>OX031007.1:172988023-182988023 GCA_943735925.1 Pollenia amentaria | reverse complement strand
TGTCGAATAAAAACCGCTCAATCTCTCTACTTTTGCCACCTATATTAAAAGTTACTTCAAACATTTGACTTGGCATTGGGCGATCCTATATAGTCTTCTGATATTTAGACCAAAGCATTTCTTTTGCATCCTTTAAAGACTATTTTATAAGGCTTTCTGCCTTCGTATACTTTTCTAATTATCAATACAAAGGAATTTTTAATTATATTAAGATTGGGATAATTTAAAACTTTAACAACTCCCTAAAGAATCCACTATTTTATACCTTCGGCTGTGTGAATTGGAGCGACAATCATTGGTAAGTTTACTATTTTTCAAGACAATAGGGACATAATAGGATATGGCACCAAATACAATACAACTGTAAACCACTTATTCGTCCATGGTGTTATGGGCATTCTTTGCATTTTGGAGGCGCTAAGGCTTACGATTGTCATTAAATGGTAAGAAGTTTATTATCAAAATTTTAGCGTAGTATAAATGGACACGAAAAGCCGTGCAAGCACATGCATTGACTTCTCTTTCCTTGTCAATTTTCGCCAAAACTTGCACGAAATTGAAGCAAGTCTGCAATTTTTTTGGCCTTTCTCTACGCGTTGTTGCCATTTTGGTGCAAGCTTTTAAGTACATTGCTGTATACAACTGTCTTTCTTTTTTGTTCAGCTATTTGGGCGGCATTCACCCTACAGGTTTTAAAATTTAATATTTTTCTTCTCGGAAGTGTTAAAAGTTTTTACGCGTCTCTTTCTTTTTTAATTAGGATACTAAGTTTTACGATATAAAACTTGTCGATCAGAATAGCAATAAAAGGCATACTTTTTTAAGGTTCATATGTATAAAAAGTTCTTATTCAAAGAGATATGTATGTTAACAATTTGTCAATAAAATTGTAGTAATAATATGGCCTTTGATATTTCAACATATTACAATCTCCTAATCCATGGTTTAACTAGAAGTTAACCAATAACATTTGATGGGTTTACCAATGGTTAACAAGAAGCTGGAAATTATATTTGATTGGTTAAACTCTTGTTATTGGCTAACTAATGACTGTAAATTTGGGCCTTAAACAGTGAAATTAATTATGGATAATAACAAATGCACGTTTTATGTTCTGATCTCGTAAAAGGTCAATGGACTTTTATTCGAAGCTGTCTAATATGACACTTTTTACACTAGTTTCTTAGCAATACTCAAATAAGGTACATGAATTAAACCCCTTTCTGTACTTAATAGTAATACAATTCAAAGAACTTGTTATATAAACACAATATTCGTTTCTTACATTAGCGAAATATTTTTTTCCGGTTATTCATAAGCATTTTAATAATTATAATTAATATTGTGTTATTGAATAGAATTGACTTAAATATTACACTATTCATAAGAACCATCCCCTTCTGCTTCTGTCATAGGCCATTCAAGCAGTTTCTTATACTTTAGTAATCGTGTTCATCGGGGATTTATTGTTTAACTTTATTCGCATCTTTGTATAAATAGCCATTACAATTCAAACGTTGTTTAATAATAACGAAAACTGTGTGGATACCCGGGTATGATGGTTGTCGAGTAGAAGGTGTAAAATCCGGTTATTGACATAACAATTTATGTATATTACTTTAACTGCCTGGCCCACAATGTCGAGAAGAACATTACTTTCTTATATTTATATTGAAAACAAAAACAAATTTAAATTTTTTATTATTGTTTTCAATATAAAAAAACGAAAGAAATGTTCTTGTCAACATTGTGGGCCTGACAGTTTCTGTTTATAAAAGATTACGAAATATTTTAAAATCAGTTCAACGATAAAACAAAACTAAATAGCATATGAAATCCAAAAAATAATCGATTAAGTAGTGGAAGGAGTCTACTGCTCAAGATGTTCCCTTTTTGCACTTAATGGAAATAAATTTCGCATCATTTTCCTAGTGCACTCATTAAATAGAGCGTATTCGAATCTAAATAAATCAGTGATGTCCAAAACAGGAATGTCAGTGTCATACACAATTGTGTAAGCAAAACTCACATGTACGCTTACGCTCTTTTATTTTGCGAGCGTAAAATATAATTATTTACTGCAAAACACTCTCATTCAGCGGGAAATATCGCACGGCCTGTTTTGAGGCCTCTAAACAGAAATAATATATATATATTATTTAATTTCTTGTTTCTGTTTTATTTTATTTCTGTTTTTAACATTGTACAATGACTTTAAAAAAACAAATTGCTTGTGATTTTTGTACGAGGTGTACTTGTTGTAGTATCAAGAATAACTGTGATGAATTCGCCTTGATGTTGTGTTTATTGAGCTTTTGTAAACTACAAATTTGAATTTTATTAAGTAGTCTTGTAGACAGCGATAACGAGAATGCAAGCGGATGAGTTTATTAAAAAAAGATAAATGATGCCATATAAAAAATATTTTATGATAAAAAATGCATTTAATGATTTTCAATGTCTCTTATGTTTTATATTAGTATAGTTTTATAGGCTAGTAAAATCTTCTCTTTTTATAATGGTGGTTAATAATTATAGAATATTTTTAAACGTAATGGGGTTATTATTTGCATTAGTATGTGCAAATGAATTTTCATTGTTGGCATTCGCAAAGGTATGTTGAGCACAAAATTAAAAATATTGGAAAGAATTGTATAAGGTTGTAACAAAACTTAAAATATTGTCAAGTGCCCAATTTTTCCAAAAAATAAGCAAAGTTTCTGCGAAATGCAGGTTCCAAATTAAATTTATTTAAATAATAACTAATTGTGTCCATAACTCAACATTTTTCGATAATTGTATTATTACAAATTGCTCTAAAGTCTTCATAGCAAAATATTTATGTTAATTAGGCCTCACAACCGCAGATTTCTCCCGCTGGGAATGTAAGCGACAAGAGTAATCGCACCAACACAATCATAATTGACACCACTGGTCCAAAATGTAAACTGTGGTTGTATTGCCTCATATTAGTATTAGTGAATAGAGAGACAAGTAATTAAAAATATAAGAAATATGTAAGCATCCGCTGCATGTGCAGTCGTCGCTTGATAATTGACGACTGAATCGTGTACTCTCGTTGACTAAATGAAAGAGCGTAAGAATGCGTGTGAAGAATGTGTGTGAATTAATTTCCACAATTGTGATGTGGGCTGGACCAAGAATGATATAAAAAGAGATTACGCCATGCGCATGTTTTCCCGTTAGATGACGTAGCTTAACCCAAGCTAGGGTTATGTTTCGTGTATGTTTCGTGACGTCATCTGACCCACCTGCGCAGAAAATTCAATTTTTGAGTTCGTGTTGTCGTAATCTTTCTTCTATCATTCTTGGGCTGGACATCAATGATATAAATACATTATTAATTCATTTCGACCAAAAATATCACTGGTTTCCTTTCTGCACTTAGCGATTCAATTACAAGCGCATAAATAAAATAGTTATATACAATTTCAACCATATATAGCTTTTTCGGCGCCTCTATTTGACAGTTTTTTTGATTTATTTAATTAACTCGCCTATGAAGTTAATATTTCTTACCGGCTAGAATGCTAAAAATAATTAAATAACTGACCAATAAATAAAAAGGAAAAGTTAAGGAGTTATCTTAAGACATTTATGAGGTTATTTTGAGGCCAATATTATCAGTTATATAAATATAAGTATGCAAAAAAATTGTTAAACTCAGAGCTTATTCTGCGGATAGGATCAACATTTGAATAATTAGAACGAAACTATTAAACACAACAGCACCCTGTATATTCTTTCAAAGATGGTAACATTAGATTCCTTATTTAAGTGATACGTATTGTATGTACGGCATGTCTATTGTTTGTTTTTTAGAGATGTTTAGGTATAAAGGGGAAACGTGTACAACAAAGAGAACATCATTAATGTTTTAAATGTTTTGCTTAAGCATCTACATTTATTAATATGAACATGTGTATAAATGTGCATTATACATAACCAAGTTTGCAGATGTAAAAAATGAAAAGAAAGCAACTACGTTTGCTAAAATAGTTTATCTAATGCTGGATAAAAAAAATCCTTGAAAACTATGGACAAGGTTTGCAATTAAAGTGACGAGAAACTGATATTAACAGCAAGAGTTTACAACATTTGTAACTGCTTTAACAAAAATTAAATTCAATTAATTATACATTTTAAAATTTAATTATTAAATATATTTGGTAACATTTGTTTTATCACTTGCCTTTTGGAAATTCACACTCTTTTTATTAATCCTTTATTACCACAGCATCTGTGGTTATGAAAAACTTGTTTGTAAAATATAATCCCAAAATTTTTTGGCTTCGAAAAATAATTCTATTTTATTTCATCTTGATAATAAAGTTTTTGTAAGATTTGAAACACTTTAATTGATGTTGGGTTTGAGTAGTACTATTAAGTAGTTGTGCTACATTATACGACCATACGACCATAATTCTTGTTCAAAAACTTACAATTTACCCTGTATGCAATGTTAAGAGTTAGCCAAACATATTTTCTTACCAATTTGCTTACTTTTATAGAAAAATATTTGTCTAGCACTGCAATGAAGACTCGGAACTATTTGCTAACTCAATTGGATCATGTCCGTCCAGTCTGGTGACTGTCTATATGCCCATGTAAACCTTATGTATAAAGTATAGGCTGCCATTTGATGAAATTTAGTATATAATCTTTAAAAGGGCCAAGAAGCCTGTTGAAAAAGGTACAAATTTCTTTATTATTTTACAAAGCCCATAGACAAATATCATTCCGGTATAGAGCATTTCTGTCCACAAGCCATTTAGTTATCGCTCCTTTATTGCAACATGGTCATACCTCAAAAAATCAAAAATTTGTAGTTACTTAAGCAAAAATGCTCCAGATACCCTTTTTATATGTAAAAGTGTTGTATCTTAAACTAACCCGAAATTATAGCAGAATAATATTATTCATATCATATATCAGTTTTAAAAGGTACACATTGAAAACTTTATTCGCATTTGATTATTTTTTTTTTTTTTTTTTTTATAGATTTGACTATGTTGCAGCAAGTTTAGCCCGAAGACGTTTAATTGTAACACATCATATTTCTTGTAACATATTTCTAAATTTTTTAATGTGGACTATTTGTCCATACAACAACGAATTCTGAAAATAACTTTTTTTTTTATTATTTTTTAATTAATCCGCCAATGAAAATTATATTTCTTACTAGCTAGTGTTATTAAACTTATTAATTCTAAATGAAAACTTATCTTGTTATATAATAAAAAGAAAGAAAAATTTAGGATTAAAGTTATCTTAAGACATTTAAGAGGTTATGCCAACAGGACCAGTAAAATTAATATAATATAGTTAATTCATACGGTTAGGCGTTATTAGCTTAACCGATTTATTACTACCCGATTAACTGATCGGTTAATTTAAAATTGGCTTTTTTCGATTAACGGTTAAATCGTTAATTTCCGTCGATTAACCGATGTAACAAAATATTAAATTATTTTAGTGTTATAACATATTTTTTTGTGTTTTTAATTATTTGTTTCGTCCATATATAAAAGATACATATGTGTTAAGAAAAGGATACAGTATGTGTTTAGAAAAGATGACCTTAATTTTAAATAAGTGTTTGTTGTCAACAGCTTTTTGTTTCATGTACTTTTTTTTATGTATGGCCTTATTTATTGGTTTCTTCTCATATCTTCTCATATCAATCTTCTAACAGAACAAGCCGAAAAAATTAGAAGTGTTAACAATTTAAAAAATTTAAAACAGGACTCTAATTCAAAATTGATGATTTTATATGTTTACAGAAATGATTTTTAGTGTTTACGGAAATCCAGGAAACGGACTCAGGAATTAAATATTCTATAGATATTATGGGTTGCTTTTGATTTTTCCAACATCTACGATAAATGAAAGAATATTTTCCAAGTCAAGTTTTATCAAATTTTAAAAAAAACAATCGCTTAAATTCTTAACATTCAAGCCAAATTATTAGTCTAGAAGATCATTTTGCAAGATCTCCTTAAACTGTCGAAATAACTTATAAAATGATCTCACAGTTTATTTTTTAATTAATACATAATATGTTTTTATACCCTTCACCACCACTTAGTGGTGAATAAGGGGATACTAAGTTTGTCATTGCGCTTAAAACTTTTTTATTATACATCTAAGACCTAATAAAGTATATATATTCTGGCTCCTTGAGTAGTTCTAAGTCGATTTAGCCATATCCATATGTCTGTCCATCTGTCCATCTATTGAAAACACGCTCACTTTCGAAAAACGCAAAAGAAAATAACAAACTTAGTAGGATCAGTTCAGTAGGATCAGATCAATATGTGGAATCACCACCCTAAAAAAAAGGATAACTTTTGTACAAAAACTAACATAAATGGTGGAGTAATGCACGGAATGATATAAAATTTTGCACGAATTTCGTGAAAATCAGCCCATAATTGTTGAATTTCGTGAAAATCAGCCCATAATTGACCAAAGGCCCCATATAAACCCTATTCGCGGAAAACAGTTTAGCACACCTAAAACCGTAATAAATAACGCTATCAGACTAGAATTTAGTACGTAAAAGTTTTATAGAACCTGAATTTACATTTTTAAATTTTTTGAAGATCGGTCTATAATTTACCATAGGCCCCATATAAACCCTACACCAGCAAACAGTTAAGTACGTCTAAAACCGTTATAAATAATGCTATACTAATGAAATTCGGTACGTCACTGTTTTATGTGACTACAAATCACACTGTTAAATTTCGTGAACATCGGTCCATAATTTACTCTATGCCCCATATAAATCCTACTCCTGGAAAACAGTTTATTGCGTCTAAAACCAAATAAAGCCCACTTTGGGAAAATAATTAAATTCGCATTAAACCATAACAGATATAGATATTGCGGTAAAATTTCTTCCAACTTAGATTCAAATGGCCAGAAGAAATATCATTAAATTTTGTTAAATACACAGTTAACGCTAAAAATTAATGACACTTCCGTATTAAAATTTATTCTAATATATTTTTTGTAATACCAGAAATCAGTCTTCAGAATTTTGGGATGATTGGTCCAATACAAATTACCCTCGTAAAAATCATTTTACTCAAGCCAGTTCAAAGTTCTAACAAGAAATGCATAAATCTTTCTTATTGTCGGTCAATAATTTAATATAGGTAAAAACCGATACTAATTTTAAGGCTGACGTTCGTTTTTCTGAAGGTTAGTTAATAATATATATGTATTTATCATATCAAAGATTCGGCACAGCCGAATAAAGCATTCTTACTTGTTAATTATTACGTATATTCAACTGCAGCGTAAAATCTGTACTGCTATATGGTTGGACTACATGGAGCCTCACAAAATTAACTACGAGCAAGCAAAAAAAACGTTCATTAACCGATGTCTGAAACAGATATTACGGATTTTCTGGCCTTTGGTATCTAATGAAACCCTGTGGAATCTGGCACATTGCTACCATTCTGAAAGTGATATACGAAGATGTAAATGAACATAGATCGGCCATATTCTCAGACGACCATCACGTAATTCCTGGATCCGTTACATCAGCAAATAATATGGAACTGCTCGTCTTACATGGAACGAGATTAAACTTGTCAGAAATAGAAATATATGGAGAGCATTCCTTGACGCCCTACGTTCTCCGTGAACATTTTATTAAATATTTTATACATATTACATTTTTTTTGTATACATATTATTTTTGTTCTTTTACCAATAAAATCCAAATAATATATTAATTATGCGTTTTAAACGTTATTTATCGGTTAACCGATCCATAACAAAATTAACCCATTATAGCAAAAGCCCGATTAAATGAATACAATACAATATACTAAGGAATGCTGTTCGGTTTTAACCGAAATTGAAACCTCGGTTTTTAATGCCTAAAAACGGAAACCGAAGACCGACGAGAAACCTTGGTTTTCAGCTTTACTTTAAAACTATATTTATTGTTAAAGAAATTGCAAAAAAAATTAAAAAAAACTCTTAAACTTAAAAAAAAGTACTCAGAATGTGCTGCATCGGTTAAAAATCGAAGGATCTTTTTTCGAAATCTTAAAAAATCTGGAGCTCCAAAAGAATTTGTTTGATGGCTGCAAGATGTGAATTAAATTAAAAAATTTAATTTTTAAAATTACACATCAATATGCAAGATTTGTGAAAAAACCAAAAACCGAACCAAAACCGACCGGTTTTTATCATTTAAAATCCGAAACCGCGGTTTCACATTTTTTACGGTGTTTAGCAAACTCTACAATATACACAGAAAAATTTAAAAATTTTCTCTAATCACCAAATTTAAACCAAATTCATAATATTAAGCAAACAAGTTGTTGATTTTGAATCTATTACCAAAATCATTATACTGATTACTAAAAACTTAAAAATTGTGAATATTTTTTTTCAATAAATGATATTTTCAAGTTTAATTAAAAAAATTATCAAAAAACTTTGCCATTTCAAACAATGTGTTAATTTACTTAATTTAATATTGACAATTCCCAACAAAAATTCTACAAGTTTATATTATTTTATTTTAAACGAAAATGTCAATTAATATTTCTTGATATTTAATTAATATTTTAATAAAAAATTTATTTCAAAACAACTTAAATATTAATTAAATCAAAATTATATTTTTAATTTTCTTTTAACTAAAAAAATAATTGATTCAATTATCACAATAATTAAATTTAAATATTTTTCAAACCAATTGATAAAAAACTTTTTTGGTGTACATATAAATATTGTTAAATTCAGAACTCATTCTACGGATAGATCAAAATTTGCTTAAATAGGCCGAAGGTATTTAAGTCTAAGGAGAATAGAATTTTTGGAAGGGCGTACAGGAACTGAAATCGAAGAAGAAATCCCGAGACAATTTCACCGTTTGACGGATTCAGCATGAATGAGATGTTCATATACATATATCCTCCGATTTCTAACGGTTGGCAGGTTTATACGTTTTAAGCGGTTTTCATACGGAGATAAGTTGATATACGGATTCCAATGTTGTGTGGGAATACAGAATAAAATATATTGCTTCTGTACGGATTCCAGGTTTTAAGAATGAATATCATACTGTGGGTCCCAGACTACCGGGGTGTATTCCATAATATGTCTCACTAATAAAATATATAATTGAACATCAAGCTCCTTTCTCTATCGTTTGATAAGCCTTAGGACACCTTTGCCCTTGTCGACAGTATGCGATATATGTGCAATAAAACCCAGTGTATGAAAATCTCAACTATTTCCAGTTAATGTTTATTTAGTGTATAGCTAGATAATAAGGGACTTATTTTGTAGAATACCACATTTTCTCGGGTTTGGATCAAGCAAATTTATATCACACTATAAAATCAAACTGTTTACTGCTATAAGTAATTAAATATGTTGGTATTGGCAGAAATATCATTTATAATAACTCGTATATCATAGAGAAAAAAAATTGTGGTTTTGGATCCAGAATTAAGCATCAGTTGAATAATGCGAACTTTCTGAAATTCCGATACTTTAGAATCTTTCTAAAAAGTTTAGTTAAGAATAATTTATTATTAACATGTTCGGCTTGCAAAGCATACACCCAGAGAAAAAAAAATGTTTAAATATGGTCACCTCCAACAAAACTATTTTTAAATAAAATTGTAAACAAACTATGGTTATTTACAATTTCGATATCGAAAACTAAGGTTTTGAAAGTCATCGTGAACCGTTAAAGGTAGAACAAACTTTCCAAACTGTGGAAATTTACTTAAATAAAATCTGTTCGCGAAGTGTATAGAGCACTTCTTTTGAAGTTCATAGAGCTCAATTCTGTAGACAATCCTCAAGTAGTAAAAAAATTGAATGGATCGAATGGATCATGTAACTCGTAGCCTCGGCACACATATGCCGAAAATTATGTTTATAAAATTAATGCCACGATATTATCTGCCAGATTATAATACAAAAATGTTATTCGAAAGATATTTTAGTATAAACTTACTCTTATTCGACCTTTGTTATAAATTGTTAATTTTTTCAAATATTGAAGAATATAGCCCTGAAGAAGGTACACAACGGAGTGCCGAAATATTGGATTAATTAAATTTAATATTTTTTATAAAATAAAGAGAAGAGACCTCAAGCTTAATTAATGATATTTATTCACTTAATCTTACAATAAAAATTACAAGTTATAATCTAACTTAATTATCCGAGCATAAGTAACGCAGGCATTCAGCTCGTTGTAGGGAAACAGACCAGCGTTTGGCGGAAATTAAGCCCTCAACTCTGGTACTGATATACCCTAATTTATGTTAATATTCCAACTCAGGTTTATGTTAAATGCAAAAAAAATTTGACTACAAATTTGTTATTAGGGATTTCTTGGTAGAGCTTGGAGTTCATGGTTTTTTGGTGGAGTGGATAGTCTGCATGCTTAGCAGCAGGATTATCAACTCGAGCCTGGTATAATGGTATAAGGAGAAAGGTTAGAAAGGTAGGTGACACCACAGAGGGGACGGGATTTTCAGGTCATTTGATTCCAAGGGTAGGAAAGTCGTTGCCTATGCCAATGAAATAGTTCTGCTAGTCAGGGGAAAATACCTTTCCGCGATCGGTGAAATTATGCAGTTGACGTTGGGCGAAATCTCGGCATGGGCAAAGGATAGAGGGCTGGGGTAAACCCTGCGAATATGGAGCTGGTACTTTTTACCAAAAGGTACAGGATAAAGGGTTTTAAGCAGCCAGTGCTGGATGGCGTCGAGTTAACACTATCTGACTGTGCTTAGTATTTGGGAAACTTCCTCGACTGTAAACTGCCTTGGAGGAGAAACACCCAGCGGAGGATGGAAAGGGGACACATTGGCTACTACACATGCAGAAACTTCATCGGTAAGAATTGGGCACTAAGACCGGATATGGTAAACTAGATTTACTTACGGATGCACTGTTTGGTAGGATGCGTTGAGAGTGGATAGTTATAGAAAGATGCTCAACAAGGCTCAGAGGAATGCATCAAAGGCGGCGTTGGATATCCTACTACATCTGTCGCACATTGAACATTGTGTGAGCAGTATGGCTGCTAGGAAATTATTTAGACTCTATGAGTCTTCGTTGATTAGACGTAGGCGGGATAACCACACAAGGATTCTATACGAAGTGGGTCTGCTTGATTACGGTAGTATTCCGGCGGTAATCTCGGATCATATGATTATGATCTCGGACTTCGGGGTAACACCACCGGTGGAGCAGTATTCATGGATGGGTCCAAGATGGACACTGGTACTGGTGCCGGTTTTTATATTGCTGACACTGACGTGAGTGCTGTTTCTTCCAGGCTGATGTCCTAGCGATCTGGAGCGCGATGGAAGTGATACTGGGTCATATCGTATGGGGGTCTTTGGTGACCATTTACGTCGATAGTTACGCCGCGCTAAGAGCATTGTCACATTATATGGGGCAATCGAGCCTGGTCGCACGGTGTAGGAATGCTCTTATGGATCTCATGGTGGCATTCACAATAAGGCTGTGTTGGGTACCCGGACACTGCAAAGTGGATGGCAATGCGGTGGCGGACGAGCTCGCGAGAGGGGTTTGAATCTGGAATTAGAGGTAAGCGACAGGGGTAAAACCCCCCTTATGCCACTACTACGGGGTGATATGGGTAAGATTCCGTGACGCCGTTAACCGATTCTGGATGGATAGAACGAATTGCAAAGTGTCGAGGGCGTTATGGCCAGGATTGGACTCGGGGCAACCAGGGTTCTAATAGGATTGGATAGGAGTGGTCGGGATAGGAGTGCCACTATCCTAGGGATGTAGGCTATCAGGCAGAAATGGCTAAGGGCTAGATTTCACGACGAACTAGGGTGTATCGCTGGATGCAATCCAGCCGATCTACTAAGGTTTATCAGGGAAAAAGGACGGCTGTTTCTGATGGTGGGACTCTAGGGCGGGAGGGGTGGGCTTGGCCTACGTAGTATCTTTCTATCTTTTTACTATTTGTCAACTATTTTCTTCTTTACTTCTCTCTTTTTTCCATACTGAAGGGATTCACAATGTTATTATTAAAAAACTTGATCAAAAATAGTTGTAAACAAAAAAAAAAAAAAAATTAAAGTCACCCACTTAAAATTCATTTATAGACTTTAAAATCACTTTGATTTGTCCATATTTTTTTTTTTTTTTTGGACTTTCCACCAAAAACGAATCGTTTATTGGTCTGCCAACTCATGATCAGACGCCCAAAAGTGTTTTTGTGATGGAATGTGTGTTTCAAATAATGTAAATGTCGAAAAGATTAAAAAAATGGCGTCAAAATTTTTGAACGTAATAGGATTTTATTTGGAAAATATCCACATACTTAAACTTTGTGATTTTTTCATTTCATATATAAAACAAGGCTTTTTCACACAAAAACTGTGAGTGGGTTTCGTATAAAGTTTTGTATATGAGCAAAATTGTCTGTGTTTGAATGTAAAAAACGGTTAGTATCATCATGGGTATAAAAGCAGAAATTTGATGTGCACGTTAATTAAAAGGACATGTCGCTTTACGGACCATACATATATGTTTTTGTTTACAGCGTATAGATGCTAAAAGACTAAAAGGCATGCTAGTGTTTGCTTTTATATAGATTTTCAAAAGAAGAAAAAATAATTTAACTAAAAAACTTTAGTGGCTTAAAATTTCTAAATGAATAAAAAAATAAAAAACGGAAACACAGTTTTAAACAGCCGTGTCAGCTGGATAAGTAAGCAAAATTGCTTTGTTTTTGAAACCAAACATTATTAAATATGAATGTATGTGTGTATCTTATATAGAGCTTAGTCGAATTTTTGGTGTGCTTTATTAAAGCTAAATATTAGTGACGATGATGATCAACAAATTTAATCTAATGAAAACAAACTGATATATATATATATGATATATGTGACAATCAGAAGAAAAAATTCATAACGATAGATCAAGAGGTCTAAGGGTTCATAACAAGTTTTATGAGGGTATATTTTCCCTGAAAAAATTATTGCACTTTCATTTCTTTTAAAACAAAATTTTAAGCAATAATAAGTTCGAAAGATTTGTTTTTATTTTAAATTTAAGTTAAGTTAAATTAAAAAAAAAAGGCAGTACGAATTCTAATTTCTACCAGAAACTGCCCGTCATTAATGAGCGAATAAAAATTTGAGTGGATTGTCTTCCAACAGCGGCGCCATTAAGAGGTCAAACAAAGCTGATAGGGATGCTCAATTTAATAAATTCTTCGTACATATTGTTACGTTTTTACTTTATAAAACGCGTTAAGGTTTATTCCCTTTATAATAAACCTTTGAGTTCTTTTAATTGCAAATAAAAATAAATACACACGCGAATTCAACTTAACAAACTTTATTGAAATTAATTATAATGTTCACAAATTTTAACCACTATTGTAAGTATCGATTTGAACCGTTTAATGTCTCCAATCAAACTAAACTAAACTTTCATGAGTCAGCCTGTATTTATAGTTCAAAACTATTCCTAGTTGGTTTAAGAACCGTCTAGTAGTTTCCAGAAAATTTACCTTCCCATGTACGGTATAGGCAATCATTTGCCACCCTCATACTATTCCACTGCGCCCAATACGCTTCCATCAGTGGATCCTCCAATGTGATTTCTTTATGAGTCGGTATTTTACCTTCTTTCTTAGCCTTCATAATTCGCACCAATATGGGATCATTTTTCTGCGCCGTTGACCAGTCTTCGCTGGGCTACACATGTAATAGGCTAATTGCATTGATGCAGTTCTTGTTTTCAGCCTCCATGCATTGCTTTCTCATATATTTACTTGGTCGTCTTGAGTGTGTGCTCGGCCTACCACGTTTTTTGTCGTCTTTCTGGGATGATAATTTATTACGACTACAAGTGACTAGCTGTCTTACAAGGGCATCACTTCCGTTTCCAACGTTAAGGGGTACTTCTAGACCATACCAATTCATAATTTGTCGTCCCATATCTAGACTTATGTTATGACGAATCATAAAATCTGCCCCAATTATGACCTCGTCCAGAATTTCAGCAACAATAAATTCATCAAAAACGATCATATCGCCCAGTTTTATTTCCACTCTTGCTTTGCCATATACAATGACAGGCTCTCCCGTAGCTGTTCTCAAGTTTACCCCGGTAAGTGGTTCGACATATCCCTTTATCAAATTAGCCCTTATAATGGAATGCCCTGCACCAGTGTCGATAGTCAAAATGCGGATTTCACCATTGATATACCCACAGGTCGTAATATTCTTGTTGCTCGTTTTCACTACTTAATTAATCGTGGAACCTTCAGCTGCTTCCTCCGTTATGCTAGCTCTTCTTAGCCTCAGCGGCGGCTCTTGTGATGACTGCCGTTTAGCTCTTTGGTTGTATCTTTGTGGCGAAGCAGATCGGGATCGTTTTCTTGGTGACTTGCAGTTTCTTTGAATGTGACCAGTCTTACCACAGTTATAGCATTTTACTTTGCTTTTGGTTTTATTTTGCTTATCACCCAACGCTTGCAAAACTGCCTCCTTCATGCTTCTCATTTCCTTTAAAATAACTCCTTCGCCCTCAGCAGAGAAATCAAGCTTTTGTACTTTATACGCTTGCGGCCTTGAAATTACCCTGGCGGTTTCTTGGGCTAAGGCAAATGATACCGTTTCTGCAAACGATGATTTCTGTGATGCACATACCGCGAGTTTTACATCAGCATCTCGTATACCATTTACAAATGCTTCGGTCTTAAAGTGATCTAACAATGGATGACTTTCACCTGGATAAGTAAGCTGCACCAAACGCTCGATCTCTAGTGCGAAGTCCTGTAGCGTCTCGTTTGCCTTTTGTACTCTGCCCCGAAATTCCATTCTGAATATTTCTTTTCTGTGTTCACCTCCAAACTTACGTTGCAGTGCTACCATAATGTCATCATAATTGTTTCTGCAACTTACTGGTACACCCTTCAGAATTTCAGCTGCGGTTCCTTTTAAAGCCAGAATCAACTCTATGGCTTTTTCTTCATTGTTCCATGCATTTTTGTTGGCAACTGTGTCAAACTGGAACTTGAACACATTCAATGGTGATCTGCCGTCAAAACTTGGAGCTCTTATTCTATTCGAGACTTCTGGAAAAACTCGCACCGCTCCCTCTTGGTATTGAAGACTATTTACTTTTTCTTCCAGATGATGTAGTTTTCCATCAAAAACCGTGACTTGTGTTTTTACATCCGTGACTTGAGTTTTTACATCAGTGACTTGTGTTTTTACATCAGTGACTTGTGTTTTTACATCAGTGACTTGTGTTTTTACATCAGTGACTTGTGATTTTACATCAAACATCTTCTGGTTGAATTCTATCTCCATATCGTCTACTCTTTCATTTATAGCAGTAGAAATTTCTTGAAGCTTCTCAAGTTTTTCATTAGTAGCCTGGAGTTTCTCGTTCGTCACTCTTGAATTTTCTTGAATTTCGGCAAGAATGGTGCTCGAATTTTCTGCCGAGCTTTCCTTTACCATTCTCTCCATGTTTTCCTCCATTTTTCTAGAATTTTCTTCCATTTTTCTAGAATTTTCTTCCATTTTTCTAGAATTTTCTTCCATTTTTCTCTCCATGTTTTTAGAATTTTCTTCCATTTTTTTAGAAGTTTCTGCAGACATTTTTTCCATCTTCTCCATCATAGCAGCAAACATTGTGCTAAGATCCATGTTGCTTGTAACTGCACGAGTAGCAACTTCTATTTCTTCTTTTTCATCAAATTCATAAGCTGCGATGTCAATATTGCGTCGCTTAAACTCATCGATTAATCTTCTCTGCAGCTCAGCCTTATTTCCTGCAGTCGGCAGATCCAACTTGCCCAACTCCTTCTTAAGCTGCTCAACTTTAAGCTCATCGAATTTCATTGTTAATTAATAAATTTTTTTTTTTTTTTTTTTTTTTTTTTATATTGCAATTTCACTTCTGACACCAATTGTTACGTTTTTACTTTATAAAACGCGTTAAGGTTTATTCCCTTTATAATAAACCTTTGAGTTCTTTTAATTGCAAATAAAAATAAATACACACGCGAATTCAACTTAACAAATTTTATTGAAATTAATTATAATGTTCACAAATTTTAACCACTATTGTAAGTATCGATTTGAACCGTTTAATGTCTCCAATCAAACTAAACTTTCATGAGTCAGCCTGTATTTATAGTTCAAAACTATTCCTAGTTGGTTTAAGAACCGTCTAGTAGTTTCCAGAAAATTATGATCGAATTATTTTAAATCTAAAGTCTACAATTACAATTGCTAGAAAATTTAGTTACAGTGGCGTTCATAAAAATAGTAACTAATATGACATAAAACTATAATTTACAAGATAACTTATATCTAAAACCATAATTAATTCTTAGACAAATCTAATTTCGTAACAATATATTCCTAATTTTTGTTTCTGATATCCTATTTTATAAAAATATGGTTACACATATTAGCACATATTTGACGCCCCACACGTAACCACTATTTTGGTTAAACATTTGTTTGATTTTGCATAACGTTTGCGTGATCAAACAGCGCTTATAATTTTTTAGTTACAAAAAAAGTTTAAAAATATACAAAAATTAAGACAAATTTATAAAAAAAAAATCCAAAAATAAAAAATGTCGAAAAACACAAATATATACAGAAAAAATTGGATTTTTTTAAACTTTACGTTAAGATATCTCAGATAAGGAGCAAGATATCAAAAAGGTTTAACATTTATTTCGCGGAGTTAAAACTCACGAATGTGGCGAAAAGAGGTTTTTTAAATTTTTTTTTTTAGCTGATGTGATGGAGAAATTCTGCATATAGATTCGGATTCAGCGCAGCTTAAACCTTCAGAAAAGTATACGTTAGCCCCAGGGTTTCGACTTTTTCAAAATTTTGCAGGCCTGTTTTTTAATAAGAAATATAATATAGTGAATCAACAACAATTTTCAAAAAGAAAGTTAAACGTTGAACAATTTAGTGGTCACGCTTTTTCCGATCTTTTTTTTTTTGTCAAATATTTGTTAAATGCGAACATACCTTTATAACTGGCCAGCACTTAACACGAAACTCATCAGCGCAGCTTAAACCTTCAGAAAAGTATACGTTAGCCCCAGGGTTTCGACGTTATCAAAATTCTTCAGGCCTGTTTTTTAATAAGAAATATAATATAGTGAATCAACAAAAATTTTCAAAAAGAAAGTTAAACGTTGATCAATTTAGTGGTAACGCTTTTCCAATTTTTTTTTTTTTTTTGTCAAATATTTGTTAACTCATCACGAAACCTAAAAGGGCAAACAGTGACGCTTCGACAGGCTAAATCTAGAAAAAATTTATTTTCTACTTATTAAAGTGTATGCTGTTACTGGGGATGGAAATCCTAAGCCCAAAAATATCGCGATTTTCGGAATTAAGCGATCCTGAAATTGTTAACAAAATTTTTTGGTTACACCTCTTAAAAAAATAATACTCATCATATGACTTGCCGCCATGAGAAGAAAGGAAACACAATATTGAACTTGTACACATTAATTTGATAAATTTGTTATTCTGTTTTAATGCATCCTAAAATTGCAAAGAAATTTTATTGTAAGAAGTGCAAAAAATTATTAAGGAGGAAAATTAATTACGGAAAAATATTTCCTTAAATATGCACAAAATAATTTTTGTATAAAGTAATAAAAATTAAATTAACAAAAATTATAAGCTGGTTACCTACGAAAAATTGATTTATTCAGCCATGTCACAGAGTACAATTCCGTTCGGAATGATTCCGTTCGGAATCGAGGAAAACATATTTGTTTATTGATAGAAAGTATAATTTGATAGTTTTTTTGGCCT
Source organism: Pollenia amentaria (assembly GCA_943735925.1). Classification (NCBI taxonomy): domain Eukaryota; kingdom Metazoa; phylum Arthropoda; class Insecta; order Diptera; family Polleniidae; genus Pollenia; species Pollenia amentaria. The sequence goes on along the minus strand of OX031007.1, from coordinate 182,970,135 downwards.
TTAAAATACAGAAAACTCCCATTCACTTCATGAAAATAAAAATGGTTTCATTCCGCAAAGTTTTTTCGTCATTTTCTGAAGCACAAAAATATGGAATGAATTCCGTTTCCGAACGGAATTGTTCTCTGTGACATGGCTGATTATATAAAAATTAAAAGTGATATTGCAACAGGTTTAAGAATCACTATTCTGAGAAATGTATACATATGTATATATAAATCTTTAATATAGGAAAACCAATCGGCGTAATGGGTACTACATAATAAGGGGCGTTATATATGGGCGTAGCAAAAATTTTAAAACGTCAGTATAACGGCCTTTAGCTTCTTCACCCACAAACTAAGTGTTATGGTTCCAAGAAAATAAATCTCCCACTGTGCACTGGAGCAACACATGTAAAATGTAAACAGTACTCCTTACTGATTTAGTTTAAAGTTTTTTTTTCAAGGGTCAGCATGAATATAAGATTTTTATGGTTAATTAAATAAATTAATTTTGCTAATTAATTTTGAATTCAAATTTCGATTATTCATCTAAATTCATTAAATAAAAATTTAAGTTGAATCAATTACTAGTTTGCTCAATACAACTAAATATATTAATATAATTTGATTTAACTGAGGTAGTTGAATAAAATGCTAAAATCGCATCATTTATAAAGCGCAAATTTTTATAAAATTTAGTAATCAATGTAATAATTTTTTGAATGACACATAAGAAAATATTAAAAATAATTTAATAATAAAAGTTACCTAATGCTTAAACAATTTATTAAAATATAATATTTAATAGAAAAAGGTCGATGAAATAAGAATATAATTTATAACTTATCACCGAAAGTGGCCCTTTTGACATAACCGGTAAAAAAAAAATTGTTGTGTATGGGTAATTCCATGTCAAATCGACCAAGAGTGGGACCCGTCCCCTTTCGATTTGAATGAAATTTGGTGAGAAGGTTCCTTTCATCCTCCGGGGAACATATATCAACGAAAAATTTTTTTTGCAAAAGATACGTCATATTCAAAATGCCATAATTTCGCCGAATTAGCCGAATGTGTTGAATTTATTTTTTCAATATCTCAAAAAAGAGAATACTTGGGGCTACAAACAATAAATTAAAAATTTTTTTTTTGAAAATGTAATATCTGCAAAATACTAAATTTTAAAAATGGACTAAGTCAAAAACCTAATTTTTTGTTTGGCTGATTTTTTTTTTATATACTACCTCAAACTGTTCTTTAAAATTCTTGAAACTTTGAAGGAGTTGTTTTTTTTTCTTTTTTAATATATGATTTTTTTTCTTTCGTAACCTGTAAAAAAATCATCTTAAAATAAAAGTTTCATATTGTAATTTTAAGTAATAAGTATTTATTAAAGCTGATTTGTTTGATTTAAGGTGATTTAAAAAAAGTAAAGACATTGATCAAGTTTCTTTTGTTTATTTGTTGGAGCTCAATGTAGGCACTTTCAAATAAAAGAACACTTTTTGTCACGTTGCGTCTCCAAGAAATTAAATGAGGATGAAATGAACCTTCTCACCAAATTTCATTCAAATCGAAAGGGGCCGGCTCCCACTCTTGGTCGATTTGACATGGAATTACCCGTATTAAGTTTAAAAAATGTTTCTTTTTTTCTTTCCAGAAGAATTTACTGCCAACAATTTTTGAAATTTTGTTTTTGTTTTAAATGTTTTTTATTATGCGAACGTTAACGTTCGATATCGGCGAACGGGCAGTTAATATTCATGCATAATACCACGGAGTTGTGCAAGTCTATTAACATTGAGCATAATACCGCCAGCTCATGAATAGGAGAATAATATAAAGACAAACTTGTACTACACTGCTAAAAATTAATATAAAAGTCAAAGAATTTGACACAAATGTTGTAAGTTTTTTATGCCAAAATTTTATCCTACAAAATTTATAATTCAAATGATATTCTAACAGTCATATAAATATTAAATTTAATAAAACTTTCAACTAACAAATTGTTTTTTTCTGTGTATTTGTTAAAAAAAAACAAACAAAACATTACTGTTAATGAGTTAAAATTAGTTACCAAAAAGTAACAAAAAAGAAAACAAAAATTTTTTTGGTGCATTAAAAGTTAATGTCGTTTTATGAAAAAAGTGTTTATAATTAAAAAAAGCAAACAGACATTAACATTCAAAAGTTTTTTATTCGCAAATTTATTAAATTTTAAACCCTTTTAAAAATTAGAATACATTCCTTTCTTTATATAATATTAAACATAATTTTCTATTTTCATATATAAAAAAATATTTGCTGTCATAGTAATTACACAAAGTTAAAGCGAAAAAGAACTGACCACAATATTTTCCATTATGAAAGTAGAAAAAAATACTTGAAATTTAAGTTTTTAAAACTTTAATAACTAAATAAGTGCATGTTTTTTGTTTTAGAAAAAAAATTGAACACTAAACAAAAACTAATAAAAATAACCACAAAAGTATTTGATACAAGAGCACAGGCAAAAAACTAAAACAGCTTAAATAAATGTTAAAGTTTTAAACTCATACATACATTAACACAGCCATACATACACACATGCACAAACATCTAATCATTTAACTCACTCATTCGCTCACCAACACAGTTAAAAAAACGTTTTTATAAACAAGATTTTGACATTTTAAAGAGTTGTTTATTTTTTGTTTTCCCTTTTTTTTTGTTTGTAGTTTTTGTTTCCTTTTTAAGAGGCAATAAAACTTTTCCAATTATAAACAGATTTAAAAATACAAAATGCTGAAATGTTGTATGAATGAAAACCATAAAACTAAAATTAAATAAATCATGAAAATAAAAACCTAAGCCGAATTTGAAAACTATATTTTCTTTTGATTGCATAAAGCTCTTTTGCAAAAAACCAGAGAGCAAAGGTAGTAAGTAGGACCATGTTATTATAATAATTGGAAAATTGTATTACAAATAATTAATTGAGAATATTGTGCACTATTCAAGTGGCAAAATTTGTTGAACGATTTGAATTGTAACGTTTATTTACATTTCTGAATGTTGTGGATTTCTATTTGTGTTTGAATAATGCAAGTCAAAGAGATGGTAATGAAAGTTAAAGAAAATTTTCTGACGTTGATTTAAGGTTTCCCAGATATTTTTTTTATCTCCACAGCTCCTAAAAAACCAATGTAAATAATTGGGGGGTTCACAAAGTAGTCATAATAATGTTTTTTTAATTTATTTATTCTTTTTTTGAAAAGTGGTTTCCCTAGAGATTGGAAGAATAGTATTTCAAAGACGTATTGCATTCACGAAGAACTGCCAATGTAATATTATCGTATGGTATCTCAGTTATACCGGGTGTCCGACGGGAAGGTATACTACTTTGCTTGTAAATGGCGTAAATTGTCTTGTGGAAGAAACTCTTGTATCAACTGAATCTTAAATGGAAACAAATGCAAATCCTTGTGCAAAATTGTGGCCAAAGTTATTCTTTGAAGACCAAGAACACGGCGTCGAATTGAGGTTGATGGATTGTTTTGAACACTTTCTTGAACAGCAGTAATGCTTTCAGCCGATCTTGCACTACGTTGTGTTCCATGCTTGGGCCTATCACCTAAATAGGGCGTTTTGTTAATACGTTGTTTCTCCCAAATATTTCACATAACTTTCTCATCGTCACAATAATCGATGATTGATTTTGATAAAATGTTTTAACGACTAAAATTAACGATTACAAGTATCGAATATTTCCCATAATAAATTTGCCTTCACGACTGCCAAATATGAACTGCCAAGACTATTGCTTTCTTTGTTGCATTACAACTTGAAGGAAACCTACAGGCATAAGTTGAGGTGGTGATTAAATAATTTCTTGTAAGCAGCAGCCTGATTTCTATTGGTGTACAATATTGTGAAGGCCATAGAGTACGTATCATAGATAATGTTTTTCCACAAGAATTTGTGACATAATCTGCCCAGGTTAACGTGCGATTGAAGATAACTGCTAAGTGTTTAGCTTTACTCACTTCTTCTATTCTCTGGTTGTTAATATAGACTTGTGGTATTTCAATGCACGCTGTGTTATTTTATGTAGTAGGATGCACTTTGATTTGTTTGGATTAAGGCTTAGGCCATTGATAGAAGCCCACAATGATATCCTTTTAAAGTCTTCGTTTAACTTTTCCTCAAAGTTTATTTTTTATTACTAATATACAGTGGAACATTATCCGCATACATTCTGATATTGCAGTGTAGCAATTGATCTGGCTACACAGAAAAAATTATTAAATTTCTCCAATCACCAAATTTGTTCTAAATTCATAATATCAAGCAAACAAGTTGTTGATTTTGCACGTAGTGCCAAAATGATTATATTGATTACTAAAAATTTTAAAATTTTGAAAAAATATTTTCAATAAAAGATATTTTTAATTTTAATTAAAAAAATGATCAAAAAACTTTGCCATTTCAAACAATGTGTTAATTAATTTAAATAAATAAAACATGTTAAAATTATTTTATTTTAAACGAAAAAAGTCAATTAAGATTTTTTGTTATTTAAATAAAATTTTAATTGAAAATTTATTTCAAAACAACTAAAATGTTAATTAAATCAAAATTTAATTTTTAATTTTCTTTCAATTAAAAAAATAATTGATTCAATTATCACATTAATTAAATTTAAATACTTTTTAAACCATTTCTTTAATTGATAAAACACTTTTTTCCGTGAAGTCATTAGGATAAATTGAAAAAATGATTGGTTCAAGAATTTAGCCCTGCGGTGTTCCTCTAGTGACTAGGAGAAAGGAGTATGTTAACGACGGATTGGCTTTTACACATTGCTGTCGTCCATTGTGGTATGATCGCATTAATTTAGAAGACGTAAAAGAAAAATTTATAATATTTAAAATTTTTAAATTAAAACAACATTATCAAAAGACTTTGATTAGTCTGGCGACACCAACAATGCTTTGGGGCAATAATCTAACTCTTTTCTGAGATTTTATAGTTGCGTCCATGAAAGCAGTGGTACAACTGTGCTTAGCACGACATCCAGATTATTTTGATGTAAGCAGTTTAAAATCATTAAGTTAATTGATTATGAAATAATTTGATAGATACGGTAGTAAAGCAATTGGGCAGTATTCGGAAGAAGATTTTTAAATGGTATGAATTTTCGCCCGTTTCCAAATTGTGAAATAACTACCGGTAGTGATTATGTGGTTAAGAGTGTGGGTTATAATAGGCAAAAAAATATGTGGACGAACCAATTTAAAAAATATCGGAAGGATTTCGTCAACTCCTTTGGCTTTTGATGTGATAGATAAGCAGCTTTTTAAAATACTGAACTGACTGACATATTCAAAGCTAAAGAGTTTTTCGGGTAGTAGGTTGCTTTGCTAGTTACTATAGTACGAGTGTTTTGGAAGTGGCATTGGTATGTTAACAAAGCATTCATTAATGGAGTTTGGATCTGAAATCTGGTTTCCATAATTTAATTTTTGACGCACGATTCCAGTTTTCCTTATAGTTTTCAAAGCATTACGTGAATTAGCTGAGTTCGAATATCTATAAGCATAGTTTAACGTCTTGGCTAATCTGATTGCTCTAGTAGCATTTTTCTTTGCTGTACGGTAACAGTTATACAGTTCAGTTGTTTTATACCTCTTTCAACGGGAATAGGCGATATCACATTTTGTAGTAAGTCGTTTTGTGCTTGAAGTAAACTATGGGTTACCTAAAGGCAAGCGAACTGACACCAAAGTAGTCCTGCGATAGCTCTTTGGTGGTAGGGACCGGTTCACTTTATATGAATGTGATTTATCACTTTTAAATGGGGTTGCCATTGGAGGTGGTCAATTGACACCTTTCAGCCAACATATGACAAGTCACTGGTCATGAGTTCTTTCTTTTTGTACTTGTTCTATTTTCACAAATCCCACTGCTGGAACAATTGACACAAATTTTCCGCAGGGCTATGTCTACTTTCTATCGTCTTTGTTTGTATTGGTGCAATAATGTTGCACATTGTTTGTACGTGTTACTCCAAGTATGCGATCTGATCATCTACGTTTGACAGGCAATATATATGTATAACTACAATATGTTTTGTTGATTTCTACGTCTAAGGCTTTTAGATTAACACGTTTGAAATAACGAAAGCTTAATTGTATGTTAAAAAAATAGCTGCTCATACATTGAGGTTTTTCATTTGATGGATAAGAGGAACCAGTCAATCAAAGTCATGTCAAGTTAAAATGTGTCGATGATTATCAATGAGATTTGAATTTTCTTTATTAGGTCTATACACGCTTCCCATTAAAAACTTTTTGCATTCACAAAATGTCTCAACTCGTTGTTGATTGCTTTTGATTTTGCAGACCAGCACACGTTTTACATATGTTGCCACACCGCCATATCCAACCTCCCTGTCATTTCTGTATAAATTGTAACCGTTTAATGAGACCATGACATATGTTATTGCTTCACTAAACCATGTTTCAGATACATATATTATATGTAAACTCGAATTTTCAAAGATATGGCGGAATTCATAAATTTTATTAAAAAGGCTTTAAGCATTTATGAGGCAGATTTTAAGCACATTTCTCTGCTTGAAAAGAATTTTTACCATATATACAGTAACGTGTTCAAATCATAATCTATTATTTCCTAATGATTTTTAAAATATAACATTCTTTTTTTTAACTATTGTAAGATATTAGGATATTATGACCTTGTGAATCCCCCAAATATATTTCGTTATTGTAGAGAAAGATAAAATGTGTCATAACAAAACGTTTTCCCAAAATAAGCATATATTAATACTTAACCAACAAGTTAACAAAATAGCCAAGATTTTATGAAATACAACCATGTTTTCGTTGTACTAAATTCAGTGCTACCAAGTTAAAAAAATTGAAAACATCTGAAAAAGTTTAATCCCAGCTAGCATTTTATGTCACAATTAAATCTCTTAGGAATCAGCTTCACCAAGGCGAATTCATTTACCAGGTGGCGTTGCAAGCACAGCTGTGCTATTTTTTTTCTTACTTAGAGAGAATAATGTCAAAAGTTGCTTGTGTTTTTGACATATCGATCAACGAAAGCAACAAAAAAAAATACACTGTTGTGTTTTTGGTGTTGTTACTTGTTGTAGTATCGACACCACCGTATACATGAATTCGCCTTGAGCTTCACATAACCGCATAAGAGCTCATCTTTCTATTATAAATTATACTCTCGTTATGAGAAAATGCTACCATACCGATGAATCGCCGCTAAGAATCATTTGTGATACAATTGGTTGATTATTTTTTTTTTTTTAGCAATTTAATGGTAGTTTTTATAATCATTAGTAAGTATTTTTCATCCCATTTTTCAATTGTAAACTTTGATTGCCTATTTTTTTAAATTTTCTCCGATAAAAGCAGAACGAGTATATCTTTTAAGCAGTTGAACCGACTATAAAGTTTCCATTTTTTTAATTTGACGAGACATATGAACGAAAATTCAATCTATTTAAAATATTTAGAAATCATTATTTTAACATACTAATAATCCATATCGTTACCTAAAACGCAGAAGGCCCTATCTAACATTTGAAAATTTTACAGGAGACGCAAAAAGGCATTTAAAATGATAAATTGCCTTAAGGTTTAGTTTTCTTTTATTAGGTATTAGGTAACGATAAATGAATCCTTTTATATCGCTCAAGTGATAAATTTTTATATAAATTCTTTATATAAAGCTGCTTGATTTCCAAGCGCTTCACTTCATTCATTTCTTATATAAATTCACTTATTTCTGCGAGAAGCTTATTTTATTTTCCACAAGACTCTTAGATAATTTGTGAGTTAAAACCTGATTAAACTCAACATATAATGTGAACACAAAATCAGCTGTTAATAGTTTTATTGTTAAAACCAGGTTTTAACTTTAGGTATGAAAACACTATTACGTGTCAGATTTTTCCAAAAACTAAAAATTACAATTTTGAGTTAATACACTATTGTTGAACAAGTGCAATATATAAATAATAAAAATTTTTTGTTCATTGTCGAAAAGCTTGAAAAAAATTATTGCTCCTTGCTAAGCAGTGTTAGTACTAAAACTCGTCTTAAATTGTCTTGCATAAACATGTTATTGGTTATATGAAATTAACCTCCATTTATTAAAGGTTTTTATGCAAATTTCCTTTGTTCTCTTTGGTACATTAACGAAAAATATTAGACTTGAAATGTATTTCGAGTATTCCTCAGTGATGAGTTTCTGTGTAATTATTAAAAAATCAGGCAGAAAATTTTATATTGGTCTATTCTTGGATCATAAAATGTTTGTGAAGTCTTTGTGTAATCTCCCCTTAAAAAGTTTCTTCAGATACAACTAAGTTGTCGATAAAATGATTTTATTTAATTTAAAAAGTATTTTTAAATTTACAATGTTTTGTGATAGTGAATTAACTTGTAATACCACCAATTTATTTTGTGCTAGTCTTAAAAATTACCAATGATCTCTAAAGCTGGTAAAAATAATTTTTTTTTTGCAGTTTTATTTAGTGATAGTGCAAGGCTGACTTAAATCAATATTTAGTGCACTACCCCCAACTATGATAACGAAACGAAATTTGACACAACTAATTTATTTAAACTATGTATTATAACCAGAGCTGCCGTTTTTGGTTATTTCTAACTAAAATTGGTAATTTTTTTTCTGAATGTGGTGATGTGAATATTTTTTTCATTTTGGTTACTTTTTTTCTAAAAAGCTTCCAGATATTTTTTTAAAATTTTTTTTAACGAAAAAATATTATATTTTAATATTAGAAACGGTCATGTTCTGAAATTGAAATCAAATAAATTTTTAACCGATAGAGATTTCAATTAATTTTTGTTAAAAAAGCGGAGTTTTTCCTGATTTTAAGAGTGGTAGAGATAAGTGGTACTTAAAGTAGAAAGTGCATAATATCACGCTGAATCGATTTCAGAATATTACTGAAAAAAGTACTCAAAAGTAGTTTTAGTGTTTCTAAAAACTTAAAAATAAGTAAAATGTTTAAAATTTACATTATTTCCAGTACTATATTTTAATATATTGAAATACACATAGGAATTTTAAAGATTGTTCAAAAATAAATTGATATATAATCTATAATTTTAGAATTTACTGTAGGAAAATTGAGTGAATTTAAGAAACTTTAAATTTTACTTTTTATAACCTATTGGTATGTATATTTATTTATTGGTTTTTAGATAATGAATTTTCATTAAAAAAAAAACCTTTTGACTGTCAGTCATATACTTTTTGCCCTTTGAATGTACGTTTTAAAATACGAATTTGCTTATATTCGCTATAATATTATACAATAATTCACAAAATATTTCAAATAGAACAATTTTGAAACAGTATAATAATAGCAATTATAAATTTAAAATACAATTTACAAACAAGAGAAAGAAGCTATACCCATTATTATAATATTTTAGATATATGTAAGTTTGAAAATATTTACATTTCGCATATCGCCAACAGTTTCTACCCTGCGGGAAATTTGTGTCAATTGCTCTTAAAGCACTTATCCCGTGACCAGTGAACAAAATTTTATAATTAAAAGGAACGAATTGTGATAAGTGAAAACAAGACATATCACTTAACTGGTGATAATGTGTTAAGAGTGTAGTAAGTCCAGAGGAAAGGTAATTGGCACAAAACTATTCATGGGACTGGATTTTGTGCGGGCAGTGGCTGATTATCTCTAGTTCTATTACTTTATATGAAGGGGATCTATCATATTGACATGGTTCATTTGTGACAATATCTGCGACAGGCATTATTTTAACCGAAATTGGAAGGATATTACAGTGACCTGTTACAAAGTGTCGAAAAGGTGCCAATTAACCCCCTCGTAGGACATCGCCATGTTAAAGTGACTTGTCACGTGACAAATTTAGTGTTAGTTCCCTTTCCCGTAGGGTAGTGTCGCCATATCGCCAATCATAAATTTCCATCGCCAAAGGTTTTAGATATTTGCCTTATTTTACAGCCCTGCCACTGACAGTTATTGTTATTTGTAACTGTGAAGTACAAATTTCATATGTTGTAAGGAACATATTCAAAACCTTTCAATTTATTAACTTTCAATATACTGAATTTTGTATGGAAATTTTAAATACAGGGGTAATTCTTATAAAATAAAAATATTTTTAATGAAAAAAGTCTCAAATAAATAAAAACTTTTGATTTCAAATTCTCGTTATTTTTTTAATGTGTGCAATAATAACATTTCTAGTTTTGTTTTCTTAATTTGTAATTAATATGTTCCTATTAAGTGCAAATAACATTTGTCTTACAATACAACTTAAAATTAGTTTTTATGTTTTTATCAATTAACAAAATGCATTTCTAATTTGGTTATATTTTCCCACATTTGGTTACTTTTAAAAAAAATATTGGTTGTAAAAATTGTACTAGTCGTGGCAGCACTGATTATAATCTCCATAAGGTTTTATTAACGCAGGTCCATAATTGATTAATTTAAGACCCTTACGCAAATTTGACTTCCGTTCGTTTTTGTTTGTAAAACAGTCATCCCTTGATTTACGTCGCCTCGATTAACGTTGTTTCGGCTTGCGTTGCCAAATTTTGTGTGACTTCAAAATTTAATTTGCGTCACCTCATTTGCCTATGTTTTATAAGCAAAATCGGGGAATGACAGTATTTAGTTGAAATGTTCTTTTGGGGTTTTCATGCGTGCGTAGCTATTCTTATCTATACATGGATACATTTTTGTTTTTCTTGACAAACACAATGGACAGAAATAAGAAATCAAAAAACACAATCACCTCAGCTATGAATAAAAATTCCCCGGGATTTTTTCCGTTTGCCCATTTTTACAACAGAATTTAAAAAGGAAAAATGGGAGAAAGGAAAATACTACCGGGGAAATTTTATTTATAATTGGGCTGATTATGTAGTGAAAAGGGTATTATGCGTTTGTGCTTATGTTTGTAATACCTTAAAATATTGGTCCTAGACCCTACTTTTAGTATACCGATCGGCTAAGAATCATAATTTCATTAAATTTGGCATACATACCTATTGAAAATGGTGAATATCGGTTCATAATTTCACATAGCCCCCATACAACGCTTTTTTAGAATTGAGTTTTTGTACCCATGAACTTACTTATTATGTTGGTTTTTAGATTAAGTTTGCTCCAAACTTATCTCATTGCAATTTAAATCATCCTTAAAAATTCTATTAGAATTTGTCCATATTTGACCAGAGTTCCCATACAAATACTATCCCGAAAATATCTTTTTTATAAATGTTGGTATTGACACAAAATTTAGCGAAAAAACACTTTAACGATAGATTCGATATCATGGCAAAACGTGGTATTTGTAGATCCAAATAAACAATAGGTTTCATATAAACCCCTAAAATCATTTAAACTTATCTCAAATAGATGAAAATATCTAGATAATATTCGGCATAAAGAACTTTTACATGAATCTTAACCTCATAACATAATATTTTCTTCCGGGTCCATGATTGCCCATGGGTCCCGAATAGGGTACACTTTTGAAAATTGGTTTTTAAATATACTTTCTTACATGTATAATTCTGTAAATTTTTTGTAATTTGTTTATAAATTAGCATTTCTTTATGTTTTTAATAAAGGTACATTTTATAGAACACATATGAACCGAACCAATTGCAACGTAGATCAAGGGGTTTCTTAGTTGTAACATTTATGAATACTTTCAAGGCAAGTTCTTAAATACAATAAACAATATGTACATGAAAAAATTTTACATTAAGATTTTATTTTATAACACAAAGGGTAGCTCCTTTTTATATATTTTTGTAAATATACTTAAATTTCGATTCATTTTTTTATCAAGACTAACAAAACGTATATCTGAACAACCAGCTTTCAGAAACTGCATTTAAAAATTGTTAAAATATTTATATTTTGCATTTGAAATTTAAGACTTAAAACATAAAACTGCATATTTTTCTTAATATAAAACTTTTTTTGATTCAAGAAAACATTTTCTGGTATATCGCAGCGGCAAAAAGAATGAGAAAGAGGCCTTATAGAAGGCCTTATTTAGCAGACACAAGCCCTCCTCGCCGCATTGCATACTTATTTTTTTACGCAGGTTGTCATTAGGAGCAGGCCCTTCTACACTCCATATAATAACAAATTCGTCCCCTTCCAAAAGATGGAAGTAAGGCAGGTCACTGAAAAAAAAAAAAATCTGAACAACTTCCTTTCTCCCTTCTTAAAGAAGGGAGTAGCAAATGGGTATTGAATATTTTGGAAGGCCGTTAACAAAGAAATGTATTCCTTCTAGAAGGTATATCATACGAAGCGGATCTTTTAGAAAGGAGGATGTAGGCGTTCAGAAAGGCCTGTCACTTTCGGTCCTTTCAATAGTTACCGCTGGGAAAAACAGAATACTACATACGCACATACATATACACTAACATATGCATACAACAAACTTGTGTATCTATCTAAAAGTTTTCTTCTTTCTGTGTGTTGTGGTAGAATTTCCAAGGTTGTTTTAAAATACAGATAATTTAACATTTAACCTTTTGGGTTTTCTTTGCATTCAAGTTTAAATTTTAAAAAGTAAAAAAATGTTCAGCATTTGATTGTATTATATATACATATAGTTCATGCGTTATGTATGAAGTAATTGATGTCTATTGTGTTGTGTGTTAAGCCATTGTTAGTTGAGGGTTGGTTGGTTTGATGGGCGGTTTAGTAGATATTGTGGATTTTGGTTTTATTTTTTGTTGATTGATTACAATTTTTCCAAAACTAAAGTTAAGACACATAGAAATATGGTAAAAGATTTCTTTTTTTACATACATACATACACATTTACAAAATCAAAACCACAATGTATACATACATATTTTATTTGATGTATCTAAGAAAATGGACTCAAGATTAAAACATTATTAAGATTGCTGTCTTTTTTTATACAAATTCAAATAAATCTAAATTAATTAATTTTCAAAGTAAAAATATCGCAGCACAATTTTTTTTTTAAAAAATTAGCAAAATGCTGAAAAACGGTTATAATGGTTGATTTATCGAGAGGTTTGTTATATAATGTAAAATAAAACACTTAAATGTGAAAGTAAACTTCATTTTTTTATTATCGGTTAAAAGAACAATTAATGGTATTTATGGTTTGAAAATGATATCTTGTAAATGTTGGCCATGACTTCGTCTGAGGTGCTCCTTTCAGAATGTCCAATTTTGGGCACCTCGTTCGAGTATTACTCGTATTATTCGCGAAATACCAGTCGCGAATAACACGAGTAATGTTGGCTTCCAAAGCGTCAATCGTAGCTGGTGTATTTGTAAAGACCGCAGACTTTACATATCCCCAGAGAAAATTGCCCAAAGGTGCGATATCGCACGATCTATGTTGTCAATTTACAGTAGCAAACACGTGAAATTAAGTGCTCACCAAAATTTTTTCTCAACAAGATCATTCGACATGGTCTTCGCGTACAATCTCAGCTACAGCTGCCATATTCACTTCACTGCGTGCTGAATGTGGTCTTACAGGTCGAGTATTATCCAATAATGTAAACTGGGACTCAAGCTTGCAAATGGTGTTGGCAATAGTGGTTTCTGTAGGTCGATTATGCGCACCGTAAGTTCCTCGAATTACACGAAAAACAATTCGCACCCAACGCTGACTTTCGTCATACAGCTGAACAGTTTGGAGATGCTGTTGTGTAGTGCGTTTTTCCATGATGACTTGCCAAACGATACTGAACAAAAATTATAATGCAATTTTATACGAAGCACTATAAAAAAGCGTATTGAAAATCAAACATCACAATGATTCGCCCCCTATAATTTGTTTTCGTTATCCAGTAGGATATTTTCTATTCATCAGTGTCTTTTAAAGAACCTTTAACCCTTTTTGAAAAATGAATACTTGTAGATTTAATTTCGTAAAAAAACGGTTTACGAACAAATAAAAATTTAAACAATTTTAAGCAAATGTTATTTTAAGATTTCGTTTTACTAAAGGATAATGATTTTTTGTAGTTTAAGAAAAAGAACGGAAAGAAAATATGAACACTTTCCAATAAGAAACTCTCTAACTAGTATCGTAACTTAATGCTAAAAGAAAAATGAAGTAAAAATAAGGATTTAGAAAATCAATTTACAAAGCACAAACCACATAACATCACATACACAAGTTTGGTATAAGATACAAAATCAGGAAATTTACATTTATAAAATTACACAGACACACACCCAAGACTACTTAAATATATTTGCATTTTGAGGTTTTTTTTATATTAAACTCCTAGAGAACTGATCAAAGGAGAGGCCAATAAAATGAAAGGATTCGTTAAGTTTTATTATTATTTGTAGCACAACATCTTAGATTATCCCTACTTATACATACATAGGTATTTAGGTTAGAGTGTAGGAGTGGATGTAAGGGCCTTTTTACACTATTTTACAAGTCTTAAGACTTATGCTTTCACAGAATATAAAGATTTCTGATCTGATTGTCACAAAATAAAATAGAAAATCTTTTTCATTACATTTTGCGTCTACATTATCACATATCAAGTTAAAATTAAACTCTTTGTAGAATATTAAAACTGTTCAGTACATTAAAATTTTTGTTTTAGATGCGCTTTAATTTCTAGAGGGATTTTAACAAATGGTGTCTCAGTAGGAATGCACTTTTTCATTGTTTCTAGCTTATTCGTATAAACCCGATATTTAAGAAAACCCCGAAGAAAAAAACCGCATGGCGTTATATCGCAAGATTTTGGTTACCAGTTGACATCAAAATTTCTTGAGATAATTTGTTCTGGAAATCGGTGCTGCAATAATGCAGTTGTTTTAAATGTGTTGTGGCAGGTGGCGCCGTCTTGGTGAAACCACATGTCCTCCAACTCCATGACGTAAATTTTTGGCTACAATAGCTCCGTTATCATGTTCCTGTAACCAACGCCGTTCACAGTCACTGCAATTTCGACGTTATTTTAAAAAAAAATCAAGGCCTAATAGTGCTGCCTGACCAAAATCCGCATCAGACAGTTGTTCGTTGTGGGTGCATTTGACAATTTTGTTTATTCACGAAGCCTTGCAGATTGTAATGCCCTTAATCGGAGAAGTTACAAGTAACACATGAGTATTTAAAATTCTTTTTCACTTTATAGTCTTATTTGTAAAATATTTTGATCTCTTCTAAAGTATTTGGGAAAAGTTTCCTGACGAGCTGGCCTAAGCAGCCAGTGAAATGCGCATAGAAACTATAGTTTCTATAGCTTTCCCTCAACAATAAATTTCAGTGTTCTTATCAAAAATAAAATTTGGGGAACTTAGCACGTTATTAATAAATCTTATTAATAATACATTTTGTATTCCCGAAAATAACTTTTGGATAACATGGCTTTTTTTTAGAAAAATTCGCAATGACTTCACTTTTCTCCATTGTTATAGGTTTTCCCAATTATAGCGCGTAGTTCTTTCGTAAAGCGCTTCATTTTTAATAATCTGAATAAAAATATGTGACAGCTGCCAAATTTCAGAGCTGCTACCTACACAAAAAAATTACACTAAATTTAAAAAGGGCACTGTTACTGAGACACTGTTTATTAAAAAATAAATAATAGCGAGCAGATAGCAACATCGAATGTAATATTTCTTTTATATTTAATAATATTTATTTTGATGCTGGCAGGTGAAAAAGTTGATGCGAATCTAAATTTGTTATACTTTTTTCGTCTGTTTAGCGTATTTAATTCGTTTTTACAACAAATATGAGTGATTTATTTAAAATTTAAAAGAAAGCACTTGTAAAATTTTATTTTTTTCCCTTTTTTTAAATTTTTTTGTTAAAAAAAATAATAGTGGAAATTTGTGAACACAATTTAAATTTTGCATCTCTGATTGTTTTTCTTAAAACTCTGATAAAATGAATAATCATATCGTTTAGAAAAATTTCAAAAATTGTTGAGAACCATAGATATGACTGCAAAATTTCTTTAAGATTTTTTTTTGGATATTTCATGACAAATTGCTTTGACACTACTATATATTTTGATTTTTGTCAGGTCGTTATACTCAGTATTATAGTATAAATGGACCTTAAGTAGTATTTATATGCAAAGTTATTTGAAACTTTGTACTTATTTGTTTTACGAGAATTCTATTTTCTTGTCCTTCAATTTCTTTTGGTTTTTATAAGTCCTAATACTCATGCATGTAACACATATATTCTATTGAAATAAAAAATTATGTAAATAAATGTCAAGGTTCTATCAATTACACCATTTGCTTTTATTTTGGTGCGTAACACCAATACATATTCGTTAAAGACCCCATAAAATAATTCTTTAAGCAATTCTTAATTATAAAAAATTGATATTTCTATTTTAGTTGCACAGCATTTATGTGTATTATTTATTATTTAATTATTAGGTGTGTGCATTTACAGAAAATTATTACTTATTTTCAATAATTGTTACTAGTGAGTGTTCACGACCTCTAAAAATTTGCAAGGAAAGAGTGGAAATAGAGGATACAAATTTGAGAGACGAAAATTTTGTTGAAACTTTCTGATAGTAAAATTTTTACAAGCAAGAATTATTCAACCACCTGCTTCATGTTTTTGTTTACAAAACGAAAATAATTTTCATAATTTTTTAATTAAAAGTTTTTCAATAAAATAGGATTTTTTTTTCCAAAATTTAAGAACAATACTATTGCACGTATAGTTGAAATCAATTTAATTTATTGAGAAATCAGCTTGTATCTTCCAGCTGAATATTGTCAATATACCTAACTTGCTAGTTTTTGCTGGTAAAGCGTTCATTTACTTTTTTATTTATTTTTGAGTAATTTTGGGAAAAATGTTGTAAGTTTTAAATATACTTTCTCGTTGCAAGTTTATGCTAGAAAAGTAAATGAACACACCTATTATCATATTTTTCTGAAAGAAATATTAATTACTTAATATATCCTTCATAAAATATACACACAGAAAAAAATATCAATGTTATATTAACATGGCGCAATGTTGATTGAAAAAATAGACTTTATTTAAAATTATCATTGTTTCTTATTATTTTTAACTGAAAAGTGTTAAAAAACCAACACAACAAGAAGAAAAACATAGTTTTTTCATGTTTAACCTTGGTCTGGCCAGACCACAATTAGAATAGCTAAAAAGCCCAATTAAATAATAACTGAATAAATATATTTTTTATTGAACGTATGCTTATTTTATTAGATTATACGAATTTATTATATAACTTGAACTTTTCATTATTTTATTCTACATGCAAGTTATCGAAAATTTAGTCTTTAATTTCTAAAGTTGCTTTTTCGCATCTACCACAGATGAAGCGAGTTTTGCGTTTGGTTTTTGTAGTTAAATTAAACTAAGCGCATAGTGGGCCGTAAATTTTTTAATTTAATTCAAACTTGATTCATTAGATTCAGAACATATCAATTATGGCATTCACGTTTAAATTTTTTTTATATGTTGCCCTATTTGAAAGATATTGCAAGCAAAAAAAATTTTGGTCTAGCCACACCAAGAGGGTAATTTTAAAGACTTTTACATTAAAATCGAATTCACCCTGCTTATTTGCTCCAATCGAATCCAAATTAGTTTCAATTCGGCACATATCATTTATAGAATTTACGTCCCTGTTTTTTCGATTTTTTGTTATATTCGAAAAATATTGCAAGTAAAACACATATTTGGTCTGGCCAGACGGTAATCCTAGGGTTAAAATAATTTATAAAAAATTAAACAAATAGCAAATAAATTGCCGCCGGAATGATTAAAAGCAAAACTAAATAGAAAAATTAATGTTTGTACGAAATTTGTTTATGTTATTTATTGGCGAACAGAAAACAGGAACAAAGTGTTTGTTTGCCAAGCCATTTGTGTGGTTTATTTTGACATTAATTCATAACTATGTATTTTGTTGGCTCCTTACCTTTGAGAATTTTTTTGTTTTTATTCAAATTAACTTTTTATTTAAAAAACTAACTTGATTTTAGTGTTTTTATTTATTCGAATAAAACCGGTTTATTTAAAATAGCAACTATTCGGAATATTCGAAAACCGGGTTTTGAAAAAAGTTCAATCTATCTCCTACTCAATAGCAATGTTGCCAGTTTATTGAATTCATGTAAAATATTATCTTTATAATAATAATATATATATAATTTGTAAAGCATTTTACATTTGTTTGCTAACTACATGTTTGATATACTTCCAAAAAAAAAAAAAAAAAATTGCTGAAAAATATTTTTGAAGTTAGTGTATTTTTTTTTTGAAAATAAAATTAAATAAACTTAGTTTTATTTAAAATTTATATTAAACAATTAATTTACACTGAAAACAAAAACAAATGTGGTTTTTTGTTGTTATTTTAATATTGGTGTAGTTTCTAATCTTGTTGCATTTACCCTTCATGGTTTATTTATGTTTCTTAACAGTTTTTCTTTTCTTACAATCGGCTACACTGACTTTAATATCATGCTAGCGGATACCCGGCATGTGCTTCTACATTCTCCCTTCTCGTAGTACCATTTTTACAAAATTCATAGCTTATGTGTCGATCTAAATAGCCATATACGAGTATCTATGTTTTAAATTTCAATTAATTCGGTTAGACTGTTTCGGAGAGGCATACATTTTCCCCTACCACCCCTCGTGGTCCTATTTTTTTAAAAAAGGTAAAGCGAATGCGTCCATATAATTAGAGCTCTTTCTATGTTTTAAATTTCATTAAAAGCTGTTAAATAGTTTCGGAGAGGCAGAAAGTGCCCCCTAATCCCTTCTTGGTCCTTGTTTTTGCAAAATTGGCTTTCAAATGAAACCGATTGTTTTTCCATTAACTTTATCGAGATTTATTCAATGGTTATTTTGTTTCACATTCACAGAAAAAATTATTATGTTTCTCCAATCACCAAATTTATACCAAATTCATAATATCAAGCAAACAATTTCTTGATTTTGCACCTATTACCAAAATGATTATATTGATTACTAAAAATTGTAAAATTATGAATAATTTTTTTCAATAAATTACATTTTTAATTTTAATTAAAAAAAATGATCAAAAAACTTTGCCATTTCAAACAATGTTTCGATTTATTTAATTAAATATTGACAATCCCCAACAACAGTTCTACATGTTTTAACGAAAAAAGTCAATTAAGAATTTTTGTTATTTAATTAAAATTTTAATTGAAAATTTATTTCAAAACAACTAAAATGTTAATTAAATCAAAATTAAATTTTTAATTTTCTTTTAACTAAAAAAATAATTGATTCAATTATCACATTGATTAAATTTAAATACTTTTTAAACCATTTTTTAATTGATAAAACACTTTTTTCTGTGTTTGTTAATGCTCATATTCTCTTGTATAAGTGAACAATATGGAGCTAACTTTTTTAGTGCAAAATACCACTCCATTACCATGTGGGGAATGTTGTTCTGATAATAAAAAAGGGGTTCTTAGGTTGATTCGGTAAAAAAAGTTTCCGCACCGAAAGCGATTTCTAAAGTGCTTTAAATTTTTTTTCTTTTTAAAAATTATGATTTTTTAATTATTGTACAAACATTTATAGGTTAACATAAGCATTTTTAAAGTCAAAGTCAGCGAAAAATAATAGAAATGGTAAGATACAAGCTTTAAGTATAATGCGCGGATCGTTTTACATGGTGTATACATCATGCACCAACTTAATCGCACGCTCAGTGCATATATTGCTGCACTAATGAAACAAAATTACAGACAGTTATATTCCTAGTCAACAAATTAACTTCATATTTCTCGACTCGTAAATATCGAATATTGATTGCTCTCATGTCATAGTTATGCATCTTGCTGAATACGAAAATAGCAAATAAAAAATTATTATGAAGGTTTCATTAAATTTATTAATAAGTTTCGGGCAGATGTTTAATAAGTATTACACCATACAAATATCAACGAGCTTTTTCGCAAGCACACAAATTCTTAAAAAATAAATAAAGGCAATTGCATTTTCCATTAGGTTAAAAACAGGGTAATTGTTGTTTTTTGAAGCACTTAAGAGAAAAGGCGCATAATCAAGAGCTTCAATAAGAGAGCTTTTTTACAGCAGTAAATGATAACGAAAAAATATACAAAAGAAAGATGCTTTTTTAGTGCTAAAAACCATAGTTGCCAATTTAGCGCTTAAGGCACTAGATTAAGTCCTTTTAAACTGTTAGATAAGCGCATATTTTTCCCTAAGCTCTATTTTAAAAAAGAGCGCTAAGTTATCGCTTTTCTGTTAACATTTTTTTGAAATTATAGATATCCAACATTTTTGAGCTCTTATTTGCAAACATTAAAATTAGGCACATTTAAATAAAATTCGTTACCGTTTTTCAAATAATATTGATATATAGTATACTGAAATGTATACTATATATCTACATATATATCGTCTGCAGGTTATTGGTATGCCGCTTAGCATATATCAATTTTATTCAATCAATTAGAATATATCAATAATAAGTGTGTCCTGTTTTTAAATCTAAAATCCATTTTGAATATATCGAACATTCATATGTCTTAAATGATATCAAGACCTAATTATCATTGCCTCATGTCCACAATTTAAAAGTTCGGCACTTTTTGTGCTATGGAGTAAATGAACAATGTAAATGTAAGAATATACGGGCATGATCTGGAAACCAAAACCACGTGGAATTGAATCGAACCAATTTTGGAAACACTTCCGTGTTCAAATATTTGCTTTTCTATATCTCATACGTTCATTTTTACAACAATTCAATTGAAGATATTCATCGATTTAAATTTAACGTAATTTCGATTTTCAGAACATGACCGATATATTAATATTCGTAATTGTTATGATGCGCGTTCTATTTAAGGAATTTAGATCAACATTTTTTATTTGGTTTTTTCATATAGAAGACTAAAATTTATACCTAAATTTTAAAGAACTCAAGAGTTTCAAATCGTTTGTTACGTGTTTCTTTGTATTATAAATAGTTTTTGATATTATTTTGCTGTATAAATCATACTAATTATATTTTTTTAGGTTGTCTAAAGTATCAGATAAATCTTTGTAATAATGTTAATGTGTTAATAAAAAAAAATTCGGAGGTGGATACTGAATCCAAATCTTTTCACTGAATCCAAATCTTTTCACAGTTTGATTCAATCACTTCTAGTAATAGTTTTGTTTAATGGTTTTTATGATTCCATAGCTTATTTAATTCGTAATATACCTGTATTTCTGATAAATGATACACATTTAAAATTGTTGTGCTAATAATTTTGTTTAATTAGTTTTTGAAAACAAATTTCTGATTTAGTGGCGCTAATTTTGAAAATAAAAAAAATATTATTTAGATGACTCAATTGAAATTTTATTCCGTATCATTTTGTAAATGATCACTATCGCAAAATCGTTCTCAAATTATGATAAAATGTATTAGCATAACCGCTTTATTTCGGGCGAAATATTAGTCTAGCCAATAAAAAAAAATAGACATGAAAGGAAAAACTAAGAACGGATTTAAATTTAGCGCT
Organism: Pollenia amentaria; assembly: GCA_943735925.1. NCBI lineage: Eukaryota > Metazoa > Arthropoda > Insecta > Diptera > Polleniidae > Pollenia > Pollenia amentaria. The sequence continues at coordinate 182,948,523 of OX031007.1, read as the reverse complement.
TTTAAATCTATATATTTTATATATTTTTATTTAAAAGGATTTTTTTTGCCAACCATTTCATTAAGGTTTTTATTTATATTTTATTTAGCGCTTTTGATTAGAGGTACGGCAGTTTTTGATCAAGAAATAGTTCACAACCCTGCTGACAACGAAAAAGGTTTTAAGCGAAAAATTACAAATATATTATGGTTTTCGGAAATGCTTGAAAAAAGCATTTAAAACAGTAAAAGCCAAACATTAATGAATATGTAGGCCCTTAAAAAAGCACTTTAGGAGTGCTTTATTTGCACGTTTTATTATGTTAAAAGAAGCGCTTATTATCAGCAGAAATAAAGTCCTCCGAACTGGGAACATCCCATACAAAAATCCGTCATCCTATCAGCAGGTTTGCACCGATTTAAGGTATCAATTCAAACGTTAAACCTTCTCCTTTTGGAGCATATTTTTTACTGGGTCGTCTTTAATTCATTTAGTTTGAAATTAATCGTACGGCATTTTTCATGATTAATCCCGCGAAATGTGTGCGTAAATTCCCGGGATATTTCTCTTTAATTATGGCAACGTTTCTCAAGAAATAGATGTTCAAATTCGATAAGCAAGTACATTTTTTATGTTTGATGCTCTAAAAAGAAGAGAACAAATGTACACAAAGCCGACATGTTTCAAAAAATTTCATGATTTTTTATGCATAGCAGCTGTATACAAGATTTTTTGGGTTACATTCTGAAAATGGAGCACTGGAATACTATTTCTGTAAGAGATGAAGACAAAAGTGAAAAAAACATTTAAGGCAATTTTGGATTTCGCAAGTAGTAAAGAAACACGCTAATTTGCATTAAAGAAAATCTTTTTCTTTAAAAAAGGAATTACAGGTTTTTGAAGGAGGTGGTAAAAAGTGACCAAAGATTATATAATGTTCTTTTGACTTTAAAGGCAAACATTCGTAGCAAGGGTATGTGTTTTCTCATTGACAGGACCCTTCTTGATTAAAATTAGAAATGATTCCATAAATGCTTTTTCTGTACTAAAACCTATTACCAAAGAAATATTTTGTAATAATTTTAATATTTTAGTTTTATGTCAATGCTGGTGGCTTTGCATATGTGACAGCGCATAGAGAAAGGGACCTAAGGGTAAAAAAAAATCAATTTTTACTTTTTTTTTTGATGTGGACAACATCTGAGCGCGTTTTCAAGGTTGACCAACACGTTCCTGACGTCATGAGATGTGTCGCTTTCAGTGATTGTACACCAAAGATGCACGTATTTAAATCTTTAAAATATTTTACCCTTAGGTACTTTCTATTTTGCGCGTCACATATACAGGCCTGAACTTTTTTTATTTTATTACTAGAGCTAACGAACTTATGTAATATATCTTAGGGATGGGCAAATTGAAAAAATATATCGATATACATCTTATCGATATTTTTTAAGAGTATCGATATTAATTAATTAAAAATATCGATATATCGATGTATCGACCGAATTAAGCTGAAATTATTACCAAATTTCAATACATAGGTACAAACATATTACATGTAATTCCATTCTAACTTTTTATTGTTTCTTTTAATTTCAAATTTACTGCCTGTCCCCTCGATTTCGAACAAAACTTTCATTCGCTAAATTTAATTTAAAACAAAAACCAATTTTAAAAACGAAGTTTTCCTTTGGAATCGAGGGACCGGCAGTTAATTCTACAATAAAAAAATTCCAAAAAAGTAAAGAATACAAAAAATTTTTTATTATTCGCCATTTGAAATCTAAAACAAAAAATTCATACAAGTAAACTGTGCAATATTTTATTTTTAATATGTCAGAACATGCTAAAATAAAAAAAAAAAAACAAAATATTTTTTTTTTTATTATTAACATTCCAACTTTCATTAGTCTATTGCTGCTAATACGCCATAATTAAGGCGATTCTTTGCATAATTCTAGGAACCCTTTTCAGAATATTTTTTTCCGCGCGTATTTTTTGTTGTCATCTCTTAAAAAACATAGACAAAACTGAACTGTGTAATCTATGAAAATGTACAATGGAAAAGCGCCGTTATTTTCTTAATATTAGCAGTGTGGCCAGGTCAAAAAAAAAATTTAAAGCTAAATCTGGTATTAGGCAAGGCCAAAAAAAGCTACAAATTATTTAAAAAAATGCTAAAAATAATGCTAAACAGTTTTTAAAGATTGTAACGATTTTATTTTAATTTACAAAAGTTCTTTATTCAATCAGTTGCCGTGATTCTCAAAAATTCTCATTTATTAAATTTACAACAATAACAATCTGCAAGACAAGAATGAGCTTGTTATGCGTAATTCAAAGTCAATGCGGTCACCATCGCGACCAACAACAACTTTGATTACTTAGCTAATTGTATCCATACACATACAACGACAGCTATCGCCATCACGAAGTATGCGCAGTAAATACAATTAGCTTGTATAACTACTCAGACCAACCTGCAAGACAAGAATGAGCTGCCTTCGTCGAGTGTTCTGCTTTTATACCCTCTAATATGAGCTTTCAACTCATCAAACAACCAAACACTTGTTAGTTTTAAATAAGCTTTAAGTCAACGAAAGAGCTTTCTCCTGTTGTTGTTTTCAAAGTAAGTCACACATGCTAGTGACGTACAATCTAAAGTTATAGTAACCATTACAATTAGACAGGTTATCAATATAATAAATTACCAAAATAAATACGGTAATAAATAAATATGTAATTAAATATGTAAATAAATATGTAAATAAATATGTGCCGCTACATTCTCCCCCTTTGACGTACAGGTTCTCGCCCCGAGCAGTACGTCAACATCCTTCAGTGCTTCATCTACTAGGCTTCATCTATTTGGCATCATCTACTAGGCTTCATCTATTTCGTTCTTCTTGGACGGCCACGTCTCTTTATAGGATTCACAGGTGCTGGAGCCACCATTTTGTTAGTACCTCTGTATAATGTCAATGCCGAAGCATGATAGGTACCAAGGGGAATACTCAAGTTGTTTGGCAATGACACCTCATATGTGGATGACCCAATCTTGCTGGTGATGATGTAGGGACCATCACGTTTAGGCACAAACTTTGATGTTATTCCCTTACTTGCATTACTCAAAACATGGGTTGTTACCAGTACCTCAGTACCAATTTCAAAGTTAGGCTGTGGTCGTCTCAGTTTATCAACATACGTTTTGTTCTTATCCTGGATCTTTATTTCAGTCTCCTTTGCATCCCTTAGAACATTTGTGATAGTTTTTAGATATGATGTTATTTCCGGAATAAAACTTTCGGCTTCAATAATTCGTCTAACATCATGTTTGACATCGTCTAACGTACGTAGCTCTCTACCAAAAGTAAGGTAGGCAGCGCTATAACCCGTACTCTGACATTTGGCAGTATTCATAGCAAAACGTATAGCAGCCAAACTATCATGCCAATTATCATGTTGATTTTGAACCAATATGGCCAGTTGACTCTTCATGTCCCTGTTCTTTCTTTCGACAGGATTTGCTTCGGGATGATATACGGGTGTGAATTGCTGCTGTATACCAAGGCAATATGTGACCTTCTGCATTATAGCGGATACAAATTGTACTCCGTTATCGGATTTGATACGTCTGGGTATTCCATATCGCAAAAAGATTTCGTCTATTAGAATCTTTGCGCATGCTTCAGCAGTTGCATCTTTTAACTTAAAAATTTCAGTCCAACGGCTGGCAACGTCTTCCACAATTAATATCCATCGATAACCATCTTCAGTCTGCGGCAAGGGACCAAATAAGTCCACAGCCACAACTTCAAATCTTTGTTTACTGCTAGTTGTCTGCAAAAGTCCAGCAGGTTTCATATTAGATGCCTTAAAACGTTGGCATTCAATACAGCTCTTGACATACCTGGCTATTTCACTGCGCATTCCAGGCCAGAAATACCTACTAGATATACGTGCAATGGTTCTTTCCGTGCCATAATGGCCTGCAGTGCTCTCATCATGGTACGCTTTTAAAATTTCAGAGCGTTCTTGGGCGGGTATTACGAGTTGTGCATCTTCACTATCATCATTTGCATAACAATACAAAATGCCATCATTCAACAGATAACTCCTATTCATCCATCGAATTGAGTTTTCATCCTGTTTCTCCAAGGAATCTATTATCTCCTTTATATACTCGTCCTTCATCTGCTCTTCTCGGATTTTCTTAACCGTTTTCGTTGGCATGTCAACATAAAATGCACAGAAACGATTATCATTGACCTCATCATCTTGATCGGGACAAGGTGGCCTGGATAGCATATCAGCTACCGCATTTGCCCTACCAGGAACGTGTTCGATTCTAAAATTGTACTGCTGAATCTGCAGTCCCCACCTAGCAAGTCTTCCCGTTGGTGATTTTACCGTCAGCAGCCATTTCAAGGGTTTGTGATCAGTTAGAAGTTTAAGCTCCTCCCCTTCAATATAGCCACGAAATTTACTACAGGCCCAAATTATAGCCAGAGCCTCTCGTTCCGTAGTAGAGTAGTTACGTTCAGCGTTGCTCAACAAACGGCTTGCATATTCTAAAGGGTGCTCTTCCGGACCCTCCCCCTGGAGCAAAACTGCTCCAAGAGCATAGGCGCTCGCATCCGTCTTAATAGCATATGGCATATTGTCGACAGCTTGTCCCAGCACTGGAGAAGTAGTTAAGGCGTCTTTCAAAGCGCCAAATGCCCTCTGTTCCTCAGCTTCCCATTTCCACACTGCCGTTTTCTTAGTCAAATTCGTTAAGGGTCTAGCAATTTCAGCATAACCATCAATAAACCGCCTATACCAGGAACAGGTTTGAATGAATGATATCAGCTCCCTCACATTTCTGGGCTCTTTACGTTCCACTATAACTTGGATTTTGCACGGATCCACAGCAATGCCTTCTGGTGTGAGAATATGTCCAAGAAATTTTACACTGGGGCAACAAAACTTGCATTTACCATTATTCAAACGTAATTCAAACATTAACAGACGTCGTAGTACCACGTTGAGATTTTCCAAGTGTTGTTGGAAACTCTCCGAGCATATGATTATATCATCAAGATAGGCAAAAATACATATGTCAGGAATACTGGATTTAAAACGATTAACAAGCCTCTGAAAGGTTGCGGGGGCATTTCGTAACCCAAATGGCATTCTTTTAAAACGAAAAGTTCCAAATGGTGTGATAATGCATGTTTTATCACGATCCTCTTCAGCTACTTCCACTTGGTAGTAGCCACATTGCAAATCGAGGGTTGTCATGTATTTTGTGCTCTTTGCCGAGTGCAACATATCATCCATTCGAGGTAATGGATACCTGTCGGGAACAGTGATAGAGTTCAATTTTCTGTAATCAACACAGACACGTATTGATCCATCCTTTTTGGGGACCATAACAACGGGAGACGACCAAGCAGATTCACATTCTTCTATGATATCATTTTCCAGCATACCCTCTATTTCACATTTTAACTCCCTAGATTTTGCAAACGAAAGACGATAGGGTGGTGACGCAATAGGATGATGGTCACCAGTGTCTATTCTGTGGACAGCGTACGGTGAAGGTTTTCCCAAGCTACCAAACACATCTTTATGTTCAAAGAGAATCCCATCTAATTGCAGCCTATGTACATCACTTAATTGTGCACCATCTGTTGGTTTAAGTATTTTATAATCAAAAGAATACAGCGGAATAAATATTTGGTCATCATCATCATTTGGAGGTTTATATACGACACCACTAAAGAGTCCAGTGTCCTTTGACCTGTCAGGAGTCACCATATCAGGAGGAATTGCGTCCCTAAATATTGCCTGAATGGAATGTGGGGAGTAGTCATTCTCCTTATTATAATCAGGACCATATGACTCAAAATCAGAAACGTACGTACGGCAAATTCTCTTTGGAGTCATTTGCTGTTGTTGGGGAATGTTTTCCTGCGTAACACGTTTGCCGGATGTTTCCGTAACTTTTATCGACTCGATCAAATTCAAATTTAATGGCCAAGCTTCACAGAAATCGAATTGTTGAGTAGGGTTACTTTCAAAGTACCAGTAACGCTGGCCCATATTTAAAACTATTCCCGACTCTTCCATAAAATCCGAGCCAATTAATGTACGGTTACTCTTATCCTCGGGAAAAATCAAAAACTGGATATTTAAACATCTTCCGCCAATAACAATCTTACATTGCGTTGTTAGGCACTTTCTGTTACAAGATGAACCATCCGCAAGAGAAACGTCACAGATAATGGATTCGTACTGACAACCCTTAAAATCCATTATCTTCTTTAAATTTGTACCAGCCACGCTAGTTTTAGCACCAGAATCAAAATACGCCTGTCCAGGAACACCAAATAGCTGCACATTTACCACTGGTATATTCCGGCCAATACATAAACCAAGTGAATTAAAACTCACACCCACCGGTGAACTTCCATTGGTCTTTTTGCTGCAATTTGGACAATTAGCTCGCACCACCCCTGGAGCATTGCATCCATAGCACGCAAACTTTGGTTTAAGCACCACAGGGTCGCTTTTTGCCTGCGTTTGTTTCGATATTAAATCCTGTTTTTTAAAACACGTTTCCACAGTATGTCCTTTTTTACGGCAAAAGGAGCAACGTTTAGGACCGTCTCCAGGACCACTGCTATTATTCAAAGCATCTGTGTTCACTGCACCACGTTCACTTAAGACATGCTCCGCTTCACGTGCATCCACCAGTAGTTCATCAAAACTCTTCACTTTATGACGGTACAGCCGTTCACGAATTTGCGAGTGAAGCATGCCAAACACCATATCTAATTGGTCACATTCCGACGGACAATTAGCAAGTTGGGAAAACAGTGCACGTTTTTTCCGAATGAAGCAATCTGTTGACTCGTTCTTCTGTTGTTTTATTTCATAAATTTCAGCATAAACTCTCCATGCCGGTTTGGGAGGCGAAAACGACTCACGCAACATACGCACCAAATCATCAAAAGTTCCCACATTGGTCTTTACACCACGCCACCACTCCGCAGCATCACCCTCAAGTAGCATCGGCATACCATTAACAGCATCAGAGTCTGATATTTTCTCCACTAGTTTGAATGTAGAAATGGCAGAAATAAATTCCTCTACCTTTGAAGGATTTCGTTCACCATTATAACGTGCCGAACAGCTGCTAAAAGAGCCACACCTTTCACTGGGCTTACCAACAGCACTCAGAAGTTGTTCAAATTGTTCCGTTGATAGCGTCACCATTTCTAATTTGCCTGCCAAACGTTGACTTCTTCTCAAATTTTCACAAAAATTCGCCACGATTTAAAAAAAATTTCACAAAATTATATTTTCTTTTTTTTTATTTTTCCCGTTTTCATATATTTATATGGGCGTTGTCCACGGCCTCTCAGTTGGGCGCCAATTTGTAACGATTTTATTTTAATTTACAAAAGTTCTTTATTCAATCAGTTGCCGTGATTCTCAAAAATTCTCATTTATTAAATTTACAACAATAACAATCTGCAAGACAAGAATGAGCTTGTTATGCGTAATTCAAAGTCAATGCGGTCACCATCGCGACCAACAACAACTTTGATTACTTAGCTAATTGTATCCATACACATACAACGACAGCTATCGCCATCACGAAGTATGCGCAGTAAATACAATTAGCTTGTATAACTACTCAGACCAACCTGCAAGACAAGAATGAGCTGCCTTCGTCGAGTGTTCTGCTTTTATACCCTCTAATATGAGCTTTCAACTCATCAAACAACCAAACACTTGTTAGTTTTAAATAAGCTTTAAGTCAACGAAAGAGCTTTCTCCTGTTGTTGTTTTCAAAGTAAGTCACACATGCTAGTGACGTACAATCTAAAGTTATAGTAACCATTACAATTAGACAGGTTATCAATATAATAAATTACCAAAATAAATACGGTAATAAATAAATATGTAATTAAATATGTAAATAAATATGTAAATAAATATGTGCCGCTACAAGATTTTTTTTAAAAATTTATTTAAAGTATGAGATTTAATTCGAAACTAAATACATTTTAGTGACTAATTTTTGAATGAAATTGAAATAAATGGTTATATTTAATAAAATGGCTAGACTTTGGTAAAGCATGTGGTACATAGGAGGTTAAGATTAAATGATCAATTTACTGGGCCTTCAAACCTCTGATATATTAAAAATTTAAACGATTTATTTCTATAATATACAAAATTTTTAGACCATTTTATTTTTTATAGTTTAAGAAAAGTTGAAGCTTTAAAATAATTTTTTTTTCAACAGTTTAGAGCAAACAATTTTTTTACACTATTGAATTTTTATCTAAATACAAAGTGACATTTCCTTGTACTTTTATATCGTAATAATATTTATTAATAAATAATATTTACAGTCAACATGATAAGGGCATTTCTTATAATTATTCCCTGAATATTCTATTTTTTTAACAAGACAGGTAAGATGTTTCTTAACATAAGAATTATCCATTTTCATACGAAAGTTCCTATTGGGTATAACGTTTTTTAGTCAAAATTTATTATAATTTATAAATTTTTTTTGAGTAAAATCAATAAAACTATTCGTCCAAATTTTTAAAATAAATAATGCCAAAAAAGCTAAAAACATTTTCCAAAAATGCTAAATAAAGTGCCAAGTGCTAAATGAAAATTTTGAAGCTAGTTGAAAAACATATGATGCACTTCTTAAAAAACAACAGTATTGTAAACAGTTGAGCAACGGTAAAAAGTTGAATTTAATTATAAAGAGATCTTAAAAATATCGAATTCGATAGTCGTAAATATATATCGATGTATCGATACATGGGAATTTTTAATATCGGCGATATATATCGATTATAATTTTTTTAAATATCGATATTTTGATATATCGATATTTATTGCCCATCCCTAATATATCTCATAAACTGTTATTTGTTTTTTGATCAAATAAAAAACTCCCGGGAGATTCAAAAACAAGTTCCCTTTTCCCGGGAAATGTAAAAGTCCGGGGAAAGAAAGCCCTAGTTAGTAGAGGTGCAAAATTGATCATAAAGTTGTTCCCACTTGCTCCAAAAAACGTTATGATTTTTATGCAGAGCAGCTGCATAGAAGATTATTTGGATTAGATTCTGAAAACAGAGTACTGAAATACTATAGTGTGTTTTATTAGGATATTTCAGGGATTTTCAAAACTAAATTCCACTTTCCCGGGAAATGTAAAAGTCCGGGAAAAGAAAAACGTTAGTTACAATACCTCTTATAATCGTGCATATATTTCTTTTGCTTAGCATGACATTGTTAAAATAGAAAACCCTTTTTTATTAACTAAGGGACCAAAACTAGTCCACGTTTAAATGACTGATTTCTTTAGTGCAACAGTCTATAGATTTATTTTCCGACGTTCTTTGTTAATGATTATGTCGAGGACATGTTGTTCTTATATACAAAAGTTTTGGTTTTTGGCACTTCCTTCTTGTGTTTTTTTTAAAGAAGATAAGATCACACATGTGAAATAAGTGGAAAATTTTTAACATTTTGCTTTATTGTTGTTATGGATATTTGCTAGAGTGAGTGTAATTGTTGAACTACCAGTAGTTTATGCTAGTGTTAGTGATGTTGGTTTTATTATTGCTGTTAGTGGTAGTTACACTTTGCTCTTCAGAATTTTTTTTATCACTCTCTACTTCCGCTAAGGATTTGTTTTATGCCGTGTTGTACATTTTTCATTTCATTCTTTTGTTTTTATTTCATTGTATGTCGGACTATTGTTCTTGTGTTGCGAGTATTCTAAGTAATGATGATGATATTCTTTTTTTTATTATTTTGCCACATCCTTTAGCTCTAAGGATTTCGTATTAACATTTTTTATTTTTATATCCATTACCACCCGGATTGATGAAATACGGCATATTAAGTTTGTCATTCCGTATGTAATACGCAACCCCATGAAGTGTATACATACATATATTCTGGATCCTTGAGCAACTCTTAATTGACTTATCCAAGTCCGTCGGTTTTTCTATCGTTAAATTATTTGCAGTTCCCCAATTCAATTTCCTACACAGAAAAAAGTGTTTTATCAATTAAAAAAATGGTTTAAAAAGTATTTTAATTTAATTAATGTAATAATTGAATCAATAATTTTTTTAGCTGAAAAAAATTAAAAATTTAATTTTGATTTAATTAACATTTTAGTTGTTTTGAAATAAATTTTCAATTAAAATTTTAATTAAATAACAAAAAATCTTAATTAACTTTTTTCGTTTAAAATAAAATAATTTAAACATGTAGAATTGTTGTTGGGAATTGTCAATATTTATTTAAATAAATTAACACATTGTTTAAAATTTCAAAGGTTTTTGATCACTTTTTTAATTAAAATTAAAAATATCATTTATTGAAAATATTTTTTCAAAATTTTAAAATTTTTAGTAATTAATATAATCATTTTGGTAATAGGTGCAAAATCAACAACTTGTTTGCTTGATATTATGAATTTAGAACAAATTTGGTGATAGGAGAAATTTAATAATTTTTTCTGTGTAATCTATTTTCAGTAAGAAATTGTATACCAACCTTCCTAAAAAACGTATATTCTTATTTTATTAACAAAGTATTTACTATAAAAAACCATTTATTTTTTACAATATATGCTTATTCTCAAAATTAAAGGTATTATCATAAAATTGCGCGAAAGTTTGTTCTATATGACGAAAAACTATAATAGGAAGTTTCATGACGATCGGTCTATAATTAACAAGCCTCTTATAAAACCGAAGCAAATACTTTTATTGTGCAAAAATTTTGTTTTATTCGACTACAAATTACAATATTTGGAATGTGCTTTAGCGATATTTTGATGTAACTTTGTGTATATTATGTAGTTGTTAATGATTAGACATTTTTTTTAGTAGATCTATAAAATTTGGTCGTCCATTATTTATCGTAAGAGCAAGCATATAAAATGCACAAACAATTTTAAAATATGAAAGCAAGAAAAGCGTGAAGATAGATTCAAAATAGCTTTAATGAAACAGTTTTGGTTAGTATTTTGTTGACTGGAAATATTAAAATATTTTCTTTTTTATAGAATCTGGGGATTATTTCTTTTTCATAAGTAACTTTATTATATTCAAAATTTTCTATTTTTCGAATTTATTTTGTGAGCTAAATTTCAGTTATTACAAAAAAGCTTTATAAAATACATAACTGAAATTAAGCTCAAAGAATAAATTCGAAAAATAAAAAATGCCATCTTTTTTATGTTTAAACAGGGAACGTTTAACCCTACGTTTATGAAAGAGAAAGGAAATAAGACAGAGGGGGAGTGCAGACTTTCTTATACTCATAAGTTTTGTTTTGTGTGTTGTTCGTAGTTTAAACCCATCATTAGCACTTTTTGGTATAGGCCATACGCGAAATCATTTTAGGCATTAGTAAATACGAAACTAAGTTTAAAAGAGAATTCAAAAAACTGAAACTATAAGATTAATATCGATCAATATTAATATCGCAATAATTAGTTAATTTTAGAAGAGAGGTAATCATTTTCACAGAAAAAATAATCAGTAGTTTTAAGCAATTAAGAACAATTTTTTAATTAATATGATGCTTGAATCAATTATTTTTTTAGTTGAAAGATAATTAAAAATGTAATTCTGATTTAATTAACATTTAAGTTGTTTTGAAATAAATTTTTGATTAAAATATTAATTAAATAAAAAAAAACATAATTGATTTTTTCGTTTAAAATAAAATAATTTAAAATTGAAGAATTGTTGTTGGGTGTTGTCAAAACCTGAGCTATATTAATTAAATCAATAAGCATATTCTTTGATACGGCAAAGTTTTTTGATAATTTTTTAATTTAAAGTAAAAATATCATTTGTTAAAAAAAAATATTTACAATTTTTAAGTTTTAGAATTTTTAGTGATCACTATAATCATTTTGGTAATAGGTGCAAAAACAACAAATTGTTTGCTTGCTTCTATGAATTTGGTTTGAATTTGGTGATTAGAGACAATTTTTAATTTTTTCTGTGCTGGATTGTCATAGATTGCCTCGAATAACAAAATCGTTTACAAGTTGTGTAATTTTTTGATTCATTTTTTTTTTTTGGTTTAATTACATATAATACAATTTAATTCCATGTTAATATTTTAGATTAACGATTTTGTTATTAACTTTATTTAGAATATAAAAAGGAATGCGGAAGGCAGATTCGTTGTTCGCCTTCCCTTTTACCAGAACCCACGCATTTCAATGGCTTTTAATCGATTCTTATCACTTTAAAGATGGTTGAACAGCTAAGAATCGGATACAATAATTTTGTGCAGGAATATGCCCCTTGGGACATATGGAGGAAATTCAGAAATACATTTCCCCAATTTACACTACGTTATGCCTCAACACTGTGTCTTGTAGCCCGAAAGCTCTACTACGAAACAACTAGCAGTATGTTTTCATATGCATAGATTTGTGTTTTCGGTAGATATCGAGAAAATGTACCGGAAAATATAATATAACGATGCCAATCAGATGTTCCACCTCATCATGTGGAGACACAACAAGCATCAACAATAAAATATTATCAGCGAGTCTAATGCTATCAATACTGCAATGGAATCACAATAGCAAATTAACTCAATTTTGGGAGAAGCTGGCCTTAATTTTCGGGAATGGTTTTCAAATCATCCTCTGCTACTAAGCGGGATTGCATCTGAAGATAAGAAAGTCAATCTAGACTAAGACGAAACCTCAATTTGTTTGACTAAAACACTGGGGTTGGTATGGCTGCCAAGGTCTGATCAGTTATGTGGACGAGCATAAAACTCAGCAACCAAGAGTGTGACGAAAAAAATAGTCAGATCAAAACTTGCAAAAATCTAACATGCACTAAGACCTTTTGGGCCAGTAGTCGTGAGAGCAAAAATGTTTTTGCAGGATTTATGGCAATTCAACGAATTCGTGGGATGATGAATTACCTTCAAGTCTTCAAAACAAATGGAATAAGTTCCACAAAAATATGGAAGCACTAAGCCACATTTAGATAGACCGATATGTTCTGAAGCATAAGGGGCCAATAGCAGTACAAATTCACATGTTTGTCGATGTCTCCGAACGAGACTATGGAACGGCATTCTACATTCTCTCAATATGCAAAGACGAACTGTTAATGAAAAATATCTATAATTTTTGTTAAGGAATTGTTTGGTAGACTCTTAAATATGCAATTATTTACAAATAAATTATTTTCCCAAAATCGAGCAAAGTCGGCAAAAACTTATATGTCAAGCAACAAGTTCGAAAAACTAGCCCTGCTAATCACAAATCCTACTTGAAGTTAACCCTCGTAATATTCTTTTACTTGATAGAGTGCATTAAAGCATTTAGCCCAATAAAGCATCCTTACTTGTTTTTATAAGGACCTTTGTGAGGTGCTGTTTTCATACGAAACTAACTGTTCATAAAGTGCTCAGTTGAGTTGAAGGTTTTACATGCCACAACTGTGTGACATAGACAAATTGTATGCTTTGATATATTATGTGTGGAATTATATATGGATTGCTTTTTTCCAACATAAACAGTAGTTTTTTTTTTTTTACAAATTTTGATGTTGTTGTGTCGGGTTTTATATTCGCGTGGTGCAACATTATGTTCTTTATTCGCAAGCGAATGTCTTTTATGTATTGGCATTACAGCTCTTACAATTTTTGTGACAGATTATATTAATATCATACACTGGGGCGTTAAGATTTTTGTAGATTTTCTATGGTAGTTATTTCTATGTATACTAGATTGTTATAAAAAATCTAGAATACATGCAAATACATTTGCTGTAAAATACTTAAACAAGTAAGAAGAATAGTCGGTCATGTCTGGCAGTAAGACACCTTACTATACTTATGATTACTAAATAAACTGTTTTCAAAAATTTAGGTTTGACTTTATTTATATACTGGTTATTTGTGCTGAGTATATATCGATGCTATCTCTATGAGATTTATTCATCTTAAAGTGATGTCAGAAGTGGTCTTATATTGCACTCTTATTAAATTTTAGATTTTACGTCTCAAAAATCTACCATAATATTCTAGGCATTAAAAAAGTGTTTAAGTTTCATTGATAAGAACCTTATTAAAATAAAGTTTGTAAAAACTTTTAAAACAGATCTTGTCATTGTATCAACATATCGATGCCTTACTTTCTAAACCTCGTATCTTAAAAAAATACGGTTTTGACTTTTTCATGTCAAACGATTGATATTTTTGTGTTCTATTAATGCAACAACTTATTAGTTCAATACTTTGTCTCAATTCTGTAAATATTTATAAATTATTGAAATAATAAGTTGTTGCAGTAATAGAACACAAAAATATCAATCGTTTGACATGAAAAAGTCAAAACCGTATTTTTTTAAGATACGAGGTTGAGAAAGTAAGGCATATTTATGTATCAACTTCTATTATAATCCTTCTCCAAATATATAGACATTTAGATTGTCCTCGTATGTTTTCCATTATGTATTCATAAATATCTGACCGTACAGTATGGTATATTTGGTATTTAACCGTATGGTCATTTACACGCGGAGAAAAAAATGGTTAAAGTATGGCTTAAAAACATATTATGGTTCCCGGAATGGCAACAAACAAGCTGTTGTTGTTTTTAACATTACCATTTTCTCGATTAATAGTTTTGTTTCTATTTCAAAATTAAGTGTTTACCTCCCTTCAAACTTCAAATATGGCTAGACTTAACAATATAATGTTTTAATAAAATAAAGCTACAACTATACACTTAAACCAATTATGTTTACTCCAACTATATTATTGTCCCGGCAACCATATTGTGGTTAAACTTATCCATCTAAAATCCATAACCAGATTATGGTTGTCTCCCAACATGTTATGGCTAATGGTAATAACTATAAAATACGTTTGCAATTATAATATTTCATATCACTCTATGTTTAAATTTATATTGAAAATAATATTTTTGAAGGAGCAAAATTATGGATGTCTTGCTCTCTACAATAGTTGAATACTTTCAAATTCATAATTGTTTGGTTTGCTTAAAATTCCCAATCACTTTACTTTAACTACTGACTTAACACATCAATTTAATAGTAAAACAGAGCGCATGCTAATGAAGGTCGTCACAGGCTGGAACATAAAATATAAAAGTGGTAACACGTAACAGGAATAACAAACGAAATACAATTAAAAATTGGTATTTCATAACCAAATTGGTAAAATGGCTGAAATTACCATAATATGGTTAACATTAACCATATTATTGTTAATTTTAACCATAGCATGGTTACTTTTTTAACCATATTATTGTTAATTTTAACGACTGCCTGCAAAATTTTGACAATTATATGGTTAATTTTGAACATTATATGGTTAATTTTTCCCATTATTATGGTTACTATTGACCAAAATATGGTTGATTTGGAACAAATTATGGTTAACTTTGACAATATTATGGTTGACTTCATGCAAATTATTGGTAATTTTAACCATATTATTTTCATGTTGAATCATTGTATAAAATTCCGTTATACTACAGAGAAAAAACTTTTTTTAATATGGTCACCTCCAACAAAACTATTTTTAAAGTAAATTTTTAAACATTTTATTGTTAAATTCAACCATATTATTGTCACCGGCAACCATATTATTGTTTAATTAGTCCTCCATCACGAAGTCACAACCCTATTATGATTGCCAACAGACATGTTATTATTAATTATAACAAAAATATTTTTAACACTTATAATAGCATAGTTGTTTTTCAACCATAGTATGTTGCTCTTAGAAAAGAGGAAAATACTATTATTAATTTAAAAACAAACTGTTGTCATATTTAAGCATAATGTGTTTAGAGGCAACCATAATATTGTTGTGGCTTCGTGATGGAGGACTAATTAAACAATAATATGGTTGCCGGTGACAATAATATGGTTGAATTTAACAATAAAATGTTTAAAAATTTACTTTAAAAATAGTTTTGTTGGAGGTGACCATATTAAAAAAAGTTTTTTCTCTGCGTGTAGTATAACGGAATTTTATACAATGATTCAACATGAAAATAATATGGTTAAAATTATGGTTATTAAACTGAACGATTATTATCTATGAAATTGTCTCTTCAATAATCTGTACAGAGATATTAACATCACATTCTTCCACTACAATTAAAGTTATACGATAACAACAGCAACAAATAATTCCAAACTATGTTAACTTTTGTAACAATTTTATGAAAAAACTGCAAATGCATTTTTTTGGTCGGGTGTTTTAAAAATTATTAAAATAAATGGGCACTATATCCTCTAGGACTAGGACTTATTTATTAAAAGTTATTTAATTTTCGTTTGAAAATATTTTATTTCACATAAAATTACATAATCTTAAGGTTTGAGAAGAAAAGAAAAAATTAAAACAATAAAATTAGAGAAAATTTGAAGTTACTGCCGATGTTTTAATTATGGGATTTAGGATTTTTGCCTGAAGTTGAAGATTCAATTCGGTTTGGACACTAAATTTAAACATTTAAGTGATAAGCTTAAATATTAAAATTTTATTTTCTAAAAAACTTCACCTCACTCTAACAAAATTTTCCAAAAAAATTTTATATGCAAAATTTCTCAAAGCAAGCGGAAGGGATTTTCAAAAAAAAACCCCAATATGATAAAAGGCCGAAAGCCAGCATTTAAAAAAAATTGTAATAATAAAGGGGGTAATGCACAATGTTCATTGTGAGTCATACCTTAACGTCAAGTCTTTTGCCCAACTTAATTTGACAGTTCTTTGTTTCAGTTTTTGACGAATTCAATCATGGAGAGGTACACAATTGAGAAGTGCGTTAAGATCGTTGAAGCCTTTTACGAAAATGGCCATTCAATCAGCGAACGAATAATAACGTTAATATTAATTGTGGTACAAATAACTTTTTATCAGACAAGAAATGGTAAGAAATTTAATGGCGCGCGAACCAGAGATAGCACACGTAGATATTTAAAGATTTCATGGAGCCAATAGTTTTGTTTTTATGATTTTTCTATTGGAAATTTATAGATTTTTTAATTTAGTTTGAATATTTCTTTCTACCCGCTACCTTTTGAAGAAAATATCTACATAATTGAATTTATAGCAACATTTTCCAACGTCATTAATCAACAGTTGAACTTTCTACGTCACGATATGACATTAAATTTTTTAAAATAAATATGAATGACATATTCTTTAATGTAATTTTATCACTGATGTTTTTCAAGCCAAATTATTTTTATATCGAGAAAAATATATGAATTTCAATACAATATAATACCAAATACTTTGACGTTATTTTCTTTATTCCTTAATGGCCCACACCCTGTAACTTTATCACCCTTCACCATTGAATATGGGTATATATCACAATAAGCATATTGTCATACAAATCTCAAGTCGAGTAATATAAAATACCTTAAAAGCTTTTATGTATTTGCATTAAAGTCAAAACCTCAATGTCATATCTGTGAAAATGATCTTAAAAATTAAAAGAATAACACAACTTAAACTAGAAAATCAAGCATAAATTCTCATCACTTGATATGAAAACGTAGGCATTCATTTAAAAAATAAATGTTATTTTTTGCAAAAATTTCACCCTTAAAATGATATATAAATGTTGTTAAAAATCTACAACACAAAAAAAAAACTGGAAAAAAATTTGTAAACGACAACATATCAAATTTAGATTTATGTGTTTTATGTCAAAAATAAATGGATTTTACATGTCGCCACAAAAAACAAAAAAAAAAAAAAAAAAAAAAAGAAAAAAAACACAAAAAATAAGGAATACACAGTAATAAATGATTAGTAGATACTCTAGATAAGAGTTGTAAGATACAGTCGAAAGAAAACAAGAGATATATTTAATTGTAATATTTTTAAATTTGTTACTCCATATGTTACATCAAGAAAGTATATGTACATATGTATGCGTTATGTAGTTATGTAGTATATATTTTCTGGTTCCATCTTAAATTCTAGGTCAATTTACTATAATCTTTTCTCAGTCTGTCTGTGAAAAATATGCTAACTTCTAAAAGACTCAGCAGAAAATAAATCTGGTAACTTCTGTTTTCTGGAGTCCACAGATTCCGGAAATACCAATAATAATTTTTTTGGATTCCCTCGTTTAGTCTTGTTTTGTAAAATGCCTCCAATATTTCAGTTACATAATTAAAACGTCATGAATTTAATGTTTTGAAACAGATTTCCATACTGCTTGTTTTATTTGAAATACGTTACTTTTACTTTTAAAAAATATAAATTATAAAAAAACTTAAAAAAATAATTTATAAAAATTTGGGATGTAACGATACGCCCTTTTGCCAATATAATACCGATACTCAAAATAAAATATCGCCTATATCAATATCGATACCGATACGTATATTGATTTGAATTCAAGTTAAAATTAACAAAACTCAAGTAGAGTAAATTGCAGAGTACGGAGAGTGCTCGAATTAAACTCGCTCGCGAGCGAGTCCAATTCGAGCGAGTTTTATTTTCAACATTGAAAAGAATTATTCTTTACTGCTCGCTAGTTTAAAAAATAAAACTCGCCAGCGAGTTTTATTTTTGCGAGTTGAAAAATATTGCTCGCGAAAAGAGTTCAAATTTTAAGAGTCAAAAATAAAACTCAACTCGCGAGTCGAGCTAAAAAGAATTGTTCGCGAGTTTTATTTTTGCGTATGAATTTTTTTTAATTAAAAATATATTTTTCCTGTTTATTTGTTTGTATGTGTGGATAAATGTGTGTATGTATGAATATTTCATCGAAACACAGAACAGCATTAGCAAATGGATCAGAAGTAAGGTGGGAAAAGGTATTTATTGATACAACAAATATTACGTTGTGACAAGTATAACTAACCATGAAGAAGAAATAGCAAAGGAAAGGATTCGTTTAAAAGAATGCAATCATGTTATACGTTTCGAAAATATAAAAAAGGCAGTTCATTAATTTCCTATGAATCGTAAACACTTCTATGTAAGTCACTAATGAACGCATACATTTTATTACACATCATTCAAAATTTAACATTTATACGTATTGCACATATATTTTAAAACACACTTATCTACCTTATTATGAGCAGCATTCACTGGTGTGCATTTTTTTTTAGTATGAACATTACTTTTACAACCCTTTCCCACACGTCTTGCCAGCCATTTTAACATAAACATTAATATAATAGGTTTTTCAGACCCATTGCACTGACATTTAAACACTCACTAGGGATCAAACAAACATATCAATGATCACATTTTCTATAAATAGTCGTGATTGTTTACTACCTGCTGATGTTTTCTATAAGAATCAACTAATTTGGTTGTCACAAGACAATTATGTGATGGCTTTTGCTACCCTTAAAAACTCTTAATTAATTTATAACACTGGTCTTCAAAAACAAATGTAAGTTTTTAAATAAAAACATATAAAATATAAAGATTTTGAAGCGGTTAATTTAAATCCGTTTGCAGTTTCAAATTTTTTTATGGGCTTGACTAATATTCCGCCCGAAATAAGGGCCGATTTTTATAAAAACACCAACAAATGATTATTAATAATATTTCCTTTAAGTCAAACGAATAACATTTTTTATATTTTCCACTGTTTCGGACATTTTCAGAAATTAGTGGCGATAAACTTTTTTTTTCAAGCAAAATTAGTACTATTTTTTGTTTTCAAAAATTTGTTAACAAATTTAGAACAATTTGTTTTATTATTTATCAGAAAGCCAGATATATTGCGAATAAAATGAGCCATAAACCATGAAAATCGATTGACAAATGTTTATTTTATTCATAATTATTAAAGGCAGCTTTTATGAAAATAATATGTTACCAATCTCAAACACTTTTATTTAAGTCATTTAAGAACGCATACATTTTATTACACATCATTAAACATTTTGCAGGTTTACATATTTAAACATTTATACATACAAACACACATACATTCTTATCAACATGGTTATGCCCAGCATTCATATGTGTGCATATGTTTTTATAACCCCTTCCTACACATTTGCCTGCATTTCGTTTCTAAAAATTCATATGTATGTATATTTTTACTTCGCACAAGCAAACATTAATTTTTTTAAACGAGTTGCTCGATTTCAACTCGTATGCGGTCGTTTTCTGCTCGCATAAAATTTGTACTTACGAGTTGAAAAATAAAACTCGTAAGCACAAATTTTAAAACGAGTTGTTATCTGCTTACGAGTCGAGCACAAAAATCTTATGACTCGTAAAAAATTTGTGCTCGCGAGTTTAAAAATAAAACTCGCGAGCACAAATTTTAAAATGAGAGAGTTGACTCGAATTGTGCTCGCGAGTAGAATTTTTTCCTACCCTGGTAAATTGTTTATTATACACAATTACAGTGTCATATTTAAAATTTATTAAGATTTACTGTGAACTTCACCAAGTTCAGTTATAATTAACTATCAGTTATAACTGTCAAAAACATACTGTTAACTGGAAGTTAAAGTAATTGTTAGTTTAAACTGAACTTGGTGAAATTGACCGTTAAAGAACAAAGAATAAAATTTGAATTCATGATAAAATTAACAAAAAAATAAAAATTTTTTTTTACAAAAATAACAGCGTAAGAATTTAATTATTAATACTTAAAATTGACATTAATAAGTATCTGGAAAATAGATGCGACAAAACTAATTTGAAAACTTAAAGATTTCTGCGTTATTTTTAAAGTTTGAGTATAACATGTCATTGCGGCCGTAAGCAAGTGGATCTGCGTCTCTAGAAATATTAAAAGATCTAACGGTATCATTGGACTTCCTCTTTAGCAGAATCACCGCAAAGGACGCAAATATGCTTCTCCTCCTCGGATACTCTTATAAATTTTTCGTAAACGCTCCAAAGGCCACTCTTGAAATGCAGAGACTTATTAAGTATCTCACTAAGAATTTTTTTGCTATGATTGAAGTCGATTGTTTTTGAAATATTCGAGCATTATTTCGAGAGCCAAGAATTGAAGATGAACCATTAGTTTCATTATTTTCTAAAGCCTCAAATCTTTTATTTATATCTAATGCTAAAGTCAGCTGCTAAATTTTGGAACTATTCTCCATCTCCGTTTATTTATAACGTCATATGATTTAAAAAAAGCACTTAGTTACAATACATTGAAAATTTTCTTTTTGATCGATTATGATGCACCGTATCAAAATAAAGGGTCCGCCATCTAACGTTTTTTTTGGGTCCGCCATCTAACGTTTTTTTTTAACTAGTGCTTATTTCGTGAATGGTAACACTTAGCTCATGTCTGATTTGACAGATAATTAGTTTTATCCTTCCGCTGAACCAATATGGTTGTGTATACGCTTGAACAACGCTGGAAAATATTGCGACATTACTTTGAAAATCATGGTAATGTTGCAGAATGTGTGCGAAAATTGCAAACGGATTTTGTGAAAAAAGTGAAAGAAACTGGCATCCTCATCGATAAACCAAAGCGTGAAAAGCCAAAAACAGTGCGTACACCCGAGAATATTGCTGCTGTGGCAGAAAGTCAATTCACCGTCGTTCTCAACAATTGAACATTTCGGAGACATCATTGAGACGAATTTTGCATAAAGACCTTGGTATGAGGCCATTTGAATGAAATTATTTTCCATTATTAACCGGAAGGATTGTACTTTCAAATAAAAAAAGAAATTTGAGAAAATATTCAGTAGTTTTTTTTTATAGCATTTTCAAAAAAATATGTTATTTGGCGGACCCTTTACATGTTTTTTGAAAATGTATCTCTTCTGCAATTAAAAATAAAGTTTTTATCAACAAAATTCTAAAAGGCGTTAGTGCAAGTGCCTTTCGATAAATAATAAATAATACTGTGCTAGGATTTGACTCTTTTTTTTTTTTGAGACAAGCCGGGAACCTGGCGTTTTAACATAATTTTGATACGCTGAGTCCAATGGTGCTAACCGTTTTTTAGGAGCTCTTGTTTTCGAGATATGCCGTTATTTCGAAAATGGAGGAAGTTGCACAAAATATATTCGGGTAACTCAAAAACAGTTTAGTTTATTGAAATTACTAAAAAACCGAAATTCCGCAATAAAATTAACTTTAAGCATAGGTTAATTTTTCTAATATTCGCAGTCGTTTTAGAAACATTTTTTTTTTGCCAAAAAATGCCCCTATCCATCTAATTTTCAATACGAATAAAAAACGAAGCTCCAAACAAGTCATAAATGATTAAAAACTGTTAACAGCTTTTGATTTTATTCACAAAAGACGAAAAATTTCAATTTATTTAAGAATTTCATAAAACGCAATATTTGCTTGGGGACCCCCTAACAAGTGCTGATAAAGGGCAAGTATGTATCGAGAAAATGTTAAGGACTGAAAACTAATTGAGGTTGGTCATACATTATATCCCATTAGGGACGACTCCTGGGCATTTCTGGGACTTTTTTCTTCAATATATTTCTATTCTGTATTGAACATTTTTCATGGGAACTCCCTTAAGGAATGGAGATAGGGGGTAGGTATAGTAGAAATAAATGATTGAGATGAAATATAAATATTTTTGTTTATCAACAATAAGCTTGCCTCTGTTTTAATAAGAGATCAACTGATGTTTTCTTTTTTTTTTTCTAAAAAAACTTTTATTTAATTTGGCTAGTTTTCAATGTAAAAAGATTTTTGCTTCTCCCGTAACATTTTTTCAATGTATCTTAGGGCTTTTTTGAAATTATATGACGATATGTTATATGCATGAAACAATTTAATTATTCTGTTTTGATTTTTTGCTCTGCTTTAAAATATGTTATTTCTCTTAGTTGATATGCAAAAATAAGCATAGAAAATTAAATTATTTGTTCAAAAGTACTTCAAAAAAAAAAAAAAAACAAATATAAAAAGTATCGTCGTATCGGCAGCAAAGTATCGCCTATACAAATCAATTGGAAAATCTAGAGTATCGCCGATATATGGGTATCGGTATTCGGTATATCCCTAGTAAAAATTATGGTTTTTGGGTAAAACTTAGAGTCAGTCGTGGTATTTAGCAGTTATCTCAGACTTTTGTGGACGGATCCGTTTGAATTTCAATAGAAACCCATTCCAGACTATACGCGATATAACTGTTTAAAAGCCTATTCCTTATCATATTTGGGATCTTCGAAAAACCGATTTCAACAGACAATCGGCAGATAATCAGACGAAGAGATTGATATCTTTAAATTAACTTCGCTACTCATACGGAACCAGAATATACATACTTTATATACTCTAATACCCTAGCTTAGTATTGTAGAAATAACAAATGGAAGGACAAACTTACTATATCGTAACCTAAAATGCAAAAGGCCCTATCTAAAACTTTACAGGAGAAGCAAAAAACCATTAAAATTATAAATAGTTCGTATTATTTGTTTTCTTCTATTTTTCTTGTAAAGCCTACCAGTTTTGACAATGTTACATATTATACAAACTGTTAGTTAGGTTTTTTTACCGTTTATCACATAATCTTTTGTAGATAGGGACGTAGGTTTTTTGTTAAAAAATTATAATTTTGGTCAAAGATTCTAAAATTTTTTGTGGACATTTGTGTTAAAGCAACACATCAGAATCAATGAAAAAGTCGATTTAAAATTTTCCGTTAGTTCGGGTTTTTCACGATCTATACTCTTTCACCTTCGGTGAAGGGTATAAAAAGTAAAGTTTCTATAACGTTTAACTATATGAGTCCACCTGACAATCCTTGTTTTCATCAAATTTTTTGATGTCAAACGAGGAGCAGTTCTTCTAAGTAGTTTGAGTTTTAAATCTACCAAAATCGATTTGCTTCTAAAGAAGTTATGAAACAAAATTTTAAGCAATTTCTAAAAAATTTTTACACATGTTTGTTCTTAAAATAGATGCAAAAAAGTCAAACAGGTGCCAAAAATAAAATCAGTAAAAAATGCAGAAATTAGAAAACTACTTTCTATAAGACAAATACAAAACCTAATATTCGAAAATATAAAAAACGATAAGAAAATTCCAATCTTAAAATAGAATAAATCCTATCCAATGAATCCAATCTTAAAATAGATGGTCGGCGTTAAATCATAAAGCTCTGTTTTTATGCTTCAACACGATAAAATATCGAAAAGGAAAATTTTAACGCCTTCTAACGAAACCAGAATTCGAAAAAAACTGGACACTGTATGAACCACCGAAAAAAGTAAAGCTAGTCATCCCCTAGGACAAAGGATTAGTTATAAGCAATTCAAGAATTTTTTTAATTTTTTGCCTCACTGCGTCGGCACTTGTAGTTCGATCAAACCATATTTCATATCGTTATTCATGACTGCTCTATGGCTTTACTATTACCGGTGGTGGCTTTCTAATCCGACATAAAATTTTGGGCGCCACTTATGCCAAGTCGGATCCTTCCCTCTAATGTCAAATCTTATGCACGTGGCAAGAAAGCCCTTCTACAACTTTGTACGTTTAGCTTTTAATATACTCACTTTAATGCCACGTCCAAAAAGTACGCCCATTTTTATACGCAAACATATTAGATTAAACCAGGCCGATCCCAATATAAAAAAAAAAATTTGCACCAGTCATGCCCTAGACTGAAAGGTATGTACATCAATGAAGTTTCTTTAACTTAAAAAACATTTTTTCCACCCCCAAAATACACAGAAATTTTTTATACCCTCCACCACCACTAGCGGTGAATGAGGGTATACTAAGTTTGTCATTCCGTGTGCAACTTTTTTATTAAACATCTAATACCCCAAAAAGTATATACATTCTGGCACTATAGTTAATTCTAAGTCGACTTAGCCATGTCAGTCTGTCTGTCCGTCTATCCTTCTGTCCGTCGGTTGAAAACACGCTCACTTTCGAAAGACTTAAAAGAAAAGAACAAACTTGGCGTAAAATTGCTTTTAGTTACCCTAAGCAGTTTGGGATTGAAATCCAGCAAAATCAAATCATACATGTTCTTCCTAACTTCTGTCTTTTCTTACTTTTTGTCAAGAATTCTTCTTGAAATCCAAAGTACGTTTTTGTTTTTCATGTTTTTGTCTCTCGTTTTTCATGCTGAATATTTCAGCACAACTTGAAGGACAAATGTAAACATAGCTCGTGCCCAAGCTGATAACAGTAATTAGTATTGTGGTTATTTTATTGAACTGTTAATGGTTTTTAATCCAAATTCACATAGAAGCCTGGGTTCAAATCTCAGCGCAGTCAAGAAGGAAAATGTATCAATAAAATTTTAAATTTTTTTGTTAAATTCCTGTCTGCATAAAAATAATTTAATGAAAATTAAATTCAATGAACTTAAGCCTAATTAAAAATATCTAAATTTGGATTAAAAACCATTAACAGTTCAATAAAAATAACCACAATACTATTTAATAGATAATTTTGTTGCAAAACCTAACATAACATTTTATATTATAAACCCTACTCCCGGAAAACTGTTTTGTTCGCCTAAAACCGTAATAACTAATGCTATAATAATAAAATTTAATGCTTCACAGTTTTATAGAACTAGAAATCATACTAATAAACTTCTTGATGATCGGTCCGTAAGTTATCATAGGCCCCATATAAAGCCCACTCAAGGAAATTAACTAAATACGCCTAAGCCCATAGCAGATATCGATATTGCTGTAAAATTTGTTCCAGATTAGCTGTGATATCCGGTCCATAATTTACCTTAGATCCCATATTATGCAGCGTTCTGAAATTCACTGTAATGCTAAAACTAATTTCACTGCTGTATGGAAATTTATTCTCATTTATGTTTTTTAATACCAGAAATCACTTTAGAGAATCACTCTTAGTTCGGCTGAAACTGTTACGAATCATGATATTTTACTCAAGCTAGTTCAAATTTCTAAAAAGAAAAGCATGACACTTTCCAATTGTCGGTAAACCATTTTAAATAGGTCTAAACAGGAAACGTCGGTTTTTATAAAAATTTATTAATAATATATAGATATCATATAAAGCCCACTCCTAAAATATTCGAAATGTCGGTGGAGGGTATCAAAGATTCGACACAAACGAATATAGCACTCTAACTTGTTTTTATATAATGCCGCCATTTAAAATCCGATCTCATAATTTCTCGTATCGTTGACACGTACGCCAAAAAAAGATCGGTACGTTATTTTAGTATTCGTGTCAGTTCACATTCACCGTATACCCTAGTTTGCTTGTGCGTATTGTTGTTTATGTGTATGTGTTAATGGCTTAATACGGTACGGTGCACTAACGTGTCGTACCTTAGTGCTTTTTGGAACAATGAATGAAACACACATGTTTTCCCCCAAAAATCATAACGAATTACTTTATTTTCGAGTAATATGCAGTTTTATGTAAGAGCGGTGACTATTTAAAATCGGTCAATGTGATGCTTACATATTTTATTGAAAAATAAGACAATATTTCCAGTTTTCCCAGAAATTAAAAACGTTTCATATATTATATTATAATAAAGTTACATTTTGTATATTAATGTATTAAGTAAACTATTAAGTTAAGTAATTAATTATTTTATATGTACTTCAATGCATAGTTTTTTTACATGTATGTACTAAATATTATATATAAGCGTATACATATAGATATACATATATATATATACATATATATGAATATAATATACACATATATAAGTATACATATAAGTAAATACGAAAACATTAGAAATGTCATGTTATACTGATATGTTATACAACAACAATATTTTACCCCTGTATACACATAACAAATTTAAATAACATAAACGCATACAAATACTTGTATACAAAAACATGAATTATACATTTATTTTATCATCCATAAAAATATATGTAAGCGTTTTAGAAAATAATGTTTGTATTTTTATCTAAATGGTAACTCTTACCTCAATCAACTAAGCCAAGGCGAATTCACACATGGTCGTCATATTTTAAAAACGGAAACAACAATGTAAAAAATTTTAACATTGTGTCAAAATAATACAACCCTGTAGTAAACAATTGAAACAAACATTTAATTTTTTTTTAATTTTAAATTGTGCGTTTTGAAATATAGTAATTTAAAAACGTTTTACATTTCATTATTCTAAGTAAAAATTATAGAATTATTGAAAGATTCCTTAGAACCACCAGAATGAAATACCATTTTGACATATGGTTAGTTATCAGATGTTGCTTACGTAGCAAGCCAAGGTCACCTGGTGTGAATTCTCCTTAAACTTAACTTTTAACTTAAAAAAAAAAAAAAAAAAAAAAATTTTTTTAATGACTTTTATTGAGAATTGGGAAACAAATTTTATATTTTTTTTATTATGTATGTAGAAAATGTGAAAATTTAAGGGTTAGGCTTATTTCTAATCATAGAAAACCTGAAGCAAAGAAATCCCATAAAGGAAATCTCTGAAAACAAAATATTCACTCATTCACATACATACACAAATCATCGGATGTTCAAAAGCGCAATAAAGTAATAAAAAAGAAATATTTCATTCGTTTTACGTTTTTTTTTTATTTTTTTATAAAAAAAAATAAAGTAAAGAAAAAAAAATTAGAAATCCTTAAGAACCTACGCTTTAACACATATAATGTTGTATCTACGTTTAGAAATGTAAGTTAACACATTAGTTAATGGGCTAAGAACACTTGTTGCGAAACCATACTGCAACTCATCATATTTTATGTCTGCGCGAATTACGTTTTTAGTGCTTTATTCTTCAGAATAAATAACACTATTACTTCCAAAAATAAAAAAAACCACAGCGTAATATTTTGGGGTTTTTTTTCTCTTTATTTGTTGGATTGGATCTTAAGACTAGTTTTTGTGGTGATCTTACTTTAGTATTTATAAGAAATTCTTAATTCTACTTATGAATGGATATTTGGGTCATGAGTGTTTACAATCTGGGTTATTCTAGTGGGTTTACAATTTGGGTTATCTTAGTTAGCAATTTGCTTATGCTAATTGGTTTACATATGGGTTTACTTTAAGTTGTTAAATGTATTTATGGTTTATTGCTTAGGTCTACAAAAATAATGACAGTGTAAGTGACACCGTTGGTATTTTTGTGGATTTGTTTATTTTTTCGTTAATGAGGTTTTTGGGTGGTTTGTTTTTTAAATTGTGAAATTGATTCTGCTTATTTGACAAAAGCGGCACAACAATCAATGAGGTATTGTTGGGGCGCTTTTATGAGTACAAGAATTTAAATAAGTGTGTTATTGGATGTAGTTTATTGTGTCATGTATTTTTGTACTATAATATTAATATCGTTGTTGTCGGCAATGATATCTAGTTCGGGTTGCATGGAGGGCAAGTACGTAACTCGCGTGTTGTAACATGATCCGCCTTTACTAACACCTAATTTAAGTTCAATAATAATTGTTGTGAAATCACATTGCAACTCAGCATAATTAAAGTCTGCGCGTGTTGCAATGCGACTTGCACTAGTAAGCATTTTCCCACAGAAATAAAAGTGTAATAATAAATTAAGTTAGAAATAAGTATTAATTCAATTCTAGCTGTGGTCAAATAAAGTCAATTAATTTCAAACCGCAATTTTCTTTTACTTTTGTCGTGTGAGTACACATCCGGTCAGGCCGCCCAAGGGGTATACCCTATATATACTGCGTAGTATATAGGGTATACCCACCCACTATACGACACATAAACCTGTCTTATATATTTATGTTTTATACATATATATGTACAAGGGTATTCATTCGGTTAATCGGTTAACTGATTAATTACTACCCGATGAACTGACCGGTAAATTTTAAATTGCCTATTTTCGATTAACGATTAAATTGGTTAATTTCAGTCGATTAACCGATGTAACAAAATTTTTACTTTTTTTTAACTTTTTGCAGTATTATAACATATTTTTTTGTGTTCTTAATTATTTATTTCATCTCATATACAAAAGGTATGTGTTAAGAAAATATTTTTTTAAACAAACAAAGAAGGTGTTCAGTGATCTTCATGTTAAATTAGTGTTTGCTATCAACAGCTTTTTGTTTCATGTACTTTTTGTATGCGTGCGTTTAGTTATTTGTTTCTTTTCATATCTTCTCATATCAATCTTTTAACAGAATTATCCGAAACAATTAGAAGTTTTAAAAATTAAAACGGCACTCTTATGACATAATGGAAGACTTTAAATGTGTAAAAAATTCATAATACAGATATTCTGTATTATGGGTTGCTTTTCGTTTCTTCAACATCTACGATAAATGAAAGAATTTTTTCAAAGTTAAAGAAAATAAACGCTTAAATCATAAACATTTAAATCTTAAAAATTTAAAAAAAAAAGATTTTATTATGAGATCTTCTTAAACTATTGAAATAACTAATAAAATGATTTTGTAGTTTATTTTTTAATTAATACATATTATGTATTAGTTCAAGAATTGTTATGTTTCTTATGTTATTGTTTATTTTGTTTTGGAATACCATTTGTCAATAAAATATCAAATTAATAAAACATTGTATATTAAATGTCTATATTAAAATAAAAAAAAAATGAAAGTGGTTTCACATGTGAGAATAGTGCTTAATATCAAATGATTAAGTCATTTCATATCAAAGGTTTGACCTCGTCTTTGTTAGGTTAATATTGTCTGAGTATGTACTGATATTAGAATAGAAATTGTATAAAAAATTTTATAGCATAATTGTTATTTTAAGTTTATTTTTAATATTAAAAGAAAACCAAAAACTGCACGTCGATAGCAGGCGTCATCGGATTCCATACTATTCATAATTTTTTTGCTTTCTACACTTAAAATTAAAATAAATAGATTGTTTTATATTTCAAATTTCACCTGATTTGTTTAAACGCCGCTGTTACGCTTAAAAAAGTTGAAGATATACCTACATTCTAAGCGTCGTAGTATCTTACACTTTGACCTTATAACTCGCTATGTAGAACAACATAGGATTCCAAAAGAGCGTAGAAGGCATGGTGTGGACCTTCAGCTACAATTATTGGAAAAATGTTTTTGTGTCTTTTTATATTCAACATAAACACACACTTAATGAACAAATCCTTTTCTTTATGCATTCTTTCGTGTATACGTATATTTGTATATCTTTGTATGTCCATATATTTTCTTAAAATTCTTGTTTTGTTGCTGAGTTGTCATTTGTAGTTGAACTTTAGCAGAAGACTTTACAATTATATGTATATAAATGTAATAAAAACCCAAAAAAATTAAATGAAAATAAAATAAAAATTTTTAAAAGTCCGATTAACGCTGTTTGTTTTTATTAAGGGGAGTTCTACCATTTTATTATATCGTGGGCTTATATTAAAAAAGTGTTATCTACAATTATTTTTAACATGCGTTTTTTATAGAAACGCGTTCAGTGACTAAATTGTCGTCTGTCATTTTAATTAAAAAAAAATATTTTTAAAACGTTTGTGTTTTAATACATTTTTTGTTGTAGAGCTTGGAGCTGATCTAATGGAAAAGCTTTTTTATGCCAATTAGAAACTTAAAAAACCCAAAAAAAAATAATTTTTTTATGCACCCTAATGTACATTAGATATGGAGCAGGTAATATGGGGGTTTTTATTGGACCATAGCTACCATACAAATTATAATAGTTATTTATCAATTATATGTGGAAAACAAGTTCATTATTGAGTTTTTGAACTCTAGTGCATAACATAAAAGTTGAGAACTATATGGAATTGAGTTCCAGAGGTGAATGGCGTAGATGAAGAATTACCACAATGATATGAGGCTACAGTGTCTATATAGTATTAGTCTTTTTCCTCTATTTTGTGCAGACAAATTAAGATACGCATTCTTAGCAGATCTTTAAAACAAATGTCTTATAATTTGATTGTAATTTTGAAACTCGTGCTCGAAGTTTTAATCCATAGACATAACGAATAATATTATTAAATGTTACGTTAAATTGTTTTCACTTATAATTGTTGGTATTCAAATAAAATTTGTCAAAACTGTGTCATGTCCAAAATTAACTATAAGTGCCATATAAGCTCCCTTCCTAAAATCACTTAAGGGAAAAACAAATCTCATATAGATGAAAATATCTAAATAATATTTGAACTTAAACATTAATCTTAGCCCCTTAACATAATTTTCTTCTAGCAGATCCGTGATTGCCGATTTTTTTTTACTTAACAAATTCGTTTCTCCCATCTGGAGGGGCACTGCATCCAAAGGTGCCAAAATTAACTTCTTCGTATTATTACAGCCACATATTTAAAAAATGCGAAGATTTTAAAAGATCTCAATATGCCCTTATTAAAAACTTTGATGATAAAGTATTCAATAAAATATTTAAAAATGCTGGAATTTAGCCGCTTGTTTGGTTTAGACTTTAACTTAATGCCTTTGAAGAAAACAATTCAAGCGATATTTATTTTTTGTTATCCTTTCGCCTTTGGAAAGGATTTTCAATGAGGTGCAAAAAGACCATATATTGAATCAAAATCAAAAATTATATAAAATTTTATTAAAATTTTATTAAGTACATAATTCAGTTAAATTTACTTCTACTAAAAGTTTGAAATACCATCAACTATCCTTGTGGTAATTTTACTTACCATTAGGCAAAAACATTAGTAAATTAGCAAGTTTTAATAGAATCGTGAACAACAGCACAATGTACCCGCTTTTATATGGTGTTAATCCATTTTTTTGATATGCAATGGCAATGGCCAGTTCTCTTCGTCATAGTTTATTCGTCGTAAGCTAAATTTGTTAATATTTTTACTTGTTATTCAAGGCGAAATTACTACATGTTAACCCAAGTGACCAGCTGATTATTTTTTGCTCCGTGTATTTTGTTCTTTTTTGTCCTGATAGTTTGTCAAAAATTGTAATATGAAAATCAAAAGTTATTTTCGGGAATAAATATTAATTATTTATTAATTCATTTATTAATGATGTGGTAATAATCCCATTCTTTAAAACCCCAATCTGCAAATAAGTTAAGCTAGATGTATTTCACGCGAATGCGAGCGAATTATAAATATGCCTTGACGGCATTTGAAAGTTTGGCATTCCA
Source organism: Pollenia amentaria (assembly GCA_943735925.1). Taxonomy (NCBI): domain Eukaryota; kingdom Metazoa; phylum Arthropoda; class Insecta; order Diptera; family Polleniidae; genus Pollenia; species Pollenia amentaria. The sequence goes on along the minus strand of OX031007.1, from coordinate 182,916,417 downwards.
AATAAAATGGTCTGAATAATCAGTTGGCGTAATAACACCACCTGGTTGTCAGTTCTCCTTACGTGGGCTGATTCTTATTTAAATTGACTTGAAAATCGGGGAATTCTCTTCTTATCGCTTATTGATCTGCAAGGTTGGATTTTTGTATTATTCCAAAAACACTTAACATATCGGACCACTGGTAGGTAAACTTTCCAACTCATATCTCAGAAACCAACCGTTCCATTTTCTTGAAAATTAAAATATATTTTAGTTAGACCCAAAAAATAATATATGCAAGGCATCAATCAACGCTATTGGTTCACGTTTTCGAGTACCGGGAAATAATGGGCTAAATGATGGTGACCACCCTCGCTTAAGGGGAAGATATACCTCTGCACATAACCGTTTAGATAAGCGCTAAACACCTTCGGAAGGGAAACCGTGACGAGAAGAATTTTCGCCTGCCTATGGCGAACGTTAATTTAGGAGGTAAAATAAATAATTACACTTTTTTTAGACAAGCGGTTCACCTATCGTTTTCACCTAATTCGGGTATGCTTTTACTATGGTCGTTAAAATAAGAAGCTTAGCTGCATTTTCAAATTTTTTTACAATAAAAAAAATCGAAATTTGTCTAAAAATAATTTTTTTTTGCCAAAAAAAAAAAAAATGTATGAATATTTGTTTTGCAACATCCTCCATTTTCGGAATAACAGTATATCTTGAAAACAAGAGCAACATAAAACGGTTAGCACCACTGGATTCAGCGTACCCGAATTATGTTAAAACTCCAGGTGCCCGGCTTGTCCTATTTTAATATATCGTTACCTTCAATCGTAAAGGAACTAAGTCCAATTTTATAGAAGAGGTAAAAATCTCGCTAAAATCGTTAGTTCTCAATATATTTTAAGTCTGTAAATGTTTTATTGTAGTCTCTTTTTTGGCTTACCAGGACAACGTAAAATTGTTAATCTCTGTTTTGCAAAGGTTTTTCTGTTTAATATTTTGTACTTTTAATGTGGACTTAGAACTTTTTCTTTCACTTGTTAAGAATCTATATATATAAAATTCTCGTGTCACGGTGTTTGTAATTGAACTCCTCCGAAACGGCTTGACCGATTTTTATGAAATTTTGTATGTGCATTTGCTAGGTATGATAACAGGTTGGAAGGTATATTTCATTTCGCTTGAGGGCTTGAACAATTTTTAGAAGAAACTCGAAGACCTTAACACACTGCCTCCTTTTCATTTCTAATATATAACATAACTTATATGAATTTAACGAAAAATTAAGTATTTAAAAAGGTGATATAGTGCTTATTTTGCTTGCAGGTCATCGATTGGTAGAAAATGGGAACTCTGGCCTTTAGTAGTGGGATGGCTATACCCATCAGTGGCGAGGCTCATTCTTAAACATCGCTTCAATAGATAACACAGATTACAGCATTGGACGCTTTGTTTGGTGGGAGGCAATGAGGATGTCAAGTCGGAGAAACCTTCTGTCTAAGGCTCAGAGGTGTGTTTCAATCGGCATGACAGTATCAGAAGTCTTCTTACTGATGGAACTGGGACTGTTAGGAAATTTCGCAATCTTGGATGAGATTGACATTGGTGGTTATTGCCTGGGCACGTGGGAACTGTGGACATCCACACGCAGAGAAAAAACATGTTTAAAAATGTTCACCTTCAACAAAACTATTTTTAAAGAACATTTTTAAACATATTATGTTTAATTTAACCATATTATTGTCACCGACAACCATATTATTGTTAAATTGGTCCTCCGTCAAGAAGCCACAACCATATTATGGTTGTTTTTAAACATGTTTTGGGTAAATATGACAATAATTTGGTTTTAAATTAACAATAGTATTTTCCTCTTTTCCACGAGCAACATGCTATGGTTGAAAGCCAACCATGCTATTATAAGTGTTAAGCATATTTTAGTTATTATTAACCAAAACATGTTTGGAGGCAACCATAAGATGGTTGTGGCTTCTTGATGGTGGACAAATTTAACCATAATATGTTTGTCGGTGACAAAGGTACGATTAAATTAAACATAATATGTTTAAAATTTTTCTTTTAAAATAGTCTTCTTGGAGGTGACCATACATAAACATGTTTTTTCTCTCGGTGCAGGTGGCTGTTAGGGCCTTTATGGGCTGTTTTTTTGCTTTCTAAGCTAGTGGATGATTGTAGAAGAGCTCTAAGGGAAATCTTAGGGCTGTATGTAGTTCATGTACCTTTAATAATATGGCCAATTTTTATAATCTTTTGCTCAATATTTACTTTATGTTGCACTAGTATATTAAGCAAGGCATTGCTAATCACACGTCGCTAAAAAATATAATTTTTTAAGGAGTGTTATTTTTCGAATGGTAAGTAAGCCCATTTGCTTTTTCTCAGCACTTAATTAAATAAAAAATGTTAATAAAAAACACAAACTTTAAAAAAAGATTTGACATTTGGTATGCTTTCTTAAAAGATCCGAACAAAACCAGCAAAAGCTTAAAATGTAGTTTAATAATTTGCAAAAGAATTCTAAATTAATCTTATCTAATATATTTTAAAGCTTACTACCAATAAATATTACTCTATTATACTCTATTGAACTGCATTAAATTTGAATTTTCAAAAAATGTGGACTTAGCTCCATTAGGACTAAAGGTAACGATATAAAGATTCAGCAAATAAATAAAAAAATTTGTTCTTAAAATAAATAGGGCTTAATTCTTCCAGCTTGTCATTTGATTTTTAGAATTCCAAACATATCATTATACCTTTTTTAATCAGTAGTAAAAAGGGAAATAATCAATATGGTTTAATTTCCCCCTACTGCTGACTATTAAAATGTTGTCGAATAAAACGTAATCGTTTAAAAAATGGAAGAAATTAAAAAATCGTGCACGTAAAATGTTTGTTACTTTAACCTTGAGTTAAAACTTTTGAATGTTGAAGCAAATTTAGATGCCATTAAAACAATTCTCTTGATTATTCCAGGAAAAAAACGATGAAGGTGAAAGATTACAGAAAATCAGCAGTTGGGTATTAAAATATTAAAAAATGAGATAACAAAAACGTCAAACATTATGTCACAACAAGTCACATAATTTATCAAAAGTTTTTCTTTTTGATTTTCTTTTAAGTTTATTGTTATGCTGTAAACGTTTAATGTCATTTTTTTTGCACCTTTTCCGACAAAAACCACATAGACAATACCTTCATAGACCTTTTTGTTTAAAAAAAATAAGAAAAATTCGTGCGAGATAAATTTTTAGGAAAGTTATAATTTTACACTAACAAAACATGGCATGGCCTCTATATACATATGTATGTAAAAGAATATTATTATGTATATAATAGTGTTATCAAAAGCAATCCAAAAAGTTGAAATATGCGAAATAATGCCTATTAAATACGTATTTTCTGTTACTTTTTTTCGCTGGGTAATCCGTTTTTTTTTAATGCCTGCAATAGCTGTGATTAGATATTGCTACAAAAAATATGTGATGAGATTAAATAGGGAACATTTTTGTTTTGATAGAAAATGTTCCCTACGTCATTATAAAGGGTGGCGCATAAGTAACGTAATGCTGTAAAAAGTGAATAAAGTTTTTATTAATAAGATTTCTCTTTGAAATTTATTTTTGAGGGAAAGCTAGTTTCAATGCGCATTTCACTGGTTTCTTAGGCCAGATCATCAGAAAGCCTTTTTCCAAAGACTTTAGAAAAACTAAAAATGTTATACAAATACAATTGTAAAGCGAAAAAGAATTATAAACAATATCAAAGCTTAAGCAACAACGATAAACAGTGGGCTTATTTTTCTTACATTCCCCTACAATTGGATGGTTTTTTCCGACTCAAATTGTAGCTGGAAGGGCCCACATTTTTTCGGGTGCTGTGAATTGTTAACCAAGATGCTTCTACCTAATTTGGAAACTTTGGCTCTTGCCGTTCTCCAAATATAAGAGTACCCACTCGGTTAATCTTTGTGCTATTAATTAAGGAATTTTATAATATCATAAAGAGGGTATTAACTCAATATTTAAAAATCAGAAGAAGCAAAATAATTTTTAATTTATTATTAAAAGCATATGAAAAAGAATCTAAAATTCAACGGTCTCATTTCCAAAAATTAAACAAAACAGCACCACAGCACACATTTTACAGCGGCTAGATATGAATATTACGTGTACAGTTTTTCCAAAAAGAGAATAAATAGACATTTTTATTTAATACACTCTTTATTGTTAAGTGCGATATCAATAAGAAAAAATATTAAATAAATAAAGAAAAAATGTTAAATCCTTTCTTTTATATTTATAGCAAAATTTATATCGCTTTTTTTTTTTATTTTTTATATTTGAATGCTGCAGATTAGCTGATTTCCTGAGTTGCTTATTTTTGTTATAAATGGAATGAAATTATTTTCTACATTTGAAGAGGCACCCGCTTAAATCCGACATTATTGTTTAAATTTGATAAGGGGCCAATGGATCCCACCTGCCAAACTTAATACATTTATCCTAAGATTTTAAATCATTTAATAATCTACTGAATCAAAGTGGTCTTTACCTTGTTTGTAGTTTATTTCAATTTTATTTTCTAAATCTTCTTTCGGTTAAAAATTGTATTTATTTTGCCGCCGGGTTCTTAAATTTTTTATTTTATTTAATAGTTTTAGAAGTGATACGTAGTAAAAATGAATTGCAATTTTATTGTTTTCTGTTAAACTAAATTTTTGTTTTATATTTATTTAACGTATGGGCAAAAAATACGGAAATAGGCAAAACATTGATAAAAATATTTTAGCGATACATTTTAATATTAAGTTTAATTTTTTTTAATACATACTAGGTAATGTCTAATTAAAAAAAATATTGGCTCCATAGCGCCAAGCCTTTCGGACTTTTTTGGTACTTCAGCCATTGACCTCTGAGTTCTCTCTGTGTCAATGCTTTTTAGCTCTTTTTTATTTTTTAGAGGAGGCAATGTACATTTTTTGCACGGTAATCGCCTTTGTAAACATTTTTCTTCAAATTTGCCCAAAAAGGTTTATAAGATCTAAGCCGAGGAACAAAATTGATTTTTCTGCTATTTAAATTGTCTATTGTTGCCTCGGCGTAGTGATATCACGCTAAGTCTGGCCACAAAACTATTTTATCATTTTGGTGATATTTTTTGATAAATTTTTCAAGTTTTGCAATAAATTTTTTATTATAACAATTTGCATTTACTGCCAATCCACCATTGTAAAAACTGGTTCACTAATTCCACACAGGATAATCGGCCACTTCCGAGGGCACCAACCCGAATCAGGGTTTCTTCCTATTCTTTTATTAATTTATATCATGGCTATTGTTTTGTAGATAAATATCTTTTTAAATCCCATGTCTTTTAAATTGCTGACAATCTCAATCTTTTTTTGCAGGATTTTCATTACAAAATTTAGTTAACGTCGCACAGTGGCGCCCGTAGAGCAAGCGAGGTTGCAAAAATCAAAATTTTCATGAGTGCCGACGAAGTTTTGAATAAACCCATGTTACAGGAAACTTTTCAACGATTTCAAATATGCCACTCTTAATAATATCACATTTTTAGTTTAGAAGATATAACCGTTCAAAGTTGACCGACTTTCGGTTTTCAAAAAAACACACAATTTTTAGTCAATTTGTTGCGATTTCAGGTGTAATATCACGAAATATAGGTAACGAATCGCCTTATTTTTTGTTTGTATTGATTGATGTATTTATTAAATGTATAATGATAAAAAAAAATTAACTGTTTGCTTTGTGTTTCTCCTGGTAAATCACTATTTAAAAACTATCCGTTTTTTCACTATTTTTCAACTTTGACGGAAAATAAAAAAAAACTATATTTTTCTATATTTGCCATATTTGCAAAACCTGTTCTTTGATTATTTCTTTACATAATGCAAAAGGTTTTATCTGCCCGTACGTGCCCGTTTGGCTTCTAGAGGTAAAAATGTTTAAAAAGACATGGTTGCAGAAATTGTATGGCGTCCATCCCTTATTTGTTTTGACTGACAGTAGTTTGATCTAATAGTTTGAAAAAAAACTACTCATTGAAATTAGCAGGTACGTACCTCACATAAACAATACTTTGGCGTACAAATGGTCAGGAACAATATTGACTTATGGTCCCTACAGGTAGGCACAAATCTTATTTGGACACGTGCATAATATCAAAATTGCATTATTCAGCCTAAATCCATATGTATGCAGGGAAGAGGTAAATTTTTAGGCATGGTAGCAAAAGCCTATATATTGCAAAATAAGCATAATGCCTGGATTAGTCTACGCCTGAAAGTTGGCGCAACAATTACTGAAACCATTAAACAATTTAAGTACTGAAAACATGGCGTTGAACAATTTAAAATTATTTGAACTGCTTAGAAAGTCAACCACACCAAAGTTTTTCACGGAAGTGAAAATTCTTCCTGAGAAGTTGACATTAATCAGCAAATGGGGCTGCGATGGATCATCCGGACAAAGCGTTTATAAGCAAAGCATATCTTCCGATGACGCTACAATATCGGACGGAAATATGGTTATGGCATCTGTTGTTCCTTTACGTCTAAAATCGGATGATTCCCTACACTGGAAAAATCCACGTTCGTCATCAGTGCATTATTGCCGACCAATAATGTATCAGTTTGCAAGGGAATCGGCAGAACTCATAACGACTACGGTAAAGGACATTGAAGAACAAATAAGCAAGATTAAGCCTACAAAGCTGCAAATTGGAGAAGGAAAATATATTGAATGCAATTACGAGTTCCACCTGACCATGGTTGACGGAAAAGTCGTAAACGAACTGACAGGAACAACCTCAACAATGTCATGCCCGATTTGCAAAAAGAGTCAGAAGAACTTTTTTCAATTAAATTCAATTTATTTCATATATAATATGTTACATCTCAATTTTATATAATTAGTTGTATAGAGTTTAAGATTAGTATCTTTTTCTGCTTTATTATAACATATTTTAATTAGTTATCAAATACATATATATAGACAGAATTATATTGGAGGTAAAAATTTAGCAAAACCCTATTTAAACCCCTTTTTTCGTTTCATTTTTATATATTTTTTATCGATTTTTTATAATTATTTGTCAGAAGAACTTTGGTAATTTAAACGATTCTACAAATGAGGAGAATTACGAATATGGAATGTCACCATTCCACGCAAGGATAAGGTGTATGGAATTCTTGCTAAAACTGGCATATACCCTACCACAAGAGGAGGAAAACTTCGATGAAAATACATCAATAAAGGATAAGGAAAAGATCAGAAAGAAGCAAATACAGGATGCTTTTTTTAAACAAGTTGGATTAAAAGTAGACTGTCCCAAGCACGGATACGGTAACTCAAACGATGGAAACACTTCTAGGAGATTTTTTGAAAATGATGAGGCAATAACTAGAATCATTGGAATTGGCAATCAAATCGTGAAAAGATTGGGAACGATCTTGGGTGTTTTAAACTGCAAAGAAAATGTCAATTCTACAAAATATGGAGAATATGCGTCGAAAACTGCATCTCTTTTAGCAGAAATGTATCCACAGAAGAAGTTGACCCCGACCGTCCATAAAATATTGGCGCATGGCAAAGATATAATTGAGTACCAGTCTTTGCCAATTGGAGAGCTTTCTGAAGAAGCACAGGAGTCTCTTAACAAATTTTATAAAAAAATATAGATTGCAGAACACATTCAAAGCATCAAGGGTAAGGCAAAATGAGGACCTCTTCAACATGTTGGCAGCATCTTCCGATCCACTTATTTCTTCCCTGCGGCATGTGAAGTCACGAATAGAGTTACAAAATAATTATAGTTTAGAAATGGTTAGTCTTTTAGATATACCTTCTCTTACGAATTGTGATGAATATTTTACAGAAAATTGAAAAAATAAATTTAAAAAAAAAAATAATTTTTTTTTAATTTATTGGGTAATAATTTAAAACATAAAACCTTTAAGAAAAAAAATAAAAACAATCTAAAAATGTAAAAATAATTTTTTTTAGTTACCATAAAATTGATTTTTCTACTAATTTTAACTTTGATAACCCATAAGTAGGCCCCTACAAAGCGTAGCACCCTTTCCAAACGCTCATTTCATAGGCTGAACAGTTATCTATCATATGCTGTTTAAACTGTTCAATTATCTTATTCGGTTCAAAAGATATGATTTTTGCAACGAAAAAACTCAAATGGCGCCACTGTGCGTCGGTCTAATTCGTTTAGCGACATTTTTAACACTAGTTGGTTAAAAATGCACATACTTCTTATTTAGTATAATGAATATGATTATACCGTTATATTTTTTGAATTTTTTTTTTTTTGTAAACAACAAGTAGTTTTTGTAATTTTTTTGCCCATACGTTATATATAAATATAAGGCGCTATCACTCACTTACTCATTACCGCCCAACACAAACGGCTAAAGCTAGAAACTTGAAATTTGGTAAACCTCTTTTGCTAAACTGATCCATTAAGAAAAGATTTTTTGAAATTTGAAAAGGGTAAAAACGGGCAAATTCGGTAACCATATATCTCCAAAGTTAAAAGAGATAAAAAATTATTACTTAAATAAAAAATAAGCAGACAGGTGTCTGATACTTTTTTGAAATTCGGCTCTTTTTGGGAGTTAACGGGTAAATCCTCTATTTTGGGACTTTTTTGTCACCCCATCTATATCATATACCAATAAATAGAAAGTAAAATAGAAGTAAAAGTTATATCACGTTTTGTAACTAGTCTAAATAGTACAAATATAAAGATGGTACTTTTTTCGAAATTCAAACGTTTAAGAGGTGAAATCGTCTATTTTTGGTACTTTTAAACAAAACATTTTTCTTCATTCCTTGACATATACGTATTAAATTATGGGCTCCCTACTTCAATCGATAGAAAAAAACTATCACAAAGTGGAATTTGAAAAATTAAATTTCCTTCTTTTTCTTTTCCGTTCAACATGTGGACTAAGAAACACAAACTTATATGTGCAGGGTCCTGAGCGAATGATATCCTTTTAGATGAATTATGTTGGTACTGATAAGTTTAAGCCAAGAAACATAAGCTTTGGCATATGCCCATAAAAGAAATGAAAACGCTAACGAAGTAGCGGGTTAAATGCTAGTTAATATAATAAAAGTACCAAATCAAATAGAAATTCATGTTTTTCCCACTGGACAATATTATTTGAATTATTCGAATAAACCTTATTCGATTAATCGAGCAATATTAAAATTTAAAAATCTATATATTCCTTACTCAAAATAAACTAAAAGTCAAATAATTGTATATTCTACCAGATAAACAGAAATCTATAATGCCTTTGTACGGGAGATACCACCCCCACTCCCCTAATACCCCCACATTTTGTAGGATTTTGTTAAAACCATTTCAACGCATACACGGACAGAAGGACATCGTTTAATTAACTTCGTTACTCACAAAGATCAAGATTATAAATACTTTGTAGGGTGTAAGATTAAAACTTGAAATTAAAACCGGAATGACAAACTTCCTAATACCCTTTTCACAAGGGTATAAAACTGTTTAGTGATTTACAAAAAAAAAAAAAAAAAAAAAAAAATCGAATTTGTATACTCAACTTAGTTTTATTATTCAAGATTTTTCCATTTTAATTGAGTCTAGAAACTGTATATTGAGGTAAAACAAGTTCTCATTAATATTTCCTGTCTTTAAAAAATTTTTTTTAAGATTTTGTAAATCATAGCAAAATTCTAAAAATGTTGGTCCCTTTTAAACATTTATATAGTTCACAGGTTTAAATCTATAAAAAAAACAACTCCAGTAAATAAAGACAAAAATAATGGCTTTAGGAAGGAAAAAGGCATTTGGTAACAACACAAAAAGCCGTCAAAACTAACAAAAGTAAATGTCTGTCTTCACAAAAAAAGAATGTCATCTTCATGTCCCAGCCATTTTTCCGCTTTAGTAAAAAAAAACTAACAAAAAGGTGCAAATACCACACAACGTGACTTTGTACCCAAAAAAAGTAATTTTTAACATTGTTAAATGTGTTTAAGGCCTTTTTAGGTTTTTATAAAAGAAATCTAAAAAGAAGAATTTTGAACATTAAAAAAAGCATAATCAAAGCAAAAGAATGCCTCATTAAAAAAAAAAAATACTTTTCTATTAACTTTTCAATGGAAATATATTTATAGAGATAAATGTCTTTTTACTACTTCATAAGACAAATTTAAAGTAACAAATGTTAAAATTAAGCCAAGTGGAAAGAAATCTCAGTTTATTTTTTTTTGCAAATTCCTTTTGGTTTGTTATTAATCTAACAGATATTTAACATTTTTTTTTATACATGAATTTCCGGAATGGAATCTTTAATATCGCATTTGACATTTTTGATATGAATTTATGCAGACATTGATTTCGTAAATGAAAAAGTTTGTGCCGCTACAGATTTTATGCTTATTGTTGCTATTTCGTTGGAATGAAGCATGAAATTAAGGTTTTGGTGATGTAATGCCAACCTAACTGGGAGGACCAAAAATTTTTAAATGCAATAGCAATACATGGTTAGGAAACATTGAAAAGGTTATAAATGTTTTTTTCTAAATAGTAAAAAAGCTTTCATAAGCGTGCATGAAAACCTTCATGAAGCATCTTGTTACTTACAGGAGCATATATTTCAACTAGAATAATGGTTAAAACAATGGAAGATAATAGTCAACGAGCAAAAATGCGTACATATAACATTAACCTTGCGTCGGGATTCAAATCAATAATCAAATAATACCTCAGCATTCGCTTGTTAAATATCTCGGTATACATCTAGATCGCCGTTTAACGTGGAAATACCATATAGATGCAAAATTAATTCAAATAAAGCTAAAGGCTATTCAAGTTCATTGGCTTATTGGAAGAAATTCTGTCCTTAGTCTCATTGCAAACTTCTACCAATCTGGTGCTAGGGTATTCAATTATAGGGCACTGCCTCAGCGTCTAATATCGAAACAATTCAAAGGCGCCAAAATAATCTTTCTCCTATAATTACAGCCGCTCCCTGGTATGTTAAAAACTCGAATATCCACAAGGATCTCTATGCGCCATTGAAGAGCGATAAACACCTAAATATGTGAACAGAAACCGTGATAAGAAAAATTTTTGTCGGGCACTGGCACGACATGAATTAAAGTATTTGGATATGACTTGATTACAAATTGTTAGTTCATATTTAAAATATGAAGACTCAATAAAGAAACTCTGGAAAAAAAAATTTTGTATATTAAATGTGATTTTAGATGAACATCTCTGAATTCTCTCATTTAGTGATGTCGTTTGGTTAAATTTGTTACAATTTTGCATGCCTAACCTAACATATATAATTTTGTAATTTCTTGCCAAATTTTTGTAACTCTCGGTAAATGTCACAGAACGAAGTAATATTTTTCAAAAAGAACTTTATTCATGAATGAACCATTGCACGGTGCTCAATTCCGGCCAAAAATTCATAACTTCTTCATTTCTTTAAGTAAATAGCTAAAATTTGGTATCCAACCTAAAAATAGCATATTTGACCCCTCGCGAAATTTTTGGACATTCACATACAGGAATTTGCTAAGTTAGCATCGACGACCCAAAATTGTGGAAAAAGTTAAAAAACGGGTTTTGGCAGTAAAGGGTATTTTTTTATACAGGTATATGAGTTTACAATTCGGCGATGTTAACACAACATAATAATAGTTAAGTTTTTTCCGTTTTTTGTACGTTAATAATATTTTCAATATTATAGCCCAGAAGATGTTTTTCAATTAAAAATTAAATATCGGCAAAATTTAATAAATTTATAATAATTTATTCTTTTCTTTTGTTTATATATTATAAAGGTCGAATTAAAACCAATATAAAATTTAGGGGTATAAAACTTTAATTTGGCAACACTTTCTTACTGGCGCCCATTTTGTCAGGTTTTTGTGATTTATGCTAAGTTCAGTTTGGCATTTTAACATGAACAGACTGACGCCTGAAAAACGCTTCCAAATTGTGCAACTTTTTTTTGAAGAACAATGGTTCTGTTCGCGCACTACATCCATTTTACGGTCAACATAATCGTTCATCACAGCAACGTTATTGAAAAAACTGCCGTATTTAGAGCGATAATGAAACGTTTTAGTTTTAATAATAAAATCGAGTAAAAAATCAAAAAAAAAACGTTTTTTCGACAAAAACTCGCCTAACAACCCAAAAAAAAAAAACATATTTTGTTCAAAAAAATTATTACGGCATCGTTTTAAGCGTACAATTTTATCGTATCAACGAATATTTTTTAAAATACCTACTCAGAAAACATAAAAAATTAGAGCGTAAAAAATAATTTTTTCGCCAAAAACTCGTCCAAAACCTAAAGATAAACATTTTTTTGGAAAAACTGCTATCGCCATTATTTCACATTGAAAAGGTAATATTTAAAAAAAATTAAATCATCAAATTTTTTTTATTACCTACTAAAACAAATCTTAAAAATAAAAGTTGAGAAAAAGTCAAATAATTTAAATTTGGGAGCCTCGAAAATGATTTTATTGACATGTCCTAGTGGAATCTTTTTCCTAATGAAAAAGCTACCGAACCATTTAACTAAAACATCTTATTTTGCGAAATTTCTTTTATAAACTCCATATAAATGGGTTCATTTTTTTTGGGTTTTGGGGTTGAGGATCCAATTCTCCTGTATCAACAACTGCATCACTATTTATAATAAATATGTATCTTACATAGCGTTACATAGAATTATTATTTTATTAACATTATTATGTATGCAATACATAAATAGTTGTTTAGAAAAAAAGAATAGATAAAATACTTTTATACTCGAATTTCCGAAAAGTACCAAAATGTACTTGAGAGCTTCATAAGCAGAGGAGAACACAATTCAAATTTAGAAGGTAAATGGGTTACCAAAATAGTAAGATTATATTTTTGCCCTCTTTCGTCGCCATAATGTACAAATTTAAAAAAAAAAACTGCCTAGCACATGTCAATATAATTTTAAATTCAATAATGGTATTTTTTGAATTTCACGTATACCTCTGTTAGATCACGAGATATCAGGTTTCCGATTTTATACATTTCTAGCCCCTAAGGATTTGAATTTCCAAAAATCCCTATTTATTTTATCTTCACATTGGGAGGGGAGTATAGATACAAAATTTCAAGTCTCGTTTTGTTTTGATTTTATTTATTACAGTACACTTATAATAGGGCAGGGCGTTTAAATTAAGACTCTTTTCGCGTTATCTTGTATAAATCACTCTGATTGAGGAATACCCCAGCAAAAGCTTTGCTTACAAAATACGCAGGCACATAACGAGAACTTGACGAAAAGACTACTTATTTTTCTACTAGAAAAAGTAGTTATTTATAAAAAATAAAACCTTTCTTTTATACTTAAAAGTTTTATAAAAATATGTAGTTACAAAAAGAGACAAAAAATAAGTAGTTACAAATTAACTTTCAAAAATGTTAAAACACCCTAATTAAAATTGCTCTTATATGCATGTGAAATCTTATGGAATTTTTGTTAAACATTTTTACACAATTATACATTTTTCGAAATGTAAGAAAACATTTAATTAAGAGTGATTTGGCTGGACAAAATATTTTACAGCACTAACACTGCAATAATATATGTAAATATTATGTTGTTCAAAAAACAGAGTCTACATTAGATCGATATCAGCACTAGTGTTATAATAAAAAAATATATTGTCGGGTTAATTTTGGAACACATTTATGTATATATTTAAATATATTTTTATTGATTTTTCGATTTTCCATGGATTTCAAATCGAAATTATTCTTAACATTTTATAGTATTACGATTATCTAATAAATCTTAATGGAATATATTGAAAATTGATTTAAATAATTATTTAAAACCATATAACACCTAAAAAATTATCAGTAGTTTTTTATCAATTAAAAAATTATTTCAATTTAATTAATATGATAATTGAATCAATTATTTTTTTAGTTGAAAGCAAATTAAAAATATCATTTTGATTTAATTAACATTTAAGTTGTTTTGAAATAAATGTTTAATTATATTCGCTTAAAATAATATAATTTAAACTTGAATCATTGTTGTTGGGAATTGTCAAATCCTGAGCAATATTTAATTAAATCAATTAACACATTGTTTGAAACGGCAAAGTTAAAATTAAAATATCATTTAATTTTAATTAAGATACCATTTATTAAAAAAAATATATATTCCCAATTTTCCATTTTTAATAATCAATATAATCGTTTTGGTAGTAGGTACAAATTCAACAAATTGCTTGCTTGATTCTATGAATTTGGTGATGAGTAGGGTATTCCTTCGGTTAACCGTTAATCTGTTAATCGATTAATTACTACCCGATTAACTGATCGGTTAATTTAAAATTGGCTATTTTCGATTAACGATTACACCGGTTAATTTCAGTCGATTAACCGACGTAACAAAATTTTTCAGTTTTAGTTGTATTATAGCATATGTTTTTGAGTTTTTAATTATTGGTTTCGTCTCATATACAAAAGGTGTGTGTTTAGAAAATATTTTTTTTACAAACCAAGAAGGTGTTCAGTGATCCTCATTTTAGTAAAGTGTTTGCTGTCAACAGCTTTTTGTTTCACGTACTTTTTATTTTTATGTGTTTTGTTATTTGTTTCTTCTCATACCTTCTAAAATCAATCTTTTAACAGAATAAACCGAAACAATTAGAAGAGTTAAAAATTTAAAAAAATTAAAACAGGACTCTAATGGCATACGGTTAGAGAAATCCAGGAAAATTATATATTCTTGTAGCATGGGCTGCTTTCAATTTCTCCAACATCAACGATTAGTGAGAGAATTTTTTCCAAGTCAAGCTTTATCAATACTGAAGAAATCGCTTAAATCCCAAACATTTAAACCATATTTTTTTCTAAAAGATTATTTTATGAGATGTCCTTAAAATAATACATTAATGTATAATTTAAAAAAAAATAAATATATATTTATAAATTATTTTCTTGTTTGCTCGTTTTAATCAAGAATTTTTGTTATTCATTTGTTACTAATAAGCTCCAAATAAATTATGAATTTTTATTTATTGAAATTGTTTAATTTATAAAAAAAATTATAAATCGGTTAACTGACACAGTACAACATTTTTCAGTTAATTGATTGCCAACTCAATTCTGTGAACTGTATGTGAAATTAGACCCAAAAAGAAGAATTTCTGCATCATTCGTTTTGTCTTCTTACCTGCGATTTGAAGTTAGTAACGATTTGAAGTTAGTACTATCGTATAGGGGAATTTATCACGTTTTAGGCCCTGTTGTTTGACATAGCTCGACAACCACTAGCCCAATTTAGTTGAAATAAATTTTAAAAAATTAAGAATTACAATTCCCTTAATCTGTTCTTATATTGTTTTCCTATACAAGTAACACTTTCGAAGTTAAAAATGAATGTATGAAGGGAAAAAATTATTTTTTGCCTAAAAATTTAAATTTTTTTTTTTAAAAATACATAAAAAATCCAAAATGGAAAAAAGTTTCAAGTCTAGTTATTTTTTCGCAAAGTCACATAACCTATGAGCAAAATGAGACAAAGATCATAAAAATCGATGCACGCGTTTCGCTTTTATTCGCAATTGAGTAAATGTATGAATTTCAAAAATTTGCTCGAGATATGCACAACATTATTTGGAGAAAACATTGACACCTTTTTCATGATTCTGAGAATTAAAAAAAAAGGAATAAACAAAAGGTTATTTGATTTTTATGATTGCGGTAATAAATGTACGTGGACAATTAAACGGAAAGTGGACCTTTTTATTATTTGGGTTTTTCCGGTGGCTACCTATATGATTTTTTTTACAGAAATTGCACCCACATTTAAGGGTGGTCATTATTTGGAAAGTTTTGCACAGTTTGAAACGTACAAGTGCTGAATCAGGTATATAGCCAGCCGCCCTTAAAATATGCGCCCATTTATAAGTACCTGGCAGTAAAATATTCAAAAATACGTAGTATTTATAGGTGTGCATTGATCGATTTTTGGCATTCAGCCAGTGCCGACGAACACGAACAGTAAAAGTGATTTTTCTCCAGTTTTTTTAAAGTGAATAACAACAAAACATAAAATATATCAATATGGAAAACAACAAGTGCCCATATTTGGATGAATATTGTTACGTTTGTGGTCATATCGTCCGAAAAATACAGAAAAAAGATCGAAAAAATTTGTTTACTGAGCAATTCAAAACCGCGTATTGTAATTATTTCGATGAAGCAGATTTAAGTGGTGCAAATTTTACGCCGAACACAGTGTGCAACAGTTGTTATACTACCCTTCTAAAATGGATTCACGGAAAAAGTAGAAAGTTATCTTTTATGAAGCCAGTAATTTGGGTGGAAGACACAACTGGACATGATGAATCCAGGTGCTATGCATGCATAAATTTTCGTCCTGGATTAAACAGACAACAATTGAAAACAAAAGTATACACTGCTGCATTTACTGCCACACTTCCAGTGCAACGCCCTGCTGATACCGATGCACCTAAACCTCCGAGTGCGGATACTGTGTCCCTGCTAGCCGAAACCGTTTTCACCAATCCGACCGATTTGGATGATGCTGATTGGATACCCGATATTGAAAATAGTGCACCACAACCGCTACCACAAATCGAAATGGATTACATTTTGGCCAAGCTGGGACTATCACAACACGACTCCGAATGGCTGACATCATTTTTGAAGAGAAGAAAACTCACACAGCAAAATGTCAGCGCAACATCATACCGACAACGCCAAGCTGATTTTCAGAAATTTTATTCCGTTGACGAAGCAAATACGTTCACGTACTGCCATGATATCCCAGGTTTAGTGAAAAAATTGGGAATGGATTATATCGCTGGAGACTGGCGTTTATTCATCGATGGTTCAGTTACTAGTTTGAAGGCTGTGCTGCTGCACAAAAAAAAAAAAAACCATGCATTCCATTGGGATTCAGCACAACTATGAAGGAAACGTATGAAGCATTGGGCGAAATTTTGAAGAAAATCAAATACGATGAACACAAATGGAACATTTGTTGCGATCTGAAGGTGGTCAACATACTACAAGGGATTATAGAAAAGGGCGGATATCCAAAATACATCTGCTTCCTTTGTAATTGGGATTCACGATACAAAGGATATCAATATCAATGTAAAGATTGGAAAGGAAGAACTCCCGAGCTCAACAAACAATTAAAATTACGCAATGAACCTATGATAAAGGACCTGGATGATATTTTGTTGCCACCGCTCCACATGAAACTGGGAATAGCTGGGAAATTCGTTGAAGTGGTGGTCAAAAAAGTTAACGGCGCCTTTGACTGTTTGAAATCCATCTTTCCGAAACTCAGTGATGAGAAAATTAAAAACGGTACGTATCGTACTCTGTATTTCAATATTGTCATATCTAAATTTGTTAATTTCTATACATTCGCATTACCAATAATTTTTTCGTTTTTCTTATGTATTTAAAATAGGTATTCTCAATGGACCTGATATTCGGAAATTGATCAAAAGTGATTCTTTCACACATTTGCTTTCAGAGCATCACGACCACCAACATGCATGGAACGCATTGAAAGAAGTAATAGAAGGCGTTCTAGGAAAGAACCGTGTCCAGCGAGAAGAGATACAGCAACGAGTGGACAGGTTGCTGTTTTATTTCGAAAAAATCGGTGCATCCATGACGCTGAAATTGCTTTCTTGCACCACCACCTCGATACTTTTTTGGCACAATCACCTCAGGAATCAGACGAACAAGGAGAGAGGTTCCACCAGGTGACCATGCCATTTGAAAAGCGGTTCAAAAGCAAAAAATTGGATGCATTGCTGGCGGAGGTTTGTTGGTGGAGTTCCACAATTATGCAGTTTGAAGAAAGCACCGAAGATGAAGACATTGAAATTGGTGGACACAGTGAAAGAAACACGCCCTTGAATAGTATGTGTATCTCGGATGACGATACAGACTCAGACCATGAATATGAACAACCTACGAAGAAAACAAGATCATCAGAACCACAAGCGTCAACTTCTACAAGGATGGATATTGCCAATAATTGAAAAAATGTTCTAAATTTTGTTTTTATGCATATTATAATTGCGTATTAATTGCATATTATTTTATTTTCATTAAGTTTTTATAAATAAAGTTTTTTTTTGCATGATAATTTTTTAATTTATATTTTTATTTTTATTTTAAGGGTGGTGGCTATAACTGATTTTTGAAATTCATACCTTTACTCAATTGCGAATAAAAGCGAAACGCGTGCATCGATTTTTATGATCTTTGTCTCATTTTGCTCATAGGTTATGTGACTTTGCGAAAAAATAACTAGACTTGAAACTTTTTTCCATTTTGGATTTTTTATGTATTTTTAAAAAAAAAATTTAAATTTTTAGGCAAAAAATAATTTTTTCCCTTCATACATTCATTTTTAACTTCGAAAGTGTTACTTGTATAGGAAAACAATATAAGAACAGATTAAGGGAATTGTAATTCTTAATTTTTTAAAATTTATTTCAACTAAATTGGGCTAGTGGTTGTCGAGCTATGTCAAACAACAGGGCCTAAAACGTGATAAATTCCCCTATACGATAGTACTAACTTCAAATCGTTACTAACTTCAAATCGCAGGTAAGAAGACAAAACGAATGATGCAGAAATTCTTCTTTTTGGGTCTAATTTCACATACAGTTCACAGAATTGAGTTGGCAAATCATGTGTTGTACTGTGTGATCAATAACAAAATTAACCTTTATGTCAACAGCTACATACCTGGGTATGTTTTGAATTTTAAAAACGCTGTATGTCTGAAAGTGACTTTTATATCGCTCTGAAATTTCATGATATCCTCACTTGCAGTGTTTTCTAACATATTCTGATGTTTGAATAAAATTGGACTAAGCAGACCATGGATGTGGTCATTTTTTAATTCCTATCCCTTACGTCAACAACTGCATACCCGGGTATGTTTTGAATATTAATAACGCTGTATCTCTGAAAGTGGCTTTCATATCGCTTTTAAATTTCATGATATACCCACTAGAAGTGTTTTCTAACTAATTCTAAGGTTTGAACAAAATTGGACAAACCAGACCATGTACATCGGCTTTTTTTCATCCCTACCATACCCGGGTATGTATATGAAAAAATTAAAATAAAGTAATATTGCAAGTTTATTTCATAATATATAGGGTTTTATAAGTCTGCTAAAACTACCGCTATTTTTAGCATTCCTGCACTAAAACAAATCAAAGTGGGAGAAACACAAAAAAAAATACAAATAAAACAAAAAAACAACAAAACATGTGAATTCCCATATAAAATGCGCTTGCATACCCGGGTATGCATACTGTTGACGTAAGTATAACTTTTCTGCTGTTGACATAAAGGTTAACCGATTATTAACCGTTTAGACCAAAACTTCGGTTAATTAATCGAGCCATTAACCGATTAAAGTTAAAGCCCGATTTAACGAATAACCTAGTGATTAGAGACAATTTTTCATTTTTTCTTGGAATAATAACTTTTTGAAGTCATTACGAGTATATTAAAGTATTTTTTTGTAATGTATAATTATGTCTTATTTAAGATATAATAAATTATTTTTATTATTAATAATAAAGTTATTATTTAATATATAACTAAAAATGCAAAAAGTGGCGAATAAAGCTAGAAAGTAATGAATTCAGGAAGTCATTAAAATTAGGATTGTAAGTAAACTTTTTCCTTTCACATAAATTTTCGGTCTAATATATTTAATAATTATATGGGAAAAAAGGGAAAAAGTCAAAATGGGCCTGGCCAGGCTCAGGTAATTTTAACAAAACGATATTTGCTCTCGTCTTCGTACCTAACAGTTTTCGTTACTTATTTCGAAATAAAAAAAAAATTCAAAATCTATATATATATATAAAGGATTGTTCCGGTTACATGTTACTAAAACTCATGAACCGCTAGACTGATTTATACCAAGCTTGGACAATAAATTAGTTTAGTCTAGAACCAGGTTTCTCTTAACTTTAATCCAGAAAGGTGGCGCTATTGTCGTGATATTTAAATTTTTTTTAATTTATAGACTTGGCTGAAATTCACAAAATAAATATATTTATTATATTATATATATTAATAAAATATTAATTAGTATTGTGGTTATTTTGTTGAACTGTTTTATAGTCTTTAATCCAATTGTTCATATTTCAGCCCGACTGCTCTTATAGTTCCGGAGATAAAGTGTAACTAACAAACACACAAACGATTTTATATATAGATTAAGAATAACGAAATTAGATTCAAAAATATTTTATTAACAAGACTAAAGTTCATTAAATTGAATTTTCCTTAAATTATTTTTATGAAAGAAGGAATTTTTCAACATAAAACTAATTAAAATTTATTGATAATTTTTCATTCTTGATTGCCTTGGGGCACGAATCCACGTTCAAGGACAGGTTGATCTGATGCGTTTCGATAGTAACCACACTATCTCTTTAGAGGTCTTTTTCGTTTTACTCTTTTTATGTTGCAAAATTCCTTCCTTCATAAAAATAATTTAATGAAAATTAAATTTAATGAACTTGTGAATACGAGTAAAATATTTTTAAATTCAATTTCATTATTCTTAATCTATATATAAAATCGGTTGTGTGTTTGTTAGTAACGCTTTATCTCAGGAACTATAAGAGCTGTTGGGCTGAAATTTGCAACACACATTCAGGTCAATACATGCTAGGTTTTTGGCCAATAATTCACCTGTGCTTTGCGCAAAAGGCTACCAGGACAGATAACCAGCCAGACAGACTGACGAGCAACGTAAGATTCACTCTGAAAGTGATTCTGAGCATATCGATATACTAAAAGCACAATACCCTCTTCACTATTATGAAACATTTGAATGTACGACAATCTTTGCCGGGCTTAGCTAGTTTTGAAATAAAAACTTCTTTAAAACAAACAATTTTTTTGTTTATGTATGACTAAAAAATGTGATGATTTTAATAGAACTGTTTAAAAATTTTCGCTCGTTAGCGTATGTGACCTAGAATTTTATTTGCAATTATGTGAGAGCGTGTGTGATAAAACAAAAAAATTGTTTTCGTGAGAGTGAATCAGCGCGCGTTTCAAACTTTTTTCACCGTGACAGTGCTTAATTTAAAATTTAAAGGCTTTATGAGTGTGGGAGACTTCCACAGATCGAATCAAAAAATCATTTAATTTGGCTAATAAAGGAAAAATTTCCTTTAGGGGATTGGCTTATTTTTATTTTATTTTTTAGTTTAGCTATTTTTTTCTGTTTTTGTATAGGTATGAGCTAGGGATGCCAATCGGGACTGATTTTTGAAAATCCCAGAATTCGGGATTTTGGAAATCCCGATCCCGAAATCCCGTGATTTTCGGGATTCGGGATCAATGTGTTTCTTTAAGATACGATTTTGTTTTAAAATAAACAGCACTTTTTGAATATTCAAAAGATTTTATATACATAACATACATTTTAAAAAAAGAAAACAACAAAACAAATTAGTTTATACATATGTTTATAACACTGGCCTCACACATGATCAAACTGATCAGATTCTTAAAAAAATTTTAAAAAATATACGTATCTCTTAGATTTTCTAGATCAATTCATTTCGGTTTTTTGACAGCAATTCAATTTGTGTAAATTAAGTTGTGACGACATTAATACACGGCAAAGTGTAGTCCATCATCGAGATCGATAGCTCAGTTAAAAACTGTAACACTATGTCGACTGCAGTGCAGTACACCTCCAGGTTGAGGGCGAAATTCATAATCAATAATTTAATTACGTTTGAAATTTACTTTAATACAAAATTTTTATATAAATGTTTCTTCAAACAGAATTCGAGTTTAAATAATTTTTTTATGAATACGTCAGATAGTGTTTATTTATAAAATAAAATTCTTTTATTTCCCGCAAGTTTTTTAAGCAAATTTTTTATTATTATTGGACCGGATTTATTATAATTCATAAATTATTATTTCATAAATATAACGACTTAATTGTTATAATTATATCAACTTTTATTCTTTAGTTTCTTAATGTACTTTAATTGCATCGTGAAGAACTTTTATTTTTTGCCTGATATATATAAAATATTTATTGATTTCTATATTTTGCATAAAAAGAGATGTGAGTCTGCAAATTTCGTTTCTACTTAAAATAATGGTTTTTATTAAGCAAAATACAAAAATCTAGAAATAGTCGTCATATAACAAACAATAAATGAAAATTTTAAATACTCGCTGTGTTCCAAAGACAAAAATTAAACTCAAAAATAATTATTTGCAATAAAAAATTAACTTATTTATAAATTTTAAAAAATATTTTTGTATAGAGTATAAAAATTCAAAAAAAACGAGCATTTTTGTACATAAATGTTGATATGTTAAAAATCCCGGGACTCATAAAAACAAATCCCGGGATTCGAGATTTAACAATCCCGAAAAATCCCGGGATATCGGGATTTCCCGTTTGGCATCCCTAGTATGAGCCTTCGTGTATTCTGACATACATATATAGTAAAATTTCATGGCTAACATGAAGGGGGGTATGAAATGTTCTACAAAAGGGGAGCTCAAGGGTCAATATGCTGTAAATTTTCTACATAGTGGCTGACCACACCTTAAACCTTAGATGCAAAGAACACATAGTTTAATATACCAATATGCTGCTTCAGTCCCCTAAAATATAATTCAAATGTGATCTTTCTGAACCCCGAAACACTTACATATTTTTTTTTATCTCCTCCAACAGTATCCTTTGTCAGAACCCCGCTATATATCCTGTGGTTCAACAGTGTTAAGGTGTTATGATACTTGCTATTTTTTGTATTTTTTCTATATTGGAGAACAGTGCAAACATATTTGCATAGGAAAACTGACTAAGTGTAAAGAGTTTGATTATACCATAAAAAATATTGAAATGTCAAAAAAATATACGTGTATTATCGATAAATAATCTTAGACTGTCAAAAAAAATATAAAAATTTGTAACTTAAAATTGACATTTCCAGATTAAATGTTAGCACTGCTGCTAACTTTTTTAGTTTTTGATCGAAAGTAGCGGGTTTTAACTTTTTTTTGCGATTTATAGCTTTTTTGACGGTTTTTGTGGGAACAAAACGTGGGCAATATTGTTTGTTTTGTTTACATATTGTATTTCTTGTTCTTTCTCGCATTTGTTGTTTCATTCAGTCAAGCCTTAAAAAAATCCAATACAAAAAATAGCAAGTATCATAAGACCTTTATTAGTAGTAAAAAAATTATTGTTATTAAACTGTTTGTGTCCTCTTGATGGCGGACTAATTTAAACAAAATGTGGATTCCGGTGATTTTCATACGATTAAAATAACCACAATATGTTCAAAAATCTTTCGTTAAAAATTGTTTTGTTGGAGGTGATTACATTGAAAAGCGGTTTATCTCCGTGCAAAAATTAAGTTGGCTCAAACACGAGGTCTATTAAAAATGGTTAGAGTCATGATTTTAAGTTGTTTCATACAAATGACCTCTCAGAAAAGGGCATTTCTGCCCCTAAACTTTTAAGTTATATTGGTAGTTTAAAAGTGTTTTATGGCAACCGGAATCATGTTACCAAAAATTATGAATATTGATTCATATGTAACCATACTTTCAATAAAAACCGACTTCTGGACAGAGTTTTTACTGCCACAAAATTTTTTTTTAGTGTTAATTTTTCAATGATATTTTTTGGTAATATGACCATAATTGCCCAAAGGACCCAGAAAGGTAACATTCAGTTGTTCCGGGTTTCATATGATTATGCCTATCCTACTATAATTCTTTACTTGTTTTTATGATTTTGTCAATAAAAATTATTTATTTATATGCTCAATTATATATGCAAAACATTTAAGTAAAAATTTATTTTATAATTTCTATTTGAGTAACTTGTTAGTTTGCAAAAATACTTAGAAGTCAACAATTTTGTTTGACACAAAAAACAATCTCAAAATGTTGTTATCATATTTGTCCATACAAATATATACAACTTGTATCACCTAAAGCATTCTACCACATAAATACAATATCAAATTTCATTAAAGTTTTTATAAATATTTAAAATTTAATCATATATTCGATTTTAAATTAAATCATCAAAAAGTTCAATACAATAACCAAAAAGACCACAAATATCTGTACGACTATAAACCAAAATGTTTTTGCAATAATATACATAACGCACAACACAACTTTCTAATTGAAGTGCATGAACAGAAACCAAATAATATGTATTCGGCTGCATGTGGAAGTTTGCTTGTGTTGAAGTCAGTTATTGAAAATTGCTAACAACAATACATCGACAACTTTGTATACAGAATATTGGCAAAATAGAAGAACATTTATACATAAACAGAATTCAACAAATAAACAATGTTTTATATCTACTTTAAAACACCTCAATACAAAACAACTTCTTTATATGCTTTTACGAGATTATATTGGGTGAGGGAAAGTCTTAGATAAAAATTGGTTTGATCCTTTTTCCTTCTTCTGAAATACTTACTGCCTGTTTTTCAACATAAAATAAAATTTTAATTTTGAAATTTATATTGAAAACAAAAACAAATTTGAGTTTTTTTAATGCTGTTCAATATAAATTTCTAAACGAAAATTCATGGTACAACTACATAAGGTAGACTCGTTGGCACAGATGTTTGTCAGCTGTTTACCCCAGTTTAGCCCCAAATGTCAAAAAATTTTCAGTTTTGCTTACATTTATTTATTCATGTTTTTTAAATAAAAACATTTTTGATTGTGAAAAAAACTTTGACAAAATATTTGGCAAAGAATACCACTTTCAAAAACAACGAATCACAGCTATGGATGAAGTTCAAAGACACAGTGTTCATACTTTAATTTTTCGTTCCTTAAAAAGGACTCACGACATGTTCGTTTCCAATCCAAAAATTGTAAGTTTAAATACCTGCATATATGTCTAGAACACACATCGTAATTCTTATTTCAATAATTTATTTCCTAGAGAGAAAGTCAGGAAAGCTATCTAGGCACGCGATAGTTACGGTTTGGTATTCAATCGTGTTATCCAAGCTGCAGAGGCAAAAAAATATGAAAATAGTCGTGCTTCTATGACGGCTTTGGTGAGCCACTCAAAAGACAGTAATATGATTTTATTAGCAGCAAACAATAAAAATGGCGATATTCCTGTTAGTAGTTCATTAGTCTCAGCACCCGGCATGCGTTCGGCCAGTGGAGGTAGCAATGTACAATTAATACCTAAAAAAGCTCCTACTATACCTAAACCCACCTGGCATGCTCCTTGGAAGTTGTCCCGCGTTATTTCAGGGCATTAAGGTTGGGTACGATGTATTGCGGTAGGAAGAGAATGAGGTTTGGCCGTGAGCGCAAAACATCCATATCTTTTCAGTTGTGGAGAAGATCGCCAGGTCAAATGTTGGGATTTGGAGCAAAAAAAAGTTATTATACATTACCATGGACATTTTTCGGCTGTCTATTCCTTGGCACTGCATCCAACTATTGATGTTCTAGCTACTTCCGGTCGAGATTCCACAGCTCGAATTTGGGACATACGTACAAAGGCTAATATACACACTTTGACAGGCCACACCAATACTGTGGATAGTGTGGTGGCCCAAGCTTCAAATCCTTAAATAATTCATAATTATGTGATTTGGCGGCTGGCAAAAGTGTATGTACTTTAACAAATCATACAAAATCTGTACGTAGCATAGTTTTACACCCCACCCTGTACGTGTTTGGCTCTGCCTCGCCCGACAATATAACACAATGTCGTTGTCCTGAAGGTAACTTTGTACAAAATATATCCCGTTCAGCCAGGTTCTATGGACAGCGAGGCTGGCATATTTGCCATGTATTTCGATCAATCAGGTTCACATTTAATAACAGCTGAAGCCGATAAAAAAATTAAAATTTATAAGGAAGACAATGATGCCACAGAAGAATCACATCCTGTTAACTGGAGACCGGAAATATCGAAAAGACGGAAATTCTAATATATGTCGGTTAAGAAAATTCTATATTTGTATTTAGTTTTAATTAATAAATTGCAATGAACCATGGTACAACTACACAAAAAATTATAAATTATAAAAAATTAAAAGATTTTGTTTGTTGTGCTTAATTCCCTTTTTTTAATAATTGATAAAAATACTGAAATTTATTGTTGGAGGATAAGCTGTTCCTATGCGCATTTCACAGGTTGCTTAGGCCAGAGCGTCAGGAAACGTTCTCCTAAATAATTTTAGAAAAGCCAAAGCTATCAGCAAACAAAACTACAGAAGGAATGAGAATTACCTACAATACCCTCAAAAAGTTTTATTTGCAACGATATCAAAGCGTAAACAAGATACCAAACAATAAGACAGTGATGAGTTTTTATCTTTTCTTACATTTCCCACTACAATTAGTTAGAATTCTCCCAACATTAATTGTAGCTGTAAGTGGGTAAAGAAAAAACATATTAAAAACAAAAACAAAGTACTTTTATTGTTTTCGTAAGAAAACAAAATAAAAACAATTTGTCCGTTCCGTTTTTTATGCACGTGCACTTGCAAAAATTTATTATCAAAGTTGTTTTTGGGAATACAAATATTTATTAAAAGATTTTGTTTGTTGTGCTTAATTCCCAAATTTAAACATATCTTTTCTCTGGGTGTATGAGCTCACCATTTTCAATAGGAGTCGTCGCTATGAGAATTAGAACGTAGTAAATTTCATCAAAAAGTATCTAAAATTTTGACCTGGACTTTGCGCATAAGGTTTACATGGACAGTTAGACGGCTGGACGGACGTTCATCTTAACAAATAATATCCCAAGCGATCTTCTAGCCATCAAATTTTAATAAGAATTGTAAGATGATATGTTAGTACGCTCCTAAACGATAATATTAACTCATTTAATTTACCATAAAACTTTGCTACCGTTTCACACACACCCTTTATTGCACATAAGTATATTGACCTACTGTTCCAAAATTGAGCGTGAAATAACGAAAAAGCAAAACTTAAAATTTTGTTTTGTTTTCGTTAACATTGTGACCAAACACAAAATAACTTACATTTTAGATCGTTTTTTTTTAAACCTAAACACACTTCATGCAACAAAAAAAATAGAGTGTTAATGAACCACCACAGGGCTTCTACAGCATAAAAATAATTGCAACTGCTATCATACAAAAAAAGAAAAAACAAAAAAATATGATTACTAAAAATAACTGCTCAAAAAATGGAATACTGGGATGATACCGGTTAAAATCGATTCAAAACTTGATTCTGAGTCAATCGGTATACTAAAAGGTGTATCTAACACCAATATTTTTAGGTGTTACAAACCTCAGCACGAATCCATAATACCCTCTAAACTTTTTTGTGGGTATAAAATAAACTTTTAAAGCTATTAACCTTTTTTAAATCTTTCTAAAATATTTTTGATACATTTTGCTTTTGTATTTTGATCGAGTTAAGATGTAAAACAACTTTTTAAATTTAAAAATTTTTCGTCTAAAATCTTAAATTTTTTTTTTTGTAAATATTGCGACTTTTCTCATAACTAATAAATATATATACATAAATATAAAAGAAATTCCAAACTCATATTGTTTGTGTACATTCCAATCAGACAATTTTCATCTTCAATTGAATTGAAACAATATTTTCTTTTTCCGTTTCCGTTCAGTATACTTTTTTTTTTTTTGCAAATTGAACATGTTTCTTGTTACGAGTATTGTTGTATGTGCAGATGCATGTTGTGTTTTGCCTGTCAAGATAGATATTTCCGTTGTTAGTATTTTTACTTTTAAAATTTTTTGTTGTTTTTTTTAAACCTTTAAGACATTTTGGAGTTTTCATATATTTTTTTTTTGCTATACAGATGTATACGTCTGTGTATTTATGTGTATTTAAAGAAAGAATAATAACGCTTATTTTCCCATATTACTTTGTATATTTAGTTTGGGTTACTGCTTCTATTAGTGACTGTGTTATGCTCGTAACCAGGTCTAAGCTGTTTTAAACATTTTCGCTAGACTAGGCTGGAGAATTAGTTTGTATTTGCAGATCTGGCAGTTATAAAATTGAATGGGCAGATGTGAAATTAACTTTTATTGAAATCTTGGAGGAAAGTGTTAAGTTAAGTTTCGTAAAATAAACCTCTTTTTCAATGTAAATGAAATATTTAGTTCATTTATTGATGCCTTTCTTGCAACTAGCCAATTAATGATGAAACATCTTCTTTTATACATATTGCTTTAGCCAAAAAAGAAAATTCTACTCGTAATGAGCATATTCTTTGTTCTGATTACATTTTTAATGAGCCAATTCTAGTTAACTCTGATTTTTTATTTCGTCAGTGGCATCGCGTGTTCTTCTCCAGGTAAACTTTTTTAAAGGAGATATCTTAAACTATTCGAATGAATATTACTATGAAGTCATAGGTGTTGAAAGTGGAAGTCTCAGTATACGGTTAGGAATCTATAGACCGGGTTCTTTTGACTCTATATCGATTAATAAAATTAATATAATTGTCACCACATCTAACAAAATGAAATTTTTATTTAATCAAACCACGAATTTTTTGTACAATAGGTGAGCTATTACTCTAGTATAATCTATAATCTAGTATACGACAATTTCTCAAAAATTATTTTGTTACGATCTCTTCAATATTAATCAAATAACTACATACAGTTCCATATGTCATAAAATTGCTACAAGAATAACTCTAAGTTCTCAAATGAACGGGCTTGACCGACACCAATATCCAAATATTTTTTTTGCACCTTCTCTTTATGAGTGGTAAATGAGAGTATAAATAATATGGGGTTTTCAGCATTCGTTAAATTTTCAGTCGGTCGTAACTTCAAATTCTCTCTCATTTTATTCTGTGAAATTTAATGGGGGCATTGTAGCACTGTTGGTAGAATAAGTGTCAATATCTGAATAAAAAATTATCTTATTTTGCGAAGCACTAATGACACATTTTTAAAAGTAAGCACACATTTATGCGCAACGCAATTAGACATACAGAGATGCAGTAAGAAGGTAAGTGAAAAAATTTGTAACAAATTAAAAAAAATATATATAACAAATTTGAAGAACCAAAAACCAAAAGAATAACGGTAACAAAAAATTCTTTGTGCAAAGCTGATCGTAACATTTACTAATTTTTATATGCGCCGAATAAATCGCTTTTTGCGTCAAAAATTTATTGCTTCAAAGTGGGAACCATATAAAATTCATGTCTTCCTTAGGCGATATGGTAAGCGAAACTTTTACGTTTCTCCTCTACAAAACTGCTTCATTGGAGACTCTATTTTTAATTGGGATGTAAGAGCATTATAAAAACGTTCTCAAAATAAAAAAGATTTCATTAATCAGAATATAGATATTGTCATAAATAAGGCATAGATTTATTCTCTATGGCAAAAAAAAAAATATGCATATTACCTACTAAATTGTATGCTGAACGGTTAATAATTATCCATTAATCCTTTATAAAATCCACTGCCAAGATCGGTTGGTAGTTTGGAACAGATTTCGTATAAAGCCAAGTACCGAAACCCCCTTATATGTTCATTAGGGCGGGTCGATTTGTAGGGACGCAAAAAAAATCGCCCGAGTGACAAGGAAAATCATATTCTAGGAATCAAAATAAGAAACTTTGCCCAAGGAAAAAATGTGGTGAAAGTTTACGGACTTTTAAAAAAAGTTACTTTGTTTTTAGGAAATAGTCTTTCACCACATCTTTTCAAGAAAGTTAGAGTAATTATAAAAATCCATTTTTTTTACAAAAAGTCACTCTATTCTACAACAAGCCAAGAATTTTAGAAAAAAGCCTAATTTAACATGACTTTCTTCAGAAAAAGCCCCACTTTGACAAAAAGTTTTTTTTTTCGCTTATTGCTTTTTTAAGAGTTTGATTTATTAGTTATACCACATGGCGTATGCATGTTAATAAATTGGAGTTAAATAATACTCATACGTAACCAAGTAACTTGGCAGATGCTTTCCTTGCAGATTTCTCTTAAAAAAAAAAATATATATATATAACAACTATGTACACTAGAGCGGGTCGACAAGGGTGGGTCGGCCCTCCAAAGTTAGTAGGGGTCGGTCCTACATTTGGACACGATTAGTGCACTTTAAATGGGTCAAAGGGGGGGTTTTTCAAAATTTGACTTTTGGGCCAAAATAAAGAACATCACAATTCATTTCAGAGGCTTAGTTCCTTGGGCAAAGTTTCTTATTTTGATCCCTAGAATACGATTTTCCTTGTCACTTGGCCGATTTTTAAATCGACTCACCCTTATGCTCATAGAACTTGTTAGAAATACTACAATGAGATTTGGCTTATACTTCTCTTTCTTCCTTTTTGGTTTGCCTATCGCTTTAGCAATAATACAATTTAAAGTATTTTAAAGTAGGGGCGCGCCGAATGTTCGCATTCGCATTTGCAAAGTATGCACTTATGTTTGCTATTTGCATTCGCATGCGCTAAAATGAAAGCTAATATTTAAGGACAATATCTAATAATGGCTATGTCAATAGCATCATTTATAGTGTACATTTGTACGTATTTGTATTGTAATTAAACATAAAAAATTGATTTTTGAACAGAACGTTAGTATTCACCTGCACTTTCGCACTTGCAAAAATTTTGTTTACTTTTTCGCTTTCGCATCCAATAAACACACTTTTGATGCACCCCTATTATAAAAATGTGACATTTAAACAATAATAACACATGAGTACAAATTTCACTTGCTAGCAATAAAAGTTGTTTCTATAGTTATTTGGAACGCTGAACTCGAATCTGTACTCCGTTTTTGCATCAGCAATATATACAAATCGAAGGAACTTTCACCACACATAACAGCATAACTTGAGAAGGGTTTTCCCTATTCAGTAAAATAAAATTCCGAAACTCGACTACAAAATTATCTTTAGACCTTAAATCTTTATAGAAAAAAAAAATTAATTTTTTTATCAAAATTTCGAAATTTTTGTTTTTAAAAAATTCATAAAAAATTAAAAAATGCAGCTATGTTGACGTATAAAAAACGAAATTCCAAACAAAACAAGCCATAAATGATTAAAATCTGTTTGCAACTTTTGATTTTATTCACAAAAGTCGACAAATTTTAATTAATTTAAGAATTTCAAAAAACGCAATATTTGTATGGGAGCCCCCCTAAGGGATAATGATAAAGGGAAATTATAATTTGAGAAAATGTTAAGAATAAAAAACTAATGGAAGTCAGTCATACATTTTATCCCCCTAGGGGCGACTCCTGGGCATTTATGGGACTTTTTCTTCAATATATTTCTAGTCTTCATTGAACATTTTGTATGGAAGCCCCCTTAAGGAATTGAGATAGCGGGTGGGTATGTTAGAAATAAATGATTGAGATGAAAAATAAAGTGGGGCTGGTCATACATTTGACCCATCTAGGGGCATCCTAGGCGCTGCAGGGGCCTAATTTAAGAATTTCATTAAACGGCCATAATTGTATGGGAGCCCCCTAAGGGCTGGAGATATATGGCAACTATGTTTTAAGAAAATGGTTAGAACAAAAAACATTGGAGGTCGGTCATACATTGTATCCCCCTAGGAGTGAATCCTAGGCCAATTTTTTATGAATTTTTAAAAAACAAAATTTTTGAAATTTTGTTAAAAAAATTTAATTTTTTTCAAAAAAAAAAAAAATTATGTTTCTAAAATGACTACGGATATAAGAAAGAGGTTTTACTTTTCTTAAAGGAAATTTTATTGCGAAATTTCGGTTTTTTAAGTTTTTTCAATAAGCTAAAGCGTTTTTGAGTTACGCGAACATATGTTGTGCAACCTTCTCCATTTTCGAAATAACGGTTTATCTCAAAAACCAGAGCCAATCTTAAAAAACCGTGGGCACCACTGGATTCAGCGTACCCGAATTATGTAAAAACGCCAGGTGCCCAGGTTGTCACGAAAAAAGAGTGTCAATTTCTTGCACAGTGTTTTTGACGGTCAAGTTTGTCTTTTCGAACATTGATATTTTGTAATTTTTTTTCAGTCTTCATCACAGTTACACTTGTTTTTTTTTCACTATTCCACACAAACGTTTAAAAAAATGTTACATGGCGTTCAAAGTAACAAACTTTGAAATATTTATGTGTATAACGGTTCGATTTCATTGTCATGTGTAGACCGCAAAAAAATTTATGTGCACATATATTACGAAATAATTGCTCAAACATTTTTGTAAAGGAAATAATGTAAGACATAAACTGTTAAATTTGATTGTCATTTCTCTGAAATTTTTTATATGTGCGAATTATTAAAAAAAATTGTGTGCATTCTTTAGATTTTAGAACTTAAGTGGGTAGTTCTGAATGTTTTAATTTAAAGCTATCGTGTGGACAATACAATATACCTATAAGTAATTTAATTTGTTAACATCAAACTAATTTATGTTGCTTTAGCTTGTACATAAAAAATTTTGACTGTTCTTCTGCTGACGTTATTGCTTATGTTTGGAAAAAAATTAATTTCCATTCATTCATTTTTTAACTTCCTCCACCTGCAAACAAGGAATATTAAATGTGTAATATGGAACGCGGTCATGTGAAATTTCCGAATTTTTCATTGGCAATAGTGGTGCATACAAATCAAAAATTTGATTTTAAGAGAAACCAAACTTATGTTTGTTGCACGGATAATAGTGGTAAATCACGGTAAATAGAGGCATAAGAAACGAAACACGGATAATAGGGGTAACATCTCGCATAATAGAGGTTGTAGAATAAAGCTAGTAGCATACTCGTTAATATATGTAATAGGTTAATAGAGGCCTGAATAGCCGAGGTTCCACTGTATGTGATAAAATATGTTGTATGAAAATTAAAATTTTTATTAATTTTTTCTTGTCTTTCAATTCTAAATAAAATCAAAAGCTGAGAACCCATTTCATTGTAAAAGGGCTGAATTCCTTTAAAATATATTAAGATGCATGCTTCTGCACAGAAAAACTGGTTCGCTATTGTATTTTTATTTTTTATGAAGTTTCAAAACAACAATTTTTAAAAATTTTGTAAAAAAACTAGCTAACCCGGTAAACGTTGTTCTGCCATACAATTATTTCTAGATAATATTTTGTATGAAATATACTTAACTACCCCTTCTCATACTTACCGAATATACATACAACATTTTAGTGGCATGCCATAACGATACTATGATACTTTTTTTTTAGCATCACAACGTTCATGGACACTGTGTCACTGGATGTTATGACATGCCACCCAAAATTGTATAAAAATTGGTCGAGCCGAGCTTTATAAATATGCTAGCGATTATTTTCTTGGTTCAAACTTTTACAATATCTTTGAAACAGCTGCTCAAATTTAGAAATGAAGATAATTTAGCTGTTGAACCCTTTTCTATTTTTTATTTTACAAAATAGAGTAAAGCCTTCTTGAGTGGTTCTGCAAGTGTTTTTTTTATATATCGCTATATCGCGAAAACTAAAGCTGACATAATATTCTAGTATGCACCCTACGGGAAATTTTTGATAATTGGTCTAAAGCACTTATCCTGTGATTAGTTAGAACTATTTTGTGTTTTAAAGGAACTGTTGATAATACGTTTAAAATGTAGTCCAGAGTAAATGACACAAAACTAGTAATATAACTGGATTTTGTGCGGGTAGTGACTTATTCTATTTGGTTCTATAACTTTATATGAAGAGCGTCTATAATATTCACATTGTTCGCTCGGGACAATGCCTGTATTGTTATAACCGAAATTTAATGTGTCCAAATTCAATGTGTCCGAACTAAATGTGTTCATTTAGGTTATTTCAGTGACCTGTTATAAAGTGTAAAAAATGCCAATTAACCGCCTCCATATTAAATTGACAAGACCCCTTCATATAAAGTGTTAGAACTAGAACCGGTTCCAACCACTTTAGAACTGTCACCGTACAAGTTTGGTATTAGTTCTCTTTCCCCTAGGGTATTGAAAATCTGTTTAACATTTGTAGTCAGTAATGGCTAACATCTTTCCGGATGGTGATGGGTTGTAAGCATGTGAAATATATTGTTCTATTTAACTATAATGAGTTTTCTATTTTAAACAGCACTTAGAGAACTTTTTTTGTCTTAGTCACATGTTTTTTTTTAATGGTTTTAATACATGATATTTGTCTCATTTCTCTCGGTTGTTATTCTTAAATTTAAGTGTGCTTTGGAGAGTTT
The DNA here is from genome assembly GCA_943735925.1 of Pollenia amentaria. NCBI lineage: Eukaryota > Metazoa > Arthropoda > Insecta > Diptera > Polleniidae > Pollenia > Pollenia amentaria. The sequence goes on along the minus strand of OX031007.1, from coordinate 182,882,052 downwards.
TATATTTTCTTATTCTTATTACGCGCTCAAAATAATATGCTTTTCGTGTTTTTATAGTTCTTTCTTCTGAAGCTCGATATTCATACGTCTTAACACTTCATCATTTGAAACGTGGTCAGTCCTTGGAATCTTTAATATTCGCCGGAAAATCAATTTTTCAAACCAGTTTACTGCCAATTCTGTTTCACTAAATGGCTAAGAGATCTTTCTACATTTAAAACAAAAGCATATGCTAAAAAAATTATTTTTATTTCAAATGTATTTATGCGAAAAAAGCGGTCTTTCGATATCGTTAAGTTGACAGTTAACTATTTTCATCCGATACTTTTATCGTCCATTTTTCTACCGAATCTAACAATACGGACCATATAAACAATTCTGTGAAATGTAAGTTTGTTGCTAGACTGATGTCATTACATACATGGGTTTTGAAAATTTAGATGTTAGATTTTATATAGATTGGGTTATTATAGATCACTTTTAAAAATTAAAAATTTTTTCGGTATTCTTACCGGTTTTTCTTTCAGAATGTTTATTGAAAACTTCCTTAATTTGCTTAAAACAGTTCCTCTTTTTCCTCCCGATCTTAGCCCAGCTGTTAGGTTAGAAAAATCTTATGAATGTTAAGTTAATGGACCATATGGTCCATATAAAGAGCTTATGTAAAAAACAACTGTGGGTTCCCCTCTTAGTTTATTTTTTAATTAACAAAGATTAAATATGTAGAAGAAAATTGTGGGATCCCCGTTTTTTGATTTTTGTTGTACAGAAGCACAAATATTTGCACTGTTTGGTTTTCAATTTGTATGTTGATTTTTAAAGTTCAGACGTGTTTTACCTACAACAAGTTAACTTGGGCAAAGATGAGATACGAGGACTGCTCAATGAAGAATGTGACCCCGGTATTCCAAAATCGGAAACAATATTATAATAAAAAGGAGCGAATTGTGATTGGTGAAAACAAGACTTTTCACTTAACTAATAATAATCTGTTTACATTGTAGTAACTCCAGAGGAAAGGTAATTGACAAAAAACTAGTCACGTGACTGCATATTAAGTGCGTATTGGCTGATTATATCTGGCTTTACTTTATCATAAGGGGATATTTCATATCAACACGGTTTACTCGGCACTCTGTCTGCGGCAGGCGTTTTTAACCGAAATTAAATGAGGTCGTTCATGTTATTTCAGTGACAAAAAGGTTAAAAAGGTGCAAATTAACCCCTTCCAGCCATGTTAAAGTGACAAGTCCCCTTCATATCAAGTATAAGAACAAGAGCTGATCCGTTACCACTTTAGAACTGTCACGTGACAAATTTGTTGTACCCTTTCCCCTAGGGGTTGAACTAGAAACAATTTGTATATTAAATTAAACCTTGATTGAGATTTAAATCAAAAGTCAACCGATTTAACAGTATTTCCCCTCAACTAAAATTCAGGTTTAATTTATTTGCCATACGAAACAGGTTGAACATACCTGATATCTTACACTCCATGCTTATAGTTCAATTTTCTTTTATGACTTTATATATTTTTTTTGCAATATTTATATAAATATGTTTGGCTTATTTAGCAACGACAAAAAGTACTTTTAAATAAATGAAATTGAAATTGTCTTCTACAAAACACAGATAGAACTGTAAAAACTATTTTAAGACATACATACGTTCAAATATTTCTTTTAAATTTTTTTTGTAGCGCAATAAATAGCATCCTTTTTCAATGTTTCTGTTCAGTTGCTGTTTTGGATGGCAATGTACTGTAAACAATTGGCTGATAAGGTATGTTTTGAAAATATTTTTCGTGAAATTTTCTTTCATCTTTTCTTCACTATTTTTTTTCTCTCTTTTTTTTCTTCCTTGCAACACTTGTCGAAGTATTGACAAATCTCTTAAGTGCTCTTTTTTTGAAATAGCGAAAAAGAGCTGGAAAGTGTATGTATTTAATGTATAAAGAACAGGTAAGATTTTGCAGTTCTCACGTTTCCCTTGAAATAAAGAAATAAGCAAACCACATAGAAGAAAGTTAAGACTTGTTTTTAATCATAAAGTTCCTAGAATCAAGCAATGAATTTGTTGATTTCGCACCTGGGTAATTCCACGTCAAATCGACCAAGAGTGGGACTCGACCCCTTTTGATTTGAATGAAAATGGGTGAGAAGATTTATCAACGAAACACATTTTAAAAACGAAAATCTTGGAGACGTAAAGTGACAAAAAGTGTACTTTTCTTAGAAAGAGCCCACGTTGAACTCCAACAGAAAAAATGCAACAATGAAATAAAAAAAACTTTATCAATCCTGTTACTTTTTTGAAACACCTTAAATCAAATAAATCAGACTTAATAAATTACAATATGAAAATTTTATTTTAAAATGGGCTTTTTAAAGGTAGAGAAAGGAAAAAATCATATCTTAAAAAAGAAAGAAAAAAAACACCTCCTTCACAGTTTCAGGATTTTTCAAGAACAGTTTGTGGTATAACATAAAAAAAATCAGCCAAATAAAAAAATAAGTTTTTGACTTAGTCCATTTTTAAAATTTAATATTTTGCAGATGTTACATAAAAAAAAAAATTTATTCAATATATTGTATGTAGCCCTAAGTATTTTCTTTAAAAAGTCGTACAAATCATCTTCGTATGTGCAGTCGTTTTTGAGATATTGAAAAAATAAACTCAACACATTCGGTTAATTCGGAGAAATTATGACATTTTGAATATGAAATAACTTTTGAAAAAAAATAAAATAAAATTTTTAATTTTTTTTCGTTCGTTAGAGGAACCTTTGAGACTCGATTTGTGAGAAACGAATAAAATTGCATGGATATTTTTAAAAGGATAATAATAATTAAGGACTAAATTGAAATTATTCAAAAACTGTTTTATCGTTAGTTGGAAACGGATCAGGAAAAGTGATTAACAATATTCAAGCCAGTGATGTTAACCGTACGGTAATTATCCTTTTTTACGGAAACATATAAATTTGATTTGATGAATTTAACTATAGTTTTTCGCATTATTTTAATTACGTATCAGGGATTAAATATGGTTAAAGTTAAGAATTTGGGATTTAATAAATCCGTACTTGAATCAAGCATTCTGTGCATAATTAAAACAATCCCTATTTACCGTACTATTGGCACCGCTTTGGCTTGATTAAGGTTCGGATTGATTTTGATTTTTGTTTTGAATTGATTGTTATTTTTAAAAGGACAATCAGGTCATTCTTGTTTGTCTACTTTTGGTGTGTTTTGCAGTGTCACCTCGCATTGGTTAATGGCTTGGCGTAGTATAACTGTACCGAGTTACAGTTTTTGCGGTTGTTCACCATTAACTGTATGCATTCGTTTTTTACCTCAATGGTTTAACGTGTTTTTTTGATGGAGAACCATATAAAACTCAGACGTTTACTGGGGGAGTCCAAAATGCTCTGGAGCGGATTCTGGAAGCTCGTGCCCTCCTATACGAAAGCGTATGTCGAACGAGGACTTGTGGTTGAGGCTCCAAGATTTGTTTGATACCGTGGCATTATAACTTAAATAGTTAGCCAAAAATTTTAATCGTGTAATACCCTGGAAATATATTTTTAATAGTTCACCAAAAACTTTTTAGTTTTCAGCAAAATAAAAATAAAAAATATCTTGATGTATGTAAATAATAAACTCTGTTTATTATCTTAGATTGAAAATTGGAAGTGGTTTATTGAAATATTTATACAATTGATCTTCAGATAATCAATGTAACAATACGAATACTTCGAAGTAGCAACCGGACTAGACAAAAAACCAGAAAATATACAGTTCGCTACTTTCATGTCAGCCGTAGGTTATTCGGCCATACAAATATATAACTCCCTTCCCGCATCTGCAAATATTACATTGAAACAGGTTAAAGAAAAATTTGATTTATATTTTTCACCAAAACTTAATATAACCTTCGAAAGATATAAGTTTCACAAAATTCTTCAAAATGATGGGGAAACTATCGATGAATATGTGACACGTCTAAGATTACAAGCACAAAACTGTGAGTTCGAGCAATTAAAAGACAGCATTTTGCGAGACCAACTAATTTTGGGAATAAAAAATGATTCTGTAAGAACTAAGCTATTGTCAGAAGACATAACCCTCGAAAAAGCAATTAAAATTTGCCAAGCTACGGAGTTAGCACAAAAACAAACAGCTGAAATTCATAGTGAGCATGAAAAAAATGTCTGTTTAGTCCAAAAAACTGATAATAAAAAAACTTTTGACTGCCGCAACTGTGGAAAAAATCATGCAGTTCGTAGCTGTCCAGCATTCTTGCATGTATGTAAAATATGTAAAAAGAAAAATCATTTCGAAAGAATGTGCAAAAGAAATGTCAACAAACAAAGAAATAATTTCAGAAACAGAGATGTCGCGTGTTTTGATGAGAACGAGTTGAATAGCGAGAGTGACAGCAGTGACCCGGAACTCTTTATCGGGTGTGTCGCCAACAACAACAAGGTTAATGATAATAACTTTTCTGAAATCGTTATAATTGGAGAAGATAAATACTTATTTAAATTAGACACAGGTGCTCAATGTAATGTGTTACCAAAAAAAATCATAGATAGACTTAATACCCAAAATATACCAACTTCTCTGCGTCAATGTAAAGTAAAACACCTGATCTCGTTTGGTAATCATAAGATAATCAGTTCTCTACCAATGACTCGTCGTACTTGTCCTCGTGCAGCCCAACAGAGTTGTTTACCGTAGCAGTAAATATGATGTGCTGAACTTAGTTGTATTGCGGAGAACGATCACCTTCTCATCCCTCTTTTTCAAGGATAAACTGTGAGTATTGTAGACGTTGTGGTTGTGATTTAACCCTTGAGGATCTTCTTAAAATTGTAGAATTCATATTGGTGTAAGATGGTGTTGGAATCACTCCGTCTTCTTGGTTTTTGGTAATATTAATTCTATCATCTTCAGCGACTTCGTCTGTAGGTGTTGTGATTTTAGCCTGAGTTGGACGTATATGCATGGAGTTTCTACGATACTGATTGCCTTTGTTATCTTCTAAGATAAATGACCTAGGATGTATTCGAGTTTTAACTATGGCTGGATTCCAAGGGCTTTGTGTATTTGTACGATAAACTACTGTGTCTCCTTCTTTGAACTGAGGAGGATTCTCCTTGGCACCACGATCTGCATAAATCTTTTGCTGTTCTCTCTCTGCTTTAAGATTATTACCAATATTTTGATGGTCTGGTTGTACCAGTTTTTCTTTTGCGGTTGGTAGCAAGCCACGAATTTCGTGACCAAACAATCGTTGTGACGGCGAACCTAAATTACCTCTTGGTGTATTCATATAATTCAGAAGACCCAAATGATAGTCACTGTCATCGTAAGAAGACTTTTTTAAAATATTTTTTGCTATTTGTACCGCTTTTTCTGCTAGTCCATTGCCGCTAGGATGATATGGCGAGCTTGTACGATGATTGAACTTCCATATGGTCGAAAACAACTTGAACTCTGAACTAGTAAATTGTGGGCCGTTATCGGTTTCTAAAGTGAGTGGTGGACCAAAAGTTGAAAAAATTTCTTTCAAAAACAAAATTACCTGTTTAGTGGTTGTATCGGGGAGTTTACTCAATTTTAAATAACCTGTATAACTGTCTATAAATACTATGTATTCGTATTGTTGTTTCCAAAGTTTCCACTCCTTCGACATATCCATGTCGTGTCCAACAACCAAAGGCTTTGGCGGCTTTAAAAAACTATAACCTTCAGACATAATTATTCTTGTAATAGATATTAATCAACAATAATATATGATTTTACGACGGGTTTCGGCACCATGTAAATAATAAACTCTGTTTATTATCTTAGATTGAAAATTGGAAGTGGTTTATTGAAATATTTATACAATTGATCTTCAGATAATCAGTTCTCTACCAATGACTCGTCGTACTTGTCCTCGTGCAGCCCAACAGAGTTGTTTACCGTAGCAGTAAATATGATGTGCTGAACTTAGTTGTATTGCGGAGAACGATCACCTTCTCAATGTATGTATTTCTACTTATTTTAAATGTACATATTTAATTAACGGTCAATTTTATAAAGTTCAGTTATAATTATATATTAGATATAACTGTCTATTAAGCTGTTCGATGATGAATCAGTATGTCAGTAACGTTTCAACTTTAAATACATATATGATGATTTTAGACGCAGAGAAAAAACATTTTTAAAAATGGTCACCTCCAACAAAGCAATTTTTAAAGAACATTTTTAAACATATTCTGCCGTATTCATAAAAAACTAAATTGGATATGAAATCTATTTTAAGAAAAATTTGTATGGAAATTTTGTTTTAAAATACGTTTGAAATCTATTTTATTTGTTATGAATACGGCAGATTATGTTTAATTTAAACATATTATGTTTAATCTGGTTGTACTGTCATATTCATAAAGAATACAATAATTTTAGTTTAAAATGTATCTTAAAACAAACATTTTCATTCAAATTTTTCTTAAAACATATTTAAAATTTTAAAAGTTTATGAAAACTATTTTAATTATAAATCTTTGCGTAGCGCAATTTCTTAAAAAGGCTAATTTCTAGAGGGCCGAAAGGTAATGAAAATATAAAAGTTAACATCACTGATTCAAAGGTAGTGTTGATGCAAATATAACCTCCTTTTCCTAAGATCACGAATTATTGAAAATTTTTTTTTTAATAAATATCGCTCAGTGTTTGACAATTCCCAAACTTAATTTTAGAAGTTTAGATTATTTTACTTTAAACGAAAAAAAAAAATACTTATTTACTTTAAAGTCTTATTTTTATAATATTTTTAGAAATTTTTCTAAAGTCTTTGGAAAAAGTTTCCCGACAAGTTGGCCTAAGCAACCACTGAAATGCGCATAGAAACTAGCTTTCCCTCAACAATAAATTTCAGTAATATTATCAAAAGTAAAAATTGGGAATTTAGCACGTCATATTTAAATTATATATTAATTTTAAAACAACTAAAATGATAATTAAATTTAAAATATATATTGAATTTTTCTCAATTATAAAAATAATTGATTCTATTAACATATTAATTAAATTAAAATACATTTTAACCTTTATGTCTACAACCACCTACCCGGGTATGTTTTTCATATTAAATTTTATTTATTTTCGTTACCAGGTGAGCTATCGACTTGAAATTTTTAATATGCTCCTAAAATATTGTTTTTTTTTATATTTAAACAATAAATAAAATTTTTTTTTTTTTTGGAAAATATCTACAAGCAGCTTATGATAATCAACCCTTAACCATAAAACCGGCATACCCGGGTAAGCACAACAATTCCTAAATATTTTTGTTTAAAAATGCAAAAATATGTTTAATTTAAATTTTTAGAATTTATAACATTATTTTTTTTTTATCTGTGTATAAAAATAGACTAGAGATACAGAGTTCATGTATAGGTTTTTACAAAATTTTTTATTTTGTTTGAGCATTTACGCCAAAAGCTTATTTTTCGCGAGTGTTACACAACCCGGTTTTTGGCATACTTTGCGGGTGTTTCTTGTCGATCTCCTTCTAACACACATAAAAACAAAAAAAAATATGTCAATCTGACCAAATTCACTTCCAAACAACACGACTTACCCGGGTATGATGGTTGTATATTTAACGAACAATTTTTCGTTGTAGACATAAAGGTTAAACAATTGTTTTAATTGACAAAAATAAACTACTATTAATTCTGATTAAGAAATTTTTTGGTTTTACGATTTGGCTTTCAATTGTGAGGAATTGATGGAAAGTCTAAAAGTACAAATTTAAATACAAGTTCAAAACGATATTACCAATTGAATAGTAAAAATATGTGCGCTTTGAAGCCTAAAAATATACAACATTCTTAAGTCGACTTGAACTGCTGAAAATATAAAATTATTTTTATTGAAAGTATTTTCTTTATTGCACAAATAACAAATAAATAAAAAATTTTGTGATTTGGAAAATTAAATTTTGTTTTAGTTGAAAGAACACTGGTTTCATGAGCAAGTTTTTCTTTTTAGCTTTCATTTTGTGTTCGTGTCAGTGTGTTTGTATTCTTTCAATCTAATTTCCAATTTTCATAGCAAGTAAAATTTTATTTGTATTTTTTTAAAGCGAATTTCTCTAGTTTAGTGAAGTGTTACATAGTGTTTGTCGTTGGCATTCATCTGTTTATTCCCTGCTTCTATTACGCTGTGCTCTATTTACATACAAATACAATTCAATATTTTAATATCTTATCTTTTGCATTATTTGTCTGATACTGTCTGTCATTGATAATAAAATTTTATTGAGTTTTACATGAATTTGGGTATTGTAAGTTCATGCAATTGAAAATGTATCTGAATGGTTTTGCCAATATAAAATGTTATATTACTTTTTGTTTTATTTCATTTTATTTAATTTAATCTTTTAGCACTAAATTGATTTTTAATATTGAAATATTTTTATTATTAACTCTTTTTTTGCCATAAAAGATTTTGCTTACAATTTCTTTACAAAAGTGTTATAGAATTACAAAAATGATCAACAACTAAAAAGTAGAATTGGTTCATATAGTGAAATAAGGTTAATTTAAAAACGAAGTCTTTGCAGAAGAATTAATATAAAAGAAAATCTATTAAAATTAAAATTCAGTTACTTTTATAAACTGGGAAAAAGAATTTGCAACAATATAGTGCCATTTTTATTTAGTTTATGATTTGACGATGTTCCGATATTCTCAAGATGGGGAGCAATCGGTCTCAATTATTGACTTCAATGGGACTCCGTAAGTGAATGTTCTTATGGCCTCGTTCCATGTTAACTCTGCAGCAATAAGTTTTTGTATTGTTATAGTGCCTTAGCGGAGAGAGTCTTGAGGGTTATAGTGCTTTGCCGCCTTTGCTATCTTGTTGTGTATGTAAAATTCATTCAAACTTTCTTTTGAGAATGTCGTGTTGGATTGCGAAACAGATCTATATTACTTATGGTATTTCGCCAAAAGCATCTTACTATAAGTCTAAGACATGTTGGTAAAAACTTGTAGACGTCGTACTTTGGTTTTAACAAGCCGCAGGTTTCATAACCATTTGGAAGTAAAGGTTTTACACACCTTTTGAAGACATGTGTTTTTATTTGAGTGATAAGTTAGAAAATTTCCACAAATCCCTCAAAGAGTACATGACATGAGTATAAGAGCTGTCTTATTTATGCATGGAAATAAGTCTTAATTTGCACCGATTTTTTGACCATTGTGCATTCTAAGTTGCATAATGTTTCTCCATCTTATATGGTGTTGTTGTTAAGAGTTAGTCTAGTACTGTTAGTAGTATTTGTTCTCATAAGTTTTGTTTTTAAGGAAGTTGATGCAAAGGCCGACTTTGAGGGCATTTGAGTTGAGCGCCTGTATTTTATCCTGCAAATGTTGGAAACTGTGTGATAATATACATATATCATCGGCGTAGTCTAGATTATTTAGTTTCCGGATGAGAGTCCACTGAATATCGTTTGGAGCGTCAAACGGCATTCACGACATCATTTTAAACTTGCATGCACGAAGGAAGTAGAACACACCCCTGGCGTAATCCAACCCGATGGTTAATTTCTCTGATGTTTACCCTTATATGGATATTTGTATTCTGCGTTGATGTAGAGAAGTTTGATGTTTGTCTTTTATTGATTCCATGACTGGTGTTTTATGTAAAACTCTCCAGATGCTGTTTCATGACATTGTGTCAAAAATTCTCCCAAAGTCAACAAAAGCTGGTATATGGGAGAGTCGCGCTAATTTGCTTTCTCAATTATAATACGCAGTGTTGACAGATGATTTTCCTTCACGGAATCCAGCTAGTTCTTGCCTCATAGTATCATACAGTGGTAAAAGCCCCTGCAGTAACAAGGTGGCTTTATTTTTTTGACGATGGTTAGAAGTGCTACTCCATGCAAGTTTGCACGCAGGTTGCCTTTCTTTTGTATAGTTGTTATAAGGCCTTCCGTCCAATGCTGTGGGATGTCTTTGTTCGACCATGCGTTGCAAATTGGGGTGGTTAAGATATTTGCAATCCACGAGGGGCACAGTTTGGAAAATTATGTTGGAATGTTATCAGATCCGGCCGATTTGTTGCCTTTGAGTTTTGCTATTGCGGCAGTTATTTACTTCATGTTGAGTGACGCGGCCAATATTGCGGTATTTCTCGTAGCGGCCTCCATCTACGTAGTTGCTGTTCTGTGATATCCAGTTATCAAAATCATCATGGAGAACTTTGCATACTACCTTTCTACCCGTGGCATAATCGACAACCACAGTTTCGAACACATAAGTAACGATAAAGGCAACCATCTTACCGACCTTTACGCAATCCATAGCCTATTAATTGCTGGGACAAAGCTTACCCACAAGGACATACAAAAGTACACTTGGACAATACAGATTACAAATACACTACATCATAATAGATTGCAAGTTAATTTGACTGATAGGAGATGTGCCAAACAAATGAGGAGCAGGAATTTTCAGCGATCACTTGCTCTAAGTGGGAAAAATAGCGCTATCATTGAAGAACCGAAACCCATTCAGGCAGAAAAGAGGTACAACATGTACAAACTGGGCAATCCTCCAATGGCAATTAACTTCATGATATAGGTCGAAACGGCTTATGCCGTACACTCGCATGAAAATCCAGCTGCGGACTGGAAAGTGATAGAATAGGCGCAGCCTCATCAACCAGAGGAGAAATTCCTCGTGAAAGGAAAGACTGGATCTCTGAAAGAACATGGGAAAAACAAACATTGCGAAAACATGAGCTCCAACTCTTTAATTGATTTTTATAAAAATAACTCTATTATTTATCTTCAATCAGCACAAGTATATTATCTCTAATTGCTTTTTCCTTAATTGTTGTTTATGTATAAAATTTGACAGTATGGAAAAACATTTATCTGAATTTCATACAATTTTTTTTTTATTCTTGCGAAAGCTCCTGTCAGCGCTATAATATTAGAAATGCTCTTTTAACTTAAATATGTAAAAAAATTCTGCATATGTAACCCATGCACTAACAACCCGTTGTCAAAAATATATCCTAAACATTTATAGTTTCAGCCTGCATTGGGCGCACAAGGAAAAAACACGCAATTGCATATTCACGGTTTCTCTGGTTAATTTTAAAAAAAACAGTTTTCATTAAAGCAATAAAAAGTTTTCCATCGAAAAAAAAAAAATCTTTTGATGACCTGGGGAAAACTGAGATGTGTTATTGTTATATCTAAAAACAAGTCCTTAATATTTAACGTTCGAGAAATATTTTTCATTAACAATGATAATGCGCATATTTCTTCATACTTAGTTGAGTTATTATAGTATTAAACTTGGAAGATTTTTACGATGTTAAGATGGTTAACGATATTATTAGAGAAGCAATAGATACATTAGAAACAAATCGTGGAATCACCGTCTTTCTACTCTCGATATTTGTTCTGCACCATTCTGGAACCTCACAAAAATTTTAAGCAAATAGAGAAGAATCATTCCGATTCTGAAACAAAATAGTTCTTGTTACACAACAAATCTGGAAAAATGTGAAGTACTCGCTCAAACGTTTTCTTCTAACCACACAATCTCAAATAATCTAGGGGATCCTAAAACGATATCCCTAGTTAACAACACCCTGCAATATTTTCAGTCATCAGCTGTAAGCTTGTCTAATCATATCTCCACAAATACTTCACACATTTCGTGCATTATACGAAAGTTAAAACCAAAAAAAAAAAAACACCAGGTCTTGACGTAATTAATAACAGATGTTCAAAAGCATTCCCCAAAAAAAAGGAATAACATATCTTACTATTATAATAAATTCATGCTTAAAACTTTGTTATTTTCCACGTGAGTTTAAAGAGTCTAAGTTTATTCCAATTAAGAAACCAAAAAAAAACACCTAGTTGTCCTTCCTTATACCGACCTATAAGCCTTTTGTCATCCATTAGCAAAATTCTTGAAAAAGTTATTAAGGAAATTTATTATCAAAGTTGTTTTTGGGAATACTATTATTTATTAAAAGATTTTGTTTGTTGTGCTTAATTTTCCTGCGAAAACAATAAAAGCAATTTGTTTTTGTTTTTAATATGTTTTTTCTTTACCCACTTACAACTACAATTAATGTTGGGAGAATTCCAAATAATTGTAGTGGGGAATGTAAGAAAAGATAAACTCATCACTGATTTATTGTTTGGTATTTTGTTTAAGCTTTTTTTTTTATCAATTATTAAAAAAAGGGAATTAAGCACAACAAACAAAATCTTTTAATAGTTATTAAGGAAAAAATTAACAAATTTTATTGAAACCATCAATATTATTCCTCCTCAACACAATACGGTACAACCATTAATGAGAATAAGAAATTTGGTCAATTCTAATTTTGCTAACCAAAAATCAACTGGAATGGTATTGCTGGATGTCAAAGCTGCATTCGATTCAGTGTGGCACAATGGGTTAATCAATACGTTGATTCGTTTAAAATTTCCAACAAATATTGTTAAAATTATTCAGAGTTGTCTCTCTCTCCGTAGTTTTAAAGTACACGTTGGTTCAGATTGTTCTGGAAATTATAGTGTCCCGGCCGGTTGTCCACTGGGCTCATGTCTTTTTCCGATACTTTATAATTTGTATACATATGATCTTCCCCACCTTGATTATTGTACAAAGTAAATTTTTGCAGATGAACCTGCAATTATATGCTCGTATATGTTTTCTGTTGATGTTGTAACAAATTTGTAAAGAGCTCTAGTAAAGATTACAACTTATTTTAAGACATGGAAAATTATGTTGAACAGTGAAAAAATACAGGCAATATTTTTTACAAGGAAAAGGAATCATCAAGTTTCTATCAATATTAATAACCATTTAATTCCATGGGAACAACAAGTTAGATATTTAGGTGTCATACTAGATCCTAAAATGAAATTTAATGATCACATACCATATGATTCAAATAAGATAAATAAAGAATTTGAGATAAATATATTTCTTGGTGATACAAGAATCGATATTGTACATTCAGCTAGAAATTTAGGAGTAATATTTAACAGAACTTTAGCTTGGTCGAACCAATAAAACCCATTATTTACGTTCGTTTAAGATTTTTGAAATAAAGAAGATATTTTTTTTCATCGGATTGCAATTGGTACTGGATTTTAACTTTAACATGAATTCAAAGCGTTAACAAATATGATACCAATCCCAGAGTATGATACCAATCTTGAATTTATTACTTTCACCATAAAATAGATAGAAATAGGTTAGTTATATATTTAACTTTTCTGCCCTATGGGCCAAATATTGCCTCTTCCAAGTACTTAATTTTTTCGGTCAATGGAAAGCACCTGGCTGGAATGTTCTTCAGTATCAAATATTGACAATATACATTTTGGTCCTCAAATGGTGAAAAGTGCTTTTAGTGCAATTGCCAGATAAAAAGGAACCTTATTCACTACAATGCAAAAAGTTTTTAAAATAAACCAATACTTTTGACTAGAGATAGCGAGAATTAGAAAGACACTTTTATTGGAGATAAGTGATTTTATTGGCCGCTCATTAAAATTTAAAAATGTTTGGGATCAAATAAGTTAAATCTCAATTTTATTGCAACATTACTTTAAAGTTTTTAATTACAAATTTTAAAACTATAAAAGTAATAGCAAATTTCACAAGGAACAGTTATAATTGACTATCACTATAACTGGTAAAATAAAAAACTTTTGTGAATTATTTAGTAATACTGAAATAATTAAAAAAATCAGAAATACTGAATGTAAGCGCCAAAAATGTCTAATCATAATTAGACATTTATTTTCTCTTTATAGGTGAAAATTCTCTATAGAGATAAATTCCCATTAAACCCCCATTAATTACTTATTGTTATTCAAAAATTAATAAAAAAAAATTAAATAAAAAAAAAAAAAATAATATTTTGTTATATTTCATGAATAATATTACTTATTACTTTTTATATTGCAAACAAAAAACAATAGTTTGTTTGCAATTAACTTGGGTGTAATTTTCCATTGTCTTTACCAGTGTTGCCATTTTAGTAATTTTTCATCTAGTTTATTAATGAAAAATTTAATGTAGCCATTAGCCATTTTCAAGCAACTTTTATTTAGCCTAATTTTCATCTCAGCTTATTTAAACTTGGAATAGCCGGCCTACGGCCGTACCAAAGGACTTCCTCCTATATTTTATAACAAGCGCCGGCTTTGCTTACTAACGCTTCTATGCAAAGATGGCTTTCTGCCGAGCTCAAGGTCATATTTAGAAGTTTGAATAAGCGAAGCCGATTTTTATTATACTATAACCATTTCAGACCTGACGCTAAACTACTGGGAATTTTGTTATCATTTTTGGAATAGGGTCCCTATATCGTATGAGTTGATTATATTAATGCTTAGGTTTTACCATTTCTACCTTCAAGTGTATAAATTTTTAACCCAAAACGCATTTTTATTGCATTAAATGACTTGAATTGGCTTGAAACCTCAAAATTTACTTTTTTGTTCAGTTAATATGCTCACTTCACTATTTGTAAACGATAAGTACTTTTGTAATTGAAAACTTAACATACCTCTGCGCCTCATTTTGAATAAATTGAAATGTGACACGTGAATTTCGCAATAATTCAAGTAACGATAAACCGAATCTGGGAATGAACACAAAAAACAATCAGCGAAATTAAATAGAATAACGAAAATATTGAGACCGAAATCTACCCTTACGATGCATCACGGTCTGAGAGGGATAAAGGAGAAAATTCTTCAGATAAGCTTTAGTTAGCGAAGCCAGTCTTTCTTACGTTTGTTATACCACAGGGGAGAACATCCTTGGGCCCAGCCGTAGATCGGCAATGGGGGATGGAAGATGATGATAGACTTACTCTTTCTTGTTGGTGTTTTGCTTAAGCTTATATATTGTTACAAGTAAAGCTTGAAGGTTTGTATACGTCAAAGAGAAATGTTATTAATAGCAAAAAATTTTTATTTATCGATTCTGTATTTAAAATTTTGGGATTTTGAAATTCGGAATTAAAAATTTCGGGTGTAAAACCCCAATTCACATAAGTAACTATGTTTAAAACTACTTTTAAAGAATTATTAAACAAAATTTTTTAAATAAAATGTTTCTGTATTTTTCGGGCCTTTTTTTACCATTTATAGATATAAAAACCATTTTGTCTGGGAGTTGTTTCATCTTTTTGGGCCTTATTTCATTCCTTTTCGATGGACATTTTGTGGGAGTTATTTCATTAATTTCCTTGGGAGTTATTTCATTGTTCAATATCACCCAAAAGTTAGGATTGGTTTAATTTTTGATTTGGGAATTATTTAGTTTTTTTTTTTTGGAATTTATTTCTTTTTTCCCGTTTGGTACTTATTTAATTTATTTTGGGATTTATTTCATTGGGAGTTATTGCACTAAGAGTTACTGCACCTGGAACTTATTTTGCAGTGCCGCAATAAAATAGCAAAGAGTCCGATGAAAAATTTCGGTTTTATCGTCAAAGAAAGTAGAAAACGACAATGTGTGAGGTACAAAGTGGTATTTTTAAGCTTTTAAGAGTGCCTAGAGACGTTTAGATTGCACATACACAGTCATAATAGTTATTCAGCTATTCCGCGGCTACAACTTTGCTAAAGGTGGTTATTAAAAAATTAGGAGTCCCTTAAAGTTATGCATAAAAGGTTAATTAGTTTAACAAATTTTGTTTGACGGACTCTGAGCTATGTTATTGCCATATATATAGTCAACCGATATCACCCAATCTAAATTAAATACTAAGATACCTTTTTTTTTGTAGGCCTACTAATTTTCAGAATTTTTTGAGGCCAGTAAAAATAATTGGTCACCAAAATCGCCAAACTTATAACTGGGTTTTACTACTCGCTGGTAATAAATACAATCGAATCTTTTGCACTGTTGCACTGTGTATCTTGAAGTTTTCTTTATTCAAAGATTTTTCTTATGCTTAGTTTTTGTTGCGAAAAATGTATTAATATATATATACAAACAAAATAATGTCTTATGTGCAATTTCAGTACAGTAATTAAATTTCTTGAATTTTATTTTAATATTGATGCGTTTTTTGTAATAAAATCTTGTTTAGTCATTTTTTTTAGCCACTATTTAGCCGTTTGGTTTTCAAAAAATTTATTCTTTTTTAGTAGTGATGGGTTAGCTTCACTAGTAATAACTGTTGTTATTTTACAGCAATTGCTTTAAAAAAGAAAAGGTACGTTACACTTAAAGCATTTCAAGTCAGATGCAATAAAATATAAACATCGATTACATATCATGTATTTTGCTCTTATTTCATTCTTTGATTATTTTAAAATGTTAAAAAAAAACTAAGTTTATCGACAGCAAGCAAATTTTGAGTTGACGTTGCATTGTAGTATATCATTGATCCTTAGTTATAAGTTTTTTTACTTAAACTGCCTTTAGGTTTCTTTTTTTTGTTATCACCGTTCATACACTTTAGCTGATATCCTTGAAGATTACATTGCCAAGGCTTAAATGTATATTAGACTAAAACGTAAGTACGTGGCTGTTGTAGCACTTGTAATACTAAAGTACTAGTAGAGGTTTGTATGACGGCAAAAGTAAGTAGTGGAAGACAACTTATAAACTTCTACTGTAACACTGTAGTAATACTTTTACTAGCAACTAAAGTTTTTTTTTTAGTTTTTCGTATTTCTTTTGATGTTTTTGTTGTTTTGTTTCTAAAAAAAAATATTTTTTCTTACAATGCTTTTTCATTTCCAGAGCTCTGGGCTGTCAGTTTGTTATTGCAAGTACCACCATTGACTTGTATTCAAATTGATTTGTGGTGCTTTATCGATAGCTGCAAGGCGTTCGGGTTTGGTTTTTCTTATTCTCCTCTAGCCGTGTTGCAAAGTGCATTAAAGTTAAAGTTTTTCGTCGTAGAGAATAATTTTTTTGTTGTTTTATGTTTCTTGTTTTTTGTTTCTTGTTAAAATGCTTAATGTTAACACCATCTACGTAGGTTCAGGGATCTAACGTGAAGACAAGTTGTACTTGTAATGGTACTTCCTTCTTTTGAATCATTCACCATTACATTTTTTGATATGACAGCAATAGGTTAACGGATTTAACATGTAAAGGCATGACTTAAGTGCTGGTAAAACTGTTTTTTTTTATACAAAAAGTAAAGATGGTCTTAAAGAACTTTAATGTAAAGGTTAAAAATTTGCAATAAAAAAAAACGAAATTAAAAAAAATTACTTTGAAATTAGTGTATGTATGTGATATAACTAGGGTTACCAGACAGCTTGGAATGTCCTAGATGTCTTGTTTTTTGTGTCTTGTCCAGTTTCCAGCTAAAATAAAAATTGTCCAGTTAAATAAGAATTTGCTTTCAAAACTAGAGTTGAAAGTCTATACTAGCAAGCCAGTAGCAATATAGAAAAAACCCTTCGTGTCTTAAAAAGATCCATTTTTTTCTCGACAACCAAAAAAATTTTCCCTACGTTAAGAAATTATTGTTTTTAGCAACAGGCAAACAAATAAATTTGTTGTTAACATTTTATAAATATTATAATAAAAGCATTTATTAACAACTGTAATACAATACATCCTTTAGTCACTAGACATTTCTTTATCTTTTGGCCTCTTTAAAGGATTTAAAATTTTTCAAGAATACATATTTTAAATAATTTTTTTTTAATATAGATATCTAATATTTTTTTAGTAAGCTCGGTACAAAATAAAATAGAAGGCTCTGTAGAATTTAAAAAAAAAAACATTCACTTCATATCCCCTGCGCAAAAATATATAAAAACATTTCCTTTAAAAAATACATCCTAAAAAGTTTGCATTACAAGTTTTTTTAAAATTCCAAATTGTATGATATTATTTCTTTTAGCTTAGAAGTTGTAATTGTTTTTAACTGGGTACAAAATTTATTTCTATGTAGATATTTCATTCATAAGATATCAATCATCAATCTTTGCATTCATCTTAGCGAATGTGAGTGCGAATGCAAATAGCAAAAATAAGCGAAAAGTTCGCAAATATAGACCCAATTATTTGCTCCCCTAGTATATACGTACATGGTTTTGGCATTTGTTGAAGATTGCCAGGCTGTTTGAACTCATAGTATATATAGTATATATATAAAATTAGTATATATGAAAAATTAAAATTTTTTAATGGAAATAATACGAATATTTTCGTATTTTTACACAAGATATTGAAAATGAGATAATATTTTGAAAATTACCTACATATGCCTTAAAATAAAATATCTGTCCTTTTTTCTCTACGCTTCAAATTTCTTCGGAAAAATCCGTACAAAAAGGGAAAATGCCCTACTCTTTGCATCACTGCTCTATATACATATATACGGGTATGTTCTGTAAATCGAAATGAAGTTGATTGAAAATCGAACAATTTTTGAAAATGAGCCTATAAAGAAAGTTCATGAAAATATTCCTTTTTATATACATCATAATTTAAGGCCCAACTTAAAGTTGCCAGTATCCGTATGGAGAAATCCAGGTTCCAGGACAACTACGTTTTCCTTGATAAAGAAGTAAAGTACAGTGTTCGCAGAGACAAGCGGAAATGGGCGGAAGACCTTGGAACATAAGCAAAAACGGAAAAATGAATCAGGTAGAACCCGCGACTTATACAAAATAACGAAAAAGGTCGCTAAAAAAACTTAAATTCTCAAAACCGTTGCATAACAATGCAGATTTTAGCTCTAAAAAAAATGGCCAGCTTGATATCTGGGTACAACACTAGTGCTTCATTAATGGACTTGCACATACTATAACCATTTTGTAAATTACAGCCTGCCCCACTATAACGGAAATAACAGACGCTATTTGCGCCATTGAACAACACAGTGCGCCAGGGCCTGGCAACATTAACCCAGAGCTGCTAAAAGCAGACCCCTAAACAAGTGCCTTCCTGCTCCAGATTGTGGTGCAAGGACTCTGGGATATTAACAAAGTTTTCGATGAACTAAAAGCAGGTTTGATCATCAACAATCCTAAGAAATGTGATCTCACTGTAAAAACTGGAAGGGGATCACACTCCCCAGCATTATAAATAAGGCAATCGTAAACATAATCAACACAATACATGTTGACTCCCTCGACATTGAGTATCGTTGCGAACAGGCTGAATTCAGAGCTCAAAAATTCTGTGAAGATCACATTAACAGCGGTCTATCCAAGAGCTATACAGAGACGAAAATTGCCGTACACTCCCTCAGAACTCGTAAGCGATAAGTACTCTATTAAAGCTGGTGTACGACAAGACAGCTTCTTGTCCCGTTACTCTTCAACGTAGTGCTGGACAGCAGAAGCATAACAGGGTCTTAGGTGGCCGACGGAATATGCCTCCTTACACAAAAAAATGGGGCGAATCCTTCAAATGCAAAAGCAGGACCAACAATAAATAAAAATAAGATGAAAGTAATGCGAGTAATTGCAACATCCAACCGGCTTTTCTCTATCCAAAACATCCACCTTGGATATCATCATAGTATCGACTGGAGGCTCTTCTAATAATGACTCAAATCGCACACTGATAGCTCGGCAAACTTTCGGCCAACTAAACACAGTGTGGACTTCACCATCAATCTCCATCCGCACTAAGATAACAAATTTGAATTTGTGTGTTAAGTCTGGGCTCCTTTATGGCTGCGAAACGTGGAATATGGCTGCTATAGACGTAAACACTTTGCAAGTTTTCACCAACAAATTATTTAGAAGAATAATAAAAATCTACTGGCTCATCGAACACCCATCTCTGGGCACTCACACATCAAAATCAAATACATTCCGAAGTTTTGAGAACGAAATGACGCTGAATTGGCCACGCATTACGAAGACCACATGCAGATTTAACCCGCAATAACATTGATTGGAACCCGCAAGATAGAAGCAGAAGAGGATGGCCTGCCCATACTTTGCGAAGACAGTAAGACGTAGAGGCATCGCGTATAGGAAAAAGCTGGAATGAAATTAAAACCTAGCATCAAACAGAAACGACTGGAAGTCTTTTGTTGAGGCCATATGTTCCTTAAAGGAACTAAAGTAATTATATATATAATAAGAAGCTTTGACCAAGGAAACATACCTATAAAATGAATGCTGATGTTCCTCATTTTAACCCAAAGGTCAAATTTTGAAAAATCCCATTATGACACTTTTAAGGTGCCCCAATGGAGAATTTTGGTAATAGATTGTAGTTATTTCATACGTTACCTGGTAAATTATTGTCATTACAATTGTCATTATTCTGAAAACTTCAATAAGTACTGGCTAGTAATGACATCAGTAACTATTTATTTCTTCAATTATTTTAAATATTGAATATTGGCTTAGTAATAACCTACTCATTAACTACTTATAAGTTGTGTTGTTTTCAGTACTGAATATTAACTTACTGGTATCGAGCTCAATAACTACTTATTAGATCTATTAACTAGCGCCAATTAAATAAAAACTTGGTATTTTTTGGCTTCTAGTAAGTTTATTGTAAATACTGAATTCTGTGCACAACTCGAACGAAAATAATCACCCGAAAAATAATTAGTGCTTGTGTGTCTCCAACATTACTTGCTAACTTACCAGGTAAGTAAGGTTTTTACTGGAGCGACCCCCACTAACTTTTGAGGGCCGACCTACCCTTGTCACTTGGGCGATTTTTAAATCAACCCGCCCTAGTGTACATAATTGTTATCAATTTTTTTTTAAAGAATAATAAGCAAGGAAAACATCTGGCAAATTACTTGGTTACGTATGAGTATTATTTAATTCAAATTTATTAACATGCATACGCCATGTGGTACAACTAATAAATCAAACTTTTAAAAAAGCAATAATAGAAATGTTTGTAAAAGTAGGGCTTTTTCTGAAGAAAGTCATGTCAAATTAGTCTTTTTTCTAAAATTCTTGGCATGTTGTAGAATGGAGTGACTTTTTGTAAAAAAAAATTGATTTTTATAATTACAAACTTTTTTGAAAAAATGTTGTGAACTTTTACGAACTTTTGAAAAAAGTTACTTTCTTTTTAGGAAATATTCACTTTTAGTGAAAAATTTTTATTTTTGTGAAAAAAGACACTTTAAATAAACAAAATGTTATCTCGGTTCGTATGTTGAATCGACAATTGCGCAATTGAAATTCGACAATTTTGTTTGTTGATGCACGAATTCATCTAGAAATAAATCTTATCGCTGTAGATGATTTTTCGACATAAACTTAGGTTGAGTTGAAATTATTTTAAAATCTTAAAAATTTTATAATATGCTTATTCTGCTAACTAATTATACGAAAGTATATAAGAAGTTTTTGAAAATTATAGAATCATACCAAAAACTTTTGTAAATAAGTGAAAAATTTGTCGTTTGAAAAATCGGCAAATTTAGTGGATAAGTTCTCATATCATCAAAAGGCCATTTGGAACAAAAAATCGTCAAAATGAAAATAAATGCTCATATCTTAGACCCGTTATAATAACATCAAATGGTGGATCTACTGATGATACCTTAAACCTCACCATACAAATTTTATAAATGTTATTGAATGATACATCAGTTCATGGTGATTTGGCGAACTAGGCTGAACAAATAAGTTCTGCAGATGTTCTTCAACAAAATGACTGCTATCAACTGTCAAATTTCGGAGGTTCCTATGGAAAACTCTTTATATACCATTATATTATATTGGTTTATTAAAAAATTTGCTAAGAAATATTTTTTTTTTTTTTAATTTCCATATAACTGCAATGTAAAATTTTAAACACTCTTATTGAATAATTTCTACTAATTAACATTTCCTGTTGTTTAGTACAAATTTCCTCCCCACTTCTACTCAATTTCATCCTGGATATTTTTCATCGTTACAAGTCTTAAAAAATAGAAAAAGATCTTGAATGTTAAATTTATACAATATTTTTTTTTATAGTCATTGACGTTTATTAGCATCATTATAATTAAAATAATGATTTCGTTTGTTAAATTGAATTGTATTAAAACAACAAAAGGAAAAAATACGCAAGTAGACAAACATTTGCCTGGCTTTATCAATTGAATGAAATTGAATTTGATTGAATTCGGGTGTGAAATGCGTTAAAAAAAGTAAGAAATTTAATTAGTATATTAAAGTATATTTTTAAAACATTTACCTAATAATACGTTTTTATTATTGAAAAAAACAATAACTATAATACAGATACTCTCACCTGATATTAACTTTTTAAGTTATAAAAATGTTACATCTTTAGCACAATAATATAGTTTTAATTATAATAAATATTTATTTCCTGCTGCGATCAATCCCCATAACTGTGTGGCAGCATTTGATATAATTTATCTATTTTACTTATATCAGACATTTGAAATTCGTTTAGAACACAAAAAACGTGTTTCTGTTACCAATGACTCTTATTGTTACCTGCAACCAACTGATTTACTCAACATTATTTATTCTTCGTTTTCACATAAATTCCACCTGCTGTGATGTGTTCTCCTGCCAGAATATTTACAGAGATTGGAATAATATTAAATGAACGAACAGCCTGCTGATTCATTGTGAAAGTTAAATTAAAATTATATAGATGATAAAAGACGACAGGAAATATAACATCATTAGTGCAACTGGTGTAAGGCATTTGCTATTCAGTAAAAGATTTTCCTGGGATTGTCAATAACGATACCAGTTAAGTATTACCACTTTTAAATGGCAGGCTTAGGGTTTGCAATACCGAAATAATAAAAATTATTTTTTGATTTTGATTTTTTTTGAGCAAAAATAAAAGTCATTATTTAAAGAAATGTACGTGTTATAATTATTTAGTCGACTGTAATTATTTATTTTAATGCGCATAAGAAATCCCAATGATGATCACACATTTAAATAAATATTTAATGTCACCTCAATAATTATAACACGTACATTTCGTTAGAGAATAACTTTTATTTTTGCTCGAAAAAATAAAAATCAAAAAAAAGTTGTTATTTTTGTTCAAAAAAAAAAAAAAAAAAAAAAATTAATAAAAATCAAAAAATAACTGTTATTTTGGATCGAAAAAATAAAAATAATAAAAAACATTTATTTTTGTTCAAAAAAATAAAAATCAAAAAATAACTATTACTTTTGTCCAAAAATATAAAAATCAAAAAATAACTGTAATTGTTGACCGAAAAAATAAAAATCAAAACTTTAAAAATCATTATATTTTATTATAGAAAAGTTCATATGGATCAATATGGTATACTTGAATCACTTTGCCGGCATTTACTTCTATATGCTGTTTTCGTTCTAAAAATTCAAAATAACGGTTATTTTCGGTCCCTGTTCAAAACTTATTAAAAGTTAGTGATTTTTTATAATGACGATTTTTGTGACGATTAAGCTTAGTCAATTTGACAACGTTGTTTCCTCAAAATTT
This sequence comes from Pollenia amentaria, assembly GCA_943735925.1. NCBI lineage: Eukaryota > Metazoa > Arthropoda > Insecta > Diptera > Polleniidae > Pollenia > Pollenia amentaria. Next base: position 182,858,564 of record OX031007.1, on the reverse strand, counting down.
TACGAATAAAATCGTCGTAGTTCTCAGCAGCTTGGCCTCTCGTTTTCGAAAACTTGTGCAATAATTTAGACCAGGCGTCTTATATTTGCGCCTTATTTCCAGTGAATGAGATCTGGAAAAACTCAAAAAAATCCGGTGTTTTATCGTGAAATTTTGTTCAGTGGTGAAGTATATTTCTGGCTCAATTGATGCGTTAAAAAACAAAATTGCCGTATAAGGGATGATGAGTAACCCTAAGAGTAATAAGAGCTACCATTACATCCATTAAAAACAAGTGTTTGTGTGGTTTATAGGCTGGTGGAATCATTGGTTCATAATACTTCAAAAATGAGGAAAATCAGAATGTATCCGTCAATGGTAACAATTATCGCACCATGTTAATGGACTATGTGCTTCCTGAAATCGAAGCTCATGGTCTCAGTTATCTCTGGTTTCAGCAGGACGGCGATGCGCGTCATACAGCGCGTGAAACAATGACCTTGTTGAGAAATCATTTGGGTGAGCACTTAATTCCACGTTTTGCTACGGTTAACTGGCCACCTAGATTGTGCGGTATTACAGCTTTGTACTTTTTTCTCTGGGGATATGAAAAGTCTGAGATTGACGCCTTGGAAGTCAAAATTGCTCGTGTTTTTCGCGAGATATTAGTCGGTATGCTTGGACCTTTCCGAATGGACCACGTCAGACGTAGCCATGGCCGGCATTTACATGATATAATTTTCAAACAGTTATTGCCAAACATTTTTCTTTTAAGTGATAATAACAATTTTAAGTTCAATTTCAAATTTATGTGTTTTATTTTACATTATACATCAAACCTCACTATGAATTACTTGATATAATCTGCCATCAAAATTTTACTGAGATTAAAAAAAAAATTAAGTAATTTTTGGCCGGAATTGACCAGTAGATATATGGCTGCTTGTTGCATATTATTCAGGATTTTAGGCATCCGAAAATGTTACAGAAGTTTGAGAATCATAATAAAGTACGACATTTGGGTGCCACATGAACTGAGAGATATCGAACTTTGATTTTACACAACATAAATTCTGTTTCAGTTTTTACAAAAATTGTTGAAAATAGATTTATTACCAGTATCCAAATCATTAGCTATTTTATTTATACCAACTGTTTCAGATAAAAATTACTGCAAACCAGTTAAACGAAGGTATATAAGAAGTTATTCAAAATTATAAAATCAAGCTAAAAACGTTTGTAAATAATTACAAGATTTGTCATTTGAAAAATTGTCAAATTTTGGGCATAAATCATCAAACTGTCAAATGGCCTTTTTGGACCCCGAAATCATCAAATCTGGCAACAGTGAATCATCTGATGATGTCTCCAACCGCACAATGAGAGTTGCAGAACGGTTGGACTAGTTAGCTTTGTATGGAAATGGGCATCAATCTGAGGAGGAAATGGCGATGGATTGGTTATGCATTGGGAAGACTACCTGACGATGTAACCTGCAAGGCTACATAAGAAGAGGTGAACCCGCCCTTATTTGGTGAAGGCAACTAGACTTAAAGACCTCATGATCAGGCAAAAAACTAGAACGAAATTTTGCATCAAATAGAAGTGATTGAAAAAATATCGTTAAGGCCCTTTGCTGCTTATAGGAACTAAAGGAACCAATATAAATACATTAGGGGGTTTCATTTTTTTCCCAAAGATGTGATTTTCATATGACCTTGCATACGGCCCAAAGGTTCGGTGATCTTAAAGTTATATTAATATGTAAATGAAGTTTCAAGAAGATTAAAAATATTTAGGGTTGCACATAATAATCAGTTTTACCTAAAATTATAAAACCTTTAAAATTGAAGTGCTTTGTTTGATATAAAAAAACTGGTTTTTCTTTTACTCGTAATAAGTAAAATCAAAGCATCAAAGTATGTATATGAAAGTTTCAAATTGGCTGTGAAATTTATATACATATTTTTCACCTGAACTCTAAAACGCAAACAAAGCAAGAAACTTGGCTGTTAACAAGTTAGAGTACTATATTCGGCTGTTCCGAATCTTTGATACCCTCCACCGAAAGGAGTGTGCTCTATGTGTTATTAACAAATCTTCATAAACCCGAACGTCAGCATTAAAATTATTGACCGACAATCAGTTTTATGCGTTTCTTAGAACTTTGAGCTGGCTTGAGTAAAATATCATGATTCGCAAGAGTTTTAGCTGAACTAACATTATTATTGGGAGGGTAATTTGTATTGGACCTATGTTTAATTATATACCAATCATCCCAAAATTCTAACAACTGATTTCCGGTATTAAAAAATTAGAAAACTGCAGTTAAATAAGTCTTAGCGTTTACAGTAGGTGCTTTTTTAAGGTAAATTATGGACCGTATATTACAAAATTGCATGACATATTTAATGGCCATATGAAACTTAGTTGGACAAATTTTACCGGAAAATCTATCTATATCTACTTCGGTTTTAGGCGAATAAAATTATTTTCCCAAAGTTGGCTTTATATGGGGCCTATGGTAAATTATGGACCGACCTTCACGAAACTTATTACTGCGATTTCTAGTACTATACAACTGTGAAGTTATTAATGTTATTATGATATCATTATTTATTACGGTCTTAGGCATACTAAACTGTTGTCCGAGAGTAGGCTTTATATTGGGCGTATGTTAAATTTTGGACCGATCTTCACGAATCTTCACAGTTAGATTTGAAGTCGTGTAAGACGAATTTGTGCAAAATTTAATATAATTCCGTGTATTATTCCACCCTTTATGTTAGTTTTTGTAACAAAATTATCAATTTTTTAAGGTGGTGGTTCCAAATTTTGAATAATGTCTCTGATCCTACTGAACCGATGTTGTTGGATTTCAATCCCACGCAGCTTAGGATAACTACAAGCAATTTGAGACTAAGTTTGTTCTTTTCTTTTGCGTTTTTCGAAAGTGAGCGTGTTTTTAACAGACGGACAGGCGGACAGAAAGACGGACATAGCCAAATCGACTTAGAATTACTCAAGGAGCCAGAACATATATACTTTATGGGGTCATAGATGTATAATAAAAAAGTTTTACATGGAATGACAAACTTAGTATACCCTCATTCAACAGTAGGGGTAGTGGAGGGTATTAAAAAGATGCATGCTCTTAAGAGCTTGCCTATCCTCATTCATAAAAACAATTAGTTTTAGTTCTTATTCACCACAACAAGAATTTGTAAGAAACACTTTCGCTTGCTCGCCAAGTCTACCAGTTCTGAAAAATAAAGGATTCAGTCTCGAAAAATCCTCCCCATTCGGTCATGCATGGGAATAGTAAGTTTCTGCATTAGTTGCTCATTGAAGCAAAAAAATTTGAAAAGATTTTGAGCATATGCTTGGCGTACCAGTTGCGCTATAGAATTGAAACGGAATTCGGTCGAAAATAGCTGTGGTTGACCTGCCCTTATGACTCTCGTATTAAAAGGAGTGTTTGATGAATGATGCGTGCCATCGCAAACATTTTCAACAGTTCCAAAGCATGTGGACTTTACTAGATACGAACGGTTATACGGTAATGCAATGAAGAAAATACCTTTGAGGGCTACGTTTAAGAACAACGTCTGCGTATAGTAAATTATATTCAGTCCTTAAAGAGAGTATTTAGCCAAAAGAACTAAACGTAAGTTTAATGCTTATATAAAAAAAAAGTGTTTATAATTATTTATTTATTCAAATAAATACTGAAATCACCGAATTTTTGGGTATTAATAATATTTCAAAGCCGAAACCCCGATTTTCCAATACTGAACTGGTATTGCAAACCCTGGGCAGGCAGCTTTTCAAAAATGTTCTATAGTAAATCTTTATTTAATTTAAGGTGTTAATTCTTCGTATGCCATTGATTTGTTAATAAGAATGAAGGCGCAAAAAAAGCAAAGGGAATTATAAATAATGGTTAAGAATAAAATATTTATTTACTTGGTAATTTGGTAAATTCATATATTTTTTTATTTCAATATAATAAAATTTAACATTTAACAGGTTACCATTATGAAAGAAGAAAAAAAAGTGGTAGCTTGTAATAAATTCAAGTTAAGAACTTTATAGTGACATTTCATTTACATTTCCATTATTTCAAGAATCTAAAGACAGAAAACAAAAGTCAGGCATTTACGATAGCAAACTTTAACGAACTACGAATTTAATAACTACCTAATAAACACCCAAATTTTAGAAACTCAAGTGCTTTAAATTTTGCTGAAACTCAGCTTTTATTTATACCCAACTTTCAAGTAAATTCCAGTTCATACAAAAAGTTATCAAACAATTTTTTTAACTCTTGTTTTGCTGAAGCTATTAAAAAATTATTTCTGAAAAAATATTTTTAAAAATATATTTCTGTGCGCTGAAAGGAATGAAAAGGGTCTTAATCATTTTGAAAAATATTAAATTATTAATTTCCTTGGACTTAAATCAAACGTAACGAGGACGATGCCTCCAAAAAACAAATACTAATATACATTGATACATATTAGGGTATTCATTCGTGTCACCGCCGCACAGTGGCGCCATTTGAGTTTTTTCGTTGCAAAAATCATATCTTTTGAACCGAATAAGATAATTGAACAGTTTAAACAGCATATGATAGATAACTGTTCAGCCTATGAAATGAGCGTTTGGAAAGGGTGCTACGCTTTGTAGGGGCCTACTTATGGGTTATCAAAGTTAAAATTAGTAGAAAAATCAATTTTATGGTAACTAAAAAAAATTTTTTTTACATTTTTAGATTGTTTTTATTTTTTTCTTAAGGGTTTTATGTTTTAAATTATTACCCAACAAATTAAAAAAAAAATTATTTTTTTTTTTAAATTTATTTTTTCAATTTTCTGTAAAATATTCATCACAATTCGTAAGAGAAGGTATATCTAAAAGACTAACCATTTCTAAACTATAATTATTTTGTAACTCTATTCGTGACTTCACATGCCGCAGGGAAGAAATAAGTGGATCGGAAGATGCTGCCAACATGTTGAAGAGGTCCTCATTTTGCCTCACCCTTGATGCTTTGAATGTGTTCTGCAATCTATATTTTTTATAAAATTTGTTAAGAGACTCCTGTGCTTCTTCAGAAAGCTCTCCAATTGGCAAAGACTGGTACTCAATTATATCTTTACCATGCGCCAATATTTTATGGACGGTAGGGGTCAACTTCTTCTTTGGATACATTTCTGCTAAAAGAGATGCAGTTTTCGACGCATATTCTCCATATTTTGTAGAATTGACATTTTCTTTGCAGTTTAAAACATCCAAGATCGTTCCCAATCTTTTCACGATTTGATTGTCAATTCCAATGATTCTAGTTACTGCCTCATCATTTTCAAAAAATCTCCTAGAAGTGTTTCCATCGTTTGAGTTACCGTATCCGTGCTTGGGACAGTCTACTTTTAGTCCAACTTGTTTAAAAAAAGCATCCTGTATTTGCTTCTTTCTGATCTTTTCCTTATCCTTTATTGATGTATTTTCATCGAAGTTTTCTTCCTCTTGTGGTAGGGTATATGCCAGTTTTAGCAAGAATTCCATACACCTTATCCTTGAGTGCAATGGTGACATTCCATATTCGTAATTCTCCTCATTTGTAGAATCGTTTAAATTACCAAAGTTCTTCTGACAAATAATAATATAAAATCGATAAAAAAAATATAAAAATAAAACGAAAAAAGGGGTTTAAATAGGTTTTTGCTAAATTTTTACCTCCAATATAATTCTGTCTATATATATGTATATGATAACTAATTGAAATATGTTATAATTAAGCAGAAAAAGATACTAATCTTAAACTCTTTACAACTAATTATATAAAATTGAGATGTAACATATTATATATGAAATAAATTGAATTGAATTGAAAAAAGTTCTTCTGACTCTTTTTGCAAATCGGGCATGACATTGTTGAGGTTGTTCCTGTCAGTTCGTTTACGACTTTTCCGTCAACCATGGTCAGGTGGAACTCGTAATTGCATTCAATATATTTTCCTTCTCCAATTTGCAGCTTTGTAGGCTTAATCTTGCTTATTTGTTCTTTAATGTCCTTCACCGTAGTCCTTATGAGTTCTGCCGATTCCCTTGCAAACTGAAACATTATTGGTCGGCAATAATGCACTGATGACGGACGTGGATTTTTCCAGTGTAGGGAATCATCCGATTTTAGCCGCAAAGGAACAACAGATGCCATAAACATATTTCCGTCCGATATTGTAGCGTCATCGGGAGATATCCTTTGCTTATAAACGCTTTGTCCGGATGATCCATCGCAGCCTCATTTGCTGATCAATGTCAACTTCTCAGAAAGAATTTTCACTTCCGTGAAAAACTTTGGTGTGGTTGACTTTCTAAACAGTTCAAATAATTTTAAATTGTACAACGCCATGTTTTCAGTACTTAAATTGTTAAATGGTTTCAGTAATTGTTGCGCCAACTTTCAGGCGTAGACTAATCCAGGCATTATGCTTATTTTGCAATATATAGGCTTATGCTACCATGCCTAAAAATTTACCTGTTCCCTGCATACATATGGATTTATGCTGAATAATGCAATTTTGATATTATGCACGTGTCCAAATAAGATTTGTGCCTACCTGTAGGGACCATAAGTCAATATTGTTCCTGACCATTTGTACGCCAAAGTATTGTTTATGTGAGGTACGTACCTGCTAATATAATAACTATTAGATCAAACTACTGTCAGTCAAAACAAATAAGGGATGGACGCCATACAATTTCTGCAACCATGTCTTTTTAAACTTTTTTACCTCTAGAATCCAAACGGGCACGTACGGGCAGATAAAACCTTTTGAATTATGTAAAAAAATAATCAAAGAATAGGTTTTGCAAATATGGCAAATATAGAAAAATATAGTTTTTTTTTATTTTCCGTCAAAGTTGAAAAATAGTGAAAAAACGGATAGTTTTTAAATAGTGATTTACCAGGAGAAACACAAAGCAAACAGTTAATTTTTTTTTATCATTATACATTTAATAAATACATCAATCAATACAAACAAAAAATAAGGCGATTCGTTACCTATTTTTCGTGATATTACACCTGAAATCGCAACAAATTGACTAAAAATTGTGTGTTTTTTTGAAAACCGAAAGTCGGTCAACTTTGAACGGTTATATCTTCTAAACTAAAAATGTGATATTATTAAGAGTGGCATATTTGAAATCGTTGAAAAGTTTCCTATAACATGGGTTTATTCAAAACTTCGTCGGCATTCATGAAAATTTTGATTTTTGCAACCTCGCTTGCTCTACGGGCGCCACTGTGCGCCGATATAGATGATTATTAATTGATTATTAATTTTAATAGGGGGACATGACTCCCGATATACGCATTTTTGTTCATTGACCTTTATGCTCCATTGTTTTAAACACTTTACCAGTTCAAATATATGATCCTCCAAGTAACGAGATGCTTCTTGACAGTTTTCGTGTACGCTTATAAAAGCTGTTTCATCAGCAAATGTTGAAGTTAGCGTGTGGTTATTTGTTGGCATGTCTGAGGTATATATTAAATATAACAATGGGCCCATGATGCTTCCCTGAGGGACTCCAGCGTCAATTGGCTGAGGAGAACTTAAAAAAGCACCTACTTTAATAATAAACTTTCGACCGACTATGTAGCTTTCCAACAGCTTGTGTGTGCTTACAGGTAAGTTTAGCTTCAATTTATGTAATAAGCCTTCATGCCAGGCTTTATCAAAAGCTTGAGATGAAGAGAGCGGAACAATATTTTTTTTCTTCAAAGGCTTTTATTGAGCAGTGTTCTCTTCTAAGGCCGAATTGATGGAAAGAAATACGTCTTTTTACATTTAAAACACTAACAGCTTCTCAAACAGCTTTAATATATTAGACAATAAGCTGTTAGGTCTATTTGACTCAACTTTTGTGGGATTCTTTCCTGTAGCTCGTTTCTGTATTTCTCGCATCGTAAAATTTCCCGCATGAAACAAGTGAATAATGAAAAAACAGTGCAATATGAAACAAAAAATGGTTTTTCTCACATAAGTGTTTCTGTATCTTTACTTTGGAAGAATTATTTGTCATTTAAATAATTTTCCAGCAGTTGTTGAAAGGATGTGAGAAAAAGTGTTTCTCTATCAATATTTTGCTAAAAGTTTCTCACAAGAACTGTCAAAATAAGTCACATTTGAAGCTGATGCGAGAACAATAGAATTTAAAAAAATGGAAAGGGCTCTGGAGACTTTCAAATAAACCCGTCAATCAGTGCATATGTGTTAGTGTCGTTTATTTGAGGCTTTTTCGGAGACGTACAAATAAACACGGCAATCAACAATTATATTTTGTAAAAAACCAAAATATTTATATTTTTCATGACAACAAACACAAAGAAAATAATTTTTTTTTGTCAATCACGACAGGAGACTATCAAATAATCAGCCATCAAATAAAAAAATCAAAACTTTTTGATTTTCATCAAGCATTGCCGACAACGCGTATGTGTACCCGAAAAAGAACGACTGCACGCACACAACTATGTGATTGATGTATTTATTTGATAGTCTCCCGGGCGTTGAAAACAAATTATGTATGTACATATGTACACAAGAATGATTTCACATGGACATGGGCATAAAAACTCCATCGACTCAAAATAACATTCTGCATAGATTAGACTATATTTGTTTATCTGGCAGGATCGATATTAAGATACTTGTTTCCTGAAATTGATCCAAGGACGAAAACCGAAATACTGTTGTAATGACGGTTTTCTGAAAATCAAGAGATCCAAAATCCAAAGTCAATTAAGACATATTGATATTCATTCACTCTTACCTTAAATTTAAATCTCTTTGTTTTTTTAATATTTATTTAAAGTTAATATTAATTTTCGAAATACCGGTAACAGAACTTATAGTGTTATAAAAAATTTTTGATTTCAAAATCCTTATTTACAAGAAAAAAAGATGAAATAAACGATTTGGTTAAAACTAAGAATTTAATAAACTTGCTGGCCTTATCAAAGATAGAGAAAAGAACACAATTTATTTTTCTATTAAACATATTTTTTACTATTCCTTCTCACTTTCTTCTGCCAGTGTCTTAAACAAGACCTTTAATATTTCCTTTAAAAAGTAAATGAAGAAAACAAGAAAATTGTATGTGCCAACAATTTAATTTGTTCATGTCATTTAACTTTCGGCATAAACATAAATTAAATAACAGTATGTAGCCATTGTAAAGATGTAACACTGAGTGTCGGCGCTATGTTTTACAAATGGGAGAAAACAGAGACAATACTAAGAATTTAAGAGTAAACGGACAAAAAAGAAATGAGGAAAAACTTTGTTAATTAAAAGAAAATTAGTCATTTAAATCTGAAGAGCCCAGATTTAAATACAAAAATAAACGAATATTTTAAAATTTTACTTTTTTGGAGAGTAAAAATTACTAATTCCAAAGTTTTTACTTATTATTAGGGTACATTTTTGAACGGAGGATGAAAATTAGCGAACAATGTCAAATCTTAGCAAATTGGCTTTGCCTGAAATTCTAATTTCATAAAGTTAGTATGAAAGTTAAGCAATTTGTTTTATTACTTCAGTTTGTCTCCATTGATGTGTTTTTTAAAATAAGATATTAAAATGCCAGCCCAATTATCTTTTGGAAAAGTCATTATTGGGACGTAATAATTAACCGAAATAACTTTTTTGTGAACAAACACTAGTTCGAAAGAAACTGAGTGGCTTATTACTACAGATTTCTTATCAGCAATAATAATGATTTGAATTTAACCCGCAGAAGTGATCTCTAGGGATGTAACGAATACCGATACCGATATATCGGCGAAACTTCAGATTTTCTGATATAGCGGCATCGGCGATATTTTCGGCGTATCGATCCTTTTTATATTTTTTTTGAGTATTTTTGAACCAATAATTAAAGTTTCTATGCGTATTTTTTGCAAAGCAATTAAGAGAAATTACATTTTAAAAACCAGCACATAAGAATTCAACTGAATAATGAAATTACTTTATATAATAAATGAATCAACAAAGATGGAAAATGTTTCGGAGTCTCAAAATTTAAGTGCTGACTTAGCATTATAATCAAAGCTCTTGTTTATCTACTATCCAAATAATCGCCAAACGAATCTCCGCTAGGATATCACCAGCACTGAGACAGGAGCAGGCAGGATTGATACCCAACAAATCCACTATCAAGCATATAAACAGTCTCCGTGTTATCGTCAAGTAATCTGTTGAATGGCGACCATTATTTTATGTGCTCTATCAATTTTGAAAAAGTCGCCCACAAATTAAATCACACCGTGATTTGGAGCACACTTCGATGCAAAAACGTCACGCTTAAACTTATTTCACTTATTAAGGGTCTCTCCCACAATGCCAGCTGTCGAAATTCACAAGGGTAAGCGTTAAGCTGGAAGGTAAAAGTGGAAAGTGGTCCCCAATGCTATATTTTACACGAATTCTATTTAATATAGTCTTAGACGTTTTAACGATCTTAATAACGCAGATGATATCTGCCTATTAGCTCACAGCTGCTCAGATCTTGCATCAAATCTGCGAAATATAACCGCAACAATAGATGCGGATGGACTTAAGAATAACACTGCTAAGACCAAAACACTGCGAGTTAATGCGACGTCTCAGGAATTTTTTACAATAGGAAGTAATGAATTGGAGGATGTCAGCCAGTTTTGTTATCTCGGGAGCGCGACAAACATTCGATTCCTTAAGACCCATTTGGAATTCGTCTTCTCTCTCGCAATGTACAAAGTTAACCATCTTCAAAACAAATGCCCGCTCTTCTCTACGGTTCTGAGGCATGGAACGCTGCCCTTCGATGCATGCAGAAGATCCAGGTGTTTGTGAATCAATATCTTCATAGGATATTGCGAATATTCTGGCCAAGACTGGTGTCAAACAAGGGGCTTTGGGAATAATCCAAACAACAACTCATGGCCACAGAAATAAAAAGACGTAAATGGCGGTGGATCGGCCACACGTTAAGAAGATCAAGGAACGACATCACAAGAATTGCCATAGTCTGGAACTCGCAAGGAAGTCGAAGAAGAGGACGCCCAGATCATACGTGGAGAAGGCAAACCGATGTAGAAGTGGCCGGAATGGGTAAGACCTGGGGCGAAGTGAGAGCGTTGGCATAAGACAGGAATCTGTTCAACGAATTTATTGAGGCCCTATGCTCCTTATAAGATCAGTGGGAACATTTATATATATATATATATGTATATATTTATATATAACTATAAATATATATATATATATTGTTTATATACATCTTTTGACCGTCGATACAATGCTCGAATATTTCAAAGACAATCGACTCAATCAAAAAAACGTCTTTTTAAACTACTTAACATGTCTCTTCATCCCAAAAGTGTTGAAAAAACAGTCACATCTACATATAGTAGAAGCTCTGATGAATCTACAAGAGCTGGCCTTTGAAACGTTTGTGAAAAAAATTATAAGAGCATCAGAGGAGGATGAGGCTCTTTTCATCCTATGCTGTAATTCTGCTAAAGAATTGGTCCAGAGATACATTAGATCTCTTATTATGTCTAGATACGTAGATTCGCTTGTTTACGGGCGCAATGATATGCTGTACCCAAACACAGACAATTGCGCCGGAATTCTTAAGTTGTCAAATGAGTTCTGGCACATCTGAGAGATTATTCTTCACTGCAGGTGTGGTTCAAACAAACTTGCAAAATCGACTATCTCCGCAAAATTTGAGAATTCTTTGTTTATTAAACAAAAACCTTATTAAAATTTTTGTAAAAAAAACTTTCTTTAATTTTATAATAAATCTTCATTTTTTAAATCTTATTAATATAAATTTTAGATATTAAGAATCTTCTACACTTTAATTTTGTATAATAAAAAATTTACTCTACTTGAGCTTTGTTTATTTTTACTTGAATTCAAAAAGTCCACTGCCGAAAAATTCAAATTTTCGGTGGTGCATATTAAATAAACATAACTAAAATAACTTTAGAAATTAAAATGTTATTGTTATAATGAGTTTATAGCATAAGTGTCGCCCGATATTTAATGTCGAATAAAGAAGTCGGCAAGAGCAATAATTAAGTAAAAGTCAGTCCATAAACAATGTTATGCAATATGGACTTAAAAAGGTGCTGTATTTTGGAGGTTGGCAAAAATAATTTTCTATAGTTCTAGAGATTTCATTGATATAACATTGAAAAATGTATATGTAGAAGAACATATTAAAAAACCTAGATTTACTAAGTTTTAGAAGTGCTTTCTTGCCACGTACAAAAAATTGGAAAAAAGAATGGCGCCCATAATTGGATGACGGATTAAAAATTGAATAAAGACTGAAATTAAGCAACGAATAAACAACTAAAAGTGAAATGTAATATATCTATGTATATAAAATGGTAATGAAAAAATGGGTCTAATTGCGGAGCTAGACGTATAGAGTTTGAGAAGGGCTTTCATTTTCTGGAATATCTTCAACCAATCTTTAATCGTAGGGGATGACTACTTCAACTTTTTTTTTGGATAGGGTCCAACCCACTTAAGTTCATATTAAAGTACATTTTTGTTTATTTTGGGCTTCCAATCACTTTAAAAAAAACACATACAAAAAGAGTCTATAACGAACATACATATAAAGGAAGAAACACTTTATTTTTTCTATATACGGCAAATCGCTCTTCAAGTGGGACACAATTCCCAATAACAATTCTACAAGTTTAAATTATTTTATTTTAAACGAAAAATTAATTAATATTTTTTGATATTTCATTAATATTTTAATTAAAAATTTATTTCAAAACAACTTAAATATTAATTAAATCAAAATTATATTTTTAATTTTCTTTTAACTAAAAAAATAATTGATTCTAAAGCGTGATCCATTTCGAGGTTCCCTATTTTTTTTAACGAAAAAACACAGTAAATTCAAATTTAATGGGGAATGTTTATTATCATTTGAAAGAACATTCTTTGGCATTTATTTTTTGAAGATTATGTCTATCAAATGTTGGCCGTTGCTACGTCGCAGATGGTCCATCTGTTGAGTCCAATTTTCGATGACTCGTTCGAGCATTTCGACTGGTAACTGGCGAAGACACGCGTGATGTTTTCCTCCAAGGCCTGAATCGTAGCGGGTTTGTCCGCATAAGCTTTAGACTTTACATATTCCCACAGGAAAAAGTCTAACGGTGTGATATCACACGATCTTGGTGGCCAATCGACCGGCCCTAATCGTGAAATTATGTGCTCACCGAAGTGTTCTCTCAATAAATCCATTGATTGATGCGATAAGTGGGAAGTGAAACTAAAGTGAAACTAAATGTCGCCGAGATCACAAGCTTCAATTTAAGGCATAAAATAGTCGGTTTTCATGGCATGATAACGGTCCGAGTTGCTGTGAACGGCGCCGAATCGACTCTCAACGGTCTTCGTGTACACTCTCAGCTACGGCCGCTATAGTTTCTTCACAGCGTGCTGGACGTGGTCTATTCGGTCGAATATTATCCAATTATGAATGCTAGATCTCAAAATGGGTGATGGTGTTGTGAATAGTACACGCAGTAGGCCGATTATGTAGACCATAAGTTAAGCGAAGTGCACGAAACACATTCCACACAGAACGTTAATTTTCGTAATAAAAATGAACGATTTGCAAACGTTGTTCAGGCGCAAGTCTTTCCATTATAATTAAATTAAAAATAACATGACAGCATGACCGACTCACAAGTGATCTGTCAAAAAAAGGCTATTGAAAAAAGTATCTCTACTTGAATCACCCATTAGAATCACATTTAAGAAATTTAAATACTTTTTAAATTTTTTTAATTGATAAACAAATTTTTCTAAGTAGGAAAAGTCTAATGTATATTGTTTGTATGTATGTATGGTTAAAATATGTTTGAAACTCAACATGGCAGCATTAGTTTCATTGAAGAACTTTTTTTAATTAACTTCATATGAACTATAGTTTAATATTATGAACAACTTAAGCTTATTCTTAAAGCATACAAGAACCTTATTTAGATGGACATAGTAATGATTTTTTTTTGTTTTCAAAAATAGGTGTATACCCAATTCAACTCATGCCTCCACAGAATAATTAACATAATGTTTAAACCTAAATATTTTTATAAGGTGCCCCATTTTTAGTAGGAGTAACAGTAAATATATACAAATATACAGGGTGGCGTATAAGTAACTTAAGGATTTAATAAGTAAATACATTTTGTGTTTACGTTTGTTTTGGAAAACATTTAAAAAAACTTATGGAACTTATGATGGAAAGATTCAGCACAAAGCAAAGAACCAAAGTTGTTCATTTTTATTTTGAAAGTATTCACACACAAAGATCACTTTGAATAATGAGCGATTAAGCTAATTTTCAACTCAATGATCACATGAATAAATAAAATTGCAGAATATGGGCACACAAAAACCAAGAATTTAACGGCTCCCGATTTTTTATGCGGTTACCTAAAGGGTAAGATGTAATCCAATAAGCCAAGAACCATCCAACAGCTTAAGGCGACTATCCGAGAAGAAGTGAGGGTGCTGAAAACTGAGATACTAAGGCAGGTTATGGGAAATGCTCTGGGAGAAGTTCTTCAGGTCGAAGCAAATAATGGGAACCATCTGAAAGATATTACCTTGAAAAGATAATATGAATATATGTCCAAACAATAATAATTTAAATTCTAATAAATGCCAGCGTTAAATAACGTCAGAAAGAAAAAAGTTTTTCAATCAACAAATCATAAAGGTACTTATGCGCCACCCTGTAATTTGTCGCAACAGTTAAGTTTAAAAAAAAGAGTTATTATTTATTTTTTATTAATTTAATCAAACTTTTTAATCGAATTTTTTAAATGTTTGCAAGTATTATATTATTGGCTTTCCAAGCTAATGTTTTTAGGATCATAGCTACTGCATATGCAAAATTTTTTCAGATATTTAGCTTTTTGTAGACGCTAGATTATTGATATCTTGCAGATTTTGTTGTTGGACTTTTTGATTATAGGATACATATGGGCAATATTATAGCTTTGACCATTTGTTTCATTTGAGGGAACTTGTTTATTTTTCTTTTAAAAACCGTTAACAGTATTGCCTCCACTGACACCATTTAAGGATTAAAAAAAATTCAACATTGTATGTGCAAATAGCTATAGGGAACGCAAGAAATTCAAATTAAAATAAGTACTTTTTATTTTTGTCCCGCTGCCCATTAAACATTGGTATATCAATGATACAAAAACAAAATTTCTTGACTTGGTAACTTGTAGTTGTAGCTTATTTTTATTTTATTCGTACATCAGAGTTCTGTTGTAATACTTTTTAAATGTTTTTTGTTGTTACTGCTGTAAATAGCAGTACCATGGTATGGCAGTATTGTTCCAGAAAAAATTTCATTGTGGCTTTCTCTCTTTCTTTTTTGTTATGTCCTCCATTGATTGTGTGTGTTCAATGAAACATGTATTTGGCACCCAAGCCAAACAATCTTTACTCTTCGATTTATTCTTTTTTTTCTGCCTTGGAACCTCCTACTCCCTCCTTCACCTTTAAAGAAAAAAGTAAGTTGGTTGGTTTTGTTATATGCGGTTGTTTTGGTTTAGTTTTATACTTGTGTGAGTGTATGTGTGTGTGTTTGTATATTGTGCAATGGTCCCACAAATCGAATGTCAATTTTCGACTCATTTTACGGAACACTTAAACTTGTCGTTTTTCTCGTTTTTTTTTGCAAACATTTTTTGGTTGTTGTTCTTATTTTTTCTTTCTTTTGAAATTGCTCCTGCTTCAATTGCAGCAGCTTTAATGATTTTTCATTTGGATGAAAAAAATTAACTTCTTTTTCAGTTGGTAAATATGTTCTTATTTTCTAGGGTGGTTACTGTATGAGCAGGGCCGTAGCCTTGAATCTTTAGCCAGGGAACAAAATTTCCGCTCATCATTAAGGAAGAATTAAGCTTTTAATCAACGCTGCTCATCATTGGTAATAAAAATTTTTTGGTTTTAAAATAATTTTTATTAAATATTATTCTGGAGGCAAGAGAAGTATTGCATTGCTGGTACAGGGTGGCACATTATTAATATTAGGATTTAATTAGCGAATAAATTTTTAGCTTTGATTTTTTTTAGAATTTGCTTAAAGAAATTTGGAAAACTTGTAATCAACGACAGAATAAAGAACCAAAAATTTTCAAATTTGTTTTTAAGTCAGCATTTACTTTAACAGACACAAAGATCCTTAGATGTGAAAAGGATTTACATGAATACCTGCCATTGAGCCCAATATCATAGTCGATTTTAACTCCTGCGTGACAAGTAATGCGTTTACAAAGCGCTCCCCGGCCGTGAGAGCAACCACCCATGTAGCAATTTGAGAACGTAGAGCGGCAAGATTATATACTCGCCACTTGTTTAGTAGCTGGAGCTATCCAACCTCAGCTGCTTTTAGAAAAATGCTGGCAGCTTCTGCTCAGTAGCAAGACCATCTAGGGCTAATCGTCCCTCTGGCCGAACTCTACCACAAGTGGTGAAAAATCAGCTCTTGAGTGGGATTTTCAGAATCTCCCTTCACGCAACTTTGGGAAGTAAATCCCAACCACCACGTGGTCCTCGAATGTATATTTTCAATGGAAAAGCGAAATTCCCGCAAAGAAAATCTTTCAGAAAGATAGAAAGCATTTCATGCAAAAAGCAGAGAAACGGGACCCTAGCCAATTGTCAGTCGGGTGCCAGCTCAGCGGGCGCTACTGAATCCCGTGGTAGCAGATATAATCACTGGTCAGCAGCGATCTTAAGGTATCGTACAAAACTTTTGAGACCG
Source organism: Pollenia amentaria (assembly GCA_943735925.1). NCBI lineage: Eukaryota > Metazoa > Arthropoda > Insecta > Diptera > Polleniidae > Pollenia > Pollenia amentaria. Next base: position 182,841,704 of record OX031007.1, on the reverse strand, counting down.
TTCGATCATGGTCTTTTTGGGGAATGCACGTATGGATTGCATCTCATTTCGAAACAGGCTGTTAAACCAAAAGGTAAAATATTCTTAAAATGATCTCTGCAAGTCTCCGGGGAGACGCATACAGTTTGTACAAATATGGCTAATTCTGCACAAAATTTTAAACGATAGCTGCCGCGTTCTCCCGATTTAACAACTGCAGTTTTATTTTTTTCTTTGTAGCCGCCTTAATATTAAGGTGTGTGCCAATAAGCCAAGAACCATTCAACGTCTAACGACAAATATCCAAGTAGAAATGAGTGTGCTGAGATCTGAAATTCTAAGAATTGTCATGGAAAACGCTATGAAAATGAGAATACAACGGGCACAATTTGAGAGATATTAGCTTCAAAACTTAAACAACATCAATAAATTATTCAATTACTTTTGCGCCACACTGTATTAAAACAAACTTTTTACGAAAGGCATATTCATCCGTTTATTTTGCTGATTATATTTGGCTTTATTTTGGGCAGTCTTTTTGATTTTAAGAGTATTTTTTCTCGTTTTTGTGGCTGATCTTTCGTTTTATTAAACCATTGCTAAATTACATTTGTTTTACTATGGTATTGTTCAAATATGTATGTGCGAGATTCTATGTGAATTGACTTCAAATTATGTACTTTTTTGGTTGCAGTTCTAAGTAAGTTGTAATTAGAGTATCCAATTATTTGACTTTTAGTTTTGTTCGAGTAAGGATTTAATCGATTTTTAAATTTTAATTTTGCTCGATTAATCGAATAAGAGTTTTAATATGTTCGAATAACTCGAATAACTCGAATAATTCAAATAATTTTATCAAATGGAAAAACATACATGTCTATTTGATTTGATTCTTTTATTATATTAATAAGCAGAAAAAGCAATAAAATAAAAATGTAGTTAAGCAATAAACATTAAAATAATAATTCATTTATAGCACGTATACAGTTTTAAAATTTTTAAATGAAATAAATACACAGAAAAAAGTTTTTTATCAATTAAAAAAATGGTTTAAAAAGTATTGTGATAATGTTATAATTATATTAATTATTTATTTAGTTGAAATAAAATTAAAAATATAATTTTAATTTAATTAACATTTAAGTTGCTTTTGGAATACATTTTTAATTTAATATCAAAAAATATTAATTGATTTTTTCGTTTAAAATAAAATAATTTGGCCTTGTAGACTTGTTGTTGGGAATTGTCAATATTTCACTAAATAAATTAACACATTGCTTGAAATGGCAAAGTTTTTTGATCATTATTTTAATTAAAGTTAAATATATCATTTATTGAATAAAAATATTCACAATTTTAAAATTTTTAATAATCAATATAATCATTTTGGTAATAGTTGCAAAATAAACCACTTGTTTGCTTGATATTTGAATTTGGTATAAATTTGGTGATTAGAGACAGTTTTAAATTTTTTCTGTGTAATTAAAAAATCAAAAAGCCTGCTGCAAAACATACAGTTTTTAAGAGACCGAAACATTAAGGAAATAAAATAAAAGTAAACTAAAAACAAAGTAACCACTACTTCGGTTGAACAGACTATAAAATGATCTGAAAGCCAAAGTTTAATACATGCAGTACGTTCAGCAGCAAACGAGGTCCATAAATTTTATTTCAGCATAGGCTTTCATCTCACATTTTTATAAATTATCTTTTAAATACTTATATTATTTTAGACGTTTTTGTAGCGGTATTTTTATGAGAGGTCCAGCCTATTTTAAAAAAATTATTATTCCTAATTCAATTAAACTAATATATTATTCCTGAAAATCAAGTAAAATTGAAATCAATTGAGATATTTTTTAGATCACCGTATTTTACCTGATTTTAAGAGAAGTTATGGTTAAGATAAGAGCTCAAAGTATGAAGAAACTTTTTAAACTCGATCGTTTTCAAAATTTGTTCGATTTCAAGTTTACTCATATGTATTCGATTTACCGAACATGGCTGATAACTTTATTTTTCTTCATTTTAAAGCTCTTCTCTATAGGTTTGGGTAATTTGTTTCTTAAACGTATTACAATTTTACGCCAACCATCCGTTATTTTGTTTTCAACTACCCATCTAAGGATACTTCGGTTTTTAAGACGAATCTAACAATGGTTATTAAGAAATTGAAGGTCGGGTAAAAACAGATATCCCTTAATCTGACAGTGCATGGTTTACACATTTATAAAAGCTTATGATTTTTTTTTACAATGCACGTCAAACTTAATATGAAAAAGCGCTAGTTTAGTACGAAAGTTCTTACGTATGGAATTAGTAGTTAATCGCTTATAACATGATTTGTCTCACACACCCACATCTAAAAAGGGCCAAAATATGTTCAGAATAGATACAGAACATGTTAATTAGTTGTTATGTATTTTATTAGTTAGAAATCTAAAAAAAAAAAAATAGTATTTTTATATTAAAAAAGTAGAATTTTCTAAGAAATTCATTTTAATCGATTAATTGACATAAATTCTTCGAGTTATTCGTTATTTGAAATTGGCTATTTTAATTATTCGATCAAATAATGGCGAAAATTTTCTTGTGGATACCCTAGTTGTAATGATTGTTGCCTTTCAATGCTTAACATTATGAAATGAAAGGAACTATACAAATGGTTTTATTTGTTTCAAAGTAAAGCAATAGAAAAACTAAAAATTAATGTTTATTTGAAAAAATGTGATGTTATATAGAAACCAGCAAAATATCTGCTTAATCATTTTGATTTTAACCCATTGAAATTTGTAATAGCAAACTGAAATATCTGTGCCAATATGAAGAAGTAGCTTATGTCGAATATTGTATTTTGCGGATATCCTCAGTTTTGTTAAGGTTTTATATGAGGAGGTTTTTGATTTAAGTCTGTCTATAAAAGTCGCATTAGAAACAACTTTTCAAGAGGCTAAAAGTAAATGTTAAAAAAAAATATTGTAAATAATACCAATTTAAGCATTTTCTAATTGTAATAACTAAATTTTACCTTATGTCGACTTTAGGTACTCGTCCATATGACCACAGATGTATCTGTCGAAATAAAGAAAAAGTACTCAACACGTTCGACACTCGGCGTCACAAATATGTGACACGGGACAAATATGTCAGTGCCAGATTTTTATTAAAATATATTTTCCTATAATTTCGTGAAAGCTTGTTGAAAGCAATTTTCTTGTGCGTTTCAGTCTATGTTATGATGTATTATATTATTTAAAACTTGTCTTTTATTTTGGGTACTTCCTTTAGTATGATTATGTTTTATTTTTTTAAATAAAAAAAAACTTACTAAGTATGTTTTATTTTTTGACTATCCGGCACTTGACATAGTCTTTGTATATTTGTAAAGTATCAAGTGGGCGTAATATAGATAAATGTATATATGGAAAGCGGTAACAGTAATAGTATCCAAATTATGCACAAATAGATTGGTTATTAATAAAAAAAACCGTGAAAGTGGACTGGATTGAAGAAATCAGCACGGCACCTTCAATACAAAGAATTTATCGTTACCTTAAAGGCAAAAGGGCGTAACAACAAAAAAATTTGAAAAAGAGTTTTTGATTGATTTTTGTTCATTTTATTAAACTACACAAAACAATAAAAGCACTTTGTTTTTGTTTTTAATATGTTTTTTCTTTACCCACTTACAACTACAATTAATGTTGGGAGAATTCCAAATAATTGTAGCGGGAAATGTAAGAAAAGATAAACTCATCACTGATTTATTGTTTGGTATTTTGTTTGAGCTTTGATATCGTTGCAAAGAAGATTTTTTGAGTGTTTGTAGGTAATTCTCATTCCCTCTGTAGTTTTGTTTGCTGATATCTTTGGCTTTTCTAAAATTATTTAGGAGAACGTTTTCTGATGATCTGGCCTAAGCAACCAGTGAAATGCGCATAGGAACAGCTTATCCTCCAACAATAAATTTCAGTATTTTTTTTATCAATTATTTAAAAAGGGAATTAAGCACAACAAACAAAATCTTTTATTAAACTACATGTTCATAAAAAATGTAAGATCCCTGCGATCAAAAATGACGACTATATTAAAGAAATTCAAACGCCAAGTAGACCTTAATGTTATTGATTTTGTAAAGTTGTTTGCTCCTCCTGTAAAAAATAAAAAGTGCTGTTACGCCCTCTTGTACTTTAGGTGAAGATAAGGATTTTTTTATATCTGGAGATAGGTAACAGAAAAAAATTCGTCGTCAGAAAACCCGTATCTGAAAAGGAAATTCCTAAGACTATGCTGATCTCCAGAAGTGATTTGGATTTGAAGATTCTGGCAATAGCTTTAGCCCAAGTACTTAGAGCGAAGAGGACAAGAAAGGCAATTTATTGGAAAATAATAATTCAATTCATGAGGATCCCAAACAATATAATATTTTTTGCAAATATTTGGTGTGGAATTTTAAATTTCTGTACTCTACAGATACTGGGATATGAATCGGATTATGTCCATATTATTGTTTTAAAATTTGTCATAGTCAATATGGCAATAGATTTTAATACGTTTTTTAGATTGTCGTTTGGTTTATAAAAATCAGACCATTTAGTAACTCATACGAGTATATGAAACACCAATTTTACTTAAAACTCATGTCACTTATAAGAGACTTTGAAGTATGTCACAAATACGTGACACACAGTTTCTGTTAAGAAAATGTTCTGCAAAACTCATGTCGCATATATCTGACATATTTTATTTTTTGTTCCTGAGTTTGGACAGAACACGCGAAAAACTGCTGAGTGGTGAACGCTTTAAATCTATTTTTTAGTTAAAAAAATTAAAAAGGTTATTTTTGAAATTTAATTTAGTTTTTTTAAGTCTTAATTCGTAAATAATCCTAAGGTCACAGATCGAAAGAAATCTTAAGCTTTTATACCAAATGGTATTGGACTTTGAACAAATTTAAGCAAAAGTAATTTTGCTATAACTTCCATAAAAACCTTCCAAAATAATTGCAACTTTGTCCATGGGTACTTTCAAACATGGAGATTGTGTCATAAACTCAAATTTTGCTTAAGAAGACTTACAGCCGTACCTAAAAAAGAGCGAAATGCGGAACGTTTTCTTCAGCGTAGCTTTTACGCTGATATGCCATACCTAAATAAGAGCGTCAGCGTTGTGCTATAAATAGTAGTGTTAACTTTCGTGCCGACTAAGACCCTCATAAAAGACATAAGAAATTGAATTAAAACCGGTAGTTCGACCTAGCTAATTTGCCATTATTTATTATCACACAATAAAAACGGGGTTGTCAAAACAACAAATATAGCAGCCCTGTTTATTTAAACGCGCTGTCAAAATCGGATTTTCCAATTGCAAAGCGTTGACGCTGCGCTATTTAGGGATGCTTCATACAAATTATATGGGCATGAGGATTTTTGACAGCTAGAAAACGCGTTCCGATCTTGTTTAGGTATGGCTGTTAAGCACTTCTTGCTTTTTGCCACATATATACTAGTTATTTTCATAGACAAGGGTAACTTTTTCAGATATATGTATAATACAGGGTGCCCCGGTAGGCTAGCTGGTAGTGCGCTAGTCTATTAGTACCGGGGTTGCGGGTTCGATTCCCGCTAGAGATTCTGGTATCCTGCAGACAAGCAAAAAGCTTCGCGGGATGTAGTATAGGAATAATAAAAAAAAAATTGGCAGCATTTACTGACCTAAAATCCTGGTTTAAATCAACATTAGTATCAATTTATTAAAAAATATATTTAATAAATGAGAGTAAAAAATCTGAGATAAAAAGATTTGAATAGGGAAAAGAATTGACTTAGAATACACATTCGAATTTATAAAAAATTTTTTAATAAAAATGAAACTCAACGTGAGATATGAAATTTCCAGATTCTCTTTGTTAAAATAATTAATTTAAATACATAAAATTTACACTAAACACTATCCAGTTATAAGATACAAAGAATACTGACTAAGACCGTAGCGGGCCAGAAAATGCATTACATTATGCTGGTAAAGTTATATACAATTTCTGTACAATTTACCTCATTGCTAGCCAAAGGATAGCTAAAGTAAGCCTCGTAATAGAAATATATAAACAAACAAAATTGTGATAGTGCATAGAAAATATTGAAGGAATAAGACTATTAAAATATGAAAACTTTTGAAATTGTAATTTGACTTAGAAAACACATTCGAATTAATATAAAAATTTATAATACAAATGAAACTCAACATGAGAACAAAAATTCCCAGATTCTATGTCCCTAAATTTCCCATTTCAATACCTAAATCTCTAATTTTTTAATATAGTTATAGTTGTCGAGCTTCATTTAAAAATTTTGTTCAGATCTTAAGCAATTAGACGAAGAGCAATAAATTGCTCTAAAGGTTTAAAAAGAAAATGACAATGAAAATTTCTAAAAAAAAAAACGAAAATTCAAATTCGTTATCTTAAATGGCCATTAAAATTACAGCTCAATACAAAAATGGTTTAACTGAATAAATTTTAATTTAAAACTCCTACATTTTCTCAAAACCCTAAATCACGGCTCTCGAAAATATATCCCCATACTTATGTTGTAATCCACAATTTGTCCCATAATTCCTTTATCTGGCAGCACTGCATATGATTTTGTTTTTACTTCCATTAAATCGCATGTATCGCATATTGCGGTTATATCTTTACTTAATGCTTTGATTTCTTCCTTCTTAGAATACGACTTTTTCTGTTCTTCGAAGTGGAAAACAAATTGAATTTGTGGTCGGCATTTGTGGCTTTAATGCCAAAGTTATTTCTACTGCACTAGAGTGAAAGTTTCTCATTGTTATGGTTACGTTTTTTTCTCTTTAATTTTCTATTCCTTTATTAGAGACATTTCTACTGACTGTGGTTGTGTTCAATTAAGTGAAAAATCAACCGTTTAAGCTAAACGTTTTTACAATAATTACACGAAATAACTTCTAAGGCAAAACAGTATAAGTGAACAGTTTTTTAATTTAAAATTAAAACTATTAATAGTTGAAATATTGTTTGTTAATATAACTGAAATGATATATAAGAATGACTTGCTCAAAAATAAGTTCAAGGATTTTTACGGATGGAGGTGAATTCTATATTAATTTTTTTTTATTTATTTATTTATGACTTTCCTATGCAACAAGAAGTTGAAATCTTTATGAATTATATATAAAAATATTGTATTTTAACAATTACTTTTGTTTTTTTTCTCTTTATTATACCCTCCACCACGACTAGTGGTGAATGAGGGTCTACTAAGTTTGTCATTCCGTGTGAAACTTTTTTATTATACATCTAAGACTTTATGAAGTATATATATTCTAGCACCTTGAGTAAGTCTAAGTCGATTTAGCCATGCCTGTCAGTCTGTCCGTCTGTTGAAAACACGTATACTTTCGACAGACTGAAAAGAAAATTGCTTGTAGTTACCCTAAGCAGTTTGGGATTGAAATCCTGCAAAATCCTTTCAGTAGGATCACAGCTATAATTAAAATGAACAACAACCACGCTAAAAAACTGATAATTTTGTTACAAAAACTAACATAAGTGTTGGAATAATGAATGAAATGATATAAAATTTTGCATAAATTCGTTTTTATGACTAGAAATCATACTGTTAAATTTCATAAAGATCAGTCCATATTTTTTTCCCTGGGCCCCATAAAAACCCTTCTCCCGAAAAACAGTTTAGTACGAATAAAACCGTAACAAATAATTCCATCATAATATATTTTGGTACATATGCAACAGTTTTAGAAAACTATAAATGACACTGGTAAATTTCGTGAAGATCGGTCCATAATTTATCCTAGGCCCCATATAAACCCCGTCCCTGTAAACAGTTTAGTACGCCTAAAACCGTAATAAAGAACATAAATGTAAGACAATTTAGTACATCACAGTTTCATAGAACTGTCAAATTTCGTGAAGATTAGTGCATACTAGGGAGATTGAACGGTTATTATTCGACCGGTTTTAACCGGTTATTTTAGCTTTGCCCAAGTCGGTTATTTTGAAATGCCCATTTTTCGAATATCAAATTAACCGGTTATGTTGGTATAATAAACCGGTTATATTAGTACTGTGTAATTTATATACATTTTCCTTACTCTTGTTGTAGATGTACCCGTAATTTAAGTATTTTCTAACTGAATATTGGCCAAACTTGAACTTTTTATGAAGAATGTCAAAACAAAATTTAACAAAATTCAAAAAACATTATGGACACTGTAAAAACAAATCGCTTATAAAAGTGTGTGGTCTTGTAGAAAAAAAACCAAAAACTATTCAAAATACTACAAATAGTAATTTGTACAAGAGTATTCTAAATATTAAATATATTTTTATATGAAGGATATCTCTAGATATTTTTCGAATGCGATTAAAAATACAAAGTAGGTGCTTGAAGTGCCCTAAAATGATAAGTTACAAAGCTTCTTTCATGTCACGACTTATTAATCACCTTTAATTAGTCTACATGCTTGACATTAATGTAATTCAAATGAAACTTAACTCCGTTCGAAGAGAGACGACAAATACTACTTAACTAAAATACGCTGGAAAAAATGAATCATTGGGTGAAATATTAGCCCGTTGTGTTGCCGAGGACGAAATGCCCGTTAAGGCACTAAAAACTCTTAAGTAGTTCTAGCAGTTGTCATGCCTAAAACTACAACATTTCGGCGGAATCAACCATATGGGAAACATTTCTACCAGTTTTATTTATTAAAATGCCAAGAACTAAAAAACAAAAATGAAGCAATATCATGGAATGTTTTAAATTGTAGTCGACGAATTGACAAATATTTTACACAAAAAGAATGTTCAGTTCACTATTCGTTTCTATAGAAATATATATAAATATATTTTAAAAAATATGGTTGATTTATATAGACATGCTTAACCACCAACAAATTAAAACTCATTCAAAATAAATTTGAGAGAATATTTCAAAAAATAACTTTATAAAATTCCTATTCTTTATTTGCTTTTGCAAAACGTTTGTCTAGATCAAATATCATTCAACAGTTTCTATATTACATTATACAAATGTCTTCTTACAAATAAAGTTTCGTAAATCAATAAAAAATTGTTGAAAATTAAGCTAAAGTTTGATCAATTTACTGGTCCCACTTCTCTTGAATTTTATCGTAAAATATTTGTTATGTCTGATCTAAAGGTGCATGTACACGACATGTTTTTTACATCTGACTTGGCAACTTTTCAAGTCACATGTAATTATGCATGTCTGTCAAAATTGATGTTTTAAATAAGGTTTATAATATTTGATCACACACGTACATGTAATTTGCTTCTGACATTGTCTCTGTTTTTTCGCATAAATAGTTATTGCAGAAACCAAAGTATTTCTTGATTTCAAAATATCGTGCTGCCGCCACAAAAATTTTTATTTGCGCAGTAAAAGATTAAAGCCATCTTAACATTTTTTTCTATAAATTCGAAGAAACCAATTTAGGATATTATAATAAAACGTTTTTCTTTATATATATGAACATAATTTATATTCAATGGTGAAATTATCATACATACATCGGTATGGTAAAATATTAACTTCAGCCGGCTAATGATTCCGTCAATAGTGTGCCGGTTTTTTCCCGGCATAGATTTCTGACTCAGCTGATGTCAGATGGTTTGTCAGAAGAAAATACAGCACGCTCTAATTTGAATTTTGTCAGATGACCTTGCGTCTGACTTTTACAGATGCAATTTTTTAAAGGTAACACACGACATGTATGTATTTTACAGTGGAAAATTTTAAAAGTCAGATGTATAAAACATGTAATCTACGGGCACCTTAAGTCATATCTATGTACTTTGTTGGTTCTTTACCTTTGCAAATTGTTTTGTTTTTATTCAAATTAACGTTTTATTTTAAAAACTTATTTGATTTTTGTGTTTTTAAGTATTCGAATGAAAACCGGTTAACCGGTTATTTAAAAATTGCTTAACCGAAAACCGGTTTTAAAATTAGCAACTATTCGTAATATTCGAAAACCGGTTATTGAAAAAAGTCGAATAATCGTTCTCCCTAGTGCATACCCAACAAATACGGAGGTTTAATATCAAATTGAAAATGATTTGCAATAAAACCTTCTTTCAAATGACAAACGTTTGATAATGATTTGAAAATCAAATGAAAAATATGTTATTTTTTTTATTTAAATCCCTTATTTATTTAAATAAACTTTGAGCTTTACATTCGGCGCCATAGCTACAAGATGAAATAGTTATCTTTCCTTCTTCTAATTCTTGCAAACACGAAATACTGGGATCCTATTTGTTTTGAGGATTGTATGGCGTTGTTCCGCGAGCATACAACAAATTTATAATTTTTTCACTGTCCCCTTTTTATTTACTTCGTGTTTTCTATAGGTCCCATATAAACTCTACTCTCGGGAAACAGTTTCTTTTGCTTAAAACCGTAAAAAATAATATCATCGTAATAAATACTTCACAGTTTTATAGTACTAAAAATCATACTAATAAACTTCGTGATGATCGGTCCATAATTTACCATAGGCTTCATATGGCCATAAAAAATGTCATGTTATTTTGTGATATACGGTCCACAATTTACCTTAGATCCCATGTTAGGAAACCTTCTAACATTCACTGTAAACGCTTAAACTAATTTCACTGCTGTATTGAAATTTATTCCAATTTATGTTTTTTAATACCAGAAATCGATTTATAAAATTTTGAGATTATTGATCAATAATTAACCATAGGCTAATATAAATTCCTCTCCTGAAAATCATTTAAGTTCGGCTAAAACTGTTACGAATCATGATATTTTACTCAAGCTAGTTAAAATTTCTAAAAAGAAAAGCACACAACTTTCCGGTTGTCGGTTAACAATTTTATTTAGGTCTAAGCCGCAAACTTATGTTTTTATAAAGATTATATAATAATATATAGTAGACCGGCTCAAGTTGTATGGAGCCGATAAAAGTGTTTTAGTTACCCCTCTGAAAATAAAGGTTGATATGTTTTATGACGATTCCCAAAATATTTTGGTTCTAGCGTTGACCATCCGTGAGCTGGACCATTTTTAAAAAAGGTCTTTTTTCAGTTTTTCGAATTTTTTTGTACTTTGCTCCAAGACTACATAAATAAAATTTGTTATCATCGAAAAGGGGTTTTAAAGCAGCATCCAATGGTATATAAAACTTTAGCACTTGCGACCTACTTATTGAGATATTTAACTAAATACATATTTTCGTTACGGGTTTTCAGCTAAATTCTACGTATGTGAAAATAATGTTCTGCTTTTCAAATTGAATCTGTATTAAAATAATGTTAATTAATTTTTTTTTTGTAATTTTACATAAACCGCAAAAATCGCGATATATTTCATCTTTTTTTCATATATACAGCCATGTCACAGAGTACAATTCCGTTCGGAATGATTCCGTTCGGAACCGAAGAAAACATATTTGTTTATTGATAGAAAGTATATTTTGATAGTTTTGATAGCTACAGAAAACTCCCATTCCGGTCATTAAAATACAAATTTGGGTTTTTCCGCAAAGTTTTTTCGTAATTTTCTGAGGCACCAAAATACGGAATGAATTCCGTTTCCGAACGGAATTGTACTCTGTGACATGGCTGATAGTCAATATGGGTATACAATTTTTTCATTTTAAAATTTATCAAAATGTGAAAAATACAATAAAAAAAATATAAAATTAATATAAAAATACGTGGAATTTGTATGAAAACCCGAAACGAAAATATGTATTAAGCTTAATATCTCAATTAGTATGTCGCAAGTGGTCAAGTTTTATATACCATTGGATGCTGCTTCAAAAACTCTTTTCGATGATAACAAATTTTATTTATGTCGTCTTGGAGCAAAGTACAAAAAAAATTCGAAAAACTGAAAAAATACCTTATTTAAAAATGGTCCAGCTTACGGATGGTCAACGATAGAACCAAAATATTTTGGGAATCATCATAAAACATATCAACTTTTATTTTCAGAGGGGTAACAAAGTCACTTTTTTTTTGAGTCGCTCTAATATATAGTTATCATATAAAGCCCAGTCCTGGGATATTCGAAATGCCGGTGGAGGGTATCAAAGATTCGGCAAAGTCGAATATAGCAATCTTACTTGTTTTTGTTTTAAATTTTGACACCGGAGTTTTTGAGCCCTTAAACAATATTTTTACAGCTGGGTAGAAAATTTTCAATGCCTAGGAAATTAACCTTCCTTTTGGTTTTTAAAAGTGGCTACATATATCGATTATTATATATTATGTGGCTATATAAAAAGTTCTGTTGCGAGAAAAAAAAACTATTTTAATTTGTATTAAAATGACCTTAGTCTTTTGCTTTTGGATTAACATTTACCTTTAAGTGCTTTCAGGTGGATTTTGAAAATATTCCTATTACATGATTTTATTGTTGTAAAGGATGGCTTACAAGCAACATTATGATTTTTTTTATTAAAAAACTATTTTCTTTCTTATTTCATTTAATGGAACACAATTCTGTCGTACGTAGTAGGAGCGCAAGACATATAACCGTTAATTTCTACATACACGCTTCAAAGACCAACAGTTCCGTCGTCAACGTACTATTGTTTTCCATTGAAAATAATCTTAGAAAATTTAATTTTTATTCCAATTGTTGTTTATTTTTTTGCCTCAAATATTCAATTTGAAAATACAAAAATAAATTAATTTTATATACAATCAGGTATGTCACAGAATTTGTATGAAAGTGAAAGTTTTCACATTTCTCAATTCGTACCGCTTTTGGTTTGCTTTTCAGCTTTCGTACGTTTTCATAAATCGGAAAAAATTGAAATATTATCGTTATTAAACATCTTCTTTGTAAATATAAAAAAATAGAAATGATTGCGGGAACTTCGAAAATAAATTTATGAACTTGTTAAAAACTAAATTTTATCCTTGAAAAATTGCTAAATATGGATCAATATGCCCGATGCTTCAATAACTGCAGCAGTTATAGAAAACAGAAAAGAACAAAGAAATAAATCAAGTTATTTTCACACAGTTTATCTTGTTAAGCTTGTTAACTCTAAGAAATATAAAAAATTTGTTGTATATGTCTATTTTTCAAGACACAACTTACTGGGAATTTACACATGAAAGTTGTTTCTGGAAAGTCGCAATACTCACACTTTTTCAATAACACTTTCAGTCCAACTTTCAGCCCACTTTCAATGAAATTTCAAGAAAGCGATTTCGTGAAAGTAAATGACAATTACTAAGCAGTGTTGCCAATTGAATTTTTTTTCGTATATATAAAGAATTTTAATATATATTTTTTCACCTAAATATTAAGAAAACAATGATCCTTATTAAAATTTATAAATATCATGAAAACTTATAAAAATAAATATTATATTCATTAAGAGATTATATTTATTGTGCTTAATTCCCTTTTTTTATAATCGATAAAATTTCACTGGTTCCTTAGGCCAGATCATCAGGAAACGTTCTCCTAAATAATTTTAGAAAAGCCAAAGCTATCAGCAAACAAGACTACAGAGGGAATGATGATTACCTACAAACACTCAAAAAGTCTTTGCAACGATATCAAAGCTTAAACAAAACACCAACAATAAAACTGTGAGTTTATCTTTTCTTTAATTCCCCAATACAATTAGTTGGAATTCTCCCGACATTAATTGTAGTTGTAAGTGGGTAAAGAAAAAACAAATTAAAAACAAAAACAAATTGCTTTTATTGTTTTCCCATGAAATCAAAATAAAAACAATTTGCCAGTTCAGTTTTTTATGCACGTGCACTTGCAAAAATTTATTATCAAAAAAGTTGTTTTTGGAAATACATTATTTTTTTCATTAAAATATTTTATTTATTGTGCTTAATCAGTGATGGAAAATTATAAAATTTAGATGGTACTGATTAACAAGCAAAAGAGTACTTTTTCATCATTTTGGTGCTTTTTCAAACATATTTTTTTTTTTTTGAAAAAAAATTTAAAAATAAAAAACTAAATACATAATTTTTTTTAATTTTTTTTTATTAGCATATTATTAAAAAAAAAACAAAATATGCAATTCCTCAACTCAATTCTGCTAAATCTAGCAGAAAATATGCTAAAATGGGAACACTGCAACCAAGTCCCCGTAATATCTGGGGTCTTCGGAAACCCCATTTCACCAGACATACGGGCAAACGGTCAACCGGATTTGAACTTATGTTCTCATAAGGATCCATTATATAAGTATATATACTTTATAGGGTAAACGATCAATATTATAGAAATTACAAACGGAAAGACAACTTTATATATACCATTTAACCTTCGGTGAAGGGTATAAAAACATGAACGAAAAATGAACAATACATTTTGTATAGGCAATGTTGTCAACAGGGCTGTGGAATCGGAGTTGTAGAGTCGGAGTTGAGGTGTTTGTACCGGAGTCGAAGTACCCGCAAACACTCGCGACTCCGACTCCAAAACTTTTCGGCATAAAATATTTAGAAAAATGTTCTTATATATTCCCAAATAAAAATACTTCGATATTGGCGATGCAATATTTAAAATATTGATTCTAAATTTTTACAGAATCATTTTCTTGCTATATTTAACCATTTAAAAGGTACTGCATAAAAAAAGAGTTTAAAGTCAAATAAGGTCCAATCTCATATACATTTAGCAGAGTTCTTAATTGCAGATATTTTGTTAGCTCATAAAGAAGAGAAGCTAAGCGGAAAATTAGCAGTGAGAAATTTAACAGTGAGATTAGGAGTCGAAGTTGGAATTTCAGCCCTAGTTGTCAATGTTAAAAAAAATATCAAAGCTAAATTTCTAAACAAAGAAGCATAACAAGAAAAAGAGTACAGAAACGGACGTGGGGGTACCGTGGTATTTTTAAAAGAAAAAAGTACTGAAAATAGTACCATAGTACTGAATTTTCCATCACTGGCTTAATTCCCTTTTTTATAATTGATAAAAAAAAACTGAAATTTATTGTTGGAGGATAAGCTGTTCCTATGCGCATTTCACACATAAAAACTGAACTGGCAAATTGTTAATTTAAAAATTAAGTTATAATTTGTAAATATTAATCTTTACTTTGTTTAGTTCATTTCAAAATACAAGAATCTAATACGTGTTATAAAACAATTGAATGAATTAAATTTTTATTTATATATTTTATACATAAAGTTCATACAAATGTATATTTATTATCGGGTGTATTCTAGAACCCGAATTCATTCGAAAGTGCATTACCTCAGTATGTTTGGTATTTTACAATTCACAACCACATAGAAATTTAAAAATACCAATTCATTGGAGGCTAAAATTTATAAAAAGATATATAAAAATTATTATTAAAAAAATAATCGGTTTTAGTAAATCAAGAACAAAAATAAATTACATATGTATGTACATAAAATGTTGCTTTCCATATTAAAAAAGTAAATTTTTACAAATTAAAATTATTTAATAAAAATCAAAAGAAACTATAAACAACCAAAACAGTAGAATTGCAAGTTAGAATATAAAACATAACAAAAGATAATAATAACAACTACAACAAAATAAAAAATCAAACAAACAAACATAATCGCTTAACAATAATAAACAATAACAAATATGGAAACCAGCAGTGAATCGTCATCAAAAAGAGCACGGGAATCACATCAGGATTCAAATCAAAACTCTTCGATCGAAAAATATAATAAAGTGCCGCGATTAACTAGTGGTGATAAAGCTTTTTTTAAAGAGCTGATCAAAGAAAGTGAATACATAACAACTGAAAAAATTAAATATGCCATAAGAGAGAGTGAGAACACCACATCAGCGATAATAAAAAATTCAATTAGGGAAAGTGAAGAGAAACATTTTGAATACATTAAGAAGTTAATACTAGAAAGTGAAGAAAGAATACTCTCTGTAATGGAAATTAAAATATCTGATCTCAAAAATCAAATGAACTCTATTATTGAAAGAGTCGAACAATTAGAAATAAAGAGTATTCAAATTAAAGAAATAGAAGAAGAAATGGTAGAGCTGAAAAGGAAAATTAAAAAGCAAGAGAACTCGGTCGTTGCCAGTAATATTCGAATTACTGGTATACCCTTCTATGAAAATGAAAATTTACAAACTGTTTTTGATAATATTTGTAATAATATAAAAATCCAAACACCCCGAGTGGATAACATTTATAGACTGAAAAAAATTTATAAAAATAATAAAGCATACAATCCAAAGGAAGAGACTATCGTTGTTAAGCTACATTCGCCGTTTGAGAAAAATTTTTTGTTAAAATCTATTTCCAAATTTCGCAGGGAAAATCGCGCCAACCTGAATCTCAGGCATGCAGGATACGAAAGTAATGTGAACATTTACGTAAATGAGGATTTAACCCCCAACAACCATAAAATATTTAAAGCTGCTTTAAATATGAAAAAATCAAATCAGAACATTAAATCTACTTTCACTCTACGTGGACTTGTGTACGTCAAAAAGATTGATTCTGACGAGCCCATCCTCGTGGAATTTTTGGAAGATTTAAACAAGCTTTTTCGTTAAAGACAAATTTATCTTTTTGTTTTATGTTTTTAAGAACTATAATTTTTTCATTAAATTCTTAATTAAAATAACTACAAATTTAATGTTAAAAACTTATGTTATGTTAACAATTTTTATTACTATTTTTAACTCTAAAAATTTTAAATTTCCTTCTTCATATTGCGTGGTGCTGAATTTTGTCTTAAATTGTGAGTATGACAAGCCATTTGGGTAATCAACTTGATTCCAGAGAAGGTAACTTTTTCATGGTTAGAATATTGGCAAGTCGTAACAACACATTTAGTATATTTCATATAAATGCGCAGAGTTTGTTACCTAAAATCGATGAGTTTCGTTATTTATTTGAAAGCTCTGACATTGATGCCATATGTGTCTCGGAGACATGGTTTAACAAGGAAATAAGTGATGGTGTACTTGGTGTGGAGGGTTATCGTCTCTTTAGATCTGATAGGTCAGGGAATGGAGGTGGTGTTGCTATATACATCAAGAGCCATATTTCTAGTAAACTCGTGATGTGCTCTTGTGAAAGAAATCAAACTGAATATATTTTTATAGAATTGAATTGTCAACATAATAAAATGCTACTAGGATGCGTATACAGGCCAAATAAAAATATAAGATTAGACAATCTCACTGAAAAATTAGAAATTCTGTCGGTTAGTTTTTCTGACGTTATCATCGTAGGCGATTTTAATAGTAACCTGCTTGTTACAAATGAGCTAACTGAAAACATGTCAACTTTTGGTTTATCACCGGTTAATAATTCTAGGCCTACTCATTTTACAACCACTTCATCTACCCTGTTAGATATATTTTTTGTCAACCAAATACATAATGTAATGCATTATGAACAATTATCTGCAACGTCTTTTTCGAAACACGATGCCATTTTTATTTCTTATAATTTTATGACTGTAAAACCAGCTCAAAACTTTACATATCGTAATTTCAAAAATATCGATTACCAATGCCTATATCATGACATTGAACAAACCAATTGGGATTTGGTATACCATATACATGGCGTAAATGAAAAACTAATGTTTTTGAATGACACCATTGTAAAGATATACAATTACAGGGTACCTATATCAACAAAAAGATTACGGGAAGGCGTTAGGCCATGCTTTACCAATGAGGCCAAAGCATTAATATCACAACGCGATCGAAGCTATAATTTGTGGAAACGTTACAAAACTCTTGAATACTTTACTGAATTTCGCAAGGCTAGAAAAGCTGTTGTTAAGAAGATAAAACGGGATAAAACTGCGTATTACAGTAAAAAATTTAATTCAGCTACGGACAGTAAGAAAAAGTGGAAATGCATTATGGAGATCGGAATTGGAAAAAATCTCCGTAGACCGTTAGATGTTGATGTAAATCTTATCAATGAAAATTTTGTTAATATACCACAACCTAAAGCCAATGCTGACTTTTATAATGAAAATTCCAATTTTCCTGGCTCCCTCATGCAATTTGATTTCCAAACTGTTCATATTCTTGACGTTGTTGAAGCCTTTTATAAGATGAAATCCAACTCGATTGGTTTGGATGGCATAGATCCACGATTTGTAAAGATTATCTTACCATGGATAATTCAATACATTACACATATTTTTAACTGTATTATTATGACTGGTATATTTCCAAAATTATGGAAGCATGCCAAAATTGTCCCTGTCCCAAAACCTGGAAATGAATATCGTCCAATTGCCATTTTACCCTATTTTTCTAAGGTTTTTGAACGTCTCCTGCATACTAATATTTACACCTATGTAAATGAAAATAATCTGTTGACCAGTCGCCAATCTGGTTTCAGACCCCGACATAGCTGTATAACAGCACTTTCGGATGTAGTTGAAGACATCAGAGAAAACTTGGATGAAGGTAAACTTTCGTTTTTGGTGCTACTGGACCATTCTAAGGCATTTGACACTGTTCACCACTCAATTCTTAGCATGAAATTATTTAAGCAATTCGGGTTTTCTGTACAAGCTACAGGACTAATTCAGTCCTATCTTGCAGACAGAACTCAATCTGTCGTTAATAACGATCAAATATCACGTTCTTTGCCTGTCACCAGAGGAGTACCTCAAGGCTCCATCCTTGGACCTTTATTGTACTCTCTTTACGCAAATGATCTTCCACAACAACTTAGCTTTTCAAACATACAAATGTATGCTGACGATATCCAATTATATCTCAGTAGTACCAAAGACTCAATTGTTTCTAAGGTAAACGAACTTAACTCTGATTTAGAAAAAATCTTTATCTGGGCTTCTGCTAATGGTTTAAAAATTAACCCAAATAAGTCAAATTTTCTTATAATTTGTAAAAATAGCATTAGACCGGAAGGTGAAATTGATATTTCTATTGGTGGCGCGAGAATCAAGCAGGTAAACACGGCAAGAAATTTAGGTGTGACGTTTAACTGGACCCTAACTTGGTCGGACCATATAAGTCAGGCCTGTGGTAGGGTATATAGTAAGCTGCGCAGTTTATGGGCCACTCAATATTTTACTCCCCTTAGTATAAGGACGCTGTTGGCTAAAACATATCTACTTCCCACATTGTCATATGGGTCCGAAATTTTTTCAGGCTGCTCTTCATGTGATATGCGCAAACTAAACACAACATACAATAATATCGTCCGCTATGTTTACGGTTTAAAAAAATTTGACAGGGTCACACCATTTTCAAGACGTTTTATGCAATTGCCTTTTAATAAGTTTTTGAAAATGAAATGCTTAATTTTCCTTCATAATATTATTGTAAAAAAAGAACCGGAATACTTATATGATCGCCTGAAATTTGCAAGATCCCAAAGAGGCCGATACATTATTCAATTACGTCATCGAAATCATGCGTCAGAATGCCAATTCTTTATCATGAGTATACGTCTCTGGAATCAACTCCCTAATTATCTTCAAAGCACCGACAACGCAATAAAATTTAGGAAATTACTTAACGATTATTTAAATGACTAAAAATTTTTATATGTATTATTATATTTTTTCGTTTATATTTTTATTTCTTTTTTATATTTTTATTTCTCTTTTTATATTTTTGATTTCTTTTTTTTCTTTTTTTTTTATATTTTTCATGTATTTTTCTTTTACAAATCTGTTAATATTACAACTTCATTCACCTTGTGATTAGTTATGTCAATTTAATTTATATAATTTGTTAATTAATTTAATTTTTGTTAATCAATATTGTCCACTATTGCATTTTTCATTTTAAATAATTTTGACTTTTCTGATTCTAATACTGTAATTAATAAGATATACAGTTATGTGAAAAATAATAAGGACAGTTGTATTAACCGCCTTTGGTGTTTACGACTTTATGTAAAATGAAAGAATTTGTGATAAAAGAGTGTTGTTTTGCAATGCTTGTAATCGACATTTAAAAATCCCGTTACAATTTGTGTTTCTTTTTCATTCGTTTTGATAACAAATTATTTTCTTTGTAAAGTGCGCGATTTCTGGTGTGAAAAATAATAAGGACAATTTTTCGTTTTGGTAAAAAAAACACAATAATAAAAATAAAAAATACTTTTTTTAAGGTAAATGAGTAAAACAAATTCACAGCTTCACATTTATTGCTAAATAAATTGCAATTTGGTAACTTTTTAGGCAAATATGGGTAGAAATACGCATTGCGACCACTCTACTCGAAATAATATTAAAAATTTAAGGAAAAGCGGATATTCGTACAGAAAAATTGCACAAATGCTCGGTATTTCAAAAACGATGGTCGAAAATGCTATTAATTGGATTCCCAAGGATGAAACCCGTGGTAGAAAACCAAAAATTACACCTACTATAAAAAGAAGTATCATTCGATGCGTAAAAAAAGATCCATTTATCACATCTAAACAAATAAAAAATGATTTACACATTGACGTTGACACATCAACAATTCGAAAAACACTCATTGGTGAGGAATTTAGAGCCCGTAGTGCAAGAAAAGTGCCATTGCTATCCAAAAAGAATATAAAACAAAGATTAGAGTTTGCTAAAAATCATATTAATTGGCCTAAAGAAAAATGGCGTAACATTCTGTGGTCCGATGAGACAAAAGTAAACTTGTTTTCTTCTGATAGAGGTGTCCACCATGTAAGAAGACCTATCCATCAAGAATTCAATCCTAAATATACTCTAAAGACGGTCAAACATGGTGGTGGTAGCATCATGGTATGGGGGTCATTCTCTTATTATGGTGTGGGTCCTCTCTATCGTATCCAGAACATAATGAAATCGGCTGATTATACTGAAATTTTAAAAAATACAATGCTGCCGTATGCCGAAGAAAATATGCCACTCAAATGGGTCTTCCAGCAGGATAATGACCCAAAGCATACGGCAAAGTACACAAAGAAGTGGTTCCAGGACAACAAAATCGATGTTTTAGAATGGCCAGCACAGTCCCCTGATTTGAACCCAATAGAAAATTTGTGGAATGAAGTTAAAAGAGCCATCAGGGGAAAGTGTCCACCAAATTGCGACGAGCTTTGGAAACATATACAGGATGCGTGGAACGCAATACCGCTTCATGTTTGTAAAAATTTGGTCGACTCAATGCCTAGAAGATGTGCTACTGTTCTGGATAACAAAGGATCCGCAACAAAGTGCTAATGTGGCACTAAGGCTTTATGCAACAATATTTAGTATAAATACCTATTAAGTTTTACTTAAGTTAGTTATAGCTTTAAGATTTCATGAAGTGTCCTTATTTTTTTTCACACGTTAAACTAAATAAATTAATACAAAATCAAAAAATAAATAAAAATATATATACGAATGGCAAAAATTTTGTTATTAATCTTTTTTCTACCGTTTAAGAAAAAATAAATCGCTTAAACAAGAAAGAATTTTCGAGTTTTTATTCGGTTGTATATATAATGTAAGTTTGGGTTGGCACTGTCCCTATTATTTTTCACATAACGTATGTCTTGTTGTATTAGAAAATCAATCATAATAAATAAAATAAAATAAATAAATAAATAACATGTTCTTATTCGTTTTCAATTAGAGTAGCAGAGGGTTGGTAAAGTAAAATTGTCGACTTTTATTCGCTTATAAGATACCATTTTGAGCAAAAGCAAAAATTTTGGTTTTTAGTTTAAAATATTCTTCCTCCAATTTAATCAAAAAAATATATATTTTCACATCAATACAAAAAAGCTTTTTTAACTTATCAAAAAAAAAAAAAAAAAAAAAAAAAAAACCAAAAGCTCCTGTAATTTTTATGTACAAATTTTATTTTTTAGAAATAATTTCTGTATAATCTCGAAAACAAAATATAATTTTTTTTAACAGCTGTTTTTCATATTTTTACTTTTAATTTTTTTTTTTTTCGTACAAGAACTTCGTATACACAAAACATTCAGACTTGAGAAAATCTATTTATGAATTATGCGGATCCCAATACATGTCCAAACCTAGAACATACCTGTATGTTATATTTTTTAATAAATAGAAGCAAAACACATGACTATTGGTAAAAAAGCTTTTTTGTCCGAAAAAAAGTGCATGCCTTAATATATTTTTAATTTTAATTTTTTCTATTACAATACGGCCACAACCGGCGTAAAAATATAATTAGATCTAATTGCGACTTGTTGTACAATTTGATGAAGTTTTACAAACAACTGTTACGTTAGAGATTTAGTTGTTGGTCATCGGTTGAATAAAAAAATGATAAAAATTTTATTTATTTATTTTATTAATATTAAACGTTAAGTTAAATCTTATTAATAATACATTTTGTATTCCCGAAAATAACTTTTGATAAAATTTTACTCTTTTAAAGACCAATTGCAACGTGTAGGTGCCGCATAAGTCATCGTACGACGTAGAAACGCTTTAACGTTTACGTCAGGTATTTTGTGCCTTTGTAAAAAATATTATACGTGTTAATTTGTGTTTACGTCGCACCATTCAACCTTCATATGGTGCAATTGTTTTTCTACGGTAAAGTTGAAATTTATTGAAATTTTGATACACAGAAAAGTGTTTTATCAATTAAAAAAATGGTTTAAAAAGTATTTAAATTTAATTGATGCGATAATTGAATCAACTATTTTTTTAGTTGAAAGAAAATCAAAAATTTAATTTTGATTTTATTAACTTTTTAGTTGTTTGAAATAAATTTTCAATTAAAATTTTAGTTATATATCAAAAAATCTTAATTGACTTTTTCGTTTAAAATAAAATAATTTAAACATGTAGAATTTTTGTTGGGAATTGTCAATATTTATTAAAATAATTTAACACATTGTTTGAAATGGCAAAGATTTTTTATCACTTTTTTAATTTAAATTAAAAATATCATTTATTGAAAATAGTTTTTCAAAATTTTAAAATTTTTAGTAATCAATATAATCATTTTAGTAATAGGTGCAAAATCAACAACTTGTTTGCTTGATATTATGAATTTGGAATAAATTTGGTGGTTGGATAAATTTAAAAATTTTTTCCGAGTAATGGCCTGGAAATAGGTTTTGAATATAATAAACTTAAATTCGAACCCATTGTTTGCTCAGACCTGACGTGCTTCTTTTAAAGTAGTTCGCATAATATTTCTTAGAGTTTCAGGTGCAAGCGCACTTCTATTTTCTCGGGTTTTATTCTTGAAATCATACGGTTCTTGGCATACCTTTACGGTTCTAGCATATACCTCTATCTACTTAGATAGCCCCAAAGAAATTAAAGGAAGAGCTAAGACAAAGGCGATGGCTATGGTAAGACGAGCTGTATCTGCAATATGTTTATCCACAATAACTACTAAATTGTTCTCCACGTCTGATCTACCAGGCTTTCCAATAATTTCCTGGTATACGATGGTCTAATTATTCTTTTGAAGTTATTTAGCATTATAATAAGCATCTTAATCGGTCCAGTTGATAGTGAGATTTGGGTGCCAAATATTTTGCAATTTTGTTTATTGCGCTGACCTTGAAGTGGGCCTTGGCGCTTATTATAAGCTTGTGATAATATTCTTTGTTGATTAGGCAAAACTTTAGAAATTTGTGTTAAACTTGGATTTAAATATCTGCAGCTGTAAGAACTACCATCAATTTTTCAGAGTTTTTAAGAGTTAAAGCAGAAAACCAAACACTTTAAATATTCTATATACTAATTCTCATACTCATTGAAAATGAACAGTAATATTTGAAAACAATAAGGCATTGATGCTAAAACACTCACATACATATCAAAATACTCTGATATTTAAACGACAACAGCAAAAACATATCTAATGATTTTCCTGGTGCAGTCGATAGAGCGGTTAGTATCTATGAAACATATTTATTGGTTAAGTTAGTAAATATTTTCCTCAAAGAGATTGTTGTTTTCGGTAATATTTATTAAATTTATATTAGTTAGTTACAAAGTTAAACAGTAACAGCATTTATTCTGTTATGCGGTGAGTTGGAATATAAATATTTGCAAAAATATTCTTCGATAAATAAGAAACTTAGAATTGAAGAAACATACAAAATTGAAATATTAAATTAGCCGAATTACTTTTCCCCCAACCTAATAGTATTTATCTATTTAATACTTCAATTCGTACATACAGTACATTGTGTATCCACAAATTTTGTTTAGACATATTTAATCGTCCAGTTAAATAAGTAGGAAATTTGTTGAGGGAGGAATTGTGGAAAGTAGTTTGAATACTTGAAATGTGTCTATGTATTGTATATGTAAGGGAAACAGTGTCCTTTATAGTGTAAATGCTATAGCTTGAAATTACGTTGAATCATTATTTTGTGGTTTTTGCTACATCGATAACCGTGCATTGTGGTTTATTTCGTCCGCCAATTTTCGAAAAGCTTTTTACTACAATAGCTATACATGTATACGTACATATGTATATTAATAACAACAACAACTTTATAAACATTGCTAACAATACCAGCAATGGCAGCAACAACAACATTATAACAAAAGTAAAAATGCCACATTAAAAGCACTTTTATCTCTTCTCTAAATGTTTAGTATTGTAATGAATTTCATATGTATAAGTATAACAACGATAACAACAACTCCAACGACATCAATAACAACGACAGCGGCAATAGCAACAACAGCAATAACCAAAATGGTTATATAACGGCAATGATTATACGGAGGACGATATAGATGTTGATAATGTGAGTGTTGGTATTAGTGTTAGTTAGCGAGAGAGAAATATATGATAGCAGTAACAGTGGAGTTGACAAAAATAGCATGCGAATTACAAAATTGATCAAATAAATTTTTGTGATTGTGTATATATATTTTTTTGAATATTAACAAATAAACAGACATCACATACTTCATATAAGGCCTTTAATATTACATGATATAAAATATTCAAAAAACTATTTTTTCTGCTATTTTTGTATTTCACCTTTTAGATAGTGTACATTAGAGTATTAAATACTTAGTTTTGGTCAATGGCTGGATTTCATATTCAAGCATTAAAACCAGCTATAAAGCATCTATATGTTTACATCCATATTTACCGCTCAATGGCAAATACAATGCAATGTACTCATCTAGCCATAATATCTATATTTAATGCTTGTTCAAGGATAGTATTAAACAAACTTTTATTGCAGTGAATACTTCAATTTAAGAACTTGCTGTGCAACGTACATGTTGCTTAATTAAGTGAAATCTTCCCTTAACTACAAATGTGATAAGCACGTACCCTATATGCAATGATTATTTTTTCAGGATTATAAAAAGCGCAAAAAAATAAAATATTATGTTTTAAATTGCATATGTATCTTATATATAAATCGGCAAAGGCAAAACTGTAAAGAGCACTTACCTCCTCTGTTTGCAAGCCGATTTGAATAAAAATACACCATACACGGTACTAAAAGAGATACAAATACTATTTTATACTTATCGTTGTTCATTAGATAAATAAGCGGAGAGGTTACTGGTACTTTTTAAAACTCGGCACTTTTAGGGAGAAGCGGGTATGACCTATATTTTGGAACTTCTTTGTCATCCCATCTATCTTTAAGCCAATAATCACAAAAACTAAGATTATACCAAATTCGTAGCTTATCTAAAAATACAATTATGGATATCATACTTTTTCGAAATTCGGACGTTAGAGGGGTGAAAATCTTACTTTTTCTGTACTTCTTTTACAAAACATTTTTCTCTTTTCATTGACATATACATACATATTAAATTATGGGCTCCCACTACAATAGTGAAATTTTTGGTCAATGGTGTGAAAAAGTTTCAAAAAGGAGAAATACTGGAATTAATATTTCTTTCTTTTACTCTGCATGTGGTAATTTTTTAAATTAACCTAAGAGTATAGGTGAAGGTTGTTAAGTGAATGAGAACCTATAAGATGCACAATGTTGGTACTTTTTTGTTCTTCAACTAGTACTTTATTAATTTTGTTTTATTGGACCTGGTACCATAAAATTGAATTTTCATGGTCCTAAATGAATATGTAAGACCGCTGTTGTTTACGTTGTTTAACTGATAGTTTTTGAATTTTTATTAATACTGAACCTAGAGACATGAAACTCACCATGCAAAGTCCAGACTGCTTGAGAAATTATTACAGGAGACTTTTTGATACTTTGTTGTTTTTCAATTGATACTTTTTGATAGTTTTTATATTATAGTCTTACAAAATAAATTAAAAATTCACGGACTTAAGTGGAAGGAAACATATTGACCGGTGGTTCATTCCGCGTAGTGATGCCAATTAAGCCATTTAGTGGCTAGATTTAGCAATTTTTCACCTCGTTTTGCCATTAATAAATGAGTTTAGTCATTAGCCATTTTTTAAGCCATTTTTTAACTTGTTTAGCCATAAATTTTTTTTTGCCGTTTTCCTTTAAAAAAATAATTTTAATTTTCTTATAAAAATTTATAAAATTGATAAAAGTATAATAAACATTTTTAACAATTACGACGCATTTAATTTAAGTCACAACTTTTATAAATGTTGAAAATCGCAATAAAAGATGATGATGAAACATCTTTAAAAATAAAGGAACAGCATTCATTCCAATATTGAATTTAAAAAAAACGTCAACATAAACAACTTTGTTTCTTTCTGGTCGAAACTATTTATATATAAAAATGACTCAAAAGGTTGGGTAAATGTTGTCATGATTATGATAAACCTTCAAAATAGTTAAAATTAATGGGCACAAGTAATTCCTATGAATTAAATTACGTTAATTCATATGTATCACATTGATTTCAATTTACAATTTGATTGTAAAGAATTTTTAATGAGCTATTATTGTTTGGCTAAAAACATGGGCAATTTTCCAGTAAATTTAGCTAACAATGGTCCCTCGCCAAATCGATCAACAATAAAAAAAAAAAAAAAAAAAAAAATGCTCGAAACATGTAATTCATTTAATCTTATATGTATGTTTTCTTATATTTCACATAAATAATAATGGTCCAATTTCAAACACAGGGCAAACACTAGTTTATGCAAATGAGTTCTAGGTGTTTGTATTAATAAGTTTATCTGTGTATAAGTTTAAGCGAAAAGGTTACCTTTAGAAAACCTGAGCTCAGTAGTGCGACTTTTTTAAGATAATCGTTTTGTTAAAATAAATATAACGAAAATTGATCGAATTTGCTATTCAGTAACATTTTTAACGATATTCGCTGTCGATTAAAGCCAGCTGTTACTTTAAGCAGACTGTTTTCGTTATTTTAACGACAATAATATACGATGTGTTTATTTAATCGATAAAGTGTATTTTATGTTTAAAGTGGCTGAGGCCCGACTTCTTACATACATACTATATACATTCATACATACATACGTATATATATATGAACAAAAACAAAATTCTAAATCCAAAATGTACAAAATAAAGGAAATTATGAACAAAAATAAAATTCTAAATGTAAAATTCACAAAAAGAAAATATAAAAGCAGTAAATTAAGCACAATTTCATTTGTTTTTTATTCACTTTTGTGCTTTTTGTTTATTTTAACATTTTGTAGACAGAGATGTTACAAAAAATAAAGCTGTTTACAATCGCAAAAAATAAATTACAGAATCACACAATCGTTACTGCAAGCAAATATATAAATCGACAAAAATTTCGATTGTCGAATCGTTAAAAGTAAGTGAATAGCACCTCATGTGTCTCTATATCCCCCGTTTTGTCGATTATTTTTGTGACTTTTTGCTGACACTGTAAGCAAGTTAAATAAGCGACAGCTAGAATTAGTGAAAAAGATAGCATAGTTTAAAGTTAAAGTTCGGACTTTTATTATAAAATAATTATAATGGTTTTTTATTAATTTGACATGGCAGTTATACAAAATATATACACACATTTGGGTTTAATTGGTTGCCTTATCCTTAAATGTAATAAGTGAAAATATTTAAAAATGTGAATTGGAACTTTTAAAATGTACTAGTGAATCTCTGGCTTCAAAGGCTCCATACACAAGAAAGACCTAGTCAATTGTTCCAGTATCAGTAGAGGACTTCTTTATAGAACAACGCATTTTTGGCCAACAATTGGTCAGTAATATTGCTGACAAATTCAATATTTAATCAGTACTGTTTCACTGTTGGCATTTCCTACTGGAACTTTATTTTACATAGTTGTAGCTCCGTTTGTTATGTCTGTGTATGTGAATATCTATGTAATCACATTTGTTTTAGTTGTAGTTTCAGAAGTTTTTATATTCCTGTATTGTTCATTGTTTATGATTATTTTTTGTGGTCATTGTTTTGAGTACCGTTTTAATGTCATGCCGAGTTTTTGTCATTATTTTTTGCACTTTTTGTTATTGTAAATATAACACATGCTGTTTTTCTACTTCTGTTCTGCTACAATTTTTATGTGATAAAAACAAAAATAAAGTTTTTTTTTTTAGCACATAAATGTGTTTTACATACCAACGCTACTAAACTAAATCGTGGCAGACCAAATGTATCGTAAAGTTTTTCATCTTATTATATCCTTTACCGCAGCTGGAAAGGATATATGTATATAAGTTTGTCATTCCGTTTGTAATTCTCTACAATATTGATCTTAGACTTTATAAAGCATATATATTCTGGGTCCTTACGAGCCAAAGTTTCCAAATTAGGTACAGGTTTCTTGGTTATCAATTCACAACATCCAACAAAATGTGGGCGGATTGGAAAAGTGGGAGTGGTAATTCGCATACAAAGACATTATGGATCTTTGTATATCTGGAAAACGGCAAGAGCGAAAGTTTCCATAAGGTACAAGCATCTGGGTTACCAATACACAAAACAAATTTGGACGAGATTGGACAAGTGAGCGTGTCACAAAGTTGATTTATTAATATCTAAAGAATGGCATTTATATAACTTTCTATTATAATCGCACCATGGTGAAGTGTATCTAGCCGAATATAGCTAACTTGTTGTTAAACATATTTTGAAGGACATTCCTGTTGTACAGCTTGAAATTATTGTCATAAAAATTACGTACACATTTAGAATTTGGTCAAAATAACACCACCGAACAACGAAGAGTTAACCGACTAACCAGTTAAAGCTTATGATACTGGAATATTACGTATACGTACAACATATTCCACATATATGTATGTATGGATGTGTTTTTGTTTATATAAATTTAACATTCGTTGTAAGTCATATCAAAAATACATGTTTTGGTTATAAGAGTTTATTTATGTATATGAAAATAAATATTTAAAGACCTAATTTTCTGCGTTTTTTTTTCGTAATGATATTATTGATTTTTGTTTTATTGTATATTATGCTAAGTGGAAAATGCAATATTTGTTAGAAATAAGTCCGTATAAACATATGTGGACGCTTTTTATTGCAATTAATGTAGTTTTCGTTATTATCGCCATGAAAAAGTATTTATTTCACTGAAATTTATTGGACATATAAACATGAATAGAAATGTGATATAGTTACAAAGTAATTAAAGGAATATAAGAGCAGCTATATTAAACATTATTGTCTTTCTAAAGAGTTTAAATATAAAGGGTGGTCCAAAACGCACGATTTTAATTGTAAATAAGACAAAAAGTTTTCAGAAAATTACCTTAATATTTTTTATTATGTTAGAAGAAGGATCTATGACAATTATGTGTGAAATAAAATATCGGCCAAATGTTCGCCACGGCTTCGGTGGCATACTTCTATCTAATGGTCCATATTTTTAATGACTCTGAGACATAATTGAGGTTCAATGCCGTTCATGTGCCGAATTATCTCAGGCTTTGCCTTTTGACGTACACTGTTTCTGTTAAGTATCCCAAAAAAAAAAAGTTGTTCGATGGTGTCAAATCACACGATCGGCCACGACGTGGGATCGTTGGCTGTGTGGAATATCGTCCAGGTCCATATCCTCAAATTCTGGCCACAAGAAGTCCATTATCTCCTCGCGATAGCGAATACCATTTACAGTAACTGCTTCGCCGACCTAATTTTCGAAGAAGTACGGCCCGATGACGCCGCCAGCCCAAGAAAACTGGGCGTGCATGCATAGGTGTTTTTTTACATTTCCTACATACCCGGTTTTCTAAAATTTGCGCACAATTCTCCCGTTTGTAGACAGATTTGTTCAATTGTGCTGACCAAAAAAATGAAATGCAAGAAATGTATTTTGATTTGAATGCCAATTTTCGTAAAAGGCTTCAACAATCTTAACGCGCTGCTCAATTGTGAACATCTCCATGGTTTAATTTTCAAACACTGAAACAAAGGCATGTCAGGAAAAAGTCTAACGGTGTGATATCACACGATCTTGGTGGCCCATCGACCGGCCAAAAAAAAAAATTTTTTTTTTAAGAACACGAATTTACGTATTTCCTAACGAACGACTCCAAAACAAAAAGAAAGAACATCTGCGATAAGTTGATTTGTTATGAGAATGAAAATTTGTGACCAGTGAATACTGATAGTTTTTATAATTTAACTTTCCTGCCTTCTTTTTTTCTAGTACGTGGTATCTGCGACAGTTTCAATTATATGGGATACCTAGTCTGCTCGCTTGTTCTCTAATGGCTCCATGCTCGGTTAATGCCACTATCTGTCTTGAAATATCATTCCTGTTTAAGTTCTGCAGTTTTGGCGAAAGATTCTCGTTAAGCCTGGGTCGCATATTCCTGCATGTGCTCAGCCTGCGACATTGTCTTTTAACACACTAAAAATAGTACCATAAGATATCTCTATAGATGATCCAGAGCGCAGTTGCGATCGGCATCGTATTCTAGATGTCCACAGCAGATTTTCCGCCTGTTCTTTACCCAAATGCTGCGCGAGGGGATCCATTTCAGAGTAAGCCTGAAAAAGTAAGCATAAGAAAAATGTTTATGTTGCTTTGTTGCTTAATGTAATATAAAAAGTTAATTTAGTTTTTGTGTAATATAGAACCTGCAATTATCTTCACTTTTCAAGAAAAGCAGGGCACCTCCAGGTTGCTATTAAGAATGGTTCCAAGATATCCATTATTGCATATTATCCCACAAAGAAAACCTCTAACAAAGAAGTTTTAATTGCAAAACCTATTTAAATTTTACATTAATAACAAACTTATTAATGGCTTAGAAATTGTAAGTACCCTAGGGGAAAGAGAACTAACACCATACTTGTGACGCGACAGTTCTTAAGTGGATGGGACCGGTTCCATTTCAAACCCTTTATATGAAGGCGACTTGTCACTTTAACATGCCGATGAACTAGGAGGGGGCTAGCTGGCACCTTTTTGATACTTTGTTACAGGTCACTGTAATAACCTAAATTCACACATTTAATTTTGGTTAAAATAATGCCTGTCGCAGATATTGTCCCGAGTAAACCATGTTAGTATGATAGAGCTCCTTTATATAAAGTCATAGTATCAGCCTCTCCCGCTCAAAATGCAGACACGTAACCAGTTTTGTGTCAGTTACCTTTCCTCTGGAGTAACTATTTAAACACACCTATCACCTATCACAATTCATTCCTTTTTATTATAATATTGTATTCACTGAACACGGGATAAGTGTTTTAAGAACAATTGACACAAACTTCCCACAGGGTAATCAAGATCAAGTTTCACAAACATATATTGGATGTATTAAATAAAATTTTGCCGTAAATTTCTTTAAATCCTCAAATGAAGAAGTCTAGTGTAAGCATTTATATTTCTATTTGACTTTATGTGTTTGCAAGCCCAGAATCTTAATTCTTGTAAACTCTTAAGAAAAATACACATAAAAGTTAAATAAAATCGTAACAACGTTGAACGCCCTTTAAATCAATTGTAATTTTGTTGTTAGTAAAACAACTTACATGATGTAAAAGTCGAGAAAATAAATAAAAAGTAAAATAAATCTACAACAAAATATTGTCAATCGTCCATCTTTACCAACGAGTAAAATAACCCAGTCTCAGCTTTAATACTTTTTATGTGGCAGTGCAAATATGTATCTTAACATTTTCTTATATTCTTTCGTGTCTTCTTTCCGTAATGCCAATGAGCTTATAATTGCTCTTAAGTAAGACTAACTTTTTTTAGGTTAATTGCTTGCGATTGCAAGGGATGTAATAAAAAAATCTATACTAAAAACGCCCCAAAGAAAGAATTGTAAGAAAATAAATACCATACATAAAAAATATTTGTCAAATACATTGTAATAAGACGCTGGCTAAGAGGACAACGACTTAATTTACAGAGATACAATCAATGGAACCAAAAAAAAAACTTAAATATATATATACATATATGTAGTATATATAAGAAAAGTTTTGTAGGGAAAATTAATGATTGTATAAAAATGAGTAATAATATTGTACACAAATTATATAATTTTTTTTTAGCTTAATAGCACTAGAGTGGCGATTTGAGTAATACAAGTTAAATTAAATATGCAAAAAGCCCTCAAAAATATCTTCTACCATAATAAGGAATTTGGTAGCCAAAAAACCATATATACATATGGGTAATTCCATGTCCAATCGACCAAGAGTGGGACCCGACCCCTTTCGATTTGAATGAAATTTGTTGAAAAGGTTCCTTTAATCATATAAGGAACATATATTAACGAAAAAAAATTAATTTTTTTTTTCAAAACTTCACCGAATTAGCCGAATGTGTTGAGTTTTTTTTTCAATATATTAAAAACTTCTGCACATACGAAGATGATTTGTATGTAATTTTTAAGAGAATACTTGTGTCTACAAACAATATATTAAAATCATTTTATTTCTTGGAGATGGAAACTGACAAAAGGAGTACTTTTCTTTGAAAGTGCCCATATTGAGCTCCAACAAAAAATGCAACAAATAAACGTAAAAACTTTATCAATGTCGTTACTTTTTTTAATACCTAAAATGACACGAATCAGATTTAATAAATACTTATTGCTCAAAATTCCAATTTTATTTTATGATTTTTTTTACAGGTTGCAAAAGAAAAAAAATCATATCTTGAAAAAAATAACACCTACTTTGAAGTTTCAGGATTTTTAAAAAACAGTTTGAGGAATTACTTACAAAAAAATAATAATGTTTTTGACTTGGTCCATTTTTAAAATATAATATCTTGTAGATATTACATTTAAAAAAAAAAATTTTTTTTTAATGTATTGTTTGTAGCCCTAAGTATTCTCTTTAAATTGACATACAAATCATCTTCGTTTGTGCAGTAGTTTTTGAGTTATTGAAAAAATAAACTCAACATATTCGGCTAATTCGGCGAAATTATGACATTTAGAATATGACGTAACTTGTGAAAAAAGATTTAAAAAAATTTTTTTTCGTTAATATATTTCCTTATAGGATGAAAGCAACCTTCACACCAAACTTCATTTAAATCGAAAGGGGTCAGGTCCCTCTCTTGGTCGATTTGACATGGAATTATCCATATATAATTTTTTTTAAATACCAATCAAAAAAATTGTTTTTATTCTTCCACAAAAACTTGGTATTCTTAGCGTATACTTATTATATTGATTTAATATTGAGTATACGGCTCTGCTTACATATTTCGTTGTTTTGCAACATAATATAGTGTGTCGCATACATGCCGTTATAAATTATTTAATGAATAATTTTTTTAAGAATTTATTTAAGGTTGACATTTATTAAAACTTATACAAAACATAGCTTAGAAATTTGGTCACATTGTATTTTAAAGCAAACATCTTTTAAATGGTGGCTATTCCTGGCTTGATTTGATTAGTTCTTTCTGTAGCATTATCCATATTTTTTATTAGAATTTCAGGACTCGTAGAAATAAGGGACTTATTTTCGAATATTATTATTTAACTGTTGGATGGTTATTCACCATACAATTTAGGTAGCTCCAAAGAAAAAAATCGGAACTCGTTAGATTTGGGATAACGTGATTTAAATGAAAAAATCGCGTCATTACTTGATCGTCTTAGATTGGACCCTGGAAGGCCATAATTGGACGACTTATATCAACTATAGCGTGGGAACCACAATTCTATAATGTTATCTACCTCAGGCCTCAAATGGATTGTACCGATTTTTTGAATTATAGTATAGGCAGATATGGTTCTTTTTCCGCTTGGTTCAACACAGTGTGTCATTAGGTATTCTATTACAATTATGATCATTATGAACCAGTTATTTAAGTAGTCGAGTATTTTACCTAAACAAATACCAGCTTTGTCTTAATCGATTTTACTTCCTTTCTATTTCTGAAGACATCGTGTTCCAAGTATCTAATTTTTCTTTGCTCCAATAAATTTTCTGGCTATTTTGTGAAATTTTGTAGAATAGTTATAGTTATAGAAATACTACAATTTTCCCAAATAATTGGTTTGGGGTCTACTTTAATACGATTTTATTAAAGTAATTCAGGTAAAAAGTTAAAATTTTATTTGAAATTAAATAATGGGAAAATTTACTCTTTGTATAATATTCGGGTTAATATTGGGACATTTATACCTCACATCCTGGCCTGGACTAGGAATATATCTACAGTAATCCCATATCATTCGGAATGTACCATATGTATTCTATCAAGGCTAAGTTTTATACGCAAAAGTTTACGAAAACTTCAAACTCATTTACCATTTTGCTTTGGATCTACTTATAATTTAAATATATAAATATAAACATTGCCTACAAAAAACTAACTAAATTTATAAAAAAAGGTATTTATAACTTACTTAAAAATTTAATCATTCCTTTAATCTAATATTATACGTACATTATTTTATAGATCTAAATACATATAAGTATTTAAAAAAATAACTCATTTCTTATAACCACAAGTTGTAGATCACTATCAAATTACTCATATTTCTTAGTTTCATTCCTAAAAATATATTCATTCATTCTTAATTTTCCTTCATTCTTAATTTCCAATCATTCTTTAAATTTTACAATAACCTTAATTTATACATTTTGAATTTATTTCTAACTTTATCACTATATCTCTTTATGCCAAATTCTTAATATTGTCATCCTATATTATTCTCTCTTTTTCTTATGTTAATCATATAGTGACCAATATAAAATAAAAAAAAGAAAAACAAAAAAATGATCAATGTCAGTAATCGTCTGTCCGTAATTATACCCTTACCTTGCCAATTATTAGAATTGATTCAATTGTAAAATTTAAGAAAAAAAAAAGAAAAAATTTATTATTTTGAGAATATACTTGTTATATAAACAATCTGGATTTACAGTGATAATAAGAAGAAAGGTTATAATATAGGTAGTAGTGAATGGCAAAGTGGAAAAGAATAAATAAAAGAAACAATATTTGGCTAATGCTAACAGCAAAAATAAAATACCAAAACGAGAAATTATAATTAACAACCCACAGCTCTAACGAACGTGTCATCATCAAAGGCCTTTCATGATCGTCTGGAACTGCTGCCAAGAAAATTTAAAATTGTAAGTTTTACAAAAATAATAAGAAAAAAAAAACTTATTCATTATCTCTTTTATTTCTTTTCCATTTATATTTTTTTCCATACATATCATTATAATTTTTAGTTTTCTTTTCGATCCTTTTCTCCGGCGAATTCAGCCAAGATCAAAACCCTTTTGATTATTTTACTTTTTTTATTTTAATAACTTGTTCTTCTGATTTAACTGAAGTTCAATGACTACATAATAATTTTAAAATTGAAGCAAAGCCGCGAATAACGTTGTAAAAGCCACTTTTTGCAAAAATCGTTTTTTTGCAGATAAGAATTAACATTACTCTTTTACACTGTTTAAACGTCAATTCACCCAAAATTAGGCACCTTAACGTCATCAAAATGCGATACAAAGAGTCAGCTAGTGGAAGAACGTTGTAAGTTACTAACAAAATGATACAAACCAACTGGTTTTTTAAGAATAACGTTCTAAAAGCCGCTTGCGTAGTGGAAAACGTTTTAAATGACATCGCGATTGTGGATATGAAACGTTTTTCTACTAAAAAAAAGAATATAAACTGTAATTAAGCATGTTATTTAAAATTCGATTTACTTGATATTCTGCATAAAAGTTTTTATTGTCATTATTTTTGATAATCTAAAAAAAAAAAATTAAAAAAATAATAATCCTGCCTTCTAAAAACGTTTTTTTTGCTCTCCTGAAAAATATTTATTTTGTAACTTACAACGTTATTCGCGGCTGTGCTTCAATTGTTATATACTTAGTTTCATTATTAACACCTAATCCTCAATTACGCTCTAAAAATGTAAAAACAAGTTATCGTTAATAATTCCCACGAAAGAGCAGATTAATTTGTTTCATTTTATTATAAGCATTAACTTAGTAAATTATTATTTGTATAGGCATGATGAACATTTTCTATTTGTTATGCATAATAGTGAGTCTAAATTCAGAAAACTCCGCCAGACTGAAGATAGCCGGAAGACAAAACTAGCATGCCTACTAAATTTAATCTCACAATATCATATGATATTCTATGCGTAACAGGATGTCAAACATTGTCTGGTATTCCGTGCTATTAACATTAACCGCAATTGATTATTTGCTAAAAAAAAGGTCAAATGATCAGAATATTATTGATTGAAATGGATGCATTTGATGTTTAACAATTTATCTTAGATTTGAGCGCACACCATTTTGTGTAATTTTGAATATTCACGTGGCCCTTGATATGAAAATTGGGCATAAGCGCTCATTATGAGTTTGTAAATAAGCTCATTGTGGACATTCGAAATAAAAAAATACAACTTTGGTTCATAGTTCTGTACTGAGCCTTTTCATAAAAAATTTCCAACGTTTGTTTAAGCCAATTTGAATGAAAACGAAAAATCATAATGTTAGTTAGTATTTGTATACCTGCATGTATAACACCATGTTTAACAATAACTAATAACAGGAAATATTAATCAGAGAACCCAAGAAGTACATATTTTCTGATTCATTGAGTAATTCTAAGTCGATTAGCCATGACCGTCTGTTGAAAACACGCTCACTTCCAAACGACACCAAAAAAGTGAAAGCTAGTTTCTATGCACATTTCAGTAGTTGCGTTGGCCAGCTCATCAGGAAACCTCTTTCCAAAGACTTTAGAAAAGCTAAAAATATTATCTTTTATATAAATCGGCAAAGGCAAAAAAGTTAAGAACACATTCCTCCTCTGTGCCCAACGAGAAGATGAAAAGGTTCACCATTTTACAGCTGTTTTCTTACGTTTTCTTACAGAAATGTACAATATATACTTTATTACGATTCGCTCCGTATTTTTGGAGTTATAAGCGTTTACATTTTTGGAGTTATAAGCGCCCAGTTGACAAAACTGCCGTCGATGACATTGTCGTCAAATATTTATACACGACATGTCCTCAATCACTTAGGATTTCTAGAAGACAATTTTGAGGAAAATGTCGTGGACAATAAAATACTCGACATTATCTAGTGCTTTGTATTCTAAAGAAGTCTATAAACCACGGCATGACCGACATTGTCCTCCAAGTTGTCGTTTACACAAGCCTATCCACGAAAGCATGACCAAATTTGTCTCGAAAGGTGTCTTATATCAACACCTATACACGACAGTATGAGCGACAGTGTATTGTAAGGAGTCCTCTTTCAACAACTATACACGACATGAAGAGCGACAATGTCTTTCTTTGCGTCGTGCACGCTTTTCGCGACACTTGTTCGAAAATGTCGTTGACATTTGTTATGGGTGTCCCTCACATGTCGTGCTGGAATTAACATTGCCATGCATCCGTCTTCAAGGATGTCTTAAAGACGTGGCCAACTCGGAATTTAAATTTGCTACTAACCCATATGCAAAACACATACATAAAAAAATGTGTTTTTTTCCAATT
Source organism: Pollenia amentaria (assembly GCA_943735925.1). Lineage (NCBI taxonomy): Eukaryota > Metazoa > Arthropoda > Insecta > Diptera > Polleniidae > Pollenia > Pollenia amentaria. The sequence goes on along the minus strand of OX031007.1, from coordinate 182,803,839 downwards.
ACACAACGTTTTTTCTATCAAATAAAAAATAAAAAACAAATAGGGTGATAGATTATTCGAGATTTTTCAGAAACCGTTTTTTGCATATTTCGACTATATAAGTCGGCAAAGGCAAACCAGGTAAGAACACTTTCCTCCTTATTTTTCAACCGAACATCAATGGTGGAAAAAGTATAAAAATGGGTAAATACGAGAAATTAAATTTCTTCTTTTACTTGGTAATTTTTGAATTTTCTATAACATAATATTATAGATGCAGGGTCCTGAGGGAATGAGAACCTATAAAACTAAAAATGCTTAAACATTAATTTTTTGGGAAAAACGTTTCCTGATAATCTGGCCTAAGGAACCAGTTAAATGCGTGTAGAAGCAACTTATCCTTCAACAATAAATGTTCAGTTGTTTTATCAGAAATAAAAACAGGGAATTAAGCACAACAAATAAAATCTTTTAATAAATAATTGTATTCCCAAAAACAACTTTGATAATAAATTTGCAAGTCCACGTGCATAAAAAACTGAACTGGCAAAATGTTTGTATTTTGATTTCTTACGAAAGCAATAAAAGCAATTTGTTTTTGTTTTTAATTTGTTTTTTCTTAACCCACTTACAACTACAATTAATGTTGGGAGAATTCCAAATAATTGTAGTGGGGAATGTAAGAAAAGATAAACACACTGTTTTATTGTTGGAACTTTGTTTAAGCTTTGATATCGTTGCAAATAAGACTTTTTGAGTGTAATTCTTATTCCCTCTGTAGTATTATTTGCTAATATTTTTGGTTTTTCTAAAATTTTTTTGGAAAAACTTTCCTGATAATCTGGCCTAAGCAACCAGTGAAATGTGAATAGAAACAGCTTATCCTCCAAGAATAAATTTTCAGTTGTTTTATCAAGAATAAAAATAGGGAATTAAGCACAACAAATAAAATCTTTTAATAAATACTTGTATTCCCAAAAACAACTTTGATAATAATTTCCTCTGGTACTTTTAAAATTTTTATTTATATTGGACATTTAAAGATTAAATTAAACATCCATAATTCTGCATGATAATATGTGAGGGGAGCTTTTTAGTACTTTTTCGTTCTTCATCTGGTACTTTGTTCAATTTTCATCCATCTTAGACACAGAAATATAAAATTCTCTATAAGAAGAGAATTTTTTATACTTTTTTGTGTTTCAAATGGTTCTTTCTGATATTTTTTATATTGAACTTACAAAATTATATTAAACATTTACGGACTTACGTGGAAGGTATAGTATTAACTGGAAGTTGGGCCCTCGCCAAATCGATCCACTACGTCGGAAAAATTAAATGAGCGAAACATGTAATTTCATATGTACTTGATGTACAATGTTTTCTTTATATTTCCAAAAAAAAAATTATGGTCGAATTTCGACTATTGGTCAACTTTTTGGACAAATAAAACTGTAAAGCGAATAAGAATTTCATGCACTCAGGTTTAACTTGTTACAATATCAAAGGTAAAACAAAACCACAACAATAAACAGTGAATATATCTTTTCTTATATTCCCTTACAATTTGCTGGGGTTTTCCGACTCGAATTAAAGTTGTAACTGGGTAAAAATAAAAAAACTTGCTTTTGTTTTTGTAAGAAACCCAAAATAAAGCAACTTGCCAGTTCAGTTTTTTTTCACGGGCACATGAAAACTTAATAACAACAGTTATTTTTATCATTTACTTTATTCAAAGAATCCTTAACCATTTTGAAGATATTCCAACAAAAAAATTTTTGACTTTGAATATCGTGAAATGTATGTAAAAAGTTCCAAAAGGCAAAAAACAAATGAGTTAATCAATATCAAGCTTTTTTTCCTTTTGCTGCAATTTTCATACGTTTTTCCAATTTTCGATGCAAAATACAAGTGAAAAATGTGAAAAAGTATTTCCGGTATTTCTGAAGAATTTTGAATTATATTATACGGATTACTTTTTTTTTGACCATTAATTTACTTAATAAGTCAAAAATTTTGAAAAATATGTAAAAATTTAAGATTTTTCGACATTTTAGCAATTTTGGAGCCCTAGATGCAGTTTTTTTCAGTTTGTCTTAAATTTTCTTTTTCCAGTCTATAGCTACAATTATGCCAAAGGTAGGAAAACGATATTCCAATTGGCTTCCGAAATATATATTTTGGGTTAAAGATTCGGTGCAGCCGCACCAATTATTCTTGCCCGATTTTTAATTTGCTGTAGTAGATATTTTGTAGTTGTTAAATTGTTTTATTGCGATGTTTTCGATTTTCGCTAATTTTGGCAACAACAATCAAAAGTGTATTCATATTAAATTCATTTAAAAAGTATAAATTCTTCGGAAACTATTTGAATACCTGTAGTATACTTAGTCGATTTGGATATGTCTGTATGTCTGTCTGTTGTGGGCACTCTGATCCAGCTTGACTTTTATGTGAAACTAGCTGTTACGTCTGACCCTGCCAGGCAGGAATAGCCCCGCGTGCCACCCATAGACCAAAAATCTGTCTTCGTAATGATCTTCAGCAGAGAAAGTACTTTAAATATGCCAAAATTCAGCTTCCTATGTCATCAGATGCCTTTAGAAAATTGCGGAAATAGAATAGGACATACATACACACATCCGAACATACTAAAAAATTATATATTATTATATTTTTTAAAATTGATTTTATAGTTGACTTTTATGTAAAATTATTTTAATTACTTAAAAATTCCACATTCTGTTGATACCCTTTTGAGTCATATAAATAATATTTTGAGAGTAAAATAAATAAATTTAATAATGAAATTTCTAGCAGAAATGTGATTGAAGAGAGAAGAGCAAACAAATATGTAACACAAATCGATAAAATTTGTATTCAAATTCTTTAAAAAGCTTTTGCAATGTGGCAGGTTATTCAAAAAATAACAGATTTTTTTTTGTTAATAAAAATGCTTCTACCTGTTATTTTACTCAGAAGAAAATTAAATTGAGGTAAATAAGTACAATATAAATATGTAAGAGTGCTATATTCTGCTAAGCCGAATCTCATATACTCTTCACCATGGTGCGAAAAAACCAGAAAGTTATACAAATACATTTCTTTAAATATAAATAAGTTAACTTTGTGCCACGACCACTTGTCTAGTCCTGGCCACATTTTGTCGGATGTTATGAATTGATAGCCATGATGCTTGTACCAAATTTAGCGCTTGCCGTTCTCCAGATATACAGAAATTTTAAATGGGTTTGTATGGGAAGATGGCGCATCTTGTCGAATCTCTCCCAAATTTTGTCGGATACTGTGAATTAATAACACTTTAACACAAACCTTCAACAAAGTCGTAACCAAATGAATCTGACACATAATCTTTATGTAAAATTATCTGCTGAATCCGAATATGAAGTCAGAATGATCAAAAGTAGAACAATTGTACCGTTATTTGCATTTTTAAAAAAGATGAAGTCACTTAAATGCAAATATCTTTATAAATATAAGACGAATGATGTAGTTCTTTTTTTGTAATTAAAGATAATGAAATTATTAAAACCCCCACGCGTCGGTTGTTTCACAATTATTTTAATGATTGGCTTATCGGATCCAGACCGGTGCATAAATTACAAAGTTACAGAAGATTAATTGAATTATCCCACTTTTCGATTTTTATCAAATAAAAATAAATAAAAAAAAAAAAAACAAAATAACAACAACCAGAACAAGTAAATAAACAAGGCTAAATGTTTAGTAACAATAAATTTTAAAAAAGCTTAAAACTGTTGAATTTCTATGTGGGTTAGTTCACTACATCTTCTGTAGCTTTCTCATTTTTTCACCAATCTATGTCTTGTTGGGCGCAAATTGTTCCTATGTAATAAAACATAAAAATTGTTTGGTTATAAAAAAAAATATTTGAAAAGAGCAAAATTGCAAACAATCATCAAATTTTTCATTAAGTTTTAATTTTTGTCCACTGTCACTTTGTCATTTCTTGACTAATCTTTACATATGACCCATGAGTATTTTAGTAATTTCCTTATCTTTCATTAAGAAAAGATATACATAATCTGTCTAATATTTTTGACGATATTTGCATTAAAGTGACATCACCTTTTTTAAAAACACATATAACGGTTGTTTTGCAATATCTCGTAAAGTGTTCCACTTTTGAAAATTTTGACTTTATACTCGGATTCAGCGGGCAATTTTACATAAAGATTACGTGCCAGACACATTCGAAAAACTGCCACGTAGTGTTACCAAGATGCTTGTACCTAATTTATAAACTTTGGCGCTTGTCGTTCTCTATAATCTATAATGTCTTTGTATTGGGAGTGCCACGCCTACCTGTCCAATCCCGCTCACATTTTGTCCGATGTTGTGTTTTGGTAGCCAAGATGCTTGTGCCTTTAAAACATTTTCTCCTGCCGTTCCAGATATACATACATAAAAATAAGATTAAAAAAAAAAACAACAACAACAAGGTGTTTTTGGGTAAAATTAAAGGCAGTCGTGGGTTTTTTGCTCATATTTCCGCCATTTGTGGACCGATCAGGCTGAATTTCAATAGCAAATGATTCCGGGGTATATGTGATATAAATATATAACCTCCAAGAAGAACATTCTGGGGTCTTCGTAAAATCAATTTCAACGGAAAGACAGACAGACCTTGCTAGATAAGCTTCAGTACTTATAATGACCCAGAATATATATACTTTATAGGGTCTATCTTCAATATTGTAGAAATGACAGGTGGAATGACAAACTTATATATACCGTTTTCAACCACCTGTGCTGAAGGGTATACAAAGTCATGTAGTTTGATGATATTTAAGTATTCGTATTTGCTGATTACAAATAAAAATTTTTATTTTTATTTTCAAAAAATATTGCTTTAAGAACAAAATGTATTCTTAGCATTTCTGACTAAATATTGAGGTAAATAAAAACATAAGAAACTGAATAATGAAATTAATTTTACACTCATAGAAAAATGTATCATATTGATGATGCCCTAACATCAGAATTGTGACAGCAATCTTAATACAAATGGCATTGAAGAGGCAAAACGTGTCATATTTTATGATTTTATATGCTATGACTACCGTGATTAATTCGATACCACATTTTATGTATTATTAAATTACTTTCATGTTTAAAAAGCAAAATGGGAAGCAAATATTCCCATATCTAATTTTTTAAATTATTTAGTTAACTACATAAATTTTAAAAGTAGAATGACTACGAAAACCATCTGTAAATAAAAGGCGGAATACAAAAAAAAGTGAAAAAAAAACATGTGTAACGGTTAAGTAAATAATAATATTCACTCACTTTAACTGAAGTCCATCCCAATGATAAACTGTCATTAAATTTAGCCTAATGAATAGTTTCTACGATGATACTGAGTCATCGCACTGATGACATGTTTTATTAAACCGACTCCGATTCGCCAGTTCTGCGATGCCGACCCATTGAGGACACAATTTCAATTTTTGATCATGATGACAATTTGGGCAAGTGATGTAAAGGCTGACATCACAATGATGAAATGTGTCATAGGTTCTAAAACGAAGACACTTGTTATAGTACTGATAGCAAAAGACATCAGCATTATGGTGCTTTTTCTATCAGTGTAGTTTTGGTAAATACAAGAGTATCAAATTATTTGACTTTAAGATTTATTCGAGTAAGGTATTAATCGAGTTTTTAATTTAAATATTGCTCGATTAATAGAATAAGGGTCTCAAATAGTTTGAATTTCCATAAAAAATCAAATTATTTTCTCCAATGGGAAAAACTACATCTCAATTTGAATTGATACTTTTATTATAAAAACAAAAAAAAAAATAAAAACACATAAGTACATACATATAGTTACACAACAAACAATAATATAACAATTAATATGTGCTGCTTATACAGTTTTAAAACTTTTAAATAAAATAAACAATTAAAAAAAATCAAAAACCTGGGTGCAATACCGAAATAAGATTCCAGAAAACAATATAAAAAACAACTATGAACAAATTAAATATTACTTCGGCTTAACAGACTATAAACTGATCGAAAAGCCTAAGGTTATTACAATTCAATCATGTATTTTGAAAAGGTCTCAGGTAAAAATTTTTATAAATTGAGTTTTTTGCTCTTTTAGGGGGTACACATATAGACCGATATACTGTGAGAATGAGAGTTTATATATCCTTTTTTCATACTCATATTTATTTCGAATATATGATATGCGTGTTTTAGATATATATTTTATTGAACTAATTTAGTAATCACGAAAGCCTAAAAACCCAAATGGATTACACAGTATTTCTATGAGTAGACACAATAAATTAAAATAACTAAAAAATATTACAGGAATAAGAAACAGAAAAAAAATAAAATACATAATATCTATAAGTTTCAGATGGCTAGTGATAAAAGAACAAAAAAGAAATAGAAATCTATATTACATGTTCTCCCTAAAGAGTGTCTGAAAATTCTGAAACCTAAGCGCAAAATTGCGCGCATAGTATGTGATTACACTGTTCTAGGGATGGGCAATTAATATCGATATATCAAAATATATATATTGAAAAAAATTATAATCGATATATATCGCCGATATTAAAAAACCCATATATCGATACATCGATATTTATCTACGACTATCGAATTCGATATTTTTAGGAACTCTTTATAATTCAATTCCACATTTTAGCCGTTGCTCACTTGCTTACAATACTGTTGTTTTTTTTAAATTCATAGGTTTTTTACCTAATATTAAGAAGATAACGGCGCGTTTCCATTGTACATTTTCATAGATTACACAGTTTTGTCTAGGTTTTTAGGAGATGACAACAACAAAATAAGCGCGGAAAAAATATCCTGGAAAGGGTTCCTAGAATTATGCAAAGAATCGCCTTAATTATGGCGTATTAGCAGCATAGACTCATGAAAGTTGGAATATTAATAATTAAAAAAAAAAAAATTTTTTATTTGAGCATGTTCTTATATATTAAAAATAAAATATTGCACAGTTTACTTGTATAGTATGTGTCACAAGTTTCGTTTACAGACAGTATATAATCCGGCAGTATATAATCCCAATTTATTTTTTTCTTAGATATCATATGACGAATAAATACAATTTTTTTTGTATTCTTTACTTTTTTTTTAATTTTTTTTTATTGTAGCATTAACTGCCGGCCCTCGACTTCAAACGAAAACTTCGTTCGCATAAATTACCTTAAAAACTAAATTTTAAAATTGGATTTTGCTTTAAATAAAAGTTAAGCCAATGAAAGTTTCGTTCGAAATCGAGGGAGAGGCAGTAAATTTGAAATTAAAGGAAGCAATGCAAAGTTAGAATGGAATTACATGTGATATGTTTGTACATATGTAAATATGTATTGACATAGGTATATTAAGTTTTTACATTTGGTAATAATTTCAGCTTAATCCGTTCGATACATCGATATATCGATATTTAAAATTAATAAATATCGATACTCTTAAAAAATATCGATACGAAATATATCGGTATATTTTTTCAATTTGCCCATCCCTACACTGTTCCACAACCGGATTATTCTAACAACAAACGACCTCTCCATATACATTGTATTAATTCTAGGACATATTATCGATAAAGTACGAGATGAATGTGACAAAGTGAAGAGATATTGCTAGTGAGGCTAGTGAGCTAGTCTGTCAGCGCCGGGGTTGCGGGTTCGATTACCCAGAGACTCTGGTTTCTTTCCTGCAGGCAAGCGTAAAGCTTTGAGGCATTAGCATAGGGAGAAAAAAAATTATAAGCCGGAATAAACGAAATCGTTGGATCACATTCCTAGAAACTCTTTCGTGCCCGGTGAGGAGCTCTCCAATTAAGTTTATATAAAAATCGTATAACCCTATTTATACACTTCCTCAGCTTAACAATATTCGTTATTGTCATGGCAGTGTAAATCTCCATGCCATATATAAAAATTGTCATTATCAAAGATTTAGGTATAAGCCTCATTTTAAGGAATGGTAAAAAATATTCAAGAGTATTAACCCTTCTAAGGCTGTGTTTTTGAGATCTCAGTTGAACTAAGTTTAGTTAATCTGAAAACAAATTTGTGCCGCCATTACTATGTTTTGCTTTTAATGTTGATTTTGCTTTTAATGTTAATATTTAATGAAATAAAAAAAAAAAATGCATTTCGCCGAAAAAAACCGAGCTGCAGACAACGTTACACTAAGTTTAAGCTTAATCCACGTTTTAAAAATCCGGACTAAGTGTAAAATTGACCCTAGACACAAAAATACGTATATGCCTTTCAAAAGATATCTTTTCATCCAAGTAGAACCACAGGGATTTGTGGCTGGGGACCCATACTCAATGTCATTGCCGCACAAATTTATTTGCGACATTGCACAATTGCGAAATCTCATTGCACACGTTTTCATCGGGTTAAGTTTTAATTTATTCCTATCAGCCCATTGAGTGATTTTGCTCAATTCATTATAAAATAAGTTTACAAATTCAGAAATAGAAATCCCATCGTCAAACAGCCATAAATGCTGTACATCATCAGCGTAATTTTGTGCATTTCAGAAAGACAGTGTTTCATAAATGTCATTGCTTAAGTTAGCAGTGGAAAAAAATCTTGCATCAAAATTTTTATAGTGAGAGATCCTTAATTTTTTTTGTGAAAAAACTTAATAGTGAACACTGTTGCAAGAGAAAAATGAAAAAAATACAATTTTTGTTTAAATTATTTCCTGAAATTTTTAAATCCTACAATGCTTTAAGTTTACTATAAGTTTCCAAGGATTTTGGGATGGGGTGTGCGAGTAAAATCTCTTGCCTTGCTGTCATATTTTGGTATATATCCATAATTAATATAAAAAATTAAATAAACAAAAATATTGAAACATTAAAGGGACTTAAATTTAAAAAAATAGATGTCGATATAAAGTTAGAAAGCCCTTTGATGCAGTAGAATAAAAAAAACCATTTAAGTTAAAAAGAATTTTTAATTAGGGACAAAAAGGATAAAATAAACAACGGCATCATTTTTAATATTCAAGTACAAGTACATGTTTATTTTATCAAACCAAATATTTGCTATTTACTAAATTTTAGTAGAATTTATAAAGTTTTTTTTTTTAAATTGTAAAAGTTATGAATTTAAAGTTAAGATCTTAAATTACTTTGAATTAAATATCGTAGAAAATTTTTACGAAAAATTTAGGCAAATTCTAAATAAAAAAAATGTATTTAAACGTATACTTTTTTATAATTTTTTTAATAGCAACATATTTTTTTCAAAACAATTAAATATGATTGGTTATAAATAAATTTAAGCAAAGAATTAAATGCAATTTGGTAAATAAAAGAAATTGTATTTTGTTTAATTGAAATAATAAAAAACTAATTAAATTAGTGGACAGGAATAACTCAATAAATTTCCCATATTTGAAATTTGATACAAGAACTTTAATTGGTCCAAGGGCGAAGAATATGAAAACAAGTAAGAAAGTACAGTCGGTCAAGCCCGACCATATTATACCCTACACCAAAATATATAAACACAATTTTTGCGTGTGAACCCTACTTCGATCGACGGGCAATCATGAACCTGCCTGAACAAAATTATGTTATGAGGTTAAGATTCATGTAAAGGTTCTTTGTGCCGAATATTATTAAGATATCTTCACCTATATGAGATTTTAGGACAACATTTTGTCTTGACATAGTAACAATCGTAAAAGTATTATCCCCAATTTGTATGGTAATACCAACATTTTTAAGGAAGTTATAGCTTTAAAAGCTATTTCCTGGAGTAGTATTTGTATGGGAGCTATTGTCATATATGGCCTGAATAAAATTAGTTTGGATAAATTATTTTTTCTTATGCTAATCCCGCAAAGCTCTATACTTGTCTGTAGGAGCCCAGAGTGTCTGGCGGGAATTGAACCCTCAACCCCCGCACTGATAGACTAGCTCACCACCAGCTAGCTTATCGGGGAAAATTTAATCTTAATACCACCATTTTAATATGGCTTATGGGCACAAAGACCCTATTCCGAATAGAAGCTTGAATGGGAGTTATATGAAAGAATAGACCGATTCGCCCCAATTTTTAAATGTCCTTGTGCCAATTAGAATCTATGTGCCAATTTCTTCATATTATCTTCAAAATTGGGAGCTGTACTTTAAACACAAGGTTAACATGGACAGCCTGCCAGACAGCCGGACGGACATCGCTAGATCGACTCAGAAAGTGATTCTGAGTCGATCAGTACACTTTAAGGTCGGATTTTGAGGTGTAACAAACATCAGTACAAATGCATATTACCCTCTCCACTATTGTGTTGTGAATTGGGTATTCGTTCGGTTAACTGTAAATCGGTTAACCGATTAATTACTACCCAATTAACTGATCGGGTTATGTAAAATTGGCTATTTTCGATTAACGATGAAACCGGTTAATTTCAGTCGATTACCCGATTAACCGATGTTACAAAATTTTTAATTTTTTGTAGTATTATAACATATTTTTTTGTATTTTAATTATTTGTTTCGTCTCATATGCAAAAGGTATGTGTTTAGAAAACATTTTTTCAAACAAAAAAAGAAGGTGTTTGCTGTCAACAGCTTTTTCTTTGTGTATGTATATATTTCGTTATTTGTTTCTTCTCATATCAATCTTTTATCAGAATTAACCGAGACAATTAGAAATGTTAAAAATTTAAAAAAATTAAAACAGGACTCTAATGGAAAAATGGAAGATTTGATATGATTAGAGAAATTCAGGAAATTATGGGTTGCTTTCGATTTCTCCAACAACTACGATAAACGAAAGAATTTTTTTCCAAGTCAAGTTTTATCAAAACTAAAGAAAAGAATCTCTTAAATCCGGAACATTTAAACCAAATTATTTTTCTATCTCTTATAAGATCTCTTTGAACTATTGAAATAACTAATAAAAGTAGCTCAAAGTTAATTAAAAAGTACGAGTATGTAATACATATTTATAAATTATTTTTTTTTGTTTGCTTATTTTAGATCAAGAATTGTTGTTTTTTATGTTATTGTTTTTTTTTACTAATAAACTTCAAATAATAAATTTATGCGTTTTTATTTATTAAAATTACTTAATTTATAAAAAAAATCTTTATTAGTCGGTTAACCGATCAATTACAAAATAAACCGGTTGTTAACCGATTAAACCAAAACTTCGTTTAAAGCACAATACTGATTAAATGAATACCCTAGTTGTAAGTAAAAAAGAAAGAAATGGTCAATCATTTCATTTGGTATTTCTTCTTTTTGGTATTTATTTTTACTTAATTGTGGTAAAAAAAGGGAATACTAAGTTTATCATGTCGTCTGTAAATCGTAAATATGTATTCTTTGTAATTAAGAAAATCGATTTAGTAAAATTTCTCCAGTAATTAATTTTTATGTCTCGAATAATAACACTGGTCAACTCACCAAAAGTTTCCTGACTTCTGTTCATTGTTTAAATTGAGAGCTGATAACCGACTTACTTAGTCAAAAATTCCAATGAATAAAAGATTTGAGACACAAAGCTCGAAAACTTCAAGGACAATAGATCGAAAAAACGTCTTATTGAGCTACTTAACAAGACTCTTCAATCCGATAGTGTTGAAGACACCCCTACACCTAGTAAAAATTCTGAAAAGTCTACAAGAACTGATATTCGAAACGTTTGTAAAAATCTTATAAGACAGTTTCGAAAAAGAAGTCTCAAGATACCTTGGATCTTCTTATTACTTAATAAACTTAAGTATTCAAATAGATCCTGTCGCATCTGAGAGACTTTTTTCCATTACATCTCTGCAAAAGTTGAGAGTACTTTGTTTTTTAAATTTAAATTGAAATTTTAATTTTAAATATTAAGTATCTCTTACACAGTATTTTTGTTTAAAAAATATTTAAATTTTTGTTAATCTTACCAGGAACTCAAATTCAATTTGATGTTTTAAAAATCTAATAAATATCAGTTTTATAAATTTGTAATCTCTGGGCCCGGATTTTTGAGAGTTGAATTAAGTTTAAACTTAGCTAAACGGACTTTGAAACTCGAATTTTTCCGGCGATATGTGATTTTTTTTAAAAGGCAAACATTTTAAGCAAAACTAAACTGTTTCGTCAAAATTTTGTACACAAACTTGGTAATGGCACAAATCAGTTTTCAGATTAACTAAACCTAGTTTAACTGAGATCGTAACAACCCAGCCTAACAAGGTATTTTTTTCTAAGCCGAATGTTAAAAATGTGCAATAAATTATGGCCAGTGTCACCTGTAAGTTACACCTCTATAAAATCGGAATTAGCAAAATGTTTGTTAATTCGACATTTTTTAGTGCAAACTCGATGTATTTACATTGTTTAGAAAGAAAAATCAAGTTTGTTTTCATTACTAAAGGTATGGGAATTGCCGGGTTAATAACAACACTGATTCCAATGAAATAATTAAACATTTTCATGCTACAGCAGTTTGAAAAATTTTAAAAATAAAGTAAAATTTTCCTTTTAATTGCTACATAATTTCTGAGTAAAAATAATCTCTAAGGCTTAAAGTTTAAACCAACCAATGTCATATTTACTTTAAAAATTATAGAATGCTACCGAAGGCGTTTGGTGGCCTAGCTTTTGTGCATAATTTATAAATTATTACTTATTGACCTTATTTTTAAAAGATTTTTATACAAAACAGGTCTATTTTAAATGCCACACAAAAATGAAGTGCATAAACGCACACCCAAAACCAAATGTTATAAAATTTGCTTTATGCAGCAGCAAACAAAATGCATTTACTTACTCAACTGCCATAGCAGACGGAACTCCATCGCATTAAACAAACAATAAATAAATTGTGCCAACTGCAATATAAACAAACACTGAACCATTCAAACGGAATAACACAGATACACACGCGCACACCCAGGAAAATATTCGTATTTTTACCGCAAAACCAAAGACATATAGAACAACACTTACCATCAAAAACATTTATATATACACTCGTTTACGCATACAATTGTGAGTGTATTTATATATCGAGGTATTGGAATGAGTTCCCTAAAGAAAACGACACAAAAAAACGAGCAACGGCATTCACAAATATTTACGTTATATGTGACTGTGTTTGAGTGCGATACAAATGCAAGCAAAGAATTCTTAAAAATGACACGATTTAATATGAGCAAAAATTTGAATTTCCTATACTCACCCAGAAACTTATTCAACCACCCACTTATTCCTGACAAAAATATTTTGCAGTGTGCAAAATAAGACACAGCGGGCGTAATTTGTGGCAGACATCCAAATGATAGTGTACAAAAATTGCACTGAAAATTCAATGAGAAAGTGTTTAGCGGAATGTATGTCATATAAAACAAATAAAAATTCTCGAACGAAATTGTGATGTATGTATGTTTGTGCGCTTTCTTTTTTGTTTTTTTTTTTGCATATGATTGTTTGAATATGGGTGACTACATTTTTATTAGATCATACATATTAAGCTATTTTAAAAGAAATTATTGAGTACTATCCATATTTGGAGACATTCGGAAAAAATTGGATCTAAGGGGTTTTTACAAATTTAGACACCAAATTAAAAATTCAAACTTGAATATAGTTTTGCAAAAAAACATAAAAAGAACAAGAAAAATATTTCTATTACCTTTTTTTTACTTTTTCCTGTTTGAGCCTCAACAAGACATGAAATTTTAGAATAATAAAGTTTTTCTTATCACAGTTTTGTGTTAAGTAGGAAATAAATCTAACTCTTATTGCTATTTAAAGCTTTATGTAGATTTAAGTCGGCTAATTTTGAAAATTGGTTCATCTTCCGAAAAGTTCAAGAAAATCGCTATTGAAATTAATTCTAATAATATGAACAAAGTTTTATTTTAAATATACTTATTAAAATTCTTTGAAATTTATATATGTTATATAATTTGTTAAAAGTCTTAAACAATTATATAAAAAATTGCAAACTTTTATATAAAAATGTAAGCTATAGATAATGGGCTGTACGGAATATTTGATATCCTCTACCAAGAATCTAAATATTTTATATAAAACTAGCTTAACCCAGTGCGCTTCGCTACTCTCATTAAAATAAAATATGTAATTTTTTCAATACTGATCTCGTGCATTGCTTATGAAGCTATTTGTACCAAGTCTTAATACTCTTACTATTACCATTCACCAGTTTCATAGAAATCTATATAGTATTTTTATTGAAGTTGTCCCGCCTGTGTCTACAATATTGCAGTGGCCCTTTTACAGATATATTTATACCAAGCCATTTTTCCAAATTTGTAAATTGTAGGTGTGGCCGCTCTTTAGATATACAGAAATCTAGTTTGATCCACGCCCACTCTCCAATCCCACACATCACTTACAGATTCTGTCTCTATATTGAAAGACCTGCTAATTGTACCAAATTTAGACAATTTTACGGTATTCTTTTTTGCTCCACGTTTACTTAAATAATCGCGCCCACAATTTGACTGATTTGCGTATTGAGCACCAAGCAATTTCAATCAACTTTGGAAATTTTAGCTATGACCGTTCTCTAGCTCTAGAGAAATCCCTTTTGCATTTGTATGTAAGTAACCACGCTCACTTATCCACTTCCACCATTTTTTTGACAGATGTTGCGTGTCGATAACCCAGCCATATGTACCAAATTTGGACAACTTTTATCTCACCGTTCTGTAGATATAAATAAATCTATTTTATGACACGCCCACTTCTTCAATCCCGCAAGGATTTTGTCAGATGTTGTGTATTACTTACCAAGATGCTTGTACCGAGTTTTGAAACTCTGGCTCTTGTCGTTCTACAGATATAAATATATCTACAATCTCTTTGTATGGGAGGTGCCACTCATACTATTCCAATTCCGCCCACATTTTGTCGGATGATGTGAATTGATTACTTAGATGTTTAAACCTAATTTGGAAATCTTGGCTCTTACCGTTCTCCAGATATACAGAAATGTATAATGTCTTTGTGTAGGAGGTGTCACGCCCACTTCTCCATTTTTCTTAGAGAGTCTTTGTATTGATAACTCAAATATGTGTACCAAATTTGAACAAATTTTCTCTTATAGTTCTTTAGATTTAAATAAATATATTTTGGGACACGCCCACTTCTACAATCACGCCCATATTTTGTCGAATGTTGTGTATTGATAACCAAAATGCTTTTACCTAATTTGGAAACTTTGGCTCCTGTCGTTATCCACATATACATAAATCTATAATGCCTTTATATGGGAAATGCCACGCCCACCATTCCAATCCCGCACATTTTGTCAGAGATATTTTGTATTGATAACCCAAAATACCAAATTTGGAAAAATCTCTTACCGTTCTTTAGATATAAATATAGCCATTTTGTGCCACACCCACTTATCAAATCCCGCCCAAATTTGCTGTATTGATAACCAAGATACTTGTACCAAATTTGGAAACTATAGGGCTTTCCGTTCTCTATATATACATAAATTTATATTGTCTTTGTATGGGAGGGGCCACGACTACTCAAAATTTCAAAAAAATAAATAGCCTATAGATCCTGCTAAACCATTAGTAATATATATAAAAGTTTCATGCAGATCGGTTCAGCCGTTTAGGCGGCTATAAGGTACAAACAAACAAACAAATAATCATACAAATCTTCATTTTTATATATAGATACTTGTATGAAAAATTATGAACCAATCTTCATAAAACCTAACATCGCAATTGCTAGGCATATGGAATTGATATATGTCTAATTTTCTGACATTACTATTATAATTATTTTAGCCCCACCCCTATAGTGGATGGGATAAATATTATGCGTTTGCTCTTATGTGTGGAGCACTTAAAAAAAATTATCTACATAACCTTTTAATACACGGATCGACTCAGCATCACTTTCTGATATTCGTCCATCTGGCTGGCAGGATGGTTGACTGTCTATGTAAACCTTCTGCGCAAAGTACATGTCGCAATTGGAAGAATATTTGATTTTGTTTTGACGTTGTGATATTTGAGTATGAGCCATATTGAAATAAAGTCTTTGTACCCATAAACCATCTTTTTATGTTGGTTATACATCAAATATTGCCCAAAAACATTTCAATGTAATCTAAATCATCTTACCAAATTTTATCAGAGTTGGTATATATTTAACTATACCATTTTCAGTTTAAAAAACCTTTTTCAAATCAAAAGAATCCTTTTTGAAATTAAACGAAACTTTTTCAAAATAAACGAAACTTTATTCAAAATAACCGAAACATTTTCAAAAATAAACGAAAGTTTATTAAATTACAGTTAAAATTTTTTCAAAATAAATTAAACTATTTTTTAAAAATTTGTAGGGAATTTGTTTTTTATATTGCTTTGCATTACTGAATAATGAAGAGTTTGCTCACTTGCCGCCTTAGGCGACACTAACTATGTTACGATCAGTGGTAAAATAACTTAATAATGGGTTTTAGCATGTACCTTAACTTTTGTCCACCACATGCCATATTACTTAGGATTTATGGATTCTGGCATTATCCATAATTTAAAATGAGTTTTGTAGCCTTGGGCTTCTTTCAATTTTATCTAAGACCTCCCGTAGAAATACTTGGAAACGGGCCGAATTCACAGTGGAAACAGAAATAACGTTATGGTAAATAACGCCAGAATTATCAGTCGTAGCAATTAGATTCTTCTTCCTTCTCCTGATGGTTGGCAAAGCAACATTAGCTCTTTCACCTTCTTTAGCAAAGAAAAAAAAAAAAAAATCCCTACAAGATTTTAAAAATGGGTTAATTTAATTTGAAAAATGTTTAACTGTATTTGAATAAAGTTTCGCTTAATTTGAATAAAGTTTCTTTTTTTTTTGGAAAAAGGTTTGTTGTATTTTTAATAAAGTTGCGTTTATTCTGAAAAAGGAATCTCTTAATTTCAAAAAGGTTTCGTTTTATTTGAAAAAGGTTTTATTTCAACTGAAAATGCTGTATACAACTTCCATACAAATAACACTCCCGAAATAGGTCGACAAAAACACTATACTCCAGAAGAAAGAAGACTAGTGTCAAAATTAAATAAAACAAGTTAGACTGCTATATTGGGCTGTGCCGAATATTTGATACCCTCCACCGAGAGGAGTGGGCTCTATATGATAAATACATATATTATTGACTAAGCTTCACAAAATGGTACGTCAGCATTAAAATAGGTTGCGGTTAGACCTATATTAAATTATTGACCGACAATAAGAAAGTTTTATGGGTTTCTTGTTACAACTTGGAATTTTAGTATGATAGCGTTATTTATTACGGTTTTAGGCGTATTAAACTCGGTAAATTAGGGTAAATTATGAGCCGATCTTCACTAAATTTGGTAGTGTGATTTGTCGTCCTTTAAAACTGCGACGTGCCGAATTGAATTATGATAGCATTATTTATTACGGTTTAAGGCGTACTAAATTGTTTTCCGGGAGTAGTTTTTATAAGGGACCTAGTGTAAATTATGGAAGATCTTCATAAAATTTTACAGTGTGATTTCTGTTCCTATAGAACTGTGACGTACCAAATTTTTGTATGATAGCGTTATTTATTACGGGCTTAGGCGTACTAACCTGTTTTCCGCGAGTACGGTTTATATGGGGCCTATGGTCATTTATGGACAGATGGTCACGAAGTTGTGCAAAATTTTATATTATTCCGTGCATTATTCCACCATTTATGTTAGTTTTGGTACCAAAATTATTAATTTTTTTAGGGTAGTGGTTCCACATTTTGATTAATATCTCTGATCCTACTGAACCGATATTGTTGAATTTCAATCCCAAGCAGCTTAGGATAACTACAAGCAATTTGAGACCAAGTTTGTTCTTTTCTTTTGCGTTTTTCGAAAGTGAGCGTATTTTCAACAGACGGACAGATAGACGGACATGGCTAAATCGACTTAGAATTACTCAAGGAGCCAGAACATATATACTTTATGGGGTCTTAGACGTATAATGAAAAAGTTTCACACGGAATGACAAACTTAGTATACCCTCATTCACCACTAGTGGTGGTGGAGGATATAATAAGATACAGTCATCAGGCATAAGCTGCAGCTTTGGATATGTCATCGTTTTATTTGCTAAACATAACTTAGATTTTTTTTTCAGCACGATAACGACTTAAAACACACATCCTGCTATGTTAAATATTTGTTTTGTGAAATAAGTGTAACTCCCCTAAACTTTCTCGGAAGATCTTTCCTAATTTGGATACTCATAAGGTAAAGTATTTTTGAGAATTTTATCAGATTTTTCGGAAGTGCTTTAGAGGTCGCGCAAACTGATTTTGTACCAAAAATCTAGCGTTTTTGACTTTTATTGAATTATTATTGAAAATTGCTAAAAAAATCGGTATTTTTTCGGCTTCTGAGTAAATATTCTTAAAGAAAATTTTCCGATCTTTAATTTTATGTGCATAAATAATAATTTTCGTCAGGGATTTTCCACATTTTGATACATTATATATCAGTTTTTCGTAAATTTTCAGCAAATATGAAAAAAATGCTTTATAACTTTTAAAATTTGTATTAAGACTAAAAAAACTAATGATGCAGTTTAAAAGATTATGAAGTTTTAAATAAATTAGCAAAAAAAAAAAAAATGAATTTTCTCTCACCGTTCTCGAGTTATACCCTTTTAAAGCTTTGTTCACATTGTATGAAATGTATAATACTATAAGGTGTGAACTAGGTTTGCATTGCTTTAAACTTTAAATAATTGGATTTAGAAAATGTTTTACAAATAAAATAATAGTTACTTACCAGTCATACATAACAATAACATATGTAATTATTACAAGAAGTCCCGTCTTTTTAATTAAAATATTTTGTTAATCTGAAGTTTTTTTTTTTTTAATTTCGAGTTTGGTTTTTCTAGACTTACCCTTACATAAGTTTGCCCACTTCGAGTGCAATATTATTATTTTGCGAGAAATATTGCATAGTTCCTGATTTGGATTCCACAAATCTCTCAAACTCTTCGCTATTATTCTGGCGCTTTTGGAAATAGTGCACTTTTCCACTAAATGCAATTTAAAAAATCTTTGCAGTATTTGGTTTTTTGTCGGCGGTTTGGCAGTATCAAGGTCATCAATCATTTTGCCCACACACCACACATTCCTTGTATTCGACAAAGGCATATCTATTTTAAAAAAATATTACCCAATATTTCTTGGACTACTTTATGATAATTTCAACTTACCGGAGCAATAAAACTTCAGATTAACAAAATATTTTAATTAAAAAGACGGGACTTCTTGTAATAATTACATATGTTATTGTTATGTATGACTGGTAAGTAACTATTATTTTATTTGTAAAACATTTTTTAAATCCAATTATTTAAAGTTTAAAGCAATGCAAACCTAGTTCACACCTTATAGTATTATACATTTCATACAATGTGAACAAAGCTTTAAAAGGGTATAACTCGAGAACGGTGAGAGAAAATTCATTTTTTTTTTCGCTAATTTATTTAAAACTTCATAATCTTTTAAACTGCATCATTAGTTTTTTTAGTCTTAATACAAATTTTAAAAGTTATAAAGCATTTTTTTTCATATTTGCTGAAAATTTACGAAAAACTGTTATATAATGTATCAAAATGTGGAAAATCCCTGACGAAACTTATTATTTATGTACATAAAATTAAAGATCGGAAAATTTTCTTTAAGAATATTGACTCAAAAGCTGAAGAAATATCTATTTTTTTACCAATTTTCAACCGAAATTAAAAAAAACCCAAAAAGGTCGATTTTAGGTACAAAATCAATTTGCGCGACCTCTAAACCACCTCCGAAAAATCGGAAAAAAATCTCAAAAATTCTTAGCCGTATGAGTATTCAAATTAAGAATGATCCCCAAAATTTTTTTTTTAATGGGACACACTATAGTCCAGTCGTCAGCGGCTCTAAATCCAATTGAAAACTTTTTGTGGATAATAAAACAATAAAAAATTAAGCAAACATTAAAAATAAAAATAAACTATAAAAAATTCGCTTGATTATATTGAGCTATAACTATGAATTTAATATTCATAATCAAATGTACTCATTACATTGTAAATTTTTTTTTTAATTTCTACAAAAAAAAAAAAAATTAACATTTTATTTAAAAAATACAATTAGCCTTAGTTTCTGAAAAATGGTTTGAGCTCCAAAAAAATAGCATGTTTTTTTCTAAAAAATTTACCCCTGCTAATGGCACTTTGTGTCCACAGCGTTGATAGTACCCTGTAAAATAGGTGACTTCGGTTTCTATATGTGGCTATATTTATAACGACGAGGATTACCTCAAAGAGAGCGAATCTGCACGAAAATTGCAAAATAGTGAAAATTCGGCAAAATGTTTTATATTTTTAACAAGCCATTAAAGCGAAAACTCATTAAAAATTGCTAAATTAGTGGAAATTTGCAATTATATGCAAAGTCCAATTTTTATTGGTAACCGTCAAAGCTGTAAAGAATCAGAAAACGTACAGAAAATCATCGCTTCTATCGCGAACATGGCTAAAATTCACGAAAAATTTTAAAATTCGAAACAAACTCCAATATTAATTTGAAATCGCTACTCTATTTCTTATTTTTCTAAATGACCTCTTATGTCAAACTTCCAACCCTACCTATTCTTTTGCAGATGACAGCAACCTTTGGCATTCGTATTCATTTGGTTACAGACCAGGCGTGTCCGATGTTTGTGCTATGAGACAGAACATGAATGATACGCTTGGCCGTGACCTAGACATAATCTCAGAATGGGGTCGTGCGAATAGGGTCGAATTTAATGCCCGAAAGACCCAATGTTGCGTACTAACGCATAAACGCGCGACGGATCAAGGTGCCTCATCTGTATGTATGGGTGGTATAAATATTGAGGAAACAGAATCTCTTGATGTTCTGGGCATGAGGATACAATGTGATGTCCGATGGACAGAACATATATTCAAGGTGTCGAAAGAAGCATTCAAGTGCCTCGGTTTTTTTAAACGGTGTAAGATGTACTTCACTCCATCTGATCTCCTTACTATTTATACCACCTATATCCGACCGCGAATGGAATACAACTCTCATGTGTGGGCCGGTGCTTCAAAGTCTATTTTGGAGCTTCTTGACCGCGTGCAGAAGAGGCCGAAGGTTCTCATTGGCGACAGTAGGGTATCCAATTCTATTGACTCCCTTGAGCACCGTCGCAATGTGGGTTGTACTTCCCTATTTTATCGTTACTACAACGGGATGTGTTCTGATGAAATTAGGGATTTGGTTCGCGAAACCCATAGCTTTGTTCGTTATACACGTTTTTCCTCAAGAGCACATCCTTTTGTGTTCGATTGGCCGGTGAATCGTACAACGCATTACAGGGAAAATTCGTTTTTTGGCCGGACAGTTCGTACGTGGAGAAACCTTCCTGCTGAAGTCTTCCCTCTCACTTACAACATGAATAAGTTCAAGTCGAATGTTCACAAGCACTACTCCCTCTTTCCTCCTTCCTATAACCTATTTTCCTAGTTCCAACACAATGCATTGCATTAGTAGGGGTCATCCCCTGAGTGCTGGTCCTAACAAAAAAAAAAAAAAAAAAAAAACAAATACCAAATGTCGGGAAATAACATAAAAAGAGTTCAAAAAATTAGCTGTAATGACGAAGAGCAAAGTTTTTGTCAGATATTAAAAAAGGACATTCCACTTTTTCATAACTTGTGTTTTGTTCTCGTCAAATAACAAATAGCAATTTTACAGGGTTGGTAGGACATTGAATACATGCACGGTAGGCGATGTTTTTTGTGTAGAACAAGTTAATGTTTTGTAGGACTTTAATGTTTGTTGTTAAACATAGTCCTAATAAAATAAATATTAAAAAAATTCTTTTAAATAAACATAAATTTTTAGTTAATCACAATATGCAGAGTTATGTACTTATTATTTTGACTATATATGTACATATAATTTGTGGGCTCTTAGATAAATATTTCTAGATCTTACCCAGCAAAAACTTTACTTTCCTGGTAAGTTAGCAAGTAATGTTGGAGAAATATAAACACTACTTATTTTTCGGCTGAATAACTACTTATTTTTGTTCGAGTTGTCCACAGAATTCAGTACTTACAATGCACTTACGAGAAATCACAAAATATCTAGTTATTTAACTACCAGTAAGATGAATTGTAAGGACTTACAATATACTTAATAGAACCCAAAAAATAACTAGTTTTTATTTAATTGGCGCTAGTTAATAGACTTTATAAGTAGTTATGGAGCTAGTTACCAGTAAGTATATATTCAGTACTGAAAACAATAACAATAAGTAGTTATTTAGCTGATTATTAGTAAGCAAATATTCATAGCTGAAAATAATAGTAGTGAAAATTACTTACTGAGGTCATTATTAACAAGTACTTATTGATATTTTCAGAATAATGACAATTGTAATAACAACTACTTACCAGGTAACGTATGAAATAACTACGACCTATTACCAAAATTCAAAAAGTTTTTCCTGGGTACATACAGAATGACAAACGTTTCACACGTGGTGAGTACAGTACTTTTCGCTTATAGTCCATTCCGCTTAAAGGCCAAAAACGTATTAAAGCCAAAACTGTCATATTTACCTGCAGATTTTTTCGAATTTCAAAAAATTTTTTGTTCTAAGGTCTATTTCGATTGTAGTCAATTTTTGCTTAAAAGCCACTTTTTCTGTACAGTCTACTCTGTTTTTCTTTTTTTTTTTAACAAACTGGTAATATGTTTTAATTTACAGTTCTGGAAACTTTTATAAACATCATATTTTGCTTAATTCATAAAAGTAGAAATATAGTTTATAGTCCAAAATGTAGATTATACTAGGATTCACATATAATCCATAAAATGGCATATAAAAACCAATCGGTTATAGTCCAAATTCGCTTATAGTCTTTAAAAGTTGTTTAACAGTTGTTCTACAGTAGTGGACTATAAGCGAAAAGTACTGTAAGTATTGTTGAAAATTAAGTGCTTTTCTTAAAATTGCATCACGTTCAATTTACTCCTAATGCATTTTTAATCCAATTTATAAGCACTAGTTATTTGACGTAACATCTTTAATAAAATTATTCCAAAAATGTTTACAAATATTTCCGAAGATTTAATATTATTTAAAAACTATTTTTATTCACATTTAAAGAATTTTTTAGTTATATATAAGATTAAAAAAGAAATTTATTATTATGTATTAATATTTGTGTGTGATTGGGTATGGAATTTTTTAAAGCCTTTTTAAAGTCTTTTTCTACGCAAAGTTCAACGTTGCAAGGCTCGCAAATTCACATTGTTTGCCTGCAGATTTTGCAATTGACGATGTAGTTGAGCGCCTTTGTTTTACTTCAACTTTCGAAACTAATGGTAAGTGTTGATATTGTTTGTCAACCACTTTGGCGCCACAATAAGTGTGAAACTGATACAGATGGCAGCAGCTACTGGTAAGCATCCAATTTTTAAAACCAAATCTAACAGGTGTTCCTCTAATAAATTGTTTGGCTGAATGTCTTTCGAGTATTTGACCATTGTTTCATCAATCTAGAGATTTTGGTGTATAAATTCTGACAAAACTTTTTACATAAAATGTTTGATAACGGTCTGATTTTCGCCATTCTATCACTTAAATCGAGTTCCCAGTTGTCGGATATATATATATAGCGTTTTATTTCTTGAAAATGGTTACGTGACATATTGCTAGAAATAAGTGGAATATGCGTGTCCTCGTCCAATTGCCAATACATACGTTCACTCGGTTATGATTGCTAACTGCTGAATAGGATAATTTGAATTACCACCTTTAGCTATCAGCAGTAAAATTTAATATGTGCATGTTGTATTGTGAGGCGTATTTCACCGTTTGATCAACTATTAGCTGCACAACCTCATTATTAAAAAGTGTTTCATATACTTCAATTGGAGATCTGTTATTAGTGTTCGTTATTTTTTAAAGATTCGGAAAATCTAGTACTAGGCAAATATGTTCATCGCTCATTTCCTCCACTAATATTGATTTTCATAAATCAGCGAGTGGAAATTTCCCTGAAAGGTCGTTTGGCAAATCATTTCGTAATTAATTTCTTTCGTCAATTTCATCCTGATCTGTTTCTTGGTCGGCGTTAGGAGGAATTACGGTAAAATCAAAATTTTTAGGATCACTACTACTAGCATAATCAAATGCGGCAGCAATATTTTCAAGTTTTTTACCAAAAAAACATAATAATATCCATCGCAGATAGCTAAAAAATTTTTAAATATTTTACATACATCCCATTGTACTCGAACGAGTACACCAATTTTTATTCTTACCAAAAAACATTTTTTTAAACTTTTTCAAATAAATTTTTTTAATACTTTTAAAATTAATTATGTTTACTTTATTTTTTACAAGAACTCGTCAGCGCTAAGCTTATTACAAAAAATATGTAAGCCACAATATAATGGTAGGTAAAGAATATTGAAAAAATGAGAATAAACAATGTTTATGAAAATAAGAACGATAGCTTACCGGTAGAAACATTTTGCTCACTTTTGATACATATTTATTGTTTAAACTCTTATGTCTCAATTTACACGTTTCATCTTTTGATGCTCAACTTTTTTTAAATTCCCTTTTGAAGATGCCAACACGCAGCAACCGGTTTCGACTTTTTTTGCTTCAAAACAACAACACTTTTATTCAAAGCGAACCAAAGCCATTGTTGTGCATAAACCTACGAATGAGAACACAAAGCGTACTGCCCAATTACAGGCATCTCCGTAATAGCCCCTTTTCTTCTTGCTTCCCTCTCCTTAAAACACAAGAGTTGAGCATCAAAAGATGAAACGTGTGAATGTAGGCTAAGTTATATTTGGAAGCAAAAACTATTAAAAAGTAAAGACATTTATTAGAGTGTTAGAGTCAAGCAATATTTTTTTATACTAAAGCGAATAGTACAGTGGGCTCAAATAGGTTTAATAAACCTTTTTATTACGCACCCGTGCTCTTCTATTGTACCCGCACGAGTACAGCCCAAAAACACCTTTTAAAAATTTTATCTTTTAGGGTTGTTAATTTAATGCTTTAATTGATATCTAATAAGACAGTTTTTAATGAAAATTATAATTATTTCAGATTTTAAAAATATTTGGGATTTAATGGGTTAAATTTGCAAAAAAAAAACTGTTTTGAAGAGCACTATAAATTTTCCACAATCACAATCAATTATGGAATAACCCATTTGAATTCAAATAGTTATTGTATTCGTTTGTGTGTCTAAGCTTTAAGCGTTTTTTTCTTTTTTGCCAAAAAAGGAAATGCTTAATTAAGATAAATACTCGACTGCAATTAACATTTTCAGATTTAAATACATGCATATTTTTGGAGCAAAGAACAAAAAAATGAAACACATTGAGGAAAACTGAACAAAATATGCAAAATTTTGCTTGTGAGCAAACACACACAATTAGTGTGTAGTAAGGATATGTATGTGTTAATGTATAAACTTACGTATGTGCTTGCACGTCTACGAAGTAAGTATACAAATGGTGGTTGCTTTGGTGTTGGTGCGGAATAAAATATAAAAAAAAAAATATGAAAAAAATCGAAATTCTGTAGTGATTTTCCCTTTGCCATCAGCTGCCATGCAGTGGTTATTGTGGTGTACAATCATACAACTCACTCTTACTTTAAACACAAATATTTACACTAACACATACATATTTTAGTGCATACACTAATGTGAGTTTGTGTGATTATATGTAAATATATGAATGTGTCTGAATTTTGGCATAACGTCAACTCGTCTTGTTGATAGTATTTCATTTTCCTCCCCTTCACATACAAAAACTTAAATGCATTTCCAACACCGTCATACGCACTCACACTTGCCCAGCAGGGGAGTATAAGCCATGAGGCACTGAATAATAAAAAGAGAAAAAAAAACCATCTGAAAGCAGCATAAAAAATGTTCATTTAAAACATTACTCGTTTTGCCATTAAAGCAATGTCGTTTTGATGCATTTACGCTTTTCTACAGAATTGAAAATAAAAGAAGAAAAAACCCTTTACTCTACTTGCTTTTTGTGTTGATAACTACTTACAGATGTTTAAAGCAATATTCATGGAATATCAACGATTTTCTTTTGGCAGACATGGAAGATAAGATATTTATTTAATGTGAATGCATGGGTTTGATTGTGAACTTGAGGGCAATCTTTAAAATCTTCTAAAAATTTCAAAAACTGTGCTCGACGTGTTGAGATACAAATATATTTAAATAAATCTAAAAGTTCTTATTAACAAAATATTTTATAGATTTGCAATAACCAGATAACATAACTTTACAGTACACTTTGTTGCAAAAAAAAATGTTGCCGTAGCTGACTAATTATGATATGGGCACTTCCAAAGAGAAACTCTCTTTCTGTCACTTTACGCCACGAAACAATTAAGCTTGTATTTTATACCCATGTTGTCAAAAATTTTTCTTACTTTTACGCAATATAAATCTAGTTGCTCCTTAGTTTATAATTATTGTTTTCAATATAAATATACGAAAGAAATATTCTTGTCGACATTGTGTGCTTGGCAGTAAATAATATATAAATTTATCTTTAATGCCCGTGATTTCTACCAAAATACAATTGGTCTCTAATTCGGACCTAACAGTTATCCTACCTCTTTCAAGGCTTATTTGGCCTACGTGTTTTTACCTCAAGTTTCCTTTAAAAATTTACATCATTTACACCAAAAATTTCTATACACAGCTACATAGATTTATATTTGTAGAAAACACGGGCATAAGACACAAAGAAAAGAAATTCAAAATTTTTTTTTATTAATTTGTTGTTGCTTACTACAAGAATTCATATTGAATTTTAAAATTTCAAACAATTCATATTTTGTGGCGCCAAAAATTTAAAAAACAATAAACATAAACGCAAACATCTCTATACACACACAGAAAAAAGTGTTTTATCAATTAAAAAAATGGTTTAAAAAGTATTTTAATTTAATTAATGTGATAATTGTATCAATTATTTTTTTAGTTGAAAGAAAATTAAAAATTTAATTTTGATTTAATTAACAATTTAGTTGTTTTGAAATACATTTTCAATTAAAATTTTAATTAAATAACAAAAAATCTTAAGTGACTTTTTTCGTTTAAAATAAAATAATTTAAACATGTAGAATTGTTGTTGGGAATTGTCAATATTTATTTAAATAAACTAACACATTGTTTGAAATGGCAAAGTTTTTTGATCACTTTTTTAATTAAAATTAAAAATATCATTTATTGAAAATATTTTTTCAATATTTTAAAATTTTTAGTAATCAATATAAACATTTTGGTAATAGGTGCAAAACTAACAATTTGTTTGCTTGATATTATAAATTTGGAATAAATTTGGTGATTGGAGAAATTGAATAATTTTTTCTGTGCATTCATTTATTAAAAAAATAATTTATTCAATAATAATAATACGAGTTGCCTTGTGTGAACTTGACTTACAAAATCTCTGGTAAAAACTTTCTAAAAATTTAAGGTTCTCAAAAAATATCTAAATTTTTTTTTTTTTGATTTTACGAAACTTCCAAGCCATCCCTCCAATATGTGAAAATAAACATAAGTAAGTGAATGTGTTTGTTTTTCGAAAACTTGGTTATGAATTATTTTTCGTTTACATTTTTTCCTTTGCATATGCAGTTAATGAAATTTTGCATGTGTGTAAGTTCTTAAGTATATTATTTCACCTGATTTTTCTCGACACTTTATGTTATCGAAATGCAATCACATACAATTTGGGTTCGTTGGAGGCATTTTCTGTTTTTTATTTCTTGAATTTTTTCCTTCATTTACCACTGCATTATGACAATTTCAAGACAGACAACGTGAACCTTAAGGCTTGATAGTACGAGAAAAAAGTGATTTGTGGAAAATGTTATTTGAATATATACCATATTTTATTTAAATGTGACAGAAATCAGAAAATAATGAAAAGTAATATTAACTGTAGCACTCATTTTCTTTAACATAAAAATTCGTTTATAGTATTGGTTTGAGGTGCAATTAAATCTTATTAAATACTTATGTTACTATGTATGAAAATATATATTATGAAGAAAAGTCAATTTTTATACCCACACCACAAAAGTGTAGCATTTGTGCTGATGTTTGCAGCACCTTATGATTTTGTTCCTAAACCTTAAAACTACCGATCGGCTCAGAATCAATTCCTGAGTCGAACAAAGGATATCCGTCCGGTTGGCTGGCTGGCTATCCATTATCCATGAGAACCTTGTACAAAAAGAAAAGGAGATAATTTGATTAAATTTAGTACATATATTTTTATTGGTACAAGTAATAATCCTATAGAAAATGGGGCGAATCAGTCTTTAATTTCACATATCTCTTATACAAGCTTCTTTCTGAGAAAGGGGCTTATTATTTTGGTATTTAGATTAAATTTTGTCCAAACCTATTTTATTGCAATCAAAATTTTCTTACCAAATTTTATTGGAGTCAGTCCACATTTGAACTACTGCCGAAAATAGCTTTTAATGCCATTCCTTCCAAACGTTGGTATAAACCTACAAATTGGCAAAAATAACTTTTACGCCAGCTCCTTAATGTTGTCCTGGTAGGTCCAAATTAAACCATAGATCCCATCCTAAAGTCTCATATAGATGAAGATATCCAAATAATATTCGACCCAAAGAACGTTTGCACGAATCTTAGCCTCATAGCATAATTTGGTTTAGGGGAGTACATGATTGGCCATGGGTCCCAAATATGGTGCACAAGCAAAAATTGTTATTATATACTGTGGTGTAGCGTATCATATGGACTATAGTTTTTCAAAGGTAAACAAATTGGTTACAAAATAAATAGTACAACATTTCAATATCTATGAAATTCAGAACTTTGAGTTATTAGTTAAAAGTAAGATTCTCTACCCCACTTACGATTTTATAAAGACAATAAAGAAAATTCTTTTAAATTTAAAATGCAATATCATCTTTATATCCATTATCTTTAACAATTTTTGCAAAGAAATTGCATTTTTAATTATAGCCTATTACCACTGCAGATAAGATTAACTAGATAGTTATAATCTTTTTTAACATATGAAATTCAACTTAATAAAAAAAAAAATTGGTTCAAAACAAAACAGTTTTATAGATGTTCATATTAAAAAAAAATATTATACAAATTTCATGATTAAAAAACTATATTTTAAACTTAGTGTTTTTTTTTTGGCAATTTTAAAGCAGCAGATAAATGACTTTATTTTATGATTAACTCGCTTAACCACCGCACATACAGGCATTTGACCCAAAAGTCGCTAAAAATGTGTATTGTATAATGGCACTACACCCTTTTTACTGTTATTTTTCAAAAGTCAGGTAACCCCTCCAAATAATAGAACCAACATGGCGCGCTTGAACCTTTCACCAGTGCCATGAAGCCAGTCGGAAGTTACCGTTCGCCAAACGTGTTCGTCTGATTGTTCGATACGCTCAAAACTTTACTGTCGTCAAATATTCATTTTATGGTGATAAAGTGGATTTTGTGTTAGTTTCTATCATGGATTGCGTACAATCAGATAAGTGCTTAATCTTAAACTTAAGGTTTACATTGATTCTAATTATTTAAAGGTTTTTTTTTTGCCCTTAATGGTTAAGCTCTACAAATTAAAAAAAAAAACAAACATCTTCACATATCACAAAGGTTTTAAAGTATTTCTGTTGATTTCTGAACTTAAAGTTTGAAAGTATTATGTAGAATAGACCCTACAAAAATTTAAAAAGCAAAAAAACAGCCAACGCAATCCACCCCAAAATTTTTAGCAATTAGGCTTTCAAAACTAGGTTAATAAAGAATTTCAATAAATTGCCAACATATGCTGCAGCCATTAAAAAAAGTACCGCTGATAAAGACTAAAAAGTCTCAACAAAATTGGTACATCTACGTGCATTGTTAATGTACGCTGAAGCGAGACTCACGCAGCCACAATACGATGTACTAAGAGACTAAAATCCAGGGTTTTTTCCTTGTTATTTATACTACAAAAACTGAAGAAGGAATGCTATCCTGAAATTCACCGCATTACTGAAACTTGCGCTGAAGTCAGGATACAAAGTTTGATAGATCATACGACCAAACTACTCTTGTTACATCTTGGCGAAGAGGTGCTGAATTAATTGAAAACAGCAGAAATATAATCATTCATGCTGATAAGCAAATGGGATTGTGATAGGTCATAACAAACTCAGCACAAAATTAAGTTTGAGAATGAGACCGATTCCGACGCCAACATATTTCAGAGTTCTGTCGCTCCACTACAATTAGTGTACGGAAAAGAAAGAAAAATACTCGTAATATGGCAAAACCCAACCCCTTCTTCGCCAAGTTATTGCAGACCAATTCGGCCATAAAGGAAACGACTGATGTAACCAATGATGAAATTAAGTACATTAAAAATCAAATTAAAGAACTGGACAAGACCAAGATTAACGACATATTCGTTAAGCATAAAATAGTTTTTACAATGGTGGATGGCAAAGTATGTAACGCTGCGACACATACCAAGTCCACCACGAAATGCTATATATGTGGCACCACATCGGCACAATTTAACGGCATTACAAAGGAGAGGCCGTGCAATACAGAAAATATGAGGTTTAGGCTGACGTTGCTGCACGCTCGAATCAGATTTTTTGAGAGCATCCTATATGTTGCATACAAATTGCCAATAAGGAAGTGGAACGCTCGCCTGTCTGCCGAGGAGTAGGATCTGGTGGCAAACCAAAAAAAGGAAATACAACCAAAATTTCGAGACCAACTGCGCTTATTGGTAGACATACCTAAGGCGAATTTCGTCAACACTAAAGAATTCGAAAGATCAGCAGAGATAATTGGGATTGACATCAATTTAATCTACTGGTTTAAAATAATACTAGATGCCATGTGATGTGGTATTAAAATTAACACTCAAAAAGTTCGAGGCTTACTGTAAGGAAACTGCTAAATTATATATTTCCCTTTATCAATTTCACCTTATGTCACCAACATTGCAATGTGTTGCGTCATTGAGCAGCCGTAATAAGGGAGGCGATTATGCCAATCGTTCAACTCTCCAAAAAAGCGGCAGAAGCCCGTAATAAACATGTTCGGACGTACAGGCTGGATTATTCTAGAAAATTTTTAAGAATAGAATGCAATCAAGATGTGCTTATCAGGTTGCTTTTGACGTCAGACCCTCTTCTGACAGGAATGAGGAAGACTAAATCGAAGAAGAAAAAACCCCTTTTAATTGAAGTCTTAAATTTACTTGACGAAAACGACATTTGTAACGTTAATATCAAAAATGAAGACGACACTGTGGAAAATGACGTATATATAAGATTAATTATTATGTGTTTTCCTTTTTCTACACTGAAATACCCTAACCTACCTTTAAATCTAATAAAATACTAATATAAAATTATAAATGAAAAAAATATTTTTGAGCGACTTTTAGGGCCAAATACCTGTCTGTGCACCGTGATAAACTTCGCTACCCTCATTAAAATAAAATTTGTATAGTTTTTGAAAAACGATATTAAGTATTGATAATGAAGAAATTTGCACCAAATTTCAAACTTCGACTATCATCCTTTTGCAGATATTTAGAGAGCTATAATTTCCTCGTATTGGGGGTTCCATGCTTACACTTCTAGCTCATTTCTTGTTTCAAATTTGGAAACTTTTACTGTAACCGGTTTGTAAATACCTGCTCGTACTGCGTAGTTAATTTGGTTTTTCACCATGCTGCCATCTACATATGAGCAGTTTCGAGTTGATTTTTCCGCTCTTTTTAATGCTACCATCTTCTGGTGCGTGTCTGCAGCATTACTTATTGTGATTTTTTTTACTGATTGAAAATTTACAAAAATTTAAGGGCTATGTTAAGCACCGGGTAATAAGGAAACCCGGTTGAGAAGTTTTGGGGTCTTAAGAAAACGTGCAAACAACGCGTTTAAATGTTTGTATATATAGATGTAATTCCTTGACAAGTTTTTCTTCACATCCTATGAATCATTAAATGTATTAATTTATAAAAAAAGTCTTAATTAAGATTATATATTTTTGTTATGAAATATTGTATTTAGTCAGTAAAAAAGATAAGTGTTTCTGGTGCATATGTTTTTTTTTGGAATTCCCAGGCATATTACAAATAACTTTTCAAAAAAAGGTTTTTTGTGCGATGTCGCATAAAATACAGAGTGGCGCGGAATAAGTTATACAGTTTTAATTCTTTATAACTTTTTTAACTATTAATTTTCTCTTTTTTTCAGCATCTTGTGAAGAAGCCTTAGGGAATCAATTATTAATAACTATACATTCGAGCAAGGAACAAAAATAATTGAATTTTATTTTTCAAACTAAGAATCTATTGTGTTGACACAGCGTGCATATCGTCGTCATTTAAATATGCGCATTGCATTAGACTTGTTCCCATATAAAGTTCAACTTGTACAATAATTGAAGACGACAGACTACCAGCACTGCCTTGACAATATTATTCGTTTCCGTGAAAAAAGTTTCTAATTAAATGGCTATGTTAAAAAGCCAAACTGCAGGGTTTGGGCTACGGACAATTCATCAGCGACAATTACACCCCCGAAAGAATAATTGGGAAATTTTTTTTAGGAAAATTACATTATTGTTTCAATCTCTGTCAGCGGTACTGCAAAGATGATATAAAATTTTGTTTGGCCAGCTGTGGAAAACTACCCAAACTTGTGGTTTCAACAAGAAGGAGACACAGTAAATACTGCTGGTGCCGCAATGGTTTTGGTAAGGGTCATATTCGGTGAACGCGATCGGTGAACACGATCACCGAATTTAACAGCTGCTTAGAGTTTTCTTCGGGGAGATTTGAGAGAAAGAGTGTATGTTAACAAGCGAGGAATCATTAATCAACTAAAAACCAGCATTCGAAATGAAATCATGGCCATTCCACTAAAGATTTTACGAAAAAAGAGCAGAAAATGGATATCACTTACAGGGTATAATTGTTTAAAGCTAATAGACAAAAGTTTCCCAATAATATAGTGTATTCAAAAAAAGTAATAATATTCGGATAAATAAAAAAGTTATAAACCATTTAAACCATAAAGTTCATTTTGCGTATCAATTTTTTGTTCCTTATTTTATACAAAAAATATTTGAAGAGTTGGGAAAAATGAATTGGTGTTAATATTTATTTTATCTTTAATATGGACAACTATTCTACATAATCGTCATTTTAATGTCTCGGACATAAGAATTCTGTAACAAAATGGCTACACGTTACGAGATAGGATGACAAAGTTTATTGGGGCTTAAAAACGGTCGAATCGCTATATTATTGTAAATTCAAAAGTTTTAAAGTAATAGAACCCATATGAGTTTCGAACTGCACTAATACAGTACGTATGAGTGATATTTAAATATGCTAATATCAATGTTCGAAAATAAACATCATACATTTTTCGGCGGCATGAAATAACCCCCCAAGAATTAACTCAAAAAAAAAAAAAAAAAATTAATAACCCCCCAAAAATTTCTTCACAAAGCAACAACAACGATTTTTTGAGAATTACTTAATTTTGTTTTGGGTGTTATTTAATTTTTTTTAATTGGCGGATTGAATTCATATGAAATTACCGCAAAAAAATCATTATTAAATAAAGCCCCAATATATTTTATTTTTATTTCATTTTGAAATGAATAACGAAAACGTTTTTGGGAGCAAGGATTTTCTCCTCTCTGGTATAATAAATGCCGGCTTCGCTAACTAAAGCTTCCCTGCGTAGCCGGCAATCGGTCGGGGTAAGCGGAGCTGGTATTTGTTATACCATAAGAAAATACCATAAGAAAATCCTTGTGGCCGGCCGATGTCCCAACCATGCTATATATCGCGTGCTTCTTGAAACCAAACCTTTACAATTAAATGTATTACACATATTGGGGTTTTATTTCATGTTAGAAATTGAGGTCATGTTTGATACGAAGCAAGACCCCAAAAATTGGGGTATTATATAATTTTTGTTTGCGGTGCTATTTCATTTCATTGGGGCCTGTTTTATTTCCAAAACTATGTGTTTATATCATATGAAATAAGGCCCCACGCTTTGAGGGGTTATTTAATTTTTTTGGTCTGGAAATTACGAATCGGAGTTGGTTTTATAAAGCATGTCATCAGTGCGATGACAAACTGTCATCAAATTGAGTCATTGTAATTGACCTTAAGACAAATTGAGAGAATATCATTATATACCTACCCGTTGCACATGTTTGTTGCACTTTTGTTGTATTCCGCCCTTTGTAAACCCAAGAACTCTCAATTATAAGACACCAGTATGCATAAGCATGCCCGATATGGGTTTCGTAATAATTTTAATTGAAAATAGAATGTGGCAATTTTGCTTCTTATTTTACTTTTCAAAATAAAAATAATGTTAATTATATATATTATGTCATCGCACTAATGACACTTTGTCATCGCACTGATGGCATGATATATTATGTCACCGCACTGATGACAGTTT
This sequence comes from Pollenia amentaria, assembly GCA_943735925.1. Taxonomy (NCBI): domain Eukaryota; kingdom Metazoa; phylum Arthropoda; class Insecta; order Diptera; family Polleniidae; genus Pollenia; species Pollenia amentaria. The sequence continues at coordinate 182,769,210 of OX031007.1, read as the reverse complement.
GTCATTGCACTGATGACAGTTTGTCATCACACTGGTGGCGTGGAGTATTATGTCATCGCACTTATGACAGTTTGTCATCCCACTAATAACACTTTGTCTGTACTGATGTCAAAACACATCAGCGTTATGACGTCTTTTCTATCAGTGTACACAAAATGTGGCGTCGAATTGATGTCACTGTAGTAAAAGCATAGATGACGCATTAAATATGACAAAATTTTAGGATGACGTTCGTCATTACATTGATGTATCCTTTTGCCTCATTGATGCCATTTGTACTAAGATTGATGTCACAATTCTGATGTTAGAGCATTATCAATATGAAGACGCATTTTTCTATGAGTGTAGTAACAATAACAAAAAACTTTTTTAGTTGTTGTTTTCCCTACATGAGTCTCATACGACTCTTGACATGCTTTTTGAAAGACTCGTTAGATTATCTTTTAGAAGCATCTCACAGAGGAATCTGCTTGTGTAACAGTTTCTCTCGTGCAAGGAATCTTCTTCGCTCGTCGATGATGAAAACCGCTCTTCAATATTCTTTTAAATAGTAAGTCAGTTGAACTGTATTCTGAACAAGCTACATATAAGACTATAATTTAGAAATGGATTTTAAAATCGATTGAAAGTCATTTGAAAATGGTCATTACGTAAAAAATCGGAATTGGTCCAAATTTTTTCGGAAATTTTTAGAGCGTTTAAAATTAAGCTGGACATTAAGACCACAGAAATATGACAAAATATTAAGCTGCTTTTATACACATTTTTACATTTAACATCGCATTGAATTAATTGTTTTTTTTTTTTTTTAAATTTAATGTTTATTGTAATTTTCTAAGGCGGTAAGAGGGCCATTGGCTTAAACTGGGGAATCAACCATAGGAATGTACACTGGCTGTACGAATATGTCATCAAACCCATTCTATTGTAGGGCGCAGCTGATTGGTGGCCGGCTCTCAAGGGGAGGTACCAACAAGCGTATAATGCGAATGGTGGCAACAACGGTAACAAACACTGTTTACGATCTTGAATTGGTTACCATCAGGTATTTTGGCGGAGAAGTTTGCTGCAAACGAAGCGGTAAGACTAAGGGCCAATAGAGCATGGAGAGACTAAAACATCGGAAATGCAAGAATACTATATGATATAAATTGGCAAACGGACGTTGACTATGTCAGACCAGAGCCAATCTTTGATCCTGGCTTCACCACGAGCATCTTGGATAGTATGGCTCATTATGGTGACCTAAAAATTCCCTCGGGTGCGATGCAAATATTCGCCGACGCGCAGTGGCTGAAATTCGTTTTTCATCGGCCAAAAATCCGTAACCTTTGAATCGATAGAGATAATTTTGCAATATTTTTTTGCTAGAGAGAAAACTTCTTGAACTTTCTTATGGTTTTAATTTAATTAAAATCGGATTAACAGTTGTTGAATTATCAGAATTTTTTACTTAAATTATTGTTTTTTTTTTGTTTAAAACATTTTATCTTATTCTTTTTTGGATAGGACATGTGGGAGAAACAAATGGTAAATTTACTAAACCCTGCTTCTGAAAGCATAACTATAGCGTTTTCTTTCGAAAAATATAAGCATTTTTATATATTTCTGGAGAACATATTTTTTATCAGCGAAAAAACGTGGCCATATATTGGTAAAATAGTAAAAATTAGTATTCATATGTGTTATCTTTATACGCATATACATACATTCGAATCGAATATCCCACTATTCCTATAGAAAAATGTATAAGCATTTAAAAAAAACATATCATCCATTACTTAAAGTCTGCTTTCCTACCAATATAAAAAATGTTTAACCCACTATTGATAACAGTTTGATATTAAACATAATCCACCCGATTAAAAAAATTGAAAAATCAATAAAAATCAAACCCAAAAAATCCGTTATATCCGGATATCTCTAAAGGCACTTAAGCATATTTTTTTAAGGTCAGCTTAAGTCGATTTTTGTTTGCAATTTTTCAAAGTTTGAATATCCGAGGTAGCCAATTTAAGAGATCCACAAGTCACTCTCACGACCCTATATGTTCTTTCAAATCAATTCAAAAGCTGCATTCCTAAGACAGTTCCAAGAATTGTATCAGTTGCAGAATTATTTTTCAAATCAAAACTTTCGTAAACCATTGTGTTATATTTCAGTAATGGAAAAAGATCAAAAATAATGTTGCTAGTAATATCAGTAAAAGTGTTCAATAGACAGTTCCAAACAATTGCAAGGGTATATATGGGGTTAAAGAGGACACTTTCAGCTTTCTAATGGTAGTAAAATCTCTTAAACCCTCTTAAGAACAAGTTCCACTTCTCTGAAATTCGGATTAAACTAAAATATAGAACCTGTGGAAACATTTCATAACACATCGAGTATAAGTGATAAAGTGATGTAACGAACCATTTCTTAAAGACTTCTTTCCCACTTATATAAAAAAAAATTTCGGCCGATAATAAATAACAGTTGGGGAGAAATCATAATTTAGTTTTGATCAAATTTACAAAAATTAAATTTTTTCTAAGACAACATTACTTATTTGTTTCCAGCAGCATGCCACACCCATAATTACCAATATTTTTATCCAGATTTTTGGATACCAGTAAAAAAAATTGTGTTTTTTGAAGCACTTAAGAGAAAAAGCGCATAATCGAGCGGATCAATAAGAGACTCTTTTACAGCACAAAATGATAACGAATAACCTACACAAAAAAAAGCTGCTATTTTAGTACTGACAACGAGGAAAGTTTTAAAGCGAAAAAAAATTAAAAATTAATTATGGTTCACGAAAATGCTTAAGAAAAGGCATTTAAATCAGTAAAATCAAAACATTTATGAATATGTTAATATTCATTTGCATTTTTTTTATTGTGTTAAAATAAGCACTTATTGTCAGCAGAAAATAGTCGTCCAAACCGGGAACAATCCATACAAAACTCAGGAATCCCATCAGCAAGTTTGAAGTGATTTGAGGTATGAATTCATACATAAAACCTCCTCCTTCTGGAGCACATTTTTTACTTGGAAATATGTTTGCTATCCAAATTGGACTCTTGGCCGATCAAATTAAATTTTCAGCCATAGTGCAACGGGTCCAATACTACGTGGTGTCGGTTCTGGCATTTCGTCCGAGCAGTTAAATTGGGGCATTCCTCTTAGGCTGCCGGATTACTGCAGTGTCATTTAGGCCGAGATAATGACCACCTATACAGTTGCGGGGCACATTCGGTATGGTGATATTTCTGGCAGGGATATTCACATTATTATCGATAGTAAAGCCGCCAGAAGATTCCTAGAGAGTGTATTTATCACATCGGAAATTGTTCGATAATGCCGGATGCCTCTGGAATATATAGCGAGACAATCAGTGGTTACCCTTAATTGGGTCCCTGGATACAGGGGCATACATGGAAGCTGTGTGGCTGATTCGTTGGCACATACAGGAACAATCTTGATAAAGGTATTTCGCTTCCAAGGAGTAAGTGCACACAAATTTAATTTCATTGCGAATCAGAGGTGGTTTGATTAAATTACATGTGAGAAAACCAGAAAATCTGGCCCATCATAGATGAAATGAGAACACGGCGCGCTTTAAGGCTATCCAGACATCACCACAGAAACCTAATTGCGGTTATAGCTGGCCATTGGCCCATTGGCCAACACGCCTAAAGGTTGGGGCTTCCTTACAGTGACCTATGTAAGAGTTCCGGCGAAGAAAAGGAGGCGTAGTTGAACAAACATCTTCTCTCTCACTGCCCAGCATTCGGAGACCTAAGACTCAAGCTGTTTGGTCAAAGAATCCTCAGGGACAACATCTGTCTCTCTGACATTGATTTAAACAGGATCCATTCCTTCATTGAAACAACCGGATGACTGTGTGAGAATATCAACAGAGCATGGGAACGTAGCGACACTGCAAGACAGTGTAACATGTTAACACAACGGGAACATATTATTGTACCCACGTGAGCTGTGTTTAATTTCGGCTACCAGTGGAACCTACCCTAACCTAATGCATATTTAAGACTTTCTACAAAACTTCCAAAAAATAAATATAAATTCAGAGCAGATACTGGCAAACAGGTTACTATCTTTCGTAGGAATTAATATCCATATTTAAACTATTTCATTTTGTTTTTGTGCAACAAAATAAGGTTTTTTATTTGAAGAGAATGATTGTGTATTAGAGAATTTATCTAAGCATACATATATATATATATATGTATGGGTGTACATAAATATAGATAGACTTTATACAAAGCAAACATTTTTTCATGAAATGTCAATTTGAAAAATGATTTTTTTTTTGTTTCACAGACATTGTAAAAATCTCGTATACAAGTCAAATGGTATTGTTTGTGTGTGATATCGTTGATTTTAAATTTTCGTTTAGTTCATAACAAAAATCGTATATCTTCATATTTACATATATAGATATATATATATATATATATATATATATATATGTGCGATTCTTTATTTAGCTTTCCGCAAAAAGTGAAAAAAGAAAATAAAATAAAAAAACGATTTCTGTGTATTGTTGTTAAGAGTTTGATTTTTATTTTTTCAATGCCTTTTTACAGGCGGATATTGTGCACTTTTATGCTCAATCAACAATTTTTTTTCTCAACTTCTTCACTCAAGTGGTCTATGAAAAATTCAATGAACCTGGTTAATGCAGATTGGAAAAAAATTAAATAAAAAAAATGAAAAAAAAAAATAAAACATAAATACTAAGAGAAATGTTAAGCCATATAATCGTTTATTATATTTATATGACTAAATAAAAAAATAAAAAGGAATTTAACTTTTAATAACATATTTTATAAATCATTTATTTTCTCTCGTGAATACATTCTCCCATAATTACTTTTGTTTAGTTTTCCCTAGTTGACACGGTAGGATATTAAATAAATTCTTATTGGCATTAATATTAAGATTTAGCAATACTTTTGTCGTGTTCGTGGTTGTGATTGAAAAAGTTCGGTTAAACTTTTTCTTGCACTAATTTTGTCTGGTATGGAGTAATTTATAACTTTAATACACTTGACAATAAGATAAAATGGCATTATGGTCTGGTACGTGTAGGAAAATAAATTGTACAGATTGGTTTTTAATAAGATTTTAGGATTTTGTTTTTATTTATTTTTTATTATATGTTACAAAAACAATTCCAAGTTATATTCTAACTTAATTTTACCAAGCACTAATAAAGATTGCCTGCAGCTCGTTGTAGACAAACATACTGGAGACTCTGGGGGGAATCGAACCTGCTATTCTTATGCTAATAGGTCACTACCTAATCAGTGCACAGTGTAAGATTTTGCTAATCTAGTTGAACAAAAGTCGTTTTTTTGAGTTTAAATTTGAGTAAATATATTTATCAAATATGAAAGAGCACTTGTTATAAAAGAAGAAAATGCAAAAACTTTGCCTAATTTGTCAACAATAACTATATAACGTTACTGTAAACTTGAATATTTTTGAGTGAATTAAAAACAGCAAAAACACTTACACACATGAAATTGCTCATTTTTAAAAGCGTGTACCTTTTTATTGGAATGGAATTTTTTAACGATTCTTTTTTTGTTTTGAAGCCCAACTTATTCGCTGTTATTATCATGAGAATTTAGTTTTAGATCTGGAACATTCTTTTAGAACTATTTCATTTAAACTATTACTCTTTTCGTTAAGTTAAGACAAAAAAAAAATAATTTTTTAACCGATAAATTCTTTTCTTCATAACGCTTCAACACTAAATTAGTTTTAAACGAACGTCTGAAGTACCTACTTTAAGGCACATATAAAATTATCTGCCGAGATTGGCCGATAAAAAAAGAAACAAATAATGAGTGATTGTACCACATACCACGAAATTTTTGATATATGGCTTAAAACACCCGAAAATGAAAGGCTTGACTGTTCCGTAAACCATATTTGTGGAAGTACTACATTTATTGCAATCTCCAGCAATACCAGAAGAAAACCATTCATTATATTATTTTATTCTTACTTTAATTTATATGTACATATGAAATATATTCTAATTTTAAAATGAATGAAGAAAAATTAAGCACTTATTATTTTTTCTACCTCTTTGTTATTTATTTTAAACATTCTCATGCACACTCGCCGCTTTCTTACTTTTTGATTATCCAACGCGAGTAATAGCAGAAATAAATTTTTGCAGTTATATGGGAGGTGGGCGTGGCAGTGATCCAATTTCCCCCATTTTTCGACAATGGTACACAGTAGCCTAGTAATACGTTGTACCAAAATTCCTAAGTCTAGTTTAATTTTTTTCCAAGATATTTAATTTTGTCTCCCTAAAATGGCTAAATCTTACACTGTGCAGTGTTGCCTAAACTTAATGAAAATAAAATGCTAGATTTTTGCGAAAAAAAAAATGCTTAATTATGCCGAAAAAATAATTTATCCGGATTTGTTTCAAATATTTTATCAGGCGTGTTAAAATGACTTTCAGGAGGGGATTTTATATTGGAACGATCGTAAATTTTGGATCGTTTATCACAAATATTAAAAATATAAAAAAAAACTTAAATAAGACCAAATTTCAGATATACAGAATGAAAAAAGTGCTATATGCATATAGCTACTACTTTACTTTTCCAAGATCTTCCAATTTATCAAACAGCTTATGACGAACTTGTAACAATTATTCCGGTCGAAATAAATATCGACATATATACAAAGATTAAATTTATGGAGATTTTGTGGCAATTATACCCGTCGATATATATACAAATTTTAATTTATATTCGATTCATTATACCCAAAATTATGTATACCGATTGACTTAGAATCACTTTTTTATTGAAATAGGGCGAGAATAACTTAAAACACCAAAGCTTCCTTATTTGGCGACAATAACTTTTGGAACTATTATGTAATGGCAAAATGCATCCCAGTGCAATATAAAGGGTGGTCCAACAAAAACGCGCGATGTTGATTGTAAATAAAACAAAAAATTTTCAGAGATTTATCTTAATATTTTTTATTATCATATGGCAATTATGTGTGAAACAAAATATCGGCCAAATGCTCGCCACGGCTTTGGTGGCATACCTCTATCCGATAGCATATATTTTCAATGACCCTGAGACATAATTGAGGCCTAATGTCGTTAATGTGACGATTTATTTCATCCTTAAGCTCTTGAATTGTTCTTGTCTTATTTACGTACACTTTTTCTTCTACATATCCCCAAAGAAAGAAGTCCAACGGTGTCAAACTATATAATCGTTGCGGCTAATAAACATCACCACGACGTGAGATAACACGGCCATAGAATTGTTTCGTTGGCTGGTTTGTAAGTGACACTATCCTCGTTGAGGTCCATATTCTCAATTTCGCCGACAGCCCATAAGTCGCACTAAACAGACACTTTTTGTGGATGCATTTTAGTAATTACTCGTTGATTTTCATTTGCTCAAATGTGGCAATTCTGCTAATAAACGAATCCACTGAGGTGAAAGTATGCTGACCAAAATAATCACGAAGTGCACGAAATGCATTTGGATTTGAACGCCCATTTTCGTAAAAGGCTTTATTCATAATTGACTTCGTCAAAGACTGAAACAAAAAAATGTCAAATAAAGTTGTGCAAAATCTTGACGTTTAGGTGTGATTCACACTTAACTTCGTGCATTATGGTTGGACCACCCATACTTTTCCCATAAAAAATTTATCAAGAATTTACATTTTGTTAAGAATTGAGATAGTGGGTAGTTAAGTTACAAATATTTGGGAGGAAAAATAACATGGGGTCGGTCAAATATATGTCCCATCTAGGAGCATCCTAGGTACTATGGGCTACAATGCTTTAAAATTATTTGATAATGTCCGACTTCAAAATATTTACTGTCGGATTTAAAAAAAAAAAAAATAAAAATTAAATTGCGGCTATGTGAGCAAAAGTGGAATACAAAATTATCACTTCCGGTTTTGAAGTGCGTTACACATGTAAATAAATTTGCATTAAGTTTAAGCTTATAAATATCTCATATGGATATTTTCAAACTCCACTAAAATGAGGACGCCCTAATACTTTTTTTGGTAGAAAAACAAAAGAAAAAAAAAACAGATCGAAGTTAGACAAATTTTTATTTAAATTGGTCATTTCCGTTTTTTTTGAAAAAAAATTTTTTTTTAACACCACGTGCCTTTATTTTTTTGTTTTTTTTTTTTTTTTTAGTTCAAAATCGATAATTTAAAAAAAAAAATCAGCCATGTCACAGAGTACAATTCCATTCGGAATGAAAAAAAACATATTTTTTTATTGATTAAAAGTATATTTTGATAGTTTTTTGGCCTTTAAGATACAGAAAATTCCCATTCCGTTCATGAAAACAAAAATGGTTTAATTCCGAAAAGCTTTTTCGTAATTTTCTGAAGCACCAAAATACGGAATGAATTCCCTTTCCGAACGGAATTGTACTCTCTGACATCGCTTAATATTTCAAAAATGGCACTTTCGCAACCCATAACTCGACAAATAAACATCATACAAAAAAAAAATTTGCCACACACATTCATATCTACTAAAGTTATAGTTAGCCACTTATAAAAGAATTTGGGCGATATAGTTTTTTTTTGGTCCGCTTCACGAATAATGCCTCATATATTTGGATTCTGGATTTCTGAGTAATATCAAATCGATTTAGCCTCTGTCAATGTGTCCGTCTGTCAGTTTTTCTGGGCAATTTGAAATCTAGCAAATTAGTCTAGTAGGAAAAGTGCTACGGATGAAAATGTGTCCTAATCGCCATTTGATTTCATATATATCGTCACCTAAGATGCAAATGGGCGTACCGATACTTTTAATTTTTTTCTACAGGAGAAGCAAAAAACTTTACAAAATAAATAACAACAAGTTGTACTTGGCCTTTGAATTTCTTTAACAAAGTCGCCATATTTGATCGCAGGGATCTTAAATTTTAGTGAACATGTGGTTTCATAAAACGAAAAAAAAACAATCTAAAACTGTATTTCGAATTTTTTGGTTGTTACCCTCTTTTGTATTTCAGGCGACGATATCTATTACGATTCAAAATCATCATTATAAACTCCTTTGATAAATATATGTATTTAAGCTATATATAAAAATGTGGCATACATTTTTTATAGATATTTCCATAATATTTTAATGTTGGTAAACAAGAGATTTTTTTTTTGGTTACTAAAAAAATTTTTAATACTTCTACGGCCATAGTTATTAAAAATAAAACAGGTTTTTGAGGTTTATAAAACTGATTTTTTATAAATATTTTTTATAACTTATTATTATTACGATTTAATGTTTTTGGGTAATATAAAAATATTAAATAATATAAAAATTTAGATATATTTTTAGCTGGTGAGTTATTTTAAACTGACTGTTTATTGACTGTTAACTTTATTTAATGGGGGTTTTTAAGTTTTGATGATTTCAAGTTTTTATTATAATTGCATTTATATGCTATGATTTTCCTTTAGCTATTAACAAAAAATATACAAAAATAAAGTGAAAAAGTAAAAAAAAAAACAATTTGGATTCGTGTACATTTGAAAGTCACACTCTTTATTCCACATCATTGGTAGTTTGTATTACTCCTTGGCCGTTAAAATAAAGTTGTTAAGTGGTTTTAATTTAAATTATCGTTATTTTATATAAACGTCTTACTTATTTTTTATTTTGATTTTCATATTATTTTGGATTTACCAACTTGAGTTTCATTTTCTTAAAAAAAACTATTTTTTCACCAACCTTAAAAATAACAGTGTTATATTTAATAATTTATATGTATCTAGCAACATCAAAATTAGTTACGGAGTTACGAAGGCATTGATCAAGATGCCTTCGTAACTTCAATTATAATTGAAGTTACGAAGGCATTATAATTTCTTTAGAACCATATATTATACGTATGGTTAAAATTCTTCAGACATCTTGTGAGGTTTTGTGTTATCTCGAGAACACTTATGATCATACATCTACAAAAAAGAAGGTGGAACTATACTAAAAGTTATTAATTTATTTATTAGTGACGTGCTAAATTCCGATTTTTTATTTGTGATAGAAACACTGAAATTTATTATTGAAGGAAAGCTAGTTTCTATGCGCATTTCGCTGGTTGCTTAGGCCAGCACGGCAGGAAACTTTTTTCAAAGACTTTAGAAAAGCTAAAAATATTATACAAATAAGACCATAAATATTTCAAACAAGCCATAAAATTGATTCAAGTTCGCTAAAACCATAAGGAATGCCAAAAAGTCCATAAAAATGGCTAAATTAGCGGAAATGCGCAAAAATTTGCTAAAAGTGGCACGATAGAAAAGTTCAATATTTATTAAAAACCGTTTAAGCTGTAAAGAATCTGAAAACTTACAGGAAAAATTGCTTCTATCGCGAACATGGCCAAAATTCGCGAACTTCCACTTATTTAGCCATTTTCTTGAAATTTTTGACATTCCTTATAATTTAAGGGACTTTTAATCAATTTCATGGCATAAAACCCTTTCGACACTATTAAGACTCTGACGACAAAATCAGAGTAAATTTTTATCGATGCATAGTTAACGTTGCGTACGGCATACCAAAAATACATCGACACTTAAACTTGATATTGGAAATGAGCATACCGATTTACAACAATCGACACAAAACGATATCATTTCGTATTGATTACGCTAAATGGAATAAGGGTGATTATTTCAATAATATATTCTTTTTTTTGCAATAATACAGTTAAGGGAGAAGAATTCTTTAAATCATAGGAAAATGTGATAAGTTTAAGTTAAAAGAATTATGTATTCAATGTATATTATTTTTATTATGCTGCATGTATTAAGCTTTTTATTTATAAATGTCACAAACAAGTCACTTATTACTCCTATTTCCGTACTAACTTCTCTGCGGAAATCAGAGCTAGCTTTGAAGAAATTAAGCTCATAGAGAATAGGAGAGGCAGATATGCAATCTTCACTTACTCCCTTTTGATAAAAAAATGCCCAACTATATCCATGATTGATTAGTCAAGCTTTTATTGAAAGACAAGTCGACATTAAACTTATTTAGATTTCAATAGTGGGATTCTGTAATTTTTAACAATAACAACTTTTGTTACAATTGACAATCGCATGATTATTGTTTGCACTAACGATTATGCGATTCGGTAAACTGTTCTTTACTAAATAGAAAAAAATTAACGTCAAGTGGCATCACTGTCAAAAAAATGTCAAATAACGAAAAGCACAACGAGGAACAAAAAAAAAACCAATCAAATTATTAAAACTAAACAAATCTTATTTATTTTTTTTTAAGAAGGCATTTTAACTGCAAAATATTCAATTGCCATTTTCCAGTCATATTTTTTTTTTAAACTAAATTTTTTTTCGAAATTGAACAATAAATAAACAACACTAAAAAAGTTGTCGTTTAGTTAACACAAACAGATGACTTTGCGATAACAAGTGTTGTTTAAATTTTTTGACAATGACAACTATTGTTAACATTTTTTAAAAGAATTAAGAAAAAAAACAATAACTTTTCGTCAAGAAAAGGCCAAACCAAGTCAATGCGCTTGAGGCTGGGATACTCTGAAGTCTCTAACGCTCACTTTATGAACAGAAACCTATTAAACGTTTATCCGTTCCATGGATTTACTCCAGTAAATATGGATCATATACTTTTAAATTGTCTAAGTATGAACAAATTCAAAAATAGCATACTTAACAATAAAGACTTTTTCCAATTGAACGACTCTACAATGACCGACAACAATATAAAATTTAAATTAATTATTTAGAGCTTAGGTTGATCGATGTCAGAGCTCTTTCTTTTATACTGATAATTAAGTTAAAAGTATTGTATCTAAATAAATTAATTAAATAAAAAAATACTCGCATTTCAACTTACAGGAATAGTTTGTAGAGTGGGTTCATGGTGGCCAACTAAGGCACTCATTCCCCTCACTTAGTGGAGTAAAGCAAGGATGTGCACTATCGTCGCTGGGGTTTTTTACTATACTGGACCTTATTTCACAAAAATTTAATCAAGACAACAGAATCATTATCTTGGGTTTGAACGATACTCTAAGCGAACTAGCATATGCAGGCCCGGTCTGGACTCCCGAAAGGAGGCTATAACAATAGGTCTAAAGGTAAATAGTAGTAAAACTAAAAATATGAGAATAAATGAAAACAGCAACAAGTCGAGAAATCTGATTATAAACTGCTCTTGGGTGCAATTGGGACAACGTCGTCGGAAAACTGGCCGATAGCGAAAACCGTTTACGTTAAGCCAAAGATACCTTTGTCCGCTTAAATTGCCGTTGGAGATGTAGAACTATCCAGCAATCTACAAAAATGACAATAGTAAACGCCTGTGTAAATTCAATGTTGATATATAGAAGCAACTGGTTCGTGACGAAAGCAGCCACTCAAAAGTTGTAGAGATTCGTAAATAGAAGTCTGCGGAATATATTGCGAATCTGATGGCCATTGTTCTGGCCCGGAGAAATAAACGCCTGTACCAAAAAGCGAACCAAGAACAAATTGAAACTGCAATACGACGCCCAAAGTATCAATCGCTGTATCATATCCTTCGAAAAGGCTTGAATGGTGTAACCCATACTGCTTTGGAGTGGAACCCACATGGAAACAGAAGAAGCGGGCGCCTCAAGTTATTATGGAACAGATCAATAGCAAAGGATACATCTAAATCTTTTAGAAACCACTGAAAGGTGTACATAAATACTCTTTGTAAATGGGCTAAATTGAAGTACATATTGTACTACAACATGCTGTTATAATAATAACAATTAAACCTTAAATTGTTCTGTATAGTTATACTTGGAAGTGGTGTTAAATATAATTTGGTCGGGCTATACTTTCTACCTTCTTAATTGTATTTTTTTTTTTTTTTTTTTTTTTTTTTATTAATTTTCTTACCAACTAGGAACTAGCAGGCCTCAAGATTTTGTCTTTGTATAGATTAATTTCCCTTAATGGAGACATTCTCTTTAGTTACATTTTAACTGGTCCCGTCAGCGTTTCAACGGAAGGCACTGATTTATTTAGAGAGTATATCCCCTCTGTACGGACATAGTATATGTGCAAACAAATTTAGAAAGTTTGTTTCTTTTTTTTTGGAAATTATGTTGCCATATATTTCCTTTTCTGTTACCCTTTACAAATAAGAAAAACAAAAGCTAATTCATCATATTAAAACGTTTCTTTTTACATCTGTTACTTTTTTTATTTCCCTTTTTATTTGTATTTTATTGCTTTTTTTACGAATTCTATTTTCCTTCTTATTTTGTTGACTAAGCTCTAACAACTGTCAAAATGAATCTACGAGGTATTTGCTACGGTTGTTGTTTTTATTGTTTCTGCCTTTGTTCTTAGTTTTGTTGTTGTTTGTATTGCATTTGATATTTATTAAAAATCCATGTAGATACGACTTCGACTATAACAAATTTTAGCGACAGTAGAGAGTACGTGCCCAATCAACGTTATTGAATGCGTTGATTAGATGTCTACTTGCACATAGAAATGGCTATTAGGGTGAGTCTGAGTTAGTTAATATGTATTTATACTTTATCGGGTGTTTTTTTTTCAGATGCGTAAAAACGTTTTTAACTCATTGGCATTAATTTTTAACTATAAATTTGAGCACGTTGTCGTTTTCTTAGTGAATCAGGTTGTATTTCGGCAATAACGGTTCGAGTATTTGCTTCCAAGTGGTGGATAGGTTTTGGTTTATCTGGATAGACTTATGACTTAACATATACCCCGAGAAAATTGTCTAGTTCCGTTAAATCACATTACATAACTTGTCTAATTCCGTCAAAACCAATTAATAGATTAATTTCGTAAAATTATTCTTTCGCCTAAGGAGTCTCCCAGTACAATGATCGTTTCACGTGTTAAGTGACATGTAGCACTATCCTTTTGAAACCACATGAGTGCAATACTTGTTTCCAATTAAGGAATGAACAATTCAGTAAGCCTGTCTCTATACCGCTCACCGTTGTCTGTTCAGACTATCGTTATTTGTAAAGACATATGAACACGCGATTCCACCGATCTATAAATCACACCAAAAAGTGCGTTTTACTGCATTTATTAAAGTTTCCATAACGGCTTCAGGACTATCGTTGCCTTTAAGCTAAGAATGTGTGCATGATGATCAGGAAGATTCCTGTAAGAATTCAATATTGCAAGCACGCAAATCAAGACTCTAGCGCAAATTTTTGTTGTTGAGAATGATGGCAAACTATTACATTTGAATCTTCATTAACACAATGCTGCACACCTTTAATTGCTTGTTTCGTATGAACTGTATGACGTACAGCAGCTCAAAATTAATAACATTGACCACAAGTCTAATTTTTTGCTATCACTTAAATATTTGCTATTACTTAAATCAGGTGAACATATTGGTAATTGTGAAATACAACAACTTAATTATAAAACAGAGTAATTTTTGGGATTTTAGTATTTTGGTCATAGCTCGACAATTTTTTAACCGATTTGGCAGATTTGTATATCGACGTCCTTAAGAAGAAATTAACTATTTACTTGGCTTATAAAACTTGGACTCAGGAAGATATGTATATAATTCCCGGAAATGGGAGTGTTTAAAAAAATGGCTATGTTTTAAAAAAAATTTTGGGCAAAGAATATCCGACTTTTTGGGAAATATATTCTGCCAAAATTTTTATTATTTTTTGTTTTTTGATAGATTTTAGTATTTTGATATAAAAAACGTGTCCATAGGTTATACTAGAGTCCTAAAATTTAAAATATTGATGTTTTCTCGAAAATTTTTGGAGTATCTTGGTCATTACTTGGCTATTTTTAACCGATTTGACAGACTTATATATCTATGTGCACGTCATAAATCCCGCCCGGATGTTGTGTATTGATAACCAAGATGCTTGTACCTTATTTAGAAATTTTGGCTCTTTCCGTTTTTGTGCGGAAGGTACTACGCCCCCTTTTTAATCCCGCTCTTATTTTGTGAAATGCTGTGTATTGATAACCGATATGTTTGTATCTTATTTGAGAACTTTAGCTTGTTTCGCTCTCCAGATATACATAAATATATATTGTAAGTGCCACACTTACTTCTCCCATCCCGCCCTGAGAGAGAGCTAGTGTATTGATAACCAAGATGCTTGTACCAAATCTGAAAGCCCTGGCTCCAGACATACAGAAAAATAAATAAAATAACAACAACAACATGGGATTTATTGGAGAAATAATAGGTAGTCGTGCTTTTTTACTCATATCTCAGCCATTTATGGACCGTTCTGGCTGAATTTAAAAAGCAAATTTATAGTGAGAATATTGGAATAAATATATACCAACAAAGTCACCATCATATCTGCGGTCTGAGGAAAATCCATTTCAACAGACGGACAAACAGAAAACCGGACTTGAACTCCACTTCTCATAAGGAGCCAGAATATATATACTTTATAGGGTCTAAGATCAATATTATAGAAATGACAAGGTTATATGTATATACTAGGGTATTCATTCGGTTAACCGTTAATCGGTTAACTTCTTTTCGATTAACGATTAAAATGGTCAATTTCAGTCGATTAACCGACGCGTCGTAACAAAATTTTTAATTTTTTGTAGTAGTATAACATTTTTTTTAGTTTTTAAATATTTGTTACGTCTCATATACAAAAGGAATGTGTTTAGAAAATATTATTTCATACAAACAATAAAGGTCTTCAGTGATATTTATTTTAAATAAGTGTTTGCTGTCAACAGCTTTTTATTTCACGTACTTTGTATATTTATGTGTTTAGTTGTTTGATTCTTCTCGTATTTTCTCATATCAATCTTTTGCCAGAATTAACCAAAATAATTACAAGAGCTTAAATTAAAAAAAAAAATTAACAGAACTCTAATGGCATAATGACATAATGGAAGATTTGATACGTTAAGATAAATCCAGGAAAAGGACTGATAAATTAGATATTCTGTATTATGGGTTTCTTTCGATTTCTCCAACATCAACGATAAGTGAACGAATTTTTTTCAAGTCAAGTTTTATCAAAACTAAAGAAAAGAATCGCTTAAATCCTAAACATTTAAACGAAATTAATTTGCTTATTAATGAGATTTATCTATAACGAGCTATTTTTTTTTTACTTTTTATTTTTCTAAAAGATTATTTTTTAAGGTCTGCTTTAACTATTGAATAACTAATAAAATTATCTTACAGTTTATTTTTTAAATACTACATAATATTTATGAATTAATTAAAAAATATGTATTTAATACATATTAATGAATATTTTTTATTTGCTCGTTTAAGTAAAGAATTGTTATGCTTGAATTATGCTATTGTTTTTCTTTTCTAATAAGCTCGAAATAATAAATAATTTAAAAATTTTTATTTATTGAAATTACCTAATTTATAAAAAAAACTGTGTTAATCAGTTAACCGATCAATTAAAAAACTAACCGATTAAACGAAAACCTCGGTTAATTAATAGAGCGATTAACCGATTAGAGCAAAAGCCAGTTTAAATGAATACCCAAGTATATGACCTTTTTGAAGGTGAAGGTTATAAAAAAAGAGAACTCTCAAATCAAGGGTCATAAGAGACATTGCTGCCTTTGTTATTTTTCGCCTCTAAATAAACACCTGATATAAGTTGTTCAAATCTGTAATTGTGAGTTTTTGTGTAAATATGTACATATGTATTTAAAAATGAAAATTAGTTTGTATGTTTTTCCCTACAGACTCCTAAACTACTGAACCAATTTTCCTGAAATTTTAACAGTTTTCCTGATTTCTGAAGGCGGTTCTGCTAATACATTTAATCATTACTTGAGAACGATTTGTCCGACAAGTACTTACTAATAATTAGGAAAGAAATATCCTTTAACTGATCCTAAAAACAGGTTTTTTATTTTCAACTATTTTGGAGTTATTCAAAAATAAATTGCGATAAATTTGGTTTTTAATGCTAAATTAGTATATTTTGGTTTTTAAAAATTATTAGGACAACAATTTGAAATTTTTTTCATTTAACTAAAAGCCATATTACGACCAAAAAAGTCCATACATCATGCAAATCGGAGGAGAAATATTAATTTTATTTATTAATCATTAGAGCCTAGGCCTGACTAATATTTCCCCCTAAAATAAAGCGGTTCTGCTAATAGATTCCATCATTACTTGAGAACGATTTGTCCGATTTTGATCAAATTACCCGCAAACTTGACGTGATAGAAAAACTGGAAACGGATTTGGATTAAGCATGCTTAACTCAATTAAAATCACATAACAAGGTTCTTGCTCCTGCTTTTTTCATTTTTTGGCAACTAGTTTAATTATTACCAAAGATTGATGGTTATAAGAAGGTTTTTTCTCTTTTAAGTACCCAAAACGCAATTACATATTCAATCACTCTGCTGTTTGATATTTCTACGTTTTTCGTGTATTCGATTTAAATCGTGCTTTTGGTATGATTTACCGTTTCTCTATTGTATTGTCGTTTTTTTTCTTTGTTTATATTCTTGTTGAAAACACAAGCACTAACAAGACTGTACAGAAATATGAACAGAATTATGCTTTCTTTATTTATGTTAGTGAGAGTTATGTTCTGCCATTAGGTGTGTTCATTTACTTTACTAGCAGAAACTTGCAAAGAGAGAGTAAGTAGGAATTTAAAGAAATTGATCTCATAAATACTAAAAAGTAAATGAACACTTTGCCAGCCAAAATTTGCAAGTTAAAGTAGTGACGAATATACAGGAATATTTGAGTACCCATTAATTATTCTAAGACTTAGGAAAATTTTATACATTACGGTAAAACTAATGTGATTTTATTAATTTATATTTGTTTATGTTGAATAAAATGAATCATGAATTAGATTTTTTTTATTTAGGAGGTGAAAGAAGAATTCAGGTTTTTATCAATAATAAAAGATAAAAATCCCTTTGTTTACAATAAAAGTATTTATAAGGCGAAACAAAGGGGGTCATTTTCCAAAACACTTTACCTCACTTGAAAAATATTTTAATACACATTTTTAAAAATTCCAAAAAAATTTATATGAAAAATTTCTCAACGCATGATGAAGTGATTTAAAATATAAGCCCTGAGTTATAAGGTTAAAATTTTAACCGGATACTGGTCTCTCGCTATATCGATCCACTAAAAGTCGAAAAAATTGTCTAATAGTACGAAAATTGTGTGTTTGTTAGAACAAATTTAGTTAATAGCGACTCGCAAGAAACTACTGTCATGTGCAAATGCTAGGTAAGATGGAATTTTTGGAAATTCGAATATTTAGGGGATAAATAGCGTAGAAATGAGTAAATTCGCTAACCTCATAATTCCTAATCTAACCGTGGACTCATCCATGCGTGCCGAACAATATTTTTGACCGAAGAATAATTTTTTTACTGAGAGTGTTCTTCAGAACGATTCACCTATTTCGGAAAATTTGACCGGTAAAACAAAGCTACCATATGGTTTACAGATGTAAACAATTATACAAACTGCAGCAAAATTAGCAAACTACTTATATTGAATTCTTTTCTTAAAGTGTGTTAAGAAAAAGGACGAAAAAAGGAAAGTGATTTTATTATTTTTAATTATATATATTTTTTTATTTAATTATTCAGCAAATAGCACTTAATGATGTGGCAGCTCAATTCAACTTTTATGTACAAATAGAAAAAAGTGCATCGCAGTTCATTTGGTTCTGAACAAGAATTCAAATTAAACCATTAATTTTTCAATTAAAGCCAATAACCATAGAAATGAAAACTGTTTTACTTAAATTTCTTTAAATATCTTTGTTTTACTTTTTCCTTCTACAAGTGGTACCTTTTTAATTTGCTATAATAGATATTAGAAACATAAAATTATAGGTGCAGGGTCCTGAGTGAATGAGAACCTATAACGGTTGTATTTTTTTTAATTAACTTTGGCATTTAAATATGACAACGAAAGAAAGGCAAAGAGGTAGCGGGTTAAATTATTGTTACACAGAAAAAATTATTAAATTTCTCCTATCACCAAATTTGTTCTAAATTCATAATATCAAGCAAACAAGTTGTTGATTTTGCACCTATTACCAAAATGATTATATTGATTACCAAAAATTTTAAAATTTTTAAAAAATATTTTCATTAAATGATATTTTTAATTTTAATTAAAAAAGTTTAATCAAAAAACTTTGACATTTTAAACAATGTGTTAATTTATTTAAATAAATATTGACAATTCCCAACAACAGTTCTACATGTTTAAATTATTTTATTTTAAACGAAAAAAGTCAATTAAGATTTTTTGTTATTTAATTAAAATTTTAATTGAAAATTTATTTCAAAACAACTAAAATGTTAATTAAATCAAAATTAAATTTTTAAATTTTTTCAGCTAAAAAAATTATTGATTCAATTATCACATTAATTGAATTAAAATACTTTTTAAACCATTTTTTTAATTGATAAAACACTTTTTTCTGTGTTAATTATAAAATAATTTTAGATATTCTCATAATCTACTTTATGGCAGTTTTATTTGGTCCAAATGCATTTATTTGGTGTTTGTTTCATAATAAACAAGACGGTCATAAAGTAAACAATGAAAATATCTCAAATTATTTTATAATTAATAAGAATCTTTAATTTTGTAAAAAATTTAATTTGCAAACAAATTTTTTTACTAATGGGTTATTATACTGCATTAGTGTTAAGTATCGGGTATCTAGGTAACCATTATACTCACAGTACTAATAATAACACCTGATCGGTTAAAAGCAAAACAAAATACATAAGGGATTTTTTAACAAGTTCGATATTTTATTTAGCAATAAATATTTAGCAATATCTGTCCTAAGTTAAACAAAAGTATGATTTCTTATTGCATAAATATTTTTAATAGTTTTTAAAATCAACATTAGCTTATAAATTTTGCAAAGTATCCTTATTTAAAACTTCTTTTGGAAAAGTTTGTTTTGTAAACAAGAACATGAAACAGCTGTTTCAAAAATTCTTGCAAGTAAAAATTTTACTACACCATTTTTCATTGAAAATGAGAAAATTCCAGATGAAATTGAGAAAATTCCAAATGAAAATGAGAATTTCAATTTGAAATTGAGAAAATTCCAATTGAAATTGAGAATATCAATTTGAAATTGAGAAAATTCCAATTGAAATTGAGAATATCAATTTGAAATTGAGAAAATTCCAATTAAAATTGAGAATATCAATTTGAAATTGAGAAAATTCCAATTGAAATTGAGAATATCAATTTGAAATTGAGAAAATTCCAAATGAAATTGGGAAAATTTTATTTCAAATTGAGAAAATTCCAAATGAAATTAAGAAATTTTAATTTATAAAATTAAATTATATATTTTTTTTAATATTCATACAACGAACGTACATAACAAACATAATGATGGAAAAAATTAAAATAAATACAAATCGCAGTATTATTGACCAACAGGCACATCTTTCAGATCCAGCGCAGTTTGGTAAAACGTTGTATGTTGTATGGCTCTACTGCAATATCCAGTAGTTGTACATGTCTTAGAAGCATCACCTCTTCTAAAAAGTCAAGTCACTGCACTTCTACTAAATTGGGGGAATAACGTTTGGTACATTCATCATTGTTTTCACAATACTCTCCAGCTACACTCCTTCGTTTGAGCCCCTATTGCCCGATGCTTAACCCCATAGAAATGATTTGGTCAAAAATAAAAAGTATGACGAAAACAAATATGAATGTACCGAACGTAATTCCCCCCAATGTAGGAGAGCAAAGGCTTGCCTTTTTAGAAGAGGTGATTAAGGCTTCTAAGTATACATGTCTTACTGTCTACTGGAGATTGCAGTAGAGCCATGTGGTCAATAATACTGCGATTTGTATTTATTTTCATTTCTTCATCCTGATGTTTGTTGCATGAATATAATAAAAATCATATAATTCACTTTTATCAATTTAAAATTAAAATTTCTCAATTTCATTTGGGTTTTTCTCAATTTCAAATTAAAATTTCTCAATTTCAAGTTGATATTCTCAATTTCAATTGGAATTTTCTCAATTTCAAATTGATATTCTCAATTTCAATTGGAATTTTCTCAATTTCAAATTGATATTCTCAATTTCAATTGGAATTTTCTCAATTTCAAATTGATATTCTCAATTTCAATTGGAATTTTCTCAATTTCAAATTGATATTCTCAATTTCAATTGGAATTTTCTCAATTTCAAATTGAAATTCTCATTTTCATTTGGAATTTTCTCAATTTCAATGAAAAATGGTGTAGTAAAAATTTGCAAAAATTTTTTTATCACTCAATTATTTTCTCTCTTTTGACGCTCTCAACTTGCAAATTTTTTGGGTTAATGAACACTTTCCAGTAACAATTGTTACAACTTCGTAACAATTTTTAGTAAATGAACACAGCTAATTTTGTTTCGTTATATATGTTAACAATGAAATACAAATTATCATAACAGGGTTGTATTTTCCTCAAAATACTTAAGAATTCTATTATAGTGTAAAACTGGCTTTAATGGTACCCTACTTATTATTGTTCTCCTACTTTTTATTTTTATAAGCTTAAAACAAATCGACGTAAGAATAATTAATTAATCTATGTTTGATCTTGATAAATATTATGCACTAAAAATTTGTTTATATTATACTGAATCTAAATAATTACTTACAGAAAATTCGAATTAAATTAAAAAAAAAACACAAATAAACTTTAAAAACATTTAATTGGAAAATTGCTAATAGGACACTTTTAAGGAACAAAATTTTATGGATGAAAAAAAAAACAAAGTAATTTATTAAAATGAAACAAAATTCAATAGTTTTCTTATACATTTAAGAAAAAACTCCTAATTCATAAGACATAAAAAATATTTGGAAGAACTAGGCTTCTAAGGTACAAAGCTGCCAGACTTTTTGGGCGCATTGAAGACATATGTATATTTTGCACCTGATGCACAAAGCTTCCTCTTTTGGTTTATTACGAATTCGTCATGGTCATCTGGCTCTTTGGGTTCCAAGTCGTTACCAATTATCCGTTCAGTCACTCTGTATTTGGTTCGTTAATTGATAACGTTAATACCGACCTTACGTCACGGTGATACCAGAGGACTGATTGCGAGAAAACTTGTGAACGTGCTGAAAGTTTACTATAGACTGACGTAAGATGAAGTAAAAACAAGCAGCCGCTGAAAAAGACAGCTTGATATATTAATGTTTCAATTTGCGCATTGTTACGGTGAAACCACCTCGGCAATTAAAGGTTAAACAAAATTTTACTCATTTTATTTCAGTGGGGGTAGCAAAGCGCACCGGGTTAAACTAGTATTTTATGTGATTTCTTTTTTACTTTGAACGATTTCTTAATAGTGAAAAAATGTTTTCAATGTTTTTGTTTTGTTAAGTAAAACACAAGCTAATACATACATTAAGTACAATATTAAGTAAATTTAATAGTCAAATAACCATTAAATACAATTTAAGGAGAGTTTGTTAACATTCGATTGATACAGATTTTATAAAACTAAACTGAAATTTAAGTAGAAAATTTATAATTTGTAAGGCATAGTAAATAAAGGCAAATACTTAAATTTTACTATAGAATACTTTTGTATTGATTTTTTGATTCAGTTTGTAGTAAAACGAAATAATCATCTATTAAGGGCCATTATTACAACCTAATGATAAAGTTGCTGATAGTTAACGTGAACAAATATCTTGAACGATAAAGTGACCAACAAGTTTTATCCATTATTACAACTGTCCGATAAAATAAAAAATGTAATTTATATACTGTGGCAACATTGCAGTATATACCGACTACTTTTGGTTGTTAAAATACGTAGTGGCAACGACTTGCTTTTGTTTCTTTCTTTAATTAAAAAAAGAATTCCATTTTTGTGCTTTATTTGTCTTCTTAATGGTAAATTGTTTTGTTTTTTGTGTTAAATTGTGCTTTTTTTTTAAGTTTGCATAATTTAATTTGACTTAAAACTGTCACTGATGCTACCATATCTTCCGCAGAAAATATGGCATCTTCAAGTTCTTAAAGTTCACTTGTAAAGTTACCATGAGGACAAACCTGATGTTAGCTTATCAGTCACTTTTTAGGTTAATGTTAACTTGTAATAACCAAAAACTATTTATCTGTCAGATAGCATCCTAAAAATAACTATTTGTAAGTTGTAATAATGGCCCTAAGCCAATTTGTCTGACAGTTTTTTTCAACCCAATACAAAATTTTTAGACCATTCTGTTGTTGCTATTGAAAATATATCGGGCAATTATATTAACTAGCACCAATACAAACTTCTCGATAAAGCAGGGCTTTTTTTGCTATATGACGAATGAGCTTGGTCGAAAAAATGTATTCTAATGTTTTGGTATTAAAAATTAATCAAATCGGTATGCTTCTTCATTAAGTCTCTTTGCCACTATCAATTGGGATACAAATTTAATCCCACTGTAGACGATTTGAGACATAAATAGGCCTGAAATATTTTTTTAGTATAAAAAAGGTTTTGCTGTGATGAGAAGTTAATTACGCCGGCTTATTATTTCACCTACCCTCGTTTACGTTCGGCCTTCAAAGGCTGCAATGAGATTCAAATGGGTTTTTAATTTGACTTATTATATGCCCCAATGTAGGAAAAAATTTAAAAAGCAAACAATTTAAGCAATTTTGTGCGAGGTTAGGATAAAAAATCACTTAACAAAAATTTTAGCTCGATCGGTTAAAAATTGTCGTTCCGCACGTGAGAACGAAATTGGGTGATAAGGGATAGAAAAAAGCTCGACACTAGAGTATCCACTCAATTTATCATCGTTTAATCGAACAAAATTTTCGCCATTATTTGGTCGAATAATCAAAAAAGTCAATTTCAAATAAGTCGAACAATTTATGTCAATTATTGAATTAAAATTTATTTCTTAGAAAATTCTACTTTTTTTATTATAAAAATATTTTTTTTTAGATTCCTAACTAATAAAATACATAACAACTAAATAACATTCTGTTTTATTCTGAACATATTTTAGTCCCTTTTTAGATGTGGGTGTGTGTGAGGCAAATCATGTAATAAACGAGTAACTACTAATTCCATACGCATGAATTTTCGTGCTATAATAGCGCTTTTAATATTGAGTTTGACGTTAATTGTAAAAAATTCATCAGCATATATAAATATGCGCTGTAAAATTATGGGTTATCTGTATTTACCCGGCTTTCAATTCCTTTTTTACCTCTTACCATGGAAACGGCTAGATGAATTTTGACATTTTACGTATTTTTAGATTCGTCTTAATAACCGAAGTGTCATTAGATAGATAATTGAAACCAGAATCACAGATTGTTATCGCAAATTAGTAATACATTAAAGAAACAAATTACCCTAGCCTATAGAGTAGTGCCTTAAAATGAAGGAAAATAAAGTCATCAGCCATGTTCGGTAAATCGAATACATATGAGTAAACTTGATATCGAACAAATTTTGAAAACGATCCAGTTTAAAAAGTTTCTTTATACTTCGAGCTCTTATCTTAACCATAACTTCTCTTAAAATGAGGAAATCTACGGTGATTTAAAAAAAGTCTCAATTGATTTCAATTTTACTTGATTTTCAGGAATAATATATTAGTTAAATTGGATAATGAATAAAAATTTTTTTTTATAGGCTTCTAAAATAAAATAAATATATTAAAGATAATTTATAAAAATGTGAGATGAAAGCCTATGCTGAATTCCCCTATCGATTTAAGCAGGCTGGTCATAATTGCAAATTATGCACTGAAATAAAATAAATGGACCCCTATTGCTGCTGAACCTAATGAATTTATTAAACTTTGGCTTTCAGACCGTTTTATAGTCTGTTCAACCGAAGTAGTGTTCACTTTGTTTTTAGTTTACTTTTATTTTATTTCCTTAATCTTGTTTCGGTCTCTTTAGCGCCTTAAAAACTGAATGTTTTGCAGCAGGGTTTTTGATTTTTTAGTAATTTATTTTATTTTAAAGTTTTAAAACTGCATACGTGGTACAAATGAATTGTTATTTTATTGTTTATTGTTTAACTATATTTTTATGTTATTGCTTTTTTCTGCTTATTAATATAATAAAAGTATCAAATCAAATAGACATGTATGTTTTTCCATTTGATAAAATTATTTGAATTATTCGAGTTATTCGAACATATTAAAACTCTTATTCGATTAATCGAGCAAAATTAAAATTTAAAAATCGATTAATTCCTTACTCGAACAAAACTAAAAGTCAAATAATTGGATACTCTACTCGAGACTACTCAAGAGTAACTTCTAGGGATATAAAATGTACATGAATTTCCCATTATTTTTGTACCTAATATCCTAATATCCCCATACAAAAAAAAAAAAGAATTATCACGAAAATTTGCCAAAATATAATACAATTGAATTACCCCAAGTATTGATTTTTTGCCGTAATTTTTTTTTCTATTATACTATTTTAATATAGAGAATTCCCGAATTGTAGTTCACATTTTTTGTTTATTTAAGACACCTCATTTAATATACATCGACATATTGCTCCTTTAGATGTCGAAAAGTACAGCAAAGGCTCTCTTAAGCAAGATGGCGAAATTGAATGGAGGAAATTGAACAATAGCACAACAAAAGAAGACCGTAAAAAAGGCAAAATGTTTGTCGAAGAATAAGACGGTCTCATCGATACTGTTCATATAATTTCACTCACAACGATTTTACTAGAGAAAAATGCAGAGTTTTTGTTGTGCAGTGGAAAAAATTCCGTCGAAGCAGCATGATTGGCCTTGACATGACTGTTATTGGCATTGAAAAATTATAATAAGAAAGAGGTGAGACAAAAGAACAATGGCGATTACGAGCGAATTTTGAAATTAATTCCTTAGCAATGGATAAGAAAGGTATATTGTAGAAGATGAACAATTTTGTTATTTGTTTTCAATATGTATTCAAATAAAGAGCAATTCACAGTATCTACCGAGTCATCAATCAATGGAATGGAATTGGACGCCTTACCGTCGACACAGTCATTTATCAATGAACAAATCGTTTCTGCTTGGAATACATTCATTACATTCGTCCGAAATGCAATGCATTTAATGGCTGCAGTAGCTTGAGGGCAAAAAAAGAATGATTCTCATTCCTTTTTGCTTAGTGTAATTATTTTTTTTTTATATTGGCATATATTCGTGATTATTATTATTTTTTTGTTTCGGACCACCAAAAGGGTTGGAAATAGAGGGTAAGCTTGTTCTAGAGAAATGTTGGAAATGTTAATATAATGGGGACTTTTTCAATTTATTTTTTTCTCAATTTCGCTCTTGAGAACTTTTACTCTCGTGCGCACGCCAATTTTTCTGCGATCGAGCTCAAAACCCGAAAATAAAAAATAAGGACAACCTTAATGTGCTTATAACGGCACGTAAATTCCGTTTTAGCTTTTTGATTTCTTTATTTTCGTTCTTTCTATATGGACCATAGGGCCAGGCTAGCTGGTAGTGAGCTAGTCTATGCGGGGTTGCGGGTTCGATTCCCGCCACAGACTCTGGTCTCCTGCAGACAAGCGAAGAGCTTCGCGGGATTAGCGTAGGAATAAAAAAAAACAAATAACTGCTATTCGAATCTATTAAGGGCTTATACATTTACTTCACTCCCGCTTTTCATCATCCGTGTAATTTCACTGTCGAGAAGTCTTCTCCATGCGTGTACTGGCCTTTCTCTTCCTCGGTGTCCCTGTGGATTCCAGTCAAGCCCAGATCTTGTAAGGTCGTCTTGTTATTTGCGCAACGTAAGTATGTCCAGGCCAGTTTGACTTGCGTCTTAGGATTTCGGTTGACAGAGGGTATTGACTTGTCGCTGCCCATAAATATCTGTTAGATACTGTCGCATAGGGATGTGCAAATTGAAAAAATATATCGATATATTTCGTATCGATATTTTTTAAGAATATCGATTTATCGAAAAATCGAACATATTAAGCTGAAATTATTACCAAATTTAAAAACTTAATATACTTATGCCAATACATATTTGCATATGTACAAACATATTACATATAATTCCATTCTAACTTTTTATTGTTTCTTTTAATTTCAAATTTACTGTCTGTCACTCGATTTCAAGCGAAACTTTCATTTGCTTAACTTTTATTTAAAACAAAGCCCAATTTTAAAATTTAGTTTTTAAGGTAAGTTATGCGAACGAAGTTTTCGTTTGAAATCGAGGGACCGGTAGTTAATTCTACAATAAAATAAATTAAAAAAAAGTAAAGAATACAAAAAAAAGTTTTATATATTCGCCATATGAAATCTAAAAAAAAAAAATAATTGCGATTATATAATGCCGGATTATATACTGCCAGTAAAAGAAACTTGTGACAAATACTATGCAAGTAAACTGTGCAATATTTTATTTTTAATATATAAGGACATGCTCAAATAATAAAAAAAGTTTTGTTTTTATTATTAATATTCCAACTTTCATGAGTCTATTGCTGCTAATACGCCATAATTAAGGCGATTCTTTGCATAATTCAAGGAACCCTTTCCAGAATATTTTTTCCGCTCTTATTTTTTTATTGTCATCTTTTAAAAAACCGAGACAAAACTGAACTGTGTAATCTATGAAAATGTACAATGCAAAAGCGCCTTTATTTTCTTAATATTAGTTAAAAAAACATATCGAATTCGATAGTCGTAGATAAATATCGATGTATCGATATCTGGTTATTTTTAATATCGGCGATATATATCGATTATACTGATCTTCAAAATTCTATTTAGGCGTCTGTTGTGCGTTCAAAGTTTCGCATCCATTCAACTGCTCTCAGTGTGCCATATGTGCACTTACACGCAGAGAAAAAACATGGTTGTGGTAAATATATTCTAAGAGCAACATATTATGATAAGATTCATGATTGTAGTCAAAGCATATTATGATTATTATTATTTACATCATATTGTATTTATATTATGATTATTATTAGAATCATAATATATCAAATATTTTCGTAATATTACATCATAATATTAACATCATATTGTATTATTATTTTTGTAATAAACTCTTATCATATTAATCATAATACGTTTAGAAGATATCATATTATGATACATAGTGATTATGTTATGGTTAAAAGTAATCATGTATTTATGGTTAAAAGTAATCATATACACAGGTCATCTGGAAACCGTTTTCCAAAAAATTTTGAAAAGCTAAAGATATTATGCAAATAAAACTGAAAAGCAAATTAATCCTACTGCCATTCAATGAATCTAAAAGAATCGTATTATGAATCAAAATATGATTACAGTAATTATATTATAATCGTATGTTAACATATTATGTTGCAATGGTTGTAAAATACCATTAAATGGTAGTAACTAATGTAATATGTTTTCAAAGTTATCAAATATGTTTTCAAAGTTTTTTCTCGGTGAGCCATGTCAGCGCTTGATCCTCCGTCGATGATACTACCTAGATAACAAAAGCTGTTGACGTCTTCTTTTGGGGAGCCGTTGGAGAATTTGCGTTCATTCCCATTGATTTCGTATTATATTAAAAAGATTGACTTGATTTAAACAAAATTAATTTATATGAAGAAAAATTGTGTTCATTTGAGAAAAAAGTCAGCTGATTTAATTTTTTTTGATTATTTAGAAATTTACTAGTATATATCGCTCTAAAGAGGATCAACTTAAAATTTAAAAAATTATTATATATACCCACTTACTCAAGTTCATATTGAATGAAACCATTTTTTCCTCTACTCAAAATTTATAAATTTTGAGTTTACCCACTTTAGAGGAACCTGTGCTATGTGTATGTATGTTTATAAATATTTTTTCATTAATATTTAAAACTAAAAGGCTTATTTTGTTAAACATATTTTGTAATTTTCCAAAAATTTATTTAAAATATTTAAAAAGCGTGGCAAAATGATTAAGAAAATTAGAAGTTTTATTTTTTATTTCGACGTATTTTTTATTGCGACCTAAAATTTATATGTATATATTTAAAATGACAGTCATGTAGTGATTGGCGTGTAAAACAGCTCACGTAAAAAGCAATTTTTTTAACGAAACAAATAATAATTATGGGTATTACAATAAATATTCAATTTAAAGTCACGGTTGCAATCACACGAACACACAGACACACACACACAACACACAAACACACACAAACACATACACAATAAATTTTCTTAACGATTTCAAAAGTTTTGTTGAAACATTCGTTTTTGATATGTTAATATTTAAAAAAAATATTAACATATAAAAATATTTACAATAATTTCGTGTTTGTTTTAGTTGCTGTCGTTGTTCCTTATCCATATACTAATTTTTATGTTCATTTATACATACATACATATTTACATTTTCATTACTTATGTATACATATATAAATATATTACAAAACATTTTGTTTTACGTTTTACGTAGGAATGTTTAGTTTAGTTTTTGACGTTTATTTGTTGTAAAACAACATCAGCATCAACAACAGCAAAAACATTAACTTACTTTAACAACAATGAAAGTAATGATATTGATGTAGTTCATGGTGTTTGTTATTATTGTTACTTACATTTACATACATATAATTTTACTCAAGGGTATTGTTTATTTATACTTTTACATAATGCCAAAAAGAGGGGGATAAACTCACAACCAATTTATGTATATAAATATTAAAAAATTTGTGTATATATGTATGTATTTGTTATATATTTGACTTGCTTCAAACAAAGAAAAAAAAAACCAAAAAAAAACCAGTAAGAGTGCTAGATTCGGCATAGCCGAATAGTGCGATTACAACAGACATAAAAACAACTTTCTTTAGATATAAATTAATCACTTCTCCAATGCAACCCATATTTTGTCGGATGTAATGTATTGATAAGAT
Organism: Pollenia amentaria; assembly: GCA_943735925.1. NCBI lineage: Eukaryota > Metazoa > Arthropoda > Insecta > Diptera > Polleniidae > Pollenia > Pollenia amentaria. Next base: position 182,739,229 of record OX031007.1, on the reverse strand, counting down.
GCTTGTATCTAATTTGGAAATTTCAGCTCTTACCGTTCTTCAGATATACATAACACAACAAGGGATTTATGGGTAAAATTATAGCCTGTAGTGGTTTTTGCTCTTGTCTCAGCCGATATTGGACCTATGCTGAATTTCAAAAGGAAACAGTTTTGGATAATATGTGATATTATTTAATAACAACCGAGTCCTTACCATATCTGTGGTCTTTGTAAATCCCCATTGCAACGGACACACGGACAGACGGGCATCGTTAAATCAACTTCGCTACCCAGAAGAACTCAGAATATATAGATCAATATTGTAGAAATTACAAACAGAATGACAAGCTTATTTATACCCTTTTGCCTTCGGTGAAGGGTGTAAATACGAACAAATATGTATGCAGTACATAAATAAACACAATTTTAATATTAGGCTGCACAGTGTTTGAAATAAAACAAAATAGAAGAATGATTGGGATAAATAAAATTCATTGTCACCTAGCTGAACGTTATCGCAAAGCGAGTGCTGTAATGGACCAAATGAACCATCGTCGTTTCGGCTGCTTGTTGTACCTTTCAGAACGCATGAATCAAACCCTGAAAGTTTTTCCATAAAGTTGTGTGGCAAATATGACTAATATTACAAAGTGCAGCATCATTTTACTCATATGACCCAGAAACTCTTACAGTAAATGAAAGAAGCATGATTAATTAATTTTGTTACGTCCCTTAATCTTAAAATGCTTTCTTTAAAGAACATTTGTATGGGAAAATACCAAAAAAGTTGTGTTATTATACGGGTTTACCCGGGAAAAAATTTACGGGATACCGCACATTTTTCCGGGGAAAAATATCAGCAATTTGCGCTCAAATTTCCCAGGATTTTTCCCCGGAAAAATGATGATTCATCGTGGAGTTTGGTTTTTATTATGCTTTTTTACAGATCACGCGTGATTCATATCAGACTATTTTGTCATTTTTGTTCAGTATCGTTTGGCAAGTCATGATTGAAGGACTCACAACAGCGCCTCCAAATTGTTTAGCTGTATTATGAAAAACAGCATTCTGTGAGAAATATTTTTCATGCGATTCGAGGGACTTAAGGTGCGCATAATCCACGTACTGAAACGACTACTACCAAATCATTCTCAAATTTGAGTCCCAGTTTACATAAGTGTACTCAACCGGTTAGACCACATCCAGCACGTAGTGAAGTCAATTCAGCAGCCGTAGTTAAGAATATACGCGAAAACTGTGACCAAAATATTCTTCGTCGTTCTCAGCAGTTTGTTTTGTCGTATTCGAAAACTTGCCGTATTTTACGTAAGGATCATGGTCTCGGTGAGTACTGGTTTCAACAAGACGGCGCTTCGAGCCATACAGCGCGTGAAACAGTAATCTTGCTGAGAAATCATTTTGGTGAGCACTTAATTTCACGCTTTATACGGTAAATTGGCCACATAAATCATGCAATATCACACTTTTAGACTATTTTATTTACACCTCAGATGTAGTAATGGCCAATATTTTCAAGATATCATTTTGAAACAGTTAATGCCATAAATTGTTATTTTAACCGATCATAAAAATTCTACGTTCACTTTCAAATTTATGTGTTTTATATTACATTATAAATCTAACCTCACGATGAATCACACGATATAATTTTAAATAAATTATGTCAGGAAAAATATGTAAATTCAAGTCCGACAAGTAAGTCAATGTTTAATGATTGATGCTCTGCAATTTCGAGAAGAGTAAAAATATTGTGTACCTTCAATTTTGAAGTTTTTTTTTTTTGAAGACCCAGATTTATTTTATTTATTTATTTATTTATTTTATTTATTTAATCAATACAGTACAACAAGAACAAGTCTTATCTAATAGTTCTGGGGAGATAATGGCACAATATGATTTTTGTTGGTAAAAAAATAAAATCACTTATACTAATTATAAGAAATAAAAGAAATTTAAATTAGATAGAATTGAAAAATATTAAATGACATTAAAAAATTATGATTTTTAAATTAAATAAGAAGAAAGCATATAATATTACTCACATCAAATAAATAAAAGTTAAAACATTATGTATGTAAAAGCTATATAAATTTTGTTATCCTAAACGATTAAATATTGCAATTTTGAAATGCTTTGCATTGCTAATGATTTGAATATTAGGGGGAAGTTGGCGCCAAAGATTGATAGCAGTGTAGAAAAAATGTCTTTTCGATATATCTTTTCTAATGCGAAAGGTATTTACTTTGTTCCTCGGTCAGACCTTGAGAAGATTATTCTATTGTATAGGTATTCAGGCTGTTTGGTGTAAATCACCTTATGAAAAAATAATAATGTTCGAAGCTTTAACAGGCTATCAAATGGTATATAACATATTTGTACTTACATAGAGAACTGTGAGATTCTGCTTCGCCAACTGCGGCCAAAAACATATCTGGCAATATTATTGTACGTTACATTAAGCCTTTTCATACTTAATGTATCACAGTTAGCGAATAGTTCACAACCGTACAAGAGCGTTGGCAATAAATATGTTTTAGCTAGTAACATTCGAATATCAAAAGGTGTATAATGTTGCGACATCCAAAGGTTTCTTAACATCGCATATGTTTTACCACATATAACATTTATGTGATTAGACCAGTCTAGTTTCCTGTTGAATATTACACCTAAATTTTTGGCAGTTTCATCTATTGTGATTATAGATTCTCCGACCAGAATTGGCGGTAAAATAGTTGGCAACGATTCGGTTTTTCCAATTATCATAGCTTTTGATTTCTTTGCATTTATGGAGAGTCCATTGGCTGAAGCCCATTCTTTAACACTATCTAGGTCATTATTGATCCGGTTAATGCAATTATTAATATCAGACGGTTCACAACAAATAAAAAGATGTACATCATCTGCATACATATGTATTCCACAAAAACTGAGTCGAGAAGGTAAGTCATTAGAATATAATACATATAATAGTGGACCAAGTATGGAACCCTGTGGTACACCTCTCGGAGTGGAGCAACTATAAGACTCATCAGTCCCATGATACACAGATTGGCTTCTGTCACACAAATAAGAATAAATCATCTTTACGGCGGTTGCAGAAAAATAGAACATGTGCCTAAGTTTTTGACAAAGAATTAAAGGGTCTACTGTGTCAAATGCTTTAGAATGGTCAAGCAAAATTAAAAACGTTTGCTCTAAGCTCCTCTGAGACTTCGATTAAGGCGGAAATGCAACTGTGTTTAGGTCTGAAACCAGATTGCTTGTCGGTAAGCAGAGAGTTATCATGTAAAAAGTGGTTCATTTGAGTATGGATTAAACGTTCAAAAACTTTAGATAAAAAGGGTAATATAGCTATCGGTCGATATGTGCTATCAGCTTTTGGTATAGGAATAATCTTTGCGTGCTTCCACGCTGATGGAAAAGTAGACGTTGTTACAATGAAGTTGAAAAATGTGTTATATGTAAAAGAGTATAAGTAATTATTAACTTTATGAACTTCGGGTGGATTCCATCGTATCCCACAGAATGGGATTTAATACTCAAAATAGAACCTAGAACTTCTTCTTGTGTGAAATGTATGAAATTAAAGCACAGTGCACCATTGGGATTATGATTACTGCCATCCATGGTATTAGAAGAATTGTCATAAAAATTAGGATCTACTTCTGGCATTGGAATATTGGTAAATTTATAATTCAGTTTGTTAATATCAATCGTATTATCATCTTTAGCATTACCATTAACAATTCCCATATTCCGAATTTCCCGAATTTATAAAAACGAAAAAAGTAATTCAAAAAATTAAACGATTTTATGTGCAGAGCAGCTGCATAACATACTTTTTGGATTTGTAGTCTAAAAATGCAGCAAATACTATTACTATAAGATATAATGACAAAAGTGGAAAAATCGCACTTAAAAAATTTTTAATGCAGCAATTAGTAACGAAAATGCTGTTTCGATTCAAGAAAATGATTGAAGGAGGTGGTGAAAAAAACTGAAAGTGTTCAGAAATTACATAACATTCTTTTAAATTTTGGTTTTACGGTAATGCTGTTGGCTTTACATAAAAAAAACAATTTTTTTACTAAAGTTTAATGCATTGATGCACTTATTTCATAGCTCTCATGAATTATTATCTGTTTTTCGTTCAAATAAACTAAATAATGTTTGAGATCGTTTTGTATTGGGCGGAAAATCGCGGGTAATTCAGAAGTCTGGGAAAAGAAAAACTCTACAAATAAATAAAAATTATATTTTCGAAATGTTTTGATTAAAAAACTTTTGAATTCAGATTCGAAAAATTCAGAATTTTGATAAAAATTTGCAGGTTTTACATGATTTTAATAACCAAGCTAAGAAAAAAGGATACTGTACAATACTTCTCCGCTGGCGTGACTTTTGTGGTGCGAAAGAACGAAAGGGATAAGGAGGGAGACCCTTGTATGCTAGGTGAAATTATGGATTGATTTTTAATATCAAACAAAGTTTTTATAACAAAAGTACTTTGTTCAAATTTTATGGACTTAGCTTATCCGTTTTGCCGTTTTTTTGGTGCCAAAGCCGCTTTATCACAAACAAGATTCATCTGTCTACATTGAAAGATGAATCTTGACCTTGGCCTTGAGAATGCCGATGTCTATTTTGAGCGCGCACAAACAAAATCACTATCTTATTTTGGAGGTAATTATAAAGGTTTCATTTATTATAATTGTTTGAATTGAATTTAGTTTCTTATCTTATCTTCTGTGAATTTTTTTCTTTAGGAAAAAGATGTCCAGTGAATTGTATTGTATATGAAAAAATGGTTGTATTTTTAGAATATATTAGTTTAGATTTTCCTGGCTCAAAAAAAAAAAAAAAAAAAAAAATTGACTGAACGTAAAATTTGTATAGGTCATAGTGTTTGCTTGTCAAGGGCCAATAAATATCGTACATAGGAAATATCTGAGATAAATTTAATGAACGATATTGCGAAATAATTTAAAGAAGACTTGGTAAAAATACTGGACTAAGTTGGCTTGTTTGCAACGCCGAAATGCTCCGGTTATCTTCCTAAGTGCCTTTTTGTAATCACTATCGTTGAACAGATTTGGAACCATATTGTACAGGGTGATTCAAGTAGAGATACTTTTTTCAATATCCTTTTTTTGACAGATCACGTGTGAGTCGTGTCATGCTGCCATGTTTTTGTTGTTAAGTAATGTTTGGCATTTCATAATGGAAAGACTAACGCCTGAACAACGTTTACAAATCGTTCAACTTTATTACGAAAATTCGCGTTTTGTGAGGAATGTGTTTTGTGTACTTCGCTCAACTTATGGTCAACATAATCGGCCTACTTAGCGTACTATTCGCAACACCATCACCCATTTGAGACCCAGCATTCATTATTGGATAGTATTCGACCGAATAGACCACGTCCAGCACGCTGTGAAGAAACTATAGCGGCCGTAGCTGAGAGTGTACACGAAGACCGTGGAGAGTCGACTCGGCGCCGTTCTCAGCAACTCGGACCGTTATCGTGCCATGATAACCGACTATTTGATGCCTGAAATTGAAGCTCGTGATCTCGGCGACATTTGTTTTCAGCAAGACTGCGCCACTTCCCACACATCGCATCAATCAATGGATTTATTGCGAGAACACTTCAGTGAGCACATAATTTCACGTTTTGGGCCGGTCGATTGGCCACCAAGATCGTGTGATATCACACTGTTAGACTTTTTCCTGTGGGGATATGTAAAGTCTAAAGTTTATGTGGACAAACCCGCTTCGATTCAGGCCTTGGAGGAAAACATCACGCGTGTCATTCGCCAGTTACCAGTCGAAATGCTCGAACGAGTCATCGAAAGTTGGACTCAACGGATGGACTATCTGCGACGTAGCAACGGCCATAATTTGATAGACATAATCTTCAAAAAATAAATGCCAAAGAATGTTTTTTTATATGATAATAAACATTCCCCATTAAATTTGAATTTTCTGTGTTTTTTCTTTAAAAAAGTAGGGAACCTCGAAATGGATCACGCTTTATATAATATGTATGTTATAATTTTTCTTTATTATTTTCTGCTTATTCTTCGTAGTAAAGGTTAATAATTTCGGTGCAATTCCATATTAAGAAAATCAACAACTTTGAGATGTAAGTGAAAAGTGGAAACAAATAAAATAGCCCAAAAAAATGTTATATATAACAGTTTTTTCATATAATTACAATATTTTCTTGTTGCACAATGTTATATTTGTAAGCTTATCTTATTATAATTCTACTTGATTTTGAAAAAACACGTCATATGTTTTAGGGGGTAACGGACCCCCAAAAAACATTGGAAATTCCTGCTCTAGGGTAACAAAGCGTTAACGTTATACCAGTTTACTTGACTTCACCAATGTGTGAAGTTTTCTTTTATTTGTTTTTATTTTTATTTTTTGTAACTTTTACATAAATGTAAATTTAAATTATTAATTTGTAAATGTAATATGCCTGCTGGTGTATATATGTAAGTTCTAAATGTTACCACAGGGCATTCATTATGTATTAATGTATGTACAGAAATGTACATAATGCACAAACATATACAAATATACATTAATACATTAATTTACATTCAAATGGCTGTTGGTTGATTCGTTTTTGGTACATTCTCATCATCATCAGCAAAAGCATCATTTGTACGCAATTGTGTATGTATTTCTGTGTGAATATAATTGTTACTGTTGCTGCTGGTGTTGGTGATTGAACCGTGTCATACATATTCATAAAATAAGTTGAAAGACAGAAAAACCATCGCTGAACGACATTTAAATGTTAATCTTATATGAGTTGAGGCCATTTTAACATCATTACCTTTATACATTTGTACGAAACGACTGCGAATATAAATACATTTTATAGGTAGCGCTGTTTAATATTTAAACGTTATGGAGTATTCTTTAGTTTTAAAGCTGTTGAATGCAAAATATTGGTTACTTAAGATAAAATTTAAAAATGGTTTTTTATTACAAATTTAAGTGGTATGAAATTATGTTTTTTAAGGTTGCCAAATATATAGACTAGTGTGTCCCAAAAAAAAATTTTTTTGGGGCTTAAGCATAATAAAAGCAAATAAAAGCCTAAAGGTAAAAGTATTTTTAAGACTTTTTCAGATTTTTCGGAAGAAGCTTAGAGGTCGCACATGTCGAATTTTTGCCAAAAATCGGGGTTTTCGGTCTTCATAACTTTGTAAAACTTACGATTTTCACTTATGAGGAAATGATTTATTTTTTGTGCCAAAACAAAAAGTATTTGCAATGAATTTGCACATTTAGTTGCCCTACATTATAATTTTTCGAAATTTTTCCATAAAGTTTGCAAATGACGCCTTATAACTTTTACAATTTTTTTGAAAATGAATAAAACTAACAATGCAGTTTAAAAGATCAATGAACACTTAATAATTTAGGTAAAACTATTTTTTAATTTGCTCTTACCGTTCCTGAGGAATACTGGTTTTCAGCTTTGTACCTATTTTATGATATTATTACTCATACCCAACAAACAAATAAAAATTAAACGTCTTGCTTTTGCTTTGCTCAAAAATCATTTATTAGAGTTCTTACGATGTAGTTCTGTGCCCTGCAATAATCAGTTTCAGAAGTTGTGACATTGAATTAAGTGTTATCCATTATCAATACGTCGAGATTTGAGCAATTTAATTAAAGACCAGCTTGAAGACATGCAACCACGAAAATACTATGTAGTGTCCGTATACTTATGTACCACACTGTAGGTTTTATTTTTATATGTTATTTGTTAAATAATTTTTATTTCTCAATTAAACGTCAGCATAATTGAATTTAGTTTAATGACCACTCGTGCAAAGACACTATATGCAAGCGTCAGCACATACAACGGCTGTTGAACCTTGCGAAATGCAGAAAAATAAAAAATTCAATTATGCTGATCGATGATCGAATTTTAGTATATAAGCTAGCATAATTTGTAAATAAAATCAGAATTAATCTAAGAATTGAAGAATACACTAGTTATTGTTTTCATTTTAATTATCTTATAGAGGGGCATTATGATGCTCGACAGAAGCGGCAGGAGTGATCAGATGAATACTCAAATATAGGGCGACAAACTTTACACTTCCATATAAATAACCTTACAACTAAAAAGTATTGCTTCATCTGAGTTTCATCTTTAAGGGTGATAGATCAAAGCTCTATCCAACAGTAACAGCTTCGGGAGTTATTAATCGGGCTCGCTGGATAAATAAAATTATATATTCTTTAAAAATATGCATTTTTCGAAAGCAGCTGCAATCGCCTTACTAGAGTTTGGTTTATTTATTTTAAGAATAAATATCAAAAATTGGTCAATGCCATCGATACACTCCTCTCAATGATCTTAGTTTATTAAACCAGTTGGATAACTTACAAATTCTTAATCTAGGAGTTGCACGCGTAACGTTAAAAACTGTTCTATGTCGTTAGTGGTACTTCACCCCAAAATTGGCTACCTTTGCGTTTTTTGATAAACATATCGACATCACAACTTTGAGTTAAATGGCAAAAAATCTACATTCGTCAAGCAGTGAGAATGAAGTAGTAAAACAATTTTAACAGAAGACAACATTCATATCCAAAACCAGTCCTATTTTTTTTTGAAGCTCGCAATATTTCAATTGTTTTTTTTAAAGATCCAGAAAATTTAAAAGCCAACAAAACTTTTGAACATGCATAGAGCGAAGTCCAACATATACAAGTGGTAAATAGTGTAGCAGAACGAGGTGTGGCTTTTTCTAACACTTACTTCAATGTCAATTCTTCTGGAACTGATTCTTAAAACTTATTACTGGGCATAGGCTACAGCGTAAGAACCCCAATAAATGATTTTTAAATAAAGCAAAACAAAACGTTTAATTTTTGGTTATTTGTTGGGTAAAAGTAGTAATATCATAAACTCGGTACAAAGCTTAAAACCGGTCTAACTCAGGAACGGTAAAAGAAAATTAAAAAAGATAAGTTTTATCATTTATAAGTTTGAAAGCGTTGTAATTCTTTTTCATTTCATAAAATTTTTAAAATTTATTAAGCGTATTTTACAAAATTTATGGAAAAATTACGAAAAATTCTGCTGTAGGATGCCTAAATGAGCAAATTTATTCCAAAAACTTAGCTTTTGAACACAAAAATAAAGCTTGAACATTAATCTTTTAAATGGTTTAATCAAAAGGAATGAAAATCGGCAAAATTATGCAGACAACTCAACAAAGGCCTGCAAACCAGATTTTTGGCAAAAATCCGACTTGAGCGACCTCTAAACCTCTTCCGAAAAATCTGAAAAAAATCAAAAATACTTAACCCTATAAGCTTTTAAATTATGCTTGAGCACACATGAAAATTAAAAAAAGGACACATTAATATAGACATTGCTTAAATAAAATTTAAAACATTTTCGATATATGTATATAAACATTCTTTTGAACTTAACAAATGTTAGTTTTGTGATATTTTGTTTATCTAGAAGTATAAAAATATATATTGATATTAGTATGCTCAACACTTATATCCAAAAATTTAATTTCATGTAAATTTTGTTTCTACTTTTTGGAAAGCTACGAGTATATAAAAAGTGCTTTTTGCATGAATAAGCAAAAATAATTTTACATTTGAATAATTTTTTTTGTTTTTCTGCTGTATAAAATTGTTGTTATAAATAATTAACATTTCTTATAGCTGTTAATTAATATCTTAGAGTTTCGAAAAGTTATTGTTTTGTTTATAAAAGAGCTCATGAATACATAATGTATTAAAATTTAAATGTTAGTCCAATCTTGTCCTATCCTAAAAATATTTTTGTTAAGTCTACACGCAAAGAAAAAACATGGTTGTGGTAAACATATTCTAAGAGCAACATATTATGATAAGATTTATGATTGTTGTCAACATATTCAGATTATTATTGAATCATATTATGACCAAATATATTAGTAATATTCCATCATCATATTTTGTTTTTATTACATCATATTTTAATTTAATGTAATCATATTATTATCATGTTAACCATAATAAGTTAAAAAGTAATCATATTATTATCATAATTAGTAAGGAAGTAATCATATTATTATCATGTTAATCATAATTAGTTAAGAAGTAATGATATTATTATCATGTTAATCATAATAATATGTAGACTATATCTAAAACCGAAAAATATTTTTAATATATATATTTAAGTTGCTTACTTACTGGCAACCTTAACGTAAAACTGTTACAGATATTTCACTTCATTCATAATATGATTCAACTCTAAACATAATCCCTCATATTTATAAAAAATATTTTAGGTTTAAAGCAGGTTTATAAAACGAGTTTTCTATGAAAATTTGTTTAATAAACCTTTTATTAATCAAAAATGTTTTTTATGAAGATGAGGTATATTTTTAACCTATTTTTGTCGTAGGTCGCAATTATTTAAAAATTATTGTATGGAACTTTCATTCTTTTTCTCTTAAATCTCTTGTTTAACCACTGAAAAAAAATAATTCTATAGTCATACGCAAAACAAACGCCACAACTGATGCAAAATTATTTTACAAATGGCGATTACAAAATATTATTCGAGTAAAGATATGTTGTTTGCATCTTAAACATATTATGAGTACACGTATAGAAAGTTATCATGTTATGGCTACTTAATATCATTAAATGGTTGTAAGGAATATCATATGTTTTCAAAGTTAACATTATTTAGTTTTAATAAAAATGTTTATTTTTCAGTGAACCATACTTAAATTTATAATTGCGATAAATATTGGCATGTTTACAGTAACTATAGTATTGTTGATAGTAACTAAAAATAACAATATTTTATATACGACAACAATATATTGCTACAATAAACATAGTGTAGTTGCCGTAACCATGCCCAACCATATTTTTACCATGCGTGTAGGTCTTAAATCGTTATACATTTCCTTCGAACAATAGATTATGGACAAAAATCATCTTAAGGAGTAACAAGAATTCTAAATACATATATTGGGATTCAGATAATTATTTCAGTGTATGAGTTTGTTTTTCTTCTCTGTATTGCTAACAGGTTGACAACTTTCAAAGAATCGATATCTTTTAAAATTAAATTCAAGAAAGAAAGTGAAATTGTTATATATTACTTCCCATAGATGGGATCAATATATAATGTTTGTATATCAACCTTAACTTTCACTACCATACAAGTCAGAGAACTATATTCAGCTATAACGAATCTGAAGGTTATATCCCTTCAACATGGTGAGATAAGAGCAGAAGATTATATAAATACCGCTCCTTAGATATAAATAAATCTTTTTTGTGCCAAGCTCACTTCCTAATCCCAATTTTTTTAGATGTTCTGTAGTTATATAACAATCTATTATAATTTTTACGGGAAGTGCCACGCCCACTTCTCCAATCCCGACCATATCTTTAACGAGGTTTTGTATTAATAACGCAGCTATGTGTTCCAAATTTGGACAACATTTCTCTAACTGTTCTTTAGATATAAGAATATGTTTTGTGCCACAGCCACTTCTCCAACCCCGCCCACATTTTTTGGGATGTTGTGTATTGATAACCGGGATGTTTGTACATAACTTATAATTTTTGGCTACTTTTATTATTAAATAATTCATTTATTAATGACGTGCCAAATTCCCAATTTTTATTTTTGATAAGAACAATGAAATTTATTGTTGAGGGAAAGCTAGTTTCTATGCGCATTTCGCTGGTTGCTTAGGCCAGCTTGTTAGGAAACTTTTTCCAAAGATAATATAAAGAAATTAATAATGTGTATGTATGGGGAAGCCCACACCCGATCATTTTTTTGGAGAGGCTGTGTATTGATAACCATGGAGCTTGTACCAATATGTAAGCTTTCGTTCTTGCCGTTCTCCAGATAAACAGAAAGAAATGAAATAAAAAAAACAACAGCAACGTAATGTTTTGCTCATATCATTTATGGACCGATCTGGCTAAATTTAAATGAGCTTATCTTGCATACATAGTGATGATACCAACCAAGTCCCCATAATATCTGGGGTCGTCGGAAAACCCATTTCAGTAGTCGAATAGACAGACAGTCAACCGTATTTGAACTTGTCTTCTTATAAGGTTGCAGAATTTATACATATATTTTATAGGGTCCAGGATCAAAATTGTGGAAGTTACAAACGGAATGACAAACTTATGTATAACTTGTTATCTTCGGTGAAGGGTATACAAAATGCAAGTAAAATTGTGATGATTGCCAGATTTCGGGAGGATATATCGTTACTGCGTTTTATTTCTTTATATACTTAAAATAAAATAAATTTTCTTAACGGATCTTGTGAATTGATATTGAAGCAATTTGTACCAAAGTATAATACTTTTACTGTGACAAACAATATTCTGCAATAAGTTTGTTCAGCCATAATTTAAAAGAAAAAACAAGGAGGAAATAATAACACTCTAATAATCAAATTTTCAGTATACAATAATTAGTAACTATAAACTTTCAATTAAAAATTTTTACTGATTTTTTTTGCTTAAGTAATCAATAGATTTGCAACTTTGATGCAAAAAATTGTGTATTTTAGTCTCGAGCTTCCATGTCAATTAGGAGAAAAAAATTATTTCTAAAATTAAAAATATAACTGCATATAAGAGAAGTTTTAAGTTAGCATACGTGAAGATATCTGTAAGTTCTAAAAAGCATTATAGTACACATTTGACTTAAAGCTTACGTTATAAAACCCGTTTGATTTTAACTGTCTTCTTTCGAGTTATGTATTCGAAACTGCACAGAAAACAGTGTTTTATCAATTAAAAAAATGGTTTAAAAAGTATTTAAATTTTATTAATGTGATAATTGAATCTATTTTTTTAGTTGAAAGAAAATTAAAAATTTAATATTGATTTAATTAAAATTTTTTTTATTATTAACATTTATATTAACATTTTGGTTGTTTTGATAAAAAATTTCAATTAAAATTTTAATTGAATAACAAAAAATCTTAATTGACTTTTTTCGTTTAAAATAAAATAATTTAAACAAGTAGAGTTGTTGTTGTTTTGAATTGTCAATATTTATTTAAATAAATTGACACATTGTTTGAAATGGCAAAGTTTTTTGATCACTTTTTTAATTAAAATTAAAAATATCATTTATTGAAAATATTTTTTCAAAACTTTAAAAATTTTAGTAATCAATATAATCATTTTGGTAATAGGTGCAAAATCAACAACTTGTTTGCTTGATATTATGAATTTGGAATAAATTTGGTGATTGGAGAAATTTAATAATTTTTTCTGTGTGCTAACAAATTTATTAGTTTGATAAAAACCCAAGTTCAGAAAATGACTTTCGAACACATTAATCTTAAGCTATGTTCACACTTAGTAAATATTCGACGTTCTACAAGAACCCACTAGTCTTATTAAAAAATTGTTTGCTTTTGCAACGCTTTTGCTAGATCAAACAATTTCTGATTTACGTAACAATTATAATAAAATAAAATAATAAAGTTTAGGAAATTAATAAAGTTTGTTAAAAATAAAGCTAAAGTTTGATCAAATATTTGTTAGGTATGGTCACTTTATGCATCATTGAAAAGTATTTTTGCTGCAAAAAAGATTACAAATATGTTAAAACAGATAATGTACAATTTAGTCATCTCGACTTTGTACTGTAATATATTTAAAAAAAAAATAATTATAATCACTCATACGACCCGTAAAACATATTTTAAATAACACAGTCATGGAAATATAACCATATGCAAACACCACTGCGTGATAAAAGACCAAAAAAAAAGACCCGTATCTCCCAGTTTTGCCCAAAGTCATGCACTTTTTTTAAAGGACCCCCAACGATTTGGGGTCTCGGTGTCATTTTTGCAAAAAAGTGATCATTTTGTCAGGCATATATCTTGAAAACAGTTCGGAATTTTGATTTACGCTCTGAACATATATTTGATTGTTTCCTTGAATTTGGAACGGTTTGTTACCAATGGACCTAAACAGTGGAAAAGATGTAAAAAATAAATCAAATTTTTCAAAGTTTTTTGCGATTTTCATCTTAAAGATAAAGTTCTTTCGAATTTATATGTTCACAATTTTTGTTCTTGTTTTCATATGGTCACCTTCAAAAAACTATTTTTAAAGCAAATTTGGTGACCATATTGGCAAATATTATTTCTCTGCGTTTGACAAGAGCTACAACTTTCCGAAAGGTTTTTAAGATAGAAGCCTGACAAATTGATCACTTTTTTGCAAAAATGACACCGAGGCCCCAAATATTTGGGGAGCCATAAAAAAAGCATGACTTTGGGAAAAACTGGGAGACACGGGTCTTTTTTTTTGGTCTTTTATCACGTAGTGGTGTCTGTATTTTGTTATATTTCCATGACTTAAAAAGTCATGGTAAGTTTTTAAATAAGTAAGTGTAATTTTATTTTTGAAATTTTTAAAAATAATTAAAACACTTTTTTCGATCATTGCTGGCGACATGTGACGAAGAACACGAGCAATGTTACTCTCCAAGAGTTCAAGCAAAATCCAGTGAATTTACCTAGCGATTACACATGCCACTGCCAGTTTCGCAATGACAGCTCCAGTGGCAGCAAATTTTTCATGCGAGTGCGAATTTGGCACTTGCATGCCACTAAATGTCAAAACGATAAACAATGTTACCCCGTTAAAGATTTAATGCAAATTTAAAGAATTAATGTAAAATTTTGATTATAGTTTTACATGTTAAATGTTTTATTACGATAAATTTCTTAAAACGCGCATAAAAAAAAGCAAGTTTGTTAAATAGAGAGCATTAATATTATTAAAATAATGCTTATATAAATAAATGTAAGCCATTTCCCCAAAAATATGCCTATTCAACACACCTCGGCAACACTATTTTGTTTTCTGGTACTTTTTTTTAAATGGGAAGAAAAAAAATTTCGTAAGTTGACGCTTCAACGACATTTTGAAAATGAACTCGCAGTGGCCTATGTAAACACAAAAGCTAATGGCATGAGACTCGACTATTTCGAACAATTTTTTTGACAATATGTATACAATAGTGGCATGCCACTACTTGCACGTGTTATCGCTAGGTTACGTAGCCTCACAGTAGAGAGAGAGAGAGAGAGGTGTCAACTTGCATGACCTTGGATGAGAAGTGTTAGGTCCAAATCTCGAAATAATATTTTATTTTGATTTCAATAACTAGACCATATTTTGCCGGATTATTATAGATGACAATAAAAAATCATTGATCATAGTGCGATAACGATCTCCATAGACAGCAACGTGAGTTCCTGCTTCATTTTTGAAGAAATAAGGTTCAGCGATGACACGACCGCGTAAAACGCATCAAACGGTTCATTATTTCGTATGCGAAGGAAGCTTAAGAGTCTGTCACGATTTCGCAACGATTAGTTACGCGAACCGATGACCGATTGCACAGAAAATTTGGATAATTTGGTATCTGGGTAAAACTATCAAAAATAGAGCGCAGTATGACAATTTGTTTGACAGCTAACCCTTTTTTAAGTTTAACAGGTGTTGAAAAAATTGTGATTTCCTTTATCAAAACTTTAATACACAGAAACTATTTTAAAGCCAACCTCTTAGTATATAAAATTTTATTTAGTTCCCTCTTTTACTGCCCATAAAACTTCTACTACATTTACTTATGCCTGAGTACAATTTAAAATGCTTACTAAATTTAGCTTAGGCATAAAGTTTTATTTCGTTCCTTTTTTTGTTCCATCTAAATATCCTTTGGGAATGTGTCAAAAATTGTTATTGTAAATGTCAAGTACTAAAATGGCTGTTGAGATGGCTGATGGCTGTAAATTCAGTACAATTTGATGTTAATGATAATGATGTGCACAGAATTAGTGCATTAATAAAAGTTGTGCAAAAAATTATACACTTTTGACGAGTACACAAGAGAGATAACTACACTTAACAAAAAGTTGTAGGTTAATTGTGTAAAGTGGTAGTTCGAATCAATGGAATGAAAGTTAATAGTGGTCAAGCAAAAATATTTTAATATCTATTATATGGAAAAATATTCCCTAATAAAACTATATTTGATTTAATGAATTTTTGTTTATAAGGTCTTCTACAGGTTAAGGAATTTAGGAACGTTTTTGATGGCACTTGCTTATGACAAATTAAATTGCAAGCGTTTTTACAACACGAAAAAGAAAAACCATATTTTTTAATTTGTTTCTGATTTAAATGTAAGTTGAGCGAACGAAGTTTTCGGAAATATGAATATAGAAATATTAAGTAAATTTAAATAAAATTTATTGATAAGAGAAAAGCTGGTGTATGTTTGCATTTAAAACCTGTTAATATGGTTTTTTATACCTTCGACCTGAATGAGTATACCAGTGAGTGATTCAATGTAATTGTAAATTCGATTTACCCACCCGTCCGTCTGTTTAAATCACGCTCTCTTTTGAATGACTTAAAAGAAAAGAACCACACTGGTGTCAAATTGCTTTTGGTTCTTCTTAGCAGTTTGGGAATCCAGGAAAGTCAGTTAAGAAGGAAAAAAATTATGAATCCAAATGTGAAACAACCTCCAAAAAAATTTATATTTTTGATACAAAAACTAATACAAATTGGTGATGCGCCGATATTCATAAAATTTTGATAGAATACATTTTATATGACAACTTAATTTCTTAAATATCGGTTCATAGTTTACGACAGGCTCCATATAAATCCCACTCTCAAAAACAATTTAGTACGCCTAAAACCTTAACAAATAATTCAAGTTTAGTAAGATTTAGTCTATCATAGTTTTATAAGATTAGAAATCACACTGTTACATTTGGTGAAGATCGGTCCATATATAACATAAATAGTATTTCTGAAACAAATCATGATTTTTTATTTCAATTAATTCAAATAAAGTTTCTTATGAATTTTCTAAATACGAGTAGATTTTAATACGCCTGAAAATGCACCAAATTATAATTCAGTGAGGTCAGATTTTAAAAAGATAAGTTTATAAAATATAGATCTCATATAAAAGCCACTCCTGAAATATTCGAAATCCCGGTGAAGGGCATCCAATATTCAGCACAGCTGAATAGAGCACACTTGTTTTTTTATTAAGGAATCACAAAATGTTGTACAGTGTATGTGCGTCTGAGCATTAAGTACCGGTATGTATGGTATAGTTATACATATATAAGTACTATTTGTATGTACTATTTGTCGAATTACAACCCACACAGTCGAAAAATACCATTTTGACGTATACATACCATTGTAAAAATTTTCGTAAAAACTCTTCTATGTTAAAACAAAAGAAATGTATTTGTAAAATTTATTTATATCTTTCACCGCGTTACAAAAACGAGCTTTTGTTATGTCCTATAAACCAAATATACTTTTTCGGAAAGGGGAGAAAAAATAAAAATACACGTGTATCGGCGATTTTCATGTACATGTCAGAATTTTTTTTTATGTATAAAGTATAAAGATCGTAGTGTTCGTCTGTCCGGCTGTGTGAAAGACTTTGGATCGATTTTTAACCCTTTTTCCGTGATCCAATCGAGCTGAATTTTTGCAGGCAGACTCATGGAAATGTCTGTATCACGTCAAATTTTTAAAAAAATAGATTTTTATTAATTCTCAGATTTTCCTGAATTTTTTTTTGAAGAAATGGTTATCGGTTTTTTTTAACGGTTTCAGTTCGTTAAAAAACCGAATCTTTTTTATTAATTTTGTTATATTAAAATTAAAAATTGTTACATTAAACATTTCAATGCTTTTATTTTTGCGTTTGTAAGCATTTGTGTCAGTATCGCAGCAGGATGGCGATGAGGTTGGGATCCGACGTGTCGGATATGTGCGGGTTGTGTGAGGACCCGGAGGAGCTGGAGACGGTTGAACACATTTTGTGCCGCTGTCCCAGGCTACAGTGCAGCAGGCTGAGGGGGCTGGGCAGCAGATTCCTAGGCGAATTAGGGGACGTCCCGGGCTGTGGGCTCGAGAGTCTAATAGGATTCGTAATGGGGATGGCCTGGCTGCGCAGCAGGAGACTGGGAGCTAACCGCACATAGGGCGGATTGGTGTTGTGTTGAGTGAGGCTTTTCTCTCGGGTTTGGTCAGAATTTCCTTTTCTTATCTATTCTTAACTTTTCTAATGCTTTTGCTGTTTCTCTTCACCTTCTTTTTCAGCTTCTTATCTATAAACAAGGCATCACAATGGACCGTATTGGTCTCTGGGTGAGGGTGTGAAGGAGACTTCACACCAGCCTTTCTACCTACCTACCGACCTTATCTAAATTATAATATTATAAGGGTTCTTATCAAAATTCTAAGTTAGTATGAATATTTTTCCACTGCACTGTTTTTTTTTTTTTTTTTTTTTTTTTTCGTTATTTATTTATTGAATCTTCATATATTTAATATGAACTAACAATAATTTATCAAATCTTAACCTAATACTTTATTTATGTCCTGCCAGTGCCAGACAAAAATTTTCTTCATCACGGGTTCTGTTCACTTATATAGGTGTTTATCTCTCATCTAGTTGGGTAAGTGCTGCAGTGTCTCTTCTCCTTAAGCGAGTGTGGCCGCCATGATTTAAAATATTTCGAGCTAAAGGATTTGGGTGTTGTTCAAGTCTTTTTAAATATTTTACTGCATATTTTGTAATCATAGTTTTTACTAATGGCACGTTGAGATCCTTATGAATGTTTGAGTTTTTAACATACCAGGGGGCGGCTGTGATTATACGAAGAAGTTTATTTTGGCGCCTTTGAATTTTTTCGATATTAGAGGCCGAGGCAGTGCCCCATAGTTGAATACCGTAGCACCAGATAGGCTTTAAGATAGAGTTGTAAAGTAGAAGCTTGCAATCGAGTCTAAGAACAGAATTTCTTCCAATAAGCCAATGAATTTGGATGGCTTTTAGTTTCATTTGAGTTAATTTTGCCTCTATATGGCATTTCCACGTTAATCGCCGATCCAGATGTATACCGAGATATTTTACATGCGAATGATGAGGAATAATTTGATTATTGATTGTAATAGGGGGGCAAGATTCCCGGCGCAGGGTGAATGTTATATGTACGCATTTTTGCTCATTGACCATTATCCTCCATTGTCTTAGCCATATTTCTAGTTGATATATATGATGCTGTAGGTAACGAGATGCTTCATAACGGTTTTCGTGGACGCTTAGAAAAGCTGTGTCGTCTGCAAATGTTGAAGTTTGGGTGTAGTTGTTTGTTGGCATGTCCGAAGTATAAATTAAGTATAATAGAGGGCCCAGGATGCTGCCCTGTGGGACTCCAGCGCCAATCGGCTGAGGTGAACTTAAGGAATTTCCTTCTTTAATAATAAATTGACGACCGACTAAGTAGCTTTCTAACAGTTTGTGTGTGTTTGCTGGTAAATTTTGCTTCAATTTGTGTAATAAGCCTTCATGCCAGACTTTGTCAAAAGCTTGCGAAACATCGATGAAGAGTGCTGAGCAATATTTTTTTTCTTCAAATGTTTTTCTTATGACATTTACTATTCGATGAGTTTGTTCAATTGTGCTGTGTTTTCTTCTAAATCCGAATTGATGGTTTGGAATACATCTATTTTCACTTAAAATCGGTGTTAACTTTGAAACTAATAATTTCTCAAATAGCTTTGACATATTTGATAATAAGCTAATAGGCCTATAAGACTCAACTTTCGTATGATCTTTACCTGGCTTTGGTATCATGGTAACTAAGGAAACCTTCCATTTTTGAGGAAAGTATTCAAGGCGTAAAATAGCATTAAAAATAAAAAGAATAATTTTCTTTGCTACGCGAGGTAGCTCTAATAGCATTTTATTGCTGATCTTATCAATGCCAGGTGCCTTCTTAGTGTTTAAGTCACATATAACCTTTTCGATTTCTCTCATCTCAAATCTTAGGGGAATAGCTGCTCTAGCAGCAACAGGTGGTAAATCGACCGCAATATTGTGAGATATATTAGGTGTAAATACGTTTTTCAAGTGGCTTACAAACAGATTTCTTTTTTCAACATCATTTCTTGCCCAACTTCCATTCAAGTTTCTTAATGGTGGTTTAGAGACAACTGGCCTTTTGAGGTTTCTAGCTGCACGCCATAATGAGTAGTCCGATTGTGGAGTTGCATCAAGTTCCTTAAGATATTTTTCCAGAGAAGCCGTTTTCTGAGTCTGCAATAACTTTCTTAATCTTTTTGTACACTCTTTTAGCAAGTTCTTAAGTTGAGGAGATCTGTGCAATTGCCACTCTCTTCGTGCCCTCCTTTTTTCAGACAAGAGACGCTCGACATCTGTGGAATATATTTTAATAGTTTTTGTTTTTTTGGGGGCAATATTGGAATGTTGAACAGCTAGTTTCAGAAAACTGTCAAAATTATCAATAGAGCGATCTACATACTCCGGTGTACTGAGCGGAATATTTTCTGTGCAATGGGCACTGAGATATTTTTTATATTTTAACCAATTTATTTGTGTGGCTGACGTCGCTAGGTAACCAGTCGGAGATACAATTCTATTGGGGTTCATTATAGTAACAATTGTAGGTGTGTGGTCGGAAGATAATTCTAGGGAAGCTTCAACGTGAATCGTTTCTGTGGGGATGTTTTTAACCACGCCAAAATCGATGACATCTGGAATTTTTTGCGGGTCAGCAGGCCAATATGTTGGTTGGCCGCTCGCGACAACATTTAAATTCATTTTAGAGATTGTATTAAACAAAACACGACCCTTTGGTGTTATTAGTCGTGACCCCCAGAAGGTATGTTTAGCGTTATAATCGCCAGCGGCCAGGAAACAGGGTCCTAGTGATTTATAATATTCACAATATTGGCTTTCTGATATTGAAAATCTAGGTGGAGAGTATAAAGATGAGATTACAATGCTACGATTCAGCTCTTCAACACAAATGTTCGTTGCTTGGAGATAATCCTCACGATGATCAAACATTATGTAGTGTTTGACTCGATTTTTTATCAAAATGGCAGAACCACCACAAGCTCTATCTCGAGGGTCCTTGGTATCATATAGTATATAACCATTGATGTTAAACGTATTTCTTGAGGTCAAATGAGTTTCAGAAACCATCATGACATCAATTTGTTTATTTTTAAGAAAGTATTCTAATTCATTTTTATGTTGGCGGATGCCGTTCGCGTTCCACTGTAACTAGCTATTTCGTTCCTATAGACATTTATTTGCACTTGTTTTAACACTAGAAATTAATGTTAAAATATTCTTAGGTTAGTTTAAGACAAACATGTACATTTATCTAAAGACTATAATTCAGGCATACAGACGCTTGAGTAGACATATTTATAAATACAAAAATACACACGCAGGTAAACTCAAACCTTGGTAGACAAAACAACTTACACATACATATACATCTACATTTTGATATACACTCACATTTATATTAAAACTTACAAACAATTATAATTTCCGCTCACGTAAACACAACTTTAGACAATTTGACATGTTGCTAATGTGGCATCTTTTCAATAATACAACCTAAAGAACATCTATAAAGTATATGTATAGCCAGTAAACAATTTTGCCGACATGTTTAATGTCAGGCAAAGCTTAAAACTTTATCAAAAAGTCAATCGAAGTGTCGAAGTTTTCTTTAAATTTAAAGGAAAGTCGTGACATTTAAATGTTAATGTTTCTGCACATATTCTGACATTTCAAAATACTAATTTAATTAATTTTTCATTTAACAGAAAAATTGATTTGGTGCTACGGTATTCAGTTATGGGGCACTGCCTCGGCTTCGTACATCGAAAAATTCAAAGGCGTCAAAATAAACTTCTTCGAATAATCACAGCCGCTCCCTGGTACGTCAAAAACTCAAATATCCACAAGGATCTTAATGTGCCATTAGTAAAAACTATGATAACGAAATATGCAGTCAATTATTTAAAAAGGATGGAAGCGCACCCAAATCCATTTATTCGAAATATTTTAAATTATGGCGGGCACACTCGCTTAATAACCGTGATGACGAAATCTTTTTTGTCTGGCACTGGCAGGACACAAAGCAAATATAAGGATAAGATAATCAAATCTTGTTAGTTCATATTTGATATATGAAGATTCAATAAATAAATACTGAAAAAAATATCTAAAATTCTCTAAGCAATCGTAAAATATAAAAACGATTTGTCCGAACATTAAAAAAAAAAATCTTTTTTAACTGCATACCGTCTGCCACCTTAAATGCAAAAAACAACAAAAAAGAAAAAAATTCGAAATAGAGATTTTAAATGATTTTTGTTTGTTTTGTTTGAGCTTTTAACACAAAATTTTATACCTCTGCGATCAAAAATGACGACTTTATTAAGGCAATTCAAACGCCAAGTACACCTTGTTGTTATTGATTTTGTAAAGTTTTTTGCTTCTTCTGCAAAAAAAAAAATTAACTGCCTATTTCACTAAATGCGAACGAACGCTTTCTTTCGCACAAATACATGTAAAACAAAAACAAATTCTCAAAAATTTGTTTTTGTTTCATATGTATTTGTGCGAAAGAAAGCGTTCTTTCGACATCGTGAAATTGGCAGTAAGTGTTTTTACGTTCTTTTGCATTTTAGGTGACGATATATTAGATTTGAAAGATAAATGTCCAGACGTTTTGTAAATCTGTTTTAATTCGGAAGGGAAATTCTACTCGTTTGTTTTGGTATAATTAAAAAGGAAAATAATAAGAACCAAAGGATTATTTATTTCCGTTTAACACTAATATGTGTTACATATTACTGGGCAACATTTATGAAGTTATCGAAATTCTTTTTTGTGTGGAATTTCTTGAAGTACCTATCGAAACTATCCAAACCCTATTTGGATTTGGCTTGTTAGGCTGCCGTTCTAATTTATGGTTTCATGAATTTTTAGGCTAAAACTTGATTTTTCCGAAGAACGTGTAAATTTTCTCACGTTAAATCTCGGAAACCAATTGAGATTTTGTTTTCCTATTTTAGGGACAATTGCAACCAAACAGGGTTTTTTTTGTCTCAATAAATACTTCGCGATATTCCACACGAAGGTGTTTGCATTTCTTGTGTTGCACAGTGTAATTGTCGTCATATTTATTATTATTTCATATGGCCAAATTCGCCTAAGTTTTTACTTCGTTCCAGGTTTTGCCGAGTGTATTTTCTTCAATTTCCATTTGCCGGTCTCAGGTGTGTGATGGTCTCCCTTTTCTACGGGAGACCAATTGCATATGGTGACCGCCCAGAATATTTTCATAGTTCGCCGAGGACACAGATTTAAAAACACCATAAAGAAATGTAGATTGCATAAATGCATTGAACATTTTCATTTTGGTTTGCCTGGAGATCTGCGTAGATCGCCATATCTAAATAAGCCAGTCTGCCAGCTTTTATGTGGTTTTTTTATATCGTCAGAGGCGCTGCCTGATGTGGTTAAGATTCTTTGGAGTTAACAAAATGCTAAAAAATCTTCCAAATTTTGTTTCTTTATCGTGAGGGTCACATTATCTGTAGCGTTAATTCTCATTGGCTTAGTCCTTGGCAGCTTCCGATATTATTTTGGCCTGCGGGTGCCCCGGTAGGCTAGCTGGTAGTGAGCTAGTCTATCAGTACCGGGGCTGCGGGTTCGATTCCCGCCAGAGACTCTAGTCTCCTGCAGTCAAGCAAAAAGTTTCGCGGGATTTAGTGTAGGAATAATAAAAAAAAAAATTATGGATATGTGAGAGTAAGTAGATATCATCAGCATAGGCCAAGTCATCGAGTCTTCTATTGCGACCCTAGATGATTCCTCTGTGCTCCTGGCAGCTTTTCACCATAATATTATCCAAGACACTGTTAAGAAGTAGAGGAGATAGTACACATTCCTGTCTTAAGCCTAGTACTCTGTTCCAATTTGTGAAAAATGTTCAGCAACATCTATTATTTCATGCGAAAAATTTGACATGTATCAATGTTACCTATCTCGAGAGTTTGTACAATTTGACGTTTTTAATCTTTCAAAGTATGCGACATTGTTTTGCATATGTAAACAAAACCCACATGTATTTTACTAAAAAGTATTTTTTAAATAAAAAATTAAGTAAAAATAAAATTAAATATTGATGAAAACCTGTTACCGGTTGTGTTTTTTATGTTTTGCAGTTCTCATTTTAATATTAAGTTTAATTTTTTTTTTATTTGCTTAAGATTCCACGTGAAATAAGTGCAGCTTATATTATTTCGCAGTTGTAAAAAAATGTTGCTAGAAACATTTCGCAACTTTTTCACAAATTAAACAGAGTACAACTCTATCAACATTTTTTCATAGAAATTCCGCACAAGTTTTTTTCATATGAGTTTTGACAGCATTTCACGTGAAATGTTGAACAAAGTACTAGGCTTTACCCTAGCTTTTTTTGGTATCGATTCGCGCCCACTGCTATTGTGAAAAATTCGACTATCTGCTTCCTGGTGCCTTTGCGAAATCAATAATTTTTTTTAGAATTCCTTTGTACTCTAATGAACTCCAAATGGGGAAGCAGGGCAACGTGTCGAAAGAATCCTCAAAATCTATAAAAAAAAGTTAGAGCGGTGATCTCCATTCCACTGATTGTCGATATATTATCGGAATAAATTCTGAAATAGAATACGGTTTTAACCCGACAGACTGCACAACAAATGAAAAAGGATTTATATTTGTTTTTCTTTGCCATTTCTTTTGGACATTTATGAAAATTATCAGCACATTTTCCAATACATTTATATTTTCAAAATGTGAGTAGAAATCTGTCCAATAAATGTTAATTTTTATCCCAATTGCTCTTCATAAATAGTTTCGCTTCTAGTCAGTTGCTAGACAATTCTTTATTGGATGCGAAATAAGCAACTTGTGTAAACTGCAGGTACGACTTCTGACAATAGTCGGCAAAAAATGTTCACGGGGATTGTTTATAACTGAATGTGTGTGTACATGTTTGTTTTGCTCTAAAAAAGAAAACTAATCTTGTATGTCTACAGTTAAAAGTTTTATGATGTCGAAGGGCGAATATTGATGGTTTTATTTATTTTTTATATGCTCGTTTAAAACTTCTTGTTTTTTGTGCGTTCGTGTAATAAAATATTTAAGTTAAGATTTATAAACCTAAGAATTATACTTTTGACTTGAGCTATAGTGGTTTTTTAGGGAAAATTATTACTGAAAATAGCCCGTATTTAAAAGAGCATTGCGTAGAAGGCTGCCATTCAACGATTCTTATACTCTCCAACAAACTAAGTTTGACATTTCAAGAAAAAAATTTTTAATGTGGATCTAATGCCTTATTTTCAGGATGACATTAAAACACATTTATGTTTAAAATCGTTTTAAATACAAAATTCTCTTCTTCACTAAGCACTTAAATGAAACTTAAGTCACCGGTGTGGTACATAAGTCACGAATGAGGTACTTAGCAAGGATGCCTCAATATCAAAACAATACAAAAACAACAGACAAAGTAGTAACAACCAGCTGTTTTTGAGACCACCTTGTAAATAACTACATTTTTTTATTATATTTTTTTGTATTTTCTAGTGCCACCATACTTTTATCTTAATTAAATAAGACTTGTCATATAAAACTCAAAAAATCAATCTGTAATTAAATACGATTTAAGTTTTTATGAAAATGAATATAATATAGATTTAAATACTATCCTGAAAATTGGGCATAACCCCTTTTAAATTTATATATATTGGGTTCTAGAGTAATTCTTTGTCAATGAAGTCATGTCCGTCTGTTGAAATCACGCCGACTTTCGAACGACTGAACAGAAAATTGCAAATTTGGTGTCAAATTCTTTCTAGTTCTCCTTATCAGTGTAGGATTGAGATTCAGAGCAATCGGAACAGCCGTGCTAAAAAATTCATGTTTCTGTTAGAAAAACTAGCAGAAACGGATTTAAATTTTACACAAATTTGCTTAAAATACCTTAAAATTATACTGCACTTTAATGCCATTAAGCCGATATGAACAATACTTAAGTAATACTGAATTTCAGAAGACTTATAAATTTCGTAATGATCGGTCCATAATTTACCATAGGTCTTATATAAAAACTACTGTTGGAAAATGCTTTAGTACGCCCATAAGCGTAAGGAATATACTATTATTGTAGTAAAATTTGGTGTGTCATAATATCATAACACAATAAATCATACTGTAAAATTAAGCCAGGCACCTGGCGTTTTAACCTAATTCGCTGAATACAGTGGTGCTAGCCGTTTTTTAGGTAAGCTCTTGTTTTCCAGCCATACCGTTATTTCGAATATGGAGAAGGTTACTCAAAAATGAATAAGTTTATTGAAAAAACTAAAATAAACATAATTCTGAAATAAAATTTCCTTGTAGGAGAAACATAATTTTTTTGGCAAAAAAATATTTTTTAGCATAGTGTTGAAATTTTCGTTTTTTAAATATCATAAAAGATGAAAATACACGCCACAAATGATTAAAATCTTTTTGAAACTTTAGATTAAATTCACAAAAGATGGAAAATTTTAATTAAATTTAAGAATTTCATAAAACGCAATATTTGTATGGAAGACCCCCTAAGAAGTGGAGATAAGGTGCAAGTATGCTTTAAGAAAATCTTAAGAACAAAAAACTAATGGAGAATTTCGAAATTTTGCTAAAAAATTATTATTTTCTACCAAATAAAAAAATCACACTATAAAATGTCCCATATAACCCCTTCTCAAATTGGGTTTAGTTTTATATGACTAGAAACAAAATCATAAAATGTTGTTATACCTTATCTGCCAATTTTTTTACATATGTATGTCGTATATAAGCCGTACTTTCAAAATTTAACTTAATACGAATAAAACCGCAATCAATTATAATGGTGGGTCTTATAACTTATCATAGATTCCACATAAAGCCATCTAGCTCTCGGTGGATATCATCAAACATTCTGCACAGCCGAATATAACACTTTTAATTGTATATATTATATAATTAATTACTAATTGAAAATAATTGATGTCAACTTGAACGTAAAATTAAGTAAAATTCTTTAATTGTTGCTTCGTTTTCAGTTAAATAATAATTAATTTTTAAAATTTTTTTTATTAATTCTTATTGTGTTTGTTTTTTAGGCAAAAAGAAACTTTTGGTTTTATCACTGAAAAGTGATTTTTAAAAAAACATAAAAAATAAAATAATAAAAAAAGTAATTTATTTTTGCGAAAATTATATATTTTACAAAAAATCTTATTACCAAAAACCGTTTTTGGAAGACAAATCAATTGCAATTTATCTCGTGTGGTGCAAATCACGCCAGAAGAAAATTCATATTAACGCAATTTATCTGTAATTTTTTTTACTAAACTATTTGACGTCTTTAAATTATTGCGCCAAAATTAAATTTTGATGGAAATTTAAATTAATCTCCTTATTTTTATACATTTTATACCTTTTCCCTTAAATTGTTTACACTTAAAAAAAACTGCATAATTTATATGCGTATCCAATGCGAATTTGTTTGAATGTTTTTTTTTTTGTCCTTTTAAATTTCGTACGCACTTTAAGCATCACGGATTTGTATTGAAATCCAAAACATACAAAACAAAATCTAAAGCCACCCTTATCAATTCACCTTTATCTTTATTTCTCATTCATTCTCTGCTGTTGTTTTAGACACCATTGCTTTTTTCTGTATTTCCCAGAAGAAGAAAAGGTTTTCAATTTTGTTGTTGTTGGTTGTTGCTGTTGGTATGTCACATAAAAAAAAAACCAACAATGAAGAAAGAAAAAATTTTAAAATTTTTTGCTTGACATGTCATCAAAAACACATTAAATGCGTTATTTTTTATGAGGTCGTTTATGTAAACCTTCGTCCACCTGTAGTACCTTTTCCAACTACTGTACAAACATACATACGCACATACAAACTGTATTCAAGATTCACACATTTGTATAGGTGGGTGTGTGCTTTTGTGCGAGTTTTTTGTGTATAGAGTGTTCTTTAAATCTATTCTTTAAAAATGCGGTGGAAACACATTAGTGAACCCCTATAATAAAACAACTTTATTTCTCTCAACTTTTTAGAGTAATATTTTTATTAGATTTGTGGTACAGTAAAAGCATAGAGAGATAATTTTTTTCATTTTATACTATTTATGATTTTCAATATCGGAAGGAAATACTTTATGATCCTGATATGGACACAATGTAGGTAATTTTGATAAAAACCTTTAGTCTTAGTTTAGGAAAATAATTTACTAACTATAGGAGTATGATTACAGTCGTCTTAATTGATTTATGAGTGATTTATAAAATCGATACCATTTTTGTTTTTATTTTTATTAAGGCCTGGTATTCAATTATTTGATATATATTATATTCAATCTGCGTTACTGTCATTGTAGAAAAAAAGTTAATTTTAGGACTTTCTAAAAAAATTGCTGGAATTTTGTAAAGGAACTTCGAGTATTGTGCAATCCCAATATTTGTTTTGGCTATCTTTAGAAAAGTATAATATAAGTAAAACTCTTCACTAGACTAGTTGGACTGTGTTTCAAATCGATTGCCTGACGAAATTCTTCACAAAAGTTTTATTTTCATAATACCAAAAAAGTTATAAATTAAAAATATGAGGTACCTCAAAAACAGTGATTTAAAAAATTGGAGTATAATATGGAACCCCCTTGTTGGGTAATATGGGATACTATTACATATTACCAGAAACCAAATAGTAATATAAAAATAAAATCAATTTAGCATATAATAGTTTTTATTTTAATTAATTAAAAATATTAAACCTCCCTCCTTCTTGACATAACTTGTTGTTAAAAATAAAAATTAATTAAAAATTATTCTTTAGACTTAATGGCCTTAGGTTCGACAATACGCGCCTTCAGTTATTCCACAATAGCCGATATGGCAATTTTTTAAAACAAATGTTATAAATATTAAAAAACTTATTAAATTGCCACACTTAACAATTAAAAGTATTATCTAGTTAACAATTTGTAAACTTTGTAAAAAACCACAAATAAAATATTAATATTTGAAGCAAAATAACGGTTAGAATATGCTCCCAAAAAAGGCGCTAACACCTGACTTCAGTTACAGATCGACAGAAAACTAACAGTGCGATCATTTGCATAGCCACAGCTGTAATGTTAATATTTTTTTGTTAGCTATGTTAACTTACAGGGAGCATTTTTAAATAACATTTAGTTTGGGAAATAAAGGGGGGGTGGAGGGTGTCCACATTACCCGGCTATTCCACAATATCCGGAGTAACACTATGCTTACATAAAATCTTATCGTATGTTTAATGCAAATCCGTTTTAAAGGCTTACGAGAGTTCAAGCGATTATTGGAAATTCCCCTTATGTAAGTAATAATATACCAAAAATAATTTATTCAGGTCAAAACATATTCCTAAAGATCTCTACATTTTGTCCTTGGGACGTAAATATTTGGCGTGTGTACCAAATTTCAAAAAACTTTAATATTTTTCATACTTTACATGATGCTGTATACTTTTTGTATGCGGGCTAGGGTGGACCGAAAATGCACCCTCTAATTTGTTTAGTTCTGTTGATAGTAGTAAAGTGCCAAAATTTCGATGTCATAAGTGAACTGGAAAGCAGTCCTCGAAAGTTTTGCGATTTTCTAACTTTTTAAATATTAATTTCTGGGTACTTGTAAAACATCGCATTAAAAACCTTAAAAACTTACGTGTACAGTTGACGAAGACAGAGAGTCAGAGAAAGGAAAGAAGTATGATTATTTTATTTGCAGACAAGAAATACAACAAGAAACAAGAAAGAATTCTTCAAAGAAAAAATTCTTCAAAATAAAAGAAGACTTGAAAAAGGAAAAAAGCCTGGTTCCTCTTCCGTGATGTCTCCAATTATTACTATTTAAGATTTAGAAAATGAACCACCAAAATATTCTGATATAGCCAAAGATAAATAAAAGATGTATAAGGCATTATATATAGGGTGGTTTAATTTTAAGGGCCGATGTTGATTTTGAATTAAACACAAATTTTTAAGGAAATTATTGTCATTTCTTTTTATTATGATAATATTGGTATGGTTCAATTATGTGTGGATCAAAATATCGGTCAAATGGCCACCGTGAATTCGGCGGCACACCTCCATCCGATGGTCCAAATTTTCGATGACGCTGAGGCATAATTGAGGTTCAATGCCGTTAATGTGCCGAATTATCTCATCCTTTAGCTCTTGAATTGTTACTGGCTTATCGACGTACACCTTTTCTTTCAAATAACCCCAAAGAAATAAGTCCAACGGTGTCAAATCACATGATCTTGGCGGCTAATTGACATCGCCACCACGTGAGATAACACGGCCATTGAATTGGTCGCGCAAAAGCGCCAGTGTTTCGTTAGCTGTGTGGCAAGTGGCACCGTCCTGTTGACACCACAATCGTCCACATCCATATCTTCCAATTTGGGCCATACAAAGTTCGTTATCATCTCACGATAGCGAACACCATTCACAGTAACTGCCTGACCGGCCTCATTTTGGAAAAATACGGTCCGATGATGCCGCCAGCCCATAAACCGCACCAAACAGTCACTCTTTGTTTGTGCATTGGTTTTTCGACAATCACTATTGGATTATCATTCGCCCAAATGCGGCAATTTTGCTTATTGACGAATCCACTGAGGTAAAAATGTGCCTCATCATTGAAGATGATATTCACGATATGCATTTTGATTTGAATGCCCATTTTCATAATAAGCCTGAATAACTTTAACGCGTTGCTCGATTGTGTATCTTTCCATGGTTCAAATTTAGTTAGTCTGAAATTGAGAAATGTCAAATGAAAAGCAGAAAAAGCTTGACGTTTAGGTGTGGTTCACATTCAACATCGGCCCTTAAAATTTAATCACCCTTTATATATATATATATATATATCAGTTTTCGTGGCTCCTATAAGGAGCATAGGCCCGTGAAATAAGGCATTAACATCTCTTAAAATAAGGGAATCCCAAGCAGACTTGCAGACCAATTGCAAACAAATCTTTATTTTCTAAACATGTCACTAACGCATTAGATTATTGTTCCCTATTGCAGCGGCGTCAGGAGAAGACCGTAGCTCATTCAAAGAATGAAGAAAAGCTATATTTTAAGAAATAAGGCAATCTGTTTCTTTTAACGATCCAGATACTCTTCATTGGGACAGGGAAATTCTTCATGATTTTTAAGGAACCGAAAAAAAGATCGTTTTTACGTGTAAGTAAGAGGAAATTTCTTAGAGTCTTGGTCATACTCCAGAAAAAATTCATTTGGGAGTCGCAGGTGCACTACACCATGCATAGCGAAACTGATATACGCCATCAAAATCCATTTGTTTTATAAGGAAAGCGGTTTCAAAACCGCACAAAAGAAAAATAACACTCAAAACGCTTTCTGAACTTGTTTTCTTGATATGTTAAAAGCCCCTATGGCTACAAATGCAGTTTGGCAGACCTTTATCGTGGAAAGAGGTGACCAATTATCAAATTATTGATCCTCAAATTAGTAAGGTGGTTAAAAATTCCATAAAGTTCCATCTTTGGTACCTTTTGGATGAGTTAGTTGGCTTAAGTGGATTGTCAAGAAGATGGAGTGTGTGCCTACTGACCGAAAGATAAGAGACTTGACCAAGCCGTTTTTTTGACTGATTTTTCCATTAAAAGCTCATTGCAGCTGTCTACCAAGTCAAAAAATTTTGAACATTTGGATCACACATCCAAATGAATGGAACAGCCATGAATATTACATTAGTGGTAAAAAAAATCCCAAATCACTTAAAAGTTGTTAAATATATAGCTGAGCGTGGTGTCAAACTGTTTGAAGAGTTAACTCTTGGCTTCTGCCAAATTATAAAGATGAAAAACAGTTGCTCCTGCAAGTGATTGAAGAAAAGCTTAGTCCCACCAAATCTACAAAACAAGACGTTGTTCAAAGTTTGATGCTGTTGAATCCAGAGCCAACTTACGACTGTCCTACACGATTTTTGTATTATTCATCAATTTTTTACTCTAATATAAGCTAATTTACTTCTCAACGAGTTGTACTTCATTTAAAGCAACCCCCAAAATTACCGATTTTTTAATTTATTATTAATGTAACATGTCTTTGAGCACTGTCTTTAAATAGGAATATTATTTTGCACCGTTGGCAAGATTTATTATGTAAACCAGTTTTAAAATTTTTAGCTTTCAATATATTTTTTAATAATAATGTTATAAAATTGTCTGTTTAAAATGCTTCTTATACTATTCATAAAATATTCGAAGTACTATAATTTTTCCTTTGCCGCACCCACTCTTAAACGTCAGTGAGGTCTTAAAATTTGTTTTTTATTTCCTCAAAATATTTTTATTATGAAAAGCTTCAGTGTTTTTTTTTTCTTGAACATTTGACAAGATTTATATTATTAAATTTTGAGTTTTTAAATACGCCACGCTAATGCGGGCTATATATTTTTAGTACAAAATAGTAAAGGAAATCAATTATTAATATTTTTATAAAATTGTATATTTAAAACACTTCTCATACAATTTATAAAATCTTCGAAGTACTATAATTTTTCCATTGCCGAACCCACTGTTAAACGTCAGTCAAGATTTAAAATTTGTTTTTTTATTTCCTCAATATATTTTTATTATGAAAAGCTTTAGTGTTAGTACAAACATCTATAAAAACATAATACATTTTTTTTATTCTTTGACTGTTGCCGGTGTTCCCTTCTGCGTGTGTTTGATAATTGAAAAGTTTTAGGTTTTATGCTCGTTTTAGGTTATATTAAGTAAAACAGTCTGTCTTTCCGTCATTATGACCTAATACATAACTTTGTTTGGCCATGTGACAGCAAACATTGTTTTCAACAGTTTTTATTTCTTTTTGTTAGTATTTTTTTTTTGGGGTGGTTTTTGTTTAAAACATCAAAGTGATTTTATAATAAATCTACTCTACTTTTTTTATTTTATTTTCTTTTATTAAATACTTCTGGCTTAACATCTTACTTATGATTTTAAGAAAATAAAATTTTTATAAATTAGTGATAACACTCCTTAATATGTACATATAATTTCTTAAAAAAAATCTTTAGTAAGTCCAAGATTTTTTTCCAAAGGGTTTTTGTTTTTGGTATTTTAAAATTATGATAAATGTTCCTTTTATGTACTTGAATAAGATGTATGTTTCTGTAGTTCTTTGTAATTTTTCTTATTTAAGGGTTTTGTAGAAGATTGATAAGAGTTTCTGGCAAAATTTAACACAATTTTTTAAAGGTCTATTGCAAGGGGGCATTTTATAACATTTTGATAATAAATCATCAGAATTGTGTTTGAAGTTTTTTTCTTTTTTGCCTTGTTTTTTTTTCTTAGACTATAGGTCAAACATATAAAATAAGGCAAATTAAGTTAAGTTTTATATTATCCTCTTTTTAGCTTTTTTAAACATTTTGTTCTTTAAAAATTTAATTTAAATCAAAAAATAAAGTAAAATTCTTAATACCTCATTAAGTCAATTAGCTAATTTCTTAAGCGTATTGGGTTAGTTAGGTGTTTAAAAAAAATCTTTCAAGCCCGGGGTTTAATATGAATACATATTATCAAAAAATCATTTTCATTGTTTTTTTTTTCACTTTTTACAAGAAAACCCATATAATTTGGGTGATTCAAGTAGAGATCCTTTTTTCAATAGCCTTTTTTTGACAGATCACGTGTAAGTCGTGTCATGCTGTCATGTTATTTTTGTTAAGTATTGTTTTGCATTTCATAATGAAAAGACTTACGCCTGAACAACGTTTACAAATCGTTCAAGTATATTACGAAAATTTACGTTCTGTGAGGAATGTGTTTCGTGCACTTCGCTCAACTTAGGGTCAACATAATCGGCCTAATGAGCGTACTATTCGCAACACCATCACCCATTTTGAGACCCAGCATTCATTATTGGATAATATTCGACCGAGTAGACCACGTCCACCACGTTGTGAAGAAAATATAGCGGCCGTAGCTGAGAGTATACACGAAGACCGTGGAGAGTCGATGCGGCGCCGTTAGCAGAAACTCCGACCGTTATCGTGCCATCCGACTATTTGATGCATGAAATTGAAGCTCGTGATCTCGGCGACATTTTGTTTCAGCAAGACGGCGCCGATGGGCCGGTCGATTGGCCACCAAGATCGTGTGATATCACACGGTTAGACTTTTTCCTGTTGGGATATGTAAAGTCTAAAGTTATGCGGACAAACCCGCTTCGATTCAGGCTTTGGAGGAAAACATCACGCGCGTCATTCGCCAGTACCAGTCGAAATGCGCGAACGAGTCATCAAAAATTGGACTCAACAGATGGACCATCTGCGACGTAGCAACGGCCAACATTTGATAGATATTAATATGCAATTACAAAGCTCTTTAATTTATTTAAAAGTAATTTTAAAGTGCATCACGTTTTATTATGCCACACATAATATAACTCTAATACGTTAATATCGTTTATTATCTCTGGTCACTTTAATGTACACGTTATTAATAATTAGCACTGCTGTTAGGTTAAGCCCATTTGGTCCAATTTTTGAATTGTTTCCTTTGTAATTTTTGAACGGTGATATATACTGACTTAGTTTTTTTAACTCACGTGGTTTTTTTATAAAACAATGTTATATACAAAAATTCAACTTAAATTCTAACAAATAACAGTACTGAGAAAAATAAAAATTTACGAATCAGGTTAAGGGACCAACTGGTCCATAGTATATTTTCTTCGGATTTCTTTGATTTTTAACATTTAATAAAAAAAAAAATGTATTTATTAGTATGTTTAACAGTTAAGTTGTCATTGCATAATAAGCAAAATGCTTTTCGGCTAGTTCTACAAACAAACTTGCTGCAAATGGATCATTTTATATTTGCGAGCCCCTGAATTAGAAGTATAATTATTTGAAAGTCACTGGAACTATGCATGGTGATCGTATTTCAGTCAATAACTGTGCGGAGAACTCTTGTTGAGGCAATTTAACAGGTTTCATCATATGCGCCTTAGCCGGAGAAAGTGCTAGTTGCCGCACAAACTCTTGTCTCCAGCGATTCCAATCAGCTATAGCCCGTGCAACTTAAATTTCAGAAGATAGTATGTACAAATTCAAAGCGGATATATCAAGTTTGTTTGCAAATACCATTGATTTGTTTTGCGTTCTGTGCTGTAGGAACCAACCATTTGATCAGTAGTTTCTACAAACTTTACCCTGACACACTTATTGGTATTTTCGATGATGAATCTTTCAATTGGAGGCGGAAAAATAAAAAAAAAGCTGACAGCATGTCAGTGCGTCTGGACACTGCAAATCGAGTTGGTTCTGGTTGTGTTGAGATAATAATCTCATTCCTAGCACCAAAAGGCTTAGGCAATGGAGTGGCACTCCAAACCATTTTGTTTTTAGCAATAAAAAAACGAATCAACAGAGCTAGATGCAGCTGGAACGTATATGTAATCAATTTCCGAATCTGAAATATCGGAGTAACTTTCTGCATTGAGCAGTTCTCGTATCTCATATTCGCTCAAGTTTGCCACAACAAATTGAACCAAGCAGTCCAAATATTTGTGGTTCTTTACAACAATACTTACATTTACATTTTCTTTTACATCTTTAATCTGTGTTGATTAAAAAAACAAAAAACGGAAATCCCACACTTGTTTTTAACATAAGCTGTTTATATGGACTAAATGGTCCATTAACCTTACATTCGTAAATTTTTTATAAACTAACAGCAAGCAGGGTTAACATATCGCCGGCTTAGAGTGTAAACCTGCTTAATCCATTTTTACATTATATGATATTTTGATACTGTTCGAAAGATAAAGAGATACAGCATCTACTTAGAAAAACATTAACTTAACTTTGGGACTCTATAGAATATTAGAAAAAAAGAATATATAGGGTTTGATTCTTAAGTTAGAAATAGAAAACATTAGGATTTTTTTTTCTGCTTTGTAAATTTTGTAGAAGTAAGTTAGCAAGTTTACACTCTAAAGCGACGATGTGTCATATTTACAAAATTGATTTGGTAGCACTGTTACCTACAATAACTTCAAGATTGTAAGTGAGAGCAATTTAATTCGGCTAATAGAACTTCCTGTCCACTTTTTAAATTGCTGTGAAAGTCTGAAGACAAAATACGCTATAATATTTAGAGAATCTTGCAATATTTGTATTTTTGTTAACAGTGTAACGTAAATATTCTAAGTCAATCTTACGATGTCCGACCGTCTGGCTGGTTGGCTGGTTGTCTCTCCATGTAACTTTGTGCAATAGTCAAAGGTCGCAATTTTAAAGATAATGAGATTAAATTTAGTAGAGAGGTTTCAATTATCTTACATAGCCTATTGAAAATCATGAGAATCGGTCTATAATTTTAAATGGCCTCATTTAAACTTCTTTCCAAAAAAATATTTGTGCTCATTAACCATCTTATTGTATTGCTGCTTAGATAATTTGTGTGGGGATTAAAAAAAATGTTATTGGACTTGGTGCATATTCGGTCATAGCTCCCATACTAATGCTATAACTTCCTTACAAATGTTTTTATAGACATAGCTTTTATGATAGATTCTATATCATGACTAAATGTTGTGCTGTTATATCCAAAATTAACCATTCGTCCCATATAAACCTCTAAAATTTCATTAAACCAAACAAATCTCTTAAAGAGAGTTCCAAAACTGTTACATATTTATTAATGTTTTGCTTTTACTGGTTTAAATTCCTTTTTTCAAGCATTTTCGTAAACCATAATATATTTTGATTTTTTTTCGCAGCGTTTTTTGTATATTTTATTCGTTATCATTTACTGCTGTATAAGAGCTCTCTTATTGAAGCGATCGATTATGCGCTTTTTCTCTTCAAAAAACACAATTTTTTTTTACTGGGATGTGTTTCAACCTCATAACATAATTTTTTTCTGGCGTGTCCATGATTGCATATGGGTCCCAAATAGGCTACGCACTTAACAATTCTTCTTTACATACTGTGGCTTAGGCTATTGTACTTGCATCAATGTGCGCATAGTGGAGATACAGTGGCACGAATGCGAATTCAATATATATGTAAATATTTTCATTGTTCTTCAAGCCAATGATAAAACTGTTGAAAAATCTCAAATGCTTTAAAAAATGTTTTTAAGATCTTGAAGAAAAACAAAATCTTTTTAAGAATTTAAGGAATTCATTTCTAAAACACATTTTAAAGTTTCGTTGTGTCTGATATATGTTTTTTTTTTCTTTGTTTTTTTTTTAATAGCAATTATTTGTTTTGAATTTAGAATGTAAAGTACTTTGACACAGTACCAGCGTTGCCAAATGTGCAGATTTATCTGCAAACTACAGTGTTTCTAAGCAATGAGCAGTTTTGAAGTATTTTTGTGAATTGTGCGGATTTTGCAGTTTTTGCACTACATTTTTTTTGCTATTAATTCTGTTATATTTTTGCTTATTTCTAAAGCTATAATCATACCTAATTTGCTTTGCACATACTCATACAACACTGACAAGCCTTAAGGAGCCAAACACTACCGGCTTGGCACACAGACACTTTCCATTTTCAAATAAAGGACACAGACATAATTAATAAATTTTCAGCAAATTCTAATCAAAAATTTTTATCCTCGTAAATTTTGTTTCGTTCTCTCCTTCTTTAGTCTGCAAAACTTTCAATAAAATGATTTAATTTTGCACTAGGCAGCGCAAAGTATGAAAAATATTTAAAATTCCTTAATTGTTTATCAAATACCCAAATTAGTAACGCAAAAGGTTGTACAAACGTAGAGTTATGACACGTTTTCCACTCCGTTTGTTATATTTATTTGGATTTTGCTTTACTTGAAAATGTAGACCCTGTTTGCATTGTGTGATTTTTGTCGCTGAT
This sequence comes from Pollenia amentaria, assembly GCA_943735925.1. Lineage (NCBI taxonomy): Eukaryota > Metazoa > Arthropoda > Insecta > Diptera > Polleniidae > Pollenia > Pollenia amentaria. Next base: position 182,701,267 of record OX031007.1, on the reverse strand, counting down.
TTTTTGTTGTTTCTTTTTTAAAGGCGCACTTAAATTTACACTTTAAAAATTTTTTTGCAGCTAGTTTTCATTACCAAAAGGTAGACAAAAAACATGATATTTCAACAGCGGGAAGATATGAATATATTTTTTTTTTGGGTTAATACCCTGTTTACGATCATATGCGATATGTTAATTAGAATTTTATTAATATATATTTTATGGCTTCTTTATGTGCAGTTATTTAAGTAAACATCCAATTTTTTCGTAATACGCAGTTTTTCTTATTTTCAAAAAAAATTATGGTAACGCTGCACAGTAGATTATATAAAAAAATTCTGAATGCTTAAGCTTAAAATTTCTTATGATAAATATTGCAAACAAAATTCATTTGTACTGATGCAATAAAATTTGAGTTTATTAATTTAAAAACTGCTTATAATAAAACCAAAGAAACAAACATTTTAAAGATAATAAAATTTAGAGATTTTTTTGTATATTTAAATAAAAAGATTGATGACACTCTTGGCACCCACACTGGCGTCCACAATCACAGAAAAGCAAGTAAACACACAAAAAAAAATCTAAAAAATGAAAGCGAGATCATCAACAATAAGATTTTGACATGACGCCAAAATACTATAACAAAATGTCCACTTTTTGGGTTTAGTTTTATCCACAACAAAATAACAAACAGACAGAACACAGATACTCGTACTCACAGTTAAGCACTATAATACTACTACAACTATAAAATACACTTTTTAGGCTTTGCAATTTTTATTATTTTTCAAGAGAAATAGAAAAAAAAACTTTTAGGAAAATAACTAAAGAACACACTTTGTGCAAAAATTTGTGATAGTATACTGGGAGAGAAAAAAAAAAAGAATCGTCATCATCATCATCATCACAACAATGTTGGCAATGTTTCATATCAGTGTGATAGTATGTGTTAGGACAAGGAATAAAAAATGGCCAACAAACATATAAAACCGTTACAAAAATAAGAAAAAACAAAGCGAAACAAAAATGAAAAATACAAATAAATGATATTTTTTGTTCGTTTAAGAGATTTTTCAACACAGTGGTTTATCATTTGGCCTCACTTAACCTATATTCTGGAGTTGGGTGTTTTCCTGCTACCAGTTTTGAAGCTGTCTCACTGACTGACATTAACACAGATACAAAAACAAATAAAAAATTATAAATGAAAAAATACGAAAAATGGGATATTTTTTTTTATAAATTTTGTAAAAAAAATAACTGAAAATGAATAAAAATCAAATACAGTTTGTCTGGTTATAAGAATGTCCCTTGTCTGTTTTTATTTATATATATACACACACATATATATGTATATACAAACATAAAATTACTTACTTTAAAAAATTACGGGGCGTGTGTGCATCTATTTATTTGTGTATTTGTATCAGTGATGCCAATTTATTAATTTAATGGCTAGATTAAACTGTTTTTCACCTTGTTTAGCCATAACAAATTCAATCTAACTATTTTTTTTAGCAAAATTCTCTTTAAATTTATGAAAATTTTTGTAAACAAAAATTGTTTTAAATTCGCATCTGATTATAATGTTACATACATACGCAACACTTTTCTGAACTTACATATATATATATATACAAATATAAGAGCTAATACGAGGAAAAAACTCATTTTATTCGATGGTTTTAATTTTTCGTTAATTAAAACTTTTACTTTTGTTATTAGAAAATATTTTCTAGCATAAAGAAAATAATTTGTCATTTTTTTCTAGAGAGCGAGAAGATTCCTCCCAACGGAGACGGCACTGCGACCAAGCCAAGTCTATTGTACCCAACCCCCTTAAGTTGGATAAAAGACCCTCTGCTTCCCAGAGGAATCCAAGTAGGTCTATTGCCGGTGTTGCACCGACTCGGGACGAGCCTATCGCGCCGTGCCCCAAGTGTCCCCTTCTGGCTCATGCCAATGCCTGCTAGTCACACAGTAAATAACCTGTGGTCTCGTCTTCCTCACGACACAGTCTGCATTCCTGGTCCTCTTCCAGGCCCATCCGAAAGAGGTGGTACTTGACCGTGTGGTGACCTGTCAGATAAAACGCTAACGGCCGAAGTTCACGTCTATTGAGACCCCTCGTCTCTATTGTACTTCAGGCAAATATCGGAGGGACTGGGTAGTGGCCCAACTTAGCCCACAAAAGGCACCCTACACAGTGTCACTCTGTTTATCCCGCCCAGCTCCTGTAGCTTTTTTCGGCATTCCGCCACCAACTTCGAGGACAATTTGCAGGAAGAGTGTGCTTGAATGGCCGCTTGGATATCAGTATTATAATGCTGCTTCGAACCATTCCCTTGCTAAGATTTCATGAATGAAGAAATTGATACAGCACACATTAAAAGCATGGAGCTCGGCCTGGAATACACTAGGTGATCTTCCCATGGCTATCGAGATCCACGTGTTAGGTCCAAATAGCCCAGCACCCATCCCATGCTCCAATTTTGATACATCAGTATACCAGTGTAGTCCCTAGTTTCCATCACAGCGATTTCCACGGTCCCAGGCTTCCCCGTTAGGGAGGATTGTGCTAAACCTGATATTAAAGCCCAGCTCCGTGGTCTTAATGTCCGCCCTTGTGCATACCGATAGACCAGGAGCTAATTTTATTATTTTGTATTTAATTGCAAAATATCTATTAAGCTACTTTTTTAATTAACTTTAATTACTTTTTCCATTAGCCATTTTCCCCCCCTTAAAATTAAGCCATTTTACTCGTCAAGAATTGGCAACACTGCTCAGCATTTATTTGTAGTCTACATAAAAAGCTAAAAACAAAAAGCAGAGAATAAAAAATTAAAATAAAAATTTGTTACACAAACCGTGTTTGTATCTTAATGATGCCAAACAGCCATTGGCGACAAGTACAAATTATTTTTTTTTTGTTACAAATCATTTGCTCTGCTTTTTTTAGATTTTTTTTTCTTTATTTGTCTTTGATATTTTTAAATTTATACTATTTGTATAAATAGGATCTTTTTAGATTCCTACTGCTACATGTTTTATTAAGTAAGTCAATAAATTTTTAGCTACTTTTAAAAGTCAATCACACTTTAAATTAAAATTGGAACACTTAATGTAACAAATCATTTGAGTTTAAAGAAAATAGAAACACTCAACCACAGCTCGAAAATTATATAAACAAAAAGCTTTTATATATACCCAGCAAAATCTTTACTTACGTGGTAAGTAGGCAAGTAATGTTGGAGAAATATAAACACTACTTATTTTTCGGCTGAATAACTACTTATTTTTGTTCGAGTTGTCCACAGAATTCAGTAGTTACAATACACTTACTAGAAGTCACAAAATATCTAGTTATTATTTAACTACCAGTATGTTGTATTGTAAGTACTTACAATATACTTACTAGAAGCCAAAAAATAACTAGTTTTTATTTAATTGGCGCTAGTTAATAGACCCAATAAGTAGTTATGGGGCTAAATACCAGTAAGTAAATATTCAGTACTGAAAACAAGACAACTAATAAGTAGTTATTTAGCTGGTTATTAGTAAGTAAATATTCATAACTGAAAATAATAGTAGTGAAAAGTACTTACTGAGGTCATTACTAGCAAGTACTTATTGAGGTTTTCAGAATAATGACAATTGTAATGACAACTACTTACCAGGTAACGTATGAAATAACTACGACCTATTACCCAAATTCAAAAAGTTTTTCCTGGGTAGATACGTAACGGAAAATTTACTCCACATATTTCAATATATTGTATTTAAAAATATTATTGATATTAACTCAGTCCTTTTAGTTAAGATTTATTTATTACCGTAGGACATTTATGGTCTTAATTTTATAAAAATTCCGAAGAAAATGTGTTAATGAGAACTATGTGGGAGTATGAACCGATCCTCTCCATTTTGAATAGTCCATGTGAGATTTTGGGCATAAATATGTACTAAATTTCATCAAATTAAATTCAAAATTGCGAGATCGATTCAGAAAGTGAGGTAGTTCTGTGGTGCCGTTTTCACCAAACAATGGTCTAAAGGCCCCACTTCTTTCATGAGATTGCGATGAATTAAACACTTGGTGGCTGTATTAATATCTTTTGAATTTTATATCATGAATCATTTAAACGGCATTAAGAATATTTTATAAAGGGGCATTAAGGTCCCTTTCATAGTAAAATGAACAGCTATAATGATGGGTAAAAGAAAGTGTTTTTTGTAAGAAATTAAATTATATTCTTGGAAAAAGTATGGGTATGGCTAAGATGGTTGTTAATAATCAAAGCAAATTAAATTTTACCTGAAGCGTAGGGACCTTAAATAATATTAGGCGGGGAATGTCTTTTCATATTTCCATTTATTCGTTCTTATTAATGCATAAATTAACTATTTTATTTTATTTTACTATTTATTTTTACAATGTGTATGTGATTAAGTTTCGAGTATAAAGGGTAAAATAAAGTTTAAATGGCCTGTTCTTAAAAAAAAGCAGTATGTATATTAAAACAACAATAACAAATATAAATTTCTGAACGAAAATTTTAATTTTATTTTCAAAAACAAATTTTTTTTGTATGTGTGTTTGTTCGCAAGCAAATTTAAAACAGTTTTAATACACTTAAATCCTAAAAATTTAGAAGAAAAAACCATGCAAATATGGCGGTTTAATGAAATTCTTAAATTTGGCCCTTGCAGGGCGTAAAGTTGCCTCCTAGACGGGTAAAATGTATGACCAGCCCCACTTTATTTTTCACCTCCATCATTTATTTCTAACATACCTATCCGCTATCTCCATTCCTTAAGGGGGCTTCCAAACAAAATTTTCAATACAGACTAGAAACATATTGAAGAAAAAGTCCCATAACTGCCCAGGAGTCGCCCCTAGGGGTATAAAATCTATGACCGACCTAAATTAGTTTTTTGTCCTTAACATTTTCCCAATACATTCCTGCCCTTTATTACCACTTCTTAGGGGGGCTCTCATACAAATGAAGCATTTTATGAAATTCTTAAATATACATAATATGTTCTTTTTTCGACTTTTATTATTTTGAAGTATTAATAAATTGTCGAGCTTGAGGTCTTTTTTTAAAAAAAAACTTTAAATTTTTATTATACCAATATTTCGGCACTTCTTTGAGCGCCTTCGTCACGGTTTTTTTTCTTTTGTTATTATATATACTTTTAACAATTTGTAACAAATTTAACAATAAATGACAAATATAAAAATTTTTAAATTAAATAAAAAAAAAATAATTTTTCAAATCAAACTTACTCTATTACAATATAATTAGAAGAGGAAATAAACATCTTCTGGTAGAATTATTAATTATTTCTCGAAGCATCCGAAGAGAATAATTAATTATACAGCTAAAAATTTTATAGAAAGAGTTCTAAAAATAAGTGATTCAGAATTTCATAGAGATAACAAAAGTAAGATTTCAAATATTTTAACTGATAATAGCTTTTCTAAACAATTAATAACAGATTTATTAATACAAAATGATAATTGTAGAATAAATAACCGAAATAGTATTACAGAACAGAGGATTTATAAATCGGTAACATATATACCAAAATTTTCAGAAAGATTAGAAAAATCAAATGTATATGATAGCAAAATATACAAACTAGCTCATGATTCTTTTAACACAGTAGGTAAACTATTTACTAAAATGAAAGACAAAATAAAGAAGATGGAGATGTAAAATATTGTTTATGAAATACCTTGTATGGGTAATGATATTGGACAGTGTAAATAAGGTATATATAGGTACAACAAAAAATAAACTAAAAACTAGGATAGCAGCACATAAATTAGATCAAACATATAGAAACCATTATCCAGATTTTTAAAATACAACTGTTTTAAACACAGAAAATAATTATAAACGTAGATTTATGTTAGAAATGTTACAAATTATAAAGGTTCCAACAATGTCGAAAATTAATTTTAAGTCAGACACTGAAAATGTAGCACAAAACTATGCACTTAATTTATTAAAATAGAACCGGAAGTTATACATTTTTATATTGTAATAGATCAAGTTTGATTTGAAAAATATTTTTTTTTTTGTATTTAATTTAAAAATTTTTATATTTGTCATTTATTGTTAAATTTGTTAAAAATTTATATAATAAGAAAAGAAATAACCCTGAAGAGGGCACTCAAAGAAGTGCCGAATTATTTTTTTAATAAAAGTTTAAAGTTTATTTAAAAAAAGACCTTAAGCTTGACAATTTATTATTCTTAAATTTAATTAAAATTTTTCGTCTTTTCAGAATGAAAAGAAATGAAAAGTTGTGAACAGATTTTAATAATTTATGGCCTGTTTTGGTTGCAACTTCGTTTGTTATATGTCTAGAAAAAAGCATAGAAACAGAGCTTAAATTTCCATTTTTTATAAATTTTTAACAAACAAAAATTTCGACATTTTGCTTAAAAAATTATTTTTTTTGCCAAAAAAAAAAAAAAAAAATTATGTTTCTAAAACTACTGCGCATATTAGAAATAAGTTTAACCTTGCTTAGAGGAAATTTTATTAACCGTTTTTATGTTACGCGAATATATGTTGTACAACCTCCTCCATTTTCGAAATTACGGTATATCTCGAAAAAAAAAGAGCTAACCTAAGAAATCCACCAATGGATTCAGCATACCCGAATTAGGTTAAAACGCCATGTGCACCGCTTTTATAAACTAGCACAGTGTTATTATTCTTAATATTTATTCTTAATTTATTCTTAAATATTTAGTAACTGACTCTTAATTTTTCTTCACATGAAACGTAATACGCAATCTGTGTATTCAAACTTTTAGCATGTATTTACTCTCTAGTAACTCTGTTGTCAACAAATAGAATATCTGTGTTTACTCTTGATGCCGTTTTTATGTTAGTCCGGGAATTTGTTTAAATCTTTAATGATACCTCATTTGTTTGTGTTTTTTTCACGACACTCTGTCCTCCTCTTTCAATTGTGGGTGCTTTTTATTCGCTGTTATATAAAATAGACAAAAAGGAATGTTTTATTATAATTTTTTTTTCTCTTATTCGTATTCGTTCATTTAAACATTTATCACTCAGGTATGGGGAAGGCATTTTCTGATGTGATGCCATGCTGTGACCATAAATCATGGTTATGGATTAATACATGCATTGTTAAAAAATCATTAAACAAATTTTTTTTTTTTGCATTCAAATGCCATAAAATTCTTTTATCTTTATACATATTTATATTACAATTGTTCAGTAATATTTATAGTTGTTTTCGATATTTGTCTTAAAAACTATAAAATTGCAGCTGATAAGTATTTAATGGCTGGTTAAAAAATAAAAATATTTTCCAACTTTAATAAGTAACTGTGCAAGTTCTTCACTTGATATTACAGTTAAAATATCATTCTCTTGTAAATGATTTTTATTTCTGCAGATATTTTTGTAATAAGAATTTAAAATATTAACAACTGGTTAAATACAATCTGCATACGCTGCATAAATAAATTATTTTACTTTAAGTTAACAATGGCAGCAATGAAAACAATTAAAATCATTAAATATAAATATGCATATAAGTGAAATTGTTTCATTTACTTTATTTACTTACCTGAGAAACTGATTTAAGGTTCAATGAAAAAACAAAAAAAAAAAAAAGAAAAATTATTATTGTACATATGGAAATTTCCTTAATCAACATTATTTCTTTCATACATACTTTTTTACATTTAAAATATGCACATAAATATGCAAGCCTACAAAGTAATAAAAATGTTATTTAAACCTTTATATTTCATCAAGCATATTAAAGTTATTCGATATTATTATGTCAAGTTGGCGCTTTTAATTATGTTTGCGTAAAGAAAGAAAAGCCACTAGGGAGTATTTCAAAATAATTCTCGAATTGAGAGTTAAAGGCAATTATCCAAATAGCAACATACAATTTTGTTCTGAGCTTAAGATTTATAAAAGAGTTTTATGTGCCGAAGTTTTCTCTTATTAATATAAGAATTATTAGTTTTAAAGTCATCTTCAGGAGGGATCAATATGGCTGGACCACATGATCCACCTAGATCTCGATCTACTGTCCACAATTTAATCAAAAAACCAATATATATATGAGAAATTTATAAAAGTGAAATGGATTTTAGGGAGAATTTTTGTATGGTGCAATGTGTATGATATCCTTTGCTCTTAAAAGGAACTACTGGAATATATCTCACGATATAAAAATCTTTGTTCCGGATTCGTATTACTAAAACTCAAGAACCGCTGGACCGATTGACACCAAACTTGGACAATAAATTAGTTTAGTCTGGAACCAGGTTTTTCTTAGCTCTTTATTTAGTGCAAAATATGGATTTCATCGAGTTTAAGTTTTCATAACGATAGTTACAAAACCTGTGGTCACGAACGTACGAACGAACGAATATCTGCGAAATTTAACGGAATATTCAAACGTGATTAATTTATTTTAAAAGTGTGTTAATGTAGGGCTCTATCCAGTATTTACACAATAAAATATCTCTATTGGATTTTGTTTATTTAGCTTAAGTACCGGTCGCGAACGTACGATTTTTCCATATGTTTAACCGTTAATTTACCGTTAATCGACCTATTTTTGTTCTCCTTATACTTTTCTCTTCTTAATTTGTTTGTTATAGAGATATTTTAAAGAAATTTTTTTGCACACGCAAAGAAAAAATATGTTTAGATATGGTCATCCCCAACAAAAATATTTTTAGACAAAATTTTAAACATATTATGCTTAAATTTAACCATATTATTGTCACCGACAAACATATAATTGTTAAATTAGTCCTCTATCAAGAAGCCACAACTATATTATGGTTGCCTCTAAACATGTTATGGTTAAATATGACAATAATTTGTTTTTAAATTAACAATAGTATTTTCCTCTTTTCTAAGAGCAACATGCTTTGGTTGAAAATCAACCATGTTATTATAAATGTTAAACATATTTTAGTTATTACTAACCAAAAGATGTCCGGAGGCAACCATAATATGGATGTGCCTTCTTGATGTGGGACTAATTTAACAATAATATGTTTGTCGGTGACAATAATATGGTTAAATTTAAACAAAATATGTTTGCAATTCTCTTTAAAAATAGTTTTGTTGGAGGTGACCAAATTTAAACAAATTTTTCCTCTGGGTGCATGTAAATAATAATTAAATATAAAAATGTCTTTAGAAGTAGCTTAAAATGAAAATATTAAATTTTCCAGTTTCCAGCCCAATTTTCTCAAGTCAAACAGCTGAGATATCGTAGCATAGCATATATACCATTCTATTATAAAAACATAGACTTTTTTTATAATTATGAACAATAAAACACGAAGGTTATCATTTAATTGTTTTCCAATGGAACTGATATCGAATTTAATAAGATAATACAATAACCATAGGGCAAACAAGTCGGGTATAATTAAAGAACCGAAAATTTTCAATTCACTAACTTACATACCTTAAATATCGGAAGGTTTAGAAAAGTCGAAAATATTTGACACAAAGACATATAAAATAGCACATAAATCATATAATACAATTGGTAAGTTATTCACGAAAACAAAAGATAAAGTACACAAGTTGGGAATGTCGAATGTAGTTTATAAAATACCTTGTAAAGGAAATATTGATGGACAATGCAATAAAGTATATGTAGGTACAACAAAGAATAAACTGAAAACTAGGATTGGAGTACACAAATCAAATAAAAAATCTTGGAATATTTCATCACAAAAAACAGCATTAGCAACCCACTGTGTTAGTTTAAAATCACTCTCCGGACTTTGAAAAAGAATACATTTTAAACACAGAAAAAAATTATAAGAGCCGTTATATGCTAGAAATGTTGCAAATCATTAAGGTACCAGAATTGTTAAGGATTAATTTTAAATCGGACACGGAAAATGTAGCACAAATTTATAGACATTTAACGCCATAATAAACCACACAAATTGCTTGGCAAACATGCACTTTGTTTTCTTCAGGGACATAACGGTTATAACCAATATTTGAAAAAATCCTGAAATAATAATTTATCACGAATTTTTAAAACCTGCTCTCAGAATAATAGTTACAAATAACCAATATTTTTTTGGTCTTTGATAACCGTAATAGTTTGTTTTTGTTTTTTTTGGGCTTCCATAACCATTACAAAATATTTAAATTTTTTTCGGTCTTCCGTAACCATTACAAAAGACTTTTATTTTTTTGGTCTTCTATAACCATTATAAAAGATTTTAATTTTTTTTGGTCTTCCGCAACCATTACAAAAGATTTATATTTTTTTCGGTCTTCCATATCAGAGTCCACATCTTAGCTACTACACCAACAGCACTCACTACTCAATGGTATATAAATACAATTTTAGTGCAAAGTTTCGTGTATATAAAAAAAAATCGGGAAAATATGCCTAAAACTGGGGCGATTTTATGTATACTCAGCACCATGATTGTGTGGCATAATTTGTTTCTATTTACCAAATATGAGAAAGATATAAAAAAATTTGCAGATCCTAACCAAAATCAGTTAAAAAAAAGTTCGTCCTTGTGCAAATATAAGTCAGTGTGCGAAATTTTATAAAAATACCTTAAGATTTGCGAACTGTAGCGTGGTTATAGAAGACAGAAAAAATAAAAATCTTTTATAATGGTTATAGAAGACCAATAAGAATAAAAATCTTTCATAATGGTTACCAAAGACCAAAAAAATTAATAATCTTCAATAACGGTTATCAAAGACCAAAAAAAATAATAATCTTTCATAACGGTTATCAAAGACCAAAAAAATAATAATCTTTCATAATGTTTATGGCAGAACTACAATTTTCTGGGTAAATTATAATTATTATTCCAGGACCAATTTTTTCCAGTTATTTTTTCCATAACCTATTGGATATTTAAAAAATAATAACAGTTATTTCGGGTCCCTGGTTTTCTTCTGTTTGCCAATATACAGCACAATCATATTTCGTACAAACATACATTTTTAATTTTTGTTTTGTTTTCAATGAATGCATACGACGATTGTGTGCGGTAATTTTACTCGCTATTTGTTTCTACAAACATTGCTGCAAATGTTTGTCCAAACAGCAAACACCCCAATTAACAACACAAAATATTTGTACAATCGTAAAATTTTGACATGTTTGCGAAGCTATTTGTGTGGTTTATTATGCCCTTTAGTTTATAAAAACAAGAGAGGAAATTAAAAATTTTTTAGAATGTAATAGATTATTTGTATAAAATTTTTTTAATTGTAAATAATTTTTTCTGAGACAATTATTATTGTTTTTTCATTATTTAAAAAAACAACGTTTGTTTAACCGTTTAATTTTTTTCCTTGTGATGATATACATATGTATCGAAATATTGGAGTTACTAAATAAATGTAATAATCAAATTTATATAAAACAGAAAAAAACCTCAAGCTTAATATATTATACAACAATATATTTATTAAATAAAAATAAGTTTTCTCATAAAATTGTGACCCGTTAGATAGCGCTGGGGTGAAGTTAATAACAAAATTCTCCAGTATTTTAATGTTATTTGGAAAATTTTGGGCAGCGCCGGGACCAAACAGCTAGTATATATAAAATAAAATACACCCATAGAAAAGACATGTTTAAATATGGTCACCTCCAACTAAACTATTTTTAAATAAAATTGTAAACATACTATGGTTATTTTAACCATATTATTGTCATCGACAACCATATTATGGTTAAATAAGTCCTCCATCAAGGAGTCACAACCGTATTATGGTTGCCTCCGAACATGTTTTGGTTAATAATAACTAAAATATGTTTGAAACTTATAATATCATGTTTGATTTTCAACCATAGAATGTTGCTCTTGGAAAAGAGGAAAATACTATTGTTAGCTTAAAAACAAATTATTGTCATATTTAACCATAACATGTTTAGAGGCAACCATAATATGGTTGTGGCTTCTTAATGGAGGACTAATTTAACAATAATATGGTTGTCGGTGACAATAATATGGTTAAATTAAACATAATATATTTAATATTTTCTTTAAAAATAGTTTTGTTGGAGGTGAACATATTTAAACATGGTTTTTATCTGCGTGTACTAACAGCATACTATTAATCTCTTTTTATTACCTAAAGAGTCACTGATCCCTGGGTGAGGGTGTCAATATTGACTTCACACCATCCCTTCTATCTTATCAAACATAGTTAAAAAGTATATCACGGAGGGAATTTTGTATTTATTTTAGCTAGTTCAAATAATAAAGTGATTGCTATAATTTTTAATAGGCTTCGTTTTTATGACAGTGTCATATAACCTCCAAAATTGAAATCTTTACTTTACGTCGAATGGGCAACGTAAGACAGACTTAGGAACTTATTGTAAGACCATGGATAAACATTGATTTTACAATATCAATTTATACGCGAATAGATGCACTTATAAACTAATTATGTAAAATAAACGTGAACAGTAAAATTATTAAAAAAAATGATAACAAAATATATCTGTGCTTTTGACAAAACATTTTAAGTCGATAAGAAGATAGCAAAAGAGTTTAAAAAAACTAGAAGATAAATTTTAAATAGTAATAAAAAAAAACCAAAATTAAAGAAAAATATTGTTTATAATACAACATTTTAAAAACGTGCTCAAAAATGTTTTTTGAATGAAAATTCGTATGGTATACAAGATTTTTTTAACTTTTTAAATTTTACTTAAGATCTTTTGTCAAAATGCCACAGATATAAATAGATATACATATCGATGCCTTACTTTCTCAACCTCGTATCTTAAAAAAATACGGCTTGGACTTTTTCATATAAAACGATTGTTTTTTTTTTGTGTTCTATTACTGCAAAAGCTTATTATTTCAATAATTTATTAATATTTACAGAATTGAGACAAAGTATTGAAATAATAAGTTATTGCAGTAATAGAACACAAAAAAAAAATAAACATTTTATATGAAAAAGTCCAAACCGTATTTTTTTAAGATACGAGGTTGAGAAAGTAAGGCATCGATATATGTAAATAAATACTGTGGAAATATATTCTTGTTTTTTTTCTGTTTTTGGTGTTTGTTTTAAAACATAATGACATAACGAAAAAACGAAAACTCTTATTCGTATAATAATGAATATACGATTAGCCAGAATGGATAATGCATATGTGACTGTGAATTAGGGATGATAATCCCGAAATTTTCGAATCCCGGGATTTAAATTTTTCAATGCCGGGATTTAGTCAATCCCGAAATCGTTAACTTATTTTTTTTTCTTTTTCTTATAAAAAAAAAAACATTCTCCCTTGAGAGGAAAGGGAACACAATATTGATCTTTAATATTTATTTGATTTACTCCGTTCATACTGTCATTGAAAACGAAAGAAAAAAGTTAAACTTTGTTATTCATTTTCAGCGTGTCCAACAATTATAAAGAAATTTTAATGTGAGAAGTGCCGAAAATAATTAAAGAAGAACGTTAATTAAAGATTGAAATGTCTTTTGAAATGCACAAAAAAAAAGGAAAAACCAAATATTTTGTGTGTGTTTTTTTTATCAAATTGATTCCACTGGTGAAACAAATGCAAAATTTAGACTTTACTCTTTACAGGTTTAGGGTTATTGAAGTGTTTCCCGAGAGTAGTCATGGGATCTAAGGTAATTCTTTTATACACTACATAATGTTTTTTTTTTGTTAAAATAAGTTTTTAAAATATTTTGTTTGTTGTGCTTAATTCCCTTTTTTTAATAATTGATAAAAGATACTGAAATTTATGGTTGGAGGATAAGCTGTTCCTATGCGCATTTCACTGGTTGCTTTGGCCAGATCATCAGTAACTTTCTAATAAATAATTTTAGAAAAGCCAAAGCTATCAGCAAACAAGACTACAGAGGGAATGAAAATTACCTACAAATACTCAAAAAGTCTTTCTTGCAACGATATCAAAGCTTAAACAAAATACTAACAATAAAGCAGTGTGTTTATCTTCTCTTACAATTCCCACTACAATTAGTTGGAATTCTCCCAACATTAATTGTACAACTACAATTATGTATAATGGGTAAAAAAAAAACAAATTAAAAACAAAACCAAATTGCTTTTATTGTTTTCGCAAGAAATCAAAATAAAAACAATTTGCCAGTTCAGTTTTTTATGCACGTGCATTTGCGAAAATTTTATTATCAAAGTTGTTTTTGGGAATACAATTATTTATTAAAAGATTTTGTTTGGTGTGATTAAAATTATTTAGGAGAACGTTTCCTGATGATCTGGCCTAAGCAACCAGTGAAATCCGCATAGAAGCAACTTATCCTCCAACAATAAATTTCAGTATTTTTTTTTTTCAATTATTAAAACAAGGGAATTAAACACTACAAACAAAAGCTTTTAATAAATAATTGTATTCCCAAAAACAACTTTTTATAAATCATCAGTGATCTGTAAAAAAGCATATTGAAAATCAAACCTCACGATGAATGACCCTTTATTAGCGAGGTAAAATACAGGATATTTATGCTATCCATTGAGGGGATGGCAAGAAACGTTCATGATTCTCTTGCTAGTGAATAATTTAAAAATATTTTTGCGTGTGCACGCTGCCTGGATAATCAACAGTTAATTGCCTTATCCGCAAATTGTAGGCACACACTACTTACATCTTAATCGCATATTGGCGTTTCCGCGAAAAGAACAGCTCATGATTTTTTACAGGTGCTTCCGCAAATTTTATTTCCGAGCCGTATATATACCCTATACATCCAGGCATTTCGTCTTTTATTGCGGACAAAATATCAGATCGTTCCCTTGCATTAGGCCAAAATAAAAATCGTTTTTTAAGTTATCGCTATTTCTTTGAAATAGCGATCTGTAAAATTTTGAAAGGCGCCCCCATCACCCATACCAAAGAGAGTGGCTACTTTTTGAATTGAAAGCCCATCGCTATAGGAGCCTTATCGATAAAGTACAACATGCAACTGCATTACGATTATAAGCTTTGCTTTTCTTGAACTTGTCTTATAAACATCATTGTCTTTTTTTTAATATTTAGAAAAACTCTTCTGGACGAACGCGAACCATTTGGTTTAACCGTTTGTCTTCAAATTCCTTTAGCAGGTTTTTCTGCCACTTTTCAGACTTTAGTACTCCAAAATGAAGACCCTGCAGGAATTTTGCGTCAATTTCTCTTAAAGCACTTATCCCGTGACCAGTGAACAAAATTTTATAATTAAAAGAAACGAATTGTGATAGGTGAAAACAAGACATATCACTTAACTGGTGATAATGTGTTTAGAGTATAGTTGGTGCATAGTAAAGATAATTGGCACAAAACTATTCATGTGACTGAATTTTGTGCGGCTAGTGGCTGATTCTCTCTAGTTCTATTACTTTATATGAAGGGAATCTATCATATTGACATGGCTCATTTGGGACAATATATGCGACAGGTATTATTTTAACCGAAATTGGAAGGTTATTTCCATTAACCCACTCGTAGGACGTCGCCATGTTAAAGCGACTTGTCACGTGACAAGTTTAGAGTTAGTTCCCTTTCTCGTAGGGGACTTCTGCGGTTGCTTAGCAAATTAGCCATGTGCATTAGAAACATTTCAGTAGTTTCTTCTTCATTGTCCTCGTGCCCTAGAAAAAGTCTCATTTAAATCTAATCAAATTTAAAATAATTTTTTTTACTTAAGCCACTACCGCGTCCAAAATTTACTTTTCGCACAAGCCCGTTATTATATAAGTTTTTTCCCTTGGCATTGTAACATAAAATTTTGTAATTGTTTTTTTTTAATCGGTTTTTTATATTAGCTGATTTTTATTTTAAATAGCACACTTAGTTATGAAGGATTGTTCACATCAGTCGTATTTTTCATGTTATTATCTTAGTACTTCTGAACTAAGGACACCTTGTGAATCCACTTATTATTTATTTCATCAGTTTCGTTTAGTTTTGTAAACTTTTTCTTGTTAAATATAAAAAGTCTCTTAAGCTTGATACAAACGAATTTATTACCAAAAATTCCGAACAATATTGTTATATTTTGTTTGTGTTATATACGAAATTTTGTAAGTAATACAAAAAAAAAATATTATAATAGTTTTTTTTTTCGTATAAAATAAAGTAGAATTTAATTTAAAAGTAATTATCTCAACAAAATCATATACAGTGTAATCGTTCTTAATGGACAAACCCATTCGATGGACATTGTTGTCTTGTCTGGCGGCGTTCCGTAAGAGAAGCATTGAGTCATTTTGGGAGGATATCCTTCTTTTATGGACAAATTTCAATAGCCCCTCTGTCGGCGCTTAAAGATTTCACTGTGAACCATTTGCTTAAAAAAACATTTTTTTGAAACGCCTTTATTTTAAGTATTTAAAAGCATAATATTTTCATAATTAAACATCAGTATGATGACTTAATTAACTATGCAAAAATTAATTTGCATTTAATAATTTAAATGGGAAAAGTATAATTCTGTATATTTTAATCGAGACTATCCAATTTTTCTCCCTTCAGACACACACAATAAATACAATTGCATTGTATGCCATATAAACTTACATTTAAATATTTTCGTTCACATAAGTATATTCAACATATTTTAACATGCTCTTTTGCTTAAATGTCAGTGAAAACATTCATGAATGATTGCTTCATGCCATACAATCATTTTCATTTTTATATTTTATCAGTATATAATCAGCTTCTAGAGAAGTGAGAAAAAGCGAAAAATTGCTTAATTAAATAATGTCATAAATTAATCTTGTAAAAAAAAGTTTAGCCCTTTTTATTGTTTAAAATATCTTTCCACGTAATGAAAAACAATAATGTTTATATTATTCTGTTCTGGTTTATAAAAAAAATTCTTTGTTTTTACTTTCATGACATAATAATTTTTAACGCATGCACGTCAGGTGTTTCTCTGCAGCGCGTTGTGACTTGGTGTGTTCTATTTTGACAGTGATGAGTAAAAGTTGTTGATTCAGTTTAATGTTAAGAAATATTTAAACTTAAATTATTTGAATAAAATTTAAAAAGACAAAGCTTTTAAAATTAATTTTATCATTATCATTCAGAGTTAATCAACAATTTTTTTATTTTTTTGTCATAAAATGCCTTCCACTGTGCAAAATATACAAGCTTGATTCCAACTTTGCAGTTTGTGTATAAACGTACGTTATTTTTTGTTATCCTTATGCGTTTATTACTTTTGTAAATATAAATTATTCGATTAATAGTTACAACAGTTTTGAGGTTTTAAATTTTGCTTTTATACGTACATATGCACGTGCGTTATTGCGCTTGTGTGCTTAAGAAAATATTTAATTGCGTTTAAGTTTTCATAAATTTTAATTAAAAAATATGACTGTTTAAGGTTTTGTAAAATGAAAACTAATAAAAGTTTTATCTGACTTACAATAACTTATTAAATTTAACATCCTTTAACAAAACAATAATTATTTAATATAATGGATTGAAAGGAAAGTAATTATTCTTTAATTGGCCTGTCATTATTTTTGTAACAACGTTAAAGGTACATAAGTTATTTGATATGTTTAGAACTGGTGAATTAAGGATATACAAAGTTTGTCATCCCGTCTGTAACAACAAGAAATATTCACCTAAGATCCAATGAACTATATAAAATCCGGGTCCATGATTAATTCTAAGTCGATATCTTCTGAAATCTGAGCATGGTATCATCAAAACGATTTAACTGAAATGAATAATCAGTCAAGATTGAACAAATTATAAATAAATTTTAAAAAACTTCATATTGTAAAACTCCATTATTCATAGAAATAATTTAATTAATATAACATTTAATTGCCTTTAGCCTGATTAAAATGTACAAATTTCGATTAAAAACCATACAGTTCAATTAAGTAACCACAATAATAATTATTGAAAATAATAATGTTTGCTAATAATCATTTATAGTCCCCTCAGAGTTTGATATTGTCACAAAGTTCTGCTAAAATATTGTATGTATGCCTTGAAATTAGACTTATTTATTAACATTCATGATGATTGGATTAAAGTTTATCATAGCTGCCATTAACCTAAAAATTTAATGAAATTTGTATATACACTTCACCACAGGTGGAAAGGGTCGGATGGTATTAACGAAAGTAACTGCTGCTATGAGTGCTGACAACCTTCCCCATGTGTGAGTGCAACGAAAACACAGAGAAAGCAATTATGTTTTACTGTTAAGCTGTTAAGCCTGCAGCATTTCTTAAAATATATAAAGTACGCAGGGAGATCCGCCGGCACCCGAAGTTTCTCACAAGGTGGAAATCGCAATGTAAAGCCGACTTTTCAAGACCTCTCTTCTCGCGACTTTAGGTTTAACTGTAGTACACATAACCTTTCAGTTTCACAGCAAAAAATATTTTATGTAGATACACACAAACGAATAATTAACACAATTTTTAATTGTTTCTTAATTATTACAACTAAAAAATATGCCAATAGCTAAACATTTATAAACACGCAGTAAGCAAACATAACTAAAAATATAAAGCAAACACATAACCAGGGTACACGTGTACCCATTTTTCAATTTTACCTTAAAATATTTAATGTTGAATCCTGTAATCAAAAATTTAGAAAAAAAATTAAACAATTTAATAAATTAATTTCAAATAAATCTTTGAAAGGTCTATTATTTGCTCATTTGTTTATAAAAATCTACTGGCTACGCATGTACCCCTGTTATGTGTTTGTGTAGGTATCATATTTGGCAGATATGGATCCACTGAATTATAGATAAAAAAAAATTGCACAAATGACTTCAATTTCCTACATACGAAGTTTCAATTATCTATTAGTATTGGTTTTGCAGGTACAAACGTTTAAAGTCAATAGTGACCACACTTGTACCCGGTTATGCCGTCTGAGGTTAAACCACAACTACCACGTGAACTCTGAAGGGGGTTCGACCAATAGCCAGTTTGATAAAATAGGGCTATAATATTCTCTTTATTTCGGAAATGATTGGTTTTAAAAATCAGCAAAATGAAGCCATTATTTCACCTGTTATTAAATTACTGCTTTACTTACCACATGGATTAACTTGATTTTTCAATAGTCGGTTTAACGTTTAATCTTTTAGAAAAGTATAATAAAATATACTGAATATTAATTATTAAATTAGAATAGATAATCATTCAAAAACAAATTTCGACCTACCAATTTGGTTTAAAGATTTGTGTTTGGCTATTGACTGCCAGTTGCCTTCGAAGGCGGTGAGTGTTAAACGGCAAACCACTCTGAGGAGCTTGTGTGGTTACAATCGAAACATGTCAAGGCAACCTGTCCGTGAAAACCTGGGTTCAATTCCTAGCTCAGTCAAGAATGAAAATTATCAATAAATTTTTAATCCAAATTTAGATATTTTTAATTAGGCTTAAGTTCATTGAATTTAAATTTCATTAAATTATTTTTATGAAGACAGGAATTTTACAACATGAAATTAATTAAAATTTTTCTTGATAATTTTTCATTCTTGACTGTGCTAAGATTTGAACCCAGGCGTTCACGGACAGGTTGCCCAGACTAGTTTCGATTGTAACCACACAATCTCTTCAGTGGGGTTTGCCGTTTTACTCACTCGGCTATTGAAGCCGGATGACGTCAATAGTCAAACATCAATCTTTAAACCAAATGGTATTTCACCTTGGTAGATCGAAATTTGCTTTTGAAGGAATGATTATCTATTTTAATTGATTAACATGTTCTTCCTGACTTCTGTTTTTTCGTACTTTTTGTCAAGAATTCTTCTTGAAATTCAAAGTTCATTTTTGTTTTTCATGTTTTTGTCTTTCTTTTTCTTGTTGACCTTTTTCAGCACAACTTGAAGGACAAATGTAAACATAGCTCGTGCCTTAGCTGTTAACAATAATTAGTATTGTGGTTATTTTATTGAACTGTTAATGGTTTTTAATCGAAATTTAGATATTTTTAATTAGGCTTAAGTTCATTGAATTTAATTTTCATTAAATTATTTTTATGAAGACGTGAATGCCTGGGTTCAAATCTCAGCGCAGTCAAGAATGAAAAATTATCAAGAAAAATTTTAATTAATTTCATATTGTAAAATTCCTGTCTTCATAAAAATAATTTAATGAAAATTAAATTCAATGAACTTAAGCCTAATTAAAAATATCTAAATTTGGATTAAAAACCATTAACAGTTCAATAAAATAACCACAATACTAATTATTATTATCAATAAATTTTAATTCATTTCGTGTTGTAAAATTCATTTTTTTTTTTAATAATTTAATGAAAATTAAATATAATGAATTTTAGCCTGAATAAAATATCAACAATTTGGACTAATATTGAATATTTTCATTCTGTATTCTGAATTTTGGGCCAAAATTATTTATACTATAATATACATATTTTTTTTCTACAACTAAAACAAATCATTATTGGGCAATTTACAAAACATGTTAACCCTTATGTACGCGGCAAAAAAGTACCCGGGAAAATACATAGAAAACATACATTTTCGCACTAAATATCTAGTTAAAACGCTGCAAAATATAAATAAGCTTAGCAAACGATACTAACTTTCTTACTTAGATGGCACTACAACCTGTTGTTGGGGTCGGTCTGCTTAAAAAATGTTCTTAATGCACTTCGATATTTTGTATGCTGTCTCCAGTTTGATTCATCAGTAATTTTCAGATCTTCCCCGTTTACTTTTTTTTCATATAGATTATCTAATGTCTCTTATTCTGGAATATTCACGTTCTTCTTTCCGATGCGTCCCTGCCAGCGCAGTCGTTGTATCTTTATGCGTGTTAATGTTCACAGTGGCTTAAATCTCATACAGCTTTAATGATTCATTCGTCGTCTTTTTCTCTAAAAAAAATGCCTAACACTATTTTTCGACTTTATGCAAGTAACAATGTTTCGGCAAGGGTATCACGTTTTCCTTGAAATGGCTTTACTTTTGAAATGCTTGCTTAGTCCATACTAACATCTGTTTGCAGACACTATCCTTCCTTTTATTTAAAGGTTGAAGATAATATCCTTATTTACGCTGGATCCAAGTTAGGTAATTTCTACTAGCACGAAGTTCAAACTAAACTGACTGCTTTCATTTGGTCGTCATATTTTCTTTGCGTTAATTTTCTTTGCAGTTTCAATAAATATGATTGTTTTGTTTTAAGCTAGACAACTTTTAGCTGAATCCTTCTCAATTTTCTCATAGACAGCAGTTACATCTTGAATGTGTACTTTAGAAATGTCAATAGTATCTGCATTTGCCCTTTTATTCCAAACTTTTGTTCACTAAAAGGTAGAAAAAATTGCACGATAAGTTGTCCCGTTTTCTGAGATCTTTTATGGTAGTAAATGGTTCGAAAATAACAGTTCAAATTCTTACTTCTTACAACGGTTTACGTATTTTGCAGAAATATTATATTACTTGGCATTTCATTAATCGTTCAATGTGTACAAACTGCTCGAAAGATCTGCACACAGAAAAAATTAAAAATTGTCTCTAATCACCAAATTTATACCAAATTCATAATATCAAGCAAACAAGTTGTTGATTTTTCACCTGTTACCAAAATTATTATTTGATTACTAAAAATTAATTTTTTTTAAATAAATGATATTTTCAATTTTAGTTAAAAAAATGATCAACAAACTTTTCCATTTCAAACAAAGTGTTAGTTTATTTAATTAAATATTGACAATTCCCAACAACAATTCAACAAGTATAAATGATTTTATTTTAAACGAAAAAATCAATAAATATTTTTTTATATTTAATTAATATTTTAATTTAAAATCTATTTAATAACCACTTAAATATTAAGTCAATCAAATTTATATTTTTAGTTTTCTTTCAACTAAAAAATTGATTCAATTATCACATTAATTAAATTAATTACTTTTTAAACCAGTTTTTTTATTAATCAACGACTTTTTTTGTGCACTGTAATTTAATTTCTATTATAATTTATTGAATTTTTGTTTGCTGCATGTTCCTGTTTTTCTATTTCATTAAATAAATTGTTAACGTTGATATTTTATACATGTTGACTCTCATAAGTTAATGCAGATCTACTAAAAGCTTCAAAAATTAACTTACAATGACCGCACTCCCACATAAAACATGAACAGTAATCCGGGTACCTTTGGTCTCTCACAAAAATTAAAAGGAAATATTAAGCTAGACGTCTGCAAAAGTACAAAATTTTTTTAAAGTTATTAATTCTCAAGAATTTTCAGATATGCAGATCATCAATTTGAATGAGAAAATAAGAGTTGAAAACGCCAAAGGTACTCGGATTCATAAGGGTTAATAAATTAAATTGTTAAGAATAGTAGAAAAATTATATAAAAATTTTTATTTTCTAATAACTATTGTTATAATTTTCGTGAAACACAACAACTAGTTTTTATTATTTAGTAATAGAATAGATTTTGTTGATTTAAAAAAAAAGTCATTGTACTTTGGTTTTTTTTTAAATATTAACACCGAAAAAAATTTAGTATATAAAACAATGACTATTAATGCTCTCATTTCCCTATAGTTTTTAAACGATTTCTATTATTTTTTCTATTATGTCTTCAACTTTTACTACTTGATTTTTATTTAACTTATTTTCTTGATTTTAAATAAATATATACAGTAATGAAAAGTAATATTACTATACACTTAAGTGTGTTTGTATGTCTATATAGTTTAAATATTTGTTGTCTTGAGTTCTTTGTAGATTTCTTCCTAAAGGGATTAAACGCCTACAGTGACGTAGTAAAGAAGGATACCCACTGACATACTGCAAACAAACAGGCCCATACAAATAAGTATTTGTGTGCATGTCATTTGCTGAACTGTTTATACCCTACACCATCATTGGTGAAGATAACATCTGGTTTATATATTCTTTTGTCGTAAGGTAAAGCCTGACGAAAATAGTGAAAATAAGACTATGGTCTGACCTAGCCCTTCAACGAATTTTCTTCCGGAATAGAGCCTTAATCTGTCTTAGCCTTTAAATTATGTCTGTATTTTAATCAAATTGCCGTCAAAAATGTTTTATTGCAACTTAATTTAATGAAAATAGGTCCACATTTGACCAAAGCTGCAAATAATACTGTCAAAAACTAATTTCACTGCCAAAAATTCAGTATTAGTGCAGATATTGTGATACAAGTTTGCAAAAATAACATAAATAATAGCTAGTAATCAACATTTTTTTTATTTTTCGAATTTATTCTATCAGGAATATAACTATTACAAAAAGCTTTATAAAATACATAACTGAAATTTTGCTCATAGAATAAATTCGAAAAATAAAAAATTTTAAATATAATATAGTGACTTATGAAAAGGAATAATTCCCAGATTCTCTTTATTATAATAGCTAGTGTATTATATAAACAACCTCCTGAAAATTTCTTTAAAACAAATAAGTTTTATTAAGATATTGTTATCTAAATCAAACTTGACACAAAAAACTATTATTTAAATTTCAACCACATGAAAAAATGTTGTTTTGTTGGATCCATAATTGCAATACGGAAAATTATAGGGCAGCATATGGTCGGGCTTGCCGGTATATATTTTATTACTTGTATTTTGTTGCTGTTGTTGTTTATTTCTCTATAAACATCGTTTTACTACTTTTTCTTCATTTTTACTTACAACCATTAAACTTTGCTGTTGGCTTTATTTCTATTACTTGTTGTCGTTGTTTGTTTGTTTTTTTTTTTTTTTTTAGTTTAAATGTGTGTTATTATATTGTACGTCTTACATAGAGTTTATTGTAACTTATCGTCTGTAAGCAGCATTTGTGGTTTGCTTTTTCCTCTGCCTTCTTTTTATACCCTACATCATCATTAATGGATTTCGGTTCATAAGCTTCTATGATCTAAGGAGGAATATAATACCCATAATAGAAATGTTTTTTATATACATAGACAATCTAAACAACAAGCCTTATACAAAATTTTGTTCTGACAGATCCTAAATAACGACCTGTACAGGCCGAGGCCAGCCCTTTTGTTTAATTGAAAATTTAAAGTAAACAAATTCTTTAACTTTCTTCCAACGGAGACATTACAACTGTAACTTTTAGATTTTATAAGTGATATAACTGTGTTGTTTTAATCTTAAAATACATACAATTTCGTGACATCTTCAATATAATAATAAAGATTACGTTTTAGGTATTTTATAAATACAATTATTTAATTGACCACTGCATTTAATAACATCTTTTATACCCAACACCCTCAAGAGGTTGAATGTGCCTTTATATTTATTGTAAGAAAAATTGTCAATGAAATATGGTAAAAAATTAAACAATTGAATTGATGTTTACTATCTATCTATCTATCTATCTATATATATAAAAATGAAATTATGTGTGTTTGTATGTTTGTATGTTTGTATGTTTGTATGTTTGTATGTTTGTCGCTTTATAGACTCCGAAACTACTGAACCGATTTTCCTGAAATTTTTACAGTAACATCAAGTGAGCCCTAAAAATAAAATAGGCTACTTATTTTTTCGATAGGGGCAGGGGAATTGGTACCCCCCATAGGATGCCAATATTATACTGAACCGATTTTCCTGAAATTTTTACAGTAACATCACGTGAGCCCTAAAAATAAAATAGGCTACTTATTTTTTCGATAGGGGCAGGGGAATTGGTACCCCCCATAGGATGCCAATATTATACTGAACCGATTTTCCTGAAATTTTTACAGTTACATCACGTGAGCCCTAAAAATAAAATAGGCTACTTATTTTTTCGATAGGGGCAGGGGAATTGGTACCCCTCATAGGATGCCAATATTATACTGAACCGATTTTCCTAAAATTTTTACAGTAACATCACGTGAGCCCTAAAAATAAAATAGGCTACTTATTTTTTCGATAGGGGCAGGGGAATTGGTACCCCCCATAGGAAGCCAATATTAATTATCGCATATCTTAAGAGCCGCTGCACGCATTTTGCTGAACTTTTTGTAGTAGAATCTTCTGAGCCCCGGAATTGAAATAAAATAGCAGCGGGGGTATAGGAATACCCCATAGGACGCCAATTTTTAACATCGCATATCTTAAGAACTGTAATAGTGAGAATGTTCAAACTTTCTAAAAGTCACTCTTATGGTATACTACACTTTTGAAAATAAAAATAAAGCGGGTAGGCGCAGGGGGGGAAATACCTCCCATAGGATGCCAGTGTAGCGAAGCGCACCGGGTTAAGCTAGTAATGTATAAATCAAATAATAACGGGTTATCCAGTTTTCGGTTTTAAAGTAAAATTTAATCAAACAAATATAAAACTATGATTTCGATGAAACTTTTATTTTATTAAAATGCTGGGATCTTTCTAATAAGTACGAAATACAATGACATTAATTGGTTGCAGCTGTAATTCTTTTTGGGTTAGTTTTCGAGCAATTTTTTGCACATTTCGGACGATATCTCGGCGTTGACTTGATGCACGTTGGTTTTCAATTGCTCCAAATTCGGAAATTGTCCGTGTAGACACGAACTTTGGCGTAGCCCCACAAAAAATTCTAACGGCGTCAAATTCTCTAGAGACTTCCCGTGAAATAAAGCCAAAATCGGTCGTATTGTATGGCTGATGGCACCGTATTGTTGAAACCACATAACGTCCCGTTCATAGCCCTCAATTGCAGGCCATATCGTCACGTTAAATAGGTGCAATTGCTGAATCAACAAATTCTATTTACCCGCCACACTTTCACTAACAGAAGCGATATTTTCGGCTGTGCGCATATTGCGATGGTGCACAGGCGCGACCACATCTGTTTCGCTTCCGGTCTCTTTAAATATCTTGATAATCTTGCTTATTCCTTGCACAGTAGGTCGATAATGACGGCTATTATCATTCCATAATGCTCGAAAATTGGCCGCATTTAAACCAGTACCTTTGTAGTAGTTTCCTTTTATTTGTACGTGTTCTTCGGTAGCTAAACGAACCATATTCGTAAATGGCAAACCTTTCACTAAATAAATGAAGCTTCAGATGATAGATATTTAACACCTTACAGGCTTGCCAAGCCGGCGATTTTGAAACCACTAAATGGATAACCCGTTATGTACACCAGAACACATCTTATATGGTGTAAATTATCATAAAATCTTTCATATGCATAAGTAAGCACAGGTTGGCGTTAAATGAGCTATTTTGTTTGAAATCTTTATACTTTTTTTATTCATAACTTTTTCTTTTCTTTCTAGCATTTGGCTTAGAAGACTTAAGGATTTCAATTTGAATAACTTAGCAATTAAATAATCGTACCCAAGGTGTCTTAGTTTTCCAACACACAGCGTCCATATCGTCGATGAGCCATGAATCATAATAAAATGGCTTCGTGAATAGTCAAACTGTAGGATTTGGACTTCGGAGAATCAAGATCAGTTTACTAGAGACAATTATACCCAGTTAGGTGCACGGATTTGTGCGGTCAGAAAGAATAGTTGCCCCATTTAGATTCAATGACATTGATGTTTCAATATCTGTCAATATTTCTGTTTATCGAAAGATATTAGAGCATTTTGTGAGGCCAGCTGTAAAAAACCATTCAAAATTGTAGTTTCGACAAAATAGAGAATTAGCACATGCTGCAGCTGCCTCAGTATACAAAATATATGCAAGATATGTAAAATATAGGCAGCATATGCATAATATATGGAAACGAGTTCATCGAAATTGATAGGAAAATGGTTGAACAGCCTTCCCGAAAAATGCTTTAAATTAATTAAAACAATATAATTTGTACAACTGTTGAAAAAATATGATATTTAAATATTTTGGCTTATGCTTACAAATTTTAAAATTTTTTACGAATTCCAACATTTCACAGAAAAACTAAAAAATTTTCTCTAATTCCAATTTCATTCCAAATTCATAGAAGCAGGCAAACAATTTGTTGATTTTGCAACCATTACTTAAATGATTATATTAATTTTTTTTGGGATTTATAAAGTATCACTATCCAGTGTGTCACAAAGAATGCTGACGAAGGCCGTAGCGGGCAGAAAATGCATTACATTCTGCTGGTGTCTAATAATTGTAAATTTTTCTGTACATACAAAATAGTTCATTGCTATCCAACGGAAAGCTTAGGTAAAATGTAACAAGAATATACAATATAATAGTCTGGTAGTGTATAAAGTCATTCCTAAAAAACTTAAGGAATATAACTATTACAAAAAGCATTATAAAATAGATAACTGAAATTTAACTCATAGAATAAATTCAAAAAATAAAAAATGTTGATGTTTTTAATTTTTATTAAAACAAGTTAGAGTGCTATATTCGGCTGTGCCGAATCTTTGATACCCTCCACCGACAGGAGTGAGCTCTATATGATAAATACACTTAGCTTCACAAAAACGAGCGTCAGCATTAAAATTAGTTGCGGTTATACATGAATTAAATTATTGACAGACAATAAGAAAATTTTATGAGTTTCTTGTTAGGACTTTGAACATGCTTGAGTAAAATATCATGATTCGTAAAAGTTTTAGCCGAACTAAAAAAATTTTTAGGAGGGTAATTTGTATTGGACCTATGGAAAATTAGGCCCAATCATCCCAAAATTCTGAAGACTGATTTCTAGTATTACAAAAAATAAATAAGAATAAATTTCAATACAGCAGTGTAATTAGTTTTAGCGTTAACAGAAAATTTCACAAATTTGCATGATATTTTTTCTGGCCATATGAATTTAAGTAAGACATTTTACCGCAATATCTATATCTGTGATGGCTTAAGGCGAATTTTATTATTTTCCCAAAGTGAGCTTTATTTGGTTTTAGGCGCAATAAACTGTTTTCCGAGAGTAGGGTTTATATGTGGCCTAGGGTAAATTATGGACCAACCTTCGCGAAATTTGGCAATGTGATTTCTCGTCCTATAAAACTATGACGTACCGAATTTAAGTATGCTAACGTTATTTATTTAGGTTTTAAGCGTACTAAACGGTTTTCCGGGAGCAGGGTTTATATGGGGACTAGTGTAAATTATGGACCGATCTTCAAAAAATTTTACAGTGTCATTTCTGGTCCTATAAAACTGTGACGTACCAAATTTAAGTATGCTTGCGTTATTTATTGCGGTTTTAGGCGTACTAAACGGTTTTCCTCGAGTTGGGTTTATATGGGGCCTATGATAAATTATGGACCGATCGTTACGAAATTAACCAGTATGATTTGCAGTCCTACAAACCAAATTCGAGCAAAATTTTATGTCATTCCGTGCATTAATAAACCATTAATAATAGTGTTTGTATCAAAATTATCAATTTTTTCAGGGTGGTGGTTCCACATTTTGATTCATAGTTCTGATTCTACTGAGCCGATGTTGCTGGACTTCAATCCCAAACTGGTTAGGATAACTACAAGCAATTTGAGACCAAGTTTGTTCTTTTCTTTTGCGTTTTTCAAAAGTGAGCGTGTTTTCAACAGACGGACAGACGGACAGACAGACGGACATGGCTAAATCGACTTAAGCCTATAGTACACGGCATGTAAAAAGACACATGCGCATGTGGTTCTGACGTAATTTTGACGTCAATGCAAAGCCACAATAAACATTGCGTGTTGTGTGATGACGTCAAAATTACGTCAGAACCACATGCGCATGTGTCTTTTTACATGCCGTGTACTATAGGCTTTAGAATTACTCAAGGAGATGTATAATAAAAAAAGTTTCACACGGAATGACAAACTTAGTTTACCCTTATTCACCACAGTGGTGGTGGAGGGTATAAAAATGATAAAAAAAATTTGCATTTCAAACAATGTGATAATTGATTTAATGAAATAAAGTTCACGTTTTGACAATAAATAATGCAACGGTTTCTCGATTTGTGAACGACTGCATTCGTATATTGTGGCCACATGGAAATGAGTCAAAAGTGTTGTTGCTTTTAACGGATGCCGCGGCATATATGATCAAAGCTGGTAAAAAATTAAAAAGTTTTTTATCCGAATCTCATACACATAACTTGTGTGGCACACGGTTTTAATTTAATAGCTGAAACAGTAGGAACATCGTTTCCTGCCGCTAACTCGTTCATATCTTGTGCAAAAAACTTTTCTTAAAAGCTCCGCTAAGATTACAACCCTACAAGCAAATACTAAATAAGGAGTTATCACCAGAACCGATTCCTCTGAAAAGGTGTTTTCAATTTTTTACTGGCTTGGTCGGTGAAAAGTTAACGACTGGGAAGCTTACATAATATTGTTTGAGATTAAGAAAAAATCAATATGGGTTTTCCCCAAAAGTATCAATGTTTTAATAATGCTGTTGAAAGTAAATGCTTTTTCTGGCACATAATATGGTGTATGACTCACTTTTAACTCTCCTGCAAAATAATAGAACATCCGATAACATATTTTTTTCGACAATGCATTTACTTTACCTTGGTAAAGATAAACAATTCTCAATTTGCATTTAAAGTTCTTGAAACACTGAACCCAGAAGATGCTGAATCAATAAAGCCGGCAAAAGAGCTGATAAAAAATCCCAAACTATATCGTGATTTTATATATATTAAGTCGAATTTCGGGAGTTGCCGAAATCATAACTTCCTTAGAATCGAAGAGTCAGCCATTAGCAAAGTCAATGCAATTATTTAACGAAAATATTGTTAATTATATAACTGGTGATTTGGGAACTGTCTTAAAAAAAAAATTTAAAGGCAATTTGAAAAGAAATCCTGAAGAAAGAAACTCTGAAGATTTGTCTGGAGTTGAAACCGTTACAAATGAAAATATTATTAAATATACATTGGCTGCAATTACTTCCTGTGATGTTGAAAGAAGCTTTTCCGCTTACAAAAGGATGTTTGGAGAGAAACGTCAAAGCTTCTCAATTAATAATTTAGAGAACACTATTGTTGTGTATTGTAACTCAAATTATCTTTAATAATTTGTCTATCTATAAAATATCGTATGTACACGCAGAGAAAAAATATGTTTAGATATGGCCACTTCCAACAAAACTATTTTTTGACAAAATTTTAAACATATTATGTTTTAATTTATCCATATTATTGTTACCGACAAGCATATAATTGTTAAATTAGTCCTCCATCAAGAAGCCACAACCATATTATGGTTGCCTCTAAACATGTTATGGTTAAATATGACAATAATTTGTTTTTAAATTAACAATAGTATTTTCCTCTTTTCTAAGAGCAACATGCTTTGGTTGAAAATTAACCATGCTATTATAAATGTTTAACATATTTTAGTTATTACTAACCAAAAGATGTTCGGAGGCAACCATAATATGGTTGTGCCTTCTTGATGGAGGACTAATTTAACAATAATATGTTTGTCGGTGACAATAGTATGGTTAAATTTAAACATAATATGTTTGCAATTCTCTTTAAAAATAGTTTTGTTGGAGGTGACCAAATTTAAACATATTTTTTCTCTGGGTGTACTAAGTATCGTTTGCTCTATTTTAATATCTGACAATAATTAAAAGAATTTCAATATGTATACCATATTCTTAATCGCTGTTTTATTGTTATTTGATTTGTTTAACATAGGAAATTTTTGCATATTTTGCATATATTTTGCATATTATGTATATATTTTGCATACTTTGTATAATTTGGTATATATTATGCATATGCAAGTATGCAATAAAATAAAATATGCATATCGTTCTCAACTCTATTTGCAATGAAACGAAACTTGGTGTCATCGAAATTTACCTATCTTCATCCCTTAAAAATATGCAAAATCCGAGGCCGAGTTATAAACAATTTATACAATATAGATGCGCCACCCTGTATATGAGGTACAATTATATCCATAGCGTCTTTTTGAGCTGAAAAATTGTATCGCTTGATGACGATTATTATTAGATATAATTCCACTTTACTTTTTTATGTGATACTGTAAATTCTTTAAATACTAACGGCCAAAGTTATAAAAAATAGAACAGATTTTCATACAAAATCCGTTTAATAAATCCTTTATTAACCTGTCTTATTTTTTATAACGTTGGCCGTAATTATATAATTGTAATGGTAATTAACAATTGCCTACTTTGACCTTAAAATCAAGACAATTTAATGATAAAACACTTGTAGCGCATTGCTAAGCGACTTTTACCTTGAAGTACTTTATAATTTCCTTTTTTTTCATTCTTGTCTTAAAATGAAATGTTAACTTGACTTGCATAAGCTCGTAAAATATTTTCTAATGAGATTAGGTGAGCATTTGTTACAACAAAGATTTTTATTTCAATTCTTAATTTTATTGTATTTTTTCTGTATTCTGCATTCCTTCTCTTCGTTTTTATTTTGCTTATTCACTTATTTAATTTTGTATATGTATATGTATCTGTGCTTGTGTAGATCCGTTTTTATTCAAGTTGATTTCTTTGCAACTTATTTAATTTTAAAATTCCTGTGGATAAATGTTCTCATATAACGATTGTTTTAAATTTTATAATACTGTTTGTGGTTTTGATATCAGTTTGTAGCAGAAAATATAAAAAGTTTTCCTTTCTATTGCTAGATGTTGTTAATACAATTGAATAGGTTTTTTTAATTTGTTTTCTCTATTATCTAATGCTGAATAAGGTATTTTTTTTAGGAAAGTAATTTTCTGTTTATGTTATCTATTACCTTAAATTGAATGATGTCTGGGTTCAATTATTAAATATCTTGCATTTTTTTTATTTGTCTGAAATAAATATTTTATTAAAATTGAATTATAATGGCGTTTCATTTAGATGTATATTTTTAAAAAGGTTATATATAGGCAACCTACATTTTGAGAGGGTATTATGCGTTTTTGCTGATAAATGAAACACTAACGATATCCATCCGTCCGGCTTGTTGACTAACCATGTAACGTTTGCGAAAAGTAACGGTTAGAACTTTAAAGATATTTTGATAAAATTTAGTGCCTACGTTTGGAGCCAATTGAAACTGGTAAGAATATGTTCATAGCCCCCATAAAAAATTCTTTTTGGTATAGTCTTTGTGCCAATACACTATTTTTTATGTTTGTATTTAGATTTAATTTGGCTCAAACATATTTTACTGCAACATAAATCGTCTAACCAAATTTTTTTTAAGTCGGTCCATTTTTGGTTACCATAGCTCCCATATAAACACCACTCCCGCCACTCTTTCTCTCAAATATCCCCAAAGAAAACTGTCAGGAGCTGTTAAATCCGCTGAACGTCCTTTACAAAAGCCATTGTGTCATTTTAAGTATGTGCTGTGTCTCTATGTTGTTGAAACCACAAGTTTGGATAAGCTTGTGCAGTTGGTCTAACAAAAGATTGAAATACCATTGACGTTTTTTTTAAAAATATGGGCCAATTGCCCTTTTGTACGATACACCGCACCAAACAGTATACTTAAGTGGGTATAATTGTCGCTGATCTTGTTTTGCCTGTAGCACATATTATGCAGTTAAGTACAAGCTCAACTTTATATAGGAATAAGTGTAATGTACTCAAAATTCTCTCCAGCATCCGCCGCAATAGTCCATGTTGTGTCGAACGTTTTGTAATTGATGTTAAGGGACTATGTTGAACGCTCTCCAGTATATGTTCAATATTTAAAGCAGTGTTCACGATACGCGCTCTTTTGGCACCAGGAAGAGTTCTTACGGACCCATGTTGAAGAAAATTTTCAATAAAATGGTTATTGCTGTGTCTGTGGATGGTTTATTGCACGCTGTATCAACATAATAGATTGTTAGTTTTAAAAATAAAATTCAATTATTTTTGTTCGTTGTTTGGGAATCTATATATATAAAATAGGACGTGTGTATGTATGTATGTATGTAACGTATGGACACCACAACGGCTGGGCCGATTTTGATGAAATTTTCAGGGAATCTTCAGAATATTCAGGCGGGTGACACCTTGTCTTGTTTTTACGGAAAGAAAATGTTGCCCCGCCCACTTTTACGCTCACTTTTTTTGTAAGATTCACAGCATATATATACTTACATACAACCATATGTATTTTCAAATCAAATGTAAATCAAACATATGTATATGAACAACATTATAATTTATAATATTATAATGATGAAACAGAACTGGGGATGAACGATGTTTTACATGCAGTTTGACATGAAATTTTGCCAGAGAATGCGGTTTCATGGATTTTTATTTAAAGGCCGTAAATTTCGTTTAAAGATCAATTTAAATCGTCTGGTAATACAACACTAATGTTTGCTTAGGGCCAGCAATGCGGACCGGGTCAGCTAGTTAATTATAAATAACTATACTATTCATAACGAATTCCCCAAAGCTGAAAAATATTAAATAATTATTAAAATAGTTAAGTCCTATTGCTCATTCTGAGCCACCATTAACATACTTTCAAAATAATTAAATTTTTTTTCCAAATATCTTATAAAACTTATTCATATTTTGTGAATATTATCAATTTTTACACTATTTTCCACTTTTTTACTTAATATTTTTCCAAGAACAAGAAATTTATCAAAAAGTTTTATTAAAAATAATTTCTATATTTTACAGGAAATAGGGAATTTTTCATACATTCTCCGGTCTTAAACAAAATTTTAAAGTTTTTCCAAAATCATTATAATTTTCACAAAAAATGCTATAAAATTTTACAAAAAATATTTATAATCGAAGAACACAATTGTACAGTATGAATAATATTACCCTACTATATTCATTGAATATAGTATACTACGACACAGCTGCGTTGTCAAATTTAAGCTTATAATATTTTATACAAAAACACTCAGAAGCCTACGTTAACATAAACAGGTATCTCCGTCGAACGTTGACTTATATCTAATTATATTTTATACGCAGGATGCGACCGCACTGTCATATAAAAAGAAAAAAAAAACCTGTAGGAACACAGTTGCACCGTATGAACATAGTAGAGTATGACGTAAATACGTTGTCAAATTTGGGTGCCCCGGTAGGCTAGTTGGTAGTGAGCTAGTCTATAAGCGCCGGGGTTGCGGATTTGATTCCCGCCAGAGACTCTGGTTTCTTTCCTGCATACAAGCGTAGAGCTTCGCGGGATTAGTATAGAAAAAAAATAGAAAAAAATTATTAAATAAAAAAAAAAAATGATTTAAAACGTATAATATTATGTAGTAAATCAGACAATAGCTGACGCACACGTTGTATGCCAAGTTAGATCTAATTCCGTTTCATATGCCGGTTGTGACCGCATTGTCACAGAAAAAGAAAATAAAAGAAAATTCATTTTTTTAATGTTTTCAAATTGAATATTTTAAAAGAAAATAAAAGAAGGAACAAAAATCTTAATAAATTTTTACTTTTCTAAGATTATTTTCTAAAGAAAACAAAAAACGTTTAAGACGGAATTGTGAGTAAATAAAGCGTGTCTTTTAAAATGTTTGGCATTACATCCTTAGTTCATGCGACAAACAAACTAGGGTATTTATTAATTACTTCCCGATTAACTGATCGGTTAATATAAAATTGTCTATTTTCGATTAACGTTTAAACATGTTAATTTCAGTCAATTAACAGATATAACAAAATTTTGAATTTTTTGTAGTATTATAACATATTTTTTGTATTTTTTATTAATTGTTTCGTCTCATATACAAAAGGTTTGTGTTTAGAAAATATTTTTTCATACAAACAAAGAAAGTGTTCAGTGATCTTCATTTTAAATACATAAGTGTTTGCTGTCAACAGCTTTCCCAACAGACCAAAACAGAGCAAAATGTAAATGAATTGTAGAATAGGCTTACCATAAGAGATTTCCTACAACATGACAACAAATATAATTGAAAATGACTTATTCTCGCTATAGTTTTGTAAGTGTTTTTGGAACTGATGTCCCTTTATTTGACGCGTGCCTAAATTTTGTGTTATTTTTTAAAGTTTTCAGTCTTTGTGTTTAGTTTGAAGAGTGTAGTGTTTTAAAGTGTTTTAAACAGTGCACAATTTAATAAAAGTAATTAAATATTATAAGAGTAAAAAATTTTGTAAATATGCAATATAAATTTAAACAGAGTATTCGTAAAGAATGTAATCTTATTATAGGTTCGAAAAGTATTTTTCTGTAATTTTATTCTATAATTAGACTTCTTCGCTTACATTATATTATAGACAAGTATTATTATCGCAACGGATCAGTTTTCATTATTAAATAGTTTTTAATAAGCCTCTTACAATAGCAATCACAACAGTTTTCTAAGCATAAGCCTTATGTTAGTTAGTTTACTACAAGTTTTTACAAATTCGATTTGGTTTGTTGGGGTTTGCTTCACGTACTTTTTATATGTATTTGTTTTGTTATTTGTTTTTTCACATATCTTCTGATATCAATCCTTTAACAGAATTAACCGAAACAATTAGCTACAAATTAGTTAAAAATTTAATTAAAGCAAAAGCCCGATTAAATGAATACCCTAGTACGAACCAATTGTGCTCCTTGCATTAAAAATATAAAACGAATTTATTTTTGTGTTTTAAAATGGAAATTATTTTAAAAGATATAAGAGGAAAAAATACAAGAAATATGGAATTTTCTAAGGTTGTTTTCAATAGAAGACAAAATATGTACGTTTTCGATACGATTGTGAGTTATTAAAGTGTGTTTGAAGAAATTAACGGCGTTACGTCCTACGTTTCTACGACGTACAACACAAAGGCGTTCTTAGCATTAAATATTGAAAATTTTAAAAACAAAGGTACTCTTCTCAAAATATAGAAAATTATCACAAAAGAAACTTACAAATTTGTTACGTAAATTTTTGTCAAAATAGATAGTTTTTACAAAAGATCGAACCAATTTTTTAAAAGAAGCCAGCAGTTTTTTTGCATAGTGTTCTCCAAATATTAAAAAAAATTAAATTGTTTGTTATAAAATAAGAAAAAATTTTTCATAGAATATCGAAACCCTGTACAAAAATCTGTACAAGACATTAAACATTTTTAAAAATATTTATGTGACAAAATATAGAATTTTCCAAAATTCGCTTTATTTTTGAATATATGAATTTATGACAAAATATTGAATCTTGTTCACAGTATATATTTTTGACTTTTTTTTGTTATTGTGGTTTATATTTGGTTCGGCTTAAGGTCTTTATTATAATTTGAAAAATAATTTTGATTTTAATTTTTTATAATTTTATTTTTGTACCCAACATTTCGAGGCAACTCCGTTGCTCATCTTTAAGATAATTATTTAAATAAAAACATAATGTAAGCTTTGGATGGCTAGTGTTGTTTTTAAATTTATGCAAATCACCTGAAGATGAGCAACGGAGTTGCCTCGAAATAATGGGTACAAAAAGAAAATATAAAACATTAAAATCAAAATTGTTTTTAAGATTTATTTACAACATGCTAATTTCCAAATTTTTATTTTTGATAAAAACTGAAAAAACACGGAAAACCCCAGCCAATTTTTGTTGCGACTGTTACAAAATCTAATTTAAGATCACAGTTTGCATTCACACCATCACACATGAATATGGTTTTGTAAAAATGGAGCCCTGATCAAATCCAACTATAATTTGAGTCGGAAAAAACCAGACAATTATAGAGGAATGTAAAAAAGATCAACACACTGTTTATTGTTGTTGATTTGTTGAAGCTTTGATATTGTTACAAGTAAGATCTGAGTGCTTAAAATTCTTATTCACTCTATGGTCTTATTTCTATAATATTTTAAGCTTTTCTAAAGTCTTTGGAAAAAGTTTCCTGACGAGCTGGCCTAAGCAACCAGCAAAATGCGCATAAAAACTAGTTTTCCTCAACAACGAATTTTAGTGTGTTTTATCAAAAATAAAAATTGAGAATTTAGCACGTTATAAATAAATCTTTTTAATAATAAATTTTGTATTCCCGAAAATAACTTTTGATAAAATTGTTTTCAGTTTATAATAAATGACCTCAAGCCGAACGAAATATAAACCCCAATATTGAACTTTTTTATAGTTTTGAAATAAATAAAATGTTTTTACCAACCACCAAAAATTTTAACAAAATATGAAAAATTTGCTTTTTCTTATTTTACTGAAAAATTTGCTTTGTTTCTTATTTTCATACAATTTTTTAAACTTTTATTAAAATTCAGATCTATGGTAGGCTGCGATTAATAATTTAGTTTTGCAGTCTGGAAAATCTACATTCGGGTTCCAATGCAGTTACAAAACTGGTTTTTTTTTGGCAAAAACAAAAAAATAACTTAAAACATAGAAATTTTTAATTGTATTTTTAATTTTCGAACAATCTATTAAATTTTTCAATCTTACTCTTTTTCAACCTATCACCTTCTTACCAATACACCACAAAATCTGCTATAACTCCCTAAAAAAAGTATTGTTTATAAGAAATTACAGTAATTTTAGCAAAAATTAATCTATTTTAATAATTTAGTATTACCAACAGAAATGGTAATTAGTATAATTGCTATTAAAACTTGCTTGATATTATTTTCCGTATTTTTACTTAAGTATTGCAATTAATAATAGTAAACATTTTGGGAGTTCCATACCAAAAACCATTATGTAAATCACCTTTAGCTGTTTTTATACCCTTCACCTAAGGCAGAAAGGATATGTATATGTATTAGTTTAACATTCCGGTTGTTATTTTTACAATTTTATCATATAAAGTTTATATGTATACCCTGAGTCCTTATGAGTAGAAGTTGATTTAATGACGTCGGCTTGTCCATCTATCAGTATGTCTGTTTCTTCTATTGAAATGGATTTTCAGATGTGGGCTTGGTTTTTATGTGTTTATATCACATTTGATCCGGTTTGTTATTGCAATTCCGCTATAATGGCCTACGAGTGGATGAAATATGAGCAAAAAACAGCGACTGTCTTTAATTTTTACAGACTCTCTAATGTTTAACCAAAATCTACCGAGTTATATTCAAAAACTACTTTCTGCTTCACAAAATAAGAGTTCAAGCACAAAGACACACATACTATATAAGCTATACACTGATAGCAAAGGCGTCATTACGCTGATGTAGTTTGACATCAGTACTATGACAATTTCTTCGTTTTTGACCTGGTGATACTTTACATCACTATGATATCAGCCTTAACATCATTTGGCCAAGTTGTCATCAGGGTCAAAAATTAATACTATGTTATTAATGGGATAACACATTTGCATCACAGAAATGACGAATTGGAGTCGGCTTTATAAAGCATGTCATCAGTGCGATGACAAAC
This sequence comes from Pollenia amentaria, assembly GCA_943735925.1. Taxonomy (NCBI): domain Eukaryota; kingdom Metazoa; phylum Arthropoda; class Insecta; order Diptera; family Polleniidae; genus Pollenia; species Pollenia amentaria. Next base: position 182,663,007 of record OX031007.1, on the reverse strand, counting down.
TATCGTCAAATTGAGTCATTGTAATTGACCTTCAGCCAAATTGAAAGAATATTGTTAACTTACCCGTTTCACATGTTTGTTTCACTTTTATTGTATTTCACCCTTTGGTAACAGAAGAACTCTTAATTATATGATACCAGCAGCATGCGCGATATGGTTTTCGTAATAATTCTAGCTCAAAAATTTAATGTATTTAAATAAATAATTCAAAAAATAGAATATGGGAATTTTTGCTTCTAATTTTACTTTTTAAACATCAAAATAATGTTGATAATAATGTTCATAATAGACATGATATATTATGTCATCGCACCGATGACAGTTTGTCATCGCCCTAATTACAGTTTTTCATCGCACTGATGACAGTTTGTCTGCACTGATGTCCAAATACGTCAGCGTTATGACACCTATCAGTGTATACAAAATGTGGCATCGAATTAATGTCACTGTAGTCATAGCATAGATAATAAAATATGACAACATTTTAGGATGACGTTCGTCATTGGATTGATGGTACTTTTTGCCTCATTGCTGCCATTTGCAATAACATTGATGTCACAATTCTGATGTTAGGGAATCATCAATATGAAGATCCATTTTTATATGAGTGTATGGGAGGACCAAATCTAGCTTAGTACTTCTTTAGTATAAAGAGTATTATATACTGCAAATGATCCAAGCCGGTTTATTATTTCAAATGGTCCCCATGCAAGTGTCCTCCTGAATTAAGAGGTTTGGTAAGATAGTGTCCATACAAAACATGTTAGGTTGATAAAATTGAGCTGAAATAAAAAACCTAACATGTTTCGACACAATAGCGACCATACCAAAAGAGCTAGGATACATTTGGCATTTTAATGCTATGGTAAAGGGTATATAAGCCAAAGCACAGTTTAATATGGCACTATTAATCGTTTTTTGAATGAGTCTTGTTCTACATATTTTGTTAAACAATAAACCAAAAGGCAATAATTTAGCTTTAATCCTGCAGATAAGTGCCGTGGCTTCGAGAGACTAGTTTTTCAGAATAATTTAAAAAATTTTAAGATGTAAGTAAATGAATTTAATTTGAAAAAAGGAAAATATACCACATGCAAAGAAAACACCTCTAAAAAAGAAAAAAATTTTACGAAAATTTTAAAACATATTATGGTTACGTTAACAATATTGTTGGTAACTATATTACGGTTGGCTCCGACCATGTTATTGCTTATAATAATAATGTAGCAAAGGCAAAATAACACGAATTAATCAATGCCAAGTGACCAAACTCTTGAAATCGATGTGTTGCGATTTGGATGAGATATTTACTAACTTATTGGTGTTAGCAAAATTTGTCCCAACCAAATAAGAAAGCTATTTCTTGAATATTTCGAAAAAAAAAACATATAATAAAATAAAATACATATATTAAAATTTTTAATGCGAGTTGGAAAAAAACCAGCCGTTTGTAGGAGCATGTAAGGAAACATAAAGTCACCGTTTATTGATTGTTGTGTTTTTAATATTATTACAAGTGAGATCTGAGTGTTTAAAATTCTTATTCGCTTTACAGTCTTATTTGTATAATATTTTTAGCTTTTTTAAAGTCTTTGGAAAAAGTTTCCTGACAAGCTGGCCTGAGCAACCAGCGAAATGCGCATAGAAATTAACTTTCCCTCAACAATAAATTTCAATGTTTTTATAAAAAATAAATAATTGGGAATTTAACACGACAAAGAGAAATCTTATTAATAATTAAAACTTTATTTTTATTTTTTTTAAATTCGTACATTTTTTTTTTCAAAAGCAAACTTAGGTCTTTTCCTTTAAGGTATTTTTGTCCGCTTCGTCGGATGCGAGTGGGATATTTAAAAAAAAAATTATTTCTAAAAAACAAAAATATTTAATACTATTATCAATTGTAGCACTTTTCTTTATTTTTCTTTGAAAAACGCTTGTTATAAAAACAACTTTACAAATACAAAATAAAAAATTACAAAACTGATAAGCTGTTGCTTAAAATTCCGTGTGAAATAATATGAGCTGCACTTGTTTCGCTCGGAAAATAAAAATGTTGCAAGCAACATTTCAAATGATTTTCGTAATATAAATAGATTACAACTCTATCAACATATTTTCATTTGTATTTCACAAAAAAAAATTTTTAATTGAGTTGGATAACATTTCGCACGAAATACTCAACAGAGTACCAGGCTTTTAGCTAAAATTGTTTTTGCTATCATGTTACGATATACTACCGCAGTAAATTCATTAAAAAGCGAAAATTTGAAATTATCTCGCTTAAGCTATTTTTGCAGAAAGGGCTCATTATGTACTATAAACATATAGCTTTTTAAAATAATCAAATACATATCGTCACCTTAAATACAAAAGCGGGAAGCCAAATTTTTTTTTTATAGGAGAAGCAAACGCCTTTTACAAAATCAATAACAATAAGGTGTCCTTGGCGTTTGAATTTCTTTAATAAAGCCGTCATTTTTGATCGCAGGAATAGAATATTTTTTGTGAACATGTAGATTAATAAAACGAAGAAAACTCCATCAAAAACACTATTTCTAACTTTTTTCGAGTTACGCCCTGTTATATTTTAGGTGACGATATATTGATTAAAAAAAGGTTATAGTAAAATTACTAGGATATCGTTTTGTTATGGAAGTCCTTATTTTTTATTTAGCTTTCTATTAGTTTCCTTGAAAATCTTAAACTAGCTTGCTGTATTCGTTTGTTGTTCTCTTTGTACCGTTTAAATACATTATTAATGAATTGAAATTATACTTCAATGGGAATATTGTTTTATATTATTTTACTTTTTGTTTGTTTTTAATTCTATTTTTTGCTTACAATAATCAAGTGATTCTTTCTTGCTTTGTTATAAATATCCTTTTGCCTGTATTGCTATTATTGCTAAAGATATTAATAATAATTATAGATATGGTATAAAAGAATTACGTAAAATGTTCGTGCTATAGCTGTGAACGAATTTAAAATACCTTTTTCTTTTTAATGTTGGCTCTATTTGTACGAAAAACCACCACATTTATTTTGATAAATGGAACAAATCTATTATTTTTTTTTTATTTTGGAACGTATAACATAGGCTTCAATCACGTAAAACTCAACACAACGCCAAAGTATTACATTGAAAGCACAAACTATGTCATAAATATATTGTAATTTTGTTGTTGCTTTTTAATAGGGCATTTACATTACATCGAAATCTAGTAGATTTCATTTGAAATCTTCCTCCAAATCTAGTTCGTTTACATTATACTTGTTTGACATTAGCGAGATTTGGTTTTCACAACAAAAACCGCCGACTGATAGTTTTTTGTGTAACACATACTTACATATAAAGAAATAGGCATTTAAAAATTTGCATTACATTTTCTTTATATTCAACTTCATTTATTTTATCATTATTATTTGTCATTTGCATTTTTTTTACTATTTTACAAAATTTTTGAATTTTGTTTAACAATTTTAACAAGCAGCTATTATTGTTTTTGTTTTTTGTTAAAATGTCATTTTTCTTGTGCAGGGAAGGAGTCTTTAGTTCTTCATGGGGAAAAACATAGTTGCATCAATAAGTACTACTAGATTTTGAATAGATTTCGTCAAAATCTAGTTACGGAGTAGATTTTGTTTTGTACGGGAAATCTAGCTAAAAACAACTAGATTTGGCTCGAAATCTCGAAAGTACTAGATTTCGTTGTAGTGTAAATTGGCTATAAGACAAGAAAAAGACAAGAAAAAGAACAGGGAAATTGGATATACTTTATAACGCTCTACTTTCACTCATTCCAACGTCAACAACAAGTCACTGAATCTTTTCTAAAGCAAGTTTCATCCACACAAAAGAAAGAAATCGTTTGAAGCAAAATCATTTACTTTCTGAAAGATTTTTTTGACGATTAGCTAAAATTTTCATGCTTATTTTTATTAAAAAGTTTTCCTCATTTATTACATAAAGAACCTTTTGTTAAATGTTTGTTTCTTTTTTAATAAAATTTTAATGTTAAAAAACATATGTAATTTGTTTACTTATTTTTAAATCGATTATAATTCGATTAAAGTTTTACCTAAAATAATTTTTCGCGCGATTAATCGGTTAAAACAAAACAGCGATTAATTGAATACCCTAGTATTTAATCTTAAAACGATCATAATAAGATGGTGCTGTGCACAAAGAATATTACAAAAAAAAAAAACAATGTGTCGCGGCTGTGTGGAATTATGGACCGATTCGTACCATTTTCAATATGATAATTAGAATATACGAACCAAATTTCATCAAATCATCGCAACAATTTTTATCAGTAGTTTGGCCACAAGTTTTATGCTATAAAGCAAGGCAGACGGTCGGACACCGCTTAATCAAAAGAAATTGAGTCTGAGTCAATTTGTACACTAAAATTTGGGCTTGCAGCCAATATTTTGTTAACTATTTATATCGGAACTAACGCATAAAATCCTCTTTACCATGCCGGTTTGGGTGTAATAGAACGAAAAACCAAACTTGGGTACAACTGACTATAACGTTGGCAAATCTTGCAAATGAATGACAGATTAAGATCTGTCTGTAAATGTGCCTTTTTTACAAATACGTTTATTTGATACTATGACGCAAAAAGTACGAATTTTCCTTTGCATTTCATTTTTAACCCTCTGCGACTGACGTGACTTTGTATTTACACTTCCAATGACATGGTAGTACGCTAGACACCATTTTGATGGCTTATATTTTCCAAGTAGTGTTTTGTAAACCTTCTGTAATTATTTTTAATTTTAGATTAATGTTGCTATTTGCTGCAATTTATTTTTGAGAACAAAACGACAATTTATTTTAAACCATATTCAATGGCATGGCACATAATGGCCTTAAAGAACTTACATCTACGAGTATACAAAGTAAAAAAAAAAACCAATTTCCTATTTGTTTTACTGTAGATTTAGTTCAGATCCGAGCTAACCAGTGTAGAAAAAAATTTGAAAATTTTAATGGTTAAATAAAAAGATACAACTGATTTTATTTTGTGCATTGAACCAGCCATTCTAACATGGATATAACAAATTGTTTGATCCAAAGCGCAGAATCTGCTGTTCACGGCTTTTAAAAGTTCCAGATGCTGTTCTTTCAGAACAATGAAGAATTTGTTTTGTATTAGAGCGACCCATCAAAATAAAAATAATAAGAGATATAAAATATTGAAAGAATTTTATTAACGTGTTGTTTGCGAGACACTACAAAAATATTAAAAAAAAAAGTTTTGATGTGGTTGTCTTGAAGACATTTTTCTGCTAAGCGCGACGCGCACGCTCTATTTGATCGCGTTCATCACGCCAACGTACACATGAAAACGTATTAAGAAGGTACTGAATACGTGAGGGCCGATATTTGAAAAAGAACGGAGAAAATCCCTTTTTTCTTTCATTGGTGTCTGTTAGACAACAACGTCAGCCGCAGAGGGTTAAATCTATTCATATTCCATATAAACATATCTCAAATATTTCTAAATTCACCAAAAGAAACTAACTTGTCCTAAATTTTAGTGGCCAAAACCACTACAAATCTTAATACACTTAGAGTAGCGATTTTAATAACACAAGAAACAATAATAATAAAAAAATGAAAATCATAATTTTATGAAATGTTTGTTAATGATAGTTTGTAAATGATTTCTCTGAGAGGAGTGAGACAGGAAAACGGAAATAAATGGAATGAGTTTGGGACGTTGACGATGGAAATAGCAATTAGCATTTAACTATTCAAGTGTAATTATTGATATTTTTGTTTGATATTTTCTTTTGTTTTTCGTATTTCATTTTTACATTTATTGTTTTTATTGTTGTAGTATATGCGGCGATTTTGATTAGGTATTGTTTTCATTAATATTGCTAAATTAGTAAAATTGAATTTCGTTCATTAAACATATGTATTTGGTTTTGATTTAATTATAAAATTTTCATAAATTAATTATGATTCTCATTAAATTATAAAATATGAAATCAAACTTAATCAACCGTAATAAAGAATATTACAATTGTTGTTCGTTTTGTGTTTTTTTTTTTGTTTATTTTTTTTATTTTACCTAGAAACTCAATTTCCAAGGAAATAATTTACTTTAAATGAATTTGCATGATTATAGATTTTCTCTAATTGATTCAGCACTATAAAGAGCCAATTAGATATACTATTTCGAATTTGTGAAATTGTCTTATATTGGAAGATTCTTTTGATAAAAACATCTAAAGGAAATTTTATTATTATGGGTGCGTATAAGTAATGATTTGTTTAAAGAGATTTATATTACTTACACGTAAATGTACAAATAATTAAGATTTTGAAATAATAATTCCCAGAATAAAACTTAATAATTAATGAATTTGTTTGCTTTGATTTAAATTTATTTAAATATTGTGGAAGTTTTTTAAAAAAATATTTGAGTATTTTCAATTGAACAAATGATTTTAAAATTATGTATACTTTATGCGATTGCTGCTAATAAGAAGAATATTTAAAACCTATTTAAACAAACTTAACTTTAAAGTATTTTAATAATATATATATTTTAACTAAAACACTGAAAGTCATTCATGCTTTACATACACAAAAAATTCTTGTACAGGGTGCAAAATATTTCGTGACTTTGTTTGACGATTTTTTATATATCTATAAACGAAACTTATTCCAACTTATGGGCATTTATTAACCTACTTGCACAAAATTATGCGCTTAGAGTTGTTTGTGACGAATTTTTTTTTTTTTTTAATTTCAAAATCTATTTAATTTTAAGCCGATTTTAGTGTAATTTTTGGGAAGTATCTTATATAGGAATTATACTCAATTCTATCTCTTTCATCGCAGAATTTATTCATAATAAACAAAATTTCATTATTAGAGTTGTATTTGCCATAAAGTTATGTTTGTCATCCTCAATACCTAAATTTTTAGATTATTTATTGCAGAGAAAAAGAAATTGGGGAGTTGCACATTAGGCATATAACTTTTTAAAATTCTTGCAAATACGAAAAATGTCATGGCATTGTGAAATAGAGAACACAAAAGTATAATGAGCCACTATTATTTATTTATTTATTTAATAGATAATATAAACATAATTTCAAATGTTAAATATAGAAATACTTATTATCTATAAATGGCTTAACATATTGGCTGTTAGCCAGTTTAACATAATAGAAAGATAAAGAAAAAATAAAAATATGAGCAAATAATAAAATTCATAAACAAGGGAATGTCTTGTATACATATGTATATAAATAATGACATTTTACACGCACTAAGTAATTACATATTAATATTATTCAAATTCATTTATTATCAATCTTCTGTATCTTAAACAAGTCTCTTAATAGTTAGCAAGAATGTCAAAAGAAAATGTTAGGCCGTTGAGAATATCCAACATCTCCACTAGATTCAGTTGGCATTTATTAAAGTACCAATGTAAGTCTATATCCAATGCACATAGGACAACATCCATTAAAATGCAGGATGTTTTCTTTTGCATCGAGGTTGCAAATGGTGCAAAGACCTACTGTATTGCTTCTAAACGGTCTCGAGTTAATATCCAATAGGCAGCCTTTAGCACTTATGATAAGACTTATAGCACGAGTAGTAAGAGTTGAGTCTGTAATATCTATCAAATAGTAGTTTAACTGCGAGTTTAGATCATGGAATTGAGAATTACTTGCAGCAGAGGCAACATTTTTGTTTTCTTATGTGTTAAGTTAAGGTAATATTAGCTTGACATGTTTGCTAATTGGATTGAAATTATTTGGTGGAACGAAATTAATTGTGGAGCACAGAATTGACCATTCTTCAGCCCAAAAAGTGTGTTTTTTAATTACAGTTTCAGCAAGCTTACGAGGCAGTCTATTGTTCGGCATGTTAAGTATTTCTTTTATGTAATCAAAATGAAGTTTTAGTGTTTCCACAAATAACGAGTTAAGGCCCGTTTCCAGGAAAAACATGTAGTTTGGAGTGTTACTAGGTAAGAACAGCATCTTTTTTATAAAAAAAAGAAGAAGTTTTTCGACGACATCATATTTTTTGTAACTAAGCTTATTTATGTTTGAAATTTTGGGGTGAATAATATATTTAGCCCAGTATGATGAAATTTAGATGTTAAAAGTTTGTTTTCTAAATGGTCCCGGAAGGATAAATTGTAACAAAGGTTCATTCCCAGATACTTATATGAATTTACAATTTCAATTCTGTCTTCACCATATACCCAGCTTAGATTTCTGGGAATCCTTGTGCCACTACGAACAACCAAAATCTTGGATCTAGTCATGTTAAACCTTAATTGCCATAATTTGCAGTATGCCTGAAAGAATGGGCGTGGTCCGCCCACTTTTTTGGCCGCCCCCCATATAAGGTGTATTCAAAATACCATAATTTCTAATTTAATAGTACTTATTATGGCGGAAAGAAATAAAAATAATTTTAATTTCACTAAATTTTTAGATACACACAAATGCCTTTAATTAGTAGTTGTTTTGAGATGATTAATATATATTTTTGAAAACAAATTTAAATTTCATATTAAAAATAAGCAATCTGGAAATAAAAATAATTACTCCGAGTCAATATCATTTCCATATTCCGGTACGGATAATAAGCCAATAACTTCTCTGGTAATGTTCGTCGCTTTATCTTAGTCGCTTTCCGCAAGCTGCATATAAAGGGGTCTGACGATATCAGTAATCTGTGGAACAATTCCAAATTACTTTCAATTCTAGATGTTTTTCAAAATATCGCAGAAAGGAGAAAAAGAAGCAAAAACTTATTGTTGAATCTGAAACTAGATATATAAACCTTCAATCTCCATATAATCACTTAACAGAATTCTACAGAATCATGCTAGTTTTTCTCTATCGAAAAACAAACATTTTTGGAAATCACTCAATTTTAGTGATTGCATATTTTGATTAATTAAAAACTAAAATAATAACGTTAAAGCTTCAGAAACCTACCAATCTTTATAGAAAAGGTTCCAACTTAATTAAAGCAAAAAGACTTTTGTAAAAATATTTTGCCAAACAAAAGTAATGCCACCGCAAAGTTCAACAAAAAATGAAAACTATAAATAGATTTACTACACTTGTCACAGTGACACAAGTTTGATAACTGTTATCATGTTAATTGTTGTTTTTTTGATTTGTTTTGAGTACATATTCGTAATAGTTGTACATTTCACTATTACATAGCATAAAATTATTAAAATCGGAGAACATTTTTTTTCTTTTGGCATCCTAAAAGTAACAAAAGTCACACTGTGCGCCAGGGAGAGCATCGGCTAGATCGGTAATGTAGAGAGCAAACAATATTGCACTTAAGATACATCCTTGTTTAACGCCAAGAGTAACATTAAAAGCATTGGAGAGGGTGTTATTGAAAAGGATTTTGCTAGTAGTGTCTTCATACGATTTAATGAGAATTCTTATTATTTTTGATGATAGTCCCATACTCGACAGTTTGTAGAACAAGGAATTTCTTGGTATCAAATCAAAAGCAAAGGAAAAGTCAACAAAAAATGCATATGTCTTCTTCCCATTAAGGTGGTTTAAATTAATAATATTAGTAAGATTAAAAATATTATCAATGGTCGAATAATGAAGAGCCATTATATTTTTTTTTCGCAATTTCATAAAAGTTTCCGCACCAAGCGCAATTTCTATTTTACTTTTTATTAGATAATCGCCTGTGCTCTACATTCGTCAAATGAAATGAAAGTGAAAATCCACTCAGCTTGTGTTATTAAAATCGTTAAGGTGAAATGAAAAGCAAAATTTCATTTCCACTTTTTTTCAAGAGAAATTTTTGTGCTCTACAAATAATTTTCACTACAAAAAAAAAAAAGGAATTTCAAATCGAAAGCAAACAGCCGCGTGAAAGAAAATAATTTTTGGTAAAATATTATCTTTTCTAGCTTTTTTTTTATATATATTTGTTGCGAAAATAATAAAATGTGAGCAAATTAATAAAATTATATACGCAAATTTCTTTATGGAGAGTTTAATTTTCTTTTTAAGGGTGAAGCACAAAAGTTCAAACCAAGAATAGATTCATGAAAAACCACTTTGATTAGCTAAAGGTTTTTATAAGGGGGATAGGGCGGTGCGTGATCAGCTATGAAAGGTCGTAGCAAGAAAACTAGCTTCCATATGTCCTTCAGAAAAATATCCTTCTGCTTGAAAAAAGGTTTGGGCTAATTGAAAAGCCTGCAGTAGTCCTAACAAAAGCAGTACGTTTCATCTAAAAATGATGCAGTTGAAAAACTTTGCGATCTTTATGGAGCTTTTGAGGGTTTAAAATGTGTACGATAGTTCGGTCTTTCTAGAAAAGAGCCAAAAATGCCAATAGTTTCGAAGATACATTTTAAATGAAACTTCAGAAGAAGTTGCAGAGCCTTAATGAAAAGTAAGAAGTTTGGAAGAAATACAACATAATTTACATGATTTTATGAAGACCAAAATTACAACATATGAAATTTTTTTTAAATATATGTTAAAAGAGCTATAAGAAATTTTCATTTCTTTGAATAATTATTGAAAACAAAATGAAAATTAAATCATCATGAAAATAACGTTTCATTTCTTTTCTAAAACAGAGTGAAATTGTATTTGTGGAATTAAAAAGTTTTTCACTTTCAATTCGTGTTGGAAAAAAACCACCCATTTGTAGGGGAATGTAAGAAAGAAAAATTGACGGTTTATTGTTGTGGCTTTGTTGAAGCTTTGATATTGTTACATGTAAGACCGGAGTGTTTTAAAATACTTATTCACTTTATGGTTTTACTTGTATAATATTTTTAGCTTTTCTAAAGTATTTGGAAAAAGTTTCCTGACGAGCTGGCCTAAGCAACCAGCGAAATGCGCATAGAAACTAGCTTTCCCACAACAATAAATTTCAGTGTTTTCGTTCAAAAATTGGGATTATTAGCACATCATTAATAAATGAATTAATTAATAAAAAGTTTTTCACTTTCATTGTGTTGTGGAATATAGAACCTAGGCGAATATTGCCATTTGCTTTATCATTAAATTTAGAAATTTGAATTAATATTATTTATGTTTAAAGAAGTGATTTAAGTGTGACATATAGTACTAATATGAACTAGTCCTAGCTCTATAATACTTTAAAAATAAATGTTTTTCCCTATAATAAATATAGAGCAATACTCAGTAATGCTCGTTGCAATTCCAGGTTCTGGCACTCTTGTATTTTATACATACCGCCTTTACAAAAGCAAATTAATGTTTTCTCAAACATTGGGTCAAAAAACCATCAGCTATTTAGGAAGTTCAGCAAATCAACCTCTGCGTAGAATGTGCAATTAAAATTGTTCAAGTCATTTCTTATTGTATAAATTATCACATACTTTAAGTTCAAAACAAGGCGAATTCATACAGGTGACCGCATCATTAGATAGAGTTATGCTAGCTATCCCTTTTTTTTTGAAAAGACTATGTATTTTGTTACTGCAAAAAGTTATAGTGAATTCAAAAATATTTTTTGAAATTATAAACAAGGAAATTTTTTGTTTAAAAAATATACACAATTACCTTAGAAGATAATTTTTTTCCTGTATTGCAAATTTATTGTGGCTCCCCTTATTCCTTACGCACTTTTAATTCCTTGATTTTAAGTTTTATATTCCCTTTTTTTGTTTTATAAAATTTAAATAAGATTTTTTTAAGTATCTAGATTTTTATTGAATTTTAAATTTTAACTAATTGTCTACGAAATGTAGACAAATCTTGACATTCAGTATAAACACAAATAAATAAACAATAAACAGATGACTCGAAAATGTCACATGTATGAATTCGCCTTGGTTCAAAACTCATTTCATATTAAAATTGAAAACATTTTTTTTTTTCAGATAAAAAAACTCCGTCTTATTTTAACAAATCACGTTTGGTGCGAACATTTTTTTAACCCAAAACACCTAAAAAGTTTTTATTCGTGACTTTTACAATATTTGCCACCAAGTAGCGGTATGCCAAATTTTTCGAACAATTAGTTATATGCCAATTGTACATGTATGAGGGCTATGGTTAAATGTGAACCATAAGTTTAGTTATGTGCTTGTGGTGCGAGTAAAACATTTCGATTTAAATACTAATATTTTTGCAATTCATAAAGTGATCTATTGCTTCGCATTGGTTGTATTTTCTTTAATTTTGTAAATGTCACATTCATAAAATTAAAGCAAATGCAACCAATACGACACGATAGAACACGTTTTGAATTGCTTTGTTATTAAAATTTTTGGGAATATAATTTACCTCGTTACGAGTATTACCTACTTAAGTATTTACCTATTTATGTATTTAAAACGGGGCTAGCTGACAATTTCTAACATGCTTCGTCCATTGGCGTGAACACTGTACACAAAGTTTGCATGGAAACACAAACAGATTACCAGATGTACGAACTGACATACATTAATCTAATAAGAAAGAGATTTAAGATCGATCGGTAATCGGTCTAAGCTAAAATTTTTATGTGCTATAAACTTCATCACAAACGCACAATAAATTCCCACGCTAAGAATCTGTAGGATATAAAAACTGCTTATAATAAGGGAAAAATATACATGTACTGTTTGCAAACATTCTGGCAGGCTTCCTGGTTGTTAGTCTATGTAAACTTTGTGCCAAAAGTTTATATTTATATACATAACGACGAATCCTATTAACAAAAATGAGAATTGGCCCATAATAACATATATTTTTGAAACCAAGATACTGAGCAATAGTTTTAATATTTGTTAAAAGAACACAAAGAACAATAAAATCTACATATGAAAAGAATTTAAAATACAATTCTCCAAAATACAGTACTATTCTCTATAGTACAGAGCAGATGGGCACTGTATATAAAGCCCCTATTCAAACTTCTTTTTCAGAATAGGGTCTCTGTCCACTTAAGCTCACTAATTATGTCTATATTTTAAATAAATTTGGTTTAAAAGTATCCCATAACAACATAAATCATTTTGCCAAATTTTATTTTAAGTAACGTTAAATGCCATAATTTCCTTTTAAATGGTGGTATTGATATACAATTTTCCAAAAAGGGCACCCTCTCAAATATTTGTGTGTATATACTGAGGTGTAGGGTAGCAAATAGGCTTAACCGATTATACTTTCATTCTTGTTTTTTATATATATCTACACAGAAAAAATTATTAAATTTCTCCAATCACCAAATTTATTCCAAATTCATAATATCAAGCAAACAATTTATTGATTTTGCACCTATTACCAAAATGATTAGATTGGTTACTAAAAGTTTTAAAATTTTGAAAAAATATTTTCAATAAATGATATTTTTAATTTTAATAAAAAAAGTGATCCAAAAACTTTACCATTTTAAACAATGTGTTAATTTATTTAAATAAATATACACAATTCCCAACAACAATTCTACATGTTTAAATTATTATATTTTAAACGAAAAAAGTCAATTAAGATTTTTTGTTTTTAATTAAAATTTTAATTGAAAATTTATTTCAAAACAGCTAATATGTTAATTAAATCAACCTTAAATTTTTAATTTTCTTTCAACTAAAATAAGAATTGGTTCAATTATCACATTAATTAAATTTAAATACTTTTTAAACAATTTTTTTAATTGATCAAACACTTTTTTCTGTGTACTATTTTTTGTTGACTGTTTAAACAATCTGTAATTCGCTTAGCTAAATCTAAATCTCGATCGCTAAAATGCTAAAAAAAATTAGGGAAAATATTTTAGCGATGTCGCTAAAATAACTTTTTTCGCCACAGCTAATTCGCTATCTGTAGACTATTTCTTTCTTTCAGCTTTGGTGAACTGCTGTTAAAAAGAGACAAACTGATTGTATTAATTTTTGACAATTCATTATAGTGTTAGATTATTTTATAGTTTGTTTTCCTTAAAAATTCTTAGCACTTTTCTCCATAAATTTTACAATATGTTTTAAAATTTCAATTTTAAAAAGTTATTTTATAAGCTCTACTCAAAATGTATGAAGAATTTGCCAAATATGTATTTGAACAACACTTAAGAGTATAATTTATGCGCAGTATTTTTCCATTATGAAACCAAATGCGGAATTTGTGTGAAAATTTTCAAAGATGGCATCCCTACAAATAGTTTATTTATTTAATGTAAACAAAAAACATAGTAGGTGGGTTCATTTATAGAAAATTATTGTTTATTTTCAATAATTGTTAATAGTAAGTGTTGACGTGCTTTAAAAACTTGCAACGAGAGAGTGAAAAAAGGAGCATAAGAATTTGAAAGACAAAAAATATGTCGAAAATTTCTGATAGAAAAATTGTTACTTGCAAGAATTATTCAACCACATGGTTGAGAAACTTAAATGGAAGTTGGGCACGAAATGACATAGAAAAAGGAAATATTTTCGTTAATCATTTGAAAACCGTATTTACCCCTTATACATCTTTCGATACTGCGGTCGAGTTACCACCTGTTGCTGTTAGATCAGCTGTTCCACTAAGATTTGAAGTAAGAGAAATCGAGAGGGTTATTCATGATTTAAACCCCAAGAAAGCCCCTGGTTTTGATAAGATCAGTAACAAAATGCTTTTGGAGCTACCCAGCATAGCAAAGAAAATTATTCTACTAATTTTTAATGCTATTTTACGCCTTGAATACTACCCACAAGAGTGGAAAGTATCCTTAGTTACCATAATACCTAAACCAGGAAAGGATCCCACAAAAGTTGAGTCATATAGACCTATAAGCTTATTGTCTAATATATCAAAGCTTTTTGAGAAACTTCTAGTGTCTAAATTAACGCCGATTTGAAATGATAACAGATGTATTCCCAATCATCAATTCGGCTTTAGAAGAAAACACAGCACAATTGAACAAACTCATCGAATAGTAAATGTCATAAGAAAAGCCTTTGAAGAAAAAAAATATTGTTCAGCACTCTTCATCGATGTGTCTGAAGCTTTTGATAAAGTCTGGCATGAAGGTTTACTACTGAAATTGCAGCAAAACTTACCAGCAAACATACACAAGCTGTTAGAAAGCTACTTAGTAGGTCGGCAATTTATTATTAAAGAAGGCGATTTTTTAAGTTCTCCTCAGCCAATTAACGCTGGAGTCCCACAAGGCAGTATCCTGGGCCCTCTATTATACTTAATTTATACTTCGGACTTGCCTACAAACAGCTACACCCGGACGACACAGCTTTTCTAAGCGTACACGCAAACTGTCATGAAGCATCTCGTTACCTACAGGATCATATATTTGAACTAGAAAGGTGGTTAAAAAAATGGAGGATAAAGATCAATGAGCAAAAATGCGCACATATAACATTCACATTGCGTCGGGAAACATGCCCCCCTATTAAAATCAATAATCAAATAATACCCCAACACTCGCATGTAAAATACCTCGGCATACATCTAGATCGGCGTTTAACGTGGAAATGGCATATAGAAGCTAAATTAACTCAAATGAAACTAAAAGCAATCCAAATTAATTGGCTTATTGGAAGAAATTCTGTTCTTAGTCTCGATTGCAAACTTCTACTCTACAACTCTATCTTAAAGCCAATTTGGTGCTACGGTATTCAGTTATGGGGCACTGCCTCGGCTTCTAACATCGAAAAAATTCAAAGGCGCCAAAACAAACTTCTTCGAATAATCACAGCCGCCCCCTGGTACGTCAAAAACTCAAATATCCACAAGGATCTCAATGTGCCATTAGTAAAAACTATGATAACGAAATATGCAGTAAAATATTTAAAAAGGCTGGAACTGCACCCAAATCCATTAGCTAGAAATATTTTAAATTATGGCGGCTACACTCGCTTAAGAAGAAGAGACACTGCAGCACTCACCCAATCAGATGAGCGATAAACACCTACATATGTGAACAGATACCGTGATGACGAAATCTTTTTTGTTTGGCACTGGCAGGACATAAAGCAAATATTAGGATAAGATTTGATTAATTATTGTTAGTTCATATTTAATATATGAAGATTCAATAAATAAATACTGAAAAAAAAAAAAAAAAAAAAAAAAAAAAAGTTCTTCACTAACATAATATATTTATATATCTTACATTTAAGATCATCATTGTTGTGCAAATAGTTCAAAGCAATTGAATTTATTAAGAAATAATTGCGTATCTTACAGCTGAATAATGTCGATATGCCATACTTTTTTTCTGGTAAAGCGTTCATTTATTTTTTTATTTTTTTTGTTTAATTGGGAGAAATATTTTGTAAATTTTAAATTTCTCATTGCAAGTTTCTGCAAGTAAAGAAAATCAACACACCTATAGTGTTTGGAAATATTTTATGAATTGTGTTATTTGCAGCAATATTTATATTAATATATTGTTTAAAGACATTTAAGAAAAATATGAGTGGTTTTTATAGACGAGAACAAAAAACATTAAATTAATAAACACTTATACACGCGGAAAATAAATATGTTTAAAAATGTTCACCTCCAACAAAACTATTTTTAAATAAAATTTTTAAACATATTATGTTTAATTTAAGCATATTATTGTCACCGACAACCATATTATTGTTTAATTAGTCCTCCATCAAGAATCCACAACCATATTATGGTTGCCTCTTAACATGTTATGGTTAAATGTGACAATAATTTGTTTTTAAATTAACAATAGTATTTCCCTCTTTTCCAAGAGCAACATGCTATGGTTGAAAACCAACCATGCTATTATAAGTGTTAAACAAGTTTTAGTTATTATTAACAAAAACGTGTTTGGAGGCAACCATAATATGGTTGCGCTTTCTTGATGGGGGACCCATTTAATCATAGTATTGTTGTCGGTGACAATAACGTGGTTAAATTAAACATAATATGTTTAAAATTTTTCTTTAAAAATAGTTTTGTTGGAGGTGACCATTTTTTCTTTGGGTGTATTAAAGGCATATAAAAATGAATTTTTAAACCAAACGTTTCATTACCGAAAAAGTAGACAAAATAGCACCATATTTGAATAGCGCGAAGATATGATTATTACGTGTCGACTTTATCCAAAAAGTGAAAAATAAAAATTTTGAGTTAATACTCTCTTTAATTATCTAAGGCGTTATGTTTTTATTAAATATATTTCCCCATTGTGTAATTGGTTTTTAAAAATATCCTTTTTATCCAACCAACTTCATCTACAATTTATAATTTCTGTTTGTTAAACTTTTTCGCTTGCGACTTTACATAAAAAACACTTTGAATTACGAAAATTTTATTATATTGTTTTATAGTTTTTATGTTTTTTTTTTAAGCATTACAACTTTAAGTAAAAATTTGTTTTTTAAATCTCCCCTTCATTCTATAACATTTTTTTGCAGTGCAAATGACGAAATTGTATTAAAAAATTTATTTTATGTGTTGCTTATTTTGCTTCAGGAAATGTATTTTGAAATTCGCAAAAGTTTTAATAGTTAAGTTTGTAAAAAATTGTCAAAGACAAAGTAGGAAAACATGTTTTATTTTAAAAACGAGAAATAAGTTAGTATTTAGAAGATTATGAAGTTGTCGTAAAATAAATTGGTGTTTTTCTAGAAACTTAAATATGGAGCCTTAGTACTTTGTATAATTCCTCAATAATAATGACCGTGACCCTTAAAATTGAGCAATTTTATAGTAGATATACATACGTTAAACATTTTAATAATAGAGCTGAAAAACTTAAACAGTGCTCTTTCTTTTGATTACGGTTTCTTTTTAAGCATAGGTTTTTCATACTTAGCTCGGATTTGGTCTTATAACATTATTTTATCTCATAAGCCGATTGGAGTTTTATTTTCCTATCTACAGCACTATTGTAGATATGGAATAAATGTTAAAGGTATAAACAAACTGATTAAAAAGACTGCATCTGGTGTTGTAAAATCGTAAAAGTAAATTAAAAAGTTTTAATTATTTTACAGTAACTCATATAAAAAATCATAAAAATGAAAAAATTTTTACATAAAAAAATTTGTGACTAGACTTGGAACTTTATTAATATTTTTTCATATTTTTAATTAGGCTAAAGTTCATTAAATTTAATTTTCATTAAATTATTTTTATGACGGAAGGGATTTTGCGACATGAAATCAATTAAAATTTATTAAAATAAAATTTTTCTTTCTTGACTGCCGTAGGGCTTGAACCCACGTTCACGGACAGGTTGATCTGACGAGTTTCGATATTAACCATACTATCTCTTTAGAGGTATTTGACATTTTACCCTCACCGCCATTGAAGGCGCCTGGCAGTCAATAGCCAAACATTAATCTTTAAACCATATTTCTAGATCGAAGTTTGCTTTGAATGAATGATTATCTATTTTAATTGATTTACATGTTCATTCTTACTTCTGTTTTTCATACTTTTTGTCAAGAATTCTTCTTGAAGTCCAAATAACATTTTTCTGTTTTTCATGTTTTTTGTCTCTTCTTTTCTCGTTGACTTTTTTCAGCACAACTTGAAGGGCAAATGTAAACAGCACTTCCTTTGTAAAAATAATTTAATGAAAATTAAATTTAATGAAATCTAGGCTAATTAAAAATATGAAAATTTGGATTAAAAACCGTAAAACAGTTTAACAACGCAATAGCAATTACTTTATTAATAATAATAAAATCTATAACCGAGTTAAGCCAGATAATCCCAAACGGGTTTTGCTAGTTTCGATTATTACTTTCTGATAGTGAAGGCAAAATGGAGTGCTCATAATATGTATTGCACAGTGTTAAAATTATCAATGTGTGACTTAACGCGTTGATAATATTTTTTAAAGTAAAATTACCCTTGATTGTAAAATTATTCTCCCATCTTGTATTTTAATCTGGTCAACGTAGTAAAAATTTTCTTGTACATAGAAATTAGGTCTTTTGAAACTGTCTTTATTTATTCTTATGAACTCTTCTTTAACTAATCGGGAATTTGAGACTTGGGGACACGACAAAGTCAAGTAGCATTTATTGAATAACCGCGTTAAATATGTTATAAATAAATTGATATTAAATGGTATTTGTTGTGAAGAGACAACATAAGATAAGATCTTTTACACCTTTCCGACTTTTTACTTTTAAAAAAGCCAGATAAATTGAGAACATATTTATTTACATATTCTGTTAAACACAGTCCTAATACAGAACATTTAATTAAAACCACAAAAATTTAAGGTTTTCTACTAAAGATTAATTCACACAGAATAAAGCTCCAAAATACAGTACTGGTCTGTATAATACAGACCAGATTGGCACCGTAAATATAGTCATTATTCAAACTTCTTTCTCAGAGTAGGGTCTCTGACCACATATGCTAACTTATTATGTCTATATTTAAACTAAATTTGGCTTAAAAGTATCCCATTAGAACATAAATTATGTTGCCAAATTTTATTTGAATTAACGTTAAATGCCATAATTTTCGTTTAAATGGTGGTATTAATATACAATTTTCCAAAAAGGGCACTCAAATATTTGTGTGTATATACTGTGGTGTAGGGTAGCAAATAGGCTTAACCAAATATACTTTCATTCTTTATTTTTATATATATCTACAAATTTTTGTTGACTGTTTAAACAATCCTGCAGCCGTATTCTGTAATTCGCTTAGCTAAATCTAAATCTCGATCGCTAAAATGCTAAAAAAAATTAGGGAAAATATTTTAGCGATGTCGCTAAAATTACTTTTTTCGCACAGCTAATTCGCTATCTGTAGACTATTTCTTTCTTTCAGCTTTGTGAACTGCTGTTAAAAAGAGACAAACTGATTGTATTAATTTTTGACAATTCATTATAGAGTTAGATTATTTTATAGTTTGTTTTCCTTAAAAATTCTTAGCACTTAGCACTTTTACTTAGAAATTAGGTTTCAGCAAAAATATGATGAAGACTAAAGACATGAGCGTAAGAATATTGTTTTAGATAGAACGTTAATTAGAGCTTCACATATAACTACTGGAATTATTGGTGATATGAGAAACTTATTTTTTTTTTTCTTTCAAATTGTAGAAAAATTCACGACATAATTTTTATGCAGCCGTTATTGCTCTCTATTTGGGTGTCGTACTGTAGCTTAGTTAGTCATTATTAATAGCTTCGAGTTTGCTAAGATAATAGAAAATAATCGGAATTTTTTAAGTGGTTAGGAATTTTTTTAGCTTTATAATTTTATAATTCGTCGAAAAGTCTAGACTTTTTAAGGTACGGTAAAGGTAAGGTAAGATAAATATAAAAATGTCAAATATTTGTTTGCCTTTATCTGATAATATTTTTAAGGACAAACAGAAAAACACATGATTTTGGGCAAACAAAATTATTTATTAGCATTCAAAAATGTTCCTCATGTGACCAGTAAACGTAAACGAATATTTTGTTCGTTTTTGGGCAGTTTTGTAAGAACAAAAATTTTGTAATATCAAACAGCTTTAAAATAAAAAAATTCAGGAAATTGAATTATTTTTTAATGACGAAAAAAAGCATGTATTTGTAAAAAATTTTTCTGTGTTATCTCAATGATCCAATTGTTAGAAAATATATTTTTTTTTAAGTAAGTAAAAAATGTATTTTGTATGGGAATAAAATACGAATCTATCAGCCATGTCACAAAGCTTAATTCCGTTCGGAAGTGGAATTGATTCCGTATTTTTCTTCTATGGAAAATGTAATACCAAAATTTTTTTCGGAATGATACCACTTTCATTTTTCAAAGTGGAATTCATATTTTAAGCATTTTTCAGGTGTACAAACTATTCAAAATACATTGTTATCAGTAAAGCACTCTGTCTTTTTGCTTCCTTATCTAAAATAAATATAATTTTATGTGAATTAAATAAAAAAATTTTAATTTTTCTAAATGCTTTCCAAAAAAAAGAAAAATAAACGGAATTAGTCACAAATCCCAAATTTTTTACTTTGATAGTAAAACTTAAATTTGGCTAGTTTTCAGGATCAGCTGTTTTCTTGTTTGTTTTGTTTTCTACATTCGTTGCAGTGTTACCATATTTAATACACAAAAAGTGGTTTCATATTTTTTTGAGGTTTAATGAATCCGAACGGAATCTATAGAAGCTAAAACCATTTCGATCGGAATGGTAACTACGGAATCATTTCCATTCCGAACGGAATTCATGACATGCCTGTATGTTACGAATTGTACAATCCAAGCATGTTGGCTCTGTATTTACGCACCAATTGTAAATAGTGTACCCACTTTGCGACCCATGCACAATCAAAGAAACGCCAAAATTAAATTAAATTATGAGACTAAGATTTACATAAAACCGACATCGACATCTCTTTTAAATTTTTTTTTCATCTTGAAGTGATTGTAGGAAATGGATTTGTATGGGACCTGGAATCAATTCTGGGCTTACCAAGACAACATTTTGATACAAGCTATCATAGAATCTATCGTCAAGACCATAATGTTCAAGGTAATTATGGCCTTAAAAGTGCCCCGGTGTGCTAGTTGGTTGTGAGCTTGTCTAACAGTGCGGGGGTTGCGGGTACGATTCCCGCCAGAGACTCTGGTATATTGCAGACAAGCTACACTCACAATATTAGTATTCCGTTCAGTCATTTTTAAATAAATTAAAATTTAAAATTCTAAGCAAATTTATTTTCAACTATTACTAAAATTTATTCAACAAGCTAAGTGCACATTAATACGGATTTTCGGTTGCATTTAATATTGTAAGTTGATTAAGTAAAAGTATTCTGTATGTAAAATTAAATGAAAATTAAATTTACAACAACCGTAAAATTACTTAAAACCCGATTTACTTATTTTGCATTTAATTTTAACAAAAAGTAAGTTTAATTTTTACTGTCAAAAATTCAACCGCGAATTCCATATGGTCTTATTTAGTTTCATAGCCCCGGTAATTACTTTCATGACAAGCGGTCCATAATTTACCATATGTCGAATATAAAAGTTACTCTCTAAAATTACTTTTGTTGAAATTAGGTATAATAAAGTTTTATGTTTTTTGAAATAAAATACTTAAGCTTTGCGATAATCGACTCATACCTATATTAAATTGCGTTTCTTTTTAGAACTGTGAACTGGCTTGAGTAAAATATCATGATTCGTAACAGTTTTAGCCGAACTAAAATGATTTTTAGGAGCAGAATTTATATTGGACCGATGGTAAATTATGGATAAGACATCCCAAAATTCGGAAGACTGTTTTCTGTTATAACAAAAAATAAATTAGAATAAATTTCAATACAGCAGTGTTATTAGTTTTAGCGTTAACAGTCAATTTCAGACGGCTGCTAAGGTAAATTATGGATCGTATATCACAAATTTGCATGATATTTTTTCTGGCCATCTGAATCTAAGTTGGAAGAAATTTTACCGCAATCAGTTACGGTTTTAGGCGAATTTAATTATTTTCCGAAAGTGGTCCTTATTTCTCGTCCTGCGACGTACCGAATCATTGTGATAGCATTATTTATTACGGGTTTAATCGTACTAAACTGTTTTCCGGGAGTAGGGCTTATATGGGGCCTAGTGTAAATTATGGACTGCTCTTAAATAAATTTTACAGTGTGATTTCAGGTCCTATAAAACTGTGACGTACGAAATTTTAGTATGATGGCTTTATTTATTATGGTTTTAGGCATACTAAACTGTCTTCCGCGAGTAGGGCTTATTATGGACCCATCTTCACGAAATTTAACAGTATGATTTGCAAATTCGCGCAAAATTTTTTTTCATTCCGTGCTTTATTCTACCATTTATGTTAGTTTTTGTATCAAAATTATCAATATTTTTAGGGTGGTGGTTCCACATTTTGATTCATAGTTCTGATCCTACTGAACCGATATTGCTGGATTTCAATCCCAAACTGCTTAGGCTAACTATAAGCAATTTGAGACCAAGTTTGTTCATTTGTTTTGCGTTTTTCGAAAGTGAGCATGTTTTCAACAGACGGACAGACAGATGGACATGGCTAAGTCGACTTAGAATTACTCAAGGACCCAGAATATATATATACTCAATGGGGTCTGAGATGTATAATAAAAAAGTTTCACACGAAATGACAGATTTAGTATACACCCCTGGTGGTGGAGTGTATTAAAGTGTATCCACACAATAAAACTTTTGCTTTGCAGCATTTAAGCATTTAAGCATTTTTACTACCTTCTCTCTTTCTTTCAAAAACAAAATCACAAGAACTTCTTGTACACGAAACAAAGTACCCTTTTTTCATTCGTCTCTCCCTTTTTATAATCGAACTCAAATGTTTCGCAGCAAATGTTTCATAATAAGGATGAGGACTTAAGAATACTGCAACAATTATGAAAAAAAAAACTAATTTTTAATATATTTAAATTTTCACAATTTTACAGATATTTAAATTCGAATGAGTTTCGGGCACAATTTTTAGTTTTTCTTTATTTACTTTTACATCCAATTTCACCAAGTTCAGTTATAATTAAATATCAGTTATAACTGTCAAAAACATATTGTTAGCTATAAGTTAAAGTAATAGTTTCTTTTAACTGAACTTGGTGAAATTGGTCGTTAATATGTCACTCATGGTACCGTCAAGCTATCTAAAATCAGAGAAATTTATGTTTATTTCATATGTAGATTTCGGATAATGTTGCCAATTTTTCTTTTTAATAAACTTTTTTTTTTTGTATTTTTGTCATACTAAAAACTAAAATCGAACAGTGTGCTTCGGGTCAAGGTGTTGTTTTGCTTAAGTCGCGTAAGTAGTTAATGCTGGCTTTTAATATCTATAGATAAAAGGTGTTTTTATAGAGGTATACAACTTTGAAATGAAATATAAAAGAGTAATTTTTTTAAATTTACATGAAATTTTCTTTATTCAAAAGGTAATCTTCTAGCATTATAATTTAAATATGACTTCTGGCATGTGACCGCCGCGGCTGGCTCAGACGTAATCTCTTCTGGAGGTCCTATCTTAGATGGCTTTTTGCAATATTCGTGGCCGTATATCGGCAACAACCCGGCGAATGTTTCCCTCCAAGTGGCCAATCGTTTCGGGATTATCGGCATAGTTATCTTTACGTATAACATCCTTTTGTAAATCATTTTAGCAGCAATGTATAACATTTTTTTTTTTTCTACATTTGGCGAAATAAATTTATAGCAATCAAGATAATATTCTTACCAAAATCTAATTTTAAAAGAAAAAGTTTATAAGAATATTAAGAAGCAATAGAAAATAAAGAATTTACACAAGTAAGCATAAAATAAGCAATAAATATTCAAATTAATCTCGATTTTGCATATGGCCCGGTAATAGAATTTGAATTCGATTTTTTAAGTTAGCGTTAAAAATAAGTTGTTCTATACGGCATCAGTTATTTCCAAACAGAATCTTAAATTGTGTGTATAACTGTTTGTATAAAAGACAGACACATTGTGCATATTGTTAAAGTTTACAGATAAAATGTGAGCATAGTGGTAGTATTAGCAAATGAAGACAGCAAAAATCTTTTGAAAAAAAAAGAAAACATATTTAAAATTTGTATTCTAAGAAGAGGTTCATAGTGGGTTGAATGCTAGATTTATTCCCTTAAGGCAGTTCTGCATGCACAATCAAAGTATATAACCAAAGTACGTAATTTGAGTAACTCATGTGTGGAGCGTTCTTTTGATGCTTCCTTCTTTCCTGACTGCTTGTGAAACTTCTTGCCAACCAGCCTTCTAACATTTTATCTTAAGTTCAAACGCCTCGATATTGTCTTTTCCTTCTGGCGTTAGCTGTACCATTTTAACCCGCTATGGCGGCTGTAGCAGCAGAAACAGTAGAAAATTATTAGGGTAACTTGACATTGTTATTTATGATAATACTTTGTTGTCTTTTTCCAACGAAAATAAAATGGAAAAGGAAAAGTGGCATATAAAGCGAAGAATTTGACATTATTATAAAAGGAAAACAAAACCAAACACATTCAAACAAATACATTTGAATACACGCATAACGACAGAATAACAAATTTCGTTTGCATATAAATATTAACTGTGTTTATGTAACATATCGTCACGAACAACTGAAAAGTTTTAAGATCGAAAATTTTACAAGATACAAATTTATCCTTTCCATTTTAGTGTAATATAAATTGTTAAAAGTGTAGGACTCAATTGGGGTAGCTATCATTTTAGGTGACGATACATAAAAGTTTTTATGAAAGTATGTTTGCTATATATGTATATATGTATGTATGATTGTTAAGTTTTTATTTAAATTTTTCTTCAACCAACATTTATTGTCAACCAATTCTTAATGTTGTCACAATACTTGAGCTAATTTGATACAATTGAAATTCATGAACGTTAATTTTCCTATTAAAGCACACTGGCATTGACATTTATATAAGGACATTTAAATTAATATATAGACGTGTATAGTGATTCACTGAAAGGAATAATTGCTTGTGTATTTTTTCCTTTAAAAAGGCTCAACTAATTTCTATGAAATTTTCATAGTACGATGCCTTGAAAGGTATGAACGGCATTTACTTATACTATGAATGCCGACACGATACTCAAACCGACCAATACCGATACTATAAAAGAAATATCGGCGATACCGATACGTATATTGAGTTTGAATTTCAGTTAATATTAACTAAAAACCAGTAGAGTAATGTCTTTTTACAAAATTTCAGTGTAAGAGATTTTTAATATATATAACAAATTGATATAAAAAAGATTTTTTGCTTAAAAACAAAATATTCTTTACTTCTTCGGAGATAGACAATATTGCAATTCCTTTTGAATCAGACCTTCAGTGGAGCTGCTGCCAACTTTTTGTGGGATGTTGTGTATTGATAACCGAGATGTTTATGCCTTGTTTGGAAACCTTGGCTCTTTTCACTCTCCAGATATACAGAAATGTATAGTCTCTTTGTATGGAGAGTACCACGCTTACTTCTTCAATCCCACCCTTTTTTTTAGAGAGGTTGTCTATTGATAACTAAGATGATTGTACGTAATTTCAAAACTTTGGCTCTTGCAGTTCTCCAGATATACAGCCACCTATAATGTATTTGAACGGAAGATACTACGTCCACCTCTTTAATCGCGCCCACATCTTGTGGAATGATGTGTATTGATGACCGAGATGTGTGTATCTAATTTGGTAGGTTCGGCTCTTTCTGTTCTTCAGATATACAGCCATTTATAATGTCTTTGTATGGAAAGTGCCAAGCCCACTTCTCCAATTTCGGCTGACGAAGGCCGTAGCGGGCCAGAAAATGCATTACATTCTGCTGGTGTCTAATAATTGTAAATTTTTCTGTACATGCAATATACTTCATCAAAAAGCTAAGGTAAAATGTAACAAGAAGTATACAAGGTAGTGTATAAAGTCATTTCTAAAATTTTAAGGAATAGAACTATTACAAAGAGCTTTATAAAATACATAACTGAAATTTAACTCATAGTATAAATTCGAAAAATAAGAAATGTTGAATTTTTATTATCATAATTTTTGTTAATCTCGAGAAAAAAATGAAAAAGTAGTTATTTCTGCCTTTAATAAACGTTTTTTTTTGCTCTTCTGAATAATTGCTATTTTGTCACTTACAACGTTATTCACGGCTCCGCCTCAATTTATTATGAATATAGCTTAAAACAGAGCGAATTCATTCAAGGCGGTCTTATTTTGAAAACGCATACAAACCTGTAAAACACTTCAAGGTTGTGTCAAAATAATACAAGACTGTAGTAAACAATTCAAACAAATATTTTATTCTGTTTTTAGTTTTAAGTTGTGTTTTGAAATGAATTAATTTTAAAACGTGTTAAATTTCATAATTATAAGTGTAAATTATAGAATTTATGAAAGATTCCATAGAACCACCAGAACAGTATCCCAGAACAGCTGTTGCTTACGTAGCAAGCTAAGGTCACCTTGTATGTATTCGCCTTGGCTTAAAAATTGTTGTCGGTTTTTGTACAAACATTGCCGCAATAGAAAATGCTCTATTTGATTTTGCCAAAGGCGGATTTACAAATTTGAGTGCTTTGTATAATAAGGTTGTTAGTAATTCTAAATTTGTAGGTAAAAATAAAAGAGCACC
Source organism: Pollenia amentaria (assembly GCA_943735925.1). NCBI lineage: Eukaryota > Metazoa > Arthropoda > Insecta > Diptera > Polleniidae > Pollenia > Pollenia amentaria. Next base: position 182,635,906 of record OX031007.1, on the reverse strand, counting down.
TTCGGCTTGTATTTACATTTGATCTACACAGAACTATGAGCACAACTGCTAAAAATACGTTGTCAAGTAAGTTGAGCAACAAAATCAAAACTAATTATGTTCAATAGATATAAGGATGCTCATACTAACTCTCTTTATTGCAGTCTTTTAATAGAATTATGCTTTTCAACTTTGGAATAAAAGAATTCCAGCGTGTTTTGGCAGCTAGTATGTATTTCTTTTTTCTCTAATTTGTTTTCATAATCTTGTAAACGGAAATACCTCCTCCTACGAATACTGGTCAATACCTTCATAGTAGGACTATATTTTTCGTTAATGCTGAATTTATTACAGAAAATTTTAAGAAATTACGTGTATTTATATATTTTTAATTTAAATTGTAAAAGCAGAGCATTAAAAAATATAAATGTTTTAATCGTAATCGCGTGAAACATTTCACGATTAAACGGTGCCGCTAATCGCAGTCGCGATAAATAACCGTTTAACTCCTAGTGTCGAACGACTATTTTAATGTGTTACGCCCAGCAGCACTAACGCATAATACCCTCTCCACTATTGTGGGCAAGACGTGGATTCAACAGGATGGCAATAGGCGACCCAAATCTTCGACTTATTGAAATTAAATTTGGCAATAAGATGATTTCGAGAAATGGACATAATAATTGGCCTCCAAGCGCGTATGATTTGACACCTCTTGATTATATCCTACGGAACAACGTGACGTTTCTGCTTTATGCTGGTAAGCCAGCAACAACTGATGCCTTGAAAACTAACATTCGTAACATAAGGACATCAGTTCTCCAAAAAGTGGCCCAAAAGTGGACGTCCAGAAATAATTTTCAAATGTAAATGCCATGTACTGGTATTATTTTTAGAGTTTTAATTTCTTTATTTTAAAATTTTGTGTATGAATATTTTATAAGTTTATTGCATACTCAAATATCATGCAGTACAACTGTATACGAAATATTTACGGAATAATAATATTTGTTTAAAATATTTGGATAAATACAAAATATAACAAATAAAAGCTTAGGGAAAACTGTAAAATATTTTGAAAAGATTAGAAAAAGTTTAAAAATTTTTTTAATGTAATTAGACTTAATAAAAGAATATAAATGCATATACATTAGGGTTATGACTCACCACGTGAGAGGCAATACTAAATTTAGTTATACAAATCGTGTTTGCTGGTTGTTTTGTTAGAAGAATCTTGTTTCCCAAATGCAATTTCTAAAAACACAGTGCAACAACAAAAATCGGAATGGGATCAAACCAAAAGCAAATGGGTGTTGACGTTTTCCATAAAAAAACCTTCAACGTTTTTTTTTAGTGCTAAATTTTTTTCACATGCATTTGAAGTTGATGATTTCGGAACGCTGACAAAAAAAAATCATTATAAATTTGATAAAGTAATTCTTATTTTTTTATTTTATTTTATATATATTCATTTTACTGGGAATTTGTGATATCGTACTGTGTTTGGAGTCGAGGAATCCATTTTTGATATTTATTTTTACCTATAACTTACGCTAGATGGCGCTGTCATACAAATTTAGCTATTTCTTTTATATTGCCATAGAAAAAACGGTGTTTTCCTATGACAAAAATGGTATTTTTATGGAATTTTTTTCTGTGTAGGATCTATACTTTAATCAGGGAATCTATCAGTTTGCAATTATGGTCCCAATTTAAATACATTCATATACATATGTTAATATATATTTGAATAATAATTCATGTTAATATGTACAATCTATAAACAGATTCTATCCACCCAAATTTTCGACAAATTTATGCAGAAATATGTGTATAAAATGCTCTCGGCAAAATCACACTGATTGAAATTAAGAGTATATGCTGGATTTTCTCTTTGAGTTGATTTTTATTTATGTATGTATGTATCTGTAAAAAAAGCTGCTTCAATTTCTTTTTGATAGTAATAAAAGAAAAACCATAAAAATAATTTTTATTCCATAAATGAATCTCATATTTTTTGCATATTTGTCTCTATGTGTGTGTTTATTTTTGTTTATATAAGATGCAAGTGGCGTTCCAAATTTCCCGAGCTTAGATAAACGTATTTTTTACTGGTACCTCGTTATTGCATGACATTTTTAACGGAAAAATTCAAGCTTACTTGAGCCTAAACAAGAACATATGCCACTTATTTAATTTCAACTTGATGTCGCAAGTGAGCTTTTGCAATCCTCTCTATTTTTGACAACTTCCCAAAAGAAAAGGGGGCGACCCTCAACTAGGAATTAGTTTACAGTGACACCCCCAATTCAAAGCGTTATGATGAAACTGGACACTGGGTTGTATTTGGTGCACGCAAAGAAAAAACATGGTTGATACAATCACAATAGCAAACTGTCATTAATGTTTGTGGTTATGATTGTGTCAAACACGTCTTAAGCAACAATATATGTTCAGGCACAATGTTTTTAGCTCATTATTGTCTCAAACATATTATTATGTTCAGAAGAAAAACGCAAACGAGCTTTCAAACCATGTTTCTATATTTCCCAAAACCATGCAAAATGTCTATTTCAACAGCCCATCAAAAACTTAACTTACAATGCTACTTTTAATGACTTCCTGAATTCATTACTTTGAAGCTTTATTTGCCACTTTTTGCCTTATTAGTTATATATTAAATAATAAATTTTTTATTATATCTTAAATAAGTCATAATTATACATTACAAAATAATACTTTAATATAATGACTTAAATTTGTTACTATTATATGATTTCAAAGAATTATTTGAATTAATTTGCAGTATAGTCCATTAATATTTGTTAGATATAATGTAATATTATATAATTTTAAGAATAATTTCGATGTAAAATACATGAAATCCAAAAATCAATCAATTGTATGTAAATATATACATAAATATGTTCCAAAATTATTCACACAATCAGCCCAATTATGAATAAAAATTCCCCGGGAGTTTTTTCCTTTTACCCATTTTTACAATATAACTTAAATTGGTAAAATGCAAGAAGGAAAAAAACTCCCGGGGAATTTAATTCATAATTGAGGTGAATATATTTTTGTTATCAGAATACTAGTAGTGATATCAACCTAATGATAACGATTTTTTTTTTTGAAGAACATCATCAGGCCTGTCACAGAAACCGTTCGAAATGGTTTTGAACCTGTATTTTCATTTCGATCGATTTTCGTAATTCCGACAAATTTTAATTTTGTTATTTCTTAAGATAAATGTGGCAATATTGTGCAAACCAAACAAAAACTTTTTCGATCAAAAATTAAAAATTATTTCATTCCGAGAAATTGTATCGGTTTTCTTTTTCTGAAATTGATTTCTGTAACAGGCCCGTATTTTTACATATTAAAAAAATAAATTTCTCACTGTTAGATTTTCCACTTGACTTCTCTTCTTTATGAGATGACACAAATATCTCAACTGAAAACTCTGCTTTAATAATATTTACATATATTATGATACACATTGTTATTACAGTGTTAGAGCTATAAATGATTTTGTGCAGCAAAAGCACTCTTTGTTAAAATATTCTTACATTTCGAAAAATTTATTTTGCGTACACTTTTTTAACAAAAATTCCATAAGATTTCAGGGCAATTTTAATTAGTGTGTTTTAAACTTTTTTGAAGTAAATTTGAAAGTACTTATTTCTTGTCTCTTTTTGTAACTACTTATTTTTATACAACTTTTAAGTATAAAATAAAGGTAATATTTTTTAGGTTGTAATTGGCCAAATTATAAAAGATTACTTTTGGAACATCGCGAATGAAAATAAGTACTTTTTCTAGTAGAAAAATAAGTACTCTTTTCCACAAATTCTCATTATTTTTCTGCTTATTTTGTAAGCAAAGTTTTTGCTGGGAGGTTGTGCAAAATTGGAACCCCATTATCTAAATGCCTTAAATGTGGGGTTCATATTTGCTGTAACAACAACAAAAAATATTTTGTCTTTGCACCTACAAAATAATCACTACAATTTGTAATACTGAAATAAAATATATATATATTTATTTATTCAAAATTTTTTAATTTTTCGAATTTATTCTATGAGTTAAATTTCAGTTATGTATTTTATAAAGCTTTTTGTAATAGCTCTATTCCTTAAATTATTTTAGAAATGACTTTATACACTACCAGACTATTATATTACAATATTATTATATAAAGTCATTTCTAAAATAATTTAAGGAATAGAGCTATTACAAAAAGCTTTATAAAATACATAACTGAAATTTAACTCATAGAATAAATTCGAAAAAATAAAAAATGTTGAATATAATAAAGTTGCTTATGAAAAAGAAATAATTCCCAATATATATTTATTTATAAAACAAATATAATGCTTACGTTTTTTTGTAAACCACAATGGCCCAAAGTTGCTCACAAGCAACTTTCTCTAGCGCCCAAACGGAGAGGTCATCGCCTACAATATCGTACATACACTTCTTGTATACGTAGTTAATGATTCAAATAATTAAAAGAAATTTCGCAGACAAAAACTCGGGGTCGAAAGGGTTGAATTCAACACAATTGGTGCGATAGGAAAAAAATTATTAATCCAAATGTGTAATATCCACTCCAAGAAATCGATATTTCTGCTGTATGGCTAGAGATAACACCATGCAATTTTGTGACAATAAGCCAATAATAAACAAGAGGTCCAATATAAAACCTCTTCCTGATAATCATTTTAATACGCCTTTAAATGAAACGAATAATGAGATTTTATTGATATTAACTTCCTGTTTTTGTAATACAAATTTTCGCTTGGCGATTCCCAAACGAAATTTTTTTTTTACTAGAAATACGGGGAGTAAGTCAAATAAAATTTTATATTTCTAGATAAGAAATCATACTATGTTTAGGGAATCGGCCCATAATTTACCATAGTCCCCATTTAATGCGCTTGTAATAGACTTTTAAACACTAAAAAACGCAACGAATTGTAATACTGTAAAGTCAGGTTCTATTTGGCTCATAATTTTAAATTAAAATCAAAAAAATTTATTTTATCAAAATATTCAGGAAAGTAGATGAAATACCCGAAATTTTCAGTCCGAAAATTTCGTTGGCATTTTATTCTGAATGAAACCTCTAGATGTATGTGATAATGTCATAATTGACATAAATTTTGTAATGGGGTTTTCTCTTTTTTGTATACGGCCAAGTTTATTCTTTTTTATTTTAGATAAATGTGATTTGTTTTGTATGGAAAGTAGGGTGAGAGTTATTAACAGTTAATCTCGGGTCTTTAGAAAATTTGTTTTGTTATTAAATATTTTTTGTTATGGTAAATTTGTTTTATATACATATGTACATGTCCTGTGTGTATTAATTGACTATGCTATAATGTACACTGTATACCTTATGCTTTTCTCGACACTTTTCTAGTCTGCGAATCGCAATGACACCAAAAGCCGATTGGCATACAGTTCCCATTTGATTACTTTATTTAAAAGCTTAAGTCTAACTTATTATTTCTCACCAAATCCTCGTATTTTTTCACAAGTGAAAAATAGCAAGCCTTTTAAGCATATTAAATCATAAAATCTTCAATATAAACAAATTTGTTTATATTTTTGACAATTTAAATTATGAGTTTATATATGTTTGTATGTACAAAGAGAAATATTATGCAGAATATTTTAGACTGCCTGACTGCCTCAAAGCCTGCCAGCTTGGCAGACTATAAACTCATATCTAATGCTGTTGCTAATTTTACTGCTACTCCGTGGTTTGCTGTTGATGCTGATGTTTGGTTGTTGAGCTTCTGAACTAAAGGCTGTTTTCATATTTAAATTAAACCACAAAAAATGTATCATAAAGTTGTAAAATATATAAACAACTCTGTTCGTTTGCCTTATTTTACTGGGTTAAAGCGAGTAAATAAAAAAAAATGTGGTATGGAAAGAACTGTTCTTGCTACTGGGTTCTGTCTATTCCAAGGATGCTGGTGGCACTCGTTGGATGCTAAACTGTTTCGTTTTTGTTGTTGTTAAATGCTTGTTATTGTAACATTACTGAAACCCATTTTTTACAACCATTCATATACAGTTTATTGTAGGCTTTAAATCTCGTTTAACTAGCTGCAATATAAAAAAAGAAACATTGTTTGGTAAATGTTTATGTTCTAGATATAATTTTCTTTTCATTTTTGTTGGTTGCTTAATAAAAATTATAAAATATACTCAAAAAAAAAAAAAATAAAAAATTGCTGCATGTATTTTACTGCAGTAATTTATATCATAAAGTTTAGTTATTAACCAACAAAGTAAAATATACTTTTTTGATTACAAAGAAATTAAATAATTTGTGCTATAAAATTGTATAAGAAAAAAAAATTAGGTTGCAAAAAATCAATAGCGCAGTAGATAATTAAGTTTGCGTTTTAAAAAAAAATCTTTCTAAAATGTTCTACATAAAGAAATTGTATAAACAATTACATTAATAAATAGCCAAAAAAAAAAAATGTGGTCACTTTTGCAAAACGTTTCCATGCTGATAACAAATTTGTCAAAATTTTGAAAACCGTATGGCTATTTTTGGAGAAAATAAGAAATATATGTTTCTTAGGCTGGGTTTTTTAGATCTCAGTTAAACTAAGTTTAGTTAATCTGAAAACAGATTTGTGTCGCCATTACCAGGCTTGTATACAAAATTTTGACAGAACAGCTTAGGTTTGATTAAAATGTTGGTATTAAATGAAATAATAAAAATTCGAGTTTCAGAGTACGTTAAACTAAGTTTAAACTTAGTCCACATCTTAAAAACCCGGCCTTAGAGTCAAATCTTGACTTTATGATTGAAGCAGGATTAACAGTTATATTAATTTATCTTATAATAAAATTTATCTCACTTTACCCCATCTTTTACTTCTTTTTGATAAAGATAAGCTGCCGTAGACATAAAAATATTATTTATTTAATAAAGGCTTACAATACAAATTTTCAATGAAAATTCTAATTAATAACCGTTTGTTTAATTAAATAATCGTTACTGAAAACGTGGGCAAAACGTTCAGTATTGCTATAGGAATTTACGATTTTGTTATGTGGGTGGTAAAACCAAAACGCACCCAAAAAAGTTTTCAAAGAATTATCTTAATATTTTTTTATTATAATGGAAGGATCTATTACAATTATTTGTGAAATAAAATATCGGCCAAATGCTCTCCAAATATCGGCCAATTGACTCTAAGATATATTTGATATTGTCGTTAATGTGCCGAATTGTCTCATCATTTAGCTCTTGGATTTTTTTGGCTTATTGACAATCAATTTTCTTATAAATATCCCCAAAGAAAGAAGTCCAACGGTGTCAATTTACATGACCGGCCAATTAACATCGCCACGACGTTAGACAACACGGCCACTGAATTTGTTACGCTGGCTGTGTGCCAACTGGCACTATCCTGTTAGAACCAAATCCTCAATATCTGGCCACAAGAATAATCGTGAGTTCTTCAATTGTTCGTGAGATATTCAATTGTTGGGCACGACAACGAGTCGAGGCTGATGACTCTGATGCCAGACTACCGCGAACAACAGCAATGTTTTCCGCACAACGAACTTGGGGAACATGCACAAATGTTTTCACATTTAATATTTGCGCACAATTCTTTCGCTTGTGGACACATTTCAGCGTTTAAGCTGACCAAAAAAATCACGAAGTCCACGAAATGCATTTTGATTTAAACGCCCATTTTCGTAATAGACTTTACCAATCTTTACCTTTCCATGGTTGAATTTTTTCAAATACTGAAGCAAATAAATGTCAAATTAAGTTGACGTAAAGGTGAGACTAAGAACTAACGTCGTGCATTATGGCAGGACCACCCATTATAAGTTTTCTGCCTATTTTGCACAACAAAATAAAAATGTTTGCCTGGGAAATAATATTGAAACAACAATAAAAAAACCCAAATTCTTTTTTGTTCTTAATATAAAATTCTAAATGAAAATTTTAATTCTAAGCCTGGTACTCTGTTCATTATTTCGTGCGAAATGTTGTCAAACTCAAAATAAAACGAAAATTCTGTGAAAGACTAGCGAAAACAATTTAATAGAGTTGTACTCTATTTATCTTACGAAAAACCAAGAATGATAGAAATAAAGATTACGCCTTGCGCATGTGATGACGCAGTAGTTCCCTTATTAAGGTTACCAAGGCTTTTTTATATGTGAAATTCATTATTTCTTGGAAAAAATTTATGTATTGCGTAATAGTTGGCTACCCTACAATAAATTGACTCAGAGAGTTTTCAAAAAAAATTTTATATTAATTGTCAAACAAACTAAAAATTTTAATAAATATTTTATATTAAAAATATTATTCAAACAATAAATTAGTATTAAAAACGTTAAAACTCGTGTGTTTAAAGTTGAATAGCAAAAGAATTAAAATTTAAAAAATTGAAGACAGCAAAAAAAGAATGAACTTATGAAAAGTGCAGTGGGCAAATGCAAATAAAGTAACAGCGAAAAAACCAGTAAGAAATTGTGTAAAAAAAAAACGTCTAGCGTGTTTTTAATAATATGTTAATATTTTTGACTATAGCTGTATCATTTAACAATTTTTCAAAAGCTGCAGCCCAAACTAGGCTGCAGCGAGTGAAATAAGTAATTTTGAATAATGAAAAAAAATTGTGGTATACATTTCACACAAGAAGATTTTGAAAGAAACTTAAAATTTTAAATGGGTAAGTTAAGTTAAATTAAATTTTTGCTGCTCATTACTAAATTATTTTGAGTAAGCTTTAACAATTGTCGTGCACCAAAATATTAGATAACCTTAATTATTCATGGATTAACCATCTTAGTGAAGGTGGGTTAAGTAAGCCGTCAAGTGCATTAATGGAAGCGTTCTTCTTGAAATTAAATGGTAAAAATTGTTGCTTAATATCAAAATATTTGCAAATCATTTGTTGGAAGGAAAGGAAATTGAAGTAAGTGAAGACATGAAAAAACTTTTTTTATAGATGTAGGAAGTTTTTTTTGAATTATTTAGTAAAGACAAAGCTAATGTACATTATGAATGTATATGTATATTTATGTAATAAATAAAATATGAAAAAATAACTTTAAAAAAAAATTCTTTTATTTTAAGTAATTTAAATAAAAAAATTATAAATTGTCCTACTGTTATGTTTACACATAAATATATCAGTTTGGGAGCTAAAAAAGTTTGCACAATGAGAACACAGGCTGTGTGACGTCAGAGTTACTACATGTGCAGTAAAATAATTTTATGCCTGCCTAATGTCGTAATCTCTATTTCTATCATTCTTGAATAAAAACATTCGAAATGTTTCTAGCAATATTTTAATTTTCCGTGCGAAACAAGTGCAGCTCATATTATTTTACACGGAATTTATAGCAACAACATAATTTTTTGTAATTTTTCATTTTGTATTTCTAAAGTGGTCTTTATAACAAGCGTTTTACAAAGAAACATTTATAAAAGTGCTAAAATTAATAAAAAAATTAAATTCTTTTGTTTTTTGATTCGGGAAATTATAAAAAAAATTCAGTTATGTATTTTATAAAGCTTTTTTGTAATAGTTCTATTCCTTAAATTTTTAGAAATGACTTTATACACTACCAGATAAATAAAAAAAAAAAAAAATAAATTTTGAATATAATAAATTTGCTTATAAAAACAAATAATTCCCAATATCTATTAGAAATAATAAAAATAATAATGTATATATAATAATTGATTTTGATTGATTTTTTAAAAATTTTGAATATTGATTGAATATAGATTCATGTCAAAATTTTCGTTTGAAATAATCAATGTTGCACAACATGTTTCGCAAGTTCGAACAGAGTACTACGCCTTAGTTTGAAAAGCAGGCAGTTAAACAAATGCCGAAAATTGTCATCAAATTATTACTCGTAAAGCCTAATACTCTGTTCCAATTTGTGAAAAATGGTCAGCAACATCTATTATTTCAAATGAAAAATTTTACATGTATCGATGTTACCTATATCGTGAATTTGAACAATTTGACGTTTTTAATCTTTCAAAGAAGGCGACACTGTTTTGCTTATGTCAACAAAACGCATACATATATGACCTCCTCCAAGAAAAGGAACCTAGAGTGTGAAAATGAAGATTTGAGAAAAACGCATTTAAAGTTTCATAACGAATTATCACTGTGAACACAGCTTCAGTTGGGAGATGCGATTTGGTATGGTTAGTTATGATTGAATGCCGACTTTGGTGACGTCATGCCTATGTGGTGACGTATTTTTTTCGCTTTTAGTGTGACAATACCTTTGCTATTGTTGCTGCTCTGTTTTTTGTGATCTCGATACTTGATTTTTAAGCCGCAACCAGTGACCGATGCAACAACGCCGCTCTATGTTCGCTCTCAGCAAAGGGTTGATGTGCGTATACAAATACGAAGAACATTGTAAAAATAACTATAAGAAAGGAAAAGAGTAAAGTGACGCTTCAGTCTTGTGCCAACTGTATAACGAGTTTTATCATTATCTCAAAAGTTGTTTCGCAATTTTGGTTCTTTTGTAATTTTGTTACTAAGCTGATATTAATTTGAAGTAATTTTTATAAAAATGGATATTTCTGACAGTTTTGATGATGATTTAAAAAGGACTACCCTCGGTTTATGGCGATGATGAGATCAATATGACGTTATCTGAAAGTGTCGATGCTACTACTTCGGGACTAACTGAAAATGAAAGTTTTTGCATTATGTTTCCGTATGCAAAATTATATCCGAATTGGAGGAATCCGTTGAAGATCGATTTGATGAAATGTGAAAAAAGTCCGAACTCCAAAAAAATTCGAAGACTGACGAAAAAACCATTTAAACCAAAAAAGTAAAAATTTTATGTTTTTCTCATTTTTATCGATTTTCCCAAGTTCGTTTTGTACGTTTTTATGGGGTAAATAAATTTTTATCAGAAATCTATCTCTTTTCATCTGATTCTACACCATTTTAGGTACCAGAATCCACTCTTAAGCCCAAACCCGTTTTTTGACACACTAGGGCTCTTTTCTCGGAGAAGGTCGCATATGTTTTTTAATAAAAGGTATTTTTTAAAAAAAAAAATTAAAAAAAATGAACGTTAATATGGATGAAAAACTGTAAAGGTTGTGTAATTTACGTTTTTCCGATCTCATTTAATATTTAGTTAAAACTTTATTCATTTGCTTAAAATTCCACGTGAAATAAGTGCAGCTAATACTATGCCCACACTTGGGTTTTTAAACGTGTTTAAGCAAAATGTTGATTCAGTTAATCAAAGCCGTTCACATTAATTTCGAGATTATTAAGATGACAGTTGTAATTAATTAAAACAGAACAAGAAAATTTATATTTCTTTAAAGTATTACAAATTGATAAAAATGCTTTAAAAAAGTTGTCAGAAGAACATTTTCAACATAATAATAATGAAACTGTGAAAATGTTTAGATTATTTAAGAAGAAGAAGAAATCGTGATCGGCTGTACACGCGTGGGGAACGTTTATTGTGGCCGCTGCTACATCATACTAAGTTTGAGGTATGTTCAGAGGATTCTATGTGATTAATGAAATGATTTAGTTGTAAACATGTCAATCTGGAGTGATTAAAAATCACTTACATGTATGGTTAATTATCTCGATTTTGAAATGGTTAGAGCCTAATCTCTCGAACGTGATGCCTAAACGCATTTAAATACCCAGTGTGGACATAGCGTTATATTATTTCGCAGTTGAAAAAAAATGTTGCCAGAAACATTTCGTAACATTTTCACAAATTGAACAGACCACAGCTCTATCAACATTATTTCACAGAATATTCGCAAAAGTTTTTCTCAAATAAGTTTTGACAGTTTCATTTAATTTAATGTGAGTATTTTTTAAAGTGTTATTTGTTTTGAACTTTTATTTTCTTCCAGACATTTTTGTATTATTTTTAATATTGTCTTGTAGATGTGGTTAATAAAAATATGCATTTCAGTAAGTGAAATAAAAGAAATGAATGGAGAACGTGAACGTTTAATTTTAAATAATATTCTCAAAATATTATTGACCACTAAGAAATATTTTTTATATTCAGAGTAAATATACTTTTTCTCATGGTCAACTCGGATAAAACTATTTTGGGAGGAACATTTTTAAACAATTATTTTGTAACTTAAACCTTCTTTTTGACAATAATATGTTTAATCACAAATAACGGTATGTTTCCTTTTAAGGAATTAATTTAACCACGATTTGGTTGCTCGTAACAATAATAAGCTTAAAGTAACTAAAACGTGTTTGTAATGTTTATAAGAACTGTTGAACCTACGATTTGCTTTGTGATCAAAGATTGGAAATTTTAAATATTATGGCTTAGAATTTGATTTCAATGGGCTTAAATTCAGAAGAGGGCAGAGATAACTTGCTTACGAATTTCGGATTACATTTTTCTTTTATATCAACCCTTTACACATTTTTTTGTGAAAAAGTTGTCCAACTGACCAAATATCTGTGGAAAAGTGATATGTAAAATGTATCTCATATTGCTCGTTCGTTCCCATCGTTTAAAAAGGAAACTTATTACCTATAACGAAAATTGTTTACATATACAATAATGAATAAAATCTAGTGTCAGAATTAAAAATATACAAGGTTTTCTCGATTTATTTGAACTATTAAAGGAAACAGTTTCTCTTTGAGGTAGAACAATTTTCAGAAATTGCAATACAATAAAAAACTTAAGTCTTAAATTGGATTTTGTAAAGCCAAGCGTATCTTGGAATTTTAAATTTTAAATATTCAGTCAATTCTGAAATTGTTTTCTAAATTTTTTATGTTTTACCTTTTTTATAAAAAAAAATTCATCATGTGTTTTCCCCGCAAGGTAGGGAGGGAACACAACATTTATCTATTGTATATATTTAATTAACACTAGTTAATTAAATAAATACCAAAGAAAAAAAATTCAACTTTGTAATTCTTTTGAAGATCTTTCAACAATTATATAGACATTTTATTGCTTAAAATAATTAAGGAAAAAAAATAAATTAAAGAAAAAAAGTATTCTTATATATACAACACAAAAAGCAAAATCAAAAGTTAATTTCACTGGTGCACCAAATGCAAAATACAAACTTTATTAGTTACGGGTATAGACGTATTAAAATTTTTTTCGGTAAATTATTGTGTAATTGTTTAATAATTTGAACCACTAGTGGTGGTGGGTATAAAAATGTGTTTTGGTTTAAATTGGATTTTTATGATTTACTAAATAAATTGACTTTGTTAATTAATTTTGAATTTATATTTTAATTAGTTATCTTAATTTATTAATTTAAATTTCAAATGAATCTTACAAATAGTCATTTATTACTAAACTTGTTGAACTTGGCTCTAAATGAATTATATAATTTTTCTTTGTAAGCCTCTTTAAATGACGTTGTTGTCCAAACACGGTTTGAACACTTACATCCTTTACTATACTAAATGTATCGTAAATGTTACATACTTAATTATAAATCTTGTATTAATGTTACATTTATACTCACATTATACACTTATCTACAAATTGTATTTATAAATTTTAAATTTAACGGCAAAATGATTAATATTACTCGCTATCTTTGGTTAAACGTCAAAAATATCCCTTTGCTACAACTTGAACTACAAAAAAAAAATATATAACATTGTTTTTTAACGTTAGCCGCAATTAGCATGTAAAACTTAACTTCACTTGTTTTTCAACCATTAACCAAAGCGGTGAGCATAACCCCAAATAAACACAATTACAAACATTGAATTCCCACCAAACAAATCATTGTGTAATTTATTTTTTTTCTCATATTTGGAATACCGGCCCGTAATTCTGTGGAGCAATTGTTTGCTCTACAACCCCATCCAGCCGTCAGCTGCCTTACCCTGGTATCGCCTGGTACTCATACACCAAATCTAGAGGGGCAGACTCCCTGACGACTACTGACATAGGTCAATCCATGTTAGTTTTTAACAAAACCCCCCAGTGTTTTGTTCAGTTGTATTTCAAAAAATATCTACATACTCAAAACATTTATTTTTTATTTAAAAAAACCTAAATCACGAAATAACCGGGAAACCATAAAGTTTGATTATTTAAAATCCCGATTTGCGAAAACCAGTTCCGAATGGCAGCCCTACGGACATTCTTGTCTAAATTGCATAACAATTAAATATAACGTATACGCCACATATGCACATTAGTTAAAAGTACATATGAGGCGTATGATTTATATTAATTGCAAATAATACTCATTTGCCATATACGACAGTTATTTACATTTTCTTATTTTCAGAGTTATATTAAAAAAAGTCCATATATTTGTTCATTGAAATATATTTGCATTATATTTTTTTAATTGTTTTAAAATCCTTCTTTTATGCTTGCCAAAAACTTTATTTTTAAACTTTCAAATTTCTTTATACAACTTTAATACAAGCTCTCTTTATAAAAAAAAATTCAAAAGTTTACCACAATTAAGTGGTTTTTCTTACACATTTTTTTTTTATTTATATACTTTTTTCAACTATAGCAATTTTTCTTGTTAATAAAAACCAGAAAGGAGGAAACGGAAATTAATTGTCTTGACCACAATTTAAAATCGCATTAACTTAGAGAAGATGAATAAACAGTTTTTGTTTCATTTTATTTTTTTCTTTTAAACTTCTAGGAAGACAAGACAAATGTTTCATTAAAATGAAAAAAAAAAAAAATAAAATTAACAAAATAAATTAGTAGAAGAAGATATTAAAAAAAAGTATAGAAGAAAAAGCCACAAAAATGTTAGAAGAAATACACAAGGAAAATGAGAAGTTTATATGTGAGTGGCATATTTTTTAAAGATAGAGTTAAATGTTTGCTTTTCCACGACTTTAGATCTTGACAGAAATATGGCTTTATAAGAGATGAACAATTAGTTCCTTAAATAAAGAAATTTGATTAATTTCAAGAAAAAAGAATTCAAATATACTTTTTGCTAAGTAAAAAAAACTTTAAATAAAAAAAATATAGAATGCGGTAACGGTCTCGCAATTGTAACGGATGAAGGCCGTACAGTTAAAAAAGTATTGGTACTGCATTATACCTCAATGTTTACATCTGAAATCACTGCCATAGAAATTTCATTAATTTCTAAGCCAATGCATTGCATCAGAAGGGGTCATCCCCTGAGTGCTGGTCCTAACAAAAAAAAAAAAAAAACTAAACTAGTTACATGTTCAGACAGCGTGTCATCCATAAACGCAATTATGAACACAAGAATAACAGAACCATTAGTACTTCTACTCGGGAACTACTACTTAGGCAAAAAACAATAAAATTATTATATACTCCGTGACATGTAGGCATTAGTGGCGGCGAAATGGCTGACAATGCAGCAAAAGAAACAGTTAAATCCCCTTCATTAATGCTTTCCAACTGCACCAAAAAGATATTAAAAGACATATACAGAAACAAATCACAGAAAAGAATTAAAATTCAATACGTCTCTCACCATACAGCTACTACAAATCAATAAACCTAACAAATAGTACAATAGTACTACAAATAGTAATATCAATATACCAACATAAAATAATAACCAGGCTCAGATTAGAACATAGCAAGCTAACTCATTAACATTACATAAATAAAGACAATATACAATCATGCCCAAAATGCCAGCAACAATTAACAATATCTCATATACTAACATGTTACAATAACCAATCACTTCCCACTAACCTTCTAAAATCAATTCAAATGTTAGATTTCAACAAATTCCTAACCATATCCTTAAAAATCTGCAAAAAATAAAATTTTTTAATTACTTAGTATGGACGAAGGCCGAGGCAGCCAGTTCCAAATTTTATAATTATTAATAAATACATTTTCTTTAAATGTTCAATCGCATAATACCTTCACCCTTATTTAAAAAAAAAAAATTTTATACTAAATATTCAAAATTTTCTATTTAGAAGATTTGTTGTTTTTATACCCACATTACTAAAGGTGAAGAGGGTATAAGGCTTTTTTTACAAAGTGAAAATCGGTCCATTATTTCATATCAAATAAAAAATTATTCCGCAATAAGATTTTGTGTCTTTAAACTATCTTATTATGTTAGTATTAAGTTTAAATTTGACACCAAAATTATGAAGTTCCAACCTTATTCATCTTACCAAATGGGTCCATTTTTGAGGATAGCTCCCCTACAAATACCACGTCCGAAAATACCTTTAAGTTCCTAGGAAATGTTGGTATTAATAACATTTTTTTCGAAAATATCGTCTTTAACAACTAATATCGTGCTAGTATGTTTAGATTTAACCATATGTCCATACAAACCGCCTTCCTTTATTAACATTAAGACAAAAAATTTCCTATACACCATATTGGACACAAGCATTTCTTATATGAATCTAATAATAAATTTTTTTTTTGGCAGGTCAATGATTACCCATAGGTCCCAAACAGGGTACACCCTCGAAAATTGTTTTTTTAAATAATGTGGTGTAGTATATCATAACGTCGGTCTTGACCGAGTATATATTTTTACCTGTTTATTTTAATATGTATTCTTTATTTTCTACAGTTCTCCAAATTAAATCATTTTAGAAAACTATGTTGTTGTTGTTTTACTTACTTCGCATAAAACTGTTTTGCTTTTGTTTGCTTATAAAATTTTTGCTCACATAAAGGAAGTTGTTTTCTTGTGTTAGTAACAACCTCTAACACCTATACACCTTAAAATAATTAACTTATTTTACTGAAATTTATATCGGCGGAAACTTTGTTAAGATCCGAGGAATATAGTAGGCGTAAATGCGATCTAAGGAAAACGCCTTATCTATAAATAGTGTTTGATCATGTTTGATTAATGATACTGCTGGTACTAGCATCCTTGTTTGGTGTTCCTAAGTAATGCCAAGCTCATCATCGTGAACTTGCCTTGAGAGAACGCTGATTTCATTACTAAATGGTTTGTATACCCTCCACCACCACTAGTGGTAAATGAGGGTATACTAAGTTTGTCATTCCGTGCGAAACTTTTTTATTATACATCTAAAACCCCATAAAACATATATATTCTGGCACCTTCAGTAATTCTAAGTCGATTTAGCCATGTCCGACTGTCTGTCCTTGTGTCCGTATGTTGAAAACACGCTCTCTTTCTAAAAACGCAAAAGAAAAGAACAGACTTGTTAACAAATGTCCAGTAGTTATCCTAAGCAGTCTTGGATTGAAGTCCAGCAGCATCGGTTTTTTAGGGTCAGATCTATGAATTATAATGTGGAACCACCACCCTAAAAAATTTATAATTTTGTTACAAAAACTCATATAAATAGTGGAATAATATAATAAATAATAAGGTTTCGCAAAAATCCATTTTATAGCACTGAAAATCATACTGTCAAATTACGTGAAGATCGGCCCATAATTGACCATAGGCCCCATATAAAGCCTACCTCCGGAGAACAGTTTAGTACGCCTAAAGCCGTAATGAATAACGCTATCACAGTAGAATTTGGTATGTCACAGTTTTATAGGACAGAAATCACACTGTCAAATTTCGTGAAGATTAGTCCATCATTTACTCTGAGCCCCTTATAAATCCTACTTCCCGAAAACAGCTTAGTACGCCTTAAACAATAATAAATAACGCTTTTATAATTAAATTCGGTACATCACAATTTTATAGGACTAGAAATCACACTGCCAAATTTCTTGAAGATCGGTCCATAATTTACTATAAGCCCCATAAAAAGCCCACTTTGGAGAAATAATTAAATTCGCCTAAAACCGTAGCTTATATAGATATTGCTTTCAACTAAGATTCATATGACCAGAAAAATTTATGCAATTATGTCCAGAAAATATTATGCAATTTAGTGATATGCGGACCATAATTTACGTTAGATCCTATATTAAGCAGCCTTCTGAAATTTACTGTAAACGCCAAAACTAGTTTCACTGCCTTATTGAAATTTTTTCTAATTTATTTTTTTAATACCAGAAATCAGTTTGCTGAATTTTGGGAAGATTGGTCCATAATTTACCATGGGCCCAATACAAATTACCTCCTGATAAACATTTTAGATCGGCTCAAGCCAGTTAAAACTTCTTAAAATAAAAGCATAAAACTTTCTAATTGTCGGTCAATAATTTAATAAACCGCATCCAATTTTAATGCTGACGTTCGTTTTATACGATTAGTTAATGATATATATGTAGATATCATATAGATCCCAGTCCTGCCGGTGTAGTGTATAAATAATTAGGCGCAGCGGAATATAGCACTCTAACTTGTTTATTCTTAAGCTCTCTTTATATTTTTATATTTTTTGTTATTAATTATTATTGACCGTCTGTGGTATACAAACTTACAATATAATTACAGGCTGACTTTCAAAACGTCAATTACTTAATAATCGAACTAAGTATAGTTTTTCATAATGCCGCAGTACAAAATATATACAATGCATACGATTCCAAAACCAAAACGTTAAGTATATTAACACAGCAAAAAAGCAGTAGGGCATCGATTTTACGGTTGCTGCTTTTTGACATTTGACTGTTGATGTGCAAATAACAAAAACTATTCAGAAAGGACGACTCTTTAAAGTAAGTTATTTAGAAATCTGGTAAATAAAGAAAACTATCCAACACATTTTTTTTTAACTTTGAGTCACTAACGTTCCAAAACGTTAAAATAATCAAAATGCACTCTATTTATGATGATGATTAAAATACAGAAGTAAAACTATATACAAACTTTGTATTAGTACGTTTTGGAAGTCCGCCACACTGTGTGAATTTGACACTTTTTTTTAACGAGCTGGGCACCCTTCTGGTTAAGCTAATTCGAATCTGCAGAATTCAATGGTGATTACCATTTTACAAAGTTAGCGCTCGTATTTGGTAAATTCGCGATATTTGCTATTTAAAATTTAAATACTTATTATTATAAAACGATATTTTTATACTTTCGGTATCATTGTTCATTTCAAATCAAACCAACTCTGTTAAATACAATTTTTCGTTATGTTTTAGCGGACACATTTTTTTTCGTTTTTTTTTTAAGAAATTTACAATCATAGCAAAAGTGTTACTTGTGTTACATTAGTATTAGGGACGTAACGATACGGCTTTTTGCCGATACGATACCGATACTCAAGAAGAACTATCGCCGATACCGATTCCGATACGAATATTAAATTTAAATTCAAGGTAAAATAAGCAAAACTAAATAGATTAATTTCTTTATTATACAAAATTAAAGTGTAAGAAATTAGTAATATTTTTGTCGAATATATTCGATACTACATTGTACTCTGTTTCTATGCGCTTGAACGATATACAAATTTAAAGTTTGTTAAAATGTTTCCTGGCTTCTGCATCATCACATTACCTTAAATATAAGTTTTTAGATTTTAAGCTCGACACAAATTATTTTTGACCCGGAAAGGGTTAAAATTGATTTTAATAAGAGTTTAATAACAACGAAATTAATTTAAATTCATGCTAAATAAATTTATTTTTTAAACAAAAAAACAGTAAGAGTTTTGATGAAATCGCTTAAAACGCTCGCAATCTGTGCAAACTGTGCATTTTTACGCACTCGAAACTGAAGTGTCAAAAATTGTATAAGAATTATTTTGCAAAAACTTTGTAAATTTGCCCAACAATTTTTAATTTGGTGATTTAAATTTGGTGATTTTTCATAATGAAAACGTCAATTACAAAAATGTTGTATGAAAAATGGCCCATTTTTTTGATTTTCTCCTCTATGGTATAACAAACACCGGCTTCGCTTACTAAAGCTTCTCTGCACAGCCGGCCTTCGGCCGGGCGCATGGATTTTCTCCTCTATGGTATAACAAATACCGGCTTCGCTAACTAAAGCTTATCTGCACAGCCGGCCTTTGGCCGGGCGCAAGGATTTTCTCCTCTATGGTATAACAAACACCGGCTTCGCAAAGTACAGCTTCTTAAATCTGCCTTGTTTCCAAACGAAACAAAAAAGTGTCATAATGTCCATGGACACTATGACACTTTTTGGGGTGTCATAACGTCCATGGACACTATGACACTGGACGTTATGACATGCCACCATACCAAACACCGGCTTCGCTAACTAAAGCTTCTCTGCATAGTCGGCTTTCGTTCGGAAACAAGGCAGATTTTAGAAGCTTTACTTAGCGAAGCCGGTGTTTGTTATACCATAGAGGAGAAAATCCTTGCGCCCGGCCGAAGGCCGGCTGTGCAGAGAAGCTTAAGTTAGCGAAGCCGGTATTTGCTATACCATAGAGAAGAAAATCCTTGCGCCCGGCCGAAGGCCGGCTATGATCCCAAATTTGTTTACATTCTTGCTTGTTGTGGACATTATGACACCTTGCAAAGTGTCATAACGTCCGCGGACGCTATGACATTTCTTCGATGGACGTCCATGGACACTATGACACTGGACGTTATGACATGCCACCGGGAAAAAATTCGTTTTTGCTTTTTGGATCATTTTTCATTTTTTTTTTGGGCCCTTTTTCGTTTCTTTTGGGCAAAATTTCATATATAACTTTTTGGGTCATTTTTCATGTTCTGTTGGGCGATTCTTCATTTGGGCAATTTTTCATTTCTTTTTTTGGGCCATTTTTCTTTGGGCGATTTTTCCCACAGCCGTACTTTTTATATGCATGTGTTTAGTTATTTGTTTCTTCTCATATTTTCTTACATTAATCGTTTAACAGAATTATCGGAAACAATTAGAAGAGCTAAATATTAAAAAAACAGGACTCTAAGGGCATAATGGAAGATTTTATATGTTTAGAGAAATCTAGGAAGAGGACTGAAAAATAAGATATTCTGTATTATGGGTTGCTTTCAATTTCTCAAATATCTGCGATAAGTGAAAGAATTTTTCCAAGTCAAATTTCATCAAAAATTCAGAAAAGAATCTCAAACATTTAAAACAAATTATTTTTCTAAAAGGTTATGTTTTAAGCTATTGAAATAACTAATAAAATTATCTAACAGTTCATTTTTTGAATAAAACATATTACTTATATGTATATTAATTAAAAATTATGTTTACATATTTATGAATTATTTTTTTGTTTGCTCGTTTTAGTTCAAGAATTGTTTATTTTTTTTTTTTTTTTTTTTTTGTAAAAAACTCCAAATAATAAATAATTTATGCATTTTTATTATTGATATTACTTAATTTATAAAAAAAAACTTTATTAATCGGTTAACCGATTAGACAAAACCTCGGTTAATTAATCGAGCGATTAACCAAAACCTCGGTTAATTAATCGAGCAATTAACCGATTAAAACAAAAGATCGATTAACTGAATACACTAGTGCCTACCCATGTGTTTGTAAAAATTTGTTGTACAAACAATAACAATACTACGAAAGAATAATACAGATTATTTTCATGTTTAATAAGTCAAATAAGAAGCAATAATTCCCATATTCTATTTTTTTAAATTATTTAGTTAAATACAAAAAATTTTCAAAGTTGAATTTTTTCGAAAGCCATATCAGGCATGCTGCAGGTGTCTTGTAGTTGAGAATTCTTCTGTATACAAAGGTCGGAACAAAAGTGGAACCAACATGTGTAACGGGTAAGTAATTAATACTATTATCTCTATCTCTGGTTCTCTGGGGGTAAGTGCTTAGGTAGGTTAGAAACTAATCTAACTTTCGGATTATTTTAAGTACGAGTCGGGATTAAACCAACTTAGAAATTCTTGAATCAAGCACAGTTTGAGGGTAATTTTTTTATCACTTTTAATTAAGTCAATACCGTTTTTGGATTATTTTAAGTAAGGATCAGGGATTAAATATGACCAAATTAAGTATTTGGCACTTGAATAATCAGTACTTGAATCGAGCATTCTGTACTTGCTTGAAGGAAATCCGTACTAACAGTACTATTGACACTGCTTCGGCTTGATTTAAGTACGTACGCAGAGAAAAAATATGTTTAAAAATGGTCACCTCCAATAAAACTATTTTTAAAGATATTTTTAAATATATTATGTTTAATTTAGCCATATTTTTGTCCCCGACAACCATATTATTGTAAAATTGGTCCTCCATCAAGAAACCACAACCATATTTTTGTTGCCTTTAAACATGTTTTGGTTCAATATGACAATAATTTGTTTTTATATTAACAATAGTAGTTTCTCTTTACCAAGAGCAACATTATTGGTTGAAAACCAACCATGCTATTATAAGTGTTAAGCATATTTTAGTTATTATTTACCAAAATATGTTCGGAGGCAACCATAATATGGTTGTTAGTTCTTGATGGAGGACTAATTTAACCATAATATGTTTGTCTGTGACAAAAGTAGGGTTAAATTAAACATAATTTATTTAGAATTTTTCTTTTAAAATAGTTTTGTTGGAGGTGACCATATATAAACATGTTTTTTCTCTGGGTGCGGATGGGTTGTTTTGTCTTTTCACTGTAGCTAATTAAAATCTGCACAGTGTTATTACTATATTTTTTCTGTTAAGATTCTGCTAGCACACATTTTCATTAAAAATAAGATTTGTTAACGGAATGTAAAATTGACTTGACTGGTCTGTTTAAATCACTTAATAAATAAAAAGATAAGTAAAATTGCATTATACTTTTAATGAAAATAGTATTAATTAAACCTTGTTTTATTTTTCTTGCATCTGCTTTGCTGGTACCGAGACTTTCTTGTGGTTTCTAAAATTTTTTGTTTTGTAAAAGCTCTTCCCTTACAGTCCAGAAGACAAATACGATTAGCTTATTTATACCTATAATTTTTCGCTCACTGTATCCAAGCGAAATTTGTTAAACTCGTCGCTTTATCAATCGTCGCTCCTTTAATTTTATTTGTTTACAAAATTGTTAAAATTTTCTCTATATGAAATAACAAAAATTTTACGTTTACATGCACATATTTTTGGCTTAAACATATGATATATAAACATTTTTTGACACTTAGGAATTATAACTTCGTCTTGCTTTCCCTAATACACATGCTTTGTTAAATGTGCCTTGACTGTACCCATATATACACTTAATTTTTTATTTTCTTATTTTATTATAAAGTTGTACAACTTTTTTTTTTAATGGTACTATGTTTCATTTAAGTCTATTGTTAACACAATTTAATATTGCCAACAAAAAATTCACTGACCTATAAAATGTCGACAGCAAAGAATTATACTCATGCAACTGAAGTAAAAAGAACATCTAAAAATAAACACCCTTTGAAAATACAACACTAAAAAGTAAACCGAAAAGAAAAATGCAACAAAATAATTTTGTGCTACTCAAAAACAGTAAACAAAATTTGAAAAAATACACTTTATTTTCTGCTTATAAAACTTGAGCAAAACTATTAAACTTTTGTTTTTTGCAACAGCTGACCTCATAACTTCAAACTGTTACCAAGAACGAAACAAACTAGAATATTTATAGTTTAAAAATATAAAAAATATTATAAATTAACCTTGAAGCTACAAAAAAGTTTATTGAAATGCACATGTTTTTAGGTCACCACTACATACGTAGTGGTAGAGCAGAACTGTAAAAATAAACTCAATAATAAATTTTACTACTCTTCAATAACATGTTATTAAATTTTTAAAAATAGACTTCCATTTTTTATTTATAACACAAGTAGAAAATTGGTACCCGCATTACAACACGTTTTAAAAAATCTCACACAAACACTTAAATACTTATATTAACACATATAGTCATTTAATGATTATATATGTAGGTATATAATGTGTGCAAATATGTTCTTGCATGTGTATGTACTTTAATATGTGTGTGCGTGTTTATGAAGTCATAGATGTAAGCACATACATACATATATACATTTAAATCTAAAGTAAACTTTGCGTGTAAGTGATGTTAAATATTGTCTAGCATGACGCCAAATATTAGTGACTAGACTTGGAAAATAATATAAAAAACACAACACATAATATTTATAGAGCTTAAAAACGTAAAAGGACAAACTACATTTTACGACAGTGGTGTGGAAGTCGGAGTAGGGTAATAACAAATATTTAAATGCCTGCGGAACTAAAGAATAGTATGCAATAAAAACGAAAGTAATAAAGTTAATAAATTAAATTTTATGCCACTTTTAAACAATTTTGTAGGTAATAAACGTTTTTTATAAGGCAATTTTTTTGAAGGAAAACATTTCTACGAGCAGATTTGAAGGATATTTGATACCAAATTAGCCTGTTGTCTCGACTTATTTTTATTAAGTTTTCTCTTGGACAATTGGAGAGATTTCATATTAATCCCTAGAAATTTTTATATAATATTTTTTAAAGCTTTCTAATAGTGAACTCTTCTCACAACAAACTTACGCTTCATTTCCCCAAAAAATATTTGTTATAAAGGATTTTGTTTGGTGATATTTTTAAAAAAAGTCTTTAACATTTCTAGGAAACACTCCAAAGATTCGTACCAGAATTGACCATCTATTCAATTCAATTTCTCAAAATACAATGTTAAAGATTCTATGAAATTCTGAGACAGAATAAAGAGGAAATGAAAGACTTGTCTCATTCGATGTAATAGCGTTGTTTCCTAGCATTCCAAGTTATTTGGCTTTAAGTATTATTGACGACAGATAGGACGAGATCTCTGAATACACAAATATGAGTAAAATATTGTTTTTCGGTATTCTTAAGTTTTGTATCAAATTAACACGCAACGAAAGGGCTTGTCAATGGGATCTCCAGCATCTCCGATAGTCGCAGATATTGTGATGAAAAAACTATTAAATAATTGTCTGGAAAAATTGACTAATAAACCAAAAATAATTACTAACTATGTAGACGACCTGTTCAGTATTGTACTAGAAGAAGAAATAGGCGATATAATCAAACATCTAAATAGTTTCCATAGAAGCATACAATTTACAATGGAAAAAGAAATTAATTCCAAACTTCCATATTTGGATAATCTTGTAATAAGAGAGGATAACATCATTGAAATAGATTGGTACCAAAAACCAACCGCGTCCGGACGCATTATTAACTATTTTTCTAAACAGCCCAAGAAAATAATTATCAGCACCGCCAATAATATGATTAAAAGAATATTTCATATTAGTGATAGTGGGTTTCACCATGCGAATATAAAGAAAATACAAACATTTTACATTCAAACGATTTTCCAAGAAATATCACCGAAAAACTGATTCGGGAATATGGAAAAGATAAGGCTCAAGGAAAGAAAGACAAAGAAGAAGAAAAAGTTTACAAATCCATAATTTATGTGCCAGAAATATCAGAACGTTTTGAAAAATCAAAACTTTTTAATGGAGATGGATATAGTATGGCTTTCAAAACTAGGGAATTTATTTAGTAAGGCAAAAGACAAAATTGAGAACCTTGAAAAATCAAATGTTTTATATAAAATGCCCCGAAATGGCAACAATACCAATAAATGTAATATGGTTTACATTGGGACAACTAAAAACCAATTTAAAACACTATTATCCGGACACAAATCAGACCTAAAATCTCGAACTTATGATGTTACACATAAAACAGCATTAGCGGCCCATTTTGCAATTGAAAATCACTTTCCAGATTTTAATGGATCACGAGTTATTGACAGCGAGACCAATTACAAACGGCGCTACATGTAAGAAGTACTTCATATTTTAAACACACCAACAAAGGAGAGAATTAACTTTAAGGCTGATCTCACAGAGAACTGTGCAGAATTCTATCGTCATTTAGTTAATTAGAACATAAAAACACAGTGCAATAATTTATATATATACAGTGCAATATATATTTTATAATCAGTGCAATATCAAAGGAAGTAGTGATAACTACTATTTTAAAGTTTTGTTTTTGAATTTTTTTAAATTATATGTAAGAATGGTTTTTGTTGCATTGAGTATTGTTTGTTTTTTACAAATTTTGTTTTGTGCGTAGTTTTCTTATTGGTTTGATTGTTATTGATGTTTTGTATTCAATTGTTTTTATATTTTTGTAGCTTTAACCCTGATGATGCTACTCGTTTTTTTTTGTAGCGAAATATTGGAAAATAATATATTATTTTATAAAAACAAAAACCTGGGTCTCGAGCTTAATTAGTTACTTCGTTTATGTTATACAAGGAAAGCTTAGAGTCATATAACTTTATAAAAGGCTGAGTTCCACAATGGTGAAAAACCAACTATTTAGGACAAACTGTGATATCGATTTACGTGAATACCTGTCTTGCGATCTAACCTCACGGGGGATCTAAACTACTTGATGTGTTAATATTAAGCACTTACCAAATGCGCCTGCGTGAGTGAACGATCATTTTCACACACAGGTAGCAATTCGAATATACAACTCGACAAAAATTATACACCCACCCCTTGTTTAGTGGCCTGAGCTATCTAACCTAAACTGTTATTAATCAAATCCAGCAGCTTTTGTTGAATAACAACAGCAACTAGAGAGTTCACTTCCTATAATTCGACCTTTATAAGAGAACGCTTCATGTTGTTTATGAACCCATCCACGACTTTGGATTATAAACACTTTGGGTTTGCTTCTCCGAGCAAACAAGACTTCGAACTGAATGAGGTACAACTTCGAACCCAATGAGGTTGACTGGACCTCAAGGAGACAACAAACAAACAAAGCACAACAAACAAAATCTTTTAATAAATAATAGTATTTCCAAAAAAAACTTTGATTATAAAGAAAATATTCTGGAAAAAAATATCATCTTTGTGTAACTTCGAGAACTTGAATAGTTCGAGAAGGAGAATATGAAAATAAAAGAGCAGTACACATACAATTTATTTTTTTCAATTAAACCATTAATCAAAAATAAGATTAGAATTAATTACAAATCTAATCCAGTGAATTAAACGTTTACTTATAGAGCAATTCCATATGAAAGCGATCACCTTTTGGACGACCCCTCTCCGATTTTAAAATAAATAGTCTCAATCGATTGCCCAGCAAAAAATAATGTACCTACATATTTTTTTTTTTTTTATAGTGACTGGTTTAGTGGTGGTGTACACCACTGTCATGTGAAAAATTGAAGAATTCTTCATAAGGGACCTCATTGAAAGTTGTTTTAAAAAAAAACTACTAATCGCAACGAGTGATAGCTCGTTGGAAAGGTATTGAATCAGGCTTTAATTGAAAAATAAAATGTTCCTAATTTTTCTTAGAAATTTACCTTTAAATTTTCCCAAGAAAATTAAATTTTCCGATTTTCCACAGAAGCTCCTAAATTTTCCGGCTAATTTTTTTTTTTTTTGGATTCCTCATAATTTTTGTTTTAAGAATCAGCAATAAAAAAATGGGCCCCGACTCCTTGTTTGGACAGGAGAAGAGCATTTAAGAGACCACCTTGTTAAAAATACATTTTAAAAATTATTTTACAGTTAAAAATACATTTATGAAGAAAAAATCTTTCTTATTTTGCTGCTTATACTTAATTACAATATATATTAAAAATTTCAATTGTCTTGGCATCATTATAAAATTAAAGTAACTTTAAATTTAGCACGTCGGCAGACGAAGAGTACCGCTTTACATTAATTGACATATCAGAAATATTTGGTATGAAGCAATGAAACTTTTGCGTTCCAGTTATAGTTTTGACATTATTATATCTGTTTTGAATTCGTCGCTCCATGGCATCGTGTTCTTTTTGAGTGCATAAAACTGTGTTAATGGCAATTTCCTTGCTTTGAATCCACGAAAACAAATGTTGTACATTTAAGATCTGGTCAGTATATGGCCTTTGCAAACTTGCCTTAGTCGCCATGCGTTTTAGGGTTCCCCCTAACGCATCGCATGGGCCCTTACCGTGGGACGTCGCGAAAAAGTGCCACTCGACCTTGCAGTTTTGTTCTTCTTCAATTATGCAAAGATTGTAAGAATTTTTTTTATTCTTGTACTGAGAAGCCGCGCCGTCTGAGAAAAACGTTACTTTGTCGATTGCATCGAATTTTGATCTTAAGAATTCAAATAGTTTCATTTGAAATAAATAAACGGACACATAATTATGAGCTAAACTCTCCGCGACAACAACAAGGCTTACGGTCTGTAGTTCGTTATCTTCGTTTTTGAAATAAATGCAAAAAGGATGCACCGTGCACTGGTCGTTTGCCCAGTGATAAGCCTGAATTTCATCCTGAACGAGAAAAGTGTAATTCTCGGCAAAGTCGCTTATCACAATGAATTCATTTTGGGCTAATTTCTCCTTACTTTCCTTTAGAAATTTCGATTGCATCTCGGATATGAAATGGTGCGCCTTCAGTTCATTCAACTTGAATCCGAATTCCTCGATGAATTCCGGAATCTGCTTTACCACGGTCTCAAGGGAACATCTGCCGCTGCTAATTATCCACTGTTTGAAATGCACCTCCTGAATTAACAGCTGTTCAAACTTTTCCGCCAAATATTGCTCTAGCTTGTCAATCTTCGGACAATTGTCGCATTTGGACAGATGACAATTTTCCGTGGGGTATGCGCACAACGAATTCGACAGGAGGTCCCTATATGTTTCAATTTCACCGTGAAATACTTTCAATTTCTTGCATGGAAAGAAAATTAATTTGATGTTTTGATGAAACATGCAAACGCAGACTGAATGCGTTCCGTGCCTGTCTAATGCCAGCACGCATTCTTTTGGTCGTAGGATGGCAAACTTAGAAAATCCCACTTTTTCTGCTGGGTATTTCTCATTGAACTGATGGTATGCTTCGGATAGATTACATAATAATAATGACACGTGCAGAAACAAGTCATAAAACACGGATTTTCCATAAATATGGCGAAATATTTATTACCTGGTAATTTAAAAAATTTACAAAACATTTTATGACCTGTAGCCTCAGTCGAGTTTGGTGTGCCATTACATGCCACTGCTGCTATTATCCATGGATTTATGGCCGATCTTGTGAAGGCAGGCATACCATATTCACTACACACTCAACTTGGGGCTCTTAAAAAAAAAATTGATTTTTTCTTCATAAATGTATTTTTAACTGTAAAATAATTTTTAAAATGTATTTTTAACAAGGTGGTCTCTTAAATGCTCTTCTCCTGTCCAAACAAGGAGTCGGGGCCCATTTTTTTATTGCCGGAAATTAGCCGGAAAATTTAGGAGCTTCTGTGGAAAATCGGAAAATTTAATTTTCTTGGGAAAATTTAAAGGTAAATTTCTAAGAAAAATTAGGAAAATTTTATTTTTCAATTAAAGCCTGATTCAATACCTTTCCAACGAGCTATCACTCGTTGCGATCGCTTTAGTCGCTTTTTTTAAAACAACTTTCAATGAGGTCCCTTATGAAGAATTCTTCAATTTTTCACATGACAGTGGTGTACACCACCACTAAACCAGTCACTATAAAAAAAAAAAAAATATGTAGGTACATTATTTTTTACTGGGCAATCGATTGAGACTATTTATTTTAAAATCGGAGAGGGGTCGTCCAAAAATTTGCCAATTTTGATCGTTTTCATATGGAATTGCTCTATATCAATAATATTACTTCAGAATACTTTCACCTCATCAACTGACAATATTAAATGCAACCGAAAATCCGTATTAATGGGCTTTGCCGAATCTTTCATCCTCTCAACGGATGGTAAGAGTATTTCACGAGGCTTTGAATGAGATCCATAATACATTATGCACCAGTATTATTAAATGCACATATCAAGCCCAATTCTGAATGTTAAATTATGGGCGGATTATCACAAAGTAACATGTTTTTATTTATATTCATATAAATTTAATTAAACCTAATTGCGAAAAATATCATCATTCGTTTGGGTTTTGAGTAGTTTTAGAAAATGGGTTTTATATTCGAACTATGGTAAATTATTAACCGATCGTCACAAAATTTAGATAGGTGCTCTCTAGTATTAGAAAAACTAGATTGGACCTAATTTTAACACAATAATAACATGCGTTAGCGCCTTATGTATTTTAAAGTTTTTTTTTATTGCTTTATACGGAAGTTTCATTTCTATCCATATAATGCGAAATTTGTCCAAATCAAACCACAATATAGTTAATCGTTTTTTGAGAGTGGGATTTATATGAATCCTCCGGCTATTTATTGACAGACCATTACCGAATTTGGTAGTATAATTTCTTGTCTAATCGAACTTAATTAAGCCAAATCTTACCACAAAAGCGTTGTTCCTTAGCTTTCTAGGTATGATCGTTAGTCAATTATAATAAGTTTTCGCAAAATTTACTAGCAATCATTACATTCCGCCACCAATTTTTATTAGTTTCAGAAACATAAATCAATTTTTTTAGGGAATTTTGGGTTTATAACTCTTGTTCTACTGAACTGGTTGTGCTGGATAAAAATATATCAAGAACATTTTTATAACACCGTTTGTTAAAAATACAATTTTAGGTTAACAAACTTTTTGTTTGTTTCAATAAATATATTTATAAAAATTGCACTTTGTAAAATAACACATATTTAATAATGAAATAATTAAATATTTCTAGATATTCAATAAAAAAAGGATTTAAATCAAAGAAAAGTCAAAATTTTGAGCACTTTTGTCCCTTTTTTTCTATTAATTTAAACTATAGCATTATCTGTTTTGAACTATCCTTTTTCTTTTAAATATTATTGTTCATTTGTTCATGTTGCTTTCGATCTTCGGCATATTAAAGTATGTTTTAAGTAATTGTGGTAATATTTTAGTTAAATAAAATATAAGCCAATACAAAACTATAAGTGAAAACAAAATGGTAAGAGTTATTAATTACTTTGTATGTAAAGAGCAGTTTTTGTCAGCAGCAATTTAATAGTGACGTCAATCCCAAAGCCCCGATCACGAAAATCCAGTGATTTTTCGGGATCTTTTTTAATCCAAATTTAGACATTTTTTAATTAGGCTTAAGTTCATTAATTTAATTTTCATTAATTTATTTTTATGAAGACAGGAATTTACAACATAAAATTAATTAAAATTTTATTGATAAGTTTTCATTCTTGACTGCGCTGAGATTTGAACCCAGGCTTTCACGGACAGGTTGCCCAGACTATTTTCGATTATAACCACACAATCTCGTCAGTGGGGTTTGCCGTTTTACTCACTCGGCTATTGAAGCCGGATGACGTCAATAGTCAAACATCAATCTTTAAACCAAATGGTATTTCACCCTGGTAGATCGAAATTTGCTTTTGAATGAATGATTATCTATTTTAATTGATTTACATGTTCTTCCTAACTTCTGTTTTTTCGTACCTTTTGTCAAGAATTCTTCTTGAAATCCAAAGTACATTTTTTTTCATGTGTTTGTCATTCTTTTTTCTTGTTGACCTTTTTCAGCACAACTTGAAGGACAAAAGTAAACATAGCTCGTGCCTTAGCTGTTAACTGAATTAGTATTGTGGTTATTTTATTGAACTGTTAATGGTTTTTAATCCAAATTTAGATATTTTTTAATTCATTGAATTTAATTTTCATTAAATTATTTTTATGAAGACAGGAATTTACAACATGAAATTAATTAAAATCTTATTGATAGTTTTTCATTCTTGACTGCGCTGAGAATTGAACCCAGGCTTTCACGGACAGGTTGCCCAGACTAGTTTCGATTGCAACCACACAATCTCGTCAGTGGGATTTGCCGTTTTATCCAAAAAATTTAATTAAGACCGTTTCCTGTGGTGGTAACAGGTCTATCAATCTGCACAATCCTCAGGTCTCTGTCTCTTATGGTTTTTGAGATATTACGAAGTCATTTTGTTGTTTGTCCACTTTTGCTAAAAATAAAATTTAACGCTCTATAGATACGATACTATAGAGCATTAACATAATTACAGATATACAATAATAAGCGTATGAATATTTGCAATAAAAAAAATCTTGCGTTATCTTGTTGTATGTGAACAAAGTATATTAGGAATTTTACAAAAATCTTGTTTATATAACTGTTATTTTAAAATGTTTCTTATTATATTTAAAGATTTTTTTTTTGGATGTAGTGCACTTACTTATATTGATAGAATTATTGCTAAATTGCTTAAATTCATTTTATTGTTAAGAAATGAAAGCTTAATTATTGTAATAGTAAACCTGAAATTATTTATAATAAAGAGAATTTTAAAAAATTACGTTACTGCCTTTTCAATAAAGTTTTTGGTTTATTTTCTTTATAATAAACCTCTTGAGTTCTTTTCATGCAACTTTAATAAATTTAAATAAAACACTATAACACTTTATTTATAGCCGATACTATAAACTATTTACGCAAATCTATTTTGAACTTAGTCTCTTTAAGGTCCCGTAGACGACATGTTTTTACATCTGACTTGCCAAATTTCCCACTGTAAAATACATACATATCGTGTGTTTCCTTTAAAACATTGCATCTGTAAAAGTCAGACGCAAAGTTATCTGACAAAATTTCAATAAGAGCGCGCTCTATTTCTTCTTACAAACCATCTGACATCAGCTGTGTCAGAAATCTATGCCGGGAAAAAATCGGCAGTGGCGGTACACTATTGACAGAATCATTAGCCGGCTGAAGTTAATATTTTACAATACCGATGTATGGATGATAATTTCACCATTGATAATAAATTATGTTCATATATAGAAAAACGTTTTATTATAATATCCTAAATTGGTTTCTTCGAATTTAAAGAAAAAAATGTTAAGATGGCTAAACTCTTTTACTGCGCAAAAAAAAAAATTTGTGGCGGCAGCACGATATTTTTAAACCGAGAACTACTTTGGTTTCTGCAATAACTATGCGAAAAAACAGAGACAATGTCAGAAGCAAATTACATGTACGTGTGTGACCAAATATTATAAACCTTTTGTAAAAGAGCAATTTTGGCAGACATGTACAATTACATGTGACTTTAAAAGTTGACAAGTCAGATGTAAACAACATGTCGTGTATATGCACCTTTAGCAACTCTTATTTATAATTGCGAACTCTATAATCTGCACACTTAAACGTTTGTACTAATTCTGACTAACGATGCCAACCTTCACGAGTATGTGTACTCTGTTCGCGCCCTGACGTCTAGATGGCTCTGGAACATTCGAAGTTTCCGAACTGTCTGGAACATTTTCAAACTGTCTGGTTCATTCGAAATTTTATTATCTTAACAACTAATATCATTATGCATTAACACTATGACTGAATTTAAATTGAGTTATTATACATCAATAAGCTAAAGAAAACTTTAAGGCTTAATAATTATCTATATCGAAAATTACAGTGGGGTTAAAGTACAATTATGTATAACAATTTTAACATTACATATGTACTAGAAAATTCTGTCACATTACATTAGAAATATGCATAACTAATACAATAACAATTTAAACTTATAAAATTACTAACAAATACAAAATAACTAATAAATACAAGATAACTAATAATGAAATTAATTCTTAACTAAAGTTACTTTCGTTACAATATAATATAAAAACTATTAATCTGCGTAAATAAGTTTGTCACTCTAGCATACATTTTCGTTTCGAAAATTATTATAATTTAAATTATAATTTTGGTGAAACAGATGAATGCAATTTTTATCAACTTATTTTGCCGTATATCCCACAAAATAAAAACTATTTCGCAAAAAATGGCGTATACAACATGATTGAAAATTTTTTCGGACCTGACAATGACTATAACTTAATACGAGTTTAACTTCCATGACTTTTGATATTTTTACATAAATCGATGAAGAACTTCAAGCACAATATCTGGGAAAAATATTTTACCACTTTGTTAACCTACATTTTGTGTATAACATTTTGAAAATTTGGAATCGATTTCCCAAAAAATCTAACCACGAATATCTTCTAGATACCAACTATAGATTCCAACAAATAGCGGAGTCCAAAACAATATATAGATGAAATATCAAAACAAGGGCTGGAATACTTAAAGCTATTTGGATTTAAATTGTTAGGTAAACAACAAAATGAGTTTATTTTCATGCATATGTTTTACAAAAATATAGTATGTATATTTTGCAAATTTAAATGGATTTTCAATTAAAATATGTTGAAGCAAAATATCAATCATCCATATGGTCGCTTTACGTAAAACAATTTTTCGCCAACCAGTGATTATAATCACCAGCACTGATAGTTTTTTTTTTTTTGCTGCAAAGGTTATTTCCTGTCGTTACTTAAAATCTTATTTCATTATTATATTGTCAGTTCACTTGGTGCGGCGAAAAATAAGTTAAAGCAACAGCTACGATTGCTTTTGGTTCTAAGCAATTAAATGATATATGTAATATATGTGATGAAGGTAAAATGTTATTGTTAATATTTTATTTTTTCACAAATATTTTGCTTGATTATTTTAACATTTTCAACAATTTATTTTAGCAAAATCACTAAAACATTTACGCCCTCATTATATAAAACGCAACGCCAATAATTATATGGAAAGCAAAAACAAAGTCAAAAATATTTTATAATTTTGTTGTTGCTTTCTACAGCAATTTATATTGAATTTTTAAACGCTGTATACCTTGTGGCTTTAAAAATTGTTGTTTTGGCTTTCAATGTAATTTTGGCGTTGAGTTTTACACAATTATGGCGTTAAGCTACGATTACACTTATTAAATATTTGATCAAATAAGCATAACCACTAATTTTGTTATTAGTTAATGAAATTAAACATGATCCTACACAGAAAAAATAGAAAATCGACTTTAATTAAACAATTCGTTCAGACAATTAAATTTTTTACTAATTTTGCCCCTGCAAAAGAATTGATCATATCAATTAACGGATTTGTGTTTTCGAGTCATGCCACACAAATTTAATCAATTGAAAAATTAATTGCATCAATTAAAAAAATACACAACTTATACAAAAATATTTACATTTTTGTGTTTTGATTAAAAAAATTAATTGCAGCAAACAAAAAAAATAATTGAAGAAATTAATGTTCACCAATTAATTATTTAATTTAAAAATTTTTGGCAAAAATTTTTTCTGTGTAATGTCACAAAATAAAACTAATTACACTGCTAGACATAGCAAAAAACTGTTTTATGTAAGATGTGGTATTATAAGCAAAATAAGTATTGGAATTATAGGAAATTATATTTTAGTTTGCCTGTTGGTCCCGTTTTTTTTTCGTCAAATATTTGACAAGAGGGACGTAGCCTTAGATAAAAAAAAATTTTTTTTGGCAACACCTTTTTCATACTGCAAAAATCATCATCGCTGAAAATTCAAAACTTTTCTTTATCAAAAATACTATTTTCGTTTTCAAATGTGAAAATTTTTTTTTACGTGTAGAAACAATTAGACAACTAGATTGTTCTTTTCTTTTAAGTCGTTCATTAGTGAGCGTGATTTAGACATACAGAAAAACAGACGGATATGGCTAAATCGACTTAGAATTACTCAAGGACCCAGAATATAAATACTTTATGGGGTCTGAGAAGAATATAAAAAAGTTTTATACTGAATCGCAAATTAAGTGTACTCTTATTCTTCACTAGATGCGTAGGATATATAAAAATAATGACACTAAGCATACATTACTTTTAAATTTAAATTTAGTTGAGAAAGAATATGTCCATAAAGACCTTATTAAGTAACCAATATAAATCTATTGAATATATTTGTCCTGGCAGAAGTAACCTTATAATACTAAATAGAAGCATCCGCAACTAATTTCTAGCTAAAGCTTAAAATGACCAGAAATGTTTAAAAAATTTCTCATAAAATACATTTTCTAGTTTCAGTCAGTAGATATATTAACCTCTTAATATTAACTTAGCTCTCCTTTTTAACTTCTATTTCCGCCACTGGCAATGAGCAGGCTGTTTCATCATCTGTAAATTTTAAGTACAAATATATTTTAGAAAATAATAAAAATATTAGCAAGAAAACACAAAACATTGTAGATAACCTCTTTTTCTGTTCTTTTCAAAATATTTTCCTACATTGTACTATTATTGTATTATTACATTTTTATGCAATTTCAGCAAACAACAAAGTAAATACTAGACAAACGTAAAGAATTCTATAACAAAAACTAAAATACATAAACAAACTTTATATATTTTTATATTTAATACATATTTATTTTTCCGTTTTTCTTTTGCATTTAAAGTTGTTGTAAAATGTTGTAATCCAATACTTCTACATTGTACATTTTGTTTTATAGTATTTTGCAAAGTTTTAGTGGTTTCTATCCGATATTGTATTTTCCAAAAAAGGTAGTTATACCTCATACAATCACAGGATTTTTGCATATTTTCGTTAGTTTTAAAAAATGCTTATACAGATATGTAAACTTCACTGTTGTTTATTTGCCAGACATTTATGTTTTTTCTTCATGTTTCTAACATACGACTAAAAAAGCTTTGATGCGATGCAGTCCTAAAAGTCTTGCGAAAAAAAAAAACAAAAACCATCGGAAAATCCATTTAAAACCCCAGAAAAATTGACATTACTTTTCAAGAA
The DNA here is from genome assembly GCA_943735925.1 of Pollenia amentaria. Taxonomy (NCBI): domain Eukaryota; kingdom Metazoa; phylum Arthropoda; class Insecta; order Diptera; family Polleniidae; genus Pollenia; species Pollenia amentaria. The sequence continues at coordinate 182,599,404 of OX031007.1, read as the reverse complement.
TTGATTAAAACTTTGTAGAAATATTTCTGTTAACCAAATTAAGATATTTTTAGATTTGAATTCCTGGTCCTTGTAATTTACGAAACACTCCTTTTATATGAAAATTTAATTCCATTGAGAATTAAGAAAAAAAATGAGCATATGGCATTTCATATCCCGAATACTCTTCTTTCTTACCGTTTAAGAAAAGTTGGATTTTAAAAGATATTATTTTTTCGGTAGTTACAAGCAAAAATTTGTGCTATAGAATATTTATTTTGGGGTTAATGAATTCAAATTGTACACAGACAAAAAGTGTTTTATCAATTAAAAAATTATTTAAAAAGTATTTAAAATTAATTAATGTGATAATTGAATCAAATATTTTTTTAGTTGAAAGAAAATTAAAAATTTAATTTTGATCCAAATTTAGATATTTTAATTAGGCTAATTTAATTTTCATTAAATTATTTTTATGAACACAGGAATTTTACAACATTAAATCAATTAAAATTTTTATTGATAATTTTTCATTCTTGACTGCGCTGAGATTTGAACCCAGGTGCTCACGGACAGGTTGCCCATAGTAACATAGCTCGTGCCTTAGCTGTTAATTTTGATTTAATTAACATTTTAGTTATTTTAAAATAAATTTTCAATTAAAATTTTAATTAAATAACAAAAAGTTTTAATAGTTTAAGCATGTAGAATTGTTGTTGGGAATTCTCAATATTTTATTAAGAAAATTAACACATTGTTTGAAATGGCAAAGGTTTTTGATCATTTTTTTAATTAAAATGAAGAATATCATTTATTGAAAAAAATATTAACAATTTAACAATTTTTAGTAATCAATATAATCATTTTGGTAATAGGTGCAAAATCAACAAATTGTTTGTTTGATATTATGAATTTGGTATAAACTTGATATAAATTTGGTGATTGGAGAAAATTAATAATTTTTTCTGTGTACATGGCAATGTAAAATTTCCTTATACTTGTATATGTATTAAATAAATGAAAAATAATTTTTACAGTCAATATTATTGGAACATTTCTAGGGTTCCCCGAAATGTTGAATTTTTTACAGAGCAGTTAAGACGTTTCTTAGTCTTTAGTTACTGACCCAATTCTTCCATACATAAGTGCGGAAGTAAGGTCACGGTGATACCACTTTTAGCTGAGTACTTTTAAGAGAATTTATGTCAAAAATTTGTTTAAGTTATACATAATTTGTGTAACTACTTACAGAAAATTGGAATTTAATTTAAAAAAAACAAATGCAAATAAATTTAAAAAGGTTTTGAGTAGTTAGCGGACTTAAAGAGAATTGGTTGGCTGTAATTGACTGTAAGTGCTTAGATTATACCAGGAAAGGTACAATTAGACTAGCTCACTTATGCTTTCCTTTCTTACTTTGCTTACGTTGCTTAATAGGCTCTCGCAACCAGAAGGAATTATAAAGGAGTCAGACGGTTGAGATTTTATGGTTATAAGAAGAGAATTGAGGGTTAGTTTTCGACCAAGTAGGCTTATTTATGTTTGATGCTCACCGTTGGCTGGCTTTTTGATAAGTGGCCTCTTTTTCAATTTTTATAAATTCAAAATGGTTCTTATTTTAAGTATATAATAAATTAATATTGGAAAGTAAGTTAGATAATGCACAATATTTCTTATTCGTTACATTAACACTATTCAAATTCAGTTTAAAGTATGTTAAAATAATCAGTTACAAAGTATGTATTTAAAATAGCAATTTAAATATTATTAACGTTTGTGATTAAAATACTTGGTTTTTAAATATAAAAACGAAACAAAACCAAAAACTTTTCCTATACATGTGGGAATTGGTGGCCACGCCCGGATCCCCTGCGTGTTTAAGACTGACGAATTTAAACTAAATGTGGCTCTAGCGAGCAACAGGTTAGTTTCGACGTGAGTTAAAGGACAGGTTTTTAGAGTACATTGAACTATCGAACAGCAAGCATTTAAATTTTATTTTAAGCATATTACATTTTATCTGAATAAATATTTTTAACTTAATAATTCATAAAAATTATAAAAGTGTTTTCTTTAGCCCTGAAAGGTTACTCTTCATTTTAGTACATTAAACTTACTCTTCGTCAAATCGAAAAAAAAGCTTTTAAAAAAGATTCTAGCAGAATGTTTTTTAAGTTCAAAAAAATCCACAAAATTTTTTTTAGCTAAGCATTTCATTATAAAATAAAATTAAATTAAGCATAAAAAAAAAAGTTTTTCTTCTTATTCAAAATTTGTTACAAATGTTTGCTCATTTTTGTGTTTAAAATTTTTTTATTTTAATTAGTATTGTGGTTATTTTGTTGAACTTTTCATGGTTTTTAATCCAAATTTTTACTATTTAATTAGGCTTAAGTTCATTAAATTTAATTTTCATTAAATTATTTTTATGAAGAAAGGAATTTTTACAACATGGAAGATTAATTAAAATTGTTATTGATAATTTTTTTTGTGTTCATTTGTCCTTCAAGTTGTGCTGAAAAATGTCAACAAGAAAAAAGAAAGACAAAAAACATGATAAAACAAAAAATGTACTTTGGACTTCAAGAAGAATTCTTGACAAAAGTACGAAAAAAAAAAAACAGAAGTAAAGGAAAAACACGTGAGATCAATTAAAAATGGATAATCATTCAATAAGCAAATTTCGATCTACCAAAGGTTAAAATACAATTTGGTTTAAGGATTGATGTTTGACTACTGACGTCAGCAGTCATCGATGGCTGCGAGTGTAAGACGGCAAATCCCTTTGAGAAGACCTAGTGGTTGAGGTCGAAACATGTCAGGGTAACCAGCCGCCTGGGTTCGAATCACACGCCAGCCAGCCTGGCTTCGAATCCCAGGTCAGTCAAGAATGAAAATTATCAATAACAATTTTAATTAATCTTCCATGTTGTAAAAATTCCTTTCTTCATAAAAATAATTTAATGAAAATTAAATTTAATGAACTTAAGCCTAATTAAATAGTAAAAATTTGGATTAAAAACCATGAAAAGTTCAACAAAATAACCACAATACTAATTATTGTTAAAGCTAAGGCACAAGCTCTATGTGTTCATTTGTCCTTCAAGTTGTGCTGAAAAATGTCAACAAGAAAAAAGAAAGACAAAAAACATGATAAAACAAAAAATGTACTTTGGACTTCAAGAAGAATTCTTGACAAAAGTACGGAAAAAACAGAAGTAAAGGAAAAACATGTGAGATCAATTAAAAATGGATAATCATTCAATAAGCAAATTTCGATCTACCAAAGGTTAAAATACAATTTGGTTTAAGGATTGATGTTTGACTACTGACGTCAGCAGTCATCGATGGCTGCGAGTGTAAGACGGCAAATCCCTTTGAGAAGACCTAGTGGTTGAGGTCGAAACATGTCAGGGTAACCAGCCGCCTGGGTTCGAATCACACGCCAGCCAGCCTGGCTTCGAATCCCAGGTCAGTCAAGAATGAAAATTATCAATAACAATTTTAATTAATCTTCCATGTTGTAAAAATTCCTTTCTTCATAAAAATAATTTTTTTATTTTATAAAGCTTTCGTCATCAGCTTACGCTGTTGAAAAAAAAGAGCGTAATTTGAATACACATAAAAAGTTATATGATAAAGTATAAATGAGCTTCGTCGATTCGACGAACAGTTACGATCCAGGGTTAAAAATCCTACATACATTTAACAAAAAAGACTCTTGTTCGTAGGATACAAGAATATTTTAAAGACATCGTCTTCTAAGGCACAATTCTGGCAGACTATTGCATATTTTGCACTTGATGCACTGATGATGGGTTTTTCTTTTGAGTTTGGAAGGACAGATGTTACACAACTTCTTTCAACGAGCTGTAAGTTCACTATAGGGTAACGAAAAATGAAGCAAAAACAAGCAGCTACTGAAAGAGGCAGCCGTATAAAGCTAATGGTTGTTGAAATATTTATGTTTAAATTCCCGCGGTGTCATGATGACACCACAACGGCAATTAAAGGTTTTTAATACAACTATTTAAAAAATGTATAATAACACTGTGCAAGAAATTGACACTTTTTTTTCGTGACAAGCTGGGCACCTGGCGTTTTAACATAATTGGCTCTGGTTTTCGAGATATACCGTTATTTCGAAAATGGGGGAGGTTGCACCACATATGTTCGCGTAACTAAAAAACGCTTTAGCTTATTGAAAAAACTTCAAAAACCGAAATTTCCTTTAAGAAAAGAAAAACTTCTTTTTAATATTCGCAGTCGTTTTAGAAACATAATTTAACAAAATTTCGAAATTTTTGTTTGTTAAAAATTCATAAAAAATTGGAAAATGCAGCTATGCTTCTAATTTTTTGCAGACGTATAAAAACAAAACAAGCCATAAATGATTAAAATCTGTTTGTAACTTTGGATTTTATTCACAAAAGTCGACAAATTTTAATTAATTTAAGAAACGCAATATTTGTAAAACGCAATATTTGTATGGGAGCCCCCCTAAGAAGTGAAGATAAGGGGCAAGTATGTCTCGAGAAAATGTTAAGGACAAAAAATTAATTGAGGTCGGTCATACATTATATACCACTAGGGGCGACTTCTGGAAATTTATGGGACTTTTTCTTCAATATATTTCTAGTCTGCATTGAACATTTTGTATGGAAGCCCCCTTAAGGAATGGAGACAGCGGGTGGGTATGTTAGAAATAAATGATTGAGACTCGGCTGGTGATTGTTCATTAAATTATTCGGCATGGTAATGCAAAAAATGTATTTTCAATGTATTTAAATGTTGTATAATAAGCAGAACGAAAAGATCTTTCCCCGTTTCTTTATATGTCTCATGCACTTGAGTCATATTTTCCAATTTATTGCCGATAGATGATATACTTAGTTTAATCCACCGAAGTGAACGGATTTCCAATTTGTGTAATGTGATTGGAATTATCTTGTTATTTAATAGACCCATTCCAGTTGTCTATAATTTTCTGACGATAATGAAACAATTGCTTCAAATGATAGTATATCTAGGAATGCTTTAAAACAACTTGAGTAAGTTTCATAAATTATTTTTCTAATGTTTGTTTTTTACATAACTAAAAAAAAGTTTTTATTTTGCGTGAAAGACAAAAGTTTTATTTGTGCAAACAAATTATTAAAAATGAATTATTTTTAATTTCATTTTAGGTATTGTTTTACACTTTTGTATTTTTTTCTGGAATTCGTTAACCATTATGTGCTCGGGATTGTAAGTCGGAAGTCAACATTTGTACCAAATTTGTATTTGAAAAGAAAACTGTCAGCATTTAAAAAAATAGTACGCAGAGTGTTATACTTTAATGCATATTTATTAAGAAATATATGATTTTTAGATACAAAATTAAGGTGAAAATGCTTTAATGTCATTCTGTGTACAGCGATGTATTTATGTTTTTGTTCCTTTTTTATGTTATTTTAATATTAAATTAATTTATTGTTACATTTTTACTGTTAACTTTCTTTTATAAATAACATTTAAATTCCCATACTGTAATTATAACACCGTCCGACACTCAATATTAGACACGAACCGGATGACATAAGTCTGAAACTAGAGATTAAATGGAGCAAAACTGCGTTCATAGTTTTTTATTTCGTGATCCTGTGTCCTTTTAAAAGGACTTCAAAATTTCAAAGGACTACATTTTGAAAAAAATATTTTAAAATACTTCTGCTCATCCTACTATGCCAAATGTGGTGTCTAACAATTTTTTTCTTTTTTTGTCAGCCGTTATCAATTGAATAGTTTCAAGAAAATTATGCAAATGCCGACCCTCTTCGTCGAATATGTGTAAATGTTAGTTACAGTATTATTGATATAACTTTGGATATTAACACTATCAAACACAATTTAATTTTATATTTAAATAGATGATGTTAAATTTATTTGTAAAATTTTGTAATATTTTGTAATTTTTCTGAAAGCAGTTAATCCATAGACTAATAAATAAATAAATAAACACCTCACAAGACAAAAACCTACAGACGGACTGCAATAGACCCGACACTTAAAGGGGCAATATTTTTAAAGTTTAAAGTATAGTTACAATGTTATAATTTAAACTTAATGACTATCTTTTGCCTATTGCGTTCAACTTCGCTAAAATACATTCATACATATAAGTTTAATGCGTTACTTTAACATATTAATGACATTAGCAATATGTACAACAAATACAAATATGTACTGTTTTTCTAACTTAAAAACTGATTTGGTTCTTTTTTTCGCAACAGAGATTGAAATAATTTTTTAATCTAAAGTAAAAAATCTAACTTTAGAAAACAAGTAATAAAGTATAGGTGGTCAAGCCCAACTATATATAAGTATATAAGAAAAGTATTTTATATTTGTATGCATGGACAATCATTGACCCTGCAGCACAAAATTATGCTAGGAGGTTAAGATTCATGGGAAACTACTTTGTTCCGAATATTATTTATGAACATATCTTTGTATTTATGAAATTTTTTTGCCTTTAAGTGATTATAATGAACCCATTCCAATAAAATTTTGTAAGAAGATTTTAGTTGCAATACTATTAGTTTGGTCCAAATTTAATATTAATACCAACATAATAAGAGGGTTAATAGGCACGAAGGCCTTGTTCCGAAAAGAAGCTTGTATGTTAGGCCAGTATAAATTCAATTGGCTTGGTTCTTGTACCAATTAGCGCCTATGTACCAAACTTCATCAAATTATCTCCACAATTGCTACCTATACTTTGCAGGACGTTGATAATTCGACTCATAGAGTGATTCTGAGTCGATCGGTTACCTAAAGGTGAGCCTAGACCAATATTTTTAGGTGTTACAAATATCAGCACAAATACATAACAACACTATCCACTATTGTGGTGTGGGCATAGCTAAGGTAAGATTTTGTCTTTATAATGTTGTAGGTGCAGGAATACATACTTTGTGTGGAAATGCTAAACTTAATTCATACTTCTTATTATTAGAACTATGATGACACAAAATATAACTAAAATTATTAATTTTATATTTATAATGCTACTGTAGTACTTAATTTTTGTTAAGAGTCACGATTTCTTCATGGCTATTTAACAAAGTCCCCTTGGTAACAAATTTTTTGGATGCGTTTCTCAGACAAGCATGTGCCGTAGTTTCGATGAAAAGTTCTCATTGAAAATCTTCCATTTTTTTCTCCAATAGTTGACAATTTTGTTATTAATAATTTTTATATTTATTTATTTGTAAAGTTTCTTTTAAACATTATGGCCGAACCATTAAAATATATAAATTTTAATAAAAAAGTAGAATAACAATTTCAACAAAATAAATATCTTGGCAATAATAACATTTAAATGCCGTAAATCCTAGACACAAACCACATAATATAAACGAAAAAATTTATTGTGTAAATGAAACGAAAATTCGACTACTTTTCTTCTTAAAACCGGTCGACATAATTTTCTAACAGAATTGGGATATTAATGTCTGTAATTTTGAGCTTGATTGTCCTTGAGCTTGGAGAATTTATAAAGAGGAATTAATATTAAAAAGATCAAAGAAATTAAACTCTATAATATATGTATTATATTTTATGCCTTGGTTCGCTTAAGCTTGTTCGCACTTTAAACAACTAGTTGTTAACTGTATACACATCTATACAAAGGAGCTAGTTTGGGTCCTATGATAACCTTACATTAAAATCGATAGTTTGATTAATAGAAAAAGAATATAAATATGTATATGCAACCAGTCTGAATTCAAAAGCAATAAGTAATTCCAATAACTTGGTCTGCAGGGACCCTTTCAACCTAAGGTGTACTTTTCTTTGATTAACATCCCCATTAGAAATTTTTTCCAAATATTTTTATTTTTGTTAAGATCCTTCTCACCTGACCTCCTAAAATACATCTACTGTTCATGTGTGCGGATGCCGCTGTATTTAGATTTATCTTATAGTAATATGGTATATATACTCGTATCCTGTGAAATGTTACAAAATAAAACTGTTTTCTTTTTTTTCACAAACGAGGTCATATCGAAAATTTGTATGCATTTCATTTCTTTTTTTATATCTATTTTTTTATTTTTACTCTTTGTCTATTTCCGCTTATTTATGTTGTTATTTGTGCAAAGACAATGTTTTGATAAACATTTTTATATGGAGTTGAAAAATAAAATAGAAAATGAAAAATTTCTCAGGATATTTGCTGTTTGTTTAGAAATAAGATAAATTTATCAAATAAGTTTTATTTTTTTAGAAAAAGTTACTATTTGTTTTCTATTAAGCTTTTTTTTAAATTTCTTAAGGCCAAAAACATTTTTAATTTTGACTAAAGGGTGGGTGAATGTATGTTGCTTTAAGGCATGTTCATTACTTATGGCCTTCACATGAAATGGAATTTTTGATGTCTGTTGAAATTATAGTATACGTTAACGACTTTATTATGCAATAGTTTATTCTTAATTGTTTGAGTGCTATAAATTTATTTAAGCAAATGTAGAACAAATTTAAAAATAGCAATTTTATAGTGTAAACAAATATTTGCGTCTTTCATTTGAAAACCCGATTTTTGCCAAAAAACGTGAGTGATCACAGACTCAGTGTATTTTTTTTCATTTAAAAGTATATTTATGAAGTAATAAGAGATTTAACAATTTCTGGATTTTTTATATGAAAATGCGATATTTGGTCACAAATTTCAGTGATCCCTGATTAAGTTTATGTTCAAGTTTAAAGATACATTTACAAAGTTCGATTTTTCATATGAAAAATAAATTGTTGATTAAATGCTGGACTGGCACACACTAAGATTTTTTTCATTTAACCCTCCTGTTTCCGAGATCCATAGCGACCTTCTTAATTTTAAAACACTCGCCACTCCTTAATGTTGTTTTGTTTGGAAAAACGTGTGCTGAACCGATTAGAGCTGGTTATGAATAAATACGAGCAATACATTTTATTGAGGTTTACTGACGTTTAGTACGTGGATTAGTGAATTAGAAAATTTATTATTAAAAAAATCGCTAATTAGTTATGTTTAATTGCTTGCAATAGCGTTTTTTACAAGAGTTGCTACATCTTGCCTACCCTTAATATTTATACGAACATGTATACAGCAGGAAAACCGTTGTATGTACATTCCTAAAAAATGATGTGTGCTTCAAGCGTATGAACTGTCTGGATTTTGTAACCATGTCACTAAATCATTAAATCAAAATTTTTTGTAAAGCAACAAATTGTACATATCAATATAATTTTGATGTCGAGGTTGAAGATAATGACGACTTAAGATATCAGCCAACCCTTGACGTTGATGAGTCAAACTGAACAGCATGTGGAAATCAATGAGGAGCTGGATTATTTCGACTAAGATGAATTATATACGCCTTCTGCCACTACCTAATAGTTATTTAACATCTAAAAATGGCACGAAATGGAACAAAATTGCAACACCGAGTACCCGCATGATCAATGCATTTTTGGCTATCGTTTTTATGCTGAGCTATATAAATCGAATCATGAACCTGCTCAGGAACAGTGGGGCCACACACATGCTGAAATATACAAAGCCGCATTATCTCACGATCTATTTATGCTCATTAAAAAAATGCATTTGCTTTAATAACGCAAATTCGCGACGTGAGCGATTAATCAACAGTCCTACCGCTGCTTTTGACACTGTTTGGCAAATGTAAGAGGCCAATTGGACGGCTGCCTACATCCTGCACGATGCGCTGACCGTGGACGAGCATTGTATTGCTTTACTTAAAATGCAGCAGCTTGTGGTGTGCATTCAACATTGCTGCATCATTGTAATACGTGTACACTAGAGCTGGAACTTCAGCAAGAAGCATCACAACAGCGATTTATTTCATGTATTTTTAAATGTAATAAAGCCGAAATTATCAAAATAAAATTCAAATTTTTATTTAAAATTCAAATGAGTCAAATTGCAATTTATAAAGCTTTCATACTTTAATAGTCTTATTTCTTCAAAATTTTCCAGGAATATTTTCTATTCACTATCAGAATTTATTTCTTTGTATATTTCTGTTACGACGCTTACTTCAGCTATCCTTTGGCCAGCAATGAAGTAAATTGTACAGAAAATGTATACAACTATTAGATACTAGCAGAATATAATGATTTTCTTACCCGCTACGTCCTCCGTCAGCATTCTTTATATCTTATAACTGGATAGTGCTTATTGTAAATTTTATTTATTTAACTTAATTATTTTATCAAATAGATTCTGGGAATTTTATTTCTCATGTTGAGTTTCATTTTTATTATAAAAATATTGAAGGAATCAGACTATTAAAGTATGAAAGCTTTATATATTGTAATTTAGTTAGAAAACACATTCGAATTAATATAAAAATTTATAATAAAAATAAAACTCAACATGAGAACCAAAATTCGCAGATTCTTTTTGTCAAAAAAAAAAAATTCGGAAAAGTTTGCAAAAATAGCGAAAGGACTGCAAAAATTACGTAAAAATGGCTAAATTTGCGGAAATTCGTAAACATTGATAGCAGCGGCATGATAGCACAGTCTAATATTTATAAAAATCGTAAAAGCACTTAAGAATAAAGATAGCTAAAATTTATTTGAAATCGTAATATCGATAAAAAAAAACAAAATGTCGGAAAATAACATAAAAAGCATTAAAATTGTTTGCCAAACATGGTATTCCAGTTTTCTATAACTTGTGATTTGTTCTCCGATGAGGCATTGCTCGCAGTCTACGATAGAAAAATCCTCTTGAATCATCAACGCGTAGAGTGTAGAGCTTTATTCCGATGTGAATATAGTTAAGCGCATTAAAATACGAGTCCATAAGCTTGGACACACGTGGGAAATGGAAAAGGATGCATCTGGCCGTAAAGCATACAAGGAAGAACCCATCGGTGGGAAACGTAGAAAAGGACAACCCAACGCTCAATTGTTACTAGGGTATTCATTCGGTTAACCGTTAATCGGTTAGCCAATTAAGTACTACCCGATTAACTGATCGGTTAATTTAAATTTGGCTATATTCGATTAACGATTAAACCGGTTGATTTTAGTCGATTAACCGATGTAAGAAAATTTTGAAATTTTTGTAGAATTATAACATATTTTTTGCGTTCTTAATTATGTATTGAGAGGAAACACTCACATACAAATAGTATGGCTGACTTCTTAAACGCAGTATTGCAATGCAACACTAAAAGGATTTGATTCAAAAACTCTATAACTTTTCTGTATACAAGGCCTTGAGGTCATTATTGCATGGTAACGGTTTTAACTGCAAAATGGTTGCGAAGTTTGTGCATTGTTTTAATTTGTGAAGACTTTGCAATACTGCGTTTATGTAATCAGCCCGTGTATTGAGAAAATATTTTTTCATACAAACAAAGAAGGTGTTCAGTGATCTTCATTTTAAATAAGTGTTTGCTGTCAACAGCTTTTTGTTTCACGTACTCTTTTTTATGTATTTGTATGTATGTGTTTAGTTATTTGTTTCTTCTCATATCAATCTTTAAACAGAATTAACCGAAATATTAAGAAGTGTTAACAATTTAAAAAAATTAAAACAGGACTCTATTGTCATAATGGAAGATTTTATATGTTTAGAGAAATTAAGGAAAAGGACTGAGAAATTAAATATTCTGCATTATCGGTTGCTTTCGATTTCTCAAACATCTACGTTAAGGGAAAGAATTTTTTCCAAGTTAAATTTTATCAAAACTAAAGAAAAGAATCACTTAAATCCTAAACATTTAAATGAACTTATATCACGGTTTATTTTTTAATAAAAACATATGTATTAAATAAAATATGTATATGCAAATATTACATATTTATGAATTATTTTTTTGTTGGCTCGTTTTAGTTCAAGAATTGTTGTTTTTGTTTTTTTTTAGTAAAAAACTCCAAATAATAAATAATTTATGCATTTTTATTTATTGAAATTACCTAATTTATAAAAAAAAACTTTATAAATCGATTAACCGATCAATAACAAAATTAACCGATTTTTAACTGATTAAACCAAAACCTCGGTTAAATATTCGAGCGATTAACCAATTAAAACAAAAGCCCGATGAAATAAATACCCTAGTTGTTACACAACCTAATAGCACTTGATTTCTCTAATTGGCGCCGGCATGCAGAAGACATGTATAGCTGGCGTTCGATTTTACTTCAGGCTGTAATCGACTCGTGGTTGTAATAACGATCTAAAGTAAAGAAAGTGTTTTATCGCTGACAAATAACAAATAGCATTATTACAGGTTTGGAAAAATATTTTATACATGCACCTTTTCACTTGGTGATATTTTTTGTGCAGAAAATAAAACATCATAAAAATAACAATCAAAACTATCAAACCACACCCCAAAAGCAAAATACCGTACAATTTGCTATAGTTTCCTGCGGACCTTTTTACTACTTTAAGGCCAACGGGAGACTCACTAATTGGTGGGTTAATACCAGAGTTCCGAAAAATTCATATATGATCGCTCATATTTAACCATTCATGAATTTTTTCATGAATGAGGAATTTAAAACGTGTAATTTTTTTCACAACCATGAATGAATTGTGAATTTTTTTGCCAATTCATTCATGAGCGTGAGGAAAAATAAATTTTTGCCTTTCCTCAGTCATGAAAAATGAGGCAACAAAAAATTTTCTTAACGCTCCTCACCAGTAATGTTGTTGTTGCTCGGCAGTTTGCATGACCACAGCACGAAATGCCTTTGTGTGTATTTTGTTTTTGTTAAAGGCAACGAGCCAAAGTGTGTGTTGAATTTTTTTTAGGCAAATATTATTTAAAAAAAAAAACTAAAAGAACTACACATATCGTCATCTTAAATGCAGAATAATATAACATCACAGTTTTCATGAGAAGCAAAAAACGTTGTAAAATGGAAATTAATTGAGATATAAAAGCAATTTTAAATATTTAGAATAAAAATGCGATAACCGATTTTTTTTTTTTTTTTTTTGATAAAAAATAATATTTTTACTGTTATTTATTTAGTTATGTGTGTTACGTTATTTTAATTTGTAATTCTCTGAAGCAAAACGACGAATCATCAACGAAAGTATGATAATATTAAGTTAAACAATCATATAAAACATTAAATAATTAAATATTTCTGTTAAGTTACAGGTATAATAGAATATAAAGATAAATATGGTTAAATGCACATATAAAAATTATAATCACACAATTAATATGCAGCATCATTAGGAATGCGTTGAAATGGTGAAATAAGTTTACTTTTCTGATGCAGTGCAGGCAGTACTGCATTTGAGAACGTAGAGATGTTATATTATTAGAGATATTATTATGACATATTATTTATAGTTTTTTATTTCTAATTAGAAGTGGATTAAACTAAAAAAAAGTACTTCATTAAATTTAAATTAATTTTAAAAATCCAACTTTTCCATTATAACTAACGTGTATTTTGATGTCCTTATAATGAATTTTCTCAATTGAATTTTTCTTTACAATAAACAAGTTTTGTAAAAAATTTGACTCAATATAAGGAATTATTTCGAAAAAACTTCTGCAAGAAGTAAATTTTAATTAGTTAATTTCTGAAAAATTTAAATAAGAAGAATGAAAGAGTTTTTCAATTAAAAGTAGTATTGATAGCAGCCCGCGTATTCAGTGAAAGAAAATGTTGTATAAAGAAGCACTTATCCTTAAAAAAAATACTATTAGTATTTAATAAAGCCGTAAAAGGATTAACACAAAATTTAGCTAAACAATTTATATTCCAGCACTTGATAAGAAATGCTATTATTCTAAAGATGTAGAAGACAAGTAATTTATTATTTAACACAAAAGGCTTTATAACAGTCTTTTTGATGATATTGATGATTCTATTGTATTATAAACTTTCTATATTAATAATGAAGATATATTCTGATCCAATAGCAACAGATTCATTATAGGGAAATTCGACTGTATTAACATTTATTAAAAACTATATATGTACATATATAAACTCATAAGGTTGGAAAACGAAATAAATGATGGAAAAATCATATAATAAAAATAATGGCAGTCTGCTGGAAGCTAAAAACTAAGGACCTGCAGATGGTACTATTTATTCTTGGAAATTCATAGCGTATGGGAGTGCAATGGGTTATGCTGTGATACTTCTAACAGTCCAATGTAGAAGAAGCTAATAGTCATACTTACTGCCCGTTCGCCGATATCGAACGTTAACGTTCGCATAGAAAATTACATTTAAAACAAAAACAATTTTTGAAATTTTGTTTTTGTTATAAATGTTATTTACTATGCGAACGTTAACGTTCGATATCGGCGAACGGGCAGTTAATATAGGTTTTTCAATACATATATATATATATATATGGATTCGGTTTATATTAATTTTACAATACTGTTTTTTTTTTTTGCTTATGCAATAATGTGCAGTTTGATCACTTATTTCACTAACACGTTCAGAGTATGTATGAAACAGAATACCCATTTTTGACGTAAAAAAAAATGAATGTGTTCGTAAAAATATATCAAATAATCTGCTAATTTTTTTTTAATTAAGATTATTCATTATGTTTTTTAAGGAAATTATTTACTTAATGATAAGCCATTTTTGATTTTGTTAATAGATTGGATATTTTTTAAGGTGGAAGTTTAAAATTTTTTTTTAAATATTTAACGTGAATCGTAATCAATAAACAGTCTATTTAAAAATTTTCAATGATACATTGCTTTGCATTTTAGCAAACGATATTTATACTGTTGTAAAAAATTCTTTGATGCTTTTAAAAGGGATCGTTTTTTTCTTAAGCAGACATAAAGGCAAAACTCATTGAAAAAAAAATTCCAAGTACTCAATACGTGTTGTTGTTGTAATACAGTTTTGGTTTTACCAACCAATTTTGCTAAAAATTATGTGTAAAAGCAAATGTGACAGCAGGTACAATCGAACTTCCCTATAATATATCTGCATGGGACCATAAAATCACTTCATTTACGTTAAAAAAGCAACAATTTTACAACTTTGGTTTTTGTTCAAATGTATTTTACTTGTAGATTTGTAATTTCTAGTTTTGAGAAACAGCGCTCAGGTTTCTATACTTGCTCATGGAGTTTTTTTTCAATAAGTTTTGCCTTTATGTCTGCTTAAGAAAAGGACCGACCCTTTTTAAAGCATACATTTTTTTTTTTGCAATGGTATACATATGGTTTGCTAAAATGCAAAGCAATGTATCATTGAAAATTTTGAAATAGACTTTTTTATTGATCACTTAAAAAATATCCAAGCTATTAACAAAATCAAAAATGGCTTATCATTAAGTAAATAATTTCCTTAAAAAACATAATGAATAATCTTAATTAAAAAAAAATTAGCAGATTATTTGATATATTTTTACGAACACATTCATTTTTTTTTACGTCAAAAATGGGTATTCTGTTTCATACATACTCTGAACGTGTTAGTGAAATAAGTGATCAAACTGCACATTATTGCATAAGCAAAAAAAAAAAACAGTATTGTAAAATTAATATAAACCGAATCCATATATATATATATATATGTATTGAAAAACCTATATTAACTGCCCGTTCGCCGATATCGAACGTTAACGTTCGCATAGTAAATAACATTTATAACAAAAACAAAATTTCAAAAATTGTTTTTGTTTTAAATGTAATTTTCTATGCGAACGTTAACGTTCGATATCGGCGAACGGGCAGTAAGTATGACTATTAGCTTCTTCTACATTGGACTGTTAGAAATATCACAGCATAACCCATTGCACTCCCATACGCTATGAATTTCCAAGAATAAATAGTACCATCTGCAGGTCCTTAGTTTTTAGCTTCCAGCAGACTGCCATTATTTTTATTATATGATTTTTCCATCATTTATTTCGTTTTCCAACCTTATGAGTTTATATATGTACATATATAGTTTTTAATAAATGTTAATACAGTCGAATTTCCCTATAATGAATCTGTTGCTATTGGATCAGAATATATCTTCATTATTAATATAGAAAGTTTATAATACAATAGAATCATCAATATCATCAAAAAGACTGTTATAAAGCCTTTTGTGTTAAATAATAAATTACTTGTCTTCTACATCTTTAGAATAATAGCATTTCTTATCAAGTGCTGGAATATAAATTGTTTAGCTAAATTTTGTGTTAATCCTTTTACGGCTTTATTAAATACTAATAGTATTTTTTTTAAGGATAAGTGCTTCTTTATACAACATTTTCTTTCACTGAATACGCGGGCTGCTATCAATACTACTTTTAATTGAAAAACTCTTTCATTCTTCTTATTTAAATTTTTCAGAAATTAACTAATTAAAATTTACTTCTTGCAGAAGTTTTTTCGAAATAATTCCTTATATTGAGTCAAATTTTTTACAAAACTTGTTTATTGTAAAGAAAAATTCAATTGAGAAAATTCATTATAAGGACCCAGCAAAAACTTTGCTTACAAAATAAGCAGAAAAATAATGAGAACTTGAGGAAGAGAGTACTTACTTTTCTACTAGAAAAAGTACTTATTTTTGTTCACGATGTCCCAAAAGTAAGCCTTTATAATTTGGCCAATTACAACCTAAAAAATAATACCTTTATTTTATACTTAAAAGTTGTATCAAAAGAGACAAGAAATAAGTTCTTTCAAATTAACTTTTAAAAAGGTTAACAAATTAAAATTGCTCTGAAATCTTATGTAAATGTTGTTGAAAAAGTGTGCATAATAATACATTTTTCGAAATGTAAGAAAATATTTAATAAAGAGTTCTTTTGCTGCACAAAATCATTTATAGCTCTAACACTGTAATAACAATGTGTGCCTTAATATATATATGTAAATATACGGGCCTGTCACAGATATCAATTTCGATCGACAGTTTTTTTAATTCCGAGAAAGCTTCTTCAGAAAACGAAACCCGATAAATTTTCTCGGAATGAAATCACTTTTAATTTTTTGATTGAAAGAACATTTTGTTTTGGTTTGCACAATATTGCCACATTTATCTTAAAATAACAAAATTAAAATTTGTCGGAATTACGAAAATCGATCGAAATGAAAATACGGATTCAAAACAATTCCGAACAATTTCTGTGACAGCCCTGGTTATGTTCTTCAAAAAAACATCGTTAACATTAGAATGATATCACTAATAGTATTCTAATAACAAAAATATATTGTGTTGGTTATTGGAACTTTTCTTGGAACTTTAAATGGACAATAGCCGCAAGGTTATAGATATAATCAACTGTTGAATAATTTCTTCTAAAGCCAGCTTGATATTCCGATAATAAGTTCTTTCTTTCACACTAATGAGACAATGGGGGGATTCACAAGCTGTACTATCAAGTCATATCGTCATAATGTCCTAAATAATATTCTACAATTGTTTAAAAAAAAAATATTGTTGTGTTTCAAACAACATAAAAAAATATTTTTTTTTTAAACAATTGTAAAATATTATTTAGGACATTATGACGATATGACTTGATAGCACACCTTGTGTATCCCCCCATTGTGTTGAAAATTTTGGAACATATTTATGTATATATTTACATACATGTGATTGATTTTTGGATTTTCCATGTATTTCACATCGAAATTATTCTTAAAATTTTATAATACTACCGGATATCTAACAAATATTAATATAATATATTGAAAATTGATTTAAAAAATTATTTGAAATCATATAATAATAACTTATTTATGTCATTATACCAAAGTATTTTTTGTAATGTATAATTATGACTTTTTTAAGATATACTAATAAAGTTATTATTTAATATATAACTAATAATGCAAAAAGTGGCGAATAAAGCTGCAAAGTAATGAATTCTGGAAGTCATTAAAAGTAGCATTGTAAGTCAAGTTTTTGCTGGGGACATCAAAATACACGTTAGTTATAATGGAAAAGTTGGATTTTTAAAATTAATTTAAATTTAATGAAGTACTTTTTTTTAGTTTAATCCACTTCTAATTAGAAATAAAAAACTATAAATAATATGTCATAATAATATCTCTAATAATATAACATCTCTACGTTCTCAAATGCAGTACTGCCTGCACTGCATCAGAAAAGTAAACTTATTTCACCATGTCAACGCATTCCTAATGATGCTGCATATTAATTGTGTGATTATCATTTTTATATGTGCATTTAACCATATTTATCTTTATATTCTATTATACCTGTAAATTAACAGAAATATTTAATTATTTAATGTTTTAAATGATTGTTTAACTTAATATTATCATACTTTCGTTGATGATTCGTCGTTTTGCTTCAGAGAATTACAAATTAAAATAACGTAACACACATAACTAAATAAATAACAGTAAAAATATTTTTTTATCAAAAAAAAAACTGGTTATCGCATTTTTATTCTAAATATTTAATATTACTCTTATATCTCATATAATTTCCATTTTACAACGTTTTTTGCTTCTCATGTAAACTTATGAAATTTGATGTTACAATGTTCTGCATTTAAGATGACGATATGTGCAGTTCTCCTATTTTTTTTTTTCAATAATATTTGCCTACAAAAATAAAAAACAGCACACACATTTTGGTTCACCAGTCAAGAAATAATTTTACAAAAAAAAATACACACAGACTAAACGTGCTGCCCGGCGGGGAAAATTGCAAGCGAATCACTTTTTAGGCCTTTAAGAATGTTTACAATTAAATTTTTAGTAAACTTTTACTTATTCCAGTCTGCCTTTTTTGAAAAGGTCTTTTAGAAAGGTTTCTATTTAATATTTTACAAATTAAAATTTTCTATTCTTAGATAAGGCCTGTCGCAATCGTTTTATTAGCCACAACAATTAAACTTGGATAAAGCTTTATTCTTAAATCTTTTTAGAACCCCTTCCAGAAGTGTTTAAAATATATGCAAAAGTGCAAGGTGTTGGTCTCCAATGACACACCTTGCTAATTGGTAATAAAGTTGGAATGCGGCTGGGAGATCTTATGTCTGCAAAAAGGCCTTCTATAAGGCCTCTTTACTACTTGATTTTCCCGCTGGAAATGGTTGGGAAAATTTCATTTTTTTCCTTGTGAAGAATTTTAACGTGAGTTTTTTCAAATTTTTCATATCTGAAAAATCACAAATGAATTTTTTGTTTTTGCTGACTCCTCATGAGCGAGGAAAATCAAAATAGTTTTTTTCCTCACCCTCATGAGGATGAATTTCCAGAAAAATTTTTAAATTTTCACGCTCGCTCATGAATGAAGAATGAGCGAGCGTTTCGGTACTCTTAATACTATTAACTTAATACTATATTTCCGAAGTTAACAATTTTTTGAGTTTCCATATGAACAATTGATTTTTGTGAACACTCAAACCTTTGAAGTCTCCATTTAAACTTTTGTTTACGAAGTTATAGGCGATTTTTGTATTTTTCATAGAAAAATCGATTTTTGGTCAAACATTTCAGTGATCACTGGTTAAGATTAATTTTCCATTTAAACGCATGTTTACGAAAATACAAGCGATTAAACAATATTAAAATTTGTTTTAGAATTTTTCCGATTAGACAGTTATTTATGGAGTTATAAGCGACTGAAGGTTTTAGGATTGATTACAGAATTAAATTATTTTATCGATTTCAGAGATATTTACGGAATTATAAGCGATTAAAAAATATTTAATTTTCATATAAAAATCGATATTTGCGTAAAAATATGAGTGGTCAGAGAATTCGCTTATTCTATAGCTAAGATAGTTATTTAAAGAGTTATAAGCGATGAAAGATTTGTTAAATATTCATATAAAAAATCAATATTTGCGTAAAAATATGAGTGATCACAGAATTTTCTTATCTTATTGATAGGGAGTTATTAACCAATTTATAAGTAATTAAATTTTTTTTATTTTCATATAAAAAATCCGTATTTGGTTAATAATGTGAGTGCTGACAAAATTCATTTATTTTATCGATTAGACAGTTATTTTTCTTATAAAAAATCGATATTTCGGTAAAAAATAGGAATCATCAATGAATTAGATAGCTTAGGTCCGTACAGATTCTCTTTATTAAACCGTATTTAATAACCTAAGAACCAAGTACTTAGACGGTTATGAAAAAATTTACTCGGTTTCTTTCTTATTGATTACAATGGCGGTAAGCTAAATAGCCCAAATCAAAATCGCTTTGGCATAACAAACAGCGGCTTCGCTACCCAAAATTTCTCTTCATAGCTGGCCTTCGGGTGGGCGCAATGCCGAATTTGGAAGCTTAAGTAAGCGAAGCCGGTGTTTGTAATACCTTAGAGGATAAAATGCTTACGTCCGACACAATGCCTACTATGCATAGAAGCTTTAGTTATCGATTTCAATTATTAATATCGGCATTTTCGAATTCGGGATTTTAAAGAAATAATACATCAGTTACTGCAAACAAAAGTCGATTTGACCCCTGCAAGATTTAGTTTTAAAAAATATTGTTATACTATTAAAAATGTTGTATCACCCAATTTTCACGATTATTTTTCCCCTATTTTTAAATCACGTCTTTTTTGCTGGCTGTATAACGCAAACTACAGTTCACAATTTTAGAGACACTTTGATAAAATTTGGTACAAACTATTAAATTTGGACGAATAGCAGGAATCGGCCCATACCTTAATAAAGCCCCAATATAATTTTCTTTCCAGAATAGAGTCTTATTTCATATAAACCACCTTCCAATTCTGGTATTTCGATTGAACCCAAAAATATTCTATTTCAACCATAATCATTTAACCAAATATTATTTAAATCTGACTATATTTGACCACAGCTCGCATAAAAATACCGTCCCCCAAAAATATTCTATTTCAACCATAATCATTTAACCAAATATTATTTCAATCTGACTATATTTGACCACAGCTCCCATAAATATACCGCCCCCCAATATAGCTTTTAATGGCTTATCAACATGATAAATATTGCTTTGAAATTGACATGAAATTTGGTGACGATAACTTCAATGTCATAACATGTAGGTCCAGAATTGACCATAGGTCCCATACAAATGCTTTCCAAAAATCTAATTCAGATATAGATATCTAGATAATATTCGGAACAAAGAACTCGTGTGAATCTTAAACTAATAACATTATTTTGTTTTGGCGCGTTCATAATTGAACATTAGTCCCAAATAGGGTACATACTCGAAAATTTGTTTTTGGTGTAGAGTATAATGTAGTCGGGCTTTCTCACTTGTTTTTTATAATTAGGTAAATATCATTAAAGTGGCGATGTATTCTCAGAAAACAGTAAAGCTTGATGTGAAATTAATAATGATATTTAATTAAACCTATTCTGAAATATATATTGCTATAACATGGTTAAATATCATTCCAAACTAATAGCATTTTCAAAAAAGGAGAACTTGTTGTGAATTTCTTAATAAAATTCAGATAAAATTGATATTATTTTTCGACCTTTTATTTGTGTTTGCTGGGAATATGGGGAATCTACTAACACAATGATAAAAATTTTAATTTTACTAACACATTTTCATCACTTAAGATTTTTTTTTTTGACAACAGACTTAGGTTTTTGACAAGCGTGTTTTATCATATCTATGTAATCTATGGCTATAGATATGTAAATAAATCTATATAATTGTCAGTAGCGTTTTATCAATAAAAAAACTTGTTTCAAAAGTATTTCAATTTAATTAATGTTATAAATTATTTAATTATTTTTTTAGTTGAAAGAAAATTAAAAATATAATATTTATTTAATTAACATATTAATTGTTTTCAAATAAATTTTTAATTAAAATATTTATTATATAACAAAAAATCCTAATTTATTTTTTCGTTTAAAATAAAATTATTTAAACTTTTGTTTGTTGTAATTAATTCCCTTTTTTAATAATTGAAAAAAATACTGAAATTTATTGTCCGAGGATAAGCTGTTCCTATGCGCATTTCACTGGTTACTTAGGCCAGATCAGAGTGGGGAATGTAAGAAAAGATAAACTCATTGTTTTATTGTTGGTATTTTGTTTAAGCTTTGATATCGTTGCAAGTAAGACTTTTTAAGTGTACGTACGTAATTCTGATTCCCTCTATAGTCATGTTTGCTGATAGCTTTGGCTTTTCTAAAATTATTTAGGAGAACGTTTCCTGATGATCTGGCCTAAGCAACCTGTGATATGCGCATATGAACAGCTTATCCTCCAAGAAAATATTTCAGTATTTTTTTTATCAATTATTAAAAAAAGGAAATTAAGCACAACAAACCAAATCTTTTAATAAACAATTGTATTCCCAAAAACAAATTTGATAATATAATTATTTAAACTTTTAGAATTGTTGTTGGGAATTGTCAAAATATTAGCTATATTTAATTTAATCCTTTAACACATTGCTTGAAACGGCAAAGTTTTTTGATCATATTTTTAATAAAAATTAAAAATATTCTTTATTGAAAAAAAAATATTCAAAATTTAACATTTTTACAATGTTTAGTAATCAATATAATCATTTTGGTAAAAGATGGAAAGTCAACAAATTGGTTGCTTGATTCTATGAATTTGATATAAATTTGGTGATTAGAGACAATTTTTAATTTTTTCTGTGTAGGAATAATTCTATTATACACTACCAGAATATCTGGTATCTTTATGTTACTTTCGAAAGAAAAAATGTTAAATATAATAAAAATAGTTTATGAAAAAGAAATAATTCCCACGTCTTTTATGTATTAAAAAATATGTTCTCTAACTATTAAATACTAAAAGTGTATGTCATATTCGTTTTAGAATAGTATTTTTGTTTATAATTGTTAAGTTTTTTTTTTGTTTTTTTTCTTTTACACAAATAAGTATTTAAATATTTATGTATGTACGTTACATGTATATTTTGTTTACAATTCTAACGATATCACGCAATTGTTTGTACAAAATGTTAAGTATTTGTCATGTTACTCAATTCTAAGAAGATATTGAATCATGTAGTTATTAATAACAAGTTTGAAAATATTTTTTTGTTAAATGTTTTGTTTTTGATTTTTTTTACCAATTTATGAGCATGCAACTTATGTAAATGTTGCTATGTAGAAAATTAGTAATTATGTATGTATATGAAATAAATGTTCCAGGTAAAATTTAAATGATAGTACATTAAACTGATTTGACTAATTCTGAATTGCGTGATTAATATTCTTAATGGTGAATTCCATTAAGAAAACATGTAAGAATGCTTTATTCGGTTGTGCCCAATCTTTCATTGTTTTATCGCTCATAACCATCCAGCCCAGAGCATTGTACATTTCTCATAAAAAGGTGTTTATAAATTTACATTTTCTATGGGAGCCCCCTAAAAGAATAGTGAAAGCGGATAGGTTTGTTTGATACTGTTAGTCAAATAAAACACGACCGTTTTCAATTCAAACATTTATTCAACTAAAAAATAAAGAGAAGTATAAAAATGCAAAAAAGAATCTAAGAACAAAAGATAATGATGCAATTGAGTTGCAGTGTTGTCAATTCGTGAGGACAGTTGAAACTATAAAAAGTAACCAACAGATACAAATGTTGAAAAATTTAAAAAAATAAAGTGGTTATGGGACTATATTTACTTATCTGAGGGTGATTCTAGGACAGCTATGGGGCTGTTGTTGTAATTTTTTTCCTTTTTGCCCCCAATTTAAGCTTCATGAGCATTACCTTTCCCTTATTCTACCCCCATTTTTTTTGCTCATGCACTTTTGTTCAGAACCTCATAAAACTAGGAAATCTAGCGCATTTTAACCTGTCACTAAGAAACTACATATATCACTATTCCACAGCTAATGTACATATATTTGCATCACTTTTAATCTTATGGACAGCCCATTTTAAAACTTTTACAATATAATTAGGACACCGTAGGTAAATTTCGGCTTAAAAAAAAAACCAAACATTTTGGGCCTAAGTAAGAAAAATTTTTATTGCAATTGTGACTTCCGGTTTCACAGTACGACAACCATGCACAGCTATTTAAGTGACTTTTATACTAATGCATATTCTATTTTAAAACGTTTACAGTATTATGCTAATTTCGAACTTAGATAAATTTTTAAAATGCAATTAAAAATTATCACTTTCGGGTTTTAAGTACCTTACGAGTTTAAAGAAATTGGCATAGCTCTAAGTTTTCAAACAGAACTGCGTCGCGACCAGATTTTCCATTAAATTTGCTGTAGACAGCCGTCGTGCCATAAAATCTATTTTATTATGGGAACGTTTTTTCTTATGCTCTCACATATAGACACTTCTACTCCTAACAATTCTACCATACTTTGATTAAAATTCATAACTTTATTAAAAAAAAAAAAGCAACAGAAGACAACGCAAAAAAAATTTAAAGTAACTCCGACGATTTAATTATGCCCTAGAGGGAAGCGAATTGACACCAAAGTAGTCGTGTGATAGGATAGGTGGTAGAGACCGGTTCTAGTTCTAACATTTTATATGCATGCGACCTATCAAATGACACCTAACAGCCACCATTTGACAATTCACACATCTATTCTCAATGAACGTGTTTAGTGTTAGTTACAACAATGGAGTATTATTTCAATCCCTGCGGGAAATTTTCTGTCAATTGTTCCAACAGACTGGTCCTGGGACTTGTGCAAATATAACATGTGTAAACAGGAAGAACTCATGACAAGTGAAAAGATAACCAATCATTTAACTGGTATATGAAGAACCAAAAGGTAGAAAAAGTAATGAGTTACACTACAGTTGGTGTGACACATTTTTTTTTTGGGACATTCTTCTATTATAATCATTTTCATATTCTCTTGTTAATTTTTTTTTCCATCAATATATATATTTTGCCCAACTGTGTATTGTTACGAGTTCCTTGACAAGCATGGGTATACCATCCATTTATTTACAGGGGTAAATTGTATAAAAGGGAAAACAGAAACATGGTCGATTGCTTTACATGTTATTAAAAATAAATAATAACAACAACAAACCATGTTCCGTTCAGTCTAATTATGCTGGTATATGTAATATTTTTGTCATAGTTTAACAAAAATGTATAGTCAATAAATTAGAAGTTTTTGTTTTACATAAAAAAAATATTCCACATACAACAACTTAACATGTTTTAACTAGGGGTGTAGAAAAAGGAAAAAGAATATTAACACAAAAAGTTTTTCCAATTTTCCTACCATTTCCATCTATTAACCTTAACAAACTATTTAATCTATAAATAAATATATTTATATATATATATATATGTTAGTAATCGTGTAAATAAAGTCATAAATATTAATTTGAAAATATAATATCTATACACAGCCATGCATATATATTTATATAATTACTATCGCACTTGATCATCAAGACGGTATTAACTCGAAATTTTAAAATGTTCGGTAGAAGAAAATAATTCTTAATTTTATATGAAAGGCACATGACAAAGAATTAGTAAACCAACCGTTTCATTACCAAAAAGTACACAAAATAACACGATACTCTTACAGCGGCTAGATATGAATATAACGTGTCGATTTTTTCCAAAAACTGAAAGAAATAAAAATTTTGAGTTAATAATTTCTTTATGACCAAGTGCGATATATTAATTTATACATGTAAAAATTTAATTTGCGTGCCAAAATTTGTACATGAACTATGACTGCTTCGTACTTTCTTCCCTGATAAATTTTATATTCGCTCTACCAGCACAGTGGTGAATGATATACTAAGTTTGATGCTCCATCTGAAACTCAAAGAAATGTTTTGCAAGGACCCCATTCAGGTCTCATATTTTGGATCCTTGAGCATATTTACTTAACTATTCCCTTTTTTTGCACGACTTTTCAAACAAGCTTATATTTTAGCTACTCAGCAGAAAGAAGGATTTTGATGCCAGTGGCTTAAATTTATCCCGAACAGTAAATGTGGACCAAGCTTCCTAAAAATTTAATTATTCTATTTATCTACACGCAGAGAAAAAATATGGTTGGGCATGGTTACGGCAAACTAAACTATGTTTATTGTAACAATATCTTGTTGTCGCACACAAAATATTGTTATTTTTATTTAATATCAACAATATTATTGTTACTGGAAACATGTCAATGTTTATCGCAATTATAAATTTAAGAATGGTTCACTGAAAAGTAATCATTTTTATAAAAACTAAATAATGATAACTTTGAAAACATACTATATTCCTCACAACCATTTAATGATATTAAATAGCCATAACATGATAACTTTCTACACGTGTACTCATAATATGTTTAAGATGCAAACAAAATATCTTTACTTTTGTTATCGCCATTTGTAAAACAATTTTGCATCAGTTGTATCGTTTGTTTTACATATCCCTATCGAATTATATGTTATTCAGTGTTTAAACAATGTAAAGAACTACCCATGAAAAAACCAAGTTTAAAGAAATTGTATTTACATTAAAAAAAATTGTAAAGTATCACAAAATAATATATGAATGCTAAAAAAATTTTAATATTGTTTAAAATGGTGCAAAAATATTGACCATTGTTTTGCGTTATTTTAGAGAAACAGAATGAAAATTGTATAAAATAGTTTAGAAATAATTGCCACCTACGACAAAAATAGGTTAAAAATATTATGTTTAAAGTTGCATCATATTATGATGTGAAATACCTTTAACAGTTTTACGTTAATATTGCCAGTAAGAAAATAAGCATAAATATATATTAAAAAAATATTTTTCGGTTTTAGATTTAATCAACATGTTATTATGATTAACATGATAATAATATTATTACTTCTTAACTTATTATAAATAACATGATTATAATTTGACTGCTTCTTAAATTATTATGATATTTATTATGATTAACATGATATATTATAATATATTATAATAGAATGTAATAAAAACAGATGAGGATTAAGGGAAAAATATTATGATGTAATATTAAGAATATATTTGGTCATAATATGATTCAATAATAATCTTAATATATTGACTACAATCGTGAATCTTGTCATAATATGTTGCTCTTAGAAAAGGTTTACCACAACCATGTTTTTTCTTTACGTGTGCCAACAATTCGTCTTATTAAAAAGGAAAACTATATTTATTTTAAAAAATAATTTCAATTAGTATTGTGGTTATTTTGTTGAACTATTCATGGTTTTTAATCCAAATTTTTACTATTTTAATTAGGCTTAAGTTCATTAAATTTAATTTTCATTAAATTATTTTTATGAAGAAAGGTCGAAACATGTCAGGGTAACCAGCCGCCTGGGTTCGAATCACACGCCAGCCAGCCTGGCTTCGAATCCCAGGTCAGTCAAGAATGAAAATTATCAATAACAATTTTAATTAATTTCCCATGTTGTAAAATTCCTTTCTTCATAAAAATAATTTAATGAAAATTAAATTTAATGAACTTAAGCCTAATTAAAATAGTAAAAATTTGGATTAAAAACCATGAATAGTTCAACAAAATAACCACAATACTAATTATTGTTAAAGCTAAGGCACAAGCTCTATGTGTTCATTTGTCCTTCAAGTTGTGCTGTAAAATGTCAACAAGAAAAAAGAAAGACAAAAACATGATAAAACAAAAAATGTACTTTGGACTTCAAGAAGAATTCTTGACAAAAGTACGAAAAAACAGAAGTAAGGAAAAACATGTGAGATCAATTAAAAATGGATAATCATTCAAAAAAGCAAATTTCGATCTACCAAAGGTTAAAATACAATTTGGTTTAAGGATTGATGTTTGACTACTGACGTCAGCAGTCATCGATGGCTGCGAGTGTAAGACGGCAAATCCCTTTGAGAAGACCTAGTGGTTGAGGTCGAAACATGTCAGGGTAACCAGCCGCCTGGGTTCGAATCACACGCCAGCCAGCCTGGCTTCGAATCCCAGGTCAGTCAAGAATGAAAATTATCAATAACAATTTTAATTAATTTCCCATGTTGTAAAATTCCTTTCTTCATAAAAATAATTTAATGAAAATTAAATTTAATGAACTTAAGCCTAATTAAAATAGTAAAAATTTGGATTAAAATAATTTTAAAGAATACAAAATGAAATCATAAAAGATGTAATTACATTAAATTATTCTGACACTCTTATTTCATTATCTTTATGCTTATTACTTTTTAACTTTCAGAATTTTAACTTCCTAATAAAATTATTTTTCTGTCTACAAAAAAGTATTCTATTTGGTACTTAGAACTATGTTATCCCATATCCAGGTACCTCATCGCTAAGCAATGGCGTTCTATCTGTTTTTTGAGACTCAATTTGCGCAACAACTAATAAAGTAGCTTGGCTATTTTTAAAAGGAAAATAATATTTCAGGATTAAATTCAAATTATTAAGAAACTGTTTTTAAGTAAATTGAAAACGGACTAAGTAAAGCGATTAACAAAATTCAACCTTAGTTTTCCCAAAGGTAATATTGGTACAAATATTGCCTTGTTGTCCTAAGGTCTCGATTTATACACATGCCACCATATATCGAGGGGTATGATAGCCCTAAAGGGAAGCGAACTGACCCCAAAGTAGTCCCGTGATAGGTCTTTGATGGAAGAGAGCGTTTCTAGTTCTAAGAATTTACATGAATGTGACCTATAACTTTTGCATGGAGTTGTCATTGGAGGGGGACAATTGACACGTCACACATCTAATCTCAATGAAAGCAGTTAGTGTTAGTTACTACAGGGGAGTATTATCTCAATACAATGTAGTATTATATCAATAAACCAAGTCCTGGAACTAAATTTAAGAACCAAATTTTAGAAAGTCCCAAAAAAAATATGTTACACCACCGGTGAATACTGTACTGTAATTCATAACTTTTTCCAACTTTTGATTCTTCATATACCAGTTAAATGATTGGTACTCCTTTCACTGGTCATGACTTCTTTCTTTCTGTACTTGTTCTATTTTCAGAAATCTCAGGGCCAGTCTGTTGGAACAATAGACACAAATTTCCAGACGGGCGTTTGTGCTGATGCGTATAACACATATAATATCCTTTGGTATACCAATCGACTCAGGGTCAATATTTAAATCAATATCCGGCTGGTCCATGTAAATATTTTGTTGAAAGTTCTGGTCACCATTTTGAAGATAATTTAATGAAATTTTTTATGTACGTTTTCGTTATCACAAGCACTAAGTCTATTGAAAATGGTTCGAATCAGTTCATAATTTCACATAGCTCTCACACAAACTTCTTTTCGGAATCAAGTCTTTCTCCCTAAAAGCCATCTTATCATGTTAGTATTTAGTTTAAAGTTATCCCAAAAATATCTTATTGCAATTTTAATCATCTTGCTAAATTTTATAAGAATCGGTCCATATTTTACTACAGCCCCCAAGCAAATACCACTTTCGAAAATAGCTTTAATGCCATAACATTATAAATGTTGGCATTGATATAAAATTGGCGACGATAACGTCTTTAATAATTACTCTGTAATGTAAATTTAAACTCGAAGGTCTTGAATTTACCATAGGACCCATATGAATGCCCTCCCTAAAATCACGTGCATACAAACAAATTTTATTAAGATGTAGATGTCTAGATATTATTCAGCACAAAGAGCTCAAATCTTAGTTTTGTTTTGAACATGATTGCCCATGCTATTCATGTAAGCCTTTTGTAATCCCAAATATGCAGCGCTTTTGAAAATTTATCTGTAAATATTGTGGTATAGAACATCATATGTTCGGGCTTGATGAACTATACTTACATTGTTTTATCTAGAACTCGATGATATTTGCTATTTTTTTTGAATGAAGTTGAAGCAAATGCTTTTCATTTAAGAAAATATTATAATATCACTTCTAAATAATAAGTTGTGCAGCTAGATTTTCTGTAGATCAATTTTAAAATTTCACAAAAATTTGTTTAAAGTTTTTTTCTGTTATATCCTTTTGTAGCTGAACTAATAAATTTGTTGGTCATATCCTGTCTAAAAATGTCTATATAAACTTTTGACAAAACAATGACTTCCTTTTGAAAATAAAATTAAAATAAATTTCATTCTTTTGTAATGGAGCTTCAACAATGACACTAATTGCTGGAAAAAAACGAGTCCTTCCAATGCATGTGGCATTAATTTACTCTTTCTTTATGACATGTCTTCTATAGTTAGTAGCAAAGACTTTTTCTGTATTGTATATACATGTTGGCTAACAGGCAAACATGTTAAATATAAAGAGAAACACAAATTGAAAACAATTTCTTTTTAATGTCTATGAAAACCCTTTTGAAAGCAATAATAAAAAAAAAATAAAAGAGTTGAGGCAGAAATAAAAAATGAACAAAAGTGAATTGCTAAGAAATCAAAATAACATACCTTTCAACAATAATAAATGTCCGAAATACATTTCCGGCACAGAGTTGAGCATGTTGGCAACAAAAATATCTAACATAGGAATAAATGTTAGAATGATATTTTTTTGTGTGTTAAATAAGAAAACTTTGAGAACGAGTTATTGGAATTTTTAAATGCATATACACGCACATATTAAGTTGTAGAAGTATGAAGGCTTATTAATGTATGTTTGTGTGCAAGTATGGATATAAATATGTGTGTAAGTATGCATATCTAGTTTTTAAATTGGGTTTAATACGTTGTCGTGTATACGTAGTATATGCACATTATTCCACTGGCATTATTGTATACTTGAAAAATGATTACAGAACACTAACATTTTTAAAACCTTGTATTTGATATTGCAAAAAGTCGAGCTGGGAATACCTTACATTTGAATAAGTATTGAGTTGAACAAATTTTTAAATGAGATTATTTTTTTGTTAAAAGTCATAACTGCATAAGCATTTCCTATACAAAATTTAAGTTTTGACAGTAAGGCGATTAATGCGAATTAAACACACGTTTTTAATAGAAATTGAATATCAATTTATTCGTATAGATAATGCAGGCCTAGAAGTTACGACAAATGATGTCAGACAAATATTTGTCTCATTATGGTAATTTTTAAAGTAAAATTGTCAATGGCATTTTTAATAATTGCAGATCTGTTTTTCCAATTTTACGTAAAATGATTTTTTTTAGCCAACTCTACCTTGAGAAAGCGCTACACAAAACCGTACCAAACAGTAGCAAAAGTGCAGAATTTTCTTACTATATTTAAGAGAATTTCGTTAGTTTACGCTTAAAATTTAAAAACATAAAACTAACGAGCTGTATTTGGGCTAGGTGAAATAATAAACGGACTAGCCCTTGCTTAGAAGCTGTCTATATATATATAATAATTAGTACTGTGGTTATTTAATTAAAATGCTAATGGTTTTTAGTCCAAATTTTGATATTTTATTTATGCTTCATGGAATTTGATTTTCATTAAATTATTTTTATGATGAAAGGAATTTTACAACATGAAATTAATTAAAATTTTTTTATAAGTTTTCACTCTTGACTGAGCTGAGAATTGAACCCAGGGGTTCACGGACAGATTGCCCTGAATAATTTCGATTGTAACCACACATCTCTTCGGAGGGGTTTGCCGTTTCACACTCACCTCCATTGAAGGCGGCTGACGTCAATAGTCAAACATCAATCTTTAAGCCAAATGGTATTTTACCGTGGTAGATCGAAATTTTGCTTTGAATGAATGATTATCTATTTAATTGATTTACATGTACTTCCTAACTTCTGTTTTTCGTACTTTTTGCAAGAATTCTTCTTGAAATCCAAAGTACATTTTTTTTGTTCTTTCATGTTCTTCTTGACCTTTTTTCAGCACAACTTGAACGACAAATGTAAACATACAGCTCGTGCCTTAGCTGTTAACGATAATTATTATTATGGCTTATTATTATTATTTTTATTATTATGTTATGGAACTGTTAATGGGTTTTAATCCAAATTTCGATATTTTAATTAGGCTTAAGTTCATTAAATTTTATTTTCATTAAACTATTTTTATGAAGAAAGGAATTGTACAACATGAAATTAATTTAAATTTATTGATAATTTTTCACTCTTGACTGAGCTGAGAATTGAACCCAGGCTTTCACGGACAGGCTGCCCTGACAAGTTTCGATTTTAACCCCACACTCTCTTCGATCAATTTCAATTAAAACGTATTTTTTCTGTCTTGAACGCCACAATGCAAAAATACATGAAAAGTCACTTATGTATATTGAAAGGATGGTTGAAACAAAACCTTTCTCTGATGTTCAAGAACTTGTTATTTAATTATTTAGATAATTTTTTTTTCAAAAAACCTCATTTGAATAGCAAAAATGAAATTGAAGTTTAAAAGTGGCGTTTAAGACATTTACAACCTTTTGTTGTTTTTTAAAGAAGTTTATTTTGCAAACGTAATAAAACTGAATGGAAATTAATCAAAACATATGAAGCAATAATTTTAAACTAACAATCCAATAATTAGCATGAAGGTCAAGAAATGTTTACACGTGCTTACCATTATATACTAAAATAGACTTAAAAACCCTTCACTTAATTGTCTTTCTTTTAATTCTTTTAATTTCGTATTTTTTTAAGAAAACACTTTCTTAGCCTAATGCACTTCAGTGCAAAGCTACAAGTATATTAGTGTATATGAAAAAAAAAAAATTAAAAAAAGTGGCGTTCACGACAATGCGCGGGGACAAAATGTTTTCAAAAATTCACATCCGCGTTGACAATGTTTTAGGAATAAAAACAGAAAAAAATTAGAAAAATAATTACAATATTTTAAAAACAGTTAATATATGTTTCCAGTTTACTTTGTTTTTAAATTTTTTAATATTGTTTAGCAAAAAATGTAGCTGGAGACAAGTGTTTTTATATGGCACGAGTATAAGAGAGCAATATAATACTGTTATTAATCAATATGGAAAAAAATATTATAAAACTGAGCAATGTTTTTCTTCTGACATATTCTTCAATGACTACCGTCCAATTTTTTTTATATTCATGTTTTTACATCAAAACATAGTTGAAACAACGGGGACAGAAAAATAACATTTAGTTTGCAATCGACCCATATATATGCGTATGAGTAATATTTTTATTCTGCCAAGTCTGATATTGGGTAGGAATTTTAATATCCTCCTACCTGATTAGGACCTTTGGGCTGACCAATATTGATGACAAAAACTTGCAGATGAAATGAGGTTCACCAATTTTTCTAATCAGACTATTAGCATTACCGGTGACGTTAAAATTGGTGATACGGAATATTTGAGAAGATCTCGAGAAGTTTAAGGTTGTTTGTAATTTCAGAAAGCCAAATTGCTTTAAAGTTGTAATTCTTTTATGAGGTAGAGGGTAAGGTGGTAATGAACTGTATTACTTTTCTCAGTGATCAAGGGAAATACAAGAACTTAGGTACCCGATCACAGGGGCCATGCGGGCAGCGAAAGTGTAGATTGATAGGCAGGTAGAGGTATGTCTATATATTGATTCTATGCCGTTTTTGTGTACTCCTGCTGGTTACATTAGGGAGAGGACAAATAATGGCGCAAACCAGAATCTACTCGGCTGTGAATTAATTTTTTTTCACTTTGAAAAACTATAAGTCTCCCCACTTTATCCCGTAGTAAATCGCAAAAGTTTCGTCTGCTTAAAAAAAGTGAGCTCAGATACTACCAGTTTTTACTCCACTTAAAATATTATGTAGGCAAATCCACCGAAAATTCATTTAAAACAACTAAAAATTTATTTAAAAAACCGATCATTTATATTTCATTTAAAATAAATGAATTGTACATAAATTTTTGAATTTATTTTTTTTTAACAGAATATTCCGTAAAATTTAACAGTTATTGCTTTAAAAAAATATAATTTAACTGACAAAAAATCAAACTACATAACAATATTAGTACGGAAAAACAGTATTTTTTGGTATATATATATTTTTTTTTTTTTTTGAATAACAAACATAAAATTTAAGAAATAAATTGATTCGTAAAATAACTATATTTTCATTAAATTTTAAGAGTACGGAAAGCGAATTTAATAACCTGCAATCAGTTACTGTAATAATTTTATGAGAGCACGCAATATAATTAGCAAACAATGCTGATTCTGAGGGATGGATGATAAGACATGTCAATATCTGCTATTTAGCCTAAATCTGGCATGTTAAGCATCGTTGCTATACAAAAGATTCAATAGTATGGTCATTGTGCTGTTTGTCTTCTAAATCGATATATTTGTAATTTTTGCATAATGTAAAACATCCGTATGATAAAAAAAAGTATCAAAACACTACGGAAATTCCAGTGGACTTTTATATGCACCTACGCTCATTTCACTGTACTAGTTGAAAAAATTGTTAAGCGCGGCACTCGGCGGGACAACTAATTCGAGTGTGCTTAATCCAGTGGTGCTTATAATTTTTTTAGATTGGCTCTTGTTTTCGGGATATACCGTCATTTCGAAAACAAAGAAGGTTACCCAACATATATTTGCGAAACAAAACAACCGAAATTCCGCAATTAAATTACATATTATGGGTATGTGACTAGTTACGGGACTTTTTCTGCAATGTATACGAATTATAGCATATTCTTTATATATATTGAAGAAAAAGTCCTAAAACCGCCTAGGAGTCGGCCATATGGGGATAAAATGTATGACCAACCTCTATTTGTCATCCGAAACATTTTCTCAAAACATACTTGCCCCTTATGACCATCCATTAGGAGGGCTTCCATGCGTATTAATGATATTTTTAAATTTGGCCACTGCAGCGCCTAGGACGCTCCTAGACGGATCAAATGTATAACATACATACCCGATATCTCCATTCATTAAGGGGGCTCCCATATGAAATTTTCAATACAGACTAGAAATAGATTAGAGTTAAAGCCCTACAACTGCCAATGAGTCGCCTCTTCGAGGATATAATTTATGACCAACCTCCATTAGTTTTTCGTCCTAAACATTTCTCAAATATACTTGCCCTGCAGCTCTCCCCTTACGAGGGTTTCCATACAAATATATTGTTTTATTCAGTTCTTAAATTTAATTGAAATTTTTCATATTTTGTGAATCAAATCAAAAGTTGTAGTCAGATTTTAATCAATTACGGCTTGTGTTCTTTGGACCTTTGTTTTCTATAGTAAAGAATTAACAGCATAGCTACATTTTGTAATTTTTTTGCCGTTTAACCTGGAGATAGAGTGGTCTTTATTCGACCGGCTTAACCGTTTTTTTTTCAGTTTTGCTCAAGCCGGTTTTTTTTAAATGTCCAGTAACCGGATCTAATTAACCGGATATTTCGGTATAATGAACCGGTTATTTAAAAGATGTGTAATTTATATACGTTTTTCTTAATTTTGTTGTAAATATACGCGAAACTTAAACATTTTTCCAATTGAAATATTGGGTAACGTCACAAGTTTTATGAAGAATTTCGGAACAAAATGTAATAAAAGTGAAAAAATACAATGAACTAAATGCAAAAAGTATGCTCCTGTTAAAAAAATAAAAAAAACCAAAAAACAATTAATAGAATCACAAAAAAGTGTTCAGTCAAAAAGGTAAATAGTAATCTGTGTGAAAGTATTCTAAATATTAAATATATTTTAATGCAGATGTACTCTATTTATATATTTCGAACAGGATAAAAAAGACAAATCTATATGCCTGAAGTACCCTAAAATGATAAGTTGCGAAGGCTCTTCGACGTGACGACTTATTAATCATATTAAATTAGTCCATAAGCTTGACATTAATGTGCACCAAATAAGACTTGACTCCGTTCCAAGTAGTTCTAAAGACACGGAAAATAAAGTATTGAAAGGTTTTTAATTTCTTAATAATGACGAATAGACAGATATTTCATTCAACAAATATGTTCACATTACTATTCGTGACTATAATGCTGAAACAAAATCATTTGAAAAAAGAATATACAGCCATGTTCTGGAAATCGAAACTGAAATTAAAATCGATAAAAGTTTAAAAACTATGCTGTACTCAATGTTTAAAATTACCTTATACTTTTAGCAGAACTATTTTTAAAATCAAGAAAAGTTATGTTCATTTTTAAAAGAAATTTATTGAAAAGCTCCATTGATTCAAATTTTACTCAATTTCGAATACCAGAGCATGTCCGGTATTCTTAGGCTACGTTCATACTTTGTAAATATTTGACGAAAAAAACAGGTCAAAAAAGAGAACTAAAATTTAATTTTCTTTAATTCCATTATTTATCTTACAAAAAATAGTTTTTTGCTATGTCTAGCAGTATATTCAGTGTAATTTTTTGATACTAAGACCATGTTAAATCTCACTAAATATTAACAAAAGAAGTGGTTATGCTTATTTGGTCAAATATTAATTAAGTGTGCCCGTAGCTTTAGCTTAGAGCTTTTCAAAAATATGGTTTTAGTGCACTGATGCATATTTCATGCCTAACCTCCATCATATTAAATCTTATGGCGATTTCTTTTCTGAGAAATATGTTGCATAAATGGTACATGCTCTATCTCTTTTGTGTAGAGCATGTACCATTTATGCAACATTTTTCTCAGAAAAGAAATCGCCATTATTAAAATAATAAATAAATAAAACAATAAATTTATTAAATTTCTATAATATCTTAAAAATTCCATGTCACGACTATTGATTTTGTTAGTTCTTTACCCTTATGAATTGTTTTGTTTAAATTTAAATTAATTTTTTATTTCAAAAACTAAGTTAGTTTTGGGGTTTTAATTATGCAAATAAAATCAGTTATTAATTAAATGTTTAACCGAAAACTGGTTTTTAAAAATCGCAACTATTCCGAATGCTCAAAAGCCAGTTATTGAATAAATCGAATAATCGGTCTCCCCAATGATAACCGGCAATTACTACAATCTGTCGTTGAGTTTATTACGTCATTTCTAAGTTATCATATATTCTTTGAAATATACTTCTTCCGAGCTAACTAGTGTAGGGTATTAGTGGAAAGAAATGCAAAAAAAAATAACTGAAAACTTACACCAGCTTACGTACGTAACAACCAGCTAAGTGCCTTCTTTTGTGTAAATATGTTACAACTTCCGTTAGTTCCTAGTAAATAAAGAAAAGGAAATAATAGAAAATGTACGAAAATTGTAAACAGCAATACAAACAACAAAAACAAGAAAATGAAAAATAACAAGAATAAGCTTCATAATACTACGACTACTATCAACAATTTTTTTTTTTTTTTCAAAATTATATTATTTCTGTTTGTTCTTGGAAAAAATACAATTTCATTCCACTCAACTCTTTCAACACAAAAATAACAAAAACATGCAAGCACGTAAATTACTCGTACGTATTCTGACATACAAATAAATACAACAACAGCAACAACAAATTCGTGCTGACGATTACATGAAAATGACAAAAACAACAGAACAAAACAAGTAAAGGAAAAAAAAAATAAAGCAATTGTTGTTATCAAAGCATAAGTGGAAAATAAGCCAAACAAAATGTGCATTACATTTGATTATGCAATTGTGTTATTCTTATTATTTTCCTTTGTTCCACTGTCGCAAAAGTCATAAAGTGTAGAAGAAAATAAGCGACATAAATTTTTTTTTCAGGCACTTAAACCAGAGCAGTCATGAAAATGTCGCCTTGATTATAGCGCACAGTGTTGTAAAAGTGGCCATAAAGGATTCAAATTAAAGTCTGAAAATAGAACAATTAATAAAAGCATTTATGGCAAGAAAAACCTTAAACAGTTTTAAGAAACGCCCAATACACGGGTGTCTGGTAGCAGATTTAAATTTTCAAACTTAAATAAAAAACGTAATAATTGACTCCGTCGAGTTGAACACACTGTTCAAAACGGAGCCTTGTGTTCTGCGCCACACGCTGCAGTAAACTTGGTTCAATTGAGCTGATTTCTCGACGAATATTTTACTTTAAAGTCACAAGAGATTGGAGATTGTCATTATAAGCCCTCTTATTAAGGTATCCCCATAAAAAAATCCATGGGAGTTAGATCGTGCGACCTGGGTGGCCATGGGATGCCCCTAAAGCGACTGAACAGTTTTGGGGGAAATTTCCGAAGCAAATTCATCGAAGCTCTGGCTGTTCAGTCGCCTCATCCTGATACGTCGATAATTTTCACCGTTGACATTCGTCACATGGCCTCGAGAATTTTCGAAAACATAGTCAAATTATCTCATGCGTGGATAAGACATACCAAACAGTTACCCTGGGGCAATGAAATGGTTTTTAATGTTTCAATCATGGGTTGCGAGTTCTTGGAGACCAGTAACGGCAGTTTTGCTAGTTGATGTGGCCGTTTAAGTGAAAATGAGCCTCGCCGCTCCAAAAAATGGGTTTTACAGTGCGAAAACACTTGAACATCATTTCACAAACCTTTTGACGTAAATCAAAGTCACTTTCTTTCAGTTCTTGAACGATTTGAATTTTAAAAGGATGGAACTTCAGATCCCTTTTTAAAATTTCATAAATAATCGCTCTTGGAAGTCCCAGTGAGGCTGCTCTTTTCCGTATTGAAAGTCGCGAATTTTCACGTAAACTGCTTTCAACCAGTTCAATGTTTTCGGGAGTCCTTGAAGATCGACTGGGTCCTGGCCGTGAGACATTCATAGCCGAAGCCGTTGCACGGAATCTCTACACCCACGAACGAATTAAATTTACACTCGGTCCATCACGTATTGACGCCGAATACCGAACTTTGAACAGAATTCTCGACAAGCAATTAGGTAAGAATCATTACTCTTAAAAAATGTATCCACAGCGAACGCGCGAACTCAATCGACCACTGCGATATCGTGACTGACAAATCCGCACAATCGTTAATTTCAACGCCGCCACCCTTCCTCCGCACCGTTTATTACTTTTTGAAATAATCGTATTTAAAAATATAAATATGCCACCAGACACCCTTATGTTAAAAATATTAGAAAAACAGGTGTTTTTGAAAGGAATAAAAATCGGGTAATTAAAGTAATATTATAATAATGGGGTTTTATAGTCCATATATGGTTTTTCGATTCTTGGTTGATTTTCTATTGGTTTCAAGAACAGATGTGGTTTTGGAGCAGTAGGTTGTTAACCCAAGGCTTACGCCAGATCATAGGCGCATAGCAACAAATAATAATAATAATAATATATGGTTTTTATAAATATTCAAAATCTCGACATTATCTTTTGTCGTTTGTGCTAAATTCGCAATACAGTGAGACCACAATATTATAGATAGTCTAGAATAAAGATAGTCCTGAACTTTTTTGCTAAGCCTGATACCATTTAATTTTCTTCTACGGAATTATCTTAAATGCATGTAGGTTACAAATCATTAAAAATATGATGATTATTAAAGTTGTTTGATTAGAACCTACGTTTTCTACATTCTTTTTTAATTTATTAATCTTTTCCAGTGCCTGTTCGATTAAAAAAAACGTGATTTTTCAAAGTTATATTTACAACTTAAAAAGGCTTTGCATAAAATAGTATGTAATCGGAAAAAATGGATGCAGAAAATAAAAAAAATATTTCCTAAATTTCCTAATTAAAAAAAAATTATGATTTTATTTATTAATTTATATATATTTGTTTCGTCCAACAACAATGTTATTTTAAGCGTCGCAGAGTTAAATACAGTGTTTTTTTATAAAAACCCTTTTTTATTATTACATACTACTACATGCAAGCTAAGAGTGTTTATATCCTTTGAGAATTTTGCGAATAGAATAAAATGCAGAAATATATCGAAAATGTTTGACTATTCCGGTCTTTTGGTGTATTCTTTTAAACCAAAAATGTGACATTTTATTTAAAAAAAAATGCAATTTGGTGTTCGTTTCTTAAAAATACTTCGCTCTCTAAAAGGGTGGCTTGTTTTATTCTAAAAAATGCACCCTTACTAATGGTATAAGGCACTTTACTCCCCGTATAAATCGACAGTGTTGATAATGCCCTGTAAGAAGATTGATTCTGTTTATATATAGGGCTACCAGACGAAGTTAATAGTAAAAACATAAGAAAGCATTACATTTTTAATGAAAGGTTGTCAGTGATATAAAATTTAAGTGGATTCGTTGCTATAAAATTGTTTTTGAAAAAAAATGTCAAATCAAAAAATCTGAGAAACTTGGTGTTAATAAATCAGCAATCTGTCAAAGGTATTTCCTTGCAAACAAAAAATAAAAAAAAAAAAACTAAAGATATTAGAACTTCGTGATTCATTTTGTTCATTCATTTGTTTATTTAATATCAATCTATTAACAAATTTTGTCTTATTCACCACCTCAGCTGATTTTAGGATTTACTAGTCTCTTTGACTGCAGTATTTTTCCCCACGCTTCGGTATCCCTGAGGATTTCACTCAAGTGCTGCATGTGGCACATCAGACATTATTTTCTTAGAGTGTGACCCAGCCAACTATATTTATATATATATGTTCCTTTAACTCCCACTGGAGCATAGGGCGCACTATATTTACGCTTTTTAATTTAATTTTCAACCTTTCTTTGGTATGTCCTAAATAGCAAATTGTCTTTCGTTATTCTTTGAGGCCACCATATCCTTAAAGTACTGCGAAGACATCTATTGATGAACGTCTGCAATTTTTGAAGTATTTCCCTTGTGAGGAACCATGTTCCGCATCCATATAACAGGATGCATCTTGCGCAGGTGTTAAATATTCTTTATTTTGTTGCAGCGCTGATTGTGTTTGATTGCCACACATTACACAATATTGCATATCTGCCCTTACCTTTTTTTAGTCTGCTTTTTACGTAGCATCATAAGTAGCATTATAAGTACTTATAATGTTGCCTAGGATATTCAAAACTATTCACTTCACTGATTAGCTGCTCATTAACTGCAAATGTGTTCACAGTATTAATTCTCATCGTTTTCGTATTGTTGATATTAGCTTTTATTCCTACTTTATGTGATTCTTCCGTAAGGGAAAATATTAGGGATTGCACAACTGAGTCTTTATTGAATAGAAGAAGTGAGCAAATATTCTGCATTTTGTTTTTTTTAAATTATATTTAAGAAATTCAATGAAATAAAAACATGTTGTCTCAGTCAATTTTAAATGGTGGTCGCCTATTGCGTGTTGAAGACCGCGCTCCGCAGCATTGATATCATTGCCCCAGTCATGATCAAAACTTCCGATTCCATTCAACATTTTTTCTTTAATAAAATACGTGAATACAAGGTGGGAAAATGGTTGAATCCTCACCCGAAATTGAAAACAAAATGAAATTATTTGGCACATGAAGCAAAGCAATACTGCAGGGTTAGCAAAACCGATATGACTTAATTCCCAAATTTCCTTAGTTAAAGTTGATCTATTCAACACCTCCGGTTAGGTTTAATTAAACCATTTGATACACAAAAATTACAACTGTGTTTTTTATGTCAGACTCTTCATTTAAATATTAAGGAGTGAATAAATTGAGCTTTCTGTTATTCTAATGATTTTAAAAATCATTCTTTCAAGCTTAATAAAAAAAAAAAAAAAAAAAAAATCGAGCCCTTCTTCCACTGTTTCCACTGCATCAAATATAACATCAATCACATTTATAAATAGCAGGGGTGACAGAGCATACCCTTGTCTTATGCCACTCTTCGTTTTAAAGCTATCACTTAACGTGTAAGCACGTAAAACCCTACACGTAAATCATTCGTAGCTATTCCTGAGAATGTTAATGAGCTTTTGTGGAATACCTATTATATCAAGCGCCATTTAGATAGATTCTACATTCAGAGCATTAAAGGCTCTATAGTGATCTAAAAAGATTGAATTGAGTTCTGCCGCCTGATCAATTAAAATTAGCGTGGTGCTAATTTGGTCGATGCGTGACCTTCCAGGATGAAAGCCAGCTTGGGTGTTCCGGATGTTCTTATCTAGCGCTTTTGTTATTCTGTCTTATACGATATTAATAAATATTTAAAAACTGTTGGCAATACTGATATACCACTCCAGTTATTGCATATTTTCTTTTTCGTTCAGATTCCTGCCATTTCGGTAGGGTTAGCCTTGAAATATTCTATATGAAT
Organism: Pollenia amentaria; assembly: GCA_943735925.1. Lineage (NCBI taxonomy): Eukaryota > Metazoa > Arthropoda > Insecta > Diptera > Polleniidae > Pollenia > Pollenia amentaria. Next base: position 182,557,404 of record OX031007.1, on the reverse strand, counting down.
ATTTTCATTGCCGGCTGCCTTGCCGCATTTCATACTCCTAATTGCTATTTATGAAAATGTATGTAACATTGTTTACAACTTTGTTAAAAAATAAAGTGCTTATAAAAAAGATTTAAATAATAATCATTATTGCCAACAGGAAAAATTTACAATACATTAATTTGTCTACACATACATACGTTTAAGACGTATAGAGATTTGCTGCAACGATTGTCAGTTCTTTTAAAGAGACGAAACTGTAAATAATTGTACATATCGCACTTCTTCAACAATGATCCGGTAGAGTAGTTAGTAGTGAGCTAGTCTATCAGTGCGGGGGTTGCGGGTTCGATTCCCGCCAGAGACTCTGGTCTCCTGGAGACAAGCACATGTAATATTCATATCTATGCACTAAAAAATATTGTGCTATTTTGTCTACTTTTTGGTAATGAAACTGTTGGTTTTAAAATTCGTTTTATTTTAATACTAAATAAAAAAGCGCTTTGCTTATACTGAAAACTAAGAAATTTTGAGTTAATACAGTATTCTTGAACAAGTGCGATATGTTTATGAAATATATCGACAAACAGATAAACAAGTACGACTAGTTTTTTAGAAATCAATTAGTATTGTGGTTATTTTATTGAATTGTTTATGGTTTTTAATCCAAATTTTTAATATTTTATTCGGGCTAAAGTTCATTAAATTTAATTTTCATTAAGTTATTTTTATGAATTTTTTTAAAAAAGATATTTGGTGGCTTTAAATTTCCTTGATTCTTGAATTCGCAACATTCCACATATATCAGTTACATAGGGAGTTAAAAATATTTAAAATGGAATCAATAAAAGTCTTAATTGTTTTACCTTTTTGGAAAAGGACATATTTGAGCTAAGCGTATCATTGATCCAAATGAAGAAAAATTTGGTAGGAATAAAAGATTCATTATATTTAATGCATGCAAACAATTTCAGAGAGTTAAGGCAAGTTTTCGCTGCTTTATACAATGTATTAGCTTTAGGTCTTATGGGAAGGGCTCGAATGCTTGCTCCGACATGCTGGATATTTTTACCCCCACATTCATAAAAAATATTTTTGATTAATAGAAGGTTTATTAAAGAAATTTTCATAGAAAATTCGTTTCATAAAAGTATAAGCCTAAAATATTTTTTATGATAATATAAATAAGAGTGCGAAACTTTGTCGTTGTGCAATAAACCCTTTTATTATGGCCACTCGTTATATGAATTGACGACACTGTGCAGCGGTTATAAAAGTTTTCAGAAAATAGCTTCAACTGTTTTGTATGCATCGCAAAGGTTTTTTTCTTAAATAAATTACAAAGGTTTTTGGAAAAATAAATTTGTAAAAAATAATTAATTTAATAAAAAAATACGGTATTTTCTTTAAATGTTTTAATATATTTTCATCATTTCATTATTTTTTTCTGTTGCCATCTGCCGAAGAGTTAAATAAATTTATAAAATCATGCATGTGTAAATGGGATGGGGTTTTTCGAAGATTAAACCTGTACCCATGTTTTGTAACTCGCGCGTCGCGAAACTTTTCGATTGAAATGTAGGAAATGAAACTAAAATGCCATAAATTGAAATAAACAACTGTTTTCTCACTTAACTGTGTCTGTAATATTTTTGGTGAGTTAAGCTGTCACCTAGACACAGAAAAAGTGTGTCTGTAAAATTTTTGTGAGAAAGTTCTCGCTTTGAACTGTCAAATATCACGAATTAAGACGGGGTGTTGTAAAAGCTTTAACTCTTAAGACTATATAAAAAAAAAATGCAAAATGCAATGTATAGTAGCACGAAAGAGGAAAGTATTTCATTCTTGGCTGATTTTTCATTGTTAAATTATTTTGCTTTTACCATTTTTGAAAAATATACGAATGTTTTCAAAGCTATTTTGTAAACAAGAAACATTAAAGTCGCAATTTATATTATTTGGTATAGCCGGAGGTGGTTTTACGCCGCCGTTGTTAAAAATTTTCCATTTACGTAAGCCGTCACGATATGTGTGATTGGCGTTCTCAACGTCTGCAATTTCACATCGGCTTTGAGTGGAATATTATCACACTTATAACGTTACAACGCAATCTCTTTAAATAGTTTTCGACATGAGTTTCAGACACATTCTATTCTTACTTTTCGAGAGACGAAGGAATATTTTGTTTCACATATTTTCGATTCGAAAAGTTCTCACACAAGTTACGGAGCATGGGTAGTGAGTGTGATCGGTCAGAAGGTACCGAATAAAAAATTTTTCTATTTTGCGAAGCACTAATGGTACATTTTAAAAAGTAAGCACACATTTGTGCGCTACGCTATAAGACATACAGAGATGCAGTAAGGTAAGTGAACTAATTCTTAATAAATTCAAAAAAAAATATATACAATTTGAAGAGCCACGACATTCCCTTACTACGAAGCAGGTTTGTAAGGGATCATATAAAAGAATAAAGTAACAAAAAATGCAGTGTGCAAATCTGATCGTTAAATTGACGAATTTTTATATGCGCTGAATAAAGCGCACTCTGTGTCAAAAATGTATCGCTTCAAAGTGGGAACTCGCCATATAAAATTCATGTCTTCCGCGATATGGTCAGCCAAACTTTTACGTTTCTCTCTTACAAACCTGCTTTATTGGAAGATCCATTTTTTATTGGGTACGTATGAGTAATATTAAAAATTATTAATAATTCGTATGTATAAACGCTTTTAGTTAGCTCTTACTAGGTAACTTTAAAACAAGTATAGGTACAGTCGACAAAGCCAAATCTTATGATACTCACTGACTAGTCCCCATTCGAGCACACTGTTTATTACGGCACTTCAATTTAGACGTTTGTGATGAATTTATTCTAAATAATAATATTTGTGATTTTCTTGTGTTAATGTAATTTTTGAAAGGAGCGGATTTTACTTCATAGCTTTTGACCGTAGATATTTACTGGAAAAAAGGTACAACTATATGGCATTACTGGAAAAGTTCATGGAGATTACTGCCTTTGATTGTATAAACCTCTTTAGAAAAAATTCTCAAAAATGCTTCTTACTTTAAATATTAATTTTAAGATCCTACTTTTCAAAGACATTACTAGCATTAACTTTTCTACTTTTATGATTTATCTCCGATAGTTTACAAAATATTGGAAAACAAAAAATATTGAAACACCTTTAGCTCTAAACCGAATATACAAATTTTAATTTTTATTAACTTCGGTACAATTTAAAGGCGATTAAAGCATATCCAAAGTAATTAAACGAATTGAGAATATTTTATTCGATACTACTATTTTTTCGAAACTATGAGAATTTAATTGGTACCATTGTCATTGAAATACAAGCTTTGTATGTAAGAAGTATTGTCGCCAAATGTTGCTAGACTTACCTGTTCCGTCGACTTAATTTGTATGAACACTAGGCGTAAATAACATAAAAAAATAAGTTTGTATGTTAAATTTTGTTACCTTAATAGGCCCAGTGTGAGCGAAATCTTGTGAAAATTGTAACTAAAAAACTCAGAGTAAAGGCATAGGAAATGCTGCATGCATAGGAAAAACACAAATATATAAATTTTTACATGGACTATAAAATAGTACACATCCTTGTCTTATGCCTGACTGATCTCAGGAAAAATTCTCATGAGCTCCAAATAACATTTCTGCTAAGCTAATTTGTTAGTATTATACAGGTTGTTAAGAGAACAGGTAGTCATGATATCCTTTCTGAAAAAGGTCAACTTTTTGAATTTTTAAGATCCGAACTATGGCTAAACTAATTCCATATAAGATCTTCTTGCTATGTGGGTAAAAAGTTTAAGGCAGAATGATCTAAATGAAAAATACCACAATATAGTTTAACTTAAATTATTAAAATTATAATGCCATATAGCATTATAATTATGAAAATTATAATGCTTATTTTATTAGAGATCAAAATTCCGATGAAAATTTTAATTTACAGAAAATAGGCAGTAGTGATAAATTACCGAAAATTCGTAAAAATGTGTTTTGTAATACAAATTTAAATAATTACACTGTGCTTGTTGAAAAGGCATACAAGCCGGGCATCTGGCTTATAAACCTAACTCGGGTACGCAGAATTCAGTGGTGCTAACCAATTTTTTCAGGTTAGCTTCAAGTATGTTTCACGAAAATGTTAAGAACAATTAACTAATGAAGGTCGGTCAAACATTTTATTTCCCTAGGGGGATGAAGCATAGCTCCATTTCCCAATTTTTTATGATTTTTTAAAAAACACAATAAATAATTTCGAAATTTTGCTGTGAAACTATTTTTCTTTTTGCCAAAAAATTATGTTTCTAAAACGATTGCGCATATAACCTTTCTTACCTTTCATTAACGAAATTTTATTGCGGAATTTCGGCTTTGTTAGTTTGTCAAATAAACTAAACCATTTTTGAGGTTTCCGATATATTGTGCAGCCTCCTCCATTTTCTAAATAACGGTATATCTCAAAAACAAGAGCTAACTTAAAAAAATTGCTATCACTCCCGTCTTATGTCAAATTTTAGTACAGTGTTATATAATTCTCATTTGGTACAGCAGCATTATCTTTCTCTATTCCACAGAAATTAATTTGATTGAATCAGTAATATAATACCAAAAAGGTAACAAAGACTAACTTGTTCTTACTGTTTTTAATAGCATAACATATCGCACACTAAACCATAAACAGTCACAACTCAAAATTAATCAAAATCGTTTTTATCATAAGCCAGTTTCCAAATCAAATCTGTAACGACCACGAAAATTTCGCTTTCGTCACTGTCTTATTTAACTTGTGAAACAATTTGATTAAACCATTGCATGCTTGTTTTTGAAGCCAGTTTTCTGCCTCTGCTGAACAATTTTATGTTTTGTGTTTAATGTGCGATATATAAAGTTAAATAAAATATTATTTTCAATCAACTTTTAAATCTAGCTACTTCACATCATTGTTATACTTTGTGTCTTTTATATTAATTTTAAGTAATTCCATTATTGGCTTGTTTATTTTTTCAGTTCGTAGCATCATTTAAATATATTTTTACAAATGTCATTTTCAGTATAATATTTAAAATCCATTTTTGTCCTCTTTTATTTCATTCCGTAAAATGTTTTACTATAAATATATTTGTTTTATTAATTGTACTATTATACAAATGTATGCTTATTTAAAAATATATTAAAAGAGATGCAATTATGGCAATTGTTTAAATGGTTTTTGGTAGTCAACTGTATACGGGAAATCTATATATTTTATGCACATACAACTGAATATATGGATGTTTATTTGTTTGTTTGCTTGTACTTTATAGCCGCCTAAACCGCTGAACTGATCTTTATGAAACTTTAAACTATTGCCGTATTCACAAAAGCCCTTGTATCGTTGTATCGATTGTTTGTTGTATAAAAGAACTGTAGTGAACTATGTAGTTTAATACAACATACAATCGATACAACGGTACAAGGAGTTTTGTGAATATGTCATATATTACTGATGGTCTGGAAGGAGCTATATGCTTTATATAGTTTTGGAAATTTTAAGTGAGCGTGGCACTTCTAATACAAAGATCGTTTAGATTTCTGTATATCTGGCGAACTGCAAGAGCTTAATTTTCCAAATTTGTAACAAGCATCTTCTGACAAACATCTGACAAAATTTGGGCAGGATTGGATTCGTGGGCGTGGCAATAAATAGATTTATTTATATCTAATGAACGGTAAGAGAAAGTAATAATATTGTCCGAGCGGTAACAGCTAAATTTTCCGGCGGCATCAAATATCTCCCCAAAGTATAACCCCCCAAAAAAAAAAAGATGAAACAACCCCAAAAACGTTTGTACAAAGAACTACCACAACGATTTTTGGAGGGTTATTTAATTTTGTTTGGTGAGTTATTTCATTTTTTTTAATTGGGGGGACTATTTCATATAAAAGAATCATTATGAAATAAAGCCCCAATATTTTTTTGGGGGATTATATTATTTATAAATTTATAACGAAAATATTCTTGGGCGTAAGGATTTTTGCCTCTATGATATAACAAAAACGGTTTCCCTTACTGAAGCTTCTTTGCATAGAACACTTGAAAGTCATCCAAATTCGCATGCATGACACCTTTCTCAACTCCAAACTTAGAGATGATCTTCTGCTCCGCCAGAACAAGGATCGTATACACACTCGTGCTGCCCTGAAGTGGGACTAATTTCAAGTTTTAGTATCTTCACTTCTTACTTTTAGGTAGATTCAGTAAATAATTACGAAAGTATGATAAAACAAAACCTTTGGAAAATTAAATATAACTCATGAGCAGCAAAGATGAAAAATTTAGAAAATACATCTGTTTGGTTAAAACCTATATTGTACAAAATTTTACTTATATTTAAAAGAGGCCTTTACATATCGCCATCTTAACGTGCAAAGTTGCTACTAAAAATTTTTGTCAAGAATGGTATTTTTGAGGGGGTGCTTTAATACCATGTGAGATAAGGCCATGAGGGAGATAAAGCCTTTTTTTCATTTGAGTGGGAGATAAAGCCATCATGGTCTTAGCTCACGTTAGCAATATTAAAAAATGGCTTTATCTCTCATTTCAGTTTTGAAGAACTTTTGCATTTTACATTGATTAATATTTTTCTATTTTTAATAATTAAGAGGTTATGATTTTCCCTTTTACGGAATGTTTACAGCTAAAATCAATAGTTTTCATTGAAGGGAGAAAATCTAATAATATTAATAATAATAATAACATTCTGCAAAAAAATGTCTTCCCGAAGACACTAAATTTAAGTATTAAAATCTGGCTTCGCATACTAAAGTTTTCCTGCGTGACTTACGGGTTTTCTTCTCAAGTAGGACGCGGCAGGTGGCTTCGCTGAATACAGTTTTCTTAGTTATTTTTTCAATGATAACTAAGGATGATAAATAAATCCCAAGGTCAATCGCTGCAAGTATGGGGATTGAATCTTGAAACACCATGCTTCTCACATGGACAACTATACGTTGGATGCTCACGTGTTGGTAACCCATCATCATTATTTGTATTCGCTTCAAACTACACAGAAACCCTACTCACGGCCCATAGACACAAAAAAACTAAATATTGCGCTATCTGTCGGACGAACTTCAAACTACACAGAAACACTACTCACGGCCCATAGAGCATGCATATAAAATTTGGTCACGTCCATTGGTTTTTGAGTTTAGCGATCACGAACTTACACGTAATTTTTATATATGTAGAGATGTATTAAGCAAAAAATTGCTAAATGGACATTACTATCAGTCGACCATACCTTTTAAAAGGTTTTATTATAGACATTACCCTTTGATAAAAGACATTGTTAAATTGGAGTATTAAATTGCGTTTGCAGATAAAAAAAATATTAAAACCATAAAAGTTAAAAAGCTTTTTGTGCTTCCTGTAAAAATAAAAAAATGGACTTGTCACGTTTGCAAGTTAAGCTGCCGATACATAGTTGACAAGTGTCCATGTTTATATCTCAAATGATGTATTTTTGAAATGTTACAAATGTTATGCTTATTATTCGCATTTTTAATCGTTATTTTTTTTTTGGATCATCCTAGTTAAACATATTCCTATAAATATAAACATATAATTTTTAAACTCATATTTATTAAATGTATTTAATTAATGTTAAGCATACTTCAGTGGATTACATTGATGATATGTAATGTAAAATGTAAACGATAATTACATATACATATATACAGCTACACACAAACAAATGACGCATGATTCTGCTACCAACGATAACTTTTTATGCACATTAATCATAAAAGTACGTCTGCAAATGTCTACAAAGTAATATTACTACGAACAGTTTCGTTTATATTGGAATATATAAAATTACATATGTATCCGTACCTCTACACATGTATGTACCTTTATATAAGTATACCCAGCTAGCATTTGGCTGATTATTTTTTTGTAAAAATCACCCAAATGATTTATCATTTGAGCGATTGAAAAAGGATTCAAATATGATTCATTAATATGTTCAAAAATTATTTCTAAATTTTTTTAATTAAAAACTGACTTATCACTTAGGTGATAGATTTTTATGTATTTTAAAAAATTTTAATTTCTTTTCATTCGTATCGTTAAAGTGATAGAGAAAATGTAAATCTTAATATATAAAAAATCCGTGTCACTGTGTATGTTTCGAATAAACTCAAAAACGAGTCAACTGATATTCATGAAAATTGGCATATATATGTAATTTGGTCCAACTTAGATGATAGGATAGTTATTATTTAAATTAATGGCCTGGGGGCGGAGGGGCGTGGCAAAATCCATAACTTGAGAACGGCTTGACCGATTTGAACGATTTTTTCTTTAAAATGATCGCCATAGTCCAACTTAGGTTTTTACGGAAAATTTTGCCCCGCCCACTTTTACGCCCACTTTTTTCGATTTACCTAAAATCAGAAAACGGCTCCATCGAGTTGACTAATTTTTCTTTCAAATGTTCGTATTAATCAACTTTAAGTTTTCATCGAAAGAAAAATTTAAAATGATCGCCATGGTCTAACTAAGGTTTTGCGGTAAGAAAATGTTGCCCCGCCCACTTTTACGCTCACTTTTTTCGTAAGATTCACAGCATATATATACATACATACAACCATATGTATTTTTAAATCAAATGTAAATTAAACATATGTATATGAACAACATTTTAATTTATAATATTATAATGATGAAACAGAACTGGGGATGAACGATGTTTTACATGCAGTTTGACATGAAATTTTGCCAGAGAATGCGGTCGTGAAATAAAATCAATTTTATTTTGAGGACGTTTTTTCTAATGCTCTCACATATAGACACTTATCCTCTTAACAATGTGCCATACTTTCATTCAAAAAACTTTATGATAGGTATTTCATGGATTTTTATTTAAAGGCCGTAAATTTCGTTTAAAGATCAATTTAAATCGTCTGGTAATACAACACTAATGTTTGCTTAGGGCCAGCAACGCGGACCGGGTCAGCTAGTTGTTTATAAAACTTCAATAATTTTTTTTCATATATTTTAAAACTATGAATATCTGTTCAAGGCGAATTCATACAGGTGACATTTTCGAGTCATCTGTTTTTTGTTTATTTATTTGTTTACATTTTTTATTTACATTTTGTTAAAAAATCAGTTGAAATTTAAAATTCAATTAAAATCTTAAAAAACCAATACATATTTATAAAATTTTATAAAACAAAAAAGTGAATAAAATATAAAAGCAAGAAATCAAAAATGCGTAAGTGCTTACTTTGCAAAAAGAAAAGAGAAGTGGGAAGTGGTACTTTTTTTAATGTTCCCAAAGATGAACATTGAAGGAATAAGTGGAGCGAGATTTGCCAAATGCAGCTTTCACGAAATGACTGTATTTGTATTGATCATTTTATGAAAACACAAATTATAAGAATGGCGCAAAAAACATTATTATTGCCCAATGCAGAACCAATTATTTCAATCGTTTTCAACCCAGATCCTGTCAATGAGATTGTTGCGTTTAATTTTTAATTTTTGAGTTATACAGTACCAATAGTTTTACCATCATTTAACAGTTTCTAAATAACATTGTACTATTATCTTTTTACAAATAAAGTTAAGTTAGCCAATCAAAATTGTTAAAAATTGTTGCTATAATTAAAAGTGTTGATGTTATTGCGAGAGAGGTAGAAGGGGGAAAATCTAGCTTACAGGCCTGTTCTGAAAATCACTTTTAATCAAATCATGTGATTTCAAATCACATGTGCCTTTTAAAATCACACGTTTGATAGTTTTGTGTTCCGTTTTTGTATGTTTTGGCGTAATTTTCAACTGCCGAAAGAATACCAAGAAACATAAAAACGAAATGTTCTTCAGAACACCTCAAAATCACACGCGTGGTTTTAAAAGCACGTGATTTGAAACCACGTGATTTTCAGAACATGCCCGTTAATCTAGAAAACTGTGTTTTAAACTTGCTTATATGTTTTGTAAAAAAGGACCAAAAATTTTCACTCCTTAAAGTTCGAATTTTGAAAAAGAACCAAATTTGTATTTGTTTTTTTTTAGATAAGTTTCAAATGTGATATAACATTTATTTTTATGTTCATTGTTTTAATAGATAGATGGAATGACAAAAAAGCACCAAAATACAGGTTTTACCAGTTTACTCCCCAAAGAGGCCGAGTTTCAAAAAACTACCAAACACCTGTCCGCTTTTTTTTAAGAACAACGATAAGTTTTACATTTTTTTGTACCTATTTTAGTTTTGGAGATATATAGATATTTTATTTTAATACTTATTTGTGACTTTCGTCACATTTTGCTTTAACTATTTATTTTCTTATAAATTAAATGCATGTTATTTTATTTATTCCACTATTTTCTTCAACTGCTTGTGTTAGTTTACCATAAAGCGGTTGGTAGCTGTCGTAGGGCGGCAATTTAATGCGATTGAAACATGTATAAGCCTCGGGTAGGTTTTGTGTGGGCACATCTTGGGTTAAGTGCATGGTAGAGGGCCCTACAGCACCTGTTCAACCCTGTAAAGCACGAAAACTTTGCAAAGCATTAACAAAAAACAAAAAAAAAAATCATAAAACTAGCCTGCCAAAGCCATATAACTTGTTGAGTGTCTGGTGTATTATTGCGTCAAACACTGACATCAATACTGGATATACCGCCAATAACCAATTCCAATTTTCGTTCAGCAAGTGGTCTCAATTAACGACTCGGTATTATTCACAAAAGCCTTTTAAATTGTTTAATTTCTATTAAAATACAAACAAGTTTTCCCTGCATTAATCTATAATTTACATAGAATTCATCATATTCTCGTTTATTATGTTCTGTTACTGGTACGGAAGCGCCTGATGATTTGAGTTCATGTACAACTAAAGAATCAAAACTATTATTTTATGCACTAAATGTAGATTCAAATCATTTTCTGGCATTGTTATGAAATGTCATCATTTACTTACAGCATTCATGTTAAATTTCTGTGCAGCTCGGGGTGTAGCTCATCTATATCACTAATGTCTTCATTAAACTTTTTAATGCTGGAAGAGTTAACAAACAAATATTTTGTTTTTTTTTTCATATTTTCAACAAATAATTTTCACATTTAGTCTCACTTTTTCCAAAAACAAAATACATATTATTTTTTAAAAAAAGAGATATCTAGCATATTTCTATCTCATGATGCGGTCACCTATATGAATTCGCCTTGTATCTGTTCATGCGTATCGTCTAAGTATAGTGATAACATTAATTGCCTATAAAACTTCAATAAACTTTATGTAAGTAAAATATAAAAAAAAAACGAAAGTGATGTCAGCCAAACAAATAAAAAGATTGGCTAAAAAAGAAGCTCAAAAATTACGATCAAATTGATAGTACCAATAAATTGATAATGTCAATAAATGATAACAAAAAAATTAAATCGCAGGATCACGGATGAACTAGCTTCTTCATATACATGGAACTACTAGCACGAAACTAAGCGCGGAAAACTCATTTTCAATATTAACAATAAAGAGTAAGTACAGAGGTATTACTATTATCAACAAAATTTACAATAATTTGGTTTCTTCTTAGATGTTTGTCATCAGAAGTATAATTCGATGATAAAGATATGAATGGTGTACTTCAGAAATATGTTATGCATGCAACAGATTGAGTTAAGGCTGAACAACGTGAAAAGTAATTTTTATAATTCATGGTTTCAATATATACTTTTAAATTAATCATTAGAAGATTTTATTTGTTGTGCTCAATTCCCTATTTTTATTCTTGATAAAACAGCTGAATATTTATTGTTGGAGGATAAGCTGTTTCTATGCGCATTTCACAGGTTGCTAAGGCCAGATCATCAGGAAACGTTTTTTCCAAAAAATTTTACAACTACAATTAATATGGGGAGAGTTCCAATTAATTGTAGTGGGAAATGTAAGAAGAGATAAACACACTGTTTTATTGTTCGAATTTTGTTTTAGCTTTGATGTCGTTGCAAATAAGACTTTTTGAGCGTTTGTTATTCCCCTGTTGTCTTATTTGCTGATATTTTTGGCTTTTCTAAAATTTTTTTGGAAAAAAAGTTTCCTGATGATCTGGCCTAAGCAACCAGTGAAATGCGCATAGAAACAGCTTTTCCTCCAACAATAAATTTTCAGTAGTTTTATCAAGAATAAAAATAGGGAATTAAGCACAACAAATAAAATCTTTAAATGAATAATTGTATTCCCAAACACAACTTTGATAACAAACTTTTAAATTAATATTATTTTTCTACTTTTATTTTTACTTTATTATAATTGTTATTATTATAGTAATTATTCATGGTTTTAGTATGTACTTTTTATTAAATAATTTTTGTCAACTTTTATATTACTTTATTGTTAACGATTTTTCCTTTATTATAAAACATTTTTAAAATAAACACCTTAAAAACTTTATTTAAATCCAAAATAATTATAATTGTGATTAATCGGTAGGGTACCACTTTCTAACAACGAGGGTAACATTTATGATTACAAAATGAGCTCAAATACGGGTATGTTGCTCGTGAAGCTGGCTCCTAAATGATTCGATTACTATACAAAATGTTAGCTGGGTAAGTATAAGTAACACACATTTAATACAAATAAGCCACTAATTATGTTCTATAGATTAATAAAAATGTATACATAATATTTTAATATAATTATGTATTATTTCTGAAAATATATGTAGATCTTTTCTATAGCGTTGTAGACGAATGAGTGATGTATGCATTAAATAAACATTAATCATACGGTGGGGTGGCAAATTTTTTGGAGTAAATTTCAACCTATTTGTCAACCGGGTATGTTTTTAATTTTAAAATCGCTTAATCTTTGAAAGTAGCAATCGGATCGTTTGAGCTGTCATGATATCCTCAATATAATTGTTTTACACGACCTTGTGATGGTGGAGTGTAATTGAATAGGTCAGAGATATGGTCACTTTTAGACATTTTTATTTACTTTTAACGTATCAATTATTTATTATACTATTATTTATTTTTCAGTTGCTAAAAACAATGACAAATCTCACAAAAAAAATTTGCATTTGCTAAAAGCCACCTTTATATCACACATAAGCACCAAAATAAAACAAACTTCGATATAAAACAACTACAACCAATAAAAAAAATACTCGTACAAAATGTATGATCATATCCAGATATGCTGATATATACGTACATATAATTCTTCACTGTTGACATAAGGGTCAAAAATCATTTATTAAATACTAAGTATTTGTGCAAAGTAAGTAATTGGGATAACTTAATTCACATAATTTATATAAAATTAAGTGTATTAAATGAAATGAAAATTAAACTTAGGCTCTTATTTTGAGTTCCAATCGTAGCAACATAATTATTTTGCAATGTGTCTTAATTACAGTATGAGCAGCTGCACATCGTTCTGACATCAATTAATTTTTTTCTTCATATATCGATGAATCAGTGGAGAGTTTATTATGGCGTTTTTTTTAATGGACCTCTACAGAATTGTTTCTTTTGGTATTTGAAATCGACCAAATCAGTATATTGAATTCTGATTATAGAAATTTTCTAAATAATAATAAAGTGGATGAAAGGAATTATCTCATATTAAAGTTGCTTGTTTCGCTTTAAGTTTTCTTTCTTGTTCTAAGATTTTAAGACTTCAAAATAAATATCTTTTAATTTTTTAAGATTCATGTGCTATCGTACCAAGATTATGTTTAACAAAAACCTTATAAAGGGTGTTTCTTTAGCTGCTTGAGAACTTAAAGTTATATAGCATTTTCAGTTTAAATAAAACTTTTTGAAATAAAACGAAACCTTTTTGAAATTAAACGAACCCTTTTTTAGAACAAACGAGACTTTATTTAAAATAAATGAAACTTTATTCAAAATAAATGAAACCTTTTTCAAAATAAAGGAAACTTTATTGAAATTAAAAGAAACTTTATACAAATACAGTTAAACATTTTTCAAATTAAATTAAGCCATTTTTAAAATATTGTAGGGATTTATTTTTTTTTTTTGCTAAAGAAGGTGAAAGAGCTCATAGGGTTTTGTCAACCGTAAGGAGAAGAAACATGAAGCTAATTGCTACAACAGATAATACTGGCGTTGTTTACCATAAAGTTATTTCTGTTTACACTGTGAATTCGGCCCGCTTCCAAGTATTTCTACAGGAGCTATTAGAAAAAATTTAAAGAAGCCCTAGGCTGAAAAACTCATTTTTGATTATAGATAATCTCAGAATCCCAAGTAATATGGCATATGGTGGACAATAGTGGATGTACCTTAAAATTTTACCACCTTATTCTCCTATGTTGAACCCAATAGAGAAGACATTTTCAAAGTTAAAATTTCATGCCCAATCAATATTAAGTTATTTTGCCACTGATCGTAAGATAGTTAGTAGCGCCTAAAGCGGCGAGTGAACCAGCTCTTCATTAATCAGTAATGCAAAGCAATACAAAAAACAAATTCCCTATAAAATTTTAAAAATGGTTTATTTTATTTTGAAAAATTTTTAACTGTATTTGAATAAAGTTTAATTTGAAAAAAGTTTCGTTTATTTTGAAATAGGTTTCGTAAATCTTAAAAAAAAAATTCATTAATTTTGAATAAAGTTTCGTTTATTCTGAAAAAGGTTTCGTTTAATTTCAAAAAGGTTTCGTTTTATTTGCAAAAGGTTTTATTTAAACTGAAAATGCTAATTATTCGCGTAACTCAAAAACGGTTTAGCTTAGTGAACAAACTAAAAACCGAAATTCCGCAATAAAGTTTCCTTTACTTTTTTCTAACATGCGCACTCGTTTTAAAAATATAACTTTTTTTTTTTTGCAAAAATTTCGAAATTTTTGTTTGTAAAAAAATCATCAAAAACTGGAAAATGGAGCTATGCTTCTGGACATATAAAAAACGAAGTCGCAAACAAAACAGGTCACAAATAATTAAAATCTGTTTACAACTTTCGATCTTATTCACAAAAGACGAAAAATTTTCATCATTTTTAAGAATTTCATAGTATGCAATATTTGTATGGATGCTCGCCTAAGTATTGGTAATAAAGAGCAAGTATGTTTTGGAAAAATTTTAAGAACAAAAAAACTAATGGAGGTTGGTCATATATTTTATCGCCCTACGGGTGCCTCCTAGGCAGTTATGGGTATTTTTCTTCAATATACTTCTAGTCTGTATTGATAGCGGGTATGTATGTTAGAAGCCAATGATGGGGATGAAAAACAAAGTGGGAATGGTCATATATTTGATCTTACTGAACAAGCTCTTCATTAATCAGTAAGAAAAGGAATACAAAAAAAAAAAACAAATTCCCCACAAAATTTTTTAAATGGTTTAAATTATTTTAAAAATTTTTAATTGTATTTGAATAAAGTTTCGTTTATTTTGAATAAAGTTTCGCTTATTTTGAATAAAGTTTCGCTTATTTTTAAAAAGGTTTCGGTGATTTTGAATTAAGTTTCGTTTATCTTGAAAAAGGTTTCGTTTAATTTGAAAAAGGTTTCGTTTAATTTGAAAAAGGGTTTATTTAAGCTGAAAATGCTATAATACAGGACAGAAATATTATTGGAATGCAATTTTTTTTTTATTATAATCTGGTAGATAATTTCATGACAATAATTTTTTAACCATGATTTGAGACATAAGTCTGCTTCGGCCACGAGTTTTTAAATTTTCTACTACTTTTTCCAATAAATCTGCCCGTTTTTAGTCAATAGTGGCTTGAATGTTGTTTTCCAGTGCTTCAAGAGTTGCTGGTTTGTCGGCATAATCCAACGAATAAACATAGCCCCATAAAAAGTACTCCAAAGGCGTAAAAACGCACGAACGAGGGGACCTGTGAATAGGACCACTTCTGTAAATATAGTTGTCATCATATGGATTTCGCAATGAATCCATTATTAAGCGCGCGGCATGGAAAGTTGCGACGTCTTGTTGGATCCAAATATCGCTGATGTTTAGCTGATTAATTTTTGGAAACAACAATTCAGTCAACATGGCTTAATAGCACTCGCCGTTCACCAAAACGTCACCTCCTTTCCTATTTTAAAAGATCGTGTAAACCGCTCCTAACAGTCGATTTTAATGGATGAAATGGTTATTCGTTAAAGGCTTGAGGATGGTCTTCGCTCCAATTACGAAAATTTTGGGCTTCGTAAAATGGACGAAGAGCTCTATAAACTTTGCCATACTTTGGAAGCGTTGTTCTAGCATTCAACGATTCATGATGACTTGCCAAACCTTCCGAAACAGAAATGTCAGCACAGTTTGACATTCTCAGCTGTCAATCCATAGTTATCCTAAGCAAAAGATCTCACGTTGCAAAAAAACACCCGATATTTGAATTTATATCCAAATAGATCATTGTTATTCCAAGTCTTGGTATTTTTAATATTTACGTAAAGGTTTTCATTTTAAAGTTTGCCTATCAGCGTTTACTTAAATTTTACTCATACAATTATATATTTAGACATTAAGGCTGTTCAAATATTACGGTAATAAAAAAAAGCGAAATAGCATTTCTCAGATAGCCCGAAGAAATGAATCGCTTTACTGAACCAAAAATGTCACTTAGGTAAACTAATAAAAAGTTTTAAATAAACGTTTTAAAAAAACTTGTTATATTGAGGAAAATTTTTGGAACCATATTTTGAGCTGTTTTCTATACCATTGCCATCTGAACCTATGCAAACCTTGAACACAATATACTCGTCACTTTTATTGCCCTAAGAATAAAGTCTATTAGAAATACGTCCATGTTATGAAAAGCGCAAATCGCGCTCTAAAAAACGCAAGTCGCTTAAAACTAGATTTTTCGATACTTCTGGTCGATCTGGTCTATTTTACTAAAACTGCACTTTAAAGAGAAAAGGAAATGGCGCACAATATCAATTTAATATGTTTTCTTTTATTTAAGGAAAAACTTGTAACATTTTTTCACGATTTTAATTAAAAAAATGCAATTTAAAAATTAGCTTTGAGATTGTCAATTGTTTGTCGCAGTAGTTTACTTATTTATGAACTGGCGCTTTATGCAAACAGATGAAATTGATCTTCGAAAAAAATTTTATGCTAGTGGTGATAACTTTTAGAGATGCTTAAATACTTACAATTAACACATTTAAGCTGTAATATCCCTTTCTACAATAGTAAAGTTCAGAATCATGCGGTGGTTTTAAAAGTCGCACATGGGTTCCATCAACAGATCCAATTACGCCGGGTATTTGATATTTTTCATAATTTTTCTTGCTTCTGACTCGGTCATCTACAACTGAATCCAAAGTGGGCACAGCCTTTCCTCAAGAATATTAAGTACGTCCCATAAAACTTTACAGAAAGTGCTACGGCCCATACTTATATTCATGTCATTGGAGATCACACCTTGGAAGGACCCGACTGCTAAAAATCTTAAAACGCCGGCCAAACGCACTATTTCTGGAAGTGAAATTTTACTCATATGCTGAGAAGTTCCTTCCAGAATCATCAAAAATGCAGATTTGTTTAACCTGTACAGAGCTATGAAACTAAAAGCGCAAAAACTAAACATAAAACCTGATCTTATTGTCAAAACGTAAACGATTTTAAAACGCTGCGTATTCCAGAACATGGACGATTGTAAGAATTGGGTAATTATGTCATTATAATTTTCACTTAAATGTACTTAAAAATAAAGCATTAAGCTGGATTTTTGAGATTTTTCTTAAACTAGGTTTAGTTTATGAAGACAGATTTGTGTCGCCATTACCAAGTTTGTATACAAAATTTTAACGGAATAGCTTAGTTTTGCTTAAAATGTTGGTCTTTAATGAAATAATAAAAGTACGTTAAACTTAATAAATATCCTTTATATTTATTTAGATTTAGAGAAAGAAATATTTTCTTCACTAAACAGAAAAAACTGTCTCTAATCACCAAATTCATATCAAATTCATAGAACCAAGCAAACTATATTACCAAAATAATTATATTGATTACTAATAAATTGTAAAAATTTAAAATTGTGAATATTTTTTTTCAATAAATGGTATTTTTAATTTTAAATAAAAAAATGTTCGAAAAACTTTGCCGCAGGTTTTTACAGTTCCCAACAACACTTCTACAAGTTTAGATTATTTAATTTTAAACGAAAAAATCAATTAAGATTTTTTATTATTTAATTAATATTTTAATTAAAAATTTATTTCAAAATAACCAAAATGTTAATTAAATCAAAATTAAATCTTTAATTTTCTTTCAACTGTAAAAATAAGTGATTTTAATTGATAAAAAACTACTGATATTTTTTTTCTGTGTACTAAACTTTATGATCAAAGTGTATAAATACAATTACGAAAATCACCGAGGGTTGCATTGGGATCAGACCATGATAGAAAAATACTAGTGGATGCAAATCCGTAAAACATAATCGCAGCATAAAAGGAAAAATGAAAGAGGAAAAATATTAAATTTTCGACCAAAAATAGATAAATGTAAACCAATTAAAATGTCTTTTAACACTTAATCCTAATGCGATCAACACAACCAAGAAACAAAAAATTTTTAATGAAAGTTTAAATTTGGATGTTTTTACTAATAATATTGCGACCTTCTTATTTTTTGTCCGATGGAATGTTTGGAACAAAATTGTCTTTAAGACATGGGTTATAAAATTCAATAAAAAATGTTATTTTGCCGTAGAAAAATTAATTTTTTTCTATTTTAATTCGTTTAGCTGAGTGAATTTTTATCCGATTAGCACAGTATAGATAAAGGATAAAAGAGGAAAAATATCTTTGTTGCAGTGTAAAAATGTTTAAATTTGAGCAATTAAAAAAATCAGTTCTCCAGATTTTTAAAAACAGCCTAAGAAACTCCAAAAAAACTGAGTTTTTGCGTATATCTCGAAAACGCTTCACGAGAAAAATAAATTAAAGCCATATTCGTCCTTATAATCCCCAATTTATCTTAGAAAATATCTTATTTTTGAGCTTATGGCATAAAGTTGAAAATTTCTGTTGTTTGCTATGTGCATTGGCACATTCAAAGTTCCACCGATTAACAGTTTAAGCTGATCCAACCACCTTATTAGCGATATTCCTTTCCTTCTGCTTCCTGCTATTTTGCCATACACGATTAAACGCTACATGGTGCCTGTTTTCTTGCAATATGTTTGAATTAATTAACGTTTTATTTGCCTTTATGTTTCGTCAATTTGTCTTTTATATTAAGTTCTTCAAAAACTTTATATCCTTTAAAGCTTTCAGTTCTGTTTCTGTCGTATGTGGCAAGTGAAAATATTAAGGCATCCTATGGATGGAGCTTTGTTTCTTATGTTATACTCCTGCCTTTCTATGACTTACATAGTTTTCCCTTAGCTGATCTGGCTAGAGAAGGGCTTCCTATCTGCAGAGCAGTCACATCGTTATTACTAACTCTTTAAAGTTCAAACTGTTGACAATTTCAAATCCCGCTAAAGTTGTTATTTTAAGACGATTCGTGTAAAGTAAGTCAGTGGTTTGTTTTTATAAGGGTTTACCAATTTTTTTTTTTATTATTATAGGTGAGCCTTGATTCGGGGCTTACCTACCGAACTCCGATAATATACTTTTAGCGAAATAGTAGTAGTTATAAAAATAATAGTAATTTTTACTAAGAACAGAACTTGTAATAATATTAATACTTTAATAAGAAATATTATTTTAATAAAGATTTCAGAGGAATAATGTCTACACCGGACCTACAAAAAATTGTTAATCGAAAGCTAAAAAAGTATTTATTTTAAAGCGGATGGTATTAATAGTAATTTTTACCAAAAGGCATAATATGAAAGCTTGATTATTCTTCTTCTCCTAAAGAGAAGCACGTCTTGCAAATATATTTACAAACATGAACCGCCCACCTATACAACTCTGTTCCAACAGGAAATTATATATTCACCTAAATTTTCAACATGATTTCACATTCTCATATTTAATGAATTTGTTAAAAAAAAAACTCACAGATAATATATGAGTATCATTAAAGGAAATACTATTTAAATTATCTCTAATACTCATACAGCCAAGAAAATTTCCTACGTTTTACAACAAATACAAGATAGTACGCTAAAAGGCATTATAACTTAAACTCAAATAGAACGTACGACTAAACAATTTCATTTAACTGTATGAAGAAAAAAGGAGAGAGAAATTTAAGAAAAATTAGAAGGCGTATGACTTAAGGCATGTTCACATTTAACAAATATTTGACAAACAAAATTAAAAAAATGCGTGACCACCTAATTGAATGTCTTTAATAAAATGTTATCTGATGTTTTCTTTAGCAAACGTTGTTAAAAATCAAACAAATGGTTAAAATAAATAGTGGTTAGGTGTGTGGAGTGAAATGTTTGTTAAATGTGGCCATAACTTTATACTAATTAGAGAATATATACATACTTATAAAATTGTGTCCTTACAAAGGAGACTTTAATATTAGTTTCAAACCAAATATTGAGAAGGAGCATATGTATATAGAAACAAGCCAACACAAACGCACACATACAAATACAAATGATTGTAGACTACACGCAGAAAAACTTGGTTTAATTATAAAAAAAAACATGTCAGGTACCTGCTAATAGACAACTGTCAACTTTTGAGCAATTTCCGTCCTTTACTTTGTGTTTAACAGCTGTTCAAAATATACAACCTCGTGGAAAAAAGTGAATTTCGAGTGCTCATTAAACATTTTTTTTTTCGAAAAATCCCTTCAATCAAACAAGGGAAAAGCTTGACAAATACTATGGGGACTCTGCACCCTCGATTTCAATGGAAAAAAGTGGTTTACTGACTTTCGTTTTGGTCGCACGAGTACAAATGACGCTGATCGTTCTGGTCGGGCAATTGAGGTCAATACACCCGAATTGAAGATTAAAAGACCGTGAGATTGTTGATGTCATAAGCATTTCATATGATAGTGTGGCTTCAATTGTATATGATCAGCTGGGTTTAAGAAAGATGTCTGCAAGATGGGTGCAGCGTTTGCTCTCAATTGAGCATAAACGTAATCGTGTGACACCTTCAAAGGATTGTTTGGAGTTGTCTTACCGCAATTCGGATGAGTTTTTGCGGCGTTTTGTAACTGGGGATGAAACATGGAACCATTACAACACTCTGGAGACCAATCAGCAGTCTAAACAATGGGTTTCTCCGCATCATCATACATCAAAAAGTCACGAAGTTATTGATGATAAAATTTAGCGGAAAGCATAAGGTAAGGGTCATCCATTTAGTGGTTTCAAGACCGCCGGTCTGGCAAGGCTGTCAGCTGTTAAATATTTGTCATCTGAAGGGTCATTAATTTGGTGAAAGATATTGCCATTTATGAATATGGGTCGCTTAACAACCGAAGAACGCGTAAAAATATTTAAAACTTCTTACTACGTGGCCACTGTTCAAGCATTACGATGTGATTATGGGCATCAATCGACTTACTAGGCAACAAATTGGCAACATTATAAAGAAATTTGAAGTGACTGTAAACGTTGCTCCAATAAAATATTCTGAAATCACATGATTGCCCGGTTTTATACAAATTTAATTGCCCCTAGTTGGTACAAAGCGAAATGGGTACAATAATTGTCTCAGCACAATCACACGATTGTTCTTACTTCTGTCAACTGCGAAAACAGCTGCTGTGGTAGCTTTTTTATTTGTTTGAAAGATCTTGTTGGATTGTTCATTAAAAAAAAGAAATTTGTATCATATATTCAAACAAATTTTTGTTGAATAGTTTTATTTAAAATTTTTTAAGTAACATATATGAAATTCCAAAAATTAAACAAAGTATTTGGAAAAAGTTTCCTGACGAGCTGGCCTAAGCAACCAGCGAAATGCGCATAAAAATTAGCTTTCCCGCAACAATAAATTTCAGTGTTTTCATTAAAAAATTGGGATTATTAGCACATCATTAATAAATGAATAAACAACGTAAAATTCTATTTTAAATATGTTAAGAAATAGAGAGTATTTATATTCAAAAATAAATTCGCTTAAAGAATTTCAATACATTTTGCTCCGTTTTCCTGTATATATTTTTTATATTGTCCTGAACAGCTATTGCACTAATTTAAAATAAAAGAAATTATATATCAAAATTTATTTTCAGGAATACTAAATTTATTATCAATTTATTTATTAATGACTTGCTAAATTCCCAATTTTAATTTTTGATAAATTTAATTTTTATTTTTAATTTATACCTACTAAAAGAAACATACTAAAGTAAAGTTATTAAAACAGACAAATATTGCCGCTATTGTGTTGTTTTTTGCCATTTTTATTGACGCGCGGTTGCATATCAAGTAGTAACACGATTGCCGCACCAGGGTTGCATTTTATTGGTAAAAGTAAGAACAAAATTGCCCTCGATTGCTGCATGAGGCATTTGATTGTGCAGTCACACGATTGGGGTATTAAAAAGTGTGAAAATTGGTGCATTGCGGCAATCGTGTGATCCCAGCTTAAGATCAATATTGTAGAAATTACAAGCGGATTGACAAAGTTATATATACCCTTTTTAGAGTAACCAATGTGTTGAATAAAAAATGTTCTTTTAATTTACTTTTCTTAATATTTTCTCGAATACACATGTTGGGATCATAGTTGGGGGTAGTGCACTAAATATTGATTTAAATCCGCAGTGCAGCACTATCACTAAATAAAACTGCAAAAAATTAGTTTGCATTCTTCTTTACCAGTTTTAGTGATAATTGCTATTTTTTTAACTACTACTAAAAAAATTTAGTGATAATGCAAAATTTTTCATTATCACTAAACGAAGATTGAATGCAAAAGTCTGCACTCAACTCAAACAGTGCAAAATTTGTACTTGCTATCAAAAAAGCTGCATATAAACAGACTCTCAGTAAATTTAAAAAAATTTAATTTTGTATGAGCATAGTTTTTGATTCTTGTTGCATAAGAAAGAATATCTCGTGGCTTTAATCATGAAAAAACAAGTTTTTTGTTTGTAAATTTAGTGCAAAATTTTAAGTTGCACTCAAATGAGTGAAGCACAAAAAAGTTGCAATAAACTGTTGATTGCTTTTTCTTAAATCAAACTATTTGTTTTTTGAGAACAATATTTTTTAACATCACTATCACTCATGTTTCGTGAGGCTGCTAATTTCCAATTCATCACTCAACATTACCAAAATTATTGGAATAATTTTGCACTATCACTAACTTTGAGTTGAAACTGCATAATTAGTGCACTAACCCCTCTATGGTTGGTAGGATTTGTTATATTTAATGCCGGTATGTTTAGGATTAATTCGCTGGTAGTTAAAGTTCATTCGGTACTCTTTGGTTGTGTTTATTATATATAACATTTCTAGTGTATAGCGTCTATGGTATTTTTCCTCTCTTTGTAATATCTCCACATTGTCGAAGTTTGGTGTGTGCCCTTTTTCTGCACAATGGGCTTGTTAAATATAATAAACACAAGCAAAGAGTACCGAATGAACTTTAAGAGAGATTTAGAGACGAGCTCAGCAAAACAATATAGACATATAATAAACAAAAATAGAATAAGGAATTAGTGCAATTTTAAATGTAAAACCGTGTGTGACGTGTTTTTTATTATTGTTACTCTTGTAAGTTTTTATTTTTGTGCGCTTATTTTCTGTTTATATGTTTTATGACACAGTGGGACAATGTTGTTTTTATTTTTTGTTAACTATAATTGTAGTACCCTGAAGATGAGATCCAGTGGATTTCGAAATATTGGAAACATTTTTTAAATAAATAAACAAATTAAAAAAACTGACCTTAAGCTTAACTTATTTCTCACATTAAAATTTTAGCAATATTGTGGAAATATTTTACCATAATATGATAACCTGAAAATATTAGCAATGTTAAAGCCAACTATAGTATGTTTCTCGTAGCATATCGTTATGGCAATCATATTTTTTTCTGCGTGTATCTTGCACTTGTGTACGGTAGATGTTATTATTACAGTTAAACGTCTTTCAACCTCATAGGCAACCTAGTTGATGAAGAAGATAATGTTGCAGTAGCTGCAGTATTTGTTGCTGTAATTGTTCTTCTTCGTTCAACATTATTTTTATTATAATTTTTATTGTCATTATTGCATTAAGTCACGTAATGAGCATAATGAGACAACAGCCTCAGTGACTCAAAATCAAAATGCCAACGTTGCAAAAATCAAATGCAGCCTTGGCAAACTTCTGCAAATAGTTCTGGGTTATTCTTTGTTGTTTTCGGAAATTTATCAAAGAGCAAACATTAAATACTAATATATAAGTATAAAGGTAAGAATGTATGTACAGTAGGTATATAACTTTTTACAATATTTACAAATAGGAAAATAGAGCATAAACATGTTTGAAGACCCATTATATTTTTTTTCTCGAAATCGCTTAAAATTTTCCGCTCCAAACACATTTACCTTTTTTATATGATCTAGAAATTCAAATTAATATTATTTGTGTAAAAATGTTTAAAGAAAGTGATATAAGTGTGACATGCAATACTTAAATGAACTGGTCCAAGCTTTCAAATACTTTAAAATAATACATATCTTCCGTATAAGAATTTTGAAGCAATGAAATAACTCAGTAATACTCATTAGAATTCTAGCGCTATTCTGGATCTTTTATCTTTTTTTTTACTTATTACGGAATATCAATTGCAATGATTTTCTATTTGTAAATTTGTGTGTGATGCTTGGAGCAAAGTCTGGTTTTCTGATCATAATTTCGACCACACCTCAAAAAATATTGCAAGGCTTTACAAAAGCAAATTAATGTTTCCGCAGACATCGGGTCAAAAAAACCATCAGCTATCCAGAAAGTTCAGCAAAGCAACCTCTGCGCAAAACGTGCAATAAAAATTGTGCAATACATTTTGCTTTTGTGTTAATCATCACATACCTTAAATTTTAGAAGGGTAATTTGTATTGGACATATAGTAAATTATGGACCAATCCTCCCAAAATTCTGAAGACTAATTTCTGGTTTTACAAAAAAATAAATTAGAATAAATTTCAATACAGCAGTGCTATTAGTTTTAGCGTTAACAGTGAATTTCACAAAATTGCATGATATTTTTTTTGGCCATATGAATCTAAGTTGGAAGAAATTTTACCGCAATATTACGAATTTAGGTATTTTCCCATATTGCGCTCTTTTTTGGCTTTTGGTGCAATAAATTATGGACCGATATTCACGAAATTTGGCAGTGTGATTTCTTCTCCTACAAAACTGTACTGTACCGAATTTAATTATGATAGCATTATCTATTACGGTTTTAGGCGTACTAAACGGTTTTCCGCGAATAGGGTTTATATGTGGCCTATGGTCAATTAGGGACCGATCTTCACAAATATAGCAGTATGATTTGCAGTCGTATAAAGCGAATTCGTTTAAAAATGTATATCATTCCGTGCATTATTCCACCATTTATGTTCGTTTTTGTATCAAAATTATCAATTATTTTAGGGTGGTGGTTCCACATTTTGATTCATAGTTCTGATCTTAATAAACCGATGTTGCTGGATTTCAATCCCAAACTGCTTAGGATAACTACAAGCAAATTTAGATCAAGTTTATTCTTTTCTTTTGATTTTTTCGAAAGTGAGCGTGTTTTCAAAAGACGGACAGACCGACGAACAGACAGACGGACATAGCTAAATCGACTTAGAAATACTCAAGGAGTCAGAATATATACACTTTAGGGGTCTTAGACGTTTAACACGGAATGATAAGCTTAGTATACCATCATTCACCACTAGTGTTGGCGGAGGGTATAAAGAGTGTCATTACTTGTGCAATATTTTCCACCATGTAGTGGTATGAGAAATTTTTCGTAAAATTAATTTGTATACCTAATGTACGTATCAAACTGTATTAATGCACATTTACAAATTACTTTTATGTATATGGGGAATTTCATGTCAAGTGACCCAGCTTGGCCTTTTAGATAGTAGTTCCGAAACAAATGTTCAAAAAGATCGGTCAAAAAGTTTCTGAGTTAGAGGGGGTCATAGTTTGACATGGCCAAACATGTGCTCTTTCTCATCGATGAAACTTATTACACAATTTGGTGTTAGCAATATTTGTCGCAAACAAATTAGATAAATATTCCTCGCATCTTTTTAAAAAAATTTTTTAATTAAAAAAAATTTTAAATATTTGTTTTTAAATTTAAAAATTTATTTTTTTTAAGTGGGTGCTTTTTTTTTTTTTTTTTTTTTGCTCAAAAGAAAGTTTATGTCTTTCCATTAAGGTAATTCTGGCCGCTTCGTGGGATGCGAGTGGGATATGTATAAATAAAATTATTTCTAACTCAATACGAGGGTTTTTCCATGTTAAGCATATGCTAGATAAGAAAGGATTGGCAAAAAAATTGTGTCTAAACTACTATCCAGTAGGACTAACCTTGGTGCAAATTGCATCCAAATCGGAAGACTTCGATTTCAAAAGTTGGGTCACTTGACATGAAATCCCCCATATACCAATTTTGTATGTGCTTTAAATGTTTGGCTACAATTAATAAATGAACGACTTTGATACATTTTGAACAAATAGCAACCGAAAGGATGAATATAATTTGTACAGCTTGTGGTAGCAATATAAGGTATAACAATTATTGTTTTGTTCATTCAAATTTTAATCTCTTGTAAGTTGCATGAAAATAGCTTTAAGTGGAAAATTTTAAGTTCTAGCAATGACAAGTTATTGCTACCACCACAATTTTTTTTTGTTTTCTTAGTTGATGTAACATTTAATCAGTCACAAATTATAAACCAATCTTTATAAAATCTATCATCACAATTTCTACTCACACAGAAAAAATTAAAAATGTTCTCTTATAACCCAATTCATACCAAATTCATAGAATCAAGCAAACAATTTGTTGATTTTGCACCCACTAACAAAAGGATCATATAAATTACTAAAAATTGTAAAAATGGAAAATTGTGCATATTGTTTTTAATTTGAATTAAAAACAATATCAAAATACTTTGCCGTTTCCATCCATGTGCTACTTAGGGATGCCAATCTCGAAATACCGATCCCGGGATTTGAGTTTTTCAATCCCATCATTTTCGGGATTTAATCAATCCGGAAATCGTTAACTTAATTTGTTTTATTTTAAGTTTTATTTTAAGTTTCCAACAACTGAGCTAATTGAGTAAAATATAGGTTTTATCAAATAGAATCTGGGATTTTTTTTTCATAAGTTACTTTATTATATTCAAAATTTTTTTATTTTCGAATTTATTCTATGAGCTTCATTTCAGTTATGTATTTTATAAAGCTTTTTGTAATAGTTTTATTCCTTCAATTTTTAGACATTCTTTGTGACACATTGGATAGTGATACTTTATAAATTGAATGTATTTAACTCAACTATTTTTGTGTTAATTTTATGTTAAATACTTTTTAATTGACACATTGTGGGATATCGTACGTTATTTTTTATCCCATTTTTAATTAAATTAATTAATTAATGATTAATTAAGAAAGGGAATCACAATTTTAAATTTTTACAAATTTTAGTAATCAATATAATCATTAAACAACTTTGTAATATTAAATGAATTATAAAACTCTTGTTTGTCAACCCCTTTTATAGACTCTTTTTAATAAGTAATTATAAAAAGCATTTATCTTTTGACTTCTAAAAGTTCCGAATCCCGATATCCCGAAAAATCACGCGTTACCGGGATTAGATTTTTTGAAATTCTGAATCTGGGGATTTGCGAAAACCAGTCCCAATTGGCATCCTTAGTGATAATTGATTTAATTAAATATAGCTCAGGTCTTGACGATTCCCAACAACAATTCTAAAAGTTTAAATTAATTTATTTTAAATGAAAAAATAAATTATGATTTTTTGTTATTTAATTAATATTTTAATTAAAAATGTATCTCGAAAGAACTAAAATGTTAATGAAATTAAAATTATATTTTTAATTTTCTTTCAATTAAAAATATTATTCATCACATTAATAATATTTAAATACTTCTTAATCAGTTTTTTTATTGATAAAAACTATTGATAATATTTTTTGTGCATGTGAGCAAAAAGTCCTGACAGTAATATTATAGTTTGTGACGGTTTATGAAAATTACATGAGAATTAGCTTACTAAATAAAATACCGCACATACTTTTAACAGAACAGCATTATTCGTTATGGTTTTATGCTAAATAAGGCGTTTTCCAACAGTAGGCTTAATGTGGAAATTAGGGATCAAACAATACTAAATTTTGTAGTGCGATTTCTATTCGTATAAAGAACGGCATAAGCCAAGTGTTGAGATACCTGCTGCATTCCACCACCGATTTGTCGCGCAAATACGTAAAATCAAGGTCATATTATATTCTGAAATAATAATATATCGTTGGGATACACTTAAGAAAACAATTAATAGAAATAGAAAATACGGTGTAAACAGTATAGAAATAAAGTATATTTAGAAGCTTAGTACACATTTAAATCAATTATATGGTGTTTTCTTTTCTGACATTAATGTTCTATGAATGCTTCCGTTCGCGAGAAGTTGTCGATTTTCTTTCTAAATATGTTGCAAAATTAAATGGCAAATTTGTTCCATATCTTACCCCCCAAGTTATAATTGAGAGTGAGATAATGCCCTTTTTGCATCTGCGTTATGCACTTTTTTATGCAAGCAAGTATTTTTCTTATTTACCTTTTTCGTGTTTGCGTAAAATCGATGTTATTTTGTGATTTTTGGTTATATTTTGATGGATGTAAAAAATTTTTGTTAAAAAGAAATTTTGGAAGCCTCATCATCATCTGATGAAGATGAGTTCATTTTAATTCTACAGAGTAGAGAACTTCTCCCACGTGTGAAAAGTGTTTTTAGAAAATGTAGTCCATTACTATTCGAATTTCAATGCACATACATATGTATATATTTGACATAATATTTACACAAAAATTTAATGTTAAAGTTTCAAAAGAATTTCCGTGTAAGCCGCCTATCTAGTACACAGAAGAAATAAAAATTGATTTCAATTAAAAAATTTGTGATATTTATTTAAAATAATTTAATTTGCACCAGTTAACAAATTAATAGTATCAATTTCGCGTTTGATTCACTTGATTAAAAGTTGAATTCACTTCATTAATCGTTTAATTCATTTGATTAACTTTTTCATTAAAACTCATTTTATTTTTGATTAATGCTTTAATTGGAAAAAAATTAAGGAAAATTGTTTATGTACAGAGAGGTATTCTTATTTCTCTACAAATTCTTTTATAAGAAGTAGGATATTTTACCGTTTCTTCGCCTAGGCCGCTGTTGGAGTCCATTTTTGTTTGTTTTTTATTAAATAATTTATTTTTGAAAAATATTTTAATGTAGCTGATTTTAATTATTGGATATCAGTATTGTTAATGCTTGTTGGAATTCAAAGAAAATTGTAGTATGTTGAAATTGTAAAATTCGCTTGGTGAATATCGCTTATTAGTATAAGCCTTGCATTCAATATTTGACACGCTAAATACACATTAGTGTTAAGTGTAAAACGAAGATCTTATTTTGCTCCATTGTTATTTAGAAAAATTTTTCACTTTGTAAGGATGCGTGTAACCTGATAAATATTCACCTTTCCCTCGATTTACACGATAGATGCGTTCCTGGAAAAAATCGTGTAAATCGAAATGAAAAATTTTTATATGAAAAATCGTGTAAATCGAAAAAAGACCCAAGTATGAATAAATTTATATTTTGTTCAAAAAATTCATTTATTTTAAAGTAAGTTAAATTCGATTCGTCTGCAGTAAAGACTTGATCGGGATTGTATGCATTGGCAATAAATTTTTCAGGATATTCTTTTGCCGCATCTTTATCAGCTGAAGCTTGTTAACGATTTTATTTAAGACTTTATAAATAATGTCCTTACTTAAATGTTTAAAATCAACTATGACTTGCCAAAACGGCGTTTTTTTATGGATAGTAGCTGATCAAAGTTTTTTATAAACCCTCAAAGCTTTTTTTGTATCAGCACTGGTATCAATTGGGATTCGCTTTTGACTTAAGTCTTCTATGCAGATCATTATTGACTTACCCATATTTTCCATTGTAATGTCCCGAACGTTTGAAGTTGTTCTCAGACACGTTTTAGTTCCAGCTGCAACACTTTTCCTAATTCTCTTTTCTTTTTTAAATATCTTATTGTCGCTTCGTGAATTGAAATAAATTTATAAACTGTTGTTACTCTGTCTCCTTACAAAGTCTATCTAAAATTTGAATTAAGGTTTCTAAACATATTACTTTTTTCGCCTAGTTTAATTTACTTAATTTTATCATACACATTTTGCAAAAACTAAATATTTTTAAATTTCTGATTAAAAAATTTTCCAGAATACATACATCTGTTTCGGAACACTAATTATACTACAGTATCTATAGCTTACAAGCATTACATAATTTGCCGGTTTTTTTGGCGCTTTTAAGCGAGAAATGCATTTATAAAAAGTCCTTCATATGCATATACTGAGCTTATAAAAAATACAAGCTAAATTTCATCAGCATCATGAAAAAAGTTATTTTACTTGCATCGAAAGTGCATGAATAAATTCAAAGTGTTATTAAAATTTAGCAAATTTAGTTTTGATGAAATAACTTTTGTACGTTTTTTATTGTATTTTACTCATGCTTTTATCAAAATTTTTTAATGAAATATAATGTGCATGTGAATATAAAGCAAGAAAATTCCTTTTTACATTTAAAACTAGTAGTATCATACGAAAATACACGTTTGAAAATGTACGTCAGTATGCAAGGGCTTCATAATCCTTAAACGTATATATAATAGACATGAAATAAATAGTTTTGATAATTGTGCAGGATATATTTTCTGGAAAAATTAATAATTTTTGCTAAAAATATTAAAAATACAAAATCGTGTAAACTCAGGTTATTTCCACATCCTTCGATGTAAACGAAAACAAAAAAAAAATCGTGTAAAAGTGAAATCGTGCTTACTTATATGGGTAATTCCATGTCAAATCGGCCAAGAGTGGGACCCGACCCCTTTTGATTTCAATTACTTTTGGTGAGAAGGTTCCACATATCAACGAAATTATAAAATATTTTTTTTTTTTAAATTTAGCCGATTTAGTCGAATGTGTTGAGTTTATTTTTTCAATAACTCGAAAAATTCTTAACATACGAAGATATTTTGTATGTCATTTTGAATAGAATACTTGAGGCCACAAACAATATATTGAAAAAAATTGAATATCTGCAAAACATTAAATTTAAAAAATGGACTTTACCAAAAACCTAATTTTTCCGATTTTTTTATATAATACCTCAAGCTGTCCTTTAAAAATCCTGATACTTTAAAGGAGGTGCTTTTTTACGATATAATTTTTTGCTTTCGCAACCTTTAAAAAAATAATCTTAAAATAAAACTTAAATATTGTAATTTTAAGCAATAATTATTTATTAAATCTAAAAATTAACGGCATTGATAATATTGCTTTTGGTTATTTGTTGCATTTTTTGTTGGGCCAATTTAAAGAAAAGTACATTTTTTGTCACGTAACGGCTCCAAGAAATTAAATGAGTTTTATAAATACTTAATGAACGCTTCGCTCGGAAGAAATTCACTAATGAGAAATTAAAAGGAGACAGTTAAAATTTAAACATATTTTTCGTTGATATATGTTCATTATAAGATGAAATAACCTTCTCACCAAATTTCATTCAAATCAAATAGGGTCGGGTCCCATTCTTGTTCGATTTGACATGGAATTACACATATGATAATACAAATTAGTTACGTGTGTATTTTCAGTTTAATATTCTTTCATCTAGTTTTTGTTTGGAATTGTTTGTTTTTAATTTTCTTAAATTATTTATATATAGTTTTTTTCGTCAAATTATTTTGACGTTTACGTTAATTTATTATATAATAATACAAAAGGCTTTTCACAACAGTGCTGTGAAGGCTAATATAGGGCTTAAGTACTATTCAGTTTAGCACACTTCGAGAATTGGCAAATTAACACTATAAAAATAATTATAAGTATCTTACTATAATTATTTTTTTATCAGACTAAAAACTGATCTTATTTTGAGTTATAAAAATAAAATAGGTGAATATTTTATATGACAATCGGTTCAGATATGCCGAATCGCTTAGCCCCTATAGATACCTATTTTATAAAAATTGATCTCACTCTAAACTAATTTAAGTTTTAAGCGTTTTAAAGTCTGTTTTAAAATGAGGCTTTAAAAGGCAGCAATATAAAATTATGGGCCTTTTATTGCAAAGTTTTATGATTTTATTTTTAGTTCTTTAAAACATAAGTACAAAACCTAATTAAGTCGTCTGATCTCTAAGATAATTTTGTGCAAAATTCTGTAATAACTGGTGTCGCACTGCCCTCCTAAGAGAGAAAGTCACAAGTGCCAAAATTTCAGATTCGGAACCGTGAATATGTTTCTGATTTTTGAGTTAAGCTTAAAAGACAAAGTTTCACCTGTAAATGACTTAACAACTTTAAGAAAAATGGTCACATCTAGCGTGTTTCCGAGACAAAGAGCCTTATCTGCCAAATGCTATAATCAAAAGTTACATTGAACAAAATTTAATGCTCTTAAGACTTTTTCCTTAGAATCTATGCTTTTTTTTTTTTTTTTTAATATGTATGAGTTTTCTTAAAACAAACACCGACAAGTACGAATAACTTTAAGAAACCAGAGAACTTTGTTCTTGGATCTGCAATATCATCTCAGAGTAATACAGAGTTAGCAAAAAATAGCATCAACTGCTCAATTCCAAAATATATTAAGTCTAAAAAGTGTTTGCAGAACCAGCTCTTTAAGTTTACGGGCAATACAACATTCAGCTGTATGCTAAGTTACTTGGAAGAAGCCTATTAACACCAACATTTGATAAATTTTGGAATTGAGCTGTCGGCATGAAATAAAAATTAACGTTGTGCATTAGTGCAAGCCTGTCTGCTTTTGTTCACACATAAATACATTCATATATACATTCATACATACTTTTTTAATATGCAGGTTAGAAGATTTAATTTTTAAAATTGTGGCTGCTTTTTGGTTTTGAGTGTTTCAGTTTTTTTTTATTAAAAAAGCATTAATTTGTATTTGTATAGCTATAAGTCATACGTTATTTATGTTATATGATAATGAAAACAGAAAATTGGTCGAGAAAAATATCTAGCACTTTAATAGGATGGAAGTTAGCAGCAGAAAAGAAAAAGAAACCAAAAAGAAAATTGTGATAATAAGCCATCATTCATACCGCTAAAAGAACAATTGCAAATTGTAACCCGGAAAAATCTTGCTATACCTCTATACCTCTCTTGCTATCTGCTGATCAAAACATACCGTCCCCATTGCCTAATATTGATCAAAATATAAATTTAACTGTAGAACCTGCACCTTAACTTTCATTAGCCTCTTCATATGCTCAAGTGACAAAAAAAGGATTGACTAGAATAAGAAATATATACACAACATCTCCAAATTTGTAAATAATTTGTACAATTTGGTTTTCGTAAATTTTATTTATTTTATATACTTAACTAGGCAATGAGTCATAAGTCCATTTTCTCAATTTTATCATCAAAATTTCCCCTGTCTGTTACGGTAATAAAATCGAATCAAATAATATATTTTTAAATAATTTTTGTTATTTTTCAAACATATTAAATTTTCATGCGAAAGATAAAAAAAACATAAAATTTATATATCTCAAAACAACTAAAATGTAGATGTGACTTTTTTCTCTTAGGAGGGCACATTACGCTACTATTTATTTAATTTTTGCAATTAAAATATCAATATTTAAGGGTGGTTGTTCCAGATGTGGGTTCATAACTCTTTTCATGCTTAACTGAATGAGCTGGATTTTAATACCAAATTTTTTAAAAAGAACTAAAAACATTTTGACACCACAATTGTTTTTTCTTCTGAGGCGTGATAACAACAGGCGGAAGGACATAGTACATGTTTAAAATTTATACCATATACTCTTATTCGACTAAGAATTACTAAAGGACAAAGAAAATTTGTACATACTTTATGGGGTCTTAGATGATGAAAGATTAGCACAGAATGAAAAACTGAATGTACCCTCATTCGCCGCTAGTGGTGGAGGGTATAAAAAGAATTTTTTTTGACAAACACGACTTTGTGAAAAATGTTAATGACAGACAAAATTGTGGCCATTAAAAAATTAATCAGGATGAATGTTATATTTTCGTTTTTCATTACTTTACAATTTGATTAAAATGCTTAAAAATTATTATCCAAATTTACAAATTCATTTAAGAATTTAAAAAACAAACATTTTTGTAATACAAACTTAATAATACTATAAATGTTAAATAAAAAAAAAATCCAACAAATAATAATATATCAATGCTTTTCGATTTTTATACACTTGATCATTAATTTCACTTTATTTCCTTTGTACTGTAAACAAACCAATGCGAGCCATTAAGCACTATACCACTGAGCCTTCCATTTCTCCGCACCATCAACAAGCCAGTCGATCAACCAACCAATCAAACCAACCGAACGGCCCATTCAAACTAACCACCAAACCATGAAACCGAACCCAAGTAGCACCTTATAAAACTTTTCCTCATTTATTTATTACGAATTCAACTTCATTATCAGCACACTCATTTACATTGTAATACCAATTTGTATGTTGTAGTAGTTTTTGCTTTTATTCTTGAGTTTGTACAGATACAAGTTTTTATTTTATTGTTGTTGTTATTATTGTTCATTCTCGACTCGCTGCTCAGGTTAATTTTGACAAACGAGTTCGATTTCTCTGATGTATTAAAGTAATTTAGCAAAATTAATGCTTTAATTAATCACGTACCTTTTTTCTTTGAAGCTTGAAGTGTAATTGTGTACGTTTTTGCGTTAACATTTATTTGTCATTACAAAAGAGAATAAAACAAAGTTCTTTAAACTGAGTCTTGACTACATAAAGATCAATAAAATATTGGATGTTATACGAAGGTCAAAATGTTGGCCGTTATTCATTAAAAAGAATTTTATTTGTTGGTATTGGTAAAAGAAATTGTTCAACTATCTGCAGATACGTTCTTAATTGTGGTAATTTCAGAGTTTAATAATACTTCATTTATAATGAGAGGATAGATAATTGGAGGAAATATGATATCACAATAAAATCAAATATATTTAAACAAATCGAATAGCAGTAAAAAATAAATAATAAGGAAGCAGATATTGATATCAAAAGAATTTAAGTATGAATTCTTGTAAAGGAAACCCCTTTGCAATTTAGTGGTAGTAAAAGTACTTACATTTTTGAAAAAGTTGTTTTTTTTTTATTTTTTGTTATATTATATTTCTTAAATCAACTTTTGGAATTATTTATTTTCATAAGCTACTTTATAATACTTCATATTTTTTATTTTTCGAATTTATTCTATGAGATAAATTTCAGTTATGTATTTTATAAAGCTTTTTGTAATAGTTCTATTCCTTAAATTTTTTTAGGAAAGACTCTTTACACTTCCAGATACAAGATAGTAGTCTGGTAGTGTATAGAGTCATTCCACAAAAATAATGAATACGTCTTAAATCTTTATATATAAAATATAAAATAACAAAAATTAATCAAGTCTTATACTATGTTCACACTTGTGTTTTATTCACGTTTAATAACCTCGAACGTGATTAAGCTCTAATCACTTCAAATTCGAGATGATTAACCATGCATTTAAATAATTTTTTAATCACTTCAAATTGATATGTTTAAATCGAAATTATTTCATTAATCACATAGAATCCTCCGAACATACCTCAAACTGAGTATGATGCAGCATTGGCCACAATAAATGTACCTCACATATGTACAACCGACCACGACTTCTGCTTAATGTTTTTTTAAATAATCTATAAATTTTCACAATTTCATCATTATTATGTTTAAAATATTCTTCTGATAACTTTATTAAACCATTTTTATCAATTTCTAATACTTTAAATAAATACATAAATATAAATTTGTTTGTTCTATTTTATTTATTAATCAACTGTCATGTTAATCATCTCGAATGTTATGTGAAGGGCTTTGATTAATTTAATCAACATTTTGCTTTAACGCGTTTAGAACCCCAAGTGTGCACATATCATTGTTCAATTGTTTATTTTATGCCTTTTGCCAAAATTTTCTCCATCACGATGGATATCTCTTCTCCTGAGTTGGGTGTGGCCGCAATCATATATAATATTTCGAGATAGAGATTCTCGATGGAATTCAAGACCTTTTTAATATTTTACCGACTATTTCGTGATCATAGTTATTTCTTATAACGCATTGAGATCGTTGTAGAAATTCGAGTTTATAACCAGGAAGCGGCTGTGATTTTTCGAAAATGTTTAGACAGAGTTGTAAAGGAGAAGTTAACAAAAGAGACTATGTACAAATTTTTTTTCAATTAGCCAATTAATTTAAATTGCTTAAAGTTTCATTTGAATTTGAATTTAATTTGCCTCTTTATGGAAATTCTACGTAAAATTCTGATCTGGATGTATACCGATATATTTAACATGAGAGTGTTAACGTATTATTTGTTTATTCATTTTAATGGGTGGATATATAATAGAAAACGCTTTAGTTATAAGAGTTTATTTTGCTTTAACTTCGACATTGTTAAAAAAATGTAATAAACTTAAAACATTACCTGCTAGGATTTTTCTTTTATAAATATTGTAAAATAAACGTCACAAAGATTTTTTTAAAGTATCTTAAATTTGCAAGGTGATTTATGGAAAATGCAAAATCGCTTTTAGAATTGGCAAAAAATTGGTAGATTTAATTTGTTCTTTAGTTTTTATAATACCTGGACTTCTGTCTCGAACGATACAAAACAAAATTAAATAGTTCACTCCTGTCTTGTTATGTCACCTCTTTTTATTCTTTTCGCATTTATTTAAAAAACTCATATTACTGGGTTAAAATAAAAATCCAGCTCAAAGGCCAAATTTACACGATGTTTTTCAGACATGTCTAACAAACACGTTTGTTTTCTTTGTTGGCAATCGTGAAAATGCAAAAGGTTTATGGTATCATGTTTAAAAAAAATGAAGGAAACAGACGTGTCTAAAAAGACATCGTATAAATGCCACCAAACACGATCCATTTTTTTACTCTTCACCATAGGTAGAAAGTCTGTCATTCCGTTTGTAATTTCTACAAAATTTTTCTTCGATATTACAAAATTTATATATTCTGGGTTCTTAGGAGTAGCAAAGAAATATGAGCAAGAAACCACGATTGGCTAACATTTTTGTCATAAAATTCACGGTCGTTGTCTTTTCCTTGTTTTATTTATAACTTTGTCATTTCGTTTGTAGTTTATATAATATTGATCGTTAGCCTTGAGTCCTTATAATGAGCGAAGTTGGTGTAATGTTATCCGTCTGTCCATCTGACCGCTTATCTGTCTGACCATCTTGAAATGGAGTTTCCGAAGCCACTAGCAGATGTGTTCTGGAAATCGAAATCGCAAGAATTTAAAAGTCGTTTTTTAATAAGATTTTTATTGTAAAAGAAATACAAATACAATACAATACAAATATTTATAAATAGTTTTTATTTACATATATATTTCTATTAAACAGAGTTCTATAAGAATATTATAAAAAATGGAATTAAGAGTGTAAAACAAATAACTTCAAAATTCTTGCGTTCTGCTTTTTCTTTTTTCAGAACACCCCTGTAAATATTATTGGGACTTGGTTGGTATAATTTATGTCACATATGCTCCGTTAAATTTTACTATTGAAAAGCCTCATTCCTTACAGTAGTGTTTTCTCTGTATATCTGCAGAGCGGCAAAAGCCAAAGTTTCCAAATCAGGTACAAGAGAACGGTGATAGTGAAAGACTTCTATTTTGAAAAAATTGTTTGGTTATCTACACAAAATATCTTTTAAAAGGGTGGGCTTGTCTAAACAAGGGTGAGTGGCACCTTCCATCAAAAGAAATACAGATTTCTCTATATCTGGAGAGCAGTAAGAGTAAAAGTATCCACATTTTGTACAAATAGCGTGGATATGAATACACAACGTCTATCACAAACTAGCCAACTTGAAAAAGTGGGAATGCGCCTGGAAAACGGTTGTAGCATAACTTTTAAAATTTTAAGCAAATGCATAGTTAGATATTCAAAACGAAACATCTGTCAAAAAGTAGGATAGCTTAGAGAAGTCGCATTGTCACCTCCCATACAAAGATAATATAAATTTCTACAATTTCGAAATTTGTTACAGTAAAAGTTTTTAAATTTCGAACAAATTGTTTGGTTTTCTTACAAAACATCTGTTTATAATTGGGCTCGCTTGGAGAAGTGGTCAATGCACCTTCAGTGCAAACACAACATAGAATGCTGCATACCTGGGCTACGGTTATACTAACAACATCTTAACTTTATACAAATTGCCTCGTTGTCAATACATGAGATCTAGTATAAAAGATTTTACTAATTTTTTAAATGGGGACAGCGAAGCGCACCGGGTTAAGTTATTCAAATATAAAAAAAGAAAAAAATATTATAAATCTTCCTGTAATAAACTTTTGAACTACATCATTTATAAGTTATTAATTTTAACATTATTTTAAAACCAACTTTGTATTTGTCATAAACTTAAAAATGTTGTGTAACTATTTTTTGTTTACTAAATGTGTGTCCTTTTTAACTTTATTTACATGTTGCACCAAACTACGGAATTCAATTCTATTTGGCCCTGTCTTAAACATACGATACATACAAAAGTAATGGCAACTAAGTACCACTTGGTAAACCGAACATTAAAAAGGAAGTAACGCTGTTAAGCATGAATAGATAATTTATGGTCAGCAAATTATAAATTTTCTAAACACTGAGATTTAACATAGACAATTTGACGCACTTTTAAAAACTAGTTAAATTTGTTACAGAAAGTACAGAAATTGGTTTAAAAATAGCAATAAAATGATATATGGAGGCCGAGAACTATATTCAATTTTAAAGCTGAATTAACAGAGTGATAGAAATAATATGATACATCTATATTCATAATAATAACTATAGCCAATTAAAAATGTTGTTATGGCACACCAGCTATTAAGCCCCGTAGTATCAGTTGTTACACATGAAATCATATACTCAGTTTTTTATGAATGATTACATTTGATCTCATTTTGAAAGGCTTTTAAATTAAAAAATATAATATTTAAAAAAAAAAAAAAAAAAAAAAAAAAATGTAAGACTGGTACAAACGCAAAATTTTCGGACCCATTATTCGCCAGATTTAAACTTTGTTATGAGGTTAAGTTCTTTGTGCCGAATATTATTCAGATGAATTCATCTTTATCAGTTAAGTTCGCCTTTAAGTAATTTTCTGAAGCACAACACAACATTATGTCAACATTTGCAAAAGTTATTGTCGCCATTGTCAATACCAACATTTATAAGGAAAATGAGTAGTTAAAAGCTATTTTCGGGATTATTATTTGTATGGACCGATCCCAATAAAATTTTTCGAGATGATTTTGATTGCAATGAAATAAGTTTGGACCAAATTTAATTTAAAAACCAACATAATAAGATGGTTTATGGGCTCAAACACTCTATTCCGGAAAGAAGCTCGAATACAGGCTATATGAAATTATGGACCGAATCTCGCCATTTTGATTAGGCTTGGTCCTTGTGACAATAGGAACCTTTGTAGCGAGTTTCATCATATAATCTTAAAATTTGCGACCTATAACTAGCGTAAAAATTTATATGAAGAGCCAGCAAGACGGCCGTACGGACGGATACCGTTCGATCGATTCTAAAAGTGATTCTTAGTCGTTCAGTATGATAAGGGATGGGTCGAAGACCAATATTTTAAGGTGTTACAAACATCAGCACAAGCGCATAATACACTCTCCACTATTGTGGGTAAAAATAGTTGTAATAGGCCCATTTTATTAAAATATTTAAATAACAACAAATGGGAAAATTGTTTTTTTTTTTCTTATTAACCCACTATAGTTTTGCGCAAAAATCTACATAAAAACGAGTTATCCAAGGATTTTTATGAAACAAAATTTATTTTATTATATGCAGCTTTACAAAAAAATAATTAGAGCAAAGGATTAAAAAAAATATTATGTAAAAAGGTAAAACTTGGAATTTTTCACTTTACACAAATTTGTGATAACAAAATGTCAAAATCAGGTACTTTCACTTTATTGGGAATAAAACAGGAATTTCAGCATGGATTTTCATTAAATACACTTTATTTTATTTCCGAAAGATAGACAGATGCGACAGAGTACTAAAACTGGAAGTATTTGTTGGTTTCAATCGTTTATGAATTTTTTGGGCAAAAATATTTTATAATAAAAACAAAAAATTTTTTTTTACTTGTGTCGCAATAACTCCAAATCTAATCGCAATATCTAAAAATGACTTAAATCTGGCGTAATTTAAAATTTGTTAGACGGATTGCATAACAAAATCGAGTACGTCACTCCAAAGTTACGGCAAAAATCTCGAATTTTAGAAAAAAAAAATTAATATAAAACCTTAGTATAGAATTTGAAATAATTCGCAATTAGGTGCTTATAGCCGATCAAAAAATACAGTGTTAATTCAGGGAATTTTTGCTTGTTGCATAGTTTAATTTGCATTTTGAAAAATCCAGACAAATTTTCTGTTTAAAAATACAAAAACAAACGCAACAAACAAAGTTTATTCGTTTTTGCTCTAAAACATAAATACAAATAATTAAAGTCATGTGAAGAGAGTTATATTTTTCATTTGATATTCATAAAAAAATGATAATGTATTGTTTTTTCATTATAAAAAACCAGAACGCAGTATGGTTATGTATTGTTACATGGTAGTTGCTCTTATAAGGATAATTTGATGAAAGATAGAGAAGTATAAGGAAAAATTCGGAATAAAAATACCAAAATTAACACCATCCGTTGTTAACAGTGAGCCAACTACTTTTGTATTCAATTTGATAACCGATGGTGTCAACATATTTTAACGGTTTTACGAACCGAAACAACTCGGAGTTCAAAGAACACCGACCAATGATTGTCAACTCAGCAGCACCTGTTCTTCAGGTCTCGCTGCTACAACAACAATAATAACAACATATTTTAACCATCTCGTGCTCATTTTGTCACAATTTGTTCTCATTCTGGCAACAAAATGTACATATTTGACAACATTCAGTTGTCATTTCGACAACATATTGTTCTGAACCCAAGCAGTAAACAAAATATTAAATTTATTTATTTATTGAAGTTTTTGATATTTTAATTAAGCTTCAGTTCATCAAATTTAATTTTAATTAAATTATTTTTATTGAAGGAAGGAATTTACAACATGAAATAAATTGAATTTTTTTTTTTTAATAATTCTTGACTGAACACGCGATTTTACTGGGGTTAATTTACATGTTTCGACAATAACCACATTCTCATCATCAGAATTCTTTGCGTTCTACCGGTTGCGCCACTGCTGCGGCTGCCAGTCTATAGTCAAACATCACTCTTTAACCAATTGTATTGGTATATCGAAATTTGCTGTAATTGATTATCAATTTTTCAATTTTTTATTTACATGTTTCTTTATTTATTTTACATTTTTAACAACAAAAGAAATATGACAAATTATTTTTTACAAAACAAAATGCGGCAAAATATACATACTTGTATTTATTTTTCATGAAAACCGCTTGTCTATGAATTCGGCGCAGAGACTTAAGTGTGGTTTATCACAACCTTCATATGTCACATTAATATCTTAACCAAAAGAATTGTAAAATTAACTAAAGACTCCATATAAATGTTTTTATTTACTTACCTTTTAAAGAATCATAAATATTGTTACCTAAAACTCAAAAGTCCCTTTCTAACATTTTGAAAATTTTACAGTAGAGGCAAAAAACTATTAAAAATTTTAAATTGACAAATTGTATTTAACTGTTTGTACTTTATTTTCCTTCTATTTTTCTTGTAAAACCTACCAGTTGCTGTGATTCTTGACAATGTTGCACATTACACAAACTGTTAGGTTGATCTTCTAGTGTTTATCGTGTAAGTCTTTGTAGATAGGGCTGTTTGTTTTTTGTGGACATTTGTGTTGATACAATTCATCAGAATCAACGAAAAAGTAGATTTTAAATTTATTGTTAGTTGGGACCTTTTGCGTTTAGGGTAACGATATGTTTTTACCTTCTATATTAATAGATAGGTTGAATTTTTTTTAATCTTATGGAATTTATTTGTTTTGATCCGAAATTTATATTTCCTTCAAAAAGAAAATCTCGTTCATAACATAAAAATGTCGTCGTCACATTTTATTACATTTTTTCACTGTTCATTTTTTATTTTTTATACCCTCCACCACCACTAGTGTGAATAAGGGTACACTTAGTTTGTCATTCCGTGTGAAACGTTTTTATTATTCGTATCAAACTCCATAAAGTGTATATATTCTGTCTCCTTGAGTAATTCCAAGTCGATTTAGCCAAGTCCATCTGTCTTTCAGTCTGTCTGTCTGTTGAAAACACACTCACTTTCGAAAAACTCAATTTAAAAGAATAATGTTGTTGTCAAATTTATTCTAGTTATCCTTAGCAATTTGGGTTTGAAATTCAGCAAATCGATTTTGTAGGTTTAATCCCTGCGGGAAATAGCGACTTTTGAAAATAGAACAAGAACAAACAGAAATAACTATTCATATGTTAAAGCAAAACTAATCACTTGACTGGTATATTAAGTAAGAACAAGAAAGTAGATTTTTAAATTTTGTATTAATTTTGCTTTAATAATTTTTTACATTTAGATTTTTTTTAAATTTTTTATTCATTTATGAGGACCGTTTTTGTAACATGTTCAGTATTCACCGGTGGTGTGTTACATAACTTTGGGACTATTTAAAAATGTGTTCCTAAAATTAATTGTAGGAATTTTTTTATTGGAAGAATACCAAGCACTAGCAGTGTTGTAACTAACACTTAACACTGAGTATTTGCCTGACTGTTGAAATTGTGGCTGGTAGTTGTCAATTGACCCCCTTCAATGACAACCCCATGTAAAAGTGATAGGTCCCATTCATTTAAGGTATTGTAACTAGTACCTTAAATCATCCACTGAAGAATCTATCAAGGATCTTTGGTGGCAGTTCGCTTTCCTAGGGATATTATTTAAATTCACGCTATTAAATTTTGTGAAGATCGGTCCTATTATGCCTCAGAACGTAGCAAATAATTCTACGTTTATTGTGAAGCAAAGAATTATCTAAAGTATTGCCCATGACCTTTTGCCATCTTTTTTGTAACATAGGGATCCCACACTAAAAGGAACTAAATACTTAACTTTTAAGACAAAGAACGCATCAAGCCTATTTAGGAAATCCTTTCCTAGAGTACAGCATATTCATGTGGAATCATTCCTTGTTGATCAAAGACGAAAAATCGGTTGGAGCACAACTTCTCAATAACGGTTTTCTAAATAGCCTTCAACTTGTCTTGCAAAATGTAACCGAAGGTTGTCGTGATGAAATATTATGGGTTAATATTCGGTCGCATATTCCAGGCATTTTTTTAATTTTTGAAAACAAATGAATGCATTAATTCTGCATATATTCTTATTTAGTCCTACAAAATATCTAAACTGTTCTTTAACTCTTACTATCTCTCTTCAGATTTTAAGTACATATTGATTAAAAATAACATTTCTGTCATTATACTGCTGTTGTGTGCACCACAATACATGTTGTACGTATGCAATCTATGTTCTACTTCATTTTACGACTAATTGCTACTCGTATGTATGCACATCAATTTAAAACATTGTTTACTCTTGCAATTTCACACCATTTTATTTTACATGTTTTTCTACACTCTAAGACTTTTACAAAAGTTAGTATTACAATCCTTGTATTTGTGTATGTACATATGTATGAAACAACACTTTTTGATGTAAATAATTTCAAACTATTTGGAAATTAAAAAACAAATAGTAAGAAAGTGTAGTCAGTCAAGCCCGACTTATATGATATCCTGCACGTTTTTTAGATAAGGCAGGACTGTTATTTTAATAGGTTAAGCAGATATTCACAAAACTTTTTGTAAAGTTTATGTTTAAGTCACATTTAACAAATTTTGTTCTAATACTAAATTTTTTTTTAGAGATTTTACAATTTAAATTGATTCCTCGGAAACACACGAAATTTAGAAGAGATAATTTTGTTTACATAAAAGATTAAAAGTGGAGTTAATATAAAAACATTTTCAAAAATTATTTTCGGGAATGAAATATTTTTATTATTAATTAATTCATTTATTAATGATGTGCTAATAACATTTAATGGAATTATTATTTATATAAAGACTATAAAAATTTTTACTGAAGTTTATTTCTGGATATAATTTTTAAACAGGAAAATATTACGACAAATCAGCTTGTATATTGATTACCATATTCGTTAATACCATTAGATGTTTAATTGAAAATGCACCAATAGCCCAGCTTGTATTATAAAAATTATTTTATTAAATAAAATTGTTAAAATTGAACAAATATTTTTAAAAAGGAGTATTTTGAGTATTTATAATGAGAATTATATTGAGTAAACAATGTGTTAAAAATTCGATATAAATTTTTATAATGAGTTTGTCATAGTAATAAAATATTTTGCTAATTATTAATTTGATATGAAAGCGCATTTAAAAGTGGGTTTTATTATATGTATAT
Source organism: Pollenia amentaria (assembly GCA_943735925.1). Taxonomy (NCBI): domain Eukaryota; kingdom Metazoa; phylum Arthropoda; class Insecta; order Diptera; family Polleniidae; genus Pollenia; species Pollenia amentaria. The sequence continues at coordinate 182,512,556 of OX031007.1, read as the reverse complement.
CTGTTTAGTATAAAATATATTTAAAATTACATCTTGAAATTACAGATATTTCAGCAACAGCCTTAGTTCTGGATATACTAGGAGATTCTGACATCAGCACAAACAGGAATCTTGACACAACTATCAGTAATATTTGAAAAATAAATACATATAATTAGTTTTTTGGTTATTTTATTGAACTGTTAATGGTTTTTATTCCAAATTTCGATATTTTTAATTAGGCTTAAGTTCATTGAATTTAATTTTCATTAAATTATTTTTATGAAGACAGGAATTTTACAACATGAAATCTATTAAAATTGTTTGATAATTGTTCATTATTGACTGCGCTAAGAATTGAACCCAGGCTTTCACGGACAGGTTGCCCTGACTAGTTTCCATTGTAACCACATAAAATTCCTGTCTTCGTAAAAATAATTTAATGAAAATTAAACTCAATTAACTTAAGCCTAATTATAATTAAATATATATAATAGTTTTTAATCCAAATTTAGATATTTTAATTAGGCTTAAGTTCATTGAATTTAATTTGCATTAAATTATTTTTATGAAGAAAGGAATTTTTACAACATGGAAGATTAATTAAAATTGTTATTGATAATTTTCATTCTTGACTGACCTGGGATTCGAAGCCAGGCTGTCTGGCGTGTGATTCGAACCCAGGCGGCTGGTTACCCTGACATGTTTCGACCTCAACCACTAGGTCTTCTCAAAGGGATTTGCCGTCTTACACTCGCAGCCATCGATGACTGCTGACGTCAGTAGTCAAACATCAATCCTTAAACCAAATTGTATTTTAACCTTTGGTAGATCGAAATTTGCTTTTTTGAATGATTATCCATTTTTAATTGATCTCACATGTTTTTTCCTTACTTCTGTTTTTTCCGTACTTTTGTCAAGAATTCTTCTTGAAGTCCAAAGTACATTTTTTTGTTTTTCCTGTTTTTGTCTTTCTTTTTTCTAGTTGACCTTTTTCAGCACAACTTGAAGGACAAATGTAAACATAGCTCGTGCCTTAGCTGTTAACAATAATTAGTATTGTGGTTATTTTATTGAACTGTTAATGGTTTTTAATCCAAATTTAGATATTTTAATTAGGCTTAAGTTCATTGAATTTAATTTGCATTAAATTATTTTTATGAAGAAAGGAATTTTTACAACATGGAAGATTAATTAAAATTGTTATTGATAATTTTCATTCTTGACTGACCTGGGATTCGAAGCCAGGCTGTCTGGCGTGTGATTCGAACCCAGGCGGCTGGTTACCCTGACATGTTTCGACCTCAACCACTAGGTCTTCTCAAAGGGATTTGCCGTCTTACACTCGCAGCCATCGATGACTGCTGACGTCAGTAGTCAAACATCAATCCTTAAACCAAATTGTATTTTAACCTTTGGTAGATCGAAATTTGCTTTTTTGAATGATTATCCATTTTTAATTGATCTCACATGTTTTTTCCTTACTTCTGTTTTTTCCGTACTTTTGTCAAGAATTCTTCTTGAAGTCCAAAGTACATTTTTTTGTTTTTCCGGCAAATCCCTTTGAGAAGACCTAGTGGTTGAGGTCGAAACATGTCAGGGTAACCAGCCGCCTGGGTTCGAATCACACGCCAGACAGCCTGGCTTCGAATCCCAGGTCAGTCAAGAATGAAAATTATCAATAACAATTTTAATTAATCTTCCATGTTGTAAAAATTCCTTTCTTCATAAAAATAATTTAATGCAAATTAAATTCAATGAACTTAAGCCTAATTAAAATATCTAAATTTGGATTAAAAACCATTAACAGTTCAATAAAATAACCACAATACTAATTATTGTTAACAGCTAAGGCACGAGCTATGTTTACATTTGTCCTTCAAGTTGTGCTGAAAAAGGTCAACTAGAAAAAAGAAAGACAAAAACAGGAAAAACAAAAAAATGTACTTTGGACTTCAAGAAGAATTCTTGACAAAAGTACGGAAAAAACAGAAGTAAGGAAAAAACATGTGAGATCAATTAAAAATGGATAATCATTCAAAAAAGCAAATTTCGATCTACCAAAGGTTAAAATACAATTTGGTTTAAGGATTGATGTTTGACTACTGACGTCAGCAGTCATCGATGGCTGCGAGTGTAAGACGGCAAATCCCTTTGAGAAGACCTAGTGGTTGAGGTCGAAACATGTCAGGGTAACCAGCCGCCTGGGTTCGAATCACACGCCAGACAGCCTGGCTTCGAATCCCAGGTCAGTCAAGAATGAAAATTATCAATAACAATTTTAATTAATCTTCCATGTTGTAAAAATTCCTTTCTTCATAAAAATAATTTAATGCAAATTAAATTCAATGAACTTAAGCCTAATTAAAATATCTAAATTTGGATTAAAAACCATTAACAGTTCAATAAAATAACCACAATACTAATTATTGTTAACAGCTAAGGCACGAGCTATGTTTACATTTGTCCTTCAAGTTGTGCTGAAAAAGGTCAACTAGAAAAAAGAAAGACAAAAACAGGAAAAACAAAAAAAAATGTACTTTGGACTTCAAGAAGAATTCTTGACAAAAGTACGGAAAAAACAGAAGTAAGGAAAAAACATGTGAGATCAATTAAAAATGGATAATCATTCAAAAAAGCAAATTTCGATCTACCAAAGGTTAAAATACAATTTGGTTTAAGGATTGATGTTTGACTACTGACGTCAGCAGTCATCGATGGCTGCGAGTGTAAGACGGCAAATCCCTTTGAGAAGACCTAGTGGTTGAGGTCGAAACATGTCAGGGTAACCAGCCGCCTGGGTTCGAATCACACGCCAGACAGCCTGGCTTCGAATCCCAGGTCAGTCAAGAATGAAAATTATCAATAACAATTTTAATTAATCTTCCATGTTGTAAAAATTCCTTTCTTCATAAAAATAATTTAATGCAAATTAAATTCAATGAACTTAAGCCTAATTAAAATATCTAAATTTGGATTAAAAACCATTAACAGTTCAATAAAATAACCACAATACTAATTATTGTTAACAGCTAAGGCACGAGCTATGTTTACATTTGTCCTTCAAGTTGTGCTGAAAAAGGTCAACTAGAAAAAAGAAAGACAAAAACAGGAAAAACAAAAAAATGTACTTTGGACTTCAAGAAGAATTCTTGACAAAAGTACGGAAAAAACAGAAGTAAGGAAAAAACATGTGAGATCAATTAAAAATGGATAATCATTCAAAAAAGCAAATTTCGATCTACCAAAGGTTAAAATACAATTTGGTTTAAGGATTGATGTTTGACTACTGACGTCAGCAGTCATCGATGGCTGCGAGTGTAAGACGGCAAATCCCTTTGAGAAGACCTAGTGGTTGAGGTCGAAACATGTCAGGGTAACCAGCCGCCTGGGTTCGAATCACACGCCAGACAGCCTGGCTTCGAATCCCAGGTCAGTCAAGAATGAAAATTATCAATAACAATTTTAATTAATCTTCCATGTTGTAAAAATTCCTTTCTTCATAAAAATAATTTAATGCAAATTAAATTCAATGAACTTAAGCCTAATTAAAATATCTAAATTTGGATTAAAAACCATTAACAGTTCAATAAAATAACCACAATACTAATTATTGTTAACAGCTAAGGCACGAGCTATGTTTACATTTGTCCTTCAAGTTGTGCTGAAAAAGGTCAACTAGAAAAAAGAAAGACAAAAACAGGAAAAACAAAAAAAATGTACTTTGGACTTCAAGAAGAATTCTTGACAAAAGTACGGAAAAAACAGAAGTAAGGAAAAAACATGTGAGATCAATTAAAAATGGATAATCATTCAAAAAAGCAAATTTCGATCTACCAAAGGTTAAAATACAATTTGGTTTAAGGATTGATGTTTGACTACTGACGTCAGCAGTCATCGATGGCTGCGAGTGTAAGACGGCAAATCCCTTTGAGAAGACCTAGTGGTTGAGGTCGAAACATGTCAGGGTAACCAGCCGCCTGGGTTCGAATCACACGCCAGACAGCCTGGCTTCGAATCCCAGGTCAGTCAAGAATGAAAATTATCAATAACAATTTTAATTAATCTTCCATGTTGTAAAAATTCCTTTCTTCATAAAAATAATTTAATGCAAATTAAATTCAATGAACTTAAGCCTAATTAAAATATCTAAATTTGGATTAAAAACCATTAACAGTTCAATAAAATAACCACAATACTAATTATTATATATAATAGTTTTCACGAATCTTATATAATAACTTTGATTTATTTGATTTCTCAATAATACGAATAGTTCTATCGGTTTTTCGCTTAAAGATACCAAGCCAAAAATATAGAATTTTTTATGTTAATTTTTACTTTTTGGCGCAAAACTATTTTTTACTATGATATACACAATGAGGCAATTCACAGAGTGTCATATTGTGTCATATTGGTTGGATTTGTTTGTAACGGGTGGTTAAATTTTAAGGGCCGATGTTGAATGTAAACCACACCTAAACGTTAAGGTTTTTCTGCATTTTATTTGACATTTCTCTATTTCAGACTTACTTAATTTGAACCATGGGAAGATACACAATCGAGCAACGCATTAAAGTTATTCAGGCTTATTATAGAAATGGGCGTTTATATCAAACTGCATATCGTTAATTTATGAAGAAAATCATCTTCAGTAATGAGCACATTTTCACCTCAGTGGATTCGTCAATAAGCAGAATTTCCGCATTTCGGCGAGTTATAATCCAAGAGGGATTGTCGAAAAACCTATGCACCCACAAACAGTGACTGTTTGGTGCGGTTTATGGCCTGGCGGCATAATCAGGCGTTTTTGTTCCAAAATGAGGCCAGTCATACAGTTACTGTGAATGGTGTTCGCTATCGTGGGATGATAACGAACTTTTAATGGCCCGAATTGGAATATAGGGATGTGGACGATATGTGGTTTCAACAGGACTGTGCCACTTGCCCCACAGCTAACGAAACAATGGCTCTTTTGCGCGACAAATTCAATTGCCGTGTAATCCCACGTGGCCAATTGGCCGCCAAGATCATGTGACTTGACACCGTTGGACTTCTTTCTTTGGGGTAATTACAAAGAAAAGGTATACGTCGAAAGCCAACAACAATTCAAGAGCTAAAGGATGAGATAATTCGGCACATTAACGGCATAGACTATGGATCAGCGTCATCAAAAATTTGGACCATCGGATGGAGGTGTGCCGCCGAGTTCGCGGCGTCCATTTGGCCGATATTTTGTAATTGAACCATACCAATATTATCATAATAAAAAGAAATTATAATAATTTCCTAAATAATTTGTGTTTAATTCAAAATCAACATTGGCCCTTAAAATTTAACCACCCTTGACATTCATATAATTATAGAATATTCAGCCAATATGACAAAATAGAACACTTTGTGAGTTATAAAACAAATTGCTAATGTGTGTAACGATTTAAAAACAAAAAAAAATTTTCGTTAATTACATAATATTTCTTGTTATATTTTTCTCTGTATATGGGCTTAGTGAAGTAAGGAACGGATGGTAACCATTTTTTTAAGTCTCGTCCGTGAATCAAGCAGCACATAATATTTGTTTCTCTTTATATGGGTAGTTGGAAGGAAGAATTTTGTAAAATTAACTAAGAAATTGATTCCAAAGACTTTTAAAGACCAAAAATCTCCAAAAACTTTTTAGTTGTAAAAAAATTTTGTATGCTTTACTTGTGGTACTCAGAACATTAATTATTTGGCCAAATTAAGTGGGGATGGATCTATAAATAAGCCTTTAAAATAACCATTAATATCTTTACTACCGTTATTCCTTCAAGTGGTGTAGAGTACCATATGGTCGGACCTTAACAACTTTTTAGTTGTTTTTTTTAAGCAAACAAAACAGAATTAATCCATTACAATCAACACGATACATAAGAACCTTCTTTCTATAATATCTTAATTTTTTTATTTAATATATAAATTACATCCAGGTAGCCAAGTTAACTGAATAAAATACGACAACTTTTTATCTGTTATTGCAAATATCGTTAAAAGGCCATTTAAATTTCGGTACCAAATTGTGAAAATGATATCGGGTAATTATGATCTGCGATTTACAGTCTGCCACAAAATAAATTGATGGGATTTTAGTTATTTCATTACCTTAAAATAGTTATTGGCCCTGATATCAATTTTTGATTATAAAGCTTTTATGGGGCTTTATGCTATTAAATAAGCACTTAAAAAATTGCTGGAGAAACTTTATTTGACAAAAAAAAAAAATAAATATGCCTTGAGGGTTTTTTAGCCTTTAAAATAAATTTCTTGAATAATGATAATGTTTTAAATGATTATAGTTAAATAATAAATAATGTTAAATAAACATTTTTGATTAAACAATAGAACACAGTTTTCTGGTAATAATTTTATGTGTCCTGTTTTTATAAACACAAATTTGTAAAGATATAAAAATATTTTGCTACATACAGGTTATCCATAAGCCCCCAGTGAGCAAAAAAATTATGTTTGAAAAGTTTATGTTGTTCTGTGTCTTAAGTATTATTGTGTCTTAAGTATTATGGACCTGAATGGACCCACTACCACCGAAATTCGTAAATGACTGTTGTTTACATTCGTCATTTAAGAGTTAAATTTATAAGTAATAGACCCTCATAAAGCTTTATCGTTGTTGTAAAGCCAATTTCATAATATCATCAATTTTACAAATTTGATGATAGATGCCGAACAGCCACAATTAATACCAACTTTACGATAAATGCAAAGAAATTTTGTTTTGAAATCGAACACACTAAATTTCTCTGTTTCTCAATGTCCTTATTTTAGCAGGAGATATAACAAGAAAATAAATTTTCGATATAACCTTTAATAAAACTATCTTAAACGAAAAATTATGTAGTATATTATGACATCTCTAACCATTTTATTGTAACCGGTAACAATATTATAGTTAAATCCGTCCTCCATCAAGGAACCACAAACTTATTATGATTGCCTCCAAACAAGTTATTTTAAATAATAACAATAATATGATTACCACTAATAATATCATGGTTGTTCTTCAATCAAACCATGTTGCTCTTGGAAGATAGAAAATGTCATTGTCAATTTTAAAATATACAATTTTTCTCGTCGGCAAAAAAACAGAAATAATAAGTGTGCTGATTTGTATTCACGTTTTTATTTTTTTTTCACGTTTAATTTTTTTTAAATGGGCTGACTAATATTTTGCCCGTAATATGGCGGTTTTGCTAATAAATTTCATCATAACTTTTTTTTCACAACAAACTTTACTTACAATCTATCCATATTAGATAACAAGCAAATTAGATACATTTTAACAATTGATTCGTTTTTGTGCTTCAGCGACGACAACAACATTGTAACAATAAGGTTGGATATAAATACTAGTATTTAATTATTTAAAAAAAAGAAAAAAAAATATACTCGTATAAAAATATACAAAAATAAATTTTATTTTATTCAACCTTTACTTTTTAAATTGTTGTATAATTTATTGAGCTTGATAAAGGAAAAGGAAAAATTTTTAAGACTTAATAGGGACATTCTTATTTTATTATTATTTTAAATGCTGACAAGGGTAATACTACAGTAGCTATGGACAAATGTGATTATGATATGAGGATTAATAATATTGTGCAGGATAATTTGACATATAGGAGATCAAACAAAGATCCCACAAATAAATTACAAAAGATGAATAATGATATTATTCAAGAACTTTTCAATAAAAACATAATCACATCTTCGGACAGGAACAGACTTAAAACTAATGTGGCAATTGCTCCAGGATTATATGGAGTTCCTAAAATTCATAAAAGAGAATATCCGTTTAGACCAATTTGCTCAAGTATCAATTCTCCATCATATTACCTTTGTAAATATATTACAAAAATTCTTAAGAACGTAACTGTAAATTCTGAATAAGAATAAGAAATAAGAAATGTTAGGTTAGCTTACAATGAAAAATTGGTTTCTTGCGATGTGATTTCATGATTTCCAAGTATACCAGTAGATCTTGCTATGGATATAATAGGAGAAAAATTGAATATTAATAAGGAATTCACTAAAATTGAAAGGAAACTATGTTTACGTATTCTTAGATTCTGTATAATAGATAAAAGATATTTTCAATTAGATAATAATATATATATTCAACAAAAAGGACTTCCAATGGGATCACCAGCATCACCAATTATAGCAGTTATTTTTATGGAGAAATTATTAGATACTTGTATTTCAAAATTGACTATTAAACAAAAAATTTTGACAAAATATGTTGACGACTTATTTTGCATTATTGAAGAATCGGAAATAGAAAATGTTTTGGAAACTTTTAACTCATTTCACCCGGACATTAAATTTACTTTTGAGAAGGAGTGTAGCTTAAAACTTCCATATTTAGATACTTTGGGGAAGGGAAAAAAACATCCCAAGAGACTTATAATTAATACCGCAAAAAATCTTATAGAAAGAATACTGAGAATAAGTGACTTAGAATTTCATAACAAAAATTTTAAGAAAATTAAAGATATTTTGAGGAATAATTGCTTTCCAATGGAACTGATATTGAATTTAATAAGACAATACAATAACCGTAATAATAAACATACGGGGAAAAAGTCGGGTATAATTACAGAACCGAAAATTTACAAAACACTAACTTATATTCCTAAAATATCGGAACGTTTAGAAAAGTCGAAAATATTTGACACAAAGACATATAAAATAGCACATAAATCATATAATACAATTGGTTAATTATTCACTAAAACAAAAGATAAAGTACACAAGTTGGAAATGTCGAATGTAGTTTATAAAATACCTTGTAAGGGAAATATTGATAAGCAATGCAATAAAGTATATGTAGGTACGACAAAGAATAAACTGAAGACTAGAATTGCAAATCACGAATCAAATCAAAAATTTACGGATATTTCATCACAAAAAACAGCATTAACAACCCACTGTGCTAGATTAAATCACTCTCCGGACTTTGAGAAAGTATCAATTTTAAACACAGAAAAAAATTATAAGTGCCGTTATATGCTAGAAATGTTACAAATCATTAATGTACCAGAATTGTTAAGGATTAATTTTAAATCGGACACCGAAAATGTAGCACAAATTTATAGACATTTACTGCCGTATTCATAAAAAATAAAATAGATTTCAAACGTATTTTAAAACAAAATTTCCATACAAATTTTCCTTAAAATAGATTTCATATCCAATTTAGTTTTTTTTGAATACGGCAGTTAGTTTATAAAAACAAAACAAGAAATTAAAATTTTTTTAGAATGTAATAGATTATTTTTACAAAAATTTTTTTAATTGTAAATAATTTTTTCTATGTGTCATAAAAAAAATTATTAGGACAAACATTTTACATTTTATTAACTTAGTAACTTACGAGCAAAATAAGCCAATATAAGCAATATATCATGAAAATCGGTTGACAAATGTGTTTTTTTTTTAATCATTATTTTGGTCTTGACTAATATTTCGCCCAAAATAAGGCGTATATGCTTAAAAATTTCCGATCTGGATAAAATTACCAGCAAAAGATTTAGAACCAACATCGCTTTAACGCACTCTAACAATAATTTTCTATATTTTGAATAGTTTCGGAGATATGCAGCAATTAGTAGCAGTAAAATTCTTTGTATTGCAAAATAATTATTTGAATTAAAACCTTTTCAAGTCATAATAACATTTAATACCATAAACGTCTTATTTCAGTCGAAATATTAGTCATGCCCATAATAATTAATAATAAATAAAATTTACATTTGTACCGATTTTCATGATATCGTTCCCTTACCGCAAAAAAAGCTACAGCGACAAAATAAAAATTTTACAGTAGTAAGTTTTTTTTATTATACTTCATTTATATTAAAATTATACTAAAATTTTTTTTACTATAAAATCGTTACGGTACATAAGGTACCATGACATTTAAGATGATGATGCAAATGTTGCCAATAAATTCATTTATTAAAACAAATGAAAATTTAAAATGATATCGCTTAAGCTATTTTTTTTTTGGTAAGTGCTCGATATTTAGCTTTTTGATGAATGTAAAATGAATATGTAAAATAATTTTTTAAGAATTTATGAAAACAAAAAATAGTATGTGGGTAATTCCATGTTAAATCGACCAATGGGTCGGGTCTCACCCTTTCGATTTGAATGAAATTTAGTGTGAAGGTTCCTTTCATCCTAGAAGAAACTCATATTAACGAAAATTTTTTTTTTTTTTTCAAAAGTTGCGTCATATTCAAAATGTCATAATTTCGCCGAATTAGCGAAACGTGTCGAGTTTATTTTTTCAATATCTCAAAAACGACTGCACATACGAAGATGATTTGTATGGCATTTTAAAGAGAATACTTGGGGCTACAAACAATATATTAAAACAATTTTATTTTTAATGTAATATCTACAAACTATTAAATTTTAAAAATGGACTAAGTCAAAATCCTATTAATTTTTTTATGTAATTCCTCAAACTGTTCTTTAAAAATCCTGAAACTTCGAAGGAGGTGTTTTTTTCTACTTTAAGATATGATTTGTTTTCTTTTGCAACCTTTAAAAAATAATCCTAAAATAAAATTTTAATATTGTAATTTTGAGCAATAAGTATTAACTCGTAATAAATCTGATTTGTGTGATTTTAGTGTTATAAATTACGACATTGATAAAGTTTTTTATGTTTATTTGTTGCATTTGTTTTTGGAGCTCAATGTGGGCACTTTCAAAGAAAAGTACAGTTATTGTCACGTTACATCTCCAAGATATTAAATGAGTTTACAATTTACTAATGCGAAATGAAAAGGAGGCAGTGTGTTTTATTCTTCAAGTTTCTCCTAAACAATTTTCATACTTAGAAATATATTAAATAGAATCTGGGAATTATTGCATTTTCATAAGTTATTTTATTATATTCAAAATTTTTTTATTTTTCGAATTTATTCTTTGAGCTAAATTTCAGTTATGTATTTTATAAAGCTTTTTTGTAATAATTCCATTCTAATTTTGCAGGAAAAATAAAATTGATCGCAACTAATTTCCGAATAACTCCGAAACAGTTGAAAAAAAATTTATAGATGATTTAAGGAAATTGTTTTTCCTAAGAATTTGTAAGTCTTTCGATCAAAATCGGTAAAATCGTGGAATGTTTAAGCAGAACCGCCTTATTTCCGGCGAAATATTACTCCCGCTCATAAAACAAATCTAGATGTGATAGAAAAAACAGAAAACGGATTTGAGTTTAGCGCCTTAAAATCTTCATATTCCATGTATTTATAATTAAAACAACGAGTGTTATTATTGGTTAACAAATTATTGTTATTATTAGCCGCAACAAATTCGTAGGATATCATAATATGGTTGTGAGCTTTTGATAAGTGACTAGTTTAACCATAATATGGTTGCCGGACACTATAATACCGTCCTATGTTTCATCACTTTTGATAAAAACTGTTTTATTCTAAGTTACCATATGGAAAAATGTGTTTTTTCTGCGTGTACCACTAAGAAAACTGTACGTTTTTAAAGATTTCTTAAATTAATATGAATGATGTTTTTATATCGAACTATTCCAGCATTGTTTTGTCAAGCTCCTTCACTGGTGTTTAGTTGGTTATCTAAATTAGTTCGACTTTCAACTTTCCATTTATTTTTAAATGGAAAATTGATAACGAAAATATTTCGAACACACAGACAGATGAATACACAAAAACATAAATGAACTCAAATAAATTTTATTGCTATTTTTAATCATTAAATTAATTGTGTGTAAATATAAACTATGATAAAATTGATTTTTATTTAATGCTTTAGTGAAATAGAATAATTTGTTTTTATACCGTCTCAAACAATTTTAAATAAGAGTATTTTATGTGTTTTCTTTTATTTAAGCATTTTTATTTCTAATTGTTTGTTTAAAATTAATTTGATATTGTGTTTACCAAGATCCCAAACCATAAATAAAATATTTAAACATTTATCTCCAATGTGCCAGTATAAATGAATGTTTGAAAATGATATTTCATTTGAAAAAAAAAACTCTTTTGTTTAATGTGTTTCTGTTCTGTACACATTTTCTGTGTCATCCTTACTAGGAACTCTTGCCTGCTAAGTTTCCGGAAAAATCTTTTTAAATAATTAAATACTGACACCTTTTTCCATCGTTTCTTTTATAAATAATTACGTTTAGGTATTTAACAATTTCCGGAAAAATAAAAAAGAAACAAATAGAAGAAAAACAGAAGTTATATTTTAATATTTTTTTTTTTAAATTTTGTAACTTGCTGTTTGGCATCATTTAATATTTCAACAATGAGTTTACAGTGGACATTACGAAATTAAATTTGCAAATAATAGATGTCTGAGCCTTATATAAGCAGAAATTAATTTATTTATTTCAGATTCATATTAGTTACACTGGTCTTCAAAGTCATAAGCCGGCGGCATGAAATTAGTCCCTACACTCATAGAAGAATTTATATTTATATTGATGATGCTCTAACATCAGTATTGTTACATCAATGTTATTACAAATAGCATCAATGAGGCAAAAAATGACATCAATCCAATGACGCAAGTCATCATAAACTGATGTCATATTTTATGCGTCATCTATGCGATGACTACAGTGACATCAATTCGACGCCATATTTTGTGTATTATTAACAATATTTTCATGTTTGAAAAATAAATGCGAAGCCAAAATTCCCATATTCTATTTATTTAAATTATTTAATTAAAAACATCAAATTTTTAAAGTAGAGTGATTACAAAAACCATAACGGGCGTGCTTCTGTTAACAAAGGGCGAAAAACAATTAAAGTGAAATATGTGTAACAGGTAAGTAAAACAATAACATTAGAAACATAACAATTCTTGAACTAAAACGAGCAAAAAAAGAAAAATTAATAAATATGCAATACATATGTTGACGGGGTATCCGGCCCAGGCCCCTGGCATCCAATGCAGATTGTAAACACAGAGTTTTTTTATTTTTTCTAGTGAAAGTATAACAATTTTATTTAAACAATTTACAATTTTGTATCAGTAACTTTAACTATGGTACACTACTCTAGTGTTAAAATTCTTTTTGGCTTGGCCACCAAGAGCAAAATCAACTTAAAACTTACGAAAAAATGACCGCTTCAGGCCTATTTATACAAGTAATGTCGGAACCATCCGACATTTACAATATAAAAGATTTACAAAAAAGTCACTCAACAAATACAGACAAAAGTTTGACATTTAAAATGAAATGTGTTCAAATATAAAATCGTGAAGTTAACAATAAATAAAATAAACCACATCATCAGTGGCGGTAACAACATATTTTCTAAATATAAAAAATATACTGTGAGATCATTTTATTAGTTATTTCAATAGTTTAAGATCTTATAAAATAATCTTTTAGACAAATAATTTGGTGTAAATGTTTAGGATTTAAGAGATTCTTTTCTTTAGTTGTGATAAAACTTGACTTTGAAAAATTCTTTCATTTATCATAGATGTTGGAGAAATCAAAAGCAACCCATAATAGGCAAAACCTAATTTCTCAGTCCTCTTTCTGAATTTTTTAAACATATAACGTCTTCCATTAAGTCATTAGAGTCCTATTTTAATTTTTTTTAATGTCTATCACTTCTTATTGTTTCGTTTAATTCTGTGAAAAGATTGATTTGAGAAGATATGAGTAGAAACAACTAACTAAACGCATACATATAAAAAGTACGTGAAACAAAAAGCTGTTGATAGCAAAAACTTATTTAAAATGAAGATCGCTGAGCACCTTCTTTGTTTGTATGAAAAAATATTTTCTAAACACATGCCTTTTGTATATGAGACGAAACAATTAATAAAAAACACAAAAAATATGTTATAATACTACAAAAAGTTAAAAATATTGTTACTTCGGTTAATCGGTTAATCGACTGAAATTAACCGGTTTTCGTTAATCGAAAATAGGCAATTTTATATTAACCGATCAGTTAATCGGATAGTAATTAATCGGTTAACCGATTAACGGTTAACCGAATGAATACTCTAGTTATATCGATAGAAAAATTGTTAGATATTTGTGTCGATGAGTGTAGTTCGGGAGTGTATTTGTATGGGAGTAATGGTAAAATAATGTTGGTTGTATAAAAACACTTTGAAGCTTAATTTTAATGTAATACTGAGTCTACCACATAAACCCGTTCTCACAAAAGAAGAGTAGTCCACAAGTGTTGTCAATTTAATCATTAATTGCTATTTTACACTATTATTATGCTGAGGATTACGACAGACGAGAACTCAAATAAATTCAAAATGAAGTGGGAAAGTAATTTGTTATGAAGTGTCAAAAAATACGTATAAAAGTGTTTCATACTGAACAGCTGTTTGTATTATATAAAGAGCTTTCTTTTCATTTGAAATGTGATACTCTAGACGCAATATATAATTTTCTATTTGAGTTTTTGACAATCAGACCAAAAATCATTGGATTTTGTGAGAGCAATAGAATAGTATCGTGTTTAGCAAAGAAAAAATTAGTTTAGCCATTCTTCAAAATTTAGCAAAATTTTCCGTAGATTTAAAACATTCAGGAGCCAAAAATGCCATAAAATAGATTAATTCCATTGACTTACAGTGAGACACACTCAAAATTGAACGTATTTCGAAAATGGTGGAGGGGGCACAACATACATTCGCGTAACTCAAAAATTATTTAGTTTATAGAATATTCTATAAAAACGAAATTCCGCAATAAAATTACCTTTAAGAAAGGCTTAACTTTTTTCTAATATCCGCTGTCGTTTTAGGAACATAATTTTTTTTTTTTGGCAAAAAATTTTATTTTTATCAAAATTTCGAAATTTTTGTTTCTTAAAAAATTATAAAAAATTGGAAAATGAAGATACTCTTTTAATTTTTCTAGACGTTTAAAAAAACGAAGTTGCAAAGTTTATTCAATAATCTTAACTGGTTTTGTGTTACGCTAATATATGTTGTGCAATGTACTCCATTTTCGAAATAGCGGTATATCTCGAATACAAAAGCTAGCCTTAAAAATCGGTTAAAGCGCCAGGTGCCCGCTTGCCAACTAGCACAGTGTTATTATTAAGACAAAGTTTATGATAATGATTAAAGTGTTCAATTTTGGATGTGGCTCACTGTATGTATATTGTTTTGCGAATGAAAACTTTAACTGTGTATTTATTGTTACAAAAATTTGTTAGCATGTTTGCTTTTTAAACTTTTAAATATTAACTACTCGTATATCAGTCTTTTCGTTAATATTAATGCGTTTTTAAACAAAATTTTGGCTAAACGAAATTTTATTATTAAAGACTGATATACGAGTTTTTTTATCAAATCTGCTTATATGAATGTTTATGGGCTTTAAATTATATGACGAAATCATTTTAACAAATTCTGCCATAAAGGATTTTATGTACAGGCTTATCTTAAGAAGGGAAACCTAAAAGAGCGTGGAAACTGGTGAGGCATAAGACTTCTGAAAACAATTAATGAAATAATATCTTACTCCTATATAACCGTATTGCTCCTGTACTGGTACCGCAATTAAGAAGACAGCAAGCTGTCTTCTGGCCTAACAGGGTTATTGTTAACAGTCGGTGGAATGGCGTTCATAATTATGTCTGCTTTATCTTGACGTTAAGCATGTATTCGACACACTCTAATACAATGCGATTCGGAAAGACCCGAGGTGTAGGGAATTTTCGAAGAGAAGTAGCTTCGTGACCATGAAGTTTCGTTGAGTGAAATGAAGTGCTTGATGACTGACAGAAATGAATAAAAAGCTTTTGTTGTGGCCATAGGTTCCAGCGGGAATCAAGGGATTAAATACATATAATATTTACATAAATCTTTTCAATTACATAAATATTTAATTATTGAGTTTTTTACGCTTAAAAAGTTGTGTCAAGTTTTATGTCACATATAATCCTTTGAATTTTCTGCGTAGTTTTTTCAGACATAATTAAATAAATAAATAAACATTAATTCTGTTTAAATAAAGCTGGACGAAATTACATTTTAAAGACAAGGCTATTCAAAATTTAATAGAAGCTATATCGGGCTTCTTTTTGTTAAAATGCCTTGGTACTGTAAAAGCTTAGCTACGTTTGCGGAGTCGCGAAATATAAATGAAATATGGCATTACATTTTTTAAATCAATTCATGATTATGTTGCGAAACCGTAAAAATCTCTTAATTTTTTGCGCAATAGCAATCACGTGGGTCAAATAATATTCAAACAAAGATTTTTAAAGTGTTCGATGTTAAGTATTAAAAGTATCCGCTAAAATTTCTAATCTACTTCAGAAAAAGTTTAAACGATATCGACCATGAGACTAAGTATTCACTAAATATTCGAAATTGAAAAATAAGTCCATTTTTACCAAAATTTATAATAAGAGTGTAGGGTCGATGCCGGCCTTTACAGATCAGTAGTGTGATAGGAAATTACTAAACATTTAATAAATATGAATATATGTAAAAAAATTAACGTGTAATATTAAAAGTGACTTTAGTCAACTTTTACCTATTAACTTACCTGTTCCCATATTAATGTCTTCCTGGAATAAGAGTTGTGGAAAACAAATACAAAATTATTTTTTCTTTACTATAATTAAAAATAATTTGATGAAAAATTAAATTTGACGAACTTATTAAAATATAAAAACTTGGATTGAAAATTAAAAAAATATTTAAAACTGTTCAGCATATAAAACGCCTATAATAACCCGTTATGCATATTCAATAATAAGTATTTAAATACATTCAATAATATAATTTTTAACCTCTTAACCACTGTTTGCCATTAAGTATTTTCACATTTCATTATAGTGACTATACATTGAAAACTTGCTTATGAAAGTCACTTTGCCTTTTGCTGACAATACAACTATTTAAAATTGCATTGTGTCATGTTTAATTCTACTGGCACCAAGTCAACTCTATTAAAAAAAAATGAAATCAGCTCACACGTTAACAAACGCTTTCCATGCCGCAGCTCTTTTTACCTTATTCCTTCCTACATACTTACCAATACAATACATTTGCACGTGAAAATGTATGTAAGTGTACTTACAATAGAACATCTAACCCAACAAAAGAAATTAATTACAATTGTCTTTTTAAATATGCCATAATGCTCTTTATATACAATAATTACATAAAAACACATACTTGCACATTTCTATAGTAATAATTACATAAGTATAGTGTATATGAAAGTTTATAAATGTGTGAGAATGTGGTAAATGTGTTATTTTACTATTTCAATGTCCTTTTGCTGGAACTGCAACAAAGAAGTATGTATGTATTTGCTAAACGATGGTGGAGTGAAAATTATAAGTGCAAGAGGGTGTTCGTAACGAAAATATACTAAAACAAGTAGTGGCGAGTGAGTGTGTCTGTATGAGTGTTACTTCATACCATTTAATGTACCGTTGTAGTTGTCAGGTTACAAAATGCGCTGGGTGTTAAAACTGGCAACAACTGTCAGTGTTTTACAGCCTGTTTTGTTCAGCTCTGTCCTGTTCCGTGTCAACCATACCATGCTGCAACACGAGTTTTCCATGGCTTGCCCATTTGCTGTTTGCTGAAATTGTAACTCATTAAAAATTGCTTACTAAATGGAACGACTACTACGTAATGAAACCAGGGTTGTCAGAAGCGGAGAGTTTTTGCCAAATGTTGTGAGTATGGAATAAAATTTGCAAAATAAATGCAATCAGTTTTGACAAAAATTTAACATAATGCAACATTTTGTAGTATAGGGTAAAGACGATCTTATTGTTTCATTGTTCATAGATTTCAATACTCGCCAACAAAAAGATGGATGTCTTCTGATTTTTATACCCTCCACCACCACTGTGGTGAATGAGGATATACTAAGTTTGTCATTCCGTGTGAAACTTTTTTATAATACATCTAAGACCCCATAAAGTATATACATTCTGGCTCCTTGAGTAATTCTAAGTCGATTTAGCCTAGTCCGTCTGTATGTCTGAAAAACGCAAAAGAAAAGAACAAACTTGGTCTCAAATTGCTTGTAGTTATCCCAAGCAGTTTGGAATCGCAATCCAGCAACATCGGCTTAGTAGGATCAGAACTATGAATCAAAATGTGGAACCACTACCCAAAAAAAATTGATAATTTTGATTCCAAAACTAACATAAATGGTGGAATAATGCACGGAATGACATTCGAATTCGCTTTATACGACTGCAAATCATACTGTTAAATTTCGTGAAGATCGGTCCATAATTGACCATAGGCCCCATATAAACCCTTCTCGTGGAAAACAGTTAGTACGCCTAAAACCGCAATAAATCCCACTTTGAGAAAATAATTAAATTTACCTAAAACCATCGCATATATAGATATAGCGGTGAAATTTTTTACTTAAATTCATATGGCCAGAAAAAATATCATGCAAATTTGTGAAATTTACTGTTAACGCTAAAATTAATTACACTGCTGTATTGAAATTTATTCTAATTTTAATTTTAATGCATATAGAGCCCACTCCTGTCGGTAGAGGGTATCAAAGATTCGGCACAGCCGAATATAGCACTCTAACTTGTTTCCATTTTGTTTGTAACCAATCGAAATAATCATCCAAGACTTTATCGAGTATACATTTCTGAGTCCTTTCGTAATTTGTAGAGGTCAGAAATAAGCAGACTAAAGGTATGCAAACCTAACAAACATTTGACGAAAAATTTAAAAAAAAAACGCCGCCAGTAAATTAATCAAACTTTAGCTTTATTTTTGAAAATTTCTACTGATAAACTAAACTTTATTTATAAAAAGGTATTTGTAATATGTAATTAACTAAGACGTCAAATATTTAATGTCGCAGAAACCAAATTTCAATATTCGAGAAATGTTTGGAGCAAAGTATTAGTATTTCACATTGTCCCCAGACAGAATAAGATTAAGACTTTTTTAGCATAAGCTGCCTCACATTATAATAAGCTAAGCTAAGTCAATAGAATTTGATCTCCGTATTTCATGGTCTCGAAAATGTGCTATTTAAAATGTAATTTTACATAACCTCATACCGATATAGTCATCGATCTAGGGATTTATGCCCGATAAAGATCTCAAGCAGCTAACGATAGCTGGTATAGAAAGTATAAACTCTGTTAATTTAATTAATTTTTCGTTGATATTACGTAACATACTTGCTTTGGTGTGTAGAGAAGAGTATGCCAGGTTTAGATGAAAATATGGACAAATAAAGTTTTCTACAATCAATTCTTTTTAACCCTTATGTGAGCACCTCGATACCTGGGTTTTCAACTGACATTTTTTCATTGAAATTAATAATCTGCATATCTGAAACCTCTCGAGAACTACTAACTCTCAAAAAACTTAGCATTTTTGCTACCATAAAGCTGAAATAATTTTTGTAAAGGTATGGAAATGCGGTCTTTGTACGAGTAAGTTTATTTTACTTTTAAATGTTAGTAGCTCTGCATTAATATATAAAAGTCTATATAAAATATAAACATAAACAATTTATTTCATGAACTAAGGAAAAAAAGAACAAAAATTCTAAAAATAATAAAAACAAAAGTATAGTTAACATTTTAGTGCAAATTTTTTGAATAGTTTTTACATATTGGACGATTAATCGAATTTTTTAACATAAAAAATACGATTATAATATAATATTCTGTCGGATAATTTGTGCGCCTGTGCAGAAAGACTTATATAGCCATAGATTACATAGATATGTAATAATAAAATTGGAAAAAAATATATTAACCTCTTCACACATATAGGAATTTAACAAACTTGTAAAAAATCACTTCAATTTTTTTACAAATATTTTGTAAAAAACAAATTTTTTGAAAAATTTTTTCGATGGTTTCTTTTTATAAGAAATTTAAGTTTTATGTATATTATTGCATTTAAAACAATACCTTAAGTTCTATTCCGTACTATCATTGGTGCTTATTCCTTAGCATATTAAAACCAAAAGAAAAACAAGTCACATTCGCGTTTTTAAGTGTTTCCGTAGGCTGTTCGTATACGTGTTGAGGAGCTCTTTAGGCGTTGATCTCTGGGTAAAACTGCAGTCTATATCTCAAGCATATACATAATAAAATTTACACCTTTAATAAACCAAGAATGATAGAAATAAAGATTACGCCTTGCGTATGTGATGACGTAGTAGTTCCCCTATAAAGGTTACCAAGGCTTTTTCATCATCATTTCTTGGATAAAATGTATGTATTGAGTGATAGTTGGCTACCCTACAATAAATTTTGTCACAGAGTTCTCCAAAAAATTACATATTGATTGTCAAACAAACAAAAAATTGTAATAAATATTTTATATTAAAAGTATTATTTATATAATAAATTAAAATTTTAAAAATTGAAGAGAGTAAAAAAGACTGAAAATATGAAGTGTGCAGTGGGCGAATGAAAATAAAGTAACACCAAAAAACAAGTGAGAAATTGTGTAAAATAATAACATTTAGCGTGTTTTTAATAATAAATTAATATTTTTGACTATAGCTGTATAATTTTAAAATTTTCCAAAAGATGCAGCCCAAACTAAGCTATGGGCAATGTTTTGCAAGCGAGTGAAATCAGTTATTTTGAATAAAGAAAAAATTTGTGCTATACATTTCACAAAAGAAGATTTTGAAAGAAACTAAAAATTTTAAATAAGTAAGTTAACTAAAATCACATTTTTGCAGTTCTTTACTATATTATTTTGAATAAGGCTTAGCAATCGTCGTGCACCGAACCTAAATTATTCATGGGTTAACCACTTAACTGAAGGTGGGTTAAGTAAGCCATCAAGTGCATTAATGGAAACGTTGAGATTATGTGATGCTATCTTCTTGCAATTAAATGGGAAAAATTGTTGTTTAAAAGCAGAATATTTGCAAAATTATGTGTTGGAAGGAAAGGATATTGAAGTAAGTGTAAACATGAAAAAAAATTTTTTTAGATGTAGGATGTATTTTCGAATGAGGTTCCTAAATGCCGAGATTCTTAAAATTTCCAACAAGCGAAAGAGAAACCTAAATTAAATTAAAAACTATCATTCTTGATATAAAAGTATTTTCCCTTTTTCGTCTGCTTTAATTTATGTAGTGAAGATGGAGCTAATGTACATTATGTATGTATATATTTATGTAATAAATAAAACTATGAACAAATAACTTTATAAAAGTAATTTTTTATTTTAAATAATTGAAATAGAGAAATTATAAATTGTCCTATTGTTATGTTTACACATAAATATATCAGTTTGAGAGCTAAAAAATTTTAGCCAATGAGAACACAGGTTGTGTGACGTCAGAGTAACTACATGCGCAGTAAAATAACTTTATCCCTGCCTGATGTCGTAATCTCTATTTCTATCATTTTTGTAATAAGCAGCGGTTGACCAAAGCCTCATCTGGAATTATGGCAACCAGTAAGTACACTAACTCCACCATACGTGGAGAGGGTATTATGGGTTTGTGTTGACATGTGTAATACATAAAAATATTAGTTTTCAACCGTTATTTTAGCACACCGATTGAGTTAGAATTACCTCCTGAATCGACCTAACCGATCACCCGGCTGGCTGTATAACCTTTATACTCAAATTACAGTTCACAATTTTAGAAACAATCTGATGAACTTTGGTACAAATTATTAAATTGTCATAAGGACGAATAGCAAGAATCGACCCATAGCTTATAAAGCCCCCACACAAACTTCTTTCCAGGCTAGAGTCTGATTTCAAATAAGCCATCTTAGTATCCTGGTATTTTGGCTTAACTTGGCCCAAAAATATTGTTTTACAACCTTAATCACAAATCCAAATTTTATTTGAATCGGACTATATTTGAACACTGCTCCCATAAAAATACCCAATATCGTTTTGAATGCCATAACAACCTTATAAATATTGGTATTGACATGCAATTTGGTGACGATAATTTCAATATTATGACATGTAGGTACCATACAATCGCTTTCCAAAAACATTTAATTCAGATGTAGATATCTAGACAATATTTGGCACAAAGAACTCGTATATGTTAGTAAATGAATCTTAAACTAATAACATAATATTATTTTGGCGCTTCCATGATTGCACATTAATACCAAATAGGGTACACTCTCGAAAATTTGTGTTTGGTGCAGGGTATTATTATCTAGTCGGGCTTCCTCACTTGTTTTTTATAATTAGGTAAATATCATTAAAGTGGTGATGTATTCCCAGAAAACAGTAAAGCTTGATGTGAAATTAATAATGATATTTAATTAAACCCATTCTGAAATATATATTGCTACAAAATGGTTAATTGTCATTCAAAACTAATAGCATTTTCAAAAAAATTAGAACTTTTCGTGAACTTCTTAATCAAACTCAAATAAAAGCGATATCATTTTGCAGAACTTTTATTTGTGTTTGCTGGGAATGTGGGAAATATTTATTTCACACTTACACAATGATAAAATTTTTACTAACACATTCTCATCATTTAAGTTTTTTTTTTTGCCATGAGACTTAGGTTTTTGACAAGCGAGTTTCATATCTATGTAATCTATGCTTATAGCTGCTTTACGCTCTCCTTACGTATTTAAAAAAAAAATAGTCCTGTCATGATAATTTTTTTGAAAATTTTCAAACTAAATTTAGATCAGAGATGCATTTTCATAAATAGAACGACTTGTGTAATAGTGTAAAATGGCCGTTAGTGACAAAACAATCCTCAGTATGACTTGGAACTGACATCTCAGATTTATTAACTACCACAAAAGCTATTGGCATCAAATACAAAAAAAAAAAAATATCGCAAATAAAAAATGGCGACAAAGTGAAAGCAGGCAATTGTTATTTCGTGGCTGTAGAATAATTGGATCCGCTGTAAATAAGGACAATATCATCAGCTGTAAGAGAACGAAGGATAGTGCGTTCAAAGAGGTGCTATTATGAACTAAGCAAGCATTTCAAAAGAAAAGCCATCTCCAGGAAAAACCACGCTCTATAATACACTTCGGATACTCGAGCTATTTTTGAAACATGGTAATTGCAAGGACCAATTAAAATGTGTAATGCCTTTTTGAGAGAAAAATACTTCGTCAATTTTATGGACCCATATTCGTTAGCGGAGAGTGGAGGCGACGAATGAAGCATAAGCTTTATAAGATTTACTCCGATGTGAGCATAGTGAGACGCATCAATTTGCAAAGATTTCACTGGCTGGGACACGTCAAAAAAAATGAACGAGGATACTTCAACGCAAACGACATTAAAAGATCTAGATGAAGGAAAGCGAAAACGGGGATGGCAGAGGCTCCGGTGAAAAAAGTTGAAACAAATCTGAAATTCCTTGGTGAATAAAACTAAAGACAATACACATAATATCTTATCACATGGAAAACCTTTTTTAAGCAGACCGAGATCAAAACCAGGGCCCTGTTTCTCAAAACTACGAATTACAAAACCTACAAGTAAAATACATTTGAAACAAAAACAAAAATTGTAAAATTGTTGCTATTTTATTTTACTTATAGAATTGTAACTTGTAGTTTTGAGAAACAGGGCCCAGGTTGTAATGCCATATAAGAAATTATCTGTTGCCAATCCTATATAAATTTTACAACGTTTTAACTAGATATTTTGTGTAAAAAAGGCTTGTTTTCTACGTAACTTTCATATAGATGTTTTTTGGCGCCAGTGTTGCCAAAACTTTATGACCAAAAATGGCTATATTTACTAGAAAAAATGGCTAGAAATTGGCTAGAAACATGGCTTAAAACTTTCTTATATAAAAACACATTTAAATTCAATAACAAAACAATATTAGTTCATTAAAAAATTTTTACAATGAAATTGTAAATTTAAATTAACTTGTTACATTAGAATAAAAGTAATTTAAATATTTTAGCATTTAAAAAATTAAATCATCAATAAAATCCATTTCGTTATTATTCATCTCCTAGGAATTACTTGTGCCTATTAATATTAAATATTTTGAAGGCAAAGCACGATCATGACAACATTTACCGAACCTTTTAAGTCCAAATCTACAACACAAAAAATTTGTTTTTGGGAATACAATTATTTATTTAAAGATCTTGTTTGTTGTGCTTAATTCCCTTTTTTCAATAATTGATTAAAATACTGAAATTTATTGTTGGAGGATAAGCTGTTCCTATGCGTAATTTCACTGGTTGCTTAGGCCAGATCATCAGGAAACGTTCTCCTAAATAATTTTAGAAAAGCCAAAGCTATCAGTAAACAAGTCTACAGAGGGAATTAGAATTACCTTCAAACACTCAAAATGTCTTATTTGCAACGATATCAACGCTTAAACAATAAAGTACCAACAATAAAACAGTGAGTTTATCTCTTCTTACATTCCACACTACAATTAGTTGGAATTCTCCCAGTGGGGATATAAGAAAAGATAAACTCACTGTTTTATTGTTGGTATTTTGTTTGTTTAATTAAGCACAACAAATAAAATCTTTAAAAAGATAAAAACTATTTAATTTTATTTTTGTTAGGTTAAAACTATTTCCCTAATTGATAAAATCGAGTTAACGGTTGCTAGATGTCACCTATTTCTCAAATTAATTTTCACGATGTTGACTTGGCTAATACCCTCTCTACTTCAGCATAAGACCACGCAATTTTATAGTAAATTCTTAAGTTTCTTACAGTTTTCTGTTGCGACCTGCATCTTTATATTAAAATTCTTGCGACCAGTGAGAAACAGTGTTGTTTGTGTTGATCCATTTTTTAAATTTAATATTGGAATCAATACCGTTCGTTCATTTTGAAGATATTTCATCATCATCGTTTATAGCGATTTTCGACATTTATACAAGTTGTTAATTAAAATGTGTTGCAATTGTTAAAATCGTTTATTTTACTTTTATCAATTTTATAAATTTTTATAAGAAAATTAAAATTATCATTTTAAAGGAAAACGGCAAAAAAATTTAATGGCTAAACAAGTTGAAAAATGGCTAAAAAAAAATGGCTAATGGCTAAACAAGGTAAAAAATGGCTACCTCTAGCCATTAAATGGCTAAATTGGCATCACTTTTTGGCCGCACACATAAAGGTTAATGGAGTTAATTATTATATTTATATCATTAAAATAAATTAAAAAAAACAGTTTATTTATATATGAAGCTGGAAAAGTAACCTGACAACCCTTAAAGCTGCAGCAAAAGGAGTGGCGAATGTGTATTTTTGTTGACAATAGCATCGTCAATGTGTTGAAGAAATATACAAGAGCTAAATATATGTATATTTTCGGTATAAGGAAAAAAAAATATTTAAATATTAAAATTATATGAATTTTTAGTTACTTTGTTATTTAGGAATACGATAATATTCTGTTTATTTTATTTTTGGCATCATTTTTGGACATCCTTTAGCTTTTTTTGAAAAAAGGGTCATTTATTAAAAATTTATAAATGTCTAAGATGAATTTTAAGTGCTTAAGAGAAGATGGTTTTATGCATTAAAAATATGCTGTCTTAGTCAGATATTGGACAAGAATTTTACGTTTTTATTAAAAATGTCCATTAATTTATTTAACTTTAAAGTATGTTATCACAAAAATCTTAACATTCTTATAAACTTCCTAAAGAGTTTTTAGATCCCTTGCTTAACTAATCGCATTAAGTTATAAAGTTTTAAACTCTCATAAATTTGTTCGTATTTTATTATTCTGTTCTATTTAGCTGGACACATGTGCACTTTTTATAAAATTTTTATAACGAGATTTTTTTATTACCCTACAAACCTTTTATAAGTCATAACATTTTAACGTTTTTCCATTGTTGGTTTTTTATTTTATTATTTTTCAAACAAAAATAGCTATTAAAATAAATTTAGTTTTTCAAAGAAAACTTTGAACTCTCCTTAACACAAGTTGGATGATACATACGTTCTACTAATACACATATACAAATAAATGTTTCGACATACAATCTATACTCACATTAAGATATAAATCCAAAATTCTTTATATATGTATTTTCGCATATTTGCTATCGAAAAAAGTGTAGTATACAGTAGCAGTTAAGTTTGAGTTAAAAAAAATACTAGAAATTTGTTTAAAAATGGCACGTATAAAAGTTTTATTTGCCATAAAAAACAAAAAATAATAAAAAATAAAAAAAAAAATCGTTCCACCATAAGCTCAAGTATGTATGTGTATATTTTTTTCCTGTAAATCGTTGTTAGTGCTTCATATCGAAATGAATAAAAAATCATAGGAAATCGATTAATTTAATTTTTGTTTAAAAAAAGACCTTGAGTAGCTACTCGTGCCATAACAGTTGTTTTAAAATTTTTGTATACAAATCTTTTCAAGAAAGTGATTAATGAAATCACTCAGAAATTGATATTTTAAGGGAAATAAGTAAAATTGCTACATTCGGCTTTGCCGAACCTTTAATACCCTCCACCGAGTGTAAGAATTTTTCAGGAGTGGGCTCTACATGTGATCTGTAAATAAAGGACCCATCTTTATAGAAACTGACTTCACAGGATTATAATTCGTTGCAAATTTAATTTTTGTATAAAAAAAGACCTTGAGTAGCTTCCATGATTGCACATTAGTACCAAAAAGGGTACACTCTCGAACATTTGTGTTTGGTGCAGGGTATTATTATCTAGTCGGACTTCCTCACTTGTTTTTTATAATTAGGTAAATATCATTAAAGTGGTGATGTATTCCCAGAAAACAGTAAAGTTTGATGTGAATCAATAATATTTTTCAAACTTTACTGTTTGATTCACATCTGAAATATATATTGCTAAAAAATGGTTAAATGTCATTCGAAACTAATAGCATTTTAAAAAGAATTAGAACTTTTCGTGAACTCCTTAAAGATTGTCTCAAACTGCGCTTAATAGGGGACTCTTTATATTATAAGCCGTTCAGTTCAAAGTTTTATAATTTTATTTGAGTCCTAACATTTGACCTAATAAAAATTAAATTACATAATTCGTTTTGATTTTCGGAAATTGATTTTATATGAGATCTATGGAAAATTTAAGATAGAATGATTTTTGTTATTAAAGAAAACTAAATTGGACCAAATGTGCTAAAATTTTTTGCGTTTTATGCATTAGGTTGGCCGCTTTATATGGAAGCAAAGGTAAATTATGAACCGATTATCACAAAACTTCATGTTATTTTAAGCCACATAGTGCTTAGTTGGACTAGATTTTATTACAATATCATTATTTTTACGGTTTTATACGTATTAATAGACGTATTAGCCTTACCAATACAAAACACAAAAAAAAAAACAGCAAAATAAAACTTTATGTGACAAACACTTGTTCATCGCCTATAAGCTAATCATAGAGGTGCAGTACTACCCGGGTAGGTATTGGCAAAAGATTTACATACAAGTATTTGGTAAGGTGAAGTTTAAAGTGGTTTTCTTCAGAGAATTGGCTTTATATGAGACCAGTCTAGTCTTAAAAAAATAATAATCAAGATAATACTTTTTCTTCAAAAATAGATCTGTTATCATATTTTTGGCTTTTATATCTCAAACATTTTCCATTTTATAACGTTTTTTGTTTCGCCTGTAAACTTATGAAAAGTAATGTTACGTTAATTTGTGTTTTTGATGACGATATACTTCATGGGTTGTTGGATAAATATTTAAAAAGTTTTAACTGAAATAACAAGCTAAGTATACCCTCATTGATCATTGCGAAGGGTGTACAATTATTTAAGATGCAAATAAAATTGTGTGGAACAGTTAAGCAAAGCAAAATATTTCACTGCCTAAGACTCATGATTTTGATCATGTTTATTGTTTTGTTTTTGGGAATGACTTAAAATGTAGGCGAAGGTATATTATTCGTGGTAAATACAACTTTTTACATCATTCGCATTCACATTTTTCAGCTATTACGCCATATACGCTATACACATCCATTAAAATACATAACACCTTTTACTCAAATGAACAAATACAAGCTGATCAGAGATTTTTAACAGTTCGGCTAAAAAGTGTCCGGCTCTCAAGAAAAAAAGCCTAGCTTAACTGTAAAAAAGCGTTTATTTATGCATGTATTAGAGGAAATTTTTGTATGTTCGTATTAGCACTTATTAGCACAAAGATATGCGTTTGTACTTCTTTTATTACAGTACAAAATTAGTCAATTCACAAGGTATCCTAACATGTCATATTGTCAAAATGTCCTAATATTTCACAATGGTTTAAAAATATTGTTGTTGGTTTGTTAACAAAAAGTGTCTTAAATAAATAGAACGTTGCTTGCTGTGGTTATTGTGCTGTCGTAATTAATCAGAAAAGTCCAGCGCTGAGCGGCTGAGCCGTACAACAATATTTTTAAACCATTGTGAAATATTAGGACATTTTGACAATATGATACCTTGTGAATTGACTAAATGTGTTTACACTTAAATCTTGTATTTAACATTAAATTTTTCTAATCATTGATCTGGTCCAAAAAAATTTATACTACAATTTAAATGCACCTCTTGATGTTAGAGCAGCTATTCCCCTAAGATTTGAAATAAGAGAAAACGAAAATGCAATTTGTGATTTAAGCCCCAAGAAGGACCCTGGGATTGATAAGATCTAGATTTAATTAATATTTTATGCCTTGAATACTACCCTCAAGTATGGAAGGTTTCCTTAGTTACCATGATACCTTAGCCAGGCAATTGTCATACAAAACTTGAGGCATATTAGCTTATTATCGAATAAACACAGAATTTAAATGAAAGTAGAGGTTTTTCAAAGCATCAGTTCGGTTTAAGAAGAAAACATAGCACAATTGAACAGACCCATAGAATAGTAAACGTCAGAAGAAAAGCCTTTGAAGAAAGAAAATATTGATCTTCACTATTCATCGATATTTCGCAAGCTTAAGATAAAGTCTACTCTGAAGGCTTATTTCAAAAATTGAAGCTTAACTTACCAGTATACACACATAAGCAAATTTGCTTAGTCGGTCGTAAATTTATTAATAATGAAGTAGATTTTTTAAGATCCCCTTAGCCAACTGACGCTGTAGTCCCACAAGGCAGCATCTTGGCTCCCCTATTACACTGTACGACAAATTTTGGCCTCACCCACGATCAAATTGACTAGATTTTGAAAATAAAGCTCTTTTAGATCCATTCGCATTTTTACGCGCAATTCAATATTTAATGTGAATCTACCTGTCTATCACTTGGGGAAATTTGTATTACACCCACTACAACTGTGTCGTACAGTGTTATACTCATCATAAACTGCGGGCATGCCAACAAATAGCTACACCCAAACTTCAACATTTTCTGATGATGTAAATTTTCTAAGCGTAAGCGAAAACCATTATAAAGCATCTCGTTTCTACATGATCATATATTTCAATTGGAAATGTGGATAAAACAATGGAGGATTATGGGAAATGATAAAAAATGCGTACATATATAACATTTACTTTTCGCCGGGAATCATCCCCCCTATAAAAACCAATAATCAAATCAACTCGAATGTTAAAGATCTTCGTTAACATTTAGATCGGCGCTTAACGTGGAAATGGCATAGAGAAGCAAAATTAACTCAAAAGAAATTATCTCGATTGCAAACATCTATTTTACAACTCTATCTTAAAGTCAGTCTGGTGTAGCAATTTTCCGGTTTGGGACACTGCCTCGGCCTCTAATATTGTGTAGTGTATTCATACATTTCATTTAATAATACATTCCTTTTAATAATGCATTCTTTCGTTTGTTAATACATTCTTTCATTTATAGACAAAATTATTTTCAAAACATAAACAAATATTATTAAGACAGGTCAGTACCAATATTGAATCATCGTACGTTGTCGCGACCATAAATTCTTTTTGTGCAATTTGATATTATGAAATAAACAACAGTCAACGTTCGCTTACTTATGTTGACAAGACAAGTTCAACGTACATTTTACAGTTATGCTAAACTAGCAAATTCTTGACTACACAGCAATACCAATTAATGACTCAAATTGTTCTGCCTGATACAATACTGTATGACTGCATGTAAGTTAATACTAAGTACTAGAATAAAATTTAAAAGGATGGAATTTTTTTTTTTATATTATATTTATTTAATAATCATGTACAAATATAATACAAAATTATATGGTCTCAGCGCCAAAAAGGCATTATTGAGACAAGTTGGCAAAAATATGTGCATATACTATTTAAAATTTAGTTATTTAAATTAAACAAAACTGACTTAAAAAAATAATAATAAAATTAAAATAAAAAATTGATAATCTTCTATTCAAAGTTTTGATATAAAAAATCTTTTAGCTCCATTTTAAATATTGATATCCTGTTAATTTATTTCAGACGCTCTGGCAAGTTATTGTATTTAAGGACTCCGGTATATTCTATACGCTGTTTTGTAGTTTCCAATCTGCATAGTGGTAATCTAAGATTTTGATTATTCCTTGTGTGAAATACTCTCTGGTTTGTGACGAAGTTAATGTTGTGATAACCTATGTTGTGTAACGATTTAAATACATACATTAGTGCTTGGTACTCGTATAGTGCATAGATCGGAAGAATTGACTTAAAAGACCCCTTTATAAAGAGGTAACGTTGAAAACGTTTTTGGTAAATTGTAAATTGTTTTCAATGCTTTATTTTGCATACTTTGCAAATTTATTAAAACTGTTGTATTCTTACAACCATATTCATATTTGAATTATAATGGCCATATAATTTAAATGGCTTTTAATCAATGCCTGGTATAAAAATAACTTTGTTTTCTCATTAAGTTTGTATTTCATTTTGTACAACATACCAATAGCTGGAGCTATCTTAGACTTGATTTCACAAATATGCAAGTCCCACGAGAGGTTAGTCTGTAGTGTTATTCCCAAATATTTTACAGAATTTGATTCTTCAACCGCTTTACCATTAAAAAAAATGTTAAAAAGGGATAGAGAAAACTAACATAATCTGCAAACATATACAAGCGGCCAGCAAGGTATAAATTCTTAATATCGTTAAGATTAATTGAAAATAGTAGTGGTCCTAAACAGCTACCCTGCGGTACACCACATTCAATGTTCAACAAACTAATTTTAACATCATTAATCTAGACAAACTGCTTCCGATTTTCAAAATAATTTTTCAAACATTTTTTATTGAAAATATTCCTTAAAATTGGTGCAATCATTTGCTTACATATAACGACTGATTTAGGTGTAACGCTGTCATAGCCTGTTGCTTTTTTTACATTTAAACTATCAACAATATCGCATATATATTTAGTAGAAACAGTCGGAATAGAAAACTCAGATCCTTCTTTAAAATTTCATGAATAATCGCTCTTGAAAGTCCCAGTGAGGCTGTTCTTTTTTTCCGTATTGGTAGTCGCGGATATTCACGTAAACTGCTTTCAACCAGTTCAATGTTTTCGGGAGTCCTTGAAGATTGACAGGGCCCTGGCCGTGGGATATTGATAGCCGAAGCAGTTGCGCGGAATCTCTGCACCCACGAACGAATTAAATTTACACTCGGTCCATCACGCATTCGCCGAATACAGAACTTTGAACAAAATTGTCGACGAGCAATTAGAATCGTTACTCTTAAAATATGTCTCCACAGCGAACGCGCGATGCTTACTCGACCACTGCGACATCGTGACTGACAAATCCGCATAATCGATAATTCCAACAGTGCCACTATCCATCCGCACGGTTTATTACTTTTTGAAATAATCGAATTTAAAAATATAAATTTGCCACCAGACACCCTGTATTAGGATAAGATTTGATTAATTATTGCTAGTTCGTACTTAATATTTGAAGATTCAATAAATAAATAATGAAAAAAATGATTTTATTCTCCAATTTTTAAAAACAAATAATTCCTTAGGAAATTTTGTTATAATTATTAATACAAATAGTAGAAAAATTTACTTGTTAGTTATGTTCTTGTTGAACATGCTGAAAAAAAGAGTAGAAGAAATAATAATATATAAAACTTAAAATAGATCTTATAGTACCGAGTTCAGATATGCACCTTAATTGAGTTCTGTGCAATAAATGCCATTATTAAGCTAAATTTTCCCTATAAAATTTCAATTTAGTTATTGTTCAACAAATATGAAGTGGTTATAATACGACTATTGAGTAAAATTAAAATGCAACATGGTTACAAGTGTGTTTAGTGAGCAAAACTAAACTCGTTAAACAAATTGTTTTGACATTTAGCAACTTAAATATCAACAAAACAAAGGTGTATCCATTAGGTCTGCGCAATAAGCCAAATGTTTCTTTTATTTATACCTTTAAGATGTCAAAGTTGTTTTTATTTTGCTTATACATATACATTTTTTGTGTATGTTTTTGGTGTTTTTACAACTTGCAAACTTTTTTTATAACTTGAGTTAACTAAATTGTGTATGTGTGAACAGAAAGATAATTTTGTCAATAAACCGAATATGAACTCATATATACCTGAACACCATATAATTAAAGTGCTCTCAAAATAATTGCGCAATTTTGTGTTTATGCAAAAGTAAAAATATTTTTAAATTAAAGCTTATTTATTAAAAAATGTTTCCTTTTTGAAATGCTATATCTTTCAATGGGTTTGGAATTCATATTGTATCTGCTTGTAAAGCAAGAGCGGATCCAGATTTTATTCCAAGACAAAGCTACGTAAAGGAAATTCAGTCGGGTTATGACCCCTTTTCCCTTCCAAGTTTGATGTGCAGAAACTTATTGTTGTAAAAAATATTATCAAAACTTAATACCACACTTCAACCAAAAAATATGTGCCCACTGTGATTTGCCTTTTAATTTTGATCTGATTAATTTTTCCTTTAATTTTAAATACAAATCCTCCAACATCTACTACCATCTGGAAGACAGGATACGTTTCACTTATTAAGGAAATGGGATACTTGACAAGTGCTATCTTCTGTTTGTCCCTCTGAGTCTTAAATTCTTTTAGATATGCTTTAAATCCATAGCCTCCTAAATGTATTGTAAGCTGGACTTACTGGATTAATTATTACGATGCGAACAAGTCTTTTACAAGAGTACCTTGAAAATTTTGAGAATTTTGTTAAAAATGTATAATAAAGTTACTTATTTTGATATATCTAAACAGTGCAAATATTCTACTTAAAACAAGTAAAGCTGCTTTACTCGCAATTACTGGGAAAAGATTTATATGGGATCTGCGATCAATTATGCATAAAATGTATCATTATAATTTCTACTCATATTGAACTAATGTGTGGCAAGTTACATAGCACTGTTAATAGAGATGAGCGACTGTTCTGTACCTGTGATTTAATCACTGTTACTGAAAAATCACGAATCACAGTTGTGACCAAATATGTCAAGTAACAGGTATTTTCTAAGTCGTTCTTTTTGTATTTTGTTACATATACAAATTTATGATATTTCACTGTTTGTGTGGGTAATAGCGTTTTTTGAATCAAATGTCGAAAAATATTGCTGTTCCTTTCATTCTCTCTTCTATCTTATTAGTATTTTTTAAGCCAAAGTTTATTTGTTCAAGTATGTATGTATACGCAAGTAAACAGATTTGAAAGCTCTTACAATTTGTTGTTGTTTCTTTGCAAAGTACTTACAAAAGCTCTTGCGAAAGCTCGCGCATTGTACATATAGCTTGGCCGCAATTGCTATAAAAGAACAGAAATCTGATAAACCGTGATCACAATAACAGTTTAAAGGAGCAGTGATTTTTAAATCACGTTCACTAATCACGATGATCTTTAAAAATCACGGGATCGCTCATCTCTAACTGTTAATACTCTTTACGATTAAATGCGTATAAATATGTATATTAATAAAACGATTTCTATGAAAACACTAGCAAAGGATGTGCCGATTAATAAATTTTTTTTTGGAATATCAGCACACACAGAAAACATTATTTTTCCAATTCAAACAAAAAAATTTTAAAATCAAAACCTTTTTTGTTTAAAACAGGACATACAAACGAATTTGCATATTCAAGCAATTTATTTTGCATTTCGTTTATTGAAAAAACTCGGATTTTTTCCAACAAATAGTTGTTATTATTATTTAAATTTGTGTTTGATATAAAATTTTCAAACAAATAATTTAGCTGAATCAAACAAAAAAGTTTACTAAAATTAATACAAATTTAAAACCAAATAATTTTGCTGAATCAGTTAAGAGCGGTTGGCCTTGGGACGCATTTTTTTTTTTAATAATTTCCGAACACCATTCGTCTTGTTGTACACATTCGTCTTGTTGTACACAATGTTTCTTTCCCCTCAATGTCGTTGTATCCTTTCCTTGGCTACAGAAGAAATATCAATTAAAAACAGCAGCATTACGGCCTGATAAGGTTTTCATCATCATCTTGCTTTCAAAATATGATGTATTTAACTAAAAAATTAAATAAAATAGAAAACGGGATTTTTTCATTCTTTTTTATCAACTTTGAAACCAACCAAAAAATTCTGTTTTTTTAGTTTTGTTTTTGTGGCAACACAAGCATTGAATCGTTTTTACCTACTTTTGTTATTGCTTTAATAAAAAACTTCGCAACGCTATTTTATCAGGTGTTTTATTGTGGTACTTTTTTAATGCGTTCAAAAATAGACTGTATGTGTTTTTTGTTGTTAATTTTTTTCACTTAGTAGTGTTGCTTACGATCAAAAAAACAAAAAAAAAAAAAAAAAATAAAAATAAAAAAAAACGATCAATTTAAAGAGCGTCAATTATTTCATACAAAATTATGAAAATTTAAAACCATTTCATATTTCATATTTTTGTATAGTTGTCAACATTTTTGTTGCTAAAATAAAAATCAAACAAAAATATTTTTAGAAACAGTAAACAAAATTTGTTGAAATTAAAATATTTTAGCAATAATTTTTTCTGTGCAACTTCGTTTTGGTTTATGGCGTATTGGTTTTGATTAAAGGCGTATTAAAATGTTTTCCGGTAGAGGGCTTTGTATGAGACCTATGGGAAATTATGGACCGGTTATCATAAAAATTGGTAGTTTGGCTTCTATAAGACAAAATATTTTAGCAATAATTTTTTCTATGCAACTTCGTTTTGGTTTATGGCCTATTGGTTTTGATTAAAGGCGTATTAAAATGTTTTCCGATAGAGGGCTTTATATGAGACCTATGGGAAATTATGGACCGGTTATTATAAAAATTGGTAGTTTGGCTTCTATAAGACAAGATAAAACTACATTGAACCAAGTTTCATAACAATAAAAATATTTTTTGGCAATAATTTTTTCTATGCAACTTCGTTTTGGTTTATGGCGTATTGGTTTTGATTAAAGGCGTATTAAAATGTTTTCCGATAGAGGGCTTTATATGAGACCTATGGGAAATTATGGACCGGTTATCATAAAAATTGGTAGTTTGGCTTCTATAAGACAAAATATTTTAGCAATAATTTTTTCTATGCAACTTCGTTTTGGTTTATGGCGTATTGGTTTTGATTAAAGGCGTATTAAAATGTTTTCCGATAGAGGGCTTTATATGAGACCTATGGGAAATTATGGACCGGTTATTATAAAAATTGGTAGTTTGGGTTCTATAAGACAAGATAAAACTACATTGAACCAAGTTTCATAACAATAAAAATATTTTAGCAATAATTTTTTCTATGCAACTTCGTTTTGGTTTATGGCGTATTGGTTTTGATTAAAGGCGTATTAAAATGTTTTCCGATGGAGGGCTTTATATGAGACCTATGGGAAATTATGGACCGGTTATCATAAAAATTGGTAGTTTGGCTTCTATTAGACAAGATAAAACTACATTGAACCAAGTTTCATAACAATAAATTTATTTGTTTGAGGCACAGGTTGAGTTCCAAGACATCAAAAATATTGCAGTGATGCGCTTTTAATACCGTGTCGATATAAAGTAACGTGCTGTTAAATTTACTTAATAAAATAAATTTCAACAGTTTGCCTTTTGGTCGAGCATCGATAACTGTTGTTATACATTTAGGGACGCATGAGACTTTCATGTTTAAATGCCTGCATTTAGGAATGCATGACTCTGTTCGGTTGCATTGCAAATGACGTTTTGGAATTAATTTATATTTAAGCAATTTCCAGGTAGAGGCTTAATATAGGGTGTATGGTAAATTATAAGCCGATCATTATTAAAGTTAGAAATATAACTACCAGTCATACGTGACGAATTTCATGAAAATCGAAACATTTCAGCATTTTTTTTTTTTTTTTTAATAATTTTTTAATGTTTTGTCGCATTAATTTAACCTAACTGGCCGTGTATTGGAATAACAATTTTTTATTGGGATAAACTAAAACATTTAAAAATTTGTGTTTAAAATAGTAAACTCTGTATAAATAGAATATAAAAAACAACTATTTCAGGAAATTTGACCCATATTTGTGCCTTTTAGATTAGAAAACAAATGTCCAAAACTCTTTTATCCGACACCTTTCTATATTTCATGTTATAAATTTTAATAAAACTCATTCTAAAATAGAGAAAAAGCCATACATAATGTAATTTTATAAAGCTTTTAAACTTTAATTTGTACTTAACATTAAAGAGCAGAATGCTGTAAAATAGTTTTTTGATGTAAAGTTGTGTTCTAACACTTTCAAAAGAGATGAGCAAACTTTGGGGCTCATAAAAATGAAATTCTTGGTAGAGGTGTATATTTTATAAATTTAATACAAGACAAATGGTATTTTTTTAAGCGTTCACTTTTATTACATTCATGGTCACTTTGCTATTGCAAGTCATCATAAATAGATTCAGAGTTGAACCAAACTACCAAATTGAAAATTGTCGAGTGCATCCAAGTCTGTACTCAATTTGTCTCCCCCTGACCCAATCTTACCGCTTACATCTACAAAAGAAGAGTTGCGCAAGTAACTTGCCGAGTCTGAAAGGGATCTAGTTAATAACAATAAACTCAAACTTTATGTTCTTAGCTCGTAAAGGCGAGAACTGACTTTAATTTGAAGTTGTCTAAGATGTCACTTTTTACTCTGGTTTTTTAGCAATACTCAAAAAAGTACATGCAGAAAATGTCGGTAGTTCCCTCTCTGCACTTAGTGATTTCAATTTTAGTGATCAATTTGCTTGTATTTAATATCCCTTTATTTTATGGATATAATTATCCTCAGATCATTTGTGTAATAACTTTATCTACCTGTTTTTAAAAATAATTTGATTTATTATAACATTGTTTCATTGAAATTCTTTTTATATGTTTTACATTTTCTTTATACCAAAAATATGTCGGATAGAAAATTGTTTTACTATTGAATGCACATTATTTTTTTTTTAATTGTAATACATAAAGTGTTTGAATAAACATAGATACCAATGGATTTTAGGTTCTGTAAAATATTTGATTTGCTTGAAATGTATTTCAGAAGTCTCTGTATCATCCAGTGTGGTGCAAATTATTTAATCGGTTTTCAAAATTTTCAATTTTATAGATATAAATTTATTTCATTTTGCTTTAATGCATTATCAGGCCTGTTCTGAAAATAACTTTAACTCAAATCAAGTGATTTTAAATGCCTTTTAAAATCGCACACGGGATATTTTGGTGTTTCATTATGTGTGGGTTTCGGTTTGATTTTCAATTGCCTAAGCCACACCGAGAAACACTAAAACGGAATGTCTTTCAGAACACCACAAGATCACACATGTGGTTTTAAAAGCACGTAATTTGAAATAACGTGATTTTCAGAACATACCCGTATGTCTAGGAATCAGTAACAGAATTTTTTTTTTAACTTTGGTTTACTTTATATCAAAGATAAAAAGTATACATTGTTTTATGTTGAACTGAACTCAGTCCAAAAAAGGAGAAAATAACTTTTTTTTATTTATTTTATTTGCAGTCTATTTATACACCAACAATAAAATAACAGCATCGTTAAATTCCATTGAATTAAACAATTATAAGCTGTATAATTTTGAGAATTTTACTACATAGACAGAAAAAACTTTTGCCCCAATTGAAGCATTAATCAAAAATAAAATCAGTTTTAATTAATATTTTAATCAAGTGAAATAAACGTGTAATTGTTACTATTAATTTGTTTACTTGTGCAAATTAATAGTACCAATTAAATTTTTAATTCACTTGATTAAACGTTTAATTCAGCTGATTAAACTGATTTTATTATTGATTAATTGGGGCAAAATTTTCTGTGTAGGTGTGAAACGGTAGCAAAGTACTTATGGAAGTAAAATTTTGGCACTGTCGAGATGCATAAAATTTCACTAGCACTGGGGGCTAGTAAACATTTTGACATTAGCGTAGAAATTTTTGGAAATTTTAATTCATCATAGAACTTTACTTCCGTTTCACACACACCCATACATAGATTACAAAAACCTAAATCTGTCGTCAAAAAAAAATTAAGTGGTGAGAATGTGTTAGTAATATTTTAACATTTTGTTAATATGAAATAAATATTCTCCTTATTCCCAGCAAAAAAAATAATAAAAGGTCTGAAAAATAATATCGATCTTATTTGAATTTTATTAAGAAATTCACAAGAAGTTCTCTTTTTTTTTTTGAAAATGCTATAAGTTTGGAATGATAATTTTTTTTTCTTCCTATACTAATCCCGCGAAGCTCTGCGGGAAAAAAAACCAGAGTCTCTGGCGTGAATCGACCCTCAGCCCCGGCGCTGATAGACTACCTCACTACCAACTAGCCTACAGGGGTACCCTTTTTAACCGTCTAACTTCATACTTAACTCGAAGTTCCAGATATAAAGTCTAAAACTAAAAAGTATAGCACAAATTATATGAAAAGGATTAGCGAGCACTTTTTTGCGATAACGCTTTAAGCTTCGTTCACAATGGCAAAAACATTTTCACTTGGTGGTCAAATAGAGCAAACATTTTTTTTGCAACTACACATTTCTTCATTTAAGAAAACCTGTGCAAATCTTCTCCCACGACAATATAATGTATTTATTATTGATATTTTTGCAAATATTTTATTAAGATTTTCATTCAAAACTTAATAAAATTATTATAAACGTCATTTATTATTTCATACAAATTGTTACTGAAGATTAGGTAGACGCAACTTTAAAAAAAAAACTTTTGTTCGAAAAAATTAAAGGTAAATATATGAAATACTTTGGGAAGAAATAAGAAATTGTTGTTCGCTTTGTGAACGAAGCTTAAAGTGTTATCGCAAAAATGGTGCTTGCTAAGCCTTTTCATATAATTTGTGCTATACTTTTTAATTTCATCCTTTATGTCTGGAAATTCGAGATAAGTATGAATTGAAGTGTTTCAAGCGTAAAAAGAAGCGCCTATTATAAGCCGTAGATATTTTTGAATGATATCAATGGTGGATTAGGAAAAGTTTCCCCATAATTGAATTCCAAAGTGCCATATGTTTTAATACTGTTTTATACAACAACTATTTATTAATTATACTTAATTCAGATCTGTGTTTTCCAAGATAAACGTTGTTCAATCAAAAGACCAAAAGGTTTCACTTCATTTGATTTAGATATGACGACTTCGTTTAAGTTGACAGAAGAACAATCATAATTTTTTAATGTTAATGTAACACGGGTTGATTTGCCTGCATTGGCTTTAATGTTCTTCTTTTTAACCAATTATTAACTTCGTCAAGCTGCGTTTAAATAATGTAGGATGCTATTGTTGAAGATTTGTTGACTGCTAGTATAGCCCTATCATCAGCGTAGGCTGCAACATCTACATATCGTTATTTGTAGACATATCTGAAGTAAATAAAGCGTAAGAAGTTGGACCCAATACGCTTCCCTGTGTTACAACATCTTTAATATCACCAATATTTAAATTTTGCACGTTCGTGTTGACATAGAAGCTGCGATAAGTGAGATACGACTAAAGCAAAAGGTAAAATGGAGCTTGCAGTAAATGCTTTAACATAAACAGAAGGATGTTATTTCAAACTCTGTCGAACGCTTGTTTAACATCGAGTACTAGCAAGGCGCAGTATCATTTGTTTTTTAGGAAATCTCTTATTGTTTCAACAACTCTGCGTATTTTTCAGGTGTCCCAAGTTTGTTGCGAAATCCAAACTG
This sequence comes from Pollenia amentaria, assembly GCA_943735925.1. Lineage (NCBI taxonomy): Eukaryota > Metazoa > Arthropoda > Insecta > Diptera > Polleniidae > Pollenia > Pollenia amentaria. The sequence goes on along the minus strand of OX031007.1, from coordinate 182,472,413 downwards.
ATGATCGGATATAACCCGTAAAGATTATCATTTAAATAATTTCGATAGAGCTGGTGGTATGTAATCAATCTGTAAATTGCAATGGTTTTCAGTTTTGTTAAGCTTTTTAATCATTATTATTTTTGCCAGCAGACTGTTTATGGTTTAACTTACTAATTTCAGCTTCAATTTCGCGATTTTTAAAAGGCTTGATTGGTTTACTCATTTCGCGCGCAACATATAAAAAAATATTTACTTCTGCGTCTTTTTGTGATGTGCAAAAAGAAAAAAGCCTCGTTTAACAAAATAACTTAAAAAGCAGAATTGAATTCTTAATTTTTAAAACCAGTCATGCGAGTAATTTTTGAATATAAGTAAATCAAAGAAAACGTCCTAGCAATTTTAAAATTATCTTTACAAACCGGGGGGCTAATTCTAGCAGTCGTGATCGAATACTTTTTCGATTCGAAAGCAATTTTATTTCTAATCTTTTCAGTCGATACAGCACGAATCGAAATAATTTTATAAGTGCTGTGAAAACGCAAATAAATACTCTGCAGTACTTAAAATATAGTTTCGATTGTTCTGTTATGACTAGGGTGTTAAATTAATCGGCTTTTTTGTGTTCGATTAAACGATTAATCGATATTTGGCATTTTTGAGTTATTCGATTAAATGAATAAAATTTTAAAATTATTCGATTAAATTCAAAATCCAGAAATTTTATACATAGAAATTTTTTTTTCGATAATTTGCAAAAAAAAAAAAAAATGGTACTTGAGTAAAGTTTTCAGTAACATTCGTCCTGTGAGACCGACGGGGACAGTTACTGTATGTGCTAATTTTTATTTTGAGACTAAAAGCTTAGTCAACCTGTGATTTATATATTGTCCATAAGGTCTTTTTAAGATTGCAAATTTTGGTATGGCTTTGTTTTTGTAGAATCTAACAAAAACCATTGTTTTTAATTTTGCTCTGTAAAAGATTGAAAATCAATAAAATTACTGAATATACATTAAACGCATGATTTTATTTTATTACATCTTCAAGTTCTAAAAAAAATTGTATCTGTTTAAGTTTTGATCCACAGTTTGGCTATATTTGCTAAAAAAATAAACGCGGGTATAGGAAGGTTAAGTACAGACGAGCCCCTTAGTTATGACAATTCTGCTGCTAAGCAACTAAAAGATAATACTTTGCAATCTCCGTTCCTAAAAAATTCTATTTTATATATTTATATTTAAGTTCTAGACTGCAGTCGAAGTAGCCAACCAACCATGCATACTAAATATTTAATTTTTCTTACTCACACATACACACACCACCACACCACACATTCAATCCAATTGGTACAAAATGCGCGAACACATATACCCATATGTATTCACTTTGTTTAAGTATGTTTAAAATAAAAGTTGAGTGTATAGAATTTCTTTAGTTTTTTTTTTTTGTACCACTTGCTTCCTGGGCTGCTGCAGTAGTAACATCACGTTAAATGTAAAATAATTGCTGGCACTTTATAAAGCAGCTTAATAGAAAACTAAAAAAAGTAGTATAATAAAAAACCTGGCTAAAATGCATATACATACATATATATTCAAAAAATTATATGTATATAATCTTGTCATGAAAAAAATCTTTTAAGAAAAACTAAAATAATCAAAAATTTTACAGAAAGATATAAAAACACAAAAATTGTAGGTATAAAAAGGTCAGTAGTGCATGCAAAAAGACCAAAGAACGTTTTTCTTCTAAAAAGATTTTTTTTTCATGTTGCAAGTTAAACACCGGCTTAATACAGGTCTTTTCTATAACTTTTAATTCGTTCAGAGAGGAGTATGTTAACTTTAAGGTTCTGTTTGTACTGTATTTGAAAATTAGTTGAATTATGAATGAAGCCTTTTCCGAATTTTAAATAAATGGAAAATGGTTAATCTTAAAAGTCTTTTTTATATCTTCAAAGGTTTTATAACACATTCTTCTCTTACGTCCAATTTGACCAAGTTCAGTTAGAACTAACTATTACTTTAACTTCCAGTCAACAATAAGTTTTTGAGAGTTATAACTGATAGTTAATTAAAACTGAACTTGGTGAAATGGGGCATTAGTTTGCAAAATAAATTATTCCATTTATTTTCACAAAAGTGAAAACTGTGCTTTTTGTAGAATCGATTTCGGGTTTAATGAGATGTCAAATTTGGCGTTCTAAAGTAGTATGAAAAACGTTTTTAAATATATATTATTAAAAGTAGCAAAAACTTGTTCATCGCATATTAACGATTGTACAGTACCAGCCGGGAGGGTATTTGTAAACGATATACATAACAATCTTAAGTAAGGCGTAGTTAAAACTACAACTGTATGAAGTTTGGATGACTTTTCTAGTGACATCATAAATTCAACTTTTTTCTAAACAATTTTTTTTTTAACTTAACCATAAATTCCCCAAGGGGGCTCTCAAGGATATTTCAGTTTTTTGTGTTATATCCTCGGGGGCGGTTGATAGAAGAATTTTTTTCCACCCAGGGGTGAAGTAGCATCAGAAGATAAGGCGGAATGGCAGGTGCTCATGTAAAGCGTTTCCTCATTAGTTCCTTAACCAGAAAAAGTTATTTTATTGTTTCCTAATAAAGATGGTGGGGTGAGATGATTAGATGATCAGCCTCGTAGGGAACGATACTGCAACAACGTGATCGCCTACTAATTGGCTCGGCAAGTGCCTTAAAATCTCATTTGTATTGCGATATGTATACCTTTATGCAGTATCATGATAGAAAATATATTCAGGCTATCATTGACGATTTTCAGGATATTTGGGAATATGCCGGAATTTGTGCATCAATGATTAAGATGCAATTTTTTTGTTTGGGCAATCTTGCCTTTGGTTTGCTTGACGGAAATTGTAGGTTAGGTAAGGTTAGGTTAGGTTAAGAAGGGTTATGCGCCCGAGGGCGCAACTCCACTCGGAGACCAATGAGGTCCATTGTGAATCCCTTCAGTAGAGGAGAAAAAAGGAAAAAAGAGAAAAAAGAGAAGTAAAGAAGAATAGTAGAAAATAGACCTAAGGTTCGGTATATTTGCAGAAGCGCAGGACAAATTCCCCCCTACGGCCCCCCAACAGAAACAGCCGTCCTACTTCCCTGACAAACCCCAGCAGATCGGTTGGATTACATCCAGCGATACACCCCAGTTCGTCGTGAAACCTAGCCCCTAGCCATTTCTCCCTGGGGCCGTGCATCCTAGGACAGTGGCACAGTACATGCTCAACCGTCTCCAGCTCCTCGGTATCTCCGCACAACCTGCAGAAGTCCGGTCTCGCAATGTCCCATTTACCCATAAAAGCCCTAACAGAACAATGCCCCGTCAGGAACCCTATCAGAGTCCTGAGACTACTCCTATCCAGTCCTAATAGAACCCTGGTTGCACCTGTGTCCAATCCGGGCCATAAGGCCCTTGACACCCTGCAATCCGTTTTATCCCTCCAGGACCGGTTAACGGCATCACGAAATCTTTCCCGCAACACCCCATAGTAGTGACATAAGGGGGGTTTTACCCCTCTGTCCCTTACCTCTAAGTCCAGATTCGAACCCCCTCTCGCGAGTTCGTCCGCCACCTCGTTGCCATCCACCTTGCAGTGTCCTGGTACCCAACACAGCCTTATTGTGAATGCCAACATGAGCTCTCTCAGAGCATTCCTACACCGAGCAACCAGGCACGATCGCACCGTGTGATTTGTCAATGCCCTTAGCGCAGCCTGACTATCGACGTAGATTGTCACAACAGATCCCCCCATGATGTGATCCAGTATCACTTCCTTTGCCCTCCAGATCGCTAGGATCTCAGCCTGGAAGACACTGCACTCATCCGGGAGTCTGAATGACCTTTTCTCGTCAGTGTCAGCAATAAAAACACCAGCACCAGTGCCAGTGTCCATCGACGGAAATTGTAAGTTGCGAACAGTAAATAAATTAAAGAATTCGCATTTACCAAACCAACACAGTTCAGTTTTGTGCGTTAGAAATCACTTTAACTACTTCTAGTTTGAATCTATAGGTTTTTAAAATTTGTCTTTAAGCTATCTGAGTAACGTCTTGTTTAACTGTACAGGATTTAAAAATTGGTCTCTAAATTACGTGAGGAACTGCATGGTAACTCTGTGGGTAATAAGAATTTTTCTGAAGTCCAAACAATCATTAATATAGTCCATCTCTTTAAAGGTGGTTTAAGACCATATGTACTTAGCAGTGGGGTTGTCAGATGTAAAATCAATATGTAATTGCACTTGTCTGTAAAAATTTACAAATGCAGAATGTTTATAAATTTTGCTTTCACAAGTTCGTTTTTGGTTTCATCTGACATCACCTTAAACCATTCATAAGAGCAAATTGTTTACATATATTTTTGATCACTTTTAATTGTATTTCAGTTAATTAAAATTGTTGTTTTCTTAAAGAACATGTGTAAATAAATAAATAAATAATTATATTTATATGCTGCCACAAACAAATGACTTGCAAAAAAGCTGATGTCAGATGGTTTATTAGTTTAAAATAGAACACGCTCTAATTGAAAAATATTACACTGCTAATTCGATCTGACGTTTACAGAAGCAATTTTTTTCATTTACACGACATGTATGCATTTCGGCACTGGGAAATTTTATAAGTACATTGCTAAAAACATATCGTGTCAAATCACCTTAAGATGTTTGTTATTGTGAGCAACAAGATGTGTGAAAGATAGCGGTACAAATGGCAGTGTTGAAGTCTTTTAGCGAACCTTTGCTGGTGTAACCCAAGTCTTTATATCGGGATACAGGTGTGGCCAATATATACGTCCTAGTAATGTACCTTCTAAACCGCTTAAGAATTTTTGCTGAAACTCCGGATCTATGAAGTTGGTGGAAATCTACGATGATTGACCGCTCGGCTACTGTCCTAGGTAAAGGCATTGAGGAGCTATGAGCTTGGTGTAATTTTTTACTTGGTGTAATTTTAATTGAAATCTATGAATTGACTACATAGTCAAAGAATGTTTTTGAGCTCTTAATTTAAATTTATGTTTTATTTTTATATTATAATTTAATATTATAATTAGACCTCGCATATTGCTTTTTTCAGATTGGTACCAAAATTTCTATATAGACGTTTTATCGTTCACATATAAAAAATTTAAATGCATATTGAAAATATGCAAAATATATGCAAACAATACAAAATATATGCAGCATATGCAGACGAATTTCATCGTAAATTGAATTGCCAAAAATCATCCAATATTGGGTAAATCTGATAGGAAAATTGTTTAACAGTATTCCCGAAAAGTGCTTTAAAATTAATGAAAACAATATAATTTGTACAACTTATGAAAAAATGTGAAATTTAAATATTTAGGCTTATCATGAAAACATTTTGTTGGTTGTGCTTAATTCCCTATTTTTATAATTGATAAAAATACTGAAATTTATTTTCCTAAGCGCATTTTACTGGTTACTTTGGCCAGATCATCAGGAAACGTCCTTCTAAATAATTTTAGAAAAGTCAAAGCTTTCTGCAAACAATACTTCAGAGGATGAGAATGAAATGCCCATAGGAACAGCTTATCCTACGACAATAAATTTCAGTATTTTTATGAATTATAAAAACAGAGAATTAAGCACAACAAACAAAATCTTTTAATGAAAAATTTTGTTTTCCCAAAAACAACTTTTTGGTAATATTTAGGCTTACACAAACCAATTTTAAAATTTTCTACGAACTTCAACATTTCGCAGAAAAAATTGTCTCTTATTACCAAATTCATAGACTCAAGCAAACAGTTTGTTGAGTTTTCACATATTACCAAAATGGTTACATTAATTACTAAAAATTATAAAAATTGTGAATATATTTTCAATAAATGATATTTTTAATTTTAATTAAAAAAATTATCAAAAAACTTTGCCATATCAAACAATGTGATAATTGATTTCATAAAATATAGTTCAGGTTTTGACAATAAATAATGCAACGTATTCTCGATTTGTGAACGACAGCGTTCGTATATTGTGGCCACACGGAAATGAGTCAAAAGTGTTGTGGCTTTTAACGGATGAAAATTAGATAATTTTTATGAAAAATTAACATTTTAAATATAGCATCGTTGTTATAAAAATTGATCATCGGTCAACTTAAAATTTTTTATTCCATAATAAGAACCTCTTTATTCCACAACTATTTCTCTGAAGAAAGGTGATTTAAATTTTATACTGGTTTAGGCGTTGAATAATGAACGACTGGGCAAGCTTACAGAATATTGTTTAAAAAATTTTCAAATTTGCATTTAAGGTTCTTGAAACACTGAACCCAGAAGATTCTGAATCAATAAAGCCGGCAAAAGAGCTGATCGTGATTTTATATTTATTAAGTCGAATTTCGGGAGTTGCCGAAATCACAACTTCCTTAGAATTGAAGAGTCTGCCATTAGCAAAGTCAATGCAATTACTTAACGAAGTTCCAAATATTGTTTAAAACATAACTGCTGATTTTTGAATGGATTTAAAAGAGAAATTAAAAGCGATTTTGAAAAAACATCCTGAAGAAATAAATGCTGAAGATTTGAACCCATTTCAAATGAAACATTAAATAAAAATTTGCTCCAGTGACATTGAAAGAAGCTTTTCCGCTTACAAAATTATCTTTGGAGTGAAACGTCAAAGCTTCTCAATTAACAGTTAAGAGAAAACTATTGTTGTAACACCAATTATCTTTCATAATTTGTGAACCTTTAAAATATCGTATGTACTAAGTATCAGCTGTTCTATTTAAAAATCTGACAATAATTAATAAAATTTTAATATGTATACCACCTTCTGAATCGCTGTTGTATTATTATTTGATTTGTTTAACATAGGCAATTTTTGCATATATTTTGCATATTATGTGTATATTTTGCTTATTTTGGTATATGTTATGCATATGCAATATATGCAAATATGCAACAAATAAATAAATATGCAAATCGTTCTCATCTCAATTTTCAATGAAACAAAACTTGGCGTTATCGGAATTTACCTATCTTAATCCTTCAAAACTATGCAAAATCCGAGGTCTAATTATAATAATTATTTATTTAAACTCAAATTATTTAAATTTTGATCGCCTTCTTGCAAATTTCGCATACAAAGGAATTGCTTGAGTGCTGCAAACAGATTGGCCGTTTTTGGGATGTTGACAAAAATGCCAAAATCTGTTAATTGTGATCATCTGGGACAAATTTTATCAACCAAGCTCATCCCTTGTTATGGCGCAAGAATATTGAAAAATTCTTCTTCTTAAAAAATATTAAGAAAAATTAAAGAACTTGATACTGGCACACTTGTACTTGGGTATACGTTATAGTAGTTAAAGTTAATATAAGTACTTTTTTCTTCCTAAACTAATCCCGCGAAGCTCAACGCTGGTCTGCAGGAAAGAAACCAGAGTCTCTGGCGGAAATCGAACCCGCAATCCCGGCGCGGATAGACTAGCTCACTACCAACTAGCCTACCGGGGCTCCCATACTTAAAGCCATGGGCAATTTGAGTGGCGATCAATGCTATAATGGGGCTGTAATTTTTGGGAACAAGTGTTGCTCATGGTCAGTTAGGGAGCGGCAAGTTAAGTATTTTTGAGGTATAGACTCAGGATATTTTTATCTATTTTAACTATCATAAGAAGCTATCAAAAACAAGCTTCTTACTAGTAGGTTAAAAATAAAGGTTTTTTTTATCATCATTATTATATACAATGGGAGCCAGTCGCCTTCGAAGGCTTAGCACTGCTGAATTCTGCTGGAGTTTAAAGTTATGGTTCGTTCGTAATTAGAGAATTGGCAGGTTGGTACTCTTTGTTTTGATTTGCTTTTTTCTAAATGCTTATATATATATATTATAATAATACGAAAAGATAATTATGAAAACACTATAAGATTACATATTAAAAAAAGATTTTTGCATTTACATTATATCTCACAAATTTAGTTCCACCTAAAAGTCGACTTAACCTACAATCTCAACCTGTCTTCTATTTTCATATTTCTGTAAACTGTAACACAATGTAGCATCAAAACAAAACAAAAAATGGATTTGAATTTTACTTACCATTAAAGTTTTTCTTTCCGTTCATGTTCTGTTTTTCTTCTTCTGTATATTCTTTTATAACATTTTATGCTGTTTTATTTCATTTATATTTTTTTTTATTCTTAGCTGCATCAAAATTTATATGATCTTCTGTGTAGTTTTTGCACTTAAACTGAAGTGGAACGCCAAACAGCGAACGAACAACCAGCAGGAAATGAGCAGCTATCTACAAAAATAAAAACAAATGATACAATTTTTTTTTCTTTCATGGCAGGTTAGAAAAATTGTATTTAGAAAAAAATTTAATTAGATATTCTCTCTTCTGTTATCATAACAATACTAGTCGAACTTTAATACAAGACAATTACGTGAAAAAGGTGAATACAAAAGTTTCTCAGAAATAGGAGCAGCACGTTTAGAGATAAAACTCATTAAGTGTAGTTTTGTTTTTCTCCCTTTTTTTTGCAGTTTGTGAAAACTATACTCTTAGCTAAAAAAAATTTAAGTGAAATGGTTTTTATTAAAATAGTTATTGCTAATTTTTGTAATTATATTAAGAAATGTAATGGCAACATATTTGCAGTTTTTATTTTTTGTCTTTCGTTTTGCTTTAAAAGTTCAAATAGTTTGGAAAACTAAAACTAGTTCAACCATTTTGTGGTTTATAGCTGTTCTTTTGAACTTTTCGCCAACTATTCATATTTATAATAAAAATTGTTCTTATACTTATATTTGAGCTCTAATATCTATGTATAGGTGTGGGGGATTTAACATTTTTATTTGGGGGAATTTTATATAAGATAACAAGGTTTATGTTTTTTTATTTTATGTAAAGCGTTACTAAATTATGGTTGCATAATAAAAAGTTTAAGCAATTTAACTCTGGAAGCTTATGATGGGTGTAATCGATATTTAAAATCTGTTAATTATGATCACCTGTAAGAAATTTTATCAACCCAGCTCATCCCCAGTTATATTTTATTTTTTTTCCCTAGAGGGAAGTGTTCTGACACCAAAGTAGTCATGTGATAGGCCTTTGGTAGTAGAGCCCGGTTCTGGTTCTAACTCTTTATATGAATGGGACCTACAGCTTTTACATGGGGTTGTCAATTGACACCTAACAGCCACCATTTGACAATTCACACATCTATTCTAAATGAACTAGATTAAAGAACAACATTTTAGAATTTCCAAAAAATGTGTCAAACTACCAGTTGGATACTGTACTGTAATTCAGTACTTTTTTTTCCTTTTAGTGTTTCATATACCGGTTAAATGATTGGTTCTTATTTCACTGGTCATGAGTTCGTTCTTTTTGTATATGTATTATTTTCACAAATCCTAGGACCAGTCTGTTGGAACAATTGCCACAAATTTTCCGCAGGGTTATTTATCTCTTTTCGATGTTCCGTACATAAGACTTAAGTCTTATATTGCAGTATGGAACATATGCAAATACAATAAATCAGAAATTAAAAAATAACCAAATTGTGTTAAAGTTAACTAATTAGTTTTAAATTATTAAATAAAATTTGAGGTTGAATAAAGTTATAATAAATTAACAGTTATAGCTATAAAAAACACATTGTTAACTGGAAGTTAAAGTAATAGTTAGTTTAAAATGAATTTGGTGAAATTGGAGGTTAATTACATAAAGTTAGCCAAATATAATAAAAATAAGCTAAAAAAAAGAAAATGTGAAACCAGAAAAGTTTAATTATACATTTTTATATTTTTGTATAATTAGAAAATATCAAATCGAATATATGTGTATTCTGAGTGACAAATTGCAACAAATACAATTTCTGAATTGACGTGCGTTGCTACAGGTTTGTGTTGTATAGGGAGTTTTGTTCCAAAGACTGATCGCATAAATAAAGAAATTGTATTTAGAAAGCAGTGTTCGATGACTTAATGCTATCAAATGTTGAAAAGTTTAAGGTTGTATAGATATGCTCAGGATGATGTGTGTGTATAATTTTGTGCATAAACTGTAAAATACGCGCTATTAAGCAATCATCAAAAGTAATTCCGTAAAGCAAGGGAAAGATGGTTATATCTTCTTAAACCATATCCGTACCGAACAATGTTATGAAACGCCACATTAAGTTTCCTTTTTTTTTCAAAGCCATATAACAAGATCGATGTTAAATATGACTAAGCAATAAGTATTCTTATTTTAATTGGAATACAATCCCGAGTCTGCCACAAAATCCTTAACATTTAAAACGATCGACCGCATGCACAATGAACGTGTTATTTCAGAAGATTATTTTATACCGCACACAAGAACCATGTGTTTATATGGATCCAGAAAATTTGACTATTTTTTAGGAAATAGGTTGGTTATATTATGGTTGCTTTTAGAACATAATAATGGCTATCGCAGAAAGGCACAATTTGTTGTACACATAAGCAGATTAAAAAAAAAAAAGATATTTGCTCTTCTTTAAAGTGAGACAGAGTTCATTCCCAACAGCGTTTGCTTTCTTCTTTTCTTTTTCATAGGCTTTCCTGTACTTTTTCTATTACCCGAAAACAATAACAATTTTCTTTATTCACGGAAATTTCTGGAAATCTTTTGTAAATAATGAAATGGAAAATTATCACGGCTCAACCCTGTGCGCTACGCTACCCCCATCGAAATAAAATAAGTAAGAGTTTTAATACAAATGTACTTTTTCTATTACCCTAAAACAATAACAATTTTCTTCATTCACGGAAATTTCTGGGAATCTTTTGTAAATAATGAAATGCGCTACGCTACCCACATCGAAATAAAATAAGTAAACGTTTTAATACAAATGTCATTAAATAACGAAGCTTTTTGTTCCAAATTTGGTTACAATTGTATGTTACTGTTTTAAGAGATACTGAAATTTATATGTCTTTGTATTGGAGGAACCACACTCACTACTAAAAATTAGCCCACTTTTGGACAGATGTTCCGTTTTTCCACCAGATGTTCCGTTTTTTCCTTTTTACCAAATTTGGAAAATTTTTCTCTTACCGTTCTTTAGATATAAATAAATCTCTTTTGTGGCACACCCACTTCTCAAAATCCACCCAAATTTCGTTAAATTGTGTATTGACAACCAAGATATTTGTACCAGATTTTGCAACTTTATACAGAAATCTATATAGTCTTTGTATGGGAGGTGCGACGCCCTCTCTCACATTCTTACCCATATTTGGAGAGGTCGTGTATTGATAACCTAGCTATTTGTACCAAATTTTTTTGAAAATTAATATAATTAATCGCTTTTAATATCCTGTAAACTAAGAAAATCTTTTTATAATCATTTTATATTCATGTCTTATTATGTTAAACACTTTATAAGGTTTTCGTCGGATATCATGTCCCCAAAGCCGGTTATATTATTTCAAGATTTTTGCCAAAATTTTTTTCTTCACCTTTATAATATTAATAAGGTACTTAAACTTATATGAATCTTAACATTATAACATAATTTTCTTTTACCAGATCCATGATTGGCCATCGGCCCTTAACAGAGTACAATATCGAAAATGAGTCCATTTAAGCTTTGTTGTAGGGTATCAAATCGACAAATTAAAAAAAAAATTCCAATGCAGCTGCATTAATAGTATAGCAAAACATTATTAAATATTTGTTGTTAGTTTAAAAACTCTACTACCTAGAGTTGGAACTCATAATATTGCGAATTGTGTTGAAAGTTAATAAGCGTCTTGACTCCCTTTGAAGACATGAAAATAATATTATGACCACTCACTTTAAGACAACAAGGACATGTTATTTAATGTTTTTAAATCTTAGGTAAATCTTTATTAAAATATTCGTTATAGTCCTTTAAACAAAAAAGTCATATATACCTTCTATAATTCGTTTTTTTGGTGTTATTTAAAGTGAAGCCATAAGCGACCAAATTATGGGGTTTCTAAAAAACTGCGTCTTTTAATGTAACAAAAACAGAAAAATAATTTTTTATTAGGTTTTAAAGAAAAATAATAATCATTTGTAAACCTAAGCAAAAAATTATATTTGAAAACTTAAGGGTGTGCCGAAATTTGACTTTTTCCGCCAGTCTTACACACACAATTTTTACACGACTTAAGAACGCGGATTTAACACTTGATCACTAAGATGTTCCTTATTTTTTATTTATTTTTTTTTTAATTTTATGAATGTTATATAATGCAATAATTGACGCTATATAATATAGGTAGGGAGTTCTAGCAAATAAGGCCTTCGCCTCCAATGGTTATTGACTTTATATATTTTAGATAATTATTTACATTACATGTTGTTAAAAGTCTCGTACACAATGCTAGCAACAATTTCGTTTTTTCTTCCATCTTACTTCTTCCCAAAGTATTTCATATATTTTTCTTTAATTTTCCGAACATTTATTTTTTTAAAATTGAGTCTACCTCTACTTCAGCAATAATTTGTACATACCCAATAAAAATTGCTCCTATTTTGCGAAGCATTAAAAACAACAAATTTTAAATAGGAACACACATTTATGCGCTATGCAATAAGACACACATAGATGCAGTAAAGTAAGTGAATGAGTTCTTAATAAATTTAAAAAAAAATATATAAATATATAAAATTTGAAGAGAAACGAAATTTGCTTACTACGAAGCAGGTTTGCATGGGAACATATTATAAAAAAATTCAGTGTGCAAAGCTGATCGTTACATTCAACAATTTTTATATGCGCTGAATAAAGCGCTTTCTGTGTCAAAAATGTATTACTTCAAAGTGGGAACTCGCCATATGAAATATATGTCTTCCGTAAGCGATATGGTAAGCGAAACTTTTACGGTCCTCCCTTACAAACCTGCCTCGTTGGAAGCTACATTTTATATTGGGTATGTATTAGGGCGGTCCGATTTGCAGGGACGCAAAAAGACGCCCAAATTACAAGGAAAATCGTATTCTGGGGATCAAAATAAGAAACATTGCCCAAGCAACCATACCTCTAAAATGAATTCTGATGTTCCTTATTTTGATACAAAGGTCAAATTTTGTAAAATCCCACTTTGACCCATTTAAAATACCCCAATCGAGTCTAAATGTGTGACCGACCCCCCACTTGGGCGATTTTTAAATCGACCCGCCCTAGTGTACATATTTATTATCTATTTTTTTTTTAAGTAAAATCAGGCAAGGAAAATATCTGGCAACTTACTTGGTTACGTATGAGTATTATTTAATTCCAATTTTTTAACATGCATACGCCATGTGGTACAACTAATAAATCAAACTTTTAAAAAAGCAATAAGCGAAAAAATAGGACAATAACACTGTGCAAGAAATTGACACTTTTTTTTCGTGACAAGCTGGGCACCTGGCGTTTTAACATAATTCGGGTACGCTGAATCCAGTGGTGTCCGCGGTTTTTTAAGATTGGCTCTGGTTTTCGAGATATACCGTTATTTCGAAAATGGAGGAGGTTGCACAACATATGTTCGCATAACTCAAAAACCCTTTAGCTTATTGACAAAAATTAAAAAACCGAAATTCCGCAATAAAATTTCCTTTAAGAAATATAGAACTTCTTTCTAATAGCCGCAGTTGTTTTAGAAACATAATTTTTTTTTTGGAAAAAAAAAATAATTTTTTTAACAAAATTTCGAAATTTTTGTTTTTTAAAAATTCATAACAAATTCTTAAATTAGGCCCCTGCAGCGCCTATAATGCCCATAGATCGGTCAAATGTATGACAAACCCCCTTTATTTTTCATCGCAATCATTTATTTCTAACATACCCACCCGCTATCTCCATTCCTTAAGGGGGCTTCCATACAAAATGTTCAATGCAGACTAGAAATATATTGAAGAAAAGTCCCATAAATTCCCAGAAGTCGCCCCTAGTGGTATATAATGTATGACCGACCTCAATTAATTTTTTGTCCTTAACATTTTCTCGAGACATACTTGCCCCTTATCTTCACTTCTTAGGGGGGCTCCCATACAAATATTGCGTTTTATGAAATTCTAAAAATTAGAAGCATAGCTGCATTTTCCAATTTTTTATGAATTTTTAAAAAACAAAAATTTCGAAATTTTGTTAAAAAAATTATTTTTTTTTTCCAAAAAAAAAATTATGTTTCTAAAACAACTGCGGATATTAGAAAGAGGTTTTACTTTTCTTAAAGGAAATTATTGCGGAATTTCGGTTTTTTAAGTTTTTTCAATAAACTGAAGCGTTTTTGAGTTATGCGAACATATGTTGTGCAACCTCCTCCATTTTCGAAATAACGGTATATCTCGAAAGCCAGAGCCAATCTTAAAAAACCGCGGGCACCACTGGATTCAGCGTACCCGAGTTATATTAAAACGCTATGTGCCCGGCTTGTCTGTTTTTTCAACTAGCATAGTGTAATTAGTATTGTGGTTTTTTTATTGAACTTTTAATAGTTTTTAATCCAAATTTCGATATTTTAATCAGGCTTGAGTTCATTGAATTTAATTTTCATTAAACTATTTTTATGAAAACAGAAAATTAACCACATGAAATGAATTAAAATTTATTGACAATTTTTCATTCTTGACTAAGCTGGGAGTTAAACCCAGGTTTTCACTTACAGGTGCCCTAACTAGTTTCGATTGTAACCACACAATCTCTTCAGACGGATGACTTCAATAGTCAAACATCAATCCTTAAACCAAATGGTATCTTATCTTGGTAGATCGAAATTTGCTTTTGAATGAATGATAACCTATTTTAATTGATTTACATGTGGTGAGGGTTAAATGGCAAACACCTCTAAAGAGATTGTGTGGTTACAATCGAAAGTAGTCAGGGCAACCTGTCCGTGAAAACCCTGGGTTCGATTCCCAGCTCAGTCAAGAATGATAAATTATCAATAAATTTTTTTTCATTTCATGTTGTAAAATTCATTTCTTCATAAAAATAATTTAATGAAAATTAAATTCACTGAACTTAAGAAGAAATAAGATTTTTTGTAAAAGTAGGGCTTCTTCTGAAGAAAGTCATGTAAAATTAGGCGTTTTTCTAAAATTCTTGGGTTGTTGTAGAATAGAGAGACTTTTTGTAACAAAAATTTGATTTTTATAATTACTCTAACTTTCTTGGAAAAATGTGGTCCGTAAACTTTCGACTTTTGAAAAAAGTTATTTTTTTGGGAATAGTCACTTTCATTTCACTTTTTGTAAAAAAAGACACTTTAAGTGAACAAAATGTGATAGCTAAACGTATTTTGAGTCATCGGGATGCATTGTTGGCATTGATGACATAACCGTTGCTGCTTACTCTTCATTTTCCATCACAAATACATCGACTGTTAGTCATCTCTGATTATGTTGATCGTGCATTAACTCTTTGAGGCGAGACTTTTTTTACAATAAGCCACATTTTGTTCACTAAAAGTATTTTTTTTCACACAATGTGAAATTTTTTTTACTAAAGGTGACTATTTCCTTTCACTACATTTGTTCCAGAAAGTTAGAGTAATTATAAAAATCAAATTTTTTTACAAAACGTCACTCTATTCTACAACAATCCAAGAATTTTAGGGCTTTTTCTGACTTTCTTCAGAAAAGGCCCTACTTTTACATAAATTCTTATTTATTCGCTTATTGCATTTTAAAAGTTTGATTTATTAGTTGTACCACATGGCGTATGGATGTTAATAAATTGGAATTAAATAATACTCATACGTAACCAAGTAACTTGGCAGATGTTTTCCTCGCAGATTTTTCTTTAAAAAAAAAATGATAACAAATAAAGGGTGATTCAAGTAGACATACTTTTTTCAATAGCCTTTTTTGTCAGATCACGTGTGAGTCGTGTCATGCTGTCATGTTATTTTGGTTTAGTATTGTGTGGCATTTCATAATAGAAAGACTTACGCCTGAACAACGTTTACAAATCGTTCAACTTTATTACGAAAATTCACGTTCTGTGAGGAATGTGTTTCGTGTACATCGCTCAACTTATGGTTAACATAATCAGCCTACTGAGCGTACTATTCGCAACACCATCACCCATTTTGAGACCCAGCATTCATTATTCGATAATATTCGACCGAATAGACCACGTCCAGGACGCTTTGAAGAAAATGTAGCGGCCGGTTGAATCATCGGTCCATATTTCTTTAAAAATGATGCCGATGCGAACGTTACCGTCAATGGCGACCGTTATTGTGCCATGATAGCCGGCTATTTGATGCCTGAAATTGAAACTCGTGATCTCGGCGACATTTGGTTTCAGCAAGACGGCGCCACTTCCCACACATCGCATTACTCAATGGATTTGTTGAGAGAACACTTCGGTGAGCACATAATTTCACGTTTTGGGCCGGTCGATTGGCCACCAAGATCGTGTGATATCACACCGTTAGACTTTTTCCTGCGGGGATATGTAAAGTCTAAAGTTTATGCGGACAAACCTGCTTCGATTCAGGCCTTGGAGGAAAACATCACGGGTGTCATTCGAGAGTTACCAGTCGAAATGCTCGAACGAGTCATCGAAATTTGGACTCAACGTGTTTTTTTTTTTCTTTAAAAAAGTATGGAACTTTGAAATGGTTCACGCTTTATGTACACTAGGTTGGGTCGATTTAATAATCGCCTATATGGCGATTGACTTTTGGGTCAAAATAAGGAACATCACAAATTATTTTAGAGGTAAGGTTCCTTAGGCAATGTTTCTTATTTTGATCCCTTAAATACGATTCTGCTTGACACTTGGGCGATTTCTAAATCGACTCGCCCTAGCATGTAGGTATATGAAGTTTATAAAAATTTTATTTAGTTTTGAATAAAAATTTTAACAAAATGTTTTATAACCCAGATATGCCGACCGTACTACATGTAGTACACTTGTTATGTTCAGGTTTCGGCGTTTAATGTGCTTTAAATTTTCTAATCTACTTGTTGTTGTGCTACAAAATATAACGATCACCAAAGCATGCTTTGATAAGTTTTGTCTAGGGTAATTACTTATGTGTATTTTTTCGATCAGAGATTTCCGTTTTCTGAAATTGGCAAAAGTGTGAAGATGTCCCGTAATCGGTGAGAAAAAAATTAATATGCAGATTTTATTGTTGTTGTATTTCTATGTTTTTTTAATTATAATAGTTGTAAAAACGAATACGTAGCAAAAGTATATGTGAAAAATTAAATTATATGTGATTTTAGGTGACGTACATGTTGACGTACTACATGTAGTACGTTCGGCATTAGTGTGCAGAAACTGTGAAAACAAATACTTGTTTTTTTTTCCAGATTTTTAACATTTAATAAGATCATAATTGCCTTAAAAGAAAGTGATGAAGAGTTTTTACAAAATTCTTACGACATCACAATTGTGCCCACTCAACTACGAACAACTACGTCACAGATGAAGATTCTGGATAAGAAGATGAAGTGAATATTGAAAACTTACCACCCCTATTATTAAATTCTGAGGCTGAACTTTTTCGAAATTCATACTCTATTGATTCGGACAGTGAATATGACTTTCGTTATTGCAACAGGCCAAGAAACGTAAATGCATGAAGTCGTCAAAAAAATGGGTTAACCATAATCTGGTAGAAACGGAGCCTATTGTTGCAAAAAAGAGAAAGGGTGGTATGACTATCGTAAAATGTTTACCAACAATATAATTGTATGTTCTATGCAGTAAACGTTGCATCAAGCGTCCATCCAGTTGAACCTTAAACAAATATTTCACGTTGGTCTGGCAAAGAGAAAAATCGTATGTATGTATATTCAACAACCACGCCTTATTCATGAATATAATCGCTACATGGGTGGCGTTGAACGAGAAGATGAAAATATCAGCTTGTACCGGGTATCTATTCGGGCTAAAAAATATTCACACACCTCATTGATCTTGCAGAGCACAATGCGTGGCAACTGCATAGACATATAGGAGGTAAAGTGGACCATTTATCTTTTCGTCGGCGCATTGCTAACATCTACTTATGGGAAACCCATCAGGATCATCATCAGATTTGATCGAAAAGATCATTAACTTACTGAGAACACACGCCTAGCCGATAGAAAATGTTAACAGCTACGTTGTAATCATTGCCACAATTAGACCACTACACGCTGCTTATGTGTGATGTACCGCTCCATGTAAAGTCTAATGTGGAGTACCACACCACCAAATAATTTTTTTTTTTAATTTGTTTTTCTTTACTTCTGTACACAAAAGTTTCTGAATAATAAACGACTTGAATGAAATCACAAGAAATACTGTATTTTGCTTTCATATGTTCCGAGCGTACTACATGTAGTACGGACTCAAAATCCAAGTTAAAATATATTTTTTTTAATTCTTTGCTCAGTTTTGCAATATAATATGTTAGAATAAAGTTATTTTGGAAAACTACGAAAATTGTTGCACTAGAAGGCCCGTCGGCATATCTGGGATAAAAAAAAAAAATAAATACTAAAAAAATACTTGTTCTGGGAAAAATTTGCAAAAGGTTTTTTGATGGAAAATGTATGTGGTTAAGTAAAAACGCCAGCAAAAATGTTGCTGTCATTGTGAACGAAGCTTAATAAATAAAATTGTTTAATAAATTGGAAAATATAAGATACGTTATTTTGGCTTGGATTATTCAGACATGAGCTGAGAAGCGACGCGCAGTGCTCTGTAATGTTTTTTAGTAAAACAGGTAAAATTCGTTTTTTAAATCTATCCCTCGATTTGTACGATTGTCCTGAATAAATCGTGTAAATCGAAATGGAAAATTTTTATATGAGAAATCTTGTAAATCGAAAAAAAGAATAAAATAAAATGTATATAAAAAATTATTAAAATCAATAGGTTGTATTTAAAGCAATTATTTATTGTTAAAGTACGTAAAAATTTCCCGATATTGGGCTAAGCCCTGTGAATTGTATCCCTGGAATGCGAGGGCTCTATCAATATTTGTGTTATTTAAAAAAAAATTATATTTTAATTTTAGGTCTTATTTAAGACCTTCACTAATATTTTTTAGTCAGCGCTACTGAATATCCTTGAAATTATCATTCTTAAATCTAAATTTTGGTTTTTACGGATATAAATTTTCTTTAAGCCTAGTTTTTTAATACTTTTCGGCATGGTAAGACATTTTAATTATTCCATACAAATCTTGCAAAACCCACCTACAGAAATATTTTTATATTTTTGATTGAAACCCCTCCTTGTTTCTAAGCACTTATTCTACTATTGATTTTTAAATATATTTCTTAGCTTCTTGTATGTGTGAATATAAAAACGGGAAACTCCCTTTTAATATTTAATGCTAGTATAACCATTCGAGAATACATGCTTTAAAATATTCGTTAATTTGAAATACTGTGTAAAAGATTCACAATTCTTAAACTTTGATAATTGTGCAGGGTATGTTTTCTAAACAAAAAAAAAAAAAATTTTTGCTAAAAATAAAAAATTGTGTAAATTGAGGTTATTTACAAATCCCTCGACGTAAACGAAAACCATACAATCGTGTTTATGTGAAATCGCGCAATCGAGGGATAGGTGTATTTAACAGATTAGCTTAAAACTGCGGTGCCCTTCACTGTAAACAAAAAGTGAAAAAAATTAATTTTACTAACAAAAATATTTAAGTTACTTTACATATAGAATCTGGGAATAATTTCTTTTCATAAGCTACTTTATTATATTCACGATTTTTTATTTTTCGAATTCATTCTATGAGCTCAAAAATACATAGCTGTAATTTAGCTCATAGAATAAATTCGAAAAATAAATATTCCTGAATATATATAACGTATATATTCTAAGCACTTTATTAATCTTTAGTTTTGCCTATGGGACAGAGCACCGTGCGACGTGCCGGAAATTTGTACTCTTTTTGTAGAATACGTTTGACATTGATCAAGTATGTGGTTAATGGACTTATGCAATTAACATATCGGGCAGATGGGGCTAAATCATTTTCAGCAAGTGCTGATGAGTCATTTTGGTATGACCAAAACTTACTGCATATTTTTCAAAATAAATAAAAATTTTTGCTTGGGTTAGTTTTTGTTTTCAATATAAATTTCTAAACGAAAATTTTTATTTGAGTTTAAAAAACTGGCAGCTAATCTGGTATAAATCCGTATTGCTAGCCTGGTGTTAAGTTTGGGATAGGTGGGGGTGACTCCATTTGGGTTGATAAGTTTGTAGCGATGGTTGTAATTAATCCATAGATTAAATTTGTGTTCTTAAAGGTGTTTGGATATAAGTCTATTTAGACCTTTAACAACATGAGTGGTAAAGGTCTATGTTGGAGATTCTTCGGCAAGGCAAGCAGTTTTTTCTGCAGCTTCGTTATTTAATTTATAGGTCGTGTATAAATATTTCTGATGGTTCAGAATATTTGGTATTCACGATAGCTGAGTTTGTCAAATTGCTGTCTGAGCATATAACGTAACGACCATTTGGATTTGAGCAGTAAAAATTCTACAATGTGGTTCTATAGACCCTTAAGTATAGGTGTTTCATTCTCATTCACTATGCCAAAAGAACTATATAAATGTGTTTAAGAGCCATCTGTTAATATGAAGTTCATTGTTTTGTACACGCAGAGGAAAACATGTTTTAATATGGTCACCTCCAACAAAACTATTTTTAAAAAAAATTTGAAACATATTATAGTTAAGTGGAAAATATTATTCTCAGCGCCAATCATATCATGGTTAAATTGGTCCTTCTTCACGAAGCCACAACCATATTATGGTTGCCTCTAAACATGTCATGGTTAAATAGGACAAAAATTTGTTTTAATATTAATCTTTTCCAAGAGCAACATGCTATGGTTGAAAAATAACCATGCTATTATAAGTGTTAAACATACTTTAGTTATTATTAACCATAACATGATCGGAGGCAACCCTAAAATGGGTGTGGCTTCTTGGTGGCCGACTAATATAACCATAATATAACCATAGTATGGATGACAATAATATGGTTAAATTAAACATAATATGTTTAAAATTTTCTTTAAAAATAGTTTTGTTGGAGGTGACCATATTTAAACATGTTTTTTCTCTGGGTGTAAGTGGGAGAAAAACGAAATGGAACTCTTGCTTATATACTACTGGATGGGTCTATTGCTTGTTATATTTTACAAAGTCAGGTATAAAAGAACTGCTTTTGAAAAGTAAACAAGATTAATTTTTCAATTAAATTTGTAATGGTTGTAATGTTGGGAATAATTTACTTATGTAGTCAACAATCCTGTGTATTGGTGATTGTTTCTTACCGAAACGTTTAAGATATGTGTTATTTATTACAAGTTTATGAACGGTATGTTGGCACTTGATCGCTTCGATGATTCTTATTATATATGAAAATTCAATTCCCATATTTTATTGTCGAATTTCGGCTTTTTGCCACGGTTTTGTAAATACGAAAATATTTATTTTAAGTGTGTTTTCTGCAACAAGTTGACTTCTTATTAACAATTTTATTGTAAAAAAATTTATTTATATGGTTATTTTTATTTTCTTATTGAATTTGTATATGTTTTTAATTAAAAAAACTTTAGACATTTTTTTCGTACATTTCGCCAATTTTGGCTATCAAGTTCTGGCAACACTGATTAAATTCCAAACATTTAAAATTCATAAGTAAAGTGTACAATAAAAAATATATATGGGGGATTTCATGTCAAGTGACCCAACTTTTGAAATCGATGACTTCCGATTTGGATAATTTTTTTGGATTTTGGATAATTTGTACCAAGGGTAGTCTTATTGGATAGCAGTTTAGACACAAATTTTCAACAAGATCGGTCAAAAAGTTTCTGAGTTAGAGGGGGTCAAAATTTGACACTTTGGCGAAACCATTGTTCTTTTTCATCCATGTAACTTATAATCTATTGGTGTTAGAAAAATTTGTCCAAAACAAATTAGATAGCTATTTCTTCAAGCTTTCGAAAAATATTTTTTTGTTTTTTTTAAATATTTTTTTTTTAAATTTTAAACTTATATTTTATTTTTTTTGAAAAGTGTATTTTTTTTTTTGCACAAAAGAAAGTTTAGGTCTTTTCCTTTAAGTCAGTTCTGGTCTCTATTAGGGCCGCGAGGATTTTTCAATTTTTAGCATATGCACTATTTTGAATTTTTTCCTATTTGTGTGTAAGTGTTTCAAAAATTTTAAAAATAAAACTTATGCTGAGAAACTAGACAAATTAACCTCTCCGACGGTATATAACATACCTAACTAGCATTTCATTTCCTCGATACTGTAATACCCACAATATGTTATTCCCAGGAATAAAATCACTTTTTCTATAGAGATGTTGACAAATAAAACTTTTGTATTTATTTGTAATAATAATTTAATTAGTATAATATAATAATAATAAAAACAAAAAAATAAATAATCTAAAAAATTTAATCTTAATCACATAAGTCCTTTAATAAATTTTTTTTTGTTTTTTTCATCCAAATCTAAAGACATCGATTTCAAAAGTTGGGTCACTTGACATGAAATCCCCCATATACTAAATAAGCAAAAGTAAAGAGAAGATAGACTATCCACCCCCTGTTTTCTTATAAGCCACCCTGTATGTCGTATAGATCCTCTTTTGGTTATTTAAATCCGTCAATTAAAATTACACTATGCAAGATATAATTTGAAATAATGATGATTTTTGCAGTTAGGCGACTATAGCGGATCAATCAGTCTTTATTCAGAGAATTTTTGATTGTTGCATAGTGTTATTTTGATATATGTCGATGTAAATAATTTATTAGGAGAAGTAGGTGTTGTAAGTGAAATGTGCCTTTGTGGAAAAAATAATGCAGTATTAATTACTGGAATTAGTTTTGCACAGAAAGAGATTAATCTTGGGTATATTATAATTTAAAATAAAATTGTGAGAAAACGAATAGCTTAGATAATTATTATTGAGTTGTTCACTGAACATTTTTCATATATTTAAGCCCAGCAGAAGTTTTTTTTTAGTCAATTCCCTCAACAGTCATTTGTTATTATTACCGTTGGGAAACAGACATGATGTTTTAGTTTATATTTATTTGAATACAAAATTGTTGGTTCCTTTTTGTTTCCTTGGCAATATTTTAAATATACTTTTGTTTTTATTTATAAAGCAAAAAGTTGTTTTTAGAATAAGAAATAAGGTTCAGGTTCTGCTTGAAAAAGGATAAATAATGGTTGGTTGTATTCTCACATAAAAAATGTGTTAATATTAGTGATGCTTAAAAACTTGATAAAGGTCTAAGACTTTTAATAGAAGAAATTAAAAAAAAAATTCAAAGAATAGTTTGTTTTCGATGAATGCTAAAAAGCACTTTAAATTTATTTTAAGCTCAAAGCTTTAGATTCTTAGTTTTTGGGTACCGAATATATTATTTGAAATTTAAAATACTGACTATTATTAGTTTAAGAAGTTTTTAAAAGACGACTTCATTTCTCCAAATATTATACAAGTTTAAGTTTCTTAAGTTTTTCTTTTAATAAAAAGATCAAAAGTATCCATATACAGGGTAACGCAGAATAAGCTATATGGTTTAAATGGGTTATTACTTTTTATGTATGCGATTATTATTACGTTTTTTTTTTAATACAGTATTATATTGGGAAATTTTTATCAGTTAGATTGGAAAGATTATATCGCACATACGTGCCCTTTTTAACATCTTTCCCATAACTCTTCCCAAAATTTCGGGTGCAATTAGTTTTGGTCGATTGTGTAATTTTAATAATTAATTCAACAAGTCTTCTTCACAAAATACTAAAAAAAACTTATATATATATATATATATATATATATATATATATATATATTAATTAAAGAAGTTATAAATAAATCAAAACATGTACCTCATCATGTGCGACCCTTCACAAAGCCTATAATTTGTCTAGGTTAGGGTATTTGGCATGATCTTAAGAGTTAAAAAAAAAATTTTATATTTAATACTAGAAAGTAAGGGAAATACAATTTTTGTAATCTCTTATAACCGCAGCTGCAGGAGTTGTTAAAAAGGGAAATCAATATTTTCTTTGAAAGCAAAAAATAGTTGCCAAGAGATTAATGTGGTTTCTAAAAACCAATAATTTCATCTCAGAAAATCAAGTTGCTTTCATGAAAAGCAGAGTACCGACGACGTCCTTATACACATTCAACATTTTTTAAGCAGAGCACTATCAAGCAAAAACCATGTAAACATCCTCGCAACTGACTTTGAGAGAGCATTTGATTGCATTGGTGTTCACGTGATACTTCAACAGCTAGAAGAATGGAAAATCGGCAAAAACATGTACTACATAATTAAGAAATTTCTAAGCAACCGTAAATTCAAGGTACGAGTAAACCATCAACACTCCAATATTTTTTCACTCCATATTGGAATACCTCAAGGATCACCCCTGTCAGTGACCCTTTTCATTATTGCCTTTAACGTGTTCAGCAATATTATCTCTAAGCACAAGCACATCGAACATGCTATGTACGCTGATAATGCTGTAATATTTATAAAACTAAAGGATAATAATAAAGTAAAAGAAATTTTTTTTAATGTCCTTAGAGATATCAATAATTGGTGTCAATCATCTGGGGCGAAGGTAGGTAGGTAGAAAGGCTGGTGTGAAGTCTCCTTCACACCCTCACCCAGAGACCAATATGGTCCATTGTGATGCCTTGTTTATAGATAAGTAGCTGAAAAAGAAGGTGAAGAGAAACAGCAAAAGCATTAGAAAAGATAAGAATATATAAGAAAAGGAAGTTCTGACCAAACCCGAGAGAAAAGCCTCACTCAACACAACACCAATCCGCCCTATGTGCGGTTAGCTCCCAGTCTCCTGCTGCGCCGCCAGGCCATCCCCATTACGAACCCTATTTGACTCTCGAGCCCACAGCACGGGACGTCCCCTAATTCGCCTAGGAATCTGCTGCCCAGCCACCTCAGCCTGCTGCACTGTAGCCTAGGATAGCGGCACAAAATGTGTTCAACAGTCTCCAGCTCCTCCGGGTCCTCACACAACCCGCACATATCCGACACGTCGGATCCCCACCTCATCGCCATCCTGCCTATCATGCAATGATCCGTGATGATTCCTATTATGGTCCTCACGCAGACCCAGCTTCTGCCCAGCAACAACTCCGAGTCGGACTTCCTAAGCACCGGCCACAGCGTCCGTGATACCCGGCAGTCCGTTCGGTTGCCCCAGGCCCTATTGGTCGCGTCCAGAATCCATTCCCTAATCTTCCCAAAGTAGAATCCTATTGGAGGCTTTACTGCCTCTATATAAATAGGATCCTCCATCTCTGAGCCCTGTCTCGCCAACTCATCAGCAATCTCGTTGCCGTTTATGTTGCAGTGACCAGGCACCCAGCACAATAAAATCTGGGGCGAAACTTTCATTAGAAAAGTGAAATTTATTACATATTTGTAACAAACAAAACTGTTACGCGTTTGATATCGAATTCAACAATGTTAGCATAAATCAAGTGGGTCACCTTAGTATATACACATTGCTCAGAACTACGAATAAACTTAAACTCACGATTAAATGTTATAAAATATCTTACGTCAAAGAATGTCAGAATACATGTTAATACAATGCTGAACATAACTCGATCACTAATACTCTCTGGAATTGACTATGCTCTCCCCACCTATGGCTGGTGCGCACATTCCCACTTAAAATTGATTCAAGGGTCCTTCCATGCGGCAATACGACGTAGCATCGGTGCCTTTCGTACAAGCCCAATCACCAATATATAAGCCGAATCTGGATTTCCATCAATTGCAGATAGAGTCTCATTTTTGACACAAACGAATACCCAAATTCTTTATCTGCCGTAATAAAATTCTCTTCGAAGAAGTAAAGAAATCCATCCAACGAAAAAGATTTTACAGACTTAAATCGGTTATTGATAGATTTGTCTCTCGTGACTCAAATATCATGACAAACCCAATACTTGTCAAACAAACACTCGATCCACCCTGGTCAGTTTAAAAATCGTCGTTTATCCTATCTATGGTCCAACTTCCTAAAGCAACTACTCTACCTTTGGTCTATAGGCTGACATTCGGTAGTATTGTGCACTCATATATCAACGACAACTAGAATTTGTTATTCACTGATGACTCTAAGTCTCACGACTCCACATGTTTCGCTATAGTGCAAGCAGACAATCAACTTATAAAAACGGGATATATCTCTAACCACTGTTCCATCTTTACTGCTGACGCATTTGCCATATTTTTTACGGTGGAGTCAGCTGCTCTTACCTCAGGAAACCATATCATCTGTACAGATAGTCTATCATCTATAAACGCCATAAAAAGCTCGAAATACGACTCTCCATTAATAAGCGACATATTCTTGGAAAGTCCTCGAATAGAACAAAACGTATGTGGGTTCCTTCGCATGTTGGCATTTCCGGTAACGAGTATGCAGACACTGCGGCTTCTGTAGCTAAAACTAGATAACTATTTGCATTCCAAACATGGGAAAGTCGTGACATATTTAACGCTATTCTATCGCACTTCTACTTCTTAAACCATAAAAAATGGTCAGAATACCAACACAACTACAAAATGTTTAATCCTGATGGCAAAAAACCTAACTACCCAAAAAAGCTGCCCCAGAAATGTAACATCAACCATCGTCCGGCTCAGAATTGGAAACTGCAATTTCTCCCACAAGCATATACTGGAAAAATTATCAACTCCAATGTGTACACTCTGCAACACACAACTAAACGTTTTACATGTCCTAAATGAGTGTCCGAATTACAGCTCATCTCGACAATACATATTTGGAACAAATCGACCTACTGATTTCTTAAAAAATACCTGTGCTAAAAATATAAAATTAATTTCGGAATTTATCCCTGTAAACAATCTACAACACCTAATATAGCTTTAATATAATTTCGGAGTTGAAAGCCACAGCAGCTAGTTCTACTGTCTATTTTATGTTAATTACAATAATTATATTTTGTAAGTGATAACACAGTAGCACATTTTTCAACTTCAAAATCTTGAACCAATTGAGACCCCAACATCTGAAAGCTTATGATGGTAGAGGAAAAACCCTAGCTGGGTTTTGCATTATTAGCTAAGGTTCTTTTTTTAATTCATTTTTAAAATTTTCGACTGGGTGGTGGACTTAAGAAACATTTTCAAAAAACATGTACTGATTCTTGTCAGATCTAAAAATTTTACCTTGAGATAAAATAAAAAAAAAACAAAAACATCTTACTCACATGTCGCAGAGAAATCTGTACCATGAAAACACCGTCCGCTTGAATTACTGTTTGATTCAAAATAACAGCATATTTCAAATATCAAAAAATGTGCATTGTTTTGATTGCTCGTGCGAATTAAATAAATTTGGGGAATTTAAATATTACGGTATACATTGCAGAAAGAAAAAGTTGATATGGAAAAGTGTTGGAAGCTGAACTTGTTTTGCTACGTTTGTGGTATTTATGTGCTTAAACGTTCAATGAAAACGCAAAAAACAAATTTTACTGCTGAATTTAGAAATGGGTACCTCTTATATTATTCTGACCAGTTGGACTTATTCGATTGTTCGTGGACAACAGATGTAGTATGCTGACGTTGTTTTTGTTACATATTCAACTGGATAAAAATGTGTGGATCATCCACCGTTCAAGCCCAAAGAAAAAAATCAACAAGCCTTAGCTAGTAACACAATGCGAAATGCATATGTGTTCGCCAAGTTAGGTTTGTCAAAGCGCAAATAAGAATTTGTGTCAGCATTTCTTAAACGAAAAAACCTAACGGACGTTGATGTTAAGACCTCGGAACACCGTAATCGTCAAGCGGAATTTCAACGAAAACTATTACGACTACTGCAGCAACATAAAAGTATTAGCCAATTAAATGGAATTACAATATATCGCTGAAGACTGGAGACTGTTCATCGATAGCTCAATCACTAAAAAGCAGTGTTACTGCATAAAACGAACCTAAGGCCCTCAATATCGAAATTTTGCTAAGAGACCAATGAAAATTTTGCTAAGATACCTTAAATACGCAAATCATTTATGGAAAATCTGTTGCGACCTTAAAGTTGTCAATATTTTGCAAGGCATTAAGGTTAGTTAGCCAAAGTTTTATTGCTTTCTGTGCCGTTAGGACACACGAGCAAAAGTCGATCACTACTCACACACTTGGGAAAACGAAAGTTGGGAGTGAAAGATGTCCTTATTTTTCATTCCTTATTTTCAAAATCATAAATTTTTCTAAGTATCTATTTTAAAATATTTGAAGTGTCCTTATATTTTCCATCATCAACCATAAAAATCTATGACGATTTTACGTTTTTTGATAGTTTTGAGTAAGATGTTGTTGTTTTTTTTTTTTTTTTTTGATTTTATCTCCAGGTAAAATTTTTAGATCTGATTAAGAGCTAAAAATTTGGCGAAGAAAGACAAGCAATATTTCGAATAGTTCACGAGATAAAGACTTAAGAATCAGTACATGTTTTTTGAAAATTGTACTAAAATCCTCCCCCAATCGAAACTCCAAAAATATATTTAAAAAAAACCTTAGCTTATAATTCAAAACCCAGCTGGGGTTTTTCCTCCACCTTCATAAGCTTTCAGATTTTGGGGGTCTCAATTGGTTCAAAAATTTAGTGCTGCACTAAGTAATAATAAATAAAATAAATAAAACTACTTTGTAAGAATGGATGGTTTTTCATTATTTATTTTCGGCATTTTTCCAATGTTTTTCGATATAGTTTCGATTATTAATTTTTGGGATATTTTTCGTTGGACGATTTTTCACAAATTGCTATGGGTCATTATGCCAACAGCCGTATTTATTCATCATTCTAAAATTTTAAGTTTTTTTAAACAATTTTTTTTAGTTATCGTGTATTTTAGTAGAACTTTGTTTTTACAAGTTATTAAAATTATTTGTTTGGCTTGAGGTCTGCTACATTCGAGCCAAAACTAATCAAATTGGCAACATTCTGAAAATGTCAATTTTAAGTTAAACATTTTTATATTTTTTTCTCGACAGTATTAGAAAATTTATCGATAACACACATATAAATGTTTGACAATTCAAGATTTTTTAAGATATAACCATACTCTTACACTTGGTCAGTTTTCTTATCCAAATATATTTGCACTGTACTCCAAAATAGAAAAAATACAAAAAATTGCAAGTGTCATAACACCTTAAATAAATATTTACACATTTTTTAAAGAAAATAACGAATTTACTAAATTTTTGGGTGTTGACTAGAAGACTATACATACGTGTCTAATTTCTTGTTCGATTTATAAAAGACATTGAAACATAAAAATTAATTTTTAACCCTGGAAGGTTTCTTTTCAGTTTAGTACAATAGGGTTACTCTTCGTCGAATGGAAGAACTATTTGAAAATTAAATACGAACGGAACGAGTTTTAAAAATCTGCAAAAATGTACAAAATATTATGCTTATCAAGATTACGAATTGGGAATTTAGCACATTAAAACGAAATTATATTAATGCATTTTTGACTCTCAAGTCTTTGAAATTTTTTTTTTTTTTTAGTTAAGCATTTTATTAAAAAAGAAAATAAAATAAGATAAAGCATAAAAAATTAAAGTTCTTTTTTCTTTCCCAAAATTCGATGCGAATTTGAACTATATTTTGTGCTTTCAAAAGCTTTCGTAATCAGCTTACTTTGTTGAAAATGAATACACATAAAAAAATTATGTATATGACAAAAAGTAAATAAGCCTTGTCGATTCGACGAACAGTTACCATCCAGGGTTAAAGGATTGTTTTTTAAGATAATATTTTTTCAAGGATTTTTCATTTATATTTTACATTCAAAATATCAAATTCTAAACACTCAGCTCAGCATTCATTTCATTAGTGTCTCATAAAACAACATTACTTTGAAGTGTTAGTTTTACTTTGGTAGACAAATGAAGTGTTTTGTATTGAATATTTTCACAGTAGTACATATTTTTAGTTCTTGTCTAAACATTTTTTTCCTTTTGTCCAAAAGTAAACGGTCTTTTTTGTTTTACTTCATAAAGTGTATTTGCCATTCAGTTAAGAAGTAAAATTGTCTCTTCATGTTTCTTTAATGCTTTTTTTAGAAATGAATACTTGTAGGAAAAACATTTACACTTTGCCTTGTTTTATATGGTTTTATTTTAAATATTTAGTTTATGATGCTGAGTGGAGCTGTTGGCGAAGGAAGGCACTGATAATGATAAGTTTTTTCTATTTTTTCCTCCTTTTGACTTCTTTTCCTTTATGTCACGAAGTTATTTTTTAATGCATCACTTTCGTAATATTTTCCTTTTATATTAATTTTTTTTTCTACTTTTTTTCCTAAATGTAGCATAAGCTAGAACATAAAAGAAAAATCCAACACGTCGTTATCAAAGGAGTTTATTTTGGTATCAAGAAATTTCTTGAAATGATTAAGAAAAACATGGAATTTTCCAAAAGATAGCTTGGGATGTTATTATAAATCTTTTATTTAGTTAAATTATTTAAAAAATAAATTATCCATATCTTTATGCTAAGAACACAACTGAAGCGAACGAGAAATTTTGGTCGAAATTATTTGTCGTTTAAAATAAAACAAGCTTGTGAATTTGAAGATACTCACAGTTATGGCGTCGAACAATTCGATATATGCAGCGAAATCTGCAGATCAGTATTAGGTGACCTTGTCTGGTTTAAGTCTAAAATTCTGTTCGTAGATAAAGTAACTTTTTACTTTAATAACTGTTTTATTTTTGTTTTATAGCATTTAAAATATATATATAAAACAATAAAATTTACAAATTATAGACTCATTTTTCTACTAAGGAAGCATATTTGAAAAGAATGTTGGTGGTAATCATGGAACGCTGCATCACGAAATAGCCAGAGCATTCAATGTTCACAAACAAATGTTAGCGCAAAATCCTATGCGTATTCTAGCCCAGTAGTGCGATTCACTTACTTTTTTTACGATAATCGTATCGTTAAAATATATATAACGAAAATTTATCGAATTTGCTATTCAAAGTGGCTGAGGCCCGACTTCTTACATGCATACTACATACATATGTATATATATATCAACAAAAACAAAATTCTAGATTTAAAATGTATTTTTTACATTTTGTAGACCGAGATGTACAAAAACTACAGCTGTTTACAATCGTTAAAAATAAATTACAGAATCACACTATCGTTTCTGCAAGCGAATATATTCATATGTCGACAAAAATTACGATTGTCGTATCGTTAATAGTTAGGACAATTACACACGGGCACAAAATTGATTTTTTTTTTTTTTTGTTGATTGGAAGTTTGATGCAATTTTTTTTTTAATAATTTGAGGTCTCTGATTTCACATATAATATCCGTTTTTTCTTCCTTAGCTCGCATTTTTAAGTTACAGGTACAAATCGAATTTTTCACTTTTTTGAAAAATTTAAAAGTTCAAACTATCATAACTTTACTCTTCATTAAGCGCTTTTCAAAAATTTTCTTTTTTCTTTTAAACATGTATTAGTTAGCATTCAAAATGGT
Organism: Pollenia amentaria; assembly: GCA_943735925.1. Lineage (NCBI taxonomy): Eukaryota > Metazoa > Arthropoda > Insecta > Diptera > Polleniidae > Pollenia > Pollenia amentaria. The sequence continues at coordinate 182,440,823 of OX031007.1, read as the reverse complement.
TTTAAAATCACCAAAAAAATGGGTAAGTACTGGTTGTTTATATAATTATGTATTGAATAAAATAAATAAATAAAATATTTTAAACACAGACCTCGAGCCTAATTATTTACATAATTTATTTGAATGTTAAAAGGTTGAAAGAAAAACATATTTAGTTAGTGGTTGTTTATGTTAAAAAAAAAATTTGGTACTCTTAAAAATCATGAAAAATCCAAAACGAGAAAATTTAAGGTCTTGTTACTTTTGCATGAAGTCACATATGTACAAAATTAGATATAGACCATATAAATCAATGAGTGCGTTTCGCTTTTATTCACAATTAGTTGAAGGTACCTCCTTTTTAAGTGAAGAAAAAAACACACACACACACTAAAATATTTTTTTTTTTATCAATTTTATCAATTCAGTATTCTCAGTAAATTGTGAATAAAATCAAAAGATGGTCTAAATCATTTTAGACGAAAACTATGATTTTTATTGAATTTTTATTTTTTATGAATTTTTAAAAAACAAAATTTTATTTTTTAAATTGTTCTTTTTCTAAATTTCAACGTTATCTCAGATACTATTGGACAAATTTAAAAACCGGATAAAGATAATATTGTTAATATTGATATTATTGATAATTTATTGATTATTTTTAACTGAATATGGTAAACCGTTTTTAAGTTATTCCAATATATGTAGCGGAAGTGCCCTAATTTTGGAAATAATGGTATAGCGAAAATTCGAGCTGATAGAAAAAAACTAAGTGCAGATATGTGCCATTGTATTTTCTGTCGAAAGTCTTAAAAAAACTTTTGTATAAACATATGATTACATACATTAATACTCATAATTTGCTTTCCAGCACCCAATCTGGTTTTCGCCAGAGTCATAGCTGCCTAACGGCTGTTGTGGTAGTTAGTGGAAATATACGGCAAGGATTGGAAAATGGAAATATTAACTTTTTGGTGCTTCTTTATCATTCTAACGCTTTCGATACGGCAGACCATGATATACTCATCAGAAAACTGAAACACTTTTTTTAGATTTACGAACACGTCAACCAAACTTATATTATCTAATATTTCAGAACGCACACAATCAGTGTTTGTCCCCTGACTAGGGGATTGCCTAAAGGTTCTATTCTAGGTCCTCTTTTATTTTCAGTATATGTAAATGATATGCCAAAAACAAAACATCCATTTATACGCCGATGACGTGCAGCTCACTTTAAGTAGCCCAGATCGAAATATTGCGTCGGGTATATTCTACCTAAATGATGACTTAAACAGTATCTACCTTTGGGCTTGTGCAAACGGTCTCTGTTTGAATCCGAAAAAATCTTAATGCATTGTAGAATATAAAAAAAAGCTCAGGTAGGAATTTCATATCTGAGGATCTTGATTTAAATGGCGTGAAAATTTAAATTGTTAACAAAGCGAAGAATCTTGGTATAATTTTCAATAGCAATTTTACCTGGACTGATGATGTAAACTTACTGGTTGGTCAAACTTATGTAAAGCTACGAGCTTTACATAAGTTAGGCTCTTATTCTTAAATAAGAGCCTTACTTAACTCAGTTAGTAAGGATAAATTGAGTGTCTTGTTCAATAACCATAATAAGATATGTGTATGGCTTACGACGGTTTGATCATGTTACCTATGTTGCCAATAATCTTTATGGATTATCCTTTGAAAGTCTGTTAAAAATTCGCACACTTATCTTTTTACTTAAAATAATAAACAGTCAAACTCCTAAATATATATTCGACAAAATACAGTTTTTTTTCATTGCCTACACCCAGAGAAAAAACATGTTTAAATTTGGTCACCTCCAACAAAACAATTTTTGAATACAATTTTATTATACAATTTATTTTTAATTTAACCATATTATTGTCACCGACAACCATATTATGGTTACATTAGTTCACCATCAAGATGATATAACCGTAATATGGTTATAGCATCTATGCCGTCGAACATGATTAATAATAACTAAAGTATGGTTAGCACTTATAAAACATTTTAAAATTTTCTTTAAAAATAGTTTTGTTGGAGGTGACAGTATCAAAACATATTTTGTCAATGCATGCTAAATGGCAGTTTTATCTACATGCCGCTCGTCTCTGGAACAATCTTCCACAAAGTCAATAACTAAACAGCAATGCAAATTGTTCCAAATCATTTTTATTCAATTTTTTTTAATAATTTTTGATTTTTAATTTTAATTTACAATTTGTTATATTTACTTGTATCAAATTTGTTTTGTAACGTAATACGTTCCTGTACTAAGAGGGCGGATCCATAAGTCCGTGACTTTTTGAATGAATTACAGTTTTTTTACCAAAAAAAAAATAATTTTTCAACATAATCTCCTTTTAGCTCAACACACTTAGTCCATCGTTTCTCCAATTTGTGTATCCCTTCCAAAAAATAGGATTTTTATAGGTCTATAAAACAGGCATTTGTTTGACCAATAATTTCATCGTTGGACCTAACTCTCTTTCCACCGAGCCATTTCTTTAGGTTCGGAAATAGGAAATAGTCACTGGTGGCTAAGTCCGGAGAATATGGCGGATGAGGTACCAATTCGTAGCCCAATTCATGTAATTTTGCCATTGAGACTGCACACGTGTGCACCCGCGCATTATCTTGATGAAGAAGAACTTTTTTCTTGGACATATGGGGTCGTTTTTTTTAGGTCCTCGTTAAATCGGTCCAATAAGTTTGGCTAATATTCGTCGTTTATTGTTTTTCCCTTTTGAAGGTAATCGATGTGGATTATCCCGCGTGCATCCCAAAAAACTGTTGCCATCACCTAATTGGCCGACAAACTTACCTTGGCCTTCTTCGGAGCCGGTTCACCCGGAGAAACCCATTGTTTAGACTGCTGCTTGGTCTCCGGAGTGTTGTAATGGATCCATGTTTAATCCACAGTTACAAAGCGCCGCAATAACTCAATTTCCGGTTAAACAACTCCAAACAATCCTTTGAAGTTGTCAGACGATTACGTTTATGGTCAATTCAGAGCAAACGCGGCACGTATCTTGCAGACAGCTCTCTTAAACCCAGCTGATCATTTAAAATCGAAACCACAATGCCATATGAAATGCCAATGGTATCAACAATCTCACCCACTTTTACTCTTCGATCGGCCAACACCATATCTATAAGACCTATTCTTGTTGTACAAGAAATGGAATCAATAAATAAATATATAAATAAAAAAATATTGATTCAGCGTCTAAATAACCTTAAAAACAGCATTCAGTTCTTAATCTGCAAACACCTTGTTCCCTTGTGTTATCAATAACGATCTATTGGCACTTACACAGCAGAAACAAGTCCATATTGCAATCAGAACGCAAAAATGTGGATGGAAAGGAAACTACAAGCAGCCGACGCAGGGGCAATCGTCGCACACCTGGAAGCGGTAAATTGAATTAGAAGCAGTGAGCCCAAACCTAAGCTGGATTCAAGTATGTCTAAAATAGAGCTAATTAAAACATCGTTCTTGTAAAAATATATAATTATTTATATATGCAAATAGTTTTTCTTTGTAACACATTTAAAGCTTGCAGGGCATCAAGGTTACATATGGATAAAGTTATTGCAAGATTTATAATTTAAAAATGTTTGCTATAAAATCATGCTCTAGGAAATTTTTCTTTCAAAACCATTTGGTCTTTTATAAACTTATTGCACAAAGAAAACCGAGAGTAAAAGAATTGTCATTTTATATGACAATTTTATTTAACTCACATATAGCACTTGTTCAACAATAGTGTATTAACTTAAAATTTTTGTTTTTTCACTTTTTGGAAAAAATTGGCACGATATATTCATATCTACCCGATGTAAAAACGTCATGCTATTTTGCCTGCTTTTTGGTTAGGAAACGTTTGGTATAAAAGTTGTTTTTCTTATGCCTTTAATGTAAAATTAAAAATTGTTAAATTTTCAGTTAATACAGTGTTGTAGAACAAGTGCGATATGTATACAACAATTTATACATTTTATAAATGGAGTACATATATATAAGTAGATTTATCTTTTTCTTTTCTATATACACGTGTGCACATGCATGTATATTCAATATATTTTTCTGGGAAACAATCGTTTTCCTCATTAACACTTTCATGTGTCTTGGCCATAGGCAGACAACTGTAGGCCTTTGTAAGCAAAAGTCCTTGTTACATATTAAAACTTGAAGCTTACAGACATTGTTTGTTAATAGCTTCAATAAAGCACAGTGGGACTACTTCATCTACTGGTAGAAATACTGCTACTGAAGTTGCGGCCACATTTAAAAAGGAACAACAATTCAATATACATACATATTTTTGCATTTAAGTAATAATTTATCTGTGCGCGTTATACAAGTTTGTAAAGGAAGATGGGTACAATTTGTTTCTTCCTTTGCCTTTATAGTATTTTTATTTATTTACTTTTTTTTTGTCCTTTCGTAAATACTTTTAATGAAGCGCATTAATTTTTGTGCGTTTCGTGATGTTTTTTTTTATCATATAACTTTTACATTCGCTTTTTGCTGCTCTGATAAACAACATTTTTATTTTCTTTTATTCCCTTTTCTGTCATCATGTTTAACATCGACCCACAAAAGATGAAAACAAATAAAAAAGGGAAAATACGACAAGAATTATATAATAAGAACAATATTTACATAATTTACAAAGTCATATGTTGTGTTTTACATGACGTAGACGACTCTATGCTCTGGTTACAAGACTTAAATAAAACAACAATAATTACAACAGTAGCGGCAAAAAATAAAAAAAATACTGGAATTAAAAAATGAAAAGCACACAGCAACACGATAACAAAAATGACAAGGAGTCGTGTTTTTAAAAGGAGTTAAATACTGCGTAAAAGAATATTTGCTGTGGTAGATTATATTCAAACACAATGTTGTCATTTAAGGTCTCTTTTAGCACAGCTTTTGTTAAATATGAAGGTTTTTATGAAATCTTTATCATTTCAAGTGTTTTTGTATGTGTTTTTGTGCGTGTTTTGCACATTAAAAAGAAAAATGTTTAACCACAAAAGGGTTCTAAATGTTTAACAACACTGTGTTATTTTTAATGGCAAATTTAAATTTATAATTTTATATACTTATTTGTTATTTTATAGGGATTTTAATTAAAATATGTCAGAATGTATGAAGCTGCTAGGCTTTATGTATTCCACATGGGAAAGTAGTATTTAAAGTAACTTCTTTCTGTTCATCAGTGTGAAAAATTAAATTTTGTACTTTAAAATGGTTTTGTTATAATAAAATATTTCTTTTAAATTTCTTAATAATTTTGATTCTAGATTTAAAGGAAATATTTAGAAAACATAGGTTTCATTAATTTTGTACCTATTTTAAAGAAAGATATGTTATATAAGTGTTCAGGGTCTGTCTGCTAAACGGATACATTTCTAGAGTGTGGAGAGGAGTCAGGATTATTTTCATACCTAAGGCAGGTGAAACCGGTTGCTCCAAACCCAAGGATTTTTGCCCAAACAGCCTATCGTCCTTTCTTTTGAAGACATAACTCAGGCTGTTTGATTAAGGTCTGAGGATAAAGATTGGCGACGTCATCATCAGCGGCGCTCAACTCGCCAATATTAAGGGTAGGTCTGTTGAGAGTACGTTTCATGATGTAGTGGGTTATATAGAATGGGGATTGCAAATCAAGGACTACACCTTGGCGGAATTCCTGGATATAGAAAGAGCCATTAACAATTTGAGGGTTGAGGTTATCAGGCATGCACTATGCGATTTAGGAGTCCCGCTATTCTTCGTCAAATGGATAACTCTGATGCTTAGTAGCAGAGATATTCACTAGGACTAGAGAATCGAGCGCTGAAGGAAACTGGTGACTAGGGGGAGTTCTCTCTGACTTATTATGATGGTTGGCCGTCATTACCATTGTAGGACATTTTGACAGGATAGGTCAGAAGGTCATGGCTTACGCGAATGACGTAGTTATATTGGCATCGGGCAAGTTTCTGCCGACAATTAGCGGAGTCATCCAAAGTGGGCTGGACGAATTGCCAGCATGGGCGATTGATAAGGTTCTAAGAGTAAATCCGGGGAAGACAGAGTTGGTTCTTTTTACTAGGAGGTAAAAGGTGAAGAATTTTAGGCCGCTGGTACTAGGGGGAGTAGAGCTTAGGCTATATGTAGATATAAAGGAATTTTTCTGGACAGTGAGGTTTCCTGGAGGAGGAATACTCATGAGAGGCTTAGTAGGGGTGTGAATGCCTACTATGATTGCAGATTATCGATAGGTAGGAGATGGAGAATGCGGCCGTCAGTGGTGGGGTGACTGTACACTTCGGTGGTTAGACCCATTCCTACGTATGAATTCTGTGTTGGGAGGCGTTGGGACTGGCTAGTCGAAGGAACCTTCTGTCTAAGGCTCAGATCTGTGTGTCTGCCGGCAACACAGAGGCCATGAGAAGTACTCATTAGGCGGCCAAATGTTATTCTAGATGTTCTGCCTATTGCGCAGTAGACTGAGGGAGTAAGAACTGTTACGAAATTCCACGCAGAGTTACTCGCGGCTCTTGAGTGAGATTGGCGCTAATGGTTATTACCTTGGCTAACCGGCTCCACGGATTATGTAGCCACAAGGGACGATTTTTGGCGTTTGCCGGACGTAATATTGCCGTCAAAGGAGAGCTGGTCAGGCAAGTGTGGGTTATATAGGGGATTTGCCATTTCACTGGTGGCTCGAAATTGAGGGACATGGGTGCGAGGGTCTACATTGAGGATCTGGACATCAAAAACTTGTATAGGATGCAGTGTTTTTCAGGCGGCGGTTCTAACGGCCTTTAGAGGCGTGAAATTGGTAAAGGATAAATTTACTAGGAGCTCGGAGGTGCTCGGTGGACAGCCGGACGGCTCTTAAGACCTTGGTGGGGTGTTATGTGAACTCCAAGCTATTTGATGATTGAAGACGGGCTCTTGGAGAAATCTTAGGGAAGTATGTGTTGAGGCTGTGCTGGGAACCGACTATGAAATGGCTGATGAGCTGGTGAGACTGGGCTAGGAAATGGAGGATACTTACTGTCTGGCTTCTTTTTTGGAAGGATCATGGAATGGGTTCTAAGCGGGACTAATCGGGTCTGGCGGACGGAACCCATTTTTAGGATATTTTTCTCTTTTGTCTTCTTTCAAAAGGAAATTCATTCACAAATTTCAAAAACACACCCCAGCATTCAAGTTTTCCTAGTTAATTACAAAACCTTAAGATCGTATTAATATCTTCTTTAATCTAAGCTTACAGTGGACATATTACCATTTGTAGTCATTGACAAAATAGTGGCAAGAAAATTGTGTCTTAAAAATTGTGAAACCTTCAAAAGGCTTTAAAAAAAATAAATAAGCTTCTTATATTCATAGCACACTCAATCAACAAAGCCAAACAATTTTTAATTTAACATTGAAGGCATATGAAAAACATTTTTAAAACCAAGCGTCTCATTACTAAAAAGTTAGCAAAATAGCAAGACATTTAAAAAGCCGGTAGATATGAACATAACGTGTCAATTAATTTTCGATAAAGTGAATAATTAAAAATTTTGAGTTAACATACATTGTTACATTGTTATACATGCATACCATTAAATCATTAATTTTTATAAACTGAAAAAAAAAATAAACAAAAAATTAAAAAAAAAATCAAACAACAATTGATATTCACTTTAAATCGCATTTAGCAAAATGAAGCAAAACAAAGAAAAAATATATTTTTTGGATATTGATTGGATACTAGAAAAATTAATGGTCCGTATTAGTTTTGACTTCTGATTTCCTAACATTCGTACAGGAGTAAACATACCATTTTTTTATATGGTTGTAGGGGCCCTGGAAGGTCTTGCAAAAAAAAAGCGGACAATGCAAATTGAAGATTCAATTTTATGACTAAAGATATGTTCAGACCTAACAAATATTTGACGAAAAAATAAAAAAAAATTGCGACCAGTAAGTTGATCAAATTTTAACTTTATTTTTATCAAATTCTATCTACTGAACTTTATTTGTAAGAAGATAACTGAAAATGATGGTTGACCTAGACAAACGTTTTGAAAAAGCAAATATATTTTTAAATAAATTATTAATTACGTGTAGTATGTCAAATAGTTATAATAGCTATGAAAAGTGTGTAAAGACCTTTCGCTATCGGCATTTTCATTTGTCAGCGCTATATCGAAGATAGCTAATTTCGACTAAAGGGGGAAAATTAAATTTTCATTCACCTTTTTACTTCAACTTTACTTCAAAAGTTTTTAATGCCCATCTTTAACAAGTTATCTTTTTATTTCTGTGGAAAAATAAATTCTTGTAAAAGAGAGTTTCACAAATGTACCTTAAAATCAAAGTTTAAATGGAAGCGAGCGATCACTCAAAGAAATTTAACAATTTGTAATGCTGTCGTATCAACAATTTTATTAGTATGTTGTCTCAAATCAAAAAAGATTGCCAAATCTATACAGTTTTGCCACATTTTGAAAGGGCCTACATTTTAATGACATTAAAATATCTGCCCTTCTTTTCCCTAAGACCATTTTTAACGTAGACCCTATATTAAAGCCTTTCATACAACCATTTAAGTGCAAACAAATATCATATAGATGAAGATATCTAAATAATTTTCGGCACAAAGATTTTTTGCATAAATTTTAACCTCATAGCATAATTTTGTTCTGGCGGGTCCAAGATTGCCCATGGCTGCCAAATAGGTGGGCTTGCAAGATTCAAGTTTGCAAAATTCTTGATTTTGAAAAGAATTCTTGACAATTAGAAACTTCCTGAAATAATCTTTTATAAAAATCACACAATTGTTAAAACCAGTTAAAAGCAAAAAAATTCAAACAAATAAATTCACTCAAAAAATGTTTGCTTTTATTTTGAGTCTCCTGTTTAACGTATTAAATTATTAATATTGAGTATAGAGGGAAATAAATGCGAGTGTTGATACGGATTTCTGTTTCAGTATGGTAAATTATTACCATTGCATATAGGACACGTAGTTTTGAAATTTTTTTAGACAAATACACAAAAACAAAACGATGAAATACTTCAATCAGGTACAAAAATACAAAGTATTCAGGAGACACAAAAAACTGAATATCTCTTTAACCATTTGAATTTTTGAAGCGGAGGTTTTTCCTTAAATTAAAAGCTTTTATTGTTGTTATAATAGTTAAAACAAAAAATTATTTTAAGTAATATTTGGAGGAGAAAATTATCATAACAATTTTCGGGGATGAGCCCTATTCGATTTTTTTTTTTAATTTTCGTGGTTTTAGTTGCAAAATGGTTTCTTTAGTGTATGCAATTTATCGAAACATACAAATATTTAGGAAATCTTGCTTAAATATTTATTATTCATTTTAAGATAATATTAACCCCTTTGAAGATGCATTGAAGAACTCTTAAATTTTAGTATATGGAAACAACTTTTTCAACGAAAGCTTTTTATTATTATAAAGGAACAATAAGAACATTTTGGTACATGTTTTTCTGTTAATTAAGATTGCAAATTAGAAAAGACGTACATTCATAGAACAAAAACGAAAATATTTCATCAAGATAAACATATTAATAAAAAATCTTATTCTTATTATTAAACATGTCGGTTGGCCATTGCAGAATATCTTCATAAAGGAAATCGGCAAACTGGAAATCATTATCCTCCAAGCAGCTGCATTTACACATTTGCAAAATAAAGATAAAAAAAATTTGTGTTATACTATTCAGATTTTTTAGTGATGGAAAAATCAAAAATAATTTTTTATAACAAATTGACTACATAACCAAAACTTAAAAACTCTCACTGTAAAAATTTTGAAGTTTTTTTCATTTCCTAACTATAACACACATACATACAAAATGTTCTAAGTAAATATGGAGAAGAGCCCTTTTCGAAATTCAGTTTCAAAAGCCACTTTTTTACCGCTATGAAAGGTGTATATAATCTTTCTTTCTCAAACTATATCGGTATATATGTGTACCTCCAAAAACAACAAAATACTCGATTTCCAAAAATTTTTACCTGAGCCTTTTTCGAAATAACTTATTCATATATTTGCTTTTAACACGCCTTTGTTTAAGGTAAACTGGTAACAATTTTAAATATAATAACGTGTTTTTTTTTTGGTTGGGCTTAACAAAATTTTGACAAAACATATTGTTTCTGGAATTTTTGACGAGCACTAAAAATTCTTTTTAATCAAGAAAAATCAAGGCCGTGATTTAAGAGAATTCGGTCGGGCTTGACCGGCTACACTTTCTTACTTCTTTAACATTCATTTGGTTTTGAAATACAAAGACCTTGTTGAAAACCCCTGTAGTTTTTTTTATATTTGTCGCATTTGTGATGTGATTTATTACTTTGTGGTATAAATTTTAGGGCAGTATAATATATATCCAATTTTTGATCACTTTCAAAATGTTCTTTAGCTACAAAAATCCTCAAGATATAGATACTATAGTGGTAGTGGCGTTGTAATAAAAAAAGGCAGATAATGGAGCGGTTGTATCTTAGCGGTTAATATATATGGTTATGCAAAAGCTTATAATTCTTCCATTAGCTACACAAATAGAGCAATCATTAACGACTTGATATCTAGTTCGATAAATTATCCTCTTGCTAAAAGCAGCATGCCATGGGTGTTAAGAAACAAGGTCATTTCCTATTGAGTGTTTTAATATGGAAAATATAAAAACATTTTGAATAATTATAATTTTTTTTTTTAATACTCCTCGAAAATTGTATATATTTTTTCACAACGTTGTTTTAATTACAAACTTTTTTTCGCTTTTAAATATGGTTGTATCATTGCTCTGGTACAAACATTACAAAATTTTTCTTAGTATTGATTATTTCATTATTAAGTATAACTCCCACATTTATAGCAACAAAATGTGCTATAAATTTCTATAAGTACTTACATAGTTGTTACAGATTGGCTTCATACAACTGAAATCTGTATAAGATATTCTTTGATTAGAAGAGACGTATAAGTGACATTTTAGCATATTTATGTATATGTTTAACATACATATATTATTATGTATGCGAAAATTAAAAAAAGATAAGTTTTAACAATTATTTATAAGTCAGGCATTTTATTTACACAGCTATTTGCTAACAAACAATTGATTGTTTACATACGTATGTATATTCTTACATACATGCTCAGAAAAGTTTGAAAATTTGTGGGAAAGTGCGAATTTAAACATTTTTGCCCGAAATCATAGTCAAAAATAAAGTCGAATTTGTCTAAAGTATACTTCAGAACAATAGTGCGCACATGCATTTAAAGCCGGTTTTAGCATAAAGTATACATGTTTGGACTGTGAGCTTGGGGGGTTTGATTTTAATTTGTTTATTTAACAGATGAAAGCTCATTGTAAAAACTGACTATTCTACATAATGAAACTTTTAATGTAAACTTTTTTTTTCAAATATTCATAACATATTTCACTTACTAAACAATCTTATTTTAAACAGCAAAATATATTCTAAATTATAAGAATTTTTTATTATATTTAAACATCTTTTGAAATATAAGCAAAAAATGTAACATTACAATTTGTAAAAAAAAAGTTAAATTATATATTTCATTTTTTTTTAAATTTTACTCTTAGGGCTACAAAATAATAACAAAAAAGTGTCAGTACAAATTATACCCTTGGGCATTACATTCGCACACATGTACAATACGTTTGCTCAATCATACACATACATGCATGTTACACAACATCTTTTATTTATTAGATACTCATACCTCCTATGTGTACAAAATATAAATTTACATCATTTTCCTTTCTTTTTTGTAGCTTAAAGTAACGAAAACTTGTATGAAGAATATTCAGTCGATGTTTTATGTTTTAAGGGGATAGAAATGGCGAACCTTTACACCCAAACACGCTTGTACTAAGAATATTGACTTTAATTCTAAATATTATTTTGGAAAAGCCCACTTATACGCTTGCAAAACAAGCTAGAGTGGTATATTCAGCTATGCCGAATCTTCGATACCCTACATCCATGGTTAGAATATATCAGGAGTCCTATTTGTATAGCCCCTTTGGTAAATTATGGACATATCTTTACGAATTTTGACAATGCAATTTCTTATCTTTTACAACTAAGAGTGACCAAATTTAATTATAATAGCATTGTTCGTTACGGTATTACGTGTACTAAAGTGTTTTCTGATAGTGGGCTTTATATGGGGCCTATGGTATATAATGGAGAGCCGTCTTCACGAAATTTTACAGTGTAATTTCTAGTCATATGAAACTGTGACAGAAATTATATGGGGCCTATGTATGGTAAATTGTGGACCGATCTTCACGAGTTTGAGTCATATCAAACCAATTCTTGCAAAATCCTTTATCAATCCGTGCATTATGCCACCATTTTGGTTAGTTTTTGGTACAAAATTAAAAATTTTTTAATATGGTGGATCCACATTTGGATTCATCACTCTCATCCTACTGAACCGGTTTTGCTAGATTTCAATCATTAACTGGATATCTACAATATTACACCAATACAATATGACACCAATACTATACTTTTCTTTTGAGTTTTACGAAAGTAATCGTGCTTTAAACAGAAGGACAGAGAGACGGATTTGGCTTAATCAAAAATTAGTCAAATTGAAAATTACTCAAGGATTATTAAAAAACTATCACACGGAATGACAAACTAAGTATGCCCTCATTCACTACTAGTGTTGGAGGGTATAAGCAGAATAATGCTTTCATTTTTCGTTTTTCCTTCCTTCCCTAAAATAACTCGAAAAATATTACCTTTGGCACAGCTAAAGGAAATTGATTTTTTTTTTATTTTGGCAGATAAGTACATTTTTACATGCACACGCCAGGTTTTCAAGCACGATGCGGGAAGACAATCTGTTTAAGTAGTATAAAATGGTAAAGCGATCAAAGCAAATGTGTTCTAAACCATATGTTATGTTTTCAAATTATTGTGAAATTGTTTATAATGTGGGATAAAAATTAAAAAATTTATGTATAACATGAAATCAATGAATTAATTTTTTTATCTGATTTTTTTTTTTAAGATTTTTAGCAAATATTTTTTTTATGAAAATATAGAGTTATTTTTAAACAAAACTGTAGAGATCAAAATTTTTTATTAACTGAAAGTTTCGAAAAATTTTATTCAGAGAAAAAATTAAAAAATTTCTTCAATCACCAATTTTATTCCAAATTCATAATATCAAGCAAACAAGTTGTTGATTTTGCACCTATTACTAAAATGATTATATTGATAGCTAAAAATTTTAAAATTTTGAAGGAATATTTTCATTAAATGATATTTTTAATTTTAATAAAAAAAGTGATCAAAAAACTTTGCCATTTCAAACAATGTGTTAATTTATTTAAATAAATATTGACAGTTCCCAACAACAATTCGACATTTTTAAATTATTTTATTTGAAACGAAAAAATCAATTAAGATTTTTTGTTATTTAATTAAAATTTTAATTGAAAATTTATTTCAAAATAACTAAAATGTTAATTAAATCAAAATTAAATTTTTCAACTAAAAAATAATTTAAATACTATCGTTTTAAAGGTATTTGTTTTCTTTTCTGAATTTTTAGAAATTAAGTGTTTAAAAGCATTTTAATTTATTTTGCAAACACACGTACACACATGTATTAAGGATGGTTGATTAATCTAATGTTTTTTGTTGTTGTTTAATAATGTTTTCGTTTTTTTGTACCTGCAAACACATGCACACAAATAAATGAAAAGAGAGAATTTTGTTGTTTTCTTAAAATGAGTACGTTTTTGTTGTATAACTCACTATTTCTCTAGAAAATAAATGTCAGTGGTCGAATTTGGGCCACCGGGCGAAACTAGTTAAATTAAATTTGCTGTATTTAGAAAGTTTTGTTGAACACTTCATAAATGGTGTGAAGTAAGCTGCATGAAAAATTAAAATGAGAATACATGACAGAAATTCTGTTGGCATCAATTTGTTTTATTAAAATCTGGTAGATAATTTGAAGGGATTTTTTTTTTAAATATGATTTCCATCATATGTTCGCCGGAGCTGCGAGTTTCATGGTCCATTGGAGCAGTCCGATTATTGACTACGTTTTCCAATAAATCTAGCCGTATGGCGTCAATGGTGGCTTTAATATTGGTTGCCAGTTATTGAAGAGTTGTTGGTTTGTCGGCATATATCAATGACTTAACATAGCCCAATAGAAAGTAATTCAGAGGCGTTAAGTCGCACGAACGAGGGGCCCAATGAACAGGACCTCCTCGGAAAATAATGTTGCCACCAAAATGATTTTGCAATATGTCGACTTTTAAGCACGCTATATGGCAAGTTCTGCCTCTTGTTGGACGCAAAATCGCTGATGTTAAGGTGAATAAATTTTGGAAGCAAAAATTCAGTCAGCGTGGCTCGCTAGCGCCTGCCATTCACCATAACTGTAGCTCTCTGCGCATAACCAATTAATGCTGATTCGTTAACGGCTTGAGGATTGTTTTCGCTCCAAATACGGCAATTTACTTAGAAAGGAGCTTCGTAAAATGAACGATCTGCACCATTAACTTCGTGCACAGATTTTTTTCTTAACAGAAAAATTTTCACAATTTAAAAGCTGTGTACGATCGTTAAACGATTCGTGATGACTTACCAAATCTTACTTAACGGAAATATCACCACAGTTTGACATTCCCAACTGTCAAACAATAGTTATCGATATCGAAGGTTTTAATGCAGCTAAAGAAAACCGCCTATATTTAAACAAAATAAGTTGATGACTTGCTATTTAAAGTATACGATGACTAGATAGTTGTAGACATTTTGGCAATAAATGTTAATTTTTGATAATATGAAAAAGTTTGCTATATAAAAAAGAAAATTTGCTATTGATTTAAATTTTCTAAAAATTTAATTATTTTTAAACTTTTTTAATTTGCAAAATTTAGGAAGTTATCAAAGTTGTTTTTGGGAAAACAATTATTTATTAAAAGATTTTGTTTGTTGTACTTAATTCCCTTTTTTTAATAATTGATAATAAATACTGAAATTTATTGTTGAAGGATAAACTGTTTCTATGCGCATTTCACTGGTTGCTTAGGCCAGATCATCAGGAAACGTTCTCCTAAATAATTTTAGAAAAGCAAAAGCTATCAGCAAACAAGACTACAGAGGGGATGAGAGTAACCTACATATACTCAAAAAGTCTTATTTGCAACGATATCAAAGCTTAAACAAAATACCAACAATAAAACCGTGACTTTATCTTTTCTAACATTCCCAATGTAATGTAATGAAAGTAAGAAAATGTAAGAAAAGATAAAGTGTTGGTATTTATAACCCTTAACAAGTTATGGAACGTTCGGCTCAATATTTAATGGTATGATTCGTATTATAGGCTTATGAACCTAATTAAAGCAAATTCCACTAGATAAGCATTGTTCGTTTCGGTTTTAGATATACTAAAGTGTTGTTCGAAACTGATCTTTATATAAAGGGTGGTTAAATTTTAAGGGCCGATGTTGATGTTGAATAAAACACAAATTATTGTCATTTCTTTTTATTATGATAATATTGGTATGGTTCAATGATGCCCATACATCAAAATATCGGCGAATTGGCATACCTCAATCCGATGGTCCAAGTTTTTGATGACGCTGAGGCATAATTGAGGTTCTATGCCATTAATGTGCCGAATTATCTCATACTTTAGCTCTTGCATTGTTGCTGGCTTATTTACGTACACCTTTTCTTTCAAACAACCCCAAAGAAAGAAGTCCAACGGTGTCAAATATTGTCATATTTAAAAATAACATGTTTGGAGGCAACCATACTATGTTTGTGGCTTCTTGATGGAAAACTAATTTAACAATAATATAGTTGTCGGTTACAATAATATGGTTAAATTAAACATAATATATTTAAAATTTTCTTTAAAAATATTTTTGTTGGAGGTGACTATATTTAAACATATTTTTTCTCTGCGTGTTCTATTTTAGAATTTTAACTTTTATATGTATCTGATGAATGCGGGCCCAGAGTTTGATATTCTTAATAGTGTTGGGCCAAAAGATTCGCAGTGTTCTTCCTAAGCATCTGTTGATAAAAACTTGCAAGGTATTGAGATCTCTCGGAGCTGTGTTCCATGTTTCACATTCGTATAATAGTACAGACTTAACGCAGGAATTTTAAATTCTTATTTTTTGTGGTAATTGAGAGGAATGGAGATGTTCCTACTGTAGTTAGCTGGCCAAAAGCTTGTCAGGCTTTCGTTATCTGAAGATCCGCCCGTAACAGTTAGGATATCACCAAGAAAGCAAAACTGGTTCACGTCTTGGAGAATAATATTTTAATTGTAGAACGCTGTGCTGCATGAAGCGTTGATGCTCATTACCTTTATTTTTGGTATATTTGTTTTATGGCCTGCCTTTGAAGCTTCCATTTCGACCATTGTTCAAATTTTCTACCATATCCGAGTGATTTTGTTTGTGTGTGAATATATCGTCTGGGCAATCAAGATCGGAAAGACAGCCATTAAAACCCCAAGGTATCCCTCTACCGTTACGCGTTGCGCTTCTCATTACGATACCCAGACCTACGTTGAAGAGCAAAGGTGATAATACGCAACTGCCTGACACTTGCTGTAACGTTCACTGTATCACTTACAAGGTTCTCATGTATTATCCGACATTTTGCATTCGAATGATATTGATTATCTGGCAGTGTGTCGAAGGTCTTTTCAAAATCAATTAATACTAAGTAGAGGAGCGATCTAAATTCTACAGATTGTTCAATGATGATTCGAAGGCTATTGATATGCTCTATGCATGATTTTCCTGCTCTGAATCACGGCTATCCGCACCTGACTTCTTGATCGAGGGAGTCAGATAAACGATTGTGGACGATGGCTATGACTTTGTTGAACATACTTGGAAGTGTTATGGCTCTCCTAAGTAAATTCAAGTACTTTAATCTCGCGACAGCTTTTATGTCATAAAAATTGTGTAATGACTTAATTTTCTTGTTTTTAGAAAATTTAACGTACCGACTTCTTACCGTAAATTAAACATTTTTAATTGTTATCTTAGGAATTTTGAATTCTTGTTCGTTGCATAATTTAAAGAATGGATTATTCATTATGGGTAAGATAGAATCTTTTTCATCTTTCCGTTGAAAATATATATCAGCGAGAACTTTATAACTAAACATAGCTTTTGTTTAAACAATAATGAAGAAAAAATTATGAATGTATGCATTTTTATACTCTTGATAGAAGTTTTTTTAAATAATATTACCACTTCTTTGAACATAAAAAACCCTTTTTTGTTAAATTAAAATTTAATCTTTTATTAGCAATACTTTC
Source organism: Pollenia amentaria (assembly GCA_943735925.1). Classification (NCBI taxonomy): domain Eukaryota; kingdom Metazoa; phylum Arthropoda; class Insecta; order Diptera; family Polleniidae; genus Pollenia; species Pollenia amentaria. The sequence continues at coordinate 182,423,417 of OX031007.1, read as the reverse complement.
AAACATAAAACACCCTGTTTTCACACTTTTTAAAAAAATGACATACCGACATTTTGCATTCGAATGATATTGATTATCTGGCAGTGTGTCGAAGGTCTTTTCAAAATCAATTAATACTAAGTAGAGGAGCGATCTAAATTCTAAAGATTGTTCAATGATGATTCGAAGGCTATTGATATGCTCTATGCATGATTTTCCTGCTCTGAATCACGGCTATCCGCACCTGACTTCTTGATCGAGGGAGTCAGATAAACGATTGTGGACGATGGCTATGACTTTGTTGAACATACTTGGAAGTGTTATGGCTCTCCTAAGTAAATTCAAGTACTTTAATCTCGCGACAGCTTTTATGTCATAAAAATTGTGTAATGACTTAATTTTCTTGTTTTTAGAAAATTTAACGTACCGACTTCTTACCGTAAATTAAACATTTTTAATTGTTATCTTAGGAATTTTGAATTCTTGTTCGTTGCATAATTTAAAGAATGGATTATTCATTATGGGTAAGATAGAATCTTTTTCATCTTTCCGTTGAAAATATATATCAGCGAGAACTTTATAACTAAACATAGCTTTTGTTTAAACAATAATGAAGAAAAAATTATGAATGTATGCATTTTTATACTCTTGATAGAAGTTTTTTTAAATAATATTACCACTTCTTTGAACATAAAAAACCCTTTTTTGTTAAATTAAAATTTAATCTTTTATTAGCAATACTTTCAAACATAAAACACCCTGTTTTCACACTTTTTAAAAATATGACATACCCGCCTTTTTTACTATGTTTAACCTTTTAATTTTAAATTACTCAGAAATCTAATGTGTTAGTCAATTTATGTCGCCTATTCATTTTGCAGCATCCGTTCACCCACAATAAAATCATAAAAATGCCAATAAGAGCACGTGCTAGATAATTTATTTGGCCGGAAATATTTTAATCGTCGAATATTCTTTTAGATTCAACTTCTTTGATTTCAGTGACGTTTCCTTGCACGGTTTATTTTTTGAACCGAATATCTTACCTTGGGTTACAGAATTTAATGCAGCTTGCAAGAGCGAGATGTGTGTATTATGGGGTATATAAATGTAGGCTGGAGTAGGAGATTTTCGGAAAATTTTGACATATAAAAAAAAATAAATAGTCCACAGGTCGTAGAGCTAAATGCTCTAAACTAATAGTTAATAAGATAAGCTAATACACAAAACTTAATCTGTCAAAAAATCTTGAAAAACCAAAAATGAACGGGCATTTCAACTTTTAAAATTAAATTAGAAATTCATAACTATATCCAAATACTGATAAAGTCCACTTTGGGCAACCCTGTTTTCAATGAAATAGTAAAATAAGGTTAACATTTTTTGGCTCCCGCGGTTTACTGATATTTACTTTCATATGAAAAAAATAATTTTTAAATCGAAGAACGTACAAATAATAATTTTCACCGCCTTCTCAAAATATGAACCACTGTCCGTCGTTCGCTTCTACGTTCAAACGGTGCAATTGTATTCCTACTTTAAGTTTTATAATGAAAGAATATATATTTTATTTTTTTTTTTTGCAACACCCTGCTTATTTAAGAAATCTACATTATAGACTTTTTAGGAGCATATTTTTGAAATATGCTGACTTTTCGTATTACTATCACAAATTTATTTTTATTGCCAGTTATAATATCTGCATAAATTAATCCTATTTTATTTTATAACAATAACAATTCATTATTTCTATTGGCTAAATACAAGATTTATTATCTTTGATTTTTTTTAGTCTTAGTAATGCATAATTTTTTTTTTTGCTTCATTTATTATTTTATTTTATTCGTTTCTATTATTTCATAACTTTTTTTAAGTCATAAAAATACTTTATATGATTTCTGTAAATTCATCTTATGATTGAGTAGAAGCTGAGAATTTTGATGAAGTAAGTGCATATTTATTTTTATTTCTTATATTGATTTATGCCATTTTTGTATTGTAACATATGTTGTTTTAATATTAATTTACAGAAAAATGGAAAAAGGTGTTCTGTGTACATTTTTACATTTGTTCTTCTATATCTTAGAACAAAAAATTTATATTTTCATTTAATATATTTTATAAAATTTATGAAAAAATTAAGATATTTCAAAATTTTGTTTGAATTTAAGTAGCAACTTGTTTTTCTAAAGACTTTTTAAAACACTACAACACATGGAAAATATTATTTTGGACGTTGTTACGTTTGCTACTCACACTGTGAAAATAAATAAAAAAAAAATTATAAAAAAATGTGAATTTGAATCATGAATATATTTTCATTCGAAATCCTACCGCACAATCAAGAGTAAGTGTTATGAATGCTTTAGCATTTTTAGAATTGTTTCTGGAAACTCTTCTTTCTGTAATACATTTAGTAGTTATGTATGTGTGGTTATGGAACAATAAGTGCAGATATTTTCTTCTGACGCAAGATTACTTTACCACTTCATAATGCTGTTGCATTCTTCAAGTTGCCGTTGATTTCTTAAAACTTACTCATTGATACATACTTGTATAATGGCAAACACGCTTAATATAAAATGGTTAAAAAGGAGGGGTAGTGAAAGAATATTATAAAAAATATGTTTGCGTTTAACAAAATGAAAACGCTTTTTATTGGTGTTGTTGTATATGGTTTACCTCTTTTTTTCTTTGAATTTTAGTTTTCTTGCACTTTATTATTTAACCAAGTAATGGAATTTCAGAACTTCGCAAGTGTACAAGTAATTTTACGATAGTAGACAGAAAAGTCAACGAGAAAATTAATATTGGAAGTAATTATAAGCTTAATTGAAGGTATTTAGTTGGCATTTTGTGTGTAACACCAGGAAATATGAATTTAGGGTTCGACAAAATAGTAATATTTTGTGCCAGTCCTTTCACTTCAAAAGGACTTAACAGAAGAGACTAATAACACCCTTCCCTTTATCATTCTAGGTCCTAATAAGTATCAAAGTTGATTTAAAAAAAAGCTTTTAGAAGACCCCAGATATGATGGGGACGAGGTTGTTATATTGCATATAATCCGGAATATATTGCTGTTAAAATTCAACTATATAAATTTACAGGCTTAGTTACGCGCAAAAAACACGTCTGCCTCTAATTATAAAGACAAATTTAAAAAAGTAAAGATTTATGGGTAAAAATAAATCTATACTTTTTTAAATTTGTCTTTCTAATCCCCGAATTCTGGTTTTTCACTCTTACCTTCAAGAAACTTAGAAGTAAAAATTAACAAGATCGGCTTAAAATTGACGGAGTTTAAAACAAATAACTGCTCTTGGCTTCCCAAAATAATGTGATTGGGGCAATAGTGCAATAGCTTGATGGACGAAATATGGCGCAGATAGTTCCTAAACTGAAGAAGTACTAAATATTCTTCCATGATTTCACTCGGCTTCTATAAATGTGTTCTTCCGAAGTTTGGGTTTTAATACGATAGCGTCCTACAAGAATACGTTTTCTATATATGCGATTAGTAAGGTTTTAAAATATTAAAATAAAAACCCCTTTTCAAAACACAAGCTTTTATTCAAATGCACTTAAAAGAAAAAAAATAAACTTGTACTTTAAAACTTAACCTATCAACTTATTATGTCATTACACAATTTATATGATACAAAAGGTAATCGCGAGATTTAAGAGTACTTAAACTTACTTACTTAGTTTGAAAATTTTAATAGTTAAAAAAATTGCATCCAGTTATTTAATGTACTTGTTTATCTACACATCCAATATTTCGAGGAAACTCCGTTGCTCATCTTCAGGGGATCTAATCAAAAATATATACACAAATTTATTGTTTATAAATTACACTTTGCTAGTTGAAAAAACAGACAAGCTGAGCACATGGCGTTTTAACATAATTCGGGTACGCTAAATCCAGTGGTGCCCGCGGTTTTTTAAGATTGGCTCTGGTTTTCGAGATATACCGTTATTTCGAAAATGGAGGAGGTTGCACAGCATATATTCGCGTAACTCAAAAATGGTTAAGTTTATTGAAATTACTAAAAAAAAAAACCGAAATTCTGCAATAAAATTTCATTTAAGAAAAGTAAAACTTTTTTTTCTAATATATTTAATTTTTTTTTCAAAAAATAATTTTTTTTTTATCAAAATTTCGAAATTTTTGTTTTTTGTCTAATTTTTTGCAGACATATAGAAAACGAAGCTGCAAACAAAACAAGCCATAAATAATTAAAATCTGTTAGCAAGTTTTGATTTTATTCACAAAAGTCGACAAATTTTAATTAATTTAAGAATTTTATAAAACGCAATATTTGTATGGAAGCTGATAAGGGGCAATTATGTCTCGAGAAAATGCTAAGGACAAAAAATTAATTGAGGTCGGTCATAGATTATATACCACTAGGGGCGACTTCTGGGAATTTATGGGACTTTTTCTTCAATATATATGAAGAATATAATTTATATGGAACATTTCATAGGATTTTTTTTAATTATTAAATTTTTTATTCAACATTATGTATATGTGAAGAATGTGCCAATGCAGAAAATTTATTTTCAATGACATTTTGAAGTAAAATTTTTTAAATGCGGTTTTTGTGCCATTTACAATACAAAACAAAAGAACAAATATTCAAATGTATGCTATTTCAAAGAAATATGCATGCATTTTTACCACACTTTCACTTTGCGGTAGGAATTTTGGGAAATCCACAGTTACCGATTAAAAAGTTCTTAGAATTAAGAACAAAATCATCAATGCTTACATCTTTGTATTTTATTGTGCTTACAAAACTACACAAATCGGTCTTTTATTGTGCAGTCAAAACCGCACTAATCGGTCTTGTAAAAAACTTAAATAACACATTCTGTTGTTATGCCTGGAACAGGTAGATATATAAATCGTCCAGGCTTTTTTTTTTTAGAAAACATGGTCATGAAGGTCTTGACAGGTACTTTGATTAAAACAATTATTTTATTGTCAAATTTTTTTTATTGGTTTTTTAATTCAAAATTGTTCTTACTAAAAATAAATTTATATTTTTTTAAGTAAAAAAAAGGAAAGGGAAAGGGGGTGGTGATGAATTGCACTTGTAAAAGTTTAACAAGTATTATTCAATATTTAATTTTTTTTTAAATATTTGTTATTGTTAACAGCATGTATGGTTGACCTTTTTTGTTGTTGTAGTTTATATTTGGTTCGGCTTGAGGTCATTTGTTATAAATTAAAAAACAATTTTGATTTTAATTTTTAATATTTTTATTTTTGTACCCAATATTTCGAGGAAACTCCGTTGCTCATCTTCAGGGGATCTAATCAAAAATATATACACAAATTTATTGTTTATAAATTATTAGAAAAAACACCAAACAATAAATAACAAATAACAATAAAAACATACTTATTTAAATAAAAAACAAACTAAAAATTCCTGTAGTCACTGTGCACTGTAAGCTTTGGATTGCTAGTGTTGGTTTGTCTGACATTTATATCTATATTTCTTTATGGTGTGTTTGAAAATCTGATCTACGTCCTCACTGTCTCTTTTGTAGTTTAATTTCTTCTCTTCTGGTAAGTTAGTAATGTGCAGCATTTCAAGTGTATATGTTAAGAATATAAGAGTTTGTTTCATGATTATTCATTCATATATTTACTTGTTGTTTGAAACTTGTTATTGAAAACATTTGAGTTTTGAAAATATTGTAAAACATATTATTGCTTTAAATCAAATTGAAAATAAAGTTTTTGTCATTCTGTCTCAATTCTTTAAATAAAGAACACACGAGTTTAATTTTATTACTCTGCTAACAGGTTATGGGCCCAGAATCCATAGCTTTATAAGAATATAACTTATAAGCAATCGTTTATTGAATAGATCGTTATCTGGAACACTTTTGCGTGTGTAAAAATGGAGGAATTCAAGATTTCTAAACTAGAAGGTTCAGAAGGCTGGACTTTGTAGAAATTCCAGGTAAAGGTGGTGCTACGAGCTAATAACTTTTGGGATGTTGTAAATGGAATTACAAAGAAGCCTGAACAAGATAATGCCGAAATAAGTAAGTGGAATTCCCTAGATGCTAAAGCTCAGAAAACGTTGGTTGTGTCCATGGGTGAAGAGCCAATGCTCCATGTTATGAATTGCGATACAGCAGCTGATATGTGGGCTGTCCTGGAAAATGTTTATGAGCAGAAATCAGAAATATTCAAAAATTGCATTCAGTGCATGTTTATAAATTGCATAAGTTGGATAAGCAGTTAGAGGACCTAGGTGAGAAGATTACAGATAACATGCTTATAACGAAAATACTGATGACCCTGCCGGATGAGTACAAACATTTCTTTTCATCGTGGGAAGCTACAGATAGAAATGAAAGGACTTTAAAGAATTTAACATCAAGATTGTGTATGGAAGAATCTAGATTGGGTATTCAGCCGTTAGCATCAGAGGCCTTCTTAGCAAAGAATGGAAATAAGAAGTTTAAGAAAGGTCAACAAAATCAAGGTAACAAAAATATCAGAGGAAAATGTTTTAAATGTAAACAATCTGGACATTGGAAACGCGATTGCCCTAATAAAATACGCAACGATAATGGTGATGCCTTTTTTGGTGAACATTTATTTGCGTGCAATTCTGAAGAGAAGACTTTGTTTGCTGACTCAGGTGCTAGTGACCACATGTCTAATAAAAAAGATTGGTTTAGAAACTATATACAGTTTGAAACTCCGAAATATATTAGAATTGGTAATGGAAACATAATCCCTGCGGTTGGAAAAGGTGATATTTATATTAGGGCTAATGATGGTAAGGTCTGGAATTCAAAATTCCTGTCAAATGTTCTTTATGTTCCAAATATCAAATTGAATCTTTTTTCTACTAACGCATGTTTGGACAAGGGCTATTCTCTAGAAGCCATTGGCAGTGAATGTGTTTTCAAACGTAATGGTCAGGTGTTTCTTAAAGGGCGAAGAGAGAATTCTAAGCTGTTTAAACTTTTAATTCAAGTTAAAGAAGACAGCGGTAATGCAAATGTAGCTGTTAAAATCAATTCCCTACAAATATGGCATGGAATATTGTGCCACCAAGACAAAAACCAAGTTAAAGCTGTGTTGGCAGATCAAAATATAAAGTATTTCAGCACTGATTTCTTTTGTGAAGGATGTTTAATGGGTAAGCAAATAAGAATACCGTTTGCTGAAAGTGCAAATCGAGCAAAAGAAGTTGGAGAATTAGTCCACACGGACCTATGTGGTCCGATGCAAGTGGAATCATTTAGTGGTGCTCGTTTTATGCTAATTTTTCGTGATGATTATTCTAATTATCGCCACGTTTATTGTATAAAAGCAAAATCTGATGTTGCCATAGTAATTTCAAAGTACTTAGATCAAGTGGAAGCAGATACTGGTAAAAAAGTAAAAATATTACGATCGGATAATGGTTTAGAATACATAAATAAAGAAGTAAATGATATATTTCGTAAATATAAGGTAATACATCAAAAATCTATACCATATACACCTGAACATAATGGTAGAGCCGAACAAGATATGAGAACTATAGTAGAAGCAGCTAGATCTATGATACATAGCAAGGGTCTTAGTCTGAATTACTGGGGGGAGGCAGTAAATAACGTAATGTTTACCTTAAATAGAACGGGTAAAAGTCCTCAGAAGAACAAAACTCCTTTTATGTTATGGTTTAATAAAGTACCTGATATATCTATGTTACGTGTTTTTGGCTCAGAAGCATATGTATGTCCACATACCGAAAGAAAAACGCAGAAAGCTAGATTCAAAATCTAAGAAAGGGGTATTTGTAGGTTATCAAGAAAATTGTAAAGGTTATCGTGTCTGGATACCTAGGGAAAAGCGAATAGAAATATCTCGAAATTTTATAATTAGAGAACAGGACATGAATATAGTAATGCCAGAAAATGACAATTGTATAAATCATGACGTTGAGAGGGAGTATAATGTTCCTAGAGTTGAAGAAGAAATTGCATTAGTTCCTACAGTTGGCTCAAATGATGAACTCGAGGATGCAGAAAATGATGTTGTTGAACATACAGAAATGTCAGGTGCAGAACGAGTTGTAAAGGAAAATGCAAAAGATAACAACGTTCATGAAATACCAGAATGTGGTTACAACTTAAGGTCAAGGAAACAAAATGGATTACGTAATGATATAAGTTATGCATTGGTAGCAGATTTTGAAGAACCTCAGAATTTTCAAGATGCAATGAATAGTAAACTTAGAATGCAGTGGAATATTGCTATGAATGAGGAATATGAATCTCTTATAAGTAGTGATACATGGGATCTCGTAGATTTACCTCAAGGAAAGAGAGCAATATCAAACAAATGGGTATATAAAATTAAGAGAAACCAGAAGGGTGATATCGAAAGATATAAAGCCAGACTAGTTATTCGCGGTTTTACTCAGAAACAAGGCATCGATTATGAGGAGACTTTAAGTCCGGTAGCAAAATTTACATCTATTAGAACAATACTTTCTTTAAGTGCAGCCCTTAATTATACTTTAACTCAGTTTGATATAAAGACAGCATTTTTATATGGAAATCTAGATGAGGAGATATATATGAATCAACCTCATAGATATTCTGATGGTAGTGGTAAAGTTTGTAAACTTAATAAGAGTCTTTACGGACTAAAGCAAGCATACAGATGCTGGAATAAAACATTTACTGATTTTTTAAAGAAATTTAATTTTAAAATAAGTGATGCAGATTCGTGTGTTCTTATTGGGGAAATTAACTCAAAGAAAATAATAGTAGCTATTTATATTGATGATGGTATAATTGCTGCGGAATCAAGTAAAACAGCAGAAGAGTTAGTTAACTGTTTAAGAGGTAAATTTGATGTTAAAATATTTAATTCACTTTACTATTTGGGCATGGAAATAATACAGGAAGAATCAAATATTTTAATCCGCCAAACATCGTATACGAAGAAAGTTCTTCAAAAGTTTAACATGCAAGATGCAAAGCCTGTAAGTACTCCCGCTGAATCCGTTCAAACATAAAGTGCAACATCGACCGAAGTTAATTTTCCGTACAGGGAAGCCGTTTGGTCTTTAATGTACCTATCTATAGTAACAAGACCTTATATTTCTTTTGCAGTGTCGTATGCTAGTCGTTTTATGGATTCTTTTAATGAAGTACACATTGTCAGATTAAAAAGAATTCTGAAATATTTAAAAGGAACCGTTGATCAAGGAATCGTTTTTACTAAAACTGATCATTTAATTTTAAATTGTTATTCAGATTCAGATTATGCTGGAGATAAAGAAACCAGGCATTCAACTGGAGGTTATGTGTTTATGTTATCTGGTGGTCCAGTTTCGTGGTCGTCAAGAAACTATTGCTCTTTCAACTACAGAAGCAGAGTATATGGCAGCATCTGAGAGTGTTAAAGAACTCATTTGGTTACAGAGATTGATAAAGAACTTATTGGGTGAACAAATTTCAATTCCGATTATGCATTTGGATAACCAAAGTGCCATTAAGCTTGTCAAAAATCCCCAATTTCACAAAAGAACTAAACATATAGAAGTCAAGTTTCATTTCATACGTGAGGTATATGAAAACAAAATGTTTTACTTGCAGTATGTCCCAACTTCAGAGCAGTTAGCTGAAATTTTAACAAAACCGCTCTTAAAGCAACAATTTAATAATATTAAGAAGTTAATGAATATAAATAATGCCGATGGATGAATAATTATTAAACAATAGTGGAAGTGTTAAGAATATAAGAGTTTGTTTCATGATTATTTATTCATATATTTACTTGTTGTTTGAAACTTGTTATAATTTGTTATTGAAAACATTTTAGTTTTGAAAATATTGTAAAACATATTATTGCTTTAAATCAAATTGAAAATAAAGTTTTTGTCATTCTGTCTCAATTCTTTAAACGAAGAACACACGAGTTTAATTTTATTTCTCTGCTAACGGTAAATCTTCTGTTATAATTATTCTCTTGTACCAATACTTCTACATTTCCAAAAATTTGAATAAACAATTAATTTTCTATAACTTGGAGCTAAAAGTGCCAATGCCAATATAATAAATTTGAATTAAATTTAAATTAAAGTTTTTTGTATAGAAGAGCTCTTAGTGAAATTGGGTAGTAAAACCATTATGAAGCTGTTCTGTTTCATATGAGGCATTGGCTGTTTCAGTAAAATTACGGAGAGTAAGACTAGACACCTAATTCATCCATTAACTCAAAACAGCTAAATATTGGCATTGGCCATTTTAGCAGCAAGCCAGTTATATACATACTAGCGGGCCCGTTGCCTGCTTCGCACGGCAAAACAAAATAAGAAAAGAAACACACTTGTTTTTAATAAAGTTGGTTTTGTTACCTATTATTCAACTTTTAATTCTAGTTTCTTACAATCTTAGACTATGTATCACTTAAACTATCTTAGAGCTCTTTCGTAGACAACATTTTTGGTTTTGCCATGAGTTGTTGTGTAGATAAAGAGAACTGAAGGCTTGCCAACACGTGAGCACGAAACATATAACTGGCCTTGTGCTTTGTTGATGGTAATAGCAAAGGCAAGACGCAAAGGGAATTGGAGCCGCTTGAATTCAAATGGTAAATCGTTGGAATCGGTCATGCCGTTCTCCAGTTATGCGCTTAATAGAAAAAGTGGGCGTAAAAGTAGGCGTGGTAAATTTTTCTTTCGATGAAAACTTAAAGTTGATTAATACGAACATTTGAAAGAAAAATTAGTCAACTCGATGGAGCCGTTTTCTGATTTTAGGTAAATCGAAAAAAGTGGGCGTAAAAGTGGGCGGGGCAAAATTTTCTTTCCGTAAAAACCTAAGTTGGACCATGGCGATCATTTTAAAGAAAAAATCGTTCAAATCGTTCAAGCCGTTCTAAAGTTATGGATTTTGCCACGCCCCTCCGCCCCCAGACCGAAAATTTCAACCAAACTTCACATAAACCATATATGGGCCACTGCCTACGTAGTGTATAAGGTTGGTTGAAATCGTACGACGCGTTTATGATGAGTTCTGCGACGTACATATACGGACTTATTTATATATACATATATAGATATACTGGGCGTATACTTGTTAAATATTTTTATTAATAGTTATACGCCATAATTTGTTAAATATTTATACATCATCATACATTACGTGTTGTTTAGCCCTTATGTGCGCAACAAGGTACCCGTGTGCCTTTAGCGTTTTCATCCCAATCTTTCCCATTGATACTGATAATCTGCGTATTCGAACCTTCTTGAGCCGAAACACCATATTGTAAAACAAAAATAATATTTTATAATTTGTTTTTGATTTAAATGTAAGTTAAGCGAAGGAAGTCGTAGTTCGGAAATAGATGAACAGGCAGTAATTCAAGCTGAGAGCTGTTCGTAAAAAATATTTTCTCTCTCTAAAAAAAAAAACGTCCAAATACATATACAAAATATAAATATGTCTTAATTGAGATTCAAATATAAACATTTTATTAGTATACATTTTGCCGAGCCAAAGTGATAAAAAGTTTTAAATGAATATAAATCATAAGCTTAAGATCTTTATTTTCAAGATTCACTAGGATACCACATTCATTCCATGACACTTTTAACACCGAACTCTTATTTCAACACCTAGATACAGGTGGTGAATTTTGTACAAGAACATCTTGGCCCTGACTGAGACTATTTAACATCTAATACATACAAGAGCACATAAAATATCATCCAGCAGGGAAAACCTTACTCTAGTTTAGAGGTAAAAATAGCATTCTTAGTATTTTCTTTTCCGCAATTTTAGATTAAATTAAAGCTACTACGTTATACCCAAGAGGTCATCATCAATAAACTAATGGTTCCCGTCATGCCAGATATAACTCATATCACAAGCGATTTCAAAAACATTTGCTAGTTTTAAGTTCCATACAAGCTTTAGCTATTAGATGCACTGACATATTTACCCTGAGAGTAAAGGCACAAGAGTTACTTGCTCCTCAAGACGAACAAACCCAGACAATGTTGAACGCATAAACATCTTACAGAATCTTTAGATGCAATACAAAGATGAACGAAAATAATTACCGCATGAATAAAAGGTAACCTAACTTTTTTACTTTAGATAGATAGGGGGTCGGTTTCTGCCTGAAGCAAAATAGAACACAGGTCTTTCTAACTTCGGCATGCTTCCTATAAAATGTAGCCATGACGTATAATAATATTATGTATTTGGTGAGTTAACAAAGGCTGGCCAACCTTATTCGTAGTCTATAACAGATTTATTTATTTAAGAGTAAGCAAATAAAGTTATTTCTATATTCGCGGACTGGAGCTTTTTCAATAACTTTAAAGCGTTTTAAAAGAAATAACACTTCACTTTCTAATAAAAAAAATAGAAGAATGTATAAGTTTCCAAATATGTTCAAAAAATCGAAGCTATTTTAAGCCATATAATGAGCAAGTTTTCTTAATAAACTTTTCATATTTCCCCTTCAAAATATGCATATATTTACAGTTCTTCTATTATGCAAGTATACTGCAGGCTCACATGCTCATATGCATAAACTCATTCACACATTTATGCATTTCGAAAGAAAATTCGTTTTTCGGTTTCCAAATTTTTGTTATGTTTATGTAGTATTGTGTACTGTTGATTTTTTATGCTGTTTTGTTTCTGTTGATGTTTTGCTATTGGTTGAAGTGTATTGTTTAGATATTTGCATATGCTTTTATGTGATTGCAGGTGTACGAGTATTAAGAAGGTCCTAAGAAAAAGACATAGAATTTTCCAAATTTAATATTTAAGCTTAATTATGTTCGGATTCTTTGGTCTACTATTTGTGAACAAAATGTGGTTTATGGTTGTTATGATTTATTTCTAATTTCTTATAATTTCGGAAATAAAAAAGTTTTCGCAATTTTCGTGGAATCCTAATTTGTTAGCATATTCTTTTATTCTATTGTTCTTATTCTTTTTTGCTTGGTGAGTATGTTGCACTTTCATCAACAACCACATCACGTTTTTGTTATAAATTTATTTCATTTTTCTTATTTTATATACTTGCAAATACATACATACATTCATTTTAATATATGTATGTATATATGTAAATATATGTATGCATGTAGTATATGCACATATACATATTTTCATTTTCTGTTTCCGGGGGTTTCGATTGTTCATGTGTGAACATATTTGTGCATGTGAATGTTTTTTTTTTTCACTTGTATGTACCTTTAACTGTTCGTTGTTCTTTATGTGTTCTTGTCGCAAAATATTTTGGAATTTCTGCGGTATTCCATCAGCCAGTTTGTCTCTCTGCATGATTTTTAATCAAATATATTGCACATTTATTTCATTTCTTTTTGTTTTGTTTTATATTTTTTACTTTTGTGTATTTTAATGTCTTTTCTGACGAAATACATTTATTCAATTTAAGCTCACATGAAATAAATGAAATGACTACATGTGGTTAAGCCAAAGAATATCCAGATTAAATTTTAAAATTAAAAAAAAGAATACGGTTGAAGCAGAGTTTTTTTTAAGATATGAGTAAATAGAGCTTAGGCAAATGAGAAATGTGAATAACTAGAGTTTACTTAAATACGTACTCAAGTAAACAATTTTTTAAAAATATCTTAAAAAAAGTAAAATTAATAGAACCAATTACAATGCTAAAATTATTTCTGCTAGTGTTGGCTATTCCTTATACATGTATAAATAAAGCTTAAGAGTTAAAATTAAGCTTAGCATAAATTTCGCTTCATAAATGCTTCCATAATTTATCTTGAAATGTTATGAACATCATCCTTGTCTCTTAAACTTATCAAACTTCTTTTGTCAAAAAGCCACAATATCATTTTTAAATTTCTACATAACACAAAAATCGTGAAGGATCTACAAGGACAATCCACAAAATTTATTTAACTAAAAATAACATTTTTTAAACTATATCATAAAAATAGAAACAACCAGCAGGCATTACCAGGTTTTATTTCAGTTTTTATTAAAACTCTATGCAGACATTTTTATCCAACTACTAAAACCGGAAATGTATAAATGAATAAAAAATATATATAAAAAACTACAACAAAGAAGGTACAGCATCATGGCGGCAAACAATACAACACGAACGGTTGAGAAGAAAACACATATGAGTTATAGCTTGAAATAGTAAAACCACAACACACAACAACAAAAATAGAACAGGTATAAAAAACAACATAACATGCTTACTTGTACATATGTGTGTCTATGTGCTTGTAGAGAAACCATGAATAATAGCTCTGAGATAAATGACTTTGGAAGGTGACCTGAAAATAGGGAAATAAATGTCATTTCTTAATGGATTTTGCATTTGATAAACATAAAATGGAATAAAGGAATACGGATTTTAGAAAATGGGCATAAGAGTTTGTACGTTTAAAGTTGTTGCATACAAAAAAAAAAAAAAACAACATTAAAGTTTTATAGAGCACCGTGGGGCAGAATCAATATTTCGCAAACGACAACCCCATTTGAAATTAGGGATGCCAGATTATGATTTGCAAAAGGTGGACATTGGGTTCGAAAAAGATACACAAACAAACAAAAACCTAACAACTAAAAAAATGCGTAGAAAATAATGTAACATTTTATTAACCGTAAGAATTAAATTCCACCGTATGAACGTAGCAGCGAACAACAATGAAAAGTTGTCAACAAAAACCTATAATATTTTAAACAAAGTCAAACAATTACTGGCGCAAACATAAAAGCGTGTCTGCGTCGTTCGTTTGCTTAGATGTAATTATATTTCAGACGCCGGTAGAGACCATATTGTCATAGCAAAAGCACAATTAGAAATATAAAATAAAATTATTTTTGTGTTTTCATTAAGAAGTTTTGAAAACAAGCTAAAAGGAGCAAAAAACGCAAAAAATGTAACAAATCTGGAAATTTCTAATAATATTTTCACAGAAAAAAGAAACGTTTGCGTCGGTATTGTGTGAAACTGGAGTGTGTTTTAAAAATTTAGGGCGTTGTATCCAACGTTCTTACGATAGGAGACCCTATTGTGTACCCAGCATACGTTTACATTTTTTCAGTATCTGAAATACTTATGTACATTGTGTCCCAAAAAAAATTTTTTATGTTATTTTCATGAATAAAATAGGTATTTTTAGATTTTTCGGATGAGGTTTAGAGGTCGCACAAGTTTAATTTCGGGCTTGCTGGATGATGAAAATTATATATTCCATAAAAATATGTATTTTCCGAAACCAGCTGCAATCTTATATGGACAAATCAAAAATGTATGCATTGCTTGAAATTAGTTCATTAATTTTCAGAATAAATATCCAAAATTGGTACCTCTGCCAATGCCCTCGATTCGCTCCTCTCAATGATCTCAGTCTATTAAAGTTGGATAACTAAAAATTATTTATGAAGCAGTAAAGAGAAGAAGCAAATTTAGTTCTATACCAGATAAATTCTGTAAGCAGTCAGACACTGGTCTCAGCAGGTATCTCTCCCTACAGCCTCGGATTCCAAGTCACTGACATAGAAAATAACACAAAGTCCCATCCTCCTCCTAGTCATGAAAACAGTCATTAAATCCTACCCCCATTCTCCTCGCATGACACCCCACCGGCCAGTGCCCAGTCACAGCCGAGACCACTGTCCTAATCTGGTCCCTATTGAACCTAAGTAGAGAACCAGTTATTAGTTCGTCATACCCAGGCCACAATGCCCTGGATCCAAAGCCAGTTCTATTTTTTTTGAATCTTGCAAAAATTCAATCGATTTTTTAAAAACAGATCAGGAAAATTGTGAACGAGGTATTTCTTTAGCTAACACTTCTATCAATGTCACAACTTCCGGAATTGATTTTCAGAATTTATTGCAGGGCACAGAAATACATCATATGAACCCCAATAGGTAATTTTTAGACTAAGCAAAACAAAACGTTTGATTTATATATGTTTGTTGGCTATGAGTGGTGAACTGGCAAATAGCTTAAATTAATAGCATAAACTGGATATAAAGCTGAAAACCGTTATACTTAGGAAGGGTAAGAGCAAAATTTATAACTGTTGTCTCTAAATTAATAAAAATTAATTGATCTTTCAAACTACATAGTTCACTTTTTTTTCATTTTCATAAAATTTTTTAAAGTTTTAAAGCGTTATTTACAAAATTTATGGAAAAACTAAAAAAAATTTATGTAGGGTACCTAAATGAGCAAATACATTGCAAAAATTTTTTGTTTAAATTTGTTTGTCAACATAATCGGTGGAAAAATTAAAAAAAATGTTCCGAAGATAGCACTATTCTAAGATCGGAGTTGAGATTTTTCACGTTAAAATATGTAATACATATATTTTTTTCATATCAAACAAATGCAAATAAATTTACACAAACTTTCTCTTGAGAGTGTGAAGGCTCCAATTTGATATTAAAACAATGATTTCTTCGGAACATGTGCTTAGAATTTTCCCAAGATAACGTTTCTGCTTAATTCCTTAAAAATTGTTATTAAAAAAAAAATTCTGAAAATATAAATAATAGGAACTTAAACGAAAATTTAAAATTTTTTGTTGCTTGTTTTTGTATAATTGTAAGATAAGAACTAATCAATGCTACTACCTATCAGTTAAACTCTTAAGATAAAAAACATCAAACATTTCATACCTTTTTAATATTTTGCATACAGTTGTTCCAGTTTGGATAAACAAAATATCAATTATGTAAAATGTCATTTGAATTTTCTTCGCTCAAAAGCATAAATTTATATTTATTCCCCAGTATAAAGTCAACATTTATCTAATAGATAATTTAACTATAAATACATTATATACAAAATGGTGTTATTTCTAAATATAAACCAAAAAGATAGACCTTAGTTATATCTAAAAATATTTTAACTGTGTATTTGGCAATATGCAGTATGATATTTCCGTTATTTTATATATGCGGTCATTTTGATTAGGCTATGTGTATATGTATGTATGAACATTGTACATAGAGTTCCCAAACCGGACTCCAAACTATTCGAGAAATCGATTTTTTATATTTTTCTGATTTTCTTAACCCTTCGATGTTCTATTACCTAAGCGTCACTATATGCACCACGATTGAAAACCCCAGCCAAATAAGTAAACGAAATAATATTTTGTACTTATTTTGTGTTTATTTAAAATAAGTTAGTCTTGTCATGTACTTATTTTAATATAACTGTAAAGTAGTAAAATTATTCTGTTAAACAATCATTGCAAATATACGTTTTTGTCTCTCTGTACCCTATTAAAGGCACATAGCTTTGTTGCAGTTGTCACACCATAAACGAGTTTTCTCTGAGTTTCGGTGGTGGTTTTTGCAAATAACTCATAACGGACGGTAAATTGCTGAACTTGACGATTACAGTACTGCTTTGCACATGCTCTGATTGCGAATTTGTAAATAAAGTTAGTTCTATTAAAATCACGTAACAGCATACGCCATAAATGGTGGCCCCAACGTGATTCTGAAAGGAAACAGTTTTTAGAACGCAGAACGATTAAATAGACGATCAAAACAATTTTAATTATACTAATTTAAAAAGTCTCATAAAAAAAGAGGCTACAATAGACAACATATTTTTGCCAATAACGAAGCTGCGCAAATCGCAAGAGTGTCAGTTTTTCTCCATTCTGGCATGCCAAACCCGTTCTATGGATCATACAAACAGAATCTCAATTTGCAGCTGCTATTATAACTAATGACAAAATTAAATACCATACAGTTGTAGCAGCTATCGAGAGCAGCGTCTTTTCACAAACCAGTGATATTGTGCTAAATCCACCTGCGAATAACATAAACGACACATCAAAGGCTCGGTTCCAGGAACATTATGCTGTCTCAGAGCAGAAACGCATAAAAAAGCTTTTACAGGATTTGGAAGTTGGTGACGCGTGACTTAGTTGACAACGAAATGAACGACAACATGCTCAAAACTATCTGGATTAACCGACTTCCACTAAATGTGCGTACCGTAATTTAAATAAGTGGTGATCCGCTTTACAAATTATCTATATTCGCTGACAAAATATTTAAGGTAAGTGATTCAGAACACGTCAATGCAATTCCTGTGCCATAGAACTTATCTTCAGCAGAATGAACACTAGATCAACAGATCAGCCTACTTGTCAAAGCGGGTGTTAAGTTAAAAACAAAGTTTTCCCTTCGTCCACGAACCGGATCCTGATCCCGTGACGCCGATTCAAATTAAGTATGTTGGTACTACCGCAAATGCGGCGACAAAGTAAAAAAGTTTTTGAAAACAACAAAATTCAACAGCAGAATCATTAAGCTGTGCTCCAGCCAGACCATGAAGTGCACTTAGCAAACTTTTTCTTATGGGAGGGTTTTTGTGCCCTAAATGTGATTCAATCGATTCCAAATTTGTTTTATTGGATTCAGCACAACTTCATTGTAGAATTCATAGCCTTAATGTTTTAAAAATTTTGCTACAAAAAAAGATTTTGCATAGGAAATTCAAATTTGGTCTGGCCAGACCATGTGGGACATCTCAGGGTTAAATTGGTTTTTAAAAAGTGTTTGGTCTCCAGTTATTCAATAACCCGATTTGTAGTGTCGAGGTATCCGTTATTCAAGAAATTTTTTCTTAAGAACATTATTTTAAGGTATACCAAATTTTTTAACGCGAAGAATTTTCTATGCTTTAAATAAAAAACTTTTTTTATCAAAAATATATTGCTTCAAAATGAGAACTCGTCATATAAAATATATTCCATCCGTATGCAAGATGGTAAGCTAAACTTTTACATTTCTCCCATACAATACTGCTACGTTTGAAGGTCCTCTTTTAATAAGGCTAGCTTTAAATACACTTATATTTTATTTTTACTCACGTAGTTTTCCTAAATCCGGGGAACAAATAAAATATTTCTCTAGATATTGATATGTCAGAAAGGTTTTATGATAGTCTTTTGTCTGTCAGAGAAGGCTTTGGAATCCATCGAACGGGAGTTTCAATATTTAAAATGGGAGCTCAATACTACTTTAAAGGAATTACACATCCACCTGCTATATAAATACTGTTCATTAGGTATAAATAAACCTATTTTATGCCACGTCCAGCTCTACAATCCCGCCCACAGTTTGACGGCTCTTGTAACAAACACTCAAAATAATTTGTAGGTAAATCCTACAGAAAATTCATTTAAAACAACTAAAAATTTATTTAAAAAACGGATCATTTATAAATTTTGTTGCAAATATCAAAGTTCCCGCACCAAACGGGTTAAAATTTGTTCTATATTGGAAAAGAACTCAATTATCGCCATTTTAAACAGCTAAAAAAACGTAGTTCTGTAATGAAATCTAACTAAAACGCAGTGTATTTTGTTCTTCGATTTAACAGAAGAGCTAACATTTTGTGCAATTGCCCTTTCTGAACTCCGCCAATGTAATAAAAAAATGATCTTTGAATTTTTAGAAATTGCAATTGTTGCGAAAGGTTTTTCTGTCAACATTATCAGCAAACACCATTTTTATTCATCATTTAGTATTGACTATCACTTGGTAATAGGTATATTTTTTGGGAAAAATTATTCATTCCCCTAATGTTCGTATTTATTAAATCAAGGCATTAATACATAATAATGCTAATAATGGTTTAAAGCTACTCTGAAATGATAATATTTGCTCCAAAGATTCATGGAAACATAATTTTTTTCAAAATTTGTTGTAAGAATATTGTAAATATGTTGACAATTAATTTTTTAGAACGTTCATAAAACCAGTTGTCATGAGGAAAAATACACATATATATTCCGAGTTTAAGTAAAATGTCTCCGCAAATATGAACCCCTATTTAGTATCACCAAAGCGCCACATATCGGGTCCATTCATACATAAACAAAAAATACATATGTACCTTGTGATGTGCCGGCAATTTAGACTAAAATGAAGAATTTTGTTAATAACTTGACCCCAGCGCAATCTACCAGGTCAAAATTTGATCAGGAAACTTATTTTTGTTTAAATATATTTTGTGAATATCAGCCAAATGAAAAAATTTCAAATATCACGACAACACCACCACCTATCGGGATTAAACTTAAGAGAAATTTATTCCCAGACTAAACTTATTTATTGTCCAAGTTTAGTGTTCTTGAGTTCTAAGAGCACATACCCGGCACAAACGTTTTTAAATATATAGAAAATAAATGCGCCTTTTGATAATTGCTTAACATTTTTATTTAATCCAGTAAAAAGTTGAGACTTAATGCGTCGAAATATTAATTCGGTTTTTGGTTAAAATTAAGCTAAAAAATTTAAAAAAAAGTAAGAAAGTATAGTCGGTCAAGCCCGTGCCTATGGTACAATTCATCACACATATGGTACCCTATACCACAAATTTTTGCATGTGTACCTATTTAGGACGTAATTTTGAAAAATGCATAGGTAGTGTGGCTATATGAATAGGGATCTATCTATGTTTTAAATTTCATTAAAATCTGTTAGATAGTTTCAGAGAGGCAGAAATCGCCCCCTAAATTTACTCGTTATTTTTTTTTAATGAATAACTAATGTGTCAATATAAATGCAGATATATCTATGTTTTAAATTTCATTGAAATTGGTTTGATGTTTGATAGTGGGCACAAATACCTTATTCCAGAAAGCAACTTGTATGGGGGCTATATGAAATTATGGACCGATTCGCCCCATTTTCGATAGGCTTGTCCTTGTACCAAATTTCAGGAAATGATGTCCAATTGTGACCTGCTCTTTGCGCACAAGGCTTACATGGCTTACAGCCAGCCAGCCTACCTGCCAGCCGGACGGACATGATAGATTCGTCTCAGAAAGTAAGTCCGATCAGTATAATTAAAGGCGGGTCTAGGATCAATATTTTAAGGTGTTAAACATATCAGCGCAAATGCATAATACCCTCTCCACTATTGTGCTGTGGGAATAATTATATATCTAAGTCTTATATTCAAATAGTGCTTTATGCAATTTTTTCTGTCATATAAATTAAAAAAAAAATAGATTTCCAAAACGTTTATTTTATTAATTTTTTTATTGTACTATCTAACACACACCGTTTTGTTTGTAAAAAAGTGCTATCTGCATTAAAAATTGTTGTTCGTATAATAAAATAATAAAAATTGTTTTTACAAAAAATGTATATAGTTACATACATATGTACATCTGTATATATAGTACGTTGCAATTTGTGGTCAACCAGCAAAATGAATTCCCTACAGCATATTGCAATCGGTTATATTTCATCTAAAGAAGACGAGCACGATGTTATACCTGGCTTATTATAATCCGCCATGTTTTAGAAATCGAAATCGCGTGGAATTGAAATCCAATCCAACCAATTTTGTAACCGTGTTTTAAGTTCATAAAAATATTTCCTTTTCTATATATCATACTTTGAGGAGATATAGACTACTTTTGAAATCAGGAATCGCTACGTTAATTTTAACAAAAATTCAACTGAAAATCTTCATCGATTTTAATTTCACGTGATTTTGATTTCCAGCATATGACTGATTATTATATTATTATACTCGTCGCAGTAACCCAAAATTTTAAGTCCAATCAGAATGTGCATAACCATATTAAACTTAAGGAAACTTTTCGCTTAGTTTTATGAAACTTTTTAATCAAAATTTAATTTTTTTTTCTTAATTTAGGATTAAGTTTATCAAATTAAATTTTTATTAAATTATTTTGATAAAGGATGGAATTTTACAATTTGAAAAAAAATTATTGATAATTTATCTTCTTGTCTGAAACTGGGGTCGAACTTATAACGCTGTTTCGAGAACAACCCCGTATCTCATCAGCAGAGTCCCGTGCATGTTTCACCTAAAGGGCCAAAGCGACGGCTGCTAGTCTATTGTCAAATATCAATTTTTTTTCAACCCAATGGTATGTGGATCGAAATTTGCAGTAATTAATTTAAGTTTTTTTTTTATTTTTCCATGTTTTTCCTCATTTCTGTTTTTTCGTAGTTTTGTCAAGACTTTTTGTTGAATACCTTAATAGATTTTTGTGTTTATGTTATCTTTCTTTTGCCCTTAACTGTTGACCTTTGCACAAATTGTAAATGTGTTTGTGGTTAATTGAACTGTTTATTCGTATTACTTAAGTTAAAGCCTCAATTATTTCTCATTACAGAACATTTTTATTTTTGTTCGAAAATTGCTATCTGTTTATTTTAATGTTTGAATTCATGAAACTTTAACGTATGAAAAAGGCTATCAAACATTGAAGCGCAAATATCTGATATAAATTAAAAAATTAACATATTAGCGTTTAAGGCTTTATTTTTAAATAACATTAGCAGTATTCACACTGAGCTTGTTAGTTTGTTAGTCGTTAATAGTTACTTTTTTACACGCATTTTGTTTTTGTATATTTAACGCGCTACCGGATTAACATTTAACAAATTAACGACACTGCACCCCTGATAAAATAGTTGTTAGTTGGTAACTTTTTTTTTACACTTTCTCGTGGCATGTTTTATTTTTTCCAGAATAATAAATTGTGTCAGAACAATAAATCAGTTGTTTTACTATGAAAGTTACCAGACTAACAAAGTTTTAAAAAGGGGTCGTTAACAGTTGGTAACTTTAACAAATTAACAAACTACCGAGTAACAAATTAACAAGTTCGGTGTGAATACCGCTATTGTAAAACAAATTTCAAAAGTTATTTTCGGGAATACAAAATTTATTATTAATTAATTAATTAATTTATTAATGACGTGCTAAACTTCCAATTTTTATTTTTGAAAACACTGAAATTTATTGTTGAGGGAAAGCCAGTTTCTATGTGCATTTCCCTGGTAGTTTAGGCCGCCTCGTCAGGAACCTGTTGCCAAAGACTTTAGAAGAGCTAAAAATATTATACAAATAAGACCTTAAAGTGAATAAGACTTTTACACTCTCAGGTCTTACTTGTAACAATACCAAAGCTTCAACAAAAGTTTAATTATTAGACTTAAAGTTAACGAAAAAAAGCTTTTCAAAGCTTAAATTAAATTAAGTGCACTCCAATGTTCATATCCACTATTTTACATTTAATAAAAGCTTTGGAAAGGTTTAATTTAGTTTATAAAAAGTAAAGTTTTTTTTTAGAGGTGTAAGTTTAATTTCCAAAAAGTAACACTTGCTTTGTTAAGGGTTCAATTGTATTTACAAAAAATTTAATTTGGACTTCAAAACACGTATTCCGTCTAACTGTCTGAAATCTGAGAGGAGGACAACGTTTCAAAACAATCATAATAATGATCATAAGCCCTTTACATAGACCCCTTTAATAAGATTTTTTGTTGTCAAGTTCTTAATTATGCAAAGGTCCCATATACATACAAGTGATGTTAGGCCGCATATGGTCGGGCTTGCCCGACTGTGCTTTGTTACTTGTTTATCTTCTTGTCCAATTTAAGTTATATTTCATGTGATGCCGTGCTGTATTTTTTGTCTATTAATGATAAATCACCTTTTCACATATCTGCACACATCTGTACATATCTACACATTAGCAATGATGAAGTAATGGTATAGGTAATGATGAACTATCGTTTATTTTACTACAAAATTTGATTATTTCATTTTACTACAAATTTGATTGTGCCTTCATCTGGAAATGTATAATACACAAATATTAAAATTGACATAAACATAAGCACACTGATTTGTTCGTCAGATATCTTTGTGCAGATGTATATGTATGCACAACTAATGCTATTTTAAGCATCGATTGCTGCTGTGATTTATTATTTCTAGCTTGAACATTAAAAATTATTCAAGCCACACACAGTGTCATAAACAAATGCACGTATTGCCTTTTTACCACTTTATGCGCGAAAATTTTCTATTCGTCTATATTTGCAGTTATTTATGTTTAACTTGTAAAATGATAAAATTTGAATTTTTATTGCAAAGCTTGTTTACAATTTTTGTTGCTGCTGTTGTTGTTTTTTGAGTGTTCTCTTGATTTGTTATTTATTTGTATGTTTATGTATACATATACGAGAATGTGTGTATTTGCATATCTGATTTGTGTGCGTTTGTATTTGTAAATGTATACCAATACAGACACATACATACCAACATGGTTTTTTGACAACTACATTCAGTATTTGAAATTAAATTGGATTATTTGTCAATTTTGATTGACCATTCATTAACAGGAAACAGGATGTGTGGATATGAAATCAATTGAGGTTACATTTGAAATGCATTCAAAATATAAAATGCAGATTCAATCAATAGATTTTTCAAATGGTTTATTATTGAGATTAACAATTTGTGAAATTTATTGCATTAGTTTTTAATGAAGGATTCTATTGTTATCGTAAAAATTAAGTTGATTTAGATAATTCTTTTTTAAGTTTTATATAAAAAATTGTTTTTTAAATTTATTAATATTTCGCACATTAAATGATAAGCAGGCACCACTTAAAATTTATCAATATTTTTTTTTATAAACCAGTTCACTAATTACATTTATAACTTCAAAACAAATTCGTTTGCGTCACTATCTTCTTAAGCATTTGTGAAACTCAATTTCACTAAAAAGAATTGCAAGCATGTGTTTGAAGCCAGTTTTCTGCCTCTCTTTAGCATTTTTGAGTTTTGGGTTGTGGCTGTTTATGATTTAATTTCCCTATAAATGAAGAAAACTATTTAATCTAAGAAATATTATAAATAAGTTATGGTATAAACACTTTTACTTTTGCAAACAATAAATAAGTTGGTGTTCCATTATGCGACAATGGATTAACAGCTTTGAATTCATCTTATATTACGTTAAGCCTCGAAATATTACTATTTCTTTTTATCTAGAATGAATCCGTGGCTGTGCGCCTTAGACATTCCAGTCGTAACGCTCGTCTTTTGTGACGTATACACCTCGCTACAGTAGGTATTGCCAATTTCAATACAAAGCGAGTTCCCCCAGCAAAATATTATCATTTGAAAGTAGTTAAAGCCCACGTATGCAATACGTTGCTTACTTAATCGCAGAATTGCTTTCAAGATGCAATAAAGTAAGGGAACGTTTAAATAATTTTTCAAAAATTATAAGAAAGAGACAGAAACTATTGCTGCTTAGCGGCTCCTCTCCAATAAAAATCATGCCTTATAAATGCGCATTGGTAAGTGATTTCGTAAGATCGTCTACATTGCAAAATTGCTTCTAGGTAAGCAGTACTTTTTGTTCATTCTGAGTTGCAGTGAGTCAAAATAACGCAGATTAGTTATCAGTTTTCAAAGGAATAAGATTTTTACGTTGATTATGTTATTTTGTTTTTAATAATTTGAAAAATTATTTTAAACAGGTACATTTATTTTGCTCCATAAAATAACGAAATTTTGAACGCAGCTGCACAGGTGGTTAAAACTAGGGATGTAACGACACGTATTTTTGCTGATACGATACCGATACCAATACTCAAAAAGAAATATCGGCGATGCCGATACCGATACGAATATTAAATTTTAATTTAAGGTAGAATTGACAAAACTCAAGTAGAATAATTGTTTTTATTATACAAATTTATAATAGGTGTGTTCATTTACAGAAAATTATTGCTTATTTTCAATAATTGTTACTAGAGATTGAATAGTTACGAGAGAGTGAAAAAAGAGCAAAACAATTTCAGAAACAAACACTATTTTGAAAATTTCTGATAGTAAAGTTTTTACCAGCAAGAATTGTTCAACCACCTGTTTCGTGTTTTTGTTTAAAACGTCATCAATAAATGAATAAATGTAGATCGCTCTATTGATAATTTTGACAGTTTTCTGAAACTAGCTGTTCAACATTCCAATATTGCCCCCAAAAAAACAAAAACTATTAAAATATATTCCACAGATGTCGAGCGTCTCTTGTCTGAAAAAAGGAGGGCTCGAAGAGAGTGGCAATTGCACAGATCTCCTCAACTTAAGAACTTGCTAAAAGAGTGTACAAAAAGATTAAGAAAGTTATTGCAGACTCAGAAAACGGCTTCTCTGGAAAAATATCTTAAGGAACTTGATGCAACTCCACAATCGGACTACTCATTATGGCGTGCAGCTAGAAACCTCAAAAGGCCAGTTGTCTCTAAACCACCATTAAGAAACTTGAATGGAAGTTGGGCAAGAAATGATGTTGAAAAAAGAAATCTGTTTGTAAGTCACTTGAAAAACGTATTTACACCTAATATATCTCACAATATTGCGGTCGATTTACCACCTGTTGCTGCTAGAGCAGCTATTCCCCTAAGATTTGAGATGAGAGAAATCGAAAAGGTTATATGTGACTTAAACATTAAGAAGGCACCTGGCATTGATAAGATCAGCAATAAAATGCTATTAGAGCTACCTCGCGTAGCAAAGAAAATTATTCTTTTTATTTTTAATGCTATTTTACGCCTTGAATACTTTCCTCAAAAATGGAAGGTTTCCTTAGTTACCATGATACCAAAGCCAGGTAAAGATCATACGAAAGTTGAGTCTTATAGGCCTATTAGCTTATTATCAAATATGTCAAAGCTATTTGAGAAATTATTAGTTTCAAAATTAACACCGATTTTAAGTGAAAATAGATGTATTCCAAACCATCAATTCGGATTTAGAAGAAAACACAGCACAATTGAATAAACTCATCGAATAGTAAATGTCATAAGAAAAACATTTGAAGAAAAAAAATATTGCTCAGCACTCTTCATCGATGTTTCGCAAGCTTTTGACAAAGTCTGGCATGAAGGCTTATTACACAAATTGAAGCAAAATTTACCAGCAAACACACACAAACTGTTAGAAAGCTACTTAGTCGGTCGTCAATTTATTATTAAAGAAGGAAATTTCATAAGTTCACCTCAGCCGATTGGCGCTGGAGTCCCACAGGGCAGCATCCTGGGCCCTCTATTATACTTAATTTATACTTCGGACATGCCAACAAACAACTACACCCAAACTTCAACATTTGCAGACGACACAGCTTTTCTAAGCGTCCACGAAAACCGTTATGAAGCATCTCGTTACCTACAGCATCATATATTTCAACTAGAAATATGGCTAAGACAATGGAGGATAATGGTCAATGAGCAAAAATGCGTACATATAACATTCACCCTGCGCCGGGAATCTTGCCCCCCTATTACAATCAATAATCAAATTATTCCTCAACATTCGCATGTAAAATATCTCGGTATACATCTGGATCGGCGATTAACGTGGAAATGCCATATAGAGGCAAAATTAACTCAAATGAAACTAAAAGCCATCCAAATTCATTGGCTTATTGGAAGAAATTCTGTTCTTAGACTCGATTGCAAGCTTCTACTTTACAACTCTATCTTAAAGCCTATCTGGTGCTACGGTATTCAACTATGGGGCACTGCCTCGGCCTCTAATATCGAAAAAATTCAAAGGCGCCAAAATAAACTTCTTCGTATAATCACAGCCGCCCCCTGGTATGTTAAAAACTCAAACATTCATAAGGATCTCAACGTGCCATTAGTAAAAACTATGATTACAAAATATGCAGTAAAATATTTAAAAAGACTTGAACAACACCCAAATCCTTTAGCTCGAAATATTTTAAATCATGGCGGCCACACTCGCTTAAGGAGAAGAGACACTGCAGCACTTATCCAACTAGATGAGAGACAAACACCTATATAAGTGAACAGAACCCGTGATGAAGAAAATTTTTGTCTGGCACTGGCAGGACATAAATAAAGTATTAGGTTAAGATTTGATAAATTATTGTTAGTTCATATTAAATATATGAAGATTCAATAAATAAATAACGAAAAAAAAAAAAAAAAAAAAAAAATAAATGAATTTATAAAATATATCTTTCATAATTTTTAAATTAAAAGTTTTTCAATAACATAAGATATTTATTTTTCCAAAATTTAAGAACAATATCCTTGCGCAAACAAAAAAAATTTAATTTATTAAGAAATAATCTCGTATCTTGCATCTTAATAATATCAATATCAGGGTTGTCAGATTGATTTTGAACTTTTTCGCCAATTTCAATATCAAAAATCGCCAAAGCATTTATTTTTTAGTTTTTGATAATAATATACGTATTTTTAGAATAGTTAAAAATATTTTTTTATAAATCCTAAAAAAAAATGTGTTCCGTATCACTAAAATCCACCAAACAAAATAAAAATGATTAGTGAACACAAAAATGTGCAATGTTTAAAATATTTATAGTAGTCTACTTAAAGCAACAAAAAAACAATTTTTGCGATAAGTATAAAATAAATATTGGATATTGGATATCCGAATGGTCAACCAGGATGGAAAAATAAAATATTGATAATCATCGTGTTTTATTGTTTATAATTATAAAAAAAGACAATGTTTTTATAATAGAATGCTATATATATGATATTCTATGATATCTTAGCTGTTTACTTGAGGAAATTGGGCTGGAAACTGGAAAATTTAATATTTTCGTTTTAAGCTACTTCTCAAGACATTTTTATATTTAATTATTTTACATGCAAAAAAATTTGTTATGTTTGGCCTCTTTCTTTAAAATCTCTCTATTGCAATCAATTAAGAAGTGAAAATTGTAAGGAGAAGATAAAAAGTTCGATTAACGGTAAATTAACGGTTAAAACATATGGAAAAATCGTACGTTCGCCACCCATACGTTCGCGACCGGTACTTAAGCCAATTAAACAAAAACCAATAGATATATTTTATTATGCAAATACTATATAGAGACCTACATTGATACACTTTTAAAATAAATTAATAACTTTTGAATATTCCGTTCCATTTCGCAAATGTTTACATTTCACTACTCTCAGCCAAAGTTGACTTCTATTTTGAGTACGTTCGTGACCACATGTTTATAACTATCATTATGAAAACTTAAACTCGATGAAATCCATCTTTTGCACTAAGCATAGAGCTACCAAAATGCTATCGAATTGCAAAAAAAAAAATTATAGGAAAAGTTTTGTTTTCCATATTATTTGTACATCAAAAGCGTACCAACGTACGTTCGTGACCCCAGGAAATGGCCATATACAATACATTTGTATGTAGTTGCAGTTCTATGTTATATCTAAAACGCTATATACGTCACCGAGAAGACTCCCTTTTTGTCTTCTTTTTTGGAATACATTGTGAAGGTACAAAATTAATGCAAAATATACTATTTACATTCATATAACTTTCAGCTCGTAAAAACGTGTCGAAAACTTCATATCGAATTCGAAGGCGAGTTTTAGCGGAGTTCATTATTTCAACACAAACATTAACATTGTAATAAGCAGCATATAAAGAACAGCCAACGAAAGTTCCTTAAAATGGTACGTACCAGGGATGTTAAAGTTGGTACAATTGTACTTTTTTTGGTACATGTTGACCTTCTAAAGTACTGTGGTACTACCGTGACTCACTTCGTACAATTTAAGAATTTGTCATAGTTCCCCATTTTTGAATTTTTAGTACAGCAAACAAATTATTGAGTACTTTTCATTGCATTTATGTTGTACAACAAATCGTTAATGTAATAGGCGCTTGAATATTCGACTAGTATTGTGGTGTATAGAGCGCTTAGTTCCCTTTTACAATGTGCAAGTGAAAGGCAGACAGACGAAAAAATCAAAAATTAAGTCGCCAAACAAGTTTAAAAATCGCCACGTTTAGCGAGAAATCGCCACATCTAACAGCCCTGGTCAATATGCCTAACGTACTCGTTTCTGCTGCCAAAGTGTTCATTTACTTTTTAATTTTTTTTGAGTACTTGGGAGAAAAATTTTGTAAATTTTATCGTTGCAAGTTTCTGCTAGTAAAGTGCATGAACACACCTAATGAATTTTTTTTTTTTTAATTTATGTCAACTTTAAATATTAACAATCATATTTAAAATTGACATCAATTTGATTTTAAAAATAAACAAATTGGTTTTATGGTAATATTAAAAAAAAAAAAATTTATGTTTATAGAAAAGAACAGTGCAAGAGATTATAAAACTTAAAACGTTCTCAGTTAAGTAGGTAGGAAGAAAGGCTGGTGTGAAGTCTCCTTCAAGCCTTCACCCAGAGACCAATATGGTCCATTGTGATGCCAAAAACTTTTGCCGAGATCGCAAATCCCTTCGAACTAGACCTTCAGTGGAAAAAAGTCTCTCAGATGCGGCAGAACTCATTTCAAGACTTAAACATTTCTCCACAAAGCGGATCTGCGTCTCTAGTAATATAAGAAGGTCTAAGGTGTATCTTGACTTCTTCTTTAGTAATTGCATAGCTGGAGATTGACAGAGGCTCATCTTCCTCGGTTTTTTTTATAAATGGTATACAAAAGCTCTAACAGCCATATTTAGACTTATCAGAACTTTTACTAAGTGTTGGGTTGACCCTATCTTGCACAATTTCAGAATGCATAGTCATAGTAGCTCAGTAAGAGTACAGAAACGAATTAAGCCGTTTATCTTTAAAATATTCGGAGAATTTTAGATAAACAATAGGTTTCATTATTCTCTAAACACTTTGATCTGTTATACAGCACTAATGGCAAGTCACCAGTTTTTAGACCTGTGAGCTATTCCCTATCTCAGGTTATTCATTTACTATATTTTCTAATAATTTACTAGCGGAATTATATCAGACAATGTAGCAGTGGCCTTGCTTATGTTTTTGTAGCCTCTTTGAAGTAACCCGAAATGTTCAGCAAAATTATATTTATTCTCACAAGCATTATCAAAAATAAGCACTAAAATCTAAAAAAGTACAAAATTTGCACGTCCTTGTTCTACAAATACATAAAAGATGCAATTCGTTGATGCGTTTAATCATCTGTCAAAAAAGTGGAATCAGTTGTATTGACAAGTTACACAGCAAACGCGTAAAATGCATAACTATTGAACGCATCAACTCAGACTATTTTTCATGCGTCTTTTTAAAAAAAGGTCAAGACATAGAACGCATAGAACGCGTGGTTTGGACCTCCAATTCGAAACAATTAAATATTATTTTGTTTTTATTTAATGCTCTGATTTTAAATGTGTTATTATTTGTATCGAAAAAATAAGCATTGAAAATGAAATTGTTTTAGCAAAAAAACTCTAAAAAAGTATCGGCGTATCAACAGTAAAATATCGCCGATACCGATATATCGGCAAACCTGAACTATCTCCGATGTATCAATATCGGTGTTCGTAACATCCCTATATTAACAATTTTAATAAAAGACATCTAAGTACAATTATTACAAACTAAAACATTTTATGACTGACAAAAAGGTTTCTTACTCATATGCACCTTTGCAATTAGAGCAAAAACAGAAAAAAGGTGAAATTTAAAAAAAAATAATCAAAAAAACAATGCGCAACCTTTTTTTTAGTCTAAAAGAAGAGATTGCAAGTTTTATCGTGGTTTAGACTAGCGATTAGCTTCACTTTAATAAACCTCTTATATTTTTTTTAAGTGATTTCGAACGAATTTTTTTACCATAAACATTTTAAATAAAAATTTTCTAAAAACTTATAGTCTTTAACAGAACTTATAGTCTTTAATAGAAAAAACAATGTAAAATCCTAAGTTGTATTGCCTTATTGTAAACCTCTCAAGAACGTTAAAAGTTGAGTATCAAATTATTTGATTTTTGGTATTGTTCGAGTAAGAACTTAATCAATTTTTGAATTTTAAAATTGCTCGATTAATCGAATAGGTGTTTTAAATAATTCGAACTCCTAGAACAATTCGAATAACTCAAATAATTTTATCCAATGGGAAAAACATACACCTCTATTTTTAATAGATTAAATTGAAATACTTTTTAAACAATTTTCTTAATTGATAAAAAACTACTGAAAATTTTTTTCTGTGTAAATAAATAAATATATAATTCAATGGATGGAGTCTTCATTTCACTAGTATAAATTTAAAATGTTTAACATTAATTTTTTTTTCGATTAGCAAACATAATTTATATTTTATCCCAAAATTTTTAAAAATCCCTTGATGTCATGAACCAATATTTGCTTATTTCCACTACATTTCACATAGTAAAATATATCAAGGTAATTTTCCAAAGTTTTGTTTTCTTTAATATAACTTTAGTTTTCTTTGTTTAAAAAAAATTAAACATTTCATATTCTGTTTTATTCGCATTTTCTTGTTTAGTCACGCATAACATTTTATATGCCTAAAAACTTTTGGAAATGTGTGTGAGTTTATGTTCTTAAATGTGCACATTTGTTTGCGTTAGCATACGCTTTTATCTGTAAGTTAAAAAAAAAGTGTTTTTGAATGTCTGTAAAACACCTGCTCATTAGTAAATATCCAAGCTTTTAGCATTATCATCATTATAATTTTGGGTATTTGGTACATCACAACTAATGCTACAAAATGCACACATTCGCATGAAAACCTCTACACTGAAATGTACGTGTTTATCGATGTAGTTACAAATACACGTTTGTTTGTATACAAACATACATAAACAAGTAATACAGAAAAAGTTTTAATTGCAAAACAAAAGCGTGATGTTACGTATGCGTCTTTGTGAAAAGAATATCCGTAAATATACATACAAGTAAACTCACAATCATATATATATACATATATATATATATATATATATATATATATAATGCACACGTCCATATTTAATAGCAAAAAACGAGTAAAACACACACATAATTAGCAAACTTATATAAACTCAAGTAGTAGTTGTAAAAATTAAAAGAGTTTTAATGAGCTTATGATAAAAAAAAATACTAACTCATATAATATAGACACACATTTTTTACCCTACAGTAATAAGACTCTGTTGCTCTTTTTTAAAATTTTTTCTAAACAGTTACTAAAGTTTTGATTTATTCTTTGCTATACAGATATGGCAAAAAATTGATAATTCTGTAAGAAAAACCACAATAAACTGGTGGCGGAATTGAAATTTTGAACAAACTCGTTTTATACGAACAGAAATTATACCGCCAGATTTCGTGAAGAGCGTATTTAATATATAATTTACCAGAGGCCCTTTATAAAACCACTCTGGGGAAACACTTTAGAACGCCTCAAAACGTAACAAATAAAGATATTGCAGTTAATTATGCATGGGGCCCTGGGGAAATACAATGTAAATGTTGCTCCAATTTTTAAGCTGATTCTGTTTCTTGACGATTTAAGAAAAAGAGTGAGCCAAAAAAGAAAAAAAATTACTAGGTGCTTCTTTTTTGGAGATCCTTATTTGACTTTAAACTCTTTTTTATACCATTCACCACGAGTAGAGAATTAGGGTTGACTAAGTTTGTCATTTTGTGTGAAAATTTATTGTTATACACCTAAGATCCCATTAAGTATATATATTCTGGCTCCTTGAGTAATTCTAAGTAGACTAAGCCATGTCCGTCTGTTGAAAACACGCTCACTTTTGAAAAACGCAAAAGAAAAGAACAAACATGGTCTGAAATTGCTTGTAGTTATCCTAAGCAGTTTGGCATTGAAATCCAGCAACATCGCTTCAGTAGGATTAGAACTATGAATAAAAATGTGGAACCACCACCCAAAAAAAATTGATAATTTTGATGCAAAAACTAACATAAATGGTGGAATAATGCACGGAATGATATAAAATTTTGCACGAATTCGCATAATTGACCAAAGGCCTCATATAAAACATACTCGCGGAAAACAGTTTAGTACGCCTAAAACCCTAATCAATAACGCTATCATACTAAAATTTGGTACGTCACAGTTTTATTAAACCTGTAATCACACTGTAAAAGTTTATGAAGATCGGTTCATAATTTACACCAGGTCCCATAAAAACCCTACTCCCGGAAAACGGTAAAGTACGACTAAATCCGTAAAAAATAATGAAATTTGGTATGTCATAGTTTTATATGACTACAAATCACACTGTAACATTTCGTGAAGATCGGTCCACAATTTACTCTAGGCCCCATATAAGCCCTACTCCCGGAAAATGGTTTAGTACGCCTAAAACCGTAATTAATATTGCTATCATAATAAATTTGGTATATAACAGTTTTATAAGGCTAGAAATCGCAGTGTCAAATTTCGTGAAGATCGGTCCATAATTAACCAAGGCCCCATATAAATCCTACTCCCGACAAACAGTTTTATGGGACGAGAAGTCAAACTGCCAAATTTCGATATAAACCCTACTCCCGGAAAACAGTTTATTGCGCCAAAAACCAAATAAAGACCACTTTGGGAGAATAATTAAATTCGCATAAAACCATAACAGATATAGATATTGCGGTGAAATTTCCTCCAACTTAGATTCATATGGTCAGAAAAAATATCATGCAATCTTGTGAAATTCACTGTTAACGCTAAAACTAATTATACTGCTGTGTTGAAATTTATTCTAATTTATTTTTTGTATGATTGGTCCATAATTTACCATACGTCCAATACAAATTACCCTCCTAAAAATCATTTTAGTTCGGCTAAAACTGTTACGAATCATGATATTTTACTCAAGCTAGTTCAAAGTTCTAAAACGAAACGCATAAAACTTTCTTATTGTCGCACAGTGGCGCCCGTAGAGCAAGCGAGGTTGCAAAAATCAAAATTTTCATGAGTGCCGACGAAGTTTTGAATAAACCCATATTATAGGAAACTTTTCAACGATTTCAAATATGCCACTCTTAATAATATCACATTTTTAGTTTAGAAGATATAACCGTTCAAAGTTGACCGACTTTCGGTTTTCAAAAAAACACACAATTTTTAGTCAATTTGTTGCGATTTCAGGTGTA
Source organism: Pollenia amentaria (assembly GCA_943735925.1). Lineage (NCBI taxonomy): Eukaryota > Metazoa > Arthropoda > Insecta > Diptera > Polleniidae > Pollenia > Pollenia amentaria. Next base: position 182,388,651 of record OX031007.1, on the reverse strand, counting down.
ATATCACGAAAAATAGGTAACGAATCGCCTTATTTTTTGTTTGTATTGATTGATGTATTTATTAAATGTATAATGGTAAAAAAAAATTAACTGTTTGCTTTGTGTTTCTCCTGGTAAATCACTATTTAAGAACTATCCGTTTTTTCACTATTTTTCAACTTTGACGGAAAATAAAAAAAAACTATATTTTTCTATATTTGCCATATTTGCAAAACCTGTTCTTTGATTATTTCTTTACATAATTCAAAAGGTTTTATCTGCCCGTACGTGCCCGTTTGGCTTCTAGAGGTAAAAAAGTTTAAAAAGACATGGTTGCAGAAATTGTATGGCGTCCATCCCTTATATGTTTTGACTGACAGTAGTTTGATCTAATAGTTTGAAAAAAACTACTCATTGAAATTAGCAGGTACGTACCTCACATAAACAATACTTTGGCGTACAAATGGTCAGGAACAATATTGACTTATGGTCCCTACAGGTAGGCACAAATCTTATTTGGACACGTGCATAATATCAAAATTGCATTATTCAGCCTAAATCCATATGTATGCAGGGAACAGGTAAATTTTTAGGCATAGTAGCATAAGCCTATGTATTGCAAAATAAGCATAATGCCTGGATAGTCTACGCCTGAAAGTTGGCGCAACAATTACTGAAACCATTAAACAATTTAAGTATTGAAAACATGGCGTTGAACAATTTAAAATTATTTGAACTGTTTATAAAGTCAACCACACCAAAGTTTTTCACGGAAGTGAAAATTCTTCCTGAGAAGTTGACATTGATCAGCAAATGGGGCTGCGATGGATTATCCGGACAAAGCGTTTATAAGCAAAGGATATCTTCCGATGACGCTACAATATCGGACGGAAATATGTTTATGGCATCTGTTGTTCATTTGCGGCTAAAATCGGATGATTCCCTACACTGGAAAAATCCACGTCCGTAATCAGTGCATTATTGCCGACCACTAATGTTTCAGTTTGCAAGGGAATCGGCAGAACTCATAAGGACTACGGTGCAGGACATTGAAGAACAAATAAGCAAGATTAAGCCTACAAAGCTGCAAATTGGAGAAGGAAAATATATTGAATGCAATTACGAGTTCCACCTGACCATGGTTGACGGAAAAGTCGTAAACGAACTGACAGGAACAACCTCAACAATGTCATGCCCGATTTGCAAAAAGAGTCAGAAGAACTTTTTTCAATTCAATTAAATTTATTTCATATATAATATGTTACATCTCAATTTTATATAATTAGTTGTAAAGAGTTTAAGATTAGTATCTTTTTCTGCTTAATTATAACATATTTCAATTAGTTATCATATACATATATATAGACAGAATTATATTGGAGGAAAAATTTAGCAAAAACCTATTTAAACCCCTTTTTTCGTTTTATTTTTATATTTTTTATTATCGATTTTTTATTATTATTTGTCAGAAGAACTTTGGTAATTTAAACGATTCTACAAATTAGGAGAATTACGAATATGGAATGTCACCATTGCACGCAAGGATAAGGTGTATGGAATTCTTGCTAAAACTGGCATATACCCTACCACAAGAGGAGGAAAACTTCGATGAAAATACATCAATAAAGGATAAGGAAAAGATCAGAAAGAAGCAAATACAGGATGCTTTTTTTAAACAAGTTGGACTAAAAGTAGACTGTCCCAAGCACGGATACGGTAACTCAAACGATGGAAACACTTCTAGGAGATTTTTTGAAAATGATGAGGCAGTAACTAGAATCATTGGAATTGACAATCAAATCGTGAAAAGATTGGGAACGATCTTGGATGTTTTAAACTGCAAAGAAAATGTAAATTCTACAAAATATGGAAAGTATGCGTCGAAAACTGCATCTTTTTTAGCAGAAATGTATCCACAGAAGAAGTTGACCCCGACCGTCCATAAAATATTGGCGCATGGCAAAGATATAATTGAGTACCAGTCTTTGCCAATTGGAGAGCTTTCTGAAGAAGCACAGGAGTCTCTTAACAAATTTTATAAAAAATATAGATTGCAGAACACATTCAAAGCATCAAGGGTGAGGCAAAATGAGGACCTCTTCAACATGTTGGCAGCATCTTCCGATCCACTAATTTCTTCCCTGCGGCATGTGAAGTCACGAATAGAGTAACAAAATAATTATAGTTTAGAAATGGTTAGTCTTTTAGATATACCTTCTCCTACGAATTGTGATGAATATTTTACAGAAAATTGAAAAAATAAATTTAAAAAAAAAAATTATTTTTTTTTTAATTTGTTGGGTAATAATTTAAAACATAAAACCCTAAAGAAAAAAAATAAAAACAATCTAAAAATGTAAAAATAATTTTTTTTAGTTACCACAAAATTGATTTTTCTACTAATTTTAACTTTGATAACCCATAAGTAGGCCCCTACAAAGCGTAGTACCCTTTCCAAACGCTCATTTCATAGGCTGAACAGTTATCTATCATATGCTGTTTAAACTGTTCAATTATCTTATTCGGTTCAAAAGATATGATTTTTGCAACGAAAAAACTCAAATGGCGCCACTGTGTGTCGGTCAATAATTTAATAAAGGTCTAAACCGCAACCAATTTTAATGCTGACGTTCATTTTTGTGAAGCTTAGTTAATAATATATATGTTTTTTATCATATAGAGTCTACTCCTGGCGGTGGAGGGTATCAAAGATTCGGCTGAGCCGAATAGAGCACTCTAACTTGTTTCCTATGAATTTTTAAAAACCAAAACTTTAAAAGTTTTTTTTTTTTTTTTTTTTTTTTTTTTTTTTTTTTTTTTTTTTTTTTGTCAAATTTAACTGATATCTCTGAAACTACTGACCAAATTTAGGAACAATGCTTGTTTGCAAGATCTAAAGAGGTGTTCTATACTAAAAATGGAAAACCCTTCTAAAGTTATGGTAATATATGTGGTAAAATAATCCTCATTTTTTATAGTAAGATATATCGCGAAAAGCAGAGACGATGAAAAAAGTACAGTGCAGATTCGTGTTCAGCATGTCAAATAACTAAAGAAACCGCTTTCATTTCTAGCAAATGAAAAATGTTTATGAAATTTGTAAACCTGCACAGAAAAAATTATTAAATTTCTCAAATCACCAAATTTGTTCTAAATTCATAATATCAAGCAAACAATTTGTTGATTTTGCACCTATTACCAAAATGATTATATTGATTACTAAAAATTTTAAAATTTTGAAAAAATATTTTCAATAAATGATATTTTTAATTTTAATTAAAAAAGTGATCAAAAAACTTTGCCATTTCAAACAATGTGTTAATTTATTTAAATAAATATTGACAACTCCCAACAACAATTCTACATATTTAAATTATTTTATTTTAAACGAAAAAAGTCAATTAAGATTTTTGGTTATTTAATTAAAATTTTAATTGAAAATTTATTTCAAAACAACTAAAATCAAAATAAAATTTTTAATTTTCTTTCAACAAAAAAAATAATTGATTCAATTATCACATTACACTATAGGTCAAATGGAAATTTTTCTGTGCGAAATTAATAACTACTATAAAAACATGGCATTCAAACCAAAACCTGTAAGAATTCCATTAGAAAGTGTAACCCTTTTTAAAAAAATGGAATTTAACCCACTAACGACCAATAATTAACCCTTTTTCAACCATTAAAACAAACATAATGCATTGTGTTGAATTTTTTTTATTATATTATAACATTTAGAAATTGCTTAAATCTAATTTATTTTGAAAATTTAAATTCAAATGGGGTTCATCACTTTCCTCAATATCATCAATTTCTTCGTCTTGGTTGCTAAGCTGAATACCTTCAATGGATTCGCTGCAACATAATAACTCAATTACTTCAGGTGGAAGTGAATAACGTTTACGCTTTTGTAAGCGTCTGGTTAAAAATGTTGTGGAAGCTAATAGTCTGAAGTATCAACAGTCCTATTAAATACATCTAACAAGTTATTGGTGCGGCTGTTTTTGCGGGCGTGATACAACCTAACGCGTTTGTATATTTTGTGACGCGATTCAGAAGCATCTTCGCCAGGAAAACGTATTGTATTGCGCTGTTTTCTATTATTTGTTTTGAGTGTATGAGCACTTTATGGACCGTGGCAGTCATTGGCAACCAGGGATATAGCTCCTGAAAACGGTTTGCTGTTTCAAAGCAATATATTTCCAATTTATTTGAATCGATTTTGAACCGGCAGGCTAAGCAAATCAAAATGATTTTGAATCGAAATATTATATCTCTGTCAAAATCAGTTATTTCGGAAAAAATATCATTCTCAGTAAAAGCTCGTTGAGCAATGTTTCTATCATTTGTGGAACCAAAACCACCTACTATGGGCATGTCCACGCGTAGTCCAAGTTTTCTCCTCCGCTTCCATTGCAGCCCATTTTTCCCACTTTTGAGCCAATTGTACGCAAAAAAAATTAGTGTTTGCTTTATATTTTTATCCGTTTCATCCGAAATAGTATTAAGTTTGATTTTGTCAACAACGTGTTTGAAAACTACATCAAAATTGTCTTTCTTATTGCATTCTTTTTGCCATATTTCAAACAGATCGTTTTTTTTTTTTTTTTTTTTTTTTTTTTTTTTTTTTTGTTGATATAGAGGTTACCTACAAGAAAAGGCATAACTCATAAAGCGCAAATAATCGCAATTTGTCACAAACCAAAATTAACTCATTACATTATATTTAATCCAATTTTTCAATTTCAAAGAGGTCAAATGGGGTCAAAATTTTTAAACGCTTACGGAATGTAAAAGTTTAAAAAAATTAAACACTTTTAAGGCAATGTTGTCGAATAAGTTCTTTTTAATTATACCGACATAAATATAAAGCTGTTATAATTAAAAACAGTAGTACTTACCTGTCACTTTATTTTCCATTTAAATTAAAAAGTTATAATAAACACAAATCGAGAAATGCAAACTTTAAGTTGACCTTGCACTATTGAACAATCTAGCACGTTTGTAGAAAACATTGAATTGATTGACTTTGATGCACAAATGTGTAACGGTGCTTTCTTTTTACAACAAAAAAACATCACACGTCTTTATTTTGAAGCATTTCCAATTAAAAAACAACAACAACAATAGTAAAACGCCACTTCGATTTTTATCAATTTAGCACAGAAAAAGCTGTGATTTGACCTAATGTGCATTAATTAAATTTTAATACTTTTTAAACTATTTTTTTAATTGATAAAACACTTTTTTCTGTGTGTGTAGTCTAAAATAGTTTTTACTTACTGCCTATTTCACTAAATGCGAACGAACGCTTTCGTTCGCACAAATACATGTAAAACAAAAACAAATTTTTGAGAATTTGAACGAAAGCGTTCGTTCGCATTTAGTGAAATAGGCAGTTAATCTTTTCTTTCTGTTTTTAAATTTTCGTCGTTAATTTTAATTAAAATTTTGGTAGGTATCAGAAATTTAGCACGCCCAAATACAGCGTTCTTCATTGTTTTTATGTATTAAATTTTATCATATTCTTAACCTTTAATATTCCATTTATTTACTACGTAAGTAATCGTTTGCAATAGTTTTGACATGATACAAAAACTAGCTTCGGTGACCCAAATCCAAAAATATAGTGTTGTTAAATTGAGAGGATATTAAATGAATATTTTTACACTGCAAAAATTAATACTCAACATTTTACGAAACGAGCTTTTGTAGTAACTTTTTTTTTATTTTTCTAAAGGTTTATATGTACATAATCCAAAAACGTTCTTGTTTCATATTGCTTTCAGTTTTACTGTTTTATGAAAAAAAAAACGTTTTCTAACTTTTATATTAATAAAAAAAATCGCTAAATTCACATATTACTTGATTTGAAACTATTCGTTTAGTATTCTAGCTTATAGGCAATTATAAAATATTTTCGTAATATATACGAACAATTTTCGAAATTTGAAGATTTTGCATTTTTTTTCATACATTGTATTTACAATAGTTTGCGAATTCATATGAATAAGGCATGAATTTTTTTTTGCCGTGTATAAGTACTAGGGATGCCAATCGGGACTGATGTTTGAAAATCCCGGGATTAAGGATTTTTGGAATCCCGATCCCGAAATCACGGGATATTCTGGAATTCGGAATTTACGGGATCCCGGAATTATCCGGGACTTCAATATATTTCTCGGGATCAATGTTTTTCTTTCCCCTGCGGCCAAACAATTAAGCTTTTGTTTATAGTCTTTTACATATACTGTTTGTCAAAATTTACATAAATTGAAAGCTGTGACGTAGACTGCACGCAATTTTTAAGCAATTTACTTTCAAGATGTCATCAAGAAAACAATTTATACTGACAAACGAAAAATTTGCTCACTTAACTTCTAATCAGCTGTTAAATTTAAAGTAAAATTGCCAAATAAATGGATGGTTAAAATTGAGAGCAATCTCGTGGCCAATTTAAAAATGTGAGTGTGTTAGTAAAAAAAAAACTTTAAAAATATACGTATCTCTTAGTTTTTCTAGATCAATTCATTTCGGTTTTTTGAGAGCAATTCAATTTTTAATGTGAATTAAGTTGTGACGATATTAATACACGGCAAAATGAAGTCCCTCTCATCGATCTCGATAGCTGAGTTAAAAACTGTAACACTATGTCCACATAGTTCAGTACACCACCAACCAGGGTGAGGCCTAGATTCATAATTAAGGAAGTTTGAAATTTATTTTAAAACAATTTTTTTATACAAATGTTGCTTAAAACGGTAATTTTTTTATGAATACGACGGACAGTGTTTATTTATAAAAAAAATTATTTTATTTACCGTATGTTTTTTAAGAAATTTTTTTTATATTAATGGACCGGAAGGAATATGAGCTATTTCATAAAAATTATGACTTAATCTTATATATACATATAAATACGGGAATAATTTTTTTGTAGTTGATTTTTAAGTATCTTATCGTCCACCGATTTTAATGAGACACATAGATTTTTTTCTAAATTGTTAGTACTAAATTGTTTAAAAAGTGCTTTATATATTCTTGCAAACACACACATACAAATAATTTTTGTTTTTGAAACCAAAATAAAAATTTTCGTTCAGAAATTTATATTTTTGTATTGTTGTTTCAATATACATATTTTTTTTTATTTTATTTCTAAGAACAGGCAATTTAAACTTTATTTTACCATTTTTTACTCTAAACTTTATCACATACATATTATAAAATAGTAAATAAATGATTTAATAATAACAAATAAAAAGAAATATGAGAAGACATTTGTTATTTTCTAAAATTCAGGAATCCCTTTTAAATAAGAATTGCATATTCCATACGTACATAAAAAGATTTATTTTAACTATAAATATTAAATGGTCGAATTTCGGCCACCTGGCGGTCTAGTTGTTATAAATATATCAAATGTTATTCTTTAGTTTCAGAATAATACTTTAATTGGATCGTGTATAATTTTTATTTGTTTCTTGATATATAACAATTATTTCTCGATTTCAATATTTTGCATAAAAATAACTATTTTTATTTTGGTATTATGTCTTAACTTGCTAAACGTAATTGTAAAAGAGGCTTGAGATGTAAATCTGCAAATATTTTTTCTACTTAAAATAATGGTTTTTATGGAGCAAAATACAAAAATCAAGAAAAAGGCGTCATATACCAAGCAAGAAATAAACATTTTAAATACTCGCTGTGTGCCAAAAACAAAAAATAAACTCAAAAATAAGAATTATTTGCAATAAAAAATATAACTCAAATATGTCAATCCCGAAAAATCACGGGATATTAGGATTCGGGATTTCCCATTTGGCATCCCTAATATGTACATATATGCGTAGTAAAAGTATATGTGTATGTAATAGTGGTAACAATAACGAAAGCAAATGTATTGTTTGTTTATATATAAATATAAACCATCAATCATGTATAAGACAACGAAATAATAACAAAAGATTTAACAATACAAAAAGTGCACATGACAATACTAACACACATTTATGGTATATGTACATGTGTATATGTTTAGTATATGTCATACGTGTGTTCGCATGTATATGCTTTATTAAGATCAAAAACAATAGCTGAGCCGAACTACAGTAAAATGAAAACAAAAACTATACTAAACTAAATACATTCTTATCCTTTACAACAACTAATAGAACTTAACAAGTATTGATACAAAAACACATATACATATGTACATAACATTTGTATGTATGTGATGTGAATACAAGAATAAACATAAAATAAATGTTTCAAAGTTCGTTTGCATGTTCATGTCAATGTTACAATTACATCTTCTGTATCTGAAATTCTTACTTTTAGTGTTGTACTTTAATTATATAAACAAAAATTTATATAGTAGATATACTTTTAATCTAGATTTTTATTACAGTCATATGCATAACAGAGTTTAGTCTAACTTTGTAACTAGTCTTATAAAGGATGTTTACGAGTTAAGGTGATTTTCAAAAGTAATTAAAATATGATGCTAAGACGATGTTAAGATATTTTAATATTGTTATAACCAAAACAAAAACAATTTCATAATGATTTTATCGTTGAAAACTTAAAATAAAAAGGGGTCACTATTAAACAGCGAACTATAAAACGTTTATGGATGCAACGAGCTAATAGGAAAAGCTGAATAAGCTCTCTTAGTTGTACGTTTTGGTGTAACATATCATTTGAAGGAAGCACTTACAAATGTGGCTTTCACACCATTGACTCACAGCTGCGAAAAATATTCAGATGGATACCTGCCCTAGGACCTACTCCATGGTGGATATTTGCCATTGGGTGACAAACAAATAGTGTGCCAACCGCTCCGGAGTGTGAGCACAATAAGCACACCCACGTAGTAATTTAAGTGCATAAACCGGCAAGAACCCCTTGTTAAGGAGCTTGAGCTATCTTACCACCGCTGCTTTTAAAAATGCAAAAAGCATCTGCTGAGTAGCAACATTACCTAGGGATAGTCCTCCCTCAGGCCGAACTCTCCCACAAGTAGCTTAAATTCAGCCTTTCAGTGGAATTTTCACGCGACTTCGGGTAGTAAACCACAACCAACACGTGATCCGCTAAAGTTCCCATCTTGTCAACGGGAATGCGAAACTTCCGCAAAGACTGCCTTCTTCAAAGCTAGAAAGAATTTCCCGCAAGAGCATACAAACGTAGGCCTCAACCAAAAATCAGTCCGGTGCAATGCCACCATGGGCTTCTGACTGAAGTGGTGCCAGAAAGGAACTCTGGTCAGCCGTGATTGCAAAAGATCGTAAAGATCTCCTGAGATCTGGCAATTTTGGACTGTTGCCGAATTTATGGTGCTGACTGCACCTGATTTCTCCGGAGGATGTAACAAATATCCTTAAGATGATCCCATCAGACCTCCAGGGAGATTATGGACTTAAAACACATACAGCACGGCAACAGTTAAGTTAAACGTATTATTTTAATAGGCAGCGATTAAAAAAGGCCGTCGTGTTCGCTGGAGTAAGACACATACGATGATTTTTGTCGAATATTTTATAATAGAAAATATACTAAAACCCTTAATTCGGGAAATACTAGACCGATTTTGCATATTTTTAATAATTGATATTCTTAATAGTTAAAAAATATTTAGGTCAAATCTGATACTTCTAGCAGACACAGTATGGGGGCTTTTGTGTAAAAAATTAATAGCTGCAGGAGATTTTTGCTCATATCTGGACCGTTTATGGACCGAGCTTGCTGAGTTCTACCGCCAATCTTTTTCGCATTATTCATATTATATATAAATATATAAGAACGTTAGCTTTAGCATAACTTGGGTCTTTGAAAAAAGAAATTCAACCAAAGCAACTGTAGACGGATATCGCAAAATCAATTGTACAAAAATATATGTATATAATACCAATATTGTAATAATTACAACAGAAATTTTTTTTCACCTGTGGTGAAGTGTACGAAAATTATAACTAACCCGTTTCGTTCCTTTAGCATACCCTCTGCACAATAAAAAATCCGGTTGCCCTGGAATATATTTAGTTTTATGAGCTATGGATATTAAACACAAAAAGAATTCTCGCCATTTTTTCAATTTAACTATTACTCAAAAATACAATCAGTTTAAACAAAAAAGGTAATCAAGTTGATCAAACGTTTTCTTATATCAACCACATTACTGCAGAAAATTTTGTTAATATCAAAAAACATTAAATTGATACAATTAATCTGTTACTGGTGAAAATCTAATAGATTTTGTTTCTGTGTACCTAGCTGCACGCACAGAAAAAATATGGTTGGGCATGCTTACGGCAGCTACACTATGTTTATTGTAAAAATATATTGTTGTCGTACACGAAATTTTTTTATTTTTTATTAAATATCAACAATATTATTGTAACTGAAAATATGTCAATGTTTATCGCAATTATAAATTTAAGTATGGTTCACTGAAAAATAATCATTTTTAAAACAACTAAATAATGATTACTTTGAAAACATATTATATTCCTCACAACCATTTATTGATATTTAATAAGCATAACATGATAACTTTCTATACCTGTAATGATAACATGTTTAAAATGCAAACAAAATATCTTTACTCTTATAATATATTGTTATCGCCATTTGTAAAATAATTTTGCATCAGTTGTGTTGTTTGTTTTACATATGCCTATCGAATTATTTGTTATTCAGTGGTTAAACAATTAAAAAAAATAACCATTAAAAAACCAAGTTTAAAGAAATTGTAGGAACATAAAAAAATTGTAAACTGTCACAAATTAAAATATCAATGCTAAAAAAATTTAATATTAGGTGCGTTCATTTACTTTATTAGCAGAAACTGGCAAAATTGTTCTCCCAATTACTCAAGAAAATCAAAAAAAGTAAATTAACGCTTTACCAACAAAAACTAGCAAGTTAAGAATATCGACACTATTCAGCTGTAAGATACAAGATTATTTCTTAATAAAATCATTTGTTTTGAACTTTTTGCGCAAAAAGATGTTTCATAAATTTTAGAATAATAAATATTTTATTTTATTGAAAAACTTTTAATTGAAAAATTATGAAAATTATTTTTGTGTTGTAAAGAAAAACACGCCCAGGCAGAAATAACGACTCTTCTAAATATTATGTACCGCCGCGACCCTGTAAATACAAAATGTTGACTCTTCCAAAAATATTGTACCATATCAACACTGAAGATGCAAAATTACAACCTTAGCTTTTTATGACTGTTTTTACAAAAATTCTACACCGGTACAACACACTAAATACAAATATACGACTTTAGTTTTGTAATGTCGTATTTAAAATAAAACTATACTGTTACAATACTGTATATACATATACTTAACCTTAATTTCCTAATACCGAGTTTACAATAATTCTATACCGCTACTAAGCTGTATAAACAAAATATACAGCCATGTCACAGAGTACAATTCCGTTCGGAAACGGAATTCATTCCATATTTTGGTGCTTCAGAAAATTACGAAAAAACTTTGCGGAATGAAACCATTTTTGTTTTCATGAACGGTATGGGAGTTTTCTGTATCTCAAAGATCAAAAAACTATCATAATATACTTTCTATCAATAAATAAATATGTTTTCTTCAATTCCGAACGGAATTGTACTCTGTGACATGGCTGATAGTCTTAATTTACTATGTAGTGTCGTGTTAAAATTTAAGAAAAAATATATATACAAATACGTACAAATCTGTCGATACTGTAGCGGGAGAGGATGATGCCGTAAATTATCCTGTTGAGTTTTTGAATTCACTCGATGTGCAAGGCTTTCCACCACATATACTTCAACTTAAAATTGGAGTGCCCATTATTTTATTGCGCAATATCGATCCACCACGGCTTTGCAATGGCACTCGACTTGCAGTAAAAGAAATGCGGCGTAATTTTGAAGCTACCATTATAACAGGAAAGAATAAAGGAACAGATGTACTGTTGCATAAAAAAAATTTGGTTTATATATAAATACTTTTTGTTTCATTTTATTACGATTGGGGTAGCGAAGCACAACGGGTTAAGCTAGTAAATAATAAAAAAATACACAAAAAATTATTATTTTTTGTACATATAACCACTCAGCTGTTTTAAGACTGTTTTTATTGATAGGTTATGTCAAATGTACTTTACATACCAACATTTGAACATGAAAATTATAAGCCTTGTGTATTACTCAAATTTTGACACATGACAAATACACATAATGCGAACATAACATTAGTCCCCATGCAATTTTATTTTGGATTACAGACCAGCAGAGATATGTACAATATATAAAAAATTGTCGCAAAAGTTTTAAATTTTTTTATAAAAAAAATTATTAAATTGCCATTTTTTTTTTTTTTATAGAAGGAACTTTTTAACTACATTTAACACATACTGTAAATATACAGATATATTTTTATATTGTGACCATTTTTGAATAAATCATTTACAGCCCACAAAACAATTAATCATCAAAAGGCAAACCATGCAGAAGTTTTAGGATGTCCCTGCTAGCATTTGTTTTATCGCAAAAGTTCGAAAAAGTTTCGCCTTTCGGGTAAATCAAATTGTAATACGTAGACGTAAGTGGCCCTGCATTGGCCATACGCTTAGAAAGCCACCAGACGACATTAGCGGAATGGCCATCAACTGGAATCCCTAGGGGCAACGTCGTATAGGAAGGCCTGCTCATACTTGGAGGAGGCAACTGCATACCGAAATAAGAATTTCAGGACGCAGCGGGAGCAAAATTAATTGTATTGCAAATGAAAGAGATGATTGGAAGAACATTGTTGTTACTCTATGTTCCTTGTATGAACTACAGGATATAATATATATTAAACTGTAAAATTCTTATCATCCTTCAGGAAGGCTGTGTGCCGCGGAAGCATTATCAATTTAATCATATATAATTCATATGATTTAATTGTACTACATAGTGAGATCATCATGTATCATTTAAGTATACCATCATCCGAATGAATTTTTTTACCTCCACCACCACACAACGTAGTTTTTTAAAGTCCCTTATACATGGACTTAATTGTTGCATTTTAACATTAAGTAAGCCTAATAAAATGTTTCTAGAGAAAATATGCGATAACAGTGTAAATATTACCGAGTTGAAAACTCATAACTACCAAATTTCCTTACAAAATAAAGGACTTGGCGCATTTAAAGGCAACATTTTGATAACACTTTAACCCTTCTTCCTACTCATAAGTATGGCCAGACTTTTTAAATACGTTTTGAATGGAATATCAAAACATGTGTAAAACAGAGGGTTAATTCAAATCACATGTGGGATTTAAAATCAAACGTGCGATATTGTGCTGTTCCGTTTTTGTGTTTTTCGGTGTGATTTAAAATTGAAACGTGTATTTCAGAATCCCGTCAACTGAAATTTTTTCAAAATTTTTTTTATTATAGATTATGAATGGCCTAATTTAGTCACATCGTTTTATGCAGGAAAGCGTCAACTGTTTGGTCTTTTAAAGGATTGTTTATTGTTTTGCAATTTCCGTTTAGTGCAGAAAACGTTTATTAATTTAAAAATTTGGATGACTTTTTAAGTTGTCCGATGATTTAAAAAAGCGAACTTGACGGGTTTCTGAAATAAACGATTCAATTACCGAAAGCACACAGAAAAACACAATTACGATCCGATTTTTGGAACACCGCAAAATCACAGGTGCGATTTACTTAAGGTATTTATAGCACCTTCGGAATATTATTCTTACATTTCCCCCAAATTGTAATCAACAAGCAATTAAGCTTGCACCGTGACAAAATATAAACTTTTCTGTAAAAATTCCCATCAACAAACTTTGCTTTATTTAGAAAATGAGCCAGTCGACCCAATTTGTTCACCTATTTCCCATACAAATGAAAAAGAAGAGCGAGAATTTTGAATTTTTGCTTATATATGTTCTTTTTATATAGCTTCTTTGGTATTTACAATAGAGAGAATAGGTCCATAGTAACACTAAGCCCTTATAAAATGTCCTCCGAAATACAGTTTTTCCAAAAAAAGAAAATCACCATTGAAGAATTCCTATATTAACTACCAATTTTTTTGTATACCATTGGTTTTTTTCTTCTAGAATAAGATTAAATATCGATTTAATACTAGGATAGACCGTCTTGGTCTAGCCAGACCAACTTTGGGTTCTGCTTATTTTATTTTTTACATATAACGAATATAACAAAAAATCCAAAAAAAATGGAAGTAAATTATATAAATGATATGTTCTAAATCGAATAAATCAAGTTGGAATCGAATCAAATATCTACGGCCCATTATGCGCTAAGTTAAATTTAAATACAAAAACAAAACTTGTTTCAGCTGTGCTAGATGTGAAAAATTAATCATATATTTTTTAATCACTTTTATTTTCATTAAATTATTTTTATGAAAAAAGGAATTTTACAAAATGAAATGAACTAAAATTTGTTGATAATTTTAAATTTTTGACTGACCGGGGGATTATTTTCTGAGTACAATTACCTATATAAACATTTAAAAACGAATAGACCAAATTGGATACTTCTTCTGCGGGTTTGTTCATAATTGCTACGTGAAGGCTTAAGAAAAAATAAAAGTCGACAAAACAAGGTAAAATTTCTTCATTTAAAAAAATTAAATTTAAGTGTTAAAAAAAATTTTTTTCAAATAATTTTGCTAAAAATTGAAACCTAAATTCGTTAGTACATAGCAGCAAACAAATAAAGTACAAAACTGTGTAAAAGTTGGTGCATTTTGTACTTCTTGTAAACAATTTCATTTTAATCAACAGTTTTTAGTCCAAGACACAATTTATGGACTTTATGTAAGACGTTCGTTAAAGAAAAGAGCTAAAAACGGTATATTAGAAAATGTAAACGTTTTTAGAAAAATGAACTAAAAATTATAAAATGGACTTACTTTTAACAGGAATAATTATCAAGAACATAATACTATAAAATTATGTAATTTTATCAAACTGCTTTGTCTTTTTTGTTCAATATCGTTAGGCAAGTCATCGTAAAAAGACTCACACCACAACACTGTCTCCAATATTGCCACCACCATTCGCAAATTTAAGTCCCAGTTTATACTAATGGATGATACTCGACCGCTTAGAGTTCATCCGTACCATAGAGAAATGAATATAGCAGCTGTGGCTGAGAGTGTACGCGAAGACCGTGACGGATCGAAAATGATAATATTACCGTCAATGGTAACCGTTATTGCACCATGTTGACAGACTATGTGCTTCCTGATATTAAAGCGCATGGACGCGGTGAGCTCTAGTTTCAACAAGACGGCGCTACGAGCCATACAGCGCGTGAAGCAATGACCTTGTTAAGAAATTATTTTGGTTCGTACTTAATTTCACATTTTGCTACGGTAAATTGGCAACCTAGATCGTGCGATATCACACCTTTGGACTATTTTATTTAGGAATATTTAAAGTCTGAGGTCTTTAGGAGCAAGCCAGCTATGATTGACGCTTTGGAAGTAAACATTACTCGTGTTATTTGCGCAATGCCAGTCACTATGCTCAAATAAGTCGCCCAAAAATGGATCTTCCGAATGGTCATGGCCAACATTTACATGATATCATTTTCAAACAGTAAATGCCAAAAATTATTCTTTTAACCGATACTAAAAAGCTTAAGTTCACTTTTCAATTTAAGTGTTTTATTTTAAATTATAAATCAAAACTTACGACAAATTACCCGATATTTGGTAAAGACTTTAATTAATAATGCAATACAATCCGAATTCAAATCAACATAAAATAAAAATTATTTAGACCAAAAATTCCATTATAAAAAAAAAAGAATTTTTTTTTGCCAATAAATAAATTTTTAAAAAACGTATAAACCGACCTGAATATTTTGCAGTAAATGGAATTAATATAGTTCAGAATTAAACTATTGACAGCATTAATATAGTGCATATTTAAATTCTATTAATCTAAATTTACTAAATACATTCATATTTGCACTTTTTGCTTTTTTTTAGCGGTCTGAGACTTTTTGTGAGACTTTCTTTTTATTACCGACTTTTGCGACTTTTTTTAATTTTGTTGCGACTTTTTACTTTTTTTTTCGAAAGTTTCTCAGTAGAAACGTTTAGTTTGCAGCAAATTATAAATTTTCTTATTTTTTATTATCAAAATTTTAAAGAAATTCACAAATTTTTGTTCATTTACCACTTTTTTGTAACCTTGTGATGTAAACAATATATTTAAGAACTTTTTCGCAAATTTTCAGTAAAAGTTTCAAAGAAACCCTTAACCCATTTGGACTCAAATATAAACTAGAAGAAAATTTATTAAAAAAGCATTTATTCTGTAACTAATAAAAGCTAATTGAAAATTTTTAAGAAAAAAAATTCAAAGGTTCGGAAAAAACGGCTGTCCCCAAAAGGGCCAATGGGCTCGTACGTGAAATTTTTCAAAACATCCTTTTTCGATGCAAAGTGATTTGATGTATTTCTTACATTACCAACGGCCTTTACAGTAGCAAACGGCACATCGTAATTTGCTTGTTAGTTTTTGGAGGATGTGGGCAATATTATCTAAGTTATATCTGATACCCCTGATCTGATAAGGCTTGCACCGCCTTTCATCATCTTATTCACTGTCTGAATGTATTAAATAGCTTCTGCATATACTTCGCTGAAACATATCATCTCTGGCAGTCAAGAGAAAAGCATCATTGCAACTCTCTGCTTCTCGAAAATACAGAACAAAAACAGATGACGCGCAAACAAATCTAAGTGACGCATCACATAAATGGCTGATGCAGATTGTGCAACAAACAAGCATTGGCATCAGCAAATTTTCATGAGCAAACTTACATCATATGTCAATCAGATGCATTTCAGGGATGCATTTTCGAAAGGGCACAAAGACAAATCTAGCAAATATTTACCTATTTAATAACCCACCACAATTTTTTTTTTGCCTCGTACAGCTGATATGCTGCAATATTGGTCAGCTTGATCGATGCCTCCCATGCCTTCGTTGTAGTTCTGGAAAACGAGAGGTATTTGCACGTATACTTAACATTATTTATGCAGATCCATCTTTTCACCTTACCGAGTGGATAAGCAAAATCTCAGTTTGTACATATGGTGCGCTATTGAACAAAATGTGATTGCTCGATTCTGCTCGCAATTTCTCTTAGTATACGTTGAATGTTTATCAATAACCATATGCACTTGCAATCATTGCCTTGTTGGATGACGTCTGCAACATTTTCATCATTCGTTGAAAGATATTCGTGTAATGCGCTACACTGCTGAGTCTTCTTGACTAGGATTCAGCAAGAGATTAAAATTTAAACATCTCATTGAGTGATACAGAAGAAGCCTATTGTCAGAGAAATGTAAAAAAAATCATTCCCATACGCCTTTCTCTAGACATTGCTTTTGATATCTGAAACACATGGCAAAAAGTTAACAAAAAACATTAGCTTTCTGCAAAAACAAAAATCTGTGTATATAAGTGAACAATTAAACAGCGCAATTATTAGTCATTTTAACGTAGTTTGTGTTAATGAATTCTCACACAAATTTTGACAGTTTATTTGCGAGGGAGTAAAATGACACAGTTTGCACAGATTGCGAGACATTTAAGTGATATCATGAAAAATCTTAATAATTATATTCCTATTATTTCGACCTTTTTTCAATTAAATATTATATTTCAATATATTTTTAATAAGCTTTAGGTCACTCTTTTATAAAAAACAATTTAAATATTATTTATTTTTCGATATTTCGATTTCCGTTGGAAATCTTCTTCAGGAAATTTTTAAAATAATATAAAATTAAAAAATTATTTTTGACAATAAATGGAAAAATAACAAATGGAAAAATAAATTTAAAATTTCAATTACAAATTTGAAATAAAAAGAGGAAACCAAACAAAATTTTTTAAAAATATTTAAAACCTAAAACCTTTTTTAATTTCCTTTCCGTCAATATATATATTTTTATCTAATATTTATTTTCAGTCTGTGCTGTGCCATCTGAACTAAATTTTATAAATAATCAAAGACAAATATAATAATGTTCCCTTCCATCAACCTATTTATTTTAATTCAATAAATGTCTATAAATCTGAGCTAATCCCTCAGTACCTTTTTTAAAATTAATCCTTTTCTCAAATGGAACATAATTAATCTGTAACATTTCTAGCATATATCTACGTTTCTTAAAATTTTCTATGTTCAAAATTGATGTGTTTTCAAAATCAGGATCATTATCAAAATCTCTGCAATGTTTTGACAATGCCGTTCCATGGGCTGAATTGTAATTTCTATATTTTTGGTCATGTTTATGTCCTGCTAATCTAGTTTTCAATTTTGTCCCAGTTGTTCCTACATTGTTCATTATCATTCCCACCACAATGAATTTTATAACCTAAATTAGACATATCCGACTTTTGTAATCTATCCTTAGTTTTCGTGAATAATCTCCCAACATTATTATTCACCTTATGTGCCATTCTGTATTTCCCTCTGTCATATATATTTGAGTTTTCTAATCTTTCCGAAAACCCAGGTACATAAATTTGTAATTGAAATTTTAAATTTATTTTTCCATTTATTGTCAAAAATAATTTTTTAATTTTATAGTATTTTAAAAATTTCCTGAAAAAGATTTCCAATGGAACTCGAAATATCGAAAAATAAATAATATTTAAATTGTTTTTTATAAAAGAGTGACCTAAAGAAAAATCTTAATGCAAAAGAGGATTCTGAAAATCAAAAAATGCAACTGACTGTTTTGTTTAATTTTGTTTTGTGTTGTTATCCTTTTTATTAATAAAAAAAACACTAAAAACTTTTATTTTTTCAAACGACTTTTTTGTGCGACTTTTCGAAAATTCTTCGCGGTAACACTGCTAGAGATCTTCACAAACATATTAGTATACATGAAATATTCGTCTAGTGGCAAGGCATGAACACTAACTCGAAGTATCAAAACAATGAGAAGGACACATTTTTGAGAATAGTAAGTTTACAAATAAAACCAGCTGTATTACTTCTCTTCGCCGTCTAGTTCATGTGCTTCTTTTTGTATGTACCGCCAACGATCGTTTATTGTTTAACGTAAAGTTCGTTAAAAAGTAACCTTTGTTTATGTTTATTTAATTGTTGGCATTAGTATTCGTCACGAACGTGAAAGAAGGGTAAAATACAACAAATTCAATGTCGTGTTGTCTTGTTCGAACACAACTACATACAATCGATATGATTTGCAAATACTCATTGTTGTACCACATGAAGTGCGTGTGATATTTGCCGTGCGTATTTGTTTGTGTTCATATTTTCTGTGTTCATATTAGGGTATTTATTTAATCGGGCTTTTGCCTTAATCGGCTAATCGCTCGATTAATTTACCGAGGTTTTGTTTTAATCGGTTAGTAATGGGTTAATTTTGTTATTGATCGGTTATCCGATTAATAAGGTTTTTTTTTTCATTAATTAAGTAATTTCAATAAATAAAAATGCATAAATTATTTATTATTTGGAGTTTATTAGTAAAAAACACAATAACGTGAAAAACATAAAAATGTTTGAACTAAAAAATACATAAATATATAAAATATATTTTTTTAATTAATACATAAATATTATGTATCATTTTATTAGTTTTCAATAGCTTAGGGAAATCTTATAAAATAATCTTTTAGACAAATAATTTGGTTTGAATGTTTTGATAAAACTTGACTTGGTAAAAATTCTTTCATTCATCGAAGATGTTGGAAAAATCGAAAGCAACCCATAATACGGAATAACTAATTTCCTAGATAATAACTAATCCTTTTCTTAGATTTCTTGTTACATTTAAAATCTTTCATTATGCCATTAGAGTCTTCTTGTAATTTTTTTTAAAATTGTTCAACACTTCTAATTGTTTCGGTTAATTCTGTTAAAATATTGATATGAAAAGAAAAAACGAAGAACATACAGTTTTTTTAATTTATATCTAGTCACTACCGTTTTTAGTCACTTTATCTTTATTTTCTAACGCTATAAGTAAATTTATTTAGAAAGTATTTACGTTATAGTCCATTTAGCGATAAAAGCACATTTGGCATATATTCCATCTACTACAGTGATGGAAAACTTAAAATTTGAGATGGTACTGACCACCAAGCAAAAGAGTACTTTTACAATATTTTGGTACTTTTTTTCAAACATATTTTTTATTGAAAACCAAACTTAAAACGAAAAAAACAATAATACATAAAATTACAAAACTAATTCATTTTAATAAAAAAATATATAATATTTTGGTTAAGAAACTAAAATTTTTTTTCATATTTGATTTAAAATTTATGTAAATGCATGTGTATGTATGTGCATACATATGTATTGAATATTATAAGGTACATACGTTTAGATGTCTAAGACTGTTAGGCGATTTGTTATATTTACTTAATGAGATCATTCGTAATATTATAAATGTAACAACAAGAATCATTTGATTTTAATAGATCTTTAATTTTAATTAAATTTGAAAGAGTTTGTACTTGCAAACGATTTCTTTTTTCCGTTTTTATAGCATCTTGCACTGAAAACGTGCGCTCAACTGCTGATGAATGGGGTATTGACAATATTGCAATAGCAATCAATACGTGAAATAACAGGAAACATAAGTTCGTCCATTTTGTTCTTAATTTGGCTTAACATGAATGAAAAAAGAACATTACATTTTGTATAGGCAATGTTGTCAATCTTAAAAAAATAGAAACGCTAAATTTCTCAACAAAGAAGCATAACAAGAAAAGAGTACTAAAACTCACGTGGGGGTACGGTGGTATTTTTGAAATAAATAAGTACTGAAATAAGTACCATAGTACTACCAGCGGCTTGCAAAGGCTTAAGTAAAGCAAATTATTAGCTTTATAGTCACATTAGTTTATCTTGTTAGCAGATATTAATTATTTTTTTATTATTTTAGCTATCTTTATACAGTTTGCAATTCTGCTGCAGAGCCATAAGCGTGCTTTCGGTGTAATAAATATGATTTTTTTGTTTTCTATATTCACATAAATTTATGATATTCGAATTCGGTTATATGACTCATAGTGGCAATATATTCAAAAGCTTATATTCATATTAGCGATATATTACACAACTTGGCTGCAAGTAAAAGATCTGACTATAAGCAAAAATGACTGTACATATAAAAAGTACGTTAAACAAAAAGCTGTTGAAGCTATTCTTTGTTTGTATGAAGAAATATTTTTTAAACACATACCTTTCGTATATGAGACGAAACAATTAATTAAAACAAAAAAAAAAAATATTTTATAATACTACAAATAATTTACAATTTTGTTACATCGGTTAATCGGTTAACCGACTGAAATTAATCGGTTTAATTGTTAAACAAAAATAGCCAATTCCAAATTAACCGATCAGTTAATCGGGTAGTATTTATTCGGTTAATCGATTAACGGTTAACCGAATGAATACCCCATATACATAATTTTTTAGGAAACTATTTGGTTGTGGCTTCAATTGCTTGAGGGTATTTGAAAAATAAAAATTCAGTTCTCTTCATTGTTTAAGTGATGAGAAAGATATAATGTATGTGCGTTTCTCGAAAAAAGACATTAAAGTGTACAATAAAACTTATTCGATGCAGACCTCTTCTAAGAACGTTTATATATGTGTGTAGATTAAAGTGATTTGGTCCCCGTACAAAAAAAAAAAGTTGAGCCAGTCACCCCTAGGACTAAAGATTAGGTGAAAAGAATTTCATAAAATTTTATTTTTTTGCCACGCCTCTGGATACCGACCGTTTACTTTTTGAACACGGCATCGCCATTTGTACTCCTATCGCAACATATTATTTATGGCTTAATTTTTGCCATTATTTAACTTTTTAATCAGACATAAAATTCTGGGCACCACTTATGCCTTCTCGGATTCTTCCCCCCAACTGTCCAATTTTTTGCACGTCTCAAGAAAGCCATTTTAAATCTTTGTAAATTTAGCTATTAATATACTCACTTTTATGCAACGCCCTACAATTAGGCCAGTTTTTTATCATAAAGCAAATGTTTATTATTTTAGACGCCTAATTGCAATTAAATGAATAAGGAACTGCTTAATTAAACAACATTTGTTTGAAGAAAAAAAAGGAAAACGTTTAGATAAAAAAAATATTTGATGAATTTAATATAACAAAATAAATACTTAATTATTATGTAAATGTACTTTGCATATTAAATAAATACACAAAAATGCATAAATAAATTACATATTTATATAAATTTTTAATTTTAAATGTGTGAATTATAAAATAGATACTCAATTATATACTGTGATTTTTACTCAGCATATAAAGGGTGTGTTTTTTACTTACTTACTTTTTTGATATTAATGATCAGTACAGTTGGGCAAATCATCATGAATAGATAGATTCAAGCTTGAGCAACGCCAACACTAAATTTGAAAATAAATTATCGATGTGCGCAATTTATAGAGAACTTTCTTATTTTGATTGTGAACGGCTCATTTTATGCTAAACGGATTTTTTAAGAAGCAAAATTGCCGCATATGGGGTAAGATTATATCGCAATAGAATATACAGACCCCACTACAGCAAGAAAAATGCACCTTTTGATGCTGTTTACATGCTCATGGCATTACAGGACCTTATTTTTTAGTCTGGGCAACCTGTCCGTGAAAACCTGCGTTCAATTCCCAGCTCAGTCAAGAATGAAAAATTATCAATAAAACATTTTTTATTTTTTCGAATTTATTCTATGAGTTAAATTTCAGTTATGTATTTTATAAAACTTTTTGTAATAGCACTATTCCTTAAATTTTTAGAAATGACTTTATACACTTCCAGACTATTATATTGTATTTTTTTGTTACATTTTACCTTAGCTTTCCGTTGGATAGCAATGAAGTATATTTATGTACAGAAAAATTTACAATTATTAGACACCAGCAGAATGTAATGCATTTTCTGGCCCGCTACGGCCTTCGTCAGCATTCTTTGTGTCACACTGGATGGTGATACTTTATAAATTGAATGTATTTAACTCAACTATTGTAACAAATAGATATTGGGAATTATTTCTTTTTCATAAGCAACTTTATTATATGCAACATTTTTTATTTTTTCGAATTTATTCTATGAGTTAAATTTCAGTTATGTATTTTATAAAGCTTTTTGTAATAGCTCTATTCCTTAAATTTTTAGAAATGACTTTATACACTACCAGACTATTATATTGTATTTTCTTGTTACATTTTACCATAGCTTTCCGTTAAGAAAAGTAAAACTTCTTTCTAATATCCGCAGTCATTTTAGAAACATAATTTTTTTTTTTGGAAAAAAAAATAATTTTTTTAACAAAATTTCGAAATTTTTGTTTTTTAAAAATTCATAAAAAATTGGAAAATGCAGCTATGCTTCTAATTTTTTGCAATATATCATATCATATCATAGTTGCAATATATCTCCACCCCTTAGGGGGCTCCCATACAAATATGGTCGTGTAATGAAATTCTTAAATTTGGCCCCTGCAGCGCCTAGGATGCCCCTAGATGGATCAAATGTATGACCAACCTCACTTTATTTTTCATCTCAATCATTTATTTCTAACATACCCACTCGCTGTCTCCGTTGCTTAAGGGGGCTTCCATACAAAATGTTCAATGCAGACTAGAAATATATTGAAGAAAAAGTCCCATAAATGCCCAGGAGTCGCCACTAGGGGGATAAAATGTATGACTGACCTCCATTAGTTTTTTTCTTAACATTTTCTCAAATTATACTTTCCCTTTATCACCATCCCTTAGGGGGGCTCCCATACAAATATTGCGTTTTATGAAATTCTTAAATTAATTAAAATTTGTCGACTTTTGTGAATAAAATCAAAAGTTGCAAACAGATTTTAATCATTTATGGCTTGTTTGGAATTTCGTTTTTTATACGTCTGCAAAAAATTAGAAGCATAGCTGCATTTTCCAATTTTTTATGAATTTTTAAAAAACAAAAATTTCGAAATTTTGATAAAAAAAACTAATTTTTTTTTCAAAAAAAAAATTATGTTTCAATAACGACTACTAATATTAGAAAAAAAATTTTTGTTTTCTCAAATGAAATGTTAATGCGGAATTTCGTTTTTTTAATAAACTTAACCGTTTTTGAGTTACGCGAATATATGTTGTGCAACCTCCTCCATTTTCGAAATAACGGTATATCTCGAAAGCCAGAGCCAATCTTTAAAAACCGCAGGCACCACTGGATTAAGCGTACCCGAATTATGTTAAAACGCCATGTGACCGGCTTGTCTGTTTTTTCAACTAGTGATTTATTACACTCTAACTTTGGTTAAACGTCAAATATATATATGTATATATCCTTTAAATATATAAAATAAAATAATATTGATTTTTAACGTAAGCTGCGACTAGTAGGTAAAATTAAACTTCACTTGTTTGTTAACCATCAACCAAAATTAAGCATAAATTTAAAAAAACACAACTACATTGAATTCTCACCCAAGAGTTCATTGTATTTTTTTCTTATTTTTTTTTCATATTTGGAATACCAACGCCTACTTCTATTGAGCAATTGTTTTCTAAAGAACCCCATCCAGCCGTCAGCTCCTTTACTCTGGTACTACCTTGTACACATATACAAAAATTAAGAGGGAAGACTTCCCTGAGGATTGCTGACATAGGTCAATCCACGTCACTGTTTAGCAAAACCCCCATTGTTTTGTTCACAGGCTGTTGGTTTGTAGATTATCTTATGCAATGTTATAAGAATGTTAGTTTTCAGTAAATTTTGAAGCGTTATTTGATAGATTTGTAACACATTGTGTTATTGCATTGAATATAACTTTTAGTTTAGATTCACTTTAGGTATCACAAATAGCAAAAAGTTCACATCCGTGTAAAAATGTAGGCATTAGATGAACTTATTCTTCTTATTTTAATGGAGTGCAATGTTTATATTCCCAAAGAGTCCTGAGCATGAAAAAAGTACTACCGCAATCATAAATAAAATGTTATTTTTATTCAAATTACTTGTAAAGATCATATCTAAGTTTTCATTATAGTCGACAACTTGGATTTGTTGGTTATTTGAAATAATCGGATGTACAGGTCCAAGTGAAATGTATATTTTCCTGATGATTTTGATAAATTTGATTTATTTGGGTTAATACCTAATGCAGCTGCCAATGCCCATAGAAAAATATGTTGTAAGTCGTTATTTGGTTTAACGAGACAATCATTTATTTATAAAGAATTATTCAAAATTTAGATAATTTGAACTGATGAGGTAAATCATTTACTGACAAGGAATTAGTAACTGAAGTAAAAGTATGAACATATTGTTTTCTGTTTTGTAAATAGTATAGTAATAAACCTGTAGATGTAATCGAAAAATTATAGAAATTTTTTAACTTATATGAACGAACGTATTGATTATTAAAAGTTTTCGAATGATTCAGCAGTACTAAAAAAGGGATTTTATTTGGATCATGTTCTTTCCTTAAGTCCTCTGAGACATCCATTAATGCAGTTAGACAACTATGAATAGACCTGAGCCCTGATAATCGGTCTGTGCTTATGTTAAAATTATTCCAAAGCGAAGTCATTTGCTGACGAAAAATATATTTCTTGAGAAATTATGTAAATTGGACGTCCAGAATGCGCATTGTGTAGATGAGACGCTGTGTCCTTATGCCCGCAATTATTTTCAAACATTGTTGATCTTTTTAATAAAAAATCTTTTTTAATTAAAATTTAATTTTTTACAATTTCAAGAGATATCGGGCTTAAAAAGACACCCTTTACTATATACCTATTTAATTTTATATACGAACTATTACTTTTGTATATATATTTTTATATTATATAAAAAAATATATACAAAAGTAAGTGTACAGTGTTAAAGTAATATCTTTTTATAACATGTACATATTTCTATGTAATATGTACAAAAAGTAATAAGCATATAACATATTATGATAATATACGAGGATAGTTTGATTTTTAAGTATTATTATCTTAAGCAGACATTGCATAATAAATGTTTCTTGTTTAACGGAAGCTAAATTTGATACCTACCTCGTAGGTGTTCGCACCAAAGAAGAAGAAAAATTAAAAAAACATACTTAATACTTGCCACAACACTACTTTGTATACTTATTACAAAAAGAAGCGATATGTGTATATACACTTATGTTTTATATGTGTGTGTATATATTTGGATTTGTTTGTAAAACATTACACATACAAAAACACTGACGCAAACGTTTTTGTCTTTATAAATGCATAAACCAACATATGCAAAAGAGCGAACAAAGACCAAAAAATAAATAAAAAACATATAAAAAAAAGAAAAAAAAACAAAAAAATACATATAAATATTATGAAAAGCCACTTAGACATTGCTCACTAAGTCCTTGTATATTTTATGAATATTTCATGAATTTCCATTTTAACTTACGATACGCTTGAGTGCCAACAACAGCTATATAATCATCAACAGCAACAACAACCACAACATAATGGGGAGATATTAAACCATATAAAAATCCCTGGCATCATCGTACAAGGTGGTTGTGACAACACACAAAACTACTAAAAGTTACACTAGAAGGAGAAATCTCAACGCAAATTTAAAAGCCTTGAATAATTTTTTTAAATCATATGGAAATTTTAATTTATGTTTCAAATTGCTAATTTCAAGTGCTTTAGGAAATAGTTATTTTTTGTTTTACACAAAAGTTAAAAATTCATATTGACGGTTAAATTGTAAAAATAGACATACACATGTGTTATACTAAAATAATTTTAATTATGTTAGTACAATCAAACTGTATAGAATTTAAAAAATAAGATTTATAATATTTATAACTTAAAGTAAGTGATCGAATTGACAATAAATATCATGCAAAACCAAATCAATTTAATCGACTACATTTCTTTAGATTAATATGAAATAATAAAAAAAAATTATATTTTATCCTTCGCCTTACCAAATAACTTTATGTACGTCATTTACCAATAGCCACCCGGGTGGTACTGTACATATTATCAATAGGGTTGTCACTAATTTTTTAAAAAAAATTTAACAATCACCACGTGATAGTCCATACTTAATTAGTAATAAAAATCGTGTTTGCTGGTCATTTTGGCAAAAAAAAAAAAAAAAAAAAAAACTTTCCGCACCAACTACAGTTTCTTAAAACTCACAGAGATTTTTTTATATTACATAAGCGGTATTTATAAAGAGCAAATGCAAAAAATCATAGCTCTTGTTTTTAATCCAACAACAAAATACACAGAGTTTCCCTTACTTTGTTTAAAGAGTTTAAAATTGCGACAACATTAAATTTAATAATGTTATTTTTTTTAATATTGTTACGAAATTAGATTTGTCTAATAATTATTTATGGATTTAGTTATAAGTTATCTTGTAAATTATAGTTTTATCTCATATTAGTTACTATTTTTCAGAATGCCAATGTACTAAATTTTCTAGAAATTGTAATTGTAGACTTTAGATTTAGTTGTACAACAGTTATTTTAAAATAATTCGAACACAACATTCTAGAAAATACTAGATGGTTCATGAATCAACTAGGAATAGTTTTGAACTATAAATACAGGCTAACTCATAAAAGTTTAGTTAAGTTTGATTGGAGACATTAAACGGTTCAGATCGCTACTTACAATAGTGGTTAAACTTTGTGAATTTCAATAAAATTCACATGGATTACATCTTTACAGACTATACAATGTTACATAAAAAAAATTTACATATGTAGAATAATAAAAAATATACAGTTTTTTGTTTTAAGTGTTTAAATAAATTATTATGTTTCGTTTTACAATTGTAGAGGTTAATGAGAAATCAATTAATTTATACAAGTCTTTAAAATCTTTTCCAACTCTCCGCCATGGATCAGCATTTGCGTAATTGCTGTGAAAAAATGGTAATGCTATGGGGCAAAAGTAACGAGTAGGTCTTTGAGGGACATTGAAAGTAATATTTTCCAAAAGAAACTCTGATGAAATATCTCCATTAATTATATATAACATAAATGATACATTTAGCATAATTCTTCGGCTTTTTAAAGTTGGTAGTTTTATTAGACTAAGTCTACTTGGATATGATGGTAGATTTATAGACGGATTCCATTGTAAACCTCGCAGACAAAACAGAAGAGACTGTTTTTGAACAGATTCGATATGGTTACTATGTACGTTGTATTGCGGGTCCCAAATCCCAAAAGGATCGGTCTTACAAGTGAGGTATACAGCTGTTTTGTAATATCGGGATCGGTAAACTCCTTTGCCCATCGTTTGATAAATGCAAGAACACCTCTGGCGTTATTGACGGTCATATGAATATGTGGAATAAAACTCAGTTTTGGATCGAGTAAAACTCCAAGATCGAGAAAAACATTAACTAGATCCAGTTTATGCTCTCCTAAAACGTAATGAACATTAACGCAGTTCCTCCTAAAGAATCGCATATATTTGCACTTTTTTAGATTAAGATCCATAAGATTAGCTTTACACCACTGATAAAAATTATCAAGATCGTTTTGAAGAAAAATATGTTCGTATGGGTTTTTATAGCTAAAGAAAATTTTGACATCATCAGCGTACAATAAAATTTTACAGTATTTTATTATTGTTGGAAGATCATTAATAAACAAGCTAAAAAGAATAGGTCCAAGATGGCTTCCTTGAGGTACTCCAGAAATAATATGTATGATCTTAGAAGATTTATTTTTAAATCGGACAGTCTGTGTTCGATCACACAGATATGTTTTAATCCAATTAAGGCTGTTCGAATTTAGACCAAGTGAGTCTAGTTTACAGAGAAGAAGGTTATGATTGACTTTATCGAAAGCTTTACTGAAGTCAGTGTAGACCGCATCCGTTTGTTGTCCCTTAACAAATCCTCGATTAACATGTGTTGTAAGATTCAAAAGGTTAGTAGTTGTTGAGCAACCTTTACGAAAGCCATGCTGAAAAGGTGATAATGTAGATTTTACTTGATGACAGAAAAAATCTGTAACAATTTTTTCGAAAACTTTTGGAATAGCACTAAGTTTGGCAATGCCCCTATAATTTATCACATTCGACTTTGATCCAGATTTAAGTAATGGTATTATATACGATTTTCTCCAAAGATTAGGAAAATAACCGTGCTTGATTGAAATGTGAAATATGTACGATAAAGGGGTGGTAAGACTTTCGGCACATTTATTTAATATGCAACTTGGAACTCCATCAGGCCCATGATTAAAAGATATTTTTATATTTTTTAAGTTTTGAGAAATCAGTGAATGTTCAATGGAGGGAAAACATATTTGATTTGTTGAACGCAGAGGATATGGATAATTATCAGATAGGTTATATTTGACATCAGTATAGGTTTTAGCAAAAAAATCAGCAAACATGTTGCTTATGGTAGCAGCATCATCAGATTCTTGACCTTCAAATTTCATAGCAGGTCGAAATTCTTGGCATCTTCTTTTGGAATTCACAAAATTATAAAAAGATTTAGGATTAAGTTTGAAATCGTTTTTTAGATTATTTATATAGTTGTTGTACAGCGATGTGTTCAGCAAATTATATTCCGCACGGCAGATTGAGTAATTTCCAAAATCAATAAGTGAATTAGATTGTTTGTGTTTTTTATAGAGTTTGTTCTTCTTATTTTTAAGTTTTGATAGTTGTTTGGAACTCCAAGGGGGACCAGATTGTTTGTGAGTTACATTTTTTGGCAAACATTTATCCATAATATCAAAAAGAGTTTTATAAAAAGTATCAATCATTAAATCAATAGCCAAATGGCTGGTATTAGACAAATATAGCAGGTCTTGCCAGTTTGTATTAATAATAAGATTGTTAAGCATATTATAGTTTGACTTTTTGAAACAAAATATTCTCTCTTTATCATTGTCACTTTGTGGCTCCGGGCCCAGCTGTATAGAACATCTTAAATCCAAAGTAGGGTGGTAAGGATCTTCAGGTGTTGTTACAGGGATAGATCTTTTTATTGAACAGTCAGTTGGATCATTGACAAATACTAAGTCTAACATTTTGCCTTTATTGTTTTGTATATAATTCATTTGAAATAGACAGAGATCCGATAACTCATTTAGGAAATTATCACTTTGTAAATTTGTATATATTGGAACCAAGTTTGGTGTGTCAGGTAAATGATTCCAAGAGACTGATGGTAAGTTAAAATCACCAAAAACAAAAATAGAATCAGTATGATTGGCTGCAAGTACAACATTTTTTATAGCATGTAAGTGATCATCATAGACAGATTGTATAGATTTAGGTGGAATGTATGAGCATGTTATAAAGACGTTTTTATTTTTTAGTTTTATTAAAACACTGATAAACTCCAAATCTGGTGTAGAATCAGACAATAATAGTTCTGAATGAAAACGATTGGATACCGCAATGAGTACCCCACCGCCCTTACGAATAGTACCGTCAGTAGAAACCCCAGCATCATCTTCAGTACTTAAAGCATATATGTTGCGCCTATAGATTTGATATTTGTTACTTAGTATTTCCATGTTAAAAACGTTGTCTGTTAACCATGTTTCGGTAAATACTATAATATGATAGTT
The DNA here is from genome assembly GCA_943735925.1 of Pollenia amentaria. NCBI lineage: Eukaryota > Metazoa > Arthropoda > Insecta > Diptera > Polleniidae > Pollenia > Pollenia amentaria. The sequence continues at coordinate 182,357,986 of OX031007.1, read as the reverse complement.
AAAATCGAAGCTTTCTTTATATAATTTGGATAGTTTGGTGTTTAAACCTCGAACATTTTGATATATGATATACAGTTGGTTATCAGGTAAATTACTTAGTTTTTTGAATTTGTAGGATTATTTAGCGGTAATTGAACAATATTATTTCGAGTTCTACGAGGGTTTTCTTTAAGTTCATACTTACGAACTAATGCGTTATCGGGCCAGAAGTTGGAATCCAAAATTTGTTCGAAGAGATCAGCGGGAACAGTTATTTTAAAAGATGTTATATCTCTAGGTTGAGAATACTTAAATTTTTTAATTAAAATTGTTGAATCACATTTCAGTTTATTAGTAATATAACTATTGATCTGGTCTTCAGACGTATCGTATGCAAATCGAGAAATAAATATAGATTTTTTAGGAGGAATGATTTTTAATTGTGTACTTTGTTCGGCTATGTTACGTTGTTGTGAAGTATTTTGGTGTTGAACAGATGATGAAGCAGAGTTTACATCAGTTTCAGTTTCCATTTCATTGGATAACTCAGACTGGTTTAAATTTAAAATTTGACTATCAACTTGATTTTTTATTTCAGTTTGATTGTTCGATGCTTGTTGAATTGTTGGAGAATCATCAGGTTTAGCGGTTTGTCAGATTCGGGTTGTATTGGCGTTTCGTTAGATTTAGCAGCGATTCGTTTAGATGCCCTCTTAGGCTTTGGCGATTCAGTAGGTGATTTACAAAGTTTATCCAATGATTTAAAATTTTTAAAAATTTCTTCGTATTCAGCAAGTTTATTTGAAATAACAGAAAACTCCCTTTTTATTTCATTAAACTTGTTGCGATTCGATTTTATAAATTTATAAAAATCAATATCAATTTGTTTGCAGTCAGCACAGCACCACCGTAAACCTCTGTTACAAGCAAGGACGTCATCAACACGACCAGGAATGTCAATGCATTTTATGTGAAACAAGTTATAACATATACAGCAATCGATTATTGTAGCGTTTGCTTCACTAGTTTTGCAGTTTAATATAGAACAAAACATTTTTGGAAAATTTTGTATAATCGAATGGGATTAATTTTTAAAATATATATCAGGCAACTCTTTATTAATGTTCTTATTATAATCAACGTACGGCACTTGTTTTTTCTTGTTTGTTGTTGTTATTTTTGTCTATTTCTTTTTATGCTTTATTCTGTTGAGTTAAATGTTATTATTGCTTAGCAGATTTATTATTGTTGTAATATGTTTAGAAATTGAATATTTAGTTTTTTTATTGTTGATGATTTTATGTATGTAAAGAAAGAATATATTTTTTAGAAAAAAAATTGTTTTAAAAACACTTATTTTTATTTTATTTTTTTTTTTTGCAGGATTTTTTAGTATAAAACACAGATTTTATAAAGATTATTATCAAAAGTTATTAACAAAAAACACGGAGTGAATTTTTCAATGCGTTTATATTGCACGGGTTGCCACTTTATTTTTTGATTTGCAATTAAAAGAACTCAAAAGTTTATTATAAAGGGAAAAAACTGAACGCGTTTTATAAAGTAAAAACATAACAATACAGACCAAATTTCCACTCGTTTGATGCGGAAACTTTTTTTTTAAACAGCGAAAAGAAAGATGGCGTTTCTAATATTATTGTATTTTGTATATTGTTTAGTGTAGGCAAAAAATTTAAAAGGTCATAACCCTAATGATCAGGGACGATGAACAAGTGTTTGTCACACAGTGAGTATTGGTAAGGCGAAGATTAAACTACCCAGCAAGCATGAAGTCGAACCTTTGATATAAAATAAATTTATCATTTGATATAAAGCACAATTCTCAACCCTTTTTATACGGCTTGATTTTGATGTTTAAATTAAAATTGATAGTGATTTAAATATCGGCAGCTCAATTCCAAAACATGCTAAGTCAACTTAGCATTTTTTACGTTTTTGTGTTGATTATTGTTCAACTTAAATTCTCTGAAATTTTGGTATTAATCGACTTATTCAATCCAAAGTTATGCATAAAAAAGTAGTATAGCATACAACTGAAAGTTGTATCGCCCGTAGACTTTAAAACACACTTTTTCGACTTAGCATGTTTTTGAATTGAGCTATCGATATAAACATTTGACCAATAATATTTTATCAATTTGTTATTCAATTGTAATCTAGTATTATTCTCAAATTAAAAATAAAAAGTTGGTAACCCTAAAGCGAAAGACAAGAGTCGAAATTTTATCATGGCGATTAGAGTCTTTTACAATTTAGGGAAATTACTTGTGAAAAACATATATAAAAAAATTTGTGAGTAAAAAATTTATTACTCTCAGTAAGAATGCGAAAAATAAACATATAAAATGCGTTAGTGAAGAAGTTTTAGTGTGTCATATGTTCGAAGTGATAAGCAGAGGCAAGATATTCCTGGAAATATGGAGAATGAGTTTGCCTTTCCGAAATAAATGGTTTTAATCTTTCAGCAGCAGTGATCCCAGCTAGCATCGTTATTTGTGGAGATCACATAAATAAGTCTTTTTTTTATCTCTTTCGATTACTTAAAACTGTTTTATCACTTGAGCGATTGAAAAAGGATTCATATACGAATGAAACATATGTTCAAATAATGATTTCTAAATATTTTGAGAAGAATCAGTAAATTGTATCACAAATTATTCTTTTAGATGATTCATCGGTAGGGTTCAATTTTCTGACAACGAGAGTATCATTTGTCATTATCATAAACTTATGTGCGGTTATTTTTCTCTTGAAACTGATTCCTCAAAAATTCGACTATGATACAAACTGCTTGCTGGGGATGTTGTCGCATATTTAGCTAACAGCCGTCAGTTTATAGTTAATAATGACGTTTTTTAAAATTTTAATTAGGCGCAAGTTCATCAAATTTAATTTTCATTAAATTATTTGTATTGAAGGAAGAAATTTACAACATGAAATGAATTAATTTTTTTTTTTTGATAATTCTTGACTGAACACGGGACTGAACTCGGAAAACACAAAAAGACAGAAACATCAAAAACAAATGTAATTAAGTTTTCAAGATAAAGATGTCAAAAACTTCAATTAAAACCAAGAGTTCAATGAAAAATTACAAAGGTTAATAATAAATTTAAAACAAAAAAAAAAAAACAGAAATATAAATTTACAAAACAAAATTTATTTTCAATTTATGTTCCACATGGTATTACAATCCAAATTTAAAAAAAATATTTAAGAAAAATGTTTGAAAGCAAGTTGAAAAAAAAGCATTTCGCCATTGGAAAATAATTTTCCCATGTTGTTGGCAATGCCATGTTTTTTAAATTATTTCCAAATCATTGCCAAACGTTTGTCGTTTGAGAAAGGATTTGACTTCAAATCAATCAAATCAATATTACCCGTCTTTGTTGGGTAGCTCTTATAAAACTGTTTCTATATCAGTGATGTTACGAATATTGGTATTCATATCGCCGAATAATTTGCCATTTCTGGCATATGTATTATTATTCGTATTCGCCAAATTCAATTGAACAAATATTTTGCAAAATAAAGTTAAGAAAACTAAAGATAAAAACCTAAATTTAATATGTGAATAATAACCGACTAAAATACTGAACTCTTCTCATACCGTGTAAGGCTTTATCATTTTTCTTAATCTACTTCCTTTCATCCTTTGGGTTGCGGTGCTTGTATACTTTACATAATAATAATATTTTAAATAAACATATTTACAAGTGCTCAGTAGTGTCATTCAATTGCGAAGTTTATAAATTTGAATTCAGTCACCGGCATGTCATAATAATGTTAAGAGCATTTACCCAGCAAAAACTTTACTTACCTGATAAGTTATCAAGTAATGTTGGAGAAATATAAACACTACTTATTTTTCGGCTGAATAACTACTTATTTTTGTTCGAGTTGTCCACAGAATTCAGTAGTTACAATACACTAACAAGAAGTCACAAAATATCTTGTTATTATTTAACTACCTGTAAGTTGAATTGTAAGTACTTACAATATACTTACTAGAAGCCAAAAAATAATTAGTTTTTATTTAATTGGCGCTAGTTAATAGACATAATAAGTAGTTATGGAGCAAGTTACCAGTAAGTAAATATTCAGTACTGAAAACAAGACAACTAATAAGTAGTTATTTAGCTGATTATTAGTAAGCAAATATTCATAACTGAAAATAATAGTAGTGAAAAGTACTAGTAGTAGCAAGTACTTATTGAGGTTTTCAGAATAATGACAATTGTAATGACAACTACTTACCAGGTAACGTATGAAATAACTACGACCTATTACCAAAATTCAAAAAGTTTTTCCTGGGTAGTTGTGTGACAGTTATTTTTTAATTTATTGTTATCGACGCAAACGGTAGTTTTTTATAATTTATTTTGAAATAACGAATTAAGCTAAATTTAAAATTGAGCATTCTTTTGTGAGTAAAGTTTTTAGTAAAGTAAAAAATATTAGACATAAATTTTTATCTATTATAAAAACATACATACTTGTTCTTACGAGAATACATACATGCATAAACGACGATTACGAAAACGTCGATTAAATCCTATGGTGGTCCAGACAAAACGCCGATACGTGTCGTGTGATATGGACTGTGTTTAGGGGTTGATTTCGTTTACAGCTCCAGAATATGCGCCAAAAATTCAAACACCTTACTATAATATTCCTAGATATAACGCCGATTGCGTTCCTCAAGTTATAGAGTCTTAAGGCTTGTTTTGGGATTTAGCGCAAAAATATCAACCAAGAATCCAAACAACTTTGTGATATAATAAGACCTGGAAGTAAGAGTTAAAAAGGCACTAATAGTTAAAAAGGAACAAAAGCACTTTCATATTTTTTCAAAAAACTTTATAAAAATTCCATTTATTTACATATATTTTCAAAGTATTAAATTTATACAATTAAATATTAAATTTCAAAACAATTGAAATATTTTAACTTAAAACGCGAATACAAAAAACTGCCGTACAAAATGGCTTCAAACAACGATTTGGCTTAGATAAAAATTTGTAAATTACAATTATAATAAAATTGGGACACAAAAAAAAACATAAAAATCACAGAAAATTTTAAAATATTATACATGATGACAGTGGCGCCTCAAGTTGCCAATTCGTCTTAGGACATATCATCATTCAAAATAGAAACCAGGGATGGGAAATCCGCTGCCTTCGTTTCAGACGTGAACATAATATTAACTTGAGCAGGTACATTAATTATTAAAAACTATTATTTGTATTCGGCAAATATTGGCGAAGATATTCGTATTCGCGAATATTAATAATTGATATAGGTATCGTCACTAATATTTTTGAGGAATTCCAAATTAATCATACGCAGTGTGTGAAAGGTATTTGATACAGTGCAGTATGTCGAGATAATCACCACTCTTCAGTTAATGGATGTAGACGAAGAAGATATACAATATACAAGAAATCTGTGTACGTATATTGGCATCAAGCTAAAATTGATTACGAGGTCACAGAACAAAATTCATATATATAAGTGTCAAACGAGGGTGCGTCCTCTTATCTCTATTATTCAATATGAGAACAGCGAATATTCCAGTAAGCTACTGGCAAAGTTAAATGGGTATAACATATATAACGTAAGGCTTAATAGTGATATTTTTGACTTGACAGATAGTTGAAATAGTCTCCAAACGTTGGTAGTTTCGTCCAATAGCAATATATATGGGCTTAAAACAAGTGTAAAGAGAACTAAATGATTGATCATGAGTAGAAAAAACAAGTATTACAACACACGTTTAAAGAGCCAAAATACGTCAATAGGACGTGTAAAAAATTTAAGTAAGTGGTTTGTTGGATTAACGAAGGCTGGATTCTTTATGGGAAATTAAATTTAAGAAAGTAATTGCTAGATCAGCATTTTGTAAATTTAAAAAGTTCTTACAAACAGTTACTTCAATTACATCTCAAACTTTGGTTTGTATAAGTGCCCGTAGACGACATGTTTTATACATGTGACTTGTCAAATTTCTCACTGAAAAATACATACATGTCGTGTGTTAGCTTTAAAACATTGCATCTGTAAAAGTCAGATGCAAAATAATCTAACAAACTTTTAATTAGAGCATGCTCTATTTTCTTCCGACAAACCACCTGATATCAGCTTTATCAAAAATCTAAACCGGGAAGAAACCGGCAGCGGCGGTGCACTATTGCCAGAATCATTAGCCGGCTGATGTTAATATTTTATAATACCGTTATATGTATGATCATTTCACCATTGAATATAAATTATGTACGTATATTTTTATAAAACGTTTCATTATAATATCTGAAATTGATTTCTTCGAATTAAAAGATAACAATGTTAAGATGGCTGAACTCTTTTACCGCGCAAATAAAAATTTTTGTGGCGGCAGCAGCCTAGCAGAAGCAAATTACATGTACGTTTGTGACCAAATATTAAAAACCTTATGTAAAACAGCAATTTTGACAGACATACACAGTTACGTGTGACTTGAAAAGCTGACAAGTCAGATGTAAAAAACATGCCGTGTACATTCACCTTAAGATGTTAGGTTTAGCCAGTCGATATGAAGAGATTATAAACTTTTGAAATGTGGGTATAACAAAGATTATTAAAATTATGCTGGATCAATCGACTAATAATTTCAGAAGTGCTTCGAACAGTTGATCAGGATAGGGAACTATTGTTAAATTCTAAACACAGAAAACATCATATCTGTGGACTTTTGACAAAACAACCTCTTTCAAAAACTACAATTTTACAGGAGAACGAAAAAACTGTTAAAATGTCTAAGAACTTTGATTTTGAAATATTTGGTGAAAAGGTGAAAGTGTAGTATTAAATTTAAATACTAAATTGAAGTGAAGATATCAATAATTCTATTCTAATGCCAACAGATTTTCAGAAAAATTGAGAATAAAAAGATAGGATGTTTTGTCGAAATTGTTTTCAACAAAAAAAATTAACTTACATTACACAAGTCGTTTAGTCAAAATTAATTTTCTCTATAAACCATTTAAAAATTTATCTTGTCTCAAGCAAGTTACATATTTTCTAAATTTCAGTTTTGATAAAACAACTTCTTTGAAGAGAAGTTGTTTTGTTAAAACAAAATGTATATATCCAAAAAAATATTAAATACAATTTAGATGTTTTGTCTAAAGGATATAACAATTTTATTTCTTGAATTTTAGAAAATTTTTAAACTCTTTCAGATAAGATATTTTATCAAATATTTTTCCCAAATATAAGGAAAGAAGTTGATTTGCCAAGAACTGTAGGTTTTGAACCAAATGGCGAAGAACTGCAAGGATTACACTAAAAGAACCGTCTTAAGAATTTATATTTAATATAAAAATCTTGCAAAAATATCTTATTTCGAGAGAAGTTGTTTTATCAAAAGTCCACAGATATTAATACCATATTATGTGAAACAAAAAATTCCCCCCTTATGGCGTACTAGTTCAGCATATCGGTATATGAAACTATGTGTTCTTTGAATCTGAGGTTCGGCAACTTTATTGAAAATGTTACTGCAAATATTTTTGTGGAACAAATTAATCTTATTACTCCTCTTTATAACGTTAATATTTGGCTCTATTCCAACTAATCGTAAAATGCACCACCAAGAAAAATGACGGCAGGGGTGAAATTTTCTACAAAAATTTTACTACATATATAAGAATACACTTTACCCACAACTTATAAAAATAGCAAAAAAAAAAAAAAAAAAGCCAAACTTCCCTTTAACAAATTTGTTTATTGTAATCACATTGCGAAGTGGGAGATTTTGAAAAAATGGAAATAATTCTATATATTGTAAACGGTAAGTCGGTTTGGAATAAAATATTAGATGTCTATTAGTTGTACTCGGGTTTGAGTTTTGTATTGCATGTTTACTGATACCACAAGGGTCGCTATTGTTTCGCGAAATAGGGCACCTCGGGTATTGCAAGAATAAAAACGATCCAAAATTTTTAATTTTAGTCAGATTTTATACATTTTTTTGTACAATGATTTTATTTTTTATATTTGTTGAATTGCCAGCATTCTACAGGAATAATTGTGAAAAAATCTCTATCAATTAAAAAGTAATTTGTATTTGAAACCTCAATTAGTTTTATGCCATTTTTTTTAGGAAAAAAGTATTTTTTATTAGTTTTAAATTAAAAAAATTTGTTGTGTATCATATATATGGGGGGTTATATGTCAAGGGTCCTTACTTTTGAACCCGATGTCTTTCGATTGGGATGTTATTTGCATCAAGGTTTTTCCTTTTAGATAGTAGTTTCCTCACAACACGATCGGCAAAGAACTCTCTGAGTTATAGGGGGTCAAAATTATAAATTTTGGCCAAACAGGTGTTTGTTCTCATCCATCTGACTTTTTACCTATTGTTTTTAGCAAAATTTGTCCAAGTAGCTTAGAAAATGACATTGCTTTTGCAGAAAAACATTTTTTTTTTATTTTTTGTTCAAATGAAAGCTTTTAAGACAAATGGGATATATCAAAATAAATGTTCTGTAAACGTCAAAACAACTCTTTTACAATTTTAAACATCTGCACTATCTTGAATTTGTCCCTATTTGTGTAAGTATTTCTTAAACCTTTAAAATAAAACTTGCACTAAGAAACTATGAAAATTAATCTTTCCGACGGTATTTAACATACCTAACTTAACTTTCATACCCTCGTCATAGTTAGACCAACAATATATATAACTTGACTTTTTTTGTCACAATCAAAAACTTTTTTCACATTTTTCTTTTTTTTTTTTTTTGTTTCCTAGTGGGATGCGACTGGGATTTCTTTCAAAATAAGTGTTTTGTCACTTAAGATAAGGGGAGTTCAATTGTTAGCACAGCACTATTTTAATTTTGATCCAATTTATGTGTTAGTGTTTCTAAAACCTTAAAAATTAAATTTATACTGAGAGCCTAGACAAAGTAACCCTACCGACTGTATAATACCAAAGTCAAATTTCATACCCTCGAACCTGTAATACTTGTGTCCAACTTGGTGCAAATTTAACTCCAATTGGAAGACAACGGTTTCAAAAGCTGGGTCACTTGACATGAAATCCTCTATATGTATTGTTTATACTTCATAAGGTATAATACACTTATTATACAATTATTTTCTAAAGTAATCTATTTCTTTCTTAAGACAAGAAAATTGATAATAATTTCATGATTTTAACGAAATAAGTTCGTATTTAATAACATTTTCTTAAATAATGAAACATTTTGCTCTAACCAAACCACACAAGTATTTCGATTAAGAAATTTTTGGCTAAGACGAGATCATGAAAAATTTTTTGGGTGCAAGTCATCTTTTCTGGTGATTTAGCAAATAATTCTTTCCGTGTTTGTACTTCTTAGTATACTGTTTGTAAAACATTTTCAAAAATTTCTATTACTATTACTAAGATTTCCATTTTATGCCACATTTGCAATGAATTTTACAATTGTTTAAAATCATATTAGTTTTTTAAATCTTTACAAAATTCACTTAAGTGTGATATATAATATGTCTACCACCCCACTGTGCATTGTAGGCTTAATGATCGAAATTAGCATACAGTTAAACCCAGCCGATTGGTGTTTTTTATTCAATCTTGAACTTAGTTGTTTGCGTTAAGTTTTGGTTTTTAGTGTACTTTGAAGTATGAAGTAGAATTCATTTCAACTCCGTCATCAGCCTTCATTACGCTTTGTTAGAATAGAGCCAAACATATTACAGTTATAAAAGAGAGATAGTTAATTTGTTCCAAAAAATATTTTCAATACCTATTTCTACTTTAATCCGCTTTAAAATTAAATTTCGATGTGATCTTTTAAAACGCCGACACACTTATATTTTTTTATTTATTTTTGGTCTCCTCGACCAGAATCCATTGTCAGAACCTCGTTATTTTGGATAAAGTTCGAAAGCACTGTACAGTGTTAGAAATCTACAAAAAAATGCTCTATATAAATAAAATTGTGTAGCCAATTTTCGTTACTATTACTTATCTGGTATATATTTTATATAGTCCTTAAACATTCACTTATTTCGATATGTTACAAGCGGACTGACAAAATAATAAGACCTTGAATTTGTGTTGGGTACATAAATCATTAAATTTAAAAATTTGCTTTTTCTTAATCTTTAATTGAAATAATTTGTATTAATTCAATCTTAAATATATCTGATATATTATTGATCGTATATCCAAAGAACATAATTCATTCAAAAACTTTATGCAATACATCAAATACAATAATTTATGTACTTAATGTTACAAAAATCATTTATTTTTCATCTCTAGGATCATTGAACATACAGTTATTTTTAGAACATCCTCTTTCAAACACTATTAATCTTTCACAATTTAATGGTTCAGTGATATAGTCAATAGTTCAACATGATTATCAATGCCAAATATACAGTAGCAACAACCACTCCAACATTCAATCCTAAAACTACAAAGCACCACTGATATCCCTTAATAAATTTAATAAACAATCAACTGAACGACAGGAAAAAGTATTGTAATACTCATAAACTAGTATTGAAATTACTAGCAACAACTATGTATTATTGTTGTAAAATAAAGAAATGTCAAAAATGACAAAACCACAAAATGACACTCATTGACACTACTCCTGTTCCTGCTACATACTTTCTACTACTGCTACAGCAACTGCGCCTTCTCCGGCCACAACCCCGCATAACACACTTTTGTTATGCATGATAAAAATTTTGACCGATGCTGTAATATTTAACCACATCATATACCATTCAACATTCACCCTTCAACATGTGAAATGAGAGGAACGAAACAGAAAGAGATTTGTCTCAAAACTGTCCATCATTTTATGATGATGTTGATAATAATGATGTTGGCCACTAGAAGTTTTTTTTTCTCAGCGATATTTCGGTATCTCCCATTGGGAGCATATCTGAATATGAACAAATGTAGAGGAGTGTGTGATTGTTTTTGTGTCACAGTGATTTATTGAAAATATTTGCAAATGACAATTGGATGTGTTCTGGTTTAAGCACAAGGGACCATAATATTATAATCTAATATATATAGAATTGATTTTCGGAAGTATTACAAGGTTTTTTGTTGCATATGATTTGTATTTCGCTTAATGTTTTATGTTTAAATGGATTAAATATACAAACTATGACATGCAGAGGTTTTTGACGTACATATATAAATATGCTTGATATGTGTTCAAAATTAACTGGCAGGAAATTTATTATATTTTGTATACATACATATATTTTTTTCGTTACTATGTACGAATTATAAAATGTTTAATGATGTGTGAACACAACATGAAGCTGTCAATATAATCGGTTTATAATTCCATATAACCCCCATATTCGGGATGGGCAATAAATGTCGATATATCATAATATCGATATTTAAAAAAAATATAATCGATATATATCGCCGATATTCAAAATAACTTTATATCGATACATCGATATTTATCTACGACTATCGCATTCGATATTTTTAAGATCTCTTTATAATAAAATTTAACATTTTAACCGTTGCTCAACTGCTGTTTTTTAAGAATTGCATTAAATGTTTTTTAACTAATAATTAGAATATAAAGGCGCTTTTCCATTGTAGTTTTTCATAGATTACACAATTCAGTTTTGTCTCGGTTTTTAAGAGATGACAACAAAAATTATGCGTGGAAAAAAAATTCTGGAAAGGGTTCCTATAATTATGCAAAGAATCGCCTTAATTGTGCCGTATTAGCAGAAATAGACTCATGAAAGTTGGAATGTTAATAAGAAAAAAAATATTTTGTTTTTTTTTTATATGAGCATGTTCTTATATATTAAAAATAAAATATTGCAGTGTTTACTTGTATAGTATGTGTCACAAGTTTCATTTACCGGCAGTATATAATCCGGCATTATATAATCCCAATTATTATTTTTTTTTTTAAATTTAATATGGCAAATAAATTAAAGTTTTTTTGTATTCTTTATTTATTTTTGAAATTTTTATTTTTGCAGAATTAACTGCCGGTCCCTCGATTTCAAACGAAAACTTATAACATAAAAATCTAACATAAAAACCTAGTCCCCATAATTTCTGGAGTCTTTGGAAATCCCATTTAACATGCTCACGGTCAGACTTCGTTAAATCAATTTCGCTACACATAAGGACCCAGAATATATAAGCTTTATGGGCTCTTAGATCAATATTGTAGATCTAACAAATGGAAGGACAAGCTTATATTTACGCTTTCCAGCTGTGGTGAAACGTATAGTACGAATAAAGAACAAAAAAATAAAATTTGAGTCTATGATGTAAAATTTGTTTCGAAAAATGCGTAAAGAACGCGAAAAGACTTAACTGTTCAGATAATTCGCAGAAGTTGCTGTTTGTGATATGTTAACACGAACTTTTTTTTTAGGAAGAAATCGACGGTAAGAACAGCAGCCTCTGTTTTATTGTACAGCGCACGCCTACGAGCCAAAATTTAAAGACAAATTTACGAAGTTCTGCTAAATTTATTTTCATAAAATTTTTGTCAGATCACCTGCGAGAGCGTAAAAGGCGCAATTTGCACAGATTACGAGACTTTCAAGCGATTTCAAAAAGACCCATAATAAATTGGAATCTTTATATTGCCTTGATATACATATCGAGCGTTTAGCGCCAAATTATCGTAAGCGACACAAGACAAATTTTACAGGAGAAGGTTTTTTAGTTCTTTTTTGATATGTATACATAAACTTAAACATTTTTTGATGCGACATATTATAATTTCGTCCAAGCAAGCTACCGACTACAACAAAATAAAGTTTGCTTACATTGTGCATTGGTCCTTAAATTTTTAATTTTAGCAATAAAAAATATATTGAGAACATGTCGCTTACGATAATTTAGCGCTAAAGGCTCGATATGTATTGGGGTTATCAATCGGGACTGTTTTCGCAAATCCCGGGATTCGGGATTTCAAAAAATGAAATCCCGGGGTTTTATCGGGATATCGGGATTTTTCGGTATTCGGGATTTTTGAAAGTCAAAAGATAAAGGCTTTTTATAGACCTTTATTAAAAAAAAACGTCTTCAAAAGAGTTTTACAAACATAATTTTTATAATTCATTTAATATTACAAAGTTTTTTAATGATTATATTGATTACTATAATTTATCAAAATTGAAAATTGTGATTAATTTTCTTAATTAATGATTAATTTAATTAAAAATATGATAAAAAAAACACGTACGATTTCCAACAATGTGTTAATTGAGTCAATTAAAAAAAATAAGTAACATAAAATATATAGTTTACTCAATTACCTCATATTCAATTGAATAGAGCAAACTAGTCTATTAAAATTTTTAATTCGAAACTAATTAACATAATAAATTTTTATAAATTAATTCATTTATTAATGATGTGCTATTAATCCTAATTTTTGAATGAAAACACTGAAATTTATTGTTGTTATTATTATTTTTTTAATTAACCATAAAAATCTCATTTTAACAAAAACACATTTTTATACCCACCGCCACTGGTGGTAGGAATTATGTAGTGTATAAATTACACCACTTAATTTCATGAAATCGATCCAGAAATTAACGTAGGTCCAATGCCAACTCCCGGAAAATACTTTAATAAGCCTAAGCCTGTAAACAGTAAAGTTTGAATTTGCTCTAGTGGAATCAATTAGGAAAAACAATCAGTAGTTTTTTTTTATCAATTAAAAAACTTGTTCAAAAAGTATATCAGCTTAATTCATGTGATAATCGAATCAATTATTTTTTTTGTTGAAAGAAAATTAAAAATTTAATTTTTATTTAATTAAATGTAGTTGTTTTGAATTAAATTTTGAATTAAAATATTAATTAAATAATAACAAATTTTAATTGGCTTTTTTTGTATAAAATAAAATAATTTTTACTTGAAGCATTGTTGTTGGGAATTGTCAAAACATGAGCTTTCTTTAATGAAATCAATTAACACATTGTTTGAAACGGCAAAGTTTTTTTAATTAAAATTTAAAATATCATTTATTGAAAAATATATTCAAAACTTTAAATTTTTAAAATTTTTAGTAATCAATATAATCATTTTGGTAATAGGTGCAAAGTAAACAAATTGTTTGCTTGATTCTATGAATTTGGTGGTTTGAGAGAGTTTTTAATTTTTTCTGTGTAATAAAACCCCACGGAACTTTTGGATTTTCTTTTTGTTGTGTGAATTTTAAAAGACAATTATTTCTTTAATAAATTTTCTTCTTTAATTATTTTCAGCACTTCTCACATTAAAATTTCTTTATAATTGTTCGATACGCTTTAAAATAAACACAAAGTTTAACTTTTTTCTTTCGTATTCAATGACAGCATTAACGGAGTTAATAAAATAAATATTAAAGGTCAATATTATGTTCCCTATCCTCTCAAGAGAGAATGTCGTGATGAAGTTTTTTTTATAAAAAAAGATAAAACTAAAAATTAAGCTCACTATTTCGGGATTGACTTAATGCAGAAAATCCCGGGATTTTTCGGCATCGGGATTTCGGGATTAGCATCCCTAATATGTATGAAAATATTTTTTAAAACTAAAAGTAGGATACCGTGTAAAAATATTTTAACCCATTGACAATTTTTGGGTTATCGATGACATACTCTCACAGAAAAGCAGACTGTCATTGTCAATACAAGGTAAGCAAATTTGATTCTAAAAATGCAATTGAATTCCTTTAAGAAAAGAATTTTCAATTCATTTTCTTTATACTTTTTTTGAAAAACTTACAAGATTTTGACTCATGTTCGTAATGCAGCCCACAATGAAATAAAAACGATATCGACATTATATAGATCATGATATTGATGGTCTTTTGCTTACTTGTATATAAAAAGTTTGAATAATTTCGCTTCTTACGATTTAAAGCGTTGCACAGTGGCGCCCGTAGAGCAAGCGAGGTTGCAAAAATCAAAATTTTCATGAATGCCGACGAAGTTTTGAATAAACCCATGTTATAGGAAACTTTTCAACGATTTCAAATATGCCACTCTTAATAATATCACATTTTTAGTTTAGAAGATATAACCGTTCAAAGTTGACCGACTTTCGGTTTTCAAAAAAACACACAATTTTTAGTCAATTTGTTGCGATTTCAGGTGTAATATCACGAAAAATAGGTAACGAATCGCCTTATTTTTTGTTTGTATTGATTGATGTATTTATTAAATGTATAATGATAAAAAAAAATTAACTGTTTGCTTTGTGTTTCTCCTGGTAAATCACTATTTAAAAACTATCCGTTTTTTCACTATTTTTCAACTTTGACGGAAAATAAAAAAAAACTATATTTTTCTATATTTGCCATATTTGCAAAACCTGTTCTTTGATTATTTCTTTACATAATTCAAAAGGTTTTATCTGCCCGTACGTGCCCGTTTGGCTTCTAGAGGTAAAAAAGTTTAAAAAGACATGGTTGCAGAAATTGTATGGCGTCCATCCCTTATATGTTTTGACTGACAGTAGTTTGATCTAATAGTTTGAAAAAAACTACTCATTGAAATTAGCAGGTACGTACCTCACATAAACAATACTTTGGCGTACAAATGGTCAGGAACAATATTGACTTATGGTCCCTACAGGTAGGCACAAATCTTATTTGGACACGTGCATAATATCAAAATTGCATTATTCAGCATAAATCCATATGTATGCAGGGAACAGGTAAATTTTTAGGCATGGTAGCATAAGCCTATATATTGCAAAATAAGCATAATGCCTGGATTAGTCTACGCCTGAAAGTTGGCGCAACAATTACTGAAACCATTTAACAATTTAAGTACTGAAAACATGGCGTTGTACAATTTAAAATTATTTGAACTGTTTAGAAAGTCAACCACACCAAAGTTTTTCACGGAAGTGAAAATTCTTCCTGAGAAGTTGACATTGATCAGCAAATGAGGCTGCGATGGATCATCCGGACAAAGCGTTTATAAGCAAAGGATATCTCCCGATGACGCTACAATATCGGACGGAAATATGTTTATGGCATCTGTTGTTCCTTTGCGGCTAAAATCGGATGATTCCCTACACTGGAAAAATCCACGTCCGTCATCAGTGCATTATTGCCGACCAATAATGTTTCAGTTTGCAAGGGAATCGGCAGAACTCATAAGGACTACGGTGAAGGACATTAAAGAACAAATAAGCAAGATTAAGCCTACAAAGCTGCAAATTGGAGAAGGAAAATATATTGAATGCAATTACGAGTTCCACCTGACCATGGTTGACGGAAAAGTCGTAAACGAACTGACAGGAACAACCTCAACAATGTCATGCCCGATTTGCAAAAAGAGTCAGAAGAACTTTTTTCAATTCAATTCAATTTATTTCATATATAATATGTTACATCTCAATTTTATATAATTAGTTGTAAAGAGTTTAAGATTAGTATCTTTTTCTGCTTAATTATAATATATTTCAATTAGTTATCATAGACAGAATTATATTGGAGGTAAAAATTTAGCAAAAACCTATTTAAACCCCTTTTTTCGTTTTATTTTTATATTTTTTTTATCGATTTTATATTATTATTTGTCAGAAGAACTTTGGTAATTTAAACGATTCTACAAATGAGGAGAATTACGAATATGGAATGTCACCATTGCACGCAAGGATAAGGTGTATGGAATTCTTGCTAAAACTGGCATATACCCTACCACAAGAGGAGGAAAACTTCGATGAAAATACATCAATAAAGGATAAGGAAAAGATCAGAAAGAAGCAAATACAGGATGGTTTTTTTGAAACCAGTTGGACTAAAAGTAGACTGTCCCAAGCACGGATACGGTAACTCTAACGATGGAAACACTTCTAGGAGATTTTTTGAAAATGATGAGGCAGTAACTAGAATCATTGGAATTGACAATCAAATCGTGAAAAGATTGGGAACGATCTTGGATGTTTTAAACTGCAAAGAAAATGTCAATTCTACAAAATATGGAGAATATGCGTCGAAAACTGCATCTCTTTTAGCAGAAATGTATCCACAGAAGAAGTTGACCCCGACCGTCCATAAAATATTGGCGCATGGCAAAGATATAATTGAGTACCAGCCTTTGCCAATTGGAGAGCTTTCTGAAGAAGCACAGGAGTCTCTTAACAAATTTTATAAAAAATATAGATTGCAGAACACATTCAAAGCATCAAGGGTAAGGCAAAATAAGGACCTCTTCAACATGTTGGCAGCATCTTCCGATCCACTTATTTCTTCCCTGCGGCATGTGAAGTCACGAATAGAGTTACAAAATAATTATAGTTTAGAAATTGTTAGTCTTTTAGATATACCTTCTCTTACGAATTGTGATGAATATTTTACAGAAAATTGAAAAAATAAATTTAAAAAAAAAAAATAATTTTTTTTTTAATTTGTTGGGTAATAATTTAAAACATAAAACCCTTAAGAAAAAAAATAAAAACAATCTAAAAATGTAAAAAAAATTTTTTTTAGTTACCATAAAATTGATTTTTCTACTAATTTTAACTTTGATAACCCATAAGTAGGCCCCTACAAAGCGTAGCACCCTTTCCAAACGCTCATTTCATAGGCTGAACAGTTATCTATCATATGCTGTTTAAACTGTTCAATTATCTTATTCGGTTCAAAAGATATGATTTTTGCAACGAAAAAACTCAAATGGCGCCACTGTGCGTTGTGTCAATAAAATTTTCTAAACAATTTCTTATGTTGCAAAATATTAAAATTATTAGACATATGTAATGTTTGACGATTATTTTATTATATTTAGATGATAAGATATGTCAAAAATTTTACAATATGTTATTTATTTTTTACTATAATTAACAATTTGCTATCGAAAATGTTCTTCATTTCTCATTCATTTTGTCTACTGGGTTCTTAATTAAGGCAATATTTAATAGATAAACAAATTTTCCAATTAACGTTTTAACATTTTTAAAATATACTTTTGAAAATTACTAAGTTAAGTTTAGCGTACAAAATCTTATTTATGTATTTGAAAGTTTTCTCATACCACATAAGAACAAACACAATGTTTTTAGCGTCTTATAAGTCAACATTGTTTGTACCTGGATAAGTAGTATTGAGCTAACCTACTAAGAGTTTCTACCACAAGTTTCTACTTTACACCAAGGGAATATTTGCTTTCTAAAGAAATCATAAGTAAGTGAAAAGTTTAGATATGTTTTTTAAGATGATATTGCTGCATTAGCTGTATATTGTTAAATTAACTGGCATGCATTGCAAAAAAAAAACAAAAAGAACTCTACTGTTATGGGAGTATTTTTTTAGTTTCATCTACAATATTTTTATTTTTATTTCATTTTGTTGTTTTTCCTTTTAGATGTTAAGAAGCTAAGATATACGTTGTCAAATAAAAACTTTTTAATTAAAGATTTTTCAAATATAAATTTTTAAAGGTTTCTTTGCATCGTCATCATCATGCCATTCCAGGGTTTTCTTTATGCCTTAACCTCCTTAGAGATTGCTAGAAGAGATAACTTTCTGTATTAGATGATATAAAGGTAGAAAACAACCTTGGTTTTTATATCAATTTTAAATGAATTATAGATTAATTTAACATCAACGGCAGGTGACGTTGGCAAGTGTAGTTTGTGGAGGTAAGCAACTGTAAATAAGATTATGTTTGATAGAAGATGGAAAATGTCAAAGAAAGTTTTAATTTAAATTTTAATTAATGCCATCAATGTTAAACATTTAATTTATCAAAAACTTTACTGGTTGGAGAAGTCTGGAATAAATAATTGAATTTAAGACAAGTAAGACAGTATAATAGGTCAAGCTCAACCATATCATACCCTGCACCACCAGAAGGCCCAAAATATTAGAATTATTTGTACCGAATATTATCTAAATATCAACTTTTTTTCTATTTGTTTAACTTACAGAGATTTTAGAGAAGGGTTTTATATAGGACCTATGTTCAGTCCAGTACAAAATTGTTCCATGACATAGTAGATATATATAAAAATTATCGTTAAATTGTATATGAACTACAACATTTATAAGGAGGAATTAACATTTAAATCTAATTTTGGGATTGGTATTTGAATGACAGCTATGGTCAAATATGTACCGATTTAAAAAAAATTTGGTTGCAATAAGATATTTGTGTACCAAATTGTATCTGGGTAATTTCATGTCAAATCGACCAAGAGTGGGACCCGACCCCTTTCGATTTGAATGAAATTTGGTGTGAAGGTTCCTTTCATCCTATAAGGAAAATATACTAACGAAAACAAATTTCGCCGTATTAGACGAATGTGTTGAGTTTATTTTTCTCAAACACTACTGCACATACTAAGATGATGTGTACGTCATTTTAAAGAGAATACTTGGGGCTACAAGCAATATATTAAAAAAAATGTTTTTTTAAAAAGTGCAATATCTACAAAATATTAAATATTAAAAATGGAAAAATTTTTGGCTGAATTTTTATTATGTAATTCCTTAAACTGTTCTTTAAAAATCCTTAAACTTTGGAGTTGTTGTTTTTTTTTCTCACTCTTGGTCGATTTCACATGGAATTACCCATCTAAATATCCACATAATGGTAAAACTGATGGCAACAAGGACTCTATTTCGAAGAGAAATTTGTATGGGGCCATGTGAAATAATGGAACGTTTTCCACTATTTTCCTTGAGATAAATAGACTTTGCACCAAATTTCATCAAATTATCTCTCAAATTACAATCTGTACTTTTCGCACAATGTTTAAATTGAAATCCAGTTAGCCAACCTGCCAGCCGGACGGACATCGTAAGCATCGTAAGAGGGATTCTGAGTCGATTAATTTTAATTTTCCACACACATGAGCACAAATGCATAGTACTCTCTACACTATTGTGGTGTGGTTATAAATATTTAACAAGCGCGTTGTTGGCAAAAACAATTAGGACATTTTGTTGTTGTGTTGCTAAAAGGAAACAGAATGAATTCAAGTAAGTTTTAAGTAAGTAATTTTTAAAGGTTATAGAAACATATATGAAATTTGTTAAAAACTTCTTGTGTTAATACTTTTGCAGTGCACTATAGGAAATGTTTCCTTTTTTTGGTCATCACTAATTTTAAGCCAAACGACTGGCGCAAATTTTATGATTTTTTTGATTCGATCTTTGGAAGGCTCCTTCTCTCTAGAGGCCTATATATTTTTAGTCACGCGCTGTCACGGGCAAAAATTTGGTCACGCTCTCAAGGAAAAAAATTTTTATTTTATCACACACGCTAGCAAATTCTTGCACAACGCGCTCACTGGCGAAAGTTTTCAACTAAAACTTTTTTTGTTCCCACTTAAAAAAAAATTTTGTCTTATCGCATTTAAATTGAAGCTTGTTTTTTAAAAAGGGTTTTCTACTTTAAATTTTTTTTTCTGTAATCATAAGTTATTTGTATCAAAATTTTATTTAAAATTCACTTGTCTTTTACTGCACTCAATCATTGATTTAAACTCGGTAAAAAATCACATATATTTGTATCTATAAATTAACAGTTAATCCATATAGTATAAAAAAATATACACAGATGAATTTTTTGGTATGTTTTAACAAAAAAATCCCAAAATTTAAAAAACAATAATTTTTTCACTTTTGGAATTGTAAGTAAATACTTTCGAAATATAAGTGTTAAACAAATGTGAGACTCTTTTTGCACTATCTTTTAACGAGGTGTTTTCAAATTATACTGGGAGTATTCATTCAATGCACTTCTGAAAATACAACAATATGAAATTTGTTTGAAAGGTTGCTTTTGACCACATTGGAATTCTTTATTATATTTATTAAATTAACTTTTAGGTGTTAATAAATTTAATTATAACTTATTGCAATAAAATTTTAATATTTTGATTTTAATACATATTTAAAACATGTTATATAGTAAAGTCCGATAATTCCAACCTTTTTCTACTCTATATCACAGTGTATAAATTAAAATTTTTTCGAGCTTGTACTCTATTTGGGACGCAAACAAAATCATCTTATAAGGTTAAGTAGCATATAAGAGTACTTTGTGCCAAATATAATCTTAATAAATATATGAGCTGGTGGACCAGAATGTTCAATTCTGAACCTACCAGTGTAAAATTAAAATAGTTGCTATTCTCTAGAAGAAAAGGAAGAAGTAGCCTACTTGTCCTGCCTTAATACAGAAATGGACGTCCATATGTGAAGGAATTCACGTTTGGAACATGTTTGCAACATCCCTTTAATGTGGCTGGCAGGGATGCCGATGAAAGGCTGAGGGCCTATAAATGGGCGAAGGGTGCACCTGTTTGCTAAACAGTCAGCCCTTGCGTTGCCCACATGGCCCTAATGACCCAACACAATTTTAATTCGTTGTGCTTCCCCAGATCGTTCAGAGATGCAAAACAGTCCATGACCAACCTGGACTTTTCCTCTAAAGAAGGTAGTGGTCTAAGAGCGGCCTGGTTATCCAACATTATAAATATCCTCAAGTCCTTTGCCCTTCTCCGCAGATATTCTTCAGCGCATATGAAGATAGCGTAGATCTCTGCCTGGAAGATCGAATGCTGTTTGCTCATTGGCAAGCCCCTTTGAAAACCCGGGCCCATAATGCCCGCTCCAGTATCACCATTGGTCTGTTTCGACCCATCGGTGAACCAGACCTGGTCCGCGCAACCAGGATTGGCGTGCCCGTTGGTCCTTATCGGGAACAAGGACATTAAAGTTCACATCCAATATCAGACTAGGCAGCATGTGATCACCAAGATAGAT
The DNA here is from genome assembly GCA_943735925.1 of Pollenia amentaria. Classification (NCBI taxonomy): domain Eukaryota; kingdom Metazoa; phylum Arthropoda; class Insecta; order Diptera; family Polleniidae; genus Pollenia; species Pollenia amentaria. Next base: position 182,336,189 of record OX031007.1, on the reverse strand, counting down.
GGATAGTTTTTGATAATTTCAAGGATCCGCTTGTGGCCCACATAGTCCCTCCCCAGTATTCGACAACGCGCGGCATCCTGCTGGCATACCTGAAGGCCTCCTCTTTTACAGATATGTGTTGCGGAGGAATGTGCAGGATATCCCCTAAAGCCAGAGTGAGACAGGTCTTCATGGCGCCCGTGACCGATATTCAGATCAGGCGGTAAACCTTATCGAGTATCACTCTAGCTTTGACCTGTTCGGTTTTGTCCACCACGCTAAGGCGGCATAGGTCAAGATCGGTCTAATTATCATAAAAAAGACCAGTAGATCATTCTAGCCTACAGCCCCCATGTCTTCCCGAAGAGCCTTTGGTAGGCATATATTGCCCTCGTTACCCTTCTGGTGACATGGGATAACTGATCGTTCCAGCTAAGGAATTTTTCCAGAATGATCCCCAAGTGTTTTATCTTGCTACAGAATCAGATAACCGTACCGTTCAAGGCCGGTTCTTTAAATCTTAGAACTATATGTCAGGTGAACGGTAAGAGGGTAGTTTTCGCGGGGTTAATATTAAGCCCCCTTTTTCTGCACCAGCCAAGTGTCAAGCTCAGGGGCTGCTGCATCCCAATAGTTGTGTCATCGAATTCAGCCACATATATAACTAGATCGTCAGCGTAGCCATAAGCTCGGAAGCCCATGTAATTCAGAATCTCCAATAGCTTACGATGACCAATGTCCACAGAAGAGGCGATAGAATGCCACCCTGTGGGCAACCTTTGGTTGCTTCAATGGTCCTCGATAGGCCACATATGTATTTCCAACTTAATCACCCTGGAAACAAGCATTCCCTTTATCCTGTTTCTTATAACAGCTGGAACACCTTTCCTTGGAACTAACACCAAACTTGTCACGTGACAGTCCTAAAGTGGTAGGGACCGGTTCTAGTTCTTACACTTTACATGAAGAGAACTTTTCAATTTAACATGGCGATGTCCTATAAGTCTTAGGTTAAAATAATGCCTGTCACAGATATTGCCCCGAGTGAACCATGTTAATATGGTGATCCCCTTTATATAAAGTAATAAAACCAGATATGTAGAATCAGCAACTACCCGCACAAAATCCAGTTACATGACTAGTTGTTCGTTAGTTACCTTTACTCTGATGTAACTACTCTTTAAACATACTACCAGTTAATAGATATGTCTTGTTTTCACCTATCACAATTCGTTCCTTTTTATTATCAAACTGTGTTAACTGGTCAAGGGAAAAGTGCTTAAGAACCAGTTGATACAAATCTCCCTCACGGTTTTAATAGGTTTGCCGCAAAATTGTTTATAGTTACCAATATTTATGAAGAAGTTATTGCATTAAAAGCTATTTTCTGGAGTGGTATATTTATGAGAGCTGTGGTCAATTATGGATCGATTTAAAAAAAATTTGTGGGACGATTTTTTTTGTAATAGGATATTTTTGGACCAAATTTGATCTTAACTTCAACATAATGAGATAGTTTTTGGAACAAATACTATTCCCGAAAGAAGTTTATATATGAGTCATGTGAAATTATGGAAAAATTGATATCACAAATAGTCTGGTGAAATTCAGACAGTTCGGTGCATTAATGTCTGGGGAATGAGCATACAAAAAAACACGAATGTTTTAAATTTTTACAAATAAATATTTAAGTTTTGAAGTGTTCTTTTTTATGAGCTTTATATTTTTACTTTCACCTTTAATTAACTTAGAAGAATACTGGTTGTAATTTTTAAGTCTTAAATATTACTTCCAGAATATTTTAGGTTAAATAACCATTTCTTGAAAAACAGAAGGAAAGAGATCTTTTGGAACCTTAAACAAAAAAGAAATCCCAAAACTTTAAATTGTTAAAATTTGTTTTTTGTTCGTATTTTGAAGTGCACCGAATATAGCAAAATTACTTTTTCCTGTTATTTATCGTATACAATTAAATCAAAATTTTATTTTATTATTTTTTTAATTTAATTGCCTATAAAAATATTTGTTTGATAGTTTTATTTTCTTACTATTTCATAAAAATTACTATAACAGAGGTATGTACGTCTGTATCTCTTGTTAAAGCTCTAGTTTTAGATAACAGAAAATATACATTTCCTATAATCCAAAATGCCCTAAAGTATTATTTTTGTATGGTTGAATTGTGAACAAAAGAATTTATTTAAAATATGTGTGTGTGTAGGATAGTATTCTGTAGATCTAATTGAGTTAGTAATAATACATAACTTTAGATGTACACACACAAGATTTACATAAGGCATAAGACTATAATTAAATTGTTTTGTATTTTGTTCAGGTTTTTGAATTTTTCCTATATTGTTGTATGGTTTACTTTGCATCCTGTTTTAATGTTTGTTTCCGTAGACACGACTACAGCAACTTTAAAGTTTATTTAATATTTAAAGTTAATTAAATACGAAACATTATTTTTATTCAGTTTCAGTGAAGTCTTGAACTTCAGGCATAAATCCTAAAGCCCATAATTAAAACGTCGGCAGTAACATAAAATTCTCTCTCACTTTATTGTTTTAATTTTTTATTTTCTTTTGTTTTTCATTTTCTGTTTTTAAAATGTATGAAATTATATTAAAGTATGGTAGCATTGTTGGGAGAATAGGTGTCTATATATGAGAGCATTAAAAAATATGTTTTCAAAATAAAATAGATTTTTATTTTATGTTTGAATCGTATCAAGCCAGCTAATTAGGCCTTTATTATTTAATATAAATAAAAAACTTTTCTTTACATGTTTTCCAACGTTTCGTCAATTATTTGTTGACTTCATCAGGGTTACGTTGATTTAATTAAAAAATTGTAATACATTAATAAAACACAAATACGCCAAATATTTTTTCTTTAAACTTACAAATTTAACAGTAATTTTCACATTAAATTAAATATAAATAAATTTTACAAAAAAACAAAGAACATTTAACACAAAAAATAAATTAGAACTACATCTTAAAAATTAATATCACAGTTTGAAGTTATATTGCAACACTATAGCTTGTATTTATATTATTAGTATCCTCCTTTTTGTTCATTGTTCTTTCTATTTTTTGTTGTATACGTCTAAAATTTTAACGTCATCAAAGTTGATTTTATGTCCAGATGACAGAATATGTGTTGCCAAGGCACCCGGTATTGATAAGATCAGTAATAAAATTATTATGGAGGTACCTCGTATAGCAAAGAAAATTATTCTTATTATTTTTAATGCTATCTTACGCCTTAAATACTACCCTCAAGAATGGAAGGTTTCCTTAGTGACCATGATATCAAAGTCAGGTAAGGATCACACCAAATTTGAGTCATACAGGCCTATTGGCTTATTATCCAATATTTTAAAGCTATTTGAGAAACAACTAGTATCAAAATTAACGCCGATTTTAAATGAAAATAGAAGTATTCCAGACCATCAATTCGGTTTTAGAAGAAAGCACAGCACAATTGAACAAACTCATCGAATAGTAAATGTCATAAGAAAAGCCTTTAAGAAAATAAAAAACATTAATTAATCAGCACTTTTCATCGATGTGTCTCAAGCTTTTGATAAAGTCTGGCATGAAGGATTATTACTGAAATTGAAGCAAAACTTACCAGCAAACATACACAAGCTCTTAGAATGCTACTTAGGCGGTAATAAATTTATTATTAAAGAAGGCGATTTTGTAAGTTCTCCTCAGCCAATTGACGCTGTAGTCCCACAAGGCAGCATCGAGGGCCCTATCTATTATACTTAATTTATACTTAGGACATGCCAACAAACAGGTACACCCAAATCTCAACATTTGCGGACGATACAGCTTTTCTAAGCGTACACGAAAACTGTCACGACGCATCTCGTTAATTAAAGGAGCATATATTTGAACTAGAAAAGTGGTTAAAACAATTGAGGATAAAGATAAATAAGCAAACAAGCGAACATATAACATTCACATTGCATCGGGAAACATGCCCCCTATTAAAATCAATAATCAAATAATACCCCAACACTCGCATGTAAAATACATCGGTATACATGTAGATCGGCGCTGAACGTGGAAATTTTTTGTCTGGCATTGGCAGGAGATAAAACAAATTATTAGGATAAGATTTGTTTAATCATTGTTAGTTTATATTTTAAATATAAAGATTCAATAAATAAATACTGAAAAAAATAATCACCAAAATAAAAAATCTAAACTTTAAACTTTGAAAATATTTTTTCAAGTATCTTACATTTGCTACCAATGAAATTTTATTTTAACTCTACTGTTGCTAAAAGAAAGTTGACATTTTCTAAAAAGTCAGTAAAAGTCTAAGCTAAAACGCTATTAACAAATGTAAGTTGCGAATACAATTAAAACAAATGAGAAAATATATAAAAACACCCCTTTTACTTGTCTAAATATATTACTTTTATACAAAAACTCAAAAAAAAAATCCAAAATTTATTTTTAACCGTTCATAACTTTTTTTTTTGATTCAAATTAAATTTTAAAGTCCCAAATATTCAGCAAAAAAAAAAAAATATCTTGCAAAAACACTCATCCATTCACACGGGAACATAATTGATGGTTGGATGTTTGTTGCAATTTTTTTTTTTTTTTTTGTACGTATTTAAGGTCGATGATTTTAAATCGAATCTCCGTTTTTCTCCATCAGCTCGGATTTTCCAGTTACATGCACTAATCTTATTTTTGATTTTTTTTTTCAAAAACTAAAAGTTCAAAAAATGATAAATAATCATAACTCTTAATTAAGCGATTTTCAAAATTGTAAAAAAAATTTGTTGTTATTAAAAATTATGAAAAATCCAAAACGGGGAAAAGTTAAAGTCTTATTGCTTTCACGTAAAGTCACATAACCTATGAACAAAATGGAATATAGATCTTAAAAACCTATGAACGCGTTTCACTATTATTCAGAATTAAGTGAAGGTACCTAATTTTTAAGTGAAGGAAAAAATGTTCATATATAGAACAGCAGCAAACACACACCCATTTAAAAATTTTATTTTTGTATGGAGATCGCGATTTTTACCAATTCTGTTTTCTTAGTAATAAAATAACCGATTACAATAAAATAAAGCTCATTTCATTCGAAGTATGTTAAACTGTAATTTCTGTCAGATATTTATTTGTTATGCATTTTTCAAGAACAAAAATATAATTGTTTTTTTTATTGGCCTGTTTTTCAAAACTTCAACGATATCTCTAAAACTACTGGGCAAATTTATAACCAATGAAAATACGGCTAAAAAATAATATTGTTGACGAATTTTTAAATTAAATGGTGAACCGTTTTCAAGTTGTTCCAATATAAGAAGGAAATGCCTTAATGTTGGACATAACGGTATATCGCTAAGTGAAGATTTGGATTCAAAGTCCCAAATAACCTTAAAAACAACATTCCGTTCTTAATCAACAAAAACCTTGTTACCTTGTGTGAGTGATCCGAGAATGTCCAATATTTTCCACTTTTCGCAGATCTCGTAAGTACTCGAGATCGTTGTAGAGTTAATGGGCTATTAAATGTGATATGAATTATATTTAATTTAATATGTACTTAATTTAGCTCTAAATTTTATTGTTGACTAACTGCTGTTAGCAAAATTACATTACCGGTTTGCATGAAAACGTGATTTAAAGGTACATTTGTGAAACTCTCTTTTACAAGAATTAAATTTTTCAGGGCAATAAATAGATAACTTGTTTAAGATAAGCATCAAAAACTTTTGAAGTAAACTCACCAAAATTAAAAATTTTAATACAAATTTAATTTTCCCCTTAAGTCGAAATAATCTTTCTTGGATTTATCACTGTTACATGATACTACAGATAGCAAAAGTGGTTTACACACCTATTAAATATTTGACGTCCTACACGTAACCACTAGTTTTATTAAAAAAATATTTGCGTTTGCAAAACGTTTGGCTAGATCAAACATCATTTAACAGTTTCAAAATTAGATTGTATCATTATCTTCATACAAAAAAGTTAGTTAAACAATAGAATAATGCTAAGCTTCAATCAGTTTACATGCTTTTTTTTTTTGTTTTGTCCTCAAATATTTGTTAGGTCTGATCATTTTGTCATAAAATTGTCTCATCATCTTTCTGGTGCTACGGTATTCAGCAATGGAGCACTGCCTCGGCCTCAAATATCGAAAAAAATTCAAAGGCGCCAAAATAAACTTCTTCGAATAATCACAGTCGCTCCCTGGTATGTTAACAACTCAAATATTCACAAGGATCTCAATGTGCCGTTAGTAAAAACTATTATTACGAAGTATGCAGTAAAATATTTAAAAAGACTTGAGTCGCACCCAAATCCACTAGCTCGAAATATTTTAAATGACAGCGGCCACTCTAGATTAAGGAGAAGAGATACTGCAGGACTCATCTGACGAGAAGAGCGCTAAACATCTACATATTAGAACAGAAACCGTGAGGCCACCGTCTGGCATTAGAAGGACAAAAATAAAGTATTGGTATAAGATTTGATAAATTATTGTTAGTTCACATTTAATATATGAAGATTCAATAAATAAATAATGAAAAAAAAATTAATTTGCGTTTTCCGCTCTATTTTACAAGCCGAATGTACCTTCCAGAGCACCTTAAATCATCCTTACAACTGTACGATTATTCGGAAATCACAAGCCTAAACTAATAACAACAAACAATTCATTTTTCTATTATTCAAACAAAATCCAAAAGTACAAAATGCATACATTGGTTTCTTTGTTTCGCTTTTTTAACCAATAAACTTAATGTGATTTAAAGTGAATATAACTTGTTTTTTTGGATATATTTATTTTTTGCTAATTTATTTTTTAGTTTATAAAAAGATAAAAATTAAAGTACATTACCACAAACAGTTTTATATGCATTGATATATTATCATTTAAAAGTTGTAGGAATTTTTGTATGGACAACTAGGGATTTTTTCGAGTTACGAAGGGATTTTTCAAAAACGTCTATAACATCTTTGGCATGATCTGAGCAATTTAGTCTTTTCGCTTTCTTTAGGCATTTTTCAAAACAAATTTCACTTTTAATACACAAATTTTAACTTCTCGCTTTATCTGATAGATTTTTGTATTGACGTTTCTTACAGTCTGACATTTATTGTTAAAAATTGCCCATTTGCTCAAACTGCAATTTTAAGCGAATTTATGAGGGCCCTTATTGTTTTATTTAAAAAAAAAAATCCGAAAAGTGTCTCCCCCCCACCCCACAAACGGTAAAGTTAGATCCGCGCCTATTGCTGTAATATCGTATTATTAAGCTTTTTGGCTGTTTCTGTATTGCTCGCATCGTAAAATGTTTTGCATGAAACGAGTGAATTGCGATTGAAAATATTCTAGTAAGAACAGAATCAGTGTCGTCTGTTTTCGAATTCAAATACAGCAACACTTTTTTCTCACAAATCGAGTAAAGATGAAATTTCTTGTTTCACACTTCATATTAGAAGTTTAACGATGCGACAAATACAGAAACGAGCTACTGGTATGCAAAATATCCTACACTGCATTCTTATTTGCTAAAAAAACGTTTGCCATTCGTTCTTAAATTTTATTTCCTATATTCATATTTACTTACGGTGACCATATTTTTAAACCCAAAATACAAAACACAAATTGGCACTTCCGTACATTGGCATTTCCGTGATAAGTCAACTACGAGTATGGGTTTTAAAAATTTTTTTTTGTATGTTTATTCCCACCGTTCTTATATGCCAACCTAATTTCTTGTTTTTAAAAGTTTCAGAATTCAAGCAAAAAAATTAACCATATGAACTTGAACTTACAAAAATATCAAGGACAGATATTGCGATAATCGAAAAAGAATATTAACCAACTTATATTGAGATTTGTAGGTACATACTTAAAACTTAATGCCGAGCAATAAATTTACATAATATTCAATAAGTTTTATTTCGAAATTATGTTTAAGACTTTCCTGGAAACTAAAATCTCAGTTCATATATTTTTTAATTTTAAAATTATTAAATTTTTATTTCGTTGGTCTCGAACATATTGTTTATGAGCCTAAAGTGAGATTTTTTACACCTTTTAAAGATATAATTCTTTTAACATTTTCCAAAATATTTAAAAATTGTGCAAGTTTTTAGTAATAAGAAGTCTGATAAATGTATTCTGTTAGTTACATATTAAATTAAATATAGTACAAATACAGAACATTGAATTTAATTTAGGTTTCTGATGAAATGAAATACAGTTCTATTCTGTATAACACAAACGGATGGTTACCCTATATGTACTTGTATACTATACTTAAGTATGTAATAGCCTCCGACATTACGGATTACATTTGAATGTAACATACGTAAGTAATAATCATATACAACTCTTAATTTAACGAAATATATTCGTTTCCAGGAAAAATGTGCTCAATGGTTGTGGTTAAGTTTTTCAATAATTGTTAATTTGAATCAGCTCTTTATAAAATTAAATTGTTTTTTAAAATATAAGGAGTTTGAATCGACTTTTATTTAGCCCTAATATTTGCAAAAAGTTTTCATTGTCAAAAAAAAAAAAACAAAAAAAAAAACATTATCTCGTTACTGACTTGCTTACAGTTTATTTAGCCTATCCCTTCTACGAATAAAAATAAATGATTGGAACACAACTGAGACGAACGACGCGTTTTTAGCCACGAATATGCGTCGCCAAAAATAGAACATATTTTTTTATATGAACATACACACAATCATGGCGTCGGCCAAAATTCGTCATGCGCAGCGACTTTGCAATGGATTTATTTCTATTTCATACGCCGCACTGCGGGTGAAAATTGAATTTCATCGACCAAAATTCCAATTTTTCGTCATCGCCGATTTCAAAAATTATAACGCCATACGATAGCAAAAATATTAGAACTAACGTGTCCAAAAAACTGGATAAAAATATTGGTAATTGTGGCTGTGGCATGCTGATGGAAAGAAATATTTTATGTTGCTTAAAAAAAAATTTAATTTTTGTAAATCTGATCTGAACTCGCAAGCTGTTCTCAAAAATGGGTCGAAATTTTTTTTGTTATATTAGTGCGATAGCAGTCTTTAAGAAATGGTTCATTACAACACGGTATCATTTATACCTCATATGTTTTTAAATGTTTCACCAGGTTTCATATTTAAGTTAAATCCAAATTTCAGAGGGGTAGAACTTGTTAGGGTCATAAGGGGTTAAAGAGATGTAAGTACCATCAGAAAGCTGAAAGGGTCCTCTTTAAGCCTTATTATCTTGTGCAACTGTTTGGAAAAGTCTGTTGAACACTTCTTTCCTTTTAAAGATTACTCGCAACATTTTTTTTTGCTTTTTTTATTTTGCTGAAATATAACACAATGGTGTACGAACGTTTTCTTTTGAAAAATAATATTCCAAATGATGCAATTCTTGAAACTGCCACACCAGGGCAGCTTTTGAGTTGAGAGAGTGACTTGTTGACCTCTAAAATTTTTTAGTATCGGATATTCAAACTTTTAAAAATTTGCGAAAAATATATGTGTTTATTAATTGCAAAAAATAGACTTAAGCTGACCTACAGAAAAATCCCAATTTATGATAAAAAACACTGAAATTTATTGTTGTGGGAAACTAGTTTCTATGCGCATTTCGCTGGTTGCTTAGGCCAGCTCGTCAGGAAACTTTTTCCAAATACTTTAGAAAAGCTAAGAGCTAAGCTTTCCCTCAACAATAAATTTCAGTGTTTTTTATCATAAATTGGGATTATTAGCACATCATTAATAAATGAATTAATTAAAAAATATTTTCTCCAGAAATATATAAAAATGTTTATATTTTTCAAAAGAAAACGCTAAAGGTATGCTTTTAGAAGCGATTTTTAATTAATTTGACATTTGTTTCTCACACATGTCCCATCCAAAAAAAAAATTTTATAAAATTTTGTAAGCAAAATAAATTCCACAACAATAAATTTCATCAATTTTTATTTTTGTCAAAAACAATAATTGGGAATTTAGCACGTCATAAATAACTGAATCTCTATCCATGTCATATTCATGGAATGCCAAACATTAAAATTATTATTTCTATAGTGTAAATGAATGAAATGGCTTTCAATATGAGTACAAATCGTAATTTTAAGGATTGACATTCTATAATTCTATAAAACTAAAAACATCACCCTTTTTGAATAAAAAAATAAAATAAAATAATTATTAATCTCAAATCATCAATGTTCAACTTTGACCTTAAATACAACTGCTAAGCTAATTTTAATGAAATTAAAACTTTAGTAAAGTCCTCGCCAGCAAAGAATAAATTGAAAAATAAGCTCTAATTGTTCAAAAGTTACAGATTTTTGGCCGATGAAAAAATTTTCTGCCACTGTGCGCCGGCGAATTACGAACAAATCAGTACAAGGTGACCATGTTTGTTTACAAGCAGGTGATTGTTTACAAGTATTTTAGTAAATGAAGTTTCTTTTTACTTTATTTATTGTTTTTTTATTTGTTTGTATAAAATTTTAAATAAATATTCAAAGTATTTTGCTATACAAATAGTTTTTAGTTGTGTTTTTGATTATATTTTAACTTTTTTATGTCCCTCTCTTTGCATAAACAGCAATCAATTTTCTCAATTATAAATTTGCAAGTTTTTCGTCGTTATTGGGCTTCATACGACGAATTTACTCAGTGAATTTTTACTGAAAAAGTTGTCGTGTTTGGCGAAATTCGACTTCGTCCCAGTTGTGTTCCTAGCATAATTGCCGTTAGTTTCTCCAATATTTGTTTCTTTCCCTATCATCAGCAGCATTCCACCGTCTCTACAAACTGAAAATTTGCTTACGGATTTTTTTACTTTATTTTTTAACAAGCTAATTTGAGCACGCTGAATTCAATGGTGCTAGTCATTTTTCCGAGTTAGCGCTCGTATTCGCGATATAAAGTTGTTGTACTTATGCAAAAACGATATATTTTTTTATACATTTTGTCAATTTTTAAACCATTTTTAATCAATTAAACTCTGTTTTTTTTTCTTAACTCAATGAGTAATGCATTGTTCGTGTCAAATTGTAACAAGCTGGGCACCCTACTGGAAAAACGAATTCGAATACGCTGATTTCAAAGTTAGAGCTCGATTTCGCGATTAAATATTTTAAGAAAGCTGTCTTTTTTGTTTAATGCAAATTTTTTTTTGTTTTGCAAAGCTTTGTTTCTCTTGATTTTGCAATTAATTCAATATCAATAAAAAAAGTTCGCAAAAACTTTTTTTGTACAATTAAAAATTTCAATGTTATGTCATTTTAAACATATTTAATATCATTTAATAGAGTTAAGAAACCCCAAATTTTTTAAAAAATCGCGAAAAAAAATTTCCACAAAAAAAAATATACAACGAAAATTTAATTAAAACAAGTTGTATTGCTTTAAAATGAACCAAAAGTATAAAAATATCGTTTTATTGAAATTTTCAATCGCGAATTTAAGCGCAATGGTTATAACCATAGAATTCAACGTACTCCGTTTCACAGGCTGTTATTTCACGGCTGCTATATTTGCATCTGGTATAAGTCCATTTTTTCATGTATCGAGATATTTAACGGTTTGCGTTTGAGTAAATTTAAAAATATTGGAGAGCGATCATAAAGAGTAATGGTTTTACCACTCTAACACCATTAAATTTTATTATGAAATAAAAATCATTATAATTATTTAGAAAAATATTCGATTTTTTCTAGCTCCAAATGGACTTTTACCACTTTCAAAAATAGTATACTATAAGAAATAAAAACAAGAGGACATTTATGACCATATTTTTATAGAAATTTTCTTTACTCAAATGATTTTTTAAGGTTACGATCAAATAAGTTTTTTAAGAGTTAATTGCATTTACATATATAAAAAACTGTTATGATAACACAGAAAAAAGTTTTTTATCAATTAAAAAAATGGTTTAAAAAGTAATTAAATTTAATTAATGTGATAATTGAATCAATTATTTTTTTTTTATATGAAAGAAAATTCAAAATTGTTGATTTGAAATAAATTTTTAATCAAATATCAAAAAATATTAATTGATTTTTGCGTTTAAAATAAAATAATTTAAACTTGTGGAATTGTTGTTGGGAATTGTCAATATTTAATTAAATAAATTAACACATTGGCAAAGTGTTTTGATAATTTTTTTAATTAAAATGAAAAATAACATTTATTGAAAAAAAAATATTCACAATTTTACAATTTTAAGTAATCAAAATAATCATTTTGGCAATAGTTGCAAAATCAACCACTTGTTTGCTTGATATTATCGGTTTGGTACTAGTATAAATTTGGTGTTTAGAGAAAATTTTTAACTTTTTCTGTGAACATAAAGCAAAATAGAATAAAGATAACTGAATCTTTCACTAATTTCTCCGTTACACTTAGCGTTGTGAAGTATTCATTATAAATAGGTGGAATGTTAGGTAGTAAACTCATCATATCATTATTTCTGTTTTGTTATCGGTCTTGAAGTATCATAATAATCCAAAATTAATGGCAATATGAAAGTTGTTTTATTTACAGTTATAAGAAACGGATTTATTCCACTTAAAAAAAATTTTTTACGATACCATTTTATAGTTTAAATAAATTTCTTTATTTTATGGCCAAATCGCGCTCCACTGAAAATATGATAATAAATATGGATAGAAGATGTATATGTATACCTAATTAAAGTTCACGTTAACTCGCTTTTTTAACCCTAGTTAGATAAGGTACGTCTGCGAGACATACGCTTTTTCAATTTTGTGCTCCTACTCTCACATTTGTTAACATACAACTTTCTCGCGCTCAATTATCTCAGTCGTTAGCATCAGCTTGTTGGTGGTGGCTTTTTTTGTGCGTTAAGGTATGTTTTCTTTGAGAAATAAGCACAAATAAACACAACATACGTCTCAGAGACGTATCGTTATCTTAAGTGCAACTTTTGCAGCAAAAATAACTTTTTGTTTTGGTTGAAGTTTAAGGTATTTGTTATTTAAATTAGCTGTAAAAATGTCTTGTAAGCGCGGCTTGGACGACGCAGAAATTGCTGCTCTTGGAAAGCGTGTTGGACGACTCAGGTTCACTGGAAAATGTGAGCAAATCGAAAGATGAATAAATGGAGTATAAGTTTCAACGTGATGTATAGGACAAGCTTGTTGACATCCTTGATGCTGATGAGAATATACCACCGACTAAGGAAAATCCTCAAGAACCTATTAATTTTACTACTTCTGCCTATAGCCAATTATTACGGTATATTATCCCACTATAGACGTAAAAGTAAGCACTGGTGGACTACATCAGAGGGTCAAAGCGCTGGCCGAATTTCTTCAATGAATATAATTCGAACGGCAAGAGGACTTATTTGAGAATGTAAATAACTGTACGACCCAATTTCATGCTTCGTTATTTTTTTTTACTACCGAAATAATTTTAGAAATTGTTCTACGCACCAAACAGAAGGCTAGAAATTCCTACTTTGTCGAAAACTTTGCGCGGCAATATTAAAAATGATTTACCAGATGAAGTAAACAATAATTACAGTAGCAGTGCAGAACAGCCTGAACAACAAAAAGAGAAAATACTGTGGTTTCTGTTTATCAAAAATTCAACGTACGTCCAAAATGGTATGTTTAAAATGCAATGCACCTATATGTGGCGACCACAAATATTTAGTTTGTAAGTCTTGCATATAGTGCTATTTAAAATTATTATTATTATATTTTTGGTACAGATATTAGAGCCGAACTGAAGTCCTTTATAAATTACTCTAAGTTGTGATATTTTTTTAAGGCTTATTGCAATTTATTTTTAATTTTATTTTTATTATTGTTTTCTGTTTAAAAATTACTTTATTTTAAAAGAAATTGAATAAATAAATGATTTTAACAAAAAAATGCACACGTCTTTTAGGCGTAACGTTATCTTTTCAGTACAAAAAAATAACGTTATCTTACTAGGGTAAAATAAATAAACTTATACCACTTTCAACAATAACATCTTAAATAGAAAAAAGTCTGAATAAGTAGTTAAGTAGCTTATATAACTTCTTATCTATTTGAATCATAAAATATAAGCTGCAAGTTTATTTAATAAGCAGTGCAAATCTTAAGCTGTGGCCAATATAACCAGAAGCTACAAGTTATTCAGATTTGGTCACTATAAGGTGTTTACAAATTGTATGGAATATTACTTTTAAACTTTATGTAAATGAGTAAAGCTGATGTCTAATGCTCTTAACTAAAATGCTCGGTTTATTACAGTCATAAAAGGCCTTATTACGTGACATGAAAAGGAAATATATCTTCTTAAGTCACTTTTACCATATTGATAAATTAAACTCTGACATAAGCTCTGCAGGATGATGCATACTAAAGGTTATACATTACTGAAAGAATTTCTTTCTGATTTTATTAAGGCTATTAAGGCAGCAGTAAAAATTTTAATTATTATTTAGAAATGCGTTCACATTATGTTTCAAATATAACATTTCGTTAATGGTATACATTGCTTCCTGCATGCATTTTCCATAACCTTTCTTAGAATTTAAAATTCTAGCTCCCAGACATATCCTTTAATATTGGTCTTGAACTATTGGATAGATTCGCTTTTAAGCATAAATCATACATTGCAATTTTACTAGCCACCGCGTTAAAATTAATAAAAATGAGATTTTTTTGATCGTTTTGTGTTTTATTCAATTGTGCAACAACAATTCTGCGAGTTTAAATTATTTTATTTTAAACGAAAAAGTCAATCAAAATTATATTTTTAATTTTCTTTCAACTTAAAAAATAATTGATATTTAATAATTGATGATTAATTAAATTTGAATACTCAAAATTTTTTTTTTTTAGAATAAATTCAAAAAAAAAAATTTTTTGAATATAATAAAGTAACTTATGAAAATAAATAATTCCCAGATTCTATTTGTTAAATTTAAATGCTTTTTTCAAATATGTTTCAAAGAAATTTATGCACACAAGTAGCTTTTGTGTGGTTTAAGGTGCCCGTAGACGACATGTTTTTTACATCTGTGCCCATGTTCTGTAACTCCCGCAGCGAGAAACTTTTCGATTGAAATGTGAGAAATGAAACAAAAATGCCATAAATTGAAACAAACAGCTGTTTTTCTTACTTAACTGCGTCTGTAACATTTTCGGCGAGTAATAGCTGCCGCGCAAGGAAATTACTCGCCAATATACTGAAAAACTGTGTGTCTGTAAAATTTTTGTGAGAGAGTTCCCGCTTTGAACTGTCAAATAAACTCACGCATAAAAACGGGGTGAGAAAACATTTTAACACTAAAAAATAAATTAAAAATGCATAATGCAATGAATATTAATGTGGAAGAGATAAGTATTTGGTTCTTGGTAGATTTTTTCATAGTTTAATTATATTGCTTTTAACATTTTTAAAAATATACGAATGTTTTCAAAGCAATTTTGTAATCAACAAACATTAAAGTCGCACTTTACATTTTTTGCTATAGCCGACGGTTGTATTTTCGCCGCTGTCGTTGAAAATGTTTAAATTTTAGTCAAATTTGGTCGCCATCAAGGTATGTTTGACTGTCGTTCACAACATCTGCAATTTCATATCGGCTTCGAGTGGAATATTATGATATTTATAACGTAACGACGTAATCTCTTTTGATAGTTTTCGACATGAGTTACAGACATACTTTTTTCTCACATTTCGAGAAACGATGGAATATTTTGTTTCACATGTTTTCGATGCGAGAAGTTCTCTACAAAGTTACAGAACATGGGTACTGACTTGTCAAATTTCCCACAGTAAAATACATACATGTCGTGTGTTACCTTTAAAACATTGCATCTGTAAAAGTCAAACGCAAAGTCATCTGACAAAATTTCAATTAGATCGTGCTATATTTTCTCCTGACAAACCATTTGACATTAGCTGTGTCAGAAATCTATGCCGGGAAGAAACCGGCAGCGGCGGTGCACTATTAACGGAATCATTAGCCGGCTGAAGTTAATATTTTACAATACCGATGTATGTATGATAATTTCACCATTGAATATAAATTATGTTCATATATATAAAGAAAAATGCTTTATTATAATTGGTTTCATACATATACGTGTATGATACATATACGTGTATGACCAAATATTATAAGCCTTATGTAAAACAGCAATTTTGACAGACATGCACAATTACATGTGACTTGAAAAGTTGACAAGTCAGATGTAAAAGACATATCGTGTACATGCACCTTTAGATGTAGAATTAAATATGATCTGTCCATAATAAGACAGAAATCTAACGCAAAGTTACGCTCCGCTATTCACAGAAAAAAGTTTTTTATCAATTAAGAAAATGGTTTAGAAATTATTTAAATTTAATTAATGTGATAAATGAATAAATTATTTTTTTAGTTGAAAGAAAATTAAAAATATAATTTTGATTTAATTCATATTTAAGTTGTTTTCAAATAAATTTTTAATTGAAATATTAATTAAATATCAAAAAATATCAATTCACTTTTTCGTTTAAAATAAAATAATTTAAACTTGTAGAATAGTTGTTGGGAATTGTCAATGTTTAATTATATAAATTAACACATTGTTTGAAATGGCAAAGTTTTTTGATAATTTTTTAATTAAAATTAAAAATATCATTTACTGTAAAAAAATATTCACAATTTTTAGTAATCAATAGAATCATTTTGGTAACAGGTGCAAAATCAACAAATTGTTTGCTTGATATTATGAATTTGGTAAAAATTTGGTGATTAGAGACAATTTTTAATATTTTCTGTGTAGGAAAATGTACCAAACTTTGCATAACTCCATTTTTATCTTTCACTTCTGCTTAATTTACTCTAATAGATTTTTGTTTTATAAACTTTATTTTCGCATACATATTCAAATACTCAAGTTTAGTTACGAAGAAACTATTTGTTTAGTAAGTTATTTTTTGTAATTAATTTTCTGATATTCTTTTCAAATAAAACTTGTCTTTGCTAAAAATAATTTCTTAAAATTCATTTAAGGCATCCAGAAACACACAAACATACATATATCATAATATTTAACTTATAATGGCATAAATAGAAACCCGTAAAGGAGAATCAGTAAATAAACGAATATTTATAATTAAAATTGATCAAGTAGATTGCTGTGGCATGTGAAAGTCATTTATTGCAAATGAATTGTGACATAGAGTGGTTGAAGTATGTAAACATAAATACATAAGATTGATAAAAACATTTTGCATGCTTGAATATATTTACATACTTAGGCGTATGTGTTTCTAAACCTTAGGTACTAAAGTCAAACATCTATTAATATTTATTAAAGTTTATAGGAAAACATTTTTTTCATATTCAATATAAGTTATTAAAAAAGTTTTATACGTATATTGAAAAGTAAAATGTTTAAATAGATGGTAAAATTTTTAGTATTTTAACAACAAATTAAAATAGACAGGATATAATTAGTTTTAAGGTAAGATGTATAATATGAATATCAGAGTAAACACTTCGCTTACTTTTTCAAAATGAATAGCTGCTTTCACTCACTTTTTAGTAGCTTTCTACTATAACTACTTATTTTCTAGATATATGTTGGTATAAAAATAATGACTTATTTTTGAATGCGTTTATTTTGGGACACCCCTTCTAAAATTGATTGGTTTTTTCAGTACAATTGTAAGTAGTATTTTTATTTTTTTGCTGATTACTCAACACATTATTTTGTAGGCGAAGTGTTTACTGCGATGCTTATAGTAAAGAATAAGTCATTTTTATAGCCTACAGTACCGCGAGGGGTGAACGAGCGTATTCTTAGTTTGTCATTCCGTTTGAAACTTTTTTATTATTCTTCTAAGACCCAATAAATTATATATATACTGGGTCCTTGAGTAATCATTAGCAGATTTATCCACGTCCACATACATGTCTATCCGTCTGGCAGTCAGTCCATCTGACTTTACAAATACTCAAAAGAAAGGAACAATATTGGTGTCAAACTCTTTTTAGTTCTCTTAAGCAGTTTGGAATTGAAATCCACCACAATCCGTTCAGTAGAAAATGAGCTAAAACCTAAATATGGAATAGCCACCCAAAAATGTATATATATATGTTGCAAAAAATAACATAAATTGGTGACAGGATGCATCAATTCCCATTACATTTTGCACAAATTCGTTTTTTATGACTTAAAATCATAGCATTAAATTTTGTGAAGAACGTTTCATAATTTAAAATATTTAAAATTAAAAATTTTTTGATTTAATTAATATTATATATTAGTTGTTTTGAAATAATTTTTTAAGAAACAATTAATTAAATATCAACAAATCTCAATTGACTTTTTCGTTTAAAATAAAATAATTTACACTTGTAGAATTGTTGTTGGGAATTGTCAAAACCTGAGATATATTTAACTTAATCAATTAACACATTGTTTGAAGCGGCAAAGTTTTCTGATAATTTTTTTAATTAAAATACAAACTTACTTATTTATTCCGGACCACTTTCTGCCTTACAGTGTAGAGGTTTTGCAAAGACTTCTCCACTTCGATCTATGTTGTGCCGCTGTTTTGACAGTACTAGGCTCGTTTCTTTGTTCTGTCGAAATATTGTGGACAGTGTACTGTCACGTTATTATTCTTCTTCCTCTGCTTCTCGGACCGCATCGGTCTTGCTTCTGATACTTGTTTCGGCAGGCGATTCTCTGGTGTTCTAGCCACATGTCCAAACTACTTTAGCGTTACGCTCGATTTTGTTGTTCAGCGGTTCTGTATTAAGGCTGGCTACGATCGTATCGTTTTGTATTTTGTCTCACCTGGTTTTACCGGTCACACATCTTAAGTATTTCATTTCTGTTGCCTGAATTCTGATTTGATTTTTTGTTGTTAGCGCCCATGATTCGCGGACATATGTAAGGGTTGGTATATATGATGATTTATATACGGCAAGACTTGTACCCGTTAAAACTCTCTTACCAATGAAATTTTTGTCCGCCTTTTTGTCTTCGATAACCGTGACTCCGAAGTAGCAGAAGTGTACAACTTGCTTCAGTGCTTCGGATCTAAAGAAAATTTGATTATGATTTATATCGCTGCTTTTTATCATGGTTTCTGTTTTCCTTGTCGGAGGTTTTGTTGGAGAGATTCAGAGGATTTTGCAGCAATGGTCATGTAGGCGGTCACATTATTTCGTAAAAGCTTTTGATTCGTTTGATCAAAATGTTGTCAATATTCCGTTTCTGAACAACCTCCCATATTTGTTGTTATTTTATCGCATAACTTAATAATTTTTATATTAGTATTTTAAAACACTTACTAATATAAAAATTAGTAAGTGGCGCGGAAAGAATTGTTTTTAGTTAAGAAGAAGAAAACAATTGTGGAATAAAGAGTTTCTTAACGTATATAAAACAATCTCCAGGTCTATAAAGCAGCAATTTGTTATCCTATTAAATTGGATTCCACGTTTTGTCTTAAGCCATATTGTTCCTCTTCAAGAACATCATTATCGAGCTCTTCAGTCTCTCAGTGTGTATTCCTGACTATATTTTGGCCCCTAAGTTAAGAGTGATACACCGCGGTGATTTTAGCATAGCTGGTTATACAAATTGGGTTGATTATTGTTACTTGCCCGTCGCTGCGAATTGATGTCTGTATCCATGCTGCATTGATCACGTACTGTAGCAGAATATGTCCATCATCACCCATATTTTTCAGAAGTTCTGGAGATATAAAATCATGGCCGGAAGTATATTGTTTTCTGCCAAAACTGAGTTGCTTTCGACATTCAATAGATGTACAAAATACTCTTGTCATAGCTTCATTATCCAGGTATCATCTATCAAGAGTTCATTCTTTGCTTCGGAAGCATTTTATTGGACAATCTTTGGGTCTCCTAAGGCGTTAAAGGGTTCTGTAGAAAAGTTTCTGGTTTCTACTTTGATTTTCTACCAAAATCGTATAAATACTCCTCATGCTTCTGCCCTTGACAACCGGACTAATTCTTTAACTTTTATAAATTTTTCTTTGTAGTAGTCGTATTTCTCAGTGGTTTTATCGCTTAAACAGTCCTTTCACTTCACTTTATTTTTATTTACTTCCACCATCCACCACCATCTAGTGGCTTTGACATTGGTACCATCGCATGTTGCTTTACCGCATACTTCTTTTGCACAATCAAATATTATGTTTTTAAATTCGTTCCATATGGTATATACATATGGTGTATATATAATAAACCACTCCGTCAAATTTTGTGAAGGTCGGTCCATAATTTACCGTAGGTTCCATATTAAGACCACTCTCGGAAAATACTTCACTACACCTAAGACCATAACGAATTATGCTATTGCAGCAAAATTTAGGCTGTCATAGTTTCATAACATTAGAAACCACTTCAATAAATTTCGTGAAGATCGATCCATAATTTACCATAGATCACATATTAAGCTCACTCTGAAAAAATATTTAAATACGACTAAGCCCGTCAAAATTCAGATATTGTGGTAATAATTGATCCAATTAAGCCTTACAGATCTAGAATGATGTGGTGTTATACCACGTCATTTTGTGATAACCAGTCCATAATTTACCATAGGTTCCATATGAAGTGTCCTTCCGAAAAGCAATTTAGGAAGCAATAAATTCTAAAAACTTTGTATTACTGTGTTGAAATTCGGTCTACTAAATTTTGTGATGAACGATCCATAAGGTCCATATAAAATCCCACCTCAAAATTACTTTAACCCATTAGTATATACCTGGGCCTGGCCAGACATTTTTTGACTTTTTAGAAGTTTTTTTTTCATATAATTATGAAATATACTAGAACGAAACTTGATGTACATATTCCTCAGTCAAAGTGTTTTTACAAGAAAACGAGAAAAAAGTTTAAATTTAAGCACCGTGGGCGTGACAATTTGTGTAATGAAAGTTTTGTGCATATTGTATCCACCTGGGCTTGGCGAGGCCCTGCCCTATTAAAGATGTACTGTAGTAAATAAAATCAAAACGAAACGTACCAAAAAGCAAACGCAACACGTAAAAATTCTTTGTTTACTTTAATTTCGAAGAATAATTCTAGTTGACAATAAAATGTTGTTGCTACATCCATAAAACTCCCTACATATATAGCAGTAGTCCCAGCCAGAACAAGGGGTTCGTTAGTGTGAGTTTTTTCAATAGGCACAAAAAAATCCATACAAAATAAAAGGGATCCCAGCCAGGCCCAGGTGGCAGTTTGTGCCACACCAATAGGCGTCTACTCAAAAGGTAATACGCCTAATAATTTTTCGAAAACAAATCGTGATATTTTACTTAAATAAAGCCCACTCCTGAAATATTCGAACTCTCGTTGCAGGCTACTACTTGCCTGGCAAATATATATAACTTTTCTAAACTCAAAATTTATAATTAATTATTTATTAAAGTGCTCTTAAAGGTAGTTTTACACTATAACACAAGGTGGCTAATGAAATCCGCTACCAAAAACAAACTTGATATAAACGGCAACGTTAACAAACAACATTGTCTCTTATGGAGTGGTTCCAACCCAGAAATACTGAATGAGAGGGAATCGCATTCAATTTGCGCCACAGTGTGGTATGCAGTTTTTTCAAGCTGTATTGTCTGGCTTTACTTCTTTGAATAAAACGGACAAAGCGTTACGATTACTGGAGACCGTTACGAATTTTTCTATCTAAAACTACGCCAAAAGATAATTTCTTTCAAC
Source organism: Pollenia amentaria (assembly GCA_943735925.1). Lineage (NCBI taxonomy): Eukaryota > Metazoa > Arthropoda > Insecta > Diptera > Polleniidae > Pollenia > Pollenia amentaria. Next base: position 182,314,439 of record OX031007.1, on the reverse strand, counting down.
GTTGTGTAGTATTAACAAGATGATGCAACTGCACACATACCTTAACCGGTTATGGCCGAATTACGCACAAAATTTCCTAAGAGGCTCATTTCAAGAATCTCAACCTTCCGTGGGCCTCTCAGGTAGCCTGACCAAAGGGCGGGCATTTTAAGTCAATTATCTTTAAGTCTAATTAAAGTATTTTTAATTGAATTTAATGGGCTTTCGAATGAAAATTGAATAAATTGCATGCATTACAAAAAAGTTATTCCAGCTTCTTGATGTAGCAAAATTCGTGCAAAAATCATCAGATATTCCGTACAAGTCTTAAGTATTTTTCTGAAAATGTTCAAACAATAATTAGATTAGGGAAGAGTTTTCGTCAGAATACTAAAATCATGTATTATAGTGCAACATGGCCTTTAATGGATAAAATTCTTTGTTGGATGTTTTAAATGAAAAAAGGGTATCCTACATGCTATAAGAGGAGGAAATCGATTGCGTTTCTAGATTTTTCTGACATTATAATGGCATATATTTTTTTTAGCTTTACTTTAATGTTTGCAAGCACTTTTGGAGCAGACAATCTAAGATCTTGCTGAACAGAGTGGATGAAAAATATTTTCTTTTTTTTTTGCTATAATTGAAATATAAAAACTCCAGTTTCTTTGTGAGAATGGATTACCCTCCCTATAGATTTCACTGAATTCTCTCCCCTCACATCCATACAGAGATAAACATTAATTCTTCTTATTATTTTTTTCTTGTACATATGCTTATGGCTTTGTTCAAAAAAATTCTACTACAGGCACCACGGGCTTCCAAAAAGCGTCTTACCAATAACACTGTACAACACAGAAAAAATAACGGGGTTCCCATTATGGATTCTGCTAAAAGAGACAAAAAAAATTTACATGTTTCGGCGTTCTTAATCACTACATCGGAATTTTGTTTTAGGGAGGCTTACGTTTCCCCTTTGGCCTGTTCGTGTTGCATATCGGTATATGAACTATCGTAACATATAAATTGGCTGGACATACTTTATTTCAGCAACTGTAGAAAATTGTATGGCAAATATTTTTGTAAAGCATATTAACTCTGTAATGACTCTTTATATCCCTTTATACTTATTAAAAATTATATTATTTTTGAATCATATACACAATTCCTGAATTGTGATATATAAGAGTTCTACCTCACTGCTGTGCATTGTAGGCTTAATGAATTAAATGAGCACACAGTACAACCCAGCCGACTGGCGTATTTTACTGACTCTTATGTTTTGGGCTAAAATGTGTTCTGATGTAAAATTTCATGGCCAATATTTTTGTAGAAGATTTTATGCCCTTCCACACTTCTTATGATGTTTTTCCGATTTGTTATAATAAATCCAAACACTACCGTTCTAAAGGGGAAAATGATCCACAAAAATATTTGTCGTAACATATTCTACAAAGTGGCTGAGAGTGTGATCTTTCAAATCTCCGGCACGCGTAAATTTTTTTCGTCTCTTCTACTAGAATCCATTGCCAGAACCCCATTATCTTGGACAAAATTCAAAATTTTTGTACAGTATAATTGGTCCTAGGCGTAAATTATACTCTGGTGGCAACTCTTCCCGTGTTAACAGATAGGACTTTATTCAGCTTTGATATTTTAAGCTACAGATGGGGTGTTTCATTCTAAATCTTTCAAGAGTGAAACTCAAGGAAGTAGCAGAGTCTCAAAATGCATACGGCCAACTTTAGAGTAGCGCATTCCATATAAGTCGTACTGGTTCGAGTAAAATACATGGAAGTTAGAAACAAAGTAAACTTAATCGTTTACTCTGCTTTTTTCCAAGAAAATTTTAAGTCGTAACATAAGAAGAAGAATCAATATTATTAATAATTTTGAACAAACTTAAAAATTTATACTATTTTTGCATTTAAATCCAACTTAAAACATCATTATCGTTTGGCATTAAAACAAATCTGCTCTGTGCTCTTTAACATTTTTTTTTTGTATGCATAATCGAACACTTGAACATAATCAATAAGTTTTTTAATATTTCTTTTTTTTTTATTTGCACTTCATAAACCTTGTAACTGTTTTCTGTGTGTTCGAGAACGAGTAAGTGCATTATAAACACAAGAGATTTTTCTCATTTCTGTTCAAAAACCTCATTTATGCACATGCACTTGAGCTAAATTTCTATTTTTTGTGCGGGTAAGTTAATGTGTGTGTGTGTAGAAGTGCAAGTGTATGTATTATTTTTTCTTCTTCGTTTTTCCTATACTAAAACGCACATAAATAAATATTTATCCTTGGAAATTGAGTTGCATATCAATGTTCATAAAAGTATTTATAAATAAGTATAAATACATGTTCTCTACGTTATTGCTAAAATATTTATTTTCAATATCATAATTTTCTATTAATAAATTTGAAATAAGTCGATGGGCAGAGAGATTTTTTTCGAAAATAAAATCAGTATAAATATTTTAAATATAATATTTACTTCTTTAACGATAATGACACTACAGCAACAGAAATGATTTTTTTTCTTTCCATAGAGAATTTTGTTTTGAAAAATTCATATATTGGTTTATTATTGTAACTAGCATAGTTGGGGGTAGTGCACTAAATATTGATTCAAATCAGTACACTATCACTAAATAAAAATGCAAAAAAATTAGTTTGCACTCTTTTTTTACCAGCTTCAGTGATGATTGCTATTTTTTGACTACCACTAAAAAAATTTGTGATGTTGCAAATTTTTTCGGAGGGGGGCTTTATTGCTCAATTGAATGGAATATAAAGCAATAATGGCCTTATTGCCCAATCATTGGGAGGTAAGGTCATATTTAAAATTTTGCGAAATGAGAGATATAGCCATACTTTTTTTTCGCAAATGAGAGATAAAGCCATATTTTAAACTTTAGTATGCGAAGCCAGATTCCAATACTTTATTTTAGTGTTTCCGGGAATAGACATTTTTTTATTCTTGTGACGCACGCAGGAAAACTTTATTCAGGGAAGCCACCTGTCACGTCCTTCTGGAGGAGAAAACCCGTACATTTTTTCACTATCACTAAACGAAGATTTGTACAAAATATGTACTTGCAATCAAAAAAGAAATTTGAAAAATTTAATTTTGTATAAGCATAATTTTTGATTCCTGTCAATAACGGGATATCTCCTGGCTTTAATTATGAAAAAACAAGTTTTTTGTTTGTAAATTTAGTGCACAATTTTAAGTTGCATTCAAATGAGTAAAGAGTAAAAAAATTGCAATAAACTGATTTTGCTTTTTTTTTAAATCAAACAATTTTTTTTTTTGAGTGCAAGATTTTTTAACATCGCTATCACTCATGTTCACTGAGGCTGCTAATTTTCAATTCATCACTCAACAACAACAAAATGATTGCAATAATTTTGCACTATTACTAACTGTGAGTTGAAACTGCAAAATGAGTGCACTACCCCCATTTATGGTACTAGTTCTTATATATGACCTCTTAAAATACAGGGCGACCCAAAACAAGCACTTAATTAATAAATGACGTGAAAATCGTCGCGTTCGTTCGTTGTCACGCAGTTGCGCTCTCCTTAACAAGTTTTCCATAACTTTTTTTGATATTTCCGGCGTTATCGATCAACTTTTCAAAAATATAACTTTGCGTTGGGGCACTCAAACACGTGTTTTCAAATACCCCTAATTCGTCGAACATGACAGTCAGCTCAAATTGTTATCTGATGTATTATTGCGTTCACATTGAGTGAGTTATTCTCCAAAGCTGGCCTTTAAAAAGATTTTAAAATCCCGCAGTGCTGAGCAACATCAATTGCAACTGCATAATCGAATTCTTTCTCAAAGAAATAATAACCAATTTGTACATTTAAGGAGGTGCAAATGCCGCCAATAAATTACTATAAATAAAGCCTTTTACTATTTGAAAATGATTTTTTCCACTTGTTACTACTCGTACATGGTGTAAAAAAAATTTTGTTCACTTATTTTATGTTTATTTATTTTCTCATTATTGAGTTATCTTTCGAACAGCCCTAAAAAGTTACAGAAAATTCATATTTTAATAAAGAAGTTGGAAGCTTTTCAAACTGCGGACCGCATTGTATATAAAGCGTGATCCATTTCGTGGTTCCCTACTTTTTTAAAGAAAAAAAAAAAACACGGAAAATTCAAATTTAATGGGGAATGTTTATTATCATTTGAAAGAACATTCTTTGGCATTTATTTTTTGAAGATTATGTCTCTCAATGTTGGCCGTTGCTACGTCGCAGATGGTCCATCCGTTGAGTCCAATTTTTGATGACTCGTTTGATCATTTCGACTGGTAACTGGCGATTGACACGCGTGATGTTTTCCTCCAAGGCCTGAATCGAAGCGGGTTTGTCCGCATAAACTTTAGACTTTACATATCCCCACAGAAAAAAGTCTTACGGTGTGATATCACACGATCTTGGTGGCCAATCGACCGGCCCAAAACTTGAAATTATGTGCTCACCGAAGTGTTCTCTCAACAAATCCATTTTGCGATGTGTGGGAAGTGGCGCCGTCTTGCTGAAACCAAATGTCGCCGAGATCACGAGTTTCAATTTCAGGCATCAAATAGTCGGTTATCATAGCGCAATAACGGTCGTTATTGACGGTTACGTTCGCACCGGCATCATTTTTAAAGAAATGTGGACCGATGATTTCACCGGCCCACAAACCACACCAAACCGTTGTTTTTTCTGGATGAAGTGGCAGTTCTTGAATCTCTTCAGGTTGCTCTTCATCCCAAATGCGGCAATTTTGTTTGTTTACATACCCATTGAGCCAGAAATGGGCCTCATCGCTGAACTAAATTTGCCCTCACAGAACGTAATTTTCGTTATAAAGTTTAACGATTTGTAAACGTTGTTGAGGCGTAAGTCTTTCCATTATGAAATGCCAAATAATATTAAACAAAATAACATGACAGTATATCATGACTCACACATGATCTGTCAAAAAAAGGCTATTGAAAAAAGTATCTCTACTTGAAGCAGTTTTCGACGATATATAGCTGAGTATATATCTTATGAAATTTTTTTAATAAGTATGTCATGTAAGCCACTTCATTACAGATCAGCGATAGGTAACCTATACTATTACATTTTGCCATTGTATGCGCTGTTCATTAACATAATTAATTATTATTAATAGCAATTAACATATTATGTTGTTAATATTGTTTAATTCTCTTCAATGTGTGTGCACACGTACGCAATAAAAGAGACTAACAGAAAAAAGAGAAAACACGGCGCTCTGAATTGCCGATCGCAGTCTTAAATTGAAAAATGTATTCGATCAAAACCATCATAATTGAATTAAGTTCAAACTGGACAGAGTGGTCCTCGCCAATAACTAGTTCATGACCTAGACTTATCGAAAACTATCGGATCCCATGCTCTCTGATTCTCCTAGATAACCTTAGATTTAAAGCCTTAAACAAGTTAAACAACCAATTTGTAGGTTTGATTTTAAATCACATTTTTAAATATATTTCGTTTTTAAGTCACCAATCTGATACGTATTAATTAAAATTAAGTTTCCCTTGTGTATAACTTAGCAACGTGGCCTCAATATTACAACAATACAATTACAGCAGGAAAGGCAATAACAGTCTGCTGTTTTTTGAGACCACATTGTAAATTAATTATTTTAATGATATTTTTGTGTATTAAGTAGTGCTATACTTTTGTCTTAATTAAATAAGACTTTTATAACTCCTTCCTGGGCACTATGCAAAATCGGTGGAAATAAAACAAAATGTATATTTTATTTAATTTATAAAAGAATTTTCATGAAAAATATGTATTTAAAAAATTAGTATCCTAGCAGGATTCTAACCAAGGACATGGTATTACATACATATATACCAGAGCGCAAAAAGGGAATGATTCATTTAAAAAGTCACCGAAGCAAGATTTTACTTAACTTAAAGAATGATTCACTTTACAAGTGTTTTGATCAACGTATGGTTAGTGTTTGTTCACTCAAACTTTTGTAAGTTTTTTATTTGCTTTTGAAGAGTAGGGGTTTGATGCAGCTTGGCAAAGAGGTAAAATAATATTTAGTTTCAAATTTTTAAGTGGTAATTTGTTCCCCAAAGATTTAGAAATAATTAATGTTTTTACAACTTTCACATCAAGAAAATTAAAAAAAAGGAAATATTCGATGCCACCATTTCCGGCTTTTTCTATCTAGCTCGTTATAATTTTTTAGCTAAATCGACATTATTCCTTTGCAAAATCAGGTTTATCGATTTACTTTAGAGATCAATCGATTTGGCATTGTTTTTTCTTAGCAAATTTTTTTTGGTAATGAAAGTTTGATAAGGCTGTGATTGCTCTTATGTGTGTATATAATACGCAGCGGTATGAATGTTTTTATTTTTTTGCACAATTGTTGCCCTACGCACTAACTGATTGGTACTGAGTACTTAAAACCAGCATAAGCTGTACGATGAATTTTTTAATGCAAATATACTTAATAATGGTAAACGCTTCTGGCACTTCCTAAACGTATACCTTTTGTGCTGAGATAAATACAACATCTATTTCTTTTTCTCATATGAACTATTTTTTTATTTAATATTAGCTTTATATTACACTTATAAGTGGTACTTATACCAAACCATTGTGCATAGAATTTATAAAAAATATTTAGATTAATGGCATGTTTGTAATATAACCGACCCAAAAAGAGTTAATAACACTGAAAAAAACCAAACTGTATTTAATCCTAGAATTATCAGTAACTTCTTATCACTTAGTCCTCCTCATGGTCTGGGCAGATCCCAATTAGAATAGCTTAAACCGAAATTAAATAAAAAGTAAATAAATAAATTGTTTGTCAAACGCATGCTTATTATTTTAGATAATCCGAATTAATTACTAAACGGATTTATTGTCCAAGTTGGGGGACAATCGGTCGAGCGGTTTTTAAGTTTAAGGAGCACATACACAGAACAATTTTTTTTTATATATAGATTACTAATATATAGATTTAAATATGTGCTATCCTAAAAACTGGACATAATTCATATAGCTCCTTTATTTAAAAGTGAGAAGTGAGATAACTCAAAAAAATTCATTTCGAGGTAAATGCGTTTAAAGTTTTTATATTCCTCTAAACACTTAGAAATAATAAGGACACATTCTCTTCAAAAAGGGAAAGTATGAAAGATATAAAACTTAATTGTATACAAAATATAAAGTAAAACATAGCATAGCGCACAATCCTGCATCACTAACTGCAACATTTTATTTTTTGAGTTATGTCATTTATGAAGTAAATATTAGTACATGATTGTCAACCTATCTGACCTTCACTGCAAGGAAGCTGGAGTTGACTTGCAAAAGGACACAGAACCGTATAAATTATGGTCAAACCAAACATATTTTAAAATTTCTATCTGGCCGAAAATTCTTCGTCATACTAGATGGGACTTTCATCAGTTGCAATCTAATGTAGAACTTCATGTGTTGTATTTCAAGCGCGCCCCTCGAAGGTCGGCTTAAAAGTTTTTTTTTAATTTCTCCGATATTTTGCAAATTTAGTAGATTCTGGTTTTTGGAGTCAGACGAATAAAGCCATTAATAACACAGGCCTACAAAATTATATTTTTTAAATTTTTTTCTCAAACTTTTATTATTTGCGGCAATTGTAGTTAAAGTAACGGAAAGCGATATTAATATGTTTAATAGCACGTCACATTTTCGAGAAAAGAGTACATATGTGTTTTCGATGTATTCTTCTTTTTAAGTCGTTATTAAGAGTGGAATGCAGATTCGATTGAAATCCATTTTATTTTGTTTTCGTCGAATAATAACTAATTGGCTTGGAGCGGATACAAAGATGGCTGAGTTATAGTGGATCAAATCTAAGATTTTATATAAATTTTAACGTTTTCACCAATTTTGTAATTTTTGTAGATGTTTCTTTACCACAATTAATAGCAAAATTATAGTTTTATAAAACTATTGTGTAGCCAGTGATGCCAATAGTATAGAATTTTCCCTTTTTGTAGGGATTTTTTTTTTGTAGTATTATAACATATTTTTTTTGAGTTTTTTATTATTTGTTTCGTCTCATATACAAAAGGTATGTGTTTAGAAAATATTTTTTCATACAAAAAAAGAAGGTATTCATTTTAAAAAAGTGTTTGCTGTCAGTAGCGTTTTGTTTCACGTATTTGTAGATGCTTGTTTATTCTCATATTCTTTTTACAGAATTAACCAAAACAATTAGAAGTGTTAAAAATTTTAAAAAATTAATACTGGACTCTAAAGGTATATTAGAAGATTTTTTATGTTTAGAGAAATTCAGGAAAAGGATTGAGAAATAAGATATTCTGAATTATGCATTGCTTTCGATTTCTCAATCATCAACGATAAGTGAAAGAATTTTTTCCATTTAAATATTTATCAAAACTAAAGAAAAAATCGCTTAGATCTGATACATTCAAACCTATTTATTTTTCTAAACGATTTTTTTTAAGGTCTCCTTAAAATATTGAAATAAAAGATAAAATTATCTTACAGTTTATTATTTACTAACTACATAATATTTATGTATTAATTAAAAAGTATGCTTTACATATTAACGAATTATTTTTTGTTTGCTCGTTTTAGTTCTAGAATTGTTTTGTTTGTTATGTTGTTTTTTTTTACTAATAAGCTCCAAATAATAAATAATTTAGCCATTCTTTTTTTATTGAAATTGCTTAATTTATTATATTAAAAAAAAACTTTATTCATCGGTTAACCGATCAATTACAAAATTAGCCGATTAATAACCGATTAAACCAAATCCTCGGTTAATTAATCGAGCGTTTAACCGATTAAAGCAAAAGCCCTATTAAATGAATACCCTAGTAATAAACCAATAATTAAATGTAACTTAGTTTAACAATTTGTTTTGGGGTATCTTCTATTTGCAGGCAGCAATTGTCGAAGTTACGGATGCCATTCACAGCTTTGAATTTTGAAGAAATATGATCTTGTGATTTCATTTATACATTAGTCAGGTTGAACAACGTACTATATATTGTGTTACACTAGATAAGTAAAAAAACTGAACAGAAGAAAAAACTTTCAAATATTTTATTTTTACTTTTAATTGAAAAACTACATATGACCATGGTATAATAAGTACAAGGTAGCGTCAAATATCAAATAAATTTATAAAAAAAAATTTTAATTAATTTTGTTTTGAAATTTTGTGATAACAAACTTTAACCAAAAATTAATTACAAATTGTTGAATAATATATAGTTTTATATCTAAACGAGAATTTTTAATATCTCAAAAGTGCAAAATATTTCGTTTTTTGACACTACATGGGCAAATATTGGTTACTCTCCCTAATGACTTTACCTTGTTTATTTTATCACGCATAAGACTATATTTTAAAGCAAATTAAACTAAAACAAATGTAAAAACGAGTACATATTTAAATTTAAATTAAAAAAAAGAAAAAAATTTTTCCGCAGCACAGTGCCCTGTCCCCATATAGTGGAGCGGCAAAACTAGAGTTCTTTTCGCAGAACGACAAAATTAAGTATTCTGATACTTAATGTCTAAGTTAAATTTAAATTAAATTTTTTGAAGTTTGAGAAAAATCGCAGCAAGTATATACCTCCCATATATTCTGAATTACAAATTTTGATTTTAAGCCACAATTTATAAAAGAATGTAGAAATTGTTAGCCACAATTTATATAAGAATGTAGAAAAAAATAGTATCTGTCTGTGAAATTTCACATTCTAGCGTTGTTGTAAATTTTCTTGTATTGAGTGTAAGGACATGCCTACCTCCCATATATACTTTTTTTAAAAACTATGTTTAAGCTGTATTTATGATAATAATGCACTAAAAATATATAAGTGATTCTAATATAATGCGTTATATATCTGTTGTAAATTTGGTTTCATGTCGTGCATGCATTTCTATAAAAATGCGAAAATATGATGGTGGAACTAAGTAAAATCTAAGTTAAATGGTATTGCTTTTTATTTATATTATAATTTTTCCTATATTATAATTTTTAGTTTTAATCAGTTTTCAGTTCAATGTGGCTTAACATTTTTGTAATCAAATGGTTTTTACAATAGAATTGTTAAACTATGGATTTTGTTATTTACTGTGGTACAGAACATTTCCCGAAATGACAATAATTGGTGATAAACAATAAAATTTCCATAAAATCTTACCTTTGAACCGCCATAGCTCAGGTATTTTTTTATCCAATTAGCCACTATTCGACGCGTAATTTAGTATCGTTTAAAACAAAATATAATTAATTTCAATTGAACCAGCATTTGACTCTGGATGGTGGCTGAAAGAAAAGTATAGATCAAAAAACACAAATGTGATATATGACGTGATAATATATGTATTTAAATGAAGTGTATGCAATATATAGGTCAACATCTACATATTTTATAAGAAATTATGTTAAAACATTTTTCATCGCAGTCCTGTGTAGTTAATCTGTTTTCTGAGAGCGTAAAAAATACAAAATTTCCATTCACCGGCAGAAAATCTCAAATTTTTTTCTTAACGGTCGATAAACCGCATAACGTTGTATCTAAATCAATTATTAAAATACATTAATTTTTTATTTATATACATACATATATTTATACATATATTTAGAATCGTCAAACTTTGTAAAATATTAGGGTGACCAAAAACCATTTATTAATGAGATACCGGCCGAAATGTTGGAAAGAGTATGCCAAAATTGGACTATGCGGATGGACCATTTGACCGTACTATCGATGCAAATAAAGATTTCATGCATTTTTCTGAATTTTATGTGTTTTTATTTTAAACTTTCCTATAGCTCTTAAAAAATCACCCATTACAAAACTTTAGCAATTTCGGGTAGTTCCAAAATATTTCTCAGTAATATTGCTTACCAACAATAGTTTCCCTTTTTTGTATGATTCGTGGTAAACAAATCCATTAAGCTTGAAAATAATGTATAAAAAAAAATTTTTGGCAATTTTTTTTAGTAAAATAGGAAAAAGTAGTTTTTTTATTTAACAGTTTAGTTCAAAAATTTTTGGACTTTGGTGCCCTCCACTGTAAATGAAAATGATGAACTCTACTGAAAAATCTTTTGTAGGTACTTTGTTAGCTTTACAAAAATATATATTAAATGAATATTCTAAGAACTTTATTAATCTTTAGTTTTGCATATGGGACAGAGCACTATACACCGTGGCGTATGAGTAATATTTTTATTTTAACATTAAGTATACGTAAAATCATACTAACTGGTTTATGTTTAAATACTTTTATATTTAATTTTTTTTTTGTTTACAACAGAAAGCTAGTATCTAATAACTTTATGTGATAATTTATATTTCTCCATTCGTTTTTCATATGACCTACTCCACTGACATTTTACTTTTAAATAAAACAATGAGATGTTTTTAAATAATAATCGTTCGTTTCTTGCATTCTCAACTCACTACACTTTATGCCAGTAAGTAGTGTCACAATAATAAAAATGTGTCAACAACAAGAGTAAATTGCAATAATTTGCAACAACAACAACAAGTAAAAAAAATATAATAGATATGCAAGTAAACAACAACATGGGACACAAAAGTCACAATGATCACAAAATTATAGAATACCATATATATTCTCATGTAAGTAAGAAAAATTAAAAAAAAAAAATTGTAAAACAACAAACAATTTAACTGAGATTCGTATATAGAGACGGATATTAAAACAATAGTAAAGTGTAGAAAGCAATAAAAAATCTTGCTTACAGCAATATAATTTCAACGTTTCTTTTTTATTTATTTTTTCAAGAAAAACATATTTTATTATATTTCAGATTTATGCTTTATACATAATATATATTTGCTTTTGTGTACCACATCATATATGAAGGATGTATTTACACATGCATATTAATACATACACATATATAGAAGCGTATTTATATTTATATATGTACAAAAAGTTCTTAAGCATATTTTTTATGTATTTATTACATAAAGCCTGTAGATGAAACAAAAGACACCGTAGGCAATCATAAAAAATGTATACAGGGAGTATTTATTGAAGAAATTAGTTCACAGAAACTTTTTAAAAATTTACTTTTTGTAGGAGCCTTGGGCTGAATTTCACTATTTGTAGGAAAAGTTGTTAGTTCTTAAATATTTTAGGAAAAATTTGCTATTTGTTTGAAATTTTTGTAAATTTGCACGTGCTTAAAATTTCAGCAAAAATTTCCTATTTTTAAAGAAAATTTTACGAAAATATGTTTTTTTATAAGAAAATTTATCGAAAATTTGCTTCTAACAAAAAATTTTACAAAAATCTTATGTTTTTAGAACAGTAGCTCAACCATAGAAAGGTAGTCTGCGTAAAATATAAATATAATAATTAAACAAAAAAAAATTTTGTTTTGTTTTTTAATTCCAATTTTATTTACAATCTATTTTACAATATTAAGCAACTTCGGTAATTTCAATAAAAAAAATATAAAATGTGTTATTAAACTGCAATAAGTTAAATAAACTATTTATATTTACGTGTGTTAAATATACCTAAAAGTTAAGTGTGTTCAAAGCTTAATTTTTTGCTTCATTTTCTATTTTGGAGATCAAATACATGAAACCTATTCAGTCTTCTAATTTCGTCTGTCTCACCTAAAAAATTAATCGCCAATCGTTAGTGTTGTTCGCAAATCTGTTAAGTCTCTTTTTCGAATTTTGCAGGAGACACAAAAAACATTGTAAAATTTGTAAACTTTTTCAACGCAATTATTTTAACAAAATAGCTCTCTTTAAATGACCTAGATAAAAAATCCATTTCCACAAAATCTTCGGAGGGAAATTCGCACTTTTTGGACTTAGCGTTTTTCATACAATCAGTTTTAATTTTAAACATAAGTTTGATTTGCTTTTCTACATCAATTTAATTTAAAAAAATAGAAACTTAAGACTAGCTCAGTTCATTTATATTAAAAAAATACAAAAATAAACCTATATACATTTTTAAGCTCATTTTAATTCTTATTATAAAACTTAAAATAGAAAAAATTCAAAGGTGAGGCAAATCATCGTAAAATTTGTGGTGTTCATTGGGTAAAGTTTATTTCAGAAATTGTAAGTCTTCATACTTTCTTGAAGTGATTTTTCTTTTTTCTTGATAAAGTTACTGCAAATTTTCAAAGTCTATAGGATAAATGTTATCATCAATTTTATGCCATAATATTTTCCATACATCAGAAAAACGAATTTTAAAATAGTTTTTTTTGCTTGGGGTGTACTTTATAGCTCTAATATCTGTAACTTTACTATCACCTTTATTACGCCCAGGTCTGATGCGCCTAAGAAATCGAATGTTATCAAATGTTTTGAAATATTTATTATCTTAGTACATAACATCATAGGGTCTAGGGTTTTTTCGAGCATCTTTACAAATATCTATGAATTCTGAAGGTACGTTTATTAATCTTTTTTTCATAGCTCTTTCTTTTGTAGAATGAACGCTAGCCTCCGTTTGAGTATGGCCAATATCAATGCCATGTTTGATAGCCACATTGAACAGGGCATCGCTAAGTATATTTTTTTAAGTATTTACTTTTTCTTTTTAGATCTCCACTTTTCACGGCTTTAGAAAAAATTAATATTCGTGGAGTTAGCACGTGCTTGAAATATTTTTCGTAGCGTTTTTACAAGCCACAAAATTACAACAACTTTAAACAACATAATTACATTTTTTGTTGTCGTAAAATATGTATTTTGTATAGTGTAACCGTTTTGCATTAAAATCTCAATTTTGGAAAGAAGTGGACTTAGCGTCTTGGCGAATTATACTAACGCAATGAGTTTTGGTGGTTGCTTAATCTACTTACATAGCCAGAAGTATATCTGCTTATTTCACTTAAAATAAAGGCTACTTTTAGATCCCTATGAATATGAATGTTGGTCATAAACAATGGAGCGCCGGAAATAAATGTTTTAGACTGATGCGTTGTAATATCTCAATATTGGAGCCGTTCCCCACAATTCAATGGCATATGTCCATATGGGTTTTAAAACACCTTTATATAATTTTATCTTGTTTTCTAAACTAAGTTGGGACTTGCTTCCAAGTAACCAGTTCATTTTTTTGGTTTTCATATTAAGGTAGTTTTGTTTTTTTATTTTTAATGTGGTCTTACCATGTGAGACGTTTGTCTAGCTATATACATTACTAAATACTTTACGCAGTTAGACTTCGGTAATTGCAAATTATTTATATATATTGGAGGACACTCTTCTTTCCGTAAAGTATATGTAACATGATTACATTTTTTACATTTATAGTGATTTTCCATTTGTGTAACCATTGCTGCAGCGTGTTTAACTCACTTTGTATTACAGATGAAGCTTCAATGTGGCATTTATTCATGGAGATTATGGCTTTGTCGTCCGAATAAGTCGCAACATCGACGTTATCAGATGTAGGCATATCGGAAGTATATATAGTGTAAATTATTGGACTAAATATTTTATATATATCTGATGCTTCGTCGTCAACTTTCGCAAACAAGTTCGATTGCGTATGTATGAACTTAGCAATGAAAAATGCGGAGCAGGTAAAATTTTTTTAAGTTTATCTCTATCAAATGCCTGCTTAATGTCAAGAAATACTGCAGAGCAATACTGTTTTTTCTCTAGTGAGTCCGATATTACTTTAACAATTCTGTAAGACTGTTCTGGTGTTCCAAAAACAAAAATTTAATTACAAAAATTTAATAAATAAAAATAAAATAAATAAAACTATACTATAATTATCTGCGTAAATTTGTGCCAGTTTTAGATAATTCTACTTTCATTTTTTCCATATATACATTCATTTATTTTGTCCTTGTATGGGTGGTTCCAAGCTCACTTTTTTCACAGTTTAGCTCGCTTCCTCAAAGATGTTGTTAATTGATAACCAATGTATTTGTTCCAAGATTTGATACGTTTATTATTACCGTTCTTCAGATATATTGTACCTATATGAGAGGTTCCAGATATACAAATATTTATATTATACTTGCATTGCTTGTGCCACGCGCACTTGAAAATAAACAAATATTCAAAGCTTATGTTAAGCGCCGGATAATTAGGAAAACACTGTGAAAAGGGAGCAAACAAATACACAAACAAAAGCATTTTATTTTTGATATGTATAAAAGATATTCCAGAAATATGCTTTATAGCAAAATGTTAACAAAATTTAATAAACCCATTAATATTGAATTTTCTCTTTGGAAACTATCACTTTTGCGAAAATGATTATAAGGAGAATATGCCTTCTTAGCGTACACACATCCAAAGTGCCAATTTTTGTTCACTTCTTCTGAAATTGCCTTAAGCCATTCTGTTTTTTGCTCCTATTTGTTTTTTCTGTTAACATTGTCATGAAATACTTCTTTAGACTGAATATCATCTTTCGCTTATTTGTGTGAAAAATCAGTGTTGCTAACTGTTCTGAAATTAAAATATCTTAAATTATCCCAAAAATGCTAAACAAAATTTTATTTAAAAATACTCGCAAAAATCATAACTTAAAAAGTGAGTGACAAGTCTAATTTAGCAAAAAAAAAGAAAAATAAATTAATTTATATAAGGAATCCTTATTATACCCTCCTCCACCACTAGTGGTGAATAAAGGTATACTAAATATATTATTCCGTGGAAATTTTTTTATAATTCATCTTAGACCCAATTAAGTATATATATATTCTTTCTCCTTGAGTAATTCTAAGTCCATTTATCCACGTGTCCGTCTGTTGGAAACACGTACACTTAGAAAGACTCAAAAGAAAAGAACAGTGTGTATGCCAAAGCAGTTTGGGAGTGAAATTCCACAAAATCGGTTCAGGTGGATAAGAGTTATAAATCAAAATGTGGAACCACCACCCTTAACAATATATAATTTTGTTACAAGGACTGGCATAAATGATGGCATAATGCACAGATTGATATAGGATTTTGCACAAATTCTTTCTGTATGACTGGATTTTGATGAATTGATTTTTGCAAATGTTTGACATTAACCATAAAACAAGTTCTATCGTAAAGCTAATATGTCAAGCAATAATTATTATTCATTATATTATATAATATAAAACTTTCGACATTTGGGGAGATAAAATTATAGCATATTCAAGGGCGTACTTTTCATATTTATAATTATGTTTTTAGGGTTGTTATACAGTTGGAAAGGGTATATTGTCCAGATTCTATTTTTGTTAACAGTTTTTTTAATATTGTTAGCAGATTTGAAATTTATTAATTTGAAATTTATAATGTTTTTTGGCCTACGTTCGCAACTTTGACTAGGATTTTAACTGTATGTCGCCGATCTAGTCTTAAAAGAGAATTAAATCAAAAATATATGTCAAAACAAGCTGCTTTTTCGTGCCTATAAAGAAATTCCATGCAAAAATATTGAGTAACTCAGAAAGGATTTCGGTTTTTCTTCCCTACATTGAAAGTGGTAAGAATCTGTTAAGTGTTACTAAGTTTTTACCAAAAAAAATTACCAGTTTTCAGAAGAAAACATCCAACTAAGACAAAAAAAAAACTTAAAAAAGCGTTAACTATTAAAGTTGGCAGAATGGGAACAGAAATGTTAAAGTGTTTCTTGAAAGAAACGAAGAGTGGTTAAATACGGAATTATTTGTTATTTAACCAGCAACAGGTTAGTCCTTAAACTCTTTACATAAACGAGGAAGACCAGGCACCTCTTATCATACATCGTCAAAATCAACACAAAAAGGCAAAAATACTTCCTTATGTAAAGATAATGGATTAGATCATGATGCGTTTCTCAAGGACTGTGGTCAATTGGTTCAAAAGATTCTAAGAGTTGGCAATTACTCAAGCATTTAATGAATTGAAGGTATTGAGTTATATATGGACTTAAATTTAAAAAAAGCTCATTACTTACGTGAGGCAATTAAAAATCTTCAAAGATTAACTTGGTTCTGTAAATGGGGACTTGATGGTACATCAGAACAAAGTAAATATTAACGACCATTTCCCGAGGAATCTTACATAATTTCTGATGCTAGTCTTCTCATTACTTCAATTGTGCCTATTAAACTTGTAAATGAAGATACTGGTTATACAGCTTCGTCGTCTGGTAGTGAATTATACTATGAGCGCGGGGGTGGCGTGTTCGATTTCTGCCTGAGACTTTGGTCTCCTGCAGACAAGCGTAGAGCTTCGCGGGATTAGCCTAAACAAATTATTTGTACCAAAAAAGTTTAGGGGGAACTGATCCTTCGCAGTATCTCTCTCTCTATATATGTCTTTAACCTGTGGACTATTTTCTTCTTTTCTTCTTTACTTCTCTCTTTTTCTTTACTGAAGGGTTTCACAATGGACCTCTTTGGTCACCGAGTAAAGATGCGCCCTTGGGCGCATAACCCTTCTTAACCTAAAAACGTATTCAAATAATAATCAAAATAAAAAATATAAGCTTTGAACTTCGAAAGCATTTCTTTGGCGGCATGAAATAACCCCCCAAAATATAACGCCCCAAAAAAAATATGAAATAACCCCCCAAAAATTTGTACAGAGAACAACAAAAACGATTTTTGGGGGGTTTTTTCTTTTTTTTGGGGTGTTATTTCATTTTTTCAATTGGGGGATTATTTCATATGAAATAACTCCCCAAAAATCTGAAATGAAATAAGTCCCTAAAAATATTTTGGGGACTTATTTAATTTTTAAATTACATATTTTAAAAGTCATAATGATGACAAATTGTGTTTTGTTATATTCACTGCATACGTTTACCAAACATAAAAAAGGGACTAAGTATCAAAAACTATAATTTCAGAATCCTAAAAAAATTGGGATTATTTTTAAGTCCTGAATTTCAGAAATCGGAATCTCTAAGTCCCGAACTTTATAATTTCGAATTCGAAAATCCCGAATCGCTAATTTAAGCTTTTCTGCATAGCCGGCCTTCGGCCGGGCGCAATGATTTTATCCTCTATGGTATTTCAAACATCGGCTTCGCTTACTAAAGCTTTTCTGTTTAGTCGGCCTTTGGCCGGGCGCAAGAACTTTTTCCTCTATAGTATACAAACACCGGCTTCGCTAACTAATGCCTTGTGCCCGACCGAAGACCGGGTTAGCAGAAAAGCTTTAGTTAGCGAAGCCGGTGTTTGGAATACAATATAGGGGAAAAATCCTTGCGCCCGGCCGAAGGCCGGCTATGCAGAAAAGCTTTAGTTAGCGAAGCCGGTGTTTGGAATACTATAGAGGAGAAAATCCTTGCGACCGGCCGAAGGCCGGCTATGCAGAAAAGCTTTAGTAAGCGAAGCCGGTGTTTGGAATACTATAGAGGAGAAAATCCTTGCGCACGGCCGAAGGCCGGCTATGCATAAAAGCTTTAGTTAGCGAAGCCGGTGTTTGGAATACTATAGAGGAGAAAATCCTTGCGCCCGGCCGAAGGCCGGCTATGCAGAAAAGCTTTAGTTAGCGAAGCCGGTGTTTGTTATACCATATAGGAAAAAGTCTTTGCGCCCAACCAAAACTGAACAATATGTATTATATTGGGGTCTTATTTCATTTCTGGAATTGGGGAACTATTTCATATGAAATAAGTCCCTAAATATTGGGGACTTATTTCATTTTGATTTTGGGAGTTATTTCATTTCATTAGGGATTTATTTCATTTTAAGAATTGGGGATTTATTTCATATGAAATAAGTCCCTAAAAATTGGGGATTTATTTCATAATTATTTTGGGGACTTATTTCTTGGGGAGTTATTTCATGCCGCCCATTTCTTTAGGTATCTTACATTTGCGGCCAATGAAATTTTCTTTTAACTCTACTGCTGCTGAACATGTTTTAAAAAATGCAATATTTGGCCTTTGTAAATATTGGGCGTTAAAAGTCTACGGGCTGAACAATTGTCACTTGTTAATACAATTAAAATTAATTGTCATTTATTAATACAATTAAAATTAATGAGAAAATACATAAAAACACCTCTTTTACTTTTCTTAAAACCTATTACTTTTATACAACAAATCAAAAAAATTTCAAAAATGTACTTTTAACCTTATAGCTTTTTCTATTATGATTCGAATTTTTGATTGATTATACAAATTCAAATTCAAAAAAACAATAAAAAAATTAAAAAAAAAAATTTTTATAATTACTCTAACTTTCTTGAAAAATGTGGTGAAAGTTTACGGACTTTTCAAACAAGCTACTTTTTTTTAGGAAATGGTCAATTGTAGTAAAAAAAATTTCACTTTTTGTGAAAAAGACACTTTTAGTAAACAAACTGTGATGGCGGTACGTATGTTGAATCATCGGGATGCATTGTTGGCATTGATGACATAACCGTTGCTGCTTTCTCTTCATATTCCATCACAAATGCATCGACTGTTAGTCATCTCTGATTATGTTGATCGTGCGTAAAATCTTTGAGGCGTGACTTTTTTCACAATAAGTCACATTTTGCTCACTCAAAGTGCCTTTTTTCACAAAGTGTGAAATTTTTTTTCACTAAAGGTGACTATTTCCTTAAAAAGTAACTACTATCAAAAGTCCGTAAACTTTCACCACATTTTTTCAAGAAAGTAAGAGTAACTATACAAATCTAATTTTTACAACAAGCCAAGAATTTTAGAAAAAAGCCTAATTTTACAAGACTTTCTTCAGAAAAAGCCTTACTTTTACAAATAGTCTTATATTTTCGCTATCTCTTTTTTAAAAGATTGACCCCCATATTCATAAAAAATATTTAAGGTTTAAAGCAGGCTTATGAACCAAATTATCTATGAAAATTTGTTTAATAAACCTTTTATTTATCTAAAATATTTTTTATGAATATGGGGGTGATTTATTAGTTGTACCACATGGCGTATGCATGTTAATAAATTTTAATTAAACAATACTCATACGTAACCAATTAACTTGGCAGATGTTTTCCTTGCAGATTTTTCTTAAAAAAATAGATAACAAATTTGTACACTACGGCGGGTCGATTCAACAATCGCCCAAGTGACAAGAGTAGGTCGGCCCTCCAAAGTTAGTAGCTCGGTCATACATATAGACTCAATTGGGGCACTTTAAATGGGTCAAAGTGGGTTTTTTCAAAATTTGACCTTTAACATAAGAAATATAAAAATTAATTTAAGAGGTATGTTTCCTTGGGCAAAGTTTCTTTTTTTGATCTCTACAATACGATTTGACTTGTCACTTCGGCGATTTTTAAATCGACCCGCATTAATACATGTATATATATCGTTGCCCGGGGGTTCAAGTGCTCCATGTGACAAAAATGCATTTTGGGAAAATCGATGTTGATTTTTAACATATTTTTTTTAAAAACGACTCGATAGAATTTTGTGATTTTCAAACCATATATTTGTTTGAAAAATGTGATTCTGAGGAAACATTTCTATCTCCCGATCGCATCTATAACGGGATATTTTCTAACGGTAATAAAAATCCGGTTTGCTCTATACGCCACCTTAAGCATATTTCCTTGCAAAAACATACACGTAGAGCAAAGTATCATTAAAAAAGCAGTAAAACACACCAAAAACTTTTAGTAAAAAATATTAACTAAAAAAAAAATTAAAACTATTTACAAAGTTATTATAAATTCACAAACGATACAACAAAAAATCAGTATCTTATTTTATTTGGGTTGTATAATTACTTATTTCTGCTTCAGAAATAAAATTTAATAAAATCTTGAAATCAGAAAGTTCATCATTTTGAATTTTTGCAATACTTTTTTTAACAATACTTATCTCTGTTTCAAAAATATTTAACGTTTCAAAAACATTTAACGGGGTGCTGGTTATTTATTCCGGCAACCTTTTTTTATTATATTTGCTGTATTGAAATGAGGCTGCAAAATTGAGTTTTTAAATTTTATTGTGAGTAAGTTATTTTGAATATACTGAAGAACTTTTATTTTAGTAAAAATTTAATTGGATAGATATCTTAGAAAAATTCTTAAAATCTGAGAATTGCATTTCTACAACCTTAAGTTTTATTTTATTTGTTTTTAAATTTTTTAAGTAGTTAAGAAGTAACAAAATACTATGAATTTCTAAATGTTTGAGATATCTGTCTGAAGCACTGTGAACGCAATCTATTTCTTGGATTTGTGAATGCCCAGGCTAAAAAAAATTTTAAATAATACTTTTGACCTCTAAATGGTCTGACAAAAAATTTAAAATTGCTGTGGAGATCATTTGATTTTTATTTTGGGCAACACACGAATCGCTCCACATAACTATATTTTGAATAGTTGGATGTTCTGTCATCAGAGTATTGAGTATTTATACACAGAAAAAAGTGTTTTATCAATTAAAAAAATAGTTTAAAAAGTATTAAAATTTAATTAATGTGATAATTGAATCAATTATTTTTTTTGTTGAAAGAAAATTAAGAATTAAATTGTGATTTAATTAACATTTTAGTTGTTTTGAAATAAATTTTCAATTAAAATTTTAATTAAATAACCAAAAATCTTAATTGACTTTTTTCGTTTAAAATAAAATAATTTAAATATGTAGAATTGTTGTTGGGAGTTGTCAATATTAATTTAAATAAATTAACACATTGTTTGAAAAGGCAAAGTTTTTTAATAATTTTTTTAATTAAAATTAAAAATATCATTTATTGAAAATATTTTTTCAAAATTTTAAAATTTTTAGTAATCAATATAATCATTTTGGTAAAATTAAGGTGCAAAATCAACAAATTGTTTGCTTGATATTATAAATTTAGAACAAATTCGGTGATTGGAGAAATTTAATAATATTTTCTGTGTATATAGAACAACTTATTTCGTTACCTCCACGACTATTAAAAAAGATAATTCTTTGTTAAAAAAGATAATTTTTTTTAAAAATTCTGCTTTAGCAGAATTTGGCAGTCGATTTCTGACAAATCGGGAAAATGCAGACGAAGAGTAACAGCTAAACTTATATAGGAACGTCAAGCGTTGCATTGACTGTAGCGGTCGGTTTCTCACTACCTACAAAAAATAAAAACACCTATTATTTGCTTTATAGCCTAATGCAACGCTTGACGCATTTATTTATTTTAGGTTGTAAGAGCTACTATAGTTTACTATTTTACTATATATAGTATACTTTATAAAAGAGAGAACTTTTAATAATTCTCTATAACGGAAAAATATATTTAAAATATTTGCATTCAACAATTTCAACTGCACGTAGAGCATTAAATGACGTATAGATCAAAGTGGCACCAAAAGGTTCTGCTTAATAAGATATAGAGCAAAATGGACATGATTTATCTCAGAAATCTGCCGAGATAGCCGAAAACGGATTGATGATTTAAAAAGTTTGGGGTCGAGAACGTTAGTTGGCATTCTTACTTCAAAATGGCGTATAGAGCACATAAACCCCCGGGCGACGATATATATATATATATATACATATAAATGCAATCTACCTTCACGCATACAATTTCGATTTTTGTGCACATTTGATATTTACAGGTTTATTGTGGGGCTTATACATTTTTGTTATGTTTTCCAGCAATTGCTTGCAATAAATATTGGTCTTAGAAATAGGGGAAAAAGCAAAAAAAAAACAATTTAGTTTTTGCGTAAAATTAAAAATATTTTTCATATTAACGTTCCAAAGGGTCCCATTTCTCGAAATTACCACTTGCACAACAATAGGAAAATACGTTTGAATTTCAAAAAAAAATGTTTACCTTGAACTAGAAAAAATGATGAATATCTTATAGTTTATAACTTTTAAACATTTTAACCTTTATGTCAACAGCAGAAAAGTTATACTTACGTCAACAGCAAGCATACCCGGGTATGCAAGCGCATTTTATATGGGAATTCACATGTTTTGTTGTTTTTTTGTTTTATTTGTATTTTTTTTTTGTGTTTCTCCCACTTTGATTTGTTTTAGTGCAGGAATGCTAAAAATAGCGGTAGTTTTAGCAGACTTATAAAACCCTATATATTATGAAATAAACTTGCAATATTACTTTATTTTAATTTTTTCATATACATACCCGGGTATGGTAGGGATGAAAAAAAGCCGATGTACATGGTCTGGTTTGTCCAATTTTGTTCAAACCTTAGAATTAGTTAGAAAACACTTCTAGTGGGTATATCATGAAATTTAAAAGCGATATGAAAGCCACTTTCAGAGATACAGCGTTATTAATATTCAAAACATACCCGGGTATGCAGTTGTTGACGTAAGGGATAGGAATTAAAAAATGACCACATCCATGGTCTGCTTAGTCCAATTTTATTCAAACATCAGAATATGTTAGAAAACACTGCAAGTGAGGATATCATGAAATTTCAGAGCGATATAAAAGTCACTTTCAGACATACAGCGTTTTTAAAATTCAAAACATACCCAGGTATGTAGCTGTTGACATAAAGGTTAAAAGTTATTTTATCCTTCAATAAATTTATTTGCAAAGATTTTACTACAATAACAAAAAATCATTATAAATAAAAGGATATTTTTTAAATACTTATAATTTTTTTTCATCCAATAGCCTTTGTACCTTTTCCCAGAAGTATACCTCTTGATGTTAATGATTAAATAGAAAAAGAAGCTCTAATTGTAGGAGGTTTTATTTCGCTTTTTCAGATATTTTTTACAAATACTTTGTCTCTTTCTTGTTCCAAATTTTCCAATATATTTATGGAAATTATCCTCATAATTAGGTACTTGAAAGTTTTTTCCTCGTTATTATAATGAACAACATTTACTCACGTTAATATTTGCCAGAGTTAAAGCAAAATATTTCAGATTTTTTCTCTTCATGCAATTTTTTTTATTATTTTTTTCTACTAAAGGTTGGCAATGAGTTTGAAATGAGGCCAATTGAAGTATTATCATCATCGTCCTAACCATCAACATGATTTGACTGAACACTTGAGAAACAGTGGTTTGTTGCATATCGAAGACTAGGAAGAAATATTAAAATACTGAACATGAATTTTAAAGGAGGGCCAGTCAACAATTGTAATTATGGAAAAAGTAAGTGTAGCAGAAAAAAGGTTGCAGTCTTTAATAAAAAAATGTTAACTGGAAACCTAACGAAAATTTTTAAATGGAAGAAATGAAAAATAGCAAGTTTGTTATTAAAGAGTTTAATTTTTAACTTAATTTATAAACCCAGGCAGTGTTGCCACTTTGTGTGTAATTACTCGAATTGGGTGTAATTTTTACTGTCGTTGGGTAGAGCGTTTCTAATAGGTATAAATAAGGTGTAATTTGTATATCTTTCGTTTTAAAATATTTAATTTCAGTGAAAAAATTATGTCCTTGCAAAGACTGTTGATGCAAAAAAATGCACAGTTTTTTCAGCAAAAGTCAAGGTTTCTTTTTAAAAAGAGCCTTCCATCCAGTGTTGTCATATTTTTTTTAAAAAAATCTTTTTATTTCTGAAAAAAAAACTTTTTTACGATTAAAAAAGTTTTGTGTTACAAACTGTTAAAGAGCATCACTTACACTGCATGTGTTTTGTTTCTTTTTATTAAAAAAACAAAACATAAATAATATACATACAAATGTATGAGCTTATAAATATTTATAAAATATATAAATAACAATTAAATTAATCTATTTGTTTTTTATCACGTATTAAATTCTTATATGTAAAAATGAACTAAACTGAGTTAAGCTTAATTTTTACCAATTATAAGTAAATTTAAGTGAGCTACTTAAATTTCAGAAAAACTTTTTTTAAAATAAATTTTAAATCTTTTTGCATTTCAAAAACTTGCAATAATATATAAATATGACAGCCCTTCTTCAATCGTTGAATATAGATTTTCAAGAGCTTGATAATGAATGTTGCCAGATAAACTATTAAATTTCGTCAAAAATGAGCTTCATAGTGATTAAGAACCAGAAGATTATTGGAAAAACGTATTCAAACTAACAAAAAAGAAAAACTGGAGGAAGATATATTTTAAATATTCCAAAATATGTATAATAAATTTTATTTTCCTTTTGCAACTTTCAAATTCTTTAGTTGGGAGAACACTTAGCGCCCCTACCAGTCGCAAAACTGATTAAAGAAGGAGACTGTTGTGTGGAAACTTTCAGGTGGCTTCGTTGGCCTTACACAGTTTTAACCATACAGTGATACCCGTCCGGTAAAATAAGTCCGTAAGAAATTGACCATCAGAAAATTCTAAATTCGACTTTTAAACGTGTTCTTTCAAAACTGCTCTTATATGTGGTTACGCGGTTAAAAAGTAAAGGTTTTTGTTAGTGTCGAATACAAAGTAACATCATAACGCCACACTCACAATATTCTGTATATAACTGAAAATGTTATATAAAATAAATTAAAATTCAGTTAAAAACCGTTCTACTTATTTTTCATTAATTTTTAAAGAAACGTTCATATAATTTTTACTGTCAAGAATTCAACTACGAATTATGTAAAAACAAATTAATTTTAAGTTATTTACTGTAATCAGTTATTTATAATACCCAGCAAAAACTTTACCTACAATCCTTATTTTAATGACTTCCTGAATTCATTACTTTGTAACCTAGTTCGCCACTTTTTGCATTATTAGTTATATATTAAAAAATTACTTTATTATTATATCTTAAGTAAGTCATAATTATTAATTACAAAAAAAAAAAAAAAAAACAAATACTTTAATATAATGATTTAAATAAGTTATTATTATATGATTTTAAATAATTATTTAAATCAATTTGCAATATAATCCATTAATATTTATTAGGTATCCGGCAATACTATAAAATTTTAAGATTAATTTCGATATGAAATCCTCGAAAAATCAATAAAATATATATTTACATACATAAATATGTTCCAAATTACCTCAACAATATATTTTTGTTATTAGAACATTATTTGTGATATCGATCTAATGTAAACGATGTTTTTTGAACAACATAATATTTAAATGTATTACACACATTTTTATTACAGTGAAGAAGCTATAAATGATTTTGTGCAGCCAAAACACTCTTTATTGAATGTTTCCTTAAATTTCGAAAACTTTACTATTGTCTACACTTTTTCAACGAAAATTTCATACGATTTCACATGCATATAAGAGCAATTTCAATCAGTGTGTTTAAACCTTTTTGAAAAATAATTTGTCACTAATTATTTTTTGTCTCTTTTTGTAACTACATATTTTTTATAAAACTTTTAAGTACAAAAGAAAGGTATTATTTTTTAGGTTGTTATTGGCCCAATTATAAAGGCTTACTTTTGGGACATCGCGAGCAAAAATAATTATTTTTTCTAGTAGAAAAATAAGTAGTCTCATTATTTTTCTGCTTATTTTGTAAGCAAAGTTTTTGCTCGGTAATACAGGTTTTACTCGTTTACTCCCCAAAGAAGCCGAATTTCTAAAAAAATACCAGACACCTGGTTGCTTATTTTTCTTATGAGAGAGAGAGAGAGAATATTATCATTTACTTACCTTGTTATACATATTTGTTTTAGTTTTGGCTTAGTTTAGTTATAAGGGCACTGCTACACGTTCAATAAATATCGTGATATTTCTAGTATCACGATATTTATTGAACATGTAGCATGCAATATTGATGGATCGCGATCCATATCGCATAATAGTCTAATTTGATGTGATCCATCAATATGGATCGCGATCCAAATATCACAATATATATTGAACGTGTACCAGTGCCCTTAGACACCAGCAGCATGATCGATATGGTATTCGCAATCATTTTACTTTAAAAATTTGATGTATTTTTTTTTATTTTCTTTATTAATGCAATCTATAATTTTTTGATATTAAACATTAGATTTGAGTTAGATATATATATATTTTTTTTAAATGGTTATGATCCAGTAATCATATCATGGTGTTAAAAATGTTTAACTGCGGCTATTTTTGTATTTAACTCAGTAATTTTAACATATAGAATATGGGAATTGTCTACAAAAAACAAGCAATCGTTTTCTACATTTACTTTTTTTCATAGATGTATAAATAGATAACTAAAAATAAATTTTTTGGTAGTTGAAATATATAAAATAACTGAAAATTAATTTGTTTTTACGGAATTTGTGTTTAATTTTTTACGGAATTAGCGGTTGAATTTTTGACAGTAAAAATTAAATAAATTTCGTTAAAATTAAATGCAAAATAAGTAGATCACGTTTTAAGTAAATTTACAGTTGTCTTCAATTAAATTTTCATTTAATTTTACATACAGAATGCTTTTACAATAGAAAACTTTGACAATATAAAATGCAACCAAAAATCCATATTAATGTGCACTTAGTTTTTTAAATAAATATTAGAATCAGTTAAAAAAAATTTGCTTGCAAATTTAAAAGTTTATTTATTTAAGAATGACTGAACGGAATACTTCTTTAATAACATACAGTCCGTTACTGTAATAAAATTGTGAGTGCAACTGATTATTTTGTTATGCATACAAATTGCATTTGATGGTGCTATTTGAGAAGCTCCTTTGTTTTTATTGGCGTACCATGAAGCCACCACGTATAATAAATAAAACTCGAACTGCTGGAAAAAACGCGTAGCTTTTTATGGTTGTTGTTTGTGTTTAATCGCACAGTTTTTTTTCGATTCGAAAATCAATACATGACATTAGCACAAGAAACTGAATTCAAGCGTATATGCACCGCAATATTTTAATTTATTTTATGTTTTATTAATTTATTTTTAGTCAATGATTTTATTTTTGTTAATTTTTTTAAATTACAACGAGAATCTTAATAGTATGACTAATATTAATGTCTTTTAGATTATTTTTTGTGTTTTTTTTTCATTTTTAAAAATATTTTTTATTAATACAAATAACGTTCATTTGTTATCAGGTGTAATTTCATTTAAATCGGGTAATTCTTCCAGGCTTCATCTCAAGTGTAATTTTGACATTTTTTTTTGGTGGTAACACTGCTGTCAAGTGATATTTTCTAACTGCCAAGTATAACAAGAAGTGTTGACAACTCTAAGCTACAAAAAATATCAAAATGTTTATCACATAAAAGCTAAATGCTGATATAAAAATGGCTAACTAGCAGAAAAATCCATAATAACAAATCACAGTCAGCTAGTCCGACCATATGATAATTTTCACCAAAATATTTACTAGGGTATTCATTTAACCGGGCTTTTGCTTTAATCGGTTAACAACTCGATTAATTAACCAAGGTTTTTGTTTAATGGGTTAATAATCGGTTAATTTTAATATTGATCGGTTAATTGATTAATAAAGTTTTTTTTATAAATTAATTAATTTCTATATATAAAAATGCATTAATTATTTCTTATTTGGAGTTTATTGGTCAAAAAAACCAATAAAATAACAAAAATAACAATTCTTGAACCAAAACGAGTAAACAAAATAAATGTGTAATACAGATTTTTTAATTAATACATGTTATGTATGTATTAATTCAAAAATAAGCTGTAAGATTATTTTATTAATTATTTCAATAGTCTAAGAAGATCTTATTAATACAAATAATTTGGTTTAGATGTTTAGGATTAATTTTTTTTAGGATTATTTTCTTTAGTTGTAATATTACAGAATATCAAATTTCTCAGTCCTCCGCCTAAATTTTTCTAAACGTATAAAATCTTCGATTACGTCATTAGAGTCCTGTTTTTTTAACACTTCTAATTGTTTCGGTTAATTCTGTTAAAAGATTGATGTGAGAAGATATGAGAAGAAACAAATAACTAAGCGCATACATATAGAAAGTACGTGAAACAAAAAGCTGTTGACAGCAAATACTTTTGTTTTTAAAATGAAGATCACTGAACACCTTCTTTTTTTTATCAAAAATATTTTCTAAACACATACCTTTTGTATAGAAGACGAAACAAATAATTAAAAACACAAAAAATTGTGTAGTAATACTACAAAAAGTTAAAAATTTTGTTACATCGATTAATCGGCTAATCGACTGAAATTAATCGGTTTAATCGTTAATCGAAAAAAGCCAATTTTAAATTAACCGATCAGTAAATCGGGTAGTAATTAACCGGTTAAGCGATTAATGGTTAACCGAATGAATACCCTAATATTTACAGAAAAATTTACAAGAGTGTACCCTACTTGGGACCCATGTGCAATCATGCACCGTCTAAAACGAAATTATGTTAGGAGATTTAGATTCATATAAAAGTTCTTATGCAGGATATTATCCAGGCTAGGGTTATTACAAAACGCCGTTTTCCCAATACAATATCGATACTAAAAAAAAATATCGAACATACCATTATTCCATTTGCCTTAAGGTTAAATAAACAAAACTAAAGTAAATCAATTTTTATTTTGCAAAATAACAGCATAAAATATTATTTATATTTTATATTGATACTAATAAAATTTAAAAAATTACGAATTTTATGTTAAATTATGGTAAAATTAACAAAAAAAAAATTTTTTACAAAAAAAGTGAACGAGATTATTCATATTTAAATGTGATATTTATAAGATTTTTGTTTAATATATAAAGTATTCTCAACTTTTGCGGAGAAAGACGATTTTGCAAATCGATATTCTCTCTGATATCAGTGCTTTTGTGCTTTTAAATGTTTTATTTTTCTAACTGAGAATCCTAAATAAAAGCGGCAATCAATTTTTTATACGAAACAAAGCTTTAGAACGCGAATTTACACCACCTATCTGAAAAATTTTATTTGAGTGACCGCTATGTCGGTTTGTTTTATTAAAAGAATATTGGAAATAGAATTTTCAAGTTTTGAAAAACATGAAAATTAAATTGTTTGTTTAAACAACTAAGAACAAATTTAAGAAGTATCGTCGTATCGAAGACAACGATATGTAGCAAAACTTACATTTTGCCTATATAACGGTATCTGTATTCTTTACGTTCTTAATATATACTCTTTGCATCGGAGGTGAAGGGTATAATGATGATCAGCGGTACATATCATGTGAATATTTTGTGCTGATAGATCCAGAAAAACTCACTTAGACAGGAAGTCACCCGGGCAGACGGACGGATCTTTAGATCGACTCAGAAAAGATCGGCACACGAGCATAAAACTCTCTACACCTTTGTTGGTGTGGGAATAAAAAGTATAAATGAGAGATCATTTATTCTTTAAAATACAATTTTTAAAATAAAAATTGTATAGTTGTAACATTTTTCACTGTCCTTAAATGAAAATCTTTTACAAATGGAATTTTATATAAGTAATTTCAGTATATAGTTTGAAAAAATTCTTTGTCAATTCCAGCATTTATAAATGTTTTTTAATTTAAATAGCCTCTGTTCTTGAACTAAAATTATCTCTTAAATTACAAAATTTGATATTAAGCTTTACATTCCTTTTTGGGAGATACTTTTTATGGGTCCAGTAGAAATCATTGACTAATAACTCTTATTGCTTCTACTTAAAGACTATTTAAGCTACTGACTTTACAAGCACAAATGCTGAAAGAAGAATTAATTTATTAAGTCAACCCTTGACTTTTTTAATTTTTAGTGTTTTAGTTTCCAGCATTTTATTATTAAACAATTCTCTGGTATATTGCAGGTTTTTTTATTATTTTAAAACTAACATTAAACTATAATTTTTCTTTTCTCCAGTTCTATTGACTTCTTAGATTTTAACCTTAAGGTTAAAATAACTATAACA
This sequence comes from Pollenia amentaria, assembly GCA_943735925.1. NCBI lineage: Eukaryota > Metazoa > Arthropoda > Insecta > Diptera > Polleniidae > Pollenia > Pollenia amentaria. Next base: position 182,283,741 of record OX031007.1, on the reverse strand, counting down.
AAAGGGAATTTGCTTTAGCCCGTAACATCCTAGTGTCCCATTTTTGGTACATTACTTTTATTATTCATATTTTATTTTGTGTGAATGCAGTTGTATTTATTTTTATGCTGTGGTAACCCTGTGGTAATCACCTAACAAACTAAAGAGCCGTTATTTTTAAGTACTAAATTTTTGTTTTATTGCATGTTATTTGTTTAAGTTTTTTGAAAAAATAATGTCTTGACTGAAAATGTAATTAATTTTGTGTTTGGTCACAATGAAAACGAATATTTTTCGTAAAACTCATGAATTTATAGTTGATATATAAAATAGTTATAAAACAAAACAAAATTTTAAGTTTTTTGTGTTTCGTTTTTTCACCTAAATGCGTTCCATTATTCGAACAGTAGGATAATATTCTTATGTAAAGTAATAGCCAATTTACACTACAACGAAATCTAGTACTTTCGAGATTTCCAGCCAAATCTAGTTGTTTTTGGCTAGATTTCCCGAACAAAACAATATCTACTCCGTAACTAGATTTTGACGAAATCTATTCGAAATCTAGTAGTACTTATTGATGCAACTATGTTTTTCCCCATATAGCACTAAAAACTACTTCCCTGCACAAGAAAAAAATGTCATTTTAACAAAAAACCAAACAAAAACAATAATAGTTGCTTGTTAAAATTGTTAAAAAAAATATTCAAAAATTTTGTAAAATAGTAAAAAAATGCAAATGACAAATAATATTGATAAAATAAATGAAGTTGATAATAAAGAAAATGTAATGCACATTTTTAAATGCCTATTTCTTTATATGTAAGTATGTGTTAACACAAAAAACTTTCAGTGGGCGGTTTTTGGTGTGAAAACCAAATCTCGCTAATGTCAAACAAGTGTAATGTAAACGAACTAGATTCAGTTTCTTTCACTTTTTTCACAAGATAACGAACATACGGAGCTGACGGTGCTTCTCTTCTTCCAAAATCCGTACGCAATTTTCGCACACATTCTGCAACATTACCATGATTTTCAAAGTAATGTCAAAATATTTCCCAGCGTTGTTCAAGCGTATACACAACCATATTCGTTCAGCGGAAGGATAAAACTAATTATCTGTTAAATCGGACATGAGCTAAGTGTTACCATTCACGAAATAAGCACTAGCTGAAAAAAAACGTTAGATGGCGGACCCAAATTTGGAGGAAGATTTCAAATTAAATCTACTAGATTACGATGTAATGTAAATGCCCTATAAAGTAAAACTTTACTGGGTAAATTAGGGTGTTTGTACTCGTTTTGCTCAACTATTTTATTATTATTAATAATATTTATTTATTATTGTTTAGGAGAGTATTAACATACCATCTTAAAATTTTTATTAAAATCTGACTACTAGTAGATGGCGTGGGATAATATGGGTTAAAAGTAAAAATAAATGCAACTTCAGTTTGCTTAGCAGTAAGTTTGTATTTCAAGGTAAAAATCGTTAATATATATTTCTTTTAGCACATAGCACAATGCCCAGTAAAATATTTTTTTTACTAAGTAGTATTTATTAAAATTAGATTTTTTTTCTTGCAACTTAATACTCCTAAAGTGCAACAACTAAAAATATTTACAACGTAAATTTGTTTTACTGCAGACAGCCTTTTTTGTCAGGGCAAAAATCATGTACATTGGTTGAGCTTTGTTTCGAAGATGGGCAGAATGTTGTAGTTTTAAATCTCACTGAATCGCCAACGCCCGCAAGGTCAACACAAGATTTAGACCTATTAAGCATAAAGTTTATTACTTACTTTTGGCTTACGTAACTGATCTTTATTGAGAATTACTGTGTGAATTTTGAGAAACTGGTGTAATGTAAAGCTACGAGTTGGGGTTAGGTTTAAAAATGAATGCGTTTAGACAACTGTTGTTTAGGTAATTGCTGTTTAAGATAATTAAAGTTTTTGCTGGGTTATTTACTTTTTATTGCAGACCATAATTTTAATAAAATTGCAACAGTAATATTGTTGTTTGCGTTGCTCTTCCTTTATGAATAAAAACATTTTAAAATTAGTCCTTTTTTGGACTGGAAAGCGTTGCTTAGATAAAAGGGGAAAAATTGTAGGTATATTTTATTAAATTTGAAGTTCTTTATTAACCTAGTAGAATTTTTTTAGAGTTTACAACATCCTTTACATAAAATCTGAATTGTGCCATCAAACAATTTATAAAATTTTGTCCATTTCAACTGAATCAAAAAGGGTACGTGGAGATTTGGGTTAATCCTCGTCAAGCGGAGAGGGTACAATTGTAACTTTTTCATTTTTGATATGCTATAACTTTTTTCCTTAAATCGTCAGATGCATTAAAATCTGCGACATCTCCACACTTATAAAACACAGTTCATTTCTTGAATTGTTTAAGAAATATGGTGGGGTTTTCCTCTAATAATAGAGTCAGGTTAATTTAAACCCCTTAAGAGGCTAAATGGGTACAATTGTATATTCGCATATTTTATGTGAAAAGAAGCAAGAAAACAAAATAAAACGATCTAGCAATGGTGATTTTTTCATTTAAGAAACAATGTGCAAATATTAAGAAAAATAATTATATGCGATTATTTTCATGGGAACAATTATTGCCAATTCTACGCCAAGTGATGTCAAAAATAACGATGGGAGCTTCGAGCTATAGGCACTTGAATTGTGGCTAGAGAACATACAAAATGCACCTATAGCAGCCACATGTAAAAAAAGTCAAGGGCCAGCTACTTGTTTAAAGTTTAGTGCTAAATTTCGATATCATTTGATGCATAACAGCTACACCTTCTTTTGAGTTATAGTATTAATCATTTATTTCTTCCGATATGTTAAAAGCTGGCTGCCCTCGAGAAAAGTGCATTATCGACAAAAAATAAACACTTTTGTTCTTCTTCGTTACAACGTACAAAAGTCCCGTTCCAACCGAAATCATTTCGTGACGACATCATCCGTTGCGTTTGGGCGTAGCTCTTTCGGAATATAAGCTTTGCTCTGACGAAGGGTACCGACCGACTTAAGCCCCAGTTAGCTGACAGTAGCCGTAACGTTGCAAATCCGCTGCTTTATTTTGTTGTATGTTAATCAATTGGAATGATTATAGCTATAGTTAGATAAACTAAGCTGTAACGTCTACATCTGCAGAAAATAGATTTTTTACTTTTTTTAACTGTACGGTAACAATACGGTTACTCTCAGCTTACTAGGCCGTTATTCCTCTCATTTGAAGCCGATTGGCCAAATGGAGTAACGTAATAAAATTATCAGTTCCAATATTTAATTTAACAAAATATGTGATGGCTCTGCTGTAAACGGTCAATGTGTTACACGCACTGCAAAATATTTGCCCCACGATGCTTCAAATATTAGTTTCCTGAAGTTTATTTTATGCATGATACCAGTACAAAGCTAGATATAAAAATTGTTTAATTCTAACTAAAATGCAAATCGAAAACTAGTGGTATCTTTACTATTTTCAATACAAAATGCTTTAAATTACATACGGGTACCCAGGTACCCTTATCAGGAGAATACGTATAAAAATGCTGTCAGTACGGTTAGGGTTAAATTGGCCCACGTGAATTAACTACCGAAAATTGATGGTGTAAAATACACTACACTTTAACCCGTAGGTAAGAAAGTGATTTTAAAATTCTTTCCACCCTAGATATCTATACACAGCTAGATATCTATTTGTAGAAATTACGGGCATTAGTGTATCACTGACGGGGTAAGTTCATACCATAGCACACTTTCTAGTTTTGTGTTATATTCGTGGTAGCATTGGTAAATTTAACACCTTCCAACGACGGCTGAGGTTGCACGAGTACCGTATTGTGCTTTCGGTTCGTTTTCTAGATCCGATGTTACATTAATGCGTCTTCCGAAAACCATTCTTTTGAACTTCGAAGGAAATCTTTTCCCATAACAAATTTATTTATGCTACTTTTTTAACTGTATGTTTTTGGGGATTCCCCGTGTAGACCAGTAAATAGTTAATGAATTGCTTGGATATTACATTTCTTGTTCTCGTTATGTGTCCATGAAAATATAAATGCTGCGTTCATTAGGTAATAAAGGGTCCGCCAAATAACTTTTTTTTTTTTGAAAATGCTAAAAAAAAAACTACTGAATATTTTCTCAAATTTCTTTTTTTATTTGAAAGTACAATCCTTGCGGTTAATAATGGAAAATAATTTAATTAAAATGGCGTTATACCAAGGTCTTTATGCAGAATTCGTCTCAATGATGTCTCCGAAATGTTCAATTGTTGAGAACGACGGTGAATTGACTTTCTGCCGCAGCAGCAATATTCTCGGGTGTACGCACTGTTTTTGGCTTTTCATGCTTTGGTTTATCGATGAGGATGCCAGTTTCTTTCACTTTTTTCACCAGATAACGAACATACGGAGCTGACGGCGGACCCTTTATAAACGTTTACTATCTACATTTGAATTTAAGTTGTTCAAATACAAATGGAAGAAATGTACTATAAAATAAGAAATAAATTAAAAGTTCTTTTAGATTTTTAGCTGTTGTTGTAGCACTTACAAATTTAGGTTTTAAATGGCGTAATTAGCTTTTTTTTTAGAAATTTTATATAAACACAGGTAAGTGCATTTTTACATGCGGTACAATTGTACCCATACCGCCAGTCAACGTTGTAAAATTATATCACCTGACGAGGGTTAAACAAACGAAAAATTGGTCCCATAGGATAACACTATAGAAAAATGTGTAAGAAAGCCGTATTCAGGCCAGTTTAACCTTTAATACCCACAACTGTCGGCGTTGAAGATAGAAAATAATGAAAAAAAAATAATATAATATATGTATTGTTTGTAAGCAGATGCGTTTAAACAGATTTTGCGCAAAATAATAAGAAATTCGCATCTTCTTTTATTTTGGATGACATTTCTAAGAGTACTAGGTGAAACAAAACAGCGACTTAATTACTTTTGGACACAAAAAACATTTCTTGCAATAACAAAAAAAATTTCCGCCAAATAGGTTTTTCGTATATTTCTGATGTAAGAGACAATTTTTTTAAATTCCTATTCAAGTGCATTGACAGTAAGTGAGAAAGAGTGTTTTGAGACTACCGGTTCCTGTTGTACGAAATTGGACTTTTGTCAATCGTTATTTCGGGATATATGCCCATTTTAAGCAACAAGCCAGTTTAAGTTATTGGCTGCCCTTTTTCCTACGAGAATCGTGAATTAATACTTTTAAAAATACTTATGTAAGACACCGGGGACTAAATTAAGCAACGAACCACCTCCTTAATGACAGAAACGTATAATACACCTTTTACCGTACCAAATTGGAGGACAACGTTCGTATGGAGTTTCGACCCAATTGATTTTATTTTTTAACTTTGTTCCTAATTAAAAGATTACATTAAAAGAATTTTGATATTTTTAATAGGCTTAAGTTCATCAAATTTAATTGTCATTAAAGTATTTTTATTGAAGGAAGGAGTTTACAACATGAAATGATTTTTAAAATTTTTTAAATAATTTTAAAATAATTTTTTTAAATAAATTAAACACTTACTGGTTATTTATACATAATAATAACTTAATTTCTTAAAGTAGATTTGAAATCAGGCTTAGTTTTTTCCTAAATACGGCAGTTATACCTGTATGTTCTATATATCGCAATAAAGTGTATTTAAAATCGAACAAATATTAAACACGAACCTGTAAAGAAAGTTAAAAAAATATTTCTTTTTGTATACTTCAAGCTTTGACTACCAATCATCTTTAAAAGAATAACTCATAAAAGCAGAAATACTGCATTCATTTCGTAAATAATTTCAATCAAAATGTCGTTCGATTTCAATTTATTTTCATTTGGATTTCTAGAACATGCCCGATAGCAATCTTTTTTTACACAAGAAAATAAAATTTCCAATACATTTTCTATAAAACAAACTGACAAATAAGATTTTCCAGCCGGGCTGTGTCGAGTTCACGTTCTAATAGGCTGCTGAGAATAATCTGTATGAAACTTAAATGTTTTGACGTAAAAACGGTAGCGGCTCTTATTAAAGTATTTCAGTTAAAGAAATTAAACATTAAAAAGCAGAGCCAAGTCAACACAGGATAATCAAATTCTTTCTTTTAATCCTTACCATTTATGCTTTGCATAGAGATATAACTCCGCCAAACCCTGAAATTTTGTTTTTTCATTTAAAAAGAAAAAAATACTACTATCATTTAGCTGCTTCATCCACGTAGTAAGATCTTTTTAAAAAGAATAACAGTCATGGGGTTTTTGCCGAAAATTGCAACTGCGCATAGTAGTGAAATGACCCTTAATAACTTAATCTTGTATGTGTTTGTACGATTTAAGATTTTTGTGCTTTTCTTTTTTTTTTTATAAATTTTCATTAAAAAAGAATTAAATCTCGTAATATTTGTAGAGGCGCAGATCCACCTGTTTTATGGCGCATGTTGATGTATATATATGTACTTACTTCTTTAAGTTTTAATGGAGCTTAAAGCCGCCATCGGGATAAAATTGGTTAATAAAGGGTCCACCACCTAACGTTTTTTTTTCAGCTAGTGCTTATTTCGTGAATGGTAACACTTAGCTCATGTCTGATTTGACAGATAATTAGTTTTATCCTTCCGCTGAACGAATATCATTATGTATACGCTTGAACAACGTTGGGAAATATTGCGACATTACTTTGAAAATCATGGTAATGTTGCAGAATGTGTGCGAAAATTGCGTAAGGATTTTGGAAGAAGAGACGCACCGTCAGCTCCGTATGTTCGTTATCTTGTGAAAAAATTGAAAGAAACTGGCATCCTCATCGATAAACCAAAGTCAAAAACAGTGCGTAGCCAAAAACAGTGCGTACACCCGAGAATATTCCTGCTGTGGCAGAAAGTGTGCGTGAAGCGCCATCAACATCAATTCACCGTCGTTCTCAACAATAGAACATTTCGGAGACATAATTGAGACGAATTTTGCATAAAGACCTTGGTATGACGCCATACAAAGTCCAATTGGTTCAGGAGTTGAAGCCAACTGACCATCCAATGCGTTTTCGCTTCGCTAAGTGGGTCTGCGCCGATTTTGCCAAAAAAAAATCATATTTTCAGATGATGCTCATAATAATCTTGGTGGGTATGTAAACAAGCAAAATTGTCGCAGTTGGGGCACAGAAAACCCGCACGTATACATTGAAAAACCCATACACCCAAAACGAGTCACTGTTTGGTGCGGATTTTGGTCCAGAGGCATAACTGGGCCATTTTTCTTCGAAAATGAGCAAGGAGTAGCCGTAACAGTCAATGGCGATCGTTATCGGGCCATGTTGGCCGAATTTTTGTCCGCAAAAATTGAAGAGGAGGATATTGGCAACATTTGGTTTCAACAGGACGGCGCTACGTGCCACACAGCCGAAGCTACACTCGATGTGTTGCGCCCTGTTTTTGAAGATCGCATTATCAGCCGCAGAGCAGCTGTCGTTTGGCCACCTCGGAGCTACGATTTGACATCGTTGGACTATTATTTGTGGGGTGCCGTCAAAGATAAGTGTTACGCCGCCAGAGACAATGGACGCTTTAAAGGACAATATTCGTAAAGCCATTGGTGAAATACAGCTGCACACAATCGATAATGTGCTTTAGAACTGGACCGATCGTGTAGGCTACTGCATGGCCAGCCGAGGCAGGCATTTGAATGAAATTATTTTCCATTATTAACCGGAAGGATTGTACTTTCAAATAAAAAAAGAAATTTGAGAAAATATTCAGTATTTTTTTTTTACATTATATACTCTACCCTAGTGTTCTGGAAGTACACACCTTAAAATACCTTAAAAAAAGTTTCTCTGTTAGTGATCTTCGTGCACAATAAAAATACTGTTCGAAAATAACTTAACATAAAAATGAGACCTTTGTAGTGTACCTCATAAGTCGCCACCGCACACCCTTAAACTACTCTTAAACCAACACTTACCAACTTATATAGAGTAGGGTATTTTAAATATCAAATAACGGTATAGACAAATGACGACAATCGGAATGTAAGTGAATGACACCACATTGAGTGAGAATTGAGTGCATTCCAACTTCCAACATTCTGATTGGCGAGAATAGTCACGAGGGTTTGTTATTGTTACAATTTATTGATATCTCCACATGACTGACAAAGACAAACAGAATAATGTAAATAATTAAAATAAGTTAGAACGGTTAAGTTAAAATTTCATGTATAGTATATAAGCACTAGTAAATTTAAAATAAATCAGACTTGAAATTAACTACTTAATCCGGCAATAACTTGCCTAGTTTTAATTAAGAGCCTCAAATAATTCGGCAGTTCTTTTGAACGCCTTCCAAATCAGCTGGTACCCTAACAGCTATTAAAAATAAATAAGGGCTATAGGGAATACAGTACACATCCTACACTAGATGGCGATCCTGCCATTACACATCTAACCCTACACTTTTCATAGCGTTTCGCTTTTTGTTAAGAAACCCACTTCGTTACGTTATTTTTACATCGTGTAGAGGTCGATTTTTTCAAAAAGTGAAAATGTAAAACCTTTGAGTTAATTCCCTCTTGATGATAAAGTGCCGATATGTATTTGGTTTTAACGAAAATAAAAAAAAAAAACTTACAAAAACAAAACATGCACACAATGCAAATATAATTAAAGGCTATTCGTGCTCTATTTATGCTTATTTTCATGCAATAACAACAGTTCCTTCATCAATTTGTAAAAAATAATACAGAACATTAAAATGTTTGCCTACAGAACCACTACAGTTGGGCTGGCTTATAACGAAAAACAGAACACTGCTGCTATACATAATGATTGATAATTTCTTTAAAAAAAACAGTTGTGAACGGCATGAAGGGTTGTGTACTTATACATAAACACTAAAAAATAGATTTCGTTTTTTTTCCTATCCTAGTCCCGCGAAGCTCCACGCTTCTCTGCAGGAAAGAAACCAGAGTCTCTGGCGGGAATCGAACTCGCAACCCCGGCGAAAATAGACAAGCACACTACCAATTAGCATACCGGGATTTGTTTAGCTTCTTCTTAACAGTTTCGGATTATTTGCAGGCACTGCAGCCTGGGCTCCTTTCCGCTTGACGAGGGTGTAGCGAACAATTTGTGCCAATATTTTGTTTGGTTGACAGGAAATGTATAAACTATTTTTTGTCTTGGGATCAAAAATATAATATTTAGTAATTTTTTAAAAACATTATACATACATATATATATACACAGAAAAAATTTTCATTGTTTTTTTATCAATAAAATAAAATTGTTAAAATATATAAAAATTTAATAAATATGGTAATTAAATGAATTAATTTTTTTGTTGAACAAAAATTAAAAATTTGATTTTCATTCAATTAATATTTTGATTGTTTTTAAATTAATATATAATAAAAACAATAATTAGATTAATCAAAAACTTTATTGTTTATTTTGTTTAAACTAAAATAATGCCAACGTGTAAAACTGAAAAAAAAACGCTTAGTAAAGAGGAAAATAATTGTGTTTAATTTTGCGTATTGTCTTGGATAATTGGATAAACATGAGTTATGTATATTTACAAAAATATTTCAATTTATTTTGTATTTTGTTGAAACTTATTATTGTGAAAGCTTTTCAAACCTTTTGTTGGTTTTAATTTTGAAAATTGGTATAAAAAAAAGTTCTGAATTTTGTTTTCATCTTTTCAATTTAAAAAAATAACACGATTTTTTTGTTAATGGTATACGATTAAATTTTAAACGTTATAGAATTTATGTGTCAATTTAGATTTGCTTTGTGTATTTATAAATTCATTCTTGGTTTTTTCTATTGCAATTTTTCATGTTTATTCTTAAATGTAATTGAACTTCAATAATATATTAAGCCAACAAAATAGAAACAAAATTTGCTTGTATTTTAGGGCTGCAAGCAATATTGCCCAAAGAAAAATTGACCAAACGAAAAAATGATTCAACGTAAACGAAATATGGTCCAAAAAATTATAAATGGAAATTATATCCAAAAATGGTGAAAAGATGCCCAATAATTAATGAAAAATAACTAATTTTTATTTTCGAATTTTTATTTAATAATTTTTACAAAGTAGTCTTAAACTTTCATACTTATTTGGGCTTGGGTCATATGTCCGAAACTTAAAAACCCAAAATCCCGCCTACCTAACTTAAGCTTTTCTTCATAGACGGCCTTAGACCGGGCCCAAGGATTTTCTCCTCTATGGTATAAAAAACACCGCTTTCGCTAACTTAAGCTTCACTACATAGCCTACTTTCGGCCGGATGCAAGGCTGAATTCACAAGCTTTAGTTACGAGGCCGATGATTGTCATTCCACAGCGATTCCGGATTTTGAATTTGGTCAAAATAAGAAAGACAAAAATAGCCCAAAAATGTTTCTCAGTTATGTTAAAAACGAATTATTATCCAATATTAACGAAAAATCGGAAAACACAAATCGTATGGAAAATTGTTGGGCGATTTTTCATATATAACGTTGGGCTATTTAGCTGACAGCCGTATTTTAAGGGGGGAAAACTTTACATTCATTATAAAAACATATTTTTTGTTTTAGTGATTTTGAAAGTAAGCAGGTGACAACACTTTTTTCATGTACATATTCTTTGTGGTGTCAAAAAAAATTTTCTAATAAATAAATAAATTAACAAAATTTAAGAAATAATTGTACAAAAATAATATATACAACCAAAATAATCGTGAGACAAACACTAATTTATTGCTCCTAAAACGGAATTTAAGCGTCTTATGTATGAAAAGGTGAGTATGAGATCGTATTATATAAAAGAAGTAAATTAGTTATGTATGTATGTATGTATATATCAGAGGTGTTAACAATTGCAATCGATTTCATTGCAATTACATAATTGTTCGGTAATTGCTAAGTGTTTGATTGCATTCCAAATCGGAAAATTTATTGTAAGGTTTCAATTTTAAATGATACAATCAATTTTCTGATCTTGAATGAAATCCATTTTTTAAAATCAATAGTTGCAATCAAATCCAGTGATTTCAAGTAAATTAAATAAGAATCATTCTCTGCAAATAAAGTTCCTTCTTCTAGAAAAAAGCTGACTCTCATAACTGTGATTTGCCAACAACGTTATATTTATGTATATTTTTATTATTTTGTACTTTCTTCATATTATTTCGTTGGCCTTAAACTATAGTTGCAATTGTAAAGGGAATTGATTGAAAATACATGATTTTAATTAAAGTTTGATTGCAATCGAAATGATTGCAAATAAATTGATTGTATTCAATGACTTAAAAAAAGAATGATTTCAAAATGATTACAATCACAAAGTATTGCATTCTTTCGATTATAATTTTTGTAAATCTGAAATCATTTTAAAATCAAAGAAAGAAATCAGTTTCATTGAATTTATTTTAATTGCAATCACAATTGATTGCAGTTTTTACAGCTCTGGTACATATGGGCATTTCCAGCGAAAAATCTACTACTTGTAACGTAACGCCAGCAAGAAAATAAGCTTGTAATTTAGGCCCATGTTGCGCTAAACACCAAAATATAAAAAAAGTATGTTATACATATCACTTTTTGAGAAACAATTTTGATTACTTGCTGGCGTTATGTTAAAAAAGTAGACTTTTCGCTGGGAATGCCCATATGTCCATAAATATTGACATATCGCTGTGGCTCTTCAAAAGGAGGGTAACTCAAAAGTTTTAAATTTTGAGAAAAGACAAAAAAACTGTGTTTTTTATATACCTATATCCAACAAAGTGACCAATCATTTTTCTGCCGTCTTTGGATCAAAACTGAAAGTTGTAAGTTTTCCAATACAACCATAAAACATTTCTAACTGAAAATAAAGTTACATACAAGCTTCTAATATTTTATTTGTTTTCAAGGTAAAAATTGCTGCGCGTCTTCGGTAAACAACATATCAATATCTTTCACCTTTGGCCTGATTTAAAATCACCCTCTTCATGGCAGCTAGTAAGTTTTTTTATTATTTAAAAAAAATATATCGCATCTAATCAACAAGAGGGTATTAATTGAAAAATTTTCAGTAGAAACAAAACAATTTTAATTTAACATTGAAGGCATATGAAAAACACCCGTTTCATTAACCAAAAGTAGACAAAATAGCACGATATATTTACAGCGGGACGATATGAATATAACGTGTCGATTTTTTCGTAAAAGTAACAAAATAAAAATTTTGAGTAAGCTCTTGATTAACTGCGATATGTATGTATTTTTTAGTCATCGACGTATCAAAATTATGGTTAGTGATTAAATCTTAATTTCATTTAAATTCTTATATATTCGATTAATTTTATTTAATCAATAAACCGATAAATCGAGATGCTAATTAAATAACAATCCGAATAATCAAAATTTAATTAAACTTATTAATCGCACATCCGCAACATAATTAAATAACAATCTATTGGCTATGTAATGTATTTTTAAATTTCAATATCTTACAGATTGATATTGTCTGCAAGTTAAAGTTTTCAACCACAACAAACTTATTTGAGTGATCTTTTGTGCTGTTATTACTTGAACAAAAAGTCCAAAGCTTATAAGAACTCGAAAAACATAATAAAAGTAAGTAAATATAAAAAACCTAAGAACCATACTTTTAACTATTTTTTTACCTTTTATTGTTGTTTGTATTTATAGAATCTAAAACCCCTACGGTCTTGTGGTATTTGCATCACTTATTTTCTCCAAGCCTTAAAACCAATATAAATGCAAGTGGCAGCTAAATCTGTTGTTGTTTTCTATATCAGTTTATTTTGTAATCTCATTAGCATAATTTTTCATTCAATAAAAATTTTGATTGAATCCAACAAAAAATTTAATTAATTAATTGCTTAATTCAATTACTATATTATTTATTTTTTTATTTATTATGAATTAACTGAAATAATTGAATAAAATACTAATTTTTTGAAAATTATTTTTTTAATTAAAACAATCAACACATTGTTTGAAATCGTACAGGTTTTTGATCATATTTTTTATTAAAATCAAAAATATCATTTTTTGAAAGAAAAATCAGAATTTTCAATTTTTACAGTTTTTGGTAATCAATATAATTATTTTAGTAATAGGTGCAAAATCAACAAATTGTTTACTTGATTCTACGAATTTGGTGATTAAAGTCAATTTTTAATTTTTTCTGTGTACCTTGATTTAAATTTAACATTACAATTTGAATTGTCATATCTACGAAATAACTAAACGTCTAATAAGTTCTGCCAACAAAATGCTCAAGATCATTTCTGAGATTTTTCAAATATTATATTGTTTACAAAATAGATAGTCCGTTTCTTTAGAAAACTGTTAAATAAGAAATATCGTTTTACAATATAGTAGATAAAAATTAACGGTAATTTATTAAAAATATGTTAGGTAAAATTTACGAAGAAAACCCATCCAGAAAACGGAAGGAGTGCTGATGAAGGTTCTTCAGTGCTGGAAAATGGATAAAATGCAATTTGCTTTGTCGTCAACTATAGGAAGGCCTAAGCTAAAAAAAAGGGGAACTTTAAATTTAATAGGAATAAAAACGAAAAATGTCTGCCATAAATAACCATCATGCGGGTAATATCGACTATGTTATTGATAATTTTAACATAATATATTTTATGTTGTGTATTTAATACTTGGCAGCATATGGTTAATATCAGTAGAAGAATAATGAATTTAATACCCCTATGAATTAAAAATGTCTCCATATAATTATAACTGGTGTAGGGTAGTTTACTTGTATCCGCTGCCTTTTCGCTAAGAACTTAAAGATGCCTTTCTGAAAGATATGGCAAAGTTTTATCTTAATCTCAACCGCTAATGAATTAAATTATAGACTTTTGGTATAAATTTTGTTACACAGTTTATTTTAAAAAATATAAAAGTGAATAAACTAGAAAACATAATATATCTTAAAATGTTAATTACAACAGTTTGTTATGGAACTTCTCATATAAAAACAGTATACTGCATACTTAAAAGCAAGTTTTGTATTTATTTTCATTAAATTAATAAATACTTACATCGCCCCAAACAATATATCTTTATTAAATTCTTGCTAAAATTATTTCATTGTATTGTATGACTTAACAAATAACTTTTAACAAGACTTTGTAGCATTTACAAGCCAAATATTCATCATGTCTGCTTAAAACAATACATTTATTAAATATTAAAAACTACAATTGTAAATAACCATTGTTATTTTTTTTTTTTTTTTTTTTTAATAAAAATTCGCAACAAACCACCAAAAGGCACAGCATACAACACCATTAAGTATTTCTCGCAAAACGTATAAAAAAAAACTCTAGAAGCAAGAACTGCAACAAAAAACAGTCAACCAAAAAACAAATGGAAAAAAGCGGAAATGCAACGGTCGTCATCAAACAAACAAAGTGTTGTTTGGTTAAACGAAAAATAAACCAAATGATGAAAAATAAATGTCTGCATATTTGTGGGAGAACAAAAAAAAAACAACAGAAAACGAAATGGGATAATGCAGCAAAATTTCAGACTAAAAATGCCAAAACAATATGGCGATAAGTGCTGGAGGCAGTCAGTGTAGCAAGAAACCAACTCACACAAAAACAAATGCAGTTCTGTTCTGTGGCAAGTGTTGAAGAAACATTTGATGTTCCGTTTGTAAATGATGACGATGATGATGTGAATGCAGATGGATGCATGGATGGATGAATGAATGAACGAATGGTTGGTTATGTACTGGCATGCACATGAGTATTTGTGTGTGTATGCAATTAATCTTGTACATACAATTGAGTGCAACTAACTGGTAATGACGTTTTACAAAGTTTTTATGTGTAAAACTATAAGTTATAATATTTAAATTGGAATATTTGAAGTAATGCCTTAAACAGGCATTAATGTGCTTCGGAAAAATTTTGGTAATTATTTTTATTTTGATGGTTAATTTGTTAATTAATTTAATAATTTTAAGTTTTGCTTGTTGACTAGGTCTGTAAGGTATCTTTTTACCTTTGCTGTACCTTTGCTATTATTATGAGAGAATTGGTTTTTGATGGACTAATCGTTCAGAAATTGCATATTTTAATTTCCTCTTCTATAAAATGGTACTTCATAAGGGCAAATTTTTGAAGATTTTTTCTTCAGATAAAATTTTATGTTCTTGGTTAGAATTTTTACAATTTCATTATTTGCAATTTAGTGAATATTTTGTAATTTCAAAACAATCGTAACCTAAATATTTTTGTGTAGCCATCTTGGTGGGAAATCTTTTATAACCGAACGGCTATTGCAAAATTAAATTAATTAAAAATTTTGACTATAAAACTTAAAACAAATAATATTTCTTGTTTTCAATTAACCATTCAATCATTTTTTATTAACTCTTTTTTGCATAATTTTTAAACTGTTTTAATGGCTTGTTTAGTGGTGCTTATAAAAACTTGTTTTAATTATCACGATTTATAGTACGATGTGTAGACAAACTAGATTTATATTATTAGAACGATTAAATTATTAAACACTGTATCAAGGTGCTTTATGTTGGACTTATATCCTTTTAGAATGGCAAAACGGTAAAGAGTATAGTGTTACTGCATTATGATATAATTCACGAAACATTAACATCTGTTTAAAGTACATCAAATACAACTATAACTTTGCTGAAGAATCTAAAAAAGAGTACAAAAAAGAAAAGAGTTTATACTGGTACATATATACGATATGAACCGGAAATAACAACAAACGGAAATAAAATGCTATTAAATAGCATGAGTAAAATAGACTATTAAAAATAAATACGGTATATGTGTATAAATGCTTTACTGTGCTAAAGCACTGCATACAAAAACATCTTTAACTCTTTTCCCTAGTTACAGAAAGCCTTTAAGAAAAAATTAAGCATATTTTAGAAAAATATATATATATATGGGAAATATGCACTGAATGAAGTAAGAAATGGGTATAAACACAAAAATATGTTTAATGAAAATAAAGTGTAATGCAGCACAAAGCAATAAACTCAAATCACTATTGAATTGATGTAGGAAGTTTTTTAGTTTTATTTTTTTTTACAATTTTCCTTTCCTTTATAACATTTTCTTACAAAAATATAAGAAAAAATTTTATAAAGCATTTCGTTTTTTTCCCTGTATTTTTTCTACTTTGTGTTACGAGTATTGAAGCAAAAATTATTAAAATTCTTTATCAGGAAAAGTCTGAGTCTGAGTGGAAGTTTATAAAATGCAAAGTAAAATGTAGAAAAGAAAAATTGTTCAAAATTATTAAGGTTTACAAATCATGTATGTTTTATAACCACATACTTGTGCTCTATGCTTATGGATGCACTACTGATGCTACCCATGCAACGTAGTCGCTGCAACATTCTATTGCATTGCTACAAACAAAAGTATTTGTGTTTGTACTTCAGTTGCTACAAATGCCAATGTTTAAAGTTATTAAAGAAGAAGAAAGAAAGATCGTAATACTAAATTTCCTTCACCCTATAAAACCCTGATTATAATGATGTGCTTAAAACTAGAAAACATAAAATTAATAAATGGTTTATAGGTGCTTTTAACTGGTTTTTAATATTTTTTTTTTTAAGAATTTTGCGATAATAAAGCGTTTTGATTAAACTAAAATAATGTAAAATTTCTTATGCATTTTAATTATAAATTAAAATCTACAGCTACGTAGAAACAGTAAAAATTTACAGAGAGTAAAAAAAGAACGTTTTTGCCCCAGATTTCAAAAAAGATTTTTAAAATTCCCAAAGAGGCGTTGGCCGTTATTTCTACAAGATTGTTGCGAATTAACCCACTTATAGGCTTGAATTAGCAATTTTTCATTATGTTTAGCCATGCAAAAATTAATTTAGGCATGAGCGCTTTTTTACCCATTTTTATGAAGCAAGATTTCTTAGTTTTTAGAAATTTTGGAACAATAATTGTGATAAATGCTGCTATGTTAATAATGAAATGTAGAGTTTTTGTAAATTTATTTATGTACACGTTTAATATGACAACAAAAATCCCATTTTGCTGATGATTTAGTTGATGGTACAATCGTCTAAGGTTGCGGGCTGGATTCCCGCCAGAGACCTGTTTCAATACAACGGGCTGAAGGTCTAAGTTTCGGTTTATTAAGTTTAAAAATTATTCGTAAAATAGCTATGGCACAACCACTATATGTTTACATTTGTACTTCAAGTTGTACAAGGAAAGGTCAACTGGCAAAAGGACAAAAAGAAAAACATAAAAAACAAATGTACTTAAGTTTTCAAGACGAAGTCTTGACAAAACAGTAAGGAAAAAACATTTAAATAAAAATTGAAAAATTTATAAACAATTACAGCAAATTTCGATCTATCAATAATACCATTGTATCAATGTGGTTATTCTCGAAACATGTAAATTCGGCCCGAATTCAGTCAAGAATTATCAAAATAAAAAAAATTTAATTCATTTCTTGTTGTAAATTCTTTCCTTCAATAAAAATAATTTAATGAAAATTATATTTGATGAACTTAAGCCTAATTAAAATATTAAAAACTTCGATAATTTGAAATTTTATTTGCAACTCTTAATAAATCTTAAAAAAAATAATGATCAAAAAATTGTTCCCATGTATTTATCAATTATTTGGTTTTAAATTATTAGGTATAAAGAAAATCATCTTAAACTATAATCTAATTGTAAAAGAATAAATATTGTTTCCTTTTTGCTGTCTTATATATACTTTGTTTAAAAGTTTTTTGATAATATTTTGTGATTGCATAGGTTTGGAGTTAAAAGTCCATAAAAACTTATAAGTTAACAACTAACGAAATTCATCCACATCTATTCAAAAAAGTCAAAGGAAATTTCGACAAAAAAATTCCATTAGTGCATAGTTGGAAAAGCCGAGACCACAAACTGTTATTCCACAAACTAGCCTTTATGTACTTAACAAAACAAAAACTATATAATATCTTAAACTTCGTTTTCTAAGTTCTGTAAAATATTGCATTAAATGCTAGAAACCGTTTGTAACCTACGAGTTTAATTTTCATTCATAAGTAAATGTAGGGTATTTAACTATATACCATATTTTCCGTCACGTTTGTTACAAGTCTCTGTAAGTAGTTGTTACCGTTGCATTTTATTGTTGAGGTTTTTGTGGATTTTAGTACATTTTAAACATTATTTAACTTCTTGTGGTTTGTCTCAAATACAATTTTGTACTCATACTTAAATAAACATGCACACTCTTACACACAGCCATAAATACATACATAGAAAAAACACATGTCCAAATGCATACTTTCACTCACACTTATAGAAGAAACACATTTATTTTTCGCTTACTTACATTCGAAATATCCATTTTTTTATTCACATTTATAACTAAGAAATACAAAGTATTATAAACAGTTAAAAGTATCAAGAACAGCAGTTGTATTTGTCAGGAGCACATAATGTTTTTAGTGTGTAAATAATGTGTGTTTAATAATGTGGCAATAATTTATGATACCAAAAATACAGACGAAAAGAAAACAAAACGAAAATATTTCTAGATTTCTTTAAAAAAAAGAATTTAAAAAAATAGAATGCATTTATATGATTGAGAGTGATTTGTAGCTGCATATTGTCTACAGAATTCATACAATCTTCAAGGATTTTTAAACGTATTTTAAGTTTTAAAATAAAACTGACAATTGTTTTTAAAAGTGTTAAAGTTGTTATCTTGCAAATTTAAATAAGGTGGAGGAAATTTCCGCGATGTTTTTCAAAACTACCGAAAACAAAATAAAGACTTAAATAACACCGTGCTACACCAAAAATATACATGGCCTCTCATTTCTGTTTTGTTTGAGTCTATGGATTACGGAAGTATTAAAATTTAATAAAAAGTAATAAATAAAATTTTCCTTTTTTTCGGCCCAAAACTAATTTTTAGCGAAAAGACTAGTCCAAATTAAATGACTTTTTAGTTTTGGTCTTTGGAAGTCTCCCTCCCTCTGAAAGCTCGTAAATTTCAAGTCGCGCACTGTCACGGGGAAAAAATTTGGTTCACGCAAACCGACGGAATTTATTTTCTTTGTTTTATCACACATGCTCTAACATTTTGGCAACCACTTAAATTTGTTAATCACAAATTTGGTTTTCTTGTTCTTTTTTGTGTTTTTGATTATAAAAACGTCGATTACGTTCCCTGGTTCTGATTTGTTTGAGTCTATAGATTACGGAAGTACTAAAAAAAATAATACCATCCAGCACCACGAGTGAGTCCTCTATAAGAAAATTTTCCTTTTTTCCCAATAAAAAGCGCTTTTCCGAAATAAAACACTTCCCTTCTTTGCGTTCAAACGTTGCAAAGTTTACCTTTTTTTATACTTGATATCAAATCGATTTCAAACATTTATTTTTATTTATTTATTTACTTAATTCGCCAATGAAACTAATATTTCTTACTGTCTTTTGTACATAACATAAGAGGAAAAAATTTGAGAGGTTATTTTTGACGCCAATAGGATCAGCGAAATCAATTTATATGTAAAAATTGTTAAATTAAAATCATTCTGCGGAAAGGATCAAAATTTGAATAATTAGACCGAGAGTATTGAAGTCTAAGGGTATATAATTTTTGGAAGGACGAATATGATTTGAAAACTCAACCTGACGAGGTAGGAATTCTGAGACAATTTCACAATTTCACAGAATCAGTGATATTCATATATATCCCCCGATTTTTTAAGGTTGGAAGATTAATTTGTTTCATACGGCGGTAAATTTATATGTGGATTCCAATGCAGTTTTCGAAGACATAATAAAATAAATTGCTTCTGTACGGATTCCAGTTTTTTAGTATGTACCTCATACTGAGGGACCCAGATGACCGAGGCGTATTCCAGAATATGTCTCACAAATTAAATATATAACTGTTTTAACTCCTGTCCCCAGGTAAATACCCATTTAAAACAGAAAATACGTTAAAGGCGAAATTAAGGAATAAAAACATTGTAGAAGCACACAACTGGGAACTCCATCAGGGCCATAACTTTAAGAGTATTTAATTCCTTTGACAGCATCCATAACAGTTTTTCATGTAATATGGACAATTTATGATTGAAGATTCAGGCATTCCATATGAATAATCGAATGAAAGACTCATTTCCTTATTAGAATATGAGCAGGAAAAAATTTTAGCAAACATATCACATATCGTCGCGTTGAATTCACAAAGTTCTAAAAAGATCAAAACATACGATAAAAAGATAAGACTACTGTACGTTATGGGCTTCAAACGACGAATAATAAAAATTTTAGAGCAAAAAACATCTTAACGAAAATACATAAATATTAAAATAAAATATTAAAATAATCTTCTTGATGACGGTGGCGCCTCGAAATGTCAAGGTTCAATCTAATTAGACCCCACTGCTGGAAACACCGTTGCCTTCAGTTTAGATATAAACAGATTAGCTTTAATTCAACTTGTTTTCTCTTTCATTTGCTATCAATAACGTAAGTCTAGCACCAAAAACAACTGCTTCTTATAGTAAACATCGGCTCTTTAGAAAAAAGTCTATGAAATATACCAAAAAAGTAATTTTCAATTTTCTACTAAGAAAAACTACAGAGTCTGACTTAATACCTTTTTGCTTAAAGTCTCTTGCCTAAATCCTAATTAAATTAAAAACATGAATTGAAAAAAAACATGATTCTCCCAGAGTATTATTGGTCATCCTGTAGTTAGTTTTCAACGGCTTTTACGCCATCTGTTACTGAGATTTGGGCCAAATATTCGTGACTGCTCTTTCAAATGTTGTTTAAAAAGTTCTGAATATTTGCCATTAGCAGCATATAATAAAAATGGTCATAAATATCGGCCAGCTTGTCAGCTTCGTTGCGTTTAACTCGCCATAAATTAAATAAGGCGCTGCAAAATATGGCCCCAGGAAATATGGACACAAAACCAAAATGAAAATTGACCCCGAATTTGGGGTTTTTTTCTTAATGCAATATGACCCCATTTTTTAATGAAAAATAACCCCCCAAAAAATTAAAAATAGCCCTAAACAGAAGATAAAATATAACCCCAAATTTGGTGTAACATCATTATGAAAAATCACCTCAAAATTTTTAATGCATTTTAAACCAAAATCCGAAGTTTATAAATCCAGAATTTAAAAATACTGATTTTTAATAACCTGAATATTTATACAGTTTTGATTTTAAAATCGCACCATATACAGCATGGTTGGGCCTTCGGCCGGGCTCAAGGATTTTCTCCTCTATGGTCTAAAGAATACCGTTTTCGCTAAATAAAGCATCTCCACTTTGGTATAAGAAATTGAGAGTTTGATACTATTCCTAGGAATTTGAAATTTATTTTATTTTTTTCGAACTTATTCTATAAATTCGAAAAAAATAAAAAAAATGTTGAATATAATAAAGAAGCGTATAAAAAGAAATAATTCCCAGATTCTATTCCTAGGAATTTTAAGTCAAATTTTATAAAATTTATATACATATTTTTAAGGGTAATTTTTCATTTTTAAAATATACAATTTGTATTAGTAAATGAAAAGTAGCCCCAAAGTTATAATTGTGATTTTATTTGGGGTCATTTTTCATTCCGTGATATCGGGGTAAATTTTTCATTTCAGTTAAAATGCAAAACCACCCGTAACGCAAAAATGAAAAAGTGTGCCTAAAAACAAAAAAATTGCGCCAAAAATGTGTTGTTATGTCTCATGTAAAATTGTGGGGCCATCTTTTCTGGGGTCATTATGCGCACCGCCAGGAAATAACTCTGAACTTGACCTGCGTTTAACTACGTCCCGTGGAAAAAATGCGTTTTTTAATAAAGTCTGCGGCTGATATATATTAAATTCGGAGGATAATTCAATGTCCTAGAGAGCCATTATGGTGTTATGTCTATCATGGTAATTTAAATAAAATTCCAATTCTTAGTTCCACTACTTCATCTTAAATTTGCTGCGAATTATGAGCTCAGGAAATAAGTCCGAAAATATTAAAATATTCACCATATTTGAGTCTCTGTTATTTTTTTTTTATCCCTAGAAATGTTTATGGGTTAATTCCAAAAGTAGTGTACATGAGCATTTTTTTTTTTTTTTTTTTTAAGGTTGAGGAATTCATTCTCTGAAATTGTTTACTTGCATTAAGATTTGTGCAGATTGCGAAATTACTTTTAGTTTCTTTAAAAAAAATTTGTTTTGCTTTTTTATTGCATTTTGGTGAAATATTTTCCGGAATGTCACTTTTTACAAAAATTTACAAAACTAAGATATTAATGCAAAAATGTTAGAACAAAGCCTACTATCGCATTCGTTCACTTATTATTTACCAGCTTTGGATGTTTTTTCTTAAAAAAAACGGGTTAGTAATAGCAAAAAGTTATTTTTCGAAGAGATTCCAATTATTTTTTTTTCCTTTTATAATTCAAGAATTAAAAAAAAGTAATTTTTTTACAAAAATTTGTTTTTGTGCAGCTTACATTTAAAGTAACAAATTTGCTTCAAACAATTTGGAAGAAATTGTTGTATTTTGCTGGAAACTTGAAAAAATAAAAAGTGACAGTACGGAATTTTTTGTGACAGTAAAGAAAATCCAATTTAAATTTCTAGTGTAACGAAAACTTAAACATTTATTCATTATTTTGTTTTTGGTTACTGTTTGTTTTTTCTTTTTTATAAAAACGAAACAAAAAATAAAAGTAATCCAATTATATTAACAAAAAATTCATGAACAAATCTATTCATCGGAATCTGTGAATATTTCATAAAAAATTGATTCCCGATTGGTTTTTTTTCTATTTGTTTTTATCTTTACATCAAAAGAACTACAGTATTGAAATCAATCAGAATTTTCGAGAAATAAGCTTTTAAAATAAAAAAAACCTTTTTACTTAAAAGTGACAGTAAAGAAATTTGTGATATTTTTTTTGTTTTTTTCTTCTAAAAAGTTATTTCACGGAAAATAAAAACAAGAAAAAGTGATCAAAACTTCGTAATATATTAATATACATTTTTATTTATTTTATTTTTTACGATTTTTTATTAAATAACTGTGTGACAGTACGGAAATTTTTAGCTGTACTTACCATCGTGCGATTATAAATTCACTTGAAAACACCAAATAATTGATTTTATTATTTTATTTTTTATCTTAATCAATTTATCACTTCTTGCACTTTTTAATAGCGATGCACATAAAGCAAACGAAACAGCTCAAGTAATGATTATGACTTAATTAAAAAAAATGTGACATTACGGAAAAAACGCAGAGACAAAGTAAAATTAGAACGTCAAAATGACATTGATAACATTTTTCAGGTAAAACCAGGAAAAAGCAATAAAAATAAATACAATCATTGAAAAACAGTTGAATTTTTTATTATTGTTCTATTGTTTTCAACTCTTTTTCCATGTTGATTAATGAATAACATGTGTGGAGACAGGTATATTTGTATGT
Organism: Pollenia amentaria; assembly: GCA_943735925.1. Lineage (NCBI taxonomy): Eukaryota > Metazoa > Arthropoda > Insecta > Diptera > Polleniidae > Pollenia > Pollenia amentaria. The sequence continues at coordinate 182,260,217 of OX031007.1, read as the reverse complement.
AATAGGCATGATATACAGTTAAAGCACCATTTGCACAATTTAGCAGAAAGTTTTACAATAATAACAACTACTTTTGTTTGTTGCTAATTATTTTAGAGCTTACTTGCCGTTTTTGTTTTTTTATTTTCTTTTACATGAAAGAAATAAAAAGCTTGAGACGAAAAAAAAGCATTGTGTTTGGAATTAACCCTTATATAAAATTTGATAAAATTTTTTGGGGTAATTTTTCATATCTTAAAATTGGTATTATATATAAATAAATATTAAATAGCCCCAAAGTAAAAAATTTTAATTTTCTTTGGCTATAGTAAGCAAAGCCGGTGTTTGTTATACAATTGAGGAGAAAACCCATTTGCCCGGTCAAAGGCCGTCTATTTAGAGAAGCTTAAGTTAGAGAAGCCAATGTTCGTTATATCTTAGGTTAGAAAAATCCTTGCACCCAGCCGCAGGCCGGCTATGCATATATGATTGACCTGACGAAGCTATCGTAGGTTATAACCAGAGAAGACCAATTTCCTTTTTTTGCTGTTTTGCTTCTTTTTTGCTGTTTTTGCCCATATTTGCTTTGTTTGCTGTTTTTGTTATTATGGTGCTTATTTTGGTTTTTTCCTATGTTTTTGCTGTAAAATAGCTTTTTTAACATAATTTTTACGTAAAAATATTTTTTTGAGAAAACATGAGAAAAAGAAAATAATTGACAACTTTTTTCTGGGTTAAAACAAAAATATGTTAGTTGTGGACTCAACGTTTTTGGGCGCTTTATTACAACTAAAATTAATAAACTTACCATCCCAAAAAAAAACAGCCATTTTACTTATTTGAGTTTAAAACAAAATAAGTAAGCCGGCCGTTGTGAACGAAAAAATAATAAAAAAAAATGCCGAAAGAAAAGTCAGATATGTTATTTTTGCTAAAAATGGTAAAATTGTATCCTGAAGTTTTTAAAGTTGAAAAAGATTGGCTTTTTTGTAATGTGTGTTCGAGTAAAATTAATAGCGAAAAAAGTGCAATGTGGAGCAACATTTTAGTACAAAAAACACAAATTAGCTGCTTGCCAAGAAAATCGTCCACAAAAACTTATATCGGAATTTCCTGTTACTATTACTGCTAATATATTTCACGAAGATATATGTAAATTTTTGTTGGAGACCAATATACCAGTAAAAAAAGTAAGCCATCCCAGTTTCAAAAACATCTTTCAAAAGTACGCCAATTTTTCAGTTCCAAGCGAAAGTTCTATTCGAGGTAAATACATACCTCAAATGTATACGGAAGCTATAAAAAAAGCTACAAACAGTTGGGTTAGCTATTCACGAAAGTGTAAATATTGTGTCAAATGTACGAAAAGCTCTTGAGAATCTACATGAAAAAATATATATGAAGAAATTTAATGCAGTATGTATTTCAAAGAAATCCGGGGTTCAAACAAATTTTACAAATAAACAGCATTCTTCAAACTGGTGCTAAACCTGATGACGAAATGAAATTTTGAAATATAAATTTGCTCCAACAACATCCATTGACGTGCAAAGAAGTTTCTACTTATACAATTCACTTTTAACAGAAAGACAAAGAAAAATGACGTTTACAAATATAAAAGCCCACATGATTGGTTATTGTAACTGTTTTCACGAATCTGAAGAAATAGAATAACTGTAATTTTTTATATTTAAATGTATATATTAAAAAAATAAAAATGCTTTTTTTTCTAAATTTTTGTGCTTTTTTTATATATTTTTTTTTGCTGTAAACACTTTGTTTTTTGTTTTTTTTGTCTTCTCTGGTTATAACATAAATACTTGCACCCGGCTGAAGGTCTATCCATGCTGCAGATCTATTCGGGATATTAAAATTCGGGACTTTGAAATTTGGAATCTTGGAATTAGGGATTTGTATTCGGCGTTTTCAGTTTTGGACACATGGCCCCAACCCAAATATGTAATACAACTTTCTCTGTGTTTTTTTAATATTAACTTTTTTGCGGTAAAAATTCATTCAAAAATGTAAGGAGATTTTTTATAAAGAAGAGTTACTCCATATTGAGGTTCAGATTTTGTTTTATTTTAAGGGTAATTTTTCATGTTTTCTGGTGACATTGCATTAAAAGAATTGCATTATGAACAATAGCTCAACATTTGGGATAACTTTTCACTTTCTTTTTGGGGCCACATATCCCAGCGCTGTTTTTTTTTATCTGAAATAAATAAAAAAAAATTTTATTTGATTTGAAAGAAAATTTACTACAAAAAAGCAGATGTGTGTGATTTGATTGGCAACTTTATTAACGATGATATAAAATCTTAGACTGACTCAAGCCAGAAACCCCTATACGGGGTTCTGCAACTTAGTTTCGATTATTACTTTCAGAAATTGAAGTTAGAATGGATTGCACATGCTATGTGTCATACAGTGTAATTAACAATATATTTTATATTTTAAATATCCACAATCTTAGATTTTTAAATAAGTTTTATTATTTCTTACCGATATTTATTATTGTTAAAGTTTAAAAGAATTTCCAAGACATTTTTTTAATTATCAAAAATACCCTCTTCAAAACTTTCTATTACAAAAACCTTTGTTATAGAAACTTTTTTCATTATATAATATCAAATGTTATAACAAAAATAAATAACTTTTAAAACCTCAAATTAGTTTGTTTGCTTGAATATCTCAAACAATACAATTAATATACTTTCTGTTTCTGCCTTTACATTGTTTCAAAAGTTTTAAATTGATTTGGGGGGTCATACAAATTTGACTGTGGTTTTGGTAGACTCAAAGGCATGCTTATTTAATTATTGTGTATATGTATTAACCCTACAATGATAATAATATTCTGACATACGTTAAAGGCAATCAGGCGTAAAATGGAAGCATTTTTTTAACCTGTTGCATTTTTGTATATTTATTAACAATTAAGAACAGAAAAGAAAAACAATAAAATTTCTTCCATAATTACCATGTTCAGTAATCAATGTCAAAATCGTATTCCTTTGAAAACTTATCACTAATATGCGATTTTAACTCACAGACTCGTTATATTTCGAAATTGGCAATACCTACTGCAGCGGCGTGTGTGCTTCACAAAAGGTCTACGCAACGACTCAGAAGTCTGAAGTACACAGCCACGGATTCGTTCTTATCTAAAAGAAATATCAATATATCGAGGATTTCTGCGTAAATTTTACGTAAAATATTTATCTAGCGTTAAGTTAAAATAATATATGTGACCTTCTCCGAGAAAAGGGACCTATTGTGTCTTAATGGTTTTTAATCTAAATTTAGATATTTTTAATTAGACTTAAGTTCATTGAATTAAATTTTCATTAAATTATTTTTATGAAGACAGGAATTTTACAACATGAAATCAATTAAAATTTTATTGATAATTTTTCATTCTTGACTGCGCTGAGATTTGAACCCAGGCTTTCACGGACAGGTTGCCCAGACTAGTTTAGATTGTAACCACAAAATCTCTTCAGTGGTGTTTGCCGTTTTAGTCACTCGGCTATTGAAGCCGGATGACGTCAATAGTCAAACATCAATTTTTAAACCAAATGGTATTTCACCTTGGTAGATCGAAATTTGCTTTTTGAATGAATGATTATCTATTTAATTCGATTTACATGTTCTTTTATTGAAAATTTTAACTGATTTCATGTTGTAAAATTCCTGTCTTCATAAAAATAATTTCATGAAAATTAAATTCAATGAACTTAAAATATCTAAATTTGGATTAAAAACCATTAACAGTTCAATAAAATAACCACAATACTGCTTATCGTTAACAGCTAAGGCACGAGCTATGTTTACATTTGTCCTTCAAGTTGTGCTGAAAAAGGTCAACAAGAAAAAAGAAAGACAAAAACATGAAAAACAAAAATGTACTTTGGATTTCAAGAAGAATTCTTGACAAAAATTACGAAAAAACAGAAGTTAGGAAGAACATGCAAATCGATTAAAATAGATAATCATTCATTCAAAAAGCAAATTTCGATCTACCAAGGTGAAATACCATTAGGTTTAAAGATTGATGTTTGACTATTGACGTCATCCGGCTTCAATAGCCGAGTGACTAAAACGGCAAACCCCACTGAAGAGATTTTGTGGTTACAATCTAAAATAGTCTGGGCCACCTGTCCGTGAAAGCCTGGGTTCAAATCTCAGCGCAGTCAGGAATGAAAAGTTATTAATAAAATTTTTATTGATTTCATGTTGTAAAATTCCTGTCTTCATAAAAATAATTTAATGAAAATTAAATTCAATGAACTTAAGCCTAATTAAAAATATCTAAATTTGGATTAAAAAATTCTTAAGATTATTAGATTTTTTTATTTTATTTTAACATTTATTTATTCACCCACTGTAGGGCAAGTACTTTAAATTAAAACCAAAATCAATGCAAGTGAGCTACAGGATACTACTACATATTTTTGACGTACTTGTTGTTACTGCTTTTGTTTCTGTCGATGGTGTCGATGATGACGATGAAAACGATTTGAATGTGGACGATGGTGTGGCATACAATTAAATAGTAGAGTTCGTAAAAAGAACACTTCAATTATTTTGAATGGTTTAAATTAATTCAAGGACTTTTGAAATGCATATGCAAAATCTACAAAAGTTTGTTAAGGAAATGTAACACAAATGGCTAAGTTAACTGAAAAAGTTAAGATGAGAAAATCAAGAGTGATTTTAAACAATTGCCAAGAGGTCTCATTTTTTTTTTCATTTGGTAAAATCATTTTGTTTTACAGAAATTGCTTTAGAAATAAATGATAGAGAAAATTAAATATGAATTTGTTATAAATGAATAGTCATGAATTTGAAGGGTATTTAAAATATTTTAAAAATTAAGAATAGCGGTATTTTTGAAGTTAAATGAATTCATAAAAGTTAAACGAGAAATAATTTTTTACCGCAGGAATAGTTATTTATAAATGGCAAAACTAATAAACTGCTCACAAAGAAAAATTTTATATTTAAACCTTTTTGTTTAAATTATATGATTAAATATTGGCCTGGAGTCACAAAATTTATTTAGAAAGGAATCTATTACAATTGAATGTTATTTGTGACTAACTTTTTGCGGTAAGACAATTTGCTTGAATTATATAGAATGTGATGTTCCAATGTGGGACCATATGAGAGCTATGATCTCGATACTAAAGGAAGTAGAGGTTTACGTATTGAGTATAATCAGGAAATATGTGGACATTATATAATATAAGGAAATACGTATAATGACAAAGTCAATAAAACCTTTAACACATTTGCCACTCAACATTTTTGCAGTTTTTTACAGAAACTCAGAAAAAATAAAATATATGTCAGACATATGCGACATGAGTTTTGCAAAAAAAATTCTTAACCGAAACTGTGTGTCACATATTTATGACATACGTAAAAGTCTCTAATAAGTTACATTAGTTTTAAGTAAAACAAAAATCTAAGCAACTGTATTAAAATTTATTGTCATTTATGCATATAGACAATTTATTGACCATGCTGAGTTTTAAAACAAGGATATGGACATAATCCAATTAATTTCCTATCTAAGTATCTGCAGACTGCGCATATATACAAATTCCTCATGAAATATTTGCTTAAGTAGTATATTGTTAGGGCTCAAAATCGCCTTCTTTTCCAACATATTCGCCACGACCACCCTTTAAACAATTATTTTTTTCCAAAAAATTGCCACGTCCACTTCTCCAATCTATCCCATTTTTTTCAAATGCTATTTATTTGTAAATAATTTGGATACTTTTATTGTTGGCGCTATCCAGCTATCGATCATTTACTGCAACTACGTAAGTCAAAATTCGCATATTTGGATTCAATATCACTAATGCATAGCAAATCAGATGTTTTATTAAATGGCTATTATTTCAAATGAAGAAAGTCTAAACTCAGCTCTTGAGAGAAGAATACAATTTTCTCTCTTTATTATGTTGCGTGTTAATTTAAAACTTTAATGTTATTTGCTGTAAAGCTAATGTTTTTTAATTATGACGATGTTGCAGCTAATGAGCGAAACACAGACATCTTTATTTTTTTTGTATAGTAGGTGCTACGCCCCCTTGAAATTCTACAAATAATTATAATGCAGGAAAGTCATAAGAATTCTGTGAAAATTTCAGTAAAATTAGCTGAGTAGTTTAGAAAGTTATAGGAAACAATAAACACACAAAAATACATATATGATCATTTAGCGAACTGTTCGCCAAGTACGCAAAAGTCCACATCTTATGCACTTCGTTAAAACACTGTTCACCGAGTCAGCGCTGTGCAAGTTAAGAATGTAGTTCAACTGAAATTCATAAAACAAATTCAAATAACTTTTTCGGTATCAGATTGCAACATACGCTTAAAATATTCCCATATCTTATGCTGATGTTATGTCTGCAACTATAACAATATTAAAATATAAAAAACGTTCCCAGATTTTGTGCTGACGATAAACAAACAAAGAAATATAAAAAATGCTTCTGGATAAATAAAAGGTTAGTTCTAAGTTAGACTTAAGAAAAGAAGGTTGGAAAAATAAATGTATTTTCAACATAAAGCCCAGCTTGAACTCTAAGTTGCATATATATATATATATTAGACCGACTCAAAAAAAAAAAGTGTTTTAGTTACCCCTCTGAAAATAAAGCTTGATATGTTTTATGATGATTCCCAAAATATTTTGGTTCTACCGTTGACCATCCGTGAGCTGGACCATTTTTAAAAAAGGTATTTTTCAGTTTTTCGAATTTTTTTGTACTTTGCTCCAAGACGACATGAATAACATTTGGTATCATCGAAAAGAGTTTTTGAAGCAGCATGCAATGGTTTATAAAACTTGACCACTTGCGACCTACTAATTGAGATATAAAGCTTAATACATATTTTCGTTTCGGGTTTTCATGATTCGGTCTTATATATATATATATGTTTATTTATATATATTTGCTCTATAAAACATAATTCTTCATAAAGTGAATGCTCAATCAAAAACACTTTACAGTAAGTTTTAATAAAAAAAAATTGAGCATAATAACATTTCAGGAATTACCCAAAATAATTGCGCATTTTTTAAATAACTGCTTAAGCTATACTGCCCTCCTAAGAAAGAAAGTTAGAAATTCATTTTCGTAGTTTTGAGATATTTAGCTTTTACGTTTTTTATCTTTCGCGCGTGTAAATTTTATATATTTGAAAAATCTCAAAAGTTTTATTAAATTTTATTATCGTAACTGTCAGAGAAAATTTTGATGATAAAGTAGAGAAAATTTACTTATGCCGTTTTTGTCTAATATAGGCACCCAAAAAAATTATACGCAAACCAAATTGTACAATTAAGCTCAAAATATGGCAATATTGTATTTATTTTTTATTTCCTACGCTTTCAATCAAATGAACATTTGAAGTTTCTGCTAAAAGTAACGATTCAGTTGCTGTAGCTTAAAATATATTTTGCTCAATATTAGGCGATGTTGAAGGTTATCATTACCGGTATTAGCAAGATTTTTTAGGGGTGTAGAATTTTGAGCTTGTTGTTTTAGCGGTGTAAATAAAAATTAAAAATGTTCTATGTTTTTCTCTTTTTTCTTTTCTGCTGCTAACTTCCATCCTAATTTTTTTTTTAGCATGGTCGAAGGTTTGAATGGATAAAAGTGCAAATTTGTTCTTGCGATCCATTTTATTTTTATTTTCATATAACATAAAAAAAACGTATAAATTATATTTACACAAAATAAATATTAATGAATTTTACTTACAATTAGACAATTCACAAAGTGTTCTCTTGTGTTATATTGGCTGTATATACGTTAATGTTATTAATGTGACATTAATAAAAATATTGCAAATACAAACAATATGACACAATAGAACACTTTGTGAGTTGCCTTAACAATTATCAAATTTTGCTAAGTTTTCCTGGCATTGAAACCCTAAATATAAAAATTTTCTGATCTGATAAAAACCGTTTGAAAAAATTATTATTAACAAACATTAATTTCTCAGACGAAATACGATACTTTAAATCTGTCGTAGCAGAATAAATATTACTTTTGCAATAGCTCGAAATAAGCTCGAAATTTTTTATAATGTTGCCTCTGTAACTAGTAAAGAATTTGTTGATTTTATAAATAAACAGAATTAAACAAATCACAATCGAGTGAAGTTTAAAAATTAATTCTCCGATTACGGCTACAATACCTTAATACGTTACTTATTAAAAAAAAAAAAATACATAAACACTCGAAACAAAAAAGCCACTACTTTCAAAATATGTGTATCAGGTGGGTCGATTAGCAATCAATATTGTGCCATAGATTTTTCGATAGATTTTGGCATGAGGAAAAAAATCACACTACGACATATCAAAAAAATCCTTTTCGAGGCGTCCAAATTTAAATTTTCTTACTTTTTCTCAACTTTTATTTTTAAGGTTTATTAATAGGTAATAACAAAAATCGGCTGATCTAATTTCATCTTTCCACGGAGAAATTGTACGCTAACAACGATGGCGATAGCAGTTGTTCCAAAAAAAATGTTTAATATATCCTATCTAAGGTAAAATTTTACACTTTAAACTATGGCGTTATCATTTAAAAAAGAATTTTTTGGGTTGTTAGACGGGGTTTTAAGAAAGTAAGTTAAAAAAATTTTGAATTTTGAGAAAAATCGCTGCAGGGATATGCGCCTACCTCCCAAATATCCTGAAATTAAAAACTTGATTTTTATCCACAATTTATATTGGAATGTAGCAAAACCTAGTGTCAGTCTGTAAAATTTCACATTCGTTGTTGCAAATTTTGATACATTTGGTGCGAGGACATCCCTACCTCCCATATATCCTTTTTTTTAAGCTATGTTTTAGCTGCATTTATGATTAGAATGCGCTAAAAATTAAGAAGTGGTATTAAAATCATGCGTTATAGTTCTGTTGTAAATTTGGTTTCTTTCGGTGCATACATTTCTATAAAAATACGAAAATATGATGTTGGTACAATATTAAATTAAAAGTAAATGCTGTTGCTTTCGTATTATAGCATTTTTAGCTTTTATCTGATTTCAGCCCAATATAGCTTAATATTTTTGTAATTAAATGGAGTATACAACAAAAACAATGGATTTTGTTATCAATTGTGGTACAAAACGTCTTGAGAATTGGCAATAATGGGTGATAATCAATAAAATTTTCATAAAATCTTAGCTGTGATCCACTATAAATCAGATATGTTTCCCCTATTCGATGAGTAATTGAAAAACAAGATATAATCAGTTTTAATTGAGCCAGAATTTGACTCTGGATGGCGGCTGAAATTAAATATAAATCGAAAAACACATATGTGCCGTTATGTGATATATTTGACGTGGTAAATTTAAAAAAAAATTTTATTTGCAAAATATAGACACTTATCTTCATATTTTATAAGAAATTATGTTATAATATTTTTTATCGCAGTCCTGTGTAATTAATATTTTCTCTGAGAGTGTAAATTTCCACTTTCCGGCAGAAAATCTTAAATTTCTTAACGGTTGATAGACTTACTGATGTATCTAAATCAAAAATAAAAAATCACTCATTCTTTATTTATATTTATTTTAGTATCGTCAAACTTTGTAAACTATTAGGGTTGACCCGAAAAAAATATTAATAATTTTCAATTTTTTTTTTTTTAAACTAAGGACATCAAAAATGAGTATAGTATGTACATTTTTTATAGTTACAAAGAAAAAAAAAAAGATTTTTTACTTAATATTTTCCAATTTTGGCAGTATTATAAACTTACCTCTTTGTAATTTTGTTTGTAACTTGGGAAATATGACTTAAGAAATGAAAGCAATTTTTATACACAGGCAGTAAATTCCAGGACTTCTTTGCAGATTCTATTTGAGAACTCCAAAAAGTACTAAAATCTTAAATAAAACTTTAGGTACTCTGAAAAAATAGTTAATTATACTTTTCCAAGCTTTTGCAATTTCGGGGAGTTCCAATAAAAAAATCTCTAAGTTTACGATGATACAAACATTTTTCTCAGTAATATTGTTTACAAAAAATAATTTCCCTTTTTTGTGCGTTTAGTGGTTAACAGAACTACTAACCCCCGTTCTCACAACTTACTGATATCGGCCTCATAAAAAGTTTTCAATTATTTCAACTTAACTACAACGTACCTGGTTGGACCAATCTTTCCTGAACTTATCGCTCAATTTGGGTTAGAGTAAAGTTGTAATAATGCAACAATTCTTATGCGGCCAATAAAATCCTTCCTTTAGTTATCGGTAGGTTGTGAAAGCGGGACTAAGTGTGGAAAATATATATTGAGAAATTAATTTTTGGCAATTTTGTTAGTAAGACATGTAAAAGTCGTTATTTTTTATTAAACAGTTTAGCTCAAAAATTGTTTGAATTCGGAAATTTAAGCGAATTTTTTTTAATCTATTAAATTTTTTCTAATAAAATTTAAAAAAATTCTCTAAGATTGTAAAATACAGTTGCGGTACTAATAAGTTCACGTTATTTAAACAAAAAGGAACTTTATTTCTGAAATTTTATAAAAAGGGTGGACCTAAATTGTTTTTTAAGCATAGTTTTTCTCCAGTATGCATACCTTCAACAAATAGTGATTTTAATATTGAAGGGACGAACTATTCGCGAAAGAGATGTAGATTTGATTGATGCATTATAAGAATCCATTTTGGGCTTATCTATACTCTGACTGACTTCTATTTCTTTTATCGATTTTTTGATTTCCAATTTAACGGTTGCATTAATTAATCGTGCTGAATATGGCAAGAGAAATCCTAGGGTAATTTAATATTTACCATAACAACCTATATTGTGTACCCGTTTGTTGTGAAATATAATTCAAAACGATTACTGGTATTAGAAAAAATGTTTGTATGGAAATTTGTGTTTTATTTGCATAAAAACATTTAATTATAATCGAAAAATTAATAATCGAAAAGCAATAAGAGCGATATCTCCGACGATATTAAAAAACAGCTAAAAATTGGCGGAACTTAAGCTGCGTTATTTATTTCGTATAAATTTAGTAAATTTAGTTTCAGCAATTTTTGATATTAATTTTGAGGTCTTTTATTGGGAAAGAGGAAAATTTTTTTTCGCTTAACTTAAGGTTAACGTCTAGAAGTGATATCAAAAAAATTAATTTATAACAGTTATTTTGGTAATTATAAAGCAAAATTCCATCTAAAAGAGTTATTTTTCAACGTAAAAACTCCTTTGAGTTTTATTCGACCTTTTATTTTTACCAGGGATGTGGAGCCGTCGCAAAAAAACTGAAACTTCGACTCCAGGTCCTATTCTATTCTTGATTCTAAATGTATATGATAATAGTCCTTATTTGGCTTTAAACTCTTTATATACCCCTTACCACTAGTGGTGAATGAGGGCATACTAAGTTTGTCATTCCGTGTGAAACTTTTTTTATTATGCATCAAAGACACCATATATTCTGGTTTCTTGATTAATTCTAAGTCGATTTCACCATGTCCATCTGTCTGTCTGTCTGTTAAAAACACGATCACTCTCAAAAATCTCAAAAGATAAGAAAAATTTTTGCTTCAGATTGTTCTAGTTATCCTAAGCAGTTTTGGATTGAAATTCAGCAAAATCCGATCAGTATGATCAGAGTTTTGAATCAAAATGTAGAAACAACCCCCTTAAAATTTACCATTTTATGACAAAAACTAACATTAAAGGTGGCATAATGCACGGAATGAAATTAGATTTTGCACAAGCCCGTTCTATATGACTAGAAATTATAATGTATGTCCATAACTGTAATAGATATTGCTATAATATTAAATGTCACACTGTCAAATTTCGTAAAGATCGGTCTATAATTTTCCATAGGCTCCATATAAAGCCTACCCCCGGAAAATAGCCTAAAACCGTAATAAATAACGCTGTCATAATAAAATTTGGTGCGCCACAATTTTATAAGGCTAGAAATAATGCTTCTAAATTTCGTGAAGATAGGTCATTAACTTACCCTATTCCGCATTTAAAACCAACTCTCGGAAAAGATTTTGGTATGTTAAAAAACATATTAAATAATGCTATTGTAGTACAATTTGGTGCGTCAAAGATTTATTGGACTAAAAATCACACTATAAAACTTCGTGAAGCCATAATTTACCATATAATGTCCAATGTTGTGCTCACTCTGGAAATTTAATTAAATACGCCTAAAACCGTAGCAGATATAGATAGATATTATGGTAAAATTTGGACCAATTTTCATATGACCAGAAATAATATCATGCAATTTTCTGATTATCTGTTCATATTTACCTTAGATTCCATATTAAGCAGCCTTCTAAAAAGCGTGATTTCGTGATGATAAGTTCATAATTTGCCATGAGTCTAATATAAATCCCCTTCCTGATAATCAATAAAGTTCAGCTTAACTGTTACGAATCATGATGTTTTATTCAAGTTAGTTCAAATTGCTAGATATAAAAGCTTTACAATGTCTAGAGCCAATTTTTGTACTGCGCCGAATAAAGCACTCTAACTTGTTTTTATTGCAGTTCCTTTAAAATAATTAAATACAGCAAGAAAATGATTCTGTAAAAATTTTAAATCGATATATTGCCAATATTGAAGAATTTTTATTTTGGAAAATATAAGAAAATTTTTTTTTAAATTTTTATGCCGAAAAAGTTTGGAGCCGCGATTTTTTGTGCGTACTACGACTTAGACTTCGACTTCGGTACAAAAACCTCAACACTGACTCCACAGCCCTGATTTTTACGTTGAAAAATAACTCTTAACTGAGGAGCTGAGATCGTTTTTTTAAATCACCATAGATTATGAAAGAGCTCGTCAATACGAATCTATCGGTATATGACTGTATAGGTCCGTTGACTTTAATTTGAAGAGTTTTTGAATTTACATTTTCTGGATAACTGTTGTTTACGGTCCCTGCTTAACTCTGGATAAGTTTGGTTTAATTTTATAATTTGTCCGAGCAAACTTAAACTGAGTAAAAAAAGTCTTAAAAAATACAAAAATTAAGTCAAACTTATTAAAAAAGTCACAAGCAAAAAAAATTCTCGAAAAGTCCATACTATAGCGAAAAATCAGATTTTTCAAATTTCAGTTAAAATATATCAGATGAGAGACAAGACAAAGGTTAAACAATTATTTTAAAGGTAATTTGTAAGACTTTCAGGCGACACAAATATCAGGCTTTATAAATAATGATTTATTCGCGCAGTTATAACACGTCTCGAATATTTTGTTCATGGTTTATAAAAATAAAGCGTAGATATCGCGAAAAACTGATGTGATGGAGGAGTTCTGATTACAGACTCTGATTCAACAAAAGTTATTTGAAGCAACAAAACTTTATATAGCTTAAACTAAAGAAAAAGTAAATAAAAATCCTTAAAGTAGCTAAAGTTATGAAATTATTTATGTAATGAATTAGCTAATAGCCTGATTTGGCTAAATTTTTCTCAAAAATTTATTTATAATTGTTTGTTGTATTTCTAATTAAATTATAAAGAAAATCTCCATTTTATCTTAATATAACTTCTTCTATAATAGAGAAGAATATATTTTACATCGTATCAAACTTAAAACATTTGCCATAAACTTTTTGCAATGATGCCTGTCTGCTAAATTAAAATGGTTTAAAAAACAAATTTATTATCCTTTTTGATTAAGAATAGAAAAGAAAACTCCCCTTTTACAAATAAATTCCAGCGGAGAATAAAATAAACATAACAAGAAAACAGCAGTAGCGGTGGCAAGAAATAACAATCTAAAACTAACACGCAACATAAAGTAGGACAACATGTGACTTGGCACATCTGCAGCATGATATAAACATTACAACGGTCGACAGTTTTTTTTTATTATCAACAACATTTCTGACAACAAAAATAGTATCTGCAAACGCCAGGCAACAATACAGGTTAAATACAATACACACAATAAGAAAAACAACAATAAAGTTGTGTCATCGTACAAATTCATATGTAGACACATTTTACGGATGATTGCAAAAATTGTTTTTATTTTTACTTGGAAGCACAGCAGCATTACACACACCAAGTTGCCTTTAAGTAAAAAGGTTATAAAAGAGGCTTTTAGATTTTCCCATTTCTAGTCTCCTTTTCGTTTAAGTTTTTGGGTTAAGGCTGTAACCCTTTAAAGTATAAAAAACATACGTAAACGCATTTGGCACACAACGTAACTTTGCTATGCAGGACATTTATGTGTATCTTAGTTATTATGTGTTGTTTTTTTTTTTTTATTAGTGTTTTCTGAATATGGTGCACAGTTAACATCATTGTGGTCGTTAAATACTACTGTAGTTTTACTGGCATAGAAACCTCTAAATAACACATTCATGTACAGAGATGTACTAATGTTATGTTTTTGAAGATTTAAGGGCGTAAGTTATCCTTAGTAGCTCCTAAGTCAAAAGGACCATTTACGTTATATTTTGGATTTATTTTTAAATAAAAAAGCCTTATTTAATAAAAATTATAATAAATAATATTTCGAACAGTATTTGATATTTGGAACATACAATCCGTAAGACACATTTAAATAACAAAATCAATTAGCATATTAAAATATGAATAATTAAAATAAGCATTTAATTATAATTATAATTTTATAATAATATAATTACAGTTTTTATAAAAGTCCCATTTAAGTATCTACTTATCTTGAGTTACATTGTGACCTAACTTTTGAAATCGATGTCTTCCGAGTTGGATGAAATTTGCACCAAGGTAAGTCCTATTGGATAGTAGTAGACACAAATTTTCAACAACATCGGTCAAAAAGTTTCTGAGTAAGAGGAGGTCAAATTTGTTTGGGACAAATTTTGCTAACACCAATTGATAATAAGTTACATGGATGAGAAAGACCACCTGTTTGGCCAAAATATTAAATTTTGACCCCCTCTAAACTTTTCGACTACTATCCAGTTGGACTAACTTTGGATTTCAAAAGTTGAGTCACTTGACATGAAATCCCTCAAATGTATGATGAAAATTCCGAAAGCCTTTCGGTATTTCGACATTTCGGTATTGAGGAAATCACGATACCGGTGTATCGGTATTTTCGGAACTATTTATGGAATAAAAATATATTAATATCTAAAGCACCAAGAATAAAAAAATTTTCCCATTGTTTTGTATTATTCAATTCAATTTATTGCTTATTTAATATATTTGTAAAACAAAAGAAAAGATAATTTATTAATAATCATTAAAAAAAAGATAAAATAGTTGATATTCAAACTAAAACAAAACAATAAAAATTAAATAATATGCAGTAATTAATACAAAAGTAAGACAACTAACTTTTTTTTTGTGAATTAAAATATGTCCCCAGAAAACATAAAATGTCGATGCTTTCATCCGGAAGGAGTGATCTTATTTTCGTGCAGATTAATCCTGCTGCGGAAAACGAACACTAAGAAACGAACACTCAGACTTGTAGTAGGTTATAATAAAATTATACACATTTTGCAAATATTTTCTTTTCAGATTTTCAGATTCAAAAAATGTGATTTCCTTTCAAATAACTTTGTTGAGATCTTCAGCTGATTTTTTCGAATTAATCTCATTATCGCGCTTATTTTGTTGAATTTTGCCATCATAATTTGTTGCAGCTTTTTCTTAATTATAAGGGATTTTTCCTGAACAGGAATTTCAGCTTCTATATGAACCAGCTCGATATCATCGTCGGATTTATCAAAAATTTCTTTTTATATTTATTTATGGAGAATTACATGTTACCGTCCTGTGCGATTAGTCAAAAAATTACCCTAATGTAAAAAAATTTTGCAACTGTGGTGGTAATCACACTGCCAACTATAGAGGATGTCCGGTATATTCGATTTTCAAGCGTTCTGTTGGACAGAAACTTAGTACCCCTCGAACGCAGGCAACTAGTCAAGAAAACACTAACGGCGTTCAAATACCGCAGCCAAATAATAACAGAACCTCGTACGCTTATGTCTTTAAATCAAATCATATGCCACTCCAACCAATTTATAATTTAATTCGGCTAAAAAAAACCATGGAAACATTAGTGCAAACAGTTAACAATTTTACTAACTCAATGGCTAATATGATGCAAGAAATGTTAAGAATGCAATCGATGTTATTGCAAGCTGTACCAAACAAGCCATGAACTGTTTAAAAATTTGGTTTTGGAACGCAAACGGCATCCGCCAACATAAAAATGAACTATAATACTTTCTTAAAATTAAACGAATTGATGTTATGATGGTTTCTGAAACTCATCTAACCTCAAGAAATACGTTTAAAATCAATGGGTTTATATTATATAATACCAAGGACCCTCGAGGTAGAGCTTGTGGAGGTTCTGCCATTTTTATAAACAAAAAGCGAGTAGGACACTACTAAATGTGTGATCAACGTGAAGATTATCTCAAAGCACCGAACATTTGCGTTGAGGGGTTAAATCGAAACCTAGTAATTTTATCATTATACTCCCCACCTTGATTTTTAATATCTGAAGACCAATATAATAAATATTTATTATACTGGTGATTCTAACGCTAAGCACACTTTCTGGTGGTCACGACTTATAACACCAAAGGGTCGTCTTTTGTTTAACACAATTTGTAAAATGGATCTAAATGTGATCGCGAGCGAACAACCAACATATTGGCCTACTGATCAGTAAAAAGTTCCAGATGTCATAGATCTTGATGTGGTAAAAATATCCTCGCAGAAATGATTTATGTTGGACCTTCCTTAGAATTATCTTCTGATCACACACCTACAATTCTTACTATAACAAACCCTAATAGAATTGTATCTCCGTCTGGTTACTTAGTGACGTCGGCAACACAAATTAATTGGTTAAAATATAAAAAAAATCTCAGTACCCACTGCACTGAAAATATTCCGCTTCATACACCGGAGAATGTGAATCTTTTTATTGTTAATTTTGACAGTTATCTTAAGCTAGCTCTTCAACATTCCAGCATAACCCTCAAAATATCAAATATAGTAAAATATATTCTACGGATTTCGAGCATCTCTGGACTGAAAAAAAGGAAAGCTCGAAGAGAGTGGCAATTGCATAGATCCCCTCAACTTAAGAAGTTACTAAAAGAGTGCACAAAAATGCTAAAAAAAAGTTACTACAGTCCCAAAACAGCATCCTTTGAAGAATATCTTAAGGAACTTGATGCAACTCCTCAATCAGACTACTCATTATGGCGTGCAACTAGAAATCTTAAAAGACTAGTTATCAAAAAACCACCATTAAGAAACTGAAATGCAAGTTGGGCACGAAATTATATAGAAAAACGAAATCTTTTTGCTAATCATTTTAAAACCGTTTTCATCCCTCATATGTCTCTCGATATTGCGGTCGAGTTGCCACCTGTTGCTGTTAGAGCAGCTGTTCCGCTAGGATTTAAAATAAGAGAAATCGAAAAGGCAATTCATTATTTAAACCCCAAGAAAACACCTGGTTTTGATAAGATCAGTAACAAAATGCTTTGGGAGCTACCCATCATAGAAAATTATTCTCTTAATTTTTAATTCGTTTTTACGTCTTGAATACTACCCTCAAGAATGTAATACTTATACCTAAACCAGGAAAGGATCCCAAAAAAAGTTGAGTGATATATCAAAGCTGTTTGAGAAGCTGTTAGTGTCAAAATTAGCCCCAATTTTAACTGAAAATAGATGTATTCCTAACCATCAATTCAGCTTTAGAAGAGAACACAGCACAATTGAACAACCCCATCGTATAGTAAACGCCATAACAAAAGCCTTTGAAGAAAGAAAATATTGTTCAGCTCTCTTCATCGATGTTTCTCAAGCTTTTTATAAAGTCTGGCACGAAGGCTTATTACATAAATTGAAGCTAAACTTACCAGTAAACACACACAAGCTGTTAGAAAGCTACTTAGTCGGTCGAAAGTTTATTATTAAAGAAGGTGTTTTATTAAGTTCTCCTTAGCCAACTGTCGCTGGAGTCCCACAGGGAGGCATCATGGGCCCACTGTTATACTTAATATATACCTCAGATATGGCAACAAATAACCACACCATTACTTCAACATTTGCTAATGATACAGCTTTGTTAAGCGTTCACGAAAGGTGTCATGAAGCATCTCGTTACTTCCAGGATAATATATTTGAATTGGAAAAGTGGTTTAAACAATGGAAGATAAAGGTCAATGAGCAAAATTGCGTACATATAACATTCACCTTGCGTCGGAAGTCATGTCCCCCTATTAACATCAATAATCAATTAGTGGCCCAACAGTCACATGTAAAATATCTCGGAATTCAGCTAGATCGGCGTTTAGCATGGAAATGCCATATAGAAGTTAAACTAACACACTTATTGGAAGAAATTTTGTTCTTAGTCTCGATTGCAAACTTCTACTTTACAACTCTATATTAAAGTCAATCTGGTGCTTTAATTCAAATATCCACAAGGATCTCAATGTGCCATTAGTAAAAACCATGATAACGAAATATGCAGTAAAATATTTATAAAGGCTGGAACTGCTCCCAAATCCACTAGCTCTAAATATTTTAAATGACAGCGGCCACTCAAGATTAAGGAGCAGAGATACAGCAGGACTCATCAGACGAGAAAATTTTCGTCTGGCATTAGTATAAGATTTGATTTATTATTTTTAGTTCATATTTAATATATGAAGATTCAATAAATAAATAATGAAAAAAAAAAAATTTTTTTATGTATTATTTTTATATACATATGTATGTATATGGCGAATTTCAAATGTAAAAACAGTATACCAGTACTGTTGCATGCGGTACTTCGGTATTCGATTTTTCGCCTGTAATACCGGTATTTCGATATCGGTAATACCGACATTGGAATCCCTAATGAGGATTCTAGATTGACAGCACTTACACTTGCTTTATATACGAAGAGAGTTTGGTATAGGAAATGGGGGCATGTGTCAAAAAAATGTTATCACCCTATAAGGGTTCTTGAGCATGAAAGCGGTCACTATGTCGAAATAATGCAACCAGATCTGACCAAAATACATTTTACAGACAAATTTGGTTTCAACGTTCTCTGATTTCGTTATTCTTTTAAAAAACAACGAAGAAAATAAGTAATGAGTAGTTGAATCCAGCGAACGCTGTTGAAATAATGTGTTCACCGGAACTGTGCCTTAAAGCATAATTGTTTGTCTTTCTAAGTAAGCTATGGTTAAATCCGATCTAAGATGTTATGTGCCCATATTCTGCAATTATGTATATTGAAGAGGCCATTTAAAAAAATTAACTTAGTCATTAACGGATTGTGTATAATTTGTTTTTGATTTTCTTAGGCTATTAGCCTTCGTTATTTTCCATTTTTCATGTCTTTTTAAAAATGTGAATTAAGGAACAAGAAAGAAAATCCCGAAAAATTTTCAAAAGGAAAACGAAATATCGATACTAAACTGAAATTTTATTTATATTAAATCTAAAGTGTCCTTAAGCTGGACAAATTATTTATGAAGAACTATTATTTTTAAAAAAGGTCGAACAAACTAGAAAAGCATTAATTAACAGTAAGAAATAATCTTATTAAGAAAATAAAATATAGCCCATATAAAACCTTCGATTGTTTTGGGTAATACTGTATTTAACATGAGTACAGTACTTCATTATATATATATATATAAGTTAACACCGTACCAATTACAACAACAAATATTGCACATACAACGTGCCAACAAATTTAAGAAGTTCAATAACAAAACGTGCCAACAGCAAAACTGCAGCACTAGCAATTTCAAACCATGTAACTTGAGTCCACACGAGCCGCAACATTTCATCGACTGGTCGATGGGAAAATACAAACTCAGCAACTGAGTTACACGCGCAACCACAAGTAAATTAATTGATGGGAAATTGCGGGATCGGCAAATTATTTTAAGAAGTAGGTTTCATTATAAGAAAAAATTGTAAAGTCTTGCAGTCAGTTTTGGAATTTAAATTAATAAAGAACATTACTATTAATCCGTCTGATTAATAGTAATAAAAAAATATTTTTTTAATAAAAATTAAATACCGAATTTTAATTGGCGCCCGAGCAGGGACCCTAGGAAAAGAAGGGTCCTTTGTCGTATAGTAACAGGTGTAATAGATCGCGGAAATAGTGCGCCCTAGTAGTCTCTAAGAAGACAAAAGGGAGGTCCTCTTAAGGATCAGCGGCCGCGATATTAAAAATAAGGATATTAAAAAATAGCGATATTAAAAAAATAAGGATATTAAAAAATAAGGATAATAAAAATACAAAGTGTAAAAGTATAAGATATAAAAATATAAAGATATTAAAAAATAAAAATACAAAACTGTAAAAATATAAGATATAAAAATATTAAAAAATAAAGTTATTAAAATATAAAAAATACAAAAGTGTAAAAATACGAAAATCAAAAATATATTAAAATACAAGAATATAAAAATATAAGAACATAAAAATACAAAATATAAAAATATGAAAATATAAAAAGACAGAATATAAAAAGAATGGAACAATTAGAAATTAGTGAACGTTGAATAAATTTTAAAAGTTAGTAAACACAAAATTAAAAAAAGAAAAAAAGTGAATAGTAACATTTTAAGTAAAAGCTTTAAAGACTGAACAAAAGTTCTAAAAAGTAAATAGATGAACTTGAATAAAATTTTAGTTAACAAAAATAATTAAGTGAACAGTAAAGAATTTTAATAAATGATGAATGAAGTTAAATAAAAATAAACAAAGTAAATAATGAATATGAAATTTTTTTTTTTTTTTTATAAGTGAGCAGAATATACTAAAAACCTAATTAAGGATTAAATAAAAAATCTTTTTTATTAAATGACTGTGCAAAATGTTTTTAATTAAAACAAATAAGTGAACAGTTACAGGAATATTTTTAAAAAAAAATTTTTTTTTTAAAATAAACTAAGATTTTTGTGATACCAACTACAAAGTAAAAGGAAAGCCAAGAACTAAAATTTCTAGAAAGTGAACAATAAACAAAAAACAACTAAAGGAAAATTAATGGTTCTTAAATTGGAAAATACGTTACAACCGAAAATAAAAGAAACTTCAGCCATCAACATATTCAACAATCAACATATTCAACAAACCAACAGGAAAAGATGTCAACATTTGTGCAGATATTTATGTAAGAAGTAGTCTTAAGTAGTTATAAGAAACTAAAACATCCTTAATAAAATAGAAGATTTCTTTCTAAATTTTAATAAAATCAAACTTATAACTTTGACAAGCCATCTCATTTTAAAATAAAGGTATATTCGGAATCTTTTAGCAAATAATCTTAGAAAAGTTTTCCTAATAATATTGAATTCATACATTGCAATTTTAACTCAAAAGTTTATTCGAATTTTCCGGGAAAGATTCAAAAAAAAAATTTTTTTTCCATTAATACTTAATTTAAATATTTAAAAATTCCAAGCGAAATGCCAGACGAGACAATAGAAGAACTTACTGAAAGGCTGAACAGATCTTTGAACATGTCACCAAATAATTCGACAGTTAGGGCAGATATTCCGCAGGGATTAAATGACACACAAAAAAGGCAAATAAGGGAAATAGTGAATGAGGTTTTAGGCACGCGACAAGATCCTATAGTCAATGAAGAAATAGATCAACCTATTGGTAATATTTCAAGGCTAGAAGAAGTGGAAAAAATTCCCGACATCGTAAGGTCATTAAGAGATTTTTCGGGGCAACCGGGAGAATTCAGCTCCTGGCGGAAGTCCGTTGATAGGGTAATGGAGCTTTTCAAATCCCTTCAAGGGACAGGGAGATACTATGCAATATTGCATACAATTAGAACAAAAATAATAGGAGACGCGGATACCGCGTTAGAATCTTATCGAACACCATTAGATTGGGGCAGAATAAAAAAATGCCTCATGATGTACTATTCCGACAAGAGAGACATTGGTACATTAGAGTACCAAATGACTACACTTTGTCAGGGTGGTAGATCGATAACAGCTTTTTACCAAGCGGTCTACCAACATCTTTCTCTAATATTAGATAAAGTTGCTTGTCTAGATATTGATGAGGGCAGCTTGAGAATAATGACGAACACTTACAGGGATAAGGCCCTGGATACTTTCGTGAGGGGTCTAAATGGAGACCTACCTCGTTTACTGAGCGTTCGCGAACCGACATCTCTTCCTCAAGCACTACATATCTGCTTAAAATTAGATAATATGACGTTCCGCATGAACCATGCACATGGACAGATATCTAGAAATAGGGATAGAATCGGTGCAAGTTATCCATCCTCAGGAGGCGGACGGAAGTTTTATCCTGAGCTAGCACACGTAGGTGGTACAGAGCAATTTAGGCCACAATTACTACCTCGAAACCCTATACCAAATTTTAATAGAAATCCGCCCATTCAGACGGCCCCAAACTATGGGTTTAGACCCCAGAATAATCAATGGAACCAAAATGGGTTCAGGCCACAACACCCAAATTTTAGCTTTCAGAGACCAATTACCCAACATCAAAACCAAAATCCAGGGTACCAAAGGCCAACGCCGAGAGTTGAACCAATGGATATCGATCGATCCATCCAATCCAAACAAGTCAATTACACGAATAGGTCACAAGCCTATCAACCCAAGAGACCGGCGGGAACATCCTTCCAAGGACCAGTCAACAAATTTCAAAGGAACTTCCATGTTGTGACTGAAGGCGAATCAACCCAGGAAATTAATCAAGCTTCACAATATCATGAATACGGTCCTGGAGAAGGCGCAGTTGGTGGAGTAACGGCCACGGATGAGTATTATAGGGAATTTGACAATAGTGGGATTGATGCAATAGACCTTACACCCATCACATATGAAACTGGAAACAATGATCATTTGGCGACAGAGAATTTGTCGGAAGATCCATTAAACGACCTTAATTTTTTTGGTTAAATAGTTCCTCGCTACCATATTTTCGGATTATGACGAGGAACGGACAAAGTCTTAGAATATTATTAGATACAGGTAGTAATAAAAATTATATTAAGCCTAGTCTAGTTAGATACCCTAGAATTAATCAGGAAGCATTCAGTGCAAAATCTGTTGCAGGGAATGTGGAGATAACTCATCATACGTTTTTAAATTTATTTGGTATCAATGATATTCCAATGAAGTTTTTCATGTTGCCAGGACTAAGAACTTTTGATGGAATATTGGGAAATGATAGCATGAAAGAACTCTCCGCTGTAATATATACTTCAGGGAACTTTTTTACGGTAGGATCGGGAATAAGAATACCAATATTCCAATACACTTCTCAAGATGTTAACAATATAGAAATTAGAATAGAACACCTCTCAAGAAATCAAAAGACTTCTCTCGAAAATATTGTGGGCCGCCACAGGGATTTATTTGCAGACCCAGATGAACGCCTCACCTATACAACAAAGGTTGTAGGTGACATTCGTACATCACCTGATGTACCAACGTATACCAGGAATTATCCTTATCCAATGGCTATGAAGGCTATATTAGAGGAGTACAACTACGAGATGAAATATAAACCCGGAAAGAGCAACGTGGTAGCAGATGCACTTTCTAGGCCACCAACAACGAACGTTAATTCCTTAACGGGCACAGTTCATAGTAGTGATAGCTCTCCTCAAGATCTTATACCGAGTGTAGAAGTCCCGATAAACGCATTTAAGAACCAAATCTTTCTTAACATAGGCGAACCATCTAATTACCAATTTAAAGTCATATTTCCAGGATACAACAGACACATTTTCACGGAATCTGATTACGACTCAAAGAAACTAATATCAATTTTAAAAGAAAATTTAAATCCTTCCGTTGTAAATTGTATAAAAACACCAGAATTCATAATGGGGAGGATTCAGGAAATATATCCTAATCATTTTAGCTCTTATAAGGTACGTTTTACACAAAATTTTGTAGAAGATATTATATCGGAATCTGATCAGGAAACATTAATTATAGAAACTCATAGCCGCGCACATAGGAACGCAGTTGAAAACAGATCCCAGATATTAGAAAAAGCCTATTTTCCTAGTATGTTCTCCAAAATTAAGAGATTATTAAAACTTTGCTCAATATGCAAGAAAAACAAATACGAAAGGCATCCTAACCAACCAAAATTAAATGCTACACCGATACCAAGCTATCCTGGTCAAGTCATTCACATTGACATTTTTACAACCGATAAAAAAATAGTTCTAACAGCACTCGATAAATTTTCAAAGTATGTACAGACCAAAATTTTACAGGGAAAATCGATAGAAGATATTAGAAGACCGTTAAGGGATATTCTTTTCTCTTACGGAATCCCCAAAACCGTTGTCATGGATAACGAGAAATCCTTAAATTCTGCTTCAATTCTCTTTATGATGAAAGATGAACTAGGAATAGAAGTATTCACAACACCACCCTATAGAAGCGAGGCCAACGGACAAATCGAAAGATTTCATTCAACCCTAGCCGAGATCATGAGATGTCTGAAGGACGAGGGTGTTTGTAGGGATTTTGAAGAACTTCTAGAGCGTTCAGTTAACGAATATAATCATTCCATTCACACAACAATAGGAAAACGGCCTGTAGATATATTTTTTGGAAGAACGGTAGACTTTTCACCAGGTAGTTACGAACGAACAAGGGAGGACAACATGACAAGACTGAAAAAGAAACAGGAAAAAGATTTAGAATACCACAACAAGAACAAAAAAGAGATAAAACAATACATACCAGGACAGGAAGTTTTCGTAAGGGTAAACAAAAGACTTGGTACTAAATTGACTGAGAGATTTAAACGGGAATTAGTAAAGGAAAACCGACACACAACAATAGTTACAGAAAGCGGGAGAGTAATACACAAAAAACACATAAGAAACTAAATTTTAAAAAAAACTTGTTACAGGCTTACTTGGATGTTCACATTTTCTGTGGGTGAGTTCCGGATAATGGAGTACACAAATTCCAGACTCGTTGTAATTAATACAGGATCAGCAAAAATTCAAACAGGCGTATTCAAACTTATCCACACAATTGACTTGGAGAAATACGAAGACCTTATAAAAAACTTGGAAAGTGGCATCGACTTTAATAAGAATACTGACAACCAACTATTACCCTACCTATCCTATTCCATATCCCAAATGAAATCCTGTTTATCCAGATTAAAATCCAAGACAAAGACGAAAAGGTCGCTGGACTTTATTGGCAGCGCTTGGAAATGGTTGGCCGGTAATCCGGACCACCAAGACTTTGAAATAATAGAAAATAAAATGAATAATGTCTTAAAAAATAACAATAATCAGATTATAATCAATCAATTAACAATAGAAAAAATTAACAAACTGTCAAATGTGACCAACAACATTTCTAAATTGGTAGAGAATAGGTTTAACGAGGAAAAATTGTTAGACTTTAAGTATAAATTGGAAATTGTTAAAGACGAGTTATCTAATATAGAATATGCAATCCATTGGGCTAAAGCAAATATTGTTAATTCATTTATCTTTTCTAATATCGAAATTGATGTTTTGAGAGACATTTTTTATAACGATAATATTCCATTTGGAAATATAGATGAATTGCTGAATTTTTCTAAGATTAAAATTGCATCAAATGATAAAGAAATTGTCTACATAGTAAATATTCCGACAACGAGTAATGAAAATTGTGATAATTTTTCGATTAGACCTGTACAAAGAAATAATATTGTAATTAAGACAAATTTTAAAACCATTTTGAAATGTTATGATAAAATATTTGGTATTAAGAATGACTGCAAAAACTATAATAAACTAAGTATTTGTGAAACAGATAATATTATAGACATAAGTGAAACGGATTGCATCCCAAACCTTTTGAAGAGTAAACCATTTCGCTGCACAACAACAAATAATGAGCATGTGGCACAGGTAGAGAAAATAGATGAAAGCATGGTACTACTGAACGAATTCGAAGGACAAGTCGAAATAGACAACTCAACAATAAACTTAAACGGCACTTTTATAATTCACCACCTAAATTCTACGGTACGAATTGGAAACAAAACTTATTTAACAACACAAGCTACTCTTACAAAGCCATTACCTGCATTGTTACAACCAGGTAACATAAGTTTCCAGGAACGAGTAATAACGCTGGAAAGAATGGAGGCTGTAAACGTCAACAATTCATACTTAATCGAAAAATTACAAGTGGAGAATAAAATCAACCTATTCACTAATTTTGGATTAATAATAGCCATATCAGTACTGGTCACCATTGTCTGCATAATGAAAAGAAACAAAAAGGTAGTTACTGAAACAGAGAATAAACCATTTGAGAAAGTCAACCAGTCACCGAAAGAAGGAGGAAAAGAAGACACTGTAGTGGAGGCTAATTTATGCGCTAATCCAGAAGTTTCCTTAGCATTATCATCTAAAAAGAGACAAAACCAAAGAATTCATAACCTTCCGTTTTTTTAGTAAATCATACGAGGACGTATGAACTTAAAGGGGGAGGAGTTAACACCGTACCAATTACAACAACAAATATTGCACATACAACGTGCCAACAAATTTAAGAAGTTCAATAACAAAACGTGCCAACAGCAAAACTGCAGCACTAGCAATTTCAAACCATGTAACTTGAGTCCACACGAGCCGCAACATTTCATCGACTGGTCGATGGGAAAATACAAACTCAGCAACTGAGTTACACGCGCAACCACAAGTAAATTAATTGATGGGAAATTGCGGGATCGGCAAATTATTTTAAGAAGTAGGTTTCATTATAAGAAAAAATTGTAAAGTCTTTGCAGTCAGTTTTGGAATTTAAATTAATAAAGAACATTACTATTAATCCGTCTGATTAATAGTAATAAAAAAATATTTTTTTAATAAAAATTAAATACCGAATTTTAATTTATATATATATATATATATATGTATATATATTTAGTACTTCCCCTATCCGCCGGAATTCTGTTTGGCTCCAGATGCTGCACGTTAAAATAACTATACAAATCAAATTTACAACTTTTATCCAAATTTACAATTAATCTAAAAAAGTTACAAAAATTAGAAATATTTTAAATTTTCACTTAGAATAAGAAAATATTTTGTTTGAAATTTTTAGTAAAAACATAGTTATTAAAATTTATTGTTGCACGAAATATAGTATACATGTACAATTATATCCGCCAAAAAATTCTGAATAGATTTTTAACAAAATAACTAACTGACCTAACCCCTTAAGCTAGTGTGTGTTTACGGGCTTTTATCCTGTTAATTTTCTTTGTTAGTAGTGATTATACTTGCTGCTGATGTTGTTGTTATTGTTGCTGTTGTTATTATTGCCGTCATTTTTGTTGATGGTAGCAGAACATTACAAAATACTTTTTTCTTTTCTTCATTTGTACAGTTTTTTTTGGCATGAATTCTGTCAAGGCACCTGAGGCTTGATAGTGACCAAAAAAATTATTCTAGCATGTAATTGCTGTTTTACACAAGCGTATGTTGTCATAGTAGTTTACTGTTTTGTTTTTCTATTATTTTATCATAGAGCTAAGGAATGACATGCATTAAAATGTTTTTGATGAAAATTTATTATAAGAGGAAAACAAATTTACTTTAAGCTTAAACTAACTTTAATGTAATTAAAACTAGTGTTTTTCATACGGGATTTCAAGGGACAAAAATCGTGGGATCCCGCACATTTTTCGGGAAAAAAAAATCCCAGGAAATTCGTGCGGAAATTAACGGGGTTTTTTTGATTAACTTGTAGCAACTTAATTGCTGATGTAATTGCAAATAAGTTAAGTCAAGAAATAGATGTAAATTCAAATGCGACAAGTAAGGCCATGTTAAATGTTTGATTCTTTGAAATTTCGATCCAGTAAAGAAAGAGGAGTAAAAATGTACACAATTTAAAATTTTTTTAAAGGCCCAGATTAATTTTATATAAATTTTATAAAAAAAAGTTGCTCCCACTTGCTTCAAAAAATTTAATGATTTTATATACAGAGCATCGGCATAAAAGATCTTTTGGATAAGACTTTGAAAATGCAGTAAATTATATTTTTGCAAGAGATAGTTATATAGGAAATTTTGAATACAGCATTTACTAAATGAAAGCGCTGATTCGATTCATAAAAAATTATTTTCCCTAAAAAAGGAATGACAAGTTTTTAATGGAAGCTGTGAGAAAACTTAAAATGTCTATTATCGTTGGACATAATGGTCTTTTGACTTTAAAGGAAAACATTTGTAGAAAGGGAACGTGTTTTCTCATTGACAGGATTCTTCTTGGTTTAAATAATAAATAGGCTGTCAAACGATTCTGCATTACATTCCTATTTTCAAAGAAATATTTTGTTGTATTTTCTTTAAATATATCAACCAAAAGTATTCTGGTTTTATATGAATGCTGTTGGCGTTGCGTATAAAAAACGTTTTTTTTTAAATGCATTGCTAAGATCTTATTTATAAGATCTAATAAGTTTTCATTTGTTTCTTGCCTAAAAAAATTCCCGGAAATTTAAATATAGAGCAATTCCATATGAAAGCGATCACCTTTTGGACGACCCCTCTCCGATTTTAAAATAAATAGTCTCAATCGATTGCCCAGCAAAAAATAATGTACCTACATATTTTTTTTTTTTTTTATAGTGACTGGTTTAGTGGTGGTGTACACCACTGTCATGTGAAAAATTGAAGAATTCTTCATAAGGGACCTCATTGAAATTTGTTTTAAAAAAAAACTACTAAAGCGATCGCAACGAGTGATAGCTCGTTGGAAAGGTATTGAATCAGGCTTTAATAAAAATAAAATTTTCCTAATTTTTCTTAGAAATTTACCTTTAAATTTTCCCAAGAAAATTTAATTTTCCGATTTTCCACAGAAGCTCTTAAATTTTCCGGCTAATTTTTTTTTTTTTGGATTCCTCATAATTTTTGCTTTAAGAATCAGCAATAAAAAAATGGGCCCCGACTCCTTGTTTGGACAGGAGAAGAGCATTTAAGAGACCACCTTGTTAAAAATACATTTTAAAAATTACACTGTGCACGAAATTGACACTTTTTTTTCGTGACAAGCTGGGCACCTGGCGTTTTAACATAATTCGGGTACGCTGAATCCAGTGGTGCCCTCGGTTTTTTAAGATTGGCTCTGGTTTTCGAGATATACCGTTATTTCTAAAATGGAGGAGGTTGCACAACATATGTTCGCGTAACTCAAAAACGCTTTAGCTTATTGAAAAAACTTAAAAAACCGAAATTCCGCAATAAAATTTTCTTTGAGAAAATTAAAACTTCGTTCTAATATCCGCATTTGTTTTAGAAACATAATTTTTTTTTTGAAAAAAAAAATAATTTTTTTATCAAAATTTTGAAATTTTTGTTTTTTAAAAATTCATAAAAAATTGAAAAATGCAGCGAGGCTTCTAATTTTTTGCAGGCATATAAAAAACGAAGCTGCAAACAAAACAAGCCAAAAGCGGTTAAAATCTGTTAGCAACTTTTGATTTTATTCACAAAAGTCGACAAATTTTGATTAATTTAAGAATCTTAAATATTAATTTAATTATTAATTTATCTTAAATTAATCAAAATTTGTCGACTTTTGTGAATAAAATCAAAAGTTGCTAACAGATTTTAATCGCTTTTGGCTTGTTTTGTTTGCAGCTTCGTTTTTTATATGCCTGCAAAAAATTAGAAGCCTCGCTGCATTTTTCAATTTTTTATGAATTTTTAAAAAACAAAAATTTCAAAATTTTGATAAAAAAAATTATTTTTTTTTTCAAAAAAAAAATTATGTTTCTAAAACAAATGCGGATATTAGAACGAAGTTTTACTTTTCTCAAAGAAAATTTTATTGCGGAATTTCGGTTTTTTAAGTTTTTTCAATAAGCTAAAGCGTTTTTGAGTTACGCGAACATATGTTGTGCAACCTCCTCCATTTTAGAAATAACGGTATATCTCGAAAACCAGAGCCAATCTTAAAAAACCGAGGGCACCACTGGATTCAGCGTACCCGAATTATGTTAAAACGCCAGGTGCCCAGCTTGTCACGAAAAAAAAGTGTCAATTTCGTGCACAGTGTAATTTTTAAAATGTATTTTTAACAAGGTGGTCTCTTAAATGCTCTTCTCCTGTCCAAACAAGGAGTCGGGGCCCATTTTTTTATTGCTGATTCTTAAAGCAAAAATTATGAGGAATCCAAAAAAAAAAAATTAGCCGGAAAATTTAAGAGCTTCTGTGGAAAATCGGAAAATTAAATTTTCTTGGGAAAATTTAAAGGTAAATTTCTAAGAAAAATTAGGAAAATTTTATTTTTATTAAAGCCTGATTCAATACCTTTCCAACGAGCTATCACTCGTTGCGATCGCTTTAGTAGTTTTTTTTTAAAACAAATTTCAATGAGGTCCCTTATGAAGAATTCTTCAATTTTTCACATGACAGTGGTGTACACCACCACTAAACCAGTCACTATAAAAAAAAAAAAAAAATATGTAGGTACATTATTTTTTGCTGGGCAATCGATTGAGACTATTTATTTTAAAATCGGAGAGGGGTCGTCCAAAAATTTGCCAATTTTGATCGTTTTCATATGGAATTGCTCTATAAATTCCGCTCTCCCGGAAAATGATAATATAAAACTCTTATGTAATAATCCTACGAACTCCTTATGTAAAAACCGCCAAAAATATAAGGTTGATCGATTCCGTTACTCAAATCGTGAAGTTATTTTCGAACTCTTTTTAATTCTATATATTATTGAAATCGGAAAATATCCTTTCCCCAGAGAAATAATAATATGGAAATATTTTTCAACTAATGGAATAGTTAAGTATATAAAATGTACCACACACAAATGTACCAGCTAGAAAAAATATTATTTTTCCCAATTAAAATATCCTCGTAGAAAAAAATTTTAAAACGACATCGTCTACATTTGTTTTTTTTATTAAATTATGTATAAGAATTTTCCCAAATAAGGTTTTTGAAAAGCGTTTGGTTACACTGAATAAGTTATGTTAATCTAAATTATTTTTAAATATGTACAAAGATTTGCGCGATTTTTTTTATTATAAACGTATAAAACTACCTACCTACATATAAAACAATCGATAGGGATAACTGTTTAACAAGCTGTCATACTTATGCAGTGTTTTTGACTTTTAGCTCGGTATACTTTGGTAAATCACTATCAATGACTTATACTTGAACAACGTTTACAAATCATGGAAATTTATTCCCAAAATTCGTCGCCTGTTTTCCAAATTTTTAGATAATTTCGTTTGCGCTGCGCATAATTGTCCATCTAAGCAGCTCATATGCAATACTATGGATCGATTCGTGAAGACAGTTACTCTTTTGGATAATGTATAACTTAAGTAAGAAGAGCTTGGCCTTAAGCCATGTAAGATCCCACCGCGGTGCACCGGTACAAGAATTAGAGCCATTGTAACATAAATTACGTCGTATGTTCGGTGAATGGCTCAAGAATCAACTGAAAAGTGAACTCGATTTCCATTCTCAGGCTTAACGGGTACGTAAATAAGCAAAATTGTCGTTTTTGGTTAGAGAACAATCCTCATGTGATACGAGACTCCATAACATCCTGTAAAAAGTACTCTTTATAACGAATCATATGCCAAAGACGTCATCGGCCCATTTGTGCTTAAATCCGAAACCAGTGCCAACATAACCATGACTGACAAACGCTACAGAAAAATGATTCATAATTTTTTATTCCTCATGTCATTGCAAATCATTTGGAGGAAAAATGTTTCCAACAAGACGGCACCACATGCCATACAGCTCGTGACACCATCACTTTGTTTTCTCAAACGTTTGGTGACCGAATTATCTGTGAATTGGCCATCTCGTGCGTGTGACTTAACACCTTTAAATTACTTTTTGTGCGGGTACGTACAATATGGGGCCTATGCTGATAAACCAGCAATAATTGATCATATAAAAGTCAACATTCGACGCAATATTGACGAAATAAGATCGAGTAAGCTCGAAAGAGTGTTGGGAAGTTGAACCTACAGGATGGCGTTAATAAGGCGCAGTCGCGTACCCATATGCGTGAAATTATTATTAAGCATTAAATGCCATGAAATTTCGTCATGCCATTGAATTTTTTGTTTTATTTTTATAAAAAGTTCTATGCTTCTAAACAAACACCCCTTATATCAAACGGGATGGGTTATTAAAATATAAATAACTTAAAAATAAAAAACACAAGCACAGTTTGCAGTTTGCAGTACCTATAGCGTTTTATACCCCAACATAAGTGTTGATAAGGCTCCATTGAAGCATAAATAGCGAGCCAATATACCATTCGCGGCCATATCTAGGCACAGCTGCAGCAATTGTAATAAGGCTACTCTTAGTTTTTTACGTAAATTTATCGGAGAAATAAAAATATAATGGCCCCTATTATAAGTTTAATTCGATCACAAACGAGTATCGTTCCTTTTTTGGAAGTATCTTTCAACCTAATTCCTTCGTGATCATGTTTTATTTAAATTCTGTTTTTTAAACATGTAAAAATTTTTTTTATAAGAAGTGCCAGGTAAAAGAAATGAAGTACTGTGAATAAAAAATCCGTAAAATTTACAATAGTGCTTTAATTGCCGAATGTGCCTCATAATACCAAATGAAAATTCGTTTGATCAGCTATTTCGATTACGTTCGAAAATCAAAATTTGTTCATATGTAAATTTTCGACATTATTTGGTGATAAAAAAAATACATAAATTGGATTATATGTATGTGTGATAATGTTAGAGTATCCACTGTTAATCATGGTTCGATTAATTGAGAAATTAGTCTGCCAGTATTTGCTCAAATAATTTAAATAGCCAATTTCGAATAACGAATACCTCGAACAATTTATAATCAGTTAATCGATTAAAATTAATTTCTAAGAATATTCTACTTTTTTAATGTAAAATTTTTTTTTTTTAGATTTCTTACCGATTAAATGCCTTAAAAGTAAATAACATGTTGTTGCCTTCTGTATTTATTTTCCTTACACATACTTTTGAACATAATTAAGACTCTACTACATTGAAGATCTGGACATCAGAAGGTCATATAGACTTCCCGACGACTGCAGTGTATTTCAGGCGGAGGTTCTAGGGGTTCTCAGGGCCGTGGAATTGGTAGGAGCTAACATTGCCAAGGGCTCGGAGGTCACCATATATGTGGACAGTCAGGCGGCTCTTAGGGCCTTGATGGGCTGTTTTGAGAACTCCAGGCTAGTGGACGATTGCAGGAGGGCTCTAGGAGTAATCTTAGGGTATTATGTTGTGAGGCTCTGCTGGGTACCAGGTCACTGCAACATCACCGGCAATGAGATAGCTGATGAGTTGGCAAGACTGGGCTCGGAAATGGAAGATCCGAGTGCAAGTGGTCAGGCCTCCAATGGGCTTCTACTTTGGGAGAATTAGGGAATGGATTCTGAACAGGACTAATCGGGCTTGGCGGGGCCGAACGGACTGCCGAGTATCGCGCACTCTGTAGCCGATGCTTAGTAGGTCAAATTCGGACGCGCTGCTGGGTAAGAGTAGGGCCTGCGTCAGGACCATGATAGGTATTATCACGGGCCACTGTATGATAGGCAGAATGGCGGTGAGAATGGGGTCTGGCTTATCGGATATATGTAGGCTGTGTAAGGACCCAGAGGAGTTGGAGACAGTTGAGCACTTTTTGTGCCACTGTCCCAGGCTACAGAACAGCAGGCTGTGGTGGCTAAGTAGCAGATTCCTACACGAATTGGGAGATGTCTCGGGCTGCGGGCTCGAGAATCTGACGGGATTCGTAATGGGAATGACCTGGCTGCGCGGCAGGAGGCTGGGAAACATGTAGGGCAGTTTTTCCTGTTTGGTAGGGTTGTGTTTTGCTTGTTCTGTCCGATTTCTTATCTTCCACTATCTTCCTTCCCTGTGCTTTCACCATTTACTTCTCCTACTCTGTCACACTAGATATCTTTCTCTTCTTTCTTCCTTTGTTTCACTAATTAAAGGCATCACCATATTGGTCTCTGGGTGAGGGTGTGAAGTTTGCTTCACACCAGCCTTTCTAACCTAACCTAACCTAACCTAAGACTCTTTTAAATTTCAGTGTGTGTGTGTGACAAACTATGTAAATTACTATAAACGTCAAATTTCATACGTAAAACATTTCATACTAAAATAGCAAATTTTTCTGAATAATTTTGAGGTTTATTGTAAAAAACAGTTAGTTACGTATATGTAAACGATGCACTGTCAAATTTTTGTTTTTAACCGACTGCCATTTCTTTATTACCTCGAATCTTCTAATCGGCTTGATTTTAATATTTACAATATCGTAAGATCGGCCTTAAAAACTTAAAAGTCCTGGTTTTAAAATGAAGGGTCGGAAATAGTAATAAGTTAAAAAAAACATATTAACCAAACTATAGAGAAAAGTTTAAAAATTAGGGATTGAAAGGAAACAAAAAGGGGATTACAGAAATATATATATATATTTGTTATCAGCAATGTTCAGGAAACCGAATACATGCGAGTGAAATTGGAATGAAATATTAAAATTTTAAAAACGATCCTGTTTAAACAGATTAATTACAAATCTATTTTACATAATACACAGAAAAAAAGTTATTTCAATTAAAAAATTTGTAATATTAGTTACAAAATTAATTAAATTTGAAGCAGTAAACAAATTAATAGTATCAATTAAATTTTTAATTTACTTGATTAAACGTTATATAATTCACTTGATTAAATTTTTAATTAAAACCGATTTTATTTTTGATTAATACTTTAATTGGTAAACAATTTGGAGAATTTGTTTTGTGTATGTATGTACATACTTTTAGTTTTTATCTTCAGCATAACTTCTCTTAAAATCATACACAACTACGGTAATTTAAGAAAAAAATTAACAGAGAATATCCTTCGATTTCAATTTCACTCGATTTCCAGGAATAATAAATTGGTTTACAAAGCCTTTAAAACTGGCACCCCCCAAAAAAAAGTGTCGTGACTTACAAGTCAAAAATATAACAAATAAATAAAAAAATAATTTTAAAAAAATATGAGCTGAAAGCATCCCAATAAGCACTTATATTTTAAAAATTCAAGTGCTTAAAATATTGCTGGAATTCAGCTTTACTTTATGCCCTAATTTCAAGTAACATACCAGTTCATACAAAAATGTTTGAAACTATTTTTTTTTTTACTTTTGTATTGCTTAAGCTATCAAAAACAAAATATTTGTGAACAAATATTTCCTTAGCGTAAATACATCTTTAACTCTGGTGATGCCCCAATCGCCTCAATCGAAACGAGGTTTCCAAACACAAATTCTAATACACATATACATACATATGTATGCATGGATATATATGTATGTTTGTATCATTTTGTTATCACTTCGTTTAATTTTCGTTATTGTGTGCTAAAGTAATGTTATACGGTATCACAGTATAACATTACTTTAGCACACACATATTACCATCGTCTAGTCCTTTAAACTTCGTTTCCAATGATATCACATTTTTATATAAGTAGATGATTTAAAGTTAAATGTTTTTAAACCACTAAACTTCTTAAGACAATGATTGAGATTTTCATAAACCATATAAAATTTTTTTTAATATGAATTCTTTTGGAATTGTAGGCTTGATTGATATTGTTGTTATAGGTTTGATTTATACTTTCCATCAATACTTAAATTCAAGTATAAATATTACGTGTTTGAGGTTGGAATTTCACTTTAATTCAACGATTGAGTTTCACTGTATTTACATTGTTATGTTCGACTGGATTTCCAGTACCCGTCTTGCTGGAGATTGCTATTGAATTCCAGTATAATTCAAGGCTTAAAAATGGAAAACAGGGCTGAAAATATATTTGCTTTATACTTGCATTCGAGCAAAACTGCTTATTGGTACTGTGTTAAATACCCGCATTGTTTCAGCAGGCGGGTTTTGGTTTTTCAATTGTTGATTTTATTTAAAAGTTTAAGGCCCGTTTTCACAACTAACCGATCGCTAAACGGCAGCTAAAAGGATTTTTTAATTAGTTTATAGCATAGAATATGATTTTTATATGCTATTTATGATTTTTGTTTCACAATGGACTGCATTGGTCTCCGAGTGGAGATGCGTCCATGGGCGTATTACCCTAATTAATCTAACCTATATGACTATTATTTATTTATGCCCGTAATTTGCTCTACGTTGTTTATAATTTGATCACTAGACACCGTTGGCTTAAACGATGATAAATGAATCCATTTCTTTTGAGAAATGACAGCTAACTAATCCGATATATTCGCCCAATAAACAGCAGGACCTTTCCTCTTATTACACCTATTCACACTCACCCAATCTGATGATATCTTGGTATTTAAACAAGAATTATTCTCTGCAGTAATTAAGTAAACAGAAGATACAGCGGGAGTTGATAAGAACTCTTTGATTATTATGTTCATTTGTAAAAACAACTGCAGTCTGATATTGAGACGCAACAACAACAGCATATATTTAACTTTATTTGCAGTTTGTACAGCAGCGACAACGTCTACACTTATTCAATTATGATTATTGGGAGACTCTATTCGATTAGCAGACAAAACTGTTTTAGTAATAATGCAATAATAATTAACTGTAAGAATATAAATAAACTTTTATTTTAACCAAAACAAAAGTAATTCTCTGTTAAGAAATTAATGTGGGGCAAAAAATTTAACATTAAAAATTTATTATTATGTATGTTTTTTCGACCTTTTTGTTTTAACTTCAATAAGTAAACGAATAATTAAGCTCAAGGCCTTAGTTTTTTTAATAAATTTTATTTATTTATTTAAATATTCAATATTTCGTAACCCTACGGGAAACATCTTCAGGATCTTAAATAAATATAAAGAAAATACAAAAAATTAACACAAAATCTTCACTACATAAAACACTGTAACAAACAAAAATTGTAAACATAAAAAGAATATAGCAACAACATAAACTCACAAAAATATATAAATTTTTATTAAAAACGAGTAACAATAGACGTACATTAAGCGACTGCCCGTTAATCCGATCTTTATTGTACTAATTAGTCGTTTTGTTTATGATGTGTTGAAAGCTGCTTGCACAATTGTTTTCCACATCTTTTTTAAAATTCATCCTATGCTCTTTTTTTGTTTTTATAATGTATAGCATTTCCAATGTAAGTCTTCTCCTATATTTGTCTTCTGTGTGTAGGATATCAATATCAGTTAAATTTGGCAAGTGTTCTCTCTCCGCACAATGGGCCAGCAGTGCAGTTTTTTGTGTAGACAAATTATTTTTACATTTTAAATCTGATTTGTGTCCAGCTATTCGGGTTTTTAATTTGTTCTTGGTTGTTCCGACGTATACTTTTTCGCATTTTTCATTTTCGTTGCCGTTGCATTTTATTTTATATATTACATTGGATTTTTCCATTTTGTCAATTTTTGTTTTTGTGTTAGAGTAAAGTTGTTTCAGTGTATTCCTGGTCGTTGATGCTATTTTATACTTTTCTTTATTATATATTCCGGATTTCTGAATTCTTTCTGATATTTTGGGAACATAAGTTAATGACTTGTAAATCTTAGGTGAGAAGAGACACCTAAGCGAAAAAGTATACGTCGGAACAACCAAGAACAAATTAAAAACCCGAATAGCTGGACACAAATCAGATTTAAAATGTAAAAATAATTTGTCTACACAAAAAACTGCACTGCTGGCCCATTGTGCGGAGAGAGAACACTTGCCAAATTTAACTGATATTGATATCCTACACACAGAAGACAAATATAGGAGAAGACTTACATTGGAAATGCTATACATTATAAAAACAAAAAAAGAGCATAGGATGAATTTTAAAAAAGATGTGGAAAACAATTGTGCAAGCAGCTTTCAACACATCATAAACAAAACGACTAATTAGTACAATAAAGATCGGATTAACGGGCAGTCGTTTAATGTACGTCTATTGTTACTCGTTTTTAATAAAAATTTATATATTTTTGTGAGTTTATGTTGTTGCTATATTCTTTTTATGTTTACAATTTTTGTTTGTTACAGTGTTTTATGTAGTGAAGATTTTGTGTTAATTTTTTGTATTTTCTTTATATTTATTTAAGATCCTGAAGATGTTTCCCGTAGGGTTACGAAATATTGAATATTTAAATAAATAAATAAAATTTATTAAAAAAACTAAGGCCTTGAGCTTAATTATTCGTTTACTTATTGAAATTAAAAATTTATATTTAAGTTAGCAGAAATCCAATAAGCTTGAATTTTAACTGATTGGATTGATTGTGGAAAAATTGTTAATGCATAAGGTTATATATTGCATTCGCACCATGTCTAGTTAATATTCTATTTAATTTAACAATTTCTGATTATATATATTCAAAGGTACAACAGAATTTTGGCATTTCAAATGCATTTAAAAAACACAACAACAAAATAAAACAATATCTGATTCCGTACAGAATGTGCGGTCTGCTTCGCACTTTGCTGAAGCAAAATACAGATCCATAAAACTTAACACAAAATTTCCTTCAGTTCATTATTGTTTGACTCATATGATTTACATGTATTCGCACAGCTGCTTAAGCCAGCTCATGCTCATAATAGTTGGGAATTTATACTAGTTGTGAATGATATATATCGATGTTTTAAAACCACTCGATGTAAGGTATCGATACATCGGAACAATCCGATTTTTTTTTATTCATTAACATCGAATGAACATCGATGTTTTTTAACCGATTCATCGAAGCGACAAATTTAATAAAAGAACTGTGTGGCATATATTAAAAATCATTATCATCAAGTATTTATTTTAATTCCTTGAGCTTCCCCATACAACATTTTGAGATCTAAGCAAAGAAGAAGAAGTAAGAATTAGAAGTGTCATTTCCGAACCATTTACCATCACAAGAGGTCTCAGACAATAGGACAACTTATCCTGCAATTTTTTCAATCTTTTAGTGAAAAAGTGGAATAAAAGGGCAACGCTGAAGACAAACGTCATATGCTTGTCGCTTATCCAAATGATATTGGCATCATTGAAAGACACATTCGGGATGTATCTGTTGTATGTATATGAGAAGAATGAGAAAGATTCAGCTGAAAGCGGTCTGGATATAAACGAGGATCAAAGAGAGATATTGATTGCAACTGCAGATAAATCAACGCAAATATAACATGGCGACGAAGTTTAAGCAGGCAGTTATAATTTCGAGATAGTAGAAGAATTAATCTATCAAGATCCACTGTTAAAAGAGAAAAAACCATCATCCCTGAAATAAACCGAAGGATAGTGATTGCAAATAGATGCTATTATGGAATAAGCAAACATTTCAAAAGCTCATCCATCCACAGGAAAATGAAAACCACTTGTGATACCCGTTCCGAGACATGGCTACTTGCAAAAACCGATAAATATATGTTATGCATTTTTGAGAGAAAAATAATTCGTAAAACATATGAGCCCATATAGGTTGACAAAGAATGTTGACATAGTTAAACGTATAAACATACAACGATTGCGCTGGCTGAGACACATCGGAAAGCTGAACGCAGAATGATTGACATTCGAGTATCAATATGCAAGAGAGCGTAAACGGGGAAGACCTTAACATCACTGGTGAATCAAACTGGAGACAGCATACAAACAATTGAAGCGCATGGGGAATATGTTTTACCAGGCCGAGACCAATAGCATACTGTAGTGCAATCTCAGGAAATACATAAGTATCGTTTGCCAATTCTTTTAATATTTTACACCTTTTTAATTAGGTATTTTGGTTAAAAAGCTCGTTTGCTACATATTTTTCATATAGGTACCCAGGTAGCTTACCGCGCAATATAATGTGTTTTCTTTGTCGCGCACATAAGGGTTAATATCTCCTTATGAGCATGGATTTAAAAAAAAGTGCTCTACTACGACAAACCTTCTTCAACTCACAACCGTTATATATCGTGGATTTCTGCAACAAGAACGAACTGATGTTATATACACAGCTTTCGATAAAGTTAACCATTTGCTCATTAAAAATAAATTATATTTTTTGGGATTTACAGACCTCGGTAATGAAGAGATTAATTCATATTTATCTAATAGAAAACAAACCGTTCGCTTTAAAAATACCTGTTCAAGACGAATTGATGTTCTATTAGGAGTACCAAGGGGAAGCCACCTGGGTCCGCTTCTTTTTCACTGTTCATTAACGACTTTCCTAATGCGATTTAATCTTCAAATATTTAAATATATGCAGATGATGCAAAAGTTTTTCTAAGTTATTGTCAAGTATCTGACCAACGACGTCTCCATGCAAATCTTATGGAGTTAAATCTAAAAACATGTATATATATAAGATTTGTTAGAAAGAATCCGATTCCTGCACAATATTATCTTTGTGAAAGTCAGCTGGAATTGGTCGTTAATTTCTTAGATCTTGGAATTCTACTTGAGTCGAAACTTAATTTAATTTCGCATATCACTTTGATTGCAAATAAAGCTAGGGGTGAACTTGGTTTTGTCAAGCCAAGGGATAAAGAGTTTAATGATCCTTATGTCACAAAAAGTTTGTTGACTGCGCTTGTTAGAGCTATTCTAGAGTATGGATCTATAATAAAAGCAATTACTGCTTTTTGTGTTTGTGGACTTAACTTTAACCCAGTAAACTTGCCCTGGTATTCGGCGAGATTCTCTCTAATTAAGCTGCCCTCCCTGAAAAGCCGTAGGACTATGTTATTAACATATTGTTTATTTTCAACATTATTACTGGTGAAGTAGGTTCCTTGATCACCATTATTCCGTTTAATGTTCCTCAACGCCCATCACGTCATTTTATTCCATTATCAGTTCGATGTTTTAGAGGCTATTATGCTAATGCGGATATTCTAATTAGAATTTGCAATGAGTTTAACAAAGTAAGCAAATTGTATTGACTTTTCTTTAAGTCCTAATGTAATTAAGGACAAAATAATTATTTCATTAAATTCACAATTTTTGTAAATAAACTTTTTATAATTTTGTATTGTATTTTATGTTTATTGTACACTTTATTTAAGAATATTAAATTTAAAATGGCTGTAAAGGCCGTTATACACTATCATGCAAAGTCATAATTATTTTTCGAAAATGCTTCCCTGATCTAATTATTGTTTAAAAATTTTCAAAAATCAATAACAACGTATCATGACAGGTTTGTATTTTTTTCAAAATACGTAAGACTTGTGTGACAGTGTAAATTAGCTATAAGGACTATCTTCCATAGACAAATAAATAAATAAATAAATAAATATATATTATGTTACAAAAAATATTTTGCGAAATATTGATGCCTGTATGCGATGCATTGTATCGAAAAAAGCATCGATGTTTTTTTAATGTCCATCAGTACGTTATACTGGTACATGCAATTATTACTCATACGTACCCAGTCAGCCTTTTTTGAATTTATTGATCATATTCGAGTCTTTTTTGACTCTTCTGCGCGATTAAAATAATCATTTATGCTCTCGTTTTTGTGTCGAAAATGACTGTTCATTCGGGAGAAAATCGTACCCCACCCGCGATTCTTCAGAAAGAGTATGACCCACGCTTCTGATCAATTACGACTCATTTTGGAGGTAGTTCATGCTAGTGCTAACAAATATAAGCGAAACCTTTCCTAGTCATTTTTCAGTCATATTATTAGCCCTTAGCGAGTCTTTTTCGAATACGAATTTTTGCTATAGCAATACAAGAATTTGTGTGTTGGAGGTTGTTTATTTTGTTATTAAGACATGCTTATATGTATGTAATTCAACATCAAACACTACATTAACCAATATAATTGTACTTTTATATTTTCTTCTTCCTTGCAGCAAGCAAGAGCTTACTGACATAAATAAGCATACATTTACAAAACTCACTCTTTAAAGAAATTGTCCAGTTATTATGTGCAACATCACCAAAAGAAACATTTTTTCATCCTTTGGCTGCGCTAAATATGACTGCAAAATTATGCATTATACAGTCACATTTCGATCATCTACATTATAAATTTATGATTGCGCACATTCTGTACGATTTTTTTGCATTTTTTTAAACAAGTCACTTTCTAAATTTCTGGGAATTATTTTCGAGTCTTTTTTTAAGCACAGAACTGCTTAATCAGGTAGTCTTAAAAGACTCAGTTTGGTGATTCAATCTTCCACATGCTGACTTATATATATATGTATGTATATAAAACCGTCTCACTTTTCATTTTTTTTTCGAAATTCCTTTATG
Organism: Pollenia amentaria; assembly: GCA_943735925.1. Lineage (NCBI taxonomy): Eukaryota > Metazoa > Arthropoda > Insecta > Diptera > Polleniidae > Pollenia > Pollenia amentaria. The sequence goes on along the minus strand of OX031007.1, from coordinate 182,217,874 downwards.
AACATCGATTTTCTTTATCTACTATAAAAACCAAGAATTTTGGTGTATAACATTTAAATATTGATGAACGGGAAGTGGTCTCTCAATTCGTTTTTTCATTTCTTTTAGGCAAAATGCATTTTTTCCATAAAATTAAAAAATCTTGATTAAGTAATTTGCCTAAAACTCAAGCAGTTCTGAATGGATGTGAGCATCATTACATGCATTAGAAAGCTAATTAAATTTCCTAAATGTTTCTTAAAGCAACATTGCCATTTTGTTCGATGGTTTTTTATTCATAGCACTACAAATTCAGATTTTCAAATTCAAACTTAACATTTTTTTTAAGTTTTGCTAACCTTTTCATATTAAGTTTTAATCAGAGGTACGTATGACCCAAGAGCGAATTCAAGCTATCAGTACTTGTGATGGGAAGGGGAGGAGGCTCATATAGTGGAAATTCAGTAGGCCTCCATACCTAATTTACGATTGGGTTAATTTATGACCTCTATGACCTCTCATTGGCTACGCGATCGGTATGTGTAATACAGGTGCATTTAAATATTACAAATGGAGTTTTGGGCAGTCTATTTAAGCAGAGTATATATATTTTGATTCCGTAGTTGCAATTAACATCGAAATTGTATTAACTTTTTTAATTAAATTTTAATTTTTTGATGGAGCCATATACAAAATTACTTCCACTTTCGATTAAAATTTATTTCTGTGTAAGGCCTGACATGACAGCTTTTTCAATTAAAAAACCAAAAAAGTTATTTTAAAATAGAACTTAACATTTGTTTAAATTTTATTCTTATTACACAAAACCCTGATCACAGTCCTTTAACATTTTTTCAACACTTTCTTTCTGCATGCTTCATATGATTTTGTAAAAAAAAAAATAATATACGGTCTTGTGTATATGTGTCCGTATGTGGATATAAATTTTTGATTCCTCCATTGTTAAAAAATATCATACAGGCAAACACACACACATGCGAATATACATTTGCGTACAATAGGGGCACACATACACGTGAAAATTATTTTGTTTTTTTTTAGTTACATTTGGGTGCTGTAAATGGTAAAGTTGGTGTGAGTGTGTATTTATTTTTTATAGATTTTTTTAATATTTTTTCACACACTTGCAAGCATTTGGGTCACGTGAGCTCGCCATGTGAATATTAATGTTGCACAAGTATGTATGTACATAGATACTACGTGTGAATTTATATTTCTACATTTACTTGTCTCACACACAGATGCGCACAGATGCATATGCGTTTTTTTCTTCATTTCTACAATCGCATATTTATATTTATGTATGTTTTAAAAGTATGTTTGTGTGCCAGTGTAGGTGTCAAATGTCAAGTGGATAGTTTACTGTAAAATGTTTTTCGTTTTTATTTTATATTTTCACTGCAAGGCCTTGTGATTTTATTTTTGCGTTACATATTAAAAGTAAAAAAAAAATCGTTTTTAAGCTGTTTTTGTTTCTTACTTAATTTTTATTTTTTTTTTCTTTTTTTTTTTTGTTAGATTAAAAATTCGTAAACAAATTTGCATCAGCTTGTTTAAGTTTAAAATCAGCTTAATTTTATTTTTTTGTATAAGCTAATTCTTTTCAAAATACCGAAATTGATTTGTTAAGTGCTTAATATTTTTATTTCATTGCTTTTTTTAAGCAATTTAATTATAATTTTAACGACGCATTAGGTAGAGATAAGTCTTTATAAAAATTTTGTAATATTAAAATAAGAATAATACTAAAATATTGTAGTCAGGAATGCGATGGAAAACGATTATGAAAAAAAAACGATTTTAAATCGATAATGTCGTTTTCAGTATCTTGATTTTTAAAATTTTTTATACTTTTTCCTTTATATATTCTTTTAAATTTTATATTTTATATATTCATTGAACTGTATATTATATATTCATTGAACTGTATTTTCAACAACAAATTAAGCCTGTTATTCAGAAAAAGATTTTAAAATCACTCGAAATTAATCAAATCTGCTTAAAACGATCGTTTTGATATCGATCGATTTTAATCACATACCTAAATATCTAGTAAAGTTTACAAAAAAATATTTTTAATATTATTTGCATTATATTAGTTAGTCTAGCTACATTTGAAGCATTAGAGTCTTTTTGTTATTTAGTTGTGTATCAAACCTAAGACATCCCAGTAAAAAATGTGCTCCAAAAGGAGCAGGTTTTATATATGAATTCATACCTCAAAGCGCTTCAAACCTGCTGATGGGATGCCTGATTTTTGTATGGAGTGTTCCCGGTTTGGAGGACTATTTTCTGCTGACAATAAGCGCTCCTTTTAACATAATAAAACACGCAAACAAAGCACTCCTAAAGCGCTTTTTTAAGGGCTAACATTATTAAAATATTCATTTTTGTTTTGCTTTTACTTGTTTAAATGCCTTTTTTAAGCATTTTCGTAAACCATAACATATTTTTATTTTGTTATCGCTTTAAAACCTTCTTCGTTGCAGCACTAAAATAGCAGCTATTTTTGTATATTTTATTCATTATCACTTACTGCTGTATAAGAGCTCTCTTATTGAAGCGCTCAATTATGCGCTTTTTCTCTTAAGTGCTTCAAAAAAGACAAATTTTTTTTACTGGGATGATAATGGGCTGCACATATTTTGTGTTGACATATGTTTTAAGACTAAGATTTGTGCTTTCACATTTGTGCATTTTGGATTATTTAAAAAGGGCCCAGGGTATACAATATGTGGTGTATTTTAACTCCAGACGAACTGGAAAATCGACATACCTGGAATGAAAGTTAGGCATGATTTGTTCCCAAATACTTCTAAGTGATTCTTAGGAGCGAAATTGTTTTTATATTTTAAAAATATTATACAAATTAAATTTTCGATTTTGTATTCTTAAAGGCTAGTTTACACTATCACACAAGTCTTACGTATTCCATAATACTTTGTGTGATAGAAATCTAATGAGTGTTCTTGCGGCTGTCAAAAAATCTTATTTAATATTATAGTTTGTATTAACACTACCACACACGAACATGGTTTTGTCAAAAAGCATTCCTGATCGAATGAAAAGTATTATTGTTTTAAAAAATATTTATAAGAACTACACAGAAATTTAGGCCCTAATCTTGTGAAATGCAACGCAACGCCAAAGAATTACATTGAAAGCACAAACAAAATCATAAATATTTTGTAATTTTGTTGTTGCTTTCTACAGAAATTGACATTGAGTTTTTAAATTTTAAACGCTGCATAGCTTGAGGCGTTGAAATTTTTAAAACGGTACATGAATTTCTGTAGAAAGCAACAACAAAATTACAAAATATTTATCACATTGTTTTTGCTTTCAATATAATACTTTGGCGTTGCGTTGCGTTGCACATGATTAGGGCCATAAAATTGTCTCTAATCACCAAATTCATACCAAATTCATAGAATCAAGCAAGCAATTTGTTGATTTTGCGCCTATTACCAAAATGATTATATTGATTACTTAAAATTGTAAAAATAAAAACTTGGGAATTCAGCACGTCATTAATAAATAAATTAATATTAAAAATTTGAAATTGTGAATATTTGTTTTCAATAAATGATATTTTTAATTTTAATTAAAAAAATTATCAAAAACTTTGCCGTTTCAAGCAATGCGATAATTGATTAAATTGAATATAGGTCAGGTTTTGACAATTCCCAACAACAATTAAATTATTTTATTTTAAACAAAAAAATCAATTAAGATTTTTTGTTATTTAATTAATATTTTAATTGAAAATTTTTTCAAACCAACTAAAATTTTAATTAAATCAAAATTAAATTTTAAATTTTATTTCAACTAAAAAAAAATTGATACAATTATCACATTAATTAAATTGAAATACTTTTAAAACAATTTTTTTAATTGATAAAAAATTAATGATAATTTTTTCTGTGTATACTATCACACACATATTGCTCGAGTTTTTGGTATGTATTAATACAAATTATAATAGTGTAAACTAGCCTTAAGGCTTATGACAAAAAAAATTAATATTTATATGTAATTTATTTTAGTATTCGAAAGAAAAGAGTAGCTTCATTTAAAAATCACTGCCGACATAAATCATCCTTATGATGCAATCACTCTTCAGGCATTCTTCTTTATAAGGTTTGGACGAAGTTTAAAATTTAACATGTGCTTAATTTTCATTGCAATTCAAGATGACACATATAACCCTTTCAGACCGTGATGCATCGATTGTGCGGATGGATTTCTCAATATTTTCGCTTCTATTTGACCAATGTCAAATAGACCGCCATGCATCGATTGCGCTGGCTGTTCTTTATGTTTGTCTCTCACATTATTACATTTTTTTCTTTACCGTTACTTAAATTATTGCGAAATTCTCGCGTCACATTTCAATTTCGACAAAATGAGCCGCAGAAGTGTTTTCAAGTAGTACTAAAAAGTACTAATCGTTAACGAATAGTGAAGTGGGCATATTTTAACTGAACAAAATGGTAAATTTTAATGTTTCAAGCCAATTGAAGTCATTTGGTGCAATAAAAATACGTTTTGGCTAAACAATTTTGCGAGAAGCATCAATTGTGCGTGTCCTAAAAATCCTTGAAAGATATAAAAATAGTAAAATCTGAACATTGATTATATTTTCATACGATATAGAGACCATATATTTCAAAAATCATGACAAAATTCCCTGTAGTTCAGCGTCAGGTCTAAAAGGGATAAACCTTCTTTATATTAAAGAGGTATTTCCAGATTTACTAACTTATTATGGTACACTTAAAAAAGTAAAGAAATGGAAATCGACTTTAAAAACGAAACGATTTTAAGCCGATAATATCGTTTTCATTTCTTTAAAAATTTATTTCAAACATATACGATTAATATTGAATTATATTATGACCAAATATATTCTAATATTACATCAAAATATTTTTCCCTTAATCCTAATTTGTTTTTATGACATCATATTACAATTTAATGTAATCATATTATTATCATGTTAATCATAATAAGTTAAGAAGTAATCATATTATTGTCATGCCAATCATAATAATATGTATATTAAATCCAAAACCGAAAAATATTTTTAATATATATATATTTATGCTTATTTACTTACTGGCCTTAACGTAAGACTGTTCCATATATTTCACATCATAATATGATACATATTTAAAACAAACGACACAACTGATGCAAAATTATTTTACAAACGGCAATTACAAAATATTATTATAGTAAAGATATTTTGTTTGCATCTTAAACATATTATGAGAACACGTATAGAAAGTTAACATGTTATGGCTATTAAATATCATTAAATGGTTGTGAGGAGTATAATATGTTTCAAAGTTATTAGTATTTAGTTGTTATAAAAATGATTATTTTTCAGTGAATAATACTTAAATTTATAATTGCGATAAACATTGACATGTTTACAGTAACTATAGTATTGTTGATATTAAATAAAAATAACAATATTTTGGGTACGACAACAATATATTGTTACAACAAACATAGTGTAGTTGCCGTAACCATGCCCAACCATATTTTTTCTCTGCGTATACATGTTTTCTGATTGCCTCTTCTTTATATTTCGTTTTATATTATATTAGATATGCTACTTGGACTGCATTTTGAAAAATGACTTCAGAAATGGATTTTAAAATCGTTCGACAGTTATCACGTCTTTTAAAATCGATCGCTTTTCTTCATATACCTGTTTATACAAATAAATTATTATATCACGGCTTGGTTCACTTCAGCTGTGAGCCCTCCAACAGTCATGGCAACATTTTGTGCTGGTGAATCTATAATTGTCCATATGTCCCATATAAACCTCCTCTCTAAAATAACTTTAAGCAAAAAATATCTAATACATGAAGTTTTGCTACTGAACTTTTAAAAAGTACAATATTGTTAAATTTTTGCTTTTTAAAGTGGCCAAAATTCATTAATGAAAATAACTTTTTTAAATTTAAATAAATAACCTTTCTGAATGTGGTTGCCATTGTAGATTTTTTCTACATAAAATTTTTTTTTAAATACAAAAATTAGAGCATCTTGAATATATTTTTCATCTTAAAAAAGCTTTTCAATTAATATAATAGTTAACATAACAAATAAATTTTATAAACACTCCTGAGTTTTCCCTCTCAATTTGTGTAACTATAAGTACCTATTCATTATTCGTTATAAGCGTTTTGTATTTGGCAAATGATTTAAATCTAGGAAACAAATAAATAATATGTCTGCAACAAAAATATTTATTAATGAACGTAATAATGTGTGAGGGAAATACAAATAAATATTTTTACTCCCTATTACATTTCTAAAGTTATGACTAGAGTGAAAAAAAAATTAATCACTGTCATTTTTTTATTTCCATATTACAAGGTTAAATGTTCATTTGTTTCTTTTGTTCAAAATTTAAATGTCAGGTACACTTAAACAATCTGAGGTGTCATATACTTGCATGTAGACAACAGAGTGTTAAGTATACAAATGTATGTATTTATATCGGTACCTACCCCTATAAGACGGATGATGAATCATTGTCAAAAATTATTCATTATCACACACATCAGCATTTGGACAAATACATATATAGAGAGAGAAAAAGGAAGGAATGGAATTAGTACTTTCGAAAAAATTCAGAAAAACCATGAAAAGTTAAAAAATAATTGAAGGGAAAAAAGGATCCCACACATTTTTCATTTCAATTGTTAAGACAAGATTTTTCAAGTATATACGAATATATGATTTTGACTTAAACCATTAAAATGTACACATATTTATTTGAAAATAAAAATGAATTTGTTATGCTCACAAACATTCCTATATACGTACTAAACATATAATACCAAACAAAATATGTATGTATCTATTAATATTTTACCATTCCCTTGTATGTGAGTGTGTGTGTGATTCACCTTTAGAAGAAAATAATTTGGTTTATTATGGCAAACAAGGTGTTGAAAATACAATATATCCGGTGATTTATAGAAGTAATCTTTTGTTTGACTGTAATATTTGTGCGCATTTAATTTTTTTTTTTTTTGCTCTTAATAGGGAAACAAACAAACGAAAAAGATTTATGACTGTAATTTATTTAAATGAGAAAATTTGACGTGGAAACAATAAAAAAGATTTCTCATAATTTAGCAAATGTATTAAAAATTATGATTTTCTTTAAAGTCTTAACGTCAGAATATAGAATAATTTGGCAAATTTTGTAAGAGAACAGCTAAATTAATTTTAAACTGCTTTTATGCTAACATATAATAATTTTTTTATTCGCCTACAGTTTTTTGGGGTTTATTTTTAATTAAATATCTTCATGAATGTAACCAAGTCACGTACAAAAACATATCAAGTTTTTGTTTTTCCGGAGTGTTATATAGTAAGAATGTGTTACTTAAAAAACCTCGCTGATGGTTAAATTAATTTTTGGAATTGGTTTGAATTACGAGATTTTATTTTGCAACGAGAATGCGATACAACCCAGGGATTAAGTGTAGCCATAAGCCAAAGGAAATTAAGAATATTTAATTCAAATGTCCTTTACTTTAGCATGCAGCAAAGTATTTAACTTAGCTAAATATTAGTAGTTCTTAATATATTGAACTACACAATAGGATTGGTTCTTTACATTTCGTTGGATGAAATGACAACAAAATAGATAAGTTTGAGGTAAAAAAGTATAGAAGTACGGTACAGACTAAATTATGAAACAGAGTTGGGTCTTCAACTTCAGGCAAAAAGCCTTAAGCCCATAATTAAAACATCGGCAATAACTTTAAATTCTCTATCATTTCTTTCTTTTTAGTAGAATCAAATCATTATTTTTCTTTATTACGTTCCCGCATTCAGTTACGTATCAATCAAAAAAAGGTTTTCCAACAAAAAACTGAATCGAGAGAAAAAGAAGAGGGCCAGCGTCACTATTAAGCTTATGAAATATGAACAGATGAAATAAGCAATTTTTTAAACCTCTTAATAAAAAGTTAAATTTAGTGCAAAAAATAGTAAATAAAATAAGCACAAATTAAGTAATTACAGTGAAAAAATTATATTAAATCAATGAAGAAAAAAAATCTATGAACTTCCCGTTGGTAAATAAACAACTTGAAAAAACGTAGCAACGATCGTTATGCAGAATACATACACAGAAAAAAATTATCGCCAATGTTTTTTTTTCAATTAAACTATTAATCAAAAATAAAATCAGCTTTAATAAAAAAATGTAATCAAGTAAATTAAAAGTTTATTACATTAATGCAGAAAATGTTGTTAATATCAAAAAATATTTAATTGATACTATTAATGTGTCTACTGGTGCAAATTTAATTAATTTTTCAATTAATATCACAAATTTTTGAATTGAAACCAATTGTTTTTTTTTTTTGTTTTTTTTTTATCAAAGTTGTTTTTGGGATTACTATTATTTATTAAAAGATTTTGTTTGTTGTGCTTAATTCCCTTTTTTAATAATTGATAAAAAAAATACTGAAATTTATTGTTGGAGGATAAGCTGTTCCTATGCGCATTTCACTGGTTGCTTAGGCCAGATCATCAGGAAACGTTCTCCTAAATAATTTTAGAAAAGCCAGTTATATAGTAAGCATGTGTTACTTAAAAAACCTCGCTGATGGTTAAATTAATTTTTGGAATTGGTTTGAATTACGAGATTTTATTTTGCAACGAGAATGCGATACAACCCAGGGATTAAGTGTAGCCATAAGCCAAAGGAAATTAAGAATATTTAATTCAAATGTCCTTTACTTTAGCATGCAGCAAAGTATTTAACTTAGCTAAATATTAGTAGTTCTTAATATATTGAACTACACAATAGGATTGGTTCTTTACATTTCGTTGGATGAAATGACAACAAAATAGATAAGTTTGAGGTAAAAAAGTATAGAAGTACGGTACAGACTAAATTATGAAACAGAGTTGGGTCTTCAACTTCAGGCAAAAAGCCTTAAGCCCATAATTAAAACATCGGCAATAACTTTAAATTCTCTATCATTTCTTTCTTTTTAGTAGAATCAAATCATTATTTTTCTTTATTACGTTCCCGCATTCAGTTACGTATCAATCAAAAAAAGGTTTTCCAACAAAAAACTGAATCGAGAGAAAAAGAAGAGGGCCAGCGTCACTATTAAGCTTATGAAATATGAACAGATGAAATAAGCAATTTTTTAAACCTCTTAATAAAAAGTTAAATTTAGTGCAAAAAATAGTAAATAAAATAAGCACAAATTAAGTAATTACAGTGAAAAAATTATATTAAATCAATGAAGAAAAAAAATCTATGAACTTCCCGTTGGTAAATAAACAACTTGAAAAAACGTAGCAACGATCGTTATGCAGAATACATACACAGAAAAAAATTATCGCCAATGTTTTTTTTTCAATTAAACTATTAATCAAAAATAAAATCAGCTTTAATAAAAAAATGTAATCAAGTAAATTAAAAGTTTATTACATTAATGCAGAAAATGTTGTTAATATCAAAAAATATTTAATTGATACTATTAATGTGTCTACTGGTGCAAATTTAATTAATTTTTCAATTAATATCACAAATTTTTGAATTGAAACCAATTGTTTTTTTTTTTTTGTTTTTTTTTTATCAAAGTTGTTTTTGGGATTACTATTATTTATTAAAAGATTTTGTTTGTTGTGCTTAATTCCCTTTTTTAATAATTGATAAAAAAAATACTGAAATTTATTGTTGGAGGATAAGCTGTTCCTATGCGCATTTCACTGGTTGCTTAGGCCAGATCATCAGGAAACGTTCTCCTAAATAATTTTAGAAAAGCCACAGCTATCAGCAAACAAGACTACAGCTGAAATGAGAATTACCTAGAAACACTCAGAAAGTCGTTTTTGCAACTATATCAAAACTTAAACAAAATACCAAACAATAAATCAGTGATGAGTTTATATTTTCTTACATTTCCCGCTACAATTATTTGGAATTCTCCCAACATTACTTGTAGTTGTAAGTGGGAGAATTCCTTATCACAAACAATAACACGGATTTAACATTTTTGATACACCCAGTAAAAAAACATTTTTTAATATGGTCACCTCCAACAAAACTATTTTTAAAGTAAATTTTTAAATTCATCATTTTTTATTTTTCGAATTTATTCTATGAGTTAAATTTCAGTTATGTATTTTATAAAGCATTTTGTAATAGTTCTATTCCTTAAAATTTCTCGAAATGACTTTATACACAACCAGACTATTAAATATTCAGTGTAGGCAAGAGATTAGTTTTTGCTAGTAATATCCTTATTTTCAAAGGCATACAGTGCTGAGTGGCATATAAATTACGCAACATACCGTATATTCTACCACACGCTTGAGTAATGTGATTTGACCAAGTTAGATGTTTATTAAATGTTACTCTCAAGTTTCTTACTGAATCCACAATATCAATTTTTAAACCCCCAAGCAATATGTCTATATCAAAATCTATTCGGACTGCTTTTTTGCATACTATTAGACACTTCGATTTGCTTGGGTTAAGACGTAAACTATTAGCTAATGCCCATGTATATATTTTGTCAAGATCATGATTTAATTCTTGTATTCTTGTCGTAATTGAATCTCTGTTGCTACTAAGATACACCTGAACGTCGTCAGCATACATTTGTATTTTAGAATATCTCATTTGTTTGGGAAGATCGTTAGAATATAATGAGTAAAGAAGGGGTCCAAGAATAGAGCCTTGAGGGATACCTCTTGTTCCATGTAAAGCTCGTTTACACGCTAATACTCAACGTAAATACAATTACAGACTGCTACTTGTGGCTAGGCAGTAAATGCACGCCACGTGCGGAGCTAGATGTGAGCGCTTTGGAAAATGTTATTTCTTTGCCCACCACTATCACAGACCTACTCAAATCGTCAACTGCCGGAGAAGGACACACTCTACTTCCGCTTCGGTTGTGAACACGGCAGTAAAAATAGAAGTGTAACCTTTGTCTTTACTACTTCTCCCACGTGCTGACTATTTAAGCATTCCAGTAAGAAGAACCAGTTGGGGAGATGTAACCACCTCGCAAATGGTAGTTCCCTTAATTTACGCTAGCCGCCTCTAGTCATTTACTATTCTATTCTTCCGTTATTTTCAAATAATTACCATATTATTAATCAGGCATACTAAACAATTAATAAACACTACAAATATAATAATAAAATATACAGCAAAGGTGTAGGAAAAAACGAGAGGACCAACTTTTGTCGTTACAACAACCATAATTAAATCGCCGGCAGTAAATTAAAACTCTCTCTCATTTCTTTCCTTTTCTTTCGTTCTTACTTTTCTTTGTTTACAAAATGTATGAAATTTATTAAAGGAATGGTAACGTTATTTAGAGAATAGGTGTATATACGTGAGACCATAAGAAAAAGACGTTCTCAAAATCAAAGTTATTTTTTTTACGACGTCTTTCTACGACAAATTTTAAAGTCAAATTGAAATGGAAAATGTGGTATCGACGCAGTTCTGTGTGAACACTATATGTTAATAAATTTTCTTTGATCAAATTTCTAGTTTTAATTGCTCTAGAACCCACCTTTTACGAGAATAACATGAGAAAATTTGATGACGTTATATTCAGGATTGACTATAAGTCCGATATAGTACCATGGTCGAAAATAGAATTATAAATAAAACATTTTATATAGGTTTTGGTATTTAAAGAAAATTATACGCAAATAGCTCAGAAATAAACATAAACGTCATTGATAACAGTTCCCAAATTAAAGTCAATCAGTGGTGTATAGTATCGTACGGTTTGTCTTACTCGACTGTTTTTATTCCTGCTTGTGTTGTACCGAAGTTATATAGCTGTTACTGTATTATCCTTAGCCACGATTTATATTTTTTCCGGAAAAGAGCTTTTGACACGCATAAAATAGCTTTATCTTTGCGTTTTCTTATTCTTGCTGCTACTTAAAACATTTAAGCATGCCTACCTTTTAAAACCAGCGTAGAGTTTATAGGGAATATAAAAAAAAATAAAAGTAATAGCAAAAATATAAAATTATAATGCATTTTTAGGGTTCCTTACCGCAATATTTTCCTTTGAGACGTTAAAACACCATGATAAACAATACAATAAAATAAATTCAACACAATACTTAACTGTTCGCGGTAAAAATTTGCACACATACAAGTATACAAACAAGGCCATAAGCCCACAAATGAGACTGTTCTTTGTATGTTTTTCACAATTAAGTAAATGAAATTAAAATGCAGTAAAATAAAAAGTCCTTTACAACAAATAAAGCTGTAGAAATAAATACCAAAGGATTTTTGTTGACTTACTTTAGAGACTGATTTAGACAAGTGAATACATTAAGTTTTTGCTGCGATATTTGGTTTGAGTATTATGTTGCCTGTGTAACTCTAATATTTGACTTAGCTTGCATTTCCGCTTAGTTAAGGGGGAAAACTACCAGAAAACCGAAATTAAATTGTGTTGTAATTTGACTCACAACATATATATGTACACAATTTGCTAGCCAGAAATGCAGCGATACAACAGTTGAAGATTATAAAAACAATAAAACAATGAGAAAAACCTACCACTAATTTGCAACAAATTTAATACACGTAACTGAATTATTCAGAAATCCAAATAAGAGGAAAAAGGAGAAGCCTTTAAACCATCAAAATATCTTAATTGGTATTTAAGTTTTTTTTCTCTAAGAACTGGTGCAATTATTTTGTTTCTGTAACGCTACAGTGGTACAATTCATCTCTAGACCGATTATTTTTCTAGACACTTATTTATTATTATAAATCTGTTTTACACCGCTATTTTTGGCATAACTTAGTTTTTGATAAGCCAACCCATTAGATCTAATATAGCATGGGAAAAAATAGATTTAGGTGTGTAACGCAATAAAATAATATATAAATATAAATATATATATATATATATACATATATATATGTATGTGTATATGTGTATATAAATGTTTTATCAACAAGCCGATACAATTTAATAATCTCCAATTTTTATTTGTATGGGGACTTGGTCAAGAAATAAAACAATTTGGTGCATTTTAAACAGGAAAAATTCTGTATATAAAAAATAATTTAGGGGACATTTGATGCCTTAGCAACTCCCGTATGGATAGAAAAATTTTCATATTCCAATGGTCCGTTTTATTGGTACTAAATTAATTAATTGACCCATATGATTTGTTTACTTATAAGATATAAAAAAGGAATACGGCCATGTTCTGTCAAACAAGGTCAAGTAAAATTTAAATCAATGGAGATTACTGGTACTTTTTTTTTTAAATTACTAGAGTTTTTCCTGGTTTGAAGATAGATCCTGGTTAGAATAAGTAGTACCTATAGTGTGCGTTATTAAAAAGGAATATTTTTATAAAATTTCAACACAAGATCAATCAAAAATTTGTTCGATTTTTATTACACTCGAATTTGATTTCCAGAACAAGGTCCATAAAGTTGATATTTTAAACAAGTTAAATATGAGATAAGATTTTAGGCAAATTTCTTCCCACTAGAAATTTTCAAGTGAGTTTTGTTGACCGCTTATTTTAGGGGGACATTTTTAAGGATATACGAGTAGATAAGCTACAAATAAGGTTTTACATTGATCCTACACATAATAACATTTTTATCATGGACGTATATTAATCCAATTTCGTTCTCCCAACTCATCCAGTGTTAAGTATTATGATATTTATGGGCATCATAAATGCCAGATATGTCCACTAAGTCGAAACACGGCTATGAGAATTTCTTTATATTATTGCTAGATTGTCTCAAAATTTTATGAGAGCCAAGGAAAACCATTGCCGGCTCTCTGAGGACTATTTTGACATGTTACTAGCAGAGTGGACATAAATCAGTACGAAAAAGTCTCTACAAAATAAAGGTTATTTTTGCCATATGGAGGATAAAAAGGATTTATTATTAAGACCATTAATAATATGCAAAACACGTAAAACAAGATTTTCATTAACACCAAAGATAAACTTAACCGGTCACTTATTTCTGATGGTTTCAATTAAGTGGGTATGTGATGAAAATCGATCGATTTCAAAACGAACGTTTTTAATAGATGTGATGAATTTCGAGCGATTTTAAAATCAATTATAATCTTAATTTCTTTTTCAAAATACAGTACAATTAACTATGTTATACACAATTTAAAATAATATCGATAGGTAATAAGAGGAATATGTATAGGAAATCAATTTTAAAATATTCTAAAAACGATATCATCGGTTTAAATCGTTTCGTTTATCAAATCGATTCCCATCCCATGGCTGAAAATGTGTCTGCACAGAAAGAAAAAACAATTGTTAAATTAAAGTTTTTTCCGCTTACTTTAAGTACGAGTCGTAGAATGCCCCGGTATGCTAGTTAATTCTGAGCTTATATGTCAGTGCGTGGGTTGCGGGCTCGATTCCCGTCAGAGACTGTGGTCTCCTGCATACAAGCGTACAGTTTTGTAGGACTAGTGTAAGAAAAAACTAAAAAAATAAAAGCTAAGCATAGCATTCGATCTGCGTTCATACACACGTATTTGTAAACGTTTGTTATAGCAACGACAACACTACACAAGTAGGTGAAAACAATTTGCTCATTTTGTGTAGAAACAACAACAGCACTACAAAAAGCAAAACACATATTATTTTCATATTTAAAACGCAAAAAAGCCAAAAATTGCCAAATTCCATTTGTTTAAAGCATTTAGTTAAACACATCAAACTATCAAATTAAAATGATTACGAAAACCATATCGCTCACAATGCTGGTGTTTTACAATTGAGAGCCCTTCTGAAAACAAAGGGCTCAACAAACATGTGAAACGGGTATTAATTCTCTCTCTCACTCTCTATCTCTGTTAAAATCAAACTTAATTTCAGATTATTTCAAGTACGAATTCGGGACTTAAACAATAAAAACAAATTTATCTCACTGTTAGTAAGGTCAATCCCGTTTTCGGATATATTTAAGTACGATGCACTTAAATAATCCGTACTTGAATCAAGCATTCTGTACTTGATTTAAAGAAATCCTTACTTACCGATATATTGACACCGCTTCGGGTTCATTTCCGCACGGCCGGACTGATTTTTCTTTTCAGTGTGTGTGTTTATAACTAAGAACGACAACATTTTCCTGAAATAATTTTTATCCACCACCACGTGTAGAGAATGAGAATACAAAGAGTTGGCCATTTCGTCTGAAACAACATTTAAATTACCAAAAAATATGTAAAAATATTCTGGTCCTTGAGTAATTTTGACTTGATGTTGCGACGTTCATCAGTTAAAATTTGGCTCATATCCAAATAACCCAACAGAAATGAATAGTTTTAGTGCAAATTATTTTCAGTTCTCATAAGATGTTCGGTATGGAAATTTTGCAAAATCCGTTTTGTAAAAGAAAGAGTTATAATATCAGATGTAAGCCAATTTGACTAAATGTATTTGTAATTCTATTTTGTGTTTACTCTTAAAGAGCAACATTAACTAAATTGTATAACATCCTAGCGACCGGCGCTAGACCACAGTAAACTTTATTACAAACATAAAGGCGAAAATATACAGAAAATAAGCATATAGTAGCGGTGATGGAATGTATCTTATTTTTATGACTTGAATTTTTACATCAAAAGTTTCCAATAAATGGTCTTGAAGATATCAATGATACCCCTCTCTCTCTCGAAAAACACGTTCATTCGTCTAAAACATTAATATATACTTATCAGGCCTGTCACAGAAACGAATTCCGATTGAAAGTGATTTTATTTTTGGGGAAGCAAGATGCGAAATCACTTCCACTTTCACTAGATTTCTGTGACATGCCTGTATATTGTGATTGACTTTAGTTTTGTTAAGTTTTACATGACAAAAACGTTCACTACCAAATATTGTGATTAATACTTTCAAAAAAGCCCTAAATAACATCGAAAAGTTTTTACAGGGGAAGCAAATAACTCTCTTTTTTGTGTTTGTAATTTATTATTTATCGAAGGGCGCTTGCTGAAAAGAACAATCAATCTATCTATTGACATCTAGCGATGTCAATGGTACGGTCAGTACGGATTTTCTTAAATCAATACAGAGTGCTTGGTTCAAGTACGGCCTCGTTCTTCAAATAATCAGAAAACGGGATTGACTTAAGCAAAATAATAAATTAAAAATTAATCTTAAAACTGTTCTTGATTTAAGAATTTCTAAGTTGGTTTTAATCAAAAAATCTGTACTTGAATCAATCCGAAAGTGAGATTTTGATTCTGATGCATTTAACACATTCATCACATCAGGCTTCATGAGCACGCGATTTAAAATGCGGATGTCTACAAGTGTAGTCATGTAGTCATCTTCGGAATTTTTTTAAAGACGACAGCTACAAATAAAAAAATATAAACAGCTGTTGTTCTTTATTATGTATTATTATTTTAGTTGTGCCACTGTAATTCTTTACTTTTATAAAATGGAACAACATGCATAATATCGCAGTCGTACACAATCTCAGTTTAGGGAAATAAATATATGAATTATTATCAAAACAATTTTTGGGAATAAAAAAATCATTATTAATAAGATTTATAAATTGCAAATTTTTATTTTTGATAAAACCACTAAATTTATTGTGTAATAACTACAATTTGAGTCTATTGTAGGGGAATGTGAGAAAAGATAAACTCACTGTTTATTGTTGTTGTTTTGTTTAAGCTTTGATATTGTTACAAGTAAAACTTGAGTGTTAAAAATTCCTATTCGCTTAACAGTCTTATTTGTAAAATATTATTAGCTTTCCTAAAGTCTTTGGAAAAAGTTTCCTGACGGGCTGGCATAAGCAACCAGTGAAATGCGCATAAAAACTGGCTTTCCCTCAACAATAAATTTCAGTATTTTAGCAAAAATAAAAATTGGGAATCTAATAAAAGTATTATTTGTAATACATTTTATAACATAGAAACAAATGAATTGATTATAAAACATTTAAAATTACATAATTTCTTTGTTTTTGAAACTCATTAAAGTTTATTTTATCCTAACGGCACCTAAAACTAAAAATGCATTTATGAATAATAAAAAATGCTATATAAAATATAAGTTTTTGAAATTGGTTCTTAAAGAATTAATAAATCGGTGTTTTTAATACATTATGTGAAAGATATTTCGAAGTACATTCCCAGTTGGCTATGTCGTGCAAGAATCATGAATGATTCGTTCACGACAATGTTAATTCCTGCACGACAGGTAAGCGACAACTAATGAAAATCGTCGCCGCCATTTTTAAGCAAGTGTCATAAAAATTGTGCACGTCACAAAGAAAGACAATTTCGCTTAGCCTGTCGTACACACAAAGAACGACTACATAGAAGACAATATCATATACTTTCACGTCAACGAATTTGTACAGGACAATGTCACCTAACTTATCGATGATGACCATATGAACGACATTGTCTTCCATATTGCCTTGGATGACCATCTGTACGACATTGTCATCCGTATTGTCTTCGATGACTATACAGCCGACAATGGATTCTTTTTTGTCGTCAACGACTGCGCATTATTGTCGTTGAAGATCGTGTGTACGTCGTTTGCATTCACTTTGTCGTCGAAGACAGCTAACACGACAATGGTGCCTATAAACCTACAGAAATAAATACAAATAATCAACAGCACATATTTCTAAAATCATGCTTTAGTCTTTCACTTCTCAGACTTGACTGACTGGTTTTCTTCACTTTGCTTTGGTTGCTTCTTAATCATATCGTTATTCTACAGCTATTTTTGTTTTTTATTCGGAACAAATTATTTTTGTTTGTATAGAAGACATTTTAAAAGACAATGTTGTTCATATGTTCGTCTTAAGTAGTTGATATAGTACACCTTACAAGGCAATGTCGGTCATGTTGTCGTGTATAGATTTTGATAAAGGATAACTTAAAAGACACTGTCGCTGATACTGTTGTTGATAGAGGATACTATACAAGACAATGTCGGGCATTTTAGAGTCCGCTTAAAAAAGTTCTACAATCTCGGGAATGCTGGAACATTGGGTATTGATACGCATTACTTGAGGAGCCACCAGGCGTGATTCAAGTTTCGTTCAGTTGACGGAAGTCTCGACAAAGTGTTCATACCAGAGTGAAAGTTATTACTAAACTTCGCCTAAAACTACCTACGATTTAGAGTCTCATAAAATTTGGCACACATTAATTTGTTATTGCGAAAACTGGTGATGTGAGATTTTTATAAAAATTCCCTTATAATTTAACCCAAGAATGATAAGCTTATTAGATCTCATTTGGCCCTTTGACCTAACGGAACGAAAATTATTAGTATATAGCAACGTTTTGGTGTTTCGCACAAAACAGAAAAAGCCGTTCCTTCAAAATATGAAGCTGTAATATTTAGCAGTACCATTCATTTCTTTTCTACGCTTTCAGTTCGGTATTCAAGTTTTTGATTCGCAAAATTTACCGGTGCTTATGCCTCTAGGGTTAATAGAGATCTTATATTGAAAATTATAATTTGGATGGTAAGAATCAAAGACTCTGGTTTGGTTACCTCTGTAAAATAAATGGATAGCAATAATCAGCTAAAGATCCTAACCAGTTCATTGGTTTTTTTTCTCGATATAATTACGTTTTTTTATTATTGTATAATCCGTATTCGTTTATTTCCTATCATTTGTTTAACTGATTGTAAAAAAATATTGCAAAGAAAAAAAGGGATCAATAATATTTTTATAACCTTAATGTGTTTAAATTTTTATTTTTATCTCGCAGTTCATGCCATTTATTATTATGCTTACCATGGCCTGGATACGATTATTTTACACCAGCAACTTTTTGTTTCTACAAAAAATTTACAAACTCAAAAGTATAAAAAAAAACCTTAAAACATATTTAGTATGTAAGTTTGCACTTGGCACTCGAACCAATTTAAAATTCTTTGTACAAACTGACCATATATTTTGGTCCAACTGACATTTACTGCCTCGTAGTTTCTTTCTTACTTTTTTTCTTGTTTCATACTTTATAGTATATTTGTTGTTTTTCCTTTTTTTTTTTTTTTTGTTCTTTTTTATGTCCATTTGGTATTGAGAGCTTTTAGAACAATTTTGTTAGCATGTGTTAGTAAATCTAATTTACAAATTTTACGCTTTTGAATTGTTGTGTCAGACTTTGATATTGTTCTTGTTATTATCGTTTTTTTTTCATTTTCGTTACACTTAATATGCTTGTCGCCTTGAAGTGTTTGCAGCTTGATTTGATGTAATATATTGGTAAGTTATACAAATTTAAGTTGAGACAAAAAGTGGTGGTGGAAGTAGACATTTCGTTAATGTTGTACTGGGTGGCTCATAAGTAACGTTATGATTTATTTAATAAATCACTTTTTTCTTTTTGATTTTATTAAACGTGTTCATTTATTAAAATTTAGATTATAGTTTGTATATACATTAGCCTGGCCCATATTTTCAAGAACAAATTTCAAAATTACTTTGGACATCTGGGCACCCCCTAATTTTTTTACTAGCAATAAAATTAGTATGTATGCAAAGTTTTACGATAAAATTCCAACTGAAAGACTGTACTCAAACCAATGAAATATTAATAACAAATTAAAATTTTTGTTATTTTAAATAAGGTACAATTAACTGAATAGTTGAAAAATAATTTATTTTACAGTAAAAAATGGATTAATACTTAATATAAAAAAAACTTTTAAAAAGAGGTAAGTTACGTATAAAAAAACAGGTTTAGTTTTTCGAAGATGACGGCTTCAAACTCTCAATTACGGCTTGTTTTGTCGTTTTGGTTGGAATACACTTTCTGTTTGCTTCAACCACTTGCAAAATCAACTGTTTCTCTTCATCGTCGTTTGTCAGAAGCTTATTGAACTCTTCAAACATTCAAACATTCAGTAAGTGCATTATAAACTGCCGTAGAAGTATTTGCGCCGGTACCACTTACAAGTTTTGGCACTCTAAGTAATTTTTCCTTACCATTTGCTGATACTAGAATTGGCAATCGATCTACTTTTTCAGTTCCCAAAATATCATGTAGAATTTTTCCGTCCCAATGAACAATTATTGGATCATCAAAAGAAACAGACTGCTTTATTTCTGCAAACACACATTTTCTTCCTTCTTTTCTTTTGCGTTGATTGGTACTTCGTGACAATGGCAAAGAATTTGGTTCATGTCCCAATGCTGCCGCAATAGGCACCATTAGTCTTAGGGCTTGCCTATCAGAAATCTTATTGCGATCTAATGCACTAGTAACGTGTTTAGAGAATAATAATTTCTTTGTAGTTGTTTCAGATTGCTGGTCTGTTTGAACTCTTCTTTTAGTGGGGAAAGAAGACCCTGTTGAGCTTGACGGCTTATATAGCTCGTTTGATTTAATTTCAGCAGAATCAGAGTACTCTGGAGATTCATCCTCGGTATCTAAACTTGAATAAGTCATATCTGGAGATATTATGGAAGCGGAGTGTAGCTTATTCCCTTTTTTAAGTCACTCTTGTTCTTTTTTTCTTCTTTGAAAAATTCTTTCTTGCTTTTTGTTGTATTTTTTGTCTGCTAATGAAATAATCATTTTACGTTCCGTCCTCTGGTCTATTAAAAACCCTCTGTCTTCGCCTACTTTGCACATAGTAAGTGCATCATTATGAGCAATGTCAAAAAGTATATCCAACTGATCTTGAAATTTTAAATTATGATTCTTTTGGGTATCAGATGTTCTGCTTTTATTTTTCTTTAAGAGACGCCATTCAGAATGGTGTTTCTCGAGCTTATCAATACAATGCTTCGCAAGTCTAATCGGAATAGTGGATTTTTGCCACACTAAAATTAATTCCTCTACAGTACTGTGACTTGCATTTCGAACTGAATTTTTTTCTTCTAGGAAGAAGTGAAATCTAAGAAGAACTTGTCTTAGAGTTGGTAGTTGATTACACCTGGATATTGGCTCTAAATCTTTTACACCAATCAAAAATATTGTGTCTGCTTGACGTGTTGAACTTGATGACAAAGGCATATTTGCAATTTTTATTCGGGTGTTTTTTATTTTCTTGATAAAAACAATTTCTGAACAAAATATTTACACTTTCAAACTAGAACCTTTCTTTATAAACTTTCTTAAACGAATGAACTAACACAAACTTTTTTAAAGTTAGTTTTCATATAAAATCACACACAGCAATATTTCGTATACACAAAACGCAGCACTCATATACATATATCTGACAGTGTGAGGGAGACTTAACCATATAAGCGTTGAGCACTGCCTTCTGTCTCACGTAGGGCATTGACATTTTTACACAATACTACTATTAACTACAGTAAAAAAACCAGTGGGTGCCCGGGGGTATCAAGTGAGTTTGAAAATTTTGGGCCACCCTAATATACATATATTCACACTATGGTTTAAAGGTAATATATTTCAAATAGTGCCCATTGTTTGCTTCGATCTTGCATGTTTTTCCAGAACTTTTCCCATACTTTTTCTGAGCTCCCAGCGCTTCCTTGCCCTTTAAGTAACCCCAAGGAAAAAATTGGGAGCCGTTAAATCAGGCAAACGTGGTCGCCAATTAAAATAAGTAGAACGCAATATTATTCGATCACAAAAAAAACGCACATTTGGACGAGGTGTGTGAGCTGTGGCTCCATCTTGTTGGAACCACAATTTTGGATTGTTCCCTACTTCAGACCTTAAAAAGTTGTCAATGGATGCCGGCATTGAATACCATTCACATAACCCGTTAAAAATATATGTGCATCTAAGTGGGTGCATTTGATGTTCAACAATGACTTTTGGATTTTGGGTGCCCCAAATTCTGCAACTTTGTTTATTCACATGACGATTGAAGTGAAAATGGGTGTCAACGATCATTATTCAATATGATCGTTGTGTCTAAATAATGTAATGCTGACTTTGAAAATAAAATTGAACAACTTTGGTCCGTTGTTCTGCGCTAAGTCTTTTCGTCATAAATTTCCCAAGTTTTTCAAAATTAATTTAGAAGAAAAAAAAATAACGTGAATGAATTTACTTATTAAATCATTACTTATACGCCACCCTGTACGTAGAAAATAAAAAATGATGACAGTAAAATGAAAGCAAAAAAAGGTCAAAAAATTTAATTTCTGACCATATTCGAGTACATTTTTTATATCAACCCTCATTGTCTCTGGGGTAATGTCAAGTTGTCAAAATGTAAAAAAATACTCCATTTTATATTTTTTTTCTTTAACTAACTTATATTTTTTGTGTTTGCCTATTGAAATTTCGTTAAAGTTTTTTATATTTGGGTCACATATGGAAACGTGACTACTGAAATGTAAATGAGATGATTTGCGAAGCAACGTTGGAAGAAATGCATTGGATTTGTTAAGGCTAAAAAATATTTTGCTTTTACGACTTGAAATAAAAGAAACGCCATTAAAAATTTAAACTTAAAAAAAGAAGAAATTGATGAATATTTTAAATAGGCAAATGCATTGAATTGAAAATTTGAAATTTTTTTTTAAATATTTATAAAATTTTTCTATCCATCGAGTTGGAGAATAATGTTGGTTTATTTATAAATTTTAAGTAAGAAAGAGTGAGCAGAGTGATTTGTTATGGTAAACATTTAGTCAAAAGTGTAGCAATTAATTTTTTTTTACGAAATTCTTAGACCACAAAATTAAAATAAGAGAAAAAAAATGTTTAATAATGGTCGATTACGGACCTAATTGATTTAGATTCAATCAATTACAGAATATACAGAAATACAGAATTGAGTATATAAAATCGACCAAATCGTTTTATTTTCCTTGGCTCAGTACCACTGTTTACTGATATTAAAATTTATTTTCATTAAGACTCGTTATTTTTGTCACCAATGGTAAAAAGGGGATAAACATACACTGCGCGTCATCAGGTTAGTACCTCCCCAATGTGTTAATTATGTTTGCTTTTGTTGTTAATCTATTATACAGAGTTTGCTTGGGAAACATTTTGTAGTTACAACGTCAAATATTTCCGGATTTCAAAAGAAGAATTAAGATGGCCGTATTCCCGTACAACCACAGAAAAACCTATAAACATAATATGGTCACTTCCAGTAAAATTATTTTCAACGAAAATTTTTATAAATATTATGATTTATTTAACCATATGCTTGTCACCGGCAACCTTATTATAGGGTAATAAGTCCTCCATCAAGAAGCCATAACTATACCATGGTTGCTTTTAAACCTATTGTGGTTCAATATGACAATAATTTATTTTTTTAACAATCGTATTTTTCTTTTTTCTGAGAGCAATATGCTACGGTTGAAAAGCAACCATGCTATTATATGTATTAATAAAATTTTTGTTATATTTAACCATAACATATTCGGATGCAACCATAATATGGCTGTGGCTTCTTGATTGAGGACTAATTTAACAGTAGTATGGTTGCCTGTGATAATAACATGGTTAGATAAACCTGATATGCTTAACAATTTTCATTAAATATTGTTTTTTATAACTGAACCTGGTGAAATTGGTCGTTAGTAATTTAAATTTTTAATTTTTTGGTTTAATTTTTTGTAAATAAAGAATTAATTTTATTAAAATACTTTTTTTACATTAATCTGTTTAAATACCCACATTTAATTGGTGATCTCGCGTTTTTTTAATTCTCTAAAATGTGTGTAAATCTAAAATGTCCTCTCCGCAAAGAACATTGAAGCTGGATGGAAACTTTTGCAATGCCATGTTTATCAGATACTGTTTGTGAAACGTTTATGAACGGATGGGTATTAAGATTTGGTTCCCCTGATGTAATTCACACCGATAGAGAACGTCAATTAGAATCAAATAATTTTCGTAGTTTAGCTTAATTTTTAGGAAAAAGGATCAAATACTCTATATCCTATCATCCACAATCGAATGGGTTAGTTGAACGAATATGAGGAATCTCAATGGACTAAAGTATTGCAGGTAGTTTTGTTGGGCTTACGATCATCGACTAAAGATTCAATTAATCTTTCCCCCGCTGAAATGGCTTATGGCGAAACTCTTCATTTTCCTGCGCAGTTTTTCAATGAATCTACAAGCTTGTTGAACAGTAACGATTTTGTAACTCATTTGCAGACTATTATCTCAAGAATTAAACGAGCATTTTGTTCTAACACTTTTACAACATCACTTTTTATTAACCTTCGCTCTCATGAAGACATTTTTGTATTTGAACTCATGATATCTACCTGGGTATATAATGACTTTATCCATTCCATTTGTGTAAGGCATTTTATGTATGAACAAATTTTTTTTATCAAAAAATCTAATTTTATAAGAATACTTAGTGGAAAAGTTCACACAATCGACAAAAGTTGTCTCAATACTCAACCAAAAGAGCAACAAGATGTTGGCCTTTGGCGATGGTTTTTAATTTATTGGGTATTTCAGCCCCAGAAGCTTACAATATATACGCCAAAAATAACACACAAAGTACAGTTAACCAATATCAACGAAGATTGTTTTTGATCTCCTTGGGAACAAATCATTGCATATCACAAATAAAATCTTGAGCCGAAAACCGGATGGTAGTAAGTAAGATTTTACCAAGACTATCTACTAGGGTATTCATTTAATCGGTTAATCGCTCGATTAATTAACCGATGTTTTGGTTGAATCGGTTAATAATCGGTTAGTTTTGTAATTGATCGGTTAACCGATTAATAACATAACAAAAAACAATTATTAAACTAAAACGAGCAAACAAAAAAAAATAATTCATAAATATGTAATACAACATTTTTTAATTAATACGTTAATATTATGTATTTATTAGAAAATAAACTGTAAGATCATTTTATTAGTTATTTCAATAGTTTAAGGAGACCTTAAAAATAATGTTTTCGAAAAATGTTTAGGATAATCGCTTACATCCTAAACATTGTTAAAGCTTTGATATCGTTGCAAAGAAGACTTTTTGAGTGTTTGTAGGTAATTCTCATTCCCTCTGTAGTTTTGTTTGCTAATAACTTTGGCTTTTCTAAAATTATTTAGGAGAACGTTTCCTGATGATCTGGCCTAAGCAACCAGTAAAATGCGCATAGGAACAGCTTATCCTCCAACAATAAATTTCAGTATTTTTTTTATCAATTATTTAAAAAAGGAATTAAGCACAACAAACAAAATCTTTTAATAAATAATAGTATTCCCAAAAACAACTTTGATAATAAAATTTTTTAAATAAATTGTTTAAATAACCACAATTCTTTTGCAAACCTTAAATATTTGACGTTGTTACTTCAAAATGGTACCTATACAAACTCTGCAATGCAGATTTTACTAATGATTGCGATTTCTGGGGTTTTGATGCGCTGCTAAACATTTTCCTAACAAAGTTGAAAGCTTGGCTGTTTCAAAAATTGTCTACTACGGTCTGCGGAACGCAATTGTGTATGGGTTTACATTTGCGTAATATAAGATGCTAAAGCTGCTACATCTATAGTATTATAAAATAATGCTACTGACCAACGAATATTCGCCTAATAGTTTGTCCATATTGGCAACTCCTCCTTTGGTTTTCTTGCGATTTGTAATAATTTCAGCTTAAGCAACAAAAGCAGATTCTTTTGATTAGTCTTTACATGAACAGTTAATAGCATAATTACAACATAATCTAAAATAAAATTGTAAATATAAAGTGAAGCATCTAAATAAACACTTATACTATCGAAAATTATACAATCAAAAAATAAAAACATGTAAAGTACAAGAAGTACCTATGTATATGTAGCTGTTTATTTCCTGGCAGAAGCCGTTCGTTCTTTCTTACTGTTCCCATGTTAAATTCCATGAGCTTAAATTTTTTCCTAGCTCTAAGGATGTTAAAAAGTTGTTTTTGTATGATAAAACCAGATATAAAACCATTCATTCGCCTTTATTTGTTTGACGCTAGACTTTTGATGATTTACCAGTGTACAGTTTTCCATGCATAGGATAAAAGTTTACTGCATCGCAAACAAAAAATAAGTTTTTAGCTGTGACGTAAATTGTCATTCAGCATTGTCCAAATATCTCGAGAAGCGTTATCAGAGTCTGCACGTAATATGCGGGTTTCATTATTATCAAAACGTATGCAATGTAGCATTTGGATATCTAAAAAAAGACAAGTGAGTAGGTTTCCACAACTTTGTTATGTGTTCTCTATTTGACTTGTGGACGCCAGCGTGAATAAGAATTCCTCTAAAAATATCTAATTCTTCTTCGCGGAATGGCTTAAATGTTTATATTTTTTTTTTGCTGTTTTTGCTTTGTAGTCGTTAATTATTTTTTCCATTTACGGTTACAATACACTCAAAATATTGTGTAGCTAAATTCAAAAGAAACCCTATTTTAAACAACTAAAAATTTATTTAAAAAACGGATAACTTACAATTCATTTCAAATAAATGAATTTTACATTAATTTTTACTTAGCAAACAGCAAAATTTAAAAGTTAGTAGTTGTTACTTTTAAAAAATATATTTTTAACGACAAAAAATCATTCCGTACAATATCAGTACGGAGAAACATTATTTTTTGGTAGTTTGTTTTTTAAATAAAAAAACATAAATTGAATGTGGGAATTATTTCTTTTTCATAAGTTACTTTATTATATTCAAAATTTTTTATTTTTCGAATTTATTCTATGAGCTAAATTTCAATATTTTATAAAGCTTTTTTGTAAAAGTTCTATTACTTAAAATTTTTTAGGAATGACTTTATACACTACAAAATACATAACTGAAATTTAGCTCATAGAAAAAATTCGAAAAAAAAAAATGTTGAAAAAACATAAATGTAAAAAATAAAGTTATTCGTAAATTAACTATATTTTTATTAAATTTTTATTGAGTTCTACGAAACACGAATTTAACCCTAGTTAGATAACGTTATTTTTTTGTACTGAAAAGATAACGTTACGCCTGAAAGACGTGTGTTAGTTTATATCCTCTAAAGGACATCACCGAAAATAATATTGATACATTTTTTGTTAAAATCATTTATTTATTCAATTTCTTTTAAAATAAAGTAATTTTTAGACAGAAAACAATAATAAAAATAAAATGCAATAAGTCCTAAAAAAATATCACAACTTAAAGAGTTATTTATAAAGGACTTGAGTTCGACTCTAAAAACTAAGACAAATCCTTTTTTTGTATTTTGCTTAGATAATAATATCTATATCACCAATACATACCCAAAAAAAATAATAAATTCAAATAGCATTATCGCAAGATTTACAAACTAAATATTTGTGGTCGGCACACAGGTGCATTGCATTTGAACATACCATTTTGGACGTACGTCGAATTTTTGATGGACAGAAACCACAGTATTTTCTCTTTTTGTTATTCAAGCTGTTCTCCACTGCTACTGTAATTATTGTTTACTTCATCTGGTAAATCATTTTTAATGTTGCCGCGCAAAGTTTTCGATAAAGTAGGAATTTCTAGCCTTTTGTTTGGTGTATTGAACAATTTCTGAAATTATTTCGGTAGTAAAAAAAATAACGAAGCATGAAATTGGGTCGTACAGTGATTTACATTCCCAAATTAGTCCTCTTGCCGTTCGAACTTTCTTCATTGAAGAAATTCGTCCAGCGCTTTCACCCTCTGATGTAGTCCAGATATGCTTACTTTTACGTCTTATAGTGAGATAATATACAGTAATAATTGGCTATAGGCAGAAGTAGTAAAATGATCAGGTTCTTAAGGATTTTCTTAAGTCGGTGGTATATTCTCATCAGCATCAAGGATGCAAACAAGCGTGTCTTATACATAACGTTGAACCTTATCCTCAATTTATTCATCTTCCGATTTGCTCACATTTTCCAGTGAATCTGAGTCGTCCAACACGCTTTTCAAGAGCAGCAATTTCTGCGTCGTCCAAGCCACGCTTACAAGACATTTTTAAAGCTAATTTAAATAACAAATACCTAAAAATTCAACCAACACAAAAAGTTATTTTTGCTACAAAAGTTACACCAAAGATAACGATACGTCTCTCAGACGTATCTTGTGTTTATTTGTGCTTATTTCTCAAAGAAAACACAACTTAACGCACAAAAAAAGCCACCACCAACAAGCTGATGCTAACGACTGAGATAATTGAGAGCGAGACAGTTGTATGTTAACAAATGTGAGAGAAGGAGCATAAAATTGAAAAAGCGTACGTCTCGCAGACGTACCTTATCTAACAAGGGTTAATAACTCACAATCAGTAATTGTAATAATTTTATGAGTGTACACATAAAAAATTTCAACTTGTGTATCTTTGCAATAATAGAAATCAGCGGAATAATATTTACAAGTTTATTTCAAATTTGCTAAATTTTATATGCATATGGAAATTTTACTGAAAATGAGCATCTATTTTAAGTATCAGAGTTATCATGCACATATTTTTGGTAAACAATTTAAGTTTAAAATTATAAATATTTCTACGTACATATATAGGTACCCAAATATCTTGCAATGCTGTTAAAAGTGTTTTTTTTTAGCAATTTAAAGCAAATTATCTTAGGACACTTAAAATTTAATTTGCAATGAAGTGTTGCATTTACGACTATGCTCTGTTACTTTAACTTGATATCAACCGAATTATTTTTTGTTTACTCTGATGTTTTCTATTATTTTTGGTTTTTGGCTGATGGGTGCCCCGGTAGACTAGCTGGTAGTGAGCTAGTCTATCAGTACCGGGGTTGCGGGTTCGATTCCCGCCAGAGACTCTGGTCTCCTGCAGACAAGCAAAAAGCTTCGCGGGATTAAGTGTAGGAATAATAATAAAAAAAAAAAAAAAAATATCAGAGATTCTGAAGTCGAATAGAGATTTTTTTTACTCAATACCACGATCGGTGGGAAGAGTATTTTGCATATGTGCTTAAATTTGTAAGGCATACAGTTGTTGTTCCAAGACCAAGCTTTAAGTATACTGATCGATTGGGTTCCCTGTTATGAGTCAAATGCGTTGTGGAAAAAACGTATTTCAAATACTTAAATTCAAAATACAAATATGTACTTTTTTATTTTTCTTTTTTAAAATATATAAATACAAAATACTCGTAGTTTTGAGCAAAAGTAATTTGAAATATCTTATATGTATATAAATCGGCAAAGGCCATGTTAAGAATACTTAACTCCTCTGTTTGCCCAATGACACTAAAAGTACACAATTTTAAAGGTAGTCATATTTTCTTACAGAAGTGCACAATATATACCTATATATCGAGCCATAACCGCAAAAAAGGATTAAGCGACAACAGTTTCAATTTTCGTTTTTCTTTTTAATAAATGAATTTATTGGCAACACTTTCATCATCTCCTAAAATCTCTTGGTTACAGAAGGTACCGTTACGATTTTATAGCAAAATCAATTTTAGTTTAAGCGCCAATTTTCATACAAAATTTTTTATGAAATATAATAAAAAAAACCTTCTCCTGTAAAATGTTGTTTTTGTCGCTTGAGTTTTTTTTACGGTTATGGCTCGATATATTCAAATCTGTTCAATACTTTTGGAGTTATAAGCGTTCGAATTTGCTACTAACACATATGCAAAACACATAAATAAAAAATTTGTTTTTTTTACAATTCCACAAAGTTTTTTCTATGAAATAAAAATATATGGTGATCGATTATTCGACATTTTTCAGAAACTGCCCAGGAAAAACTTTTTGAATTTTGGTAATAGGTCGTAGTTGTTTCATACGTTACCTGGTAAGTAGTTGTCATTACAATTGTCATTATTCTGAAAACCTCAATAAGTACTTGCTAGTAATGACCTCAGTAAGTACTTTTTACTACTATTATTTTCAGTTATGAAAATTTGCTTACTAATAATCAGCTAAATAACTACTTATTAGTTGTCTTGTTTTTAATACTGAATATTTACTTACTGGTAACTAGCTCCGTAACTACTTATTAGGTCTCTTAACTGCCGCCAATTAAATAAAAACTAGTTATTTTTTGGTTTCTAGTAAGTATATTGTAAGTAATTACAATTCAACTTACTGGTAGTTATGTACTTATGTACTTATTTGTATTTATTAGTTAGCTGAGAATTAATGGTTCTTTAAGCTCTTGTAATTTTATTTATAAGAAGATCAGCTTAAATTATTTTTTTCTTGTTCTTGTTAATATTCTTGTTGATTACTAGTTTGCTTAAGAAAGCTTAAAGCATTTGTTGCTGCACAATAAACATTTTGTAATTGAATTTTGAGCAAATTGTTTTATATGACTTATTATGCAAATTATTATTATTAAACAATTGTTCGTCGATTATTGCAAAATAAACGTGTGTTCGATTTCACGCCAAAACGACCGGTATTCGAATATTTCGACTATATAAATCGGCAATGGTGAACCAGTTAAAAACACTTTCATCCATTACTTTTCAACCGAACCTCAATGGGGAGAAAGGAGTATCAAAACGGGGAAACATATTTATATAAACATTTATATAACATAACTTATATAACATAGAAACAAAAAAGAAAAAAGAAACAGCCAAATCGGTACACTTTTACTTTAAATAAAAAAAGCTTTATGAAGTATTTTGTAAAATACAAAATATTTATTTTATAAATTATGATGTTTCAAATGATTCATCGTGAAGTTTAATTTATAATGTTAAATAAAACAAATAAATTTGAAAGTGAACTTTTAATTTATATTATTGGCTAAACGATCAATTATGCCATAAATTGATGTTACTATTTGAAAATGATACCATGTAAATGTTGGCGTAGTCACACGTGTGAGGTGTTTCAACTTTGGGTAACTCGATCAAGCAAAGCAACTGGTATCTCACGAATAACACGAGAAACGTTGGCGAAGAATCAATCGTAGCTGGCTTATTCCTAAAGATCTCAGACTTAGACATATCCCTAATGAAAATAGTCAAAAGGTGTGATAGTCCCACGATGTAGGTGGCAAATTTACCGTAGCAAAACGTGAAATTAAGTGCTTTCCAAAATTTTTTTACAATAAGGTTGTTATTTCAAGCGCTGTATGCCTCGTAGCGCCGTCTTGTTGAAACCAGAGCTCGCAGAGAACATGCGCTTGAATTTTTAGTATGGTGCGATAACGGTTATCATTAACGGTAACATGCTGATTTTCCTAATCTTTAAAGAAATATGAACCAATAATTCTTCTAACCCATAAACCCTACCATACCGTTGTTTTTAATGGATGTGATGGTAGCTCTTCGGGTTGCTCATCATCCCAAATACGGCAACTGTGTTTATAAAACATTCAGCCAGAAATGTGATTTATAACAGAACAAAATTTTACGATAAAACACCAGATTTTTTTTAAGATTTTCTAGAGCCCATTCACTGGAAATCAGATGCAAATTTATGTTCCATGATGACTTGCCAAATGATTCTGAACAAAAATGACAAAGCACTTTGATATGAGTCACGCGTGATCTGTAAAAAAAGCATACTGAAAATCAAACCTTACGATGAATCACCCTTTACTTAAATCCAGCTGCCTTTCTGTATGTTCATAAAACTTTGTTTAATGAAAGAAATTATAACATGACTTTAAATACCTATCATTCAAAAATTCTATCGAAGATGAGGCTCGTCAACCATTAAATTCTAGCACGTTCACCACTCACCTTCACATATTTTTTACATGGGAGTTTACACAGAAACTCATGTCACATATATGTGTCCGATTTTTAGTAAAATGTATTTACCTCTTATTTCATGAATGTTTGTTGGAAGTATTTTTCTTGTACGTTTGAGTCTCTGTTACAATGTGATTTATCTAAAAGTGCTGCGGTTTATGTCTAGGCTGAGTAGTTTTTTAAGAACTAGTTTTTTGTTTCGTTCATGTCACATTTATTTTGTTCCTGAGTTTGGGCAGAAAACGCAAAAAACTGCTGAGTTTTTTACAAAAGAATCATGTTACCAAATTTTATTAAAACTGGTCAATTTTTAAACTTATCACCTGAAAGCTTCTTTCACCATCGTTAATATGTTGGAATAATAAAAAAGTAATAAGCAAAAGCTTATAAAAAGTTAAAAATTAAAAATTTTGCAATCAGACGTCAAGAAGTTAACATAAATCTCCTATATACACCCTCCAGAATGAACCCTTAACCCTAGGACTCTCGGTAACTTTTTACCACTAAGTTCTCCTCTTGACCAGACCACAATTTGTACAGCTAAAAACCCCAATTAAATAAAAAGTAAATAATTAATTAATTCATTTATTAATGATGTGCTAATAATCCCAATTTTTGAATGAAAACACTGAAATTTATTGTTGTGGGAAAGCTAGTTTCTATGCGCATTTCGCTGGCTGCTTCGGCCAGCTCGTCCGGAAACTTTTTCCAAATACTTAAGAAAAGCTAAAAATATTATACAAGTAAGACCATAAAGTGAATAAGAATTTTAAACACTCAGGTCTTACATGTAACAATATCAAAGGTTCAACAAAAACACAACAATAAACCGTCAATTTTTCTTTCTTACATTCCCCTACAATTGGCTGATTTTTTTCCAACACGAATTGTAGTTGTAAGAGGATAGAAAGGAAAAACAAAATTAAAAAAAAACAAGTTGCTTAAATAAAGCAGCTTGCCATTTCAGTTTTTTATTTTCCGGGCACATGCAAATTTATTATCAAAAATTATTTTCGGGAATGAAATATTTATTATTATTTAATTCATTTATTAATGATGTGCTAATAATCCCAATTTTTGAATGAAAACACTGAAATGTATTGTTGTGGGAAAGCTAGTTTCTAGTCGCATTTCGCTGGTTGCTTAGGCCATCTCGTCAGGGAACTTTTTCCAAATACTTTAGAAAAGCTGGAAATTTTATACAAGTAAGATTATAAAGTGAATAAGAATTTTAAACACTCAGGTCTTACATGTAACAATATCAAAGCTTCAACAAAGGCACAACAATAAACCGTCAATTTTTCTTTCTTACAAATATATTTTTTATTGAACGTATGCTAATTACTTTAGATTATACAAATTTATTATAGAATTTTATTATTTCATTATTTTATTCCATATGCAAGTCATCGAAAATGTAGTCCTTAATTTCGCACATTGCTATTTCGCATCTAACACAGCTGAAGATTGAACTAAGCGCATAATGGGCCGTAGTTTTCTGATTTGATTCAAACTTTGTTCATTCGATTTACAACATATCATTTCTAAAATTCACGTATCTGTATTTTTAATATTTTGCCCTATTAGAAATATCTTTCAAGGAAAATAAAAAAATTGGTCTGGCTAGACCAAGAGGGTCATTTCATAGACTTTTACATAAAAATGGAATTTAACCCCACTTATTTGCTCCAATTGAATCCAAATTAGTTTCATTCGAGTTAGAACATATAATTTATAGAATTCACGTCCCTGTTTTTTTGATTTTCTGTTATATGCGAAAAATATTACAAGCAAAACACAAATTTGGTCTGGCCAGAGCAAGACGGTAAACGGATATTTTTTGATTCAGATAACAATATTTATACTAGATTTATATTCGGCACAAAATCATAACCTTAAGTTATTATTTTTAAGTGGCATGTCCATATTTTCTCATAGGTTCAAGTCAGAACCGACTTGCAAAAATTGTTCAGCAAAAAACTTGTGTATTCCTGTTTAAGCTTACACCAAACTTGGGAAATTTTTCTTTAGTTAATTTTTTTTTTTTTTTTTTTGTCAAAATATGTAATCAACAAAATCTGATGAATTTAACCTTCGTTTTACCAAAGGTAATTATGTACATCGTTAACCAATACCCACATGGGTGGTACTGCACATATATTTATAGATAATGAACAAGTTTTCTTCATACAAAAAAGATTTTTTTTTTTTGTTTTTTTAAAGAACTTAACAATTTGTTCAGTAAGCTAAAAGTTCCTTTTACCTGAAACAAATTTAAGGAAGTTATTAAAGAAATAAGAAAGAAAAAGTCACCCGGGTGTGTATTGGTAAAGTGAAGGTTAATTGAGAACCTGCTTTATATTAAAAAAGTACCCATCGGAACTTTATACACCTGCTTAAGTAGAACTTAATTACCTATATAAATCAAATTATAATATGCAATTGCGTTATTTTCGAAAAAAATGCCTCAGTCAGTTCCTAACGTTTTTTCAATATTATCGTCGTCAATGGCGGTGAGTGCTAAACGGCAAACCCCTCTGAAAAGATTGTGTGGTTACAATCGAAACTAGTCAGGGCAACCTGTACGTGAAAACCTGTGTTCAATTCCCAACTCAGTCCAGAATGAAAAATTATAAATATTTTTTAATTAATTTCATGTTGTAAAATTCCTTCCTTCAGTGAACTTAAGCCTGACTAAAAATATCGAAATTGGGATTAATAAGCATTAAGAGCTAAATAAAATAGCCACAATACTAATTATATAAAAATTCGGTATTGTACTGATTGCACTTTTCAAGAATTTTTAAAAATTAAAAATGTTTAAACTTTACATAAAATAAAAAATTCTGTTCGCCACTATCGCTTACATACCTACGAAGCAACTTTACAGATTAAAATACATATTTAGTTAAGTTTTTTTTTCCTTATCTATTTATTCTTTTAAACTCTGCACCTTAATAATTTTTCAATTAACGAGTTAAATGAAAATTATATCCACTAAAGTCTTAGTACAATATAAATAGCGTTATTTCTTTTATCATTTTAACCTTAAAAAAATAAATATTAACAAACTCCTCTCTTTCTGTGGTTAAGCAAATGAAAAGGTATAAAAAAAAGAATTAATTTCAAACTTTTATCTTTTTAAGTCAAAAACTAGAAAACAAAAAACTAAAAAAACATTCGAAAACTTGTTGTAACAAAATTATCTCCTGCAAAGAAATGGAGAAATAGAGAAAAACCTAAAAATATTTCCACAAAGTTTAAACTTATGTACATTTGTACTAAAGTTTCAAACAGAAAAACCGCAAACAAACTTGATTCGTCTTGTTTCTTATGTATCATTCTTTCAACAATTCTTTTTTTTATTTCTTACTTAAAAACAATTGTGCATCTACAACCATATTTGTTAAATTTTAAAATAAAAGAAACGCGTGAATACTATCGCATAAAGCAACCTCAATATAATACTAACAATTGTCAATAAAAAAGAAACTTTATACAAGTTGCAAGGAAAACAGAAAAAAAATCTTGAAATCCTTAAGTTTGAATGAAAATCAAGCCAAATTGATGAGAAAAAAATCCCAACTACACATAGAAAACCATCGAAAACAAAGCAAAAGGCAAGAAAAAAATTACTGACTGAGAGGAAAAAGTTATAAGATGATAAATCACAGCACAACAAATGTTAGATGGAGAACTGGCAAAAGACTGAAAGTTTCAAATGCATGAGTTGAGAAGAAGAATTAAAGTCCTATGTTCGGCTATGTCGATTTTTTGATACCCTCTACCGAGATTTAGACCATCTAAGTAGTGGGCTTTATATAAGGTCTATGGTAGATTAAAGACCGATCTTAAAAAAAATGAATTGTGTGCCTTCTAGTTTTATAAAATTATTACATACCAGATTGTACTACTTATATTCAGTTTTTTATTTGACCTTATTTAATTTAATAAATGTTTATATTTATTCAAGCTCTAGGTCATTTTAATATTTATTTTAAATTATATAATATATAATATATAAATTAATTTAATTTCCTGACGAAGCTAACCAAAGGTTAGCGAAATATTGAGAATTAAAAATAAATATTAAAAGGACCTAGAGCTTGAATAAATATAAACATTTATCAGATTGTTTATGAACAGATCATACAGAAATTTAATAGTACGATATCTTGTCATATTCAAATAGCTTGAGTGTAATATTTAATAGGTTAGGTTCAATGGGCGGCCGACACGAGGACGACTCACTTGAGTCCTTATAGCGGTCCCTTTGTGATACCCTTAGCTAATGACAAGAGTCAGCCGGTATTCACCACACTATTCTTCAGAAGTCACTGCAGCGTCGAACCACCCCGACTCCCTGCAGAACAGGGAGACCGATTTCAGTGTAATATTGGACATATCGTACAGACATGGCGATTCCGGTTTCCCAAAATGCCTAAACCTAATATCCCCGAGACCGGGGCATTGGTAGAGAAAGTGAAACACCGTCTCCTCCTCCTCATCATCATAACAACTCGTACAGTTGTCATTATAGTCAAGACCCATTCTCCTCGCATGAGTATCTATCACCCAATGACCCTTTATGACCGTCCTAATTCGAGACCTTACCGAGACCAAGTAGAACGAGCGTTCTCCCTACGTCATATCCAGGAAATGGAGTCTTGGCCATCGAGCAGATGTACTCCCCCTGCCACCTCTCTTGAGCCCTTCTATATGACTCACGTCCGATGAGAGTCTTGCATCGAGCCATTGAATTGCCGATCACCAGCCAGTAATATTTAATAGCAATAGGTGAATTCAGCCACCTATTAATGTTATTTTTTCTAACAGAAATATAAATTTTTTAGGGCGATTAGTTTATGTTTGGATTCACAACTCTTCTCCTATTATTCCGATAGTGTTGGATTTTAATCCCTGCATGGGATAACTAGAAACAATTTGACACCGATATCGTCCTGTTTATTCGTCCTGTGCTTTCAACATACAGACAGACAGGCAAACGAACATGGTTAAGTCGACTTAGAATTACTCAATGATCCGGAAAATTTACACTTCTTGGAGTCTTAAATTTATATTAAAAAAGTTTCACACGGAATGACAAACTTAGCATACCCTCAATCACAACTAGTTGTGGATGGCATAGAAAGGGAGAGACAAAAAAAAAAGTTAGATACAATATAATAGAAGAGATATAAAAAACAAAATCTTAATTTTTGTTCCGTTTACAATGTCGGGGGGAAATGGTAAAAAAAAAACAAAATGCAACATGGAGCACGGATCCTAAAGAAATATAAAACTTTTTTGAAAAAAAAAATACTTCAAGTATTGGGCGTAAATAAATGCCAGCATCAGGTTTATCAACAACTAACAAGACAGTTCTTTAAGAAAAAAAAAAAAAACCACATCCCCACAAAAAAGAGAAAAACCTAGAAAAATTACCTCATATTAAAAACATAAAAATATAAGAGCTGTAATAAAGTGAAAACCAACAAACTTTTTAATAAAAATATCTTTTTTTTTACCAAAAATCACTTTAGAATTTGTTAAAGATTCATAAAGCAATATTGCTAAGTGAACATTTTAAAATTGCAAGATGCGTTGTTTGTTAAAAGTTTTTGGCTTAAAATTATTTCCACACTTACTGACCATTACATTTTCAGGAAAAAAATGCACATTTGCACATTACTAGATATCAGATATAAGCTAGAAGTGCGACGTTCAAAGTTTGATAGAAAACAAATTTCAATTCCAATGGTTCAGTCGAAAATGGTCTTCGCCACTATAGTGATCCTTATCAAAATGTGCTATGATCACGCTTAACCAATATTTGATGTGCGACACCGTACCAATATTTTTAATAACCATTTGCTTAATAAGACATACAATTTGGTAGATCAAACAGCATTTAAAAATGTGTTTCTTTATAATTCGATTTTTCGGTGGCATGTCGTAATGTCCATGGACGTTGTGACACTTTTAAAAGTGCCATAGTGTCCATGAGTGCAGTCCCATATGGTCCATGGACATTATGACCAGGGCTACCGGTAAGAATTTTAAAAAAGTCTCACAAAATGTTGTTTTTTAAATTAAAGTCTCACACTTTTTTTATACCCTCCACCACCACTGTGGTGAATGAGGGTATACTAAGTTTGTCATTCCGTGTGAAACTTTTTTATTATACACCTAAGACCCCATAAAGTATATATATTCTGGCTCCTTGAGTAATTCTAAGTCGATTTAGCCATGTCCGTCTGTCTGTCCGTCTGTTGAAAACACGCTCACTTTTGAAAAACGCAAAAGAAAAGAACAAACTTGGTCCCAAATTGCTTGTAGTTATCCTAAGCAGTTTGGGCTTGAAATCCAGCAACATCGGTTCAGTAGGATCAGAACTATGAATCAAAATGTGGAACCACCACCCTAAAAAAATTGATAATTTTGATACAAAAACTAACATAAATGGTTTATTATCTGGTAATAAATCATACAGATGCAAATCATACTGGTAAATTTCGTGACGATCGGTCCATAATTTACCATAGGCCCCATATAAACCCATCTCGAGGAAAACAGTTTAGTACGCCTAAAGCCGCAATAAAAAACGCTAGCATACCTAAATTTGGTACGTCACAGTTTTATAGGACCAGAAATCACACTGTAAAATTTGTTTAAGATCGGTCCATAATTTACACTAGTTTCCATATAAACCCTACTCCCGGAAAACAGTTTAGTACGCTTAAAACCGTAATAAATGACGCTATCATACTTAAATTTGGTACGTCACAGTTTTATAGGAGCTGAAATCACAATGTAAAATTTTTTGAAGATCTGTCCATAATTTACACTATTTCCCATATAAACCGTACTCCCGGAAAACAGTTTAGTACGCCTAAAACCGTAATTAATAACGCTATCATACTAAAATTTGGTACGTCACAGTTTTATAGGACCAGAA
Source organism: Pollenia amentaria (assembly GCA_943735925.1). Lineage (NCBI taxonomy): Eukaryota > Metazoa > Arthropoda > Insecta > Diptera > Polleniidae > Pollenia > Pollenia amentaria. Next base: position 182,179,212 of record OX031007.1, on the reverse strand, counting down.
ATCACACTGTAAGATTTTTTGAAGATCGGTCCATAAATTACACTAGGCACCACATAAACTCTACTTCCGGAAAACAGTTTAGTACGCCTTAAACCGCAATAAATAACGCTAGCATACTTAAATTCGGTACGTCACAGTTTTATAGGACGAGAAATCACATTGCCAAATTTCGTGAAGGTTGGTCCATAATTTACCCTAGGCCACATATAAACCCTACTCTCGGAAAACAGTTTATTGCGCCTAAAACCAAATTAAGCTCACTTTGGGAAAATAATAAAGTTCGCCTTAAGCCATCACAGATATAGATATTGCGGTAAAATGCCAGAAAAAATATCATGCAAATTTGTGAAATTTTCTGTTAACGCCAAAAATTATTACACTGCTGTATTGAAATTTATTCTAATTTATTTTTTGTAATACTAGAAATCAGTCTTCAGAATTTTGGGATGATTGGGCCTAATATTCCATAGGTCCAACACAAATTACCCTCCTAAAAATTATTTTAGTTCGGCTAAAACTTTTACGAATCATGATATTTTACTCAAGCATGTTCAAAGTCCTAACAAGAAACGCATAAAATTTTCTTATTGTCGGTCAATAATTTAATTCATGTCTAATTTTAATGCTGACGCTTGTTTTTGTGAAGCTTAGTTAATAATATATATGTACTTATCATATAGAGCTCACTCCTGTCGGTGGAGGGTATCAACGATTCGGCATATAGCACTCTAACTTGTTTAACATTTTTTTAAACCAAAAAACACAACTTACAAAACAAAAAGGAATAAACAATTCAAACGATATATGTAAATAGCTACACGTAGAGAAAAAAATATGGTTGGGCATGGTTACGGCAACGACACTATGTTTATTGTAACAATATATTGTTATCGTACACAAAATATTGTTATTTTTATTTAATATCAACAATATTATGGCAACTGTAAACATGTCAATGTTTATCGCCATTATAAATTTAATTATAGTTCACTGAGAAATAATAATTTTTATATCAACTAAATAATGATAACTATGAAAACATATTATATTCCTCACAACCATTTAATGATATTTAATAGCCATAACATATTAACTTTGTATACGTGTTCTCATAACATACATGGGCATACTGCATTACTTTTTTACTGCAGCAAGCGTTTCAGTAATCAGTAAATGCTTACTGGTAATGAAATATAATTTTCATTACCAGCAGTAAATTTTTACTGATTACTGAAAAAAAAATCAGTATTCAGTAAAGTTTACTGATTACTGGGAAAAAAAATCATTATTCAGTAAATTTTACTGATTACTGAAAAAAAATTTCAGTATTCAGTAAATTTTACTGATTACTGAAAAAAAATTCAGTAATCAGTAAAGTTTACTGAATACTGAAAAAAATGACAGTAATCAGTAAATTTTACTGAATACTGAAAATTTAGTCACGATTACGTCTTTTTTTTTTTTTTTTTTTTTTTTGACAAGCTCAAAGCTTTGCGGGTTTAGCACAAGAAATATTTGTAAATTGGAAAATTTGTTGAATAAAGATAAAAGATTTTATATATTATTGGCTTTTCTTAATACAAGCATTTCAAAATTTGTATCACTGAGTTTTTGTCTTCTGGAACGATTCACAATCCCAGCGAAAGAAAACAATCTTTCTACAGGAGCAGACGAAGGCAAAGGAGTATTGTATTTCAAAAACACGTTTTTAAAAGCACTGTGATTATGCAGACAATTTATGCTAGTATCTTGTTCGGCCAGGTACAAAATTGTTTCCTGGAGATAGTTTGCCAAGCCACCTGAATTAATAGTTATGCCCGCATCTGTTTAAGAAAATAAGATAAGCATGTGAATAATAAATACAAAAATTTAATGGAAAATAAGATGCAAAACGTTACCATTACTTTCCTCTCCAAAATCTAAAAATGATTTTTGCGGTCTTTGAGGCAAAGCACGGCTTTCAAGTGTGGGTATTTTTCCATATTTTACAACATATGTATTAAAAATTTCCTTAACCTCTTCTTCTGTTTTCCCCGTTGCCGTTTCTAAAAGTGGTTTTAGAAACCTTAGCTGTATTTCCGGTATTGTTATTGCAGCAACAATGGCATCCCAAGTGTCAGGCTGGATCAGAAAATATTTTTCGAATCTCTTAACTAATGCCTCTTGCAGTTTTTTACTTAATTCGACTAAGTATTTAAATTCGGCTTTATGTAAACGGCCAAATTTTATTTTTAAAGAGACAATAGTTGGAACAAAGTGACCGAAAAATATAGCTTTTTCCCCCTGAAGATAATCAATAGCCTCTGCTACGAAAATTCTTACAGTTTTATAATTCTTGATTTTTTTTTTTATAGGTAGTAAAAACCTCCCGATACTGCATTCTTATCAGTAATCAGTAAAATTTAATGATTACTGATTTTTTTTCAGTATTCAGTAAAATTTACTGATTACTGTAATTTTTTTCAGTATTCAGTAAACTTTACTGATTACTGAATTTTTTTTTCAGTAATCAGTAAAATTTACTGAATACTGAAATTTTTTTTCAGTAATCAGTAAAATTTACTGAATACTGATTTTTTTTTTTCCAGTAATCAGTAAAATTTACTGAGTACAGATTTTTTTTTTCAATAATCAGTAAAAATATACTGGTAATGAAAATTCAAGTGCAGTACCAGTAAAAAAAAAAATACTGAAGAAGTACTGGTACTGCAAAGTGCCCATCTATGTCTCATAATATGTTTAAGATGCAAATAAAATATCTTTACTTTAATAATATTTTGTAATCGTCATTAGTAAAATAATTTTGCATCAGTTGTGTCGCTTGTTTTACATATGCCTATCGAATTATTTGTTATTCAGTGGTTAAACAATTAAAAAAAATAGCCATTAAAACCCCAAGTTTAAAGAAATTGTAGGTACATTAAAAAAAAGATGTAAAGTGTCACAAAATAAAATATCAATGCTAAAACAATTTGAATATTGTTTTAAAATGGTGCAAAAATATTGACCATAGTTTTGTGTTATTTTCGAGAAAAAGACTGAAAATTCTATAAAATAATTTATAAATAATTGCGACCTAACACAAAAATAGATTAAAAATATTATGTCTAAAGTTGCATCATATTATGATCTCAAATATCTGTAACAGTTTTACGTTAATAATTCATTAACATGTGTTTAAATACACTTTTGTGTATTAATTTTACATTTGATTTTTAAAGGAGAAGCAGAAATGTCTACAAAATAGCAACAAGGTGTTCTTGCCGTTTGAATTTCTTTAATAAAGTCGCCATTATTGATCGTAGGGGTCTAAAAAATGAACATGTAGTATAATAACACGAACAAAAATCAAACAAAAGTTACGTCCGTTTTCATTTAAAATGGCGATAAACTTTAATGGTATATAAATTTGAAGTTTTATTTTTTTGTAACTTCGTCTCTGTTTTTTTGCGCACAAGTTCATTGCTTGGCTTCCAACCCTCTATTTCGGTATCTAGCAAATTTAGAGTTGAAAGCATAGACTCACAAGTTTTTACTTTAACCTGTACCCATGTTCTGTTACTTTAGAGAGAACTTTTCGCAACAAAAAGATGTAAAAGAAAATATTCCATTGTTTCTCGAAAAGTGAGAAAAAAGTGTGTCTGTAACACATGTTGAAAACTATCAAAAGAGATTACGTCGTTACGATATACATGTGATAATATTCCACTCGAAGCCGATGTGAACTTGCAGACGTTGAGAACGCAAGTAACACATATCGTTGACGGCGCACAGTGGCGCCCGTAGAGCAAGCGAGGTTGCAAAAATCAAAATTTTCATGAGTGCCGACGAAGTTTTGAATAAACCCATGTTATAGGAAACTTTTCAACGATTTAAAATATGCCACTCTTAATAATATCACATTTTTAGTTTAGAAGATATAACCGTTCAAAGTTGACCGACTTTCGGTTTTCAAAAAAACACACAATTTTTAGTCAATTTGTTGCGATTTCAGGTGTAATATCACGAAAAATAGGTAACGAATCGCCTTATTTTTTATTTGTATTGATTGATGTATTTATTAAATGTATAATGATAAAAAAAAACTTAACTGTTTGCTTTGTGTTTCTCCTGGTAAATCACTATTTAAAAACTATCCGTTTTTTCACTATTTTTCAACTTTGACGGAAAATAAAAAAAAACTATATTTTTCTATATTTGCCATACGTGCAAAACCTGTTCTTTGATTATTTCTTTACATAATTCAAAAGGTTTTATCTGCCCGTACGTGCCCGTTTGGCTTCTAGAGGTAAAAAAGTTCAAAAAGACATGGTTGCAGAAATTGTATGGCGTCCATCCCTTATATGTTTTGACTGACAGTAGTTTGATCTAATAGTTTGAAAAAAACTACTCATTGAAATTAGCAGGTACGTACCTCACATAAACAATACTTTGGCGTACAAATGGTCAGGAACAATATTGACTTATGGTCCCTACAGGTAGGCACAAATCTTATTTGGACACGTGCATAATATCAAAATTGCATTATTTAGCCTAAATCCATATGTATGCAGGGAACAGGTAAATTTAAGGCATGGTAGCATAAGCCTATATATTGCAAAATAAGCATAATGCCTGGATTAGTCTACGCCTGAAAGTTGGCGCAACAATTACTGAAACCATTAAACAATTTAAGTACTGAAAACATGGCGTTGAACAATTTAAAATTATTTGAACTGTTTAGAAAGTCAACCACACCAAAGTTTTTCACGGAAGTGAAAATTCTTCCTGAGAAGTTGACATTGATCAGCAAATGGGGCTGCGATGGATCATCCGGACAAAGCGTTTATAAGCAAAGGATATCTTTCGATGACGCTACAATATCGGACGGAAATATGTTTATGGCATCTGTTGTTCCTTTGCGGCTAAAATCGGATGATTCCCTACACTGGAAAAATCCACGTCCGTCATCAGTGCATTATTGCCGACCAATAATATTTCAGTTTGCAAGGGAATCGGCAGAACTCATAAGGACTACGGTGAAGGACATTGAAGAACAAATAAGCAAGATTAAGCCTACAAAGCTGCAAATTGGAGAAGGAAAATATATTGAATGCAATTACGAGTTCCACCTGACCATGGTTGACGGAAAAGTCGTAAACGAACTGACAGGAACAACCTCAACAATGTCATGCCCGATTTGCAAAAAGAGTCAGAAGAACTTTTTCAATTCAATTCAATTTATTTCATATATAATATGTTACATCTCAATTTTATATAATTAGTTGTAAAGAGTTTAAGATTAGTATCTTTTTCTGCTTAATTATAATATATTTCAATTAGTTTTCATAGACAGAATTATATTGGAGGTAAAAATTTAGCAAAAACCTATCTAAACCCCTTTTTTCGTATTATTTTTATATTTTTTTTATCGATTTTATATTATTATTTGTCAGAAGAACTTTGGTAATTTAAACGATTCTACAAATGAGGAGAATTACGAATATGGAATGTCACCATTGCACGCAAGGATAAGGTGTATGGAATTCTTGCTAAAACTGGCATATACCCTACCACAAGAGGAGGAAAACTTCGATGAAAATACATCAATAAAGGATAAGGAAAAGATCAGAAAGAAGCAAATACAGGATGGTTTTTTTGAAACAAGTTGGACTAAAATTAGACTGTCCCAAGCACGGATACGGTAACTCTAACGATGGAAACACTTCTAGGAGATTTTTTGAAAATGATGAGGCAGTAACTAGAATCATTGGAATTGACAATCAAATCGTGAAAAGATTGGGAACGATCTTGGATGTTTTAAACTGCAAAGAAAATGTCAATTCTACAAAATATGGAGAATATGCGTCGAAAACTGCATCTCTTTTAGCAGAAATGTATCCACAGAAGAAGTTGACCCCGACCGTCCATAAAATATTGGCGCATGGCAAAGATATAATTGAGTACCAGCCTTTGCCAATTGGAGAGCTTTCTGAAGAAGCACAGGAGTCTCTTAACAAATTTTATAAAAAATATAGATTGCAGAACACATTCAAAGCATCAAGGGTAAGGCAAAATAAGGACCTCTTCAACATGTTGGCAGCATCTTCCGATCCACTTATTTCTTCCCTGCGGCATGTGAAGTCACGAATAGAGTTACAAAATAATTATAGTTTAGAAATTGTTAGTCTTTTAGATATACCTTCTCTTACGAATTGTGATGAATATTTTACAGAAAATTGAAAAAATAAATTTAAAAAAATAAATAATTTTTTTTTTTAATTTGTTGGGTAATAATTTAAAACATAAAACCCTTAAGAAAAAAAATAAAAACAATCTAAAAATGTAAAAATTATTTTTTTTAGTTACCATAAAATTGATTTTTCTACTAATTTTAACTTTGATAACCCATAAGTAGGCCCCTACGGCTATACCAAAAAATTTAAAATGAGACTTGAATGTTTGTTTATTACAAAATTGCTTTAAAAACATTCGTATATTTTTCAAAAATGTTAAAAGCAAAATAAAGGTGCTATCAGACGGGATGTATTTTACATATGTACTGTCACTTTTCTTACCCATATATAATTCCGTATGTATGTCAAAATTTCCATTTTACATACGATTCATAATTTTTGCTATCACACCTGCTTATGTTTTTCCTAATGACAAAACCTATAAATGTAAACAAAAGCTGACTTTTTAACGTGTATAAATTGTTTTAATTATAAAGCTGCTGAAATTATAAAGTTCAAGAATTTTCAAGAATTGCTTCTTTTGGCCAAACTAACTGCAATAAATATAATAAACATAATTTAATTTATTAAAAATCAAAAATACTTACTTTTCCATGTTCATTATACATTTTCTTTAATTTTTCTTTACAATATATTTTTTTAAACAATTTCGTTTCAAAACAAACCAGCTGTTTTGTTTATGTTTGCCACAGGAAAATAGAGCGTGTTCTAATCGAAAAAATTACATATGTATTTCCACATGTATTTTACACATGCAAAGTTTCATATGTATCACACGATGTAAACAACGTTTACAGATGGAAAATTTGACAGTACATATGTAAAATACATCCCGTCTAATAGCACCTTAATTAAACAATGAAAAAATCAGTCAAAAACAAAATAATTATCTCTTCCATGTTATAAGTATTATTCATTGCATTTTGCATATTAAATATATTTTTTTAGTGGTAATATTTTTTTTCACCCCATTTTTATGCGTGAGTTTATTTGACAGTTCAAAGCGGGAACTTTCTCACAAAAATTTTACAGACACACTTTTTCTGTAAATTGGCGAGTAATTTCCTTACGTGACAGTTATTACTAGCCAAAAATGTTACCGACGCAGTTAAGTGAGAAAAACAGTTGTTTGTTTCAATTTATGGCATTTTTGTTTAATTCCTCGCATTTCAATCGAAAAGTTTCTCGAAGCGAGAGTTACAGAACATGGGCACTGATGGTTAATTTATTTTTCATTAATCCTAATTTTGAAAAAGAATTTCTGCACACGCATGGCTGTGCGGTAGAGTTAATACATGCGCTATCAATTTATATAAATTAGGGTATACTGGTTTATTTAAAGCATTTTTTAAGCTTCCTACCGTATACTAAAAATTATCAGGTTTTGTAATTTCAGATATGTATTTGTTTGATTTATCACTGGATTTACTTTCTAACAACTTAATTTCGTGATAAAAACCTCAGGATCATTTATAACGTTTTCAAATTCAGATATAAGATCTACAGATAAATTCAATGTTTTCGTTAGAGAGACTATAAATGCGAATCATTCGAAATTGGCATGAAAATTCAGTGAACACGATACAAAACAAAGCAAAGTCAATACAGTTCAGTAGTTAAATTCGCATTGATACAAAATTCTCACCTGATCAATCGTGAATGTTTTAAACAAAATTGATATTTTTAAGGACAAATATGTGTAATTATGCAGTGTATGACTATGAAAAAAGTGGAAAAAAGTTGCATACAGCTGAAAAAAAGTTGCAAAATTAGACGAGTTTAAAAAAAGTCGCACAAAAAGTCTTAGAGCGTCAAAAAGGTTACAAATTGCAACTAAAGTCGCACAATGGTAACGCAGATTATGTCAATGGACGTAATGACATGCCACTGATTTTACTTAGAAATTAATTTAAGCAAATAACTAAAAATTAAAAATATAATATTAATGGTTGATTCGTTTAGTGGTCACGTTTTTTCGGATATTTTCTTCAAATATATTTAATTCGTTTAGTGGTCACGTTTTTTCGGATATTTTCGTCAAATATTTTTAATTGTGTACGTACCTTAATGCTCATAATCAAGGCATAATTTGAAGGCTATTGGCAAGAAAAATACGCTTTTGCAAATTTTTTACTTTTTTCCCACAAAAACTATTTTTGCTATACTTTGCATAAATTTTTATATAACGCAGACGGGCGGCCGTTTTGAACAAAATAATTGCTTTTGAGTCAATCTGTTGCACTTAAAAAAAGGAAACCAAGTAAGAAAGTATAGTCGGCCAGGCCAGACCATAAAATACCCTACACCACAGTATTTCAAACTTGATTTTCAAGAGTAAATGCTATTTCGGACCCATGACTAATGGGCTGTCATGGGCCCGCCAAAACAAAATCGTGTTATAAGGTAAAAGTTCATGTAAAAGTTCCTTTTGCCGAATATTACTTAAATATCTCCATCTACATGAGATTTTTTGTCTTTAAGGAAGTTTAGATAGGAGGTTTATATAGGTATATATGTAAATTATGAGACGATTCTCACAATTTCCAAAGTATCTATTAGGGATCCCGTTCATAAGCGTGCCCAACAATTATAAAAAAATTTGAATGTGAAAAGAAAATAATTAAAGCAAAAAATTAATTAAAGAAATTAATGTCTTTTGAAATGCACAAAACAAAAAGTTCCGTTTGGTTTTATTTTCTAATTGATTCACCAGTAGAATTACCAAATGCAAAATTTAAACTTTACTCTTAAGTAGGTTTATTAAGGTGTTTTCCGAGAGTTGGCATGGGAGCTACGGTAATTTGTGGAGCGATTTCCCGAAATTAAGTAGTGTCATTTAAACACTTCATAATTCCTACCATCAAATGTGTTTTTGTTAAAATAAAATTATTTTCGTTAACTAAAAATATGGATTTTGTTAATAATTTCGGATTCAAATTTCAATTATTCATCTTAATCCATTTAATAAAAATTTTAATTGAATCTTACAAATAAAAAAAATTCCGGGATTTTATTTTGGAAATCCCGAATTTCGGGATTTGCGAAAACCAGTCCCGATTGACATCCCTAGTATCTATGTGTCAAATTTCAGCAAAGCATATGCAAATTTACGACTTGTGCTTAACCCGCAATCTTTATTTACATAAAGAGCCAGCATAAAGAGCATACTTAAAGGTGTGTCTCGGAACAATATTTTAAGGGCGTATAAATCAGAGTAAGTTAAACTCTCTTTTTGCTTTAAAATGTGTTTAACCCAACAAATCTATAAATCGGTAAACAAATAACCCATCTTTAAACGCATTAAATTGGTCGTTTAAATAACCAATACAAACGATATGAATTTCACATCAGTTATCGTCGTGCTTCTTCCACATGTTATTTTTTAAGCTACATATAATACATGGAACATTGATTTATAACTGTTGCGTTTAAACTACATATAAATTTAAGTTTAGCTCTTCTAAACTAGGGTTTAAACATTCACGGATTTTTTAGCCTAAGTGAGTTACAAACATCAGGAAAAATCCATAATACCTTCTCTACACTTGGGGTGTGGATATAAATAGATCGGTTTTATTCTTTCATTTGCATTTTCTTATACATACATTTTTAAGAATAATTTAAAGAAATAACATCGGGATAAGTTTTTTTTTCCTAAATTAAACAGTTACTAATTTCGGATTTTTTTTTATAGTGATTTATTTAAAATGCCAAATAAAACTAAAACAATAAAGTTTAGGCACAACATGAATCTCAAAACAGATTGGTCCATTACCTTTAAATCTGCTTAGATATTTTACAATGTTTCTGACAATAGCATATGGCCTCTGTACAATGACACCAATTTCGCGATGTGGTCATCCTTGCGCGTGAAGATTTATAATAATTTTGTGGAAATTTCTAACCGATTGCTCATTCTGCTGCTTAAAATAAAATATCGAGAATAATTTTTTGCATTTTAAACTCGGCTACTGTGCAATTAACTTGTACAGAAAAACTAATTAACACAGAACAAACTGAAAAATTACCGTTGTAAGCACAAACTGTGCTTAAGCTTTTTTTATGTGGATTTTTATGTCGTTTGGTTTTCAAAGCGTTGTGTGATACAAATGATACAATATTAAAAACTTTTTGCGCTGTATTAACAGGAAAACGATAATGTATAAAAAGATATCAAAAAAAAAAATTTAAGATAAGCGGATTACTGCACATATAATTATGTTTTCTAATAAACATTTGTTTAAATAAATTATACTTCATTGCTATCCAACGGAAAGCTAAGGTAAAATGTAACAAGAAAACACAATATAATAGTCTGGTAGTGTATAAAGTAATTTCTAAAAAACATTAAAGGAATAGAGCTATTACAAAAAGCTTTATAAAATACATAACTGAAATTTAACTCATAGAATAAATTCGAAAAATGAAAAATGTTGAATATAATAAAGTTGCTTATGAAAAAGAAATAATTCCCAATATCTATTTGTTAAAATAAGTTGAGTAAAATACATTAAATTTATAAAATATCACTATCCAGTGTGACACAAAGAATGCTGACGAAGGCCGTAGCGGGCCAGAAAATGCATTACATTCTGCTGGTGTCTAATAATTGTAAATTTTTCTGTACATAAATATACTTCATTGCTATCCAACGGAAAGCTAAGGTAAAATGTAACAAGAAAACACAATATAATAGTCTGGTAGTGTATAAAGTAATTTCTAAACAACATTAAAGGAATAGAGCTATTACAAAAAGCTTTATAAAATACATAACTGAAATTTAACTCATAGAATAAATTCGAAAAATGAAAAATGTTGAATATAATAAAGTTGCTTATGAAAAAGAAATAATTCCCAATATCTTATTCAAAACTATTACTTTTTCTTTTGCTTGCATATTTTTAATTTCTTATGTTTTTCGGAATATTTGCGTGGATATTTTGCAAATTTTTGTGCATTTTTAAATTAAACGAAACCTTTGTGATATTAAACGAAACCTTTTCCAAAATAAACGAAACCATATTCAAATTAAACGAAACTTTATTCAAAATAACCGAAAAGAGTTTCAAAATAAACGAAACTTTCTTCAAAATAAATGAAACTTTATTCAAATACAGTTAAACATTTTTCAAAATAAATTAAACCATTTTTAAAATTTGTAGGGAATTTATTTTTTGGATTTCTTTGAATTGCTGATTAATGAAGAGGCGACACTTACAATGTTACGACCAGTGGCAAAATAGCTTAATAATGATTGGGCATGAAATTTTAACTTTGAAAATGTCTTCTCTATCGGGTTCAGCATAGGAGAATAAAGTGGTATAATTTTAATGTACATTCCCTATTGTCCACCATATGTCATATTACTTGGGATTCTGACATTATCCATAATCAAAAATGAGTTTTGCAGCCTTGGGCTGCTTTTAATTTTATCTAAGAGCTCCCGAAGAAATACTTGGAAACGGGCCGAATTCCCAGTGGAAACAGAAATAACTTTATGGTTAACAAAGCCAGTGTTATCTGTCGTAGCAATTAGAGTATATATTCCTTCTCTTTACGGTTGGCAAAACACCATGAGCTCTTTCACCATCTTTAGCATAAAAAAAAAAAAAAAAATTCCTACAAGATTTGAAAAATGGTTTTATTTAATTTGAAAAATGTTTAACTGTATTTGAATAAAGTTTCGTTTAATTTGAATAAAGTTTCGTTTATTTTGAAAAAGGTTTCGTTTATTTTGTATAAAGTTTCTTTTATTTTGAATAAAGTTTCGTTTATTCTGAAAAAGGTTTCGTTTAATTTGATAAAGGTTTTATTTGAAAAATATTTTATTTAAACTGAAAATGCTATATTTCTCCTGGTTTAATAGTAAAGTATAGGGTCTGTTCGTTTAATCATCACAACTGTGTTGATACTTGTTTGTGCAGCACCGGCTGAAGCAAAATAGCTCAGTATTTTTATCAAGAATAAATATAGGAAATTAAGCGCATCAAACAAAATCTTTTAATGAAAAATTATGTATTCCAAAAAACAACTTTAATAGCAAAATGTTTATGGTTATTTAAATTTTCATTTGCAGTGCAGTGATGCATTTACGAACTTGCCCATATTTGGATTACACAAGCTGTGTACTTCAACACACAAACATGATTATGAGTGATATGCTGAGAAATGTAAGATCGAATAAATTCATTTCGGTTTCATTTTTAACGGCAATTGATATCTAAGATAGAAATGAAATTAGTATTACCACAATATTACGGCGATCCTTCCAGGATATTACGGTCGAATCATATGTCCTGTTGTGATAGCGTTGCGCTCAACCCCCTCTTATCCAACTGGTCAAAGTCACTCTAAAACCATTTTCGTTGCATTTATTAAGGCTTGAATACTGCCTTCGTATTGTCTAAAGGGTATTTGTTGTAAACCCGATAGAACTGCAAATTTTTCAAAAAAAAATTTTATTTGATATTACATTGCACGAATATTTAAAAATAATTTTGGCTATATTGGCACCGGGGATGTCTTGACGAAGCGCGGTTTTAATTTTTTAAGGAATATGGTCCGATGTAAGCCGCACCACACTTATATGGGCGCCCCTTTGCAAAACCTTGTTTTCAAATATAAAGGGCCTAAAATACCACAAATTTGCATTAAATGCACCGATTGTCATGAATTTTTTTTTTTGACTAAAATTTGTGATGTTAAATTTTATTTATACGTTATTACAAATTTTTTCTAATTCTACAAAAAGTTCTAAAAAAAGGTACTGCCAAATATATCATAATTTTTTTTTTAATTCAGATTTTATATTTGTCATTTTTTTTGCAAATTATCAAACTATTAAAAAAAATATGTATATTGTTGTTTGACTTTTTTTTTAACAAATATTCTAAGACAATCTTTATCAATTCTTAACCTAATTTCCCTGATTTATTAACACACAAAATTCTATAAGGCCTAAAACCAAAGCAATATTAAATCAAACTTTTCGTAGCTTAAAGTGTAAAATTATATTATTTTCATTTGCAATTGTACATGGAATAAACAAGTATCTGTAAAAAGATCTAATACACAAATAAAAACAAATGCAGGCACTTAAACTAACATACATACATACATACATTCATGAATAAATGAATAAAAAGTAATATAAATAACTAATACACACATACAAATATGCTCATATTAACACAAGCACATTTTTCTGGCATAATATTATCATGTCGAAAATAAAAAAAAAATATATATAAAAAGCCGGAAGAAAAATGCATTTCCTGCCAGAAAAAATACGAATTTTAAGCACTTTAGATTTACTTTACTATGCAAACGACAGTTGCACAGAGCCATTGGTCACTACTACTAGTGAAAACAAAAACCAAATTGCTGTATAAACTAATACCGAGATGGATGTTTTTATTCATATGTAATAAACAAAAAGAAAAAAATATATACAAAAAAGGATAAAAATAAACTTAAACACAACCACTATTTGAAGCCTCATCCTGAGCCAAGTAACTATAGCATTTTTTGGCTTTAAGTATTGAAGGAGAAAAAAACATACAAATAAGTTTATTCCATGTGTAAATATGTAGATGTTTTTTTTTTTTTTTTTTTTTTTTTTGAATTTACATGCAAGTGTGTAGGTATTTGAAGAAAATATAAATGCGGGCAATAGTTACGCGAAACAGCAGTTTGAAAAAACAAAGAATAAAGAAAGTAAAGTAACACGAGATTTGGCAGACATTTTGCATCTAAAATGACCATGAATGTAAGGCGATTATTTTGCTGATAGAAGAATAAACATATAAAAAATGTTCAAAGATACATTTCACAATCATGGATATACATTTGTACTCGTATATATAAATTACTTACAGTGAATTCAAATAGATCCATCTGACTTATATCAAATGTGAGTGCTTAGATCAAAATACCATGTAACTGAATATTCAAGAGCTTAGTTATTATCGAGAAAAAAAATTACTGCATCAAATGTAAACCAAGAAATTTATATTTAATAACAAAAATTCCCTTTAAATAATAGCACTATGCTAGTTGAAAAAACAGACAAGCCAGACATAGGGCTTTTTAACATAATTCGGGTACGCCAGTGGTGCCCGCGGTTTTTTAAGATTGGCTCTGGTTTTCGAGATATACCGTTATTTCCAAAATGGAGGAGGTTGCACAACATAAGTTCCCGTAATTCAAAAACGCTTTAGCTTATTAAAATTCCACAATAAAATTTCCTTTAAGAAAAGAAAAACTTCTTTCTAATATCCGTAGTCGTTTTAGAAACATAATTTTTGTTTTGGAAAAAAAAATAATTTTTTTATCAAAATTTCGAAATTTTTGTTTTTTAAAAATTCATACAAAATTAAAAAATGCAGCTAGGCTTCTAAAAAACTAAAAAACTAAGTTGGAAACAAAACAAGCCATAAATGATTAAAATCTGTTAGCAACTTTTGATTTTATTCACAAAAGTCGACAAATTTTAATTAATTTAAGAATTTCATAAAACGCAATATTTGTATGGGAGTCCCCCTAAGAAGTGGAGATATGGGACAAGATGTCTCGAGAAAATGTTAAGGATAAAAAATTAATTGAGGTCGGTCATACATTATATACCACTAGGTACGGCGTCTAAAATTATCTCAAACACAGAGCATTCTCTTGACAAAAGGGTTAAAAAGAGCTAATATTTTAGAACCAGGTGTACAAATATACGGGGCTATCAGTCGCCATAGACGATTAGCGACTTTTTTTAAATCTATTGAGAATAATTCTATCGCGTATTGTACTGACATGGCGCTTATTCATTGATTATTCCAAAAGAGACATACGCATCAATGAAAAAAATAATACAGTTAATTAAATATGAAGACCACAAGTGGAAAATATGCGCAGATTTAAAAGTGGTAGCTCTTTTAAGAGTCATGCAATCTATACTAAAAATATGTGCTTCATGTGCTTATGGAATACGCGTTTCGATGGCGACCAGTACAATACACGGGATTGGGCTTTACGTGAGGAAAGCAGATTGCATAGAAATAATGTTATTGAAAAGATTTTGCTTCCTCCACTCCACATCAAACTGGGTATTGTAAAAAATTTAATAAAAGCATTGAGCCCAGATGGTGTTGCTTTTACCGAATTGCGCCGATTTTTTCCACGATTAAGCGGCATGAAAGTAAAAGAAGGTATGAACTCTAACTGTATTAAATAAGATTTATATTTCATATCATAATGTTTTTATTTTACAGGAATTCTTAATGGACCGGACATTCGTCGTCTTATGAAGGACCATCAATTTGAGGTTGCATTGAAGTATATCGAGCTATTGGCCTGGAATTGTGTGAAACCTGTAATAGGAAATGTATTAGGAAATCATCGGCCTGAAAACTGGCGAATTTTAATCAAAAATATGCTAACCGCATTTAAAAACTTAAACGTTAGAATGTCATTGAAAATACATTTTTTGCATTACCATGCCGAAAAATTTAATGAACAATCACCAGCCGAGTCTGGTGAACATGGCGAGAGATTTCACCAAGTAACAGCCAGGCTCGAACACTGGTATGTATAGCGGCAAACAACTTAATTCGCTATTAGGGGATATTTGTTGGAATCTGCAGGAGGAAGAAGAAAAAATTTCTAAATAAAAACTTTAACTTTAACTAATTAACAACAAAAATAAATGTTTTAAAATTTTTAAAATTGGTTATTATAAAAAATAAAAAAATTTCATCTTTTCTGAAAAAATCAAAAGTTGTAGACAGACTTTAATCACTTATACCTGCAGCACCTGAGATGCCCCTAGACGGGCCAAATGTATGACCAGCGCAACTTTATTTTTCATTCCCATCATTTGTTTCTAAGGCCTAGGATTCATTCCTAGGGGGATAAAATGTATGACCGACCTTCAATGTTTTTTCATCTCAATAATTTATTTCCAACATACCCACCCGCTATCTCCATTCCTTAAGGGGGCTTCCATACAAAATATTCAATGCAGACTAGAAATATATTGGAGAAAAAGTACTATAAATGCCCAGGAGTCGCTCCTAGGGGGATAAAATGTATGAATGACCTCCATTATTTTTTTGGTCTTAACATTTTCTCAAATTATACTTTCCGTTTATCATCATCCCTTAGGGGGGCGTTTTATGAAATTCTTAAATTAATTAAAATTTGCCGACTTTTGTGAATAAAATCAAAAGTTGCTAACAGATTTTAATCATTTATGGCTTGTTTTGTTTCCAACTTAGTTTTTTATATGTCTGCAAAAAATTAGAAGCCTAGCTGCATTTTTTAATTTTTTATGAATTTTTAAAAAACAAAAATTTCGAAATTTTGATAAAAAAATTATTTTTTTTCCAAAAAAAAAAATAATGTTTTAGAAAGAAGTTTTACTTTTCTTAAAGAAAATTTTATTGCGGAATTTCGGTTTTTTAAGTTTTTTCAATTAGCTAAAGGGTTTTTGAGTTACGCGAACATATGTTGTGCAACCTCCTCCATTTTGGAAATAACGGTATATCTCGAAAACCAGAGCTAATCTTAAAAAACCGCGGGCTCCACTGGATTCAGCGTACCCGAATTATGTTAAAACGCCAGGTGCCCAGCTTGTCACGAAAAAAAAGTTTAAATTTCATGCACAGTGTAGTGTATGGTCATAATAGACATTAGGAGACAGAGTAACTTCGGGTATTGTGGAATCCCTATTTTTTTTTTGACAATCTTCAAAAAAGTATAAGCAAACTCGTCATCGTACTAGTTGAAATCTGTTCATAAATCGAAATATCTGAGGTACCTCCAAAACCGTGATTTGAAAAGTTGGAGGGTAACGTGGAACCTCCGGTGGGTACTATTGAGTACCATTACATATTACCAGAAACAAAATAGTAATATAAAAACAAATTCAATTTAGCATATAAGTTTTTATTTTATTTAATTAAAAACATAAGACTTCCTTCTTGGCATAAATTGTTGTTTAAAAGTAAAAAAGCATTAAAAATGTTCCTCAGCCTTCATGGCTTTTGGTGGAATTGGGTTCCACAATACCCGCCTTCAGTAATTCCACATTAGCAGATTTGCAAATGTTTTAAAACTAATCTTATAAATATTAAAAAAATTATTAAACTGCCACACTTACCAATTAAAAGTATTATAAAGTTAACAATTTGTAAACTTTGTAAAAAAAACAGAAATAAAATATCAATATTTAGAGCAAAATAACTGTTTGAATATCCACACAATAAAAAGTCGACAACACCATTTGCATAACAACAGCCATTATGTTAATATTTTTCATACAGGGAGCATTACTAAATAACATTTAGCGTTTTGGATTCTCGGTAACTTTTTACCACTAAGTTCTCCTCTTAGTCTGGCCATACCACAATTTGTACAGCTAAAAGCCCCAATTAAATAAGAAATAAAAATATATATTTTTTTATTGAACGTATGCTAATTACTTTAGTTTATACAAATTTATTATAGAATTTTATTATTTCATTATTTTATTCCATATGCAAGTCATCGAAAATGTAGTCCTTAATTTCGCACATTGCTATTTCGCATCTAACACAGCTGAAGATTGAACTAAGCGCATAATGGGCCGTAGTTTTCTGATTTGACTCAAACTTGATTCATTCGATTTAGAACATATTATTTCTAGAATTCACGTTTCTGTTTTTTAATATTTTGTCCTATTTGAAATATCTTTCAAGGAAAAAAAAATCTGGTCTGGCTAGACCCAGAGGGTCATTTCATAGACTTTTACATAAAAATGGAATTAAACCCCACTTATTTACTCTAATCGAATCCAAATTAGTTTCATTCGATTCAGAACATATCATTTATAGAATTCACGTCCCTGTTTTTTGTTTATTTTTAGTTACATGCGAAAAATATTACAAGTAAAACACAAATTTGGCCTGGCCCGACCAAGACAGTAATCCTGGGTTTAGTTTGGGAAATTAAGTGGTGTTGTATATTACCCGCCTATTCCACAATACCCGAAGATTCTCTTAGCCCCACATCCGAAAATCACTTTAACTTCTAAAAAAAATTTACAAAAACGTTGGGGGATATTCACATATTCTATGCTCTAAGATGTGTGTATTGCTTTATCTTACACACGTTAATGGTGTAGGATATAATACACATTCACACTCGTATACGAGTATTGAGTTGGCCTTAATACTGGCATTTTATTAAATCTTACCCAACAAAAAGTATCATATATTAAGACCATATTAATCTTTTCTACCAAATGTTCCCGCTGTAGTGTTCAGATTCTCTGCGAGTTAGGCGAAATAATGTAATGAAGTGGCTTTACAAATCTATTGTGCCTGTTTTAGTGACAAATCTTTAATCAGGGTTCTACAATTGAGTGAAAGCTTTACATATATAACCATGGTAGAATTATACAAGGTATAGTCATTAGAAAGATTGTTCTCAATTTTAAAACCCGTGTAATGTCAAACAAAGGAAAATAACGCAAAAAATAAAACAAACGTTAAAAATCCAATAAATTTTGTTTATTTTTTTAAACATTTTTTAATATAAAACTTTTATAATACCAAATTTTAATCAAAAATCAATTGCAAATAGGCAGTGAATTTAATAAACTTTAATTTTATATAAAAAAAGTGAGTTGCAATATCTAAAAAGTGCAAAATATGTTAAAATTTAAACATTTGCCATTGAGTAATGTTCATTGTTTTACATTACATGGGTAAATTATAATAACTCTCCCTAATGAATCTACCTGGTACTTGTCATACTATTATATAGCTAGTTTTTCCCCAACAATAAAATCCGTTTCATAAACCCTTTATTGACATGCTTTATTTTTTATAACATAGGCCGTAAGTATTTAGAAAATATCTATTTCTTTTTTATCAGGTGTGATTGCTATTGTGCCAATACTTCTATTCCCAGAAAATCTTTTTATTAAATTCGGGCAATATAATAAAATAATTGAGCTTCAAAAATTTATCATGTTGAGTGCCAAAACTCACCCCACTACTATTATGTAATTTCCACATTATAAAGGAACTTTTTCTTAAGTCCGATCTGGTTTATTTTATTATAGTTCTTCGTTGGCCTTAACACACATGAAACACGCGACCAGACATTAGCCCATAATATTCCTTTGTGACTTCGCTCGGGCACATGTTGTTAGGCGAGTTGAAACAGTTTCCCTCACACCTCTCGGAGGACTAGAACACGCGTGCTTTATAACAGGGTGAAATTGGCTTTAATCGCCTTTAAAAAAAATAACCAGTCTTTTTTGACACAGAATCCATATATTGCCTCAACGATAGAAGAAAGTAGAATCAAATGAGGGTTCTTACTTTGAATAACTTTATATTGTACCAATTTTTTAAAAGAAATGTTAAACACTTACCAACATTTTTTTTCAAATAATTTTCCGATTTTTTTGTTTGAATAAAAACCAAATTTGACACGTTGACCTAAGCAACCAGTGAAATGCGCATAGAAACTAAATTTCCGACAACAATAAATTTCAATGAATTTGTTAAAAATAAAAATTGGGAATTTAGCACGTCATAAAGAAATCGTATTAATAATAGATTTGGTATGATCAAAAAAACCTTTTGATAATAAGCTTTATTAATTTATGACAATCTCGAAAAAACTACTAAGCCGTGTTCTTTTATTGCAAATTCCTGTATTAAGGATACTTGTCAAATTGCCCTTGTGATATAGTTCCTAAATTTCTAAAAACGTATAGGCAAATAAACATAATTTTATTCTTACATTAGGAAATTTAAATCGAATGATAATTACTGGTTTTATGAACATCCGTGTTCGTATCATTTAAGAAGTGAAATACAATAACTAGGTGTAGGGTGTTCATGTAAATACATGTTTTTTGTCGTTGGTCGTAATTAAATATCTTTGCGAATCAACAAATTTGCGATAAAATGGCATCGATTTGTTATTGCATAAGTTTGCATATTTTAAAATAATTACATATTTTTGCATATTTCATTATAAATGTTTATTTTATATAAATTTTTTTGTTATTGCATATTGAAAAGTAAGATTTTTTTTCTCACAAAATGTTCTTACAAATATTTTGTTTTTTTTATATGTGGTATATGTGGTATGACAACACAACAGCATTCGTAAAAAACAGAGTACCGGACAATATTTCCATATTTCTTAATTTCTGAAGTCTATCAAACAAAAATCCTTACAGACCATGAATTTAATATTCTTTAAATATTTACATAGAGCAATTCCATATGAAAACGATCACCTTTTGGGCGACCCCTCTCCGATTTTAAAATAAATAGTCTCAATCGATTGCCCAGCAAAAAATAATGTACCTACATATTTTTTTTTTTTATAGTGACTGGTTTAGAATTCTTCATAAGGGACCTCATTGAAAGTTGTTTAAAAAAACTACTAAAGCGATCGCAACGAGTGATAGCTCGTTGGAAAGGTATTGAATCAGGCTTTAATTGAAAAATAAAATTTTTCTAATTTTTCTTAGAAATTTACCTTTAAATTTTCCCAAGAAAATTAAATTTTCCGATTTTCCACAGAAGCTCCTAAATTTTCCGGCTAATTTTTTTTTTTTGGATTCCTCATAATTTTTGCTTTAAGAATCAGCAATAAAAAATGGGCCCCGACTCCTTGTTTGGACAGGAGAAGAGCATTTAAGAGACCACCTTGTTAAAAATACATTTTAAAAATTATTTTACAGTTAAAAATACATTTATGAAGAAAAAATCAATTTTTTTTTTAAGAGCCCCAAGTTGAGTGTGTAGTGAATATGGTCTGCCTGCCTTCACAAGATCAGCCATAAATCCATGGATAATAGCAGCAATGGCACACCAAACCCGACTGAGGCTACAGGTCATAAAATGTTTTGTAAATTTTTTAAATTACCAGGTAATAAATATTTCGCCTAAAATGACACGTGCAGAAACAAGTCATAAAACACGGATTTTCCATAAATATGGCGAAATATTTATTACCTGGTAATTTAAAAAATTTGCAAAACATTTTATGACCTGTGGTCGGCTTATTGGCAGTAACCAATTAAGTCCCTTTTAAAAAACATTTTATGACCAGTAGTTCACCCAAATTTTCCTATTAAAGAAAAGCAAATATCGCTTATTTTTTTTTACCTATTTTTTACACACTCTGAGTCAAATTTCAGTTGAATACTAAACGTGAAAGTGTTAAAGTGTTTTTTTTTTTTTTGTAAAGTAAAGAGTGAAGCTGTAAAGACAATTTAAAGTAAAATTAATAAATTTTGCTGCAATCCGTTTAACAAGAGTGGACATCGTTCGATTAAAAGTATCGTTCGAGTAAAGTATTAAAATTAACTGGTGTTTCGAAGCGATACATGAATGAATTAAATATACAATACGGTGAAGAAGCAGAATTCATTTGCCCCAAGTGTAAAATCGATTTGTCTCAACAAGCAAATGCATTGAAACACATGCAGCCACAATCCGATAGTGAAATGACAAGTGAACAAAATGTTTCATCTGATAGTGAGGCAGACATTCCGATGGTCAATATGTCTTTGAGTCCTTTGAATGAGGCTATTACCACTTTAGGTGAAACGCCTATTAGAAAAAGAAAGTTGCGAAGTGAAACATACAGGAAAGAGAAAAAAAGGCAAGGTTATGAGTGCAATCGCGACAATATTTGATGAAGGCTCTGATAACGAATGCAGTTGGTGTCGGTGATAATTTCTCTCGATTTATATCGAGCTTTCTCAGAGATCGCACTATACGGGTTGTTATAAATGGGGTTTCATCAAACGAGTTCAAGATTCATTCAGGGGTACCGCAAGGCTCCGTTCTTTCTCCTACTCTATTTCTTATTTTTCTAAATGACCTCTTATGTCAAACTTCCAACCCTATCTATTCTTTTGCAGATGACAGCAACCTTTGACATTCGTATTCATTTGGTTACAGACCAGGCGTGTCCGATGTTTGTGCTATGAGACAGAACATGAATGATACGCTTGGCCGTGACCTAGACATAATCTCAGAATGGGGTCGTGCGAATAGGGTCGAATTTAATGCCCGAAAGACCCAATGTTGCGTACTAACGCATAAACGCGCTACGGATCAAGGTGCCTCATCTGTATGTATGGGTGGTATAAATATTGAGGAAACAGAATCTCTTGATGTTCTGGGCATGAGGATACAATGTGAAGTCCGATGGACAGAACATATATTCAAGGTGTCGAAAGAAGCATTCAAGTGCCTCGGTTTTTTGAAACGGTGTAAGATATACTTCACTCCATCTGATCTCCTTACTATTTATACCACCTATATCCGACCGAGAATGGAATACAACTCTCATGTGTGGGCCGGTGCTTCAAAGTCTATTTTGGAGCTTCTCGACCGCATGCAGGAGAGGGCGAAGGTTCTCATTGGCGACAGTATCCACGGTATCCAATTCTATTGACTCCCTTGAGCACCGTCGCAATGTGGGTTGTACTTGCCTATTTTATCGGTACTACAACGGTATGTGTTCTGATGAAATTAGGGATTTGGTTCCCGAGACCCATAGCTTTGTTCGTAATACACGTTTTTCCTCAAGAGCACATCCTTTTGTGGTCGATTGGCCGGTGAATCGTACAACGCATTACAGGGAAAAAATTGAGCAGTTGAAAAGAAAATTCAATTTAGCGACCACTTTTCCGGAGAAATATCTCATTTTATCTGTGCTGCCTCAATCATGGTCTATACGCAAGATTTCTGAACAGTTTCAAACATCTTTTTACATCGCGAGAAGAAGCAAAGAATTAGTTCGACAGAAGGGCATATTGGCGACTCCTACCAAGAAATTTGGCTCAAGGACCCTCAGCGAAGCAACGGTGAAATTGATTCAAGATTTTTACTGCAATGATGACAACAGCCGCGCCTGCCCAGGTACACGTGACTATGTTATCACACGTGAAGATGGAGAAAAAGTACACAAGCAGCGCAGATTATTATTATGTAATCTATCCGAAGCATACCATCAGTTCAATGAGAAATACCCAGCAGAAAAAGTGGGATTTTCTAAGTTTGCCATCCTACGACCAAAAGAATGCGTGCTGGCATTAGACAGGCACGAAACGCATTCAGTATGCGTTTGCATGTTTCATCAAAACATCAAATTAATTTTCTTTCCATGCAAGAAATTGAAAGTATTTCACGGTGAAATTGAAACATATAGGGACCTCCTGTCGAAGTCGTTGTGCGCATACCCCACGGAAAATTGTCATCTGTCCAAATGCGACAATTGTCCGAAGATTGACGAGCTAGAGCAATATTTGGCGGAAAAGTTTGAACAGCTGTTAATTCAGGAGGTGCATTTCAAACAGTGGATCGAGGAATTCGGATTCAAGTTGAATGAACTGAAGGCGCACCATTTCATATCCGAGATGCAATCGAAATTTCTAAAGGAATGTAAGGAGAAATTAGCCCAAAATGAATTCATTGTGATAAGCGACTTTGCCGAGAATTACACTTTTGTCGTTCAGGATGAAATTCAGGCTTATCACTGGGCAAACGACCAGTGCACGCTGCATCCTTTTTGCATTTATTTCAAAAACGAAGATAACGAACTACAGACCGTGAGCCTTGTTGTTGTCGCGGAGAGTTTAGCTCATAATTATGCGTCCGTTTATTTATTTCAAATGAAACTGTTTGAATTCTTAAGATCAAAATTCGATGCAATCGACAAAGTAACGTTTTTCTCAGACGGCGCGGCTTCTCAGTACAAGAATAAAAAAAATTTTTACAATCTTTGCATAATTGAAGAAGAACAAAACTGCAAGGTCGAGTGGCACTTTTTCGCGACATCCCACGGTAAGGGCCCATGCGATGCGTTAGGGGGAACCCTAAAACGCATGGCGACTAAGGCAAGTTTGCAAAGGCCATATACTGACCAGATCTTAAATGTACAACATTTGTTTTCGTGGATTCAAAGCAAGGAAATTGCCATTAACACAGTTTTATGCACTTAAAAAGAACACGATGCCATGGAGCGACGAATTCAAAACAGATATAATAATGTCAAAACTATAACTGGAACGCAAAAGTTTCATTGCTTCATACCAAATATTTCTGATATGTCAATTAATGTAAAGCGGTACTCTTCGTCTGCCGACGTGCTAAATTTAAAGTTACTTTAATTATATAATGATGCCAAGACAATTGAAATTTTTAATAAATATTGTAATTAAGTATAAGCAGCAAAATAAGAAAGATTTTTTCTTCATAAATGTATTTTTAACTGTAAAATAATTTTTAAAATGTATTTTTAACAAGGTGGTCTCTTAAATGCTCTTCTCCTGTCCAAACAAGGAGTCGGGGCCCATTTTTTTATTGCTGATTCTTAAAGCAAAAATTATGAGGAATCCAAAAACAAAAAATTAGCCGGAAAATTTAGGAGCTTCTGTGGAAAATCGGAAAATTTAATTTTCTTGGGAAAATTTAAAGGTAAATTTCTAAGAAAAATTAGGAAAATTTTATTTTTCAATTAAAGCCTCGTTGCGATCGCTTTAGTACAACTTTCAATGAGGTCCCTTATGAAGAATTCTTCAATTTTGTCACATGACAGTGGTGTACACCACCACTAAACCAGTCACTATAAAAAAAAAAAAAAATATGTAGGTACATTAGTTTTTGCTGGGCAATCGATTGAGACTATTTATTTTAAAATCGGAGAGGGGTCGTCCAAAAATTTGCCAATTTTGATCGTTTTCATATGGAATTGCTCCATATATTTATTATTATAAAATTAAAGTTCTTTAAAAAATGGTTTTGATGCATCAAACTCCACAGTGTATTTATTACTTAAGAAATTAAAATCATTAAATGAACTAATTAGAGGACTATTTAGTATGTAATTATGACGATGGCAACCAACACTGAACAAATTATTGTGACGAAGCATTCTACTTAATACGCGAAAAGGTATTTTTTCCAAAAGAATTGAAAAGTCAATATTATTATTGATCAAGTAATAAATAAATATCATTGAATGAACTTTACGGCGTATTGCTAAAGTTATTTGATGCAGGGAATATACTTTGGAATGTTCTCTATTTCCTGGGTTTTATAACTAAATGTACTTATATATTAGAAATATATAAGAAATATTTTTATCAAAATTTGGTCCTCGTGTCCTATTGTACCGAAATCATTATTTTGGGAAGAATAAGTAAAAGTGTTCTACTAAGTTTATATAGGGTGATTGTAAAAAAGTAAAGTTCAACAATTATAAAAAGACTTAAAACCGTCAAGGTTTATGGATCAAAACTAGCGTGTTTGGTAAAAATAGAAGGTACTCGTGGTAATTTGGTGATTTCTCAGCCCTTTGTGGACCGATATATCTGAATTTCAATAGCCAACTATTGCGGACTATTCGCGATATAAACATTAAACCAAATCTAACGAAAGTTGAACAGACTCCGCTACCCAGAAGGATTACATATTTGTAATTTAGGCATGTGGTGAATCGCATTTGTTAAAGTTTATAAAATATTAATCAATATTTCATTTTTTTACAATATTAAACAGAAGCATTTTAGAACCACAAGATAAACCATATTAAGTGTACAAATCCATTACATATATTCCTGGTTTTTCGGAAAGATTAAACCATTCAAACATTTATGATAAAGATAACTATGAAATAGCTCTGCGAACAAATTTACAAATTTTTTAGCAATACTTAATCTAGATTAGCAAAAGAGGACAAATCCAACCTGGTTTACAAAATAATGTGTAAAGGTGACAAGTCTAATGAATGCCAAAAGGCATATTTGGCACAACCAAATCCAAATTAAAAACTAGGATTTCATCGCACAAATCGGACACAAGCCATTGGAATAAAAAAACTGCACTGGCAGCCCGCGGTGCATTGAGTGGACATTAGCCAGATTTTGAAAATGTAGAAGTATTGGCACAAGAGAATAATTACAATAGAAGATATACACTTGAAATGCTGCACATTACAAATTTACCAGAAGAGAAGAAATTAAACTACAAAAGAGACACTCAGAACGTAGCTCAGATTTTTAAACACACCATAAACAAATATAGATATTAATATCAGACAAAACAACACTAGCAATCCAAAGCTTACAGGGCACAGTGATAACAAGAATTTTTTATTTAAATAAGTATGTTTTTATTGTTATTTGCTATTTATTGTTTGGTGTTTTTTCTAATAATTTATAAACAATAAATTTGTGTATATATTTTTGATTAGATCCCCTGAAGATGAGCAACGGAGTTGCCTTGAAATATTGGGTAAAAAAATAACAATATTAAAAATTAAAATCAAAATTGCTTTTTAATTTATAACAAATGACCCCAAGCCGACCCAAATGTAAACTACTCTATTTGTCATTGTCAATTTTTTTTTTTATAAATTTTTTTATTTTATTTTAAAATTTTACCTTCTAAAAATAAATTTAACTTTTTTCAAATAAATACAGAAATTGTTTTAGTGTTTCCAAACGAAGAAACTATAAATTGTTGGCCCCTTCAACAAACAATTGAAATGGATTTGTTTCATTCACCATCACATGGGATAGAAGAGTCGGTTAATCCAGACCCAACAAATCCAAATTTACACCAACTGGAATCACAACTTCGGGCCGAACTTATGCCCGATTCAAGCAACATATTTAATCCTTTGCAAGTGAAAGCCGCTTCATTAATCATGTTTCCCCCTTTTTGGCAGAAAAATTCTAAAATATGGTTTTATTAAGATGAAACCATATTCAGCTTACAACGAATTACAGCTGATGAAACGTGGCTTACATTGATCCAGGTACACTTGACCTTGTCAGTGATTTGTTGGATAATGCCCAATCAGGAAACGGGTATGAGATGTTAAAATCAAGTATTGTCTCCATGTTTTCTGAATCTGATGAGCGTAAACTAAAACGATTGTTGAGTGGTCAAGCCCTAGGTGATCAAAAGCCTTCTCAATTTTGCAGCACAATTCAAAATTTAGGACAAGGACAAGTTGGAGCAAAAGTAATGCGTTAATAACAAAATTTTACAAAAAATTTGGAATGCCACTACATGGTGGCAAATATTGTACAGTAATGAATATCACTTTTTTATGTTATTTGGGTGCAAAAATTTTCCGCACCAAACGTGATTTCTAAAAAAAGACAAAGTTATTTTTATTTTCTTCTTATTTTGTTATACACAACTTTTAAATTTAAAGTTGGTGATGATTTACACAATAGCAAAATGTTTTGCACAATTTTCATTACATGTTCTGCTCAGGGTGTGCCTCGCACACATGCATTTGCTTTTGTAAAGCCGGACAATAATTTTTGTAGTGTGGCGAAATTATTTTTGCTGAAAGTATGATCAGAAAACCACAATCATATACAAATTTACATAAAGAAAATAAATGCAATCGATATCCCGGAACGAGAATGGTTTTGGAATTCCAAAGAGAATTACTCAGTGCTGGTATTGATCTAAATTTTATATCGTCCCCTTAATAAAACAATAGTGTATACGCATGTATACCATTATTTTTTTTTGCGTAATAAGAATCTACATAACTGATTCCAAATGTGGTCAAAATTTGGTGAAATTCTACTTCCACAAAGTGGGTCAAAAGATTAATTGAAGTATTATTGTATAATTGCGTGTTTGAAATTTTTCATTAATAATTGTGTAAGTGCAGGTATGGTGTTTTAATTAGTTGTTACTCTGAATATCATTTCAAAGAAAAATAGGGTATAAAAAGCATACACTATTTTTATTATTCACTATTTTTATTATTTCATAACAAAATAAAATCGAAAAATGACGTATATTGATATACACAATTTTTTAATAACATATTTGGTGTAAAATATTCAAACAAAATAGTGTATACCATACAAAATAAAATAGTGTATTAGGATTTTCATACATATTATAAAACAAATAAAATAGCCTTAGTGACATAATGGTACTTTGAATCCCATTTATTGGCAATTAAAGCACTTGTAAATTAATGAAATATCATCTACTAGTAGCCTGATTATTTCATTACATATTTAAATAACCACAACTCAAAAACATCGATTATTTTCTGAGATATTAGTGTTTTCCCATTTGTCTAATAAATCAAAAATTTTAAACTCTATTATCTCGAAATGGCAAAAAAATTATACACTATTGTTTTATTAAGGGGACGATATAGGGATTTGTTAAAAGCTTTTTTTAACATTTTTACTCAAATCAATTTTATTCAAATTTCAAAATTTAATGTAAAACGAATGTCTATATAATCTTATAAAAAAGAGTACCTGCGTTTGGTGAGTAAGCTGTTATGCGAATTTGGAAAAAATATAATGGGGGTATATACTTTGTTAGGCTCTAATATACTATGTAATGCCATTTTAAAAATTATATATATATATAATATTATATAATCTATAATATTATATAATTATAATATATATACCTTTTAGGGTCTAAAATTAATATTGTAAAAACTACGAAATGAGTGACATAATTTTTAAAAAGCGTACTTATAAAAAATGCAGTAAATTGCATTAATACTTTCAAGTTTTAACAGGGAAAATCTAGATTTAGTTCTACAAATAAACTAGCAGCATTTAAATAACCACCAATAACTTCTTCTGACGTGGAACGTTCATTTTCATTAAAAAAAAGATTTTTTAGCCAAAATCGTAAAAGTTTGAAATTTGACAATTTAAAAAAACACTTATTCATTTACATAAATAAAAGTTTCGACTTGACATCATTTTGCATTCCATTTGATTGACAAGATGTTTGTAAAGAAAACAATGAAGCTGCAAATTTTGAATTTTTTAATGTTTTTAAATGTTAAAAAAAATCCATATTTAATTAATTTTAAATACAAATTTTTTTATTTTTAATGTATATTTATTAATTTTATGTACATAAGATGCGGTTTTAAATGCATGAAAATCCTAGCCATAATGATTACATATTATCAAAAGCGTATGAAATATATGAATTTAATATTACGTATACGCTACCAGTTTTTTTAACCGACTCACGTTGGACCATTTCACAAGAAGGCGGTTAAAAACCAATAGCTTTTGATTGGATTGGAATTTTGGTTCGCGATTTTTTTGTTTGCAGTTGGGACCGTGACCTCTAATTTTTTGCTTTTAACCTTAAAAATCGAATGAAAAGAAAAAAAGTTATGGAGGGTATAAAATACATTTCTTTTTTTTAGTTGAATTTTAGTACAAAAGTGAACACTACACTCACTACATGTTAAAAAAAGTTTTTTTTATATTGTGTATTATTTTTTCAGTAAACTTGTCAACTCATATCCATTAACAACTTTCTAAATTAAATATTATCAGATAATACCCAACTTTGGCCCCGTTAACTTTTTAGTCCTAAGGGCCAAAGGTATGTTTTTTTGAAAGAGCCTGATTTAAAATATAATTTATTTACTAGCGAACGTAAAAGTTATCTGATATTTGCTAAACTTTAGCTAATATATAGAAGTTTTTTTAAAAATGTCATTTTGTTTTCAATAGTTCTAGTTAAATTTTTATTGTTAAATTATAAATTATATATTGATTAATTTACATTATTTTTAAATCCAAAACAAATTGGTATATACTAGGTGTGCCCCGGTAGGCTAGCTGGTAGTGGGCTAGTCTATCAGTACCGGGGTTGCGGGTTCGATTCCCGCCAGAGACTCTGGTCTCCTGCAGACAAGCAAAAGCTTCGCGGGATTTAGTGTAGGAGTGTAGGGTATTCATTCGGTTAAACGTTAATCGGTTAACCGATTAATTACTACCCGGTTAACTGATCGGTTAATTTAAAATTGGCTTTTCGATTAACGATTAAACCAGTTAATTTTAGTCGATTAACAAATGTTTTAATTTTTTGTAGTATTCCGGTATGTGATGAAAATCGATCGATTTCAAAACGTTCGTTTTTAAAAGATGTGATGAATTTCGGTCGATCTTAAAATCCATTTCTGAATGAGAGTCTTATTTTTTTCTTTAGAATACAATTCAAATAACATATATAATATAAAATTTAAAAGGGTATGGACAGGGAATTAGAACAAAATGTATTAGAGGTAAATTTTTTATCATACTGAAAACGATATTATCAATTTTAAATCGTTTTGTTTTCTAAAACCATTTCCGACACATACCTGATTATAACATATTTTTGTTTCGCTTACTTTTAATATGTATATTAGGGTGGGTTACTGATGTATGAGAAAAAAAAAAACTTCTCGAATCATATTCTAATAGCAATATTTTGTTGTCTTACGTTAAAAGAAATAAAAAATGTTACATCTTGAGCCCGCGCCGGAGCTCCTAAGAATTAAATATTTTAAAAAAAGCCATTTTTTAATATTTTATTTTTAATATTTTATTTTTTATAAATTACTTATTATTAATTAAAACTGAACACATATTTAATTACACACAAAAAAAATAAAAATTTGGTTCCTATACAACATAAAACAATAAAAACACGAAACTGTATCAGTTATTTTTTGGTCACAAAAGCTTATATACTGTCAAATCTGGGCATTTCAAAGAACTAGATTGTCACTTCTTGACACTCAACTGCCGCATTTATTTCTTCAGTAGTGATGTTCCGAAGAATTGGTGGATCGAAAAACTTTTGATTCCAATTTATAACTTCAAAGTAGTTACTTGCGCCAAAATTGATAGAAGGGGCCTCAAAGAAGCGAGGTTGCTTTCGGGTATGAGGTGAGCTCATGCTTTATGAACACGTCTCACGTCTGGCTGCCAGTTCTCTCACTGTTTCAGCCAACAACATCGACAGAAGCAAGTTTTTGCAGTTTTCTAATAATTTGCCAAAAGGACCAGCATGCAAGTAGATGTATTAATGGCAATTCGTTCAAATCTAAATAATCCTTTTTGCCAATACTCTTATAACTCCGTTTAATTTCCCAGTGTAAGTGACTGTAGTATCACAACCAATTGCCATCAAATTTTCTTTATTCATTTTTTGAGTCGAAGGAAGGGCAATAATTGATATTTCAATATTTTTAGAAGAGCTTCGATCTGGAGTTGCATAGCCAACATAAACTGAATCTGTCTCCTTAACAGATGCATGTTCCTCAATCAGTATTTGTCTATATCTCCTAGCTCTTTTTTAAATAATATTAAGCGTCTTATCTTTTCGGCCGTCAGAGTGTAAAACTAGTAGGTATAGCTGCTTCTGGTCTTGAATACATTCATTACATACTTTTTTTCTTTCCCGTGTTATTTTTGATTTATCAATTGGTTCACTGCTAGGAGAGATATCTTGCAATACAGAATAAGCAATAGCAGCCGCTGTGCTATCAGAAACACTGTTACGATTACAAATTTTTGACAATATTTTCAAACTAAATTTTTTTTTATTTCTGCCTTTGACGTGGAAGCTAAATTAAAAGAGTTGTCACAAGAAGCACTGTAATTACTTACCGATAACTCCTGCTGTTTTAAGTTAATGTTGTCGTGACTTTTATTTACGATTCTTTCTGTATTTGGTGCTTGGGCTGCTCATTTTTTTCAATTTAGTTGGAAGACCTCGAACTACTCCTCCAACACGCATCTTTCTCGCCCTCGCATCTTACTCTAAAACTCCTGTTTTTCTTTGGGTACCTTATATTGCCTTGGACATCAAAAAAAGCTCAATTTGTTTACATCTACAGGAACAAATATGAAACAAAACTCTGCTACGTCGGAGAAAATTTTCTTTCTAATAAACGGATATTTTTTCAACGACTTTATGAGATTTTTGTAATTTATATGATAACCGTTTCTTACTTGTATGACTATTGTATTTGACACTGTAGGAAGAGACGATTTTTTCCAAACGCATTCTATCCTTTGAGCTACAAGTTTTGCAATATCTAAACCCGATGATGTACTACCCGATGGTAGTATTCCTTGTTATTTTTAGTTGCACCCTATTCCAATCATAGTATTTCGTAACATATTCGTAAGTTGGTAAAACATTATCATTAATATCTGCTACATTTTCGAATCTCGTGCAGAAATAATATTGGCTTCTGGTTTCCATAATAGCGGTTAGAAGTTTAAACAGTTCAAATTAAAAATAAGCACACAACTTCACTGTCCGCTTAGTAAACCGAAACTGATCTTTTTATTGTGCATTATCTTATATGTATTCCATCAAAACTATTTTCTGGAAGAATATATACTTTTCAATGAATGAATTGCTTATGTCTGAATCCTCGAGAACTTAAGAATCGTTAGGATACAGTAATATGCTTTTTTACAATACAATGCTGAAGATCAAAGCGCGGGCTCTTACACTAAAAATAAATAAATAATTACTTACAGGGTTCTAATGCAGACAAATATACAACATATTTACGCTATTAGAAGTTGTTACCAGAAAAAATTTTTTTTGACCCATCCTAATTTATATGTTTAGTTATTTGTTTCTTCTTACATATTTTCTTATCAGGCTTTTACCAGAATTACCAGAAACAATTAGAGGAGTTAAAAATTTAAAAAAATTAAACCAGGACTCTAATAGCATAATGAAAGATTTTATACGATTATAGAATTCCAGGAAAAGGACGACTGCGAAATAAGATATTCCGTATTATGGGTTGCTTTCGATTTCTCCAACATCAACGATGAGTGAAAGAATTTTTTCAAAGTCAAGTTTTATTAATACTAAAGAATAGAATCGCTTAAATCCTAAAAATTTAAACCAAATTATTTTTCTAAAATATTTTTTTAGATCTCCTTAAACTATTGAAATAACTAATATAATTTACTTACAGTTTATTTTTTAATTAATACATAATATGTTTTAATTAAAATATGTATTACATATTGATGAATTATTTTTTTTGTTTACTCATTTTAGTTCAAGAATTGTTATGTTGTTTCTTTTTTACTAATAAACTCCAAATAATAAATCATTTATGAACTTTTATTTATTGAAATTACTTTATTTATAAAAAACAGCTTTATTAATCGGTTAACCGATCAATAACAAAGTTAATGGATTAAACCAAACGTCGGTTTATTAATCGAGTGATTAACCGAATAAAGAAAAAGCCCGATTAAATGAATCCCCTATTATCTACTATATATACATATGCATTAAAAAATAGGTACAACTTAGGGTACTGAAGAAATACTTCATAAATATGTAAAATTCAAATAATTTTTGTAAATATTTTTTTCTAATTAGCCTCGATTTAAATATTTTAGAAATTGTTTGGCTTCTTTGTATAAGTCAATAGAGGTAGTTTTCCATTTTTGTTTAATATTGGGCATATCGCTCATTTACAGCAACGTCTTCATAACTTAAGAAATCAAATTTTGGAGTTAGTGATGCAGTTGCTATGTTGTTCTTTAAATAGTGTATTTAATTCATTTTTATATGTATGTTTTATACCTTCCCTGTTTGAAAAGAATGTCTCGTTATTTTTTTTCTAAGTACGAGCAAATCCAACACTTTAAACACGTTTATTTCAAAATTTATTTAGTTTAAGTTATGTCGACGTTGCAGCAAATGAGCGATTTGATATATTAATCTTAAGTGCACAACCAAATAGGGATAAGTATACTTTTCTTGTATTGTGCTTAGGTTCCTAAATTTTGCCATTGCAGTGCCTAGAATTTCCTTAGATGGGTCAAGACCGACCCCAATTTATTTTTCATCCGCAATATTCTTTTTTTACATACCCTCCTCCATTCCTTTCAGAGGCTTCCCTTCATAAATTTGGCACAAAATATCTGAACTTGGATTAGAAAAATTGTCCTGGTTCACACGGGTTAACAAAAAAAAAAATAAAAAAAACTGAAAATCTCGAAAACTAACGGATACATTTTTTTGAAATGCAGCTCGAAGAAAAAAACGCAAGGGGGCTAACAAGGGGTGTATAAGCCATACAGACAAAATCAGTTTTGGTTTTGCTTTAAAAAGTCGTTCATTCTTGAGCCTTGTGCCTCCTTAACGATATATTTTTACAAAAAGCATGTACCCTTCACAGAAAAATGTTTTTTATCAATTAAAAAAAATGGTTTAAAAAGTATTTCAATTTAATTAATGTGACAATTGAATCAATTATTTTTTTAGTTGAAAGAAAATAAAATATATAATTTTTATTTAATTAGCATTTTAGTAGTTTTGAAATAAATTTTTAATTAAATTTATAGCAAAATATCAAAAAATATTAATTGATTTTTTTCGTTTAAAATAAAATTATTTGAACTTGAAATTGTTGTTGGGAATTGTCAATATTTAATAAAATAAATTAACACATTGTTTGAAATGGCAAAGTTTTTTGATCACTTTTTTAATAATAATTAAAAATATTTATTAAAAGATTTTGTTTGTTGTGCTTAATTCCCTTTTTTAATAATTGATAAAAATACTGAAATTTATTGTTGGAGGATAAGCTGTTCCTATGCGCATTTCACTGGTTGCTTAGGCCAGATCGTCAGGAAACGTTCTCCTTAATAATTTTAGAAAAGCCAAAGTTATCAGCAAACAAAACTACAGAAGGAATGAGAATTACCTACAATACCCTCAAAAAGTTTTATTTGCAACGATATCAAAGCTTAAACAAAATACCAAACAATAAAACAGTGATGATTTTTTATCTTTTCTTACATTTCCCACTACAATTAGTTAGAATTCTCCCAACAAAAAACAAAATCTTTTAATAAATATTTGTATTCCCAAAAACAACTTTGATAATAAATTTTTGCAAGTGCACGTGCATAAAAAACTGAACGGACAAATTGTTTTTATTTTGTTTTCTTACGAAAACAATTAAAGTACATTGTTTTTTTTTTTAATATGTTTTTTCTTTACCCACTTACAGCTACAATTAATGTTGGGAGAATTCCAAATAATTATAGCGGGAAATGTAAGAAAAGATAAAACTCATCACTGATTTATTGTTTGGTATTTTGTTTAAGCTTTGATATCGTTGCAAACAAGACTTTTTGAGTGTTTGTAGTTAATTCTCATTCCCTCTGTAGTTTTGTTTGCTGATAGCTTTGGCTTTTCTAAAATTATTTAGGAGAACGTTTCCTGATGATCTGGCCTAAGCAACCAGTGAAATGCGCATAGGAACAGCTTATCCTCCAACAATAAATTTCAGTATTTGTATCAGTTAAAAATAATATATCATAATATATAAAAATATCATTTATTGAAAAAAAAGTTCAAAATTTTAACATTTTTAGTAATCAATAAATTCATTCTGGTAATAGGTGCAAAATCAACAAATTGTTTGCTTGATTCTATGAATTTGGAATAAATTTGGTATTAAAGAAAATTTTTAATTTTTTCTGTGTTGTTTTGAAACATTATTTTTTTTTCACAAGTCCTAACATAAGAAAGTTCGCTATATTTTAAGCTGAGGCTGTCTGAATGTAAACGATATAATCAAAAAACTGCAAAAATCGAAACGTATAATAGCAAAAAAAAAAAAAAATTTCAGACTTCATTTATTAACTCTTTTCATTAATGAAAAACACTTCAGTCTACGCCCAAAATTATCAAAAGCTTATACGAACACCCAGAGAAAAAATATGTTTAAATTTGGTCACCTCCAACAAAACTATTTTTAAAGAGAATTGCAAAATTTAACCATACTATTGTCACCGACAAACATATTATTGTTAAATTAGTCCTTTATCAAGAAGGCACAACCATATTATGGTTGCCTCCGAACATCTTTTGGTTAGTAATAACTAAAATATGTTTAACATTTATAATAGCATGGTTGATTTTCAACCAAAGCATGTTGCTCTTAGAAAAGAGGAAAATACTATTGTTAATTTAAAAACAAATTATTGTCATATTTAACCATAACATGTTTAGAGGCAACCATAATATGGTTGTGGCTTCTTGATGGAGGACTAATTTAACAATTATATGGTTGTCGGTGACAATAATATGGTTAAATTTAAACATAATATGTTTAAAATTTTGTATAAAAATAGTTTTGTTGGAGGTGACCATAAACATATTTTTTCTCTACGTGAAGATTATAATAATGGCAAAAGTCATTTGTTTGAGATTAAGTTAGAATTACACGTTTAGTTAATAAAAGCAATCGCGCCTACCAAAATATTTGGGGTTTTTTTATTACTTACTATTCCATCTCATTCATGTTATGCATGATTTCCTTCTTTTTGTTTAATAAAACACGTTTGATTATACATATATCACAATTACACTTTTTATGCTGCACAGTGAACATTGCTTGGAAATGCCAACTTCGACTGCCCATAAATTAGCTAATTTTTGTTCTTTGAAGAAACATAATATGCTGTTATTTGCTTTGATTTGTTCTCAATCGACCGTCAATAGCAAAAACATTATTATTGTAAGTGCAAAAAATGATTTTTGCCCAATATTTCGGGTAAAATTGCCTATACTGCAATGTGGGGATTTATGCATGTATGCTTAACCCTAGATAGATAATGAACGTCTGCGAGACGCACGCTTTTTCAATTTTGTGCTCATACTCTCACATTTGTTAACATACAACTTTCTCGCGCTCAATTAACTCAGTCGTTAGCATCAGCTTGTTGGTGGTGGCTTTTTTTGTGCGTTAAGTTATGTTTTCTTTGAGAAATAAGCACAAATAAACACAACATACGTCTCAGAGACGTATCGTTATCTTTAGTGTACCTTTTGTCGCAAAAATAACTTTTTGTTTTAGTTGAATTTTAAGGTATTTGTTATTCAAATTAGCTGTTATTCAAATTAGCAGAAGTTGCTGCTCTTGAAAAGCGTGTTGGACGACTCAGATTCACTGGAAAATGTGAGCAAATCGGAAGATGAATAAATGGAGGATAATGTTCAAAGTGATGTATAAGACAAGCTTGTTGACATCCTTGATGCTGATGAGAATATACCACCGACTAAGGAAAATTCTCAAGAACCTGATAATTTTACTACTTCTGCCGATAGTCAATTATTACGGTATATTATCCCACGTAAAAGTAAGCATTGCTGAACTACATCAAAGGGTCAAAACGCTGGCCGAATTTCTTCAATGAATATAGTTCGAACGACAATAGGACTAATATGGGAATGTAAATAACTGTACGACCCAATTTCATGCTTCGGCATTAAATACCGAAATAATTTCAGAAATTGTTCAATGCACAAAACAAAAGGCTAAAAATTCCTACTTTTTCGGAAACTTTGCACGGTAACATTAAAAAAGATTTACCAGATGAAGTAAACAATAATTGCAGTAGCAGTGGAGAACAGCCTGAATAACAAAGAGAGAAAATACTGTCGTTTCTGTCCATCAAAAATTCGACGTACGTCCAAAATGGTATGTTTAAAATGCAATGCACCTGTGTGTGGCGACCACAAACATTTAATTTGTAAATCTTGCATATAATGCTATTTGAATTTATTATTTTTTTTTGGTACAAGTATTATTATTTTAGCAAAGTACAACAAAATTATCTATTTTAGTTTTTAGAGCCGAACTGAAGTCCTTTATAAATAACTCTTTAAGTTGTGATATTTTTTTAAGACATTGCATTTTATTTTTAATTTCATTTTTATTGTTGTTTTCTGTTTAATAATGACTTTATTTTAAAAGAAATTTAATAAATAAATGATTTTAACATAAAATGTAACAATATTATTTTCGGTGATGCCCTTTAAAGGCTATAAACTAGAACACGTCTTTCAGGCGTAACGTTATCTTTTCAGTACAAAAAAATAACGTTATCTTACTAGGGTTTAAATCTTTCAAACAGTTGGATTGATTTTGACATTTGACCTAGTAACGTGGAAATATAATTTATATTCTCATGTACATAACTAGCTTAGTTTATTTTATATATTAGTTTATTTTACATAGCTAGTTTATTTTATTTTATATTTTATTATTACTAAGGCAATATTTTGTCGTGCTGAGTGCCCCTACTGTAACACCAACATACACACAAACACACACCGTATTGTCGGTTCATGTAATTACATACACACAAACCCACATCGCTGTATTGGCGATTCATTTGTTTAGCCAGTGTTGTTTGTTACACAGCTAGCCTAATAATTCTCATTTGGTTTATAGGTGTATTGACATAAGTAGAAAAGGTTTTTTTACAGTCGGGGCGATTCTCACAAGACAAGAGACCGCCATACAAGTCTCGGAAATTGGAAGAACAATTGAAGAGCTGACTGATTTCACGAAGATGAACTCGGTTATATATTTTTGCAAGATACCTAACCTGTGGGTTAAGTCTGTTCTCACAAGTGGCTTCATGTCGCTTGTTCTCACAAGTGGCCTCGTGTCGCCTGTTCTCACAAGTGGCTTCGTGTCGCCTGTTCTCACAAGTGGCCTCGTGTCGCCTGTTCCCACTAGTAGTATTGTTAACGTAGAACTTCGTAGAATAAGTTATTTCATAAAGTTTATGTAGTAGTTAGGTACTAGCTGTAAGAACCATTGTACGTATTATATTTACCATTAATACGACGAACGTGTGATCTAAAGAAGCAGCCAAGGGAGAAGCCGAACCGATTACCAAGCACGCCGCCAACCGAACCCGCCGAACATCCCAGCCCGACCATTACCGCCGATCCGAATTTGCCGAAAACGAACGCTGTTCCTCGGGTGCCGCTCAGCACACTATCCCTCAGGCCGAACATATCCATATCAAAGTTGTCGTAGGTTATCGTATTTCATGAGTTGCAATTAAATTATTGCAGAATAACCAATAAAGAAAATATTAATTCAACCCCCAAAAGAGTAAATATATCGTCTTCACACTTAAGGTTAGTGGATCCGTAAGTACACCCTGGACTCGTATGAGCTACCTCAGCCGATGAATAAAACCACGTTACAACGTTTCGCTGTATTCGTCAGAGAAACTCAAATGTTTATGATAATGCGGGTATTTAACTTAGGTTTTTAGCTTATAATTCAGTCTGTTGAACGGAAGTAGTGTTTACTTTGTTTGTATTCATTTTCTTAATATTGTTTTGCTTTTTTTAGAGCATGAAAATTTGTCTTTTTTTTGGAGTCTGTTTTTTCCTTTTTTATTTAATTTAATTTATTTTTTTTAGAGATAAAATGCTGGCCTTTTCCGCTAAAAAAAATTTAAACAAAAAAAAAAAAAAAAAACTTTAAAATACATACGTATTTGTCTATTCACATGCATTCACGTTCTTCTTTAACTCACTCTTGAGTCGGGATAATATTTTTGGGTATTCAATGTAGTGGCTTTTAACTTTATTAAAAAATAAAAACGTTTTCACAAAAGTAGAAAAAACAGAATACAAATACTCATACCTTTTTCCTGAAAAAAATGGTACAGTATAAAAAATCCGAGTTTATAAATCGGATGTGATTTGTTGCTGTATACGCGTTTGTTTGTAAATATATGTGAACGCTTATAAACCATTTTGAAAGAAGTTAACACTGCTACTGACAGATTAATGAGTCGAACATAAATTTTGTGCGTGCTTTTCAAAAATTAAAAAAAGGAACTCTAAAAAAAAGAAATAAAAACACTTTTGAACATTTTTTAAAACCAAATAGATATTTTAACAAAAAGCTTTTTCTCTTTGTATTATTCTGATGCTATTGACGTCATTTATTGTTATAGAAAATCACTGAATTTGTACTGTTTTTGGCTTTTTACCAAAAAAAAAAAAAAAAAAAAAAAAAAAAAAAAAAAGAATGTTTAAAAAATAATGCAACTTTATTTAATATCATCCACCAAATAAAAAAAAAACTGTGTGTATAAAAGAAAATGTTTAAAGTGAAATGAATTAAATAGGAGAGCAATCTAAAAAGAATTCTTAAAAAAATTATATATTTAAAACAAAAAAGTATAGTAGCTATTTATCCTTTAGCACCAAGTTGTACAAAAATAAATAGATTAAGAAAAAATTGGAGTCTTTAGTTTTTTATAAATGACTCAATTAATCGTAGGTTGACTAATCGAAGAAATATTTCGCCATTATGTGATCGATTAATTTAAACAGCCAATTTCGAATAACACGAACAATTTATGTCAATTATGCGATTAAAATTAATTTATTAGAAAATTCTACTTTTTTAATGTAAAAATATTTTTTTTTTAAATTTTTAACTGAATTTCTTGTTTTTACCCGACTGCCAATTTTTTTATTACCTCGTATCTTCTAATCGGCTGGATGTATTTAAAACCTTAGTATCCTCATATCGACGCTGTTTTAACTATCCTACCTAACTAACATTTAACAAATTTTAGAGGAGAGCACTTTTAATGTTTTTTTTTAGCCAAAATACGAATGGAATTGGGTTTACGCATTATTTGTTATGTAGTATAACATCTTTTGTGATGTGTTAAATAAAGAAAAAAAAACAGATATTTTTATTTGTTGTAATTTTCAAAAAAAATTCAGTTAGGTCAGTTAGTGAAAACAGCGACGATACATACATAAATTGAGTTCTTTAATTTACTAGAACTTCTCTTAAAATCAGGAAAAACTACGGTGACTTTTTTTAAAAATTTTTACTGAGAATCCCATCGATTTCAATTTCACTCGATTTCCAGGAATAATTAATTGGTTTTTCGTAACTGGCTGACACCTCTTATTTCTTTTTTTTTTTTTTTTTTGTTAATAAGTATAATAAAAAAATTAATTAAAATAGAGATGTATGTTTTATACCATTTAATAAAATTATTTAAATTATTCGAGATTCGAACAAATTTAAACCCTTATTCGATTAATGAGCAATTTTTAAATTCAAAATCCGATTAACTCCTTACTCTAACAAACCCTAAAGTCGAATAATTGAATACTCTAGTTATAGTCCATAATGAAGCAGCGACCCGATATTTTTGTTTTAAAGTTACTGTTGCCTATTTTTTTTTGGAATTTTGGAAGCTATTACTAAAGCCATTATAGCGGGATCATTCGAAAGCGTTCTGACGCAGATTTGATTTCATAAAAGATATTTGTGCCGAATTTTTTCTGTATACCAATACTTTTTATTAGTTTTGGTAATTGAAGTGATGATTTAGGATTCAGTTAAACCTTATGTTGGACCCTCAATGTTTTTGTTTTGTTAATATAGAGATTGTTTATGCCAGACACCTTGTTTTATATACATAGACTTTTTAATTGTCCTATGGCATTTATAATTACAACATACAAACTGTGAGCGAACACTTTAAAAATAACAAAGTGCTTTTTTAATATATTTTTGTGTGTTGTTATCTTCTCAGTTAAAATTAAAAGTAACCCGGATAAAGTTGACTACAAGGCTAATAAAACCATTAAAACTTAAACCTAAAAACTAAATTTTTCAATAAAACTGGTACGCATTTAATTTTTAATGGCATTTAACGCATTTGATTTTTAATATACGACAAAAATAATTTGAGACACCACAATATTTATTTGCTTAAATATTTTCCAAACCCCCAATTCGGTTTTAGAAGAAAGCACAGTACAAAAGGACGAACTCATCGAATACTTAATGTCATAAGAAAAGCTTTTGAAGAAAAAAAATATTGCTCTGCGCTCTTCATCGATGTCTTGCAAGCTTTTGCTAAAGTCTGGCGTGAAGGCTTATAACATAAATTGAAGCAAAACTTACCAGCAAACATACACAAGCTATTAGAAATTAAAGAAGGCGACTTTTTAAGTACTCCTCAGCCAATTGACGCTGGAGTAACAAAAGGCAGCATCCTGGGTCCTCTTTTATACTTAGGCCCTAATCATGTACAACGCAGCGCAACGCCACAGAACTAACGCAACGCCAAAGAATAACATTGAAAGCACAAACAATGTCATAAATATTTTGTAATTTTGTTGTTGCTTTCTACAGAAATTCACATTGCGTCTTAAAATTTCAAACGCTCAATTGCTTGTGTCGTTGAAAATTTTAAAACGGTACATGAATTTCTGTTGAAAGCAACAACAAAATTACAAAATATTTATGACATTGTTTGTGCTTTCAATGTTATTGTTTGGCGTTGCGCTGCGTTATACATGATTAGGGCCTTAATTTATACTTCGGACATGCCAACAAACATCTACAGCCAAACTTCAACATTTTCGGATTATACAGCTTTTCTAAGCGTACACGAAAACTGTCATGAAGCATATCGTTACTTGCAGGATCATATATTTGAACTGAAAAATGGTTAAAACAATGGAGGATAAAGGTCAGTGAGCAAAAATGCGTACATAAGGAAAACATGCCCTCTTATTAAATTCAATAATCAAATAATACCTCAACACTCGCATGTTAAATACCTCGGTATACATCTAGATGGGCGTTTAACTTGGAAATGACATATAGAACCAAAATTTACTCTAATGAAACTAAAAGCAGTTCAAATTAATTTGCTTATTGGAAGAAACGCTGTTCTTGGTCTCGATTGTAAACTTCTACTTTAAAACTCTATCTTAAAGCCAATCTGGTGCAATAGTATTCAGTTATGGGGCACTGCATCGACGTTTTATATCGAAGAAATTCAAAGGCGCAAAAATAAACTTGTTCGAATAATCACAGCTGCTCCCTGGTATGTTGAAAACTCAAATATTCACAAGGATCTCAATATGCCATTAGTTAAAACTATAATGACGAAATATGAAGTAAAATATTTAAAGGGCTAGAACTGCACCCAAATCCACTAGCTAGAAATATTTTAAATTATGGTAGCCACACCCGCTTAAGGAGAAGAGACACTACAGCTAAATTAGAAGAGCGATAAACACCTGCATATGACAAAATTTTTTTGTCTGGCACTCGCAAGACATAAAATAAATTATTAGGATAAGATTTGATTAATTATTGGCAGTTAATATTTATATATGAAGATTCAATAAATAAATATTGAAAAAAAAAAACAATTTTTTTATTCCGCACCTGTTGGGATCAGACTTGCTGTCCGAAAAGGAATTATTAGTATATTTTTTTCATGCCCGTACACTAAAATTGGAAGATCTACAATAATAACTGCAGGAATTCCGCCGCGATACAAGTCTCAGTAAATAAAATCAAAGCAAAACGTAGCAAAAAGCAAACGCAACATATGAAAATTCTT
Source organism: Pollenia amentaria (assembly GCA_943735925.1). Classification (NCBI taxonomy): domain Eukaryota; kingdom Metazoa; phylum Arthropoda; class Insecta; order Diptera; family Polleniidae; genus Pollenia; species Pollenia amentaria. Next base: position 182,135,886 of record OX031007.1, on the reverse strand, counting down.
TCTTTACTTTAATTTCGAAGAATAATTCTAGTTGACAACAAAATGTACTTCCTACAGCAATACAACTCCATGCATATAAATGTAGGCCCAGCTAGACCCAAGGGTTTGTTGGTGTGAGTTTTTCGATAGCCACAGAAAACTCCATACAAAATACAAGGGGACCTTGGAGAGTTAAAATTATTAGCCTAATAAAAACTTGAACACTGAGGCACTTACACATGTGGATAAACTAATGCACTGCAAACCTTAACACCATCGCCAAATACCCTTACCAACAATCCTGTGCGATATAAGTACAAATACTGCAATTATCTGTTAAATAAAATTAAAAACTACCCTCGTATTCACTGAAATGGAATGAAAAAGAGCAACTTGATTGCAAACTGAATTAGTCGTGTTAGAAAAATTCTAAAGCATAAAATGCAGCGCATGCATTATAAACTAACAAAAGCTGAGTTAATGCTTCACAATTTTTCAAGAACATTTCTGAGAATAAATTTTATACTTGTTTGAATTAAATATGTACGTATGTATGTATAAATATTTTAGATATGTGAATAGAATTTATATATTATATACCCTAACAAGCATTTGCTATTTGTATGTGCGTAGTTAAACTGTTCATAGAAATGCGTCCTTGTGTGTAAGAGCTATATTTTGTACTAGAGCGGATCGCGTGACTGATTTTTGGCTTACGATTCTGCAACTTTACAAGGAAAAGACACGTAATCATTCACGTTAACAAAAATATAGTGTCATGATCTAACATACTCACGATCAAAAATTGTCTTATCACTCACGCTCACTTACAATTAATCTCCAACGTCTCACAATTTTGCACCTAGCTACGAGTATATATGTTTATTATGAAAAAATAAAATTTTTTAATGAAACCCAAATCATAAATTTGTTCTAAAAAGGCCGTATTTTTAAGATGTGGATTAAGTTAAAACATAGTTTAACGTACTCTGAAATTTTGATTTTTCCGGCGAAATGTGAGTTGTTTTTATTATTTCATTAAAGACCAACATTTTAAGCAAAACTCAGATGCTCAAAAAACTTAATTTTAAATTTGGTAAAATTTGGTAATGGGGGCACAAAGATTAACTTAGCCTAGTTAAACTCAGATCTTAAAAATCCAGCTTAAATGATTATCAATATCTTGAACTTAAAATTGACCTGTTGTTGAAAGTAAAATTAAAATTTTCTTTTGAAAATTTGTAATAAAAACAAAACACATATTTGATTTTTTTTTTATTAATGCTTCAATGTACATTTCCACACGAAAATTTGTGTTTTTATTACAAAAACAGGCTCTAAGAGTGCTACCCCAATTCTGTTAGACAATTATGTCGTCTTGTCTTAAGAAGAAAAGTAGTCGAATTTACGATTCATCTAGACAATAGATTTTTTCGTCTAATATTATGTGGTTTGTGTCTATGATATAAGGTACTTTCATCCCAGTAAAAAAAATTTGTGCTTTTTGAAACACTTATGCTAGGAACACAACTGGGACGAATGACGAATTTTTGGCCGCGAATATTCGTCGCCAAAAATAAAACATATTGGTGTATATGAAAATACACACAATAATAGCGCCCGGCGAAATTCGTCATAAGCGTCTTTGCAATAGATTTTTTTATCTTTCATACGCCGGCGAACGACGAACAAATCAGTACTAGGTGACCATATTTGGTTTTAGTTTAGAAGTATCTTAGTAAATAAAGTTACTTTTTACTTTAATTGTTTTTCTTTTTATTGTATAATATTTAAAATATATATACAAAGTATTTTGCTATAATAAAAGTTTTTAGTTGTGTTTTTGATTATGTTTTAATTTTTAAGCATTATTTTTTTTATTATGGTCACACTATTTCTCTATCTTTGCACAAACAGCAATCAACTTTCTCAATTATAAACGCTGCTTGTTATTCATCGTTATTGTGCTCCATGCGACGAATTTACTCAGCGAATTTTTACTGTAAAATTCGTCGTGTTGGGCGAAATTCGTCGTTCGTCCCAGTTGTGTTCTTATCATTAAGAGAAAAAGCGCATAATCGAGCGCTTCAATAATAGAGCTCTTATACAGCAGTAAATTATAAAGAATAAAATATACAAAATAAGCTGCTATTTTAGTGCTAACAACGAAGAAGGTTTTAAAGCGAAAAAAAATGCAAATATATTATGGTTTGCGAAAAAGCTTGAAAAAAGTCATTTAAACCAGTAAAAGCAAAACATTAATGAATATGTTACTTAATATAGATAGCGCTTAAAAAAGCACCTTTGGAGTGCTTTATTTGCATGTTTTATTATGTTAAAAGAATCGCTTTTTGTCAGCAGAAAATAGTCCTCCAAACTGGGAACACCCCATACAAAAATCAGGCATCCCATCAGCAGGTTTAATGCGATTTGAGGCATGAATTCATACATAAAACCTACTCCTTTTGGAGCACATTTTTTACTTTAATGTTATTATTGCCAATTATTTTGTTGAAATTTGAAAAATGTTCTTCTACATTTTTAATGTTTTAAAGACTCTTGACAAATAAATATATATTCAAATTCTTAATTACAAAACTTTCAACTATTGAACAAAATGGAAGATTTTCAATGAAACTTTTCATCCAAACTACGGCAAGAAACGCATCCAAGAAATTCGTTACCCCCAGGACTTTGGCAACTACCCAAGCAGTAATTGTGACTCTTAATAGAAATCAAGTGTTGCAGTAGCTCTTTATATAAATACAAAATTAAGAATTATTATCAAATGTTGTGTCATTACAGTATAACTAATAAAAAATATGACTTAAGTGTAACATTACCACAAAAAGTATTCGTGCACACCTACAACATTACAAATACAAAAATTTTACTTTAGTTTTCTAAAGTAATATTCTTACTTTAGTTTCACAGGAACTTACTTATTTCACTCAATGTTGCGAAAAATGAAGCAAATCAGTTTTAAGTTAGAAAAACCGTATTTTTATTTATTATACGTACATAGATATTTGCAGCGTTCTAATGTCATCAATTTGTTAAACTAACGCATTAATCTTATTTGTATGTATGTATATTAGCGACTTTGTTTAACAGCTTACATTGTGAGTTCACTGTAAATTTAAAGTAACAGTTGCATAGTAACATTGAAAACAAGAGTCAGAGGACCGGCCCGCCAAATCACGTTATCACTTAAGAAGTGTTCACTTATTATAATTTTGGTAAATAGGGTGTACAACTAATGTTAGTTGTACCCCTAAACCATCACCATAACGACTTTTTCTGCATGGATACTTATCGCTAGAAATTTTAAAAATATTGCCCATTTTAGTGTTGGTTGTAGTGCAGTCTGTCTGTAGATTTTTACCGTGTGAGGGGTTACCAACACAGAGTAATATAAAGTACTTGGTGGTTACCAATCTGGAATGCTTTCTTCCTCCTTGAATCTAAAATAGAAAACATTTTCAATATTAAAATATTTAACAAGACTACAAAACGGTTTTCGTCTGACGTGATATTTAAAAACTTCCAGAATAATTTTACTGAGTCAAATATTTAACGATTATAAGTGCCATGATCAAAGACAACAACCATTATTGATTTATAGAATTTGAAATTAATAACCCAATACAAAATGTTCATATTTTGCGAAGCACTAATGGTACATTTAAAAAAGTAAGCACACATTTAAGGTAATTGAACGAATTCGTAATGAATTAAAAAAATTTGAAGAGCCACGACACTCCCTTATTACGAAGCAGCATATAAAAGAGTAACGGTAACAAAAAATTCAGTGTACATCAGCTTTGACCACTAAATTTTACATTCACTAATTTGTATATGCACTGAAAAAAGCGCTTTCTGTGTAAAAAATTTATTGCTTCAAAGTGGGAACTCGCCATATAAAATTCATGTCTTCTGTAGGCGATATGGTAAGGGAAACTTTTACATTTCTTCCTTACAAACCTGCTTCATTGGAAGCTCCATTTTTTATTGGGAAGACAGATATGTAGAGAAAAACATCCGTCCTATATCGTCTAACAGAATTGGAAAGACCCAATGTTGGGTGCCGACGCATAAACGCGCGACGGATCAAGGTGCCTCATCTGTATATATGGGTGGTATAATTATTGAGGAAACATAATCTCTTGATGTTCTGGGTATGAGGATACAATGTGATGTCCGATGGACAGAACATATATATAGAGGGTACAGCTGATAGAATAAGTTCTCAAAATCGGTTTGCAATTTTGGAAGAGGAATCCTCGGAAGCACAAAACGTTACAAAATCTTCTAAGCCACCCCCGATATATCTTAGAGAGCAAAACTCAAGTGATTTAATAAAGAATTTGATCTCGGTAATAGGTGAAAATTCTTTTTATGTAGCTGCAATAAAACGTGGTAGTATAAATGAAACTAAAATACAAGTTAATCGTGAAGATGATTTTCGTAAAGTAATAACTAAATTAGAAGCACTAAAAAAAACTTGTATACATACCAACTGAAGAGCAGTAAAGGTCTTCAGGTAGTGATAAAGGGCATTGATTCATGCGTAGACCCAGGTGAAATAAAAACGTTTTTAGAAGAGAAGGGCTTTAAAATTAAAAATGTAGTTAATATTAAAAATAGAGAAAAAAATCCCCAGCCACTATTTCGAGTGGAGTTGGAACCCGGCGACGTTAAGCTTAAAAAAAATGAAACTCATCCCATTTACAGTCTGAAATATATCCTATATAGGAAAATAACGATAGAGGAGCCGCATAAAAGGAACGGTCCCGTGCAATGTTTAAACTGCCAAGAATTTGGTCACACTAAGGCATACTGCCATTTAACACCTGTTTGCGTTGTATGTGGAGAATTGCATGGTACAGCTCTCTGCGATAAGTCTAAAAACGACCCCAATGTAAAAAAATGCAGCAACTGTGGTGGTAATCACACTGCCAACTAAAGAGGATGCCCTGTATACTCTATCGTCAAGCGCTCGGTTGGACCGAAACCTAATCCACCTCAAATTCAGGAAACACATCAAAATAATACTAATGACATTCAGGTACCGCAGCCTAGTAATAACAGAACATCCTACGCTAACGTCCTAAAATCAAACCATATGCCAATGCAAGGTGATTTGCCAAATAATGATGAGACCCCAGTTTCTAATTTAAGTCGTCTAGAAAAAACCATGGAAACACTAGTACAAGCAGTAACAAACTTTACGAATACAATGGGTAATATGATGCAGGAAATGTTAAGAATGCAATCGATGTTATTGCAAGCTGTACTTAACAAGCCATGAATTGTTTAAAAATTTGTTTTTGGAACGCAAACGGCATTCGCCAACATAAAAATGAACTAGAATATTTTCTTAAAAGTAAACAAATTGATGTAATGATGGTTTCTGAAACTCATTTGACCTCAACAAATACGTTTAAAATTAATGGTTATAAATTATATGATACCAAGGACCCTCGAGATAGAGCTTGTGGAGGTTCTGCTATTTTGATAAAAACCCGAATCAAACACTACTTAATGTGTGATCATCGTGAAGATTATCTGCAAGCAACGAATATTTGTGTTGAAGAGCTAAATCGAAACTTTGTACTTTCATCTTTATACTCTCCACCTAGATTTTCAATATCAGAAAGCCAATAGTATAAATATTTTAAATCATTAGGACCCTGTTTCCTAGCCGCTGGCGATTACAACGCTAAACATACCTTCTGGGGTTCACGGCTCATTACACCAAAGGGTCGTGTTTTGTATAATACAATGTCTAAAATGGATTAAAATGTGGTCGCGAGTGGACAACCAACTTATTGGCCTACTGATCAGCAAAAAATTCCAGATGTCATCGATTTTGGCGTGGTTAAAAACATCCCCGCAGAAACGATTCACGTTGAAGCTTCTTTAGAATTATCTTCTGATCACACACCTACAATTCTTACCATATCAAACCCTTATAGAATTGTATCTCCGTCTGGTTACTTAGTGACGTCAGCCTCACAAATAAATTGGTTAAAATATAAAAAATATCTCAGTACCCACTGCACTGAAAAAATTCGGCTTAGGACACCGGAGAATGTGAATCTTTCTATTGTAAATTTTGACAATTATCTCAAACTAGCTGTTCAACATTCTAGCATAGCCCGCAAAAATATCAAAAATAGTAAAATATATTCTACTGATGTCGAGCGTCTCTTGACTGAAAAAAGGAGAGTTCGAAGAGAGTGGCAATTGCACAGATCCCCCAACTTAAAAATTTACTAAAAGAGTGCACAAAAAGGCTAAGAAACTTACTGCAGTCTCAAAAAACGGCTTCTCTGGAAAAATATCTTAAGGAACTTGATGCAACTCCTCAATCTGATTACTCATTATGGCGTGCAGCTAGAAATCTTAAAAGACCAGTTATCACTAAACCACCATTAAGAAACTTAAATGGACGTTGGGCACGAAATGACATAGAAAAAGGAAATATTTTCGTTAATCATTTGAATCCCGTATTTACCCCTCATACATCTTTCGATACTGCGGTCGAGTTACCACCTGTTGCTGTTAGATCAGCTGTTCCACTAAGGTTTGAAGTAAGAGAAATCGAGAAGGCTATTCATGATTTAAACCCCAAGAAAGCCCCTGGTTTTGATAAGATCAGTAACAAAATGCTTTTGGAGCTACCCAGCATAGCAAAGAAAATTATTCTACTAATTTTTAATGCTATTTTACGCCTTGAATACTACCCACAAGAGTGGAAAGTATCCTTAGTTACCATGATACCTAAACCAGGAAAGGATCCCACAAAAGTTGAGTCATATAGACCTATAAGCTTATTGTCTAATATATCAAAGCTATTTGAGAAACTTCTAGTGTCTAAATTAACGCTGATTTTAAATGGTAACAGATGTATTCCCAATCATCAATTCGGTTTTAGAAGAAAACACAGCACAATTGAACAAACTCATCGAATAGTAAATGTCATAAGAAAAGCCTTTGAAGAAAAAAAATATTGCTCAGCACTCTTCATCGATGTGTCTCAAGCTTTTGATAAAGTCTGGCATGAAGGTTTACTACTGAAATTGCAGCAAAATTTACCAGCAAATATACACAAGCTGTTAGAAAGCTACTTAGTCGGTCGTCAATTTATTATTAAAGAAGGCGAATTTTTAAGTTCTCCACAGCCAATTAACGCTGGAGTCCCACAAGGCAGCATCCTGGGCCCTCTATTATACTTAATTTATACTTCGGACTTGCCAACAAACAGCTACACCCATACCTCAACATTTGCGGACGACACAGCTTTTCTAAGCGTACACGCAAACTGTCAAGAAGCATCTCGTTATCTACAGGATCATATATTTGAACTAGAAAGGTGGTTAAAAAAATGGAGGATAAAGATCAATGAGCAAAAATGCGCACATATAACATTCACATTGCGTCGGGAAACATGCCCCCCTATTAAAATAAATAATCAAATAATACCCCAACACTCGCATGTAAAATACCTCGGTATACATCTAGATCGGCGTTTAACGTGGAAATGGCATATAGAAGCGAAATTAACTCAAATGAAACTAAAAGCAACCCAAATTAATTGGCTTATTGGAAGAAATTCTGTTCTTAGTCTCGATTGCAAACTTCTACTCTACAACTCTATCTTAAAGCCAATTTGGTGCTACGGTATTCAGCTATGGGGCACTGCCTCGGCCTCAAATATCGAAAAAATTCAAAGGCGCCAAAATAAACTTCTTCGAATAATCACAGCCGCCCCCTGGTACGTCAAAAACTCAAATATCCACAAGGATCTCAATGTGCCATTAGTAAAAACTATGATAACGAAATATGCAGTAAAATATTTAAAAAGGCTGGAACTGCACCCAAATCCATTAGCTAGAAATATTTTAAATTATGGCGGCCACACTCGCTTAAGAAGAAGAGACACTGCAGCACTCACCCAATCAGATGAGCGATAAACACCTATATATGTAAACAGAAACCGTGATGACTAAATCTTTTGTGTTTGGCACTGGCAGGACATAAAGCAAATATTAGGATAAGATTTGATTAATTATTGTTAGTTCATATTTAATATATGAAGATTCAATAAATAAATAATGAAAAAAAAATATCCGACCGCGAATGGAATACAACTCTCATGTGTGGGCCGGTGCTTCAAATTCTATTTTGGAGCTTCTCCACCGCGTGCAGGAGAGGGCGAAGGTTCTCATTGGCGACAGTAGGGTATCCAATTCTATTGACACCCTTGAGCACCGTCGCAATGTAGGTCGATTGGCCGGTGAATCGTACAACGTATTACAGGGAAAATTCGTTTTTCGGCTGGACTGTTCGTATGTGGAATAACCTTCCTTCTGAAGCCTTCCCTCTCACTTTCAACATGAATAAATTCAAGTCGAATGTTCACAAGCACTACTCCCTCTTTCCTCCTTCCCATAACCTATTTTCCTAGTTCCAACATAATGAAACGCAGTAGTAGGGGTCAGCCCCTGAGTGCTGGTCCTAACCAAAAAAAAAAAAAAAAAAAAAAAAAAAAAAAAAAAAAAATATTACGAAAATAATTTATTTTTATATTTTCATTTCGCTCACCCACTTTCGCAATTTAATACCCTGCCGGAGATCGAACTAGTACCTAGCTAGTACTAAACTAGTACAAACATCACCAGTACTAGTTCACGACTGTATACTTTTCTATACTATCTTAATGTTCAAATTAGCATTGTGTGTGCTTAGAAATTCACTAGTACTATTGGTTCTAGTCGTGTACCAGTACACTTGGACCCAATTGGATATTTTCAATTAATTTTTTTTTAAATTGAACGCATCTTTTCCTGATTTGAAAAGAGGTAGTGTTAAAGATTAGTGGACCTCAACATAAGAGGCATATATAAAAAAAAAATATTTTTATAAACTTTAATCACAGGATAAATTTAAATTTTGTTCGGTTTAAATTTCTCGTGATTTCTATTTCCAGAACATGGCCGTAAATAATTTATAAATAAATTATAAATAAATTATTTGAAATCAAATTTAAAATAAGTATAAAAATACGAATATTTGTTTTTAAAAAAATTTTTGAACTATCAGTTTACAAGTGATGCTCTTGTACTACATCAATTTCTAGTACTAATAAGCACTAGTATTTTTTTATAAAATCTCTAACACCGTTACCACTAGTGCCTCTTGTTCTAGTAATTGTACTGGTGGCTTTTTGACAATTAACGCCTAATCTCCTGAAGGTATTTAAAGTCAATACAATCACAAAAAATTCATGCGATAAGTTCACGTCAAACGCTCACCTCTAGTTTGTACTTTCTCTTGTTTTTCGTTCTGTGTAAATTATGTTTTACAAAGAAAGAACTTTAGCGAAAATTTAATTTTCTTTATGTGTTTGTTTTTTTCTTTTCCGGAAATTTAATACCATATAAAAAATTATTTTTCTATTCATGTAATTTTATAATCACTTTAAAGATATCTTAATCATACTATTCAATATTATTTAAAAGTAAAAACAAACAAAGTTTTTTCTTTTATACTAAATTTCTTTTATGAATTTCTCAGATTTAAACTAACACTAATATTGAAAAAGAACGATTATTATTGGCTTTCTTTTTTTTTAACAAAAATTGAATTTTCCAAAACAAAATGTAGAAAACCCAGCCAATTCTGGTTATTTTACGTATGCTCAAACTGAAAACAGCTAGAGGTATTCAGTGGTAGATGCGTTCTAGATTTCAACTTTTCATTATTACAATAATTTTATTATTGATAGTGACCGGGTTTTAAAACAACTGTGTAATGCTAGATTCAAATTAGGTAACTGCTGATATACAGAGTTATTAGTGAATTGGCAATATTTTTTTAAAAATACCACGAAGCAGTGTAAAAGAGAAATTACGGAAGCATTGGTGGATTCGTTTGACGATTCTATATTATGGTTTACAATTGTCAGCTGTTCGAGTATTGGGGATGCAAACGCAATAAACGTAGCAAAAAAATCTATAGAGTTTTAGTATTGCGCAAGAGCAATGATGTCACAATTTGAATTATATATATTTTGGATTGGATTGCAAACAAAATCTACAGTATTTTTCATTTGCCCTTTTCTCTTAAAGTCTTCAAAGAGAATACCTGCCAGGAATGTAGGAAGCGATCGCCGAAATTTCTGGCAAGAGTAATGGAAAATGCAATAAATCGGGTCATCAATTCTGGCGGCGCACAGTGATGTATCCCATAGACAAAATTAAAAAATAAAACAAGTCTAAAATTGTACATAAAAATGTATAGATCGATAGATAACAATATAATTAAAATGAATTTTTTAAAATTAACTCCCTTTTGCTGCGCTAGAGGACGCAAAACTTCAGCAAAACTGTTGTAAAAAATTAATTTTTTGGAGTACGAGATTGAAATTTTTTCTGTAATAGTATACTATATTTAGAAGTAACAAAAAAATATTATGCGAATTCTTTGTATATAAGTATTTTGTATCGGTTTGAAAAATCACTTAAGCTCTAAAATTTTTTTTAACTTTGATGCAATATTAAACTGTTTACACTGTTTCACTATTACACTGTTTTCCAATAACTGCCAGAAAACAATTGAAAAATTTTTACCACACCATAAATTTTTTTTTTTTTTTAAATAGCTATTTTCGTGATTTTTGATAAAACTTCCATAGTTTACAGGAGTTTAAAAGAAAATAAACTACAAATACTGTAAAAAATGAATTCAAACTAAAAGTGTTTAATAAAAAAACAGCAAAAATTTAAATATGTTTAAAAAAGTTTTGTGTTTGTCTGTATTTTACGGTAAAAGAAAAAAATCCAAAAAAAATTTACCACAACTTGAAAAAAATTTCTCTTAAAGAACTGTTATTTTCGTTATTTTTGCCTAAGTTTCCATTTCGTATATAATATGGTGTAGGGTACCATATAGTCAGGGTTGACCGACAAGTATGTAAGTATTTACTTTTTTTTACATAGCCCCCCATACAAGCTTCTTTTCGAAAAAGGGTCCTTGTGCCGATAAACCGTCTTATTATATTGGCATCAAGATTAAATTTTGTCCAAACTAATTTTATTGCAAATAAATCATCTTCCCAATTTTAATTGGAATCGGTCCATATTCGACCATAGCTCCCATACAAATAATACTCCCGAAAATAGCATTTAATGCCATAACTTCCTTATAAATGTTAGTATTTACGCAAAAATTGGCGACAATGACTTTCACGTTAGCTGACAAAATGTGTTCCTGGTGGGTCCAAAATAAACCATAGGTCCCATATAGACACCCATGCGAAAATCTCTTATAGGTAAATAATTTTTAAATAAATCTTAGCCTCATAAAATATTTTTGCTCAGGCAGGTCCATGATTGCCCATGGGTCTCAAATAGGGCACACTCTAGAAAATTTGTTTTTAATACTGTGGTGTAGGTTATCATATGTATGTTACAAGAGCATTTTAAGCGTTAAAAACATGAAAAATATATACTTTTATAAGTGATAACAGATTTTGCTTATTTAAGCTCTAGCCCTTCTAGTTTCCAAGAAAAACGCATTTAAAGTTTTTCATATAAAAACATGAAAAATATATATTTTTATAAGTGATAACAGATTTTGCTTATTTAAGCTCTAGCCCTTCTAGTTTCCAAGAAAAACGCATTTAAAGTTTTTCATATAAAAACATGAAAAATATATATTTTTAGGAGTGATAACAGATTTTGCGTATTTAAGCTCTAGCCCTTCTAGTTTCCACGAAAAACGCATTTAAAGTTTTTCATATAAAAACAAGAAAAACGCATTTAAAGTTTTTTATATAAAAACATGAAAAATATATATTTTTAGGAGTGATAACAGATTTTGCTTCTTTAAGCTCTAGCCCTTCTAGTTTCCACGAAAAACGCATTTAAAGTTTTTCATATAAAAACAAGAAAAATTAAATTTTTAGGAGTGATAACAGAGAGCTTATTTAAGCTCTAGCCCTTCTAGTTTCCAAGAAAAACGCACTTAAAGTTTTTCATATAAAAACATGAAAAATATATATTTTTAGGAGTGATAACAGATTTTGCTTATTTAAGCTCTAGCTCTTCTAGTTTCCAAGAAAAACGCATTTAAAGTTTTTCATATAACAACATGAGATATATATATATTTATAGGTGATAACAGATTTTGCTTATTTAAGCTCTAGCTCTTCTAGTTTCCAAGAAAAACACATTTAATGTTTTTCATATAAAAACATGAGAAATCTATATTTTTAGGAGTGATAACAGATTTTGCTTATTTAAGCTTTAGCTCTTCTAGTTTCCAAGAAAAACGCATTTAAAGTTTTTCATATAAAAACATGAAAAATATATATTTTTAGGAGTGATAACAGATTTTGCTTATTTAAGCGCTAGCTCTTCTAGTTTCCAAGAAAAACGCACTTAAAGTTTTTCATATAAAAACATGAAAAATATATATTTTTAGGAGTGATAACAGATTTTGCTTATTTAAGCTCTAGCCCTTCTAGTTTCCACGAAAAACGCATTTAAAGTTTTTCATATAAAAACAAGAAAAACAACATGAGAAATCTATATTTTTAGGAGTGATAACAGATTTTGCTTATTTAAGCTCTAGCTCTTCTAGTTTCCAAGAAAAACGCATTTAATGTTTTTCATATAAAAACAAGAAAAACGCATTTAAAGTTTTTATATAAAAACATGAAAAATATATATTTTTAGGAGTGATAACAGATTTTGCTTATTTAAGCTCTAGCCCTTCTAGTTTCCACGAAAAAGCATTTAAAGTTTTTCATATAAAAACAAGAAAAATTAATATTTTTAGTAGTGATAACAGATTTTGCGTATTTAAGCTCTAGCCCTTCTAGTTTCCACGAAAAACGCATTTAAAGTTTTTCATATAAAAACAAGAAAAATTAAATTTTTAGGAGTGATAACAGATTTTGCTTATTTAAGCTCTAGCTCTTCTAGTTTCCAAGAAAAACGCACTTAAAGTTTTTCATATAAAAACATGAAAAATATATATTTTTAGGAGTGATAACAGATTTTGCTTATTTAAGCTCTAGCTCTTCTAGTTTCCAAGAAAAACGCATTTAAAGTTTTTCATATAACAACATGAGATATATATATTTTTATAGGTGATAACAGATTTTGCTTATTTAAGCTCTAGCTCTTCTAGTTTCCAAGAAAAACGCATTTAATGTTTTTCAGATAAAAACATGAGAAATCTATATTTTTAGGAGTGATAACAGTTTTTGCTTATTTAAGCTTTAGCTCTTCTAGTTTCCAAGACAAACGCATTTAAAGTTTTTCATATAAAAACATGAAAAATATATATTTTTAGGAGTGATAACAGATTTTGCTTATTTAAGCTCTAGCCCTTCTAGTTTCCACGAAAAAGCATTTAAAGTTTTTCATATAAAAACAAGAAAAATTAATATTTTTAGTAGTGATAACAGATTTTGCTTCTTTAAGCTCTAGCCCTTCTAGTTTCCACGAAAAAGCATTTAAAGTTTTTCATATAAAAACAAGAAAAATTAATATTTTTAGTAGTGATAACAGATTTTGCTTCTTTAAGCTCTAGCCCTTCTAGTTTCCACGAAAAAGCATTTAAAATTTTTCATATAAAAACAAGAAAAATTAATATTTTTAGTAGTGATAACAGATTTTGCTTCTTTAAGCTCTAGCCCTTCTAGTTTCCACGAAAAACGCATTTAAAGTTTTTCATATAAAAACAAGAAAAATTAATATTTTTAGTAGTGATAACAGATTTTGCTTCTTTAAGCTCTAGCCCTTCTAGTTTCCACGAAAAAGCATTTAAAGTTTTTCATATAAAAACAAGAAAAATTAATATTTTTAGTAGTGATAACAGATTTTGCTTCTTTAAGCTCTAGCCCTTCTAGTTTCCAAGAAAAATTAAATTTTTAGGAGTGATAACAGAGAGCTTATTTAAGCTCTAGCCCTTCTAGTTTCCAAGAAAAACGCACTTAAAGTTTTTCATATAAAAACATGAAAAATATATATTTTTAGGAGTGATAACAGATTTTACTTATTTAAGCTCTAGCTCTTCTAGTTTCCAAGAAAAACGCATTTAAAGTTTTTCATATAACAACATGAGATATATATATTTTTATAGGTGATAACAGATTTTGCTTATTTAAGCTCTAGCTCTTCTAGTTTCCAAGAAAAACGCATTTAATGTTTTTCATATAAAAACATGAGAAATCTATATTTTTAGGAGTGATAACAGATTTTGCTTATTTAAGCTTTAGCTCTTCTAGTTTCCAAGAAAAACGCATTTAAAGTTTTTCATATAAAAACATGAAATATATATATTTTTAGGAGTGATAACAGATTTTGCTTATTTAAGCTCTAGCTCTTCTAGTTTCCAAGAAAAACGCACTTAAAGTTTTTCATATAAAAACATGAAAAATATATATTTTTAGGAGTGATAACAGATTTTGCTTATTTAAGCTCTAGCCCTTCTAGTTTCCACGAAAAACGCATTTAAAGTTTTTCATATAAAAACAAGAAAAACGCATTTAAAGTTTTTCATATAACAACATGAGAAATCTATATTTTTAGGAGTGATAACAGATTTTGCTTATTTAAGCTCTAGCTCTTCTAGTTTCCAAGAAAAACGCATTTAATGTTTTTCATATAAAAACAAGAAAAACGCATTTAAAGTTTTTATATAAAAACATGAAAAATATATATTTTTAGGAGTGATAACAGATTTTGCTTATTTAAGCTCTAGCCCTTCTAGTTTCCACGAAAAAGCATTTAAAGTTTTTCATATAAAAACAAGAAAAATTAATATTTTTAGTAGTGATAACAGATTTTGCGTATTTAAGCTCTAGCTCTTAGTTTCCAAGAAAAACGCATTTAAAGTTTTTTATATAAAAACATGAAAATTATATATTTTTAGGAGTGATAACAGATTTTGCTTATTTAAGCTTTAGCCCTTCTAGTTTCCACGAAAAACGCATTTAAAGTTTTTCATATAAAAACAAGAAAAATTAATATTTTTAGGAGTGATAACAGATTTTGCTTATTTAAGCTCTAGCTCTTCTAGTTTCCAAGAAAAACGCATTTAAAGTTTTTCATATAACAACATGAGATATATATATTTTTATAGGTGATAACAAATTTTGCTTATTTAAGCTCTAGCTCTTCTAGTTTCCAAGAAAAACGCATTTAATGTTTTTCATATAAAAACAAGAAAAACGCATTTAAAGTTTTTATATAAAAACATGAAAAATATATATTTTTAGGAGTGATAACAGATTTTGCTTATTTAAGCTCTAGCCCTTCTAGTTTCCACGAAAAAGCATTTAAAGTTTTTCATATAAAAACAAGAAAAATTAATATTTTTAGTAGTGATAACAGATTTTGCGTATTTAAGCTCTAGCTCTTAGTTTCCAAGAAAAACGCATTTAAAGTTTTTTATATAAAAACATGAAAATTATATATTTTTAGGAGTGATAACAGATTTTGCTTATTTAAGCTTTAGCCCTTCTAGTTTCCACGAAAAACGCATTTAAAGTTTTTCATATAAAAACAAGAAAAATTAATATTTTTAGGAGTGATAACAGATTTTGCTTATTTAAGCTCTAGCTCTTCTAGTTTCCACGAAAAACGCATTTAAAGTTTTTCATATAAAAACAAGAAAAACGCATTTAATGTTTTTTATATAAAAACATGAAAAATATATATTTTTAGGAGTGATAACAGATTTTGCTTCTTTAAGCTCTAGCCCTTCTAGTTTCCACGAAAAACGCATTTAAAGTTTTTCATATAAAAACAAGAAAAATTAAATTTTTAGGAGTGATAACAGAGAGCTTATTTAAGCTCTAGCCCTTCTAGTTTCCAAGAAAAACGCACTTAAAGTTTTTCATATAAAAACATGAAAAATATGTATTTTTAGGAGTGATAACAGATTTTGCTTATTTAAGCTCTAGCTCTTCTAGTTTCCAAGAAAAACGCATTTAAAGTTTTTCATATAAAAACATGAAAAATATGTATTTTTAGGAGTGATAACAGATTTTGCTTATTTAAGCTCTAGCTCTTCTAGTTTCCAAGAAAAACGCACTTAAAGTTTTTCATATAAAAACATGAAAAATATGTATTTTTAGGAGTGATAACAGATTTTGCTTATTTAAGCTCTAGCTCTTCTAGTTTCCAAGAAAAACGCACTTAAAGTTTTTCATATAAAAACATGAAAAATATGTATTTTTAGGAGTGATAACAGATTTTGCTTATTTAAGCTCTAGCTCTTCTAGTTTCCAAGAAAAACGCACTTAAAGTTTTTCATATAAAAACATGAAAAATATATATTTTTAGGAGTGATAACAGATTTTGCTTATTTAAGCTCTAGCCCTTCTAGTTTCCACGAAAAACGCATTTAAAGTTTTTCATATAAAAACATGAAAAATATGTATTTTTAGGAGTGATAACAGATTTTGCTTATTTAAGCTCTAGCTCTTCTAGTTTCCAAGAAAAACGCACTTAAAGTTTTTCATATAAAAACATGAAAAATATGTATTTTTAGGAGTGATAACAGATTTTGCTTATTTAAGCTCTAGCTCTTCTAGTTTCCAAGAAAAACGCACTTAAAGTTTTTCATATAAAAACATGAAAAATATGTATTTTTAAAATATGTATTTTGCTTATTTAAGCTCTAGCTCTTCTAGTTTCCAAGAAAAACGCACTTAAAGTTTTTCATATAAAAACATGAAAAATATGTATTTTTAGGAGTGATAACAGATTTTGCTTATTTAAGCTCTAGCTCTTCTAGTTTCCAAGAAAAACGCACTTAAAGTTTTTCATATAAAAACATGAAAAATATATATTTTTAGGAGTGATAACAGATTTTGCTTATTTAAGCTCTAGCCCTTCTAGTTTCCACGAAAAACGCATTTAAAGTTTTTCATATAAAAACAAGAAAAACGCATTTAAAGTTTTTTATATAAAAACATGAAAAATATATATTTTTAGGAGTGATAACAGATTTTGCTTATTTAAGCTCTAGCCCTTCTATTTTCCACGAAAAACGCATTTAAAGTTTTTCATATAAAAACAAGAAAAATTAATATTTTTAGGAGTGATAACAGATTTTGCTTATTTAAGCTCTAGCTCTTCTAGTTTCCAAGAAAAACGCATTTAATGTTTTTCATATAAAAACATGAAAAATTAATATTTTTAGGAGTGATAACAGATATTGCGTATTTAAGCTCTAGCTCTTAGTTTCCAAGAAAAACGCATTTAAAGTTTTTATATAAAAACATGAAAAATATATATTTTTAGGAGTGATAACAGATTTTGCTTATTTAAGCTCTAGCCCTTCTAGTTTCCACGAAAAACGCATTTAAAGTTTTTCATATAAAAACAAGAAAAACGCATTTAAAGTTTTTTATATAAAAACATGAAAAATATATATTTTTAGGAGTGATAACAGATTTTGCTTATTTAAGCTCTAGCCCTTCTATTTTCCACGAAAAACGCATTTAAAGTTTTTCATATAAAAACAAGAAAAATTAATATTTTTAGGAGTGATAACAGATTTTGCTTATTTAAGCTCTAGCTCTTCTAGTTTCCAAAAAAACGCACTTAAAGTTTTTCATATAAAAACATGAAAAATATATATTTTTAGGAGTGATAACAGATTTTGCTTACTTAAGCTTTAGCCCTTCTAGTTTCCACGAAAAACGCATTTAAAGTTTTTCATATAAAAACAAGAAAAATTAATATTTTTAGGAGTGATAACAGATTTTGCTTATTTAAGCTCTAGCTCTTCTAGTTTCCACGAAAAACGCATTTAAAGTTTTTCATATAAAAACATGAAAAATTAATATTTTTAGGAGTGATAACAGATTTTGCTTATTTAAGCTCTAGCCCTTCTAGTTTCCACGAAAAACGCATTTAAAGTTTTTCATATAAAAACAAGAAAAATTAATATTTTTAGGAGTGATAACAGATTTTGCGTATTTAAGCTCTAGCTCTTCTAGTTTCCAAGAAAAACGCATTTATTGTTTTTCATATAAAAACATGAAAAATATATATTTTTAGGAGTGATAACAGATTTTGCTTATTTAAGCTCTAGCCCTTCTAGTTTCCACGAAAAACGCATTTAAAGTTTTTCATATAAAAACAAGAAAAATTAATATTTTTAGGAGTGATAACAGATTTTGCGTATTTAAGCTCTAGCTCTTCTAGTTTCCAAGAATAACGCATTTAAAGTTTTTTATATAAAAACATGAAAAATATATATTTTTAGGAGTGATAACAGATTTTGCGTATTTAAGCTCTAGCTCTTAGTTTCCAAGAAAAACGCATTTAAAGTTTTTTATATAAAAACATGAAAAATATATATTTTTAGGAGTGATAACAGATTTTGCGTATTTAAGCTCTAGCTCTTAGTTTCCAAGAAAAACGCATTTAAAGTTTTTTATATAAAAACATGAAAATTATATATTTTTAGGAGTGATAACAGATTTTGCTTATTTAAGCTTTAGCCCTTCTAGTTTCCACGAAAAACGCATTTAAAGTTTTTCATATAAAAACAAGAAAAATTATTATTTTTAGGAGTGATAACAGATTTTGCTTATTTAAGCTCTAGCTCTTCTAGTTTCCACGAAAAACGCATTTAAAGTTTTTCATATAAAAACATGAAAAATTAATATTTTTAGGAGTGATAACAGATTTTGCTTATTTAAGCTCTAGCCCTTCTAGTTTCCACGAAAAACGCATTTAAAGTTTTTCATATAAAAACAAGAAAAATTAATATTTTTAGGAGTGATAACAGATTTTGCGTATTTAAGCTCTAGCTCTTCTAGTTTCCAAGAATAACGCATTTAAAGTTTTTTATATAAAAACATGAAAAATATATATTTTTAGGAGTGATAACAGATTTTGCGTATTTAAGCTCTAGCTCTTAGTTTCCAAGAAAAACGCATTTAAAGTTTTTTATATAAAAACATGAAAAATATATATTTTTAGGAGTGATAACAGATTTTGCGTATTTAAGCTCTAGCTCTTAGTTTCCAAGAAAAACGCATTTAAAGTTTTTTATATAAAAACATGAAAATTATATATTTTTAGGAGTGATAACAGATTTTGCTTATTTAAGCTTTAGCCCTTCTAGTTTCCACGAAAAACGCATTTAAAGTTTTTCATATAAAAACAAGAAAAATTAATATTTTTAGGAGTGATAACAGATTTTGCTTATTTAAGCTCTAGCTCTTCTAGTTTCCACGAAAAACGCATTTAAAGTTTTTCATATAAAAACATGAAAAATTAATATTTTTAGGAGTGATAACAGATTTTGCTTATTTAAGCTCTAGCCCTTCTAGTTTCCACGAAAAACGCATTTAAAGTTTTTCATATAAAAACAAGAAAAATTATTATTTTTAGGAGTGATAACAGATTTTGCGTATTTAAGCTCTAGCTCTTCTAGTTTCCAAGAATAACGCATTTAAAGTTTTTTATATAAAAACATGAAAAATATATATTTTTAGGAGTGATAACAGATTTTGCGTATTTAAGCTCTAGCTCTTCTAGTTTCCAAGAAAAACGCATTTAAAGTTTTTCATATAAAAAACATGAAAAATATATATTTTTAGGAGTGATAACAGATTTTGCTTATTTAATCTCTAGCTCTTCTAGTTTCCAAGAAAAACGCATTTAAAGTTTTTCATATAAAAAACATGAAAAATATATATATTTAGGAGTGATAACAGATTTTGCTTATTTAATCTCTAGCTCTTCTAGTTTCCAAGAAAAACGCATTTAAAGTTTTTCATATAAAAAACATGAAAAATATATATATTTAGGAGTGATAACAGATTTTGCTTATTTAAGCTCTAGCCCTTCTAGTTTCCACGAAAAACGCATTTAAGTTTTTCATATAAAAACATGAGAATTATATATTTTTTGGAGTGATAAAAGATTTTGCTTATTTAAGCTCTAGCTCTTCTAGTTTCCAAGAAAAACGCACTTAA
Source organism: Pollenia amentaria (assembly GCA_943735925.1). Classification (NCBI taxonomy): domain Eukaryota; kingdom Metazoa; phylum Arthropoda; class Insecta; order Diptera; family Polleniidae; genus Pollenia; species Pollenia amentaria. Next base: position 182,115,884 of record OX031007.1, on the reverse strand, counting down.
AGTTTTTCATATAAAAACGTGAAAAATATATATTTTTAGGAGTGATAACAGATTTTGCTTATTTAATCTCTAGCTCTTCTAGTTTCCACGAAAAACGCATTTAAAATTTTTCATATAAAAACAAGAAAAATTAATATTTTTAGGAGTGATAACAGATTTTGCTTATTTAAGCTCTAGCTCTTCTAGTTTCCAAGAAAAACGCATTTAAGTTTTTCATATAAAAACATGAGAATTATATATTTTTTGGAGTGATAAAAGATTTTGCTTATTTAAGCTCTAGCTCTTCTAGTTTCCAAGAAAAACGCATTTAGAGTTTTTCATATAAAACCATGAGAATTATATATTTTTAGGAGTGATAACAGGCTTTGCTTATTTAAGCTCTAGCTCTTCTAGTTTCCAAGAAAAATGCATTTAAAGTTTTTCATATAACAACATGAGATATATATATTTTTATAAGTGATAACAGATTTTGCTTATTTAAGCTCTAGCTCTTCTAGTTTCCACGAAAAACGCATTTAAAATTTTTCATATAAAAACAAGAAAAATTAATATTTTTAGGAGTGATAACAGATTTTGCTTATTTAAGCTCTAGCTCTTCTAGTTTCCAAGAAAAACGCATTTAAGTTTTTCATATAAAAACATGAGAATTATATATTTTTAGGCGTGATAAAAGATTTTGTTATTTAAGCTCTAGCTCTTCTAGTTTCCAAGAAAAACGCATTTAAAGTTTTTCATATAAAAACATGAGAATTATATATTTTTAGGAGTGATAACAGGTTTTGCTTATTTAAGCTCTAGCTCTTCTAGTTTCCAAGAAAAACGCATTTAAAGTATTTCATATAACAACATGAGATATATATATTTTTATAAGTGATAACAGATTTTGCTTATTTAAGCTCTAGCTCTTCTAGTTTCCAAGAAAAACGCATTTAAGTTTTTCATATAAAAACATGAGAATTATATATTTTTAGGCGTGATAAAAGATTTTGTTATTTAAGCTCTAGCTCTTCTAGTTTCCAAGAAAAACGCATTTAAAGTTTTTCATATAAAAACATGAGAATTATATATTTTTAGGAGTGATAACAGGTTTTGCTTATTTAAGCTCTAGCTCTTCTAGTTTCCAAGAAAAACGCATTTAAAGTTTTTCATATAACAACATGAGATATATATATTTTTATAAGTGATAACAGATTTTGCTTATTTAAGCTCTAGCTCTTCTAGTTTCCACGAAAAACGCATTTAAAATTTTTCATATAAAAACAAGAAAAATTAATATTTTTAGGAGTGATAACAGATTTTGCTTATTTAAGCTCTAGCTCTTCTAGTTTCCAAGAAAAACGCATTTAAGTTTTTCATATAAAAACATGAGAATTATATATTTTTAGGCGTGATAAGAGATTTTGTTATTTAAGCTCTAGCTCTTCTAGTTTCCAAGAAAAACGCATTTAAAGTTTTTCATATAAAAACATGAGAATTATATATTTTTAGGAGTGATAACAGGTTTTGCTTATTTAAGCTCTAGCTCTTCTAGTTTCCAAGAAAAACGCATTTAAAGTTTTTCATATAACAACATGAGATATATATATTTTTATAAGTGATAACAGATTTTGCTTATTTAAGCTCTAGCTCTTCTAGTTTCCACGAAAAACGCATTTAAAATTTTTCATATAAAAACAAGAAAAATTAATATTTTTAGGAGTGATAACAGATTTTGCTTATTTAAGCTCTAGCTCTTCTAGTTTCCAAGAAAAACGCATTTAAGTTTTTCATATAAAAACATGAGAATTATATATTTTTATAAGTGATAACAGATTTTGCTTATTTAAGCTCTAGCTCTTCTAGTTTCCACGAAAAACGCATTTAAAGTTTTTCATATAAAAACATGAGAATTATATATTTTTAGGCGTGATAAAAGATTTTGTTATTTAAGCTCTAGCTCTTCTAGTTTCCAAGAAAAACGCATTTAAAGTTTTTCATATAAAAACATGAGAATTATATATTTTTAGGAGTGATAACAGGCTTTGCTTATTTAAGCTCTAGCTCTTCTAGTTTCCAAGAAAAACGCATTTAAAGTTTTTCATATAACAACATGAGATATATATATTTTTATAAGTGATAACAGATTTTGCTTATTTAAGCTCTAGCTCTTCTAGTTTCCACGAAAAACGCATTTAAAATTTTTCATATAAAAACAAGAAAAATTAATATTTTTAGGAGTGATAACAGATTTTGCTTATTTAAGCTCTAGCTCTTCTAGTTTCCAAGAAAAACGCATTTAAGTTTTTCATATAAAAACATGAGAATTATATATTTTTAGGCGTGATAACAGATTTTGCTTATTTAAGCTCTAGCTCTTCTAGTTTCCAAGAAAAACGCATTTAAAGTTTTTCATATAACAACATGAGATATATATATTTTTATAAGTGATAACAGATTTTGCTTATTTAAGCTCTAGCTCTTCTAGTTTCCACGAAAAACGCATTTAAAATTTTTCATATAAAAACAAGAAAAATTAATATTTTTAGGAGTGATAACAGATTTTGCTTATTTAAGCTCTAGCTCTTCTAGTTTCCAAGAAAAACGCATTTAAAGTTTTTCATATAACAACATGAGATATATATATTTTTATAAGTGATAACAGATTTTGCTTATTTAAGCTCTAGCTCTTCTAGTTTCCACGAAAAACGCATTTAAAATTTTTCATATAAAAACAAGAAAAATTAATATTTTTAGGAGTGATAACAGATTTTGCTTATTTAAGCTCTAGCTCTTCTAGTTTCCAAGAAAAACGCATTTAAAGTTTTTCATATAACAACATGAGATATATATATTTTTATAAGTGATAGCAGATTTTGCTTATTTAAGCTCTAGCTCTTCTAGTTTCCACGAAAAACGCATTTAAAATTTTTCATATAAAACCAAGAAAAATTAATATTTTTAGGAGTGATAACAGATTTTGCTTATTTAAGCTCTAGCTCTTCTAGTTTCCAAGAAAAACGCATTTAAGTTTTTCATATAAAAACATGAGAATTATATATTTTTAGGCGTGATAAAAGATTTTGTTATTTAAGCTCTAGCTCTTCTAGTTTCCAAGAAAAACGCATTTAATGTTTTTCATATAACAACATGAGAAATATATATTTTTAGGAGTGATAACAGATTTTGCTTATTTAAGCTCTAGCTCTTCTTGTTTCCAAGAAAAGCGCATTTAAGTTTTTCATATAAAAACATGAGAATTATATATTTTTAGGAGTGATAACAGGCTTTGCTTATTTAAGCTCTAGCTCTTCTAGTTTCCAAGAAAAACGCATTTAAAGTTTTTCATATAACAACATGAGATATATATATTTTTATAAGTGATAACAGATTTTGCTTATTTAAGCTCTAGCTCTTCTAGTTTCCACGAAAAACGCATTTAAAATTTTTCATATAAAAACAAGAAAAATTAATATTTTTAGGAGTGATAACAGATTTTGCTTATTTAAGCTCTAGCTCTTCTAGTTTCCAAGAAAAACGCATTTAAGTTTTTCATATAAAAACATGAGAATTATATATTTTTAGGCGTGATAAAAGATTTTGTTATTTAAGCTCTAGCTCTTCTAGTTTCCAAGAAAAACGCATTTAATGTTTTTCATATAACAACATGAGAAATATATATTTTTAGGAGTGATAACAGATTTTGCTTATTTAAGCTCTAGCTCTTCTAGTTTCCAAGAAAAACGCATTTAAGTTTTTCATATAAAAACATGAGAATTATATATTTTTAGGCGTGATAAAAGATTTTGCTTATTTAAGCTCTAGCTCTTCTAGTTTCCACGAAAAACGCATTTAAAATTTTTCATATAAAAACAAGAAAAATTAATATTTTTAGGAGTGATAACAGATTTTGCTTATTTAAGCTCTAGCTCTTCTAGTTTCCAAGAAAAACGCATTTAAGTTTTTCATATAAAAACATGAGAATTATATATTTTTAGGCGTGATAAAAGATTTTGCTTATTTAAGCTCTAGCTCTTCTAGTTTCCACGAAAAACGCATTTAAAATTTTTCATATAAAAACAAGAAAAATTAATATTTTTAGGAGTGATAACAGATTTTGCTTATTTAAGCTCTAGCTCTTCTAGTTTCCAAGAAAAACGCATTTAAGTTTTTCATATAAAAACATGAGAATTATATATTTTTAGGCGTGATAAAAGATTTTGCTTATTTAAGCTCTAGCTCTTCTAGTTTCCACGAAAAACGCATTTAAAATTTTTCATATAAAAACAAGAAAAATTAATATTTTTAGGAGTGATAACAGATTTTGCTTATTTAAGCTCTAGCTCTTCTAGTTTCCAAGAAAAACGCATTTAAGTATTTCATATAAAAACATGAGAATTATATATTTTTAGGCGTGATAAAAGATTTTGCTTATTTAAGCTCTAGCTCTTCTAGTTTCCACGAAAAACGCATTTAAAATTTTTCATATAAAAACAAGAAAAATTAATATTTTTAGGAGTGATAACAGATTTTGCTTATTTAAGCTCTAGCTCTTCTAGTTTCCAAGAAAAACGCATTTAAGTTTTTCATATAAAAACATGAGAATTATATATTTTTAGGCGTGATAAAAGATTTTGTTATTTAAGCTCTAGCTCTTCTAGTTTCCAAGAAAAATGCATTTAAAGTTTTTCATATAAAAACATGAGAATTATATATTTTTAGGCGTGATAAAAGATTTTGTTATTTAAGCTCTAGCTCTTCTAGTTTCCAAGAAAAACGCATTTAATGTTTTTCATATAACAACATGAGAAATATATATTTTTAGGAGTGATAACAGATTTTGCTTATTTAAGCTCTAGCTCTTCTAGTTTCCAAGAAAAACGCATTTAACTTTTTCATATAAAAACATGAGAATTATATATTTTTAGGCGTGATAAAAGATTTTGCTTATTTAAGCTCTAGCTCTTCTAGTTTCCACGAAAAACGCATTTAAAATTTTTCATATAAAAACAAGAAAAATTAATATTTTTAGGAGTGATAACAGATTTTGCTTATTTAAGCTCTAGCTCTTCTAGTTTCCAAGAAAAACGCATTTAAGTTTTTCATATAAAAACATGAGAATTATATATTTTTAGGCGTGATAAAAGATTTTGTTATTTAAGCTCTAGCTCTTCTAGTTTCCAAGAAAAACGCATTTAATGTTTTTCATATAACAACATGAGAAATATATATTTTTAGGAGTGATAACAGATTTTGCTTATTTAAGCTCTAGCTCTTCTAGTTTCCAAGAAAAACGCATTTAAGTTTTTCATATAAAAACATGAGAATTATATATTTTTAGGCGTGATAAAAGATTTTGCTTATTTAAGCTCTAGCTCTTCTAGTTTCCACGAAAAACGTATTTAAAATTTTTCATATAAAAACAAGAAAAATTAATATTTTTAGGAGTGATAACAGATTTTGCTTATTTAAGCTCTAGCTCTTCTAGTTTCCAAGAAAAACGCATTTAAGTTTTTCATATAAAAACATGAGAATTATATATTTTTAGGCGTGATAACAGATTTTGCTTATTTAAGCTCTAGCTCTTCTAGTTTCCACGAAAAACGCATTTAAAATTTTTCATATAAAAACAAGAAAAATTAATATTTTTAGGAGTGATAACAGATTTTGCTTATTTAAGCTCTAGCTCTTCTAGTTTCCAAGAAAAACGCATTTAAGTTTTTCATATAAAAACATGAGAATTATATATTTTTAGGCGTGATAAAAGATTTTGTTATTTAAGCTCTAGCTCTTCTAGTTTCCAAGAAAAACGCATTTAATGTTTTTCATATAACAACATGAGAAATATATATTTTTAGGAGTGATAACAGATTTTGCTTATTTAAGCTCTAGCTCTTCTAGTTTCCAAGAAAAACGCATTTAAAGTTTTTCATATAAAAACATGAGAATTATATATTTTTAGGAGTGATAACAGGTTTTGCTTATTTAAGCTCTAGCTCTTCTAGTTTCCAAGAAAAACGCATTTAAAGTTTTTCATATAAAAACATGAGAATTATATATTTTTAGGAGTGATAACAGGTTTTGCTTATTTAAGCTCTAGCTCTTCTAGTTTCCAAGAAAAACGCATTTAAAGTTTTTCATATAACAACATGAGATATATATATTTTTATAAGTGATAACAGATTTTGCTTATTTAAGCTCTAGCTCTTCTAGTTTCCACGAAAAACGCATTTAAAATTTTTCATATAAAAACAAGAAAAATTAATATTTTTAGGAGTGATAACAGATTTTGCTTATTTAAGCTCTAGCTCTTCTAGTTTCCAAGAAAAACGCATTTAAAGTTTTTCATATAAAAACATGAGAATTATATATTTTTAGGAGTGATAACAGGCTTTGCTTATTTAAGCTCTAGCTCTTCTAGTTTCCAAGAAAAACGCATTTAAAGTTTTTCATATAACAACATGAGATATATATATTTTTATAAGTGATAACAGATTTTGCTTATTTAAGCTCTAGCTCTTCTAGTTTCCACGAAAAACGCATTTAAAATTTTTCATATAAAAACAAGAAAAATTAATATTTTTAGGAGTGATAACAGATTTTGCTTATTTAAGCTCTAGCTCTTCTAGTTTCCAAGAAAAACGCATTTAAAGTTTTTCATATAAAAACATGAGAATTATATATTTTTAGGAGTGATAACAGGTTTTGCTTATTTAAGCTCTAGCTCTTCTAGTTTCCAAGAAAAACGCATTTAAAGTTTTTCATATAACAACATGAGATATATATATTTTTATAAGTGATAACAGATTTTGCTTATTTAAGCTCTAGCTCTTCTAGTTTCCACGAAAAACGCATTTAAAATTTTTCATATAAAAACAAGAAAAATTAATATTTTTAGGAGTGATAACAGATTTTGCTTATTTAAGCTCTAGCTCTTCTAGTTTCCAAGAAAAACGCATTTAAAGTTTTTCATATAAAAACATGAGAATTATATATTTTTAGGAGTGATAACAGGCTTTGCTTATTTAAGCTCTAGCTCTTCTAGTTTCCAAGAAAAACGCATTTAAAGTTTTTCATATAACAACATGAGATATATATATTTTTATAAGTGATAACAGATTTTGCTTATTTAAGCTCTAGCTCTTCTAGTTTCCACGAAAAACGCATTTAAAATTTTTCATATAAAAACAAGAAAAATTAATATTTTTAGGAGTGATAACAGATTTTGCTTATTTAAGCTCTAGCTCTTCTAGTTTCCAAGAAAAACGCATTTAAGTTTTTCATATAAAAACATGAGAATCATATATATATAGGCGTGATAAAAGATTTTGTTATTTAAGCTCTAGCTCTTCTAGTTTCCAAGAAAAACGCATTTAATGTTTTTCATATAACAACATGAGAAATATATATTTTTAGGAGTGATAACAGATTTTGCTTATTTAAGCTCTAGCTCTTCTAGTTTCCAAGAAAAACGCATTTAAGTTTTTCATATAAAACATGAGAATTATATATTTTTAGGCGTGATAAAAGATTTTGTTATTTAAGCTCTAGCTCTTCTAGTTTCCAAGAAAAACGCATTTAAAGTTTTTCATATAAAAACATGAGAATTATATATTTTTAGGCGTGATAAAAGATTTTGTTATTTAAGCTCTAGCTCTTCTAGTTTCCAAGAAAAACGCATTTAATGTTTTTCATATAACAACATGAGAAATATATATTTTTAGGAGTGATAACAGATTTTGCTTATTTAAGCTCTAGCTCTTCTAGTTTCCAAGAAAAACGCATTTAAGTTTTTCATATAAAAACATGAGAATTATATATTTTTAGGCGTGATAAAAGATTTTGCTTATTTAAGCTCTAGCTCTTCTAGTTTCCACGAAAAACGCATTTAAATTTTTTCATATAAAAACAAGAAAAATTAATATTTTTAGGAGTGATAACAGATTTTGCTTATTTAAGCTCTAGCTCTTCTAGTTTCCAAGAAAAACGCATTTAAGTTTTTCATATAAAAACATGAGAATTATATATTTTTAGGCGTGATAAAAGATTTTGTTATTTAAGCTCTAGCTCTTCTAGTTTCCAAGAAAAACGCATTTAAAGTTTTTCATATAACAACATGAGATATATATATTTTTAGGAGTGATAACAGGTTTTGCTTATTTAAGCTCTAGCTCTTCTAGTTTCCAAGAAAAACGCATTTAAAGTTTTTCATATAACAACATGAGATATATATATTTTTATAAGTGATAACAGATTTTGCTTATTTAAGCTCTAGCTCTTCTAGTTTCCACGAAAAACGCATTTAAAGTTTTTCATATAACAACATGAGATATATATATTTTTAGGAGTGATAACAGGTTTTGCTTATTTAAGCTCTAGCTCTTCTAGTTTCCAAGAAAAACGCATTTAAAGTTTTTCATATAACAACATGAGATATATATATTTTTATAAGTGATAACAGATTTTGCTTATTTAAGCTCTAGCTCTTCTAGTTTCCACGAAAAACGCATTTAAAATTTTTCATATAAAAACAAGAAAAATTAATATTTTTAGGAGTGATAACAGATTTTGCTTATTTAAGCTCTAGCTCTTCTAGTTTCCAAGAAAAACGCATTTAAGTTTTTCATATAAAAACATGAGAATCATATATATATAGGCGTGATAAAAGATTTTGATATTTAAGCTCTAGCTCTTCTAGTTTCCAAGAAAAACGCATTTAATGTTTTTCATATAAAAACATGAGAAATCTATATTTTTAGGAGTGGTAACAGATTTTGCTTATTTAAGCTCTAGCCCTTCTAGTTTCCAAGAAAAACGCATTTAATGTTTTTCATATAAAAACATGAGAATTATATATTTTTAGGCGTGATAAAAGATTTTGTTATTTAAGCTCTAGCTCTTCTAGTTTCCAAGAAAAACGCATTTAAGTTTTTCATATAAAAACATGAGAAATATATATTTTTAGGAGTGATAACAGATTTTGCTTATTTAAGCTCTAGCTCTTCTAGTTTCCAAGAAAAACGCATTTAAGTTTTTCATATAAAAACATGAGAAATATATATTTTTAGGAGTGATAACAGATTTTGCTTATTTAAGCTCTAGCTCTTCTAGTTTCCAAGAAAAACGCATTTAAGTTTTTCATATAAAAACATGAGAATTATATATTTTTAGGCGTGATAAAAGATTTTGTTATTTAAGCTCTAGCCCTTCTAGTTTCCAAGAAAAACGCATTTAAGTTTTTCATATAAAAACATGAGAATTATATATTTTTAGGCGTGATAAAAGATTTTGTTATTTAAGCTCTAGCCCTTCTAGTTTCCAAGAAAAACGCATTTAATGTTTTTCATATAAAAACATGAGAAATATATATTTTTAGGAGTGATAACAGGTTTTGCTTATTTAAGCTCTAGCTCTTCTAGTTTCCAAGAAAAACGCATTTAAAATTTTTCATATAAAAACAAGAAAAATTAATATTTTTAGGAGTGATAACAGATTTTGCTTATTTAAGCTCTAGCTCTTCTAGTTTCCAAGAAAAACGCATTTAAGTTTTTCATATAAAAACATGAGAAATATATATTTTTAGGAGTGATAACAGATTTTGCTTATTTAAGCTCTAGCTCTTCTAGTTTCCAAGAAAAACGCATTTAAGTTTTTCATATAAAAACATGAGAATTATATATTTTTAGGCGTGATAAAAGATTTTGTTATTTAAGCTCTAGCCCTTCTAGTTTCCAAGAAAAACGCATTTAATGTTTTTCATATAAAAACATGAGAAATCTATATTTTTAGGAGTGGTAACAGATTTTGCTTATTTAAGCTTTAGCTCTTCTAGTTTCCAAGAAAAACGCATTTAAAGTTTTTCATATAACAACATGAGATATATATATTTTTATAGGTGATAACAGATTTTGCTTATTTAAGCTCTAGCTCTTCTAGTTTCCAAGAAAAACGCATTTAATGTTTTTCATATAAAAACATGAGAAATCTATATTTTTAGGAGTGATAACAGATTTTGCTTATTTAAGCTTTAGCTCTTCTAGTTTCCAAGAAAAACGCATTTAAAGTTTTTCATATAACAACATGAGATATATATATTTTTATAGGTGATAACAGATTTTGCTTATTTAAGCTCTAGCTCTTCTAGTTTCCACGAAAAACGCATTTAAAGTTTTTCATATAAAAACAAGAAAAATTAATATTTTTAGGAGTGATAACAGATTTTGCTTATTTAAGCTCTAGCTCTTCTAGTTTCCAAGAAAAACGCATTTAATGTTTTTCATATAAAAACATGAGAAATCTATATTTTTAGGAGTGATAAAAGATTTTGCTTATTTAAGCTCTAGCTCTTCTAGTTTCCAAGAAAAACGCATTTAAAGTTTTTCATATAACAACATGAGATATATATATTTTTATAGGTGATAACAGATTTTGCTTATTTAAGCTCTAGCTCTTCTAGTTTCGACGAAAAACGCATTTAAAGTTTTTCATATAAAAACAAGAAAAATTAATATTTTTAGGAGTGATAACAGATTTTGTTTATTTAAGCTTTAGCTCTTCTAGTTTCCAAGAAAAACGCATTTAAAGTTTTTCATATAATAACATGAGATATATATATTTTTATAGGTGATAACAGATTTTGCTTATTTAAGCTCTAGCTCTTCTAGTTTCCAAGAAAAACGCATTTAATGTTTTTCATATAAAAACATAAGAAATCTATATTTTTAGGAGTGATAACAGATTTTGCTTATTTAAGCTTTAGCTCTTCTAGTTTCCAAGAAAAACGCATTTAAAGTTTTTCATATAAAAACATGAGAATTATATATTTTTAGGAGTGATAACAGGCTTTGCTTATTTAAGCTCTAGCTCTTCTAGTTTCCATTTAAAGTTTTTCATATAACAACATGAGATATATAAATTTTTATAAGTGATAACAGATTTTGCTTATTTAAGCTCTAGCTCTTCTAGTTTCCACGAAAAACGCATTTAAAGTTTTTCATATAAAAACAAGAAAAATTAATATTTTTAGGAGTGATAACAGATTTTGCTTATTTAAGCTCTAGCTCTTCTAGTTTCCAAGAAAAACGCATTTAAGTTTTTCATATAAAAACATGAGAATTATATATTTTTAGGAGTGATAAAAGATTTTGTTATTTAAGCTCTAGCTCTTCTAGTTTCTAAGAAAAACGCATTTAAAGTTTTTCATATAAAAACATGAGAAATCTATATTTTTAGGAGTGATAACAGATTTTGCTTATTTAAGCTTTAGCTCTTCTAGTTTCCAAGGAAAACGCATTTAAAGTTTTTCATATAACAACATGAGATATATATATTTTTATAAGTGATAACAGATTTTGCTTATTTAAGCTCTAGCTCTTCTAGTTTCCAAGAAAACCGCATTTAAAATTTTTCATATAAAAACATGAGAATTATATATTTTTGGGAGTGATAGCAGATTTTGCTTATTTAAGCTCTAGCTCTTCTAGTTTCCAAGAAAAACGCATTTAAAGTTTTTCATATAACAACATGAGAAATATATATTTTTAGGAGTGATAACAGATTTTGCTTATTTAAGTTCTAGCTCTTCTAGTTTCCAAGAAAAACGCATTTAAAGTTTTTCATATAAAAACATGAGAATTATATATTTTTAGGAGTGATAACAGGCTTTGCTTATTTAAGCTCTAGCTCTTCTAGTTTCCAAGAAAAACGCATTTAAAGTTTTTCATATAAAAACATGAGAAATATATATTTTTATAAGTGATAACAGATTTTGCTTATATAATTTACGCAATTTGCTTTTGTACTAGGCATTCAATATTTAACGGAAAATCGTTGCGAAGAAGTCTATTTTATATGGGCAATGTTCAATTGTGCTATTTTTGTAATTTTATAACTGCCACTATTATCTGAATTTTGTTGTTGTTTAATTCCGTAAAATCTACTGCTTACCTACCAAATGTAACGAAGTAGTTCAAATTATGGAGACAATTGAAAAGCATTCTACCAATTGCTTGGAGGGGAGCGACGAAATCCGCATTTATGGAAGAAAAAAATTTGGTATGTCTCATCCCTGCAAACAATTTCGGTCTAAAAATTGTCTAAATATAAAATAAATATATCGCTTTTGCTATTCAATTCTTATTGATTTAGCTACATCCTTCGGGAAGAAGTGTCCCACTATGGTAATATTTACATTAAGTATCTACTTAGTGTCTATATTTTATGACGAATTAGGGTGCTTTGGTTGTTTAATATCAATTTAATTAAGTAGTATCGCTTTTGGATCTAAAAAGTTCTCTTTTGAAGTTTATCTTTTTCTTATTGTTCTTTATAATAAAAAGTGGGCCGTTTTACTGTTTATATTTGTTTGTTTTGTTAGGTTAGTCTGAGTAAATTAAAAAAAAGAGGTAAAGATTTTACAAATATCAAAAAAATCTACAGTACATTTAATCCAAATAATTGTTAATGTTTTAAAGTTAAAAACATAATGCGGAAAAATGTTTTTAAAAGAATTTACAGAAAGTCACAAATTCGTTCAAACATTAACTTTATAAAAGTTAGCATATTTTTTTTAAGCTTTATAAAGTTTATTTTACAAATTTTCTTCACTAATAGATAACGTTGATCTTCACTAAAAAATAAAAATTAAATAAAAACACAAATTTTCTACAAAAATTTTTGAAGTCATTAAATAATCAAACAGTTTCAGAAATTCACAAAATTTCTTTAAAAAAAGACAATTATCAATTTATTTTTTTTTTAATTTCACTTTCATTGGCTCTAAAAAAAATTAATGTAATATAACCGAAGAATACGTTTGGGCTGTTTTGTGCACTTATTTATACAACTTTCGAGTACTAGAACACTTTTCGGTAACATTTGGATTTCGCGGGGTCCTAATTTAAAGTGCAATAATGTAACTATTACATTTTTCAAATATTTAAAATGTCACATTATTTTACATAATTTTATAAATTTATATTATTTCACATGCATGTACCACCGATAACATTGCAAATAAAATACAAACTGCCTGTCCCCTTTTACGCATTTTGCTTTTGTATATTCACTATTTAATATCAAATCGTTGCGAAGAAGTCAATATAAAATGAGAAATGTTCAATAGTGCTATTGTTGTAATTAAATAACTGTTGCAATTATCTGAACAACTCTTTAAAGTGTCGAAAAAGTATAATTTAAGAACACATAATACGATTCTAACATATTTTATTGTTGTTAAATTCCGAAAAATCTACTGTTTACCTACCAAATGTTCCGAAATAGTTAAAATTCGTAGAAAATCGAAAAACATTCTACCAATTGCTTGGAGGAATATCTAAATCTTAATCTACACACACATTTGCAATATTATTATTGAGTAGTTTTTTGCTAATGTTACTGTCGATTTGCTCCACATTATTCCATAAGTTGGGCAATATAAAAAACAAATGGATGGTGAAATTTTTTATCGAATACATGAAAATGTAAACAAAACCAACGCTGACATGTGTGTATTGTACAATATTTTCCACCCATTAAAAATTAATCAAATATAAATCAAAAAATAAATCAATATAAATCAAAAGACTTTTGATTTTATCCAATATTTTGTATATTGCCTTATCCTTTAATGTGATATACACAAAGCTAATTTTATTGTACAGTATCCATTATTAAACAATTATATTTATTAAATTATATTAAAAATGTAGTATAAGGAAGTTAATGTTATTTAATTTAAAACTTGGCTTTCTTTCACCAAAACAGTTGGTGATCATAATTTACTTTTATTTAATTTTAGCGCTTAAAAAATAGGAGTATGCATTTATACCTGCATTTTACAATTACCTAAGAAGTATATGTTAACTTAAATTTTTATGGCATATAAGCTTTATATGTTCAATGTAACTAAACCCAATATAATACGTTTGATCTTAGCATGTTCTATGTTTGTCATCGCCATATTTACACCATATTTCATTTCTAATAATATTTTTTTTTTAGAGAAAAATAACACCAACAAACATCGTATCACTTTATAGTGTGAATAACCTTTGCATTTCTTTATGACATTCAAACTCACACACACGTTAAAATATTCGTATAAAGAAACAAATACATAAAAGCATAAAAAGTCCTGGAAAAAGAGTAATGTGGAAGTGGAGAGAAAAAAGTTGAGATAAATCCATATAAATCAAGTTTAGTGTACACTTTACACGTGCATAAATTTTAATGTCTTTTATGTGAAATAAACGATTTATATAACTGACGATATTCTTCTTACTGCTGCTTCTGCCGCTGCTGTTTGTTTATGTGTTATTCTTGTTAGAGTTTTTGTTACTGCTGCTCAAACTGCTGTTTTTTTTTGTAACAAACGAAAATGTCAGTATAACAACTTAATCCATAAAAAAAATTTACACAGAAAATCCAATACGATCTTATTGAAGACGCGGTGCAAATGGCTGTGTTGACAAACAGAAATGAACAGAACGGAACAGAGTAAACTACAACGATGCGTCTCGGTAACAAATAAATGACAATAAACAATAAAAATGAAATGTTTTAAAACAAAAACAACAAAAAAGGAGTAAATTTTTGATTGGATTGAATTGTGAAGTGATGCAAAAAGGCATTCAATATATATTTATTATACTCACACCAAATCGAATGTGTCAATATTTGTGTGTGTTTATGAGTTTTAAAAAAATAAGTAAAAACAAGAAGCAAGTGGAAGCATTTATCACAGCTCAGACAAACTTAGTGTATGTGTTCTCCATAAAATTGATTTATATTTATATCAAAATGTAATGTATGTAGAATTTTAACACCTTTACTGAACATTTATATACAATTTCAAGTCAGCACGCAAGTATTGGAGCGCACCGAATTTTTCCTACCCGTTTTAGCAGATGGGTAAAATTGCTGAGTTATTTTGCAGAAATTTTAAGCGGTCCATCTGTTAAATATATTTTTATAGTAGTCTGAAGTCTTTAGCCTAGGCTAAAGCTATATGGCCAGGTAATTAAGCTGCACCCACATCTTGCAAATTCAGTGAATCGCATCAGATGTTTCAAAGCTTAGCCATCTCATTTGTGCTTCTGTTTCTGTGCGCTGAACGCAAGTTATTCTGATTATCTGTCTATTATTTTTGGAAAAAGAGTTCGGGATCGCAATAGGTAATTCTTTACCAGGCTTCTCCTAACCTTCGTTTAGAAAACAGGGTATATATTTGAACATTTGCTTGATATTATATTGTTGATTACCCTGAAGGCTACACCATAAGGAAAGCTATCAGTGCTCATTCTTAGTGAAATGGTAATTGTGTAGTGTATTGACGTTCGTTCACAATAAAAGAATGAGCGTGAGCTACTTCAAGTTGAAGGGAATGCCCAGTTTTTGTAGAATCATTCTAATTCTTTAGACAGGGAAAATAATATTACTCTTTGCAGCGCAAAAACCTAGAAGAATAGAGAAAAATAAAATTATGGACAATCTGCTCAAAGCACAGAGTAGTTCTAAATGCCATGCCAAGAGATTTGGTTTTAGTTAAGGTCAGAAGACACACATTACGTATAGTCTTGATAGGGCTTAAGTAAAGCTATTTTAAACTGAATTATATTTATTAATAAACACACACACACAAAAAAACAGTCAAGAGTTTTAAAAAAATGTTAGTTGTTTTACAAAAAAATTTCAAATGATTCTGGGTCTAAGTGTGTAACAACAAAATTGCAAAATTAGTAACAATAAGAAACAAATCTAAAGAAAAATATTTTAATAATACTAACAAATAAAGACCCTTCGTTTTAAAAGAAGTCAGCTGTGTTCAAAGCATCTTCATATATTTTGCTAACAGTAAGAGAAGTAATTACAATAACCCTAGAGGGAAGCGAACTGGAAGTAAAGTAGACCCGTGATTGGTTCTTTGGTGGCAGAGACCGGTCCTAGTTCTAATACTTTATATAAATGGGACCTATCCATGTTACTCGTCATTGGAGGGGGTTTATTGACACCTAACAGCCGCCAGTTGAACAGTCACACATGTATTCTCAATAAACGTGTTTAGAGTTAGTTACTATAATGCTAGTCCTTGGTATTCTTTTAATAAAAAAGTCCTTGAATTAGTTTAAAGAACAAATTTTTAAACAGTCCCACTAATGGTGAAATTACTAAGAGGTGGCCTCGGTAAGCCAGCCGTTCATTGTTTGATTGCATGTTTTCTTATATTGATCTTGTCAATTGTGTTTTGGGTTTGTTATTAGAGCTGGCAAAAAATCGATACTATCGATAGTTCTGTTCCCATTGGACTATCGATAGTTTCTTTTCGATAGCGATACTGTCGTTGAAATTTTTTGGTAAATTGTTAGGTTCAGCGGCGCCTGCTTCATTGACTTTAATTCGGCTCGAATCTTTTTTCACACAGTTTCGTTGAAATCATATTAAATCTTACAAAAATAATATGGGCACTTTTTCTTTTTCATAAATTATAATTAATTATATTTTTTTCAAATGTGGTTCTATGAGTTGTATTAATTTATTAAAGACCGCCTTTTTTTAACTAAACGTGTTTTCTGGCCTTTTCAGTTTTAAAATTGACTCATCAATTAAAAGATTTTGTTTGTTGTGCTTAATTCCCTTTTTATAATAATAAATTTTAGCAAGTGCACGTGCATAAAAAACTGAACTGGCAAATTGTTTTTATTTTCAATTCTTGCGAAAACAATAAGAGCACTTTGTTTTTGTTTTTAATATGTTTTTTCTTTACGCACTTACAACTACAATTAATGTTGGGAGAATTCCAAATAATTGTAGCGGGAAATGTAAGAAAAGATAAAACTCATCACTGATTTAGTGTTTGGTATTTTGTTTAAGCTCTGATATCGTTGCAAACAAGACTTTTTGAGTGTTTGTAGGTAATTCTCATTCCCTCTGTAGTTTTGTTTGCTGATAGCTTTGGCTTTTCTAAAATTATTTAGGAGAACGTTTCCTGATGATCTGGCCTAAGCAACCAGTGAAATGCGCATAGGAACAGCTTATCCTACAACAATAAATTTCAGTATTTTTTATGAATTATTTAAAAAGGGAATTAAGCACAACAAACAAAATCTTTTAATAAATAATAGTATTCCCACAAACAACTTTGATAATAAATTGACTCATCAACTTGAAAATTATAAATTATAAAAAAACATCTAGCACTACTGGCCAATTTCACCAAGTTTAGTTAAATTCTTGTAATACCCCAGGTGCCCTATTTTGGAAACCTATGACGATCTTCCTCATTTGCCTATAGACCCCAAATAGAAAAATTTAATTTTAAATCTAGTCATTACTTTCCACCTAAAATTGTATTCCAAGACCGACTTACCGTTTACAAAATATAGAATTATATCCTTTTTTCCAAAATCACTTACTGTGGGACGTAGTGCAAGTACTTAAAAAATTAACAGTTCTACAAAGAATTCGATACTATCGATAGCTTGTTAACAATCTATCGAAAATATCTATTGTTGTGACTATCGTTAGTTTGCCAGCTCTATTTGTTATTAACCCTGCGGTCAATAACCAAAAATATATACGTTAGTCCCCGTACCCCTTTGAAGATTATTCACTTTTATATTAGAAAATATGGCTTTAAGTTCAAATTTATAAAAGCATAGTTTATAAAAGCAGTCAAATTAAATAAGCCTGCGTGAGTTTATTTAATTGTCCAATCCATATATTCCTCTATACCGAGCAACAATGGGCAGAGTTAGTTCTGGTGGAACAATTGACACAAATTTCCTTCAGGGCTACTATAGATATTATCTTAGGTATTAAACATAAATTTTGTAGGGTACTTTTTAATACTTTGAACTATAATAAAAATATTTGATGACAAATAACTCAATAAAACGAAAAACAAGTAAAAGTGCCATAATCGGCTATGCCGAATCTTATACACCCTTCACCATAGTGCGATGAGGAAAGAAACGTCCACGCCCGATTCTGGGTTTTTCCATATCGCAGCCACTTGTGCCCCAATCTGCCTATATTTCATCGAAGTATATGTGATATAAATTTAAACAGCCTGTGGCCGTCGGAAAACCAATTTCCATATTCACATGCTCAAACGTACCAACGGACAGAATGACATCGTTTAATATACTTCGCTACTCATAAGGACTCAGAATAAATATACTATATAATATCAATATTGTAAAAATTACAAACGGAGGAACAAACTTATATATCCCTTTTACCTTCAGTGAAAGATTTAAAAATGAGAGAATGAAATATAAATGAAGGATATAGCAAGCATCGTTTTTTATTACTATTGAATCCTTGGATTTAAAACAAATGGTATCCTTCAATACAGCGACTTTGTTTCATGGCGCAAAAACTAATACATGCGGGATAAAACACAAAGAAGTCAAATGTGTTTGCCAGCGATTGGTTTAACGAGAAGAAAACGTTTTCTGAAGCAATACTTTTTGACTTTGTGTGAAATGGAATATTAAATGTCAAACGAAATCAAAAATGATAAATTTACAATACAAAGGAACTTCAAAAATTATTTTTTAACAGACATATGCAATAATCTATAAACATGAAAATTATACAGACTTCTTTATGGCATACACAAGAAAAAAACTTACAAAGTTATAAATACGAATTAAAATTTTATTTCTCTGCACAAGCATAAGCCCTATTGCCATCAAAGGCCTGTTACACGTTCCGATTAAAATTGTTTTAATTCCATTATTGCAATTCTAATCTTATTTGTTGAAACTTTTTTGACTTTAATCTTCATTTAAGGGAAAGCAAAATACGAAATCATTTTCACTTTTGCTCAGAATTAATTTCTGTGGCAGGCCTGATAGTATTGCTTTGAAGCAGAGCAATATTAAATAATTAAAAAAGCCCTTGTCGATAGTGTACAAATTTGTTATTTCCCATGCAGACTTATAAGTAACTAATAAGGTTTTGGGACAGTTTGTTAATAGTTGTTACAAGAATAGGTATAAAAATAGAATTTTTTACGCGGTAAAAATGCGCTAAAATAAGAAAGATGGTAAAATATTGACTACTCAGCTACGTGACGTTTGTTGCAAAAACAAAAAGAACACTGCAAAAGTAGGTAAAACACGATCAACTTGTTTTTGTAGGAACAAAAACACCACTATAAGAAAAAAAAAAAAACATAACATAATGGCAAAAAATGTATTGTTATTTTTATAAAAATAAGATCAATTATAATTATTTAGTTATATATATCAAATTTTTAAAGTAGAATAATGTTGAAACCCTTGTCGGGCCATTCAGCTGGAGTCTTATAACTGGAGTTTTTCTGTAACCAAAAGGTAATGCAACGACAGTGATACATGTGTAACATGAAAATTAATAACGATATCTTCTTTGTCTCTATCGTTAGTGGGCTAAGAATTATTCTGAAATAAAACACATATGATATCTCTGAATCTTTTTTTACTGCTGCACAGAGGGGAGAAACGTTAATCCAGCGGCGAAAAAATAATAAAATAAAAAAAATATTGAATTCATAAAAAACTTGTATTTTACCCTTCTGTATGAAAAAAACTCCTTCAACAGAGTGACAGGATACCCGGATACAACATACAAAATATACGAATTTTGTATATTATATTACAATATACTCGTATATGGTGGTTTTAAGGGCCGATCTTTAATGTAAATCACACCTAAACGTCAAGTTTTTTCTGCATTTCAGTTGACATTTCTCAATTTCAGATTATCTCAATTTGAACCATGGAAAGATACACAATCGAGCAACGCGTTAAAATTGTTCAGGCTTATTATAAAAATGGGCGTTCAAATCAAATGCATATTGTAAATTTTCGAAGAAAATCATGTTCAGTGATGAGGCACATTTTTCACCTCAGTGGATTCGTCAGTAAGCAGAATTTCCGCATTTGGGCGAATGATAATCCAAGAGTGATTGTCGAAAAACCAATGCACCCACAAAGAGTGGCTGTTTGGTACGGTTTATGGGCTGGCGGCATCATCGGGTCGTATTTTTTCCAAAATGAGGCCGGTCAGGCAGTTAGTGTGAATGGTGTTCGCTATCGTGAGATGATAACGAACTTTTTATGGCCCGAATTGGAAGATATGGATTTGGACGATATGTGGTTTAAGCAGGACGGTGGCACTTGCCACACAGCTAACGAAACAATGGCTCTTTTGCGCGACAAATTCAAGGGCCGTGTTATCTCACGTGGTGCTGATGTCAATTGGCCGCCAAGATGTGATTTGACACAGTTGGACTTCATTCTTTGGGGTTATTTGAAAGAAAAGGTGTACGTCGATAAGCCAGCAACAATTCAAGAGCAAAAGGATGAGATAATTCGGCACATTAACGGCATAGAGCCTCACTTATGCCTCAGCGTCATCGAAAATTTGTACCATCGGATGAAGGTGTGCCGCCGCATTCGCGGCGGCTATTTGGCCGATATTTTGTTCCATACATAATTGAACCATACCAATATTATCATAATAAAAAGAAATGACAATAATTTCCTAAATAATTTGTGTCTTATTCAAAATCAACTTCGGCCCTTAAAATGTAACCACCCTTTACATAAAAGATTTATGTAACGAAAAGTCACATATAAGTTTTTGCAATGCCGAACATAAACTCTAATCTGGGTATTGCTCTTTGGCTTTGCGATAGATCGGAAAATTCATCCACTTGCTATTGCCTTAAAACATTACTAAGTTCATACATGAATAAGTTCGGTGAGCGCGAGAATGGCTCCTTATTCTTAAAAAGCAAGTTTAAATTCAACCGACATAAATGAGATATTAAACGAATCTGCAAATGACGATGGAGAATTTATATCAGATGAACGTGTGCTGGACATTTGCGATATAATATCTGAAGGATCCGATGCAGATCATATAGGATATATAGAGGCTAACGAGGATTCATATGATTCTGGCGAGAGTTAACAGTTTGAAGAAACAACTCAACTCCATAGAAAGGATGGTACTATCCGGATTATCAATTCATTAACAAAAATGTTTTTCGGCAACGTAGAGGTCCTGCTCCTGGGTAAAATATAGGAACACCTAAGGATATATTCAAATCTTTGTTATTCAAGAAGATGTGCAATATAATTTTGCGGGAAAGTAACAGAAAAGGAAAAAGAGTGACTGATGACCATAATAAGGACTGGGATTTAAAAAATCCAGACGTTTGAAAACCGCCAGAGAAAAATGTTAACCATTTTTAGGAATAGAGCTAGATACTTTCTTGGGACTACTAATTTATGGTGGCATACATAAATCAAATGCAGAGCACCTAACACAATTTTGGAAACCTTACCATTTACCTTCGTTTCGCGTAGCAATGGCTTATGATAAATTTAAATTACTTTTACGTTTTTACTAATAAGAGATAAATGTTATTTTAAATATTTTCATTAAGTTACCCGGGTGTCCTGTCACCCCATTAGGGGTGAAAAATGTAAATTAATCCAACCTCTTAAGTTAAGAAACTAAGCTAATGTTTATCCAAACATATTAAGAACATAACAATAAGAGTTCTCAAGAGGTTCCACTACCTTAAGAAACTTGAAACAAAAAAAAAATCCAATTAAAGCTTAGAAAGATACCCGGGTACCCTGTCACTCACATAAGGGTTAAAAATATAATTTCTTTATTAATTATTGACCTGGTTCGAAAAGTATGGCCTTTTAAACATTCAGAAAAAATTGGATTGTAATTCTAAATTTAATTCTATAACAAATTTTGTGGCATATTAAATTGGTACTGCTGGATATTTTCGGACAAAGTTACTTTTTTGTTAGAGTTTTATATCTGCAAATGTAAACGTCTTTTTTATAACTTGCTGTTTTAGTTAAGGTTAAGAAGTGGAAGTACGGAAAAATCTTGCTTTGAAAACTGATTTAAATTTTTTTAGAAAGACAAATAAAATTATCCACAAGTATTCCTGAAATTGTTGTGGAACTTTAATGCATATATTATAAAGAATTATTGTTCCAAAAATTAGCTGCAGAGAATTGCTGATGCGACTTGTTTTCTAACTACTCTTCTATTTAAGAATAATCGACTTCTTTATTATAAGTAGCTTTTTATCAATTAAAAAAATTGTTTTAGAAGTATTTCAATTAAATTAATGTAATAATTGTATCAATTATTTTTTTAGGTGAAAGAAAATTAATAATTTAATTTTGATTAAATAAACATTTTAGTTGTTTTGAAATAAATTTTTAATTAAATTATTAATTATATAACAAAAAATCTTAATTGACTTTTTTCGTTTGAAATAAAATAATTTAAAACTTGTAGAATTGTTGCTGGGAATAAGCCATATTTAATTAAATCAATGAACACATTGTTTGAAACGGCAAAGTTTTTTGATAATTTTTTTAATTAAATTTGAAAATATCATTTATTGAAAAAAAATATTCAAAATTTTCAATTTTTACAATTTTTAGTAATAAATATAATTATTTGGCGCAAAATCAACAAATTGTTTGCTTGATTCTATTAATTTGGTGGTTAGAGGCAATTTTTAATTTTTTCTGTGTAATTGATGAATTGAAGATACAGATGCATATATTTTTTGATATACCTGCACCAGGGTTGGGAACCAGTAATGGAGGTAATGCTGTCAGACATTTTTTCCATATCCTCATCTTGATAATATCAGTTGACGAAATCCTTCTGCAAAATTTAGAAACTGTTCTTAGAACTATGGCTTGTAGTTATGCTTTTGATAAAGAAGTATTCAGAAAATTAACTATCAAAACAACTCTGCTTGGTATAACAACGACATAAAAACTTAATTCATGGTCCTGAAATAATAAAATCTATACTTAAGACCATTGGAAAGTTTTCAGAAGAAGCAATGGTGTCAAGTAATAAAGACTACAGAAATTATAGGTAGTTTCACATCAGAAAAATATCTGGCGAATTATACATGCGTTAAGGCCCAACTAAAATGTGCTTAACCAAACTTAAGCTAGTGTCAAAATTCAACGAAAAGCATGTCAAATGCTTAAGTAAATTACTGAAGACTTTTAGGTGGCTATATTGTACTTATTGAGCTTAAAGACTTTCTACACTTAGTTGCAAACATTTGTACTTTTGGAAAACTATTTTCGTTTTTATTTCTTTAAAATGTAATATTTTTGACGAAATGTCATTTAATTTGTTAAAGTTATAAATATATTACCATAAACAAGTAAATCTATGTTTATCTTTTATTAATTTTTAAAGTAAACGAAAACTAAAATAAAAACGTACTAAAAAAAGCAACAGCGGTTGCATCTTTTAATTGTAAACAATTATATGTATCTATTATGTGTCATTTGCTTAAGGAAGAGCGAAATTGACCGCACTTTCCTTAAGCAAATGACACTTGACGAAACTTGACGAAAAGTGTCTTAAGTACATTATAGTTGTATACATTTGATTGTGTGTATTCGCACATTTGCTTAAGGTTCATTAAGCACATTATAGTTAGGCCTTTAGAGGCATTGCATGGATTGAATGTAAAAAAATAGGCATAGCTAACAAATGTTTGATGAACTTTCTCAGTTCACTGATCAAAATCAACCTACAAATACCACATGCGTTTTATTTTTATAATTACAGGATAAGACTTAAATAAGTTACTGTATACTTTAGACTCCGTTATATCGCCAAAGATATCATATTAATACCAGTGTTGTCATTTTGTTGTCTTTTGGGCTTTTTTTACGCTTTTTTAGTCTCGCTGCCCTTCGGTTTTTTCCAAATACACGTTTTAGCTAAGGTGTCACGCTTTCTCCATTTTTTGTGCCGCTTTAAGTGCTTTTTGTTACACTCATGAAATTTCAGTTTTTTTTTTTGCAATTTAAGAACTTTTTTACAGCAAAATATCTCGTAGTCGAACTAAAAGCTCAACTTTCTTCAAATTTGAAACTGTAGATAATATTGAAATAAAGCAGATATTATTGATTTCATACAAAATTATATTGATGATTTGTCTCTAATAAATGAAATGGAAATTTCACAATATAGCATTGCAATAACAGAAAAAGAAAGGAAAGAACCGTTGAATTTTAAATTTAAATCTACAATCTACCTTTGACTTAATGAATTCTTTTAAATTGAAGATTGAAAATGACTTTCTTTAAGCCAAGCCAATTCGTTTATGCATTTAAAATGCGGTATAAAACAAGACAAAATTTGCTGTTGTAATAACAAATGCCTTCAATGGCTTGCCTCAAAATTAATTCAAATCGAATTTTGAATTCGAGTATTTAATTAAAACCTTTTTGTAACTCGATTACGACGGTTCTGAAGCAGATATATATGAAACTGTTTTTTAATAAAACGTTATCTTGATTTTGTTCTCTAATTAATTGTTATTTTATGTTCACAAAAAAAAAAAATATAAAATTGTCTCTATTCACCAAATTCATAATATCAAGCAAGCAATTTGTGGATATTGCGCCTATTACCAAAATGATTATATTGATTACTAAAAATTGCAAAATTGTGAATATTTGTTTTCAATAACTGGTATTTTTAATTTTAATAAAATTAATTATCAAAAAACTTTGCCATTTCAAACAATGTGTTAATTTATTTAATTAAATATTGACCATTCCCAACAACAATTTTACAAGTTTAAATTATTTTATTTTAAGCGAAAAAGTCAATTAATATTTTTTGATATTTAATTAATATTTTAGTTAAAAATTTACTGCAAGACAACTTATATATTAATTAAATCAAAATTTTATTTTTAATTTTTTTTCAACTAAAAAAATAATTGATTCAATTATCACATTAATTAAATTTAAATATTCTTAAAACCATTTTTTTAAATGCTAAAAAACTTTTTCTGTGTTATTGATCAAAAATTAATCATTTATTTTAAAATTTAGTCTCCTTTTTAATAATATGTTTTTTTTTTTTTGGCTCTAGAAGTCAATTCTTTATGTGCTTTTTGCAAAAAAAAAAAAAAAAAAAAAATATTGTAAAATATTTAGTTCAAATTCAAATTTTTTTCATTTGGCGCTTTTTACCTTCTATTCTCGTAATTTTGTTACCCTTTTTATCCGTTTTTACAATACATTTGACGCTTTTCTTTATTTCTAAAATGGCAGCAATGATTAATATATTGATTTTCTTTCTAAAGCCATACAAGATTTGTTGTTAAAATCTAAAAGTGTCTAAGATCTAAAAGTGACTAAACGGGTCAAGTTCTAAAAAAAATTTATAGTTCATTATTAAATTTGTTAAAGGTAAATAAATTGTACATGAAAAGTACTTCTATAATTTGATTCTGGTTTTGATGTGCTGAATTCCCAGTTTGTATTCTTGTAAATACACTGAAATTCATTGTTATGGGATAAGCTAGTTCCTTTTCGCATTTCACTGGTTGCTAAGGTCATCAGGAAACCGTTTCCAAAAACTATAGAATTTGTGTTTCATTTAAAACTTGTATTGAAATAATAATAAATGTTAGGTGATTTTTCATGCTCTTACATATTTTGCAATATCAGTAAAAAGATAATTAAAAAAATTAAAACGAAAAAGTGATACAGCCAAAAGGGTTCTTCTCAAACAACATATATCACCCACTGTGCTTAGAATTTTATCGGTAAAAATGATCGTCTATAACAACATATAGGGCCCAATTTATTGAAAATACCTGCCTGGTTTTTTACGGAGCTTATAGCCCACATCCTTGCCTTTTATTCATCCATACATTTATTGTAAATCAGATTATTAGTTTAAAAGATATGATTTTGCCGCCGCTAGATTAGCCTTATTTCTCAGTGTGTGCTGCTCTGTTTTGGGTAATAAAGCAAGAAGTATGAAATAAAAGATTGGGCAAATAATAAAATCTAGTTTTGCTTTTTAAATTTATACTATAAATAAAACAACTAGGAAACTGCATACAAATTAACATAGAAACCCAACGTTAAATACGATAGTTTGATGTTTCAAAAAAATATCAAAAGTGCAACTACCCAATAAAAAATGGAGATTCCAACAAAGCAGGTTTGTAAGGGAGAAACGTACAAACCTGCTTCGCTGGAAGCTCCATTTTTATTGGGTAGTTTAAAGTAAATCCCAACTAGTATATTTCTAGCTTACAACAAGTTATTTTAAATGAAGGGTAAGTTTAGCATTTTCGTTACTTACGGTATATTCAGACCTAACAAATATTTAACGAAAAATTTAAAAAAAAAGCGTGACCAGTAAATTGAAAGCTTTATATTTTATTGTCTTTCTTAACTTTATTTGAAAGAAAATAATTGTATAATGCAATTTAGAAACTGTTAAATGATGTTTGTTCCAGCAAAAGTTTCTGAAAAGCGAAATTTGTTTTAATAAAACTGGTGGTTACGTGTAGGACGACAAATTTTTGATACGTGTGAACATAGCTTTACGTTTTTCCTTTAGCCATGCTGATTATATAATATTATAAAAAAAATTACAACAAAAGGATGAAAAAAGTTATTTTATAACTTTTCAACATTCAAACCTCCATTTAACTCACTCCTTTCATTTGCTCAAAGAAACGATTATTAAACCAAAAAGATGCGCAGTTAAAGATGATGGATTTTTACAATCGTTTTTTATTTTCTTTTTGTTATTTTTCAATTTATTTTTGCGAAAAAAGAATGTGATTTGTCATCAGTATGGCATAAAGGTGTAAACGGGAAATTGATATAAAAGTTACTTTAAAAGCACTGGCAGCAAAAACAATAAAACCAACTTCAGCTGAGCATATTTTACTTCATGTTCATGTGTAACTATGATACAATTAATGTATCTGTGTGTGTGTGCTATAAGAATTCCACCATGTATGCGTATGATGAAAAAAACACGCACACATCTTTTTTATAGCACTCTGACTAAGATGAATGAATGGTTTATTTTTGCGTTTTTATGTGTTTGCTGAAGTTTTGACTTTTTTGTCTCTTATTTCACTAGTTTTCTTCCTGAGATTTTTTTTTGCATACTTTTAATGCAATGATTTATTCTTCCTTTTTTTAATTTTATGCGCCATGACAAAGTATAAAAGATTTCGATTGATATCTTGCTGCTTAATTTATGTCAGTCATTATTTTTATTATATTTTTAATCAAAAAGGGTGTTTTGGTTTTTGTCATTTTCGTGAAGTGCGTATGTTTTTAGTATCGCCATCAAGTTAGAAAAGAAGGATTAAATTTGAGTGCTTACAATTCTTCCTTAAAATATTTCTGATTTTTGAGAGGATTTAAGAGATACTTTACACCACCATAGCTGGGGAGGATATTATTTGTTATGTCAATTACAAATCTTCATAGACCCAACTTTTAGTAGATTAATCGACTCAAAATCATGTTTAGAGCCGAGTTCTCCGTATGGTTATCGATACAGGTCGCAATTTTAAGTATAATTTAATGGAGTTGGATACTTAAGCTTTTCTTAGACGCAAGGATAGAACCTGCCGATATTGGGGAAAGCCATTTAGGACTTCACTAAGCCCCATGTAATGGACTTGTAGAAATCAACATGTAAGGGCTTATGTTAAGGTAAATATCGCTATTTTAAAAACGATTTTTTGCAAACTTTTTTTTTATTTTTTTTTTGTTTTGTCCCAGAACTAAGCCTGTTGATATCAGTGGAATGGTGCTTAGGATTTCCACTAACACTTATATAAAAACTCCACTGAAAAAGACTTTGATCACCATCACGTGTAACCAATTTTCTGAATCTTGATATAAGTATTTTTTATACAGCATAAAACAATTGACATAAAACAATTTTGTTTGCTTAAGTCTACAATTAATACAAGATCTCATATAAGATTAATTTCCGAAAATGGCTTTAAACTGCCCCAACTCTTGAAAATTGTTAGTACCCGGCCAAAGTTTGCATGAATAAATTTTATATAAACATAAATAATGGCACCATAATTTTAACTTGTTTAATCTAAAGTCAACTTGATCAAAAATATTTGTAAATTTTTAAATAATTTTTAAAATGAATAATAAAAAATAACTTGTTTTTATAGTTTAAAGTTTTTGTTTAGACATGTTTGTCTGTTATGTAAAAAATCACAATTATTTTCTGAGCCGATCTAACGGCGTCCGTCCGACTGGCTGCTTGTCGGTCCATATAACCTTGTGCGCAAAGTACAGGATGTAATTCTGAAGATAATTTAATCAATTCCGGTACATAAGTTTAAATTTTTATTGGGACAAAGTCTGTTGGAAATGTTGAGAGTCGGCCCATAATCTCACATGGTCACCATACAAACTTCTTACCGGAATATAATGGTTGTGCCTATAAAACATCTCATTATCATAGTATTGAGAATAATGATGGTACAAGCCTATTTTATTGCCATCTATGGACGCGAATCGGTCCATATTTGATCATAGCTGCCATGCAAGATCTTGATATACAATTTAGCGAATATAACTCTAATAACAGCTACCATGTCATGTTGCACTGGTAGGTACAGAATGGACAATAGTCCTGCGGCAAATCTGTGTCAATTGCTCTAACAGAACTGGCCCTGGGATGTGTGAAAATGGAATAAGAACAAAAAGAAATAACTGATGTCATGTGAAAGAAGAACTAATTTCTTGACTGGCATATTAAGTAAGAACAAAAATGTATATGATTTTTGAATGATTTTTTATTTATTTATTAGGACCGTTTTTTTAATAAGTTTGAAAATTTGTCCTTAAAATTAATTCTAGGACTTTTTTTTATCAGAAGAATATCAAGCACTAGCATTGCAGTAACTAACACCATAGATTATACACAGATATGTCACGAGACGGAAGATTTTTTGTCTCTTTCTTAGAAATCTGCCTTTTTGTAGTTAAAGTTAAAGTTTTTATTTAGAAATTTATTCTTCTTCCTCCTGCAGATTCTAACAAATATTCCCTAATAGCGAATCAAGTTGTTTGCCGCTATACCAGTGTTCGAGCCTGGCTGTTACTTGGTGAAATCTCTCGCCATGTTCATCAGACTCGGCTGGTGATTGTTCATTAAATTTTTCGGCATGGTAATGCAAGAAATCTATTTTCAATGACATTCTAACGTTTAAGTTTCTCAATGCGGTTAGCATATTTTTGATTAAAATTCGCCAGATTCCGAACCGATGATTTCCTAATACATTTTCTATAACTGATTTCACACAATTCCAGGCCAATAGCTCGATATCATTCAATGCAACCTCAAATTGATGGTCCTTCATAAGACGACGAATGTCCGGTCCATTAAGAATTCCTGTAAAATAAAAACATTATGATATGAAATATAAATCTAATTTAATAAAGTAGTTAGAGTTCACACCTTCTTTTACTTTCATGCCGCCTAATCGTGGAAAAATTCGGCGCAATTCGATAAAAGCAACACCATCTGGGCTCAATGCTTTTATAAAATTTTTTACAATACCCAGTTTGATGTGAAGCATTTATGACTTTATTTCTTAATTCTAAGAATTTTTAATCGGTAACTGTGGATTTTCCAAAATTCCTACCGCAAAGTGAAAGTGTGGTAATAATGCATGCATATTTCTTTGGAATAGCATAAATTTGAATATTTGTTCTTTTGTTTTGTATTGTAAATGGCACAAAAATCGCATTTAAAAACTTTCACGTCAAAATGTCATTGAAAATAAATTTTCTGCATTGGCACATTCTCCATATCGGCCCTTTGCAGCAATAGAGTCATAACTCAAATTTGAATTTCTAGCATCTAAATATTTAATTCTTCTCTCTAGAGTTGAATATAGAAGATATTTGTATGAAATTTTTACACAATATGAAGAAGCGATATGGTGATTAACTCCACATTATTAGCTAGTAGGCGGCCCTATGTTCCACTGTGAGCTAAAGCATTAAATACATTAGCTCAAAAATCAGCGTTTTTGACATAGTATACATATGCCGACTCTTTGACAGGTCAACTGTCAGTGGTACATATTTTATGTTTTTATTAGTAAGATTTTTTTCAACTGTATTGGTGTATAAAACTATTTCCACCACTAAACATAGTTGCATAAAATCGTATTGAATGTGGCAACAATTTTTTTTCCAAAATAAAATTTTCTTAGTTCAATAAATTTTCAATTTATTGAATGCTTGCTGCATTTATAAACTTTTAAAAGCCATGTTTGCTAAATTTTTATTCTGCAATATCGATAATATATAAATAATCAATGATTTCAAATATTATTTTTATATCACAAAATGCTACTCTGCTGGCTTTAATAATATTAACAACAGAAAAAATTTAGTGTCAAAGAAATTTATTTAAAAATTTTAAGTTTGTGAAAAATAAAAACATTTTGCAAAAGCAAATTAGCAAAATGTATTGAAAAAAATTATTAATTATGTGTTTAAGTCATAAATTAAACATGAAGTGTTATATTGTGAAAAATTTTATATTGAAAAATTTCCAATTTTGTTTTGTCTTTGTTGTTCTTATGTGTGTTGAATTCACACAGAACCTATATGTGTGATGAGAGTTATAAAAAAAAGAGAACGTTCTCACCAGTCGGCATACTAGTTCTATACTATGGTTTTTGAGTTATGACTCTATTGCAGCAAAGGCTCGATATATACATTATGTTGAATAAAGAATTTAATAATTAAAAAAAATCCTGTGAAATGCTCCATATAAATTATATTCTTTATATATATTCAAGAAAAAGTCCCATAAATTCCCAGAAGTCGCCCTAGTGGTATATAATGTATGACCGGCCTCAATTAATTTTTTGTCCTTAATATTTTCTCAAGACATAATTGCCCCTTATCGCCACTTCTTAGGGGGGTCCCATACAAATATTGCGTTTTATGAAATTCTTAAATGAATTAAAATTTGCAAACAGATTTTAATCATTTATGGCTTGTTTAGAAGCCTAGCTGCATTTTTTAATTTTTTATGAATTTTTCAAAAACAAAAATTTCGAAATTTTGATAAAAAAACTAATTTTTCTTTCAAAAAAAAAATTATGTTTAAATAACGACTACTCATCTCTCGGTTTTTTTAGTAATTTCAATAAACTAAACGGTTTTTAAGTTACGCGAATATATGCTGTGCAACCTCCTCCATTTTCGAAATAACGGTATATCTCGAAAACCAGAGAAAATCTTAAAAAACCGCGGGCACCACTGGATTCAGCGCACCCGAATTATGTTCAAACGCCATGTGCCCAGCTTGTCTGTTTTTTTAACTAGCAGAGTGTAATTAATGTTTAAAACAGGAGACAAATTCTAAAATATAAAGGACTTTTTTTAGTATTATTTTATTAATTTATTAAATTAAAAACTTAAACATACATAAATTTCCATTCTCATAAAAAGTAAATAGCGCTACCAGTTGTTTAATAATAAGAAAAAAAAACTATAAAATATTGTTAATGGATAATAATAAGTAATTTAAATATTCTTGCATAAATTAACAACGGAAGATATTTTTAATACTTCAAACTGAATCCTCGGAAAGTTAATATTTTAAAACTAAAAATTACTTATACCACACACTATTTTATATAAGAAATGCATTAAGTAATAAAATAAGTAAAATATTTCGTGTCCTAAATAACCACTAAAGAACAAAAACAATTGGAGTTTTTTACATTTCCAAGATTTCCATCCTTTAAGGAAATTAAAAATTTAGCTACGGAAATGCATTTCCGTTAGTTCTTTTCTACACAAAACTTCATTGCTGTTACCAAAAATTAAACTTTTGTTTTAATTTTTTGCTTCGTGTAAAATTTAATTTAACACAAGTTGAATATCTTTTAAGAAGTTTTAACAAGTTTTCTGCAGATTTTTTTTTCGTTTTTTTGTTTTGGTGTTGTTTAAAAAAAAAATTGCAGTGTTGAATGTGTGTCTGTATATGTACTCATGCGTATGCAAGTGTATGAACGTATAACTTTTGTATAAATTTTCCTAAGTTCTTGTTTAATTTTATTGTATAGTTTCATCGTCGTCATTACTTTTTTTCTTCTCGTAGTGAGTTTTCATTTTGTGTTTTTTTATTTTTTTCATTTTATGTTGATGTATTTTTGCAACCTCAATTTACGCCTTTAGTCTTTTTGCTAAAAAGCACGAGTCGTTATTCGCAGATTTCACAGTGGGAAGTTAAAATACAAAAATTTACAAGTGATTTCATAAATTACTTAGACTGAATGAATATTTTGCTGTGTGGAATAGTTTGAAAAAGAAAAAAATTATAATAAATATCCAGTCTTAGCAATTTGTTTGAGGACTTTATTATAGCTGCATTTAATTGAATTTCGTTTATTAATACTAAAGTTTCCGCGAGATTAATATTGAATAAATTGATTATCCTACGTGGGAATTTTGAAAAATTAACTATTTACGAGCTTAGACAAACGGAAAGATGAAGTATGGTCAATAAGTGACCTTCACCTTTGAATTTTAGTTATTTTTTCCCCTTAAAGTTATTTGTACAATATTTTCGTACAATACTAATTACTTTGAGGGCCAAGGTTATCGAAGATAAATCCATTTTCCCCATTTGGATCTATTTAAAAGCTACATTATACTATGCATATATTGCAACAAAATTAAATGAATTAAAGGGTGCAAGTTGGTAGTGAGTAAATGATCAAACAGAACTGCGTCGACATCATATTTTCTAAAAAATTTGGCAGAAAAATTTCAAGTTGAAAGCCGTCGTGAAAGAACGTCTATGTTATTTTGACAGCGTTTTTATTATGCTCTCACATTCTTTCAATAATGCTACCATAATTTCATTTCATTTTATAAATTTGCTAAACATAACGTTTGGAAGACAATAAAATCAATAATGCAAAATATAAAACGAGACAGCATTTGCAGTTATTGCCGTCGATTTAATCATGAGCTTTGTTAATTTAAATGCGATTTTGCCTGAAGTTGATGACTTATTCCGTTTCACCACTTAGTCTATTAATATTAGGGATCAATTCCCGCCAGAGAGTCTGGTCTATTTCCCTACAAGGGGTCTAAGTAATTATTGCTCGGTAAATGAAATTACAATACAATTTGTAATTTGTATAACAAATTAAAAAACTAAAATTTGTTTTTGCTTTCAATTTATTTATGTAAAATATACGAAAGAAATGATCTGGTCGACATTGTCGGCCATGCAGTAAATTAATAAAAAGTGGATATTTGTTTAATAATTCAAATTTTTCATGGTTGTTTCTTTTCTAGAATGGAAATTGACACTCAACAACCTAATATCGACTCCTGATTTTCAGTGAAGATTTAAAACTTTAAAGTAGGGACGTAACGAAACGCATTTTTGCCGATACGATACCGATATCGAGAAGAAATATCGGCGATACCGATACGAATATGAAATTTGAACTCAAGATAATATTGACAAAATTAAAAGAGGAAACGTTTTTTAATTAAACAAAATTATAGTGTAACTGCCGTATTCATAAAAAATTAAATTGATTTCCGACGTATTTTAAAACTAAGTTTCCATTCAAATTTACCTTAAAATAGATTTCATATCCAATTCAGTTTTTGTTTTTGCAAGCGGCAGTAAGTTATTATTAATATTTAATATTATTAATATTTAATAGAAAAGAACAATGTAAGAGATTATAAATATTTACCCTCATATTCATTTAAATATTTAAGGTGTATAGCAGGTTTATACAACAAATTTTCTATGACAATTTGTTAAATAAACCTTTTATTAATAATATTTTTTATGAATATGAAGTTAAGATTTTTGTTTAAAATACAAGGTAGATCGCATATCCTTTCGAATCAGACCTGCAGTGGAAAATACTCTCTCAGATGCGACAGAACTCAGTTGTAAACATAAGTATTTCTGCAAAAAGCGGATATGCGGATCTGATATTCGTAATATCACATCATAATATTTTTCCCTTAATCCTTATTTGTTTTTTTATATCATACTATAATTTAATGTAATCATATTATTATCATGTTAATCATAATAAGTTAAGAAGAAATCATATTATTATCATGTTTATCAAATTAATATGTAAATTAATTATTATGATTACCGAAAAATATTTTTAATATATATTTATATTTATGTACTTACCGTAAAACCTTAACGTAAAACTGTTACAGATATTAAACTTAAAAGATAATATTTTTAACCTATTTTTGTCGTAGGTCGCAATTATTTATAAACCATTTTATGCAATTTTTGCACCATTTTCAAATAATATTACAATTTTATGCATTGATATTTTATTTTGTGACACTTCTCAATTTTTTTTAATGTACCTACAGTTTCTTCATTTTTTAATTTCTTTAAACTTTGAATGGGTATTTTTTTAGATTGTTTAACCACTGAATAACAAATAATTCGATAGGCATATGTAAAACAAACGACACAACTGATGCAAAATTATTTTACAAATGGCGATAACAAAATATTATTAGAGTAAAGATATTCTGCCGTATTCATAAAACACTAAAATGGATATGAAATCTGTTTTAAGAAAAATTTGTATGGAAATTTTGTTTTAAAATACGTTTGAAATTTATTTTATTTTTTATGAATACGGCAGATTTTGTTTGCATCTTAAACATATTATGAGTAGAAAGTTATCATGTTATAGCTATTAAATATCAATCAATGGTTGTGAGAAATGTAATATATTTCCAAAGTTAACATTATTTAGTTATTATAAAAATGATTATTTTTCAGTGAATCATACTAAAATTTTTAATTGCGATAAACATTGACATGTTTACAGTAACTTTAATATTGTTGATATTAAATAAAAATAACAATATTTTGTGTATGACAACAATATATTGATACAATGAACATAGTGTCGTTGCCGTAAACATTTCCAACCATATTTTTTCTCTGCGTGCAGCTAGCGAATAAAAAGAAACGATTTATTATTCTGTTTTGATTTTATGTGCTGCTTTTAAATGTGTTATTCCTCTTAGTTGTTATGCAAAAACTAATCACTGAAATTTTAATCGTAAAAAACCCCAAAAAACAGTGTCGGCGTATCGACAGTAAAATATCGCCGATACCGATCGGCAAACCTGATGTATCGCCGATATATCGGTATAGGTATTCGTTACTTCCCTACTTTAAAGTGCCCTTCTGAAAAATTTAAAAAACTGGCGAAGGCTTTTATGACTTGTGAGCATAGATATAAATTCGGTCTTTAAAAATCTGTTATCAATTGGGATTTTTTACGAAAAAAAAAAATTAATATTGGATACTAGTTTTGTGTCTTAAAAATATTTTCAATACAATTTGTCAGAAATATTGGCATTAACTTAAAAAATACAAATTTAGTTTTTTTTCAATTTACTAATGAAGGTTAGATGCTTTCCAAAAAATATTGAATATCTTTTAAATTGGAGCTTTTATCTTCTTTAAAAAAAAAAATCGCGCTAAGCTGTTGCTTTTCTTTAAATGAAATGAAAGATCTGTTTCACACTGGGTTTCAGAAGGGATGATGTATATAAACTATTGACTAGAATCTAAAAGCCCAACTTTATGATTGTGTTAGTAAGAAATTTGCCTATTTGGTTGTTGCATATTCACACGAATACAATATTGATAGAGATTTTTTTTATTTTGTATTGAGAGAGTGTAGGTTCAAGTCAGTATGTTATAGCATTTTGTACTTATTTACACATATTACATAGCTCTCAGAGCCTTTGGCGGGAGTGTGTATTCAGGGAAAGCTGCAGCTTAAAAATAAAAACGCATCAAGTTAATTAAATAATTTTCAATATATTTTAAAGAAAAATTATATTGTAATACATTAAATCAATAATTATCAACTTCGAATTAATGTTTCTATCTATTTCGTAGAATCAATATGGTTTTATAGTTGAAACATATTATTTAAAGATTTACAATTAATTAATTTCTTAATTAGATTAAAATTTATATTGCAAAATATTAATTTAATGAGAAAATTTTTAAAATCTTTATGGCAAATTAAATTAATATGTAAACCATATCAACGATATTGTTCTATAAGAATTCAAAATTAATTCAACTCCGAAAATTTGTTTTTCTGTATTATAAACATATTAAAAAATAACTATCAAAGATCGGGAACTTTCAATTAATATTGTTTTATAAAAAGATAACCAAATTTCCACATTACTAGGCTTTTTTTATGTTTCTTGTTGATTCTATATGGTTTTTATTGATTTTAAGTTGGTTTTTCTGAGTGTGCGTATTGTGGATGGTCTATTTATACCCACACCATAATAATTGAGACAACATTTGCTCTAATGTTTGTAACACCTTAAAATACTGGTCATATACCCACCTTAAAGTATAACGATCAGAATCACTTTCTAAGTCGAATTAATCATGTCTGTCCGGCTGGCTGGCTGTAAGCCATGTAAACCTTGTGCGCAAAGAACAGGTCGCAATTTTGGAGATAATTTGACGAAATGTGGTATATAGGCCCTAAATGGCACATGGACCAAGCTTATTGAAAATGGGACGAACCGGTCGATAGTTACACATATCCCCCATACAAGCTTATTTACGAAATAGGGTCTTTGTGACTTTAAACCATCTTATTGTGTTGTATTTAGATTAAATTTGGTCCAAACTTATTTTATTGCAAACAAAATCATCTTAGCAAATTTTATTGGAATAGTTTCATATGTGACCATAGCCTCCATACTAGGGATGCTAACGCCGAATTCCGGGAGAAATCTCGAAATCGGTAACTTAATTTTATTGTTTTACCTATTTATAAAAATATAAATTCATCTCGACATTCTCCCTGCACTGGCAGGACATAAAATAATGTATTAGGATAAGATTTGAATAATTATTGTTATTTCATATTTAAAATATGAAGATTCAATAAATAAATACTAGGAAAAAAAATTCTTCCTCGAGAGGAAAGGGAACACAATTTTGATCTTTTATATTTATTTAATTAGCCCTGGTAATACTGTCGTTGAAAACGAAAGAAAAAGCTAAACTTTGTTATTCTTGCGTATCCAACATTTATAAAGAAATTTTAATGTGAGAAGTGCTGAAAATAGTTGGAGAAGAAAATTAATTAAAGAGAGAAATGGGTTTAAAAATTCACAAAACAAAACTAAAAGCCAAAAATTCCGTGTGGTTTTATTTTTTAACTGATTCCACTGGGGCACCTAACGCAAAATTTAAACTATACTCTCTACAGGTTTAGACTTATTTGAGTTTTTTCCGAGAGTGGGAATGG
Source organism: Pollenia amentaria (assembly GCA_943735925.1). Classification (NCBI taxonomy): domain Eukaryota; kingdom Metazoa; phylum Arthropoda; class Insecta; order Diptera; family Polleniidae; genus Pollenia; species Pollenia amentaria. Next base: position 182,078,677 of record OX031007.1, on the reverse strand, counting down.
GACCTACGGTAATTTATAGAGTAACTTCAAGAATTTAAACACTACATAATTCCCAGCACTAGTGGTGGTGGGTTGTAAAAATGTATTTTTGTTAATATAATATTCTTATGGTGGATTTTGTTATTTTATTTCATATTCCAATTTCAATTATTCATCTTAATTCATTTAATAAAAAATTTAATAGAATCTTACAAATAAATCAACTACAAGCTTTCGCTATTCAATTACTATATAATAATTATTTTTTATTTAGTTTGAATCAACTGAGGTAATTGCCTTTTGGTTATACTCACATTGAAGAGTAGGTCTTAAATTATGGGCATATTTTTGGTTGCAGTCGAAATGTAAGTGGATGAATTTTAATTAATCTTTTTCTCAATAGGAAAAATGTATTTATAAATGTTATAGACTTCTTTAAATTCGGTATGAAGCGAAAATAGATTTTTTTCCCCCAAAGATAGATTTTTTTTTAATATCAAGCATCTTCAATTATAGTATATTAATACTTGTTGATATAATCTGATATAATCGGATAATATCTTACTATTTTTAAGAGTCTTAATCATTTTAAATAGTTTTAGTAATATAAAGATTTTGCTTGAACTACAAATATCAAAATTTGTTTACCTCTGAAGAAAGAACTTATGAACGGCCTTCGTCAGCATTCTTTGTATCTTATAACTGGATAGTGCGTATTGTAAATTTTATGCAATTAACTCAATTATTTTAACAAATAGAACCTGGGAATTTTCAACATGAGAACTAAAATTCCCAGATTTTATTTGAAAAATTATGAACTTAAATGAATTAAACGGATTCCTGTTAGTTATATTTAAACTTTTTTTTTCTCTGTGTCCACAGTTCTTCCAAACACATAAACATTAAATATTGTACACAGTACATACGTATTTTTTAGTTTCTATATTATTATCATGAAATGTGTTAAATTTCATCATCCGTCTGTTCCTTTAGTTGCCTGCAACCGAAACAGATACACATATTAGTTTAAAAAAAAGCGTAAAAACGTGTGAATGTATGTGTAGTTGTTGTTCAGTTGAAATGCGTCTTTAACTTTTTTGTTGCCGCTGTCTTTTGTACATAAATTTAAAGTAACAACAATGTTGCCAATGTTTTGAAACTTAATTCCGCTGCTTTGCAAAAATAGATAGATACATTCTATATTCCTAAGTTTTAAGTTGCTACAGTTTTTTATTTGTTTTTTTCTGTTATTATTTTTCGTCTTGTTTCCGAGTTTTGGCTTCAGGAGTGTTTTATTATTTACCGAGTGTTTATCATTGCCACAAAGTTTGTTGCAGTTAAGAGCTGTTGTTTTCTGCTCCCTTACAGATGCATGTTTTATAAATGTATTCTAACAATGTGTTCGAATGTGTATGTTTGTCGATGTGTGTAGTTTAAGGTTGCTTTTTAACAAACTTGTTAAGTTTCTTTTAATGGTGTAGTTCGGTTTTTGGTTGTTTCTGTTTGAAGTTTTTTTTTTTCTTTATTCACTCGCTTAAGTGTTGTATTGTTTTGTTTTGAAGGATTTAAAGGATTGTAGTTGGGTTTTAATAAAATAAAGATTTTATAAAACAGTTAAAATTTTAGTGGGAAAAAGTAGCATTTTAATTTTTATGAAATTCACTTCCAAGAGAAGTTTATTATTTAATAGTGTGTAAAAGGAGTGAAATTTTATAGTTTAAGAAGAAAATGGTAAAGAATTAATTCTGACAGTAAGAATACGTAATTTTACAGTCTCTTATAGCTGAAGGTGTAAATATTAATATTTTGAGACTATTTTATGTGTCCATTATTCTTTTATTTGATAACCTTGTATTGGGCGAAGAGGCTATATTTATAAAAAGGTTATTTTTTAACTCTCAAACACTATTAAGTGGAAGCTTGCCTATCAGCTGTATATGGGTATTTCCACAAAAAAGTTTACTTTGCGTCAACTTACGCCAGCTACCAGTTAAAATAGTTTCTCAAAGAAAAACTAAAACCTAATCAAGTCAATATGTGCTTATTAGACATATTTTTCATTTTAAAATGTTATAATTTTCTTAAATATAAGCAAGACTTCTTGCTGCTCCTTGAATTCCTACTTTCATATGTTTTGGTTAGGATTTTCTTATTTTAAGTTAAGATTTTAATTTTATTTTATATATATATATATATATATATATATATATATATATATATATATATATATATATATATATATATATATATATCTTATAAAAAACAAATGCGCTTCACCCTGCCATAATTTGCCTACCAGGCACATACGGCATCATTGGCTATTATTACTTCAACAGATCAATTAGTAAACAAGAAAATGCAATTTTATAATGAATATCCCTGGTTATTTTTCAAAGATCTAACCTATGAGGGCCCATTAATAAGGCATATGAGCCGAGTTAAGCAAATCAGGTTAATATGCGACGTAGATGATAGATGTATGTGCGTACCAAGTTTATGCAGAATGTTCAATCAGTCTTGCAGTATTTTCTCTATAAAAATACTTTGTATTGTACAAAATTTCTTGTTTGTATAAAATGCAAAAATAAAAAAATATTGCATTTCAAATATATACTGATACATAAATCCCTTGTATGTGCATCTTAGGTACTTTTAATTGGATTTGTTACAAGGTTTTTCTGACTTGATTAGGGTTAATTATTATTTACTTTCTTCGTATTTAGGAGTACAGTAATCCAAATAACATTTAGTGAAAGACGGGAATATAATTTTAATTGCGTGTGACAAAAAATTTACCCTTCTCTTGCAGTTTTATATACAAAATCTATTAGCTCGAAAGCTTCCAAGCCAAAGATTTATACTTTATTAGCATTTATTACTTTTTAATACTTCAAGCAATCAAAACGCAAAAAAAAACATAGTTGTGGTAAACATATTCTAAGAGCAACATATTATGATAAGATTCGTGATTGTAGTCAACATATTACGATTATTATTGAACCATATTATACCAAATATATTCGTAATATTACATCATAATATTTTTCCCTAAATCTTAATTTGTTCTTATTACATCATATTATAATTTAATTTAATCATATTATTATCATGTTAATCATAATAAGTTAAAAAGTAATCATATTATTATCATGTTAATCATAATTAGTTAAGTTGTAATCATATTATTATCATGTTAATCATAATAATATGTAGATTAAATCTAAAACCGAAAATTTTTTTTATGTTTATGCTTATTTACTTACTGGCAACCTTAACGTAAAAATGTTACAGATATTTCACACCATAATATGATGCAACTTTAAACAAAATAGTTTTAACCTATTTTTGTTGTATGTCGCAATTATTTATAAATTATTTTATAGAATTTTCCTTCTTTTTCTCTAAAATAACCCAAAACAATGGTCAATATTTTTGCACCACTTTCAAACAATATTAAAATTATTTTAGCATTGATATTTTATTTTGTGACACTTAAGAATTTTTTTTAATGTAACCTATAATTTCTTTATTTTTTATTTTTTTTAAACTTGTTTAACCACTGAATAACAAATAATTCGACAATTGGCGATAACAAAATATTATTAGAGTAAATATATTTTATTTGTATCTTTAACATATTATGAGTACACGAATGGAAAGTAATCATGTTATGGCTATTAAATTTCATTAAATGGTTGTGAGGAATATAATATGTTTTCAAAGTTATCATTATTAAGTTGTTATAAAAATAGTTATTTTTCAGTGAACCATACATAAATTTATAATTGCGATAAACATTGACATGTTTACAGTAACTATAATATTGTTGATATAAAATGAAAATAACAATATTTTGTGTACGACAACAATATATTGTTACAATAAACATTGTGTAGTGGACGAAACCATGCCCCACCATATTTTTTCTCTGCGTGTGGTTTCAGGATTAAGCGAAACATAGACTGAGACAAATTTTTAAGGTAATAAAACAGAAAATTAAAAACAAGATCGTTGATATAAAAATAATCCACTTAAGAAATTATTGGTTAATATCTATGCAAATTTTATTAAAGTAACAACATTTTTTTAATTTTTTTTAATTATAGATAAATTTCATAGTAAATAAATCCCAAGAAGAACTCAACAATTTATCAAACTGCTTTTTTTAAACAGAGTTTCGTCAAAATATTTACAAACCGCAATTGGTTAAATTTAAAAATTTTCTAAAAAACAACAATTTTCACAAAAAAAAAAAAAAAAAAAAAATCGGTTTGATTTTTTTTTATTGTTTTTCACTTTGCCTGAATACTTCATTAAAGAGCATTTACTTTAATTTTTTGTTGCTCCGTGCATTTCTACATAATTTGTTGAAGATTGCTGTTTTTTACATTTCTTTAATTAATAGAATTTTATGTCAAGGACATCAGTGTCAATCAATATATTTAATAGGATTAATTTCAATTGGTTCTTTTCTTTAATTTTATCATTTTATTTATTTTTTTATTTTTTTATTGGGATTTCACTAGAAAAAAAATAGAATGTTTGTTGGCATTTGTAAAAATTGTTCGACTAATCTTTTGTCTATTATTATGTACGTGTGTAAAGATATTTCTTTATACAGAGCCTGAAGTTTATGATTGTTTTGTATTGAAATATTATTTCGATGACATACATTTTTTTTGCTTCGTATTTTTTATTTTTTTTTATTCTAACTATTGATTTGTATTGAGGTTTGTTGTGGTCAAAAGCTTATTGTGAACGAATGAAATTGTATGATAAGTACATTTTATTTACAAAGCACAACAACAAAACACTACAGTTAAATGTTAAACGAGGTTATTTTATGATTATGGATAATTTGTCTATTATATTTAATTCTATAATTTAGAGGCTTTCTATTACGTATTTAAGTATTTAAAAATTTATTGAAATAGAAATGAAATATGGTTATGACAAATTTAATTTTTTTTTTAAATTTGATTAACAATCTTAAAGTCTTAGCTTGGCTTTTAAAATCTATATATTAATTGCCAAAGGCAAAACAGCTAAGAACACTTTCCTCCTCTCTTTTTCATCTGACTTGAACCATTAGAAAGGCATTTACTTACAGATGTGTACAATATATATATTTTTTTTTTAAATCAGAGCGGTAAAAAACATAAAACGGATCAACAAAAAAAATATTTGGGGAGTAAACGAGTACAACCTGTCACACCATTTTAAGTAAACATTGATTATACCAAATTCATAACTTATCTAAAATAAATATATATAAATTTGTACTTTTTCGAAATTCGAACGTTTTACCTATTATTTTACTTCTTTTACGGTACATTTATCACGATGTATATATGTTTACGTTTTAAATTATTATTGATAATTCAATGGGGGAAAAACTACTTTAAAAGGAAAACTTTTCCGTGCTGCATGTGGTCATTTTTGAATTTTTTATAATATCGAACTAAGACACATAAAATTATAGGTTCAGGGTCCTAAGTTAATGAGATTATATAAGATGAAAAATGTTTGCTTTTGTGTGTTCTATAACTGATACTTTTTTTTTAATTTTCAATATTATTTGACCTATAAACATAAAATTAAACATGCAATGTCCTGAGTGGATGGGAATCTATAAAAGGAAACTTTTTGGAACTTTTTTGTTTTTCAACTCGTACTTTTTGATATCGTTAATATAGCACCTTGAATCATAAAATTAAACATGCATGGTTCTGAGTGAATAAGAACCTGTAAGCAGGAGCTTTTAGGTACTTTTTCATTCTTTAACTAGTATTTTTATTAATACTTAGCCTAGAAATATAACATTAAGCATGGAAAGGCCAGAGTGATTGAGAAACTATAACTAAAAGGGGACTTTTCGGTACATTTTTTCAATTGGTACTTTTGTTATCTTTTTTATATTATTATTAAACTTACAAAACTTAAAAAAACATTCACAAACATTATCCCTTGCCAAATCGATGCACTTAGACGAAAAAACAATTGCTCGAAACATGTAAATTCATATGTATATACTTATTTGTATGTTTTCTTCAGATTTGAATAAATAATTATGGTCGAATTTCGAACAAACACTTGCTATAATAATTTGAACAAAAACATATGAAGCCCAATTTGTATGGCCATGTGAATTGAAGTTTAAAAACTGATCATAAGAAATTGCCTTTAATATGAAAAATTCAATAAGGATAACAACATTATGTGCCAAGATAAAAAAAATATGGCGTAGAATTTTAATAGCATTTTGTAATATTTTGGCCTTTAACGACATTCTTAAAATCTGAACTAATCTTGAAAAAAAAGATTTTTTTCATTGCAGACCAAACATTCGGAATGAAAATGTCAACAATATGTTTTGGAAATAATAATTTATATGCAAAAATATTCGAGGCAAAATCTGCAAATGTGTTTTTGACTAAAAAATTTGTTTGTTAAAAAATTTTGTAAACACTCAGTTAAAATGTGGTTTTCTATTGTGAATCTGCCTGTAAGTTCAATATTGTAGTAGTTGGATACAGAGTTTGAAATAACTTGCATAATTTAAAGAAAATTGATATATAATATAAATATATACTCATTCATTCAAAGCAAATTTCGATCTTGCAAGGTAAAATACCATTTGGTTTAAAGATTGATGTTTGACTATTGACGTCATCCGCTTCAATTTCGGTGTGAGTTAAACGGCAAATCCCTCCGACGAGATTGTGAGGTAACAATAGAAACTAGTCAGGGCAACCTGTCCGTGAAAGCCTGGGTTCAATTCTCAGCACAGTCAAGAATGAAAAATTATCAATAAATTTTGATTAATAATTGATTAATTTATAAAAATAATTTAAAGAAAATTAAATTCCATGAACTGAAGCCTAATTAAAAATATCGAAATTTGGATTAACAACCATTAACAGTTCAATAAAATAACCACAATATTAATTACTGTTAACAGCTAAGGCTAAGGCTATGTTTACATTTGTCCTTCAAGTTGTGGTGAAAAAGGTCAACAAGAAAAATGAAAGACAAAAACATGAAAAACAAAAATGTACTTTGGATTTCAAGAAGAATTCTTGGCAAAAAGTACGAAAAAAAGAAGTTATGAAGAACATGTAAATCAATTAAAAAGATAATCATTCATTCAAGGCAAATTTCGATCTCCCAAGAGACTCTGGTCTCATGCAGAGAAGCGAAGATCTTCGCTGGAATAGCTTAGGAATAAAAAAAAAAAAAAATAATACTAAAGGAGGAAAATGTTCTTAATTTCATTTGGTTTAAAGATTGATGTTTGTCGTCAATCCGGCTTCAATAGCCGAGTGAGTAAAGAAGAGATCGTGTGGTTACAATCGAAACTAGTCAGGGCAACCTGTTCGTGAAAGCCTGGGTTCAATTCTCAGCACAGTCAAGAATGAAAAATTATTAATAAATTTTGATTCATTTCATGTTGTAAAATTCCTGCCTTCATAAAAATAATTTAAAGAAAATTAAATTCCATGAACTGAAGCCTAATTAAAAATATCGAAACTTGGATTAACAACCATTAACAGTTCAATAAAATAACCACAATATTAATTACTGTTAATAGCTAAGGCACGAGCTATGTTTACATTTGTCCTTCAAGTTGTGGTGAAAAAGGTCAACAAGAAAAATGAAAGACAAAAACATGAAAAACAAAAATGTACTTTGGATTTCAAAAAGAATTCTTGGCAAAAAGTACGAAAAACAGAAGTTATGAAGAACATGTAAATCAATTAAAAAGATAATCATTCATTCAAGGCAAATTTCGATCTCCCAAGAGACTCTGGTCTCATGCAGAGAAGCGAAGATCTTCGCGGGATTAGCTTAGGAATAAAACAAAAAAAAAAAAATAATAATAATAAAGGAGGAAAATGTTCTTAATTTCATTTGGTTTAAAGATTGATGTTTGACGTCAATCCGGCTTCAATAGCCGAGTGAGTAAAGAAGAGATCGTGTGGTTACAATCGAAACTAGTCAGGGCAACCTGTTCGTGAAAGCCTGGGTTCAATTCTCAGCACAGTCAAGAATGAAAAATTATCAATAAATTTTAATTAATTTTATGTTGTAAAATTCCTGCCTTCATAAAAATAATTTAAAGAAAATTAAATTCCATGAACTGAAGCCTAATTAAAAATATCGAAATTTGGATTAACAACCATTAACACTTCAATAAAATAACCACAATATTAATTACTGTTAATAGCTAAGGCACGAGCTATGTTTACATTTGTCCTTCAAGTTGTGGTGAAAAAGGTCAACAAGAAAAATGAAAGACAAAAACATGAAAAACAAAAATGTACTTTGGATTTCAAGAAGAATTCTTGGCAAAAAGTACGAAAAACAGAAGTTATGAAGAACATGTAAATCAATTAAAAAGATAATCATTCATTCAAGGCAAATTTCGATCTCCCAAGAGACTCTGGTCTCATGCAGAGAAGCGAAGATCTTCGCGGGATTAGCTTAGGAATAAAACAAAAAAAAAAAAATAATAATAATAAAGGAGGAAAATGTTCTTAATTTCATTTGGTTTAAAGATTGATGTTTGACGTCAATCCGGCTTCAATAGCCGAGTGAGTAAAGAAGAGATTGTGTGGTTACAATCGAAACTAGTCAGGGCAACCTGTTCGTGAAAACCTGGGTTCAATTCTCAGCACAGTCAAGAATGAAAAATTATCAATAAATTTTGATTAATTTCATGTTGTAAAATTCCTGCCTTCATAAAAATAATTTAAAGAAAATTAAATTCCATGAACTGAAGCCTAATTAAAAATATCGAAATTTGGATTAACCACCATTAACACTTCAATAAAATAACCACAATATTAATTACTGTTAATAGCTAAGGCACGAGCTATGTTTACATTTGTCCTTCAAGTTGTGGTGAAAAAGGTCAACAAGAAAAATGAAAGATAAAAACATGAAAAACAAAAATGTACTTTGGATTTCAAGAAGAATTCTTGGCAAAAAGTACGAAAAACAGAAGTTATGAAGAACATGTAAATCAATTAAAAAGATAATCATTCATTCAAGGCAAATTTCGATCTCCCAAGAGACTCTGGTCTCATGCAGAGAAGCGAAGATCTTCGCGGGATTAGCTTAGGAATAAAACAAAAAAAAAATAATAATAATAAAGGAGGAAAATGTTCTTAATTTCATTTGGTTTAAAGATTGCTGTTTGACGTCAATCCGGCTTCAATAGCCGAGTGAGTAAAGAAGAGATCGTGTGGTTACAATCGAAACTAGTCAGGGCAACCTGTTCGTGAAAGCCTGGGTTCAATTCTCAGCACAGTCAAGAATGAAAAATTATCAATAAATTTTAATTAATTTTATGTTGTAAAATTCCTGCCTTCATAAAAATAATTTAAAGAAAATTAAATTCCATGAACTGAAGCTTAATTAACAATATCGAAATTTGGATTAACAACCATTAACACTTCAATAAAATAACCACAATATTAATTACTGTTAATAGCTAAGGCACGAGCTATGTTTACATTTGTCCTTCAAGTTGTGGTGAAAAAGGTCAACAAGAAAAATGAAAGACAAAAACATGAAAAACAAAAATGTACTTTGGATTTCAAGAAGAATTCTTGGCAAAAAGTACGAAAAACAGAAGTTATGAAGAACATGTAAATCAATTAAAAAGATAATCATTCATTCAAGGCAAATTTCGATCTCCCAAGAGACTCTGGTCTCATGCAGAGAAGCGAAGATCTTCGCGGGATTAGCTTAGGAATAAAACAAAAAAAAAAATAATAATAATAAAGGAGGAAAATGTTCTTAATTTCATTTGGTTTAAAGATTGATGTTTGACGTCAATCCGGCTTCAATAGCCGAGTGAGTAAAGAAGAGATTGTGTGGTTACAATCGAAACTAGTCAGGGCAACCTGTTCGTGAAAGCCTGGGTTCAATTCTTAGCACAGTCAAGAATGAAAAATTATCAATAAATTTTGATTAATTTCATGTTGTAAAATTCCTGCCTTCATTAAAATAATTTAAAGAAAATTAAATTCCATGAACTGAAGCCTAATTAAAAATATCGAAATTTGGATTAACAACTATTAACAGTTCAATAAAATAACCACAATACTAATTATATATATATTACATATATTTTTCTATTTGTTTGACCAAACTTATAAAACGACTGAATTTTCTTTCAATAACCTCTTAAGCTCTTATGTTCACATTATGTGTATTTGTCATGTGGATTGTCACAAACAATATCATGTGTTATTTCTAAGTGTACAGTACATATGACATTTATGAGATTACATGTATGTAGAAAAGTGACATTCCACATGGCAAATACACGTAATGTGAACACCGCCTTAGCAAATGAAACGTTATCTTAGGTGTCGTATTATTATCTTTTAAATAAAATCACTCATACGCATTTTGACAATAGCCATATTAATGTATGCAAAAGCAGAGACAAATACCTTAACTTAATTTTTTTTAGGAATTCTTATGAAGATAGAAAAAAAAACTACGTATAACTTTATTTGCTTTTTACCAAAACACATATAAATGATAACATCGATTTTTGTGCAATCTTTCATGAAAAATTATTCCATTAGTTGTTTTTCCCCGAATTTTTGAACATAAGTAGCACATCAACACAATAACAATTAAAAGTGTATTGTGGGACAAAAAGGAGTTAAAAGTAAGTTAAATTATTTGCTAAAGAACAATCGAGTGCATTACATTTTAAACTAAATTTTTAATTGAAAATTTTTTATTCAGTTAAATATCATAAAAAACGTAAATTTGTTAGAAATTAAAATTTTAGAGAACATAAAGCGGTAAAAATTGTAACTGTTGTTACGTTAATCACATAACAAATAACATTAGAACTTATTTAATGAACAAATTTAGAGCACATGTTTTGTAACTCACGTGTCGATAAGCTTTTCGATGGAAATGTATGAAATGAAACAAAAATGGCGTAAATTGAAACAAACAGCTGTTTTTCTTACTTAACTGACTCTGCAACATTTTTGCGAGCAGTATATGCCAATATGCTGAAAAAGTGTGTCTGTAAAATATTTGTGAGACAGTTGTGAAAAAAAGCTTAACACTTAAAAATATAATTAAAATATAATAAAAATGCAATGAATAATAACACGGAAGAGGAAAGTTTTTTCTTTTTTCATTGTTTAGCTATTTTGCTTTGAACATTTTTGAACAATATACGAATGTTTTCAAAGCAATTTTGTAAACAACAAACATTAAAGTCGCATTTTACATTATTTGGTATATCCGCCGGTTGTATTTTTACTGCCGTCTTTGAAAATTGTTAAATTTTAGTCAATTTTGGTCGTCATCAACGTCATGTGTGATTGGAGTTCTCAACGTCTGCTATTTCACATCGGCTTCTAGCGAAATATAATGAAATTTATAATGTAACGACGAAATCTCTTCTGATAGTTTTCGAAATGAGTTACTGACACACCTTTTTCTCATTTTTCGAGAAACGATGGAATTTTTTGTTTCACATCTTTTCGATGAGAGAAGTTCTATCTAAAGTTACAGAACATGGATACTGGCTGCAATATGCGGTTCTAACATCAGCACAAAACAGAATTTTGACATCATTATCAGTATTTAGTATTTTTTAATGACTCGCAAAAATTTATATATGAATCATTAAAAGATAAGTTACAGATTGATTTTAAATTTAATACGAGTATACAGATTTTTTTTCATATTTTATACTTTTAACATTGCCACACAAAAATAACTTTTAACTATGATATACGCATAAGTTTTCTTCTTATAAAGCAAATAATTAATATGATAATTTAAAAAATTAAAAAATTTTTAATTAGAAAAGGCTGGAGCACAAGACTAAAAATATTAACGAAAAAAGGAAGATCAAAATAAAATTCTCAGTTAAGGCAGTCAATATAATTTATAAATAATAAGATGTGTGCTGGTACACAGAAAAAATATAAATTGAAATATATTTAAAATTTTGTTATATTAATTAAATTTCCACCAGATAGCAAATTAATTGTATCAATTAAAATTTGTTTTTGATATGATCACGTTAAAGTTGTTAATATAAGTGAACGTTTTATTTACTCGATAACATTATTAATTACAACTGATTTCTTTTTTGTTTAATAGTTTAATTGAAACATTGGCGAGAACTTTTTCTGCGTATGAACGGTTGTCAGATTTGACAACTAATCATAATTTTGACGATTTTTGGCTGCAAAAATAGCCTTTGAGGATTTGTTGATTTATGACCAAAATATGACGATATCCTTACTGACTACTTTACGAAGGTTTTTAATATTAGTTTACATTTGTTATTAGCATTTTCTATACTATCATTGGTCAATAGTTTCATGTTTCAATAGTTCGTTCATTATATAAAATATTAGAGCACATCGAATATATTTCTGTGGCAGTTCAAGAAGTTTTTGCTAAGTAGCAAAGCAAGCAAGAACTCGACAAACTTCTTCTTTTTTTTTTTTTTAAATTATACAAAATATTTTTAATTCTTTTTTTTACAAAATTAAATTGAAATTTAAGTAGAATTTCTATTTCTATAATCCAATTGATTATTGTCTTTATTCTTGAAGGTTTACTTTCAGTTGAGTTCATTCCTTATTTTTAAAAAGGTTCCAAAAGTATTTTAAATATTTTGAAAAGATTCCAAAAATTTTATATGAATAATTTCTCATCGCACGGTTCTGGGATTTAAAAATAAAACCCATAATTTTAAGCAAATTAAATATTCATAATATTTTCTTTTTTCTTGAAAAAATCAATTATTTTACAACCCCGTTAATGTTTTTGTTAATTCAATCATTTACAAAATTAATTAATATTTGTATGTATCTATTCTTTAAATCATTTAATTAAGATGAGATAAGGCAGTTAGCCCCTTTTAAAAAATAATTTTTTAATTTAAAAATTTTTGGATTAGAATTTTATATTGCCATTTGTGAAAATGCGTGAACTTGCGAGACACGTTTCATGAAGACCCCTTTTAATTTTTGTGTAATTTTAAATCATTAATGTCAGTTTGATAGAAACGTAAATACAAAAAAAAAAAAAAAAATTAAAAATTAAAATAAAAATTTTTGTAACCTGTAAAGAGCGTTTAAAACTTAGCAAATTTCTAAATTGAAAAAAATTACATACGCGGCGGCCCATGAAAACTAGTGAATTGTCATATTCGTCAATACAAATAATTTTTTAATTGAAAAGCCACCAACAACAGAATATGTAAATACTTTTGTTAATTAAAATTGTAAGTATTCAACAAATATGTGAACAATTAAGTCATATCATCATAATATCCTAAAAAATATTTTACAATTGCTTAAAATTCATACAAAATAAAAATTGCAATGTCGTGTTCATTGATTTGTCATTACTGTCCATCCAAATTATAAGCGGTTGTCCACAGCAGTCATATATATTTCTTGAAATTATCTTAAGACATATGACTTTACACTTTTATGACTACCTTGTGAATCACCCAATTGTGTTTTATTACGAGTTTCTCAAAATAACAAAATATTCTGTTGCTATTTAATTTTTCGTATATTAAAAAAAAACAATGCATTTAAAAAACTATTTTAATTATGAAATTAATTATAAAAATGAAACGCATTACATTATTAAATATTACAGAGTAGAAACTGCATAAATTTGGAGGTTCTGACATTTACATGAAAACTAGAATGAAGAAAAAACACTTCGAAATTTCTCAACGAATCGTAAAAATAATAATAATATTGCTTACCACAAAGATGAATTCGTTTTCAATAATCCAAAAAATAGTGAATTTTTTCACATTTGATTTGGAATTTTTTGACATAAAATTTTCCTTCAACTTAAGCAAATTGTTAATGTGATAAATAATTAAAATAAAAGAAAAGTTTTTTTTACGTATTTTGTAATAACTTTATAACTGTTGCTATTTTCTTTTGTGTACGACATAAAATTTATACAATTTTTACTCAATGAAACCAAATCATTTAAAGTATTTCCGCCGTATTCATAAAAAACTAAAATGGATATGAAATCTGTTTTAAGAAAAATTTGTATGAAAATTTAGTTTTAAAATACGTTTGAAATATATTTTATTTTTTACGAATACGGCAGTTTATGTTTAATTCACATTTAAAAATAAAATTCATAGATTCTACAAAGGCATGATTTTGAATCTCTGGTAGTGATCTGAAGATCTCAGCAAAAATACCATATACTTCTCGATTTGATTTTTAAAAAGGAATCGTTGTAAAGATAAATCTACGCAGGTTAAGAAGAAATTCTTAATACAAATCTGAAATTTAAATTGTTTTTTCCTAATTCACTTAATTGGCTTTTGTCGTCATAATTTAATTTATATTTTTTTTTTTTTAAATAACCGAACAACAAAAATTATATTTAGCCCTATTGAGGTCATTATTTTATTTATCACGCATAATTTTGCTTGTATAATTTTATGGCACATAAATTAAGCTGAGGTGAAGGTTAAAAAAAATAACTGTAATGTTCATGTTATAAAACACTTAATAATTTTAAACGTCAATGTAATTAAACTAAACATTTATTATTTATTAACACACTTAAAAAGCCAACATGCTATAAATAATTATAATTTATAATGCAACCCATATGCTTTTACCCATCCATTCTCCACTTTAAAACGCTTTTAAAAGGACTTCTAGTTGCGTTAGAATCAATCTAAAATACGTTTGCCTTCAGGTCTACAATAAATAATAAAATTGGTATTTAAAAATTAATGACAACTATGATTTGGCACGAGTTAGATACTGCGCAATGACTATACAAAAAAAAAACGAATTAATGCAATATGTATATTTTTTTATTAAACTGAAATAAATTAAAAAATGATTATAAAAACAATTTTTAAGCAAAATTAATAACTTTATTAGTTTTGTAACTTGTGTGAAAATAAATAATTATGGATCTCCGTTGGGAAATGTTTAATGATATTTATGTATTGCCTTTTTATATAAAAAATATTTTATTTATTTATAGCTAGAAAAAAGTGCATTTGCTATTTTTTTATCCAACATTTTTAACACTTTATTTAACTTAATTGAAATTGAGATTTTCAGGTAACAATAATTAATATTCTGAAGGGTATTTGATTTAATTCAATTAATTATTATTGTTTTTACATTATTTTTATTTTTTTTAATTTCATAGTTTTTTTTTACCTAGAAAAATATTATTTATTTTTAAATGAAATGTAAATAATATTTTAATTTTAAAAGCGCAAATACACAATGATCTGCATAAACCTGTGGCAATAAGGAAAAAGGGCTTAAGTCAAATTTTTTACTTTTGTAGGAAAGCAAGTTTAAATTTTTAAGTTGGATTTGTAAAATTAGCTCGTATTCACTTCCCTGCGATTATAGTTATTTAAGTTTTTGCTACTGAATATTCAAAATATCTAAGATCGGAAGGAAGCTTAAGTCAACTTAAGCTGTTATTCCTTTTCGCCACAGAAATATTACAATTGACATGTGATAAATTTGAAATATATGTATATACAATTTTAGCTCTTTTCGTGCATATTTCTTCTTTAGAAACAAAGCAAAACAAAACGTTTGATATTTATTTGTTTGTTGGGTCTGAGAAGTAGACTGGCAAACAACTTATAATAATATCATACACCGTGTACAAAGGTGAAAACCGATATAACTCAGAAACGGTAAGAGCAAATTCAAAAATATATCTCTCCAAACTATTTAGAATTAATTGATCTTTCAAATAGTATTCTTAGGGGGTATTTACACGGTGTCTATTCAGACATGTCTGTTTTCTTCATTCCGTTTTGAACATGCTTCCAAAAACCTATTGTCTTTTCATGATGTCTTTCCAAACATGTCTGTTTTCATGTCTAATAAACATGAAAATTCATAAAAATAAACATGAAAACTCGTTTCGTGTCTGTTTGGCAACCCATCTTTCTTCTCTACCCCGATCGCCTACAAACAAAACCGACGTGTTTGTCAGACATGTCTGAATAGACACCGTGTAAACTCCCTCTTAGTTTCTTTAAGTTTCATAAAAATTTTAAAAGTTATAGAGCGTTGTTTACAAATTTTATTGACAAATAACGACAAATTCTAGTGTGGGGTACCTAAATGAGTAAATTAATGCAAAAACTTATAGTTTTTGCACACAAAATCTAAGATATTTGTCTTTCAAATTGTTTCTTCAAAAGTGAAAATCGTGGATTTCTCCAGTTATGAAGAAATCTCCAAAGTTGTTTTCTACCAGCACGACTTTTCGAGATATAGCGTTATAAAATTTCATAAAAACTATAATCTTTTTATTATAATAAAAAAAATTATAACCATTTTGGTATAAAAACAGTTAGCTTAACAAATTCCGAATGAAATGAGCAACTTTTGATTTTATTGATAATTTACTGAGAAAACAAAATTGATAAAAATCGCGATTTCCATTCAAAATAAATTTTTTTTAATGTGTGTGTGCTTGCTGCTGTTCTATTTATGAACGTTTTTTCCTTCTCTTACTTAATTGTGAATAAAGGTGAAACGCGTTCATCGATTTTTATGATCTTTATCTCATTTTACGCACAGGTTATGTGACTTTACATGAAAGTAATAAGACTTTGACTTATTTATGTTAAGGATTTTTTTGTGATTGTAATTTTTTGGATTTTTTTTACGTAAACAACCACTACTCAGCCATTTTTTTGTGATTTGGAAATTGTTTTTCAAAGCTAGCAATTATATCTTTTAAAAAAAGGAAGGATTCTGAAATCGCTTCATGAAGAATGAAGTTATGATTTTTTGAACTTTAAATTTTTGGGATAATTCGATTAGTACCTTTTACATAAAAATGCGAGCTGATAGAACAATTGCATCAAACTTCCAGTCAACACACAAAAAAACAATTTTGTTCCGCTGAGCAATCAATTTTGGATTCTTTTTTCAGTAGTTTTTGACTATAGATTTTTATACCCACATAACAATAGGTATAGAGGGTACTATGCATTTTTGCTGATGCGCAACCCATAAAAATATTGGTTCTAAAAATATTATTAAGTATGCCGATCTTTATGTCTGTTCGTCCGGCTGGTTTTCTGTCCTTGTAAACTCTAAAAACAATTTGATATATCCGTTTAAATTGTTATAAGGACTATAATTTCGCACAGGCCCCGTACAGTCTTCTCTCATTTCATTATGTTGGTATTTAAAAATTTTTTTTTCCAATTTAATCATCTTACCAAATTTTTTTAAAATCGGTCCATACTTCAGCATAGCTCCCTTATAAATACCTCTCTGATAATAGCTAATGGATGTAATGGATGTGCTGGTTAGTCAAAAATTTACTATAGATTCAATATATATTCATTCTCTATAGTCGCATTATTTCAATGACGTGGTAGTAAGCTAGAAACCATTTTAATGGCTTATATTTTCCAAGTTCTGTTCTGTAAACCTTCTGAAATTATTTTTATTTTAGAATAATATTGAAACTTGTTATCTGCTGGAATTTTTCTTTGTTTTGAGAATAAAACGACAATTAATTTTAAACCATATTTAATGACATGGCACAAAATGGCCTTAAAGAACTTACATATATACAGAGTTGGCGGAGGTTTATACATAGAGGAACTGGGCGTTAAAGTCTCCTTTCGCCTGCCGGATGGATGTAGTGTCCTGCAGGCGGAAATCTCGGCTATAAAACGGGCAGCCAACTGGCTAAAGTATTATCGCGTATCGGGAGATATACGTATATTTACTGATAGCAAGGCTGCCATTGCTTCTCTTGCGGGTGTCTACACGACATCTAGGTTAACTGTGGAATGCCGGATGTCTTTGAATGAGATTGCTGAGCATTTAGGGTTAACGCTTATATCGATACCAGGGCACTCAGACTGCCCGGGAAACCAGATAGCAGATGAGCTGGCCAAGGAAGGTGGTCGCTTGGATGACACATTCATTGATCAATTCATTGGACTTCCAATGGCTCACTGTAAGTCACTCATTCTGCGCGAGCATTATAGAATTGCGCAAGAAGAATGGACCTGTGAGTCTACCTGCTTCATATCCACGGCACTATGGCCTGACTATGATGAACGGAGAACCAAATCTCTACTTAGGTTCAATAGGGACCAAATCAGGACCGTGGTGTCGGTCATGACCGGATACTGGCCTGTTGGGTCTCATGCTAAAAGAATGGGTCTGGAATTCAATGACAACTGCAGAAGTTGTCATAATGAGGAGGAAGAGGAGACTGTGCTTCACTTTCTCTGCCAATGCACTGGGCTACGGGGCATCAGGGAAAAATACCTGGGAGAGCCGGGGTTTTTCTGCTTGGAGATCTATCTTAAATAGAACTAAGATTGCTTCTTCTCTTCATTAGGAAGACGAATTGGTTCAACTCTGCAGCAACGCCATCCGAGTAACTGCCATTTGGGATGGGCATTGGCGCTGGGTATCACAAAGCGACCGCTGAAGGATCCAAGTGTGCTGTCTCTCGATGGCTGCCCTAACCTTCATCTATACAAAAACAAAAAAAAAAAATATTCCTAGTTGTTTCTTACATGTTTAACACTAGGTTGGGTTCTCATCTAAGCTTACCAGTATAGAAGAAATGAGAACATTTCAATGGTTAAAACAAGTAAGAGTGCTATATTCGCCTATGCCGAATCTTACATCCCCTTCACCATGGTGCGATTAGAACAAAAGGATATTTATATAAATACACATATAGAATATATCTGTGGCATTAAATAATAAGTCGAAATTTCTTGTTTTGAGATATTAAGTGTTTTGTCTAAAATTAATTGTGTTTGGTTTTTTTATAAAATTTTTAGACATAGAAAAAACTGCACATTTATTTACAACAAAACTGTAAATTTTATAAAACAAAGAGTGTTTTTTTTAATAAAATCAGTTTTTTTTAAAGATATAAAAGAAAAAATAACAAAAACTGATATATTATTTATTTAAATAAAAATAATTTATAAGTACTTAGAGAAAAAAAAAATAAATAGAATGGGACTCGAACCCGCCAACACCCAGAAGTTTACTTGCGACATAACGGCTATACCACTCGGCCACTGGTACGCATGCGAAATTAAAGTTAATGTAAGTAAATAAGCCGTGTGTAAATTTTTTTCTATAAAGAAATATCTTTGTGTGAGTTTGGTTTTTCAGTAGCAAACAATTCCGGACTATATGCGACATAAATGTATGACAACCTAGCCTCTATCATATCTGAGGTCTTCGGAAAACCCATTTCAATTTTAGTTGTTTTGAAATATATTTTCAATTAAAATTTTAATTAAATGACAAAAAATCTAAATTGACTTTTTTCGTTTAAAATAAAATAGTTTAAACTCGTAGAATTGTTGTTGGGAATTGTCAATATTTAATAATTAAATAAACTAACACATGGGCTGAAATGGCAAAGTTTTTTGATAATTTTTGTAATTAAAATTAAAAATATCATTTATTGAAAAAAAATATGCACAATTTAACAATTTTTAGTAATCAATATAATCATTTTGGTAATAGGTGCAAAATCAACAAATTGTTTGCTTGAAAAAGGGTCCGCCAAATAACTTTTTTTTTTTTTGAAAATGCTATAAAAAAAACTACTGAATATTTTCTCAAATTTCTTTTCTTATTTGAAAGTACAATCCTTCTGGTTAATAATGGAAAATAATTTCATTCAAATGGCGTCATACCAAGGTCTTTATGCAAAATTCGTCTCAATGATGTCTCCGAAATGTTCAATTGTTGAGAACAACGGTGAATTGACTTTCTGCCACAGCAGCAATATTCTCGGATGTACGCACTGTTTTTGGCTTTTCACGCTTTGGTTTATCGATGAGGATGGCAGTTTCTTTCACTTTTTTCACAAGATAACGAGCAATTTTCGCACACATTCTGCAACATTACCATGATTTTCAAAGTAATGTCGAAATATTTCCCAGCGTTGTTTAAGCGTATACACAACCATATTCCTTCAGCGGAAGGATAAAACTAATTATCTGTCAAATCAGACATGAGCTAAGTGTTACCATTCACGAAATAAGCACTAGTTGAAAAAAAATGTTAGATGGCGGACCCAAAAAAAAAAAAACGTTGTATGGCGGACCCTTTATTATGAATTTGGTATAAATTTGGAATTGGAGAAAATAAATAATTTTTTCTGTGTAGATTTGTTTCAGTCTTACTCTGTGTGGGTATGTTGTATCAAGCCACATGAAGTCGAAAGGAAATTTTGTGATTCTGTCGTCGTTATAGTCAAAAAAAAAAAAAAAAAAAAAAGACTTAATGGGCGTGTTTTGGTTGGTGTGGGTTCAGCCGAATGCAACTATATGGCAGTATTAGATTCCCATCATATCCATTCAATAAAATTTCATGAAAGTAATTTATTTTGGTAGGTCTATTTGACCAGCAGTATTTAGAGGCATAACAAGAACATTTCATAATTCTATCCCCTGTTCATGTATTTTGAATATTAACATTCCTATACTCACGCATACGTTTTGTGAGACTGACTTATCCAAACTTAATTGTTTTATTGTGAACTAAGAGCGCAAGTGTATTGTGATTTCTGTTAGCTTTATCATTCTCAATTTACTTTAAATTAGGGCGTTTCAAAGTTTATGAAAGCAAGACGAAGACATATACTGCAATATTTGGTCTGCGTGACCGACGTTTTGAGAGAAATATATTTTTGTTTTTATTTTATCTCTTAATAACTTAACCATTTCTTACAAAGACTGAAATTAGTCATAAATAAAAAGGTTATTTTCTCTAAAACGTTAGTTTATATTATTAAAAACATACATTTAAAAGTAAAAAAGGTTTTAGAATTTTGTTTTCAACAGTATAAGTTTTGTAGGCTCTGACAGAACGGGTGCGAGTATGCGGGTTTCTTATGTTGACGTGAGTATAGGAAGGTTAAAGAAACTAACTTCCTTATTAAAAGTAAAAAATTTTTTCTTTTTGATTTAATACAAAGAACGCCAACTTCTCTAAAAAGCCCTTACAATTTTATTGTACACAAACATAAATATAAAATTTACCAAAATCTTGTGGATTGAAGTTGCTACACCACACAAAAACTTTTCCTAGCAATATTATATGAAAACTTTAATTAATTTCCTTTCGCTCAATATTTTTTTGTTTTAGGTTTTTATATCCGCCGCTGCAATAAAAATATTTTCCTGTAAGTAGTTTTAAGTTCATCGATTCAATTTGATAATCTTACCAGGAAACCCGCCAGAAAAAAACAACAAAAACTCGAAAATTAACAGCTTAAATTCCAACTATTTGTTCGTCTTTTTCTTAACAACTTTTCAAATTTTCCTATATTGTTATCAGTCTGCCGCCTTTTAAGTAAAGTTTTTGCTGACTGTTTTCTTCTGCATTTTATTTTTTTTTTTTGCTTTTTATCTACAAAATGGGAAATTCCTAAAAATTTAGCTGTTAATTGAGTTTCGGCAAAAAAACTTGCATTAACTATAAAAAAGTGTTCACTTAATTTTGGCTAAAAGTTTTTAAAGTTTTTGCTTGATTGTGTTTAAATAAATTTATTTGCTTTGGCAGTGCTGTAGTATTTTATGTATTTATGTATATTTTAATTTTTACTTAGATTTAGAGAATTATTTTCAATTTACAAACCGCCAAAAAAGAGAGGTGCAAAATAAAACATTCTTTTTGATTATTTTTGTGGTAGTTTTGTGGTTTTCTAATTTCTAATTTAGTGTGTGTGTGTTTATTTATAGCAGCAAAACCTTGCAGGGAAATTTGCAACAGCGTTTTTTGGAATTATGTAAATAAGAATTAGAAACGCAAAAAATTCCCACCGAATTATAAAAATTTTTTAATTGTTTTTTTGCCATTTTAAATTGTTAAATTGTAAAAATATTTAATGTAAATTTGAAAAATACTTTCATAGAGTTTTTTTTTTAATAGAGTTATGTTTGTGGTTTTAAGTAATTCGCTACAGTTTATTGTAGCTTCCATTGCACGGTGGTATAATGTACATAAAAGCATTCCATATAAAAATTATTCAAGATGAAATAAGCTTAAGTTTTCAGATTTCGAAATCATTTCCTCTGTTACCTATCCTTACCTATCTTGCACAATCTTTTAATTGCCTATACCACTGTCAGCCATATTAATGCATAAGCGCTGTGTGTGTTTTCAAAAGTATAATTTTAACTTCGTTTCAAAAAACGTATATATAGTACATATGAAAATTAACGTAGTTTTCTCTTATTGTTGTTTGTTTTAAGCCAAATAAAGATTATTATTGTTTTCTCTGCTGTTGAATTCACAGTTCCCTTATAATGCCGCCACTTTTACTAATTCGCGTCTAACCGTAAGGGACTCTAAAATGGAGTTTCATTACCTATTCGAACTAACTAACTAACTAACTATTGTGTAAAATATCGGTATTCTCCTTTTCCATTCCCTGACTATCTATTCCATTTGTATTTTTAGAGCTTAACTGTCCACAAAAGTGGCCATTGCTGTGTGGAAACCTAATTAAAATCTCATTACGCATTCCAATATAATTTCATATGCGCGGTTGTGTGCAACAGTAACAAGATATGAAACAAAAATCCTGTTACACCAACCACCATTTTACTGGCAAACAATTAAATGAGTCAGCAGTATTATGATCTGGTTTTTGTTTGAATTTTCAGGAAATTGGAATGAAAAAAAAAATAAACAAAATAAAGCAAAATTACAATATATAAAGGTCGTATGAGAAGTAACGAAAAACAAAATAGCTGAACAAAACAATGTAATAATTACATAAGCATGGAAGACCATCAAAACAAAAAATTAAAATGTGTTTGTTTGTGTATTCGTTATGCTAGGAACACAACTGGGACGAACGGCGAATTTTTGGCCGCGAATATTCTTCGCCAAAAATAAAACATATTGCTGTATATGAAAATACACACAATTATAGCATCCAGCGAAATTCGTCATTCGGCCTTTTTGCACTAGATTAATTTATATTTCATACGCCGGCGAAAGACGAACAAATCAGTACTAGGTGACCACTAGGGTTATAACTTTCTGTAATTTTTGCGAATATCAAATTCTTCATCGCATAGCCGTATAGACCATTAAAAAAGTTTCCGCACCAAACGCGATGAAGTTTTGGATTAAATTTTTCTCCCAAGTATATAAATTTAACATTTAATAACAAAATTTTAAGTATTTTCTAAAAATTTCATGAATATAACAAGATCTTACCATTTTTACGGCTGAAGGAGCGCAACCAACTCGCGATATTATTACTCTATTTCGCGGTTTTTTTTAATAAACTTATTTTTAATGTATATGAAAACAGTGATAATTTAAAAAAAAAAAATACCTTTGCAGGTAAAAGTTTTATTTAATTTTATTTTGGACTTTTCGGACAAATTTTATTACAATTTTTTTTCTTTTCAAATGAAATTTAAAAAAAGTTCAACAGCTATTAAAAAAAAATCCACTGGGGAAAAAGAACTTTCCAGATTTACAAAGGCTTCAAAAAAATGTTGTAATATAAAAGAAATGGATTTATCGCTATATACGCTAAACAGAAAAACAAATGAAAATCTTATTATAGGCAGATATAACGCCTTGTATAAAGACAACAAAATAATAAGCAAATGTATGTTACAATTTCCGAAGAATTGTTTGCCCTCTGGATTAAGTTAAAGTTAAAAAAATACAAATGCATAATATAAATCGAAAAGTTTAAACTTTGATACTACTTTATCAAAAAATATTTAAAACGACCGTATCAGATGAGCTACAATCTGAATCGGAGATCCTTTCTGATTCAGATTCATCAGCAACGTTACATTTACATGTTTGTTATACAGCTACTTATTAAATATATTTAAAGCATATATGTATAAACAATAAATGTACAATATATAATGTGTATGGATATAAAAAAAAAAAATTTTTTTGATGAGCTTTAGAAATTGCATTTGGTGCGGAAACTTTTTTGGCCAAAATGGCCTAAAGAAATTATTTTTATTATCAATACTAAATTGTCCATCGCGTGGTGGGATGAAGAAATTTTGTCCAAAAAAAGTAATAACCCTAGTAGTGGCCACTTTTTTCTTTAGTTTAGAAGTATTTTAGTAAATAAAGTTACTTTTTACTTTAATAATTGTTTTTTTTTATTGTATAACATTTAAAATATATATATAAAGAATTTTGCTATAAAAATAGTTTTAATTTTTAATTTATGTTTTAATTTTTAAGCATTATTGTTTTTAATATGGTCACACTATTTCTCTCTTTTTGCACAAACAGCAATCAACTTTTGCAATTATAAAACCTGCTTGTTATTCGTCGTTATTGTGCTTCATACGACGAATTTACTCAGCTAATTTTTACTGAAAAGTTCGTCGTGATGGGCGAAATTCGTCGTTCGTCCCAATTGTGTTCATAGCATTACTTTGTTTGTTCTTTTTAAAACTTCTGCTTTTAAATTTAATTTGTGTCCAGATTATGAAATTATAGTTTTGCAATTTTTCTATTCTTATCTTGTCTTTCCTCTTCTCCTTGTTATATTTTGTATATAAATACAAATACACCTCCAGCAAAGTTCAAGTTAAAAACTGTGAGAATAAGAAAACAAAACAGAATTTCAGTTTACATGAATACGAGTACCCCTCCCCAATCTTTTCACCCTCTCAACGATAAACTCAAGAATTGCTGAAACGAAAATTGCAAGTCTGAACGATGACATAGACTCCTACACTACTGAATCAATTTCCCTTAAATTGTTTAAAGAAATTTTCTGATTACCCGATGCTTTATATAGGAACAAATAAATTCGAAATTTCAAGTGGGCGTGGCATCCCCATACAAAGCAATATTGAAGGACAGCAAAAGATATATATGTTTTTCTTACCCCCGATAGAGTAGAGCGCACCAAAAAAAATTAGACCAACAAACTCACCAGGAGATGGCAGCAGCAATAGAATCTGCAAAATACAACACTTCGCCTTATAGTACACACCAACTACACAATCACCAAGGCCAATATTCTTATGTGGATGGCAGCGCCTAAAAATAACGCAAACACAATACAACCATGTAGATGGCAGCATGGTAAAACACCAATTAATATGGGCATGATAAAATTGAGGACAATTGACAAACAAATGCGCTTTTAAACCTACACAGTGGAATACGCTCCCCAAAAAAACAATTTTTATGACTGTCAGGACAAAAAATGTTCTAGTGCAGTCATTATACCCTTTAGCATCAGGGATGAGGAGGAAATTATACGTTTGCATTACATATTTAGATACATAGACTGGTTAACTGAGAAGCACCTATTAAGTCAATCTAACAACAATGTCCGTCTGGCTGGCTGGTTGTCCGTCCACTACACGTCGCAATTTTTAAAATAATTTTGTGAGATTTGCTATTTTCGTTTTAATTATCATGAGAACAAAGCTTATGGAATATGTTGAGAATCGGTTTATATTTTCATAACTATCTACACGGATATTTAATTGCTGCGTACTGACGCATAATCACGCGACGCATCAAGGTGCCTCATCTGTATACAGCGCGAGCTCGACTTTTTCAGCCCCCGATTATCGCAACAGGCAATATGTGCGCTGTACCATTCTGCCAAAAAAGTTAAACTAGTGTTTTTTTCATAGAACAAGTTGCATACAAAACATTTTGACGCGTATGAGATAGAAAGCTCGTTAACTTTAAACTTTTTACCGAGTTAATAATTTTGAGTTATAAGGGAAAAACATACGGAAGAGGTTAAAAAAAACAGCAAAAATTAGGGCTGTGGAGTCGTCAGAAAAAAGTACTAATCTAAAAGTAATCCTTTATAATTTGGCCAATTAAAACCTAAAAAATAATACCTTTATTTTATACTTAAAACTTGTGTAAAAATGTGTAGTTACCAAAAGAGACAAGAAATAAGTACTTTCAAATTAACTTTTAAAAAGATAAACAAATTAAAATTGCTCTGAAATCTTATGTAATTGTTGTTGAAAAAGTGTACACAATAATAAATTTTTCGAAATGTAAGAAAACATTTAATAAAGAATGCTTTTGCTGCACAAAATCATTTATAGCTCTAACACTGTAATAAGAATGTGTGGATTAATATATGTAAATATACGGGCCTGTCACAGATATCAATTTCGATCGAAAGTTTTTTTAATTCCGAGAAAGCTTCTTCAGAAAACGAAAACCGATAAATTTTCTCAGAATGAAATCATTTTTAATTTTTTGATCGAAAAAAGATTTTGTTTTGGTTTGCACAATATTGCCACATTTATCTTAAAATAACAAATTTAAAATTTGTCGGAGTTACGAAAATCGATCGAAATGAAAATAGGGATTTAAAGACACTCCGAACAAATTCTGTGACAGCCCTGGTTATGTTCTTCAAAAAACATCGTTAACATTAGAATGATATCACTAATAGTATTCTAATAACAAAAATATATTGTGTTGAAAATTTATATTTACATACATGTGATTGATTTTTGGATTTTCGATGTATTTCACATCGAAATTATTCTTAAAATTTTATAATATTACCGGATATCTAACAAATATTAATATAATATATTGAAAATTGATTAAAAAAATTATTTGAAATCATATAATAATAACTTTGGTATAAAGTATTTTTTGTAATGTATAATTATGACTTTTTTAAGATATAATAATGAAGTTATTATTTTATATATAACTAATAATGCAAAAAGTGGGGAATAAAGCTGCAAAGTAATGAATTCTGGAAGTCATTAAAAGTAGCATTGTAAGTAGAGTTTTTTTATTCCCGCACTTTTTGGATTCCCGGGAAAGCGGGAAATAACTATCAAATTCCCGGGATCCCGGGATTCCCGCCCAAATTTTTTTATTTATTTATTTACTTATTTCTCCAATGAAACTTATATTTCTTACTGGCTATTACGCTTAAAATAATTAAATCTAGTATCTATTTTATAACAAAAACGTAAAAAAAATTAAGATAAAAGTTATTTTAAGACACTTAAGGGGTTGTTTTGATGCCAATAGGATCATAGAAATCAATATACTAATATACATTGTCAAATTCAGAGTTCATTTGCATAATTGTAATGAAAGTATTGAAGTCTTAGTGGAATAACATTTCTGAAAGGGCGATTAGGAACTGAAAGCACAACATTACGAAATAGGAATTCTGAAACAATTTTACCGTTTAACAAATTTAGCAGGAACGAGAAATGTTATTTACTACATATATTTAATAACATATTTTTTGCAATGTTATAACCCTTAATCAGCAGTGGTGTATGAAGATATACTAAGTTTGTCATTTCATGTGAATCTTTTTTTAATATTATTGTGAATCCTTCATTGATTCTAAGCCGATTTAGTCATATGGGTGTCAAATTGTTTCTAGATCTTCTAGGCTGTTTGGGAGTGCATTCCAGCAGATTCGCTTTAGTAGGGAAAGAGTTATGCACCCAAATGTGGAACTTCCTCCCAAAACGAGGTAATGCTTTTGCGAATACTGCTTTTGTGGTGCAATTTAGCATATTCTACTTTCATAAGACTCAAAATTACTTGAAATGCCGCATATAAAGCACAATCTAGGAAAACACTTTACTGCGCCCTTAGCCGCAAAACCTTATAATATTATTGTAAAATTTACACTTCAGTGTGCTAAGACAAGAAATAAAATTTCGTGAAGATAGGTATAATTATCATAGGAATCCCGCAACTAATTCCCGGGAAAGCGGGAATTGAAAACAATTGAAAATCCCGCGAATTCCCGGGACGAAAAACTCAAAAGATAATAACAATGTTGGTGTCAAATTGCATCAAGTTATCTTAAGCAGTTTGGGATCGAAATGCAGAAAAATGCGATCAGTAGGATCAGAATTATGAGTAAAAATGTGGAACCACTACCCTAAAAATTGACAATTTTGTTACAAAAACTAACGTAAAAGTTGGCATAATGCATATAATGGGTGATTCAAGTATAGATACTTTTTTCAATAGCCTTTTTTTGACAGATCACGTGTAAGTCGTGTCATGTTATTTTTGTTTAGTATTGCTTGGCATTTCATAATGGAAAGACTTACGCCTGAACAATGTTTACAAATCGTTCAACTTTATTACGAAAATTCACGTTGTGTGATGAATGTGTTTCGTGCACTTCGCTCAACTTATGGTCAACATAATCGGCCTACTGAGCGTACTATTCGCAACACCATCACCCATTTTGAGACCCAGCATTCATTATTGGCTAATATTCGACCGAATAGACCACGTCCAGCACGCTGTGAAGAAAATATAGCGGCCGTAGCTGAGAGTGTACACGAAGACCGTGGAGAGTCGATTCGGCGCCGTTCGCAGCAACTCGGACTAACGTATGGAACGACTTGGCACATTTTACGTTGAGATCTTAAATTGAAGCTTGTGCAACAACTGAAGCTGCTCAACCTTCCCAAGCGACATCGCTTCGGTGTATGGGTTCTTGAAAAGTTTCAAGAAGAACCGACGTTTTCGAGGCAAATTTTGTTCAGCGATGAGGCCCATTTCTGGCTCAATTGGTATGTAAACAAACAAAATTGCAGCATTTGGGACAGGTAGCAACCTGAAGAGATTCAAGACCTGCCACTTCATCCAGAAAAAAACCATGGTTTGGTGTGGTTTGTGGACCGGTGGATTCATCGGTCCATATTTCTTTAAAAATGATGCCGGTGCGAACGTAACCGTCAATGGCGACCGTTATCGTGCCATGATAACCGACTATTTGATGCCTGAAGTTGAAGCTCGTGATCTCGGCGAAATTTGGTTTCAACAAGACGGCGCCACTTCCCACACATCGCATCAATCAATGGATTTATTGAGAGAACATTTCGGTGAGCACATAATTTCACGTTTTGGGCCGGTCGATTGGCCACCAAGATCGTGTGATATTACAACGTTAGACTTCTTCCTTTGGGAATATGTAAAGTCCAAATTTTATTCGGACAAACCCGCTTCGATTCAGGCCTTGGAGGAAAACATCACGCGTGTCAATCGCCAGTTACCAGTCGAAATGATCAAACGAGTCATCAAAAATTGGACTCAACGGATGGACCATCTGCGACGTAGCAACGGCCAACATTGAGAGACAT
Source organism: Pollenia amentaria (assembly GCA_943735925.1). NCBI lineage: Eukaryota > Metazoa > Arthropoda > Insecta > Diptera > Polleniidae > Pollenia > Pollenia amentaria. The sequence goes on along the minus strand of OX031007.1, from coordinate 182,049,498 downwards.
AATCTTCAAAAAATAAATGCCAAAGAATGTTCTTTCAAATGATAATAAACATTCCCCATTAAATTTGAATTTTCTGTGTTTTTTCTTTAAAAAAGTTGGGAACCTCGAAATGGATCAGGCTTTATTTATATATATGACTAAAGATCATACTGTACGTCTAAAGCCGTAATAAATATTGCGTTCATATTAAAATGTACTACATCATAGTTTTATAGGACTAAAAATCACACTGTAAAATTTCGTAAAGATTGTTCCATAATTTACCCTAGGCCCCATTTAAGTCCTTCACTTGGAAAACAGTTTTCTACGGCTAAGGCCGTAACAAATAATGCTATTATAACAAACTTTGGTACGTCACAGTTTTATAAGGCTAGAAATCATACTCTAAAATTTCGTGAAGATCGGACGATAATTAACCCTAGGCCGCATATAAAACCTACTCGCGGAAAACAGTTTAGTATGTTAAAAAACGTAATAAATAATGCTATTGTAATACAATTGGGTACATCAAAGATTTATAGGACTAAAAATCACACTACGCCTAAAATCGCAGCAGATATAGATATTGTGGTAAAATTTGGTCCAATTTTGGTTCATATAGCCAGAAATAATATCATGCAATTTTCTGATTATCTGTCCATATTTTTCATAGATCCCGTATTAAGCAACCTTCTGAAAAGCACTTTAAAGGCTAAAACAAATTTCACTACTGTATTGAAATTTGTTCCATTAAGATTTTTAATAACAGAAATCACTCTTCAGGATTTCGAGATGATGAGTCCATAATATACCATGGGTCAAATTTAAATTCCCCTCCTGAAAAACATTTTAGTTCGGCATAAGCTGTTACGAATCATGTTATTTTATTCAAGTTAGTTTAATTTGCAAGAAAAAATCTTAACACTGTCTGAATGTCGTCCAATTTGTTTACACAGGAACCAAGTTTTATACTGACGTCCATTTTTATAAAGATAAATTAATAATTTATAGCTCTTATATATTCTAACTGTCGGTATAGGGTATCAAAGATTCGATAAAGCCGAATATAGCACTCTAAATTGTTTTTAACGCAGTTTCTTTAAAATGGTTAAATAAAGCAAGAAATAGATTCTTAAAAAAATTTTAAATCGATATTTGAATTATTGCATCGCTAATTTTGAAGAATTTTTATTTTGGAAAATATTAGAAAATTTTTTAAATAATTATGCCGAAAAATTTTGGAGTCGGAGTCTCCAAAATCTCTCTTAAACGATTTTTAAGCTTAACATATGTCTTTTGAAGAAAATTTTCATAGAAAATATGTTTTGTAAACCTTTATTAAATTTAGACATTTTTATGAATACGGGCAAGTGTTTTGTAAAAAAAACCACAGGCTTTTACAACGAGTGTTGTGTAACCTGCCATTTTTTTATGCGCTCAAGTTTTTAAAGAAGACTGAACGCGTTTTATCTACCTTCTACCTTTACTGCTTTCGAAAAAGTTTGACTGCTACTCAAAACGCGAATGGAATACAACTCTGATGTGGGGGCTGGTGCTTCAAAGCCTAATTTGGACCTTCTTGACCGCGTGCAGGAGAGGGCGAAGGTTCTCATTAGCGAGAGTAGGGTATCCAATTTTATTGAATCCCTTGAGTACCGTTACAATGTGGGATATATTCTAATGAATTTAGGGATCTGGTTCCCAAAACCCATATATTTGTTCGTAGTACACGTTTTTTTTGAAAAGCCCATTCTTTTATGGTCGATTGGCCGGTAAATCGTACAACGTATGTGGAATAACCTTCCTGCTGAAGTCTTCCCTCTCACTTTTAACATGAATGATTTCAAGTCAAATGTTCACAATTACTACTCCTTCTATCCTCCTTTCCATAACCTTTTTCCTAGCATTGCACTTGTAGAGGTCATCCCCCTTTTTGCATTAAGCTCAGGCTAAAAATATTGCATTGCTAACTTAATCACCTTACAAAAGTTAATTTAAATAGGTCCACATTTAGAATCGCAGAATTCTATACAAATTTGAACTATTTTTTGTGTTTTCCAACTAATTAACTTTTCAAATCTTTCATCATCAGCTAACGTTGTTGAAAATACTAACTTTTTAGTTTGGCTCTTACACTATGATATTTTTAAATTAAAAGTTTTAATACTGGATCAAAGTGTATAATGTTTTCTTGTCATTTTAATCGGTTTAAAGCAAATTTTTGTTCTTTGAAATAAAAGTCAGGTACGATTTTTCTTCAAAGTTTTCTTTATAATTGGCATGTGATTTTAAGTCATGTAAGTAAATTCTCATTTCAGGTAATTATAGTGATTTTGCACACGTTATTTTTCTGGATAAGTCAAAAAAAATATAATTTTGGTATTTCTTGCTAAAGTTTTGAAGATAGAAAGAAAATGTATATTGTATTCTCCTCTCCTTAGCAAGCCCTCAAGAACATTATGGTACTTTTCGGATATTCGAATATACAAAACTTTCTAGTATATTTTTCTATACAGCTATTTATGTATTGCAAACAACAATGTAGCTCAAAATAATGTTATATATATGGGGGATTTCATGTCAAGTGACCCAACTTTTGAAATCGATGTCTTCCGATTTGGATGAAACTTGCACCAAGGTTAGTCCTAATGGGAAGTAGTTTTCCATTATTTTTTTTTAAGAAAAGACATATTACAAACAGATAATAATGAAAAAGAGTTGGTAAGCATACAGTAAGATGAGGAGTATATTCATGGGTTGACCACCTAAGTAAAGGTGGGTTAAGAAAGCCACCAAGTGCATTAATGGAAAGGTTGAGATCATGTGATGCTAAAAAAATTGTTTCTTAAAAGCGGATATTTGCAAAACATTTGTTGGAAGGAAAGGAAATTAAAGCAAGTGAAGATATGAAAAAACTTTTTTTTTTTTTGATGAAGGATGTATTTTCGAATGAGGTTACTAAATGCCGTGATTGCTCAAAATTCCCACAAGCGAAAGAGTAACTAAATAAAATTTCAAGCTAAAATTCTTGATAAGAAAGTATTTCCCTTTTTCATCTGCTTTAATTTATGTAGTAAATATAGAGCTAATGTACATTATGAAAGTATATCAGGGCAATAACAAAATTTTTGGCATAGTCCCACAGAGTGGCCAAGAATGGTTTAAAAATTAAAACACCTGTCTCCCGTCGTTTTGCGAAAAAAACCTCACGCAGGAAAGCAAATTTCTTAAACCTCCCAATAAATTTTTTTTAGAAAAATGTTTTCTTTTCTTTTTTTTTGTATTTAGACAATATTGATGTATTAATTAATTCTATGTTTACATAGAAGCTTTAAATTTATAAACTATTGGATGAAATAAACTTTAAGTTTAATGTTCGTGATGATTTACTCAGTGGATAAATATATCGTATAACTTTTATTACTCTCTCTGCACATTTATTTCTCCTTTGTTGCAAAGAAATTGCTGAAGGTTCTTTTACGCCTTTGCTTTTTGAAATTGGGTCAATGATTGTTCCAAGCCTTTGTAATTTTCTTCATTGAAGCACTGATCGGAAAATCAAATATCGTACCATTTTTCACATATAAATTGGCAAATTGGATATAGTTTAGTTCAGCATTTTGGAATAAGAATAAAAGCTAAAATGGCACGAATATCCCTTGAATTCCATCGAGCATTGCTAAATGGCGGTATACTTTTAAACTTTATTGTGGGAAAATTGTTGATGTTTTGAAAGTAACTGAATGGGGCCCCGAGTTCGTATAAGAACTTCATAACATCACGCCACTTAATATCAGGTGTATATTTTTTTTAAATTTCCGTGAGATAAAAATGGTTGTTTTCAAACTTGAACCGGATCTCTGCGTGAACCTTTTTAACGATCCGAAAAATTTATCATATTTTTTATTAATAACTTTTAATGTTCTACACGACTATACTTTGCCGTTTTTGATATTCGCAAAAAGTGTCTAAATGTTATAGCCCTAATGTGTACATTTATGAATTAATAAATAACTTTATAATAATAAACTATATAAAATATAACTTTATAAAAAATAACTTAAAAGAAATTTCTTTTATTTTAAATAATTTGAATAGAAAAATTATAAATCGTCCCACTGTTATGTTTATACATAACCATATCAGTTTGAGAACTAAAAAATTTCAGCCATTGAGAACACAGGTTTTGTGACGTCAGAGGTACTAAAAAAATTTAAAAAAAAATGTAATTCCTGCCTGATGTCGTAATCTTTATTTCTATCATTCTTGCGATAATTGTATAACTAAAACTAACACTAATGTATTTAACTCAACAATGTTAACAAATATGAGAATTATATATTTTTTTAATTAAGTTTTATTATATAACCATTTCTTATTTTTCGAATGTGTTCAATGAATCATATTTCAATTTATGCAGATTTCTTGAAATAGTTCTATTCCCTTAATATTTCACATAATTTTTTGCTTAAGCCAACCTTTGGCTAACATTGAACCTATAGGTATGTACATATAACATATTTTATAATACACTTTAAATTATCGTCTTACGAAAACACTAAAATATTGAATTATTGGAAAATTACCTTGAACTACTATTTGAACATATATTTTTTTATGAAAATAATAAAACTTCAATGTAAACTAGTCCTTAAGACCACCTACATTGTTTTTGGTTTTTGCTGGCGTTAAGAATAGAAAAAGAAATAAATTTAACCTTTAATTTAAAAAAAATATGCTGTAGTACAACTACAACAATAGTAAAACATAAGTCAAATAAATACTGGACGAAAGAAAACGGAAAACAGTAAAATTACTAAGAAAAAAAAGCAAAAGTCCTTGAACCATAAATAATTACCGCCTCCATAATGTTGAGAGTTTTTGTTTTTTGTTTCAACATCAAAATTTTTTTAAGATAAATTATGGCTCTTTTTGTTAGTTTTTTCCCACTCATATAATTTGTTTTAGTGGCTAAACATATTTTTTATTCGTATTTTCTAGTTCTCCATTTTCAGTTTACGACACTTTAGTGCAAGTTCAGCATAAAACCAAAGATCATAATTTTTCTTAGTTCTTTATTTCTATATTTCTTTGTTTTTACTGGCCTAAGTTTTGTTCTTAAAACGAAAAGAATGGAAAAAGAGTGTTGGGAAAAATATGTGTCCTCATACTGCTAGAAAGTATAATGAATTATACACAAATGTTTTGAAGTATTTCATGATTGCTGTTAACAAACAATGCATGAATGCATGCTGCTTTTTGTTGTAGTTCCAGGTTATATTATAATACAATTATTAACGTAAACGTCAAATCTGCCAAGTAGGCAGAATTTAAAATTTATAAACATTTTATGGTGTGAAACATTGAAAAATGAAACTAAAACCTTAAATTCTTATGCCATGTTTGCTGCATTTAAAGGACCTTTGATAAACTTTATTGCTCTGAGAGTCTGGTGAAAGATCAAATTCGCTTGAAAATATTTTAAGGTATAAAGCTGCCTCTTGTGCGTATACTTTATAAATAATTATTATTAATTCTCATATATCATTCGTAACAGTTTTTGTTTAAAAAAAAAAAAACAATTTAGAGTGCTATACACGGCTGTACCGAATTAGTAAAATTATTTCAGAAGTGGGTTCTATATGGAATATATAAATTATTAATAAATTGTTATAAAAATGGATGTCAGTTTTAAAATTGGTCGCGGCTTAAGCTCGATTCACCCTTGCGTTACGAACAATATTTTTGCCGGACAAAATTTTTTTATATTGAGTTTGTCGTCTTTCTTGTGAGAGAGAGAGAGAAATTATTTTGTTCGGAAAGATTGTTCTTGAATTAGGTTAATTTTTATTCTTGTTGGGAACAAAATGAGCTCAGAAGCAACTTTTTTCAATTTGTACATAAAAGTTGAATTGCCATCATATCGAGCCTTTGCTGCAATAGAGTCATAACTCAAATTTGAATTTTCTAACACCTTTAAATTTAATTCTTCTCTCTAGAGTTGAGTATATAAGATATTTGTATGAATTTTTTACACAATATGAAGAAACGACATGGCGATAAAGTATTAGCTAGAAGATGGCCCTATGTTCCACTGGGAATTAAAGAATTAAATTTATTAGCTCAACAATCAGATTTTTTGAGTTATGACTCTATTGCAGCAAAGGCTCGATTTAGTGTTTTTGCATTTATTTTATAACAATTGTTTTTTTGCTATATATTTAAATAAAAAATAAATACCTATAGTCAAAAATAACAATGCCACTTTCCTTTTTATCCATATTCTTTGACACACTTTTAGAAAACAATTCAATATAACTATTTTGCTAGTTGTTCTGCCATTTTTTACACTTGTTTACATCTGTAAACAACATAGTAGCTTTGTTTTTCAGGGCAAATTTTCCGCAAAGTGGAAAATCGTTCTGCAGAACACCTCAGCAATAAAATTATCCTCCGGGCAAAAATATTGTTCGGAAGCAGGATGAATCCACCTGAGACCCATGTTATATTATTGACCGACAATCAGGAAGTTTTATGCTTTTATTTTTCTGACTTAAATTTAATGTTAACTTATTTGTGTACAAAATCATGATTCGTAATAGTTGTTAGTGTTAGTAGTGATTTTCAGTATGGGAGTTTATATTGCAGCCATGGTTAATTATGGATCCATCATCAAACAATTCGGTAGAGTGATTTCTGGTATTAAAAACCTTTAATAAGACCAAATTTCAATGCTGTAGTTTGAGCGTTTAAACGTCTTAGAATTCTTCTGAGAAGGCTCCTTTGCATGGAACTTATCGTAAATTCTGGAACAATAATTACAAAATTCCATGTTAATATTTCGGTGGCAATGTCCATGGGCATTATGACACACAAAAATTTTCACAATGTCCATGGGTAAAAAGACACTTTTAAAAGAGTCATAAACTCCATGAACATTGTCACATTTTTTCGTGATCTTTCACATTCATATGTATCTCCATATCCACTTTTAATAAACAAAATAAAATAACGTTATATTTTTATCCATATTAAAATATCCGTCTTCCCGTGTGTATGTTGAAATGTGTTTTCCCAAGACCCCAGAAATTATGGGAACTATGTCGTTATTCGTTTGTGTCACAAATACTCAGGTAAAACTTGCAACTTAAATGCAGCAAGATCGGTCCTAAAACGACAAGATATAAGCAAAAACCCACGACTGTCTCTAATCTTTTTGATAATATCCCATGTTGTTTATACCCATTACCGAAAGCATAACAAATTCATACATGTACATCGCAGAAAGAGCACAAGTTTCAAAAATAGGTACAAGCATTTTGGTAATCAATACACGACAACCGACAAATGTTGGCAGGATTCTCTTACAATTATAGATTTCTGTATATATGGAGGATAGCAGAAGCTAAAATTTGTGAATTAGGTACAAGCATCCTTGTTATCAATAGACAACATCCGAAAAGATGTTGGTAAGGGCAGATAAGTGGGCGTGGCACAAAATAGATTTATTTATACTTAAAGAACGGTAAGAGGAAAATTGTCAAAATTTGGAACACATAGCTGGGTTTTCAAAACACAACCTCTCTAAATATATGGGCGGGATTTTAGAAGGTGGGCGTAGTATCTCTTGTACAAAGACATTATAGATTTGTATATATCTAGAGAACGGAATGAGCCAAAGTTTCCATATCAGTTAAAAGCATCTGGGTTATCATTACACAACATCTGACAAAATGTGGCCAGGATAAGAGAAGTGGACGTGCCACTTCGCATACAAAGGCATTATAGATTTCTGTATATCTGGAGAACAGCAAGATGCAGAGTCGTAGAACTAGGTACAACTTATCATAGCTGGATTTACAAAACACAACCACTATAAAAATATGGGCGGTATTGCAAAAGTGGGCGTGGTATCTGTTGTACAGGGACATGACATGTATATCTAGAGAAAAGCATATTGGTTATCAATACACAACATCTGACAAAATGTGGGCGGGATTAGAGAAGTGGGCGTGGATTTATTTACATTTAGAGAACGGTATTAATATAACTTTCTGTTATTATCGGCTATGATTCGACATAGCCGACAAGCACTTTTACTTGCTTATATAATGTTTGGAAGAGTATTTATTAATAATGAGAAATATTGAGCCCATTTTGAAAAAATGTTGTCTTAGAAAAAGATTTGACATCTTTCAAAAATAAATGTTGCCTATGTTCACAAATGTATTCAGTTCGCTAGAAGAATAGATTCCAGACCAGTTATCTACACCCAAAGAAAAAGCATTTTTCAGTCTGATTAACAAAACTATTTTGAACGAACATTTTAAAACATGCTATGGTTAATTTAAACATATTATTGTCACCAGCAACAATATTGTGATTAAATTAGTTCTCCATCAAGCAGCCACAACCATATTATGGTTACCTACGTGCAAAAAATCTGCTTAGCACTGACAAAAGAATGGTTGTGCTTCAACTATAGCATCATAATGTGGCTACCAGTGAAAATAATAATATGATTAAATTTATCAAAACATGTCTATAAATTTCCAAAAGCAATAGTTTTGTTGGAAGTAAATTATTTAAATAACAGTTACTTAAAAGCTTTTATTTGAATACACTATCACCATTTATGGAAACAGAAAATATCGTTAGTGTTGTGCAAGATAAGAAATAGTCAGTTATCATACGATTCAAAGCATCATACACTTCTTCCATTGAAAAATAAAATTGAACAATTTTATGATAATGAAAAGGAAGCACAAATCGTCCAGATCTGTGTGGTACTACACTCATTTAGTTCTCATTATTATAACAGTGCTTTGAATTGTGTAGAAATTATGTCAGATGCCACAACTACATGCTACTACTACGCGACCTCGTATATTATAGAGTAGAACTATTTAGATGCGAAATTTAATTTGTGTACAGGGTGTCCGCCTGGAAAGTATGCTACTTTGTTTTGCCGCCAATTTGGTAAAAATTAGTCTTGAAAGTTCATATTTGGCAGTCGTGAAGTAGACAAGTTTCAAATTTATTATGGAAAAATATTTGTTCAACCAACGTGTTTTAAACGTTAAAACATCATTTTATCAAAATCAATCATCGATTACTGTGACGATGAGAAACTTACGTGAAATTTTTGGGAGAAACAACGTGCCAAAAACTCGCACTATTTATCGTGATTTCGATGAAAGAGGGTATGTAGGTGATAGGCGCAAGCATGGACCACAACGTTCTGCAAGATCGGCTAATTACAATACTGCTGCTCAAGAAAGTGTACAAAACAATCTATCAACCTCAATTCGACGCCGTGCTTAGGAGCTTGGTCTTCAAAGAACAACTTTGGCACAGTTTTGTACAAGGATTTGCATTTGTTTCCATTTAAGAATCAGTTGACACAAGAGCTTCTTCCACAATACCATTTTTGCGATTTACAAACAACGGCAGACACCCTGTATATATTATATTCTTTTTTTGTTAGTCACAGGTAAGCTTTAAGTGGGGAACAGGATAGTCGCAGCTATGAAAAGTAAAAAATTGCCATTTCAAAGGAGTGCCAACGGAATACGTAGTTGTAGTAGTCATTGCAGTTGAAGTTGAAGCGCAAAATTCGAAATTTTAAGCTTTGTTGCGCTACAGAACATTCGTCAGCTTCAGCTACTACCCCAACAACAATATTCTGTTCCAGGCCTTATTAAGTACTTAAACTTTTTTAATTAAAAATGTCATCAAAAAACTTAGCCATTTCAAACAATGTGTTAATTTATTTAATTAAAAATTGACAATTCCCAACAACAATTCTACATGTTTAAATTATTTTATTTTAAATAAAAAAAGTCAATTAAGATATTTTGTTATTTAATTTAAATTTATTTCAAAACAACTAAAATGTTAATTATATGAAAATTAAATCTTAAATTTTCTTTCAACTAAAAAAATAATTGATTCAATTATCACATAAATTAAATTTCAATGATTTTTAAACCATTTTTTAAATTGATAAAACATTTTTTTTCTGTGCAAAGAAAACTGTCTCTTTAGCACAAACATATGTATTGTGTTTATGTAAGAATGGATAAAGTCAAAGGTTATCTCTCATCGCCGAGGGAATACAAGTATCATGTTAGAATATGTAAATTTTTATTTTTTTATGATCCGTGTTTTTCTAAATATAAGCATAATTAAGAAATTTTCCAGACACGTTATAGTGTGTTAAGTTATGTAAATAAATTTGTATAAACAGTATATAAGCCTAGTTTAGTAGATAACAGAGTTTTTGTTAGTTAAAAAAAATTATTTTAAATAGTTTGATGTTGAAACTCAACGGAGTCGCATGCTCATTTTATACCTAGTCTATTTTACACTACTCATGAATTTTATAGATTTCAACATTTTAAAAATGTTGTTCCTCAATATTAGTATTGTGGTTATTTTATTGAACTGTTAATGGTTTTTAATCCAAATTTAGCTGTATTTAATTAGGCTTAAATTCATTGAATTTAATTTTCATTAAATAATTTTTATGAAGACAGGAATTTTACAATATGAAACTAATAAAATTTTATTGATAATTTTTCATTTTTGAAGAAAAAAAAAAATGTACTTTGGATTTCAAGAAGAATTCTTGACAAAAGGTACGAAGAAACAGAAGTTAGGAAAAACATGTAAATCAATTAAAATAGATAATCATTCATTCAGAAAGCAAATTTCGATCTACCAAGGTGAAATACCATTTGTTTTAAGGATTGATGTTTGACTATTGACGTCGCCCGGCCTCAATAGCCGAGTGAGTAAAACGGCAAACCCCACTGACGAGATTGTGTGGTTACAATCGAAACTAGTATGGGCAACCTGTCCGTGAAAGCCTGGGTTCAAATCTCAGCGCAGTCAAGAATAAAAAATTATCAATAAAATTTTAATTAATTTCATGTTGTAAAATTCCTGTCTTCATAAAAATAATTTAATGAAAATTAAATTCAATGAACTTAAGCCTAATTAAAAATATCTAAATTTGTATTAATTTTGTTCTTCCCAATTTTATTTATGGAAATTACATATATTTAGGGAAAAGTTTTTTTTTTACTTATGCCTGTATTCATAAAAATATCTTAAATTTAATAAGGAATAACAAAACAAAATATCTATGAAAATTTTATTTAATAAATGTTTGTTGAATTTAATAATCGCCTATGAATACGGGTATTATTGTTTAGTTAGTGTTATTTTTTATATTTTCTTAAGCAATTGTTAAAACTTAAAAGGCTCTTAGAAAAACTTTGTCTTATACTTAATTGCGAAAACAAAAATTACAAAAAAAAAACTGTTTTTCGCACCAAAATTTATTGGTTTTATTTTTAAGGTCTACTACCAAAAAAAAAAACCTTCTGTTTATTTTATTCCCCAGAAACACAGTTAAAAACACATTTATTCATACTTAAGCTGTTGTTGTCGTTAAAATAATTGCTGTTAAGACTATTTTTAGGTGCCATATTTCTTATTTGTCTAAATGTTTGCAAAAAAGAATATATATATACACATGTAAATAAAGAAAAAGTAGAAAGATATGTACATATGTATATAATAACTCTACTTATACCTTAAACAAGTGTTGAAAATGTCCTTTAATTTATAAAAAAAAGACTATCGAGTGTAAAATGAAAAAAGAAAAAAAAGAAAAAAAGCTTTAGCGTTAATATTAATGGCACCTAATGGATTTTTTTCTTATTCTTTTTCTAGACGGTAGGAAAAAGTGTGAGATTGTATAAGTTTGTGTATATCTTATTTTGCCCTCTATAGGAGTAAATGTAAATTTGTTAAAAAATTACTTAATTTCATTGTAATTGTTTTAGACAAAAAGAAAAAGAAAATGGCAGATTTAAAATATCCAAGATATTTTTTGTATCCAAAGAAATTAATAAAGTTTTTAAGAAACGATTAAAAACTTTTTGACTGCCGTAAAGCAAAAATAAAACTTTACGTGCAAAAAAAAAAAAAGATTATGTTTTAAGGATCAAGTATTTAATTTATAAGGGACTCTTTTTGTAAGACATCGAAAGTAGATAATCTTTAGCAAGTGTATTTATTAAGTAATTGTTTTAAAAAATAAGAATTTAATTGCACAAAAATTACGGACTTTTTCCAAAAAACCGGGGTTCTGACAGTGGATTCTGGTAGAGGAGACCAAAAAATATACATGTGTCGGCGTTTTGAAATATAACATTCGAATTTTAACGGTACATTAAACTATTTGTACTTTACATCTGAGGCATAATGTATGTTCTGCAACTTTGTAGAAAATGTCTCGCCATATATTTTTGTGTAAAATATTAACCCTCCAACTCTACTTATAATTTTGTAATTTTTGGCTATATGCTAAGAAAGCGTAAAAAACTTCACTAACAAGGGGGAGGGTAGGGATGAAAGGTCCTACGAAAATTTTGGCCCAAAAATTTTACTACATATGTCAGAACACGGAAAAGCCAAAAACGTAACACAAACAACAAAAAAAAAAAAAAAACAACCAAACTCAATAGTCAATAAAAATTCGACATTCAACTAGGTTGTGCTTTACGTCCATTTCATTTATTAAGCCTACAATGCACAGTGGGCAGGTAGACATATTATATCAAAAAACAATAGAACTTTTTACAGTTGTAAAATTCATTGAATATATTTTGCAAAAAATTGAGAAAATTGTGCTACTGATTTTTTGCCAATAATATAAATATTTTGTTATGCAATAATAGCTTTATTAATTAATATTATTTAATGAAATTTTACAACTGAATCGATTTTCAATGCTACGATTTCTATAAAAATTTCAAAAGGAATCCCACAACTTCTACATAAAAAGAATATTTTCCCTACAAAGCACGGGTCTCAGTATTCCCTTCACACTATTATTCTAAAAATACTGGATCATACAAGCGCTGCTTTAAACCTATAGGCAAAGCTTTAATCAAAAGATTATAGCTTTGGGATTGGAGAAAATGTGGCATAAATTTTATATTTGTAAAAGATATGTCAGTTTATTTCGGAAGCGCTTATTAGCAATATTAAACATGATAAAGCCTTTAAAAAAAGAGTATGTTTACTTAACCTTTTTTTTATAAATAAAAAATATTAAAAATGCTTTTTTATCTAAAAATTGGCAATAACACAAATGTTAATTTCAAATAACTTTTTAATTTAAAAACATTTTATTCACAATTATTTCTGTAGAATATTTATCGATTTGTTGTGGTAATTTCCAAAAAAAAAAATATATATATATAAAAATTTCGCGATAAATTTGTGACTTCTATTTGCAAAATGCTAGACCAAGTTAAGTCAAAAATATCATATAAAGCTAGAATCAAACATTTTAACAAGCATGTGTATGACCCAATATTTTTATAATAATTGTGTAATAGGAATCTGAGACCCATATTTGGTAGGGAAATATTCCCAAAACTCTAAACAAAATACATATTTGGAGATTTTCGCAATCTTTTTGGGAGTTGCGGGATTCCTTTTGAAATTTAAAAAGAAATTAAGTTGTATTAAGCGTTGACAAATTCATTCAGTTGTTAAACTTCATTAAATAATAATCTTTTTATTGCATAAATGATACAAACTTTGCATAAATACTAATAATAGACAAAAACTCGAAGACACATTTTTCGCAATTTTTTGCAATATTTCTGCAATTAATTTTACAATTCCTAAAAATTATTTGAAGTCTATACACAACTGTAATGTATTGTATGTCTGCCTCCCCACTGTGCATTTTAGGCTTAATGAATGAAATGTACTTACCCAGCCGATTGTCGTGTTTCAATTGAGTCTTTACTTTGGCTGTTTTTGCTGTTTATGTTAAGTATTTGTCCAACATTTCTGTAGAACATTTGATCCCTGCATACTCCTTCTGAGGAGGGTTTCTTATGAATAGTTAAAATAGAGCCAAAATTACCTTTATAGAGGGGAGTTAAATAGTTAATATGTTCCACAAAGTTATTTGCGGTAACATTTTCTATAAAATTCCTGAACAAACCATACACCTCAGGTGAAAAGAAAACATAGTTTTATATACCGATATGCTGCACCAACTTTAAACTCACCTATATGGTTCTTGGTCTCCTCTACCAGGGTCCGTTGTAAGAACCCTGTTATATTTTTGGTGTTGTCCTAAGTCTAGTATTTTTATTTTTTTTTTTTTTTGAGAAAAAAAACGTACCGTGACCAAGCCGGGTCTAAGTCGGGTATAAAGCAGTGCTTAACTACTACAATCTTTTAAAAATCTTAATATTTTCGTTGGTATCTTTCAGACGTGCTAGTTGACAAAAGATTATTTTCAGAGAAGACATTTACTTTTTTTTTTTTTTTTTTCCTAAGTACATTTAGTCTACTAGCCTTAAAGTAAAGGGCATAATAAACCACACAAATTGCTTGGCAAACATGCAGTTTGTTTTTGCTTCTGTTTGCCAATAGACAACACAATCATATTTCGTACAAACATTATTTTTTTATTTTTGTTTTGTTTTCAATGAATCAAACGACTATTGTTCTGCGGCAATTTTACTCGCTATTTGTTTAAAACGGAGAAGAAATATAAAAAAAGAAAAGGATTTGGAGCAAAGAGTGCCGTAACGAGCTGCTTTGGGGGCTAAAATTCTGCTAAAAAAAATTGGAATTTACGGCTGAAAATGATTTTATTGCTTCTTCTTCTACGTCTTTACTCTGTAAAGTTTTCGTTGATATGATAACTTTTAGCACTAGACACCACAAAAAGTTTGACAAATATCCAACATGTCTGCCAAATATTAAAATTTTTTAATATTTCTACAAACATTGCTTCAAATATTTGTCCAAACAGCAAACACTCCAATTAACAACGCAAAATATTTGTACAAACGTAAAATTTTGACATGTTTGCCAAGCTATATGTGTGGCTTATTATGTCCTTAAGATGAAATTCGTGATTTTTGATAGACCAATACAATTTGATGATGTTGCCAACAAAAGCACATTGCAGATGTTTGGTAAGTTAAAATTTTTTTTTTTACCACACGTCCAAATGAATGGAGTTACAATAAGTTTTACATAAACAATGTTTGAAGAGTTGAAAAGGTTTTTGACGAATGATAAATTGGTTGCACCTGACAACTAGACTTTTTCTGTTCCCGGTTTTTCTTTCTTTTCCCGGGAAAACAGAACTAGGCATTTCTATTATTTCTAATTTTATTTAAGAAGTGACCTATCAATGAAAAAACACGTCAACTTCTTAGTGGATGTTTGCTTTTTTTGTAAAAAGACCATTATATAATCCCTGGACACTTTTAAATTTTCACCACTTCTCCCAAAAACTTGTAATTACTTCTTTATAGAAAATATTTTTCTTTGAATCGAATCAGCATTTTCTTCACTAATTGCTACATTTAATATGTTAGTTTTTTAGTCTGGTCATTATCTCATACATAAATAGAATTTACCGCATTTTCTCTGCTGGTCTGCACTTTTTCGTTTTTATAAAATAAATCTGGGTCTTTAAAATATTTTAAAGTGTGTACATTTTTACTACCGTTCTTTCACCAATCGGAAATTTTAGCTCATCAGACATTGCCTTACTAATCGGATATGAATTTACACCTATTGGTTAACATAACGTATTTCTAATTATATCAGTAGTAAAGTAAAATTGATATAATTAAATAAATTAAGTACCAGGTATTCCGAAACACATTATTTGGGATTTTTTCCGGGAAATTCCGTATGAAAAACACTGGTTCCAAGCAAGCATTGGTTGAAAGTTCAAGCCGTTCATTTTAAAGAACCATGTTTATATTCATAGCTGTGGTACTATTTTCTACATGATTTATGTACCATTCACAAATTTTATTCTTTTAAATGATCTAACTTACTACTCTCGGAAAAGAATTCAGAACGCCTAAAACCGTAACAAATGACGCTATTGTAAAAAAATTTGGTACGTCACAGTTTTTGAGGACTAGAGATTACACTACTAACTATCGTGAAGATCGGTCCGTCATTTACCATAAACTCCATATAAAGCCAACTCTCAGAAAACAGTTTGGTATATCTAAAACTGTTACAAATATGCTACTGTAATAATATCTGGTACGTTCAAGTTTTATATGGCTTAACACACCGTGCGGGAAATTTTTGTAAATTGTTCTTAAAGCACTTATCCCGTGACCAGATAACACAATTATATAATTAAAAGGAACGAATTGTGATAGGTGAAAACAAGACCTATCACTTAATTGGTGATAATGTGTTTAGAGTGTTGTTGGTCCAGAGGAAAGGTAATTGGCACAAAACTATTCATGTGATTGGATTTTGTGCGGGTAGTGGCTAATTCTCTCTAGTTCTATTACTTTATATGAAGGGAATCTATCATATTGACATGGTTTATTTGTGACAATATCTGCGACAGGCATTTTTTTTAACCGAAATTGGATGCGTCCATTAAGGTTATTTCATTGGCCTGTTACAAAGTATCAAAAAGGTGCCAATTAACCCCTCGTAGGACATCGCCATGTTAAAGTGACTTGTCAAATGACAAGTTAAGTGTTAGTTCCCTTTCCACTAAAGTACACTGTTAAATTTCGTGAATATCGGCGCATAATTTGCCATAGGCTATGCTCGAAAAGTTGTTAAGTATGCCTAAAACTGTAACGAATAACGTTTTTATAGCAGAATATGAAGACCTAAACTACAACCAATTTTAATACTGACGTCCGTTTTTATGAAGATTAATGAACAATTTAAAGACCTTTATAGGGCCCATGTCTGAAATATACAAATATCAAAGATTCAGCACAGCTGAATATAGCCCTCTAACTTGTTTAATACTTTTTTTTTTGAGCCATACAAATGGTCCACTCTAGCACTCCAAGGGGAGGTTAATCTGTATGTCGATAGGCGCGGTATAGTATTTGGTTAAAGGCCTATGGGCTTTATAAAGTGTTCTTAGAAGTTCTCTTAGATTTCTCTTTCCCTTTATATAAATTAATTTTTTTTTTTGAGCCATATAAATGGACCCGCCCTCAAATATGCATATATAAATATGTATGTGTATAAATATATAAAACTTATATGTGCCAACTTTCATGAGTCTATTCCGATAGCAGATTCTTGAATTTTTATAGATCGATTTTTATAGATGATGGACCGGACCCCTTTCGATTTGAATGCAATTTGGTGAAAATGTTCTTTTCATCCTACAAGGAATATATCAATGAAAAAATTTTAAAATTTTATTTTCAAAAGTTATGTCATATTCAAAATTTCGCCGAATTGGCCGAATGTATAGAGTTTTTTTTCAATATCTCTGCTTCACATACGAATGTGATGTGTATGTCATTTGAAAGAGAATACTTAGGGCTACAAACAATATATTAAAATAAAATAAAATTTTTTTTTTTTTTAAATGTAATATTTGCAAAATATTAAATTTTAAAAAAGGACTAAGTCAAAAACCTAATTTTTTCTGATTTTTTTTATATAATACCTCAAACTGGTCTTTAAAAATCCTGAAACTTTCAAGGAGGTATTTGTTTCTTTTTTAAGATATTATTTTTTCTTTCGCAACCTGTAAAAAATAATCCTAAAATAAAATTTTAATATTATAATTTTGAGCAATAAGTATTTATTAAATCTGATTTGTTTGGTTTAAGGTGTTTAAAAAAAAGCAACGAGACATTGATAAAGTTTGTTTTGTTTATTTTTGGATTTTTTGTTGGAGCTCAATGTGGACACTTTCACTTTATGTCTTCAAAAAAATTAAATAAGTTTTGTACGTTACTTGGCTTCGCCTGGAAGCAATTTACTAATGAGAAATTAAAAGGAGGCGGAGTGTTGAGTTCTTCGAGTTTCTCCTAAAAATTTTTCAAACTTAGTAAAATATTAAATATTTAACGTCTCCCCTTAAATTAGCTAACGCTTAAAAAAATGAGAAGTGAATAGTAGGAAATATATTAGAAAACTTAAATATTATGAGTTTAACCAAAATGTAATTTTTATACTACCGTTGATGCCTGGCTGATTTTACTTAAAATGATATGAAGGTTGAAGCATAATTTACATTAAATGCAATATTTGCAATTAAGTCGTTATTTTTATACCCTCCACCACCACTGTGGTGAATGAGGGTATACTAAGTTCTTCATTCCGTGTGCCAAGTCCATCTGTGCGTCTGTTCAGAACACGCTCACTTTCGAAAAACGCAAAAGAAAATAACAACCTTGGTCTCAAGTTGCTGGTAATTATCCTAAGCAGTTTGGGATTGCAATCCAGCAACAACGGCTCGGTAGGATCAGAACTATGAATCAAAATGTGGAATCACCACCCTTAAAAAAAATTGAAAATTTTGATATAAAAACTAACATAAAAGGTGAAATAATGCACGGAATGATATAACATTTTGAAAAAGTTTGCTTTACATAACTGCAAATCATACTGGCAAATTTCGTGATTATCGATTTATAATTGACCATAGGCCCCATATAAACCATATCCGCGGAAAACACCTTAGTGCACCTAAAACCGTAATAAATAATGCCATTATACTTAAATTTGGTATATCACGGTTTTATAGGACCTAAAATCACACTGCCAAATTTCGTAAAGATCGGTCCATAATTTACCCTAGGCCCCATATAAACTCCCGGAAAACAGTTTATTGCGCCTAAAACCAAATAAAGCCCACTTTGGAAATATAGTTAAATTCGCCTTAAGCCATAACAGATATATTTATTGAGGTAAAATTTCTTCCAACTCATTTTCATATGGCCAGAAAAAATAGCATGAAATTTTGTGAAATTCACTGTTAACGCTAAAACTAATTAAACTGCTGTATAGAAATTAATTCTAACTTATTTTTTGTAATACCAGAGATCAATCTTCAGAATTTTGGGCTGTTGGTCCTTAATTTACCATAGGTCCAATACAAATTACCTTCGAAAATGAAAGCTTTTATTTTAATATATTCATTCGAAATATCAATGGCGGCATGTCACGAACGGTAGCAGAAGAGATAAAAAAAAATCGACTTCGCTAAAATAATGTATAAAACTCATTTTATTTCATGGAGACGTAACGTGACAAAAAGTGCACTTTTCTGTGAAAGTGCCCGCATTGAGCTCCAACAAAAAATGCAATAAATAAACAAAAAAAACTTTATCAATCTCGTTACTTTTTTTTAAACACGTTATTGCTCAAAATTACAATATTAAAATTTTATTCTAGTATTTTTTTTACATAATGCGAAAGAAAAAAAATCATATCTTAAAACAACACCTCATTCAAAGTTTCAGGAGTTTTAAAGACCACTTTAAGGTATTATATAAAAAAAATCAGAAAAAATTAGGTTTTTGCCTAAGTCCACTTTTAATATTTTGCAGAATTACACTTTAAAAAAAAAGTTAAAATTTAATTTCAATATACTGTTTGTAGCTCCAAGTATTCTCTTTAAAATGGCATACAAATCATCTTCGTATGTGAAGTAGGTTTTGAGATATTGTAATAATAATCTCAACACATTCGGATAGTTCGGCGAAATTATGACATTTTGAATATGACATAACTTTTAAAAAAAAATTTTAATTTTTTTCGTTAATATATGTCCCTTATAGGATGAAAGAACCTTCTCACCAAATTTCATTCAATTCGAAAGGGGTCGGGTCCCACTCTTGTTCGATTTGACATGGAATAACCCATATAATAACTCTTTTCAAGCATAAAAAAGCGTTGCAAGGCACTCTTGACAAAATTTGGTAGTGTGATGTCTGGTTAGCGTTGTAGGTGTATTTAAGTCATTTACGTAAGTCGACGGTAGTTTATTTAAAGATTATCATAAAAGTTTTTAGGTAAAGTTTTAGTCATATAAAAATTATAGTAATGCAAATGATTTATGTATACAGAAAATACTAAAAATTCTTTTTAATTACCAAATTCAGAGAATCAAGCAAACAATATGTTGATTTTGCAAATATTACCAAAATGATTATATTGATTGATTACTAATATTTGTAGAAATTGAAAATTGTGATTTTTCCATTAAATGATATTTTTAATTTTAATTAAAATATGACCAAAAAACTTAGCCATTTCAAACAATTTGTTAATTAATTTAATTAAATACAGCTCAGGTTTTGACAATTCCCAACAAAAATTCTACAAGTTTAAATTATTTTATTTTAAGCGAAAAATTCAATTAAGATTTTTTGTTATTTTATTAATCTTTTCATTGAAAATTATTTGAAAACAACTAAAATGCTAATTTAATCAAAATTATATTTCAAAATTTTTTTTTTTTCAACTAAAAAAATAATTGATTCATTTATTACATTAATTAAATTGAAATTCTTTTCAAAAAATTTTTTTAATTGATAAAAAAAACTACTGAAATTTTTTTCTGTTTTGCTAAGAAGCTTTTAAGAAAATAACTAATGTTGGTTTTAAGTATCTATTTGTTCACCTCAGTGAACAATTAAACAATCCCATCCCTGATATCAATCGCCACCTACATCTCAAGTGAAGCGAACATCATCTGTCTTTTCTTATTTTTTTTTTGTTATTCTTATTCTTAAAGTCTGTCTTGTGAAGAATACTTGTGCACAGAAACATAAATTTCATATAAATACAAGTAAACTGTGTAACAAAAACTATGAACATATTTAACAATAAAAAAAATTAATCAAGCTCGAGGCCAGTGTTTTTTTGTAAATAAATATTCCATTTTATTTAATTAAATAAATATTCGTTTTAAATTAATTACAGGAAAATATTGGCCTCGAGGTTGATTAATTTTAATACATTTAAAATTGGAGGGGTCGAACAATAACAAATTTATTTAACAATTGTTAACTCTTAACTTAAGTACAGTGAATGAATATAAATGTAAAAGCCTATACCTAAACTTACATTGGAATTATAAATAAATACTACCTTAACTTAACCTAAAAACCAAAAATATATTATACAATATATACAATATACAACATATATACAATATATACAATATATACAATATATTTATTGCACTTCCCCTTAGAAAGGTTTGTGACCCTTAGGTATACAATTTTCTACGTATATTACTACATAAGATCTTCCCCTCACGTATACCCTATCCTTTCTAACCCGTATGAACACTATTACTTGCTGTGTAAATAAGATATTATATACATTAATATAAATCTTTTTGTTGATTTCCATTTCCATTTGGGTCCATAACTTTTTTTGACACTTTGTAACAGGTCACTGAAATAACCTTAATGGACACATCCAATTTCGGTTAAAATAATGCCTGTCGCAGATATTGTCACAAATGAACCATGTCAAAATGGTAGATCCCATTCACAAAACGTATTAGATCTAGAGAGAATTAGCCACTGCCCCCACAAAATCCAGTCACATGGATAGTTTTGTGCCAATTACCTTTCCTCTGGACCAACTACACTCTAAACACATTATTACGAGTTAAGTGATAGGTCTTGTCTCCACATATCAGAATTCGTTCCTTTTAATTATAAAATTTTGTTCACGGGATAAGTGCTTTTATAGCAATTGACACAAATTTCCCGCAGGGAAGTTAAATTAGTAAAAAAAAATTCCAGAAATAGTGTTGTGTTACATAATGAAATGAACTCATTGTAAACAAAACTTCTTTTAAAAAATGTGCGATTATTGTTCGAAATTCTGCTAGTGGTATATCGGAAAGGAGTAATTGAATCAATTGCATACTCTTTATATAAGACAGGGAATCACGCATGCTGATGGAAAACTAAATCAACATTCTGGAATGACGTTTGGATCGATTTTCAGATTTTTATAGCACTATTTATTACTTACAAAGCTATAGATGGGATTTACAACGGTATACTCTTCCCTCTTTGAATAAACCTTAAACAAAACATTTTTCCTTATGTAGTATATATTTTGTCCTAAATAAAACTATTAGTGCAAAAGAAAATATTAATTTGAAATTACGTTTTACACAGAAAATGCTTATCCTTGTGCAAAAATAGTAAAAATGTTAAGATACTTTTACAGATATTTGCACTCTGACTTATTTATAATTTTAAATTTGATTTATTAAATTTTCTTCCTCAGTGCAACAATTGATAATATTATTGCTGTGACCTGTTATTTGACTTATTATGTGAATACAATTTATTTATCATTTTTATTTTATTTTGATTATTTATTCAGTTTATTTATTTTTTTTTTCATACTCTTTTACTTTCTGCAAAGTTTATAAACACTTAAACAATACGAGAGTTGGTAGAAAAGTATTTTTGCAGCCATACAGAATTATTTTTTTGTGATTTTGTGAACTTAATTTCCCCACAATATTTAAGATTGCTACAGTTTAAGGCTTATTAAGCTAATTTTTGAGAATGGACTTTATTAAGAGCCTATAATAAAGTATAGACATATCTTTACGAAATTTTGTTTTTTTGTCCTAGCAAACTAAAGGATACATTTTACAACAGTATTATAAAGTTTTCTGGTTAAGGACGTAGTAAAGTATTTTCCTAGATTGTGTTTTATATGCGGCAATTCCAGTCATTTTGAATTTTATGAAAGTAGAAATTTGGTGCCTTATAAAACTTTGTTGAAATTTAATGGGAATAGGTGCAGTTCGCCGCAAATTTATGTTAGTTTTTGTTGAGTTTTTAGGGAGGTAGTTTCACATTTGGGTGCAGAGCTCATTTCCTTCTGAAGCGATTCTGCAGGAATTCTATCCCAAACAGCCTAGAAGATTTAGAAACAATTTGGCACCCAAATGGGACTTCCTTGCAGCGCGATAGAAGGTGTTTATTTTTTCACGCGTATAAGTGTTGATAAGGAAATAATAACACTTATACTTAGAATTTTGAAAACATCTTTAAGATCAATAATATCTAATTTTTATAATTTTTATGTCGACGAATAAGACACAAATTCTCCCATGGATTTTGAGAAATGTTTGTTTGTGGCCTTTGCGGGGACCATGCAATAATTATTTTAAACGATATTTCAACCAAGCTTTTTTCTGCGTGTAGTCGGAAAAACAAAAATATTAAAGCTGTTTCAGGATTGGCATCGATTGCAAGAAAATTTTATTTTTATGGCAGAATTGGAATTGTTCTTAGATATCAGCTCCTTTATTTAGTGTCTTATAATCCGATTAAATACATATTAGAAATTGAAAAAACTAAATGGCTGTTGACATTTTCAATTCTGCGAGAATAATAAAAAACGACTAACAGATAGAATCGCGACTAGAAGCATGTTTATCAAACTATCTCCCAAATTGTAACAACAGTTTGTGCCTAAAGTTTGTATTGACACATTGAATCTGTCAAGTCAGGCTGATTGATTAAAATGACTTTATTGATTAAAAATCATATCAACTTCGGTATACTTAACAGACCCTTAAGTCATGAAATATATTTTTCTACTGTAAACTTATTAAAGGTTTTTATCAAAGTTTTTCTTCCCCATGTTCTATGATTCCATTAGGAATCGTCCTTTGATCCATTCACGAAAAATATGATAGATGTAACTTTTTTTAACTTAACGTATGTTTAATTTAATAATGCATTCCAACAAATAAATAATTAAATAAATGATTAATTAAACATTATTTTTAAAAATTATAAATTGTATCAGCAGAAGCTTTTATTTTTATTTTTTATTTTAACTAGCCGTTTGTTCCCGGCGCTGAAGAATTGGGTAAATAATTTGACCCCAGCTTTATCTACCGAGTCAAAATTTTATCAACAAACTTAATTTTGTTTAATAAATCTATATTGTGAATTTCAGCCAAATCGTTACATAAATAAAAATAATAATAATATCACGACAACATTTATCGGGATTACACTTTAGAGAAACCTGGCTCCCGACTAAGATAATTTATTGTTCAAGTTTAGTGTCAATCGGTCCATCGGTTCTTGAGTATAAGGAGCACATACACGGCACAAACGTTTTTATATATTTTAATTTATTATCGGTTGTTTTTAGCTGCATGATAGTTTTTGATATCAATAACTATGGTTTGACAGAATGTCAAAATGTGTTCAAATTTTAGTTCAGTTAAGTCTGGCAAGTCATCATGAATCATTTATCGCTAAAATTCAAAATTGTGAAAATTTGCATTGAAAAAAATAAATCTGTTCGCTAAGTTCACAGAGCAATTTTATCAAAGAATTGTGTTTAGTTATGAAGCCCATTTCTGGTTAAATGGCTACATCAATAATCTAAATTGCCTTATTCGGAGCGAAAACAGTCCCCAAGCCATTAACGAATCAACATATCATCCATTAAAATTTACTGTTTGGTGTGGCTTAAACTCTGGCGGCATCATCGGTCCTTATTTCTTTCGAAATAAGTGAGGTAAATAGCGAGCGCTGTCGAGCCATACTGACTGTATTTTGTTTCCAAAAATGTATCAGTTAAACATCGTCGATATTTGGTTTCAACAAGACGGCGCAACTTTCCATGCAGCTTAACAATCGATTAATTGCAAAATCAATTTAGTAATAACTTTATATTCAGAAGCTGTCCTGTTCACTGGTCTCCTCGTTCATGCGATTTAACGCCTGTGGATTCATTTTATGGGGTTATGCTAAGTCATTGGTGTATGCCGACAAACTCGCAACTCTTGAAGCATTGGAAGTCAATACTCAAGCCACCATTGACGCCAAACGGACAGATTTATAGGAAAAAGTAACCACAAATTGAACTGATCGAATGGACCATGCAACTCGTAGCCACGGTGCAGATATTTAGGAAATAATTTTTAAAAATTAATGCCATGAATTTCATTCTAACAATATTTTTTTTTTTTTCTTGTATTACCATTTAAATGAGAACTCAAAATACACACTTTACTTTTATTTATGTCTTTTTTGCAAGTTTCAATAATGAAATAACTTCTCCGATTACCTGTATATATTTCATATTTTTATGAAATTGTGTGTATAAGTTTTATATTTGATATTGTTGTATGTGTTAGTTTGTAAATAAAGTTTCTGTTCAAATTAAATTAATCCACATCAATACCTCAGTAATATAAGGATGTGTATTTTATATGTTTCCGCATTTCATATTATATTTTTCGTCTCTTTTTTCAACAATATGAAATCGGTATTGATAACGATAATGTAGTAAAAAAAAAGAAATCAACTTTGAGAAGGTTAAAAAAACTCCCTAAAAGCTTCTTATTGACAATTGAATTGACACTCGAGAAGTAGAGATACATATGTGTATGTATGAGTGTTTGCGTACACCAGATGCTTGTTTTGTTATACCCACACAACTATAGTGAAGAGTGGATTACCCTGCAAATAACACGACTAGTTCATACACGCATGTAAAATATAGCCCATAAGGGACTAGGTCTAGTCCAAATGTAAACCAAATGTATTAAAACACATAGTCTATTTAACATTACGATGTCCTAGGACTGCATCATATAGCCCATCTTTGCATTAAAACGGAGTTGTCTTAAAACTACTCCATGTTCATACATACCCCCAGTGGATAAATAATCCAGAGGACTAGCTTTGAAATCATTTAAAAACGAAAACATGTCGATTAAAAACGAAGACATGTCGTTTAACTACAACGTCTTTTTTAACAATGACATGATCCATGATTGCATTACATCTGAACATGTTGTAAGTAGTCCATTTGATCTAAAATGGATTAAGTAGTCCAATTGTATTTGCAGGGTATGCGCATGTTTGTGCTGATGTATGTAACGATCACGAATATTGATCTAAGACCCACCTTTTAGTATACTGATGGACTCAGAATCACTTTTGGAATCGATGTCCATTCGACCGGATGGCTGGCTGTCCATGTAAACCGTAAGCGCAAACTAAAGGTCGCAATTTTGGAGATAATTTGATGATATTTAGTAAATAGTTTTTAATTGTCACAAAGACAATGCCTAAAATGTCGAAAATCGGCGCATAATTTCACATAGCCCTTATACAAACATTTTTCCGGAATAGAGTCTTTTCTGGCCATAAACCTTCTTATTATTTTGGTATTTAGATTTAATTTGCTCCAAACATGTTTATTGTAATCTAAACAATTTTGCCAAATTTTTCTGGAATCGGTAACTACATATTTGACCAGCGGCATGAAATAACCCCCCAAATTATAACCCCCCCCCCCCCCAAAATAAAATTATGATAGATAATAAAATCCCCCAAATATGGGGCCTTATTTAAAATGCAATAAAACCCTTATTAATGAAATAAACCCCCAACAATTAAAATAACGCCCCAAACAGAAATAATATAATAACCTATTTTTTGGGGGGCTTATTTCATATGAAATAAGTTAGAAAACCGGTGTTCGTTATACCAAAGAGGAGAAAATCCTTGCTCCCTAAGAGTTTTTCGTTATAAATTTAAAAATGAAATACTCCGCAAAAAAATTGTTGGGACTTTATTTCGTAATGATTTTTTGGGGGATAATTTCATATGAAATAATCACCCAATTAAGAAACAGAAACAAAACCCCACACTAAATGATATAAACCCCTGAAACACGTTGTGTCGTTCTCTGTACAAACTTTTGAGGGGTTATTTCATTATTTTTTTGATGCCGCCTATTTGACCATAGCTCCCATACAAATACAACTCCCCAAAATAGTTTTTATTGCCATAACTTCTTTAAGAGTATTGTCATTGATATAAAATTTGGCAACAATAACTTTAACAATAGCTACAACTTCGGTCATGGAAAAATATTCTGCTGGCAGGTGCGAAATTGACCATAGGTCATATGTAAAACTTCTCCCTTAAATAACTTTAAATCGAACAGGTCTAATTAAGATGTAGATTAATAGATAATGAAGCACAAAAAAACCTTTATATTTACATTTTGCCCAAGTGTGCTAGATATGCTAAACACTCGAAAAGTTATCTGTATATACTATTGTGTAGGGTATCAATTGACCGACCTTCCTACCTTCTTACTTGTTAATATTTTAACTACATATGTGTAGACGTGTCTTCGTATGTATACAGAACATAAATAGGAAGTCACAAGAAAACGAAAAATTTAAGAAGAACTCTATAACATTGTTGTCTGCCGAATCATTGACACCCTTTATTAGGAATTAGAATCTTTTAGAAATGGACATCATAGAAGATCTGTGATAAGATCTGAACTAATCTTCATAAAATCTCAGACAAAAATTTCAAGTTATAAAAAACTATTTCGTGCTACATTTAATCAGAGTATCATTTCTTAGAAGATAGCTATAAATAGGAGATTAAGCAAACTATAGATAGATTATCTCAAAATTTAGCAATATCTTTTAAAATTTAATGACACTGGATACCACTTAGGGAACTGGACCAAATTTCACCACTAAATCGTTATTGTATACAGTCTTAGGCGACCGTAGCATATCATATACAGTAATTAAACTGGGGTCAAATCACCGCATTCGATATCGAGTAAACTATCGTATCGAGTAATCAATCTTTTTTTTCTGCATACGATAGACAATGACGTATCGAACGAAAACTCGAGAGATGTAATGTCTTTGGTTACTCGATATGGAATGCTATCATCTCAAATTACGATACATTTCATGCGATATTGCGTGTCATGATACCAAAATAAAAAATTTCGATCAATTTTGCTCTATGCGGTGAAGATACCCCTGATTTTGACTCAATTTCATTACAATATCGTTATTAAATTCAGTTAAGGGTATATTAAAATGCTTTCATTTGAGGCATATGGTAAGTTAATATTTGACCAATAATAAATTCTAGACCGATCATCATGCAAGTTGGTTGTATAGTTTTTAGGCATATAAAAAGAATTTATGTTAACACATACTTACCTGCAATCCGCCATAGATTTTATGCAAACTTTATTGCATTTTGGCGCGTTGATACATAGAGGCAAGGATTTAGTGATGTATCGTACTTCTCCCCAAGAGGGTCAAAATCATTTTTACTGGATTAAAAAATATTGTTTGGACACATTTAAAAAAGTAATTAGCAAATACTGTGTATGCAGAATGGAAATATATATATATATTTAGGGAGTCTTGATTTTGGCTCTTTACCCTTTTCTAGTGATACTTAAGCAATTCTAAGTTGCAGCCAACAATTGCTTAAGGTGTTATGATACTTGCTATTTTTTGTATTTTTTCTATATTGGAGAACAGTGAAAATATATTTGCATAGGAAAACTGACTAAGTGTAAAGACTTTGATTATACCATAAAAAATCTTGAAATGTCAAAAAAATATGCGTGTGTTATCGATAAATAATCTTAGACTGTCAAAAAAAATATAAAAATTTGTAACTTAAAATTGACATTTCCAGATTAAATGTTAGCACTGCTGCTAACTTTTTTAGTTTTTGATCGAAAGTAGCGGGTTTTAACTTTTTTTTTGCGATTTATAGTTTTTTTTGACGGTTTTTGTGGCAACAAAACGTGGGCAATAATGTTTGTTTTGTTTACATTTTATATTGTATTGTATTTCTTGTTCTTTCTCGCATTTGTTGTTTCATTCAGTCAATCCTAAAAAAATCCAATACAAAAAATAGCAAGTATCATAACACCTTTACGGGACCTGTAAATTATTTAACATCATAGTTATACTTTTCCATTAAGCCGATCTGGTGTGTTTTCAACAGATGAAATCGACTTGTAATTATTCAATAACTCAATATTAATAGACTTAATGAAGTCTTATATACATTTTTTTTGGGTGTTACACATGGAATGCCACGCTTAATATACCCTAATTCAGTACTTGTGATGGAGGGTACACAAAAATGGTTCTGAATGTTGGCCAATATACTTGTACATAGTTTTTATTGTGTATTTTTACATACAGATGTAATATTCATTGTGTGTTAACTGTGTTGATACACATATGCACATATTCACGTTTTTGTGGGGGCTTATGTCAAATTATGAACAGTCAAATTTATTAAGGGAATGCAATTCAATAATCAGCAGCAAGAAGATTATTTGTTTTCATATTTTTTCTTTATAATAAAATTTGCAGATATAGCAGAAAGTTTTGAGGTTAAGTGGGAGGTCAAAAATTAATTGAAGTATTTCAAATGACT
Source organism: Pollenia amentaria (assembly GCA_943735925.1). Taxonomy (NCBI): domain Eukaryota; kingdom Metazoa; phylum Arthropoda; class Insecta; order Diptera; family Polleniidae; genus Pollenia; species Pollenia amentaria. Next base: position 182,020,402 of record OX031007.1, on the reverse strand, counting down.
TTCTTTTAAGCCCCAGTAACTTATTGATTAATGATGGTCAATATTTAATTTTTTTGGCCATTGATGTGATGCAGAGTTTTTAAGACAAATACTAATATTTTTTCTCTTCAACTTTTAAAGAATAATTTTGTTATTGAAATAAGATTTTTTCCACCAAAAATGTTCTAAAAAAATTTAAATCTGCACTTAATTTTGATAAGTAGTTTAAGTACGAATAAAAGTCTTAGTTCCAATTTTTTTAACCACCATTCATCCCCGCTCATTATTGAAAATAGCTCTAACTCGCATAAATTTGATAACAAAAAAATTTCATATACAGTTAAGTGATACACAAAGCTGTCATAAAGTTGTAAAGTCATTTGTCTTAAAATAATTACAAGGAATATATATGGCTGCTGTGGCTGCTTATAATTTAGATTCCTGCTCTACAGTTATGACGAGTCAATAAACACAACATTAAAATTTTTATTTTGCTTGAAACCCAACAATATATTTTTTTTCAACAATTGTAAAATATTATTTATGACACCATGACGATATGACTTGATAGCACACCTTGTGAATTAAACATCTGAATGAAACTTAATAATGATATTCATTAAACTTTCATTATAATTTTGTATTTGCTTCGTTTGTATTCAGTAAAATGAACAACTACGAAATTAAAGCAACAAACACACGAAATTGAAGAGACGAGAAAGAAGCAGTCTTTTTTTTGTTTACTTAACCAAGAGAATATGAATACTAACAACTCTGCAACAAAACAACCACTGAATAAATGACAAATAAGTTCATGGAAAACACATTTATTTTTAAAGTCAGTATTGCCAGTTGAAAGAAATGAAAAATATTAGGAAAGATAAAGAAACAAAAAATAACCATGAAGAGTAAAAGCAACAAGATAAGGAAGTACATTAATATTAAAATAATAAAAATAATACTAATTTGACTTTGTTTTCAATGTATTTTTTTTATTAAATTTTTAAACTTCAAAAATTTTCATTTTATATTCAAAAAAAATTTTCAGCAATGTGTTTTGCTTGGAAGTACATAAAAAAGGGGTAAGGACAAACATTTAAATTTAATTTAAAAAATGCTTTACAAATGAATTATTTATTAATATATTAATGTAAAAGTAACTAAAAAGAAAAAATTACTTAAATTTACTAAGTGGCAACATTGGTATTGAGTACTTATATAACAAAATGAGAGAGAGTAAAAACTTTAAAACAAAAGTCGTTTTATTGAACAAAGTCTTTGTGTTTGCCATATTAAATGAAATGTGTTTGCTAGTAGCATCAATAAAACAACAGTTTGTTCAGTGGTCTCAATTTTATTTGAATACGAACTTAATTGAATTAACATTTCAGTATGTTCATGAATGAAGTTACTCATGCAGCCCTTAATTGTGAATCACCAAAATATAGTTTCGGTGAATAGCTCATACTAAAGGGTATCCAAAATGTATGTATCATTTTAATTTTAATAAAAAAAAGAGTTTTTTTGAGATATTAAAAATATTTTTATTTTCTTCAACATTTTTCATTTTTCGAATTTATTCTATGAGTTAAATTTCAGTTATATATTTTTAACTCATAGCATTCTATGAGTTTGAAAAATGTTGAATATAATAAAGTTGCTTATAAAAAGAAAAAATTCCCAATATCTATTTTTATTTTCTTTTATTACAAATTGGTTCCGGATAAGAATTAAAAACTCAACAATTCAACAGGCTCCCAATTTTTTACCAAAATTCTCAATCACGTTTTTCAATAAACTGTTGTCAATGGTTGATATCTCTCCATAGTGTTCTTTTAAAGCTCTGTGAGATTATAGAACTGTTGTGTGATTATTTCTGTACACTTTTGATTTCCGAAAACCTTACAAACAACAGTCTAAAGGGTATGTACACGGTCAAAATGCTTGTGATGTAAGCGAATTCACTCATGGACGTTATATTCGCCGTAATATCTAAATTTTTTGATTTCCCATCTAGCATCATCGGTTTCACGCATACAGACACATTTTACTTTACTTTAATCCCCTACGTGTTGTAAATTTACTACATTCTTGCTTTTTATGATCAAAAATAAAGCAAAAAGTGTTGATGGTTTAAATGGTATTGTTGCGCCTTTTTTTAACGAAAATTGCCACAATTTAACATAAAATCCTGAGTTATTTACAACTTAATGATAAAACGAGGTTATATCTGTTCATGTTCGTCTAGCACAAACATCCCCCTTGAATTGTATAAAGTATATATAATTAAGGCACTTGCCATGGTCACACAGCATCCAGAGGCAAACCAGGCCTTGCTTTGTTGGTAATTGCATTTTAGAAGAAATAAATATTCTGTGTTAATATAAATTAACAAACATAAAAATAAAACTTTTAATCTCATACTGAAAATTGTCATGAGGTTTCCTTCCTTGTTGTATGTTTTGTTTTAAACGATTTTCGATTTTCTATTAAGTTTGTTTTTTTTTAAACCTACACTTTATAAAGCGAAGGTATTGTGCTTTTAAAATACTGTTTGTTACTTTTGTGGACTATTTGATTAGAGCCATATTATTTTTTTTACTCAAATTGCATTGTGATTATTGACTATTTATATTTTTTAATAGGAATGGCTACATACAACTGAATATGTAGAACTGCATTAGCTATATGCATTCATATATGTTAAGGCACTCGAAATTTATGTCAGCGGCTTGGCAGTGTATGGACATTTTGTGTGGCTGTACGTTTTGCTGAAGCGATGTCAATCAGAGTTTGATATTTTGCTCATGGTAACATATTTGTGGTATTTCGAATGGTGCAATTGGATTAGCTGACAAAAGTTGTCAAAGAATTAAGATCAGAGTGCTATGTATTAAATTAACATTATTTGTTGAACCACAATTTTTTTGCATGCCTAATTATTTCAACATTGTACTTAAAATTATTACGTCTTTTTTAATAACAAACACGAACTTTTTTTCTATTTGCAAAATAATATCAATAATTAATTCGGTGCGCACTAGTTCCAATAACACATTTTTAAAGTAATAAATATTGTACCAATATGCTTGTAAGATTTTTTTTCGAGCACGATTTAACGTTACTTGTTTGTGCCACTATGCTGGAGTAGTATACGCGCTGCTTTTAGTGCATCATCTAAATACAGCGATTCGGCTGGCTCAAAAAATATATGATATCACAAGTTGGTGAGAGGAAGCATAAGACCAAAGTGCCTGAAAATCATTTATTACACAGGCCAAGACCAACAACAGACAGTAAAGCCGCATAAGTAAGTAAAATAGGCCTACTTTCAAATTAATTCAATTTACATAAACAATGAATCGAATGAGTTGAAATTATTTTTTTTAAACAGGTGTTCCTTCTAATTCATGTAACTTATTATCTATTGGTGTTAGCAAAATTTGTCCCAAACAAATTAGATAGCTATTTCTTCAACCTTCGAATTTTTTTAAATTTTTTTTTTTAAATTTTTAAACTTTTTTTTTTATTTCTTTTGCTCAAAAGAAAGCTATCCTTTAAGATAGTTCTGATCAGTTTTGGTGTTAGCAAAATTTGTCCCAAACAAATTAGATAGCTAATTTTTCAATCTTTCTTTTTCTTTTAAATTTTATCTTTTTAAATTTAAAACTTTTTTTTATTATTTTTTTTGCTCAAAAGAAAGCTTAGGTTTTTTCCTTTTAGATAGTTCTGGTCACTTTTTGGGCTGCGAGTGGGTTATGTATAAAAAAAAATAATTTCTAAGTCAAGACGAGGATTTTTCAATTTTTAGCATATGCAATTATTTGACTTTCAAATTTGCTCGAGTAAGGAATTAATCGATTTTTAAATTTTAATTTTGCTCGATTAATCGAATAATAGTTTTAATATGTTCGAATTACTCGAATAACTCGAATAATTCAAATAATTTTATCCAATGGGAAAAACATACATGTCTATTTGATTTGATACTTTTATTATATTAAAAAGCCGAAAAAAAACAATGCAATAAAAATATAGTTAAACAATAAACAATTAAACAATTCATTTATACCACGCATACAGTTCTAAAACTTTTAAATAAAACAAATAATTAAAATTCATAAAACCCTGCTGAAAAACATTCAGTTTTAAAGTCCCAAAGAGACTGCAACAAGATTAAGGAAAAACAAAACAAAGTAAACACTACTTCGGTTGAACAGGCCATGGTGAAGTTACTACAAGGTGGCAGCACTACGGCATCTGGCTATTTTTTGCTTGAACTGTGGTGAGAACCCAGGGTTGTGAGGGTTTTATATGAAAATTGTGTATAAAAGTTAAAATAATTGCAAAAAATAAATCGAAATTGGTTTTTTTATGTGCGTATATAAGAACAAAAATTATTTTGTCTGTGAACACGTTGTGCGTACGTTTTAAAAATTTGCTAATGTTTGATATGTACTTGTACGCCTGTTTCTTTAAACCTCCTAAGGACTTGCAGTGAAGAAAAAGTGGAAAAATAATTGTTTTTAATTCACGTAACATTAAAATTTTAGTTATGAATTTTTTAGTAATTTTTTCATAATATTTTTGTTTTATTTGTTGCAGATCAGGGTTGCCATTGAACATTTTCTATTCGACCAAATTTTTTACCAAAATCCTTCGGAACCGAACAATTTTATTATCTTATAAACATTTAAAAATAAATATATCGCACTTCTTCAACAATAGTGTATTAACTCAAAATTTTTAGTTTTTTTACTATTTGGAATAATTATTGTTAACAGCTAATTATTGTTAAGTAACGAGCTATGTTTACATTTGTCCTTCAAGTTGTGCTGAAAAAGGTCAACAAGAAAAAAAGACAAAAAAACATAAAAAACAAAAATGTACTTGGATTTCAAGAAGAATTCTTGACAAAAAGTACGAAAAAACAGAAGTTAGGAAGAACATGTAAATCAATTAAAATAGATAATCATTCATTCAAAAGCAAATTTCGATCTACCAAGGTGAAATACCATTTGGTTTAAAGATTGATGTTTGACTATTGACGTCATCCGGCTGCAATAGCCGAGTGAGTAAAAGCCTCGTTACTCTTTACGTAAATGTTGCGGATACGTAAACGTTGCGGTCGAAGTCAATGGTTGGTAGTTACTAAAAATACGTAAACGTTCTTAAAGTGTGTTAAAAAAACGAAGAGAATGAAATAAAAAATTTTGTTTTGTTTTGATTTTGCACTCAGTGTTTGTTTAAAGCATGTTGTTAATGTTCTTGTTTGAAATCGCCAATACATAACGATATCGACGGTTTTCTAAAAAAAAACTTTTGATATAGTTTTTTTGCACCTAAGCAGCTAGTTAAGGAGTTATGGACCTTAAAATTTTTTTAAGACTTTATTAATATATTTTTAAGTACAAAGTTGACGTCACTTGTATGGGTATCAGTAAAAAGTGCTACTAAATCCTCGCATATATATGTGTATACACGGTGATAAATTCCGGAGATGCCAGGGGAAAAACCGTCAAAATTACTGCAAAAAACGAGTTCACAAAAAAGTACCAAGAGTACGAATTTTTACCCTGTTTGCCATAAAATGTACTTTATTTCTTTGCTACCTCTATGTGAAAGAATTTAGTATTTGTTATATATGTATGTCCCTAGTGATAGTTTTAGCATGAAATAATTAATAGCCTATTTCCGATGTTTGAAAGAATTCTTTCTTTCGAACAACTACATTTAAAACAAAAACAAACTTTTTAGAATTTGTACGAATGCAGTTGTACGAACGAAAGAATTCTTTCGAACATCGGAAATAGGCCGTAAACTTTTCAAATTTTGCAGTATAAACGAGCTTAATTAAAATATCCCAAAAATTCCTTATATTACCCACTTTAAGGGGGTAAACCTTAAAGGCGACGACTTTCAAAATGTACTTTTATGCGACAATGTAAAATTCATTCAAACATCGCCAAAATATTTAAAACAAAGTTTGTCCCTTTAAGTTAACATTTTTCAAACCTATATCCCTAATGGTAGCTTAAGCCAAAAAAATAAATTTACTTTTGAAATTTGCCTTTTTAATGCCGATTTTCCGATTAGGAATTCGTACGAAAAAAATTTTGATTTATGATTGTAGGGTTATTTCCAAAAAATCGGTTTTTGCTAATTTTTAACCATTTTATTCATCCCTGCTCCAAAATTCCAGAAAAATATAGCCTATTGTAATTTCGCTGTAACATTCTATCTTCTTACCAAGTTTAATCCAAAACAAATAAACTAATATACATATATATTTATATTTATTTATATATGTATATGTATGTATGTATGTAATGCATATATTCTTTAAATTTATGTTTTAAAAAGAGAATCTTATTAATAAAATCTAAAAGTAAACCGCCGGCTAATACGTTTTGTTGACAACACTGCTTGAAAACAAAAATGAAATTCTTGAGAGCGGATACGTAAAAACGGAGAGAAATTTAAATTTTATCAGGTTCGTCCGCAACGCAACGTTACGTTTACGTAAGAGTACCTATTTATACATAGACTTGGTAATGAAAACGGAACAGCTGATCATTAACGTATACGTTTACGTAAGAGTAACGAGGCCTTAAGACGGCAAACCCCACTGAAGAGATTGTGTGGTTACAATCGAAACTAGTCTTGGCAACCTGTCCGTGAACGCCTGGGTTCAAATCTTAGCGCAATCAAGAATGAAAAATTATCAATAAAAATTTTAATTAATTTCATGTTGTAAAATTCCTGTCTTCATAAAAATAATTTAATGAAAATTAAATTCAATGAACTTAAGCCTAATTAAAAATATCTAAATTTGGATTAAAAACCATTAACAGTTCAATAAAATAACCACAATACTAATTATTGGAAATAATCAACATGCAATATTAATATTTACCCGCTGTAAAAATATATGTAGTGGCTATTTTGTCTACTTTTTGGTAATGAAACCGTTTGTTTAAAAATTCGATTAGATATGCCTTTAATGTAAAATTAAAAATTCTTTTGCATCTACTAAAAATTTTGAGTTATTAGAGTATTGTTGAACAAGTGCGAAATGTAATAAATAACAGATATAAAACTGTATATTAAACAAACACGTTTAAAGGAGTAGATATCTGTAATATTTTAATCTATTCACGTTTAAAGAAAAGTCTTGCTTTCGCTTGTTTAAGAATATCAATATAAAATTTCAATAAATGTATTTTTTAAAACTTCTAAAACGTCGTGTGAATTAGAATTTTTCATATAAGTACATCTTACATATAATAATATTACTCAAAATAAGGCCTTAAATTTTAATGCAAATATGGCCTGTTTCACTAACTTGTTCAACAATACTCTATTGCTGGCTTTTTCGTTAAATCACAAACTTTACAAAAATATTTTAATATCTTATTTATTTTTTTTTAATTTTGGCTTCATTCTAACATATCACAAATTTATATCACGAAGTATGCTAAACGTTCAATATTTATCATGTGATCCGCGATCAGGATCATGGATCACATAAAATTAGGCTATACTGCAATATGGATCGCGATCCATCAATACTTCATTACGTCCAAAAAAATCGCGGAAGTGGATCGAATTCATATATGTGTATATTAAACATGTAACAGTTCCCCTAAGGTTTGGTCGCAAAAGACAAACCATGGCAACGTTGTTGTACATAAATTTTGACAGCATTGGGTTCTTTACACAAACAAATTTGCTTGTTTTTGTTGTATTGTTGAACAACAACACGTAGTGCTGCCACCTTGTAGTAATTTCACCATGAGTTATTATATTTAACAAATATTCTTAAAGACTGGCCGGCCCATACGTATCGATAATTTAAGAATACATCACATTATTTCCTCTTTCGAGCAAGAATCTGTTTGTTAATAGCAGGTATTGAATATAGGCCGCATTGTGGCTGAAAATTGAATTCATCGGTCAAAAGTCCAATATTTTGTCATCGTCGATTTCAAAAATGTTAATGCCATTCGATAGCAAACATATTAGAAGTAAATTACCCAAAAAATGGTTTAAAATATTGGTAATTGTGGGTGTGGCATGCAGCTGGAAACAAATATTTTATGTTATTATAGAAAAAATTAATTTTTGTAAATTTGATCACAATTAAATTATGATTTCTCGCAAACTATTATCAATAATGTGTTGAAATTTTCTTCTGTTATATAAGTGAGATAGCAGAAATAGTTCACTGTATTACAGAACTATTTATACCTAATGTGTTATTAAATGTTTTAAAGGCCCTATATTTTAGTTAAACCCAAATTTCAGCGGAATAAAACTTGTACGGGTCAACGAGATTTTACTACCCTTAGAAAGCTTAAAGTTAACTTTTTCAAGTTGAATGAAATTACTCGCAACATTTTTTTTTTGTTTTTTGCTTTTTTAATTTTACTGACACATAACAGACAGACTATGAACGTTTTGTTTTGAAAAATAATTCTGCAACTGATGCAATTCTTGAAATTGTCATAGACGGGCAGATTTTGAGTAGATTTGAAAGAATAGGGGTCCAAAGAGGGTCTGGAGAGTGACTTGAGGACCTCTAAATTTGGTTACGTCGGATATTCAAACTGTTAAACATTTGCCAAAAATATATTTATGGATTGTAAAATATATTAAACTTAATCGGAGTTTAAAAAAATATGCTTAAATGTTTTGCCTTTAGAGATATTCAGATAACACGGATTTTTTTGGGTAGATTTTTAACGATTTTTCGAGTTTTTAATCGGGTAGATTATGTTTAATATCAAACTGTTATGAATGGAGGGTTAAAAATTTTTTATATTGGTGGGAGAGCAGACTTTAAGAAATGGTATGTTGTATTATTAAATGCTTATGCATTTTTCTATAAGTGTAGTAGTATATTCAAGGGGAATGTATATGTGTATAAAGGTAATACATATGAATACTCATTTTTACTACCTCACCAAAAGATGGTCATGTTCTTTCGCTGATAAAAAATATTTTCTCCAGAAATATATAAAAAAGTTTATAGTTTTCGAAAGAAAATGTTCTGAGTATGCTTGCAGATTTTTAGCCAACTAAACATTTATTTCTCTCACATGCACTACAAAAAAAATACTGTTTTGTAATATGTCCATAATTTTCTGGAAAATTCTGATCAATATCGAGTGGTAAATAGTGGCAGAATGGCCATTAAAAAAAATCATTTATTTGAAAACGATATTCCGGGATTGGGAATTTGGGGAATTTCTTAATCAAAATAGGAATGCCTTTTAGTCCACTGTCTTAGTATCTTTTCGGTCTACACAACTTTAAAATTTCATTGTGATATCCCTTTCTAATGTCAGAATGTCAAACATTAAAATTATTATTTCTATAGTGTTAATAAATGAAAAGGCTTTCAATATGAGTCAAAAAGTAGCAATTTTAAGGTTTGACATTCTATAAATCTGACATTAATAAAGATGTCATAATAAAATTTGGCAGTTATATAGATTAAAAAGTTCATAAAAGAGTGCACTTAAAGACATCCCCCTTTTTGAATAAAAAAAATACCAAAATTCTGAATCTCAATCAAGAGCTTTTTTTTTCTAAGTGCTTAACAAACATCAAAAGTTCAATTTTGACCATAAATTGCTCAACAACTGCGAAACCGATTTTAATAAAATTAAGAAGTCTTCTCTCTAGCAAAAGAAAAAAATTGCAGCAGAATTCTTATCGGTTCAAAGTTACAGATTTTTTTGCCGATTAAAAACAATTTCCAGCCACTGTGGGCCGTCGATATAAGTATTATAGACCCTGATGAGTAGCGGCGTTGCCTAAAGAATGTTCATCTGTTGGACCGTCAGTTTATCTATCTGTGTGTATGTTGAAAGGGGGTTTCTGGAGATCCCAAATATAACGGGGACTAGATTGTCATATAGTTATTCATACCTCTAACTTTCATTTTCACAAATTAAAAAAAAAAATTTCGATTGGTCTAGTATCGACTGAAGGAATTATAAGTAAAATTCCTTTCGAAAAAGTGTTCGATCGCGATTGCCAGAATTAGCCTCCAGGTAATGTAAAATGATTTTATACCCAATAATATTTTGTATTTAGAACCTTTGTTTAAAATTTTTGGAATTTTACTTTAAAAAATATATTTAGATCTTTTCCTCTTTTTTGAGAAAACAAAAAAATAACACAATGATGTACTATAACCGTTAATTTTTTTAATTTAGCCTTTTCTAGTCCTTTTTTAACATTTCCTCACGCTCGTAGTGCCCCAAAGAGTGGTCAGCATTGCAACTATTTTCTCAAATTTAAAGTTTTGGTACGATTTTTAATACAATGAGGAACTGTCCATAAGTTTCGGCACAGCTGAAAATATTATATATAATATTATATTTGCACACTAAATCATTATGAGTCACAAACTGATATTTTTTAAAAATGTTTTTTTTTTCATTAACCAATTCAGAAATCAAATCTCTAAGGACCACGAAAATTTCGTTTGCGTCACTGTCTTCTTTAACTGGAAAAATACCGGAATGTCTGTTTCTATTTTAATCGTGCCGCTTGTACATCATTAAGTGAAGAGTACTACTCTTAGCTGTGCCAGTGACTAATTGAGTAGTTTTTTCACCTAAATATCTTTATTTCGAGTTGTGCGCTATTAATGAAAACATTTTTAAGTTTTGTGCTGCATCATCTAGAGTTGTGAATTTTCTGAACATTAGTGAATATAATTTGTTACTGTTTATGATTAGTATGCGATATATACTTTTGCATAACTTCTTAACTTAAACAATTTAATATATCCTTACTTAATTATCAAAAAGCATTTGTTTAATTTCTTAATAACAGCGGAAATTGCCAATTTAACAAATTACTTGCAGTATGAAAGATAATCCACAAAAATCAAAGCACCCTTACACCTAACAAGCAAAAAAAAAATATAATAATTTTTGATAAAAAAAGGTCTATTCGAATCAATAAAACATAAAAAATTTATGAAAAATTATATTAAAGTAAAAATAATAACAACAAAAAAAAAAAATATTCATAAAAACATTAAATATCTTTGCCATACCAACAATATAAATGAAAAAAAAAAAAAAATAGACAGCATTCATACCAAAGAAAAAAATTAAGATAAATTTATTACCGTTCCGTCAAAAAGGGAATGAAAAAAGAAATGTGGAAATAAATAAATGAAATATAAAAAAACTTTTACAGATAACTGTAAAAAAGACAATACAATAACACTAAAGCAAATATTAATACAAGCATAGACTTCTTCATATACACACTTAGCCTGGGAACAGATAAGTACTTATATACACACACTTACGCAAGTAGAAACACGTATGTATGTATGTATTAAAGTATCTTTTTGAGCCAGGAAAAGGGAACTCAGTTGTCGTCAATTTATTTCGGAATGTTTTTAAGCTCTTGCAGCAAGAAATAAATATAAAAAATGAAATTTCAATAAAAAATACGAGCACAAGAAACTGCTGCGTGTTAACAACAATACACGCAATATAAATTCCGTACCCTAATTCTATATCTTGTACTCGGTGAAATTTGTTATTGTAATGTTGCTTTAACTACCCAAACAAAAATCAGTCAGCTACAATATGAATAAGAACTCCCCCCCCCCCCCCCCCCTTCCACGCATCATCAAAAAAAAAAAGAAAAAAAAACCAATTTAATACTATTAATATTTTATTAAAAATTGGCTTAAAACGAATTTGGTTTGCTGTGCAGGTCCTGCGAATAAACAATTCACACAATATTTAAGTTATTTCCTAAATTTAAAAGAAAAATATGCTTATTCTACCCTTCACTACAGATGTTTACATAAAAGTTTGTCACTATGTTTGTAATTGTTGCAATATTGATCTTTGACCTATTTTGGATCTTTTTGAGTAACGTTGAACATTTGTCCGTTCGTCGGTTTGCCTGTCCATATGTGTCTTGAAGTGGGTTATATAAAGACGCCCGAGTGCATTTTATCTGGCGAAGAATCGAGATAATCATATCCTGCCAAAATTAAAAAAAAAAATTCAACCTTTATTTTAAAAATGAGATTATGAAAATTGTTTAATGATATCCTGCCAAAATTGAATATAGTCCTGCATATTTTTTTTTAAAGAGATCCTAAAAAAATTTAAATTATATCCTGCTAAAATTAAAAAAAAATATCCTGCCTTCTTTTTAGAGATCCTAAAAATTTTTTATAATTTAAAATTCTGCTACTATGGCACACGTAGCTTTTATGAGGGTTTTCATTAGGGACGTAGCGATACGCCTTTTTGCGGATATAATACCGATACTCAAAAGATATATCGGCAATATGAATATTCCGCTTCCGACACCGATACGTATATTGAATTTGAATTCAAGTTTCAATTAACACAACTCAAATAAGTAGATTTCTAACTATTCAAAATACTAGCTTATAATATAATTAATACTTTAAATTACTAAATTTATATATTAATAGTTAAAATCTAGAAAACAACGAATTTGGCTTCAATTCATGGAAAAATTAACAAAAAATTAATTATTTGGTTTTATAAAAAAACTGTTTTGGAAAAAGAAAGTGTTCTTAATGTCTGAACTAATCCTGCAGTAAAGAATAGTCATTACGTCAGTAAACAACCGGATCTGCTCCTCCAGAAATATCAGTAGTGATAAGGTATTTCTGAATTCTTCCTTAATAGTATTAATAAACACAAGTAGAAAAATCTTCAAACATTTACATGCAAGACTTAGCACTAAAAGAATATTCCACGTGGCAGATTTCGGCCAAAACCCTAAAGTTTTTTTTCGTAAAGCAATAAATTTTACTAAGTGGGTGAAGTAGCTGAAGCTGTTGTATTAAAGATTTTAACTTTTTTTTTTGGGATTGGTTCGATGTTTTCAATAATAAAATTTATATAATTTATTTGTTTTTAATTTTATATGCTTCCACACATGGAAAATTTTAAATATGGGCATTTCCTGGGGTCAAGAACGTACGTTCGCGCGCTTTTGATGTACAAATAATATAGAAAACAAAAGTTTTCATATAATTTTTTTTGCGATTCGATAGCATTTTGGTAGCTCTATGTTTAGTGCAAAAGGTGGAATTCATCGAGTTTAAGTTTTCATTATAATAGTAATAAACATGTGGTCACAGTAGTGAAATGTAAAAATCTACGAAACTGAACGGAATATTCAAACGCGATTAATTTATTTAAAAAGTGTATTAATGTAGGTCTCTATCCAGTATTTACCAAATAATATATTTCTATTGGTTCTTGTATAATTGGCTTAAGTACCGGTCGAGAACGTACGGGTTGCGTACGTACGATTTTTCCATATGTTTTAACCGTTAATTATCCGTTAATCGAACTTTTTTTTCTCCTTACACTTTTCTCTTCTTAATTGATTGTAATATAGAGATTTTAAAGAAATACATATTTATAAAAATTTTGTAACTTTTTGTATTTTTATTTAATATATATGTAAAAATAAAATCCACATTAGTTTTTTCCTAATCAATCAAAAATATAACAATATTGCCAGTTAAAATAATGCGTTTGTTTTAGGCATGAGTATATTTAACTTATGTGACGATATGATTATCTTTCTAGGGTTAAAAGAGTTTTCAAAGAACCAAGAAAAAATTTTGTTCATTATGACAAGTATTTAAAATTATGCTACCCCGACTTCGTTGTTGAAAAGGCAAAACAGTTTTATTAAAAAATTATTACGAAAAATGCTATTTTTCCGGCACGCCTACAGTGAAAGTAGACTGTATATTGTGATCGGAATTTGTTATTACATGTTTTGAAGTATTAATACTAATATTGCATCAACATTTTTTTTTTTTTAAAAATCCAAACATTTTTTTGGAGGTTTTGGGCGATATAAACCCCTGTGCTATGGTGCAAAGCAAAACGGCTAAGAAGTAAGAAAAAAAATGTCATTATTCTGTTTTAATTTTATGGTCTACTGTCGAATGTTTTATATCTCTTACTGAGCTCTTTAGATAAGAGCGGCAGGCGTTTTTTTTATATCAAAACATCTTATTTTCATACCGTTTATACGAAACACACCTTCAGAACGTCTTATTTGACTGATCGCTATGTATGATTTTTTTTTCGAAATGTATTGAAAATAGAATTTTCATATATAAAAAAACTGGCCGCTTTTGTTGATGTAAATCCGTTAGTTGTTATGCAAAAAATTACCAATTACTATTTATACTGTCTGGGCTGGGCTTTGTGCTGATTATAACATTTGTTTAAATCAGAAGTCAGTATATTTTCATACCGATTTTTTCCAAGAAAACCATCTCTTAACTCCGTTAAATTTTTACAAATAAGACACAATTTTTCCTTATTATAATTACCCCTCATTTGAGCGTCAAGCTAAATAAACACCTCTTATTGCGCTGCACGGTACCCGGGAAGTTACGTAAAAAACAAGCATTTTCGCAATTACTAAGCCGTGTTCTGGAAATCGAATTCGAGTAAAATTGAAATCGAACAAATTTTTAAAACGATCCTGTTTTAAAGGTTCATAAAAATATTCCGTTTTATATAAGTCATAACTTGAGTACTACTTGTACATATTAAAAACTACGGTCATTTCAATTCATGTAGCGCAAGCACTTTCGATCTCGCAAAACTCATCAAAATCGAAGGAAATTTTCACTTAATTTTTAACTTTACTCCATTTTGATTTCCAGAACATGTCCGACTATCTAGTTAAGACCTTGAATTTTTATGCTTCTGTTTTCCAATATTATGAAATAAATTGTTTGCGTGTATTTCTTACATTTATATTCCGATATAAAATACACTAAGAGAAAAATCTTCATAAATGTAACGATTTTTTACATTCTTTCAGTGAATTTTTTCATTATTTTTAAGCCAACGTAGCGCCTGATTCCCGCTGCGAAAATTGATTCATTAAGTTTGAAACTGTCATTAATACAATGAAATGTTGTCATTAATTCTGTGCCATACATCTTAAAAATCACCATACATTTTTATTATTGAAATGTAATTAATCATTAACGCAATGAACTCATTTCGTTCATATGATGTAACTGAAATGAAATCTTTTCAATTATTTAAAAATATTGTTTCATTAATATAATGAAAAAATTTTATAAGTTGTACATTTACGCAATGTTATGGTTATTTATGTCCGCCATTTTTCAATGTGCGTTTTGAGTAATTGAAATTTAATTTCGTTTATTTCCCATTCCTGTTACTAATCAAGTTATAAATTTATTTATTTTTTCACTCTTGCTCTATCACGCTATTTACTACATTTCATCTTCCTACCGTTTAATGACAGTGAAGTAATAAATTGCATGTAGTTCATTCTCCACCCCGCAACGACTTTCATCAGAATTCTTTCCGTTTTACTATTTTTTGTATTTAAATAAATAATTTAAAAAAAAAAGAATATGAGAATTGTTAGCACTTTTTTTCTCTTTCGTGGTTTGTTTCTGAACCTTAGATTATTAATTATGTTATCTGGATGACGAGATCATTGTATTTACAAAAAAAATTGTTATTTTTAATACAAAATTTATGAATGTACACATTTTTGTGTGCTCATAATTACCCAAGTCCCATGAGATTATGTCAATGAAAGTTACGTTAATGAAATGATAAGTTTCGTAACATTAATTGTTTCTTACGCTCTATTTTCTCTTGTTTCTTTGATAAAGCGTTCTATACTGTATAAAACAAGTCGTAAATATAATGAATACATTCGTTACACGAATTAATTGTATCATTCATTTATGTCTTATAGGTACATGTGCTCCGTTTTTTTTTTTAAATTTTTTGTATTTGTGGTGGTGTATAAAAAACAGAATGAAAGTTTTCGTAAATAGTAGGAATTTTTCATTCCAAAAACGTAATTTTATGAATCTGAGAAATGTCATAGTATTAATGAAAATATTACGTTTATGGAAAATCAAAAATTAGGCTATTAAAACCACAAAAAATACATTTAATTAACTCGTTTTTATATTACTTAATAATATTGTCATTAACCAATGCATATTTTTCTATGGATTTCCTAAAAAAAATAGAAAAATAATGTTTTCTTTGTCAACGTAAATCTGAATTCGGGCTACGTAAAAATATCATCTAAATATGGAGGGTGCTCTAATTTCTATAATTATTCAATGAATAATATAAATTTTGTTTAAACATACAATTAAATGTTTGCTTTAATGGAAATGTTAACTTGTAATATTTGACTGTACCAATTTATACCTCAAATAGCCCTAATTCAACGTATTTCGTATCATTAATGAAATGTACGAAAATTCCCGTTTTCGAAGTTTCTTATTATTAATGAAAATTTCATTACCGCAATCAGTAGTTTAGTACCAGTAATGAAGATTTTCATTGCATAAATTAATAGGGGCCAATGAAATGTTTTCGTTCCAGCAACGCAGCGTTTTTCCTTCAGTGTACGTATATATACTCGGGTACCTTGGTGCGTAGTTAAGGCGCTTAGGAGTAAATTGGACTCTCAAGCAAATTAAAAAAAAATCGGATGCAAAACTATGAAATTTTATTAAAGTTAGTTGTTCTCAAGAAGTTTCAGATATGCAGAATATCAGATTCAAAGAAAAAATTGTGGTTGAAAGTGCCAAAGTTTCCCGGGTACCTAGTTGAACATAAGGGTTTACCAAGAGTTTCCACAGATTCCTACGTCATGGAAACCTTTAAGAACTGATTACGTGTTAATTTAAAAAAAAAAAAAAATTTATTACAAATTGGTAAATGCTTGTCAACAATCGTATAATGCCTACAATAAGTTAACAAATATTATATACTACAAAGAATGGTTAGAATTCTTATAATGACGATAAAAAAAATTTATATTTTCGTTGCTTTATTTTTATTCTTGTATTTTTATATAACAAGGTTATTGATTTCAATAAATTTACATAAAAAAGTTAATACCCTCCAAGTACGCACGTTTGCACAAACAGATACATTGTATATAGTTTCATAAACATACAAACACGCCCAAGAGTATACTATACACATTTCAGTATATATACTCGTACGTACATATGTATGTATGTATGCATGTATAGTGAAATGTGTATAGTATACTTCTTATAAAATAATATTACAAGTAGAGTTGGAAGCATGATAATGAAATTTTTTTTGTCAAGCTCGTAAAAAATTATAAATATTATATCTTTATAAATAAATTTGTTTCTCTTTTTTTGTCCAGTCAAGAAAAAGAGATTGGGCTGAAAATAAGCGTAACAATCAATTCAAGGTTTCCTTTCTTATATAACACCCAAAATACGGATGGAAAAAAGAATTTAACATACATATAAAGTGATTTTAGTGTTTTATTTTTTAATACTATTTTTCTTTATATTTTTGATACTCTTGTCTAAGTAACTAATACGACATCTGAATATTATTTTTTTTTTTTTTTTTTTTTTTTTTTTTTTTGCCAGACGTCTTAAATTCCTTTGATGGGCAACAAGATTTAAATATAAGTCAAAAAACAAATTGACATAATGAATCACAATTTAATACGACTGATAGCTGTCAAATATAAAGGAATTTTTTTATATCAACAATTTAATGTTAAAAGTATTATTGCCATGTTTGTTTCTGTAAAAATGTAATAAAAGATTTTGAAACAAGTGGAATTATGTAAGTACTTATAAGTGTGAAAGAAATTAGTTATTAAAGGAACAATATATTTGGAGTTCTAGTAGCCTGAATGCCTTCGAGTGATCAGCAATGTAAAGATTGTGATGATAAGCTTATTACATCCTATTATTTTATACATCTTAACAAACACAGTACAACATTTTTCAGTTAATTGATTGCCAACTCAATTCTGTGAACTGTATGTGAAATTAGACCCAAAAAGAAGAATTTCTGCATCATTCGTTTTGTCTTCTTACCTGCGATTTGAAGTTAGTATCGATTTGAAGTTAGTACTATCGTATAGGGGAATTTATCACGTTTTAGGCCCTGTTGTTTGACATAGCTCGACAATCACTAGCCCAATTTAGTTGAAATAAATTTTAAAAAATTAAGAATTACAATTCCCTTAATCTGTTCATATATTGTTTTCCTATACAAGTAACACTTTCGAAGTTAAAAATGAATGTATGAAGGGAAAAAATTATTTTTTGCCTAAAAATTTAAATTTTTTTTTTTTAAAAATACATAAAAAATCCAAAATGGAAAAAAGTTTCAAGTCTAGTTATTTTTTCGCAAAGTCACATAACCTATGAGCAAAATGAGACAAAGATCATAAAAATCGATGCACGCGTTTCGCTTTTATTCGCAATTGAGTAAATGTATGAATTTCAAAAATTTGCTCGAGATATGCACAACATTATTTGGAGAAAACATTGACACCTTTTTCATGATTCTGAGAATTAAAAAAAAAGGAATAAGCAAAAGGTTATTTGATTTTTATGATTGCGGTAATAAATGTACGTGGACAATTAAACGGAAAGTGGACCTTTTTATTATTTGGGTTTTTCCGGTGGCTACCTATATGATTTTTTTTACAGAAATTGTACCCACATTTAAGGGTGGTCATTATTTGGAAAGTTTTGCACAGTTTGAAACGTACAAGTGCTGAATCAGGTATATAGCCAGCCGCCCTTAAAATATGCGCCCATTTATAAGTACCTGGCAGTAAAATATTCAAAAATACGTAGTATTTATAGGTGTGCATTGATCGATTTTTGGCATTCAGCCAGTGCCGACGAACGCGAACAGTAAAAGTGATTTTTCTCAAGTTTTTTAAAAGTGAATAACAACAAAACATAAAATATATCAATATGGAAAACAACAAGTGCCCATATTTGGATGAATATTGTTACGTTTGTGGTCATATCGTCCGAAAAATACAGAAAAAAGATCGAAAAAATTTGTTTACTGAGCAATTCAAAACCGCGTATTGTAATTATTTCGATGAAGCAGATTTAAGTGGTGCAAATTTTACGCCGAACACAGTGTGCAACAGTTGTTATACTACACTTCTAAAATGGATTCACGGAAAAAGTAGAAAGTTATCGTTTATGAAGCCAGTAATTTGGGTGGAAGACACAACTGGACATGATGAATCCAGGTGCTATGCATGCATAAATTTTCGTCCTGGATTAAACAGACAACAATTGAAAACAAAAGTATACGCTGCTGCATTTACTGCCACACATCCAGTGCAACGCCCTGCTGATACCGATGCACCTAAACCTCCGAGTGCGGATACTGTGTCCCTGCTAGCCGAAACCGTTTTCACCAATCCGACCGATTTGGATGATGCTGATTGGATACCCGATATTGAAAATAGTGCACCACAACCGCTACCACAAATCGAAATGGATTACATTGTGGCCAAGCTGGGACTATCACAATACGACTCCGAATGGCTGACATCATTTTTGAAGAGAAGAAAACTCACACAGCAAAATGTCAGCGCAACATCATACCGACAACGCCAAGCTGACTCAGACCATGAATATGAACAACCTACGAAGAAAACAAGATCATCAGAACCACAAGCGTCAACTTCTACAAGGATGGATATTGCCAATAATTGAAAAAATGTTCTAAATTTTGTTTTTATGCATATTATAATTGCGTATTAATTGCATATTATTTTATTTTCATTAAGTTTTTATAAATAAAGTTTTTTTTTGCATGATAATTTTTTAATTTATATTTTTATTTTAAGGGTGGTGGCTATAACTGATTTTTGAAATTCATACCTTTACTCAATTGCGAATAAAAGCGAAACGCGTGCATCGATTTTTATGATCTTTGTCTCATTTTGCTCATAGGTTATGTGACTTTGCGAAAAAATAACTAGACTTGAAACTTTTTTCCATTTTGGATTTTTTATGTATTTTTAAAAAAAAAAATTTTAATTTTTAGGCAAAAAATAATTTTTTCCCTTCATACATTCATTTTTAACTTCGAAAGTGTTACTTGTATAGGAAAACAATATATGAACAGATTAAGGGAATTGTAATTCTTAATTTTTTAAAATTTATTTCAACTAAATTGGGCTAGGGGTTGTCGAGCTATGTCAAACAACAGGGCCTAAAACGTGATAAATTCCCCTATACGATAGTACTAACTTCAAATCGATACTAACTTCAAATCGCAGGTAAGAAGACAAAACGAATGATGCAGAAATTCTTCTTTTTGGGTCTAATTTCACATACAGTTCACAGAATTGAGTTGGCAAATCATGTGTTGTACTGTGAAAGGAAACATAGAATTATAACCCATTTTTTTTATTTATTTATTTTTTTTTTTTTTTGTTGTGAGCCTCTCTCTGCATACATATATATATATATATATATATATATATATATATATATATATATACATAAGGGCGGGTCAATTTGTAGGGACGCAAAAAATTACCCAAGTGACAAGGAACCCCGTATTCTAGGGATCAAAATAAGAAACTTTGCCCAGGGAACCATACCTCTAAAATGAATTCTGATCGTCCTTATTTTGACATAAAGGTCAAATTTTGAAAAGTGCGGACCCATCCTTGTCACTAAGCGATTTTTAAATCGACCCACCCTAGTGTACATATTTTTTATCAATTTTTTTTTTATGAAAAATCTGCAAGGTAAACATCTGTCAACTTACTTGGTTACGTATGAGTAATTATAATTAATAAATCAAACTTTTAAAAAAGCAATAAGTGAAAAAATAAGACTTTTTTGTAAAAGTAGGGCCTTTACTTAGTCATGTAATATTAGGCATTTTTCTAAAAATCTTGGCTTGTTGTAGAATAGTGTGACTTATTGCAAAAAAATTGATTTTTATAATTATTCGTGAAGTTTACGGACTTTGGAAAAAAGTTACTTTTTTTAAGGACATAGTCACTATTAGTTTATAAAATACACTTTTAGTGAACAAAGGGGATGCATTGTTGGCATTGATGACATAACCATTGCTCATTGCTCTTCATTTTCCATCACAAATGCATAGACTGTTAGTCTTCTCTGATTATGTTGATCGTGCATAAATTCTTTGAGGCGTGACTTTATTCACAATAAGTCACATTTTGTTCACTAAAAGTGTCTTTTTTCACAAAAAGTGAATTTTTTCACTAAAAGTGACTAATTCCAAAAAAAAAAAGTAAGTTTTTTTAAAAGTCCGTAAACTTTCACCACATTTTTTCAAAAAAGTTAGGGTAATTATTAGCGTATTCATTTGGTTAACCGTTAATCGGTTTACCGATTAATTATACCCGATTAACTGATCGGTTAGTATAAAATTTGCTATTTTCGATTAACGATTAAACTGGTTAATTTCAATCGATTAACCGATCAACCGACATAACAAAATTTTTACTACCGTATTCATAAAAAATAAAATAGATTTCAAACGTATTTTAAAATAAAATTTCCATACAAATTTTCCTTAAAATAGATTTCATATTCAATTTAGTTTTTTATGAATACGGCAGTTAATATTTTGTAGTGTTATAACATTTTTTTGAGTGTTTAATTATTTGAATATCATACAC
This sequence comes from Pollenia amentaria, assembly GCA_943735925.1. NCBI lineage: Eukaryota > Metazoa > Arthropoda > Insecta > Diptera > Polleniidae > Pollenia > Pollenia amentaria. The sequence continues at coordinate 181,998,862 of OX031007.1, read as the reverse complement.
AAAAGGTTTTTTCTTAAATAAACGATTTCCCTGTAAATAATTTCTAATGATCCCAAATTGTTATTTGTTGTAATTATCTAGTTGATAAGATCTCAATCTGTAAATACCACTAAAAAATAATTTTGTTAATATAGGTATGTGTTTAAAAAATATTTTTTAATACAAACAAAGAAGGAGTTCAGTGATCTTTATTTTCAAAAAGTGTTGGCTGTCAACAGCTTTTTCAGAAAAAGGACTAAGAAATTAGATGTTCTGCATTAAGGGTTGCTTTCGATTTCCCCAACATCACCGATAAGAGAAAGAATTTTTTCCAAGTCAAGTTTTATCAAAATTAAAGGAAAGAATCGCTCAAATCCTAAAATTTAAACTAAACTATTTTTCTAATAGATTATTTTTTTAAGGTTTCCTTAAACTATTAGAACAACTAATAAAATTATCTTACAGTTTATTTTTTTAATTAATACATAATATCTATGTATTCATTAATAAATATGTATTACATATTTTTGAATTATTTTTTTGGTTGCTCGTTTTAGTTCAAGAATTATTATGTTTGTTATGTTTTTGTTTTTTCTTCTATTAAACTCTAAATAATAAAAAATTTATTATTAATTAATTCATTTATTAATGATGTGCTAATAATCCCAATTTTTGAATGAAAACACTGAAATTTATTGTTGTGGGAAAGCTAGTTTCTATGCGCATTTCGCTGGTTGCTTAGGCCAGCTCGTCAGGAAACTTTTTCCAAATACTTTAAAAAATTAAAAATATTAAAAAAAGTAAGACCATAAAGTGAATAAGAATTTTAAACACTCAGGTCTTACATGTAACAATATCAAAGCTTCAACAAAGACACAACAATAAAACGTAAATTTTTCTTTCTAACATTCCCCTTCAATTGGCTGGTTTTTTTCCAACACGAACTGTAGTTGTAAGAGGATAGAAAGAAAAAAAAAATCAAAATTATAAAAAAAAAGCTTGCCATTTCAGTTTTTTATTTGCCGGGCACATGCAAATTTATTATCAAAAAATATTTTCAGGAATGAAATATTTATTATTAATTAATTCATTTATTAATGATGTGCTAATAATCCCAATTTTTGAATGAAAACACTGAAATTTATTGTTGTGGGAAAGCTGGTTTTTTTCCAATTGGCTGGTTTTTTTTCAACACGAACTGTAGTAATTTATGCATTTTTATTTATTTAAATTACTTTATTTATAAAAAAAAATTTATTATTCGGTTAACCGATCAATTACAAAACTGATTATTAACCGGTTAGACCAAAACCTCGGTTAATTAATCGAGCGGTTAACCGATTAAAGCAAAAGCCCGATTTTTTACAAAAAATCACTCTATTCTACAACAAGCCAAGAATTTTAGAAAAAAGTCTAATTTTACATGACTTTCTTCAGAAAAAGCCCTACTTTTACAAAAAGTCTTATATTTTCACTTTTTCGCTATTTTAAAAATTTGATTTATTAATTGTACCAGATGCCGTATGCATGTTAATAAATTGGAATTAAATAATACTCATACGTAACCCAGTAACTTGACAGATGTTTACCTTGCAGATTTTTCTTAAAAAAAAAAAAATAGGTAACAAATATGTACACTAGGGCGGGTCAATTTAAAAATTGCCCAAGTCACAAGGGTGGGTTGGCCCTCCATAGTTAGTGGGGGTCGGTGATACATTTAGCCTTGATTGGGGCACTTAAACTGGGTCAAAGTGGGATATTTCAAAAGTTGACCTTTGGGTCAAAGTAAGAATAATCCGAATTCATTTTAGAGGTATGTTTCCCTGTGCAAAGCTTATGATCGCTAGAATACGATTTTCCTTGTCACTTCGCCGATTTTTAAGTCGACCCGCCCTAATGTACATGTATCTAAGATGCACATACGGTTGAAATTGACTAAAAGTGAGGATTAATTCAAAAGCTGAACTTTGTGCTTCACAGTCACGTTTAGTACTGGATGAAAGAATACAAAATTCTGCAAAAACTACTGCTTCGAGTAACTTGCTTTATTGGCAGTGAGCCAATAATTATATTATCTTATTTTTTTATATAATCTTATAAAATAAAAACACATATTCAGCCCAATTATGAATAAACATTCCCCGGGAGTTTTTTTTCCTTTTCCTATTTTTACAATTGAATTTACATAGGAAAAATGGGAGAAGGGAATAAACTCCCGGGTAATTTTTATTCATTGGTTATTTTAGTTTCTGAACAAAATTTTGCCAAACAAAAATGTTTGTTTCAAGCTTTTTTTAAATATACGTTTGAAGCTTTTTTTAAATATACGATTAGAAAGTATTCGAATAAAAAGTATGTTTACTTTTCATAAACATCAATATTATAATGACTTGTTAATTTTTATTTTTTTAATGTTTTTTAACAACAACTCGTTGTTTAAAACCCCAAAAAAAAAACCAATTGCAATAATTTAATAAATAATTAAAGAGAATATCTGCATTTACCCCCGAACATATGAGATTGAATCATATACAAGTTTTTAAAACTTAATAACAAAATTTCAATTGGCTGTATGAAATAAAAAAAATTTGTAAAATGTAGTTAACATGTCCATAATAATAAATAAAAATGGTTTTCCATTGCAAACATTCATTTAAATAACATTTTAGTTAAATCTAATTTGGTTTAAAGAGGGGGAAAATCCAACTTTGTGAATGGTTTATAAGATGTTTAATATCGATTTGTACTTTAAAACGGTTAATTAATTATAAATAAGTTTTTATGAATACCGCTCTTAATTTCTAGACTTTTTCGCAATGTCTGTACCATAAAAGTTACGCATTTTAAAAACATGAGATCAATAAATTTATTAATTAAACTTAATAAGTTAATTTAAATATCATTTTGAAATTTGTATTAAATACATTCAATGTAAAAAATAATCAGAATTACCAAATGTATGGGGAGCTTTCTATATTGGGTAAAATTGACCCAAAAATACCAAATGCGTTCTATTTTTCTAATACATGATTGAGGCCTTAATTAAACCAAAAAAAAAACTAGTAATCAAAGAAATAAACATAGAAACAAATAACAGTGTGTATAAGTTAACGTATTACATACATACCTGTTAGTTAGTTTTTAACCTTTATGTGCGCAGCAAAGAAAACACCTTATATTGCGCGGCAAGGTACATGGCTACCTATATGAAAAATACGTAGAAAAAAACTTTTTAACCGAAATACCTAGTTAAAAAGGTGTGAAATATTTATAGAATTGGCATAATATATATATTTATTTATTTCCCGAGATTGCACTACAATATGCTATTGGTCTCGGCCTGCTAAAAAAATTGTATCCATGCGCTTCAATCATTTGTACGTTGTCTCCAGTTTGATTCACCAGGGATTTTAATGTCTTCCCCGTTTGCGCCTTCTTTCATATTGATTATCGAACGTCTCTCATTCTGCGTTTAGCTTTTCGATGTGTCTTAGCCTGCACAATCGTTGTATGTTTATACGTCTAACTATGTTCAAAGTGGTGTAAATCTCATACAGCTAATGTCCCATTCGCCGTCTACATTCTTTGTCAACGTATATGGGCTCATAGGTGTTACGAATTATTTTTCTCTCAATAATGCATAACATATATTTAACGGTTTTTGCAAGTATCCATGCCTCGGAACGGGTATCATAAGTGGTTTTCGTTTTCCTGGAGATGGATGAGCTTTTAAAATGTTTGCTTATTCCATAATAACATCTATTTGCAATCACTATCCTTCGGTTTATTTCAGGGATGATGGTTTTTTCTCTATTTACAGTGGATCTTGATAGATTAATTCTTCTACTATCTCGAAATAATAATTGCCTGCTTGAACTTCGTCGCATTTTTTATTTGCGTTGATTTTTCTGCAGTTGCAGTCAATATCTTTCTTTTATCCTCGTTTATACCCAGACCCCTTTTAGCTGAATCTTTCTCAATCTTCTCATATACAATAGTTACATCTCGAATGTGTCTTTCAATGATGCCAATATCATCTGGATAAGCGACGAGCACACTGAAAAAAGTGTTTTATCAATTAAAAAAATAATTTAAAAAGTATTTAAATTTAATTAATGTGATAATTGAATCAATTATTTTATTAGTTGAAAGAAAATTAATAATTTAATTTCGATTTAATTAACATATTAGTTGTATTGAAATAAATTTTCAATTAAAATTTTATTAAAAAACAAAAAATATTAATTGACTTTTTTCGTTTAAAATAAAATAATTTTAACATGTAGAATTGTTGTTGGGAATTGTCAATATTTATTTAAATAAATTAACACATTGTTTGAAATGGCAAAGTTTTTTGATAATTTTTTTTAATTAGAATTAAAAATATCATTTATTGAAAAAAATATTCACAATTTTACAATTTTTAGTAATCAAGATAATCATTTCGGTAATAGGCGCAAAATCAACAAATTGCTTGCTTGATATTATGAATTTGGTGTAAATTTGGTGATTGGAGAAATTAAATAATTTTTTCAGTGCATATGACTTTTGTCTTCAGCGACGCCCCTTTATTCCAATTTATGTTTTTATTAAAAGGTTGAAAAAATTGCAGGATAAGTTGTCCCATTGTCTGAGTCCTCTTGTGGTAGTAAATGGTTCAGAGATGACATTTCTAATTCTTACTTCTTACAACGGCGCGCTAATTTTACAGGAATACCGTCATCGGACAATTACTAAGCATTCCATTTGTCGTCCAATATATACAAACTGCTCCAAAGATCTGCCCTATAATTTAATTTCTTTTATTCTTATTATTTATTGAGTTTTGGTTTTCTATGTTTCCGTTTCTCTATTTTATAAAATAAATTCTACACGTTTATATTTTTTATGGACAGACTTTTATGAGTTTATGCAGAGCTACTACAAACTTTAAACAATTTACATACAATGACCGCATTCCCATATAAAACACGTACAGTTACCCGGGTACGTTGCTGCGCATTTAAGATTGTTAAGAATAAATTGGTCTCTCATGTAAATGACAAAAAAAAATTAGCTGCAAAAATACAAAATTTTTTTTAAGTTATTAGTACTCAAGAAGGTTCAGACATGCAGATTATGAATTTCAATGAAAAAAAACTGTGTTAATAACGCCAAAGGTACCCGGGTAACTTGCTGCGCTTATAAGGGTTAGGTACAATACCGACATTATTTGTAACATATCATTTCTTATATTGTTTGTTTCCAAATATAAAGATACATTTTTCTATTGAACTTCCATTTCCAAATAAGTAAACACTGCCTTTTTGATTGTGCACCACGATTTGTTAATATATTAATAAAAATATTTGGTCTAAAATTTTAATGATTTTTAAATGCACACAAAATATATCTCCGGCAGAAATACTTCTTAGGATACTACGATCCCAAATATTTTTATACACACAAAAAAATTCATAGGTAAAATTACCTGAAAATATGGTATAAAATTATCTAAGCGCAAGGGTAACATGGCATTATCTAAATTTCTTAGTTAATATAACTTAACATCACATAAACTTATTTTTTTGTTTCTATATAAAAATAAATTGCCTAAGCACGCCTTGGTATAATTACCTACATTATTTTTTTAGGGGTATTGGTAGAATAAGTAAAAGGTATAGTCATTTGAAATTTTAATTTTAAAATCCACATATCGTCAAACAAAAGAAAATAAGGAAAAAAATTTAAATTAGTGTCAAAAATCAAATAAATTAATATGACATTACATGGGAAATAATGGCAACTCTCCCTAATGTACATACTTGGTATTTATTATACGATGTATTTGCCTAATTTTATTTGCCTTTCTTGTAAAATATAATTTTCCGAACTTTTTTAAAACGTCCTTAACTTGTCTATATATTTTAATAAAAAAAAAATTCCATTTTTTCCTGCAGCACTGGTTTAATTATTATAAAATCATTTTTTCACAAATTTTATATTGTTAAAAACATTTTTCACAAAACTTTTGCCTGACATTTTTTATTTGACATTTTTCAATTCTGTTTATGAATGTTCGCTTTTCATTTTTTTACTAGACTCTTAAAATTCATCAAATTCATTTTTTTAGGAGTTGTGTTCTTAATCATCATAGACATTAATCGGCTAAATGTCAAAAGTTTTTTTACATTTTTATTAGCTGTTAACCTTTTTAATATGCTTCTTGGTTTTGAGAAATTTTTTCTTAGTGTGAAAATAGAATTGAAATTTAATAATTGTGAGCAAAAAGTGTGAACAAATATTTAAAATAAGTATAATAATGAAAAACAGTGTAATAACATTAAAATGCGTTATTGTGCAGTGTGTAAAAAACATTGTGCAAGTTATTTTCTGAAATTTAGAATATCGTTTTCGACATGCTGAGTTTAATTATTATTCTTTATTAATATATTCCTAAGACACGATTTTTTTTCAATATACATATTTCATTCCACACTTTTCTTTTCTTTTGTTATAGAACCGAAGACACTGACGTGAACATTCAATAAAATATGTTTTAATTTCCACAGATTTTTTATAATAATTTTAAAACAGAAACAGCAAATACTGGTAGTAATTTGCAAAATGGATTTAAATCTTCCCATTGGCATTTCGTTTTATTCAACGCCCAATTACTTCTAAACACTTTTTATTTTTAAAAACTTGGCTTCGAATCCCAGGTCAGTCAAGAATGAAAATTATCAATAACAATTTTAATTAATTTTCCATGTTGTAAAATTCCTTTCTTCATAAAAATAATTTAATGAAAATTAAATTTAATGAACTTAAGCCTAATTAAAATAGTAAAAATTTGGATTAAAAACCATGAATAGTTCAACAAAATAACCACAATACTAATTATTAAAAACTTATTTTAGCAAAATTTCGCTCGAAAATTTTTCATTTGACAAAAAAAAATACATGATTAATACAAAACACATTTTTCTTTACAGCTGGCAAGATTTTGACATTTTTCCCATTTGTATGTACAAACAAAACGCGTGTTGTTTTTTCTATTGTTGTATTGTTGTAGTTGTGCACAGACCTACAATGCAGAAGATTTGGAATAATCTTGATTTTTTATAACAATATACCTCAATAAAACTATTTTCCAAACGGTTTTGAAAAAATAAAAGATAACTAGATTAAACAACCGAAACTGAGATAATCAGAAAAATTAATAACACAAAATAAAGGCTACAAATAAAATCAAATTAACCCTACACAGAAAAAGTCAACATTAATTTCAATTAAAAAGTGTGTGATATTAATCAAAAAATTATTTAAATTTGCACCAGTAAACAAATTAAAAGTATTAATTAAACGCTTAATTTACTTGATTAAACTTTTAATCTACTTGCTTAAATTTGCAACGCCATTGTTGGTGACTAATATTTGAATGGAACGAAGCATATTTTTATTATATTACCTGACCACCATAAATCGAATTTTTCCGACATTTTAGCACCAATTCACACTGGTCAATTCCGGCCAAAAATCATATTTTTTAATTTCAGTAAAATTTTGATGACAGATTATAGCTAACATACAACTTATGTATACATTTGGCTCTTAGATAGCTCTGTTACTGTTAATACTGGATAATTGTTTTCTTATAATTTTAAGGGTTTAAAAGTTGAATTTTGTACTTTAAAATAAAAGTAAGCTATGATTTGCCCTTTAAAGGTTTTTTTTTTTTGTAAATTAGCACGTTAGTTTTAAACCGTGTTAGTAACTTATCAATCCATGTGATAATTGTGATTTTTTGCGCTTTTTTTTTATCATCGCCTAGCCCAAACAACTAATACCAGAGGCTTGAAATTTAAATGTACATAGACTCCGCTGCCAACGTGTATATAAAATAAAAAGTGGTAATTTGGGAAATTTTATTCCTAAGGGGTTAGAAATTGGTAAAAACGGTTCGGAAACCTTATATCTCGTGATCAATTACGCAAAGAAAAAACATGGTTGTGGTAATCATATTCTAAGAGCAACATATTATGATAAGATTCATGATTGTAGCCAAAATATTACTATTATTATTGAATCATATTATTACCAAATATATTTGTTATATCACATCATAATATTTTGCCCTTAATCCTAATTTTTTTTATTACATCCTATTATAATTTAATGTAATCATGCTATTATCATGTTAATCATAATAAGTTTAAAAGTAATCATATTATTATCATTCGTTTTCTCTAAAATAACACTAAACAATGGTCAATATATTTGCACCATTTTCAACCAATATAACTTGGTTTTTTTTAACGAGTATTTCTTTTATATTGTTTAACCACTGAAAATAACAAATAATTTGAAATATGTAATAATTTGGCATATGTAAAAGAAACGACACAACTGATGGAAAATTATTTTACAAATGGCGATAACAAAATATTATTAGAGTAGAGATATTTTGTTTGCATCTTAATTATATTATGAGAACACTTAAAGAAATTGATCATGTTATGGTTATTAAATATCCTTAAATGGTTGTGAGGAATATAATATGTTTGCAAAGTTATCATCATTTAGTTGTTATAAAAATGATTCTCAGTGAAACATACTTAAATTTTTAATTGCGATAAATATTGGCATGTTTACAGTTACTATAATATTGTTGATAATAAATAAAAATAATAATATTTTGTGTACGACAACAATATATTATTACAATAAACATAGTATAGTTGCCGTAAGCACACCCAACCATATTTTTCTCTGTGCGAACAGAGGTAGCCGTAATATTAAAAAATATCATTAGTAAACCGAAAATTAAATTGACAAATGCTTGGTTGTTTTGGGAAATGTTTACATTTTGGAGAAAAATATAATTTTGGTACTTTTTTGGTAACCAATTTATCTTTTAAAGTAATAAAAATTAAATTTTGTTCTTCTCCGCTTCAACCCCATTTTGGACCTTTTTCGTAAATTCGAATATATAAATATTCCATACAAAATTTAAATTTAAAATAATGTTGATAAAATAATAATTTCAAATGATGGCATGTAACACTCATATTTATTATATATAGTGATGCATCTTAAATTGGATATTCACTCCCACCCCTGCCATCAAACCAAAAAAAAAAAAATTATAAAAGAAATTTTGCAATATAGAATGTTTCAGTTAAATGTTTCACCTCACACCTCACATCCCCTCTCCCCCGAGCTCAAGGTCGAACCGCGCCTGATATATGCATTGATTAATATATATATATATATGTGATGTATTTAATTATAACCATACTCAGTTAGTCAAAAATAAGGGGGCGAGAGAGGAGCATACATAGATGTTTAGCACAATACTTATATAATCTTTACAAAAGATCATAGGTAGTATGATATTATGATCAATACTTTTGGGTTGTCAATGCTTACCTGGCCATCCCCTGTTTCTGCATGTCCAAAATTTGGTATCAATTTTGATATTCTTAGGTTGGATACCAAATTGTAGCTATTTACTTAAAGAAATAACAAAAAGTTATGATTTTTGGCCGCAATTGACTAACGTGTAATTGCGTAAAAGTATGAAATTGGCACAAAAAAACATTTTTTCTTTTGGTAATTTTTAGATTTCAAATTGAATTTTGGGTTTTGGTGTATTAAGAGGCTTATGGTAGCAAAGATTTTTATGAAACATTTCAACCCAATGTATCCCTTTTTTTAAGAAAGGGACTAAAAAGACCCATAAGTTGTTAAAATAGATATTCCATAGATATGTGCCTCGCAAGACTTCAAATACATTTTACGAAGAAAAGGGTACCATTGCATGCCAAGATTATGACAAAACGGTGAAAATTTAACTCCCCCTTAAATAAGCACTCAAATTTAACTTTTAAAATGCCAAGATTATGACAAAACGGTGAAAATTTAACTCCCCCTTAAATAAGCACTCAAATTTAACTTTCAAAATGCCGATACACCTATACATTTTTATGGTGCCTTCTTCGTAAAAATTACACCCTTATTTCTATAAAGCCCACTTTCGAAATACAATTTTATAGGCCAAAAACTTCAAACGGCCAATTGTAATGTCATAAAATTTAGCACATATTAGTTTTACATCACTAGAAATCTTGATGTCAGATACTAAGAAGATTGGTTCATTATTTACCACAGATCTGATAAAAAGAATACTCCCGAAATATTATAATTCTAAGAGAATGGTTTCAAAAATTCAACACAGCCGAATATAGTACCCATACTTGATAGCATGACACAAATACAGAAGGTAGTTCCACTTCCGTCTCAAAATATATTTTTTGAAGTTTATCGGAATTATAATAAGTTTGTTTTTTGTAAACATTATAAAAAGCGTTGCATCAGTTAAAAAAGACATTAAATTACATTTTGGATATTATTAGTTAAAATGTGTAATTCGTATTACAAATTAACAATATTTTATTTTGATTATATTTCAATTGTGTTAAATTATGCATTTAATACCAACCAGCGAACTTATACCCCACTATAGTTTAGAAATTAGTAATTAAATTTAAAATTTATACTCGATCAAGCCCGACCTTATAGTATCATATCGACAGTTTACCGTTGTTTATCAATGCCATTTTATACCTATACATTTATAATGCAGCTATGGCATGGAAGCTATATTCGGGAATGGTATAGTTGTGGAAGCTATGATTAAATAGGAGCCGATTTTAATATAACTTTGTAGGATGATCTAAATTGTAATCAAATTTAAAGTATAAATGGGCACATAGAGTATTGCAAAAATAAGTTTGTATTAAGTCTCTGTAAAATTATGGTCCGATTGCGATAATCATCAATTGGCTTCGTCTTTGTGAAAATTAAATGCATATGTACATTTAACAAATTTCATTAAACGATCTCCTAATTTGCGTTTTTTGTACGTTATAACTTTGCGCACAGAGTTCACCTTGACAGCCAGCCATAAGGTGATTGGAATACTAAAATTGGGTATAGAACCAATATTTGTAGGTGTTACACATATAAGCACAAACTCTTCTGCACCAAAATAGATAAATGTTGGTAACGAACTTCACATAATTTGAATGAATTTAATTTATTTTTTTATTTACAAAATTCACAGAAAAATGTTAAAGCTTTTTAATATAAATTTTTTTAAATGTTATATAAATTTATATAAAATTTTATAAAACTTCAATTAAAAAACAAAAACAGAAAAGTAGGACTATATAATGAAATATGATAACACAAATTTTCATAATTCCAATAAACATCAGAACGCCAATATGGCAACAAAAAGAGAGAGTGGAACTACCTTCTGTATTTATATCATGCTTGATAGTATTTAAATAAAAAAATATTTATATATATTTTAAAAATTTTTAATGCTTAAGTGCACTCACATATTCAACACCATTTGAAAATTATTTATTATGCAGCATCTTGTTGTCAGATCAAAACAGCTAAATTGCAAAAAATATAACTGCGCTTATAAAAACACTCATTCGTTCGTATAAACGTATAAATACATGTTTTAAATACAATTTATTTTTTATAACAGTATAGGAGTATGTTTGTTGCCAGTGTCTGATGTTGTTTGTGTCTCCATTATAAAACTGATAAAGATAGCACAGCAAAACTCAAAGTCCTTAGTACAATCACTAAAACATACTCGTAGCAATACTATGGACCAACTGTATCAAACATCAACTTTAAAGTTTATGTATATGTAAATGGATGTGTGCAATATAATGTATTAGTATTATGCCTGCAGCCATTGTACTAACGGCTAAAAATTGAGAACAATTGCGTTTCACTGTTAGTCCATAAAATCCAATTGAAAATTAGTTATTGTTTACTTTACTACGAGAATATGCAGCAGCAGCAGTCCGTTTATAAATATACGGTATACATTCTTACGCACATATGGAAAACCCTTGAGCCTTTGAACACACGTGTGCTTTCCCAGCAAACGCAAAATCAAAGATTTAAAGCAACACGAATGCTCAAAATAATTTTTTTGTATAAAACCTTTTTTTACATACTTATAAAATATGAAGAAAACGTTTTAATTTTTAATGAAAGTACAATTTTCGAACACTATAAAACCAATTTAAAATCGTTGATTTTAGAGAAAGAAAATATTTAAAGTCGTTCTTTATTTTATATCAAGCCTGTGTGTTTTCTGGTCTTTTGCATACAACAAGCTATTTTTTCTTTTTTTCTTTCCTTTTTGCGTACTGTTTACACATTGTTACGCATATAGCTGCATGTTCTTCATATTCATACTCACACTTAATAACACATTTTCATGTATGTATTTTTACAGGCACACGCATACAAACACGCACAGAAGCTCATATTCCTCCATATTTTTAATACTGGCATCAACAATATCATCATTGTATGGCTTCAAAGTATTATTGCCAATGGGCCTTTTCAATTGTTGATTATTTGTTTATGTGTATAATGTTGTTGATCACACTTCAGTATATGATATTGAACGAACACTCTCGTTGAATATAATAAGGACCATTAACTTTAAACGAAACCTAAGAAAGATGCATGTTAGAATGTTTTATTAGTGCAAAAATAAAATTTAAATTATTTAACTAATTTAGGTCCGATCTTATGATACACTACTCTATTTGCAAATAGACACAGGATATCTTTGTGAGATTTTCAAAAATTTGATGCAGTTGTAGTTTTTATCTCATATCCTAGTAAATTTGGTCGATTTGGCTAAGTTTCTAAATAGCCTAAATAGTCCACATTATATCTGTGGTCTTCGTTAGCCGAACTGGCAGACATACGGACAGATGGACGATTTATTGTCATCGCGATTTCAATAATGTTAATGCCATTCGATAGAAAACATTAGAACTAAGGTTTCCAAAAATCGGATTAAAATATTGGTAATTGTGGGTGTGGCATACTGCTGGAAAAAAATAAGTTATGTTGTTTTAGAAGAAATTTAATTTTTGTAAATTTGATCAGAACTAAATTATGATTACTCGCAAACTATTATCAATAATGGGTTGACATTTGTTTTTTTATACAAGTGTATTACTGCACAGAAAAAAGTATTTTATCAATTAAAAAAATGGTTTAAAAAGTATTTAAATTTAATTAATTGAATCAATTATTTTTTTAGTTGAAAGAAAATTAAAAATTTAATTTTGATTTAATTAACATTTTAGTTGTATTTAAATAAATTAACACATTGTTTGAAATGGCAAAGTTTTTGATCACTTTTTTAATTAAAATTAAAAATATCATTTATTGAAAATATTTTTTCAAAATTTTAAAATTTTTAGTAATCAATATAATCATTTTGGTAGTAGGTCCGAAATCCACAACTTGCTAGCTTGATATTATGAATTTGGAATAAATTTGGTGATTGGAGAAATTTAATAATTTTTTCTGTGTGTACCATTTAAACATTTTGTGTTATTTAATGTTTTCCCAGTCTCTATATTTTACCTAAATCCGAATATCCGAGGAGTAGAACTTGTTCGGGTCAAAAGGGGTTAAAAAGATTTTAGTACCGTCAGAAAGCTGAAAGTGTCCTCTTTAGCCCTACATATACGCCGGCAACTGTTTGGAACTGTGTGTTGAACAATTTTTTAATTTTAATGAAATTAATCGCAACATTATGTTTGATCTTTTTATTTTACTGAAATATAGCACAATGGTTTACGAACGTTTTGTTTTGAAAAATAATTCTGCAACTGATGCAATTCTTGAAACTGTCTTTGCAGGGCAGCTTTTTAGTTGATTTGAAAGAACAGGGCCTCTAAAATTAGTAACCTCGGATATTCAAACTTTTAAAAATTTGGCAAAAAATAAATTTATGGATTGCAAAAAACATTAAACTTAAGCTGAGTTTCAAAATAATATGCTTAAACGTTTAGGTTATCTGCTTTGCCTTTAGATATATTCAGATAAAACGGATATTTTAAGTTGTTTTTTTAACGATTTTTCGAGTTTGTTAATCGGGTGGATTATGTTTAATATCAAACTGTTATCAGTAGTGGGTCAAACATTGTTTATGTTGGTAGGAATGCAGACTTTAAGTTAAGTGGTTTGCTGTATTTTTAATAGCGTATGTATTTTTCTATAAGTATAGTGGAATATTCGAGGCGAATGTATATGCGTATAAAGGTAATACATATGAATACTCATGCTTACTATCTCCCCAAAAGATGGCCATGCTCGTTCGATGATAAAAATATTTTCTCCAGTAATATGTATGTATATAAAAACGTTTATATTTTTCGATAGAAAACGTTATGAGTGTGCTTCTCCCACTGCCGTATACAAAAAAAAAAAAATAAAAAAAAATATATAAGTAAAAAATTCTAATAATTTAATAGTAATGTTTTCTAATACGTTCGTAATTTTCTGGAAAATTATGATCAATATCAAATGCTAAATAGTGACAGTATTGCCATTTTTGTAAAAAAAAAGTCATGTTTTTAAATCGTTTTTCCGGGGTATTTCTTAATCAACAATGGGGATGGTTTTTAGTCCACTGTTTTAAGACCTTTTCGCTCTACATAACTTAAAAATTTCATTGTGATATCTTTATCCATGACGGATTCATAGAATGAAACATTAAAATTATTATTTCTATAGCGTAAGTGAATGAAAAGGCTTTCAATATGAGTCAAAATAGTTATTTTAAGGTTTGAAACTCTATAAATCTGACATTAATAAAGATATAATAATGAAATTTGGCAGTTCTGTAGATTCAAAAGTTCCTCAAACAGTGCACTTAAAAACATTTACCTTTTTTAATACAAAAAACAATAATTCCCAAACTAATCAAAAGCATTTTCATACTAAATACTAAAAAAACAAGTTCAACTTTGAACTTAAATTTTTTAACGACTGCTAAGCCGATTTTTAACTAAAAGGAAATTCAAGAAGTTTTGTCTCCAGCAAAAAAAATCTCTCCAGCAAACTGCAAAATTATCTCTATCGATTCAAAAGTTAGAGATTTTGGGCCGATGAAAAACGATTTTCCGCCACTGTGCGTCGGTTATTCAACTGCGCTACTGCGCTAGTCATAAGGTCCCAGAATATAAATATTTTATTGGGAGTATGATCAATATTGTGAAATTGCAAACAAAATGGCAAACATATATATAAATATAATCTTTTCCACGTCCCCCAGGGACATGTAAGGAGACATCCTAAGGACATTAGACCTTTTGGTGTTACGACTTCTAGGGAAAAAGTGCAATCCTTGACAGTGATGGAAAATTACAAAATTTAGATGTTACAAGTACAATTACAAACTTACTATATTCTAACTTTATTAACCGAGCAATAGTAACGTAGACCTCTAGCCCGTTAAAGTGAGTCAGACTAAAATCTCTGGCGGCAATCGAATCCACAACCCAAACAATAATATACTACTTCACCACCAACAAGTCTACCTAAGCACACAAATGTGCAGCTTTATATTACTGTTACCTTCTTCTTTTACACCTTGGTACACTTATATTTGTATAAATTACTTAAAGTAAAGAGTAGATTTTTTTCTATATACACATTTGAATTTTTTCTTTCTTGCCCAAGTGTTTGTTCCCTAAACAAATATACGTTTTTCCCCATTCCACATGTACCTATATTCAAGAATGTGTGTTTATTTTTTTCATGACACATATCGTGCTCTTGATTTTTTGTATGGCACAAATTCATTCGATATTTTATCATTTTTATTTTAGCACAATGCTGTTAGTCTACATTAAACACTTGTTATTTGAAGTTGGGGATATTTTATACAAACAGTAAATTTCATATGCAAGAAATTTAGAGAAAAGAAATACAAATAAATACTGTAGGACGCATTTCTATTCAACCATAATATAAGAGTAGCATGGTCATTCGTACGTACAATTATTCTCAAGTGTAAACTGGTGTTGACAATTTTTTTCGATTAAAACTTTGCATTGTTTACCTATTTATTTAAGGCATACTGCATGTATAGAAAGGTATAGAAGCAGTAAGAAAGTATTGTCGATGCATATGATACTCTACACTATATTATTCCCAAGAATCTTTTTTAGAGTTTACCGTTATTTGCGGCCCATGGACAATCATGGACCCAGTAAAACAAAATTATGTTATGAGAAGGGCTTTGAATAACATGCAACTGCATGTTTTTTCTCTAACGTTTAAATACCAAGTGAACAAGTTATTTATCCGAATAACACTTTTTGCTGAAAATTATCATCGATTTTCTTGTGAATGCACTGATAAAAAAAGACGTCATAACGCTGATGTATTTTGAAATCAGTAATATGACAAGTGTCTTCGTTTTTGAACCCATGCCACTTTGCATCATTGTGATGTCAGATTAAGCATCACCTGGCCAAATTGCCATCAGGTAAAAAACAATTTAATTATGTCTTCAATGGGATGACACATTGGCATCACAGAAATGACGAATCGAAGTCGGTTTTATAAAGCATATCATGAGTACGATGACAAACTGTCATTAAATTCAGTCATTGTAATTGACCTTAAGTCAAATTGAGAGAATATCATTATTTACTTACCCGTTACACATGTTTCTTTCACTTTTGTTGTATTCCGGCCTTTGTTAACAGAATTACTCTCAATTTTAAGACACCTGCATCATGTCTGATATGGTTTTCGTAATAATTCTACTTAAAAAATTTGTATTTAAATAAATCATTTAAAAAATAGAATATGGGAATTTTTGCTTCAAATTTTACCTTTTAAACATGTGTTGATAATATATTATGATATGATGGCAAATTTTACCTTTTAAACATGTGTTGATAATATATTATGATAATATATTATACTGATGAAATTCTTTATAAAACCGACTACGATTCGTCATTTCTGTAATGCCAATGTGTCATCCCATTGAAGACATAATTTAAATTTTTTACCCTGATGACAATTTGGCCAAGTGATGTAAAGGCTGACATCACAATGATGAAAAGTGGCATGGGGTCAAAAACGAAGACACTTGTCATAGTACTGATTTCAAAATACATCAGCTTTATGACACCTTTTCTATCAGTGTACACAAAATGTGTCATCGAATTGATTTAACTATAGTCGTTGCGTAGATGACGCATAAAATATGGCAACATTTTAGGATGACGTTCATCACTGGATTGATGTAATTTTTTGCCTCATTGATGCCCTTTGTCATAACATTCATGACACAATTCTGATGTTAGGGCATCATCAATCTGAAGATGCATTTTTCTATGTTATGTTTACTTGTATAAATTCATATAAATACCCATATTATATTAATTTTTGCTGAAAAAAGCATTTGTTGTTGTATTTTTTGGTTTAATTCCAACTTTTTTTTTATCAAAAAACAAGCAGATTGTAGCACTCAAACTAAAATTTATTAAATTATAATTTTTTTTAATCGGAGAGAATGAATTAATATGTTGAAATTCAAAATTACAGTTACTTAATATTTTGTAAGATGTTTTGTATTTCACAAATATCTTCATATTGATGTCTTAATTTTTGAAGTGTCGAATACACAATCTTCAATTGGTTCCAGAAAGGAGAATGCATGCCATGAAACTCCTTGAGAATAATTTGAATTTTTGCAGCTCCTTTTTAATAAGAAAAATTTTGAAAAGCACCAATTTTGCAATCCAATTTTAATTTTTTTTTTAATGCAATGAAAAACAATTCCCTCACAGAAAAAAGGGTTTTATCAATTAAAAACATGGTTTTAAAAGTATTTAAATTTAAATAATGTGATAATTGAATCAATTATTTTTTTGGTTGAAAGAAAATTAAAAATTTTATATTGGTTATTTAACATTTTAGTTGTTTTGAAATAAATTTTCAATTAAAATTTTAATTAAATAACAAAAAATTTTAATTGACTTTTTTCGTTCAAAAAAAAAAAAAAAATATAAACATGTAGAATTGTTGTTGGAAATCGTCAATATTTATTTAAATAAATTAACACATTGTTTGAAATGGCAAACTTTTTTAATTAAAATTAAAAAAATCATTTATTGAAAATATTTTTTCAAAATTTTTAGTAATCAATATAATCATTTTGGTAATAGGTGCAAAATCAACAACTTGTTTGCTTGATATTATGAATTTCTAATAAATTTGGTGATTGGAGATATTTAATAATTTTTTCTGTGCTGTGTTTGGCTTTTAATTTTGAGTACATTCAAACAAAAATTAATTTTACTATTGAAAAAAAGAGATGTTTATAGACAAAAGTAACGTAACTTCGCTTAATGTGTATGTCAAAATTTAAAAAAAAAATAAAAATTACAGAAAATATACCGTATCTGGGCTTGTTTTTTTTTAGTTTTTCTTTAAATAATAAATGCATATTTTATTATTTTTTAAAATATTGTGTGTATGTATTTCGAATTGTTTTATGCGCATACTTTGCAATAATAAATGCATGATATTGCACGCCCTTCCTATGAGGTTAATCTACATACAAACCTTTTTTGTGTCGTTTATTTCTAGATATCTGTTACATGCGATTTATATATGAGATTTTTTTAATTGGAATTAAAAGCGCTTTTGGCGAATAGCTAAACAAGATTTTACTTAAAAAACTCATCGATATTAATAAAAAAAACTTACAAAATGTACTTGCTACACTGAAATTGTTTATACGACATTATTTTTTTGTATTTATACATTTTTAGCAACAATAAACTTAACATAAGAAAAATCTTCGAACAAAGAAAAGCTCAAATTATCGATGAAATTGAATTTCTTATTTCATCATTTGCGTTAACTAATTAAGAAAAGTTTAACGTTACAATGAAAATCTAAAAATTTTTAAAACTTAAAGGAAATTTGGCTTAACAAAAATGGCAAAGAAAATGGCTTATGGCAAAAAAATTTTTACATGGATTAACGAGATGAAAAACAGATATATCTAGGCACTAAATTGCTAAATTTGCAACTCTGGATACCATAAATCACAGTATTTACAGGCACATTATGAAGAGTGTTCCTTAGTGGGGGCACTTGCGCAATCATTGAGACGACAAAAGAAATTGTTATTTTTTAAAGATCCATATACATAAGACTATATAGTGCCGAATACTATCTAGATATCTACATCGATATCAGATTTTGTCGTGTTGAATTGATTTTAAGGCCGTTACCATGAGCATAGAAACCCAAATTCAATTAGTTTCTATGGTAATGGCGTTATGGTAAATCACCTATAATCAAGTACTATAATGCCCATAATTTTGGTTCAAACAGCTGTTTTGGATTGTTATGCCAATGTCACGTTTAATTGCAGCTTTTGAGAGGGGGCTTATATAGGAGTCCTGGTCAATTCAAAATGTACTAGTACAAAATTATAACGAAATTAGGGACCATTTTTAAAAGTCCTTATGACAATTAAAAAGTATGTTCAAAATTTAATCAAATTATCTGTAAAATTGCGACCTGTAATTAACGTACAAGTTTTACATGGAAAGACAACTGGAAGGATAAAAATCGTTAGATTTCTCAAAAATTTATTCTGAATCGATTAGTATACTAAAAGGTGGGTATAGAAATAAAATTTTTATGTTTGTATAACGCACATCAGCACAAATGCAGAGCATTGAGTTATATTTCCACATTTGGTTTAAAACTTATATCTAGGGAATATTCAAAATCTGGATTACCGTTGCTTTGTATTACCTTCTTTAGAAAAAAAAAACTGCTGCAAAGGTTTCGGAATGCAGTTCTTAGTTTAGTTTTACCCCGGTAGGCTAGCTGGTAGTGAGCTAGTCTATCAGTACCGGGGTTGCGGGTTCGATTCCCGCCAGAGACTCTGGTCTCCTGCAGACAAGCAAAAAGCTTCGCGGGATTTAGTGTAGGAATAAAAAAAAAAAAAAAAAAAAAAAAAAAAATAATAATATTAAAAAAAAAAAAAAAAAAAAAAATGTAGAAGGTGCTTAATATTCTCTGAACTGAAAATTTTAAAATACAAAAAAAAACTCATTACTTTTTGTATAATTGGAAACATTAATTATTTAAAGTTTTTTTTTTTTAGTATGAATACCTTCTTCCAATAAAAGTCCAGCTTTAAAAAACTACGAAAATCATATTTATCTAGCTCATATTTATCAAGCTATTGCATGTATGTACTTAAAGCTGGAAATCTGTTTTTAAAAAGAAACAGTGTTTTTGATAAACAATATAATCACTGAGAAATAATCCTTATATTATTTGTTTTTAAGCCTCGTACACAATGCTAGCAACAATTTTGTTTTTTCACTGGTGTTCACAATAGAGCAACAATTTTTTTTCACAACCACGCACTTTTTCCATTAAGAAACAGATTGCAAATTTTGCCCGCAACAATTTTCTTCTTATTTTTTAAAACATTTTGTTGAAATTTATCAATCAACACTAACAATGTCGACAAGAACATTTCTTTCGCATTTTTATATTAAAAACAATAATAAAAAATTTAAATTTGTTTTTGTTTCCAATATAAATATAAGAATGAAATGTTCTTGTCGACATTGTGGGCCAGGCAGTAAATAAAATTATTATAAACGTCATATACATTTTCATACAAATTGTTGCTGAAGTAGAAGTAGCCTCAACTTTTTAAAAAAAAATTTCAGTAACATTTTTTTTTCGAAAAATAAAAGGAAAATATATGAAATACTGTGGGAAGAAATAATATAGAAGAAAAAACGAAATGGTTGCTAGCATTGTGTACGAGGCTCCCACAAAGTCTAAAGTATTTTTCGAAGATACTTCCCAGATCTAATTATTGTTTGAAATGTTCAGAAAACAATTACAACTTATCATGAGAGGCTTGGCAGCTATAATCAGCATTTTTCAAATACGAAAGTTTGTCATCATACACCGGTTTCTTACACCAACTGTAGATCTTTTGCATATTTTTGTGCTTTCCCATTTCACATGCCTGACATCATATAGAAATTATCGGCTTATCGCTAGATATATCGGGAAATTGATTAATTGTTGAAGAAGTGTAAGTTGGATTTGGCAAGTGTGCTAGTGCCATTTTGATAGCGAGGCGTTTTGGAATGTATTCATTACCATTGGAATATCTGACCGCTGTTTAATTTCTGGCATAAACATCTCTTTTGCCAAACTTCGAAAGAACATTCTGCGTATGATTATGACTTCTATTTTCTATGTTGATTATATATGCAGGTAAGACGGATATATCTAACAAGCTTAAAACATTGCCACTGGCCAGCGCAATGTTTTACGTTCGGTAGAATATGCCGACAGCATTTTGTCCATTGCATAAACAACTCCTTTGCTGGCGTTATAGTCTAGTTTTGTTTGTTTTTTGCCACAATAACATTACTCAAAGTTGTACTTGACAATATTACAACTGCAAAAAAAATGTGGCATACAAATCTTAAAGCGACTACCGGAAATATTTATTTTTACATCACTTACGTTTAAAACTGCTCCAAACAAGAACTTCGGAAGCTACAAAAAAACTCAAATTGTTTTACAGACGTCCTAAATTTGTATTCGCTAATTAAATCAAAATTACTACAAATGTAGATTTCCGAGCACATAAAGGTGAAAACGAAAGAATTTTAAATTACACCAGAACTACACCTCAAAGAAATTACCTAGGCTCTACCACTACAGTAAAAATTACACCGAATTCGGGTAATTTTCTTCAAAGTGGTAACACCGATCGGTATGCTAAAATGTGGGCCAGGAACCCATATTACTATATATTTAATACATCAGCGCAAACACTTAAATTATTCTTAAATTGCGTAATGTAGGGTGCAAGAATAAATAAATTAAAATTTGTAAATATTATAAGCTGACCTTAACAGGGTCTAGTGGTTGTTTCAATTTAACAAATTTGAATATGACACGTGTCACGAACGAATTCATTTACTGAAAAGAAAAAAAGGTTTACGCTTTAACGTTTTATCTCATTTAATTTTTCAATTGCCTTTCTATTTTAAGTATTTCTTCCCTTTTTTTTTATCAGTATAATAGAACATGGTCTGCACTCCCCATTCGCTGTTCCCAAACAATATTTTAATTTTGCAGAAAACATGGAGCTAAGCATTTTCATGATAATTGGTTTGTATATGGTAAAATTTGTATTGAAAGCACTGCTATAAAAATTCAAAATATTTTAAACAACCTTCACTTAAAATGCATTATTTTATAAAAATGTAAGACGGCGATCATAAAGCGCTATCGAGCCATGCTGACTGCAGTTTTGATTACAAAAAATAATCAGCTTAACATCAACAACATTTGGTTCCAACAAGACGGCAAAACTTGACATACAACGCACTTAGCAATCGATTTGGTGACAACTTTATTTCCAGATGGGGTCCTGTTCACTGGCCTCCTCATTTGCGCGAGGTAATGACTCTGGATTAGTCATTGATTTATGCTGAGAAATCAGTAACTCCTGCAGTATTGAAAGCCAATATTCATACCGCAATAGAGGCCATACGGCCAGATTTCTTGGAAAAATAAGTCAAGGATAGCACGTTGGTCAAAAATCCATTTTTTCTGGCCAAAATGTAATATTTTTAATTTCTTCTTTCGCCCTTTTTATTTTATAATGAGAATTAAAACACTTTAAACCAACAGAAAATTTGTTTTGTATTTATATACCGTTATTAATTGTTAATGTGTAAAGCGACAAACACAAAACATTTTTATGTTGTTAAAGAATTGAGTGCGAGCAGTGCATTTTAGGTGTTTGGTCAAACAGTATATTAGCAATTATAGAAAAGAAATCTAATTAAAATTTTTATGGATAATCAAGCTAAAGGTATGTGTTTGTAATATGTTTTAAGAAATGTTTAACAAATATTGGCTAGAGTTAAAAAAAACTTGCATTTTCTAAGGGCATATAAAAAAAGGTTAAAATATTTGTTTCCCGAACAAATTATAACTTAAAAAATGTCAAAATTTGTCCGGTGCAAAACAAAAATCCAAAAATAGTAAATAGTCTATAGGTTATTATTCATTAAATATTTGCGTCAATTATTTCCAATTCTTTGAAATTAATTAATTTTTGTCAGGTAACCTTAGCATCAAAAACTCTGATCTTTTTCAAATCTGTTATAAAAACAAATGGTGAAAATAACTTTTCCGACGATAATATGAAATATTTAGAACAAAAAGTACGAATTTATTGTATGAAGTTGGGATAGAAAGCCACTTCTGTAAGTCCCGAAATGGCAAGTGGCTGGCATCTGAAGTAATGTTTAAAACCTATAAAGTGCAAACAGAAGTCCCAAGCTTTTCAGGGGCTGGTCGGCCACGATTGGCATATTCAGAAATGTCTGAGCGCAGCAAAAGAAGGAAAGCGGCAGGTCTCACATCATGCAAGCATGTTAAAAACAAACAAATGTTTCCAAAAACCACTTGAAATTCCTTGGGCTTAGTTAGAAATAGCTTTTTAACATTAAAAAAAATAATTTTGGCCAGAAAAATTGGATTTTTGGCTAATATGGATTGGCCTGATTGAATGGACCGTGTAACTCTAAGCCATGCCGGATACATGCCTGAAATCAAATTTAAAAAAAATAAATGCCTTGAAATTATCTACCAGAGTATAATAAAAAAACTTCATTACAACAATATTTCTGTCTTGTGTTATAATGTTAAGTGCTCATGCAGCTAAAAAAGCACCCTATATATATATATATCTATTTATTCTTAAGTCAGCTTCCTTTCCAGAAGCTTTTTCCTTATTGGAAAGATAAAAAATGATCGACTTTTGTATGTGGGCCTGTCGAACCTCCAGAGAGATATAAGACGACCCGCTTCGCCTTATTTTTTCAGAACACATTAGATTCACAGTATCACACTTGTACGTTTATTATGATTACTTGACAAGTCTTAATATAAAGTATTGTAGTCTGACACGCCGACTAGTAAGCAAAAACTAGTAAGAAATTATTGTCGGTCAAGCCCGATCATATGATTCCCTGCAGTTAAGAATATAAGAACAAATTTTTGCGAGCGTACCGTATTTGGGACCCATGGTTAATTACAAACCCCCCAGAACAAATTTATGTGCTTGAGGTTAAGATTTCCAAAAAAATTCCTTGTGCCGAATATTATTTAGATATCGTCATCTATGTATATGATATTTATTTTCCTTTAAGTGATTTTAGCAAGTGGGTTTATATGGGACCTACGGTTAATTTTGGAGCCACCAGTAGTGCGATTCTGTAATAAATTTCAACGATAGTTGTCATTGTTTAAAAATTTAACAAGCAATTTAACGATTTTGCCATTCTGTAACATTTTAAACAACACTTGTTATCATCACTTTACATTATACGATTTTTGTCGTTGCGATTCTTACCTTATAGGCGAGAGGGGTGAGAGGAATTAAAAGGGGTACACAAACGAGTGTACTCTTCGATTCGTTGTGTTCATTCATTCGCAGTGTAAAAATATATGTATACACAAGAAGTTGTAACGACAAAAATCGTACAATTTAAACATTAGACCAGTGGTGTCAATTATGATTGTGTTGGTGCGATAACTCTTGTCTCTTACATTCCCAGCGGGAGAAATCTGTGGTTGCGAGGCCTATTACGAGGCCTAATTAACAAACATATTTTGCTATGAAGACTTTAGAGCAATTAATAATAATACAATTATCGAAAAATGTTGAGTTATGGACAGACAGTATCAGTTATTAAAATTTAGCACTTGACAATATTTGAAGTCTTTTTACAACCTTATACAATTCTTTCCAATATTTTTAATTTTTTTAAAATGATTGTACAATGTTAAAAACAGAAATAAAACAAAACAGAAACAAGGATAATAAATAATAAATATATTATTTCTGTTTAGAGGCCTCAAAACAGGCCGTGCGATATTTCCCGCTGAATGAGAGTGTTTTGCAGTAAACCATTATATTTTACGCTCGCAAAATAAAAGAGCTAAGCGTACATGTGAGTTTTGCTGACACAATTGTGTATGACGCTGACATCCCTGCATTAGACCGACTTCAAGGAAGAAACGACGTTGCGAGTAACGACAAAAAATGTGTAATGTAAATTGGGACTAAACGACAATTTTTTTAGTGTTATTTATTTGTTTTTTAATATCGGAAAATTAAGAAAAATGTTTTTTACAGAAATAATATATCTATAAAATAGCCATTGAGTATTTTGCATTTAATTTTATATTTAAAATGTTTTACTTACCTTCTTTAAAAAATAAAAGTAAAAAAAATCTGTTAGTTTAAAATATCCTATTTGTTTTTTGTATTCCTCTTTGTGCTTTTCGTTATTTTGCCATTTTTGTGAAAGTGATTCCACTTGACTTTCATGTTTATCTACGTTGTTAACAACAAAACAGGCTGACAATTTTAAAAACTGTTGTTATTGTTAAAAGTTGCAGAATCCCACTACAGTTCAACATTTTGCAATGACATGGTAACTATCATAAAAGACATTGTCGTTAATGTTTATGTCAATACAGTAGAGTCGCGAAAAAGTTAACCGAAATATCCCAAGGGCTATTAACTTTTTCGAACAATTAACTTTTCTAGGCGGTTTTAAATTTGAAAAAAAAATACAATAATAAATAAAGATTTTTCGCAAATAATACACTATTATTATAAGTTGGCGTGAGCTTAAGTTTGAGATTAACGCGAGGTTATAATAATGTTCAATAATTTTATTTGAATGACTTACTTTTCATCATTACAAAAAATAAACTTACTGCCTGTTTGTAGAACGCGAGCGCAAAAGTGACTCGCTTAACTTACATTTAAAACAAAAACAAAATTTTTGTTTTACAAACAGGCATTTAGATTTAACTCGTACCGGCTGGTTTAAAGTTGTCAAGTACTGTTGCACTATAATTTATAATTATTTATATTGCATGTTGAATACAGTGTATTATAAATGAAAGTTGCTTCATTCAACGTATGTCTTGAAAGAAGGTTATCACAAATCTGCCGATGTCGAATTCCGGTGCTTTTCGTAGAATTTGCCAGCCATCCATTACTGAACATAATTGTTCTTTTAGATTGAAGTATGAGGTATTCTTTCTTAGCTTTTGATATTAAAATTAGACACTCATGCATTCGGTGATGCAGGAAACCTTTATACCTGTATTAAGATCATCCTATTCCGGTCTATACAATGCAAGTAGTTTTTTCGTGTGTGTTTTTTCATATGTGTTAACCGCAGCCTCGAGTATTTCTTGACATTTTATTTTTAAGATGGGTACTTCAGACACACCATAATTTTTCGCCAGCAGTTCTCCTTGAATATCTTAATAAATTTTATTTAAACTTTCTGCTTTAAATTAAATTTGTTTCGCGAAGTCTTGTACCGAATTGTTGACACTTATTAACAGTACGCGCAGAGAAGTTCACTGAGAGTTAACTTTTAAGAGCGACCCATGGACGCTGCAACATTCGGTTAACTTTGTAGCGAGTTAACTTTTTCGCGGTTATACTGTGTTAACATTAGGGAGTTATGGATTTAAAACTTTTTTCGAGTGTGCTCTTTTCTTTTTTGATATTTGACATTCCTTTCAAACCATTATTAAGAGAAAAGTTTACAAATATTAATTGGGAGTGCATTTAATACATGCAATCAGTAAATGATCAGATTGGCTTTTTGTCAGTAAATGATCAGATTGGCTACAGTACCTATTCAATCGAAAAAAAATTAGCTACCGTAACAGACCGTGGTTTAATGAGGAAATAAAACATCTGATAGCAGCTCGAGACTATGCGTTCACCAGGTGGAAGAGCCTTAAAACATCTGATCTGCATAAAACATATCGTGGAGCTAGGAAATCTGTAAGAAGAGAATTACGAATAGTATACTCTAACTATTCTGCTGAGAAATTCACAAATTCAGTATCTACAAAGACTACTTGGAGTGCAATTAAGGAAATTGGCATTGGAATACCAGAAACAACCAACATAATGCTTGTTTATTAGATCGAAATGAAATTAATCAAAGTTTTGTTAATATACCCATGAAGCAAGCGAATCATGTACCACCATTATGAAGATATACCACAAATAAAGTTTATTTTCAAGTGCGTAAACCATTTCGACGTTCTCAAAAGCTGTTGTTCCATCAAGCCAAATGCAACAGGAATTGATGGCATTCATTCAAACTTCATAAAAATTTTTCTTCAACCACTGCTACCATTTACAACTTACATTTTCACAATAATAACAAAAGGCACTTATCCACTGAGATGGAAACAAGCCAAAATTCTACCAATACCAAAATCTACCACTGAATATAGGCAAATTGATGTTTTACCATATATATCAAAGGCACTTGAAAAACTTTTACGTATGCTGATTAGAGCGACTCACCAAAAAAAGTGCTCGATGTACCCTCCTTAAAATCAACATTGGACTTTTTTAAGATGACGTTTAAAATATTTCGTCTCCAGCTTTGACCTCTCGTGAGCTGGACCATTTTGAAAAAGGGTCTATTTTTGCATGTTTTGTTAATTTGAGAATCTGTTTCCTTACCAACATATACAATATGGGTATCATAAGAAAGGATTTTTTTAAGGCGCGTCCAACTGTGTATACAATTTTGTTTATTTGCACAAAATTATAACCACTCGTGAACCAAGTTATCTTTATAATCGTTTAAATTTAGTCGCCTCGGAAGAAACAAGAATATAATTCAATTAAGGCACCACACGTCAGTTTCGGAATGGTAATTTTTTATAATTGCAATACGTCTCTGGAACAATCTTCCCCCATTGATAAAAGAAACCAGCAGCGCCCTGCATTTCAAGCAACAGCTTTTTAGATTTTATTCATAGATTGCTAACTTTTTTATTTAAATATATATGTTACTATTCTTTTTTCTCTCCTTTATTATATTTTGTAATACCATATTAATTGTTATAATAACACAGTACAACATTTTTCAGGTGATTGATTTAGGACTCAATTCTGACAATTGTTTATGAAAGTAGACCCAAAAAGAAAAACTTCTGCATCATTAGTTTGGACAAGGTACATCAAATAATAATTTAAAAATTAATTTGAAGTAAGTAAGTATCGTAAATGGGAATTTGTCACGTTTAAGGCTCTTTTCTTTGTCATAACTCGAGAACCACTAGTCCGAAAGCTGAAGCAAATTTAAAAAAATTAAGAATTACAATTCCTTTAATCTGCTCATACAACGTTTCGCTACATAAGCAACAGTTTCGCAGTTATAAATAAATGAATGAAGAAGAAAAATATTTTTGGCCCAAAAAATGGAAATTTTTTATTTTTTATTCATAAAAAATCCTTTGGAAAAAACATTGATAACTTTTTTTTTATTCTTTATTTTGCATGAAAATAAACATTCCGATTTATATTACAGCTAAAATTTGCTAAAATTTTTTTCGATCCAGTTAGTCTCTTTTTGGGACGATATGACCACAAACGTAACAAAAATTATCCAATTGTGGGCACTGGTTATTTTCCATATATTATATGTTTTGTTGTTATTCACTTTTAAAAACCGGGAAAAAAATTCACTTGTACTTCTAGCGTTCCTCGACTCTTGTTAAATGACAAAAATCGATAAAAGAGCACCTATAAATACTACAAATATTTCAATATTTCACTGGCAGTTACTTATGAAATATGTTTTCGAAACAACTTGAGCACTCATAAATGTGGGTGCAGTTTCTGTAAAAAAAAATCATGCAGGTATCTAACGGAAAACCCCAAGTAATTAAATAGTGTACTTTCCTTTTAATTGTCCACTCACATTTATTAACGCTTATTACTTTGCTACCGCAATCATAAAAATCAAATAACCTTTTGTTTATTCCTTTTTTTTAATTCTGAGAATCATTAAAAAAGTCATCAAGGTTTTTTCCAAAGAATTTTGTGGATATCTCGAGAAAATTTTTGAAATTCATACCTTTACTTAATTGTGAATAAAAGCGAAACGCGTTCATCGATTTTCATGATTTGTGTCTCATTTGATTGTTCATAGGTTATGCGATTTTACGTGAAAGTAATAGGACTTGACACTTATTTACCGTTTTCGATTTTTTATGAATTAAAAATAAAAAATTTCAATTGTTTGGGCAAAAAATATTTTTTTTCTTCATACATTTATTTATAACTGCGAAACTGTGTCTTATGTAGCGAAACGTTGTATAAACAGATCAAAGGAATTATAATTCTTAATTTTTTTAAATTTGTTTCAGCTTATTCGGACTAGTGGTTCTTGAGTTATAGCAAAGAAAAAACCTTAAACGTGACAAATTCCCCTATACGATACTTACTAACTTCAAATTAATTTTTAAATTATTATTTGATGTACCTTGACCAAACTAATGATGCAGAAGTTCTTCTTTTTGGGTCTACTTTCATAAGCAATTATCAGAATTGAGTCCCGAAATCATGTGTTGTACTGTGTAATACACCTTTTTATGTAATTTTTATGCTATTATTGGGTACGTTCATAAGACGTAGCTGTTGAGCTCAACTGCTAGAAAACTGTTGACAACTGTTGAGCCGAACATTTTCGTCTTAGAAACGGCATTATGAGTATAATGCAAAATTAACAGCTGATAAACATAAACAATTGAAAAAAATAAAGGTTGAGGTTGAGCACAACATTTTGACTTTAGGTAGCTAAAAAATTTCATGATGGAATAAATGGCCTCAAATACCCAACTGTTGAGTTGAGCGAAAGTGCTCAACTATGCGTTTCTAAGACAAACACTAAACGGTTACACAACAGTTACGCCTTATGAACGTGCCCATTATATTTTTATGTTATTAATAAACATTTTTGATAAAAACGTCATAAGATTTCTACGCACTAAAACCAATATTTTGTTGTAGAAGTTCCAAATAAAGTAAAATAAAAAAAAAAAAATAAAGATATATTAGAGAAGGAATAGGTTTTAAAATCGCATGAAGACCAGCAAATCTCATATAGATGAAAATATCTAAATAATATTCGACACATATAATTCTTACATGAATCTTAAGCTCATAACATAATTTTGTTCTGGCGGGTCAATGATTACGTAGGGTGCCAAATAGGGTACACTCTTAGTTATGTGGTGTAGGGTGTTACTTATTTCTTGTTTTTCTTTTAGATATGTGTTATAATTTTGGTCATTTTACATAATTTAAGTGCTTAGTATCCAAGTTGTGACACTGCTGAATCTAACCTTCTCTGTAGTTAAATACTGAGTCGCAAAGCTTTATTCACTCAAAGGATTGCACATACTTTCACTAGGAAACGTATTTTTAACCCTTCTGCATTCCTTGGGTAAATATATCCAAAATTAACTTTTCAAATCACCTTATTTTCATGTTGAAGAACCAGTCTCGAATTAAAATTTTATTTTATCCTAAGCAGGAATGTAGATAACTATTAAGTAGCAAAATAAAGTAAAAAATTATTTTTGTTTTGTTCACATAAAAAAATAAACTAGCGCCTGGGTTCTATATTCCACCACAAAATGAAAGGGAAAAACTTTTTAATTCCACATGTACA
Source organism: Pollenia amentaria (assembly GCA_943735925.1). Lineage (NCBI taxonomy): Eukaryota > Metazoa > Arthropoda > Insecta > Diptera > Polleniidae > Pollenia > Pollenia amentaria. The sequence continues at coordinate 181,968,368 of OX031007.1, read as the reverse complement.
ATTTTACCGTTATTTTTATTTTTATTTTGTTTTAAACAACAATTAAAAGAAATGAAAAATTTATTTTTGCTTTTTAAACATATATTTAAATGTGTTGCTGACGTCTTGCAAAATTTTAAAATTTTTTTCATTTGTTGTAATTTTGGACTTCATAAAATCATGTAAATTATGTTGTATTGCTTCCAAATTTCCTAATTTTTATTTGGGCTCTGCAACTTCATCTGGCGTTTCATCTAAAAATAAAGCTCCGAAACTTTTAGCATGTATGTTTTTGAATCCAATTGGCTGATTTGTCTCTTTTCTAAAAACACTAATGTGCGTACACCTTTTAAACCCTCAAAAGATCTATAAAGACCGCAAAGCTTTGCAACTGTATAATCTTAAGATGAAATGTACTGCATATTGCTTGGACCACCACCAGGTGCTAACGTATCAGCTCTGTTCTCGGACAGTTTTTTGTGAATGCAGGCTTTTCAATAAGTCCAAACCTCTTTTCGAGCAGAAGGATATTTTCCTGAAGGACCTATGAAAGTTTGTTCTCTAACTACGAAATTTCATAGCAGATCACGCACCGTCCTATCACCCTTCAAAAATCCTTAGCTAATCCAAGGTTTTTTTCATGAACCTTAGCAACGTTTTTTTTTGTGCTTCTCCCTTAAAAACAGAAATAAACTCAACAAAAAGAAAATTTCATATAAAATTTTATTAATTTTCTCACATTTAATTATTTTCGCAACAAATATATAAAAAAAAAGTAACCAAAAAGTAAAATACTATTTTTGAAAATGATTTTAGAAAACAAAAACTCCTCTTGAAACAAACTGGAAATTATATTTGAATATTCATTTCACTTTAACGATCTTAATAACATAAACTGAGTGGAATTTTCACTTTCATTTCATTTGAAGAATGTAGAACACAGGCATATATATACACTTGTAGCCCTGTTGGGTCGATGCGACCCACCTGAATTTGTTACCTTAATCCTTGGCCCACAATGAAAATTGTTCGTTTATTTCTTATTTTCCTTTTATATTAATATCATAACCTCATATAAACTGACATCGTTGTTGCAATGTCAATTATATTAGAAATAACAGTAAAAAAACGTGAATGCCCTCTTGTAACACAAATTAAATTTGAGCTTCATTGTATTTACTTTCAAGTAGTATTTTTGGAAACTTGTAGCAAATCTATTTGTTCATATGTTTTTTTAAATGGAATAAAGAAGAAAAGTATATTAAGTGATGTAGAACTTTATATATATTTACTAAATCTGATATTTTCACAGATTCTAAGTGATAGGTTCTAAGTAATAGTTGGGTCAAGTTGACCCACAAAGATCATAGCTGGAAAAATTAAGAAAGGAATGCATAAGGGTTTAGAACAAAAACTAATTTATTTACCCTTCTAATGGGGTTCAAAGTGACTCTTGCATAACATTTTGACAATTTTACCCCGGAGATATCTATAGGGTTTAGGTGAAAACAAAGAAGTAATTTATCTTTTAACATTGAATAGTTAATAACTTTGTACGTAACCGCTAAATCAAAAATATTCCTAAACTGTGATGCTTACTTTCTGCATTAATGATTGTTCGAACCACCCTGGAATAATCTCTAAATATTTATAACATTTCATGAAAAGGATAATAGCACCATTAACCCGATTTTGACTTTATCCCTCCAAAATATTTATATCTTTTCATAAACAAAAATAAATTTAAAAATGTGTATGTAAGACTTATATTATTGTCTTAATAGACCGGAAACGGAAACTCATCACCATAAATCAATGAAATCAAAAGTTTTGGCAATAATAACCACTTCATTTATTTTCTGGCCACCTTCTTTTGTTCTGTTTTACACGGCTTAATACAAATTATATAAAACAAAACAGCATCAGCAACAACAGCCGAAAACATAAAACAAAGAAAAATCTTTAAATACAATTCCAATTACATTTTCATATCCCTTTACACTTGAGTAATTGTTTTGAACAAAAGAAAATGTAAAGCCTTTAAATCCTAACGCCTTCATGCTTGACCTCCACATTCCTTGTTTTTTTATATTTTTTTTTATTTTACTGCCCTAATCACTGGAGAAAGGGTTATAAACTTTCTCTGGTGTTTGAGTGGCACAGAAGACTAAGGGCTACGACTTCGACATTAACTCAATACAAAGTTTAACAAACCTTGATATAGCTTTGGTTTAACTTTGTATTTTGCTCACATACACATCTAAAACAAAAACAAACCAAGTACAAATATCAAAACGCAACAATGTTACTGAAATAACAAAAGTTTATTTTCTACACTTGCCAACTCAAAACTGGAATGTATTTTACCACATTATGTGATTCCGATCAGAGTTGTAAAATTAAATTTATATTTACAAAATATATATTTAGTAAGCCGTATACGAAATTTGTCATTCCCTGTAAAATGTATATTTATTCTGGATCCTTGACTAATTCTAAGTCAATATAACGATGACCATCTATCTGTTGAAATCACGCTTACTTTCGAACGACTTGATGACAAATTATTGTTATCCCAAGTAGTTTGGTATTGAAATCCAGAGTAATCGGTTCAGATATGAACCCAAATGGGAAACAACCAGCCCAGAATATTAATATTAAAACTAATGAAAATTGGTAGCGATTACACTGGTCAACTCACCAAATGTTTCCTATCTTCTGTCCACTGTTTTTAGTTAAATTGAGAGTCCTGATTATGATAGCATCATTAGTTTTTTTTTAACAGCATTAGTTTTAAAGATATAGTGACATAAATTTTTTTGCATAATTAACACCATTTTTGTGTTAATAACATTTCTCCAACGAACCGACAAATTTTAAAATATTTTCTGGATTATTAATCTTTACAAAAATCTCATTTATTCGACTGGACTCACATCGGTGAGTATATCAGGATATCTAACTTGTATTGCAAGGATGTTATGTATTTTTAGTTATTTAAAGTTATGTATTTTTAGATTAGTCCTTAAAACTTTGAAAAATTCAATTGTTCCCCCCAATTTTTCAATGTATGCACAAACTACACTGCGCGAAATTTGTGTCAATTGTACCAACAGAACTGGTCCTGGGATTTGCAAAAATATAATAAGAACAAAAAGAAATAACTTATGACATGTGATAGAAAAACTAATCACTTAACTGTTATATTAAGTAAAAACAAAATAGTAGAAAGAAAAAATTGACGGTTTATTGTTGTGACTTTGTTGAAGCTTTGATATTGTTACATTTAAGACCAGAGTGTTTTAAAATTCTTATTCACTTTATGGTCTTACTTGTATAATATTTTTAGCTTTTCTAAAGTATTTGGAAAAAGTTTCCTGACGAGCTGGCCTAAGCAACCAGCGAAATGCGCATAGAAACTAGCGTTCCCTCAACAATAAATTTCAGTGTTTTCATTTAAAAAAATTGGGATTATTAGCACATCATTAATAAATGAATTAATTAATAAAATATTTCATTCCCAAAAATAATTTTTGATAATAAATTTGCATGTGCCCGGCAAATAAAAAACTGAAATGGCAAGCTGCTTTATTTAAGCATCTTGTTTTTTTTTTAATTTTGTTTTTTTCTTTCTATCCTCTTACAACTACAATTTGTGTTGAAAAAAAAACCCAGCCAATTGTAGGGGAATGTAAGAAAGAAAAAATTTACGGTTTATTGTTGTGACTTTGTTGAAGCTTTGATATTGTTACATTTAAGACCAGAGTGTTTTAAAATTCTTATTCACTTTATGGTCTTACTTGTATAATATTTTTAGCTTTTCTAAAGTATTTGGAAAAAGTTTCCTGACGAGCTGGCCTAAGCAACCAGCGAAATGCGCATAGAAACTAGCGTTCCCTCAACAATAAATTTCAGTGTTTTCATTTAAAAAAATTGGGATTATTAGCACATCATTAATAAATGAATTAATTAATAAAATATTTCATTCCCAAAAATAATTTTTGATAATAAATTTGCATGTGCCCGGCAAATAAAAAACTGAAATGACAAGCTGCTTTATTTAAGCATCTTGTTTTTTTTTTAATTTTGTTTTTTTCTTTCTATCCTCTTACAACTACAATTTGTGTTGGAAAAAAAACCCAGCCAATTGTAGGGGAATGTAAGAAAGAAAAAATTTACGGTTTATTGTTGTGACTTTGTTGAAGCTTTGATATTGTTACATTTAAGACCAGAGTGTTTTAAAATTCTTATTCACTTTATGGTCTTACTTGTATAATATTTTTAGCTTTTCTAAAGTATTTGGAAAAAGTTTCCTGACGAGCTGGCCTAAGCAACCAGCGAAATGCGCATAGAAACTAGCGTTCCCTCAACAATAAATTTCAGTGTTTTCATTTAAAAAAATTGGGATTATTAGCACATCATTAATAAATGAATTAATTAATAAAATATTTCATTCCCAAAAATAATTTTTGATAATAAATTTGCATGTGCCCGGCAAATAAAAAACTGAAATGACAAGCTGCTTTATTTAAGCATCTTGTTTTTTTTTTAATTTTGTTTTTTTCTTTCTATCCTCTTACAACTACAATTTGTGTTGGAAAAAAAACCCAGCCAATTGTAGGGGAATGTAAGAAAGAAAAAATTTCCGGTTTATTGTTGTGACTTTGTTGAAGCTTTGATATTGTTACATTTAAGACCAGAGTGTTTTAAAATTCTTATTCACTTTATGGTCTTACTTGTATAATATTTTTAGCTTTTCTAAAGTATTTGGAAAAAGTTTCCTGACGAGCTGGCCTAAGCAACCAGCGAAATGCGCATAGAAACTAGCGTTCCCTCAACAATAAATTTCAGTGTTTTCATTTAAAAAAATTGGGATTATTAGCACATCATTAATAAATGAATTAATTAATAAAATATTTCATTCCCAAAAATAATTTTTGATAATAAATTTGCATGTGCCCGGCAAATAAAAAACTGAAATGGCAAGCTGCTTTATTTAAGCATCTTGTTTTTTTTTTAATTTTGTTTTTTTCTTTCTATCCTCTTACAACTACAATTTGTGTTGGAAAAAAAACCCAGCCAATTGTAGGGGAATGTAAGAAAGAAAAAATTTACGGTTTATTGTTGTGACTTTGTTGAAGCTTTGATATTGTTACATTTAAGACCAGAGTGTTTTAAAATTCTTATTCACTTTATGGTCTTACTTGTATAATATTTTTAGCTTTTCTAAAGTATTTGGAAAAAGTTTCCTGACGAGCTGGCCTAAGCAACCAGCGAAATGCGCATAGAAACTAGCGTTCCCTCAACAATAAATTTCAGTGTTTTCATTTAAAAAAATTGGGATTATTAGCACATCATTAATAAATGAATTAATTAATAAAATAGTAGATTATTTTAATTTTGAATATACATTTCTTTATTTATTTATTAAGTTTTTGCAACTGGTTCAGTATTTACCTGTGGTGAGATACATTTCTTTTGGACTGTTTAAACGTTCACGTTTACTGAGAATATATGTGTGACTGGGCAAATTGTGGCTGTTAGATGTCAATTAACTCCCTCCAATTTTTTTTTTTTTTTTTTTTTTATCAGTATTTATTTATTGAATCTTCATATATTAAATATGAACTAACAATAATTAATCAAATCTTATCGTAATATTTACTTTATGTCCTGCCAGTGCCAGACAAAAAAGATTTAGTCATCACGGTTTCTGTTCACATATGAAGGTGTTTATCGCTCATCTGATTGGGTGAGTGCTGCAGTGTCTCTTCTTCTTAAGCGAGTGTGGCCGCCATAATTTAAAATATTTCGAGCTAATGGATTTGGGTGCAGTTCCAGCCTTTTTAAATATTTTACTGCATATTTCGTTATCATAGTTTTTACCAATGGCACATTGAGATCCTTGTGGATATTTGAGTTTTTGACATACCAGGGAGCGGCTGTGATTATTCGAAGAAGTTTATTTTGGCGCCTTTGAATTTTTTCGATATTAGAAGCAGAGGCAGTGCCCCATAACTGAATACCGTAGCACCAAATTGGCTTTAAGATAGAGTTGTAAAGTAGAAGTTTGCAATCGAGACTAAGAACAGAATTTCTTCCAATGAGCCAATTAATTTGAATTGCTTTTAGTTTCATTTGAGTTAATTTTGCTTCTATGTGCCATTTCCACGTTAAACGCCGATCTAGATGTATACCGAGATATTTTACATGCGAGTGTTGGGGTATTATTTGATTATTGATTTTAATATGGGGGCATGTTTCCCGACGCAATGTGAATGTTATATGTGCGCATTTTTGCTCATTGATCTTTATCCTCCATTGTTTTAACCACCTTTTCAGTTCAAATATGTGATCCTGTAAGTAACGAGATGCTTCTTGACAGTTTTCATGTACGCTTAGGAAAGCTGTGTCATCCGCAAAGGTTGAGGTTTGTGTGTAGCTGTTTGTTGGCATGTCCGAAGTATAAATTAAGTATAATAGAGGGCCCAGGATGCTGCCTTGTGGGACTCCAGCGTTAACTGGCTGAGGAGAACTTAGAAAATCGCCTTCTTTTATAATAAATTGACGACCGACTAAGTAGCTTTCTAACAGCTTGTGTATGTTTGCTGGTAAGTTTAGCTGCAATTTCAGTAGTAAACCTTAATGCCAGACTTTATCAAAAGCTTGAGACACATCGATGAAGAGTGCTGAGCAATATTTTTTTTCTTCAAAGGCTTTTCTTATTACATTTACTAATGAAAATATATTAGAACCAGTAATTTGTATTCAGAAAACCTTTAAAAAGCTGAATTTTTTAGAGCAGTGTTATTATTTAATTGTGCACAAACTCGTTTTATATGACTATATGCAGAAAAAAAAGCATGGTTGAAGTAGGTATGGGTAACAACACTTATTATGGTCTCTGCAATGGCAACAAAGAAACTATTGTTGTTTTTAGTATTGCTTTTTCATTTTCATTTTTATTTAGCAACATTACCTCCCTTAAATTTTAAATATGGTTGAATTTAAAATTTCAAGGTTTTAATAAAATTTGGCTACAGCCATATCCTTACATAGATTATTGTTACTTTAACTTCATTATTGTCACTGACAACTATATTTTTGTAAAATTGGTCCATCCAACAGCCACAACCGCATTATGATTGTCTCCGAACATTTCATGATTAATATAAACACTAATATTAATTAACATTAATTATGAAACAATCATTTCCCAACCATATAAATTAGATTCTGAAGATGAACTGTTAGTTCGAAATATATAGAGCTATAAGATACAATAATGTTTTTTATTTATAAGGATTAAGAAGAAGCAAAACAAAAGCATAACGTTATTTATATTTTTGAAATTATTATATATTTAATTTTAAATGTAAAATAATATGTTTAAAAGTACCAAAATTATGGTTGTTTTGATCAGTACAGTAACTAAATATTTTTCAATTACAGGCTTGGTTTGCTTTAAATTCGTAAATTCTTAGAATTGTGTTTTGTTTTTTAAATCAAATTCTTTTTGTTGGTTTTTAAATCAAATTCTTTTTCTTTTAATAACTGACCTAAATACATAAATTAAAGTGATACTTAAGATTATCGGGGAATGGAAAATGAATTATAGGCAAGCTTATAAAAGTACACGCAGAGAAAAAACATGGTTGTGGTAAACATATTCTAAGAGCAAGATATTATGATAAGATTCATGATAGTAGTCAAAACATATTATGATTACTATTAGAATCATAAAATATCATATCATAAAATATCATATGACCAAATATATTCGTAGTGTTACATCATAATATCTTTCCCTTAATCATAATTTGTTTTCATTACATCATATTATAATTATTATTATTATTATATACTCTGATCATATTAATCATAATAGGTTTAGAAGTTATCATATTATGATACAAAGTGGTTGTGTTATGGTTAAAAGTAATCATATACACAGATCATCAGGAAACCTTTTCCCAAACAATTTTGAAAAGCTAAAAATTAAATGAAACTGTAAAATGAATGAGAATTACAACCACTCAAGTCGTACTTCCAGTAAATCTGAAAGAATCATATTATGATTAACAATATTATTACAGTAGTCACAATATAATCATTTGTTATCATAATATGGTGTTATATGTCAATAAATAGTTTTAACTAATATAATATGGTTTCAAAGTTTTCAATATTTAGTTGTTAGAAAAATAATTATTTTTCAGTGAACCATACTAAAATTTATGATTGCGATAATCATTGAAATGTTTACAGTAAACAAACATAGTGTAGTTGCTGTAACCATGCCGAACCATAATTGTTCTCTGCGTGTAGAACATAAAACATGTAACAACAACTAAAAACGAAATAAAATTAAACCTTAACTTAATAAGCAAATTGGAAAAAATTGCTAATATAAATAACCATAATATGGTTACCATTGACCATATTATTATTTATTTTAACCATAATATGGTGACTTTTGACACAATTTTAGAATGTTGATCATGTTATTGTCTATATTGATCAAAATATAACTTATTTCATGGTTAGCTATAGTTAAATTTCGAACAAGATTAAGTTAATTTTTAAAAAATTATGGTTAAATGCGACCATTTTATAATACATACAATAATATGGCTACCTACAAATAGTAACATTGTTAAAATCCAACCATAGTATGTTGCTCCTAGAATCGAGTTACCTCCAATCATGTTTTTTTCTGCGCTTGGAGATTATATTACTAAATTTACTACAAATCGAGCTATAACCTTCAATAGGCTCCATATAAAGCCCACTTTCGCGGGAAACACTTTAATATGACTAAATAGAATAAAACTATTGCAGTAAAATTTAGTCTGTCATAGTCATAAGCTTAGAACTATATTATCAAATTCGTAAAGATCGGTCCATAATTTACCATAAGCCCCATATAATAAAGTCCACTCTCATAAAACACGTTAGTAAGTCTAAAACCGTAAAGAATAATGGTTTTCTAAAAAAAAATTTATCTTTTAACTCCAGAAGGTTAAAGGGGCACAACACAACATATGTCGCATATAAAGTCAATTTTCTAAGACGTAATTGTAATATTCTTTCTCGGCACAGCCGGCCCAACCGAATGTAGTACTTTTACTTCTTTTTAAATAATTTTTAAATTGGTTTCAGCCAAGGCAAAATAGCTGCAGGTGGCAGGGATATGCCTTTTGATTTTTACTATTCGAACCAATTTCTTTTGGTTTAACAGTGTTTTGTTTAAAAATTTTGGATATTTTGAGTCTTTAATACTAACAACAATATGCAAAAAACCTCTCTTGTTTCGGTTATTTTTGTATTGGTGTAGTCTTACTGTCACCGTGTGCATAAATTCGCCTTGGTCTTAGCTCTATATTATTAAGAGGATCTTATGCTAGGAACACAACTGGGACGAACGACGAATTTTTGGCCGCGAATATTCGTCGCCAAAAATAAAACATATTGGTGTACATGAAAATACACACAATAATAGCGTCTGACGAAATTCGTCATACTCGGCGACTTTGCAATAGACTTATTTCTATTTCATACGCCGGCGAACGACGAACAAATCCGTACTAGATGACCATGTTTGGTTTTAGTTAAGAAGTAGTTTAGTAAACAAAGTTGCTTTTTTCTTTAATAATTTTTTTTTTTTATTCTATAACAGATACAATAAGTATACAAAGTATTTTGCTATGAAAATAGTTTTTAGTTGTATTTTTGATTATGTTTTTATTTTTAAGCATTATTTTTTCAATATGGTCACACTATTTCTCTCTCTTTGCACAAACAGTAATCATCTATCTCAATTATAAAAGCTGCCAGCTATTCATCGTTATTGTTCTTCATACGACGAATTTACTCAGCGAATTTTTACAGAAAAATTCGTCGTGTTGGGCGAAATTCGTCGTTCGTCCCAGATGTGTTCCTAGCATAGGTTGTCTATCAGTTCGTTGGTTTTTTTTCGTACTTATGTAACTGTACGATTGCCCTTCCCTGTTCAGAATGTTTTGCTAGTAGGTTAGTTTGCCTGTGCTTGAATAAGTAAGTTTAAGTATGTTGAATTACTCTTTAAGAAAGTTTTAATATCAATTTTTATATATTTGTGTGAAATTTTTAGTTAGTAACTGTGTTTGTTTGCAAATCTGTGTGCGTTTTGTCAATGACAGCCAAAGGATAAACATCTAAATAGAAATCATTAGTCTTTGTGACTGTTTAGCATCAAAGTAAACTATTATTCATTCATCCTTAACGAAAACAAAAAACAACATCAACAACGTCGACAATACACAGATAAACAAACCAAGAAATGTAAAACATTATAGCAACAATGTATTTGTAGCTGTTTTTATTGCAATTGTAGTTGTTGTTATTTTAACATAATCACTGGTTTTATGCAAAGTGGAGTTTATCGGAAATTTCATTGAGAATAAGATGAAGAGAACAATAACTGAATATAATTTATATACATTTTAAACAGAGAAGGCCAAGAAATAACACTAGAGGTATAGAATATAACAAGAAAGATTTATAGCTTCAACAATTTTATAGAATTTAAAAACTAGGTATAGTTTTAACACTATTAAGGCAGAATATTTCTATAAGAATTGGTTATATATATATTATAATCACTATTTACCAAGATAGATAGTTATGAAGAAGGCCATACGCACCGCGACCCAGAGGACCTTTTGTGCAGCCTGTGCATACCCCAATGTCAAGCTCATGCTGCGTATAAAGCATATCTCCCTGCCAGGTGAAAGTTTTTTTTTTCATTATTCTATTATTGAATCTTCATATATTAAAAATGAACTAACAATAATTATTCAAATCTTATACAAATACTTTATTTTTGTCCTGCCAATGCCAGACCAAAATTTTTCTCCCCACGGTTTCTGTTCACTTATGTAGATGTTTAGCGCACTTCTCGGCGGATGAGTACTGCAGTATCTCTTCTCCTTAATCTAGAGTGGCCGCTGACATTTAAAATATTTCGAGCTAGTGGATTTGGGAGCGACTCAAGCCTTTTTAAATATTTTACTGCATACTTCGTTATAATAGTTTTTAATAATTCCACATTGAGATCCTTGTGAAAATTTCAGTTTTTAACATACCAGGGAGCGACAGTGATTATTCGAAGAAGTTTATTTTGGAGCCTTTGAATTTTTTCGATATTTGAGGCCGACGGCAGTGCCCCATAGCTGAATACCGTAGCACCAGATTGGCTTTAATATAGAGTTGTAAAGTAGAAGTTTGGTAATCGAGGCTAAGAACAGAATTTCTTCCAATAAGCCAATAAATTTGAATTACTTTTAGTTTCATTTGTGTTCGTTTTGCTTATATTTGTCATTTCCATGTTAAACGCCTATTTAGATGAATACCGAGATATTTTACATGCGATTGTTGACGCCCGGTGAATGGTCGTAGATTTCAGTTGGGCTCATAACTTGCCCCCCGAAAAATTTCCACCTGGAGGTCCCTAAAGCGGTACAGCAGCAGAGGAGATGTCCCGATGTATCGTCATCAATCTCACGAAATCTGCATATCTTGGTACCAACATTACCCATAATATGGTGATGGTATATAAGACTACAATGCCCCGTAAATAGGCCCACAAGTAGCCTAAGTTCCTCCTTCTCAAGAAAAAGTAGCATACTTGCCCTGCTATGAGACAGAGCCACAAATCTCTTGGACTGTCGTAGTCCAGAAATGGACTATGTTTGCAACATCCATTTAATGTGACTGGCAGGGACGCCGTCGAAAGTCTCAGGGCCTATAGATGGGCGACGAGCGCCCTTGTTTGCTAGGCAGCTCACATGGCTGTCATGGCTGGGTATCCTACACAAATTCAATTCTTGGGCTTTCCCAGTTCGTTCAAAGATGCAATACAGTCCATGACCAACCTGGACTTCACCTCTAAAGAAGATAGTGCTCTAAGAGCGGCCTGGTTATCCGAAATTATAAATATCCTCAAGCTCTTTGCCCTTCTTCTCAGACACTCCCCATCGCATATGGGTATAGCATAGATCTTTGCCAGTTAGATCGAAGGCTGTTTGCCCATTGGCAAGCCTCTTTGAAAACCCGGGCCCATAATGCCCGCTCCAGTATTACCATGCACTATTTACCAAACCAATTAAGCAACCACTACACCGGTCGAGCGGCCACCGTTTATTAGCGGAAAAGCTGTCAGGCGCATTTTAATGGTTAACTTAGTGCAGTAACGAAAATATTCGGCATATCGCAACAAAATTTCTTGACTTTTATTTTACATATTGCACTTAAACAACAAGGGGGTATTAACTCAAAACTTAAAAATTTTCGGTAGAAGCAAAAGAATTTATAATTTTACATTAAATGCATATGAACAACAATTTTAAAACCAACCGTATCGATTCCAAAAAGTAGACAAAATAGCACGATATTTTTACAGCGGGAAGATGTTAATATAACGTGTCGATTTTTTCAAAAAAGTGAATATATAAAACTTTTGAGTAAATACCCATTTTTTGATGAAGTGTGATATGTTTTGTACAGTTTAACAACAAAAATAATTAAAAATTCTTAATTATTCTACTCTTTATAAGTCGGAAGAAAAAAATGCAACATAAAATACCGACATGTGTCACATAAACACATAAAATTTTTTAGGAAAAAGCTTCTACAAACATTTCTAATTGTGCAACAAATAAAAGCAAAAGATGCTATATATGTGATCCTTAAATAGCCATATATAACTTAACAATGATGTCAAAACATATAATAATGTTTGTAATGAACATGGTATAACAATGTTTTCATGTAAACAATGTGTTTAGCAAAAAAATTTCTCTACTGATACCCGTTTTTGATTAATTTAAGCGATTTTATGATTTATGATTTGGGTTAAGCCCGAAGAAAACACCCGCATAGCTATAATTATTCTAATTTTTAGTGCAATTTTACGCACTGAATACTACCCGCTAGGATGGAAGGCCTTTCTTGTTTCCATGATATCCAAATCAGGAAAATATCACACGAGAGTTGAGCCATATATGCCTATTACCTTCTTATTTAGCATATCAAAGGTATTTGAGAAATTTTTGTTTTCTAAATTAATCCCGATATTGAACGAAAATGACCGTATACCAAATCATCAATTTGTATTTAGAAAAAAAACATAAATTAATCGAACAAACACCCAGACAAGTACACAGAAAAAAATTAAAAGTGATTTCAATCACCAAATTCGTAGAATCAAGTAAACAATTTCTTGATTTTGCACCTATCACCAAAATGATTATATTGATAAATAATATTTTAAGCTGTGAATTTTTTCCACAAATGGTATTTTCAATTTTGATTAAAAAAATATAATTTATATTTTATACAAGTACTTCAGTTGATTAAAAATATATAACAGTGGTCGAAATTCGACCATAATTATTTATCAGCCCAATTATTAATAAAAATTCCTCAAGAGTTTTTTCGCTTTTCCCAATTTTACAATTAAATTTAAACGAAAAAAGTGGGAGAAGGGAAAAACTCCGGGGGAAATTTTATTCATAATTCGGTTGTGCATCATATTTCGATATGGCGAGGGACCAACCTCCTAGGGATGGCAAATCGAAAAAATATATCGATATTTTTTAAGAGTATTAATTAAAAATATCAATACATATATCGACGTATCGAACGTATTAAGCTAAAATTATTACCAAATTTAAAAACTTTATATACCTATGTCATACGTAGATACATATCACATGTAATTCCATTATAATTTTTATTGTTTCTTTTAATTTCAAATTTACTGCCTGTCCCTCGATTTCGAACGAAACTTTGTTTCGCTTAACTTTTATTTAAAGCAAAAACCAATCTTAAAATTTAGTTTTTAAGGTAAGTTATGCGAACGAAGTTTTCGTTTGAAATCGAGGGATCGGCAGTTAATTCTACAATAAAAAAATTTAAAAAAAAAGAGTAAACAATAAAATAAAATTTTTATTTATTCGCCATATTAAATCTAAAAAAAAAATTAATTGGGATTATATAATGTCGGATTATATACTTCCGGTAAACGAAACTTGTGACACATTCTATACAAGTAAACTGTGCAATATCTTATTTTTAATATATAAGAACATGCTCAATTAAAAAAAATGAACAAAATATTTTTTTGTTAGTAACGTTCCAACTTTCATGAGTCTATTGCTGCTAATACGCCATAATTAAGGCAATTCTTTGCATAATTGTAGGAACCCTTTCCAGAATATTTTTGTTGTTATCTCTTAAAAACCGAGACAAAACTGAACCGTGTAATCTATGAAAATGTACAATGAAAAAGCGCCGTTATTTTCTTAATATTAGTTAAAAAACCTATGATGCAATTCTTTAAAAACAACAGTATTGTAAGCAGTTGAGCAACGGCTAAAATGTTGAATTTTATTACAAAGAGATCTTAAAAACATCGAATTCGATAGTCGTAGATAAATATCGATGTATCAATATATGGGTATTTTTAATATCGGCGATATATATCGATTATAATTTTTTAGATATCGATATTTTGATATATCGATATTTATTACCCATTCCTACAACCTCCGCTCCATATTTTATATTCCACTCAAGTCCGTGAATATATAATATAATTTTGTAAGTTCAACAATATAAAAAACTGAAAGTACCAATTGAAAAAAAGTTCCAAAATATCTTCTCTTAAAGTTTTCCAATTACTCTGGAATCTGCATGCTTAATTTTGTGTTTCTCGGTTTAGATTTAATAAAAATTCAAAGAGTACTAGATAACGAACGAAAAAGTTCCAAAAAGTTCCCTCTTTTAAATTCTCATCCACTCAGGATAAAGAATGTCTAATTTTATGTTTCTAGGTCCAATACTTACGGAAATTCAAAAAGTACCAGGTAAAGAACAACAAAGTTCCCCTTACAAATTATTATGCAGTCAGGATCTTGCATGTTAAATTTTGTGTTTCCGGGCTTAATATTAACGAAAATTAAAAAAAGTACCAGCTGAAGAACACAAAATAAGTAAGAAAATTTTTTCATCTTATAGGTTCTCATTTACTCAGGAGCCTGCACATGTAATTTTATGTTTCTTAGATTCGAAAATAACCACATTCATGGAAAAGTAAAAGAACGAAATTTAGTTTCCCGTTTTACCCCTTTTTGATAATTTTTTCTGCCCATTGGGTTTTGAAAGTTTTAATATTGTACTGGGAGCCCAAAATTTAATACGCATATGTTTTTGTAAAAACAAGTCCCAAAAATAGATATGGATTTCACCACTTAAATGTCAAAATTTCGAAAAAGAACCAAATCTATATTGTTTGTTGTTTTTTTTTTTTTTTTTTTTTTTATATAAGCTACGAATTTGGTATATTTATTTAATTTTTTATTGGTTTAAAAATACAGGTTTTACCCGTTTTGTCCCCGCGAAAGGACCGAATTAAAATTTTTTATTGAATAAATTAATATAAATAATTTGAATTTTGAAATAATTAAAATATAAATTCTTGTATTAATATTACTTGTGTAACAAAAACACATTTCTATAACCCACGACCACGAGTATTTTATGGATATATATAAGAGTTTGCTAAAAACCGTAAAAATGTGAAACTGCGGTTTCGGTTTTAAAATGATTCGTTTTTCGGGCTTTCTTACAAATCTTGCATATTGTTATATTTGACTGGTGCTCTGATAATTCGAAATTTCTTAATTAAAATCAGTATAATTAAATAAGTGAAAAAGGTTATATATGCTTCCAAATGTTGTTAATAATTAATATGGCTGCGATGTCGATGCATTTGCTTGTTTTTCAATAGTCTAAGAATGATGTCGACCAACTATCTTTCCTAATCATTAGGTTAGGCTAGGTTAAATGGGCAGCCGACACTACGGTTCACTTGGTTCCTTATAGCGGTCCCTTTGTATTAGCCTTAGCCAGTGACAACTGTCAGCCAGTATTCACCAGACCATTCCCCAGATGACACCGCAGCCTCGAACCACCCCAACTCCCTGCAGAACACAGAGATCGATTTCAGTTCCATATTAGACATTTCGTCCAGACATGGCAATTACGGTCTCCCAAAATGCCTTAACCTAATATCCCCGAGACCGGGGCATTGGCAGAGAAAGAGAAACACCATCTTCTCATCCTCCTCATCATGACAACTTTTACAGGAGGCATTATAGGCCCATGAGCCCCTTTCACCCAGTGACCCGTAATGACTGATATCACCGTCCCTACCGAAACCAAAGGCACGTGCGTTGTCGCCGCGTCATAGCCAGACCATAAAGTCCTGGGATCTAATCACCGCATATGTCATTGAGCAAAATTGGTCGAAATTTTTTATTTTGGTATCATGTCGAAAGAAATGTATTGTTATTTGGATGATAAAATTCGATATCGAGTAATACGTCAGTGTCTATCGTATGCAGAAAAATATGATAGTTCACTCGATTAGATAGCTTACTCGATATCGAATGCGGTGATTAGGTCCCTGGCCCTGATCATTAAATTTGCGATAAAATGGCATCGATTTGTTTTTGCAAATTTTGGTGAAAATTCATAATTTTTTTTTGCATATTTTGATATTTATGTGTGATTTTTTTTTTTTAAATTTCCATATTATAAAAAAAGTTCTTCAAAAAAATTAATAAATACACAAAAAAAATCTTCCAAACAACAAAAATTGTATCACTATAAATTAATTCTATTGGGGCTTTGCTTAAAATACAACATTTTTCAAGAATTCGACAAAAGATCCTTCAATTTTTAACCGATGCAGCACCTTCTCAGTGCTGTTTTGTAATTTCAAAAATTTTTTAAACACCTTACCATGGTTGCCGGCTGTAATGTATTAACTTTTTATATGAGAAGTACGAGTGTTATGTATAATTTGCAATTTCTTTAAGCATAAATATATTTTTGAAGTAATAGTTGAAAACCGAAGTTTTTTTGTCGGTTGTGGTTTGGATTTCGGTTAAAACCGAATAGCAATCCCTAGTATATATTGTTGCGAAAGTAAATTTAGTGAAGTACTAGTTGTTTATGTTAGTTTTCTTGTAGTTATTACTTAACTTGTTAGCTTAAATTTTTATTGTATTAGTTTTGCTATTCTTAAAAATTTAAGGAATGAACTATTACAAAAAGCTTTATAAAATACATAACTGAAATTTAGCTCATAGAATAAATTCGAAAAATAAAAAATGTTGAATATAAAAATATCTGTTAAATTAAAATAACAGTTTCAATATTAGTGATGCCACAATGCAAACGATGGTATTGCTATACTGCTTATGCATAACGATACATAACGTAATCAATTACTAGACGTCAGATTCAGGAAATACCTAGAAACATCAAAAATGTCATTGTGATCCACTATTAGTACAGCCATTGAAGTGTGCAGATCACAATAGTGCACAGGAATTGTTTTATAAAAGTGTAAATAAAGGTGGTGAAAGTGACTCAGTATTTTTCGTTGTGTTTCTTTTTTTTATCAAAGTTGTAAGAAGAGAACCCCAGAGGTTTATTCTAAAGGAAATAAACAAAAAACGTTATTAAAAGGTAGTAACGTAACAATATATATATTTCAGGTCCTTGAGTAATTTTAAGTCAATAACGGTCACTTTTGAAAAATCAAACAATGTTTGATAAGCTCTTTAGGGCCTGAAACAACAACATGCAATTTTTTTAGGATTTCTTCAGAATTTGCCACAGGTGCCGCAAAAAGCCGCCTTCCGAAAAACACTCTTATAAAACAGTTATAAATCATAATATTTTAGTTCAGAAAATGTCCAAAGCAAAAATATGCAAATATTTATGCAAATAAAATTTGTTTTTAATAAATATAGCTCAGGTTTGGCAGTTCCCAATAAAAATAATACCGAATTGTACAAGTTAAAATTATTTATTTTCAAAAGAAAAAATCCAATTTAGAATTTGATTGGTTAAATTAATATTTTAAATATTTTGAAAAAAATAAAAATGTTAATTGAATAAATAAGTTTAGTTATTGCTCAATGATAAAAATAATGGATTCAATTACCACATTAATTAAATAATAATACATTTCCAAGAATGTATTTAATTGATAAAAAAAACTACTAATTATTTTTTCTTTGTACTATTTTATTTGCTTAAATTAATGTAATTATTTTTTTATTTCTTTGCGAAAAACAGTAAATGAATCTGCTATTTATTAGCCCCTGGTCGCAAAAAGTAAACATAAAAAAATAAATAATAGAAATTTATTTGAGTTATAATGGACAAGTCTTGCCAAAGTAGTGCAAATGTGGATCTCGATGTTAAATCTTAAAACATATTATTATATAAAATCTGTATTTAAATTTTCAAGAACAATATGTACACAGAAAAAATAAACAGTAGTAATTTACCATTAAAATCATTTTTGAAAAAGTATTTCAGTTTTATTAATGTGATAATTGAATCAATTATTTTATAGTTGAACTAAAATTAAAAATATAATTTTGAATTAATTAACATTTTAGTTGTTTTGAAATTAATTTTTAAATAAAATATTAATTACATAAAAAAAAATCTTAATAGATTTTTCGATTAAAATAAAAAATTCTAAACTTGTAGAATTGTTTTTGGGAATTGTCAAAACCTGAGCTGTATTTAATTAAATCAAATAACACATTGTTTGAAACGGCAAAGTATTTTGATCATTTTTTTAATTCAAATTAAAAATATCATTTATTGAAAAAAAAATATTTACAATTTTCCATTTTTACAATTTTTAGTAATCAATACAATCATATTGGTAATAGGTGTAAAATCAACAAATTGTTTGTTTGATTCTATGAATTTGCTGATTAGAGGCAATGTTTAATTTTTTCTGTGTAACTAGAATTTTTTTATTATAAACACAACTTTAGGAATTAAAAATGTTTTAAAATACCTTTTTTAATTTCTCTTCCCTGCTTCTTAAATAAAAACTGCTCTTAATTTGATGCTTTTTTTCCTTAAGTTTTTAACATTTATTTTTGTTCTTTAAACTTTTGATGATAATGATGTTGATGATAATGTTGGTTAAATTGAGTGAGGAGGTAAATCACTAGATAAATTCCTGTCTGTAAAGAAGAATATCTTTATTTGTTTTATTGGCCTGAGGCGAGGATTTCTCACAACAATAACAACAAATTTAAATAATTTGCCTTGAAAAATTTTTTTGTATTTAAAATTATTTGTTGAACAACAATTTTAATTTGGATATATATTTTCCTAAGCATTCAAAGTTGGAAGTTGTAAATAAAAAAAAAAATTGTTTACCAATTTTTTAAATTGGTTCTATCTAAGGAAATTTTTTTTTGCAAAATCCTATAGGTTTATCTGAAACGAATAAAAAAAATTTAAAGAAAACCTCGCATCATGTTTTGTTAACTTAAAACAGAAAACAAACTTTAAAACACAAATTTTCCTTACGTTTTTATACCCTCCACCACTTTAGGTGAATGAGGATGTACTAAGTTCGTCATTTCTTGTACAAATTTTTTTATATTCATCGAAGACCCCATAAAGTATATATATGTATATATGTTTGCATGTCTGTTAAAAACACGGCCAATTTCGAAAAACTCAACAGTAAAAAACGTTTCATGTAAAATTGTTTTTAATTCTCCTAAGCAGTTTGGATTAAAATCCAACACAATCGGTTCAGTTGGAAAAAAGTTATGAACCAAAAGTGGATTTACTTTCCATAAAAATTAAATATTTTTGTTACAAAAACTTAAATAAATTGATGACAGGATCCAGCGACTCTCATAGGACTGTGCGAAAATTTGTTTTATAGGACCGAAAATCATACTACTAAATTCTGTGAAGATCAGTGTATAGTTTACTATAGGCTGAATATAAAGCCCACTTTTGTAAAGCCTTAAAGCCATAGTGTATACCTATTGCTGTAAGATTAAGGGTTTCATAGTGTCATAAGATGAGAAATCACTCTGTAAAATTTCCTTTGGATAAGTTCTGTTGAAATAGACTTAAATACGCCTTAATCCGCATCGAATTATAATATAGTGTAAGATTAGTTTTTATAACCATTTGTTTATAATTTATAGATATAAAGCTCAATCCTGATATATTCTGATTCTGGGTGGAGGGTAAAAAAGGTTTTGCGCAGCCGAATAAAGCATATTTTCTTGTTATGAAGAAATTAAAAATTTTTTTTACCAAAGTTTTAGGACTCAAAGATACACAGAACAAAATTTTGAATCAACAATGTTCATTTAAATTTTTTTAAAGATATTTTGATAAAATTTTGCATGCGAGTTTCGTTAATGGACTGAAATACTTCTTTGAATCTTATAGGAATTTGTGTATTATTTGAATCAGTTCCCAAATTTGGTTTGAGAGTTTCATTTATGGACTGGAATACTTCTTTGAATCTAATAGGAATTGGTGTATTATTTCAATCAGTTCCCACATAAAGCCGTTTATTATGATAAAGCTCTCAGGTATTATTTAAAAAAATTGTAATAGATCCGTTGTTTTTAAAATAACGGAGTAAATCTAAAATTCAAATTTGTTAAATGCAAATATAAAACAAGAAAGAAAATATAGTCTCTAATTTCAAAACATACTCTACACTAATAAAGACTAGAACAAAAGATTAAACTTTAAATTTAAACGTCCTTGCGGATTTCCACATCACCCGTAATAGAAATCAATCCATCTATTTTACTTAGATCCTTGATGAAGTCCTTACGAATAAAAATTGTTCATTGTGTCAGTTGGCGCAAAAGTAATAATCTTAAAGACAAGATGTAGTAGATTTTCTACCTTAGCTTTCAGTTACAATTTGTACTGCATAAACAAGTGCACGAAATTTTAAATATACAAGTTCACAAAATTTTAAATAATATTTAATAGAACTTACACCAACAAAAAGACTATTCGCGATTTATCCTCTTAAAAAGAGACTGTATTATATATTCATAAATTTTATTATTTTTTTTATAGTATTTTCTGCTCGTATTTCTTCTTTAATTCACTCTGTTTGTACTTAAATACACTTCTCTCTTTTTAGCTCATAACTCACAATAGATTCGTAGAAGTAGTTATCGTAGTTATTGATTTATGCAAATGTGTCTAAGGATGATAACTATTTTGATGATAATAATGATGATGTCCTCAATTGTTATTCAAGCCAAAAGAGCAGTAATATCAGCAGTCAATTTCAATCAATGTTCGTTTTCAAATGATGAAAAAAATATGAAATATATTTAAATACATCAAAACTGAAATACTTTTAAAATACCACTGGTTACGATGATAACATTATAATGTTCCCCACAAAATTGTTCAGCAGTTGTAAGATATTACACGCAATCTGGGTCATTTTATTTGACAAGGAGCTGGGCGAAGAAAAAAAAACTATAAATATTCATTAATTTCTGTTAGGGAAATTTTACAAAGCTATAAGTTAAATTCAGTTAGTTGTTTAATTAAGTTTTTGTTTTATTTAAACTGATTAATATGAAAAATTTTGTATGTTTTTATATTTAAATTAATTTTAGTTGCGGTTAACTTTTGAAAGTTCTGGTTTATCAAGTTACCATAATCAGCTTTAAATACTATTAAAAAAAATTTCTTAAATCTTGCCAAAAAGTAAGAGAAATTTAGGACTACGTCTCTGGCTTAAAATCAACCTCTGGCTTAAAATCAAGTTCAAAACAGATATTCCAAATAAACGAATTGTATTTCATAAGATTAATTATTTTCAAGGTAATAGTAAAAATAGAAATAATTTCATAAAAGCATTTTCTTATAAATAATAAACTTATCAAAATTCTAACTTTTCTGGAATTTATTAATAAAGAATATTTCACAATAAATTATGTAAAATTTAGATGATAATCTTGTAAAAGTTTTTTTTTTTTTTTTTTTTTGAAAAAATTTAAAATAATTTAAAAGTAATTACTGTCATTCAAAACCACATTTATAAATATATGTATACAAATTCTTCACACCCCATTTTTATGATTTTAAAAACACAACTACAACCCATTCAACAACAACCCTCTATTTAACGCAAAACACAATTCTAAATGTTTCAAAACATTGTAAGTCATATGTGGTTTCCATTAAAGAGAGGCATGGAAAATTTAATGGTTCGTATACTTTAGGTGACATGTGCTGGAAGAAGGCACAACAATTACTTTATTTTACTTTCTATTTTTTGAAAGTTTTTTTAAGGATATTTATTAGAAGATATATACGAGGGTAGAAGACAAAATCACTTGAAAGCAATAAATATGAAAAAAAATATTAAAATTTTTTGCTAAAAACTCATTATACCCTACATCGGAAAAGTACTATCCCTAGAGGGACGCGAACTGACACTAAAGTAGTCCCGTCTAATACTTTATATGAATGGGACTCATTACTTTTACATGGGAGTGTAATTGGAGGGGATTAATTGACACCTAACTGGCACCATTTGACCAGTCACACATATATCATCAATAAAAGTGTTAAGTTTAGTTACTACAATGCTAGTCCTTGGTTTTTTTCCAATAATAAAGTGCTAGAACTAATTTTAAGAAACATATTTAAATAATCCCAAAGAAATATATCAGACCACCGGTAAACCTGTGACAAAAACGGTCCTTATAAATAAAAAAAAAACATTTATATACAAAATTATTAAAACAAAAGTAATTAAAAATTAAAAAATCAACCTTTTTTTTCTTACTTAACCAGTGAAGTGAAAAGTTCTCCTTCCACATGTCATTAGTTATTTCTTTTTGTTCTTATTCTATTTCCACAAATCCCATAACCAGTTCTGTTGGAACAAATGACACAAGTTTCCTGTAGGGTATATTTGATGATGTTTGTCTTTGTGCTCATTTGCTTGTGTTCTTTGTCTTCATGCTTTTGAGCATACTACTACGAAAGCTTTAAAAATTGATCATGAACGGATCACCACGATCCTTTCCAGTTTAATTTTTAACTATAAAATTATTCTACCGAGGTTATGCTAATTTTTTGGTATTATGTATAACACATATATAAAATCAAAGTATTTGTGGTATCGCCAACCTTAATGCGGCTCTTAATCATGTACCCTGGGTCGAAAAAAATCCAAAATTAACAGAGCCCAAGAGATCTTCAAGATTTCCTGCGATTGCGGCTGGCCAAAGATTCTATCTGGCACAACGGGAGTCAGTATCCCCCGGTAGGACAGCACCGGAATAACTATTGTTTGAGGCCACCGTTAGTATGCTTATTACGGGAAATGCTTCCTGTCCCTTAGAAAGATTATCTTTGCGGAAATTTGCCTGAATGCTGATAGGATACTTTACGGGATCTCGTAGTGGTTTTAGCTTAGCATCCAAAATCGAGAAAAGGGATTTCCTAAAAATCACTCTAACGGGCTGATTTTTTTACTACATGTGGGAATACCCCTAGAAAAGCAGCGGAGGTTAGATAAGTAAGTAAGTGTGTAATCTTGCCAGATTTGGCACTAAAATTTCTATGTTGTGGTTCTTCTTACACTCGGGGGCGGTTGGTAGACGCATTGTTTGTCATGTAAACATTTCCACAACTGCATTGACAGAATATACGAGTATACATCAATTGTATGGAAATATTGGTCCACCTTTGGGTCAATAAATTTTTTTATACGAAACCGATTATGCTGAATTTTCCACAAAATAATGTGTTCATTTCGTTTAAAGAATGCGTTTCAATAGAAAGACATAAATAAAGAGAAAGCTTTATTGATTTCAAATTGCTTAAAAATCCAGAAGAAATATATATTTCAATAAGTGTTAGATTAATATTTTTGGGTTTTTTGCACGAAAAAACATACTGAATTCAATATCGTTTCCTACCCCTGGCGTGACGCATGTTATATCCTGAAGCCTGAATTGTCTCGAAGTTTTTTTTTGTAAAGAATTTCGATTTGTCTATCATAAATAACGTAATAAGGTTCAGATTATTGTAAAAACAATTTTAAAACAGTCTGATATACGAAGTTAAGAAAACGGGTGTGTCCACGTGGCCAAACGGGTAAAATCATGGATTGTTTTAATTATAAAAAATTTGTTATAAAATAATTATTTATTTTGCATTTGAATAAATTGTAAAGTATTTTTGAGATTTTTGAAAAAAAAATCGTATTATTATCATATAAAACATTAAGCGCATTTGATAGATGCTGTTTGACTACAACCTGATTAACAGAATTCCCAAGCACACCGTCTTTTATTTTCAATTAGTGCAACATAGTGACCACAACCATCAGAACATAATCTGCCGTATTCATAGCGAAAATTTAGCATAACGTTAGCACACAGTTTATTCATAATGCACTTACCAAACTCTGGCTAACGATGTGCTAAGCTCTTGTCAACGAGCTGCCAAACTGTGAAAAACAGCCGTTTAATGTCACACAATTTTGTTTTCTTTTTTTTTAATTTACAGTGTTTTTTAAATTATTTTAATTTAAAAGTCTTTTTCAAACTTTTATATATACTCGTAGAGGTAAAAACAATTAACTAACAAAACCAGCGATGATTAATGCAAGACGTGTTGCATTTTTGAGTAATATAATGTAGGACCATCAAAGTTCAGAGCTGATTTATTAAAAGTTGAATTCACTCTATGCTAACAAGCTGCTAAGAGTAATCGGCATTCTAGTTAGCAGCTCGTTGTATGTTGTGTACAAACTGTGGGTAAATTTTTGTTATGAATACGGCTGAATATCTATTGTACTATGATATGCTGTTACTTCATGTTTCTGTTCACTCATAATCTGGACGTTGTGACTTTTCTCGAAATTTGGAGATATACATATATATGTACTTGATAGATTTATGTTTCTTTTTATGTTACTTTATGTGACATTTTTTTGTGCTCTTTTCGGGACAACTGCTAAACATTTTGACCCATATTATCCTTCAGCCACGTACAATTAATTGCCACCACTTTTTTTTTTTTTTTGGCTCTGTATGCTGTTTTCTAAACGGATACATTTTTGTCTCTTCGATTTACACCGAGCATGGGTTTGTTATTGTTAGTTGATTATTGAGGAAGAATCGTCGAAGAAGCTTGACAGTTTTGCAGCTCATCTATTATGGATGGCTTTTAGTAGCTCTTGGCACGTATCATCTGAAATATATTCTAGTTGGATTTCAGCATCATCGGCTCCAACCAAATAAATTTTTGTTTTCTCAATAAAAATGGTGTGAACATCGTTTACGCCACCTTCATCGTTACTGCCAATGTTTTCAATAATGTACAATAACTTTTTTAGCATGTATTTACTTTGAAATCGTTAAAAAAATAATATAAAGAAAAAAGGTATGTTTTGTTGAATATTTTTTTATTTCCTTTGTACCCGTGTGTCCACAATTCTCAAACTTTGTTTTATTTAGTAACCCTCTACTCTAACTGTATTATTCATCAAAACGTTCATGATAAAAATAATGTATAAACAAATTTTAAGCAATACTTATTTCTTCATCTCAAAATATCGTAATTATTTTTGCTTTTCTCAAACATTCACCAACTGAACTGAATCTTCGCAGCAATGGACGTTAATGCTTAACAACTCAAAAACAGGTGGTACCGCTACAAATTTTTGTTTTCATTTTCCGTTTTTTTTTAGCAACAGCTTATTTTTGTGTCCATATGGACACACTGAGACAATTCGGGTTAATTCAGCACTCATGGTGGTAGATTAAATTCCCCTTATACCCTTAGGATTGACTGGTTTCATGTTATAATTTAAATAATTAATTTTAAGTTAATAATACCATCGCTTAAATGCAAATAATGGCTCGATTTTTGTTAGCTCATATTCTTGCATAAAACTCGATCCGGTTTAGATTAATCATGAGAAAAACCGCAATCATTAAAAAAGTAAAAACATTTTAAGTTCTATAAATTTTCAAATAAAATTCTTTTTGAACTCCAGTAAGTCACAAAAAAATGCTGTGCGGTATATTTTTTGTTATTCGGAAATACTTTAATGAACTTTTAAGTCCAGTGACGTAGTAAAAAACCCTAGATATGAGTACATCTGTATGTTCGATTATAAGAATTTATATCTCCTCAATAATGTTTAAACCATAAAGTGAAATGTTTAAAATAAACAATACCAACAACACAATAAGTACAATAGAAAATATGTCAAGAAAATCAAGGACGTATAGTCGGTCAAGCCCGACCATATGATATCCTACACCTACCATTTGTGCCGCATATTACCTAATTATCAAAAAATTTAAGAAATTCATCATTCCTAAGGGCCAAATACATTGATCAAATTACTTAACAAGCTTTGGCTTAGTATCAGTGAAAAAAAATTTGTATATATGACAATAGGGTGGACCTGCAAAACAAAGTGTTTAAACTCTCGGTCTCATACCCTAGAAATATGCTAATACGCAAAAAACTATGACATAAAAAATTTTGGGCAAATAAACAAAAGATTTATTTCTCGCATCTTAAAATTTCCCACATGAAACAAGTGAATTATGACAAAAACAGTGCAATATGAAACAAAAAATGGTATTTCTCACATAAGTGTTTTTCTATCTGTCTTTTAAATAATTTTTCAGCAATTATTGGAAGGATGTGAGCAAATGTGTTTCTGTATCAATGTTTTGCTAAAAGTTTCTTACAAGAAGTGTCAAAATAAGTCACATTTAAAATTGATGCGAGAAAAATAAAATTACAAAAAATGGAGCACAAATTATGTATGTATGTACACAAAAATGTGTATTATTTTTTTTTTTTATTTGAAGAGAAAGAATTTAAATGAAAATAAATAAAACACAATTGTTATATTTTTTGATATTTTAATTTTTTTAAAGCCTTCATTGTTTTCGTTTTATGCAGAGCTGGCAGATAAATTTCGTAAAATCGTCTATTTTGTTTTAAAAAATCGGACAATTTAAAATTAATTTTGACAAATTTTGTTCGATTTTTATTTAAACATAATAAAAAAAAAAAAAAAAAAAAAAAAAAAAAAATGTTAAAGTTCATGGGTAAAATACATATTTTATACATACATACATACTTATTATTTTTTTTAATTTAAAATTTCAGACTGTTTTTTTTTCCTGCAAAAATCACACAAAGGGGTAACAAAATATCATATTGAACTAAATCTAACACTTTTGGCCAAAAAAAAAAATACAAAAATTTCGTATAGTGCATTGACTGACAAATGGGGTAATAGTTTAATGTTTTGATCACATTAAAATAAACAGTTTTCCTTCGAAATTTTGATTTTGCCGATAATTTTTTTAAGCTGCCTTGTTTTTAAAGATATTATATTTCTGTGGGGCCTAATATACAAACATATTAAGCTATTTAAAATTATTTTATTTCAAAGACTGAATAAAATCGTCACTAGAAAAAATCAGCAAATCGGCAATTTGCCAATTTTGGTACAAAAATCGTCAACATGACGAATAATCGTCAAATCTGGCAGCCTTATTTTTATTATATTGATTTCTTTCGTTGACGTTTCGCTTGCATTTGACACTTTATTACTGGAAGTATTCCAGTTAAAACAGAATCTGTGTTGTCTGTTCTCGCATTCCAATACAGAAACACTTTTTCCCACAAATCGAGATACGATGGAATTTTTTGTTTCACACTTAATGTGAGAAATTTTGCGATGCGAGAAATACAGAAACGAGCTACTGAATAGTAAATACAAAGCGAAAAAAAAACTTTTTTTAGTTTTTATATAATTTTTCAAATATCGTACAAGTTTTATTCTAGATGATAAATTCATCAAAATTAAGTTACAATTATGTATTCAAAAAGGTATAAACACGTAAAATCGGCTAAGAACTAGCCCAGTAATAAATAATGCCCCTGACCACTAATGTGCACATTATTACTTTGAGCACACACCTTCAAGATTTTTCAAATTCATTTCCGTAATATAATGTGTTTATTCAAAAAGAGTCAACATTGTAAGATATCACAAAAGGTTTTTTGGATGGCGTTATCCTGTACTCATGTGATATCGAAAACGGGCAAAAGTTTTGGGATGTTTTTTAAATATCAAAATTCAAAATTTAAACAAATTTCTTCAACAGAATAGAAAAACTAAGATTTTCAAACCAGGGACTTGTTTAAAACACCATAGAGAATGAAATTAAAACATTTTAGAAAGTATATAAAGCAGTAAATCTTTATTTTTTCACTATTTATAATTTTCACTATTTTAATTCAAAATATGACATTTAGCGTGGTTGGATTTTCACCATATTTTCTGAATATAGTCCTTGTAGTTTGTGTCATAAAACTCTGAATAGCGTAATAAGAATTTAAAAAAACCGATGAACTTTATCCCATTGCTCAAATCTGTGCAAAAAAAAGAACCATTTTTCTCAAAATCCATAAAACTAAAATCGTTGCCCTATCCAAGTTTAGGGGTATATTTCTAAGATGTTTTTATGAAAAGTGAGAATTAGTTTTCTTTTATAAGTAACTTTTTATTATCAATAATTTTATTTTTCACAGTATGTGGAATACTGAAGGAATCGAACTATTACAAAAAAACTTTATAAAAAATTAAAAAATTTACATCATGGAATTCATTCGAAAAACTAAAATGTTGAACATAAAATGTTTTATCTTTATTCTCTAAGTTGTTTTAAACAAGTCCCTGGTGTGCAAATCTCAACTTTTTTCGATTTTGTTGAAGAAATTTTTTTAAAATTTGAAAGCACCACAAAAATGTTGTCCGTTTTTGAAATCGCCAGAGTACAGGTTACATCCATCCAAAAAAGAAAACCTTTTTCCATATCTCATAATTTTGACTCTTTTTGAATAAACAAATTATATAACAGAAAAAAATTTCAAAAATCTTTAAGCTGTGTGCTCGAATTTCTCGGTCAGGTAATAATTGGCACATTAGTGGTCAGAGTTATTATTTATTTCAATAGTTGGGGGTAGTGCTCTAAATATTGATTTAAATCCGCAGTGCAGCACTATCACTAAATAACACTGCAAAAAAATTAGTTTGTACTCTTTTTGGCTATTTGGCTATTTTTTTAACTAGCACTTAAAACAAATTAGTGATATTGCAAATTTTTCTACTATCACTAAACGAAGATTGAATGCAAAAATCTGCACTCAATTCAAATAGGGCAAAATTTGTACTTGCAATCAAAAAAGCTGCATATAAGCAGACTCTCAATTACATTTGAAAAATGTAATTTTATATGACCATAATTTTCGATTCTTGTTATGATATGCATAAGAAAGGAAAATTAGCAACATGTCAATAATTTGTCAATAACGGAATATCTCATGGCTTTAATCATAAAAAGCCAGTTTTTTGTTTGTAAATTAAGTGCAAAATTTTAAGTTGCACTCAAATGAGTGAAGAGCAAAAAATATGCAATAAACTGATGATTGCTCTTTCTTAAATCAAACTATTTTTTTTTTGAGCGCAAAATTTTTTAGCATCACTATCACTCATGTTTAGTGAGGCTACTTATATTCAATTCATCACTCAACATCAACAAAATGATTGCAATAATTTTGCACTATAACTAACTGTGAGTTGAATCTGCAAATTGAGTGCAATACCTCTATCATTGTTTATTACTGGGATAGTACTTAGACAGTTTTGGGGATTTATACCCTTTTGAATATGTAATTGTGTCTTAATTTCGATAAATGTATGAAAACTTTTATGACATTTAAAAAATTTAACAAAAACTAAAAATGTAATTTTTCGCCTTGTATTCACTATTCAGGATTTCAGTCGCTTTGAGACACCTATAAATCTTTACCATTCGCCCAAAATTTTGCATATCTGAGTTTTTTGGTTATTCTCATATTTCTAGGGATGAGAACCTAAATGTAAACACTTTTATTTTCCCCCATCTAATGAGGAACCACTTGAATGTTACACGAACGATGCTGGGTGGAAAATCAAACTAATTTTGATATTACGTCAAGTACACGTAAACGTATGAATTCGCCTTAATATCCAGTGATTTGACAATGTATTACAGTGATTTAAAGGACGAGATTTAAAAAGGACTAATGAGCATTTCTGGTCCTACTGTCATTTCATAGCACCTTATGTTCGCCAAATTTGATATCAATGACTACATTATTATGAAGGTAATTTTCGGGAGTGATGTGAGATATGGTTAAATATTGACCAGCACTAATAAATTTGGATAAAGTGATTAATGTTTCAATAAAATGTCTTTGGGGCTTTATTAAATATAAATAACGACATATTTATGGACCCAAAGATTCTATTCCGGAAAAAATTTCATCAATTTTGACATGGACAGATAATTACCCAGCTAGCCAGACGAAAGGCCGAAAAGGTATTCTAAGTCGATCGGTACACCACAAAGAGGGTTTACAAAAATTATTTTTTTGTGTTACACACAGCAGCGCAAACTCATAATACCTTTCGCAACTACGGTGCTTTAGGGTATAAACATACACAACTATGTACAATATACAGTTCTTCTGATAAGTATTCGCCTTTAAACACGCATTTTTAACCCCTTACCCCGGGGTATAAAAATGTACCCACTCATACACACATATAAGCCAACATTCACTTGAAAATTAAGTTTGTTTATCTAGCAAAGTGATGTTATGAGGATGCGATACAAGAGAAAGCAGTAAACATAGAAAGTGGTATGTTGTTGGTTGAAATTGCCTTACTATTGTTGTGTAAGTACAATTGTATGTAGGAAGTATGAGGGTTTTTATATTCAAGAATCGTTAACTTTTCATGTCACGTGGATTTTTTTTTAAATGTTGAAATCTAAAAAAGAAAGGATTTCTCTACACTTATGTGCTGTTAAATTTTTAAATGTTAAATTCAACCAATTCAAAGAAACCGTACAAATACGCCCTTTTCTTTATCCTAAAAGATTTCCTCTAACAACACTTTTATGTTTTATTGATTATTTTATGGTTTTTGTCTTAAAGATTTGATGGCTTTAAATACAAAAAGATTATTTTCAAGGATAAATGTAGGATAATATATATATAAACATACAAAGATTTTTCTTCTTTAATTAAAGTTTATTTAAATATACATAATATGTTTATTGCATATGTATTACATAAACTGAACAACAACAAAACAATTTTAATGAGAAATTTTTTACATATTTTGGTTAATTTAACCATATCCTTGTACCAAGTCATGGTAAAATTTGTCTTTCATCAAGAAGCCACAACCATCTCTAGGGGAAAGGGAACTAACAGCGAACTTGTCACGTAATAGTTCTAAAGTGGTAGGGACCGGTTCTAGTTCTAAGACTTTTTATGAAGGGGACTTGCTACTTTAACATGGTGATGTCCTAGGAGGGAGTTAATTGGCACATTATTGACACTTTGCAACAAGTCACAGAAATAACGTAAATGGGTACATTAAATTTCGGTTAATATAATTATACCTGTCGTAGAAAATATGACAACAATTTCTTTATTTTTCAATGAATTTAATAAAACTCATTTAAATTTTTGGTGACCATTTTTATATTATCCATCAGAAAGACCCACAAATATATTAGTTTACCACCTCCTAGGACAACTCCATGTTAATAAGATGGATACCCTTCATATAAAGTAATTGAACCAGAAAGAATCAGGTTAATTGCTCGATTAATTAACCCAGGTTTTGGTTTAATCGGTTAATAATCGGCTTAATTTGTTATTGATCGGTTAACCGATTAATAAACCTTTTTCTATAAATTAAGTAATTTCAATATATAAAAATGAATAAATTATTTATTATTTGGAGTTTTTAATAAAAAAACAATAAAATAAAACACATAACAATTCTTGAACTAAAACGATCAAAAAAAAAATAGAATAATTCATAAATATGTAATACATATTTTTTAAATATAAAAAATAAACTGTGAGATCATTTTATTAGTTATTTCAATAGTTTAAGAAGATCTTATAAAATAATCTTTTAATTTTTTTAAATGTTTAGGATTTAAGCGATTATTTTCGTTAGTTTTGATAAAACTTGACTTTGAAACAATTCTTTCATTTATCGTAGATGTTGGATAAATCAAAATCAACTCATAATTTAGAATATCTAATTTCTCAGTCCCATTCCTGGCTTTTGCTTTACATATAAAATCTTCCATTTTTAACATGTTTATCACTCCTAATTGTTTCGGTTAATTCTGTTAACCTTACTAAACACATACATATACAAAGTACGTGAAACAAAAAGCTGTTGACAGCAAACACTTATTTAAAATGAAGATCGATGTGAAAAAAAAATGAAAAAATATGTTCTAAACACATACCTTTTGTATATGAGGCGAAACAAATAATTAAAACCACAAAAAATATGTTATAATACTACAAAAATTTAAAAATTTTGTTACATCGTTTAATCGGTTAATCGATTAAAATTAACCGGTTTAATCGTTAATAGAAAATAGGCAATTTTATATTACCCGCTGAGTAAATCGGATAGTAATAAATCGGTTTACCGATTAACTGTTAACCAAATTAATACCCTACTAAGCACACTTAAAACACATTAGCACCAGTTAAGTGATATGTCTTGTTTTCACATAATACAATTCGTTCCTTTTTATTATAATATTGTGTACACTGGTCACGGGATAAGTTTTTTTAAACTTATTGACACAAATTTCCCGCAGGGATATTATGATTGCCTCAAAACATGTTATGGTTTGTACAAATCTAATCATAATATCCAAGCGTTGGATGTTGCTAGATTACCTCAGGAAATTAGTCCGATTTTAGCTGTAACACATAATCATGAAAAATAATTTTTCCTCGTAGTTAACCCTCTGCGATAGACGTGGTTGCCTAACAGACACTAATGAAAGAAAAAACTGATTTTCTCCGTTCTTTTTCAAACATTGGCTCTCACGCATTTAGTACGCATTGTGTACGTTGGCTTGGCGAACGCGATCAAATAGAGCGTTTGCGTCGCGCTTAGCAGAAAAGTGCCTTCAAGACAATCACGTCAGTATTAAGGTAGGTGTGTGAGAAACAAACACATCAATATTTTTGTAGTATCTCCTAAACAGCGCGTCAGTAAAATTGTTTAAATTTTTTATATCTCTTATTATTTTTACTTTGATGGGCCGCTCTAATACAAAACAAATTGGATCAAACTATTTGAGATATCCATGTTAGAATGTCATGTTCAATGCACTAGATAAAATCATTTGTGACATTTTATTTAACCATTAAAATTTTCTCATTTTTTCTATTCTGCTTAGCTCAGATGCGAACTCAACCTAGTGTAAAACTTGTAAAATAAACAAATAGGAAATTTTTAATTTTTTTTTTTTTTTGTATAGATGTAAGTTTTTTAGGGCCATTTTGTGATATGCCATTAAATATGGTTTAAAATTAATTATCGTTTTGTTCTCAAAAATAAACTATAGCAAATAACAAGCTATTACATTAATCTAAAATAACGAATAATTTCAGAAGGTTTACAAAACTGTACTTGGAAAATATAAGCCATCGAAATGGTGTCTGGCGTACTACCACGTCATTGGATTTATTATTGTAAAGTCACGTCAGTCGCAGAGGGTTAAAAGTGTGCTATAAATGGTGAAAGGTGCCCTGGTAGGCTAGCTGGCAGTGAGCCGGTCTATCAGTACCGGGGTTGCGGGTTCGATTCCCACCAGAGACTCTGGTCTCCTGCAGACAAGCGAAAAGCTTCGCAGGATTTAGTGTGGAATAATAAAAAAAAAGTTATTCCATTGATTCACCGCACAAAAACGTTTGTAAAACATTGTGCTTTTGTCAGCTGTTTTTATAATTACGACGTGTATTCATATGCACCTACATATTTATATAGATTCTTTCGCACCAACACAGTCTAACAATAACATATCCGGTGGTTAAGTGTTTATACTCTATGTCACCATATCTGGTAATATAGGAGTGTTCATTTACTTTACTAGCAGAACTTACAACGAGAGAGTAAACTAGAAATTTACAATATTTTTCTCCCAATTGCTTAAAAATATAACGAAGGGTTTACTAGCAAAAACTAGCACGTTAGGCATACCGACAGTATTTAGCTGTAACATACGAGATTTCTTATTCCTGCATTCAATTGATTTGAACCATTTACGAAAGTATATTGCACTAAACTTTTTGAAAAATAAATATTTTATGTTATTGAAAAACTTTTAGCAAATAGAATGTGGGAATTATTATTTATTTTAATTTTTTCATAAATTATTTATAATATATTAAACATTTTTTCGGATGTTATATTACCATGCAAGATATGGAATCATTGCTAAGTATATGTACATACCTATAGCTTTTAACCTATAGCATTTAAAAAATCTTTAATATAAGAAAAACTTTTAGTTTAAAAATTATGAAAATTATTATTATTTTGTAACCAAAAACATGAAACAGGTAGTTTAAAGTTCTAATCATAGTATACAACTAGTATGCCGACTCTTTGACAGGTACATAACTCAACTGTCAGTGGTACATATTTTATGTTTGTATTAGTAAGATTTTTTTCAAATGTATTGGTGTATAAAACTATTTCCCCCACTAAACATAGTTGCATAAAATCGTATAGAATGTGGCAACAATTTTTTTTCAAAAATAAAATTTTCTTAGTTCAATAAATTTTCAATGTATTGAATGCTGGCTGCATTTATAAACTTTTAAAGTCCATGTTTGCTAAATTTGTATTCTGCAATATCGGATAATATATAAATAATTAATGATTTCATATATTATTTTTATACCACAAAATGCTACTCTGCTGGCTTTAATAATATTAACAACAGAAAAAATTTAGTGTCAAAAAAATTTAAAATTAAAAATAAAAACATTTTGCAAAAGCAAATTAGTAAAATGTATTGAAAAAAATTATTAATTATGTGTTTAAGTCATAAAATTAAACATGAAGTGTTATATTGTGAAAAATTTTAAATTGAAAAATTTTAAATTGAAAAATTTCAAATTTTGTTTTGTTTTTGTTGTTCTTATGTGTGTTGAATTCACACAGAACCTATATGTGCGATGAGAGTTATAAAAAAAAGAGAACGTTCTCACTAGTCGGCATACTAGTTCTATACCATGGTTTTAATACTTTTACTATCAGAAATTTTCAATAAGTCCCTCAAATTTGTATACTCTTTTTCACTATCTTGTCGCAAGTTTTTCAAGTACTTGCACTCTTCCTAGTAACAATTATTGAAAATACGCAATAATTTTCTGTTATTGAACAGACAGATTTGTAACGCTTACAAAAACGCTTTAAAGAATTCGCATTACTTAGCATTGAAAACATAGTTAAGAACATTCTATTCAATTGTACGAACATTGAAAAATCCATGGTATTATTTTGCATTTTGAATATACGAGTATTTTAATTTGTAAAATTTAGCTTACGGCTTTTTTTTATTTGTGAGTTTATTTGGCAATTCAAAGCGGAAACATTTCTAACACAAATGTTACGGAGCACGAAATTGCCGATGTTCGATGAAGCAACAGTGTTTTATAATGCGTTTCGCTGTTATTAAAAAAAAATGCTGACTTATGGCTCATAAATCAGTGAGTGTTAAAACGCTGGCTTAGTTGAACTAAACTTAAATTTATATGTAGTAAAAACAGTTGTAAATCAGTATCCCATGTTTTTTATGTAGTTTAAAAAGTATCATGTGGCAGCACTACGATAAATGTTGTCAAATTCATATGGTCTGTATTGGTAGTTTACTGATTTATAGATTTGTTGGTTTAAACACATTTCAAACCAAAAAGAAGTTTAACTTGCTCTGATTTGTTAGCCCTTAGAAACAACGTGTTTTCAACAAAATTTTAACATATTTTTTAATAAAAATTCCTAAAAAAAGTGGCAGTATAATACAAAAGATATACTTTTATACTAGAAACAAAATAAGTCAGATATTTAAAAAATGTATTGATATATTCCGGTTTTGTTGTGATTTTATTGATTCATTGGTGCTGGTTTATCTGCAGAAACCAGTGACTTTACATATCCCCACGGGAAATAAGTATTTAAGAGATCTAAAATTGCACGACCTTGGAGGGCAATTGACAGGTTCATTTTTCGAAATCAACTTTCGCCAAATTTTGATTTCTGTTGAAACCACACCTCGCGCAGATTAATTTCATCCATATTTTCAAATAATAAATTTGTGGTTATGGTGCGGTAACAATCATGGTACGATAGCCGTAATACGAGCTCCGTCTTCAACAATCATGGTACGATAACCGTAACTCGAGCTCCATCTTCAGGTTTAAAGAAATTAGGTCGGATGATGCCACCATCGTATGTAATTAAATGGAGACTATAGAATCTATTGCGAATTGGTTCTCCTCCATATGCGCGAAGTCATCTAGAAGTTGCTCGAATCGATGAATGATTTTCAAATTAAATTTGAATAATTTGGTAAAATTATTAAAGCCTGAATATATTTTCTACGATTCTTCAAGGTGTGCTGATCATAAACGTCAACATTTGCGTGCAGTATGACAGCTTGTTTAGCAGCTTACCATTTCATGAGTTCTATCGGGCTTATTTTTAAATGGTTTATTTGTAAATGGTAAAGCATTATGTTACAAGCGCAAAATATTTTAGTCATACAAAAACTACACAAATTTACGGCAAAACTAAATTTCTTTAATTCGTTAGCATTGCAGTTTTATTCAGGGTAAATATTGTTCAGGGCAAATCACCACAAATGGCGTCATTATAACAGATCGTTAAAAGGTTTCCATCTCAAAGATTTAAGTGTTTTAGGGAAAAAATATTATAACGAGAATGTTACTTAAATTTCAATTTTACGTGTGAGCAGTGAGATATGAGCACATCTACTGATTTAACTTCAGATTATCCTATTAAATTTAATTACTTAAAAAAGGATATCATAAGCAGTTACCCACATGGTCAGTTTTTATTTAACCAAGTGAGGGAAATTAATTCTTAGGTTTTTCCATTTCTTTAATATATTTTTTTTTAATAGCTTCAAAAGAAAATACCCTTGGGTTTACAAAAAATGAATTTGTAATGGATTATTGAACATTTAAATGTTATGTTTTATTTTTAACTGTCCTACAATACAAGCAATAACAACAACTTTTTATCCCTAATACACACATACATATACATTTATGACCGAACGAAAACATATACAATAAATATCAAGCAAACATATTTATATAGTTTGTTTGTGTTGGTTAATATTTGTTTTTTTTTTTTTTGTTATTTTTCTTAGCTTTTTATCGAAATAATGACATTAATTTAAGGCTTCTTTCGAACATAAACGAGTGTGTTTGTGCAAAAATTTTATATACGAAGGGCACAAATGATAAGAAATTGTTGTAGAAAGATAAAAAAAAATTGTAAGCTATTTCTTTTTGGTTATTATTGGTATATGTATTTTTGGCCATAAATATAATTTAAAATCCCATTTAATTGTATTCAAGTGTAAAGAGGGATATGAGTTAACTCACACATATGGCCATTAGGGGTTTAAATGTATGGTCAGTGTTCTTTAAGGAAATACAAATAAAATGATTTTGACAGCAATTTTGTGGATTTAGAAAGTTTTTTTTTTATTAATACGTTTAACATAAACAGGTGGTCTTGTATTTAACAAAATTTTAAAATTTTACAAATATATTGTGGGTTTTAAGGGCTTTGTTAAATTCATAATGACTATAATTTAAAAGGGTAGACAAATATTTAAAACCCTTCTCTCAGAATAATAATGCCAGGGTAAGAAAAATATTTTGTTTATACCATAAATTAAAAAAAAAAAGAGGCTAACACAATTTCTATTTTTACTTCAAAATAAATGTATTAAATTAAAAACATACCGAAGATATAAATGAAACACCAAACCGAGTATATGTAACAATATAATTTTTTCAAAAGTGGGCATAGGAGTTTATAAACATATTATCCTTTTTATACTACTCAACCATAGACGAGGTAGATAAATTAACATCTGATTTGATTAAATGGTACGCATGGATGTCCACAAAAGCCTAAGCAGAAACGCCGAAATTTTGTTTAAGATGTAATAAAATATCAGACATAAACATTAAAGTCGAAGGGCAAACCCTTTCAAAAAAAAAAAAAAAAAAAAAAAAAAAAAAAAATAAGAATCGGCACCTGCAAAAAAATTCAACGGCATGAAACAACTTCAGGGTAAACATTTTGTTTTTAATCAATATAAAGGAATGACCGACGTTTCGTTGGATAACAAATTTATGTAAAATTTTTTAACATAGCCCAGTCCTGCGGTACTTGCGCTGCACAGTGTAAGATTTTGCTAATCTAGCTGGACAAAAGTCGTTTCTATGAGTTTAAATTTGAGTAAATATATTTATCAAATATGAAAGAGCACTTGTTATAAAATAAGAAAATTAAAAACTTTGTCTAATTTGTCAACAATAACAATATAACGTTACTAAAAATTTAAATATTTTTGAGTGAATTAAAAACAACAAAAACATTTACATGAAATTGCTCATTTTTAAAAGCGTGTAACTTTTTATTGGAACGGAATTTTTTACCGATTATTTTTTTTTTTTTTTTTTGAAGCTGAACTTATTCGTTTATATCATAAGAATTTATTTTTACAACTGAAAAATTCTTTTAGTGCTGTTTCATTTAAACAATTACTCTTTTCGTTAAGTTAAGAAAAAAAAACCAAATTCTATAATCGATAAATTCTTTTCTTCATAACGCTTCAACACCAAATTAGTTTTAAAAGAACGTCTGAAGTACCTACTTTAAGGCACATATTCAATTATCTGCCGAGATTTGCCGATAAAAAAAGAAACAAATGAGTAATAATACCACATACCAAGAAATTTTTGATATATGGCTTAAAACAACCGAAAATGAAAGGCTTGACCGTTCCATAATCCATATTTGTGGAAGTACTGAAGTACTACATTTATTGCAATCTCCAGAAATACCAGAAGAAAACCATTAATTTTAACATTTTATTCTTACTTTAATTTATATGTACATATGAAATTTTTTCCTTTTTTAAAATTAATGAAGAAAAACTAAACACTTATTATTACTTCTACCTCTTTATTATTTATTTTAAACATTCTCATGCATACTCACCGCTTTTTTACTTTTTGATTATCCAACGCGAATAATATCAGATATAAATTTTTGCAGTTATATGAGAGGTGGGCGTAACACTGATCCAAATTCGCCCATTTTTTTTTTTACAATTGTACATAGTAGCCTTGTAACACCTTCTATCAAAATTCATAAGCCTAGCTTAATTTTTTTTGCAAGATATTTAATTTTGTCTCCCTTGTTTTCAAGCTGAACTTATTCGCTGTTAATATCATGAGAATTTATTTTTACAACTGAAAAATTCTTTTAGTACTATTTCATTTAAACAATTACTCTTTTCGTTAAGTTAAGAAAAAAAAACTAAATTCTATAATCGATAAATTCTTTTCTTCATAACGCTTTAATACCAATTTTGTTTTAAAAGAACGTCTGAAGTACCTACTTTAAGGCACATATTCAATTATCTGCCGAGATTTGCCGATAAAAAAAAGAAACAAATAATGAGTGATGATATCACATACCACGAAATTTTTGATATATGGCTTTAAACACCCGAAAATGAAAGGCTTGACCGTTCCGTAAATCATATTTGTGGAAGTACTGAAGTACTACATTTATTGCAATCTCCAGAAATACCATAAGAAAACCATTAATTTTAACATTTTGTTCTTACTTTATTTTATATGTACATATGAAATATATTCTTATTTTAAAATGAATGAAGAAAAATTAAGCACTTATTATTACTTATACCTCTTTATTATTTATTTTAAACATTCTCATGCATACTCGCCGCTTTTTTACTTTTTGATTATCCAACGCGAATAATATCAGATATAAAGTTTTGTAGTTATATGGGAGGTGGGCGTGGCACTGATCTAATTTCTGCGCTGTGTCGCAAGTCTTGATTGGTTTAAGTGGCACCATGCAATAATAGAAACAATCAATTTTGTTTAGTTTTCTTTAAACGTAGGATTTGCGTTCCAAAATGAAAGACTAAATGTACGTAATAAAAATTACTAAAAAATTGGCTGATGCTCTAGACCAGTTTCCAATCTTTCTTAAGAGGTGGTTAATACATGTTTTCCAAAAAATCAATTTTGCGCCTAGCCAAGTACCAGATATTCTTAGGGAAAATTAAAAACTATAGTCTGTTGTACCAGCTTCCATATTTTTCGATTAATTAGTGATCGATTAACACCGATATTAGTATCGATATATCATAAGGATATTTCACCTTTTGTGTTACATCCTCCGTTGAAATCAGGTGCAGTTGATAACTGGAATTCTACAGACTACAATATGGACAATTATTTTGCGATCACGGCTGAACCGATATCATATCTGTCACCGCAGGAGTTAGTAGCGCTGTGAGCCTCTATTCCAGTCTGACTACTGGTTAAGGTTAATTAGGATATTTTTTCTGTTGGTGGATCTCTCTAAGTGCTTTTGCTATTTCAAGATATGCTGCTGGCTTTAAAACCATAGCGGAGGATAATAAGTTTCACCTCCAAAAGAAGGGCGATTGTAAAATAGCTACCTGTTGGTAAAGGGCACACTATTCTCAGCCATGGAGCTAGGTGAACATGGTAGACACACATGTTAATACCTTCCCACTCATATTATTTAGGTTAATGAAGATGGCCGACAATTTCCTAATAGTCGTGCATGTGTGTAGTGATCCTTTTCAGCTATTTAAAGATTTTATTTTTAACAGTTTCGAAATGCAAATTAACGACATTGACTTCGAAATGTCCAGGGTATACCCAGATCAAGCAAAAATACATTTCTGAGCATTCAAACCAGAGCAGTCTAAACTTGATAGCTCATTGAACATAACAAATGTTTACATTGCCGTACTAGAAAGAACGGGTTATCGATGAAAATGATGTATTAATATAATTCTCTGCAATAGCGATTTTTACACATACATAAACGTATACAGCAATGAAAATATGTATCATTCTCAGCAGGGTTGCCGAACTTGGCATTTTTCGAACAAATTTGGTCGGATATTTTTCGTTTGGCCGGATGGTAGGCCAAACCTAATTTTGGTCGGTTTGAGAAAATGTACTATATTTATTTTAACAAATTTAGAACACCGGTCGCAAAACTTACAAGTATAAATTTAATATCATTTCCAAAAACGCAAAATTGTTTTTGATTGTTGATGAAACTATCGATGTGGCAATGAAATGTAATGAATGACGTCAGTAGCAAATTATTATGAAAGTGTTTGTGTTATAAAGGATAGTTTTGTCACCTTGTTTGAGGTTACCAAGTCAGATAACGTTAAAATTTTTTTTCTTATAAAAAACTTTGTATCAACTTACAATATTTCTTTAAAAAATTCGATCGGATTGGCAAAAATGGCGCTACCCTCATGTCTGGTAATGTTGGTAGGCTTAAATCTTACTTAGCAATGGCAAAAATATTTAGGTTATTTGTGGCCATTTTTTAAGTTTTTTACAAAATCCTAAAAGAATAACTTTAATAAAAGAATTGTAGCACCCCAAAAGATATTAGGTGTTTCTTATACAGGTAGACTTTTTTGGATAGATATTGTAAGAATTTTAGTACAGTGGGATGTTTTTATACTGTATTTTGCATTATGTTTTTATAGAGTCAATAGTATAAGCGCCGCAGAACTTGCAGAAAAAATGGGTGAGCTCCAAAAGTCAGTTGCAGAGCAACTCGCTCTTTTAATCATTATACAATGAAACCTTGTAGAAACAATGAGAAAACTATGCATTGTTCTCTCTTCGATAAATTTCTTACGCTATCTGCAAATTATTAGGATGTTTTGGAGGTCAGCTTATGTCTTATAAAATTAAATCCTGCTATTGAAAAATTTAACAAACTTAAGTTCACAAATTCTGATTAATTTTGTATTATGTATTATTGCATACCCAGTAAAAAATGTGCTCTAGAAGGAGCAGGTTTAATGTATGAATTCATACCTCAAATAGCTTCAAACCTGCTGATGGAATGTCTGATTTTTATATGGGGTGTTCCCGGTTTGGAGGAATATTTGCAGCTGACAATAAGCGCTTCTTTTAACATAATAAAACATGCAAAGAAAGCACTCCTAAAGTGCTTTTTAAGGGCTAATTATATTAACATATTCATAAATATTTTACTTTTACTGGCTTAAATGCCTTTTTTCAAGCATTTTCGAAAACCATAATATAGTTTTATGTTTTTTTTTCGCTTTAAGCCCTTCTTCGTTGTCAGCACTAAAATAGCAGCTTTTTTGTATATTTTATTCGTTAGCATTTAATGCTGTATAAGAGCTCTCTTCCTGAAGCGCTCGATTATGCGCTTTTTCTCTTAAGTGCTTAAAAAAACACAATTTTTTTTTACTGGTTATGTTCAATGAATATCTAGTTTATTATCGTTATTAAATGAATTGTTGTATACCTTTTGTTTTTGTTACTTTTTTGTTTTTGTTATTAATTGCTTATTACAAAAAAAAAAAAAAAAAGAATAATTGCTTTATCCAATAAAAATTCAACTTTATATGAAAAGCACATATGCATACATATCGTCATATAAAATTCAGGAGGGATAAAAACTTAATAGAAAGGTTACTATTGTGATTATAACAGTGATTTTTTCTGGTTAATATCGTTAACAAATTATAAATAAATAATATTATTATGAACTTTCCTATCACTCCTGAGAAAATTTTTATAAATTATGAAAGACCCTTTTACTTTTTATGCGACGATATATTTGTTTTTAAATATTTTAAGAATTTGGTCGGTTTCGAAGGATTATGGTAGGTTTTGCAGAGAATTTTGGTCGGATAAAAATTTTTTAAACGTCAACCCTGATTCTAAGTCACCTTGCATACTCTGCTTCCCTTGATCACATCAGATCTTCTATAAAAAGACTTTGTAAATAAAAAAAAATATAACGTTTACAAAAAAGCCAAGTTTTTACCTTAGTATGTAAATGCCGAATCAGATAGAATTCGTTGTCGCTTTTTTCAACTGACTCTAACGTAACAATCAAGAACTGGCACACAATGAATACTTTGATGACGAATTTTATATCAAGACCGAGACAATTTCATTTATTAAATTAAAGTTCATTCATTTATTCCAATTTTGCTAACACAACAAAAAAAATTAAACTAACACACATAAAAAACAAACTGATAGCGCTTAATAGCTCACGTAAGTAAAAAGTTGCCCAACTTAAGTACTTTGCGGCAACGGAGACGTACAATATGGGACAAAGTTCTTAGGAAAACCTGTACATCAACTTAGTTGTCAGTTGGAAAAATCGGGGTATAAAATACGTATGATTCTATGTGCCTCAGCCTTAACCCTAGGATTCTCGGTAATTTTTTACCACTAAGCTATCCTGTTGGTCTGGCCAGACC
The DNA here is from genome assembly GCA_943735925.1 of Pollenia amentaria. NCBI lineage: Eukaryota > Metazoa > Arthropoda > Insecta > Diptera > Polleniidae > Pollenia > Pollenia amentaria. The sequence continues at coordinate 181,924,881 of OX031007.1, read as the reverse complement.
ACAATTATAACAGCTAAAAACCCCAATTAAATAAACAGTAAATACATATATTTTTTATTGAACGTATGCTTAAAATGTATATTATACGAATTAATTCAACAATTTTATTAATTCATTATTTTATTCCACATTCATGTCATCCAAAATGAGGTCCTTAATTTCAGACATTTCCTTTTCACATCTATCGAAGCTGAAACGAGTTTTGATTTAGGTTTGTTAGCTAAATTGAACTAAGCACATAAAGGGTCATTGTGTTATGATTTGATTCAAACTTGATTCATTCGATTCAGAACATATCATTTATAGAATTTACGTTTCTGGTTTTTTAATATTCTGTCCTATTTGAAAGAAATTGCAAGCAAAAAAAATTTGGTCTGCCCAGGCCAAGAGGGTAATTTCATAGACTTTTACATAAAAATGGAATTTCACCCCACTTATTTGCTCCAATAAAATTCAAAGAAGTTTCATTCGATTCAGCACATATCATTTATATAATTCATATCCCTGTTTTGTTGATTTTTTGCTATATTCGAAAAATATTGCAAGCAAAACACAAATTTGGTCTGGCCAGACCAAGCCGGTTATCCTAGGGTTAAGAATTAATTAAATTTATTAGAATTTTTACTTAAATAAAAAAAAAAATTTTAAACGTTTTTTGATTATTTAAAGTTTTCCTGTTTATGGTAATAGTAGCAGTTTCATCTTGCTTGGGTTTATTTCTACACAACTATCATTGATCAAGCTAATACGCAGCCATAGGGGTGATGCTTCTGCTTATATCGAAAATTACCTACAACTCATCCTTTTCCACTTTAAGGGTCAAAAAACTCACATCTTTCAAATAGAGAATTTACCGATATATTCTTAACACTAAAAGACAAAACGAAGAACGCAAAAAAATAAACCAAATTGCTGCATGATAACCCTGGATATTTATTTTGTGTAGCTGTGCTGTTAAAAAAATTATTTTATTCTAAAATCTTCTATTTGGGAATAGTCATTAATTGTCCGAAATAAATTTTTAACAAATTTTTTAATCCAAAAACTCCTTTTTTTTCCTCTTAACAAGAAATAATGGTAATTAATATAAAACGTTTAAACATTACACTTTTAGCTTATTGAACAACAGGACGTATTAAAAGCACAAAATCAGCGGGAATTAGAAGAAAATAACAACAGAAAAATCAGTAAAAAAAAGAAGACAAATGACAGGACCGTCATCTGTTTTAAAAAGAAATAAAAACTGTCAATTTAACATTTTAATACCTTTTACCTTTTGCACAGCAGCGCTAATGCTACACTCACACTGACAATAAACTATTACATACTGTTTATATAGATACGAACGATGATTGCTATAATAAAAAAACACAAACTGAAAGTACAAGGAAACAATTTTTTTAACTCGTTTAAGCTAATCCCTGTGTAATGGTATATTCTTCTCCAGCTTTGCCTTGGGTTGTCTTCTTTTTTTTTCTTGCCAGCTTTATAAACTTAAAGTTATGATGTCTCAGCTGGTGTTTACTAAAGTGATGACTTTTGGATACCAAATGATATTATGATAATGGTGTTGGTGGAGGTGGGGGTGATGGTGGTTGTCTTGGTGGTGTTGTTGGTGATATTGGTGGTGGTGTTGGAGGTGTTTGTTGTGCATACAAGTTTTGAGGGTGAGAGTATCCCCACCAGCAATGGACGGTTGTTATTATCATCATTATCTACTGAATGTTGAAGGTGGTGTGCTAGCTCTCCTAGCGGTAGTATGAGAAGTAATGCTAAAAGCACATGGTGGCTACATTTGAATGAAAATTATTGGGTTGCGTTGAATGCTGTACTTTTACTTTATATCATTTTTGTTTGCGGGGATTTTTAAGTCCTTGTCGTATTGTTGTAATGAGTTGATGAACAAGGATTAGTACATGTTGTACTGTATTGTCATCACTTTGGTAGTTATTTTCGTTATAAAGCAAGGGCAAAAAAAATATAAAAAAACGTCAAGAGAAAAAAGTATGAAATGATACTAATTTGAAAAACACGTACTCTAAAAACTATAAAAATTTTATAATACAAGCACTAATAAAGGGAAAAGAAACAAAAACGCAAAAAAATTTAATGTTAAATATGATATATTATCATGACTATGCTTTCATCAATTAGTAGTTACAAGACAAGAGATGTTGTAGCAAAAAAAAAAAAAAAAACTTTGTAAAAAGTAAGAAAAGAAAAACCTACCCAAGTTAATTTCTCTACGCGTTTAGAATAATTGCAACATTAAACTTGCCAGTCTTTTCTAAAGAAAAAATAAACTGTGACACGTTACTTGTGTAATTAGTTGCTAAACATTATGGTATGCATGCTTCATCTCATATTATTATAAATATATGACTGAATGAATGAAATTATATGGAGGTTTATCATGCCATATAAAACTATTTACACTTATGATATTATATTTCACAGAATGGGAGCACTTAGAGAAAATTCTTTTCAGTTTTTATAATAAGCAAACATTTTATAAGTCTCTAAAAGTTCCCAAGAGCACAAGGAGGAAAGTATTGCTAGGCAAGCTCAACCGTTTAGTACCTCTTTCGAGAGTGGGCGCAATATCTCCAATCAATTCGAGACTTACTCTAACAAAAAAAAAATTGTTAGTGAGATTAATGTTTAACCCTTAAATTGTCGAAACCAAAATTATTTAAATTGGTTTTCAAAACTCATTTCTTAATAAAAAAAGAACATATGTTATTATGTAATAACAACAATTTCGAACAAACTGGTACTACTAGCAGCTTCATCAATTCATTAACTTTCTAACAAAATATGTATTCCAATGTGTTGGGTGTAAACTAGGGCTTCCAACTGGGATTGGTTTTTCCGAATTACGGGATTCGGGATTGAAGAAAATATTTCGGGATACCGTGATCTTCGGGATATTTTGAATCCCGGGATTCACGGGATTATTAAAAAATTTTCGGGATTTTTAGTTATTTTTTTATAAATTTTTTTTTTACCCAAAATTCGGGATTGAAGAAAATATTTCGGGATACCGTGATTTTCGGGATATTTTGAATCCCGGGATTCACGGGATTATTAAAAATTTTTCGGGATTTTTAGTTATTTTTTTATAAATTTTTTTTTTTACCCAAAATATAAAAGCTTTTTAAACTGTATTAAAAACAACTTAATTTGCCAGTTAAAAAACATATTGCAAGCATATATTTTATTTATTTATAAAATATATAATAAGAACCAACAAACTTAACTTATTAATTGAGCACAATTCATTAAGATTGTGTATTATATAACTTAACAAAAAACATAAAAATCTTATTTTTATCCATATTTGATTTTTGATATAAAAAATTACACCATTTCTAATTGTATATTAAAATTTTCCAAATGTGTTTTAAAATTTTCTAAATTAATTTTAAAATTGTCTAATTAAACATATTTTTAAGTTTTCTAAATGTATTTTTAAGTTGTCCAAATATATTTTCAAATTGTCCAAATATAATACAAAATTTTCAAATACAATTTAAAATTTTCCATTTGTATTTTAAAATTCGCCAAATGTATTTCAAAATTATACAAACGTATTTCAAAAAGTTTGAAATCTATTTACAATTTTCCAAATTTATTGTACAACTGTTACATTGTATTTACAAATTTTCCAAATTAATTTAAAAATTATTTAAATATGTTTTTTTTATTTTCCAATTGTATTTTAAAATTTTTCAAATATATTTAAAAAAAATTGTGTACAAGAAAACATTTGACAATTTTCAAGTACAAAAAAATTTAAAAATTTTAAAATACAATTGGGCAAATTTTAAAATACATTTGGATAATTTTAAAATACATATTGGCGAATTTTAAATAAATTTAAAAATTTTTTAAATATATTTTATACATATTATATAAAATCGTTTTAACTTATTTAATGGATATTTTTTGTACACAAAATACTTTCTGTCATTTAGAAATTGTATTGTAATTATTATTGTAAAAAATAATAATTAAAAAAAAAATCGGGATCCCGAAAATCCCGGGACTAAAAATCTGCAATCCCGAGATTCGGGATTTACCTAATCACGAAAATCTAAGGAATTTAAGGATCGGGATTTCCCGAAAGCAACCTCTAGTGTAAACCTTAAAATTGCGAGAATTTTTTCAAATTTTTAGCATTTATTGTGCACCATTATAAATTATGCTTCAACATTTTCCGGGCCAAAAGATCTACTTTTTTTTAGCCAAAAGCAAGTCAAGTCAAATGAAGATAAATTCTATTTTTTTAAATTTAAGCGTATTCCAGCCTCAAGAAGTTGTAGTCATAAGGACCAAGGTCTGGATTAAAAGGCGTGTAAGGCTAACCTTTCTATCCGCTATTTTCGAAATAGTTTTTAACGACTTCATGTATGTATGTCTGTATAATTCAAGCGTTTTCCGGCAAATGTACGATTCAGATGAAGCAAATGTATTTAGTACAGATCCTTTGTATAAATCTCGCGTAATTTAGCATCTTATAAGAGATGAGACCCTTTTGAGTCTATTGTTATACCAAAAGTTGGATCTAGAACCAGCATTCGACACAAACACCTGAAGTGACCTAGCATAGATTTGTTTCATCATAGCTACAAAACCGAAAAACGTTTTTCTATCTGAAACTTAATACCAGTCTGTGTAAAACTAAGAAATCATAGGTGAACAAAGCCTTTTTATTACCTATTTCTTAATGTAAGACTTTTAGAAAAGTTTCATAAAACGTATTTTGATTAACAAAAATTCAAGTGACCTTTGTAAACCTTAGAAAGCTTTCTCTCTACAAGGAAATTTAGCGTATCTGATTTGAAATCCTTCTAAAAGTCTAGTGCGCTTACATTGTACTTTTTTGATATTAGCGAGAACTTGCTTGCATAAAAGTTTTTTGTGTACCACAAACTTACATATAAAGAAAAATGTATTTAAAAATGTTCATTACTTTTTATAAACAATAAATTTATTTGTTATTTCAATATTATATGTCCTATGCATTTTATTCTATTTTCTAAAAATTTTCTGTTTTATCAGCTTAAAAAGCCGCCAATATTGTTTTTTGTTTGTTTTTTTTTTTTATTAAAATTTTATTTATTTTTTTTTTGTGCAGGGAAGTATTTTTTAGTGCTTTATTAAAAAAATAATAGTTGCATCACTTAGCACTATTAAATTGTGAGAAGATTTCGTCAAAATCCGGCCCAAAACAACCAGATTTTGCTCGAAATCTCGTAAGTATTAGATTTCGTTGTAGTGTAAATGGGCTTTACACATTAAATGTAACATAAAAGGCTCATAAGACTTTAAGTTTTAAAAAGAATATTCGTAACTTCAATTGAAATCCAAGCTTTTAAGAATGATCTACAAAGATGGCAGGCATTCTTCGAGACGTTTTCCCAATTTAAAAATGATATTTCACAAAATTCTACAGAAGCCAGGTAATAATATTTATCATAATTCCCAATAGAAATAAAAATTGCCTGTATTGAAATAATCCTGCTGTCCTTAGCACGTACCCCTTTTTAGTTATTCCCTAGCACACACAGCTTTTTTCATCGGCCGCCACTTGTTTGACCTCCTTATTTGATTCATGTGTAAATACATTTGATCAACGAAAATGTTTATCTGGACTACAAAATCAGAAAATCTAGACATTTATAGTTGTATGTACATAAAAACGTTCACTATTTTTAAAATGGATCAACTGTATTTTTTCGGAAATTGTATATTAATATTTAATGAAGATTGCAAAATACTTAAGTCCATTGCCAAAAATCTTGACTTAAAATTGTGATTGTTGGAAAGTAGTGTTAATATAAATTCTTATATCAAACTTTCTTTACTTTTATGTGCTTGAAAAACAAAAACTATTTGTCATATATGACAAGGTACCCGGGCACCTTCATATGATTTGATGAACTTTAGCTGGATTAAAATATTAAAATTTGGATTAAAAAAAGATTTTATTTTTATAAGCATTACTTTGAGGACAACTTATTTTTACCGGAACTACTTTTTAAATCAGGAAAAGTAACGTTTATTTAAAAAAAGTTGATTTTTAATCTCCATCGTTTTCCATTTCACGTGACTGCGCAGGTACCCGGGTACCTTCATACAAATTTCAAGAATACAAAATTTTTTGCAATGAATTTTCATTTGGGGATTTCCCTTGAATTTTAGAGTTTGATCATCAGCCGGACTGTGGAGTCGTCAGAAAAAAGTACTAACTCCGACTCCGACTCCAAACACTGAAATTTTTTAAGTGAGACACCGACTCACGACTCCAACTCCTACTCTAACGTAGATACTAAATGAATATGAGACTGGTCCTTATTTGACTTTAAACTCTTTTTATACCCTCCACCACTACTGGTGAATGAAGGTATACTAAGTTTGTCATTCCGTGTGAAACTTTTTTATTATGCATCTAAGACCCCATAAAGTATATTCTTGTTTCTTTAGTAATTCTAAGTCGATTTAGCCATGTAGGATCAGAGTTATGAATCAAACTGTAAAACCCACATTCTAAAAAATTGACAATTTTGTTACAAAAACTAACATAAAAGGTGGCGTAATGTACGGCATGATATAAGATTTTGCACAAACTCGTTCTATATAAGAAGAAATCATACTGTAAGTCTAAAAATTTAATAAATATTCATAGGACTAGAAATCACACTGTCAAATTTCGGAAAGATCGGTCCATAACTTACTCTATGCATCATATAAAGCCTACTCCAGGAAAATAGCTTAGAACGGCTAAGACCGTAACAATTTGCAATCAAAATAAAATTTAGTACGTCACAGTGTTATAAGGCTGGAAATCATACTTTAAAATTTCGTGAAGAGCGGTCCATAATTTACCCTAGGCCGCATATAAAACCTACTCTTGCAAAAAGTTTAGTGTGTTAAAAAACATAATAAATAATGGTATTGTAATACAATTTGGTACGTCAAAGATTTATAGGACTAAAAATCGTTCTATAAAATTTCCTGAAGCTCGGCTTAAGGCCGTTGCAGATAGAGATATTGTGGCAAAGTTCGGTCCAATTTTGGTTCATATGGCCAGAATTAATATAATGCAATTTTCTGATTATCAGTCCATATTATCCTTAGATCCTTTATTTAGCAGCCTTCTGAAAAGATTTTTAAACGCTAAAACAAGTTTCACTACTGTATTGAATTTGTTCCATTTACATTTTTAATAACAGAAATCACTCTACACACGCAGAGAAAAAACATTTTTGGGCATGGTTACGGCAACAACACTATATTTATTGTAACAATATATAGTTGTCGTACACAAAATATTGTTATTTTTAATAAATATCAACAATATTATAGTTACTGTAAGTATGCTGATGCTTATCGCAATTATTAATTTAAATATGGTTCACTGCAAAATAAGCATTTTTATAATAACTAAATAATGATAACTTGGAAAACATATTATATTTCTCACAACCATTAAATGATATTTAATAGCCATAACATGATAACTTTCTATATGTGTACTCATAATATGTTTAAGATGAAAACAAAATATCTTTACTCTAATAATATTTTGTTATCGCCATTTGTAAAATAATTTTGCATCAGTTGTGTCGTTTGTTTTACATATGCCTATCGAATTATTTTTTATTCAGTGGTTAAACAATTTAAAAAAAGTACCCATTAAAAGACCAAGGTAAAACAAATTAAAAAATAATATAATTGTCGGTACATTAAAAAAAATTGTAAAGTGTCAGAAAATAAAATATTTATGCTAAATAAATTTTTATATTGTTTGAAAATGGTGCAAATATATTGACCATTGTTTTGTGTTGTTTTAAAAATTAAATTAAAAAATTAATATTAAAAATATTATGTTTAAAGTTGCGTCATATTATGATGTGAAATATCTGTAACAGTTTTACGTTAATGTTGCCATTAAGTAAATAAGCATAAATATATATTAAAAATATTTTTCGGTTTTAGATTTAATCTACATATTATTATTATGATTAACATGATAATAATATGATTACTTCTTAACTTATTATGAATAACATAATAATAATATGATTACTTCTTAACTTATTATGATTAACATAATAATAATATGATTACTTCCTCACTTTTATGATTAACATAACAATAAAATGATTCCCTAATTATTATTAACATGATAATAATATGATTATATTAAGTTATAATAGGTATTACATCCTAAACCAATTATTATTAAGGGAAAAATATTATGATGTAATATTACGAATAAATTGGGTCATACTATGATTCAATAATAATCGTAATATGTTGACTACAATCATGAATCTTATCATAATATGTTGCTCTTAGAATATGTTTACCGCAACAATTTTTTTTCTTTGCTTGGATTTCGTGATGATAAGTCCATAGTTTACCATGGGTCTAATATAAATCCCCCTCCTGAAAATCATTTTAGTTCGGCATAAACTGTTACAAATCCTGATATTTCTCCTGAGTGTCGTCCAATTGGTTTAAACCGGAACCAGTTTTTATCTGACGTCTGTTTTTATAAAGATTAATTAGTAATTTATAGCTCTCATTTTTAATACAATACCTTTAAAATGGTTAAATATACTCGTAGCAATAAAATTATTCTGTAAAAATTTCAAATGGAGATTTGAAATATCTCCAATTTCGAAGAATTTTTATTTTGGAAAATGCTTTTTAATTTTGTATGCCGAAAAATTTTGTAATCGGAGTTGCTTGTTTTTGTGGGTGCTATTACTCCGACTCCTGTAAAACACCTCAACTCTGACTTCGACTCCACAGCCCTGATCATCAGGTGAAAATAAAATGTAGTAGGTTATTTCACGCACTATCAAAAATACATACATATTTATTTTGTATTCACGCAGTAAGGTTGCTCGACTAGAGAAAGCATTCATTTTAGTTGTGAAAGTTTTCAAACAAATAATAAAATCTGCTAAACTGCAGAAGTCAGGAATAAAACAGAACTGAAATGCATAAATGAAAAAATCTTCACAGCATTTAAAATATCTCCAACAAATTCTTCAATCTACAAAATGTTTAATTCCATTTTTTTCAAATAAAATCCTCTGTTTGGGAACTAATCCTCTAATCTGACAATACAAAATCTTCTTCATATTTAAAAATCTTTCTTTTCAAAACTTTCGTAAAAGTTTTACCTGATTTTTTATAAAATCTCTATTTACAATGAAAGCTGTTAGAAATGTTTACTTAATTAGCTTTTTAAAAAGTCCTTTAAGAAATATGTTTCTATTTCGAAAATTTTATTTAAATTGACATTGTAACTCAATTTTTTATTTTTTGTGATTAATTTTGTATTGCAAGGCAAAAAGCAACAAATCACTTAAAAATGCTCAGAGATATTTCTCTAAGTGCAAAATATATGATTACTAACAACAATTTTTTTCCATAGTAAACTTTCTTGTATATTCGTATTACTGTCTTTTAATGAGTGTTAATGTTAGACACGTTAATTAATGTCACAAATTTAGTTACTAAACGTCTTCCAACTTAAATTGCACAAGAATAAATATATTTATGTATGTTTTTTTTTATTTAACTTACAATTTTATCTTATTTTGGTTTGTGCAAGGATTTCATATGTCTGGTAGTATTATTTACAGCACTACTTAGATCAGGTTAAAAAAAAATTTTTTTGTTTTTTTTTTTTTATACAGATGACTACAGTGTAAGCTCTCTTATTAAATATCTTCGTTATGCGGACACCCCTTTTGACGGTCACTGTTAGTATTGCGTTGCTTGAAGAGAACAACACCGGTTAACGGGCAGTTCTGAATTGTCCCTTCTGTGTCCGTTCATTAGAGATTCCACTATATATACTTACTATGTGCTATGTATTGTACTGCTTGTGTAATTTAGAGTTAAGTTTGTTCGTTAGTTCATTCGGTAATGACAGTTATTGCTACTACATTTTACCTTGTACCAAAGGCAAGTTAGTAAGTATCAGCTACCAGGTTGTGCTGTTACGTGCTTTTAATTAACATTTTGTTTTAATCAAATAATAAACTAGATCTAATTCGCCTTGATTTGTAGTATAGCAATAGAGAATTATTTGTCGTGACACAAAAAGGAGTCGAAGAATTGATAGAAGCACATTAGCAAAAACTTATTTATATATGTTAGATTAGTTAAAGGAAAATACATTTTGGCAAGAAAGGAATAGTTTATAAAATATTCTGCCATGTTCTAGCAATCGAAGTCACGTGAAATGGAAATCGATGGAGATTAAAAAATCCATTTTTTTAAATAAATGCAGATTTTTCTTATTAAGAAGTTAGTTACGATAAAGATAAGTTACCCTCAAAGTATGGTTTATATAAAGGAAAATTTTTTTAATTCTAATTTTAATATTTTAATCAGGCAAAAGTTCATGAAATTAATTAAAATTTATTGAAAATGTTTCATTATTGACTAACCGAGGGACTAACCCAAGTTCACAGACAGGTCGAATTGACATGTTTCGATAGTATCCACATTATATCTTCAGAAATCACCACCATTCACATTAAAAAGTGATTATTCAATTAAAAAAATGGTTTAAAAAGTATTTAAATTTAATTAATGTGATAATTGAATCAATTATTTTTTTAGTTGAATGAAAATTAAAAATTTAATTTTGATTTAATTAACATTTTAGTTGTTTTGAAATAAATTTTCAATTAAAATTTCAATTGGAGGATTGGAAAAAATTATTAATTATTTTTGAGTTGACGACTACTAAAACTCAATAGACAAACATCAATCTTTAAACCAAATGGCATTTTTACTTGGTTGATCGAAATTTGCTGTTGTGAATGATTAGTTAAATAAAATAACAACAATTCTAATTAGAAAATATTTTTATGAACAAATAGAATATGGGAATTTTTTCTTTTTCATAAATTATTTACAATTATATTTACCATTTTTTCGAATGTGCTTCTATGAGTTGTATTTCAATTTATAAAGCTTTTTACAACAGTCTTATTGCCTCAATGTTTCACATACTTTTTTGCTTAAGCCAACCTTTGATTAAAATTGAATCTATAGATGTGTACTTACACTTAGGAATGACTTTAAACACTACCAGAATATCTTGTATCCTCAAGTTACCATCAAATTGTAGCTATTATAAAAGTTATCGTTGCCAAATTTGATATCAATACCTACATTTTTAAGGAAGTTTTAAAATTAAAATTTATTTTTGGGTGTGGTATTTATATGGCAGCAATTATCAAATATGAATCGAATTAAAAAAATGGTGGAATGACTTGTGCTGGTCAAAATACATAACACAAAAACTTATTGTTATGCAATCACATTAGTATGCACACGAGTACTTTGGCTTTTCATAATGAGTCAACCGCGAGTTGCTTGCATCAATTAAGCGCGATTTATGACCAAAATTGGTTTTTTATTATTGAGTTCTATATGTACTCAAAAAAAGTAGATAAAAATATTTTACTATTGTAATGTTATAAAATAATCTTTATCTAGGTAGGTCAAGTATATGAAGCCTTTTAATGCCCTAATCATGTAAAACGCAACGCAACGCCAAGAATTAAATTGAAAGCACAAACAATGTCATAAAAATTTTGTAATTTTGTTGTTGCTTCCTACAGAAATTCACAATGCGTTTTGAAAATTAAACGCTCCACTGCTTTTGGCGTTGCAAATTTAAAAACTGTATGAATTTCTGTAGAAAGCAACAACAGAATTACAAAATAGTTATAACATTGTTTGTGCTTTCAATGGCATTATTTGGCGTTGGGTTGCGTTTTATATGATTAGGGCCTAAGTCTTTTGATTTCATCGCTGTCATTTAACATATTTATTGCCAATACATTGAAATGATAACTTAGTCTGTTTAGGTATGTTTCACTAAAATTTTTAAATTTCCTCTTTCACTATTAAAATTTGCAGATCTTTGTGTATGTTTTTGTTACTGATTGAGATTGATACCTCTGCGGTATCTTAATATTAGAATTACTTTCTGTTCCCCAAAGTTCAATATCATATGTCCATATCGGCTTAAACATTATTTTGTTTTCCAAAATTCTACTATGTAGTTTTATTTAACTAATAATACACAACAGCAAATTTCGATCCACCAAGTAAAAATGCCATTTGGTTTAAAGATTGATGTTTGTCTATTGAGTTTTAGTAGTCGTCAACTCAAAAATAATTAAAAATTTTTTCCAATCCTCCAATTAAAATTTTAATTGAAAATTTATTGCAAAACAACTAAAATGTTAATTAAATCAAAATTAAATTTTTAATTTTCATTCAACTAAAAAAATAATTTATCAAAAATTATTTTCGGGAATGACATATTTATTATTAATTAGTTCATTTATTAATGATGTGCTAATAATCCCAATTTTTTAATGAAAACACTGAAATTTATTGTTGTGGGAAAGCTAGTTTCTATGCGCATTTCGCTGGTTGCTTAGGCCAGCTCGTCAGGAAACTTTTTCCAAATACTTTAGAAAAGCTAAAAATATTATACAAGTAAGACCATAAAGTGAATAAGAATTTTAAAACACTCAGGTCTTGCATGTAACAATATCAAAGCTTCAACAAAAAGAATTCTTATTCACTTTATGGTCTTACTTGTATAATATTTTTAGCTTTTCTAAAGTATTTGGAAAAAGTTTCCTGACGAGCTGGCCTAAGCAACCAGCGAAATGCGCATAGAAACTAGCTTTCCCACAACAATAAATTTCAGTGTTTTCATTCAAAAATTGGGATTATTAGCACATCATTAATAAATGAACTAATTAATATAAAATAATTGATTCAATTATCACATTAATTAAATTTAAATCATTTTTAAACCATTTTTAAAATTGATAAAACACCGTTTACTGTGAATGGTGGTGATTTCTGAAGATATAATGCGGATACTATCGAAACATGTCAATTTGACCTGTCCATGAACTTGGGTTAGGTCCCTCGGTCAGTCAATAATGAAACATTATCAATAAATTTTAATTAATTTCATGAACTTGGACACGATTGCCAATACATTTTTCTAGTTTTTATATTTAGTTGGTCACGTTTTATTTTAAGGTGCTGTTTCCATGTAAGTCTCCAACCCAGATGGAGACATAAATATTTGACGGTATTGCTGCTTGGTAGAACGATGCTTTTTAAATATACAGTCGAACAATTAATTTTTCATTGCTGAAAACTGTCGAAAATGGCAATATAATTTCGGATTTTAACCACAAAAAACAACCATATTACCTTAAGATTAAACAATAAGCAGTCGTATATTCGTCTAGGCCGAATCTCTGATGCCCTCGATCGTTAGTTAGAATACTTTAGGCGTAGGCATTATGTGGGATCTTTAATTTATTGATAAATCTTTATAAAAACGGACGTGAGTATTAAAGTTTTTTGTTTTTTTTTTCTAGTCATATAAAACTTAATTTCAACAAATATGATTAAAATATTCCTGATTCTTAACAGTTTCAGTCGAACTAAAATTATTTTCGAGAGGGGAATTTATATTGGACCCATTATTAATTATGGGCCAATAATCACAAAACTCAGTAAAGTGTTTTCTGGTATTAAGAAACCTAGAATAAAACTAATTTCGATATAGTATTGAAAGGTGTTATAGCGTTTTATAGTTTTAAAATGGGTTTCAGAGGGCTGCTTGATACGGCACCTAATGTAATTATTGACCGATTATGACAAAATTGCATGGTATTATTTCTGGCTATACGAAGCTAAACTGGACCAATATTCACGAGATTTGACAGTGTGATTAAAAGTCCTAAAAAACTGTGACGTTACAAATTTTATTACAGCAGCTTTGTTTGTTACGGGTTAAGGCGTACTTAACAGTGACCTTATTACGCGCAGTGCATATACTTTATTAGGTCTGAGATGAATAATAAAAAGTTTCATAGGGTATTACAAAATAAGTTAACCCTCATTGGCCACTTCTGGTAGTGGAGGACAGTAATGCCAAGAGAAATTTCAAAAAAATCCCCACGTGTCTAAATAAAATTCCCTTTTTTCCCTACAAACAAAAAAATTATCCCTACACTATTCCCTACGTTAAAAATGTATTGGTTTTAGCTTCAGGCAAACATACACATACGTTGTTAACATATTGTAAATATTATAATTAAAGGATTTATAACCATTTATTAAAAAAAGCATTTATTAACATCAAGAAAAAACTAAAATAAACATTCTCACACATGTAAAAATTCAATTAAAAAAAAAATACTGCGTGACAAATTTAATTTTTTTTTTTTGGCAGAAACGCCACTGTATATCCTTCAATCTAGAGTCAAAACTAAGTCAAACTGCGTGTTTGATTTTCATCTCCTCATCTTTTGTCTTTTTAAAGGACTTAACCTTTTTCAAGAATACTTTTTTTATTAATATAAGTATCTAATATTTTTTACCAAACTCGGTACCAAATAAAAAGGAAGGCTTTGTTGAATTTAAAAAAAATCTTTATTTCTGTTCCCCTAAACAAAATTTAAAAATAAAATTCCTTTTAAATATATATCCTTCCACATGCTTAAAAGATTTCATTAAAATTTTTTAAAAATTCCAAATTGTATGACTTTATTTCTCTTTGTTTCATTTATTAAACATTCTCCTTTAATATTCGCATACATCTTTAGCGAATGTGCGTGCGAATGCAAATAACAAAAATAAGCGAATAGTTCGCAAATGTGAACCCAAATATTCGGCGCTCCCTAATATATACGTACATGATTGTGGCACTTGTTGAAGATTGCCAGGCTATTAGGGCGCTTAGTAAAATACTACATTTGTACCTAAATGCTATGGTATATGAACAATTTTAATTTTTAAATGAAAATAATACGAATATTTATGTATTTAAACACAATATATTGAAAATGAGACAATATTTTGAAAATTCCCTACATTTGCCTTAAAATAAAATATCAGTCTTTTTTTCCCTACGCCGTAAATTTTCCAAAAAAATCCCTACAAAAAGGGAAAATTCCCTACTATTGGCATCACTGGTGGAGGATATAAAAAGTATCAAGTAGAGGTTTGTCGATAATCGAAAAATATATTAGCGATCTTAAAACGAGAAATTAGTTAAATACAAACAACTGTTTAGAATATTAGAATTTGTTTCATAATTGTTCATTTATATACTTGTTGTTTGAATACTTATTTTAATATTTTATTATAAACCATTTAGTTTTGAAAATATTGTAAAATATATTTTTATTAAAACCATTAGCGCAATTCTTTAAAGTGGGCTTAAGTAGCCCTTAATTTAAAAAATTTTTTTTTAAGTTTCCTTTAATTTACATATGATATTTTTTGGTGTCTTGGAATACTAGAAAGAGGTAGAAAACGAACCTATTTGCCAAGCGATCAAATTAGAGTTTGACCAGTATGATCGTTTGCTGAAAAAGGTGATTTTTTCAATAACACGCCACAAAAGAAATTTTTTAAAGCTGAAAATGACTTGTTAAAATCTGTTCCAAAATAGCATGATTATACATTTTATAATTTGTAAATTCAAAATTCATATTTTTTGTACATATCTTTGTTATTATATACTTATCATAAAATTATCATATAGTTATCATATAGGCATATAGGCTTTCTATTTCAGCAAATGCTTGAAAAAAATATTCCCAAATAAATCATAATGGGAAAAAAATAAACGCCCACTCGTTCTTAATAGCTTGAGGTATCCTCTTATCAATGCAAACAATTTAAAGCAATTTGGTAACACACCAGGCCAGCACACGCTGTATGATGAAAATTGGCATTTAAATTCCCAACAGTCCATAATAAGTTCCAAATATGACTATTTGCCAATATCGCAAACAGTTTTTTTGGTGTTAATTAAAAGCTTAATATACACGCAGAGAAAAAATATGTTTAAAAATGGTCACATCCAACAAAACTATTTTTAAAGAAAAATTTTCAACATATTATGTTTAATTTAACCATATTATTGTCACCGACAGCCATATTATTGTTAAATTGGCCCTCCATCAAGAAGCCACAACCATATTATGGTTGTCTTTTAACATGTTTTGGTTAAGTATGACAATAATTTGTTTTTAAATTAACAATAGCATTTTCCTCTTTTCCAAGAGCAACATGCTATGGTTGAAAACCAACCATGCTATTATAAGTGTTAAACATATTTTAGTTATTATTTACCAAAACATGTTTGGAGGCAACCATAATATGGTTGTGCCTTCTCGATGGAGGAAACATTTATGCATAATATGGTTGTCGGTGAAAAAAAGTATTATTAAATTAAACATAATATGTTTAAAATTTTTCTTTTAAAATAGTTTTGTTGGAGGTGACCATTTTTAAACATATTTTTTTTCTGGGTGTATTTACTAGGGCGTCAAGGTTAGGTTCAATGGGCAGCCTACACGAGGACGGTCCCTTCGTGATACCATTAGCCAGTGACAAGAGTCAGTCAGTATTGGCCAGACTATTCTTTAGAAGTCACTTGTGCCTCGAACCACCCCAACTCTCTGCAGAACAGAGAGACCGATTTCATTCCCATATTAGACATATCGTCCAGACATGGCAATTCCGGTCTTCCAAAATGCGTAAGCTTTATATCCCCGAGACCGGGAATTGGCAAAGAAAGTAAAACACCGTCTCTTCATCCTCATCATCATGACAACTCCTACAATAGTCATTATAGTCAGGACCCATTCTCCCCGCATGAGTCCCTATCAGCCAGTGACCCGTAATGATCGATATCACCGCCCTTATGTGGTCCCTACCAAGTAGCACGCGCGTTCACGCCGCGTCATAGCTGGGCCATAAGGTCTTAGACATCGAGCAGGTTTTTTCCCCGTACCATCTCTCCCGAGCCCTTCTATACGACTCACGTCCGATGAGAGTCTTGCAGCGAGCCATTGAAATGCCGATCACGCCGTCGACGAACATGTCGTCCAAGAGACAGTCCTGTTTTGGCCACACCGTTTGCAATTTGGTTGCCCAGGCATCCACTGTGTCCTGGTATTAATTTTTAAAATTTTAATTTTTAAAATTTTTTTAAAGAAAATTAAAAGTATTTGCTATACATATTCATGTGAGTCCAACACTATTGTGGTAGTCCTGGATGTAAATTCGTCTGGCCCACCCAGCGCTCGTATTAAGTATTGCCACCATGCTATAGACAATGATGACTAGTGGGTAGCTTTCCAATTAATACTCTGCGACCTTTTGTACAGCATCGACATTCACCATGACACATCATAATGTAACAAAAAATTCTAGGTCAATTTTTTATAATAAACTAAGCGGAAGAATTTGTTTGTTATCAAAGGCGCAATGCAAAACAATGAAATTTGACGCCATCAAATTAAACATAAATATATAAATACCCAGTAAAAAATGTGCTCCAAAAGTAGCAGGTTTTCTGTATGAATTCATACCTCAAATCGCTTCAAACCTTCTGATAGCAGGGATGACTATTTTCAGCTGACAATAAGCGCTTCCTTTAATCTAATAAATTATGCAAACAAAGCACTCCTAAAATACCTTTTTAAGGGCTTACTATAATAACATATTCATTAATGTTTTGCTTTTACTGGTCGTTTAGGCTTTTTTCGAGCATTTTCGGAAACCATAATATATATATATATTTTTTTTCGCTTTAAACCTTCTTCTTTGTCAGCACTAAAATAGCAGCTTTTTGATATATTCAATTCGTTATCATTTACTACTGTATATGAACTCTCTTATTGAAGCCCTCGATTAAGCGCTTTTTCTATTAAGTGCTTCAAAAAACATAAATGTTTTTTACTGGGTCTATATAAACTAACAATTAAAATGTCACCTTAACTCAAAAAAAAAATTTTTTTAATATATCAAGAAATATCTTTTTTACACCAAAGCCTGTTGGAGTTAAAATATCATGTCTTATCTTAGGAGTGTGAAGAGGTTCATATTTCAAAATTTAGCTAAAATTGTACGAGCGGATCTATGGGCAGGCATTAATAGGCCAAAATCTAGTAAGATTTTTTTTGTTGTAATTTTTTAAATTTTACAAGTTGTCCTTGTAAAATTTTCTACGTATAATTATATAAATAATATCAACCTTAAATTAAATACTCAACTATGTTTTAAAAGCTTTATAACTATAAAATTTAAACACAAATATTAATCAACTTAGAATACTCCTCAAAATGCAAAAAAGAAACAAACATTTTATAATAAAATGCTACACAATTTTGCCAACAGCCTAAAAGATAACTTTGAAAAAAAAATCAAATATTTTATAACCTCATAAATATTATATTTTTACTAAACAAGAAACAAAATAATAAAAGAAAACATAAAAATTGTTTTAAATTACAGATCAAAAAGGAAATTATCAAACGAAATATTGCATCCTTTAATAGTTTACTCAAATAAATATTAAGTGCTATAAACATGAAAAATATAGACTAAAAGTCGTAAAAACAATTTGTAAAGAGATACAGAAATGTGTTAAGTTTATTATGATAATATTTAAAGTTGGTTACAGTTTAATAAAATTAAATTGTAAACTTTTGGGAAGTGTGTAGCATTTTGGTTGTAATTTTTTTGGGCCACGTATTTAACAAAATAACTTTTTTCAATTTAAATTTTTCAAGACATCACCAAATAAATAATATCAATATCTTGCAATACACTTCCGGTACATTTCAAAAGCACTTGGAAATAAGGCGATGAAGCAAAGTAAGTGAAAGATTTTTTAACAAATTAAAATCATGTATTTTTAGATATAATTGAAATTTTTACCTCTCTACACAGAAAAAATTCTTGCCAATTTTATTTTTTTCCCCATTAAACCATTACTTACAAATAAAAACCCGTCTTAATTAAAAATTGTAGCAAGTGAATAAAACGTTTACTTATATATGTAAATAATATTACTGCAGATAATGTTGTTGATATTTAAATTTATTTATATTTAATTGATACCATTAAATTGTTTACTGGCGTAAATTAAATTAATTTTTTAATTTATATCACAAATTATTAAATTGAAATCAATTTTTATTTTTTCTGTATACTCTTACGATACTAATGTTTCACAAGAGTAGGGCTTATACGAAAAATAAGGTTAATTGTTAAAGGTACACAATCTCAGTACGCGAACTTGTATTGACATGAAAATATCTTTGATATCTATAGCAAAACGCAGCAGTTATTCATTTAAGACTCTTGGGTTTTTGTCCGATTTAGTTTTAACTTATATACTAGAGGCATGCAACAAGCCCTCTTACAAATCATTAAATTACGCACGCAATAAATCGAATGAGTGGGAATATGGCTATATTTGCAAGATTCTTGACAATCACTAAAAAAAATCTCGATTTTGAAAAGAGTTCTTGACAATTATAAATTTCCTATAATAATATTTTATAAAAATAACACGATGGTTTAAACCCCTTAAAAGAAAAAAAAAACAAGCAAATGATCTCACTATTTGCATTCAAAATATATCCTTTTGTTTTGACTCAGCTCCTTAGCGTTTTTATTAATAACACTTTTCTTAACAATCTGGGCAACCTACAAGAAAAGCTAATTTGAGTACGCTGAATTCAATGGTGCTTAGTTAGAGCTCCTTATTCGCGATATTCCCGATATTCGCGATAAAAAATTTCAATATTAAGGTACCATTAAACGATATTTTTTTATACTTTTGGTATTTTTGTTCAATTTTAAGCAATCCAGTGATGTTAACTTTAATTTTTTAATTGCCGTACGGACCTCGAAAAAATTACCTTTTTAAAACGTGGAATACATAACCAAAAAAAAAAAACCACGCAAAAGCATAACCAGGGTACTTTTGTACCCCATTATAACTTCTCATCATTTTCAGCTTCACAGCAAACACTATTTGATTTAAAGCCCGTTTAATCATAATCTAACATATTAATAAAATATTTTTTTTAAATTTGATACAATTTTTAATTTTTTATTAATTATTATAACAAAAAAATAATGCCAAGCTATAAATCATGTATGTATATCAGTAGGCAAAATACCACGAAAATATATAACCGGGATACGTTTGTACCCCATTGTAATTTTTACCTTCACAAAAAAAATATTTATTTAAGAATCCTGTAATTAAAAATATAAGAAAAGTAATTAGATATTTTAATATATTTGATTAAAAATATCTTCGAACAACGTGTTATTTGCTCATTTTTTTTCATATAAAAACTATTGGGTATACGGGTACTCCGGTTATGTGTTTGTGCTGGTGTCATTTTTGGAAGCTTATAGTTATAAAACGGCTGCAACGCATTTCATAAATGTTAAGTTAAGCGACTCAAAAAGACTTGAATTTCCCAGATCCGAAGTTTTAATACTATTTTAGTATAGGGTTTTCAGCTAGAAGCGTTGAAAATTGCTACTGGACACTCGGGTAACCGGTTATGCGTTCTACGGTTAACAAGAATTTATCGTATGTAAAGGTTTTTAATTAAAACATTAACAGTAACAATTAATTTAAATTTTAAATATATTTTGAGAAAAATTTTAATCTTAAACATTTTTTCAATACATTTTAAACTAAAACAAGTTAGAGTGCTATATTCGACTGTGCCGAATCTTTGATACCCTCCACCAACAGGAGTGGGCCCCATATGATAAATACATATATATTATTAACTAAGCTTCACAAAAGCGATCGTCAGCATTAAAATTGGTAGTGGGTTAGACCTATATTAAATAATTGACCGACAATAAGAAAGTTTTAAGCATTTCTTGTTAGAACTTTGAACTGGCTTGAGTAAAATATCATGATCCGTAACAGATTTAGCCGAACCAAAATGGTTTTAAGGAGGGTAATTTGTATTGGACCTATGGTAAATTATGGACCAATCATCCCAAAATTCTGAAGACTGATTTCTGGTATTACAAAAAATAAATTAGAATAAATTTCAATACAGCAGTCTAATTAGTTTTAGCGTTAACAGTGAATTTCACAAAACTGCATTATATTTTTTCTGGCCATATGAATTTAAGTTGGAAGAAATTTTACCTCAATATCTATATCTGTTATGGTTTAAGGCAAATTTAATTATTTTCCTAAAATTGGCTCTATTTGGTTTTAGGCGCGATAAACTGTTTTCCGAGAGTAGGTTTTATATGGGGCCTAGGGTAAATAATGGACCGATCTTCACGAAATTTGGCGGTGTGATTTCTGGTAAAACTGTTACGTACCGAATTCCATTATGATAGCATTATTTATTACGGTTTTAGTCGTACTAAACTGTTTTCAGGGAGTAGGGTTTATATGGGGCCCAGTGTAAATTATGTACCGATCTTCAAAAAATTTTAGTGTGATTTCTGGTCCTACAAAACTGTACCGTACCGAATTTAATTATGATAGCATTATTATTACGGTTTTAGGCGAACTAAACTATTTTCCGGGAGTAGGTTGTATATGGTGCCTAGTGGAAATTATGGACCGATCTTCAACAAATTTTACAGTGTGATTTCTGGTCCTTTAAAGCTGTGACGTACCAAATTTTAGTATGATAGCGTAATTTATTACGTTTTTAGGAGGCCTAGTTTAAATTATGGACCGATCTTCAAAAAATTTTAATGTGTAATGTCAGGTCGTATAATACTATGACGTACCAAATTTTAGTATGATAGCGTTATTGATTACGGTGTTAGGCGTACTAAACTGTTTTCCGTGAGTAGGGTTTAAATGGGGACTAGGGCTAATTGACGTACTGTGACGTACAAAATTTTAGTATGATAGCGTTATTGATTACGGTGTTAGGCGTACTAAACTGTTTTCCGTGAGTAGGGTTTAAATGGGGACTAGGGCTAATTGACGTACTGTGACGTACAAAATTTTAGTATGATAGCGTTTTTTATTATGGTTTTAGGCCTACTAGACTGTTTTCCGCGAGTAGGGTTTATATGGGGCCTATGATCAATTATAGACCGATCTTCACGAAATTTAACAGTATGATTTGCAGTATAAAGCGAATGCGTGCAAAATTTTATATCATTCCGTGCATTATTCCACTTTTGTGTTAGTTTTTCTATCAAAATTATCAATTTTTTTAGGGTGGTGGTTCCACATTTGGATTCATAGTTCTGATCCTACTGAACCGATGTTGCTGGATTTCAATCCTAAACTGCTTATAATAACTACAAGCAATTTGAGACCAAGTTTGTTCTTTTCTTTTGCGTTTTTCGAAAGTGAGCGTGTTTTCAACAGACGGATAGACAGACGGACATGGCTAAATCGTCTTAGAATTACTCAAGGAGCCAGAATATATATACTTTATGGGGCCTTAGATGTAAAATAAGAAAGTTTCACACGGAATGACAAACTTAGTTTACCCTCATTCACCACTAGTGGTGGTGGAGGGTATAATCATTGTATTTTTTATTAATACTGGAGTAAAATCTTCATATACGAGTATTTATATATATGTATATGGGGGAATTCATGTCAAGTGACCCAACTTTTGAAATCAATGTCTTCCGATTTGGATGAAATTTGCAGCAAGGTTAGTCCTATTGGATTAGATACAAATTTTCAATCTTTCGAAAAAAATTTTTTTGTTTTTTTTTAATTTTTTTTTTTAAATTTAAAACTTTTTTATTTTTTTTTAAAGCGGGTACTTTTTTTTCTCAAAAGAAAGCTTAGGTCTTTTCGTTTAAGGTAGTTCTGGTCGCTTTTTGGGCCGCGAGTGGGTTATGTATAACTTGAGTCTTCCATCGACAAGCGGTATAAAAGCATGGTATTGAGCGGTGCCATCGATAGTTTCCGCGGCATCGAATCTGCTCTTCAGTGTTTTTGTAGCTTATTTTTTTCCTTAATCTTGTTGCGGTCTCTTTGGGTCTTAAAAACTGAATGTTTTTCAGCAGAAGTTTATGATTTTTAATTATTTGGTTTATTAAAAAGTTTTAAAACTGTATGCGTGGTATAAATGAATTTTTTAATTTTTTAACTATATATAATAAAAGTATCAAATCAAATAGACATGTATGTTTTTCCCATTGGATAAAATTATTTGAATAGTTCGAGTTATTCGAGTAATTCGAACATATTAAAACTATTATTCGATTAATCGAGCAAAATTTAAATTTGAAAATCGATTAATTCCTTACTCGAGCAAATTTAAAAGTCAAATAATTGGATACTCTAGTGCATACGCTAAAAATTGAAAAATCCTCGTCTTGACTTAGAAATTATTTTTTTTATACATAACCCACTCGCAGCCCAAAAAGTGACCAGAACTATCTAAAAGGAAAACACATAAGCTTTCTTTTGAGCAAAAAAAAATAAAAAAAAAAGTTTTAAATTTAAAAAAAAGAAAGATTGAAGAAATAGCTATCTAATTTGTTTGGGACAAATTTTGCTAACACCAATAGATAATAAGTTACATGAATGAGAAGGAACACCTGTTTAAAAAAAAAAAATTTCAACTCATTCGATTCATTGTTTATGTAAATTGAATTAATTTGAAAGTAGGCGTATTTTACTTACTTATGCGGCTTAACAGTCTGTAGTTGGTCTTGGCCTGCCTAATAAAGGATTTCCAGGTACTTTGGTATTATGCTGGCTCTCACCAACTTGTGATACCATATATTTTCTTTCAATTGTCCTTTCAGTATAATTTTGATCTTCGCTGCCCGCGGCTTACATAGTAATTGTAGTCCAAGGTCTTTCGGTCTGGAGTTCTAGGACATGCCCGAGCCAGCCCAATCGCTGTATTTAGATGATGCACTAAAAGCAGCGCGTATACTACTCCAGCATAGTTGCACAAACTAGTAACGTTAAATCGTGCTCGAAAAAAAAATCTTACAAGCGTATTGGTACAATATTTATTACTTTAAAAATTATTGATATTATTTTGCAAATAGAAAGAAAATTCGTGTTTATTTCTTAAAAAAGACGTAATGAAGTGATAATTTTTAGTACAATGTTGCAATAATTAAGCATGCAAAAAAATTGTGGTTCGACAAATAATGTTTATTTAATATATATCACCCTGATCTTAATTCTGACACAAATTTCGAGTATATGCTGTAGTCGTGTATGGGCCCCCTTAACCTCTATGAAGGCATATAGCTAATGCAGTTCTACATATTCAGTTGTTTGTAGCCATTCCTATTAAAAAATATAAATAGTCAATAATCACAATGCAATATAAGTAAAAAAAATAATATGGTTCTAATTAAATAGTCCACAAAAGTAACAAACAGTATTTTAAATGCACAATACCTTCGCATTATATAGTGTAGGTATAAAAAAAACAAACTAAATAGAAAATCGAAAATCGTTAAAAACAAAACATACAACAAATAAGGAAACCTCATGACAATTTTCAGTATGAGATTAAAAGTTTTATTTTTATGTTTGTTAATTTATATTAACACAGAATATTTATTTCTTCTAAAATGCAAGTACCAATAAAGCAAGGCCTGGTTTGCCTCTGGATGCTGTGTGACCATGGCAAGTGCCTTAATTATATATTCTTTATACAATTCAAGGGGGATGTTTGTGCTAGACGAACATGAACAGATATAACCTCGTTTTATCATTAAGTTGTAAATAACTCAGGATTTTATGTTAAATTGTGGCAATTTTCGTTAAAAAAACGGCATAACAATACCATTTAAACCATCAACACTTTTTGCTTTATTTTTGATCTTAAAAAGCAGGAATGTAGTAAATTTACAACACGTAGGGGATTAAAGTAAAAAAAAATTATAAGCATTAAGATTTCATATGCGTATATGTCAACACTTCAAAGGTTTTTTAAGAGAGGATTGTTTTCGTTCCAACTGATAAAAGATTAATTATTGGGTGTATATTAGGGCAGGTCAAAGAAAAAAATTTTTTCTCGTAACGACTTCTAATAGCGTAAATATGTTGTATATTTGTCTGCATTAGACCCCTGTAAAATATTATTAATTTATTTTTAGTGTAAGAGCCCGCGCTTTGATCTTCATTTTGTTAAATTTGTTATATAACAGCAATAGCATTGTATTACAAAAAAGCATATTACTGTATCCTAACGATTCTTAAGTTCTCGAGGACTCAGACACAAGCAATTCATCATTGAAAAGCAAATAGTTTTGATAGAATACATATAAAATAATGCACAATAAAAAGATCAGTTTGGGTTTACTAAGCGGACAGTGAAGTTGTGTGCTTATTTTTTAATTTGAAGTGTTTTAACTTCTAACCGTTATTATGGAAACCAGAAGCCAATATTATTTCTCCACGAGATTCGAAAATGTAGAAGATTATAATGATAATGTTTTACCAAATTACGAATATGTTACGAAATACTATGATTGGAATAGGGAGCAACTAAAAATAACAAGGAATACTACCAAATAACCATCGTTTTTAGATATTGCAAAACTTGTAGCTCAAAGGATAGAATGCGTTTGGAGAAAATCGTCTCTTCCTACAGTGTCAAATACAATAGGCATACAAGTAATAAACGGTTATCATATCAATTACAAAAATCTCATAAAGTCGTTGAAAAAAAATGTCCGTTTATTAGAAAGAAAATTTTCTCCGACGTAGCAAAGTTTTGTTTCATATTTGTTCCTGTAGATGTAAGCAAATTGAGCTTTTTTTTGATGTCCAAGGCAATATAAGGTACCCAAAGAAGTGCAGGAGTTTTTGAGTGAGATGCGAGGGCGAGAGAGATGCGTATTGGAGGAGTAGTTCGAGATCTTCCAACTAAGTTAAAAAAAAAGAGCAGCCCAAGCACAAAATACAGAAAAAACGTAAATAAAAGTCACGACAACATTAACTTAAAACAGCAGGAGTTATCGGTAAGTAATTACAGGGTTTCTTGTGGCGATTCTTTTAATTTACCTTCCACGTCAAAGGCAGAAAGAAAAAAAAATTTAGTTTGAATATATTGTCAAAAACTTGTAACCGTTACAGTGTTTCTGATAGCACAGCGGCTGCTATTGCTTAACCTGTATTGCAAGATATCTCTCCCAGCAGTGCAACAATTGATAAATCAAAAATAAGACGGGAAAGAAAAAAGTACGTAATGAATGTATTCAAGACCAGAAGCAGCTAAACCTACTAGCTTTACACTTTGACGGGCGAAAAGATAAGACGCTTAATATTATTTAAAAAAGAGCTAGGAGATATAGACAAATACTGATTGAGGAACATGCATCTGTTAAGGAGACAGATTCAGTTTATGTTGGCTATGCAACTCCAGATCGAAGTTCTTCTAAAAATATTGAAATATCAATTATTGCCCTTCCTTCGTCTCAAAAATGAATAAAGAAAATTTGATGGCAATTGGTTGTGATAGTACAGTTACTAACACAGGGAAATTTAACGGAGTTATAAGAGTATTGGCAAAAAGACTTCAGCGCCCACTGCAATGGATTATTTACATTTGAACGAATTGCCATTAAAACATCTGTTTAACAAGCTATATGGTGTTACCAAGGAACCATAATCGCATGCTGGTCCTATTGGCAACTTATTAGAAAACTGCGAAAAACTTGTTTCTGTCGATGTTGTTGGCTGAAACAGCGAGAGAACTGGCATGAAGCTCACCTCATACCCGAAGCAACCACGCTTCTTTGAGGCCCCTTCTATCAATTTTGGCGCTAGTAACAGTATACAAGCTTTTGTGACCAAAAAATATATAATAAAATTTCGTGTTTTTATTGTTTTGTGTTGTATAGGAACCAAAGTTTTATTTTTTTATGTTTTGTTTAAAATGTGTTCAGTTTTAATTAATAATAAATAATTTAAAGTAAATAAAATATTAAAATTTAAAAAATGGCTTTTTTAAAATACTTAATTCTTAGGAGCTCGGGCGCGGGCTCAAGATGTGACTTTTTTAAACTTTTTTTTAGCATTTTTTATTTGTTTTAACGTAAGACAACAAAATATTGCTATTAGAATATGATTCGAGACGTTTTATTTTTTCTCATACATCAGTGACGCACCCTACTGTACATTATAAGACGCTTATTTCTCTGATGGTTTGTAAAAACTGTTTTGTTCTATCAAACTCGACAGTTCTAAAAAAAATAATCAGGATATCTAGATTTAATAAGGCTACGCTAAGATATCTAGATATAATAAGGCTAGAATGCAAATGTCGCTCGCTATTACGTGTATACTGGGATGCCCTTGGGCCTATTGTGATACCCTAGAAAGTATGCATAACATGGAAAAGTAAATTATACTTATAATAAAAGCAAGAACATCCATTCTCATCTGGACGAATCTACGATTCTTGTTGGTGAGATGTAAAACAATTCATACTCCTGACAAATTTAGATAGATCTTGAAAAAACACATCTCTAAGGCGGTCCAAGTTATCAAATAGAGTTCCAAATAGGCGTCGTAGTCTGCGCTCCTGCAGACTAGGACATTTACAAAGAAGGTGATGTCAATATTCCTCTTCTTCTTCGTCTAAACAACTCCTTCATTAAGTGCTGCGAGGAGTAGCCAACCCATACGTTCTAGCATACGTCCAATCATACCCGGTAAAAATACCCTCAGGATTCCTATTGGAATTTCTATCAGGGGACAGAAAAATCTTGATAATTTTTATTCCAGAGACGGCGAGAGAATTTTCGATATTCTGCCTGTGTATCCTCACAAGGTATTCCACTTATGAATCTCTTTAGATAACCTAGTCATTATTTATTTATTATTAATTAATATATATAGAACGCAGACATTTAAAAAATAATTGATTACAAAAAGATACACATAAAAATAACACAAATAATTTACAATAATACTTACTTAGAGTTATGAAATGTGATTATTGCCCTTTTTATGGCTTCAGGATACAACTATATTATTTGTGAAATGTATTGCTAATTCTCCTGAGAGGGTCAGCATCAACATCATTAAATTTTGCAAGAAATATTATTAATCAAAAATCCACAGTGGATGTCACCATTAACCTTTAACTGTGGATGTGACATTTTGGGACATACTTCATTTTACTAAAAAAAAATTTATAAAAAATATCTTTTATAACTATTTGTTTTTAAAAAATAAGGTACTACATTTTTAATCACAAATAAATATAGAAACCAGAATTGATTTAAATTTGTTTAAACAAAACAGGTACTTGACTTCACAAACCTTTTTTTTATATAAAAAACGATACATCAAAATCTTATCAAAAAGATACGAATTTAAAAAAAAACCCAAAAAGAAAACGGACTAGAGGTAAAAATAATTCCATGAAAATATTACGTTAATGTTGATGTGTGGTAAATTTTTTTTCTTCTAAATATTAACGTTAACGCTGACGTGGTGGTAAAATATTTTCAAAGAAAAAATTACGTAAATGATGACGAGTGGAAATTTTTACAGCAGCACATCCGTAGCTCCGCTCGTGAATAACAACGATCACGGTATGAGAAGATACTAAGAGAATTAAATTTATAGAGCGCAATAGAAGAGAGTATTTAAAAAAAATTAAGAAGAGAGTAACATTTACCACCACCTCCACAGTTAAAGGTTAATAACATTGGTGAAAAATTACACATTAGGCATAGTTCTACGACTTTGTAGGAAGTCGAGCAGCATATTCATAGGCAAGATCAGGGGGTTAAGACGTAGTCCACGAATGCGACCCCGGATAGGGTCCCATATGAATATGAATTTCAAGAATAGGACAAACTAGTGCCATGAATAATGTTTTACCAGTATACGGATCATCAAACTCTTTAGCCCAAAGTTTTATATAACCCATTATATGCCTAGTAAAACTCAATTTAGAGTCAAATAATATACCAATATCTTGGAAGCTATCAACTAAATCCACTTTATAATTACCCATAAAATAGTCAGCAGTAATCGGGTTGTTTCTTATAAAGCGCATTAATTTACATTTCTTTAAATTCATCTTCATAAAGATAATGTCACACCATTCATAAAATGAGTTTAAGTCCTTTTGAAGTCGATGGTGTTCTAAAAGTTGGTTATAGCTTAGATAGACTTTGACATCATCAGCATACATTAAAATATTTGAGAATTTTATAACGTAATGCAAGTTATTAATAAACAATGAGAAAAGAAGCGGTTCAAGGTGGCTTCCTTGACGTACTACAGAGAGAACATTAATATTTTTGAATAAGTGCTGTTAAAGCAAACGGTTTATATCCTTTCTGATAAATATGAGTGTATCCACTTTAAGATATGCTTCGTAAAAAACAAGAAGCAAATGATTTACTCATACTTCGCTTAAATTAGTGTAAATGACATCAGTTTGTTTACTTTGAATAAATCCGCGGTTGACAGCGATAATAAATTGTAAGAGATTTGTAATGGTCGAACTTCCCTTTCAAAATCCATGTTAATAAGGAGATATTATATTTGCAACATGATTACGTAAATGTTCTGAAATAAATTCATCATAATGCTTAGGCATAGTACTCAGTTTTGCAATTCCCCTGTAATTTTCAATAAAAGACTTATTACCAGACTTAAACAAAAGAACAATATATGTGTCGTTTATTGTAAAAGTGGTGAAACTCCATATTTTTAATGCAAACATATTTTTGTAGAATAGTATCACATTTAGTCATATCTTTCGTAGTAACAGTGAAGCAACTGCAATATTTGCACCAAAACCCCATAGATGACGTTACTTGTTTACTCGCAGAAGTAAAACTGCAAAATATTCACTATAAGAGTGAAGTAAAGGCTCGTTTTCTCGAAATTTAATTACAAGGAGATAATTCACTCTTACAATGAACGACACATATGTCTCTTGCCACAATTTTGGCAGATAATTACATTTAATAGATGCGTTGAATAAAATTGTCAGAGGGATTGCTAAGGAATCTGCACACTTTATCAACACCACTTTATTAACTACCAAGTAAACAATTTTTTTAATTTGCGAAGCACTTTAAAAACTATGCACACATTTATGTGCTATGCAATAAGACATACAGAGATGCATAAAAGTAAGTTAACGAAATCTTCCCTTACTTGAAGCGTGTTTTGTAAGGGAGCATACTACAGAATAACGGTAAAAAAATTCAGCGTGCAAAGCTGAATAAAGTGCTTTCTGTGTCAGAAATGCATTGCTTCAAAGTGGGAACTCGCCATATAAAATTCATGCATTCCGTAAGCGATATGGTAAGCGAAACTTTAACGTTTCTCCCTTACAAATCTGCTTCGTTGGAAGCTCCATTTTTTATTGGGTAGGAACTTTATAATAATTATAAGAGTTTTTTTTAGATTATTTGTAATCGTATACACGTCAAGAAACGATAGAGATAAAGCTTGGTTTTCCACCAGAGGAAGTGAATAATTGACTGTGTTATCATATGTTAAATTCGAGTAAAGCGACGGTCACACATGTCAAATATTTGACGAAAAAACAGGACCGACAGGCAAACTAAAATATAATTTCCTTTAATTCCAATATTTATTTTGTTTATAATACCACATCTTACATAAAATAGTTTTTTGCTATGTCTAGCAATATAATAAGTTTTATTTTGTGATATTAAGACAATGCTAAATCGCACTGACTATTAATAAGAGTATTGGTTATGCTTTTTTGGTCAAATATTTAATAAGTGTGACCGTAGCTTAAGGGCTTTTTTCTTCGAGTTTATAGATTTACAGAAAGACTTGGGATCACGTTTTAAATTAAATTTGATTTTTTTTAAATAACGAGTATAACACAATTTGTTTAGACTGTCACATTCAGCCCTACTAACGGAATATCTTAGATTATCTACAGATAATCCAGATAGTTAAATGCTTTGTATATTCTTTGCATGAGAGAAACTAAGTCAATTCACAATTTTGTATGAGTATCTTTGTATAAGAGCTCCGACTATTCAGTACCAAGTTAGTGAATCAAGAACTCAAGGTTAACCTATTTCTCTCATTTCGAAAATTAAAATTTCTTTTGTGACGAGCATGTTTCATTAGGGCCGCAGACACAAATATGGCAATTGTTTCTGGCTGGTGGAGTTTTTGTTTTCCTTTTGTGGGCTCTATGCTGCTTAAGAGGGGCTCAAAATGCATTCTAAGTCTAGAAAAATATGCCTGTTGCACACTTTTCTGGAGCTTTTTCGGTCAAAATTCTTGCACCTGGAAAACTTTGTTTACCCTTAAGTAATAAACAAATTTCAAGAAATGTTATATGATTTGAACTTTTTTATGATTTGGCCTAAAAAACATAGAACGCTATAATAGTAATGACCTGCTATTTCTAGCTTTTAGATTATTTACAACCTAATGCTTTAAACTTTATAAAATAATTTAAAGCAAACGTCTTATTTAGTTAATCATCAACAAATGGATGTTGAAGCACAAAAATTCGAAAGTAACGCTAATGTGGATACCAGAAAATGCGAACTGTCGAGGTAACCATATGTCAGATGCGCTTGCCAAACGAGGTGGTCTTTTGGATGACCGATTCATTGACCAATTCGTTGGCCTTCCAAGGACTCACTGTAAGTCACTTATCAAACGCGAGTCTTATAAACATGCGCAGTTGGTATCCAGGGTATCGTGGCAATGCTGAACGGAGAATTTTATGACCACTGCAGTGGTTGTCATAGCGAGGAGGAAGAGAAAAATGAGTTCTCACTAATATCCTGAGTTTAGGATATAAGGGAGAGATACCTAGGAGAACTGGTGTTTGCCTATTTGGATGATATATCTAAGATAGAGTTAAGGCTTTCTTAGAAGACAAATTGGTTGAATTCTGCAGTGTCGCCCATTGAGTGAGTGCTCTATATGATAGGCATTAACACTTAGTATCACAAAGGGAATATTTAAGGAATCATGTGAACTGTCTTCATAATGGCTGCTAAAAGAACATAACCTAATCCCAAACTGCTTTTTTCTAAATGGTTGGTTTGTGTGAGTCTTTCAGAAGTGAGCGTGTTGTGGACAGACGGACAGAAAAATATGGCTTAACCGACTTAGAATTACTCTAGGAACCAGACTATACAAAAATACTTTTTAACGAATTGGATGCGTATTAAAAAAGTTTCACAAGTTATAAAAAACTTATTTTTTTTTTTTTTTATTTATTTATTTCTTTTCGATGTCCTATACACAAGACTTAATTAAGTCTTATATTGCAGTATGGAACCGAACTTACATAAATACAATGAATCAGATAACAAAACTGTATTATATATTATTAAGTAACTAACAAAATTAATATAAGATTAATTATAATTTAGTTTTATATGACAATCTTAGCAAAAATCAATATAAAGCATGCAAAAATATAAATATAAATTCAACGTGAAAAATAGCAGAAAATATATTTCCTGAATTGTCGTGCGTTACTAATGGTCTGTAATCTATAGGGAATTCCGTTCCAGAGACTGATGGCATGAGTAAAGAATTGATACTTGGAGATCAGAGTTTGATAAGCAAATGAAAGAATTCGTTTACCTCTGGGAAGCGTTGAAAAGCTTAGACGTTCATAAAGATGCTTAGGTTGATGTGTATATATAATTATATGCATGAACAGTAAAATGCGCACCTAAAAATAATTATCTAAATTAATGCCAAAGAGCAATGTTAAGTAAGGGGAGATATGATCAGATCTTCTAAGGCCATATATGTATATAGCGAATAATGTTATTAAAGGTCACAATTAGTTTTCTTTTACTTTTATTATAACAACTGGCAAATAGTTCACAGCCATACAATAAAAACTTATTATACCCTAACTCACCACTAGAATTGGAGGGTGTAAAAATGTATAAAAAATTAACAATTTATACGCTCCTGGTTGTATAACAACTAAAATATTTAACTGCAGATGCTTTACTCTCGAGTTCTTAATTTTTTTCTGACAATAGCAACAGTAATGAACATGAATGGGATCGGTCATTCAGCGTTTACCGTGTGTATAAATCAACTTTAACTTGCAAGCGCATAAATAATGACAACATTACCCAACCGTTTCTTTTCTGCCACCCATGGTACAAACTGCCAACACCATATCCCTAAGCTCCCTGAAGCATATTCAAATTTTTTATTATATTTTACTGAAATTAGAATTAATGTTTGTTAGAGAATAAGTGTGTACTTGTATGTGTATTTGTGTGGGTCGTTTAAAGTTGGGTGGGTATAATTTTATGCGACTTTCAGTTTAGAAGGCCAGTCAGTCTACTAAAGGCTGTCAACAAAACATCATTATTTTTCACAGCGGCAGTTAAGACTGTTAGACGTCCTTATTTCTCAGCTGTTTTTTTTTTGCTTGTTGGCTATTTGTAACG
This sequence comes from Pollenia amentaria, assembly GCA_943735925.1. Taxonomy (NCBI): domain Eukaryota; kingdom Metazoa; phylum Arthropoda; class Insecta; order Diptera; family Polleniidae; genus Pollenia; species Pollenia amentaria. The sequence goes on along the minus strand of OX031007.1, from coordinate 181,891,569 downwards.
TTATGAACTTTTGGTTGTTGGTGTTTTGGCCGTTAAAAAGAAATCTGATTTAGTTGTTGTTTTTGCTTTTTTATTACAGTTTTGGTCTTTTTTATATTTAAACTTAGCAGGATGCATTATTTATACAATCCACTTGGTGACTGCCTCTGAAGCTGGCTGGTGTTGAAAAAAATGTTGTCTGTATTTGAAATACAACAATTATTATACGAGGGTTGCTATTGGCTTATTGAGCCTTTGCACCACTGAGTGTTTACAGCTGTCATCGAATTTTTAGAATTGAAAGTTTAACTTTCTTAACTATAAACGTTTTTAAAACGTTTTCTTATTTAAGTACAACTTGTGTCTTGAAACTTTTGTCATAGCGAAAAAATTCAAACTACTAGTGAACATTTTCTAGCGATGGCGTTTTCGACTTTCAACGTGGATTATCAAGACATCAGTATATCGATTAACCTAACTCGTCTTTTGCTGATAAGGTCATATTCTTGACCACTGTGAAACGATTGTAGAAGGAATTATGTCGTGCCCGCACGTAGAGAAAAAATATGTTTAGATATGGTCACCTCCAACAAAACTATTTTTAGACAAAATTTTAAACATATTATGTTTAAATTTAACCATACTATTGTCACCGACAAACATATAATTGTTAAATTAGTCCTCCATCAAGAAGCCACAACCATATTATGGTTGCCTCTAAACATGTTATGGTTAAATATGACAATAATTTGTTTTTAAATTAACAATAGTATTTTCCTCTTTTCTAAGAGCAACATGCTATTGTTGAAAATCAACCATGCTATTATAAATGTTAAACATATTTTAGTTATTACTAACCAAAAGATTGCGCATAAGTATGATAATCAACAATAACAGAATGAACCTTAAGCTTTAAAAAAGATTTGTTCACGTTGGATTCCGCATATTTTGACAGAAGTTCAAATAGATGTTCCGGTTTATTCGTGAAAAAATTATCAATTAATATAATTGCGGTGCAACAAGTTCTGTTTATAACATCTACACTGGTTACGAATAATAGATCTGTGCATAAGAACCTGAAGCAAAACTGTAATCTACCTTGTACTTTGTTTTTAAAAGGTGCATAAACAGCAGAACGTTCTAAAAATGTTACGGCTAAAAGTCAAACTTTAAATTCTATAAGTCAAATGATACCTTAGTGTTGCCAAAGCTCAATAAATGAATACCCACCCTCGTAGCTGTATGTAATTGCAATTGTGTATATGTGTAAAAGTGTGTGTGATTTATTTTTCCTTTACCATAAACCAAATAACATTCACTACTACATTAGCAGATTATTTTTGTTGGCATGCAGTGATGTATGTTTGCTTTTTTTTATTTGACGTGAATAAAATAAGAAATATGGAAAAAATCGACAATAAAGACAAAACTTTCAATAATGTCTAGTAGGAAGAAATCGCACAGTGTAACATTTTTAAAGTAAATGAGAAATTTATGATGTTAAATTTGTTCAAAATTAAAATTTATTTTGATATTTAAGTTAATTTAAATAAGATAATAAATTTTTATCGCGTTAAATTTATGGAGTGAATTTCTACTTTTAATTAGTATCAAGAAGTTTAACAGTTTTGTAAAATACACCGAAACAAATCTCGTTGGCGCAGAATCATCTATATTTTATAATAAAATCACAGGTTTTTCGTGGAAAAAATTTTTTTGCTTTAATTAACTAAATTTTGTCATTATGAATTTGATTCATGGCCAATGTTAATAAACTATAACTGAAAGGTAACAATATGTCAATTGACAGTTATAGCAAAAGTTAATTTTAACTGTAATTGACGAAATACGAGTATCCCTTAAGATTTAACTAAAAAATTATATATTTACCTTCGCTCTTTAAGGAGCTAAGGTGTCAAATTCAATTTGATCAATTTAACAGGAGAAGGAAAAAACTTGCTAAACTCTTTATTGCTCAATAATTTTTAAATCTGTAACCGCAGTTTTGCTTTATTGTCGACTCGTTTTTGACACGCAAGATATTTGGCAACTTAAAATTATGTATCTTTATGTAACAAAAGTTTTTGTGACTTAGCACCTTTTATTACCAAAATTAGACATGTTAAAAGAATATACTATAGGAATAAATTTTACACGGATACTGATACAAAGCAAACATGGAAGCAAATAAAGGACATTGGCATTATTGGAAAGCAGTTTCGTACAAATAATGTGGATGTTAATGCTCTGAATGAGAAATTCGTTAATATTTTACAACCTCCGGTACAACTCAATTTCTATGATCAAATTTCTCTTGCTGATTCTTTATACCCTGAAATCTTTTTTTCTTTCAATGCTTCAGCTTAACGGACATAGTTGAGGGTTTCCGTGCTGTTTCATCTAACGCAGTTGGTGCAGAAGATATACATCCACGTTTTATAAAACTAATTTTACCATGGATAATTCGTTATGTCAATCACATGTCAACAAGCGGAATGGGAGCATGCCAAAGTTATACCAGTACCTAAAGCTGATAGGATACCGGCCTATTTCTATTCTTCCTAATCTCTCTAAGGTTTTTGAGCGCCTTTTACATAAGCAAATTACTAAATACATTTATGAAAAAACTCTTCAAACTGATAGACAGTTTGGATTAAGATCACCACATAGTTGCACAACAGCTCTAACTGAAGTAATCGAAAATATACTTAGTAATTTGGATGACAGTCAAGTAACTTTGCTGGTTTTGCTAGATCATTCAAAGGCTTTTGACACAGTTGAACACCGAATGCCTCTAATGAAACTGAAAAGAATGTTTTACTTTTCTCAACCTGCTTCAAAGTTAATATAATCATGCCTGTCTAACAGGCTTTAATCGGTTGCAAATAATGGGGCAGTTTCTGACCCACTAATACTTTCGAGAGGTGTTCCACAAGGCTCCATGCTTGGTCCACTCTTATATTCATTATATGCTAATGATTTACCCAGAGAAATGCAGCACACTCGTATACAGATGTGTGCAGATGATGTTCAGCTATATCTAAGTTGTTTAAAAACATCAATTCGGCACAAAGTCAATTAGCTTAACAACGATTTAAAAAGAATCCTTAATTAAGCATCAGCTAATGGTTTGCGACTTAATCACAAAAAGTCTAAATGTTTAATAATTTGTAAGAGTTCTTTTATGATCAGTTATGAAATAAATATATATCTTGGATACACTAAAATCGAATTGGTTAATTCTGCCAGAAATCGAGGAATTATTTTTAATAGCTCGCTCACCTGGACTGATCATATTAACCAAACTTGTGGAATAACTTATAATATGCTAAGAAGTCTATGGTCTAGGCATCACTTTACACAACCTAAGATAAGAATGTTGTTAGCTGAAACATACTTAATACCCACACTCCTTGACTCATCGGAAATATATGCAAGCTGTAGCAGTAATGACAAGAGGAAAATTAATGAAACATTTAATAACACTAGAGTTTGCCAAGTGGTCGAAATTCGACCATAATTTTTTATGCAAATATGAACCCAACATACATATAAGTACATATGAATTTAAATGTTTAGAGAATTCGTCTAAGTGGATCGATTTGGCTAGGTACCAACCCCCGAACCAAATGTTCTCTTCTACTCAAGTCCGTGAATGTTTAATTTAGTTTTTTAAGTTGAATTATATGAAAAAAGTCAGAAAGTACAAAAATTTCGCCTCTTGAATATAGTTTCTCAAACTTAGAACTCTGCATGCTGAATTTTATGTTTCTATGTTCAGTATTATTAAAAATTCAAAAAGTACCAGTTAAAGAACGAAAAGTACCAAAAAGCTCTTCCTTACAGATTTTTATGTTTCTAGGTCCAATACTAACGGAAAAGCAAAAAGGACCATTTGAAGACCAAAAAAGTTCCCTCTTATAGATTCGCACCCATTCGGGACATTGCAGGTTAAGTTTTATATTTTTAGGTCCAATATTAAAGGAAATTAAAAAAGTACCAGTTGTAGAACCTCTCCCTTACAGATTCTTATACCCTCACAACAATGCATGCTTAATTTTATGGTTTTAGGTCCAATATTAACTAAAATTCAAAAAGTACCAGTTGAAGAACAAAAAAGTGCCAACATTTTTCATCTATAGGTTCTCATTCACTCAAGATCTTGCACAAATAATTTTTTTTCTAAGCTCAATATTACAAAAAATTTAAAAATTACCACACGCAGCACGGAAAAGTAAAAGAAATTAATTAAATTTCCCTTATTTCCCCTTTCTAAAAATTATTTCGCTCCGTTGAAGTATCAAAAATTTGAGTGTTGTAGTGGGAGACCATAATTTATTGCGTTATATGTCAATATACAGAGAAAGTATTTACAAAAAAAACGTACCAATGGGTACGATGTTATCCCTTAAAACGTTCGAATTTCGAAAAAGTACCAAATTTATATTTGTGTTTTTTAGATAAGATACGAATTTGGAATAGCCTTTATTCCTATACTTATTGGTTTAAAAGCTAAATGGGGAACCCAAAAGATCCAAAATAGAGGTTAAACCAGTTGACTCTCGAAAAGGGCCGAATTGCAAAGAGAACCAGACACCTGTCCGCTTATTTTTTTTAATAAAAACGATAAGTATACATTTCTTTGGAGATATGAAGTCACCGAATTTTTACCCTTTTTACACTCTTAATAAAATATACATTGTGCACTTCTGTAGGTAAATGCCTTTTAAATGGTGTATTTTTTGTTTAAATCGGTTGAAAAACAGAGACAGAAAGTGTTCTTAACCGTTTTGCCTTTGCCGATTTAAATAAAGATAACTCGCTATATATTTGGTACAAAAAGATTTGAGAGTGTGTCCTTGTACACTCAACTTATTTTTGGTATCTCTCTTGATGATTTTTTGAAGCTGAAAAATCTTGTTTTTTGCACAAAATTATAACAACTAAAGAGCCCAGCTACTTATAGGAAAAGCTAACATTTACTTCTTTACCCAGATATAATTCAATCAGATCTTTTAAGTATCGAGATACAGCATCTTTTCACCAATTTTTTATTTTCACAATTTATCTCTGGAACCATCTTCCCACAAACATACAATTCACTAGCAACGCAATAAAGTTTCAAAAATTACTAATGGAATACAACCTTTAAAATGTTTACTATGTAACTGCCTAAAGTTTAGTATATTTATTATTAATGCTAAAATTATAAATGTTCAATTTGTTTTTATATTTTTGATCTTCTAAAATGTATTTAGGTTTAAGTCCAAACTTTAATAAAATTTTTCAGTAATATTTAATAACTGATCGGATTTTTATACTGTAATTTATAAGATACTGCATATTGTTGTATTAGAAAGGCACCAATTAAATACAAATACAAATTATGTTAAATATTCTGTACTTTTAATGTTGACTAAGCGCTTTTTCTTTCGCTTGATTTAAGATTTATATAATATAACTTATGTGTTTTTAGGTCTCAATTCTTACTTTGCTTGCAAATTGTCGATTGGAAGGAACTGAGGACTTAGGCCGTCAGTAATAAGATGGCAATACAGATTGTTATACAGAATGGTGAGACCCAGTCCTTTGTATGTATGCTGCGTTTGGTAGAAGGCAATGAGGCAGGCAAGTTGGAGGAACCTTCTGTCAAATGCTCAAAGGTGTGCTTCAATCGGCATGACATGGGCTATGTGAAGTACTGCTCAAGCATCTTGTGATGTTATTCCACATACTCTGCCTATTAAGCAGTATATGATGGGAATAGCAGGCAGATATCTAAACGGAGGGTTCTGAGATTGCTAGGAAATTTTGATTTATGTCACTTGTGGAACTTTGGTGATATTGGTATTGGTGGTCCGTGGTCCACGGATTAAAGGGAGCTATTGGCGACTATGCTCGCTAGGGAGAGCTAATCAATTCAGGGCAAATTGTGTGAGGGATTAGTTTTTTTTTAATGATTGCTACACAGAAAAAAGTGTTTTATTAATTAAAAAAATGGTTTAAAAAGTATTTAAATTTAATTAATGTGATAATTGAATCAATTATATTTTTAGTTGAAAGAAAATTTAAAATTTAATTTTGATTTAATTAACATTTTAGTTATTTTGAATTATTAATTGACTTTTTTCGTTTAAAATAAAATAACTTAAACATGTAGAATTTTTGTTGGGAATTGTCAATAGTTAATTTAATAAATTAACACATTCTTTGAAATGGAAAAGTTTTTTGACCACTTTTTTAATTAACATTAAAAATATCATTCATTGAAAAAAATTTTCAAAATTTTTAAATTATTAGTAATCAATATAATCATTTTGGTAGTAGGTGCAAAATCAACAACTTGTTTGCTTTAATTTGATATAAATTTGGTGATTGGAAAAAATTAATAATTTTTTTTTGTGTAGAGGATAATAGGCATGTGTGTAGGGGCTTAACTTGAGGATATCAATATTAAATTGTTTTAAATGGTTATTTTAGTTTTACCCAAGCCGGTTATTTTAAAGTGACCATTTAACGAATATCGAATAAACCGGTTATTTTAGTATAATAAACCGGTTATTTTAATAATGTGTAATTTATATACGGTTTACTTACTCTTGTTGTAAATGTATCCGTAATTTAAGTATTTTTTTAATTGAATAGTGGCCAAGCTTAAATTTTTATGAATACTGTCAAAACAAAATGTAACAAATGTTCAAAATATTGTGAACGATGTAAATAAAATTCGCTTATAAAAGTGTGTGTTCTTGTAAAATAAAACTAAAAACAATTCAAAATAGTACAGAAACATGTCCCGTTAAAAAAAAAAAATATTAAATTGTGCGAAAGTAGATGTTATCTCTGGAGATGTTATCTCTTAGTGATATCTCTGGAGATATTTCGAACGGGATTAAAAATACAAAGTTGGTTGCTTACGATGATAAGTTGCAAAAGAATTTCCACGTCACGACTTATTAATCACTTTTAATTAGTCTACATGCTTGACATTAATGTGCTCCAAATAAAATTTAACTCCGTTCGAAGTAGTTCTAAAGCGACAACAAATAATACTTTACTAAAACACGCTGCCAAAAATCAATCATTGGGTTAAATACTAAACCGTTGTGCAGGCGAGGACGGTATGGCCGTTAAGGCACTAAAAATCTTAAGTAGTTTTGGCATATCTTCATGCTTAAGACTACAACATTCCGGCAGAATCAGCAATATGGAAAAAATTCATCAGTTTTATTTATTAAAACACCAAGAACTGAAAAACAAAAATGAAATTGAAGAAATCAAACAATGTCAGGTAATCAAAAATTATTTTCGGGAATGAAATATTTTATTAATTAATTCATTTATTATGATGTGCTAATAATCCCAATTTTTGAATGAAAATACTGAAATTTATTGTTGTGGGAAAGCTAGTTCCTATGCGCATTTCGCTGGTTGCTTAGGCCAGCTCGTCAGGAAACTTTTTCCAAATACGTTAGAAAAGCTAAAAATATTATACAAGTAAGACAATAAAGAGCAATTCCATATGAAAGCGATCACCTTTTGGACGACCCCTCTCCGATTTTAAAATAAATAGTCTCAATCGATTGCCCAGCAAAAAATAATGTACCTACATATTTTTTTTTTTTTTTATAGTGACTGGTTTAGTGGTGGTGTACACCACTGTCATGTGAAAAATTGAAGAATTCTTCATAAGGGACCTCATTGAAATTTGTTTTAAAAAAAAACTACTAAAGCGATCGCAACGAGTGATAGCTCGTTGGAAAGGTATTGAATCAGGCTTTAATAAAAATAAAATTTTCCTAATTTTTCTTAGAAATTTACCTTTAAATTTTCCCAAGAAAATTTAATTTTCCGATTTTCCACAGAAGCTCTTAAATTTTCCGGCTAATTTTTTTTTTTTGGATTCCTCATAATTTTTGCTTTAAGAATCAGCAATAAAAAAATGGGCCCCGACTCCTTGTTTGGACAGGAGAAGAGCATTTAAGAGACCACCTTGTTAAAAATACATTTTAAAAATTACACTGTGCACGAAATTGACACTTTTTTTTCGTGACAAGCTGGGCACCTGGCGTTTTAACATAATTCGGGTACGCTGAATCCAGTGGTGCCCTCGGTTTTTTAAGATTGGCTCTGGTTTTCGAGATATACCGTTATTTCTAAAATGGATGTTTTTAAAAATTCATAAAAAATTGAAAAATGCAGCGAGGCTTCTAATTTTTTGCAGGCATATAAAAAACGAAGCTGCAAACAAAACAAGCCATAAGCGATTAAAATCTGTTAGCAACTTTTGATTTTATTCACAAAAGTCGACAAATTTTGATTAATTTAAGAATCTTAAATATTAATTTAATTATTAATTTAAGAATCTTAAATTAATCAAAATTTGTCGACTTTTGTGAATAAATTCAAAAGTTGTTAACAGATTTTAATCGCTTATGGCTTGTTTTGTTTGCAGCTTCGTTTTTTATATGCCTGCAAAAAATTAGAAGCCTCGCTGCATTTTTCAATTTTTTATGAATTTTTAAAAAACAAAAATTTCAAAATTTTGATAAAAAAAATTATTTTTTTTTTCAAAAAAAAAATTATGTTTCTAAAACAAATGCGGATATTAGAACGAAGTTTTACTTTTCTCAAAGAAAATTTTATTGCGGAATTTCGGTTTTTTAAGTTTTTTCAATAAGCTAAAGCGTTTTTGAGTTACGCGAACATATGTTGTGCAACCTCCTCCATTTTAGAAATAACGGTATATCTCGAAAACCAGAGCCAATCTTAAAAAACCGAGGGCACCACTGGATTCAGCGTACCCGAATTATGTTAAAACGCCAGGTGCCCAGCTTGTCACGAAAAAAAAGTGTCAATTTCGTGCACAGTGTAATTTTTAATATGTATTTTTAACAAGGTGGTCTCTTAAATGCTCTTCTCCTGTCCAAACAAGGAGTCGGGGCCCATTTTTTTATTGCTGATTCTTAAAGCAAAAATTATGAGGAATCCAAAAAAAAAAAAAATTAGCCGGAAAATTTAAGAGCCAATTTTGATCGTTTCATATGGAATTGCTCTAAAGTGAATAAGAATTTTAAAACACTCAGGTCTTAAATGTAACAATATCAAAGCTTCAACAAAGGCACAACAATAAACCGTCAATTTTTTCTTTCTTACATTCCCCTACAATTGGCTGTGTTTTTCCAACACGAATTGTAGTTATAAGAGGATAGAAAGAAAAAAATAAAATTAAAAAAAAAACAAGTTGCTTAAATAAAGCAGCTTGCCATTTCAGTTTTTTATTTGCCGGGCACATGCAAATTTATTATCAAAAATTATTTTCGGGAATGAAATATTTTATTAATTAATTAATTATAATTCATTAATTATAATTCATTTATTAATGATGTGCTAATAATCCCAATTTTTGAATGAAAATACTGAAATTTATTGTTGTAATGTTTAAAATTGTGGTCGACGAATTGACAAATAAATGGGTACAGCCGGGTGGTTCTTAGGGCCTCGAATGGATGTTTTTTTAATTATGCGTGTTATTTTCCGAAAGTTTGTTTTTCGATAAAGTAAGCCCAAATGGGAATTCTTTGGCACTTAATTAGATAAAAAATGTTAATCAAACACACAAACTTTTAAAAAAGCTATGAAAATTGGTACACTCAAAATATTATATAGCTAAATTCAAAAGAAAATTCATTTTAAACAACTAACAATTTATTTCAAAAACGGATCATTTACATCTCATTTAAAATAAATGAATTTTGCATTAATTTTCAAGTTTTTTTTTATTACAACATATTCCTAAAAATTTAATAGTTGTTACTCTTGAAGAGTATATTTTAACCGACATAAAATCAAACTACATAACAATATAAGTACGGAAAAACATTATTTTTTGGTAGTTTGTTTGTAACAAACATAAATGTTAAAAATTGTTTGCAACAAACATAAATGTTAAAAAATAAAGTCATTCGTAAAATGACTATATTTTTTTTTTATTAATTTTTAACAGTACGAAAAAAAGAATTTAGTAACCTACAATCAGTTGTTGTAATAATATATGTATGCTTTTCTTAAAAGATCCGAACAATAAAAAAATATAATTTGATAGCTTATTGAAAAAAATAGATTTATCTTATTTTACTTATATAAAAGTTTACAACCAACAAGTGTTAATAGTTTCCCTCATAAAATTATTACAGGAACTGATTGTGGGTTATTAAATTCGATTTTCGTACTGTTCAAATTGAATAAAAATATAGTTAGTTTACGAACAAATTAATTTTTCTACATTTATGTTTGTTATTTAAAAAACAAACTACCAAAAAATAATGTTTTCTTATTGTTATGTAGTTTGATTTTTTTCGGTTAAAATATATTTTTTAAAAGTAAAAACTATTTAATTTTACGGAATATGCTGTTAAATAAATAATAATTTAAAAATTTATGTAAAATAATTAGTATTGTGGTTATTTTATTGAACTGTTAATGGTTTTTAATCCAAATTTAGATATTTTAATTAGGCTTAAGTTCATTGAATTTAATTTGCATTAAATTATTTTTATGAAGAAAGGAATTTTTACAACATGGAAGATTAATTAAAATTGTTATTGATAATTTTCATTCTTGACTGACCTGGGATTCGAAGCCAGGCTGTCTGGCGGCTGGTTACCCTGACATGTTTCGACCTCAACCACTAGGTCTTCTCAAAGGGATTTGCCGTCTTACACTCGCAGCCATCGATGACTGCTGACGTCAGTAGTCAAACATCAATCCTTAAACCAAATTGTATTTTAACCTTTGGTAGATCGAAATTTGCTTTTTTAATGATTATCCATTTTTAATTGATCTCACATGTTTTCCTTACTTCTGTTTTTTCGTACTTTTGTCAAGAATTCTTCTTGAAGTCCAAAGTACATTTTTTTGTTTTTCCTGTTTTTGTCTTTCTTTTTTTCTAGTTGACCTTTTTCAAAAAATTCAAAATAAAAAGTGATTGATCCGTTTTTTTAAATAAAATTTTAGTTGTTTAAAATAAATTTTCTGTAGAATTTACCTACATTATATTTGAAGTGTTGTTATAAAATTTCTTATTAAAAGGGGTCTTTGCACTTATTGAAGTAAGCACCTTGCGTACAATTGCAAAATTTTAAATAACACATAAAAATAGTATTTATTATTCTGCACACTGAAACATGTATTTTCAAAAAATGTGGACTTCGCTTTTTTACGAGTGAAGGTGACGATATACAAATTTATATCGATATTTCAAATGTTAAATCCAATTTGAATGATATATGAACTAAGACCCTAAAAAATTAATTGGCTGTTATTTTATTTACAAATTTTTTCATTATGAAATACTCCCTTATCACAAAATGAAAAAATTTTTCATAAAAACTTAACAAACTCCCTAAAACTCGTTGTAGTTATTCGCTGTTTTAAAAATTGGAATATCAGCTCATATTTGTTTTCGGGCATTAGTTCATTAAGGACTTAGTTCATAGAGCCAAAGTCTGGGTTGACACTATGAAAGTTTTCTTTTAGAAGGTCTGAGTATATTGGTAAGAGGGGAGATAATAATAGCATCCTTTCACTCACCCCTCTCATCAATAAAATAAGACTTTTTGTAAGAAAACTTTCATAATGTGAAGTCCTAATTAAGAAGTCCTATTATAAAAAAATTTTGCTGAGTTTTTTTAATTGTACCTTGGATCGAAATCGAATACGAAAATCTAGTCGATTGGTATACTAAAAGGTGGCTCTAGAATTGGTTCTACAAAAATTAGCACGGACGCATAATAACAATAAAAATAAAAATGTTTAATGGTCAATTTATTTACACTTGGATCGTCAATTGGAAGAAATTTTTTCACCTGACATTTACAGTTAAAATAAATCTATTTATGCAGGTATGGAATATGCAATTCTTATTTAAAAGGGCTAACTAAATTTCAGAAAATAACAAATGACTTTTCATATTTCCTTTTAGTCCTTAATATAAAAGCATAAAACATTTTTAAAAATTACAATGTGTATTATTTTAGAGGCTCCAAAAAGTAAAATAAAGTTTAAATTGTCTATTAAAAAAAAATATAATAAAAAAAAATTTTAAAACAACAACAAATATAATATAAGTTTCTGAACGAAAATTTTTATTTTATTTTCAAAAACAAAAACTTTTGTTTGTGCTTGAGTAGGCAAGCAAATTTAAAACGCTTCTTTATCACTTTAATTCCAAAAATTTATATTGGACATATCTACTAGGGTATCCATGGGGTTAACCGTTAATCGGTTAATCGATTAATTACTACCCGATTAACTGATCGGTTAATTTTAAATTGGCTTTTTTCGATTATCGACCGGTTATTTTCCGTCGATTAACCGATGAAACAAAATTTTTAATTATTTGACGTATTTATTTTAACATATTTTTTTTTTGTGTCTTAATTTATTTGTTTCGATCATATACAAAAGGTATGTATTTAGAAAATATTTTTACATACAAATAAAGAAAGTGATCTTAATTTTAAATAAGAGTTTGTTGGTGACAGCTTTTTGATTCACGTACTTTTTATTTGTATGCGCTTAGTTATTTGTTTCTTCTCATATTTTCTCATATCAATCTTTGAAGAGAATTAACCGAAGCAAGTAGAAGAGTTGAAAATTTAAAAAAAATTTAGACAGGACTCTAATGGCATAATGAAAGATTTTATAAGTTAAGAGAAATCCAGGAAGAGGATTGATAAATTAGATATTCAGTATTGTGGATTGCTTTTGATTTCTCCAACATCAACGATAAGTGAAAGAATATTTTTCAAGTCAAGTTTTATCAAAACTAAACAAAATGATCGCTAAAATCCTAAATATTTAAACCAAATTATTTGCTTTAACGATTATTTTATAAGATCTCCCTCCGTAAGCTATTAAAATAGCTAATAAAATGATTTTACAGTTTATTTTTTAATTAATACATAATATTTAAATATTAATTAAAAAATATATATAGAATATATTTATGAATTATTTTTTTTTTTTTTTTGTTTGCTCGTTTTAGTTCCAGAATTGTTATGTTTGTCAAGTAATTGTTTTTTTTACTAATAAACTCAAAATAATAAATTATTTATGGATATTATTTATTGAAATTACTTAATTTATAAAAAAAAAACTTAATTAATCGGTTAACCGATCAATAAAAAAATTAACCGATTATTAAGAGATTAAACCAAAACCTCGGTCAATTAATCGAGCGATTAACCGATTACAGCAAAAGCCCGACTAAATGAATACCCTACTAGCTACACAAAAATACCTTTAAAATTATATACATATCAATTAAATCGGTGGACGTTAAGATACTTAAAAATCAACTACAAAATTGTTTCCGTATTTATACATATACTGCCGTATTCATAAAAAACTTAATTGGATATGAAATCTATTTTAAGGAAAATTTGTATGGAAATTTTGTTTTAAAATACGTTTGAAATCTATTTTATTTTGTATGAATACGACAGATAGTTTTTTGAAAAACGAATTTTAAACATAAATTGACATTTGAATAGAATTGGTGAAATTGGCCGTAAGTGACACAAAATTTTGATTTTTTTGTTAATAACTATTTTTTGCTATTTACCTGAGAAGCCAGGGCTTCTGATCCCAAACTGCATTTGATCTATAAAACATTTGACACCAAATAATCAATTTTCTTTGCATCTTTCGGAAATAAACACTTTAACTGACGGACATATACACAGACAGATATACCGATCCAGAATTGTTTAGCATTACGGGGTGTAAGTTAAATATTTCTACATGTAACACATGAACTGAGAAACATAAATCACTTATTGAAGATTTTATAGGCAAATAAGGTTTAAAGTCTTTACTAAAGAATTCAATTAAGACTCATTTTACTTTATGCGATCCACAGTGCAACGTCATAATAATATCTCATTTTTTTATTATGATTTTAGGGCTTTTTACTTGGATATTACGTTCCTTTTGTTGTTATATGTATTTGTACAATTATTCTTGTATATTTGTTTGTGTGTACCAAAATATGTTTAAGTGTTTGTGAATTCGTTTTTTCTTTTCCTTAAATATTTTTTATGAGTTTTAGGTGTCTGTTTATCATTTCGCTGCTGTTGTGTATTTGAAGATTTTTTCTTCTTTACATTTATATTCTTGGGTCATTATATTTTTCTCTTAGGGCGTTATACGGTTCATTCCATTAACTGTTGGTTATTTTTAATGTTGATATACACAGATTTTTTTATGAATTTTACATCAATTACCACTATGAGTTTGAGATAATGTCTGTTACAATTGCAATACCATAAAAATATTCCATATTGCCTTTTAAAGGATAAAAAGAAAGATATAAGTACTTATTGGAATTTATATATTCTGAGATTATTGGTAAATAATTTTTGAATTTATTTTTACTGTGTGATGAGTTGAATATAGTTTACAGAAAAAAATGTTAATATAAACTTTCATTGATAAGAGACATTAAAAACTTTTAGGTAGATTTAAACATCCTAAAAATTTATTTTAACGGGTGGTTAAATTTTAAGGGCCAATGTTAACCAAACCTGAACGTTAGGATTTTTCTGCATTTCATTTGTCATTACTCAATTTCAGGCTAGCTCAGTTTGAACCATGGAAAGATACACAATCGAGCAAAGCGCTAAAGTCATTTAGGCTTATTATGAAAGTGGGCGTTCAAATCAAACTGCATATCATGAAAATCATCTTCAGTGATGAGGCACATTTTCACCTCAGTGTATTCGTCAATAAGCAGAATCGCTGCATTTGGGCGAATTATAATCCAAGAGTGATTGTCGAAAAACCAATGCACCTACAAAGAGTGACTGTTTGGTGCGGTTTATGGGCTGGTGGCATCATCCGGGCCGTATTTTTCCAAATTGAGGCCGGTCAGGCAGTTACTGTGAATGGTGTTCGCTATCGTGAGATGATAACGAACTTTTTATGGCCCGAATTGAAAGATATGGATGTGGACGATATGTGGTTTCAACAGAACGGTGCCACTTGCTACACAGCTAACGAAACATTGGCTCTTTTGCGCGACAAATTCAATGGCCGTGTCATTTCACATGGTAGCGATGTCAATTGGCCGCCAAGATCATGTGATTTTACACCTTTGGACTTCTTTCTTTGGGGTTATTTAAAAGAAAAGGTATTCATCGATAAGAATGCAACAATTCAAGAGCTAATGGGTGAGATAATTCGGCACCTTATCGGCATAGAACCTCAATTTTGTTCCATATATAATTGAACCATACCAATATTATCATTATAAATAGAAATGGCAATAATTTCCTAAATAATTTGGGTTTTATTCAAAATCAGCATCGGCCCTTAAAATTCAACCACCCTTTATTTTTACTAATCCTGCATTCCTTGATTTTTATATCTTGGCTGCTTTCTTCTCTTCATCGTTCTGAATACATGACCTTTGGCTATATTGTCCTGGCTGTTGTTGTCTTCCTTTATTCTCAAAGAGCAGTAATTAAGCTCGGTTGACAATTTTTATAAGCAAATTGTTTTGTTAAAAATTTAAATTCTTTCCCTAACTTTTTTTTACAGTTTTTCTCATAAAAAATTGTAACAAAACACAGTATGAGTATTATTAAAATTCGTTGTCCTTTAACTTTGTTTTTTTTTTAATTTCTCTCTATTTTTTTCCATTAAAAAGTAAAAACCATAAGATAATAAGTTTAAAAAACCAGTCTTCTTGTGAAAATTTTTTTTTTTTTGCTTTCTATTTTCAACGAAGTTTTACTAAGCATTTATGATTATATTACAGCTTACAATATAAAAATTAATCGTTTTTTATTAAAAAAAAATTTTAGTCTCTTAATTTATTACCCAAAGGATGTCAGTTTAACAAATTTTATGGCAGGATGTTATTATTCTAAAGAGCACGTGTCCATTTGTATATTTGAAGTAAAAGGAAACCTTAATTATTATTATTCGAATATTAAAATAATTTTTAGTTAATTGAGATAACAATTGAAAAAAGGAACTTTTTTTTAATTATGTAATATGAAACAAAAAAAAAAAACAAGTCAAATTCCTTTAGTCGGCTGTGCCGAATCTTTGGTACCGTCCATATAACGTATGGCAGCATCTTCAGCCACGCACCCACTAACACACATTATTAAACAAAACTAAGAAAAAAATAAACAAAATATGCTGAGTACACTTTTCGCTTAAAACCAAGGATTTAGTAGTTATAGCTATTGCTGAGATTCGCATATCACAAAAAATCGAAAATATGCGCTTAAAATTTGCTCTAAAAAATTCAAAATATACAGTAAAATAAAAAATGCAGTCTATTGTTATTCAAATATCTTTATAAAACATAAATAACTAATTTAAATTTTTATTTGTTTAAAAAAATTAGTACTATTTCAAGCCTCGTGCACAATGCTAGCAAAAATTTTATTTTTTCTTCTATCTTATTTCTTCCCAAAGTATTTCATATATTTTTTTTTAAAAAATAAATAATCTAGTTAAGCGTATTGAATTGCAGCGATTACGTTGGCTAGGTCATGTTGTAAGAATGAACGAAAATGCTCCACCTAAAAGGTCATTTGAATACGAACCTTCGTACGGTTCACGCAGAAGGGGAAGACAAAACTCCGTTGGAAAGATCAGGTGGCGGAAGACATCTCGAAACTTGGTGTCGCAAATTGGAGAAAAAGTGCAGAGTATCGAAGTGTTGGAAATCTATTCTACGTTCGCCTGTTCATGGCCACCGTGCCAGTTTTGGTACCATTGATTACTACACAGAAAAAATTATTAAATTTCTCCAATCACCAAATTTGTTCTAAATTCATAATATCAAGCAAACAATTTGTTGATTTTGCACCTATTAGCAAAATGATTATATTGATTACTAAAAATTTTAAAATTTTGAAAAAAAATTTTTAATAAATGATATTTTTAATTTTAATTAAAAAAGTGATCAAAAAACTTTGCCATTTCAAACAATTTGTTAATTTATTTAAATAAATATTGACAATTCCCAACAACAATTCTACATGTTTAAATTATTTTATTTTAAACGAAAAAGTCAATTAAGATTTTTTTTTATTTAATTAAAATTTAAATTGAAAATTTATTTCAAAACAACTAAAATGTTAATTAAATCAAAATTAAATTTTGAATTTTCTTTCAACTAAAAAAATAATTGATTCAATAATCACATTAATTAAATTTAAATACTTTTTAAACCACTTTTATAATTAATAAAACACTATTTTCTGTGTAAGTAATTATTAAAAAAGTTTTGGCAATAGTTTATAATACATAACGTTGTTTAGTAGTGGAGGGTAAAATGATCAAATAAAATAAAAAAACTATTTAATTGAGATTATTACTTTTTTGGCCATGAGCTGTTAAACCTCATCAAAATGCTACCTGTGGAGGTAGGTATCGGTCTGTAATTATTATAAATTGTGCCTAAAGTAAATTGATATTAATACTAATAATTTTATAAAATCAATATATAACGAAATATTTTCAATGATTTTCAGTTTGATAAACTAGATAGATGCAACAGTTTTTATAACGCCCAAAATGCTACTGTGTCAATTTTGGTAAAACGGCCACAAGTGTACTGAGTACATTGTACTCGTCAAAATGCAGCACACGAATGTGTAAACGACTATATGACGTAATCTGTGTAATTTTTGTACACATAGGTACAGAACTGTAATAAATCATTTGTATAACGTAAAAATAAATTTTGGTATATTTTCGGATTCCAATAGCAGCAGTGATGATGAACCCTTATCTCTCAAAAGGGCTCGAATTAGAACCAAATTGCCGCGACTTAAAGAGCAAAGTAAGACACCAAATCGATCAGCATTGAATGTTTCGAAAAATTACATGGAATCCGATGATCGATTGCTAAATGAAAATTGTATGAAAGGAGCAGTGAAAAACTTGATTCATCTTTAAATATTTGAAAAGTTTTCCGACGATGAAATTCTCTCAATGATTGTCGACTTTTCCCAGATATACGCTAGTCATGTTCACATTCATTGCAATTTGCATATTTAATATATTTTTTTAGTGATAATATTTTTCTCACCCCGTTTTTATGCGTGAGTTTATTTGACAGTTCAAAGCGGGAACTTTCTCACAAAAATTTTACAGACACACTTTTTCTGTAAATTGGCGAGTAATTTCCTTACGTGACAGCTATCACTCGCTACAAATGTTACAGACGCATATAAGTGAGAAAAACAGTTGTTCGTTTCAATTTATGGCATATTTGTTTAATTTCTCTCATTTCAATCGAAAAGTTTCTTGAAGCGAGAGTTACAGAACATGGGCACAGGATAAGGGAATGAAAATAAATCTACACCTTGTTGATAGTAATAATACTCCGAACACTACCGACAAAATGATCAAATTACGGAAATTTTCCGATATACTTAATAATATAATATAATTATAAGTTCAACCAGTGGCGGGTTTTCCACGAAAATATTTCTATTGATGAAGCTATGGTAAAATATTATGGTCATCATTTAGTAAAACAGTGTATTCGAGGTAAGTCTGTTCGATTTGGTTACAAAAATTGGGTGGCAGCAAGATCCTCTGGATATTGTTACTGTTTTGATATTAATTGTGGTAAATCAGTTGTTAAAATGCTGCTTAATAAATTGACCATAAACTCTGCCAATCACAAAGTCTTTTTGCCAAGTTTTTCACAAAATGTGACCTTCTAAATGATCTACGCCACTTAGTTTACCGTGCTACAGGAGCCATAAAATCGCACCAAGTAATGCCCACTGCCAGGTGCAAAAAAAATGAAGACGACAGCAAGAGCGGAATTTGAATACATGTTCGATAGAAATAATGGTTATTTTTGGTCCGCTGGAAAGACAATTAGTATTTGCACTATGGCTACCAATTATCATACCTATGAGTCGGTAGAAAATGTTAAAAGGTTGTGTTCTAAAAAACAAAAAACTGATATGCAATTTCCACATTTATTCCAAAACTACAACAAGGGAATGAGTGGAGTAGATGAAATAGACCAATCAATACCATTGTATAGAATATCCATGCATGGCAAAAAGTGGTTGTGGGTTTTATTCACTTACCTGATTGATATGGTCATATTAAATGCGTTGCGCTTACATGTACTTACTAATGAAACCCCCATGGATCTGGTATTATTTCGACAAGCTATAGCTAGGTTTTACCTAGACCATTAACCCAGAACAGTCTGCACTCGTCATTCCTCATCAAATATCGAAGGCCTAAAACTGGACGGTGCTTATCATATTTCTGAAAAGCTTCCACATCGTTTGCGTTGCTCCATGTGCGACGGCAGAAGCCGTTGGTATTGCAAAAAGTGTAAAAAAAACATTTTGCATTGAAAAATCTTGTTTCGCAAAATTTCACCCATAAGGGGCCAGTGTGATTATTTGGGCACATCCCTGAAAAATCAAGCAAAATATATTTTTCTTAATTTGTTTTTATTTCTTTGTTTATCTGTATTACTTATAATAAATGTAAAATGAAATTTCTAAATTTGTCCTTGAAGTTTTTGTTTGGCCACGAATGGGTAAAGTAAGTGAATATATTATTATCGTTTTCATTTTTTTCCAAGCCATTAGTGATGTCAATATTTGTTTGCAAACCGTAATAGCGTGCTGAAGCCGCTCAAATAGCTTTAAAAGTCGTTAATGAAGTACATTTATGATAAAAGTGTAATAGTTGTAAATAAAAGCCGCTTATTTTATTCCTTTGAAGTTGCACAACATAAAACACTTCGAGTGATTATAGGTAACATTAGAAAGTGTTACACGTATATACTGTAACATAATTTTTCAGAAAATAAATCGCCATTATATTCTATAAAAAATGCGTGTATTTATTATTAATAAATTATTATTTTATCTCTTAAGCGTATTTATTATTTCCAATTTGTATTTGTAAACATTAATGATAACTATCATGGCTAACATATAAAAGCATTCCTCACGCATAACTATTACTAATCGATAGATATATTAACTATCAACTTTTAATAGTTATGAAAAAGAAATAAGATAACAGTTAGAATTTTATATAATAAAGTTTAGCTAAGCAAATTGTTTTAAAAGGATGTATTTGTTAAGGTAAGAAGTTAAAATTGAAACAAAACATAGATTCATTGTAATTCATTGTAAGCTAAGTCATGCCATTAAATCGCGCATATTTGAATCACGTATGACTTTGTTTAAGTTTTTATAGCCACATTAAAATAAAAAAAGTATAAAAATAAAAATAAACAACTATAACAGGGGCTTTTCTGGCAAAAATTAGAGGTAATCACTAATGGTTTTTGCTTAAAACGCAGTCATTCACGGTTCAATCTGGCTGAGTTTCAATACTAAGATTTAGCGAAGCATATACAACAGAAGTATATAAGAACCTGGTTCGCGTCATTCCCGGCGTCTTCGGAAAACCCATTTCAACAGGCAGGTGGTCTGGCGGACATCGGTAAATCAACCACGCTATTTATAAGGACCCCGAATATATCGTTACCTAAAGCGCAAAAGGCCCTAACTAACGAAAAATTAAAAATCGACTTTTTCTGATTCTGATGTATTGCCTCAACACAAATATCAACAACAAATTTTGGAATCTTTCGGAGAAAATAAGCAATTTTATAAACAAAACACAAAAAACCCTATCTACAAAATATTATACGATAAACGCTAATAGATATTACTAACAGCTTGCATTATATGCAACATTGTTATTTGTTAAAACCACTGGTAGGTTTAACAAGAAAAATAGAAGAAAATTAATTATAAACAGTTTAAGGCAATTTATCAATTTACCATTTTAAATAGTTTTTTGCTTCTCCTGTAAAATTTTCAAAATGTTAGATAGGGCCTTTTGCGTTTTAGGTAACGATATACTCTTTATAGGGTCTTAGAAAAATATTGTAGGAATTAAAAATGGAATGACAAACTTATATATACGTATTATCATACGTGAAGGGTATGATAATTTATACATCCGGTAATTTTTCTTTTTATGGATTTATTGGGAGTTTAAGCTCTTTTACACGACACTTTTATTTGGAAAAATAGAATAAACAGTTATTTAAGTTAAGTTATATCTCTATGTCGCTTTCAATAAAATTAGTTGGAGAAATTTTTCAGTCGATACTAAATTCTGAGAGATTTTTAGGAATTTCTACAAAATTTTCTATTTATTTACGGACATAAATAAACATGATTGTGCTTATATAAAATTACTTCCCGTAATTTCATTTGATACTGAATTTTTGAGTATTTTCTATGATGTCTTATAATCTTCCCATTATAACAAAATTTAGTTAAGTCGTTATAATTCATGTAGAAAATTTGCTTAAAACAGGGTGACCCAAATAAGACCTACCAGGGTTAAATACGTATTACATTTCTTATAAGTTTTATTTTGTAATATACAGGCCTGTTCTGAAAATGACGTGATTTTCAATGACGTGCTTTTAGAATTACTTGTGATTCTTTGTGGTGTTCTGAAAATCACAGCGTTTTTGTGATTCTCAATGTGCTCCCGGCAATTGAAAATCACACCGAAAAGCATAAAAACGGAACACCACCATATCAAAAAGCACATGGGTTTCGATATATTTGAAATAATATTAATGAAAGAACAGGTCTGAGGGTTTCTAAAAAAAGATGGCTGGTCGTGTTCGTACCTATCAGGTATCTTTACCTATTTCAACATTTATTTACCTTCGTGTTTTTACGTTAAGTTTTCTTTTAAAATACGGCAGCACTTACACCATAGAGTTCTATATACAGCTAGATTTCTTTTTGTAGAAACTACGGGCATAAATAGACAATATAACCATTTTAATCATGTTTTGGTCTTAACCGTCGAATATAAAATCAAACAAATATCACGTAAACACATAAAACGGACACCGGTGAAC
Organism: Pollenia amentaria; assembly: GCA_943735925.1. Classification (NCBI taxonomy): domain Eukaryota; kingdom Metazoa; phylum Arthropoda; class Insecta; order Diptera; family Polleniidae; genus Pollenia; species Pollenia amentaria. Next base: position 181,869,614 of record OX031007.1, on the reverse strand, counting down.
CCCACAACAACTTTTAACAATGTTGAGCTTATAAAAAAAATGTTTAACTTCAAGTTCATTTAATAGTAAGATTTAAAAACTACTTAAATAAGGTAATATATTTAATTAAAATAAATCTGCCAACAGCCTTGTATTCGCTCATGATTTCATATAAAAACTGTGGAACCACTGCATCGAATTTTATAGGTGGTCATAAAAACGCTAAAAACCGCTAGTGTACACACGAGTACCCGGATATGCATTCTAGTGTTAACACATAGCCGGGTGTCCGTATATCTGATTATTCCCATATACACGATTATAATATTTAGTTATGTTCAGCTTTCCAGAAAAAAAAATTAATTTTGATTTTAAATTGTTTATTTTTTATTACAACAAAGAGTTAAGACTTTTTCGTATATGAACGCTAAAAACTACACATTTTTATATTTCTCATTAATGAAAAAACTAAAATTTGTTGAATGAGGGTATACTATGTTTGTCATTCCGTGTGATACAAGTTTATCATTAATTTACACCCAATCAGCGTTACCATATATTTTTAACAAAAATCTAGTTATCTGCCAATAAGTGCCAAACTTTTAAAGAAAATACCAAAATGTGGTCATCCCATGCTTTAAAGTAGTTCCCAAGTTGAACAACTTGGAGTCTCCGGTAGATTTGTTTCTTCCTCTGTAGTGGTTTCTTTTCTCGGGACTAAAACAATATAAAAAATTTTAGTTAAAAATAGGCATAAATATTTTATTTATATTTTTACCATTTTTCGTTAAATATTTGTTCATGTTTTTTAATGTCTTCCGCACTACAAAGTTAACAACAAACTGTCAATGTATAAAAACGACCTTGTTGTACTTACAGGGAGTATACACAATTAAACACTGTTGCACTAATAAAGGAGTGAGAAAATATAAAATCGTTTAATTGTCTAAAAACATCATTTAATATTTTTATCCAATAATCTGCAAATTTTAAGTTATGTATTTATAAAAAACTGGAAAAACTTTATGTATTTATAAGAAAAAAAATAAAAAATGTTATATATTTATAAAAAACTTGAAAAAACTTTAAATAAATTAAAATCTTTTCGGCATCTCAAAAAACTTGCAAAAAAAAGGGAAATCTTGACAAATGGCAACGCTGCACCCAATAAAGTATATATATTCTGACAGCTTGAGTAATTCTAAGTCAACTTACACACGCTCACTTTCGAAATCCTTATAAGCAAATAACAATGTTGGTGACAAGTTGCTTCTTATTACGTTAAGAAGTTTGGGATTAAAATCCAGCAAATTCGGTTCAGTAGGATGAGAGTTATGAATCCTAAGTGGAACCACCGACCTAAAAATTGTATGTTTTGTTCCAATATCTAACGTAAATGGTGGTATAATGCACAGATTAATATAAGATGTTGTACAAATGCGTTCTATATGACTAGAAATCATGTTTAATTTCGTGAAGATCGGTCCATGATTTACGGTAGGCCATATACAAGGCCAACACTCGGAAAAGAGTTTATTACTCATAAAACCGTAATAAATAATGCTTTTGTATTAAAATTTAGAACGTTTAAGTTAAATTTCTGTTAAATTTCGTGAATAGTTCAACATAGGCCCCAGCCAGCTCTCGGAAACCAGTTTAGTACGCCTAAAACCGTAAATAATTACAACGCTTAATTTGGTACGCCACCGTTTATAGGACTAGAAATCACACTGTTAAAATTCGTAATGTTCGGTCCATAATCTATTATAGGCCCCATATAAAGCCTACTCCCGGAAAATTGTTTTATGCGCCCAAAACCGTAACCAATAATGCTACAGTAATATCATTTGGTTTTATAGGACTAAAAAACACACTGTAGAATATCGCGAAGATCGGTCCATAATACACCATAGGCCCCGTATAAAGCCTGCTCTGTAAAATTATTTAAATGCCCCTAAAATCGTAACAGATAATATTGTGGTAAAATTTTGTCCAATTAACCTTAATATGGTTAGAAATAGTCGGTCCAAAATTGAATCGTTTATTTCAGAAACCCGTCAACGGATATTTTTTCAAAAATTTTATTATTATCGATTATGAATGGCCTACTTTAGTCACATCGTCTTATGCAGGAAAGCGTCAACTGTTTGGTCTTTTAAAGGATTGTATATTGCTTTGCAATTTCCGTTTAGTGCAGAAAACGTTTATTAATTTAAAAATTTGGATGATTTTTTTAGTTGTCCGATGATTTAAAATAGCGCACTTGACGGGTTTCTGAAATAAACGATACAATTTACCTTAGATCTTAAGATATTAAGCACCCTTTTGAAAACCACTGTAAAACGCTCTACTATGCTCTAAAGAATTATGTGATAAATGGTCCAGAATTTACCATGGGTCCAGAAATAAGTTCCCCTCTCGAAAATAAAAGATTTTATAAATCATGACATTTTACTCAAATTTATTCAATAAAGTTTTATATGACTAGAAATAAAAGCATACAGCTTTCTGATTTTCGGTCAATTATTTAACATATTTGGGTCTAAGCCGCAACCAATTTTAATACTGACGTCCATTTTCATAAAGATTAATTAATAATTTATAGATCCTTAATAGTGCCCATGCCTAAAATATTCTAACCGTCGGTAGAGGCTATTAAAGATTCAGCACAGCTGAATATATCACTCGTACTTGTTGTGTTTTATTTTCATTCATGAATATGAAGAATAATTAGCCACAATGTTTTTTATTCTTCATATTCATGAATAAGAACAAGAAGCGAAATTTGAAAACAGTCATGCACTTATTAACAAACGATAAGTAAACGTTTCGATGCTCTGCCAAAAACTCTAAAGAAAAGAAGACCTAATTGCTCATCTGTAGACGACAACTTTTGTGTAGGATAGGATACTTCTGCAACAATCGGTAAACTATAAATATATTTAAAATTATATAAAAATTAAAAACAGTTAACATGTATCAGAAATATTTATTTATTTCGACTTTAATATCTATGCCATTAAAATAAAAACTTTTAAAACAAAAGAATTATTTAAATTGTTTGTGAAACAGAATTACTATAACAATTAACCAAAAGCAAGTGAACAAAAGGTTAAAACCAAATTAATTTTACGTTCATATTTTCACATTCATTTATTTATTTTGTTCTGCTTAGCTAAATCAACACATTTTTCATTTAGCTATTTAAACTACCTGTGTTTTCGAATTATAACTCAGTTATAATTCAATGCTAACAAAATTATACATTTAAAAGAATTCTAAGAAACATAAATTATATTAAATTGTTATTGAAAGTAAAAGAGAAAAACAATTAAACATGCTACATAATAAATATGTAACTAGAATGTTTGTTAAAAAAGTTAAACATTTTGTTGTAAGGACTGCAACGAAATAAATTGCAAAATTTAAAAAAAAAACTGAAAAACACGTTGAATGCTCATAAAGTCACATAAATATTTCAGTTTAATTTTTATGCTTATATTTCTAAATGATTATTTAGATTCCATACGATTGTAAGATCTGGCTACTGTTTCTATGCTACGGGCTGGTAGAATCATTCCAATCATCCGGTTTGATACCATAGAATTCCACTAATAAGAACTCTCACCGTAGAACCAACCCCTAAAATCTAACGAAGTTCAAAGAGCACTCCAGTTCAATGCCAGAGATATCGTACAATTATTCGAAAATGCCGGCGGATCACATTTCTTTTCAAAAATTCAAAGTGCACTCCAGTTTAGTACCAGAGATTTAGGAAGGTGGAAGATCTCATTTTGATCAGTTGTCTCCTCGTCAATGCAGTGACAGTGGCAGAGAAGGTTTTTCACATTTGCCTTCTCTTTTTATTTTACTGGCTTCCAAACGCTGTGCATGATAACCTATTAGACAATGTCCAATGTCATCGATTCAAGTTGGATCACAATTGGCTGGTAATCATACAGTTAATCTGGTCTTCTACACAATACAGAAATGGCAGGAGAGCAAAGTACCCTAACGCCTTCCAAGTCTGTGAAACCCATAAGGTAGTGCCAGGTCTATAAAGCTCAATCACCCAGGTGTTCCCCAGTGGATCCTTGTGCCTTGGGACCCATATTATCGTGATGTTAAACTGCTCAGCCTTTCGCTTTGAGATGAGCAGTAGTCAAGGGCTGCTCTCACTCTCATGGAGAGAGGATCCATGGGCATAACGTGTGTACGGCTATTAGTGTAAATACTAGGGTATTCATTTTATCAGACCTTTGCTTTAATCGGTTAATCGCTCGATTAATTAACCGAAGGTTTGGTTTAATCGGTTAATAATCGGATAATTTTGTTATTGATCGGTTAACCGATTAATATTTTTTTTTTATAAATAAAGTAATTTCAATAAATAAAAATGCATAAATTATTTATTTATTGGAGTTGCTTAGTAAAAAAGAACATAACAATTCTTGAACTAAAACGAGCAAACAAAAAAAATAGTTCATAAATATCGCACTTAATCAACAAGAGGGTATTAACTCAAAATACTTATTTTTTCACTTTTTCGAAGAAATCGATACGTTAATATCTAGCCGCTGTAAAAATATCCTGTTCCCTACTTTTTGGTAATGAAACGGCTGGTTGTAGAATTGTTCTTCATATGCCTTCAATGTTAAACTAAAAATTGTTTTTCTTCTACTGAAAGTTTTTAAAGTTTGAGTTAATATTCTCTTTTTAATTAAGTTCGACATATTTTTTAATTAACACATATTATGTATTATCTTTGAATTCAAAATTAGACTGTGGGATCATTTTAGTAGTTATTTTAATAGATTTAAGAGATCTTATAAAATAATCCTTTAGACAAATAAGTGATTCTTTTCATTAGTTTTGATAAAACTTGACTTGGACAAAATTCTTTCATTTATCATTTATGTAGATGTTGGAGAAAGCGAAAGCAACTCATAATACAGAATATCTTATTTATCAGTACTTTTCCTGGATTTCTATGAACATATAAAATCTTTTGTTATGCCATTAGAGTCCTGATTAAATTTTTTAATATTTTTAACACTTGTTTCGGTTAATTCTTTTAAAGGATTGATATGAGAAGAAACAAATGACTAAAAACATACATATAAAAAGTACGTGAAGTCTAAGGTAAGGTAAAACTTTTCATCCGCTGCTTAATAATACAGCAACATAAGGACAGTCATGCAATGGCGGCAAATTAAAATTTAATGTTTGGTAACATAATTTGGGAAATTTTCTTTGATTTGATATGCTCAGATTTCACTGATTCTATTTTAAATATATCAATTTCAGACTCGAATTATCATAATAAATGCAAAACTTCAAATATTCCCTTATTCCTAAAAATTTATAGAAATATCTAGATAATGCATACTAGCATAACAGATATTGATATGTCACTAAAAGTCGTAGAAACAACTTTCACCACCCAACAATGTACATATTTCGGTTTCGCTATTGTTCGTTAGCATTTTCCACGACAAACAGCTGATTTGCGCCCCACTTACAATTTTTAGCACGACATGTCGATCTACAATGCAAGCGAAGTTTTTTAAACAACCCCACTAATAAAATTATACTGTTTTAAAAAATATTTTTCACAATATTCTATTTGTTAATTTTTTGTTTACTGCTCTGTTTATTTTTTGCTAACTCCTTTGTTATGTATTCTGCTTTGTTTGTAGTACAGAGTTGTATTTGTATGGCTTAATTTACATATTTTGCCGATTTTATTCTCAAACTAGCGTTTTTTTTTTGCAGAATTTCATTATGACAATAAATAAATGGATTATGTTAGAAAAGTAAAACATGTCGACCGACAAGTCGATAGTTAGTGGGCCGCTAAGAGAACGATAATCAGTGACTTGTTATCGCTCGCTTAAGTTGTCGATCGACATCGTGGACCGGGCTGTACATATTATAGCGGCTTGGATTTTTAATCGAAATCGCAAGATTTCTGGTGCGTTTCATCGATACCACGACTATAATTATAAATCGACATGGAAACCATGATATAAACATATTGATTTATCTAAAAATAAGTTTTTAATCCTGATTACGCTGGTTTGTTATAAAAGTCCACATATTTGTTAACATTTTAAGCAAATTAACTTTAATTTTAAGCAAACAAGAAAACTAGAGTAAGTACTTACTCTAAATTTCACGCAGAAATATTTAAATGAAAAACATTTTTTACTATTTTTACGCACTGGGTGCGCTCAACACTCAAAACACATTAAGGAACACACATACATATAAATAATTCCAAAAACACTTTGCTGTAGCAATTCCCGTACTTTTGTAGATAAAAGGTACGACGAAAGCAATGCTCGCTTCGTTTGTGCAAAAAAGGCAAACAAACAGAAAATACTTTAAACGGCAATTGGGCAAGAACAATTTTAAAATATACAACGATGAACTTTTATTTCTGCATTTTACAGGTTGAACTAATTTTCATTTATGACAAAAACAACAATGACGAATTTGGATTACTTGTATGGCCGTTAAGCAGGACAATGAAATAACGGCGAGGTGAGTTTTTAGCATAAATCGTGTGCACGAATCTCATATGGTTTTAAGGCGAATTCAGAACAAGAAACGAGAGCATTAAAGGTCTTTTATGCGCATGAGTGCTTTTTTTTTGTTTAAATCCTCTCAATTACTTTTCTCTCGACTTAGATTAATTCTCTAAAATTTTTATTTTTGAAAAAAGTTGTTTGTTGCTCATTTATGCTCATATTTCGTTAAGTTGAGAGTATTATTCTGTGTTGTCCTTAAAATTTTAGCACCTGTATTCTGTTCCCTTTTCGTATTCATGTGTATTTTTCTTTTGCTTTTTCTAATGATTTTCCGTTACGGTCTGATTTCTATTTTTCGGTAAACCCTTGTTGTTTTAAAGACCCAAAAGGCGGTGTTCAATTGCGCATGTTTATTGTGCAGCCAGCCTGAGTTTCCAGTAGCTGTAATACACTGACACACATAAACACACGCACACACGTTATTTCACAATATATCCTGCTTTCATAAGAAATAATAAAAAGTATATTTTGTTTTTACAATCCCTTCGAAAACAATGGGAATTTTTGTTTTATTCTTACCTGCCAAATGTAAAACCATAATTTTTCACTCTTCGCTACAGCAAAGAAACCAAAAATTTTCTGCTCATCATCGTCACTATCATTAGCAGTTTCCTTTGCTGCTTTTAGCCTTGTTCATTTAGTTCTTTTTTAAGCGCTTAGGAAAAATAATATTTTACTTTAAAAAAATCCTTGTGCTTGTCATTTTTTGCGCGAAAACCATTTATAAACAACTTCACTTTACGTCATTCTTAACTGTAGATTTGCAATATTAACACCTTGACTTTTTCAGTTTCTTCTTTTATTTGTTTTACTAAACGTGGGAATGTATGAATTCAGTGAGAGGGCAATTGAATAATTCTTTGCTTTATTAACAGACAAACTGAAAAAATTAAACAAAACGTATAAATTACCATGTTCATGTATGCAGCATATTTTGCCAAAGTTACTGTTGCATTTGTCCAAGAGTAGTTTTGTTTCATTGTCAGACTGGTAACTGGTAGAGGAAGAAGAGAAACGTTTAAGTGATAAGTTAAGTATTGACAAACGGAGAGTACTAGAAACGGGAACAACCATTTGATACCCTATACCCTAGTATAACTCGATTAATTAACCGAGGTTTTGGATTAATCGGTTAGTTTTGTAATTGATCAGTTAACCGGTTAAAAAGTTTTTTTTATAAATCAAGCAATTTCAATTAAAAGAAATGCATAAATTATTTATTATTTGGAGTTTTTTACTCGTAGTAAAAAAACAATAACATAACAAACATAACAATTCTGGAACTAAAACAAGCAAACAAAAAAATGATTCAAAAATATGTTATATATATTTTTTAAATTAATACATAAATATTATGTAGTAATTAAAAAATAAACTGTAAGATAATTTTATTATTTATTTTAATAGTTTAGGGAGAACTTAACTTATTTTCTGTAGTTTTGACAAAACTTGACTTGGAAAATATTCTTTTACTTATCGTTGATGTTGGAGAAATCGAAAGCAACCCATAATATGGAATATCTTATTTCTCAGTCCTATAAAATCTTCCATTATGCCATTAGAGTCCTGGTTTAATCTTTTTAAATTTGTTACTCCTCAAATATTTTCTGTAATGCTGATAAAAGTTTGATATGCAAATATGTAAGAAGCAACAAATAACTAATCAGTTAAAAATTGTTTTGCTTAAACTGAAATTTTTTAAATTTGGAGTTAATACCTTCTTAAGATCAAGTGCGATGTATTCGAAAGCATGATAAACTAAGAATAAGATCGATAAAAACATAAAAATCTATGTCATCCAGAGTGCTTAGAAATTGTTGTAGATAAATAACGAAACTTATGAAACAAGGTTAAGTTTCTTTGTACAAACAATCTAATATTATCAAAGACAAAAAACTCCAAAAAGCAAAGAAAAATGGTCAAAATAACTGAATATGGGTATCAAAGATATAATTGTATTGGGTTTAGGTTAAGTTCTGATTAAAAATAAAGAAAATAATGTTGTAAATTTTTTTAATATAAATTATTTGTTGTATGATAGGTATGTTATTCGCCTTTTATCACTTAAAGTATAACTAAATTAAGTATAATTAATATATCTTTTTATAAGCAACTTTTATTATATTCAACATTTTTTTTATTTTTCGAATTTATTCTATGAGTTAAATTTCAGTTATGTATTTTATAAAGGATTTTTTTTTTTTTTTTTTTTTTTTTTAGGAATGATTTTATACACTACCAGACTATTATCTTGTAAGAAGAAGATACATGATAATAGTCTGGTAGTGTATAAAGTCATTCCTAAAAACTTAAAGGAATAGAACTATTACAAAAAAAAAAAAAGCTTTATAATATACATAACTGAAATTTAACTCATAGAATAAATTCGAAAAATAAAAAAAATGTTGAATTAAGTATAATTAATATAATTAATAAAAGAAAAGCTCAAAGGAATACCGTAATATTGGTTAAAATAAACATTTAAAGTTTTATATAAAACAATAAGACCTCAAGGCCAATTTAATTACACCTTAAATTATTATTGTTGCTCAAATCATTAAAACATATTAGAGCTTTGGAGTCGTCAGAATATAGTTCCAACTTCGAACCCAACAGCTGAAATTTTTAAAGTCCGACTCCGTCTCCAACTCTGACCTCGATGTTAAAAGTTTTTATGCTGTGGGTAATCGAATCAATATGATATGTTATTTCTTAAATATTGAAAATATATTTTCTAAACACATACCTATTGTATATGAGACGAAACAAATAATCAAAAACTCAAATAAATATGTTATAATACTACACAAAATTAAAAATTTGGTTACGGTTAATCGGTTAGTCGACTGAAATTAGCCGCTATAATCGGAAAAACTATACCTTATGAAAAATACCTTATTTGACATTTGAGCTAACAGTAAACTTATTTAACACCAGCTTTCTGATATCATTTCTTATAAGATGTCACTAATAAAAGAAATTTTTCGAATTCGGCCTTATATCTGGTCTATTTGCAGGCGAAAATTTATGCCGCAACGTTTTAAACAACTTTTGGAATTAAAAACAAATTGTGCCAATTTTTTCCTAAGCCAAAATTTTTAAAGCAATTTGCGGCAGTAGAAGTAAAATTCCAATTTTGGTTTTTAATGATAGTTAAAACCAAATATTGACTTATTATAAAAAAATTTCATCTTATATTATTATCTACATAAAAGTTGTCATTGGATAGAATTTGCTTTGACAGATTTCGGCTTAGAACGTGAGTCTATAGGTATAATTGCATAGTAGAGCCAATATATCTCCGCGTAACCAACGTCAAAACAAATCTAGTTTACTCAAGTTTATCAAAAAAAGTCTTTAAGGGGGTAAAACACGTAATATAATTGGCATAGTTTCCACTTTTTCGAGCTCCGAAATGTCAATAATATTGCCCTTAACCCCACTATATTAACGTTTTGAGGGGATAATATGGGTATTATATAAAATCTTATTAAAAAATATAAGCGATGGCATCAAAATACCTACAAAAGTTTAACCCTTTGTTAAGCAGTTTACGACTTATTTTACGTTTGCTTCGTTAAATATAAGCTTTTATACAAATATACATTTCTATACAAATATATAAATTTTTTTTTTAAGGACCAGCACTCAGGGCGTGACCCGTACTTCTGCATTGCATTGTGTTTGAGCTAGGAAAATTTGTTTTGGGAAGAAAGAACGAACAGCAGTGCTTATGGACTTTCGATTTGAATTTAGTCCTGTTGAAAGTGAGATTGAAGACTTTAGCAGGAAATTCGTTCCACATACGAACAGTCCAGTCAAAGACTAAAATTTCACTGTAGTGCATTGTACGGAGCACAGTCCAATCGAAAACAAAAGGTTTGGCTCGTGAGGAAAACGCGTATTTCGAACAAAAGAACGAGTGTCGGGAACCAGATCCCTAATTTCATCAGAACACATCCCATTGTAGTAACTATAAAACTGGGAAATATAACCCACATTGCGGCGATGCTTAAGGTAGTCAAAGTATTGGATACTGTTAAGGTGCATGTACACGGCATGTTTTTTACATCTGACTTCTCAACGTTTCAAATCCGATGTAATTGTGCATATCTGTCAAAATTGCTGTTTTCCATTAGGTGTATAATATTTGGTGACACACGTACATGTAATTTGTTTTTGACATTGTTTCTTTTTTACGCATAGTTATTGCAGAAACCAAAGTAGTTCTCGATTTCAAAATAGCGTGCTACCGCCACAACAATTTTTATTTGTGCCGTAAAAGAGTTCAGACATCAGAACATTTTTTTCTTTAAATTCAAAGAAAACAATTTGGGATATCATAATTAAACGTTTTTTTATATATATATGAACATAATTTATATTCAATGGTGAAATTATCATACATACATCGGTACTGTAAAATATAAACTTCAGCCGGCTAATGATTCCGTCAATAGTGCATCGCCGCTGCCGGTTTCTTCCCGGCATAGATTTCTGACACAGCAGATGTCAGATGGTTTGTCAGAAGAAAATAGAGCACGCTCTAATTGAAATTTTGTCAGATGACTTTGCGTCTGTTTTTTACAGATGCAATGTTTTTAAGGTAACGCACGACATGTATGTATTTAACAGTGGGAAATTTGACAAGTCAGATGTAAAAAACATTTCGTCTGCGGGCACCTTTAATAATGAGAACCTTTGCACTCTCCTGCACGCGGACGAGAAGACCCAAATTAGATTTTGCAGAATCGGCTCACACATGAGAGTTGTATTCCATTCTCGGTTGCATATAAGTGGTATAAATAGTAAGGAGTTCAGATGGAGTGAATAATCTCTCGCACCGGTTTATAAAACCGAAACACTTGAATGTTTCTTTCGTAACCTTAAATATATGTTTTGTCTACCAGACATCCCATTGTATTTTAATGCCCAGAATATAAAGAGATTCTGATTCCTATATAAATTTATAACTCATATAAACGGATAAGGCACCTTGATTCGTCGCTTTAATGCGTTAGCATGGAGCGCTGGTTATTTCAGGCAATAAAACCGACCCTTTTCGCACCACCCTATTGCGTGATTACACTTAGGTCTCGGTTTAGCGTATCATTCATGTTTTGCTTAACAGCACCAACATCTGAATTACTGTCGTATAAGATCATAGTGGCTTAAGTATAGATATATTAATTTTATAGCCCATTTATACAAAGTGACCATTATCATTAAGCGTTACTTTTATAAATAATAAACACGGGCTTTGCTTACGAAATCTTCACTGCATAGCCGACCATTGGCCAGACGTAAAGATTTGCTCTTCTACGAAATAACTAACACCACCTTCTGTGCATAGCCGGCCTTTGACTGGGCGCAAGTATTTTCTCCTCTTTGGTATCACAAGCACTTACATCGCTAACTTAAGCGTCAATTTTCAAAAATAATTTAAGTAAAATGGTAGGATTATTTGAAAGTAAAGTTTTTCATAAAAAAATGCCACAATCTTAATATTATGAAAAAATAAATTCGTATTTTAATGGATTAATTTTTCCTATATATAATTAATTTTTTTCTTTATATTTCTGTTAGTGGGTTAAGATAATTTCTTAAGTTATTCTCTGATACCAGTATTGGCGTAATACTGGTAAGGACAATTAATATTGGAGATATAACGAAAAATATATCCAAAATATTGGTTAACGCAAAAAAAATTTATTTTTCGAATTCATGGCAAAAAAATTTCTTGGTAGTTAAACTTTCGAGTCAATGTCTCCGACTTGGGCAAACTAGATTTTAGCCCCAACATCATGTGTAGAGATGTAATTTTTTTTTCTAGTATCTAGTCTAGGATTAAGTTATTTGTTTAAAATAGGTTTGTTCTTTTACTCAAAACTGGAAAGCCATTAATTATTACCAAAAAGCGAAGCAGTACTCGAAAATTGTATGACTCCGCATTTTTAGTACGGAAAAAAACCTCATGTTATTCACTACCGGATTTTATAGAATGGGATTTATTTATTATATCGATTCAAACAAATTTGTTTTCGCGATTTCCAGCCAAAACAAAATTATTTGTCTCTTACTCAGTGGTGGGCAACACATATGTATACTATTTAATTACAACTGTATGTATAATCAGCAAAACATTTGCTTTACAGAAATAACAAAAAAAAAAAAAAAACAGCGATCTAAAACCAGTTCATACTTTTGTAAGCTGGAAACATTAAGTGGAGGTTTTTGTGACACCTACGCCCATTTTTTTAAAACTACAGATACAGATACCAGATTATTAGAGATATTTGAAAATCATTTCCAAAAAAAAATATTGACAAAAAGTTCTATTTGTAGTATTTCGAAATTCTGTTGAAAACTTTTTAGAAACCGAAAATCTCAGTTTCCTTTTGCAAGCTTTAAAAATAAATCTTTTTTTTTTCGTTAGTATCAAAAATAGTGAACTTGAACATGCAGTGCCTCTTAAGGGGTCCGTACACGGTCAAGCATTTCTCACCAAGCGCTATGGTAGTATTAGTAAAAATGTGGTTGTATGTGAGACACCGACGATGCTGGATGGAAAATTAAAATATTTAGATATGACGGCGAATATTACGTCCAGCACACGTACACGAGCGAATTCGCCGGCATGACAAGCATTTTGACCGTGTACAGACGCCTTTAGAAAAAATTTGACATAAATTAAGGTAATACACATTTCCAAGTTATTTCTGTTAGAAATTTTTAAGAAAAAAAAGAAAAATTTTACATGTTTGTCTTTATAAAAGAATCTGACTTGGGAATGTATTAAGTTTAGCTATTATATTAAAGACAGCACAAATACAGAACACTTAATTAAATACAGAAAAATTTAAGTTTTTTTACTAAACAATAATTCACATAAAACGAAGCTCTTAAATACAGCACTAATCTGTAAAATAGAGAACGGAGGGTCACAGCAGTTTTAGTGTACCCAAACATTTTATATATATATTTCATATCAAAAGTATTCGTTAAGGGGCTAAACCTTGACTGACTAAAGGGCCAAATGAACTACAAAAGCAGTTTGAAAATAATAAGATCTCTGCTTAATATTAACAATTTTTAATTATCGCACAAACATGCTTCGTACACGCAGAGAAAAATCATGTTTTAATATGGTCACCTCCAACAAAACCATTTTTTAAAAAAACTTTAAATATATTCCCCAATATTCATAAAAGATTATTATTTTTAAGAAACGTTTATTAAGGAAAGTTTTCATATAAAATTTGTTTTGTAAACCTTTATTAAATTTAAAAATTTTTTTTATGAATACAGGGAATTATGTTTAATTTAGCCATATTATTCCTACCGACAATCATATTCATGTTTGTTCGGCTTATTTGCCCCTTAACTTATTCCAGATTAAACAATTTTATACTTATGAATTGGAAGATTCGGATTACTATCGTTTTAAAACTAAAACAGTTATTTTAGTCTCCTGATGTTTACGAATGATATATTAGTGTAGGAGTGATATAATGCCAAATGACCTTTAATTTTTAATAACCAAACCTTAATCCTACCTTGATTACATCCAGTTTCCTGGCAGACAAATATGTTGGTCCGACTTATGCCTAATACAGTCCCTAACGTTTTTAAGGGAAGCCCAATCCTCGTAGACTTGCAAATACCTGTCATTAAGATGTTGACCTTGGCTGCGAATTTGGCACAACTTTGTTAGACACATTTTGCCTTTTTGGCAACTGGGTGTCTTGCTTGCGACAGGGTGGGTTCATTTTGAAATTACGATTGTGTCTTTTTCCTATTGAAAGAAAGAGTTTTGGATTTTGGAAAGTGTGGTCTGTTCGTTATGCCTTTTCTAATATCAATCAGTGTTCGACAAGATTAATCGTATCATAGTTAATACAAACTTTAACCGTCTATAAAAAATTAAAGTCAGTATTTTTCAGAGCGAAAACTGTGCCCGACAAATCATCAAAGCTGGTTTCGTTAATTCCGTGTTTCGGTGCAAGATCTTGTTTTAATATCGTTCTGTTTTATCTTCAGAAAGTCCTATTTGGGAAGCATCAGTGTAAGAAAGCAGTTTTTTCCACCAACTTGGGCAGTTTATAAAAGCAATCGAGTTCGATAGCCATAGCACGGCAAACATCGGCATTGGTAGCAGATTACTTAATCGTTCAAATGTTGTTATAAGGTTGTTATCTCCAATGTAACGAAATTTGAAGATAATAAAATATATATAAAAAAATTATATCCACATATCGCACTTGATCATAAAGAGGGTATTAACCAAAAATTTAAAAAACAAAACAATTTTTAATTTAATTTAAAGGCATAGGAATAATAAATTTTAAATCAACCTTTTCATTACCAAAAAGTAGGCAAAATAACACGATATTTTCACAGTGGGCAGGGTAGATATAAATATTACGTGTCAATGTTTTCCAAAAAGTGATGAATTTTGAGTTAATACCCAATAAAAAATTGAGCTTCCAACGTAGCAGGTTTGTAAGGGAGAAAAGTAAAAGTTGCGCTTACCATATCGCTAACGGAGGACATGAATTTTATATGGCGAGTTCCTACTTTGAAGCAATACATTTTTGATACAGAAAGCGCTTTTTTCAGCGCATACAAAAATTGGTAAATGTAACGATCAGCTTTGCACACTGAATATTTTGTTACCATACTCTTTTATAAACTCCCTTACCTGCTTCGTAGTAAGGGAATGTCGTGGCTCTACAAATTTGTTTTTAATTCATTAAGAATTCGTTCACTTAACTTACTGCATCTGTGTATGTCTTATTGCGTAGCGCATAAATGTGTGCTTACTTTTTAAAATGTACCATTAGTACCTCGCAGAATAGGAAATTTCTTTATTGGGTACCCTCTTTATAATCAAGTGCGATATAAACATTTTAATAAATTTTTTATTTTTATGCATTAGAGAGACATTCAGGAATAAGCACAATTACCAATTTTTTCTTGAGGTTACCAAAAAAATTGTCACGCCATTTTTTCCATAAAAGCGTTTTTAGTAGATATGAAGCCTTGTCACAGAGTACAATTCCGTTCGGAATGATTCCGTTTGGAACCTAAGAAAACATATTTGTATATTGATAGAAAGTATATATTGATAGTTTTTTGGCCTTTAAGATACAGAAAACCCCCATTCCCTTTTTTTTCGTAATTTTCTGAAGCACAAAAATATGGAATGTATTCCGTTTCCGAACGGAATTGTACACTGTGACATGTCCGATAATTTCGTACTTTCTTATATACGAAAAATTTGTTAGCGCCCAAAATGTTTTTTGATACATTATTCATTTTCAAAAAGGTTAGAATAATTATGTATAACAGATATTTCCACATAACTTATAAAGCAATAAAGCATTATATTTTTCAGGTGTTCATGTTATTCCCAATATATGTAGTTCTTCATAAATTGTGTCTATATTAGATGGATTTATAGGCTAACTATTAAGTCGGCTTATATGAAGCGCTGTTCAATGCTAGTCTGTTTGTATGTATGTTTATCACTTGTGCCCTTTTTTTCATAAACTGCAGTAAAGTCATAATTTTTCCTGCAACACAAAACAATGTTTTATTTGTTGTTTTTATAGCTTCTTTAGAATGCTTGTTTTTATTTTTGCCGCACTATAACGTGGGAATTACCAATTTGGTTTTTGTGCGAGCTATTGTGTGTATGTTGCATGTACATATTTATGGTGTATCATACCTGTAAGTACCTTTAGCGGAACCTTTTTGTTCTTAACTTCATGCTTTGTAAAATTCTTAAACAATACACCTTTTTGTGTATGTTCGACAAAAATACTACAGTAAAACCGCTCACTTTTTTTTTAATAATACAGTGAAACCACTTGTTTTTTTTTAAATATCTCATTATATATCCGTTGAATAGTTGTAGGTACGATAATTTTCATTGTTGCTGCGAATTTCCTTTACTCTTTTTTAAGTTCTTGTCGTTGTTGTCTTTTTCAAAATTGTTTTGTAAGCCCTTCCTTTTGTTCTTTCTCTGGGTGATTATTCTTGTTGTTGTTGTTTACGAGAATAATCTAACTAAATATCTGTCTTGTGTTTTTGTCTGTCCCTTTTTCCGTCCGGTCATACTTTTCTTTTCTAAATTACTGTCTGTTCGCCTGTGTCTGAAATTTTTCTTTAATAAACTAAATAATAGCGCTTGTACATTTTAATTTTTGCATGTAACTTTATGTCATTGAATTATAAACATATTCATATTTATTTATTTCTCTAAGTCTTTTATTTTTTCCAAGTTTTTACTGCATAATCATCCCTTTTGCTATCCATGAAAATTACAAAGGTACTTTGTATGTGTGCGGTTGGGTGTTTTTTTTTTGTGTTCAATTTCCATACGGAAGTGTAAATTTCTCGTGTGTGTTTTTCTTTGTTTTGTGTTTGTTGTAATACGTACATTATTGCTGTCGGTGTTAAAGTAAATTTGCTTCTTATAATAGCACATTTGTTAATTGTCATAAGAATGTTTTATCTTTTTTTCCTTGTAACATGTTTAAGGTGTGAAAACTATTAATTTCACTTCGTTTTTATGCTTCAATGGCAGTTTTTCAATGAAATAATTTTTTCGCGTGGGAAATTTGATTAGTGCAAGTAATAATGTCTAAAAAATGTTCTAGCAACGTGCAAATTTGCGCTACGATTATTCGTATTTTTTTAAAGATATTTATTTTCTAGATTATTTGCAGAAGTGGTAAGTGCTGGCTCTTTCACGATTTGCTTGCAACAGACGAAGCTTATGCCGCATAAGCGGTGACAATAATATGATTAAAGTTGCCATAATTTTTTTACGTGTATGGTTGTAGCTAAATTTGGTTTTCACATTATATTGTTACATTGAGCTATATTTGAAGTTTCAATGGAGGTAAACATTTTATTGCTAAACAGAACAAAAGTAATTGTAAAAACAACAATTGTTTTTTTTTTTGCCATTGCGGGGAACAAAATATAGTTTTTCAGTCATATTAAAACAGGCATCAGAAATTAAGAACCGAAAACTTAAAATTTAAGTTTTTCATTTGAAAAATTCAAAACTCATGCGTACAAAATAAATTTTTTTTCTATCAGTTAAAAAAAAATAGGAAACACAAAAAATGTATTTATTTTGAAACTACAATATGTATTTTGTATATGAAAAGAAACAAAAATTTAAAAAATACACAAAAACATTTTTTTTATTAATTTTTTTTTTGAAAAATATTTATCATTGGTGTTCAAAACATGTTTTCAACTGTACAAAAAAAAATAAAAATTATTTTGTTTTATTTGTTCTTCAAAGTTCAAAATAATAAAGTTCTTAAAAAAACGTTTTTGAGAAAAATTTTTTTTTTTGTTTTTAGAAACTAACAATAAAAACTCAATTTGAAGTTAAAATATAATATAAAATTGTGTTAAAAATTGCAATTGCAAAAAATCTTTAGAGATTCTTAATTATCAAAACTAGCTGCTGTTGCATTAGCTGTACCCGCAACACATGTATCTGTGGAGACAGCCATCAGTGCAATTATTATGACCAAAATAGAAGGAATTTAAGTTCTGAGCATGTAGAAAATTTATTGTTGCTCAAACTCAACATCAAGCTAATTGATAAGATTACTATTTAGTTCTAGGATAATCTTTATCATGTTATAACTACTTATTATTAATTAGCTTTATAGTTTTTACTATAATTTTGTACGTATGAGTCTAAATTTTGTCAATTAAAAAAATTCAATTTTAAGTTTTCGGTTAATTTTTTTCTTTTCATGTACCAAATAATATTGTACTGAAAAAATACATATCTTTTTTTTGTGTTTGCTTTTATTTTCTTAAACTGATGAAAAAAAAAATTATTTTGTACGCATGATTTTTTAATTTTTAAAAAGAAAAAATTAAATTTTCGGTTCGTAATTTTTTGTACAAAAGTACAAAAAAAAATATTTTTCTAACAACCTTTTTTTTTGAGAACTTTATTATTTTGAACTTAAACAATATCAAACAAAATATTTTTTATCTATTTTTGGTTATTGTACAATTTAAAATATTTTTTGAACACCAATGATAAATATTTTTTAAAAAACATAAAAAAAACGTTTTGCGGTCCTTGTATTACAACCATGTTCTTCTCTGCGTGTAGTCAAACATCGATTTTGTTTTTGTTTAGCTTATATTTCAGATACAATATTAAACTGATATTTCCGCTATAATAATTACCAAATTCTCTGCAATATTACGAACTGAACTTTGCGCACATGGTTTAAATGAACAGCCATACAGTGAGCCAGTAAGAGGGAGGAAGGACATCGTTCCACCAAAAAGTGGGTCAAAGACCAATATTTTAATGTGTTACACAGATCAGCACAAACGCATCTTAGCCTCCCCAACTATGGTGGTATGGCTACAAATACTAAAAACTGACAACATCTGTTATTAGACTGACTACAGTGACAAACGCCAAGTTCATTGTATTAAAAACTTAAACACAGTAACACTTAAACGAAAAGATCCCTGTGGTTATAAGCAACATAAATTTTGAAATTAAAAGAACAACTAAGATAATGATCTCTAATAAATTCAAGAAAATCAAACTTAAATACAATAGACACATGGACAGAATAGAAACAACAAAAAAACTATAAATATTCTCATAAACAATTCATTAAGTTAATTGTTCACGATTAAAATACGATTAACCGCCAAACGTAAAATATTTAAATGTCTTGAATGTATTCGTTTTTGTTGAACAAACCACCACATACAAACTCGTCCACTTATAAGAGAAATAAAAGAAAAAAAAACAAAATGTCCACAACAAGAACAATAACATGAGCATTCGAAAGAAATGAATGTCCAAACATTTAAACAACTATTTACCATGCAACAATTAATAAAAACAAAAACCAAATAAATGACTACAGAAATATAGAACTGGGCTAAACTAAACGAAACAATAATGAACGACAGATACTAAAATAATAAAACCCTTTTTAGTATTTATAAAAATAGAAACTAGGGGAATACTAAATTAAAGACAAACATTTCCAGCAACAACGAAAGGGAAAAAGAATAATTATTGTAATGATGATAATAAAAACGACAACTTCAATTGATGTTCACACATTCTGACATGGGGCTGCAGTATAAGGTGCACTGTTTTGAATATATTTATATATATATATATATATATAAATATTGCATGCGTCAGCTCGTTGGCAAGTATAGCCATATATAAGCATTATACGAGGTACGAAAAATAATTGAGGTATTATATAATTAGACCGACAAATCACATAATTTTCGAAATTTTCGATTATTTTACACTCAATACTCAAAGTTTAGAAAGAATTCTTAACTATAGAACAACTTTAGTTCTAAATAATGCGAGTTTATCAGAGAAGAGTAAAAGTGAAACTGGTTTTAAATTTCTCATTTTATTTCGATGCAAGAAACCTCCAAACGAAAACTTTTCAAAAAATCGCAAAAAGTCATTATACTAAAAAAAATAAAAAAAATCTTATTTAAGAGATCGGTTTTAATAGGTCGGTTTTTTTAATTGAAAATGTATTGGTAGCTTGCCGCTCTTGTTTAGGTAGCTCAGTAAGCAAAGTCTTCATCGGACTAGTGGGAATGTGTTTATAAATCGATTGCCTAACTAAATTCATCACGAAAAATTATTTTTTCTTAATACTAAAAAATGTTTTAAATGAAAAATCTGCGGTACCTCAACAGTGATTTGAAAAAATTGGAGAGTAATGTGGAACCCGTCTGTTGGGTAATATGGAATACTATTATATATGACCAGGAACGAAATTGTAATATAAAATCAAATTCAATTTAGTATATAATTTTTTTATTTTAATTAAAAAAAAACATAAGATTTCCTTCTTGGCATAACTTGTTGTTAAAAAAAAATACATTAAAAATTTTTCCTCAGCCTTCATTGCTTTAGGTTCCGCTCAGTTATTCCACATTAGCCGATATGCAAATTTTTTAAAACAAATCCTTTAAATATTATAAAACTCATTAAATTGCCACACTTACCAATTAAAAGTATTATTTAATTAACAATTTGTAAACTTTGTAAGAAACCAGAATTAAAATATTAATTAACATAACTAACATTTAGTGTGGGAAATAAAGGGGGCTCCACATTACCCGCCTATTCTACAATACTCGAAGTTACTCTATATAACAATACTTTTGTTAGTCATCTGGTATTTCTGAGGTGCTCTTAAGTCGACGCGCCGAAGACCTATATGAAAGTAAAATAAATAGCAACTGAAGCCTATATGATAAATAATATAGTTTTAATTTTTTTTAACTTTTGCCAACTACAAACTTCTTAAATTATTTTAATATAAATTTACTATAAGCTTACTTACATATTCCTGACCTCTTCTACCTTGCAGTGTAGAGGTATAACATAGGGTTTTCTAAAAGCAGCAGTACTAGGCTGTAGTTTTTGCATGTTTTGCTTCAACACCACGAATCGTAGTGGTTTCCCTTACAGAGCCCCACCAGGTAAATCGTCTAAGCCTTACTCGACAGTCTCTTCTGATTTTTCCCACAACTATGCTTTCGATAACTAGTCGACATCGACACAGCATTCTTAGGAAATACCAAATTGACTTCGAAGTGATGTAGTGTGAACTTGATGTGCCAAATGCATAAAGTTGACGTAGATTTCGGCAACAGCCTTCATAATAGAGCCTTTTTTTGGAGTGAACTAAGTATACTGTGATCCCATATCACAGATCCATTTCAAGAATCGGTCGAACTAAATTGGTAAACAGTTGCTTGGTAACATAAGGGTTAGAAAACTCTTTAGACCACCCTTTTATAAATCCCAGGACACCAGTAACTTTTTTTACACAACAGAAGGAAGATTATTTTTAACTAGAGTAAATATGTAAGAGCTGCTCAAGATGACTCTCTCTGGTTGGCTGATTGGAAGTCTCTGTGTACATGTAAGCCTTATAAACAAAGTACATGTCGCAATTCTAAAAATATCATATTTGATCATATGGGAGCATATTGCATTAAGCACATAGACAACAGCAGGCTACATGACTTGAAGACTTCAAATGCTGCTAGTTGAAGTTGTGTTTATGTAGACAGCCAATTATTTATTTTGAAAACAATAGCAGCAATTTAAATATATAAACATTTTTATTTCAGTGGTCCCACTATAATCTTATATTTTTTTTCAACTTTTATAAAATGGAACAATATGAAGGATTGGAGACTTAAACTAAGTTTAAACCTATAAAAATATAAATTCTTATTTATAATATCCCTAGAGGGAAGCGAACTGTCACTAAAGTAGTTCCGTGATAGGTTCTTTGGTGGCAGATACCGGTCCTAGTTCTAACACTTTATATGAATGCGACCTATCACTTTACATGGGGTTGTCATTGGAGGGGGTTGATTGAAACCTAACAGCCATAATTTGACCAGTTACACATCTATTCGCAACAAACGTGTTTAGTGTTATTTACTTAAATGCTAGTCCTTGGTATTCTTTTAATAAAAAAGTCCTAGAATTTATTTTAAGAACAAATTTTTATATAGTTCCAAAGAAATTTAACACACCACTGGTGAATACTGAACCTGTTACAAAAACGGTCCTAATAAATAAATAAAAAATCATTTTCATGTATAAACAATTATAAAAACAAAATTAATACAACATTAAAATATTTATATTTTTGTTCTTACTTAATAAATCAGTTAAGTGATTAGTTCTCCTTTCACATGTCATTAGTTATTTCTTTATGTTCTTATTCTATATTCACAAATCCCAGGACCAGTTCTGTTGGAACAGTTGACAGAAATTTCCGGCAGGGATATTTATATAACATACAAACAAATCAATTTCTTTAACTGTACCAACTCTGTAAATTTATAGTGGCTATCACCCCCCCCCCCCCCCCCCCTATACATCTTTAAGAAACAAATGTTCTAGATCAAACAGGTTTCTTTGGTATTGAATATGGAACAAATTGAAAATTATGTGCGGTTTTCACAACACAAGTGATTGAACGTGTAGTAAAATTTATATAAAAAGCACTTTTATAGTGTTTGTCAAAGTATGGCTGACTAAAGGTGACTAGTAATATTTTGCTCAAATATTATTTTCTAATTCGTGTTGTTTTTCATTGAAGTTATTATAACTGAATCTATTACATCAATTAGCCCGATTCGATATATAATATATATATTATAGTGCTCCAAGACGGTATGCACAAAAAAAGTCAAGCCACAGGCTGCCCCTCCTCCCCTCCACTAAAATTGGATTATGTATTGTAGACTTACATTCATCGTGTAAAATATTAGGATAATACGATAATGTTAACCGGCGCCGCAACGTCGCTGAAATTTGAAGATGCATTAACAAGGGGAAATAATAAATTTTTTCGGTTTTCTTTTTAAATTATAAATGAAAAAAAATCTAAATGTGTACGTAACTATCGTTCTAATGAAATATAAAAGACTACATTTGGTTAATAAATTCTTAAGTTATTAAAATTTCCCCCAGGCCATTAACGTGTCTCAGGCCACTTAAACAAGAAATGGGTGCCCCGGTAGGTTAGCTGGTTGTGTGCTAGTCTATCAGTACCGGGTTGCGGGTTCGACTCCCGCCAGAGACTCTGGTCTCCTGCAGACAAGCGAAAAGCTTCGCGAGATTTAAAGAATATTTTGAGATATATTTGAATAAAAGATCATTTTTACTTTAAATCTGCCGTTTTTACTAGTATATGAGTTGTTGTTTTCGTATGATACCGTTTACCTATTCACAGGTATGACAAAAAAAAATTTACTTTTAAAATTTTGTTTTACAGAATTTTTTGATCATCACATTGGCATTTGTTGAGATTGAAACATGGAACAAAAATATTATGAAAAAATTATAACAATAACTCAAATAGTTTTTCCGTACTTGCGAGGTAAATTTTGGGAATTCCGGAAAAATATAATTTGTTGGCCATATTTTGGCCAATTATGAATTTAAAGTAAAAAATGCTCAAATAAAAAAAGAATTTGTGATATATTTAAAATACTGGTGGTCTAGTGTGAAACTCTGAAATTGTCGACATCAACGTACATCAAATTAGTTGTAACACCATTCAAATTAACGGATTTTTCAACGTTTAAAAAGTTTTTGGTCATTTTGACCCCAAGTCTATTTAAGCGTTAATCTTCCTTTTATTGCTATTTTGTCTTCGTATGACATTTAAAATCCGCAATAAGTTTTACCTAAAATTCATAACAGTCAGGAAATTGGGCTTATTCGCCAAAATCGCAAAATTTTAATCTTAGGTAAGGAAGAACTATGGGAGATATTGACATAATTTTTCCATATTTTTATTCCCTATTTTATCCTCAATAAATCAGAATTTGATAATCAAAAAATTTTTATATTAAACAAAATTTTTAAAAATTTGAAAATTAAGTTTTAAAACCTTAAAATTATTTGGTCAAACTTGCGAAAAGATTAACGGCATCCTACGAAGGATAAAAATCATATACAAGTAAATGCGGGCTTATTCGAAGTAAAATTTAGCTCTTAAGGCCATTTCAGATAAAACTTTTGCTTCGCGTTCCATTACAGATTCGCTTTGACATCTAGATGAAAATACATACTGAAATATACGAAACATGTCACATAAAGTACTTCTAATGCAGAGCGAAGTAAAAAGTTAGACAAATCTCATCTTTTTGCGCGCTTTGACAATCAGCTTGTATATTTTTTTTTTTTTTTTGCAAAATTCAATTCCAATAAATCTTCTAATAAAATGTTTAATTTTTGTAACAAATAATTAAATGTATAATTTATCAACCGCTTTTAAAGGTAACCAAACAATGCGTGAGTGTTGTCAAAGTTTTTATTGTGTCATACACCTTTTGCTATACGCTTTTCTTTCAAAGTTAGAAACATCACGCAAGGCGACGAAGTTGTATATGACATGGCCTTAATTCAAATATTTCTTAAAATATGCTAATTTTAATTCTACATTTCTTGTTTAAGTGGCCTGAAACACGTTAATGGCATGAGAAAATTTTAATTACTTTTACCTTTTTTAACCAAATTTTGTCTGTCATTTCTCATTAGAACGATAAAATTAATTGCAAAAGTATGTAATTAAAAATTCGCAGGCTCGTTTTTTGGAGCACTCTAATATAAATATATATATATTATATGTTGTCCTACATTCGTCAATTTTAAACTGAAGAACCACAAGATTAACAAACCAATACATGCGTTGGCAAGGTTTATTTTCACTGATATTTCCATTGATAAAAAAAAAAAAATATCGAAAACTAGGATCACCGGGGAAGGTAGGGCGCAATTTCTGCCTCTTCGAACTGTCTTACAGATTTTAATGCAATTATAGATGGATTCCTATTTATATGGACACAGTACCTATGAATTTTTTGAAAACTATGACTACGATAGGAGGGGACGCGTACTAGCACAAGCCGGGTATCCGCTAGAAAAATATATAAAACTCTTTAAATCCATCGAATTTTTTTAGCTTAAAATATTACCCATATACCTATATACACAGGCCTATCACGTAAATCAATTCCGGTCGAAAGTGATTTAGTTTTTGGGGAAGCAAGAAACGAAATCACTTTCGATCGGAATTGATTTCTGTGATAGGCCTGATATATATATATATTTTTATTTCGGCTTAAAATAAAGTTTGTGGCTAAGTATATGAACACACAATTTTTGGAGCCTCGTCAAAAAGTCATATATCGAAAGCTTACAAAATCCGCTCCCGGGTATTTAGGTCCCCACCAGTTAAACGTCTGTATTTTATATGGTATTTTACCAATCACTTTGACTTATTTTGGTTCTCCACCAGACAAACACGGTAAACATGTGAGGTGGTCAACGATTGCATATGGTTAATGTAAAAAACCGAAAAAACTGTTACTCGGTACAGTTATGCGACACAAAGCCATTAGCCAATAAAAAGTAAAATGTAACACGCAAAATATGTAGACAAACAAAGTCTGTATGTTTATCTTTAAAAGATAACGACAAGGATGCGCGTGCAGTTTTACGAAAAAGGCCATATCTTTTGATGTGTAAAAATTACATATGTATGTAAACGTTTTACCACATCCTTTACTTTTTGTGATCTGAGGGATTTCATGAGACCCTCGTATTGAGATACATGTCTACATACGTGTATAAATAATGTTAATGCAAGTGAGTCGTATCGTGTTCTTGTATTGTGTGGTATCACAATAAGTTTTTCCAAAACTTGTGTTTGTAGTTTAAGAAAAAGTTGTGTTACAAGATCTTTTTCTAGAACCTACAAGCAAATGATGCAAACGGGTTTTATTATTTTAATTTTAAAAAAAGTTAACTTCTTAACCTTTAAAAGTTTCAATGGGCATAAAATATGCAGCAAAAACTCGAAAATATATCCAAGAAATTTCTAAAAATATACCGCAAAAAACCAAAAATTGCTCATTTAAAAACAAAATATTCAACAATTTAAAAACACTTGTATTAAAAAAAAACAATCTTAAAACTATAATCGGTAAATCCCAAATACCATAGTATTTACCGTCGAATTTTTGAGATTTTACTCTATTTGGAAACGAAAAACAACGTTATGTTAAGAGCTTAAAATTCATATAAGACTTTTTTGTGGCGAATATTATCTATATATTTACATCCATATGAAATGTTTTGTCTTTAAGGGATTTCAGGGACGGTCCCTAAATTGTTTATTAATGGTTAAATTTAAAAGGAAGTTAGAGCTATTTATAGATGGGAGTTTTGGGCAAATGTAAACCAATTCGAAAAGAATTTAAGTTGCAGTAAAATATTTTTTGGTGAATTTCATCTAAATAATTCGATGGTTTATTGACACAAAAGCCTAATTTGGAAAGAAGTTTTTATGGTTAATATGTGAATTAATAGACCGATTCTCAGCATTAACGTAGACTCCGGCCTTAGTACAAATTAAATGTATTTACCAAATTTTATAAAATTTTCTACGAAATTGCAACTTGTACTTTACGCACAAATTTAACATGGACAGACAACGCACCAGACGGACGGATGGACATCGTTAAATCACTTAAAACAGTGATTCTGAGTCGGTCGGTATACTTAAACGTTAGTCCAGATTTCTACGTACTACATCGCCACAATCGTATATAATTGCTTTTTCTTTAATTATTGCTTATATAAATATAAAACTCTAACGTTAAAAATAACACTTACCTTTAATGACAACCTGCTTTAGCTTACAATTTTAGAGTAAAAATTAAATGTAGATGGCGAAATTAAAGCAACACGTTGGGTATACAGATCGATATTTAAAACAGAAAAACCAGAATTTAGAAAAAAAAAAATTTTATTTGCTAAAAAAATTTAACAAAATATGCGCCTTAAACTTAAAAAAGGCTGCAAAAATTATCTTTTAACTAAAGTATGCAAAAAAAATGCTGTAAAGGGTAAAATATGCAAAAATATGCACTAATAATTTGATGGCAAAATTCATAAAAATCTTTGAAATGGATTAATATATTGTTTCTGCCTTAATTGGTAGCACAAGGAAAAAATGCAATTGCATATTTTTGGATTCCCTGGTGATAAGTATTAATAAATGAAAGAATATCAAATTATATTAGTTGGGAGCAAAAAAAAAACAAATTTAATTAGAACTTGATTCAATAAGCAAATTGAAAAATCAAATATTCATAATATGGTTGACATTGACCATACTCTTGGTATTTCTGACCATAATATGGTTACTTTTGACCAAAATTTGTAAAAAGAAATGTACGATATTATGGCTAATTCTAGTAGGAACCATAATATATATATATTGATTATATAATTGTTAATCTTGACCATAGTAACATTAATTTTGACTTAATATCCTTAATTTCCTTAAACTTAATTAATTTTTGGTTAATTTCCAGCAAACTACGAATTACAATATACAATGATATGGTTACCTACAAACATTGGCATTGTTCAAATCAATAGTATGTTTCTCTTAGAATATCTATGGTTACCTCCAACAATATATCTTTTCTGCATGTATTAAAACAAGCTGTTACAGGAAAATTAAGTTGTTTTCAAAGATAAATAGTTTTTGCTTAGTACCAACATTTATTTAAAAATCATGATCACTTTTATTGTTCCCAGTTGAAGGTTAATGCAGCCATAAAAAGGGTTATTGGTAAAATGATAACTTAAAGTAAGAAACCAGAACTAACAAGTAATACAATACATGTATAATTGAATGAAGGAAGGGCTTCTTAAGTACCTTTTGTTATACCAAGAAAAAAGAGAGGCTTAAAATAAGATAAACCAGACTAAATTAATACCCAGCATCATTTTCTCTCAATGATACGTAAACTGGTTCAGTTTTTAACAGTTATGTTAATAAAATGCCCGAGCGAAAGAGTTTTTAATTAACCTGAGCACAACACTAACAGAGAATAGAAGAGAGGACGCAGTGATAGAAGAGTTTTCCATGTGTGACAAATTTTGTTTGTTTGCTTGTTATCACAT
This sequence comes from Pollenia amentaria, assembly GCA_943735925.1. Taxonomy (NCBI): domain Eukaryota; kingdom Metazoa; phylum Arthropoda; class Insecta; order Diptera; family Polleniidae; genus Pollenia; species Pollenia amentaria. The sequence continues at coordinate 181,841,465 of OX031007.1, read as the reverse complement.
ACAAAGAAGTTTCGTTCAGTCAAATCTGCATAGAGGAAGTATGGAGTATGTTGCTCTTTCCAAGAGAATGATAAAGAGGGATTAATAAACAAGTTTCTTAACCGGTTTGAGATATTCGCGTAACTTTGAGAGTATCATAAGTAGAGTAGATTTTTTTTCAAGATATTTGCTCAATTTCTTTTGGCTGTTGGAATATTAGTATGAGGCATATTTTCTGTTTGTTGTGTGGTAATCTCTGTACCCAACACACACATACTATCCGAGTACACAGGTTCCTGTATGTAACACCATTCAAGAGCAATTTAGTTCTCAGTTGTTGTGCTCGAAAAGCGAACGTGTGCGTCTTTTGGATTAAATTCAAATAGTATAACGACGGGAAAACCATAATAAATAAAAGCAAATACAAAAAAAATTATTTGTGTGTTCTTACAAAAAATTGTTTATATGAATAATATTTATATCGAGGAAATTAAAAAAGAAAATAAAAATGTTCCAGTGATATGTTGAGAATTTTTCTAAAATATAAAGCAAGCTCCTGAAAAAATTGATAATTTACTAATGCGAAGAAAAAGTGTTACAAAAAAAAAAATCAAATTGGAAAATTTAAAGGTTAATTATTAAACAAGAAAAATCTTTTTCAAGGCATAAAATAAATGAAACAACAGGATGACTCAAATAAAAAAATTAAAAGGAAACTGAAAAAGGGTGGCTTGTGGAAAAAAGAAACAAATTGCAGAATAAGTTTTAAAAATGTATAATAAATAAAACTGAAAATAAAAAAGAATGTTATTAAAAATTTAAAAAACGAACTTTGCAAAAGAAAATTTGAAATAATTTAATTTTGTAAGAGAAAAAAAATTCTGTTTTCCTCTATTTCTTTCTTAGATGGACCACACCCGCCGCGCGCTTGTATATTTTGTATGTTGTGTGTGTTTTTTTTTTTTTTTTTTTGCAAAAGGTTCCCATTCTCTTATAAGAAAACCCCAAGCAAAATTAACAATCAGGCAATAGTAGTAAAATATACGTATTTACATTCATACATACAGGAGCACAAGTAGACGACCAAGAAAAAAAACAACAACTAAAGCAGTACCAATTCCAGTATTGGCATGTTTTTCGTTCTGGCTGTTTTGTATTTTTGCTGCTTAAAAGAAAAACTCAAAATACACAAAAGGAATTTGCGAAAATGAAAAGAAAAATTTTTGACACAAACTGTATAAAAACAGGGATGAAAAGAAAAGTACTGTAGAAGTAAATATAAAGCAGTTTTGTCAAGATATATTAGTACTTGTTATGGGACTAAAAAAATTTGTTCTATTTTATTAAAATTTCAAAAAGTTTTAATATATCAAAAATTCTTAGAAGATATAAATTTTATTTATATGTTAAAGATGCGAAATCTCCAACATGACATAAGCCCCACAAAAGGAAACATCTTTCTTCATAAACCTGTTTAACTTACATTTTTGCACAATTCTACTGTTTGTATTATTCAGGTTTTTTTCCTTTTTTCTATTTAGAACATTAACAATCACAAATTCATACATTCATACATACCTCAATACTTGTATAGCTGTATGTATGTACTTGTAGTAGGAAAAGGAACAAATAGAATCAGAAACAAAAAATAAATAAAAAAAAACCTGACACTTTACCATACAGACAGGCGCCTTATGTGTCAAACATTGTATTAACTCTATTAAAGTAAGACTCACTAGGGCAAACAGAAGAGGGTTGAGAGGACAGTTGCAAAATTTTACAATAAAAATATCCCATCACACTAGTACAAGTACACTAGTTCCACCTCAAAAAGAGCGTAGAGAGAATTTTGTCAAGGAGAGTTTGTTTTCTTTATTAAGAAAATTCCTTAAAGAAATAAGAGAGAAATTGTAGCAGTACTCGTGAAAACCCTTTGGGTTATTGTTGTAAATCCATATACATTTGCAAATGTATATATTCGGAGCATTGGAAATAACACATATTATGAATTGGGTTGTTTGTTAGGAAATTCCCTGTTTTTGTAACTTTTAATGTTTGAGAAAAAAGTAAAACAGCTGATTTTTTTACTATCTACCATTTTATTAGCGTGCGAAAATTTGTTTGTGTACCTTGAGAAATGTGGATCAACGTAATAAATCTTGGAAGTTAAATAAAGAAGAAGAATTTAACTTAAAAGATCAGCTGTTGGAGAAAAAGGAATTGTCATATTTTAAAGGGTTGCTTTTGAGTAATCTGATTATGGAAGCCAATTATCAGCTGATTTTGTGTTATTTATATATTTGATTTTAGAAAAGTTCAAATGCAAAATAATATATATATAAATAAAGTGCAAAAAAAGTTTTAAATTTTTAGATTTTCTAAAACTAAAAAACACAATAGCAACTTATCTCGATTTAGACAAGCGAGGCATTTTTAAACTCAAAAAACGTTGCCCAAAATCAGGGAATTTTTAAGCTTATAATTACAGGCTATTTGTTAGTAATTTTATAACATTTTAATTTTTAATTAAGTTTTGAATGAAACAACAATTAGATTAGGAGAATTTAAAAGAAATAAGTCAAATATTTCTTAACTCGAGTTAAGCTGTTATTGCCTGTGGGCACACATATATTGCCGAATTTAGTTCATTCTGTACTTTTTATAACCTTGAACGAAAGAATAATATAAAAACTATATTAACTTATTAGCAACCAACGCTTTCATTTGGGAATATGCACAAATAAATGAATATATAATAATTGAATAAATTGAATAAATAAAATTATATTTTTCGAAAATAGTTAACAATATTTCAAATTAAAATTGGGCGCTAATGGGTTAATATCTGTAAGACATGTAATCTTAAATATATTCATGTTCGTATTCATAAAAAAACATATCAGAAGAGAAATTGTAGATAAATCTTAATCTTTCTTAGCATTTTAAATACAATTGATTCGAGAACATATTGTGGTTTTTAAGCTTATGTTCAGTATGTTGAACTTTTTGATTGAATTTTCTTCTCAAAATTGGTTCCAGAATTTACCTTTCTAAAATAATTTGGAAGAGGAAAGTAATTTAATTGGATTTAACGTAAAAAATATAAAACTCTTATTTATTAAAGGTAGATTCATCTATGTTTGTCAAATTTTTCATCTATTATTAACACACAATCTTTTAAAAATATTTATTTTAACACCAAAAACCAAAGTAAAATATAATCCGTCGCCTTGTAAGTCTAATGGATTTTTTGTACATATTGTCGCTTTGATTGTCCGGACAAATTTTCCGAAATGAATCGTACTGCAGAGAACACCCAGTAAAACAACATGTATGAATCCAAATTAATTTATGTGATCCATAGTTAATTTTTTTATAAGCCATAGGTTTTTCTGCAAAATCTTAGTTTAACTGGTCCTTTAAATCAATGTCAAATATTCCAAATTTTTCTTAACACTTTATAATGTATTTTTCTCATGTAAAATAATTGTCAAATATTTGGAAGGGGGAGTTGTCCAGCAAAATGTTTATCATTCCTCTTATCCAATTATGCGGAAGCGGAGATGAAAATCAAGGACCTGAAATTCTTAGGTTAAAAAAAAAACAACTTTCATTTGCTGCAATATCTTTTAACTTCCTAATAGCCCATTCACATCTGTCAATATCTAACATCAACAATCAATTTGCGAAGATGTTAACATCTTCCCATAAGAAATACATGGGACTTAAAACTGACAACTTTACCAAGGCAAATTCATGTAAACCGTGTTGGCAATACTACAATTAGTGCAACACCAAAAAACACAGCATTGTATTTTTTTTTTTTTTACATTTAAGTTAAGTAAGAAAACAAGTAGCTCTGCTGTGTTTTCAAAGCCGCCTGAATAGTGAATTCACCTAGATCCTTAAAAGATGTTTCTATCTTATTTAGTTTTATTCCATTCTACTTCTTTCGAATATTTCAGTGTTATCACTAGAATAGTGGTTATAAATTCTATTATTGTTTTGGCACCAATGACAAAACGGCGTTTGCTTTAAAAGAATTTGCATGTTTTTTTTTGTCTAATTTATTTTGTATATTTTTAAGCCAAATAAAATTTAAATACAGTTTGGTGTTTTCTTTTAAAACTTTGGAACTTTTGTAGAAAAAAAAGTGTTTTTTCCGAAATGGCAGTTTTGATTGATGTTGCAAGTGTGAAAGCATGTTTCATATTTTTTCAAAATCGTCCATGCTTTCCTCCGAAATGTATGCAACTATCAGCAATTTTTCTCTCACTGAATTGTTTATAGATGTCCTGAGGTAACATCTTAGTGGAATTAGGTTTATAGAAAGATATGATGTTAATTTAACGCAAAAGTTAAAGATAGGTCATATATAACCCTTTTTTTGTACGTTTAAATATGAATATTACAGCGTTAAAAATAAAAAATTATCCAAAAATATCAAATTTTTGTTTAGCTCGATGTTTGCTATAATATATATTTTCGATAATTCGCAACCCTTCAGATATTGTTCTCACGAAATATAAGTAACGCAATTTGATCACATTCATTATTGCAGTTATAGGATTATTTTGTATGCCTAAATACTCGTATGTGGACCAATTAGGTACAACATGTGTTGACAAAATTTTTAATAAGAAATCCGGTAAAGTTGGCTAACGCAATCAACTGAATTTATTAATCTGAACTTAGCTAATACCTCATCATACTCTTTTTTTCTAAAGATAACCTTCAGCACACCTCGATATGTATGATTGAATGTGTAAAGCAGCAGATGGTTTGCTTTAAGGAAATTAAAAAGCAACAGCACGGCGCAAACAAGTTATTGGTATTGTAATTTTAAAGTTAGAAATAAAGAAAACAGAAAATGATCAGCATACGTGTGTTAACGTAACGCAAGTAGAATTTTTCTGATCAAACAGATGTATCTTAAAATTAGGAATATGGCCATCACATCAAATTTGTCAAAAACCGATTAGTTCTGAAAGTAAACCAAAAAAAATATTATATTTTAACGAGTACTTATTTCTTAATAACTAACGAACACTTGTTTTTTCACTTAAAAATTCCAGTTTGTTAATTCTTATTAATTTGTTAATGGTCTTACATTAATAAGAGTGATACTAATCCTGAGATTTTGAATTCTTTCCCAAAATTTATGATAAATATAAAGTCGTTTTCAATTGAATTAAAGGAAAAAGAATGGCAAGTTGCTTTGCAGTGCAACAATGTCACACATTTCCATGTGTAACCGTGCAAACGTTATTAAAGCATGGCATTCCTAAAGTCATCTGTTTTGCAGCTAAGTTGCAAACAAAAGCAAATAGCTCATTATTTAAAGTAACGATGTTGTTTTAAATGGCCGTCAACTACATGGTGGATCTTAATTACTGGGTGACAAACCATGATCTTACCAATCGCCCCCAAGTGTAAGAGCAACCAGAAAACATAGGTAGCAATTTAAGTGCAAAATTGTATACTCGCCCCTTGTTAAGGATCAGGAGCTGTCTAAACTTCGCTGTTTCTGGAAATGACCTAACAGCATTTGTTAAGTAGCAACAGAAATTAGGAAAAACCGTCTCTCAGGTCGAAGTCTTCCACAAGTGGTGAAAAATCTGCTTTGAGTGTGGTCGTTGGGATCTTCCATCCTGCGATTTTGGGTTTAAGCCATAGCCACTACATGATCGCCGAAAGTATCCTTTCAACGGAAAAGCAAAACTCCCCGCAAAGACAATCTTACTAAAAGATAGAAAGCATTTCCCGCAAGAATATTACCTTCGGAGGTCTCTACTAATAATTAGTCTGGTACCGTGCCAAGAAGGGCTAATGACTTCCGTGGTACCAGATAGTATCTCTGGTCAGTCGAGATTTAAAAAGATCGTTCACACTCCTCGAGATGTATAAATTTTGAATCTTTGCCAAATCGTAGGTATTGACTTCCTCTGATTTTCTGGTAGAAGGTAACACGATACGATGAAAAATCCTCAGCATGACTTTTACAAGCCACAAGTGGGAGTTTAAAATGACAAAGCTTTTGATTGCAGTATTGTGAAGTATAATTGCTTGCTTTTAACAGAGCTTTGATAATGCAAACAGACGTTTAGGGAGGTATCCAGCCGATCTCATAATATAAAATTTTTTGATATTTTATATAAAACATATTGCGAGAAATAATCTCAAAATAGATATGTGAATGATTTCAGATATTGATAGTTAATAAAACTCTGTGAGAAGTGTGGGCTATTTATAGCCTTATTGTAGGTTCTGATGATTTCAGTTCTAGTATTTTAAAATGTCATATTTAATTCATGTTAAAGTCTTTACTATTGAGCTAAAATGTGCAGAAGCAAAATTTTTCGAAATATTTATCAATATTTAATAAAATATTCTCAAATTATGACTAGAAAGGTTTTTTGTTTTTTGTTTCTCTCTCAAAATTGCAAGAAAGAAAGGACATATATATGCAAATTTTAAAGATTTATTCTAATTTTTTAAAACCCTTTCTTCTTTTAAAAATATAAGCTGCACATAATTAAAAAAAAAGTGTAACTCATATAAATCCAAAAGATTTTTAAAACAGCCCCAAAGAAACAGACAAACGAATAAATAACCAATACTTCAAAAAAGAGCACAGAAATTTCTGCAAAATTTTCCACAGAGAAAATAAACATAAAATACTGTAGGGTTTGAGAGCGAAGGGAACTGTGGGGAAAAGTGAGCTGGCAAGTGGCATAAAAAAGAGAAAATAACGGCAAAAACGGATATGTCTGTTTTTGCCATGGCTTTCAAATGCTGGCTCGCATGGTAAATAATGTTTTTTTCAACAAAACACGTTGGAGCCTAAAACACCAAAGAAATTGGAGACATACACAACACGGTTAAAGGACATGGACTAAACATTAAATAAAAGTATATACACGGGTGATGTAAAACTCAAAAAAGGACAAATAAAAAATAAAATATAAATTTTCTGTTAAGTTAACGGTTTGGTGAAATTTAATAAAATTTTTAAGAAAAAATAAATATCGATTTGATTATTTATCAAGTTTTCAAAAAAAAAAGTGTTTAAAATTGTGTTTATGTGTTAATTTTTTTGTTTAACATGACCTCTAACAAAAACTGAGTCACGTGTAAAAAAAAATTATCAAAGGAATTTTTCAGAGTGTGTTTCAGAGTGTATCATTTATTTTTGTGAAAAATAAACCAAATAAATGAGAAAACAAAATGTTTAAAAACTCAGTGCAAAAAAGTCAAAAGGGCGTGGATACTAATAATAAATTTATAAAAATTTAAATAAACACATTTTTTTAATATTTGCTAATTAAATTATAAGAAATTAATCAAGCCTGTAAAATTTTAAAGGATACGAAAGAAAAATTTATGTGTTCTTAATTAAATGAAAAAAGCAACAAAATTTGTTAAAATGTTTTTGTGTCAACTAAAGTACATCTTTTGTTTTATTTTGTTAGATGTTAAAAGTGTTTTTGCGAAAATAATAAATTTGTATAATTGAATCAGTGTTTTTACAAATTATTTCTTTTGATTTTAAATATTTTAGTGGGTGCATCAGTGTGTTTTATATCTCCATCAAATCTTTAAACATCAACAAATAAAATTTTAAAAAAAGGTTACAAATTCTTCACGAAATTTAACATTTCTAAAAAAAAATATTTGAGTTTTAACTTTTAAATAGCTGCAAGGGAAATCTACAACAAACAAATTCAAGTGAATCAAAACACAATTCCTTTTGAATCTCCACCAATGACAACCTTCTTCGGTCCTGATTGTTAGCGAAAATACAAGAGAGATTTCAAACAAAAAAAAAAAAAAAAGTTGTTACAAGTGTTACCTTCTCATCAATAATGTTCCGTCACTTTTTTTGTAAACTAGTGTTTGATTTCAATAAATTTTAAATATTAGAAAAATATCAAAACCAAGATCCTATTCCTTGGTTTAAAAAAAAAAATATTTTGTGTGTCTTAAAATTTATTTAAAAAGATTTTTTTAATTTTATTAACAAAAGCAATAGAACAAAACTTGAATTAATTGTGCAACTACTGCTTGTTAACAACACCGCGTGTTCCTGATTTTTATTTTCCATTTTTTGGAATATTTCTGTTCGTTTTTTGTTGAATTAACAACTAAATTGTCTGCATGGTTTTATATATTGGATAATGTTTGTGAAACAAAGGTGAGTTAAAAATTATCTTTTAAAAAAGTTTTAGGGTCATTTTGCACCAAAAATTTTACAAAAATGTTAAAGATCTTTTTTTATTATTTCTAATATGCATATATTGCAATCAATATAATTAAATTGTGTTGACAAATTTTATAACTCAGTTGCAGAGAGTTTTATTTCGAATAAATTTTAAAATATCCTACAAGTATGCAACTTATTTTGAAAAATTATCTTCAGCTGGGATTTAAAAACCTTTAAGAAAATTTTGCACAAAAATTTTAAAAAATGTCAAAGCTTTTTTTATTTGTGTTTACAAATTTGATAACTCAGTTGCAGGGTGTTTTTTCCGATAAATTTTAAAACTTTCTAAAAATACGTTGCATTAATTTGAAAAATTATATTCAGGAGGTTAAAGATCCTTTCTTATTTTTTCTTAATCGCATATATTGCAATTATTAAAATTAAATTATGCTTACAAGTTTAATACCTCAGCTACAGTGAGTTTATTCCGAATAAATTTGCTAAAAAGTGTACAACGTATTTTGAAAAATTGTCTTCAGCAGGGATTTAAAAATGTTTTGGTGAAACTTTACACAGAAATTTTGTAAAAATGTTAAATATCCTTATGTATTAGTTAATTATATTTCCATTGCAGTGAGTTTAATTGCGAATAAGTTTTAAAATTTTCTAGAACTATGCAACGTATTTTGAATAAAATAATTTCAGAAGTTTTTCACATAGACTTGCTATGTTCCACTTAAAATTCACTTTAAAATATCCTTGATTATGAAAAGAATTCTTGCCAATTAAAAATAACTTCAAAATAATCCTTTATTAAAATAAGACTATTGTTAAAACCATTTAAAAGCCAAAAAGACTCTCTTTTTGCACCAAGAAATTATGACTTTCCGTTTCCAATCAGAGTTTTAATGTTGCCAAATTATTAATGTTGAATAAAGAAAACGTAGTTTTCAAAGATTTTTAAACAAATACCCTGAATAGTTCTTGTTGTGGTTATTTTACTGAATTGTTTATGGTTTTTAATCCACATTTTTATATTTTCATCAGGCTTAAGTTGATCAAATTTAAGCCAAAGGTTTTTGAAGATATAGTGTGGTTACTATCGAAGCATGTTAAATCAACCTGTCCTTGGGTTTAATAACCAACTTCAGTCAAGAATGAAAATTTATCAATAAATTTTAATTCATTTCCAGTTGTAAATTATTTTCTTCATTTAAAAAAAAACTACACTGAAACTAAACGATGAAATATTAATTTGCTTTTTATTAAGCTTTGTTTAAGGACAACTCTTAACAAATTAAAAAAAGGTGTTATTTAGTTGGGCTTTAAACAAGCTTGACAAAACTTAGTTTTTCTTGATTCTTGACGGGTATTTAAAATTCTTGTGATCCAGAAAAATCAAGGCCAACTGGCAAGCCCAGATTTAAATCACTTAGTTGCTTTGTTTAAGGACAACTCTTAACAATTAAAAAAAAGGTGTTATTTAGTTGGGCTTTAAACAAGCTTGACAAAACTTAGTTTTTCTTGATTCTTGACGGGTATTTAAAATTCTTGTGATCCAGAAAAATCAAGGCCAACTGGCAAGCCCAGATTTAAATCACCTAGTTGACATATCGTTGGCTTAATATAAAAAATGTGATTTTTTTTATCTACAGAGAAGGAAAAAACTTAAAAAAAACCGTACAGTTTTTGATATAAAAAAGGTCAAAATGTGATTTTTCATAAAAAAAACCAATCGTTCTCCTATTTTTGTCTATGCTTGTAATTTTAAAGCGATATTTTGAAAATAATTGATTTACACCTTTTTTTATAAGTACTGAAAATATTGTTGAAAATATTTATACAATTTGGATGTGAAAAAATGTTCGACTTAGGTTTGCAGAAATAAATATTTTGTTTTAAAAGTGATAATATAACCGGATGTTTTGTTATAGTCAATTAAGAAATCTAGTACTTACGAGATTTCGAGCCGAATCTAGTTGTTTTTGACTAGATTTCTCATACAAAACAAAATCTACTCCGTGACTAGATTTTGATGAAATCTACTCAAAATCTATTAGTACACCTAATTCTCTTTTTACACGAATTATTTTTACACGAATTTTCATTTAACACGAGTTAAAAAGTTAACATTTTTCTCTTTTTACACGAATTGTTTTGTTTTAACACGATTTTTTTAATTTTTTATTGTTGTTTATTGTACTTTTACGTTATTTTTTAGGTATCTTTTTTTACACGAATTTATTGGGAACGTATCTATCGTGTAAAAAGAGAATTGGGTGTACTTAGTAATGAAACTATGTTTTTCTCCATAAAGCACTAAAAAATACTTCCCTGCACAAGAAAAAAATGACAATTTAATAAAAATCAAAACAAAAAATAATAAAAGCGGGTTGTTAAAACTGTTAAAAAATTCAAACATTTTCTGAAAATTGTAAAAAAAATGCAAAAAGACAAATAATATTGATAAAATAAATGGAGTTGATTACAAATAAAAGGTAATGCAAATTTTTAAATGCCTATTTCTTTTTATGTATGCATGTGTTACATAAAAAACTTTCAGTCGGATGTTTTTGTTATGAAAACAAAATCACGAAAATGTCAAAAGTATAATGTAAACTACTAGATTTTGTGGAAAATTTTAAATGAAATCTACAACATTTCGTTGTAATGTTAACGCCCTATAACGATCATTAGCCTTATTATGTAATAATCTAATCCTTAATCTCCATCGCTAAGTATCTAAAAAGGCGATTAAGTCTACCAAAAGAAAATTAGCTACGGTGAAAATATTCACCTTAATTATATAAGTCTTTGTCGATCTCGACGTAAATTTTAAGTTGTTGTCACTTCAAGTCGACGACTGCATCAATTCGACGTTAATTTGGTATATTCTACGAAGGTTGTGTCGATGTTAGCTATTTATAGAAAATCTGACAAAAAAAAAACCCATCTAATTATTTTTTCTTCCGATTTTTTTTAATAAATTTATATTCACCTATATTTTAAAAGTCGACGTCGATACATATTGACGACAACGGAAGCGATTTTTTTTTTTATTTTAATTCTGAACAGCCATTAGTTATTTAAGATTTCATTTTAATAAATGATACAGATAACATTTTTTGACTTAAAACTATATTTTTTAAATAACTTTTAACTTTAAGTTATGAAGATATTCCATTAAAATTTCTGAAAATTACATCATTTAACTGCCAAAAGACCACAACTATTACCTCATTCATGTTCTCCTCTTTATTTTATATCTTTCGTGTGTCATCAAACAATTGCACATTTTAGGTGCGATAATTTTAAGGTGTTTAAAGTTTTCAACTGAAATTAATGTTCACAATTATTTCTTTTGTATAACAAACTTTTCAATTATCACCCAATAAAAAAAAATAAAATAAAAACAAAAATTTATAACAACACCTTTGAAAACGATTGCATTAAAAGACAAACACACACATACTTTAGAGTAGATATAACGCTTGAATGTAAAAATAGTACTTTACCTTGGTAGCAGGTAATAATGTGTTGCACACAAACATACCCTACCTAACAAAACTATTAAAACCATTATGTAATTGCTGTTGCATTAAAATTGTTCATAGAAATCATAATAACAGACGCATAATATAAACTTTATTTTTACTTTTTTTTTTGGTTTTCAAAAGACAGACAGACAGTCTTTTTACAAATACTACATCACAATCATTTACACTTCTACCATTCTGGGATATATATCCCCTTGTTGTATAAATTTTTTACTTAAATATTTAGTCGTACTGGAAGAAAAAAACTATAAAAATAAATGTGTTAAAACCATGACATTAACTTAAATTTTCGACAATTGTTTTCCTTGAATTTTTGGATAAATTAAAAGAAAAAATTTTAATTATCTATGAGTTGACAAGTTTTTTTTATTACATTTAATTATAATAAATATTGTGTTCACCCTTATTGAATAGCGTAACTAATTGGCAGCAATTCACAAGTTGTGAATTTCGTTAGAGACATTTTTTAATATTTGAGCCAGGGCCACAATCAAAGAAAACATTTTTTTTACCAATACGCACATTTTTAAATAAACAAGTAACATATTCGGATATGCTAATCTGATAAACCCTTCACCGTGGTGCAATAATAGCGTAAAGTTATATAATTACCGTTGCTTAGATATAAATAAATATATTTTCTTCTCTAAAATCGCCCGCGTTTTGTCGAATTTTGTGCTAACCAAGATGCTTGCTAATAATTTGGAACATTTGGCTCTTCCCGTTCTTCAGATATACAGAAACACAGACGGACAGACGGAAATCGTTTAATCAACTAAGCTAAACATGTATTTACGTATGTATTTGTTATGTGTAAAAAAAAGTCTAGACAAAAACCAATAAAAAAAACCAACTTATATTTTCTTTAATGGGTATAAAAAACAACAACATCATGGCATTTTATGAGAAAAATAAGAGTCTGTTTTCTCATATCTCAGAAAATTATGGACTAATCTGGCAGAATTTGAAAAGCAAAATTTAGCGGAGCAGATGTGACTCATATATCATAATCAAGTCTCCATCATATCTGGGCACTTCGGAAACCCCATTTCAACAGACAGACCGACATACGATCGGACGGACAGATGGTCATGTTAAAATGAACTTCGCTACTGATAAGGATCTGTAATATATATACATTATAGGTTCTAAAATGAATATTTTAGAAATTACAAACGGAATGACAAACTTATATGACGCTTTTTGCTTCGGTGAAGGGTACAAAAATATTTTTTTTGGGTACCAAGAAATCCCATCCATGAAGCCAAAAAGCGTTACCGTACTCGAAAATTATATGAGTGATAGCGATTTCAAAAAACTGTTTAGTTTTATTTTCTTCGACCTTTTAATATAAGTTTGAATTCAAAAAACAATTTTCTTCTTCGTCTTCTTGCAAAAAATCTGCCCAAATAAGGCGAATTCGCTTTTCAGGTAGCGAAAATTGTACAATTAGTTCAAAAATAAAAATCAGGGGCGGTAAAAATTTGATATTTATTATAAATTGTTTTGATTTTTTTTTCTTTTTTATACAAATACATTTTTTTTTGGAAAAATATTATTTTCTTTTTTTATTTTTTATTTTGACAGAAATAGTTTGTGTTTTCTGTATTTAATGCAGACCTTATTCTTATTTTTTGTTTTATATTATTTATGGCAGAAATAGTGGTTATTCTCTGTATTTTATTTTATTTTTTTTTTTTTTTTGGCAGAATTAAAAGTTTATTATTTATTTTGTTTTCCATAAAGTTACTAAAATTCACTTTTTACATTTTTATATCATTTCCTACAATTTAAACAAAATTTTATGCAAAATATGAAATCAAGAAATAATTATTATTTTGTAAAAAAAATAAATAACAATCAAGAACTTAAGCATAAAAAAGTTTTTTTTTTTCAATTAAAAAAAATGGCTTAAAAAGTATTTAAATATAATTAATGTGATAATTGAATCAATTATTTTTTTAGTGGAAAGAAAATTAAAAATTTAATTTGGATTTAAATAACTTTTTAGTTGTTCTGAAATAAATTTTAAATTAAAATATTAATTAAATAACAAAAAATCTTAGTTGACTTTTTTCGTTTAAAATAAGATAATTTAAACTTGTAGAATTGTTGTTGGGAATTGTCAATATTTATTTAAATAAATGAACACATTGTTTGAAATTGCAAAGTTTTTTGATCAGTTTTTTAATTAAAATTAAAAATATCATTTATTGAAAATATTTTTTAAAAATTTTAATAATCAATATAATCATTTTGGTAATAGGTGCAAAATCAACAAATTGTTTGCTTGATATTATGAATTTGGTATAAATTTGGTGATTAGAGACAATTTTTAATTTTTTCTGTGTAGGTATAGTTGTTAAATCAATCAAAGTTGTGGCCTCGAAAAAACGTCATCTACAATTTAATACAAATTATTGCTGAAGTAGAAATAGATTTCAGTTTTACAAAAACGTTGAAATATTAGCTCTGTTTCTTTACTTTTTGGTAAGAATAAAATGAGAAAAACAATAAAAAATAAACAAAAGTACGGGGAAAACCCAAATTGTTAACACAAAGCATAAGGTCAAAGTATATTGATATGTATTGTAATACAAAGGCTTTTGTTTTATTATAAGTACGTTTTTATAGCAATTTTTTTAATTGTTTTAAATTAACACCACTTTTTGTTTGCCTTTTTATTGTGTTTATGCTTTAAAAGACGTCTGATAATTTTCACAACTTAAAGAAGAAAACGTCTGGGCTGTTTCGTACACGAAGAAGAAAAATTTTATTCTCTCAAAACTGCTCTCATTTATCCAAATTTCGAGTTACGTAACGGGTTTCGTGCAGATTGGTATACCGATGGACCCCACAAACTAATTATACTGATTTCAGATTTCTTTTAAACTATTTAATAAGTAAAAACAACTGAAAGTAAACCAGAAAAAGTTGAAATTGAATTTGAGACACATCTTTTGTAAATTTTCTGCTTTAAAATTGTTTCGTGCATTGACACAGAGTAACACAAGTATGTCTCCTATTGTCCCACAAAATAATGCATTCATTGTAATCGAGAATGTAATTTTATTGACACAATATTTATGCAAGGAATGAATTGTTCTGTTCGTAACAATTATTCGTGTTTTTTCTTCTGTTCGTCATAATTATTCGTATTTTTTCTTTTACATATTTTCTTAGCAAAAATCCGTTTTTAATTATTTAATTCATTCGCAGTATACATTAAAACAATTAATTACAATCCTAGAACATGTTCTGTGTTAAGAGTAATGAGTTTTGGAATCAAATATTAAACAAGATATCGTCGCAAGAATTAAAGAACGCTGTAACTGACAAAACATAATATGTTCACCAGAGCCAAAAAACCTGTATGAAAGTAGAAAAAAAATCACATCACAAAAACTATACAACTTAGGAAGATGATTTTAAAAACGTATTTTTATTTTTTCTCGCTTTATATATTGGCTAAAAGCATTTCCAATCAAGTCTATTATTCCCGGTGATTCTGTGGCTTACAGAAAACGATTTTTTTACCACAGACCTATAAAATTCTGTAACTTCAATCCTATTTTTGGAAACAAAATTTTAGAATTTTAAAACGCTTTAAGTGACACATTTGTTTATTTTTTAAGTAAAACTTATAGCCTATTTCCGATGTGCGAAAGAATTCTTTCTTTCGTATAACTACATTGAAAACAAAAACAAATTTTTAGACTTTGTTTTTGTTTTCAATGTAGTTATGCGAACGAAAGAATTCGTTCGCACGTTGGAAATAGGCTATTAATAACTGTAAGTTAAAGTGAATAAAGTGGGAAAGATATTTTTTGAACAAAACGCAAAGATTTGAGTACATGTATTTAATAATATAGCACTTAATACATTAATTTAATCATTTATAACTTTTTCTAAAATATTCAGTCTTTTTCATCGGTTTGTGGTAGGCAATCTGCTACTTTATTGTTCTGGTGTATGTCCATAAATTTCTTTATAATTATTATAATTTTTTTTTACAAGACTTTTTAAACCATTGGTATTTTTGGTAAGAAATCGGTAATTTAGTGGTATATAAATTTTCATTTGGTTTCCAAGTGTAATTTCAGAATATTCCGCATCATCTGCCATAGATCTTTTTACAAATATCACGTTAGGTTGGCTCTTTTTTAAAAGTACTAAATTTATGGTAGAAATATGATTATTTACATTCTTTTTAAAGAATTTGATGTCGTTAAAACCCATAAAAATGTTCCGACCTCGAACATGAACGTCACAGGGAAACGGGTTTTTTCTAGCAATTTTCACGACAGTTGACCACAGAGAAGGAGCCAACACAGTTGAATTTTTACACGCTCGTTCTATAACTCAATGCATACCGTCCACTGGCATGCATGTGTGACCTGGGATTAGGTAATTTATTTGAATGAGTTTTAAGTTTTCGCATTGGGAAAGTGCATAATGAAGAATGGCTAGGACGATTTTATTATTATTTTGGCCAAAATAAGAGTCGCAATAAAATTAAAATTATAAACAAAGTATTTCACCGGGCACCTTCAGGATGAGCGTCACACTGTTAAAACTTTATAACTGACAATAATCTTTAAAATAAGCGATATTTATTTGTTATAACTGATACTTTATAATGAATCACATACGCAAAGAATGGCGTAAGTGTTAGTTTGAAAAATTTTGTTGACGCAAAAGTGCCGTTAGCAACAAATGTAAAAACATACTAGTTTTTTGTTAGGCTTACGACAAAGAAGACACTGGTATTTTTCAAAACGCAGACGGTGAAGTGATATTTTTTTTCATCATACGAATATGGGACCGGGACCAATCGACGCAGTATTTTTTTCTGATAAAAATGATGCAAAAAAACGTATTTTTGATTTTTTTCCAGTTACAGCGTTCTTTAATTCTTGCGACGATATGTATTATATTCTCGATTACAATTGATTACATTTTTCTGCTAGTTAAGAATGTAGAAAATTAGAGCTTCGTGTATTGTTTCATATGCTCCTCTGCTCTTGCCTTCTTATCACACCAAATACTTGAGCGTTTATTTTTATTTTTTTATTTTTTGCAATTCAGATTCCCGTATTGGTTTAAAATTTTCTTGTTTCTAAATAGAAATGAATTGTCGAATTGTTAATGAATTCTGACTAGGATCAAATATCCGGTGGCAAAAAATAAGTTTTTGTTACTCCGCTACCACAGTGAAGATCTGGCTAATAACTTTTACGAAAATCCAAATTATCATTGAAATGGAATGGCTCGCAAAAAGCTACTTAGGCCAACTGGTTTCAGATATAACAAAAAAATCTTTTGAAGATAAATAATTTGTTATTGGAAATGGGCAACATCAGCCTATTATTTTTTTTTATTAGTTACCATACAAATGTTTGTAAACCTTTCAAATAGATGCACCTTTTTTTATTTATTAATTTTTTGTGTTTTTATGGTATATACGAGTACTATATAGCCTCATGTTACAATGAAAAATATTAGCTATTGTGAGCAGAAAACGTGAAGGGACTGGCGGGACATAAAATAATGTGCATATTAGAATAAGATTTGATTAATTGTTGCTAGTTAATATTTAATATATGAAGATTCAATTGATAAATAATGAACAAAAAAAATATATATTAATTGTTTATAATTATTTTTTAACCCTGTGATTAAAATTAAAAGCACTCTTTCTCTTTTTTTCCAATGTTTTTTTTTCAATAAGTTAGTTTGAATCTTCAACATCGATCAACAGAAATGCGGCGAAAAATGGGTTAATATCCTATCGCATATTCCGAATAATATGGTATGATTCCGTAGTTGCAATTCTGATCGAATTTGTTTCAGCTTCTTAAAGTTACATTTTCGGCTTTATGAGAAACAAAATACGGAATTACTTCCAGTTCCAATCGGAATGATTTTTGATCAATATGAAAATGGAAAATTTCTGTAAGGGTATAAATCAGTCATAAAAGTACAGTGTACTTTTTAAGATGAAATGCTGTTTAAAAATTACAATAGTAACGACTTGGCTTTCCCTGCTAATATGATTGATTGTTTTGGCTAATAGCATGTTCGCACGGCAGCGTATTTTCGTTATTCGCTCTCTTATTGGTAATTCACAGCCCAATTGTGATTCAAATTACTTAATTCGTCATATAAAAACTTTGAGAGCGGATTATCTCATTTGTACGTAATTCTATTTCTATTACCCTTTGGTTTACTTCAAAATCAATGTGAGCTCTAATTTTTTATCGGTTTTTTACCATCACCAGCTGTCAAAGCACTAAAAATTCGCCATATCACCAACAATGCCCGCTCGCTGCATTGACTCCATTTGCTTACAGCTTTTCTATTTACTGAAAAAATAATTATTTTATATTTTTCTTTGAAATGATATTTTTAACTTACTTTTTCTTTCCATTCCTAACACATGTAACATCAAACAAACAATTAAATTTAGCAATAAGTAATAATAAGAAGAAGAACTGTCAAGACCGATTACGAAAGTTCCGTACGAACACGGTATTCCAAATAAGTAGTAAGCACAGAGAGCGAAGTAATCCAAAGCACCATGCGAACATGCTATAATTACATCTTAACACTATGCACATCGAAGTATTTATCGGAAATAACAAACCCCCATTTGGGTTTTGCTAGTTTAGCTTCTATTCTGATTTAATTGCCTAAAACATGCAATTTTTCTTGGAAACCAATTTATATATTCTTTTCCTGTCTTTGGCACTATCGCAGCTATAGACTAGGGGAAAAAGTGTTTAGCAAACTAGATAACCCGAAAAACAGCAATTTTCTGGCACTAAAAATTTCTAACACGTCGAAAAATTTTAATTTTTTATATATATTTTCTTCATTTTACCCAATACCTGCCAAAATTTAGTGAAGTAATCTTAAAAAAAAATATTCCCTATAATATTGTCCCCTTAATAAAATAATAGTGTATAATTTTTTTGCCATTTCGAGATAATAGAGTTTAAAATTTTTTAGTTATTAGACAAATGGGAATACACTAATATCTCAGAAAATAATCGATGTTTTTGAGGTGTGGTCATTTAAATATGTGATGGAATAATCAGGCTACTAGTAGATTATATTTCATTAATTTACAAGTGCTTTAATTGCAAATAAATGGGATTCAAAGTACCATGATGTCACTAAGGCTATTTTATTTGTTTTATAATATGTATGAAAATCATAATACACTATTTTATTTTGTATGGCATACACTATTTTATTTGAATCTTTCTCACCAACTATTATATTATTAAAAAATTGTGTATATCAATATACGTCATTTTTCGATCTTATTTTGTTATGAAATAATAAAAAAGTGAATAATAAAAATAGTGTATGCTTTTTATACCCTATTTTTCTTTGAAATGATATTCAGAGTAACAACTAATTAAAACACCATACCTGCACTTACACAATTATTAATGAAACATTTCAAACACGCAATTATACAATAATATTTTAATTAATCTTTTGACCCACTTTGTGGAAGTAGAATTTCACCAAATTTTGACCACATTTAGAATCTGTTATGGATATGCTTATTATGCAATACAAAAATAATGGTGTACATACGTATACACTATTGTTTTATTAAGGGGACGATATAATACATAATTCCTCAGAACGTTATAATATTAAAAATACTAGCTGATGGTAAAAGTCCTTGTAGACCTTGTTAATCTTATTAATTTAGTTAAAGTACTAACATTTACAACACTGCAACAAAAAAATATAAAATTTACTACGCTGTTGTTGATATATTCAACAAGAAGCTGTAGTATGTAAGTGTGTTAATTTAACATAATAAAACAGTTGACGAAACTTTATCCGCAAGCTCATTAATTTATAATACATACAAAAAAAGACACTCACGCTTTGTAATATGAAATCGTATTGAATAAAGAAAATACAAAGGGTGAAAACCGCTATTTTCTATCCGACCGCGAATGGAATTCAACTCTCTTGTGTGGGCCGGTGCTTCAAAGTCTATTTTGGAGCTTCTCGACCGCGTGCTGGAGAGGGCGAAGGTTCTCATTGGCGACAGTAGGGTATCCAATTCTATTGACTCCCCTGAGCACCGTCGCAATGTGGGTTGTACTTGCCTATTTTATCGTTACTACAACGGGATGTGTTCTGATGAAATTAGGGATTTGGTTCCCGAAACCCATAGCTTTGTTCGTAATACAGGTTTTTCCTCAAGAGCACATCCTTTTGTGGTCGATTGGCCGGTGAATCGTACAACGCATTACAGGGAAAATTCGTTTTTTGGCCGGACTGTTCGTATGTGGAATAACCTTCCTGCTGAAGTCTTCCCTCTCACTTACAACATGAAAAAGTTCAAGTCGAATGTTCACAAACACTACTCCCTCTTTCCTCCTTCCCATAACCTATTTTCCTAGTTCCAACACAATGAATTGCATTAGTAGGGGTCATCCCCTGAGTGCTGGTCCCAACAAAAAAAAAAAAATTTACATGTTCCATCGAAAGTTTTAGAAATTTATTAAAATTTGATATTGATTAATTAATGTTTTAACTTTAGCTGAGGATATGGAATTTTTAAAATGAAACATTTATTATATTGGTCGGACTTTATATGAAAGAGATTTAAATATGTGAAAACTAAAATCTCTATCGAATTTAATACGCTACTGAGTTTTATTTCATCTAAGACTTAATTTAACTTAATTTAAATAGTAACAATAGTTTATGTTAATAAAAATTACTACCCCGTTCGGCTTGCTTTGTTTTGAGCAAGTCTATTATGATGAGGGTCGCGTGTGCGATTCCCATTTCTCTACAACAAGCTTAAAGTCGGCATTCATTTCAAAATTAATATGTAATTAGTTTTGTAATGCATTTTAAATAAATAAATTTATTTGAATAAAGCCCATTTTCTGGAAAATAATAATTAAAATAATTGTCTGAATCTTACTACACTTAACACATTCGCTGACGTTTCATTTTCGCTTTGCCTCATTGTGAGGCACAGGGTGTATCTTCGGATTTACCGAAGATAATTAATATGGGCCTGAAAAATTGGTCCTAAGGGTAAAGAAATGCTTATGCCCCGATTTTCGATCTGTTTTTGAGGCACAAGGTTTATATTGACTAAATACATAAGGTTATTTTAAGTGATCATTATACTAAAAACTTTTCATTTTAACAAATATTTTCTGTATCATCTAGAAACGAAATTAATTTTAGTAAACATTTTTGAACCTTTATCCTCTATCTTAACAATCACCGAATTAAATTTAAAATTTTTATGATGAACTAAAGGCTTTCTTTTAAAAATATCTTTTTCTTTACTAATCTTTAATATTAATAAATTTAAGCATAGTTGTACTTTTGTTTGTATTAGTAACTTTTATTTTAAAAATTTATTAAACTTCAATTCCACTGAATACATTTTTCAGGCTTAAGGAATTTTTTCTTAATTTCACAAAAGCACAAGATTTTTTTGATAGTTATTTACAAAAGAAACAAGAAGGGAAATAAATGCCTTTATCAAATGAGGTTTCTAAATATTATCTTGGAATTATTTATCTTAATAATTTAGAAAAAATAGTTACAAGAACTAAAAGTATTTGTGTTTTTATGTCATCAATTTCAAGAAAAGTAGTTTTTTTTCGTTACCTTTAGGTTGTTTTATTATTCATTCTTGTTGAGTATTATTATTTTCAATTACAATAAAAGTTTAATTTAGTGAATGTATTTTATTGTTTACATTTAAGTTAAATAGCAACAAAAAAAAAAAAAACGAAAGCAAAGTACAAAAACTTTATTTAGTTTTTGTTTTAAAAAATTACTTAGAAATGTTTACAAAGTACATATTTAATAAGTACAAGATAGTTTTTTTTAAAAGAAATATTATTTCTGTGGTCATTTTGAAGAGTGCCATAAGTCTATATAAGATGGAATTAAGTTATTACAAGTAGAAAATGTATAAAATCTTTTAAATTTATAAAACACAAAATGTTAACATTTACTTTAGACTCCTATTGAAGTTGTTACTAATACGATAATATACAGAATTAAAGCAAAAAGCTCCTGGAATAAAAAAGGATATCTCGAAACTACAATATTCGGCATAATTCAATTTATAGAAATTGTTCATAACATTTTTGGATACCTTATATACAGGATGAGGAAATTTCCTAATAAACATTATTTTTTTTCAGTCCAAGGTAAGACATACCTTAAACACTTGCACCAGGTATTTTTTGAGAACGTAACAATAAAAACACACATTTTTTTACCCTGTACGCTTCGCTACCCCTTTGAACCAAATTTCAACTTCTACTTTTATACTTTTACAGGTATTTAGACAATTATATTATAACTTTTCCAGTTCAATTTGCTTTTTGGCAAAAGTTTGGAAACTTTTATTGTAGCCGTTTGCGTGCTGTTTTTAGGGTTATCACATACATGTGACAAATGGCGTGTTTTGGCCCAGACATCTTCTGGTGAGTTTTTGCACCACTTGTGATTTTTTTGGCTGTCTTTGTACGAGAAGTGTCACGCCCACTTGAATATCTACAAATATTTGTATCCAACATATGTGAAGCACCGTGTAATCAGAAATATTCTCACTACATTTCAGGAAAATCGGTTCAGCAGTTTAGTAGTCTATAGGGAACAAACTAGCAAATTCTTTTTTTTATTTATATTTATGCTAATATATGTTAATTTAACTGTATTTTGGAACAAAAAACAAGAATTGAATTCTAAAATAGATTTTAAAATTGTTTGAAATTCATCACAGCTTTTAAAAACGAAAAATTTAAAAGTTGTTTTTTTAAATGACTTTTAATTGAGTGTCCTTTAGTCATATTATTGCATCTATTAGTTTTTTATTTAAATAGTTATGTAGAAAATATCGCACTTGATCAACAAAAATTTAAAAATTTCAGTAGAAACAATTATTTATTAAAAATTAAAGGCATATGAAAAAGAATATTTACACCTACAGTTTCATTAACAAATAGTAAACGAAATAGCACAATACATTTACAGTGGGTAGATATGAATATTACGTATCGATTCTTT
Source organism: Pollenia amentaria (assembly GCA_943735925.1). Lineage (NCBI taxonomy): Eukaryota > Metazoa > Arthropoda > Insecta > Diptera > Polleniidae > Pollenia > Pollenia amentaria. The sequence continues at coordinate 181,818,638 of OX031007.1, read as the reverse complement.
CCAAAAAGTGAATAAAGAAGAATTTTTAGTAAATACCCTCTTGTTGATCAAGTGCGATATATATGTTCATACATATATATATAACATTTTTTAAGCCAAAAATTTAGTATACTTAATCCAGATTAGCAATAAAAGCAACATCTTCACTTGATGTCCATAAGAAAAGCAAAAAAATTCAGAAAACACACACATTTGCAAATTTAGCCCCGAACAATTTTACGTATACATTGTTATCGTTCTCATTTAAAGCTTAAGAAAATTATCATAAGCGTAATTTTTAATTTCAAACAAATTGCTGCTAAATTAGAAGTAGACTAAATTAAAAAAAAAACTTCAGGTATTTTTTTGTTTAAAAATTTGGGAAAAAATTAGACAGAAAAAAACAAAATTGTTGCTTTTATTGTTAGCGAATCTCAGCTTACAATTATTTCACAACAAATTCATTTTAATTAAAAATTTGTTTACCAAATTATTAACAATTACAATCATTTATCACCATTTGACATACAAAAGCTTTTATATTACACAATTATAACAAATAAAAAAAAAAAAAATTACAAAAATTTAAGCCGCTGCTCATTTCCCATAACGAAAAAAATAGATTTTCTTTGCTACTCCCTTTAATTCAAGTTGAACAAGTTTAAAAAAAAAATAACTTAAAGCAATTGTTTGAAAAAAAAACTTAACCGAAAAAAAATTTGGTAAAAATTTTATAGATGATAAGAAATAGATATAAAGAAAAACAAGTAAGAAAGTATGGTCCATCAAGACAGAACATTGCATACCCTGCACCACAGAATTCATAGACAAATTTGTTTAGGTGTACCGTTTTTGAGATCTTCTAAAACAAAGTTGTTTTATAAGGTTCATATTCATATAAGAGTTTTATTGATTTCTTTATTAAGAGTTACAAATACAATTACATATTATATCTGTGCCAATAAGGAAAAGTAGCTTATGTCGAATATTGTAGTTTCGAGATAGCCTCAGTTTTGTTGAAGTTTTATTTGAGAAGCTTTTTGCTTTATGTCTGTATATTATCGTTTAAGCAGCATTCTTAATGGAGGCTAAAAGTTAATGTTAAAAAATGAAAAATTAGTAAATACATATATAATAATTTACACTTTTTCTACTTGTAGTAACTCAATTTTGAGTTATATCGACTCAAGCTACTCTTCAATATGACCACATATATAACTTAATTTACCGAGCAATAGTTACTTAAGTTATCAGCTCGTCGTGTTAGACGGGCCAGATCCTACCGGCTTACTGGGGCATCCAAATATAAGAGTGATTTGTAATAAATAATATTATATCATAAATTAACATCTATGATTTTAAAAACGGTGTTTATATGTAAGATGTGGTCACTTTTTAACTCAGACAAATCTTATATATTACCAATATTGTTAAGAAAGTAATGTATGTAAAAGCTATTTTTGGAAGATGGTTGCAGTTATAATGAAGTTAATCTAAATAGCTGCATAAATAAATGGTTCATAGACACAAAGAATCTATTTCGGAAAGAAATTTATATGGGGCTAGGTAAAATTATAAACGAGTTCTAGACTTAAATTGCACATATTTTACGACTTTTACTTTGCGCATATGGCTTAAAGGTGGACTTAGAACCAAAATTTTTATGTGTTACACACATTAGTATCAACGCATATCTCCTGGGGTGGTGTAGAGTATAAATATTCTCACGCATTTAATCAAAAGAAGTTAAGGAAAACTTTAACAAAAAATTATCCATACAACACAAATAACTGTAACTTTAAACCCGTCATTAACTTGCCTTCAATTTTTTTTTAAGTTACATAAAACATTTTAAATAACTAACAAACATCTGGAGTTTTTTTTTACAAAAAAAAAAAACAATAACAATTAATTTTAAATTTTAGGTCTCGGGGCTTAGGCCTCGATGACCAGAGCATTAGTAGAATAAAATCTCCAAAATATTTCTCAAATACAAAAAAAAAAAAAAAAACAAACAAAAAGTGTGTGTAAAAAGGCAAGAATAAATTTGGTTGAATGATAAGTGAATTAATTAATCGAAGTTTAATCCGAGTTATTTATTGTCAAAAATGTCTGTTCCTTATAATTAAAACATTTAATTGAATTTGTAAAAAAATTATGAACTTTTTCACATAACGTACAAAAAATTTCCAGAACAAATTCAAAACATTCATTTTAGTAAAAAGACAACTTTTTCAACGCAAAGGCGACATTCATGATTATTCTTTATGAAAAGAAGCCATTTTTTGGTAAAAAATTACTTGTTAATAAAAAGACTACTTAATGAAGAGTCGAAACACCATTTTTTTTAAATCCGGCAATTCTTAGTGCCATCAATAGTTGACGAAAATTAGCGATAGTGATAATGGAAATACTGGAGGCTGGAGATTACCCTGGCGACATCATACTGTACCGTCTTATGGATGGGTAGGTAACCGATGGAGAGGTAGAGACAAAAATGAAGCTAACTCCGATTAATTTCTTAGCCGAATGTTAAAAGTATCTAGTAAATTATGCCCAGTGAGTGTCACCTATAAGTGTATATTTTTAAATTATATTATTTGAAAGAAAAATTCGTTTTCTTTTCGTTACTGAAGGCTTGGGAATTGCCGGGTTAATAAAATCGGGAACTCTTTTAAAAAAGCCAGTTTTTTTAAAGAGGCAACTTTGTAAGAAAAGGAGACATTGGTTAAAATATAGCGAGTATATTTAAAAAAAATATTGTTTGGTTAAACAAAAAAATTTTTGACGTCAAAAAATTAATAAGACAAATAAATTATATGATTAAAAATTTGTTTCTAATTACAAATCAAAATTGGATTGCTTACGGAAGGCTAGTTATAATGTTATATCGTTATTTAGTTAAATTCACAACAACAAAATTCATATATAAATTTTTTTTAAAATATATATTTTTGCTGTTAATATAATTACATAACTTGGAAATATGACTTTCGTGAACAACCCAAATGTTTAAATTAAAAAGTAAATATTTTTATTTTAAAAATTTAAATTTTACAATTGAATTTATAGTTATAAAAATATCCTTTTAAACAAAAAAAAAATATATATATATTTTTTGGACAGAAAAGTTAAATTTTTGATCCATAGATTGACGTTGGAAAAAGTGATATGTAAAAAAATTAGTTTTTCAAAAAAAAACTTTTTAAAATTATAAATATTTTTAGATATTTAAGTCATATTTTTTTTTATAAACACGGTTACTTTTAATCAAAGAAGTGTTTTGTCTTGGTGCGAAAAAAAAATTTGAGTCTTTTTGATAAGAACGTGACTTTTAAATAAAAAAAATATCAATTCGTATTGTGGCTATATTATTGAACTGTTAATGGTTTTTAATCCAAATTTAGATATTTTTAATTAGGCTTAAGTTTATTGAATTTAATTTTCATTAAATTATTTTTATGAATACAGGAATTTTACAACATGAAATCAATTAAAATTTTATTGATAATTTTTCGTTCTTGACTGCGCTGAGATTTGAACCCAGGCTTTCACGGACAGCTTGCCCAGACTAGTTTCGATTGTAACCACACAATTTTTCAGTGGGGTTTGCCATTTTTACTCACTCGACTATTAAATTTAATGAAAATTAAATTCAATGAACTTAAGCCTAATTAAAAATATCTAAATTTGGATTAAAAAAACAATATACGGTATTTTTAATGTTAAATATTTAATATATAAAAAATGTTCATAAAACTAATTATCGAAAAAATTTTTTAATACATTTATAATAATACTGAAATATTTTTATGAAAAATTTGGTTATAACATAGTAACAATTGTGAGTTTTTGCCTTTTTAACGAAAAAATTTCATATCTGTAAAAATATTCAGCCTCATTACGGTTTGCGTGGGCGTAAACGTCTAAGTCTAAGTTTTTGTAGTAGATTAAAGAACAAATGTTGTGTGTTACTTTAATCTATTAGAAAAAACAACACAGGCCCTTACGTCCGCGCCAACCGTTATCACGTCAATTGTGTTTTTGTGAAACCAGCAAGATGAAGTAGTTATCTTATTTTAAAATAACTACTGCTCAATAATTAAATAAGGGCTTTAAGCGCAAGGTTTTATAACGCCTAGTTTAAACGCTGAAACGCCAAACTCTAATAAGAGCGTTAATGCTCTATCATTAACAGTGATGTTAACTTATGCTTTTTAATATAGCCCACAAAATAGAAATAAAAATGTGGAGAAGAAACTGCTGACCTGAAAATATCTAAATTGTCATTAATTTTAAACAATGATTAAAGCTAACTTGACTACTAAACGGGCTGTCAGAATCGGGGTTTCCCATTGCAAAGAGTTGACGCCACGCTATAGGGGTTTGGGTTATAGTTTCTTGACAGACTTTTGACCCGCTGATTTATGTTGGTTTGAAAAGCTTAGCCTACTGTTACAAATATGTCAAAAAATGAAAACGATGATAGGACGGGAAATAGTTTTGTTTCATTGCGATTTATTGCAATTTCTTTTCTAAAACCGAGTATCATTTAAATGCAAAATAATTATTCAATAAAACTAATGGGTACAACTTACTTGTAATTATTTATTTTAAAAAGAATCGATTCTTTTAAATTTAACTGTCAATAAAACAATCAGCATAACTTCGTTTCATACACACAGACAAAACTTTGCTTTATATTAATGTTGACTTTTAAAAAATATAAAAAAAGATCAAAACAGAGGTTGTTTTTGTTCATTTAGACATCTCATTCGCCATCATGTTCTTGCTTCTAGCTCATGTTGCTGCTTCTAACTAACGAGCATGATTCTTTTTTATGAAAAAAAATAATATACAGTCGAATTTCCCTATAACGAACTTTACTTTAGAGAGTTTTCTCCATAATAGTGGAAGGCCAATGTAAGCGGCATGCGGTCGCGCGCGCCACTTAGCTGTTCTACTTGCCGCTTGAACTTTATGTAGGTAGGCAAATGGCGCGGCATATTAAAAAGCGGCAAATGTCAAAATAAATTAATTTGATTTGCTTATTATAAAATGTAAATTATATAAAAAACGATTTTTTTTTTTTTTTTTTCAAAAATATGGATAGTGACTTTGAAGAATACTTGTTTTTATTTAGTTGGATTTTTCAAGTTTTTATGATATTGGAGAAAATAGCATAATTATAAACATAATGCAACATATTTTATTTCATTTGGTCGAGGTGTTGCTCAGGAATATTTTGAAATTTTTGTTCCAACATTTTAAAGAAAGGTTCATGCTTATTTGTATCGGGCTGACGTCTTTCTGTATATGTATTTTGTAAACTGTGTTACTAACTCACACATCTTTTTGGTCAGTGGCTCATCGCGATCTCATTCACTCTTCCTTTTTCTAGAAGTTAATGGTGTACTAGATGAGTCTTCGGTAGGTACAAAGTATAGTGACTGATTCATTGACTGAGTACCATATGTACATATTTATATGCATCTGTGTGTACTTTATGAATGTGCAAGTAAAAATATTAAAGTTGACTTACTTCCTTGGTTGGATATGGTCACTTAAAAACTCCAGGTGATTCATTAAACTCCATGACGTTTCCGCCATAACACTCGCGCTACCAGATAAAAGTTTTTGTTTTTTGTTAAGCTTTACAAGATATTTTTCCATCTCGATTGGCAAATAGTAACATATGTAAATTTAAAAATTTTCGTACAAAAATTAAATTTACAGACAAAAATCTTACCATTTACTTTCATTGCTGTGCTAACTTTACCCCAGGCATTTGCCCTTTTAAACTTATTCCTATATCCAATAGAACTTTTTTACAAAATATTGTATTTTTTAATTTCCAAAATTAATTTTTCGTCGTCTATTTTTTCCATTTTATTAAAATTTTTTAAATTTACTGTGTCAAACTGTTTGTTATGTTTACATATGTTTGTGTATAGCAACATCGTTTTAAGCGGTAAAAAAAAAAGTTGAACAAAATTCAACTTTTCCGCGTGGCCGCCTATGACAGCATTGCCAAGTGTATTTAATTGTGATATGTAAAACTTTTTGTATGAATAGTTTTGCAAACAAACAAATGTTTTATTCACTGGTAATACTGACGACGCCCGCGATCGCATGCCGCTTACATTGGCCTTCCACTATAACGAATTATTTTCAAGAGCGCTGATTACAAACATTTTTTCTCCCTATAACGAATTTCTCTATAGCATATTTTTCTCTGTTAAGAACATTTTATTGAGATACTTCTTGCTTTTGCGATGCTAAATAATATTACTATAATGATTTTTTTCATATCTCAATAGCTGTGAGGACTTTGCCGATGAAGTTAAATTAAAAATTCTAAATGCCCAAATACACTTATCAAAATACTCATCAAGCATTGTGGTAGTATTAGTGAAAATGTATTTGTATGTGTGACACCGACAATGCTGATTTGAAAATTAAAAAACTTATATATGACCTCAAATATTAAATCCAGCACACCTTCACAAGTGATTACGCCTGCATGACAATCATTTAATAAAAAGATTTATCCCTTAAGACCAACAAAGATAATGAATTTTTTCAAAATATATCTTAAATAAATACATGTTTTTATGTATTCATATACATTTTTTTGAATGAAAGCAACCCTTCATTGAAATAAAAAGCAAATGTTTACAGTTTATCCATAATGAATTTGTTCTTTAACGTAGAAGTTCGTTGGACTGAAGCTACTACTTTCCCAGCTAGCATTTGGACTTATAATCAGATCTTTAAGGAATCAGTTTCAAGAGCCATATAACAGCGTATGAGCTCATTCTGTGAGAAAATGGTACCCTACCCATGAGTAATCTTAAAGAAATAATTTTTTTATATAATTTTATTTTTTTTTAACAATTTTGTGATGGTTTTTATAATTACAAGTAAGAATTAATCGTCATATTTTTCAATAAATAAAATAAATACTCCATTGTATCCAGGAAAATCCACAGTTTGGTACGGTTTAAAGGCTTTGTGACATAAGTAATGGTAGAAAACCTGGCCCAAAATTGGACATCCAGAGTGCGCTTTACCAAGAACATCCGCGGAGCCCATATGCCCGAAATAAGCTTTAAAAAAATTTCTATTAAGCTTAAAAAAATCACCCTTCTCATACATACAGAGAGTCTCAGAAATATTTTGGATATTGTTTGACTCCATCGCTAATCAACATATAAGCAAAGGTTTTGGCCTTTGGAAATCCGTAATATTTAGCGATGAAAGCAAATATAATATATTTAGGTCTGATGGACGAGGCATGGTTTGGAGAAAGCCGTAAAACATGGAGGAGGTTCTGCTTTGGTTTGGGGATGTATATCAGCCTCAGGAGTTGCAAAACTAGTCTTTAAAGATGGAATTACGCGTAGACATGTGTATCTGTCAATTCTTAAAGCGAGTGGTCCTACAGAAAATTTATGCTCGTATTTTGAGGAAAAGGTCCGTAAACACCAAAAACCTTGGAAAACTACGTTGAAACAAGTTTTGCTAAAAGAATCAGAAAAAATGCAAGAAAATACCAGAGAAGTGCCAAAATTTTGTGAAATCTATACTACGACGATAAATTGATGTTTCTTATAACAACGGATATGCCACAAAGTATTAAATGTGACATATCCATTGCTATACGGTAAAAAATATGGATGCTTCTTAAAAGCAAATACTTTTGTGACCTTGAATATACACTTTATACTTCTAAAATCTCAGACAAAGGGTATTAACTAAGAAATTCTAAAAACTGTTTTTATAATTTTAGTCTTTGTATTTCTCCATTAATTTCCATTAAATTAATTTCCACATTAATAAAATTCCTGGTTAATATAATAAATAAATCGATGCAAATCACCTTTTCTTCTAAAATGTTCATTTTTATTATACGCAAAATAATTATGAGACTCACTGTATATATACTCAACAAAATGAACATATAGTACATTCATACTCGTATATATATATTTTGTTTACATACAACTCAATAATATAGTTTAACTTATGGGCTTCTTTTACAATATACATACATACTTACATTATATAAATACTATAAGTACTCGTGAACAAAAAAAAAAGAAGTATATTCCACTATTTGTTATAAGCATTTACCATTTTTATTTAATTTTTTTTTTTTTTGAGTATATTGTTCAGATATTTACTTATAATACAAACAACTTACAGTACATTTTAAAAGAATGAGAAGGTCATAAGCAGCAACAAAATTGAGAAAACTTAAACCTCTCAAACAAAATAAAAAGCAACAACTGAAATTGTTCATTATATTAAAAAAAAAACTATATGTATGTTCAATGTATGTATATTGTTGTATGTAACTTTGTATGTATGCAGAGGCATGCTTTTATTTGAAACTGGATAATGCTGGACCAGGTCAAAATGTTGTTTATACTACAATATTTATTTTGTTATTCTTAAGATACAAAATATCATCAAACACACCAGACTATTTGTATGGATTCGGCTGAAGTTTGTTGTGTTATTTTCTCAGTTCTTTTTTTAATGTTTTGTTATGCTTAAGCATTTAAAATTGAAAACTGTATTATTTAAATTTGGTTTTTGTAGTAGTTTATTGATGAGAGCCGTATAAAATGGTGAATATGTTGATGAGAGGTTTTGTTTTGCATCTTGTATATGCAGGTATAAGAGTTGTGTGGTGTAATAATGATATTCAATTGAATTTTCAGGTAGTAGTGAGAGATTATATTAAGTTTAATTAAGAGAGTAATGTGGCTAATTAAAACTGAATCCTATTTTATTTTGAAAAATGCATTAGCTGCCCGATGAATTTTTACATGCTCTCCAATTAAATAAAAATCTCCAAAATATTCCCCTTAAAAGATTATCTAAAAATTAAATGTTGTTTTTCTATGTATCTGCTTGGATATTTTTTATCCCAAAAATATGCATTCTTGTTTTCATAGTTACATACTTAGGCACAATATCGCGAATTTCCATCTATGTATAATTCATTGGTGGTGAAAGCATTTTATGTGCAACCTGAGCCACTTCTTTATAACGTTCTGTGCCAGATGCATCTTGAAATTTATGAACCTTGCCCTAAATTACATTCACTTCAGATAAACGTAATTTTTGCAAATAGTTCTTCCAACTCTTATATTAAATATTTTTCCACTAAAGCCCGTTTTTACAACTTACTGATAACTATAGGTAGGATTTTATCAGCCGTATAAAATAAGTGTTCCTTTAATACAAATTTAGCTTAACCTAAAGTGAGAGTCAAGTTAAGAAGGTTATCCTACCTGTTAGGTTAAGGTAATATTGCTGCAATATAACATTTTTATACATTTTTATCGGTAGGTTGTTAAAACGGCCCTAACTCTCACGAACATCAACAGATATATTTTTGTACATAAATTAATTAATTTATGCAAACATTTTGTTTTACCACAGTAATATTCGGTTGCGGTCATGGGTTAATACCTTGACATTAAATCATCTTTATTGTTTAAACATATAAAGATGTTCAGGTAACCGATTAATTATTTATATATACAATTTTTTTAATACTGCAAACAGTTGTCTCTTGATTTAAAAATTTCTTCACTTACCAAATTAAAATATAGTTCTATGTTATTAATGGAAAGCAAAAAATGTGGATCTTCAAGTAAATCCAAAATATTATAAACGTTTGATTACCAACAGCCATAAAGATTTTGTCATATAAACTTCCAGCGTCAAAGTTAAGACCATTTATAGTTTTAATAATTGAAATAATAAAAAAAAAATTGAAAAAATCTCATACTGTTATCATTAATCTTTATATGTATCACCTTTGTAGTATGATCGTTTCAAGCTGTTGCAGTAATTAAAAAATTTATGCATTTAAATTTAGTCCATTGCTCATTGCTCAATTTAGTCCATTGCTCAGGAATTTTAGTTACAACCGCATCATATGCTAACAAATGTGTTTTAGAAATTAGAATTAATCCAATATTTATTAATTCGAAAACCCTTTAAGTTAATGCTGTTCTATTGCAAAAATAATGATGAAGCTCCTTTGGTATAAACTCAGCTCTGTAAGATATATATTTTGTAGCATGTGATCAACACAAATGTAGGGAACGACAAGTGCATGTGATTAGCACTCTAGTTACAAACATGCATATCGCACTGGTTCCACTAAAGGGGGTTAACTCAAAATTTATAAATTTTCAGAACAGACAAAAAACTGTTGTCTTTTTATATGTACTCTTATATCGTAAAGGGGGATGCAATTGCATTTTTTTTTTGACAAAATACTAGAGTAAATGATGTAAGATTTTTACAGTGGTTAGAAATGACCACTGTTCATCGATTTCTTGCATAAAGTGAAAATTTACACATTTTGTTTCAGTTGACTCCCTTTAGAGGAACTCATCCACTTTATTTATGGATATTAGCTTTAAAGTAATTTTACTTTTTCAAATATGAAAAAGAAAACTACATTTTAAAAAATTTCCTAAAAAAATCCTATTTTGCAGCACTTAATGCTAGAATTGAATAATTTCTTTATTTCGATTAGGGGAATCAGGAAAACTAAGCTATCCGTTGGATAGCAATGAAGTATATTGTATATACATAAAAATTTGCAATTATTAGACATTAGCTTATTTGCGGTTATTTTGCTCTTGAAGCTGATTCCTAAAAGATTCGATTATGATACAAAATGCTGCTGGGAAGAGTTTGCTGTCAACCGCTTTTTGTTTCAAGTACTTTGTATATGTATGTGTTTATATAGTTGTTTCTTCTCATATTTTCTAATATCAATCTTTTAACAAAATTAGCCAAAACAATAAGATGTGTTAAAATTTAAAAAAAAAATTTTAAATAAAACAGGATGGAAGATTTCATATATTTTGAGAAATCCAGGATAAAGGACTGAGAAATTAGATATACCGTAAGAGTTGCAATATAACTTCAAACTGTGATATTAATTTTTAAGTTGTGGTTTTAATTTATTTTTTGTGTTATATGTTCTTTGTTTTTTGTAAAATTTATTTATATTTAATTTAATGTGAAAATTACTGTTAAATTTACGTAACCCTGATGAAGTCAACAAATAATTGACGAAACGTTGGAAAACATGTAAAGAAAAGTTTTTTATTTACATTAAATAATATAGGCCTAATTAGCTGATTTGATACAATTCAAACATGAAACATTTATTAAAATTTGGCCAAATAAGTGTAATAATTTATACGTAAGTGTAATAATTTATTTCAAATCAAAATTTATCAAAACCAAAAAAAAAAAATCGCTTAAATCATAAACATTTAAACCAAATTATTTGTCCAAAAGATTATTTTATAAGATTTCCTTAAACTAATGAAAAAACTAATAAAATGATCTCACAGCTTATTTTTCCATTAATACGTAATATATATGTATTAATCAAAAAATATGTATTACATATTTATGAATTATTTTTTGTTTGCTCGTTTTTTTTATGTTTACTAGGTTATTGTTTTATCCTACTAATCAACTCCAAATAATAAATAATTTATGCATTTTTATTTATTGAAATAACTTAATTTATAAAAAAAACTTAATTAATCGGGTAACCGATTATTAACGGATTAAACCAAAACCTCGGTTAATTAATCGAGCGTTTAACCAATTAAAGCAAAAGCCCGATTAAATGAATACCCTACTATATACTTACGAAAATGTTTCTGTATATACTTCAGAGGTTAAATAACAAAATAATATAACAATCATATATTGTTGCATAACGAAATGCAATAATGCCACTTTTCAAAACGCAACAATTCCAAATTTGTTTTCAAAATAACTTAATAACTAACTGCCAGACAAACTAATTTATTTATGAATTGTTTTAGTGTTAATAAACTCTTTTATCACAACAAGTCTTAAAAAGAGTCATCGATCTGGCTATTTTTATTTATTTTAATTTATTCAAAAAAAATTTATAGTGGAATTGTGGCGTTTTGTCATGGATCTCCTCATACGTCCTTGGAAAATATAGTTTTTTTTTTATTATCTAAAACAGCTGTTAAGAGAACTGGCGTTTATAAATTTTTTTTATTTGAGTTGGCAACTTCCTAGATAACATCTAAAACCAATCATATAAATTAGGGGGTAACGATACGCCTTTTTGCCGAGACGATACCGATACTCAAGAAGAAATATCGTCGATACCGAAACGAATATAAAATTTAAATTCAAGGTTAAATTAACAAAACGCTAGTAGAGTGATTTCTTTATTATACTTAATTACAGTTTAAGAAATTATTAATATTAAACATTTATTTTAACAAGATTTTAAAAACAAAGAATTAAATTTCAATTCATGCTAAAATTAAATTATTGTTTAAACAAAAATAGTCTAAGAGATTATTAATATTCAAAATCAATATTAATAAGATTTTTTTTTTTTAAACAAAGTATTCTCAATTTTTGCGGAGATAATTTCGGAACTCAATTTAAAGCAGACCTGCAATGCAAAATCGTCTCTTAGATGTGACTGAACTCATTTGACAACTTAAGTTGTTCTGCGCCCTGGTCTTAAGTTTTGAATATAACATTTAATTGCACCAGTAAACAAGCGGGTCTACGTATCTAGAAAAATAACAAAATTTAAGGTATATCTAGACTTCGTCTTTAGCTGAGCCACGGCGTAGGATCAACAGAGGAACATTCATCTTAAAATTTTCTTTTAAGATTTGCACAAACGTTCCAAAGGTGAGTTATTGTAGACTTATCAGAACTTTTACTAAGTGTAGGGGTGACCGTGTCTTCAACACTTTCGAAATGAAGCGTCATTTTGAGTAGCTCAATAAAACGTTTTTTCAATCTACTGTATTTAAGTTTTCTAGCTTTGATCGAAGGTAGAGAATTGTAAATAAACAATAGATTTTATTATTCTCTAATCACTCAAATCCTTCATTCAGAGCTTGTGCCTCTAAATCATTCTGCATCTTTGTTTGTTAATTAATCGTATTTTCTATTAATGTTCGAAGAATGTTAACTAGCGAAAAAGCGCCAGAAAAGGTAGCAGTGACTTTGTTTATAGATTTTGTGGTCTTTTCCAAGTCAACCTAAAGTTGTAGCGAAGTGATTTTTATTTTCCCAAAAATCATTAAAGATCAGCAGAAAGTTCGGTTGCAGGTCCAAACTAAGCGTTTAATGCGTTTATGCATCAGTCCAAGAAGTCGTAATGCAAAATTGTATTGGAAAGTAACACAATAAACGCGTAAAATGCATGAAGTAGGATTAATTTTTACTTTAGCATGCGTCTCGAAAAACAAAAACGCGTTGTGTGGACCGACCTCAGGCTTAAGAATTAAAAGAAACAATTTATTATTTAGTTTGATTTTTTGCTATATGTTGTTATGCAAAGAATAGGCATCGAAAATTAAACTGTTTGTTCCGAAAATCTATTAAAAAAGTACCGGCGTATCGAAAGTAAAATATCGCCGATACCGATATATCGGCAAACGTGATGTATCGCCGATATATCGGTATCGGTATTCGTAACATCCCTAATAAAAATATTGGTCATGTTCTTTTAAATTTAAGTAAAATCAACTAGATTTTGAAAATGATCCTGCTAAGAAAGTTCATAGAAGTATATCCTTTTTTTAGTCCACATATATGTACATACATATGATTCAAAAACATTTCAAATCAAATTATGTTATAATTTTAACTTTATACAGATACATAAATGTTTAGTCTTAAAATATAGGAAAATCAATATAAAGCATGTGGAGGTATAACATTTAATTGCATGATCTGCAAATAAACATATTTGGCCGACCAAAAAATGCTTGGCATTTTTTATTTGGCATATCAAGTAATGTAATTTCCAACAAACGAATTCGAAATATTTTCTCTGTTTACATTTTAATTTAAATTTTTTTTATAATAGTCCTTCAATGCCTAAAATGTGTCAATGAATTTAAACATATTTCACTATGCCCTGTCAAAACAAAACATGCAATTTGTAAATATGAAAAAAATGTGTCATAAAAGGAAAAAAAATCACAAAAAATATTTTTAAAATATATTTTTTCCTATGTAGAATATAACCTAAAATAATTCAGTTCAATTAAAGTTCCTTCAAATCATTTTGCAAAAGTTTGACATAAAAATTATGCTACTACGGCTAAAAAATTTTCAAGCCAAATATTGGAAAAAAATCTAAAGCAGAATGGTGCCAGAAAACTTTTTGCCATATATTTATTTTTCATTTTGTTATTTTTTCATTGTTTTTTTTTTTTTTTTTGTATTCGTTAACAATTGTTTGTTATTAGTTTTTCTCACTTAGTTTACCATTTTTTTTTTTTATGGCACTTTTATATTTTTTGGAGGTTATTTGTCTGGCATTTAATGAAGCACAAACTGTTTATATCCGTTTGAGACAAATTAACTTTTTTTTGACCTCATAAGAAAAAGAAAATAGTTATGTATAATAATTTTTTATACACTGTTAAAAAAGTTTGTTTTTTTTAGATCGTTTCATTTCTTTATTATGCTCCTTTAGGCTGTGTTCTTGTTTTTTAGCGTCGTTGTATGTCTTTAATGGCATTCGTATATACTTGCGACTATATTATACCCGCGTATACTTTTTTTTTATTTTCAATGTTGTTGTTCTTCGTTGTTCAATATAATTCCACTATCATTCAAGCAAATATAGGGTGGTGCCATAAAAAAAAGAGCCATAGCCATAGTGTACGACCTTTGGCTCTATCTTGTTTGAACCACCATTCTGGATTGTTCTCTACACGGAAAAATTACCCAAACTTTTTTACCAATTAAAGCATTAATCAAAAATAAAATCAGTTTTAATTAAAAATTTAATCAAGTGAATAAAAAGTTTAATCAATTGAATTATACGTTTAATTGATACTATTAATATGTTTACTGGTGCAAATTTAATTAATTCTTTAATTAATATCACAAATTCTGAATTGAAATAAATTTTTTTTCTTTGTACCTCGGGCGTTAAAACTTTTTCTTTTCTGAAGTTTTCCACACCATAACGTGCATCTGAGTCGCGGCATTTGATGTTAAACAATTATTCTTGGATTTTGTTTGCCTCATATTTTTATTAAAGTAAAAAGGGCCTGATTGCTCATTATTCGATATGATTTGAATAATTGAATGCTGACCTCCAAAACAAAATTGTTCTTTGCTGAGTCTTTCCAACATAAATTTTTCAAGTTTTTCAAAGTTAATTCTGAAAAAAAAACGAAACAAAATGTATTCACTTTTTGAAGTATACCGTTCATTACGCGCCACTCTCTATAGAACCAAAAGTAGAAAAAGAGAGTTGAAAAAATCAATAAGTTATAAAAATACTTACAAACATATTTATGTATGTATGTAAATACCCCAGTGCAAGAGTACAGAAAACTGTAGAGAAAGAAAAAAAAAATGAACATTACCACATATACGGGTAACAACTATGCCCTTATTCTTCCACTGAATAGACAGACAAACCGACGTTTTTATATATTTATTCAAGTGTATATACTCAATAGTTCATACTATTTAGTTGCTTTTGCCTTAAAACCAGCTGTTTGTTATAAAAAAAAGGAATTTATTTAATATTTAGAAAACAGGAAGTTGTACTGTAAAAAAATTAGCTGGTGTTAGTCGCCAGCAAAGTTTCCTTAAATAATTAAATTATTTATAAAAAATAAGTTTTTTTTAGCCTTTGTTGTCAATCTATATATATAAAAGAGTTGCGTGAGTGACTGACTGACTGACTCATTCATCATCACCCAGCCCAAACCGCTGACCCTAGAAACTTGAAATTTGGACTAGCGATTGGTCACTCTCCAAATCGATCCACTAAGGCGGCATTTTTCGAAATTCTAATGTTTAGGGGGTAAAAAAAGGTAAAAACGGGAAAATTCGGTAACCTTATATCTCCAAAACTAATAGAGTTGCAAAATAAATGTAATACTAATCGTTGTTCTTTAGAAAAATAAGCGAACAGGTGTCTGGTACTTTTTGGAAATTAAGACCTTTAACGGAATAAACGGGTAAAACCTGCATTTTGGTACTTTTTTGTCACCCCATCTATCTTTTAAACCCATAAACATAGAAATAATTGTTATATCACATTTGAAAGTTATCTAAAAAAGCCAAATACGAATTTGGTTCTTTTTCAAAATTCGGACATTTAAGGGGTAAAAACCGTAACTATTTTTGGTACTTTTTTACAAAACATTTTTTTTTATTTAAAAATTTAGTTTTTATTGTTGTTCAATAAAAAAATAAGCGGACAGGTGCCTGGAACTTTTTTTTAATTCGGCCTTTTTGGGGAGTAAACGGGTATTTTAAAACTTTTTTGCTATGCCATCTATACCTAATTCTGTTATTTTTGTTTCAAAACATTTTTCTTCATCTACCTATCTATTTATATAAAATTGTAACGTTTCGCACGTCCTAAACGCCTGAAGCTAAAATGTTGAAATTTGACCGGGAGGTTGGCCTCTCGCTAAATCGATTCCCTAGGATGGGAGTTTTAAAAATGTTTATGGTTAGAGGTTAAAAAAGCTAAAAACGGGTAAATTCCCTAACCTCATGTTCATCAAAAAAATATGCGGATAGGTGTTTGGTACTTTTTTGAAATTCGACCCTTTTGGGGAGTAAACGGGTAAAACCTGTATTTTAAAACTTTTTTGCCACTCAATCTATCTATTAAACCAATAAACTTTGGAATAAAAAATATCACATTCGTAACGTATCTAAAAAATACAAATAAAAATTTGGTACATTTTCGAAATTCGAACGTGTAGGGGTGAATATCATACCTATTACAAAGTAGCGGGTTCAAACCTAGAAACATAAACTTTGGCGTAAAAATATGTCCACAAAAGAAAAGGAGACGCTAACGAAGTAGCGGGTTAAATGCTAGTTAAAAATAAATAGCAGTAAACATTTTAAGAACTTATTAAAATTTCGATTTTTATATAATTTAATCTTCCGACAGCTATTATATTTCGGTGGAGTCTACAGATTACAGAAACACCACTAATTTTGTCAAGTCGTTAAATCCTTTTTTTAGTAAAGTAACTGTAATATTTTACGTACAAATTTAAACAAGCAGCCACTTCCTTTGCTGCTCAATGGTCACCTTTATAATTTTTGTTTTTGCTTTAGCTCTTTTTCAATCGCTGGGCGATGTTTTAAAAAAGTACATTAATGAAGCTTTCCAAAACTCCTACACGCAGAAAAAAACGTGTTAAAAACATTTTTGTTGCTGTTGCGATTAATACAATTTTGTCTGTGTTTAATCATAAAAGGTTTGCCTTCCGTGAAATTTCAATTATTTAAATAGTATTTAGCTACAACCATTTGTATTATGAAATGCAACAATTATATAATGTTTTTTAACATTGTGTTTTAAGTCTTAAAAATAATATGTCTGAAAGTAATAAAATGATGGTTGTTTTGTTTGGATTCCTTTCAAATAATTGCTTGGTATTTAAATTTGGTCTAGTTTAGGTTTTTTAATACCAGAAATCACTCTAAAGAATTATGTGATGATAATTCCATAACTTACCATGTCTTATATAAATCCCCTGAAAAGTTGCATTCAAAATTTATTAAAAGAGAAACCCGTTACACACAGAAAAAAATTAAAACTTGTTTTTAATCACCAAATTTATACCAAATTCATAATATCAAGCAAACAAGTGTTTGATTTTTCACCTATTACCAAAATCAATTTATTACGAAAAATTTTAAAAATTTTAATTTTTTCTCAATAAAAGATATTTATTATTTAATTTTAGAAAAAGATCAAAAAACTTTGCCGTTTCAAACAATGTATAAATATAGCTCAGGTCTTGATAATTCCCTACCACAATTCTACAAGTTTAAATTATTTTATTTTAAACGAAAAAATCAACTAAGATTTTTGATATTTAATTAAAAATTTATTTGAAAACAACTAAAATGTTAGTTAAATCAATATTATATTTTTAGTTTTGTTTTAAATTAAAAAAATTATTGATTCAATTACCACATTAATTAAATTGAAATATGTTTTGAATAATTTTTTTAATAACTATCGATAATTTTTTCTGTGTGGTACCTCCCTTTTACAGTTTTAGAAACCAGTGTAAACGCTCTTCTTGTTCTTTGTAATAAGCTTCAATATTCCTTGGAAATTGGTGAAGATGGCTATGGAGGTAGTGCACTTCGATGGAAATATGTTGATATTTTTCTTTTAAATTTGTTGAATAAGCAATGGGAACTAGACCATTGTGTAAAAGGACACACATTAAAATTCAATTAGAACTATCTATTAAGAGAAGGCCATTCACTGGGTCTAGCACATCCAAACAAAATACAATACCATTTTCCAAATAGAAAAAGGTAGCAAGTCTTGCTCTCTTGTATGATAGAACGGCACGTTCCTACTAAACGTCACCAAAAACCTTCCAATACCTCTGCAGATTCTTTTGAAAATTCAAGATAACTTTTGAAGTCATTTTATTCTTCTTGGGTAAAAAATATCGGCTTTGGAGTCTTTATTACTTTGAAGTCATTGTCGCTACTCACTGTGTTTAGAATTTGTTTATAAAAGTTTTCCTCAAATAATGTTTCATGTGAAAAGGGGTACTTCCTCTAAATGATAAGATAAGAGTCTACTAGCCGATTCTAAGTCTTGATAAATTATTTTTTAATGTTTGCGCCTAGTTAACTAACACAGCAGAAGTAACAGTCATCAAAGTGATTTTTTGGTTCTTTCTATTGCATAGGCACTCCGAATCTCATATGGCTTCGTTGTTGACTGACACACTGTCTCAAGTGTTCATAGTATATTTTGCAAACAATTTGGGATATACAGGGCTTGTATTCAATCCCAATTCTGTGGTTTTCATGGGTAAGCGCGTATGTTTTAAAATCAAATTTTTCAAGGGAGTGGAAATAACATTCAAGATCGAACTATGGGCTAGGTATTGAACTTTTTGAAATTGTCATTACGTCTCATCTCAAAATCGAAAAAAATGGACATACGAGGTTACCCATGAAAACCACAGAATTTGCGTTTTAAAGTATGGAAAACTAAGCACTTGCAATACAATCTGTTAAAGAATATCATGGTTTTACATTGAGTTTATTTATGGAAATGAATCGATAAGACCAAAACTTACAAACAGGCACCTTTTGATTACAAGCAATATTCAAAACTCACGGTAGATCCAAAACTGCAGGTAGGAAAAAAAATTTAATATTTTTGGTGTTGCTAATGGATTTGTTGACTTATGTAATCTTTAAGTGTCTGTGGCCATTTTTCATCATATTTTTTCCTTTTGTGTTTAGGATAAAAAAACTGAAAAACAAAATGTTAAAGGAATCATAGCCAACCCTCGTAATATTTAGATACATTCATGAAAATAATTCAGATCCATAGTCCTTTTCCAAAAGTAAAAACAAATTTCTTTACTTGTATGGATTTAAATGCTACATTTTAAGGAATATAGCCGATACACACTTGAATTAAGGTAAAACCATATGCTCCAAGAAAAGCTGATGCGGATTTTATTGTAATAATTAATTTTTTTTTTGGCCTGATGGTATCAGAAATCTGAATTTGAAGTCTAAAATATTCTCAAATGCAAAAGTTTAATAGCGTCGATTAAATGTTGTGCCGAAAATTAGTGAGCTCTCAATTCGAGAGTACGGCGCACAGTGGCTGAAAATCGTTTTTCATCGGTTAAAAATCTGTAACTTTTGCACCGATAGCAATAATTTTGCAATTTTGCTGGAGAGAAGACTTCTTGAACTTTTTTACGGTTTCAATTTTTTTTTAAATCGGTTTAGTACTTGTTGAGAAATTTAAAGTCAAAGTTGAACTTTTGATGTTTTTTAGCATTTAGTATAAAACTGCTAATGATTGAGATTGAGAATCATGGTCTTTTTTTTATTCAAAAAGGGGGATGTTTTTAGTCTCCTAGTTTAATAACATTTTAATCTACATAATTGCCAAATTTCATTAGGATATCTTTATTAATGTCAGATTTATAGAATGTCAAACCTTAAAATTATCATTACCAATATAAAAAGTTTGACATAAAACATAATCCACCCGATTAAAGAAACTAGAAAAATCGTGAAAAAATTAAGCCAAAAAATCCGTTTCAACCGAATAACTCCAAAGGCAAAGGAGATAACCTGAACATTTAAACATATATTTTTTTAACTCAGCTTAAGTTAATTTTTTTTTTGCAAATCATAAATATATTTTGGCGAATTTTTAAAAGTTTGAATATCCGAGGTTACCAATTTTAGAGGTCCGAAAGTCACTCTCCCAATCTTCCATATACCCCTCTTCTTTTAAATCAACTCAAAACTAGCCGGCTGTGACAGTTTAAAACTTCATTCAAATATGTTAAGCAGTTCATTAGAGGAAAAATTATTTTTCAAAACAAAACGTTCGTAATCCATTGTGTTATATATTTCAGTCATATGAACAGCTTGAATAAAAAATCAAAAAAAAAAAAAAATGTTGCGAGTAATTTCATTAAAATGAAAAAGTGTTCAACAGACAGTTCCAAAAAGGACACTTTCAGCGTTCTAAAGGTACTAAAATCTCTTTAACCCATTTTGACCCTAACAAGGTCTACTCCTCTGAAATTCGGATTTAACTAAAATATAGGACCTGGGGAATCATTATTTAACACATAATGTATAAATGATACAGTGATGAACCATTTCTTAAAGACTACTATCGCGCTAATATAACACTTTGCGAGAAATCATAATTTAGTTCTGATCAAATTTACAAAAATAAAAAATATTCTAATATTTTAATCCAGTTTTTTGGATACCTCAGTTCTAATATGTTTGCTATCGAATGGCATTACACTTTGTGAAATCGGCGATGACAAGAAATTGGACTTTTGGTCGATGAAATTCAATTTTCAGCCACAGTGCGGCGGTCAAAGGCTTCGAGCCAGTTTTTGTGATATTCCCTAACTATAGACATCAGAATGTTTTACTAGTCATTACTTTTATCTATTATAAAATTGTTTTATTTTTAATCCCTTTAAAGTGTTACAAGTGTCTTTACCAATCAAACACATTCACCTTTTAGCTCTCTATACCGCATAAGGGCTTAAAATTTAGTGCACAGCACAAACGAAAAAAAAAAACTTGGTGAAGTATAATGAAAAAATGAAATATTAAAAATATGCTGGCGTCTCTTAACTTGTTATCCTTAAATAAAAAATAAAAAAAGACGGAAAGAGAAAGACGGTTTAGTGTTTTTTTGAATGAAGATATTTTTGCAAGTGTGTTGTTTTTTATGTTTAAGTTGGCGTTTTTTTTAGTTGGACTTTTTCCTTTTGTTGTGGCTTAGATAACACTTATAATTTTGTTTTCCTACTAAACTATATTTAATATAAGATATGTATAGTTTATATATATATAGTAACATACATATGTACACATGCGCTGCATGTTCGTAAGTAAGAATATTTATCTCGTACTTGGTTTTTATTCATATACAGTGGTGTGTGTTCAAGGCTTTATTTTGGCTTAATGCCAAATAAAATATATATTTTACTTTATTACTTATTGGGTAATGTGTGTTTTTTTTTTTTTTTTTGTCTATTTTTCTCTGTATACAGAGTTGTCCAAAAGAAACGAAGAGGTTTCTTAACTTTAAAGTCAATTCCATTTAATTTTTTTTACAATAAATAGGGAATTTTGGAGTTTAAGACGTAAAAAATTACGTTGTGTAAGTGCCGGCCATTTTAATCTTTGCTTAGTCGACCTTCTTAAAGCTATATACCGAAGCTATCGCTGGAACTTTTTCTCTTTTAGTTGGAATATGCTATGTGGCATATTTTCGTATACACATTCTTTTAAATTTCTCCAACGGAAAAAAAACATCTGGAGCTGATATATCCGGTGAGCAAGCCCACATTGAAATAAAATCGCTGTATATTAAAATATTGTGTTCACTGAGATAATCTGTAACAGATAGACCGTTTATCTTATTGTATCCTTAGTGGCTCAGTCCTGTTGAAACCAAATAAATATATATAAATAAAGCATTAACCTTCCTAGACATGCGCGTTTGTCTGTGAGATCGATGAAATACTTTTTATACATATGGGTATTTCTTTCGAATGGTCAGCCAGGGTGGAAAAATAAAATGCTGATAATCGTCGTGTTTTATTGTTTATAATTATTAAAAAAGTCTATGTTTTTATAATAGAATGGTATATATGATATGATATAATATCTCAGCTGTTTTACTTGAGAAAATTGGGCTGGAAACAGGAAAATTTAATATTTTGCTTTTTAAGATATTTCTCAAGACATTTTTATATTCAATTATTTTACATGCAAACAAATTTGTTATGTTTGCACACTTTCTTTAAAATGTCTCTATTACAATCAATTAAGAAGAGAAAAGTGTAAGAAGAACAAAAAAAGTTCGATTAACGGTTATTAACGGTCAAAACATATGGAAAAATCGTACGTTCGCGACCCGTACGTTCGCGACCGGTACTTACGCCAATTAAACAAAAACCAATTGAGATATTATGTTGTGTAAATACTGGGTAGAGACCTACATTAATACACTTTTAAAATAAATGGATAACTTTTGAATATTCCATTCCATTTCGTAGATTTTTAAATTTTAGTACTGTAAGCCAAAGTTGACTTCTATTTTGCGAACGTTCGTGACCACATATTTATAACTATCATTATTAAAACTTAAACTCCATGAAATCCATCTTTTGCACTAAACATAGAGCTACCAAAATGCTATCGAATCGCAAAAAAAATGCTAGAAAAAGTTGTGATTTCTATATTATTTGTACATCAAAAGCGTACGAACGTACGTTCGTGACCCCAGGAAATGCTCATATTTAATTTTCCAAAAACGAAAGTTGAGTTACAACGAGCATAACACTTGCTTGTACTATGCTTCGTACGTGGTCTTGTGTTCGGTTGCTGTATGTCCTGATTTTCAGAAAACTATGAAACATTGGTTCAAACTTTGGGTCTGTGGGACCGAGCTCGGGTATATGTATAAAAAAACTTAGCGCCGCCATAGGAAGTTTAAAATAATGTTGACCAATAACCCTTTTGTAAGAAATTTTACACCGAAAAGTGTCACTAGCCCCCGGCCTAGAACATAGATAAATTTCTCAACAATTTGGTAGTAATGTCGGCAGAAAGCAGAACAATTTTTCTTATTGCTCAGCTTATGTTTAGGGCATCAGAAAACGTATTTTTGTTATATGTACATACATGTATTAACTTTTTAAGCTTGAGGCCATTTTTATATACATGTAAAAATTTTTTAGAATCTAATAGATTATTTGTATAACACTTTTTTTAATTGTAAATAATTTTTTCTATGTGACCTCAAGATCAATAAATTATACATATTAAAAAAAATCAATATTAATTTAAATTAAAGGTCGAATAAGAAAAAAATATTAACACAAATAATTTTTACAATAAATGAGTGTTTATTTTAAAAAAATCTTGTTTGAGAGTTTGTTTTTGAATATTTATTTTAAGTTACTTCATTCTTTTACTTTGAGTATAATTTCTTTCCACACAATTTGCTTCTATTTTGTTTTCTTATATTTACTTTTATTCAATTGACAACCAAATTTGACGTTTTATGTTATCAATAATTGTCAACGAAGAGCACTAAACATTATGGCAACATAAATGGCCAGTAATAAATATGTACAAATAAGTGCTGTCTACATTAAAGAAAACATAATTGTGACATTTACTGCAATATATGGTAACCGAAGGTAATTTTCGATGATGAATTTCTTTATAGTGTGTTTACATTAAATCGAAATCTTGTTCGTCCGGGATTTTAGGCAAAATCTAAAAATTTTAACTAGAGTTCCAATTCCAAAAAAATTTTACCTTGACACTAGATTTTGGTTAAAAGCTAAAAAAGTTCAACCAAGTACTAAAAAATGTTTCGATGTATAGAAATTACATTTATATAAAAAACAAACAAAAGTTGCGGGTTGTTAAAATTATTAAAAAATTTTCAGATTTTTCAACAAAATTTTAGATAATAAGGTTTGTTTATTGACTTTCGTTCTAGTTCGTCCGGGAAATTGAGCAAAATCTAAAACTTTTGTACCAGAGTTCCCATTCAAAAGAAAATCTACGAGTACTTTGACCCTAGATTTTGGTTAAAACTAGTCAAACCCAAGTAGTTCTCGTCCATATTATGAAATATTTGCTGCGAAACATTTGAGTTTGTAAGTGAAAAAGGAAATATAATTAGAAACGTGTACTTTGTTTTGCGTACAAGCTGTTTTTGTTAGAAGAAAGGAAACAGAAAACATACAAAATGCTTAAATGCGGCAAAAAATAAAGGTAATTGTATGGATACGAATGCAGTTTCCAAAGATAATTGAAGAAAGTTAGTGATATGGACAGTGTCCAAAGTCTTATAACTTTGAACCCGTTAAGTTAACGAAAAAATCATATATGAGGTTTTTTGTGGAAAATTTAATTTTCTACAAGAATATGTTTATCAAAATTGGGGGAAAAAAATTTATTAGCAATTTTATTAGCATAATACGAAAAAAATTGTCACATGTAATTTATTTGAAAAGTCTTAAAGTCGTTAAACGTAGCTTAAAATATGGAACTGATCTTGTGGGAGAGCTTTTTTTATGCCTTTTAAAAATAAGCAAATAATACAGATCAACAAAGAAGTGTGCAGCTTATCATACCGTATCTACAGCATTGCTGAATATTGTTAGTGAAAAATTCAGGGCTGTGGAGTGTTCAAAAAATAGTTTAAACTCCGACTCCGATATTAACCGCAGAGATTGTTTAAGTCCGACTCGAACTCCAACACCTACTCCTACTCTAATCTTGATGCTAAATGTATATGAGACAGGTCCTTATTTGACTTTAAACTCTTTTTTTAATGCAGTACCATTTATATGGTTAAATATAGCAAGAACGTAATTTTGTAAAAATTTCAAATCGATATTTTAATACTGTCACGTTCTGCATTGATCTTTAATATAATTATTTACATACCCAGTAAAACAAATTCGTGTTTTTTGAAGCACTTAAGAGAAGAAGCGCATAATCGAACGCTTAAATAAGAGAGCTCTTATGCAGCAGTAAATGATAACGATTTGAATATACCAAAAAGCTGCTATTTTAGTGCTGACAACGAGGAAGGTTTAAAGCGAAGAAAAATAATATATTATGATTTATGAATATGCTTAAAAAAAGGATTTAGACCAGTAAAAGCAAAACATTAATGAATATGTTAATATAGTTATCCGTTAAAAAAAGCGCTTTATAGGTGCTTTATTCGCATGTTCCATTGTGTTAAGAGTTTTATTGTGTTAAGAGCGTATTGTCAGCAGAAAATAGTCCTGCAAACCGGGAACACTCCATACAAAAATAAGGCACTCTATCAGCAGGTTTGAAACGATTTTAGGTATGAAGTCATATATAAACCTGCTCCATTTGGAGCACATTATTTAATGGGTATGTAAAGAAGGCAAACTTTGGAGTCGGAGTCCCGAGCTTTTGTGGATAACAAATCAGGAGTCAATGTAATTTACTAGAGTTATTATTTTTACTATTATATTTTCCGACATAAGTGCAAGAAAAAGTTATGTGATGGACATTTTTTTTAAATATTTATTCGGCGGATTCTAAGCTACATATATTATTGCTAGTGTTAAGCGGTACCTGAAGTATGAATTTGCTGTTGGCCAAAAACTAATGTCACATTTTTTTGATGGCCTTCCGATTTTTAGATGCTCATATAAAAAATTAGTTACCAAAATCGCAAACCTGTTACAAATAATTCCATGCCGTCCAGTCCGTGTGTTTTTTTTTTCCCAAATTATTTATTTTGTCAGTCATTGCGTTGCGTTAAAATAATTGACTTGTTTTCATGTAGTCTTTACAACAATCTGAAAAAATAAAAGAAAATCTGATGAAAATATTATATATATATATAAATAGATCATTTGAACACCTTCGCTTCTTTAAGGCCACCCTGTATTTACTTTCTTTGTTTTAGTTGTTAAATGTTTTTTTTTTTTTTTTGAAAGATAACTTTGTCAGGGTTATTGTGTAAAATAGTTTAATATTTTGCAGTGTACACATGATATTTTTATTTAAGTATGTTTTGCTTACAAAAGTTAATTACTATAAAAATGTCAAAACGATCCAACTTAAAAGCAAACGAAAAAAAAACTTTTAAATTCCTCTCATAAAATATAATATACGAGTATTATTATTTACAAAGCTTTCTTCTCGTGTACAAATTTTATATATTTTATATTTAATCAAATTTTTTTGGTAGCAAAAGAATTTATTTTTTTAATGAGCAGACTTGGTTTTATGATAAATTTATTTTATATAAAAATTGTATTTATAGAACTAAATAAATTTGTTAGAGTACATTTTAATTTGGGCACAGATTGATAAGTCAACTATTTCTTTGTAAAGCCTGGTAGTCGGTTCATAATTTTACGTTAAATGCAATCAGAACTCGTACGAAAACCAGTAAAACTGCTATATTGGGCTGGGCCGAATATTTAATAACCTCCACCCATATTAATCATAATTCAGGTTTGGACTTTATATCTAAAAATTATATGAAACAAATAATTAGCCACAGAGTTTGATAATTAGTTGCGTTTTTATGCTTATTAATGTATATTTGAAAAGTACGCTTTATGCTAGGAACACAACTGGGACGAACGACGAATTTCGCCCAACACGCCGAATTTTTCAGTAAAAATTCGCTGAGTGAATTCTTCGTGTGAAGCACAATAACGACGAATAACAAGCAGCTTTTATAATTGAGAGAGTTGATTGCTCTTTGTGGAATAGAGTGAAATAGTGTGACCATATAAAAAAAAAATAATGCTTTTAAATTAAAAAATAATCAAAAACACAACTAAAAACTATTTTTGTAGCAAAATACTTTGCATATATATTTTAAATGTTAAACTAAAAAAAACATTTATTAAAGTCAAAAGTAACTTTATTTACTAAAATACTTATAAACTAAAACCAAATATGTTCACTTAGTGCTGATTTGTTCGTCGTTTGCCGGCAAATGAAATAGAAATAAATCTATTGCAAGGACGCCTCGTATGACGAATTTCGCCAGACGCTATTATTGTGTGGATTTTCATATACACCAATATGTTTTATTTTTGACGACGAATATTCGCGGCCAAAAATTCGTTGTTCGTTCCAGTTGTGTAGGTAATTATACATCGATCCTCCAAAAATTTTACTGGATGATTTCTAATCTCTTAAACCTTTGACAGACTAAAATTCGTTATTATGTCGTTATTTGTTACGGGTTTAAGCACCCTTAAGTATTTTCTAAGAATGTGCTTTATGTGGGGCCTATGGTAATTTATGGGCCGATCTTCACAAAATTTTGGATTATGATTTTACTGTCGTTGGACAACTGTGGGTGAAGGACCAGAGTTAAGCACGGATTTCCTAATAAAATAAGTTTAATTTCTTCTTTTTAGATGATAATATTCAATCTTAATTTCAGGATGATGTTAACTTATCTGAGCCTCTTTCTTAACTAACTTAAATTAGACTTTACGAATTAACAATTCATGTTAAGTACTAACAGGATTAAAGTAAAAATACGACAGAGAAGTAATAGATATGTAATTAGGCGCCATCTAGGTTATAAACTGGTAAGGATATATATGTTAATAGAATAATTGGGCTGTTCACATGAACAGTCGTATAAAATGAAATTGTAAAGAATTTAATGATAATCGGCTCATTTGTCAACATTTTTTTTTAGTTTTTGTAACAAAAATATAAATTTCCACATTTTGGTGGATAACTCTTTTTATACTGAACCGATAACGCTGAATTCCCATCCCAAATTTCTTAACACAAATATTGTTCTTTGCTCTTTAGTCTTGCAAAAGAGAGCGTATTTCAACAGACGGACATATGTAGCTAACGAGGCTCAAAATTAATCAAGGACCTAGAATACATATATTTTTAAGGTCTTGCATGAATATTAAGAAAGTTTCGTACGGAATGACAAACTTAGTATTCCGTCAATCACCACTATTGGTGGAGGTTATAAATACTTTTTAGGAATACTTTGAAATAAAGTTGATAGAATTCAATCTCAATTCATTTTGTAAAAAATATCAAAATGTTGTTGGCAACATTTTTTGCAACTGCGAAATCCTTCAACCTGCTCTTATTTCATATGAAATTCAAAGCAAATAGAAAAAAGGATAAACTAAATATTAAATTAGAAGGAACAAATTTAGCCCTTGTCAAGCGGAAAGGGAACCCTTTTAATTTTTTTACATTTAGGCCCTAAGAACGCAACGCAAAAATAATATTGAAAGCAAAAACAAAGTCAAAAATATTTCTAATTTTGTTGTTGCTTTGTACAGAAATTTATACTGCGTTTTAAAATTTTCAACGCCGCAAGATATGCAGCGTTTGAAATTTAAAAATTCAACATGAATTTTTGTAGAAAGCAACAACAAAATTATAAAATATTTTTGACTTTGTTTTAGCTTTTCATCAATACGCCTTAGCCAGAGAAAGTGCGGTGGGGTGCTTTAAAACCATGTGAGATAAGGCCATTATGGCTTTATTGCTCAATGGAATGGGAGATAAAGCCATAATGGCCTTATTGCCCAATCATTGAGAGGTAAGGTCATATTTAAAATTTTGCGAAATGAGAGATATAGCCATACTTTTTTTTCGCAAATGAGAGATAAAGCCATATTTTAAACTTTAGTATGCGAAGCCAAATTCCAATACTTTACTTTAGTGTTTCCAGGAAAAGAAACACTAAAGTTGTGACGCACGCAGGAAAACTTTATTCAGCGAAGCCACCTGCCGCGTCCTACTGGAGGAGAAAACCCGTAAGCGCGGCCGCAGGCCGCCACGCAGAAAAACTTTAGTATGCGAAGCCAGATTTCGTAAAAGGGAAAATCTATTATTAATCAATGTAAAATGCAAAAGTTCTTCAAAACTGAAATGAGAGATAAAGCCTTTTTCTAATATTGCTAATGTGAGCTAAGGCCATGATGGCTTTATCTCCCATTCAAATGAAAAAAGGCCTTATCTCCCTATTGAATGAGAGATAAAGCCATCATGGCCTTATCTCACATGGTTTTAATGCACCCCACCGAAAGTGCTAGTTGCCGCAAAAACGCTGGTCTCCTGCGATTCCGATTAGCTAGAGCCCAAGACACTGAAATTTCAGAAAATGGTATGTACGCATTCAAGGCCACCGATTTGTTTTGCGTTTTGTGCTGATGGAACCAACCATTTGATCAGCAGTTTCGACAAACTTGACCCTGACGTACTTAATGGTATTTTCGATTACAATTCTTTCTATTGGAGGCGGAACAAATAACAAAAAAGCTGACAGCATGTAAGTGCATCTGGAAACTGTAAATAGAGTTGGTCCTGGTTGTGTTGAGAAAATATTCAAAGCCGTAGCTTCAATAGGCTAAGGTAATGAGGTGGCTCTCCAAATCATTCTGTTTTTATCAATTAAAAAACGGATCAACAAAGCTAGCTGTAGGTAAGACGGGTTCCCGTTCGATATCTGTTTCAGAATACCTTATTTTGCTATTCAACATTTTGCATTTTTTCGAATTTATTCTATGAGTTAAATTTCAGTTATGTATTTTATAAAGCTTTTTGTAATAGCTCTATTCCTTAAATTTTTTTAGAAATGACTTTATACACTACCAGTCTGGTTGAATATAATAAAGCTGCTTATGAAAAAGAAATAATTCCCAATATCTATTTATTTTGCTATTTTCTGATATATAATAAATTTCCGAATCTGAAATATCGTTGTAACTTTCTGCGTTGAACAGTGCTCGTATCTCACTTTCTGTCAAGTTTGCCATGTCGTCTGAACTATTGAAAACAACACACAAATTGAACCAAGCAGTGCAAACATTTGTGCCTATTTACAAAAAAAAAAAAAAAAAATCAAATGGGGAATCCCACAATTGTCTTTTACATATTTAATCATTGTAGCTTGGAAAAAAAACAAAAAACGGGGAATCCCACAGTTGTTTTTTACATAAGCTGTTTCTATGGACCAAATGGTCCTTTAACCGAACATTCGTAAGTTTTTTCTAACCTTACAGCAGCGTTAAATTAATATAATTGTTGATATAATCCTTTTCAGAGATTTTGTCATAACTTATAATATAAAAAGTTAACTTCTAAAAATTGTTGAAGGGTATTAGGGATTCGGCAGAGCCGAATATAACATTCTTACTTTATTAATAAAATATTAATAAAATTTAATTTCCAAAATCGGTAAAAAATGCAAAAATAGTGTAACTTTTACGCAGCACATTTCGTTACTATATAAACTATAATTACTTTGGAACACTTAACCTCATTTTCAAAGTTTGTAGAACTTTTTTGCATTCCATTTTAATAACTATTTTACTGCCATTGATTCTCATACTTTGGTTGCCTCAAATAAATTAGGGGTTAAGAATTTAAATAAAATATATTTCTATGGTTTTCTCTTTTTTTCATCGTGAATGTGCAACATTGCACTAGTAAACTGGAGCTGTAATAAAAAGTATTAGAAGGGGTTTTTTAATATGTGTATACTATACGACGCATTTAAATCCATAGATAAATAAATACATATATACACATAAATAAATTTTATATAAACTGAACGTGATTTGTTTATTGAAGCGAATAAAAGTGACCTAAAAAAGAAGTGATTTATTTTCATACTCTTATTGATGGTAGTACGAGGAGTGTGAACAGTAGCAGTAGTAGTAATAATAATAAAGATAATTTTCTAAAAAAAACTTAAAAATTTCTTAAAAAGTATTAGTATGGCAAATGTTACTATTTAGTATGTAAATACATTTTATGACCAAGAAAATATCAGGATAAAAAAAGAGGGTTTGGCCATAAAAATATGTACTGGTTATTTTTTCTTTATTTAATTTCTGAAAAAGTTTCCCACTTCAAATGGTGGGATTAAAAAATGGAGATGCTTTTAGATATTGTTGTTTAGTGCTTGGTACCCTTTTTTAAGTAGCATTTAAATAAGTTGTTAAAATTTTATGCTCCTCATAATGTAAATAATAAATTATATTATTTAAGAATAATGGCAGAACTTGATAAATATTCTTGAAGGGAAGAGTAAAACTTTACTGTCATGAATTAATATGAATATAATGTGTTGCTTTGTTAAAAAGACTTGAGAATATTTTATTAGGCTTTTAGGCAGAAGTAAAGACTTTATTTCATTATCTCTTGTAACTGTTTTAGAAAGATAAAGTTTGAAGAGTGGGAGTGCTATTTTTAAAAGATAATGTGGAAGTTTTATAGATTTTTTGGAGTTTTGAACAAAATAATTTGTTTGTTTTGTTTTAAAATTTTCTGAAGCTGCAAGCCCAAAATGTTTAGAAAAACAGTCTTTTACAATGAACTAAAAAAATTACTGTTAATTTCGAATAGATAAAAGCTCTTTTGGCAAATAAATCACATTAAAATATAAATGGATTTCGCTTCAAAAAAATTATAAAAACAAATCATGATATAAACATAATAAGGATGAACGAATACTTTTCCGCAGAGCATATTGGTTGTCAGATATTTTTTTTTTTCTCATTATTTATTTATTGAATCTTCATATATTAAATATGAACTAACAATAATTAATCAAATCTTATACTAATACTTTATTTTTGTCCTGCCAATGCTAGACGAAAATTTTTCTCCTCACGGTTTCTGTTCACATATGTAGATGTTCAGCGGTTTTCCCTTCGGATGAGTCCTGCGATATCTCTTCTCCTTAATCTAGAGTGTCCACTGTCATTTAAAATATTTCGAGCAAGTGGATTTGGGTGCGACTCAAGCCTTTTTAAATATTTTGCTGCGTACTTCGTAATAATAGTTTTTACTAATGGCACATTGAGATCCTTGTGAATATTAGAGTTTTTAACATACCAGGGAGCGGCTGTGATTATTCGAAGAAGTTTATTTTGGCGCCTTTGAATTTTTTCGATATTTGAGGCCGAGGCAGTGCCCCATAGCTGAATACCGTAGCACCAGATTGGCTTCAATATAGAGTTATAAAGTAGAAGTTTGCAGTCGAGGCTAAGAACAGAATTTCTTCCAATAAGCCAATATATTTGAATTGCTTTTAGTTTCATTTGTGTTAGTTTTGCTTCTATATGGCATTTCCATGTCAAACGCCGATCTAGATGAATACCGAGATATTTTACGTGCGATTGCTGGGGCACTAATTGATTATTGATTTTAATAGGGGGACATGACTCCCGACGCAAGGTGAATGTTATATGTACGCATTTTTGCTCATTGACCTTTATCCTCCATTGTTTTAACCACTTTTCCAGTTCAAATATATGATCCTGCAAGTAACGGGATGCTTCATGACAGTTTTCGTGTACGCTTAGAAAAGCTGTATCATCAGCAAATGTTGAAGTTAGGGTGTGGTTATTTGTTGGCATGTCTGAGGTATATATTAAGTATAACAGTGGGCCCATGATGATTCCCTGAGGGACTCCAGCGTCAATTGGCTGAGGAGAACTTATAAAATCACCTTCTTTAATTATAAACCTTCGACCGATTAAGTAGTTTTCTAACAGCTTGTGTGTGTTTACTGGTAAGTTTAACTTCAATTTATGTAATAACCCTTCATGCCAGACTTTATCAAAAGCTTGAGAAACATCGATAAAGAGGGCGGAACAATATTTTTTTTCTTCAAAGGCTTTTCTTATGGCGTTTACTATACGATGGGTTTGTTCAATTGTGCTATGTTCTCTTCTAAAGCCGAATTGATGGTTAGGAATACATCTATTTACATTTAAAATTGGGGCTAATTTTGACACTAACAGCTTCTCAAACAGCTTTGATATATTAGACAATAAGCTTATAGGTCTATATGACTCAACTTTTGTAGGATCCTTTCCTGGCTTAGGTATCATTGTAACTAAGGATACTTTCCATTCTTGTGGGTAGTATTCAAGGCGTATAATAGCATTAAAAATTAAAAGAATAATTTTCTTTGCTATGCTGGGTAGCTCTAAAAGCATTTTGTTGCTGATCTTATCAAAACCAGGGGCTTTCTTGGGGTTTAAATTATGAATAGCCTTTTCGATTTCTTTTATCTCAAATCTAAGGGGAACAGCAGCTCTAACAGCAACTGGTGGCAACTCGACTACAATATCGGGAGATGTATGCGGGGTAAATACGTTTTTCAAATGATTAACAAAAAGATTTCCTTTTTCTTCATCATTTCGTGCCCAACTTCCATTTAAGTTTCTTAATGGTGGTTTAGTGATAACTGGTCTTTTAAGATTTCTAGCTGCACGCCATAATGAGTAGTCTGATTGAGAAGTTGCATCAAGTTCCTTAAGATATTTTTCCAGGGAAGCCGTTTTCTGAGACTGCAGTAACTTTCTTAGCCTTTTTGTGCACTCTTTTAGTAAATTCTTAAGTTGAGGGGATCTATGCAATTGCCATTCTCTTCGAGCTCTCCTTTTTTCAGTCAAGAGACGCTCAACATCTGCAGAATATATTTTACTATTTTTGGTTTTTTTGAGGGTTATACTAGAATGTTGAACAGCTAGTTTCAGATAACTGTCAAAATTTACAATAGAAATATCCACATTCTCCGGCGTACTAATATTAATATTTTCAGTGCAGTGGGTACTGAGATATTTTTTATATTTTAACCAATTTATTTGAGTGGCTGACGTCACTAAGTTATCAGACGGAGATACAATTCTATAAGGGTTTGATATGGTAAGAATTGTAGGTGTGTGATCAGAAGATAGTTCTAAGGAAGCTTCAACATAAATCGTTTCTACGGGGATGTTTTTAACCACTCCAAAATCGATAACATCTGGAACTTTTTGCTGATCAGAAGGCCAATATGTTGGTTGTCCGCTCGCGACCACATTTAGATCCATTTTACAAATTGTGTTAAACAAAACACGACCCTTAGGTGTAATAAGTCGTGAACCCCAGAAAGTGTGTTTAGCGTTATAATCGCCAGCAGCCAGGAAGCAGGGTCCTAATGATTTGAAATATTTATTATATTGGCTTTCTGATATAGAAAATCTAGGTGGGGAGTATAATGAAGAAATTACTATGTTTCGATTTAATTCCTCAACGCAAATGTTCGTTGCTTGGAGATAGTCTTCACGATGATCACTCATTAAGTAGTGTTTTACTCGGTTCTTTATCAAAATGGCAGAACCGCCACAAGCTCTGTCTCGAAGGTCCTTGGTATCATATAATATATAACCATTGATTTTAAACGTATTTCTTGAGGTCAGATGAGTTTCAGAAACCATCATAACATCAATTTGTTTATTTTTAAGGAAGTATTCTAGTTCATTTTTATGTTGGCGGATGCCGTTTGCGTTCCAAAAGCAAATTTTTAAACAGTTCATGGCTTGTTTAGTACAGCTTGCAATAACATCGATTGCATTCTTAACATTTCTTGCATCATGTTACCCATTGTGTTAGTAAAATTGTTAACTGTTTGCACTAATGTTTCCATAGTTTTTTCTAGCCGAGTCAAATTAGAAATGGGAATTTCGTCGTTATTTGGTACATCACTTTGCAGTTGCATAGGATTAGATTTTAATACATTAGCGTACGAGGTTCTGTTATTATTTGGCTGAGGCATCTGGACGCCGTACGTGTTTCCTTGATTAGTTGCCTGCGTTTGAGGGGGATTAAGTTTCTGTCCAACAGAACGCTTGACAATCGAATATACCGGGCATCCTCTATAGTTGGCAGTGTGGTTACCACCACAGTTGCTACATTTTTTTACGTTAGGGTCATTTTTGGACTTATCGCACCGGACGGTACCATGTAATTCTCCACATACGACGCAAACAGGGGGTAAATGGCAGTATGCCCTAGTATGACCAAATTCTTGGCAGTTTAAACACTGAACGGGCCCATTTCTTTTGTGCGGCTCCTCTATCGTGATTTTTCTGTACAGAATGTATTTTATACTGTAAATGGGATGCGTTTCATTTTTTTTTAGCTTAACATCGCCGGGCTCTAACTCCACTCGAAATAGTGGTTGGGGATTTTTTTCCCTATTTTTAATATTTGTAACATTTTTTATTTTGAAGCCCTTTTCTTCTAAAAATGTTTTTATTTCGTCTGGGTCCACGCATGAGTCAATGCCCTTTATCACAACCTGAAGACCTTTGCTGCTTTTCAGTTGGTATGTATAGAAGCTTTTTTTAAGTGCTTCAAACTTATTAATTATTTTGCGAAAATCATTCTCGTGATTAACCTGTATTTTTGTTTCGTTTATATTACCACGCTTGATTGCAGCTACGTAAAACGAATTTTCACCTATCACCGAGATTAAACTTTTTATAAGCTCACTTGAGTTTTGCTCTCTAAGATATATCGGGGGTGGCTTTGACGTTTTTATGACGTTAGGTGCTTCAGAAGATTCATCCTCCAGAATTGCAAAACGATTTTGCGAGTTTATTCTATCAAAAGATGGAACTTTCGAGGCAGAGGCTACAGCTGAAGAGGCAGGGCTGCGACCACGTTTAAGCACTGTTACATACCTGTCCATACCAACTTGCACTTGTGGTTTTTGACAAATTTTTTCTTGTTTGTTTTCCATTACGTCTTTGTTCGAGTTTATGTTGTCAATGGTAACGCTTGTATTGTTTTCTGTTGTTGTATTTATTTCCACATTGCTTACACTAGCATGAGTATCATTTATTTTTGTTGTTGTTTCATTGTTATTACTCATATAGAGTTGTTTTTGTTTTTTTTCACCGTTTTTTTATTTTTAATTTTTGTTAACTGTGCTCTTTTTATTATGTATAATGTTGTTACACCGAGATAATAAAAGAAAAAAGAATAAATATTTTTTTTGCACAGATTATTTGCAAGTATGTATGTGCGTACATACATACATATGTAGGTATATTTTTTTACTTGTATTTTTTTCTTAATTTTTTTTTTTTTTTTTTTTTTTTATTTTTTTATTGTTCACTTTTATATTGAGCGTCCAAATTCGCTTGTTAAATTAACTAATTTATGTTAAAAAAAAGAACCGTATGCGGAGTTAAAAGAAACACGTCTTTTCTCATCGAGCACGACCGACTGAATGAATGGTTGTCAGATATAAAACACCTTTGTGTATATTAAAATATATCTAATTATATATGCGTCGGCCGAAATACGTCTTGCACAACAATCTCTGCGTTAGGTTTTTTTTACATTTCTTCACTCGACGTAAGACGACCAAATTGGGACAGACTGGCCGTTTTTCTTTCCAATTTCTTACAGTTTTAGTAAAGAAATTTATTACTATCTTTAGGAATTGTTTTATTTTTTATTTGTAGCATAAATCGCTCATTTGTTACAACAACGTCATAAGTCAAGCATCCCATATTTTGACTTAATATTACTAATGTATAGTAATGGCCAATTTTCAGGATTGACATTAAGACACATTTATGTTTAAAATCATTTTAAATACAAAATTGTCTTCTTCACTCAACATTTAAATAAAACTTAATTCACCGATGTGATACATTTAAATTCAACTTAAGTTTCTATTGGATAAACTTAGCAAGGTGGCCTAAATATCACAACAATACAACAACGACAGGCAAAGCAATTATAACCAGCTGTTTTTTAAGACCACCTTGTAAATAACTAGACTTTTTTAATGAAATTGTTGTATTTAGTAGTGCTACCATACTTTTATCCTAATTAAATAAGACTTTTGAAATTAAACTCAAACGATTTAAGTTTATATGAAAATTAACATAATATAGATTTGAATACTATCCTAAAAATTGGCCAAAAAACATTCTCATAAAGATATTCCGCCTAAGTTATAAAAATTAAAACAGGTTAATAAAGGGTGTATGAAACGGATTTCCATACAAAATTCGTTTCATAAACCCTTTATTAATTTTCATACAAAATCCGTTTCATAAACCCTTTATTAACCTGTTTTATTTTTTATAACTAAGGCCGATTGTAAAGATATTGTAAACTCAACTTTTGTGAGACGAAAAAAATGTTCTTTCTCCATAATTGTTGTGTGTGAGAATTTACAATTTTTAAGTCGTTTTATGTAAACTAATATTTTTGAGTTATGACGATCTTGCAGCAAACGACCGATACATAAATTAAATTACTACTTTTTTAAATAAATAATATTGTTTTATATTAATATTCCATCTTACTCAATTAGCATTTTTTGTTTTTGCTAAAATATGGTCATACTATCAGTAAACAAAACAAAGTAAATAAATTAATGAATTAAAGATAATTATTGCAATTTGTATACAATATTCAACATTTTAATAATTTTTATTTTTAAAATTTTTTACTTTAAAATGGCACTGATAGCTTTTCTTTTCGCCATAATTATGTTTCAGTCGACGAACTTACGCAACGATTTCTTGCCGACAATTTCAACGACATCAACCTTTGCTTATGATACAACTTTTTTAAGGATCAACGACACCCGCTTTGAAGCATTTCGATAGCTTCAGGATCATTTTTTTCAATTGGAAAATAAAGCTAAACGAACAAAAAAGTTTACATATAGCATTTACTTTGCGTAGAGAATCAATTACAATAAATAATCAAATAATAACACAGCATTCGAAAGTCAAATATCTCAGTATATATCTTGATAGACGTTTAATATGGCAGTGATATATAGAGGCAGATCTAATTCAAACTTAAAGCAATTTAATTAAATTGGCTCAATGGAAGAAATTCTAGGCTTAGTCTGGACTGTACACTCCTACTTTAGAACTCTCTTAAATCCAGTATTTCGCTTCACAGAAAAAATTAATTATTTTCTCCAATCACCAAATTTATACCAAATTCATAATATCAAGCAAATAATTTGTTGATTTGGCAAATATTACTAAAATGATTATATTGATTACTAAAAATTTTAAAATAGTGAATATTTGTTTTTCAATAAATTATATTTTTAATTTCAATTAAAAAAATGTTCAAAAAACTTTGCCATTTCAAACAATGTGTTAATTTCTTTAATTAAATATTGACAATTCCCAACAACAATTCTACATGTTTAAATAATTTTATTTTTAACGAAAAAAGTCAATTAAGATTTTTAGTTATTTATGTTAATTAAATCAAAATTAATTTTTTAAATTTCTGTATAAAACTCGAACATTCACCAAGATCTCGACCTCCAATATAGAAAATAATCCAAAGGTGGCAAAACAAAATTCTTCAAATCATCACATCTGATCTCTCGAACATTCCCAATACCCAATGTGCCATCAGTAAAAACTATCGGTCATGTTCTGAAAATCGAAATCGAGTAAAATTATAATCGAAGGAAATTTTCAGTTAAAATTTTATAAAAATAATTTTAATGTAAGTCTAATAAATAAAAGTGGCGCTCAAAATGAAGTACATAAAACGGAACATTCTTATGAACCTTTAAAACAGGATCGTTTTGAAAATTTGGTCGATTTAAATTTCACCCGAATTCACTTTCCAGAACCTGGATGTATGATCACAGAACATTCAATAAAATATCTAAAAATGCTTAGCCCAAATCAACTAACTCGAAAAAAAATCAATCCTGCAAAAGATTTTTTAAAACAACAAAAAAAAAAGACATGGTAGCACCTTTGAAAGAAAATCAAAAGAAGATTTATTTTAATCACACTGGTCGGCAAAAAACCAAAAAAAGTCGGAAGCAAGAACTTTGTTATGTGATTTTAATTGACTTTATTCCATAATAATGAATAATAAATAAAATTAACATTTGTACACTGAATTTCATGACGAATGGCTGATTTTGTTCATAATATACCTGGCTTTTTGCTAAATGATAAAAATGAACAATTTTTGTCCTTTTAATTTTTTTTAAGGATTTTTAAAAATAAAAAATAGTACTAATTTTGTACAAAAAATAATATTTATCGAAACTAATTTTTGAATAACTCCGAAGCAGTTGGACATTTTTTTTTTATAGCTTAAAGGAAATTTTATTCCTTCTTATTTTTTGATCAAAATCGGACAAAACGTTCTTAAGTTATGATGAAATATATAAGCAGGACCGCCTTATTTTGGGCGAAATATAAGTCCCGCCCATAAAAAAAAACTAGACGTGATAGAAAAAAATGGAAAACTTGTTTGAGTTTAGCGCCTTGAAATCTTTATATTCCATATATTTTTATTTAAAACAATTTTTTTGCTGAAGAGTTTAATCATCTAAAAAAATCCTCCAATGATTAGAAAAAAGACTTCTCATAAATTTAAGCTTTTTGCTCATTTTGTATAAACATGTAGATAAAAATCGCTTTCAATAAACAGAAATATATATAATGTTTTCCCGCAACGTGATTTGCACGGAAAAATTCCTCATTATCCAAAAGCTTGGTAAGGAAAACGGAATAGCAGATCGGCAACGTATACCTTTACTTAAGGGTAACGATAACTTAAGACAAAACATTAAATATCTGCGATAAACATTTTTCATCTGCGGCTTACTTAAGGGTACTTTACACTATCGCACAAGTCTTACGTATTTTGAAAGAAATACAACCCTGTCATGATTAGTTGATATTGTATTGCAAAAAATCACTCTATGTTTCTTGATTGGTCTTATATTGATTATTTGTTCTAATTTTTTGTAGGTCCGTCTGAAGAATTTTTTTTCACGAACTTTTATTTGTTGGTTTATAATGGTTTGGAGTGTTGTTTTGGAGTGTTAACTATAAGATAACAAAAGCAAAAAACGAAAAGAGAGTGGGAGAAAAATTTTTTTGGCCAAGCAAAAGTTATCTTTGAAACCATGGAGCACCGTTGGGATGCCTCCACACTCTTATTATTGTCTCTTAAATGTAAAAGCTTAATTTCCTCTTGAGTTCTTTGAAAGTAAGCAGGCTGACAAACATCAAAACATGGCTAAATCGACTCGAAATTCCCCAAGGATCCTAAATAAACCTTATTGTGTCTTCGATAAATTTTGCTCTACGTTACTCACGTAATGACAAACTAAGTGTACTTTTATTTAGATCCGGGTATACAAAACTAACATTCTTTCGTCTGACTGAAGTTGTTTTAACTTGAATTTTTCGCACTTTGTCAGCTTTTGTTTATAAACTCATAGTCACTTTTACAAATGCTAAGACAAAGTGCCTTAATAAAATATTCGTTTTTTATAAAAATATTATGATTTTTTTTTTAAATAAATAAATATATTTCCTATTTAACTTTTTAAATTAAGAATTTATACAGAATTGTTTTTCTTGTTTACTTCTTTATTGTTTCTAGTTTATATTTTCATTTTTTCTGAAAAAAAATGTTTTTCTGTATTTTATTTTGCTTTTCAACACAAGTTTCTTTTTTAACTACTTTTCGTATTTCAATTTGTGTTACAGTATGTATGAGTATAAGGGAAATACTTTTTTAAACATTTACTAAAAAAAGAAAAACAAATTCTAGGGAGATTTTTCATAACTGAAACTCTAACACACCCACACATACACATAAAGAAAAGGGCAAATGCACAAGAGAACAAAAAAAAAAAAAAACGTAGTAGAAAAATGTTACACACATTTTTTACAGTTTGAAGTTATGGTATGCAAAAATTTAGGAAAAGAAAAAATAGAAAGAAAAAAAAAACAAAAAGTTTTTCATCTTTATAGAAATATAGAAAGAAAAAATAGCCAGAGAATAAACTTTTCTACTTTAAAGAAATAGAAAAAACGGGAATCTAAGTGGCACAACGAAAAACTTTTAATTGTTAAAATAAAGTTTTTTTTCTTTTAAAATAATGGCAATTTTTTTTAAACTTGTTGAGAAAAAAGACTTAAGCTATTATGCATGTAAATACTTACTAAAATAAATAAATAATTTTTAAATAAGAAAAAAAATCTAAAACTTAAATTGAAAAATAAAGACAAAATTTGGAAGTTTGTGCTAAGAATAAAAAGCAAAGGAAAACATGTGTTTGCGGCAGTTGCTTTAAAATAATATTAAAATTATTTTTTTTGAACCCTAGAGCACTAACGTCATTTTTTATACGTAAACACTTATCATAAGTCGAAACGACTAAAATATATATCTGTAAGCAAACTGTTAATTGGTTTGATAAAAAAAAATTTTTCGTTTTGTTTTTTTGATTGAAACCGAACCAAAACAGAGATCGCTGTTTTAATTAACAAAAAGAATATAGCAAAAAGTTAATACCGAGATCATTAAATTTAGTACTTATTAAAAAAAATTTTTATTTTAACAGCATTTGTTGCACAATTCTATCTTGTGTTCTTCACATACGGTCTTAGCACATTTCGCACCTATTGACTTTGCCTTTATGTGCTTCAAGTTCAGCATTAGCCTGTTTATTATCCCTTTTACCTCATATTTTGTAGAACTTCGTTATAAAAGCATCAGCTAAACCTTTTTAAAGCTAATTTTTCGTTCCATAAAAAACAATTACTATAGTAACAATAACTAAATTTAATCGGCTTATATACATATATTAACGAAAAAAATTAAAAAAAATTGTTTTTCAAAAGTTAAGTCATATTCAAAATGGCATAATTACGCTGAATTAGCCGAATGTGTTGAGTTTATTTTTAAGAAAGTACTTAATGTTTGTTTAGATTACACTATGCAACAAAATAAAATTTTTTTTTCGTGATTTTTAATGAATTAAGTTTTTCTTTTCTTAGCCCTTTCAGTGTTTTTGTCGAATATATTCGACATTATATTTTACGCTGTTTTAACGCCCTTTTTCTGTATAAAAATGTACAGTTAATTATATTTTTATGTTTTATCTGAAATATAGACACTTTTGCTATTTTAAATTGTTATTATAGTAGGCATAGAGTTTATCTTCTTGTTATTGAGCGCATTGTCGTCCACTAGTCAGAAACTTTGTAAAAATATTATATTTAGGAAAACAACAACAATAAAAATTTCGGTGATCGGGCGATATTAAAAAAAATTGTAAGTATTGATACATGCGTAAATAACTATTTACTAAAAAAAAAAATTGCAAAAATAAATTGTAGGGCCTTTTGTGGACCTTTGAAGGTAAATTTTGCATAGATTCGCCCCAAATTATTTTTGACCCTGAGAGGGTTAGTGTGTAACGGTCCTCTAGGCACAAAAACTGTCGAAATTTAAATTCTATTGATAAAGATTTTTAAAAACACTTTGTTCTATTATACAAAATAAAACTTTTGAGTTTGTTCGTCGCAAATTTTCGACACAAGTTTTCTTTTTTTAGCGAAAACTTCAATGCAACTGGTTACATACATTTTCTTCTGGTCCCATGACATCTGCCAAAAACGTTCAAATATTTCCTGACATAAATTTTCGGAAAAAATAGAACAATTTCTATTCGAAGCTCTTTTTGACGTGCACACAGGTTTCATTTCTCTTGGCCTTCTGTAAACG
Organism: Pollenia amentaria; assembly: GCA_943735925.1. Classification (NCBI taxonomy): domain Eukaryota; kingdom Metazoa; phylum Arthropoda; class Insecta; order Diptera; family Polleniidae; genus Pollenia; species Pollenia amentaria. Next base: position 181,776,128 of record OX031007.1, on the reverse strand, counting down.
ATTTTGCCTTTTGAAAAACTTTCATATCCCTTACCGTTCATACGGTTTTTCTTTCTTTCTTCTTTTTTTTTGACCTTTTTGGGAACTTTCACATTTTTCTTTAAACCATTTTCGATTATGGAACACATTTTGTTGCTTCTTAACACTTTTTTATTTTCTCTTAACTTCTAACAATAAATAAAATTTAATAAAATACAAAGAATAAGAAGTCAGATGTAACTTCGTTTTAAAAAAAAGTAAATTAAATAAATAGTTACTTAGGTTATTTGATTTCAGAAAATTGCCGATAGGTTATTTGGTAATCACTTAGTCATTTGTAATATTACATGTTTAAAATTGCACACATATGCGTTATGATATAGGGAATAAAAATCCATAAAAAAACTCAATTCGGATATTTTTGCAGATAGGTTATTAGGTCTTTAAGATGACGATATATTTAATTATGAATACATATTTAAATAGAATTGGTGAAATTCGCCATAAGGAAATTTTCTATATACCATTTTGAAAAATACTAAATACGCTTCATAATATATTTGAAAATTTAATCAAAATCTTATAGAAAGCATTAACATTCTGTTACGGGTGGACCATAACGAACCATACTGCTTATTAAATTGCTTATAAAGTAAATCATGTTGGCATAACTCTCTTTTTAGTTGTACAGAATCTTTCTTTGTGTCAGTAGATCCATAGGTAAATCCAAAATAGTGGTTTCATTTTCAGAATCTCTACAAAATCTTAGATAAGGTGTGGTATTTTATTTTACTTGTTTTGCCTGGCCTTTCACTTTTTCCTCAAAATTGTTAATGACATAGATATAGAAGTAATAAATTTTCACGAAAACCATTATTTTTAGTATTGAATTACAATAATGAATAACAAGGGTTAGTCTAGTTTCAAACTGGGAAAGATGGACTAACAAATTGCTAAATTGACTAAGAACTAGCTAAATTACCATTATTTATTAACAGTAGCCGCCTTCACTTCTAAACGCGCTAACAACGCGCTTGTAAAATTAGTATTTTTTCTGGGCACCCCAAGTACCCATGACGCTCTGGTTAACGTTTTTTTCATTACTAATTTATGGGTTAAAATTAAGTAAAAAAAATAACTTAAAAGATTTTGTTGTGGAATCCTTCACATATCCTTAATGAATATTTTAATTATTTTTTCTTTGTATTCTTCCTTATCTTAATTTATCTTAAATATCACGCGAGACTTAACTCAATTTGAAATCTTTTATTTAAACGAAATTTTCTTTTCTGACACCGTTGAAAGAACCATTTACATTTAACTTTTTTTAATATTTTTTTTTCTATCAAGTCTGTCAAGAATATTTTATAAAAAAATTAACTTTGGTATCCATTTATTGCTTACGTATCACATTAGAAAAAAATATATCATAATTTATAATTTCTCAAAGGCTTAACAGTGTTACTGATTTTCTATTTAGATCCTATTTGGTGTTTCTATCAAAAGATTTTCTTTTGATTGTTGTATGGAAAACCCAAACACAGAAGAGAAAATATACAAATAAAAATTTATTCTGTAAAATATTACTTACCCTTTTTGTGTGAATGTTGATGATAAAGGGGTCTTAACAAAAACCCTGTTTTTGATGAATTATTATAATTTTCCTTCTGTTGTTATTTTCTTTGCTTGCTTTTTCCCACTATATGTATAATATACAATATAGACTTGTTTATCAGTATGATGCTTTTCTTCTTTCAAAGTTCTTTTGCAACATCAAAAAGGCAAAGTTTGTAATAAAAAGAGAGGTCCTTTTATAGCTTCAAGGGTATTTTCTAGTTTCCTCATGTTTTAGTTTATTTTGCTCGTTGACTGTTTGAAATCTATAAAAAAAATGTTAAAGAATGTTTATACAATTAACAGAGACGGCATGTTAAAGGATTAAATGCAAAGGAAGGAAACCAGTAAAGAAAGAAATAAGAGAAATGTTAAGTGTTGTTGTTTTTTCTTCTGGTATGTTTAGGATTTTCTTTTTTAATTACCTAAGATCACTTTAAACGCAAAAGGCTATAATTTTATTTACGAGTATTTAACAAAATATAAAAAAATTGTTTTTATATAGCGATTTCAAATGAAAAAATTTTAATTTTTCAAACACTTCTCTTTGAATTTGGTATCGTATTTTTAATTTTCATTTAATTCAGCGTTTATAATGAGTTCCATTATTTTTTGCCATATTTGTATTTTACACGAACATTATTGCTCTTGTGCTGCTGTTTGTTGTATCAACAATTATTGTCGTCGATCCATCTTTTAGTATACTGAACGAAAAAAAAAAAATAGTTTTGTAAATCGTTTTAAGCATGTTCATCTATCCGATCATGGGTATTAATTTCAATTTAAAGAATTTTGTAAGAATCGTACGTGATCTTACCCAGCACCCATACAAAGAATGGTCAGACACAAAAAAGCAACCAATTAAGATGGAAATAAGAAGCCTCAGATGGGACTGGCTTGGACATACACTCCGCAAGTACCCAAATGATATTACAAAGAAAGTCTTAGAGTGGAGCAGGTGCATCGGATGACCATCATCACTTGGAAATGCCAAATAACAACGGAACTATCCAAGCTACGACCACAGTGGAAGGAGGTCATCAACCTGTAAAAGCAATATATAAATAAATCTTTGGATCAAGGTAAAGGCAGAATTTTTCAATATAATTTGATAAATGTTGGCGCTTAAGGTTCTTTTAAGGTGAAATCGAAAAGAAACTGCACGACTTCTTTTTATACTTATCTTTTACCTTGGAAAATTTTGTTTTAAAAGATCCAAAATAGATCACAGCTCTTATGTAAGACCCATTCCACAAAATCGTTTAAACCCAACTAAACTTTTTTAAAATTAACCCCCATATTCATTAAAAATATTTTAGGTTTAAAGCAGGTTTATGTAACGAATTTTCTATGAAAATTTGTTTAATTAACCGTTTATTATTCAAAAATATTTTGTATGAATATGGGGGTAAGTATCCACATATATAAGATATATTACTTGTTTGTTAACCAAAATTTATTCACCAAATTTCAAGAGCAAATTTCGAAAAACCTTTAACTTGCACAAAAATATTTTGAATAACGAGAAAAAATGTTCATTTGTAGCTTAAATATTAATATAAAAAGCACCATCAAAATTCAACCGGATGGATCCCTAACTGAACATACATAGCTATCATAAAGCCCCCCTTTGCAATTATTTTTTCAAAATAAAACCCAATGCCACTTTAATTAAGAGTTAGAGAATGTCACTAGCGTTACAATGAAAATAACCAACTCTATAATGCCTCTACAAAATTTGATCTCGATTTCACAAATCATAAATTGCGGTATTCAAATTGTCGATTTGTTACAAATACATTATATTTACCGTAGGAACACAATTGCTCCGTATGAACGTAGTACCGTATGACTTATATGCATTATCTAATTAAAATTATAATTTTGTATACAAAGACACACAATAGCCGGTAAAAACGTAGAAACGTATCTAGATATTACGTCGACTTATATCATACGCCAGCGTCCTACTTTTTTGCGGCGTACGACTTAACGTCGTTCCTAGCATTAACCACAATTATAGTTTTACCTCCAACTAATGTGGGGAATTATATGGTAGGGCTTTATAGACTTTACTTAATTACCTTCTTTGTTGACTTGTGAAGTATGGGAGCGCTTTTTGCAATAATGATTATATAATTGTTTTTAAATTGTAGCTTATTATTACTAGTCAAATATTTTATAAATGAAGGGCTGCTTGTTATAACAGCATATTAAGGTTAAAGAAAAATATCGAAAATAGGTTCTTCATGAAAATTTGAACCGATTGTCCGGTTAATTTTCCACAAATTCATTTTATATGACAAGAAATCATACCACTAAATTTCGTCAGGATAGGCCCATATTTTACCATAGACTTAATGTAAGGTCCACTCTCGAAAAACACTTTTGTTTGCCTAGACTACTGCTTAAAGTCCACTCTCAGTGCTCATAAAACCGTAACAAATATTTATATTGTGGTAAAATATGGTATGTCGTAGTTTTATAAGACTAGAAAACACATGACGAAATTTCGGGATCAGTTTCACCCTTATTTTGTGTTTCAATTAGGTTACCGCATTAAGTTGCGCATCAATAGAAATAAGTCATTCCAACAAAAAAAAAAACTGTATAGAAAGAGAAGACAAAATTATTTGCTACACAGAAAAAAAGTGTTTTATCAATTAATAAAATGGTTTAAAAAGTATTTAAATTTAATAAATATGATAATTGAATCAATTATTTTTTTAGTTGAAAGAAAATTAAAAATTTAATTTTCATTTAATTAACATTTTACTTGTTTTGAAATAAATTTTCAATTAAAATTTTAATTAAATAACAAAAAAACTTAATTGACTTTTTTCGTTTAAAATAAAATAATTTAAACATGAAGAATTGTTGTTGGAAATTATTAATATTTATTTAAATAAATTAACACATTGTTTGAAATGGCAAAGTTTTTTGATAATTTTTTTTATTAAAATTAAAAATATCATTTATTGAAAAAAAATATTCACAATTTTACATTTTTTAGTTATCAATATAATCATTTTGGTAAAAGGTGCAAAATCAACAAATTGTTTGCTTGATATTATGAATTTGGTGTAAATTTGGTGATTGGAGAAATTTAATATTTTTTTCTGTGTAGGAAACGTCTCAAATCGAAACACAAAAAAGCAATTTTATAAGCGTTCTAATAAAAAGTTAAAAATAGTAAGAACATAATTAAGAGGGTTTTGTGTTCGAACTAGTCTAGTGTTTAAAATTCTGTAGCGCCAGAGGTGATTCATTTTTTTTATTGATCACAGCAAAAGAAGAAAAAAAAAAAAAATAATAATATTAATATTTGAATACAAATTTTTTAAAATTCGAAAAATTTTATATCAAAAATTGCTCAACGCAAGGTGAAGTGATTTACAAAATAACCCCCTTAATTGTTGCTTACGACCTGCAATAAATGAAATTAAACCTTAAAATTGTAGTGCAAAAAAAATAATTATTGCTTGTCATACTAATAATAAACTGTTAATAAATTTACAACTTACAAAAATGTAGCTACGATCGTAATGCAAAAAACGTACAATCGTAAAAAAAGTAGAAGCGAAACGAAGTGGAAACAGAATACCAAACGGAGAAAATTTCGAAACGAATCGAATAGGGTCAGTTAACCACATATAAATAAAGTCAGTTATACATATATATTTATATATATGGAGTCAGTTCTCGAAAACTTGTCTTTGGAGTAGGCCTAAAACTGCTACGAATTTAAATACTGTGAGGTCGGTTTTTATTAAGATTGGATCATAACTTATAGATTTCATATTGATCCCACTTCTAATGCATTCTTATCCTCGATTAACACTTTTAATTGCTGTAATTCAAATTCTGGCAAAGTTGTAATATATTCTTTAGTTTGATATTCCTTGAATGTCGAAAGTGAATTGAAGATTTTTTTTTTGGAAAAAAATTATACGCTTTTATTTCTGCCAAAGAAAAAAAAAATTAATAAAAATCCAAAATATTGTGATTTTTATTATAAATGTCAAAATGGTTACGGCAACAGTGAGACAACACCGGCATTAAATACAAGGAGTCATTGTAGAGCTCTGAAATTTTGCACAGGTTATTTTTGAGACAATTCCAGTTTTTTTAAAAAAAATTAAGAAAATTCGCCCACTTTTACGCCCACATCCCATACAATTTAAATTTGTAAAATGCCGTATTGTCCGTAATACTTTAGGTATAACTTTCAATTTTGGTATACTTGAATGTTATATTGTTACAAACATTATCGGGAAAAAATTTTGAACTTTGGTCCACTTTTACCCCCACCACCCATACAACCTCAACATAAAAAGTGCCATATTTTCTAAAATATTTTAGGTACAACCTTCAAATTTGATATTACTGTTATTTATATCATTTAAAATGCTTCATGCAAAAATTACAATAACACGCCCACTATTACGCCCACCTCCCATTGAAATGCAATAAAAAAGAACAAATTTTTTTTTCATTCTATCAATAATTTTTTTACATCATCATGGTATTCTAATTTTTTTAATTTCATTCTCATTCTAAACGAATAAATATAAGGAAATAGTGCATTACATCTTCATTCGTAGAAATACGTGAGTTTTTACGAGAATGGAATAGCCTACAGTTTATTAAAAAATTAAAAATTATGCAACAATCTAACCCAAAGTCAATGACCTTCAAAAAAATTATCAATCAAATGAATGATGTAAATAAAATAATAATAAACAATAAGTGAATAGTTGTAAACAATTAAAAAAAATAAAAGTAAAAAGTTGTAAACATGCTATTGCATGCTAACATACATATAGCGCCAGAATGTGCTCGTTGCTTATATTTTGTAGTTTTTTGTATGTTTAAAGTACTATTGCAAACTTTTGCTATATGTCCTTTACTTCAAATGAAAGCTGAGACTTCAATCTTTCATTTGATATAAGTCTGCACCTAGGGCGAGGGGCTGCTCTATATTTCCTAGTCCATTGAAAATGCAAAATGTTCAATTTTTACACCACAGTTCTGTTGTTAAGAAATTTTTTTGTGTTGTTTTTTTTTAATTTATTTTTTCATCTACTCATTCTACAACAACTAAATTAATTAAAAAAATTAAAAAAAAAATTAAATAAAAATATTATGTATTTTTTTTGAATATTACATGTTGAACTAACATATTTCAAGCGCGTTGGCATACCTCAACTTTGACTTACTCTAGACCTTACTCTAGTAATGAAGTTATGAGGCTGAAGTTTGAGGGAATTGTTACTCATATATCTGTTAATATACTGTGAAAATTTCATCCAAATTGGACGACACGCCAAAACCATTTTTTTTCCACGGTTACTACAGGTCTGTCTCACTGTGCGGCACCCGATCATTAAGGGGGATTCATGCATGCATTCCCGATTCACCCATTTCGAAAATTTGTGCGGAAAAACAAAACTACCATGTGGCTAACAGATGTAAACAGTTATTAGAAATGGCACCACAACTAGCAAACTACTTTTATTGAATTGTTTTCTAAAAGTATGTTATAGAAAATGGACAAAAAAAAGGAAAACGATCTTGTTATTTTTAATAATATTTATTTATTAAAAAATTTTTTTTTTATTGAAATGTTCACCAAAAAAACAATTGTCGTTAGATAAATTCAAAAACGCTTGTTTTGGCAGCTTAATTCAATAAAAGTAGACCATTTAAAGAAAAAACTTTCCGAACAAAAGAATTTCTCCCTCTCCCTCTCTCAAAAGTAAGACGTCAAACACAATATAAAAAAAAAAATCCGGAAACAAATATTGTTCTGAACATGGGTGAATCGAGCTTATGTGTTGCTCTGATTTTTATGTTAAGTAAAATATTTCTAATTCAAGATTTTTTTTATTTTTCGAATTTATTCTATGAGCTAAATTTCAGTTATGTATTTTATAAAGCATTTTTGGTTCTATTCCTTTAATATTAAATACACTACCCGACTAATATATTGTTAAGTCATTCCTAAATATTTAAGGAATACAACTATTAGAAAAAATCTTTATAAAATACATAACTGAAATTCAGCTCATAGAATAAATTCGAAAAATAAAAAAAAATGTTGAATATAATAAAGTAACTTGTGAAAAAGAAATAAATCTCAGATTCGAAAATATTTCTTAGTTCAAATAACATATTTTTTGAATTATCTATTATTTTTTATTCAATTATAAAAAAAGTTACGTATGGTTTCAGATTTTTTTTATAAAAACTGATTAGTTTTATTATCTTATTCTTCCAGAATGTCTGTAAGATTCCGCCAAAATATTGATATTTCAGTGCAAAAATACATGATATTAAAGTTTTCAGTGTGTCAATTCCTTTCTTTTGTAAAAAAAATGTGAACTTAATAAAAATAATAACCTAGTTTTAGGTGAAAGTTAAAGGAAATTAAAAGAAAACAAAATATTTTAGTCTGTTCAACTAATAATATATAACAAATTTAAAGAAGTCTCTAAATACTCTTTTATTTCTACAAATAGAATTTTCATAAATGAAATTTCACACAATAGATGTCTTGAGAAATTAGGTATAATATCACTTTTTCTTACTTAATTTGTAAGCAAAAACATTTTTAAAATCTTAATTTTTACCATTCAAATATTCGTTTTAACAGATTTTATGTCTGGTATAAAAATTCTTAGGAATAAAAAACACATATACTACATATTACTTTCCATCAGCCTCGATTTTCTGTTAAAAAACTGTTTAAGGTGTAATGTATTTAATTAAATATAATAAAAAGAGATTTTTATCTGTTACACGCGAAATTCAAAGGGTGTTTAACCCAACAAACACCTACATATAAACACACCCTCAAACCAGTAGAAAAGAAAAAAAAATATTTCGTTTTTGTTAGCACTTCAAAGCGAATTTATACACTTAAACTGTTTTGCTCTAGTATATTTATGTGTCAATTTGAAAGCATCATAAAGACACATACAGCCAAACAAATATTGTCTGAGTGTGTTAATGTCAGTTAGAGTTAAAAAAGGGGGAGGAAAAATCTTATACAATACAATATATATAAGATCCTTTTAGTAAGTAGCAGAGCCGCAATACACTCTCAAATCCAAACAGACGGCTACACATTTAAAATAAAGGGTTGATTTTATACTCACTCAAGTGAGAAAAAAACATGTTTTATTCATGACCGTATTTACATGGAAAACATAAATTAAATCTACTAAAAATGAGTACAACGAAAATTAAAGCAAAAAATTGGTGTTGAAGAAAATTCTTTATAAAATCTTAAATTGTCTAAAAAAATATTACGATATTTGCAGGTGGTTTTCTATACTAATATAAATGAATAGAATATACTTATGTAGAAGTATCTAATTTTTTTTTTGAACATTTGCGATTATCATCGCTGTCGCAGCTTTATTTTTTTTATCATTTCCTTAAGGTAGAAAGTTAACTACAACTTTAAGAAAAGAAAACAGCTTTTCCGTATGGTGAACTAAACAGAGATTCATAATATTATTAACTGCAACTTGGTCGAGGTAACCATAACATGTTGTGGCATCCTTGTGGAGAAGTTATTTGACCATAATCTAGTGTACTAGTAAGAAGACAAGAAAGAAATTATAGGCGATCAACGCCACCATTTGATACCCCACTTTAAATGTTTCAATCAAATAACGTACATAACCTACAAAATACGATTTATTTTTCAAAAATAACTTACAATGTATCCAAAAGCAAAATAAATAATTATATTAATACAATATTTTTTATAATTAAAACAACTGATATTTGTACCCGCGTAGCCATATGGACACACCAGTTTTCTCCTCTTTGCATATCAGACTGATGTAAAAAATTTTTTTTTTCTACAACAATCTGAACCTTATTATTAATGTCAAATAAAAAAAAAAAATCTTAAAACAAAAAGCTCTGGGACAATTCGGGTTAATCAGCAGTGGTGAATAAATATTAGGGAGATCGATCGGTTATTATTCGAACGGCTTAAGCCGGTTGTTTTAGTTCGGCCCAAGCCAGTTATATTTAAATGCCCATTTTTCGAATAGCGAATAAACCGGACATTTTGGTTTAAGAAACCGGTTATTTTAATAATGTGTAATTTATATACGTTTTCTTTGCTCTTGTTGTAAATGTACCCGTAATTTAAGTATTTTTCTAATTGATTGTTGGGCAAACTTTAACTTTTTATGAAGAATGTCAAACAAAATGTAACAAAACTCAAAAACATTACGAACAATGTAAATACAAATCGCTTATGAAAGCGTGTGTTCTTGTAAAAAAAAGAACCAAAAACAATTCAAAATACTACAAAAAAGTGGTCAGTTAAAAAGTAAATAGTAATTTATGAGAGATTATTCTAAATATTAAATATATTTTTATATAGATGTTATCTCTGGAGATATTTCGAACGGGATTAGGAAGACAAAGTTAGGTGCCTGAAGTGCCCTAAAATGTTAAGTTGCAAAAGTTCTTCCACGTCACGACTTACTAAATAATTAGTCTACATGCTTTACATAAATGTGCTCCAAATTAAAATTAACTCCGTTCGAAGCAATTCTAAACAGACGACATATAATACTTTACTGAAATAAGCAGCCAAAAATGAATCATTGCGTGAAATATTAGCCCGTTGTGTTACCGATGACGGAATGCTCGCTAAGGCACTAAAAACTCTTAAAAAGTTCTAGCACATCTTCATGCTTAAAACTTCAACATTCCGGCAGAATCAACGATATGGAAAAAATGCATCAGTTTTATTTATTCAAACACCAAGTACTAAAAAACAAAATTGAAGAAATAAAATAATGTCATAGAATGTTTTAAATCATCCATTCGTCAACCAGAATGGACATATATTTTATACAAAAAGCATCTTAATATTAACATTCGTTTCTATAATGCTGAAACACAATAATTTCAAAGATATAATCCTGGCTAAGAGGGTTGGCTTGCAGCTTTTCAAAAATTTAGTTGAAGTCTACTGATTCATATAGACATGCTTAGCCACTAACAAATTAAAACTGATTTAAGATAAATTTGGGAGAACATCTCAAATAATAAACTTATTAAATTCCTATAATTTTTTATTTGCTTTTGCAAAACGTTTGTCTAGATCAAACAGTTTCTAAATTATATTATACAATTATCTACTTACAAATAATATTTAGTAAATAAATAGATATTGTACAAAATAAAGCTAAAGTTTGATCAATTTACTGGTCACAATTTTCATGGATTTATCGTCAAATATTTGTTAGATCTGAATATACCTTAAGTCATATCTATGTATTGGGTTGGTGCCTTACTTACCGTTGTGAATTGTTTTGTTTTAATTCAAATTAACGTTTTATTACAAAAACCTATTTGATTTTTGAGTTTTTATGTATTCGAACTAAAATAAATTAACCAGTTATTTTAAAAATGTTTAACGGTTTTTTTTAAATAGCAACTATTCGGACTATTCGAAATCCAGTTTTTGAAAAAAGTCGAACAATCGATCTACCTAATGAATATATACTAAGTTCGTTATTCATACATGTATTCTATGTATGTATGTATATCCAGGATTCTTCAGTAATTCTAAGACGATTTAACAATGTCATCTATTAAAATTAATCTTCAAATTACAAACTAACTTCCGAATGATTCACCAGAATAGAACAATTTGTATATCAGTTCTGCTAAGCAGTGTGTCAGCAGAATCGGTTAAGTAGGAAAAGAGTTATGCAGTCAAATGTGGAAAAACCTTAACAAACATTTGACAAAAACTAACATAACTTGTGGAAGAATGCATCGATTGTGCATTAGATTTCAACAAATTGATTTTATGTCTCACCAAACTTCTTAAAATGCGCTCAATAATTTGCTTTAGGCCCCATATAAAAACTACTTTCGAAAATCATGTGGCTAAACCTGATCTAATCTTTTGCAAAACATTTTACTACGCCTTGAAGCGTAAAACTTAATAATATTGTTCTAAAATTTATCAGATTACAGTTTGCTAAAACCAGAAATAAGATTTCATAAATACAGGGGTGTAACTTACCATAAAGCCCATTCTCGAAAGTCATCTTAATAAGCCTTAAATCGCCATAAGTATTGATATTGTGGTGAAACTCGGTCAATTAAAAAAATCAGGGCACGAGTCTTCCATAGATTTACTCTAGTTTAAAATAATTTTTTTTCAAAATTTCCCGGGAAAGCGGCAAATAGCCCGGCAAAACACTAAATTCTCAACCCGGCCTACAACTACGGATTTCTTACCGGTTCTTGTTTTATATCTTTCCCTGCAGATAACGAGACTAGTCCATACATGCGTGTAAGTCCATAAAGGAGTAGGAGTACTCCAAAACTACTACAAATATATGGTTAAGAGGTGGTCTATTTAACATTACGATGTCCTAGGAGTGGACCATATAACCCACCGAAGTAGTCCCTAAACTACTCAGTGGAGTACTCAAGTGGGTTAGTTTTAAAAGTACTCCATATTTCTACTTTTTCATTAATCGCCTTTTATGGCGTGCACTGTAATCCATTATTGCTTTTATTATATATATTTACTTGGCATTTTTAATTTATTTATTTTTTTCACAAATTTTTTCACTTTTAAATAAACAATTAATAATGGATAACATCAGGGCTACCAATGTGTAATACTGTAAACTATAGTAGAGTATATCTATACATCATGCAGTTGTTGGCAGCACTGCATGTCAGTTTGTCTAATATGGTACATACTGCAGTACAGTGGACCATGTTGTAAGTAGTCCACTTAAGCCACAATGGACCAAGTAGTCCAATATTATCTGAAGGGTAGTAGAGCATATCGCTTGATATGATTATTTGTTTTTAATCCCATGAAAGATCGGATGAAATATTTTATTATGGATTTAAACAATTGAATATTCCGGGAATTTTCGGGACAGGAAAATCCGCTAAAAACACTCTATTCTCCACGTGTTAATGTACCTGGCCTATAACTATCGATTTCTTACAGGTTCTTGTTTTACATCTTATTGCCCGTTATTTCTACCAATAGTTATCTATCTGTGTATAGATGTCTATGGTGTAACGAATTTTTCATAATTTGAACCCGTATGTCTTACTTACTGGTTACACCATCAATTTTTGACAGTTAATTCAAAAAAATTAATAAAAATTCAAATAATGGCATATTTTAAAAGAAAACTTTAATGGAAAAATAAGTTGGCAAAATTAATGTTGAAATTACCAAAATAGTTTTACCGGACGGGTAAAGATAACTATTAGGAACGAACACGACCAGATATCTCTTTGTAGAAATTACGTGCATAAGTGGAACACATCGCTTGATATGCATATTTGTTTATCATATGAAAGATCGGGTGAAATATTATATAAGGGACTTAAACAATTTTAAGACTTACACAGAAATAATTATTAAATTTCTCCAATCACCAAATTTGTTCTAAATTCATAATATCAAGCAAACAAGTTGTTGATTTTGCACCTTTTACCAAAATGATTATATTGATTACTAAAAAATTATAAAATTTTGAAAAAATATTTTCAATAAATAATATTTTTAATTTTATTTAAAAAAGTGATCAAAAAACTTTGCCATTTCAAACAATGTGTTAATTTATTTAAATAAATATTGACAGTTCCCAACAACAATTCTACATGTTTAAATTATTTTATTTTAAACGAAAAAAGTCAATTAAAATTTTTTGTTATTTAATTAAAATTTTAATTGAAAATTTATTTAAAAACAACAAAAATGTTAATTAAATCAATATTAAATTTTTAATTTTCTTTCAACAAAAAAAATAATTGATTCAATTATCACATTAATTAAATTTAAATACTTTTTAAACCATTTTTTTAATTGATAAAACACTTTTTTCTGTGTATCCTTTAAGGTTCGTAAACACTGCTGAAATTTATTCACAATTTTAATGACTAGATTATATAATTAACAACGATGTATGTGTGTTGAAAGTTAAATTGTTACAAATTTAATTAAAAGACCGTTTGCTTTAAATAAATTAATACATAATTGCTCTACAACTTTTCTTTCAGCTTAAGGCACTTGTGATATTTCTACAAGTTCATGTACTTTCCACTTGTGTTGTACTTATAAAGGTAGTTAATAAATTTAATTAAAAACACAAACATATATTTGTATACAAATGAGAAAAAAATAGATAAACAAGTAGATATATTCATTTTACCTTCACATTTTTACCACAAAAATGTTGTTGCTGGTATCTTTTAACGTACACTTGAAGCTTTTTTTTTTACATATGTGGTTAAAAAATTATAACGAAATTAAATTTTAATAAACTGAAACCCCAGATAAGGTAGGAAGATAATGCAGGTTACTCTTATAAATCTAATAATGTATAAACCCTCAATGCCTGTAATTTCTACAAATATAAATCAAGCTGTATATAGAAATCTATGGTGTAAATACTGCCAGTTTTAGAAGAAAACAAGAGGTAAAAAAACGTAGTCAAAACATATGTTGAAAAATGTAAAGATAACTGTTAGGTACGAAGACGAGACCAGATATATTTTTGTAAAAATTACGGCAATAATGCCCGTAATTTCTAAAGGGGCCGCCATCTAATGTTTTTTTTTTCAACTAGTGCTTATTTCCTGAATGGTAACACTTAGCTCATGTCTGATTTTACAGATAATTAGTTTTATCCTTCCGCTGAACTAATATGGTTGTGTACACGCTTGAACAACGCTGGGAAATATTGCGACATTACTTTGAAAATCATGGTAATGTTGCAGAATGTGTGCAAAAATTGCGTACGGATTTTGGAAGAAGAGAAGCACCGTCAGCTCCGTATGTTCGTTATCTTGTGAAAAAAGTGTAAGAAACTGGCATCCTCATCGATAAACCAAAGCGTGAAAAGCCAAAAACAGTGGCTACACCCGAGAATATTGCTGCTGTGGCTGAAAGTGTGCGTGAAGCGCCATCAACATCAATTCACCGTCGTTCTCAACAATTGAACATTTCGGAGACATCATTGAGACGAATTTTGCATAAAGACCATGGTATGACGCCACACAAAGTCCAATTGGGTCAGGAGTTGAAGCCAACTGACCACCCAATGCGTTTTCGCTTCGCTAAGTGGGCCTGCGACGACTTACAGAAGATGCCGATTTTGCCAAAAAAAATCATCTTTTCAGATGAAGCTCATTTTGATCTTGGCGGGTATGTAAACAAGCAAAATTGTCGCATTTGGGACACAGAAAACCCGCACGAATACATTGAAAAGCCGATACACCCAAAACGAGTCACTGTTTGTTGCGGATTTTGGTCCAGAGGCAAAATTGGGTCATTTTTCTTCGAGTATGACGTATATACAACGGAATAGTTTAATCAACCTTTTAAACAGGGTCGTTTTGAAAATTGTTTTGATTTCAATTTCACTAGAATTCGATTTCAAGAAAATGGCTGATTGATATTATCAATAATGCCATCTATAATTTCCCATCTCTATCAAACATACATGAAACTAGGCAACAAACATTGTTACAGTGTATACTTACTATTAATTTCATGATGTCGAGAGAACGCTTTCTTTCGCATTTAGTGAAGGCAGTCAGTTTTTCATAATCGCAATAGATCTTGTTTTAAAAGGACTTTGAAGTTTACCATTAAAACAATCATTCAAAATGTATATTTAGATATATTCTGCTTTGTCGAATTTTATATTCCCTTCACCACAGTACTAAGAAGGACATTTTTTAAAAATTTAAATTTTTT
This sequence comes from Pollenia amentaria, assembly GCA_943735925.1. NCBI lineage: Eukaryota > Metazoa > Arthropoda > Insecta > Diptera > Polleniidae > Pollenia > Pollenia amentaria. The sequence goes on along the minus strand of OX031007.1, from coordinate 181,760,746 downwards.
GGATTCTTGTTGTGGGTACCAAAATTTCTGTGCTTCTCAAAGAAAATATTTTTCATAACATTTCTTTTAAATTCGAACGTAAGATTTTAGGCTAGAAGTCATATTTAAGCCTGGAATTTGACCAGTTAGTTAGTCCACTAAGTTTATTTGAGGTAAAATTTAAAGAAGACTTAAAAAGTTGAAGTTCCATGGAGAAAAATAATATCCAGTCGTGATACTTTGCTCATATCCCAGCAAACTTATGTGATATGAATATTAAACAACAGAATCGTCTTCAGAAAAGCGATTTCAACCAATACACTGATATTCAAAGCAGCAGACCTACAGGCATAGTTAAATCAACTTCGCTACTCATAAGCATCCAGAATATTTTCGAGTAAATACCTGTATTAGAGGATGTAATTACATTTGGTTAGGCTTAAGGCCCGTATTTTCAACCTACCGATATCTACAGGTATAATTTTGTCGGCCGTACAAAAAGTCTTCCATTTTTACAACTTAACTTTAACCAATTAGATCGGAGGAACCTACATTTACCTTATCGGTTGCTTTAGGTTAAGGTAAAGTTGTAATAGTTAATGGAACACCTTTTATACGGCCGGTAAAATTCTAGCTTTAGCTATTGGTAAGTTTTGAAAACGGGTCTAAACCTGTTAGGCAAACTAGGTCATTTATATTCTCTTATTGAACACTACTGTTAGACCCTCTTCGTTGTTATTGCTCCAGATGCTATTTTGCTTAATTTACGCGTTTAATAAGTACCCAGCAAGACGAGTTAGTAGTTTTTCACTGATAAATTTATTTGCTACTTAAGACTTTTAATCAATAACTATGTAAATTTGTAAAACTAGTCTAGCCAATAACCTTTTTCGGTATCCCTGCTGGTAATATAAGGAAAGCGATGAAATCATTGTCCTACCGAAAAATTTATTCGTTTTGACTTCGACAAACTGCAATATATTTCCCTATATAGCGTTTTAAGTTACATATGTTTTCAGCTTGAAAGAGTGAACTAAGGTACCTTAACGGCCTATTCTTTGCGCACGGTGTTCTTAGATACCACAAACTTATATGAGGTAGCGTTACTACCAAGCAATGCAGATTCTGCCATATGGATATTGAGGCATCTGAAAAACATCTCTGTAAGTGTCCTGTCTTAGGAGTCCAACAGAAATTTATAATCTCCCACCTAGCACAACAATTGGCTTCACGCACCAAAGATTCAATGGGTCGCTAATTTATTGCCTTCTATATATATTTTTTTTTTTCAAAATTAGCAATTACAAGCTATATAATAACTAATAATAGGGAGGACTGTGCTACTTGTTTATTCTAAAATTAAAAAAAAAAGTTTCCTTAAAACTGCTGGATAAAAAAAATCTTTTTAACAAAAATTCAGCAAGGAAGTAGCACACATATGTATAAACATGTTGTTGTATAAATGACAGAAAGTAGTCAAAGTAAATGACAAAATTTTTTTTTTTTTTGTTGGCAATTAGCTTAAATTATTAATTAAATAAAAGTTGGATTGGCTTAGTTCTTAGTCTCAGAAAAAATCACTTTTGCACAAAATACGATAAAAAATGCCTTTCATATTTTCCGTTCTAAAAAAGTTGTTCCTTTTTTATTTTTGTAATAAAAGAAGTTCAAAGAGCTAGATTTGCAAACCGCAAAGATAATTTAAGAATAACAACAAAAAAGGAAAACATTGTTGGAAAAACAGAAAAGGTAAAATTATTTCCAATTTAATGCATGAACGAACACATACAAATTTTACTTGTATAGTCTTTAATAGAAGATAAACAGACATTTTAAATTGATAATACAAGTAAAGCAAAAGGTAACGTAAGGGGGTAGATTATAATAATTAATTTTCTGAAGAACTGTTCAATGAAAATTTGGATGCACTGAACTTTGAACTGAAGTAGTAGTGGCTTATACGCAAACCGCGTAAAGGGAACTCTTTAAAATATTGAGATAGGGCTAGATTTTACCCCTAACCTTGTGTTAAGTTGGTCTGCGCGCAAATGTCCCTGTGTGCTGCTATTTTACAAAAACCGATTTGATGTAAAGAGCCCTAACTTTTTCCTGGTCCTGGTTCACTAAATATTTTTATCTGGGTAGGTTCATTAAATATTTTGGCCTTGATATAAAATATTTCTGTATCGATTCTTGTGAACGAACAAAACACTTTGACAGGATGCACCTCTTTTAGTTGCAAGAAATTTAAGTCTTTTCATTTTAATTATAAAACAATTCAGGCAATTAAAAAAATAGATATTGGGAATTATTTCTTTTTCATAAGCAACTTTTTTATATTCAACATTTTTTATTTTTCGAATTTATTCTATGAGTTAAATTTCAGTTATGTATTTTATAAAGCTTTTTGTAATAGCTCTATTCCTTAAATTGTTGAATATAAAATGTTGAATATAATAAAGTTGCTTATGAAAAAGAAATAATTCCCAATATCAATTTGTTAAAATAGTTGAGTTAAATACATTCAGTTTATAAAGTATCACTATACAGTGTGACACAAAGAATGCTGACGAAGGCCGTAGCGGCCCAGAAAATGCATTACATTCTGCTGATGTCTAATAATTGTAAATTTTTTTGTACATAAATATACTTCATTGCTATCCAACGGAAAGCTAAGGTAAAATGTAACAAGAAAATACAACATAATAGTCTGGTAGTGTATAAAAAAGTTTAAGGAATAGAACTATTACAAAAAGCTTTATAAAACACATAACTGAAATTTAACTCATAGAATAAATTCGAAAAATAAAAAATTTTGAATATAAAAAAAAAATATTTTAAAAATGAAGGCTTTCCAACAGATGGATGAACCTTGTGCACATGCTCTGCGTATTTTTGCATTACTTCTTTAATTTGAAAAGTGCAGCTTAAGTACATTAATTGTTTTCATAAGATTATCCCAGATATGTTCCATAGATTTTGGCACTACTTCTGCATTACAAAAGCAGTGATTTTGACACGAAGTAGAAAAATTGTCAATATCAGCACAAAAGAGTTCAATGATGATGAATTGAAAGCAGTGCTAAATGAAGATTGCTGTGTAACTCAAAATGAACTTTCTAGATCATTAGGAGCGACTTAACCGGCAACTTGTAAACGTTTGCAAGCAGCAAGATTTCTCCAAAGGCAAGGAAATTGAATCGCTACTGTGGTGAATAGGAGTATATATTAGATGAAAAAATATTTATCGAACGTTTATCGAATCGTCGTTTTCAACAAAAAAATTAAAGTGTTAACAAATCATAAACAACAAACTCTTGAAATAATCTGAGCAATTTATTCTTTTTGTTTTCTTAAGGCATTTTTAAAAACATATTAGACTTTTTGGGCGTGTGTGAAACGGAAGCAACGTACTTTGTAAGTAAAATGTTGGCACTTCTGAGGTAAATAAAATTGTACCAGCCCCGGGGGAGTAGAATTTTGACAAAACTAAATAAATTTCTCACAAGCAGGTAATTAGAAGAAGTTTTGTTTTCATAGTTAAATTAAAACTTTTATAAATTAAAAATAAAAAACAAAAAAAAAAAAAAAAAAAAAGAAATGGAAATAGTGCCAACTGCAAAAAAATTCCTAATTTGTTCATTCTCTTATTAATAAATTTAAGAAACGTCAAGATTTTATATCGACAAAAAATATATTATTTCACACAGCAGAAACATGAAATTTTCCCCACAGGAAAATTTGTTTATTTTTGCCATGATACTTTGCTACAGTTTTACACACGCCCTTTAGACACAAATTTGAACGTTAATTTTATATAAATAAATTTTTGTATTTGTTATTTTGTTTAAAATACTCAAAAGTTGAAAAGGGGATCTATGAAACGAGTATCGCAAATTTGCCAAATTGCACGAAAAGCAATTTTAAGCGACAACCCTTAATATAGAGGGTGTTTATTTTTAGACATTTAGAACTTCCGATAGCGATAACTGTAAAACTAGCTATCATACTAATTAAGTATGGTTGACTTTTTTTCAGCATTCCTTGGCAAATCACCATGCAAAGACTTACTTACACCAGTACAACGTTAACAAATCGTGAAAATTTATTTCCAAAATCAGCATTCTTTTCGCCAAACTTTAAGAGTGCTTCTTCAAGTTAACGATAAGCCCCGCTTTTGGCTTATGTCGTTTTTCTGGAGAGCACAATCCTGATGAGACTCTTGAGGCTTGATTATATCTCAAAAAAGTCACTTTTTGGTGCGGTTTACATATCTAAGGCGTGATCGGCCCATTTGTGTTTAAATCTAACCCCAATGCCAACATTACCCTGAATGACAAACACTACAGACAAATGATGCGTATTTTTTTATTCCTCATGTCATTGAAAATCAAGGAGAAGGAGAAATGGTTCTAACAAGCCGGCACAATATGCCATAAAACGCGTAAAATATCACTTTGCTAGCCCAAACCTTTGCTGACCGAATTATCTCCAGCCACCTCGTTCGTGTGAACTGACACCCTTGTATTACTTTTTGTGGGAGAACGTCTAATCTCTGGTCTGTACTGATAAACCAGCAACGATCGATCATTTAAAAGTCAACATTCGACTATGAAAAGAAACACATTTTTTAATCAAAATGGATTTTTGACAAGCCTAAATTTTTTTTTACAACCATTTTTATTTGGCTTGGTAAGTATTTTGCTTCTTATAAGCGTCTTGGTAACTAGTTACCCTTTAAATGCTTTATAGTTATGGCGATTTCTTTTCTGAGAAATATGTTGCATAAATGGTACATGCTCTATCTCTATTGTGTAGAGCATGTACCATTTATGCAACATTTTTCTCAGAAAAAAAATCGCCATTAATTTGTTATTAATTATATTTAACTTTTTCGAAAGGTAAGGTGTAAACACTTATTTTTTCGATTTTCTACCATTAATTAGTTTTCGGATAAATTTATTATCAAAAATAATAAAAATAATAAAAAATTCGTTGATTCTTTCAATAGAATTGAAAGAAGTATTTTGCTTTTTTCTGATTACTTAGCACCTTATTTTGTACGGGACTTAAAGATAAATTTGGAAATAAAAAATGCTTCACGCTGAAAACTATTTTTGATTTTTTTTTTTTAAATAAATACTTTATCCAACAAAAACTTAGCAGACCTTTGAAAATAATTTTATTTTTAATATACATACATATGTATGTTGTACATTTCTGACTGTATGTTTGAAAAACACCAACGCTACAAAAATCACTCATTACAAAACATACTTTCTAAAAAATACTTAATCGTATTTAATAGTACTTAAAAGCCATAAATCTATAAATTTTCAAATTATTTCTCATTACAAAAACTTTTATAATAAACACAAATCCCAGCTATATATCTGACCAGTGGAGCGATCAATAAAAAACTCAACTTAAAGTTTTATATTTGAAAATAACCGCCACACAAATCTAAAGAGAAAACAAAAATAAGTTCCAACTTTTCTACAATTCTTTGCGCTATTGCTATAAACATTTATCTAGTTTAATTTGCAAACAAACAAATAAAAAAGTAAAATAAAATAAAAAAAATAAATCTTCCATCGAAAGATAAATTATATTTAATTTATTTTTTTCCTATTCTGCTCTAGATTTTCTTTTGTACATCGAAACCTTTAAAAAAAAACTTTCTCATTTCTTCATCCAGTGTTTGTCATTCTTTCTACTTTTTGTTATTTCCAATTTTCTTTTTCAAAGATAAACTATATTCATAAAACTTTAATATAAATTATAGTCCTTATGCCTGCATGTATTTGTAAATATATGTCAATATACATATATTTATAAGGCTCAAAAAAAAAACAGGATATAAAACAGCAAACAAATAAAGGCAAAAGTAATACAGACATCTAAATAGAAATGTTTGTAATAAATGTTTCGAGTCTCAAAACGTGTTAAAGTTTTAATGGTTTTTGTTTGTTTGAGAGTTTCTTATGCATATAAATTGAAGTAAAAAGCTAAACACAAAAAAAAAATTGTAGGTTACGAAACATATAAAACACTCACTTTTCTTTTCCCAAGCCTATTTCTATTAGCGATAATAAAACAGGAAATATTTTATGGTTCTTTTGAAAGAAACAAAGAAAAGCTAAGGCTGAGTAGACAGACAGAACACACCATTTATATTTTAACAAACTATGTCTATGCATATGTGATATAGATATTTTATGTTTATTTATCATAAAATCCAGGGCTGTGGAGTCGGAGTTGAGGTTTTTGTACAGGAGTCGGGGTCGAAGTACCAAAATTTTTCGGCATAACAAATTTAAAAAAAATTTTCTAAAATTTTCCAAAATAAAAATTCTTTTTAATTTGCAATGAGATTTTTAAAAAATCGATTCGAAATTTTTATAGAATAATTTTCATGCTATATATTACCATTCAAAAGGTACTGCATTAAAAAATAGTTTAAATTCAAATAAGGACTAGTCTCATATACATTTATCATCAATGTAAGAGTAGGAGTCGGAGTCGGACAAAAAAAATTTCAGCGGTATGAGTCGGAATTAGAACTATTTTTTGTCGACTCCACAGCCCTGATACAATCTAAAGAGCTTTGGAAAATAGTCGTAAAATAAAAGGCTTGAAAACTTTGCCATATACACTGAAAGAATTATGCTTCAAAAATCTAATGAATGAATTTCATTAATTTTTTTTTTTATTCCAATGAAAAACTTCATTACGGGAATGAAATTTTAAAAATTTAATGAAGCAATTTCATTAACACTACGAAATTGAATTTAATAGTTTCGTAAAAATGTTTCATTGTATTAATGACAACTTCATTTCTCATTTAAAAGAATAATCCAACTTAATGTAATATTTTATTTCAATAGTTTTGTTAAAATGAAAATTAACTATGAATCAATATATTCAAATATTTTTAAATTAATGAAAACAAGAAAACATTTGTAACCTAATATATTCAATGAAAAATGTCACTGAGTCAATAAAAACAAAATAAAGTTCTTGTACTAAAAAATACTTATAGCTAGAAAATATATTCTACCTACAGCTGTTGTTGAAACGTATTTTTAATGAATTTTTTTGCAATAGACATGAAAATTTGTGAACATAAATATTAAACTTTATTGGTTCATAATATTAAGAAAACAAAAATTCATTAATATAACGAAATAGTGATATAAACAAAATGGAGTAATAGGTTCAAAAACAAACAATGAAAACATGAGCAAACATTTTCACTTTCTTTTTTCTTTAATACTTAGGCCCTAATCATGTACAACGCAGCGCAGCGCCACAGAACTAACGCAACGCCAAAGACTAACATTGAAAGCACAAACAATGTCATAAATATTTTGTAATTTTGTTGTTGCTTTCTACAGAAATTCACATTGCGTCTTAAAATTTCAAACGCTCAATTGCTTGTGTCGTTGAAAATTTTAAAACGGTACATGAATTTCTGTTGAAAGCAACAACAAAATTACAAAATATTTATGACATTGTTTGTGCTTTCAATGTTATTGTTTGGCGTTGCGCTGCATTGTACATAATTAGGGCCTTAATTTAAAATATAATATAGTATATAGCAACAATGCTGGTGAAGGTTGCCGCGGTCTAGGAAATGAATTAAATGCAATTTACTTAACTCTTACGTCGACAACTAATTTGTGTGGCACAACCTGCCACCTGGGCCTGTCAGGGACCCTTTGAAATTTGTATGGAGTTTTTTTGCTGCTATCGAAAAAACTCACACTAACGAACCCCTGGGTCTGGATGGGACTACTTTTATATGTATGCAATTTTATGACATTAGCAAGAAGATTTTGTTGTCAATTAGAATTGTTTTTCGAAATTAAAGTAAAGAAAGAATTTTCATGTGTTTCGTATGCTTTTGTATACGTTTCGTTTTAATTTTATTTACTAGAGTACATACTTACCATACTGGCCAGGCGCAGGTGGATACAATATGCACAAAATTTTCATTAGGCAAATTGCCACGCCCACAGTGTTCAAATTTTACACTTTTCTCCGTTTTCTTGTAAAAAATACTTTTGATTGAGGAATACATAAATTTTTCTAATATATTTAATGATAATATGAAAAAAACTGGGAAAAAAGTCAAAAAGAGGCAAACTTATGAAAGGACAACATAACATGATGGATCAGAAATATAAAACGAAATTATATTAACATATAACTTGATGATTTGTAAAAGAAATAAAAAATAAATAAAAAATCACAACAACTCAAAACGCACATTAAAAAATGGCTGAATAAAATTTACCATAAATAAATAAACATAATAATCAGTAAACTTATTAAATACTTTCATAAAACTTACGAAATTTAGTAATTAATTTAACGAATTTATGTCACTGAACAAATTAAAAATTTCATTGAAATACAAAAAACTTTTTATGAAAATAATGAAAAAAATTTCTTTAACCGTTTGTTTGTTATTAAACATTATGTTAATCAAAGCTTTGTTGTATTATGTGATGACAAACAGTCACAGTCTTAATAAAATTTCTAGCATTAAGTTATTGCACAATTGTCACTGATTTTATGAAACATTAACCGTTTATTCGATTAATAGATTAATTTTTGTCAATTAACTGTTCGAATAATTCAAAATTGCTGATTTTCGATTAACGAATAATTCGAATAATTTATGTCGATTAATCGAAAATTAGTTTTTCGCGGTACACATGTATTAGTTTTTCATCTTTAATGGAAAAAAAACAAGCCGGTACATTTTTAAATACCCTTTTATTATTTCTCAAACCAGGAATATTTCCTTCGAGTAATGATTCAGATGAAGACTATTTTTTTTTTTTTTTTGAGACGCATGAAAACAATCTTCTGCCAGACCTGAACAAGACTATTAAAAGTATTAAAATTGTTAAGAAATCAAAAAGAGATTCAAGTGTTATAATGGAATAATATTTTTAGAAAAGACCAGAAAAAGAACAGAGATATATGCCTTATAACGCTTTACTTTTGTTCCCTTCAACGTCAACAATAAGTGAAAGGATCTTTACTAAATCAAGCTGCATTAAAACAAAAGAAGGAAATCGTTTGAAACATTTAAGCTGTATACTCTTTTTTTTAAAGATTATTTTGGAAGATCAGCTTAAATTTTGATGCTATTTTTTATTTAAAAAGTTTTTCTCTTTTATTACATGATGTGCCTTTTGTTATATTGTTGTTACTTTTTTTAACATGTATAATTTTCATGTTAAAAAATATAATTTTTCGTCTTGTTTTTAAGCTTCTAAACGAGATAAAATAAAAATTATTCGATTAACCGAAAAATTTTAAATTGCTCTATTATTATTCGATGAAATTTTTACATCGAATAATTATTCGAGCGATTAGTACAAAACATCGGTTAATTGAATACCCTACTAGGTAAACATTATTCATTAATCCAATGAAGCGTTACATAGGTTGACCTTTGATGTAATTTTAATTGGATAATTGTCAAAATACATTTGATATGTGAAAAAATTTCTTTCAGTGCAGCAATCATGGCATTCTTCATAAAAGTCCAACTGGGTTTGTACATTTTTATCTTTAATGTTCTTGTTAAATTAATTATTTCCTGATTTCAATGATTACATTTCTAAGAAGACCATTTCGGTACTACTATTTCGTCAAGATTTAATTTTAGCAAAATATTTAAGAAAGATAACGTGTTTTTTTACTTATAAAATATATTTGCTAATAAAAGTAAAATTTTGCTTGTTCTATTATTTATAACTTACCATAAAAAAAAATGTATTTTTAGGGCACTTGGGATACGAGTTACAAAACTTATATTTTATTGTATAACTTTTTTGTCTTTATGCGTTTGCTTTTTATCTTTGTATATTATAATAAAAATATTTGCACACAGTTCTTAGTCAAGAGGAAAATTGTAAGGAAAAAGAAAATTGTAATACTAACAGTGCAATTGAAAAGTAACACCAAAACCTAAAGAAAACAAGAGAGCATTTTGTTTTTCTTTGCGTGTAAATTAAATTTAATACAAAGTGCCTTATTTTTTTAAATAATTTTTAAAAAATCGCTGATATCCAAATCTTAGTAATACTTGGCAGACAAAGTGACAAATGTGTATTCAAGTTTACCGAAGCACAGTTTACTTATAAGGCACCCATCGATTTTGGTGCAATATGGAACAGATGAAATTGTAAAATTCTTAAAGGTTAAAGGACGGTTGCTTTGCAAATTTTAGAAAAACTTTATAAACAAAAATTGACATTGTTGGCAATTCAAAATTTAAGAGTGAGCTTTAATTCTAGAACAATGAGTTTCATTTGGAGAGAATAAAGTTTTTGGTTCTGATTTTATTTTGATTGCAGTTACTAGACTCGATTTCAATTAAAGTAATTGCAAACGAATTGGATTGCAGCCATTTAATATATTAATGAATCGATTTTAAAAAATTTATTCAATTATCTTGACCGTATTGATTCCATGATTTCAAATTGAAATCATAAAACCAATTAACGTTCTTGAATGTAATACAAAAATTAGCAAGCATTGATTACAATTAAATCGATTACAATATTTTACAGCTGTACTACATAATAAGACTGCTTTCAAATACTCGGTCTTTTTTTTACTGTGCCTTTTGTATTTTTCTCCTACTTCCATTTTAAAGTCAGTTCTAAGAAGACTTGTACAACAGTAGACCCTTTCTTCCAGGAATAATAAAGCTAATAAGAGCAAAGGTTTTTTTTACTGTTAAAGACGGTTTGATTTTACTATACCTCCACCCTTCAGATTAATTAAATATAATTTTCTATAATTAAAATACTTTTCAAGTGACTTTTAAATTTGCCCTCTATTTTAACCACTTACTGGTAAAAAAATACCTTGAGCAATTTGTTCAATAAACTATTTTTTTCTCGCTTCCCAACTTTTTTTTTGTTTCGTATATTTTTCATATTTGCCAAAAACTTTAGCACACTCCAAGCATCCTTACACCCAAAAAGTATATTTTACCAATTTTATTCATTCTGTTTTTTGCTCAGTTTTCTTAGTCACTTTGTAATGTAGTTTTCCTTATAGGATTCTTGTAAGGTTTGTTTTTTACACGAACGCAGAGCTATAAAAATAACTTTGAAAAAAATGAAGAAAACACGTATTCATCGGTGTGTATATAAACTTTAAACGAAAAAATAAAAACAATTCAGGTTGTTTTGTGTTGAAGACAGTCATACTGGCGCCTTTTGGCAATATTTGTTATAAGGCCAATGACTGGTTCCTGCTTGAACTATATTTATAAGAACGCATGTTCAAACAAATACAACTTTACTTGTTAACAAGGGGTTTTCCATTCTTTGCTTGTTTCTATTTCCGGGATCACAGACAATTCTTTCTTTTATTTCCAGAAATTCCCGGACATTTTTTTTGTAAAGGGTGTTTTAAAAAACTTTATGAAGCGTAATCGATCAATAGCAATTTTGGGCACTTAAAAGTGTTAATCAGTTTGTATTATTACATCTGAATACATTGAAGTTCAGAAAAAAATCGTTCATGTTGCTTTAAATCTCTTCATCGCATTAAAAAAGATTTTTTCCAACGATTTGTGATAAAAACAATAGATTTTTGTTTCGAAATCAGAAAATCTCACATTGTATAAAGATTCTGTAAGACATTGACTCAAGCATTATGTCATTGCCTCAAAGTTGTTAAATTAGGTTTTAGATTTTTTCTAAAACTATATGTTTTACTTTCTTCATCCATATATTTCTGATGACTTGCTTAAACTTAAATTTTTTTTTTAAATGATGTTGAACACAAATAAAGTCTTAATAAAGAAGTACAAAATTCAACTCCTAAGGTCCTGGCGGAGAAAAAAATTTTCAGTAGTTTTTTATTAATTAAAAATATTGTTTAAAAAGCATATGCATTTAATTCATGGGATAATTGAATAAATTATTTTTAGTTGAAACAAAATTAAAAATATAATTCTGATTTAATTAACATTTTAGTTGTTTTTGAAAGAAATTGTAAATTAAAATATTAATTAAATAACAAAAAAACATTATCGATTTTTTCATTTAAAATAAAATAATTTAAACTTGTAGAATTGTTGTTGGGAGTTGTCAAAACCTGAGCTATATTTAATTAAACCAATTACGTCATTGTTTGAAATGGCAAAGTTTTTTGATCTATTTTTTAATTAAAATTTAAAATATAATTTTTCAAAATTACTCTTGAGAGTCAAAAATTCATTAATATGATTTCGTGAATTCGTACTCTTGATTGCTACTTAAATTTATTGTTGGTGAGATTTGCTAGTTTCAATGCGCATTTCACTGGCTGCTTAAGGTCAGATCATCAGGAAACCTGCTTCTAAAAATTTTAGAGAAATCTTTTATTACAAAAAAAAAAAAAAAAATATTCACAATTTTCCATTTTTTTAATTTTTAGTAATCAATGTAATCGTTTAGTTTTGTGCACAAGCGGTTTTTTGTGAATTTGTTATTTACCCATGTGCTGGAAAATGGCCGACTGTAAAATCACTTGTTAATTTAAAATAGACAATTTCATTTCAGGCTCGCGCGTTTTATTTATTTGATTTCCATTGAACGAAGAAGCCAATTGAAAATTAAACAAACGTAGCACAGTGGTCAAATAAAAAAAGTATATATTTTAATTTAGTTTTTTTTTATTGAAAATGATCAAAATGTTGTATTTTTTAAAAGATATTAAATAAAACAGATTCAATTTTATTAATACGTTGTTATTTCTGTTGCATGGTACTCTATTTTAATAATAAAATACAAGTTCGCTTAGTAGTCACTTTGGTCTTTGCTTGCGAGTTGAGATTATAAAATTTTTTGTGATTGCGATTTCTAACACACCAAGTTAGTAACTGCAAATCGTAATCGCGTTTTTTGCGAAATGTGATTATCAGCTCATGGGCGATTGAAATATAGAAGAAGAAAGAGTAATTATGAGATAGGTCATACCAAATACAAAAGGATTAGGAAGAAATTTAAAAGTTCCCGGGAATTTCCAAAATTTTTTTTCCGGTAATTTCCGTACATTTGTTTCTGAAAATAAACCCTATTTCCTACATATCTATATTTATTCATATATATACAATACTATACTTACTGATAGAAGTAAAAAACTTAATTGGAATCAGAACCATAAAGAATTGATTTCTTTGTTTTTGGATTATTGTCATATATAAACCAAAAATAATCAGCCCAATTATAAATAAAAATTCCCCGGGAGTTTTTTCCCTTCTCCCATTTTTCCTATTTAAATTCTATTGTAAAAAGGGTAAAACTTCCGGCGAATTTTTATTCATAATTGAGCTGTATATGCTTTTGGGAAAAATAATTGAAATTTAAAATAGTTCTAAACTTTAACAAATTGTTTTGGCAAAAAAAAAAAAAAAAAAAAAAAAAAAAAAGAAAAAAAAAATAATAATCGGGAACTGCTATCAAAAATCTAGTTCCAAATAAAAAGAAGAACAAACTTTTAATTCCGATATGTTTTCTATGAATCTTGCTTAGAACTAAAAACTGGGTGATAGTTTTTTTTTCAAACAGTAAAGCGTTAGGCTAGCTGGTAATGGGCTAGTCTACCAGTGCCGGGGTTGCGGGTTCGATTCCCGCCAGAGACTCTGGGCTTCGCGGGATTAGCGGGATTAGCGGGATTAGATATAAAAATACTAATAATATTGTAACAACAACATAAGCTACCAGGATTAAAAGGCTGGGTCTATTTTTTTCCTATTAATTATAATCATCACAACAACACCTCAAAAGCTTAAAGCTATTTTCCAATTTGTTTTTACTTTTTTTTTAACTTTTAAGTCGCTTATCTCAAAATAATTTTTTGTGGCATATAACGTTCACATAAAGTTTCTTTGTTGGTATGCATACATAGAAAAAAATTAAAAATTTTCTCTAATCACCAAATTCATACCAAATTCAAGTAAACAATTTGTTAGCAAAATGGAGATATAGATTATTAAAAATTTAAAAAATTTAAAATTGTAAATATATTTTTTTTTCAATACATGATATTTTTAATTTTAATTAAAAAAAATTATCAAAAAACGTTTCAAACAATGTGTTAATTGATTTAGTTAAATATAGCTCAGGTTTTGACAATTCCCAACAACAATTCTACAAGTTTTAGATATTTTATTTTAAACGAAAAAATCAATTAATCTTTTTTGTTATTTAATTAATATTTTAATGAAAAATTATTTTTTAAAACAATTAAAATGTTAATTAAATAAAAATTAAATTTTTAATTTTCTTTCAACTTACAAAAATAATTGATTTAGTTATCACATTAATCAAATTGAAACACTTTTTTCACAATTTTGTTAATTGATAAAAAACTACTCATAATTTTAAATTTATTATTTAAATAATAAATTTATTTAAACAATAATTTTGCTAGAAATATTTGTTTCATACATTTTTCTTTAAAAATTCTGAGGATGAAAAATTAATTTCAAAATACGGTTTCATGTTAAATCTTAATATGCTATACACTTTAGTAAAACTTAACAAATAACTGCGTACTAATACCCAGTCTTCCTGAACTAAAGTACCCTCCCTTTTACGGCTAAATCTCCAGCTTATAGTTAAGTCTGTTTTTGCTGAAATTTAATGTCCAAATATTGTTCTACCGTCCAAACAAATTTATTGTATGTACTTAGTATGTAATTGAACTGTTTTGTATAACAGTTATTGCGTATACTAAAATAATGTAGTATAATAATACGATAATAAAGCATGTCTATGCTCTTATACAAGACTATGAGCACTAAGACTACGGACCCATACTAAAACTTTGGTCCTATAATAAAATCACACACAGTCTTATTCTACCACACGCACGGTCTTATGGTCTTATATTTAAACTACGGTCTTATACTACGATTTATTTTCTAGACTAAGTCTGCAATCTTATAATAGCACGAAGGTCTATACGTAAATTTCGGTTCTATACTCTAACTTCTGCCTAATGCTAAGACTACTGTTTTGTGCTATGACTAGAACTTAATATCGCTTTATACTAAAATTAAACTATTATATTTGAGCTATTGACTTATAAAAGGCTAAACTCTTATAAAATCGTATACATACATTAACGTCTCATATTTGAACCACTGTCTGTTTAAATTACACCTTTATATTTGATTATTATTCTGTAATCAGAATTATATTCTATTTTCCGTTTAAATTTTTAACACCACTGTCTTACACTAGATCTACCACCTTTTGTACGTCTAAATCGTATACTCAGATGCCAGAATTAAGTTGTATACGTCGACTTCAATATTTTGAATTAAAACAAGTGAAAACGTATATTCGTTCGAGCCATATACCACAGCATTTTGAAAACAAATTTTAAGGGTTTACTCTGTTTGGGAACCAATCAAACAAAATTATGTTATGAGCTTACATTTAATGTAAAAGTTTTTTGTATGGAATTTTATTAAGATATGTTTATCTATACGAGAGTTTTTTATCTTTCAGTGAATTTAGGGAGGGGGCTTATATGGTACATATGCCTTATTTTGGACCTGCCAGCACAACATTTTGTGATGATATAGCAGCTAACGTGAAAGTGATTGCCACCAATTTTAATTTCAATGGCAACATTTATAACGGAATTTCGGCATTTAGTATTTAAATGGGAGCTATGGTCAAGTTTGGACCTCAACCAACATGATGATTTAGACTCTAATTGAGTAAGTCTAGACCAAATTTGATCTAAATATAGACAAGCAAAGATGGTTTGTAGGCACAAATGGCTCTATTCCGGAAAAAAGCTTGTAAAATTATATACAAATTATCACCATTATCTAAAGGCTTCGTTCCTGTGACAAGAAGAATCTATGCGCCAATTTTCATCCAATTATATCAAAAGGTTTACATGGACAGCCAGCCGGATGGACGGACATCGTTAGTTCCATTCAAGAAATGATTCTAAGTCGATCGGTGTATTTTAAGGTGGAGTATAGGACCAATATTTTAAGTCGCTTCAATTATTACCACAAACACACAATGCACTCTCCACAATTGGATCGTGGGTATAATTTAACACATGAGAAGGGTATAATTAGCCACCAGCATTAGTGTAAAGAAAAGGAAGCAAGTTATAACCCACAAAGGAAACGGATAGTTCAAAACATTTAAAGAGAAATATTTAATTATAAGAAAGAAACAATTGTTGTAAATTGGCGCTTATTCAGTTTACCTGTATGCATGAGTGATATTTGCATATGGCAATATCGGGTATACATATAAAAAATAATTTACAACAACATTTTGGGGTAGTAAATTTTTAAGGCCAAACACTTTTTGTTTAAAAGAAATATTTATGCCCAATTATGTTGCTTTTTCGTATTCCTTGACATTCCTTATTTTTTATGGCTGCTATGTCAATTACTGATTTTATTACGAAACAGTTCTTGTATATGAAACTTACTCAGGTCAAATTATATTGCTTAAGCAAATAACGTGTGCTCGCTAATGTGCTAAGACTTTGATTTCGTTGACACATTTGTGTAGGGGCTACCAAAAAACATACAATGATAAAATCTCATAAAGATAAATTTAATTTAAGCTTCTGTATTCTATTTGCATCTTATAAAAATTAAAAAGAAACAAAAAATCAATATACATATAAATATATTTTAATTAGCACCATTCATGTTAAAACGTTTCTATATCCCTTGCGTATTCTGTTAACATTCTCTCATTTCTAAAAGAATACCCAAATTTATTTAAAAATACAACAAATAAGAAAAACAAGTTTTTTTTAAGTATGGAAATAAACTGGTTAAAGCATAAATAAAATCCCAATACACGTAAAAACAAAGTTTATAATCAATATGCAAATACTAGTTTTCAGGAAAACAAAAATATATAAAACAAATCTATAACTAATGCTAACTAACATAAACACTTAGCATTAAATCACCGGCCAGTTGAGTTTTTTAAATAAGACAATATAGATTTTAACATTTCAAAAACCGTACTCCAATTCTGAGTTAAAAATAAAGAAAACCCTTAGCTTTTTGTATGTAAAAATAAATCACAAACTATTGGTCAGTTGTAAAGTGAAATGTGGATAATAAATAAAAACATTCGATGGGTAATATTGTAACGGAAACGGAAGTAATAAAATACCATTGCAGTAGCATCATCGAAAGGAATACAAGAACACACAAACTCTAAAATTTCAAAATTAAAAAAGCAAAAAAAAAAAAAAAAATTTACTCAGACAAAATAAAAATTCTCAAAATAGTCTTTATTCCCCAAGCAGTTAATATGTACGAGTATTAGAGTAGACAGTTACCAGAAATGAATTGAAATTGAAATTTCTTTGCGTTGTTACGCCAAACCATCTAATGAAATTTACTCAAATCAATGTTGTTCCATTTGAAAAAGGAAATAAGGGGTTCAAATTAAATCAATGCCAATTTATATTTCTCATTTTTGGATCATATATTATATCCTTCTCCTATTTCCCTAAGTCCTTAAATAAAAACAAAGAAAATGTATTTTGTAGGGTTTCTATTCGGCAAAAATTTCCGGAAATTGTGAGGAAATTATTTTAAAATTCAGGGGGTTTTTTTGTCGGTAAATTTTGGGAATAACCTTCCAAAGTTTTCTACTTAAACTACAGCGAAAACGAAATAAAAGTTGTTCAACAGCAAAAATGACAACAGAGTTTACGGCAATTTAAGAAACTGAACTCGTTTTTATATTTTATAACAGGGTTTTTTTTTATATATATATATTTTAAGACAGGGTTTTGTTTTAAATATCATTGAATAAAACTTTTTCATAATTAATTAGTTTCAATGAAGAAAGGAAAATGTATATATAATTTTGAATAAGCAATTTTGGGGTCAAGGACTTAATGTTCGACTTATTTTCCGACAGAATTTTTATAAAGTGTTTCAGAAATGCTAGAATGATTCTCAAAATAAATTTTAGCGACTGTTATTACCATTGCACTTTAAAAAAAAATTGTGTGATACGAAAAAGTAATTTTGAGATGTTGAGAATTGGAGCAAAAGGCAATTCGAAACCCTAGTATTTATGATTTCACTTTTGCATGTGTAGGCGATAATTGTATATGCATGTATGTGTTACAGCACTATCTTAATAAATAAAGCTGAACTTGTTATTTTCTAATGAGGTGGTATTAATGGTTACAAAAGAGTTATGTGTGTCTAATCACATAATTCATTCTACATTTACTTCGTATGTATGTATTTGTGGATGTTTAAAATTTGAAGTCATTTCCATGTAACACAATTATATGCTTTGCTGTCATTTGTCAGTGTCAAAAAAACGAACAATTTACAAATTTTTTAGAAACCAAGGAAGGGCTAACACATTTTTCATATGTACTTTTATTTTGTGTATAACATTCTACATTGTGTAACCACACTAAAAATTGACAATTCATCAGACAAGTGTAAACCGCATCCATACACATACACACACTCAAACACACATCCAACAACTCACATTCATTCTCACCCACTCAAAGCTGAACCATTAAAAATCTACATACACACATACATATTTATTCATCAATGAATTACAGAAAAAAAATCAAATTTTCCAGGCGAGAATATTTTCATGTCCTCTGTTGTATGCTGAAGAATGATTTTGTATAAGTGTAGTGTTTCATTAAGAGCGATTTCGATTTTTGTTTCTTCCAAAGGATGAAGCAAGACCCTTGATTGAAGTATTGTTACATGCCACATTATTGTGTGTATGAGTGATTTTTCTCCTTTTGGCATTTCCATGACAGCCTTGATCAGGATTTCCTAACTAATAAAGTGATTTACAAATGAAATCATTTTTAATTCAGTATCCTGTCTGTTTACCTATTTGCATATAGATTTGTTAAAATTTACCAGGCATATGACTAGATACATATATTGTTTACACTTTAGGCGAAATTGCGATGAAATCGAAAAATATTTTCAATGGAAATTATAAAATGAAAAGTATGAATTTGTATTTTGTCATAAACAATTTAGATTTCGATGAACCGAAACAATTTGATAATAAACCAAAACGAAAAAAATTTTTTCAATAAGAATTTTAGTGCAAGACATTTTATTATACTTACGGTCAATTTCACCATGTTCATTTACAATTAACTATCAGTTGTAACTGCCGAAAACATTTTGTAAACTGGAAGTTAAATTAATAGGTTGTACGATTATGTTTTGTTGCGGTAAATCCACAATTTGTATTCTTGATAAATGTATTGTCTTTAACACATCGCAATAATTACCGCATTATTTGACAAAGATAAATGGCTTATACATATAGTACTGTTTTATACTTAGTATTCTGCATAATAACCATGCATCCGACTTATAATAATGAAACCCTAGTTACAAACTCCAGTCTCAGTTATTCAGTCTGTTTTGTAGCCAGACTGCCATTTTACAACTTATTATTACAGTGCGATAAGTTTCTTCGATACATTAAATGTAAAATATTACCAACTTATACTCTTATGTTTTAACGACCGTCTAAAATTTATATAAATCTATTTGAATACTACTTTATGACTTTGTAATAACCAGGGCTTGGATTTTCATGCACTACAAAATCAAAAATAGGCGCTTATAACATGCGCTATAAAATGGAAAATATGCATTTAAAATAAGAAAAATATGCACTAAAAAATATATGCAAAACATATAAAGCTATTTGTTTAAATTATATTTATTAATAACAAAAATAATAATTCACGTAACTACGTAAACATACATATATGTATATTAAAATATATACACAAAAGTAAGATAAAATAAACCAAAAACAAACTTCAATCACTTGTTTATTCATTTTAAAATAGGTAATTAGATAAGTTGTGGACTTATGTTCTTGTTTTCTAAAAGTGGTATGTAGTGTTACTCTTCAATTTAGCTGTTTACAAAACATTAGATTATTGGTATTTAATAAGTTTTTTTTTTATTTTGGGTTACTATATAACACTGCTTTACAAATTTTTAATTTGGAAAAATACCAAGAACGCCACACGCCTAGGTAAGTTAATTGGGACCTCCTGAATACGAAAAACGCTGAAATATTTTTTCTAAGTACCGTTTTTTAGATAACGGTACTTTTGTGTTTTCCGGTGTATGGTCCCACTCAAACCTTTGTGGAGCTCAACCGCTGGTGGGATGAACAAATGATGGCGGACTATTGTTGGTTCCTCATTCGCGAAGATCCGTCCGAAAAAAAAACGCAAAAGTTCAAATCGCTCGTCATTTTAATTTAAATTTTTTTTTGAATTTACGCCAAATATAGTGTGGGAGCAATGAAGAGGAAAATATTGTCGTTCCACAAAATCCTTAATAAAAACTTTATTTTTCATTCAAATTACGCTTAAAATGTTGGTAATTAAATAAACTATTTGGAAAAAAAATAAAACATTCCAGATATTTACTATAACATAGAAAAAAAAAACGAAATAAAAATGAAATATTTTGGAAAAAAACGTAGAAAATAGGCAAATTTTGAACTTTGAGGTACCACAACTCAGCCAGTTCTTATCAGATAGAAATTTGCAGTATATCGACAAAAAAGGTATTCAATTACCTTTGCAATGATATGCCACTTATCTCGATCGGTTGGGCTCCACAAGTGTTTGAGTGGGACCATACACCGAAAAACACAAATGTACTGTTATCTAAAAAACGATACTTAGAAAAAAACAATTTCAGCGTTTTCCGTGTTCAGGAGGTCCCAATTAACTTATCTAGGCGTGTGGCGTTCTTGGTATTTTTTGGCTGTAAACCATTGTAATTAATCACATTAATTTTCAATTGTAATATGTATTTTGGACACAAAGCGTTTTTATATTACACAATTATAGCAAATAAAAAAAAAATAAAATAAAAAAACATAACTCTGTCTATTCGGACGCAAACATTTTTTATACATTAAAAATGTACGCTGAAAACGTCGATGGAAGTCAAGGGATCATATTTGAAGGATGCCAGTTTCATGTAAAAATATTAATTTTTAATTTTATTTGCATAATTTAAATCAAATAAGCTTATAACTTTTTTTTTATTTCATGAAATTCTATATATTTTTTTGCAATACAGATTCAAGTTATGTTTAATTTTGTCAGATATTTCTATATATAAAGTATTAAATTTTAATTATTTGATTTAAATTTCGTTTAAAATATTTTAAATACATCACAAAAATAAAAAATCAAATTATATGCACTTAAAACAAAATATGCAAATATATGCATTTATAACAAAATATGCAGAAATGTGCAAAAACAAATCGATGCCATTTTCCTGGAAATCCTTTGGTATGGAAAAATAACTGATCGAAATTGATTTTGGAGTACCGACTGCAAATATGCATTTGCATGAAAATCCAAGCCCTGGTAATAAAAATTTGACTATTTTTTACTAATACATCCACTGGCATAGCTAGACAATTTTATTTATATGTACTTAAAACTATTTTAACCTTAGATTAAAATTTCTTTATCTATTCGAAGAAAGATAGCTAAGTATTTATACTTAGTGCTAACTATAATCTTATACCTTAACTACGGTGTATTGCTATGAGAGCAATCTTCTGCTCAGAATACGGTCTGAGATTACGGTTTCCAAATCAGTCTAAGTTCTATACTGTGATCGAAGCGCCATACTAGGACTTCAATCTTATATTCCAACTCCAACTACTATTTTCGTTATTAGTTTGTTTATACCCTCTACCACTTGTCATAAATGAGGGTATGCTAAGTTTGTCATTCCGTGTAAAACTTTTTTAATACTCATCTAAGACTCCATTAAGTATATCATCGGGTTATTTCTTAGACCACGTAAGCGCCTATAACTCAATTTTAAGAACACGAAAAAGTAATAATTGTTAAATATGGGGCTTACATGGCTTTGAGACTCTCTGAATGGTGTAGAAACATTTATTGGGAAAATTTGTTACTTACGAGTAACTATAGCCAAATTCGTCGCTTACGTGTTTTCTTGCGTCTGTGAAAGGAAGGGTGCCATTGGTTTCTTTTTTAAAAGCACTTTAAGAAAATTTAATATAAAATGGAGATTTTTTGAGATATTTTAAGTTTTTTTTTAAATTTATAAATTAATAAATCAAATTCGAAAAATTTCATATTTTTTCATACATTTTACGGTTTGTATGGAAGCTACTATAAAGAGCAGAAATAGAGCTATGAAACATTTAAAAGAATAATTGCAGTCGGTCTATAGCCTCTAGTACACGGAATGTAAAAAGCCACATGCGCATGTGGTTCTGACGTAATTTTGACGTCAATGCAAAGCTACAATAAGCATTGCGTGTTGTGTGTTGACATCAAAATTACGTCAGAACCACATGCGCATGTGGCTTTTTACATGCCGTGTACTAGAGGCTTAAGAAATTAACTCTTTATGAGTAAAGGTAAGTCTCTTAGAGTCCGAAGACGAATTTCGGTTCAGAACAGCTTTTTCTGCGGGACCCATGTTTAGATATTGATATAAAGCATTGGCTTCCTGAAAAAGTTTCATTTTATTAAAAAAATTGGGATTCGTGGAAAGTTTGTGTAGTAAAGGATATTTGACTTTTGAATTACACGACGAAAAATTTAGTTTTTACCGAAGTTACTGATTTTGAAAACTTGGCGCCGCAACAAAAATGCCTCGATTTTTCCGAAACTAACCAGATTTTTACACAGCAAATTATTTGGGGGTGAGACTGTGACATTTCCAACATTTAATATAAAAAAAATTATATTTTGCATGCGCTTATGAAATGACTTTGATTTTTCTTTCATACAAACTTCTCAAGATGAGAATGAAATCAGGTGGCAAATGTTATTTTATACTATCAAAACAAAAAATTCAATATTAAAAAATCGGACTTACTTGGCTTAAGAAGAATATTGGCGAAATATAATATATTCTGGTTATTCTTATTATGGAAATAAATGTGGAACAACTTCCCTTAAAGTTTATATTTTTGTTTCATAAAATTAGAAATCACTCTGCCAAATTTAATTAAGATCAGTTCTAAAATTTGTTCCAATTAGCATTTTAATTTTTTTTATATTTATTTATTCATATACAAAATTTAAATTATTACAAAAATGATTTTTGCCTCAGCGTCCATAGGGACATTTTTGAGTCCAGTTGGCAAGTGTTTAAATGCTTATAAAATGTTCTAAATATATTTTAGAAAAAAGCAATAGCATGTAATTTTGTGATTATCAGTCCATAATTTACCATAAATCTCACATAAAGCGGCCTTCCGAAAAGCAATTTAAGAACATTAAATTCTAAAACACTTGTATAACTGTTAAAATTAAAATTTGGTCTAACTTTGTTTTTTTAGGTCCAATATAAAATCTATTGCTGGAAATCACTATTATACTCTGGGCTGGGTTTTTGAGATCTCAGTTAAACAAGGTTTAGTTAATCTGAAAACAGATTTGTGCCTCCATTACTAAGTTTGAATACAAAATTTTGATGAAACAGCTTAGTCCAGCTTAAAATATTGGTCTCTAATAAACTAATAAAAAAAAATTCAATTTTGTCGTAAGATTCCGAGTTTCAGAGTACGTTATACTAAATTTAAACTTATTCCACATCTCAAAACCCCGGCCTTAATTATATCTCTGAAGTAAGTCAGGATATTTTATTTAAATTAGGCAACGAATTATAGTACTGCGAGGTAAGGTTTTATGAAGATTGGCTTATAAATTTTTTTAGATTAATTTATTTTTAGATTAAAAGCGCATTTTTGAACTATTTCAACTCTCGGCAGGGGGTATAAAAGATTAGGCACATCGTTAAATAGCACTCTTACTTGTTTATCTTCTCTTTGTTAAACCAAAATTTCTTTGGACCTACATATAAATTTACTAATAAATATGATTGGGTCAACAAGACTTCTGCAACTTTTTTTTCTAAATTAAAATTAACAACTATTTCTTAAAACTTTTGTAACGAAAATTCATTAATCATTTTCTTGCCTTTTGTTCGACAGTTAATATTTTTTTTTTTCTACTTTTTCGTTACAACTTAACACCTTAAAGCAAAACAAGACAACAAAGTATTGTTAGTTTTTTTTCCCATATACTCACCTACAGAATTTTTTATTTTGTTTTTATTTTAAGTAAACAATACAAAAGCCCTTAAAAAGCAAACTTTTCTGATACAATTTCAATAAAATAAATCTTTTAGGTAGTTATAAGAAAATCCTATTTCAAATAAAATTTTAGTAAAGAAACAACGAAAAGAGAAGAATTAATAAGATCTTAACAAAATATAACATCAACAACTAAACAAAACTGAATAAGAAAAGATTGTTTTCGAAAATAAACTTTTTCCCTTATCAAACAAAAAATAAATAAATACCCAAGTAGAAGGGAAAAACAACAAGAAATTTTCAAACTCTATTCAATTCATTTATAATATTTATAAAAAAAAACGTATTATTTGTTAGTACGACTAATTCTGTATCTTATTATTGTTTACTTTGTAGGCTTGACAACTAAAAGAAAACAAGAAAAATAACAAAACTATAAACAAGAAATAATTTACTTTTATACAAATACACATACATAACCAAAAAAAAAAATGAGGCTTAAACTAGTAAAATGAAAATATAATCAAGTGGGAAGAAAAGTTTTTTATTTCGCTTACGCTTGAAATTTTAATAAAACTATAAGACAAAAGTACTCTGACAGTGCAATTGTTTTGAGGGGATTTACTGGCTTCACTACGACTACACCGTTAGCAGAAGATATTCTAAAATTTCCTTAATTTTTCAAATGCTTATGAAAATATGATTTTTCAAATTTAGTCTGGGATACAGTCAATAGTCTGAGCGTAACGGTATGTTCACATTTGACAAATATTTGTCGAAAAAATCCAAAAAATACGTGACTAAATTGATCTACTTTTTACTTTCGTTTTAATAATTGTTTGGGATCTACTAAACTTTTAAGTTACAAAAAGCTTAAGAATAATGTAGTTAATAAAATGTTAAATGCTACTGGATCTAAAAAACGTTACCCAAAATCAAAAATATTTAATAAAATTAGTGGTTAGTGTGTGGCCTCAAATAATTTTTAAATGTGACCATAGCTTTATACTTTCATAAAGGACTGTCTGACTGTTAGATAGAGGTAAAAGTATAAAATGCTAGTTTAAGTAAAGGACTGTAAGTACACAATGGGTTTCTAAGATTAAGCCAAAATTCTTAAGGTATGTTCAGACCTAAAAAATATTTGACGAAAAAATACAAAAAAGCATGACCAGTAAATTGATCAAACTTAAGCATTATTTTTAATAATTTCTGTTGACTTCCTTATCATTATTTTTAAGAAGATAATTGTTAAATTCAATTAGGAAACTGTTGAATGATGTTTGATCCAACAAACGCTTTGCAAAAGCAAAACATTTTTTGATAAAACTAGTGGTTACGTATAGGACCTCAAATATTTAATATTCACTCCTATAGCTTTAGTAACAAAAGTCATTCTGATTATAAAATAATTATCAATATAAATCAATCCCGTTTATTTTATACCAAACACCACAGTATATATTGAAACATTTTCAAAATTGTACCCTATTTGGCATCGATGGCCAATCATGGAATCGGCAAAACAAAATTCTGTTATGAGGTAAAGATTCATATAAGAGTTCTTTGTGCCGAATAATATATTAATATCAACACCCCACTGAAAAAAAATAATAATTGATTTCAATTGAAAAATTTGTGGTATTAATTAAATAATAAATTAAATTTGCGCCAATATTCAATATAATGATCTCAATTAAATATTGGTTGATATTAACAACATAATAAGTAATGTTGCTATAAAAGTAAACGCTTAAATCACTTAGTTAAATTTTTAATTAAAACTGGTTTTATTTCTGATTTATGGCTTAATTAAAAATAATTGGCGAACATTTTTTTTGTGCGATCCGTGATTTGTTCGTCCTAGCGCGATTTAGGAAAGGCGGTTTATATGGGACCTGCAGTTCATTCCGGACCAACCCGTTCGAAATTGTGACATGACATAATACCTATAAAAGTTATCGTTGGTTAATGTTATATCAATACCATCAATCATAAGAAAGTTATGGCATTTTAAGCTATTTACGGGAGTAGTATTTGTACAGGAGCTATGGCCTAAAAAAAAACGATATTTTTGAACTGCACCTGATTTAAATACCAACATAATAAGATAGTTTATGGGCACAAAGTTTATTCCGGAAAGTAGTTTGTTTATGGCTCATCTAAAATGATGGACGTTATAACAATTAAAACATATTAATGTACTGAATTGCAACAAATTCTCTTCAGCATTGCGACCTGTTCTTTGAATACAAGGTAACACGTACAGACAACCAGTCAGAAAGCCTGCCAGCCGGACGGACAGACATCTTTAGATCGACTCATGTGCATCTGAGTCGATCGATGTACTAAAAGGTGGGTCTAGAACCAATATTTTTGTGAGTTGCACACATAAGCAGAAACGCATAATACAATATTGTGGTGTGGGTATAAAAATATGGCAAATCTTAGTAAGAACGTATACACGTGGAATTTAAACGATAGTCTGAGTTTAAAGCGTTTGTAGCATTCCTAGTTATAAAAGGATTCACTGAGTTAAAAATCATTAGAAGATGGTAAAATAAGGAAAAAAGATTGACTCTAAAAGTGGAGTATAAGTCAGAGTGCATGGAACCCGGTACCTAAGTTGGTAGTAAGCTAGTCTTTAACTACTAGGGGTTACGGGTGTCATTCCTGCCAGAAACTCGAGTCTATTTTACAACAACTGAAGGTCTTAGTTATTAATGCTCGGAAAACTAGGTAAATTTATTTGAACCTTTTAAGAAATAAATAAATAACACAATAAAGTCAGAGTATAACCTAGACCGAGTATTTGATAGTGGTGTGAATGAAAGTTTTATGAGGATTAAAATTGCAGTATGAGCATTCGAATGATTATAAATGTTAATAAGAAGAACTATGGTATAAACAGGAGATTCCAAGTATTAGATTTTTATTTATGTGTATAAAATTGTTTGTTCCGGGTACGTGTTTCTAAAAATCAAGAACCGCTGAACGGATTGACACCGAACTTGGGCAATAAATTTGCTTAGTCTGTAGCCAGGTTTGTCTTAAATCTAATACCAAAACGTGGCGCTGATGTCGTGAGATTTAATTTTTTTTTATTTGTGGTATGATTTGGCCGTAATTCAACAAATTATATTTATTTAACAAAAATAAGTTTCCTGATAAAATGTTAGCCTGATAGATAGCGCTATAGTCAAGGTTTTAACAAAACTCATAAAGCTGTCAACAGAATTGGGTTTTTGTGCTTTAAATTTTTTTTTTTTACAATATTTTTTAATTTTAGTAAATGATTTTACGACTCTATATTAAAATCTAAAATGGTTTGAACTAGGGCAGCACTGGGTCTTGACAGCTAGTGATATTATAATAAGACAGTGTATTAAGTATTTGGCTTCGTGTAAGTTCAATAACAAGTATATGCATAAGAGTATGTATCAGTAAAAGACTGAGAAAAAGTATAGATTTAAGAGGAATATGAACGACAATTTTATGCACATGGGGTTAGACTGAATATAAGCCGGTATGCCCACTGTAAAAGGTGCTCTAACAAACCATCTGTCTTCAGTCTATTTAGCACATATCCTTAATATATGAGCATTGCTAGTTTCATTCCCTTCAAAAATACTTAAGTTTTTAGACCATCGTAAGTTATGTAAATAAAGAGAAGGAGTAATCCGATTTAAAAAGGTTATTGGATATTTTTGAATCAAATCATACTTTGAGACAAAATTTAGTATATAAGTAACACTTGGCTTGTTCACGAAAGGCGGATTATCAGATATCAAATATATTTAAAAATTTAAATAAATGTATTTTGTTGTTGTGAATATAATTAAATAAGCATATAACCTGATAACCAGCCTTCCGTGAACAACCCAACTATAATTTTAATTTTAAAGTGGAAATAGTGTAAAATATATTTACGAGTTTTGGTAAATAGAATAGCAAAAACACTACATAATAATTTGTAGTCCAACCCATACAAAACAATAGTTTTATCTTATTTTTTGTTAACACCCTCGCATCCCAACACAACAGAGTGTGGAATAAAGAATACATACCCAACGTACACGCAGAAAAAACAGAAAAGTTTTAGAATGGTTGGAAAACTATATAATGTTAAACAAACTAAACATTTTCTTTTAAGACTTTGGTTGCATTAAACGAGAAAATATTAACTGCCTTTTGAAAATTCAAATATGGTTAACTAAACCAATATGTTGCTTACAAAAATTTTAACCGGAAGCTTAGTTATTATTATATACAAAAATAGCATTATATATATAACCATAATAAAATAAAAAGAAGCTTATTATTTTTATTTTGTTTTCATGTAAAAAAATTATATTTAAAAGGCCTTAAAATAATGTTTGTTTTTAATTATATTTTATTTGCGCCAGTTGTTGGATAATTTTCTAACAGTTCGGTCGATTTTTTAAGCAACCTGCCAAATCCCGTTTGAACACTAAAACAAAATAAATGTTGTTTGTAATTTATGTTTAAACAATTATGGCAGTATTCAAAAAAAAATTAATTTTAATTTAATGAAGGTTTACAAAAAAACCTTTCTATGTAAAATTTCCTAAAAAAAACTCAGGTGTGCGATATGATTTTTTTTTGCAAGTTTTTTCTCAAAATATTATTATTTATGGTGATAGTCACAAAAGTGACGGCAAACGATGGATATTGATATGATTCATAGCCCATCATATTAACAATATAACGAAATATTGGTGTTTTTAACCGTGATGGTGAAAATTATTTTCCGACATAAAATAAAGTTTTAGAATTTGATTTGATTAATTATTGTAAGGTCATATTTAATATATGAAAGATATTCAGAAAAACTAATTTGTGTTTTTTTTTCATACATCTCTTAGAGCGCTATCCAAAGAAAAATGTTGGTTCTATTGAAATCATTTATAATATGTTTGAAATTACTCGTCGAACAGTGTATATGAAAATATTAATTATATTAATTTTAGAAAATGTTTTATACCACAATTAATAACAAAATCTATAGTTCTATAATTTTACTGTATAGTTGAATTGCTGACAAAAATTTTTATCAACAATGGACCAAATACCATAACCGTGCATAAATTTCTATTAAAAGGAAAACCTCTGATGGTGGTACACTGAAAAGAAAAATCAATCCATCCGTTCCTAAGTCCAACCAAAGCGGTAGCAAAAGTACGGTAACTACGTATTTTCTTAAACCTAGTAAACAATGCTTGTTTCAAATACTTATTATTCATGTGCGCAGTACTTAAAATAATCCGAATGCGGAATTGCCTTAAGTGAAAATGATATAAAAGGTAACTTCAAACTGTGTCAAAAATTAGTTAGTTCGATTAATCCCAAATTTTACTTGAAATGGTTCGCAAGTGAGATTGATTGTGATCTAAGCAGTTACCCAATAGAACAAGAGATAGAGAGCATATTATTGTTTTCTTCTTTTTTGTTGAATTCCCCTCCGCCCTTTGTTTACAGAAGAACTCTAAATTACAAGCAGTTACCCAATAGAACAAGAGATAGAGAGCATATTATTGTTTTCTTCTTTTTTGTTGAATTCCCCTCCGCCCTTTGTTTACAGAAGAACTCTAAATTACAAGACACAAGCAGCATGCCCGATATTGCTTTCTTAATCATTCTACTTTGAACATTTAATGTATTTTACTAAATAATTTTAACAAATAGAATTTGGGAATTTTTTCCTCTTATTTTACTTTTTTAACATGAAAATAATGAATGTTTTTCTTCTTGTAGTGTCGCTCTTGTTGTGTTTAAAACAAACTTGTACAGACACATGCGTATGCACTCATGTTGGTTTCGATCCCATTTTAGATTGTTTTAGGTACTTTTTAGGTAGACAAACTTCTGCATGTTTTATATAAAACTAAGTAAAAACCTTTTTCATATCAGACCTGTCAGAATCGCTGCTTAAATTTAATAATCGTTTTGATATAGGAAGGTTGAGGTGTAAAGGATATAACAATATTATAGTTAACAAATAATATATAATTATCACGTGTGAATATTATTTGACTATTTCTGTTATATATTGTTGTTGTATTACGATAAAATATGGTTAATATAAAAAATATAACAGCAAATATTGATCATATTATGATTCAAGTTTATCATATTACGATTAATATTAAAAACATTATGGCAATAACTAAAATTTTTATGATAATAATATGATCAATTGTAAAACAATTATCTAAAAATTTAATTTTAATGTTATAGTGTAATAAGGTGTCACCATACCACAAAATAATTAATTAGGAATATAAAATGATTTAGAGGATAATAGTATGGTCACTTACAAACATACTATTATTTTATTAGAATCAAAGTATGTTGCTCCTAGATTATGGTCACATTAACCATATTTTCCTCTGCGTGTTTTTTTTCACGTATAAAGATTTCTTTGTTACATACTGCTTGGCGAAAAAGATCATTAATGAGTAGAAAAGAAAAGCTTAATGCTGTTGTTGTTGTAGTTGTTTTGTAATATATTAAATGATTTTCAATAGATAAAATCGTTATCTACCAACACATACACAAATACACAGGATATAAATAAATAAGAATAGTTTTTTACATAAACATACTTACAAAGGAACCAAAATAAAGATACATACATGTGTATATGTAAGTATCTGTATAACTATCTGTTCGTTGTTAAGGTTGACATTAAGTGTGTAAATGTTTTTTTGCTTTCATTATATATCCGTAAGATTGTATGTGGTAGTGTCGTTCTTTAGATGTAGCTGTGGAGGTAGTGGTTAAACTAATTTCACATTTAGTATTTATATATGTTGTTTTTATTTCAAAGTAATTGAGTGACTTTTTATATGACTATGTGTTTTTGTGTTATTTTTATTAAAGTTTTGAAAACTACTTAAAACGTAGATAAAGTGGAGATAAAAATGTTTTAAGGATTATTTCAATTAAGCAAAAAGGGTTGTGTTGTGAAATTTGCGGTAGAAATTTTTAATTAAGTTTTTTGTTAGAAAGCACTTGAATGAAAAGTTCTATTTCTACAACAAAATTAAAATGATTAAACATTTTATTAGATAGGAAAAGGAAATAAAATAAAAATTAATTAGAAAATTGAGCAAGATTAATAAAAAGTATATTTACTGAAAAGAAAAGTATTAAACAAATTAAAGAATTTAGTAAATTAATTAATTGATTAAATTACAACAGATCGTATAAGCAATATAAATAAAATATTAAAAACTAATCATACGCCTTCATAAGTTTTATGCCAGAGTTGTAAGTAACATATTTTTATTTTTCCTTGCCTTACAGATGACGCCGCTGCAATGAGGACGATCCATTAGCGGCATTGACTATGGGACCAGAGGCATGGGCATGTGTGCGGACCCTGGGTCTTACCGGTGGTGTCAGGCATTAAGCCGAACGCGATCATCGTTCGCCACAAACAATAACAAAAACGAAATTCAACATTTAACTAACAACAACAAATACATCAAATATTGCAATTGCAAGCGTAAAAATAGCAACAATAGTTTTGTTCAAAATTTAACAATACAGCAGCAACAACAACATAGCGATTATCAAATACGTTATAGCCCTACATCAACAGTAGTACCAACAATATTACCCACAACATTAGAAAAACCTTCAACAACAAATTGTCTACTTACAACAACGATACTGGAGACTTTAAAGTTTTGTGATCCAACAACAACAGAGTCTCACCTTCAATATAATTTACCAGCATATACGGCGACAACAACAACAGCAACAGATTGCAAAAGAAAATCAGCGATAAGTTTAAGCAAAATTCTGCAAAGCTTTAAATACATTTGTTGTTGGCTTAAATCATCATTTCAATTAACAATATTGTTATTTATCATTTTACTTTTAACAAAATCAACATATGCCAATAACAATATACCGGGTAAGTTAAATAACAATTTTTTTAATTAAAAATATTTTTTACTAAATTGCCGCAAAAATTAAAAGAATATAAAGTTATTTTCTTTCTGAACCACTAATTGATTAATCGTTAGCCAATTTGTTCGTATTTTTTGTATTTCTAATGTAACAATTACGCTTTTTACCTTCGATATCAGTCTAAAAATCTCTTCAGCGCTTTTTAACTTCCTTTTTTCTTGTTGACGATACAGTATCGAAGCAAAATTTAATTTATCCTTAACAGATATTGAAATGACGATTTAGTAGTAAAATCAAGTAAAAATTTTTTTTGGTTCTAAGTTCGATAAAAAAAGATATATTGCACACATATATAGTCTTTTTGGGTCGATGTGACCCAGCTGAATTTTTGGCCTAAATTGTTAGTCCATAATAAAAAATTGTTAACTTATTTCTTTTTTTTTAGTATTAAATTCATATGATTATCTATAATTAATTGATATTAGTGTAGCGATATCAGTTATATTAAAATTAACAGTAAAATTAAAATGTGAACCCCTTTGTAACGCATTTGAAATTGGAGCTACATCGTATATAATTTTAATATTTTGTTTTCAAAGTGAGAATAGAAGTTTTAGAAGATTTCTGCAGATTTGTTTGTTAATTTTTATGCCCTCCATAGCCACAAGTGGTGATTGAGGGTATACTAAGTTTGTCATTCCGTGTGAAACTCTTTAATTTTACATCTAAGACCCTGTTACGTATATATTTTGGCTCCTTGCGTAATTCTAAGTCGATTTAGCCACGTCCGTCTGTTTGTTTGTTGAAAACACGATCACTTTCGAAAAAACGCAAAGAAAAGAATAAACTTGGTCTCAAATTGCTTTAAGTTATCCTAAGCAGTTTGGAATTGAAATCCAGCAATTTCGGTTTAGTAGAATCAAACTATGAATCAAAATGTGGAAACAGCCACCCGAAAAAATTGATAATTTTAATACAAAAACTAACATAAATGGTGAAACAATGCACGAAATGATATTAGATTTTGCACAAATTAGTTTTATACGACTGCAAATCGTACTGTTAAATTTCATCCTAAACTGTTTAGTTATGAGCTTTTTGCACATGGACATTATTCCTAAACTTAGGAAAAATATAAATTTTATATTATTGAAATTATGAATTTTATTTATTTTAACATTTTCAATAGTTTGTTTTGTAGACAACAACATGAAACCGGTGTTTAAATAAATCTGAAAATTTTTTCTAGCAGACATTTTCAAAAAGTTTTTTTCTCTATAATTTTAATACTCTTATTTTACTCTTTCGTTGCTAGTTTTTCGAGTACGTGAACACATTCTAGCAAAAATTATTGCAAATAAGCAATAATTTTTTGTTATTGAACATTTATATTTCATCATATTTCCGAAATTAAAATTAAAGTAAAATGTTTAAACAATATTGTAAAAAAGAGTTCATTTTCTGTGTCGTGTAGTGAATTGTATACGGAACTTATTAACTTAAGGTAATAATGTCGGTTTATTAAACGTTTTTGTATTGCAATAAACTCCATTCATACGATTAATGAAATCGAAATAGTGCGAAAAGCAATATAGAAAAGATATTAAAGTCGCTTTTTAAGCTCTGGGCAAAATCGGAAAAAAGGAAAATCGTACTTCTTGTTTTGCAATGATTGCTTACATTATATGATCCGTAAGTTTAAGACGTCAACCTTAAAATTATTAATTAGAACTAGATGATGTAGTTAAAGAAGTGATAGTTAAAACAAAGAATAAAATTCTTGATTATTTTGGACTCATTACTTGTATATGGGCGTTGGGTGGCCTCAGCACAATAGGCATGATAATTATGGATAATACTTAGCATGCCTATTTTGTTTATTTTAGAAAGTGCATTCACCGAAATTGAAAACTTCTGCTTGAATAGGAAAAGCTTTATGCAAAAAAATTTTTTTGGATTCTATGGAAGGTGCTCGCGGATATTATTGGTAAGACTTGCCACGGATATTTTGTTTATTCAAGAAAGTGCATGCATGAAATTTGAAGACTTTTGCTTGACAGAATTTACTTGGATTTAATGCGAGGTGTGCGGCGGTATTAGCAGATTTTGATGTTTTAAATTTTTTTTTCTTAATATAAGGACCTATCCTTATATTTTTTGCACAAAAATGTATGAAACCATTCGTCTGTGCGTTATAGTGAAACATACCACAGTCTCTGGTGGGAATCGAGCCCGCAACCTAGCCCCTGCACTGATTGACTAGATAACTACCATTAAGCCCACCGTGGCATCAAAAGAAATATATTAAAATACGTATGTGTAATATTTGTTATGTTAATTTGTAGTAAGAAGACTTTGTTTGTGAACAAAAAATATTTTTAATAATGTTTAACTCCACTTAATCACCCGGAATGTAATTTTTTCATAATTTTGTATAATTTTTTTGATATTCGTAGCTCGTTTTCTTTTTTCATTAATTTTTATTTTTATCATCTTTTAACACATTCTAATTAAGTTTAATGTTCTTTTTTAACATTTGCTCAACACTCATTCATCAAACATTTGAAAACAAGGCAAGATCCAGATACAAGATGTAGCAGTAACTATTAATGCAGCTTATTATAATTTATATTATATTAAAAAAAAAATAGTAATAATATTTTATATACTTACATACAAACATAAATGAATAGAAATATGTAAGTAAGCAATTACATGAATATTCAGCTGCAATATATTTTTCAAGAGTAGTTATAAATATACAGACATTATTAATAGTTTAATACGTATACATTGCACTTGTATAGAATAATGTTGCATTTTTTTTATGATATACATAGTCTAATGTTTACATAAGTATGTTTGAGGTACATATTTACATACATACATATACTTAGTGACACATTTGTTGACAAAGCATTATCAACATTATCCTTTTGTATTATCTATTCTCTCTTTATTATACTGCTACTGTTTAGATAGATACTCATGTAGTCTCCATAGACAATGGCATAGTTGGAATATGCAGATTCATATTAAAACTAGTGTACACTTTCTTTGTATATTATGTATGTGTTTGCGCTTGTATATACATACAATGAAATAGAATAATAAGAAATACTTAAGTGCAACGGAAAAACAATGAAAACAGCTGCAATAATGACAACATAAACAACAGCATTAACAATAACGACACTTAAGTGTAAAAATTATGTTTATTTCTTCTTTTAATAAAATTTATTTTCTCTCAATTATTTAATTTCCCATTAGAGTTTCTTCTATTTCTAAGTCCTTAGATGGTTTTGAAAATATGTAGGGATTTGGTATAAGGAAGAAATTAAAGTTAAGTGTGCAACAAATTTTTGAAAAAAATATAGTGAGGACGATCAATTTAGCTGCAAATTAAAGTATAACGAATGAGAAGAATTAATTCGACCATGAGGCGAATTCTCGTTCCGTGCAACTGTAAAATGAAAACTGTTGTAACATGTTAACAATGCTTCCAAATCGCGTTTGATAAACAAAAACAAAAACATATTGTCAAAATTTAATATTATTTTGGCATTAAACAATTTTTATTCTGGGGCAAGGGTGAGATACTATCACAGATTAAATTTTACAACAAACATATATGATTTATTAAAAATAAGAAAAAAGCACTTGAAAACTCATAATTATTTTATTGGGGTTTAAAACAGAAACAGGCTTTTCGATTTCTCTTATCTCAATATCTTAGGGGAAAAGCCGGCTATAACAACAACAGTTGTAAACTCAACTGCAATATCGTTAGATATATTTAAAATACGATTTAAAAATATTTAACAAACAAATAATTTTTCTGTGATATAATTTCTTGACCACCTTCCATTCAAGTTTCATAATGGAGGTTTAGAATAACTGGCCTTTTAACATTTATACTATGCCATAATAAGTAGTTTGATTGTGGAGTTGAATCAAGTTCTTTAAGAAATTTTTCCAGGGATCCTGTTTTCTGAGATTGCAATAACTTAAGAAAACTCTCAAAATCTATAATACACTCAAAATATTATGTAGCTAAACTCCACAAAAAATTCATTTTAAACAACTAAAAATTTATTTAAGAAACGGATCATTTACATTTCATTCAGTTCAGTTGTGTCCAGGGTCAACTTACGGAATCTACGAACCTTAAGTGAAAAAACGAGTATTTTTCCCTTTCAGGGGGCAATGACAATCTTTATCTTTATTTCTTAATTACTCCACAATTCTTTCTTTACTCGATTAACAGATGACCAAGTCACTGTACAACGCAACACCCGAAGTAATTTCAGGTGCCGGCGATCGTTAAGCAAAAGTTTGTGATATTATTTATAAACTAAATGTGAATTATTATTATATATAGTGGGTACACTGTATTACTTCGTCACATAGTTGGTCTTTTGAATAATAAACAGAAATGTTAAAGAATAAAAGAATTCTATTGTTTAGATACCATAGTTTAACTTCCGATTGGCAATTTTTCATTAATGCAATCCGTCTTTGGAATCTACTCCCGCACAATATACAAATATTAAGTAACGCACTGAGCTTTAAAAAAAGTATTATTAATTTTTTTACACGGTAAATTATTTAACAAATATTTGTGTTTTTTTTATTATCGTTTAGTTAATTATAAATTAAATTTGTTATTTAAATAATTACTATTTTTTTTCCTATTTTTTTTTATATTTTTTTTATATTTTAAAACTTTTTCTTTCTGTTGTTTAAAAATGTTATCTTTAAGAATTATAATTTTTAATGTTTTTGCTGAAATAATGTTCTATACTGCAATAAGAGGCTTTAAGTCTTGTGTATAGAATTGGAAATAAAAATAAAACTGTAAAGTTATTCGTATAACTACTATTTTATTAATTTAATTGTGTGGCTGACGTCGCTAAGTAACCAGTCGCAGA
This sequence comes from Pollenia amentaria, assembly GCA_943735925.1. Classification (NCBI taxonomy): domain Eukaryota; kingdom Metazoa; phylum Arthropoda; class Insecta; order Diptera; family Polleniidae; genus Pollenia; species Pollenia amentaria. The sequence goes on along the minus strand of OX031007.1, from coordinate 181,723,713 downwards.
TATAATTCTGTTGGAGTTCATTGTAGTAACAATTGAAGGTGTGTGATCGGAAGATAGTTCAAAAAAGCTGAAACATAAATTGTTTCTATTGAAATATACACCAAAATCTATGACATCTGAAATTTTTTATATTTGTAGGCCAATATGTTAGTTGGCCACTCGCGCTTACATATAAATCCATTTTGGTTATTGTACTTAACAAAACATAACCCTTTTGTGATATAAGTCTTGACTCCAAAAAGTATACTGAGCGTTATAATCGACAGCAGCTAGGAAACAGGATCCTAGTGAATTAAAATGTTTATAATACAAGTTCTCTGATATTGAACAACTAGATGGGGAGTATAAAGATGGAAATACAAAGTTTCGATTTAGCTCTCTAAGGCAAATGTTCATTGCTTGAAGATAATCTTCACGATGATCACACTTTTTTGCCGGGTTTTTGAGATGTGGATTAAGTTTAAGCTAAATTTAAAGTAGTCAGAAACTCAGATTTTCGGCCAAAATTTGTTTCTGCAAACTTGCTAATGGGGACACAAACCAGTTTTCAGATTAACTTAACCAAGTTAACCTGAGATCTCAAAAACCCAGCTTTAGTTGTGTTTGATTCCGGCTGTTTTCAAAATAAATATTTTGCCATTTTTGGCAGAATATCCATTGATTTTAAACGTATTTCTTGAGGTCAAACTAGTTTCAGAAACCTTTTTCAGAAAAAAATTCATGTGTATTTTTATGTTGGCGAATGTCCTTTTCATTTTAAAGGCAGATTTTCAGACAGTTCATAGCATGTTAAGTACAGCTTGCAACATTTCATGCCTCATGTTAGCCATTGTGGTTATAAAATTGTTTAATGTTTATACCAATGTTGGTGTCATTTTTAGACTTATTGCACAGTGCTTTACCATGTTATCACCTACATACGACACAAACAGAGAGTAAATTGCAGAATATTCTTGGCAGTTTAAACACTGAACGGGAGTATTTTTTCATATGGCTCCTCTTTTCTTATTCTTCTGTTTCAATTAACAAATTAAAATAGTATGCGGGCTAGAAAAGATACGTCTGTTATCAACCAGCAGAAAACAACGAAAAGTAAAAGTTAAAATTTGTGAACTTTTCAGCCCTTATTTCCTTCTCGTTTTTCTATATAAATAAAATTTAAATTTAAAGTCACGGAGAAGTACTGGTCAAAAATATCTAAAAATTATTTATTACTCGCACCATTATAAAAACTGAAGTCATACACAGAAAAAAGTGATTTATCAATTAAAAAATGGTTTAAAAAGTATTTAAATTTAATTAATGTGATAATTGAATCAATTATTTTTTTAGTTGAAAGATAATTAAAAATTCCGTTTTGTTTTAATTAACATTTTGGTTGTTTTGAAATAAATTTTCAATTACAATTTTAAGTAAATAACAATAAAATTTAATTGACGTTTTTCGTTTAAAATAAAAAAATTTAAACATGTAGAACTGTTGGAAATTGGAAATTGTCAATATTTATTTAAATAAATTAATACATTGTTTAAAGTTTTTTTGAACACTTTTTTAATTAAAATTAAAAATATTATTTATTGAAAATATTTTTTCAAAATTTTAAAAATTTTAGTAGTCAATATAATCATTTTGGTAATAGGTGCAAAATCAACAACTTGTTTGCTTGATATTATGAATTTGGACTAAATTTGGTGATTGGAGAAATTTAATAATTTTTTTTGTGTATAAAACTTTTCCAAGTCAAATAAATAAATATTTGAACTAGTTTGAATAAAATACGAGTATCATGTTTCCTTATAGTTTTAGCCGAAGTTAAATGATATTCATGGATCAATTATTAATTATATTCTATAGAGTGATTTTGGTATTTAATAACCTGAGTTAAATTTGTTTTAGCGTTCTAAAGTGCTCTCCAGAAGCCAGCTTTATATCGGACAAATGGAAAATTATGGACCGATTATCACAAAATTGCATGGTGTCAGTTATGGCCATTTAAAGCTCAATTGGACTTAATTTTAACATTATATTTATATTTTCTGCAGTTTCAAGCATATTTCAATGTTCGAGAGTTGGGCTTTATATGAGGCCAATGATAAATTATTGGCCGATCTTCACGAAATTTGATAGTACACTTACAATCTTATTGCAGTAACGGACTGTAGATTATTTCAGAAGTGTTCCGTTCAGTAATTTTTAAATAAATAACCATTTAAAATTCCAAGCAGAATTAATTTTTTACTGGTTCTTACATTTATTCATAAAACTATGTGCACATTAATACGGACTTTCGGTTGCATTTAATATTGTCCGTTGATTAAGTTAAAGTATTTTGTATGTAAAATTAAATGAAAATAAAATTTAAGACAACTGTAAATTTACTTAAAAACCGATCTTCTTGTTTTGGATTTAATTTTAACGAAAAGTTCATTTAGTTATTACTGTCAAAAATTCAACAGCGAATTCCGTAAAAAATTAACCACAAATTCCGTAAAAAGAAATTCATTTTCAGTTATTTTATATAATTTAACCACAAACAAATTTTTAGTTATCTATTATATGTATATATATATATATGTATATCTGTGGCAAAATTTACTTGTTATGTGTAGAAAATTCCCATGTAGATAATTCCCATATTCTATTTGTTAAAATTATTTAGTAAAATACATCAAATTGGTAAAGTATAATGATTGCGAATATCATATCGGTCCTGCTCTTGCTGTCTTATAACTTAGAGTTCTTCTGTAAACAAAGTGGTCAGTATAACAAAAGAAACACAAACGTGTATAACGGGGTAAATAAATAATAATTTTCTCGCTCTCTCTCATTAGAAAAACAAGCGGACAGGTATCTGGTATTCTGGTCGAGTAAAAACTGTATTATATGAAATAACTGTTTAACATATAATAACTGAAAAGTCATTTGTTTTTACGGAATTGGTCAGTTATTTTTTGATAGTTAAATTATATTAAATAACTGAAAATCAATTTGTTTTTACGGAATTCGTGGTTGAGCTTTTGACAGTAAAAATGAAATGAACTTTTCGTTAAAAAATAAATGACCAGTAAGTAGACCGGTTTTTCACAAAATTTTCATTTATTTTATATTACAATTTCAGGCAATTTAATGTACAGAATATTGTGAGTGTATGATTTCTAAACATATGAAACTATGGCATACACAGTGTTACTGAAACAACAGTTTTCGTTACGGTTTAAGGCGTACCCGAATTCTTTCAGCGAGTAGGTTTTTTATGGGGCTTATGTTTAATTATGGACTGGTCTTCACGAAATTTAATAGTAAGATTTTAAGTTAAAAATATATAACGAATTTCATTCAAATCTTATATCAATCCGTGCACATTTAATAATTTTAGCCAGCGTTTCGGGCAAAATACTCTTCTGTGCGACGGTCAAATTTCGTTTGGTATTGAAATTTAGGGCTTGAAATTTAGTTTAGTACTACTCGATAAATTAGGTTACAAATAATTTGCAATTGTAATTGAAAAAATAAATAAGTAAAAATAAATAAGTAAAGATTATTAAAAAAAAATAAAAAATTTGTGTGTATTTGATGGCGTATACTTAATGTAAACATTTTCTTTTTACTATTACTCATATGTCTTATATATTAACAGGGACATTTCAAGCCATCTATGCAATTTCAATTTGTATAAAAAACAATTTTGTTATACACTAAAAATTACTTCTTTTAAAAATCAACATTTTACTCAAAACTAGAAAAAAAATATCTGACAAGTTGATATGAAAAGCTGATTGACAGAAACCACTCGCCCTCTTAAATATACTCGCCCTCTTCAATATAAGAAAAAAAATAACAGGAAATAAAGTGAAAAGAGAAAAGTACAAATATTATCAAATGACATTATTAACGAACTGATTGGATATTGTATCAGAATACTGTAGCAATCATTAAAGTTAATATTTAATAGTCTTTCACGTTTTGCACTGCCAAAGACAAATTTCATTTACAAACCAACAATGGAGAAGGCAGAATAATAAAATATAAAGAGTAAGTTAGTAAGAGCAGAAGATCAGTAAACAAAGATATAAAAAATAATGGCAACATTTTTTTTGTCATTAATGGTGTTATTGGGTTTGGTACCCACAAACCATTCAAGCAAATTCAAACAACGGCCAAAGACTGTTTCATAAAATTCCAAAAATAAAAACTAAATAATACAGTACGAAACAGCAGCTCAAGTGAAAAATAACATAAAAATATCTATAGATATAAAAAATATGAAGAAAAAGCTCAGAATAATGGTTATAAAAAATGCGATTCTATCTCCGTTAACATGTTGTACTTCATGTTCTTTATCATGTTATTTGTTTTTCTCTTCTTTTTGTATCTACATCATTTATCTACTGTTCTTTATTTACTTAACAATTGTGAGTTTTACATTTCTTTTGCTTTTTTATGGCTTATTGTTAAGATATTGTTTTTCCGCTTCTATCATTATTTCCTTATCAATTTTTACATTAGATTTTGATTTATGATCTCAGTACTTTTCTCTAGCGTTTGTACAGAAAATTAGATAAGTAAATGAGAAATTTTCATAGTGGTATTGAGGATGGTTTGATTGCAATAAATTTAATAAATGAAGGGCAAATATAGTTTTTCTTTAAGACTTTTATGTAAGTATATGAAAAGCTAATATAAATAGCCAATTATTTTAAACATATTTAGGTATTGATAAATATTTCTTCAAGAAAAAAAAAGGATACGCGAAGCATGATGCTTAAAAAACTTAGGGCCATTATAAAAAAATGCGTTACAGCTATGATTTTGTCGGCCGTACAACAAGTTATTTACTATTTCAACTTTACTTCAACCTACCCAGTAGGATGAATTTGCCTTTAACATATTGCTCACTTTAATTTAAAGCAAAGGTCTAAAGGTGAAACACTTTTTATAGGTGGTACAAAATCCAAAATTTTACTAATGGCAAGTTGTAATAATGGCTCTTGTACATTTGCATTAATGGTGAAAATGGTGCTGCAAAAGAGCAAATGCCAAATATCGTAACTCTTTTCTTAAATCTAAGAACCAGAGTTTTAGTAAGAATACAGAAATGAGCTGGGATATTTGGCGTTTGCTACGCCATTTGTACCAAGCAATGAATACCCATAATAAAATAAACTTTTTGGGAAGAATAATATATTGTATTGTATTGGATTATAATTCTAAGTCTGCAGGAATATTTTTTCTTACAAAGTCCATTGAAAGTGGGTGTACTTCAAATAGACGGACACACATACTATAGCCATGTTAGTAGCCGACTTAAAATTACTTAAGAACCCTGTATATATGTATTATTTATGGAATATTAGATGAAAATTTTCTGGGTGATATACACAATTTGCGGTAATTTGCGGTTCCTTTCTTGCAAAGTCGTATAAAAGCCGTAATACTTGCATTATAGGTTGTAACGACCTTTACTATATTTTAGTATTATTTTAAGATAAGTTAAATTAAAAATCCAAGAATAATGCACAGAAAAAAGTGTCTTATCTATTAAAAAAATGGTTTAAAACGTATTTAAATTTAATTTATGTGATAATTGAATCAATTATTTTTTTTAGAAAATTAAAAATTCAATTTTGATTTAATTAACATTTTAGTTGTTTTGAAATAAATTTTGAATTAAAATTTTAATTAAATAACAAAAAATCTTAATTGACTTTTTTCGTTTAAAATAAAATAATTTAAACATGTAGAATTGTTGTTGGGAATTGTCAATATTATTTAAATAAAGTAACACATTGTTTGAAATGGCAAAGTTTTTTGACCACTTTTTTAATTAAAATTAAAAATATCATTTATTGAAAATATTTTAAAATTTTTAGTAATTAATATAACCATGTTGGTTTTAGGTGCAAAATCAACAACTTGTTTGCTTGTTTTTGTATATTTGGAATAAATTTGGTGATTGGAGAAATTTAATAATTTTTTCTGTGTGGATAAAATTCTAATAGTAAAATTTAAACATTTAGAAACCTCCACATTTCGCGTATAAAATTCTTAACTAATATAAATATTTTGCTTTTTTATGCATGTTTTGGTTGGCCTAATTCCGAGGAAATTTTCCACATGATTTCCATTGTTTTTCGTTTCGCCGATACTATGCCCCAAAGACAGTTATCATAAAGTCACACATATTCGTGATTTGTAAATTCGCTGGGATGTTAGTCTTTCAAAGTTTTAAAATGTTCACGAAAATTTGACTATTTAGTGCTCTCTATTCAGTGAGGTCGATTTTGAGCTCATTTGCTGTCGTTGTTCTTTTACTTGGAGGCCACACGATAAATTTTTGTCTTTATATTCCTTTCAATTTGCTCTCACTCTCATTTTTTTACTAACACAGTCACACTTTTTAAATTGATCACGCGATTGCTCTCAATTTTAACTATCCATTTGTTTGGCAATTTTACGTTCAATATAACAGCTGATTAGAAGTTTAGTGAGCCAATTTTTCGTTTGTCAGTATAAATTTTTTTCTTGATGACATCTTGAAAGTAAATTGCTTAAAAATTGCGTGCAGCCTACGTCAGAGCTATCAATTTATGTAATTATTGACAAACAGAATATGTTAAAGACTATCAACAAAAAGTTGATCGTGTGGCCGCGGGGTTGGTCAATATATTCGATCAAAACCTTCTTGATATGGCCAAAAATTGGCTAGCTGTCAAGTGCAAGTCAGGAAATATATGGAAAGTAACTAAGGATGGGAAAATAAAAAGAAATTAAATTAAAAAATTGGTTGGAGTGGGTCGTTCAAGATCCAGCTAAAGGTCCAAATAACACACATTATTGTATCTTTTGAATTAGAAAAAACGCTTCTAGAAGGAAGGACCAAAATGGTCATACATATGAGATTTGTTACTATTTATTTCATATGATATAAAGGAAGTATCATAGATAATTAAACATTTTGTAGAAGTATTAATATATAAAAAATACACCATTATCTGATGTTTTAAACTCACATGTTGAAACCTTTTGAAGTCAAAACGATACAAAAAAAATGTAATCCCAAATAGTCCAAACCTAACTGCAGGTTTAAAGAAACTAATTTAAATCATTGATCAAGTCAATATCAAATAAGTTGTAAGTGGTGTAACTAATTAATAGCATTGTCATCATCAACACAAACAGGGTCGCTATAGTTATCACTAAGCAACGACATTTTTTGGGAAAAATCCAAAACCAACCTTCTACTGAAAGTTTATTTTTAAGCCATAAACTCATGCAAATTAATTAAAGACCTCAAAAATGTAGCTGTGGAAAAAACACACACACAAAACATATCTGCTTAGATTAAACATTATTCAGTAGAAATATAAAAAAAAAACTAAAAGCCAGCATTGTAGAATTTTCAGGTGGTTTTTGCATTCATGCTGCCGGTCATATTTTTTAGTAACCATGTTTTGTTTTTACTAAGAATATGTAGATGAATATGTGCATGCATGAAGTTTTATGTGTAAACTTACACATATTCAAGCATGTTTATATTCCCATGCATCATATCATTTGCCATACACACGGAATTGATACTGTATATGTGCAAGTCCTGCTTTTTTCTTGTTCATGGAAAATGTCCATTCTTTGGTCTTAATGCTATTTCATGAAAACCTTTTTTTCGAATTTTTCATTTTCCTGCTTAGAGTTTTGCATCCAATTTCATTGTTATCCAGTTTTTCTTCTCCTTTATGATAAAATACATTGCAGTAGTATGAAATAACAGCTGGTTCTTGTTTTGGCTATTTTTGTTTACACAGAAAAAATTTTAAATTGTCTCTAATGACCAAATACATAGAATTAAAAAAATTGGTTGATTTTGCTCCTATTACCAAAATAATTATATTGATTACTAAAAGTTTTAAAATGTTAATAAATTATATTTTAATTTTAATTAAAAAAATGATCAAAAAACTTTGCCGTTTCAAGCAATGTGTTAATTGATTTAATTGAATATAGCTCAGGTTTTGACAATTCCCAACAACAATTCTACAAGTTTAAATTATTTAAATTTAAACGAAAAAATCAATTAAGAGTTTTTAATATGTTTAACTTATAAAGTGGCAAACCCCACTGACGAGATTGTGTGGTTACAATCGAAACTAGTCTGGGCAACCTGTCCGTGAACGCCTGGGTTCAAATCTCAGCGCAGTCAAGAATGAAAAATTATCAATAAAAAAAATTATTAATTAATTTCATGTTGTAAAATTCCTGTCTTCATACAAATAATTTAATGAAAATTAAATTCAATGAACTTAAGCCTAATTAAAAATATCTAAATTTGGATTAAAAACCATTAACAGTTCAATAAAATAACCACAATACTAATTATTGTTAACAGCTATGTTTACATTTGTCCTTCAAGTTGTGCTGAAAAAGGTCAACAAGAAAAAAGAAAGACAAAAACATCAAAAAACAAAAATGTACTTTGGACTTCAAGAAGAATTCTTGACAAAAAGTACGAAAAAACAGAAGTTAGGAAGAACATGTAAATCAATTAAAATAGATAATCATTCATTCAAAAAGCAAATTTCGATCTACCAAAGTGAAATACCATTTGGTTTAAGGATTGATGTTTGACTATTGACGTCGCCCGGCCTCAATAGCCGAGTGAGTAAAGCGGCAAACCCCACTGACGAGATTGTGTGGTTACAATCGAAACTAGTCTGGGCAACCTGTCCGTGAACGCCTGGGTTCAAATCTCAGCGCAGGCAAGAATGAAAAATTATCAATAAAAAAAAAAAAAATTTTAATTAATTTCATGTTGTAAAATTCCTGTCTCCATAAAAATAATTTAATGAAAATTAAATTCAATGAACTTAAGCCTAATTAAAAATATCTAAATTTGGATTAAAAACCATTAACAGTTCAATAAAATAACCACAATACTAATTATTGTTTAACTTATATTTTAATTAAAAATTTATTTCAAACCAACTTAAATGCTAATTAAATCAAAATTATATTTGTAATTTTCGCTCAACTAAAAAAGAATTGATTCAATTATCACACTTATTAAATTTAAATACTTTTTAAACAATTTGTTTAATTGATAAAAAATACTGATAATTTTTTCTGGGTATTTGGTAGAGAGAAATAATGAAACAAATATTTAAAGATTTTTTTTTTAAATTTTAGCTCAAGTACTGTGTTTTTAGTTTTATAAATTATAATTTTTTGTTCGTTTAGAATATATTAATCTCTAAAGGCCAGCCTTTCTATTTGTGTCTTCACGCAATTCTTTAAACAAATATTTTAAGATCTTTTAGGCCTACGGAAAAAATGTAATGCATTTTCTGGCCCGCTACGGCCTTTGTCAGCATTCTTTGTGTCACACTGGATAGTGATACTTTTATAAATTGAATGTATTTAACTCAACTATTTTAACAAATAGATATTGGGAATTATTTCTTTTTCATAAGCAACTTTATTATATTCAACATTTTTCATTTTTCGAATTTATTCTATGAGTTAAATTTCAGTTATGTATTTTATAAAGCTTTTTTTGTAATAGCTCTATTCCTTAAAATTTTTTTTTTAGAAATGACTTTATACACTACATAAATATACTTCATTGCTATCCAACGGAAAGCTAAGGTAAAATGTAACAAGAAAATACAATATAATAGTCTGGTAGTGTATTAAGTCATTTCTAAAAAAAAAAAAAAAATTAAGGAATAGAGCTATTAAAAAAAAGCTTTATAAAATACATAACTGAAATTTAACTCATAGAATAAATTCTTATTGAAAATATTGAAAATTATCCAGGAATCTGCCATACAAATAATTGCCTGGAATATGATTTCAGCTCTCACTTAACAAAATGTTCATAAATAAGCAATGAATTAAAAAAGCATTTTTTGAGGGATTTGTCAGTGACACCCATCTGCTTTAACATTGGTCTCTAAATAAAAATATGCTCAGCACAATGCGTTAAGTATCCCAGCAAAACATTTTTTGATTTAAAATTTTTGGAAGCAATAATAACGTATACTGCATCTTAACAGCCTTCTTTTTTGTTAATAAAAACTACTGCCTTACTCTACTGATATAAGATCAGGCATAACATTTAAAATTTTTACTCCGGTGCTTCACTGAAACCTTTATTCGTTTAACTCCCTTATTCATAATAAATATTTAAGATTTATTGTTGTTTTTTCCAACTGGTTATATTTTTTCACTAACTTTATTCACATAAATCATGTCAGTTTACAAAAAGTGGCATAATAATATTTTATATCTCTTAAGCAGAGCTTCTATAATATTCATATAATATTTCATAAGAAGTGTAGGCGCTTCACATCGATTTCTCCTTTACTTTGCTCCTTCCGAGGAGGCATACATTTTTGTTGGGATATTACAATTTCGAAAAATGGCTTACTATTTACTGATTTAATTCTGGATTGACTTAATACATATAACTCTGAAAAAAATGATTATTATTATTTGGCTTTTTATGTTATTTAATTTTTTTAATAAGAACACCGGAAGAAATGTTTATTGTTTAAGCCAACTATAATAATAATAATAATATAACTGGGGGGGGTTGTAAACATAATTTGGTTGTGAAACGAAGGTGAGTAATGCAATAATAATATAGTCTTGGGTTACAATAGTATGATTAAAGAGATCATAGAATTAAGAATAGTGAATACTGACACATCACTAAGCGTCAAGCAAACGACTGATATTTTATTTATTTTTTTAATTGTCTATAAATTTTTCCTTACAGACATTTTACAAATTTAAATTTACACTTAAATAAAATAAACTATGGACTAACATTTGATTATATTACATTTATTTAACTGCATATCAATTTAGAAAATCAATATCTACTTATTGACTTTGTTTCCAATGAAAAATCTATAAATCTATATAATTGATTGAAGGTGTTACACATTCTTCTAAGAGGGTCAGCATCGCCATAATTCGCTCTGAAAAATTTGACAGATAACGGGATGATATTTCGAGATGAACGTTGAGGAATCAAGGCATATTTCACCACAACATGCGTTTTACTTCCAAATGAATGTTCTTGCTTCCAAACTCTGTCTATTCATACTATTCGCAAAAGCACTGAATAGTAATGGTTATAATATGCATGTGTTTATCAATAAAAAAAATTTTTATTTAAAATATAAATAAACTTATTCTACTAAATGTTAGTACTAACAGAATTAATAATAATTTAATATAAAAAAATTTTACATAAAGAAAATTTAGAATGCATCATAATTTTAATGTGGCGATATTTTGGTTAAAATGATTATGATGATTAAAATTTTCGGAGCTATATAAAAAACAGTAGTATCGAAGTATTGAAATACCAAAATTTTTAAAATCAGAATTTGACATATGTCAAAAACAAAGACAGTTTTAGTATTTTTTTTTTATTTTACTATCACCAAATTGCTATATTAATAAATGGCATACTTTTCACACTTTCAAATTAAGCATTTGGAGAAAAAATAAACAGCAACACCAAACCTCCCAACCCATATCCCTGCTGTTAGGTTAAGCCCATTTGGTCCAATTTTTGAATTGGTTCGTTTGCCATTTTCGAGCGGTGATATATACTGACATATATTTTTAGCTTTTAGTCATTTAATAAAACAATGTATTATAACAAAATTCAAACTTCTAACTTAATTAAGAATCTTAGGTTAATGGACGATTTGGTCCATATTATATTTTCTTTGGGTTTCTTTACATTTATTACAAAAAAAAAAAAAATCAGTACTTATTAGTTTGTTTTACAATAATTGTCATTGCATGATGAAAAAATGTTTTTCGGCTAGTTTTGCAAATAAACTTGCTGCAAATGGAGCATTTCAGTTTTTCGAATGGAGCATTATTTGAATATCACTGAAACTATGCATGGTGATCGTACTTCAGTCAATAACTCTGATGAGAACACTTGTTGAAGTTATATAGTATGTTTCATCATATACGCCGTAGCCAGAGAAAGTGATAGTTGCGGCAAAATCTTAAATTTCAGAAAATAGTATGTACTTTTTCTGTTGTAGGCACCAACCATTTGATTAACAGTCTCTACAAACTTAACCCTGACGTACTTGCTAGTGATTTCTATGATAAACAACAAAAAAAAACTGACAGATGTCAGTGCATCCGGACAATGCAAATCGAGTTGGTCCTGCTTGTGTTGGGATAATATTCTCAGCTGTAGCTCTAATTGGCTAAGGTAATGGAGTGGCGCTCCAAATCATTTTGTTTTTAGTAAAAAAAACGTACAACAGGGCTAGCTGTAGGTAGGACGGTCCCCGTTCAGTATCTGTTTCAGAAGTACTTGTTTCGCTATTTTTTGAAATATAAACAATATCTGAATCTGAAATATCGGAGTCACTTTCTGCATTGAGCAGTTCTCGTATCTCGTATTCCCTCAAGTTTGCCATGCCGTAAGTAAGACACGTCTGAACCTATGAAAACAACACATTTTTGTTTCTTTACAACAAAAATCAAAAAAAGGGATTCCACAATTGTCTTTTACATATTTATTCTGTGTTAATAAAAAAAAAAGGGAATCCCACACTTGTTTTTTGCATAAGCTGTTTATATGGACCAAATGGTCCATTAACCTAACATTCGAAAGTTTTTTCTAACCAAGCAGGGATATTAAGGAATACAACTTAAAAAGTTAATATATTAACAAATATTTTAAAACGCTATTGTGAACCCCCTAATAGTCTAGGTTTTGATTTTATTAATTGTATTAACACGTAAAATTAGAAAAGTAAATGATAGATTAAGCAAATTATACCTTGGAACTTTTTTTGATAATAAAAATAGTTGTTGCAAACGGCACTTAAAAACGGAATGCCTAAATAAAGATCAACCGTGAGGGAATAAATACCTGCAATATAATAAGCCCAGGTTGTTGTTTTAAAATAAAACGAAAAAAAACAAGAGTGTCAGAAAAAGCGAATCTACTCTTGCATATCGCTGATCCATATTCAATGTGATTATCGTCACTCCATCAAACCCTTTTTTCTTCGTGTTTGAGGGAAACTTTGATAACTGAAATGCATTTGCCAAATTGTTCTCCGTTCTATAATAGCATCAATATTTTTGGTATGTTTGCATAATTTTTATTTTTTGTGCATATTTTGGCCACACATTTGATTAACCAGGATAAAATTTAACAAATTTTATCACGTTCTGCCCGTTTGATTTGAGTCCTAGTTGTTATGTTGGGAGAAATAGGACCTTTACTTAGGTGTGTAAGACAGGAATTTTAATATGGTGTCTATCAAATACTTTTGTACTGATATACAGTAAGATTTTTATGCAATTGCCTAGACATTTTTCATTGATTGCTGCTTTCAAATATATTAACTTCTACCAGTTGAACTATCCTGTAATGATCTGACCAAATTTTAACAGACTAAGTTACTTAATTGCTTTAGTTAAATCTGAACAAATTTAATATTCTTTAAAACTGAAATACCGCTTTAGAAAAATCCACAAACTGCCTTATGCATTACAATTTATTGTAAGTACTCCTTAATAGTACACATTTCATACTTGACCCTACGTAGCCAGCAAACTTTATTAAGTGGATTTTTTGTTTGCAACACGTTTGAATGCACTTTAAATATGTATGCAAAAATTTATGAAAAATTTAAGTTAAAATACTGTGTAAAACTACAAAAAAAAGATTGTGGTTAAACTATACGTATGAGTGATATTTTTGGTGTGTTTGAAAACTAACACTTATACGCAGTGAGGGTTCTTTTTCGTTTATACGTTGCATACATAATTTATGGTTTTGTTTAATACATTTTATTTATTTTCGTTTTTTGTTTTACAACATTTCATAATAATTCTGTTTACATTACTCATAAAAGCTTACATTTTTAATGTTTTTGTGCGTTTTTTTTAGTATTCTTCATCCCAAACAACATGCCCGCTGTTATTATAATTAAAAGCAAGATAAAAAAGTTCATAAATATGCAAGAATTATGTAGTATATGCTACAATATAATTATCAACTGCAGAGATAATAAAGGGGAGGGCTTAGTTAAAATAAAATTTTTAAAAATAGTTTTTCTTCGATGTTGGAAAATTTCTTGTTAAATTAAGGTCATTTAAGAAATTCACGATAGTTCGAATATGTTAAGTTAACTTTTTATGATTGCGATATATCGTAATAATCACAAAAAAAAAAAAAAAAAATCGTTGTAAATAATTAAATTGAAAAAAGAGTTTTCGGGAACAAGCAAAATTCGAAACGATAATAGTTTCCAATTTTTGTTTCAATTGAAAAGATCTTATGTATGGAATTTAAAAGACATACATAGTTTGTTCTTGGAGGTTAAAGCAAATTATAGAAAATTTTACTAGTTTACAAATATCTAACCCTTTCATTAAAAGGGTTCCAACTCATATTTTGGTAAAAATATCGTTTTCAGCTAAAAATGGGTACAACTCGTATTTCAATTTTCGCGAGCAAGTAGTTCCATACGCTATATTTAAATAAAAAAACTAGCTTGATTCTAACTCAGAGATTTGTTCAATCTATTGATTTAAAAAGGTTTTATATTGCAGTAATAATTTCGTTTTACTACTGTAGAAGATCAACTAACCGAGAATACTTAGAGTCTACTCTGACTTTTAGAAAAATTAATGAATTTTACATTAAACCATTTATAATTTTCTATGTATAGATACATTTTTAATTCAGAGTTCAAATTATACTTTAATATGAGGAAATCTAATGGATGTGATGAAAAAAAAAGAAGATATTGCTGCAAAAGAACTTAAACCCAAATTTTAGAAATATGTGATTAAGAAGAAGTAAGAGAAAAAAGACGGGATGAATTTTGTAATTTATTTTCTGTGCTTGCAGCAGACATAAGCTCATTTTTTTATAAAAGCAAATTGAAAATTTATGACTCTACAGCTCATTTCTCTATAACAAAAACCAAATATTGTGTAATATGGACAATGCGATTCAGGCCATGGAGTTTATCCAAAAATAAGAAAATAAGTAAAGTTTATGAAGAAAATCACTTTGGAGAGATTCCTGTACTTCAGAGAATCGAATTTTATATACTAGTTCAACTGCTTAACACTCCCTTCAAGATAATACCCATGTATCTCTAATTACTATGAAATATTCCCATCAATGACAGTTCTGTATTCAAAAGGTAGACAGTGCTATCGAAAATGCTAAGTGATCAACTGAGAACTCATCTGATGAACTATTTAAAAAGCTTAACACTAAACACGCTTTTTAGGCTCTTCAAATGCTTCAATACGATTTTAAGGATAATGCTGGTGTAGCAAAGTCCATGAATTTCAAACATATCCATTTTACTAATGCATGTTTCCCGAGAATAAAAATAGTCTTAATAACATTATTTCTAAGGATATAAACATATGAAGGTTATATATACAGGGTGTCTGGTGGCAAAATTTATATTTTTAAATTCGATTATTTCAAAAAGTAATAAACGGTGCGAAGGGAGGGTGGCGCCGTTGAAATAATCGATTGTGCGGATTTGTCAGTCACATCGCTGTGGAGACATTTTTTAAGAGTAATGATTCTTACGTAATTGCTCGTTGACAATTTTGTTCAAACTTTGATTTTCGGTGTATACGTGATGGACCGAGTGTAAATTTAATTCGTTTGTGGTTGCAGAGATTCCGCGCAACTACTTTGGCTATGAATGTCCGACGGCCAGGGCCCAGTTGATCTTGAAGGACTCCCGAAAACATTGAACTGGTTGAAAGCTTTACGACTTTCAATATGGAAAAGAGCAGCCTCACTGGGACTTCCAAGAGCGACTATTCATGAAATTTAAAAAAAGGATCAGAAGTTCCATCTTTTTAAAATTCAAATTGTTCACGAACTGAAAGAGACTTTGATTTACGCAAAAATTTTTGTGAAACGATGTTGGAGCGTTTACGCGCTGTAAGTCCCATTTTGTGGAGCGGCAAGGCTCATTTTCACTTAAACGGCCTCGTCAAAAAGCAAAACTGCAGTAACTGGTCCCCAAGAACCCGCAACCCTCGACTAAAACATCAAAATTTATTGTTTTGCCCCAGGGTAACTGTTTGGCGTGCCTTATCCACGCATGAGATAATTGGACCATTTTTTTTTTTCGGTGAAAATTATAGATGCATGATTACGGAATTATTTTCACCAAACCTGCGAGCTCATTCATCGTACTCTTCACACACGTCGTTTCAACAATATGGGGGCAATTGCACACACAGCCAGAGCTTCGATGAATTTGCTTCGGGGAAATTTCCACTAAAAACTGGTCAGTCCCAAGAGAGAGTTTATAATGACAACCCCCAATCTCATGTGGCTTTAAAGGATAATGTTCGTCGAGAAACCAGCTCAATAGAACCAAGTTTACTGCAGCGGCGCATTTCCATTCGTTCAACACAATAAAAAAAATAAAATTAATAAAAAAATACGTTGAATTTGTATGGAAACCCGAAACGAAAATATGTATTTAGTTAAATATCTCAATAAGTAGGTCGCAAGTGGTAAAGTTTTATAAACCATTGGATGCTGCTTCAAAAACCCTTTTCGATGATAACAAATTTTATTTATGTCGTCTTGGAGCAAAGTACAAAAAAATTCGAAAAACAGAAAAAAGACTTTTTTTAAAAATGGTCCAGCTCACGGATGGTCGACGCTAGAACCAAATATTTTGGGAAACATCATAAAACATATCAACCTTAATGTTCAGAGGGGTAACAAAATCACTTTTTTCGGCTCCATACAACTTGAGTCGGTCTAATATATATATTTTAAAAAATTAAACAAAACAACAAAAAATAACACACACACATTTGACAAGCAAGCAAGAAATAGTGATTGATGATGATCCCATGCTAATGATTAATGATTCATGTGGCTTCAAATGTGTTGGTTAAAATCTTAAAAATTTACTTATATTTTATAAAAAATAAATACTTAACTATATTATATTAGCGATAAGCTTAAGTCTCGTTTCTACAAAAAATCGCTTCAAATTAAGCTTCATTTATAATGGGAACAACAATTTAATTTCTTTGCCAAAGTATATTTTTCATTTGTAAAACAAAAACTCAATTAAATTCAAAATTGAGTCTACTTGTACCTTAACAATACCTTAAATAAAACTTTAGCTTATATTGTAAACTCACACAGTCAATATGTTGCATTCATTCAGAATTTGGCTTACTAAAAAAAATTCGCTATAAAAAAAACTATTCCTTAGAATTTTAAAAACAAGAGAAACAATGTTTCTTAAAAAGAAAAAAAATTTTAATTTAGAATGCTAACTTTAGCTGCAAAAATCTTAATTAGTCACAATTCATACAAGATTAACTGATCACATTCCTTCCATAAAACATAAACGTGCATATGTACGTTTCGCAGTTGAATTATGTACTCATGTGTACATTATATTTTATTATGATAATTTATGCGTTTATTGCACCGCATAATTCAAGTAATAATTTTTGCCATTATAATATTATATGTACTTACAGCAATACACATACAATCTCTAATATTCGTAACAACAAAAGCAGACTGCACGAGACATATACGCATAATAAGCATAGACAACATTAACAACTCTAATAGAGAGACATAAAAACAAAAAAAAAAAAAAAAAAAAAAAAATGCACGTTCTTAAAAAACAGTGTGAAACACAAAAAAAGTTTGCATTATTCTCAATAGTTAGAACAAAAATAATATTAACAATAGTTACAACAATACAAGCAGCTGTTGCAAAAAACAACAGCAGTTATTTTATAACAACATTTAAACACAGCCACTACACACTTTAGCAATAACAAGTGCTCTCCGTATGACTCTTTTAGAAACGCCTACACCCGCACACTTCTAACCCAGCTTTGTAAAATAAAACTGACGTTCACTAAATTACAAAATAAAGTTAATATACTTTACATAATGTAGACATTATGGAATAAAGGAAGAGAAAAAATAAATAAACATAATAAAAACAAAAGTATAGTATATGGACTTTACTTTTATATACAGTTAGATATAAACTAATATTTAGATAAGTAACTTGTTTATATATTTACGCTTGCATTTTGTCTGTAGCCTTAAACTGTAAGGTTGCAATTTTTGAAAGGATACAAAATAAATTGGTGGCAGCAACAAAATTGCAATTTACCTTAAATAATCAGAAGTACCAACAATACTTTAAAGCATTTTTGGATACAATTTACATTATTTATTTACTTAGTAATTTATAAAAGAACCTCATAATATTCGTCATAAATGCAAAATATTTTTTTTTTAATATATTTATTTATTGATTTGTTTAATATTACAAACACAATTACTGTAAAAGAAAACACATTTTTCGAAATGGTCAACACCAACATAATTTCTGAAACGAAAATATTTTAAACATATTATTGTTACTTTAACCATATTGTCGGCATCGGCAACTAGTCCTCCATGAAGAAGCCGCAACGACAATGTGGGGTTTCATTTACAATAATAGTTAACCACTTTAATAGTATGTAGAGTTTTTTTAGTCCCGCACTTTTTTGTATTTCCGGAAAAGCGGGAAATAAAAATCAAATTCCCAGGATCACGAGATTCCCACCCACAATTTTATATTTACTTATTTCTCCAATGAAACTAATAATTCTTACTGGCTATTACGGTTAAAATAATTAAATCTATTATATCCATTATATAGCAAAAACGTAAAAAATTTAATATTAGAATTATTTTAAGACACTTAGAGGTTATTTTGATGACAATAGGATCATAGAAATCAATATACGTTTAAACATTGTCAAATTCAGAGCTCATTTGCATAATTAGAATGACAGTTTTAAGTCTTATACCATATGATCACAATTGCACAAAGACACACAATAGTTGGCGTAAAAAAACGCAAAGGCGTGTCAACATCGTACGTCGACATAGCTTTAATTCTATTGCATACGCCGGTTTCGACCGAATTGTCGTATAAAATGTAAAATTAATAATATAAAATTCAAATTGAATATTTGAAAACAAATAAAAAGAAGGAAACAACTAACAACAATTTCAATAAATTTGGATTTTTCTAATATTATTTGTATTAACAATATTAATTGCGCGTAAATTGAGCGGGCTTTTAAAAAGTTACGGCGTTATGTCATACGACGTACAACCCAGTTGTATTCCTAGAATTATTGGAATAACATTTCTGGAAGGGCGACTAGGAACTGAAAGCTCAACATTGCGAAGTACGAATTTTGAAACATACTTACTGCTCAACGAGTTCAGTAGTAAGGAGAAATTTTATTTACTACATATCGAGCCATAACCTCAAAAAAAGCTCAAGCGACAAAAACAAAATTTAACTGGAGAAGGTGTTTTTTATTATATTTCATAAAAATTTTGTATGAAACTTGGCGCTTAAGCTAAAATTGTCTTTGCTATAAAATCGTAACGGTACCTTCCGTGACCATGAGATTTTAGGAGATGATGCAAGTCTTGCCAATAAATTCATTTACTAAAAAAAACGAAAATTGAAAATGTTGTCGCTTAAGCTTTTTGTTGCGGTTATGGCTCGATATATTTAATAACCTATGTTTATACAGTTTAATAACCCTTAATCAGCAGTGGTGTACGAAGGTAAACTAGTTTGTCATTCCATGTGAATTTTTTTTTAATATTCATCTAAGGTCCCATAAAGTATTTGTATTATTAGTCCTTCATTAATTCTAAGCCGAATTAGCCATTTGGGTGTCAAATAGTTTCTAGATCTTTTCTAGGCTGTTTGGGATTAAATTCCTGCAGAATCGCTTCATTAGGAAAAGAGTTATGCACGGAAATGTGGAACTACCACCTTAAAAACTCAACAAAAACTAACATAATTTTGTGGCGAAATGCACCTTTTACCATTAAATTTCAACAAATTCGTTTTGCAAGGGACCAAATTTTTACTTTCTACTTTCATAAGACTCAAAGTCACTTGAAATGCCGCATATAAAGCACAATCTAGGAAAACAATTTTCTACGCCCTTAACCGCAAAAAAATATAATATTATTGTAAAATTTACACTTCAGTTTGATAAGATAAGAAATGAAAATTCGTGAGGATAGATCTATAATTTATCATAGGCGCTATATAAAGCACATTCTCAAAAATTAGCTTAATAAGCCTTAAACTGTAGCAAATTTAAATATTGTAGTGGAATTAAGTTGGATAAAACAACTTAAGGCACGAGCCCGAAATAAATTTAGTAAAGTTTTAAAAAAAAATTTTCTTCAAAATTTCCCGGGAATCCCGCAATTAATTCCCGGGAAACCGGGATTTAAGAACAATCCGTCCCGAAAATTCCCGGGAACAAACTCTAATAGTATGGTTGTTTATAGTTCTTAGAAAAGAGGAAAATTATATTTGTAATTTTAAACAATACTATTATAAGTAGTTAACATATTATTGATTTTATTAAACATAACTTGTTCAAAAGCAATAATTATATGGTTTTGGCTTCTTCATGAAGGACTTATTTAGACATAACATGGCTTGCGGTGATAATAATATGGCTAAAATGTTTTTGTAAAAAATTGTTTTGTTGGAGGTGACCCTATCAAAATATGTGTTTGTTTTGCGTGTACAAGAAACATTTTAACTGAATTTACCGAGCACTAGCTTACTACCAACTAGCCTATAAATAAAGAATATTTTAATGAAATTATTCAAAAATTTATTATTTTTATATTGAGATTAAAAGACGGTACTACAATTATTTTTTTATATTTCAAAACTTTTTATTTCCTAAAACTTCTTAAGTAGGGAATGAGATATAATTAAGATATTCCAGATTCTGAAATAATTACACGTGTAGACATTTTCATACTTTTTAAAAAGTTTAATTAACCATACCAACTGACTCAAATGTTAATTGCCATGTTGAAGCCGAATATGAAGTCAGTTTTCTACCATCATGTCACATTTATCAGATAACGTTCCATTTATGTTATTATACAACCGAAAAGCCAATAATTTGCGAAAAACGTAAAAAAATTTTAATGACATATTTTTTTATCCGATCAAAGCAAAAATGTAATTTATTTTTATTGATACACTGGACTTTGGATGGCGGCTGAAAGAGAAGAATACAGCGAAAAGTGAAATGGGCCGTTATCTGACAAGTGTGAGGTAATGGGAGAAAACCGAGTTAATATTCTGCTTCACCATGCCAAAAATATAAGAATAAGTTGCAATGGCTAAAAAAAACATTTTCAATGTCGATCTATTTCGACTTTTTCAGACCAGTGCTTTTAAGCAAATTGTTGATATCCCCGACTGAAGTGAAGTTCTACTACGACATAAGCTATTGGTTTTTTTCTTACCCCGCTGGCCCCTGCATTGAAGCTTTGCCAATAATTTTATTGGTAAAGCACTTAAAAACGTTAATTTGTAACCCAAACTTCACCTGTTTACTAATAGAAACCATTACCGCGTGATCTCTGAAGATCTAGTTCTTTCCAAGAACTAGTTCAGACACTATAAAATCATGGGGGCTGCTCGTTACCATGATATCAAAAAGGGCTCTGGTCAGCTGCAATTTGAAGTCTAAGCAAAGCTTGCAGTATAAGCTTTAGCCTAAATGAAATGTAAAGAGGAAGCTTCTTCATAAAAAAAATATTTCGAACGTGGTTTTAACGAATCTGATGTAATTGGAAAGGCTTTTTCGAGATATTCTGAAGAAGTTTAAGCCACACAAAATGCATTTTCAATCCCATTAAGTGCAAAGCATTTTTCTGTGCAAATGATTTTTTCTTTGGTGTTTAATTTGTTTGTTGGTTATCAAACGTAACAAAACCAGTTTATGTTTTGGATTCTCGTAATATTCGATTTCATCTCAATTTAAATTATAATGAAGGAAACTTGTTTATTTTAACCACAGATACAATTTCGATAGGCAGTGCTAGGGCAAACTACGGCACTCGTTATTGATAGAAATTTCTCTTTAAATTGTATTACTGATCCGTAATATGCCGTTGGTGTCTTAGACAATATAAATATGTATATTAATCTAAATGATTCTGCAAGTCTTTTCTTTTTTTATTATTTTATGAAATAATATCTAACATTCTTACACTTCAGTGGAAATTCCAGACCATCTTAGTTTTTATCTTTAGGAGCATTTTATTTACTGCAAGTGATCTCAGAGGGATAGCACTTGTGCTAACAAGAGAAAAAAAATTACTGTTTATTGCATTGCAAAATAATGATGGCATTTCTCTAGAAAATATGACAATCTTATATAAACTGCCAATATTTCTGTAAATAAGAATTTAAGAATCAGCAAACCCGAATCTGTAAACGTGATAGGCCGGAATGTGGAAGAACTTCAAAATATATTAATATTTCTTAGTTTCATTGATATTCTTCAGATACTTCAAAAAACTAGAGATGTATATTTTAGGTCAAAACCAATTAAAATTTAATTTAAAAATATTATTAAGTTTAACCCTTAACAACCCACAAGTGTCTCGCGGACACATTTTTGAATTCCATTGCTCATAAAAGCTAAAGTATTTATTTTTGAGAAACTCCGTTTTACCTATTCTACCTCGATGGTCTTGAGAATAGAAATGCGCAATTAAAATATTTTTAGCATTAATAGTTTATTATTTGTTATCAATAAACGAAAATAGTAGCGCATCAACCCACAAGTGTCCAATAGACACATTAATATATTGTTTGAATCGAGTCGCCCAAGTTTCATACAAGTGACCGCCGTTCTGAAACTGTCTAGTAGGCGTTGAACTCTTTGCTTCTTCTTGGTTCTCTAAACAGGTTGTTTGTTTACTTTTCTAATAAATCAATTAATCGCAGAGTGCATTTTGTCACAATATTAGTTTTTGCAACAGCAAATTTGATTATTTATTGTTAGAAATGGCGAGAAAAAAACTAACACAGGGAGAAATTGAACGTGCCCTTTCTGAAAGTGACAATGAAGATATTTTAAGATGTGAAATCCCTAGCGATGATGAGGATTTTGCTGTCGACATCTGTTCCGAAAGTAAAAGTGCCGCTACAGAAGCAGCATCTGAAAGTGAAGATGTACAGTTATGGAGTGAGGAAGATGATGTCCCGCTGCAGGAATACATGTCTGTTCAAACATATAAGGGCAGAGATGGAACAATATGGAAATCTGAACCTGAAAACCATAGCAGAACTCCTCGGCACAACATCATTCGCGGTGGTATTCATAAGGTGGTGCTCCCACCGGGCCAAGAAATACTTGATCCGGTAGACAGTTTCAACCTATTTCTTAACGAACAAGTTTTAGAAATTATAGTGAAATATACCAATTCTGAAGCGCATACAGTCCTACAAAGTCAATGGAAGCCAACAGACACCATCGAAATGCAGGCATTTATAGGTCTTTTGTTGACTATAGGAGTCAACAAACAGGGAGGTGTTGATTTTAGAAAGTACTGGGATCCACTATTTGGAAATCCGATATTTCGCGCCACAATGGGAAAAAATAGATTTGCGCTTTTACTGAGGTTCCTGAGGCTTGATGATAAAAATACAAGATCTCTCAGAAAGTCAAAAGACAAACATGCACCTATAAGAGAACTATGGCAATCTGTAAATCTAAACTTAAAAAAGTTTTATTTACCTGGAGAAAATCTGACAATTGATGAGCAGCTAGTACCTTTTCGAGGACGAGTGTCATTCAAACAGTATCTACCCAGCAAACCTGACAAGTATGGTATGAAAATTTGGTGGATCTGTGATAGCAAAACAAGTTACCCTCTATTTGGTATACCATATCTTGGAAAAGAAGGACCAAATAGAGCCGAAAATTTGGCATACAATGTAGTCAACCAACTATGTGAGCCATACTTCTGTACCAACAGAAACGTTACCTTTGACAATTATTTTACAAGCCTTGAAGTTGCAAAAAACCTAGCACAAAATGGTCTCACTGTAGTTGGAACCATGAGAAAAAACAAGGCTTGCACACCCCCACTTTGGTTTTTATAATAATATAACTTTGGCATCGTATGTACCGAAGAGGAATCGTGCTGTTATTTTTTTGTCTACGATGCATCATAGTAAAAAAATAGACGTTAGCAATAAAAATAAATCTGAAATAAAGTTATACTATAACTCCACCAAGGGGGGTGTTGATACACTTGATCAAATGGTTCATGAGTATGCAGTTCGACGCAAAACAAATAGATGGCCTGTTGCATTTTTTCAAAATATAGTAGATGTTGTTGGAATCGCATCACTAGTTATATGGAAAAACTTATATCCCACTTGGAACCAACGTAAAAAGAATATGAAAAGAACACTTTTTTGCGAGAAGTAGCAATTGAGTTGGTAACGCCTCATATACAAAGACGGAACAAGAAAGGGCTAACGAGCTATCACTTAGCAGCCATCAAAGATGCGCTATCATCTGATCCTACCATTGATGAAGGAGCTGGTCAATCATCTGAACCTAATTCAAAACGAAAGAAGCGTTGTCACATTTGCCCCTCAAAAATATCTAGAACTTCCAAACAGTGCTGTGAGAAATGCAAACGGAATGTCTGTTCTGAACACTCTGTAAAAAACATTATTTGTAATATCTGTTTAAAAAATAATTAATTAAAGGTAAATAAACAAAATACATAAGCAAATAATATCAATAAAACATTTTTTTAATGTATACTGTCTTTGTTTTTCTTTAAGTATCATTAATTTCTTTAATGAGTCCGTTGGACACTACTGGTCAGTTACGTTACAAAACCATACTGGGTAGTTAAGGGTTAAAATGTATCCCAGAAGTGCGTTATAGATGTATTTATAATGCAATGTCTTTCAAACAAATTTCTGGGGCACATTTTAAATTTTATAACAGATTTTCTTAATTTTTATTCTCACTTTATAAAAACTTAGTCTTATAGGACTAAAAATTATGATATAACAATTTAAAGGAAACCTTCGTTTATTTTCTATGGCTCTTACATATTGTATAACTCCTTTGGCCACATAACAATTGACTTTAAAATAACTTATCAAAATAATTCAATAATATTGGTATGAAAGTTATATTCCATTATAACTTTTCTTTTAGCTTTTCAAGAATATAATTAAATTAATATTTAGCCAAAATTAAAATACATCCTTCAAATGGATGCTTGTACAAAAAAAAAATTAATTAAGAGTCAAAAAGAAACTTAAAAACAACATCATGGTTAAACATTAACGAAATACATAAATATTATAATAAAATACAAGACCAACAACGACATAAAGTTTTGAACTCGAGCTGAAATGAGATTAAACTTTAAAATTAACAAAACGAAAATAAAATGTACAAAGTGTTGAACATAAAAAACGGAAATTATATTTGGACTTAAAAAGAAAAGTTTTGTAAAACTTAACACATTGCAAAGAGGAAGAATTATTTATATTTGAGATAAGACAATACTAAAACTGATGACAGAATAATGTTATTCTGTTTCATTTAAATTACGCTAGAACAAAAAAAAGTTAATTTGAAAGAGATTTTTGTGCTAGTGGGATAACTTTGTTTGCTTTTTAAGTATTGGTGGTTAATGTTCTTACTTATAACGGTTTTTAAAATAACAGTAAGCCCTTATGCATATATATGTAATTCAACATGAACAGTAATAAACTATAAAGTGAGCTATTAAGTGTATAACTTAAAAAGGCAGTAATCATAATCGTAGATCGTAGATCGTTTGAACGGATCTGTGCCTTTTTATTGTTAGAAGTTAAATAATTTTAATTTATTCTAGTGTACCGAAACGTTCACTCATCATTCATTCATGAGTAAACATAAACGTTTTTAAATTTTAGAAAAACAAAATATGTATACAGTATACCACATTAAGGTAATGACTTTTTTAGTTTTTTTGCAAATATCACATTGAACACGCCCTAGCCAAATTGGCCATAAAAAATATTAAGAAACTTCATATTACTTTTTCGCTGCTGGAAAAAAAGTTTCCGCACCAAACGTGTTAAACTTTTGGCTTAATTTTGTTTGTTTAATAAATATATTTTTCCAAAGTTAGTGCACACAAATTCGTTACAATGTCGTTTTAAAAAAGTAATAAAGCTGTGCAATAAATTGCAAACTTTGGGGCAAACATTTTACTAGTTTTGAAAACACGAAATCAAAAATGAGAACCATATCAAATATAGAAGATTCGTTATGTGAATTAAACAAAATCCCCACGGAAAAAATTATAATTAGCAGATTTATTACATTAGCAGCATCAGACAAGTCTAAAAACCGAAGATATAAAACCCTTTCAAAAGAATAATTCGATTTGTAGAATATGCTCTAATTTCGAAGAATACACTCATAAAATTATTACAGTAACTGATTGTAGGTTATTAAATTCGTTTTCCGTACTGTTAAAATTTAATGAAAATATAGTAATTTTACGAATCAATTTATTTTTTAACATTTATGTTTGTTATTCAAAAAACAAATACCAAAATATACTGTTTTCCCGTACTAATATTGTTATGTAGTTTGATTCTTTGTCAGTTAAATTATATATTTTTTTTTACAGCAACAACTGTTAAATTTTACGGAATATACTGTTAAACAAAAAAAAAAAAAAAAAAAAAAATTCAAAAACTTATGTAAAATTCATTTATTTTAAATGAAATGTAAACGATTCGTTTTTAAATAAATTTTTAGTTGTTTCAAATGAATTTTCTGTGGAATTTACCTACATAATATTTTGAGTGTAGCGATAAAATCTATAAAATCTATATCTTTGTCGCAAAAGGCTAATGAGTGTTTTCTAAGGCATTGGCTTACGGAGGAGTCGAAAATAATAAATCAGCAGCGCAGTAACATTTGTGCAGGAAGCGCTATAAAAGTTGTTCAGGACATTTATCCTTTCTGCAAAAATATTCGCAACTTAAACCTAAAATTTGTAGAATACAACAATTAAATAAATCAATAAACATACCGCGTATAATACACCACGTATTAATAAACTTGCTTTAAAAATCTAATTCTTATTTAAATTTTTTGTATATGAATAACAAATAATGTATATAATTACACTGTGCTAGTTGAAAAAACAAACAAGCCGGGGACCTGGCGTGTTAATATAATTTGGGTACGCTGAATCGAGTGGTGCTAACCGTTTTTTTAGGTTGGCCCTGGTTTTCGAGATATATCGTTATTTCAAAAATGGAGGAAGTTGAACAACGTAACTCAAAACCGGATAAGTTTATTGAACAGAAATTGTATAGGAGGTCCGGCATATTATTTGATTTAACGGAAAATTGCGAAAATCCATTGACAAATGTTATGTTCTGCATTTGGTTACAACAAAACGTTCCTTTTATTATGAGCAGAAAACATGTATCGAAAACAATTTGTACGTATGAAGTAGGCATTTGCTTAAAAACACACGGAATATGCGACCAGATAGAAAGCAGTAATGTTTTATCAGGACAACAATTGCCCAGATGTTGTAAGGCTAACAACTTCTACTTTTTTTGATCGACGCAGAACGATATCGATGGAACACGCTTTCTTTTTCAGAAGAGGTATTCAAATTAGCTTAATTTGCTTTTGGCCTCCAAGAATAAACAGTCCTTTAGCGCGGAATATATACCACAACAGAAGCTTACAAATTATTTTAATATGTTAAAGGTGATCATATAGAAAAAAATGCAATATTTGACTATTTACTGGGGTATTCATTTAATCGGGCTTTTGCTTAAATCGGTTTATCGCTCGATTAATTAACCGAAGATTTGGTTTAATCGGTTAATAATCGGTTCAGTTTGTAATGGATCGGTTATCCGATTAATATACCTTTTCTATAAATTAAGTGATTTCAATAAATAAAAATGCATAAATTATTTATTATTCAGATTTTATTAGTAAAAAAAAACAATAACATCACAAACATAACAATTCTTGAACTAAAACGAGCAATTAAGAGAATAATTCATAAAAATGTAATACATATATTTTAATTAATACATAAATATTATGTAGTAATAAAAAAAATAAACTGTGAGATAATTTGATTAATTATTTCAATAGTTAAAGGACCCTTAAAAAATAATCTCCTAGAAAAATAATTTGGCTTAAATATTTAGGATTTAAGCGATTTTTTTCTTTAGTTTTGATAAAACTTGACTTAGAAAAAATTCTTTCACTTAACGCAGTTGTTAAAGAAATCGAAAGCAACCCATAATACAGAGTATCTAATTACTCAGTCCTTTTCCTGGATTTCTCTAAACGTATAGAGTCATGTTTAAATTTTTAAATTTTAACTCTTCTAATTGTTTCGGTTAGTTCTGTTAAAAGATTGATAAAACTCCTTCTTTGTTTGTATGAAATAATATTTTCTAAACACATACCTTTTGCATATGATAATTAAAAATTCAAAAAAATATGTTATAATTGTACAAAAATTAAAAATTATGTAACGTCGGTTAATCGGTCAATCGACTGAAATTAACCGGTTCAATCGTTATCCGAAAATAGCCAATTTTAAAATAACTGATCAGCTAATCGGGTTGTAATTATTCGGATAACTGATAAACGGTTAACCGAATGAATACCCTACTATTTACAGCAAACTATTTTCAACATAAAACAATTGGTTTCAAAATAAAGTAAAAAATACTTTTAGCTTAAATGTCCGTAGCTTCCCTATTAGCTCTTAACCTTAAAAAAACACGCAAACACATAACCAGGGTACATTTGTGCCCCACTATAATGTTTAATAATTTTCAGCTGCACTCATTTAATCAAAATCTAACAAATTAATTAAATATATTTTTATATTTGATACAATTTTTTACTGTTTATTAATTATTACAACAAAAAAAAATTATGCCAAGCTATAAATTAATATACAGTAGGCAAACAAGCAAACAATACCACGCAAACATATAAACGGTGTACATTTGTACCCTATTTTAAGTTTTACCTTCACAAAAAATATATTTATTTTAGTATCCTTTTATTAAAAACTTAGAAAAAGTAATCAGATAATTTAATATATTTGATTAAAAAGATCTTTTAACAGCCTCTTATTTGCTAGTTTTTTTTTATATAATAACAATTGAATACATTGGTACCCCGGCTGGTTTGTGTAGGTGTCATCTTTGCAAGCTTAAAGTTATGGAACCACTGAACCGAATTTCATATGTGGTCAATAAAACGAATCATAAAGACTTGAATTTCCTAGATTCGAAATTTCAATACTCTATTGGTATTGGCTTCGCAGCTACAAACGTAAAAAGTTGCTAGTGGACACACGGGTGATGCGTTCTACAGTTAAGTAGACACCTAATTTGTGTGGCACAAACCGTCACCTATGCCTGACTGGGACCCCTTGTAGTTTATTTGGAGTTTTTTGTGGCTATCGAGAAAAAAAAGTCAAAATATGCCTGGCCAGACCCATGGTATACACATAAGGGATAGTTATTCAAAAATACGTTCCTTTTAATAACAAGATACTGGCATATATTTAAAAATAAAATACCTCGAATAATCGGCTCACAATTATTAATTGTTATATATAAATTCTCAGATAAATTCTGTCCAGATTAGAACTCATAAATAGCGGCAGTCAGATAAAACCTAATGAACAGCTTAAATTTTCTTCATGCACCAAAGAATTGTAGGGTATGTTATGAATTAGATTAACCAATAACATTATATACCTACGTTTAATTTAAATATTGACATAGTTACTGCCGACATTTTCAATCAACTTTTAAGTCTCTGTTTTGAAATACATACATATGTATGTAAATATAAATTTAAGCATTACCCAGCTGCGTTTTCAATCATCTAGGAGTCTACTGGGAATCTCATGGAGAATGTTTTTGATCGTCGACGAGCTCATTTTTTAATTGTAGACGATTCCTCGCACGGGAGAAACTGTTACACATGCTGATTCATAAAAAAAAATTATTTCATAACACAGCGAAATACTCTTATATTAAACATAAAGGGAATCGTTTACGATGTATGTAGAGATTATCCAACGAGAGTTAGATAATAATGTAGAGTCGTATGAGACTCAAGAAGGGATTCTTTTACAATTTGGAAATGTTCAGCCGTATAACTGAACTAACTAAATAAGCGTATTTTTTATGTCAAAGCTTCTAATATTCATTTAATTATGTCAAACAAGCCTTAAGGTCGCGAAATCAATACCATCCTATCGTAAAATCTTATTT
This sequence comes from Pollenia amentaria, assembly GCA_943735925.1. Lineage (NCBI taxonomy): Eukaryota > Metazoa > Arthropoda > Insecta > Diptera > Polleniidae > Pollenia > Pollenia amentaria. The sequence goes on along the minus strand of OX031007.1, from coordinate 181,693,441 downwards.
TACAGATACTTACGTTGGTTTGTTTTATAGAATTTGTATTGGCAATACAATTTTCATATTTCAAAAACGCTCTTATTTAGATATCTTAGTAATTGTTCTATGACTCTTACAGAGAGTCGCAGTTTCTTCAACTTTTTAAAATAATTATGTACATATTTTACAAGTTCTCTAACGCAAAATCCCTCTTTGCAATTTTAATTTTGCAAGTAAAGGACAGATTTAATTTTAAACAGTTAAACAAATATTTCCTAATAATTAAATTCTAATGACAATTTTCTTAATGCCCAAAAACAAAAAAGAAAAAAATCTTAATGCCTAACCGGCCAGAAATTTTGTGCAAAAATTCTTCATGGCATTTATGGCTTTTAGATTAATATTTTTTTTTCTTCTAGATAACATTTCGTAATTGTACAACTGCAAGAATTTACAAGGCTGTTTAACAAACCACAAAAATAACCCAATTGAAGTAAAAACTAATTCAATAATGGCTGCTTTTCATTTTCATCTTTGTTCTCATCGTCGTTGTCGTCGCTGCTGCTGAAGCTTTTCCTGCTTTAGTGCCTTCTTTGTTGCTTTATTATTTGAAAATTCCAATTTAGCAGTCTTTTTAAACGTTGATTTTTTCCTTTTTAAAATAAATTAAGCTTGATTTCCTTTGAAATTTGCTTGGAAACATGAATTATGACATTAAAGATATTTTTGGCCATGCCGCATGGTGGCTTCTTGTCGCAAACAAAATGGGCTCTTTTTGTTTGTATGAATAAAAAAAAAGACGCTGAAAAAAGTTTGCGTTTTAAGTTTCCCAGTTGTAAAATGGTGATGGTGCTTAAAAATGGGGGAAAAAATTAAATAGAAATTTGTTAACAAAATTTTCATATTGACAAATGTTGCTAATGATTGGCACAAACTTTGTTTATGTAGAGAAATTATTAAGTGTAATACAATTTAAATTTTCTTATGATTGTAAGAGATAAAGAAAAATATTTCCTTTAACTAATTAGTGATGTTTTGTAGCGTTAAATATAATAAGAAATATTTTCATTATCTTAGTTTTATATATTTTTGGAAATACTATTTTTTTTTTTTTTTGTAATATTTCTTGCTTTAACATTTACTGGCGTATTTACAAAAAAAATTTTGATTTCAAATGTAGCAATAATTAGTATTGTGGTTATTTTATTGAACTGTTAATGGTTTTTAATCCAAATTTCAAATTATTTTTATGAAGACAGGAATCTTACAACATGAAATTAATTAAAATTTATTGACAATATTTCATCCTTGACGGCGCTGAGAATTGAACTCAGGCATTCACGAATGGACAGATTGCCCTAACTAGTTTCGACTGTAACCACACAATCTCTCCGGAGGGGTTTGCCATTTACTCACACCGGCATTGAAGAAGGATGACGTCAATAGTCAAACATCAATCTTTAAACCAAATGGTTTTTTACCTTGGTAGATCGAAATTTGCTTTGAATGAATGATTATCTATTTAATTGATTTACATGTTCTTCCTAACTTCTGTTTTTCTTACTTTTTGTCAAGAATTCTTCTTGAAATCCAAAGTACATCTTTTTGTTTTTCATGTTTTTGTCTTTCTTTAGAACCTGTAGTTTAAAATCAAATTTTTATACCAATTTTCTTAAATATATTTAAAATCCAATTTATTTTTAATACGGCAATAAATCGTAGGTATATTGAAAAGAAAAATCAATCCATCCGTACTTAAATCCAGCCCAAGCCGTGTCAATAGTACGGTAAGTACGAATTTCCTTAAATTAAATACAAAATGCTTGATACAAGTACGGAGTATTCAAGTGACCCCCTTATTTAAATTGATCCGAAGATGGAAAATACTTAAGTTAAAGTGACACAGAAGTTAATCTTAAACTCTGCTCGATTCAGGAATTTCGAATTTGGATTAAATCCGAATTTGTACTTGAAAAAGCCCGAAAGTGAGATTAAATTTTACCAAAACACTAACCCCAGAAAAACAGAGATAGAGAGGATATTATTATTTACTTACCCGTTACACACTCTTGTTTCACCTCTGTTTTATTCCCCAACTTGTTTACAGAAGAACTCTAAATTATAAGACACTAGCAGATGCCCGATATGAGTTTCGTAATCGTTCTTTTTGAAAATATTATTTTTTTAACAAAATAATTTTAGTAAATAGAATATGGGAATTTTCGCTTCTTATTTAACATTTTAAACATTAAAATAATTTATGTTTTTCTTCTTGCAGTATTGCTGTTGTTTCTACACAAAGTGAGAAACCAGTTTTTACATACTTTTGTAGTGTTTCTAGAGTGGCACGACGAACGAAAAGTTCAAGCTTTTTTTACTCGATTTAAAATTAAAAAACACTTAGCATGTTTTTATTTTTTACATTTTTAAATTTAGTATCGTTCAACTTTAGTATCGTACAATTCTGTAATAAGTAATGAGCGGCTAATCCAATGTGTGCACAAAAAGTACTTAGCATGCAAATGAATGTTGTATCGTCCGTAAACTTCTCCTGCAAAACTCACTTTTTCGTTTTAATATGTTTTGGAGATGAACTGTAGATATTAGATTAGAAAATGTTTTTTATATTTAGGATATGACAAAAACTTAGAAATTAAAAAATTTGCCACAAAACTTCATCTCAAATTTGATTTTTAATGTAAAAAAAATAGTGGATATTTTAGGTGTAATGAGCTACAATAAAGTAAAATGTAAAATCACATGATGTTTCACAAATTGATCGATTTGATCTAATTTTTAAAATATTGATGCTGCGGTAGGGGGCTTAAAGTAGGTCCTACTTTTTTTAAATTATTCTTCCCTTATCTGACAATAAAATATAACGTTTAAGCTATTCGAAATTGAAATTCAAAAAAAATTCTGACGTTGCACCTTAGCATTATATATTTTTAATACGCACTCTTCCAGATTATGTCAGCCAGTGCTGCGATATATGAAAAATCATCTTAAAAAAACAAAAGTAAAAGAAATAAAAATATAAGCACGCGTCGTCAATTTGACGAAGTATGATGTTTCAGGGCTAAGCAAAACTCTTACCAACTTTTAAAAAACACTTTTGAAAAAAGCATATTTAAATATTTTTAAAAAAAAAGCTTTTACACTTGTTTTTATTAGTATTTAAAAAAAAGTTAGTGGTTAAAAACTATTGCTTCACCTTGTTCCCTGTTACACAAACTATCTTTGTTCTTTGTTTTGTTTTACTTTTTTTCTTACTAATTTATCGATTATATATTCTCTTCTATTAGTTTCGTGTTTAAACTAATTACTAACTTCAGTTTCTTCAGTATACAATTTACAATTAACAATATGTTGCTCAACACATTGACCCAGCACAAAGAGACAGTGATAAAATAGTAAGTAATTATAGACAACTTTAACTACAATTTTTAAATGTCCACGAGCATGATGATGTCCTTTATGTATAATTACAAACAATGGTTATCTATAATGCTTTTTAAGTATTGGGTGGTGGAAAAAGTCATTTATAAATTATTAAATAGAGACTATTTTGATATAAGAAAAAGTTATTCTCATAGTCATTGCATACGATTACTTCGTAAAAAAAGCTAAACTTTTTAAAAGTTCTCGCTGCATTATTAAAGCAAACGAAAAAGGTGCTTGTCTAAACTTAAGTAACTAATCATGTTCATAAAATTAGTCGTATATACTATAACTCATTATGACTTTTAATTAAGGCTGCGAAAAAAGCCCTTTAGTGCTATGATTATTAGATCTATTTACAGAATTAACTACTTTTTTTTTAATTTTGTATCCACCCATGATTGCAGCCAATACTTCAACATTCATCCAGTGTGGAAATGAAATGAATTTTTTAACTAACTCTCAAGTAGCTAACACTTAAAAGGAAAAAAAAATGCTCAAAATAAGAAAAAAGACAACATGTCATGTAAATTGTTGAATCTAAAAAAGCAGCACAGAAAATACAATAATTGAAGCGGGAAATGAAACTTAGATCCTTTACAACACTCACAGTGGGTGCAAAAAAAAAAGACAGAGCAAAAAACAAGATAGCAATAAACTACTACAACCATCTAAATTAACGACAATTTTTAAAAGTGTACTAGTATTGCTCACTTTTCCAACTCACCACTAACTATTTATATTTAGTCAACTACTGCTGTTTTAAACACTCTTTTACTTTTTTTTCTCTCTACTACGCTTTGCCTATTCGTCTCTTCTTCTGGTCTAAATATTTTCAATTTATAAGTCCATGGGGAGTGATGACACGTCAAACTAGATAAGTAGTAATTGTTGTTTAGCAATATAAGAAGCACTGCAAAAAAAACCTTTATTTTTTTTTTCTTCGCTCTATATATAAATATCAAACAGGAAGTGACAAAGTTGTATGAATTTAAAAAAAACAATGACAACAACAAAACATAAAAAAAAACAGACAAAAAAAAAAAACAAGAAAAAAAATTGAATAGAACAAAAGTCAAGTATCAGTCAAAGTGGTTATAAAAAAATGTGTATGAACAAGAACTAAGCGATATTTCTATGCACCTTTTCAATATGCAACCGCGTGCCCAATGTCATCATCTCTGTCAGCATAGTGTCATCATCATCAGAAGTTTTTAAAGTGGCAATATGCACGTTAACAGCACGTTAAAATATATTGTAACATGCCTTGTCACGTGACGTCAAGTGTTAGATAAACTTTTAAAGAGAAAATTTCATGGGTCTTTCGTGCAGATACATGAATACATACGTAATAAATATTTTGCTGTATATCATGTAGTGGCCATTGCGGAAGACATTAAAGTTCATTGTTCTCAAGGATATTTAGTTGTTTTGAATGTGAATGACTTTTAATAAATTTAAGGTAAATATATATATTTTTTTAAATAAAGTTTGACCATTTAATATATAGCGAGCTTAGTTAATAAAGTTCTGTCAACTGTAAAGGTTTTGTAATGTTCAAAAAGGGAATTAGTATGATTAATCAATTATTTAACTTGCCATAAACAAGATTTTTCCAGATTATGGTTAATCACTTTATTTTAAATTTGATGAATTGGAGGGCTCACCGCAGAGGCGAACCAGGTTAGAAAATGACAGTTTGAAGTTATTTTGAGATTGAGTAAATAAATTCCATTAATTTCTTCAAAAATGAGATTCATTGACATTGGGTTTTTACCGTAACATTGGGAATGAAAATTTTTTGACTTAAGGTAGTACATAACAGGCGTTAATAGTATCGTGCATTTAAAAACTTAAGCGCATGAAAAATAGCAAGGTACACAACGTGCGTTATCAAATTCTGCTCACGCAGCTGTTTTATATGTTTAATGTGCAGTTTTCACAACACAAATGATTAAACATGTAATAAAATTTATATGAAAAGCCCTCAAAAAACTGATTGCTTTTCATATATATTTTACCACACGTTCAATCACTTGCCTTGTAAAAACCGCACATAAAACTTTGCTTATCAAATTCCAATCTTCGGCTCTTGGAATTTTAAAGTCCTTTTTAAATTTATGGTCAGCTGAATTCTTGTCAAAAATACACGACACGTTAAAAAGTTTAAGCGCGCAAACGCGTCAAAATATATTTTATGTAACTTGTTCTATGAAAGAACACAAGATGAACTTTTTTGACAGAACTCTAGGGCGCGCTCGCGCTCTAACTCGTGTTATGTATTTCTACCTCTAGTCCTTTACAAGAGTTAAAACTTGTGGAGAATTTCCAACTTGAGTTGAAAATTCTTATATATAATGACTTGGTTCGCTTCACCCGTACGTACTTTAAACAAAGTCATGATTAATAAATTAAACAGGAATTTAAGATATTAAATTATTGAATAATTAGCACTGTATTTCATCAAAATTTTCTAGAAATTTTTAATTAAAAAAAAAAAAAAAATGTATGAAGATCTTAAGAGCTTTTGAAAATTGGGGGCCTACTTTATCATCTATTAGGTATGCAGTATAGTCGAAGTTACAGTTCAAATAAATCTTTATATGTACGTTCAAAATATTATGTAGGCAAATTCCACAGAAAATACATTTAAACCATTTAAAAATTTAATTAAAAAACGGAGCATTTACATTTCATTTTAAATAAATGAATTTTACATAAATATTTTAATTTTTTTTTTTAACAGTATATTTCGTAAAATTTAACAGTTGTTGCTTTAAAAAAATATAATTTTACTAACAAAAAATCAATTTACATAACAATATTCGTACGGAAAAACAGTATTTTTTCGTAGCTTCTTTTTTTGAATAACAAACATAAATGTTAAAAAATAAATTGTTTCGTAAAATAGCTATATTTTCATTAAATTTTAACAGTACGGATAAGGAATTAAGTAACCTATTATTAGTTACTGTAATAATTTTATGAGTGTACGTCTAACTAAGATTAAAGAAAAATAACAAATGTATTTTCACATGTCCCTTTATTTGTTACTCTTATTTGGCTATTAAATCTTAAAAAAAAATTTAATTCAAAGAAAATTATTAAAACCGATGAATAAAACCAATGCATACAATGTAGTCAATACAGCATTCACTCGATTAATCGTTGTTTGATTATTCAAGGAATTTTCCGCCATTATTAAGCCATCTTAAATAAATACCCAATTTGGAATAACGAATAACTCGAAAAATTTACGGCAGTTAATCAATTAAAATTAATTTCTTAACAAATTCTATATTTTAATACTATAAAATTGTAACGGTACCTTCTGTGATCATGAGATTTTAGGAGATGATGCAAGTGTTGCCAATAAATTCATTTATTAAAACACAGAAAATTTAAAATGTTGTCGCTTAAACTTTTTTTGCGGTTATGGCTCGATATTATAACAAAAACAAGTTTTCGTATATAACTGTTGTTTTCAGTATAATTTCTCACATGAAATTTTGTTTTCATTTTCTAAAAACCGGCAGTAAATTTCCTAAAACGAAACTACTTGTATGTTGTTACCTTCTGCATTTAGTTTCCTTACACATACTTTTGAACATATTTTAGTCCCTTTTTAGGTGCGGATGTATGTTTGAAAAATTATGTAAATCATGATAAATACGTAAGAAATATTTTAATAAAATAGAACATTTTTCATACTACCCAATAAAAATGGAGCTTCCAACGAAGCAGGTTTGTAAGGGAGCAATAAAGTTTCGCTTCCCATTTCGTTTACGGAATACATGAATTTTATATGGCCAGTTCCCACTTTGAAGCAATAAATTTTTGACACAGAAAGCGTTTTATTCAGCGCATATAAAAATTAGTGAATGTAACGATAAGCTTTTCACTCTGAATTTTTTGTTACCGTTATGATTTTGTATGCCCCCTTACAAACCTGCCTCATAGTCAGGGAATGTCGTAGCTCTTCAAATTTTATATATATTTTTTTTTAAATTTGTTAAGAATTCGTTCACTTACCTTTCTGAATTTCTGCATGTTTTATTGTGTAGTGCATAAGTGTGTGCTTACTTTGTAAAATGTACCATTAGGGCTTCGTAAAATAAGAAAATTTTTATTGGGTAGATTGACGGTTTCTGGAAAATAAAATTATGCAGCATTTATTAATATGCTTGATTTCCACATTTAAGATATAGCCAAATTCGTCTTAGAACATTTTGACTGGCGTTTAAGATCTCAGTTAAACTATTTTAGTTAATTTGAAAACAGATTTGTGAAACAGATTATTAAGATGTCGATCACTTACCATACTGCATCTTTGTATGTCTTATAGCGAAGCGCATAAATGTGTGCTTACTTTTTAAAATAAATTTTTTATTAAGTAGGTTGTATACAAAATATTGACATAACAGTTTAGTTTTGCTTAAAATGTTAGCCTTTAATAAAGTAATAAAAAAGAATAACATTTCACCAGATAAATCTGACGAGTACGTTAAGCAAAGTTTAAGCTTAGTCCTTAGATAAGTGCTTAAAAACAAAAATAACGGATTTTTTACGCAAAATAGTAATACGTTAAAAAGCTAATTAAGCAAATTTATGGAGTAGAGTTTTCAAATAAAGGAAATTAAAAGGGCATTACAAAAATATACATTCATATGCAATTTATCAGCCATGATCTTGAAATTTAATACATATGAGTGAAATTCCAACCGAACTATTTTCGAAAACGATCCTGTTTTAAAAGTTTATGAACAAAACAATTTAAGCTTTAATTTTTGCCAGAATAATACTCGTAAATTGATTTGAAGAGTTTTTCGTAATTAGCTGGCACCTCTCATTAAAAGTGCCGAGCTAAAGGCATATTTTAAATACCCTCATTAATTAAATCAAGCGTGGAGCAATTTCAAATTATTAACCGCAATAAAAGTTCATGGGTACCGCCTGCTTCTAAACTTTGGATTTCAGGTTATTTTAACAGACTATATGGGTTTCGCCATAGTGGCTTATCGCATGGTGGATCTCAACCACTAGGCTACAAATATTACTTTTACCACCTGTCCCTTAGTGTGAAAGCAACCAGCACACCCAGGTAGTCTTTTGAGTGCATAATTGTGCAAAATTATACAGCCGCGTCTTATTTAGGAGCTGGAGCTATCTTAACTCCGGTGCTTTTGGAAATATGCTATCAGCTTCTATTGAATAGCAATAGTACCTAGGGACAGTGATGTTATAGCCCGAAAAAATCCCTATTTTGCCCTGCACACTCAAAAAATTGTCCTTACAAAATCCCTACAACTTTTAAACATTGGAACAATTGGTGTTAAAGTATAAACATTTTGTTTAAAGTTGTTATACATGCATACATACCATTAAATCAATTCTTTTTATAAACTTAATATAAATAAACACAAAATAAAAAACCCAAAACAAAAACAAGTGATCTTCACTTTAAAACATATTTAGTTTAACCCCAGGATTACCGTCTTGGTCTGGCCAGACCAAATTTGTGTTCTGCTTGTAATATTTTTTGCATATAACAAAAAATCAAAAAAACAAGGACGTGAATTCTATAAATAATATAGAATCGAATGAAAATAATTTGGATTCGATTGGAGCAAATAAGTGGAGTTAAATTCCATTTTTATGTAAATGTCTATGAGCCGGACCAAATTTTATTTTTACCTTGAAAGATATTTTAAATAGCACAAAATATTAAAAAACAGATACTTGAGTTCTAGAAATGGTATGTTCTAAATCGAATGAATCAAATCGGAAAACTGCGGCCCATTATGCGCTAAGTTCAATGTAACTACAAAACCCTAACGCAAAACTCGTTTCAGCTGCGGTAGATGCGAAATATCAATGTGCGAAATTAAAGACTATATTTTTGATGACCTACATATGGAATAAAATAATAAAATTATATAATAAATTTGTATAATCTAAAGTAATTAGATAAAATATATATTTATTTACTTTTCATTTAATTGGGGTTTTTAGCTGTACAAATTGTGGTCTGGCCAGACGAAGAGGAGAACTTAGTGGCAAAAAGTTACCGATAATCCTTGGGTTAAAAAAGTATATGAATGTATTTTTTACATTTGGATACAAGAAAAAATAATTGTTTGCCCGTATTAGTGTTGGCTTGTGATTTCCTAACAATCGGACAGGTGTAAGGATAAAATTTTTTTCGACTTTTAAAATCAAATTTAACAATTTGTAATGTTGCCGTATTAACATTTTATTATTAGTTTGCCAAAAATCGAATATAATTGCCAAATATATACAGTTTTGCACACACTGCCTAGGGAAGATCTTCTATCAGGCCGAACTTTTCCACAAGTGGTGAAAAATCCTCCCTGTAGTGGGATTTTCTGGACATTCTTCCTGAAAGAAAGAATAGATTTCCCGCAAGAAGATTACGAACGGTGATCTCAACAAATAGTCAGCCAGCTAACTAACTAAATACCAAATTTCATAACATTATCTTCAAATTAACGACCCGTACTTTACGCATACAGTTTACGTTGGCAGAAAACGGCCAACCATCACTACAAATGCTTTATACCGTCTCCCCTATGTTGGTGGAAATATATGGCATACTTTGCAAAAAAAAAAGGAAAAAGAAAAGAAACTAAATTGTTACTTTAATTGTGAACGAAGTCTTAAAGTAAATTTACAAATAAATGACGAAATAATGCGCAAAAATTTACTGAATCTATCAAGTACTTAATGCCAAATTCATATTTGTGTTTCTAAATACAGAGCGAAAAATCTTGCTGCAACAGCTAAAGCGTTTAATAACCCTTGCTCCATATATTTGAAGGAAATCATTTTACTGTTTATTCGTCTATATTTACATTTCGAATGTTGTTTCCCTTTCACAAGTTACTAAGTATTATTCCCAGCTTGTTCTTTTGAATACAGGGTGCTTGCCTCTAACAAACAAATACAGAATTTGTTAGAGAATTTCTGAATTAATGCACTATTACTGTATTTCGTTTTAATTTCATATCTTCATGTAGCACACTTTTAGGATTTTGTGTATAGAATTTTCGCATTTTTTTGTTGCGATACATACAAAATGTGTGTACGTTTTCATAATGCAGTAATTGTATGCGTTAAAAGTAGACATAAGTTATCATAATGAACTTTTTTAAGTGCTTGCAAAAGACTTATTATAGTAAAAAAACTTTTATACTTATTTTTATTTTCCTGTATAAGAGCATATGCTATACTTTAGTATTTAAGTATAATATTTAGCTTTTTTATATACAGATGTATGTGTGTAGATATATGGGGCTTAATGTTAGGATTTATATACACAATTTAAAAATTTTGTGTCATTAAATAGTAATTAAATTGTTTTTAAAGTAAGTTTTTTCAAAACTGACATTAATGAAACTTTTTTATATATTTTTTTTAATTTATCGTTTTAATGATGTGAGTGCTAAAAGAAAAGAAATAAAGAAATTTTAAACTAAAGTTTTAGAGATTTTATGAAAATAAAAATAAGTTACAAAAAAAATATAAGGATATGTTCTTTCAAGAGAACTCTTATACTATAGGGTTCTTTCTTAAATAAATGCCAATTCCTTGATAGATAAATTACATATGTAAATATATTAAAATAAGGGCATTTAATTAAACTAGAGTCTGCCTAATGGTCAATATTCTACCATAATTTTTTATGTAAATATGAAGAAATCATAGCACATCTTAGTATATATGAATTTCCATATTTGGAGAATTTATTTTTTCCGTCTTAGTGGATCGATTTGGCGAGGGGCCAACCTCCAGTCCATATGTCATCTTCCACGTGAGCCCGTGAATATTAAATTTAATTTTGTAAGTTTAATTTTAAAAATATCAAAAAGTACCAATATAAAAACAAAAAAAGGATCAAAAAATCTCCTCTTATAAATTCTCTCCACTCAGGACATTGCATGTTTAATTTTTTTGTTTCTATGTCTAATATTGACAGAAATTGATCAAATTGCCAGATGCAGAACGGCTAAGTACCAAAAAGCTCCCCTTATATATTCTTATTCAACCAGGACCATGCATATTTAATTTTATGCTCTTAGATCCAATATTAATGAAAATTCGAAAAGTACCAGTTAAAGAACAAAAGGGTACCAACATTTTTCATCTTATAGGTTGCAATTTACTTAGGATCCTGCACGTATAATATTATGTTCTTAAGTTCAATAATTATGAAAATTCATGCAGCACGGAAGAGTAAACGAAAGAAATTTAATTTCCCGTATTAACCCTTTTTCATACTTTTTTCTCTCCATTGCGGTTCGGTTGAAAAGAAGGAAGGAAAGTGTACTTAATTGGTTTGTATTGCCGATTTATAAATAACATTTATATAGTCGATTTTTGAAAAATATTAAATAATCGATCACACTATTTTTTGTTTTTATTTGATAGAAAAACTTTGTGTTATTGGAATAAACCAATTTGTTATTTATGTGTTTTGCATATGTGGTAGTAGCAAATTCGAACGCTTATAACTCTGAAAATATTGCACAGATTTTTAAATATTGTATTTTTTGTTCTAGTCGTTGGGCAAACAGAGAAAAAAAGTGTTCTTCACTGGTTTGCCTTTGCCGATTTGTATATAAGATTTGTTTTTATATAAGCTAATACAGCCATAGAACAACAGAAATATGGAGAATACTTAATACTAAAATTACTCAAGTGAACTTAAGAAAAATAATCGTATGGGCCATTTTTATACTTGAGCTAAAAAAAATATAGCGCATATAAATAAAGATCATTAAGCAGATTCGTGTTGGCTAATAAGTTCTAGCAGCAATCAAAAACATCATAAGGGTTAAATTAAGCAAAAACACATCAGAAGGTATAGTTGGTCAAGCCTGATACCCTACACCACAGTATTTAAAAACAAATTTTCGAAAATAGACTCTATATGGGACACATGGGTAATAATGGACCCGCCAGAACAGAATTATGTTATGAGGTTAGGTTTCATGTAAAAGGTATTTGTGGCAATTATAATTTGTATATCTCCATTTATATTGAGATTTATTTGCCTTAAAGTGATTTTAAAATGGGGGCTTAGGTTTCATACTATGATTAATTTTGGACCTACAAGCACAACATTTTCTCATGGTATAGCAAATCTCTCAAAACTTATTTTCGCCAATTAATATATCAATACCAACATTAATAAGGAAATTATTAAATGCTATATTTTGGGAGTAGTGTTCATATTGGAGCTGTGGTCAAATATGGAGCGATATTTATAAATTTGTTAAGTATTCAACAATGTTTTTTTATTTTTCGAATTTATTCTATGAGCTAAATTTCAGTTATGTATTTTATAAAGCTTTTTGTAATAGTTCTATTCCTTAAATTTTTAGGAATGACTTTATACACTACCAGACTATTATCTTGTATCTTCTTGTTACATTTAACCTTAGCTATCATTTGGATAGCAATGAAGTATATTGTATGTACAGAAAAATTTACAATTTCATTGCTATCCAAAGGATAGCTTAGGTAAAATGTAACAAAAGGAGCGAAAGATCGACTCATAAAGTGATCATTAGTCGTTCGGTTTACATGAAAACGGGTGTAGCACCAATAGTTTAAGGTGTTACAAGCTTCACTACAACTATTGTGGTGTGGGTATAAAAACAATGTTAAAAAACAACCTCCTAAATTTTTTGCAATTGGAAAGTTTTTGTTCACAAAAATAATTAGTTCGCACAAACAAAATAATGCAACAATACTTTGTTTGAAACATTCAGTCAAAGAAATTAATATGTTTATGTATAAATTTTAATTTAATGCTTGAGAAATCAATGTAAATATCAGACATACTATTTAATCATTCATAAAATATTTCGTTTAACAAATCATTTAAAAAAAGGAATTCCACTTTGAAAATTTGAAATGGTTTCATTGCGAAGAAATTTGTTGTTTGCTAAATACTCGAGTTTTAGAACTTAAGCCGCGTTCGATCGGAATTGTATTCTGTGACATGACTGTTTATTTCGATAATTACTGAAAAAAAAATTCCAAAACCAACTACCCTTGTATCATTCTTATTCGTTTCTTGACTTTACTAGCAGAAACTTGCCAAGAAAGAGCAAATTTAAAATTTATAAAATTTTTCTACCAAATGCTCAAAAAAAAAAATAAAAAATAAAATGAACGCTTTGCCAGCAATAACTATGAAGTTAGAAATATCTACACTATTAAGCTGTAAGATCCAAGATTAGTTCTTATTAAATTCATTTGTTTTGAACTATTTGTTAAACTTACCATAACAAATTTGGAAATTAGCAGCACTATATTTAAATATTGTGTTTAGAAAAATTATTGATCTTTTAAATGGAGAATAGTCAAAATATATCTATTTTAGTGAGAAATTTTATAAGAAATCTTCGTAAAAAGCAAATATATTATGAAGATATTGCACAAATGGTAAGATTTGTCGGTTTACATCAATTATTAAAAACTATAAGAAAAACGTGAAAAAAGCTGCCACGACGCAATGTAAGCAGTAGCTTAAAAAAGTAAATGCGGATCCAAAAATAAGACCCCCAAAATTGTGGGAACACATTGAAAAATGTTCCAGGAATAGTGTCCACCCAAAAACTATACAACGACCTTTGCATGAGAGTTGCTTTACAATCAGAGTTAAACGCAAAAATCCACTTTTATCTGCCAAAAAGCAAAAACTCTATCTTTAATTAACTAAAATACATTAATAAGATACAAAACGAATCTTATTTACTGACGAGATTAGATACAATATTTTTGAAAGAGATAGCCGTTCCAAAGTTTAAAGTCTTAGATCCAAAGAATATTATACCCACAGTCAAACATGGAGATGGCAGTGTTATGGCTATGTTTGGCTAGCCATGGCATCATCTGTATGTGGCAATTAAGTTGTAGTTGAAGGCACAATGGACCGATATATATATATAAGAACATATTAGAATATAATTTGAAACCATCGGTTGAGAATTTACGTATTGGAAATAACTTGATTTTTCATCAAGGCAATGATCCTAAGCAAACGGCGCACATTGTTCGCTAATAGCTTCTATATTATGCTCCCAGATAACTCAATTCCCCACCACAATTACCGTATTTAAATCATAAAAAACATATCTGGGATGTTTTAGAGAAAAAAAAAAATCAGAAAAAATAAAACAGAACTTGGACAAAAAATAACGGCGGAAATCACAGAAAATTTAGCAAACTCCATGCCTCGACATTTGCAAGCTGTGAACGATGCTCAGGACGAACAATCTAAATATTAAGTTCTAAAATATTAAAATTTTTTTTAATGTAATTTTTAATTCTATTGTTCCTTTTGTTCATTGAAATTTTTAATGTTTTTGTTATTATTGCTTTTGTTATGTTTTAGAATTATATTTTTGTGCCATTAATAAAAATATTCATTAATGCCTTAATTATTGGCAAACAAGTTTTTCTCGATATGGTAACCAATTTCCAAAAATCATAGCAAAAGTATGTTGCATGTAGACTTTAGTTCTTCACTGAACTTTAAATTTTGGGCTTAAAAATTAAAAGAAAAAATACTAAAATTTTTTACAAAAAACAGACTAGTAAAACCTAATGTATCCGGTAAAACTATTTTGGCAATTTCAACGTAAATTTTGCCTACGTGTTTTTTCCTTTAAGTTTTCTTTTAAAATAATGCAACATTTGTATTTTTATTAATTTTTTGAATTAACTGTCAAAAACCGATGGCGTAGAATACACTACAGTAGGTAATACATAAAATTATTAAAAATTCGTTACACCATAGATATCTATTTGCAGAAATTACGGGCATTAGCACTCCTTTATGTATGTGGAAAATCCAAAGCAAATGTAAAATAAAATGTCTATACACTTTTATTTTTTTCCATAACACTTCTTTAAAGTTTTTTTTTTATAAAATTCAGCTCATTTTATGAGTTCATTTATGTATGTTCATATGTTTATATACTACGTGGCATGTGCGTATATATGTGTGTACAAAAATAGAGAAAAACGTCTTTACAAAAAGTTCATTCACTGCAATATGAAGTATAAACTACTGGTTCATATTCAATCCTTAAAAAACATATACATATCGCTCATTTCGTGCAAGACCGTCACAACTCAAAATTTGGCATTTTCGAGTTAGTAATGCAGAAATGTTCTCCTCTTAAATCTCTACAAATTGATCTAAGAACGGAGAGAATTATCAAAAAAATAACGGTAATACAGATGCTTTTGACGCTTTGACCTCTTGAACAAACTTGAGCAATTACATCAACAAGGTCACATTTCATTTTTTTTTGTTGGCATTCTTCTTGTACATGTGGTTTTCTTTGTAGCAAAAAAGAAATATTTGATTTTATAACTGTATATAAAATAAATAATAATAGGTTGGAATCTTAAAAAGGCTCTCCTGTAAAGTTTCAAATTTTGAGTTGTGACGGTCTTGCACGAAATGAGCGATATGTATGTTCTATATACACACTGAAAAACTCCTAAGGGTATTTCAAGAAAATGTTAAGAAATCCTTTTCTTCTTTTTTGAAAACTTAGAAAAAAATAAAAGTTTTTTGCTTACAAATGTTTTATTTAGGTTTACGAGTAGCATGAATATGACCAGCCTAGACAAAATATTGTGTTATAAAAACATAACAAATTAAGCTAACAGAAAATAGCAAGGATTTAAATTTATTAAAATGTATCTTGCTCAGAAATATTTTTGAGCGACGCGCTCATAACATTATTTGGAGAATCTGCACGGCCAAAATTATTTAACGTAACAATTTTGAAGGATTGAATTTAAAAAAAAAAAATAAGTTTAAACAATTAAAATATGCTTAGAAATGTTTTTATATTCACACTTTATTTTTGTTATTGGGTATATTTTTACTTGGAACACAGCAAACTCAAAACTTAAAGCGAACATGTCGACACGCATCTCCATCAAAAATTATATATAAAACAAATTTATCAAAGCAAGTTCACCTAAAGTTTGTGGCACTACTACAACCATCCAAAAACATCAGAGGTTTTTTGCATTGCATTGCTAGTGCTAACGGTTCTAAATGTAAACCATTTCTACCAAACACTTAACAAAACCAAAACAAATTGGTTTGAACTGTCAAAATGTACTGAATTCGCCTTGAATTCTACGAATGCATACGATTGAAAATGGATAATGTGTTCAGTGACTGTTGCACTGCTTCTAATAAGCACAACATAGAAACTTGTTTAAGAAAAAAAAAAAAAAAAAACATTTAGCGCGCTATAAGTCCTCTGCAATACTTCGAGTATTTGTAGAAAATAATGAAGATGCAAATATTACGATAATATGAATATGTAGATATGTACGCATGTATGATGATGTTTTTTATAGTGTGTGATTTTGTTTTTGATTATTATCTAATTTGATTTGTGTTTTGCTTGAAAGATTTTGTTATTGAAGACTTATTAGTGTTTTTTTTTTTGTATTAATGGCAACGAAACACTCGAAGTCTATTATTGGCTTCATACTCGCTCAGTTATTGTTATTTTAAGTGGCAGTATAAAATGCTACATATATTTGTTTTTACTGCATACACAAAAGTAATGCTCAGTAAACATTTAACTGCAAATCGTAAAAGTTTAAAATTAGTGTGTGTATTAACGGGATGCATGAACAACTTCATTTATAAAAATATCGACATGTTCATTAACGGAAGATAATGTTGGAATAAAATTTAAATTACTGAGCAAACTGTTGTTTTATTCATGCTATCAGTAAACACATTTTGTTTCATATCTTTAAAATTTATAACAACAGCTACATACCCGGGTATGTTTTGAATTTTAAAAACGCTATATCTTTGAAAGTTGCTATCATATCGCTCTGAAATCATATGATATTCTCACTAGAAGTGTTTTCTAACATATTCTGATGTTTGAATAAAATTGAAAAAATTAGACCACGGTAAATAAATAAAATAGATAATAATTCAATAACATGATAAGAGATAACATGTTAACATTTTAATTATTGAATAATTTTAAATGCAATTTTTGCATTCTAGAATTTCAGTGGGATGTTCAGAACATACGCATTTTTTGCATAATAAGCCAGATTTTCTGACATTTACAGAAACAAATTTTTTTGCTTTTACACGACATGTATGCATTTTGCAGTAGGAAATATGACAAGTTCACTGCTAAGTACATATCGTCCAAAAGTGCCTTTACTGAATATTAACAAAGCGAATAAAAATTGTAATGAGCATCATTATTAAGTTTCGTAAAGATGTTTAGTATATACCATGGCGTACTAATAAATGTGGTACGAAAATCGGCCTTGTGCCGAAGGCCGGCTCTGTGATGTCAGATTGAATTTTTAAAATTCCCTACGCTTTGATAAAAAAAATCCCCACATTTCCCTACAACAGCAAATTTTTCCCTACTATTTTCCCTACCTTATATTAGTAATAGGTAACTCAAAAATTATAAATAGTTCTATATACCTAGTATATTTTAAAATAAAAACATAATATTAAATAAAAAATTTAAGGTAGCTTAAAGTAAAAAACCAAAAAAATAATATAACATAATATAAAAATCTTCGTATGTTTGTATACGTAACATTTAAAAAAGTTGGTTGTTGTAAAGCACTTTTCTTAAAAAGACAACGGAAGCTTGTACAGTTTAACATTTTTGATTGTAATGGCTAATAAATCTGCGAGTGTTTAAACGGTTGTTTAGTGGAACTACGTTTACATTTATATGTAGTTGAAATTCAACAGCTATAAATCAGTATCCGATGTATTATATGTAGTCTAAAAAGTAACAAGTGGCAGAACTACGATAAATGTCAAATTCATATGGTCTGTATTGGTAGTTTAAACGCCCAATTTTATGCGTTTAAAGAAGGTTTAATTGTTTTTTGATTTACAGATTTGTTGGCTTAAGCCCATTTTAAACCAAAAAGAGAGTTTAACTGGCTCTGAATTATTAGCCCTAAGTGAGACTGAAGAATACATATGGAATCTAAAACCTCGTGACTCAGCTTATCTCTTTTTTCGCGCGGATGTCAGTAACAATTTAAAATATCCTCTCAGCATCTGCATTGGCATGTGGTAAACTCAGTAGAATTTTGGATAATTTTGAGTGGCAAGGGAATGATGGTTCCAAATCCATCTTTGAAATATAATTTATTTCTTGTTCTGAAAAATTATATTCTAAGGTTAGCCATTATTGAGTAAGTAGTAATCTGTGGTATATTTTACTTAAGGTCGCGGTAAGGGGGAACAAATTGAGTACTGACTTTGTTGTACTCGGCAAGTAACTTGCGCAACTAACTTGCCGAGTCTGAAAGGGGGCAATAATTGCCGCTTTAAGAGTTATAAAAGTATTGAGTACTTGGGTACTTGATACTCAAAAACAATTATTTAATAACAAAGTAACCATATTGTAATTATTGAAGCGATATACTTTTATACCACAGAGGTTTTTTCAGAAGTCAGTTAGATTGTATTTAAATTAACATACAAATGAA
Organism: Pollenia amentaria; assembly: GCA_943735925.1. Taxonomy (NCBI): domain Eukaryota; kingdom Metazoa; phylum Arthropoda; class Insecta; order Diptera; family Polleniidae; genus Pollenia; species Pollenia amentaria. The sequence continues at coordinate 181,674,460 of OX031007.1, read as the reverse complement.
AAATTGCCTACATTTTTACGAAAGTAAAAAATCTGTCTTTTTTTCCCTACAGTGTGATTTTTGGAGAAAAATCCTTACAAGTAGGGAATTTTCCCTACATCTGACATCACTGGTTCGGCTACGCAGTGAAGCTTTAGTAAGCGAAGCGGAGGCTTGCTACACTACAGAGGAGGAGGAGAAAACTCTTTTGCCTGGCCGAAGGCCGACTATGAAGTGAAGCCTTAGTTAGCAAAGCCTATGTTTGTTATGCCAAAGAGGAGAAATTTCTTGCGCCTAAGAACGTTTTTGTTATAAATTCAAAAATTAAATAGTCCCCAAAAAATGTTTGGGACTTTATTTCATAATGATTTTTTTGGGGGATAATTTCATATGAAATAATTCCCCAATTAAAAAAATGAAATATCACCCTACACAAAATGAAATAACCTCCCAAAAATCGTTGTTGCTTTTGGGCGGTTATTTTATTATTATTTTTTTTTTTTTTTGAGATTTATATATTATGGGGAGTTATTTCATGCCGCCCTTTTCTACAGCTTAATTTTGTTTCTAAATAACTGATTTATAAAAGTCAGTTTCTTTTTGTCACACATTTTTAAATTTTGCTTTATGTTATGGCTATTTTAATTTAAAAAAAAGTAAAAATAAAACTTCTAAATTTATTGAAGTGTCAATCCCTACTACAAAAGATGCCGAGATTTCATTGAAACATACAAAAGCAATGTATGTCTGTGGATCTCAAGTGATGACAGATACAAAATCCAAAACCTTATTAAGTTGTGTGTGTGACAATTCATCTTTTTTTCTTTTGACCATTCGCTACACCATGTCCTATTGTTTTTTTACCATTAATTTTGAGTTTCAATATTTTTTTTAAATAAATTAGAGCAATTTCTAGTAAAGCGTACCTTAAACGAAGTATGAGTTCGTTTAATATAAAATTAGTAACATCTATACTCAGCATAAGAGTGTGTGAACATTGTCACATGTAGTCATACGAGTGAAATTTGGCATGAATACGTTGTATTTCGTCCAATGTATTTCGACTTTGTAGAATCAAAATTTTTCATGTTTACATGGATGGTATGAGTAACATCAAAGCAAAGATATTAAACAGCTGAGTTTATAACAAAAAAAGCAAATGGCTACAGTTTTACAACGTTAACAAAAACAACATGACAATTTCCTGAGTTTCCTGATTTAGGTTGTTGTTATTATTGTATAAAAATTATGTAACACCTAAAAATCTACTGTTAGTGATGCCAATGTAAACTTTAAAATACACCTCTGGTGTGATGAAAATACATAAGTTTCTAAAATGGTTTAGAAAATAAATATTTACCGACCGCTTGTCAAAAACCGTATTCTCTCCTACTCAATACATTTTGCTTTTACATGCTAATATTTTTTCATTCTACATCATATTTGACATGTCGTAATACAATGTTTTACCGTTTTAACTAGCTTTTAACGATACGTACACATGCATACTTTTAAAGGACTTTAAATGATACTTTTGTCATTCTTTAAAGAAGATACCTTACGCTTTAAAAATATTGAGGGAATACTGCTATTACAAAAAAAGCTTTATTAATTGAAATTTCACTCAAAGATGCGCAAAAAAAATATGTTAAATTTCTATGCACGATTTATTTAAGAAAAGCGCAGAATATATTCTTAAAAATTAATTTTTATCTTCGTCTCACTCTCGAAAAAAATTCGAAACGAACATTGGACTTTGCTGGTATAGAGCAATTATCTGAAATTAAAAGAAGCCTATTAAAAATGCCTTCGTTGCAAAGTAGTAGAGAGTTTTCGCGAGAAGTCTTAATGACATAACCAAAAAATTTATTATGCGTATATGCTGCCTTCTATCAAATATAAAATATATCACTCAATTTAAGAAGTTTTGCGATCAGTTTAATTTGGCATCAAAATAAATAATTTCTCTCAAGAAAAACAAATATCTAATTTTATTCATAGTTTTACTTATATTTTTACCTTTTTTCTTTTTATCTTTTGCAGAAGATGCTGTCCATATCACAGCCATACTCGGTGAAGGTGTCATCTTCAATTGTCACGTTGAATTCCCCAATGATCATCCAGTCCCGTACGTCCTACAGTGGGACAAGAAGGTGAGCGAAACGGTACGATATCACAAAATAATATTTCTTCTCTAAACTCTCTTTTTTATATTATTACTAAAGCGTCAGAAAAACAAAACAAAATAATAACAATATAAAAAACCGAAACTTCTTCCGATCTCCATAAAAATAACGAAGATGTTTGTGTTAGATTCTTTAAAATTTAAAGTAAAAAAAAAACAACTAAAATTTCATTAAGTTTCTTGCATAAATGAAAAAGAAACACAAACGTTTGTTACTCGTACAACAAAATAAAGCAAAAGTTCTTTTACATTTTTAAAAAAGCAATATTATTTCTGATTTTTTTTAACAAAAAACACATACTGTGAGTATTTGTGATTTTGAAAGACCAACATAAAGTTTGCAAAACTAGCGGCCAATTTTACGAAGTAAAATAACAATCAACTTTTGCTATAACTGTCAATTGACTTATTGGTAACTGACAGTTATAAAATAGTTAATTACAACTGAACTTGGTGAAACTGGTCGTTAAGCTGTTTTTATTTTTTATGAATATTTAAAAAAGAATATAATTTTTTTTATAAAATATTGGTTGTAGACTACAAGTAATTGTTTGAAATTATTGTTTTAAAAAAATAAACAAAAAGAAAATAAAAGTTAATTTCATTATTTAATAGTTAATTGGTTCTTTGTGTAATGTATTGATTGTTACTATTGGCCATTATTTACAAATAATTTCAATTAAATTTCGTTTAGTTGTTTTTTTATTTATTAACAAAATACCAACAATAAAGTTGTTCTAAACAAAAATCTCAAAAAAAGATTTTTTAACAACTTAAATAATTTATTTTTTGTTACCAGTATAATCAAATACCATAATTTATTAATAAAGCTTTTTCTTAAGGCTTTTAATTTAAATGTTCTGAAATATTTTTTTGTTTTAATTTAAAATTTTAAGAAACTACTTAACAATTACACGTTCATATTTTAAACCAATTTGTTTCAATAAAGCTTTTATTAGCCAGGCTTCAATGACAAATAAATTAAAACTTTACTTTGAATAAAATTATTCAAAAACGAAAAATTTGTATGCAAACGCTTTAAAAAAAATATGTTAATTTACCAAAACAGAAAATTTTTTAAATAAAAAAAACACCTTAAAAAATTTTTATTTCTAATAAATTTTTTTACCTACAAGTAGAAAGAGAAAGAGAGAGAGAGTGAGAGAAGAAACATTTTCATTCCCTTCACCGCAATAAAAACCAATTAGATATAAATACCACTCGCCCTTTTCCATAATCATAGATTTACAATAAATAAAGAATTTATCAAAAATTTACACACCAATAAAAATGAATTAATTTTATATTGTAGAAGACCATAATGTTTGAACGAATAAATAAAAAAAACATCTTATAATTTATTTCTCTATTAACAATTGCACACACATACACACACTAAACAATAACTATAACATTCATTTTAACAAAAACATTCCTCTCCTCCACACACCAACCCAACTATTTACATGTTTACAATTTACACAATATTTCCACACATCCATACATACATTTCCTCACACCCATACAGCTGTAAATTTTATTTATTTCCAATTCAAACTTTTCAAATGCGTGTGTGTTTTATTTCAAACAAATTTTATTCAATTCAATTAAAAGTATAAAAAGAATAAAAAATAATTTTTTTTACAATTCACCAAAATTTTCCTCTAATAATAAAACTCTTCTCACTCTTTATTCACAATTAAATTTTAAAATATTGACAAGTATACAAACAAAATTTATATTCCCTAAAAAATTTCTTTATTGTTTCTAGAGCAAAAAGCACAAATTTACACTAGTTAATACACAAACAAATTGTTTTTTTACTGATTGGTTTTTTTTTATGATGATAATTAACTTATTTTTTTTAGAAATGTAAATAATTTGTTGTTATTTCGATACAATTTTTGTAAATGTTTTTTTGTTTATTTAAAAAGAGTTTAAGAATGTTTGCAAATTACTTAAAAAGATTTGTTTATGTATAAAATTTTAGTATTTTATAATTTTGTTGTCATATGTTAACAAAAATTAGCTGTTGCGCAATTTTTATTCGTAATTTCTTTTGATGTCCTTTTTAAAAATTGTTCACATTCAGACGTAAAAATTTTTTTTTTTTTTTTTGCAAGCAACAATTTGACGTTAACTATTAAACTTAATTTAAAGAAGTAAGAAAGTATAGTCGCTCAAGCCCTACCATATGATACCCTACACCACAGTATTAAAAAACAAGTTTTCGAATATGTACCATTTTTTGCCTTAAATTCATTTTAGGAAGAGGGTTGGAGATAACCATATTCTAAAAGCAACATACCATAATTGGATTTTAACAGTTTTGGTGTTTGCAGGTCACCATATTATGGCTAAATATGATCACAATATGGTTAAAATTACCAATTATTTGCTCGAAATCAACCATAATATGGTCGGAAATAACTATAATTTCTTCAAAATTAACCAAATTTTTATGGTCAGAATTAACAGTTATATGGTCAAGGTTATCATGGTTATTTATTTCAGCCATCTTTAAATCTGCTTATTAAGTGTCAAGTTATAATTTTATTTAGTTGTTTTATTCCTGTTAAGCCTGGTACTCTGTTCAACATTTCACTTGAAATGCTGCCAAGACTCATATGAAACAAGCTTGCGCGGAATTTCTATGAAATTACGTTGATAGATTTGTACTCTGTTCAATTTGTGAAAAAGTTTCGAAATGATTCTGGCAGCATTTTTTACAACTGCGAAATAATATAAACTGCACTTATTTTACATGGAATTTTAGGCAAATGGAAAAAAAATTAAATTTAATATTAATGAGAAAGGACAAACATAAATTACACAACCGGTAGGAGTTTTTCATCCATATTGACTTTAATTTTTTTTATTAGAAAAAAAAAACGTTTCAGTGAAATACATGATGGTTTTGTTCACTTATACAAAGCATACTTTGAAAGATTAAAAACGTCAAATTGTGCAAACTCGCGAGATAGGTAACATTGATACATGTACAAGTTTTCATATGAAATAATAGATGTTGCTGAACATTTTCCACCAATTGGAACAGAGTACTAGACTCTACGTGTTAATGAATTTTCGAGCCTTTGACGACCTTCATTAGAATTATTTCTGCATTACAGGTTTATACATCTACGTATATATGTATTTTAAATAATAATTAATAGAAAAAGATTTGGAGAATTTTAATAAACCATGAACGTAATTAAAAAGCATTCAACTTTTTTAGAGAGCAAAACAAACATAATTTTTTTGCTTTTAAACATATTATTTTAAATTTAAAATTAAACATACAATGTTTTAAAATATTATAATATCAAACATATTATTGTAATTGTTAACCATAATAATGTTGGAGATAACCATAATACGGATATGGCTTTTGGATGGATGAATTTAACTATAATATGTTTGCCGGTGACAATAATATGGTGAAAGTAACCATAATATGTTTAAGTGTAAAGTTGTAGGTTAATTTTATGACAACATGATATTGTTAAATTCAACCATATTTGAAGTTTCAAGGGAGTAAACATTTAATTGGTAAATAGAAAAAAAATATTATTAATCCTGAAAAAAGTAATATAAACAACAACAATAGTTTGTTTGTAGCCATTGCGGGGACGATAATATGATTTTTTCAACCATACTTCAACCATGTTTTTTCTCTGCGTGTGCATATTCACATTTATAGTTCTGCCATGCCGAGCTCAAATTTTTAAAAATTAACGATATAAATGATATTAAACGATATAAATTTCCTTACTTGAAACTCAACATGGTACATTTAGAAACTTGTGTACTTCATATTCTTGTTTTTGCAACACGTATTTGATTTTTTAATTGTTTATAGAAATTTATTAAACTGTTTGCAAAGTATGACATCTACGAGACTCATTTTAATGTGCGTATATATGTAAATAAATTCCAAAATATTTAGTTCAATTGACAAAGAAAAAATCTTCGCAAATTATTAAAGTTTTTTGCGACCTTTACACATTCAAACTGGTCGTATAAATGATGTGAATAAACAAGTTGATCGTTCGCTGCACAGTCTCCAACTTTTCAACCAACTTTTCGTTAAAATTCATTAAAAATTATTTTTGTATATTCAATAAATTAACCTCGAGATATGTAAAAGTCTCTTCTGAACTTCCACAGGACGATCATATTGGACCTCTTTTATTTTTATTTTTATAAATACTCTCTTAAAAATTATTAGAAATTACAATTATGTATGCAGATGATATTGAACTTTTTGCAAGCATTATAAAATATGAAAATGTCATTTATGATTCAATCCCAAATGTCATTTGGGATTCACAATGCAACTTGTATGTTTGTATTAAAATGCATATGCTGTTTTGTCTACGAAATCTTTAATAGGATCCAAGTGAATACCTAATGCCGTTTCGTAATGGCCTATCTCTTATAAGCCTCCCTACAGTAAAAAGCCAAAGGATTGTATCCAACATTTAATTTTTCCTCAGCCTACTTCAAGGCGCAGTTTTTTTCAAATTATCTTCCAAGATGTAATCGCCAATATCTCAAACTTGCGAGCCATTACATTTAAAATTTTACAAATAAAATGTTGCTAATTTTGGATACCTCTAAACGAAATCTTTTGAAATATCTCAACCCAAATGCTATATAATTTTGTATTAGCTATCTGTTTTTATTTCGGTATTGTATTTCAGCTCCGATTTCTATTATTATTTTTACTTTTGCATAACACCGGTATGATTAAATATTATGTTTTTTACCTCGCTAGTTGATCCTTACAAAATGTCAGAATGCAAATTAAAAATGAAGGTTAACAAGTACTAATTTGTAAGCTAAGTCGTGTCAGTTAAATGAAAATCAAAATTATTTATTTCTTTAATTAACCCATAACCAAACGTTCTGCACACTCTAAGCGTTATAATTGGTTGCACTCTTTTATCGAATTATATAACACTTCGCAAAGGGTTGGAGCTTATTTTAAAAGAGTAAATTTTGCAGAAAACTTATTTTTTTATTTAATAAATAAGTATCTAGTAATTCATTTGTTTAATTTTTAAAAGCATGTAGTCCAACTAGTTTTAAAGAAGTTTTTATTGTATTCTGCAAACAAAAAATGTTAAATAAATTTTTACCTTAGTCGTAATATCATTTAAACTTTGCATAATAAATTTTAGACTTTACCTTGAATTATCAAAAAAGCAAAAAAATTTCTAACTATTTTATCTGCATAAAATAGGAAAAACATGTTTTAACTAGATCTATTTCCTGTATACATAAAAAGTTTCAAATTAAAATGGTAAAAAAAAAATATATATATATATTAAAATTAAATACAAACTTAGTTTTTTTAAACAAAAAGAAAAAACACATGTATGAAATATATGTTTTTAAAAACAAAAGAAAAAAAGATTATAATTATACTCTAAATAATATTTATATACATGGGTATTTAAATATATACCCAGCGGTAAAAAGGTTGAGTAAAGAGCCCTAATAGAAGGCTCTGTTACGCAGACATAAGCACTCCTAGTCGCATTCCATACCTATTTATTTTTACATCGGTTGCCATTGGGAGCAACCACATTCCCCTTCTTTTTAAAAGAACGCTTAAAGCCTTTCATATGAACTCTTAAAAGGGAAAAATAGTTGGTAGTTACTAAAAATGCCTAAGCATGGTAAAAAAACCATGTACGTCTATAAAATGTTCGTCTTATCACACCTAATACGAAAAAATTAAGAAACTTTTTAATATTATCAGGTCCAACGTCACGTTTACGTAAGAATACCTATTTTTACATAAGCTTGATAAGGAAAACGAAACCACTGACTCACGACGTATTTATTTACGTAAGAGAAACCAGACCAAAAAATAAATAAAAGTAGAACAAATTCTTTTCCTTCCCAAAGGGGGAGTAGTTAATGTAAACAACTACAAAAGGAATTTAAGCTAAACCACTTCGTTTCTCCCTTCTTAACGACGAGATTAGCGAATGTCTTATAAATGTCTAGGAAAGTATTTTCAAAAGATATTTACACCTTCTAAAAGACATATTTCTCAATGCAAAAGAGTATAGAGGCCTTAAAAAGGCCCTGCCCCTTGCGGTCCTTTCAATATTAACAGCTGGGTATGCACAAACATATTTCTTAATGAATGAGTTTTAGTAATTGTTTTTGTACGTGTACTGGTATAATCCCCCTGAAAAAAGTTGTTTCATATGAGCAGAAAAACACAAATCGTAAATGCTGCACAGTGTAAAAGAGAAAAAAAAACAAAACGTTAAGTATGACAGGAAAAAAAACTTATAAAACTTTATCAAATAAATAAATTAGAGGATAATGCAACATAATCCTTTTAATTTTAGTTTGGATATTAATATGTAAAGTTGTTGTTGCACTTGTGTTAGAATGCGGATTTTATATTTGACTTTTTGTGTTGGTGGTTTTCGTTTCTCTGATTTTGTGAGTTAATTCCTAAAGCTCTTATCACTGACGAGCTCAACACACACACGTGTTTTAAGAAAGCTTAAGAATGATTATAGTTAAAGGACGAGGATTTTAGTACAAACAAATTTAAAAGGAAAGGGTAAAAGATGAATTTGCCGACAAAAAAGATTTGGTTCTAAATAAGAGCAAATAATAAGAGCATAGTTCTAGAATACATCGTGTTCCGTTCTAGCTTATAGTTTTATTATATTTCTACTTTAGTGCTAGTTCACTTATAGTTTTTTTTTTCAATTATTTCAATTATTTTTGTTTAATTCAGTTCTAGTTCAATACTAGCTCAGTTTTAGTTTAGTTCTAGTTCAGTTCTAGTTCAGTTCTAGTTTAGTTCTAGTTCAATTCTAGTTCAGTTCTAGTTCAGTTCTAGTTCAGTTGTAGTTCAGTTCTACTTCAGTTCTAGTTCAGTTCTAGTTCAGTTTTAGTTCAGTTCTAGTTCAGTTCTTGTTCAGTTCTAGTTCAGTTCTAGTTCAGTTCTAGTTCAGTTCTAGTTCAGTTCTATCTAATTCAGTTCTAGTTCAGTTCTAGTTCAGTTCTAGTTCAGTTCCATTTCAGTTCTAGTTCAGTTCTAGTTCAGTTTTAGTTCAGTTCTACTTCAGTTCTAGTTCAATTTTAGTTCAGTTCTTGTTCAGTTCTAGTTCAGTTCTTGTTCAGTTCTAGTTCAGTTCTTGTTCAGTTCTAGTTCAGTTCTAGTTCAGTTCTAGTTCAGTTCTAGTTCAGTTCTAGTTCAGTTCTAGTTCAGTTCTAGTTCAGTTCTAGTTCAGTTCTAGTTCAGTTCTAGTTCAGTTCTAGTTCAGTTTTAGTTCAGTTCTAGTTCAGTTCTAGTTCAGTTCTAGTTCAGTTCTAGTTCAGTTCTAGTTCAGTTCTAGTTTAGTTCTAGTTCAGTTCTAGTTCAGTTCTAGTTCAGTTCTAGTTCAGTTCTAGTTCAGTTCTAGTTCAGTTCTAGTTCAGTTCTAGTTCAGTTCTAGTTCAGTTCTAGTTCAGTTCTAGTTCAGTTCTAGTTCAGTTCTAGTTCAGTTCTAGTTCAGTTCTAGTTCAGTTCTAGATCAGTTCTAGTTCAGTTCAAGTTTAGTTCTAGTTCAGTTCTATTTTAGTTCTAGTTCAGTTCTAGTTCAGTTCTAGTTCAGTTCTAGTTCAGTTCTAGTAGGTTTCCATTTCTGTTCTAGTTCCGACTGCAAACGTTTTTCACACGTTTTGATTAGTTTCTTGCATTCTCTTACCAAATCATGATTTTTGTTCTTTGCATTTGATCTTGTTCAAAATTCAATGTTGAATGGTCGTCTTTACTCAAAATTAAAAATTATTTTCTTATATTAATTTTATTGAAAGTTGCTGTTTTTCGGAAAATGCCGTGTAGTGCTTTAAAATTAATAGATGACCTACCTACCTTTGCCCGCCCATAAATTACCTAGCTACAAAATGCAATATTTTATTATTATTATTATATTTTTTTTGCCTTTCTGCGTTTTTCCTAAACAAATATTGTTTTTAATTTTAATTATAATTTATTTGCATTGTTTAATTTATGCACAACTCTTTGTGATTTAATGCTTTCTGTTACTGTTTTTATTGTTAATATCTAGTAATTTATATTTGTTTATTAAATAAATAAATATCTAGCTTATTTATTTGTTTAAATTTAAAAAGCATGGATTATATTTTGTCAGCTGATATATGAATGCCGCATTAAAACGAATTAAAAATAAATAAAATTGTTGTATAGAATAGAATATGCTCAACTAATTAAATGCCGTATTTAATTAAAATATGTTACAAGCCGAATTAAAAAAATATTTGACAGTTGTCTATATAATTTTAATAAAAACAAATTTCTTAGCTAAGTTTCAGTATTTTTTTTTTTATCAATAATTAAAAAAAGGGAATTAAGCACAACAAAAAATCTTAAAATAAATAATAGTATTCCCAAAAACAACTTTGATAATAAGCTTGGAAAGTTTTATATTAAGTTTCTTTGTTTTAAAACGTACTGTTATTTAGTTATTAAGTTGAAAATATAAGCGTATGCTTTATATTTATTTCAAGGCAATTACACACTACTCATACGCTCCACCTCTTTATGTTTGTTAGAACAACAATTTTACAATAAGTATGTATAATCAAACTTAATAGTTGAAACTAATTTGTAACACCCTTATTCTTGAAACTTTTCTTAAAAGCTTTTAAAGAAAAAAGACAATTTTCGTGCAATTCTTCCTTAGGGTTCGAATACTTTGTCTGACTTTTTGAGATGTTTTCCCTCTTTTTTCTTTTTAACTTTCAGTAATGACAATTTAATTGCCCTTATGTTTTTAACGACTGAGAAAGACAGAAAAAACCATATTTATACGTAAAATAAAATTTGAGAAAATAAAACAGAGAAAATTTTGTAAAAAAGTTTGGCACTAGTAAAAGGGTTTAAAATTTTTTCTCCTTTTTTTCTTTCTTTCCTTATCTTTTGTTCGATTACTTTATGGTGTAAAATCTATACACTCGCCTGTATGTGTATAACATTAGCTAAAAAAAATGTTTTGTTTTCTTATAAAACTCATTTAAACAGCTTATCTACTTAACAAAATGACAAAAAAAAAGAAGGAAAAATAAAAAAATAACACGCAATAAAGTAATTCAAGTAAAAATAAGACAGAAAAAAGTACATTAATGAATGTGTAAGAGTTAAGAAGCTTAAAGATTAGTTAATGACAAAGAAAAGAGAAAAACAAAAAGTTTTTAAAAATTAAAACTATTATTAGTTACGACTATACACAGCTTTAAACTGCTTTTTTAAACACTAATTACAAAAGATTGGCACACAATAGACGGTTAAGGACCCATTTGTCATAGTTTCGTTAGAAAATTTTAATACTATACTTTTAAAGTCTAATACAATATTTTGTAATAATGCGAAATTCAATCTTTCTAAAATATACCAAGTGATCGTTTTAATCATGAACGCAATGTGTGAGAACCAAAATTTTTCATTCAATTTTATAATCCGCCTATCTGAAACTTCTTCAGAACAACTTAATTCAATTTTTTGTAATTCTTGTATGAGTCCAATTTACTCTAAACAGCCCACTAAGATCACTGCTTATATCTGGGTTATATCGTCTATATCTGGGAAAACAGTCAGAATTTGGTTTTCCTGTCTTCAACACAATAGTAGTTAGAAGCAAAAAAGTGTAAAATAAACTTATACTAGAAGCACAACATGGACCAACGACGAATTTCGTCCCATACGAAAAATTTTTCAGTGAAAATTCTCTGAGTTAATTCGTCGTATGAACAGCGTTACCGTTGGATATTTTCAAAAAGTACCAAAAAAAGGGGATTTTACAAAAAAAAGTGGCACCAAAATGACAATTTAAGAAAAATAGGGTCACATGTTTTAAATTAGCAAGAAGTACACAAAATAATGTTTTTTGTTTAATTTATTGAAAATTTACAATAACATTTTTAAAAGGTAAAAAAAAATTCCAGAAAAGATTATATCAGATGTAAGCAAAAACTTCTTTATGTGATTTTAATTGACCTTAGCTTGCTGAATCCAAACCTGTTCAATGATGGGTTCTATAAGGTCTGGTTTTTTAAAAACCTCTGAGTCGTCCATATAAATTATTTTATATATTCAACTTTTTCGGCAGCACATTGTTTGCAAAATTAGTTGATAATTTTATCGTATTCTCCTTATATTCCATAAAGCCTCTGTGTAGTCAATCAATTACTACAAATTGCTGTTAATTCCTAGCAAATATTTTAATTTTTTTAAAAATATTTTAAAAATGTAAATTGAAATTGCTTTTTACGTTTTGTTTTGTTTTATATTTTTTTTCAACATATTGCTTGCTCTTATTAAAATTCTTGTTAAAATGTAAAAATGTTCAGTCTTTTTTTTAATAAATATTTGTCTCTATTCTTTATGGCTTTATGTCAGTTTTTAGTTAAACAAACATGTGTGTATGTGTATATAAGTCTGCTTATGTATATGTATGTATGTAGTCTTTGTGTAAGCATATACATTCATTGAGCTAAACAAATTAAAGTTAGATTCGTTACACAGTTTTTTTTTTTTTTTTGGTGCATTTGGAGTTATGTCATTTGATCAATACAGCCATCAATAAAAATAATTTTGATTGGTTGTCGTTGATTATGACTAGTTGTCAATAGTTGTGACATATTATTGAATGTTAGTAAAATGTTCATCTTGCATAGCAGGAATTATATTGATTAATTTTTTAGAAAAAAACGTTACATTTAAAAGGAGTAAAATATCAGGGATTTATAAAAACAAATTAAATTATGTCAGTTTTAGTAAAAAGTTTTTGCATCCATTTTTTAATAAAACTAGTATGTTAAGAAAACATTGAACCAATTCTAATTTATACAGATAACAACTTTTGTGTGTAGAGTTTGACATTTAGAATACATATAAGCACATACCAAAAAATGAACGCCAGCATAACTCTATATATCTCTCTTATGCGGGCCTTGCATTAATCTGAAATTATTTTGAGCTTAAATTTATTTAATATGTGAATTATTTAGGAGTAATAAAGAATATCTGCGTTTCTTATTTCAAATGTATTGCTTGAGGGCTTGGAAATACTTTCATTATCATAAAGAAAGAAGTATTAGAACCCTTCAGTAAACATCCTTCACTATAGTATTGAAAAGCAAATTATTCCGGGGAAACAGGAGCACACAATAGCTGGTATTCGGCCGAAGCAAAATAGGCAGGCCTTCCTGTCTAAGAATTTTGTAAAGGCTGGGACTTCAGGCGTGGTTTGGATAGTGGTGAGGTGCCTTCGGGAACTACGATGTGGCGGGAAGGAAAATTCCAAAACTGTGGAAATTTTTCTTACTGGCGGATCTCCTTATGTAATTTTGCTTCTCAACAGTTGCTGATTGCCTTTTCGTAGCGGAGGTTAGATAGCTTCAACTCCTTAGCAAATTGCACGTTGATAATTATGCAATCCGGCAAATTGTAGTATGTATGTGCTGATTGCGCATGTTGGCGTTGCGAAATTCATAGTAGGATTCGGTGCAAATTAAATGTACTCACATAAATCCAATTCGACTTATATCCTTTTAACCAGGGGTGAAGGGTACAAAAAAGTAAAAAAAATCACACAAGTTGCTTAATTTTTTTTCATAAAGAAATTTTTTTGTTTGTTTGCTTTGATAGCGTAAAAATAAATTAATTAAAATTATATTAACCAGACGTTTCTACCATAATTTGCCCCAACAACGAGTACTCTTATTTTAATAATTAAAAACACATGTTGTTATAGAATAAGAGAAAATTTATGTTGAACCTCAAACCGCCAATAATTAACATTAAAAATGAAACTATAGCAAATAAATAATATAAAAAAAGTATTATTTATTTATTAACTACAACAAAAATTGTAATTAAAAACACTTGTGAATTATTATACAACACAACACTGGGAGAAAGACTATGTTTCAATATGTTTATATTAAAGAACACTCACAATAAAAAAAATAATAATTAACCCTTGTCCTGTACAAAAAAAAAAATTAAATTAACGTGGGTTATTTGTGGGTCGATTTGGCCAAGAAAAGTTCAGTCATCATACATATGTGATTTCTGTTTATTTTCTTTTACATTCAATGCACCTCGGAATGATTTTTACAAATTAATATAGCGCTACTGTACAATTGTTTGAATATTTTGTATTGACTAATTTGTACTAAAGACGTAAACGCATGTGGTATATGTGGGTCAATTTTGCCAAAAGTAGAAAGTTCATCATGCTGTTCATATGTTTGAATAATTTGTACTGACTTAATAGTGTTGGCCAATTTTGGCCCACAAAATGAGTTATATTTTTGGTTCGGTACGAAAAGGCCTTGAAATTAAATATTTGATAGTAATATTGAATAGTATGTATGTACGTATATTCAATTCGGTATACGATGAAAATTGGTTGATTTGAAATCGATCGTTTTTAAAAGGAGTGATAAATTTCAGTCGATTTTAATATCCATTTCTGAATCATGGTCTTAAGTTTTTGCTTAGAATACAGTTCAACAAACATATATAGTACTAAATTTAAAAGAATTTAAATAGGAAATATGAAGAAAATTTATTAGAAATAAATTTTTTAACATATTTAAAACGATATTTTCGATATTAAATTGATTCGTTTTCTAAGATTTTATATATTTAAAACAAAAACATTGATTAATGCAGGATAAGAGTTAAATGTTTCGATAGTTGCCGCCTACAGAGTTAATCTAAAAAAAAAAAAATTAATAAACAAATAATAACGAATGCTAAAAACATGTTTTTGCTCTCCTGAAAAATAATTATTTTGTAACTTACGTTATTCGCGGCTGTGCTTCCATTGTATATTAATTTCGCTGGCTCAGTAATTAACAGTTGCTAGTGAAAAAGTTTTTTTTTCTTACTTTAATTCCACTATTTTCAAATAAAGTAACGCAATATAATTTATTTATACTCTAAGTTAGCAATAAGTTAGTTCGTATGATTTATAATAAAATGTCTTATATTTTGAAAGTTAAGACTTGCCAATAATTAGTATTGTGAATATTTAATTGTACTGTTTAAGGTTTTTATTCCAAATTTCATTGTTCCAAAGTTCATTGAATTTAAATTTCATTAAATTATTTTGATAAAGAAAGGAATTTTACAACATGAAACTTATTAAAATTTATTGATAATTTTTCATTCTTGACTAAGTTGGGAATTGAACCCAGGGGTTCACGGACAGGTTGCCCTGACTAATTTCGATTGTAAGCACACAATCTCTTCAGAGGGGTTTACCGTTTAGCACTCTAAACAACCATTACTCAGCCATTTTTTTTTTTTTTGTGATTTCCAAAAATTTGATTGCTTTTCAAAGCTAATAATTACATCTTTTAAAAAAAAGAAGAATTCTGAAAATCGCTTTATGAAGAGTGAATTTATGATTTTTTTAACATTTAATTTTTGAAATAGACGCAAATTTGATTAGTACCTGTAACTTAAAAATGCGAACTGATAGAGAAAAGCGGAGATAATATTTGAAATCAACAACCTAAAATTATTAAAATTGCATCAAACTTCCAATCAACACACAAAAATTTCAATTTTGTTCCGCTGTGTTACATAATACATTCATTTAAAGTGTTGACTTAGTAAGAATATGACGACTTAAGCAAATATTGTTATTTGAGCGATATGGACTATTAATTTTATTAATAAATTTTAAATTTTAATTTATAATAGTTTTCCTTTGCTTGCTCTTTAAATAAAAGGGCTTCTGCTTGTGCGTGAGGTTTCAGTAAAATATTAAATAATTATAATGAAAAGTAAATGAAAAGTCCATTAACAGAAGTTAAGCAAAAACAAAAATATGAATACACCTACAGTTGCAATAATTATGTGAATGAGTTCATGCTCGAACATGTCATGTATGTGAACTAAGTGTAAGTGTTTGTTTTTATTAGTTAATAAATTAAATGTGTTTAAGCATTTAACAACATATTAATCAATTTATAAAATAAATCGTTACATAAGAGTAATGTCAAATTTTTTTTAATTAACTAATTAAAGTTTAACTTTCAATATTTGAAGAATTACAGCAAAATGCAATGCAACTTAACAGACAAAACTAAGAATCATCCTTTCAGTATTCTTGCAATGATGCCGGCTACCATACAGTATGAGTACGGTGACCATATTTTTAATACCAGAAGAACACATAAATTTGATGTTGTGCAAATTGATCATATTGATATACATACATATCTTCATCTCAGAATTTTTTTTTTGGGCCAATAGCAATTTCTGAAAAAAAATTAATAGAATTGGAAAATATATCGGATCTTTTATTGCAACAAAACAATATCTCAAAAAATCTAAAATTTTAAGTTACTTAAGCAAATGTGCTCCTTCATACTTTCTTTATTTGTGTGCAAAAAAATAACAGTGTAATATCTCAAACTGAACCGAAGTTATAGCAAAATTTTTTTCATTAAATCAGTATATATGTAAATGAGGAACTATGCGCCGATATGAGTTAAGCGGATGGAAGAAGAGGTATATAAATGTACACTCCCAGAAAAAAAACATTTTTAAGTTTGGTCACTTCCAACAAAACTATTTTTAAATAAAATTTAAAACATACTATGGTTATTTTAACCATATTATTATCATCGATAACCATATTATGGTTAAATCAGTCCTCCATCAAGAAGCCACAACCATATTATGGTTCCTTAAAAGGATCTTATGATGGGGGTTTTATAAGACATATTGGCAATTTTGGACTTACCAGCATGACAGAGTAGGTATCGTAAAAGCCATTGTCGCCAATTTTTATATCAATACTAACGTTTATAAGGGAGTTTGGCATTAAAAACAATTTTAGGAAGTAGTATTTGTATGGGAGCTATGGTCTAATATGGACCGATTCTAATAGCATTTGGCAAGAGGGGTTCGATTGCAATAAAATAAGTTTGGACCAAATTAAATTTATATAATAACATAATAAGTTGGCTTATGGGCACAAAGACCACATTCCGGAAAGAAGCTTCTATGGGGGCCATGTGAAATAATGAACCGATTTACCCTATTTTTAAAAGGCTTGATTATTGGGCCAATGAGAAAGTGATTCTTAGTTGTTCGTTAAACTAAAAGCTCTTGGACAAATATTTGTAGGTGTAACAAACATCAGCTCAAATGCATAATAGTCTCTCCTCTTTTGTGGTTTGGGTATATAAGCGTAACGATTGTTTTCATATAAAAAAGCAGTTCTGGTTATACTGTATGAATTCATGTTGATAGAGACATCACATTTACTTCCCCAAATAGCAGGAACTATTCATTTTATTCATAATGTTGCTTCAATAAGCAAATACTTTTCTAAACTTAAAATTTTGTTTAAGCTTTGATGTCGTTGCAAAGAAGACTTTTTGAGTGTTGGTAGGTAATTCTCATTCCCTCTGTAGTTTTTTTTGCTGATAGCTTTGGCCTTTCTAAAATTATTTAGGAGAACGTTTCCTGATGATCGGGCCTAAGCAACCAGTGAAATGCGCATAGGAACAGCTTATCCTCCAACAATAAATTTCAGTATATATTTTATCAATTATTTAAAAAGGGAATTAAGCACAACAAACTAAATCTTTTAATAAAGAATAGTATTCCCAAAAACAACTTTGACTTAAAATAGAGAGTAAAAGTTTTAAATGGACGTGGAGCAGACCAATTCACTTTAAAAAAAAATTATATGGAGCACAAAACAATAATTTTTATTTTATTAGAAATTTCATTTCGAGGTAAACGCGTTTAAAGTTTTTTATATACTCTAAACAAATAGAAAAAATAACGACGCAATCTCTTTCAACGGGCAAAGTATAAAAATATAAAGATGAATTGTGGACACAATATAAAGTAAAACAAAGCGAACAGTTCTGCATCACTGAATCCAAAATTTAATTTTTCGAGTTATGTCACTATTGGACTAAGTAAGCGACATGTGAACATACAAAAGCTTTTCATATGCAGAAAATGTGTACAACAATTAATTGGTAATATAAAAAAAAGATTTATCGTATAAAGTTTGAAAAAACTAATAGAAGCCTTCATTAAATTTTTTCTCGTTACAAAATTTTTAGCATATGCGCTAAACCATTTCTGAGTTGACGATATATACGTACAATTGCTTCGTCGTTTATCCCGTTTTATAACCAAAATTATTGTTAAAAACTTATGGAAATGCCAATAATTTTTTTTTTAAACTTCAGATTTCAAGCGAAAAATAAATCTGAGAACAGCAACATTTTCGTTTTTCATCTTATTTCTTCCCAAAGAATTTCATATACATAGATATTTTCCTTCCACCTCGCGAACAAAAACGTAACTTAAAATTCTGTAAAAATTATTGTATAAATTATTAATGACGTTTATAATAATTTTATTTAGTTTTGAATGAAAATTTTAACAAAATGTTTTAAAATAATAATAAATACGTAAAATTGTTGTGGGACTAAGTTTCAAAAGTTTTCTTAATTGAAAATGTGTGTGGTTGCGAAAAATAACCTTGATTTATTGTGAACATCAAGTGAAAGTGTTGCTGCCATTTTGAACGAAGCTTAGGTCCTAATTGTGTTAAACGCAACGCAACGCCAAAAATGTCATTAAAAACAAAAACAAATTCAAAAATAATTAATAACGCTGTTATTGCTTTCTAAAGAAATGCACATTAAATTCATAAATTTCAAACACTTCATATTTTGTGGTGTTGAAAATTTAAAAAAAAAAACATGAATGTGCGCAGACAGAAAAAATTAAAAATTATCTCTTATCAGCAAATTCATAGAATCAAGCAAACAATTTCTTGATTTTGCACCTATTACTAAAATGATTTTATTTAAATTTAAAAGGTTGAATATTTTTTTTCAATAAATGTATTTTTATTTTTAATTAAAAAAATTATCAAAAACTTTGCCATTTCAAACAATGTGTAAATTTATTTAATTGTATATTGATAATTCCCAACAACAAGCTTGAATTATTTTATTTTAAACGAAAGAGTCAATTAATATTTTTTGATATTTAATTAATATTTTAATTAGAAAGTTGTTTCAAAACATCTAAAATATTAATTAAATCAAAATTATATTTTAAAAAAATAATTGATTCAATTATTACATTTATTTAATTTAAATACTTTTTTAACAATTTTTATAATTGATAAAAAAAAAATACTGATTTTTTTTTTCTGTGTAGAAAACCCAAATTATAAAATATTTTTGAACTCGTTTTTGCTTTCAAAGAAAATTTTGGCGTTGCGTTTTCACAATTACAGCATTAAAGCTACAAAGTTATTAAGAATAGATTTGTCGAAAATCGAAAATGAATATTAATGATGGTAGAATATGATAGGCCTTCAAAAAATAGTACCCAGCAACAAATTTAGGTACACAGTGATTTGAAATCACAAAAAAGGTGATCTCGCATATAATTTTGTGATTTCGAAACATTCAGTACGAAAACAACTTTTTGAAATCATTTTGTTATTTCTGCCACTATTTTGTGATGACCGCCATAATAAGTTACTTAAATAAATTACTGAATGTGTTCTTAATAAATTTTTTTATGCATATTGTTTTGTATACTACAAAACTTTTAAGATTAAGAAAATTCTGGGCATTTAAATTTGAATTTATTTTCTCTTAATGTATTTACAAAAAAAAAAATTGATAAAGAAAACAATGAAAATAAGGAAACTGCTGAAAAAGACAAAAACGATGTGATGTATAGAACAGTACTTGTGATTGGAAATCACGTGATTTTCAGAACAGGCTTGATAATCGGCCTATAATGCGTGTCGTTATCGTAGTCGAAAATCAGTCCTTTTTAAGAATTGGTATTATGATTGGCGTAAACGAAACAAAATCTTCAAACTTTCTATGTGTTTCCTATTGCAGTTGTTGTAAATTTTAATTTTTATCTACAAAACTTTCAAACGACTTCGACCACGAAATCGACTTTCATAATAAGGCCGAATGTTCAAGAGGTATTATTTCGAAATTTTCTTTAGAACTTTCTTTAAAACTAAAAATGTCAGTGCAAATATTTTTTATTTAAAGTTATTTATTTTTATTTCGTTGTTTCCAAAAATAGCGTTTATAACACTGGTCCGCCAAATAAAGTTTTCAATAATAATTTATAGCCATATTCTAACAACCGAGATAACGTGAAATTGAAATCGAAAAAATTTTGAAAACTCCCCCATGTTCAAAGTTCATAAAAATATTTCCTTTTATATACCTAATATCTTGAGGGCTCCTTTTCTCTACCTAAAATATTTTTGAAATCAGGAAAAGCTGCGTTAATTTTTACAAAAACTCAATTGAAAATCTGCATCGATTTCAATTTCACGTGATTTAAATATCCAGAACATGGCCGTTAAAGATTTAAAGGCGCTAAACACAATTCAGTTTTCAGTTGTTTTCTAGCACGTCTAGTTTTTGATGAAATCTACTATATATAATAGTGAATAAAAAAAGCCCACCGATTTTCACCTTATGTATATGGCTTTTTATGTTCGTAATATTCCTGGCTTTCTAATAAATGATAATAATATAAAACTTTTGTCCTAATAATTTTTTCAAGAACTTTTAAAAACAAAAAACAGTACTTATTTTGAATGAAAAACAATATTTATTGCAACTAATTTCTATAAAAATTTGTTTTATTTGATGGGTTAAAGAAAATTATTTAAATACAGAACAATTAAAGGTCTTTCACTAAAAAATAATTAACGCAGAACAAGGCTCTTAAATACAACACTGGAATGTATTGTAGTGAACGGATGGTTACCGTAATTATGAGTTGCCTGTGACCATATTGAATTCTTTTTCGCTTTGAGCCGTTCTGACATTTGCTCGTTTATTATAAATCTAAAACCACTTATATAACTTGACACAAAAAACTGAAACAGTGAATTTTTTTTTATTGATTTTTTTCATAAACTCATTTTTTTCATCCGGTTGCTAGTATCCGGTATTAGTTTACATATTATTAACAATATTATAAAGGATATTATTTTCTTTAACAAAACATAATTAAATATTCAACAACAAAAATAAATATTTGCAAACATTTTTAAAATTCATGTTTTTTTAAATCCACTGTATACAAGTACTTGCATGTTTTATTTATTAATTTAATAATAAATATGCGTATGTAATTATTTTTATATTTTTTAGAATTTAAAATTTTGCAAACAAAACTAAAGCATAACTATTTTATTAAATTAATAATTTATATTTGCAGTACAACATATTTTTTTTTTCTTTTATTTCATTTTAATGGCATATTTGATTTAAATAAATAAAAAGCTAAAAAAGAGTATATAAAATATTTTGTCTATTTTATTTTATATTTTTTATGTATAGTATAGACGGTTTAGCTTTTTTGCTTGATTTTCTAAAATTTTTCTTTTGTGCAAAAAAATTAATTAAAATAAAAACTAACAACAAATTTTCATTGACATTTTTTTATTTTTTTTTGTTAAATTGCAAAAGCATAAATAGTCAGCATAAAAATTGGATTGCATCCATAACACGAACCACTAGTACAATAGAAAATATTTTCCATAAAATTTTAAAATATTAATTTAAATTTATTTTTTTTTTTTAATTTTGATTTTTCATTAAGTAATTTAAAAAAACAGCCATAGCTTTTTTTGCAATTAATAAAAATATTTATAAAATACTAACAAAATATACAGTAATAAATAATTTGAATATTATTATTTAAAGTATAAATTACAAAAAACCAAAACAAAACATTAAATTTTAACATAATATTTAAGAAAAACTAAAGTAATTGCATTAATTTATTTACATTTTTACTTTTTTAATAAAAACAAAAAAAAAACGAAAAAATCAACTACAGGGTTCGGATTTGCCGATATACATTTGGTATGAAAGTTATCCAGAACACATCGAAGACGGTTACAAGGGACGTGTGTCGCGTGTGTCACCGGACTCACCATTCGGTTCGGCATCACTTAATCTGACCAATATCAAGGAGTCGGATCAAGGATGGTATGAGTGTAAAGTTGTATTTTTAAATCGTGATCCCAAACAACATAAGAACGGTACATGGTTCCATTTAGATGTACATGCACCGCCCCGTTTTAGCGTAACACCAGATGATATTATTTATGTTAATTTAGGTAAGTTGAAATACTAAATTTTATTCAAATATTTTTAAGGTGACACAATTTTGTTAAACCTACGGACGGACACGTATGACACGTTAATACATTTTCAAAAGAATTAATCTGAAAATACTTTCAAATATAAACATTAGTTTTAATTAAATTCTTATCATACACATTTTCTTAATGACTTGTAATCCCTCCACCACTAGTGGTGAGTGAAAGTACACTCAGTTTGTAATTTTGTGTAAAACTTTTTTTATATTCATCTAAGAAGTAATTGTAAATCGATTTAAGCAAGTCCTTTTGTTGAAGTCCCACTCACTTCCGAGCGGCTGAAAAGAAGAGTTTAGAACAATTTTGGTCTCGAATTATTTTCAATTCTCTTTAGCAGTTTGAGACTGTAGTACCTTACAATCGGCTTGGAAAAAAAAAAGTTATCAACCCAAATGTCGAACAACCTCCCTAAAAAATTTATATTTTTTATTCTAAAATCTTAAAAAAATTTATATTTTTTATTCTAAAATCTTAAAAAAATTAGGAGAAGGATGCACCTATTGTCAATAAGTTTTACAAGAATTTGTTATATCGGGTAACTCATTGTTAGGTTTTATTTATTATGTAAAATAAAGCACATAAATGTGAGAGTGAACTTAAAATTGTTGATATCGGTTAAAAGAATCATTTATGACATTTACTGTTTGAAAATGACTACAGCTGAGGTGGCCCATCCGGAAGGCCCAATTTTGGGCGATTCGTTCGAGCATAGCGACTGGTATCTCGTCAATAACACGAGTAATAATGACTTCCAAAGCGTCATTCTTAGCTGGCTTTTCCTAAAGAGCTCAAACTTTACATAAGACTTGCTCACCAAAATTATTTCTCATGAAGCTAATTGTTCCAGGCGTTTTATGGCTAGTAGCGTCGTTTTGTCGAAACCAGAGCTCACCGAAAACGTGAAGCCAAGTTGCTGAGAAGGATGACGAATCCATTCTTAATGGTCTTCGCGTACACTACTAATGTAAACTGTGACTCAAATTTGCGAATGGTGTTGGCAATAGTGGTTTCAGTAGGTCGATTATTAGCAGCGTTAGTTCTTCGAATAGCACGAAAAATATTTCTCACAGAACGTTGATTTTCGTAATACAGCTGAACAATTTGGAGACGCTGATGTAGTGTG
Organism: Pollenia amentaria; assembly: GCA_943735925.1. NCBI lineage: Eukaryota > Metazoa > Arthropoda > Insecta > Diptera > Polleniidae > Pollenia > Pollenia amentaria. The sequence continues at coordinate 181,650,906 of OX031007.1, read as the reverse complement.
AGTCTTTCCAAGATGACTGGGCACACGATACTGAGCAAAAATGCCAAAGCAGTTGATATGAGTCAAACGTGATCTGTGTAAAAGCATATTAAAAATCAAACACATTTGACTAGAAATCACACTTCCAAAGTGTATGAAGTTCGGTTCATAATTTTGTATATGCTACATATGCGTAAAGTACGTATGCGTACTTACTGAAATTACAGTCAATCATGCCTGTTTTTAAAATCACTTAATTCAAATCACACGTGTGACATTGTGGTCTTCTGATTTTGAGATTTTTAATTGCCCACCGATAAACACTACAAAAATCCCACGTGTGATTTTAATAGCACGTGCTTTTCAGAACAGACCTGAATATAATTATTTTTTTTTTTATTAGTTTGTTTGGTTCGTGAAAATTTTTGGAAATAGTAATTTTTTCTTAATTACAAGGCGATATAAAAGTAAAGGAAAATAAGTACCAAAGTGTTGTCGGTCACGCCCAGCCTATACCACCATATTTGCAGCCAAACTTTTAAGAGAGTTCCCTATTTGGGACCCATGACTAAGCACGGACCCGCCAAAATAATGTTATGTTATGATGTTATTTAGTCTTATTTGACCTTTCAGTTTTTATAATTATTTTTTATTGCTTAAGCTTGAGGTCTTTTTATTTATCAAATATTATATTTATTTGTAACGATATTTCGCTAACCTTTGGTAAGCTTCGTCAGGAAATTAAGTTTACAAAATTTTATATAAATATCAAAAAACAATTACAAAATTATGAAAAAATGTTTGTCATAAATTTAATTCAAAAACTTAATTGTCATAAAAAATTTTCAAAACCCATAATAATAAAAAAATAAAATATAACTAAAGTATAACAATAAATATAAACTGAAAAAATTCCTATCTATAAACTTAATTCAAAAACTATATTAGAAAAATATTTTGACTAAAGAAAATTCCTATAAAATAACAATTTTTTAACTAAGCTTATTTTTATCTTACATACTTATAAAAACTTATTTAATTAATCTTACTTATATGAATATCGTGACCTAAGGACAAGAAGGTCCTTATTTTTATGTAATTTAGGGGCAAATTGAACCCTCTTGTTCCAAGGCTGCGATTGGTATATTTATATTACATCTAATCTTCTATCTCTTAATAACTAAATTCCTATAATTATTCGCTATATGTTCTGTGTCTGCTTTAAAATTTATTCTTTGTGTCGTTGGTGTATTAATTAGTTGTAACATTTCTTAAATATATCTGCGTTTGTAGTTAATTTCAGTGCTTTAAAACGGACGCTTCTTGAAAATTTGGATAGTGATTAGATTGATGATAATGATGACTTAATGCTGTTTTTTTTAGAATTAATGTTTCTATATTTTTGGTCCGATTTATCTCCTGCAACACTAGTCCTTAATTTGTTCTTCGTTGTACCTATATAAACCTGGTTGCATCATATCCCTTACAAGGAATTTTATAGACAATGTTCGACATATTTCATTTACTAGTTCTATCCTTTGTCTTGCTAAATAAACTGTTCAATGTGTTATAAGCCTTGTAGGTAGGATTGCCAGATCCAGATTATCAAAAAGCTGGACATGTGAATTAAAAAAGCTGGATATTAAAAAAAAAAGCTGGACATTTTGAAATAAAATTTTCACGAAAAGTTACTTGTTTATTGTACAAAAAATTTTATTAAAAAATACCCATATGTACGCAGGCGCGGATCCAGCTTGAGCCTTAGGGGGGGGGGGGGGAATTTGTTATGGTACAAAACAAGTAAAAAATTTGTTTTTAAAAGTTTATTAAAAACGATATGTTTATATTATATTAAAAAAGACTCAACAATAAGGTAAAATAGAATATAAGATCAGTTCAATATAAATTAAAATAAATTAATCTTTTTAAATAACGTTTTGGCTATAAAAATAATTTTAATTATATTTAATGTTTTTTTTTGTATTTGAAACAATTTATTTGACTTCATCATACAAAATTGTTTGACCAATTTTTCGACCAAAAAAAAAAACATATGCAATTGTTAACAAAATTTTGGAAGAAGGAATATGCTTCACTAATTTTAAAATTAAGTAATGAATTTAAGTCGAACTGTTTGGGTTTTAATCTAAAGATACATATATAATTATTCTGGTTTAAGTTGATTACAGCAAATTTTTTTATTTAAAATTTTTTTATTTAGAAGGAATTTTAAAGCTTATAACAATGGAAAAACAAAAATAATTTTGGCTGCATATACATACGTACATATGTACCTTCAGCCGTAAATGTGCTAATGCCACAATTTTTGAAAATTAAGTTTTTGATGCAGTTCAATAGAGTTAACAAAAGTACATCGTTTGCAGAAAAAATACAAATATTTTTTTCTAGTTCTTGTTTTGCAACGATATGTAAAAGTTCTAAGTCCAAAAATGCTAAAGAAATTTTCAAAAAAAAATTTTGAAAATTTCAAAAAAAAATTATTAATATTTGTTAAAAATCAACATTGAAATAAAAAAAATAATTTTATAGTATATTTAATTTTTGCAAATTGACATACTAAAATGTACATTAAAAATATAAAATATATAATAGAAAAGGTGATAAGTCACAAAAAGCTATGTAAAACATAACTGTATTATTTTTAGTTGGTTTGCAAGCCAATAAAGAGTCATCAATGAAGCAAAACTGGATTTACAGACTTCAAATATATTCAGAACTAAAGACCTTAGAAAATTTTTTCTCTCTCCTATAAAATTTATACATTGGACTACATCCTTTTCGACTGAAGGTAATGATATATACTTATATAGGTACATTATATTAAAAAAAAAATTTCGGACTCTCCATTGTTTCACTCATTTTTGTGTAATTTTTGTATATCAAAGAACTTTTCTTATTAATGCACTTGAAATTTGACAGTTATATAATTCTTCTTTGGTGAACTTTTACTAGACCAATACATATATTTATATGTATATATGGGAAGGTAGAATGGCAATGCATATAAAATTCCAATTCAAAGCCTACTATGATGAAAATATGATACGAAAAACGGTTATATTCAAATTTATATAATAAATAATTATCATAACACAAATACAAATATTGCATATACTAAGGCTTATTAATAATTCAACCGCTCGCATATTCAACCCAAACGTTTATTTTTCGGAAATAGATGGCACTTGCTGGGATTGAATGTAGAATAATATGTATTTAAATACAGTAAACTAGCTGTTTCATTGGAAATATATAATAAATAACTATTAGGATAAATACTTGGATACTTATTGAAAATTTGATTAGAGATTCTATAAAAAACAAAAAAAAAAACTTGATAGGATTTCCAAAAATTTTGTACATTCGGAAATTCGTGTATTATCGAAATAAGCAAAACATATTTTTATAATTAAGTGGGGGGGGGAAATATCCTTTCCCCCGCCCCCTGAATCCGCGCCTATGTACGAGTATGACATTAATATTATTACATTGTTTTTTTTATAATACTTTACTACAATACTAACATAACAAAATATAACTTAACTTAAATATTTTCAGTTCATTCATATGTTCTATATACATACCTCTCATTTGCTGGAACAACGTCATAACTCAAAAAATTAGTTTCTTATTTTAATGTAGAATTAATTATCGCTCCTATATTTTTCTTAAGTAAAAAATTTATGTAAAAATCTTGCATATTCAGCTCTTGAGTATGGAAATAGTACTGTGATGGAAATAGTACTGTACATACGAATTAAATCAAAAATAGAAATGATGGCGCTATTGCAGATGCATTATGTTCCAATAAGGAAATTTATAAAAATTATTTTAAAGCAATAAATATTAAGAGCACTTTGTGGAAAATTTTTCTAGCTGGACAAATTTCTTTTTAGCTTGAAACTGGACAGGCCATTAAAAAGTTGGACAATCCAGCCAAAACAAGCCCGACTGGCAACCCTACTTGTAGGCTACCTTATAGAATCCTACCTTATATATGTTAAAGACTCAGTGCAATTTAAAGAGAAATTAAGGAATCATTGTGTACAGACAAATGAAAAGTTATTTCATTTGATGTGGTATCGCTATTTCCTAGAGCAATATACCAAAATTGACATTGGACTATTTTAAAGAATTTTAACATTTTGTATATAAGACAACAGATACTTTGGTTGTAATGCGATGGTATATACACAACTGAGGGGACTTCTAATGGGATCTCCAGCTTCTCCAATTGTAGCAGATATTGTGCTGGAAACGTTACTTGATACATCCATTGAAAAATTAAATATTGTACCTTAAATAATGATAAAATATGTTGAGGACATTATTATTATTGAATGTGGGATAAATAACTTTTTGGAAACATTTAATGAGTTTAATAGTAATATTAAATTCACTTTGGAAATGGAAAGTAATTTAAAATTACCTTTCTTAGATACTTTAATAACAAGAAAGGGAAAGAATTTGTTAATAGATTGGTATCAAAAACCAACAGCATCAGGCAGAATTGTAAATTATTATTCTCGACACAGTAAACAGATTATTATAAATACTGCTAGAAATTTAAAAAATAGGGTTCTTACAATTAGTGACAAGGTTTAACACAAGGAAAACATAATTAAAATGAGAAGTATGTTAAGGGAAAACAATTTTCCAAATAGTTTGATTTATGGATTAATTAATCAATATAAAGATAGGAGTAATGGGAATGCAGGAATTACGAGCACAAAAGAACCAATGATATACAAATCATTATCATACATATCCAATGTTTCGTAGAGAATAAAAAATCGGGAATCTTTGACACTGACAAATATAAGGTGGCATTCAAGGCTTGTAACACATTGAACAGTTTATTTAGCAAGACAAAGGATACAACTAGTAAATGTTCTTTCCACCTCTATATTCTTCTTTTTGCCTGTTTGCCAATTTCCTATTTGTTAGCCGCTTGCCAAAGTTCGTGATTGCTTATAGTGGCGGGCCATTATATTGTATAAACTATTCTCAAGCATTTATTTAAAAAAATTTTATTTTCCTGGTAGTTTTAATTCACACCAACCAGGTTTTGTGACCATAAAGTAGGATGGATTTCACACATGCTTCGAATATCCTGAGTTTGATTTGTTTCGATATTTGTGTTGAATGCCAGACTGAGTTCAGTCTACCAAATGCTGCTTTGGCCCTGTTGTCTATTGGCTATGTTTTTGTGCTCCGCCAAATATTTTTATTATATTACCAAAATAGCAGAACTTTTCAACGTATTCAATGTGCTGGTGGTTAAAAAGAATATGTTGGGAGCAGTTGTTATTTATTCTCATACCTTTGTTTTTGCGACATTGATCTCTAGACTTACCGCTTTTGATATGACTGCTAAATGTCCATGTAATGGTGAAAGGCAACCTTGTTTTACGACAGCATACGTTGTGAAAGGGTTGCTACATATGCCATTGTGTATGACTGATATCTAAGATCCATCATATATAACGCTTGAATAATGTTAATCAGTTTTTTGGGGTACACCTTTTTTTTTAGAAATCCCCAGATTGTGGCTCGATGCATTGTGTCAAAAGTTTTTTTTTTAAATCAACAAACATCGTATTGGCATTTCCTCCGAATGGTCAACCAAGATGGAAAAATAAAATGTTGATAATCATCGTGTTTTATTGTTTATAATTATAAAAAAAATCTATGTTTTTATAATTCAATGTTATATATGATATGCTATGATATCTCCGCTGTTTTACTTAAGGAAATTGAGCTGGAAACTGGATAATTTAATATTGTCTTTTAAGCTACTTTTTAATACATGTTTATATTTAATTATTTTACATGCAATAAAATTGGTAATGTTTGCACTCTTTCTTTAAAATCACTCTATTACAACCAATTAAGAAGAAAAAAGTGTAAGGAGAACACAAAAGTTCGATTAACGGTTAAAACATAAGTGAAAACCGTACGTTCGCGACCGGTAATTAAGCCAATTAAACAAAAACTAATTGAGATATTTAATTGTGTAAATACTGGATAGAGACCTCCATCAATACACTTTTAAAATAAATTAATCACGTTTGAATATTTCGGTTCATTTCGCAGATTTTTACATTTCACTACTGTCAGCCAAAGTTGACCTCTATTTTGCGTACGTTCGTGTCCACATGTTTATAACTATCATTATGAAAACTTAAACTCGATGAAATCCATCTTTTGCACTAAGCATATAGCTACCAAAATGCTATGAAAAGTTTTGTTTTCTATATTATTTGTACATCAAAAGCGTTCGAACGTACGTTCGTGTCCCCAGGAAATGCCTATATAAGAAATATGGTAGCACGAATTTTAATAATTCACGTAAACGTCCGAACGTTAAAAAAGCCGACAAAAAGATAATGTTAAATTACTCTATCAGGTATGTCATAAAAATCGATAGATTTCAAAACGATTGTCTTAAGTAGTTGCGATTATAAAGCCCATTTCTGAAATATAGTCTTTTTTACTGTTGCTTAACTATATATTTGTTTGCTTCTGTACCGAAAATCACACCCTGGAGATCCCAATGATAGCAAGAAGCGTTCCTGTACTCGATAATTGTGTAAATTTAAGCGGTGTTGAGGTAAGAGTTTTCTTTTTCATCTTGCAAGAATCTTTTTCGTTGGGTAGATTGGGTATATTCTCAAACAATAAGCTGTTGATTTGACTTTACACAGAAATATAAAATTAGGTCGTTTTCCCTTCTGATAAAATATTTGATAACGTTCGTTTCCAAACTTTTGTGCCATTTTCTATCATTGAGTCACAATGCATTTAATTCTCATTTTACGAAACTTTACCAAATAAGCAAAGAAACAAACCTTTTGTATCTTCTTCTAGCCTTTTGATTTAGTTTGCATTTTTAATGATACGAGTATGAAAATTTTAAATTTGAAAATTATTTCCCTGAACAAGTTTTCAAATATTTAATAATTTGACAAACACAACCATTTGGCAAATTCTTTTATTACTAAATATTATTCTATTTTTAGCATCCTGTGCAAGATGTCAATTTAAAAAAAAGTTGGAAAAGTGTATTTTAATAATAACCCTTGATTTACAAAGGAAGTTATATATTTATACCAATTTTTCAAAAATAAGTGCTTTTTTATATTCCCAACTACAAATACATACATAAATATCTGTATTTGTATGTACATAAATTTACCGTTTTCTATCACATAATAAATAAGATGTTTTTTTCATAAATAATACTTTAAGAAAAAATGAAAATGAGCAAAAATTGTCAAAATATAACTAGAGCACATTAATTTTATTATGAGTTTTTTTTTATATTTTTCTTTCCTCATGCAGGGAAAACCTAAACTTTTTCTTTTTTAAATATTTTCCAAAACAAAAAAAAAAATAAAACTTTAATAAGAGAGCACGCTTTACTATATCCTTAGTTACATAAGTACATATATAGTAAATAAAATTTTTTTAACAACACGACTAAATAAATGGCTAAAACATTTCTACTACATTTATCAAGATTTAAAAATACAATTTATAACCAAACATTTATTTGGAAAAGTAATCATAAAAAGTGTGTGTATACATTAATGTACAGGAAAAAAGAAAGAGAAAAAAAGAAATCATGTGAAGCTCAAAATGGCACAGGAAAAAACCTAACATTATAAAACACCATAATAAGGAAATTATGAAAAGATACCTTTTTATGTGAACTTATATGTGAATGCATGGCAAGGAAATTGTGTTCGGTCAAGTAAGTTCATATGGTGTACCCTATATATTTACGTATGCAATATTTTTGTTTTAACTGAACTGGCAATGCACTAGAACTAGAACTGAGCTAGAACTGAACTAGAACGAAACTAGAACTGAACTAGAACTGAACTAGAACTGAACTAGAACTGAACTAGAACTGAACTAGAACTGAACTAGAACTGAACTGGAACTGAACTAGAACTTAACTAGAACTGAACTAGAACTGAACTAGAACTGAACTAGAACTGAACCAGAACTGAACTAGAACTGAACTAGAACTGAACTAGAACTGAACTAGAACTGAACTGGAACTGAACTAGAACTGAACTAGAACTGAACTAGAACTAAACTAGAACTTAACTAGAACTAAACTAGAACTGAACCAGAACTGAATTAGAACTGAACTAGAACTGAACTAGAACCGAACTAGAATTGAACTAGAACCGAACTAGAACCGCTAGAACTGAACTATATCTATATATTAAAGTTGACCTTATTTTTTTTTTGTTTTGATTTTCCAAAAATTAAGAACACTTTTGTGTGTGGTTGGGATAAAATAAAATTTGACTAAATTTGGATTTCGATCGGTGAAAAATTGGTGTGCCGCACGAGGGTTAAAGTTCTTGAGAATGAAATTGGAGGAAATGGATAGAAAGAGACGCGTAACTACTCAGGAGTCGCCTCTATGGTGCTCAAATGAAAGAGCATCTCCAATTATTTTTATGTCCCCAATATTTCTTTAGAGATAACTTACCGTATACTTCCAACTCTTAAGATGGTCCCCATACAAAAAACTGAATTTTCACGAAAATATACCAAAATAAAAACACCATATAGAAAATCTTTGAATGTGAATTATATGGTAGAACCAAACAATTTTTTGCCCTTCAGTAATTGCAGCGAAAATGAATTGCACTGTAATTGCATACATATTAAAAGCAAATGATCAAATTGTAATTCTTCTGCATTATAAGGAATTATTCGTGAATTTTCGAACTTGGATATCTTTATTTTCTTTTTACTTAAATAAGCCTGAGGTGTCCCTTTTATACAAAAGATGTTTGGAAATGAGAATCCAAAGGTTTACAAGTTATGCAAATTTGTTTACAGGCGCAAAGCCCTACTAAACCGGAAGTGATAAGTTTGAATTCCAATTTTTATAACTTAGACAAACTTTTTTTAAATCCGAAATTAGCCTATATCATATTTATATTACTGCAAACGTTTTTTTCTAACTAAAAAGGTATCCATTTATTGTGCTAATTATATTGTAAAAGTTTTGAAATGGGATTTCAATAAGTTTAAAAGTTATGCAAATTAATGTATAAATTTAAGGGTTTTCATAGCGTCCATAGGGGGGCCGCCTTAAGGGGTCGAAGTAAGGGGCAAGGCTGTTTTAAGAAAATGCTTAGGATAAAAAACTAATGGGAGATTCTTATGCGGGTATGGGACATTTTCTTCAATATATTCATCGTTTTTAAAACAAATGAGTTTTCAATTCTTATATTCACTATGGATCTACAATAATATATATATAGTTTCTGGGTCCTTGAGTAATTCCTAGCCGATAAAGCCATAGCCATTTATCTGTCCTTCTGATGAAAACACTATCACTTCAGAGCAGCTCAAAAGAAAAGAACAATATTGGTGTCAAATTGTTTTAAGTTTTCCTAAGCAGATTGGGGTTGAAATCTAGGGTGGAAATCATTGCGGTAGGATAACAATTGTGAATCCAACTTTAGACCGCCCACCATAAAAAATTGGTCATTTTCAAATAACAAAATAATAAAAATAAGATATAAGATTTTGCACAAACTAGTTTTATATAGCTGGAGATCATGTCTAGATGTCGTGAAGATCGGTCCGTAATTTACCATACGCTTTATATTAAGCCCACTCTCAGTTAACACTTCAGTACGGCAACAATGGTAGCAAATAATGCTATTGTAGAACAATTTGATTTGTCAAATTTTCATACAACTTTAAATCACAATTAAAAAAATTTTACTTTTTTTTAAAAAGTAAAGCATCTTGGACTAAATTTTAATTATTTTACAGTAACCGTTCAACAGATGATATACAGCAATTTCAAGTGTCTTTCCTACTTTTCCCATTAAAACTACCTTTTGAAATATGTAGTGGATTATTATCTAAGCTATTTGTACAAAATTGGAATACTTTCACTATTACAGTACTTCAAATACGTAGAAATTTTTATTGCAATTGTGTGGGAGGTGCCACGCTCACTTGTCTAATCCAGCCGACTTTTTGGCAGATGTCGTGTATTGAAAACGAAGTTATTTGTTTTATATTGAAAAACTCTTATTGTAACCGTCCTCCAGATATAAGGTTATTCATATTTTTATTGTATGGTTGTTGCCACGCCTACTTGATTAAAATATATTAATAGCCTATGTTAAGCGCCGAGTAATCAGGAAATAACTGTGAAACTTTGAGGAAAATCGGCTCAGTAGCTTAGGAGTCTGTAGAGAATAAACAAACATATGCTTTTTCATTTATATATTATATTTTTAATTTTTAAAGGTGTAGTTTACCATAAGACTGGGTCCTACAAAGCTTGAAGACTTTTGTCTTCAGATATGAAGTATTTAATATTTTCGTCCTATGGAGGGTATTGCTCCTCCTTCGTCTACCCCACCCATTTTTATTTTGGAATTTATAGCTTACCATAATAGTGAATTTAACCATATTTGAAGACTCTCGCTGTAATAGATTTTCAGTTGCGCGATATTAAATATATGCTTCCTATGGGGGGTATTACTCGCCCTGCATCTAACCCCTTTATTTGTATTTTTGAAGGTGTAGTTTTCCATAAGAGTGACTAATACCAAGTTTGAACATTCTCACTATAACAGTTCTTACGATATGCGATATAAAATATTGGCGTCCTATGGGGGGTAGCACTTCCCCTCCAGCTATCTTACTTCTCCCAACACCTACATACGTGAAACAGTATCGAAGATAAGAGGATTATAAATTTTGAGTTGATTAGGCGTGCCACCGCTCCTTTGTCCAACCACAACTTTACATAGCCTAGGGCTCATTAATTCATAACAACAGCCTACTGTGAGAACTGGATGACGATTCAGTAGCTAATTAGATATAGTCGACATAAAGTGGCGTGGCCCCTCCCACCTTCATGCAGCGTATTTCTATTCATAACAATACCATATATATCAAATATCATCATCCTATGCCAAAAAATGCCTAAGATATAACGATTTTAAATTTTTGATTGTTTGGGCGTGGCATCGCCCCTTTGTCCAATCTCAACTTTATATAGCCTTATGTCTCTTCCAGGGTCACAGTTATATTCTGATCGGTCAAGTGGTTTGGCCACCAATAAGGCATAAATATATATACAAACATACATTCACTTTTATATATATAGATATATATTGTATGTATATAAATATATACATTTTTATATGCCTAAAAATAAAAGCATAAAACTTTCTGATGTTGGAACAATAATTAAACGGAGATCTAAGCCACAACCAATTAAAATGCAGTTTTTATAAAGATTGGCTACTTATTTATACATCACCTATGGAGCCCTCTCTTGAAATATTCTAACTGTCGGTGGAGTGCAACAAAGATTCGCCAAAGCCGACTATAGTACCCTAACTTGTTCTTATTCAATTCTTTCAAAAGAAAAGAACGATGGATTGATTTGCTTTTAAATATATTTCCTGTCATCTCCGTCTATTTATTCGAAAATAAAAGGTGTGCAAAAGCTATTAAACTTTAAAATGAAAAAGAAGGAAGTTATTGAATAAGATAAAATGAGGAGCATGTATGTATGTAACTTATTCTTTATCATTAATATTTATGACAAAAACGTGTAAAAAAGTGTTGTTATGATGAAGATGAAAGCATTAGTTTCAAACTAGGTGAAGAGTTGTAGTTATTGTATGTGTTTGTTTGTTACGCAGTAAATGACAACGTTGACAGGGACAACAAATTAAGGGGAAATATTTATCATATGTATTTTAAAATATATAACAAATAGATTGCCAAATATTAAACTTTTTAGAACTTGCTATAGTTCATTTGTGAAAAACTTTTTTTATGAATGAAAGGTATATTGTGATAAATGCAAATAACTTAAATAAAAAATTACAATTGATATATTTTAATAGGATTTGATTTAAATTCTATGACTGATTTGTCTTGAAGTATGAAATTTTTCATTAATATTAATTGGAGCGTTTGCCTAAAAAAGGGAAAATTTATTAATCTGGAAAATTTTTTAGTGCTTATTGGATATTATTTGAATTATGTTAAATTTTTTTTTTTTATGAAATTAATCTCTTTTCAAAATGTAAATACCTAAGTCCCAAATTTTCTTTTAACTTTTATCAATTTAATTTTAAAGCATTTCATTTTTTTGCATACCAATCCTTCTTACCATTATTATGTTTTCCCTTTAAAGTTACCTTTTTGTGGTTGTGTCAAGCTGTTAAACTTTTCTTTTAAAATTTTGTTTTTCTTCTATCTAAATCTCAAAAGATAAATGGTCAAATAGACATTTTAAATAGACAGTTGCCTGACAGTTCTATAGAAAGAGCATACATTCTGACACAAACACCAAGACAGAAAGACGAAACCGAAAATAAAGCCAATTTAAAAGTAAGAAACTGAAAGTAAAAAGATAAGCAATTTATAGAAATTTAATTCTACTTTAGTATCTAAGAATGTAAAAAAAAATAAATTAATATAGCGAAAAGAAAAAATCTAAAAAATACCTCTGGTAAAATTGAAAACAATTTTTTAGTTTTAAATAAATTAAAAACATTTTCTCTTGTACTGAAATTAAATCCAACCACATTTCTGTAAGAAGAAAAAAATATTGAAAAAATGCAAAAAAAAAATTCTGGCGAAAAAGAAAACAATGTACAAATTGTAAAAGTTAATTGCGGTTAAATTTAAAAGGAATCATACAAGCAACAGCAACAACAATAAACCACATAGAAATTCTAACAAAGGAAACATATAACACTAATACCTAGACAAACCAAAAGGAAAAAAAATACTCATACATATTTACACATTTACAAACCAAGACACCCCATGGCTATACCAAAATACTATTAAGGACCGAGTTAAAGCAAACAGGACTTATAAATATATATGTTTTAAAGACTTTTAATAGATTTTTTTTAAGGCTTATTACAAAAAAAATTATAGGGAATTAAGCACAACAAACAAAATCTTTTAATGAAAAATTATGTATTCCTAAAAACGATTTGATAAAAAAAACTATTTTTTCCAGGCCTGCAAATATTTTCATAATTCTAGACATATGACTTTTTGAGTCCAAGAATTTTGTTATCATATCTGTCTGTCGCGCTCGTTGAAGATAGACGTGTTTTATAAGCTCGGCATACGGTTTATTTTTTTACGTGAACAAATAAAGTATAAAAAAAAAAAAAAGTAAATAAAAGAAAAGAAAAAAATACATGTATGTACATACATACATAAACATACACACTTTTTATTCTCGGTGTTGATAAACAATAACAAATAAGAAGAGCACAACTGTAAACAGTAAAAAAAAAAAAAAACTCTTATGAGTGCAAACAGTGCAAAAACAATTAAGCATAATGATAGAAATGCATATATCACAGTGAGTGTTAACGAAACAAATGCAGAAATAAAAAAAAGAGTCGATGATAGCAAATACCTAACAGCTAAACCTATTACTCGTACGCGATCCCTCTCACCATCTGTTTTTAATAATACGGTTGATACACTAACAAATATAAAACCTTCAAGCATTGCCTCAACGGCAAAAACAATTTTAATAAGTGATAAAAATATTAACCCTCAATCAGGCACAATAGAAAACTCTGTATCACCTTCGGTGTCTAATAATACGGTTGATTCGAATACAATAAAAAATATAAAACCTGCAAGCGGTGCCTCAGTGGCAGAAACGATTTTAACAAGTGATGAAAAGATTACCCCCAAATCAGGCATGATGGAAAACTCAGTATCACAGGTGAAAAGCGGTCAAAAGCCTCAAGTACAAGTTGGAATGGATAGGTACATAACAGTGCTAAAACGGGGTCGCAGCCCAACTTCTTCTGCAGTTGCTTCTGTCCCAAAAGTTTTAAAAGAGGGTACAGCTGATAGAATAAGTTCTCAAAATCGGTTTGCAATTTTGGAAGAGGAATCCTCGGAAGCACAAAACGTTACAAAATCTTCTAAGCCACCCCCGATATATCTTAGAGAGCAAAACTCAAGTGATTTAATAAAGAATTTGATCTCGGTAATAGGTGAAAATTCTTTTTATGTAGCTGCAATAAAACGTGGTAGTATAAATGAAACTAAAATACAAGTTAATCGTGAAGATGATTTTCGTAAAGTAATAACTAAATTAGAAGCACTAAAAAAAAACTTTTATACATACCAACTGAAGAGCAGTAAAGGTCTTCAGGTAGTGATAAAGGGCATTGATTCATGCGTAGACCCAGGTGAAATAAAAACGTTTTTAGAAGAGAAGGGCTTTAAAATTAAAAATGTAGTTAATATTAAAAATAGAGAAAAAAATCCCCAGCCACTATTTCGTGTGGAGTTAGAACCCGGCGACGTTAAGCTTAAAAAAAATGAAACTCATCCCATTTACAGTCTGAGATATATCCTGTATAGGAAAATAACGATAGAGGAGCCGCATAAAAGGAACGGTCCCGTGCAATGTTTAAACTGCCAAGAATTTGGTCACACTAAGGCATACTGCCATTTAACACCTGTTTGCGTTGTATGTGGAGAATTGCATGGTACAGCTCTCTGCGATAAGTCTAAAAACGACCCCAATGTAAAAAAATGCAGCAACTGTGGTGGTAATCACACTGCCAACTATAGAGGATGCCCTGTATACTCTATCGTCAAGCGCTCGGTTGGACCGAAACCTAATCCACCTCAAATTCAGGAAACACATCAAAATAATACTAATGACATTCATGTACCGCAGCCTAGTAATAACAGAACATCCTACGCTAACGTCCTAAAATCAAACCATATGCCAATGCAAGGTGATTTGCCAAATAATGATGAGACCCCAGTTTCTAATTTAAGTCGTCTAGAAAAAACCATGGAAACACTAGTACAAACAGTAACAAACTTTACGAATACAATGGGTAATATGATGCAGGAAATGTTAAGAATGCAATCGATGTTATTGCAAGCTGTACTTAACAAGCCATGAATTGTTTAAAAATTTGTTTTTGGAACGCAAACGGCATTCGCCAACATAAAAATGAACTAGAATATTTTCTTAAAAGTAAACAAATTGATGTAATGATGGTTTCTGAAACTCATTTGACCTCAAGAAATTCGTTTAAAATTAATGGTTATATATTATATGATACCAAGGACCCTCGAGATAGAGCTTGTGGAGGTTCTGCTATTTTGATAAAAACCCGAATCAAACACTACTTAATGTGTGATCATCGTGAAGATTATCTGCAAGCAACGAATATTTGTGTTGAAGAGCTAAATCGAAACGTTGTACTTTCATCTTTATACTCTCCACCTAGATTTTCAATATCAGAAAGCCAATATTATAAATATTTTAAATCATTAGGACCCTGTTTCCTAGCCGCTGGCGATTACAACGCTAAACATACCTTCTGGGGTTCACGGCTCATTACACCAAAGGGTCGTGTTTTGTATAATACAATGTCTAAAATGGATTTAAATGTGGTCGCGAGTGGACAACCAACTTATTGGCCTACTGATCAGCAAAAAATTCCAGATGTCATTGATTTTGGCGTGGTTAAAAACATCCCCGCAGAAACGATTCATGTTGAAGCTTCTTTAGAATTATCTTCTGATCACACACCTACAATTCTTACCATATCAAACCCTTATAGAATTGTATCACCGTCTGGTTACTTAGTGACGTCAGCCACACAAATAAATTGGTTAAAATATAAAAAATATCTCAGTACCCACTGCACTGAAAATATTCCGCTTAGAACACCGGAGAATGTGAATCTTTCTATTGTAAATTTTGACAATTATCTCAAACTAGCTGTTCAACATTCTAGCATAGCCCGCAAAAATATCAAAAATAGTAAAATATATTCTACTGATGTCGAGCGTCTCTTGACTGAAAAAAGGAGAGTTCGAAGAGAGTGGCAATTGCACAGATCCCCTCAACTTAAAAATTCACTAAAAGAGTGCACAAAAAGGCTAAGAAACTTACTGCAGTCTCAAAAAACGGCTTCTCTGGAAAAATATCTTAAGGAACTTGATGCAACTCCTCAATCCGATTACTCATTATGGCGTGCAGCTAGAAATCTTAAAAGACCAGTTATCACTAAACCACCATTAAGAAACTTAAATGGACGTTGGGCACGAAATGACATAGAAAAAGGTAATATTTTCGTTAATCATTTGAAAACCGTATTTACCCCTCATACATCTTTCGATACTGCGGTCGAGTTACCACCTGTTGCTGTTAGATCAGCTGTTCCACTAAGGTTTGAAGTAAGAGAAATCGAGAAGGCTATTCATGATTTAAACCCCAAGAAAGCCCCTGGTTTTGATAAGATCAGTAACAAAATGCTTTTGGAGCTACCCAGCATAGCAAAGAAAATTATTCTACTAATTTTTAATGCTATTTTACGCCTTGAATACTACCCACAAGAGTGGAAAGTATCCTTAGTTACCATGATACCTAAACCAGGAAAGGATCCCACAAAAGTTGAGTCATATAGACCTATAAGCTTATTGTCTAATTTATCAAAGCTTTTTGAGAAACTTCTAGTGTCTAAATTAACGCCGATTTTAAATGGTAACAGATGTATTCCCAATCATCAATTCGGTTTTAGAAGAAAACACAGCACAATTGAACAAACTCATCGAATAGTAAATGTCATAAGAAAAGCCTTTGAAGAAAAAAAATATTGCTCAGCACTCTTCATCGATGTGTCTCAAGCTTTTGATAAAGTCTGGCATGAAGGTTTACTACTGAAATTGCAGCAAAACTTACCAGCAAATATACACAAGCTGTTACAAAGCTACTTAGTCGGTCGTCAATTTATTATAAAAGAAGGCGAATTTTTAAGTCCTCCACAGCCAATTAGCGCTGGAGTCCCACAAGGCAGCATCCTGGGCCCTCTATTATACTTAATTTATACTTCGGACTTGCCAACAAACAGCTACACCCATACCTCAACATTTGCGGACGACACAGCTTTTCTAAGCGTACACGCAAACTGTCAAGAAGCATCTCGTTATCTACAGGATCATATATTTGAACTAGAAAGGTGGTTAAAAAAATGGAGGATAAAGATCAATGAGCAAAAATGCGCACATATAACATTCACATTGCGTCGGGAAACATGCCCCCCTATTAAGATAAATAATCAAATAATACCCCAACACTCGCATGTAAAATACCTCGGTATACATCTAGATCGGCGTTTAACGTGGAAATGGCATATAGAAGCGAAGTTAACTCAAATGAAACTAAAAGCAATTCAAATTAATTGGCTCATTGGAAGAAATTCTGTTCTTAGTCTCGATTGCAAACTTCTACTCTACAACTCTATCTTAAAGCCAATTTGGTGCTACGGTATTCAGGTATGGGGCACTGCCTCGGCTTCTAACATCGAAAAAATTCAAAGGCGCCAAAATAAACTTCTTCGAATAATCACAGCCGCTCCCTGGTACGTCAAAAACTCAAATATCCACAAGGATCTCAATGTGCCATTAGTAAAAACTATGATAACGAAATATGCAGTAAAATATTTAAAAAGGCTGGAACTGCACCCAAATCCATTAGCTAGAAATATTTTAAATTATGGCGGCCACACTCGCTTAAGAAGAAGAGACACTGCAGCACTCACCCAATCAGATGAGCGATAAACACCTATATATGTAAACAGAAACCGTGATGACTAAATCTTTTGTGTTTGGCACTGGCAGGACATAAAGCAAATATTAGGATAAGATTTGATTAATTATTGTTAGTTCATATTTAATATATGAAGATTCAATAAATAAATAATGAAAGAAAAAAAAAAAAAAAAAAAAAAAGAATTTTGTTATAGCTGAATATACTATTTTCAAATTTTTATTTATGCATCTTAACTTCAGTTAAAAGTACCTTGAGAAAATTCTGGTGGAATACACCATATGTTCCCTTACTGTTGGCACAACAACAGAAACAGAATTCCCATTAAAATTGCAGGAGCGCAAATACCAAACTAAATGCATAGAGAAAGCAAATATTAAAAAAGGTAATAAACAAACAATAGCAGGTCTGTGCTTTGGGGTAAAAAATGTTAAAATAGAACTTAAAATTAAATAAAAGAAAAATTGGAACACAAAAAGAAAATTTCGTATTGTATGTACCCACGTATGACAAAAACCAGGGACTAAAATGATTAAAAGTTTTATTAACATTACTCTTTAGTGATTATTTTTATACCCTGCACCAGCACGAGTTAACACTAAGTTCGTCAGTTAGTGTGTGACATTAAAAATTTTTACCTAAGACCCAACAAAATGTTAATATTCCCTGGGACCTTTTTAAACACGCTACCATTCAAACGATCAACTGATTTTGATGTTAAATTGTTTCTAATTCTACTAAAGGTGGTTTAAAACGATATGTATTTTACAGTGTGCTTGTCGAATTTTCCACTGCAAAATGCATTGAATTTTCCAGTGCAAAAATTTGCTTCTGTAAAAGTCAGCCAGCATTAACATTGTAAAAATTTTCAATTAGAAAATGTTCTATTTTGAACTGATAAGCCACCTCACATCAGCTGATTTAGATTTCATTCGTTTTTGATTCGGCATATATAAATAAAAATCTTTTTATGTATATAAATACATATTCTAACAAACAAAATTTTTGGTTAACTAAAATACAATTGAAAGTGAATATGAACATAAATCAGAAAATAGTTTGGTGTTGTGAGCAATTATAGAATAAGGCAGATGAAACTAAGAGGGTACGGGCGAAAGCAAGAAATTATAAACCGTCTGTAAATTGGCAATATTGACAGACGTGTGCAATAGATAGATCGTTCTCAAAATTCTCAAATTGCAAAATTCTTAGAAACAAGCAATAATCGTTCCATAACTTTGGTGGTAGTAGTATATATATATATATATATATATATGTTTATATATTAAGTCCTGTTCTTCCAATAAGGAGCATAGGGCCGTAAAAAGCAGTAGTAGTAGTAGTGGTGGTATTTCGTTAAAAATCGAGTAAAACCACGCATAATATCTGTTTAAGCCCAAAGTGAAGGTAACAGTTTCCCCACCCTGGTTTTTTTTATTTTTTGAATGATGATGTTGCCCTAAGGCGAACTGACATCTTGAGGCCCCACTATCATCATGTATTATATCAAAAATTTTTCTTTAATTTTCATGTATTTTTGGTTAATTTTATTATTATTGTAACTTGCAAATTGTTGGTTAAATTGCTCTGAAATTTTATTCTGTAAAATATTTAATTGCCTAAATTGTTTCGATATTTTATTTTATTTTCTTGTATCAAATAAATGGAAATATTAGTGCCATTTTTATTTTTTTTTCTAGCCTTTATAATATCGCCATGTTGTTTGCAAATTAGGCTGATATTTTATTGCCTGTCCTGCCAACCTTTATACCTGGAAAAACGTCATCGACGTTTTCTCAAAAAATACCCCCCAGTTTTTTCGATACTCGGTAGGTTTTTGGAGTTATGTCCCGCATCCACCCTGCATACAGTTAATACCCCAGTAAAACGTTTTTAATATCAATATTATAAAGGACAACAACTGACTTTACACATGCAAGTAGTGTTTATGTATGTATTATTGACAAAAATATCGAAGAAATAGCCGAAAGTCTTGCAAGTAGTGTTTAGGGTACTCATTTAATCGGGCTTTTGGTTTAATCGCTTAGTCGCTCGATTAATTAACCGAGGTGTTGGCTTAATCGGCTTATAATCAGTTAATTTTGTTATTGATCGGTTAACCGATTAATAATGTTTTTTTTATAAATTATGTAATTTCAATAAATAATAATGCATAAACTATTTATCATTTCGAGTTTATTAGTAAAAAAACAATAACATAACAAACATAAAAAGTTTTGAACTAAAACGAGCAAAAAAAAAATTGTTCATAAATATGAAATACATATTTATTAATTAATACATAAATATTAAAAATTAATTGTAGGATATTTTTATTAGGTATTTTTATAAATAAAAAAATATCTTAAAAATAATCTTTTAGAAAAAATATTTGGTGTAATTGCTTAGGACTTAAGCGATTATTTTCTTTAGTTTTGATAAAACTTGACTTAAATAAAATTTGTTTAACGAAAGCAACACAAAATACAGAATATCTAATTTTTCATTCCTTTTCTGGATTTCTCTAAAAGTATGAAATCTTCCATTATGTCATTAGAGTAGCGCTATGGTAGTATTAGCGAAAATATGTTTGTACGTGTGACACCGAAGATGCAGGATGGCAAATCAAAGTAGTGAAGATATTACGGCGAATTTACGTTAAGCTTTGAATTCGCCTGCATATTAAGCAATTAACCAATGTATTTGGCTCTTATTCATATGAATCTGAACCCATACTCCAAACTTTCTTTCCGCTCTCGCTTCTTTGGTAGGTACATAAGAGTGGCAACTGGAGAAAAAAAATAATTATTTTACTTTTGCTTTGGCAAAAACAAAACAAAAAAAAGCTACTCCTTTTCTTCTTCCTTGTCATAGAAGCGAGTGTAGAATGTGTATCTTATATTTTATACGAAGCAGGCCATTTATAAGGCCGGAAGTAGGAAGGTCTTCTCAGTTTTCCCGCTGGGAAGTAACATACATATCAAAAGTATGTGAAACAAAATGCTGTTGACAGCAATCACTTTTTTAAAATTAAGATCACTAAACACCTTCTTTGTTTGTATGAAAAAAAAAAATTACTAAACACAAACCTTATGTTTATGAGACAAAACAAATAATTAAAAACCCAATAAGTATTATAGCATACAACAAAAAATTAAAAATTTTTATACATCGGTTAATCGACTGAAATTAACCGGTTTAATCGTAAATCGAAAATTGCCAGTTTTAAATTAACCGATCAGTTAATCGGGTAGTAATTAATCGGTTACCCTAGTGTTTACACAGTCAGTTGCAAGTGTATATTTCAAATGTTCTCGAAGCGAAAACATCTTATGAAAAAAGCTTTATTTTTAGGTTTAAAAAACATTACCATGTTAACGTTCTCACGAAATTGATTAAATAACTTCTTCTTTATTTTATTTTTGGTTCATCTTGATGAAAAAATTATATTTATGTTTAAAATATGTGAATCCAGTATTGCCGTAGTTACCGATATCATTGAATTTCTGAAATATATTTTGCTTACAAAATTATTGCAATTTACGTTTAAAAATACAATGTTGATGTGCTGCTGTATAGTAGTGTTTTTGTTTTGCTTTTTATTTTTATAAATACTCAGAAAAGCAGCTATAAACATAATTTCTATTTTACTCAGTCCTAGTAAATTGGTACAAAAGGCATCCACGGTAACATTGTTTCTTTATTTGTCATTTTACTTGCTGCAAGTGTCTAAAATTTACTTGCGAGTTGGGTTCCAAGTACGAAAAATGAGATGGTTTTAGTAAAAATGAGTGAGTGTATGGAGTTTTTCGATCTTGCACTTGCATGTGTAAACCCCGGGTAAATATTGGTTGAATTTGCGTAAGTAGAAATTTACTGACCCATTCATTTTGCATTCTGGGATGTTAATGCAAAAGTGTGTTTCGTTTGTATGTCATTGCAACAATATTGAGTTCAATTCTATACCTTCTTATTTGCTTTAATTTGTTAAAAGCGCAGTACATTAAATTTGTTAAGAATCGAAGCAAATCTTATGTATAGAATATTTCTTCATAAGTATTACAACAGTATTGCTTTTGTTAATCAACAACTGAGGAAATTATTTAAAGTTTTGCTTTAAATAATTTTATAAAATTTAAGTTTTTTTATACAGTCTATGGCAAAAAAAAATAATAATTTTTTAACAACGGCCCAATAAAAATACTCCATAAATTGCAGTTTCTCATACCCTTATAACTTACTAAACCATTATATTCACTTAATAAAAAAGAAAGAAAACTTTGTAAAAGATCTCAACTGTAAAATATAATATACAAGCTCCAAATAGCTACAAAACCCAGAGAAAAATACTTACTTTTGTTATATTTGGTTTCCTATTGTAAAAGAATATGTGGGTATAAATACAAAGAAAATATATAACAAAAAGCTAAAGCTCAGACAAAAGCAAATACAATTTTAAACCGGAAATATGTTCTTTCATTCTGTTTACAGTTTTAGGGCGAGCAGTTAAGTGCATACAAATATTAAAAAAAAATGAAGTAAATGAAATTGTTTCGAAAATAATTTACTTGAAATGAAAAGGACTTAAAAGACTGACAATTCAAACCAACTGAAGTATAAAAGTAACAATTTTATCTTTTTATTTTCCAGGTGATTCAATTATATTAAATTGCCAAGCTGATGGCACACCCACACCCGAAATTCTATGGTACAAAGATGCTAATCCCGTTGATCCTTCGCCTACTGTTGGCATCTTTAATGATGGCACCGAATTACGGATCTCCACAATACGGCACGAGGATATCGGAGAATATACTTGCATTGCACGCAATGGTGAGGGACAAGTCTCCCATACGGCCCGTGTTATAATAGCGGGCGGCGCTGTAATCATGGTAAAATTTTGTTTAACATGACTAACATCCCCATTCATTCAGACCCAAACAAACCAAACTAAACCAAACCAAATTCAAATATAAAGAATCCCTTTTTTTAATTCTACTAACACAAAACTACTTGTTTAAATATAATTAAGTATGTGCAAACAAATATGTTTTTGTTATCCTTTTTCAATTAATGTTTTAATATTTGGAATATTTTTACTGAAAATATTTGCACAAAGATTTAAAATTTTTTTTAAGTTTTGCCAAATTTAATCTACCACAAGCGATTTAACGTAATTATTTTATGTTTGTTAAGTTAACTGATTTATCTATTTTATTAAAGTATTAAATGGGCAAAATTTATTAAATACAAATAAAATGATAAACATTAAATGCAAATAATTTTGCATTAAAAATTAAAAATAATTAAAATAAATCCCTTCTTTTTTTCCATAGTTTTGGTTGTCCGCCCCCTATTTAACAAACAAATGTACAAATATCAATTGACTTTACTTTTTTTATTTATTTTTTTCCTTATCATTTTACACAATTTTTTTATGCATTTTAAATATCAGCATATTTCACGGGTCAAAATTTAATGATTTTAAATTGACCAGATTTGTAAATATTAAGCAATTTAGTATGGAAAATTTAAAACTCTATTTAAAATGTAAACCTTAATAAAAGGCTTACAAAAAAATGATGTTTGCATAGAGAGCGAAAAGAAAAGAAAGTACTATGTAGGGTAGTTATACTGTTAGCTAAAACAAACATTTCTACTTAGTTTTATTGTAGCTTGTGACGATTTGGACGCAGCATAAGGTTTACCTAATTAGTTTTTCTTTAACTTTCTTTTAAATCTTCGTATATTTCACACACGAACAGTTTGTTACCTCAATCTAATTTCCCTTTACTTAAAACTCATGTAGAATAATATGAACACGCAAACAAAATATAAAAAAAGAGAATTAACGAGTACGCTCAAGTCTACTTTTCTTTTTACCCTCCTCATCAACTAAAGACTTGACGACACAAAACTGATGCCTATGAATCGACACATTGTAGCGTATACGTTACATGCAGCAACATGTTATATATCACTCATACGCTTAATTATTTTTTTAAGCCTAGAGTTTTTTTTTCAGAATCCGGTTTTTTTGGGTTTTTCGGCATTTTTCTGCATAACGAAAAATATGCATAAATTAGTTTATTTTTAATAATGGGAAATTATTTTGTTTTAAGAAACGAAGATATGCTTTAAAGCTTTTTTACCGCAATTTCCAACGGCTTTAAAGTGTTTTAGACACCTACTAGTAATAACAATTTCGATTGAACTTGCCAGCCATCCAGTTTTAGTCGGGAAAGAGTTTTTGATTGGAATATCCCAAGCCATTTGTTCTGTTTCGAGAAATAAATTTGCTTTTGCATTAACTGCCACACAAAAGCCTACGGTCGCTAAACTTATATGTAAAAAATAAGCAATATTTTATAAATTGTTTTTGTTTTAAATGTAAGTTAAGCGAACGAAACCTTCGTTCGGAAATACATGAATAGGTTAACGATGATAACCTGAATAGCCTTAAAATATTTTTGTTATGATTTTAGGAAAGAAACTAATAATTTTTCCTTTTCTTTCTTAATAATATTTAAGCTAGTGACACAGAAGAGTCATAATTCAATCCTCAAAAAAATGTTGATCATAAAAGGGTTACATTTTGTATTTATTTGATATCAAATGCAAGTATTTGCTAAGCGAGATTTTATTGATGTCTTGTTAAATGTGCCTTGATAGCAACAATATATTATTTTTTTAAGTATACAAATGGGCCCTGTTTCGCAAAACTACAAGTTACAAGTCGACAAGTAAAATATATTTGAATCAAAAACAAAAATTGTTAAATATTTGCTTTTTTTAAACGTATTTTACTTGTAGATTTGTAACAAGTTGTTTTGAGAAACAGGGTCCTGAACTAAAGTTTTTTCCGCAATTTTTTTTAAAGTCCTCTATATAAATATTGCTTATGAACGGTTTAATTTAATAGTATATAAATTTATTAATAAAACGTGTTTTCTTAAAATATATACCTTTTATGGTTATAAAATGGGGTTTTAATGATGTCTAAATGAATGATTTAAATAAATATTATGGCACAGTAAAGCGTTAAATTTTGAGCAACAGCTCAAGCGGCGGTCAACACCTTTCTAACGACGCATAGGAAATGAAAAAAATGGTGCAGTTATTTAAATATTCACAAAAAAACGAACTGAAAAGCATAAAAAAACTGACATAAACATCTCCCTATCAGGAGTCTGTGGTTAAATTTTTAAAATGTGTTAATGCAAAATCAAAGAATCCCTGAATATCTTAAAAAAAAATTACCGAACTTTTTGTTCATGAGAATTCCATTTATTGACCCTTTTTTCATAGGAGCTAATCGCTAAGGCCAAAATATTTTGGGAATCTTCATAAAACATTTCAAAGTTAATTTGCAGGGGGGTACAACTTAAAATTTTTTATTGCCAATCTAAGGTGAGTTGGTGTGTTGCTTTTTTCTATCAATAACAATTTATATATTATATATACATATGGGGGATTTCATGTCAAGTGACCCAACTTTTGAAATCCATGTCTTCGGATTTGGATGAAATTTGCACTAAGGTAAGTCCTATTGAATAGTAGTTTAGACACAACATCAAAAAATTAAAAAAAAAGATTGTAGAAATAGCTATCTAATTTGTTTGGGACATATTTTGCTATCAACAATAGATAATAAGTTACATGGATGAGAAAGAACACCTGTTTGCCCCCCTAACGCAGAAACTATTTGACCGTTCTTATCGAAAATTTGTGTCTAAACTACTATCCAATAGGACTAATTTCATCCAAATCAGAAGACATCGATTTCAAAAGTTGGGTGGATTGACATGAAATCCCCCGTATATATAAATTAAAGAAAAACCCTTGAAATGCTACGAAACTAAACAAAAGTTTCATTGTATGGACGCGAATGCAGTTTCAAATGAACATTTAATTATTTGTAGACGTTCTCTAATATGGGCGAGTATTTATTTGGGAACCACTTATTTGTTAACAACACTGAAATATTTTAATAGATTAATCATATTGGGGATCGAAAAATTTTACTTTTTGTTGCAATTGTAAACTTTCAAATTATTATTTATAGACGTATTTCTTATTATATTTGATATTATTACCAATAAATTAACACAAATTTCAAAACCATTAAATTTTGCAGGAATACTTAAAATAACGGTAGTTTTTGCAGACTTATAAAACTCTTAAATCTTATAAAATAAACATACAATGTTACTTAATATTCATTTCTTCATATACGTGGTCAGATGGTCTGATAAGTCCAATTTTGTTCAAACTTGGGAATATGTTAGAAAATACTTCTAGTGAAAATATCATAAAATTTCAGAGCGATATTATAGCCCCTTGCAGATATACAGCCCTTTTGAAATTCAAAACATACCCAGGTATGAAGCTGTTGACATAAAGGTTAAAGTTTAAAAAACCCTGTGTTTCGCCATATTCAAGACGTTTTAATTGCTCGAATCCTTATTTATAAAACCTTAAGTCAAAAATAAATTTTGAACCTTTTTAATATATTTATTGTTCCTTCTCTGAGACAGCTGGACCTGAAGTTTTTGTATATTTTTTAAGATTTTTTTTTAATTTTACATTTTTTTAAGATATTTGTATTTTTGTATATAGATTTTGTTGTTGATAAAACCATTAAACAAATCTAAAAAACGCAAAAACTAAGTCAAAATATTAAAAAAAAAAACACAAAAGATTTAAAAACAATGGAAAAAACACCATAAATATAGCGAAAAAGAGGATTTTTCAAACGTCAGGTTAAGATATCTCAGAAAAAGAACTTTATATTACACAGATAAAACTTTTATTCCAATTTTTAAATTTTTTAATCAGTCTAAATTTCATTAAATTAAATCTTCATTAAAATATTTTTAAGATGAAAGGAATTTTACAACATGAAATGAATTAAAATTTTTTTGATAATTTTTCATTTTTGATTGACAATGGGATTAAACCCACGTTCACGGACAGGTTGATTTGATATGTTTCGATAGTAACCACACTATTTCGTGAGAAATCTTATCCGTTCAACACTCGCCGCTATTGACGACGGGTGGCAGTAAAAAGTCAAACATCAGTCTTTAAATCAAAAGATATTTTCACTTTTTAGTGGATCGAAATTTGTTGATTTTTTTACATATTCTTTCTTACTTCTAATTTTCATACCTTTTGTCAAGAATTGAAGTCCAAAGAACATATTTTGTTTTTTTAAGGTTTTTTTTTCTTTTTCTCTCTCTTTTTCTCGTTGACTTTTTTCAGCACAACTTGAAGGACAAGCGTAATCATAGAACTTAAGCCTTTTACTTTAAGGTCAATTGGTGGGACTTTGAGACGATATACCAGCTTTTATAAATATATATGGAGAACAAAAGGGATTTTTTCTTTAATGGACGATGGAGAAATCCTAAGTACAGATTCGGATTCTGAGAAGCTCAGACCTTAGGAAAAGTATACTCTGGTCGTTGTTGACCTGAGTAATTACAAGAGAATTTGTTTGAATTTTCCATGATTTTTAGAAAATCCAAAAGTCTAATTTCGATTCGAAAATTTTTTGAATGTTTGTCTAATTAAGAATGATTAACGTAAAATTTTATATTAAAAAATGTTAATATCATAGACGAAAAATATTTCAGAGTGTTTCTTTGGAGAAAAAAATTTATTAATAAAATTTCGTTTTAATGTGTTCAATTCGCATACAATTCAAACAATTAATAAGCAAACTGAAATTTACTGTTGGTGAGGATAAGTTGGTTCCTATGCGCATTTCACTGGTTGCTTAGGCCAGATCATCAGGAAACCTTGTTCCAAAGACTTTAGAAAAGATAAAGATATTACAAAAATAAAACTGTAAAGTGAGTAAGAATTAAAAACACTCAAGTTTAAATTGCAACGATATCAAAGCTTAACAAAAGAACAACAATGAACAGTGAGTTTACATTTTATTACATTCCCAACTACAATTAGTTGGTTTTTTTTTTTTATTTCTATTTGTAGTTGTTAGTGGTTAGTTTTATTGAACGTTTCAATTTGGTCAACCTTAAAATGACAAATATTCGAAAATGCCCAATACTTCGATATTGAAAACCAGGTTTTTTAACTAACTCTTAAACCGCCAATTTTCAAAACCCAATTAAAAACATAGATAAAGCCCGGGCTTTCGAATAGGTCGAAGCCAAGTTTTTAAAGCTCCTTATTTCGGGAGCATTTTTGCTAGGTGAACTAATAAGGAAATTTCAATGATTGTTAAAACCAAAAAAATCTCATATATAGACAACTTATAAGATCAAATTTATTTACCTTGACTGTCGCTAGTATCCATCATATTTGGGGAATCATAAGAACCCAATTTAGTAGACGGAAATCGTCGAATCAACTTTAGTGCACATAAGAACTCTAAAAAAATATATACTATTTATTGGGTCTACTAAGACCAATAATGTAGATGTTACAAACGGAATGAAAAACTTTCTATACCCTTTGCACCTGTAGAGAAAGGTTTATTCGTCCGCCATTAGGAAAAGAAAAAATAATGTTTATATATTTATTGAGTTGTAAAGCAAGCAGTATCTACTTATAAAAAAAACATATACATTCATATATAAACTTTTTCAATCTAACAAATTTTTTAAGACTGTTTGTAAAAAGTTTGCAGATAAAGTTTTTTTGATAATGAAATTATTTTTTCCTGGAACTCAATTTTTGCTTATTCATATTGCTTGATTCGATTTGTTCAAAAAACAACAATAAAACAGAAAACCAAAATTAATTTTATTACATTTTTGTGAATCTTGTTGCTTAATCACACGTGGCAAGAAAAAGGAAAACTGCCCTCGACGGCTGTAACAAGCGTTAACACAAATACATAGATAAAATTGATCTAAGAGTGAGAAGTTGATATGTTTCTAATAATACAATTTGATTCGCAAAAGACGAATTAAAACAAGTAAAAGTGCTATGTTCAGCTATGCTACGGTGCTAGAGGGGCAGAAATTTATAAAAGTACCGTTCTTTATAAATATAAATAATTCGGTTTTGTGCCACTTCCAAGTTGCTTGTAACTACCTTCCCTCCGATCAATTAGTAGAGTGTTTTTCGATTGTCTACGAATTTTAACTACTTCGGCACAGATAAACAGTAGATTTTGCGGAATACGTTAGAATCGAATTATGAGTTCTTAAATTATACTTTTTCGTCACATTAAAGAGTTGTTCAGATAATTGTAACTGTTATATAGTTACAACAATAGCATAATTGAACCTTTCCCATATTATATTGACTTCTTCGCAATAGTTTGCTGTTAAATAGTGAATACTACAAAAGCAAACTGCCTAAAAGAACACAGTTTGTATTTAAATTGCAATGTGATCTGTGGTTCGTGCGTGTAAAATAATATAAATTTATAAAATTATGTAAGATAAAGTGAAATTTTAAATAATTAGTATTGTGGTTTTTTATTAAAATGTTAATGGCTTTTAATCCAAATTTTCATTTTCAAGTTCATTGAATTTAATTTTCATTAAATTATTTTTATGAAGAAAGGAATATTACAACATGAAATTAATTAAAATTTATTGACAATATTTCATTATTGACTGAGTTGGGAATTGAACCCAGGTTTTCACGGACAGGTTGTCCTGACTAGTTTCGATTGTAACCACACAATCTCTTCAGAGGGGTTTGCCGTTTAGTATCATTAGTCAAACGTCAATCTTTAAACCAAATGGTGTTTTACCTTGGTAGATCGAAATTTGCTTTGAATGAGTGATTACCTATTTAAATGGATTTACATGTTCTTCCTTACTTCTGTTTTTCGTACATTTTGTCAAGAATTCTTCTTGAAATCCAAAGCACATTTTTATTTTGTTTGTTTGTTTTCAATGTGTTTGTCTTTCTTTTTCTTTTTGACCTTTTTTTTAAATGTAATAGTTATTATATTGTACTTAAAATTAGGACCCAGCGAAATCCAAATGGTACCGAAAAGCGTTCTAGTACACCAAAGTTGTATAAATGAGTGCACAAAATAGCCCAAACATATTGTTCGGTTAGATTGGGGAAATATTTAATAAATTCTCATACATTTTTTTAAAAGCCAATGAAAGTGAGATTAAAGAAAAAATCAATTGATAATTGTCTTTTTTTTAAAGATTTTAGTGATTTTCTGAAACTGTTTGTTTATTTAATGCCTTAAAAAATGTTTGTGGAAAATTAGTGTTTTTATATAATTTTTCTAGTGATCCTCACTTTATCAGGAAAGAAAAGGAAAAGTTTTGAAAAGCGGTAAAAAAATGTGCTAGTTATAATATAAGGAAATTTTACAAAGTTAGTGTTTGAACAAATTTGTGATTTTCTGTAAATTCCTTTAAAGAAACTGGTCCACATTAGGTTTTTAACTTTAAAACATTAACAGCTTTTTGATTTAATGTACTGGTTATTTTTTAATATTTATAAAGTTTAAGCTCATTTGTTTCTATTTTACTGAGACTTTCCCTACAAAATCAAATAAAGATAAACAGTTAAATTGGCCACGTTTTATTATAAAGAACAATAAGAAAAAATGTTACTTCAAAAGAGTGCTTTTTGGAGCCAGGAGCGATACTACTAAATTTAATTGATATTTAACTACCAAAGCCCTATAACTCTTCATAAAATATAGACACTCGGCGGATACTGAAAGCAAATATTACCAAAGTGGGACACTTCTTCCCGAACGATGTAACTACATCAATACGAATTGAATAGAAAAAGCGATAGATTTTTGGTAAATATGTATTGTTTTTTTTATTATTCCTGCACTAAATCCAGCGAAGCTTGTCTGCAGGATACCAGAATCTCTGGCGGGAAACGAACCCGCAACCTCGGTACTGATAGACTAGCTCACTACCAGCTAGCCTACCGGGGCACCCTTAGATTACGGGGACACTATTTAGATTATTTTTCGATCGAATTTGTTTGCAATCTTTGGCTCTTTACTTTCACCAGATATACAGAAATCTATAAAATATAGTCTCGCAATCTGTACAAATTATGCATCTTTATGCCCTCGCAAATGAACTGTCAAAAATTGTATGAGAATTAATTTATACAAACTTCGTAATTTTGCCCAAAAATTTTAACTCGTTAACTTGCGCTGTTTAGTTGTGCATTTATACAAACAGATTTTTTTAATACCTACCGACGTGTTAATTAAAAGTTTAAGTGCTAACAAATCACAACCAACATATATTTACTTGGAATATAATGAGCAAATTAGGCTTTTGGTTTTCTGTATTTAATTTTGTATTGACGGTTCTTAGAATCTGACGTTTAAAATTGCAAACAATTCGGAAAGGGCCTTCATGAAAAGGGTCTCCCAAGTTTGCCCATTTACACAAAAGGCAATTTTAAGCGATTTCATGAAAACCATTATTGTCTTTGTATGAAATGTTTAACCCCTACGCTTTCAATCCCGCCCACAATTTTTCGGATGTTGGCTAATAATAACCAAGATGCTTGCACCTTATTTAAGAACTTTGGCTCTTTTTGATCCACAGATATAAAAAAAAGACTAGAATAGCTTTGTATGAGAAGGCCACTTCACAAATCCCGACCGCATTTTGTCGTGTGTGTTTGAAAACTTGCTCTTTTGCCGTTCTCGAGATATATAAAACAACAACAGCAAGAGATTTACACTTAAAATTAGAGGCAGTCGTGGTTTTTTGCTAAATTTTCAGCCATTTGTGGAACGATCAGGCTGAATTTCACTATCAAAATTTAGCGGAGAATATCGTGTCTGGGGTCGTCAGAAAATCCATTTCAAATAAACGACTGACAGACGGAGATACGGACATCGTTAAATCCACTTCGCTTCTCAGGATGACCCTGCACATATACACTTTATAGAGCCTGGGAATAATATTGTAGAAATTACAAACGGAATGACCAACCTACCAACTGTGGTGAAGCATAGAAAAAGTTCCTACTAACGGCCTAGTTCTGGAAAAGGAAATCGCGTGAAATTAAATTAATTAAAATCGATGAAATATTTTTTTAACTGACCTTTGTTTTGCTGACTTAAAGAGTAGTTGAACTCTTACTCAAAGTATGATGTACAATATAAAATGCGATATTTTAATGAACTATTAAAACAGGTTCGTTTTTGAAATTAGCTCGATTTCAATTTTATTCGAAGTCGATCTGCAGTACATGGTTGCAAAGCAATATTTTGAGTGCTGTTTATGTCTGGTGCAAAAAAAATTCAAATTGTAGAAAAAAATGTCTGAATTGGAGGTTGATTGGTTTAACCTCAGAATTGTCATTTATAAAACTTGACATGATATTGCCAAAAATAATTTTTTCTCTCCGTGTATCTTATTGTCAAGAGCTAACTTAATATTAACAAAGACAACCCAAAATTTAATGGTGACTCGTATAACAGCTTCAACATTTAAGAGTGTTAATTTATACATACGTCTACATGTGCATAATTTAAACCTTAAGGTGTCTATTAGTTAACACAATTTTCATTAGTAAATACATGGGTACATACATAATTGTGTAGCTGTGTATGTACCTGCATTAGAATCACTAGAAATAACGAAATTATTTATAATGAAATACTACATTCACTAATTAAGCCTCATAGGGATAAAGTACAATTACATAAATTTAAATGACTAAATATGAGAAAGTCTGCGTAAATATTTAATTTATCATACAAACCAAACAAAAAAAAAAGGAAGTGGAATATAAATATAAATTATTAGATAGTTTGTAAAATTTTGAAACATAAATACTAAATTGGATGCTTTATATTCGCTTTTTGCTAAAATAATTTACTAAAGCTTAACAAAACTAATATTTTACCTTTAATTTTATGTTTTGTGTAAAATGAAACTACAGAAAATTATATAAATAAATATAAATTATGCCCACAATACCATTAGGAATTATAATCAAGCTAAAAAAGTGATTAAAGCCAGTTAAACGAATAAATATTTAGTGAAGAGAATAAATTTCACTTTAACGAGAACTATACAATTATACATAATATATAACAACGATTTAGTTAAAAAAAATTAAACGAAAGCAACAAAGAAAAATATTACAGAAAAAGACCTTGTGAAAACAAACTAAATGCCAGTCATCTGTTTTTTTTTTTATTTTATTTTTGAAGTCGACAGTGAAACAAATTTAAGTAGAAAAACAAAATTACACTTGTTACCACCACCCTTATTATGTGCTGATTTATATATGTTTGAGTATGTGTAAAAGTTACTTGCAACGAGGGTAGAGTTTTAAATTTAATAAAAGGAATTTTATTGCGTGATGTTTTTTGTTAAACCCTAGAGTATCTTGGTACTGTATCGCGCCTAGGTTTTGATTGATTCATTCCAAAACTTGTTCACTATGGTTGCTTTAACCTTTATGTGCTCGGGATTGTTAATTTACGTTAGCGGTCGGAAGTCTACATATGTAGCAAACATGTACGTGTATGGAAAACTATGTCAACATATGAAACAAAACACTAGTACGCCGAGTGTTATACTTGAATGCAAATGTTTATATTTAGAAAAATTTATATAATTTTTAGATACAAAGTTAAGGTGAAAATTTTTGCGTTAGTATAAATCAGAAATCGTTCGAGCATTGACGGTTTGAAAATCAAATCAAATACGGCTGACTCGATGCGCCTTTTGGCAGCCCAAAATGGGCCAACAGCAGTGCCATGAAGCACATTATGAGCACCCATTTGAATTGCTTGATTAGGCAAATTGGAAAGATGTTGTTCAAAAAGTGCCGCCTCCTCCTCCATTTCGAAACCTAAATCTTCCTCTTAATCTTCGGATCGAATATTGCCTTCTTCAAGTATCATTTAATTTTTAGCATAAGATTCTCCGGGACTTACACGAATTAGACCACTTGCAGCATAACCAGAAGGACAGGAACTTGTATGGTGGTCAGGTGGTACGTAATCATCAGTCAAATCATCAAAATCTAGGCTCTCCTCTGCTTCTTTATCAACTTCGCTCCAAAGATAATCAATATGGCTTTGAAGCTCTTCGTATCATAAAATAATATACACTTACTATTTAACGAGCCGTTTCGGATGGTTTGAGGCATTCCGGACATGTTAATTGTTTTTTTACAAATATATTGCAAAATTATTAAGCACCTCGATAAGAAAAAAAAATCCTGCAATCAGCTTTATCAGGTCCGCAATACTGATCACTACATTATTAATATTGAATATGAATCACTGCAATAACAATTATTGCGAAATACGCATAAACAAAAGTGCACAAAAGAGCAAAGTGTAAAATAATTACCGAATGACATGTTCGACATGCCGCCTTAAAAAAAATTTTAATTTAGTAAAAGATTAATGTGAATTTCCATACTTTTTATATGGCGTCTACATTTGTAGACTATCGGCCAGGAGTTGGTCATTTTGAAAATTAAGGTCTGGGAGGTGCTGTAAATTATGTGTTTAACGTTGTAGAAGCCAAAACTGCTTAGAACTGATTTTTAGGAAGCTACTGAAAATTTCGAGCCCTGTTATTGTGGAAATTTTTTTTCTATGAGAATATATTCTGAATCAGAAACCCTTAAGTCTCCAAGATTAGAGTCACTGGAATTAATTATCGCAGAGATTTCTTCTTCCTTCACACATAGAAAACAGTTAATTATGTTCAGAAAACACTTAAAACTAGCAATGCGACATTATTTTATTTAAATAGAGCGTAAATTGCATTTGCGAAGATTTTTTAAATGTCCGCTGGGATACAAGATCCCAATGGTAGTGAAAGGGTTAAGTGGCAAAGAGTTCAAACGAAACAATTGGCTTTTCACTCATATGCATGATAAATTTACCATTGGAATGATACATTTGAGAACAAACGAAACTAATTTTGTAACTGATTTATTCAATTTTTTACTAACCTTTTTTAAGTTTGCGCTTAAATGTTATGAACTGATTTTTAATCAATAAGGATTAATATAATCAAAAAAGGTTACAAGAAGTTGGTTATTTCATTCCACTCAAATAAATCACCATAAGGAGCATATCAATCAACAAACGTTTGCAAAACTTTTAGCTCAACATTTTTAATTTGTCTTCCTTAATTTTCTCTTCATACCTCATGATAAAAAAAAACTGAGAAAGTAAAGTCGATCAAGCCCGTCCATTTAAGACTCCACATACAGACATGGGCAAAAATAGACCTGGAAAACAAAATTATGCTATCGGGTTAAAGTTAAATTTTTTACAAAAAAAAAAAAATACATATATATATATCTGTCACCATGTGAAAGTGCATAAAAATCTGAAGCGGGGCTCAAAACGAGCACATGCAAAAACTGTTAAATCTAACAACAAAATATACAGAGTTTTTGTTAAATACCATAAAAAATACGCTAGTCTTAAGCGGGTAACAAAAGTAAATTTGGTAACAATTTTGTTTTATATAGACCGTTTGGTGCGGCACTTTTTACAGCAGCGAAAAAGAAAAATGGCATCTCTTAGGCCCTAATCATGTAAAACGGAACGCCAAAGAATTACATTGAAAGCACAAACAATGTCATAAATATTTTGCTTTCTACAGAAATTCATGTACCGTCTTAAAATTTTCAACGCAACAAGCTATGCAGCGTTTGATATTGTTTGTGCTTTCAATGTAATTCCTTGGCGTTGCATTTTGCACGATTATGGCATTAATTTTTTTTTTTTGCCATTTGTCACTAGGGCATTTGAAATTTGATATTTGCAAAAAAATTTCAAGAGTCATTACTCAATCTACCTCTATATGAGAGATTTTTGAACTTTAGAAACGGGGTTTTTATATGACGTATTGTTAATTCTGGACCTACCAGCACAACATTTTTGCATGGCATAGTAGCTGTTAAGTTATCGTCGCCAAATGTAATCTCAATACCAGCATATTTAAGGGAGTTATGACAATTAAAGCTTCCCTCGGGAGTGTCATATGTATAGGAGCTATAGTTGAATATGGACCGATTTTAATAATATTATGTAAAACGCTTTAGGTTACAATAATATATTTTCGACGAAAATTAATATTAACATAGACATAATAAGTTGGCTTATGTACACAAAGATTCTCTTCTTAATGAAGTTTTTACGGCGCCTTAGTAAAATTATGAACCATTTTCGAAAGGCTACGTCCATATGCAGCAAATTTCATAGAATTAGCTTTTGAATTGTGACCTGTAACTTGCACACAATGTTTCGATGGACAGACAACTTGCCAGCGAGCTGGATAGACGGACGGATATAGTTAGACCGATTGAGAAAGTGAATCTAGTCGATGTGTATTATCAAATATTTGTATGTTGAACACACATTAGCACAAATGCATAATACCTTCTCCACTATTCTGCCCTCCTAAGAAAGAAAGTCACATCTCCATTTCAGCAGTTTAGCGAGTACAATTCGAGTAAATTTTCTCGTTTTTAAATTTGTGGTGGCGAGCTTAAAAATAAAACTCGCGGACTTATGCGAAGATGTGACCTATAATCCTGTGTGGGTTTTTAAGGAAATTTTAAAATTTTAGGCAACTTTGCCTAAAAGAAGTTTTTTTATAAACTAAAATGTTTAAAAAGTTGGATTTAAACATTTTACTAGTCTTAGGAAAATAGTTAAGAGAACTTCTAAGCAAAGAAAAATTTATTCCAGTATATTTTAAACTTTTTCTTCACTTATCGATCACGAATATCGATAGCGAATGCCGTAATTTGAACACTGATTTCTATATAAAAATTTTTTCTTACTTAAAATATTTAAGTCCCCTCGTTTACATATGTGTGTGTAAATGTATACAGTATATAAGCTCTACGTGTAAAAACAAATAAATAGGTTATAAGTCAAAAACTAAAAAACAACTGTTTCTTCAAAAAAAAAAAAAAAAATTAATAAATTTACAATGAAAAAATAAATTATATAATATTAAGCTTTATTTTCTTTGTGGAAAATAATTTTTTTTTACCTTTCATGCTCTTAAGTCGCAGGCAACAAAGTTTTTGCCTAACACATGCACAAATATACTACAAATTTAGAACTTTTCATGGATGTGTAAATGGGTATACATTAAGGTTATATTTGTATTTGTATGCTAGTAATACATTGCACAAACAAAAAATTATTTAAGCAGAAAATATGCATAAAACGGAAGTTAAATGAATTTTGATGGCAACATATTAAATCTAAACGTTCTAAAAACCGCACAAGCTTACGGTTTATTTTTTTTCTCTCGTAAACAGACACATACACGCATTTATGCTTATAATTAAATTACTACAAAACCCAGCAATTAAAATAAGTAATAAAATTCTTTCGACATTACTTTTCAACAGAGCAGCTTACAAAGCCAATTAACATGTGTTTTTGCCTATTAATCATAGAAGTGTAGTGTTTTGTAGAAGTTTTGTAGTGCTGAAGAGAAACATTTAGTTTTGACATAGATTACCTGAAAATTAGTTGCTCACCCTGAAATATGAAGAATCTCATACTCCGCACTCAAAATTTTCTTTCTTTTGGCATTACTTTTTACTATGCCAGCTAAGATTATTTATTTCCACTTATATTTGAATCACTAGGCTTATTTTTCAAGGCGAAAGCAATAAAATGTATTATATATTTTCTGGGTATATTTAATATTTAACACCCACTATTCAGCTGAAATAAAAATTCAGTGCGGGTAACGCGGGTTCGATTCCTACCAGAGACACTGATCTGTTTGACAACAACACCCATTGGTAAATAGACCAATCTAGCGACGGCAAAATCATACCGTCTAAACGAATAACCTGATCCACAATAAATGTGTGGATAAATTATAAGCAAGGATAAAAGCTAGAAGCTCTGTAAAAAATTCAGCACTTATTTTTTTGATATAGAAGAACATATTACCGATAAAATTTTTTAGTCTGCTAGAAACTCATGTCTTCCCAACTAAATCTCTGATCCACAAAAATTTTATGGATGACTTATATAGATTTATGTACGCTAGAGATCGATATAAGGCAGTGAATGCTATATGTTGTTAGATAAGAATTCTCTTAACGAGGAAATTCCTTAGGTGGCAACAGTATCAGTTTTTAGTTTTATTCCTTTAATTATCTTTTCAAAGCTATTGCAAATATGTGATAATATTTAAATAAAGCACTTTCAATCTACAAATTAATTTAATTTAAACAATCTTCATAATGAAATTTAGATTTTTTTCGGATCCTTAATCTTCTTGGATACTAGATTCTAACAAAAAAATTTGTACGGCTTGAGGAAGACGATCAATATGTTTATATGATGTCTTTGCCGATATCGGTGACATAACGGGGTCTAAAGTATACGATCCCTAATAGATCCCTAATGGTTAATTTACGAGACAATTTTACCCAACAATTTCTAAAGTTTTTATTTCTTGTCTCAATTGATCCTTTGACAATATTTTTATGGGCAAAGAAACAGATTTTATTATTTCAGCACTATAAATGGAGATTTTATGAAGACTGGAGGGCATGTTGTACCAAGGCTATAAATTAAAATATATCAGAGTTTCCCTGGCAAGTTTACTGAATGCTTCTGTATCAATAGTACAACCACAAGCCATAGTTCTCAGAATGGTTTCTAAATATTGCAGACGATTTTCATTAACTCTTGTAATTGATGCAGCAAGATTAGGGTATTATAAAATTAATATTGTTTTTCAAAACATTGAAAACGACTACATGTTTGGTACTTTAATTTAATAACAAGTTCCTTCGAAAGCAAATTACACCAAAATCATATAGAAGTACTAATAAGTATGAAAATTTTAATGCTGTAAAAGTTGCATCCGCAAGTCTCCTCACCTAATTTTTGGAGCAATATTATTTTAAAATATATCTCTATAAAGATTTGAAAATATAAGAAAAACCTTTTAAAATGGCTGATATAACACTTTATCAAAAAAAAAGTTACCTAGTCCGAAAACGTTCAGCAAAACCGATTCAATACGTCTACAAATTTTAAATAAAAGTCTATAGAGAATTACAACCCAAATTTATATCAATGTTTTAATTGCCATATATTGGAAACCAGCTCACTTAGTGATAAATAAATTTTATTTTTCAATACACTGATTTTTCCGCTTTAAGGCTGCGCTTGTTTTGTTTAAATTTAATGATTTTTTTTCCACCGTTAGAATAAGGCCATTCCCTCTGTGTAATGGGCTGAAGATTTAACTAGCTAGCATCAGCTTCACGAGCAAAATTACCGCATTTGAGCTAATTTTTCGATCATAAATCGTTGTGAGAAAATTATACCCTGCGTATGAATCACTTAAAAGAATAATTTACGATATTCTGAATTCTTTTTGAACATATGAACGAATCATATGTCATTCCTTTTTCAATTGCTCTAGTGATAAATCAGTTTTATATTCAAAACATTTAGAAATCATTTTTTGAACATATGAATGAATCCTTTTTCACTCGCTCAAATGATAAATCCGTTTTAATCATCAAAAGTGATCTGAAAGAACTAATAAAGGTGATTTTTACAAAAAATTATCAACCAAATGGCAGCTGGGCCAAGCTAGGATTTTATGTCATAATCGAATCTTTAAGGAATCAGCTTCACGATTAAAACCACCTCATATGAGATCATGTTTCGATCATAAGTGATACTATCGTTGGAAGAAAATGGTACTCTACAGATGAATATACCAAAGAATCATTTGTGATACCATTTTCTGATTAATTTTTGAATATATGAAAAAATTATATGTAAATCCTTTTTAAATTGCTGATGAATCCGTGAATTATCAGTTTTGTCCCTGCGGGAAATTTGTGCCAATTGTTCCAACAGAACTGGTCCTGGGATTTGTAAATATAAAATAAGAACAAAAAGAAATAACTAATGACACCTGAAAGGAGAACTAATCACTTAACTAGTATATTTGCTAAGAACAAAAACGTAGATTTTTTATTTTTTTAATAATTTTTTTTTATAAAAATGATTTTATATTTATTTATTAGGACCGTTTTTGTTACCGGTTCAGTAGCCACCCGTGTTGTGAAACATTTATTTGGGACTATTAAAAAATGTGTTCTTAAAATGAAGTCAAGGACTTTTTTATTGGAAAACTGACAAGGACTAGCATTGTAGTAACTAACCCTTAACACGTTTACTGAGAATAGATGTGTGACTGGGCAAATTGTGGCTGTTTGGTATCAATTAACCCCCTTCAATGACAACCCCATGTAAAAGTGATAGGTCCCATTCTTATAAAGTGTTAGAACTAGGACAGGTCTCTGCCACCAAAGAACGTATAACGGGACTACTTTAGTGTCAGTTCGCTTCCCTCTAGGGATATTCAGAACATGAAGAAATCATTATTTGAACATATGAATGAATCATATATGAATCCCTTTTTTAATCTCTGAAGTTATAAAACAGTTTTTAACATAAAATGTGATCTTGGAAGTGAAGAGATGTGATGTTTACAAAAATTTATCACCCAATTGCGAACTGAGTAAATAAAATAAATTAAGTTTTTAAATCTTTTACAGATCCATAATTTAATATACATTGTACTTTATTTAGATATCAACTTTGGAAGTACCTGCTTACTCGCACGATTACCATTTACTTATTCGTTGGGAATATGTCTCGTTGGTATTTATATAGATAGTCAATAATACTATGTGGTACTCTATTGAGAGGCAATTTGTGGAAAAATAATTACCAGAACTGCTGGTAAAAATATTTTTCCATGAATCCTAGGGGATGATATTTCATGCAAAATACGAAAACAAAAATGCTCAGTACAACAGCCACATTGAACCAAATTTGCTTAAACATCAAGAATCAAAAAAGGGAATATAGAAAAAAAAAAAAATAACAAAAACAATAAACGAACACTTTGACAGGCTCATTTTACTTGTACGTTGTTGTAGTTGTTGCTACTTATTTCTATCAACATTTAGGAATGTGAAGCTAATATTGTGTATCATTTGATAAGCAAAAACAATTCGAAAGTCAGCAAAAATAAAAAAAAGGAAAATAACTGAAAAATTCAATTTAACAGCTGCTTGCGGAAACGGAAGTTTCCATATACAGCCATAACTGACATACAGTTTTAGCAAACAAATATTCCCCATTCTATTGCCTTATTGGAAACGGAATTGATGGGGTGGGAGGTAAAAATTTGAATTTTAAAATAGCCATTAAAGAATCATATAATATTTTTACTCTTTTAAAAATTTTACAAAATAATAAAATATATTTAAAAAGAAAAACAATAATATTTCATTTTCTTTGGTAAATAACTGAGTTACAAAAAAGCCATATTTAATTAAAATCAAAGCTTAAAAAATATTTTTTTTTAAAAAGGGAAGTCCAATTTTGTATAAAATTAGACACTATCGTAGACATTTTTGGCAATTTTAATTCACCATAGAACTTTTGCACCGTTTCACACACGCCCTAAATTAAAAATATTTACTTTAAACCTTCGTTCACAATGATAGCAACAATTTCGTTTTTCCTGTATCTTATTTTTTCCAAAGAATTTCATATAAAGGGTGGTCCAACCAAAACGCACGATGTTAATGGTAACTAAAAAAATGTTTTCAGAGAACTATGATTATATTTTTTATTATGATAGAAGGATCTATGACAATTATGTGTGAAACAAAATATCGGCCAAAAGCTTTCCATGGCTTCGGTGGCATGCCTCTAGCCGATGGTCCACATTTTCAATGACTCTGAGACATAATTGAATTACATTAACGACATAGAGTTAATGTGCGGTATTATTTCATCCTTTTGCTCTTGAATTGTTGTTGACTTACTGACGTGCACTTTGACTTTTAAATATCCGTAATGATTGAAGTCCAACAGAGCCAAATCACATGATCGTGTCGGCCAATTAACATCACCTCGACGTTATATAACATGGCCATGGAATTTCTCGTGCAAAAGAGTCATTATTTCGTTGGCTGTACGGCAAGTGGCACCATCCGTTTGGAACTACATATCGTGCAGGTGCATATCCTCAATTTCTGGCCACAAGAATTCCGTTATCATCTCGCGATGGCAAACACCATTCACGGTAACTGCTTGGATTTTCTTATTTTCGAAGAAGTACGGCCCGATGACGCCGCCAGCCCATAAACAACACCAAACATACATGCACAGGTGTTTAAACATTTCCGACAGACCCGCTTTGGTGAAATTTTCGCACAATTCTCCCGATTGTGGACTTATTTGGTCGATTAAGCTGACCAAAAAAATTACGACGTTCACGAAATGCATTTTGATTCGAACGCCCATTTTCGTAAAAGACTTGTGTACCTCTCTGTGGTTGAATTTGTTAAACACTGAAACAAATAAATGTCAAATGAAGTTGAGCAAAAAACATAGCTAACATAATTAACATCGTGCATTATGGCTGGACCATAATTTATTTGATGAACAAAAAAGGAACCATGGCGAACAGATGAACTTACCGTCATAACATAATTTTGTTCTGGAAGGCTCTTTACCGCCCATGAGTCCCAAATAGTTACACCTGAAATTTTATCTCTTAATACTGTGGTGTATTGTATTATATGGCAGAGCTTGAACGATAATACTTTTTTTACCTGCACATTTATTATTTTTAATATGTTGAATGTTTTTGTATCACATAAGACCTTTTGATCTTTTAATTGCATATTTTTTAAAATTTCTTGGACCATATTTGATGCTCCAAGACACTTTTTTAGCTTCAAATTTCTGTTTCCCTGTATTCCCATAGTTTTGGTAAAATTTGTTATGGAAACTTTTTTAAGGATGTCAGCTAAAAACGTCCTTTTAAGAGGATCAATGCGTGACAGAATTCAACTGAACAGATATGAGTTTATCATAGTTAACTATACATTTTAATCATATATTTTACTTAAAGGAGGTCATACTATTTGACTCTTGCAGAACAGCGTAACTAAAGTAATTCTTCAACGCACGCAATTTATGCATAAATAAAATAAATTTCCTGTAGCTTAGAAATTAAACGATATCGTGTCAATTTCAAATGTCTTCAAAGAAAATCTAGCGCACGAAAAATGTTTAATATGTTTTTTTTTAATATAAAAAGTCATCAACATTTGAATTCATATTTTTTTCAACTTAGTATTCATTAGTAACTTTACCAGAATGCTAGTCCTAATATTTAGTAGTACCATTTCAGTACTTGGTATATTTGCAAGAATGTATTTGAATTTGCACATACAACCATAAATATATTTTTGAGTAGATGTTTACATGTATATGTGTTCGATTATTTCTAAGGACTTTAGTTCAAGTGAAATTACTATTTTGTGTTAAGTGTATGTGTGTGTGTGTGTCTGTATATTATTAATGTGTACATATTTAAATGAGTTACTTAGCAATTAACTTAAATTGCTTCATAAATTATACCACAACAATTCTGCACACATATCCACATCCACACCAACATTAACATAAACTATGTAATCTAATGCTAACTACTACAACAACGACATAGTACAACTCAAAATTATCTGCTTTATGATATTATTTTAAGACCTCACTACCACTAAAGCAATACACGACCACCTTAAGCGCATTTCATAGGAAGTGCCCATACAACTATGTCGTTGTTGCGCCTGTATGTATAATGGAAACTAGTACCCAGCGGGAAAACTCAGAAGACCTTCTTACTTCAGGCCTTATTGAAGGCCTGCTTAGAATTTTTTTATCAAGTACCATTCTGATCTAACTGATAAAGAATGCCTCATAGAGGGCCTCGGCTTTTTTGTATAAAAGATAAGATACTCATTCCACACTCGCTTCTATGAGAAGGGAAAAGAGAAGGAGTAACATTTTTTTTTTTTGTCAAATCAAAAGTATTATTTTTTTATTCCAGTTGCCATTCTTATGTACCTGCCAAAGAAGAGAGCGGAAGGAATACTCCGCAATGACCACGTGTGTAAAAAAGATATGACTATGGAATGGAGCGAGCAGGCGTTTTACATTCAAAAGAAGGAGTACAGAGGCCTTCTAGAAGGCATCCGTACACCTTTTTTCCCCCGCTGGGTATATTCCAAATACAACTGTTCTAATATTGAAGCTCTTCTGTATGTGTTTGTTTGTATGTTCCCATTTTGTAGATGATTACAAGGAACTGTTTAAAGTCATCTACTTTAATGTTGATTACAAATTAATGTTTATAGCTAAAATAATGTATGCATTCTGTAGCTACTTATAAATATTTGTGTATGTGCTTATACATCCCAGAAAGCATTTTGTATCATAATCGAATATTTTAGGAATCATCTTCAAGGCCAAAATAACCGCATATGAGCTAATTTTTCGATCATAAATAATACTCTTGTTGTAAGAAAATGGTTCGCTACCGATGAATCACTTCAAAGAATCATTTGTGACACAATTTGCTGATTGGTTTTTAACATATGAATGTACCATATATGAATCCTTTTTCAATCTTTCTATTGATAAATCAGTTTTATATTCAAAACGTTTATGTGAAATCGTTATTTGAATATATGAACGAATCATTTATGAATCTTTCTTCAATCGCTCAACAGATAAATAAGTTTTTAGTCATCAAGGTGATCTGAAAAGACTCGTTAAGCTGATTCTTACAAACAAATATAACCCATATGCTAGCTGGGATATTGCTAATGAAAATTTTACTTCTATGTAAATCTTTGTTTTATTTTATTAACTTCCTTCTGAAAAAAGTTGTTAAGTAAAATATATTTTGTTCCTTATTTGAAACTAAGTTATACTTGTTTGTTACAAATGTTACCGTGGAATGAAATTTAAGGTCAGTTGTGAAATATATTGGTAGCAGTAAACTGAAAATCTTTCAAAAATGGAGTTAAAAATATTTTTTTCTACAATTTTCGATTATGTGGTTAGACAAACAATATATAGTCAACTTAATTCGATGAACCGTCGGATCTATTTTG
The DNA here is from genome assembly GCA_943735925.1 of Pollenia amentaria. Classification (NCBI taxonomy): domain Eukaryota; kingdom Metazoa; phylum Arthropoda; class Insecta; order Diptera; family Polleniidae; genus Pollenia; species Pollenia amentaria. The sequence goes on along the minus strand of OX031007.1, from coordinate 181,606,280 downwards.
AAACATTGGACAGAAGCAAACCAGGGCTTGCAACATTTAGCCGGTATTGGAAATCGATATTACAGCTTGAATTATTTGAATACGTAAATTTCGGGATTTACGCAAATAAAAACATATTTGCGTGAATATGTAAAATTCCTGTCTTCATTAAAATAATTTAATGAAAATTAAATTCAATGAACTTAAGCCTAATTAATATATCGAAATTTGGATTAAAAACCATTAACAGTTCAATAAAATAACCACAATACTAATTATTATATTAAATATATCTAAAATAATAACAATATACGAACATTTTCATTGGCACATTAGACTCAACTTCAATACAAGGTACTTAATGGTAAATGTTTTCTTTTTCTGCACTGTATTTTCAGATGTGTACTGTGGGGCAAAAAACATATTTTACATTATCTTTAACCTTCTTACACTCACGCATAGCGTCTCCTATTATTTTAATACCATCCACCACCGCTAGTGGTGAATGAGGGTATGTCAAAATTTTACGTTTGTACAAATATTTTGTGTTGTTAATTGGGGTGTTTGCTGTTTGGACAACCATTTGAAGCAATGTTTGTAGAAATATTAAAAATTGTTAATATATGACAGCCATGTTGGATATTTGTCAAACTTTTTGTTGAGTCTAGTGCTAAAAGTAATCATTTCAGCGAAAACTTTGCAGAGTAAAGACGTAGAAGAAGAAGCAATAAAATCATTTTCAGCCGTATACTCTCATTTGTTAACAGCATTGTTTACCCCAAAACTGCTCGTTGTTAGAGTACTATTTACTCCAAAATTCTTTTTCTTTCTTTTATATTTCTTCTCCGTTTTATACAAATAGCGAGCAACACAACACAATCATCGTCTGCTGTCATTGAAAACGAAATAAAAATGTATGTTTGTACGAAATACGATTGTGTTGTTTATTGGCAAACGGAAGCAAAACGAAGTACATGTTTGCCAAGCAATTTATGTGCTTTATTATGCCCTTAAATTTATGTTTCCATGTCAAAGTTTCTTATTATTAATCTCAGACCCCATACTGTTTATATGTATATTCCCGGTCCTTGAGTAATTATTATTCGATTAAGCCATGTCCGTCTGTAAGTCCGTAGGTCTGTCCATCCCTCCGTCTGTTGAAATCACTCGCACTTTCGAACAGCTCAAAAGAAAAGGACAATATTGGTGTCGAATTGCTTCTAGTTATCCTCAGCAGCTAGAGCTTGAAATTCAGCAAATTCGATTCAGTAGGATAAGAGTTATAAAACCAAATATGAAACCATCACCCTTAAAAACTTATAATTTTGCTACAAAGTCGAACGTAAATGGTGGTATAATGCACGGATTGATATAAGATTTTGTGCAAATTAGATCTATAAATATGACTAAAATCACAGGCGGCATGAAATAACCCCCCAAAATATAAGTCCCCAAAAAAATTATGAAATAAATCCCCAATTTTTAGGGACTTATTTCATATGAAATAAATCCCCAATTCTTAAAATGAAATAAATCCCTAATGAAATGAAATAACTCCCAAAATCAAAATGAAATAAGTCCCCAATATTTAGGGACTTATTTCATATAAAATAGTTCCCCAATTCCAGAAATGAAATAAGTCCCCAATATAATACATATTGTTCAGTTTTGGTTGGGCGCAAAGACTTTTTCCTCTATGGTATAACAAACACCGGCTTCGCTAACTAAAGCTTTTCTGCATAGCCGGCCTTCGGCCGGGCGCAAGGATTTTCTCCTCTATAGTATTCCAAACACCGGCTTGGCTAACTAAAGCTTTAATGCATAGCCGGCCTTCGGCCGGGCGCAAGGATTTTCTCCTCTATAGTATTCCAAACACCGGCTTCGCTTACTAAAGCTTTTCTGCATAGCCGGCCTTCGGCCGGTCGCAAGGATTTTCTCCTCTATAGTATTCCAAACACCGGCTTCGCTAAATAAAGCTTTTCTGCATAGCCGGCCTTCGGCCGGGCGCAAGGATTTTTCCCCTATATTGTATTCCAAACACCGGCTTCGCTAACTAAAGCTTTTCTGCTAACCCGATCTTCGGTCGGGCACAAGGCATTAGTTAGCGAAGCCGGTGTTTGGAATACTATAGAGGAGAAAATCCTTGCGCCCGGCCGAAGGCCGGCTATGCAGAAAAGCTTTAGTTAGCAAAGCCGGTGTTTGAAATATCATAGAGGATAAAATCATTGCGCCCGGCCGAAGGCCGTCTATGCAGAAAAGCTTAAATTAGCGATTCGGGATTTTCGAATTCGAAATTATAAAGTTCGGGACTTAGAGATTCCGATTTCTGAAATTCAGGACTTAAAAATAATCCCAATTTTTTTAGGATTCTGAAATTATAGTTTTTGATACTTAGTCCCTTTTTTATGTTTGGTAAACGTATGCAGTGAATATAACAAAACACAATTTGTCATCATTATGACTTTTAAAATATGTAATTTAAAAATTAAATAAGTCCCCAAAATATTTTTAGGGACTTATTTCATTTCAGATTTTTGGGGAGTTATTTCATATGAAATAATCCCCCAATTGAAAAAATGAAATAACACCCCAAAAAAAAGAAAAAACCCCCCAAAAATCGTTTGTACAAATTTTTGGGGGGTTATTTCATATTTTTTTTGGGGCGTTATATTTTGGGGGGTTATTTCATGCCGCCAAAATCACACTGTCGGAATTGAGTTTAAGCCTCCTAAAACCGTTACAAATAACGCTTGGACTAGAAATCACACTGTCAAATTTTGTGACGAGCGGTCCATAATTTCAATTTAAAGAGTTTTGTAGTCCAAAATCCGTAGCTAATAATGATATTGTATTAAAATTTGGTCTGTCATACTTCTATAACAGCAGAAATCACACCATAAATTTTCGTTAAGATCGGTCCATAATTAACCATATTAAGCCCACACCTGAAAAATTTGGCTCCAAGCTCTTAATATTTTGTTTACAAGATTACTAATATATCTTTTTGGAGCTGCTGCTACTTGTAGTCTATTTCTCTAACATTGGTTGTAAACAGCAAGTGTCACTACCCATTTCCGACATGCGAAAGAATTCTTTCATTCGTACAAATACATTTAAAACAAAAAACAAATATTTTAGAATTTGTTTTTGTTTTAAATGTAGTTGTTGGTAAGAAAGAATTCTTTCGCTAATCGGAAATAGGCTATTAGAGTAAAATAAATTTTTCAAAGATTAATATGTTATTACTTTACAAAAAAGAAAAATAATTAGTATTGTGGTTATTTTTTTTTTTAACTGTTAATGGGTTTTAATCCAAATTTCGATATTTTTAATTAAACTAAAGTTCATTGAATTTTACAACACGAAATTAATTAAAATTTATTGATAATTTTTCATTCTTGACTGCGCTGAGAATTGAACCCAGGCTTTCACGGACAGGTTGCCCTGACTACTTTCGTTTGTAACCACACAATCCCTTCGGAGGGATTGGCCGTTCTTACTCACACTTTGAAGACGGATGACGTCAATAGTCAAACATCAATCTTTAAACCAAATGGTATTTTACCTTGGTAGAATAAGCAAATTTCGATCTACCAAGGTAAAATTCTATCAAACTTAAGTGACAGTCAAAGAGCTCATCCGCCAACATTCAACCACAAATTCATCTGTACCCTGCTTCCACTTAGATTAACCCCATAGGACTAGGGATACCAATCGCGACTGGTTTTCACAAATCCTGGGATTCCAAATTCCAAAAAAAGCAAATAAATGGATCCCGGGATTTTTTGGGACTTATAGGTTTTTAAGAATTCATGGTTTCTGAAAATTTAAAGATAAATGCTTTTTAAAGATATCTATATATATAAAAATAAGTCCGTATATGTACGTTGCCGATCTAATCATAAACGCGTAGTGCGATTTCAACCAAACTTATACACTACGTAGGCAGTGGCCCATATATGGTTTATATGAAGTTTGGTTGAAATCCGATAACGCATGTGTGTGCGGTGCGTATGTGAAGTGAGTGTGTTTTTGCCGCAGGCATTTTTTTGTACCGCATACAGCATTCATTAGTATTGAATACATTTTGGTTGTTTTTTTGCCGTGCGAAGCAGGCAACGGGCCCGCTAGTTTATTATAAAAACTATCTTAAAAATGGTTTACAAACAAAAATTGTATAATATATTTAACCCTAGGATTCTCGGTAACTTTTTACCACTAAGTTTTCTTCTTGATCTGAGCAGACCACAATTAGAACAGCTAAAAATTCCAATTAAATAAAAAGTAAATAAATATATTTTTTATTGAAAGTATGCTTATTATTTTAGATTATACGAATTTATTATATAATTTTAATATATCATTATTTTACTCCACATGCAAGTCATCGAAACTGTAGTCTGTAATTTCGTACATTGCTTTTTCGCATCTGCCACAGCTGAAACGAGATTTGCATTTGGTTTCTGTATTTAAGTCCACCTAAGCGCATAATGGGCCTCAGTTTTCTAATTTGATTAAAGCTCGATTAATTCGATGCAGAACATATCAGTTATGGAATCCACATCTCTTTTTTTTTTTTTTTTTTTTTGATGTTTTGTCCTAATTGAAAGATATTGCAAGCAAATAAAAATATCGATCTTACATAGAAATGGAATTTCACCCCAATAATTTGACCCAATTGAATCCAGATTAGTTTCATTCAATTCAGCACATATCATTTATATAGTTCACGTCCATGTTTTTTTTTTTTTTTTTATTTCTTGTTATATTCGAAATATATTGCAAGCAAAAGACAAATGTTGTCTGGCCATACCAAGACGGTAATCATAGGGTATAGCACATAATATGTAGTTTACATATTATTTAGTTTAATTTGTATATTCTTAACATAAACGAATGTATTTATATTGAAATAAAACAAAAAATATAGAAAACGATTACATTGATTACTAAAAGTTTTATAACTTTAAATTTTGACAATTTGGTTAATTAATGATTAATTTAATTAAAAATATGGTAAAGAAAAGTGTGCGATTTTAAGCAATGTATTGGTTGATGCAATTGAAAAATAAATAACACATTTTATTTAATTTAGAACACCGTTTTACAAAATTGAAATTTTGGGGGCACACCAGGAAAAAAAATAGTATATATGAAAAGATGAGCAAAAATAATATAAATGCGTATGCCAATTTTTCTCTATCAATTCGTATATTTTTAAAAAATTTAATTCTAGATCAATTCATATATTAAAAAAAAAAATTATTTTAAATAAAAAATTAATCGAAACACCCATATTCGACATAATAACACAAAAAAACATTGATGTCGTGAATAACATTGAATTACACCAGTTAATGGTGCAACAACTGCAACATGACAACAGACTTTCCATTTGCGCTGGATGCAAATTTTGGCATCTCAAATTATTTTCATGTTTTGGTAGGTCTCCTTATTGAAGTACCGTATGCAATCGGAACTGATGGGAATATATTTCCCATTTTCTGTAAACAATGCATCAATCCTATGGCAGTATCTAAGTTGTATTTCAGGATTTTCGTGCATAATGAAATATTCATTTAATGGATTCGTCTTCGTACGCTTACAAAAAGAAGAAAAAAAACTTACAGGATTTTTAAAAAACAGTTTTTTTATTAATATTTATATATATAAAATTAAATATTTTGCAGATATAAAATTTTTCAAAAAATAAATTTGTTTAATATATTGTTTATAGTCCCAAGTCTTTAATATGACATACAAATTATCTTTGCATGTGAAGTAGTTTTTAAAATTTTTATAATAAATCCTGATTTTTAATAACTCAACACATTTGGCTAATTCGGCGAAATTATGACATTTTGAATATGACATAACTTTTAAAAAAAAAATTTTTTGAATTTTGTTCGTTGATATATATTCTTTATAGGATGAAAGTAACCTTTTAACAAAATTTCATTCAAATCGTAAGGGGTCGGCTCCCACTCTTGGTCGATTCGATATGGAATCACCCATATAATATGTATAGTAACATTTACAAAAAAGCATAGTTGTTTAATTAAAAACAGCACGTTCTGCATAATTATAGGGTAAGGTTCAGTTTAAAAACTAAAAACACATGTGCATAACACATAATCTTGTTCTTGTGCAAAATGAGATAAGTTTTTGTTAGAAAATACTGGTAGTATCAATGATTTTTAATCAAAGATATATTCATATTTTTCGCGAAAATCTAGAAAAACAGAGAGACATGGGTATTTTATATTTCTACGTAGATTCAGAATATATAGCTCTTCTTTATGTGTGCAAGAAAGTAAAGACCGGTATATATTACAGTACTGAATTTCGGTCCATAATTTACCGTAGGTCCCATGTCCAAACAAACACAATAAAACGCCTAAATCCGTAACGAGTAATGTTTGCATCTGGTGCACCTGTGGGATCAAATAGAAAATAAAACCATTCGGAACTTTTAGTTTTCTGCATTTCAAAAGACATTTTTTTCTTTAATTGTTTTTAGGACTTCTAATATTAAAACTACTTTATAACTGTTGGATGCGCTTTCGTTTTCAATGACAATATTAAGAGAGTTAATCAAACAAAAAAAGTGATCAATATTGTGTTCCTTATCCTCTCATGGGGAAACGTTTTGATGAATTTATTTTTATTAAAAAAGTTAAATATATTCTAATTACTTCGACATTTTTCTATTAAATACTGTATTTTGTTATATTTTTTTTAAAAAACTTAAATAAAATATTGTTTATTTTTCAATACTTCGATTTCCATTGGAAATCTTCTTCAGGAAATCTTTTTTTTTAAATAATATAAAATTACAAAATTGTTTTTGAAGAAAATATATTAATATATTATATTTAAAAAAAAGGTTAAACAAAGATATTTAGTAAAGCATGTCGGTACTGACTGAATCCCGAAAATTACGATATTAAAACAATCAAAAATCCCAAAATATTCGGGATCGGGATTGGCATATTAAAAAAAAACTAACTACTTTAAAACAAGACTAAAGTGTCATCTTAAAAAAAAATAAATAAAAAATAAAATGCAAAAACAAAAAAGAAAACTTTCAGAAGAATAATTTTCAAATATTTTTTTTTTCGTAACATAAAAACAATAAGTAAGAATTTTTCTTGTAAATTTTCTTAAAATTCTATCAAGAGATAAAAAAACTTTATCTACCCATTTATATAAATTAAGAGTTTTGACAAACAAGTTCTCATTCCTTTTTTGCTGTTGTCATATTCTTTTATTATAAATTAGTTTTGCAGCATATGTTGTCTCAATTTTAACTTGAGTATAGGATTAACATGAACGGAAATCTTTCCAACAGACGCACTCACACATCAGCAACAACACTTAATTCACAGAGAAACATTCAGTCATACAAAAGACACTAAGATGATGCATAATGGCTTAACAATTTATGACAACAACTACAAATATTCATGGAAGACAATAACAACAAAGACTTCCACTTATTTACTCAACTAAACATTGTTGTCATTATAAAAGTTTTTTCCATTTTTTTTCGCTCTGTTCGTAGTTTGAACGCACGTTTGCTTATGTATGTGTATAAAAAGGGTACTATCCTTTACGTTGTATTTAGTAACTTTATTATTTTTTGTCTTTATACACTCAGCTGTAAATTTATAAAATTAAAAACAAATTTTAAAACAAAAGAAAAAAGTTATTTTTTGCCTTTATTATTATGCTGTTTAACAAAGTATGCACTACATTTGAAACATGTACTGACATATTTAACAAAATATAATTTACAGAGAGCAAGTTAGTTTTTTTTCCGTTACCCTGAGACTTTAAATAAATATGTTTTTGTTTGTATGTATGAGCGTGGGAGTATGAGAAGGAGACATATGTAGGAGTTATAAAATTATACACATTACATATTATATGGTAGTGTGCGTGAGTGTGTGTCTGTTTTTGTTTTAAACAATTTTATTTTTACGCACAAAAACAAATAAAAATAATAAAGTTACTTTGTTGTTTGAAAAAAGGATATATGTATGCATGTGCACATAAAATTTTCAAGGCATTTGTAGCATTCAAGAATTTTTCAAAGTAAGTCGTTAGAATGAGAAACGCCTCTAAAGTTCAAGAAATTTCCTGTGAGAAAAAATTTACATTAGCAGAATAAGTAGTAAAAACGGCGCTGCGAAATATGGCCCCAAGAAAAATGGCCTTAAAATAAAAAAGAAAATTGATCCCAAACTTGGGGCTATTTTTCATAACGCAATATGACCCCATTTTTTTAATGAACAATTACGTCAAAAAAAAAAAACAAAAATGAAAAGTAGCCCCAAAAAGAAAATTAAATATGATCCCAAATTTGGGGTAATTCTTCATTATGAAAAATCACCTAAAAACTTATCATATGTTTTAACCCCAGAAAAAGTTAACAGTAAAAAAACACAAAGAAAGCTATATTGAAAATTTGGGATATGCCCGAAACGTTAAATCCCGAATTTCAAAATCCTGATTTTTAATAACCTGAATAATTTTACAGTTTTGGTTTTAAAAATCGTTCGTACTAGTCTCGACTAGTAGAAGCTAGCGGGACAAAATTATTTCTTCACTTATTTCAATTGTTTATGTATGTATATTCCAGGCATCTTAAGCTTTTTAAAAAAAAAAAAGTCGAAAATTGGCATCTTAATCGTTAATCGTCTTTAATCCATTTTTCAATAAATTTTGTTTTTGTATTTTTCACATTAATAATCCGATTTTACCTAAATTTGCCATAAATATATATTTTACAAATTAACATACCAAATTTTGTTTCGACCGCGAATTTTTTTTAGGTTTTATAGCGTTTTTAAGAAAAAGGATATATGGCAAGATCTTGAGATTTAAATGAAAATTTGCTTACACGTTGCTAGTTGTATGTATATCAGCATGACCTTTCTTGCTTACAAGAAGTTATCAGTGGCTCCTGGAAATTACGTCATGTGTTTTGTCCCGCTATGAAATGAAATGAAATAGCACCCAAAACAAAATGGAGTTAATATGCTAATTTTTGGGGTCTTGCTTCATATGAATTAAGACCCCAATTTCTGAAATGAAAAAATATGTGTAATAAAATTAATTGTATAGGTATGGTTTTAGACGTCTCTGCATAGCCTTCGGCCTGGCGCAAGGAGTTCTCCTCTGACAAAATCTGGGCACAAAATAGATTTTTTTATATCTGGATAATGTTGAGTTATCAATACACAACCTATCTAAACAAATTTGTAAGATGGGAGAAGTAGCCGGGGCACGTTCTGTACAAAGATATTATAGATTTATGTATATCTTGAGGATGGTAGGGGCGACAGTTTTCAAATAAAGTTTAAACATCTTGGTTATCAATACACAATATTCGGTAAAATCTTAATAAACTGTATATCTTTACATCTGAATAACGGTAGGAGAAAAAATGTCCAAATTTGGTGCACATAACTGAGTTACCAAGGCACAATTTCTCCTAAAATTGCGCATAACTGGAAAAGTGTGCGTGGCTTAACTTCTCTATATATTGAGTACCCAAATTTGGTACAAATAGCTTGATTATCAATACGCAATATAAGCCAATTAGATAAGTGGGCGTGGCACAAAAAAATTTTGAATATCTGAAGTACTTTACGTTTAAAATAGTCCAAATAATTGGCCTTTTATACATTTATATTTTTAAAAAGTATTGGGGTAAGAAACTTATTTAATGGCTATATATTTAAGTCTGTAATGGTTTGACTCCGGGCTGCGCCGGATTTTAACCGCTGGGATTAAATAAAACATCTCATAAAATGGTTAATTAAAAGGAAGATATTGTGTTCTTTCTACAAACTATGGTAACTCTGAAAAAATATTTGATCGTTGATCGACTTAAAAATGCTACCTCAGAAAAATACGCAAGCAAGGGCCAAATATGACGCTATTTGCATACATATAAATTAGTAAGAATATTTAAACAATCTTTAAGAAGGCACATTTTTGATTTTTGCAATAACACTATGTATGGAAAAACTGACAATCGGGGCATCTGCTAAGCTAAACCATTTTTGAGTTACGCGAATATATGTTGTGCAACCTCCTCCATTTTCGAAATAACGGTATATCTCGAAAACAAAAGCTAACCTATAAAAGCACCACTGGATTCAGAAAAAAAGTGTCAAATTCTAGCAAAGCGTAATTAGCGAAATAACTAGTTTTTTACTTCTCCCGAAAAGTTGGGGTTCTTTAGTTGGCAATTATTGAATAGAAGTTCTCGATACAATCTCTCCACCTAAAGTGTAAAAGTGGGTATAAAAATACTTTTACAATTAATTGTATAATGTTTTTAAATTAACACACATGTGTAAAAACATATTAAGGTTAAAAAACGAAAGAAATTTTTCGCGGAAAAAATATTGTTGTGATTCACGGAAGTCTTATTTCGGAAAATTTTCGACATGTTATTATCAGATTTTATATTGTATTTAAGGCTTTTTCACATTATTGATAGACATTGTTTACTTACTGCAAAAAGAGTGGTGGAGAGGTGAAGCGTATATACTCTGGGAAAAGCTGCAACTTAAAAATAAGAACGCGTCATATTAATTCAATGATTTTCAATTAAATATAAAAGTAATATTGAAATTCATTAAGTCAATACTTGTAAACTTTGAATTAATGTAGTATTTATTTCGTAGGATACATGTAATAACGTTGTTTTAAAGTTGAAACATATTTTTTTTAAGTTTTTCTTTCATTAATTTCTTAATTGAGTTTAAATTGCAAAATATTGAATTAATAAGAAATATTTTTAAGTCTTTATGGCAAAATTTTAAATTAATATGTAAACCATATCCTCAATATTGTATTATAAGTATTCAATATTATTTCAATGCCGAAAAATATTATTTCTATATTGTTTCCAATTTAAAAATGATCAAAATCGGCCAACTTTAAATTAATATTTTTCAATATTAAAATTTAAAAAATTTCAACAACTAGACTTTCGTTAATGTGTTATTAATGTTCTTATTGATTCAATTAGATTTTAATTGATTTTAAGCTGATTTTTCTCATATACATATACACATTTAATTAATATCGCTAAAAAAATGCATACAATTTATTTCGTATGGAGAGAAAATAGATTGCCGAGAAATTTAACAGTATGAATAAACATCGATGTTAAGCAGCATTGTTAACGTTTTTTTCACTTATGTATGCAAATTGGTAAACAATATCGAATAAACTAAATTATCTTATACATAAATGAACAAAAGCAAAATGTTTTTGTTATTCATATGCGTGAATGAAAATAACCATGAAATTTAAAAGCATTCATACTCACAAATAAATGGTGAGCAAATGTTAATTAACTAAAAATTTTAAAAACAGTTGTTTTCATTTATGTAAAGTTTATTTTTTTGAATTTCGTTTGCTACCACTTTTAAAGAGAGAACTATTTGACTTAAAGTACATTTCCTTAAGTTTTTAACGTACTTAAATATTTACTGTCTTTTGCAAAAAAAGTTAAAGTACACAATAATGCCTGTTTTCGAAAGCTAAAAGTATGACTTTATCAGCCGCTTATAAAGTGTTATATTATTACAACTTTACTTTACCCTCCCAAGTAGGATAAACTTTTCTTTAACTAATCGCACACTTTAGGTTAAAGTGAAGTTGTTATAATGAAACACTTTTTATACTGCCGATTAAATTCTACCTTTAGCTATCAGTTAGTTGTTATAAAGGGCCTAATACTAGGAAAAGGGTGTGGGCTTAATATATTAATTAACTTATGTGAACTTTAACCTTTTTTTTTTTTTTTGCTTCAGACAGTTAAAAATTAGTGCGCTTATATTATATTATATTTAAGTAAATTCAATTTTCTTAAAGGGATTTTTAGCGTTTCAAATGATAATTTTAATTTCGACTTAAGAAGAACTCAATTTCTTTTCATCTAATTTATAATAAAAGAAAATAAATTCTAAATCACCTCCAATTTTTTTTAAACAAATTATACTTTCATATTATTTTCGACTTAAGAAAAACTCTATTTCATTTCATCTAATTTATAATAAAAGAAAATAAATTCTAATTCTTGTTATCTATTTTTTTCTTCTATTTCTTTTTTTGCTTTATTTATCTTGAAAATTTTAAACCAAAAACCAATTAATTTTACTTGAAAATGAATATGAAACAATAAAATAAATAAACTGCCAAATGAAAATTTCGTTAAACTGCAAAATAAAAAACCAATAAACAACACCTTGACATAAAAATTCTTAAAAAAAAACAACCAACCAAATAAACAACTGAAACCAACAATTGAACAAAACAATGGTTACGTTTCAACAAAATAAAATGTAATAAAATCCAATTGTTTATATTTGCGTGTGATGGTTTGTGAACCAACAAACTACTACTACAACTTAACAACTATTACCATTACTTATACTACTGCTACTGCCATTATTACCAACCACTACAACAACAAAAATTCTTGCTACTAACAAACCAATAAACCTTCACCTATATCTGTAAATTTATGTACGAACTTATACAAATTTACAAATTTTGTATATATGTATGTATGTATTTATATCTATTGCTCTGTATATATGTGAACTTATATACATATGTATACTTAATACCAAAAAAAAACTAAATTTTAATGTTTAAAATATAAACTGGCAGCCGGATAACGGAAATGCTAAAAACATACAAACCACCATCACTACAACTACTACAACAATTGCTCCTACTTCTACTACAACAACAACTCCTAACGTTAATAAAACCAAACTCAAAACCAACACCAACCAACGCCGTAAACTTATTAAAACAAGTGCCAAGAGTAAAGTTGTTATAACTGTAAGTTTTTTTAACGTTTTTTTCGATTTTCTTTTAATTCAGATTGTTTTTTTTTTTCTTTTTTCTCTCTAAAGAAATTTTAAATTAAAACATGCAAATGCAAAAAAAAAGTTAAAAAACTTGTATTTATTTTTAATAAAATCATTTTTGTATTTAAAGCTTAAAGCAACAGAAATTCATAGAAAATAAATGCAAAAACAAAACCTTCAAAAACCAAATTAATTTTCTCATTTTCCAAAAATTGGTTTTCAAAAAACGTTTTAAAATTTATTCATGTTTTTTTTTATTACCCAAACAACAATTTTTCACTCATTTCTCGTTTCACTTAATTTTGGTTGTTTTCGTTTTTGAACAAACAAAAAAAAAAAAAAAAAAAAACAAATTTCCATGGCATTAAATTCTTAATCAAATTGTTTTAAAATACACTTTGTTGTAAAAAAAGCAAGTGCTAACGTTATTGTTGTTGTTGCTGATGCTCTAGCTTAAGCTGTTTATGCTGATGCTGCTAAATAAAAAACGCAGAGCTTTTAAGGAATTTGTTCAAACTTGTAATAGCATTTTAAAGCAATTTGTTGTACAAGATACTTGAAAACACTTTGTCACATCGAGCTAATTTCATTGCTTTTCTCATATTTTTTAAAGTCTCTTTCATTTCATTAAATTATTAAAATGAATATAGTGAAGAAAGTGTTATTACAGTTGGCTGAATTAATATAAATATTTCTTGGCAATTAGAAATGTCCAATCTTAAGCTACGGTCACACTTAATGAATATATGCCCAAATATGCATAATCACTAATTTTGTTAATAGTTAGTTTGATTTAACATGATCGTAATATCACAAAATAAAACTAATTATACTGCTAGACATAGCAAAAAACTGTTTTATGTAAGATGTGGTATTATAAACCAAGTGAATATTGGAATTAAAGGATATTATATTTTGGTTTGGCTGTTGGTGCCGTTTTTTTTTTTTTATTTGACAAGTGTGACCGTAGCTTTTTAGTGTGGATCAATTGACATGAATCTTAATATTACGATAGACGAGATATGTTTCGATGATCTCACATGTTTCAATAAACCCACTTTAGAAAAGCTCAAAGTTGGACATCTTGGACGCACAAAATTTGTTTGCTTTTCACATGTTTATCGTGCTCTTTAAGATTAACTTTAATCCAAAAAAGAAATATTGGCAAAAAACTTGACCGATCCAAATAACATTACGTAAATGTATAACATACAAATGTAACAGTCATATGTAAAAAGAAGTAAAACTACTATATTCAGCTGAGCCGAATCTTTGATACCGTCCTTCGATAGTAAGAATATTCCAGAAGTGGGACTTATAAGGAAGTTATGAACCAATCTTAAAATAAACTGTCCACATAATTTTAAAATTTATTGCGGTTTAAAGCGTATTCAAAAGGTACTTTACATGAGCCCTATGGAAAATTACACTGTGCACGAAATTGACACTTTTTTTTCGTGACAAGCTGGGCACCTGGCGTTTGAACATAATTCGGGTACGCTGAATCCAGTGGTGCCCGCGGTTTTTTAAGATTGGCTCTGGTTTTCGAGATATACCGTTATTTCAAAAATGGAGAAGGTTGCACAACATATGTTCGTGTAACTCAAAAACGCTTTGACTTATTGAAAAAACTTAAAAAACCGCAAAATTCCGCAATAAAATTTCCTTTAAGAAAGGTAAAACTTCTTTCTAATATCCGCAGTCGTTTAAGAAACATAATTTTTTTTTTGGAAAATTTATTTTTTTAACAAAATTTCGAAATTTTTGTTTTTTAAAAATTCATAAAAAATTGGAAAATGCAGCTATGCTTCTAATTTTTTGCAGACGAAATTCGAAACAAAACAAGCCATAAATGATTAAAATCTGTTTGCAACTTTTGATTTTGTTCACAAAAGTCGACAAATTTTAATTAATTTAAGAATTTCATAAAACGCAATATTTGTATGGGAGCCACCCTAAAATTAATTAAAATTAATTAAAATTTGTCGACTTTTGTGAATAAAATCAAAAGTTGCTATATATAAGCTAAAGCGTTTTTGAGTTACACGAACATATGTTGTGCAACCTCCTCCATTTTTGAAATAACGGTATATCTCGAAAACCAGAGCCAATCTTAAAAAACCGCGGGCACCACTGGATTCAGCGTACCCGAATTATGTTAAAACGCCATGTGCCTGGCTTGTCTCTTTTTTCAACTAGCATTGTGTTATTGACCGCTCTCCCTGAACCTTTAATAGTGTGTTTAGTAGTCTTTTAAATAACATACCAAATTTTACTACAATAGCAATTGTTACGGTTTCAGGCGTATAAAAGGTGTTTTCGATAGTTGCCTTCATATGGGACCTGTGCAAACCGATACTTAAAATTTTTTTAATGTAGTCTGTAGTTTTCTTACAACAATTTTACTTGAACAGCACTGTCTGTAACGCTTTTATGGCGTACTTAAATGACTTTCGAGAGTGGGATTAATATCAGGCCTATGGTTATTAATGCACCGATCTTTACAATATTTAGCTGTAGTTTTCCTAGTCGTACAAATCAAATTTATGTAAAATTTAATGACGGCCTATGAGTTCCGCTACCAATTAATGTTTTTCCAAATTGACCGTTTCTGATGAATTTCAAGCCCAGGCTGCTTTGGGTAACACTGAATTTGACGTCAAAATTGTTAGTTTCTGTTGAGTATGTATTTCAGAAGTGAGCGTGTTTTCACAAACGGAAGAACAGACAGACATAGTATACCCTCTTAATATACTTACGGCCAATTTCACCAAGTTCATTTTAAACACAGTTTTAATTGATAGTTAAATTTTACTGAACTTGGTCAAATTTGTCGATAGTATTGAAAAAAAAACTAATTTTCATTACCAAACAAACTTTGTTATACGAAGTATTTGCCTGTGTACGCCACCGTCCCAACCCTATAATACGAGGGTTGCATTTAAATGGCAGCTATAATAATAACTCGCTAAGATACACTTTAAGTTTATCCAAACGCTTTAAGTTTATGTACATACAAATTCAATCATAAAAAAAATCCGGTAAAAATAAGTAAAAATGTTGGCTTTACTTCCGCAAATCACTTTAGCTCAAACAATTCTCTGTCATAAATAGAATTCAACATAAATAAATTTGTTTGAGCAATAGGTGGATAATTTGTCATAAGTTCAGTGTAGAGGCTGTTGAATTATCTTAATGCGAATAAATTTAATCAAATAAGCTCTTATAGACTTAAATATAGCCACTAAATTTGTCACCAATTATTTTTATTACGACTTGCACATCGGCTGAATTTAATTACGTTGTGGCAACAAAAGACCTTAGGTTTTTGCAACCTTAAATCTAATATTTTTCAAAAACTGTATGTCCTATATCGGGAGGCATAAATATCTTTTATCAATTTTTTATCAAAATTGATAACAAGATTGTATTATTTTTTTAGGCGATTAAAGATTTCCTCATTTTAAGCACATAATTGTATCACAAAGGCGATGAAATTCGACGAAGACAGAAAATTATGTATACAGAAAGACTTAAAAATTACTTTTAATCATCAAATTCATAGAATCAAGCAAACACTTTATTGATTTTGCACCTATTACCAATTGTGATTACTATTTTACCAATTTTGATTACTAAAAATTGTAAAAATTTAAAATTTTTAATTTTTTTCAATAAATGATATTTTTAAATTTAATTAAAATAATGATCAAAAAACTTTGCCATTTCAAGCCTTGTGTTAATTGATTCAGTTAAAACAAAATTAACAATAAATCTATATTTTATTCAATTACCTCAGGTAATTAAAAAACAATATAAATAATTAATCGAGTAATTGAATTGGGCAAACTAGTAATCCAATTATTTCTTAGATTCTATTAAAACTTTTATTGAATAATTTCAAATGTATAATTGAAATTTTAATTCAGAACTAACTGATTAAATTTCTTATAGCTATGTTAATTTTTATAATCGGTTCATATTTTACTATTGGTTTCATATAAAGCCCACTCAAAGAAAATACTTACACACGTCTAAAATATATAAAACAGATAAAGATATTCCGGTGTAATTTGTCCTAATTTAGTTTCGTAAGACTATAAATCACACCAAAAGACTTCTGTGATGGTCCGTCGAGAATTAACCACGGGACACATATAAAGCCACATTCCAAAAATCACTTTACCAGCTATTAAAACGTTATAAAGTGCTTTTATTAAATATGTGTATTGCAATTTGGCCCACTTGAGTGTTTGAATACAAGAAATTACTACTCAATGTTGTGATGTATGGTCCATAATTTTCCAAATGTCTAATATCGAACTTCCTTCTGAAAATAATACGGCTTAAGCCTAGTACTCTGTTCGAACTTTGCGCAAGTTGCGCAACATTGATTATAATATAAGAGATATAATATAATCTATCTCGCGATTTTTCAAAACTTAACGCTTTTATAAGTAGCAATTACACAACATTGTTTTGCGAAGGTAAACAAAATCATGTTTTTTAATTTTCGTTAAAAAAAGTAAAAAAAAACGCTTGCTATAAAAACACTTAACAAATAAAAAATTACAAAAAATAGTAATATGTTGCGACAACATTTCGATTCCAATATTTAAAAAATAGCAAATTTCTACTAAATCTATTTTGACCAGATACATATATAGTTTATATATTATTGTACATATGTTACAGACTTTTTTTAAACTGTATATAAATTATTTTTAAAGATATTTAATTAAATGAAAATATTCAAGAAACTTTAAAAAAAATATTTTTTGGGGGAATTTTAGTTATATGTTACACATTTTGCGATTATTACTTTATTTAGGTATTGATATTAGAATGTAATTTAAAAGTGAGTTAAGTTAAAATAATTGAAATGCTTTTATTATTTAAGCTTTTAAATTTTGGGGGGTTTTAAAAATTTTTTGGGGTCAAGAAAAAAATTACCTATCAACACCGCTACAACTCTATCAAAATTTGTTCGTTTGTATTTCACAGAAATTGGTTTTATATTGATTTTGACAAAATTGCGCACGAAATACTGAACAGAGTACCAGGCTTAAAAAAATAATTTTTTACAATTGCTCAGGTTTTATTTAATTTTTTTAATTGATAACAAACTACTAAAAAGTATTTCTGTGTAATAATGATAATAAATTCGTGATTATAGATTTCTTCTAGTGAATCAGTTTTTTTATTTAAATAAAATATGTCTTATAGAACTGTCAACATTTTGTTTTTAGTTCTCACATGAAGATATAAGATACGTTAAAATAACACTGCGCTTCTTTTCGTTTTCATTATTTAATGCCAGGAACACTGGGACGAACGACGAATTTTTGGCCGCGAACTAAAAAATATATATATATATCGCCAAAAAAAAAAACATATTGGTGTATATGAAATTACACACAATAATAGCGTCGGCCGAAATTCGTCATACTCGGCGACTTTGAAATAGATTTATTTTTATTACATACGCCGCAGAACGACGAACAAATCAAATGGGACAATTTTTGGTGTTAGGTTACAAGTATTTTGGTAAATAAATTTACTTTTTTACTTTAATAATTGACTTTTATTTATTATAAAACATTTAATATAAATATACAAAGTATTTTGCTATTAAAATAGTTTTTAGTTTTGCTTTTGATTATGTTTTAATTTTTAAGCATTATCGTTTTTAAAATGGTCACACTATTTTTCTATCTTTAAACAAACTTCCTCAACTATAAAAGCTGTTAGTTATTCGTTGTTATTGTGCTTCATACGACAAATTAACTCAGCGAATTTTTACTGAAAAAAATCGTCGTGTTGGGAGAAATTTGTCGTTCGTCCCAGTTGTGTTCCTAGCATAATGTTTATTTAGAAATTACTTTATATATCTATATTCTACATATTGCACTGGTTCCTCTGAAGGGAGCCAACTCAGAACTTATACATTTTCACTTTGTGCAAAAAGAACTATAAACAGTGGTCGTATTTACTCACTGTAAAAATCTTCAATCAATCAATTTATCTAGTATTTTGCAAAAAAAAAAACAAAAAAAAAAAAAAAAAAAAAAAAAAACAAATTTTTTTTAGAGTACAATAAAACTCAATTTTTTGTATCTTCTGAACAGTTTTTAATTTTGAATTAACCTTCTATAGAGGAACTGGTGCGATATGTATATTTAAACAAAT
This sequence comes from Pollenia amentaria, assembly GCA_943735925.1. NCBI lineage: Eukaryota > Metazoa > Arthropoda > Insecta > Diptera > Polleniidae > Pollenia > Pollenia amentaria. The sequence goes on along the minus strand of OX031007.1, from coordinate 181,587,204 downwards.
TATGTATAATTTTCAGCAAAATCTATCGTAGGCTCTTTTTCAAGAACAAGATTTTTATGCCTTATACATCAGTGTTATTTCCCACAGTAATGGTAATAATTTTGAACAAGAAATATATTCTTCTACTCGATAATTTTTTTGTTCGAACTATCTACAATAGATTTTTATTTCTAATTTTTTTTAATAAAAAAAAATTTCTCTTTGCACAATTTTGTAAAGTATGACTATGATTATTTTAATCTATAATAAATATAGATATTGGGAATTATTTCTTTTTCATAAGCAACTTTATTATATTCATCATTTTTTATTTTTCGAATTTATTCTATGAGTTGAATTTCAGTTATGTATTTGATAAAGCTTTTTTGTAATAGCTCTATTCCTTAAATTTTTTTAGGAATGACTTTATACACTACCAGACTATTATATTGTATTTTCTTGTAACATTTTACCTTCACTTTCCGTTGGATAGCAATGAAGTATATTTATGTACAGAAAAATTTACAATTATTAGACATTAGCAGATTGTAATGCATTTTCTGGCCCGCTACGGCCTTCGTCAGATTTCTTTATGTCACACTGGATAGTGATACTTTATAAATTGAATGTATTTAACTCAACTATTTTAACAAATAGATATTGGGAATTATTTCTTTTTCATAAGCAACTTTATTATATTCAACATTTTTTATTTTTCGAATTTATTCTATGAGTTGAATTTCAGTTATGTATTTTATAAAGCTTTTTTGTAATAGCTCTATTCCTTAAATTTTTTTAGGAATGACTTTATACACTACCAGACTATTATATTGTATTTTCTTGTAAAGCTAAAGTAAAATGTTACAAGTAAATACAATATAATAGTCTGGTAGTGTATAAAGTCAGTATTTTTAAACATTTATAAAGGAAACAGTTAAACTATGGATATTATCGCATCCATTATATGTGCAGAAATTACAATAAATCAATAATTGTATTCATCCTCGATATCTGGTGAGGATGCAATTTTAATTATATTTAAATTTTCACCTAAGCGTCCATTGGTTTTGCCGACGTTATTTGAATTCTAATTTTTGCTTTCAAACCAACTGAAATTCGACATTCCTTTTTTGTTGTTGATGCAATAAATAAATTTTAGATTATTTTTTGTAAATTTTGAAGAACAAACTTTTCGTCAGCTGTTAAAACAGGGCATTCCATTTTTTATATCTTGTGTGTTTAGTTCTCGTCAAATAACAAATAGCATTATTACAGGGTTAGCACGACATTTTATACAAGGTGTTATTTTTTTAGAGAAGAAAACACCGTAAGTAGATATTTTTTTAATTTTTAAGCCCATTCCCTATCATTTAAGAAGATTTTTAATTTCGAGGCTGAAATGTAGGTACTCTTAAAATTATTTTTAAGAAAAATTATTTAATGGCATTCTAGATTGATTGTTGCTTAGGCTTTATTTGAAAAAAAAAAATTAGTTATTCAGGTGCTGAATAATCGTAATTATGCTGCTGGAATAGATCGAACAAAGGCCCTAGCATATATTAAATATTTTTTTTTACTAAATATACAAAAGAATTGAATTAAGTACTGACAATTTTTTTTTAACTTTTAGTCTCAATCACAATTTCCTTCTTATTGCATAATTGAAATTAAAATTGTTTTCCTTAATACATTGTTGACGAGCTTAACAAATATCTTCCGTTTTCTAAAATCCGCCAGCCACTTAGTTCCTTTAAAGCTCTGCAAGTCAGGCGTTAAGCACACACACTTACTCTTACCCCCCATTTAAATAATTTTTTGCTGATGTTAAAGTTCTTCACGTTCGCATTGTTGTTGTTGCTGTTACTGCTGTTGATGCTATGTTCTTGTTTTTGTTGATTTTGATATTTGTTGTTATTTCATTATGTTTTGGCTAAACTAAATAAATGAATGAATGAATGACTGGATGGCTGGCTGGCTGACTGGAATTTTATTACTTTGAAACACTTTTGGTTGTTTTCATTTTTGTTCAGTTACATATATTGTGATTTTCACCACAATACTCAAACGATAGATAAAGAACAAAATTTCACGCCAGCATAACACCACAAAAGCCAACAAAACACCAATTTAACCACAAATAATATATGAATAGTGTGTTTGTATGGTGTACATAAATCTTTATATGTGTTTATATCCTTTAACATACTTTTAAGCAAACTAATGTTCACATAAAACAAACAAAATAAATAATCGTCAAATCTTACTTTGTCTAAATTTCAAAGATTTTAAGATTCATTTTTATTAAAATTGTGTATTTTTCCTGCACGTCGCTACTTGTGTCGCTTTTTGGTTAAAATTTCAACAAAGAAAAATTTTTTGAAAGCTGGAAATCTAGTATTAGCAGAAAGAATGCAACAATTTTTAATGAAAGTTCGATTTTTTTTTATGAAATACTGTAAAGTTTATTTTATTTATTATTTTTGAAAGAAAATTAATGCACGTATTTAAAATCGATTTATTGTCATTTTCACTTATATAATTAGTGCGATATTCTTGCAAAAAGTAGGAAAATCAAGACTTAAATTGTTAAAAGTTACAAGTGAATCTCTGGTTCCAGTATTATCCACATTATTCCACAACACCTAATAGTTCTAAAGCCAGTAGTGAAGTTTTAATGACATGCATATGCTAAACGTCGATAGCACAAAGAGTTATCTGGTATAAAGTTTTTAAGTAGGACTGGTGACAAAGGCAATAGTGAAAATTTGTCGAGGTTTTCGATAGGTGTTTCATAGGAATTGAAATTAAATAAAAAAAATAAGGTGGTTACATGGTGGCTACAGCACGGGTCTTAATTTTGTTAAAACTTACTCGCACGGTCACTTTTGCAGCAGTTGATACGAGATCGTTGATTTTGTCTTCTATGTGATCTTCTCTGGATGCGAACAGGACAAAGTAATTTAGCCAAAAATTAAAATACAGGATATGATTTGTTTTATAATGTTATTACTTGTTGAAATTTATTTTGTGGGATTTTTATGGAAGCAATAGGAAAGTATGAGCCGATCCTCATAAACTTTGATACATTAATGAATGCATATCAAATCAGACACGTTTTTAGAAGTTAAATGGAACTGTGCAATTGCTTGCAAAAAAATCCCTTTCGTACGTTCATTATTTGAGATTGCAGTAACCAGTTGGTTTAAGATGAGTGAATGATCAGGCTTTTGCCTCCGATCCTGGAACTTAGACTATCAGCATGGCTTCCAGGCGAGCTGGCTTAAAAGCCTGGTTACGTGTATATTGGGAGCCGCCTGTTCCAGATACAAGATCTGACGCCCACTTCCCTTACCCGATACTCCACAGGATAAATCATTTAATGGGTGTCTCAGTAAGAATGCACCTTTTCAGCTTAAATTAATAACGCGTATGTATTTTTTAAAATAGCTGTGATTTTTTTTTTATTTGATTGTAAAGGAGACATGTTTCGATTATGGAATAAAATATCCGTCAAGTGGTCCCCATGGCTCTTAGGACAGGCCATTACTTTTTCCATATAGTTTTCCAAGATAATTTTACACAGATTTGGTGTATCTCACCTATGGGGCGTTGGTTTTCGGTTATCTCGCAAAAAACCGAGATTTCACAAAACACAAAAAAGAAAAATAATTCCACGGAGATAAATCGCACGATCTGCTTGGCTCTATGACAGCAGAATTTTTTGAGATAATTTGTTCTGGAAATCGTTGTTGCAATGAATTGATTGTTTCATGCGCGGTATGGTAGGTGTTTCCGTCTTGCTGAAATCACATGTCGTACAGACCCATGCCGTTCAGTTCAGGGCACAAGAACTCCGTTATCATGTTCCTATAACAAATGCCATTCACAGCCACTGCAACTTCCGCGTCATCTTCAAAAAAGTAAGACCCAATCACTACGCCTGACCAAAATCCTCACCAGACAGCTGCTCTCTGGGGATGCATCTGTTTCTCATGGATTGCATGAGGAGTAATGAGGAATAGTTGACACATTTGGTGCACTTTCTCGAGTGAAAATTCGTTGAAGATTGCGACCGGTCTCAGCATAACTTTCCAAATTTTTGTAATAAACTTTCGCAAGTATAACGCGTTGTTCTTTCGTAAAGCGCTCCGTTTTTAATGATCGGAATAAACATATATGACAGATGCCAAATTTCAGGGTTGCCACTTTCGCAAAAAAATTATACTTAATTTAAAAAGTGCGCTCTTACTGAGATATCCTTTAGTCAAAGGAAAGAAGTTTATATATATATAAGCCCAAGGAATGCAAGGGAGTTGAAATACCCACATAAACATTTATATGTGTACAATAAACACACACACTTTTAAACATTCTTGTAAACATACCAAGCATGACAACAATCAAATAACCCTTTTTCCAAAAAATTATGTACATTTGCATTTCATTTTCATTTCCTTTATTTTTCTTTAAAAGCAAAAAAAAAACAAGAAGGAAAATATATTTTCTTATTCAGTTATGTGTGTATATGTTTATGTACTTTATAAAATTTTCTGCTTTAATAGTTTCTATTTATTTTTTTCTTTAGCAATTTTTAAAAAAGAAAAATGTAAAACAAAAATGGCAATAGTAAATAACATTCTTAAGAGGTTGAAATTTTAAGATTTTTCTTTACGCCTACCAAAAAAAAAACAAATAAAAAGAACGAATTAAATTGCAACAATATACGAAGATCAAATTCGTTTGTTTTAAAACAAATTACTTATATACATTAAGCTTTAATTTTAGATATTGTTGATCATAAAGTCAAAGTTTCTTTGCAGGAAAAATTTTCCATTGTTAAATGATTGGCATAATTTTTTTTTGTAGTTTCTATGTATAATAAATAACTAGAAGTTATGTATACCTTTATAGATATTTGCATTGGTAATATGATGTTATACTATTTGGTACAAACCAATAAAAAGATGAGCCAATAATTAAATTGAAGATTATAGTGTTTGTCTTAATCAAACAAGAATTGCTTCATTTGAGATACTAAATGTGAATGAAAATTGGGAACTTTGGTCTCTTTCTTGTTGGAACTTTTTTTTCTTAATTTCTGTACTGCTTTTTAGCAACTTTATAATTATTGACAATATAGAACAATGTGATGAAAATCGATCGATTTCAAAATGAGCGTTTTTAAAAGGTGTGAATTTCGACCAATTTTAAGATCAATTTCTGAATTAAGGTCAGAAAATAAGAGGAAAATGTATTACTAATCTATTTTTTAAGATACTGAAAGCGATATTATCGGCTTAAAATCGTTTAAAAATTGATTTCGAGCACATAGCTGAATGTAAATTCGAGCAAATATTAAGAAGAAATTCTCATGTTTTAATATTTATTAGCAAATATTTTCTTCTACTTACAAACATATTAAAAATAAATGTAAAATGTGTGAAAAATATTTGTATTTTAGCATGAAAGCTATCGGTTCTTTTTGACCATAGATTTAAGCTGGAAAACACTTTTTTGGTATTGCCAAATTCACACGTCAAAAGAATTCAACAAATGCAAATCTATGCCATTATAAGATTAGTTTATCAGAAACCTGAGACTTTAAGCGTTTGTTTTTCCACCTCTCAGCTGTAGAAATAATTTTTTTTTTCAGAGTTTCTTTATTGAATCTTCATATATTAAATATGAACTAACAATAAGTAATCAAATCTTATCCTTATAATTTTATTCATGTCGTGGCAGTGCCCGACAACAAATTTTCTTATCACGGTTTCTGTTCACATATTTAGGTGTTTATCGCTCTTCTGATTGGGTGAGTGCTGCAGTATCTCTTCTCCTTAAGCGAGTGTGGCCGCCATCATTTAAGATATTTCGAGCTAGTGGACTTGGGTCCATTTTAAATATTTTACTGCGTATTTTGTAATCATAGTTTTTACCAATGGCACGTTGAGGTCCTTGCGGTTATTCGAGTTTTTAACATACCAGGGAGCAGCTGTGATTATTAGAAGAAGTTTATTTTGGCGCCTTTAAATTTTTTTTTTGATATTAGACGCTAAGGCAGTGCCCCATAATTGAATACCGTAGCACCAGATTTGTTTTAAGATAGAGTTGTAAAGTAGAAGTTTGCAATCGAGACTAAGGACAGAATTTCTTCCAATAAGCCAATGAATTTGAATGGCTTTTAGTTTCATTTGAGTTAATTTTGCATCTATATGGTATTTCCACGCTAACCGGCGATTTAGATGTATACCGAGATATTTTACATTGTTTTAACCATATTTATAGTTGTGATATATGCTCCTGCAAGTAACGAGATGCTGCATGATGGTTGTCATGCACGCTTAGGAAAGCTGTATCGTCCGCAAATGTTGAAGTTTGGGTGTAGTTGTTAGTTGGCATGTCCGAAGTATATATTAGGTATAATAGTGGAGCCAGGATGCTGCCTTGTGGCACTCCAGCGGCAGTTGGCTGAGGAGAACTTAAAAAGTCTGTTAAAAATCTGTGTGTGTTAACTGGTAAGTTTAGCTTCAATTTATGTAATAAGCCCTCGTACCAGACTTTATCAAATGCTTGAGATACATCGATGAAGAGAGCGGAACAATATTTTTTTTCTTCAAAGGCATTTCTTATGGCGTTTACTATCTCAACTGTAGATGATGAATAGAACTAAACTTAATAATAAGCTGTGGGAAAATATACCTCCAAAATAACAAAGTTTTATGTTATTTTAAAATGCTATACTTGAGAAAATATTTGGCGCCGATCACATTTGTAAAACTGATTCAAAGTGATCAGACCGTCGTTTGAAACCATTAAAGAATTGTTTACTATAGAAGGTATACAAAGGAATGACATGGATATGGTAAACCTATGCAACCGAATGTGAAAGTAAAACTGCTTATTTGAAATTTATTATTTTAAAGTTATATATAAATATAAATAGTAGGTATGACTAGTATGAATCTTCTTTAAATGAATTTTTGGTAAAGACTTTTTTTTATAAAAAATGTACAACATTAATTTGATATCAGATGTAATATCATTCAAATCGGGTAATTTTGCTTCTTCTGATAACACTGCAAAATTTACTAAAATTTAAAAATGTTCGGCTATACCAAATAATGTAAAGTACGACTTTAATGATTGTTGCTTTACATTTGTAAAGCCTGGCACTCTGTTCAGTATTTCGTGCGAAATGTTGTCAAACTCAATATAAAAATAAATTCTTTGAAATACAAACGAAAAAATTTTAATAGAGTTGTACTATATTTATATTACGAACAAAAATTTTTATTTTGTATTTGTTAAGTGGTTTTTATAACAAGCGTTTCACAAAGAAAATTGCAGAAAAGTTCTTAAATTAATAATAATATTCAATATAATTTGTTTTTTTATTTGGGAAATTATAAAAATAATATTTTTTTACTTTTTTTAATGACAATTAAAAAAAAAACATGATTTTTGTTTACCTTCGCAAAACAATGTTTTATACTTGCAACAAATGAAAACGTTAAGTTTTGAAAAATCTCGAGATAGATGTCAAAATTCTCCTGTGAAATAATAAATGTCGCTCAACATTTTTCGAAAGTTCGGACAGAGTAATTGGCTTAACAGTCAATAATTTTAAAAGCTTAATAATTAAACAATGAACAAATCTGGCAACCACAAAACACTTACCTCTTCCGTGTTATTATTCATTGCATTTCAATATATTTTTAGTGTTGAAATTTTTTCTCACCCCGTTTTTATGCGTGAGTTTATTTGAAGTTCAAAGCAGGAAATTTCTCACAAAAATTTTACAGACACACTTTTTCCGTAAATTTTTGCAAGTAATTACTGCCACGTAAAGAAATTACTCGCTAAAAATTGTACATGCCCATTAAGTGGGAAAAACAGATGTTTGTTTCAATGAATGGCGTTTTTTTTTCATTTCACACATTTCAATCGAAAAGTTTCCCAACGCGGGAATTAGAGAACATGGGCGCAGGGAAGCAAAAGTTCATACAATTGTAATTATTAGCACTATTTTATCACTTATTCAGTGACTTGCTTAGTAATATTTAAAAATTTATCTATTTCATTACCTTTAACAAAATATTTTTAAAATTTCTGTTTCTTTATTACCAGAATTTTTGTGTTCTTTCATTTTTATATGGCAGCATCTTTTGTGTTGTTGTGATCAACGGTATTAAAAATGATATATTGATGATATTTTCTTATCACAGACGGTGTTTCAACCGTCTCTGCTATAACTCTAATAAGACTTTGCTGAAGGTAACTTGTTCGTGCTGCTACTACTTAGAAATTACTAAGGCCGGGTTTTTGAGATGTGGATTAAGCTTAAACTTAGTTTAACGAAGTCGGAAACTCGGATTTTTACTGCAAAATGTGATTTTTTTAGTATTTTATTAAAGATTAACACTTTAAGCAAAACTAAGCTGTTCCGTTAAAATTTTGTATAATGGCGGCACAAATCAGTTTTCGGATTAACTAAAGCTAGTTTAACTGAGATCTCAAAAACCCAGCCTAAGAGTTTGTTAGCAAAATGTATATCCTAAAAGATACTTATACGAGTATTAAAATCTAAACAACCAAGACAATTAGTTTCCCTACCTTTGCCCCTATTTTTTCCACCGATTACTTTTTATTTTATACAAAGAAAACAATTTATGTCAAATGATGTCACTTTTGCTCGTTTCTGGATAATGCGCCACTTTTTGGTGTTACTTCACTTTCAAATGTGTCGCAATGTCTATTTTAGTTAGCGAAGCCGGTGCTTGTTATACAAAAAACTTCCCCTGTATGCCAAACAAACACCGGCTTCGCTAACTAAAGTTTGTAAATTTGGGATTTTTAAATTTAGAATTTCAAAATTTGGGACTATTGAGTTAGGGATTTCGAGATTCAGAATTTTGAAATTTGAGATTTAAAAAATTCGGCATTTTGTTAAATCTGGAACGAAAGATAATAATGAAACCAACTACTAATTGATAATAACTCACTAAAAAGTATCATAATGTCCAGGGACCTTATGAAACGCCGTTAATGGACATTGTGAAAATTTTAAAGGTGTCATAGCGTCCATGGGCATTATGACACTTTTTGGTGTATCATAATGTTCTTGGACGTTGTGACACTGGAACTTATGAAATGCCACCATTATATCCATTAATATATGTGGGCAAATGTTCACACATTTTGCTGGCATTTTAGTCATGATACTGGAAGTTATGAAATGCCACATAAATTTAATTTTAAAATTGTGAATAAAAGGTCCAAAAAACAATGAAAACTTTCATTTTAATTGTTCTTACAAAGCAGTTTAAAACAAACTGCTTAAAATCCCGAATCACAAATACCGGATTTTTAAATCCAAAATCTTTAACTAAACGGTAATATATCTAAAGAAAATCGCCCAAAATTTGTATGGAATATTTTTGGGCTATTTTTCACACACTGATTTAGGCAATTTTGCTTAAGGTCATTTTGCTGTCAGCCCCTTTTTAACAGGCTATTTTTTTTTTGTTTTATTTTGTATGGGAAGGCAAGGTGAAATAAAGTGTCGATTTCGTCCAAATTCAAAAAGCTACGTTCCACGGCCAACATCAAAATTTAACGAATCATCTATAAAAAATTGCATTTTACATTGCGACCTTTACCCCGTTCAAAAATTTTGTATCCTTATTTTCGAGGTCATATACATGGTTAACCCTTTTTTAACAATATGATGGACTCCGTGCTTGGACAATTCATAGACCTTAGTTTTAAGAAATTGTGATGCAGAAAATGGGGTGTTGATCGGTCCATTTACACAAGTAAAATAAACTCTAAATATTAATGGATGTACCATGTACAATAGGGTTGGTCGATTTAGCAATCGATTTTTCGATAGCTTTTGGCATGAGCCAAAAAAGTTCCACTACGACATATCCAAAAAAATTATTAATTAACGCGCTCAAATTTAAATTTTTTTACTTATTCTCAACTTTTATTTTTGACGGTTTCTTTAGAAGGTAATAAAAAAATCGGTTGAATTAATTTTTTTGGAATATTACCTTTCCAAGTTAAAATTGTACGCTTAAAACGATGGCGATAGAAGTTTTTTGAGGTTTTGGACGAGTTTTTGTCGAAATTTGTTTACGCGTTCGTTTTGAAGGTTTTTTTTTAAGTACGTATTAGGGTATTCATTTAATCGGGCTTTTGCTTTGATCAGTTGATCGCTCGAATAATTAACCGAGGTTTTGGTTTAATCGGTTAATTTTGTTATTGATCGGTTAACCGATTAAAAAAGTTTTTTTATAAATTAAGTAATTTCTATATATAAAAATGCATAAGTTATTTGTTATTTGGAGCTTATTAGTAAAAAAAACCAAAGACATGCAAACATAACAATTCTTGAACTAAAACGAGCAAACAAAACAATAATTAATAAATAAGTAATACATAATTTTTTTATTATCAAAGTTGTTTGTGGGAATACTATTATTTATTAAAAGATTTTGTTTGTTGTGCTTAATTCCCTTTTTAAATAATTGATAAAAAATACTGAAATTTTTTTTTGGAGGATAAGCTGTTCTTATGCGCATTTCACTGGTTGCTTAGGCCAGATCATCAGGAAACGTTCTCCTAAATAATTTTAGAAAAGCCAAAGCTATCAGCAAACAAAACTACAGAGGGAATGAGAATTACCTACAAACACTCAAAAAGTCTTGTTTGCAACGATATCAAAGCTTGAACAAAATACCAAACAATAAATCAGTGATGAGTTTATCTTTTCTTACATTTTCCGCTACAATTATTTGGAATTCTCCCAACATTAATTGTAGTTGTAAGTGGGTAAAGAAAAAACATGTTAAAAACAAAAACAAAGTGCTTTTATTGTTTTCGCAAGAAATCAAAATAAAAACAATTTGCCAGTTCAGTTTTTTATGCACGTGCACTTGCTAAAATTTATTATCAAAGTTGTTTGTGGGAATACTATTATTTATTAAAAGATTTTGTTTGTTGTGCTTAATCCCTTTTTAAATAATTGATAAAAATGTTTTAAAATGAAGATCACGGAACACCTTTTTTGTTTTTATGAAAAAATACCTTTTGTATATGACACAAAAAAATATGGTATAATACTACAAAAAATTAAAAATTTTGTTACATCGGTTAATCGACTGAAATTAATCAGTTTAATCGTTAATCAATCAGTTAATCGGGTAGTAATTAATATGTTAACCGATTAACGATTAACCGAATGAATACCCTACTAGGTATGTTAAAAAATTGTTTTAAATATATCCTTTCTAAGGTAAAATTGTACGCTTAAAATTATGGAGATATAATTTTTTCGAAAAAAAATCTCCTTTTTTTTGGGTCCTTATAAATCGACCCACCCTAATGTACAAATAATCTTTTAATTAAAAATTAATTTTCTTTCTGTATCTTTTCAAACTTCACTTATGTATCTTAACAAATATATCACTAAAATTTTAATGTTCTATATTCATGCAACTTTTTACAGAGGTTTTGATAACAGGACAACTTTTTAAATTTTTCAAAAAAAAAACTAATGGCAATTGCACAGATTTTCGTATGTGTATATATATGTATTTATTTTATTTATATGTATGTATGTATGTGCTGCTTTCATAAATTTTGGAAAATTTATATAGACACCCTCAAAAACCACAAAAACTTTTATTGTGTGGCAAATAAAAGAAAAACTGACAAAAAAAAGTACATTCAAAGATATTGTCGTAATATATTATAAATCATATTTAAGTTTTTAAACACAAACACACCCGAGTATAATTTAGATATCTTTATGACAATATTTGCATACATATTAAAATATTTGAACATAAAACTGGATTGTTTTTTATCTCTTTTTCAAAATATATGACATTTCTGTAAATTTCGATTATATTTGTGTGTTTTTTTTTTATATTTTGTACATGTTATTTTTGCGTTGGATAAAAATGCATGTTTTTGAAAAATATTGTCATTGAACATTTTAAACATGAGTTGAAAAGAGGAGATTAAAAATGGATTCAAACATATTTGCAAATTATTTAACATAAAATATAGATAAAAAGAAATAAAAAAAACTAAAGATTTAAAGAGAAATGAATGAAATAAAAAATATATTTTTTATTTTTTCATATTAGGTGTGTTCATTTACAGAAAATAATTGCTTATTTTCAATAATTGTCACTAGGAACTGTTCACGTACTCGAAAAACTTGCAAGGAGAGAGTGGAAAAAGAGCATAAAAATTTCAGAGACAAAAAATTTGTTGACAATTTCTGATATAATTTTTACTATCAATAATAATTCGAGCACCTGTTTCATGCTTTTGTTAACAAAACAAAAACAATTATCATAATTGTTAAATTAAAATTTTTCAATAAAATGGGATATCAATTTTTCTGAAATTTAGAACAATATTCTTGGGCAAATAATTGAATTCAATTAAATTTATTAAGACATAATCTCGTATCTTCCAGCTGAATATTGTCAATATACCTAACTTGCTAGCTATTTCTGGTAAAGCGTTTATTTACTTTTTTATTTTTTTTTTTGAGTACGATAGTTTTGAGAAAAACTGTGTAAATTTTTTAACTAACTCTCTCGTTGCAAGTTTCTGCTAGTAAAGTAAACGAATAAATATAATATGTATTTTATTCACTACCAGCTAGCCTACCGGGGCTGGTAGTGAGCTAGTCTATCAGTACCGGGGTTGCAGGTTCGATTCCCACCATAGACTCTGGTCTCCTGCAGACAAGCAAAAAGCTTCACGGGATTAAGTGTAGGAATAATAAAAAAAATTTAAAAAAAAAACGGAAGTTAAAAATTTATATATTGTGTAATAGATCAAGTTTGATTTGAAATTTTTTTGTATTCAATTTAAAAAAAATTTTTAATTTTTTTTGTCTATTGTAAATTTTGTTAAAAAAAATTGTTCAAATTTTGTGATATAAAAAAAAACCCTGAAGAAGGCACTCAAAGAAGTGCCGAAATATTGGCTAGAATAAAAGTTTAACGTTTTTTGATAAAAAGACCACAGACTCGAAAATTTAATTGTACATGAACACACCTAATCTTACTTACATACATTCCCCATTAAGCATTTTGTATCATTATCGAATCTTTTAGGAATCAGCTTCAAGAGAAAAGCCACCGCATATGAGCTCATTTTCGATCATGTCGATCAGTAATGATACTCTCGTTGTGAGAAAATGCTACCCTACCAATGAATCACCTCATAAAATCATTTGTGATACAATTGGCTGTGCCCTTTTTGAACATTTGAATAAATCGTATGAGGTGTTTAAATCACAAGGAGTTTAACTAGTTTTTTTTAAATTGAGATTACATATGGAATTAGTAGATGATGTTCAGAGAAGTTCAGAGCACAAGAGGTGAATGCACGCAAAGAAAAAACATGGTTGATACAATCACAATCGCAAACTATCATTAATGATTGTGGTTATGATTGTGTCAAACACGTCTTAAGCAACAATATATGTTCAGACAACATGTTTTTATTTCTTTGTTTCTTAAGTCTATGGAACAAAAATCCTTACAGACTATGGATTTAATATTCTTTAAATATTTACATATTTTTAATATTATAAAATAAAAGTTTTTTAGAATCATTAAATGATCTAATTAGAGGACTATTTAAAATGTAATTATGGCGATGGCCTCCAACACTGAACAAATTATTGTACTAGGTACATGATAAGGATTTTTTTCCAAAAGCATTGAATAATCAATATTATTATTGATCAAGTCATAAATAAATAGCATTGAATGAACTTAACGACGTAATTCTAACGTTTCCAACCCCAAATGCATACAGCGTATCCCATATGACACTTGGGTAAAAGTTAAATTTAAATGTGGTAAAGCATATTTTATAAACCGTCTCTGTATTCTCTCAGCTCGACTAATAAGAACGTTACAGTGAGGTCTCCAAATTATGGAGCCATACTCCAACTTCGATCTGACAAATGATGTATATAATATTTTCAATGTATATGGATCAGAAAAATTCTTAGTATATCTCCTAATAAAAGCAAGAGTAGCATATGCACTTGGTATTCATTTTTCCAAGTGAGGTATAAAAAAAAGTTTTGTATCAAATAAAATTCCCAAATCATCAACTTCATCTACCATTTTTATAATTTCATTCCCAAGCCTATAAACAGTCAGGAGGGGATTACGAACCATGATAACACTTATTCATATTAATTTTTAAATTATTTTTTACACACCATAAATTCAATTTTAGCTAATAATTGACTTAAACATATTATTATGTTCAGAAGAACAACACAAACGATCTTTCAAACCATGTTTCTATATTTTCCAACCCCATACAAAACGTCTGTTGCAACATGTAATATGGTTCTCGCAATAAAAACAATAAAAACATTAATATAAAATTTTTATGTTTTATTACAAATATACAGCATATATTAATAAAAAAAAATATAGTATATATTAAAAAATAAAATTAAATACATACATTTATATACATGTGTATGTGTTTCAATTTATAAATTATATTTTGTGGTACAAATTTATTAAAAAAAGAGATCTATGTAGCCTTACTTCGGCATGCAATAACACTTTTCAATATTTTTATCCGCGCACTTACGACTTGTTAAAATAAAGTCAAATTAAACTTACCTTTTATTTTTTTTTTATGAAATATACTATTTAAATATGCTGATGAACAGTTATTGAAAAACGAATCGGGGCTAATGACAACATTTTGTGTCAAAATTTCTATGCCGGTTTCAGTGATGTAGGTTCTTTGGCTGCAAGAGAGACAAAGCAATTGCTTATTTATATATTCTTATAATTATATATAAATAACTTACCTGTTTCAATAAACGCATAATAATTTATATCGTTAATTTTGCAAGGTAGCCTGGCCTTTTTCTTCCCGAAAAATGTTTTAATTATTTTGTATCCATTCATGTTTCCTGATTAACTAACGCTCGCGGACGGAAAAAATTTTATTTTCTTTATTAGCAGACACTGTTTGTTTCAATAATAAATGTTTGCTCATTAAGAGAATGTGTTTTATCCCTCTAATGCCAAAGTGTACCTCAAGACACTCTTCACAAAAGTTGTACTGACGTCCAATATATAATTTATTTATATTAAGTTATCTTTTTTACAGTTGTTAAAAGATGTAGCAAGTTATTTGTGAAGGCTTCAAACGCTGTTAAAAGCTCATAAGGCATTGTAAACAATCTCGAACACTGTGCTTCTGTTCCAAATGGAATCGTCATTTATTCTGCTCAAATAATAAAATTTGTTTTTTTGATTACTATAAACGAAAGAAAATATATTTGATTTGTTTCGTTGTTTTTATGTTCAGTACAAACTAATGAACTGAGCTCTCCAAAAATTGTATGTGATTTTATTACTAAATGCCTCAAGGCACTCCTTGATGTCTTTTCACCTGGAAGGTAAACGACTCATTGTACGGGCTTACAAATATTTTTTTTTTTGAACTCAGAGGCCAAAAAGTACCCAATAAAATAATTCGTAAAATATTTTCCCGTCTTTGCTTAAGATTTGGCATAAGAGGGTTAAAGTAAACAAAAATTATGGTATTTAAAATACCTTTTGAGTGCAACAATATTATGATTTTAATTGTATAGTTGAAAATATATATATTATAATAACAAACATATTAAATAATTTAAAATGTTTTCTAAATCAGAGTAACTTTTTAGGCGTAAAGGACCTTATAATATTATTATAGCGAATTTTAAAATGTTAAGGACAAATAATAATAAATTTATTAGAGGAAACATATTAGGTAAATATGAAAAAAATGGTCGTATTGACCATTCCTTAATCATATTTTTTCTTTGCGTGTGTGGAATTCTCATCCGGTAGCGTGATATGGCGACCAATTCTAGTAGTTGTCATAAAAATCCCCCTTTGGCTTGGAGCACAAGGGGTATATGAGTACTTTACCTCTCGTACATTAAGCCCTTCATCTGTGAATCAATCGCTCCAGTGCTAAATCAATTTTATATTTAAAATATTTAGCAATTATTCTTTGACCATATGAATGAATCATATATGAATCCTTTTTCAATCGCTCAAGTGATAAATCAGTTTTTAGTCATAAAATGTGATCTGAAAAGACTCATTTAGGTGATTTTTACAAAACATGATTACCCTAATGTTACGAGTAGCTGGGACATTTACTGGAAAAAACTTACATGTAGGCGATTATGAAAAGACAAAATAGATTAAATAAAAATAATAAAATAACCACAGTTTTTATTATTATTTGGAAACATATTTCTGTTGCAATCATTCTGCTCCCTAGTTGACAATAATGTGGCACAGAGTGGGTAGACGGATGTGTATATAAATTCAGTAATGCAAGTGCAGTTTTTCTGATTATTGTTTTTGTTGTTGTATGAGAGAATAGTCATTTAATATTTGACATTTGAATGACAGCTTGTCGAGTACAGGATTTGCTTTTGGAAAATTTCATGTCATTCAATGTAAAATACACCCACCCACTCTTATAAATATACATATACATATATAAGTAATTTTAACACAAACCAGACACATTCATGCATGAAAGCTACAACAAATGATTGTTACATTATACAAAAAAAGAGAAGGAGAAAACAAAATGATTACAGCAAATAAGTTTAAATTATATTTGTGCATGTGTTAGTTGCAATATTAAATATATGTATATAACATCAACAACAACAACAACAAATATATAAAATAACACAACAAAATATAACACACTTTAGAATTATATAGATTTTAACACTAGTACAATAGCAAGCACCGTATCACATTGCCAGGGCAATTGTTTAGCTCCCATGACTTTAATATATGTATGTATGTATATAACTACAGTGCATACATTTGAACTAAAAATAAGTTCTTATATGTATGTTTCTATATACATACTTATATAGCCTTAAAGTATACTTTGCCTTTTTAAATGCAATTGCGCATCATAAAATTACATGGTTTTGTAAACAACACTCATGTGCAATACACCCATACACAAACTAATGCTTAACATTAACTCAACATATGTATGTGTGTGTATGTGCATGCAAATTATATGTATTTTAGAGTGTCAAACTAATAATGTTGGCACACGTCAATCTAATGAAATTTCTAAATACAACAAAAGTAACATTTGTACAACACTTTTAATGGCTTAGACATGCATATCATGTACAGCATGTTCAATCATGTCTGTACTGAAATCTAAAGGGTAAAACTTAATAAAAAAAAAAGTAAAAAAGTAGTTTGATTGATAAGTTACTTAAGTGACATGCAAAGGAAGTTAACTTTATTTAACAAACTCCAATTTATTGATGTGTAGTAGAAAATTTAAATGAACTTTGAAAATCTTGGAAAATAATGGTATTTGTTGAATAAATTTTAATTTATTTAACCCTAGAGCACTCGCGTTGTATTTTATAACCAAACATTAATCATAAATTAAACAATCAACTAATAATGTACTGGATTTAGCAGTTTTCCTTCCAAACTTTTTCTATTAATTAACTTGGCAGTTTTTCTTACAAAACCTTTTTACACACTTCAAGACTCAAGTTGAAGAATGAGGCGTATCTTTCTCTACCACATGGCATCAAAATCTTAATTTGATTAAAAAGTGGATTAAGCAGGCTTGCATACTAAGCCGATGAAATATTTTTATTATTTTGACCCGAAGGGGACTTAAAAATCAAGATTTTAAGACAGAAAAGTACTTTGTGCAGAATAAATACACTTAGCTCTAACTTCTCGTCGTCAAGATGAATATTTTTCTTGACTTTATATACATTGACATTAGTATCTTGACTATTACCCACTTCTCCAAATACATGGTTAGGTTAGCTTCCATTGGCAGCCGTGATCAAGCACAGCTCACGTGGGTCCATTAATTAGTTCCCGTTGTGTTACCATATCACGCCGTCTCTAATGGGTCCTATGAAATCTGGCTGTTAGTATTCCCATGCAGCCATCCGGTCGATTCAATAAAGGAGTGGATCCTGTTAACATCAACATCAGAGAGACAAGTTTTGTCCCCAAGGGCTCTTCGACCAAACATTTCGAGTCTTAAGTCTCCGAATGCCTGGCAATGACAGAGAACTCTTCCTCCTCCTCATCGCCGCCACATCTACACAATGGGCCAGTGGCCAGCTATAACCGCAATTAGGTTTCATAGATGATGTCTGGACAGCTGTAATGCCCGCCGCGTCCTTTTTTCATCTATGATGAGCCAGATTTTCCAGGTTTCCCCACAGGTGGTTTCATCGTGCCACCTCTGACTGGCGATAAGATGAAACCTGTGCGCTATAAGTTGCTTACACCCTGGGAGTGAAGCACCTACATAATACATACGTATTATCTAAAGCACAAATCATAATATGTGTAAACAAAATTTACGGCCTGAGTTCAGATGTAAACTTAGATCATTCTGTTTTCGTTAATTCTTTTTGGCTTTGCGCTAAAGCCAACTGATATACGTACATATCCGAATTAATATGTGAAGGATAAAGTACTTCATAAATTGGTGTAAGGTTATGCAACGAAAAGCAATTAGGTATAAAAAATAATGCGTTTAGCAAGTTTTGATATAGGTAATACTTAATAGAACTAAGTGAAATGTTTGCTGGGTTTGGTTGACCAAATTTCCTCGCATAAATATTTTAAGTGTATACGTTATTATGTATTTCCTTTTTCAGCTTATATTGCCATTAAATTAAAAACAAATTTGTTATTTACATCGAACATATTGTGCTCATCAGTATTTACTTTGAACTTTCAATTAAAAACAGTTCAATATTTTTCCAACGAAATTGAGGAAATATTTGATGAAATTTTTATTTAATTAAAAAAATGGAAAGAAAAAAAAAAAATTGTAACGAAAATAAAAGCGACCGTAAAACGCAAGTACACAAAGTGTATTAAGAAGAAAAAAAAGTATGGTAAAATGAATGAAATGAACCACCAAACTAAATTGCGTTTATGGATAGTTTATAAAAATTCAATATTTTTCCTACTTACAAACATTTTACCATATTACATTCAGGCATCAAGCTATGAACATTCGTGTTTGTGGTTGTAGCCCATAAACATAAAAACCCATACTAACTAAGTCAAGTCAACACATAAAGAAAGAGAGTGTGTGAGTGAGTGAAAAATCGTTCTTATGTGTGGAAGTGCTGGTATAGCTTTGAGTGGATGCCTATTTGTTAAATAATATCAAAGATATACATATATACTTGGCCACTGGTTGACCGTATATAAATCCATACACACATAAAGCAACTCACTAAGAAAAAAATGAGGAATTAACATAAAATGAACAGTTTTCATTTTTAATTACTTTTCCTTAAGGATAACGGACAAGACTTAGGAAGACCAAAAAAGGATTTTTTTAATATAAGCACACACTTGCACAAAAACACACACCCATACAGTTGTACAAACAAAATGGTTGTTATATGCAAAAATCATTGTTTTTTACTACGCCTTTACTTTTGTATCAAATAATTATGTGCAAATAAAAGAAGTGCCTAAGAAATATATAAACAATTTTTGAAATTCCCTTCCTTTTCATCTTCTTTTCCACTCACAGTATCATAACCATCATTATTAGCATCGTAATTTTTTCTTTTTCATAAGTCATTTTTACGCTTTCAATATTCCTTAGTTTACTTAAATATTAATTATGTTTGTTTGTTGTTTTCTTGGAAACCCTTTTTGATAAATTTTTTTTTTTATTTAAATTTTTGATTCGAACCCTACATAAAAAAACGAATTTAATTAATTTCTTTTCTTTGTATTTGTGTTGTTTGTTTTCGTTATTTTTTAGGTGCCGCCCACAAACACAACTAAACTAGAGGGCGAAAAGGTGATATTCTCATGTGAAGCTAAGGCTATGCCTGGCAATGTCACCGTAAGATGGTTTCGTGAGGGGTCACCTGTTAGAGAGGTGGCCTCATTGGAGACACGCATTACAATACGCAAAGATGGCTCGTTAATTATCAATCCAGTCGGTGCCGATGATTCGGGTCAATATCTGTGCGAAGTAACAAATGGTATTGGTGATCCCCAGAGTGCATCGGCTTATTTGAATGTTGAGTGTAAGTATTATTTTGGAGTTAAAAATATTTTGCATATGAATATCTTTCTAAAGTAATAAGAAATAAAGATACTTCTGATGAAAGTTAAATAAGTCTTATACTGATATACAGATATACAGATATCAAAAAAAAAAAGCTTTCAATATTCAATATTAATATAAGTGGAATATACATTGGGATGCTATTGTTTTGTATTCAAATGCTTGCATATAAAATGTTTAGTTAAAACAATTTTTCTAAACTACGGTTACCCCTTACCCAGTTAAAGCTTTTAAATTAATTAGTTAGTTGAAACATATATATAGTTGGAACAATAATTTTAAACAAAACTTTTTCAAGATTTTTCTTAAGAGCTTAAAATTAATAAACATTTGGCATTACAAAATTTCATACTAATAAAATTTTAGGACAATATAACTAAAAATTACATAAAATGCTTTAAATCTTTTTAAAGTAACAATACAAGATTTTACAAAGTGCCCCGGATTTGTATACATCATGTAAAAATTAATTTCTGGTATAACAACTTAAATTTAAAAGTTTAAATTAATTTTAGTATTGTTTTCAAAAAACTTTTTTAATTTCAAAAGCTTTGAAATTAAAAAATTAAAAGGCAAAATGCCTTTTTTTCAAAAAATAAAAAAATCTTGATTTAGTAATTTGCCTCAAAATCAAGCAGTTCTGAATGGATTTGAACATAATTTCATGCATTAGAAAGCTTATTAAATTTCCTAAATGTTTCTTAAAGCAGTATTGCCATTTTGTTCGATGGTTTTTATTCATAGCACTACAAAATCAGATTTTCAAATACAAACTTAAAATTTTTTTTAATTTTTGCTTACCTTTTCATATATAAAAATTGAACGAGGCAAAACTTTTATATTCTGTAAATGCAGTATGGTAGGAAATAAAGATTTTGATGTAAATAACAGTCGCATTCTATTAAGAAAAACTGCAGTTTTAGTTGAAATGAGTAAAGTTGTTTATTTCTAAATATAAAAAAAAAATTAATATTTTGGTAATAACTTTTTTGTATCCGAACCGATTTTTCCGAGTTTTTCAGCAAATATGTTCTACTAAAGATTTCCGATCTTTTGATATATCAAACGGATCCATAGATCATATAACAGCTCTAAAATTTTTTATAAAAAAGTTGATGCTTTTTAGCCCATTTTTGGAGTATTTTGCTAATAACTTAACCATTTCTTAACCGATTTGGCAGATTTATATACCCACGTCTTTAGGCAGAAATTTACCATTTACTTAGATTATAACACTTGGACTCGGAAAGATCTATTGTTTCCGAAAATGGGTATGTGGGCATTACTCTTCCATTTTTGGGAAAAAACTTGCAGGGTTTTCGGGAAATATATTCTGCTAAAAATCTGATATTTTGATATATAAAACGTGTTCATATGTCATACTAGAGCCCTAAAATTTAAAATTTTGAGTATTTTCAATAATATCTTTGTACGGTAGGTACCATGCCCACTTTTCCAATCCCGCCCATATTTTGTGGGATGCTGTGTATTGATAACCGATATGTTTGTACCTAATTTGTGAACTTTAGCTCGCTTTAACTTTTAACGATTATGGTGTAACTGCACTTGGGTATTGCCCACAAAGCCATATGGCTTCTTTTCTCACTCCATTGAGAAATCAGGTCATACGGCTTTATTGCCTATGGCTTTAAAACACTGCACCACTTAATACTTTCAAACGGTTTTTTTAGTTTTCAAGCAAAACACGGTTTTTATTTTTTATATTTATTGCATATTTTTTTTTGGTTTAATTTTTTTAGATGTTTAGATCAAACAGAGTTGTATCTTGAAAGAAAACCGTTATATTTTCAATTGAACTATGTTCAATAAACACTACCAAAAAATTACTACTTTTGATTATAGGGTACCTTAAAGTAAGTGCAAATACTCAATACTTGGTACCCACTACTAAATACCTTGCCAGCACTAATGTGTAACATAATGGTTTATCGGTTATATTTTAAAAACCTTTTTACCATAACAAAGCTTTTAAAAATTGCAACTGATCTGCAAAGTTGTTATTGATATTAACTTCCGTATTCATAAAAATTAAAATTAGGTTAAAATGTATTTAAAGGCAAAATTTTCATGCAAATTTTTCTTAAAACACAATTCACATCCATTTTAATTTTTTATGAATACGATAGTAAGTATTTAAACTTTCACTATAGTAAAATCTTTTAATGAATGAAAAGCTCTTTCGTACCATCAATTATAACTTAAACTTATTTTTAAGAGCATTGAACGTAGACGTTAAAATATTATTTTCTTATTTCCTAAACGAGATTTGTCAACACAAAAAAAAACTTAAATTTTAATTTAAACTCTTCAATTTTCCAATATAGATCCTGCCAAAGTGACCTTTACACCAACTGTACAATATCTACCATTCCGTTTAGCCGGTGTTGTCCAGTGCTATATTAAATCAAATCCTCAATTGCAATATGTCACCTGGACCAAAGACAAACGTCTTTTAGAACCTTATCAAATGAAAGATATTGTAGTCATGGCAAATGGTTCTCTGCTCTTTACACGCGTCAATGAAGATCATCAGGGACGCTACACTTGTACCCCCTACAATGCATTGGGCACACAGGGATCATCGGGTCCCATGGAGGTATTGGTACGAAAACCTCCCACATTTACTGTTGAGCCTGAATCGCTGTATCAGCGCAAGGTGGGCGATATTGTGGAAATGCATTGTGATGCCGTTGAGGCGGAGGGTACACAGAAACCAACAATTAAATGGCAACGACAGGATGGTGGTGCCCTGTCGGATACTCAACGTAATCGTGTTAAAATATCTGGGGGTAATATTACCATTGAAAATCTACGCGGCGAAGATTTCGGCTATTATCAATGTGTTGTCTCCAATGAAGTGGCCACTCTAATGTCACAGACACAACTAGTTATTGAGGGCACACAACCGCATGCACCCTATAACATCACCGGCAAAGCAACAGAATCTTCAATAACTCTTCAATGGATGCCGGGCTATAGTGGCGGTTCCGAATACAAACAAGATTATACGATTTGGTATCGTGAGGCTGGTGTTAATGATTGGCAAACAATATCGGTTACACCTTCGGGTAGTACACAAGTGACGATCAATGGCTTAGCATCGGGTACTACCTATGAATTTCAGGTTGTTGGTCGTAATGTGCTCGGTGATGGTATGATGAGTAAAGTGATGACAGTGCGAACGCTTGGTAAGTTAAAAGATTTTAATTTATTATGGCTCAGTTCATCTTCTTCTCTTCTGCTCTCTATCTTTCATTTTTGTAAAACATAAAAATATCTATTGTTAATAATGCTATATAAAATATGCACCATTATCATTAATTAAAAGAGGGGATGGTAAAAAGGAGACATTTTATCTAAACAAGCGGAGAAATGAAAAGATTAAGTTTTTGAAAACTCAAAATAATTATGTTTATAAGGACTTAATTATTCTTTTAGTTAATTTATAGACGATTAAGTTATTAAATATATATATAGAGCGCTTTTTAAGTTTTTAGTTTAATTTAAACAACAAAAAAAAGAATTAGATAATACTCAAAAGTTATTTTTAATTTTTGGAAAAATAAAAACATTATTTTTTATAGTTAACACTCCTAAAGATTTTAAGCTTTTTATTCAAAACTCTGTAGCTTTTAATTATAGTAATATAAATTCACTATTTAAAAGCTCTTCTACAGTTTTATGTTCATTGACTTTTTAACTAAAGATTTAAAATCTATATTTTGGAAAAAGTTATTTTGAAATTTCATTAGAAAAAGCTATTAGAATTAATTTGAGAATCTTATTTTAAAATTTTATAAACAATATTTCTTGCCAAGCTAAATTTAAAAGTAAAACTCGTTTATATTCAATTTGGGCATTTTCAGTGTCTAATTTTTGTAACGTAACGGAGTGTATGTATAATTTACTTTTTTATATTTTGGAATAAAGCGCAACTAGCTCTACATTTAATATCAAAAGGAATAATATTTGAACAACATGGGTCTAATATACAAGCTTATTTGCTTGCTGCCGTTATGTAACAAAAAGTAGACCTTTCGTTGGAAATGCCCATATATAAATGATTTTATTCTCAAAGCTTTTTTCATGAACATTTAGTAAAAATGTTTCCCTTAGGATATATAGTTTTAAAAATTTATGACTCAAGCACTTAAAGCTAATCTATTGCTTAAGGTTCTTTAAAAACTTTAAAAGTTTAAAAAATCTATATTAATATAAAAACTTTTTCTGTATCAAGCTTTAAGAACCTATCAAAATGAAAGTCCAAAAGTTTTTTTCTTACTCAACAAAAAAGAATCTTTTGTATCCTAACTTTAAAACTTTAAGCATTTTATTTTACGACAAGTTTAAGAAATATATAAGACTTATGCTTAAGAGCTTCTAACTCTTTTTAAGTTTGTAGAAGAACTAAAAGCTTTTATATATTTCCTTGTAATCCTCTTTGAATTAACCAAAGCAATGCACCTCCCTTCTAGAGCTCCTTTTTAACTTCCCCTCACCCTAGATATCTAAAAAAAAAAACACAAATACAAATGGAATTGGCTTTTAACATTAACTAAATCAATATGTATTTTTGTATCTTCTCTTTTCAATTTGTTTCTTTCTTTACATTCCTTTTTATGTTTTCTTTTTTATCGTATTCAAAAAAACATCTCTTTACTTTTTTTTAATATCAAACTTTGTTCACCATCAAATATAAATCATATTGAATCACCTCGAAAAAAAATCGCTAAAACAATGAAAAAACGAAACTTTATGAAAATTGACATTTGAATTTTTATTTATCAAATAATAAAAAATTCAAATTCAATAGAAGATGTTCCGGCTCCGCCACGTAATGTCAAGGCTGCAACACAACCGCCAGATCATGTATTTCAACTAATGCCAGATGAAGCTGGTAAGAAAAGAATAACTAGACTTTAAAACCTAAAAGAAAAAACCAAACCAAATTAGAATTTAGAAAACGAAAGTTTTTTTTTTTATAAAATAATATTTATTTAAAGCTCTATTTTCGTTGCCAAATAAAATTTTTTTTTTGTTAATTATTTTTGAAATCTACGATTTATTGAGATTTTTTTTAAAATCTACGATACTAACGAAAATCACTTAAATTTCAAGCAGTATTTTTCGAAATGACCTTGTTTATTCTTGTCCCAGTTTTGTACCTTAAAAAAAAGGAAAAGAATGATAATGA
Organism: Pollenia amentaria; assembly: GCA_943735925.1. Classification (NCBI taxonomy): domain Eukaryota; kingdom Metazoa; phylum Arthropoda; class Insecta; order Diptera; family Polleniidae; genus Pollenia; species Pollenia amentaria. The sequence continues at coordinate 181,561,802 of OX031007.1, read as the reverse complement.
TAGAATGAACCCTTTCGGTATTTTTCATACTTTATGTTTGTTTTCATTTTTGTTGTTGTTCTATTTTGTTGCATGTTCCAATACATACATATTCCTGAAGAAGCATGCTTCTTATCTGAATCAGTAGGAATTAATTAAAAAATAGTAAATGATGTTTACCTTCTTGTTTAAAGCAACAACAACAGCAGCAACATATAGAGAGAGTAAAAATGTTTATAAACATTTTACTGTTGCTTGTTGGTTGAACTTCTTTGTTTGTTAAAGTATTTGTTTTTTTTAATATATGTATATGTGTGTGTTTGTGTTTGTGTGTGTATGGCAACGAGCTATACATGTATGGTGACCTACAAATAAATGTACATAAACGGCCATGTTTAAAATATATCCTTGGTGAATACCTGTGTCTCTTTATAAACCAAGACTTAATTTACACATTGCTTAATAAAACGTTCTAAAGTTGCTTTTAAATCTACGGTTTTGTTCTCTTTTCTTTTGTTCTCTTATGGTCTGTTTCCTTCTGTTGAGCCTTTTTTATTTGATAAACTAAAAAATAGCAACAAATGTATGTACCTCTTTCTGTTTTTAAGTTTTTAACCTGATTTTGTTTTGGGTTCAGTTTATTTGTTGTTTACACTATCTGAGTTAATTTATCCAAACACCACTTCTTTCCGACACTTTAGCCACCAACTAACTAATCAACCAACCAAACTAACCACTATACCACAACCTTTAGAATCAATCCAACCAAAAAAAGAAAAAAAAAAACAATCCAAATAATAAAGAACAAAAAAAAATATTATATTTATTGTAAATTGAAGAAACACCTTTCGTAGCAAAAAAACTAGTAAAAAAATAAAATTAACGTTATTAAATTGTATATTAACAAATATATTAAGATTTACTCCTTTAACTAAATGTATCTACTTTAATAACAAAACTTTCTTTAGGCAAACATTATTTTTAAAATTGGTTTCAAGTAAAAAATTTATTTATTGTAACCTCCCCTACAACTAGTTGTGAAGAGGGTATACTAAGTTTGTCATTCCGCGTGAAACTTTTTTAATATTCCTCTAAGAATCCATAAAGTATATATATATTCTGGGTGCTTGAGTAATTCTAAGGCGATTAAGGCATGTCCGTCTGTTTAAATTACGCTCACTTTCGAACGCGTCAGAAGAAAAAAACAATATCGTCATAAAATCCTAAATAATATTATACAATTGTTTAAAAAAAAGGTTTTTGTATTTCAAACAAAATAAGAATTTTTATGCTGTGTTTATTGATTTGTCATAACTACACAATTGAAATCTAAATTATGAGCGGTTGCTCACAGTAGTCATATATTGTTCTTTTTATTATTTTAAGACATATGGCTTAATAACTTTATGACTACCTGATGAATCCTTAAAATATTGGTGTCAAATTGCTCCTAGTTCTTCTAAGTTGTTTGAGATTGAAATACAGCAACATTTCTAAAGTTGGAAAAGAGATCAAAATCACAATGTGGAACAGCCAACCTAAAAAATTAATAATTTTGTTGCAAAAACTGGCATTAATAGTGCCGAAATACACATACTGATATGCGATTTTACACCACAAAATATTGTGAAGATCGGTCCATAGATTACCATAGGGCCCATAAAAATTCCACTATCGACAAAAAATTGAAGTTAGTCAAAAACCATAACGAATAATGCTATTGTAATAAATTTTGGTCTTTGGCAGTTTTATATGACTAGAAATCAAACTGTCAACTTTCGCGTAGATCGCTTTATATAAAACCTACTCTTAGAAAACCGTTTAGTTAGCGTTAAACCGTTACGAATAATGCATGATGTTATAATAAAATTCGGCCTACTACAATTTCATAAGATTAATAATCACTTTGTCACATTTCGTGAAGATTTGCCCATAATTTACCATAGGTCCCATATAAAGTCCACTCCTGAAACATTATTACGGTATGTGGAGAAAATCAAAGATTCGGCTTAGTTGAATATACCACTAACTTGTTTAATTAAGTACTGTGTCACCCTAAAGGTTTCACATTAATTATGTATAATACAAAGTATTTAAGGAGGTGACATTTTTCTTTTTCTTGAGTGGGTTAAGCTTTAGTGTTCAACTAAAGTAAATCTTCTTTGGCCTTATTTAATATGTTTCAATGTTAAGTTATAATCCCACATGTATTATGTACGTTATATAGAAAAAGACTCTCAAAAATTACCTTACACAATTGAAAAAACAAAAACTTAATTCTTTGATTCCTTAAATGGGAATAGTTTTTATTGTAACTTGTTACCTTACACTTATGGGAATTTGACAAAACAAAGAGATTATTTATCTATAAACAAAAAAAAAAAAAAAAAAAAAAAAAAAAAAAAAAAAAAACAAGAAATTAACACTTTAATTATGTTATTGTTACTTTGCGCAAAAAGAGTTCACAGATTTGTTTTTCAGGGTATCCTTATCTAGCTATTTCATATACACCGAAGAAGTATTGTCCTATGACTTTATTTGCTTAACTAAAAATGTTAAGAAGAGTTTTTGAAAGGAAAATATTATTAATGGAGAAAATACTTTGATATAAATATCAGCTAAGTATATATTTATGGATATACAAAGGATTTGTTGGACTATCGATCTGTTTTGTTTAAGGCTATACTTCTACTTATTCCATTTTTAACGTTTAAATTACCATTGAATATTTTGGGAATTTTGGTTTTGCCCGTTTTTCTTTTCTACATAGATATTATTAGCAAAACCCCTATAAGTAATATAAGTATAAGCAATGCCCCTCCGTTTGCCTGTTGAAAGTACGTTTGGGCAAAGGATGGCTTTGTAGGATGAAATTTGGTTAAAAGAGTTTCTAGACTATAGACTGATGTCAACCTTTTTACCTTCTCATGCAAGAGCAGCCACAAAAGGTGAACTAAAGCAGCTAAATAAGGACTTACAGCCGTATTCATAACGAAAATTTGGCATGAAGTTAGCACAATGTTTATTCATAATACACTAACCAAACTCTGGCTAACGATTTGCTAAACTCTTGCTAACGAGCTGCCAAACGTTTGCCACCTTGTGAAAAACAGGCGTTTAATGTTGAATAATTTTGTTTGTTTTTTTCTAATTCACTGAATTTTTTTTAATTAAGTCCTTTTTTAATTTATTTTAATTTAAAAACATTTAACATTTTTATATGGGGAGGCAAAAACAAAAAATAAAAAAAATTATGAAATGAAATGACAAAACCAGCGATGATTTATGCAAAACGTGTTGCATTTTTGAGCACTATAATGTGCCATCATGATTATTCAGAGTTGATTTATTAAAAGTTAGCAGACGGATAAAATTCGTTATGAATAAACTCTGTGCTAACAAGCAGCTAAGCTTAATCGGCATTCTAGTTAGCAGCTCGTTGTACGTAGTGTACAAACTGTGGCTAACTTTTTGTTATGAATACGGCTGTTAGAGACTAAAGCGGCCTTAAAACAAAATTTATTGGAAATATTTAATATGAACAAAATCATTGCCTTCGTGGGGCATAGGCCTTTATGTAAAAGCACTTAAAATCGATCCATTATTACCGCCGGTTAGGGGCGTGCACCGATTGCAGCCGAATTGAACTAACCACTTATTACAGACGAAGCCTTTTCGGTTTTAAAAATGGACCAGAATTCTTTTTCTCTAGTGAGCAATAGTAAACACTGCACACATCTGCTCACTGCACAAATCTGCAATATGAAACTTTTAATCCATCCTCTGTGCAAATGCTCCCTGTTAATGTTGCGATGTAGAGTGTCATATGATTGGCTTGACCGACATAACTTCCTTGCTTGTTTTATTTATCGTTTTCTTCCAACTTAAAATGGACGGTATCATAGCACCCGGTTTTTGTGGTCTCTGAGTTCGTTTCTCCGATTTATAAGGATTTTACAATGTTTCATCTTTGTGTAATAAATTTTCTTTATATAAATATTTTTTTTTTAGTATTCAGTAAGTTTGTTAAATTATATTGGGCCCTTTATAACAAACAAATATTTATACAGAAAGAAGAATATAATTTTATTTCTTACAGTGCACAAATGCAATTATTATCTTACAACCTGGCCCTTGATGTTGATTGACAACATGTCCTTCATTATCGTTGTCATAAGTGCCCCACTATGACTTGACGGTCGTCAGGTTTTAAGTTTCTAACGTATTCGATTTATTCTTCATTGTCTAATGACCATTTCACAAGTTAGACGCTAGTTTGAAAATAAAAATCGGCAAAATATGTAAATTAAGCCATAAAAGTACAGCTTTGTGCCAGCTTAAGTACCTAGACAAAAAACATCAGTTTTCAACAATGAAATTTTACATTTTCTAAGGCGCTTTTAAGTCGACGACTCAAATGAAAGTTAAGGAAATTTTAGTAAAGGTATTTTCAGACCTAACAAATATTTGAAGAAAAAAATTCAAAAAAAGCGTGACCAGTAAATTGATCGAACCTAACCTTTATTTTTAACAATTTCTATTGATTTACTAACTTTATTTCCAAAAAAAATTCGCATAGTGTAATTTAAAAGATAAATTATAAAATTCGTTTTAGAATTCGGACATATGCCCACACTAACATTTTAGCCGTCATGGATGGCGAATGCTTTACAAACGATTTTTTAAAAAAAAACTTCGCGAAAATTTTTAATTTGCGACAATTTGCCTCAAAGAGCAACAAAGCTACGCGAAAATTGCAAAAAATTCGAAAAAGTTTGTTAAAATAGGAAAAATTCGCGAAAATTTTAAAATTATTTAAAATTACAGAACCTTCTTATAAAATAGCAAATTAACGTCGAAGGTGAAATTGACGTCGACAACGACTAACATAATAGTGGTGATTATACAAAAATATTTTGTATAATAAATTTCGTTTAACACGTTCACCACTTCGCGTCACATATTTGTGACATGGGAGTTTACACAGAAATATATATGTGTCGGATTTTTAGTGAAATGTATTTGCCTCTTATTTCGTGAATGTTTGTTGGAAGTATTTTTCTTGTGCGTTTGAGTCTCTGTTACAATGTGATATAACTAAAAGTGCTGCGGTTTGTGCCTAGGGTGAGTAGTTTTGGAAAAAATTAGCTTTTTGTTTGGGTCATGTCACTTATGTGTGACACATATTTTTTCTTCTTGAGTTTGTGCAGAAAATGCCAAAAACTGCTGAGTGGTGAACCTGATAATATTGCTACAAAAAGCTTCTGTCAACATCCACAACACAAGTGACTGATTTTGATATTTGTGTTCGCATAGTAATTCATGGTGGGGCGCAAATTTGTATAAAACCTCTTACGGTATTACTCGACTTGTCGTGCTGCAAATTTTAGGTGGGACGCAAATTAGTTGTTTTTCGTTGAAAATGCAAGCGAGTGACAGCAGTCGACATCGTAGGCCAGGCTGCTACTTGCTTACCGGTCCACTTGCTATAAGCTTGCTTACCGGTCCACCGACAATTGTATGTACCTACATATGCTATTCAATAATGATCACAACTGGAAACATGCCTTGGCAAATAGCATTAACTATTTTTGCGACACTATTACTATATTGAGGTAATTTTTATTTTGTATATCCTTTAAAAGAATTAAAACTATACTAAATATACAGTGGGTCAATTTCAACGGACTGATTCGAAATTATGAACACATTTTAGCCTTTGTGCCAATAATTCTTGATCTTATCGAATTTTAAAAGAAGATATTCCGGGATTTGCTTTTGAAGTAAATTGTAATCATGTTTTTCAAGTGCATTCTAAATTAATCACTGACTTATCTAGTACCGATCAGGTCGCATCGCTTTCACTTTTCTGAGCCTCCATACAGAACATTGAATTTCATATTGTGTTTTACTGCTGCCTCTGCAGTAGCAAAAATTGTTTTCGTCTTCAAACATTATAACATATGAAAAATGTTTAAATTAAAAAAAGGACAAAAGCATTTTAAATTAATCAATTAAAACTGCGCTTTATTTTCGTTTCCTCTTCAGAACTAATTTTTTTTTTATTTTTTTTTTTTTTTTGGAAATTAATGTTACGAGTTAAATTAAAAATAAATCAAAATAAATATTTTGAAACAAGAAATATTATTTTGTAGCTTGTTTTTTTTAACTGCGGTTTATAAAATAACCGACACTATATAAATTCTAACTAACTAACAACTAATAAATTTATAAATATAGTCCCTGTAGTGAACCGTAAAATAAATAGTTTTGTAATTATTGTTTTTTCCCTTTAGAAACCGCAATGTAGAGGTTAAATATATACTAGTAATTTGTTTCCCCTCCCTCAACCCCACACCTTTGAGCGTACAGTTTTTTATTTCATATATATATTTTTTAATTGTATGTGTATGTTGTTGTGTAATGCAACCCTGGATTTCGTGTACCTCTGGCGCTTACGTTTTCAACACAATTTCAATTTATTTCTGATTCTATTTTTTCACGTTTTTATAACTTTTTTTTCATTTAAATCTTTAGTTTTATTTCTGTTTCTGTTATTTTTTTCTCGTCCTCCCATTTTTTTTTTTACTATAAATATATAGTTCTTTTTTTTATGATTTAAATTGTGCATAAAAACGTAAACGTTTTAAGCATTTGTTTATATAAATTCACCGAACGAACAAAAACAGAAAAAAAATAAAATCCTGTCTATGTAACAACATTTTAAGTGTTTTTGTATGTGTATATGAAAAAGTGTGCTTGTTTGTGAGTATGTGTAAGTGTGCTTATATGCGTGTATATTATTTTTTCTCACAAAGCTTTTTTATTTTTTTTTTCATATTATTAAAAGCATTTCATATGTGTGTGTCTGTGTGTAATGTTTTTTCTTCCAAGCCATTTTAAATGCTTTATAACATCACTTGTTTTATTTTTGCAAATTTGCATGTGAGTGCGTAAAAATTCTTTGCTCGTTCTCTCTCATTTAAGTCAACATTCAATGTATTTTTTTTTATTTAAAATACTAAGGATTTGTTTAAATTAGAAAAATTGCAACCTTCTTATTTTTTCATTTTGTACCACCATGGTTGCAAGTATGAATAGCCTCGCCAGGCTGGCTGACTACTTAGATTGAACCTTTAAAGAAAAAAACTTGTAGCTACTAAATTATTGGTTAGAAGGTTAATTTACTAATAGTTGAAATTAAAGGCCGACAGCACTAGGTACTCAGGACAATGTTGTTATAATGATTGTTGAAAGTATGACAAACACAATTCAAGAATTGAGTTCTATTCACGTCTTTTAAACATTCCTTTACCTTTTTAAGCTAAAACAATCCACAAAACTGTAGATACATATATTGTAAAAAACTTGGTTTAATTACCGTAAGGTCTGATTTTACTCCAAAGATCGATTATAAAATGAGGTTAACGATACATAGTCCTGTATCCTTAACCTCATTATTACTTTAGATTTGTAGGCACTATTATGTGCTGTCTTTTAATGACAAGCGATTGATTGTGTAGTAAAATTTATATGACGAAACAGCACATCAATCTTTAAAAGTTAAAAAAAAAACAAATAAATTCGTAAGAAAAAATTTTTTTCTTTTTTAAAGTCTGGACTTAGAGATAAATTTATTTAAAAAACGGATCATTTACATTTCATTTAAAATAAATGAATTTTACATAAATTTTTGGATTTTATTTTATTTAACAGTATATTCCGTAAAATTTAACAGTTGTTGCTTTAAAAAAAATGTAATTAAACTAACAAAAAATCAAACTACATAACAATATTAGTACGGAAAAACAGTTTTTTTGGTAGTTTGTTTCTTGAATGACAAACATAAATGTTAAAAAATAAAGTTTTTCGTAAAATAGCCATATTTTTGTTCACTGTTAACAGTACGGAAAACGAATTTAATCACCTACAATCAGTTACTGTAATAATTTTATAAGTGTGTTAATTTTTCTAACTTAAATCAAATACGATTCTTAAATTTTTTTAAAGTTGCTTTACTTTTTGATTAAGCGAAAATTCTTGAAAACCACTGTAACTCGAATGAATTTTAGACTTATTATTAATTCCAAAGTTGTTCATGAAGATTTATTTGAATTTACTCTATTCATTACATATCTACGTATACAAAAAAGCTCAATGAAATTTGTGAAAAATTTTATAATACAGAAATCAGATCATTCCCTTGTATATTTACATATTGTTATTTAATCGGTCCTTCAAATGAGTACTCGTACTATAAATGAATCGTTTGTTTCAGAAAACCGTTGACTGATTTTCTTAAATTATATTATTATAGATGATGAATTACCCACTTTAGTTCCACCGTCAACTTTCAAGCCTTTACATGGGTTGTATTTTTTTTTGGAATTTCTGTTTAGTGCAGAAATCCGTCATGTGAAATCACATGGCGGCTTTCTGCAGTAAATTTTGATTGTTTTTTAGTGTTTTAAGTTGGTGTTTTATAATTAGTTGGTTTTAAAACTGTGTAGTGAAAGTTATGATGATGCTCCTGAGACAAATAGAAAACGAGGTGTTGTAAATAAAGATAAGTTTACACATAATATCACTAGAAAAGCAAGATTAAAAGGTGGAGAATACACAAACTACATAGGTGACCTTGGTTTTGTTTCCCAGTGTTCGAATGTCCAACTGCAAAGATAGAGAATAACGCAAAGAAAATCAATGACTTGAAGAAGTTCGCCAAGTTTACTACAGGCAATGAATACTTTTTTGATGAAATCTTCCTGTGGCCTATGACCGAAGCCGACTCTTAATCGACGTAGTGTATGACGATAAGTTGAATAAACCAGGCTGATGCTATATGCAGACAAAATCAAGCCCTTTTTGCGATTATATCGTAAGCGACAACATTAACACTATCGTAAACAGCAGGTACTATCATAAATTGAATCTCAGCATGCTCTTGAAAACTATTGAATGCGCGATTATAATTTTAAAAATAAATAAATGCATGTTATCAAACCAAGTAAAGTGCTGCATTTCTATGGAAACAATAATAAAAGCCCACTCATGTTAAATTTGCCTTTTGTCGCTTACGATATAATCGCAAATAGGGCTCGATATGTTTTACGTTATTTTGTTTGATTTTATCTTTGTTTTCTTGGATTATAAAAATAGAGAAATTTGTATCCAAAGTTTAACGGGTATTCCAACTTTTTTCCTCGATTTTTAATAAATTTAAACATAAAGGTAATTGTCGTATTCACAAAACCCCTTGTATCGTTGTATCGATTGTGTGTTATATTAAAATACATATTTCACTATTGTTTTTATTTATACAACTTACAATCGATACATTACAGGTGGTTTTGTGAATACGCCAATTATATTTTTTTAATTAACATCCTACAACTGTTTTTAAAAATCAATATTATGGCCAAACATTTTTTTTCTTGAATAAATAGTTTTATTTTATTGCAGAAGCCCGTGAAGTAAAAAATGTAAAAAACTTTTTGCAAAAAAAAAAAATAAAATTTTTTAAATTAGCATCATGCATTATTTGTTTTTGAAATACAATAAGAAAAACTTTAATTTTTTCAAGCCAAATCCTTTACTAATTTCAAAATTAGGATGTTTTTTTAGTTTTCCGATAATTTAAGAACGCGCATTTGACGGGTTTCTGAGTTAAACGATTCAAATAATATTATTACCAATATTATCACAGAGTACAAGTCCGTTCGGCATGATTCCTTTCGGAGCCGAAGAAAACATATTTGTTTATTGATAGAAAGTATATTTTGATAGTTTTTTGGCCTTTAAGATACAGAAAACTCCCATTCTGTTTATGAAAACAAAAATGGTTTCAGTCCGGAAAGTTTTTTCGTAATTTTCAGAAGCACCAAAATACGAAATAAATTATGTTTCCGAACGGAATTGTACTCTGTGACATGGCTGATAATGTGATTTTAAAATTATATCTGAGGAAGGTATTGATAGTGAACTGATTTAAGCATAAGTAGATTGAAGTTACTATACAGTGGAGGCATACACTCCATTTGAATACACATTTAAATCATTGAAAAACCTTCAAATTCTATACTTTAGTGTCACTGTCGCAAACAAATACTGAGGAGAAGTGTAGATGACCAATTAACGTATATAACGCAAGTGCGTTAATAAAAAATACTCTTAAAAATTAATAAGGGAATGAAAAATACACGCAGCAGTGAGAGTGCTTACGAAAAATACACACAGTCTTTTTTTATGGCAGTTTGGGATATGTATATGGAAATATGTTATACGTTTATTTCTTTGATAATATAACAACAAAAATTCCTTGTAAAACACTTCTTTGTATACATACGCCACATACGGCTGTCAAGTAAACAACACAAATTCTTTGTATGCGTATACCCCATGCGACAGCCATGTAAACATCATGAATTCTTGCAGACTGCAGGGGGTAGGAAAAATTGCTTACCGTATTGAAAGGTTTTTAAAGAAACAATTACTGTCTGGAGAGTATTTCTTCAAATCCTTGAAATCTCACAACACTATATTGTGATTGTACACAAACGTCTTGTACAGATATTTAATTTTTGTTGTGTGTTTGATTTTTTGCCTTTATTATATAGTTAATTGGACTAACTATAATATGGTATAATTTCATATTTCTAAGATAATATTATTTCGTTTAACCAAGTATGCTATTCTCTACATGTGCCAATAGCTCTCTGTTCAAAAATCGCAACCAAACATCAATAAAAATTTATATCATGCAACTTTTGTCAGTTGCCATTTGACAGATTGCCAACCGAAAAAATTTTAAAAATGAATGCAAAGAGTGATCGTAGCATTTGTAAGACGACCCTTGAGAGGCAATTATTATCTATTGGACTCGTAAGTCAAATTGTTGTTCCCCGGTTATTTTATCCATTTATCTAATCAAAATAAGAGATATATACATTAGGGCAACAACCAAATTTTGGACCTAGTACCACAAGATTGCGAATGTTGTGCTGTTTACGAAAAACAAAATTTCAAGACATTTTAGAATAAAAACCTTACCCACAAAAAAGATTTTGTAAAATCTCAATTGCATTAATTTATATTAAAAATTTAAAAAATTGTATTAACAGCTTTAATGAAAAATATTGTTTAATTACACTGTCCAACACACAACAAAATAACAATGTTCTACCAACTGATTCTTGTAGAGGAGACTTAAAAAAATGTATACGTGTATCGGCGTTTTCAGAGTTTATATCTGAAACTCATGTTACGGCCTATTTAAAGTTGAAACATTGTATAGTTATAAAACGTGTGATATTTACAATTTTGGTATATACTATCTTCAGCATATTTATTCAGAACAATATTATTACCAAAAACGTATGATATAAGGTAGCATAAAATGGTTATGAACAATCATACAGCCATGTCACAGAGTACAATTCCGTTCGGAACCGAAAAAAACATATGTGTTTCTTGATAGAAAGTATATTTTGATTGTTTTTTAGCCTTTAAGATACAGAAAACTCCCATTCCGTTCATGAAAAGAAAAATGGTTTCATTCCGCAAAGTTTTTTCATAATTTTCTAAAGCACCAAAATACGGAGACTTAAAAAATGTATACGTGTATCGGCGTTTTTAAAGTTTACATATGAAACTTATGTAACGGTATATTTTAAGTTGCAACCTTGTATAGTAAAAAACGTGTGATATTTACAATTTTGGTATATAGTATCTTCAGCATATTTATTCAGAACATTACAAGCAAAATTTTGTTGCTATAAATTAACCGTCTAGCTCTTCTGGAAATGGTTATTTTTGCAATTTTTTGAAAAAAGCAAAAACCACCCTTAAAACAGGGATGTATGTACTTGAAATATGCTGCGAAAATATTTGTCATGAAATTGTACTATAATTCTCCGAACATACTTAAGTCAAAAATGTAACTTTAATGCCAGAAATAAGCAAAAACTTAAAAGGCGGTTTAAGGGTTAATTATATCTATTTAAATAGAATCTGGGAATTATTACTTTTTCATAAGTAACTTTATAATATTCATCATAGAACTATTACAAAAAGCTTTATAAAATACATAACTGAAATTTAGCTAGAATAAAATCGAAAAATAAAAAATGTTGAACATAAATAAATTCGAAAAATAAAAAATGTTGAACATAAAAAATGTTGAATTGTATTGAATTCAATTGCCAAAAAGCAGAAATGCAAACGTAGATCTATGGTGTAGTACAATAGAGAAGTACAATAAAACAAATATTTTTTGAATATTAAAACAAAGACATTACATTACTATTTTATTTTTTTGGTTTAGTTAAACAGCGGGTTCTCCTCTTACCGCAAATTTTAAATGCAGATTCTAGTCAGATTGATATTCATACATATTGATTAAAAAAAACTATTTGCGTTTTTTGTTATTAAATCGCATACGGCAGCCTAAATCATTTAACCGTTAGTTCCCAGTTTGGAGCAATACATTCTTTATGAGTGAGTGCAACGATCAGCTTGACGCACTAACCGCCTTATGCAAAAAAAGTTAAAGTTCACATTAGTTAACCAACATATTAATCCCATTCACTTTTACTCGGCTTAATGTGCTGGTTAACTAATGTGAACTTCAACTTTTTTTTGCATAAGGGGGTAAATGTTCTGTTGTTATGGTTATTGTTACATTTTTCTCTTACAAAACAGCTTTATAGTAAAGGAATGCCGTGGTTGTTTTTATATTATTTTTTATTTTAATTTGGAGATAATTCGGCCACTGACCTTATTGAATCTTGTTGTATCTTATTGCATAGCGCTTTCAAAATGCATCTCCTTTTTCAAATGTACCTTAAGTGGTTTACAAGATAAGAAAGTTTTTTATTGAGTGGTATGATAAAAGAGTTTTATACTCTAATTTAAGCACGAGTTATATCCTTCCAAGTTCTCTTACACGGATTTTTTTTTTTTTTTTAATTTTATATTTTCTTGGGGAAAGTAACAACGGAAATTCTTTAAACCTTTTTAATTTATGTTTTAAATTGTAACTGATTTTAAAGAGGTTCGCACTGGTTCCTCATAAGGGGGTTAACTCAAAAATGTGTAAATGTTCAGTAGACAAAAATTAACTTTTTTTTCATATGTGCTCTTCTATTACAAAGAGCGATATAACTGTTTTTTTTTTCGTACAATACTATACAAATTTATTTGAGATTTTTTTATGGTTAAGAATATATTTAACTCTTATAAAAGCATGGTTATTTTTCAACCATCATAGCATGTTGCTTTTCGAAAAAATAAAAATACTATTTTAAATTTAAAACAATTGTCATATTTTACCATTACATGTTTAGAAGCAATAATAATATGGTTGTGGCTACGTGATGGAGATCTAAGTTAATCATATTATGGTTGCCAGTGTAAATAATATGGTTAAATTAATCATAATATGTTAAAATATTTTCGTTAAATATAGTTTTTGGCAAATGTTTTTCTCTGCGTATAGCTAATCGTAATCGTTATCGTTTTCTTGCAAAAACTTTCCATATGTAAATTTTGGGTTGACTTAAGCTTTGTTCACATTATGTGTATTTGTCATGTGGAATGTCACTTTGCTACACACATGTGATTTCATGTGTATGTTTAAATTTGAGTAATACAAAAGGTTTATAATTTTCATGTTTAAATGTTGGTATGTAAAGTAAATTTGACATAACCTATTAATAAAAACAATCTTAAAACAGCTGAGTGGCTATTTGTATAGACTTTAATAATTATTTGTGTATTTTTTATTTTTTTATTATTTATTTACTATAATCTATATATATAAAAGAAAGTGGCGTTAGTTACTACATTTATAACAAAAGAACGGCTGGACCGATTTCGATGATTCGTACCAATTCGGAATGGTCTCTGACCAAGTAAGAAGAATAGCAAAAAAGCCATTGAAAATTACTCAGTATGAATTAAATCGTAAACTCTGCATTTGACGATGCTATGATCTTTAGCAAAGTTGTTGAGCATGAGGCGGCGAAGGTTTATAAGTTGATATAACCAATTTCAGACAGGTGGGGCCACTGAAAATGACTCGAAATGAGTTAAATCATAAACTGTGCATTTGATCATGCTATGATCTTTAGCACAGCTGTTGATCATTAACATACAAAGGTTTCTAGGTTGGTATGACCAATTTCCGATAGGCGGCACCATTGAAAAATACTTATAATAAATTATATAATTTGATCATGCTATGGTCTTTAGTAAAGTTGTTGCGCATGAGCCGGCAAAGGTTTCTATGTTGGTATGAACAATTTCCGACAAGTAGTGCCATTGAAAATGAATCAAATCGTAAGCTATGCAATTGATCATGCTTTGATCTGTATCAAAGTAGTTGTGCATGAGCCGACGGAGGTTTCTAAATTGATGTGATTAATCTCCTATATATATATTTAAAAAAAAGTGGCGTTAGTTACTACGTTTATAACTCAAGAACGCCTGAACCGGGCAAAACAACGTTTGCCGGGTCAGCTAGTTATTTATATATGTTAAAATTTCAATTAATTTTTGCCGCAAACAATTTCGATAATAAGAACCAGCTGATGTCAGATGTTTTGTCACTTTAAAATAGAACTCGTTATAAATAAATAATGTCATATGTATTGTACACAGATAAATAACACGTGATATTGTTTGGAGGTGATCAGATGATATGTACAAATTTAACATGTGAAATTTAACTTTAGAGGTAAAAGTGCGATATGTAATATTTTTTTTAAAAATATGAACCAAAAATATGTAGCACCAGTACATGGTGCTAATGGCAGTTTATGCTTAAAAATTAATTAGCCTTAAATAAAAGTTTTATTTTTAAATTTAAGAAAATTTTCAACTGGTTCTCTTTTAGAAGCAGAACATGCCTCCAACTTCTCCATCCTCTTTTCAATGAATTTCAGTTAAAAATAATATGAAACAAATATAAAAAAAAATTGATGAACAAAAAGAAGCTAAACATTATAACACATACATGTTAAATTTGTGTCAAGGCTATTAATTTTTTTGCTGTTGTTTGTTCTCTGGTACACATATTGCGTATACGTATTGGTTAGTTTTCGTATAAGAGAATAAGAGAATAAATTAGGGGAGCGACAAATGTGGTTTTGCGAAAGCGAATAATTAAATTAATTGATGCGAATGCGAATTCTCGCAACATGTTTGAAGGATATACCGCTACCTAAGGACAAAAAGGTTCGATCTGGCCTGTAGCTTAGGTGTAATTAGCACATTGTTGCCCTAAGATCGCGATACATATAAAATATTTTCAAACATACATATTTTACATACTTATATAATTTTAAAATGCATAAGCATGTCTTAAAAAGAACAGAAATAGCTTGGAAAATAAACCTGATCCTGTTATTAAATTAAATTTAAGGGATGTAAGGCATAACAAGAAAACCAATTGCATTTATAAAAATTTAATTTAAAAAATTAAGTCTTTAAAAAAGTTTTAATAGAAGAAATTTGCACTAGAATTTGGCTGCAACATTATTTTGAATTATTATATATAGTACTTTAAGTTCAATTGATCCAGGTAATATTTAAAAAATATAAGTTCTGATGCTTTATTACTCTTAACACATTAAGTGCCACGTTGTACGTTTCTGTACGACAACCAGTACGTCGTGGGGTGCCACATCGTACGCTTTCGCACGACAGCGGTTGTTTCACTTTAGAGCCTGACGTTTTTTCTGTACGATACTAGATGAAATTTGTTGTCTTTGTTTAACGAAATAATCCTTTATTGAATGAATGCATTAATAAAAGAAAGTTCGTTTGCGTCCAAAAATGATTTGTATAAATGCATACCACTCATGCAGTGCAAAAACGTTCGACAGAAAAAACTGTTATAAAAAATTGTTAGCAGCAGAATGGATTAGGGATATATCAGAAACCGTCTGTTATCACAAATATGAGTGTGTTTGTATTTTCTTATAAAAAAAAGTGGTTGGCCGTTAGGGAGAATTATATTTCAATGTGTTGAGAGTAGTTAGTGTATTGATGACATTATTATTCATTCAGATAATTATTTTCGTGTTGTTTAGGTTTTTTGCAATTTAGTTTTGAGATCTTGCTGATAATGCCATTAATATATATTCGGATACAATTTAGCGAGTAAGAATGCAAATTGCAAAAATTAGCGAATAGCCTGCAAAGGTAAATGCGAAACCGAACATTTGCCGTACCCCTAGTACAAAATCTACATAAATATAAGTGCAAGTAAGACTTTATTGTTGTTGTTGATGTTGTTGTCGTTGTTGTTGTTGTATTTGTTATTGTGATTACGTTGTGCACAGTGGACGTCATTCGCATATATTATTAAGGTCATCATCTTACACGAACACCAACATGATATACTCGTACACATACTCTCATACGATTTTATTGTCTTATGAAATTCTTACATACATACAAACATTTGTTGAAAGAATAACATTGCACTGAATCACACATACTTTATGCGTATGCATATACATATGTATAATTACATATCTTCACATACAATATTCTTTAGTTTGTTGTTTTTCTTTTTCATTTTTTTTACCTTTAATACAGGTTTGTTAAATTTTTATTTCCTTTTTCAAAGTCGTTTCATGTTAAAAAAAATTCTCGAACAAAAGAAAACTGTTTTTTATTTATGCATAAATCATGTGCTTTAAGTGCTTTTTCAAAATGTCTCGTCATTTAAATTTAAATATAGAAATAATTTTGATTTAAATAATATTTTGTTTAGCTTAATAATTTTACCAGAAGGTTGATGTTTTATATTTTAACTGCTAAATAGAATTTAAATTATGTAAACTAAAAATTATTTAATTGCAAAATAATAATTTTTTTCGAAGTTCTTAATACTTGTGTAATGGAAACTTTGCGGATAGAACAATATATATATTTATAATTAATAAAAAAAATTTTTAATATATTTCGCATTCAATGTCAGCGACCAAAAAAAGAATCAAAGAGTAAACAATTTTAGCAAAGGCCAGATAAGAGATAATTACTGCAACTTACATTTTTATTTAAAAAAGACATTAAGTAACTTGGAAAAAATTAAACCAGTAAAATTTTTTAGTTTTTTCATACAGAATGATTAAAAAAAATATTCCCAAATGAAGCGAAAAACAAAAAAATTTTCATCTGTTCTAAATAGTTTTAGACGTCCTCTCAGCAGTGTAAAAAATTTGAAAGGGATTTGTTATTATACCTGGTCGACACACGTGCTATAATGGGTATTTAAATACCAAACATTTCACAAAGACTTCGAAATATGACAATTTTTCCATATCACAAAAAAGTAAGTTTGGCGTAAACAAAAGCGAATTATTCTGGTGTGTCACAGAGTTTGTACGAAAGTGAAAATTTACCAAATTTTCCAATTAGCTTCCAAAAACACAACAGATTCAAACGAAGATTTTTTCCCCATGATTTTAGGGTTGATTTTTTTCCCCATTATCGCTAATTCTTCTTTACTTGCTTATTTATAAAAACAAACAATTTAAATGCGCTCAATGTATTGTATTGTAAAGAGATGATGCCACATTGAAATAAGAAATAAATTGAAGCAACATAACAAAAATACGAATGTGAAAAAGACACAGAGAACAGAGAACGTGTTTTTTTCTCTACCCCGCTTGCTTCTCTTCACGGTTGGCCTACAAACACCAAAATTCATGTCTTAAAAAACATGGAAAAAATCACAGTCTGAACCGCGTGTAAGACATATTAATAAAAAAAATTTATTATTTATTTGAACAATGTGTATGTGATAAAGTTTCGAGTATAAACTGTAAAATAAAGTTTAAATTGCATGTTTTGAAAAAATAAAATATAAATATCTCTAAACAACAATAAAAAAAATAATAAATTTCTGAACGAAAATTTTTATTTTATTTTCAAATACTATTTTTTTTGTATATATGTGCGTGTCTTTGGTAGCAAATTTAAAACGCTTTTCAAGCATTTTACTCCCAAAAATTTATGTTGTGTATATCTTCACAAAAATACCTTTAAAGCGATATATGTTTCATTAAAATTTGTGGACCATAAGATACTTAAAAATGTTGCCCGAATTTATATATAAGATATAAAGAGGATTATTTATCATATAAATAATTCTTTGGTTTTGTTTTTAACTTTAATTCGAATAAGTAATTCCTATTAAACTTAAGCTTGTGTATTTCGGTCAAGAGACAAAATTACAAAATATACACGTTTTGGAAATTATTTAAACATGCCGATTTATTCGACAACCGAATTTAATGCTCATAAAAATGCTTTATTTGAATATTTTTCTTTTCTAAAGATATTTTTCTGAAAAATGAAAAATTTTTTTAAATTTCTATTTAAATACTTAAATCTTTCTGAGACTTTATTTCCAGAGAAATAGTACAACAGTATTTGTTTCAAAATTCTTTTAAAATTTTTTCTTGTTAAACATGGTTTTTTACATTAAATTTCCTATTTAATTTCCCAATTATTTTGTTTGATTTAAAGTTTACAAAAACCATTTCAAGATTCCTTTTAATATTTGTTCCTTTTATTTATTTAAAATTTTCGTATTTCCTTTAAAAATAAAATATTTTTTTGCATTTAACACAAAGGCAAAAATTGCAATTCACTTAAACACCCTGTACAATAAAAAATAAAAAAAACAAGGAGGAACAAATACACTCAAAAAGGATAAAAGTAACAAACGAAACTCTTTACAATAGTTCTAGACATATAAGAAAGACACACTAAAATGAAACAAGAGCAGCAATAAGAACCAGCAAACTATAAAAAAAGTAACCAATTAAGGACAACCAAAAAGCACAAGCAAAATTAGCATACTTTTAGGAAACATGCACACGCATAACTACTGCGAGTACAGGGACATACTGCTATAACAGCAACAGACACACTGGCCCATTGCACTCACTTGCACACATAAACTCAAATATATACGCAAATATTGTTTTATGTCGTCTGTATGTATGCAAAGGCAAAGTAACAATTCTATATGTAAACGAATGAATGAAAAAAATGTCAAGCAAATAGCTGCACTGCAGTTAAAACAAATACATGCAAAAAAAACAAAAATTTTACAAAAACTATAAAGGACACTCCAAAAAATGTAATTTACTGCGAAAAAAAAGTGAACAAGAACAATATTAACAACTACAAATTGTATAAACAAAATAGAGCAACATTTTTTTTTAATGAAATAAAAAATTTACAAACGTTATTAAAGAAATTTATTTTAGTGTTTAGAGAATTTAATAAAAAAAAACTTTTAATTCGCAAAAAGAATGCACTAAATTGAAAAAAGTTTTATTAAAGTGATTTTTATTTGAATCGAAAAGTTAGAAAATTTCATGTACATTGTGTTTAAACCGTTTGCAAACTTTATATCAGCTTATTGTCAGAAAAGTTATTTTGATGCGAAAGGGTTACATTGACCTACCACAAAATAAAATTTGGATATTTCAAAATAGTTATGGACTATAGATTAAATACGTCCATTTTGAATCACCACAGTGGCGTAATATAAAAATTGTAGAACTTCTTACTACAAAAATCATATTGAGGTTGATAGAAGAGATCGTCATACATGTGATACGCTTTAAAAAAAATCTGTCTTCTTTTTAATAATATGCACTAAATTTACAAAATTCTTATTGGGCGTATAACTTAACCCCTGGATTACCGTCTTGGTCTGGCCAGACCAAATTTGTGTTTTGGTTGTAATGTTTTTCGCATTTAACAAAAATCAGAAACACAGGGACGTGAATTCTATAATTTATATATTCTGAATCTACTGAGACTAATTTGGATTCGGTTGGAGCAAATAAGTGGGGTTAAATTCCATTTTTATGTAAAAGTCTATGAAATGACCCTCTTGGTCTAGCCAGACCCATTTTTTTTCCTTGATAGGGCAAAATATTAAAAAAACAGATACGTGAATTCTAGAAATGATATATTCTAAATCGAATGAATCAAGTTTGAATCAAATCAGACAACTACGGCCCATTATGCGCTAAGTTCAATGTAACTACAAAACCCTAACGCAAAACTCGTTTTAGCTGTGGTAGATGTGAAATAGCAATGTGCGAAATTAAAGACAACATTTTCGAAGACTTGCATGTGGAATAAAATAATGAAATAATAAAATTAGCATAATAAATTTGTATAATCTAAAGTAATAAGCATAAGTTCAATAAAAAATTTATTTATTTACTTTTTATTTAATTGGGGTTTTTAGCTGTACAAATTGTGGTGTGGCCAGACCAAGAGGAGAACTTAGTGGTAAAAAGCTACCGAGAATCCTAGGGTTACAAATGTGGAATATTTGGCAAATTTTAAATGTGTTTTGTAAACCATTAGTACAACATAAGTTTTCTCAAATATTCGCTTTTCGTAACTATGACCTTTTCGATCTAACTAGCAACATATGAATTCGGCGTCAAAATACAGCGTTTTTTTGTGAGAGCGTTCTGCATTGATCTTAGTTTGCCAACATTTAAGGCACTATTTAGAGCCACAGCACCAAAGAAGAGAGGGTATTATGCGTTTGTTTTGATGTGTGTAACTCATAAAAATATATTACCTAGATCAACCTCTTCCGGCTTCTCACTTTCTAAGTCGTCTGTCTGGCTAGTTGGTTGTCTGTATATTTAAAGATTAAAATTTGGTACACACATAATAGTTGCAAGGGCAAAGGCACTTGAAAACGGTAAGAATCGGTCCAAAATTTTACGTTGTCCCCTACAAATGTTGTGTCCTAATAGTCCTTGTTTCTATCAACCATATTTTAATGTTGGTTTATAAATACAATTCGACCCAAAAATATTTTATTGCAACCTGAATCATCATATTTTCCCATAGTTACCATACAAAAACAATTTCCTAATTGGTCCAGATTTGACCATAGGTCCGGACCACCCCTCTCTCAAATCTTTTCAAGATGAAAAGTTCTTATATAGATATAGCTATTTATAAGAAATTAATCAAACTTATTTTTTCAATTCAATTCAATTCAGTTTTATTCAATCAAATTTTTTTACATTCATCCTTGGTGCTAATGTACCCACGAAGCCTTATTGCTTGTCTGCAGGTAAATACAATTTGGAAATATTAAAATAACATTAAATAATTGAGAGTTTATTGCAATGATATAAAATATTTTTTAACCAGTTTTTTTATTTTAAACTTATCTGGAATATTCATTAAACAAAACAATTTTTATTGAAAATGAGAAAATTCCAGATGAAAATGAGAATTTCAATTTTAAATTGAGGAACTACAAATGAAATTGAGAATATCAATTTGAAATTGAGAAAATTCCAGATGAAAATGAGAATTTCAATTTGTAATTGAGAGAACTACAAATGAAATTGAGAATATCAATTTGAAATTGAGAAAATTCCAAATGAAATTGAGATATTTTAATTTATATTTTTTAATATACTTGGTTTTTTAGAAGAGGTGACTAATGCTTCTAAGACATGTATAACTACTGTAGATTGAAGTAGAGCCTTACAATTAGAGTTTTTTTATTCCCGCACTTTTTGGATTCCCGGGAAAGCGGGAAATAAAAATCGAATTCCCGGGATCCCGGGATTCCCGCCAAATTTTTTTGGTTTATTTATTTACTTATTTATCTAATGAAACTAATATTTCTTACTTGCTATTACGCTTAAAATAATCAAATCTAGTATCTTTTATATACCAAAAACGTAAATAATTCAAGATTAAAGTAATTTTAGGAACTGAAACCACAACATTACGAAGTAGGAATTCTGAAATAATTTTACGGTTTAACAAATTCAGCAGATAGGAGAAATTTTATTTACTACATATATTTAATAACATATTTTTTTTACAATTTTATAACCCATAATCGGAAGTGGTGTATGAAGGTATACTAAGTTTGTCATTCGATGTGAATATTTTTTTAATATTCATCTAAGGTCCGATAAAGATTTGTATTGTGGGTTCTTCATTCGTTCTTAGCCGATTTAGCCATATGGGTGTCAAATTGTTTCTAGATCTTCTAGGCTGTTTGGGATTGAATTCGTGCAGAATCGCTTCAGTAGGAACAAAAACTAACATAAATTTGTGGCAAATGCACCTTTTGTCATTAAATTTCAACACGTTCGTTTTATAAGGCACCAAATTTCGTGAATATCGGTCCATATTTTACCTACGGCTCCATGTTTAGATTAATCTCGTTAATCATGTAAGTATGGCTTAAAGCGTAACGAATAATGCTTTTGTGGTGCAATTTAGCATAATCTACTTTCATAAGACTCAAAATTACTTTAAATGCCGCATATAAAGCAAAATCTTAGAAAACACTTTACTACGTCCTTAACCGCAAAGCATTATAATATTGTTGTAAAATTTACACATCCGTTTGCTAGGACAAGAAATAAAATTTCGTGAAAATAGGTCTATAATTTATCATTGGCCCTATATAAAGCCCATTCTCAAACGATTAATAAGCCTTTAACTGTAGCAAATGTAAATATTGTGGTGATATTAAGTTGGATTAATCTACTAAAGACAGTAGTCCGACATAGATTAACTAAAGTTTAAGAAAAAGATTTTCTTCAAAACTTCCCGGGAATCCCGCAATTAATTCCCGGGAAAGCGGGAATAGAAAACAATTGAAAATCGCGGGAATTCCCGGGACGGGAAATCCCGGGAACAAACTCTACTTACAATATACTACAACGTTTTATCAATCTGCTCTAGATCTGAAAGATATGCCTGTTGGTCAATAATACTGCGATTTGTATTTATTTCCATTTCTTCAACCTTATGTTTGTTGTATGAGTATAATAAAAATCATATTACAGTAGAATCTCACAAATTCGAACCGTCACAAATTCGAACCGTCCACAAATTAGAACAGACCATTTCAATGTATTGGACGCTCTGAAATTAGAACCACAGGTTCTAATTTCTGGAAGTGTTTTTTTTTTTTTTTTTGTTTTTATTTCTACTAGAAAAATTTTTTTTTTTATGATTTTGAACTTAATAGGCGAAACCCAAAATTAAACGTTGTAAAAGAAAAACAGGGGGTTCTTATTTCTGGAATTTTTTTTTTATTTTTTTTTTTTTTTTTTTTTTTTTTGTATTTTCACTACAAATTATTTTTTTCGCACATTAAGGTAAAAATAAAACGGGGAATCACCAAGTTATTGATGGTGTGTACAATTCGGTCATATGCGTATGAAATTTGGTATGCTTGTACAAATTTGGGTCAGTAAACACATGTCTAACCTTTTGGACGTTCGTAACGATATCGTCGTATCCAGTTTTAATAAATCAAAAAACAAACAAATATAACTGATTTTATGCTAAAGACCAATTAAGTACCTAATAATTAAAAAACTTTTTAAAAGTTTTTCTATGAATTTAATATGTTCAATTAATTAAATGTTATTAAATAAAAAAGTTAAAACAAAGCTTACACAACTATTCATTATCTATCACTATTTCATTTTAATTTTATAATTTTCTGTAAAAAAAAATGTCCAGAAATTCGAACTGTCCGGTGCAGAAAGTGGTTCTAATTTGTGAGATTCTACTGTATTCAGTTTTATCAATTTAAAATTAAATTTCTAAATTTCATTTGGATTTTTCACAATTTCAAATTAAAATTTCTCAATTTCATTTGAAAACTTCTAAATTTCAAATTAAAATTTCCCAATTTCATTTGGAATTTTCTCAATTTCAAATTGAAATTCTCAATTTCAGTTGGAATTTTCTCAAATTCAAATTGATATTCTTAATTTCAATTGGAATTTTCTCAATATCAAAGTGATATTCTCAATTTTAATTGGAATTTTCTCAATTTCAAATTGAAACTCTCATTTTCATTTGGAATTTTCTCAATTTCAATGAAAAATGGTGTAGTTGGCATTTCATTGTAGATCTTTGGTAGTATTACTTTGAGGGTTCGGTCACCGTAGCTGTTACTTGTGGTATAGATTTTAAGTCCACCTTTCGAGCAAAGTCGAGTGTTGTACTGGTAATTAATAGGTTTTAAAAGCTTGCAGTTGTTTAAGTCCGGCAGAGTGTCAGTCGATGTATATTTTTAATATTAAATACGTTCACTTCACGAGGTAGATTCTTATACTGCTAGTGTTTGGGCGGTGTGTAGTTAGCTATGTTGTGGTTAGTAGTATGTCCAGTTGGTTGTGTATTTAGTGCATTTGTTGAGTGAGCGATGTTATTATGATTTGGAAAACTATTTGGGTTGTCATGCGGTGGCTGAAGACTGGGTATATGAAGAGTTGGAAGTATTTTGATTTCTGTGTAGTAGTTTGAGAATACGATTTTGTGTATGTTGAAGACTCTTAGAGTGCGCAGAGGTTCCCCATGCGGTAATACCGTATCGTATATAAGATTCTGCCAGCGAGAAGTATGCCATACGAAGCACCGTTTTCGTCGCGGCATAACTGAGGTGTTACAATGAGTACGCGGCTTTACGTAGTTTCATTTGGAATTCTTTTATGTGTGTCTTCCATTTCAAAGTGTTATATACATGAATTCTAAGATATTTGTATGTGTTAACCAATTCAATAGTGGTGTTGCAGCGATCATTTGTAAGATTTGTTCTATTGTGTATACATTTTATGTCGTGATATTTTAAAACGATGTTCATTTGTTTGGTTGTCTGATGTGCATTAACTTTGTTTTAGATGCATTTATTATTAGGCCGTTGCTATGGAAAAATGAAGATACATTATCGAGTTGATTTTGCATAATTTCCGTTGCAGTTTCAATGTTTTGTGCGTCACTACAATTGCTGTATCATCGGCATACGCATAAGTGTTACACTTAGTAATAATATTAAGCATGTCGTTTGCATAAACTAGATATAGGAGTGGTCCCAGTTTTCATCCTTGTGGAACTCCGTGATTTGATTTAATCTCTTTGCTGTATTTATTATCGATTTTAACGCAGTAACTGCTAAGATTAGGATAATCGGCAAACCAGGATAAGGCATTTCCTCGTATGCCATTAAATGACTCTAAATTCATGACATCACTTTGTTTTGGCGGGGCCATGATAGCCCGTGGGTACTAAATACACTTTTAAAAATGTGCTTGTAAATATTGTGATGTAGGGTGTTATGTGGTCAGGCTTGACCGGCTATACTTCCTTGCTTGTTTCCTAATGGTGTTCAATGGTATATTCAGCAATAGCTCTGTTTCGTCTGGTTGCCGGGTCTTTCAAACGAATTCGTGCACTTCAGATTGTGGTACTAGCAGTGATAGTATGATAAAAAAAATCCCCTTTTAAGTCAATCGACATGTGAAAACGCCCTTTAACGTCTCTCGGTTTCACTTCGTGCGATAATAAATTTATTTTAGTTTGGATCAATCCTGCTATTGCAAGATTTTGAAATTTTCGCTTGACTGGCTCCCAATAATCCTGGAAGTTTTTTTTTCAAATTTGAATGCAATCGTCATGAAGTTATGCTTGGTCCCTTGTCTTCCGGGGGGGAATTTTTATTTTTTTTTCTTTTTTGTTAGGACCAGTACTCTGGGTATGACCCCTACTAACGCCTTGCATTGCATTAGAACAAGGAAATAGGTTATTGCAACTTCTAAACTGAAGCATAAACTGTCTCTGGAATGTTAAAATCGATCAAATAAAATCGATTCAGAATAAGCTATTGTTCAATCGACTGTTGACCAAAATCGTTTGAAGTATAAAGAAAAACTTCTTGCAAATAAGTTGTTACATTAGTTAATTCGTTCAAATACTACCGTAGAAAATACCTCCCCAAAGTTATAAAAAACACACCCAATTAAAAAACTTTTATTAAAATAATTTAATTAATAGTTACTAGTGTTATTTTTTTAAAAATTATGCCGAAGGTCGCGTTAAGTTCAATTGAAATCGTTTCTTCCTCACATTTATCCGGGCACGATATGGTTTCAGCAGAATAGCGCTAAAAGCCATACGGGAACTTTAAATTTGTTTATGTCTAATTTCAATCTATGGGTTTTTTAAACAAAATATTTTCAAGACACCGAAATTTCACTTTATTAACAAATATTTGAACTTTTTTCTGCTGGTGTATAAATTGCACAAAACGGTGGTTTTATTTGTATAAAATGGTAGTTCTTACATCCTCTTAAATTGTTTTAAATATGTTTATTGTAGAAAAAAACTAGTTAAGTGTTAATCAATCACAATACCTAATCCCAAAAAAACTCCTCTCCAAATCGTGCGCACACGCACACACTTTCTACTGTAGAAAATCAATTTTTTCTTAGTTTTTGCACAAACTTTTCCCAAGCACAAATAATACATTTTTTTTATATGTTTTTTTCTAAATTTGTCTTATTATTTATACTTTATTTAAACAATTTTTATTTCTTCATTTTCTTTTCAATTTTTTAAAACTTTTTTTCCGAACGTTAATATATAACGTTTTAGTTTGTTAAAAAAAAATATTGTTTTATTATTTTCTATTGTGTTTTCTTTTTATTTATTTACAGACCTTTTAGCCTATTTTGACATTTATTTTCATACCGATTCAAATGGATCGATTGTTTATTCACCGCCTAAATTAAATTTAAAAGGTACTGACTTTTTATTTCTTCATTTTTTGTTCTATATTATAATTTTTTTTTTATTTTATGTTTTAATTTAAAAAATATATGTATGTATGTATATGTTTCGTTGAAATATATTTATAGTACTTAACGTTTTTGTTTGTTATCATCAAGAACAAAAGTTTTTTTTACAGTAATTAAGTTAAAAACATCAACTGCGACAAGAATAGAAGACTAAATTTATGGCCAGTAGAAAGTCAAAAGTGTGTTTATTGAGGAAAAAGAGAAAGAAAATCATAAAATACAGTCATTAAATTTAAATGTTTTGTTCTTTTTCAAAAAATTTCATGCAAATCCAAAAATACTTAAAAGTACTCTTCTGAACTGAGCATGAGTAAATAGCAGCCCACTGCTTAAAAATCCCATAAATTTTTAAGGTCATTTTCAAAACAATCTAAAAAATGTTCCCTTGACATGCAAACCAAACATTGTCATAATTTGCTGTCGTATTTTTTTCTATTGTGGTTTGTTTTAGCAGAGTTGTCCAAAGTCTTTTAAAGTTTTGAACAGAAATTTTAGTTTTCAAATAAAATAAAGGGGTTGTAATACTTTTGGGATATTTAAAATTTTTAAACTTTTCATGCGCAACTAATAAAATAAATGGCAGCAAAGATAAACGCAAATACTAGACAACTTTTCGCTTATAGTCACATGCTTTAGTTAGGCAAACCGTAGACTATATCGCATATAAGTGAATTGGAATATAATTAATTTATGTGAATATAGAAAATAAAAGATTCATATTTATAACATCAACAGCCCGCTTATGGAATTGCAACAGAGTTGCATACTGCATAAAAAATAGGTAAACTATTAATAAATTATTTCATCCCGGAAACCAAGACAAAAACTAATTTAAGTGGAGAGCTAATAACAAAAATTAAGCGATTTAAAACTATTAAATTGCAAATGTGACTTTAGCGCTAATAATTTGCTTTACCTTTGCCTTTGCTAACAGCTGATAGATGGAACATATGGCAAAACTTACTTCAACGTAAACACTTCTATTGAATTTACTTCTAGCGGCAGAAGCTACAGATAAAATCGACTATATCGCTAATAAGACTAAAAACGGTAATGGCTACAACCGGAATATATACTGTATTATAATATAAGCGATGAATATGAAATCGATAATTTAAAAAGATTTAATATATATTTGACCGAAATGTTGCTGCGATACATTCCACTTGACTAGTGTCAGGTGAAAAAAAATTAAATAAGTATTAAAACTTTAACTAAAAAAAGGCGATTTAATTAAATATTAAATTTCTATGTAGAAAAAACTCTTTATAAATCTTTTAATAACGGCTTGATAGCAGCATTCATCAGCCACCTTCTTTATCATGTGCGAAAATTACTGTTGCAGAGGGAACTGTATAGAACAGCCGACATCTGGCCGGGTTACTGTTAAGAAATTTTTACAAATAAGGGGTATTTGAAACGCGATTGAACTTGAAACAAAACGCAAAAAAAATACATGGCATTAATATTCAAATGGGCACCCTGGCTGTTCTTAAAGAAGTGCGTTCTGAATGACCATTTTTGGGCCACTTTTGTAAGATATTTGGGCTGTTTGATGTTTCTTCCTATGCTAATCCCGCGAAGCTCTACGCTTATCTGCTTTAAGACCAGAGTCTCTGGCGGGAATCGAACCCGCAACCCCGGCACTGATATACTAGCTTACTACCAGCTAGCCTACCGGGGCACCCAAAGAATTACACGAACAATGTTGGCCTTCGAGACGTCAATTGTAACTGATTTAAAAGCCAGTGATATCACGTATCCTTACAGGAAATAATTAAAAGATATCAAATCGCATGACCTTGGAGGCCGATTGATAAGTCCATATCTCAAATCAGCTTAACACCAAATTTTGATTATATTAAATAGATGGTTGCTGTCGCCGTGTTTCACATATTGCCATCCTGTAAGAACTGCATCTCACCCAGATCAATGTCATCTATATTGTTAAACAAAAAGTTATTGATCATGGTGTGCCAACAATCTTCATTCAGCGTAACGCGTTCTTCGACTTGATTTTTTAAGAAATAAGGTCCGATGTTGCCATCCGCTAGTTGTCTGACTTAAATCGATAGTTTTCGTTATTCTTTAAAACTTACAATATTTTCTATAAAAAACAAAACATTTCCAACAAAATCAGTAGAAGACTTTTAGCAAATAAAACTTTATACCCTAGAATACGTAGAGTCCCAAATAAATCGTCAGAGACCTTAGATTAGCCTATGAAAGTGTATGTTTTCTTTTAAGGTTGTCATTTTTATACTGGAATACTGCGAGTTGGGAATTAATATCATGGAAATTAACTTGTGCTTTATACATTTATAGAACTTACAAAAAAGGTGCAGCTAAGTCGTGTTACTGTCAATCGTTAATAAACGATAAAAGTTTATTATTATATGATACGATAATCGAAAACCATCGATAGTATCAATAACACATGGGAACAAAATATAACTTTTTTGTGTTGGTTGAAAGATTGATGCTATTTTTTACTAGTTTGAGTTCGCTGATTTAAATCTCATCTCCGTGTTTCTCCATTAGCTTGCATTTTTAATTTACAGGTACTTATCGTATCGTATTTTTAACGTTTTTAAAAAAATTACAAGTTCAAAAAATCATAACTTTAGTCTTAATTAAGCGATTTTCAAAATGTGTCTTCGTTTCAAAGGATGTAATAGGCAGCTTTGAAAACCAATGGCAGGGTAATGGTTGTTTATGTAAAAAATAAATAAAAATTTTGTATATTTAAAAATCATAAAAAATCCAAAACGGGAAAAAGTTAATGGCTAACTACTCTCACGTTAAGTCACATAGCCTAGGAACAAAATGAGACATAGGCCATAAAAATCGATGAACGCCTTTCGCCTTTAGTCACAGTTAAGTGAAGGGATCTATCTCATTTTAAAGTGAATGAAAAAACGTCCATAAATGAAATAGCAGCAAAAACACAAAAAATTAAAAAAATGCTATTTTTGTATGAAACTCGAGATTTTTATCACTTCAGTTTTCTCTGTAAATTGTGAATAAAATCAATAGTTGTGCACCAATTACAATAATATAATGCTCATTTCATTCGAAATATATTAAACTTATTGTTTTAAGGCCAAAACTGTAATTTTTGTCGCATTTTATTTTATTTTTTTTGAATTTTTAAACAACAAAAATTTTTTTTACCAAAAGTTATTTTCGGGAATACAAAATTTATCATGAATAAGATTTCTTGATGACGTGGTAAATTCCCAATTTTAATTTTTGATAAATACACTGAAATTTATTGTTGAGGAAAAGTTAGATTCAATGCGTATTTCACTGGTTGCTTAGGCCAGATCGTCCGTAAACCTTATTCCAAAGACTTTACAAAAGCTAAAAATATAATACAAATAAGACTGTAAAATGAATAAGAATTTTAAACACTTATTTGTAACAATATCAAAGCTTAAACAAAGCAACAACAATAAACAGTGAGTTCATCTTTTCTTGCATTCTCTTCTGATTCGATGAACGGTCTTATTTGTATAATATTCTAAGCTTTTCTAAAGTCTTTGGAAAAAGGTTTCATGACGATCTGGCCTAAGTAACTAGTGAAATGCGCTTAGAAACTAACCTTCCCTCAATAATATATTTCAGTGTATTTATCAAAAATAAAAATTGGGAACTTAGCAAGTCATAAAGAAATCGTATTAACTTTTTTTTAAATTGTTTTTTTTTTTCAACGATATCTCTGAAACTACTTGGCAAATGTGAAACCAATGTTAGCGCGGCTTGAGGATAATGTTCTTGACGAATTTTGTATTTGTTTTAATGCATATGGTGAACTGTTTTCAAGTTATGCCAATATATGTAGAGGAAGTGCCTTTATTTTGGGCATAACGCTATATCGTAAAAAGTCAAGCTGATAGAAAAAAACTAAGGACAGATTTGGATGCGGCGTTCCAAACAAATAACCTTTAAAATAACATTGATTTTCTAATCAACAAAAACTTTGTTTCCTTGTGTAATGTTATCGATTATCTCAGACCATTACCATAAGCCTGTAATCGCACCAAACAGTATATTTTTCTGAATGTAATCGATTCTAAAGCCTTTACACAGAAAAAATTGTCTCTAATCACCAAATTCATAGAATCAAGCAAACAAGTTGTTGATTATCCAACTATTACCAAAATGATTATATAGATTACTAAAAATTGTTAAAATTTTAAATTGTGAATATTTTTTTTTTAAATACATATTTTTAATTTTAGTTAAAAAAAATTATCAAAAAACTTTGCCCTTTCAAACAACGATGCAATTGATTTACCAACAACAATTCTACAAGTTTAAATAATATTATTTTAAACGAAAAACTCAATTAAGATTTTTTGATATTTTATTAATATTTTAATTGGAAATTTATTTCAAAACAACTAAAATGTAATAAACGTTTCATAACAAATCAAAATTATATTATTAATTTTCTTTCAATAAAAAAAAAACATTGATTCAATTATCACATTTATTAAACTGAAATACTTTTTAAGCAATTTTTTTAATTGATAAAAATCTGCTGATAATTTTTTCTGTGTATTGTGCATTGGTCTCACTCCATGTACAGCAATTTTGTTTACCATTTAATCCGTTCAATCAAAAATGAGCCCCATCTATGGCTAATTTTCAAAGTAAATTTTTTTTAAAAATTGTCTCTAATCACCAAATTCATAGAATCAAGCAGACAATTTGTTTTTTTTTTCACCTATTACCAAAATTTTTATATTGATTACTAAAAATTGTAAAATTGTGAATATTTTTTTTCAATAAATGATATTTTTAATTTTAATTAAAAAAATTATCAAAAAACTTTGCCATTTCAAACAAAGTGTTAATTTATTTAATTAAATATTGACAATTCCCAACAACAATTCTAAAAGGTTAAATTATTTTATTTTAAACGAAAAAAGTCAATTAAGATTTTTTGTTATTTAATTAATATATTAATTAAAAATTAATTTCAAAACAACTAAAATGTTAATTAATTTAAAATTTAATTTTATTTTCTTTCAACTAAAAAATAATTGATTAAATTATAACATTAATTAAATTTAAATACTTTTTAAACCATTTTCTTAATTGATAAAAAAAAACTTTTTTTGTGTATGTTTTCTTTAAGCGTAATTCATGATGATTAGCATACTGATCATAAATGTCAAAAAGTGGGCGCAATATGATAGTTCTGGCGACCGCTTACCCGTTAGAATGTTCTATTGGGCTTAAAAACAACTCTGCAGTTGGTTAATAGTTTGATTTTAATCAGATTATATTGGTTTATAATAAATTTAAGTTAAAAATTTGGTACCATAGATGCGGTCCAAAAACATACAAAATTAGGGTACTTTGAGTATATAATTTAGATTTTTTTTTGATATTTTACCATAAATTCATATTTTGGAATTTGTAAGATATATTTATTTGACTGTAGTCTATTGACTTTTAATAAGAGTGCATAAAATAATGTGTGTATGGAGTATATCTGTGCCAGTATGGAAAAGTAGCTTATCTCGAATATTGTAAAATACAAGTTTTGTTGTTGTTATATTTAATGAGTTTTATGCTTGGATTCTGTTTATTATCGAATTAATAGCAACTTTCATTTAGGCTAAAAGTTAATGTTAAAAAATATTTTTTTCGTGAATATAAAGATTTTGCAACTTTTGTACCTGTAATAACTCAATTTTGTTTTATATCGACCTAAGCTTCTCTTTCATAAGAGCACAGACAAAAATATTTAAGACTTTTTCTAAATGAGATTTAATGGCAAAAGCTACGACTATGGTGTGGAATTTCATGCATTTATTATCGGAAAATATGCGCATAAAACATGCTCAATTACAGAAAAACTGACAGTGTAGTTATTGTATTTTTTTACATAAACTTAATTAAACAGTAAACTTAATTTTAATTAGCTAAAAATTAAAAACTATAAACAGCGAATTATTATTTTTCAAACAAGATGTTGTGAGATTTAACAACAACTATTCTGAATTCGTCTTATTGAGAAATGCTACAGAAATTCTATCTTGTCTCAATGAATTAAATGCCATGCATTTTTTCTTTCTGGTTGCGTGTTTGACACTTTATAAGCTAAAACACAAATTTGAAGATTTTTGCCAAACACAAAAACATCTTTCAAAATCTTTGAAAATTAAACAGCAGATAGACATCGAACGGTAATTTTGCACATCGGAAATACTACTATATACATTAAAATAACTGTAATTTAAAATGTTAATAACGTTTTTTTTTGTCCCTATTTTTTTAAATAGTTTATTACATTTTTATTTGGGACATTTGCTTGATTTTGATAACACCATAAATCATTTGAATAAAAAGAACAAATATGCAAAAAATCAGCTTATTTCAGCGACACCTGACATAATATGTGACTTTATATGCATTCTTAAACATTATATAACAAAAAATGCATTAACGATTTTATGTGCAAAAATATGCACTAACAAATCGATGCCATTTTTCAGCAAAAGCCGTGATTCGGATAAATAACTTATTCACGTACAGCCATCTTCATAAATTAATTCAGGTTTTTGATACATTTTAGGTAAAAAACATTTTAGGCATAAAAAAACTTTTTTTTAAATTCGTATTCATAATCAGCATTTTAACTAATAAATGTTTAAGAGTATTTTTTAATTGGAAGATTGCAACACTAACTCTTTTATTTGTCACCGGAATTGTACTGAGCACAACTGTGGTTATTAATTCATACTAGTACTCGTATCTATAATTTGATTTTTGTTGTGTTTGAGAAAAAAAATGTTTTTAATAAATTAATAATTGTACGATAATTTCTCTATTAATTGAAATAAAAAGAGTTCAAAAATCATTTAGTAAAAGTGCAATATAGATGATGATTTTAATGTTGATAAATAAAGTATTAAAATGACGAGGTTTATTTTATTTGTTTTAATCGTTTACACATCACTATTTCATTTTGTACTATTAAAATTATTGTTTGCTTTTATTTGTGAAATTCAAATATATAATAATAATAAAGGGTAAATAAATGAATAAAATACAAATTATTTAGGAAATTATTGTCATTTCTTTTTATTATCATAATAATGGTATGGTTCAATTATGTATGGCACAAAATATCGGCCAAATGGCCACCGCGAACTCGGCGGCACACCTCCATCCGATGGTCAAAATTTTCGATGACGCTGAGGCATAATTGAGGTTTTATGCCGTTAATGTGCCGAATTATCCCATCGTTTATATCTTGAATTGTTAATGGCTTATCAACGTACACATTTTCTTTCAAATAACCCCAAAGAAAGAAGTCCATGATCTTGGCGGCCAATTGGCATCGCCACCACGTGAGATAACACGGCCATTGAGCAAAAGAGTCAAAAGAGCCATTGTTTGGTTAGCTGTGTGGCAAGTGGCACCGTCCTGTTGAAACCACATATCGTCCACATCTATATCTTCCAATTCGGGCTATAAAAAGTTCGTTATCATCTCACGACAGCGAACACCATTTACAGTAACTGCCTGACCGGTGTCATTTTGTAAAAAATACGGCCCGATGCTGCCGCCAGCCCATAAACCGCACCAAACAGTCACTCTTTGTAAGTGCATTGGTTTTTCGACAATCACTCTTGGATTATCACTCTCCAAAATGCGGCAATTCTGCTTATTGACGAATCCACTGAGGAGAAATTGTGCTCCATCACTAAAGATGATTTTCTTCGAAAATTGACGATATGTATTTTGAGTTGAACGACCATTTTCATAATAAGCCTGAATAACTTTAGCGCGTTGCTCGATTGAGTATCTTCTCATGGTTCAAATTGAGTCTGAAATTGAGAAATGTCAAATGAAATGCAAAAAAACTTGACGTTTAGGCGTGGTTCACATTCAACATCGGCCCTTAAAATTAAACCAACCGTTATGTGTAATTTTGAATTTAATTTCATTAGTATTAATTAATTAGTATTAGCATTAATATAAACACATTGCAAGTTTTCACCAACAAATGTCTTCATACCGAAGTTTTGAGAAGGAAATATCGGTGGATTGGATACAGTGGATTGTCCACGAAGACTACCAGGAGATGTAAGCCGCAATGCCATTGACTGGAACCCGCAACCGTGTAGTAGAACAAGAGGGCGGCTTGCCCATACTTGGCGAAGGCAGTTATACATAGATGCTTTGCTATTAGGAAAAAACCAGAATGAAATTAAGGACCTAGCATCTAATAGAAACGACTGGAAATCTTTTGTTTGGGTCATATGCTCCTTATTGGAACTTTATAAATATGTACTAGCGGTATGGTCCCGGCGCTGCTCGGGATTTTCTAAATAAAAATACAAAATTAAATACTGGAGAATTTTTTTAATAACTTGACCCCAGCGCAATCTACCGAATCAAAATTGTATCAGAAAACTAATTTTTGTTTAAAGATTTTTTAAGATAATAAATTTTGCTTAAAACAGTTTTGAAATGCTGTTTTAAATGTTTATGAATACGACAGTCAATATTTAAACATTCGCGGAAAAACATGCATTTGCATGATATTCCAGGCCAAGTTATTACGTAACAAGTTATACCGAAATTTGGTTTGTGTAAGAACCAAAGTTTTATAATGTTACTAATTTATTTTTTTTAGCATAAATTTAATTCCAAAATTTTAAAAAGGACATTAGCCATCTTTTATAATAGAAATTGAAATAAAATAAGTTAATCATATTCATTTA
This sequence comes from Pollenia amentaria, assembly GCA_943735925.1. Taxonomy (NCBI): domain Eukaryota; kingdom Metazoa; phylum Arthropoda; class Insecta; order Diptera; family Polleniidae; genus Pollenia; species Pollenia amentaria. Next base: position 181,526,383 of record OX031007.1, on the reverse strand, counting down.
TTTTTTAATGCCTAAACTCATAAAATAATTTAAATTTGATTTAAGGTTGACAAACCAAATTTTCTATTAAAATTTTTTGTCAAGAAACGTTTGTTAAATCCAATATTCGTTTATATTTGAAAATAAGCTAACAATAGCCAATCAAATCTTTTTCTTATTCTCAAGTTTATGTCCTGCCAAAGTTTCAATGGAAATTAATACACTCTAGCGACAAAGACACCAAAAGTGCAGAAAAGCCCTTTCAAAATCCAATAATTTTGTACAACTCTGATGTGTATTTATTCCAATTGTAAGGATTATTACTGTGGTAATTTTTCTACAAAATAAATAATAAAGAACAAAAACAGTAATTTGCTAAAAAAAAAAAAAGTGCTCTGCCACTCATAAAATGCACAACAATTAAATTTGAATTTCCATTTCGTTTTTGCTGCCTTAAAAGGTAAAAAACTTAAACGTGAACAAATTTCATTGCTTTTGTTTAAAACACTTTGATAATTTTACATAAAACAAAGAAAATAATATTTAAATACCACACAGGCTCGTAAACCTGGCCTCTAAAAAATGTTCTTTTTGCTGTTTGTAAAATGTCGTAGTATGTGTCAGTGTTTTAAGGTTTTTTTTTTCAACTTTACTGTTAAGTTGTTGTTTTTCTACTTTGGCATTTCTGTTGTGTTGCTTAGTTTTGTACAATGAAATGCTTTAGACACAAACAAACACAATTCACTACATATACAGTAGCTACACACATATTTCCGGTGTTGCCCTTAATGCGCTTAAGTAATGTTTTATTTCCTTTCTCAATTTCTGTTTTGTATACAAGGATTTTTGCTTTTTTTGTTTTCCTTTATATAAACACAATAAAATAATGAGAATAAGAACGTAAAAATAAAAAAATATTAAGTATTTTGTTTCTCTGAGTCTTACAAAAAAGACCTCTAACTCTCCTTCTCATTTTTCTTCGATCCACTTTTCTTTATTTACCATACAAGTGTCTGTTTTGTTACCTTTAATGCGTTTTGTTTTTACTAACTTGTTGTTTTTAAAGTTTAGCTTTTTATACTTTTTATATTTGTGGCCCTTATTCCGTTTTATGTCTGTGTTTATGTGTGTCCTTTGAAGTGATTTTGTTGCTGTTGCTAGTATTGCTCTTCTCTTATATATTTTTTTTTTTTTTGTTTTGTCATAAATAACAATTGTACTTTTGACATTTTTTTCATGTTGTTTATTTGTTTTTCCTTTTTTCTTTCCTACATTGTTGCTTTGTCCTGTCAGTCGTTTTATGGGTTTGAATTTAATATTCTGTTTTTGTCTTTTTTTATTATTTCACTAGATTGGTTTGTGTAGTCGTTGTTATGTCTAACACCTTAGCAGTTGTCATTGCAAATCAACATTTTTTTTTTTTTTTTGTTGTTCAGTTTACCAGCGAAGTGCTTTTTGCTCGTTCTGTCTTTATAGCAAAAAAAAAAAAAAAAAAAAAAAAATGGTGGAATTTTAAATGTTATCGACATTTCGTTTTAAATTTTCTTGAAAAGGATTTGAATAATAAATATTCTTCTCGCCACAACTTATTTTTGTTTTTTTATCTTTGCTTTGCCATGGCAATTAAAATGTTATAGATATTATATTATCTTTCTTAACAAATTTAAAACATTTATAAATTTCTGAATGCAGAAACAAATTTTTGTATTCTTAAGAAATATTTTATTAAAGTACAGAAAGCTGGCGAATAAAATACACAGAAAAAAGATTTTTTTTATCATTTAACAAAATGGTTTAAAAAGTATTTAAACTTAACTAATATGATAATTGCATCAATTATTTTTTTAGTTGACAGAAAATTACAAATATAATTTTGATTTTATTAATATTTAAATTGTTCTGAAATAATTTTTTTGTTAAAATATTAATTAAATATCAGAAACTATTAATTGATTTTTTCGTTTAAAATAAAATAATTTAAACTTGTAGAGTTTTTGTTGCGAATTGTCAATATTTAATTAAATAAATTAACACATTATTTGAAATGGCAACGTTTTGTGATCATTTTTTTCAATTAAAAACATAAATAAAAAATATCATTTATTGAAAAAAATACATATTCACAATTTTAAAATTTTTAGTACTCAATATAATCATTTTGATAAAAGTTGCAAAATCAACAACTTGTCTGATTGATATTATGAATTTGGTATAAATTTTTAATTTTTTCTGTGTATTAACAAATATAGTTTTAGCATGTTTAAATAACTATCGAAATTTACAGGACTTTAAGGCAAAGATCCAATTGTTTCTTCAATATATTATCTTTCTTTTGTTGATGTTATAAACACCTAACTCAATAGAAAAAATAATTTCAAGCAAATGTATATCCCATAGAACTTCATTATTTATGGTATTAACTTTTTATGAAATTGGTTTTGTATAAGTGTTCATAAATAAGACAATATTCACAATTTTCCTTGATATGTTGGACATTTCCGGGAAGGAAGAGGACGTGATATTTGACATGTTCGAAGTAATGGTGTGCCAAAATAAATTTAAATGTATATTAATACAAACCAGTCTATACTTCTTAAGACCTTTTGCTTAAATCTATGATGCGAGTCATGAGAGAGCATTTCTTTCTTATGGTCGACGATGTTAAGAATTTTGGTAGCCGACCTTGGATAGATTCGAGTTTCTTAAACTACCCAGTAAAAACCCCTTTATTTATAAGATGAATATCAATATGCGGTTCTCGTCTGTTGTGGGTTTCTCGTAGGAAATGTAATGTTTTATTATGTTTAAGAACCGAGATCAGTTTCATCCGAATGTATTCATCGAAACGTTAAACTCCCTTTAAAAATGTTAAGCATACCACAGGCAGGCTTGCAGGCGATTATCCCAAATTTTCATAGCAAAAATTCGCTCCTTTGAGAGCAATTTGTTCACTGGGTAATATCAAATAATGCAAAACACTCAGTTTTTTTTAAATAAGCCAATTTTATATCATCACAAGATCGTTAACTATAATAAAAATCATGAGTCCTATATATTTTTCCAAATTAATTTTTTTTGGCACTGGGGAACCTGGGAATGGAAGAATTATATATGTGCCCCGATAGAATAAGTGGTAGTGAGCTAGTCTAGAAGTGTCAGGATTCCGGGTTCGCTTCCCGTCAAAGCCTCTGGTCTACTGCAGACAAGCGTAAAGCTTCACGGGATTAGCATAGGGGAAACAATCCCGGGAAAGGATTGTTGTTCACTATGTTACTTAATTTTCAGATCATCAATTTTATTTTTTAGTATGTTTTAAACGCGTAGTGTGAATATTTAATTTAAAGTCATCAAAAGTACTCGAAAAACACTAATTTCCGTGATTTTTAAAAAAGTCGGGGATTGTTTTTTCCTAAAGTTGCTAAAACATCGACTATTTTTTGTTCTGATTTACATTTTTATCTTTTTTTAACAACAAAAAGCAAGAAAATTGTAACAAAACAATTTTAAACGGAAAATTTCGTTCTTTAAACGATATTATTGTCACCGTACATCATATTATAGTTAAATTTGTCCTCCATCATAAAGCCGCAACCATACTATAGTTTCCTAATATATAATGGTTATTAATAACAATTTTTTGTATACCGCTAAGAATTGTGATACAGACATATGTACATTAAAGCGTACCAGCTAACAAGGAAAAACAGTGTGCCGTACACCCTTTAATATAAAGTATTTTGCAAAGAGGTTTCGAGAAACTATTTTCCTTTTTTTTGCCGAAGGCCACCCCCTTTTTACATTTTTGTTATATCCTAGGAATTTACAGTACCATCTTAAAGTTCGGCAAAAAATCAAATATATGCTTCTTTCGGGAGCGAAGGCGTTGGACCAAAAAGACACGATTTCGTAACTTGTATATATGAAAGGAGCTTAAATTTTCTAATTAAATTTAAAAATGTTTCTGCTGGAATTATCGAATTACATCCTTTGCAAATGTTAAATTGTTTCTTTTGGGCTTTCATTTTCGACATTAGGGAGGTTAATTAGGGTAGTACGAACAGACATCTGATGGGTAAATGCTAAAACGAGATACTTGAGTTCAATGGCACCCAAGAGCAAGACATTGGCCTTCTCGAGACAAAAACATTGATATATCATACTTTAAGATCGGACTGTAAATGCCTTAGATAAAACGATAAATGTAAAAAGGCGACCCCTACGTTGGGCAAAAAAATTGTTTTTTTAAACCTCCTTGCAAAAATAATTTATATCAAAGGGTATAGGCGAAACTTTTTTTTGATGTACGGTCTAGCCAGTGATGTTGATTTTAACGTAAATTCGTGAAACTCTTTTTTACAAGAATGTAATTTGTCAGAACAATAATAGATAACTTGTTCAATATGAGCATCAAAAACTTTTTAACATCTCTGCGGGAAATTTGTGTAAATTGCTCTTAAAGCACTTATCCCTTGACCAGCGAACAAAATTTTATAATTAAAAGGAACGAATTGTGATAGGTGAAAACAAGACCAATCACTTAACTGGTGACAATGTGTTTAGAGTGTAGCTGGTCCAGAGGAAAGGTAATTGGCACAAAACTAATCATGTGACTGGATTTTGTGCGGGTAGTGGCTGATTCTCTCTAGTTCTAAAACTTAATATGAAGGGGATCTATCATATTGACATGGTTCATTTGTGACAATATCTGCGACAGCCATTACTTTAACCGAAATTGGATGTACCCATTAAGGTTATTTCAGTGACCTGTTACAAATTGTGATAAAGGTGCCAATTAACCTCTCGTAGGACATCGCCATGTTAAAGAGACTTGTGACGTGACAAGTTTAGTGTTAGTTCCCTTTCCCCTAGGGATAGTATAGAACAGGGGTTTCCATTTCTTTGCACAATTGTGCACACCACTACTAACACATATTTTTATACTCTTCAATTCAGTCGACGATGTGACTTCGACAATTGTGCATGTCTAGCGGATGCTATATTATTTTGTTTCAGCTTACACTCAAAAAATATTGTGCGGTCAAAAATGCTTTTGGTTACATCCAATGCCTTGCGTGCAATTTTTATTTAGAGTTTAAATTTTAAGACTTAAATGTAGAATAATGTAACATTTCATAAGTTTACATGCAAAGCAAAGAATTTTGTAAAATGGTAATTATTTGAGATTTAAAAGCAATTTTTAATATTTCAGATAAAAAATTTCAAAATATCTAACAGTCCTATGTGGAAAAAGCTGATAGTCGCATTTATTATAGGTTTTATTTTACATACGTATATGGATTCGGTTCTTATAATTTTACAGCACTTTTTTATTTTTTCTTATGCAATACTAAAAATTATTATCTGATCACTAATTCCACTAACACCGTGGTAATAGTTATAAAACAGATTACCCAGTTTTTTTGTTTAAAAATATTAATGTGTTCTTATAAAAAGAATTAAAAACTCTGCTAATTTTTTTATTGAGTGTGATTATACATTATGCTGTTAAAAAAATTATATATTTATTTGATGGTACGTCATTTTTAATTTTGTAAATAACTTAAAATTATATAAAAATACATATGTAACGTGAATCCTAATCAACAAAAATTTCAAATTTTCAAATAATATCTACATTGTTTTGCATTTAAGCTAACGATATGTGTTTTGTTTGTGAAAAAAATTCTTTGATGCCTGTAAAAGGGTCCCTTTTTCTTTCGTAAAAAAGACGTACCTAAATGCAGAAATTGTTAAGAAAAAAAATAGCCACAAGAATTTGTTGGTATTTTGTGCTTGTAAAAATATTTTTGTTTCTGTACCAATCGCGTCGGTGGGTTTTCTTTCTTTGAAAACACTTTTCTTAAGTAAGTAAAAATATTTAAAAAACAAGTTAAAAAAGTCTTATTTTCCTACAATGTATGTGTAAACCTATACACATAAAAGCAAATGAGACAGCAGGTAAAATTTTTGGGTAAGAAGATGTGTTTTATTGATGTATTAATGAAGCGTTATTGTTTCGCACTATTTTTATTGCTTACTTTTTTATGCTACAATTATATGACCGAGTCCAAAGAGTTAACCTTACTAATTTATGGTATTTATTTAACGTACATAACTTTGACCTGTTATAATGACTTTCTACATTTTTGCAGGCACTCAGGTGCGCATTTGGTATTTTGTAAAAAGTTATGATATACCATTAGCAAGAATTAAAATGAATGCACAGATGTTTGAAGTATGAGTAACCCAACAACGTGAATACCTTTTCTATTTTACTTACCACTATGAATACCCTAACTTTTTACTAAAATAACTTTTTCACGTTATAATTCTCATGTAGTTTATTTTATTTTTGAATAAATAGACCAGGGAAATATATTTCTATGCACACCCAGCGGGAAAAAGAAGGAGTACGGAGGCCTTCTAGAAGGCCTCTGTACCCCTTCTTTTGGATGTACAAGGCCTGCTCGCTCCATTCCATACTCATATCTTTTTTACACACGTTGTCATTGCGGGGAAGGCCTTCCGCTTTCCTTTCTTTCACAGGCCTTTTGAAAGGCATTCAAATAAATGGCTTTTAGAAGGTTTTCCAGAGAATGACTGTCAAAAGGCCTTAGAATAAAGGTTATCTTGAAGGGTTTCTAAGAAAGGTTTGTTAAAAGGCCTTTCAATTAATGGCTCTTAAAAGGGCTTTCAGAATATCCTTGTAAAAATGCCTTTGATTAAAGGTCATATTGAAGGGTTTTTAATAAATATAAAATACCTATAATATATGAATACATTTTTAAAAAAAGTATAAAAGTTTAGTGTTTTATAAGTTTAGTTTAGTATACATATGTATATATTTATTAAGAGAATTACACATACTATATTTACTATATAAACAAAAAATACCCAGCTAGCATAGGCTGTTTGTTTGACGATTATGTTCAATATACAACTCCTAAAATAGTCTTCTGATGATTATCTGACGAGTTACAAAAACAAAAACTTCTACATTTTTTTTTTTATTTATTACTTTTTTATATATTTTTGACATGCTCGTTTTTTAATCTTGGAATGAACCTTTTGCGACTCTCTGTAAGGGTCATATAAGAATTACTGAGCTACCTAAATAAGAGCGTTTTTGAAATACCTATGAAAATTTTATTGGCAATACAATTTCAATAAAACAAACCGACCTAAGGATCTGTAAAATAAGATTTTCCGGCAGGATGGTGTTGATTTCCCGACCTTAAGGTTTGTTTGGTATAAATTGTATGAAAATTATAAGTTTTGACATGAAAAACACGCTTGATGCCCTTAAATAGGTAGCTCAGTTATACGGCTGAGCATTTCACGAGTTGTAAAATAATCCCTATATGAGTCTCATACGACGCTTGGCATGATTTTTGAAAGACTCGTTAGATAATCTCTACATACATCGTAAACGATTCCCATTAGGGTTAATATAAGAGTCGTTTGCTGTGTTATGGAAGAATCTCTCATAGGAATCAGCACGTGTAACAGTTTCTCCCGTGCGAGGAATCGTCTACAATTTAAAAATGAGCTCGTCGACGATCAAAAACACTCGTCATGAGATTCCCAGTAGACTCATAGACGATTGAAAATGCTAGCTGGGTATAAAATTAAATAAAAAATAATAAGTATATACATGTAATAGTAATGTATATATTTATTATTTTTTATTTAATTTTATATTTTTTGTTTATATAGTAAATATAGCATGTGTAATTCTGTTAATAAATATATACATATGTATACTAAGCTAAACTAAAAATACTATATAACATTTTCATTATTAAGCACAAGTACCTATCTTCTTTAATGAACAAAACTCAACTAAAATGATTTACATAATTGTTTTCATTTGGTATTTTAATATGTATGTATGAAACTTTGTTTTTATAACGGGATCTGAATTCTTTCGCTTTTGCTTTGGCGAAAAAACAAAACAAAAAATGTTACTCTTTCTCTTTTCGACTTCAACAAAAATTTTTTTGCTTTTGCTTGTGCAAAAAAAAAACAAAACAAAAAATGTTACTCCTCTCTTCTCGCTTCTCACAGAAGCGAGTGTGGAAGGTGTATCTTATCTTTTATACCAAAGATCCAAGGCCTTCTATGAGGCATTCTTTAGCAGTTAGATAATAATAGTAATTGAATCAAACAATTTTTTAAGAAGGCCTTTAAAAAGGCCTGAAGTAAGAAGGTCTTCTGAGTTTTCCCGCTGGGCAATTGTGTATACCACTACTAATACATATTTTTGTTTCAGGTTAACAGAAAAAACTTTATGATGGCACTTAAATAATATTGTGCGGTCAAAAACGCTTTTGGTAACATCCAATGCCTTATATGCTATGCAACATTTAAAGAAGGAACGGAATATGTTATTAAACGGCATTGCGATCGTTTTCATAATAATATAAATAATTTAAATGATAAGGAAAGAGAAGACCTGTTTTATAAAAATAAAACAATTTTTTAGAAAAATTTAAAAAATGGTTATTAGAAAAGGAAATTTATAAACCAAAATCAGTTCCCAAATTGAAAAAGGAGATTTCAAGTTTAGTAATATTGGAAATTGTAAGAAAGGAAGACCATTGTGGGATGGTGTTTTTATCAAGCAATTGCTAAAAAAAATTTGGGAAAGGCTTAATTATAATACTAAATTTATAGAGTCTCTTCCCCTGTCCAGTCAAACTGTAGGCCGTCGTACTGTTCAATTAGGAACATGTGTAGAATCTGCAATTAGGGAAAAAGTAATTAATTGCGAATTTTTTTCAATTTGTTTAGACGAAAGCACTGACATAAATGATCTGTGTGAACTTGTAATTTGTATTCGATGCGTAGACAACGAATACACTATTTTTGAGTCCATGATTACTTTAGAAACATTTTATGGAAATGTAACTGGTACGTTGTTGTATGATGTTGTCACAGAAAAGCTTCTTTCCATTGTAGACATAAACAAATTTGCTGGAGTCTGCACAGATGGAGCCAATGTAATGTTGGGCAAATATAATGGCCAATTAAAAAAACACGAATTTGCAGTTCATAATTTTCACTGCATAATTCATCAGACCGCTCTTGCATCGAAATTCATAAATGATACCCCAGCTATGAAGACAGTAGAGGATATAATAAATAAAATTCGAGGCGGACATCAAGCGCTTACCCACCGAAAATTTGTAACCTTTTTAAAAAACAAAAATGCTGTGAATTGTGTCCTGAAAATGTTTACAGAAGTTCGGTGGCTAAGTCGCGGTGATTGCCTGAATAGACTTTATGATTTAAGAGAAGAATTTCTTTAGTTCCTAGAAAATGAGAAAATAGAAAAAGTTTTAATACAGTGTTTAAAAGACAATAATTTTAATTTAGACTTAGCTTTTTTGGCAGATACGACAAGTATGTTAAATGAACTTAATTTGGAATTGCAAGGAAAGGAACGCAATATATGCGACTTGTCAAAAATCATTCACAATTTTAAAACAGAACTTTTTCTAATTTTTTCCCAAATTAAAACTGGTGATTTTTCCAATTTTCCAAAAACTTCACTTGTGTAGAAATCTCGAAATCGACAAAAGATATGAATATGCCGAAATATTTGAAACACTTTTCAATAATTTTCAAGACAGGTTTCAAGATTTTGTAATTTTGCAACCGCTATAAGATCTTTTCGAAAACCCTTTTCGTTGCGATGTAAGCAACTACGAATTTGATATTCAATCAGAACTAATCATACTACGAAACGAAGTAAATGCTCCAGACGAAAATAATATTGTAGAGTTCTGGAAAGATTTGGATGGCGAGTTCTATCCTGAACTAAAAAAAAATTCATTTAAGTGCCTCTCTTTGTTCGGCACTACTTACCTATGCGAACAAATTTTTTCGGATTTAAAATTTATTTGTTCCAAGAAACGTAATAAATTAAGTTCATCCCATTTGAAAAGCATTCTACTATTACGAAACTGCCATAAAAGTATAAATTTAGAAGATTTTATTTTATAAGTTGTATAGCACAAGGGAACAAAATTAAACATTTTTTGTGTTGATAGAAAACTTGTAGCAGTTCTTTACCAATTCAATGTCGCTGATTTTAAAACTGCACTTTTTTTTTCTATCAGCTGTGATTTGCGTGCAATATTTATTTTTTATGAATTTTTAAAACATAAAAATCTTTAATTTTTTTACAATTGTTTGATAAGATATTTGAAACTGATTTAGAGTCAAAAAGCTTCCGAATAAAAAAAATTGCAGTTTTAAAATCAGCGACATTGAATTGGTAAAGAGTTGCTACAAATTTTTTATCAACACAAAAAATTTTTAATTTTGTACCTTTGTGTTATACAAGTTATAAAATATATTACTAACATTTTATTTCGGCTGTAAATGAATGCATTCTCTCAATTTGTTTACTCTCTGGTACTCACTACTACACAACCAAAAAATTTTTGGAAATCCCTGGTATAGAACTAGTATGCCAACTCGAGAGAGCGTTCTCAATGTTTAGCTCACCCCTTACATATATAGGTTCTGTGTGAATTTAACACACATAAAAAAAACAAAATTTGAAATTTTTCAATTTAAAATTTTTCACAATATAACACCTTTTGTTTAGTTTTATAACACAAACACATAATTAATAATTTTTCCAATACATTTTGCATATTTGCTTTTGCAAAATGTTTTTATTTTTCACAAACTAAAAATGTTTAAATAAATTTATTTGACATGAATTTTTTTCTGTTGTTAATTTTATTAAAGCCAGCAGAGCAGCATTTTGTGGAATGAAAATAATATTTTAAATCATAAATTATTAAAATATATTCCGATATTGCAGAATAAAAATGTTACAAACATTGTTTTTAAAAGTTTATAAATGCAGCCAGCATTTAATAAATTGAAAATTTATTGAACTAATAAAATTTTATTTTGGGAAAAAAAATTGTTGCCACATTCTATACGATTTTACCAATACATTTGAAAAAAATCTTACTAATACAAACATAAGTTAGGTACCACTGACAATTGAGTTATGAAAATGTCAAAGAGTCGGCATACTAGTTGTTATGCTTTTTAAGTAAAGTCACCAAAATGAAAAATTTGAATCAAAATTAAATTTTTCTCCTTTAGTAGAAATAAATTATGTATCTGAACTGAAAATATCTTTAGTCATAAAATTGTACTTACAATACGAATGTACCTTCCAGTGCACCGAAAATCATTTAATACGCCTGTACGTTTGTTAGGAAATCACTAACGTTTTTATTTTCATTGATATTATCTTTTAAAAATTGTGGGGATTTTTGTAGGGGCAATTTTTTAAGCGCCTAGGGAAAAATGGGATTTTTTTCGGGCTACGAATGGACTTTTAAACAAAGTCTACAACATCACTAGATCTTATGTACATGAATGTATGTTTCCCTGCAAGAAACCTCTCTAAGTCGCCAGGTTTGTCGATTTTTTGGTGAAAAGATAAGCAAAACATCTACACTTTTGTCTGACTTTGAAAAAGAAGAATTTTTTTGAGAGTTGGAAATCGAATACAAGTCATAAGGATGCAAAAGTTTTTAGTGAAATTCTGGATATTAATTATTAAATCCTTAAAAGTTTCTTTTTTTATTGAACACCTTATTAAAACAAAATATATGCCCGTATTTAAATTTATTTAATGGTCTTATTTTATAATATTATTAGTGCGACAACGTAGTAAAAAGGAGAAGGTTTTAAACTAGAACTATTAAAAAGTATAAGTGAATCTCAGATTCCGATTTCTCCATTTAATCACACAAGAACTACTTAGAGAATCAGCCTAATTATGAATAAAACCTCCCAGTAAGCTTTTTCCCTAAATGTATCTATATATATAAAAATGAATTATGTATGTTTGTTTGTTTGTTTGTTTGTTTGTCGCTTTATAGACTCCGAAACTACTGAACCGATTTTCCTGAAATTTTTACAGTAACCTCACGTGAGCCCTAAAAATAAAATAGGCTACTTATTTTTTCGATAGGGGCAGGGGAATTGGTAATTACAGTAACATCACGTGAGCCCTAAAAATAAAATAGGCTACTTATTTTTTCGATAGGGGCAGGGGAATTGGTACCCCCCATAGGATGCCAATATTAATTATCGCACGATTTTCCTGAAATTTTTACAGTAACATCACGTGAGCCCTAAAAATAAAATAGGCTACTTATTTTTTCGATAGGGGCAGGGGAATTGGTACCCCCCATAGGATGCCAATATTAATTATCGCACGATTTTCCTGAAATTTTTACAGTAACATCACGTGAGCCCTAAAAATAAAATAGGCTACTTATTTTTTCGATAGGGGCAGGGGAATTGGTACCCCCCATAGGATGCCAATATTAATTATCGAACCGATTTTCCTGAAATTTTTACAGTAACATCACGTGAGCCCTAAAAATAAAATAGGCTACTTATTTTTTCGATAGGGGCAGGGGAATTGGTACCCCCCATAGGATGCCAATATTAATTATCGCATATCTTAAGAGCCGCTGCACGCATTTTGCTGAACTTTTTGTAGTAGGATCTTCTGAGCCCCGGAATTGAAATAAAATAGCAGCGGGGGTATAGGAATACCCCATAGGACGCCAATGTTTAACATCGCATATCTTAAGAACTGTAATAGTGAGAATGTTCAAACTTTCTAAAAGTCACTCTTATGGTATACTACACTTTTGAAAATAAAAATAAAGCGGGTGGGCGCAGGGGGGGAAATACCTCCCATAGGATGCATACATTAAATATCGCTCAACTGAAGAACTATTAAAGGGAGAGTCTTCAAACGTGGTTAAAGCTACTATTATAGTAAACTATAAATTTCAATATAAAAATGTGCGGGGTCAGTGTAGCGAAGCGCACCGGGTTAAGCTAGTATACCATAAAGCATAATCTGGTCTACAGTAAGTTAGTAGTACTGCAGACAAAGTTTACAGTGAATCAACACATATTTACTATTGACATTTTCCACAGTGAAAGTTACATATATAGAAATATTATAAAGGGTATTTTTTACAGAGGTATTTGGCTTGGCATTTCAACATGAATAGACACGATGACCTAGCAAGGCGTAGATTCGGAGAATGGACCCCAAACATGATTGCCGTTGATTTTCATTAGCGAATTTAGCGATGAAGCTCACTTTTGTTTGAATAGATACGTCAATAAACAAAACTGCTGTATTTGGAGTGTTGGTAATCCTCAAGTGTATGTTGAGATACCTTTATATCCAAAAAAAACTCACTGCTTGGAGTGCTTTATGGGCTGGTGAAATCATTGGTCCGTACTTCTTTGAAAACGATGCTGGTCAGAACGTTACAGTCAATTGTGCCCGCTATAGAGCCATAATTACTGACTTTTTAACTAATCAATAAACAACGATCATGTGCAGCAGCTGTGGTTTCAACAAAACGCCGCATCATATCGCACAGGTCGTTCCAAAAGTTATTTATTGAAGGAAACGTTTAGTAACCGCAAAATTAGACTCCAAGATCGTGCGAGTTGGTCTCAAAGATCGTGCGATTTAACGCAACTACACTATTTTCTGTGGGGACATAAAAAGTCGTCAGTCTACGCCGATAAGCCCGAAACGATTGACCGCTTGGAGGACTACAGTCACCGCATTATTGCTGCTATGTGGCCACAAATGTTGGAAAAAGTAATTGAAAATTTAACCTCCAGATTAGACTACGTCAGAGCCGGCCGTAGCGGTCATATGCTAAAAGTCATATTTAAATTATAATGCCAGAAGATTATCTTTCGAATGAAGTAATTTTCAGCTCAATTTAAAAAAATCCTGTTTGTTTTCTTCCATTTCAAAGTTTTATACCTCTATAAAAAACACCCTTTATTATATATGCAATATTATTCATAAGTTTATTTGTGAATATATGTCAATACGTAACTCAGGGAATTAAATTTAAATTCAATAATATCTCATTATTTTGTGTTACGAACGAAATTAATCTCATAAAAATAAAATCCAATAACAATAAAAAAAATTATTTTATATTTGACTTGTAATACATATCCGATATTCACATACGAAATGCAGATAGAGTTTTAATCTTTTGCAAATTTAATTTTAAGCTCAAAGATGAAGTTAATAAGAAAATAGGCATTAACAAATATAAAAATTATTGGAAGATAAAAGCACGACAGGAGTTAAAGTAAAAAGTAATTTAACATAAAAAAAATTTTTTATATATTCCTTTGGAATAGCTGAAATATATGGGTAATTCTCATTTAAAGTATACACTGCCTGCCACTTGAATAAGGAATCACATTTTGTTAACTTTAATTAAGTACGTCTTCTAAACTAGAGTTCAGAAAAAAATAATTTTTTGCACAACGAAATTTCAAAGTGTTGGCTTTAGTTTCCTGGAGAAATAAAAAAATATACATATTTTTATTATACTAAAATTATGCATTTATTTAAAGACATGTATCTCTGTGGTACTATTTCATGTGTCACTTGCCTTTAGTTTAGGAGATATACTTAATTTAAGTTAACAAAATGTGATTCCTTAATCAAGGTTCAGGCAGTGTACAATTTGTGTTTTTTTTTTAAATATGAGAAGCTTAAATACATACTATAGTTTTCGCCTCATTGGAATGAGGATGGAATCCTGAAATAAAATTATATCTTTCTCTATTCTATGTCTTAATCGTTACCATTTAATTGGCGGTTATTCTGAGAATGATTTTTACGAAAAGACTGGTCGAAAAGTGAGCATGGGCCTTGAAAGCACTTTATATATACTCTCTGGAAAAATACTTTAATAATTGTAGGAGGAAATTAAAAGTTTTGACCACATTATTAACTTTCAAACAAAATTAATTTTATCAAATTCGACCGACAGAATTGGTGAAACAGGTCATAATCATAAGTTTACCTGAAGTTATAACATCGCACACTGTAAATTAAGGTGGCCAGCATTCATAACTGAAAAACTAAAAAGCGTAAAAAGAGAATTTCTGTGATTTCTTACGTATTTAAATTAGACAAATCTGTCCACAGGAACGCCTAATTTTCAATATGAAAAATACGTTTTGTATAATTTTATTTAATTTTAAAATAAGTTTAGTGCAAACGGGAACTAAAAAACATCTAATTCAACTTGATGTTTTAAAAAAATTAATAGAAAAGTGCAGCAAAATAATAAAAAGAATCTTAAGGAATCCGCACTACTTGTATTCGAATCGTTCTCATATTCATTATCAGACTCTTTCTAGTAGATTACACATATGTATCTGACGTTGAATTTCGTTTCATAACTGGCGGAGATTTGCTTAGGCCACAATTATAAGGATCGGAAGATATTAATAGCATTCGTATAAAATCTGTATTGATCTGTATCCTTGAAGTTTTTCGCGTGAACTGCAGCCTATAATGTCTATAGTACCACTAAATCAGTCAGTTCTTTTAACTTCTTCGGCTACAATCATCAAGATCCTTTTTTAGGCCTACCCACCTTATAATCTTGGTTTGCTGTTTTTATTGTAAAATCGTTTTCTTTAGCCTTTGTTCATCTTCTCTGAAATTGCTGCACATATTCAAACTGAAGGTTTTCAGTTTATGAAACTGCATTTTTGTTATTGAGCTTCCAAAGAAATTGCAAGAAATAAAGTGGACTAAACGATTAACGCCTTCATTTTCGGAAGTAGATAGTCATACGTTAAAAAATTTGTTCTGGGAAATAGAAGCTGGAGTGATTACATTTTTAAAAATTGATCTGCGGGCACGCTAAAAAGTTTCGGTTTACTTTTTCAGTTGAAAAGTTAATGGTTTTTTATCTTGGAATAATATTTTTGTACGGGTTGGAAATATTTTAATATTTTAAAACTTAAATAAAGTTTTAATAGGGTCGTATAATATTTTTGGGTTTTCTTTAGGGGATCTGAGACATGCGACTTCCTACGTGGTTAAGGTTCTGGGTTGTGGCTTCGAAGATTTTATTAAACTAAGGATTATTTTACAATTTTATAAAATATTTAAATTTGGGGCGCCCTCCTATCTCCTTGAAAGATTTAGTTTTGGTCACTCTAAGCGAACATACTCATTAGATTTTCCAAGATTTTGAACTCTTGCTATGAATAGAACTTTCGTTGATCGTGTGATAAGAATGTGGAATCTATTAACTCCATATGAGGACCGTAGATTTAATAATTTATTATCAAGCTTTAAGAAAATATTGTCTTAGCCTTAGGAAAAAACGTTGTTTATTTCTACTGTTTCAGGTGTTTTAGATTATTTTATTTTATCATTTGCAGTAATTGTCCAAAAAATGAGGGGAAGTGTTTTACATACACTATAATTAGAATTAAAAAAAAAAATTGTTAATTTTTTAAAATATAACTTATCTATTGATACTCGTATATACTTATATATAAACAATTATGTATGATCTTTTTATAAGCTAAGCCAATTGTATCTTCAGAATTAATTAGCCCCAATCGGCTTGTGATCCAAAACGAATAAATAAATGAAATGAAATAAAGTTCTTTAAATGACAATTAGCAAAAATGTTCTATATTGAAAGCGGTTTCGGAAAAATGTTTCTTTTATTTTCTTTTCTATAAATTCAATTCCTTATGATTTAAATAATACAACAAGTTCCACCAACAATTGAGAGACAAATATCCATAAACAAGCAGATAATTACAAGAGATGGCCTCGCAAGTAATTTTTCTCCCACGATCAGGAAAGCTCACGATTACAAAAAAGCTACACAAGCCCGACTTAAGTGGGGAACAGAATAGTCGCTGTATTACAACGTAACGAATAGCGCTTTAAGCTGTGAAAAGTTAAAAACGGCAGTTTGAAACTAGTGTCAACGGAATACGTAGTTGTCGTAGTCGTTGCAGCTGAAGTTGAAGCGCAAAGTTCGAACTTTTGAACTTTGTCGCGCTACAAAGCATTCGTCAGCTTCAGCTCCTACTACAACTACTTCATCCTGTTCCAGGCCTTAAATTTTGTTACAAACATTTAAAATCACTTGAATTTTTCTGGAAAAATTGTACAGTTTCGGGCAAAAAAAAATTTTTATTTCCTTTTAGACAAAGTTCTCACATAATTTTAAAAAGTTGGACGGTTTCATCTAGGCATTTTTTCTTTTTATTTTAAAATTTTTATTAAGAACTTCTAAATATTATATTTTAATATATTTTTATTAAGCTCTAGGTCACTTTTTTATAAAAAACAATTTAAATATTATGAATTTTTCGATATTTCGATTTCCGTTGGAAATCTTTAAATAATATAAAATTACAAAATTATTTTTGACAATAAATGGAAAAATTAATTTAAAATTTCAATTACAAACTTAAAATAAAAAGATGAAACCAAACAAAATTTTTAAAAATATTCAAAACCTAAAACCTATT
The DNA here is from genome assembly GCA_943735925.1 of Pollenia amentaria. NCBI lineage: Eukaryota > Metazoa > Arthropoda > Insecta > Diptera > Polleniidae > Pollenia > Pollenia amentaria. The sequence continues at coordinate 181,508,992 of OX031007.1, read as the reverse complement.
TTAATTTCCTTTCCGTCAATATATTTATTTTTATCTAATATATATTTTCAGTCTGTACTGTGCCGTCTGAACTTAATTTTTTAAAAAATTTCCTGAAGAAGATTTCCAACGGAAATCGAAATATCGAAAAATAAATAATATTTAAATTGTTTTTTATAAAAATGTGACCTAAAGCTTAATAAAAATATATTAAAATATAATATTAAATTGAAAAAAGGTCGAAATAATAGGAAAATAATTATTAAGAACTTCTCTAATATATCTATCAATAGGTTTAATTTCCTTCTTTCAAAAATATACAAAATCGATGGTGTGTACTAAGAAACAATCATAGTTTCATTTAAAAAAGAAAAACATTATTTAGAAGTACACCATAGAAGGTTTTTTATTGTTGTTCAAAGCTTGAATTTATTTCCAGAATAATAAATTGGTTTTCTATTGCGTACATTAAATATCAATCATTTTATCTTTATAAGCCTATAATATTATGTTCCAACTAAAGTGAGTAAGGAAATACCATAATTAGATAGTTAATTTTAAAATACGGTTGACCTTTTTTCCTTTTTTCAAATTCATTTTGGGGGTTTTGGCCACCTGAATTTAATAATCGAACACTGTGCATCGGTATCACAGACCGAATAATTCATAAATAATAAAAAACAAGTCCGCAGCAATCTATCCACACCCATAGCTGCCAGATAAAATTGTTCGAAAATCGTCAAATTTTAAGGGAAAAAATCGTCAAATTGACTAAGCTCATTCGTCACAAAAATCGTTATTGTACAAAAATCACTAACTTTTAATTAGTTTTGAAAATTAATTTTTATATTTAGTTTCCGTAGCTAATAAAAGTTTTATATATCGAGCCATAACCGCAAAAAAAGCTCAAGCGAAAAAAACAAAATTTTACAGGAGTAGGTTTTTTTTATATTTCATAAAAATTTTGTATAAAAATTGGCGCTTAAACTGTGACCATGAGATTTTAGGAGATGATGCAGGTGATGCCAATGAATTCATTATTAAAAAACGAAAATTGAAAATGTTGTCGCTTAAGCTGTTTTTGCGGTTATGGCTCGATATTCTGTCTGTTTTTAAATTTAAATAAAAATTTTCATTTAGAAACTTATTATTGAAATAACACAACCAAAAATCTTTCAAAGGTATTGACATTCAATGGAAAAGTAAGAAAATAAACTTAAACCAAGAAATATCATACATCAATTTTTCACGTCGAAAACATTCTTTAGAACTTAAGGCTGGTAAACTCCAATAAAATTAGACTTTCCGAAATAATAGTTTCATAATGTGAATCCAGACTAAAGAGAGTAGTTGTAAAATCCCTGTAATAATGCATTAATAACAGATCAAATAGACCTCTTAAAAATATGCATCGTGGTAAAAAAAATTTATTTTAGATGATGAAGAGGTAAGACATGAAAATGACTGCCAATCAAATAATGCAAATAAATCAAATGATCTTAGAATTTAAAATAAAATGTGAAATTATATTAAAAACATTTCTAAATTTGAACAAAATTTGTTATTTGAAAAATCGTCAAATTTAGGGTATAAAACGTCCTATCGTCAATAGACCATTTTTGTACCTAAAAATCACAATGACGATAAATCGTCAAATCTGGCAACTATGTCCATAACAGCAGCAACAGGAGCATTAATTAACCGAAAGCTCACAAAGAGCGAAAACTCAAAAGCTTAAACTCTACCGTACATAAAGCTTTAAGTACGAGTTCAGTCTGTGAGACATTTGGGTTGTTCACGCAAGGCTGACTACCAGGTTATATAGTTATTTATTTATATTCACAACAACAACAAAATACATTAATTAAAAGTTTTTTAAATATATTTTGTTGCTGTTGCATAAGCATATAACCTGATAAGCCGCATTTGGTGAATAGCCCATGTATGTTAGTAATGAAGGGTTAATAGGGCCATTTTTTTTAAAAAAGCTTTATTATAAAGCTTATTAATAAAGTACAAGTGTTTTATTTTGTTAAGAAGAAAAACAAAAAATTCTCATTCCCTAAAAGTATTTTTGTCCATTTTTGTTTCAATGAAATGCTTAACTTTATGTTTCACAAGTAAGATTACTCAAAAGCAACACGATATTTTATTTTTCAATACAAATTAAAATTAATGTATGAACAAATTTTACTGCTTCCGTTATTCGACAGTCTCCTTTTATTTACTTGCTACAAAGAAAATAATTTTTTTTGAAAAAAGACAGATTTGCAAATAAAGCGCCAAATAAACTGTGCAATCAATTGGACAATAACAACTAATTGTTTGTGTAAATATAAAACAAATTAATTTTCGTACAAACATGCCTTGATCAAACCGCTTGTGTGGTTTATTTGGTTATAGACAAACAAAAAAATTATGTAAATAAAAGTAGTGTGAGGAAATTGCATTGAAAAATCTACTAAAAAATTTAAAGTACTTCGTTAAATGTTGACCTTAAAGGTCCAAAATAGATCAGAAAGTACCACAGGGCCATCAAACATTTTAAATCGCCACAAATGACCAATTGTGACTTATTTTTTATCACTAAGTTTATAGGTTCAGAACACCAGCTAGAAAGACGGACTTTGTTGTAAGAGATTCTAAAATGATTCAAAGTCAAAGTGAAATGAAGGTATATAAATATTATTTCTTTCGATTACAAGCATTTGCACAAACTCATAATGGCATTGCGGTAATGAAAACTATCATCAACTCATTCAGATTTAATATTTCTAGACAGAATGTTTTCATAACATTCATTCTGCTTTGTTCGTTTGAAGTAAAACATAAACATTTTATTATTTTTTAATTTAATTATTTATATTTAGTAATACAGTAAAAACCGGGACAACCAGGTAACACGTTTAATTAAGTAACGGCTACAAAACAGAGCTTTAAAAAATTTATTGAAATTAGTTAAACAAATAATTTTAATTAAAAAAACAATTGAAAAAAAACCTTATTTATAATAAATGCAACAATATTATTTTTTTTTCTAATATATTTCTTAATTTTTCTTTCTGTTCTCTTAACTACAGGACCCAAGCCAGGACCACCACGTAATTTAACTGTTACTGAAGTATCAAATGGTTTTCTTATCTCTTGGCAAGCACCATTGGAACGTGCCCATATCGTTAAATTTTATACAATAAAATATCGTACTGATGCTCAATGGAAGACATTAAATCGTGGTCAAATACGACCCGAAGAAACACAATATTTAGTTAAGAATTTAGTTGGTGGTCGTACGTATTATTTTCGCGTTTTAGCCAATTCGGAAAAATCTTATGAGTCCAGTGATGAAGTTAAATTTCCGGTACCGGCTCGAGTCAAACATAAAGCAATAACAGCCGGTGTCGTTGGGGGCATCCTGTTTTTTATAGTTGCGATCATTTTATCGGTTTGTGCCGTAAAAATTTGCAATAAACGTAAACGACGAAAACAGGAAAAAGGTAAAACAAACAATGACAGTTTTCACTTAATAAAAAAAAACAAAAGCATTGAAATGGTTCTAAAAAACTCTCTTTAACTACAATCAATTTAACTAAACTTAACTATCTCTCTATCTAATTATAAATCTAATTTTTTACTTGTAAATTAAAAAAAAAAATTATTAATGGCAACGGCTTTTTTTTATATTTGGAATAAAATATCTAAATTAAAAATTTGTAAATTTTAAGTTTTTTTTAAGCAAAAATCTTTTTACTTAATTTTTTTTTTTATATAAATTTCTAAAATTCAACTTTGCCATTTCAATTGAATTAAATTATTTGTGTTTTAATAAAAAAAAAAAATTTTTAATAAATTAATACTTAAATACTGGCATTGTTCGAAGACAATAACTATAATTTATATTTTGAATAATTTATTTATTTTAGTTTTCATTTTCAAGTATTTTCATTTTGGTTTTTTATAGTTTTATTTAAATTTTTTATATATTTTACTTTTGAATGGTGATGGTTCATAAATAATAAGGAAGGAAAGGTTGCATGTGTTCATACATATTCATAAAAAAAACTAAAATTCATCATTTTCGGTTTTTATATTTCATTTATTTAAAACAAATTGTAAATCTATTTTGATTATCAGCCATTGTTAATCATAACTCACTGTGTTATATGATATGAAAAAGTTTGGTTATGTACGAAAAGTTTAATATATTCCCCACAAACCATTTTCAGCAGATATATTTGTATTAAAATTCTGAAAAATTAAGTCATTTTTTAAACTTCCTAAATATACTCCTATAGACATTTATGATACGGGTTTTTTATTAAAAATTTCTTGTCCAAAAAAGAGATAAAGTAGAAAGACAAACAGACATATTCAACCCTATCGTGAATAATTTTTGCCTCGTAATTTTTTCCCTTTACACCTATTTGCGATCATGAAAAACTCCTTTGAAAAAATTGATTCATAGGAGAATAATAACGTGAAAAAAATGTTCACGGGGAAAAATTCCCCTTATCGAGAAATATTTTTTTCCTCGTAATTTATTCACTTTCCCCTTTGAATTTCTCACTTAACTTTTGCTGGGGAACAAAACATTTATGTAAGTAATTCTTCTCATAATTCGAAGATCAATACAAAGAGGCACAAACTTATATTTATGTATGTATATTATTCAACAAAATGCAAGAAATAGGTCGATTTCCTCAGGAGTTATGAAGCTCTACAAGACGTGGTGACAAAACGTTAGAAATTATTTTACTACATAAAAGTGCAATAAGCTGCTGCTGCAATCACACTATCTCTCCAATACAATATATTTTACTTTGTTTTTTTTTTAACTTTTCTGTAAAATTGACGTGTATATTTTTGAACAAATTTTTTTTAATGTTATTTAATATTTCTTTAATATTCACTGAGAACTGATTTGACGATAGCATTTTTCCTTCGAGGGAAATAAAATGGGAACAAAAATTTCACTTGCCTTTCACGATAGGGGGTGATTATGTTTGTATGTTAGCAAATTCTTATCTTTTTTTTAACCTTAAATGCATTTCATATCATAAAAGGCACATAACTTATTTCAAAAATAAATTTGTTTTCAAAGTTTTCTCAGAAACGGTGAATTTTCTTTAAGAATAAATGCGACATTCATGTTTTGTGGCCGATTTTTCATTAAAGAATTCACTGTGCTGACCTCTTGCATTTCAGGATTTATATTGGATATCTAAGTACCAGAGTTGGGGGTAGTGTATTGAATATTTAGTGTACTAAGGTTTCCACTAAATCCCACTTTTTTCATCACTATAGTGGTAGTGAAAAATATTTTAACTACCACTAAAAAATAAGTGGTAGTGAAAATAGTCCAAATTTTTAACAGTCACTACATGAATGCTTTAATTATATTATATGCACTAAAATCTGAAAAAATAGTGTTTATAGAAATATTCCAAACAAATTGAAAATATAGTCAAAATATTTCCATTTTATTATTTTTTATTGTATAAAAAAAAAAAATAAAATAAAAACTTTAAATTTTTAAGTAAAGTAATGAGTTAAGTAATACGTATTTGAGTTCCATTAACATTAGTGAATGATTATATTTTTCCACTATTCTGTTAGTGGAGAAAAACAAATTTGCACTGAGCTGTAAAAAAGGTTTTTCACTATCACTAACTTAATTTTAGTGAAAAACTTTCTTGTACCACTACCACTATTGCTTAGTGAGGCTGTTTTTTTCAACTCACCACTAAATAGCTATTAGTGATAGTGAAAAATTTTGCACTGTCAAAAATTTTGCACTGTCACTAACTTTAAGTGGAAACTGCAAATTTAGTGCACTACCCCCAAATCTGCTTAGTACCATGATCAACAAAGTGTAGGTGTTATGTGGCCTAATGGGGCTTTATAGCCTCCAAAATAAACAGCATGATTTCTCCCTTTCCCTTTTCCTGTCTCTTTGAAATCACTTGTAGATATTTTTTTGACGCTTTAAAAGGGAATACATTTAGATTTTTTATCTTAAGCGTTCGGAATAGAAAATTTTGAGGCATAAATAAATATCGCGTTATACACAAGAAGAACGTGCAAAGTATTAATATTCTATCGCATCAATGCATTTGGATTTATTAAAATAAAATCCTTATTTCCAAACAAAGGCTCTCAGGACCACAATTGCTGCAGCAAAGTGTAGGCAACAAAATAAACATCCAAGATATGCCACCATATTCGAAAATTTGCCATAAATATTAAAAGCGTTTGTTAATTGTGCTTAATTCCCTATTTTTATTCTTGATAAAACCCGGAAAATTTATAAATTGCATTCCCAAAAACATCTTTGATAATTTGCCATATATATTTAAAAGCATTTTTATTTGAAGCAAGACAGATTTGCTAATAAAAGTAAGTAGTTTTTTCTTTAAAGGGTCTTCTAAACTGCGTAATCGGTTTGACAACAATAACTAATTGTTTGTGCAAAAATTATAAAAAATAAATTTATTTTGCTTTCAAACATGCCTTGATCAAACCACTTGTATGGTTTTATCGGTTATAAACAAACAAGATAATGTTTTAAATAAAAATGAGAAAATTGCTTTGAAAAATTTACTGAACAATTTAAAGTAGTTAGTTAAATGTTGACCTTAAAGGTGCAAAATAGATTAGAAAGGGCCAACAAACATTTAAAAGTGCCACATATGACCCAACTGCGCGTTATTTTGCCTCACTTAGTTTATAGGTAGAGAAGACCAGCTGGAAGGACGAACTTAAGGAAGGTTCAGTAAGAGATTCTAAAATGAGTCAAAGCCAAACTGAAATGAAAATCCCGTGATTTGAAATTTGTTTTTAAAATCACGCGTGTGTTTTAATCACACCGTTTTTGTGTTTGTCGGTGTGATTTTCAACTGCCGAAAGCTCTAGCAAACAAGAGTGGAAAATGAGATTGATTAAGTAAAACTGAGATTGAATCAATCTCAAAATGAGCTTGATTCAAGAGTTATAAAATTGATTTAATCCCGAATTCGTACTTACAATAATCCGAAAATTAGAATGATTTAAGTAAAACTGAGATTGAATCAATCTCAAAATGTACTTAAGTCAAGTGGTTTAAAGTGGAATTAATCCCGAATTCGCACTTTAAATAAATCAAAACTGAAATTAGAAGAAGAATATTATTATAATTAATTGACTTACCTCTTTCACGCCTTACAAAGTTCCAATTATAAAATACCACCACAATGCCCAATATGATGTTTACTTTAAAAGCTTAATGTACATATTTAGCTAAGAATATAAACTAAATGAGAAGTGAGAAATTGAAGGCAAGACAATTTTACTTTTTAAAGTTTAAAAAGAAAAATTGATTAATAATTAAGAATTTCTTCCTATTCTGTTGTTTTTGTTGTTTCTACACACAACAAGCAAATCGTTTTTTAGCTACTTGTGTGGTGTTGTTGTAGTGGCTACAACAAATTTGAATAAGTTATATGAGATTAAAACGCTCAATTTGTAATTTTATTCTCAGAGTGGCAGTACCAACGAAAAGTTCAATCTTTTTTGTACTTGGCTTAAGAATTTTATACTTATTTTAAGAAATTTCGGGAATGATTTTCGAATGTTATCCCATTTAGTATTGTTGTGAGTACGTTTTAGTGTTATTCGTACTTGAACTTTTTGTTTTGCTTTCTGTGAAGTCACAAAAGCAAATATCAATTTTGTAGTTGCGTCAAATTTTTTAATTTTAAATGATAAGTTGTAAATAAAACAGCTTATTGAATAAAAAAATAATAACCAACACATTGAGTATTTCATATAAAAAATTTATTTTAACGGTCATCTTACAATAGTCAAAAAAATAACAGAGTGATTTAACAAAGTTGCTTAAGTAGCACAAAATAATATGATCAGAACGCCTTTCTTGTAATTTCAATCCACTTTCTATCAAAACAAGTATAAAACTATTTGGAAAGCATCGGAATATGCCGCTTATTTACATCCGCTTTATAGTCCACGATGTGCCTATTCTGTCTTCCATTCCTTTGAACTGGTAATTAACAACTAAAGATATTCAAACTTATTTTGATTCATTTTGTGGCCACGGAAGATAAACAATACTTCTTTAGACGGAATTTTATGAGTAAAAATATATTTAAAATATAAAATGGTAAAATTCTTAATAATAATATAAAATACATATTTTGTAAATTAAATCATTTACAAAATAAGGAAAAAAGATAGATAAAAACCTTATATAACAAATATGTTTTAACTGTCACTAGGAAGAAAAATATCGAAAATATTATAAATTCGGGCCATAATTTTACACGGCCCAAAAAAACGTCTTTCCGAAATAGCGTCTTGGTGCCTAAAAACCATCTTTTTAAATTAGTATTTAGATTAAATTTGGGCCAAAATTATTAAACAGCAACGTATATTATTTAATTTGATTTTATTGGAATCGGTCCATACTCGACCATAGTTGCTATTCAAATATAACTCCCCATAACAGCTTAAAATGCTATGACTTTCTTATAAATGTTGACATTGATATAACATTTGGCGACGATAACTTCAATAAGCACTACTACGTTATGTAAAAATTTCACAAAAATTTAGATTTCTAAAAGAAATACGGTACAAAGAACTTTTATATGAATCTTAACCTCATATCAGAGTTCAGATATAATTTTATTTTGGCGTATCCATGAATTCCCGTAGATAGTAAAAAGGCCACACTATAGATATTTTGCCTGTAAATACTTTGTATAGGGCATTATATATTCGAGCTTGTTTGTTACTTGTTTTTCTATATCTCTGCATCACTGCGCTATTAAATACTTCACTAATTGGGCCATTATTTTATGCAACCTTAATGACTTAATTTTAAAAATGCTTTCCAAGTATTTTGCTTAATGTAGAATCAATTAAAATTTTATATATGTGGAGCCGCAAAACAAAACATACTATTTCGCATTTGTTGACAACTTATTTTGTTTTTATATTTTTATAATATTTGGATTGAAAAATGTACCTTGTTAAATTTTTGTACCTCTACCACCACAAGTGGTGAAGGAGGGTATACTAAGTTTATCATTACGTGTGAAACTTTTTTATTATACATCTAACACCCCATAAATTATATACATTCTGGCTGCCTAAGTAATTCTAAGTCGATTTAGCCTTATCCATCTGTCTGTTCGTATGTTGAAAACACGCTCAATTTCGGAAGACTGAAAAGAAAATAACAAACTTGGTGTCAAATTACTTGTAGTCAAATAACTAAGCAGTTTGGGATTGAAATCCAGCAAAATCGGTGCAGTAGGACACACTAGTAAATATCGTGCGGATCGATCCATAAATTACCATAGGCCCCACATAAAGACTACTCTCGGAAAACAGTTAAGTACGCCTAAAACCATAATAAATAGTGCTACCATAATAAAATTTGGTATATCACAGTTTCATAGAACTAGAAATCACAATATCAAATTTCATGAAGATCAGTCCATAATTTACTATAGGCCCCATAAAAACCCTATTCTCGGGAAATAGTTTATTACGCCTAACTATTACCGTAATAAATAAAGCTATCCTAAAAAAAACTTAATACTTCACAGTTTTATAAGATTAGAAGCCATGCTAATAAACTTCGTGATGATCGGTCCATTATTTACCATAGGCCCCATATAAAGTCCACTCTAGGAAATTAACTAAATACGCCTTATACCGCAGCTGATATAGATATTAAAATTTTTCGAACTTAGCTTTATATGGCCATAAAAAATATAATGCAATTTTGTGATATACGGTCCATAATTTACCTGAGATCCCATATTAGGCAGCCTTCTGAAATTTACTGAATATGCTAAAACTAATTTCACTGCTGTATTGAAATTTATTTTAATTTATGTTTTTTAATACCAGAAATCACTCTTCAGAAATTTGGGATGATTGATACACAATTTACCATGGAAAATATTCTATAAAAATGTTTTGTTTAAAAAAATGTGCTCTTTTACTTTTTTTTAACAAAACGTATTTTTTTATTCTTGCTTTGACAAAACGTATTTTCCGATAAAAAGAGTAATCCACCCAAAACGCACGATGTTAATTGTAAATAAAACAAAAAAAAAAATTCAGAGAATTATATTAATATTTTTTATTCTGATAGAAGGAAATATGACAATTATGTCTGAAACAAAATATCGGCTAAATGCTCGCCACCGCTTAGGTGGCATACCTCTATCCGATGGTGCATATTTTCAATGAGTCTGAGAGATAATTGAGGTTCAATTTCGTTAGTGTACCGTTTCGTTGGCTGTGTGGCACCATCTTGTTGGAACCACATATCGTCCAGGTCCATATCCTCAATTTCTGGCCTAAAGATGTCAGTTATCATCTCGCGATAGCGAACACCATTCACGGTAACTGCTTGGCTGACCTCAGTTTCGAAGAAGTACATCAAGATAGCGCCGCCAGCCCATAAACCACATGCACAGGAGTTTTCGCATTTCCTACAGACCCGGTTTGCTGAAATTTGCGCACGATTCTCCCGATTGTGGACAAATTTGGTTGCATATGCTGAACAAAAAAACCCAAACTGTATTTTGATTTGAACGACCATTTTCGTAAAAGACTTCAACAATCTTAACGCACTGCTCAATTGTAAACCTCTCCATGGTTGAATTTATCAAGCACTGAAACAAGGAAATATCAAATTTAGTTGGGCAAAAAACTTGGCGTTAAGGTTTGGCTCGCATCGTACATTATTGTTGGACCACCCTGTAAAAGTGGCTTGATATCAGTGTTGCCAGGTTAGGGATTTTCACCCTTAATTTTGGGTTTTCTTTTGCGTTTAGGGTCAGTTTTAGTGACTAAAAAGTAGTCTGGGGGAAATTTAGTTTGTAAAAATTGTATTTGGCGATAGGGTTGATATTATGATGAAATAAACAGGTGCCATTACTGCGCCAGATGACGATTTTTTGCTCTTGCATTGTTTATAATTTTCTTTGTCAAAGTTTTGTTAATGTATACAAAAAGTCCAAGTTTTGTGTTGAGAATAGTTTTTTTTTAAAGTTTTTGATAATTTTAATTAAAAATAAAAATGTAATTGACAATAATGAAATAAAAATTTATTAAAAATATATATATTTTATCACGTTCAGCAGCACGCTTTGATTTTTGTTTAAGATAATTTTTGACATTAGCTGGGACTAATTTCCATTTTTGTTGTAATGTTGTATTTGTTGCCGTAGCGATGCGACCTACATTAATTTACCATGGTTAATATTAGTTTCTCAAATATTAGTAGGCTAGCAGCAGTTACTGGCACTACCATTTTCGAACGCAACTGTCTAGCGAGCATTCTCAATGTTAAGTATTATAAAAAATAAAATAAGAAATCAACTGGCAACCTCAACAGTTGAATCTATTTTTTGTATATGTTTAAATATACTAAATTAAATAATATTTAAAAAATTATTCCTTTTTTTTTGGGGTTTCTTATTTTTTCTCAGTGCAAATTTAGGGGGTATTTTTTGATTTGGGGTTATTACTTAAAATTTACTTGGCAACACTGCTTGATATCAAACATCCCTAACATTTAATGAGGCAGTTTGATGCGTTGGCAGTTTTATGCTTTTATTGATAAGTAAAAAAAAACTTGCAACCATTTGCAGGTTCAAGCAGTTTTTTACGGGGGCGAAATAAATATAACTCAATTTTCCAAAAATTTTAAAAATGTCTTTTTGTTCTGTGGATTCTCATATACACATACATAAATTAATGAGAATTTAGCACAAGTGAATTGCTAATTACTCTCAAATTAGACTTTTTCCGGAAAATTATTCTTATCCTTTATTTCTTTTTTTTTCATATCTGTATTTATATACAAACAACTTTTATTTAAGTTTTAATTCCACAAAATCTATTTTTAAAAACTAATAATTTGCAATTCATATCACTTTAAATGGTATATTTGACAAATTATTATAAAAAGCGAATGAATGTTTTTTAATCACCTGGGAAAACAAACTACATACTACATGTTTTTCATCTTAATTGAAATAATTTTCTATGGAATGATTAAAACGAAAACGTGTTCTTTATAAATTCCATTTTTAATTTAATTTTATTGAACTTTTTTTTTATTGTTATTTAATATTTATTGCATGTTATATAAAATCATATTATTCATAAATTGCTGTTTTTTTTATATTAGTTTGTCATGCATAAAATAATAAATATTTTAGTTCATACATACATATACATAAATGCATATTCATATTATACATATATTGTTTATAAAAAAAATTGAATATGTTTTATATATAAAAACAACATCATATAAGTAATTAAAAAAAAGGATATATAAAAATATTTTTAACAATAAACGGTACATGTTATTTTAACTCATATTCATAAATTCCCTAAATGTTTGATGTTACATAAAAAAAAGATTTTAAATTGACATTTTATAAAAAAAGGATACAAATTTTGTTTGGTATTATTATTATTTTTTATAATTTCTTAAACTTTTTTTAACTTTATTTTTACTTAATTTTAATTCCAGTTTATTTTTTTTTTTCAAAGAAAAACTCTTAAAATACTTTCTTATAAAACAAACACTAAAACAATTTTTTTTTGTCACGTTGGTCTATTCCAAAAAAAAACCAAACCTGTATTGGAATCTAAAATAAAATTAAATATACATTTTGTACATGTTTTTGTAAAATGTATATTTAAACTTTATTTTGCAATTTAAAATTTCTTATACTGACCTTTTACCTTTAAGCAATGAAAGCAAGTTCTTAGTAAAATGAAAATTCGAGTTTGTCGTTGCTTCTGCCCAGAGCTAAGTCCTTGCAGGGTAAAGGTCGTAATAGAAAAAATTACTGGGCAGACGTTTTTTGTAAACAATTCACGCACAAAAATGGTAAAAAAAAAGAACAATAAAAAAATGATAAATACCTTTTAAAGCAAAAAAATGTATAAAATGATCGCGTTTTTAAGTAACGAAAAAAAAACAGTAACGATATAAAAAACAGCGTTGGTATGTCATCAAATGACAAATGATTTAAACTAAAATTAAATTATAAAAACAAAGGAAAGTTTTCTTTCAATAACAAAACAAAACCAAAAAAGATTTTCCCACGAATCAACTCCTTTGTTTTTATAATTTCAAATCAAATTATTTTTTTAAACAAATTTGATTTATGTTTAAATATACATACTTTGAAAAGAAAACTCCAACCCCCCTACTCCCGCCCCACTTAAACGACGCCATTACAGGATGTAAGACAAACAGAAACGTAAATATTTTCAAAACAATATTTTAATTTTAACAATCAACAAATGGGGTAAGTTTTTTCTCACATAAAGTAAAATTTTTTTCTTATCCAACTTAATGAAAAAAAAAAAAAATAAAATAAAAATACATCTAAGTGTCTAGATGTCCCTCTGTTCATATTTAAAAATTAAGATTTTTTTCATTTGTCAACAGAAATCAAAAATGAATTCTTTTCATGACATTAAAAAACATTTAATTTATTTCGGGATTTAATTCATTTATTTCTTATTTTCCATTTCTTTTTTTTAAATTTCGTTAAAGGCACTTAAATTCATTTTCCAAAAAGAGAAGCAACGAATTTAATTTCAACAAAAATCATTTTATACATTGACATCATGTTTTTTGGTTATTTTAACAAAAATAATTTAAATATCATAGAAATCATGGGCGAAATTAAATTGTTATAAAATTCTTTCAAACACTTAATAATTTAATTAAATTGCGCAAAAGCTTTTAAGCAATATAATACCAAATATATAGCTAAAAAACTGTTTATTCCTTCTTAGAAATCCAAAGTATAGAAGACGTTCTAATAAATCTTATATGTGGGTAATTCCATGTCAAATCGACCAAGAATGGGGTCTGACTCCTTTCGATTTGAATGATATATCCTATAAGGAACATATATTAACGAAAAAAATATTAAAAATATTTTTTAAAAAGTTATGTCATATTCAAAATGTCATAATTTCGCCGATTTAGCCGAATGTGTTAAGTTTATTTTTTCAATATCTCAAAAACTACTGCTCAAACGAAGATGATTTGTACGTCATTTTAAAGAGAAACTTGGGGCTACAAACAATATTACTTAAAATGTAATATCTACAATATATTTAATTTTAAAAATGGACTAAGTCAAAAACCTAATTTTTTTTGGCTGATTTTTTTTATATAATTCCTCAAACTGTTCTTTTAAACTGTCCTGAAACTTTGAAGGAGGTGTTTATTTTTCCTTTTTTAATATATTATTTTTTTTCTTTTGCTACCTGTAAAAAATAATCCTATAATAAAAATTTTCATATTGTAATTTTCAGCAATAAGTATTTATTAAATCTGATTTGTGTGATTTTAGGTGTTGAAAAAGTAACGACATTGATAAAGTTTTTAATGTTTATTTGTTGCATTTTTTGTTGGAGCTCAATGTGATGATATGAACATTGAAGCATAATTCAATGTTAATCCAACATTTGCATTTAAAACGTTATTTTGTACCTATTTTTAACGCCTACTTCGTTCAGAAACTTGTCGATATGAGTATTTTTTTAATTGAACATCCTCTCCTTCTCTAGAAGAATATGAAGCTTTTATTTTAATATATTCATTCGAAATGGAAATGGCTGCATGACACGAACGGTAGGAAAAGAGCCATAGAAAAGTCGACTTCGCTAAAATAATGTATAAAACTCATTTTATACGAGACGTAACGTGGCATAAAGAGTACTTTTCTTTGAAAGTGCCCACATTGAGCTCCAACAAAAAATACTACAAATAAACAAATCTTTTGTAGATATTACATTAAAAATGTTTTTTTAATACTATCTGTTGCCCCAAGTATTCTCTTAAGATATTGAAAAAATAAACTTAACACATGCGGCTACTTCGGCGAAATTATGACATTTTGAAAATAAAAAAAAAATTTTTTAATTTTAAAATTTTTTTTCGTTAATATACATATGTTCCTGAAAGGATGAAAGGAACCTTCATATCAAATTTCATTCAAATCAAAAGGGGTCGGGTCCCACTCCTGGTCGATTTGACATGGAATTACCTATGTATGTTTAAAAATGTAACACATTAAATCTTTAAATAAAATAGAAATCAACATTAGAAAAGCTTTTAACAATATAAGAATTAAATTGTAAGAAATAAGCTGTCGCTCTTTGTACGAATTCTCAGCATAAAAGAATGTTTAAAAAATTTTGTAAACTAAAATCGCTATAAAAATAATTGTTATCCCATTTTGTAGTAATGTTGTCACAAGAGCTGAAATTAAACGGTATTTAATATAAAAGTACAGGCGATTATAGAATTTTATAAAAATTAAATCGTTTACTAATAAGTTTTTAAGATCTATGTTATGGGAAAGAATTAAGAGATTATGTCTATAAGATATTTTTTGAATCAAAAATCTTTAAAAAAATATAAAAGCTGTTTACTGTAAAGTATAGAAAAGCTTAAAAAGCTTTTAAAATTTGTTTCGCTCGAATTTGGTTTTAAAAGTTCATAGATTCGATGAAGAGTAACCTTAATGTACTAAAATGAAAATTAACCTTTAGGGTAAAAGAAGTTCTTCAATTTTTAACTTGATAAAAAAACACAAAGCTTTTTTAAAGAAAACTCTTATTTAGAGCCTGTAAGCATTGATGATTTAATTTTACAAAATAGATATCGTTACCTTAATATAAAAAGGCCCCAACTCATCAAAAACACTTTTTACAGGAGAAGGAAAAAACTTAATAAAAGCTGAAATAATATAGCTACACAACCATTGTCAAAAAACATCTTTATTAAAATTGAACGAGGAATTCAGATTGAAATACATAATATGTATTTCTTTCGAAAAATTGTGTGTATGAGTTAGGCCTTTTTTTCTTTAGAAAAATTGTGTGTATGAGTTAGGGCTTTTTGTATTCTGCTTATAACTTCTTTATTTTTAATCTAATTTGCTTGAAATTTTAATAGAATGTGTATTAGCAACCATTCTACAATAATCAATAAAAAAACGGATTTCCAAAAATAATGAGTTGGGGCCTTTTTATATTAAGGTATCGATATACAAGATTTAAAAACTTTAACAATGAAAGGTTTTCTTGTGCTTTTAAATCTAAAAAATAATTCGGCTTAAAAAACATTAAATTCAAACACAAGGAAAAATTTCTAGTTAAATCAAAAACTTCGACTAGTAACCACTTATGGTTCGAAGAAATGTTATCCTTTAAATAAAGTTTCTAGCCAACAAAATTTTTGAACTTTGATCAAATAAATGAATTTATTTTGTTACAATTAATAATTTTTTTTTTAATTCAATGGAATGACCAACATTTTGCTTTTATTAGCTCACAAACTTGATGGCGATTAATGTTTAAAAAAGTTTCTGGAATATGTTTTCCTGTCGGTTTAATTTTACAAAACTTTTTCGAGCATACCCAGCCGTTGTTCGTCAACAATGCGTGGAATGTTGGCTTCTAAATGTTAAATCGTTGCTCGTTTGTCAGCATAGACCAGATATGTGACGTACCTTCACAAAAAGTAGTACAAGGGTGTCAAATCACACAAACGAGGTACGCAATTAATTGTCCATTTCTTGAGATATTTCCGTCAGCAAACGTTTGGCTCAACAAAGTGATGCTTACACGCACTGTACGGCATGTTGCGCCGTCTTAATGGAACAACTTCTTCTGCAAATCCTTTGCACGTAGCGTTCGCCTTTCACGATATGGATGAAATTTTAAGAAAAATTAATTTTTTTCAATGGAGGAATTAGGCTTTAGTTATAGCCTCAGCAAAAGCTTTAATACTATGAATTAAAAGAGCTTGAAAATGTTTTGCTCTTCAATTATAATTAAATGAAATTATATAAAACGTACATGCAGATCTAAATACAGAACTAAAGAAAATTAAAAAGGTTGAGCATTCTAAGCAAAATTATACCTTTTTCCACAAATCAAATAAATTTTTTTAAACATTTAAGAAGCTTTTTTAATTAAAGATGAATTCTTAACAATATAAAGATTTAATACAACGCAGAAAAACATGAAATTTGACAAAAGCTTAAATTCAAAGACAATAACAATAACTGGCCAATATGAATAAAATAACCAATTTTATACTCATACCCTCACGAATATTGCTCACAATGTTATATACATACATACATACATACATTCATACATCATTTTTCTATCACACATACAGACAAGCCATTTTAAATTTGTGTTTTTTTTACAAATAAAAATATTTGCAGTCAATCATTTTTAATAATTGTTTTTTTATATCATTCATTTATATGTTTTTGTTTTCTTTAAATTTCAAAATGTCCATAACACATTTTATGGCTTTATATACATACATACATATGTATATTTGGTTAAGTCTTTAGTATTTATTTAAACAAAATTATTAGTTTTCATATATTTTCATGTTCAATACATTCGTATACTTCATCAATTCTTTGACACATGTATTGTGTTGAATTCATTCTTAGTCAAAAATAATACAAAAAAAAAAAAAAAAAAAAAAATAGAAAACTCTATGTATATTTGTTTATAACAATATATAAATTTTTATGTACATATAGTTTTTTATGATCATGATAAAATATACAAATTTGTATATTTTTTTTTTTTTGTCATATATTTGCATTGAAAACCATTTCATGCTTTCGTTTTTTTTCCTTTTTTTTAATCACTTAGTGAAGCCCGATCCTAATGAACGTATAAATCTAGACAATACATTATTTATCGTTTATATAATAAATATTAAAAAAAATTAATAAAAAACAAAAGAAATATTATAAATATATAATGCATAATGTTTGCATTAAATGTATATTTGTATGTGTATGTGTGTGTAGACCTCCCCTTTTCCCTTTTTCTAAAAAAATATATTAAAAAACAAAAAAAAGGTTTTCAAAGAAACAACAATATAGATATTAATAAAAAAAAGAAGAGATATGTGTGTTGTACTCCCCAACCAATAAAAAATAGACAAATATTTGTTGATTTTCAAAAAAAAAAAAAAAAATCTTACAACAAAAATATAAAGAAGATTTGTTATGGCTTAATTTTTTTTTTTTTTTATTTGGAATTTGTAAAGAAAGGCTTAGGATTACTAATAGTTTACTTCATAATTCGCCTTAATTCAGGCAACACTTTTTGGTTTTATAAACATATTTAATTTAATTTATTTAAAAAAGAGAAATTTTAACATGTTGCATGAATTATTTAAAAAAGGAGTAATTAAAACTTTTGATTAGATATAGATGATTATTATTTATTTTAAATGAAACTTTACTATGCTAAGAAATATTTAACACTTTTTGTGCTCTCAATAATTTGGAACTACACAGAAGAAAAAAAGATTGATTTCAATAAAAAAAAAATTATTTAAATTTGCACCAGTAAACAAATTAATATCATCAATTTAAAATTTTTTGGTATTAATAAAATTTTCTTCAGTAATTTTGTTAAAGTAAACTTGATGAAATTTTTTATTAAAATCGATTTTATTTTTGATTAATGGTTTATTTGGAAAAAAGAAATGGCGAGAAATTTTTCTGTTTACAATTAATTCCATATTTTATAACATTACTTAGAATATTTTATAATCCAATATTTGTAAAATGGAAATTCTTTGAAAATTACTGACTGCCACTGCTTCGAAAGGTACCAGAGTTGATGTAAAAAGTATTAATGTGGTCTATTGTTTTTGCAGCAGATCTTTTCCTAAATTGCGCTTTTAATATACAAATCATTTAAAGTTCAATTTCTTGAGAAGAAATATCTTAAGCACAATAACAAATTTATTTTCCATAATCCCTTTGTGATTTCCGAAAAGTCGGTTTACTATTTCTACTAGTTGGATAACCTTGAAAGCGAAACACAATGCTAATAAAATTATATTCTAACCTAATTATCTAAGCAATAGTAACTTAGACCTTTATCCCGCTGTAGTGAAACAGACCAAAGTCTTTGGCTGGAATCGAATCCGCCACCCCCCGCACTGATAGACTAGCTCACTACCAACTAGCCTACCGGGGCACCCAATAATATTGTTAATATTTTTTTATATTCGTTGGAAATTTGGCTTAAAATGTTGAATTTATATAAGAAAAAAATTACTGTTGCAGAAAACTGAATATAAGAGGAATATAGTGTGGTTGGATTATAATAATTCTATGTTTACAGAAGACAATTCTATGGTAAATTTTTACCATATTAGGGTTTGCTTTGACAATATTAAATTTATTATTGGTTAATTAAAATCATAATATGGTCAAATTAAACCCACATTATCAAAAGTTATTTTCGGGAATGAAATATTTATTATTAATTAATTTATTTATTAATGATGTGCTAATACTCCCAATCTTCATTTATGATTAAAACCACATTATGTTCAAAATCAAACATATTTTTTTCCAAATAAACAACAATATGGTCAACAAGACAACAATAGTTAGTTTCTGACCATTGTGAAAAACATAATACAGTGGAATCTCTAACAACCGGACACCAAAGGGGCCATTGAAATGTTCCCGCACAAGGGAGATCTCCAATCAAAAAACCGCAATGCTCAACGGCGTGTCCGCTTAAAAAGGTGTCCTTAAATGCATATTACACTGAATATATAAAATATATTTAAACCATGTTTTTTCTTCGTTTAAACTTGAACTGATTTGCATTAAATTTAGCTCACAATAAATACACACTCAATCTTTTGAACAGAGTTTTGTGTTTGACCACATAATAGACTTTTCAAATCCCACTATTGAAAATGATTACATTCTTGTGCAACTAATACTAATGTTTATAGCCAGACTGAATTGACCAATAAAATATAAATTGTAAAAAAAACTTTCCATAAAGTTTCATTGATGTACCACAACTCGCATATAAAACAAGGCTATTGTAAATTACATAGTGAAAAAACTTCACAAAAACTACTCATTATGTAAATAAAAATGTTCTCATTAAATTTGCGATGGTACCCTACAAATTTGAGCACCAACCATTTTCTTGCAAGTTAAAACTTTTTTTAAAAATTCTACAGTTCGCTGGCTTAATATTACCAGATTATATGCGAAATTTTTTTTGATTTTCAGTAAGCAATTTTTTAGGGCTTTATGTGACAATTAACAACTTTTAGTGTGGAGACAGGGGCGGCGCGCGTTCTTGGCAACATTGTTTAAATAAATTTTGTTGCGTATTTTTATTTGGAAATACGTAGTTGAATAAAAATAAGAAATTATAATTTCGATTTTCTTCATGTTTTTGCTGTTTCACTTACAACCTTGTAGTTTTAACCCAGCGATTTGTAGATCCATCTTCATTAATTTAAAAAATTATTTTGACTTCCAAAAATAACATCAAATTGATGGTATTAAGGTCAAATGAAAAACAAATTACCTCGATGTTGCTCAAATGTATAACAAAAAAATTTAAAAATTATAGACACATAATGGAGCTCGTAAAAACCCCAACTCCTGAGAAAAGTGTTATAACAATATCGTAAAAATAATACCATTATGGGCCAATGTCCTCTCAATACTGACAGACATTTTGATAAAAAAAAAATTATAAGAGATGTTTTTAAACCCTTTAGAACTTTGAAATGTAAAAAATAATAAAGAGCATTAAATGTTAATAAAAAAGAATTTTATTTTATTCAAAAGATCAACTAACATTTGAAAACGGTTTCAAACTAAAGGCAACGCACTGTTTTCGACAAAACGTATTTTGGTTATCCAATTTTGGACCATTTTTGAGCATTGATTGAATGTTGGGCTCCAAGACGTTAATTATTTATGGTTAGCCATAACCATAATCAAGGGATTTTCGATAGCCCCAAAGGAAATTATCCAGTCAACACGACCTTTGGGGCCAGTTGATAGGTCCATCCCGGATAAATTTCATTAATTTTTCCAGCAAGAAGTCATTGCTAATGCTGCGATAACGATTTTCGCTGTTCGTAACGAGAGCTACGGCTTAATTTTAAAGAAATAAAGTCCGATGATGCTACCACCGTGGAAACTGCTCCAAATGGTGCATTTTTCTGTAGCTGTTGATAAGTCTGTAGGATCTCAGACCATATGCGGCAATTTTGTTTGTAAACAAACCGTTTAAGCCAAAGAAAATTTCGCGACAAAACATCGAGGGATGCTTTTCAAAGAAAAATTGTTATGTTAAAATTTTTGTGATTTTAAAAATCAAAATTCCAAAAAAAAAATTTTATTTTGAGTTTTTACTAGAAAAATTCCAATATAACTGAATCATTTATTTCAAAAAGGGCACCGGTACAAAAATACAATGTTGTCAGGAGACACAGAAAACTAAATATCTCTTAAACCATTTGACTTTTTAAATCATAGTTTTTTACTAAAATTGTAAGCCGCTGTTTCTGTTTTATAACATAAACAATTTTTAGTTATATTAAAAGGAGAAAATGGTCATTACAGTTTCCGAAGATCAGACCTTTTCGAAAATTATTTTTGAATTTTCGTGGTTTTAGTAGCAAAATGATATCTTTAGTGTATGCAATTTATTTAAACACATAATTTATAAGTTTTAACTATATGTTGCGTTTTCAGATAAGATTAGCCCCTTTGAAAATTAATTTGCGAACTCCAAAATTTTAATAAAAGTAAACGACATTTTCAAAGAAAACATTTTATTAAAAAGGATCAGTAACAACGTTTCGGTATATTTCTACCTGTTTAATAAGATTACAGATTAGAAACATTACTCAAAACACTGAGTGCTTTTACTACACGTTCAATCACTTGTGTTCTGAAAACAGCACAATAAATTTTACTACTCTTTCAAGCACTCGTGTTGTGAAAACAGCACATTAGTAAATAAAAAATTTTATTCTATCATTAAAAAAAAAAATTAATAAACTCCGTCACATAGTATACAACTAGTATGCCAACTGGAGAGCGCGTTCTCAATTTTTTACTTTACCCTGCACACATATACGTTCTGTGTGAATTCAACACACATAAAACTAGCAAAAACAAAACAAAAATTGAAATTTTTCTATTTAAAATTTTTCACAATATGTATAACACTTTTTGTTTAATTTTATGAGACAAAAGATAATTAATAATTTTTTTCAAAATTATTGCCACATTCTATACGATTTTATGTAACTTTAGTGGTGGAAATAGTTTTATAAAAAACTCTTACTAATCCAAACAATAGTTAGGTACCACTGACATTTGAGTTATGTACTTGTCAAAGAGTCGGCATACTAGTTGTATATTATACAAAAACCTACTAATAAGATTCGTAAAATTTTTTATAAATATGAAACATTATCATCTACAGTGAGGCAAATTTTGTTAACTTTAAATTTTCCATTCGTTGGAGTAAAGGTCCTGAGTTTCACTTTTCGTTCTGTGACATAAAAGACTTCTTCATTGCAATAAAAAAATTTGCTGTTATCTTCCTAATTCAAATTAAATAAATTGACAAAAATTTACAAGTTAAGCGTACAAAAATAATCGCGCATATCGCAAAGATTTTCTAGAATAATGCTTCTTAATTAATATGTATATTCCAGCGTATTTTATCAAATTTAATATTTTATGATTTATTTCAATTTATTTTTTTACTTTTGCTTAATATCTATTAACTTATAATTTTCTTAAAAAGCTTTCCTTCTTAATACTAATTGTATTGAATTGTGGTGGAGAGTAGAAACTCACACGAACTAAATATAGAACAAAAAATTCAAAATATCTTATATTATTCATATACAGTGACGAACTAAATTATCTGCACAGAAAGCATTTTCAACTTTACGATTGATTTAAGATCCTTGTTTGTGTGATTTTTACCAAACAAATATTTTTACTAGATGGAATAAAGAATTTTTCACAAAATTATAAAACAGAAAGGAACAGAAAAGTAAGTGTGCCAATAATTTTGTCTAGCGGAACTGAGTATTTTTTTTTTATTTTTGTTTCCTTTTTTAATAGGTCATATATTCAAAATGTTGAAAAGAAACAATCCGAATTTTGTGGAAAATTCTTCATTCTATCTAGTAAAAATATTTGTTTGTTAAAAATCTCACAAACAAGTATCTTAAATCAATCGTAAAGTCGATAATGATATTAGTTTCTTTATGTTTCTTTTCAATATTTTGAATATTTGACGCAGTTTCGCTAGACAAAATTATTGGCACACTTCATTAAAAAGTATGAATATAAGTTATTTGCGAATATAAATATTTATTGGCTAATCCTCTCTGTTTAATAACTGTCTCCAGTCGATTTGGCATCTGTCCCAATATTTTGCCATTCTTCGACCAGAGCCGGCTTCAGTCCATTATTTTTCGTTATTGCCCTTTTTCACACTCCTCTCCAACTCTTCCCATATATGCTAGATCGGAGTGTGGTCTGGGGATTGTGGTGGATGAGGTAGAACATGCGAAACATAATATGCAAGCCACACCCAAAGAAAAAATATGTTTAAAAATGGTCACCTCCAACAAAACTATTTTAAAAGAAAAATTTTAAACATATTATGTTTAATTTAACCATATTATTGTCACCGACAACAATATTATGGTTAAATGGGTCCCCCCTCAAGAAGGCGCAACCATATTATGGTAACCTCCAAACACGATTTGGTTAATAATAACTAAAACATGTTTAACACTTATAATAGCATTGTTGGTTTTTAACCAAAACAATGTTGCTCTTGGAAAAGAGGAAAATACTATTGTTGATTTAAAAACAAATTATTGTCATATATAACCAAAACATGTTTAAAGACAACCATAATATGGTTGTGGCTTCTTCATGGATGACCAATTTAACAAAAATATGGTTGTCAGTGACAATAATATGGTTAAATTAAACATAATATGTTTAAAAATTTTCTTTAAAAATAGTTTTGTTGGAGGTGACCATTTTTAAACATATTTTTTTTCTGCGTGCACATACGCACAAAATAATTCGAATGCTTCAGGTGTTAGAAAGTAAACGAAGTTGGCAAATTCAACTATTTCGCACTTTTAAAGTTTTCTTTTAAAATATTCATATAGTTTATTTTGTCCCTAACGCCTGCAACGAACACCAGCTCTCCCACTTCTGCAGTGGAAATAAAACCCCACACGGCTATGACTTTTCTTATTATCTGGCCGAGATCGCAGCTGCTTAAGGATTTATGGCGACCTGAATGTTTATCACTTTTAAATGTTGAGGCTCCCTTGAAACGCTGCACGATGCTCCGAATGAAGAGGCAGCTTCTATCCCTCATTTCCCCAATCTCAGCATAATATTTGCCTTGATACTGCAAATATAGAATAATTTTGCATTGAGATTCTGTGGCCTCCTTCTGTTACCCAGGTTTTATTAAATCAATACATTTTTGGAAAATTTAAGGCACACAGACATTCGCGCACTTTTACATATCAAAACTTCGAAAAAGGTGGCCAGATCGATCAAATTTGAAGAGTTTAACCACGCCAATAGTTTTGTCCAGTAAACCTGGGCATTTTTTTTTTGTTTTTGTTTTTTTATAGGTCATATATTAAAAATTTTAAAAAGAAACAAAGTGAATTTTGTTAGAAACTCACCATTCTACCAAGTAAAAACATTTGTTTATTACAAACAAAGGCTGGAAACTTAATCGAGAAGTTGAACCTGTTTTCTGTGCTAATAATTTAGTCCGTCACTGTCCGTTTATTATAAAACTAAATATAAGATAAAAATAATTAATACACATAACCTTTTCCTACTTCTAACTAATCTAGGAGAAAAATCTCTAATTTAATAATAATTTCATTTATAACATAAATTATAATCTATATGCTCTTACATACACATCTATACTTTTCTTTTTTTGTATATATCGCATATTAAGAGAAATCAACATTTATATAAATAGTAAATATACTTAGAAATATTTAGTATATACACGATGATGTTGTATTTGTTTATGAATTTATATGTGGTTGTTATCATAAGGACGGCTAAATACTCCACAAAAAAATTAATTTGTAGAAATAATTCGTTTACAGAGTTCAACATGGTAGCTTGCAGGATAACGGATGCCCGTAATATAGCAACAAATAATCACCATCATCATCAGCAGCCACCGCATCAACAGCAGCTGCCTTTACATCATCACACACAACAACAGCAGCAGCAGCAACAACATTTTCAACAGCAAAATCAACATATACAACAACAGCATCAACATCATTTACAACAAATGCATAATCGTAATACGGGCTCGATTTCCGCTAGTCAAGTGCCTTTAAAAAAGTAAGTTTTTTACAATATTTTGTTTTTTGTTTTTATTTTTGTTTCAAAACTTTGCATTTTTTTTAATTTACATTAAGTTTTTTGTTTTGTATCATTGTTTTGTTGTTGATAATTGTTTGCTTCTTAAATTAACTTTTTCTTTTAATAATTGTTTTCTGTTGTATTTATTTTAACTTTTCTTTTTGTTACCATTAATTAATATTTCGCTACAAATTTGTCTTTAATAAACTACAAAGTCATTTGAATAAGAGAACAACAAGCGGAAGCTTGCAAAAACAAGAAATACCCGGAACTGGAAAGTTTGTTTAAAATTTGATACTAGTTCACTAGTTATTAAATTGTTCTAAAATGTAAAAACTAAAAAAAAATACAACTAAACTAAACGCACATTTTTAAATAAATCTGTATAAGTGATGGAAAATTCTGTACTACGGTACTATTTTCAAAATTTTTCATTTCTTAAATACCCAGTACCCCCAAGTCAGTTTAAGTACTTTTTTGTTTGAGTGCTTTTTTTTAAGAAATCCAGGGTGATTTTTCTTAAATATTGACATCATATTCTACGTGCCAATAACATACAGTGTACACAAACAAGTTATTGTTGTTTTCGTTCATGTTTTTATTGAAAAAATATTGATATCCTTCTAGCACCAATATCATTTTAAATGCGTTTGTACTACATAGTTTCGATAGCAGTATAACAAAGTATGTATTTACTATTTTTACTCACCAAGTTAACAAACATATTACTAACACCACTAGATGCTCTGGAACTTTGCAAAAAATGGGTTAAAATTAATATATTTCTACAGTATATGTACATACATACACGCAGAAAACAACGAATATCAAATAGATAAGGCCCACTGTTGATTGAAGATCATATCAAATGCCTGCAAAAGTACGTACTTTTTTAAAAATTATCATTGTTTCATATTAATTGTAAATGAAAAATGTTAAAAACCATTTTTCAATATTGAATCCATAAAATCCTGTTTGACGTGTTTTGTGCGAAAACCACCAAAGCACTACAAGTAGCAAGACGTAATTTTTTTTGGTTTTATCTTCGAAGTAGAATGCTGACGAAAGTATATCGGGCCTTCTCTACTGTTGTCTTTTAATTTTGAATGCTTTACAATCATTCATCTTGAAACAAAAGCATACGTTGTCTCTGAAGCTACTTCTCACTGTTATTTCACACTAAATTTAAATTGATTCGATCAATGTAATTTTGCGCAACTTTACTGAAATCATGAATGAATATCTAAAAGAAAAACCAATTTGTTCGCAAGTTATTGTAAATCAACGGTTAATTAACATGAAGTAACTATTAAGCAAAATGCCGAAAAACATAAAATCAACCTCGTTATAGACGATTTTACATTAATTTTTTTCTGTATGTATGTACATTTACACATTTTTTTTTAATTTTTGTGTTTTTTGAGTATATTTTTAAATAAAAAATATGTTTTATAAAAAGTACCAAAGTGTTTAATAAAGTACTTTTTTGCTAGGTGGTCAGTAACATCTCCATTTTTAAATTTTCCATCACTGATCTATATACAAAGTTTCCATTGCATACTTGAAGGAGCTAGAGTTCACGTTTGCATAATTTGTAATCAGTGCTTTGAAATATCCTTGTTTTCTGTGATCCAATGAGTTTTTAATAAATAGTACATAAATTTAGTTCGTGAATGTTCAAAATCTGCGCTATATTATTTCGAGTGTATAAAAGAATTTTGTTTCCTTATACTAAAGAACAACTGCATACAAAACATCGATTTGTACTTTAGGCATTTATGATTTGCTTGTCATTGAATATCTAATAATGACCTTAGAACTCTAATAAAAATAAAAATGTTCAATATAAAAGAAAAATAAAAATTAAAAAAAATCGGAATTTTTTCGTTTTGTTATGAAGCTCTTCAACGGTTTAGCCTTTTCACTGTCAAAAAATTCCATTTTTTTCTCAAAGGCAGGCAAAAATATATCTGCTTTGTTGACAGTGTCACCAAAAGTCAACAAAATAACTGACAAAGTTGGCGACTTGGAAATAATTGATCTTAGGTTTCCTACAGGGTGTTTTGTCACATAGAATCATTTAAAAACACCCCTAAGAAAGTAAAAAACAAAAACGACTGTGGTCTTCAAAAATCATATGAGGCAAAATAATTAAATATTAAGACTCTCTGTTTTTTTCCCCAACTTGGTTGGCCTTTGAATTGAATTGAACGGAATACTTACTAGCGGAAAATATTTTCTAGCAATAAAAGTTTAGTCTAGTTTTCGACCGCTCGGTATGACCGAGGAAGATTAATTAATTTGTCCTGCTTTGAGAATGATTTACCCAACCTCAAGGCTTAAAAAAATTAACAAAATCGTTCTGAATCGTTTTGTTTTTTACTTTGCATTGTTTTTTTTTTAAGAGCCCAACACGTGTATTATTTTAAATGTACGCTGCTAGAAAAGGAAGAGAGCGAAATTGAAAAGTTTTTAGCAAAAACTCTTCGCAAACATTTGCTGGTTGATTTGTTCCTTAAAGTGATCATTAATTCGTTAAATCTTAGTGCAAAAAACTAAATAAATTTATCACAATACAAGTTTCAACACATGTTTTGTTCTCAAATGTACGATTGCAGAACCATTTATCTTGTTTTCTCTCTTTGACAATCAGAAGATTTTCGTTTTTGATTTGCATGTACAAAACGATTAAAAAATATTTTGCAAAGGTTTCCAAAATTTTTGCTAGTTTTCATACACAATTTTTCAGACAAAAACAAAAAAAAACTTTAAAAACTATTTTTTGGGAATATAAAATTTATTATTAATAAGATTTTTTTTATAACGTGCTAAATTCCCAATTTTTATTTTTAATAAAAACACTGAAATTTATTGTTGAGGGAAAGCTAGTTTCTATGCGTATTTCGCTGGTTGCTTAGGCCAGCTCGCCAGGAAACTTTTTCCAAAGACTTTTTTAGAAAAGCTTAAAATATTATACAAATAAGACTGTAAAGTGAATAAGAAATTTAAACATTCAGGTCTTATTTGTAGCAATATCAAAGCTTCAACAAAGCTACAAGAATAAAAAAAGAGTTTAACTTTTCTTACATTTCCCTACAATTTGCTTGTTTTTTACAACTCGAATTGTATAGGCTGATCCATTTCGAGGTTCCCTACTTTTTAAGAAAAAGAAAACACAGAAAGTTCAAATTTAATGGGGAATCTTTATTATCATTTGAAAAAACATTCTTCGGCATTTATTGTTTAAAAATTATGTCTATCAAATATTGGCCGTTGCTACGTCGCAGATGTTCCATCCGTTGAGTCCAATTTTCGATGACTCGTTCGAGCATTTCGACTGATAACTGGAGAATGACACGCGTGATGTTTCCCTCCAAGAACTGAATCGAAGCGGGTTTGTCCGCATAAACTTAAGACTTTACATATCCCCATAGGAAAAAGTCTAACGGTGTGATATCAAACGATTTTGGTGGCATGTCGACCGGCCCAAAACGTAAAATGATGTGCTCACCCAAGTGTTCTCTTAATAAATCCATTGATTGATGCGATGTGTGGGAAGTGGCGCCATCTTGCTGAAACCAAATGTCGCCGAGATCACGAGCTTTAATTTCAGGCATCAAATAGTCGTTTATCATGATAACGGTCGCCATTGACGGTTACGTTCGCACCGGCATCATTTTTAAAGATGATTCCACCGGCCCACAAACCGTTGTTTTTTTCTGGATGAATTGGTAGTTCTTGAATCTCTTCAGGTTGCTCTTCGTCCCAAATGCGGCAATTTTGTTTGTTAACATACCCATTGAATCAGAAATAGGCCTCCTCGCTGAACAAAATTGGCCTCGAAAACATCGGATCTTCTTGGAACTTTTCAAGAGCCCATAGAGCGAAGCGATGTCGCTTGGGAAGGCGTAAGTCTTTTCATTATGAAATGCCAAACTCTGATCTGTTAAAAAAGGCTATTGGAAAAAGTATCTCCTTCTTGAATCACCCTATAGTTGTAAAAGGGCAAAAGAAAACACAAAATTAAAAAAACAAATTGCTTAATAAATCAACTTGCCATTTCGGCTTTTTTTTTCTTATTTTCATAAAACTATTTTAATCCAAATTTTTATTTTTTAATCAGGCTAAATTTCATTAAATTAAATTTTCATTAAATTATTTTTATGAAAAAAGGAATTTTACAACATGAAATTAATTAAAATTTGTTGATAATTTTTTATTTTTGACGGACCACGGGATTGAACCCACGTTCACGGACAGGACGATTTGATATGTTTCGATAGTTATCTCACTATCTCGTCAGAAATCTTTGGCGTTTACCACTCACCGCCATTGACGATGGCTAGCAATATTTAAACCAAATTGTTGTGAATGATTATCTATTTTAATTGATTCACATGTTTTCCCTTAGGAGACAGTGTGGTAACTATCGAAACATATCGAATCAACCTGTCTGTGAACGTGGGATCGATCACACGGTCAGTCAAGAATGAAAAGTTATCAACATATTTTAATTCATTTCATGTAGAAAAATTCCTTTCTTTATAAAAATAATTTAATGAAATTTAAATCTAAAAATTTAGCCTTATTAAAAAATGAAAATTTGAATTAAAACCCATAAACTGTTCAACAAAATAACCACAATTCAAATTATTGTAAAACTATTTTAGAAATTCTTATATTTTTATCCAAAAAGGTAAAACTATTTTCCATAATTTCCCAAAAACCAGATGCATATCTACAGAAAATCTTTAAATGATATATCTCGGCTGCGAGCTAAATATTTGTGCATGTGCTTAAAAGTCTCAATTAAACTTATTCAAATAACTTGTAGTATTTCTTTAATATTTTGATTAATTTGCCTATTCTTATTTCTTATCTTATTATCATTAATTTGTTGTTTTTTATTTTTTATTATTTAAATGATGATATAATTTTTTTATCCACGATTCTCTTTTATTTCTTTTAATTATCTCATTAAAATTTGTTTTTCGTTTACTTACTTTCGTTATTTTTGTCTTGGCAACAATTTATATTTTTATAATTAATTATTTTTTTTTTCTACAAAAAAAAAAACTCCTTATTGTGGTCTTATTATTTAATGCTTTAAAATTAACATTGAGTTTAAACTGCGTATTTCTTTTATACTTTTTTTCTTGTCTCATCTCCTTTATTTTCAAACATGAATTTTGGCATAATTCTTAGCAATACTGATCATTATCGTGATTATGAAACCGTTTTCATAGTTCCAGGTCCATCATGCCATAATCAAAATCGTAAGAATTATTTCTAACAATATGAAATTAAAGCAAAATTATTTATTATATACAATATCTGGAAAGTTTGTAAAGTAAAAAACATGTTTATTTGGTATTATTTTTTGTTTGGTAAAATCAAAGTGAAGGGTAATAAGATGTAATTTATTGCCCATGTGCTTAGAAATGAGGCTCAAATTTTGCAAAAAAGAAAAAAAAAAAAATATATATATATATATATATATATATATATATATATATATATATGTATAAACATGGTGGCGCAAAAGTTGTTTCCTGATGTTCATTGACTATAATTTTTTGTATACTTGAAAACTTCATTTTTGCTTTGGCATTGTGTTTATTTGATGTGTAAGTGTTTTTGCATTTAGTATCAAAAATTATATCGGGCCGATTTACAGTATTTTACATAACTCTTTGAGGACTTCAAGAGTCTAAGGCTAATTGACATAGACTACTGACTTCAAGAAACCTCACAAAAAGTCTAGAACGGCTAAATCGGGCGATCTTGCTGAGCAGAGTTAATCAACAGAACAAGAGAGTAGGAGACAAGATTATTACGCAAACAAGGAGCAATAGCTATTCACGTTCTTGAGAAGTAGAGCGCTTTAATTCGATAGGGGGACGGATGACTTTTGCCTCACCTTGTATATACTTAATATTTATATATATATATATATGTATATATATATATATATATATATGAGAAAATTATTAAAAAATTTTAAGAATTGGTTTTTGCAAAATTTTAGCGTTTAATATTCATATTGTGTATATAAATATTGGCTATTCAGTGTGTAGTTGAAAATTGTTGTTGTTTTTTTATTTATTTATAATTACTTTACAATGTTTAGTACTCATACTCATTAAATAAAATATGTTCATGTATAAAAAAAGTTTATTTAAGCGTATGATTAATATCTAATTTTATATGAGTATTAAATATTACCCATACGTCACCAACAATTAATGTCAAGTATACTACAGGATAAATAAAATGCCTAAATAAGCGGAAAATTTTTTTAATATTATTTAACTTACTAATTTTGATAAAGAGTTATTTTGGATGGAAGAAAAAAATTGACAACCAATTTTATAACGAATGACAAAATTTGCAGACTTGATTAAGGCTGTTTCACAATATAATACATGCATTAAGTTCTTTGAGGAAAACATAACCTTGAAATGATAAGTTATAATTGTTTTTTTTTTTAATTTTCAAACCAGTTGTAATTAGATCAGCGAAGTTTTTTTTGTCAAAAACTTAGGATTTGTACTAAAGTGTAAAAAAGCCTTTCATAGTTATAAGGAAGTTATTGACTTTTATACAAAACACTTCACCTCACATTTTCATACAATTTTGTAATAATTCCAAACAATTTATATGAAAAGTCCAAGGATAAGGGATTTACAAAATAGCCCCTTTTATAATTAGCTTTGTTTTTCAACTTAGAGCATTGTGAAAATATATTTAAGAGATATTTTCTAAAAAAAAAATGGGTAACAATTTTTACATTTTAATTTGCAAAAGGTGTCTTCTACCTCCAATTTAACTTCTGACGTAATATTGGGGGGCTAGATAGGGTTTTATATACGTAATAATGGGAACATGCTTTATGGAATTATTTACAAAAAATCGCCATCTTTATGTTATTTTGTTAACATAGGGGAAGTTAAAACTGACATTGATAATGTTTCACAAAAAGACATGTACACTAATTTGTATGAGAGAATGTTTCTAGAAATACCGTAGTTTTACAGTCCGAAAGCCGTTAATTATATTTAAAACTTTATACTTATGAAATTTAATTTAAAAAAAAACAATAGAAACGTCCAACAAAGTTTAGTTACTTTTTAAATAGGCCCAAAATTTTTAAAATAACGCTTATTTATATGAAAATAAATAGCCCCTAACAAAATATTTAGAGAAATGTTCATACATTTGGAATTTACTTGATAATAAAATTTTAAAATTCTAGAACAAAAACAAGTAAGAGAGATATATTCGACTGTGCAAATCTTTGATATCTTTCATCTAGAGTACAAATTTATCAGGACAGGATTTTTATGGAATGTATAAATTATCAAGAAATCTTTATAGAAATTGACCTCACATCATTATAACTTGGTGGGGTTTTAGACCTCTGATAAATTTTGGACCGACTCTCAGAAAGATTTAGGGTTTAATTTCTAGTCAAATTAGACCATATTTGACTTTATTTGTAAAAAATGTCATGACTTGTATAAGTTTAACCGGATTAAAGTTATTTTCAGAAGGGGATCATCAAAATTCTGTAGATCGATTCCTGGTACTAAAAACCCCTAACTGGATGAAATTTCAATATTGAGATGCAATTTTTTGGCATTTCACTTATTTTGAAAAGCTTTTCGAAAGGTTTATTTATATGCGACCTCTGGTAAATTATAGACCGATTATCTCACAATTGCATGTTATTATTTCTAGCCATATATGGCTAAATTCAACCAAATTTCACCACAAAATCAATATTTGTTATAGTTATAGGTATATTAAATAATATCCGAGAGTGATAATAGTGGGCCAATGGTAGATTTTGAACCGATCATTAACTAGCATTATTTCCAATCATAAAAAAAGAGTTTTTGCAAAATTAAACAATAATCGGTGCATTCCGCATCCAATTAATGTAAGATTCCAAACAGTAATATCATTTTTTAAGGGGTTGTTCCATATTTGGATTCATAATTATCTTCTTACAGAAAGGCCTACACTGGATTTCAATGCTAAGCTGCTAAGAAGAACTTAAAAGAATTTGACACTAATATCGTTCCCTTCTTGTATGAAGACGAACATGACTAAATCAACTTAGAATTGCTGAATGACCCCGAATATGTATATATATAAACATATATGCATATAGGGGCGTTCATGTCAAGTGAGAAAAAATGGCCAATTTTGAATAAAACAAATTAAGTTTTTTTGTAAGATTGATTCTAGTTAAGATAGCTTAACTAATTGGGACATCTTTTGCTAATTACAATAGGTTATAAGTTAAATCTATTAGAACAAACGTCTGGTTGGTAAAAATGTCAAATTATAACCCCCAATAACTCAGAGAGTTCTTGAACCATCCTGTTGAAAAATTGTGTCCAACTTACTATCCAATAGGACTAACCTTTGTCCAAATTTCATACCCATTGGAAGACATTGGTTACAAAAGTTAAGTCACTTGACTTGGAAACCCCCATATATATATGAAGAAAGTTGAAAGGTTGTGTTCTAGCCAAATTAGAATTCTCTCTTTTGTGATCTTACCCCCCATGAGTTGGAATTTCTTTCAGTTTTTCTTTAGGATTTGCTTTATTATTAATTTGGACCTGATCAAATAAAACAAATTCCTCAAATTGGTTGGTTTGCTGTTATTTCAAGGCTAATTTCATTTAAAAAAAATTAAGCTTTAAAGTTTCTTTATATAATTTTATATTATATTAAAATAACGGTTAAAGTACTTGAATAATAGTTTTTTAAATAATTACCCCTATTATGGAAGTCGACGGCACCTGAACAGTAATTGTATTTTCTGAGTCGTTATTGACAATAATCGATTACTATTGACAGTCAATTGATATTTTCTATGGCGCTTTGAAGTCGACGTCGAGTTGACTTGTCCCGGTTTTAGTCGACAGGAAATTTGGAGCCGACTCAAATGAGGGTCAAAGAAATTTTAAATAAAATGTAAACATATTTATTAAATACGTTTAAAATAGAAAATGCAAATTTAAAAGAAGTTATGGGCTCAATTTGCGAAAATTCGGAAAAGTTTGCTAAAATAGCGAATATTCGTGAAAATTTTTTAAAAGTCCTAAAACTATAAAAAAATAGCAAAAATTCTGCCAAAATTGCAAAATTAGCGGAAATTCTCAAAAATTTCCTAACAGCGACATGATAGCAAAGTCTCTTATTTATTAAAAATCGCTAAAGGTGTAAACAATAAGAAAACTATTAGGAAAAAATCGCTCCTATCGCGAACATGGCTAAAATTCGGGAAAAATTGCAAACTTGGAAATAGAAGCCAATATTTTTTTGAAATCGTTAATTCGGCTAAAAAAAAACAATCGAAAAATATAAATAAAAAATTCTTGCAAAAATAGCGGAAATTTGCGAAAATGTTTAATATTTCAAACAAGCCATAAAATTTATTAAAATTCCCTTAAACTATAAGGAATGGAAAAAATTCAGTAAAAATGGCTGAACTAACGGAAATTCGTTTTGTTAACAGCGGCATGATTAAAAACGTTAAAGCTATAAACACCAGAAAACTTACAGTAAAAATATCCTTTATCGCAAACATGGCAAAAATTCGCGAAAAAATTAAAAATTGGAAACAAACTCTTAACTTTATTTGAAATCGGTAAATCGGAGAAAGGATTTTTTTATGACAAATTTTCGATAACTAGTCGACGTCGACCCAACATTCTTATAAAATACCAACTTACTTCGAAGTGATGTAGTCGCCGACTTAATGTGACAGCAATTTCAAATTAATGTCGACGTCGACGACAAATTACATCATAGGGGTGAATATTTAAATTAAATCCTCAGCGTATGACCAAGCTGGAAGGATTTCCTCTTCGGGATATGATGCAAACGGGGTTCGCTTACAATTGTTGTTTTGGTTAAATAACACTTCTGCTCGATCGAAGACCAGCTACTCACAAAAAGCCGTTTAAGTTTAGATATTTTTGTCTTATCCAAATGAGAAACGCCTTCCGATTGCCGATTCCAGCTATCGAAAATAACTAATTTTAACCAAGCCATGGTTTAAGGCCGGCTAAAAATCTTTTGTAAGCGATGTCGCTTCTTGTCATACTCAGGAAAAAAAATTTTTTGCCTTACCAAAGTCTGCCTATGCCAATCAGTTTAATTAGGCGAATGTGCTTTTCTCCTTACTCGCTTGGTTGGAAGTCCATTTCGAAAAATTAACAATAGTAAAATTTAGTTATTTTTCCCATTTGTTGAAAGTTATTTTATTGATATTTATTTTAACTTATTTGTGAGTTAAAAACTAGTTTTGCTTATCATTATTCCCAAAAATTGGATTTTTTTCATTTTGCCACTTGGGCGCCTTCTAGTTGTTCATAATGAAAATTGGTTTCTATCAGATGCTTATTGCATATTTTCTCTCCAACTAATCCCACTTTGAGTAATCTCGCATTCCAGTTGGTGCCTGCATGTGTGCAATGGACGGCCTCCGCTTCTTGTACTACTACCCGGGGTGTCGAGTCGATGGCGGCTTTTGCTATGTCTCCTGTGGGCCTGCGCAACGCATGGCCAATCCAACGCTATTTGCGATTTAGTATTTTAATCTGGATTGGCTGTTGATTAGTTCAACTCCATAACTTTACGTTTGATATTGTTGCAGGCTAGCATATTTAAAGAACGCATCTCAAGCAGCGGTTGTCAAACAAATGCACAGCATTTATATCACTTGGCAATGCGTTCCACGTCTCGCTGGCATATTGGAGTACGGACTTCACACAGGTGTTGCACAATGGAATCTTGGTGTTTAAAGAGATTACGGTTGATTTCCATAATTTACTAAACATGCCGAATGCTTGACTGACTTTTGATATTCGGTATACCAAATCATTGCTAGAGCCGCCAGTGTTCGTAGTTATGCTACCAAGGTGGCAGAAAGATGTTACATCATCTAGTTCTACGTTGCGTATTATATATATATATAATATAATAGTATTACATCGCATGCAATTGTGGATGCAATGACACAAACTAGTGTTTTTATATTTATATATTTATTATAATATTTATACTATACACGGTTTCTCTTTTTCTTAAAAAAAACTTGATATTTGAAAAATCAAAGAACTTTATCCCCCAAAACTAAATATCTACATAGATATTCAAGCAAAATATAAAATTTGTAATCTGTTTGTTAATTAAGTATCTTAAAAACTGTCCTCTAGACTAACAACTTAATTTCACCACCACAAATTTTTTTAAAGTATATAAAAATATCTTGTTTGACAATATTTTGGTTTATTCAGAAAATTGTTCTAGTAGAATTATATCGGTTTGTTATCGAATTCCTTATATCGCACTTGATCATCAAGAGGGTATAAACTCAAAATTTTAATCTTTTCACTTTTTGGAAAAAATTTAAACGTAAACGTTAAACTCTTCAAAAATATCGTGCTATTTTGTCTACTTTTTTGTAATGAAACGGTTGGTTTGCCTTTAATGTTAAATTAAAAATTGTTTTGCTTCTACTGAAGGCTTTTAAAATTTGAGTTAATGCCCTCTTTATGATCAAGTGCGATATAATATTAAAATTTTATTTTTTTTTAATCATATGTATATCAGGCATCTGTATTTTGTTGTGTGAGCTTAAAAATGGAATTTATACACATACTTCTTTCAATATAAATACAAATTTAAGTTGTTTTGAAATTTTTAGCTACCCCTTAATAAAATATTTCATTAATACTAACATAATATATTTTGTAATGTCCTTAGAATATAAACTAACTTGTAAATATGTGTAACTTTTTGTGTATTTCTTTATCAAACCATATTCTGGATGATGTTGTAGATCAAAAGGTTGGCATTAAAATACTTACTAACTATTAATAAATAACAAATGCAAAATAACACCCCCCCCCCCCCCTCCCCTCTCCATCAAAAAAAAAGCATGTTATTAAATGTAACACTTTTATATTTAAAGCAAACTATGTGCACTTTTTAACAAACAAACATTTTATCTGATTATTATCTAACATGTACAAAAAACTTTTAAAAATTCTAATTACTAGATATAAACAAACCCGAATATCAAGTTTAACAACAATACTCATTGCTATACTACACTGGATATGGCCACCGGATCGTTGCACCAACTGT
Organism: Pollenia amentaria; assembly: GCA_943735925.1. Taxonomy (NCBI): domain Eukaryota; kingdom Metazoa; phylum Arthropoda; class Insecta; order Diptera; family Polleniidae; genus Pollenia; species Pollenia amentaria. The sequence continues at coordinate 181,471,487 of OX031007.1, read as the reverse complement.
CATTCTATTTATAGTTCACCTAATGCAGATGAAGGAGATCGTCAAAAGGCGGTTACAGAAATACAACGTTCTCGTGATGGTCGTTTTGTGGTTGCATGTAAAACAAATGCCCTAACAAATGGTGCAACACTTGTTAATGAAGGATCCGATGAGGTGGATGGTGTGGCCGGGACACGAAATAGTAGTGCTTCGCAAAAATCATCTTCAGATGACGGAGGTTTTCTGTCGCGTCGCAATTTCATTACAGCGCGAGCATCATGGCGTCGACCTATGGTGAAGTCTCCAAGCCAATTGAGTCTTCAGTCAGTGGCAGCTGGTTCGGCTAGGGGTATCCTGCAGGGCTTAGGTGGTTTATTGAAAATAGGTGGCGGTCTTGGCGGAGATAATCGTGACGATAATATGAATAGTGGCGCTAGATATCAAAATGTTGATGGTAGTAATTTGTATCGTAACCTGCATCATCACCATCATCTGGGTAGGCAGCAAGCTCAGCCAGCAAGTCGGCCTTTGCATATAAATACGATTAGTGGTGCAACATCTGGACATCACATGCACCAAGTATTCTCTCCATCTAAAGTATCGAGAATATTTTCCAGCTCTCCCGCCAGTACACCCAATGATCAGAATTTATCAGAAGTTGGTTTGTTAGCTTCTCCCTGGGGATTAACTTCCCCTAATCAAACACCTGCATTTTCTTATAATCACTTTAGTGATTTGAGTACTGTTTATCCTGGTTCAGCCGAGAGATCTGTGCCTACTTTAACTCCCACAGCCAGTGGAAATTTAAGTAGATATCGTTATTATTCTCATGAACTACCATCTTTAAGAACAATACAAGAGGAGACCAGACGTTTAAACTATGAACAGCAACAGCAGTATCGCCAAGAATTTGTACCTTTACAGTTGGACTCACCACCTTCCTGGAGAAGCTACTACCAACATAGCCAGACTCCTTACTACCATAGTTATAGGCCACGTACCCGATGGTATCCTAGACATTATTCACGTTTATTTGGCAGACCTCATTCGGATCTGATGTCTCCTCTGCCTCATCTAAATCTATCTATGAGAACTACAAATAATCATTTATTAGGTTTAGATGCTTCGCCGGAATCAAGATCCAGTTCTTCAGGTTTTGGTTCCAAAAATAACTCCAATCATCCACACGGATCTCATCATTCTGGCAGTACAAGTGAATGGCGTTTACTACCACCATATAGACCACCACCTCCTCCTCCAGCAGCAGCAACTGCATATTTTGGTTCTTCCACAACCGCAGCCAGTCAGCAACCTCAACAGGCCCAGGGACAAGCTCCAGTGACTCAGAATCATCAGCAGCAACAACAGCAATTCAATACATTACCCAGCACTTATCAACCCTATTCACCCTCCAACTATTTCAGTTCGAGTACACAAAGAACCCTTACACCACCTTACACCATGGAACATTGGTTGGATATGATCACTCGCCTAAATGCTGCTACCGATAATGTCAATCTGCCCAAGTCAGTGGATGTGGGTAGTGTAGATGGTCATTATGAATTTGATCCGTCTACTCCCACACCCAGTGCTTCAACGCCTACCGGAGGTCTATTACGTGAAGACTTCAATTTACATATAGATACTACTGGACATCATTTGCAACATCACCACCATCATCATCACCACAACTCCCATAATGGTCAACACTATCATCACAAACAAAGTCACAATCACCAACATGGTCAGCATCATACTTTAGGTCCTTTAAGTTCATCCTCTTCACTGTTTCATACACAGACATCTGGCATGTTTCCAAGTATTTCCGGTTCGGCCACATTTGGTGGTACGCCGATGCGCAAATCCCGTGTACCAGGTCGTTACGACAATGTCGAGACTCGTTTGCAGGCCATGAAAGAAGAATTCTATGAGTACCGCAAAAGACAAGCAATGCAAAGAGCTGGAGTGTCAGAGCTGGAAAGTGTTTGCTGACATTGATTAGCAGGATTAAATATAAAAAAGCCTTAGAGGCGTTGCTCTAGTTTAAGAATAATGTAATGCCTATATGGTACAATGTTTGTAATGTTTAAAGAAGCTAAAATGACTGATACTGGTTTGTTTTTTAAAAGTTTAATATATTTCTGTAGGTTTAACTTTATTTAATACAATTTTGTGTTTGAAAATATTTTTCTAAATACTTCTCTTTTGTTCAAAACAGGATTTTAGCATTTAATGTATTTTATATTTCTGTAATGGCTTGAAAATTTCTTATTTTGTATTAGCTAATTGTGTTGTAAAGAGAAGACATATATCAAGTAATTATTACGTTAAAAAATCAACCTTTTTTATAAGTAACCATTTCCACACACTACATGTAGGCCATGTAATATTTTTACGAAGCAACTTTTGCAGTGAATTTTTTTCTGAACAGTTTCAAACGGAAATTGATGTTGCTGGATGTTCCTAATGGTTTTCTCAAATGTTTTTTCGTTTTAGATTGTCATATTATTGCTAACAACTATTAAATTCAGAAACAACTTTTTTTTGTATTGTTAGTTCAACATTTCATACATCCTAAAAGGTGTTTCGAAACTTTTTTGTTTAAGTTCATATGGTTTTTTCTTTTTTATAAAACGATAAAATCTTAAACGTCTGTAAAATTTTTCTCGAGGCATAGTCAATAACTTCGCAAAAATTCTCAGAGTTGCAAGGATTGATTATATTAAGCATTCAATTCATTATGTACACCCCTTAGCGGATGGCCAAGATGCTGCCTTTAGAATCATCTAAACCAGTCATGAAAAGTTTTCTTAAGATGCTCTAAAATGCCACACGAACAGGTAGGCTTTCACCAAATGCAGAAAAAAGAATAATCCATGGTTACTGCAACCATAGTATAGTTGAATCTCTCCTCAACATTGCCACTAGAAACATTTAATGGTTGTTTTTCTATATTGGTGCTTAAACACCGACAACATGTTGCTCTAAAACATGATGAGAAGATAAAAATGTTTAAATTTTAGACATTTAGATGGCTGCAGCCAAAAGTATACACATTTACGATATATTATAATATCACCAAGCCAGACATTCAAGGGGTTGGCTTAATCATAATATGATTGCATATCTTTCCATACTAAATCCAGCCTTGAGCACTCCTTATTTCTAACAAAAGAAACTAACAAAAGACTCCTTGTATTTTAAAAACCTGCAGACTGAATAGAGATATAAGCACTAGCTTTATATAGCATATTTATATACATTGTGTGACTATGACTGCGTTTTGTCCTATTCTTCAGCAGAGCAAACCTGAAACCTTTACTTCAAACATGTCCTGCAAAAGTTTTGCCATCTAGTTTGGCCGCAAAAATAATGAATTTATTTTCGACTGGCATAAATAGTCGATTTCAAAATGATTTATAGTTTTAATCGGAACTTTACTTCCAGGATTTTACTACTTCAGTTTTGTTTATATTTGCATTACTTTAAGTCTAGAAGACTATCTAACTTGTTACACTAACTGGATTATAACGAAAGCGATTAGTTATTTTCAATCTTTTATTTATGGCAGATAAGCCAGCGAAGCGAGATCTATCTTTTGATATTTATTGGCCCTTTAAATTGCCTTTATATATTCTTAACATATGCTTTAAATTTTAAATTTTTCTTTTACATTTTTTTAAGGTTTTTAAATTCCAACAAATTTTTTTCATCACTCATTTATCCTTCATACTATTCATCAATCTAAAAACAATCAAAATTTAACATCATTCAAAAAAAAACCTCAAGAATTAAATAAAAACATAAAAAACAACTTTAAAGAGCACTGATTTTTCAATTATTAAAATAAAACTTTAAAAAAAAAACATCAACTTAAAAAAGCATGCAATACACTCAAGAAACTAATGTTAGTTGTAATGTAAAAAAAAAAACATGGAAATTAAATATATAAAAAAAACTCTTCCACGAATTATTTCTTTAGTAAAGAAAACCACAATATATATAAAAAAAAAACATTAACAAAAACTTAGCGATTTCAAATTAAAACAACAAACCAAAAAAACGCGTAAATATTTAGGAGGAAAAAATATTAAAAAAATTTCAAAACCAATAAAAACACAATTAGTAGATTTAACACAATTTAGTAAAAACAAAAACTCCCTTTTAAATTAAAAAAAAAAAAAACATTGTAAAATATTTACTATAACAACAAAATCAACAACAAAAACTTGAATTCAACATTACAGACGTGCAGTTTTTTAGTTAACACAAAAGAAATTTAATTTATATATTTAAAATTTAAAATAAAATAAATAAATAAAATTGTAGTTAAATAAATAAAATATTAAAAAACATTCTAAGTTTAGTTTTAGGTTAAAAAGTACTTAAATCAACAACAAAAAAAAACGAAACTTGTAAATATAATTTATAATAAATAAATAAAAAAAAAACTGCAAACAATAGCAATTATTAAACATATTGAGGAGATAAAATAAAAGTTAAAGTATATATAAAAATAATAAATCAACAAAAACCTACACATAATCCTTTAGCATTATCAAAAAAAAAAAAAAAAAAAAAAAAAAAAAAAAAAAAACAATTGAATATTAATTTTACGAAAACAAAAAAAATGTTTAATAATTTTTAGATTTATGAAAAATATATATAGTTTTTTTTTATTATTATTTTGAAATATTATGGATTATATTCAGGTTGATCAGGAACTAAAGGAAATACATTGGAAGATGTTTTTGATTTCACGCCGGCATGATTTTTTTTTGTTTTTGCAAATAAGTTCAAAATTACTCTCTACTTAGTAATTATGAGTGTCGATTTCAGTTCACACAGTTTTTAATGAAATACTACTTTTTTTTCCTAAAATTCTAAAACATTTTGAACATAATTCCATCTACCTCCAAGTTAACATGTTTGCGTCTAAAAGTGAAGTTTAGAAGCAAAAACGAAGCGATATTTTGTTTCTATATCGCTAGAAGCTCCTTCTCTGTTGAATCACTCGCCGATCTGTTAAAATTAGGTACTATTTTTTTTTTTTTTTTTTTTTACTCTTCTTGATAGAACTTTCCACAGTACACCTAAAGCCTAGTACTCTGTTCCAATTTGTGTAAAATGTTCAGGAACATCTCTTATTTCAAACGAAAAATTTGACATGTATCAATGTTACCTATCTCGCGATTTTTCACAATTTGACGTTCTTAATCTTTCAAAGTATGCGAAATTGTTTTGCGTATGTAAATAAAACCCACATGTTTTTTACTAAATAATAATTTTTTTTAAATAAAAATGAAAGTAAATATGGATGAAAAACTATTACCGGTTGTGTTATTCATGTTTTTTCGTTTACATTTAATATGAAAAGTAAACTTTTTTTCATTTGCTTAAAATTTCACTTAAAATTATTGCAGATTATATTAATTCGCAGTTGAAAAAAAAATATTGCCAGAAATATTTCGCAACTTTTTCACAAATTGAACAGAGTACAACTCTATCAACATTATTTCATAGAAATTCTGCACAAATTTTTTTCATATGAGTTTTGACAGCATTTCACAAAACACATAAAATAGCTTTTTCTAAAAAAATCAGGGAACAAAGTAAAGTCAGTCTAATCCGATCATTTGATACCCTACACCACAATTTTAACACACAAATATTCTACCTACTGCAATAAAAAAGCTATGGCACTAAAAGCTATTTTCAGGACTGGCTAATGTATGGGAGCAATTTAGTCTAATGTGGACCGATTTCAGACGAATTTAGTAAGCTGATTTAAGTTGCAATAAAAAGCTTTTGGACCAAATTAAATCTAAATACCAACATAAAAAGATGAATATTGGGACAAAAACTTATTTCGGAAAGAATAATGGATCGACTCTCATCGTTTTCGAAACGTTTGGGAAAATACATTTTCAATATGGTCACGTCCAACAAAGCTATTTTTGCCGAAAATGTTTAGACATATTATGGTAATTTTAACCATACTATTGCAACCGACAACCATATAATGGTTTAACTAGTCATTCATTAAGAAGCCACAACTATATTATGCTTGCCTTCTATCATGTTTAGGATAATGACAACAAAAATATGTGTAACACTTATAAAAGCATGGTTGTTTTTCATCAATAGCAGAAAAAAATACTATTGTTTATTTAAAACCAAGCAATTACACAGCGGAACAAAATTTAACTTTTTGTGTGTTGAATGGAAGTTTGATGCAACTTTTGTACTAATTTAAGGTGGCTGATTTCAAATTAAATCTCCGTTTTTCTCTATCAGCTCGCATTTTTAAGTTACAGTTACTAATCGAATTTTTAACTTATTTCCAAAAATTAAAAGTTACAAAAATCGAAACTTCACTCTTCATGAAGCGATTTTCAAAATTCTTCTTTTTTTAAGATGTAATTAAAATGGGTGAGTAATGGTTGTTTACGTAAAAAAAAATGTATTTTTAAAAATCTTATTAAAAGTCTTAGTCTTATTACTTTCACGTAAAGTCATATAACCTGTGAATAAAATGAGATATGGTGCCCCGGATGGCTAGCTCGTAGTGACCTTGTCTATTAGTACCGGGGTTGCGGGTTCGATTCCCGCTAGACACTGTGGTCTCCTGCAGACAAGCGAAGATCTTCGCGGGATTAGCGTAGGAATAAAAAAAATATAGATCACAAACATCGATGATCGCGTTGCATTTTTATTCACAGTCAAGTGAAGTGAAGTGAAGGAAAAATTGTCCATAAATAGAACAGCAGCAACCACACACACATTTCATTACAATGAAATAAAGCTCATTTCATTCGAAATAGGCTAACTGGTTTTATATCAAAACTGTTTTTATGAATTTAAAAAAAAATTTTTTTTTTTTAAATTGTTCTCTTTTTAAAACTTTTACGATATCTCTATAACTACTGGGCAAATTTAAAAACAATGTAAGCACGGATTAAAGACAATATTGTAAGCGAATTCGGCTTTCTTTTCTAAGTGAATATGGTGCACCGTTTCCAAGTTATTGCAATATATGTAGTGGAAGTGTCTTAATTTTGAAAAAATACCGGTATATTTATCTCGAAAAGTCAATCTGATAGAAAAAAACTGAGTACATATTTGAGTTCAGCGTCCCAAATAATCTTAAAAACAACATTCAGTTCTTAATCAACAAAAACCTTGTTCCATTGTGTTATTAGTGGTAAACTAATTATTGTCATATTTAATAATAAAATGTTTAGACGCTACCATAATATGGTTGTAGCTTCTTTATAAACGACTAATTTAACCATTATATGGTTCCATATGACAAAAATATGGTTAAACTTACCATAATATGTTTAAAAATTTTCGTTAAAAATTGTTTTGTTGGAGGTGACAATTTTGAAGAATATTTATTCTCTGCGTGTACCAAACTTCGTCAAATGTTCTCTCAAAATTCGAGCGCAAATGGACAGACAACCAGCCGAATGTACGGACATCATATGATCGATTCAGAAAGGATTTCTAAGTCGATAGGTGTATACAAAGGTGGGTCTAGGACCAGTACTTTATGTGTTACACACAAATTAGCCCAAACGCACTTTTGGTTATGTGGGTATAAATATTTGTTAACTTATTTTCGACTAAAGTGTTGAATCTATTTTCAACAATCTTAAACGGAAAAGCGTTTTGATGATCAAAACATCAAGCTTATCGATCTTTGTAAAACGATTGACGTTTTCGATGCATTAGACCAGAGCCCGGCAAACATATAAATTGATATATCTTTGTACTATAAGTGAGAATTGAGTTGAACGTTAGCAGCAGTGTGACTTCTATTGTAATACTTGAACAGTCGAAAAATCTTCAAAAATTTGCCAAAAAAAATCGGTTTCCATATGACCGTTGCAGAATTTGTATTTGGTCATTTAATAGGGTTGCTCATTAGTAATGTCATGCTTTATTTATTGAATAACTTTTTTCTCTCTGATTTTATTTCTTATTTTGTTTATTTGAATTTAGATTATAATTTGGAAATATGTTTACATAATGTTTTGAAGATAAAATCTTTCAAATGGTGCCCATTGTCTGATTCCACCTGACGTGCTCTTTCCAAAATATTTCCCTTATTGGTCTTGAATCGTTGTTGGCATACACGTTACCTTAAGGGCTACAAATAACAACAAAAATTGATGACCAATTAAAATCAGAAAAACGAGATATTATTCGATCGCCAAAGAAGAGGCATACATAGTTGGACGAGCTGTGGCTCCATGTTGTAGGAATCGTAATTCCGGATTTTTTTCTTCCTCGGGCCTTAACAAATGATCAATCATTGTCCGATATAGATTGTCGTTGACATTAACTGCAACTTGTTAGCCGTTTTGAAAAAATATAGTCCAATGTTCTATTCTGAAGTTATTTCACACTATGCTGTGCATTTAAGTGGGTGCATTTTATGTTTAACAATTATTTTATATTAAACAAATTAGTTTATTCACGTGATCGGTGAGGTGAAAATGCTCATTATTCGATTGGATCTTTTTGTCTGAATAATCAAATGTTGACTTTCAAAATAAAATGGAACAGCTTTGGCTCTTTGTTCTGTACTAAGGATATCCAACATTTATTTCGCAAGTTTTTTAAAGTTTAATCAGAAAACCAAAAATAAACGTTAACAAAAAATGTAATCACTTATTAAATCATAACGTTACTTATACGCCACCCTCTATAAACAAATACAAAAACATTACAAAATGGCAACATTAAAACCGAGCAACAAGCGATAACCCATAATGAGATTAAAAGAGAAAAAAAGCGCCGCTTTAGATTTGCCGAGCTCTGCTTTAAGTGGGGAACACTATTGTCGCTGTAGTACAGCGGTACGAATAGCGCTGCAAGCTGTGAAAAGTTAAAAACGGCAGTTTGAAAGTAGTGTTAAGAGAAAAGTTCGAAATTTTGAACTTTGTTGCGCTACAGACCATTTGTCGCTTCAGCTACTACTGCAACTACTTTAATCTGCTCCAAGCCCTTGTCTCTTAAAAGAACGCTTCATTTAATTTTAATGGAATAATTTCATAAAGTAAAATACCAAAACTTTTGTATAAGTTTGTGGCAACTTTGGTTAAATTCTGTGCACTATAAGAACACACCTTAATTGAATAGTTGCTGTTCAACTTGTAGATAATCTACACTCTTCTAAAAGTAAGTTCTTGTAACTTTAAAAGCTTTAGTTTTGAGCTCATTTTCAGTTTGTCAGTAATATAAATAATCTTAATTACTCCTCTTCACTTTATAAAGCAAGAAATTCTTGTTAACCTTTTCATGTGCCAAACATCTTTGGGACAGTTTTAGTTCTTCGAAAGGTAAATATGAAAAACAAAAGCCATTTACTTTTGTGCGAGTTGGAAGCAAATCTAAATTGTTGCAAAGTTTTGTAATATTTTGTTTCGCAAAAATTTGAGAAACTTGCATGAAAGGCTTAGAACCTATAATGATTCCATTAAGAACCATTCAAGGAGACGTTTTTGGAAAAAAGCATAGCAGACTTAAAATTTTTAGACGCCTAACAAATATAAATCCTTAATATAAATCTTACATCCTCTAATAAAAAATTAAACATTGATGAATATTTTACAAGTTTCTGCTTATAAACCGTATTAAAAATAAGTTGAATTTGTATTGAAAGCGTTTATAGAATTTAGTCGAATTCGAAATATTGTTCATTTTTAATGACAAGATTTGGAAATATCATAAAATATTTCACAAATACATACGCTCCTTTATTGTAACATAATCACATCAAAATTGCTCCTTCACACCTTCTCTATATGTAAAAAAAATAATCAGTGTTACATTTCACACTGAACCAAAGGTAAATCAGAATATATTTTATTAAATCAGTATATAAATGTACATTTTCAAAACTCTAATTGCATTTTGTCAAATTTGGTTTTTTTTTTATTGCAATAAAGGAGCGAAATTTATTATGTAGAGCTTTCAAATATATATTTTTTTTAATTGCAATAAATGGTGGTGAGGTTAGGTAGAAATTGAAGTCAGAACTCATCTGGCAGAATAAGACCAACTGATTCATAGAAATACCATGGAATTCCACTTAACAGAACTCCCACCGTAAAACAAATCCGACCTTCTGAAGAAGCTCAATGTGCACTCCAGTTCAAAGCCTAAGATATCGTACCATCCATCGAAAGTAGCGGATCCCATTTCGGCCAGTCATCTACTTGCCAATGCGGGACAGTGACAAGTAGACAGTAAAGGCGATCCACGTTTTCTTTCTTGTTTTTTACATAGCAACTTCAGCAGTAATCCTACGACTCCTTTTAAAGTGCTGTAAAGGCCTCAATATTTTAATATGAAATATTAACCTTATAGTCTGGCGCTAATAACAAGTATTTAGAAATCTTTGCACCATTCCAATAACTGACTTTTTAACTTGATAAAGCCAATTACTGTAGAAATATTGTTATAAACATTTGAATCTTAAACCCATATCATAATGACTGCAAAGTTTTATTACAAAGTTTACAAAATTATTCAAAAATTAACACTTTATAAAGTTATCTAATTATTATATTATATAATGCTTATAACAACATTAACATGCTTAATGCATGGCACACTTTTGGGCGTAATAAATTCATAAATTGTTTTGCATACTTTTCTTAAGTTTGTGTGAGAGATTCATATTTGTCTGTTGCGGTAACAAAACTACAAATATTTAATAAACATTTTAACAAATTTAAGCTGGATTTAAGCAAACATTCAACCTGAATATAATCGAACAAGAAATCTGAATATGTGAGATATATAAAAAGTAATTAAATAATTATAATAAAACATTAAATTATTTATAACAATTTTTATGGTTATATATTAAGATTGTTAAATAATATTAACACGATCCAAAAAAAAAAAAAAAAAAAAATTATAAATAGAAGCATTAAAAAAACAAACCCAATAATTTTTAAGTATTTTCCCCAAGAAAAAAAAAATTAATTATAAAAAAAAGTAAGAGACTAATGAATATAATTTTTTTTAAATAAAACCAAAAAACAAGCACTACAACCCAAGTGAAAAAAACAACTAACAAAAAACGTTTCATTAATAATTAAGTATGTTGAAAACAAATTAAAAACATGAAAACAATTTTAAAATATAAAATAAATCTGAAAACACATGATTTAAAAAACCAGGAATCTTAAAGAAATTAATTGAAAAAAAAGGATGTTGAAAAATATAAAAGTAATTCTTAATTGTATACAACTGCTCAAAGTAAGAAAGGCATTTGGATAATTTAGTTCATAAAATATAGAAATATTTTTTAAAAATGTTTCTATTTTTAGGAAATAACTTAAATGCTTAAATGTCTTTCTATGCTTTCTGTTTTGTGGTGTACATGTTTCTTCATTTAAAGAGTAAAACTTCTCAAGACCTTTAACAAACCTGTAATCTTAGAAGTGCATCCTCTAAATACTTGAGAAGATTTTTTTTATACATTATAAAACCTGGCTGATATTTTGTTAAAAGCTATTAAATTTGATTCAGGATTTATTTATAATTGCTTTTTAAATAAAGTCTCTTTAAAGTTTTCCTTAACAAAAAATAAGGTACCCAATTGATTTAGTATTTTTCAAAAATTCTAATTTTCAGTTTTAATTTCAGTTTCAAATTTCAACTTTGTTTATAATTTTCAAAAATATCTTAAATGATGGCGGCCACACTCGCTTAAGGAGAAGAGACACTGCAGCACTCACCCAATCAGAAGAGCAATAAACACCTAAATATGTAAACAGAAACCGTGATAAGAAAATTTTTTGTAAGGCACTGGCACGATATGAATTAAAGTATTAAGATAAGATTTGATTACTTATTGTTAGTTCATATTAAATATAGGAAGATTCAATAAAAAAAAAATTATTTTCAAATGTATTAACATATAATTGCTTTTAAATTAAAGCGATAAGTGCTAACTTTATTACATGGTCTAATGAATTATCGTTTTATCGGCGAAAGTATTTACAAAAATATTAAAATCGTAATACTCGTACCTTAACAAACACTAGCCGGCCATCTAAATCCTCGCATTGTCTACAAATATTTACGATAAGGAAATTTGTAGCACAAATTATAGGAAAATAATGAAATTTTAAATTCAGTTGACAACTCAACAAAAATAAAAATTAAAATGGTTTGTTATTTATCGGCAAATTGTATTTCTTTATAATTTGTAGCGCTTAAGCCTAAGCCACGATCTATTATCTTGGTTTGCTCGGTTGGCTTTGCATTCAGTCTGATTGCTTGAATAGTCCTGGCATCATACGCTAGAATCATAAGCATTCATGAATTTTACGATTAAAAATTTGTAATATAGAGCTGAGAGCGTTAAAACAAATTACGTTTCAAGTGAGTATAGCTTCATATCATGAAGTAATAACTTGTGCTGTGTGTGAAAAAAAAGCATAAAGCTTGCATAGAAACAGGTGCAATTGCAATTAAGGTTACGACGTTTTAGCATTAATGTACTTTAAACTGTGGAAGGATATCTCGTAGATTGCCGAAGGTTTTTTTCTTACAACGTTTTAAATATCGATTATATAAGTTCTTTTATGATTTAAAACGATTATTTATGCATGAATTATCTTAATCGCCATAACGTGTTTTTGACAATGTTATATGAAGAAATTATAAAGCCTTGGCTTAAACAGCGATTAAGAACTGCAGCTTTGAAACCCTCGCTTTTAAAAACTAATCGAATAAATCAAATTTGGAATCACTTGGATCATATTTAGGGCACGAAAACGCTCCCACAAGAAATAGTTCGCTAAGTGAACCTTACGGTCTGGCTGGACCACAGGTTAATTTTTTGAATAATTGCTTTTGGACTGACAAGGTTTACTTTGCTAATTCTGATTTGTCGCCGTATTTGCGCTGGTACCAGCATAATTCATTTGATTCAGCGTTACGGGGGCGGGATCTCATGTGTGGATGTTGGGACAACTTTGTTTTCAACTCAGCCACCTTTTGGACAAGTAAGCCGTTCTTCCGTAAAGACAGTTTTTCTAAAAGTCAGAAAGCATTTACCGCAAGAAGCATACTTACGGAGCCCTCAACTGATGGTCTGTGCGGTCCGTGCCACTGACTCGCGTGGATAGGATTTATGGTTAGCCGGGATTGTAGGAAATCGGAAATATCTCTTTTGGTCTGTCAATTTTATATTTTCGCCAATTTGGATTTTTGCAGAATCCCAGGTATTGACTGCCCAGGTATTGACTGGCCTCCGATCTGTCTGTCTGCCTGTCCGTGTTTAAGTTGAAATATCTAACCCAAGGGCCCCAGATATTGTGGGAACTGGTTGTAATATATATTTATGGCGAAGTTTTCTATTAAAATTCGGCCAAATAAGTCCACAAATGGCTCTTGTTTTTAGCCATAAAATATATAATTTTAATTTTTTTTTTATTTATGAACATTATTTTTCCGCTTCTCCCTCAAATAAACTTAGTAGAATGTTGGTAGTAAAGGTTTAAATTTGACTTCCAGATATTTCGGATTAAAATAATACTGATCTATTTCAGAAGAAATATATTATCCTCAAACATAAAAACTTTAACGAAAAAAAACTATGGTAATAGAAATAAATTATTCCAATATTGGCACACCTGGAAAATTGAGTTAAAAAAATATAATTTTTTTTAAATACAAATTTGTTGTAACACAAAACAATAATAAAAAATCAAGAAATTTAAAACTTTAAGAGCATATAAGATTCGGCAAAGCCTTATATACACGCAGAACAAAAACAGTTTTTAAAATGGTCACCTCCAACGAAACTATATTTTAAGAATATCTTTAAAGATATTATGGTTAATTTAACCATATTATGGTCGCCGACACATATCCTGCAGCAAAAACTCACCACTGGTTGACTGTAAGCGTTTTATAGTTAAATATGACAGTAATTTTGTTACCACTTATTATTGCTTGGTTTTAAATTAACGAGAGCAACATGCTATTGTTAAAAATAACCATGCAATTATTAGTGCTAAATACATTTTTTGTTATTATTAACCATAACATGTTCGGGGCAACCATAATACGGTTGTTGCTTCTTAATGGAGGACTAATTCAACAATAAATCGTTGCAGGTGACAATTATTTGGTTACATTAACCATAATATGTTTAAAAATAATCAAAACAGTAACGTTCGAGGTGACCATATTAACAAATGTTTTTCTCTGGATGTAGGAGTCCTATTTTTTTTATCTATTTTGTAGTCTTTATACGACTTAAATCAGCCACTTGCCTTTCACAAAAACAGCAAAAATTGTATGAAGTAACATTTTAAATTTGTTTTATAAAACACACTCTTTTCGGATTTTTCAACATTCTTTTTTAAAATATTTTTTAGAAAAAATAAAAACTTCTAGAATTTCTAAAACAAATACCGCATGTATATAAATATAATGTTATTTTTTTATGTGAAATTTAAGATTTAATTTTGTATCAGTTAATTAAATTTTTTTTATTTTTTTAATGAATTTGCATTTAAAAAAAAACAACTACAGAAAATAATGCAAAAGAAAAAAGAAAAATAAACAGAACAAATAAAAGGTGGGTTGAGGAGAATGAAGTAATAAATTTATAAAAAAAAATTGCTTGCAAAGAACAAACAAAAAATAGGATCTAATTTTTAAAATCTACTTAAAAATTAAGCACTTCTAAGAGTTACATACAACAAATTTAAAAAAAAATTGTACATTGAACGGTTAAAGGTTTGACACAACTTGACGCCAAAACACTGCCACAGCGAAGAAAAAATAATAATTAAAATAACAAAATAATAAATGGAGATAAGGTTTAAATAATAATAACAATAATAATACTCAGAATAAAAAACAATAATAAATTGAATAAAATAATAAAAGTTATAATTGATAAAATAATAATATTAAACTAAAATAAGCATAAAATAATATTTTTTTTATTGTTTGGAAAATTTTTGTTATTGATATTAGTTAAAAATATATTCATTTTATTAAACAACAAAAACATTAAACAAAGGATCTCAATTTTATATTATTTTTTTTTTTAATTTATATTAATTTAAAAATAAACATTTTATAAATAATAAAAATTTTGTGAGCCCAATTACAAAGTTTTCAGTTATTTTTGGTGTTTTTCTTTTACAAAACATCTAAAGAACTTTCTTGAAATTTTGTTTGGTGTAAAAAATTTATGAAATAAGAGAAATAAAATTTTGAAAAAGGGCTTAAAATACAGAGTATCCAGACTTTATTATTTGTAATTATTTCTATAAAAGTTGTTTAAAAATTTCTTTTTTCTCTTTTCAAACTCCCCTATAAATGCACTTAACTACTGTAGTTTAATAATGTTACCTTTAAAATACTTAATTGCAAATAAAAAATAAATTTAAAAAAACACAAACTGGAAAAAGACCGAAAAAGCTGCGCCATTAAAAACGAAAAAAAAAACTTTAAGAGTAAATGTTAAATTCGTAATAAATATGAAAATAATGAAATCATCATAGCATTTTATTGTTTTGTAATCTAGCTATAATATAAAAACAAAATATTCATATATATACAAGTATATATATACACAAAAAAAATCTGATATATAATAAAAATATATATACATACTAAAAAAATAATTAGAAAACAATTTAAATAATATTAAAAACTAATAAATTGAATAGTTTTATTGAAAAATGTGAATACAGAATTAGTTAATCAATTTATATAATAAATTCTTAACAATTTCTTAAATTGGGTGCCCTGATAGTGAGCTAGTCTATCAGCGCCGGCGTTGCGAGTTCGATTCCCGCGAGAGACTCTGGTTTCTGCAGGCAAGCGTAGAGCTTCGCGGGATTAGCATTGGAAGAAAAAAAATTATAAAAAAAACTGGACCGCATCTTAAAGCAAAGTTTTGAAGATGTTGTGAATATAAAAAACTGGTTTACGAACGCAACATCTTTCATCTTTTATGGTAATAATATTTATTTTTACGTGTATGAACGAATACAATTTTAAAACATTACATATGTAGCTGTCCTGCTCACTTGTAATTTTTTCTAGTGATGGTGTAAACTTTTTGACAAATTTTAAAATTTTTCTAGTGACGGCACTAAATGAAAATAAGCGATAGATGTTGTAAAATAACATGAGATATAAACAGCTTTTAAAAATAAAGAAAGAGGTCAATTTGTAGCCCTGTACAATTCTTATGAGAAGATGAAAGCATCTTTGCGATGATATGAAAGATGTGAGCAAGTGTAAAATAACTATTACGTTCTCGTTTGGAGTATCTTCATAAATCCACTCGTATTTACATAAAAACTCTTTTGCTGCAACAGTTAGGGTACTTTTTGACATTTAATGCTTCTTGTTCGTTCATTCGTAGCAGTGTTGCCATAAAACAGATAATTGCTATCTTGGGAAATGGAGAATTAATATGCTAAATAGGAAAGAATTAATAAAAAAAATTTTTTAAAATCAAAATGCTATATATACCAATAAAAAAATTATTGAGGAAATAGTGAACGTAACAGAACTGGCTGTGAAAACTTTAGATTTAGCTGATACTGAAAATTCTAACATAACCAGACTAAGAGAGAAATATTTGTGGAAATAATTAACATCAGTACTTGCCATATGGCCTAATCTTATGGGTTATCTTAACCACTATTTGACAAATAATGCGTCTAACAATCTCCCCCGTTTGTGCACGGATACTCCACACGCAGGTAGCACCTGCCCATCGACCCATCTTTAGGGGGTCCCCTCCACAGCTGGTGCCCTCCACAAGTGGATAGCTCTTTTGCCGCGGCTTAGTAATAAGCCACAGCCAACACGTAATCCTCAAAATTATCTCTTAGCACTTCCGTTGAACCCCATATCTCATTCTATAAGTAGGCTCAACCTATTGGAAGTGCTGATTACACTGTGTTAGAGTAAGAACATCTTTTGTATGGATAAGCGTGGTGGCCGGTGGGTTAAAGAATTGCAAAAAAATGTACAAGTTTCATCTTGTGATTATAAAAACTAAAATTTTTTCCTCTGGCTGACTTTTTTTAAGATCTAATCAAGAGAAATCGTTAGTGCCATTGGATTCAGAGTAGTTGATTTAGTTAAAACCAATGGGTGCCCCGCTTGTCGAATTTTTTAACTATCACAAACAACTGAAAGACCAGAAGCATTTCCCGGAAGAAACATACTGAAGGGAGACTAAATCAATAGTCAGACAGCTGCCATCCTCTCACCGGGGGCTACTGACTCCCGTGGCACCCTAATGAAAGTACTCTGATGAAACTTCAGTCTCAAGAAATTATGAACATTTTAAAAGCTCTACTATTTTGGATCTTTGTCGGATTCCATGTATGCATACACCTGTTTTGCCTGGGAGGATGTAACATCAAAATAGATAGCCCGGGGGGATGACGAAAAATAAAAATGTAAAAGATAATTGTCAAAATTGTGGCATTAGTTCTAATTTGATGTAACTTTTATTAGCACGCAAGCTGCTCTGTCCTTGCCGTCAACAAACAAGAGTCGCAGTGACATCACCCTTAATGTAAACAGCCTTAATGTATAACATGGTGTCTTTAACTAGAAAACTGCATTGCATAAGGGTGTCTGACTGAAATTTTTGTATAATCGACACTACCCGGTAGAAAACATGCAGGTTTTTGCTACGAAAATGCAAAATAATCGCTTAAAGGTTTAATAATGGCATGCATATGGAGTGCTCGGTTTTGAGGACTGCTTTGTACTGAAAACAAGCCTTTTTCAACATAATGAAATTTGCAACTTGCTTTTAATTTTTTAACTACTTTGTGCTTGGAAAAAAGCTATAACTACCGAGAAGTGCTCGTTGATATTCTTCTGGTTGTTGACTTTCGTTGTCATAAGTTTGTTTGCATGTAGAATATTTGTAATTTTTTTTTTTTGCTTTAAAACCTTCCGCGTTCAACACTGAAAAAGCAACATTTGAAAGTTAAAAATAAACGATTTTCTTAATTTTAAATTTGACTGAATGAGTGAATTTCCCCTTTTGTCGAGAACTGTATGATTCTCAAACTATTTTAAGGCGTTTGCCATTTGAGAAATAGTTTAATTTCAAACCATTTTCGATTTAAAATCAAACCTCCGTGTTTGTTAGGCTGGTACACTTTGACGTATAACTATTTTGTAAAATAAAAAGTGTTGCATATTATTAGCAGACCACTTGACGTATAGGTAATATTAGGTGTGTAGTAGTGCGAAATTAATTTTCACACCCACACCCGAAGACCAATATGGTCAATTGTGATGCCTTAGGTGAAATAGGAAGACTAAAAACAAAAGAAAGAAGAAAATAAAGAGTAAACGCATAAGAAAAAGTGGACGATAATATCGGACCAAAGAAAAAAACAACTCTAGTAAAGACAATAGTCCTGCACACACCAAGTTCCCAGCCACCCGTTGTACAGCTCGGTCATGCCCATTTGGAATTCCGTCAGATTATAGAGCCCACAGTTCGAGACATCTAACAATTCACTAATGAACCAACTACACTGCCACCTCCGTTTGCTCTTCTGTAGCCCAGGGCTGTAATACGGAATATGCTCAACTATCTCTATCTCATCTGTGTCCTCGCACCAGCTTCATAAATCCGAAGAGTCAGTACCCATTGCCACCGCTATCCCGCCTATCATACAGTGAACTATGATAGATAATACCTATCACGGTTCAAAGGCAGACCTTGTTATCATTCACTTGCCTAAAATTACAAAAAAAGAGAGAGAAATTACAGAGGCGCTTATGGCCGTTTTGAAATTAGTACGAGAAAGGCATACCCTTATGACGTTAAATTAATGTAAGACTAGAACTACAAACAACATTAACTGCCGTAATTTCGAAAAATATTTCAATAAAACCTTTTAAAGATATCAATGAAAATTCAAAATTTAACTGCAATTTCGAACACAAACATTAGCATAGAAATTGTGTATGAAAAACACCTACTTACAAGTTTGCCAAGCTGAAAAATTGTTTCCTAAATACATCTTCACTTAAAACAAATTCTAATTTGTACGAAAGAACGAATCGAATTCCAATTATTTATTAAACTATTTTCCATATATAATTCTATGCGAAATATTGAAGTAGTCAGCAAACAGCTGTCAGCAAAATTCTATTCTTTTTCATTATTCCAATTTATATGTTTATATTTTTATTAAAATTCCTAAGGATTAATATTCCTTACGAAAATATGAGATTGAAGTTAAAATTTTTAGCGCTGTTATAAAATCAAGTATTCACATTTTTTAGAATCTATTGTGTAGTGTATTAAATTAAAAAAAAAACAATTTTAGATTTTAAGTAAGTTGTGAAAATTTATCTTTTTATTGTTTAAATTTTTTTTTATATTTAAAAAAACAAAAAGAAACTAATTATGAGCAAATGAATTAATTAAAAATAATAAAAGAATTACACGTTTACTTAATAACTTAGCAAATATTATAAATAACTTATAATAATTAAGTTTAAAAAAGAAAAACGAAAAAAATTCTAAGAAATTTTAACTAAAACATAAACAAAAAGAAATTATAAAAAATACAAAAAAAAAATAAAAAGAAAACTAAAACCGACTTAAAATAAAAATAATCAGAAAGAAAATATAACTTAAAGATTCTAAAATAACAAAGTAATAAAAAATTTAATAAAAAAAAAAAACGATTATTGAAAAATTATTTAAGAACAAAACATAAAAAAATTCTGACGCTTTAGAAGCCCTTTTATTAACCACAAAGAAAAATAAAAGAAAAATTAAAAAATATAAAATAAAAAAAGGGTTTTAACTGTTATTAACATATTTATTAAATTAACATTAAATAAAAAATAAAAAAAAAACATTAAAAAACTTTAACAAACAAAATTTAAAATTATGTTTTCTGTTAAAAAATCTCAAAAAAAAATGTGAAGAAAAAAGAATTATAAACTAAACATAAAAAGCATTTTCCAAATTTCACAAAAAAAAACCAACTTTCTAAAATTTGTGTTAAAAATTTCTTAATTTTTTTCTAATTAATATTAGCAAAAAACAAAACTAAAACTATTTAAATAGTTAATAACAATTAATAAATTAAAATAAAAAAAAAATACTTTTATATAAAATAAAAAACAAAGAAAAGTCTAATTATTATATTTTAATAAAACATTTAGGTTCTTTTCTGTATTAAAGTTTTTTAATTAAATTTAATGATATTTTAAATTCTGTTTTTTTTTTTGTTTTTCAAACTAAAATAAAATATTTAAGTACAAACTAATATCTGTATCTGTATCATAATAATAATTTTTAATTTCTCTTATTTTTTTATTTTTATGACAACAACAACTACTGTACATTTTCTTTATGACAAAAATGAAATAAAATTAATTATAATTTAATTATAAATCAAAAAGAACAAAAAGACAAGTTTAAGAAAACAGAAATTATGAATTAAAAAAAAAACAAACTCTTATGTGGTTAAGTTGAGTGAACAATTTTTAAAAACATATAAAAAAAATTATAAGAAATGACAAAAATAAAAAAAACAAATAAAAAAAATTATAAAAAATATTTAAGAAGGGTTTTATTAATGAAATACCAATCAAAAGGTAAGATGGCATCCCACTTTCAGCAGGATCCGTTGCACGTAAGATAGCACGTAAGAAAGTATAATCGGTCAAGCCCTCCCATATTTATAGCCTTCACCTCAGTATTTAAAGACACATGTTCGAGAGTGTACGCTATTTGGGATTCATTGGCAATCATGGACCCGCCAGCACAAAGTTTTCTTATAAGGTTAAATTTTCATGAGAGTTCTTTGTGCGGAATATTATTTAGATACATTCGTCTATATGGTCTAAATGAGTTTATATTTAGGTGATTTAACGAAGAGGTTTTCATGGCTTAATTTTGTACATACAAGCACAACATTTTGTCATGACATAGTAGCTATCGTAAAGGTTATTGTCCCCAAACTATGTCAATAACAATATTTATAAGTAATTATGGCACTAAAAGCTGTTTTCGGGAGTAGTCTTTGTATGAGAGTAATGGTCAAATACATATACATAGACCGATTCCAATAAAATTTGGTCAGATTATTTAAATTGCCGTTAAGTAAGTTTAAACCATATTTAATCTAAATTCCGCCATAATAAGATAGTTTGTGATCAAAAAACTCTATCCCGGAAAGAAGTTTGTATGCGGGCCATGTGAAATTATCTACCTATTTTCTCTAGAATGGACTCATGCAACAATGAGAACCTATGCACCAAATTTCATCAAATTATCTCTAAAATTGTGACCCGTACTTTGTGCACAAGGTTACATGGACAGACAGCAGCCCAACAAGCTGGATGGACGGACATGGTTATACCGATTTCGTGGATGATTCTAAATCGACCGGAACTCTTAAAGTTGGGTGTAGGAACAACATTATTACAAACATCAACAAAAACGCATAATGCTCTCTCCACTATTGTGGTGTAAATACGAGCACATTTGATGGTCGTACACTTTAAAGTTTCTTTTCATCCACCATGCTGATGAAACATATGTATACCCAGCAATAGCTTGGCAATGACTTGCAATTACTGAACAAATTACTTTTAAATGACTACTTCATACGATCTGCATAACATAGAAATAGTTTAGTAATGGCTGACATATAAATTGATACATAAGCACTTGTTTATGATTTGATTAACGAAATTTATAATAAAATGCATCTCATATTTTATTTATTCAAATCTAATACAAATTGATTTTGAATACATGTTTCATACATATTTTTGCTTACAATTTGTTTTTTTTACCCTTCACCACTATCAGTGGTGAATGAGGGCATACTAAGTCTGTCATTCCGTGTGAAACTTTTTTATTATACATTTAAGAATATATATATTATGGCTCCTTGAGTAATTCTAAGTCGATTTAGCCATGTCCGTATGTCTGTCCATCTGTCCGTCTGTTGAAAACACGTTCACTTACGAAAAACGCAAAAGAAAAGAACAAACTTGGTCTCAACTTGCTTGTAGTTATACTAAGCAGTTTGGGACTGAAATTCAGCAACATCGGTTCAGTAGGACTAGAACTATGAATCAAAATGTGGAACCACCATCCTAAAATATTTGATAATTTTGATACAAAAACTAACATAAATGGTGGAATAATGCATGGAATGATATAAAATTCGCTTTTGTACAACTGCAAATCATACTGTTAAATTACGTGACGATCGGTCCATAATTAACCCTATACCCCATATAAGCCCTACTCCCGGAAAACGGTTTAGCATTCCTAAAACCGTATTAAATAATGCTATCATAATGAAATTCAGTACGCCGAGAAATTATACTGCCAAATTTCGTGAAGACCGGACTATAATTTACTCAGGGCCCCTTATAAACCCTACTCCCGGAAAACAGTTTAGAACGCCTCAAGCCGTAATACATAATACAATCATAATGCAATTCAGTACGCCACAGTTTTATCGGACGAGAAATTACACTGCCAAATTTCGTGATGATCGGACTATAATTTACTCTAGGCCTTATATAAACCCTACTCCCGGACAACAGTTTAGAACGCCTAAAACAGTATTAAATAATGCTATTATAATGAAATTCAATACGTCAACACGTTTTATAGGACGAGAAATCACACTACCAAATTTCGTGAAGATCGGTTCATAATTTACCCTAGGCCCCATATAAGCCCCACTCTCGGAAAACAGTTTATTGCGCTTAAAACCAAATAAAGCCCACTTTGGGAATATAATTAAATTCGCCTAAAACCGTAAAAGTTCGTCCAACTACAATTCATATGGCCAGAAAAAATATCATGCAATTTTGAGAAATTCACTTTTAACGCTAAAACTATTTACACTGCTGAATATAAATTTATTCTAATTTATTTTTTGTAATACCAGAAATCAGTCTTTAGAATTTTGGGATGATTGGTCCATAATTAAGCATAGGGCCAATACAAATTACCCACCTAAAAATCATTTTTGTTCGGCTAAAACTGTTACGAATCATGATATTTTACTCAAGCCAGTTCAAAGTTCTAACAAGAAACGCATAACTTAATATCTTAAACCTTTCTTATTGTCGGTCAATAATTTAATAAAGGTCTAAACCGCAACCAATTTTAATGCTGATGATCGTTTTTGTGAAGCTTATTTAATAATATTAGATATCATATGAAGGGTATCAAAGATCGATGAAGGGTATCAAAGATTCGGCACAGCCGAATATAGCACTCTAGCTTGTTTTTATTTGTGACTTATTTAACTCCCTATTTGTAAGCGAGGGTGGTAAGTTCTTACCTCCAATGACATCACCGTGTTTAAATAATGAGTTCAAATGCCAATGCATAAGTACCGGTTTGAACCGGTTAAAGCCAGTCGAATAATAACCGCTCGATCTCCCTAATTAACACGTTCGCTTACAAATCGGTACTTTACAACAAAACTGAATTTGTCAAACAAATTGTGTTTTGAATTTTTTACTTTCTAATGCAATATTTTAATACCCTGCATTTAGCACATATTCATACCCAATAAACCAGAGCACGATATGATTGCAAAAATTTTGATATTTTCATGGAAAAACTATTTTATAATTCAATCATTCTATTCTATCGTTTATGATACGAAATCAAAATCATATATTATAAATTATATCACCAATACGATATCGTTATAAAATCGTTTGTTTTATTGGGTAGTGTAGTTTAATTAAAATTTTTAATTTTAAAATACATATCAAAATCAATTAATCATATTCAAATCTTTTAGAAATTGTTCTTCATTTATAACAAATAAAAAATTATTAGTATTAGATTCCAATAAATAAAACATGAAATGCATTTTATTATGAATTAATTGAAAATTTTCTTAATCAACTCATCAACAGATTATATGTCAGCCATTACTTAACTTCTTCTACGTAATGCAGATGATATGAAGTAGTCATTGAAAAGTAAGTTGTTCAGTAATTGCAAGTCATTACCAAGTTTTTGAGGGATGTTGTTTTTTATTGGCTGATAGAAAGAGAAAAAGTTCTTTTGTTTTATTGTGTTGCTATATTGTAGTCATCAATTTAAAAAATTCTTTGCTTAATTACAATCTATTATGGATTTTTAGCGAAATTTTAGTAACAAATAAAAAAAAATATGAGAATCCATTTGTTATATGTCTTAATATGACATAAATTTAAGTAGTCCTAATTAAAAGAAAGAAACGCATACACATACATACGAACATATTAAGTGTTAATTCAACTGTAAATTCGACCACCGGGCGATACTATTATTAAAAAAACAAATTTTTTAAGAGTGTCCTAAATTTTAGTTTGTAAAAACTAAATTCCAAATGATGGCCCAATATTTGACAGCATTTTCTTTAATAGCATATATTGTGTTGCTCAGCAGTTATTCGATTATTTACAAAAAAGTGGTTGGGAAGTTTTGCCTCACAAGCTTTATAATCTAGACCATTCTGTGTACCTCTACCACTCGTTTCGTTCGATGCAAAACGGCGTATTTAAAGTTTCTCTGGGTCTGTTCTTGTCTCAAAAAATTAGTAGTTATTTTAACGCGTAATCCATATGTAGCCAGAAAGATATGAAAGGAAATCTAAAATGTTGAAGGTTTCATTTTTAGAGTTAATGTTGCCAAAAAATTTGCCTCAGATCCCGCTTTTTGAAGTTTTACACTTAATAAAATGGACAAAAACTGTTTAAAAAAGTTTAATATCTGACTCCTCTGTTACAAAGCATAAGCATTTATTACCAATATCAAACATTGTATGGCTGGGGATTAAAATGTTTCTATTAAGCTACAACGTTTGCTTAAGACCCTATTTAGACTTAAATCTGAACAAAATTAAATCTTATTGAACAACCAAAAAATACCCAACAAATATTATAAAGTAGGGCAAAGTCGACCACTTTTTCCAAAAGATTTACATGCGTTCAAAGTGATTTACGAAAGGGCGTCTTAATAGGACCAGCTATCTACCGAAAGAATTCTCTCCAATTTTTTTTTTTCAACTAAACCACTAATCAAAAATAAAATCAGCTTTAATTAAAAGTTTAATTAAGTGAATTAAACGTTTACTTATGTCAACAACATTACCGCAGAAATTGTGGTTATATGAAAGAATATTTTATTGATTCTAGTACATAATTTGTTTTGTCATCGTTCAGACTTGCAATTTTTTTTATTGCAATTTTTTTTAAAATACTGCTTTAAAATTGCATTAGTGTCCAGATTATGAAATTCTATTTAAAACTTTATATAAAAACAAATACCCCTACAATCAACTTCAAATTAAATAGTGTGAGAATTACAAAACAAAACCGAATTGCAGAGTACATAAAACTGAGTACCCCTCCCCAATCTTCTAACCCCTCTCACCAATAACTCAAGAATTGCTGCAACAAAAATTGCAAGTCTGGACGATGACTTACTGATGCAAATTTAATTAAATTTTTAATTAATATCACAAATTGTTTAAGTAAAATCAATCTTTTTTTCTGTATTTTCTGTATTATTTTATGCGTATTCCAAAAGTACGTTTTAGGAAATTGGCTTTTTATGAGGTCTATTGGAAATTATTGACTAATCTGCAAAAAATTTGTTCATGTTTTCCAGTCTTTAAAAATTATGTCACACAAAATGTTACTACAATAGTATTATTTGTTAGGCTCAATGTGTTAAAAAGAGTTTTCTGAGAGTGGGCTTTATATGGGGCCTACTGTAAATTATGAAGCGATCTCGAAATTGGCAATATGATTTCAAGTCATGTAATACTACACTTAATAAGAATTGGTGCATTCTGCCACAACTTATATTCATTTTTGAAATAGAAATATAAATTTGTAAGGGAGGTGGTTCCACAATTGAGTTCATGACTTTTTCCTACCCAGCTGATTATGCTGGAGTTAAAACCGAAATTGATTTCTATAAAAAAGTTGTGATATTTATTAAAAAATTTATTAAATTTGCACCAGTTAACAAATTAATAGTTCGGTTTCACTTGAACGCATTTAAATTAAAACTTATTTTATTTTTGATTTGTTCTTTAATTGGTGAATTTTTTTTGGAAACTTTTTTCTCTGTATTCTTTTGAGGCGTGATTTCAGAACAGACGGACAATTAGACAGACGGACGTGGCGTAATTGGCTTATAGTAGCCCAAGAAACCAGTGCCCATGTTCTGTTACTCCCGCGGCGAGAACTTTTCGATTTAAATGTGAGAAATGAAACAAAAATGCCATAAAATGAAACAAACAGCTGTTTCTCTCACTTTATTGCGTCTGTAACATTTTTGGCGAGTAAAAACTGTCACGTAAGGAAATTTCTCGCCAATATACTGAAAAAGTGTGTCTGTAAAATTTTTGTGAGAAAGTTCCCGCTTTGAACTGTCAAATAAGTTCACGCATAAAAACGGGGTGAGAAAAAATTTGAACACTAAAAAATTAATTTAAAATGCAAAATGCAGTGAATATTAACACGGAAGAGATAAGTATTTTGTTCTTGGCAGATTTTTTTATAGTTTAATTATATTGCTTTTAACATTTTTGAAAAATATACGAATATTTTCAAAGCAATTTTGTAATCAACAAACATTAAAGTCGCAGTATACATTTTTTGCTATAGCCGACGGTTGTATTTTCGCCGCCGTCGTTGAAATGTTTTAAATTTTAGTCCAGTTTGGTCGCCGTCAACGTATGTTTGACTGGCGTTCACAACATCTGCAATTTCATATCGGCTTCGAGTGAAATATTATGACATTTATAACGTATCGACGTAATCTCTTTTGATAGTTTTCGACATGAGTTCCAGACACACTTTTTACTCACATTTCGAGAAACGATGGAATATTTTTTTTCACATGTTTTCGATGCGAGAAATTCTCACCAAAGTTACAGAACATGGGTACAGAATATATATAATAAATGGGGTCTAAAATAACTATTAAACAATTTTCATAAGGACTGACAAACTTAGTATACCCACATTTCCCACTAGCAGTGGAAACTGTAAAAATGGAAATGTTGTGTTTTGCTCCGGTTTCATATTTTTCTTTATATCTCATGAAAAATATTTAATTTTTGTTATGATTAATTCCATGAATTATATCGTTTTTTTGTTTTGCGTAAATAAGGTTAATGGTATATAAATGAATATATATTAAGGAAATAATAAACTGTTTTATCTTATTATTGTAATATAGGATAAATGTTCATAGGTTTTTTGTCAGTGCACAGTAAAAGATATACTGACGAAAGTCATTTTGGGGACACAAACCTTTAAAAAAGTTTCACTAGCAAAATAAAATTCAGTACGAAAAATTCTTATGTACACACAAATTGACCACAAATTTTAAATCATCTCTATCCATCAAGGTGGTGTAGCATATCATATGGTTTGGGATGATCGACTACTATTTTATATGGTCTTGATTTTCAGTTAAAATTTTTACCCAAATTGTAGTATTAAAAAGTAGAATTAAGTAATAAAACAAAACAATGCCAAAATCAGAATTGTTTTATATCATTTAAAGTTTCTTCCTTTTTGAACAAATTTTTTGAAGAAATTTTTTATCAGTTTTATGAACTTTTATTAGCCAATTAAAAATTTTACTTTCAATCAATAAAATCGGTCAAATGTGACACAATTTGTTTAAGGTTTAAAACCAATTGTCGTAAACGTCTGCCCATTTAGTTTTAAATTTAGTACCAGACAGGCTACTTCAGGGAATTATGTGAATCTAAACATACGCTTCTTTACAAAAAAAAAAAAACAAATTATAATTAATTTTTTTTAGAAAGAAACAATTGTGTATAAATGTTGTTTATTAACTTTAAATGTAGCAAATGATTAAAAGTTAAGTTGATAAATTAAGTTAAGCACACAGCAGATTACAAAATTTTCTGGAATCTTATTAACAGGGGAAGTTTTTCAAGCTTGTAGTACATATATGTTTTTACATGTTAAGGAAAAAATGTTTACAAGGTTTTTTTTTAATTTTGGTCGTGCTTTTGATATATAATATTGATCTAAATGACAATTTAATATTTTCTATATCCTCCACCCCTTGCTATGAAGGGGGTATACCAATGGCCGATTTCACCAATTTATTTAAATATCAAGTAATTTCCCATTCCTTCTTCCAAGGTCAGACCCATTTGTGAAAACAAAGGTTATACATTTTCACCGTTTAAATAACCATGCTGGTCCACGGTCTTCGGTACCAATGCTACAACAACAAATCTGGATTGTAAACTGTCGATTATTAGCCAGACAGGTTGTAAATCAATGCATTCATTGTACACGATATAAGCCAAAACTGTTATCACAAGTCATGGGTAACCTTCCAAACGATCGTGTAACTGATTATCGTCCATTTGATATTGTGGGAGTTGATTTTGGTGGCCCCATATCAACATACCTAAAACTTCGTGGTAAAACCCCCTACGAAACATACATAGCTGTTTTTATATGCTTCGCTATCAAGGCAGTGCATTTGGAATCTGTATCTGATTTGTCCAGTGATGCGTTTATAGCTGACATAAAACGCTTAGTCGGTTGACGATGAGTTCCATCAAAAATATATTGTGATAATGCAACAAATTTTGTAGGCGCTAACGCAAAGTTAAAGGAGCTTGGTACCAATTTTCAAGATCCATTAATGATATCAGCAGTAAAAACGTATTGCGCAGGTAGAATTATAGAGTTTGTATATATCCCACAACGAGCGCCGCACATTGGCGGATTATGGGAGGCTGCGGTGAAAACAGCCAAATCCCATATGTATCGTACACTCTCTACAGATCGTTTAATGTTCGAAGAACTCACAATAACATTAGTTGAAATAGAGGCAATCATGACCTCACGACCACTTACGTCATTATCAACTGATCCTAATCCTGGTCACTTTATAGTGGGTTGTTCCTTAGAAAATATTCCAGAAAGTGTGAATATGGAAGCTGAATTTTCAAATCTAAAACGTTGGCAAAGAATCACAGCAATTTAAGCTCAATTTTGGCGCAGGTGGCACAGTGAATACTTGGCGGATCTTCAAAATCATTACAAATGGCAACAGCCGCATCGTTATCTAAAGGTGGATGATATGGTATTGGTACATGAAGATAATTTCCCACCAATAAAATGGGTCACAGGCAGAGTGATTAATGTAATCAAGGGTGCTGATGGATATGTAAGAGTGGCTGATATCAAAACTTCTACTACTACTTTACGCCGGCCGGTGACTAAACTGGCTTTACTTCCTGTTAATTGAAACTGGAAGTTTCAAGGAGCCCCGGCATGTTCGGTCACACATTAATTGTCAACACTGGATGTAAAGTGGTTGTTGGAAGTTGTTAACTTTTACCTTTATATTTTATTTGTTTCTCTGAAAATATTAATTAACTACAAAATAATAACTTTTTATACTTATATTTTTGGAAGTTAACCGGTTTTATTGTCTTGTATATTTCTTTGTCTATTCTTCTTTTGTTTAAGAATTTTTAGTCTGTACACGCAGAGATTACTGAATGGTCACTACGACCATTTTTATTCATCTTTATCTAATAAATTTATGCTGGACCTAATATAACTTTAAAAATGGTTTTTTGTCCTTAACAATTTTAAATTCACTACAATAATATTATATGGTGTTTTACACCTAAAAAGTTACTCTTATCTAGCTAAACATATTCAATTACTTTATCTATATGTTTTCTACTATAATGTATATATTTTCAACTTTAAAATTAAAATCATAATATAAGTTGCACACAAAAGGTATGTTTAATACCATAATTTTTGTTTACTTTAAAACACATTCTTTTAGTGAGCAAAAATGTATTGACAAAACAAACAGTGTATGCTTCTAAAGAAAAGAAAATTGTCTGCGTTCGCAAGCGTCAGCTAATCAGGAAACATGAATCTTTACAAAATAATTAACACATTTTTCGGGGAGCAAAAGTTCATGCTGCATTGCTACAGGTAAGATATTTATATATAATTATAAAAATATTTAAATATGCAATAACTTTGTCTTTCTTGCAGCATAAAACCCTACAACATTGAAACCGGCATAGAAATATAAAACACACGCTCCAATAACCTTTTAAAACGCCTTTAAGAGTAACGAATACCGTTGCTCTTATAAAATTACTTACTGTATTAAAACTTGGTCCAATTTAGCTTATTCGATACTATATATCACCGACTTTTGTAATGATCGATTCACAATTAACCAAAAGTCCAATATAAAATCCCCTATTGAAAATAACTTTATTACGCCTTAAAGTGAAACAAATCTTAATATCTTATGTAAATTAGGTCAAATTAAGTTTTATATGGACAGAAATAATCTTTGTATTGGTTGGCCAGTTATTTGCCAAATGTCCTATACAAACCATACGTTCGAAATAGGCTTGAATACGCCCAAAAGATCAACGAATTAAAGTACTGTGAAGTCAGTTTTTATAATGATTGGTTCATAATTTAGATACCACATAAAGTCGACTCTTGGTAGAGGGTATCAAAGATTCGGTACAGCTGAATGTAGCACTTTTTTGCATTGCGGATCCTAGTGTAATAGGAATTGTTAAAAATTTATTTTTTATAAACAATCTAGAAAAAGAAGTAAAAAAAAGTACAGTCGGTTAATTCTGAGCATAGGATATTCTACACCACAGTATTTAAAACAAATTTTCCAGAGTATTCCTCATTGGGAGCCAGGGAATACGATGGACTCGCCAGAACAAAATTGTGTTATGAGGTATAGTCTGATGTAAAATATCTTTATGCCAAATATTATTTAGATAACATCAAATATATGAGATATGTATGCTTTTAAGTGATATTGGAAAGGGTTTTATTTTGGGATCTAACAGCACAACATTTTGTCATAACGTAATGGCATCTTTGTATGTCAATACCAATTGTTATAAGAAAGTTACAGCTTCTCCCACTATAAATGAAACACTTTATAAAAATACTAAGTTTTAATCTTTATGTTAATTATTTTGTGTAGGTCGGAATTATTTAGGATAATTAAATTCATATAAAAGGAAGTATATTAAATCAAAATTATTTCTAAAGCACTTTTTTTTGTCGGTTGCAAATATCTCCCATACCACCGCATCAAATTTAATGAATGATATCTCATTTTAAAGCTTATTTCTAACACTAATGACGAAAAATAATAAGAAATTGAAAAATTAATATTTTCATTGATAAAAATTATATTTTATATAGAACTGCATGATAATACTGTTGTCATTATGATTATATGTTTTTCTTCAAGTGTGGTAATACAGGGTCGCTTAATAGTAATGCAGTTCTAATAGAACTGCATGACAATACTGTTGTCATTATGATTATATGTTTTTGTTCAAGTGTGGTTATACAGGGTCGCTTAATAGTAATGCAGTTCTACATAATATAGTATGTATTAAAATCTATTCTGGAAATAACGCTATTTACTAAAATGCCGTGTATTACTAAGTCAGTTATATATAATTGCGTACGTTTAAAGATATTTTTGTTTGTATTAAGGATTCGTACGAGCAAAAAGTTAACGATGATCATGTCATTACCTCTAACATTGTATTCAAAGAAGTATTATAAAAGCATTTAAACATATGTATGTATGTATGTAAATATGTATGATATATATTATGATTTCTAATATTTTTATACTTTTAACAAAATGTATTGAAGTTACTAAAATTTCTATTAATTATTTTCATTTTATGTTACAAAAATGACAACTAACGGTGCGAAATATTCGCACCGGTCATCTAGTATTAAATCAAAATTCTTAAACTAAACGAAGGCTTCTATTTTAAATTCCAAAAATAACAACATCAGACTTTTTCTGTCTGTCCCACTTAAGGTGTGAGAAGCCGTATATTAAAAGCTATTTTAGTGAGTAGTATTTATATGGGAGCTATGGTCAAATCTGGACCGATTCCAATAAAAAATTTTAAGGTAATAAAGATTACCCTTAAATAAGTTCGGACCAATTTTAATCCAAATACCAACATAATAAGATGGGTTATGAGCATAAAGACTATATTCTGAAAAGAAGCTTGTCAATACCAATTGTTATAAGAAAGTTACAGCTTTTCCCACTATAAATGAAACACTTCATAAAAATACTAAGTTTTTATCTTTATGTTAATTATTTTGTGTAGGTCTGAATTATTTAGGATAATTAAATTCATATAAAAGGAAGTAAATTAAATCAAAATTCTTAAACTAAACGAAGGCTTCTATTTTAAATTCCAAAAATAGCAACATCAGACTTTTTCTATATGTTCACGTAAGCTTTGAGTAGCCATATAATAAGACCTATTTTAGTGTGTAGTATATCCAATAAAATTTTGTAAGGTAATTGAGATTGCCTTAAAATATGTTTGGACCAATTTTAATCTAAATACCAACCTAATAATATGGTTTATGGGCATAGATACTCTATTTCGAAAAGAAGCTTGTATAGGGGCTATTGAAATAAAAGACCGATTCTCGTAATTTTCAAAAGGGATTGGTCCTATATTTGTAAGTTATAATTTGGATAGCTGGATAGCTTTCCATGTTTAAATAGATTAAGAACAAAAAATGTTCTAAATCGATTGTTTTAATTTTATGAGGGTCTAGAACCAATATTTGAAGGTGTTACAAACATCAGCAAAAACGTGTAATGCCCTCTCTACTATTGTGGGGTGGGTAAAACAGATTTTTCGTTTACTTACCCAGCAAAAAAAAATTAGTGTTTTTTGAAGCACTTAGGACAAAAAGCTCATAATCGAGCGCTTCAAAAAGAGAGCTCTAATATAGCAGTAAATGGTAACGAATAAAGTAAACAAAAAACTTGCTATTTTTTGCTGACAACGAAGAAAGTTTTAAGGCGATAAAAAATATTAGGTTAACGAAAATGAAAAATGTATTTAAGCAAGTAAAACCAAAACATTATAGAATATGTTAATATAGTAAGCCCTTAAAATAGCACTTTATGAGCTCTTTAGTTGCATGTTTTATTATGTTAAAAGAAGCGCTTAGTCTCAGCAAGCGATTCGTTAGCAATTTGTGATTCGGGAATGTGGGCTGCTAACCCTCGTCCCCTAGATCGGTGATAGGGCTGCTATCTACGTGTCCAATCCCACGATGCAACCATGTTTCAGCGGTTATCGCCTACTTTCCTGAGACGTCCTTTCGACCATTCAGGATACATGGTTGTGGCGCATTCTAACTCTGGCTAGCCTTAAAGCGGATGCTACAAAGCCATTGCCCGGGGGGTACTTGGTCTAAGACCGGAAGTAGTTAGCTGCTTGGACAGTTCAACAAAGGAATCGTCCTGGCCACTCCTAAGTGAGTGGCAAATCAGAAACTTTCCACCTCTGCGAAAAGTCCCACCCCCCTATGCTCCAATGGGAGTTAGAGGAACACATATATATACTAGTCTCAGCAAAATTAGATCAGTCATACCATCAGCAAGTTTGAAGCGATTTGAGTTATGAACTTAAAAATAAAACCTGTGCTTTTGGAGCACATTTTTTACTGGGTGCTTGCATATTCTTAAATTGTTTTATGCATGCAGAAACTTGCCCTAGTTATAAAATTATTAAGAAGTTCATTCCCTAAATTTTGTTTTATTGGATGAGTAATAAATTTACTTGTTCTTATTACATATTTTTTAATTAAAAGAAGACAATACATAATGTCTTTTAACAAAAACAAACAAAAAAAAAAAAAATAGTGTCCATATGTATTTATATAAACAAAATACTCAAATTAAACTTAGTTGCTTTTTAAAAAGTATCTCTAGCAAAAGTTACGATATTACGAATTCCAATAAAAACATCATCATTAGGCTTTGAACGTTATTAGACCTAAAATGTATCACTAGAGATCATCATTATCATTTCTATGGTTAGTTCGTTATTCGTATAATGACTGCCTGCCTGGCTTGTCTCTATAATCTAGAGAACATTTAGATTCAGTTGCGGTTTTCAGGTCATTGCGTACGTTACAATTTAAACTAGATACGGAAAATTCGACTCCTACATCAGAAAAAATATAAAAGTGCAAATTATATATGAAGAGAGCGGATTTGTGTAAAGAAGAGCTCTTTGATTAAAATAAATCTTTATGAAAACTAATAACTTTAAGATTTTACATTGAACGAATACTTACACACCACACATACGTTCATTTATGAAAAAAAAGAAAAAAAGAACACTTGACCCGTTTGCTTAAATGAACAAAACTAATAATAATTTAATATAATTTACAATTATGTTATTTCCTATATAAAAAAAAAAAGATAAAACTCAGTGAAATGTGAAAATATTTGAAAAGCCCACAAATAATTTGTAAAATTTGTTCCAAAAAAAAAAAAAAACAAAACAATCCAAATTAATCAACTGAAACCATCAAATAACAAATTAAATAAAAGAGACGCCATTATTTATTATTACACACTTAGTACTTTGAAAAGCTGAATATTTCAAATTCTAGTTTAATTAAATTTGTTCATTAATAAATTTCATTCTGTTTTTCCAAAAAAGAGCTCTCGACAACACATGTTAATTACATCATTTAAAGTAAGGAATTTAAACAAATTTAATTAAAGATAATAATATAAAAAAAAAGCAGAAAATCATTAAGAGGTTGGGCAAGAATTCGAAGTAATTAAATTCTGTTTCATTAATGAGTTTGTGGCTTAGCTTTAAAGCATCTTTATCATTGTATTTCTGTGCTTAAATTAATTGATTGTTTAAAAAGCAAAAGTTTAGTTATTTTATATTCGAAATTATTAAATTCGAAAAAACGTATTCAACAAACAAAACAATAAAATATTTTTTTTTTAATCGCTATTCATTAACAAACAACACCAGTCAGCAGCAAACGTTAAAAAGAGCACAAACAGCGGGAACAAAATCATCATCATCATCTGCATCGTTAGATTCACTGTCATGAAACGTAAAATGATAATGTTTTGCCATCGCAATGGCAACTATAGATTTTTTGCATTGTTGCTATTGCTGTCGTCGTTTTTAATTTTAATTAGTGTATCCTGTGTGTCAGGTGCACGCCATGATCGTCAGAAAACAACAAATATGGAAGCAAAAGTCGGCTCATATGCAGTTTTTAATTGTTATATTGATTTTCCATATGATTTTCCAATACCGTATGTGGTACACTGGAGCAAAGATGTGAGTATAAATAAAGCTAAAAGATTAACAAGACTTGTATATCTAGTGTTTTTTGATGGAACAAGTTACATTAAAAAAATATTTTGATGCATTTGCATCAGAAACTTAATTAACTTTGACCTTTTTAACGCGTTGTTTTTGAAGAACATACAGTAGTACATAAAAACAAAGACAGAACTAAAACAACAGCAAAATAAGAGCCGAAGTTTGGAATTATTTAAGTAAACATATTAATTACTCTCTTCGTGTGACTTCAAATTGCAATGTACATACGCAATGAAGTTGTGTATCAATGCCAGCAATCAATGGGCATGTTTTGATTCAGAATTTAACTGTCTTTGGGTTAAATTCAAAATCAATGCACACTATTTGCATTTTGGGTTTCTTTACGGAAGTCCAAATGCGGGAAGGTATATTACTTTATCGGGCTTTGACTCCCTTTCCGATTTTATATCGAAGATTCTTGAGAATTGCCCGGGCAGTGAAATCGTTGTTGCTGGTGATTTTAATATCCACAAATCTTCTTGGCTTCGCCACTCGGGCCGTACAACTTATGAAGGCCAATATGTTAAGCTATTTGCTGCGCACAACCACTTCGTGCAACTGGTGAATGAGCCAACACATATTCCATGTCTTGAGTGGCACCAGCATAATACTCTTCGCACGCTCAAAACTGAGAAGTTGAAGTTCTAGCACCTCTCGTTAACTCGGATCATTGCACCATTTTCGCCTCTTTTCCGTTCACCGAAATTCGAAACGTTTCACGACACTTTACGAAACCCTCAATATTTGTTTACGGAAAAGCTCGTTGGGCTGAATTCAATGACTTTTTAGGCATTTTAATTGGAAACTTTGTTTACTGGACAATAACGTCAATGCCATGGCGAAAACAGTGGAAAATGTTATAATGCTAGGAATGAAAATGATCATTCCTTAAAAAAGTTTCGAATAAACCTTGATCTAAATCTTGGTTTAATCAGACGTGCACATTAGCAGTCAGATCCAGAGAGGAAGAATTTAGAAATTGGCGTAACAATAAAAACGCTGATACTGAATTGCCACGCAAAAGGGCAAGGTCTCCGTGTGCCAAAGTACTTAAACGGAAAAAAACTTTCACGAGCAACGTCTTCGTACTGAAGTTGTTACCACTTCCCGGGGCAGTAAAAGCTTCCGATCATTCGTTAAAAGAGTAACGGTAAATACTAGTTCCTTAATACCAACTCTTTTAAAGGATGGCCAAACATTTACGGAACCGGTTGATGAGGCTAACTGTTTTGTCGAACTATTTTCTAATAATTCTTGTTTACCGGCTAGCAATCAACCTCAACCCGAACTCAAAAAAGTATCGGTTACTATGCCAAAGATATTTTTTCGAGCTCGAGCTGTTAAAAGGGTTTTTGCGGATCTCGACATAAACAAGGCTCCTGGTCCGGATGGAATACCTGCACTGGTCTTGAAGCAGTGCTCTTCGACGCTAGCTCGTCCCTTAGCACTTTATACCATGCCGTGGAATTTTCTATCTACTGGAAAGTTGCTAATGTAGCGCAAATTCCTAAAAAAAAGAGTGGCTAATAACCCTGAAAATGACCGCCCAATTGCAAGTTGTTCGACGCTTTCCAAAGTTATGGAGAGTATGGTAAATCACCATCTTGTGAAATCAAATTACTTACTAAGCAACCGCCAGTATGGCTTTCTTAGAGGTCGCTCCACTGTAGACTTACTGGCCCTGGTTTCAGAAAAATGGTGCCGTTCCATTCACCATTTTGACTAAAGTAAGTAAATTGATT
Source organism: Pollenia amentaria (assembly GCA_943735925.1). NCBI lineage: Eukaryota > Metazoa > Arthropoda > Insecta > Diptera > Polleniidae > Pollenia > Pollenia amentaria. The sequence continues at coordinate 181,434,421 of OX031007.1, read as the reverse complement.
TAGATATCTCCTAGGCGTTTGGGCAGAGTTTGGCATGGTGCACTTTTGTCAAAACTTGTTGCACTTGGTGTCGGTGATAATTTCTCTCGATTTATATCGAGCTTTCTCAGAGATCGCACTATACGAATTGTTATAGAAGGGGTTTCGTCAAACGAGTTCAAGATTCATTTAGGGGTGCCGCAAGGCTCCGTTCTTTCTCCTACTCTATTTCTTATTTTTTTAAATGACCATCTTAGTCAAACTTCCAACACTACCTACGCTTTTTCAGATGACAGCAACCTTTGCCATTTATATTCATTTAATTATTGGCTTAGCGTATCCGCACGTAGAGAAAAAACATGTTTAAATATGGTCACCTCCAACAAAACTATTTTTACACAAAATTTTAAACATATTATGTTTAAATTTAACCATGCTATTATCACCGACAACCATATTATGGTTAAATGTGTCCTCCCTCAAGAAGCCACAACCATACTATGGTTGCCTCTAAACATGTTATGGTTAATTATGACAATAATTTGTTTTTAAATTAACAATAGTATTTTCCTCTTCCCCAAGAGCAACATGCTATGGTTGAAAACCAACCATGCTATTATAAGTGTTAAAAATACTTTAGTTATTATTGACCAAAACATGTTTGGAGGCAACCATAATATGGTTGTGCTTTCTTGATGGAGGACACATTTAACCATAATATGGTTGTCGGTGATAATAATATGGTTAAATTAAACGTAATATGTTTACAATTTTATTTGAAAATAGTTTTGTTGGAGGTGACCATATTTAAACATAGTTTTTCTCTGGGTGCGATGTTGGTGCTATGAGGCACCAACGCTTGGACGAGCCCTAGACATAATCTCGGAATGGGGTCGTGCGAATAGGGTCGAGTTTTATGCATGCTTACACATAAAAGCGTGACGGATCAGGGTGCATCATCTGTGTATATGGGTGGTATAATTATTGAAGAATCAGAATCCCTTGATGTTCTGGGCATGAGGATACAATGTGATGTCCGATTTACAGAACATATATTTAAGGTGTCGAAAGATGCATTCAAGTGCCTCTGTTTTTTTAAACAGTGTAAGATATACTTCATTTTATCCGATCTCCTTACTATTTATACCAACTATATCCGACCGCGAAAGGAATACAACTCTCATGTATGGGCCGGTGCTTCAAAGTCTATATTTGAGCTTCTGGACCGGTGCAGGAGAGGGCGAAGGTTCTCGTTGGTGACAGTAGGGTATCCAATTCTATTGACTCCCTTGAGCACCGTCGCAATGTGGGTTGTATTTGCCTGTTTTATCGTTACTACAATAGGATGTGTTTTGGGGAATTTAGGGAGCCCAAGAGCCCATCCTTTTGTGGTTGATTCGCCGGTAAATCGTACAACGCTTTACAGAAAAAATTCGTTTTTGGCCGGACTTTTCGTATGTGGAACAACCTTCGTGCTGAAGTCTTCCCTCTCACTTTCAACATGAATAAGTTCAAGTCGAATGTTCACAAACACTACTCCCTCTATCCTCCTTACCATAACCTTTTTTCCTAGCTCCAACACAATGCATTGCATTTGTAGGGGTCATCCCCTTAGTGCTGATACTGGCTGCGGAACGCCAGTTATTAATTTTGGCTCCCCAGAAGATTGAAAAGTTATAATGTGCACCAGTATGTTATACTAAAGATATCATCAACAATATATCACGACATCGTAATTCATCAACTTAAGGCATATTTGCAGCTTAATTTTCGAAGAATAATAGCTCCATTATATCTGGTGTTTTAGTCTTTTCTAACTTAGTACAAAAAGAAGAGAGAGCTGAGTTGTATTTGATATTAAATTTCGACGATGATCCGAATACTCTATTCTGTTTCATTTATAAAATGTTTGATTGCAAAAATAATTTTATATTTAAAAAATATTGATTTTACACCCTGCATTATTATTCTCTTATAGCCTGGGCCAGGATGTCGATCGACATCCAAAGCGACCAACAACAAGTCACTCATTATCGTTCTCATAAGTGACCCACTGATGACTTAGGTTAGTCAATTGGACGATTTTTTCCTGAACATTTCACAATTCTTAATCAATATTATCTGGCAGCTATGCTCACATGACATAAAATAACGTATTATAATAAGATTTAAATAATTACACTGTGCTAGAATTTGACAAAAGATGAAGATGAAAAATAAAGTGGGGTTGGTCATACTTTTGACCCATTATCAAGCCGCCATATTTGTATGGTTGAAATTCTTAAATTTGGCCTTGGCAGTGCGTAGGATGCTCCTAGATGGGTCAAATGTATGTCCAACCCCACTTTATTTTTCACCGTAATCGCTTATTTCTATCATACCTATCCGCTATTTCCATTTCTTACGGGGGGCTCCCATACAAAAGATTGAATACAGACTAGAAATATATTGAAGAAAAAGTCCCATAAATGTCCAGGAGCCACCCCTAGTGGGATATAAAGCATGACCGAGCTCAACTAGTTTTTTTGTCAGTCGATAGGTTTTACGTTTCTAACTTTATCCATTTATTTATTGTAAAAAACCCATATTGCTACATCAACAATTCCACAAATGAAACGCTGGTTTTAAAATAAAATTCGGCAAAACATGTAAATAAGGCCATCAAAATACAAATATGTGCTACAAATAAAGCAGTACCCAAAATTATAAAGTAGAGTTGTTTAGTAGTATTTATAGTGCTGGTCAGTAAAGAAAGATTTCGTTTAATATTCCAATAAAATGCTTTTGTCAACAATTTCAACACATGTGTCTGATTTTGACATTTGTGGTCGTATAATATTTTTAGAGTGTATGTTTGTAAAAAACTATAACGATATCGTTCTCATGCATTGTCGATAGACTTGTCGTATTGAAAATTGTTAGGGAGGCGCCAATCAGCTGTTTGTCGCTGAAAATGCAAGCGAACGATAGCGGTCGACATTGTGGGCCAGGCTGTTAGTGAATCAATTTCTTATCCTATTATGATTAACTCATTCGATATAAAATTTTTGCTTTGCTACAATTTACATGTTCTGTATTTGTGAATTAAGATGAGTTCTAACCGCAATTATATTATTCTGCCATGTTGCTTTTTTTACTTTTTTTTTTGTATTCAGCATAAAGTGATACTCTAAACAATAAACCGCAATAACATTCAGTATCATTTTTTTTATTGAGTGTGTTAATTATTACTTTCAAAATACCCTACACCAAAAACAATTGTATTTTGATTGTCATTTTTGAGCTTTTAATTGCTTAAATAGTTCCAAGAATAATGATATAGTATCCATAAAAAACTATGTTGTCAATAGTATTAGTAGTAAGAGATAATTAAACACCCACTACACTCTATAAAATGAACATATTTATATTAAATAGTTAAATGTTATGACCGATAAAAATCTTATTTATTTGTTTAGTATACCAAACTAAATATTTTTTTAATTGTTTATTTTCAGCTTTAATTTTAATTTTTTTTTCAGTACTTGTTACTTACTAGTCAGTTGTATTATTGTAATCTAATACAAAAACACATGTCAGAAGTATGTCAAATAAATTTCTGATATACTACTTGCATAAAATTCGTCCGTATTTGTTGTTTTTGTTATAATATTTAGAACTTTATATCTGTGGTAAATATAAAATGTCATAATATTTAAAATATTTATGTATATAAAAATATGATAAATTATTGTTTTCGTTTTCAACTTAAATATTTTTTTACACAAAAGCACCTTCACGATAATGGAAAAAGGTTGAATATGAAAAATAATATTGGCTAGAATTGTATGAAAACTTTGTCGCCAACGAACGAACTTATGAAAGAAATATTTGACTTTGAAAAATATATTTTATTTTATTTATGTTTAAATTTAGGAACTAACTAGGGCTGATATAAGATTTAAGATTGCGCTCTAAGAGTGCTTTGTCTCAGAACCCGAACAAAATTATTTTAACCTATTTCTTATTGGAAATCAATAAAAATGCATGAGTGAATGCAGCTAACATTTTAGTTGGTACGAATAAGGAAAAAAATCATTAAAATTGAAAACATTTAATATCAATAAAAACTTTAAAAAAAATGGGCGAGGTTATGAAGTCTGGCTAAGCTTATTGCTACAGGGTTACTTATTTTTATTTATTTAACATAGATCGGGGAGTGCTACTCCAGAGAAGGAGCTTCTGTAAATACTTTGGTTTTCACAATAATCTTTTGTGTGCGATTTTCCCATTCTTATTGTTGCTTTATTTTTTAAATTCCATGAACCATAAAAAATAATTTAATTTAATTAAAATGGTTTTGCCAAAGCTTGTAAAATGCAAGCGTGTTACCGATTAGTACATTACTAATTTTTTCTAGCATTAAAATAATAGAATCAGTGATGCCATTAGGATACGAAAGATACATTTTTCGTATCTTTTGATGACTTCAGGTACCATGTATAATCCTGACATTTTTCGTGTATTTTGAATTAGTACGCAAAATATACAGAAATAAAATATTCAACTTTCCGTCTCTGACAAATTTTTTAAGGTTAAAAAGAAAACAGTGACAACTTAATACAAAAATAGCATGTAAATATTTTGTTGTTAGGTTTGTCCTAATTTACATTATACGCTTTTGGTTGTTGCGATTATCGTTGTTTCTTCTTTGAAGTCCGTCTAATGTTTACATTGTACGATTTTTCTCGTTACAACTTCTTGTATGCATAAATTTTTTCACAGCGAATGAATGAACAAAACGAATCGAAGAGTGCACTCGCTTTTGTACCCCTTTTAATTCCTCTCTCCCCTCTCGCCATAATGGTAAGAATCGCAATGACAAAAATCATTTAATGTAAATTGGGTCTTTTCTTATTTCTTCTGTTATCTGCTTATTCTTATAAATGTGTGTTTGTTAAGATGAAATTTTAGAAGAACTTTTAAATATAATCGCCTTAGTACAAACGCCTTAACTCGTATATTAATTTTAATAAAAATCAATTTTTTTTGATAACATCCAAAGATAGTTACATATAATTCATTTTAAAGCTGGCTTACTGTATTTTTAAAAATTACATACCGAATATTTACGATTTAAGTAAATAAAAAAATTAATTTATATGATATCATTTTCTTTACAATATTCATTAGATAAATTTTATATTAATAAATGGTAAACGGAAAATGGATTTTCAAATTTTTTTCAAAATGCATCTTTTTGGGAAAAAGCGTATCTTTTTGGAAACTAAAATGTACCTTTCTCGAAATTTCACTGGCAACACTGAACAGAAAAGAGGCACAACTTAAGCATTTCAATAATTTTTTGCTTTTTGACAAAGCAACTGAAGTTGTGTTGCCATCCATAATCGACGCATAACTTTCAATTTTCAAAAGCCATTTATTGACCCCAATTAATTTAATTAAAATTTAAAAAAAAATTTAATTTTTGTTTTAGTGCTACAAAAACCAAAATTCACTTGACTGAAAACAAAAAATTTGCCAAAAAAAAAATATAAGATTTTTTTAAGCAAAACTAAAAAAATATGCGAATTTATATGCATTCCTAAACATTATATGACAAAAAACGCATTAACGATAAAAATATGCAATTAATAAGATTCTGTTTGTTGTGACAAATTTCCAATTTTCATTCTGATAAATGCTCTGAAATTTATTGTTGGAGGATAAGCTGGTTTCTATGCACATTCACTGGTTGCTTAAGCCAGATTATCAGGAAGACGTTAGAAAATCTAAAGATGCTATGCAAATAAAACTGCAGAGTGAATAAGAATTACAAACTCTCGTTTTATTTGCAAGGATATCACAGCCAGGGCTGCCGTTTTTGGTTATTTCTAACCAAAATTGATTTTTTTTTCTCAATGTGGAGATGTGAACATTTTTTTCATTTTGGTTACTTTTTTTAAAAGAATAATACGTATGAATATTTTGTTCTTGATAAACTTGCAATTCACGTTTTTTTAAATATTAACGTTTTTATTTACAAGGGTGTTATCGCGAATTTCGATTCGAAGGACGATTTTTCATTTTTTGTTTCAAATGAACGGAAGTTTTTATTCTTTATCGAAAACAAAAAATTCCTGTCAAAACAGCTACCAGATATTATTGTTAAGAAAAAATTGCCAAATGAAATCTTTATATTAGAAACGCCCATGTTCTGAAATTTGAAGCAAATGAATTTTAATTGATGGAGATTTTCAATTAATTTTTGGTTAATGAGCGTGGTTTTTCTGATTTTAACAGTAGTAAATATAGTGGTACTTAAAGTAGAAATTGCATAATATCACACGCAATCGATTTCAGAACATGACTAAAAAGTAAAAAAAGTAGTTTCAGTGTTTCTTAAATCTTAAATATAAGTAGAATGTTCTAAATTAACATTATTTCCAGTAGTATATTTTAATATATTGAAATACACATAGGAATTTTAAAGATGTTTGAAAAATAAATTTATATATCAATGTAATTCTATAATTTTAGAATTTATGGAATTTACTGTTAGAAAACGGCGTGAATTTAAGAAGTTTTAAATTTTTCTTTTTATAACCTGTCGATATGTATATTTATTATTTAAAGAACATTGAGATAATGATTTGGCAATATTTTTAATTTAAAAAAAGCCTTTGGCCGTCTGTGATATACGTTTTGCCTATTGAATGTACTCGTACGTTATGAACTACGAATTTTGTTTGTATTCGCCATATAATGATTCACAAAATATTTCAAATAGAACAATTTTGAAACAGTAATATTAACAATTATAAATTTAAAATACAATTTACAAAGAAGGGAAAAAAGTTATACCCGTTTTTATAATATTTAAGATATATGTAAATTAAAAAATATTCACAAAAAATGCATTTCGCACATCGCCAACAGTTTAAAATTTCGCCAAAATAATCGTCATATCGCCAAACGTAAATTTCCACCGCCAAAAGGATTAAAAAATCGCCAAATTTTACAGTCCTGCCACTGAAAGTTAAAAAGCGGAAAGCAATTAAATGTTGCCTTTTTTGTTATTTATAACTGTGAAGTACAAATTTCGTTTATTATAAAAGGCGTTTTCAAAAAATTAAATTTATTTGCATTCAATACACCGAATTTTGTATTAATATTTGACGGGTCTATTTCTTATAAGCTAAAAATATTTTTTATGAAAAACGTCTCAAATAAATGAAAGCTTTTAAGTGTCTTGTAATTTTTTTTTTAATATGAAGAAAAATTACATTTCTTGTTTTGTTTTCTTAATTTATAATTAATATTTTCATATTAAATGCAAATAACATTTGTCTTACAATGCAACTTAAGATTAATTTTAATATTTTTTTCAATTAACAAATGACATTTCCAATTTGGTTATATTTTTTCACATTTGGTAACTTTTCCAAAAATTTTGGTTGTAAACATTTTATTAGTCGTGGCAGCACTGATCACAGCTAAAAAAAAAGCAGATAATAAAAAGTGAGATTATATTTTCTTACATTTCCCACTACAATTGGTTGGATATTCCCCACATTAAGGCTGGATGTATGTGCGTTAAGAAAAAACAAATTGGGTTGTTGTTTTCGCAAGAAAATCAAAATGAGGCAATTGTCCAGTTCAGTTTTTTATGCACGGGCACTTGCAAATTTATTATTAAAGTTTTTTCGGCAATACATAATACAAATATGCACTAACAAATCCTTTTAATTTTTCAGCAAAAATTATTATACGAATAAATAACTTATTCACTCAATATTAAAACCCTGGAGGAAAAAATTATATTTGCATGAAATTCCACGCCCTATTTATAGCATTTTAAACAACACAAAAAAAATTATTAGTTGTTTTTATCAATTAAAAAAATTGTTTATTATTATCAATTATTTTTTCAATCCATATTTTTAAATTATTTTTTTATTTGAAAGAAAATTAAAAATTTAATTTTGATTTAATTATTATTTTAGTTGGTTTGAAAGAAATTTTTAAATAAAATAATAATTAACAAAAAATCTTAATTGATTACTTTCGTTTAAATAATATTATTTAAACTTGGGATTTGTCATAGCCTTTCCTATATTTAATGAAATCAATTAACACATTGTTTGAAGTGGCAAAGTTGTTTGATCATTTTTTTTAATTTAAAATTAAAATATCTTTTATTGGAAAAAAAAATATTAAAAATTTAAAATTTTTACAACTTTTAGTAATCAATATAACCATTTTGGCAATAGGTTAAAAATCAACAAATTGTTTGCTTGATTCTATGAATTTGGTATAAATTTGGTGATTAGAGAAAATGTTTAATTTTTTCTGTGAAAGAAAGACATATGTACCCACTATGCCGCATAAGCAAATGTAATCAAAACAAAAATTTAGCGTATTAATATGAATCAATTCCGCATAAACTTTCTTTGCTCTTATTTTAATGCCGACTAGTGTAATATTTTTCACATACAAAGAAGTTCTATATAATTTCGGGTGTGGTAAAATCAAGTCTTAGGGGAAACTGTCCAGCCCTTCTCTTCAGGAGCGACCTAAACACGTCAATGCTGAGGCGCCTCAGTAATATTTGTATGGGGAGTAGACGGAATAGTGGATCGAATTGTCCGAAGTAACCCATTTCCTAATAAATAGTGTTTGTGCTAGATATTGTTGGCTCATTTCGTATGACCGACTTTGCTCATTTTCAATCCCAAATATTGTCCTTAAATCAATTTGATCAAATTTCAAATTCTTAAGACTTTTACTGAGGTCTCAATCGTGCTTTGAACAGACGGACGGGCATGGCCAGTTCGTATAAGATATATAATCGCCACAAGGATTCAGAATATATATGTATACGAGGCGTGTTTCGTGAAGCGCACATTTCTGTAGAAAGCAATAACAAAATTACATAATATTTATAACATCGTTTGTGCTTTCAATGTAATTCTTTGGCGTTGCGTTGCGTTTTACATGATTAGGGCCTAAAATAAGTATTAGGTGTCCTTAATATACTGAAAAATGTTTAGAATGCATTCTGCATAACTTCATAAACCGAAAGTGATCATTTTTAATTCCAACTTTTTTACTTTAACCCTCCTAGAGGGCTAAAATGTAGGATCGACCCATCCATTCCTTCAGGAAGCTCCAATACAAAATATCAATTGTTTTATACAGTTTTTATGATAAATATATAATGTACTGAGATGAATTATGTATGGGAGAACCCTTAAGAAGGGTAGGTGTATTTTAGAAACAGATTTTGGGAATTAAAAATAAATTATGGTTGGTCCTACATTTGACCCTCTAGGAGCATCATAGGAGAGGGCAATTTTTCCAATTTCATAAAATTTTAGGCTTTGTATGAAAGCCTCCTTAAGCAATTAAGAGAGGGGATAAGTGTGTTCAGAAAAAATGTTGGGAAGGAAAAATTAAGGGGGTCGTTCTACATTTTACTCCTCAAGGAGTGACTCTGTGGCAGTGATGGAGTGTTTTGCTCACTTTAACTCTTTTTGCCCCCACCTGGAGCTTTTAGGGCACCCCCTTCGACAATAAACAACATAGAAAAATATATTTGTCATACACATTCATGATTACTAGCGGAATGACAAATATATATGAATTTTAATGTATGATAAAACTTTCGAGCTTAACGTCTTATTTTATATGTAAAATTTTTAATTTGATTCATAGATTGAAAGAGAGAAAGGTCAAATAAAATACATATTATATAAAGGAATTTTACTAAACATTTTTTGCCTTATATTCCAAACAAAATGCCAAAAGCAATGTCCCTATTCAGTTTGTTGGTGGATACAAAAATGTTGAAGTCACATAAAGAAAATAGTTTTTAAGATTTTTTAATATATTTGGAAGCTTTTAGACAAATTTTCTAGGCAATATTAATACAAAAAAATGTTTTTAAAGGTAACGCCAAACTATCCAATTAATAGATTTATTTGGTATTTAAACTAACTATTTTTCTAAACGAACAAAATGTATATTTTGTACATTAAGACTGAGTTTTTGAGATCTCGGTCTAGGTCTAGTTAATCTGAAAACAGATTTGTGCAGCCACTGCCATTTTTGTATACAAGTTTTTGACGGAACTGCTTAGTTTTGCTTAAAATGTTGGTCTTAATTGAAATAATAACAAAAAAATCGCCGAAATAATCCGAATGTCAGAGTACGTTAAGCCAAGTTTAAACTTAATCCATATCTCAAAACCGCGGTCTAATCTATAGAAATTATAAAAAAAAGGTTCAGTTACAATTATTGAGTAAATTAAAAAATATTTTTGATGTTGAGGTGACTCATCCGACGTAAGGCGTTATTCATGAGGGCTTTATAAAACTGCAATCCAATACATAGTCTTGAGACAAAGCTCAGTATTAGCCCTTGAAGTATATTTTACAAATGAACTACTCTTAAGTTAGTTATGAGGCACAGACATTTATTTGAAATCAGGCGCACTTGCATTAGTTACAAAACCACCCGTATTATCTCAGACAGAACATACCCGACATTGTATGCATTTCGCTTCTCCTGTGATTGTTTGTGACCGAAACTTCCTGGGAATTCCTGGGAACATCATTTTTGAAATTTCTATAATTTTAAGAATTGAAATTTCTTGTTTACGGTTTCGACCTTAATTTAGTTTCTGTGAAATAATTAAAACTAAATACCAATAGCGAAGAATTTAAGAAAAACAGTTTTTAAGCAGAACAATTTATAGCGCATCTTGACGCAATTTTATGAACTGATATTTGTGTTAGTTTGTCAAGATAGAACTAAGTTTTAAACATCTTTTTTATATTTAGAGTTTAAGTAGTTTAACAGCTGTATATTTATGAGTAAAGATACGAAAATTCTTATGTTGACAAAACCTACAAAATTATATCAATGACTTTTGGGCGAGAGCATGTTGTTCTACCTGGTCATCGGCCAGACTTGCAAGCGTCTTTGCTGCAAATTTTTTTAAATTCTGCTTTGAAATTACATTAATGTACAGATTACGAAATGATAGTATTGGAGTTTTTGTATTTTTATCTTGTATTTCCTCTTCTCCTTTTAATGTTTTCTATATAAATAGAAATACATCTACAGCCAACTTAAAGTTTAAAATTGCGAGAAATACAAAACAACTCAAAATTTCACATTTTTAAAGTACTAATTTTATTTTTTTTTTTTATCTAGAAGCTTTATTTATAATTTACTTAATCTAAATAAGGACATATGTTAAGATAACTTCTTTAATCTAAATAAGGACATATGATAAGTTGAACTTTAAAAGCTTAATAATTTACCAAAAAAAAAAAAAAAAAAAAAAAAAAAAAAAAAAAAAGTATAATATAATTAAAAATTATTTCTGAGAAAAGTCCCTGAATAAACAACAATTAAAATGTTAGCTTCAATAAATATTTTGTTTTAGTTTCTGTTCAATGGAAAAATAATTGATGCAATGAACACATTAATTAAATTACATTACTCTTCATACAATTAACCCTAACCATATCATCAAATACGTTAAAGATAATCATGCGCTAAACTAACGCATTATTATAACTTGCCATATTGTTGTATTATTTGATTAATTAAGAATTAAGAATATTTTTACTTATATGTTTATTAAATAAAAATACGGAAATTTAAAATATTTGTAAATAGTGATATTTATTGTGAGAAATTAAAAAAAAACAAAAAAACTTCTTAAATAATCAATCTCTTCAGTCATCAACGTAAAAATCGTATTCCTTTGAAAACTGATCAAATATCTGCATCATTTTGACTCACTATATTTCGAAATTGAAAATACCTACCGCAGTGACGTCTAGCCGTCACTAAAAGTCTACGTAATGACTGCGATGTCTGAAGTGCACAGCCACGGATTCATGATAATTAAAAAAAGTCGAAATATTTCGAAAGTGCATGCGTAAAATTTACGCAGATTATTTTTCTAAGGTTAATTGCTAAAAAAAACTACTAAAACATTTTTCTGTGTAGTTAAATGTTTCTTAAAATAAATTTCCCTTATTTCTTTCATGATTTGTTTTTTAACTTTTTAGTAAAGCGATGAGAAGATTTTAGCTTTGATTGTTAATAATGAAATATATCTTATGAACTTTTGCCGGAAATAAAACAATTGAAAAAGATTACAGTAAGAGTTACTGTTTTGGATCCTGTATGTGAAAATAACGATACTAATATACCCTTTATACAAGGACTAGTATTATTTGTTGTATTTAGTGAGGCTTTACTCAAGCACCCTGATTAGGCACTGTTATTATATAAATGTCCCAGTACCGGGTGGTTTCTATTGAATTTAAGTAGTACTGATCACGTTAGTTGGGAATTTGGAGGTTAGGAAGTTGGCTTATTAGATAGATAGATAAGTGGACGTAGGGTTATACCTAAAAGGTAAACGTCTAAGCCAACTAATTAGGTTGTTCCTAGATTCTTGTTATATGCGGTTTTATAATGTCTCGAAACCAGGATAAATTATAAAGGAATAAGAGTTTGTTTATTTTTTTTTTTTTTTTTGGGAGTTACCCAGCGGTAAAAAGAATGAGTTAAGAGGAATAAATTAGCAGAAACAAGCCCTCCTCACAGCATTCCATATTTATTTAGGTTTTCATTGGGAGCAAGAACTTCTACACTCCCTATAATAAAAAATTCGTTGCTTTCCCGAAGAAGGGAGTAAAAAAAATAAACAACTACTTTCTCACTTCTTAAAGAAGTGATTAGCGAATGGGTACTGAATATTTTGGAAGGTATTGCAAAAAGAAATGCATAGCTTCTAGAAGGCATACTTCTGAAGGCAGTGACAACCACCAACAGCGTTGTCAATTCGATGCGTTTCACACCATTTTGGGTGCTTTTTTAAATTTTATGTGCGAAAAATTCCTTTGTTGGTTCGCTTTTCGGTGCATTTTTTATGATTTGTGGTGCCACCAAAACAAATTCAACACAACTTTTTGTTTTAAGTGTTTCAAAAAGGCCTTCAAAAAGTCCTTTCAATAGTTACCGCTGGGTAGGGTTTGATTCAATACAATTATAAAAATTCAGTTTAATTGATGCTGCCGTTGTCCAGCTCCACATTTGTAGATAATTAATCATTACATTTGTTACATATATTAACAACAAGAAGTAAATTCAATATTCTGTTAATAAATTCCGTTAAAAAATAAGTACAAGTTGAAAATAAAATATAATTCGGTGTTTAAAATTTTGATTTTAAACAAGTTGCTATAAATATGGGTATCACAATGGGTTAAGTATAACAAGCCTTATAAGGAAATGGCATGACTATAAATAAACATTTCTCAAATAAATTTGTTTTTAATATTATTAAACAGCTTGTGCCTAATTGACATCAATAGTTAAACAGTTTCCACCTCTTATCACAAAACAAAAGTATCAAGCGATTTAAGTTTTAAGTGTTTTTAGTTGACAATTAGTTTTATCTTTTAATAAACTGCTGCAACTCACATAAATTTACATATGTATGTATGTTATATTCATTATATTCATACAACCCAAATACAAATTCTGCATTAATTAAATAGAATGTTTTTTTTCCTATCCACATCATACTGCATTTTGCAAACAAGTATTGGCTTTAAAACAAAAAATTTCTCTAAAATGCAAATAATGATTGTATTTCAGAACATTTCTGTTGATATTTTTTAAATTCAGCTTGAAAAAAATAAAGAAAGACACAAATACAATTGATTTTTCATTTAATTATGATCGCTAAAGTGCTTTTGACTGCATGAGTGACACCATGGCTGACTAATTGTCTAGAAATGGTTCAATTGATATGTCACTTAATATGCACTTTTAATATAAAAAAAAATATATATATAAAATACTATAATAATGAATTTTAAAACAAGTGATATCATGACCCATTGACTAAATATTTTGAAAATATGTAGTTAATTTTTCTTTTTCAATAGCCCGTCAGGCACATGAATTAAAATATCTTAGTAGTAAATTTTATAAAAATATTATTTGAAAATTTTTAGAGAGAAAATTTAATTTGTTGAAAATGAAAATCTTTTAAAACATTAAATGCAAGCAACATGCGATAATACAAAAGTTATAGCAAAAAAGAGATCGGCATTGATCTATGTAAACCTAGTAGAAAAAAAACCGACTAGAGTTTTAAGAAATGTCAACTTTATGATATGTTTTAATACTTATAGCAGCTCAGCTGGATGAGCACACTACGCGTTCTACGCTTTTTCCCATACAAAAGTAGAATCTGTGTGCTTATATGTAACAAGTTACATTCATAAAAGCGAGCGATGACTTGACGAGTAAAATGAGAAACGTAGGTCTACCCTAAATTATATTTGCGTTACTCCGCAAATATAGTTTAATTAAACTCTTCATCACAGGTGGAGAGGGTACACATAAATTTTTCATCCCATTTGTAACTTCTGCAAATTTGACCTAAGATCTTATAATGGGTATGTATTAGGGATGCCAAACGGGAAATCCCGAATCCCGAAATCCCGGGATTTTTCGGGATTGTAAAATCCCGAATCCCGGGATTTATTTTTTTTAATCCCGGGATATTTAATATATCAACTTTTCTGTACAAAAATGTTCGTTTTTACTGAATTTTTATACTCTATACAAAAAAAAAATTATTAAAAATTACATTTCAGTTGTATTTTTTTTTTATAATTCTTTATTTTAAATTTTTACATTTTGTTTACGTATTATATAAATATGTATTAAATAAATTGTTTTGTTATGTTTTCCTTTTTAAAAATATATGTTATATATATATATTTGAAAATTCATAAGTAAAAAAAAAAAAAATTTTGTTGTTTATTTAAAAAAAATCCCGAAAAATCCCGTAATCCCGGGAAATCCCGGGATCCAATAATCCCGGAATTTCGGGATCGGGATTTCAAAATCCCGAATCCCGGGATTTTCTAAAATCAATCCCGATTGGCATCCCTAGTATGTATAAGTAGCGAATTTGATTTACCGATATCCGTCTCACCGTCTGTCACTTAAAATTGGTTTTAAGAATACCCTAGAAATGATAAGGAGTAGATTGTTATATATTTCTGTTGTAGTGTTCTTTATAAAAGTACGCAGTATGGCCACTAACTGCTCTGAATTATGTACATACCGTCTTCGATTAAGTAGAGTGAATGCCACACATATTGGCATGTGTTTATTTACAATAATATCCATTACTTACATATAAACATGTGTTGGTCAAAAGGAATCATATTTACATGATGCGTTCCATTTCTTTCACTTGAATATATATAAAGACGTAGCGTGATCCATTTCGAGGTTCCCTAAATTTGTAAAGAAAAAAACACAGAAAATTCAAATTTAATGGGGAATGTTTATTATCACTTGAAAGAACATTCTCTGGCATTTATTTTTTGAAGGTTACATATATCTACCAAATGTTGGCCGTTGCTACGTCGCAGATGGTCCATCCGTTGAGTCCAATTTTCGATGACTCGTTCGAGCATTTCGACTGGTAACTGGCGAATGACACGCGTGATGTTTTCCTCCAAGGTCCGAATCGAAGCAGGTTTATCCGCATAATTTTTAGACTTCCTGACGGGAAGAAGTCCAACGGTGTGATATCACACGATCTTGGCGGCCAATCGCCCGGCCCAAAACGTGAAATGATGTGCTCACCGAACTGTTCTCTCAATAAATCTATTGATTGATGCGATGTGTGGGAAGTGGCGTTCGAACCGGCATCATTTTTAAAGAAATATGGACCGATGATTTCACCGGACCACAAACCACACCAAACAGTTGTTATTTTTTTGTTCATCGCTGAACAAAATTTGCCTCGAAAACGTCGGATCTCGTTCCACACGTCAGTCCGAGTTGCTGCGAACGGCGCGGAATCGACTCTCCACGGCCTTCGTGTACACTCTCAGCTACGGCCGCTATATTTTCTTCACAGCGTGCTGCACGTGGTCTATTCGGTCGAATGTTATCCAATAATGAATGATGGGTCATAACATGGGTGATGGTGTTGCGAATAGTACGCTCAGTAGGCCGATTATGTTGACCATAAGTTGAGCGAGGTGCAGGAAACACATTCCTCACAGAAAGTGAATTTTCGTAATAAAGTTGAACGATTTGTAAACGTTGTTCAGCCGTAAGTCTTTCCATTATGAAATGCCAAACAATACTAAACAAAAATAACATGACAGCATGACACGACTCACACTTGATCGGTCAAAAAAAGGCTATTGAAAAAAGTATCTCTACTTGAATCAAAGACTGAGGTATGGAATAGGAACAAATGTGATATGAACAGTGATATAGAAAATAACTCACTACTAGACGTTTAGTAGCTTCGTAAGGTTAGTATAAAAGATCAATGAAATTTAATAAAAGGTAATTACAAATTACTATTCTGGCACATAAGAGCGCTCGTGTTTTATTTCTATAAGACATTACATGGCAATTCTGCCCAACTACACGCAGAGAAAAAATTTGTTTAGATATGGTCACCTCCAACAAAGCTATTTTTAGACAAAATTTTAAACATATTATGTTTAAATTTTACCATATTATTGTCACCGACAAACATATAATTGTTAAATAAGTCCACCATCAAGAAGCCACAACCATATTATGTTTGCCTCTAAACATGTTATGGTTAAATATGACAATAATTTGTTTTTAAATTACCAATAGTATATTCCTCTTTTCTAAGAGCAACATGCTTTGGTTGAAAATCAACCATGCTATTATAAATGTTAAACATATTTTAGTTAGTACTAACCAAAAGATGTTCGGAGACAACCATAATATGGTTGTGCCTTCTTGATGTAGGACTTTTAACAATAATATGTTAGTCGGTGACAATAGTATGGTTAAATTTAAACATAATATGTTTGCAATTCTCTTTAAAAATAGTTTTGTTGGAGGTGACCAAATGTAAACATATTTTTTCTCTGGGTGTAGTAACATGGCATATGAAGTGAGTTTGCAATACAGGATAACAAAAAGTCTCCAGCATATACAGCTTATATTTAGCTGGAAACCATTCCAAATATTCTCATCCACTTAATAGATCCTGCCACTACTCCAAGACGGACGAAAACATATACTCACCATAAATTGAACAACCACTAGAGGAGATCTTGCATAATCTAAATAATGCAGAGGAACGTTAGTTGAAAATAAGGGATGTAACAATACGTCTTTTTGCCGATACGATAACGATATTCAAAATAAAATATCATCGATATCGTTACCGATACGAATACTCAATTTGAATTCAAGTTAAAATTAACAAAACTCAAGTAGAAAAATTTTTTCATTATACAGAACTAGAGTGTAAGAGGTTATTATTATTTACAATTTAATAATATTTTAAAACAAAAAATAAAATTTTAATGCATGATAATATTAACAAAAAATAAATTTTTTTTTAAATAACAAAGTAAATGCCCAACTATAAAATGTTCAAGCATTGTATCGAATATCGAGAATTGTAGATAAAAGGTAGGTTTCATTATATTCTGAATCCTCAAATCTTTTATCTAAAAAATTTAGTCCAGCGGAAAGGGTTTTGGAAAGATTTAAAAAAATGAGGGACATATACGAGTCCATCGTATATATCGACAGAAAATAAAAAAATTAGACAACGTAAAAATTTAAAAGACGATCTTGAATTAATTAAACTAAAGCACAAACACAAAGAGTAGTATGCTATAAAATAGAAATTTGATTTGAAAGCACTAGCAACACAAGAAACAATTGCAGCATACAGCCTAGAAACAGTTTCTAAAGCACTCTCAAGCTATGCTAGAAATCATGATGAGCTACAAATTTTTTTAGCAGCAGTACTGATTGGGAAAACTCTTACTGAAACAGCAAAATAAGGTTTCTTACGATATGTCTGCCACGCCAAATTGACATCTGGAATAAGAACAGCAAAATATATTTATGAAAGCCAGAGCATTTCGCTTCTACAAAGGCATTACTCGAACAAAGATACAACAGCTCAAAAACAATTCCGGAACTACAGTCAAAATTGAGCGTTATATACCAAGGAAAACTGTCGGTTAATTCATACAAAGAAACAAAGGATAGCAAATATAATAGGCAACTTAAAGAGATTGGATTGAATAACGACGTCTCAAAGGCAGAAAATAATTTATAATTACGCTAAACGCAAATCTTGCCTTAGATTCATTTAAAAGGGATATTATAATCAATTTCAAGACAGCCATGATTGCAGCTCGTCCCTAGACCTAGAAAGGGAAAATAAGTTAAACCAAAAATATATAATGCACATTCAAAGGCAACAACTTAATAATAATGGAAACAGGAGAAACAATGGTGTAATTTATTTCTGCATAACAATAACAACAACTTTAACAGAAACAATAACTTCCCCAATAGAAGAAACAACAAAAATTTTAACAGAAACAGTAACTTCCCTTATAGAAATAACAAAAAACAATTTTTAACAGAGACTATAGGTGTGTTCATTTACTTTACTAGCAGAAACTTGCAATGAGAGAGTAAATTTAAAAGTTACAAAATTTTTCTCCCAAATGCTCAAAAAATAAAAAAGTAAATGAACGCTTTACCAGCAAAAACTAGCAAGTTAGGAATATCGACACTATTCGACTTGAAGGTACAAGATTATTTCTTAATAAATTAAATTCCTTTGAACTATTTGCGCAAGAATATTGTTCCTTAATTTTAAAAAAATAAAAATTTTATTTTATTGTAAAATTATGAAAATAATTTTTGTTTTGTAAATAAAAATATGAAACAGGTAGTTGAATAATTCTTGCTAGTAAAAATTTTACCATCAGAAATTTTCAACAAATATTTTGTCTCTCAAATTAGTATACTCTTTTTTCACTCTCTCGTTGCGAGTTTTTCGAGTACGTCAACACTTACTAGTAACCATTATTGAAAATAAGCAATAATATTCTGTTAATGAACAAACCTGTTAACTTCCCAAACAGAAATAGTGACAACACCAAAAACAACCATAATATGGTTGTGCCTTCTTGATGTAGGACTTTTAACAATAATATGTTAGTCGGTGACAATAGTATGGTTAAATTTAAACATAATATGTTTGCAATTCTCTTTAAAAATAGTTTTGTTGGAGGTGACCAAATGTAAACATATTTTTTCTCTGGGTGTAGTAACATGGCATATGAAGTGAGTTTGCAATACAGGATAACAAAAAGTCTCCAGCATATACAGCTTATATTTAGCTGGAAACCATTCCAAATATTCTCATCCACTTAATAGATCCTGCCACTACTCCAAGACGGACGAAAACATATACTCACCATAAATTGAACAACCACTAGAGGAGATCTTGCATAATCTAAATAATGCAGAGGAACGTTAGTTGAAAATAAGGGATGTAACAATACGTCTTTTTGCCGATACGATAACGATATTCAAAATAAAATATCATCGATATCGTTACCGATACGAATACTCAATTTGAATTCAAGTTAAAATTAACAAAACTCAAGTAGAAAAATTTTTTCATTATACAGAACTAGAGTGTAAGAGGTTATTATTATTTACAATTTAATAATATTTTAAAACAAAAAATAAAATTTTAATGCATGATAATATTAACAAAAAATAAATTTTTTTTTAAATAACAAAGTAAATGCCCAACTATAAAATGTTCAAGCATTGTATCGAATATCGAGAATTGTAGATAAAAGGTAGGTTTCATTATATTCTGAATCCTCAAATCTTTTATCTAAAAAATTTAGTCCAGCGGAAAGGGTTTTGGAAAGATTTAAAAAAATGAGGGACATATACGAGTCCATCGTATATATCGACAGAAAATAAAAAAATTAGACAACGTAAAAATTTAAAAGACGATCTTGAATTAATTAAACTAAAGCACAAACACAAAGAGTAGTATGCTATAAAATAGAAATTTGATTTGAAAGCACTAGCAACACAAGAAACAATTGCAGCATACAGCCTAGAAACAGTTTCTAAAGCACTCTCAAGCTATGCTAGAAATCATGATGAGCTACAAATTTTTTTAGCAGCAGTACTGATTGGGAAAACTCTTACTGAAACAGCAAAATAAGGTTTCTTACGATATGTCTGCCACGCCAAATTGACATCTGGAATAAGAACAGCAAAATATATTTATGAAAGCCAGAGCATTTCGCTTCTACAAAGGCATTACTCGAACAAAGATACAACAGCTCAAAAACAATTCCGGAACTACAGTCAAAATTGAGCGTTATATACCAAGGAAAACTGTCGGTTAATTCATACAAAGAAACAAAGGATAGCAAATATAATAGGCAACTTAAAGAGATTGGATTGAATAACGACGTCTCAAAGGCAGAAAATAATTTATAATTACGCTAAACGCAAATCTTGCCTTAGATTCATTTAAAAGGGATATTATAATCAATTTCAAGACAGCCATGATTGCAGCTCGTCCCTAGACCTAGAAAGGGAAAATAAGTTAAACCAAAAATATATAATGCACATTCAAAGGCAACAACTTAATAATAATGGAAACAGGAGAAACAATGGTGTAATTTATTTCTGCATAACAATAACAACAACTTTAACAGAAACAATAACTTCCCCAATAGAAGAAACAACAAAAATTTTAACAGAAACAGTAACTTCCCTTATAGAAATAACAAAAAACAATTTTTAACAGAGACTATAGGTGTGTTCATTTACTTTACTAGCAGAAACTTGCAATGAGAGAGTAAATTTAAAAGTTACAAAATTTTTCTCCCAAATGCTCAAAAAATAAAAAAGTAAATGAACGCTTTACCAGCAAAAACTAGCAAGTTAGGAATATCGACACTATTCGACTTGAAGGTACAAGATTATTTCTTAATAAATTAAATTCCTTTGAACTATTTGCGCAAGAATATTGTTCCTTAATTTTAAAAAAATAAAAATTTTATTTTATTGTAAAATTATGAAAATAATTTTTGTTTTGTAAATAAAAATATGAAACAGGTAGTTGAATAATTCTTGCTAGTAAAAATTTTACCATCAGAAATTTTCAACAAATATTTTGTCTCTCAAATTAGTATACTCTTTTTTCACTCTCTCGTTGCGAGTTTTTCGAGTACGTCAACACTTACTAGTAACCATTATTGAAAATAAGCAATAATATTCTGTTAATGAACAAACCTGTTAACTTCCCAAACAGAAATAGTGACAACACCAAAAACAATATGTTGCCTTATAGAAATAGTAGCAACAATAATTCGAATTTTAACCGGAGCAACAACAATTATGACACGTTTCCACAACAATCGGTTCTGTGCACCGGAACGACTCGAAGTTCAATGACCAGCAACCGCCCAGTAAAAAATGTGCTCCAAAAAGAACAGGTTTTATGTATGAATTCATACCTCAAATCGCTTCAAACCTGCTGATGGGATGCCTGATTTTTGTATGGGGTGTTCCCGGTTTGGAGGACTATTTTCTGCTGACAATAAGCGCTTCTTCTAACATAATAAAAAAATGCAAATAAAGCACTCCTTAAGTGCTTTTTTAAAGGGCTAACTATATTTACATATTCATAAATGTTTTGATTTTACTGGCTTAAAAGCCTTTTTTAAGCATTTTCGTAAAGCATAATAAATTTTTTTGCTTTAAAACCTTCTTCGTTGTCAGCACTAAAATAGCAGCTTTTTTGGTATGTTTTATTCGTTATCATTTACTGCTGTATAAGAGGCTCTTACAGAAGCGCTCGATAATGCGCTTTTTCTCTTAAGTGCTAAAAAATACACAAATTGTTTTACTGTCGCTTTGTTCTTAGCGGTTTTTTTAACTCTGAAAAAAAATGTTAAATTCATTCACTAAATAGTTTCTAAGGTCGTTTTCAAGAATTTTTCCTGTGTCAGAATCTTTTTCAAAATTAGAAGGGAAAATCAAGGCTAATTCTGACAGTCGTTTTCTCAGAGTTGAGAAAACTCAAATAAATGTTTTGCAACAATGAAAAAATAAATTCGATTCATTTAGTATCGACTTAAAGAATAAGTAATAATATTGCTTTCGGATCGATAAAGTATTCGATCACGACTGCCATTATTAGCCCCAAGTTATTTAAAAAAAAAATTTATTCCGGTGTGCAAAGGTTTCAACTGTTAAGTCACTGTCATCTGAAGTGTCATTTCGTTAGTTTAACAACCGAATAACGCGTAAAAATATGTAGTTAAAAATTTATTACAAAAGTGGTGGTCCAAACGTGGTTACTTTGCGAGCAGTACATGGTGACTAAGGCCGTCATAATCGACCTTATATGCAAGGAATTAGCAAGATTGTAAAAAAATTTAAGCAGATCTGTAAATCATCGTAATGTGCGCACTACCGAAAAAATGGAAGAATCGTTATCGTCAATTCAGAGCACTTTGGCCGCATGATAAACAACTTTTTTGGCCTGCAAGTAAAGACTATGAATTGCACGATATGAGGTTTCAACAAGATGTTTCAATGAGCCACACAACAAGACAGATTTTGACTTTATTGCATAAGAAGTTTCCACAGCGCGTTTTTTCATGCTTTGACGACGTCAATTGGCCACAAGATAATGCGATTTGACTTCATTATTTTTTGTGGGGCTACGTCAAAGATCATGGCAAAGCAGACACTCCTCTAATGTTGGAACATTTGAAAACCAAAATTCGTCAAGTTATCTCCGAGATACCGCCCAAAATGTGCGAAAAGGGGGCCAAAAACTACCTCAAAAGGATCGCCTAATGCAACCAAGGTAGGCGCGTTCTTTAAACGACTTTGTATTTCGTACGTAATAGCAAGGTACACGCATTATAACAAAATAAAAGTTTCATCGAGATAATGGCTTTAAGTTTGTTTTATTTAAATTTACTTTTGAAACCGAAAAATGGACAACCCGTTACAAAAAAAATTGCAAATTCTTCTTTAATTATGCAATCAATTTTATTAAACTTCTGTGCCACTTTATTAAGTGATCTGTGTACAATGATTCATCATTCAAATTAAAATTGTCTAATCTTTAGTTAGTTTATTCATTAAAATTTAAATGTTTTGTACTTAGTTATAATTCTTTCGTTTAAGTAAATTTTTTGTTGACTTTTTCACACATAACGAAATTTTGAATAAAATTTAATTAAAGTTGATTTCTTTAAATAAAAATGCATTTTATTCACAATAAAATAAACAGTTGTCAACAAAAATGCCATTCAATTCAATTCGATTGAACCCAGTTGTAATTGATTTCAATTCAACAACAACTGAATAAATTACAATACAAATAAGTACAATACAATTACATACGTACATACATACATATTAACATACATGAACGCTAACTAACGTTAGTTTGTAAACATTATAAGCACACGAAAAATCCAGTCAGTCAATAAATACTGTCTCCAGTGTGGATGGTTGTGCCTTTTTTGTGCAATTGTGGGTGGGAGTGTGGAACTGAAAATAGCGATCAGGCAAGCAGCACGAGCGTTTGTGCGTCGGTATCTGTCAATATAGTGCGTTTGTCATTGTCATATCACAGCAGTACAATTGTCAATTAATTTGTTTTGCAATTTTTGTTTAACGAAAATTGTTTTATACTTATTTGTATATTTGAAATGAATACGACAGCAGGAGAAAAAGGCTTTTAAAGTATAGGAATCAGTTATTGTTATTGGATCCTTATGTACACATACTAAAGCTATATATGAAAAATGATTTGAATAACAAACCTACACTTTAAAGATACCAACTGTACTTTTAAAGACTTTGTCATCACTATGGGTAGATAAAGAACAAACTTTTGGCCACAAATAACTTTTTCATTAAAATTACAAAATATTTAATAGCAGATTGTTAACTTTTATTATATCTGCTTTTATTGCAATAGTATTTTCACTTAATTTGTCGTTTATATGAACACCATAATTATATTATAGTTGAGACCAGGGTTGTGAAGTCGGAGTCGGAGTCGAAGTCGAAGTACCCACAAAAACTCGCGACTTCAACTCCAAAAGTCTTCTACTTTACATATGTAAAAAACGGCGGCACGAAATTACACGCCAAGAATTAACTCCCCAAAAGAAAATTAAATAGCCCCTTAAAATGTGTACAGAAAGCCACAACAATATTTTTGGGGGTTATTTCATTTTGTTTCAATCCGGTGATTATTTCATATGAAATTACCCCAAAAAATTCATTATGAAATAAAGCCCTAATAAATTTTTTGGGGATTATTTCATTTTTAAATTTATAACGAAAACGTTTTAGGAGCAAGAATTTTCTCGTCTATGGTATAACAAACACCGGCTTCGCTAACTAAAGCTTCTCTTCCCCGAAGCGTGGGGGTCATATACATTTAGTACAAGGTTAAAGTATGAGTCGGAGTCGCATTCGGAGTCGGATTTAAACAGTTTCAGCTTTACTTCAGTTAAAGTCTTAGTTAGAACACCCAAAGATGACAGTGGACAGTCATAAAAGAGTTTATAGAGGTCATATGGTGGCAGAGAAAATATTTTTGCTCACCGTCAGCAAAAATATTTTTAATGAAATATTTTTGAACATATTACGGTTTCTTTAAGCATAGTGTTATTTCATCAAGATGTCGCAATGGTCGCCTCCGAACATGTTATGGTTAATAAAAACAATAGTTTATTTACTGCTAATAATTATATGGTTTAATATTAACAAAAAAAATTTTCTCTTTTCTAAGAACAACATGTTATGGTTGAAAAACAGGTATAATTTTATAAGTGGATATTATTATAATGATATTGTTAACATTAATATGTTTAGAGGCAACCATAATATTATTGTGTTTTCTTGATGGAGGACTAATTTAACCATAATATCGTTGCAAATGGCATTAATATGTTTAAAGTACCAGTAATATGCTTGAAACAATTTCGTTAAAATAGTGTTGTTGGAGGTGACCATATCGAAAAATATGTTTTCTTTACGTGTAGGTAACGTATTTAACCACAAAACTGTTTCTGCAGTCAGTATATGATTGCAATAACTATAACGTTCTTATTATCTTGTACTAACGCTATTCTTTATATCCTTTCTACTGAATATTTAAGTTATTTTTATTGCAAATAAAAAGAATTCTAAAAATACTTCGTACAGATGTATCAATTTAAATTTTGAAAACGAATTTTTGATATTATTTATGCATTAACAGAGCTGATAATTTATGAATGCCTCGTTTAAATATCTATGAATAGTATGCTGGCATTTGTTTTGTATGTGCGTGTCACATAAATCGATGGGAAGTAGTAAACGTACATACAAATATCCTTCATTACCATTCTTGGTACAATTGTTCTACTTACATATGACCTGAGGCCATACATTATTACAATACATACAAAATTTGCGTGGGCTCGATTAATCAATTGCTTGGAACGTACACCTGCTAACCTACAACTCGACGCTACAACGATTTTCTTTAACATTTTAGATGAAGTTGCAAACAAGTTTCTACTTTTAGTTTTTTAAACTTTTATTTTTAAAACTTTATTCTGTGTTTTTGAATTTGCACTTTGAATTTTTCACTTTTATAATAACAACAAAATAATAAAAATAAAAAGTCTGTAATGCAAAGCATATACAAACTAAATATTTTAATATAAAACACATAGTAGCACTGCTGTACCAAGGATGATATCACCGAAGGATATCACCGAATGGTTAACATTCTTTATTGTCCAACTTTGAAAACACAAAAAAGCTTTACCCGCTAAAGTTCTTCACTTTACGATACCTTATCTAAAACTAAACATATCACAGGATGGGTCGCTGCAGTTATATCAAATCTATGACATCTATTGTTTTCTATAATTCTCGTCTGAACTTCTACTATACTCATTTACCGTTACTTTTTTATTATCAAACACTTTGAAAGTATGTAAACATTTTAATTGAATGTCCATAGCAAATATTTTAGCATAACATTCAAAAAATTCATACAGTGATGTTTAACCCATTTTTCGCCGCACCAAGCAAACTTACAATATAATAACGAAATAAGATTTTAAGAAACTGCCAGATAAAAACATTGCAACAAAAAGAAAGTATGAGTGCTGCTGATTAAAATCACCGGTCGGCGAAAAATGGGTTAATGGTACTTTACACTATCACTTTAATCTTGAGTATTTTAAGGAAGAGACAATTCTTTCATGGTTAGCTGTAATTGATTTTTAGAAATTTTCAAACAAAAATTAGATCAGGGAAACATTTTCGTCAAAATGCTTAAGAATTGTGTGATAGTGTAAAACGGCTTTTTTATACTACAGCTACACTTAATATTCTTATACTACAACAAATTACATTTTGAATTAATGTGAATATTTTTAGTTAGAACTACAAATTATTATTAATTTAATGGACTTGCATAACAATATGAAAGACAATTGAAGCACAGCCGCGAAAAAAGTTGTAAAAGCAACTTTTTGCAAAAGCATTTTTTTGCCGTAGACCGTTAACATTACTCTCTTCCACTGTTTATACATAAAATCGTCCAAAATTATGATCCTTAACGCCTTCAAAATGGCAAACAAAAACTCAGCCAATGGAAGAACGTTGTAAGTTATTAAAATAAAACAAAAAAAAATTGTCAACAATGGAATAACATGGAATAAAAGCCTTTGGCATAAAAGTTTTTATTTTCATTATGTTTAACCCTGCTGTTACGTTTGGACCATTTTGGTAAAATTTTTATTTGTATTTTTTATTGAAATTTGCAATGGATGTCGATGGAAATCGAATAGAAAAAAAAATTTAATTTATGGACCATTTTGGTGAATGCATTTTATATAATTTTTAACAATTTTTTTATAATTTTTTAGTAAGTAAAAATACTTATGTCTCATAGTTATTTTCGCAGTAAGATGAACAAATTGTTTTCCTATTAAATTTGCATACGAATCTATTGCATAAAGTGCATTTGGCGTCACATTTAGATTTACAGCAATTGCAAGTTCCCCGTTTCCTAGAAGCTAATTTGTTATTTAACTAATTCTAGATGGTATACAATCTGCTAACGAAGCTTGTTGTTGAGTCAATAGCTCTGCTGCAATTTTTTTTAGTTTTGACTGTAATTTTCAAAATGTATTCTTCTTGTGATAGACATATAGCAAGCTGACGTAAAAACTCTAGTCTTCTGCGATTTAAATCATTTGCAGCCCACGAAGAATCAATTCCTCTATATAAAATAAATGCATTCAATGCGGATATATCCACTATATGAAAAGACAACATTTGGCCATCGATTTGTTTTTATTTTATTGCTATACACGCAGACAAAAAAATATGGTTGGGCATGGTTACGGCAACTTAACTTTATTCCTGGTAACAATAATTGTTGTCGTACACAAAATATTTTTTATTTTTACTTAATATCAACAATATTATAGTTACCGTAAACATGTCAATGTTTATCGCAATTATAAATTTAAGTATGGTTCACTGAAAAATAATCATTTTTATAACAACTAAATAATGATAACTTTAAAAAGATACTTAATTCCTCACAACCATTCAATGATATTTAATAGCCATAACATGATAACTTTCTATACGTGTACTCATAATATGTTTAAGATGCAAACAAAATATCTTTACTATAATGATATTTTGTTATCGCCATTTGTAAAATAGTTTTGCATCAGTTGTGACGTTTCTTTTACATATGCCTTTCGAATTATTTGTTATTCAGTGGTTAAACAATTTAAAAAAATACTAATTAAAAAAAATTAAAAATAAAGAATTTGTAGGTACATTAAAAAAAATATAAGTGTCACAAAATAAAATATCAATGCTAAAAAATTTGAACATTGTCTGAAAATGGTGCCATAATATTGACCATTCACAGAAAAAATTATTAAATTTCTCCAATCACCAAATATGTTCTAAATTTATAATATCAAGCAAACAAGTTGTTGATTTTGCACCTATTACCATTTCAAACAATGTGTTAATTTATTTAAATAAATATTGACAATTCTCAACAACAATTCTACATGTTTAAATTATTTTATTTTAAACGAAAAAAGTCAATTAAGATTTTTTGTTATTTAATTAAAATTTTAATTGAAAATTTATTTCAATACAACTAAAATGTTAATTGAATCAAAATTAAATTTTTAATTTTCTTTCAACAAAAAAAATAATTGATTCAATTATCTCATTAATTAAATTTAAATACTTTTTAAACCATTTTTTTATTGATAAAACACTTTATTCTGTGTTGTTTTGTGTTATTTTAGAGAAAAAGAATGAAAATTCTATAAAATAATTTATAAATAGTTGCGACCTACGACAAAAATAGGTTAAAAAAATTATGTTTAAAGTTGCATCATATTATGATGTGAAATATCTGTAGCAGTTTTTCGTTAAGATTTCCAGTAAGTAAATAAGCATAAATATTTATTAAAAATACTTTTCGGTCTTTAATCTACATATTATTATGCTAAACATGATAATAATATGATTACACTAAGTTATAATATGATGTAATAAAAACCAATTAGGATTAAGGGAAAAATATTATGATGTTATATTACGAATATATTTGGCCATAATAAGAATTAATAATAATCGTAATATGTTGACTACAATCATAAATGTTATCATAATATGTTGCTCTTAGAATATGTTAACCACAACCATGTTTTTTTCTTTTCGTGTAGTAGCTAATTATTTAATCAACTCATCAAAAGTGAAATTTTCATGACAGTTATAAAACGCAAGAAGAAGAGCTTCCCACTTGCCCAATAATTCACGAATGGGAGCAAACTTGTCGCTACTTTTTGTTGTTTTCTGTAGATAACGTCATCAAAACGGAGAGCACTTGTTATAATGTGAAAAATATTTTCGCTCATAATGGACCGGAATATTGAACGACCAAAACATGCATCAAATAAACCATACAAGTTTTCCTTTTTGCCTCTACAACATAAAATTATTATGATTGATCCCTTCACGTATACACAAGATCAAAAATATTTTTTATACCGATATGTTTTCACATTTATTTCAACCATATTTTTCTTATTTTCAACTATTATTTTTTACTCTCGGAGGGTAAATAGGAGAAAAGTAGATAGAGCGGCATCTTGATATCCCAAAACTTGTACCTGGTATTCTCTGCTGAAGCTCTAATATGACGTGGTAAAGAAATTGCACTTAATTGCATTTTGTTTTTCGCAATGTATTGTGCATCGATACCACAATCTTCTTCACAATTTTCCATTTCATATTCATATGTATCATCAATACCCCCTTCAATTTGAATATTTTCATCTAATAAAAATTTCAGAAATTGCCCACTGCTGTCCACATTTTGTAGATATTTAATTTTTTTCTCATTGAGAAAGTTAACAGATTAAAAGCTTATCACAAACTGGTGGAAGAATCATACTGGTTGTACACATATCTGTATAAAAATGGCAAATCCCCGAAATAGAACAATATAATAAACATAACATAAACATAAAATAGATAATATAATAAAATATATATTCAATGCACAATAAAAGAATTTGGAGAATTACATAATTATTATTTCGTTCATAAAATATTTCAAAAGTCTCGGCAAATGAGTTTTATATCTTCTTACTTTTGAAAAATAGAAAGTGGACCATAATGGTCCCTAATCTAAGATTTGTAAGTTTTTTTCAACCCAAAAACAGGGTTAATTAATCAAAAAATAAATAATTAAAATTAAATAAATAAATTAAAAAATAAATAGTCCTGCCTGTTGAAAACGTTTTTTTTTCTTTGGCTTTTCTGAAAAATAATTATTTTGTTACTTGAAATATGCTTTAATAAAAATATCATCATATACTAAGAATATTTTCTTCCACAATTAAATCCAACGAAAAAAAAAACGTTTTTCGCTGCTGTGCTTGAAATATCCCTAAAAACTATTATATAATTTGTGACCTTCATGTAATCAACAACTAAATAGTTGATGAAGCCCTAACATATTATGCCCTTTGTCACTTGATTATATGAAGTTCTATAGAAGTCAATGAAATAAGCTGGAATTTGAGGACAGTGAACTATAGACAGACAGAAATTATAGATCGAATGAAAAAAAGTTAATGTTAAGTTTTGTACAAGAATTAAGTACGGATTATTTAAATAAGCTTATTTAAAATTTAAGAATTTTCCGATGAGGACCTTAATTATGAACCCACCCAGCAAAAACTAGGTAATGACTTGAAATTACTGAACAACTTATTTTTCAAGGACTACTTCATACCATCTGCATTACATAGAAGTAGTTAAGTAATGGTTGACATATAATTTGATACATAAGTACTTGTTTATGAGTTGATTAACGATATTTATAATTTATTCATAATAAAATACATTTATTTATTCAAATCTAATACAAATTGATTTTAAATACATATGTGTTCTTAAAATTGGTTTTTTTTTTATTTGTTATAAATGAATATGAATTTGAATATGAAAAATTTAAATACCTAATTGATTTTGATATGTATTTTAAAATTCAAATTCTGAATAAAAACTACACTTATCAATCAACCAAACGATATTATAACGATATCGTCTAGGTGATATATATTATAATATATGATATCGATCTTGTATCATAAACGATAGTATTTAAATTGTTCATTTCCCTATAATAATGTTTTTCCATGAAAATATCATATCGTTTTTACATTAATATCGTTCTCTGGCTTATTGGGTATGAATATGTCCTTAATAAAGGGTTGAAAAATTTTTAATTAGAAAGCAAATTAAATTAAAGACACACTTTGATTGACAAATTCAGTTTTGTTGTTAACAATGTGCAGTGTCTATTTGTAAGCGAATGTGTTAACGACTTATTTATAACCGAGGGTGGAAAGTACCAGTGACATCACCGTGTTTAAATAATGAGTTAAAATGCCAATGTATAGATGGTGAAGAGTAGTTTTATTAGCTTTTTAACTCATTACTTTGCTATATAAGTTTTTACTGGGCACCACTTCTAAATTTTGCAGTGAAATATTAGCTTAAAGTTATAGGGAGAGTATTTGGACCGAAAGGCTAGCCAATATTATTAAACATGCTTCGATTCGTAAAAGATTTTGCACAGATTCATTTTATATAGTTAAAATCATACTACAAATTTTCGTGAAGATCAGTCAATAATTTACCATAGGTCCCATATAAAACTGTCTCTCGGAGTTTAGTACGCCTAAAAACGTGACGAATAAAGTTATTGTAGTAAAATTAGGTATGTAATAGTTTCATATGGCTAGAAATAACTCTGCCAAATTTCTTGAAGATCGATCTATAATTTACAATAGGTCCTAAATAATGCAGACTTCTTAAAGTGCTTTAAAATGTATAAAATTTTGTATAATATTTTTTTAATACCAAAAATCACTCTACAGTATTTTCTGATGATTGATACCATGGATCCCATATAAAATGCCTTGCTGAAAACCAGGGGCCGAATTACCGCATACGTGAACGAGAAAGCTTTCGTATCGTATAAAATTTCGTCACGCTTCGAATGGATGGATTATAGCATTCGATAGCTGACGTTACGAAATTTTTGCGAAATGTACTAGAATTAAAAGAAGTAACATTTGATTACTCTTCGAGAGTAACTCACGTTGGTAGTCTTCTGTTGATACCACATGTGAAGACAAAATAGACATTTTTTAGTCTTTTTCCTTTTTTGCATAAGACCTTGGCTTTTCTTTCTCAACACAATCATTTATATCTTCACTGGCATCATCCTCTAAAATTGACTGCATACTTTCACTGATGGCGGCATCTAAATCGCATGTATTGGAAACATTTGGTTTCCCATAAGTTTTAACTGTAGAGATTCCTTCCACATGAAGGTAAACCCCAGTGGCTTGGATTATTTGTTCTTCAGCAGAAGTCAGAATCATCTCCTCGTAAGGTCCATCTCCGGTTTTCTGCTTTGATACTTTGTTAAAAGACATTTTTTTCTTGGCATTGAATTTTTGACCTGCAAAAGCCTAAAATTACACTATTTATAAATATTTAATTTACATGTGTACACCAATCTTTCAACTATTTTACTTTCTCCATAATTTTACGTCCTTAGTTGGTGGTCCATAGTAATTCAGCTTTAGAGCAAGTTCATCCCATAATCTCTTGGCTGTTGCTTTTCCGTGGTTACAATTTGGCAATATGCTTTTGGCCAACTTAGGATGATCGACCATGTACTGCACCATAACTTCTTTTTGTTTTCAATTTATTTTGTTGGTATTAGTAAACAATAATCACTTTATTATCTTGTAATAATACAATTTTGAAGTGTTAAATCTGATGTGAATATAATTTTAAGTCAATAATTCAAAACAAATATGACGGCAAAAAATTATAAGAAAAAGTTCATGATGAGCAAAAATAAAAAATTTTACATTTTCAAAAAATTATCAAATAGCGCAAACTTGCACAAACTTTTCTTGGGTTTAAAATAAGATATTTTAAATTTTAATGTGGTATATAGCATTATTTGCTTTATTTTTAAACAAATATTTGAGATTGTGCTTCTTTTTATAACATTATTTGTTTAACCCCTTTAAAATGTAAACATCTTGAAACGAAAAAAAAAAACATTAACAACGCATGTAGTTTTCTCCACTTTCTGGACTTTAACCCCCACCCTCCTGACACGGGTACCCCGGCACCCGAACGAACTTTAAACTGAAATATCTCTCAAACAATAAGAGATACAAAGTTGGAGTTCCGCAAGTTACTTCAACTAATCATTTTCTAAAGATTTTAACAGTTTTAATCTTTCCTGATTTGTATTGAGTTGGCTGTGGGGTTTCCGAAAGTCAAATAGTTCTTACCCTCCTGATAAGTTAATGCATGCTGTATAGAAAATGTAAATATACAAGTGGTTTTGCTTTTATTTTATTTATAATTACTTTTTTTTATATGTAACTCTGTATGTCATTGCCTAAAATAAGTCTTAGGAAATTAACATTTTGTTTACCGTGGATCAATTATTTTGCTGTGCGTGTTGCGCATTGGCCGTTTACAGCCAACACACATTTTGCGATCTGATTTCGAAACAATAGCCACAAATATATAAAATAACTTTATCTTGCCTTGATATTTCCGGTGGGCCTGCAGCATCCAGAGAAACTTTCTTAGGGACGCTTTAAATTTTCAGTAGTAAGCGAACTGTATTATACGATTGTTGAAGGCTTTTTTTCATATTTTCAGTTGCCAATTCCACACCAAGTGATGTCAAAAAAAAAAGTAAAAGCTTGCTTTGAGCGTTTTTGGCACTTGGATTGAGGCTACAGAAAATATAAAATGCACCCAACGCAGCCCCGCCAACCATGTTGCTAAAGGGCCAAGGACCAGCTATTTGTTTTACGTGAAGTGCTATTTGTTTTACGTGAAGTGCTAGTTGTTTACACCATTTGGTCCATAACATCTACTCAGCCTTTTGCTTTGTTCTAATTATCTTTTATTTCTTCCTTTTCTTTAAAAGCTGGCTCCTGTCGAGCAAAGTGCATTGTCGACAAAAAATTAACACTTTTGGTCATACTCCTTACAACAGACAAAAGAATACCGCTCTTGCTGTAACCATATCGTGGCGTTCCTACATCATCCGTTGGGTTTGGCCGTAGCTCTTTCGGAATATACGCTATGTTGGGACAAAGGGTACCGACTAGACTTATTACTCTCATTTGAAGCTGATTGGCCAAAACGAATGACGTAACAAAATCATCAGTTATATTTGATTCTAGTAGTTCGAAATCGGATCGAAACACATGAAAAATATATGATGGCTGTAAACGGCCAATGTACAACACGCACAGCAAAATAATTGCACCACGGTGCACAAAATGTTATTTTCCTAAGGCTTATTTTATGCACTGATACCAGTACAAAGTATAACTATATTAAAAGAAACTACTGATATCTTTACATTTTCTATACAAAATGTGATACATATTTTTTAATTAAAATACATTTATGTATTAATTAAAAAATAAACTGTTAGATCATCTTATTAGTTATTTTAATAGTTAAAAGAGATCTTATAATATTATCTTTTTAACATATAATTTGGTGTAAATGTTTAGGATTAAGGCGATTCTTTTCTTTAGTGTTGATAAAACTGGACTGGGAGAAAATTCTTTCATTTGTCGCAGATGAATCAAAAGCAAGCCATAATACAGAATATCTAATTTCTCCGTCCTTTTCCTGGATTTCTATAAACATATAAATTCTTCCATTATGCCATCAGAGTCCTGTTTTATTTTTTTTTTTTTTTAAATTTTTAACACTTCTAATTGTTTCGGTTAATTCTGTTAAAAGATTGATATGGGAAGATATGAGATGAAACCAATAACTGAACACATACATATAAAAAGTAAGTGAAACAAAAAGCTGTTCACAGCAAAAATTTATTTAAAATTAAGATCACCGTCTCTGTTTGTATGAAAAAATATTTCCTAAGCACATTGCTTTTGTATATGAGACGAAGCAAATAACTAAAAACATGGAAAATATGTTAACATACTGAAAAATAATAAATAAATTTGTTACATCGCTTAATCGACTGAAATTAACCGGTTTAATCGTTAATCAAAAAAAACCAATTTAAATTAACCTATCAGTTAATCGGGTAGTATTTAATCGGTTAACCGATTAATGGTTAACCGCATGTATACCCTACTAGGTACCCCTATCATCAGCCCACGTACAAAAATATTGTCAGTACGGTTAGGGTTAACAGTGTCCCGAGACTACAAATATCAAGCTAAAGTCTTGAATATTTTCAAAATGATGTGCCTGTCTTTTTAGTCAAATACTCCTCTGTGCATCGGCTAATTATAAAATTAAGTTTAATTAAAAAATCGTTGTTCTAAATTTAATAATAATATATTCTATTTATAAAAACACTTACGAGAGCTCAAGCTTATTGTCGAGAACACATTTGTATCTGGATAATTGAAATATTTAAGACTGTATACAAGATTAAGGTTAATGCTGTCTGTGTATTATAAAAATCTTTGTATCTTAAGATTTTTAGAACACTATTCAGACTTCCCTCGTCTACATTAACTTAACTATAGGTATGTATGTTAATTTTATTACCCCTATCACTGTATATCTGTTTGTGCACATGTATGAGTTGGTTTTTCTACAAGTTGAAGAAAGAATTATTTTAATGTTCTGCTTAAATTTAATTAAAACTTTTCACATTGTTTCAACCAAATTGTTGACAATTTATTGCTCTTTCAATTGTATTTCACCTTGTAACATCATGTTCTTTAATTTTTTAAAAAAATTTAATTTTCTTTAATTTATCATTGATTCATCATAGATTTTAATTTGTTCGTTCGCACATTCAATCAATTATTCATTAGTTCTGTCGTTCTTTCATTAAAACCACATCAGTGTATTACAACAGTAGTTGTATTTTGGGTGTATAGGTGTTTGTTGGTATATGTATGTGTGTGCGTGTGCGTGTAAATAAGCCCTGCAAGCATTTTCAATCATGGAAGTTCGGAAAAAGAGTCGCCATTCCATTAAAATATTTGATTGGATTACATTTTATCGATACTTTTTTTATAATATGTTATAGACTGAAAAGCTCGCAAAGTTTTGTCACCGTGTTAATGTTAGCTCATTTTTTTATTATTAAGTTTCAAGCTATTTTATAATATTACAAAAATTTATGCATGCAAACAAAAGAAAACTTGTTAAAAATTATTATTTTTATTTAATTTATCTGTTAAAAAGTTTTCTTTAAAGTAATATTTAGTGGTAATTTCGTTCTTTTCATTTACTTCTCTTAACCCTGAAGGAATAGAATCTATCAATGCTTTCCCTAAATCAAGAAAATTTTTCGGTTTTTCTTTACCACTGCTCGTTCTATAAGCTCTCATAGATTTTCTATGAGGCCAGGATCTGGTCTTGGTGGTCGCCGCTCCAAAACGTTCTCACTATTGTTGCTTAGAAATGCAGGAACTAGGTGACTTGTGTGATTTGGGCCATAATCATGTTGAAATATTATGTCATCTGATATTTTCTCTTGCAGACTCAACATCATATGGTCTTGAAGAATGTCACAGTCTGTTGCTAGATTCATATTTCATTATATTTTCGTCACGATTTTCGTTTTAACTAAATTTTATATTTTTTTTTTAGTTTAAAGCCACTTAAATAGTTTCCTCTACAAAAACTTTCATATAATCAATAAATAAAAATTCTATAAAATTCCTAACACTTATTAAAATATTTTGAGAACTTATATGGTTATATTCCTCCAGGAAGAAAAATTAGCGCGGTTTGATAGCGAATTCTATCTTTTTTTTTTTATCCAATACAAATTTGTGGTTTTACTTAAGTGTTTTCTGAGAGTGGGCTTTATATGGGGTATATGGGGTATATAAATATATAGTTTTTTTACGAATAACTTTATTAGTTAAAATTTATGTTTTTTATTCAAAAAACAAACTACCAAAAAATAATGCTATTTCGTACTTATATTGTGTTGTATATTGATGTTTTGTCGGTTAAGCTATATTTTTTTAAGCACCAACTGTTAAATTTCAAAAAATGTATGTAAATTTCATTTATTTTAAATGAAATGAAAATGATCCATTTTTTAAATAAATTTTTAGTTGCTTAAAATGAATTTTCTGTGAAATTTAGCTACATAATATTTTGAGTGTATGATTTATCTATATATATAAAATAGGATGTGTGTATGTATGTATGTAACGTATGGACTCCAAAACGGCTGGGCCGATTTTGATGAAATTTTCAGGGAATCTTCAGAATATTCAGGCGGGTAACACTGTGAAGTCTGATTTCTGATTTTCGGTCTGGGGGCGGAGGGGCGTGGCAAAATCCATAACTTGAGAACGGCTTGACCGATTTGAACGATTTTTTCTTTAAAATTATCGCCATGGTCCAACTTAGGTTTTTACGGAAAGAAAATTTTGCCCCGCCCAGTTTTACGCCCACTTTTTTCGATTTACCTAAAATCAGAAAACGGCTCCATCGAGTTGACTAATTTTTCTTTCAAATGTTCATATTAATCAACTTTAAGTTTTCATCGAAAGAAAAATTTACCACGCCTACTTGTACGCCCACTTTTTCTATTAAGCGCATAACTGGAGAACGGCTTGACCGATTTGGACGATTTTTTCTTTAAAATGATCGCCATGGTCTAACTTAGGTCTAACTTAGGTTTTGCGAAAAGAAAATGTTGCCCTGCCCACTTTTACGCTCACTTTTTTCATAAGATATGTATTTTCAAATCAAATGTAAATCAAACATATGTATATGAACAACATTTACCAAATAAAAAAACAAAAAACATTGTCTATCCGCTAGCCTTAAGATGAAGTAATCAATAAATATAATTTCCAATTTGCCTTAAATACATCTGTTTCTTTTTCATTGAACCCATATCTACACCATATGTAAGTTATTCTGTAAAAAAAACTTTATGATAGGTATTTCATGGATTTTTATTTAAAGGCCGTAAATTTCGTTTAAAGATCAATTTAAATCGTCTGGTAATACAACACTAATGTTTGCTTAGGGCCAGCAACGCGGACCGGGTCAGCTAGTAGTCATATAAAACGAATTCTTGCAAGATCTTGTATCAATCCGTGCATTTTTCAATCATCAATGTTAGTTTTTGTAACAAAATTATCACTTAGGGTTACACATTTATTTTCATTACTCTTATCTAGAATTAATTTGACACTGGAGTTTTTTTATTTCCGCACTTTTTGGATTCCCGGGAAAGCGGGAAATAAAAATCAAATTCCCGGGATTCCTGCCCAAAATTTTTTATTTATTTATTTACTGGCTATTACGCTTAACATAACTAAATATAGTATCCATTAAATAACAAAAACGTAAAAAATTTCAGATTAAGGCACTCGTAATTTTAAGACACTTAAGAGGTTATTTTGATGCCAATAGGATCATAGAAATCAATATACGTATATACATTTTCAAATTCAGAGCTCATTTGTATAATAAGACGGAAAGTATTGAAGTCTTAGTGGAATAAAATTTCTGGAAGGGCGATTAAGAACTAAAAGCACAACATTACGAAGTAGGAATTCTAAAACAATTTTACCGTTTAACAAAATCAGCAGGAAGGAGAAATTTTATTTACTACATATATTTAGTAACACAGTTTTTTTCAATGCTATAACCCTTAAATAGCAGTGGTGTATGAAAGTATACTAATGGTATTTTATTTTCTACAAAAAAAATACCACCTTGTTAAAAGGTACATGTATGAAATGTCTTGTCGACCCTGTAATAAAGCAATTTTTTATTTGACGAGAACAAAACACAAAATTGGACCGCCCTGTTTTTTACAGCTGACAAAAAGTTTGTTTTTCAAAATATCAAAAAATATGTACATAGACCAAAATTTGTTAATAGATTGATATTAAATAAATGAACAAAAAGAATGACGGAATTCCAATTTCTTTAGTTTGTTTTTTATAAAATACTAGCTGACCCGGTCCGCGTTGCTGGCCCTAAGCAAACATTAGTGTTGTATTACCAGACGATTTAAATTGATCTTTAAACGAAATTTACGGCCTTTAAATAAAAATCCATGAAATACCTATCATAAAGTTTTTTTTACAGAATAACTTACATATGGTGTAGATATGGGTTCAATGAAAAAGAAACAGATGTATTTAAGGCAAATTGGAAATTATATTTATTGATTACTTCATCTTAAGGCTAGCGGATAGACAATGTTTTTTGTTTTTTTATTTGGTAAATGTTGTTCATATACATATGTTTGATTTACATTTGATTTGAAAATACATATCTTATGAAAAAAGTGAGCGTAAAAGTGGGCAGGGCAACATTTTCTTTTCGCAAAACCTAAGTTAGACCTAAGTTAGACCATGGCGATCATTTTAAAGAAAAAATCGTCCAAATCGGTCAAGCCGTTCTCCAGTTATGCGCTTAATAGAAAAAGTGGGCGTACAAGTAGGTGTGGTAAATTTTTCTTTCGATGAAAACTTAAAGTTGATTAATATGAACATTTGAAAGAAAAATTAGTCAACTCGATGGAGCCGTTTTCTGATTTTAGGTAAATCGAAAAAAGTGGGCGTAAAACTGGGCGGGGCAAAATTTTCTTTCCGTAAAAACCTAAGTTGGACCATGGCGATAATTTTAAAGAAAAAATCGTTCAAATCGGTCAAGCCGTTCTCAAGTTATGGATTTTGCCACGCCCCTCCGCCCCCAGACCGAAAATCAGAAATCAGACTTCACAGTGTTACCCGCCTGAATATTCTGAAGATTCCCTGAAAATTTCATCAAAATCGGCCCAGCCGTTTTGGAGTCCATACGTTACATAC
Source organism: Pollenia amentaria (assembly GCA_943735925.1). Lineage (NCBI taxonomy): Eukaryota > Metazoa > Arthropoda > Insecta > Diptera > Polleniidae > Pollenia > Pollenia amentaria. The sequence continues at coordinate 181,395,041 of OX031007.1, read as the reverse complement.
ATACATACACACATCCTATTTTATATATATAGATGTAAACAAGAAAATAAATACCTTTGCCAGATTGCTGATTCATTAACACTAAGTTTTTCAGATTTCTTGATTTGAAGTTTTTTTCAAAAACAATTTTATAACACCGAATCCACTTTAATTTTATATCACTGACAACCAATCATTAACAATGTAATGCTTTCTTATGTTTTTACTCTATTAAAATTTTAAATTTTTAATGTCCTGATTAGAGGGGATTTTTTCCCAACTTCGTCTGGTAGCCCTATTTATAACTGAAGCCATCTTACGGGGCGTAAAGTGTAATGCTTTATGCCATTAGTAAGGGTGCATTTTTTAGAATAAAACAAGCCACCCTTTTAGAGAGCGAAGCATTTTTAGGAAACGATTACCAAACTGCATTTTTTAAATAAAATGTCACATTTTTTGTAGAAAAGAAAACACCATATTTATTTTTTAATATTTATCTAAGGTCCCATAAAGTATTTGCATTGGGAGTCCTTCATTAATTCTAAGCCGATTTAGCCATATGGGTATCAAGTTGTTTCTATATCTTTGGGATTGAATTCCAGCAGAAGCGCTTTTGTAGAAAAGAGTTATGTAACCAAATGTGGAACTACCTCCCTAAAAAAATGTGTGGCGAAATGAATCTTTTGTCATTACATTTCAACAAATTCGTTTTATAAGGCACCAAATTTCGTGAATGTCGGTCCATAATTTACCTACGGCTCCATGTTTAGACCAATCTCGTTAATCATATATAGTATGGCTAAAAGCGTAACGAATACTGATTTTGTAGTGCAATTTAGCATAATCTACTTTCATACGACTCAAAATTACTCGAAATGTCACATATAAAGCACAATCTAGGAAAACACTTTACTACGCCCTTAACCGCCAAAACATATAATATTATTGTAAAATTTACACTTCAGTTTGCTAAGACAAGAACTGAAATTTCGTGAAGATATGTCTATAATTTATCATAGTCCCTATATAAAGCCCATTCTCAAAAATTAGCTTAATAAGCCTTTAACTTAAATATTGTGGTGAAATTAAGTTGGATGAAACTAGTAAAGACACTAGTCTGACATAGATTTACTACAATTAAAAAACAGATTTTCTTCAAAATTCCCTTGGAATCCCGCAATTAAGTCCCGGGAAAGCGGGAATTGAAAGCAATTGAAAGCAAACTCTATTTGACACCAATATCGTTCTCTTCTTTTTTTTTAAATGAGCGTGTTTTTAAAAGATGGACAAACGGACAGACAGGCAGACAGATATACGTGGCTAAATTGACTTAAAATTATTCAAGAGCCCAGAATATATATAATTTTTATGAGGTATTAAATGAACATTAAAAAAGTTTTACAAGGAATAACAAACTTGTTATACCATCATTCACCAATAGTGATAGAGGATATAAAAAATAGATTCATATTTACAATTCATAATTATTTATATTAACTAGTGTTTGCACAGTGGTCGAAATTCTACCATAACTATTTATGCAAATATGAAGCAAACAAACATATAAGTATATATGAATTTACATGTTTCAAGCATCTTCTTTTTTTCGTATTATCGGATTGATTTCGCAAAGGAACCAACCTCCGGTGCATATGTTATATTCCACTTAAAGCCTATTTCCGATGTGCGAAAGAATTCTTTCTTTCGTACAAATATATTTAAAACAAAAACAAAGTTTTCAGAATTTGTTTTTGCTTTAAATGTAGTGGTTCGAAGGAAAGAATTCTTTCGCACATCGGAAATAGGCAGTCAGTCCATGAAAGTTTAACTTAGCTTTATTTTGTACTTAGCAAGTCCATCAGCGCCGGGGTTGCGGGATTGATTCCCGCCAGAGCCTCTGGTTTGTTTCCTGCAGACAAGCTTTTCTTTATCACACTGGACTGTGAATTTTATGTTCTTAGGTTCGGTGTTAATAAAAATTCAAAATTCAGTTAAAGAACAAAAAAGTACCAGAGAGATATCTCTTACAGATTCTTATTCACTCAAAACCATGCATGATTAATTTTATGTTTATAGGTCAATATTAACGAAAATTAAAAAAGTTTCAATTGAAGAACAAAAAAGTACCAACATTTTTCATCTTATATGTTCTCATTCACTCAGGACCCTGCACCTATAATTTTATGTTTCTAAGTTCAATATTATAGAAAATTCAAAAATTACCACATGAAGCACGGAACAGTAAAATAAAGAAATTTAAATTCCCGTGTTTCCTCCATTTTTATACATTTTTTCTCCCCAATAAAGAATTAAAAAATTTTATATTGTAGTGGGATCCCATAAATAAATACGTATGTTTATGCCAATACATGGAGAAAAATGTTTTGTAAAACAAAGAACCAATAATAGGTAATATTTTTACCCTCGAAAAAGTAACAAATTTAAAGTTTGTAATCTCTATTTCTATATTTATTGGCTTAAAGGAAGGGATACAGGTTATACCCGTTTACTCCCAAAATTTCAAAAAAGTACCATCACATGTCCAATTTGTCAATGAAAAACGATAGGTAGTAAATATATATGATATAAGGTTAGTGAATTTTCTCTTTTTTAACCCCTCAGATTTTAACAAAATTTATAATGTGCACTTCTGTAAGTAAATACCTTTCAAATGTCTTATATTTTGTTCAAATCGGTTAACAAATAGAGGAGGAAAGTGTTCTTATCTGTTTTGCATGTGCCGATTTGTATATAGATATCAAATATGAGTTTTTCTCTTTTCTTCAGCACTATAAATACAAAAACAATGCACAATCTCCCCCCATATTCATAAAATATCTTTCTGATTAATAAAAGATTTATTAAACAAATTTGCATAGAAAATTCGTTTCATAAACCTGCTATAAACTTAAAATATTTTTTATGAATATGGTGGTAATTCTGTTTGCAAAAACTTCCAAAAATATGCTTGGAAACTAAATCGCAATATAATTGTTTTTGTAAAAATGATGAAACAAGTAAGAAAGTATTGTCGCTCAAACCCGACCATATGATACCCTACATCACAGTTTTTAAAGACAAATTTTCGAGAGTGGACCCATGGGAATGATGGACCCACCAAATTATGTTATGGGCTTAAGATACATATAAGAGTTCTTTATATTGAATATTATTTAGATAAAAACATTCAAATCAGAAAGTGATTCTGAGTCGATCGGTATACTTTAAGGTAGTTTTTTAGTATAACATGCATCAGCACAAACGCATAATACCCTCTCCACAATCGTTGTGTGGGTATAAAAAGGCTAAATGAGACGATGCAAATTCGATCGCAATGTATTTCGTTTTTGTAAAATGTGTATAATTTTCTTTTAATCGTCCAGAAATTAAAATGAAGTGACGCCCGGCAACATCCGTCTACGGAAATTTGAAAAATGCTTGCTGGGTATGTGTATTTATTGCAATTCTACGTGTGTGGTTACTTTTTAACCGTCTCGTATTAATAGTTGTGGGAATTATGCTGTTTAATAGTGTTTTTTTTTTTTTTTATTTCAAAATTCATTTTTTATTCAATATGTATTAAATATTTTTTTCGACTCTGTCATTAGGCTTTATACGAAATGATTTGTTAAAACTTTTATTTTATACATCAACGATAATAAAATTAAGAAAAAGTAATTTATCATTGTACAAATACTGATTTCTAAAAACATCTAAATACTTAAAAAACGACTAGTTTTAAATTGACGTAGTTTTCGCTGCTATAAATGATCTTATGAGTACCGGAAATAACATGAATAGCACAGGTCAACATGAGTTTTTTGGTCGGAGGTTTCTTAGAAAATTTGGATACACATAATATTGAGGTAAAACACCTATACATTATTTTTTAATCGAGTGAGGTTCTCGAGATAGTTATACAGTTATATAGAAAATTAAAGAGGTTACACCATTTAATTTGCTATAGCTCGAGAACTAATCGTTCGACTTCAGTAAATAATATATAAAATAATGAATTTTTTATCTTCCAAATATGTATGTTTATCTAGTAGTCTTTAACAAAACTGTATTGACAAATTATACCAGTGATGTTTTGAATTTTTTTAAGAGTCCCTACGTAGCCCGAAAAAATCCCAATTTTTTCCTACGCGCTCAAAAAATTGTCCCTACAAAAATCCCTACAAATTTAAGATACAATTTTATGACTTAAGGTATGTTCGGACCTAACAAATATTTGAGGAAAATATACAAAAAATAGCATGACCAGTAAATTCTATTGATAAACTAACTTTATTTGAAAAAGATAGTTGTATTATCTTATTAAGAAACTGTTAAATGATGTTTGATCTAGATAAACGTTTTGCAAAACAAATTATTTTTTAATAAAACTAGTGGCTACGTGTAGAACGTCAAATATTTAATAGGTGTATAAATAATAGGTGTATAAATATAGCTTATTTCGACTAAAGAGGGAAAATTAAATTTTCATTCAAAACTTTCATTTTGGTGACTTTACAAAAAAATTTTGGTGCCCATCTTAAACAAGTTATCTACCTATTTATTGCTCTGAAAAATTAAATTCTTCTTAATGAGTGTTTTACAAATTAACCTTAAAATCAAAATTTAAATGGGGCAAGCGATCAGCAAAGAAATTTATCAATATGTAATGTTGCCGTATCAACAACCGATAAAATTAAATCTAAATTTTGTAAAGTTTTGTTAAAAATCTAATTTCCCGGGAAATTTTTTTTTGTGGTAAAATTTTTTTTTAATTTTTGGAATAATGCCTTATAAGCCAACGAAATTTGTAAACATTAGTGAATTTGTTTACATAAAATTTGATATAACATAAAATTTAGAATACTAAGAGCAGGACTATGGAGTTGAAGACGGAGTTGAGGTTTCTGTCCGGAATCGGAGTCGTAGTACAAACAAAAACAACTCCGACTCCAAAAATTTTCGGCATAAAAAATTAAAAAAAATTTCTAATATTTTCCAAAATATAAATTCTTCGAAATTGGCGGTGCAATATTATTACAGAATAATTTTCTTGCTATTTTTAACCATTTTCAAGGTACTGCATTAAAAACCAGTTAGAGCGCTATATTCGGCTGTGCCGAATCTTTGATACCCTCCATCGACAGTTAGAATATATAAGAGCTATAAATTATTAATTAATCTTTATAAAATCGAACGTCAGTATGCAAATTGGTTCCGGGTTAACGAATTGGACGACAATCAGACAGTTTTATGCTTTTATTTCTAGCAATTTGAACTAACTTGAATAAAATATAATGATTCATAACAGTCTATGCCGAACTAAAATGATTTTCAGGAGGGGAATTTATATAAGACCCATTGTAAATTATGGACTATTCATCACGCAATCCTGTAGAGTGATTTCTGTTATTAAAAATCTAATTGGAACAAATTTCAATACAGTAGTGAAATTTGTTTTAGCGTTTAAAGTGCTTTTCAGAAGATTGCTTAATCTTAGGTAAATATGGACCGATAATCAGAAACTTGCACGATATTATTTCTAGTCATATGAACCAAAATTGGACCAAATTTTACTACAAAATCTATATCTGCTGCGGTTTTAGGTATATTTAAAAAATTTTTCAACGTCAGCATAATACATATTAGACATTATATGGTAAATTATTGACCGAGTTTCAGGAAATTTTATACTGTGATTTTTAGTCCTATAAATCTGGGATGTACTGAATTATACATATTACAATAGAATGATTTATTTCGTTTTTTAACATACTAAACTGTTTTCCGAGAGTTCTTCTATATGCGGCCTAGGGTAAGTTATAGACCGATCTTCACGAAATTTTAAAGTTTGATTTATAGCCTTATTATATAGGCTGATTTCCAAAACGTACTAATACAAAGTTTGTATACAGTTTTACTACTGTATTTTAACCATGTACATTGTCAAAGTGCCGAAACAATGCAACTATGTGTTTTGTTTATTTAAACGTTTTGAAATGTAAGTGATGCAATGGATAATATTAAAAATAATCATTTAGTGTTTGTAAATGAAATGTTAAATGCCACAAAGCATCAATTTCAAAAACGATGCCCTGATTGCTGTTTTTCTGCGTTACTAATAATTAACCGATATGTTTTGAAAGAGTTTGCATTGTATATATTTTGTACTGCGGCGTTATGAAACATTATACTCTGTTCTAATACAAAGCAATTGACGTTTTGGGAGTCAGCCATACTGTGATGTACCAAACTTTATTATGACAGCATTATTTGTTACGGTTTTAGGCGATCTATACTATTTTCCGGGAGTAGACTTTATTTGGGGTATATGATAAATTATGGACCGATATCCACGAAAATTTATAGTGTGATTTCTAGTTCTATAAAACTATGATGTAGCACATTTTAATATGAAAGCAATATTTATTAAGGTTTGAGGCGTACAGTATGATTTCTAGTCATGTAAAACGAGTTTGTGCAAAATCTTATATCATGCCATGCATTATGCCACCTTTTATGTTAGTTTTTGTAACAAAGTCGTCCATTTTTTAGGATGGTGGTTCTACATTTTGATTCATAACTCTGATCCTACTGAACCAATCCTAAACTGCTTAGGATAACTAGAAGCAATTTGACACTAATATTGTTCTTATCTTTTGAATTTTTTGAAAGTGTGCGTGTTTTCAACAGAAGGACAGACAGACGAACATGGCTATATAGTTATAGAATTACTCAAGAAACCAGAACATTTATAATTTAAGGGATTTTAATTGCATAATAAAAATGTTTCACACGGAATGCCAAACTTAGTACACCCTCTTTTACCACTAGTGGTGGAGGGTATAAAAGGAGTTTAAAGTCAAATGAGCACCACTCTCATATACATTTAGCATCAAGGTTAGAGTAGGAGTTGGAGCCGTGAGTCGGAGTCGCACTTAAAAAATTTCAGCGTTTGGAGTCGGAGATAGTACTTTTTCTACCGCCTTAATTATCAATTATGGACTTATTTTAAGAATTTAAACAAAATTTGTTAACGATTTAATAAGAACAAAATAATATAAAAATGAGGGATTTTATTACAATTGTAAAGTATGATCATATTATTTCTGGATTTACCTTTTGTTATACCAATCGATTCAGAATCAATTTGGTACATGACCATTCATGTAATATAAACGAAGCACACAGAAAAAAATTTCCATTATTTTACATACCTCCCATATCAATAATTTTAACTAAAGCCTAGTACTCAGTTCCAATTTGTGAAAAATGTTCAGTAACATCTATTATTTCATACAAAACATTTGACATGTTACCTATCTCGCGAGTTTGCATAATTTGAGGTTTTTAATCTTTCAAAGTATGCGACATTGTTTTGCGTGTGTAAACAAAACCAACGTGTATTTTACTAAAAAGTGTTTTTTATATAAAAAAAAATTAAATAAAAACCAAAGTAAATAAAAAAAAAGTAATAAAAACCTGTTACCGGTAGTGTAATTTATGTTTTATTTCTCATTTAATATTAAGTTTACACTTTTTTCATTTGTTTAAAATACCACGTGAAATAAGTTTCGCAGTTGTAAAAAAATGTTGCCAAAAACATTTCGTAACTTTTTCATTAATTGAACAGAGTTTTTTTCATATGAGTTTTGACAGCATTTCACGTGAAATGTTGAACAGAGTACCAGGCTTAATAGAGATTTTTTCCTAATACTGTTCTTAAAATGATATTCATAAACAATTCCTTAAAAAATTATGTAACCAAAATCTGTTAAGTTTGATCGATGTTGGTTTAAAGGGTCCCCATAAGACCCACACCCAATTAAAGGTTTGACTACCTGAAATTATTATTTATTAATGTTGGTATTGGGTTTAACCTTGGCGGTTATTGTTTTTATATAAGTCTGTTGACTGTTACTTTCATATAAGGTCAACTTTCAAAAATTACTTTTTCTGTTACATATATTAAAAAGCTATATTCTGAATACATGTATTGTAAATGATTTTTATTGGTTGGTCCCTACTGGTCCCCAGGGACTTTCTCACAAACAGAAGAGTTAAACCGTACAATTTTCCTAAAAACAAAAAACAAATTCTTCAGATTTCTCACCCACATTTTGTATTTAAATAAGTTTTATTTTTCTATTTCTTACCTTTAAAAGGTTATTATTTTAAATTTAAATAATTTATAAATAAAATTATCCACTCACAAAAAAGTGCTACAAAAAATCATAGAACACATAAGTGTAGATACATCCAAACGTACTTTTTTATATATGGTACAATGTGTGTATATGTACCATAATCATCATATTATGGAGCACGAAAAAAAATCACAAAATTTCACGGTCAAATGCCAATATAATTATGTGTTCAAAGAGGGTCTCATTTATCTATTTAATATGTTTATCTCTCACAATCTACTGTGTCGTCGTACATGTCACTTTAGGTCTTTCTTTTTGATTTTTTTCAAACAAACGTACAAATAATTTGTTTCCATTGAAGAAACATGCTTTGACATTTAGCCAAATCATACATGAAATTTAATTTTTGCAATTATTTTGAATGTACAAACTATTATGTGTGTCTGTAGCTACAATGTTTTTGAAAAAAAAAAAAAAAAAAAAAATACCGGATAAATCAAGTTATGTTCTGTAATTTGTTGGATTATGTTGATGAATGTATTTCTTATCGATTCTAGAACATATTTGTATTCAGCTTTAATATGCAAGTTTAATGCACTAGTATATATTTTTTTATATTTTTTACATTTATGATTTTGAAGGCCTAAGTGTAGGTGGTAAGGGTAAATATATTTAAAAATATATTTAATAAATGTCGTTTAAACAAATTATAATCACAGAAATTATATTAAGAATGCTAAACAACAACAAGTATGGGAGTGCTTTATTCGGCTGTGTCGAAACGTTAATACCCTCCACCGATGGCTGAATATGTCAGGAGTGGGCTTAATATGCGATCTAGAAATTATTTACCAATCTTTTTTTGAGGCCAAAGTTTAAAGAAACAAAGGCTATGAATTCTACAACTAAGTTGTCCTGAATCGAATAAAACAAATTTGGAATCATTTGGATCATATTTGGGGCACGAAACCAGGGACCGAAAAAAGAGTTATTTTAAAATTTTAAAACAAAAAAAGTATATGGAAGTAAATGCTTGCAAACTGATTCAAGTATACCATATTGATCCTTATGAACTTTTCTATGATAAAATATTATGTATTTTAAAGTTTTGATTTAATTTTTTTGAACAAAAATAACAGTTATATTTTTATTTTTTTGAACAAATATAACAGTTATTTATTGATTTTTATTTTTTCGAGCAATAATAAAAGTTATTTTCTAACGAAATGTACGTGTTATTATTATTAAGTTGACTTAAATATTTATTTTAATGAGTGATCATCATTAGGATTTCTTATGCCTATAAAAGGAATATTTAAAGTCAACTAAATAATTAAAACACGTACATATCTTTAAAAAATAAAAAAATAATTTTTATTTTTGTCCAAATAAATAAAAATCATAAAATAACTGTTATTTTTGATCGAAAAAATAAAAATCAAAACATATTTTTATATTTTTTTAATTATTGCGTTGGCACTGACACTTGTTTACTTTGCTAAACCTGATAAAATGTATTTTGCTCGAGAACGGTGATTTGGTTGTTTTCAAATACTTGTTTGTTTTCTCGCTCTATTTGCGGTGGTACCACATGCTTCATTTGATTCTGCGTTACGAGGCCGGGATCTGCTGCGTGGATGTTGGGAAAACTTTGTTTTCAACTCAGCCAGCTTTTTGACAAGTAAGCCGATATGTTGTTCTAGTGTTGATTTTGCTGAAGATACGTTTCGTGGCACAAAAAGAGAAATTGACGTTTGGTGAATCGCTTACATCGAATAGCTTGTTTGCGAGTACAGCTTATTTGTCAATCGGTTCACTACTTTTTGAAATTACGGTAGTCACATTTGGTGGTAATCGGCTCATCGAGGCAGTTTTGAGCATGTTGTCGTTGCCGGCTCAATCTAGCATCTCGCGCAGAAATTGTGTTGGACGCATATCGCCAAATTTTTAATCCTGTAAAAGCTTTTCTATTCGTTTCTTCTCTAAGACACCATAATGTCCCAAGAGGCGTGCCTTTATTGTGTCGTATTTGGCTATGTTTTTCAATCGTGGTCTAACCAGACCATGTGGTGTACCTAGTGGCACTATGGTTATTGAACATCGAAAGGTTAAAGTGATTTTCAGGAGAGCATTTTCTATTGGAACTATGGAAAATTATGCACAGATCACCACAAAATTGGGTAGAGTGATTTCTGTTACTAAAGAACTTAAATTAGAACAAATATTAATACAGTTTTGCATTTTTTTTAGCGTATTATGCGTTTCAAGGAACTATGCGGAAGCCTGCTGTATGTGCGACAAATGGAAAATAATGGACCGATTTTCGCAAAATTGCATGGTGTTATTTCTAGACATTGAAGCTAAAGTGGATTATATATTCATATGTGTAGTGGTTTTAAGCGTATTTTAATGATTTCTAAGAGTGGATTTATATATGGCCAATGCTCAATTATGTGCCTACCTGCACGAAATTAAGTTGAGTCCTATAAAATTAGGACAGATCAAACTTTGCAACAAAACCTTTTTTCGTTTCGTTTTAAGGCGTACTAAAGTATTTTCACGAAATTCAGCGGAATAATTTCAAGCCTTGTAAAACTGTTACAGACTAGATTTTATTACAATAGCATTATTCGGAACAGTTTTAGGCATGTTAAACTGTTTTGCGAGTGAAGGCTTTTTATGGGACCTATTGGACTTTATAGGCTGATCTTCACAAAATTTGGTAGTATGATTTCTAGTTTATTGATTTCAATAAATAATTTTTTCAGGATAGTTGTATATGGACTCATAACTACTATCCTACTGCACCGATTGTACGGGATTTCAATTCCAAACTGCTTACGATGCAATTGAAAAATTAATATTGTTCTTTTTTTAGTCGTTCCAAATTGAGCTTGATTTAAACAGACGTACAGACGGAAGGACAGACGAACATGCCTAAATCGACTTAGATTTACACAAGGACTCAGAATGTATATACTTTATTCGGACTTTGAAGAATATTAGAAAAATTTCACATGAAATGACAAACAAAGTATATCCTCATTCACCACTTGTGGTGGAGGGTGTAATCAATTATATAATTATTTGTTTGGGCAACATCCAAAAATGTTTTTGAACAATTTTCAAGGAAAATTTTAAGTAAATAAGTCATTGAAAATATTAAGGAAAGATCTTACAGAAAACCCTTATATCATTCTAGAAGGCAAACAATGTGAAAAGTTAAATTAAGGACAATTTATTTTGCCATTAAAGCTTGATTAAACTAAATTAAGATATTAATTCAAATATAAGCATTATTGATTTGTAAAAAGTAAATTTTAAAATAAAGAAAATTTGTTGCATTTATGTAAATTATTTAGCTTGACAAACAGGGTTTTGTTTATAATGGCCAGACCTCGGACAAATACATTTAATGCTATTTAATGCAACGACAATTTTTCTTACAATAAACCAAACCAATGGCAATAGAACCAGATAAAATCAATCACTAACAGCAAAAAGTCCAATCACATGACTACTTTTGTGTCAATTACCTTTCATCTGGAGTAACTACACTTAAACCACATTATCAGCAGTTAAGTCATATGCCATATTTTCACTATTCGTTCCTTTTCATAAAAATATTGTGATCACTGGCCACGGGATAAATGCCTTAAGAATAATTGACATAAATTTCCCGCACAGAAACTTATATAAATTAAAAATGTATAATAAATACTGTGAAACCAATATATTATAAAACGTAAAAAAAAACATAAACGAATTTGAAAGTCGGACAGCTTTCACCATTTTTTAAACTTAATTAAAAACGATAAAATTTTCCATTTTATAAAAGTTGTATTTCTATAAAAGCCCAATAAGAAAAACAGGGATGGGAAATTTAAACTGTATTCACAGATTATTATTTTTAATATAAAATTTCAAGTTTGCATTAATCCCAAATTTTTCTTGTAAAACCGAATTACATACTGTACACAGACGAAAAAAAAGTATGAGCAAATCACACTCGTACCAACTTTTCTACCCTTGATAAAAATAGCAAAGTTGTTGAATAATATGTAGCCAGCATCAGAATAAAAATTATTAAACATTAAAGAAATATTACATTTTATGTTGCTTGCATCTCGCTGTTATATATTTGTTATATATCTATTAAAATCACTACAAAAATTAAAACGCTCACTCCTAACAAAAATATAAAGGTTTTTATATTGAACAGCTGTTTATTTAAAGTGTGATAGTGTAGACGTAAAATATATTCAAAAAGACTGTATGTTTGATTTTTTGACAATCAGAACAAAATTCATTGTAATCTTTAGACTTGCAGAATAGTGTAAAAGGAGCTTTACCACATAAAAATGTAAATATTAGGAAGATCGAGTATTCGACTTTTTTCAAAAACCGGTTTTCGAATATTCCGAATTGGTATTTTTAAAAATCACGGTTTTCGGTTAAGCATTTTTAAAGTAACCGGTTTTTACAAAAGACAAAGATATTGCAAGGTTTGTTCATATTCAGAGCTAACAAATATTTGACGATAAAATCAAAAAAAAAAAAATACGAGACCAGTAAATCGATCAAACTTTAGCTTTATTTTTCACAATTTCTCTTCTTAGCCAGTATAACATATTTCAAATTATTTTGTTTCAGCATTATAGAAACAAATAGTAAAATGAACATGTTTTTTTTTGAAATATTTGTCAAATATTCGTCGACCAATTTAAGACCCTCCATGACTTTGTTTGATTTTTTATATTTTGTTTTTTAGTTCTTGGTGTTTTAATAAATAAAACAGATGCTTTTTTACCATATCGTTGATTCCGGCGGAATGTTGTAGTTTTAAGCATGAAAATATGCTAGAACTACATAAGAGTTTTAAGTGCCTTAATGGGCATTCCGTCCTCGGCAACAGAACTGGCTAAAATTTCACCCCATGACTAATTTTTGGCAGCTTATTTTAGTAAAGTATTATTTGTCGTCTGTTTTGGAGCACATAAATTCCAAGTATGTGGACTAATTAAAGATGATTAATAAGTAGAACAACCTTTGCAACTTATCATTTAAGGGCACTTCAGGCACCTAGCTTTGTCTTTTTAATCCCGTTCGAAATATCTCTGGAGATAACATCTATATAAAAATATATCTAATATTTGGAATACTTTCGCACAAATAACTACACGCAGAGAAAAAACATGTTTTAATATGGTCACCTCCAACAAAACTATTTTTAAAGAAAATTTTAAACATATTATGTTTAATTTTACCATATTATTGTAACCGACAACCATATTATTGTTAAATTAGTCCTCCATCAAGAAGCTACAACCATATTATGGTTGCCTGTAAACATGTTATGATTAAATATGACAATAATTTGTTTTTAAATTAACAATAGTATTTTCCTCTTTTCCAAGAGCAACATTCTATGGTTGAAAATCAACCATGCTATTATAAGTGTTAGACATATTTTAGTTATTATGAACCAAACCATGTTCGGAGGCAACCATAATATGGTTGTGCCTTCTTGATGGAGGACTAATTTAACCATAATATATTTGTCGATGACAATAATATGGTTAAAATGTTCACAATTTCATTTAAAAATAGTTTTGTTGGAGGTGACCATATATAAACATGTTTTTTTTTCTGGATGTATTTACGGTTCAACTGAACACCTTTTTGTAGTCCAGTTGAACCTCGATTATTCATAATGGTCGGGACTGGGAGCATTCTGGATATTAAATTTTCATGTTTAATTGAGCACCAACTTTGTTTTTAATTGTTAAGAGTTTTCTTTCCCTTTTTCCGCTAATACGGATACCATTGTAAAAATAAACAATCCACACATCTCAAATTTATCAACGAAATATATGTAAAAATGCTTTCGCATCACGATATTCAAACAAAGGAATTCTCCTTTCGTTAATAAAGTAAAACACGGTTAACCGATGCACCACAATTTTAATCGATGCACAAAATGTTCTTTTTCTTTCCCGGCTAATTTATGTTGCCGGTTAATCGAATCACGGATAAATGGTTATTGTTGTGTCTTTGTTGAAGCTTTGATATTGTTACATGTAAGACCTGAGTGTTTAAAATTCTTATTCACTTTATGGTCTTACCTGTATAATATTTTTAGCTTTTCTAAAGTATTTGGAAAAAGCATAGAAACTAGCTTTCCCACAACAATAAATTTCAGTGCTTTCATTCAAAAATTGGGATTATTAGCATATCATTAATAAATGAATTAATTAATAATAAATATTTCATTCCCGAAAATAATTTTTGATAATGGTTGAAATGTATTTTGAATTATTTTGGTTTTTACAAGAACACACTCTTTTATAACGATTTATGTTAACATACATTGTTTTCTGACTTTTGTTACATTTTTTTATGTATTCTTCATAAAAAGTTTAAGTTTGCCCAATATTCAATTAGAAATATACTTATATCACGGGTAAATTTAGCACAGGAGTAAGGAAAACGTACATAAGTTACACATTATTAAAATAACCGGTTCATTATACTAAAATAACCGGTTTATTCGATATTCGAAAAATGGTAATTTTAAATTAACCGGCTTGGGCAAAACCAAAATAATTGGTTAAAACCAGTCGAATAATAACCGTTCGATATCCCTAGTATATATCAGTATATATGAAGAGTCGCAGAACAAAACTTGCCTTTTTGATTATTTAAAAATGTTGTGAAATCCAATATAATTTTTTTTTCACCCGATTGATTTATAGCATGAACCCGGAAAATAAATATAACAAGTTCGTTTCTTATCATGAAATGCATCCGACCACAAAAAGTCGCACAAATAAATGTTAAGGATGCATAAAATTAAAGGAATTTAAATTAGAAAAAACCATGTTTTGTTTAAATAAAAGTAAAAAAGGTACGTATTTATTATTAAAAGAAAATCTAAAAAAGAACATTTTGGTACGCATACACAAATTTTCTTTTTTACATTATACCCACCCCACAATAGTGGAGAGGGTATCATGCGTTTGTGCTGATATTTGTAGCACCTTAAAATATTGTTCCCAGCCCCAAAGAGCACATTTTGTTCTACATGAATTTTTTTAAGATCAAATTTTTCTATGAGAAGAGGAGAAAAATTAAGCAAATAAGATTTTTTTTTTAATATAACTTTCCAAATTAATGCAAAGACATCAAAAGATCGTTAAAAATAAAAAATAAAATAAGGCAAGTTTTGTTCTGCGGCCCCTCATATTTTGCCCACTCCTGTTTCAAATTACCCATAATACTTTTTAACTACAGATTGAACAGTACTTAAAAGAAAATCTAAAAAAAACATTTTGGTACGCATACACTAATTTTGTTTTTTACATTATACCCACCCCACAATAGTGGAGAGGGTATTATGCGTTTGTGCTGATGTTTGTAGCAACTTAAAATATTGTTCCTAGACCCAAAGAGCACATTTTGTTCTACATAAATTTTTTTAAGATCAAATTTTTCTATGAGAAGAGGACAAAAATTAAGCAAATAAGATTTTTTTTTAATATAACTTTCCAAACTAATGCAAAGACATCAAAAGATCGTTAAAAATAAAAAATAAAATAAGACAAGTTTTGTTCTGTGGCCCCTCATATTTTGCCCACTCCTGTTTCAAATTACCCATAATACTTTTTAACTACAGATTGAACAGTACTCATTTCAGAAATCAAATATAAAAGCCCTTCCTTCCCGTTATCATACTGATTTATTGTTTTGGTCTAATGAACTTCCGCATTTAAAATGGCTATTAAAACAAAATAAAAATCACTCAATTCTTTGGAAAATAATTTATTTATAAATGCACTCAGTTCGTATTAATCTAAATTGCATACGAGTACCTTTATTTATAAAATTACTGTCAATGACACTACAAAAACTACGTCTCTAATGTTTTATTTCGCCTTTTGTTCTTGTTAAATGTGCTTTTTGGTACATTTTAGTTACTGTCAAACTATCTTTAGGTTTTTGTGTTTGTGCACTTTGTATGTTAAGGTTGCACCACATGATTTCATTAGAATTAACAAAAGCTTTATTGTTTGTTGTGTGTTAGATAAAATACCCTACATAATTTTCAAAGGTATTCAAAGATAAATTGAACAACATTTAGTTTTGAGATGTGGCCGCTGAATCGCTTATTTGTAATGGTTTATATGTATACTCTGCATTACTTAGAAGTCGTTTTATGAATGAGAAAAAACCTCAGTCTAAAAACTTTTAACTCTAGGATTCTTAGTAACTTTTTACCAATATGTTCTCCTCTTTGTCTGGCCAGACCACAATAAGAACAGCTAAAGAACCCAATTAACCTTCGATTTACCAATATCCACCCGGGTGACTTTTTCGGTCTTATTTCTTTAAAAACTTTCTAAAATTTGTTTCAGTTAAAACGATATTTTAGCTCACTGAACAAATTTTTAATTTCTGAAAAATAACATTAAAAAAAAATTTGTTTTTTTGTATGAAGAAAACTTGTTAGGTATTAGTAAACAATGTACATTTGCTTGGTAAAGCAAAGGTTAAATTAAAAGTAACTAACATAATATTACTTAAGTTTATTTTTATTCGACCTTCTTATTCTAACATAAAATGAGTTATTAAAGGCTCCGTTCTTTCTCTTTCTCCTACTCTATTTCTTATTTTTCTAAATGACCTCTTATGTCAAACTTCCAACCCTATCTATTCTTTTGCAGATGACAGCAACCTTTGCCATTCGTATTCATTTGGTTACAGACCAGGCGTGTCCGATGTTTGTGCTATGAGACAGAACATGAATGATACGCTTGGCCGTGACCTAGACAATATCTCAGAATGGGGTCGTGCGAATAGGGTCGAATTTAATGCCCGAAAGACCCAATGTTGCGTACTAACGCATAAACGCGCGACGGATCAAGGTGCCCCATCTGTATGTATGGGTGGTATAAATATTGAGGAAACAGAATCTCTTGATGTTCTGGGCATGAGGATACAATGTGATGTCCGATGGACAGAACATATATTCAAGGTGTCGAAAGAAGCATTCAAGTGCCTCGGTTTTTTGAAACGGTGTAAGATATACTTCACTCCATCTGATCTCCTTACTATTTATACCACCTATATCCGACCGCGAATGGAATACAACTCTCATGTGTGGGCCGGTGCTTCAAAGTCTATTTTGGAGCTTCTCGACCGCGTGCAGGAGAGGGCGAAGGTTCTCATTGGCGACAGTAGGGTATCCAATTCTATTGACTCCCTTGAGCACCGTCGCAATGTGGGTTGTACTTGCCTATTTTATCGTTACTACAACGGGATGTGTTCTGATGAAACAAACAAACCCATAGCTTTGTTCGTAATACACGTTTTTCCTCAAGAGCGCATCCTTTTGTGGTCGATTGGCCGGTGAATCGTACAACGCATTACAGGGAAAATTCGTTTTTTGGCCGGACTGTTCGTATGTGGAATAACCTTCCTGCTGAAGTCTTCCCTCTCACTTACAACATGAAAAAGTTCAAGTTGAATGTTCACAAACACTACTCCCTCTTTCCTCCTTCCCATAACCTATTTTCCTAGTTCCAACACAATGCATTGCATTAGTAGGGGTCATCCCCTGAGTGCTGGTCCCAACAAAAAAAAAAATTAAGCTCGAGTTCAAGGTAATTACTTCTTTTATGTAGGTAACTAATATATTTTTTATTCAACCTGTACTTATTATTTTAGGTTATACGACTTTATTATATATGTTTGTTATTTCATTATTTTATTCCACATGCAAGTCATCGAAAATGTAGGCTTTAATTCGCATCTACCACAGCTGAAGTGAAATTTGCGTTTGGAGCCGTAGTTTTGTTCGGATTTGATTCATACTCGATTCATTCGCTTCAAAATATATCATTTATGCAACTCACGTTGTTGTTTTTTTTTTTTTTTTTTTTGATATTTTGTCCTGTTTGAAAGATATTGCAAGTTTTAGAAAAAGCTGGTCTGGCCAGACCAAAAGGGTGATTTCACAGACTTTTATATAAAATTGGAATTTTACCCCACTTATTTGCTCCAATCGAATCCAAATCAGTTTCATTCGATCCGCACATATCATTAATAGAATTCACATTCCTGTTTTTTGATTTTTTTTATATATTAAAAAATATTGCAATATTTTAAATTGATAACCCGTTGTGCCTCATTTAGTTGAACATTTTTAAATGCGGGCCATTTTTCGAACTGAAGCCAAACATCGCTTTCCCACCCTTAATACTCTTAAAAAAATTTTAAACATCAGCTAAATTTTTACATTTTTTTTTATTTTTTTTTTTTTTTTTTTTTTTTTGCTTCACCCATATATTTGAAAGAATTTTCCAAAATTAAATAGTTTGTTAGAATCGTTAAAGAAATTAAAAAAAATTTTCAAAACGAATTTATGGTTCAAATTAACTTCCCAGTAAAATCTTCGCCTACAAAATAATGTTTTGAGTAATCAGAAAAAAGTAAAAAGGCTACTGAAAGAACCAATAAATTTTACAAGGGATGTCCCAAATGAACGCATTCAAAATTTAGCCATAATTTTTTACCTACATAGTTAAAAAAGTAGTTACAGCTGTAGTTATAGAAGAAAGCTACTAAATAATGAGGGAAAGAAGCTATTAATTTTGAAAAAGTAAACGATGCTTTGACTGGGTTAGGAGGTTAATTTGAACCATAACTTCATTTGTGAAAAGAAAGGCTAACATTTGTTTTTTTTTTTTTATTTTTTGTACAACTCTTCGTACGACATTGGTAAACTGGCAGTTAGGCCACTTAATTCTAAGAACTTTCACGAGTTTTTCATCTCGGAAATTCCAGTGTTATGACAATTAAGAAATTTTCATATGTATATTGAATCTCTCCATATCGTCAATTCGCCAATTATACCGCTTATTGTCAAGAACCTTTGGAAGAAATTGGAATTATGCCATCTCGGAAATAAAAGAAATATTTTTTCTTTCAGAAATATTTAAACCAACACCATAAATAATAAATTAATGAATTGATAGGTCGTTGTACAAACCTCGGAAAAATGTATACCTGGAGGAACTTATAATATACCAAACAAAGAAATAAAAAGGAGTATAACATTTTGTCTAGACAATATACACTACAATTTTTGGAGATTGAAATTATACCAAATCTGTGCATTACTTCACCTTACATCGACAGAAATGTTCGTTTACAATAGCGCAATAAAAAATGGTGCTTACAACAAAGCAGGTTTGTAAGGAAGAAACGTTATAGTTTCGCTTACCATATCGCTTACGGAAGAGATGAATTTTATATGGCGAGTTCCCACTTTGAAGCAATACATTTTTGACACAGAAGGAGCTTTATTCAGCGCTTATAAAGATTGGTGAATGTAACGATCAGCTTTGCGCACTGAATTTTTTGTAACCGTTATTCTTTTTTATGCACCCTTACAAACCTGCTGGTTCAAACGATAGTTCATTGGATTAAAATTTTATTCCGTAATAAGGAAATATTTTTTTTTTATTAAAAACTAAACTTCCCAAAAAAATAAAAAGATTCTGAAGAGCTCGAGGCCAGTGACTAATACCATGTGCACACGGACAGCAAAATTCGTGGTTCGCTTTCCCATTCCAATCATGTTTAGGGCGTGAAACAGGTCGTTTAATTTTGAAACATCCTACGAAATAGGAAAAATGTACTCTCATCTCCAATTTTGATAGCAATTATAATTGTCGTTAGTTTATCTGTAGAAGTTATCAAAAAAATCAAAACAAATAAAAAAAGAAAATAAAAATTCATGTTAAATAAAATAAAGTGATAATTATTAGATAATAAAATTAATAAAAGTATTAAATAATGTATTTTTAATTTTTACTTACATTTTAATCTAATTTAAATAAAATCACACTAAGGCCTAATAAATAAAAGCAAGTTAAACTCTGTTTTCTTGCATATCTATAAATCCGTATTATATGTTTACTGATCTTAAAACGCATAAAATTGGGCGTTTAAGCTACAAATGCAGACCATTTGAATTTGAATTTATCATAGTGCTACCACATGTTACTTTTTAATTACATATAATACATGGGACTCTGATTTACAACTGTTGAGTTTAAACTACATATAAATTTAAGTTTAGTTCAACTAAACCAGCGTTTAAACACTGACTGATTTATTAGCCATAACAACACAAAATGTCAACATGAAACAAAAATGAATCATATGAACAGCATGATTGGCGATCTTTTTTCAGAGAGCGAAACAAGTGGTTTAAATCGTCGTATGAACATAGCATTAGTTTATATTATTTGTTATCGATATTTCGATAACCTTCCGATAGCATTCTCAAGAAGAATTAATAACAATAACATATACTATAAAAACATCTTAATACCAAGAAACCCATAAATATTTAATTGCATGTTTTTCGTTGTGCGACCAATGGTTGCAAAAAACAAAATATATTTTTCCGTTTTAGAGCTTTTTATGAATTTTGGCATCGATTTGTTTGTTTATATTTTACCCTTTGCAGCATTCTTTTTCATAATTTAGTTAAAACATCATTTTGCTGCATTTTTAAGTTTATAGCGCATATATTACCTTTTTGAGGCATATGTTGATACATTTAAAACTTTTTTAGATGCTCACAAGATGCTTTCTCAGCAAATAAAAAAAAATTCCAAAATTCTGTATACCCAACGTGTTGCCTTATGCCCCTATTGCGGTTCTCCACTCAACTCAGTTTGGTCGTGTGAGAGTCAACCCAACTTATGCACAACCAAACTCATTTTAGGTATTGTGATACCCAACGGTTTTTAGTTGAGTTTGCTATAAAGTTGCCAACTTAAAATATCGATTTACCAACTTTAAATATAACGTTTGACAAGTGAAAATTTTATAAATTTAATAATTTTTTAAACTAAAAGTATTTTTAATTGTGTATTGAATAAAAAGTATTTACAATGGATATTAGTGTCGATTTATTTTATGATGATGAAAATGAAAACTCTTGTACAGATGTGCTACGTATAAGAAGAAAAATTCCTGCTGATTCCAACCCTCTTGAACTACCCAATGCCAAGTAAGAACTTATAATTAGTAACGTAACTAAATAATAGATATTGGGAATTATTTCTTTTTCACAAGCAACTTTATTATATTCAACATTTTTCGAATTTATTCTATGAGTTAAATTTTAGTTATGTATTTTATAAAGCTTTTTGTAATAGCTCTATTCCTTAAATTTTTTTAGGAATGACTTTATACACTACCAGACTATTATATTGTATTTTCTTGTTACATTTTACCTTAGCTTTCCGTTGGATAGCAATGAAGTATATTTATGTACAGAAAAATTTACAATTATTTAAATTTAACTCATAGAATAAATTCGAAAAATAAAAAAATGTAACTCAATAATAATTTTAAATTTGTAGATTTAAAAGTTATTTCCGACTAAACAAGGAAGCGTTTTGCTATTTGCTGGATGAAATCAAAGATCATTTAAAAACCACCTGTTCGCGTAGTGGCTATTCCTCCTATATTAAAGTAATTTGTTAAAGTCCCATATATCTTTACACTGGTTTTTGGTCATACCAAATTTTGGTTTTCCACGTGCAATCTCTGGGTTTTTTTCCATAAGATTAACAAGCCTCTCAAATTGTGCTTTAGTTGGAATTTTCAAAGATCTACGAATGTATTAAATGCTGTGAAATTCTAATATACAGTATAACAAATCTTTCTACTTACGGTTTTTCCATTGTTATTTTTTTTTTGCTTTTAAAAATGAAAGTCAACTGAAACTGAAAACAACTCAACTACTAATAAACAGTTGTGTATTTATAACGTTTCTGTCGACCAAACTTTTACAAAGTTGAAAACGGCAATACCACGAAAAAAACAGATACACAACTGAAAAGCCAACTGCCAGTCGAGTTGAGAATGGCAATGCAAATTTACCAAAGACAACCAAACTGTTACAAAAGTGGAGAACCGCAATAGGGGCATTAATTTCGCCATCTACATTTAATTTGTACTCTAAAATTGTAAGGCAAAGCAGGTTGTCATTAAAGACAAATGTTATTTTAAACTTTCAAATTTTATATTAATATAAGCAAAATTAATGAAAAAGCAATTATATACGGTTTTGGCGATGTAATGAAATCTGGACCAATCATATAGTAAACCGACCGACTTATAATCACTGTTTAAAGTGATCAAACGATGTTCATCCGTCTGTATGGCTGGATGTCTGTCCCTGTTAACTTTGTGCGCAAAGTACAAGTTGCAATTTTGTAGATAATTTTATAAAATTTGCTAAATACATTTAATTTATAGTAAGGACGAAGTCTATGTTTATGGTGAGTATCGGCCTGAAATTTCACATATTAACTATAAAAACTTCTTTCCAAATAAGACTTTTTGTATCCGCAAACAATCTAATTATGTTTGTGTTTAGATTAAATTCGCCGCAAAAATATTTTACTGCAAATAAAATTCTTTTCAAATCGGCTCACATTTGTTATAAAAAACTTTAACTTAATTCTAAATGTTAATATTAATAAACAATTTAGCGACCGTCCCTGAAATCCTTCTAAGACAAAAAATCTCATATGGATGCTAATATCTAGAATTTTAACCCAACAACATAACATTGTTTTTGTGAGCCCATGACTGCCCATCGTTTCCAAATAGGGAAAAATCTGGAAAATTCGTCTGTAAATACTATAGTGTTTGGGCTTTACCTATTATTTTTTTAGGATTGTTTTTTTTTATGTGCAAATGATTTTAAGTTGTTGAATATTTTGTTTTCAAATGAGCAATTTTTGATTTTTTGTTGCATAGTTTTAATAATTTTCAATGCATATTTTCCAGTTTTACTTCATATTTAATGAATATAAATCGCATTTTTTGAGCATATTTCTGGTTTCCCTGCTAATTACATTCAATATTGAATTATTATTATGTTTTTTTTATGACAGTCAACACTCATACCAAGTCGGAATGCCTGGAGAAACGGTGTTCCAAGTATAAGAAAAGGGCTTAATTTTACATAGATGAGTCCAAATCACGAGAAAGTGTGTGCTTCGAAGTACACCTCAATTTATTGCGGAGACTTCGGTAGCGTTTTCCAGGTGAAGAAACGTGCGATCAAGAAAGCTGTGGACTAGCTCATATTGTCTGCTGTATCAACACATCTATGAACATTTAAACTGATAACCATGCCACCGTTATGGCCTTAAATTCCTTCTCCCTGAGGATGCAAATAGCCGTTGACTGCCTGCTCATCTCTAAACGAGTTTGACATCAGGATTATGGTATAAGTTTCTAGACTTGACACTATCTTATCGGGTTCCAATAGATATAAAACAAGTTGGGGTACCTCTGCTCTCATGCAACCTTGAACTATTATAATTTACTCCTCACCAACTGCATAGAGTGAGCTTCGCTCATACATCATATCGAGGGGATCAGTCCACATTCACTCGAGACTGGTCAGTCCTCCTTCATCAAACTCGAGGGTGGTCATTCCTCCCGGGTGCCCCGGTAGGCTAGCTGGTAGTAGGCTAGTCTATCAGTACCGGGGTTGCGGATTCGATTCCCGCCAGAGACTCTGGTCTCCTGCAGAGAAGCGAAAAGCTTCGCGGGATTTAGTGTAGGAATATTAATAATAAAAAAAAAAAAATCATCTTCGCTCCACACATATAATCCTGTTTTACTTCACAGTCCATTTTTCCATCACTTTGTGTAGAAAGTATCCTTTAACGGAAAAGTACGCTCGTCGCAAATGCAATCTTTTAAAAAGACAAAAAATAATTTCCTTGCAAAAAGCATGCGGCTACTGACTCCCGTGAAACCAGATAGGATCTCAAGTTAGCCGCGATCTCTAGAAATCTGTCGATTTTGAAATTTACCGAATCTCAGGTATAAGCTACACCTGATTTCTTAAGAGGTTGTAACACCATAAGGTGAAATAACCCTAAGATGATCCATGCAAACCCCCGCGAAGTATCATTTTTGGTATCAGTTGTCACGGGAATTGTCTTATAGTTAGGCATGAACAGCATCTGGGAGCCTGGCACTATGATTTCTGCCTCAGCTGCGATGATGAAAATGAGGAGGATAATAGGCGAATTTCCGAAATGAGACTTGCCACTTTCGACGTATTGCATTTCATTGTTAGAGGTTCGGCTTGAATCTATGGTTGGAGGTTTGTTAAGTGGAACTCTATGTTGTCACGATATATAATAGGGTATAAGTGTTTCAAATGAGCACTGACTGCTCTTTCTACATAACCAATTATATTTAATGAAGCGTTTGAAAAATTCGATCAATATCTTCCCGTATCTCAAACTTATGGCAATTCATTTACTTTGCTACATTTATTGTAAATTAACATTATAAATTTAATATTTATCGAAGCAAATCTAAACTGAATGTCAAGCTTAGCATGTGGCTGAGAGTGCTTTATAAGAAATATGTCATATTCTTGAAATGCATACATACATACATTTATATAAATATGTATGCGTAACATGTGTATTTCAAAATTTTACCTTAATTCGCATTGTGCATTTGCTTATTCCTTAAATCACAAATACTGCAATATATACCACATGAATGAATGGATGCATTTATTAGGTATACAAGCACACGCGTATATAAAATTAACATATTTATCATGGTGTTTGTAGGTGGGTGTGCGTTACTGTACTTTCACACAAACATTCAGAATTATTTCTTTGTATGTATGAGTATACAAATTAGCATAGAAACTCAAGAACGCAAATAAAGGCTTTGAAAATATTTGTAAAATTTATGAAAATTTGTTTAAAAATTATTATCGTAATTTTATACTAAATATGATGTTCTCTTCCATTTGTCTCTATTTCCCAGAAGGGCACAACAAACAGCGAAAATAATAACAACTGCGCTTAAAAAAATAAAGTTTTATATTCTCATTTCTCATGTTTTATTATGTTTACACAACTTTGTACTAATTTTGAGCTCTAATCGCCGTTGGAATGCATTATATATTTGCCAAGGCGTTTGCGACAATTCGAATAATTTTAGTATCATCGGATCTTTGAAAATTAAGAACAGGAATAGAGGTTTAATAATAGTAAAAAAGTGATGATTCACACTTAAAAGAGATGCCGGCATTATCTAACTTACTTTGTCCGCCTAAAAGACCAATTAAACGTGACATAACCAAAATTCCATATCCGTAAACATTACCATTGAAACCAAAATTCAATTGGTTTGTATGGTTATGGCGTTATTCTACGTCACCTATAATCAGCGTTGCCATATATATGTTTTAAAAAACTTCTTATATGGGCATTTCCTCCGAATAGTCAACCAGGATGGAAAAATAAAGTGTTGATACTCGTAATCATCGTGTTTTATTGTTTATAATTAAACAAAAAGTCTATGTTTTTATAATAGAATGGTATGATATGATATGATATGCTATGATCTCTCAGCTGTTTTACTGAAGGAAATTGGGCTGGAAACTGGAAAATTTAATATTTTCTTTCTAAGCTACTTCTAAAGACATTTTTATATTTAATTATTTTACATGCAAAGAAATTTGTTATGTTTGCACTCTTTATTTAAAATCTTTCTATTACAATCACTTAAGAAGAGAAAAGTGCAAGGAGAACAAAAAAGTTCGATTAACGCTTAATTTACGGTTCCAACATATGGAAAAATCGTACGTTCGCGACCGGTACTTAAACCAATTAAACAAAAATCAATAGAAATATTTTATGGTGTAAATACTGGATAGAGACCTACATTAATACACTTTTAAAATAAATAAATCACGTTTGAATATTCCGTTCCATTTCCCAGATTTTTACATTTCACTACTGTCAGCCAAAGTTGACTTCTATTTTGCGTACGTTCGTTACCACATGTTTATAACTATCATTATGAAAACTTGAACTCGATGAAATCCAACTTTTGCACTAAACATAGAGCTACCAAAATGCAATCGAATCGCATAAAAATGCTAATGGCTAATTTTCAGGATTTACATTAAAGCACATTTATGTTTAAAATCGTTTTAAATACAAAATTCTCTTTTTCACTTAACACTTAAATGAAACTTAAGTCGCCGATGTGGTACATATAAATTTAACTTAAGTTTCCATTGGATTAACTTAGCAAGGTGGCCTTAATATCACAACAATACAAAAACAACAGACAAAATAATAACAAC
The DNA here is from genome assembly GCA_943735925.1 of Pollenia amentaria. Classification (NCBI taxonomy): domain Eukaryota; kingdom Metazoa; phylum Arthropoda; class Insecta; order Diptera; family Polleniidae; genus Pollenia; species Pollenia amentaria. The sequence continues at coordinate 181,368,686 of OX031007.1, read as the reverse complement.
CAGCTGTTTTTTGAGACCACCTTGTAAATAACCACACTTTTTTTATGATATTTTTTTGTATTTAGTAGTGCTACCATACTTTTACCTTAATTAAATAAGACTTTTCATATAAAACTCAAAAAATCAATCTGTAATTAAATACGATTTAAGTTTTTATGAAAATTAACATAATATAGATTTAAATACTTTCCTGAAAATTAGGCATAAGACAAGTTTTGTTTTCTATATTATTTGTACATCAAAAGCGTACGAACTTACGTTCGTGACCCCAGGCCCTTATCTGAAAAAAACCTTTTTTTTTGAATCTATGGAGCTCATTTTGTTGAAAAATAAATAAATTAAATACAAAAATACATACACAAAAATTTTTTGGAATTCATTTTGTTCAAAAATATAGAAAAAAGTAAATAAAAAATTATTTTTTTCTTTTTAACTATTAAATTCGTTTTCAAGGAAAGAAATACTTATTAAAAACATAAAAGATGCTAAAACTTTAAAGTGTTTAATAAACTCATTTAACAAAGTTCAACATGAAACTTTAAGCAATGAACTCTAAAGTCCATTTCATCCCCTTCAGATAAAAATTTAACAAATCAATGGAAAATTTAACAAATGGCAACGCTGCCTATAATTAAATACAGTGTTGCCCATAAAGTTGTTTCAAACAGCTTTTTTGTATGGTTATGGTTACTTCACTTTTAATTGGGCCTTAGAACCATAACGAAATAAAATAGAATAAGATAAAAGCACTTCTTTAGTGGTCTTTTGAGACCCCCACTTTCCAATGTACTGCATAAAGACCCATATTTTGTATTTTCTATTGCCACTGACATTGTGCACTCTGAATTTATATTTACACATATACACAGCTATAACTTGCACACTTAAACTCATAATAGTATGGGAATAAGTTTATGTGCTGGTCTATTGTTTATTTTCTCTCATAAGCATTGAACTGTTAAAATATAATTTTTGGTTGGTATTTTGTTTCTCCTCCATAATGATTTATTATATTACAACTGTTGTAGGTATTGTACTCTGCTTCTCATTGTACCATTATTTATGTGTGTCAATGTGTTTGTAAGTGTGGCTGTATTCCAAGAAACACAATTAGCCACGTATTTCAGACATCTTTAACGACAGAAACAAAATAGTAGTGAGTCATAGAAGACATACGGACGACAATGTGGCTCTTCTTAATATTCTTTATGCTAAATATTATTTAACAATTTCGTCGGCGACTATTAACAAGACAATATCTCCTACTTGGTCGTCAATGAATCCATGCATACTTTGTCGTCCAGATAATTTTTCCTTCTGCTTACTTAGTATAGTTGTAATTTTATATCGCCGGCTTTATTTATTCGACTTTTATAAGCAATCCTTAAATCGACAGTGAAATCTAAACTACATGAAATCCATTTCCAGCCCGCTACCATCTTTGTCAGTATTTATTCGGTTTAACTTAATTGTAGTACTTTGTAAATATTATAAGGTATTAAAATCAACAATTAAAAAAAATGTGAGAATTTTTAGCAAACCAAACAAGTGATTGAAAATCATACAACTACGGCGGAAGATAACATTGACATTCATATTGTCGTCAAAAGCTTTTTGTACAGGAAAACTTATAAGAAAATGTCGTTCATACTGCCCCACATAAAGTTTAATAAAAGACAACTTAAAAGACAATGTCACTTTTACTGCCCTATATTGAGTTTGATAAAAGACAACTTAGAAGATAATGTCGCTTATACTCTCCCATGATAAGACACAAATTATAAGACAATCAGGCCTGTCACAAAAATCAATTCCGATTGAAAATAGAAGTGATTTCGTATTTTGCTGCTCCAAAAAAACGAAATCAGTTTCGATCGGAATTGGTATCTGTGACAGGCCTGATTGTCTCTCACACTGTCCCGCATAGAGTTTAATAGACTACAACTTATAATACCATGCCGATTATGCTGTCCTACACGAAATTTCCCCTAAATTATCTTCTAAAAATAACCTAACCTAAACGAAAGAGGACAAGTCGTGCATATATCATTGACGACGATGTCGTTAACGGCGCACTGACCAACTGGGATATAACAACCAACACAAACATACAAAAAGACAACAGTGTATAATGGTTACTCTGCTTTACATATTCTATTGTTATTGTTGCTATATTAATTATAATTTTGATCTTATTAGTGAATTATGACTATTTACAATTTATGTGATGTTTTAGATTTTTTTTTTTTTTGTTTCTTATTAAATGTTCATCTAATTTTGTAATTATTACATTTTATTGTTTTTTCTTTCGAGACTTTGTTTGTGACAAATAAATTTTAAAATGTATATGTTGGTTTGTGCTATTTCTGGTCACAAGCAAAATATACGATATTTTAGCTTTAGTATTTGCAACGAATTAATATTTTCTAAATATTTTTATATATTCATTAACAAAAGTTTTATTAAAGAGAGGCGAAGTGGTTTAAATAGGCTTTAACTTCTTTATGTTAAAGACAATTAAACGTTTTATAACACCTTATTAATTTAGACGAGAATTTAGACCATTAAGTTTAGTTAAGCTTTGAGCTTCTTAGACGGTTTCAATGACATTTTTCCAAGCACAGAAAAAAGTGTTTTATCAATTAAAAGAATAGTTTAAAAAGTATTTAAATTTAATTAATGTGATAATTGAATCAATTATTTTTTTGGTTGAAAGAAAATTAAAAATTAAATTTTTATTTAATTAACATTTTAGTTGTTTTGAAATAAATTTTCAATTAAAATTTTAATTAAATAACAAAATATCTTAATTGACTTTTTTCGTTTAAAATAAAATAATTTAAACATGTAGAATTGTTGTTGCAAATTGTCAATATTTATTTAAATAAATTAACACATTGTTTGAAATGGCAAAGTTTTTTGATGAATTTTTAAATTTTTAGTAATCAATATAATCATTTTGGTAATATGTGCAAAATCAAAAACTTGTTTACTTGATATTATGAATTTAGAACAAATTTGGTGATTGGAGAAATTTAATAATTTTTTCTGTGAGATAACTAGAGCTACTGCTTGAACACCTATTCAAATAGTATTATCTTTTATTCGATTCGTGGACACACATTCTTTTCCATATCCCAAAAAAAAGTCAAATCTGCTAATTAATTAATGCGTTTACTGAAGAAGTCCTGTAACAGTTCTATTGTGAGTTGGGTAAGGTATCATCGTATATCGAGAGATATATGCATATTTACGGACTGCAAGGCAACTCCGACTAGTGTCTTCATGACATCACAGTTAACCGTGGAATGCCGGACGTATTTAAAGGCTAGTTTACATGGTAATACAATGTATTACGACATGTCAAAAACTTATGTAGAATTAAAAAATCTTATCATGTAAAGGCAAAATCTATTAAGAAGGAAAGAGTACGGATACAACATTTGTATACATTTGTTATTAACTCAGATGTTTCATATCTTTGATTTGATTTTACTTATACCATCCGTGTAAACAAGAAAGGTAATTACAACCAGTGCTTGAAAATAAGCATTATATATCAATCATTCCCTAGGGCTCGGCTCGATAGATTTGAAAACACAAACACTAATATTGTTTGTGTTGTAAATCATTAAAAAAAAAATAACGTTGATGATGGGAATGATGGGAAAATTTAATTCCGTTCATTTTTTAACCACAAATTTCGTTGTGTTCGGTTCAGCACGTTAATGTTCGTTCGTTTCTGTTTTGCTTAGCACCCTTTTGCTGGTAAAAAAAAACCAAAAATTGTTAACAAAAACAAAATACATATACAAAAAAAAAAAAAAAACAAAATGCCAGCGAAAAAATTTAGCACAAACAAAACATGTGCACAATAGATTCAGAAGCTATTCGTTCTGTACACAGAAAAAATTATGAAATTTCTCCAATCATAATATCAAGCAAGCAAGTTGTTGATTTTGCACCTATTACCAAAATGATTATATTGATTAATAAAAATTGTAAAATTTTGAAAAAATATTTTCAATAAATGATATTTTTAATTTTAATTAAAAAAGTGATCAAAAAACTTTGCCATTTCAAGTAATTTCAAGTTAATTTATTTAAATAAATATTGAAAATTCCCAACAACAATTCTACATGTTTAAATTATTTTATTTTAAACGAAAAAAGTCAATTAAGATTTTTTGTTATTTAATTAAAATTTTAATTGAAAATTTATTTCAAAACAACTAAAATGTTAATTAAATCAAAATTAAATTTTTAATTTTCTTTCAACTAAAAAAAAAATTGATTCAATTATCACATTAATTAAATTTAAATATTTTTTAAACCATTTTTTTAAATGATAGAACACTTTTTTCGGTGTATTCGTTGCTTAAATTTTTTGTTCGCTCATTTCTTAATCAATGTAAAAAAGAAACACTATAGAACATTAAAACATAAAGTAGATCTACAGAATCACTACAATTGTTTTGTTTTATAACGAAGAACAGAACACTATATAATGTTCGTTACTTTCTTGAAAATAGTTACGAACGGTATTAACACCAACAAAAAAAAGTAGTTTCTCGTTGTGAACCGCGAGCCGTACGCTAAATAATGCTCTATTCATTTTCAAACACTGATTACAAGAGATGTTTAACTTTAATAAAATGACACACAATAACTTTATATATACATATATGTATATAGGGTACTTCAGAAACCCTAATACCAATTTATTACATTTAATTATTTTAAATATTGTGTATGGCGTAAAAATAGTCTGTACGCAGCAAGGCAGTAAACGCAAGTCAAAATCAAAAAATATTTACGTTTTAAGAAAAGCTTAAAAATATGTGTAACAGTACTTGATAATTGTTTATTGCTTACTCATATTACAGACTTAATTCAAAACATATTTAATATATGTAATGCACAAGTGCGTATGTAAAACAAAAACCAGTATTTTTATTATTACTTTAAAGTTTTACTTTAATGAGAGGAATTGAGATCTGATCTAAGTAAATTAGCAGAGAACAACAAAAATCAGCTGCGTAAGCTTTCATATGTTGTTGACACTTGCCATTAAATTAAAAATAAGAAAATAAGAAAAGCTTATTTTTATAATAAAAAAAAAACATTAGAAAAATATGGAATAAATGAAAAATAAAAAAAAGAAGGACTTTAACTAAAGTTGTTCACCAACATACAGAGAGACTTTCTACAAAGCCGTAACACATTGTATAACCATGTAAGCCAGTTTAAGTGAGCTTGGGAAATATTTAAGGGTAACGTTGGGGTGGGTACCAGGGCTATGTGGGGGTCTGGGTGACCAAACTGCAGACGGCCTGGCCGAATAAAGATGGATGACATGTTCTCTCATGAACTCTCATTAAACGTGAGGTGTTCAGAAGAGATAGCAGGGTGAGAATACCTGCCTGATGGGCAGGTCTCTATGGCATTGCGATGACTCGAAGAAAACCCGCATGCAGCAACAAGATTAGGAGGGTGATATCGGCCATTATGCGATGAGTTAGGCCTAGGATTTAATCATTACTGCAGAATTTGAAATGACGAGAAGAGGAAGCTCTGTTTCACTTTCTCTGTTAATGCTCCGGTCTCGGTGTTATTAGGATGAGGTATTTTAGAAGAAAAAATTATTCTTCTACTTTTACTTTGGTAAAATAAATAACCAAAAATGCTACTTCTTATCGTGTCCCTTCTCATAGAAGCGAGTGTGGAATGTGTATCTTATCTTTTATACGAAGGAGCTAAGGCCTTCTATGCGGCCTTCTTTAACAGTTGGATCAGAATGGTAACTGATTAAAAAAAATGTCTAAGCAGGCGTTCAATAAGACCTGCAATAAGAAGGTCTTCTGAGTTTTCTCGCTGGGTATTTGAGGACTTATTTAACCCCAGGATTACCGTCTTGGTCTGGCCAGACCAAATTTGTGTTTTGCTTGTAATATTTTTCGCATTTAACAAAAAAACAAAATCACAGGGACGTGAATTCTATAAATGATATATTCTGAATCTAATTTGAAACTAATTTGGATTCGGTTGGAGCAAATACATAAGTGGGGTTAAATTCCATTTTTATGTAAAATTCTATGAAATGACCCCTTGGTCTAGCCAGACCAAATTTTTTTTACCTGTAAAGATATTTCAAATAGGACAAAATATTAAAAAAAACAGATACGTGAATTCTAGAAATGATATGTTCTAAATCGAATAAAACAAGTTTGAATCAAATCAGAAAACTACGGCCCATTATGCGCTTAGTTCAATCTAACTACTGTGACGACAAGTTTTGTGGGACAAAACTCGGTCACATCCTGTTAGGCTCCTCAGATTTTTTTATCAACTGTACCTTGCCTTACACTGTAATCACTACCCGTGGTCACAAACTTTTGTACCACACTGTACATAACGGGCAGGAATGTGAGTTATAAAATAACAACCGACAACACTACACAGCAATCGCGACAAACAGGTAAACAAGAAACACTAACAACACACACAACAAACAAGTAACAATAACAAAGCAAGCAGTTTTAAACATAAACAGCAAGCAACAAATATACATAGGACAAGTAAAGAGATATACCAACAACAACTGTAGGTACTGATTCTTGTTAGTGTAAAATATTTGTTCGAATTCAGTATAAAAGGGCAACATAAACGTTGAAGAAGGGAGTTGTGATCCAGCCGAGCTCAAGAACACATCAGGTAAGCGATGTAGTAATTCTAGTAAAATACACAGTAGACAATTTCACCGAGTGGTTTCCTAACACAGAGTGAAATGCGAGTAAAACAACCCAGTAGACAATTTCACCGCGTGGTTTTCTAACACAGAGTGAAATTCGAGTAAATTAACCCAGTAGACAATTTCACCGAGTGGTTTTCTAACACAGAGTGAGATTCTAGTAAAACAACCCAGTAGACAATTTCACCGAGTGGTTTTCTAACACAGAGTGAGATTCTAGTAAAACAACCCAGTAGACAATTTCACCGCGTGGTTTTCTAACACAGAGTGAAATTCGAGTAAATTAACCCAGTAGACAATTTCACCGAGTGGTTTTCTAACACAGAGTGAGATTCTAGTAAAACAACCCAGTAGACAATTTCACCGCGTGGTTTTCTAACACAGAGTGAAATTCGAGTAAATTAACCCAGTAGACAATTTCACCGAGTGGTTTTCTAACACAGAGTGAGATTCTAGTAAAACAACCCAGTAGACAATTTCACCGCGTGGTTTTCTAACACAGAGTGAGATTCTAGTAAAACAACCCAGTAGACAATTTCACCGAGTGGTTTTCTAACACAGAGTGAAATTCTAGTAAAACAATCCAAGTAGACAATTTCACCGCGTGGTTTTCTAACACAGAGTGAAATTCTAGTAAAACAACCCAGTAGACAATTTCACCGAGTGGTTTTCTAACACAGAGTGAAATTCTAGTAAAACAACCCAGTAGACAATTTCACCGAGTGGTTTTCTAACACAGAGTGAAATTTCAGTAAAATAACCCAGTAGACAATTTCACCGCGTAGTTTTCCAACACAGAGTGAAATCCTAGTAACCAACAAATACCCAGTAGAAAATTTTCCCTAGCGTGTTTTCCTAACACCAAGCAAAATAGCCAGTAGAGCATTTCACGAAAGTGAGATTGTAGAACAACCCGAAATATCCCGTAGTGAAAACCCCAGAAGAGTTTTCCCCAAATTCCCCGTAACAAGCGGCACAACAAAGATTTCCCTACGCTAAGATTGATACCAGCTTAAGCAGCCAAGTTACTACAGCCACAAGACGAGAAAGGACATAACACGGAAGGAGTGCTGAGGCAGTATAAGCGGAAACACAACGCAACCAATTATACATAATTATTTTTATTACTTGTAAATTATAATAGTAATATTACTAATAAACCTATTGAATTTGTTGTTAAAATAAATAGAATCAACACGTGTCATATTTTCTTGTAACGAACCTGGACAAAGGCTGAGTATACCCCAAAATAAAGTCGTTACACTACAAAAACCTAACGCAAAACTCGTTTCAGCAGTGGTATATGCGAAATAGCAATGTGCGAAATTAAAGACTACATTTTCGATGACTTGCATATGGAATAAAATAATGAAATAATAAAATTATATAATAAATTTGTATAATCTAAAGTAATTAGCATAAGTTCAATAAAAAATTTATTTATTTACTTTTTATTTAATTGGGGTTTTTAGCAGTACAAATTGTGGTCTGGCAAGACCAAGAGGAGAACTTAGTGGTAAAAAGCTACCGAGAATCCTAGGGTTAATTTTTTAATTTCATATGTATGTATGTTAAAAGTAAAAGTCAAGTCCATAGTATAACAAGCACCGGCTTCGCTACACAAAGCCCGACCGAAGACCAGCTATACAGAATAGCTTTAGTAAGCGAAGCCGTTTGTTATACCATAGAGAAGAAAATCCTTGCGCCCGGGCGAAATCTTAACCATTCTATATATCGCGCAATTTTTAAAACAAAAGAAAACAATATGTATTATATTGGAGTCTTATTACATTTTTTAAATTGCGGTTTTATTTCATATGAAATGAGTCCCTAAAGTTTGGGTTATTATTTTATTTCCGTTTGGGGCGTTATTTAATTTTGTTGGGAGTTTATTTTATTTTTAAGCTAGGGCATTTATTTCATATGATATAAGAGCCCAATAATTATCGACTTATTACATTTTGTTCTTGGGCAATTATTTCCTGCGGGCTTATATCATGCCGCCAAATAAATTTATCGGTGCACCATGATTTAAAAATCATGCTTTTTTCAGATTAAATTATATTTCATTAAGTATATGTATATTCGTGAACCGGACATACTAAATATAGCTCTACTAGATACATATGTATGTTTGTGCCAAACTTATTGCCATTTTTGAAAAAAAAATTTTAATTTATCGCTTTGAAATGAGAAATTCCAACAAAAAAAAATAAGATAAGTGATTCTTATAAGAAATCGTTTGATCTTTTCAAAAAAAAATTATTAAAAAAAATTTATCTGCAAAACCGCAAAAGACCAATTTAAATTAAAATTTTTCTAACTAAGCACTATTTTCTTCTTTTGTCTTTTTTACCAAAATTAGTCTAAGATGTCCTTATTGCATTGTTAAAGTTGGAGAATAGTATCTCTATAAGTTTAAGAGTTATTCAAATTTATTTACAAACGTAACTCACTTCAAAACGGGAAAATTTTTGTAACCAATTATTTTAAAATCATAGTACTGAACAATTTCAAGTAGGATATACGTTTGTTTAAAAGATAGGTAAATAACTGTGCATGGCTGTCGCACTGCGAAACCGGAAGTGACCAATTTAAATTGAAAATTTTCTAAATTCGGCCTATTTTTTATTTACCAAAATTTGCCTAGGGTGTCCTTTTTATATTGATCTCCAAAAGTTTAAGAGTTATAAACATTTATGTACAAATTTAAGGATTTCCAAAGCCCAAAATTTAGATGGAAAGGACAAAAAACTAATGGAGGTCGGTGATATATTTTACCTCTCCAGGGGGGACACCTATGCAGTTATAGGAATTTTTCATCAATAAATGTATAATCTGAATGGGAGAAACCTTAAGATCGGTAGTATAGAAACAAATGTTCGCGACAAATAAATTGCCCATAGACAAATATATGGCCCATACATTTGAGCTATCTAGCGGCATCCTAGGCGCTGCAGGACCATAATTTTGAATCTCATTAAACCGCCATAATTGTATGGGAGTCCCCTAAGGAGTGGAAGTAAGCGGCAAATATGTTTTGGAAAAATGTTACAGATAAAAAGCTAATGGAGGTCGGTTATATATGTTATCCCCCTAGGAGAGACTCCTATGCAGTTATGGAACTTTTTCCTCAAAATATATAAAAAAATATGAAGAATATATTGAAGAAAAATGCCCAAACCTGCAAAGGAGTCCTCCCGGGTGATGAAATGTATGAACTCCATTAGTTATTTGTAGATCCCATACAAAGCTCACTTCTGCAATAATCCAACTGACGATGGATGTTATAAAAGTTTCGGCACAGCCGAATTAGCACTTTTGACTTGTTTTAATTCTGATAGAAACAGAGATTCTGTGAAACATTGATCTTCTCGAGACAAAAACTTTGAAAGATCAATTTGTTTTTTTTTTTAAATATGAACATTTTATTTCTATTTAAGAAATTTTTTAGTAATAATTAATTTAAAATCACGTTTGAAAGACTCGTTGCGGATCAGCTGTTCCGTTTTTCTTACTCAGCTTATGTATAAACAGGTTCTTGTAGAAAGAGGTAATCTTAAGTAAACATGACATTGCATTGCAGAATAACCTGATAACATTATAATTTATCTTCTGTTTTACGTATCAGCTGCTTTAAAATGTTATGGTTGTTATTATTTATTGATAGAGCAAACATTCAATTGACGTACATAAATCCCACAATTAACAAAAGCTAAAATTTATAAAAATTATTTTTTTTAATCATCTTTCTAAATTTTGAAAAATTTTCAGTTACGTATTTTGAAAAACTACCAACTGTGGAATATATACGTATTCGTTACGCATTTTTAAAAACTACCAACTTAGAATATTTACGTATTCGTAACGAGGCGTTTATAGCTTTTATATATTTAAGCTATTTTCTGTGTTGTAAATCAAAATTATTTTTTCTATTTCTACATACATATAAAAAATAAATTAAAATCTTAATTTTTTCCTTAAAGGACAAAAAAATATTTACCTGGTATGAAGGTGAAACATCCGCAAATGAACTTTATAATGGACGCTTTAATCTGATTACAAATCATGATGATTACGGCAAAGCAACAGCAAATTTAACATCAATACGTGAATCAGATCAGGGTTTATATCACTGCCAAATAGTTTTTCCCAATCGCACACCAAGTATACGTAATAATGGTACATGGTATCATCTAACGGTACAAGGTAAGTTTATCTTTTGCTTTTTCAAATTACTAACAAACAACAACTTCTATTACAACTTACTGCACACTGACATACGTGTGGACAATTGTCATACAAATGAGACTATTATGTATAACACTCACATACCATAAAAACAACAAAAATAGCCACTCTCTATAGTAGTATTGCGCTCTGATGAAAGTAACAATGTCCTTTCCGAGTTTACATATGAATCTTTGTACAGGGTGGCGCAAAATTACCGAAGGAGTTAGAATTGTATATTTTTTTTCTTTGTTTTTTCTGTTGTTTGTGCAGAAGACTTGGGGAATTAAGTAGGAATAACTAACTTACAATCGAACATAAATAATAACATTCAAAGTTTTGCGAAAAGTTAAGAAAAATATGTTAAAAAGAACACGTATGTGCTAAGCAGAAAATGGCAACCACTTGCGAGATATAATTTTTCAAAACTATATTAAAAACATTCTTCATTAATATACTGTATTAAAAAAAAAACATTATAGTTATGTCTTAAATAAAAAGTTATTATGAACTCAAACCCCTTCGGTCATTTTGGGCTACCCTGTATGAACAATGAATCGTACACCGTACACTCAAAAGAAAATTCAGTCCATCCGCACTTAAATCAATCCGAAGCGGTGTCAACAGTACGGTAAGAACAGATTTTCTTGAATCAAGTACAGAAAGATTGATTCAAGTACGGATTATTCCAGTGCAAAATACTTAACTTATTCATATTGAATCCCGAATTCGTACTTGAAATAATCTGAAAATGAGATGGATTTAAATTAAAACTGAATCAATCTCAAAATGCCCTTCATTCCAGTATTATAAAGTTGATTTAATCCCGAAATCGTACTTGAAATAATGCGAAAAAAAAATTATATTAATTCTAACCTAAAACACTTACCCCAGAGAACCAGAGACAGATGAAAAATATAATTATAATTGATTTACTTACCTGTTTTACACCTATTTGTTTTACTTTTGTTGTATTGCCTCCTTTGTTTACAGAATTTCCATTATAAAACACCAGCATCATGCCCGACATGATGTATTTAACTTAATATAAACTAAATGGGAACTTTTGCTTTTTATTTTACTTTTCAAACATGAAAGTGATGTATATTTTTCTTCTTGTCCTGTTGTTGTTTCTATACAAAACAAGCGAATCGTTTTTGACGTTTTTGTGTAGTGTTGTTAAGTTTCTACAACAAACACACGCGCACACACGCATAAAAATGCAATGCTGAGAAATGAGACTAAAAATTATATGAGATTAAATTGCCCACTTTGTTATTTTACTCTCAAAGGGGCACTACGGAACGAAAAATTCAATCTTTTTTACTTGGTTTAAGAATTTTATACTTATTTCGGGATTAGTTTTCGAAAGTTATTCCATTTAGGATTGTTTTAAGTACATGTTAGTGTACTTAAACACTTAAATTTTTAGGTACGACTCGTACTTAAAGTAAGTATAAAAAACTTAATTTATCCCTAGTGTTTTTCTTTCTGTGTATGTGTTCAGACACTTTTACATGAAATAACCGTTCGAAACAAACTAATGAACTTTTATTGTGTTACAAAGTGTATATTTGTATCCTTTTAATCCTGAGGTTTTCATGTTTTTCAAAAATTATCTATTGTTGTTGTTTTATTTTAAGGTGGCTCTCTGATAAAAATCCCACCAGTGAATCAAACAATTATGGAGGGAAAGACAGCATTCTTTCATTGCGTTATGAAATATCCAAATACATCGGAGACATCTTGGTATAAGGACGGTGTTTTATTGCAAGATATTCCTGATCTAATACACCGTTCACGTTTGAGTCCACAAGGCAGTTTAAGTATTGATCCAACAATGATGAGTGATTACGGAGAATATGAATGTCACGTACGCAGTAACGATGATGAAGTCCAAACCGCCAAAGCATTTCTTAATATACAATGTAAGTTTTGGATTTGTGTCATTTTGGTAATTTATGTATGTATATGTTTTTGTTTGTTTTTTTGTTTTTTTTTCTATTTCACTTCAGGTAACTATGTCCCGTTTAAAATCTAGAATATTTATACATAAACTGTTTTTACTTATACAAAACAAAATTAATAAATAACGTTTTTATTTTAAAACAAGTAAGATTACTTTATTCGGCTATGCCGAATCTTATATACCCTTCACCATGGTGCGAAAAGAACGGAAATTATATAAATACCGTTCTTCAGATATAAATAAATTTATCTTCTGTCCACGTCCACTTTATTCGGATGATGTGTATTGATAGCCAAGATGCTTGTAACTAAATTTGAAGCTTTAGCTCTTGTCGTTCTCGAGATATAGAAAAATGTTGAATGTCTTTATGCGGAAAGTTCTACGTCCACTTCTCTATTTCGTCCCATTTTTTAGAGAGGTTCTGTATCGATAACTAAGCTATGTGTATCAAATTTGGACAATTTTTCTCCTGCCGTTCCTAAGATATAACTTTTGTGCCACGTCCACTTCTCCGCTCCCGCCCACATATTGGCGGATGTTGTCCTTATTTGGCTTGTACCTGATTTGGCTCTTGCCTTTCTCCAGATAAACAGAAATCTATAACGTCTGTGTATAAGAGGTGCCACGTCCACTTCTCCAATCCCGACCACATTTTGTCGCATGTTGTGTATTGACAACCAAGATGCGTGCATCTTATTTGAAAATTTTGTCTCTTGCCGTTTTCCGGATATACATGTATAAAATAAAATAAAGAAAACAACAAAAACAAGGGATTTATCGATCAGTATGAATTAAAATAGCAAATAATTGCGGACTATATGTCACATAGCACAGGCTCTCCACTTGAGATAAGATATAAGATTTTTATATCAGCAAACGTCAAATTTAATCGCAGAGAGTATTATCTTACGTGTAGACTCTCAAATAGTGTTAGTATTAATATTATAATAAATGTTATGACACCATTGTTATAAGAAATCTTATAACAACTATCTTATAAGATGAGCTGCCAAAAATACACATACATAGACATATATAAAACAATAATAAGCCACCATTATTCAAATTTGTAATTTATTAATGCAAATAGTGCCAATATTGTGAAAAGTGTTTAAAAAACCGTAAAACTAAAAAAAGAATAAAAACGATACATGTTTACTGTACGAGAATCAGTCGATTATGAAATCTTATAAGATACGTGTTCTCCTTGTTTAATATTAAGATTAACATGAAGAAATTTATTCTCTCATTCCGCCGACGTTCTCTTAGATATTATATCAGATATTTTCTCAGGTGGAGACCCTGTGTAAATGTCCCTTTCATATCTGGGTTCTTCGGGAACCCCATTTCAACGGACACACGGACATTATTAAATCAACTTCGCTCAACATTTTTTTATTTCTCGAATTTATTCTATGTATTTTACATAACTGAAATTTAGCTCATATAATAAATTTGAAAAATAAAAAAATGTTGAAAACAAATAAAAATAATGAAATAATTCCCAGCTTCATATATTTTTTATTTGTTTATCCTAGGAACACAATTGAGTCGTACGTCGTATAAACGTAGGTCGCAATAACGTAAATTTTTTAGAAACACGCTTTACTTACCCACAATACCGTTGTAAACGTATTTTGTTTTCTTTTGAAAATAATATTACAAATTTATTCAACTTATAGGCTATTTCCGAAGTGCGAAAGAATTCTTTCTTTCGAACAACTACATTTAAAACACAAACAAATTCTAAAAACTTTGTTTTTATTTTAAATGTATTTGTACGAAAGAAAGAATTCTTTCGCACATCGGAAATAGGCAGTTATTGTTTATTTCCTATCTTTTTTTTTGTTATCAAATATAAAATTTTGAAACACAAAAATAATTTCATTTTGCATATACATATGGGTATTTCTCTGAAATGGTCCACCGTGACTTAAAAAATCAAAGCGCTCGCATAATTTTTTTCAAGGAAAAAATTAAGTTGGATTAATTTTGTAGTATATTTTTATTTTTTATTTTTAAGTTTTGAATAAAAGTTTAATTTTTTTGTTAAAAACTTCTGAAAATATATGGAAAATTACTAAAATATGTATGAAGGTAAAAAGTGTCACGTGCGTAATGTCACGTGCGTAATTTACAATTTATTTTTTTCTTCGCCAACCCATGCATAGTTGCTTTTGAACAAAACATGATTATAAAGGCCCATTACTAACCTTTATAAAAACATTTTTTCCGAAATAAAAACCTCCTACAATTCACTTACTTTCGCACTTTTTCTTACGGTCCTAAAAGGCACTTCTATTTTTGTCACGTGAGTAAGTCAACTTTGATTGCATGGCATTTGGGTACCCAGTGCTCAATTTACCATTATATATACTTTTTAGAAAGAACTCATCACAAACAATGTAACGATTCTAGAATTCATTCTAAAATTCCAATCCACTTCTATTTTTTTAATATTTAAACACAATAAAACGCGTACAAATGTCGCGTGCATAACCAGAGAAACACCCATATATTTAATTTTTGTTTTCCAATGACAATACGGACGTAGCCGGCGTATGATATAGAATTAGATCTATGTCGGCATACGACATAGATACGCTTTTACGTGCACTCCAGCCATTGTGTGCCTTTATATAAAATATTATACGTTTTAATTTAACAACGTATCTATGTCGTACGTTACTACGTTCATACGGTGGAATTGTGTTCCTACGGTTATTAAAGGCTTTTTCATTATCATGGCCAAATTAGTAGGTCTGCTCGAAAAGCCTGCTGATTTTTTGTAAAGTTTTGTTTTTAATCATAATACATAGGCATAAATGGGAAAAATGTCAAAAGTTATTTACATTTTTGTTACGTTTTTTTTTTTAAATTCTTTTTGATTTCAAGAAATCGTTTTTCTTATTGGTAAAATAAAAATAATATATAATAATTGTGAAAAAAATTGTGAATAAAATTTTTAAATAACCATAATAATAAGAAAAGTGTAATAACATTAAAATGCGTTATTGTGCAGTGTGTAAAAAGCATTTTAAAAGTGGATGCGGTACGTTATTTTCAGTGCCAAAAGACCCAGTGGAAAGTGCAAAATGGGGTGAAATTTATGGCAGAAATTTGACCCCTTCACATGTAATTTGCGCAGACCATTTTTCGGAAGCAAGCCTTGTACGCCAAAATTCCGGTTGAAAATTTTCATTAAACGAAATAAATACATGATAAAAACAAAACACATTTTTCTTAACAGGTGAAAAGTTTTTGACATTTTTACCATTTGTATACAAAAACAAAACGCGTTTTGGGTTTTTTATTGTTGCATTGTCGTAGTTGTGCGCAGACCTACTAATTGGGCCATGTTCATTATAAAATTATTTTTTAGCAGAAACTTTTTTAGAATAAAAATAAAATATAACAAAAAACTCAAAAAAAAAATTAATTAAAATATATCTCTTAATGCAAACGTTTATATTCTTAAAAGGATTTTACATGAAAAAGCCTTCGATTTAGCATAACAAAGTTTCTGTTCCAGATTTAATTTCATTGAAGTAGAGTACCAATCTTACTCCTCAATCCGATGTGTGAATAAAGAAAAAAAAATGATTGCTTTTTAATCGTACTTCATTTGTATCTTTCATTAACAGATAAAGCGAAAGTAATTTATGCACCACCAGAGGTTTATTTACCATACGGCCAGCCAGCAGTGTTAGATTGTCATTTTCGTGCTAATCCTCCATTGAAGAATCTTAGATGGGAAAAAGATGGATTACTTTTTGATTCGTACAATGTACCAGTAAGTTTAACAACTTCGACACCGTTTCCTTTAAATAGTGAACTATGTATCAATTAAATTTATACAGAAATTAATGGACTTTCTAAGGAAATGGTGTTGCTTTGTATTCGGCTTATGCTTTGGCATGTTTTGTTGTCACAATTTTTTTTCATCTTTTCTTTTTCGCATCTTCAGGGTGTATTCTATAAAATGAATGGTAGTTTATTCTTTTCAAAAGTTGATGAATCACATGCTGGCAGTTATACTTGTACACCGCACAATGATCTGGGTACGGATGGTCCATCGCCAGTCATTAATGTAATTGTTTTGCGACCACCAATATTCACAATAACACCGAAAGCAATTTACATACAGAAATTAGGTGAAACTGCTGAATTGCCATGTCAAGCCATCGATCGAGATGGTACTAATCATCCGTCTATTGATTGGAAAAGGGTAAGTTTGTGTGATTGTGCATGCGAAAAATATGATTAGTTTTGGAAAAATTTGGTGTTTGTGTGGGTGTTTATTTGATTGTTTCTGTCTTGTTTTGCTTATTGTGTTTTCATTATTATTTCAAATTATACGGCTTATGAGATTTTTTAATTTTGCATTTTATTTTCGTTGCCACAAATCAAATGGCAGTATACATAAGCCTATTGATTTTATAATGAGTGACACATTTTAAAGTGTCCATTATATGTGCATTAATGCAAAATATGTAAGATATTAATTTAATTAATTCTTAATTATTCCAAAAGCAAATTTGGAAAATTGACGTTGGTTAAATTAGAGTGGCAAACAAATTCTTTTAAAGAATACCTGCCGTATTCATAAAAATATATTAAATTTAAGAAAGGTTTACGAAACAAATTTTCTATGAAAATTTTACTTAATAAACGTTTGTTAAATTTAATAATCGTTTATAAATACGGGGGTATTTGTTCCTATCTACAAAAAAATATTAGTTTTTCTTATTGCGTCATACAAATGAAAAAGAATTTAGTATTCAGGGATATATGTATGATAATAATACTTGATGTAAGTAAGAATATTTTTTTCAAATGTATCCAATCTTTGATTCCCTCCATGCAGAACAGAAAATTTTCGGAGAGCAGACTTTATAATGAACCTATAGTAAATTTTTCCCCGATCATAAAACAAATTTGTGGTGACCCTGCAAGAGCAGAAATAATTAAATAAAAGTTAAAAACAATTTTATTAATATACGGAAAATTTAATCGTGCTTTAAAGGACCGAAAAAGTAAATTACATCAATTTGTACTAAATTATTTGTGTGCTGTTTTCACAACACAAGTGATTGAACGTGTAGTAAAATTTATATGAAAAACACTTAAAAAAACACTGCCTTTTATATAAATATTACTACACGTTCAATCACTTGTGTTGTAAAAACAGCACATAAGTCTGAAATTGTTTGAATATTTTGATTTTAAAATATTAATGATAATAGGAAAACCGTAATAAAAAACACAATAACAATATAGAAAATTAGCTTTCTACAAAAACTAAATTTTTGGCAGAATATATCTAAATATTTATTAATTACTTCAACTACCTGCGTTAAATAAAAAGTTGCGCCTTGATGCAACTTTTTAACCTATTGCATTTGTATACCCTCCACCACCATTAGTGGTGAATGAGGATATACTGAGTTTGTCATTCCGTGTGAAACTTTTTTTTACTATACATCTAAGACCCCATATATATTCTGGCTCCTTGAGTAATTCTAAGTCGATTTAGCCATGTCCGTCGGTCCGTCTGTTGACAACACGCTCACTTTCGAAAAACGCAAAAGAAAAGAACAAACTTGGTCTCAAATTGCTTGTAGCTATCCTAAGCAGTTTGGGATTTAAATCCAGCAGCATCGGTTCAGTAGGACTAGAACTATGAATCAAAATGTGGAACCACTACCCTAAAAAAGTTGATAATTTTGATACCAAAACTAACATAAATGGTAGAATAATGCACGAATTCGCTTTATACGACTGCAAATCCTATTGTTAAATTTCATGAATATCGGTCCATAATTGACCATAGGCCCCATATAAACCCTATTCGCGGAAAAAAGTTTAGTACGCCTAAAACCGTAATAAATAACGCTATCATACTAAAATTACGTCACATTTTATAGGACCAGAAATCACACTGTAAAATTTTTTGGAGATCGGTCCATAATTTACCCTAAGCCCCATATAAACCCTACTCCCGGAAAACCGTTTATCATTCCTAAAACCGTAATAAATAATGCTATCATAATAAACTTCGGTACGCCGCAGCTTTATAGGACGAGAAATTACACTGCCAAATTTCATGAAGATCGGACTATAATTGACTCTATGCCCCATATAAACCCTACTCCCGATAATAAATAATGCTATCATAACGAAAACAGTTTATTGCGCCTAAAACCAAATAAAGCCCACTTTCGAAAAATTATTAAATTCGGCTAAAACCATAACAGATATAGATATTGCGGTAAAATTTCTACCAACTTTAATTCATATGACCAGAAAAAATATCATGCAATTTTGTGAAATTCACTGTTAACGCTAAAACTAATTACACAGCTGTATTGAAATGTATTTTTGTGAAGCTTAGTTAATAATATATTTGTATTTATCATATAGAGCCCACTCCTGTCGGTAGAGGGTTTCAAAGATTCGGCGCAGCCGAATATAGCACTCTAACTTGTTTTAGTGTCAAGTCATATGAAAATATTAAACTGAAGAATTGTTCTGGAGAAGATGTTACATAAAAATTAAAAAATATACAAAAATTTGATTAAGAGTAAAATGAGTAAAATGAAATGTTAAAAAAAATAAGACGGTTTAAATCAAAAACAACCAGCTCTTGGAGCAAAAACCATCGACCCAAACCAAAACTTGAAAGTAAAAAAGCACAATTGGCTAGAAAACTAATTTTTTTTTTTTTTTGTGAAACAGACTTCTATAGTAAGTTTTCCATTATATTATTTACAATTTGTTTTATTCTTAACAAAATTAAAGAAAAAATACGCAAAAATTAGAAAAAAAAAGAATAAGAAAAAAACGTATAAATAAAAGAATAATTACAGAATTATATAATTAGACAAAAAAAATAATTCCTAAATATAGAAGTTAATGATGATGATATTGATGAACTTAATATGTGTGCCAAATATCAAATTTTTGCAAAAACTATTTCTACTTTTTGCCGCCAATACTTGGTGACCAAAAATGGCTTAATTTACGGAAAAATGGCAAAAAATTTTTTAATAAGATTATATTAAAATTTAATAACAAAATAAAAATAATTCATTTAAAATTTTTTTTAAATGAAATTGTAAACTGAAATCAATTTGTAACTTAAAAATATACGAAAATTAAATATTTTTTTGGCATTTAAAAAATAAATCATCATTAATTATATTCTTATTGCTTCGACCTTTTTCTATAAAATATTATATTTTCATATATTTTTCTTTAGGTCACTTTTTTCACTATTGAAAGGGAATTGAATTATTCAATTCCATATTTGGATACGTTGGTGATAAGGAAAACAAATAGATTATTGATAGATTGGTATCAAAAGCCAACCTCATCAGGTAGAATTTTTAATTATTACTCGAAGCACCCGAAGAGAATTATTATTAACACAGCTAGGAGTCTAATAGATAGGATATTAACAATTAGCGATAATAGATTCCATATGAAAATTAGGTAATTATTGGAAATATTTTGAGGAATAATAGCTTTCCTGACAAACTTATTTGCAAATTGGTAATACAATACAATATAAAAAGATTTCGTCATATTGATGAAATTTTGGAACCAAAAATTTATAAAACATTTACTTATGTACCTGGGTTTTCGGAAAGATTAAAATACTCAAATATATATGACAAAGGGAAATACAAAATGGCACATAAGGTGAATAATAATTATTCACAAAAACTAAGGATAGATTACAAAAGTCGGATATGTCTAATTTAGTTTAAAAAAATTCATAGTGGTGGCAATGGTAATGAACAATGAAGGAATATATATGTAGGAACAACTGGAACAAAACTGAAAACTAGATTAGCAGGACATAAACATGACCAAAAATATAGAAATTATAATTCAACCCATGGAACGGCATTATCAACACATTGCATAGATTTTAATCATTATCCTGATTTTGAGAACACATCTATTTTGAACATAGAAAATTTTAAGAAACGTAGATGTATGCTAGAAATGTTACAGATTAATAATGTTCCATTTGAGAAAAGGATTAATTTTGAGAAAGATACTGAGGGATTAGCTCAGATTTATAGACATTTATTGAATAAAAATAAATAGGTTGATGGAAGGGAAAATTATAAATAGGTTTTTCTCTTTGCTTATTTATAAAATTTAGTTCAGATGGCATAGCACAGATTGACAATATATATTAAATAAAAATAAATAGATTGACGGAAAGGGAAATTAAATAGGTCTTAGGTTTTGAATATTTTTAAAAATTTATTTGGTTTCCTCTTTTTATTTTAAGTTTGTTAATTGAAATTTTTAATTTATTTTTCCATTTATTTTCAAAAACAATTTTGTAATTTTATATTATTTAAAAAAGATTTCCTTAAGAAGATTTCCAACGGAAACCGAAATATTGAAAAATAATTCATATTTTAATTGATCTTTTATAAAAAAAATTACCTAAAGCTTGAGAAAAATATATGAAAATATAATAAAATAAATCGTCGATAAATTCGATGTCGTTATTGTTCATATCATAGGATTCACTTGTATACCTATTACTCTTAAATATTTGGAAGGTAAATCATAGTCATGACAAACTGTTGATTCCAAATCTACAAAAAAAAAAAAAAAATTGATAAAAAATATTTTATTGTTATAATAAAAATATTTACCTAATTGATAAAATCGAATTAACGGTTGCTTAATGTAACCTATTTCTCAAATTTCTTTTAACGATGTTTTCTTGGCTTAATACCCTCTTTACTTCAGCATTGGACCATGGTAGTGAGAACAACTTTAAAGCATATTCTGAAATTTCTTGTTGCCACCTGCACACAATACACTATTGTATTTTTTGACTCTAAAAGATGTTGCGTTGTGATTTAAATTAAATGCGTGGTCATTGTTAAACATGTTTATTTTACTTTTAGCAATTTTATAAATTTTAAAATTTATTATTTTCAAAGAAAAAACGTAAAAAATTTTAATGGCTAAACAAGTTGGAAAATGGCTAAATCTAGCCACTGAATGGCTAAATTGGCAACAGTGCCGCTCGTTATATGAACACACTACACTGTGCGGCGTGGGTTTTGTATAGGAAATATGATAAACTATAGACCGATAACTATAAATTATTAGTGTCATTTCTACTCTAAATTGGATCAAATTTCATAACAATATTATTATTTGTTTACAATTTAATTAAGTAACGTACACATCCAGCCCTTTATAGGAAACAGACCAGACTAAGTCTCTGGTGGCATTAGGACCCGCAACTCTCACACTCAAGGGGTAGCTCACTACAAACTAACCTACCGGTGCACCCATGGATTAAAAAAATATAAGCAAAGTTCAATAAATGTAGAATTAAGTGTTGGTTCTTAGTATTAAATACAATGTAAACCTAATAGAACTACGATTATTTTACGGGATCTCATATCAAAGTCGGTTCCATAACTCTATTTAAACAGTTCTGAGCAAGCTCTCAACAGACGTACATGGTTAACTTAATTTAAAATTACTCAACAACCCAAAATATTAATATCATAACCTAAATATGAAAAGACCGTGTAAGCCTTTTTATTTAAGGTGACGATATAATCTACGGGATCTTACACAACTATTTCTTAATGTTACACAAGGAATAAGGAACTTTGTGGTGGTGGAGGACTTAAAAGTTGCTTTTATAAATAGAAAATTCTCGAATTCATCATTAAACCAAATATATTAATGTTGCCCTCGAAAATGTATGAGAAATATGGGACTATAAAAACAGATAAGAACATCATTAAGCAACAATAGTAATTATTTACATTGTTACAAATTTCGCATAGTAAATCCACTAAAGAGTCAAAAACAAAACTTGATATCATAAACTTGTGACGAGACATAAAACTTTTTTATGGCCTTTTTCACTATATGTAGCAAAAACAGCACGAACCACTTACAATATTTTACAGTACTTTTATTTTTATTTCTTTTTTTTTTATTTACTATTTTAACTAAAAACTAAATTTTTTACAATCGTGGTTTTCATTACTTCAGTACTCCAAATTATTTTCAATCCATTTGTAAAAACCTTTTAATTTTGTAAATACAGCTGGTAAAAAACGTTTGTCGCCACAACGTCTTACACCTAAAGATATAATACCCAATTGATAATATTTATCTTTGCCATTTAAATGGTGATTAAAAAAAATTGCACCACCAGAATCGCCTTTACAAACATCAATTTCATTTACACCAGAACCACAAATTTCCGTTGCGTCATTGAAAACACTATAACGATAAATTTCTCGACACTTAGACATATCTAAAATTGGAACCTCAGCTTTAAGTAAAACTTTAGAACGTATTTCTAAAAGAAAAAAAAAACATTATAGAAAGTTTTAGTATATTATAAAGGAAGAAACAGACCTTTTTCAGTAGCACCCCAGCCGGCAACAGTTGCTACATTAAGGGAATACTTCATTTCGGGTGCGGTTAAGCAAATTGGATAATATGATCCTGTAATGGAAAAAGCGTTAATAAAATTATCAAAACGAATAAAGCCTGTAAATTCGGGCACCGCGAAATAAATCCCAGGCTCAATAAGTCTCGGTGCAATAACTCCCAATGAAATAAATCCCAAAATAAATTAAATAAGTCCAAACTGAAAAAAAAATCACAAAAAATTAAATAATTCCCAAATCAAAATTGATATAAATACCAATTTTTGGGCGTTATTTCATAATGAAACGAATCCTCAAGAAATTAATAAAATAACTCCCAATAACAGTCCATCGAAAAGGAATGATATAAGGCCAAAAAAATTAAAGAACTCCAAATGGTGATAAAAGCTTCGAGCCTTTTTGCATTAAAGATTTATTACAAAGCAGTTTAAACACACATACTTATTTGGGTTGGGGTCATATGCCCGAAACTTGAAATCCCGAACTCGAAAAACCCGAATTTTAAATTTCAGAATCGCTAACTAAAGCTTCTGTGTTAGCAAAGACGGTGTTTATTATACCGTAGAGGAAAAAACACTTGCTCCCGTCCGAAGACTGGTAATGCAGAGAAGCTTAAGTTAGCGAAGCCGTTGTTTGTTATATCATAAAGAAAAAAAGTCATGGCGCCTGGCTTAAGGCCGGCTATTTAAAGTTAGTGAAGTCATGGTTTGTTATACGATACAGGAGAAAAATCTTGGGCGCGGCCGTAGGCCGGCTTAACAAAAAAGTTTGAGTTAGCAATTTTGGTGATTTTAAGTTTTGCATATATGATCCCAACCCAAAAAAAGTATGTTTGTTAAAAACTACTTTGCACTTCAATATTTACATATCAAAATTAAATAACTCCCTAACCAAAAAAAAAATAACGCCGAAAAAAAATAAAAGGAAATAACTCCCTTGTTAAATTTTTTTTGGGACTTATTTAATTTGGGTATTATTTGATTATGAAACAACTCCCAGGAAAAAAATTAAATAACTTCCAAAAAATTAAATAAAACTGAGAGGACTGTGAGCTTTTTCATAACGAAATTTACTCCTGCATTTATATGAAATTTTTTTTCTTGGGACTTATTGCACCTGGGACTTATTTCGCGGATCCGTGATTTCGTTAAGACAATTCATTGGTCTTGGCATAATAAAGATTCGCACAAATACTTAAAATATCGCTGGTAATGCTAGCACATGGCTGACATATAAGCACAACTTCTTTTCAAGTCTATGACAATAATCAGCCGTTTTACGACATCATCTATGAAAATCCGTGTTAGTGTCAATTAATCCGTAGTCTTGTTTAAACATTCTAAGTAGATATAAGTTACTCTGAAAGTTTTAAACACGTTGTTCTTATTTTAAGAAAATATTCCAGAATAAACATGTTCTTCAATATCACTCATAATCAATTCTGTGTATTTCTATTGAACCTTTCTTCTAAAAATATTTAAAGCCATTGCCAACGAACTTTAATACCTGAACAGAACTATAAAATCCAATAAGATTCTTCTGCTTACCATATTTTTACTTTCAAAAATTAATATGTAAGAGGGAAAAACTTCAAGCCCGACCATTTGATACTCAACACCACAGTATTGACAAATACTTAAAGAGAGTGCACGTTATTTGGGACCTATAAGCAATCATGGACCCGACAAAAAAAAAACTGTGTTATGAGGTTCATGTGAAAGTTCTTTGTGCTGAATATTATTCAGATATCTACAGTGTTATGAGATTTTTTTTTATCCAAAAGGGATTTAAGTTAGGGCGTTTATATCGGGCATATAGGCAATTCTAAGCCTACTAGCGCAAAACTTTACCGTGACATAATAAAATGTTTTTAATAAAATGTTAATAAATAAATGTTTACAATAAAAATTATATCCGCCAAATTTTATATCAATACCAACTTTTATAAGGATGTAATGACATTAAAGGTTATTTTAAGAAGTGATATTTATATGGGAGCTACGGTTTAATATGGACCAATTCCGTTCAAATTTGGAAGGATGAAATTTAATCTTAATACCACCAAAGTGGCTTAAAGAAAGTAGTTTGTAAGCGGATTACGTGAAATTATGGACAGATTATCACCATTTTTAACAGACATAGTCTTGATAACAATTCAAAGGTACATACCAAGTTTCATAACTTATCTCCAAAATTGCGCAAAATGTTTAAATGGGCTGCCAGCCAACCTGACGGACGGACTGACATCGTTGGATGGACTCAAAATGATTTTGTGTATACTAAAAGGTATGCCTAGGACCCATATATTTAGGTATTTTAAGTATCAGCACAAACGCATAAGCGCAAATGTATATTACAAGGTGGTCCAAAATAATCAAAGGGGTTTGAATTCCTTACAACTTTTTAATTATTTTTTTTTTTTTTTTTTGTTTCTTTTCAGCATTTTGTAAAAAAGACTTGGGAAATAATTTTCCAATAACTTACAATTGAACAAAAATAATAACATTCGAAATTTTGCGAAAAGTTATGGAAAATATGTTAAAAAGAGCACGTATGTGTGAAGCATAAAATGGACACCACTAACGAGATGTCACTTTTCAAAGCTTATTAAAAAAAGAAAAACTCTCCAATAATGTAAATACTGGGGGCAAATTACGGCATTCGATATCGATCGAAATTACAATTCAAATTCAAGGGAAATTTTTTTTTTGTCCTAATAAAAAGTTATAATGAACTCAAACCCCTTCGGTCATTTTGGGCCACCCTTATAAAAATGTATACGTTTCCGAAATTAGATAAATTGACTAGAACAGATTGACAATTACTACGTTTATACGCACAGCTTATTCGCAACTAATTATATTGCAAGTAGAGAAAATTGCCGCATAAACTTGTATTAAATTAAATTTGTATATGCGAATAGCTAACTCACTAAAACAATTCCTGATAAACCAGACTATTTGCAAATAAGATTTAAACATTGCCACACTTTTAACCGTTTTGAGTTTTTATTTCGATCTGGCTCATCCATTTGACAACAAATTAAAAATTAACTAAACATTGTGCAATTAAAATATACAAATACACAATAATTTTTAATTTTTTTTAATTTTTAATTTAAAAAAATAAAAAGGTTATATACATACAGCGCTACCAAATGATTAAATTTTCCATCTGGCATTACATAAAAATAAGAATTTTCTGTAAGACAGTAATTTAGTTAATCGGAAATAATTTTTATTTGCGAATAGGCTACGTATAAACGTAGTATATGTAGTGTGAAGTTACAACAACCAAATAAAGACATTTTATACTAACACAATCAAAGAGTTAAGCTGAATTCGATTTTTTTTCGCTCTAGTCAATTTTCTATTTTACAAACCCTATTAGGGCAAATAGTCGTTGGCATATAATAATGTCACTTTTAACCCTTCGTCTTACTCATAAGTCTGACCAGACGTTTTCAATTCGTTTTGAAAGGAAAATCGAAACATGTGTAAGACGGAGGGTTAAAAATGTCACAAAGCCTACGTACGGTATGTCATATGGTCCGTGGACATTATGACCGTTTATGGTTTATTATAATAAATTTATTGTTGGTTTTATGAATGGCATGCTTAGGGATGAAAGACTTAACAAAATCAGAAATAAATAATTTGGGATAGTATCAATATCCCGAAATCTCAAAATCCCGTATTCTGAATCTGAATCTCATAATCCCGAATTTCGAAATTATAAATTGGAAAATCCCGATATAAGATCACGAATTTAGAAGATATTGTTAGCAAAGCCGGTGTTTATATACCATAGGGTAAAATGGCCTTACGCTTGGCCGAAGGCCATCTATGCAGAGAAGCTTTAGCTAGTTAAGCCGGTGATTGTTATACATGAATTTTCCCGTCTATGGTATAACAAGCACCGGCTTCGCTACACTCATAGGCAAATGCATTTTCATATTGATTGATGATGCCCCCACATCAGAATTGTGACATCAATGTTATTACAATTGGCATCAATAAGGCAAAAAGGCACATTAATCCAATGACGAATGCCATCATAAAATTTTATCATATTTTATGCGTCATCTATGCTATGACTACAGTGACATAAATTCGATGCCACATTTTGTATATTATTAACATTATTTTCATGTTTAAAAAGTAAAAAAGAGAAGGGAAAATTTCCATATTCAATTTTTTTAAAAATTATTTAGGTAAATACATCAAATTTTCAAAATAGAATGATTACGAAACCATACACAGTACAACACATGATTTGCCAACTCAATTCTGTGAACTGTATGTGAAATTAGACCCAAAAAGAAGAATTTCTGCATCATTCGTTTTGTCTTCTTACCTGCGATTTGAAGTTAGTATCGATTTGAAGTTAGTACTATCGTATAGGGGAATTTATTACGTTTTAGGCCCTGTTGTTTGACATAGCTCGACAACCCCTAGCCCAATTTAGTTGAAATAAATTTTAAAAAATTAAGAATTACAATTCCCTTAATCTGTTCATATATTGTTTTCCTATACTAGTAACACTTTCGAAGTTAAAAATGAATGTATGAAGGGAAAAAATTATTTTTTGCCTAAAAATTTAAATTTTTTTTTTTAAAAATACATAAAAAATCCAAAATGGAAAAAAGTTTCAAGTCTAGTTATTTTTTCGCAAAGTCACATAACCTATGAGCAAAATGAGACAAAGATCATAAAAATCAATGCACGCGTTTCGCTTTTATTCGCAATTGAATAAATGAATGAATTTCAAAAATTTGCTCGAGATATGCACAACATTATTTGGAGAAAACATTGACACCTTTTTCATGATTCTGAGAATTAAAAAAAAAGGAATAAACCAAAGGTTATTTGATTTTTATGATTGCGGTAATAAATGTACGTGGACAATTAAACGGAAAGTGGACCTTTTTATTATTTGGGTTTTTCCGGTGGCTACCTATATGATTTTTTTACAGAAATTGCACCCACATTTAAGGGTGGTCATTATTTGGAAAGTTTTGCACAGTTTGAAACGTACAAGTGCTGAATCAGGTATATAGCCAGCCGCCCTTAAAATATGCGCCCATTTATAAGTACCTGGCAGTAAAATATTCAAAAATACGTAGTATTTATAGGTGTGCATTGATCGATTTTTGGCATTCAGCCAGTGCCGACGAACGCGAACAGTAAAAGTGATTTTTCTCCAGTTTTTTAAAAGTGAATAACAACAAAACATAAAATATATCAATATGGAAAACAACAAGTGCCCATATTTGGATGAATATTGTTACGTTTGTGGTCATATCGTCCGAAAAATACAGAAAAAAGATCGAAAAAATTTGTTTACTGAGCAATTCAAAACCGCGTATTGTAATTATTTCGATGAAGCAGATTTAAGTGGTGCAAATTTTACGCCGAACACAGTGTGCAACAGTTGTTATACTACCCTTCTAAAATGGATTCACGGAAAAAGTAGAAAGTTATCTTTTATGAAGCCAGTAATTTGGGTGGAAGACACAACTGGACATGATGAATCCAGGTGCTATGCATGCATAAATTTTCGTCCTGGATTAAACAGACAACAATTGAAAACAAAAGTATACACTGCTGCATTTACTGCCACACTTCCAGTGCAACGCGCTGCTGATACCGATGCACCTAAACCTCCTAGTGCGGATACTGTGTCCCTGCTAGCCGAAACCGTTTTCACCAATCCGACCGATTTGGATGATGCTGATTAGATACCCGATATTGAAAATAGTGCACCACAACCGCTACCACAAATCGAAATGGATTACATTGTGGCCAAGCTGGGACTATCACAACACGACTCCGAATGGCTGACATCATTTTTGAAGAGAAGAAAACTCACACAGCAAAATGTCAGCGCAACATCATACCGACAACGCCAAGCTGATTTTCAGAAATTTTATTCCGTTGACGAAGCAAATACGTTCACGTACTGCCATGATATCCCAGGTTTAGTGAAAAAATTGGGAATGGATTATATCGCTGGCGACTGGCGTTTATTCATCGATGGTTCAGTTACTAGTTTGAAGGCTGTGCTGCTGCACAAAAAAAATAAAAAACCATGCATTCCATTGGGATTCAGCACAACTATGAAGGAAACGTATGAAGCATTGGGCGAAATTTTGAAGAAAATCAAATACGATGAACACAAATGGAACATTTGTTGCGATCTGAAGGTGGTCAACATACTACAAGGGATTATAGAAAAGGGCGGATATCCAAAATACTTCTGCTTCCTTTGTAATTGGGATTCACGATACAAAGGAAATCAATATCAATGTAAAGATTGGAAAGGAAGAACTCCCGAGCTCAACAAACAATTAAAATTACGCAATGAACCTATGATAAAGGACCTGGATGATATTTTGTTGCCACCGCTCCACATGAAACTGGGAATAGCTGGGAAATTCGTTGAAGTGGTGGTCAAAAAAGTTAACGGCGCCTTTGACTGTTTGAAATCCATCTTTCCGAAACTCAGTGATGAGAAAATTAAAAACGGTACGTATCGTACTCTGTATTTCAATATTGTCATATCTAAATTTGTTAATTTTTATACATTCGCATTACCAATAATTTTTTCGTTTTTCTTATGTATTTAAAACAGGTATTCTCAATGGACCTGATATTCGGAAATTGATCAAAAGTGATTCTTTCACACATTTGCTTTCAGAGCATCACGACCACCAACATGCATGGAACGCATTGAAAGAAGTAATAGAAGGCGTTCTAGGAAAGAACCGTGTAAAGCGAGAAGAGATACAGCAACGAGTGGACAGGTTGCTGTTTTATTTCGAAAAAATCGGTGCATCCATGACGCTGAAATTGCATTTCTTGCACCACCACCTCGATACTTTTTTGGCACAATCACCTCAGGAATCAGACGAACAAGGAGAGAGGTTCCACCAGGTGACCATGCCATTTGAAAAGCGGTTCAAAAGCAAAAAATTGGATGCATTGCTTGCGGAGGTTTGTTGGTGGAGTTCCACAATTATGCAGTTTGAAGAAAGCACCGAAGATGAAGACATTGAAATTGGTGGACACAGTGAAAGAAACACGCCCTTGAATAGTATGTGTATCTCGGATGACGATACAGACTCAGACCATGAATATGAACAACCTACGAAGAAAACAAGATCATCAGAACCACAAGCGTCAACTTCTACAAGGATGGATATTGCCAATAATTGAAAAAATGTTCTAAATTTTGTTTTTATGCATATTATAATTGCTTATTAATTGCATATTATTTTATTTTCATTAAGTTTTTATAAATAAAGTTTTTTTTTGCATGATAATTTTTTAATTTATATATTTATTTTTATTTTAAGGGTGGTGGCTATAACTGATTTTTGAAATTCATACCTTTACTCAATTGCGAATAAAAGCGAAACGCGTGCATCGATTTTTATGATCTTTGTCTCATTTTGCTCATAGGTTATGTGACTTTGCGAAAAAATAACTAGACTTGAAACTTTTTTCCATTTTGGATTTTTTATGTATTTTTAAAAAAAAAAATTTAAATTTTTAGGCAAAAAATAATTTTTTCCCTTCATACATTCATTTTTAACTTCGAAAGTGTTACTTGTATAGGAAAACAATATATGAACAGATTAAGGGAATTGTAATTCTTAATTTATTTCAACTAAATTGGGCTAGTGGTTGTCGAGCTATGTCAAACAACAGGGCCTAAAACGTGATAAATTCCCCTATACGATAGTACTAACTTCAAATCGATACTAACTTCAAATCGCAGGTAAGAAGACAAAACGAATGATGCAGAAATTCTTCTTTTTGGGTCTAATTTCACATACAGTTCACAGAATTGAGTTGGCAATCAATTAACTGAAAAATGTTGTACTGTGATATCGGGCATGCTGCTGATGTCTTTTATAATTTTGAGTTCTTCTGTAAACAAAGGGCGGAGTAGAACAAAAGTGAAACAAACATTTGTTATGGATAAGTAAATAATAATATTCTCTCAAGCTGTCATTAAATTGAGCCTAACAAATTGTTTCTTCGATGCTACTGCGTAATCGCACTGATGACATGTTTTATTAAACCGACTCCGATTCGTTATTTCTATGATGCCGATGTTTCATCCCATTGATGACGGTTCTTAAATTTTTTACCCTGATGACAATTTGGGCAAGTGATGTTAAGACTGATATCACAATGATGTGAAGTGTCTTGGGGTCAAAAACGCAGACACTTGTCATAGTACGGATGTCAAAATACATCAGCGTTATGACGCGTTTTCTATCAGTGTTACTAAAGCTTCTTAATTCGGTAAAACATTTAAATAAGTAGACAGAGCATATTAAAGAAATCAATTTAAACTTTAGGCAGACTGCGGACATCCTTAAATGTGTATATGCATTGTGGAATCGAGGAACGTTTATTTATGCCACGGAAACATTTCTAAATTTGCTCCATGTGTTTTTAAAATTTTAACATCAGATCAAAAAAATAATAATTTATAATAATACATATATTCCAAAGAAAATTATTTAAAAATAAATACGCATAAAAATATAAAGTAATCAGGCCTGTTCTGAAAATCGCATTTTATCAAAGTGATTTGAAACCACAAGAAAGTTGTTCTGGGCAAATTATCTTGTAATTTCAAAACGTTCAGCTACGTAAACAACTTTTTAAAATCACTGTTATTTTTGCGACTATTGTAAGATGACCGTCATAATAAATTACTTAATAACATATTCAATGTGTTGTTTATTAATTTTGTTATGCAATAAGCTGTTTCATTTAC
Source organism: Pollenia amentaria (assembly GCA_943735925.1). Lineage (NCBI taxonomy): Eukaryota > Metazoa > Arthropoda > Insecta > Diptera > Polleniidae > Pollenia > Pollenia amentaria. Next base: position 181,336,477 of record OX031007.1, on the reverse strand, counting down.
AACAAATCACTTAAAATTAAGAAAATTCGACGACTTCTGTTGTAATTTCAGGCTTGTTTTTTAGTTGAATAAAATATCGCTAATTTGCTAACAGCGGCTTGATAGCAAAGTCTAATATTTATTAAAAATCGTAAAAGCTGGAAAAAATCACTTCTACCCGCGAACATGGCTAGAATTCACGAAAAATTGCAAATTTGTAAACAAACCCTAAAACTTATTTGAAATCGCTAAATGGGCTAAAAAAAAACAAAATATCGGAAAATAATATATTGTTGCAAAAATAGCCAAAATTCGCCAAAATTGTTAATATTACAAACAAGCCATGAAATTGATTAAAAGTCCCTCAAACTATAAGGAATGCCAAAAACTCGGTTAAAATTGATAAATCAGTGGAAATTCGCAAAAATTTGCTAACAGCGGCAAGATAGCAAAGTCTTCTATTTATTATAAATCTTTAAAGCTGTAAAGAATCAGAAAACTTACAGGAACAAATCGCTTCTATCGTGAACATGGCTAAAATTCGCGAAAAATTGCAAAATTTGAAACAAGACCTAAAACCAACTTGAGATCGCCAAATCGGTTAAAAAAAAACTAATTATCGGTTAAAAAAAAATTGTAGAAAAAGCAGGTGCTAAAAACTTGTGTTTGCTTGTGCTTTCGACAATTGAAGCAAAGCCGCGAATAACGTTGTAAAAACTGTTTTTTTGCAAATTACCGTTAACTTTACTCTCTTACACTGTTTGAACTAGGGATGCCAATCGGGACTCATTTTTGAAATTTTTCGGTATCAATGTGTTCCTTTAAGATGCTACTTTTTTTTAATAAAAAACACTTTTTAAATATTCAAAAGGTTTTATATATGTAACAAATTTTTAAAAATGATAACCACAAAACAACTTATTTTATACATATGTTTATAACACTGGCCAGATTCTGAAAAAAAACTTAAAAAAATATACGTATCTCTTAGTTTTTCTAGACCAATTCATTTCGGTTTTTTGACAGCCATTCAATTTTTAATGTGAATTAAGTTGTGACGACATTAAACACTGCAAAGTGTAGTCCCTCATCGATCTCGATAGCTGAGTTAAAAACTGTAAAACTATGTCGACTGCAGTGCAGTACACCTCCAGGGTGAGGGCGAGATTCATTATCAATAATTTAAGTACGTTTGAAATTTATTTTAAAATAAAATGTTTATACAAATGTTTCTTAAAAGAAATTTCAAGTTTAAATAATTTATTTATGAATACGTCAAATAGTTTATTTATAAACAAAATTATTTTATTTACAGTATGTTTTTTAAGCAAATTTTTTATTATTATTGGACCGGAAGGAATATGAGCTATTTCATCAATATTTCGACTTAATTGTTATAATTATATCAACTTTTATTCTTTAGTTTCTGAATAAAACTTTAATTGGATCGTGAATAATTTATATTTTTTGGAATTATGTCTTAAGCCAAAGCTGAACTTGCTAAATGTAATTGTAATAAAGGCTTGAGATGGAATCTGCAAATTTCGTTTCTACTTAAAATAATGGTTTTTATTAAGCAAAATACAAAAATCCAGAAATAATCGTCATATATCAAGCAAAAAATTAAAATTTTAAATGCTCGCTGTGTCCTAAAAAAAAGGAATTATTTGCAATAAAAAATATAACTCAAATAAAATTTTTAATAATTTTTTTGTATATAGTATAAAAATTCAATAAAAACGAACAGGTTTGTACATAAAAGTTGATATGGGAAAAATCCCGGGACTCATAAAAATAAATCCCGGGATTCGGGATTTATCAATCCCGAAAAATCCCGGGATTTCGGGATTCGGGATATCCCGTTTGGACTCCCTAGTTTGAACATCAAATCACCCAAAATTATGCGCCTTAACGCCTTCAAAATGCGGTACAAATAGTCAACCAGTGGAAGAACGTTGTAAGTTACTAACAAAATGATACAAACGAAATGGCTTTGCAACGTGGAATAACGTTTTAAAAGCCGCTTGCGTAGTGGAAAAACGTTTTAAATGACATCGCAATTGTGAATATGAAACGTTGTTCCACTAAAAATAAATTATAAACTTAAATTTAGCATGTAATTTAAAATTCGATTTTCTTGATATTTTGCATAAAAGTGTTTAGGTCAATAAAGAAAAATTAAAAATTGTAATCCTGCTTGTTAAAAGCTTTGTTTTGCTCTACTGAAAAAAATTCATTTTGTAACTAACAACGTTATTCGCAGCTGTGCTTCAATTGAAAATCAAACCAAAAACACAAAAACGATGTGATTTACAGAACACCACAAAATCAGACGTGTGATTTTAATAGCAAGTTTGTTTAAAAATCACGTGATTTTCAGAACAGACCTGTAATTATTTTTGTTTATCAAAAAGTGGTCATTGCCCCACATTTGAAAGTGATATAACATTAAAAAGTCTCAATGTTCACGGACCTTATCAAAATTTTAAAGGTGTCATGAACATGGTGAGACTTTCACATATTTTTAAGAATTTCTTGGTTTACAAGACTTGTCACCAAAAAGCTGATTCGCGTTCAGCGTTCGAAATTAATAAAGTAACCCCGTTCATTTCTAGCAAACAAACAACTACTTTGTTGTATCTTCATATACCACAGTGTGTGACGACCAAAATTAAATTGTGGGTAATTTTTCCACGCAAATAATATTTTACTGTTGTATATTTTACTGGAGAAACAATGGATTACATCTATTTACTGGGGACCCTGGACGCGACTGTGTTGCACCCCAATTTTCAACCCGTTTGGTTCTTACCTGATATTTGAGAAGTTGTTGTAAAATACACGAAAACTAAAAATACTTACTACTTATATATTCCTGATCCAGTTTTAATAAAGCAATATCATTTTTAAAAGACAAATGAGAATAGTCATGATGTACGATGATTTTAACCACAGCAGCATCTATTGTAGTAGCACAAATATCTTGGCCAACCAAATCTGGCGCACAGTCAACTGGTTTAGAAACATCATGTTCTCCCAAGCGTACACCAGCTCTAAATAAACAAAATATACATTTTTATAACTTGTCCGTAAATAGGCAAAACAATAACCATTTTATAGCATTCACTAAAGGTAAGTTTGTCGTTTGCCGTTTATATTTCTACACAGAAAAAATTATCAATAGTTTTTTATCAATTAAAAAAATTGTTTAAAAAGTATTTCAATTTAATTAATGTGATAATTGAATCAATTATTTTTTTAGCTGAAAGAAAATTACAAATATAATTTTGATTTATTTAAATTTAAGTTGTTTTGAAATAAATTTTTAGTTAATATATTAATTTACGGGCATGTTCTGAAAATCACGTTATTTCAAATCACGTGCTTTTAAAATCACGCGTGTGATTTTGTGGTGTTCTGAAAAACATTTCCTTTTTATGTTTCTTGGTATGCCTTTGGCAGCTGAAATTCACGCCGCAACATACAAAAACGGAACACAAAAATATCAAACGTGTGATTTTTAAAGGCGCATGTGATTTGAATAAAAGTGATTTGCAGAACAGGCCTGTTAATAACCAAAAATCTTACTGGATTTTTTGTTTAAAATAAAATAATTTAAACTTGTAGAATTGCTGTTGGAAATTGTCAAAACCTGTGCTATATTTAATTAAATCAATAAACATATTCCTTACAACGGCAAAGTTTTTTGATCTTTTTTTTGATTTATTTAAAATTAAAAATATCATTTATTGAAAAAAAAAAAATTTTAAATTTTAAATTTTTATTTTTAAAATATCATTTACTGAAAAAAAAAATTTTATATATAAAATTTTTAGTAATCTATATAATTATTTTGGTAATTGGTGCAAGATCAACAAATTGTTTCCTTGATTCTATGATTTTGGTATGAATTTGGTGATTAGAGACAATTTTTAATTTTATCTGTGGACTATATTCCTCTCTGGTCCTATAAAGGATATATATTCTATGTGTTTATGAGTAGCAAAGCAGAGAACTGCAAAAATCACTATTTTTCTTGATTTACTCATATGCTTAAATTAACATCAATTATATGCCTGCAAAACAAAGTTCGACGTTAATAATATTAACATCGATTCGTAAACATTTTATTTGTGCATATGTGAGTTTGATGATTGACAGGGAAAGCACCCTGTCGGAAAATGAGTTAGCTTAAAGTTAATTCATGGTTAATCAGAAGTTAGTCACAGGTGACTCACAAGCTAACTCATTTACATGGTTAAAGCTATTCAGTTTTTACACGCAATGTCCGCAATACGAGTCAGTACTCACTCACACTTACTAACTTTAAGATATCCATAAGTTAGCTCATTATGAGTTAGCTTGTGGTGCATACAATATGTTGACTTCAATAAAAGAATAAACAAAAAATTTCGTATTTTTGCTTTATTTATTTTTTAAAGAGAGACAGAGAATATTACACATATGCTTTCTTTCCCTTTTGTTGTATTGCCTCTTTGTCTACAGAAAAACTCTTAATACAAGACACCAGCAGTGCACAAAACAAGCAAAACGTTTTTTACCAAAGTCCACAGCATCAGCTTTGAGTTGGCCAAACGCTAGTCGAATACTTATCGAGAAGAAGTCAGTTGTACACAAAACAACTGACTCAAATCTGTACCAATTATGAGTTAAGTTACAAGTCAGTTGTAAATAAGTTAGCTAAAAGTCAATTAAATGTTGAGCTAGCTAATAAAAATCCGGCAGGGACATAACAACTGCTGAATACCTACATGAGAGTAATGATTGCTTGCTTTCCAGCTTTTTTGTTTGTATTTTTTCTTTACCAAGGCAATCATTGTCGGACCCAAAACACTAAATAAATTGCAAAGCATTATTTGAATGATTGCAAACCAGCAGCGAATATGTGTGATTGCGCAAGTTTGATTGCATGAACGCAAGTGAGTGTATTTGATGGTGTTTATTGAATGCGAATTTTTTGCAATCACACAAAGCCGTTCTCTGTAGCAAAGTTCGTTTAACGATGTCCGTCCGTCCGCGTGTCCTTTGAAATGGGGTTTCCGAAGACCCCATTTACGACGGCGAATAGGTTGTTACATATTTATATCAATTAGACATTCATTTCACTCTAAAAGTTCTTTAGGAACACACAGGGGTTGATTTATTTTATTTTTTTTTATTTTGGCTGTTTTGTTAGTTGTTATTTTAAGTTTAAAATAACCACAATACTAATTATTTTAAGTTTATTTTTAAGTTAGTTTTAAGTTGATTTTAGTTTAGGAGATTTCCTCTCAAATTATGGAAGCCTCGGGAGCAAGGGCGGAAAAAACAATATTTTATGTGTTTACTATAAATTACTTTTTATTGTAAGCTTGTTGCTATAAACACTCTAGTTTTTTAAGATGTTACATTATAAACTTAAGTTTTCGTTTTGTTTTTTTTTTTTTTTTTTTTGTTTACCTGTACTTTTTATAAGTTGGAAAAGGCTCAATAAAGATAACTTTAACTTTAACATATAGTCCGGAATTATTTGCTGTTGAAATTCAGACTGCTCGGTACACAAAAGCCAAAAATACGACAAAAAAAAACACGACTGCCTCTAATTAAAATAAATGCGAAATGAGCTCCGCACACTGGGGCCAAAAGCCCTTTTTCGAGGATTAATTCATAGTTCCTCAGCTACAATAGTGGCTCATACTAAATTTGATGGGGGTAACTCTTAGATCAAACTTCATATGCTTACAAAATCTTGGGGTATAAGAGGGGAATACACGTACCCCCCATACAAAAAATTAGTTTTGTTCTTATTTCTGAAGAACTACAATAGTGAAGAATACTAAATTTGATGTGCGTAACTCTTAAAACAAACTTCATGTTCCAACAAAATTTTGGAGGTATAAGAGGGAGGAGATGGGTACCTCCCATGCAAAAAATTATTAATAAAAAAATAACTATGATTTTTTATTCACGCACACTCCTGCTAAATTGTCTGGAAAATATGACTTCACATACGTATGTAAAAAATTATTTTTATCAGTTCTGTTTTAAATATTTTTATAATTAATAATTAGTATTGTGGTTATTTTATTGAACTGTTAATGGTTTTTAATCCAAATTTAGATATTTTAATTAGGCTTAAGTTCATTGAATTTAATTTTCATTAAATTATTTTTATGAAGACAGGAATTTTACAACATGAAATCAATTAAAATTTTTATTGATAATTTTTTATTCTTGATTGCGCTGAGATTTGAACCCAGGCCCAGACTAGTTTCGATTGTAACCACACAATCTACTCACTCGGCTTTTGCAGCCGGATGACGCCAATAGTCAAACATCAATCTTTAAACCAAATGGTATTTCACCTTGGTAGATCGAAATTTGAACGCCTGGGTTCAAATCTCAGCGCAGTCAAGAATGAAAAATTATCAATAAAAATTTTAATTGATTTCATGTTGTAAAATTCCTGTCTTCATAAAAATAATTTAATGAAAATTTAATTCAATGAACTTAAGCCTAATTAAAATATCTAAATTTGGAAAAAAAAATATTTTTATAATTAATCAAAACAAGTAGTTTTCTAGATATGGTTTAATTAAAAATAACGATTTTCAGTTAAAAAACATGTGAACAAAAATGTAAACAAAATGTAAACATATTGCACTGAAATATACAAAACAATATTTAAAATATATAAATTATAATATAAAAAATTTAATCACAGTCACGCGTGACTCATGTTATTTAAACATCTTTAATAAAAATTTTAGCAGAAGTCGTGACGCGCTTTTTGTTGGTAACATAACGCGTGTTGCTATTAATTCGTACAGAACTTCTAAGGCGCACCGATGCGCACCCTAATTTTTTCTAAAACAACGCTGATTAATTCAACCTTTAAAATAAGGCTAAAATCTCTACTTAATTAAGCCTAATTAATAACTTTTTTTCTGCATTTCCCATATAAACTTAATAATTTTCACAAATAATTTTTTTTACAAATTTAAGCTACACATTTGAATAAATAGCTGAGCTTGATGGTTGCATGGTTATATTAATTACTTTTTGAATTCACTTTCGGTTAATCGGATTTATTTACGAAAACAAATTTAGCTTTTATACCATTTTTAACGCGTCAGTACAAAAGCACTGTAACATATTTGACATTTCTTTTTTGCCTACTGATGAAGAATTTTGTGCACTTTAACCGAGTACGTTTAGTTCTCACGGTACGTGAATTTTTTTTTTAATCAATCCGTGAAATCACTGCCTTTGGCCCCTGTGTGCGCCGTACAAAAAAAATGTTTGTATAAATACCCTAGAGGGAAGCGAACTGACAGTAAAGTAGCCCCATGATAGGTTCTTTGGTGACAGAGACCGGTCCTAGTTTTAACAATTTATATGAATGGGACCTACCACTTTAACATGTCATTAGAGGGGGTTAATTGACACCTAACAGCCAAAATTTGAACAGTCACACATCTATTCTTAATAAACGTGTTAAGTGTTGGTTACTAAAATGCTAGTCATTGTAATTTTTCCATTAAAAAAGCCTTAGAATGAATTGAGAAGCAAATTTTTAAATAGTCCAAATAAATGTACCACACCACCGATGAATACTGAACCTGTTACAAAAACGGTCCTTATAAATAAATAAAAATTAATTTATATAAAAAATTATTAAAAACAATATTACAAAATCTACCTATTTGTTCGTACTTAATATACCAGTAAAGTAATTATTTCTCCTTTCACATGTCATGAGTTGTTTCGGTATGTTCTTATTCTATTTCCACAAATCCCAGTACCAGTTTTGTTGGAACAATTGACACAAATTTACCGCAGGGTATGGACTAGTCTCGCGGTTGTAAAGCGTACCGGGATAAATAACTTCTGCATATGTATGCTGTTCATATATATATATATATATATATATATATATATATATATATATATATATATATATATATATATATATATACATACATATATCGCACCATGGTGAAGGGCATTTAAGATTCGGCATAGCCGAATATTCTACTCATACTTGTTCTACTTACAGTTCGAAAAACTCCTGAGCTACACAATGTGCCGCTGTTAGAACATAATTTGTAGTTATTAAACTTCCACCACAATGATAACGCATTTTAGTGTTATACAATAATAACGCTGTCCATGGAAACTCCATTAATGTGGTTTCATTAGCAAAGGAAATTCTTTTGCCAAATTGCGAACCACAATATGCCGATGCATTTTTTAATATTTCCATACCAGCTGGACTTGTGCTATCGGTATCTGAATTTGAAACTGAACGTTTAAATTCGATATTTTGACCTACGTTCAATTCTTCATCATCGTTTGGTGAAAAACTAGCGAGTTCTGATAAAAATATTTCATCTTCAGAATCGTTACTAGTAGCAGGAAGAGTGGTGCTAGTCATAGTCTTACTGGAAGAAGTGCTACTGAATGTAGTGGCGTTGGAAGCAGTTGTACTTTCTGGGCTTTTTCCAATTTTCTCAATATCTGCTTGGCCCTTTTTTGTACCATTTTCATTATTAACCATAGATTTTGTAGAAGACTTTAATATTTCAAGAGATTCTCCATTATCATATGAGTTGCTTAAAAATGGTAAAACTGATTTTTTATGTAAAAAACTAAAAGGAGCTTTTGATACATCTTCATCAGAACGTGAATCATCTTTATTCGTTTGGGTTAATTCATCATTTTTAAAAGTACTCATAAAAATATACTCATTAGTTGTATTCATTGATCTCGTGAAATTCTTATTATATTTATTCTCACTTTTGTCATCTTTCATTGAATTTTCATTATTTGCTATTGATTTTACAGCACCTTTCAAAATATCTATAGCTCTTTCATGATTTGTATTTGGTTTATTAAAAAAATTTAAGAAACTTTCGTTGGGTAGAAAACTGTCAGCAGTTTTTGTCAAATCTTCCTTTGCTTGGGTGTGACCTTGAAATTTTGGTAAACATTTTATTATATTTTGATTAAATTCACTTTTTGTATTTTTTCTGAATATTTTCTTCATTATTTATTAGTAATTCATTTCATTCATTCTTGGGCTGTGTATACTCACTGGAATATATTAAACATACTATTATTATTTTAAATAAAACATTTTGCCAACGTAAATACATTTTGATTTTCAATAATAAAATTTATTTATTTGTAATTGTTTTTTGTTTTGATTTATAAAAATTGTTTGCTGTTTTACTCTTTAGCTAAGTTTACAAAAATATATTTCTATTATATTTAAAACACCGGTTTTTATATTTTCTCACAATCGAAGTGCTTCCATGTAAACCACAGAAGCTTTTAATTTCGTTTCATGTTAAGATAACAGTTTTTATACTAAAATTTGTATTAAAGATTTAGTTAGTTTGAAGGAGTCAATTCTTTTTTGAGCTTTGAGATAGGTCAAGTTTTACATTTTCAAAAGTATAAGAAATGTTTTTAAATGAATACGTATTAAAAACTTGTACTTTACATCTCTCTAATAAAGCCTTTCTGGTGCTACGCTATTCAGTTATAAGGCACTGCCTCGACCTCTTATATCGAAAAAATCAAAGGCGCCAAAATAAACTTTTTCGAATAATTATAGCGGCTCCCTGGTATGTTTAAAACACAAATATTCACAAGGATCTCAATGTGCCATTAGTAAAAACTATGATCACGAAATATGCAGTGAAATAGTTACAAATGGCTTGAATTGCACCCAAATTCACTTTTTCGAAATATTTGTAATGATGGACTATATAAAAGAGGAAGCTAATTTGTATTTAATGTGTGTTTAAAAGCAATTTTCTCCTGAATAAAACACAATTAAGGGATATTTAATAAATACAAATTTATTTTTTAATTTCCATAACTAATTTGTCATGTATGGATAATCTAATCAAATCATATCGTTGATGACAAACAGTTGGGTTTGCTTGGGATCCGCACAAAAAAATACAAAAAATGGCCATATTTTAGATTTTTGTATGAATTCAAATAAATTAAGTAGGTATATAATAAACGGCTGCGCAAAATATTCTTAATGTTCTGTGTTCTACTTCACACAACTATCAATCATAACAAAACAAACATAACAACACATTACTCTCACCAACACAAACCAAGCATAACTTGAAAAGTTTTTCTCTTCTGCTTTGTTAGTGCTTGTATTATCAAAACAAACAGAATATCAACACAAAAACAGACAATGAAATAAAGAAACGGTAAATTATAGTAAAAGCATCGAGTGCACGTAATTAGGAATTTAAAAAATTTAAAGTGATCTTAGCTTATAACAGAAATGGATGCATTAAATGTAAGCAAAATTGATTTTTTTGAATTATTTCCTAAATGTATATATTATTTTAGTCGACCTTTTTTATTATATTAGGTAGGTATAACTAAATTATCAAGCTTGATGTCTTTTTTTATTTTTATATAAAACTTTAAACGTTTATTTAACCAATATTTCTAATTAAAAAATTTTTTAATTGGTCAGTTATTGTTAAATTTGTTAAAAATTGTTGAAAATTTATAAAATAAGGAAGAAAAAACCCTGAAGAAGACACTCAAAGGAGTGCCGAAATATTGATTAAATAAACGTTTAAAGTTTTATATAAAAATACAAAAAAGACTTTAAGCTTAATAATTTAGTTACCTATATTATTTCCTAAATTTTTAATAATATTTTAAATGAACCTACAACCGAACCCATTGAAAACCACTCAAACGAAATTAAATCAAAAGTTTCTCCCTTTGCAATTTTCTCTTTGGTTTATGTTTACAATCAAAACATTCAAACATGCTTGGAATGTTCTATTTCTGTTTTAATGTTCTACTTCATCTTTGTTCTAATTCAGCTTTATTTTAGTTCAGCATTGTTCTTGTGCAGTTTTGTTCTATTCTTCTATATTTTGATCGTAAAGCAAAACAATTGTTTTTGGAAGTATGAGTTTTGTAATGAGAGAGTAATATACACATACTATCTACATTTAATAAAATTGCTTGTAAGCAATTTTTCTTGTGCTTGTGCAGCTCTTTAGTATATAAAATAGTTTTGCATTTTGTTTTAAATTCCACTTTAAATCAAATGAGGAGTTCCGTAATAAAACTCAATAATTTCATTTTTAAAGTTTTTTTGTTTTAACACCCAAACCACCATAGGTGGCATTAAACGTTTGTTCTGATGAGTGTAACATTTAAAAAATAATTTATAATTTTAGTAAGCTGATCGACTCAGAACCACTTTCTGAATCGATTTACCGATGTCCGTCTGTCTGGCTATTCATGTAAACCTGGTGAGAAAATTATAGGTTGCAATTTTAGAGATAATCTGATAATATTTGGTGTATGCGTTATAGCAAATGATAGGAACTGGTCTACAATTTGACTAGCCTCCATACAAACTTCTTTTCGGAAAAGAGTCTTTGTGCCAATAAGCCATATTATTATATTATTATTTAGATTAAATTCGGGCCAAAAATATTTTGTTGCAAACTTAGTCATTTAACCAAATTGTTTATATCGGTTCATATTTGACCTTAGTACCCATACAAATACCAGGATTCAACAAAAGACAAAAAAGTGTTTTTTTTTTGACTAATACTGCGACAAAACTTTGGTTGCAGAAAACACATAAGGTTTGATACAATATACCCACACAGAGTAGGACAAGCCAGACGGAAATAAACCTCGTTACTTTCTAATGTAACCCACACCAATTAAGACAAGTCAAAAAAATAGATAATACATATGTTAAATTATAACACAGTTATTCGGAAGACTGTGAGAAATACCTATCACAAGCCTGTGTCAGAAAATATCAGGTCCACGGTAGCAAATTAAGTTTTCTGTATAAATTCTCCTAAATTAATTAAATACACTTTTTTCAAATTTATTGAACCCACGGACAGACAGGTCGATTTGACATGTTTCGACAGTAACCGCTCTATCTCTTCAGAAATCTCACTCACCACCATTGACGAAGGCTGGCAGTCAATAGTCAAACATCAATCTTTAAATCAAATGGTAGTTTTCTTGATTTTTGTTGTGAATGATTATATGTTTTTTTTTTAATTGATTTATATTTATGTCTTGTTTCTATACTTTTGTTTTTTTTAACTTTTTGTCAAAAATTCTTCTTGAAGTCCAAAGTACATTTTTTTGTCTTTTTTTTTTTTTTTTTTTTTTTTGTTGACAACTTGAAGCAGTGATGCATTTTACAGTTTTTTTGTTTTGGGCCAAAATATCTTTGATAGTGCCAAAAAAAATTTTCATATATTTGATTATTTTATTTGCACCCAGCCAGCAAAATACTCTCAGATATCTGGAAGACGTCGGACTATTTTGCTGGCTGGATATTTAAATAAAACCAATAAAGCATTTTTGTCCATTTTTGCTTTATGTAAACCCAGCCATCAAAACAGTCCGAAGTCTTCAAGATATCTACAATAAACGTTGATTTTACACAAGCATGTTTTATATATCTTTTTATATCACAGATCAAACCGCTTGTGTGGTTTAATTGGCCCTGAACAATCAAAACAATTTTGTAAATTAAAGTAGTGCTTGAAACAGTGTTAAAATAACATTGAACAATTTATTGAACGATTAAAAGTAGTTAGTTCAATTTTAACCTGAAAGGGCCAAAATATATTTCCACAGGGCCATCAAACATTCAAAATTGCCACAAATGGCACAATTGTGCCACATTTTGCATCACTGACTTGAAGGAAAAATGTAAACATAGAGCTTCTGCCTTAGCTATTTAACAATTATTAGTATTGTGGTTATTTTATTGAAGTGTTTATTGTTTTTCAGATTGATGTTTCACTATTGACTGCCAGCCGTTGTCAATGGCGGTGAGTGCTAAGCGGCAAATATTTCTAATAGATATTGTGGTTACTATCGAAACATGTCAAATCAACCTGTCCGTGGGTTCAATCCCGCATTCAGTCAAGAATGAAAAATTATCAATACATTTTAATTCATTTCATGTTTTAAGATTCTGTCCTACTTTAAACTATTTTAATGATATATATACTCGTATATATAAAAATTTGGACTAAAAACCATAAACAGTTCAACATATTACCACAATACTAATTATATACGATTTTATTCAAAAAATCATGCATGTGACATTGCGGCGTTTCGTTATGGAACTCAACCTTAGATATATGTACTTTAGACCGACTCACCTCATATGGTCAAAAAACAAAAAAAAGTTAAAGTTGTACCCCCCTGAAAATTAACTTTGACATGTTTTATGAAGATTCCCAAAATATTTTGGCTCTAGCGATTATCTCCCGATTATCTCGGTAAATTTTTTTTGCCCAATGAATGACCATAAAAGGGTTAAATTTTGTCATTATTTGATATCAAATGAAAGTATTTCCTATACGAGATACACTTTTTTGAGATAAACAACTGGTTTCTAGTGATGCCTTGTTAAATGTGCCTTGTAGCAATTATATATTATTTTTTAAGTATACAACTGCACTTAAATTTTTGCCACAATTTTTTTTTTAAATGTCCAATTAAAAGCGTTGGTCATGAACGTGTGAATTTAGCTAAATGTATTAATAAAATTTAATAATGTTATAAAATGGGTTTTTAATGATGTCTAATTGAATGTTATAAAAAAGTAATATAGTGCAGTAAAGCGTTAATTTTTGACTAAAATGTCAAGCGGTGGTCAACACCTTTTTAACGACGTATAGGAAATGCAAATCGGACAAATTTTGTCATTTATTTGACAAAAAAATTTACGGAATTTTTTATTCATGAAAAATACCATTTTGGACCTATTTTTGACGGGGTGAAGCTCACTGCAGATAGTCGCTAGAGCCAAAATATTTTGGGAATCTTCATAAAGCATGTCAAAGTTAGTTTTGAGGGGGGTACTTCAACAACTTTTTTTTTTTGAGTCGGTCTAATGTACTTATGTCTGCTGTAGGTATAATGTGTTATCGATATTGCAGTAACAAAAGGATTGTAAAAATTTGTTTATGAATACAGAGTTTCAAGCATCTGATTTCTTAATAAAATTTACGCAAATATTTTTTTTTATAAAGTTCACTACTTTTAAAACTAGATCTGCACCAGCACTTTATTGAGTTTGTAAAATATTTATTCGTTATAAACATTTTATTAATTACTTTGAACATCTCACCCTAAGCCTGATACTCTGTTCACTATTTCTCGCGAAATGCTCTGAAACTCTTTATAAAAAAACTTGTGCATATTTTTATGGAAGTTTGTTTAACAATATCGTATACCTTGCGAGACTGACAGCATTTACTGATAAATGTTTTTCAAAATTTTTTATAAATATTAACAGAGTTCGAGGCTTTAAAAAGCAAAACAAAAAACAAATGCTGACTATAACAGTAATTCTAAGTTTCATTAGAAAAACGTAAAATTATTGTTAAAATTTAATAAAATACTGTTTGTTTTTAGAAAAGTCTTAAAAAAAAACTTTTTAAATAATATAAAAATTTAATTAAAAATAATTATTATAGAGTGTTTTGGATGCGTCCTCAATTTTATATATTTCAATTGATTTTATACTTGTTTTCATATTTATTCAAAAGCAATTAGTTGATATAAAATAATTGAGCACAAATTTAAAAAAATCCCAGATACAGTAAATCTAATATGAAGAGACAAAAAACAGCTACTTCTGAAATATACACAGGCTTAAAAGTATTTCTTTTCTTAATCTTGTTAATATTTTTTTAATTTTGTAGGCATTTTTAATGGCTCCACTGTATTTCTGTGAATTTTTTGTAATTTTGGGGTAGTCACTTTTTAAACTTGCGAAAGCTTTAAGTTAATATTAGTATGAATGTACATTTGGATTGATATCATAACAAAAATGACAATTTATCAATTCGTTTGTATAATTGTATTTTAAAGGCTTTAGAATATTTCTCCAGAAAAGCTTAAAAAATTATTTGGCAAAAAAAATTTAAACAAGTCTAAACACGCTTTTGTTTAAATTAAACAACATTACTGCTTTTTGATGCTAAAAATTTGTCAGTATTTATATGTATGTATATAAAAAATAACGTTTTTAAATAATCATAATTCTTAATAAAACTATTAATTGTATCAATTTTGGCTCCGAAAATATTTCATGTTACATTTTCGTAGCGGCTACTTTTTCGTATTACTAATAAAAGTTTCGTACGTAACGAATGCGAAACAGTCTTGTATTTTCGTAAATATTAAAAAAAAATATAAAATTTTACGGAAAAAAGTTTCTTAAAATCTTTCAATTAAAATGTGTACATTAGAGGTATATGAGCAATTTTCTTAGAGTTATGACCATTTTTCTTAAATTTAGGTCCTAATCATGTAAAACGCAACGCAACGCCAAAGAATTATATTGAAAACAAAAACAATGTCATAAATATTTTGTGAATGGTGTTCGCTACCGCGAGATGATAAGCGACTTCTTGTGCCCAGAAATTAAGGATATATGGACGATATGTGGCTCCAACCGGATAGTGCCACTTGCCACACAGCTAACGAAACAGTGGCTCTTTTGCGCTAGAAATTCAATGGCCGTATTATCTCATTTCGTTGCGATGGTATTTGGCCGCCACGAGCATGTGATTTGACACCATTGGACTTCTTTCTTTGGGGACATTTAAAAGAAAAAGTGTACGTCAATAAGCCAAGAACAATTTAAGAGCTAAAGGCACATTAAAGACACTGAGCCTCAATTATGTCTCAGAGACATTGACATATGAACCATCGGATAGAGGTTTGCCATCGAAGCCGTGGCCATCATTTAGCCGGTACTTTGTTTCACACATAATTGTCATTGATCCTTCTATCAAAATAAAAAAAATATTAATATAACTCTCTGAAAACTTTTTGTTTTATTTACAATAAACATCGTGCGTTTTGGTTGGGCCACCCTTAATTTAAAAGTTATTTGCAATTAATGTCCATTTGGTGGCGCTGACAATTTACGAAGATTTTCATAATAATTTAATAATTATCCTAAAAAACAGTAAATGAACAGCGAAATCTAGTAATAATTTTATAATTGTGTTGTAGAATTAACTACAAACTTAAATTGAAAAAAATTTTTTGGCAAACAGTTTTTACTAATAATTACAACAACAAAGTCTTAAAGGAAGATATTGAAATATAATACTAATTGTTTAATAACTTTTTCTTATTTTCTTTTATAACTTAATTCCATAGAAAAATGGTTCTCCCTTACCTGAGGAACGTGCCACCGTTAAGGAGGGCACTTTGACCATAGCAAATCTCATTGAAACAGATCGTGGCATGTACGAATGTGTGGCAACAAATGAAGCTGCCACAATAACAACGGAAACAGAACTAATGATTGAGAATTTATCACCAAGGCCACCATATAATTTAACAGCTAACAGTACAGAAACTACCATAACCATACGATGGCAACCAGGTAAGTGTACACTTTATACACATACACCTTTATACATTAATAGAAATAAATGACTTGTAAATATTTTGGGCAAAGTTACAAAACTCATTTATATTATTTTACTTCAAAAATGTTTAATAAACAATGTAAATATTTATCAATAATTTTTTTTTTTTGCAATTAAATTTTATTTAATTTCTTTGAAATTTTTATGAAGTAATTCTAACGAGTTTGTTCATATTAAAAAAAATGTTTAACAGTTGAAAACTTTTTGCGTATTGATACACTGAATTTAATCAAAGCTTTAATTTACAAATGAAATTTCTGTAGTTATATTTTTCGTATAATATACAACATTTCTTATATACTACGAAAAATTTTAACTGTTGTCTTTTAGAATTCTACGAAACAAATGAACTCGTTAGAGCCGATTCACACGCTTCAACTTTTGAGTTTTTAGAAAAAGAAGAAAAAAGAAAGGGGGTATGTGGGTATTAAGTTGCTTATACTTATTAGCAAGTCTTGTTCTTTTATTCGTAATTATATGCACAAAGTATAAATCAAATAAGCCAGAGAACATTTTGCTCAGATCTTTAATGTTTTTAATGGTTTGTGTGACGTAGTATAAGTTTATTCTGCTTTGTAGGAAAGCAAAATCTGATGCAGTATAATGACAGCGCAGTATATATATCCAGAGGCGTGAAAAAATTACAAAAATAAATTTTTATGGAATCCTTTTCCAATCTTAAATCCTAAGGATTAATGGCTCAATTTTTTTCCAACGACCTTATTATACCATAAAGGAGAAAATCTTCGCATGATATAACAAACACCGCCAACGCTAAAGGTGCATGTACACGACATGTTTTTTACATCTGACTTGTCAACTTTTGAAGGCACATGTTACTGTGCATGTATTTCAAAATTGCTGTTTTACATAAGGTTTATAATATTTGGTCACAAACGTACATGTAATTTGCTTCTGACATTGTCTCGGTTTTTTTCGCATAGTTATTGCAGAAACCAAATTAGTACTCGGTTTCAAAAAAGCGTGCTGCCGTCAAAAAATTTTTATTAACGCCGTAATAGAGTTCTGCCCTTTTAACATTTTTTTCTTTAAATTCGAAGAAACCAATTTAGGATAATATAATGAAAGGTTTTTTATATTTTTTTTTATATATGCATGAACATAATTTCTATTCAATAGGGAAATGATCATACATATATCGGTTTTGTATAATATTAACTTTAGCCGGTTAATGATTCCGTCAATAGTGCACCGCCGCTGCCGGTTTCTTCCCGGCATAGATTTCTGACAAAGCTGATGTCAGATGGCTTGTCAGAAGAAAAAAAAAGCACGCTCTAATTGAAATTTTGTCAGATGACCTTGCGTCTGACTTTTACAGATGCACTGCCTTATTTATAAAAAATAAAATGGGTTAATAAATGGTTTATTAAACAAATTCATATAAAATCCGTTTCATAAATCCTTTGTTAACCTGTTTTATTTTTTATAAATAAAAGGCGCAACGTTTAAAACGTAATACACGACATGTTTGTATTTTGCTGTGAAAATTTGACAAGTCTGATGTAAAATATATGTCGTGTACGGGCACGTGGCGCCTTCAGCCAGGCGCAACTATTTTTTTCTTTATGGTACGACCAGCGCTAAAACTTCTCCGCATAGCTGGTTTAGGCGCCCCCCCCCCCCCCCCACTTTGTAATGGGTGTTGGTAATGAATCCATATGGATTTATTTCTCACTCCATTAAGAAATAAGGCCATATTTAGCCATGGGTAGGCTTTATCACACTGCACCTAAAATCTTATATAGTTTTGTCTTTTTGTAATGTCATTTTAACGTTATGTGCAGTAGATTATGATTTCTGATTATCAGTTATCTGTGTTTGTTTCTTCATGAGAACAAAATTTCTCCCAAAACTATATAAAGAAAATCTTTCTCAAAATTTTAACGTTTCAACTCATAGAATTATTTTTTTTTCGGCATCTGAGCTAGGCTTTTATCTCCCTCTGTCTCTCTCTTTCTCTCTCTCTCTTTATGTTTAAGTCGTTTTCTATGTCGTAAATATTCGAAAATAAACGTTCAAACAGTTGTCTGCGTAGACCACTTCGGCAACTTAAAAAGGAATTTGGAACGAAATTGGGTTGCAAGAATTGAGGTGTATGAACCGTAGCTTAGTAGTGTATTTTTACTAGGTTTTTAGTCGGCATAAAATTTATTCTTGTGAAAATTTATATCAATGAACAATTTTTAGCAGCCAGGAGTTACATTAAGACCAGAATAAAAAAGATAATTACTGGTGGGATGGTCAGAAAATATAAACGAGAACACTAAAAAGGAAACAGTCCTGCTTGAACAGTCTCTGAGCTACAAATAAGGAAAATTGTGTCAACTCTGCTGTTAGGTTAGAAAAAACTTACGGATGTTACGTTAATGGACCATTTGTTCCATATAAGCAGCTTCTGTTAAAAACAAGAGTGGGATTCCCCTTTTTTGTTTTTTTTTTTCATCGACACAGATAAAATAAGTTAAAGACAATTGTGGGATCCCCCTTTTTTGATTTGTTTTGTAAAGAAGCGCAAATATTTTCACTGCTTGGTTCAATTTGTGTGTTGTTTTCATAAGTTCAGACGTGTTTTACTTACGGCAAGGCAAACTTGAGCGAAGATGAGATACGAGAACTGCTCAATGCTTGGTTCAATTTGTGTGTTGTTTTCATAAGTTCAGACGTGTTTTACTTACGGCAAGGCAAACTTGAGCGAAGATGAGATACGAGAACTGCTCAATGCAGAAAGTGACTTCGATATTTTAGATTCGGAAACTGATTATATATCAGAAAATAGCGAAATAGGTTTATCCGGAAGAGATACTGAACGGGAACCCGCGCTGCAGCTAGCTCTGTTGATCCGTTTTTTATTGCTAAAAACAAAATGGTTTGGAGTTCCACTCCATTACCTAAGCTATTGGACCTACGGCTGAGAAAATTATATCAACACAACCAGGACCAAATTGATATGCACTGTCCAAATGGACTGACATGCTGTCAGCTTTTTTGTTGTAGAAAGAATTATCGTCGAAAATACTAATAAATACCTCAGGGTTAAGTTTGTAGAAATTGCTGATCAAATTGTTGGTGCCTACAGCACAAAGCGCAACACAAATCGATTGTATTTTCAAACATACTAGCTATATCCGCTTTGAATGCATACATACTATTTTCTAAAATTTAAGTATCATGGGCTCTAGCTTATCGGAATCGCAGAAGACCAGAGTTTTTGCGGCCACTAGCACTTTCTCTGGCTAAGGCGTATATGATGAAACGTACTAGATGACCTCAACAAGAGTTCCCAGCACAGTTATTGACTGAAATACGATCACCATGCATAGTTCCAGTGGTCTTCAAATTCAGGGGCTCAAAAAATAAAATGCTCAATTTGCAGCAAGTTTATTTGCGAAACTAACCGAAAAACATTTTGCTCATCATGCAATGACAATTATTGTAAACAAACTCATAAATACAAATTTTTTAAGTATATGCAAAAACAAATCAAAGAAAACCAAAGAAACTATACTATGGACCAAATGGTCCTTAACCTAAGATTCCTAATTTTTAACTTTTCTTAGTCCTGTTTTAAGTTAGAACCTTGAATGTATATAACATTGTTTTATAAAAAGACCACGTGAAAACTAAGTCAGTATATATCACCGTTTAAAAATTACAAAGGAAACACTTCAAAAATTGGACCAAATGGGCTAAATCTAACAGCAGGGCTAAAAATTTTTCGAAATACTTATAATAACTTTTAATAATGTGAAATATTAAATCTTCGAAAAAAATAATTTTCATGAGTCCGAATTATTAAAGAATCAAAATTATTCAATTTAATATGAAAAGTTATCATTTCATTAAGCAGACACAAACATCATACAGAAATTACTTTCATGCTGAAATGGCGATTGGTTGGTTCAGTGTGCTTGCACAGAAAAAATTTTAGCAGTTTTTTTATCAATTAAAAAAATTGTTTGAAAAGTATTTCAATTTAATTAATGTGATAAATAAATCAATTATTTTTTTTTTTTTTTTTTTTGTTGAAAAAAATTTAAAATATAATTTTGATTTAATTAACATTTTAGTTGTTTTGAAATATATTTTTTATTAAAATATTAATTAAATATTTTTTTTTCCCAGAGAGAGCGGGGAGATTTCTCCCAACGGAGACGGTACCGCGACCAAACCAGGTCTATTGTACCCACCCCCCTTTAGTTGGCCAAAAGACCCTCTGCCTCCCAGAGAAACCCAAGAAGGTTTTTTGCCGGTATTACACCGACTCGGGACGCGCCCATCGTGCCGTGCCCCAAGTGTCTCCTTCTGGCCCATGCCAGCGCGGGGCAGTCACACAGTAGGTGCGTTGTAGTTTCGTCCTCTTCACGGCAGAGTCTACATTCCTGGTCCTCTGCCAGGCCCATCCGAAACAGGTGGTGCTTGACCGTATGGTGGCCCGTCAAATAAGCCACCAACAGTCGTAATTCTCGTCTGTTGAGACCCCTTGTCTCCAATGTACTCCCGGGAAATATAAATTCCTTCGCCTGATGCATTCCCGGTAGCGATACCCAGTATTTCCTGTGCTCGCTGAGAGCCCATTCCCCCAATAGGGACTGGGTAGTGGCCCAGCTTAACCCACAAAAGGGCTCGGGGCCTTAATTAAATAACAATAAATCTTAATTGATTTTTGCGTTAAAAAAAATTTGTAGAATTGTTGTTGGGAATTGTCAAAACCTGAGCTATATTTAATTAAACCAATTAACACATTGTTTGAAATGGCAAAGTTTTTTGATCATTTAATATTAAAATTTAATATATCGTCGGTCACAGGTTGACAACTCTTAACTCGCAAGAAAATCGAATCGGGGGTATTATTTATTTTAATTTTTTTTTAATCTGAAATTATTTCAATACCTTTGTTTTCTTTACACCATCTTACAATAAATATCTCCTACTAATTTTGGTTTTTTTATTAACTTCCAACACGGTTTAGTAACGGAGTAATAACGTTTTTTTTTTGCTCCTGAAAAGTACAAAAAAACATGTTAAGAGTTGTCAACCTGTGACCGACGATATCATTTATTGAAAAAAAAATCATAATTTTTCATTTTTACAGTTTTTGGTAATCAATATAATCATATTGGTAATAGGTGCAAATTCAACAAATTCTTTGCTTGATTCTATGAATTTGGTAATTGGATTTATTGCTTATTTTCGATAAATTTTACTAGTAAGTGTTCACGTACTTGAAAAACTTGCAAGGAGAAAGAGGAAAAAGAGCGAATAAATTTGAGAGACAAAAAAGTTGTTGAAAATTTCTGATAGTAAAATTTTTACTAGCAAGAATAATTCAACCACCTGTTTCATGTTTATGTTTACAAAACAAAAATTATTTTCATAATTTTTAAATTAAAAGTTTTTCAATAAAATAGCATATTTATTTTTCTAAAATTTAAGAATAATATTCTTGCTCAAATAGTTGAAATCAATTAAATTTATAAAGAAATAATCTCGTATCTTCCAGCTTAATATTGCCAATATATCTAAGTGGCTATTTTTTGCTTCATTTATTTTTTTATTGTTTTCAGTAAAATTTTATTAATTTTAAATTTATTATTTATAATATTTAAATTTATACCTATAATATTTGAACCCAAAAAATAATTGAATCTCATAATTGCTACTTGGCGGTTTTTCCTTTCCTAGCACGTTGTAATTTCTAAACGGTCTTTCGAATGAATTTATATTATAAACCCTTTTCTCTATATAAGAAAATAACAAGCAATTCACCAACTCATTAGTCACTCGAAATTGCCAAATATGGAAAACTCAAAATGCAAGAATAATTGTTGAATGACAAATACTGTTACTTAGAACACTGTAACAGCTAATTCCATGAAACGATCCTACTTTAGTTATTCTATATGTTCTAACCCCTGTATTCATAAACGATTATTACATTTAACAAACGTTTATTAAGAAAAATTTTCATAGAAAATTTATTTTGTAAACCTTTATCAAATTTCAAATATTTTTATGAATACAGGCATAAATGTTTATCAATCGAATAATACTCGATATTAACCAGCCACCGTTTTTGCCTGATTAAAATTTTTTCTATTAGAAGGCATTCAACAGTTCAAGGTCAATATACGAGAAGTAGTGTGGGCTATGTAACCCAAAATTTTTGAGATTAGAATTGAAAAATTGGCTACATTAGAGAAAGATAATCCAAATCAAATGTGCACAATAAACTTTAAACTAAATTGTAAGAAAAGCCAACCTTAAATAAAATCAGAAATGAAAAAGTTCTTTCTCAAATACATCATATCGTTACTAAAGCACAACCCAATCTTTAAGTTCGCGAAAAGTTTTGTATATTGTTTTTTAATTATTATAAAGAAATAATTAAAATATTTTTCAAAAACCTTACACACATACATAAATTTCAAACTAACACATTTGACATCCTGTGGATAGCAGGAATTCATACGAAACAAAAATGTTTCATTTCGATGTTCAACGCGCCAATACTCCCATTTTTTTTTTTTTTTTTTGGTATTTTAATTTTATTTACATGCATACATATGTATTTATATATATGTATATGGGTGTATATTATTTTAAACATACATGGAGATTTTTTGTTAGATTTCTACTTACATTTTTGTGTTTCTTTTTTAACGCTCCCATACAGGATACTTGCGGCCCAATCTGGAATATACGGTTTGGTATCGTCTAACGGATGCACAAGAATGGCGCACAATGCGCATCATACAAAAGAACGTTATGGAGGCAACAATACAGCATCTACAGCCAGGACGCGAATATGAGTTTATGGTACTGAGCCAGGATAAATATGGTGATGGCATGTTCAGCAAACAATTTCGATTTTCAACGCAACGTAAGTTTAATTCCATATAACAAATTTTTTTTGTGTTTCTTTGTCTTTTCTTAAATTAAATATTTAAGTTGCATAAATATTTAAAAGTTAAAATCAATTAGTTAAAAATTTTTGCATATCTTATTTATGTTATCGGTAAAATCTACAAATTTGACTGGATTTCTAAAAAAGTCACCATGGAATTCAAGGTAGAATTAATAAGGTAACCTTTGTTCCACAACTAGTACAATAAGGCAAAATCAAAATGTATTGTGTTGGTAGAAAATCCTAATATATTGTCCAAAATATTTGTTTCTCTAGCAGCAATAATCACTCTTATTTGTAAACTAACAAAACTGTTAACCAATTGTGACATAAGGTGTGTTCATTTACTAATTTTTTTACAAATTTGTAACAATTGTTACTAGGAAGTTTTGCTTCACCAAAAAAAAAAGCAAGTAGAGAGCGTTAAAAGACAATATAAAACTGAGAGACATAAAATCTCTTGCGAATTTTTACTTGCGACAATTTTTAAAACAGCTTTCAAGCAGAGTTGCCAATTTAGCGTCTATGACGCTAAATTTAGTGTTTTTAATCAGACGAAAAGTCGCATTAAATTTAGGTACGTGAACATTTTCGTACTTTTATTTTTATACACAGAAAAAAGTGTTTTATCAATTAAAAAATGGTTCAAAAAGTATTTAAATTAAATTAATTTGATAATTGAATCAATTATTTTTTTAGTTCAAAGAAAATTAAAAATTTAATTTTGATTTAATTAAGAGTTTAGTAAATTTGAAATAAATTTTTAATTGAAATATTAATTAAATAACAAAAAATTTTAATTGACTTTTTTCGTTTAAAAGAAAATTATTTAAACTTGTAGAATTGTTGTTGGGAATTGTCAATATTTAATTAAATAAATTAGCACAATGTTTGAAATGGACAAGTTTTTTGATCATTTATTAGTTAAAAATAAAAATATCATTTATTGAAAAAAAAAATATTCACAATTTTACAGTTTGTAGTAATCAATAGAATCATTTTGGTAATAGGTGCAAAATCAACAACTTGTTTGCTTAATAGTATAAATTTGATGATTAGAGACAATTTTTTATTTTTTCTGTGTATATTAAACTCAAGACACATAAAACCAAAATTTGTTTCCGTTGTTCAAACACTTTCGATATTATATAAATAGTTAACTTAAATGTATGCTTTAGACCAACATATCGCACTGGTTCGTCTAATGGGGGTTAACTCGAAATTTATAAATATTCAGTAGAGAAAAAAAGCTATATTTTTATATGTACTCTTATATCAAAAAGAGTAATACAATTGCATTATTTTGACAAAATACTAGAGAAAATTATGTAAGATTGTTTCAGTGATGATATAAGAATTTTCTCGTTCTTGCATAAAGTGAAAGTTCAATATTTTTGGGTTGACTCTCTTTAGAGCAAACAGTGCGATATGCATAGTACATATGCCGCATCGCAAATTTTTACAAGAAATTTGTTAAAAACCAGTTCTATATAATAAATGGGCCCTCTCTTCAAATTCTTAATCCATTTTCTGATATCTCAAATTTATCAAGAGATATCGAATCCTAACATTGCCTCATACCTACAATTAGAGTTCTTTTAACCTTAGCCCATTTCACAATCTTGTGCAAATGGTCTTGCATCGTAGTATGTACATATTTGCAAAATGGTATAGAAAATACTATAGTATACTTTTGGGAATGTAGTTAATAATATAACCTTTTGCAAATGCTACGATGCAAGACCATTTGTACAAGATTGGTAATTGGGCTACTGATTATATAATACTGTGCAATAGAATTTGTAACTACTAATTAATTACGATTACAAATATTTCAAAAATAATTACGATCTCTTAGCATTTGCAAAATGGTTGTACTATTTACTACAATCGCAAAAGTATACTACAGTATTTACTATACCATTTTGCAAATGCTACGATGCACAATCACTTGCACAAGATTGTGAATTGGGCTATTGTTTTGCTTCATTCCTCACTTTTTGTGCTATGAAGCACATTTCCTAAGTAAAACTTAAAATATTTTTAATTGTTATTATTATCCTGAATGCTATATTCAAAGAATGTAAATCTAACCATATTTGGTCCCTACTGACAACCAGTAATCACGCGACGATATGCATGAACCCATATTTTTTCATATAGAAAATAAATTTTTATGCCTGATTTTTAATGATCTCAAGAACGTTGAAATTGTTTCTAAGTGTATCTTTGTATTTTCAATAATTTTTGATAATATTTTACTTTGCCTGAATCATCAGAAAAAGCTTTGTAAAAATGTAAATTTCTTAATAATTTATAAAACCTGGATTTTAAGCATTTCATTAAAGGTATTCACGTCAAAAGTTACACTGTTGCGATAAAGCGAAATTGCAAACTCATAACAGCAACCACATAGACATATATTCCGTTCAAATAATTGTGTATGTAGTTGTATACCTTTATAAAGTTTTTTTTTAAATTTAAAATACTTTAATTAAGTTTTGTATTATGCGCTTTTTAGCATCTTTCGATTAGAGCCACGGCGCTTTTTATGAGAAATATTTCCCAACCCTGCTTTCATCTTTTTCTTTATAAAACAAACTTTTGGAAGTGTGCAACGTAATAATATTCATAGTTTGTAAATTCATAGCAAAAAAAAAATATATTTTTCTTAAATTTAAGGTTATGTTCAGACCTAGCAAATATTTGACGAAAAATTCAAAAAAAAAAGCATGACCAGCAAATTGATCAAACTTTAACATTATTTTAAACTATTTTTATTGACTTCCATATGTGTATTTGTAAGAAGATGTTTGTATAATTCGTTAAGAAACTGTTAAATGATGTTTGATCAAGCAAAAGCAAAAAATTTTTATTAAAACTGTTGTTTACGTGTTGGACGTCAAATATTTAATAGGTGTGAACACACCTTTAGGAACAATGGCCTTCTACAAAAATTATTAGAGTCTGACTATTTTTTTGAGAAAATTAAGCTTTTAGAGCATAGATCAGTGTGGCCATTTTAGCATTTTTGCAACTAAATTTTTATTAAGCTGCAAAATTTTCATTTAGCACTTTGCATTTTATTCAGCATTTTTAGAAAATATTTTTTGCTTTATTAAATTAAAAAATTTGGACAACTCGTTGCTACAACAAGTACAACCAGACAAAAACAACAGGCCAAATTGATTTTGTATATTGAACCGAGGCGTCAAAAAAAAGCAACAATGTGCCCTCAAAATAAAAACACAAATTGAAAAAAAAAACAAAACACTGAAGGAAAAAAATGGCGCGCACTAACTAAACAAACATGAAACAATGTAAGCAAACATGAAAATTTTTTGACGTTTGGATTCTAACTGGGGTAAACAGCTGACAAACATATGGGCCAACGAGTCTACCTTGTGTAGTTGTACCATGATTTGGACGAATAATTTTATTGATTTTACTTAATTTTTTTTATAAATTGTAATAAATTTTGACTTAAAATAGTTGTATCCAAAATTAAATTTTGTATGAAAAGGGATAATTCTTCTGTTAAGAAACATCTTAACTGCATTGATAAAAAAAAAATAGAATATTTAGGGAATATTGAAAATGCCCTTAATATGTTGATTGCAAATATTATTTGCTCTTTGATATTACGATATAAAAGTACAAGGAAATTTCATTTTATATTTAGATAAAAATTCTATAGTGTAAATGTTTGGAAAAATTGCTGAAAAAATAATAATTCTAATGGTATGTTCAGACCTAAAAAATATTTGACGAAAAAATCCAAAAAAGCATTGATCAAACTTTAACTTTATTTTTTTAACAATTTTTATCGACTTCCGTATCTTTATTTGTAAGAAGATACTTGTATAAAGTGATTAAGAAACTGTTAAATGATGTTTGACCCAGCAAATGGTTTGCAAAAGCAAAACATTTTTTAATAAAACTAGTGATTACGTGTATGACGTTAAATATTTAATAGGTGTGAACGTAGCTTAAAGTTTCAACTTTTGTTAAACTATAAACAAGAAAATGATTTAAAAAAATTTTGTATATTATAGAGATAAATCGTTTAAATCTACCTTTGCAAGATATTAATATATATCAGATGCTTTATCAAAATCTTCCCACATATTTAAATGTAACCATTTATTTCGTTAAAAAATAAGTCCCTAAAATGTATTTAGTTTCGAATAAAATTTCAAATTGGTAATATATTTTTTTTACATTTTAGCATTATTGTTAGGATTTCTAATGCCAGATTTAGCTGTAAAATTTTTTTTTGATCTGGTCACACTGGTATCACACGTACAAAAGAAAAAATGAAATCAATTCAACCTCGAATGAGCAGTCGTACCCTGCTTGATCAGGGTTGCCAAATGTTTACTTTTATATTTTTTAAAAATAAGTTATGTTGTAAATTGTGCACACATTACATTACAATTCTTTTACTTTCAATTTTGTTATAATTTTTCTTACGCCATAATCTTGCCCAATTTGCTAAGCACATACTTGTATAACAGCTTTGATGATTAAATTTAGCACTAATCAGCGCAAACAGTTTGGATAATATCCAACATTTCGATTTTTATACAAACATGTTTTCATCTTTTGTCAATTAACAACGCAAAAGGTTTGTACAAACGTACAATTCTAGCCTACTACAACTACTTTCGTTAATATAATAATATTGTATTTGTTTCTGTATTACTCGTATGCTAAACAAATTAAATAAATTATATAATTGTCTTGGACTATTTTTATGTGCAGTTTTTTTAACAGGTTTAAAACTGGTTTTTATTTATTTGCAGTTTTTTTGAAATTAAAATTTGGTAACGCTGCAGCACACTGAGAGGGCGAGAGTTAAATAGCACTAACATTACTATACAATCAGTGCTGCCACGACTAATAAAATTTTTACAACCAAAATTTTTTAAAAAGTTACCAAATGTGAAAAAAATATAACCAAATTATAAATGCCTTTTGTTAATTGAGAAAAGCATTAATATATCTACATTTTCATATTAATTCGAGTGTGCATTCTAAGTCAAATTACAATTTATAAATACTTTTATAGTCTTATTTATTCATGGATAGCTAAAGTAAGCCTCGTAACAGAAATATACAAAAGAAAATTCTCATAATGCATAGTAAATATTCCTGGAAAATAGTGATGGAATAAGACTATTAAAGTATTAGAGCTTTATAAATTGTAATTTGACTTAGAATACACATTCGAATTAATATGAAAATTTATAATACAAATTCCCAGATTCCATTAATATTTATTTTGAGTTGCGTCAGTGATGGAAACATTGGAAAATTGAGATGGTACTGA
Source organism: Pollenia amentaria (assembly GCA_943735925.1). Taxonomy (NCBI): domain Eukaryota; kingdom Metazoa; phylum Arthropoda; class Insecta; order Diptera; family Polleniidae; genus Pollenia; species Pollenia amentaria. The sequence continues at coordinate 181,307,727 of OX031007.1, read as the reverse complement.
CCACTAAGCAAAATAGTACATTATTAAACATTTTGGTACTTTTATAAAACCTATTTTTTCTTGCAAAATATACTTATTGCCTGTTCAACGATTTCGAACGTTAACGTTCGCATAGAAAATACAATTTAAGACAAAAAGAAATTGTTTCAAAGCGTCTTTTTATTGTTGGTCTTAATTTCCGAACAAAAAGTTTATTACATATTTTCTAGTGGTGTTCAAAATATGTTTGTTAACTATTGGTGAGTAAAAAATGGTAAATGCATGCTTTGTTATAATGTTATCGAAACAGTGTAGTTAAAACGCATTTTAAATGGCATTGGTGCTTGAAGAATTTCAGCATTTTTGCAACAAAAAACATGAACGAAAACAAATAAAAATAAATTGTTTGAGTACGCAGTATGTTATTTGCACGTTGGTAATGTTGTAAATGTTTAAAAAAAATTGCAACACGGGATTTCTTAACAAAGAAGCGCAACAATTTATGAAAAGAAAAAGTACTGAAAATAGTACCATAGTACTGAATTTTCCATCACTGAGTTGCATTGTAAGACAAAGGTTATTTGCACTTAATAGGAAATATTAATTACAAATCAAAAAAACAAAACAAGAAATGCAATTCTTGTAATGGGTGATATTTTAAGAGCTATAGGAAAGTTTAAAAAAAAACACATAAAATTCAGAAAAATGCATGAAATCAAAAGATTTTGTTTGTTGTGAATGAGAATTACCTACAAACACTCAAAAAGTCTTGTTTGCAACGATATCAAAGCTTAAACAAAATACCAAACAATAAATCAGTGATGAGTTTTATCTTTTCTTACATTTCCCGCTACAATTATTTGGAATTCTCTCAACATTAATTGTAGTTGTAGTGGGTAAAGAAATAACAAATTAAAAACAAAGTGCTTTTATTGTTTTCGCAAGAAATCAAAATAAAAACAATTTGCCAGTTCAGTTTTTTATGCACGTGCACTTGCTAAAATTTATTATCAAAGTTGTTTGTGGGAATACTATTATTTTTAAATAATTGATAAAAAAAATACTGAAATTTATTGTTGGAGGATAAGCTGTTCCTATGCGCATTTCACTGGTTGCTTAGGCCAGATATCACTTTGATATCGTTGCAAACAAGACTTTTTGAGTGTTTGTAGGTAATTCTCATTCCCTCTGTAGTTTTGTTTGCTGATAGCTTTGGCTTTTCTAAAATTATTTAGGACAACGTTTCCTGATGATCTGGCCTAAGCAACCAGTGAAATGCGCATAGGAACAGCTTATCCTTCAACAATAAATTTCAGTATTTTTTATCAATTATTTAAAAAGGGAATTAAGCATAACAAACAAAATCTTTTAATAAATAATAGTATTCCCACAAACAACTTTGATAATAAATGCATTAAATCTTTATTTCAATCGATAGTACGGTCCATATAATTTAATGTTTGAAGATTATTTCATACAAATGTTGACCGTGACTGCGCCTCAAATGGTCCATCCGCTTAGTCCAAATTTGGCATACGCTTTCCAACATTTCGGCCGGTATCTCATGAATAAATGCTTCAATGTTGTCTTCCAATGCGTCCATTGAAGCGGGCATGTGTGTATAGACATGAGCTTTAACATAGCCCCACAAAAAATAGTCTAAAGGCGTTAAATCGCACGATCTAGGCGGCCAATTGACCGGTCCCGAACGTGAAATAAAATGTTCACCCAACTCGCCTCTCAATAAATCCATTGTTAAGCGTGCTGTGTGGCATGGGGCACCGTCTTGTTGAAACCACATGTCGTGCAAGTCAAGCTCTTGCATTATGGGCAAAAAAAGTTGGATATCATCTCACGGTAGCGCTCCCCATTCACAGTTACGTTACGATTCGCATCATCTTTGAAGAAGTACGGTCCAATGATGCCACCAGCCCATAAACCGCACCAAACTGTGACTTTTTCTGGATGCATTGGTAGCTCTTGCAATGCTTCTGGCTGATCTTCACTCCAAAATCGACAATTCTGCTTATTAACATACCCATTGAGCCAAAAATGTGGGTCGATTAAACTGACCATAAAATGGAAGAAGCGCGCGATGAACTTTCTTAACAGAGCACGCATTTTGATAATAAAATTCAATAATTTGCAAGCGTTATTCGTTTGTAAGACGATTCATGGTTAAGTTATAGACCAAACTGAAGATGTTTGACAGTGAAACAAAACACGAAACGTGCGTCAGCTGTTTAAACCAGTGTGCCAAAAAGATAATAACTAAAAAATCACACGTTACATATGGAAAAATACCGAGAAACTTAAATTAAAAGTTTTTAATTATTTGAGACTTTTTTCAAAAAAATATATTTAAACACGTCAAATTTCCATACAAAATTCAGTAATAAATTAAAAGTTAATAAAATAAGCGAAATTTGTACGTTATTAACAGAGAAGACAAATTTGCTTTTTTTGCTGTTTTGCTTCTTTTTTGCTGTTTTTGCCCATTTTTGCTTTTTTTGCTGTTTTTGTTATTATGGTGCTTATTTTGCTTTTTTACTATGTTTTTGCTGTAAAATAGCTTTTTTAACATAATTTTTACGTAAAAAATATTTTTTTGAGAAAACATGAGAAAAAAAAATAATTGAAAACTTTTTTCTGGGTTAAAACAAAAATATGTTAGTTGTGGACTCAACTTACCATCCCAAAAAAACAGCCATGTTACTTATTTGAGTTTAAAACAAAATAAGTAAACCGGCCGTTGTGAACGAAAAAATAATAAAAAAAAATGCCGAAAGAAAAGTCATATATGTTATTTTTGCTAAAAATGGTTAAATTGTATGCTGAAGTTTTTAAAGTTGAAAAAGATTGGCTTTTTTGTAATGTGTGTTCGAGTAAAATTAAAGCGAAAAGAAGTGCAATGTGGAGCAACATTTTAGTACAAAAAACACAAATTAGCTGCTTGCCAAGAAAATCGTCCACAAAAACTTATAACGGAATTTCCTGTTACTATTACTGCTAATACATTTCAAAAAGATATATGTAAATTTTTGTTGGAGACCAATATACCAGTAAAAAAAGTAAACCATCCCAGTTTCAAAAACATCTTTTAAAAGTACGCCAATTTGTCAGTTCCAAGCGAAAGTTCTATTCGAGGTAAATATATACCTCAAATGTATACGGAAGCTTTGGGAAAAATGCGTGAAAAGCCTAAAGGTAAATATATATAAATTTCTGTTGATGAAACAACAGACAGTGAACAAAGATATGTGGCCAGCTTTATATTTGGTATTTTAAATGACGATGTTGGAAATAAACCTTTTTTATTGAACATGGGTGTGCTCGAAAATGCAAATGGGGCTTCTATTGCAACTATCTTCAACGATTCATTACAAATTTTATGGCCTGATGGTAAGTGAATATTTGATTCATAATTTTTTTTTTATATTTTTATGTTTTTTTTTTTAATTTAATCTAGGCATTCAATACGACAAAATATTGCTAATAATAACTGATGCAGCGGCATACATTTTAAGTGGAATTTAACATGTTTTGCTCATGGACTTCATTGTGTTGCTGACTTCATACGCTTAGAGTTTCAGCATGTAAATAAATTAATATCTTGTACCAAATCCATTTTTGTTAAGTTAATTTTTCAATAACTCGTATTTACACACATACAAACTAAAATTTTAATTTCCATCATAGGCTCCTCGTAGAAAGCAGTTATTTTTACAAATGAATCCCAATTTGGCTCTTCCACCGTTCTCATGCCCTACACGTTGGGGTACTTGGATAGAAGATAGAAGCCACAATGCATTATGCAGAATACCTTGATAAAGTAAAGGCTGTTATTTCTTAACTGAAAAGTGAAGACTCAGATTCGATCGCCTACGCCAAGGAAATATATAACTTGCCCAGATTAAGTTCCCAACTTGCGTTTATCAAAAACAATTTTTCAATTATTGTGTCTTCTATAAAAAAAAGCTACAAACAGTTGGGTTAGCTATTCACGAAAGTGTAAATATTGTGTCAAATGTACGAGAAGCTCTTGAGAATCTACATGAAAAATATATATGAAGAAATTTAATGCAGTATGTATTTCAGAGAAATCCGGGGTTCAAACAAATTTTACAAATAAACAACATTCTTCAAACAGGTGCTAAGCCTGATGACGAAATGAAATTTTGAAATATAAATTTGCTCCAACAACATCCGTTGACGTGGAAAGAAGTTTTTACTTATACAATTCACTTTTAACAGAAAGACGAAGAAAAATGACGTTTACAAATATAAAAGCCCACATGATTGGTTATTGTAACTGTTTTCACGAATCTGAAGAAATAGAATAACTGTAATTTTTTATATTTAAATGTATATATTAAAAAAATAAAAATGCTTTTTTTGCTGCTTTTTTCTAAATTTTTGTGCTTTTTTATATATTTTTTTTTGCTGTAAACACTTTGTTTTTTACTTTTTTTTGTCTTCTCTGGTTATTAATAACAAAAAATAAAAAATTTTTGTTTTCCGTTTTTTAACTGTCACTGGCAGGGCTGTAAAATGTGGCAATCTTAAAATCCTCTTGGCGATGGAAATTTACGTTTGGCGATATGGCGATTGTTTTGGCAAAACTGTTGACGATATGCGGAATGCATTTTTGTAGATATTTTCTAATTTACATGTATCTAAAATATTATAAAAATGGATATAACTTGATTCTCTTGTTTGTAAAAATTCAAAATTGTTCTATTTAAAAAATTGTTCTTTGTGAATCATTATTTAATATTATTGCGAATGTAAACAAATTCGTATTTCAGAACTTTTCAAAGGCTTTTTTTTTAAAAATTAAAGAAATTGCTAAATCATTATCTAAAAACATTAAATAAATATACATACATACTGACAGGTTATAAAAAGATAAAATTTAAAAGTTCTCAAATTCATGCCATTTTTTTACAGTAAATTCCATAAATTCTAAAATTGTAGATTATATATCAATTTATTTTTCAAAAATCTTTACAATTCCTGTGTTTTTCTATATATTAAAATATACTACTGGAAATAATGGAAATGTATAAATAACATTTAACTTACATATATTCAAGTTTTTAGATACACTTAATCCACGTTTGTGTACTTTTTCAGTCATGTTCTGAAATCGATTCCACGTGATATTATGTAATTTCTACTTTAAGTACTACGCTCGTTTAAAAAAAAAATCAATGGAAAATCTCCATCAATCAAAACAATATTTTATTTCCATTTCTGCTACCTGTTTTGAAAAGTATTTTTTTGTTTTCGATAAAGTATAAACACTTTCCTTTATTTTAAACATATTATTCGAAGTCGTAAATAATTCCCTTCGAATCGAAATACGCGATGCAAGTGTATCAAGAAAAACATATTCATACGTATTTTATATTTTAGAAAAAAAGTAACCAACATGAAAAAAAATATTCACATCTCCACATCGAGAAAAAAAAAATTTCCAATTGTGGTTAGAAATAACATAAATGGCATCTCTGTATACAATACACTTGTATGTCTATTTATGTTTCAGAGATAACGTTCCCGAATTCATATTCAAAATTATAAAAACTAATGAAGTTTTCCATAGAAACAATTCATGTGAATAAACAAAGTCTAGTGAAGATTTTTAACAAAAAAAAAAAAAAAAAATAAAATAAAAAAGAAGTTAAAGGGCTATCTTTGGCTGTACCGAATCTTTGACACCCTTCACCGATAGTTTGAATATTTCAAAGAAGAGCTCTACACGGGATCTATAAATTAATAACCAACCTTTATAAAGACTGATGTCAGTACTTTTATCGGTTGCGGTTAAGACCTATGTTAAACATTTGGCCGCCTCACAGTGGCGCCCGTAGAGCAAGCGAGGTTGCAAAAATCAAAATTTTCATGAATGCCGACGAAGTTTTGAATAAACCCATGTTATAGGAAACTTTTCAACGATTTCAAATATGCCACTCTTAATAATATCACATTTTTAGTTTAGAAGATATATCCGTTCAAAGTTGACCGACTTTCGGTTTTCAAAAAAACACACAATTTTTAGTCAATTTGTTGCGATTTCAGGTGTAATATCACGAAAAATAGGTAACGAATCGCCTTATTTTTTGTTTGTATTGATTGATGTATTTATTAAATGTATAATGATAAAAAAAAATTAACTGTTTGCTTTGTGTTTCTCCTGGTAAATCACTATTTAAAAACTATCCGTTTTTTCACTATTTTTCAACTTTGACGGAAAATAAAAAAAAACTATATTTTTCTATATTTGCCATATTTGCAAAACCTGTTCTTTGATTATTTCTTTACATAATTCAAAAGGTTTTATCTGCCCGTACGTGCCCGTTTGGCTTCTAGAGGTAAAAAAGTTTAAAAAGACATGGTTGCAGAAATTGTATGGCGTCCATCCCTTATATGTTTTGACTGACAGTAGTTTGATCTAATAGTTATTATATTAGCAGGTACGTACCTCACATAAACAATACTTTGGCGTACAAATGGTCAGGAACAATATTGACTTATGGTCCCTACAGGTAGGCACAAATCTTATTTGGACACGTGCATAATATCAAAATTGCATTATTCAGCATAAATCCATATGTATGCAGGGAACAGGTAAATTTTTAGGCATGGTAGCATAAGCCTATATATTGCAAAATAAGCATAATGCCTGGATTAGTCTACGCCTGAAAGTTGGCGCAACAATTACTGAAACCATTTAACAATTTAAGTACTGAAAACATGGCGTTGTACAATTTAAAATTATTTGAACTGTTTAGAAAGTCAACCACACCAAAGTTTTTCACGGAAGTGAAAATTCTTCCTGAGAAGTTGACATTGATCAGCAAATGAGGCTGCGATGGATCATCCGGACAAAGCGTTTATAAGCAAAGGATATCTCCCGATGACGCTACAATATCGGACGGAAATATGTTTATGGCATCTGTTGTTCCTTTGCGGCTAAAATCGGATGATTCCCTACACTGGAAAAATCCACGTCCGTCATCAGTGCATTATTGCCGACCAATAATGTTTCAGTTTGCAAGGGAATCGGCAGAACTCATAAGGACTACGGTGAAGGACATTAAAGAACAAATAAGCAAGATTAAGCCTACAAAGCTGCAAATTGGAGAAGGAAAATATATTGAATGCAATTACGAGTTCCACCTGACCATGGTTGACGGAAAAGTCGTAAACGAACTGACAGGAACAACCTCAACAATGTCATGCCCGATTTGCAAAAAGAGTCAGAAGAACTTTTTTCAATTCAATTCAATTTATTTCATATATAATATGTTACATCTCAATTTTATATAATTAGTTGTAAAGAGTTTAAGATTAGTATCTTTTTCTGCTTAATTATAACATATTTCAATTAGTTATCATATACATATATATAGACAGAATTATATTGGAGGTAAAAATTTAGCAAAAACCTATTTAAACCCCTTTTTTCGTTTTATTTTTATATTTTTTTTATCGATTTTATATTATTATTTGTCAGAAGAACTTTGGTAATTTAAACGATTCTACAAATGAGGAGAATTACGAATATGGAATATCACCATTGCACGCAAGGATAAGGTGTATGGAATTCTTGCTAAAACTGGCATATACCCTACCACAAGAGGTGGAAAACTTCGATGAAAATACATCAATAAAAAAAAGATCAGAAAGAAGCAAATACAGGATGCTTTTTTTAAACAAGTTGGACTAAAAGTAGACTGTCCCAAGCACGGATACGGTAACTCAAACGATGGAAACACTTCTAGGAGATTTTTTGAAAATGATGAGGCAGTAACTAGAATCATTGGAATTGACAATCAAATCGTGAAAAGATTGGGAACGATCTTGGATGTTTTAAACTGCAAAGAAAATGTCAATTCTACAAAATATGGAGAATATGCGTCGAAAACTGCATCTCTTTTAGCAGAAATGTATCCAAAGAAGAAGTTGACCCCGACCGTCCATAAAATATTGGCGCATGGTAAAGATATAATTGAGTACCAGTCTTTGCCAATTGGAGAGCTTTCTGAAGAAGCACAGGAGTCTCTTAACAAATTTTATAAAAAATATAGATTGCAGAACACATTCAAAGCATCAAGGGTGAGGCAAAATGAGGACCTCTTCAACATGTTGGCAGCATCTTCCGATCCACTTATTTCTTCCCTGCGGCATGTGAAGTCACGAATAGAGTTACAAAGTCTCTTACGAATTGTGATGAATATTTTACAGAAAATTGAAAAAATAAATTTAAAAAAAAAAATAATTTTTTTTTTAATTTGTTGGGTAATAATTTAAAACATAAAACCCTTAAGAAAAAAAATAAAAACAATCTAAAAATGTAAAAAAAATTTTTTTTAGTTACCATAAAATTGATTTTTCTACTAATTTTAACTTTGATAACCCATAAGTAGGCCCCTACAAAGCGTAGCACCCTTTCCAAACGCTCATTTCATAGGCTGAACAGTTATCTATCATATGCTGTTTAAACTGTTCAATTATCTTATTCGGTTCAAAAGAAATGATTTTTGCAACGAAAAAACTCAAATGGCGCCACTGTGCGCCTATCAGAAATTTTTAAGGTTTTTATTTCTTATTATAGTTATATAAAACTCAAGTTGAAGTAATTTTTATTAAATATAATAATTCATCAAAGTTTTCGCCGAACTAATAATTAGTCAATTCACAAGGTATCCTAACATGTCATATTGTCAAAATGTCCTAATATTTCACAATGGTTTAAAAATATTGTTGTTGGTTTGTTAACAAAAAGTGTCTTAAATAAATAGAACGTTGCTTGCTGTGTTTATTGTGCTGTCGTAATTAATCAGAAAAGTCCAGCGCTGAGCGGCTGAGCCGTACAACAATATTTTTAAACCATTGTGAAATATTAGGACATTTTGACAATATGACATGTTAGGATACCTTGTGAATTGACTAATTATATTCAGGATGGGAATTGTTATAAGTCTAATGGTAGGTTATGGATCAATCATCACAAAATTCTGTAGAGTGATTTATGGTATTAAAAATGCTAAAACAGGCCAAGTTCCAGTTTTAACGTTTTATACGTTTTAAAGAGCTTTTTAGAAGGCTTCTTAGCATAGGACCTATGGTAAATTAAAGAACGATTATCACGAAATATGACAGTGTGATTTTTTATTTTTTTGCCTTATAAAACTACGACAGACCAAAGTTTACTTCATTATTCGATACGGTTTTAGCCGTACTAAAGTTTTTTCCGAGAGTGGATTTTAAATGGGGACTATGGTAAATTATAGGCCCGATCTTACCGAAATTTGGTAGAATGTTGTTAAAGGCCGTTATGCACTATCCCACAAAGTCTTAAGTATTTTTCGAAAATGCTTCCCTGATCTTATTATTGTTTGAACATTTAAAAAACAAACAATAACAATTCTAGTGACAGGTTTGTTATTTTTTTTTTTTTTTTTTCAAAATACGTAACACTTGTATGATAGTGTAAAGCTGCTATAAGTGCTATGAAACTGTGACTGAACAAATTCTTCTATAAAAGCATTATTCGTTTTAAGGCGTACTAAAGTGTTTGTCGAGAGTGGGATTTTTATGACGTATAATACACAATGGACAGATCTTCACGAAATTTAGAAGAAGCTTATATCAGTCTGTGTATTTCGCAACTATTTCTTTTATTTTTTGTAAGAAAATTATCAATATAACTCTTATCCTACTGAAGCGATTGTGCTGGATTTCAAGCCCAAGCTGCTTAGCAGAACTAACCAGCAAAAACATACATTGCAAAGTAATGAGTTAAAAAGCTAATATAATTACTCTTCACCACTTATACATTGGCATTTAAGCTCATTATTTTAACACGTTGATGTCATTGGAGGCAAGTACATACCATCCTCGCTTACAAATAGGAAGTTAAAGAAGTCATTGCCACATTTGCTTACAAATAGACACTGCACATTGTTAACAACAAAACTGAATTTGTCAAACAAATTATGTCTTTAATTTAATTTGCTTTCTAAAGCAACATTTTACTACCCTGCATTAAGGACATATTCATACCCAATAAACCAGAAGACGATATGGTTGCAAAAGCGATAAGATATTTTCATGGAAAAACGATATTATAAGGAAAGGTACAATTCAAATACTATCGTTTATGATACAAGTTCGATATCATGTATTATAATTTATATCACCTAGACGATATCGTTTTTATTCAAAATTTTAATTTTAAAATAGATATCAAAATCAATTATTTTAATTTTTCATATTCATATTCCAAGGCGAATTCATTCCAGGTAATCTCGGTAGTACAACAAGTTATACTCGTACAAAAACCACAAGCAATTTGTTTTTGTAAAATCATTGTACAATGTCAAAAACCGAAACAAATCAAAACAGAAACCAAGATAATAAACAAAATTTTGACATCCAACAATTATAAAGCTGAAGGAAAAAAGTTATCAGCAGTGATTTTAGGCTCACCTGTAATCAATTCGCCTTATTCATATTCATATTCATTTATAACAAATAATAAAATGTATTTAAAATCAAGTTGTATTATATCTGAATAAATAAAACCTTAAATGTAATTTATTTTGAATTAATTATAAATTTCGTTAATCAACTCATAAACAAGTGCTTATGTATCAGATTATATGTCAGCCATTACTTAACTACGGCTATGTAATGCAGATGGTATGAAGTAGTCATTGAAAAGTAAGTTGTTCAGTAATTGAAGTCATTACGTAGTTTTTGCTGGGTAGAAAGTTTCTACTAGAAACAAATTGACACCAATATTGCTCTATTTTTGAGTCGCTCTAAAGTGTGCAGCTAAATCAACTTAAAATAACTCTAGGACACAGAATGTATATAAATATATATATATACATATGTATGTATATAATCTTTATGGAGTTTTAGATGAGTATAAGAAAAATTTCACACGGAGTGACAAACTTAGTATACCATCATTCATCCCTAGTGGGTGAGGGGTAGGTATAAAGATCTAAAATTATGACAATGTTCTTTTTAGGTAAAATATTTCCTGCCTGTTTTTAGAGAATGAAACCAAATCTCGCGTGATAAATTATATTGAAAACAACAATAAACTACAAAAATTGGTTTTTATTTTCCATATAAATTCTCACACGAGATTTTGTTACCATTTTCTAAAAACAGACAAGGCAGTTAATATAAAAAGTATTTTTTGTAGGAATATTTTAGAATTTTCCCCCAGATTTGTATCTCTATTCATTAAATTATTTTTCATTGAATAAAAGTTAACAAATAAATTTTTTTACGAAAATTTCACTGAATTAGCGTTTGTTTAACTTAATAGTTATTGGATAAGGGGTGAAGTGTTTCTTAGAAAAGTTTTTTATTGGAAAATTTTTAGAAAATTTTAAAGGTGACTGACAAACAGGCTCTCTACATAAGTAACTATTCTACTTTTTTGCTTTAAAATGTTTTTACAGTTAAAATCTGAATATAAATTTTTTTTATATTTTTAAACACTTTTATTTGTAATTCTTTTGCAGCTTCATCGAAAGTAACACCAGATGAGGTCAATAACGGCGTCGTTGAGTCTACAAAAGTGGAATACACACAGCAGCACGAAACCAGCAGCAGCGACAGCAACAAAAACAACAATCATTTACCAAGTACGGGCAGCTTAAGTGCACCCTGGAACTTAAGTGCCATAAATAACCAACAAGGTTGGCTACTTCACTGGGAACACCCACAACAAGGACTTGACATGTTACGTCTCTATTCGGTACGTTGGTGGAAAGAACCGGAACATCATCTGGTTGGCACTGTCGAAACATTTGACAATTTTTATCAATTGCGACACCTCAAAGAGGACTCCACTTTTATTATTCGAGTATTGGCCGTTTCAGCTAGTGGCGACCAAGTGCCGAGTGGAGAATTAATCATTGAAGTGCCATCACAGCGCAAAATGCGTGCTCTACTTATTGGCAGTTCAATTGGTATTGCTTTTCTTTTGTGTGCACTAGTGGCCTTTTTGTATGTAAAACGCAGCTGTTTGATGCATCTATTTACCGGCGACATTGGTAATGCTGGAAAAGATGACGACATTAATGATGGCTCTATTGAGGATGGTTGTGACAGCTGCGAACACACACACGATACGGAAAAGATAAATAATACCTGAGTGTACGAGATAACGTGGCGGTTTCAGAATTAATATGTAAAAAAAAATTATTAATTACGAATGTATGTATAAGTATATCGATATATTAAAATTTTATTACTAGTAGTTGCTCTGTTCTGTTGTCTGCTGTTTGCTTTGTATTTAACTTCACTTTATCCTCCTTGCTCCCCTTCTGTACCGTTCGTTATTGTTGTTTTTCGAATTGCTGTTTTATTGCCGTCATCTATACTGTAATTGTCTTAAGCTATTTTTTCCATTTGCCATTAAGGATGGCAATAATGATGTTAAGTATGCCATTTGATTTAAGCTAGTTGTAACACTGTGCGTTTTTAACTTTTTTGTTTTTTTCTTTTTGTATGTTTGTGTTTATTTTTTCTTTTTATTTATTTCACATTTATTATTAGCCTTGATTTAACTTTGCGTTAATCTAAATAAACAAATTGTTGATTTTCTTTAAAATTACGATATTATAATTCGAAACTAATTAATAATATTTAATAAATGATATAAAAATAATAATGCCCAAAATGTTTGTTTTTCTTCTTTTATACATTTCACCACAGGTAAAAGGGGTATTATGTATGTACAAATAATAAGTTCGTTTCTATACACTGCACCACAGGTAAGAGAGCATATGTACAATGTCGGATAAGTAAATAGGGGCATATACAATTTTTAATAGTCTCTGAAATGTGTATTAAGTTTTTCATAAATAGAATGGGATAAACAGGCCTGTTCTGAAAATCACTTTTATTCAAATCACGTGATTTCAAATCGCATGTGCCTTTTAAAATCACACGTTTCATATTTTTGTTTTACGTTTTTGTATGTTTTGGCGTGATTTTCAACTGCCGAAAGCATACCGAGAAACATAAAAACGAAATGTTTTACAGAACACCACAAAATCACACGCGTGATTTTAAAAGCACGTGATTTGAAATCACGTGATATTCAGAACATGCCCGATATACATTAAACTAAAGCTATTCAAATTGTCTATATCAAAAATTAAAAAAAGGCGCAGTCCAGCTGCATTTGAAAAATAAACGTAATTAAAAAATATGTCTGGAAAAAATAATAGAGTATTTAAATTTTGTTTGTTATTGCTATTAAGCCCAAATATTTTTTTGTAATTTGGTAGAAGCTTCTGTTTATTTAAGGCCCTAATCATGCAAAACGCAACGCAACGCCAAAGAATTACATTGAAAACACAAACAATGTCATAAATATTTTGTAATTTTGTTGTTGCTTTCTACAGAAACTGTTTCCCGGGAGAAGGGGTTTATATGGGGGCTAAGATCATTCCAGGTCAGAAAACTGGTACTGAATTTCGCCCTATTTCAATACTACCATACTTATCTAAAGTATTTGAACGTCTGGTCTATAGGCAAATGAATGACTTTTTAACTAATAATCATCTCATAGTTAAAAATCAGTCGGGCTTTAGGCCCAAGCATAGCTGTGTCACAGCGCTCGTAAATGTTTCTGAGGATATCAGACACAATCTTGATAATGGTTATGTTACGTTTTTGGTGCTCTTGGATCACTCTAAGGCATTCGATTCTGTAAATCATGGAATTCTTTGCAATAAACTCTGTCATAAATTCAACTTTACTTCAACTGCCGTCTCGCTGCTAGCCTCATATCTTTCTAATCGTTTCCAATCTGTATATTTGTGTAATAAAATTTCCAGTGCCCTACATGTGTCAAAAGGAGTGCCACAAGGTTCTATTCTAGGCCCATTGTTGTTCACATTATACATCAATGATTTACCCAGTCAACTTTCACACAGCAATATCCATATATATGCGGATGATGTTCAAATTTATATAAGCTGTGAGAAAGGATTCATTCGTGAATGCACTGAGAAGCTTAATGAGGATCTCAATAAAATATTTGTATGGGCATCGTCAAATGGACTTTATTTAAATCCCAAAAAATCAAAATGCTTATTAATAACTCAAAGAAATCAAACTACCGCTATGGATGTTCCAGTATCATTAGGTAACCAAAATATTGCAATTGTTGAATCAGCTAGGAATCTTGGAATAATTTTTAACAAATCGCTCACTTGGAACCATCACATTAATTCTGTATCTGGAAAAATATTTGGGATGCTTAGAACATTGTACCCTACACAACATCTTACGCCTTTAAACATTCGTGTGCTTCTAGCTAAAACTTTTATAATGCCGCAGCTTCTATATGGTTGCGAAATTTTTGCGTATTGTGATTCAGAAAGTAAGAGGAGATTATTAGTAGCGTATAATGCGATTCTACGTTATGTATACCGTATTAAGAGATATGATGGAACCTCTGAGTATTCTAAGTCTTTGTTCGGAGTTAACCTCATGGACCTACTTAGGATAAGATCACTAATTCTACTCCACAAGGTAATATATACCAAAGAACCAACTTATTTATTTGAACGCCTTCAATTTGCACGATCCAGTAGAGGAAATAATCTTATACAATTCCGATATCGAACCCTAATCTCTAGATGGCAATTTTTTATTAATACCATATGTCTGTGGAACTCATTACCCAACAATTTACAAATAATGGACAACGCTTTACTATTTAAGAACGAATTGTTTAAACATGATTTTATCTCAAATTTTCAACTATCTTAAATATTAATTCATTATTGATTATACATATATATTTTCCCTCATTATGGATTGAATTTTAATTACATTTATTCTTATACCTGTATAATTTATTTTATTTGTTTGTATGTACATTTTTTGTTCTTTAAAAATATTTTAATTATTATCACAAATTGATTGTATCGCTATAAGATCACATACTGTAATTTAAAAGATTTATATCTTGTTGTATGTGATATCCACATTAAATAAATAAATAAATAAAAAATAAAATATGAGTATTTGTATGGTCAATTATGGACCGATCTTCGCGAAATTTAACAGTATGATTTCAATTTTATAGAGCGAATTAGTGCATAATTTTATATCATTCCGTACATTATTCCACCAATGATGTTAGTTTTTGTATTAAAATTATTAATATTTTTAGGGTGGTGGTTCCACATTTTGATTCATAGTTCTGATCCCACTTAACCGATGTTACTGGATTTCAATTCCAAACTGCTAAGGATAACTACAAGCAATTTAAGACCGAGTTTGTTCTTTTCTTTTGCGTTTTTCGAAAGTGAGCGTATTTTCAACAGGCGGACAGACGGACATGACTAAATCGACTTATGGCTAATAAATCAGTGAGTGTTTAAACGCTGGTTTAGTTGAACTAAACTTAAATTTATATGTAGTTTAAACTCAACAGTTGTAAATCAGTGTCCCATGTAGTGTAAAAAGTAACATGTGGCAGCACTACGATAAATGTAGACAAATTCATATGGTTTGTATTGGTAGTTTAAACGCCAAATTTTATGCGTTTAAAGATGGTTTATATGTTTTCTGATTTATAGATTTGTTGGCTTAAACACATTTTAAACCAAAAATAGAGTTTAACTTGCTCTGATTTATTAGCCCTTAGAATTACCTAATTATAATGAGCCAGATTATATATACCTTATGGGGTCTAAGATGTATAACAAAAAAGTTTCACACGGAATGGCAAACTTATTATACCCTCATTCACCACTAGTGGTGGTGGAGGGTATAAAAAAAGTTACTTAAATAAAATTTCGATGGATAATCAAGTTTAAGATAAGTGTTTTGAATACGTTTTAATAATGTTAAAAAAGTAATAACTAGATTTAAAAAAACTGGAATTTTATAAGTGCATATCAAAAAAAAATTTATAATTGTTTTATTACGAATTAATTAGAACTTTAAAAAAAAATCGCAATTCCGACGCAAAACAAAAACTCGAAATAAGTTGTTTCCTATATAATATTATTCTTTAAATATTTGCCACAACTATTTCCATTTGTTTTAAATAAATACATTTTGTATCCGTAACCTAAGCATCAAAGCCACAGTTGTTTAAATGGTTGAAGTCCCAAAATGGCAAGTAGCTCGCAGCTAAAGTAAAGTTCGAAACATATAAATTGCAAAGTTCAGGGGCTGATCGAAGATTGCCTAATTCAGAAAATGTATAAGACAGCAAAAGAAGGAAAGCCGCAGGTCTTTTATCATGTAAGGCAGATCTGACAATTCATGCAGCATGTATTTCAGCCCGTTAAAGGTTTAAAGGACCGAGCTGCTGTTTTTAAAGACACGATGAAAATTCTAATTCCGTTGTATCGTCCTTATGCCTAAGCACACGCATGCATGAATGAAAGGGTCAAATATATCCATCAGAAAATGATCTGAGTCGTTGAATTAATATAAGTTTTTTCGCTTGATCATAATAAATAGATATACCCACTTCAAACTCCTTGGGCTCTCGTACACCGTCGTATGATTAAAAAAAAGTCCTAAGCTAAAAAATTGAAATTCGACTTTTTGGTCGATTGTGATGCACCGTTTCAAAATACATGTTTCTTAGAAATTTTACGCTCTTAAATTAAAAAATAACGTTCTTATCAACAAAATTCTATAAGTCCTTTCGACAAATAATAAATAACAAACACAAAAAAAGAAAATTTTGTATTTTTTTAATTTTGTGTATCAACAGTTAGCTCTCCTTTGATGTCTTTCGAAAATACGAGATCTTCTTTGTTTAATTTTTTTTATTAATCTAGATTACTTTTTCAATGTTGCTTCTCCTTTAAAATAGTTTCAATGTAACTCAGGTCTTTTTTTGAAATTATAAGACGATATATTCGATAGAATAATTAATAATAATTTATTCATTACGAAAATAATTTTAGCAAGAAAAAATGGGTTTTGGCCAATGTGCAGTGGCTAGCTTTACTGTTACCCACTTTAAATATTAAATTACAAATTTCCCCGTTTACATTGTGTGGTTTTTGTCGCTGAAATTTTTTTTTTGCTTCTTCATAAATTTACATTTGCGTTTCCATTGTGGAATTTTTATTGCGCCAATTTCTCGTTTTTTTAAGCAACTAACGGATTTGCGCCAAAACTAATATACATTTTTGGTCAAATTAGAAAAGAATGAAGAAACACAACGAAAAGCAAGAGTGTCTTGTGTCTTAGCTGCGCTCTTTCCACTCGCCAACAAATTTTCGTCAAGCCGGCGATACACTATCCTATTCCGTCGTGAGATTTGTAAAAAAAATCGCGTGTGCTCATAATGTATGGCAGTGTGGCTTAAAAATGAATTGAGTGACAGATTTTTTGACAAGTCTGTCCGACTTGCAAATGCTTATGAAAATCTTCATAATATGATATATTAATGCGATAAGAGCTGCATTTTCATGAGCTGAGCAATTGGATTTTGCATCTTTTTTGTGAGATAGTGTGGCACTGACAGCAGATTTTGCAGCCATTTTTATGTCAGATAGAATTCCGTCAGATTTTCGTGTGAATAAATCGTAAGAATGTGTAGGATATTGAATCCCGGCCTTAAATAATACATATAATTTCATTATTTTTTGGTGTATTATGTTAAAAACCAGTAAGAGTGCTGTAATTGTCTGTGCCAAATATTTAACCCTTAAGTGGATACCTGGGCATAGCCTGGCATTTTTGAACTTTCTCTTAATATTTTACCTTGAAAGCATCGACCGACCCTCCTTATTTTTTATGAACTCCTAAATTAATGTGTTCTTCGTGGAAAGGGTTAGAGAATTTAGATGTTTTATATCTGTGGGCGTAACAATCTTTGTCAAGAAAATTCATTCATATTTGTAACACCACCATTATGGACTGTAGTACTAAATAAAATCAAAAAGCCCACGAAAAACATAAGAATTCTTTCTTTAGTTTTATTTCCATGAATTATGCTAATTGACAACAAAATATTCTTGCTGTAGCCAGAAAACTCCACATAAATAAAAGTAGTCCCATCTAGGCCCTTTATTTAATTCTTTTGTATGAGTTTTTGCAACAGCAACAAAAAACTGCATACAAAATAGAAGTAGTCCTAGCCAGGCTCACATGTTGTCGGATTTTGTGTATTGATAACCAAGATGCGTTTTCTTATTTGGAAACTTTGGCTCAAGGGGTAACATTAAAAGCGTTCTTTGTTTATTTTCTAATGTCTTAGCCACTTGTGGACCGATCAGGCTGAATTTCAAAAGCAAGATTAAACGAAACATATGTGACAAAAATAAATATAAAATAAAATAAATAAAAAAATATAGTATAAATATTGTGTACCAACCAAATCCCAATCATATTGGGAATCTTTAAACCAACTTTTCTCGTCATGAGGACCCAATATATACATATGTACATATATATATTAGAGCGACTCAAGTTGTATGGAAGCGAAATTCGTGCAAGGTGTACCCCCATCAAAATGAAGCTTGGACTTTTTTTAGATAACATTTAAAATAATTCGGCTTCAGCTTTGACCTCTCGTGAGCTGGACCATTTTGAATAAGGGTCTATTTTTGCATGTTTTGTTAACTTGAGAATCCTTTGCCTTACCAACATATACAATATGGGTATGATAAGAAAAGTTTCTTAAGGCGCGTCCAACAGTATATATAATTTGTCCAAGGACAATTATCCATGTCCTTTTTTTGAGGATATTCTGTAAAAAATAACGGTTTTTGAATTTTTTGTTCGGGGTTGTTTGTAATAAAAATGCCAAATTAACATATTTTAATCTTTAGTCGATTTAATTAAATACGGGTCTCAGCTTTTTTTGAAATTCGTGCTAGTTCGCGTTTTGACAAAAATGCAATGGGGTGGTTACCCTTCGTTTTAAATACGGCAATATGGGTATCAAATTTTTTCTTTTGCCAAGTACATCCATCATCTTTGTATGTAAATAACTTAGATTTTTGCAAAAATATAAAATCAAAGTATGCTGTATGAAAAATTTCAGTGTCTCAAATTAACAAAACATGCAAAAATAGACCGAAATATTTTAAATGTCATCTTAAAAAAGTCCAAGTTTAATTTTTGGGAGGGTACATCAAGCACTTTTTTTGGTGAGTCGCTCTTATATATATATATACCTACATATAGATACTTTATGGGGACTAAGATCTATAAAGCATAAATTACAAACAGAATGACAAACTTGTACATAACATCTTTCCAACTGTGGTGAAGTGTAAAACAATTATGTAGATGTACAATGTTTGGCTTTTTTCATGAAGTTATTTTCTCAATTTGCAGTTAAAAAAAAATTATGGCAACGCTGCTACAAGAAAGCTTTTGTACTGTATAATTCATGGCACAGTGACAAAACTTTTAATTGGTTGTAAAACTGACTAATTGGGAACACGAGCCACAAGAGGTTCCTGTCAAGAATAAAAGGTGTTGCGAACAACTAAAATTTACAAATAATAAAAAAGTTTTTATTTGATAACTTTCTTTTCACTTTGTATCGAAAAAAGTTTTTATTCGATAACTTCTTCATCGAAAAATAGTCCGCTCAAAGTATGAAGACATTTTTTAAAGTTAAGAAAATAAATCCTTGGAAATAAATCATCAGCTCATCCTAAAGTATAAAAAAGTAATTATTATTGAAATTTAAAATTACATACATTTGCATGTATATACATAATTGTGTTTGTATGTTGACCACTTCGATTTCGGTTTAAATTTGCTATACAATCTTATTCATTCACGCAAAAGTTTACAGCCTTTTTCATGCTATAAATAAAGAAAGTTAGAAATAGTAGCATTTTATTTTTGAAATTGCTTTTAAGACTTCAAAAAATGTATGTTTAGTTCGCTATTTTAAACCCGACTCAAGCCTTTTGGTGCCAACTAAACGCGTTCAATTCAGAAATTATCGTGTCCTTTATTTAAGCAAATTATGTGAGCTAAATAAAAGAAAAGCGGTCATTCTATTGTTGCTATTCTCACTGTTCTTTGGTTCTTCAATGCACTTATTTTTTAAATGCTTTTTGCAAACATAAAAATGTATAAATATTCCTGCATCTACACGCAAAAAGAACTGCAGTTCGATTGAAAACAATGTGTATGTTTGATACGGAGTGCTGGCTGGTTAAATACAAAACATATTTGAAATATTTTGTTGCTTTTTTATAAAACAACAAATGCTTAGTAACTTAGCACAAAAAGTATAACAATTAAAAATTAATCTCATGTTTCTCGATAGACAATTCAAGTAGAATTTGAGAAAGAGCAATTGGTCAGATATCAATCTAGATTACTGCACTAATAGTTAACTAGCGGGAAAATTAAGTAGTGAAGGTTTCTTCTAAAAGGCCTTTTTTACAAACACTACGTCTTACACCCTTCACATTTTCAATTTACACGGCGTGCCATTGGAAAACAACGCCTTTTGTTCTCACATCTACTACAAAGGCTTCTAGAGGCCTCTTAAAATAAGTAAAAATTAAGCCTTATCTTAGAATAATTTTAATTGCTAATATTAGGTACGTTAGAGTAATTATAGAGTAAAATGCAGTAAATGAGTATTTACTGAGTTAACTGAAAAATTACTCTCGATAAAAAGCTGTTGTTAAAAAAAAGTACGCGGACGGAAAATATGGAAAAAAAAACGTAAAATTAAGGGAACAGCTGATGGCAAATATACATATGTAGTTTTTAAATATGTTTACACTTTTGACTACTTAATTCGTTTTCTTATCGGTACTCGATTAAATGCTTTTGCTAACATAAAAATTTTAGGAAATAAAAACAAGTGATTTTATATATTCTTTCATATTTGTTTGGCCCCTTTTAGACTTGGCAAGTTACCTGCGCAAGCCTCTTGCGCAACTCTTGGTTTGTAGATGTCAGCGGCAAGGTAGGGTTAAGGGGAAAGAATTGAGTACAGACTTTGTTGTACTCGGTAAGTGACTTACGCAATTACCTTGCCGAGTCAGCAAGGGGTCTTTTTATTTTATGTAATTTTGCTTATTTTTGTCCGGCTTAGTTTTCAAAAGTACAAGAGTCCTTTTCTTGCTATTAATTACTTAAAAAAAGTGCAGAACTAACTACGCTTTACACTTTAACAACTCCAAAAAATTAAAACATCAAAAAAAAAGTAAGAGTGCTATATTCGGCTATGCCTAATCTTACATACCATTCACCATGATGCAACAAGAACAGAAAGTTATATGAAACCGTTAGATATAAACAAATGTATTTTCTGCCACGCTCACTTTTTTAATACCGCCCACATGTTAAAGTATATTGTCTATTGATAACCAAGATGCTTCTATCTCCACATATATAGAAAAACAGACGGACATCGTTAAATCAACTACTCTATACATACATATATGTATTGGTTATGTGTAAATAAAGCAACAAAAAATGTCTACCGATTAAAAAAACAACAGCATAGGATTTTATGAAAAATATTAGATGCAGTCATGGTTTATTGCTTATATCTCGTTCGCTTTGGACCGATCTGGCTTAATTTCAATAAGAAAATTTAACTGAGCAGATATGACAGAAATATATGACAGCCAAGTCCCCATCAGATCTGAGGTTTCTAAAACCCATTTCAACAGACAGAAAGGCATCGTTAAATCAACTTTCCTACTCCTAAGGACACAGAATGTACACACTTTATGATGCTGTAGAAAATACAAAAGGAATGACAAACTTATATGTATATACCATTTTACCTTCGGTGAGAGGTATAAAGAAGGATTAAAAGTTGGTGTGAGCCATGTATATAAATGCTTCACAAGCAATGTAATAAATTAATATTTATTCTCTTTTTGGTGCAGTTTTAGTTCAACTTTTGTTTTTACAATTTTTTCATAATTCGCTTATTGTATCCAAAAGTAAACAATGCTTGTTTACCTTTTGGATTTTTTTTTTTTTTTTTTTTTTTTTGCTAAATTTCTGCAGCAAACATTTTTACATACTCAGTCAAGAACTGTCACTTTACGCCAGGGATGTCAGCGTCATACACAATTGTGTCAGCAAAACTCACATGTACGCTTACGTTCTTTTATTTTGCGAGCGTAAAATATAATTGTTTACTGCAAAACACTCTCATTCAGCGGGAAATATCGCACGATCGCACGGCCTGTTTTGAGGCCTCTAAACAGAAATAATATATTTATTATTTATTATCTTTGTTTCTGTTTTGTTTTATTTCTATTTTTAACATTGTACAATGATTTAAAAAAAACAAATTGCTTGTGGTTTTTGTACGAGGTGTAGTGTACTTGTTGTAGCATCAAGAATAACTGTGATGAATTCGCCTTGATGTTGTGTTTATTGAGCTTCTGTAAACTTCATATTTGAATTTTATTAATTAGTCTTGTAGACAGCGATAACGAGCATACAAGCGGATGAGTTTATTAAAAATTTAATCATTCAGATAGGGAAAATATTATTGAGTTCTGGAAAAATTTAGACGGGGCACTATATCCTGTATTAAAAAAAAATTCCTTCAAATGTTTGTCGCTTCTTTTCCTCAATATATCTTTGCGAACAAATATTTTCCGATTTGAAATACATTTGCTCAAAACAACGCAATAAATTAACGTCCGCAAACCTAAAAAATGTTTTGTGGTTTCGAAACTG
Source organism: Pollenia amentaria (assembly GCA_943735925.1). NCBI lineage: Eukaryota > Metazoa > Arthropoda > Insecta > Diptera > Polleniidae > Pollenia > Pollenia amentaria. Next base: position 181,285,026 of record OX031007.1, on the reverse strand, counting down.
CAATATAAATTTAGAAGATATTATTGGTAAATAAAAGTATATTTTTATAGGCTAGTAAAATCTTCTCTTTTTATAATGGTGGTTAATAATTATAGAATATTTTTAAACTTAATGGGGTTATTATTTGCATTAGTATGTGCAAATGAATTTTCATTGTTGGCATTCGCAAAGATATGTTGAGCACAAAATTAAAAATTTTGGAAAGAATTGTATAAGGTTGTAAAAAGACTTCAAATATTGTCAAATGCTCAATTTTTCCAAAAAATAAGCAAAGTTTCTGCGAAATGCAGGTTCCAAATTAAATTCATTTAAATAATAACTGATTGTGTCTATCCATAACTCTACATTTTTCGATAATTGTATTATTATTAATTGCTCTAAAGTCTTCATAGCAAAATATGTATGTTAATTAGGCCGCGTAATAGGCCTCGCAACCGCAGATTCCTCCCGCTGGGAATGTAAGAGACAAGAGTATTCGCACCAACACAATCATAATTGACACCACTGCTTTACGCTCTCACTTTGTGTTCTCATTGACAGTATTTTGTGTAGGCGAACGCAATTTAGTAAAATGCAGTAAAGTTCAGTAAAAAATACGCAGAAAAAATTCATCTAAATTTTTCACCAATTAAAGCATTAATCAAAAATAAAATCAGCTTTAATTAAAAATTAAATCAAGTGAATTAAACGTTTAATCAAGTGAATTAACAGCATAATGAATTAAACATTTAATTAACACTATTAATTTCTTTACTGGTGCAATTTTAATTAAATTTTTAATTAAAATCTAAAATTTTTTAATTGAAATCAATTTTTATTCTTTACTGTGCAGTAAAACTTTGTGGTTATTAAAGAGGAGGATTTTGTTTTTCCAATAATTTAAGGACAGGGAGAACGTTATTTCATCCTTTAGCAGCAGCGGTGGTGCCGAGTGTTTTGGACACAGTTTTTTTTAGTTAATAATTAATTTAAATAAAAAAAAAAAAATTAAGAGAAAACAAAAATTAAATTTTTATTTATGTTCCACACTGTATTACAGTTAACATTTGAAAAATATTTCAGAATAACGTTTGAAAGCAAGTTGAATTTAAATGCATTTCTCAATTTGAAAATAAATTTCACTTTTTTTTTAAATTTTAAAATATTTTTAAATCATTATCTAACGTTTGTAATAAAACGATTTTGACAGGCCTTGTCTTCGAATAGAAATTTCTAATGGTTAAATATTATATAAAAAGCATTCTAGAAGACATTTTCAAAAAAGGCAGAGTGCAATAATTAAGAGATCATTAAGAATGCGTTTGTAGATCAGTTAAAAGGCCAGAAGAGTGGAAGCACTTGCGATTTTTCCCGCTGGGCAGTTTTGATTTAAATGACAACAAATACGTAAGTATTTAATCTGTAAACTATAGTATTTATATGTATTTCTACATTTGTACTAAGTATGTATAGCTAAAAAAATATATTTACACAGACACTCGATTATTATAGCAAATTAATTACAACAACAAAGTCTCATATGGTTACATTGTGTCAATTTAAGTTTAGATTATTTTGTCTGTTTCAGCTTTTGTATGCTTTTAAAGTGATTGTTGTGTGGTGGATGGTGTGATAAGTGCTGAGTTTTAAATATTGGTGATTATTTAGGAATATTTTTACTCGGAAAAAAACATTTTTGTGCTGGAGCACTGTGTGTGTATAATATAACAGAAAACGGCATGAGTCTATAAAACTAAATTTTCAAGAGGAATTTAAGAAATTTATATAATTAATAAAAAATTAATAAAACGAAAATAAGAAATGCTTTTGTTTGTTAACTTTTTTCTTTTTTAGTTCTTTTAGCTCCATATAAATTCTTTTACATAAAAAACATATTTTTGTTGATCAAAAAATTTAGTTTTATGGACTGATGTCCTTTTCGCAATGACTGGTTCAATTAGTTTTTATGTTGCAGAGTACCGTTAATCGGTAAAGCGATTAATAACTACCCGACTAACTGATCGGTTAATTTAAAATTGTTTTTTTTTTCGATTAACGATTAAGCCAGTGGTGCGATTTACTAACTTTTAACAAACCGACAATCGTAATTTTTTTCGACATATATATTCGCTTGCAGTAACGATAGTGTGATTCTGTAATTTCTTTTTAACAATTATAAACAGCTGCAGTTTTTATAACATCTCTGTCTACAAAATGTTAAAATAAACGAAAAACACAAAAGAAAATAAAAAAAACCAATACAATTGTGCTTAGTTTACTGCTATTTTTTTTTTTTTTTTTTTTTTGTGAATTTTACATAAGAATTTTGTTGAAATTTGTTTTTGTTCATACATTTACATATTTATGTAGTATGTATGTAAGAAATCGGGCCTCAGCCACTTTAAACATAAAATACACTTTATCGATTAAATAAACACAACGTACATAAATTATTGTCGCCAAAATAACGAAAAATAAACTGCTTAAAGTAACAGCTGACTTTAATTGACAGCGAATATAGTTAAAAATGTTACTGAATAGCAAATTCGATCAATTTTCGTTATATTTATATTAACGATACGACTATCGTAAAAAAAGTTAGACAATCGCCCTATAGTTAATTTCTGTCGATTAACCGATGTAGAAAAATTTTTAACTTTTTGTAGTATTATAACACATTTTTTTTGAGTTTTTAGTTATTTGTTTCGTCTTATATTAAAAGGAATGTGTTTAGAAAATATTTTTTCGTACCAACAAAGAAGGTGTTCAGTGATCTTCATTTAAAATAACAACAACAGCTTTTTGTTTCACGTGGTGTGTCGGTTGACACACCAACACCTCATGGAAAACAAACCTGCTCCCCAATGTATCTTCTGCAGATCCTCAACAATTTCAATGCATCATATTATTAATGAATGTACTTTTATAAAATCAATATGTATTAAAAATAATTACAGCCTCCATAATATTGTCTCAGAATTTACAAAAGAAAATATAAGCAACCTTATTAAACTCTTAAAAGAACTAAATATCTTACACAAAATTTAAATTGCAGAAATTATATTTACATATAACTTTATACTTAGCATAGATTTAAGTATACACTTTATTACCTAACTTTAAAAAAAAAATCATAAAATGTGAGCTGATGGCCTTAAGATGCTAGTGCTCTAACTCATCAACTATATAATAATTATATTATTTTATAGTTATAATAAAAATAAAATAAATAAATAAATATATGTTTGAGTTTAGTCATTTGTTTCTTCTCATATTTTCTCATATCAATCTTTTAACATAATTAACCGAAACAATTAGAAGTGTTAAAAATTTAAAAAAATTTAAACAGGACTCTAATGGCATAATGGAAAATTTTATATGTTTAGATAAATGCAGGAAAAGAACTGAGAAATTGAATATTACCCTTTTTTAAGGGCCTTCCTAATTTTATGACCCCTTTTTAAAGTACTCTTTTGTATTACTTGAAAAACGGTTCACCTTTGTACTATTTTTAATTTTATGCCACGAAATTGTATCAAGAATAAATAAAAAATAGACGAGAATGAATGTTTTTTAAGATATACATATATTACCTTGACATTGTTTCCGAATTCAATACATAATTTTTAAAGAAGATGCTTTTTTCAACAAATTTAAGTTATTTAAAAATTATTTTTGGGAATGAAATATTTTATTAATTAATTCATTTATTAATGATGTGCTAATAATCCCAATTTTTTTAAATGAAAACACTGAAATTTATTGTTGTGGGAAAGCTAGTTCCTATGCGCATTTCGCTGGTTGCTTAGGCCAGCTCGTCAGGAAACTTTTTCCAAATACTTTAGAAAAGCTAAAAATATTATACAAGTAAGACCATAAAGTGAATAAGAATTTTAAAACACGGCAAATAAAAAACTGAAATGGCAAGCTGCTTTATTTAAGCATCTTGTTTTTTTTAATTTTGTTTTTTTCTTTCTATCCTCTTACAACTACAATTTGTGTTGGAAAAAACCCAGCCAATTGTAGGGGAATGTAAGAAAGGAAAAAATTGACGGTTTATTGTTGTGACTTTGTTGAAGCTTTGATATTGTTACATTTAAGACCAGAGTGTTTTAAAATTCTTATTCACTTTATGGTCTTACTTGTATAATATTTTTAGCTTTTCTAAAGTATTTGGAAAAAGTTTCCTGACGAGCTGGCCTAAGCAACCAGCGAAATGCGCATAGGAACTAGCTTTCCCACAACAATAAATTTCAGTGTTTTCATTTAAAAAAAATTGGGATTGTTAGCACATCATTAATAAATGAATTAATTAATTAAGTTATTTAAGTTAAGAAAAGTTTAAGTTTGAGGTCGGGAATTTAAAAAACAGATTTATCAAAAATATTTTCTTAAATTTAAATAAATTCGTTTGCGAAATTAGCATTGCTTAAAAATACATTTTGAACAAACAGACTTTAAACAGAAATTTGCGATTCCATGCTTTCGTCTCTTAATTTGTTCGAAATGGCGCTGGAATAATGGACTCCAAGTGAAGATTTAATAACCAAATATAGAACGAACATAATAAAAAGTACTTAGTTTTCATAGAAACATTTACTAAAATATATTTTTGCGTCTTCTAAATAAATTTTACGATAGTAAAGTACAGATTAAAAGTACAATATCCGCAATCACCTAAATCATATATGTACATATTTGTTATTATTTTATTTATTAAATAACTTAAGTTAATAAAAAATAAAGTTAAGTTTTTAGCACTAACTGACTAAAATAAATATGTTTTGTTTGTTTATAAGAACTTGGTTTTATATATTCTTTAATATTCCCTTTTTCGACCCCTTTATTAGTAAATACTGTTTATAAAAAACTTGACCGTTTTTACTTTGAAATACCCTTTTTGTGACCCGTTTTTTTGGAAAATCCCCTTTTTGTGACCCTTTAAGAAAATTTCCAACGGTAAAACTGTATATAACCCAATCGCACATTTTTAGTATACAAATACTAAACTTATGTTGGACTTATTCCAGGAGGGTAGGAGGTTATAGTAAGCATATTGTAAAAAAATTTAACATTAATCAAAGAAAATACATGTATTCTAGGTCATTGAGCTATTCTAAGTCGATTTAGCCACGTCTGTCTGTCCTGCTATTAAAACACGTTCACTTTCGCAAGAATCCAGAGAAAAGAACAATTTTAGTGTCAAACTGTTTCTTGCTGGGATTGAAATCCAGCATAATCGGTTCTGCAGGAAAATAGCTAGTTATGATCTCAAACGGGAACAACAATCCTAAACAATTTTTATTTTTGATATAACAGCTAACATAAATTGGGGACAGAATGCACCGATTCTTATTTTATATGACATAAATTCACGACGCTAAATTTGGTAAAGATCGGTTCATAATTTACCATTGGCTTCATATAAATCGTACTTTGGGAAAAGACTTTAATACGGTAACCTGCAATGAATTATTATACTATAAAGTCAGATTTTATTGAGATTGGTGTATATTTTATTGATCTCATATAAAGCCTACTCATGAAATATTCTTACTGTCGGTGAATATAGCACTTTTACTTGTTTTTTACTTCGTTACCGCCAAGTACTGCATACATACATATAAATACTTTATTCATATTGAACTATTTCTAGGGGGGAGGTGGTTATCGTTACTATATTGTGAATTAGTTCTGTTTTATATGTTTACAAATTTGGGGGTTTTTTTTTAATTTTGTTTAAATTTACAGATATTTCATAAAAAAAATGTTTTAAAACTTCTAACACGTAACCCCTTATATCTATTTGTAGTAATAGAAATTTTTATTTTTTATGATTCTAGTTTGTAATATGATGCATTTAATTATGTTAAATTGAAAATATGTATGTATAAGCGTAAAAAAAAAAACAATTGCTAAATAAACTAAAATTAACAAAAACACATTTATTTGTTTGTGAGCACAAAATCAACCACAACAAGTCAGTCGGTCGATACGACCATATGATACCCTATGCCACAGAATACCCAGTAAACATTTTCAAAAGTGCACCCCATTTGGGACGCAAAGGCAGTCATGGACCAAACAAAACAAAATTATGTTGTGAAGTTAAGATTCATATAAGAACCATCTATGGCGAATATTATCTAGATATAACATTTATCGCTTATGTGCATACCGGTTATAAGCATTATACGCTTTTATGCATCCACGTATATGAAGTTATAGTTTGCTATTTTAAGTAGCCGAAATTTTGTTGTGTATATGCATTCGCTTATATTCACATCGGAATTTGTGCATATAAATTTAATAAATTGCTTTTAAAATGTTCTCATAAAAGCATAATTTCAAACTTAAGCCAATTAAAATTCCAAAAATGTACACATATAATTCCAGCAAAACTAAATTCGTTAAATTTTATTGTCAATTTGATAGTACTCATACATGCATTTTCGATGCATATAAAATTATTTTTGTTCATAATGTTGCTGAAATTGAGTGAGTTGTCCTTTAAGCACTAAATATGCATGTAAGCGAACTTTTATAGATGTATTTCTTGTTTAAAAGTACCAAAATTTCTGTCGATTTCTGTCTGTCGCGCTCGTTGAAGATAGACGTGTTTTATAAGCTCGGCATACGGTTTATTTTTTTACGTGAACAAATAAAGTATAAAAAAAAAAAAAAGTAAATAAAAGAAAAGAAAAAAATACATGTATGTACATACATACATAAACATACACACTTTTTATTCTCGGTGTTGATAAACAATAACAAATAAGAAGAGCACAACTGTAAACAGTAAAAAAAAAAAAAAAAAAAAACTCTTATGAGTGCAAACAGTGCAAAAACAATTAAGCATAATGATAGAAATGCATATATCACAGTGAGTGTTAACGAAACAAATGCAGAAATAAAAAAAAGAGTCGATGATAGCAAATACCTAACAGTTAAACCTATTACTCGTACGCGATCCCTCTCACCATCTGTTTTTAATAATACGGTTGATACACTAACAAATATAAAACCTTCAAGCATTGCCTCAACGGCAAAAACAATTTTAATAAGTGATAAAAATATTAACCCTCAATCAGGCACAATAGAAGACTCTGTATCACCTTCGGTGTCTAATAATACGGTTGATTCGAATACAATAAAAAATATAAAACCTGCAAGCGGTGCCTCAGTGGCAGAAACGATTTTAACAAGTGATGAAAAGATTACCCCCAAATCAGGCATGATGGAAAACTCAGTATCACAGGTGAAAAGCGGTCAAAAGCCTCAAGTACAAGTTGGAATGGATAGGTACATAACAGTGCTAAAACGGGGTCGCAGCCCAACTTCTTCTGCAGTTGCTTCTGTCCCAAAAGTTTTAAAAGAGGGTACAGCTGATAGAATAAGTTCTCAAAATCGGTTTGCAATTTTGGAAGAGGAATCCTCGGAAGCACAAAACGTTACAAAATCTTCTAAGCCACCCCCGATATATCTTAGAGAGCAAAACTCAAGTGATTTAATAAAGAATTTGATCTCGGTAATAGGTGAAAATTCTTTTTATGTAGCTGCAATAAAACGTGGTAGTATAAATGAAACTAAAATACAAGTTAATCGTGAAGATGATTTTCGTAAAGTAATAACTAAATTAGAAGCACTAAAAAAAAACTTTTATACATACCAACTGAAGAGCAGTAAAGGTCTTCAGGTAGTGATAAAGGGCATTGATTCATGCGTAGACCCAGGTGAAATAAAAACGTTTTTAGAAGAGAAGGGCTTTAAAATTAAAAATGTAGTTAATATTAAAAATAGAGAAAAAAATCCCCAGCCACTATTTCGTGTGGAGTTAGAACCCGGCGACGTTAAGCTTAAAAAAAATGAAACTCATCCCATTTACAGTCTGAGATATATCCTGTATAGGAAAATAACGATAGAGGAGCCGCATAAAAGGAACGGTCCCGTGCAATGTTTAAACTGCCAAGAATTTGGTCACACTAAGGCATACTGCCATTTAACACCTGTTTGCGTTGTATGTGGAGAATTGCATGGTACAGCTCTCTGCGATAAGTCTAAAAACGACCCCAATGTAAAAAAATGCAGCAACTGTGGTGGTAATCACACTGCCAACTATAGAGGATGCCCTGTATACTCTATCGTCAAGCGCTCGGTTGGACCGAAACCTAATCCACCTCAAATTCAGGAAACACATCAAAATAATACTAATGACATTCATGTACCGCAGCCTAGTAATAACAGAACATCCTACGCTAACGTCCTAAAATCAAACCATATGCCAATGCAAGGTGATTTGCCAAATAATGATGAGACCCCAGTTTCTAATTTAAGTCGTCTAGAAAAAACCATGGAAACACTAGTACAAACAGTAACAAACTTTACGAATACAATGGGTAATATGATGCAGGAAATGTTAAGAATGCAATCGATGTTATTGCAAGCTGTACTTAACAAGCCATGAATTGTTTAAAAATTTGTTTTTGGAACGCAAACGGCATTCGCCAACATAAAAATGAACTAGAATATTTTCTTAAAAGTAAACAAATTGATGTAATGATGGTTTCTGAAACTCATTTGACCTCAAGAAATTCGTTTAAAATTAATGGTTATATATTATATGATACCAAGGACCCTCGAGATAGAGCTTGTGGAGGTTCTGCTATTTTGATAAAAACCCGAATCAAACACTACTTAATGTGTGATCATCGTGAAGATTATCTGCAAGCAACGAATATTTGTGTTGAAGAGCTAAATCGAAATGTTGTACTTTCATCTTTATACTCTCCACCTAGATTTTCAATATCAGAAAGCCAATATTATAAATATTTTAAATCATTAGGACCCTGTTTCCTAGCCGCTGGCGATTACAACGCTAAACATACCTTCTGGGGTTCACGGCTCATTACACCAAAGGGTCGTGTTTTGTATAATACAATGTCTAAAATGGATTTAAATGTGGTCGCGAGTGGACAACCAACTTATTGGCCTACTGATCAGCAAAAAATTCCAGATGTCATCGATTTTGGCGTGGTTAAAAACATCCCCGCAGAAACGATTCACGTTGAAGCTTCTTTAGAATTATCTTCTGATCACACACCTACAATTCTTACCATATCAAACCCTTATAGAATTGTATCACCGTCTGGTTACTTAGTGACGTCAGCCACACAAATAAATTGGTTAAAATATAAAAAATATCTCAGTACCCACTGCACTGAAAATATTCCGCTTAGAACACCGGAGAATGTGAATCTTTCTATTGTAAATTTTGACAATTATCTCAAACTAGCTGTTCAACATTCTAGCATAGCCCGCAAAAATATCAAAAATAGTAAAATATATTCTACTGATGTCGAGCGTCTCTTGACTGAAAAAAGGAGAGTTCGAAGAGAGTGGCAATTGCACAGATCCCCTCAACTTAAAAATTTACTAAAAGAGTGCACAAAAAGGCTAAGAAACTTACTGCAGTCTCAAAAAACGGCTTCTCTGGAAAAATATCTTAAGGAACTTGATGCAACTCCTCAATCTGATTACTCATTATGGCGTGCAGCTAGAAATCTTAAAAGACCAGTTATCACTAAACCACCATTAAGAAACTTAAATGGACGTTGGGCACGAAATGACATAGAAAAAGGTAATATTTTCGTTAATCATTTGAAAACCGTATTTACCCCTCATACATCTTTCGATACTGCGGTCGAGTTACCACCTGTTGCTGTTAGATCAGCTGTTCCACTAAGGTTTGAAGTAAGAGAAATCGAGAAGGCTATTCATGATTTAAACCCCAAGAAAGCCCCTGGTTTTGATAAGATCAGTAACAAAATGCTTTTGGAACTACCCAGCATAGCAAAGAAAATTATTCTACTAATTTTTAATGCTATTTTACGCCTTGAATACTACCCACAAGAGTGGAAAGTATCCTTAGTTACCATGATACCTAAACCAGGAAAGGATCCCACAAAAGTTGAGTCATATAGACCTATAAGCTTATTGTCTAATTTATCAAAGCTTTTTGAGAAACTTCTAGTGTCTAAATTAACGCCGATTTTAAATGGTAACAGATGTATTCCCAATCATCAATTCGGTTTTAGAAGAAAACACAGCACAATTGAACAAACTCATCGAATAGTAAATGTCATAAGAAAAGCCTTTGAAGAAAAAAAATATTGCTCAGCACTCTTCATCGATGTGTCTCAAGCTTTTGATAAAGTCTGGCATGAAGGTTTACTACTGAAATTGCAGCAAAACTTACCAGCAAATATACACAAGCTGTTACAAAGCTACTTAGTCGGTCGTCAATTTATTATAAAAGAAGGCGAATTTTTAAGTCCTCCACAGCCAATTAGCGCTGGAGTCCCACAAGGCAGCATCCTGGGCCCTCTATTATACTTAATTTATACTTCGGACTTGCCAACAAACAGCTACACCCATACCTCAACATTTGCGGACGACACAGCTTTTCTAAGCGTACACGCAAACTGTCAAGAAGCATCTCGTTATCTACAGGATCATATATTTGAACTAGAAAGGTGGTTAAAAAAATGGAGGATAAAGATCAATGAGCAAAAATGCGCACATATAACATTCACATTGCGTCGGGAAACATGCCCCCCTATTAAAATAAATAATCAAATAATACCCCAACACTCGCATGTAAAATACCTCGGTATACATCTAGATCGGCGTTTAACGTGGAAATGGCATATAGAAGCGAAGTTAACTCAAATGAAACTAAAAGCAATTCAAATTAATTGGCTCATTGGAAGAAATTCTGTTCTTAGTCTCGATTGCAAACTTCTACTCTACAACTCTATCTTAAAGCCAATTTGGTGCTACGGTATTCAGTTATGGGGCACTGCCTCGGCTTCTAACATCGAAAAAATTCAAAGGCGCCAAAATAAACTTCTTCGAATAATCACAGCCGCTCCCTGGTACGTCAAAAACTCAAATATCCACAAGGATCTCAATGTGCCATTAGTAAAAACTATGATAACGAAATATGCAGTAAAATATTTAAAAAGGCTGGAACTGCACCCAAATCCATTAGCTAGAAATATTTTAAATTATGGCGGCCACACTCGCTTAAGAAGAAGAGACACTGCAGCACTCACCCAATCAGATGAGCGATAAACACCTATATATGTAAACAGAAACCGTGATGACTAAATCTTTTGTGTTTGGCACTGGCAGGACATAAAGCAAATATTAGGATAAGATTTGATTAATTATTGTTAGTTCATATTTAATATATGAAGATTCAATAAATAAATAATGAAAGAAAAAAAAAAAAAAAAAGTACCAAAAGACGTGCAAATAATGAAATCCAATTAAGCGATAAATACTCTATTAACATCTTTATAAAATTTTACGTCTCGGTGTGATTTATTCTGGACCTACCACCACAAAATTTTACCATGACGTAGTTACTAGTATATCTTATAATAATACTAATAATATAATAATATAACTTATAGCTTTTTTAATATTATAACTTATAGTCGAACAATTTTATATTGATATTAACAATTGTGGGGGAGTTTTGGTATTAAAAGCTATTTTCGAGAGTGATAGTTTATGGTCCGATTCTAGTAAAATTTTGTTGTGTTATGTAAGTTAATATTTAAAGTTTGTGGGCCATATTTGTTTAAAAAAAAAATTATGTATGTTTTTATGTTTATTTGTTTGTAACATATAACCGGCTAAACCGCTGAATCGCTCTTTGTGAAGATTTTACCGTATTACTGATGTTCACGAAAGAGCTAGAGGCTATAAATATATATATCGTTCCTTTATTGCAACATATCTCAAAAAAAAAGAAAAAAATCAAACTTGTAAACTGCTATTAGAGTTTCCAAAATGCACCTTTATGGACTGATTTAACCCTTGATGGCTCCTGTTCGTCGAATCTCATTTGAACTTTATCCTATAACTATTTTATGTGTGTTCAATTTACTCTCTTTTTTTAAAAAAAAATAATAAATTTTAAAACACAAAAATTAGTTAAAGTTTTTATAAAATTTTGAGAGGGAAGAAAAACTTTTATTTTTAATGGCTTATTTTAAATTATTTTTTAATAAATTGCCTAATTTCTGTTGGTTTTTTCCATTTAAAATTGTTCCGCTAAAATTTTTTTTAAAAACTTCGTCCATTGGAAAAAGAGTAACATTAATCTACCAGTATGAAGAGTAACCTTTCAAGGTTAATAAAATATATTCTGTTATAACTTCATGGGGCCAATTCTGGCAGACGTGATCGAATACTTTTTCGATTCAAAAGCAATTTTATTTCTCATTCTTTCAGTCGAATCGAACTTATTTGTTCAATAATGTTAAGCATTTATTTGAGTTTTCACAACACTGAAAAAATAATTTCGATTCGTTCAGTATCGACCGAAAGAATAAAAAATAAAACTGCTTTTGAATCAAAAAAGTATTCGATTACGACTGCAAGAATTAGCCCGCAGTTCAGTTTGAGATATAACAATGATTTTTTTTACATAGAAAGAAGGTATGACCGAGCACTTTTGCTTAAGTAACTGCAATTTTTTGATTTTTCGAGATATGACTATGTTGCAATAAAGTAGCAATATTTCTGAAATTTTAAGTGTGCGTCGCGACTCCTACAAAAAGGCATTATAGATTTCCTTATATCTGGAGATATAAGCAAACACAACAGCCGACAAAATGTGGGCGGTATTGGAAAAGTGAGATCGGGGTCTCCCATACAAATACAAAATAGATTTCTATACATCTGTACATCATAAAAGTTTCGAAATTTGGTATAAATAGCTTCGATTTCGATCTAGCGAAAATTGGGTGGGATTGGAGAAGTGGACAGTTACAAATTTCTTGCCTTACAATGCACAACATCTGTCAAAAAGTGGGTAAATTTTCAGAAGTGGGCGTGACACAAAATATAATTTTTTATATCTGAAGAACAGCAATAGGTAAAGTTTTCAAATTTGGTATATCAATACATAACATTTGCAATATAAATTTCTGTATATCCAGAGAACGGTAACAGCTAAAGGTTTCAAATTTAGTATCAATTAGGGATGCCAATCCCAAAATCTTTTGAATTTGAATTTTTTAATCCGGGGATTTTCGGAATTAAGTCAATCCCAAAATCGTTAACTTAATCTTTTTGTTTTACCTTTTTTTATGAAAAGAAATTCATCATTACATTCTCACTTGAGCGGATAGATAATACAATATCGATCTTTTATATTTTTTTTGGTTATCTCGGTTAATACGGTTATTGAAAAGAAAAAAGTAAAATTTTGTTATTCTTTTTAAGTGGGTCCAACAATTATAAAGAAATTTTAATGTGAGAAATGCTGAAAATATTTAAAGAAGAAAATTTATTAAAGAAATAAATGTCTTTTGAAATGCACAAAACAAAAAGAAAAACCAAAAGTTCCGTTTGGTTTTATTTTCTAATTGATTCTACTGGTGTACCAACTGCAAAATTACGACTTTACTCTTTACAGGTTTAGGCTTGTTAAAGTGTTTTCCGAGAGTGGGCATGTGACTGGTAGTTTATGGAGCGATTTCACGAAATTAAGTAGTGTTATTTATACACTAAATAATTCCTATCAGTGGTGGGTATACAAATGTGTTTTGGTTAAAATAAGATTTTTATGATTAACTAAAAAAAATTGATTTTGCTTATTAATTTCGAATTAAAATTTCAATTGTTCATCTTAATTCATTTAATAGAATCTTACAAATAAATCAATTACTAGTTTGCTCTATTCAATTACTATAATAATTATATAAATTGGCTCTTATTCGACCTTTAAAATTTTTTAATTAATCCTTTTTATTAAGCTTGAGGTCTTTTTCTTTTTTTTATAAATAATATTAAATTTTATTGAAAAAATCCCTGAAGAAGGCACACAACGGAGTGCCGAAATATTGGATTCAATAAAATTTAATATTATTTATAAAAAAAAGAAAAAGACCTCAAGCTTAATAAAAAGGATTAATTATATAATAATTATATTTTGATTAAATTTGAAACAACTGAGGAAATTGAGTAAAATAAAGATTTTATGTTAATTATTTTTTAACTGAATAAATTAACAAACGTTGGATTATTTATCTTATTTTTATTAAATGAATTATTAATTAAGACAAAAAATCATAATTTTAAATTTTTACCAATTTTAATAATCAATATAATCATTAAACAACTTTGTAATATTAAATGAATAATAAAACTTCTGCTTGTAAGCCGCTCTTAAAGACGTTTTTTAAAATAAATATCTATAAAAAGCATTTATCTTTTGACTTTTAAAAATCTCGAAGCCCGAAAAATCCCGGGAGCCCGTAAAATCCGGGGTTTTTTGAAATCCCGAATCCGGGAATTTGCGAAAACCAAATTAGTTAAGTAGGTGTGACACAAAATTTAATTATGTATATCTGGAGAACGGTAAGTGAAAAGTTATCCAAATGGGGTACGAACATTATGGTTATCTTAAGACAATATTTGTCAAAAACTGGCTGAATTTTAGAAGTGGGCGTGATACTTCGCATACAATGACAATGTAAATTTCTATATCTACTAAAAACGGTTATTAAAAATATTTTACTAATTTTTTTCAATAGGGGTATAGCGAAGCGTACTGGGTTGAGCTAGTTAAAAATAATAATCAATACAATTGTATGGTTTATGGACACATATAAATATACTGATATGGTAGCTATGTGACATTTAAGATCGATTCTCGTCTCGATGACATTAAAAAAGTATTTACTTAAGTTCGTTAAATAATTTCTGATACTGCGAACTGTACTTTGCGCACAAAGTTTACATAGACAGCCAGCTATCCGGACGAACGGACTTCGTTATATCGATTTAGAATAAATGAGTCTAAGTCAAACGGAATACTAGAAGGTATATTACCAATATTTCTATATGTTACGCACATAAGAGTACACACGCATAATACCCTCCCCGCCTCTGGTGGTGTAGGATATAAAAATTATAATAGAAAATATTTGCCATGTGTGTAATGATTAAGTGTGACTGTGTAATGACGTCTATGTAGTCATGAGAGTAATAAGGTTTCATTTTGAACGTATTATTGTGTTTTTATTTTCTTTTGTTTCAATTATTTTGGGTCACTTGCACTTAAGTTGTACTTGTTTTGCACTTAGCTGTTACCAATAACAATGCACTAAATGTATTTCGAGTCATTGTGGTTGAAGTATTTTCATCATTTTACTTTTATATTGTGTTTTTTTATTTATTTATGTAGCAAGTCATATTAAAATGCAGATCAAATCAATAAAAGTTCAATTAATGTAACCCTTTTTTATTATTATTGAGAGAGTTATAGAAAAATGCTTTTTCAAGTGGATTGAATTATAATTGTCTTCAAACTTGATTAGAGCAAAGTCTAATGATTGTAAAATATTTAATGATACTTTTTTGTGTGCTTATTGTTTTGTAAGCATATTATGATTGTATTATTGCATGAATGTTTTTGCCTTAAGCATTCATGCGCTTACTACTCGTATTAATCAAAAACATGTCACACTAATCATCTTGTTTATTATCATAGACCAAAAAAAAAAAATACTTATGACACAGACAAAATGGTATTAATAATCATAAAATTGTCATGGATAGCCATACTATGGCTGCATTGACCATGTGATGGTTTAAGTAATCGTAATATTGTTGACGATTTTATCTAAAAATAGTATAACAATAATTAGTATTATGGTTATTTTATGGAACTGTTAATTGTTTTTAATCAAAATTTTTATATTTTTACCAGGCTTAAGCTCATCAAATTTTATTTTCATTATACTTTTCTTAATGAAGAAATGAATTTACAACACGAAATTAAATATAATTTATTGATAATTTTTCATTCTTGACTGAAGCTGGGATTGAACCCACGGACAGATTGATTTGACATGTTTCGATAGTAACAACAATATCTCTTCAGAAATCGTTGCCGTTTAACACTCACAAGCATCAATCTTCAAACCAAATTGTATTTTTCTTAGTGGATCGAAATTTGTTGTTGTGAATGATTATCTAGTTTGAATTGATTTACATGTTTTTTTTTCCTTACATCTGTTTGTTCTACTTTTTGTCAATAATTCCTATTGAAGTGCAGAGTACATTTTTTGGGTTTTTATGTTTTTCCTTTTTTGTCTTTCTTGTTTCGTTTTTTGTAAAAATAGTAGAGTTTTGTATTACAATTTACGCATACTGAAAAAACAAACCCACTGTGCGTTATCTTCATTGTCATCTATGAAAGTGGTAATGAGAAGTTTATGGACTTTTAAATTACGAAATAATTTATTATAACAATAACACAAATACCAACAAATCATAATGACAGATTAAGTAATAACAGATAATTAGAAATAAATACACTAAACTAAAGTAGTTCTAGTACTATCAATAATTTTAGTGTGCGTTTGAACGTCATTATCTGTTAGTTAGACATCAGTAACTAAATTTAGTTTATTTATTTTAAAAATCAGATTTACGGTTCGATTGACAAATAATTGCGGAAAAATTGTTCATGCAAATAAAAATCAAATAAAAACAAAGCAAATTCAATTTACTTTGTTAGAAATATCTCTGTTTACTCGTATGTTAAATTGATAAAAAGATCCAATTTAAATAACATTTTAATAAAACATTGTTCTAGTTTTTTTTATTTTATTTAAATAAAAAAAAAAAACAAATACAAAATGTGTCTGTTTCGTTTGAAACTCAAAGGTTGCAATACATTCAAAACAATGTTTTATTAAAAATGGTTGTTATTTCTTTCCGATGTAATTATATAGAAATTATATACATTTTAGTAGTAAGTGGTTGTGGATTAAAAACGTATTTTATATATGTTACTTAATTGACGAGTTATTACCTAAGAGGTTATTGAAACAATTAAAATTGTAATTTCCATATTTTAAGTATAATCATTTAGCATTTTAGGAAAAAATTGATAATTTTAATGTACCTAATTGGCAATTTTCGATTAACGATTAAATCGGTTAATTTCAGTCGATTAACCGATTAACCGACGTAACAAAATTTTTAATTTTTGGTAGTATTGTAACGTATTTTTTTGAGATTTTAATTATTTGTTTCGTCTCATATACAAAATGTATGTGTTAAGAAAATAATTTTTCATTTTTTCCAAGTCAAGTTTTATCAAAACTAAAGAAAAGAATCGCTTAAATCCTAAATATAAACCAAATTATTTTCTCTTATAGATAATTTTTTCCTTAAACTATTGACATAATTAATAAAATTATCTAACAGTATAATAATATTTATGTTTTAACTAAAAAATATGCATTACATATTTATGAATTATGAATTTTATTATGTTGGCATTGTTATGTTTGTTATGTTATTGATTTCTTTTCTCCAAATAATAAATAATTTATGCATTTTAATTTATTGAAACTACTTAATATAAAAAAAAAACTTTATTAATCGGTTAACTGATCAATTACAAAATTAACCGATTATTAACCGACTACACCAAAACCTCGAGTAATTAATCGAGTGATTAACCGATTAAAGCAATAGCCCGATTAACTGAATGCCCTAGTAACTACACCAGGGATGTTAAATGGGGTTTTAAACTTTGTACCAACTTTCGAAAGAAATGTACTTTTTAGACCTTCACGGTACCATTTTTTTTTAAATTTATTTAAACAACAAAAAAGTACATAAAAAGTCAATTGTACACAAAAAAAACAAAACTTAACATTAACATACATTAAATGTATGAATAAAATAATGTACAAAAAAGTCTTATAAATATATAAGATCAAAATCAGGCACTTGTTTGTTTAGTTAATAAACTATTTGGAATTTTTACATTAAAGGAGCATGAATCTGTCGATCTTATCCAATCCTTTGTTTGTATGAGACTTGGAAACATGTAGTCTATTTCTTTTCCTAGTTCTTATTATATTTTAAAAAGAAAAAACTCTTTCCAAATTTGCAGACGAATGTGTAATGGGTAAAATTCCAGCAACGACTCTAGAAATGCCAGGAAAACTAAAGAAAAGAATCGCCTAAATCTTAAACATTTAAGCCAAATTTTTTTTTTAAAAGATTATTTTTTAAGGTCGACTTAAACTATTAAAAAACTTATAAAATGATCTTACAGTTTATTTTTTAATTAATACATAATATTTATGTATTAATTAAAAAATTTGTATTTCATATTCATGAATTACTTTTTTTTGCTCGTTTTATTTCGAGAATTGTTA
This sequence comes from Pollenia amentaria, assembly GCA_943735925.1. Classification (NCBI taxonomy): domain Eukaryota; kingdom Metazoa; phylum Arthropoda; class Insecta; order Diptera; family Polleniidae; genus Pollenia; species Pollenia amentaria. The sequence continues at coordinate 181,266,784 of OX031007.1, read as the reverse complement.
TGTTTGTTATGTTATTGTTTTTTTTTTTACTATTGAACTCCAAATAATAAATATTTTATGAATTTTTCCTTATTGAAATGAATTACTTTATAAAAAAAACTTTATTAATCAGTTAACCGATCAATTACAAAATTAACCGATTATTAACCGATTAAACCAAAACATCGGTTAATTAATCGAGCGATTAACCGATTAAAGCAAAAGTCCGATTAAATGAATACCCTAGTAGACATGCTTCCGTCTAATCATACATTGTGGCTTAAATTCATTTTTGAATTAGATTTCTTGTTATAACTTTTTCCCTTGTATTGATCTACATTTAACGCTCATTATTTTAATGTTCACAGACAGAGGTTCCCTACTTTTTTAAAGAAAAGAAAAACACAGAAGATTCTAATTTAATGGGGAATGTTTACTATAATTTGAAAGAACATTATTTGGCATTTATTTTTTGAAGATTATGTCTATCAAATGCTGGTCGTTGCTACGTCGCAGATGGTCCATCTTTCGAGTCCAATTTTCTATGACTCGTTCGAGCATATCGACTGGTAACTGGCTAATGACACGCGTGATGTTTTCCTCTAAGGCCTGAATCGAAGCGGGTTTGTCCGCATAAACTTTAAACTTTACATATCCCCACAGGAAAAAGTCTAACGGTGTGATATCATAAAACGTGAAATTTTTTGCTCACCGAAGTGTACTCTCAATAAATCCATTCATGCGATGTGTCAGCTTCAATTTCAGGCATCAAACAGTCGGTCCAAATTGCTGCAAAGTGCGCCGAATCGCCTCTCTACGGTCTTCGTGTACACTCTCAGCTATGGCCGCTATATTTTCTTTACAGCGTGCTGGACGTGGTCTATTCGGTCGAATATTATCAAATAATGAATGCTGGGTCTCAAAATGGGTGATGGTGTTGCGAATAGTACGCTCAGTAGGCCGATTATGTTACCAAAAGTTGAGCGAAGTGCACGAAACACAGCCCTCACAGAACGTGAATTTTCGTTATAAAGTTGAACGATTTGTAAACGCTGTTCAGGCGTAAGTCTTTCCATTATGAAATGCCAAACAATACTTAACAAAAATAACATGACAGCTCACACGTGATCTGTCAAAAAAGGGCTATTGAAAAAAGTATCTCTACTTGAATCACCCTTTAAATACATATCGCTCATTTACTGCAACGTCGTCATACCTCAAAAATATACATTTCGGAATAAATATGTTTAAAGTTTTTGATTTGCCCTCACCATTTAGAACAAATAATAATGACACATTCTATTCAAACGGGAGAGGTATAAAAGATATAAAGATGAATTTTATACACAATATAAAGAAAAACATAGCAAACAATTCTGCATCACTAACTACAAAATGTCATATTTTGAGTTATGACGACGTTGCATCAAATGAGCGATATTACAAATTTTAAGAATTTCTAGAAATGCCGAAACTCCTAGGAGAGCACAAAGGAAGTAAAATTTTAAGGAAAAAAATATAAAAATATTTTACAACCCCCTTTTAAACATTTGTATAAACAAATTAAGAGAAATTCTTAAACTACGTATCAAAGAGTACGTTCGAAATATAAATATTTAACGGATACAAACTTGAGAAGCTGGAGAGCAACAATAACAAAACACTACAGAGAGCAAATAAAAGTGAAAAATAAATATTCAAGCAAATAACAAAAACGAATAACAAGAATAACATAATGGAAAATACTCAATCGTGCTTAGTGTAATCAACATTGTTGCTTGTGTTCTCCAAGTGCGAATGAACCTAAATGTCGAGATACAATTAATATTGATGAATAACTCACACAATGAAAAATAATACTTAGTGTTATCAACATTGTTGCTTTTGTTTTCCAAGTGCAAGTGTACTTAAATATTGAGACACAACTGATGTTGGTAAATGATACATACAGTATGATGTGAATTTTCGAGGTTTTTAAAACAAAGACAGAATATTAATGCAAGCGATGATGACTTTATAGTGGCAACAACAAAAACAGCAAAAGCAAGCGATTGTAAATGATTCATTTAAAAATTTCTAAAGAAAATGAAAAAATAAATGCATCAGGAACTAGAATTAGAGTTATGTTAATTGTAATTTTATAAATTTTATTATCGCAAGTAAGAAAAAATAGCCAAACGTTTTATGTATAGATATTAAGGTTTGTTATACTAAAAAACACGTAATAAAAATTAAAGTACCGACATCTTTTCTATTTTGTTTTTTAGAGTCAAATAATATAAAATGTTATATAATTAAATGTAATTTTTAAAAAACATATACAACACCCAAAATATTTAGGCACATTTAGGCAAAATATAACGATGCTGTCAAGTTCGAGATTATCGGATGCAGCACTTTATTTAATTTGGTGCAGCACCCGCATGACAAAAAGATCGATTTGTACATGAAGTTGCAAAAATAGGATTTTGACATAGAGCGTGAAGTAAAGACGAAACAACTTAGCAAGCTCTATAAAAAACAAAAAAGTGCAATTATATCATGCAGTAAAAAATCAATTTCAACTCCTCCAATATGCATTTACTTACAACACAACATCAAAAATCATTTCGACTGAGCCAACTTGTGTTTCTTAATTTAGATCGGTGTCCACATTTATATTCCTCAGCTATTTAAATATGTATTTAGCTCATGTTCGTAGTCGACTTTCGAGGTTTGTAATCTGGGTAATTTGAATGCTTAGCACTACTTAAGAGTAAAGCCCCAGTTAGCTGGCAGTATCAGTAATGTAACCGTACAGTAGAAAAGTAAGAACAATCTGTTTTCTACAGATGTAAACGTTACGGTTGAGTTACATCTTACTGCTAACTATATTCGATCTAATTGCTTTACATAAACAAAATGAATCAGCTGATTTGCAATGTTACTGTTACTGTCATCTAACTGGGGCTTAAATGCCGGGTTAGCCGACCGCAAATGTAGTTGCATCCACTGATCATTTCTGTTATACGTAAACAAAAGCAACTGCCGAATTGACTATAACGACACTTAACCCTAACGTGCCAACTTCTATAAATAGAATTTTATTGCTAGGTTAAAAGTTGACAGCTGTAGACAGTTATGGGATGTCTTTATTTTTTACGAAATACGAGCACATTGCTCTTTTTTTGGTGCCTTTTTCAGTAATAATATCGGTGGACTTTTGAAAAAATAACTGATTGCTGATAAATCAGTGAATGTTAAACGTCTAAACTAAACTTAAATTTATATGTAGTTTAAACTCAACTGTTGTAAATCAGTGTCCCATATATTATATGAAGTTTAAAAAATAACAATGCCGAATAACAATTTGGCGACACTACGATAAATGTTGTAAAATTCATATGATATGTATTTGTAGTTTAAGGGCCCATTTTTATGTATTTAGAAATGGTTTAACCTTTATGTCAACAGATGAATAATTATACTTACGTCAACAGGAAGCATACCCGGGTATGCAAGAACATTTTTGGGAATTCACATGTTTTGTTGTTTTTTGTTTTATTTGTATTTTTTTTTTTGTGTTTCTCCCACTTTGATTTGTTTTAGTGCAGGAATGCTAAAAATAGCGGTAGTTTTAGCAGACTTATAAAACCCTATATATTATGAAATAAACTTGCAATATTACTTTATTTTAATTTTTTCATATACATACCCGGGTATGGTAGGGATGAAAAAAAGCCGATGTACATGGTCTGGTTTGTCCAATTTTGTTCAAACCTTAGAATTAGTTAGAAAACACTTCTAGTGGGTATATCATGAAATTTAAAAGCGATATGAAAGCCACTTTCAGAGATACAGCGTTATTAATATTCAAAACATACCCGGGTATGCAGTTGTTGACGTAAGGGATAGGAATTAAAAAATGACGACATCCATGGTCTGCTTAGTCCAATTTTATTCAAACATCAGAATATGTTAGAATACACTGCAAGTGAGGATATCATGAAATTTCAGAGCGATATAAAAGTCACTTTCAGACATACAGCGTTTTTAAAATTCAAAACATACCCAGGTATGTAGCTGTTGACATAAAGGTTAAACAAATGTTAAATTAAAAAGCGTGTTTAACTTGCACTCTGTTTATTTTTTTCTGTGTACCCAGCTATAAAAAGAACAAGTATAGAGAACTAATAGAAGGCCTTATTTAATTTCCTTCCTATTTTTTTTTTATATAGGTTGTCATTGGGAGCAAGCCCTCGTATACTCCCTTAGTTTTGCAGGCTTTGATGTCTTAGTTTTTCTTATTTGTGCGTTTTGTGTAAATATTTGAAAATCATCTTGTTTGGCGATAGAATGTTTGCTATATCAAAAACATCAACAAATACAAAGTTGTTTAACAGCTGATGGTAAAAACTGAAAAAAGTTTATTTAAACAAGTTCATCTGCAATGCAACGTCACGTAAGAGCTTCTATTTATACATAGAATTGGTAAGGAAAACGGAACAGCTGATCCGCAACATATATAAAACGAAAATCTTGGGCCAATTAAAACCAAAATCGACTAAGAAAGTAAAGGTCCAATTAGACGTGACATAAACATAATGCCATTGCCGTAACGATGACCACAGAAACCAAAATTCAGTTGGTTTGTATGGTTATGGTTATGCCGTTATGTTAATTCACCTATAATCAAATACAGTGTTGCCCATAAGATTGGTTTAAACAGCTGTTTTGTATGGTTATGGTTATGTCACGCCTAATTTGAGCTTAAATCTGAGGTTATTGGTTTCATTAAAGATGAGTATCGAAATTTTAATAGACCCAACATTAAATGCTAAAATAATAAAATCGACAACCAAATTTAGCTCCTAGAATAAATTCGAAAAATAAAAAATGTTGACTATTATATACATGTATATATTTTTTTAAAGTTATGGTGGTAGTTAATTATTACTGCATTTTATAGCTGAAAGAGTCCGAAGTAAAAAACCTTAATAAGTTAGGTATAACGACAAAAAATGAACCTTCACAGAAAAAAGTTTTTTATCAATTAAAAAAATGTTTTAAAAAGTATTTAAATTTAATTAATGTGATAATTGAATCAATTATTTTTTTAGTTGAAAGAAAATTAAAAATTTAATTTTGATTTAATTAATATTTAAGTTGTTTTGAAATAAATTTTTAATTAAAATATTAAGTAAATATCAAAAAATATTAATTGACTTTTTCGATTAAAATAAAATAATATAAACTTGTAGAATTGTTGTTGGGAATTGTCAATATTTACTTTATAAAAAAACACATTGCTTGAAATGGCAAAGTTTTGTGATCATTTTTTTTTTTTTTTTAATTAAAAACAAAAATATCATTTATTAAAAACAATATTCACAATTTTATAATTTTTAGTAATCAATACAATCATTTTGGTAATAGGTGCAAAATCAGAAACTTGTTTGCTTGATATTATGAATTTGGTATAACTTTGGTGATTGAGAAAATTTTTATTTTTTTCTGTGTTAATAGACAAATGACATTAATGATTAATTTAATTAATTTATTTAAATATCAATTCATATTTTAAAAAAGTTTTTCATATAATTTTATTTTTATTTGGCATGAAAAACGAATATGAAATATAAATTAATATTTTAATAGAATTGGTGGAATTGGCCATAAGTAAAAATAAATAATTTTTTATTTTGTTATTGTTTAAACTTTATTTAATTAATACCCCTTATGGGGTTAACGGCCTTTGTTCTTTTTCGATTGCTAACATTCTTATTATTTACGTATTTTTTGAATAGCACAAAGTAACTTTTATCAATTCGGATACAACAAAGAAAAAAATGTTTAGTTATTTTCATAGAAACATGTAGCTAGCAACATTTCTTTGTTAAGAACATTACTTTGTCTTGGTCTTTTATTTATAGAGTACACATACAACAAATCAACAAAAATAAAAACAAAAAAATTGCATATTTTTGAGATGTTTGTTGCCACTATGATTGCGCACAGCTGACTATTTATTGTGTTTTCATGTTGTTGCTTTACTCTTTCTACGAATCCCCCACCGCACTACCCCCTAAAAAACAATGTGGAGTGTTGCTACAGCAGTTTTTTCGTATTTTGTGTACACGTTTATTCATCCAACTATAAATGCAATATAATTGTACATCCATCTATGTATCTACCAAATATATGTATGTAAATAAAATACAAACACTGGCTTTGCACCCAACTGTTTTGTGAATGCTCATTCAGTTCTTATTTGTAAGCGTAGCGTTCAAGTTGTTTGTTGTATTGCTGTTTTATCTTTTTTACAATGTATTTTATATACACATATATGTATATCTAAATATTGTATACTGGAATAAATTTTTTTGTGATTAGTGTGTTCTTAATACATGTAATTGTTGTTGTATCTAACAGATACAAAAAACAAGAAATTCGACTTCTACTCTAGTTCTGCGCGTATATGTATGTCTATGTGTGTTTTTTTTTTGGTTATTTAAACAAAAGCATAAAAATATTGCAAAACTTATAAAAAAAAGTGTAAGTTTTTTTTAAAGTTATAATTTTTTTTTTTGTTAAATTATAGAATTTACAGCCGTCAAAAAAAAATAAGTTTTTCTACCACAAAAAAAAATTATACTTAATAAGATTTAAAATTCGTACGCAAAATTGTATATATTTATGTATCTGCCTACAAATAAATAAAGGTAAAATAAGATATAAAAAATGGAATAAAATGTGAAACAAGTATCTTACGAATATAAAACAAAAATAAAAAATAAATAAATGGTAATTTTAGTAAAATAAAGTAAATAATTAAAGCAAGCCAAAAACAAATATTGTTCTTAAGTTTAATAACAACTACAAAAATTCATCAACATTGCCAGTATTTCTTCAAGTATAAATAAATTATTTAATCAAAAATTACAAATAATACAGAAAAATAAGAAAAAGTTACAAAATAAGCATCTTAGAAAAAAGTGAAGTGTCAAGTGAAAAATTTATTAAGTAAACCTTTCTCTCTCTATAGCAATATTAACAAATAAATAAACAATTTGTGTGTATATATGAAAATATAAATAAATATTTAATAGTGCTTTTAGCATGAAAACTCTTTTTTCCAAAGGAAAGTTTTTTAAAACGATGAATAAAAGGTAAAATAAAATAAGGTCAAGATTCTGAATACATCAGTTTTTCTTTTTGTTTAATTAAAAAATCTTATACTTTAAAAAAAAAACATTAAATATGTTATGAAAAAATCTTTTATCTAAATACTCTTAAAATCTCTCCAAATTAAAAATTTTCTCTTAAGGATTCTGCGCCGAAATTCACAAAATTTTGTTACATGGTTTTTTTTCGGTAGTGATTTTCATCTTCAGTTTTTATCAATGAGTTCAATGGCAGTTTTTGTGTTACATTTTTTTCTCGATATTTTTGTTTTCCCTTATTTTTTTTATTTGCAGTATTTTTTTAGCAAGAGCTCTTAAGGGGAAAAATGGTGTAGGTGTCATGACCGGCAAATCCAATAAAATTTTGTTTCTCCCCCAATGAATTTTCTTTTTTAATATTAACAAAATAAGCTAAAAGTTTGAAAAAAAGTTATGAATACTTTAGTAAAATTGGAACGGTAATTAATTTTAAAAGGGTTTATAAAAAGTTTCAAGGTTCTTTTTTAAAAAAAGTTCTTTAGAAGCTAATTAGAAATAATAATTATATAAACAGTGTTATAAATATTGTATGTTCTTTAAAATTGTCAGCTGTTGGCCTCCTTGTACCCATGACGACTGGTAGTATATACATAGTACTTGAATATGGTCTACAAAATCACTTATAATACAAATACTAGACCTACTTTTAAAACGTAGTGATTGCGCTATACCTCTCCCAAAAGATTTTGTGTTTAGGGCTTTCTGATCGTGAGTTGGTCAGTTTTAGAAAGGTCCATTTAATAGTTTTTTTTTCAATATTTTTTTATTATTCGGTACCATTTAAAAATATTTTACATCATTATTATGCATGTCCTTAATCTTGTCCATTTTTAATAAATTATATAAAATTTTATATTAATATGCACTTTTGGTTGGATTTTACTTGGTTTAAAAGATATTTGCTTAATTTTATTTTAAACCAGATCGACATAACAGGTCCCCATTTAAAAGCACAATAGTACTAGCTAAAATTACAATTATTCTAACTATATTTCATTCAGTCGCCATTGAGACAGCGACGAAAGCAAACAGAAAAAAATTGTATGTTATATAAGAAAAGTGATGTTATTAATATAGAACATATCGCACACTATATTATAAACAGGCACAACTTAAATTTATCAAAATCGTTTTTTGTTCATAAACCAATTCACAAATAAAATCTATAACGACCACGAAAATTTTGTTTTCGTTGTCCCAAGGTCGCGGGCATATTTGGGTGATTCACAAGGTGTTCATAAAGTTGTAAAGTCATATGTCTTAAAATAATTTCAAGAAATATATATGACAGCTGTGGGCAACCGCTTATAATTTAGATTTCTACTGTACAGTAATGACGAATTAATAAACACAGCATTCGATTTTTATTTTGTTTGAAACACAACAATATTTTTTTTTTAATAATTGTAAAATATTATTTAGGATATTATGACGATATGACTTACTAGAACACCTTGTGAATCGCCCAATCGTCCGAAAAAATTTCTATTAGAAAGTACTCTTTTTTCTTCTCACAAGCCACTTGGCATCAGCTGTTTTTATTAAGAAAAAATATGGTGTCAGAAATTTATGACGTGATGAAACAGGCGGCGGAGGTCCACTGTTGACGGTTGAGCCGGCTGAAGTTGATGTATTACAATACCGATATCCATATAGGACAGTATGAAAAAGAGGGTATTAATTCGAAATTTAAAAATTTACAGTAGATGCAAAACAATTTTTAATCTATTTATTAGGGTATTCATTTAATCGGGCTTTTGCTTTAATCGGTTAATCGCTCGATTAATTAACCGAGTTTTTGGTTTAATCGGTTAATAATCGGTTAATTTTGTTATTGATCGGTTAACAGATTAATAAAGTTTATTTAGAAATTAAGTAATTTCAATAAATGAAAATGCATAAATTATTTATTATTTGTAGTTTATTAGTAAAAAAAAAAAACAATAACATAACAAACATAACAATTCTTGAACTAAAACGAGCAAACAAAAAAATAATTCATTAATATGTAATATATATTTTTTTAATTAATAAATATTATGTATTAATTAAAAAATAGGCTGTGTGATCATTTAATTATTTATTTCAATCATTTAAGGGGATCTTATAAACTAATCTTTTAGACAAATAAGTTGGTTTAAAAGCTTAGGATTTAAGTGATTCTTTTCATTAGTTTTAATAAAACTTGACTTGGGAAAAATTCTTTTATTTAAAAAGAAATCGAAAGCAACCCATAATACAGAATGTCCCACTTTTCAGTCCTATTGCTGGATTTCTCTAAACATATAAAATCTTGCATTATGCCATTAGAGTCCTGTTAAATTTTTTACATTTTTAACACTTCTAATTGTTTCGGTTAATTTATTTAAAAAATTAATATGAGAAAATATGAGAGGAAACAAATAACTAAACACATACTTATAAAAAGTGCGTGAAGCAAAAAGCTGTTGACAGCAAACACTTATTTAAAATAAAGATCACTGAACACCTTCTTTGTTTGAATGAACATATGATGTCTAAACGTATACCTCTTGTATATGAGAAAAAACAATTAATTAACACCACAATAAAAATTTTATAATAAAATAAAATATTCAAAATTTTGTTGCATCGGTTAATCGGTTAACCAATCAGTTAGTCGGGTAGTAAAAAAAAACTGAATGAATACTCTACTATATATATAAAAATTAATGTATATATGTTTGTTTGTTTGTAGCTTATAGCCACTTTAGCCCCTAAAGCGATCTTCATGAAACTTTTACAGTATATTACTGATGGTCTGGAAGGATCTATAGGATATATATTTTTTTTTTGGAAAAGTGGGAGTGGCACCTCCCATATAAAAAAATTATAGATTTCTGGAGAACGGCTAAAGCCAAAATTGGTACAAGCATCTTGGTTATCAATACACAACATACGAAAAAATATGGGCGTGATTGGAGAAGTGGGCATGGCACAAAATAGATTTATTTATATCTACACCCAGAGAAAAACTATGTTTAAATATGGTCACCTCCAACAAAACTATTTTTAAAGAAAATTGTAAACATATTATGGTTAAATTAACTATATTATTATTCTCGACAACCATATTATCGTTAAATGTGTCCTCCGTCAAGACGGCACAACGATATTATGGTTGCCTCCGAACATGTTTTGGCCAATAATAACTAAAATATGCTTAACACTTATAATATCATGGTTGGTTTTCAACCATAGCATGTTGCTCTTGGAGAAGAGGAAAATACTGTTATTAATTTAAAAACAAATTATTGTCATATTTAACCATAATATGTTTAGAGGCTACCATAATATTGTTGTGCCATAATATGGTTGAAGGAGGACTAATTAAACAATAATATAGTTGTCGGTGACAAAAATATGGTTCTATTTAAACAAAATATGTTGAAATTTTTGTCTAAAAATAGTTTTGTTGGAGGTGGAAAAATTGTCCAAATTTGGTACACATTGCTGGGTTATCGACATGCAACATCAAAAAAAGGTGGGAATGGATAAGTGAACGTGGTTTATTAGATACAAATGCAAAAGAGTTTTCAGTACAGCTGGAGAACGGTCATAGCTAAAGTTTTCTAAGTTGGTACAAATAGCCAACTTTGTATTTGGAAAAATGTCCCAAATACGAAAAACGTATTTTATATATGTGAAGACGTAAGATGTTATGTCGAAACATATTTAGTTCGATATATTTATCTTCACCCCCATAGTTATATATAACCTTTTATCTTCGGTGAAGGGTAGAAAAAGCGCTATTTTAGTAAAACAAAAAATTATTACATATGTAATAAGTAGTTAATCGTATATTATATGATTTGAGGGTAAGGGCACGGTGTTTCATTTTCTCTGCCAATGCCCCGGTCTCTGGAATAGTAGGTTTAGGCATTTTGGGAGACCAGAATTGCCATGTCTGGACGATATGTTTAATATGGAACTGAAATCGATCCATCTGTTTTGGTGGTTCGACGTTACAGTGACTTCTTGGGAATAGTCTGGTGTATACTGGCTGACTCTTGCCACTGGCTAAGGGTATCACAACCGCTACTAGGACCGCTATAAGGACCCAAGTGAGCCGTTGAACTTAACCTAACCTAATGATTAGGAAAGATAGTTGGTCGACATCCTTCTTAGACTATTGACAAAAAACATGAATATGCATTAAAATCGCAGCTATATTATTTACTTACAACATTTGGCAGCATATTAAATCTTGTTTACTTATTTTATTATACTAATTTTAATTCAGAAATGTCTAATATGCAAGATTTGTAAGAAAACCCGAAAACCGAACCGAAACCGGCTTCACATTTTTACGATTTTTAGCAAACTCTAATACCAACAGAATAGATACAGAGTGTAACAACATGTTATTTTGTTGTTATGTATTTTATTAGTTGGGGATCTAAAAAAAAAATATTATTATATTAAAAAAGTAGAATTTATAAATTTATAATAAATTTCAGTGTTTTTTATCATAAATTGGGATAATTAGCACATCATTAATAAATGAATTAATTAGAATTTTCTAAGTTATTAATTTTAATCGATTAATTGACATAAACTGTTCGAGCTATTCGTTATTTGAAATTGGCTATTTTAAATATTCAATCAAACAATGGCGAAAAATTTCTTCGATTAATCGAACAACGATTAATTAAGTGGATACTCTACTGTTATAATAAAAAAAACCATATCGTTTTTGAAACTTTTTTAATAATGAGTAAATTGATAATTTATTTTACCCATTTTTAAAACATGTAAAACATCTCGCCCCAAACATTTTTGGATTTTTGCTTTATCTCAAAGATTCCCTTACCTAGTGCTTATAATTGCGAACGTTTTTGCTTAAATTCAATATTTAAAATGCTCAGATTGGTCCATACGCCGGTCCAAAAAATTATTCCCTTAAAAGGAATTCTATTATATTGATAATAATGGATATAAACTAGTTTGTGTTGGCCGGTTAAGATTTAATGGCGGTATTCATAAAAATATTTTAAAATTTATAAAGCTCTTAATGCTTTTTCCCCAAAAATATATGCTTTGCATAAATTTGCATATTACGCAGGTTGGCAGACGTCCTTAGCAAAAGAATTGCTTTTGGTTCTCAATTGCTAAGTGGTCCTCAAAGTATAAGGTATAAAAAAAGGAAATATTTTCTTAACTTTCAACATAGAAAAGTTTTAAATATATCTTCGATTTTAATTTCGCTTGAATGCGATTTTCAGAACATGTCCTCTAAATATCAAAAGTCTTATTCAGAATTTACAAGAGTTCAAATATTGCAATTATTAAAGATATCATAAGTACATATGAATATAAACGTACATATGCATTCTATTTCGTGTTAAATCAGATGACATAAGTCCGTCATCTTTTGTAAATAAAATTCCTACTAATGAATCAATTTCCGAACCGTTCGACAAGGGTGTCCAAAAATTGAGGTATCATTTTAATATTAATTAAAAAAAAAGTTTTTTTTTGAGATATTAAAAATATTTTTGTTCAGTTTATAACAAATACTTCCATTCTTTTACCAAAAATCTCATCCACGTTTTTTCAACCAACTGTTGTCAATGTTTGGTATCTGCTCGATAATGTTGTTTTTTAGCTCATTAACTGTTGTGGGATTATTGTTGTACACTTTCGATTTCAAAAACCTCCATCAAAAATAGTCCAAAGGTGTTAAATCCGCTATCTACAAGATATAATGCGATTTTCGAATTTTTCTTTCAAAAGATCGATGTGGCACCAACTTGGTGAAACCACATATTTTCTACGTCTAAATCATCCATTTTCCGCTACAAACAGCTTCTAATCATCTCCCTGAAGCGATTTATATGGATCTTTGCTACCTCAAATTTGGACACCCGATATTTATTTTATTCTTTATATCTTTCTTTTAAACTTTTCTTGCGCAAAATTGGTACGATTGATGTGACAACCATTATATATTATTTTCCTACGCAATCTTTGTTTATAATGTTCTGTACAACAAGTGAAAGAATCTCTGTAAGTACGGGAACGTCAACACTTAACAAACACGAGTTTTTCTGATTTCTTCCATGATTAGTTGATATTTTTCGTTTTTCAATGCAAGAATTGGAAAAGTACACACATAAGTGAAAATGTAAAAAACTTTCCACCGAGCTACAACATCTGCATTTTTAAGCCAAAAATCGTCAAATCTGCATTTTGGTAGTTTTGGGCTATAGAATCTGCAAAATACAGATAAATCTGCACTTCTGGCATCACTGTGCATGTGTGCGTTCAATTTCCTTTATTTTACGTGGAGACATTTTTTACAATTTGGAATGTTCTGTAAACTCCAAAAATTAAGAAAACGACGAGTTCACCTTATGAATGTGCCTCGGAAAACAAATATATGCTTAGTTTAAAAATCGCTTAGCAGTATTTATTTAAGTAGAAACAAATTAGTTACACAGAAAAAAGTGTTTTATCAAGTAAAAAAATGGTTTAAAAGTATTTAAATTTAATTAATGTGATAATTGAATCAATTATTTTTTTAGTTGAAAGAAAATTAAAAATTTAATTTTGATTTAATTAACATTTTAGTTGCTTTAAAATAAATTTTCAATTAAAATTTTAATTAAATAACAAAAATCTTAATTGAAGTTTTTCGTTTATAATAAAATAATTATAATAAAATATTTTAAACATGTAGAATTGTTGTTGGGAATTATCAATATTTATTCAAATAAATTAACACATTGTTTGAAATGGCAAAGTTTTTTGATCAATTTTTTAACTAAAATTAAAAAATATAATTTATTGAAAATATTTTTTCAAAATTTTTATTAGTAATCAATATAATCATTTTGGTAATAGGTGCAACATCAACAACTTGTTTACTTTATATTATGAATTTGTAATAAATTTGGTGATTGGAGAAATTTAATAATTTTTTCTGTGTAAACAAAACTAAAAAATAATACAATTAGAAAACAACCAAATCAGCATCTCTATATAAAAAAAATTAAGTGTCAAGTGGAAAATTTTTTAAGTGAATCTCTCTCTAAGACAATATTAACAAATAAGTAAACAATATAGAAATTGAATATTGAATTAAAATTGAAATCTGAATACGAGGGTTATTCTTTAAGAACATGTCAATACTAGAATCAAGTTGTATATCTACACTGTGTTGCTTCTGTTTGGCAATATTTATTAGTATTTTTGTTCTTAAAAAAGGTCTAATTTTAGTAAGTATCTTAATTTTACAAGTTTCAACTGTTCTGTGTTTAAAGAAATTAAATTTTATAGAACTAGTTCATATCAAAAAATATTTTCATTACACAGAAAAAATTAAAAATTGTCTCTTATCAACAAATTTATACCAAATTCATAATATCAAACAAACAAGTTTTTGATTTTGCACCAATTACCAAAGCGATTATTATATTGATTACTAGAAATTGTAAAATTATGAATATTTTTTTTTTTTTTCAATAAATTATATTTTTAATTTTAATAAAAAAAATGATCAAAAAACTTTGCCATTTCAAACAATTTGTTAATTTATTTCATTAAATATTGACAATTCTCAACAACAACTTTACAAATTAAAATTATTTTATTTTAAACGAAAAAGTCAATTAATATTTTTTGATATTTAATTAATATTTTAATTAAAAATTTATTTCAAAACAAATTAACTATTAATTAAATTAAAATTATATATTTAATTTTCTTTCAACTAAAAAAATAATTGATTCAATTATCACATTAAATTAATTTAAATACTTTTTAAACCATTTTTTTAATTTCTGTGTAAGAAATCAATTCTAAATAAAACAACAAAAACAAATGAAAAAATTGCGAAATTTAATTTCCTATTCCAAGAGCATAAAGAAAGCAGGCGTAAAATATTGTAATTTCCTGCATAAGGAAAGGACAAGAGAAGAAACTTTCTCAAAACAAAATAAAAGAATTCTCTCTCAAAGTTCTGTACGTGTAAATCTTCAACAACAACGTACATTCTTTCTACTACAACAATTATATAGGTTTCTCTTTCCATGATTTCTTGTACAAAAATTCGTAAAACTATTAAATTATAAACAGTGATGCCAACTTTGCCTTTTACTACATTTTTATTTATGTCAGTCCTTAAATACAAAATAATCCTTACAGACTAGCAAGTAAAACTAAAGTCCAATTATTTTAATAAGCTTTAGACATTTTTCTAAGTAGTTAATTTAAAAAAACGAAACGACAAATATTAATAAAATTTTGTATGAAAAAAAATTTAAAACTATAAAAAAACAGTATTTTTCACGTAACGTTTTTCGTTTCGCCTTATAAAATGAGCACCTTTAATTCAATACATGAACACTAATGTCTTTCTGCTTAGATAAGTCATTAAAAACGAATAGCTCTAAGCAATATATGCATAATATAATAAGTTTTATGTTATTCGATAAAAAATAATCTATTTCTTATGGTTTTTTTAATTCTCTCAATGCTAATGGAATGTGGGAACGTATTAGAACCCCTTTTAATTGAAATTACTGAAACGTGAAAAAGTAGTCTTACTGCCTGTTTGTAGAACGCGAGCGCAAAAGTGACTCGCTTAACTTACATTTAAAACAAAAATAATCAGCCATGTCACAGAGTTCAATTCCGTTCGGAAACGGAATTCATTCCGTATTTTAATGCTTCAGAAAATTACGGAAAAACTTTGCGGAATTAGACCATTTTTGTTTTCATGAACGGAGTGGGAGTTTTCTGTATCTTAAAAGCCAAAAAAACTATCAAAATATACTTTCTCCCAATAAAGAAATATATTTTCTTCGGTTTCGTACGGAATCATTCCGAACGGAATTGTACTCTGTGACATGGCTGAATATTTCAAAATTTGTTTTTGCTATAAATTTATGTTAAACGAGCCACTTTTGCGCTCGCGTTCTACAAACAGGCAGCTGAACTACCACAACTAGTGGTGAATAACGCTGTACTAAGTTTGTCATTCCGTGTGAAACTTTTTTATTATACATCTAAGACCCAATAAAGTATATATATTCTGGCTCCTTGAGTAATTCAAAGTCGATTTAGCCGTGTCCGTCTGTCGGTCCGTCTGTCCGCCTGTTGAAACCACGCTCACTTTCGACAAACGCAAAAGAAAAGAACAAACTTGGTCTCAAATTGCTTGTACTTATCCTAAACAGTTTGGGATTGAAATACAGCAACATCGGTTCAGTAGAATCAGAGCCATGAACCAATAAGTGAAACTACCACCCTAAAAAATTGATAATGTTGTTACAAAAACTAGCATAAATGGTGGAATTATACACGAAATGATATAAGACTTTGCACAAATTAGTTTTATATGACTGCAGATCATACTGGTTAGTTTCGTGAAGATCGATGCATAATTGACCATAGGCCCCATATAAGGCCTACGCTTGGAAAAGAGCTTAGCACGCCTAAATCCGTAATAATTAATGCTATCATTATAAAATTCGGCACGTCACTATTTTATAGCACTAGAAATCACACTGTCAAATTTCGTAAAGATCGGTCCATAATTTATTAAATTTAATAATTAGGCTATCATAATAAAATTCGGCACGTCATAGTTTTTTATGACTAGAATTCACATTGCCAAATTTCTTGAAGATCAGTCCATAATTTACCCAAGGCCCCATATAAACCCTACACCCGGAAAAATAATGCTATCAGAATAACATTTAGTACTTCACATTTTTGTAAGACTAGAAATCGCATTAATAAATTTCGAGATGGTCGATGCATAATTTACCCTATGCCCCATATTAATCCCACTTTGGGAAAATAATTAAATTCGCCTAAAACCATAACAGATTAAATTCATGTGGCCAGAAAAAATATCATGCGATTTTGTGATATGCGGTCCATAATTTACCTTAGATCCCATATAAAGCAGCCTTCTGAAATTGACTGAAACTTATTCTAGTTTATTTTTTTTTTTTAATACCAGGAATCAGTCTTCAGAATTTTGCGATAATTGGTTTATAATTTACCATAAGTCCAATGCAAATTAGCCTACTGAAAATCATTTTAGTTCCGCTTAAACTGTAACGAATCATGATATTTTACTCAAGCCAGTTCAAAGTTCTGACAAGAAACGCAAATAACTTTCTTATTGTCGGTCAATAATTTAATATAGGTCTAAGCTGCAACCAATTTTAATGCAGACGCTCGTTTTTGTGAAGATTAATTTATAATATGTATGTAGATATCATATAGCCCACTCCTGTCGGTGGAGGGTATCAAAGATTCGGCACAGCCGAATATAGCACTCCAACTTGTTTGTTATACTATTTAGTAGTTTTGTGGAAAATATTTAAAAAAGTGCAAATGGAAAAACATTTAAGGTACGGATAAGTTTTGGATCGAGGATTATATTGTTATAAAATGCTATAAATTTATTGTTATATTCGTACTGGCGACCAGTTAAATCACCCAAAACAATGTGCACAAATCGCCCAAAAATATTCCATACGAACTCGGTTGTTTTTGCATAACAAATACATATTACTGTATTTTTGGGCAATTTTTCGTAATAATTGTTGTTTAATAATTCACTCTTGCCATAGTTGAGAAATATGTTTGGGTTTATATGGCGCTTTTTAATTTTGACAAATTCTCCAATGAGATAGTAAAACATAACCGTTGCAAGATCTAATTGCAATGCAACTTTTTTTTTTAGTAATTTATATATTTTTATTCATTAATAAATTTAATTATATAAGTAAATTACGGTGTCAACAGTTAAAGTGTTTTATAAATTATTAGTTGTTTTTGTTTGGCTGTAGGTCCACGTAAATAAATAAAATAAAAAATAAAAATTCGTGATATTTTCGTTTTTTATATTTTTATTCTTTTGCCAATATTTCGGTAAGCATCGCTAACCATCTTCAGGGGTATGTAAACAATTAAAAATATAATAAACACAAAACTTCACAATAACACTTGTGCCACTTCTTATTAGATTTTATTAATAATTTTATTTTATTTATAATATCAAACGCTCAAAGCGTGGTGGACGGAGCTAATCCAGTGCCCATACTGCCGAATAGTACACCCATAGAAAATACATTTTTCAATATGGTCAACTCCAAGCAAACTATTTTTAACGAAATTTTTTAAACATATTTTTTTATTGTAACCGGCAAACATATTATAGTTAAATTAGTCCTCCACCAAGAAGCCACACCCATATTATGGTTGTATCCGAACATGTTATGGTAAATAATAACAAAAATATGTGTACCACTTATGATAGCATGGTTGTTTTTCAGCCATAGCATGTTGCTCTTAGAAAAAAGGAAAATACTATGGTTAAATTAAAAACAAATAATTGTCCTTATTTAACCATAACATGTTTAGAGGCAACCATAACATGAATGTGGCTTCTTGATGGAGAAATAATAATAATTTACCCTTAATATGGTTGCGGGTGACAATAATATGGTTAAATTTACTATAATATGTTTAAAAATGTTCGTTAAAAAAGGTTTGTTTGCAGTTGACCATATTGAAAAATGTATTTTCTATGGGTGTACTGTTCGGAGTTGACCATATTGCAAATTGTTTTTTCTTTCCGTGTAGCACCAGGCACAATTGATGCTTTTATAGAAATATGTAGGGACAGTATAAAAATCCCGAACTTCAAAATCTCGAAATGCCAAAATCCCCAATTTTTTAAATTCCGAATTCCAGAAATCTGAATCTCAAAATCCGAACTTTATAATTACGAAATTTTAAATCCAAAATTTAAAAAACTAGATATAAAATTCAGATTTTTTAAGCTTTATTTAGCGAAGCCGGTGTTTTTTATATTTTAGAGGAGAAAAATCTTGGGTCAGGTCAAAAGTCTGCTATGTAGAAAAGCTTTAGTTAGCGATTCGGGATTTTAAGTTTCGAGCATATAACCCCAAACCAAAAAAGTATGTTTAAACTTCTTTGTAAGAATTATTAAATAAAAGTTTGAAAACAAAAATTGGGTGAGTTTTCAGCCTTTGAAGAAATAAAATATTGTTCCGCTCTCTTCATCGATGTTTCTCAAGCTTTTGATAAACTCTGGCATGAAGGCTTATTACATTAATTGAAGCTTAACTTACCAGTAAACACACACAAGCTGACAGAAAGCTACTTAGTCGATCGAAACTTTGTTATTAAAGGTGCTTTTTAAAGTTCTCCTCAGTCAATTGATGCTGGAGTCCATCAGGGAAGCATTTAACATATACATCAGACATGCCAACAAACAAGCGCACCCTAACTTCAACATTTGCTGTTAATACAAATTTTCTAAGCGTACATGAAAACAGTCAAGAGGCATCTCGATACCTACAGGATCATATAGTTCAACTAAAACTGTGGTTAAAACAATAAAGATAAAGGTCTCAAAGGTATTAAAATCAATAATCAATTAATGCGCCAACAATCGCATGTAAAATATCTCGGTATTCATCTAGATCATTTAACATGGAAATGCAACATAGAAGCAAAACTAACACAAATGAAACAAAAAGCATTTCAAATTTATTGGGTTATTGGAAGAAATTCTGTTCTAAGCCTCGATTGGAAACTTCCGAAACACTGCCTTGGCCTCAAATATCGAAAAAAAATTCAAAGGCGCCAAATTAAACTTCTTCGAATAATCACAGTCGCTCCCTGGTATGTTAAAAACTCAAATATTCACAAGGATCTCATATGCCATTAGTAAGAACTATTATTACGAAGTATGCAGTAAAATATTTAAAAAGGCTTGAGTCGCACCCAAATCCACTAGCTCGAAATATCTTAAATGCCAGTGGCCACTCTAAATTAAGAAGAAGAGATACTACAGGACTCATTCCACGAGAAGAGCGCTAAACATCTACATATATGCACAGAAACCGTGATGAGAAAAAATTTCGTCTGGCATTGGCAGGACAATGGCAGGTATTAGAATAAGATTTGATTAATTCATTAATGTTAGTTCATATTAAATATATGAAGATTCAATAAATAAATAATGGAAAAAACGATTATTTTTTTTTAATAAAATTTTCATATATATTTTTTGGGCCATTTTTCGTTTACTTTGAGTCTTTCTACTGGCAGCCATTCATACTTAAACGCTGAAGTAAAGGGAACTTTAAGTGTCATTAACTTATTTAAAAATAAAATGTCGTTAAAGACATTTTATTCATACTCGCTGAATTCTTCTCTGCAATACAAATTATTTATAGTAAATAAAAAACAACGAATGTGATCTAAGTCTACATTCACACTTTTCATCTTTTGATGCTCAACTCTTGTGTTTTATGGAGAGGGAAGCAAGAAGAGAAGGGGTTGGTACGGAGATGCCTGTACTTGGGCAGTACGCTTTGTGTTCTCATTCGTAGGTATATGCACAACAATGGCTCCAAGTAAATTTTTTCTTTTCTTTTTCTCTTTGGTTCGCTTTGAATAAAAGTGTTGTTGTTTTGAAGGGAAAATAGTTGAAACCGGTTGCTGCGTGTGAACATAATGGCATCTTCAAAAGGGAATTGAAAAGAAGTTGAGCATCAAATGATGAAACGTATTAATTGAGACTAAGTGTGTGAATAAGACCTATGACAACCGCTAAAGGCGACAAAATTTAAACAATTATTTCAATTAAGTTGATTTTATACAATAAAAAAAAAAAAAAAATTTTATCAAAGAAATAGGAAATAATTTTCTGGATAAGGACCTCCTAATATGAAATATTCTCAACCTTACCAAATGAACATAAAATATTGCATAAAAGTCGTCAGAGCCGTTTCGTTCTGCTTAAAATTATTTGGATATTGCTCATACAAAAAAAAAACTAACATAGCGTTAATAAAATGGGAGGGTGAAAGTTTTGGGATATGGGTATTTTTTGATGCCAAAGAAAAAAAAATGCAAAATATAACAGATAGGAACATAATTAAGCGGTATGAAATATACTTAACGAACTATTCTTACCAAATATACATAAAATTTTCATTTAAATCGGTTGAGGCGTTTTGGAGGAGTTAAAACACAAACATCGTTATACGAGATTTTTATGTACTTAAATATATAAGATCAAGAATAGGTTGTCTTAAGCGAGATAATCGTTGTTTTTCAAGCAAAGAAATACCAGAGGTGCTATGCTTAAAAATTAATTTTAACAAAATATACAAAAAACAATAATATGTATGGAATTAAGACAATGATGGCCAACAACATCAAATTTTATTTACCAATGTCAAATTTAAATAGGATGAAAGTACTAATTAAAGATAAAGGTGTTCCTTTATTAAATTGAATAAGAACGTTTTTAGTGTTTTACTTTTAAGAAATTTTTTTTTAGCCCTTTTTGCGCTATTTAAAAAAAAAATATGGTGATCTAAAACCTTAATTTTATTAAATTTAGCCGTTTTGGCGCGTTTGCTGTTCCAAGGGTTGGCATTACTATTTTAAAGGACGAATGGAAAAAGTGTAAATAAGAAATGTAATAATGAAATGTCTAAAAGTAAATAAGAGAATGGGAAAGAGTGTATTATAGTTAAATAAAGAGAAAGAAAGAGAGAGTATAAATTGTAAAATGGCATTTTAGTTGGGTTAACCGTAAGCAAGGATACAAGGCAAAGAAATAACACACCTACTAAAAAGAAAATTAGGGTAGGACCTATTTACATTCAAAATAAAAAACATAATTTCTTTTTTGTAAAAAGCAAGGATACTCGCTCTTTAGTAGTAGTGCTCTTTATATTACTCTTTTTCCTACATTATAAACAAATATATTTTTAATTAAAAACAAATTAAGAAAAGAATTCCAAACAAAATAATTTAATTTTCTCTGTGTTTATTGTAATAATTAATGCACTTGCACACTTATTAATTGGAATTTATAAGCAAGACCGATGTCTTTTTTGTTTTTATTGTTGTCATTGACATTATACATACATACATACATATGTTAGTATGTGTAACTACACTTTTTGATAACACTATAAACTCATAGACATCGTGACGTCTAGAGTGCAGTCTGGTGTTTTGTTATCAGATGAGTTTAAATAAATTTGCTGAATACATATAATAAACTATAAACAATTTAAATAAATTGTTTATACAAATAAATGATCAGACTTTTATTCGTCTCTTTGTTTGCCCGACTCACTATCACCCCATTTTCTTTGTTTATTTTTTATAAAAAAATAAAATCTTTCTAAACATTTTTGATTTGATGTTGAAATCGGTCTAAACATTGTGTTTATTGTTTGTTTTATATGTAGAACAATAACCCAGAAATAAATACATATGTATATACTCTAAATTTTTTGAAAAAATCGACACGTAATATTCATATCTAACCGCTGTAAAAGTATCGTGCTATTTTGTCTATTTTTGGCTAATGAAACGGTTGGTTTGAAAATCCTTTTTCATATGCCTTTAATGTAAAATTGAAAATTGTCCTGCTTCTACTGAAAATTTTTAAATTTTGTGTCAATACAGTAATGCTGAACAAGTGCGATATGTATGCGAATATATTTTAAATTCACACAAAAGGTTAATAACTTTTAAGTGTCTGAAAATTAAACTAAAAATTTTTATCTCCATTTTAGATACTTGTAGTTTTAGATTAAACTTTTTTCATGTTTCTTTAAATTTTCATTATTTAATAGTGTGTGGGTTTGACTTGGCCAATGATGTGCGGCATTTTTTGCTTGAATTTCAAATTAAATTGCCCACATCTTCATGATGTTCCATAATGGGTTTTTTAATACGACACATGGGAGTTTATTCGGTTTTTTTATATGATATAAATTAAAATTTTAAAGTATACAATTCAGAGGAATTTTACAGGAAAATTTAAACTTTATTCAAGTAGTGAACTTTAAAACATATTCGATGAAATGTATGGTGTTAGTTTCTAAATCACTACTCCGCACTTAAAAAAAAAATGTCGTACAAATTTTTTAAACTTCAAAAAGATTTTTTTGAAAACTTTCACAAGGTATGGTGATGGAATTTACAAAATAACCACTTTATAAAATAAATAAATTTCGCTTTAAAGATTGTTCATTTTACAATAGATTATTTCTTATCGAAACTGGAATCCTCATAGTGACGTCATATGACAACAAATATATTTACCGAATTAGCTTATTGGGAAACAACTATAATCGGCCAAAAAACAGATGAAACTTTAGCACATGTACTTAACATTGATTGTTTCTTTTTATAAAAAATTTTTTCTTTAAAATCGAAAGCTTTTTTTTTCAAAAAAAAAACGAATTTTTAGAACATCAGATAGAACTCGAAATCTTTAAAATAACACAAAAAATTAAATTAATATATATGTACATGACATTTGGTTGGTTGGTTAACGTGGTAGCAACCCCGAAACTAGGCGTGCTGCAAGTAGAGTCGATAGTGACTCCGTTTTGATACCACAAAACTCCCTAAGAGTAGGAACCCCGGATCAAGCGTGACCCAAGGCAATACTGAGGTGTCTAAGGCTGGCTCTAGCCAATTGCGATGAGATATTCCACCAAATAGCCGAGTTGCACTCGCGATAATTCAGAGAGTCCTTGTAGAAGGTAATTCCCAAATAATCCATGTCGTGTTGAATTAAATCCTGGGCAATCACATATGAGTTGAAATACTGTCTCCTCAGTTTCCGGTTCCCTGTTTTAAAAATCAATTAAACTTTCGAAATCATTGTCTCACCAAAACAAAATGAAGCTATGAATTATGTTTGGATTTAAATATATATATATACAGATACCTACATCTATATAAGATTTATTTGTATTAAAGTAATTTTCGGAATGGGGCGTTTATTAAATTTTTGGTCAATTTTGGACAAGCCGTAATAATTTTAAAAGACGTTTTTTAAGCCAATTTAAATAAATATTTTCAATATTTACCCTTTTACATTGTCTTATCTAGAAAAATTATAACTTTATATATACATTTGTCAAATATTTTGTCGGGTCGACAAATTTACAATAATTCGGGAGACTTTCTCTTTGCCCACCACAAGGAAACAATTTTTGTTATCGACATTATATAGAACTTGATATCGGCGAAATGTTGGGAAAAAGTGGCTAATTTTCGATACTAATTCGACTTATATTGCACATGGATTGGTAGAGCTCCAATTTCGGACATTTGTAATTTCCTTTTAAAACAAAATCATTGTAATTAAAACTTGCTTGTTGTTTTAAAATTCTTCATTTAAATTTTGTTGCTTTTTGGCCAGATTTTTTTTTATAGACACAACAATTTTTTTTTTTTTTGCAAAAAAAGTTATTCATTTTAAGTTTTATATCAAACAAGTTTGTACACATATTTAAATCTACAGAAGCAAGTATTTTATGCATACTTATATCTAGTATGTGTCTTTATAAAAATAAACATAAGCTTTTTCATTATTTTGTTTTTATTTCATTGTTGTTTAATTGCTTTGAGGCATGAAGAAAAGTGTATTTGTGCACATTTATTCACATATACGTTTTGTGTTTAGAAACAACAGCTGGCACAAAGTTCAAACTTACATTTAACAAAACAACAAGAAATATTTTTACAAGTGATTTTTTTTTGTTGTATTTTAGCATGTCTTTAACTTGTAATTTAACAAACTATTTAAGAACATGTGTACTTGTGCTAAAGAATAACATTTCCTTTAGACAGGTTTTTTTATCCTCAATCAATTTTGAGGTGGCATACAAAATTTGTTATTGTTGTTGAAAGATCTTTGAATTTTTTTAGATGTTTATATTACTTTTTGTACCGCTTTAGCTCTTCTGATTTTACACATTTTTATAGGTATAAATCCGTTAAAAATTTACTTAGATACAAATTATAACATATTAACAGTCTTCTACCACTACTTCCTTCTATGCGATTCTTAGTTTTTAATGTAAACATCTCGAAATTTTTGTTGTTTTTTTAACTTCACGGTCGTTTATATTGTTTTAGGTACCCGTACACGATTTGTTTATTACATCTCACTTTTCAAATTTTCCACTACAAAATACATACATGTCGCGTGTCACCTTTATAACATTGCTTTTTACATAATTTTGCTTTAGGCAACCTTTGATTAGCAATAAAACTTCAGATGTAAATGATATAAAAAAAATATATATATATTAAGTTTTAGACACCAGCAGAATATAAAGCATTTTCTGGCCAGCTACGACCTTCGTCAGCATTATTTGTGTCACACTGGAGAGTGATACTTTATAAATTGAATATATTTAACTCAACTATTTTACCAAATAGAATCTAGGAATTATTTCTTTTTTTATAAGCTACTTTATTATATTCAAAATTTTTTATTTTTCGAATTTATTTTATTTATTATTTTATAAAAATACACATTTGAAATACATAAGTATGTGTAAAAATAGCAGAGTGATCGAATTCGACACATTTTTAACAAGCTGAGCATCCTACCGGTTGAGTTGAGTACGCTGAAATTAATGGTGCTAGTCATTTTTCAAGGTTAGCGCTAATATTCGCGATAGTCGAGATTGAAAATTTTTATAATATAATACCATGAAACGATATTATCAATACTTTTGGAATTATTGTTCAATTGAAATCAATCCAACTCTGTTAAATACAGTTTTTCTTTTATTTTTCACGGAAAAAATCCCGATTTTTTTTTTAAGATTTTTTTTTTCTTAAATCTATTGTATACACTGTGCTTGTCGCAAATTTTAACAAGCTGGGCACCCTACTAGCATAGCTAATAATTTATATACAAATTTTTAAGAAACTTTATTTTTTTTGCAAATTTTTTTTGTTTTTGGTTTGACTTTGCAGTTTTTTTTTTTTTTTTTTTTTTGTTGGGACCAGCACTCAGGGGATGACCTTTACTAATGCAATG
This sequence comes from Pollenia amentaria, assembly GCA_943735925.1. Lineage (NCBI taxonomy): Eukaryota > Metazoa > Arthropoda > Insecta > Diptera > Polleniidae > Pollenia > Pollenia amentaria. The sequence continues at coordinate 181,240,708 of OX031007.1, read as the reverse complement.
CATTGTGTTGGAACTAGGAAAATAGGTTATGGGAAGGAGGAAAGAGGGAGTAGTTTTTGTGAACATTCGACTTGAACTTTTTCATGTTGTAAGTGAGAGGGAAGACTTCAGCAGGAAGGTTATTTTTTTATTACTAAAAAAAAATTCTAGATGTTTATTTAACAACTTTTTATATTATTTCATTCATAATGCCTAACGTAACTAAAATATTCTTCTTTTTCCTGATTATTTTTTTCTTCATTTAACAAAAATTTAGTCAATTTGACACACAACTTTGTTCCAATCAATTAAATTTATTAAAACATTTGTTTTTTAACTAGTAATCTAATTTCACTAAAATAAAATAGCCACTATTTACAATAATTTCCCAATTAAATTTAAACAATTACAACAAAGTCATTTAATACAACTATAAAAAATAAACTTTAATGACCTTATAAATTTAATTTCAAAACACTCAAATAAAAATACCTGTTTGTTGTTAACTGAGAACTTGTGTATAAAAGTACAACAACGTCGCTTGCTCCTATTAGTATTCTTTAGAAATATCTATGATTTCATCATACATTTCTGTTAGATAACTCTGAAATTATTTTATAACTAAAAACTACAGGCAGACAGAGTTTAATAATTACTAGTTTAGTTTAAAAACTGGGAATATGACTGTGCAATTTAAACTTATAATTCTTAGAAAATTAGTATTTGTTTTCTTGATATCGTTTAAAATTGTCGTTTGTGCAAATAGGCAAACTTGCGAGACACTTTTCACCCTTTATAATTTTTGTGGAATTATAAACAATAAATGTCAGTCTGTCAGAAAAGTCAATACAAAATTAAATTAAAAAAAAAAAAATATTTAAAATGAAAGTTTAAATTTGTGAATAAAATGTAAAAGTTGTTTTTAAAAATGCATAAAGAAAGCCAAAAGAATAATTTGCTCAAATTATTGCAAGAATTTATTGTTTGTGAATTATTCATTGAAAACTTAACGTCGTTCTGTTTGTTTAAATACGCAAGTTTACGAGTCAAAACTGTTGGGCAATTTTACGAAGTTTGTGCAAATTAATTCTCACACAATTTTTGACTGTTCATTTATGAGGGCGTTAAAATTCACAGATTGCATAGAGTGCGAGACTTTTAAGCGATATCATGAAAACCCTCTATAAAATTTATAATTCATTTTACAGGGTACATCTGTACTCGTATTAGGATTTTCCATTAATAAATAATAAAATGTCAGAAACCTTTATAAACAAGTGCCTGTCCGTAAGTAAAAATTTTTAAAAAATATGAACATAACGCTCATTTGCTGCAACTGCGTCATAAGTAAAAATCGCAAATTTTGGCTTAATATCACTTAGGCATAGTAAATCATTCTTATGAAGATATTGTACATATTTCTTATGAAGATACAATAAACTTAACTCCTGAGAGAAGAATAAAATTCTTTTGCATTACGTTGTGCGTTAATTTTAAACTTTTAAGTCGTCTTATGTAAAACTAATATTTTTGAGTTACGACGATGTTGCAGCAAATAAGCGATAGATACAAATACTATTTAAAACGTTATTCTTAAAGCGGAATTGTTTTCAAATAGAACTCTTAAATATTAAGTTGTTCATTAAAAAACATACATATGTATTTTTCGAAGGTTTTATTATGTATATTTAGATGAAAAATCAGTCGAAAAATGTAGAATGTTCCAACTACAACTTAACGTTAACCTTCATCCAGTTGCAGTGGAATAGACCTGAGTCTGTAGCATCATTTGAGCTAGCAATTCTTACACTGATAGACTAGCCAACTGTCCACTTGACTTAGTGAGCACCAAGATCTAAAAGATTATTTTAGTAAAATATTCTCTGAAAGGTGCAATTCTAGGAGCCAGTCGCGGATCCAAAATAAAATTTAAAAGAATTAAAACAGTAAAACAGAAAAAAATAAAAAAAAGTCAAATTTTAAAGATACTGAAAACAAAATTTTCAGTTCTTATTTCTTGACTTAAATTCATTTAACCCTTAAATGCCCAAAGACACCGATTTTGATAAAAAAAATATTTATGATGTGTCAAATGGTCAAAAAAAATCAACTGCGTACCAATTTTATCGAAATTTTTTTTTTTTAAAAGTTATTTCGAAAATAGTGGTTGTATCTTAAAAGATAAACTGGGCACTCCCCTATAACATTCTTAACAAGGAAAGTACATAAATAAAATACAAATTAAATACACAAATATTATTTTTTATTAAGTTTCACGTTAAAATAGAAATAAAATGATAAAAATTATATTGCTCAAGAGTTATATAACTAAAGGCCAGCTGCCGGGTGGATTTTTGTCTCTATGGTGTAACAAGTACCGGCTACGCTAAGTAAAGCTTCTCTGCATAGCTGGCCTTTGGCCGGACGCAAGGATTTCTCCTCTGTAGTACAACAAATATCGGCTTCGCTAACTTAAGCTTCTCTGCGTAGCCCTTGGTATACCATAGTGGAGAAAACCCTTGCGCCAGGCCGAAGGCCTGCTAAGAAGCCAAGCCTAAGTTAGCAGATACGGCATTTGTTACTTCATAAGGGGATAAAATTCTTGAGCCTGGCTAAGTCCCAACCTTGCTATCTATCGCGTGATTCTTAAAACCATTTTATCTTATTTCATTGCAGAAATTTGGGGTCTGATTTCAAATGAAATAAGTACTTAAAAATTAGGATGTTATTTAATTTTTGCTTGTGGCGTTATTTCATTTCATTAGGGGCTTATTTTATTTTCAAAATTGAAGTTTTTTTTATATTAAATAACTTTTGGGGGTTATTAAAATTTTTTTTTTTTTTTGGGTTAATTCTTGGGGGTGGGTTATTTCATGCCGCCGAAAATTATATATCCAGATGCTTCTTCAAAGCTCAGCATATGAATAAGGCTAAATAATAAAGGGGTGCATAAATAAACAAAAACGAGTTTTTAATTTGTTGGTAAGTGCTCAGTGTATCTTTAAAGATACAACCATTGGATAAAGCTTTATAGCGCTTCCCCTGAACCCAATTTATTTAGATTTTGCCTAATAGCGCATGGACATTTATTCGAAGCACCTTATATTTTTTTTGACCTCAATTTCTGCTCAGATCTAAGATATTACGATGTAATTGACTTAATTTTTAAAAAATATAATTTTTAATGTTTACGGCTATTAAAACAGAAATTTTTATAATTTAAAAAAAAAATTATTTAAGATGAATTTCTTGAGATTTCTCAACAAAAATAATTTAAGATGAATTTCTTGAGTTTTCTAAACATACTTGTGTTGTTTCAAATTTATCTTGACTTAAAATAAGCCCGTGGAAATTTTTTTTAAATGGTTGTATCTTTAAAGATACAGTGGGCATTTAAGGGTTGAAATTGTTATAATTCAGACTTTTTGTGTGTCAAAATTGACTTTCAGAAACTGTTGACAACTGTTGAGCCGAACATTTTCGTCTTAGAAACGGCATTATGAGTATAATGCAAAATTAACAGCTAATAAACATAAAGAATTGAAAAAAAATAAAGGCTGAGGTTGTGCACAACATGTTGACTAGAGGTAGCTAAAAAATTTTATGATGGAATAAACGGCCTCAAATACCCAACTGTTGTGTTGAGCGGAAGTGCTCAACTATGCGTTTCTAAGACAAACACTAAACGGTTACACAACAGTTACGCCTTATGAACGTGCCCATTTTTTAAATAACTATTAAGAGGCTGATTGTAAGAACATTATAAGCCACCTGGGGTCAAATGCATTGAAAAACTGGTTGCCTGTTTTCTTACCCCTTCCAACATCCCTTTAAAAATGTTTACCTATTTTCCAATTAGTTTCTCATTTGAATGCCGATTGACTTTTTTTTATTAAATGTTTTTCGTAATGACATCAAAGGCCACAATAATGTCATACAGCTCAAAACCAAATCATGAATTTCGAAGAAGTTATGCATTAAAGTCATAATTTTTATTTATATAAATATTTGATATCGATATTTAAACATGTTCATAAACATATTTTTTAACCAAATTGAAAACTGAAATTAAGATTCTCGCATTTTTTTAGTCACGCAATTTCTACATTTACAAATTTAGTTGACATATTCTTCTTTTTAATATTTCTCCTTATTTGCACAGTAGCTAATTTTTCATTAATAATAATGAGATTTCACAGAATTGTAATGAAAATTTCTTGAGTTTTCAATTGAGATTTTGCCTTTGAAAATCAGTTAAAACAAATATCATTAATTCGTTCGCTTAACAACTCATGACAGGAAACGGAAGTCAATATGCATTTTTTTTTATTTCAGTAATTAAACATACATTTTTTGTTTGTGTTACGTTCTTAAAAACAAAAAAACACATTTAAATATTTGTTGCAAAAAATATTTAATTACCCTTATTAATATCAGAAAATTTTTTTTTTTTTGTTAACTAGAAATTAAAATAATAGTTAGTTTTAACAAAACTTGGTGAAATGCATACATAAAAAAGCTAAATCTCTTTAATTGTTTCTGAAAAGTTAAACAGCAACATGTGTAGAATGCGATACGCATTAAACACATGAAGTAGGTTCGCTCTATTGTTGTGCATGAATGGCATGCCTAAAAAAAGGTCAGTTGCAACGCAAATAAGGCTTGGTGTGGACCTTTATCTTAATCGTCAAAAGAAACAAATCATTAGAGATGGGATTTTTTTTTTGTCAGATTTTTCCCAAATAATCGACATCGATACAAAATTCATAGAAAATATCAAATTAACGTTGAAATGATGTAGTCGTCTACTTGAAGTGTCAACAACTCAAAATATATGTCGACATCGACAACGGCTGATATGATAGGGGTGAATAAGTCTATAATTGACAATTGCTGAATTTTGACCCTTTCTAAAAATCGCTTTTACCCAGATAAAGCACTAAAAATATATAACTTAATTCTAACTCCACTAAGTTTAATTCGAGTTGATCAATACCTGGACGTAGGTTACATGTAGGTCCCATTTTCGTAAATCGCTTAAACCCGGAAAAATTGTTAGACATATTCAGCAATCGCAACAATCATCTTCATAAACAAAGTAAAATCTTGACTGGCCTAATTGTCGAACTTGTTTTCCAGGACGTAAAATGAGACATTCCTGCACCGTAAGTGGATTATATTTAAGTCAAATTTCGTCAGCATCTAGTTCAAATTAAGTATCGATATTAAGGATAAAATCTGAGCAAAGAAAAAATCTGTTGCAAGTCTTAATTTAAAAACAAGAAGTGCAAGCTAAAACACATTGACAGAAATCACTTTTGCTATATCTTATAACTTCCGATGAAAAATTGTATATTACAATACCTCCATGGCAAGGAAACGTATATGAAGCCAGCTGAATCGACCCCAAATTTTAATATTCAAAGCAAAACGGTAATAATTTGTATTTAGGAGTATCAGAAAAATCCTATTTGTTTTAAGCTACTGAAATCGGTCCTGATGATAACAGGGAATCTGTACTGAATAAAATTGATTCGTTGTAGGCGAACATTAGCCAAAAATTACCCGAAATGTGCGACCTGTAGACATTTGCCGTAATTCGCTAAAGCTAAATCTCTATAGCTAAAAATATATAAAGCAAATTTAGCGATTTTTGGCTACGAACGCAATGCTGTAACGTACATTGCTAAATTTGGCAATGACATAAAAATTTAAATCGCCGCAATTTTAGATTTTAATGCCATCGCTGAAATGTTTAAATTTTGTATTCTCTAACTCTAAATTAGTAGTTGTTGCTCTCTAAAATACTAAATTTTTAGCAGCGAAAGTTTGAAGGTGCTAAAAGTTATTAAAATACAAGTGTTTTTTAATTTAATGTTTCTTGTTAAAAAAAAATAATTTTTTATAGTATAATGGAAGAAATAACCAAAAGGGTGATAAAAGAACAAAAGTACATTCAGTATTTGGAGGAGCACAAAGAATTTGCACACGACAGATATATAAAATATCTTCAACATTAAGTCAAGTAAAATATAAAAATTCACTTTTTTAAGATTTGTAAATTCCGCCGGATCTAATAGCCTTGTTGGGCAATGAGACACCTTAGCAGAGAAACTGAACGATTTAGAAGAATAACTACATTTTCATTTTTTCCTATACTAATCCCGCAAAGCTATTCGCTTGTCTGCAGGAAAGAAACCAGAGTCTCTGGCGGGAATCGAACCGCAAACCCGGCGCTGATAGACTAGCTCACTACCAACTAGCCTACCGGGGCACCCTATATTTATGGATTTAGTTGATATATCTTCAATCTTTATATCTTACACTGTGCAAAAAAAGCAGTGCAATTAAAGCTCGAAGCGCTTTAGACAACCGTGTCTTTCTTAATATAGACTTCATAAATGGTGCAATTTCTGCAATATAATCATAACAAACCTCCAGTGGAAGTCTTAATAGTTCCCGAAATTGTTCGCTTGAAATATCGAAAAAAAATCCGTGGAGCCGCGCACATGCTTCCTCTTCACAGTGAGTTTATAGCGCTCATTTACTCCATTTAATCTAGCTATTATTTGCGTCGATAAAAGACACTCACATTTTTAAACAATAGGTTAATATTAATACATATTGCTGCCAATAACACAATGTACAAAATATTCCCAAACACTATAGGGCTTATTTTCTAAATCACTTCACCTTGCGTTGAGAAAGTTTTCACATAAATTGTTTTTGAATTTTTAAAATGTTTATAAAAATATTTTTCAAGTGAAGTGTTTTAGAAAATAACCGCCTTCGTTTTTTGTTTATATAAAATTAACAAACTATTTGTAGAGATGCCACCTGTTAAAAATTTTCACATAATTTCCGCATTTGGTTTTGTAATGAAAAAATACTGTGCATAAATTATCTGACTATTGATTATGGCGTTAATGAATTGTAAAAAATGATTACAATATGTTTGTCTGCTTTTAAGAGCCGTTCATCAAAGTAGAAAGAAAGAAATAATCTATAGAAGCAATTGAACTTACAGAATACAGATTTAGCGACTTCACAAAAATATTTTCCCAACATATTTTTCTTTTACACGCAAAGAAAAAACATGGTTGATACAATCACAATCGCAAACTATCATTAATGTTTGTGGCTATGATTGTGTCAAACACGTCTTCAGTAACAATATATGTTCAGACATGTTTATTGCTTATTATTGTCTCAAAAATATTATTATGCTTAGAAGAAAAACACAAATGATCTTCCTAACCATGTATTTATTTTTCCCATTACCATGCAAAATGTCTATTTGAACAATAAAACCAATAAAAAAATCAATTTCAAAAATTTCACGTATTAATAAAATTACAACATACATATACATACAGCTAAGCATAAACTAATAAATAAAATTCAATACATACATTTATATATATATGTTTATATACTAATAGCTTTACCTGTTTAAATAAACGTATGATAATTAATTTTGCAATCATGCAACCCCTTTTTCTCCCGAAAAACTTTTAGTTATTTTGTAGTCATTCATGTTTCCCAATTAACTGACTCTCGCAGACTGAAAATTATGTGGAAGAAGATTTTATTTGCTTTATAAACACAATCTGTTTTGACAATAAATGTTTGCTCATTTAGAGCATGTGTTTTAAAGCGAACAAAAATGATGGTATCAAACATATCTTTTGTGTACAGCTAATATTATGATTTTAATTCTATAGTTGAAAATATATACATTATAGTAGCAAATATTTCACCTAATTTAATATGTTTAGCTAGATCATGGTGACTTTTTAGGTGTAAAACACCATATAATATTTTTATAGTGAATTAAAAAATGTTAAGGGGAAAAATATTTTTTCAAGTTAAATAAGGATTACAATAAGTTTATTACGGTAAACATATTAGGCAAATATGAATAAAAATGGTCGCAGTGACCATTCATTAATCATGTTTTTTCTCTGCGTGTAGTATATCAGCGATCGAGGTTTAGCTTTAAGGGCATAATAAACCACACAGATTGCATGCGCTTCATTTTTGCTTCTGTTTGCCAATAAACAACAAAATCATATTTCGTACAAAAATAAATTTTTCATTTTTGTTTCGTTTTCAACGAATGCAGACGACGATTGTGCTTTAGGAATTTTGCTCGCTATTTGTTTAAAACGGAGAAGAAATATAAAAGAAAACAAAAAAGAATTTTGGAGTAAAGAGTACTCTAACGACGAGCTGTTTTGGGGGAAACAATGCTTTTAAAAAAAATTAGAATTTACGGCTGAAAATGATTTTATTGCTTCTTCTTCTATGTCTTTACCCTGCAAAGTTTTCGCTGAAATGATTACTTTTAGCACTATACACAACAAAAAGTTTGACAAATATCCAAAATGTCTGCCAAATATTAATAATTTTTAATATTTCTAAAAATATTGCTTCAAGTGTTTGTCCAAACAGCAAACAGCCCAATTTACCACACAAACTATTTGTACAAACGTAAAATTGTGCCATGTTTGCCAAGCTTTTTGTGTGGTTTATTATGCCCTTAAGCTAAGCAAATTACAGAATATGGCTGCAGGCACATACATTGACGTTATATGCCATCATGAGAATGCTCTTAATGAAAGCGGTTTTAAAAGAACTTTAGCCTTCTTCTTTTTGCACAAACCAACCAAAACCTTTCTTGGGCAAATTGTCAAGCAATTATATATATGTGTGTATGTATGTGGCTATCGAAAAAATAAATTTTACACGGAAATTTAAAACAACCCTGCGGAAAATTTATGTCAATTGTTCTTAAAGCACTTATCCCGTGACCAATGAATACAATATTAAAATAAAAAGGAACGAACTGTGAAAGCGGAAAACAGGACATATCACTTAACTGGTGATAATGTGTTTAAAGTGTAGTTACTCCAGAGGAAAGGTAATTGACACAAAACTAGTCATGTGACTGGATTTGGAGCGGTTTTCACGAACTAGTTTCAATTCCCAGCTCAGTCAAGAATGAAAAATTATCAATAAATTTTAATTCATTTCATGTTGTACAATTCCTTTCTTCATAAAAATAATTAAATGAAAATTAAATTCAATGAACTTAAGCCTGATTAAAATATCAATATATGGATTAAAAAGTTTTAACAGTTCAATAAAATAAACACAATAATCACAAGTCACTTGACAAGTTTGCTGTTAGTACTCTTTCCCCTAGGGAAAGTCTGACGTTTTGATCTGTGTCAACAAATATGATATTATACTCTTGGACTTTTTCACCTCTAATTGATTAAATTTTTCTTTTATTCTCATTTTATCGAACTTTACTACAGAAGTAAAGACATAAACTTTATGTAAAGAAATAGATTCACTTTCTAAAAAAAGTGCGAAATTTGTTTAGGTATAAATTAATTACTTTAAACGCTTCCATTAACCCAATTTGACTTTAGTGGAAATCTATGACTTTTAGTTTCTATATGAAGGTGAGGTCTATGAAATAAAAATCTAAAATTGTGTTATAGCTATGTATATAAAAGTTGTCGCAGGGATAACTAGAATTTCAAACATACATACATACGATACATTCATGTCTTCTAAATGTCAATAAGTACTTATAAATTTTTAATTCACGTTTTGAACACACCAACAAAAAAGTGCTAAAAACACACTATCATGATATTAAATAGCAAACAAGTAACTTTATTTCAATGAGTAGCACTACCGTTCTCAAAATTTTTTTTATTGTCTATTAGTGTTGTAGCTGTTAATAGCTGATAAAAATTTATTGAAAAATAAACAAAATTATTTGTTGTAGGTCATGGTCTTTATCTTTATAAGCAGTGTAAAGTGTTTTCTCATACATACCTTTTTTTTTTTTTGTCAACCCAACGCTTTGGCTTTTCTTTTGCTATCGCTGCAAACTTTTGGAAAATGTGAACAGGTTTTTTGCTTCATTTGAGTTAGTTTTAAAGGGTAAAAAAGTTTTCTCTTAGTAACTTTTTTAATGCCAATATCTACTAACGAGTATTTTTTTTTAATAGAGTGAGGTTTTTTTAATACTAAAAATATTAGTTTTCGATATAAAATGTACTATTACGTACTTTATGCACTTAAGTTTAAATGTGTACAAATATGCAACTTAAAATAATTTAATAAAATGGTAAGCAAGTTATTTTGAACAAAATTGTAAAACTTCTGTTGTATCACATACATACACACACATAAGAGACCTACCAAAATTCAAAATTTTCTGTAAAAATGTATTCAATACCATGTTTTTAAATGTAATTTTTTCCGAGAAATCCTGCTCACCGAAACTTGACATTAACTAATAATTTTTTATTTTTTTGCTGGAATACAGCGGGAAAATGAGGAAACAGCATTTAACAGTAATATGTTTTCTTTTTACTAAAATGCTTTCACTTAATGCGTAAAAATCAATCTTTCGGAAAGATATACGTATCAGGGATGTTAAATGAGGTTTTAAATTTTGTACCAACTTCCAAAAAACTTTTTGGACCTTCATGGTACCATTTTTTTTTTTTAATTTATTGAAACAACAAAAAAAGTAAAAATTAAATTGTACACAAAAAAAAAAACAAATCTTAACATTAACATACATTAAATGTATGAATAAAATAAGGTACATAAAAGTCTTATAAATATATGACATCAAAATCAGGCAGTTATTTGTTAAGTTAATAGACTATTTGGAAGTTTTACATTATAGGAGCATGAATTTGTCGATCTTAACCAATCCTTTTTTTGTATGAGACTTGGTAATGTTGGCACATGTAGTTTGTTTCTTTCTCCAGTTTTTATTTCATTTTGAAAAGAAAAAACTCTTTCCACATTTGCAGACGAATGTGTAATGGATCAAATTCCAGCAACGACTCTAGAAATGTCAGGAAGCATATGGACCAAAAACAAATGTTTTCAGTGTTTAACGACTGCAGTTGCTCAAAATCAGCTAAAGCTCTAAATTGATTACTGATTGAATCAAAATTTGCAATTTCATTCGGAAACATTTTTACTACTTAGAAGAGGTACAATACAACTTGTTTTACCTGAAATAACATTTTCAGCAGTAAATTTATGGAACCACATTAAAACTTCGTTATTAAAGTTGACTTTGATTCTCAAAACTGCGCAAAATTTTATATAAAATTGTTTTGCATTTTCTTTAATTTCTTTAACAATATCAGTATTGATATTATTTGTAGAAATATATAAAACTGCTTCTGTTCCGTAATAAATTCAGATTTTCACTAATGTTGCCTCGGCTGAGGGTACCATAAGTCCCCTTTTACAATGTGGCAAGTGAAAGGCAGACAGGCGAGAGAGGAAAAAATTAAAGTGTGTCACACATACAGCCTCGCCACATTGTAAAAGGGGACTAAGCGCTCTATACATCACAATACTAGTCCCATATTTAAGCGCCCATTACATTAACATAAATGCAATGAAAAGGACTCAATTATCTGTTTGCGATACTAAAAATACAAAAAAGGGAAACTCTGATTTTAAATGGTACCAAATGAGTCACGGTAGTACCACGGTACTTTAGAAAATCAAAATATACCAAAAAAAAGTACCAACTTTAACATCCCTGATACGTACTTATTTTTCTATTAATTGTTGATTTACAAACCGATTTGGCTAATTTTCGCTATTAGTATTCCACTAAGTTAACTTAAGGTGAGTGTTAAAACTAAAGCTCGTAGGTTATAAGGAGTCCCCAGAAATAAAAGCCTTATAAGTCAAAATTGGGCATTGGAGGTAGTCGTGGTTTTTTTCTATTTGTAAAGCCATCTGGGTGAATACCAATTGCAAACTCCTCCGTATTATATTTAATATATAGCAACGTAGTTCCCATCATATCTGGGGTCTTTCGAAAATGAAATTCAAAATACACACGGACTGGCGGACATCGTTAAGATAGCTCTGCTTCTCATTAGGACCCAGAAAAAATTATATTTGTTTGCGTCTAAGATCAATATAGTTTTATATTACAAACAGAATGACAAACTTATATATACCCTTCCATCAGTGGTGCAGGATATAAAAACAAAAATTCCGCTGTTAAATTTTTTGATCGCCTTTCAATTGTCTAGTATTAAAAATTAAACCACTCAATAAAGAATATGATGTCATTCGCAAAACTCTCTTTAAACGCAAACAGCACGCACATGTTTTCCAACATTTGTGACTGTCATTCGCCGCACCTGTTGAAGGTACAATAATGTTAAACTGCTCAAACTGCGGACAACTCCTACTTCAATATTTCCATTTCGTTAAAGGACATTAGAATCTATAGACATTTTTGGGTCATTTTAAATACTGATCACAATTTTTATATAGACAATATTTAGGACAAATTTTAAGACCCTTACTCATTTGAATCCATTGATCAGAGAGGATATTTATATCGACCTAATCGATATGATATATTTTAAATAGAATTCAAAGGTTATCGGGCATGTCCTAGAAATAGGAATGAAGTGGAATTGAAATCAAACAAAATTTTGATCTCAATTATTTTAAAATGTAAAAAAGTTTTTTCAAAATGATTGTATTTGTTCTGTTTTCACCAGTGGTTCTTGTAAAGATAATTGGTTCTCACAGTATGAAGTATATAGAAGGGAAAATTTTTATGAACTTTCTTTGCAGACTCGTTTCCAAAATTTGTGCGATTTTAAATCCATTTCATTTCGATTTGTAGAACATGTCCGTATATTAAATATATTTCTTGCCTTTATTTACAGACATAGCACAAAGATGTTTTCCTCTATGGTATAACAAACACCGGCTTCGCTTAATAAAGCTTCTTAATTCCAGATTTGGTATCGATATTTTTTAATTTAGAATTTGAAAATTCGTGATTATAAAGTTTGGGATTTTGAGATTCAGAATTTTGAGATTTGGGACTTAAAAAAATTTTCATTTGGATTTTTCATTTGGGAATTTTGATACTATTCCATATTTTACAAATGTTAAGCTTTGCGTATGGCGGCTGGTGTAGTGGTTAAAGAACTTTCGTTCAAAACCATGCACCCCAGGTTTGAATCCTGGCAGATGAGAAAAAATTTTCATCATGTTTTTCGAGTTAAAAAAAAATTAAGTGAATTCAACCCCCCTCCAAACAATCCATCTAAGAAGCCCACCCCTCCACCTGGAAAAAGAAGATATCATCATGGCAAAGAGTAGCCAGCCGCTACCCCCTGAAAAAAGCTAGAAATATTAGCGAAGCTTCCCACCATTAAACCAAATATATGGAGGACGTTGTTACTAGGCAACGACAGATGGCAGCACCACTATCCTAGAACCTCCTACAGCATACCAATCATCTTCTTACCTTGAACAATAACTGATTAACGAAACAGATACAAGGCAAAATTAAAATAGACTGATCGATACTCCAAAAACTAAGACAGTTTAATCTTACAATTGTATCTGCTACAACAGATCAATCTTCTACTCAGCTGCAACAACAACCGTTTAGAAAACAACTGCAACAAATCATGTAGGTAAAAGATGCTTTGTGGAAGCCAAAAGGGTAACGGTAAAAAAAAACTAAATTAAATATGAATTTGGGATCTTTTTTTCATTGTTACATTTTTGGGTGTTATTTCTTTTGAAATTAGTCCCTAATACCAAAATGAAATAACTCCAAAAACAAGTCCAAAAAAACGTTGTTGTTGCTTTCTGCAGATTTTTTGGGGGTCTTATTTCATTTTGGGTTGAGGAACTTATTTCGTGAAGACAAAATTATAAGCCATGTTCAGAAATTAGAATCCAATAGAGATTTTAGATACATTTCTAATTTTGAGAGTAGTTCTGGGTAAGACGAGCGGTACTCAAAGTATGAAGTGAATAAAAGGAAACATTTTATGAACTTTTAAAGCGCAATCGTTTTCAAACTTCGCTCGATTTCAATTTTAATAAAATTCGATTTCCAGAGCATGGCTGTATGTTTAAAACATGAAAATATTTCTTAAATAAAATCCTAGAAGAAATATGTTATTTGCTGGCATTTAGTCGGAACAATCAAACAAGGTAAACCTTTTTGTGGAAATTACCATATTTTTGTTGAAAATAATGGAGTTTTCCATCAACGTCATTCAAGTATTTAGATTTATTACATTTATCAATATCGAAAACGATTATGGTACATATTGCAAAAAGAATTTCCAATTTTTATTTTTAAATATTTATAAGAGTTTTATTAATTTTTTATTTATTTTTTGAAAGCTCTAAACAAAAAAGAAAAATATCTTTAAATTGTAATTCTTCCAATGAAATATTGCTTTAAGCAAATTTTATTTAAAAATTTACAAACACTTATAAACGTTTAAAAGAAATAAATTTCTTATTTTGTTTCTGGAAATTTTTACTTAAAATACAAATAACAATTTTGTTTAATAACTTTAAATCTCTAAAAATAAATGCTATAAATCACGCAAATTAAAAACTCACGGTGGGACAAAAATTAATTATTAGTTCTAAATGTTTAAATTTCATAAATCATAAATAATTACTTTAAATAATTGCAATATATTATAATAAATTCCCAGTGAAGAATTTTTGTTGCGATCAAATCTCTTCTTTTTCGAGAAATGGCGCTAAAAAATGTGTAAAGTACACATTTTGTTATGTACAAAGCCAAAACGATGAGAGACATGGAAAATTTTTAAGATTTTTCTTACTTACAATATTAATATTTTATTTATTTTAAAATATTTTATATGTTATGAATTAATACAACTGGGTCCCCTGAAGGTCAGATGGCAGTAAGCTACTCTCTGAGAATGGAGGTTGTCCACGCTTTTTCTTGCTCGGTAAATAAAATTACAGGCCTAAATAATATATTCAAGAAAAATCGACAGCTCAATTCCAAAACATGCTAAGTCGAAAAAGCGAGTTTTGCAGTAAAAGCTCTTAAAGTTTACGGGCGATTAAAAATTTAGTTGTAGGCTATGTTACTTTTTTGTGGATAACTTTGGATTCATTTAGCCGATTAATATTAAAATTTGACAGATTTTAAATCGAACAATACTCATTCTTTAATATACTACAACTTGCCGCTAGTTAAAGGTGCCCCACGAATAAAAACTCTTTCCCTATTACAACTTTATTTTAGTAATTATATTCCTATTATTCCGACCTTTTTCAATTCTATATTA
Organism: Pollenia amentaria; assembly: GCA_943735925.1. Classification (NCBI taxonomy): domain Eukaryota; kingdom Metazoa; phylum Arthropoda; class Insecta; order Diptera; family Polleniidae; genus Pollenia; species Pollenia amentaria. The sequence goes on along the minus strand of OX031007.1, from coordinate 181,225,556 downwards.
TATTTCAATATATTGCAATATATGGATGAAATTTTGGAACCAAAAATTTATTAAACATTTACTTATGTACCTGGGCTTTCGGAAAGATTAGAAAACTCAAATATATATGACAGAGGGAAATACAGAATGGCACATAAGGTGAATAATAATGTTGGGAGATTATTCACGAAAACTAAGGATAGATTACAAAAGTCGGATATGTCTAATTTAGTTTATAAAATTCATTGTGGTGGGAATGATAATGAACAATGTAGGAAAATATATGTAGGAACAACTGGGACAAAATTGAAAACTAGATTAGCAGGACATAAACATGACCAAAAATATAGAAATTATAATTCAGCCCATGGAACGGCATTGTCAAAACATTGCAGAGATTTTAATCATTATCCTGATTTTGAAAACACATCTATTTTGAACATAGAAAATTTTAAGAAACGTAGATGTATGCTAGAAATGTTACAGATTAATAATGTTCCATTTGAGAAAAGGATTAATTTTAAGAAAGATACTGAGGGATTAGCTCAGATTTATAGACATTTATTGAATTAAAATAAACAGGTTGATGGAAGGGAAAAATATAAATAGGTATTTTTTGATTATTTATAAAATTTAGTTCAGATGGCACAGCACAGACTGAAAATATATATTAGATAAAAATAAATATATTGACGGAATGGAAATTAAAATAGGTTTTAGGTTTTGAATATTTTTTTAAAAATTTTGTTTGGTTTCCTCTTTTTATTTCAAATTTTTAATTGAAATTTTAAATTTATTTTTCTATTTGTTATTTTTCCATTTATTGTCAAAAATAATTTTTTTTAATTTAATATTATTTTAAAAATTTCCTAAAGAAGATTTCCAACGGAAATCGAAATATCGAAAAATAAATAATATTTGACTTGTTTTTTATAAAAAAGTGACGTAAAGCTTAATAAAAATATATTGAAATATAATATATAACTTTATTTTAGACTAAAGTGAGCAATTTGTTAAAGGCGAGCTTATCCTACCGGGTAGGTTCACTTAAAATTGAAATAGTAAATAACTTGTTATACGTCCGACAAAATCCTACCTTTAACTAACGGCAATTTGCAATAATGGACTTAGCATGTGTTGGAATTGAGCTGTAAATATTTAAATTGGCTAAACTAACTAAAATTAATTTTTAGGAGGAACCGTAACGATTAAAAGTGATATCATAACTTTATTTTTAAATAATTATTTTTAAACGTAGGAATGATATCAAATGATGCCGTCAAAAAATATAACTCATTTTAGGTGTTTTATTTTTCGCATCAGAAAATAAAACCCATTTTATGAAAAGTACCACACAAAGCATGCCGCGGAACATCACTTTTGGGGCAGTATTTGAACTTTTTAAATGTTGATAGGAAACAAGAGAGCGAAGAAAATGAGAACAACGATGAAAAAATTATTTCTAGGAAATCGATTAATTTTCTTTAAGGGCCTTATCGATTAATAGACCTCTTTTTGAGTGCGGAGAGGCAAAAAATTAAATTATGCGTACTTATATTAATTGGCAAAAACTGTTCAGTTCCTGCTACCCTGTTAAGCGTGGAAAGATCATTCTCTGCTATTAAATTGGTATTGATCATCGGCCTTCGTACAAATCAAAAAATTACTACATCCATTATATCAGATAAACTCAATAAAAAAGTCTGCAACAAAAGAAAATAAACAAAAAGAGTTGTATTTTAGACGAACAAAAAAATTCTCAAACAAGTATTATTTTTTGAAGCAAAATAACAATCTCTTTTTAAGGGTTTCATTCGATCTTTTATTTTTTTTTGTTGAATAATAACAATAACACTGTGAAGTTAAGATCACCATCTTATCTGAACGAGCACTTAAATACGAATCTATTGGTCACCGTTGACTCTAATATGGAGAGTTTTTGAGTTTAAATTAGACCAATGTTTTACGGTCCCTGATTTTTAGTACACGAGTACATACATTTTTAGATGCGAACAAAATTGGATTAGAGTTAAAAAAATCATTAATTTGACAATATTTGTTGAGGATAAGCTTGAATCTTCGTACCAATTTGTCGACTTAAATTAAAAATTCTTAAACCAACTTTTGATAGAAATTCACTTATTTTTAGTTAATACTAGGGTATTCATTTAATCGGGGTGTTGCCTTAATCGGTTAATCGCTCGATTAATTAACCGAGGTTTTGGTTGAATCGGTTAATAATCGGTTAATTTTGTAATTGATTGGTTAACCGGTTAATATTTTTTTTTTTATAAATTAAGTAATTATTCATAAATATGTAATACATTTTTTTTAATTAATGCATAAATATTATGTAGTAATTAAAAAATAAGTTGTAAGATAATTTTATTAGGTATTTCAATAGTTTAAAGCGACCTATAATAATAAATAAATAATCTTTTAGAAAAATAATTTGGTTTAAATGATAAGGATTTAAGCGATTATTTTCCTTAATTTTGATATAACTTGACTTGGAAAAATTCTTTCACTTATCGTTAATGTTGGAGAAATCGAAAGCAACCCATAATACAGAAAACCTAATTTTTCAGACCTTTTCATGGATTTCTCTAAACATATAAAATCTTCCATTATGCCATTAGAGTCCTGTTTTAATTTTTAAAAATTTGTAACAGTTCCAATTGGTTTGGTTAATTCTGTTAAAAGATTAATATAAGAAGATATGAGAAGAAACTAATAACTAAAAACATACATATAAAAAGTACGTGAAACAAAAAATTTAAATGAAGATCACTGACACTTTCTTTGTTTGTATGAAAAAATGTTTCTCAACACATACCTTTTGTATATGCCATAGGGGAAAGGGACCTAGCACTAAACTTGTCACGTGACAGTTCTAAAGTAGTAGGGACCAGTTCTAGTTCTTACACGTTATATGAATGGGGCTTGTCACTTTAACATGGCAATGTCCTAGTACGGGGTTTACTGGCACATTTTTGACACTTTATAACAGGTAACTGAAATAACCTTAATGGACACATTCCGTTTCGTTTTAAATAATGTCTGTCGCAGATATTGTCCCGAGTGAACCTTATATATATAATAGATCTCTTCATATAAAGTAATATAAACAGAAAGCATCAGCCCGCACAAAATCCGGTACCATGACTAGTTTTATGTCAATTACCTTTCCTTTGGAGTTACTACACTTTAAACACTTTATCACCAGTACAGTCTTGTTTCCACCGATTAACGGTTAACCGAATGAATACCCTAGTTAATACCCATTTATAAATTTTGGACTAAAAGGATTTAATTAATTTAAACAAAAATATTTAATATGAAGAAATGTAGATATAATTAATTTAAAAAATATATAGATAAGATTATGAAGCGTTTTAATGGTTTAAACAATATTTTTGTTAATTTGACAATATTTTGGTTAACTTTTTTTTTTAATAAATTCCAACAAAATGAAGTAAATTTACTTAAGCATATTTTTAACTAAAAAATGTAAGACTCAAAAACAAATACTTCACTGTTATTCAAAACGAAAATATATTTAATATTTAGGCTAATTATATCGTTTTCACGCTTGTTAATCTTATAGAAAAATTCATATTTTCTTTAAAATACATATGTATATGGCAAACTTCAAAAACATGTATGTATGTCAGAAAGTTTTTTTAATCACACTGAACGCTCTAGTGTTTTTTCTCTGTAAATTACACAATTCTTAATAACATCACACTGTGCAACGTTTTGTAGTTTGTATAATAATCATACTTAAATACATGGCATGTAATTTATTTTTAGGGCTTGTCAGTAACAACAACAAACTCTTACATACCCAGTTGGCCAGATTCTCATTGACGACATTGTCGTCGATGATGTATGTACGAGTTGTTCCCTATCGTTTAGGTTTTCTAGTTGACAATTTACAGGAAATCGTCTTTAACAACAGAGCCAAAACATCTTATTTGTTGTCCCCTATTTACCTCTGTGAAGGACAGGATGAGCGAAATTTTCTTATAAGTTGCTTTCCATCAAAATCTATGTGGGACAGTATAAGTGACATTGTCTTAAAAGTTTTCTTGTATAAAAAGCTATTGACCACAAATCGAAAGTCAAATTTTTCTTCGGCCGTAATTGAATACTTTTTAATCACTTGATTTGGTTTGCTTAAAATTCTCACATTCTTTTTTTAACATTTGACTTTTATACCTACAAAGAGTTGACGAATAAGCACAAACAAATAAAATAAATACATTAGCGGGCTGGAAAATGCATTACATGCAGTTTATACACCTCACTGTCAGTTTAAGGATTGCTTGCAATATTCAAATAAATAACTTGTAACAGAAATAAAATAAGCGAAGTAAAAAGCACATGACACAATTGTCTGAAATAAATAACCGTATAATAATTTTTGTCGTGGACGTCAAAATAGAAGATATTGTCATACATGACAATATCTGTTACATTATCATAAACGACAATGTAAGAGATATTGTCTTCTGTATAGTCGCCGATAAAATTATCTCGTCTTTGGTGACCTCGCCGCAAGTTGTTTGAAAATTTCGTCGACGATTTGTTTTGAGCTCTTTACAGTATGTCTTTTACGAATTACTGTTATCTTGTACCCGTCGTTACAGATGTTTTGAAGACGTCGCCAATTGGGTAATGTCACAGTTACACACTCATACTTAAGTAAATATTTGTATGTATAAGTATTAAAGTTATTACTAAATTTGCAAGGCTTTTATAAATCAGGCCTAATAAAATGTATTTTGATATATCCAAAGTAGATTTTTCATTGGAATAATTTTTAGTAATTATTTCTTATCATTCTAGGAAAATATTATTGAAGTAAATTTAGAAACAAATATACAGTTAATAAAATTATTTGTATTTAGAGCAAAGTGTCTAGGTTAGGGGTTTTCCCCACCAGATTTAGTGAGTTTTATTCCATTTAGGGAAAAATTTAGTGGGTAAAAATTTTTAGGGGGAACATTTGGGGGACATAAATTTATATTTAGGGGGTTTTTAGGGGTATCACTTTTTGCTTTGTCTGTACATAAAAATAACTAATGGGTACTTTACACTATCACACAAGTATTGCGTGTTTTGAGGAAAATACAACACTGTCATTATAAGTTGTTAGTGTTTTTTGAAAATCTTCCAACAATAATTAGATTAGACATGTATTTTCGTCAAAATACGTAAGACTTGTGTAATACTAGATATATTTTACAGCTTGTTTTTAGTTGAGCAAAAATAATTTTTGAAAAGATAAAAAATGAAAGCGTTTTAAGGGTGAAGTATTCATTGGAAAATACGTGTCACAACTTTAATCTTACACCTGAAATGCTCAAACTTTTTAATTTCGATAATATAAGCCAAGTTAACTAACATGATTTGGCAACACTTAATATTTTTGAAGAAACTTTATTTCAATATTTAAAAAAAGCAGATTTCTTCTAACTGATTTTTGATTGTAGTGTTCTGTCGTTGTTTTCGATAATTAAAACTTAAAATTTTGTGGCTAAATTTGTTTTGCAATGTGAATTTGTTGTTATGACTGAATTTACAACTTCCAACAAGAAATTTGCTTGTTGTTTTTTATATTGTAGAAGTTGTTGTAAGTCGGATTTAAAGTACATTCTGATGTTATTGAAATTTTAGTCAAATACAAAGAGAACAGAGATTTTTATAGAACACGTGTGTTGACGTCGCATCAATGTACTTGACTTTAATAATCTGATATTCGATTATTTTTAAACTTTGCATTAAATTTAAAAAGGCCTATTTTTAGGCCGTTTTATGACTTATGCTCTCTTCGGGATTATGTGTATACGTATACCTTGTGATTATGTGGCATGATTATAAAAATTTATATTTTACTGCAGAAAATGTTAAGTATGGGATTTGTTTAACACTGCTACTTAAAGGAATTTTTGCTTCTTCCTTAATTCTGAATATTTTTTTACTGCTTTCTTCTTGGCTGCTTTAAGTTTTGGAAAACATCAAATACAAATATATTAAGTCGACAATTTCTTAAACTATTGAAACTCTTGTACATATTAAAAATAGGTGAAACTTAAATATTTTATTTATTTATTATATGCTACAAAAAAGATTACACATAATATATTAAAATAATTTACCGAGCGATAGTAACATGGACATTCGGCCCGTTAAAGACGAACCGGCCACAGTTACTGGCGGGTATCGAACTATATAGACTAGCTCAATATCATCTAGCCACCCTGGGCGCCCATATAATGTTTAAGTAAATGCATATTTTGTTGATTTTTGGAACAAAAATTTGTCCCAATTAGTCAAATTTCTTTAACACTAAAAGCATTTTGGAGAATATTTAAAAATTGGTTGAAAGTTGTTACTCAAAACAAGACTTCACAATTCCCAAAATTCGTGATCATTATATTTATTCCGGGATTGAATGAATACTTGTATGTAAATTTTTTTAGAAATTAAAGGGTATTAAATTTCTGTTTGAAATAGTATTTTAACTTTAAAATTTTAAGCCAAGCTGGCCAAAACTAGAAAAGGACTTAAAAGTTTTAAAATTATAGATATATAAAAAAACAAGAAAACAGCAGAAATTTTAGCCTAGAGTTAATGTTACCGATCGTACTAAAAAAAATGTTTTGTTTGTTTTAGTTCAAGAATTGTTACGTTATTGTTTTTTTTACTAATGAACTCCAAACAATCAATAATTTCTGCATTTTTATTTACTGAAATTACTTAATTTACAAAAAAACTATATTAATCGGTTAATCGATCAATAACAGAATTAAACTATTATTAACCGATTAAACCAAAACATTGGTTAATTAATCGAGGGATTAACCGATTAAAACAAAAGCCCGATTAAATGAATACCCTAGTGCTTACACTATAAGCAAGCGCCAATTAAAAGGGGCGTGTCATGTCCTCCGCCTTCAATTGAAATCTACACCCGACGATGAGTGTTAGCAATAATCTTTTTAACAAGCAAGCAAATTTGCAGAGCAAAAAATATTTAACACCGAAAAATTAGAGAAATTCTTTGTTAGTGCTGGTTCACACTCTTCAAGTCTTAAGGCCCAACCATAATGCGCTTAAGTTGGCTTGAGCAAATGTGCGAATACATGTAAATCATGTGAGGCAAACCATATTGAACTTAAGGTAACGTTTTGTTAAGTTTTATGAAATTGTCATTTGCTTAAGCAAAGTGCGAAACTGATCGCACATTCCGTACGGAATCAAATGTTTTTTTATTTTGTTTTTGTTTTCTTAAATACATTTGAGAGACTTTTTGTTAATTTTTGACAGTAGGTTAAGCAAGGCTATGCATATTATGGTTGGGCCTTTAGCTGTCAAGTCTTTAGTTTTTAGGAGAGAGAGTGGAAAAAATGCCATTCTTTTTTCCCTTCTCTCCTAAAACCTTAAGACTTGACGGCTAAAACGTGAGGAGTGTGAACCAGCACTATTTATAATATATTGTTAACAATTTTACTCTATGCATAAGAAATTTCGTACAAAGTGTTGCTGAAGTAAAGAAAACTCCATTTGTTTTTGTTATTTAGTTACTTTTTTGTTAAAAAAAAGAAATTAAATGAAATGGGGAGAGGTGAAGAAAAAAAAACTGCTAGATTATTGCTTCCAATGAAAATAAAACTTAAATCTTAAATACTTTATTTTTGACTGGAATTCCAGGGAATAATCGAAAAATTTCATACGTTTGCAGAATTAAAAAAGCACAGAATATTAAAACATAAATTATTTTAGACCATAGCTTCCATACAAATTAACCTTCAAAAAATTAGTCTTGACTCAAAACCTGGTTGGTTAGTTACATACATAGTCCAAAAAATCGGCTTAGTTTAGCACTCGCAAACAAATAAAGCAATGTGTGAGTGAATAAGATAAAACATACAATCCCACTTCCCTATAATAAATCTCCATGGGTCCAGAAAATCACTTAATTATATAGAAACATTACTACGCAGAAATTATATTTTTTACACTTTTGTTGAAATAAAATCAGGTAATATCAATGTGAGCATTGCTTTATCAATATCATTAGTGCTTATTTGCTTTGCTTCAACATTTTTTATAATTAATGTCTTAGTTTGAAAACTATGAGTGTTTGATAAAGCACTAGGAAATAAACTCCTTAAGGTACAATACACGACATATTTTTCATCTGACTTGTCTAATTTTTAAGTCACATGTAATTTTGCAAGTCTGCCAAAATGTTTGTTTTACAGAAGGTTTATATTATTCGGTCACAAACGTACATGTTATTTGCTTCTGACATAGTCTCTGTTTTTTTCGCATAGTATTTTTTGACAAGGAAATGGTTTTATTAAAAATATCTTCATATGCGTTTTTAATGTGAAATTAAAAATTGTTTTGCTTCTACTAAAAATTTTTAAATTTTAAGTTATTGATGAGCAAGTGGGATATGTTTGTATAGAATTACTATTAAATGGTGATGTGAACCTGCTATATAAAGGGTCCGCCATCTAACGTTTTTTTTTAACTAGTGCTTATTTCCTGAATGGTAACACTTAGCTCATGTCTGATTTGACAGATAATTAGTTTTATCCTTCCGCTGAACGAATATGGTTGTGTATACGCTTGAACAACGCTGGGAAATATTGCGACATTACTTTGAAAATCATGGTAATGTTGCAGAATGTGTACGAAAATTGCGTACGGATTTGGAAGAAGAGAAGCACCGTCAGCTCCATATGTTCGTTATCTTGTGAAAAAAGTGAAAGAAACTGGCATCCTCATCGATAAACCAAAGCGTGAAAAGCCAAAAACAGTGCGTACACCCGAGAATATTGCTGCTGTGGCAGAAAGTGTGCGTGAAGCGCCATCAACATCAATCGGAGACATCATTGAGACGAATTTTGCATAAAGACCTTGGCATGACGCCATACAAAGTCCAATTGGTTCAGGAGTTGAGGCCAACTGACCATCCAATGCGTTTTCGCTTCGCTAAGAGGGCCTGCAATCGACTTACAGAAGATGTCGATTTTGCCAATCATCTTTTCAGATGAAGCTCATTTTAATCTTAGCGGGTATGTAAACAACCCGCAGATTCGATTCCCGCCAGAGGCTCTGGGCTCATGCAGTCAAGTGTAGAGCTTCGCGGGATTAGCATAGGAAAAAAATAAGCTAAGACTTTTTTAATTAAAACCTTCATAGTGTAAGCCCAGACTTACATACATTTTTTTAATATCAGTTTTTTGCGTGGGATTTGATTCATGGACGACTGCTGCCAATAGTTTCTGCTTTTCTCTTTATGGGGATCCTCTTTTTTATTTTAAATTTGTCTCTGTACACAGGGTTGGTAGGATGTGTAAGAGAAAATTTAGTTTAGGTAAATAATTGTATGCAAACACAAATGCATTCAAATCAAATATTTTTCCAAGATTTATTTATTGTAAAGAAAAATGCACTATGTGAAATTTCATTATATGGTGATCAAAATACACAAAAACTTAAAGGAAAAAACTGTGATTTTCAAATCAATTCATAATAGCGAGAGCTTCTTTGTTAATAAGTTCACGATAGCGCAGTACTGCTGTATGTTGTAATATATGTCTATAGCAACTATAATTCATTTAACAGAAATTATAAGAACTAAAAACATAAATTTTTTTTTATACAACGAAGACAAAAATAACAAACATCTATCTAGAGGTAAAAAAAACCCCTTTGATATTTGAGCAAAAACTAAAACAGGAAAATTTAATCAAAAAACTCTTAAAACACATCCCTTTTCCTCATACTTCAGTTTCTCTTTTATTCACAATCATTTTGTAGCAAAGTTATTTTTAGCCAAGTGTTTTTCTTACAATTACTTTACGTGAGTTGTATTTGTATTTATCTTTTACAATTCATAGTGGGACTGAATGTAAAAGAAATACTAGGAACTTGTATAATATACTGAAAATACTCACACAAACAAGATTTTGCATTCATATATTTGAGAAATTTTTAAATTTGTAGTTTTAAACAGTTTTAAGCTTGCCACCAAAAAAAGTTTTTTTCAGCGAAATTTAAAAATGTATATTTCTTATTTGGCTGTACTATTTCTGGTTAAAATGAAATTGCGAATAAAGTGTTACTCCTTTTCATCCTGCACGTGCTGTAGTCAATGGTACTTTTATTATTTTGAAATGGCTTTAACTGTGATTCTTTGGGGTAATAAAAATGGAGCACATGGCTTTCAAGAAGTAATAAGAATAGTGCTTTATGAATTATAACTAAAATAAAATTTTTTTTTAAATAAAAATTGACGCACTAGCAATAAAATTAGTATATTTGTTACAAGAAATCAGAGAAATAAAAATGTGTTTTTACCTGAAATATTTATGAACCTGAAATACTTTTCTAAATATTCTGGGAATATGAGAATGTATGTATGTATGTATCTTCAATGTTAGAACTGTATCGGTAATTAGGAAAACCGTTACCCGGAATTCCATGAATCCCCTTTTATAGAAGCAAAATAAGTGATGCTGAAGTTTTTTTTTAACAATGTTATGTGCTTTGTAAGTTCTTGGCAATTTAAAAATTTCAAATTCCTCAATTTAATTACTTTTTGTTGGATCTGATTTCCCAAAAATTTTATTGTATTTAATTCTATATGATAGTGATATGTATATGGTGAACAGAACGAAAGATTTTTTCGTAATATTGGTTAATTTCCAATATTCCGAAAGATGCGAATTGGTTATTAAGAAACCTTTAGCCGAGGGTTTAAAGTTCTAGATGAATAAAACCAATAAGAGAGTATAGTCGGTCAAGCCCAATCGTATGATACCCTACAGAATAGTATTGTGAGACCCATGAACAAAATTATGTTATGATGTTAAGATTCATATAAGAGTTATTTCTGCAAAATATAATATAGATAAATACATCTACATACATATATGATATTGTTTTGTCTTGTTTAAGCGAGTCACTTTTCGCTCGCGTTCTACAAACTAGGGATGGGCAATATATATCGATATATCAAAATATCGATATTAAAAACAATTATAATCGATATATATCGCCGATATTAAAAATACCCTTATATCGATACATCGATTTTTATCTACGACCATCGAATTCGATATTTTTAAGATCTCTTTATAATAAAATTCAACATTTTAACCGTTGCTAAACTGCTTACAATACTGTTGTGTTTTAAGAATTGCATCATATCGCTCATTTCGTGCAAGACCGTCACAACTCAAAATTCGGCATTTTCGAGTTAGTAATGCAGAAATGTTCTCCTCTTAAATCTCTACAAATTGATCTAAGAACGGAGAGAATTATCGAAAAAATAACGGTAATACAGATGCTTTTGACGCTATGACCTCTTGTAACAAACTTGAGCAATTAACATCAACAAGGTCACATTTCAGTTTTTTTGTTGGCATTCATCTTGTACATGTGGTTTTCTTTGTAGCAAAAAAAAAACATTTGATTTTATAACTGTATATAAAATAAATAATAAAATAAATAATAATAGGTTGGAATCTTAAAAAGGCTCTCCTGTAAAGTTTCAAATTTTGAGTTGTGACGGTCTTGCACGAAATGAGCGATATGTTTTCTAACTATTTTTAACGGCGCTTTTTCATAGTACATTTCCATAGATTGCACAGTTCAGTTTTGTCGCGTTTTTTTTAAGAGATGACATCAAAAAAAAAGCGCGGAAAAAATATTCTGCAAAGGGTTCCTAGAATTATGCAAAGAATCGCCTTAATTATGGCGTATAAGCAGCAATGGACTAATGAAAGTTGGAATGTTAATAATAAAAAAAATATATTGTTTTTTATTTTTTTATTTGAGCATGTTCTTATATATTAAAAATAAAATATTACACAGTTAGTTATAAAGTGTGTGTCACAAGTTTTGTTTACCAGCAGTATATAATCCAGCATTATATAGTCCCAATTTTTTCTTTTTTTTTTTAGATTTCATATGGCGAATAAATAAAATTTTTTTTGTATTTTTTACTTTTTTTTAAACTTTTTTTTTTATTGTAGAATTAACTGCCGGCCCCTCGATTTCAAGCGAAAACTTCGTTCGCATAACTTACCTTAAAAACTAAATTTTTAAATTGGTTTTTGTTTTAAACAAAAGTTTAGCGAACTAAAGTTTCGTTCGAAATCGAGGGACAGGCAGTAAATTTGAAATTAAAAGAAACAATAAAAAGTAAGAATGGAATCACATGTACTATGTTAGTACATATGTAAATATGTATTGATATAGGTATATTAAGTTTATAAATTTGGTAATCAGTTCAGCTTAATACGTTCGATACATCGATATACCGATATTTTTAATAAATAAATATCGATACTCTTAAAAAATTTCGATACGATATACATCGATATATTTTTTCAATTTGCCCATCCCTACTACAAACAGGCAGTAAGTATTTGTAGGACCTATGGTCAAGGTAGGACATTTTGGCATGGCATAGTTGTTATCGTAAACGTTATTGGCGCCAAATTTTGTGTCATTACCAACATTTAAAAGAAAAAAAAAAAATGTTTGCGCTAGAGGTATTCGTATGAACCGATGCCAATAAACTTTGACCAAAATCTAATCTAAAGACCAGCATAATAAGATGGTTTATAGACACAAAGACTCACAGAAAAAACTAAATATTGTCTCATATACCAAATTCATAGCATCAAGCAAACAATATGTTGGTAAAATGTTTATATTGATTACTAAAAATTAAAAAAATTTAAAATTGTGAATTTTTTTTTTCAATAAATTATATTTTTCAACGTTTAAAAAACTCCAGGCAAAGGCTAATTTTTCCACTTCTTCATTTGTCATTGGCCAAAAAAAAACTGTGGTTATTCTTCTGGTTCAGTAAATGTAAACAGTCGCTGTTAAACCAACTCAAAAGGCGAAAAGGTGTACACAAATTTTCGTTTTCTGTTCGACAGTTTTTGGTTTTGACTGCAGTTTTTAAACCCTGATATTTTTGATTTTTATTAAAAACATGATCAAAAACTTGTGAAATTTTGGAATGATTCTCACCAAGCTTCGCCTATTTAAAAATTAGATCCAATGGACCAAATTATATCAAATCATCGCACAAGTATTACATTGCCAGCCAGACAGTCAGCCATCCGGACGCTCGGCTCGACGTCGTTATATGAATTCAAAGAAATATTTAAGTGTAAAGCATATCAACACAAACGAATAAATAATACCATTTCCACCTATGGCGATGTATAAATATTGGTAAAAATATTAAAATGACAAACATAAACCTGTTAATAGGTTCTAAACTCAAAATTTGGATCCCGTGAGATTTGATTCTACATAAAAATATGTGTAAAATAAAGTCTTACGTTTTCTTTTGCAATAAGACAATTTGTTTTTGGTTTTTTTTTTTTTTTTTTGGTCTCGTATATAACTTTTTAACGTCTCAGAGTGAATAACTATTTATAATTTGCTCATTTTATTTTCAATAGATTCTAGAAATTTTAATTTCTACCTAAAAAATTTACAGGAAATTAAAATAAATAACTTTGCCGGAAAAGGCCAGGACAAGCAACACGAATTTTTACAAAAGTTTTCCATTATTAAATGAATTGCTTGTTTTTTTAAATTTCTAAATGAAGTACCTAAACAAGAGTGGAAAGCATTTTTTAAACGTAAATATTCTTTTGCCAATATATTTTGAATAAAACAAACCGACATTGTGATCTCTCAAATAAGATTTTCGAGCCGAAAACTGTTGAATTCACATTGCTTCACATTGTTTGCTTCGTGTAAACTGTATGAAACTAAGAAGTTTTGACATAAAAATAACGCATAAGAATAAGGAACTTTTACACGATGTGTATTTAACAGTATACTTGTCAAATATTCCACTGCAAAATACATACATACATGTCTTGGGAAAGCAAAAAAAAATTTCTACTGTAAATGTTAGCTCGAATAAGCCCTCTCAGACAAATATGCCATCATGCATTGATTGCGCTGATTGTTCTTTATATTTGTTTCTAACATTATTCCGCTCTTCGATTTGCCGTTACTTGAATTATTGCGAAATTTTTGCGTCCCATATCAGTTTTGTCAAAATGAGACGCAGAACTAAGTTGTAGTTTTAATAACACAGGGAGTAATCTTTTACAAACGGTTAAGTGGGAATATTTTAGTGAAAAAAATACTTTAAATTTTAATGTTTTAAACCAATTGAAGTTATTTGATTCAATATATCTGCGTTTTAGCAAACAATGTTAAGAAGATGCATCAATTGTGCGTGTCCTGAAAATCCTTAAAGGATATAAAAATGGGAAAACATAAACATTAATTATATTTTCATAAAATATAGGGACCATTATTCCTAAAATTATGAACGAATTTCCAGTAGTTAAGCGTCAGTTTTTAAAGGATTAGAGCGTGTTATATTTTTAACTGAAAAACAATCTGACATCAGCTGTTTTGCAAGTAATTTATTTACAAATATTCTTTAAAAATAAAGTTTTTTAATTAACTGAAAAACAATTAAGAGTGAATTGAAATATAAATTAGTACATAGTTTGCTGTTATGAACGATTTTAGGTTATGACAGATGAATCCAAAAACAAAAGTGTGAAAGCAAAAATAATAAATCTATGTATTTGTTTATTTTGATGCCTTACTTTCTCAACCTCGTAACTTAAAAAAATACGGTTTTGACTTTTTCATATCAAACGATTGTTTTTTTTTGTGTTCTATTACTGCAACAACTTATTATTTCAATAATTTATTAATATTTACAGAATTGAGACAAAGTATTGAGATAATAAGTTGTTGCAGTAATAGAACACAAAAATACACGCAAAGAAAAAACATGGTTGATACAATCACAATCGCAAACTATCATTAATGTTTGTGGTTATGATTGTGCTAAACACGTCTTCAGTAACAATATATGTTCAGAAAAGCACAAATGATCTTCCTAACCATGTTTCTATTTTTCCTAATACCATGCAAAATGTCTATTTGAACAATAAAACCAATAAAAAAATGTATTTAAAAAATTTCATGTTTTATTTAAAATACATGTGTACATATACTTTGCAACATACATACATATAAAGCTTAGCATATATTAATAAATAAAATTAAATACATACATTAATTTTTATATATATATATAATAACTGCTTCAATAAACGTATAATAATTTGTTTCCTTAATTTTGCAATCATGAATGGATGGCCTTTTAATTATTTTGTAGTCATTCATGTTTCCCGATTAACTGACTCTCGCAGACGGAAAATGACACACTGTTTGTTTTGACAACAAATTTTTGCTCATATAGAGAATGTGTTTTAAAGCGAACAAAAATGATGGTATCAAACATACCTTTTGTGTACAGCTAATATTATGATTTTAATTGTATAGTTGAAAATATATACATTATAGTAGCAAATATTTCACATAATTTAATATGTTTAGCTAGATCATGGTAACTTTTTAGGTGTAAAACGCCATATAATATTATTATAGTGAATAAAAAAATGTTAAGGAGAACAAATACTTTGGCAAGTTTAATAAGGATTAAAATAAGTTTATTGGGGTAAACATATTTAGTCAATTCACAAGGTATCTTAACATGTCATATTGTCAAAATGTCCTAATATTTCACAATGGTTTAAAATTATTGTTGTTCGGCTCAGCCGCTCAGCGCTGGACTTTTCTGATTAATTACTACAGCACAATAAACACAGCAAGCAACGTTCTATTTATTTAAGACACTTTTTGTTAACAAACCAACAACAATATTTTTAAACCATTGTGAAATATTAGGACATTTTGACAATATGACATGTTAGGATACCTTGTGAATTGACTAATTATGTAAATATGAATAAAAATTGTCGTAGTGACCATTCATTAATCATGTTTTTTCTCTGCGTGTAGCAATCGGTTGATATGAAAAAGTAAAACCGTATTTTTTTAAGTTACGAGGTTGAGAAAGTAAGGCATCGATATGGATTTCTCATCTGACAAACCTATGTTGTATAAAAATTCTATGTTGTATAAAAAGCCAATAGTGAACTATGTACTTTAATACAACATACAATTGATACAACACACAGTGCTCTGACTCATATAGTTAATCGGCAAAACTGGAGTTCTTATCGCATAGCAATAAAATAAGTATACTGATACTTAATGGGTATATTAAGAAGAATTTGAAGTTTGGGAAAAATCGCTGCAATGATATGCCTACCTCTCATACATCCGGAAATAAAAAATTTGATTTTTAACCACAATTGATATCACGATGTAGCAAAAACTGGTAACTGTTTGTTAAATTCAACGTTTTATCGTTGTGACAAATATTGTTGCACTGGGTTCAAGGACATGCCTACTTCCCATATATCCTTTTTTTTAAAAAAAAACTATGTTTTAGCTGCGTTGATGATTGGAATGCAACAAAAATAATTTATTCTAAAATAACGCGTTATAATCTGTTGTACATTTGATGGCATTCGGTGCATTCATTTCTATAAAAATACGAAAATATGATGGTGGTACTAAGTAAAATGTAAGTTATATGTTATTGCTTTAGCTTTCTTATTAGAGAATTTTAAACTTTTATCCGATTTCACTCCAATACCGCTTAAAATTTTTTTAATCAAATGGACTATACGATATAATTATAAAACTATGGATTTTGCTTTTAACTGTGGTACAAAACATCTTTCAAAGTGGCAATAATTAGTGATAAACAATAAAATTTTCATAAGATCTTAGGTTTCATCCACTATACCTCAGGTATTTTCTATCCAATTAGCGACTATTCGAAGCGTAATTTAGCATAATTTTAAACAAGATATAATTAATTTTAATTGAACCAGGATTTGATGCTGGATGACGGTTTAAAGAGAAGTATAAATCGAAAAATACAAATGTACCGTTATGTGATATACGTGACGTGGTATGTTAAAACGAAGTTTATATTTATAGCATATTTACCAACATTTATATATTTTATAAGAAGTTATGTAAAAAAATTTTCATCGCAGTCCTGTGCAATTAATCTGTTTTCTGAGATTGTAAAAAATACAAAATTTTAATATTCCGGGAGAAAATCTTAACGGTCGATAGACCTCCTAACATTGTATCTAAATCAAAACTAAAAAACCACTCATTTTTTATTTATCTATATTTTTAGTATCATCAAACTTTGTAAAATATTAGTGGGACCCAAAAAAAAATATTGATTACTTAAAATTTTTTTCATTTTTTCTTAGTTTCTTAAAAAAAACTAAGTCCATAAAAATTAAGTTAATTTTTTTAGTAAAGAAGAAAAAGAGATTTCTAACTTAATATTTTTCAATTTTGGCTGCACCATAAAGTAACCTCTTTGTAGTTTTTTTTTGTTACTTAGGAAATATGACTCTAGAAATGAACGCAATTTTTATATTTCCGGCAGAAAATTCTAGGACTTCCTTGCAGATTTTGTTAAACCACTCCAAAAAGCACTCAAATCTTAAATAAAAATTTAGGTACTCTGAAAAAATAGTTAATTATAATCTACCAAACTTTAGTAATTTCAGGGAGTTCCAATAAAAAAATCTCAAAGTTTACGAAAGTACAAAATTTTTTTTCAGTAATATTGCTTACCAACAATACTTTCCCCTTTTGTGCTGGTAAATAAAACCACAAAGTTTGAAAAGAATATATTTAGAAATGAATTTTTGACAATTTTTTTCAGTAAAACAGGTTAAAGTGGTTTTTTTATTTAACAGTTTAGCTCAAAAATTTTTTGACTTTGGAGGGCACCAAATAAATAAAACTTGAAAATTATGAATTCTACTTACATATCTATTTCAGGCACTTTGTTAGCTTTACAAAAATATATATAACATAAATATTGTGAGCACTTTATTAATCTTTAGTTTTGCCTATGGGACAGAGCACTGTGCAACGTTACAAGGGGTTATGTGAATGCGGCAAATATCTAAAATGTCTTATTATAGTTAAAACTTACATTAATTAAGCTATGAAGATAATTACTCTTTTTTTAATCGGCTGAGATTTAAAACTGTGTCATTGCAGTTACTCAATTAAGTTATATTTATTAAGTTAAATTCCTTTATTAATTTAATTTTTCACCAAATTTACTTCTGCTGACTTTTTAATAAATATTTTGTGGGAAATGCCTATTTAACATATTGTATAATAAAAAATTTAATTGGTATTTTATGTGTTTAAGAAAAAACAAAACAAGTCAGCACATGAAAAAACAGAATGAATGAATTTAACGCCACGCAAATAGCTGAGACCCAAAAAAAAAACACATAATTAAATTATCATAACACGAAAAAAGTAAGAAGTTTAATATGGGGGAGTGCACTCAATAGTAGAGTCCTGCATAAATGTTTTTCGAAATAAAACACACATAAGACCAAATGTGTGTACAAAACGTTTATATACAACCCCAATGACAAGTGTTATGCTATGCTGTTCGCCGCACAATTTAAATAGTGTTCTAAGGGAACAAGAGTTCAAAGAAATACACTCCAGAAAGTACTTGTTTCTTTCGTGAGCTTTCAATACAGTAAATCAATTTTGCCTATACTCAAAGTATTTGAAAATTACATCTTGTTGCAAATATTGGGAAAAAATAAACTTTTTATGCAGAATGTTAAAACAAAACGCGTTCTTGAAAAAAAAACCAAAAAGAGTTCAAAATACTACAAAAAGTGTTCAGTTAAAAATTAAATTGTAATATGTGCAAGAGTATTCTAAATATTAAATATATTTTTATATAGATGTATCTCTAGAGATATTTCGAAAGGGATTAAAAAGACAAAGTTAGGTGCCTGAAGTGCCCTAAAATGATAAGTTGCAAAGGTTCTTTCACGTCACGACTTATTAATTGATTAGCCCACATGCTTGACATAAATGTGCTCTAAATAAAAATTAATTCCGTTTGAAGTCGTTCTAAAGAGACGACAAATAATGCTTTACTAAAATACGCTGCAAAAATGAAACATTGAGGGAAATATAAGCCCGTTGTGTTGCCGAGGACGGAATGCCCGTTGAGGCTCTAAGAACTCTAAAATATCTACGTGCTTAAAACAACAACATTCCGGCGGAATCACCGATATGAAACAAATTCATCAGTTTTCTTTACTGAAACTCCAAGAACTATAACAGTACGAGGGCGGATCAGTAAGTCCGTGACTTTTTGAATGAAACACTATTTTATTACAAAAAAAAAATTTTTTTTTCAACATAATCTCCTTTTAGCTCAATACACTTAGTCCAACGTCTCTCCAATTTGTGTTATCCCTTCCAAAAAATAGGATTTTTCGAGGTCCATTAAATAGGCATTTGTTTGACCAATAATTTCATCGTTGGAACTAAATCTCTTTCCACCGAGCCATTTCTTTAGGTTCGGGAATAGGAAATAGTAACTGGGGGCTAAATCCGGAGAATATGGCGGATTAGGTACCAATTCGTAGCCCAATTCATGTAATTTAGCCATTGAGACTGCACACGTGTGCACCAGTGCATTATCTTGATGAAAAATGTCATGGAAGGTTTTTTATTGTGGTCGACGAATGGACAAATATTTCATACAAAAAGTATGTTTTTATTACAATTGGTTTTAATAATGCTGAAACAAAATAATTTGAAATATATAATCCTGGCTAAGAGGTTTTGTTTGCAACACAGGAATACTTAACCACGAACAAATTAAAACTCATTTAAAATAAATTTGGAAGAATATCTCAAATAATTAATTTATTATATTTCTATATTTTTTTATTCACTTTTGCAAAACGTTTGTAACACGTAACCACTAGTTTTATAAAAAAATTATTTGCTTTTGAAAAACGTTTGCTGGATCAAACATCATTTAACGCTTTTTTAATTGAATTATACAATCTTTTTCCAAATAAAGATAAGGAAGTCAATAAAAATTGTTAAAAATAAAGCTAAAGTTTGATCAATTTGTTGGTCATGCTTTTTTTGTATTTTTTCGTCAAATATTTGTTAGGTCTGAACATACCGTAAGTCATATCTTTGTATTTTGTTGGTTCCTTACCTTTTTGAATTGGCTTGTTTTTTATTTAAATTAACGTTATATTACAAAAACTTATTTGATTTTTGTGTTTTTATGTATTCGAATTAAAACCGGTTAGCCGGTTATTTTAAAATGTGTAACCGAACCCGGGTTTTTTTCAAATAGCAACTATTCGAAGTATTCGAAAACCGGTTTTGGAAAAAGTCGAATAATCGATCTCCCCAGTACGCATACAAAGAATTGTTTTTGCAAAAAATTGTTGCAATATTATCAAAGAACATACAAAACATTTCGTACATACATATCCCAAACTCACATAAAATAATAAAGTATGTATCTTGCTAGGATTATCTACACTACCTTATTATATGTCAAAACTTACTTATAAATGTCATATGAAATGAAATAAACACGTTCTAGGATTAGTCAGCAAATTATCTTCTTTCAATACACACGTTACAACATATCTATTTTTTGTTTCCACTCTGATTGCTGCGTGTATTTTTCAGTCGCTTGCACGGGTGCCAGATAATTTTGATAAAAAAAATCGGCATATTTTCAAAAAAAAAAAAAAATCGGCATTATCGGCACTTTAATAAAAAAAAATCGGCAAATTAATAATATCAATTTTAAGGACAATAAAACATATTTTTATTAACACAAAAAATAACAAAACAGAATAATTCAGCATTAACTTACATATAAACCGTATAAAAACGTAAAAATTAATGAAAAATTATATTTTTATAAATAAATTGTAGTACATTTAAAAAAATTTTGTACATCAGGTTAAAATTGTTTTTATAGTTGAAAACTTATTTCAACATTTTATTTTAACAAATATTTTATAGATACATCTTTGAGTTTAATAGTTTAATTAAATCCATTTTAATATCAACATCAGAACAATTTGCATTATTAAATTTTAGGTAATCTTTAGAAAAAAAATTCCTTGCATTGATTCATTTTCCAGGGATCAAAGAAATTTGGTTTTATTAAAGTTCACTTAACTACAAATTCTTTCCATATTTGCGGAAGAATGTGGAA
This sequence comes from Pollenia amentaria, assembly GCA_943735925.1. Classification (NCBI taxonomy): domain Eukaryota; kingdom Metazoa; phylum Arthropoda; class Insecta; order Diptera; family Polleniidae; genus Pollenia; species Pollenia amentaria. The sequence continues at coordinate 181,204,447 of OX031007.1, read as the reverse complement.
GGACCATAATTTGTTATACAAACTTTGACAGCAGTCGAAATGCATCCGTAGAATCCTCACGTTTTGAGTCTGAAATTTTTTGCCAAAAAGTTTACAAATTTACTTCAATTCCTTCTAAATCTTCTTAAAAATTTTTACTCTATAAATTTAGAGTCTAAAGTTTGTATATCTTTTTTTTTAGAAATAAAGCTGGAGAACTCTTTCAGAATCTCAATAAAAGAAATATTTTACTTTTTCATAATTTTGTTTGGGTTATTATTTTGGGTTATTAAAGATATATAAGATTATTGTTCAAAATCAAAACGTTTTAATATTTGCTTTGCATTTTCTATATAGAAATTAAAACAGTTATTAACAATTTTGCTAATTTCGCTTTTATTGAGTTTTGATTTTGATAGTAACTCATTAGCCAATAAGCCCAAATACTTAACATAAAAGTTCAAAAAATTCTTTGTGTTCATAACTTCCGTTAAGTAAATTGAATTTTTTACTCGTTTTTTTATAAAATAAGTTAATACAGTTCCCACTTGGTAGTATAGGTTGTGACGAGTGCTCCAAAGATGCCCAAAATTTTTAAATAACACGTTAACAAGCCAAGTTACCGTGGTTTAAGCGTTAAGCAAAAAATCGGCGGTTGTGGAGCAATAATCGGTAAATCGGCACTTGGCTAATTTTAAGGCAAAAAATCGGCAAAATGCCGATAAATCGGCAAATCGGCACTTTGCTAATTTTAAGGCAAAAAATCGGCAAAATGCCGATAAATCGGCAAATATGGCAGGTCTGGCCCCTTGTTAATTTTTAAGATTAATTTGTATACCCGCACTTTTACTTTAGGATTTGTTGTTTTGCTTCTACACTTTCACCAGCCTTTCGTCTACGTTGTCTATGCTTTTTCTCAGTATTTGTACAGTAAAGAGTTTGAAAAATTTTCACTAATTTGAATGTCTGTTCAAATGGATTTATGCAAGCCTCTTTTTAAAAGTAATGAAAACAATATAGCATATAAACATTTTCCTTAAGTTTTTAGGCAAATTTTAATTTTGTTCAAATTATTGCTCATATTTTTACACAAAACTTTTTATTGTATTTTTCAATCGCAAACACTAATGTGGAATCCCCCATACTTACAAAATACTAAATACTACTCGTATGCTTTTATACCCTTAACATGGTTATATTTGTGGCCTATATTATATACAAAGTATTTAATTTTTGCAACGCCAAACAGTTTTGTATTTATTTTTTTGAGGTCATTATGTTGCTTTCCATGCAATTTTGTTTTTCAGTTTCACATTGTATAATAGTTATAGTTCATTTATAGATATGTATGAATGTATGTAAGTGTATGTATTTGTTTACATTGAGTTTGTAAGTACTAACCAGTACATAGTAAATATGACCGAATTTCTATAAATTATGTAAGCCATACATGATTACAGTTTTTTGCTTCTTCATGCTTCCATAAATAAGTCTTTTAATTTTTTGGTTTCTTAATTTTTTTTCTTGTTTTAATTTTTTTATAACAATTTTTGTTTTATTATTCTTAAGCTAACGAAACACGTGACCAATATTTTTGTAAAAAAAAATATATATAAAAAATTCTGATCCTACTTCACTTTCTGAATGTACAAACAATTTTCTAGGATAAATTAAATATTATTCCTTCGACCTTTTTTTATTCAAAAATAAAAAGTTTTTTCGAGCTCGAGGCCAATTATTTGTAAAAAATATTTATTGATTATTTATTTACTAATCTTCTCCAATATTTCGATATCCATCGGATATCATTATCAAGGAATGAGTTACAAATATATTCGTAAGAGACGTATGACCTTCTCCACATTCAATATTGCACTCTAGGATAAAATAAAAATAGTTTGTTACGAAAATTGTTGTTTAATTAAAAACAACTTATTAATGATTCAGTGGTTATATAATTTTTTATTTAAATATTTAAGGCCTTAATTATAAAAAATAAAACAGATTTATAAAAGGTTTATGATACGAACTTTCATATAAAATCCGTTTCATAAACCATTTATTAACCTGTTTTAGTTTTTATAAATAAGGCCGTTAATAATTGGAAAATTCAACATTTTATATTTTTCGAATTTATTCTATGAGCTCAATTTCAGTTATGTATTTTATAAAGCTTTTTGTAATAGTTCTATTCCTTCCAATTTTTAGGTATGACTTTATACACTATTAGACTATTATCTTGTATCTTCTTGTTACATTTTACCTTAGCTATCCGTTGGATAGCAATGAAGTATATTGTGTGTACAGAAAAATTTACAATTATTAGACACCAGCAGAATGTAATGCATTTTCTGGCCCACTACGGCCTTAGTCAGCATTCTTTGTGTCACACTGGATAGGGATACTTTATAAATTGAATGTATTTAACTCAACTATTTTAACAAACAGAATCTGGGTATTATTTCTTTTTCATAAGTTACTTTATTATATTCAAAATTTTTTATTTTTCGAATTAATTCTATGAGCAATATTATCAGGATTAAAGTAGGTTTCTTCCCAAGGATATTATGCACAATTATTGACAATCTTTGGTGAAGTTTTTAATGCTTATAAATATTTAAATTACTTAAGCCAAATTTTGAATTAATATTAATACACAAGTCGCTTATTGTTGTGATTTTCGGCAATGGAAACTATAAGGAATTAAGGACTTCTACTAACAAAATTTTGTAAATGGCTTAAAAAAAAGTCCTCTTTCGAAGTTATATTCTGATACAAAAAGTTTTTAGGGATTTCCACGATTTAAAAAGATTTTTATAGAGATAAAAACTAGTCGCAAACTTTTGACAGCATGTCTATAATAGATTATAGCCTTCCACATAAGCCCCACTTTCATGAGGCAAACTGACGGATGCTGGTAGATTTCTAAAACTGTATTTTTATTTATTTTAATATTTGAATGCTTTGACAATATTCTTATCAAAACCTAAAATACAGTACTTTTCGCTTATAGTCACTACCGTGTTTAGTCACATTAGCAATATAGTCCACTTTATCTTTATTTCCTGCCGCTATAAGTAAATTTATTATAAAGTATTTACGCTATAGTTCATTTAGCGATATAAGAAAATTTAGCATATATTCCATTTAGCAGCGGCTTAAGCTAAGCCAATTATTAGCGTTTTAGTTATATTAGCAACTAGAGATGAGCGATCCCGTGATTTTTCAAGATCATCGTGATTAGTGAATGTGATTTAAAAATCATTGCTCCTTTAAACTGTGATTGTGATCACGGTTTATCAGTTTTCTGTTCTTTTAAAGCAATTGCGGCCAAGCTTTATGTACAATGCGCGAGCTTTTGCAAGAGCTTTTGCAAGCACTTTACAAAGAAACACCAACAAATTGTAAGAGCTTTCAAATCTGTTTACTTTCATATACATACATACTTGAACAAATAAATTTTGGCATAAAAAATTCTAATAAGATAGAATAGAAAATGAAAGGAACAGCAATATAATTCGACATTTCATTCAAAAAACGCTATTACCCACACAAACAGTGAAATATCATAAATTTGTACATATATGTAACAAAATACAAAAAGAACGACTAAGAAAGTACCTGTTACTTGACAAATTTGGTCACAACTGTGATTCGTGATTTTTCAGTAACAGTGATTAAATCACAGGTACAGAAATATCGCTCATCTCTATTAGCAACATGTTGATTTTAGTTTTCGAAGACACAAACCATATAAAAGAACTTCTAATTAAACAGCTTAATTTTAATCATCAACATTCTATTCGAAAAAACAAATAGTTTTTATCTTGTTATCAGGGTTGAATTATTTTTTTATTATTATAGCTATCTTTTTATACAGGACTAGCTTAACCCTGTGCGCTTTGCTACCCCCATCGAAATAAAATTGGTAAGATTTTTTAAAAAGCAGAGCATCTTGGACTAAATTTGAATGATTTTACAGTAACCGTTCAACAGATATACAGAAATGTCAAGTGTCTTCGTATGGGAGGTGCCATGCCTACTTCTCCCATTTGAAATATGTTGTGGGTTATTATCTGAGCTCTTTGTATAAAATTGGAATACTTTCATTATTACAGAACTCCAAATACGAAGAAATCTTTATTGAGATTGTATGGGAGTTGCCAAGACCGCTTGTATAATCCAGCCGACTTTTTGGCAGATATCGTGTATCGATATCAAAGCCTAAGCAATCTAGCCAAAGCAACCAGTGAATTGCGCATAGGAACAGCTTATCCTCCAACAATAAATTTCAGTATTTTTATCAATTATCAAAAAAAGGGAATTAAGCACAAAAAATAAAATCTTTTAATGAAAAAATTATGTATTCCCAAAAACAACTTTTTTGATAATAACTTTTTGCAAGTGTACGTGCATAAAAAACTGAACTGGCAAATTGTTTTTATTTTGATTTCTTGCGAAAACAATAAAAGCACTTTGTTTTTAATTTGTTTTTTCTTTACCCACTTACAATTACAATAAATGTTCGGAGAATTCCAACTAATTGTAGTGGGGAATGTAAAAAAAGATAAACTCACTGTTTTATTGTTGGTATTTTGTTTAAGCCTTGATATCGTTGCAAACAAGACATTTTGAGTGTAGGTAATTCTCATTCCCTCTGTAGTCTTGTTTGCTGATTGCTTTGGCTTTTCTAAAATTGTTTAGGAGAAAACGCTTCCTGATGATCTGGCCTAAGCAACCAGTGAAATGTGCATAGGAACAGCTTATCCTCCAACAATAAATTTCAGTATTTTTATCAATTATAAATAAAGGGCATTAAGCACAAAAAATAAAATCTTTTAATGAAGAAATTATGTATTCCCAAAAACAACTTTTTTGATAATATTATATTTTTATTTTGAAAGGTGTAGTTTACCATAAGAGTGGGTCCTACAAAGCTTGAAGAATTTTGTCTTCAGATATAAAGTATTTAATATCTTTGTTCTATAGAGGGTTTTGCGCCTTCTTCGTCTACCCCGCCCATTTTTATTTTGGAATTTATAGTTTACCATAATAGCGGCTTTAACCACATTTGAAGACTCTCACTGTAATAGTTCTTCAGTAACGCGATATTAAATATATGCTTCCTATGGGAGGTAATACTCCCCCTGCGCCTACCCCCTTTATTAATACTTTTAAAGGTGTAGTTTTCCATAAGAGTGGCTCCTACCAAGTTTGAACATTCTCACTATAACAGTTCTTAAGATATGCGATATTAAACATTGACGTCCTATGGGCGAGTAGCACTTCGCCTGCAGCTATCTTACTTCAATTTTGGTGCTCAGAAGATCCTACTACAAAAAATTCAAGAAAATGGGTGCAGCGGCTCTTAAGATATCCTATACTTAATATTGGTATCCTATGGGGGGTACTACTTCCCCTGTGCCTATCAAAAATTAAGTAGCCTGTTTTATTTTCGGCGCTCTTGTGATTTTACTGTAAAAATTTCTGGAAAATCGGCTCAGTCGCTTAGGAGTCTATAAGCCAACAAACAGACAAGCATATTTCATTTTTATATATATAGATGCAACTCTGTTGCACAACCATAAGCCTGCTGTCGGTGTAAAATATATGTTTTTTTTTTGTTTTCTATATTCACATAAATTTATTATATTCGAATTCGGTCCTATGACTCATAGTGGCATATTAATAATTAAATAAAATTAATAATATTATTAAATAAATAACCACAATACTAATTTTTATTAATAATTAGGATTATAGTCACGTTAGCGATATAGGCCACTACTTGGCTGCAACTAAAGGATGTGATTATAAGCGAAAAGTACTGTAATATAATTTTATTCCTTTAAAATCTGCTGTAAGTATATGTGTGTGCTTTTTTTAATGTGTATAAACTCTATTGTGGTAATGTGCTTGTCACACCATGCTGACTTGGTAACAAAACTTTGTCCAAAGTTTCTAAATTTATGTCAGTTAATAAGTAAATGTTTATGTTGTTTTTTCTTGCGAATGATGCAGGATATTCGTAATAAGCAGGGCAAGTTTTAGAGACTTTCCCTTGAAATGTAAGTTTTTGCATATTTTGCAAACCATTTGCAATTTAGCATTTAAATGCTTAACAAAAATATGGATTTATTCCGTTCACAACTAAAAGTAGTTTTGGAAGAAATCCACTACCAACGTTTGTTTTAATAGTGAAACTAAAAGTAATTTCCTATATTTTTAATCACAAGTTTTTCAAAAACAAATTTTATATTCATGCTTTTCACACCCAGAAGAGGGAGAGGGTATTATGCGTTTGTGCTGATGTTTGTAACACCTTAAAATATTGGTCCTAGATCCAGCTTTAAGTATACCGATTGCTCAAGAATTACTTTTTGAAACGATCTAACGATGTCCCTCCGTCCGGCTGGCAGCCCATGCAAATGTTGTGCGCAAATTTTAGATATAAATTAGAGATTAGAGAAAACGAAATTCGGTAATCAGGTTCCTATTGTAACGAGGACCAAGTCCATTGAAAATTGTCTTTATGATCATAAACTTTTTTTTTATATTGGTATTTAGATTAAATTTAGTAGGTTATTTAATAGCAATCTAAATTGTCTTAGAAAATTTTATTGGACTCGATCCATATAAAAGCATTGCTCCTATAAAAATACTACTCCAGAAATTAGCTTTTTAAACCATAACTTCCTTTAAATGTTGTATTGAAATACATTTTGGCGAAAATGTAATGCAAAAAGCTTCGCGGGATTTAGTGTAGGAATAAAAAAAAAAAAAAAAAAAAAGGATAGCTTCTCTGTCATGAAAAAATATTGTGCTGGTTGGTCCAAAATTAACTATAGGTCCCATATAAACCCGCTTCCTAAGATCACTTTAAAGCAAACAAATTTCAAATAAATGCAGTTATCTAAATTACATTCGGCACAAAGAACTTGTACCTGACTCTTAACTTTCTAACTTCATTATGGCCTATTCGTCCCGAATAAAAGTTTTTCTCTGAATTCTGTGGTGTAGGGTATCATAAGGTCGGGCTTGAACGACTATATTTTCTTACTTGTTTTTGTATATTTTTGAGTATATTTCTCTGTTTTTGAGGTATTGTTTTACTTTTTTTTTTGTTTGCTATTTTTTGTGCATATAAAAACTTACCCTAATAATAAGTAGTTTTTCTTCTAAAAACTATTCATTGTTTTTGGCAGTTAACTGGACTACTGTTTTTCTTGCTTCTTTATTTTCTGTTTAAAAACAACAATAAATTTTTGTTAAATACTTGTAAACAGAGAATAATTTCTTTTTCAAGTGACTGTTACAAAAATTTCAAAAGTAAAAAGAAAATTTAGAACAACATTTTGCGTTGTTTAATTCTTTTGGGGGCTTTTTCTAATGCCATGTATAAGACATTTGTTTAAGGTTGTGGTATAACGCTGTAAAAGTATGTTATTTAGTTTGCAAATGACAGCAAAATCAGCAAGAGTGTTAGAAATTTAAGTTTAAACAGATTGAATTATAACGCATGTTTAAATGTATAAATAGACTAATGCTTAGGTTAAAGTGCTGCACAATGGTTATCCTAATATATTTTTACAAAATTATCTTTAAACTTATGAATCTGGAGAGTGTATAATTATAATATAAAAAGCTGTATGTTTAATATTTTAAAGTTATATAGACAAACTATTATTATTTAGTTAACTTTTACGATGATACTCATATAGATTTATATTGATTATAACTGAAAGGACATTTTTGTCAATAATAGTTATTACCGTACTGAACTCTAAAGTTTTTTGCTTATAACAGCCAATTGTTACTTATTTGAAACTGATTTATAAAGATAATGGGATTATATATATAAATTAACCTAAAAGTAGGCAATAATTTGTTTTGCTATTTTTACGTTAAATTTGTGTTCAAGGCGAATTTATACAGGTGACATCATCGAGTCATCTGTTTATTGTTTATTTATTTCTGTGTATACTGAATGTCAAGCTTTGTTTACATTTTGTGAAAAATTAGTTGAAATGTAAATATCAATAAAAATCTAAATACATAAAAAAACTTATTTAAATTTTATAAAACAAAAAAGTGAATATAAAATCAAGGAATTAAGAGTGCGTAAGGGATAAGTTTAGCCACAATAAATTTGCAATACAGAATACCTTCTAATGCAATTGTGTATATTTTATAAGCAAAAATTCCCTTGTTAATATTTTCAACAAATAATATTGACATTCACTCAAACTTTTTACAAAAACAAAATACATAGTATATAAAAAAAGGGATAGCTAGCATAACTCTATCTCATGATGCGGTCACCTGTATGAATTCGCCTTGGACGTGTTATTTAAAAAATTACCTTTTAGATCATGGATCTATTTATTGAATAATTCAACAAGTTCTATAATTAACATTTCTTATGCACATACAAGCATATTCTATAAATCAAAATGAAGTGGATTAAAAAACGAACAATTTTTTTAAACGATCCTGTACAGAAAGTTCGTAAAAACATTTGTTTTTATATTATGTATACTTTGAGAACAGATTATCTTTAAAAGAACAACTCTCAAAAATAGGAAAAACTATAGTCATTTTGTAAATAATTGAAATTAAAATCTCGTTCGGTTTTAATTCCACTTTATTTCGATTTCTAGAACATGACCGACATATTCACAATTTTTATATAAATTTATAAGTATTCTTTATCTATTAACCCATTTACGCCGCTGGGCCAATTTGGGAACACTTATTAACTGCGGGCATATATAAAAGTTGTTGACATTTTTAATAATTTGTTTGCATAATTCATAAGCTATAAGCTTAGACACTATATATAGTTTAAAACATATTTATTGCAATACGCGGTTTCGTGTAAAAATCACATAAATTTCACTATTAAGCCACGTGAAAAGGTGGATATGAAATTCTAGTTATTATTTTTAATTCAAAGTGTACATCATCACAATTACCTTTTATTTTGGAAAATTCGATGTGTAATGAAACATATAAAAGCATGCAACATTTAGTATTTTTCGAATTTAATCTATGAGATAAATTTCAGTTATGTATTTTATAAAACTTTTTGTAATAGTTCTACTCCTTTAATTTTTAGGAATGACTTTATACACTACCAGACTAAAAAATAAAAAATGTTAAATATAATAAAGGGACTTATAAAAAACAAATAATTCCCAGATTCTATTTATATAAAAGCATTATAAATCTTATAAATTTAATTTGTATTATTCTATAGCACTTGAAATATTGCTGTGCCAATTTGGGTACAATGGCCACAAGTGTACTAAATATTAGAATTCTACCTTCAGGCAACAATATCAAAACAACGCATAAAATCGTTTAAGGAATACATGTAAATAGCAACTTTTCTACAAGTTGTGACATTTTTCGGGACTTAGACGATTTGGGCTCTCGTATTACGAAAATTATCGGTGAAAATTCCAAAGAAATGCCTTCTGCTACGAATAAAGCTCCTGGATGCCCCAGCCTCTGTTGCTTCCATTTCATCTAATATATGCTAGGTTTTGGATCGGCTTCATTGAATTGATTACTCGATACCTTGTGTTGTTACATCATCCCGTAATTTGCATAGGGTCTGTCCTAGCATGGAACATTGAAGACATTTTATTTCTGTACGAATCGGTGTCTGCCGAGTCCGTTCCAAAAACTCATTATATGTAATGATTTTGGGCAAGAATATTCAAAGAATTATATGCAGACAATGATTCAGAAAAGCTTGCATTGTTTCCAATTCGCAGTTGGATGGCTTGAACGTTTCATATGTGTAGGAGAGGACTGGCTTTACGTTGGCATTAGAGATGTTTATTTTAGTGTCTCTGGATATGGTTGTGCTGTAACCTTTCACAAATGTGACTTCATATCTTCACTGGAACTGCCATTACTGGAGATAATACTCTCAGGATATGTGAAGCATTCAATTTCTGCATCGTAAAAAGTAAAAAGCTTTTTCGCCAAAGTATTTACGCTTAGAGTGTTTGTTTAACCAACATTAATATTTAACCCGTATTCGGCTGTCATATTGCACAATTATAGCAGTTAAGATGGCATGTGGGAACTTTTATGAGTAAAGACATAACTTTAGTTATCTAGCTTTCAATGACGACCGCATGTAATGCCAGTGTTTGTTGGGACCGCGTTTCATAGAATGTTGTGCAATTCTATGTTGAATAATAACGACAAGAGAACAAATCCTTGCCAAACACCATTTCAAGGCATGTACATTGTGTCATCTGCAACAATAGAACCCTTTGAGTGGCAAAAAATGCAAGAAAACTTACTGCGTTGATAAAGTACGCTTTTTAAAATTTCACATATATATGGCCACTATGAAAATTTGGGCTATTATGTCCTGAAAGATTTTTTTTAATATTTTTTTTTTGGTTTTTCTGTTTTCCTGTAGACCTAATTTTATAGAAATAAAGAATTGTGTAAAGTTTTCATTGTTTTTTGGGGTTGGCTTTAAATGGGTTAACCCATCCACAGCAGCAGTTAATCATCTGAAAAATGTATTTACCCTTAATATATCTCACAATATAACAGTCGAGTTACCGCCTGTAAATGTTATAGCAGCTATTCCCCTAAGATTCGAGTATAGAGAAATAGAAAAGGCTATTTGTGATTTAAGAAAGCTCCTGGTTTTGACAAGATCAGTAACAAAATGTTTTTGGAACTACCAAGTATAGCAAAGAAAATTATTCTTTTTATTTTTAATGCTATTTTACGCCTTCAGTACTACCCTCAAGAATGGAAGGTTTCTTTAGTAACCATGAAATCAAAGCCAGGAAAGGATCACACAAATGTTGAGTCGTACAAGACTATTTGCTTAATTTTTTATATTTCAAAGCGATTTGAGAAACTACTTGTATCAAACTTAACACCGATTTTAAATGAAAATAGATGTATTCCAAAAAAGCACAGCACAATTGAACAAACTCATCGAATAGTAAATGTCTTAAGAAAAGCCTTTGAAGAAAAAATATTGCTCAGCACTCTTCATCGATGTGTCTCAAGCTTTTGATAAAGTCTGGCATGAAGGATTATTACTGAAATTGCAGCAAACATACACAAGCTGTTCGAAAGCTACTTAGTCTGTCGTCAATTTATTTTTAAAGAAGGCGATTTTTTAAGTTCTCCTCAGCCAATTAACACTGGAGCCCCACAAGGCAGCATCGTGGGCCCTCTATTATACTTGATTTATACTTCGGACATGCCAACAAACAGCTACATCCAAACCTCAACATTTGCGGACGATATAGCTTTTCTATGCGTACATGAAAACTGTCAAGAAGAATTTCGTTTCTTACAGGATTATATATTTGAACTGGAAAGGTGGTTAACACAATGGAGGATGAATATCAATGAGCAAAAATGCGAACATATAACATTCACATTGCGTCGGGAAACATTCCCCCTATTAAAATCAATAAATAAATAATACCCCAACACTCGCATTAAAATACCTCGTTATACATCTAGATCGGCGTTTAACTTGGAAATGGCATATAGAAGCTAAATTAACTCAAATGAAACCAAAAGCATTTCAAAAATTTTAGATAAATATCAGCTGCATGTGGAGAAATAATACCCTCCATATGGCCATGGTTAACAAAATTATCTTTAAAGGGCAAAGTAAGTGGTTACTTAAGCCATAATAATCTTACCGCCAAACATTTTATGATTAATTGTGGTGTTTTCTTTTTACAAAAAATGTGACATTTTATTTGAAAAAAATGTAATTTAGTGTTCGTTGCTGAAAAATGCTTCGCTCTCTAAAAGGGTGGCTTGTTTTATTCTAAAAAATGCAACCTTAGTAATGGCATAAGGCATTGCACTTTAGGCCCCGTCAACAGTGTTGACAATGCACTGTAAAACGATGGCTTCTGTTTAAAAAAATCGCCTCTAATCAGGACAGTAAAAATTTAAAATGTTAATAGTTATTTTTTCTATTATTTAATAGTAAAAACATAAGAAAGCATTACATTGTGAATAATAAGTTGTCAGTGATATACAATTTAAGTGCATTCGGTGTTATAAAATTGATTTTGAAAAAAACGTCAAATCAAGAAATCTGAAAAACTTGGTGTTAATAAATCCGCAATCTGGCAAATGTACTTTCTTGTTTATATATTTTATAAAAACAAACTAAATAAATTGGAATTTCGTCATTCATATTTTTAATTTATTTACGAGAATTTATTTAATATCAACCTAATTATTAACAAATTTTGGTTTAGGTATATTTTTTTTTTTATATTTTGAAGAACATACTTTTTGTCAGCTGTTAAAAATAGTGCGGTCCAATTTTGTGTTTTGTTCCCGTCAAATAAAAAATTGCATTATTAAAAAGTCGGCAAGACATTTTATACATTTACCTTTTAACATGGTGGTATTTTTTTTTTTTTTTTTTGTATAAAAGAAAACACCATTAGTCTTAAATCATTTTTTGGTTTTCATAATCATTTATACATATAACACTTGATCATAAAGAGGAAATTAACTCCAAATTCAAAAATGTTCAGTCGAAGCAAAACAATTTTTCATTTTACATTAAGGCATATGAAACCAACAGTTTCATTAACAAGAAGTAGACAAAATAGCACGATATTTTTACAGCGCGTAGATTTGAATTTTACGCGTCGATTTTTTTCAAAATCTGAAAAAAAATAATAATTTTGAGTTAATGCCATCTGCGATATATTAACCACAAATATGTATATGTATAATTGCTTTTAAAATATGATAAATGAATCAGCCATAATATGAACGTCGTGGACGTCTAAGATAAGTATTATTAATGTAATCATAATATTTTTGAACTATCTGCACCCGAATAAGTTCTTTGTGTCCATACTGAGCTAAATTTTTTCAATGGGTATATTCTTAAGCAAACTTACTTTCCCATTTATTTAACTTTCAACCTCCAAGGCAACTGAATTCGAAAATGGCCTTAACTTATTATTGTAAGTAGCACAAATAGTTTCCAAAGGTACGGGCAAAGGTTTCTTGAGTTGAGGACAATTACCAGAACTATAAAAATTCCAGGCTGAATAAACAAATTAATACTTTTTTTAAATTTATTTAAAATAATAGAATTTATTATAATTAACATTTTTGATTTTTCGAATTTATTCTATGATCTAAATTTCAGTTATATATTTTATAAAGCTTTTTGTTATAGTTCTATTCCTTAAATTTGGCTCATAGAATAAATACGAAAAATAAAAATTTCTTATATAAAATATTTACTTAAAAAATGCAAGAAAAAAACTTACCATAATCCTTATTAATACATCCTTAAACAGATAAATATTGACAAAAGGTATCCAAAATCCATTTTATTATGACGTACTTGTCCATTTATATTGGGATATTTTAGAGCAGTTGGTTGCTTCATCTTAGTTTACGCTATCACACATTTCTAACGTATTGCATAATACTTTGTGAGATAGAAATCTAATGAGTTTTGTTGTTACTGTCAAAAAATCTAATGTAACATTAAAGTTTGTAGTCACACTATCACACATGAACATGCTTTTGCTAAAATGCAATCCTGATCCAATAAAAAGTATTAGCGTTTAGAAAAATTTAAAAAAAAAAAGGATGTAAAATTTTTTTTTCGTAGTACTTGTCATTTTCATAACACATTGCATTCACACTCTCACACTTTTACATATTACTTGAGTTTTTGACATGCATTAATACAAAGTATAATAGTATTAACTAGCCTTTAACAACATAATCGTTATATGAGGATAGACTAACGGTTTCTCATATGAAGGATAATGATAGGCCATCATATTTAATACCAACATATTGTATTATCGAGCCATAACCAGCATATGTAATATCAAGCCATAAGCTTAAGCGACAACATTTTCAATTTTCGTTTTTTTTTTTTAAAGAATTAATTGGCAACACTTGCATCAGCACCTAAAACCTCATGGTAACAGAAGGAACCGTTACGATTTAATAGCAAAAACAATTTTAGTTTAAGCGCCAATTTTCATACAAAATTTTTATGATATATAAAAAAAAACCTTTTGCTGTAAAATTTTGTTTTTTCCGCTTGAGCTTTTTTCTGCGATTATGGCTGGATATGTTGGCTCTACACATACCAAATAGACTAAGCCCCATTTTCACAAGCTACCGATAGCTAAAGGTAGGATTTTATCGGACGTATTAAAAGTGTTCCATTATTACAAGTTTGTAAAAACGGGGGTAAGTCGAATTAAAAACTTCATACTACTTAAACCATAGTGGCAAAAAGACAATGTTGTCTTAAATATACTTTTATAGGCTATTTGAAGAATTTAATTCATTACACAATGTAATTTTTAATATATATTTTTAAATAGGCTATTTAAAGTATTTAATTCATACTGTTGAAAAACTAAGATAATTCGTTATCAAACTGAAAAATAAATAAAAACGTGCTTCATTCAGTAGTTCCGCTTAAACAGTAACGATAATGATTTTGTTCAATTAATCAATAAGTAACTAAAAAAAAAAATAGTTTTTATTAAACATAAGCTATAAAAAGTTTATTGAACTTTGTTCTATCAGTGGCGAATGTTAAAATAATAATTCATTTATCAGTAGAAAGGCTGAGATTTTATTTCACAGGCGTTTCACCCAAAAAATATTTTATAGCATATTACTAATAACACTGTCAAACACACAAAAGAATAACAATGTTCTGCCAACTGATTCTTGAAGAGGAGACAAAAAAGATATGCGTGTATCGGCGTTTTAAAAGTTTTCATCTGAAACTAATTTCACGGCCTATTTAAAGTTGCAGCCTTGCGTAGTAAAAAAACGTACAAAGTCGTGTTATATTTAGGTTTTTGGTATATAGTCCCTTAAGAAGACTTACTTAGAGCATTACAAGCAACATTTTGTTGATATACATTAACCCCCTGACTCTTCTGAGATTGGATCTTTTTAAAAAAAGCAAAAATCACACTTAAAACAGGGATATATGTAGTTGAAATAGGTCTCCCAATACACTTAAGTCGAAAATTCAACTTTAATACCAGAAATAAGCAAAAACTTAAAAGGTGGCTTAGGGCTAATTATATACTTATGCCAATACGGCGGTAAAATATCGCAAAAAAATTCTGTAACAAAAAAACCAAAACTAAGAGAAGCAAATTTATTTATTGGTATTCCAATATAAGAGTACTTAAAGTCTTATAATTGTGGTACAGGATAAACAATTCGTAGCTATTTCATATACGTCAAACTATAAAAGATTGTAACATTTAACATAAAAATAAATGAATTAAAAGAAAGGCAGGTTTTAAACGGCATTGTTCATACGATATTAAACATAAAGACGCTTTTAAATACAAGAGATTGCACAATTTCAAGTAAGGGAATAAAAATTAAAAATAAATTTCCTAAACTGCGATGCATTACTAGTAAATTGAACATATGCTGAAAGAATGTTCTAAAAGCGAATACTATGAACGACAAACTGCCATTTAGATACCAACTTTTTGAATGTAATCGGGATCAGGTTGTTATTTCTTCTTGACTGCGTAAAATGAAACACATTTTAATAGATACGTCGTCTCGCCAGTATAAATAATTTAATTTTATGCAAAAAAATTTGACATCGAATATTAAAAATGTCGGAAAATGCACAACATAAAGCTTAGTTTAATAGGGTGTAACATGAGAGAAACGACCTAAGTTGTAGACATATCTAAGATTGAATTATATAAAGATGTTAATTTCCTGGTGCTGTTTTGATCTTAAAATTAAAAACAAACGTACACTCACAATATTCTGTAGGTAAAATTAATTGAAATTGTAATATAAAATAAATTAATATTCAGTTAAAAACCGGTCAACTTATTTTTCATTTATTTTTAAAGAAAAGTTCAGTTAATTTTTACTGTAAAAAAATCAACTACAAATTCCGTAAAAGCAAATGAATGTTCAGTTATTTAATATAAATCAACTATCAAAATATAACCGACGAATTCCGTAAAAACAAATGAATTTTCAGTTATTTTATATATTTTAACTACCAAAAAATCAAACGGATGCTCAAATAAATAAAAACCTAAAAATAACAGTTATTTTTGATCGAAAAAAAAAATAAAAAAATAACAGTTATTTTTGTTCAAAAAAATAAAAATAAAAAATAACTGTTATCATTTGACTTTTATGAAAAAAGGAATAACTGTTACGCTCCCTAGGAACAACTTTAAATATACCGTAAAATGAGTTTCAGGTGTAACCTTTTAAAACGCCGATACATAGTTTTCTGTCCCCTCTTTATGAATCCGTTGGAAGAACTTTTTTATTTAAAAAAAAATTTCATTTTGTTGTACAGTGTGATTAAAGTCTCTTTTACAAATTTCTATAACTATTTTCTTTAGTCGAATCGGTTATATATTTAAAAGATAATTTGCAAGAATATATAAAATTATGTCCTTAAAACTTTGGAAAACTCAATTTAAAGGGTTCTGAAATATTTAGAAAACAACTTTACATTTTATCTTTTCATCAACATGTTTCAAATAGTACCAAAAATGTTTCTCTTCACACAAAAATGAAATATTTTTACAAAATTTATTTAACATAGTCAATGTGAATAAGTACAAAATATTCAAGGAAATGATCACCACAAACAGCACAGAAACTGTCTGGATTATCTGCACATCGTTTTTTCTTCTTAGCCATTGTGTTATTAATGTCAAATTTGACATAAAAATATAATTACTTTGAATGGAGGTAAAAAAGGAACACTTAAAGAATTTTTTTAAATTAATTCATAATATTCCTTAAACAACAGGTGGTCAATAAAACTGATGTTATATTCGTACCTCCGGTAAATATCGTCCTTATTTCAATTGTCCTAAATGTTGAGCAATCACGTTCAAAGCGCCAAATACAAGTAAAAATAATATTAATTCGATCGAACATAGGACGCATATATATAGGCCTATTTTAGGGATTAAATGTATTTCTAATAAGCAAGGACACTTTGAACGTGATTCCTATTAATTGAAGAAAATTGCAATAACGTCGTATTATCATCTGGACATTGGAGATATTCAAGATGTGTAAATGTAGTCCATTGTATACCATATCATCCTGTTATGAAGAACTTAAATAAAGAGAATTAGCATCAGGGGTATAGAGCTCCGATTGTAGCTTCAAGTGTATCCGACAACATCCCTTGATCACTTTTCAGCGCAATCCAGGTTTGCAAGATTAGAATATTTAAAGGAATTCCCCTCTTTTCCAATGAACACAACAGGAAGTTTCTGTTGTCAGTTTCTGTTGTCAATGTTCTGGTTCTTTACCTTAAAATCAAACTCATCCAGATGAATACGAAAACAAAAGAAAAAAAGGAAATTGAGTCTGTGTCCCTTTTCGTTATCTGTTTCTCTCTCTTTCTCTCTCCTAAAAACTAAAACTTTTATCCTTTTATCTGATGTTGATTAAATTTTTTATATCAAATGTAACTTTTTATATAAACAACAAGACTTAACATAGAAAATAACAATATTTTTATTTAAACAAAAAAAAATTTTTCAAATAGTAAACATTAATTCGATTGTATATTTTTTATTTATTTTATCTCTTTAGTTGCTGAACCATACACATCCATCAACGTATCATCAATTCATGCTCATGCAACAACTTGAGTAGCACTTGAGAAGATAAAATGCAACAATAGTAATAACAAACAAAATAAACGTCACAAATCTCAAAAGAGGACGAAAAGCCTGGCAATAAAACGAATGATATAATAAAAAAACAAGAAGAAAACTAAATTAAGTTGATCAACACAACTACAGCAGAAGAAAAAAGGAAATTTCAACAAAAGCAAGTAAAAATAAAAATTAAAGAAAAACACAAATAAACAAAAGCTAATGCCGCTATAATAAAAATAAATACGAAAATAGAACATGATTAATAATGGAAAAAATAACTATAGAAAACCAAATGAAAATTGCTGACATGAGCTCACTTAACAGACAGACATAGTATGATTATAAATGGATAAATAGCTGAACGTAAACAAAAAAAATAGAGAGTTAAATTTATCATCAGAATAATTATAAATCGTTAGAATAGACAGTAGACATTTTCAAATCAGTTAAAACATTAAAGGAATTATCGCAAAAAAATATGTGCTAAATAAAAATAATATAAAAGAACTATATACTTAACATTTGAAACTTTAACTGTGTTCCAGAATAAAGAAGAAAATTTAACAAGTTACAACACACTGTAGAATAAAACTAAGATGGATGATTCCATGAACATGTCCCTGGTGCCAAGGGAAGAATGTATGAATGCCATTATAAAGCCAGTAAATATGATTGATAATTCTACAGCAGTTAGTTTTCAAAAAAATCCAATTATTACTACAACATCATCAACGCCAACAAATGTCAATTCAAATACTCAACATACAACTAATACATCATACATACAGCATCACCAGCAACAACCACAACAACATAATCAGTTGCCTTTGCAACCAGCCAACTTTGTGGGGAATAATCTTAAAAATGGTACTTTAAGTTACGGGTAAGTTTCAACAAAATACAAACAAACAAAAACAAAAATAAAAAAATGCTGCATACGCTTGGGGATAAAAAATTATAGCATACTAATGGGATAATTGAGAGTCGTTTGTATATTATGAATATGTTTTTAAGTTGTTTAAGTGTTAATTTCTTTTCAATGTAACTGCTTTCAGGTAATTAATAATATAAAAAGTGTTTTTATAACACCCTTTATAATTTTCTATTCTGGAAAAAGTTTACAAGTTTTTAATGAAAGTGTCTATGAAAAACATGATTTTCTTTTGCAAGTGTGTTAAAAAATAATTAAAAAGTTTTTAAATAGACTTCTGAGAAAATAATGACATTGTTTCTTAAATAAGTTAACCTAAAGGCGATGAAAGCAAGAGTGTCTAAGCCCGTAAAGCCTTAAATGTTGTAATTGACATTTAATACTTTAATTTAAATCTCTTGCCATTCGAAGGCATTCAAATGTTTATTTGTAAATCGATTTATAGCCTGTTTCTTTACTTTTTGGGTTAAGTTCTTGAAAATTAGACTAAGAATACATTTCTCTCAAAAGTACGGGAACAAAAAAAAAAAATTAAAAAAAAAACTAAATTGTTTACACAAAGTAGAACAATAAAATATTTTGATATGTTTTTAATACATAAAGATTTATTGAATTAAATAAAACATTTTTTGCAGCATTTTTTTATAATTCTCTTAATGAACACCACCTTTTTGTTTTCCTTTTTTGTTTATGCTTAAATAGGCGTTTAATAACACTGTTCAATAATTGACACTTTTTTCGAGACACTTTAACCTAATTCGGGTACGCTGAATCCAGTGGTGCTAGCCGTTTTTTTTTTAGGTTATGTCTGGTTTTCGAGATATACAGTTATTTCAAAAATGGAGGCGGTTTCACAAAATATGTTCGCGTAACTCAAAAACGGTTTAGTTTATTGAATAAACTCAAAAAATTCCCCAATAAAATTTCCTTTAAGAAAGTTTAAGCTTTTTTTCATATGCGCAGTCGTGTTAGAAACAAAATTTTTTTTGGCAAAAAAAAAAATAATTTTTTAGTAACATTTTCAAATTTGTGTTTTTTAAAAATTCATCGAAAATGCGAAGGTACAGCATATAAAAAACGAGACATATAAAAACGAAGTTGCAAACAAAACTATCCAAAAATGATTAAAATCTGTTTACAACTTTTGATTTTATTCACAAAAGACGAATAACTGTTAACAACTTTTGATTTTATTCACATTTTAATTAATTTAAGCATTTCATAAAACACTCTATTTGTATTGGAGCCTCCCTTAAAAGTGGTGATAAAGGAAATTTATGGCACTTTTTCTTCAATATATTTCTAGTTTGTATTGAAATTATAGAATAGTGGTTGGATATTGTAATTTAATCAATTAACATATAAACAAAGTTGTTTGATCATTTTTTAAATTAAAATTAAAAATTACATTAATTGTTAACAGTATGTATTTCTTTCCGAATCTTTCCGAAAACCCGATATGTGGCTATCGCACCGGTTCCTCCAAAGGCGGTTAATTCAAAATTTATAAGTTTTCAGTACTCCCATGAAATTATTATAGTAACTGATTGTAGGTTATTAAATTCGTTTTCCGTACTGTTTAAATTTAATAAAAAATATAGTTATTTCACGAATGAACTTATTTTTCAGCAATTATGTTTGTTATTCAAAAAACAAACCAAAAAATACTGTTTTTCCATATTTAATTTGGTATGTAGTTTGATTTTTTGTCGGTTAAATTATATATTTTTTCAAGCAATAACTGTTAAATTTTACGGAATATACTGTTAAATATAAAAACAATTAAAAATTAATGTAAAATGCAATTATTTTAAATGAAATGTCAATGATCCGTTTTCTAAATAAATTTTTAGTTGTTTAAAATTAATTTTTTGTGGGATTTACTTACATAATATTTTGAGTGTAGAGACAAAAAACTGGTTTCCCTTTATATGTGCTCTTACATCACAAAGGCGGATAAGATTGCATTTTTTGACAACATACTAGAGAAAATGATGTAAGATTTTTACAGTGGGTAGATATGACCACTGTACATCTTGCATAAAGTGAAAATTGAAAAATTTTAAGTTGATTCTCTTAAGAGGAAACAGTGCGATATGTAATGGATTTGTACACTTTTTGTGGTTTATCTTGTGGGTCTAAAATACAACACTAGCGAGAACATTTTAATTTGTTTTTTATTTAAATAAGTATATTTTTATTGTCATTTATTATTTTCTGTTTCGTGTTTTTTCCAATTATTTATAGACAATAAATTTGTGTATATATTTTTGTTTAGATCCCCTGAAGATGAGCAACGGAGCTACCTCAAAATATTGGGTACAAAAATAAAAACATTAAAAATTTAAATTAAAATTGTTTTCTAATTTATAAAAAATTACCTCAAGCTGAACCAAATATAAACCACAATATCTTTTATTAAAAAAAAAACACCATTTGAAATTTTTTACAATCAGGTAATTGATGAAACCGATCGATTTCAAACGAACGTTTTTGAAAGGTGTGTTGAATTTCGAGCGATTTTAAAATCCATTTCTGACTTATAGTATTAAATTTTTGTCAGAATACACTTCAGTTGAGATATATAATATAAAATTTAAAAGAACAAAGGCAGAAAATAAAAGGAATATGTACTAAAAATCCATTTTAAAAGTTACTGAAAATTATTTTTTTGGTTTCAAATCGTTTCGCTTTCAAAATCGAATTCCATCACTTACCTGAATATTTAGTAATCAATCAGGGGTGTTCTGGAAATATTTGTATTTCTTATGCTACAAAAATCTTATTAAAGAACGACTTTTAAATTCTTGCGTTTTGCGGTTTCGATTTCCAGAACACCTCTGAATATAAGAATTTTGGTAATAGATACAAAATCAACCAATGGTTTGCTTGATTCTATGAATTTTTAATTTTTTCTGTAAATTCAATTTAAGTCAAACTTGATTCTCATTTGGACTAACATTGATATTCATTGCAATTTTTTGCATGTTAAATAATTTTTAGATTATATCATATACCATGGTCATAAGGTTTGCCGAATCTTTAGTCCAAAGATCAGGATGAAGATTTGCTAGACCTGGATATTGAGACTCTGATATAGATTTGGCCTTGTACTTGGTTTTTATTATTGGATATTACACTAACGAAGGTTGACAGAATTTATTCGCCTTAAGTTGTGTCAATCTTACAAGGGGCCATTACAGTTTTGTAAAAACTTCTTCAAATGCAACAGTGCCAAAACTCAACCTGCCTTTTTTTAATAAAAACACATACAAAAAATAAAAATTGTTAAAAAAAAACCATTTTCTATAACGTTTAAATTCGACAAATCCTCATTCCACAGCCGTGAGTCCATTTTTTTTATACCAAATTTATAAGTTTTCTTTATATTTCGACGATACTTTTTATATTTTTTTTTTAGTATTTATAAACAAACATTTTAATTTTCCATGCTTATTTTTTGCAGAATAATGAAATTGTTTCATATAACATATGAATCAACGGAAATAGAAAATAGTCCCAATATTTAGCGGCTGAGTCTTAGATATAAATAAAAGATTTGAGGTTTTAGAAAATAATGAAACCTCTAGAGTATCCACAATTATTGTCCCTCGATACAGTGCTCGAATATTTCAAAGACAATCGACTTCAATCATATAAAAAAAAACGTCTTATTGAGCTACTTAACATTTCTCTACATTCCGAAAGTGTTGAAAACTCGTTTACCCCTACAAGTGATACAAGTTCTGTTAAGTCTTTGGAGCGTTTGTAAAAAAAAAATAAGAGAATCCGAGGAAGAAGGACATCTTTGCATCCTTTTTTGTGATTCTGCTAAAGAAGAATTCGAAAGATACCCTTGGATCTTCTTATATTTCTAGAGACGCAGATCCCCTTCTTTACGGCCCCAATGACATGTTATACCGAAACTTGAAAAATTGCTGAGAAATTTTAAGTTTTCCAATTAGTTCTGTCGTGTCTGAGTGACTTATTTCCACTGAAGGTCTGGTTCAAACGGACTTGCAAAATCGTCTTTCTCCGCAAAATTTAAGAATACTTTTTTTGTTAAACCAAAATTTAAATAATGTAAATTCTAAATACTAATAATTAATTTCATACGCTGTTATTTTTGTAAAAAAAATTTTATTTCTTTTTAAGTTGGTCGTTAATTCAAATGTAATTCTTTGTTTTTAAATCTTATTATATTTTCAATATTAATAATCTCTTACACTGCAATGTATTATAATTAAAAAATTACTCTACTAGAGTTTTGCTAATTTAAACTTGAATTAAAACTCAATATGCGAATCGGTATCGCTATCGATATCGGCGAAGTTTTTTATTTTGAGTATCGGCATCGGTATCGTATCGGCAAAAAGTCGTATCGTTACGTCCCTAATAATATTAGTAGACGTGTCAAAAAAATTCTCTTTAAAACTTTAAAAGCTGCCAAAATGATACCACCACAAGTTGAGGCATCCTGTCAATTCAAATTCCCCACACACTACAGCGAGTCAAGTAATACTTTTTTGCATACCTGAACTGAAAAAAAAATAAAACGAAAAAAAAAACATAAATTTTATTGCATACTTTGGACTGATGTTTCCTTTTCCGCTGGTTTAAGAATTATTTGAATTGTCGTAGCACAAGTACACACTTAAACAACTTGAGCACATATGTGGCACAGTAATTTAGGTATTTCTATAAAAACGAAACCAAAAAAAAAATTATATTTATTATCTACTGAAAATGTCAGATTAAAACGAAACATTACTAAAATAAACGCAAAAACATTTATGATGAAAATTTAAAGCGCTTCACAGTTAACAGAAGAAAAAAAAATATAAAAAATACTACAAAAAGAAAATTTTATTTAGACTTTTTGCTGAAATAAAATTAATTCTTTTTATGAAATATTTTCCATTCTTACTCTATTCTCTCCTTACCATTTTAAGTGTTAAGATTTTTCCAAGGTGAAAATTATGAATAAAATTCATATTAACCATTAGAACTAGAGATACAAAAATCATTTCTCTTTTTCTAACAGTATTCCTTTTAGCAATGCCATTTCTTATAATAAGAATAAATTGCAACAATAGAAGAAGTAGTTGGAATTAAAGCAGTATTCTATGTTCTATACAGTGTGACGAACTACAAATAAAAAAATAGTTTTTGTGAAAATGTTCTCTTATATTAAAGGGACTTTTAGTTTTTTTTTTTAATTTGTTATTTAATAGGAAATTTTGGCAAAAACTTGCAGAATATTAAATTTTTTTTATCAAGTTTTATTTAATTTAATTTGTTTTGCTTATAATTGCTATTTTATAGTAAAGATGCAAGAAAATTTAAACAAAAATTTGGTATTTTATAGGAAATTTCATAAGAAATTTTATAAAAAACTTTTGAATTTTTTTATAGGAAATTTGTACGAAAATTTGCTATTTTACATAAAATTTTAAAAGGATTTGTTAATTTATAGATTTGTTAACAGTTTGTATTTTTGTTGTTGTGGTTTATATTTGGTTCAACTTGAGGTCATTTATTATAGCAAATTAAAAACAATTTTGATTTTTTATTATTTTTATTTTTGTACCCAATATTTTGAGGCAACTCCATTGCTTATCTTCAGGTAATCTAATCAAAAATATATACACAAATTTATTTGAAAAAAAATCATTAAATAACAATAAAAACATACTTATTTAATTAAAAAAACTAATTAATTTTTTATTTAAATAAGAATGTTTTTTTTTGTTATTTGTTAATTAATGCTTGGCGTTATTTCTAAACAATAATTTTGTGTATATCTTGTATAGATTTTTGCAAATTTTCTATATTTTTGGTAATTTTGTTACGAAAATTTGCCAGAAAATTTTTACGAAATGTTGACTTTTCATAGGAAATTTGTAAAAAGCATTTGATTTTTTATAGTAAATTAAATGAAAATTTGCTATTTTAAACAATATTTTTACGAAGAATTTTTATTTTTAGGAAATTTGTACTAAACATTTTTATAAAGGGTGATTCATCATGAGGTTTGTTTTTCAATATGATTTTTATAGATCACGTGTGTCTAATATCAAACTGCTTTGTATTTTTTGTTCAATATCGTTTGGCATGTCATCATGGAAAGGCTCACGACACAACGCGCCTCCAAATTATACAGCTGTATTACAATGAAAACCCGCTATTTTATCGTGACATTTTGTTTAGTGATGAAGCACATTTCTGGCTCAATGATACGTTAATAAACAAAATTGCGGTTTTTGGGCTGAAGAGCAATCCGCAAGTACCAAGAGCCACCATTACACCCAATAAAAACAACGGTATGTTGTGTGTTATGGGCTTGTGGAATTATTGGTCCCTATTTCATCAAAAATAAAGAAACTCAGAATGTTACCGTAAAAGGTAACCGTTATAGCACCATGTTATCGGTCTATGTGATTCCTGAAATTCAAGCGCAAGGTCTCGTTCAGCTCTGGTTTCAATAGGAAGGCGCTGCGAGACATAAAGCGCTTGAAACAATGACCTTGTTGAGAAATCATTTTGGTGAGCACTTAATTTCACGTTTTGCTGCAATAAATTGGCCACATATATCGTGCGATATCACACCTTTGGACTATTTTCTCTGGCGATATGTAAAGTCTGAGGGCTTTAGGAATAAGCCAGCTTGACGGTTTGGAAGCCAATATTACTCGTGTTATTCACGAGGTTCCAGTCGCTATGCTCAAACGAGTCGCCCAAAATTGGTCCTTCCGAATGGGCCACCAGACGCAGTCATGGTCAACATTTACACGATAGCATTTTCAAACAGTAAAAGCCATAAATTGTTCTTTGAGCCGATAATAAAACTTTAAAGTTCACTTTTAAATTAATGTTTTTTCTATTTTAAATTTTAAATCAAACCTCACGATGAATCAACCGATACACGAGACATTTTTAGAAAATATTCTATTTTTTTAGGAGTTTTCAAAGAAAAAAAAATTTTGCTATTTGATGAAGACTTAGATTATTTATAAAATTTTGTGCTAAAATTGCTATTTCATAATTAAAAAGAATTTTGGCAAAAATTAATTATTGATGGAACTGTTTGCGCACGTTTTCAATTTATTGGAATTTTACATCCTGATATGCCAATTTTAGTGCCTTTTTTTGCCAAAAACTTTGCTTAAATTTTCTAGTTATGACAAATATTCGAAAAAATTAACTACAAATAAATTTAGTTTGCGAACACTTTAAATTTATATGATTTGTTGGCTAAAATTTACCGCTCTGTATTGCATTCATCTCCACTGTGCTTTTTGGTGCCCATAAATAACAGCTCATACAGAATATTAAAATACATATTAATGTAATTAATAGTACAAAATGCCATAAAAATGTGTGTCTTATATGGAAAAGAGACCTGTTAATTTCTCAGTGAAATATTTAATGTGAACAAGGTGTGTATTTTAATGACAACATTATGATTATTTTAAATAAAGTTTCATTAATTTAAATTTATTATTATGTATTAAGATCTTAATTTGAATTCTTTGCAAAATGATCGGTGATAAGGTAATCAAAATATAAAGAAAAACAAAGAGTAAATAATAATTTGTGATTAATCGAACTGTTTATGGTTTTAAATCCAAATTCCTTCATTAAAATAAAGGTCAAATTTGGAGTTAAAATAATTTGTTTTCTTTTTTAAATTTAATTTAATTACTTAAGCGATTTATAGTTTATTTAATTTTATATTAAAAATTGAGAATATTGTGTGGTTACAATCGAAACATGTCAGGGTAACCTGTCTGTGAAAACTTGGGTTCAATGCCCAGCTCAGTCAAGAATGAAAAATTATCAATAAATTGTAATTCATCACAGAAAAAATTATTAAATTTCTCCAATCACCAAATTTATTCCAAATTCATAATATCAAGCAAAAAATTTGTTGATATTGATTACTAAAAATTTTCAAATTTTGAAAAAATATTTTCAATAAATGATATTTTTAATTTAATTAAAAAGTGATCAAAAAACTTTGCCATTTCAAACAATGTGTTAATTTATTTAAATAAATATGGACAATTCCCAACAACAATTCTACATGTTTAAATAATTTTATTTTAAACGAAAAAAGTTAATTAAGATTTTTTGTTATTTAATAAAAATTTTAATTGAAAATTTATTTCAAAACAACTAAAGTATTAATAAAATCAAAATTTAATTTTTAATTTTCTTTCAACTAAAAAAATAATTGATTCAATTATCACATTAATTAAATTTAAATACTTTTTAAACCATTTATTTAATTGATAAAACACTTTTTTCTGTGATTTAATGTTGTAAAATTCCTTTCAGCATAAAAATAATTTAATGACAAATAAATTTAATGAACTGAATAAAATATTAAAAATTTGGATTGAAAATTATAAACAGTTTATTAAAATAACCACAACACTAATTATTAAAATATTTTTTGCAGAAATTAGCTATTTTTAAAATATGCTATTTATCAGAAATGTAAAAGATTGAAATCAATTTAATTGCATTCACATGATTTATCGTTAATGGTTGCTGATTTTTTGTTTGATTGCATTTAAAAGCGGAAAATTTATTGTATGATTTGAATTTGAAATCAGGAAATCAGTACGATAAAATGGATTTGAATCAATTTTTTGTAATCGATTTATAAATAAATTTATTAAAATTAAATTTGATTGCGATCGATTTCATTGTAATACTTTAACTAAAATAAAATATAGTAATTGCAATAACAATGAAATCAGAATCAAAATATTCGATCTGTTCAAATGAAATATCTTCTTGTTGTAATAAATCTCACTCTGATCATTTTTAATTGCCAACAATGTAAATTTTTGTTTACAATTGCTGGAATCGAAGTCCAATTTCTTTGGACATTCACTATAGTTGTAATTTAAGAGGAATTAATAGAAATCGCAGGCCTTAAATTAAAATCTGATTGCAATCGAATTGCTGGCATTAAATGATTTGTAAAATGATTGCAATTATAAAATATTGTAATTTTTACAAGATATTGAAATCGAAGAATGAAATCAGTTTCGTTAAAATCATTTTGATATAAATCCCAACTGATTACAGGTTTTTTCAGCTCTTCTATTTTTACAAAATTTTTCTGAAAATTTGCTTTCTTAGTTACTTCAATTTGTTTTTGTTTTCAAAAGGGTATTTTTAAGAAAATTTTCTATTTCTTTAAAACAGCAAATTTGTAAATTACTTTTGTGCATACAGCAACTCAAACTTTTATTGACTGCTTTGTCACACCTGATACTTCCAACTTTGTAATAAATATAAATTTATTGTTAAGTTTTATGACCTTCAAGCTGAACTTCCGCGTTAGAAAAAAAAACATATTGGCCACTTGGTAGTAAACATTTGTAATGATTATATGTTACTATTATTATTACACTTAAACAATAAAAATTAAATTGTTATAAATATTTTATACTTTCCTTGATTAACTAAATGCAGCCTTCTAAAAAAAGTTCCTTTAATATTTATTTACATTCACAATAAGGAATTTAAGTTGACTAGGAAATCCCACAAAAGACCACATGATTTAAGTCGACCGTATTCAAGGTCGCCTTTACTATACACGTTATATACATACGCACACACGTATACAAATCTATAGACATTTACACGCATCCACCCAAACAGATGCAAAATTTCCCTTGTAAACGTTTTGAGAGGATGAGTGTATCCTTTGTTTCATGCTTAGGCGGAAATATATTAAAATCCGAATAGTAATAATACTACTATTTCTGTATTCAACAATTTTTCTTTAGTTTTTTTCTCTCATTTTTGTGTTTATAGTTACCCACACCAGAATTGCGGAGAGGGTGTTATATGTTTGTGCTGATGCATGCAACACATGAAAATATTGGTTAAAGGCTCAATTTTCAGTATACCGGTTGACTAAGAATCACTTTCGGTGTAAATCTAACGTCTGCCTGTCCATCCGTCTATCTGGCTATCTGTATGTCCATGTGCACCTTGTACGAAAGTAAAACTCTTTGAAGATTAGTTGATGAAATTTGAAGGAAGTTTTAATTTTCATAGAAACGAAGACTTTAAAAAATGGTAAGAATGGGTCTTTAACATCACATAGGCCCCATACAAAAAACTTTCCAAAATAGAGTCTTTGTGCCTAAAAACCATATGATGGCATTTATGTTAAATTTGGTCTAAAAGAACTTATTGCAACCTTAATTATCTAGCCAAATTTTTTTAGATCGGGCCATATTTAATAACCCTGCGGGAAATTTGTGTCAATCGCTCTTTAAGCACTTATCCCGTGACCAGTGAACATAATTTAATAATTAAAAGGAACGAATTGTTATAGATGAAAACAAGACCTATCACTTAAGTGGTGATAATGTGTTTAGAGTGTAGTTGGTCCTGAGGAAAGGTAATTGGCACAAAACTAATCATGTGACTGGATTTTTTGTGGGTAGTGGCTGATTCTCTCCAGTTCTATTACTTTGCATGAAGAGGATCTATCATATTGACATGGTCCATTTGTGAAAATATCTGCGACAGGCATTATTTTAGCCGAAATTGGATATGTCCATTAAGGTTATTTCAGTAACATGTTACAAAGTGTTAAAAAGGTGCCAACTAACCCCTCGTAGAACATCGCCATGTTAAAGTGACTTGTCACGTGACAAGTTTAGTGTTAGTTCCCTTTCCCCTACACGCAAAGAAAAAACATGGTTGTGGTAAGCATATTCTAAGAGCAACATATTATGATAAAATTCAGGATTGTAGTAATCATATTACGATTTTTATTGAAACATATTATGGCCAAATATTTTCGTAATATTAAATCATAATATTTTTCCCTTAATCCTAATTTGTGTTTATTACATCATATTATAACTTAATGTAATCATGTTATTATCATGTTAATAATAATAATTTAAGAAGTAATCTTATTATTATCATGTTAATAATAATAAGTTAAGAAGTAATCATATTATTTTCATGATTATCATAATATTATGTAGATTAAATCTAAAACTAAAAACTATTTTTAATTTATATTTATGCTTATTTGCTTACTGGCTTACCTTAACGTCAAACTGTTGCAGATATTTCACATCATAATATGATGCAACTTTAAACATAATATTTTTAAATTATTTTTGTCTTAGGGTCGCAATTATTTATAAATTATTTTATAGCATTTTTATTCTTTTTCTCTAAATTAACCCAAAACAAAAGACAATATTTTTGCACCATTTTCAACCAACAGTAAAAAATTTTTAGCATTAATATTTTATTTTGTGACATTTTACAATTTTTTTAATGTACCTAATATTTCATTATTTTTTAATATTTTTAAACTTGGTTTTTTATGGGTTTTTTTTTTTGAGTTTAACCACTGACTAACAAATAATTCGATAGGCATATGTAAAACAAACGACACAACTGATGCAAAACTATTTTACAAATGGCGATAACAAAATATTATTAGATTAAAGATATTTTGTTTGCATCTTAAACATATTATGAGTACACATTTAGAAAATTATCATGTTATGGCTATTAAATATCATTAAATGTTTGTGAGGAAATTAATATGTTTTCAAAGTTATCATTATTTAGTTGTTATAAAAGTGATTATTTTTCAGTGAACCCTACTTAAATTTATAATTGTGATAAACATTGAAATGTTTACAGTAACTATAATATTGTTGATATTAAGTAAAAATAACAATATTTTGTGTACGACAACAATATATTGTAACAATAAACATAGTGTAGTTGCCGTAACCATGCATAACCATATTTTTTCTCTGCGTGTAGGGAATAGCTGCCATACAAAGATTCTTTCAGATTTTTTTATACTTTAATATTTCTTTAATGAAGTTGTTAAAATCTTAAAACTTAAAACTATTCCCAGTAAAACATTAATCTTTACACGTTTCTCGGCCTAGCGCGTTGAAAGTCGGCTCTTTGAAGCCTCATTCGCGTTTAAAGTTAAGAAGGTGATTTTCAAGCGAAGTTTAGTGTGTTCCGGTTTAATATTTACTTTGCAAATTTTTTTCAACTAAACTGTTAATCAAAAAAAAAACAGTTTTACGACCTGCTTTCTAAAAACGCTTAAAGACAAAAAATCTCATATACTTGTTAAAATATTCAGAACAACGACCTTTTATTTAAATCTTAACCTTACAACGTAATTTTGTATTGACTATGTGCCCCATATAGGGGTAGACTCTTAACAATGTGTCTTTAAACACTTTGATGTAGGGTATCAAACGATCAGATTTGATCGACTGCACTTTCTTTCTTGTTTTTGTAATATGAAAATGGTTTAGTATTTTTTTTTTCTTTTATTTTATGTTTCAAAGCTACAATAAACTCTTGATTGCAAGTAAAAAATGTAAAATAAGAAGAAAAAGGAAGCTTTTGAGAATAGACAAATATTTGTGTAATTAGATGTTTCAGCTGAAATTTTTTTTAGTTAACACTTTTAAGCCGAAAGTAATTAATACTTTTGTTTAAATACAATAAAAAAAAATTGACAATAAATTCATATATGAATATACATTATTACCATTGACTTTAAAACCTTTTTTTTTATATCTTTACATGCATTAATTTTTGTTTATTAATTATCATGTTTATAGGTCTTGGTATTAAGTTTAAATCTTTAAACTTTAGTTAATTTCTAAATGCTTGAACTTTGCTCAAAATATAAGAAAGTTCTTTTCCATAGATTTTTTGATCTCTAAAGTAATTGCCATTAAAAATGTTTTAATAATTTTAGTTTCATATACATATTTTTTTTCTCTTAGCTGTCATTGTAAGTGTCACAACCTTGTTAAATATTTTGACAGTTCTGTGTTAACATATACTAAACTTTAATACTTTTATGTATGTCTTTGACATTACATAAACGTGTTAGTAAATTAAAAATTACAAAGTATAACTTATTAAAAAGTCAAAGTAATGGAAATCGTATTTCTCTAAATGAACGTTGATATAAAGGAAACTGTTGGGGAAATACTCTTTAGCTTTTGTCAAAAGTTTAATACAAATATCTTAAATTTTTTTGAAAAATTGCCAGGACTGTGTAGTCGGAGCCGGATTCGGAGTTAAAAAGTCAAAGTTGAGGGTTTTGTACCGGACTCGGAGTCGATGTACCCACAAAACTCACGACTCCGACTCCAAAATTTTTCGGTATACAAATTTAAAAAAAGTTTTCTAAAATCTTCCAAAATAACAATTCTTTGGAATTAGCGGAATTTTAAATATCGATTCGAAATGTTTACAGAATAATGTTCATGCTACGAGTATATTTAACCATTTAAAAGGTTCTACATTAAAAAAAAGAGTTTAAAGTCAAAGAAGGACCAGTCTCAAAAACATTTAGCATCAATGTAAGAGTAGGAGTCAAAGTTGGAGTAGGAGTCGAAGTTGGAGTCGGAGTCGGACTTAACAATTTTGAGCGGTTGATGTCGGAGTCGGTGTTAGAACTATACTTTGACGACTCCACAGCCCTGAAACTACTATTTTTTATCTAAGTGATAAAACAAAGTGATAAATTTTTGCAAGTGCACGAGCATAAAAAACTGAACTGGCAAATTGTTTTTATTTTGATTTCTTGCGATAACAATAAAAGCACTTTGTTTTTTTTTTAATAAGTTTTTTCTTTACACACTTACAACTACAATTTATGTTGGGAGAATTCCAAATAATTGTAGTGGGAATGTAAGAAAAGATAAACTCATCACTGATTTATTGTTTGGTATTTTGTTTAAGCTTTGATTTGGTTGCAAAAAAGTCTTTTTGAGTGTTTGTAGATAATTCTCATTCCCTCTGTAGTCTTGTTTGCTGATAGCTTTGGCTTTTCTAAAACTATTTGGGAGAACGTTTCCTAATGATCTGGCCTAAGCAACCAGTGAAATGCGCAAAAGGAACAGCTTATCCTCCAACAATAAATTTCAGTATTTTTTATTAATTATTAAAAAAAAGGGAATTAAGCACAACAAACAAAATCTTTTAAGAAAGTGAAGTATAAATCTGCGAATATATTGCAGCACTCTCCTATAAAATGCAATATTTTGTACCCAAAATCTTTTCAAATCCCGCAACTCCTTAAAAACTCTGATAATAACGGTCTGTTTATCGTTTCCGAATAAAAACTTTAAAAATTTGTTTTTGTTTCAAATGTAAGTTAAGCGAAAGAAAATGTTCGTCCGAAATCAAAGAACAAGCTGTTAAAATGTTTACTGTTAGTCGCTGCGCAAGTAATAGTTGGCCTATTACTCTGATATAGTGAAGTTGCAATCTAAAGGCCTTTCATTTTGTTTAGTATGTTTAAGGATTACCTGCTAGGGCACGGCTCTATGCTGTGTAAATTTTGACAAAACTTTTTATAGGAATGTTAAATTTTTATAAATGGATTTCAAAGTTTTAAACCTTCTGCATTTCTTGGGTCAATATAACCATATTTTACATTTCAACTCTCTTTTTTTCATATTGATGATGCAGTATCGGTCTAAAAGTTCATTAGACCATAGACGCGAATGAATATCAATATCTAACATAAAGTTAAAAAGTTTTAAATGATTATTATTGTGGTTATTTTATTGAATTGTATGTTAAAAAACAAATTCTTACATTCTCTGAAGAAACAGTGTGTTCACTATTGAAACATGTCACAATCAACCTGTCCGTGAACGTGGGTTCAAACCCAGCGTCAATCAAAATTGAAAAATTATCAATATATTTTAATTAGTTGTAAAATTCCTTTCTTCATAGAAATAATTAAATGAAAATAAAATGTGATCAGCTTTAGCCCGATTTATATGTAAAAATTTGGGTTAAAAAGTTTTTTTTGTTTTTCCTTAACATAAAAATTTGTAGTCCTGTTAGGTCAATATGACCCAGTTAAATTATTGGCCTTCAATAAAATGTTTGTCATTAATTTTTTATTTTGCTATATAGATATTAGAATTTACTGTAAAATAAAAATGTAAATCCCCTCCTGTAACGCAAATTAAATTAGAGGTGCATTGTATTTAATTAAGGTAACATGGGCAGGCAATCAGCCAGTTTTATGAATTTTGTAAAATAAAAACCCACTAAAATATAATCAAATTTTGTTTTATTCATCTAATTATGTCATTAATATTGAAAAAGTTCTACTTTTCGCGATAGAGTGTTATATCAGAAATAAAGGAATATCTTAACAAAAGTTGATAAGGCTTTGATTTATTCAGTAAAATTAAAAATTCTTAATAAGACAACAAAATTGCATTATTTCTAAGTCTGCACAGCAGTTTCAGATGTATTGTAAGAGTTTAACTAAAAATTTTTTAATATTTTTGTTAAACTTCATAAAAAATAAAAATGTAACAACGAGGCAGTATTTTGTCTAAAAGCATGTAGCTAAATATATTACAAAGGAATAAAGACCAGCTTCATTAAAATTATTGCATAACTTTTGATTTTATTCACAATTCACAACAGTTAAGGGCTGAATTCCTTTAAAATATATTTAGTTAAATTCTGCTGGCCAAAAAATTGACTCGATATTTTATTTATATTTTTTATGAATTCTTAAAGACAAAAAGTTTAATTTTAATGATATCTCTGAAACTGCTCTGAAATATGGAAGCAATATTTACACGACCTAAATATAATTTTGTTGTAGAATTTCGCAAGTTTTTTTCTGTAAAGGGAAATTCCTTCTTTAGTTATGCTACTTACTATAAAGGTATTCACGTCAAAAGTTGCACTTTTGGGAAAAAGTATAAGTGCAAAAACACAATAACAACCATATAGACAATTATTTCAAATCGATGTAAAATTGTCCGGGTCTAAAGGGTAGTTTACACTATTATACTTTGTATTAATGCATGCCAAAAACTCAAGTAATATGTAAAAGTGTGATAGTGTGAATGCAGTGTGTTATGCAAATGACAAGTATTACGAAAAAAATTTGACATCCCATACGACTTCATCGATTTTTGAAATTTTTCTAAACGCTAATACTTTTCATTGGATCAGGGTTGCATTTAAACCAACGCATGTTCGTGTGTGATACTGTGACTACAAACTTTAATGTTACATTAGATTTTTTGACAGTCACAACAAAACTCGTTAGATTTCTATCTCACAAAGTATTATGGGATACGTAAGAAATGTGTGATAGTGTTAACAAGCCTTAAGTAAGTGCAAGATTATCAGAGTAAGAGTATAAAAATGTTGCAACTTTTTATGACATTGCCAAGTTGAAAAAAAATTCAAAGAAAATTCTTATAAAATCAACTCAACACTAAACAACAACGCAGGAATTCCATTTTGACGTAAATTTTTTTCTTTGAATTGAAAGATATTATAAATTGTAGTGTTTAAAGAAGAACTTTGTAAAAATAAAACAATTAAAAAATAAAAAGCGTCAAAAAACATTTAAGAAGCAGAAATAAAAAAATACTGGAATACTTATCTGAAAAAAATTGTTAGTAGATAAGTTATAAATTCGACTTGTAAGTTAATAAAATTAATAATTTTGTTTTTTTTTTCAAAAAATTACGGTTCAAAAATTATTATTGTCCATATGACAATAATTGTTAAAAAATTGTTTCGGAAAAGCTGAAAATTGAAGGTGCAATCAAAATGGGTGGCTCACGTCAAATAAGTGCAATTTTGCTATTTTGCACCGTTGCAGGGGTGCTGAAAGTGTCTTTATTTTTTATATAACGCCATATAACGCCATATGAAAACTAGAGCTGATGAAAAAACCGAGTGCAGATTCCCGATTAGCATTCCAAATAACTTTTTCAAACAGGTGTAATAACCTGTTTATTTTAAAAAATAATGGGCCTTATTATGAGTTGCATTCGACAAACGATTTGCGCCTGCTATCGAACATTGACAATCGTATGTAAAATTTGTATTATGAGCTGACCACACTGTCGAAAATTTCGATGCGCGTTGAATTTTTTAACTAACACGAAAGCAAAATTTCGATGCTGCAACAAATTTTAAAAAACGTGTTGAAATTTTATACCTAAAATAGCACATAAATCGTATAATACAATTGGTAAATTATTCACTTAAACTAAAGATAAAGTACATAAGTTGTAAATGTCGAATTTAGTTTATAAAATTCCTTGTAATGGAAATATTGATGGGCAATGCAATAAAATATATGCAGGTTAGGGTACTCATTCGGTTAACCGATTAATTACTACCCGATTAACTGATCGGCTAATTTAGAATTGGCTATTTTCGATTAACGCTTAAACCGGTTAATTCCAGTCAATTAACCAATTAACCGATGTAATAAAATTTTAAATTTTTTGAAGTATTATAACATATTTCTTGTGTTTTTAATTATTTGTTTACAGAAGGTATGTGTTTAGAAAATATTTTTCATACAAACAAAGAAGGTGTTCTGTGATCTTCATTTGAATTAAGTGTTTGCTGCCAACAGCGTTTTGTTTCACGTACTTTTTGTATGTATGTGTTAAGTTATTTGTTTCTTCTCATATCAATCTTTTAACAGAATAAACCGAAACAATTAGAAGAGTTAAAAATATTAAAAAAAATTAAAACAGCATTCTAATGGCATAATGGAGTTAAAAAAATTAAAACAGCATTCTAATGGCATAATGGAAAATTTTGTAAATTTAGAAGTCCAATAAAAGGACTGAGAAATTAGATATTCTGTATTATGGGTTGCTTTCGTTAAAAGAATTTTGTCCAAGTCAAGTTTTATCAAAACTAAAGAAAATATTCGCTTATATCTTAAACATTTAAACCAAATAATTTTTCTAAAAGATTATTTCTTAAGATCTCCTTAAACTATTGAAATAACTAATAAAATTATCCTGCAGTTTATTTTTTAATTAATACATTTTTATGTATTATTAAAAAATATGTATTACATATTCCAAACTCCAAATAATAATCAGCACTTTTATTTATAGAAATTTCTTAATTTATATAAAAACTTTATTAATCGGTTAACCGATCAATTACAATATTAACCGATTATTAACCGATTAAACCAAAACATCGGCTAATTAATCGAGCGATTAACCGATTAACGCAAAAGCCCGATTAAATTAATCCGCTAATGCAGGTACAGCAAAGAATAAACTGAAAACTAGAATTGTAGGTTATAAATCAAATCAAAAATGTAGGGATATTTCGTCACAAAAAATGCATTAACAACCCACTGTGATAGTTTAAATAACTCTCCGGACTTTAAGAATGTATCAGTTTTAAGCACAGAAAAAAATTATAAACGTCATTATATGCTAGAAATGTTACGAATCATTAAAATACCAGATTTGTTAAAAATTTATTTAAAATCAGACACTGAGAATGTTGCACAAAATTATAGACATTTACCCATATTTAACCATATTCTAGCCATATTAATAGAAAGTTCTTATATTAAATTTATATCATGTAACAACTATCAAACGTTTTTTGTCTTATAAACTTCTTATAAAAATTTGTATTCATAAACATAAAGTAACAGCTTTTTAACTGCTTACTGTTAAAAACATGAAAAACAAAAAAAAAATACTTTGGATTTTAAGAAGAATTCTTGACAAAAAGTACGAAAAAACAGAAGTAAGGAAGAACATGTAAATCAATTAATATAGATAATCACTCATTCAAAAGCAAATTTCGATCTACCAAGATGAAATAAAAATTTGTATTCATAAACATAAAGTAACAGCTTTTTAACTGCTTACTGTTAAAAACATGAAAAACAAAAATAAAATACTTTGGATTTTAAGAAGAATTCTTGACAAAAAGTACGAAAAAACAGAAGTAAGGAAGAACATGTAAATCAATTAATATAGATAATCACTCATTCAAAAGCAAATTTCGATCTACCAAGATGAAATACCATTTGGTTTAAAGATTGATGTTTGACTATTGACGTCATCCGGCTGCAATAGCCGAGTGAGTAGAACGGCGAACCCCACCGACGAGATTGTGTGGTTACAATCGAAACTAGTCGGGGCAACCTGTCCGTGAAAGCCTGGACTCAAATCTTAGCGCAGTCAAGAATGAAAAATTATCAATAAAATTTTAATTAATTTCATGTTGTAAAATTCCTGTCTTCATAAAAATAATTTAATAAAAATTAAATTCATTGAATTAAGCCTAATTAAAATATCTAAATTTGGATATAAAACCATTTACAGTTCAATAATATAACCACAATACTAATATTGTTTACTGTTTGTATAGATTTCGTGTTTAAGTATGGCAACTTTCTTTACGATTTGTTGATAATTTATTGCTAGTGATGCACAGTGATGCCAGAAGTGCAGATTTATCCGCAATTTGCAGATTATATACCCCGAAAGTGTCGAAATGCAGATTTGAAGGTTTTTGGCTTAAAAATGCAGATTTTTTAGCTCGGTGAAAACTTCTTTACACGCAAGGAAAAAACATGGTTGTGGTAAACATATTTTAAGTGCAACATATTAGGATAAGATTCATGATTGTAGTCAACAGATAACGATTATTATTGAATCATATTATGACCAAATATATTCGCAAAATTACATCATAATATTTTTCCCTTAATCCTAATTGGTTTTTATTACATCCTATTATAATTAAATGTAATCATATTATTATCATGTTAATCATAATAAGTTTATAACATGTAGATTAAATCTTAAACCGAAAAATATTTTTAATATATATTTGTGCTTATTTACTTACTGGTCTTAACGTAAAACTGTTACATATATTTCACATCATAATACGATGCAACTTTAAGTATAATATTTTTAACCTATTTTTGTCATAGCTCGCAATTATTTATAAATTATTTTATAGAATTTTCATTCTTTTTCACCAAAATAACACAAAACAATGGTCAATATTTTTGCACCATTTCCAAACATTAAAAAATATTTTTTAACCATTCATATTTTATTTTGTGACACTTTACAATTTTTTTTAATGAACCTACAATTTCTTTACCTTTTTATTTCTTTAAGCTTGATTTTTTTAATGGGGTTTTTTTTTAATTGTTTAACCACTGAGTAAGCAAATAATTCGATAGGCATATGTAAAATAAACGACACAACTGATGCAAAATTATTTTACAAATGGCGATAATAAAATATTATTAGAGTAAAGATATTTTGTTTGCATCTTAAACATATTTTTTATCCGCGTGTACCTGTAATGAATTAATTTGCCTTGCTTCAAATATAAAAACTATAATCATTCATTTTAAAATTTTACTTATTTTACTCCACTGCAAACTTTAAGAAAATACAAATTTCTTCCTTCTGGATAAGCACTGATTTTAATTTATATAATTACTTTTTTAATTACTCTAAGTGGTTACCCTTTTTATCCTTTTTGCTTATTATCCTTTTTGCTTAACAGGTAATTTTTTATGCACAAGCATTTTAAAATTTATTTTTAATCAATTGCATACAATTTAACATAATGACTTGTGTTTTACTTTTAGCCACATTATATAAATTTTTAATTAAAATTTTGTTTAATAATCTAAATAAAACTAATAGTTGTTAAGAGAATTTTAAAAGCGTTTTATAAAAATTTAATATTTTATAAGATTTCTTAAAGTTTTATTAAACTAATTTGAAATTTCACTTAAACTGAAATCGTTGCATTTGAAAGTTTGAATATGAATATTAAAGTATGGCTAAGCCAAAAAAAAAAAATTAAGAATATAAGTGTACAGAAATAAATATATACATTTGTATGTGTTTGAGCGATAAACTAGGTTGGATAAATATTTGCAATAGGCAAAAGTTTATGAACTCAAACTAATTTAATGAAAAGTTTGGTTAGTAACATGAATCTGAAGTATATTCAGGTCAATAGTTAATTTGCAAAATATTTACTCTAACAAAAACATCATGAAAATCTACAGGATATTTAGTTTTCTAGTTCAGTTTTTTAGGTGGAGAGGGTATTATGCGATGGTATGGATGTGCTTAATGCATAGAAATATTGACTGTAGACCCACGTCTTAGTATACGGATCTACTCGAATCTAACGATCTCCGTCCCGCTTACTGGTTGTCTGTCCATGTAAAACTTGTGCGTAAAATGAAAATCACAATTATAAAGATAACTTGATTTAATTTGCTAGGAATTGGGTGACAACCTTTTCGAAATGAAGCATTTTGCCCACAAACTAAGTATTTTGGTATATGAATTGCAACCGTAATCATAAAACCAAATTTTATAAGAATCGGTCCATATAAGCTCAAAGCTGAATAGCTTTTGCATAAATAGCTTGCAATGGCATGACATACTTTGATAATCATAATTAGGCGAACGTAATTTTTATAATAACCATGGCAAATTTTGTAATAGGACGTCCAAAACTGACCATAAGTTCCATGTGAACCCGTCCCCAAAAATCACTTTGAGACCGAAAAAGTTCCTATACACTCACAATATTATTACAGTAACGGACTGTACGTTATTTAGGAAATATTCCGTTCAGTTATTTTTAAATATATAAACCCTTAAAATTCCAAGCAAATTTATTTTTAACTGATTCTAACATTTATTTAAAAATAATTAAGTGCATATTAATACGGATTTTCGGTTGCATTTAATATCGCCAGTTGATTATGTTAAAGTATTCTAAATGTAAAATTAAATGAAAATTTAATTGAAAATAACTCTAAGTCTACTTAAAACTCCATCTACTTATTTTGCATTTAATTTCAACGAAATGTTTATTTAATTATTACTGTCAAACATTCAATCGCGAATTCCGTAAAAAATTAACCATAAATTCCGTAAAAACAAATGAATTTTCAGTTTCACAACTAGAATTTGGGAATTATTTCTTTTTCATTACATTATTATATTCAAAAATTTTTATTATTCGAATTTATTCTATGAGCTAAATTTCAGACATGTACGAGTATTTTATAAAGCTTTTTGTAATAGTGATATTCCTTCAATTTTTAGGAATGACTTTATACACTACCAGACTATTATCGCATTTTCAGTTTAAATAATACTTTTTTCAAATTAAACGAAACCTTTTTCAATTTAAAAGAAACCTTTTTTAAATTAAACGAAACCTTTTTCAATATAAATGAAACTTTATTCAAATACAGTTAAACATTTTTCAAAATAATTTTTAAAATTTGTAGGGAATTTATTTTTTGGATTTCTTTGAATTACTGATTAATGAAGAGGCGATATTTACAATATTACCATCAGTGGTAAAAAAAACTTAATAATGAATGGGCATGAAATTTTAACTTTGAAAATGTCTTCTTTATCGGGTTCAGCATAGGGGAATAAAGTGCTAACATTTTAATGTACATTCACTATTGTCCACCATAATTAATAGTACTTGGGATTTCTGGATTCTGGCATACTCCATAATTAAAATTTAGTTTTGTAGCATTGGGCTGCTTTCAATTTTATCCAACAGCTCCCGAAGAAATACTTGGAAACGGGCCGAATTTACAGTGGATACAGAAATAACTTTATGGTAAACAACGCCAATATTATCTATAAGAGTCATATTAAGAAGTCATATTAATTCTCCTTTCAGTTGGCAAAATACCATGAGCTCTTTCACCATCTTTAGCAAAAAAAAAAAAACTTAATTCCTACAAGATTTTAAAAATGGTTTTATTTAACTCGAAAATTGTTTAACTGTATTTGAATAAAGTTTCGTTTAATTTGAATAATGTTTCGTTTATTTTGAAAAAGGTTTTGTTTATTTTGAATAAAGTTTCTTTTATTTTGAATAAAGTTTCGTTTATTCTGAAAAAGGTTTTGTTTAATTTGAAAAAGGTTTCGTTTTATTTGAAAAATGTTTAATTTAAACTGAAAATGCTATATCTTGTATCTTCTTGTTACATTTTACCTTAGCTTTCCGTTGGATAGCAATGAACTATATTGTATGTACAGAAAAATTTACAATTATTAAACAACAGCAGAATGAAATGCATTTTCTGGACCGCTACGGCCTTCGTCAGCATTCTTTGTGTCACACTGGATAGTGATACTATCCATATAAATTGAATGTATTTAACTTTAACAAATAGATATTGGGAATTATTCCTTTTTATAAGCAACTTAATTATATTCAACATTTTCTATTTTTCGAATTTATTCTATGAGTTAAATTTCAGTTATGTATTTTATAGAGATATTACAAAAAGCTTTATAAAATAAATAACTGAAATTTAGCTCATAGAATAAATTTGAATAATAAAAAATGTGGAATATAAATTAATAACCAAAAAATTAATTTTTAGTTATCTATCTATAGATCTGTGGCAAAAAGTAAAAGTAAAAAACGATTTACTTGTTTTGTGTAGAAAATTCCCATATGCTATTCGTTAAAATTACTTAGTTAAATACATCAAATTTTGTAAGCAAAAATTATTGCGAATACCATATCGGTCATGCTGCTGGTATCTTATATTAAAAGTTATTCTCTGAACAAAGTGGTTATTACAACAAAAGTAAAACAAACATGTATAACAGGGTAAGTAAATAATAATATTTTTTCTCTCTCTCATTAGAAAAATAAGCGGACAGGTTTCTGGCAATTTTTTAGAAATTGGGCTGTTTTGTCGAGTAAAACTTGTATTATATAAAATAACTGAAAATTCATTTGTTTTTACGGAATTTGTGGTTAATTTTTTACGGAATTCGCGATTGAATGTTTGACAGTAATAATTAAATAAACATTTCGTTTAAATTAAATGCACAATAAGTAGATCGGTTTTTAAGTAAATTTACAGTTG
Organism: Pollenia amentaria; assembly: GCA_943735925.1. Taxonomy (NCBI): domain Eukaryota; kingdom Metazoa; phylum Arthropoda; class Insecta; order Diptera; family Polleniidae; genus Pollenia; species Pollenia amentaria. The sequence continues at coordinate 181,162,026 of OX031007.1, read as the reverse complement.
TTTTAAGTTTCATTTTCATTTTATCTTAGCCCCCTTTCAGACTCGGCAAGTTAATTGCGCAAGTAACTTGCCGAGTACAACAAAGTATGTACTCAATTTTTTCACCCTTACCGCGACCTTACCCCTGACATCTACAAATCATAAGTTGCGCAAGAGACTTGCGCAAGTAACTTGCCGAGTCTGAAAGGGGGCTTACATACAGAATACTTTTACTTAATCAACTGGCGATATTAAATGCAACCGAAAATCCGTATTAATATGCACTTAATTATTTCAATAAATTTTAGAATCAGGTAAAAATCAATTTGCTTGAAATTTTAAATGTTTATTTATTTAAAAATGACTCAACGGAATACTTCTTAAATAACCTTCAGTCCGTTACTGTAATAATATTGTGAGTGGATTGGTTATTTTGATAAAATTTAAACCAAAGTATAAACAAAAAAATAGTAACATTGAGATTGAAATATAATAATTTGTAAAAAGAATTCCTGAAAATAAGAAATTTTTCGAATATTTTGTATTTTTAAGAATTTTGCAGATATTTCTTAAATTGTCTATATGGCTTAATTTGCTTAATCTTTGTTTTTTTATATTATATATTTTGCTGAAAATTTTATATTGTATACAAAGATGTTTTTGTTCTAGTTATATTAGTAGATTGAGCAATCCTTTTTGTAAGAAAGTTTTGCAAAAACTTTTTTTTTATAGAAAATATTCCAAAATAAAATGTTTACTAAAATTAGCAAAAGAGCAACGAAAATATTTCCTATTACATTTTTAAATAAAAACATAAATTGAAAATAGTTTTTTTGTTATGTAGAATTAAACCTTAAACTTTAAGGTTTCTTCTCATAACAGAAATGTATAAGCAAATCAATACCAACAATTTTAAGACCATTGTTTGAATTTGTATAAAATTTGTATATTCATATTACATAAGAGTATTACGGTTGGACATCGCGTGACTGTTTTCAAAAAGTTTTGCTTTATTGTAAAGAAACTAAAAAAAAATGAATAAACTTAAAAAACGTGTATAAAGGTAACATCTAGAAATTGTTGACAAATTTGCCGGCATGTTTTAAGTGTTTTTTTTTTTTTTTTTTTTTTGCTAAAAGTCGATCTAAAAATATCACATAAAAATTCTTTGAATAAAATGTAGATTATTTGAAATATTTCTATTACAAATGGCGAAATTAGGTACATTTTGTTTTTTGCAGATTAGTTGATATATTTATAAAGATATTTGCAAACTCAGTAGACATATATCATATTTTTGTACTTTTATAGTATATTTTACTAAAGCAAGCCACATTTGACAGCCCTGCCACTGACAGTTAAAAATCTTTCCTTTTTTGTTAGTTATAATTGTGAAGTCAAAATTCCGTTTTTTTTTTGTAAAAAAAATCAATTTATTAGCTTTATTACTTAACTCTTATAAAAAAAATTATTTTTATGAAAAAAGTCTCAAATAAATAAAATCTTTTAATATAAGTTTTTCGCTTTTTTGTTAATGGTGCCTATTATGAACTTAATTCGATTTTCGACAGCAGTCGAATTAGTTGATCGAACGAATTTTCATTTGGTATTACGGCACACATTCGATAAAAAAAGTTTTATTGTGATTTAGTTTATTCACAGCAGTACATTTTCTATCAGCTGTCACTTTAAATAAAAAGTTTTTGTTAGCAAATTTCAAAAATAAAAGTAATATAAATCATGACTACGACAGAATTATAGTACGATGATTCATCTGATGAAGATGAACGCTTACTGGAACTGGCTGTACCTGTAGCCTGAACGTAAGGGAAAGAAGCTTTTCCAACTGCTGCTTACTACTGTCGACTTAAGACTTGCACAAAACAACCAAAAATAATTAAGAATGTGGTATTTGCACACCAAAACTAATTAATTAACAAAAACTTACATTTTTAACAATTTTTTTCTAAACTATTTACACCGTCGAAAGAAAATTTGTTTTCGTTGAAAAATTCGATGCACAGCGAAATTTTCGGCAGTGCTCCCAACTCATAATACCAAATTAACATTCGATAGTCGATGCTTGATAGCCAGCGAAAATCGTTTATCGAATGTAACTCATAATAGGGGCCAATATGTATAAGAATTACACCTCTGGTTTTATTTTCTAAATTTGTAATAAATATTTTCCTATTAATTATATAAGTGCAAATAAAATTTGTTTTACATTGCAACATAAAATAAATTTTAGTGTTTGTCTCAATTAAAAAACGGCATTTCTAATTTGGTTATATTAATTCACATTTGGTAAATTTTTCAAATATTTTGGTTGTAAAAGTTTTATTAGCCGTCGCAGCACTGAGTGTAGCACAGGGATGATGAAAGATATTTTCAAAATTGTACTTAATTCAGTAAGACATTGTACTTTTCTGACACTTATTGTACGAAAACCCGAATAAAATATTTTTATTAGTTTTATTATTAGATTAACAACAAATATATTAAAATTCACTTGTACTGTACATTTATATTTGAAATGTACATTTGGCAATTAACAAAAAAAAAAAATGTAGTTATTAATAGTAAAGTCCCTAGATGAAAAGCAGTGTTTATAAAACTGGCAGCAGGAAAGCAAAAAATTATATTGTTATGAAGTTGCTTTGAAGTAGGAGTTTTATGATCAAAGAGTAAACTCTTGCTTTCCCAACTGCTGTGAAAATAAATATCAACTGTTGAAAAGTCTTTTATTGTCTTTGCAGTCGTACAGTTTAGGTTTGATGTGACTTCGTAAATTAGTGGTTCTAAATTAAAGAAACAGTTCGTCATTTATGAAAAATTGCTACTTCATTTCGTGTTTATTTAAAACTATTTATTAGACTGCATTAAATTATTTATCTGAATTAAATTCAATACATTCTTTACATAAACGCGATTTATTTGCTTTGTTTTGATGATATTTTTGTATTTAAAACTTAGTTTCAGTGTTAAAGCGTTTGCAAATTTTAGATTGCACTTAACATGTCGTTGGAGTACTTCAGTACTTTTGAAATGTAAATAGCATTGAAAAAAGTACAATTGTACTGACTGTATCATCCCTGGTGTAGCAACACAACACATTTAAAGAGAACTTATAAACAAAAATTTTACAGAGACCTTTGAGCGTTTATAAATATATTAAGAGAACAACAAACCCCACTTGTTCTCATTCACCACACGTTTATACTTATGGGTACATTAGGTTCGTGCTTTGGTGTATTAAGGAAAAAAGTCATGCAATAGATTTTGAATGCCTCCTCCATTTTTTCGGGATATCTGTTAGCCCTCAACTATGGAAAAATTTTATGAATTTTATTTTAATTTGTTTAATTAATATGGAAAATATTTTTTTTTTTTTTGCTTAAGCTACACTACACGTACATGCAGCGTTACCGTTCAAAATTTTCAAAAAGAGGCACAAAAAGGAGATTTTCAAAAAAACAAATGGCACAAAAAGGGGAATTCCGAGAAAAAAAAGGGACAACTTGAAAAACAAGAACATTTTCCAAAATCAAACATATTTATTAAGTTTTTACTAAAAACATAAGCATTAAAAAAATAATCTTCTTGCACACAGAAAAAACATATCAATGTTAAATTAACATGGCGCAATGTTAATTGAAAATCATAGTAAATTTCTATAAAAGCATTGTCATTATTTAAAAGTGTAATTGTTTCATATTAAATTTAAGTGAAATAATATTATTATGTGAAAATAACATTGTTCAATATTGAGTCTATGAAAGACTGTTTTACTTGTTTTGTATAGAAACAACAATAACACTTCAAAAAGAAAAACATATTTTTTTGTTTTGTTTTCGTGCTTAAAATAATATATAAACAGAAAATAAATTCCCGTATTCTTTTTGTTAAAGTTATTTAGTTAAATACATAAAATGTTCAAAGTAGAATGATGACGAAATCATATTTGGCCATTCTGCTGGTGTCTTTTAGTTGTGAGTGCTTGGCTGACTTCCAAAACGAACTAATACAAAGTTTGTATACAGTTTTTTGTACAAAGTGTCGAAACAATGCAGCCATGTGTTTTGTTTATTTAAAGTTTAACCTCTTAAGTGTCTTGAAATTACTTTAATCTTAAATTTTTTACGTTTTTGTTATATAATAGATACTAGATTTAATTATTTTAAGCGTAATAGCCAGAAAGAAATATTAGTTTCATTGGAGAAATAAGTAAATAAATAAATAAAAAAAATTTTGCGGGAATCCCGGGATCCCGGTAATAAAAAAACTCTGGTAACCGCGTATGTCCATTTATTCGATTTTGAGATGTTGATGCCATATTGTTTAATTTTAAGCGCTCTTTACATGGTTCATAAAATTTCTAAAAAAAATATGGACCAATTCCGATTTTTTTACGTAATGACCAATTTCTAAAAGTTCAATACCTAGCACATAGTTCGATCTAGAATGTTTTTTCCGCTCTCCTGAAAAATTTGATTTTAAGACATACGCGGTTACCCATGAAAACCACAGAATTGTGCTATTTACTGAAAAAATAAAAAGGTAAAATAGATATACATACATAACTGTGTAAAAATTATTTTATTCACATGAATTTTGCCAATAAACAAGAAAACTAAAACCCCAAGAAAAAACTTACACTCACAATATAAAATTATAGAATTAACTGGAATTGTAATAATCGTATTACATAAGTGTTTCTGTATTTTTACTTTGCGAGAATTATCTGTCATTTTAATTATTTTCCAGCAATTATTGGAAGGATGTGAGAAAAAATGTTTCTGTAACAATATTTTGCAAAAAGTTTCTCACAAGAACTGTCAAATAAAGTCATATTTAAAATTGATGCGAGAAAAAAAAATTAGAAAAATGGAGCCGAAATTATATATGTATGTACATAAGAATGTGTATTATTATTTTTATTTAAAAAGAAAGAATTTTAATGAAGAAAATAAGTATATAAAACACAATTGTTATATATTGTTATTTTAATTTTTTTAGCCTTTCATTGTTTTTGTTTTATGCTGCCAGATAAATTTGTGAAAAAAAACGTTAATATCATAAGAAAAATAAAAAAATCGTCTATTTTGTTCGGACAATTTAAAATTCATTTTGACAAATTTTGTTCGATTTTTATCATATAATCCCAAATTTATATCATATAAACACATAATCAAAAAAAGAAAAAAAAACATTAAGTTCATGGGTAAAATACATATTTTATACATACATAAGCTTGAGGTCTATTTAAATAAAATTATTTATTTTATTTTTCCTTAATACGATAACAATTTTAAATTTCAGATTGTTACTTTTCCCTGCAGAAATCACACAAAGGAGTGACAAAATATTATATTGAAATAAAATAAACACTTTTGGACAAAAAAAAAAATAAATTTTCTGTGGTGCCTAATACACAAAAATCGTCGAAATGTCGATAAATCTTTAAATCTGGCAGCCTTTTTTTATTATATATATTTCTTTCGTTGACGTTTCGCTTGCATTTGACACTTAATTACTGGAAGTATTCCAGTTAAAACAGAATCTGTGTTGTCTGTTCTCACATTTAAATACAGAAACACTTTTTTTTCTCACCAATCGAGAAACGATCAGCGTTGCCATAATTTTTTTGAAAATAACTGCATCTTAAGAAAAAAAAACTGTTTTTAACTTAAAAAAATCTGCACATAAAAATAGCCCAAAAATATATATTACTTACTTAATTTTTTTTAACTACAAGTATGTGCAAAAATAAATACAATATTATATTATTAACGAATATCGTTACTTTGTTGGCTAGATGAAAGAGAGTGGAATTAAGAAGGGTACACAAGTACTTGGAGTCCTGCGATTTGTTTTGTTTCTTCATTTAATACAAAATTAATTTTAGTTCCTGCTCAGATCTGGATTAAAAAAGCTGCAATAAAAATTTTACAATGAAAACTCACATGTAACTTTAAGAAAGAAACAACAAAAATCATAAAATTTAAACAGGGACAGAATTAAACTTTCAAAAGTAAAAGCCAAATAAACTACTCAAACGGCTTGGCAAACATATCAAAATTGCAGGTTTGTACAATCCTTTGCATTGTTAATTGGGGTATTTGACAAACGATTAATACATTTTTGTAGTGCTAAATTTAATCATTTAAGGGCAAATTTCGCAGATTTAAGAAGGAAACGATGAAGCATAAAAAATTATAAGGAATAAAAGTTTTTTTATGAATAAGGTTTGTGTGGCATATTTGTTAACGGAGAGTGCGTGTTTCCCAAGCCGTTTGTGTTTTTTGCTTGGCTCTGTTATACGAGTATGTGTTAAGCAAATTAGGTAAGATTATGAAATAAAAAATAATATAACAGAATTGAAATTAAAAAAATGTTAATGCAAAAACTGCAAAATCTGCACAATTTACAAAAAAACTTATTTCTTTAATAAAAAAAACTTCAAAACTGTTCAATGTTTGGAAAAACTGCAAAATGCAGATAAATATGCACATTTGGCAATGCTGGAAACGATGGAATTTTTTGTTTCACACTTAATGTGAGAAATTTTGCGATGCGAGAAATACAGAAACGAGCTACTGTCCGCTTGTTTTTCTAATGAGAGAGGGAGAATATTTATGTTTACTTGTTGTTGTACTGACCACTTTGTTACCAGAACAACTCTCAATTATAAGACACTAGCAACATGACCGATATGATTCGCAATCATTTTAGTTTTAAGATTTTATGTATTTCACTTAAAAATTTTAACAAATAGAATAAGGGAATTTTCTGCACAAAACAAGCAAATTGTTTTTACTTTTTGCCACAGAACGTGCTTAAAAAGTTAAAAAGTAATTTTCGTACTAAAATGACTTAATTTTGGTTTAATTTGAGCTAAACAGAAAACTTTTAAAATAAACTTAAAACAGTAAATGTAAAACTTTTTTGAGTGTAAGACATTAAAAAATTGTCGGCATAACTTCATCTGAAATCTGACCCTTAATGTAAAAAAAGAGTTAATATGTTGAGTAATATGAGCTACAACAACTAAAAACTATTTTTAATGTTGCATTATTTGATGTTTCAGAAATTTTTCGGTTTGATCTCAAACTGTAAGTATGAGTAATATTTTTATAGTTCAATGTCAACCTTTTTTATCAGAAAGTACCTTAATTTTAAAATGGCACGGTCCGTATATAGGTTACATTTAATGGCAAAATCATTAAAACCACTACTCTAGGACAATATTTATGTAACAATATTTTCAAAAAAATAGTCTGAATTGGCTTAATTTCAATTATTTAGAACTAATCAAAATAAAGTGTGTTTGTTATTAACGTTCGTTAGTACCTACACAAGTTCACGGTTCTTCGATCAACGGGGTGTAATTCTTCAACAAAAATCCATAATATGACAAAATGCCACACTTGAGTACTAATTTAAGCCTACAAATTTGGCCATGGCCTTTACCTAAGAAAATAATAGAGCCTGTCTAGAAGTAATGCGGTTTCATGGGTCACAACAAGCCCAGCTTGCTAGAACTGCGGTTACATGAGGTTCTGGCCCCCTTGATACAATTACCAGTAACAGTTAAACTCTAAATAGTGGTAAATTGCACCATGTCCAAGCTCAAATTACAATTGTTCCATATGAGCCAAACGACTAATTCCAATACAAATTCCATTCCCGGAAGTAGGGGTTTTGACCGATACGATCAGCAGAGAAGAGCTTTAATGTTAAAATGTTGTCCGTATATTAGTTCTTTATTTAGCTTACTTCATAATTTAAATGTTTGCAGTTGGTATATTATTTCACTTAGTCCTCAAAAAAATGTTTTCCCAAATACAGAATTTTTTCGAGCAATTTTTTGAGTCGACTGAAAGCAGTTCCTGGGGTATTTAGAGTTTAAATGTGTTTTATACCCTCCACCACCACTAGTGGTGAATGAGGGCATACTAAGTTCGTCATTCCGCGTGAAACTTTTTTGTTCTACATCTGAGACCACATAAATTATATATATTCTGGCTCCTTGAGTAATTCTTAGTCGATTTAGCTATGTCCGTCTATCTGGCCGTCTGTCCGTCTGTTGAAAACACGCTCACTTTCGAAAAAAAGAAAAGAAAAGAACAAACTTGGTCTCAAATTGCTTGTTGTTATCCTTAGCAGTTTGGGATTGAAGTCCAGCAACATCGGTTCAGTAGGATCAGAACTATGAATCAAAATGTGGAAGCACCACCCTAAAAAAATTTATTATTTTGAAACAAAAACTAACATAAATGGTGGAATAATGCACGGCATGAAATAAAATTTTGCACGAATTCGTTGTATACAACTGCAAATCATACTGTTAAATTTCGTAAAGATCGGTCCATAATTGACCATAGGCCCCATATGAACCCTACTCACGGAAAACAGTTTAGGAAGCCTAAAGCCGTACGCTATCATACTAAAATTTGGTACGTCATAGTTTTATAGGACCTGGAATCACCCTACTCCCGGAAAACAGTTTAGTACCCCTACAACCGTAATAAATAATGCTATCATAATTTACTTCGGTACAACACAGCTCTGTAGGACTAGAAAGCTCACTGCTAAATTTGGTGAAGATCGGTCCATAATTAACCCTAGACCCCATATAAACCCTACTCCCGGAAAATATTTTAGTATTACAATTAATTATTAAAATTAATATGATAGCGTTATATCATGAAATAATATCATGCAATTTTGTGAATTTGTTAACGCTAAAACTAATTACACTGTTGTATTGTAATTTATTCTATTTTATTTTTTGTAATACCGGAAATCAGTCTTCAGAATGATAATCTACCATAGGGCCAATACAAATTACCCTCCTCAAAATCATTTTAGTTCGGCTAAAACTGTTACGAATCATGATAATTTACTCAAGCCAGTGAAAAGTTCTAAAAAGAAACGCATTAAACTTTCTTATTGTCGGTCAGTAATTTAATATAGGCCTAACCTGACGTTCGTTTTTGTGAAGCTTAGTTAATAATATATATGTATTTATCATATAGATCCCACTCCTGTCGGTGGAGGGTATCAGAGATTCGGCACAGTCGAATATAGCACTCTAACTTGGTTTTTCAGAAAACTTTCCAACTCGTTTGATATACCGAAAAAAATAAAAGTATTTTAAAATTTCAATATGGGAGAAAGTAAATTGTTAAATTAATATAATATAAAATTAAAAAAAAAAATTAAAAGGTTTTTTAATTTTATTTTATTATCTTAGTTAGACCTTTAGCCAGAACAAATGAATAATCACACATAAAAACACAGGCCAACAAAAGTGAAACATCCTACACTCAAAATATTCTGTTATAAATTCAAAAGAATATTCATTTTAAACAACTAAAAATTTATTTAAAGAATGGATTATTTACAATTAATCAAACTACTAACAATTTAAGTACGAAAACACATTATTTTTGGGAGTTTGGTTTTTAAATAACAAACATAAATGTTAAAAAATAAAGTTATTTGTGAAAAACCTTTATTTTTATTAAAATTTTACAGTACGAAAAACGGATTTAATAACTCACAATCAGTTACTGCAATAATTTTATGAGTGTACATTTAAGCAAAACTATTTCAATGGTCTAACAGGACTTTCGGAACATTTTGCCTAGTAGAGCGGAAACTAGTTTCTCGATCGATCACTTCGTTCTTAAGTGAAATTTCTGTAATATTAAGCCTCGTACCCAATAGGCAGCAATATTTTCACTGGTGTTCAAAATAGAGCAACAATTTTTTTCGTAGCCACACACATTTTCAGTTAAACAACCGTTTGCAAATTATGCCCACAACAATTTTAAGAATGTGTTATTATTTTGTAAAACATTTTGTTAAAATTTTCATTCAAAACTTAATAAAATTATTATACACGTCATGACCAGTGGTTACGAAAAAAAATTGTTGCTCTATTTTTAACCACATGGAAAATGTTGCTGCCTATTGGGTACGAGGCTTTAAAGTTACAATTTCAACAAATTAATTATCTTGAAATACGTTTTTTAAATTACTATTTTTTAATGGCAAAATTTCTAAATTTGAAGTAGTTTTAAATACATGGAGTCCAATAAAACAAAATAGCTCCACCATTTTTTTCGCCTCCCTCTTGCATGACTGTGTGATACGTAGCATATTGGAATAAACTTAGCGCTTTTTAATTCATATAGAAAATCAATTAAGTATAAACTTAATGTAAAAGCGTTCTTTAAAAATGCACCGACTTCAATTTAATGTGTATTAAAAATAGAAATACCAACAGTGACAATAAAACCTTTATTATCACCCACGCAAAACTTTCAGACTTTCATAAGGGTATCCTCGTTTTAATTTTTGTACTCTTAATCAAAAACTTATCCTTCCTCTAGTTTTTTTTTTTTTTTTTATTAATATGAAACAAATTTAATGACAGCAAAAACGAGCATATAAATATAAATGACTCCGATTTGTCTACTTATAATGCAAAAAAGGAGAAATATTAAATATGAAAAACAACAATATCATACCAGTAAAAGTGTGGTGACCTAAAACATTTCGACTTTTTAAAATAAAAAATAAAATAAAAAAAACAATGCAGTGAAAAACATGCCAAGAAAATAGTTTTTACAGAAATCCGAAAACAACGAAAGAAAAGAACAGCGAAAAATATATGGACTCTTGAATGAAACGCACACACATATACACAGTCAAATACACTTTTGATTGAAAACGGCAGTTCCTCTTCGTGCGACTAAATAAAAGGGCAGGTTTTAAAGTATTTTGATACACAATAAATAGCTACAAGTTTTTTGTCCTTCCTTCAGTTTGTTCTTGGATATTAAAATGCTCTACAAATTATCCAAAAATTATTAAACAATGTATGTTTTCACTTTTGTTGATATTAGATCTATCTTGATTTTTTTGAAAGAGCGGTACACTCACAATATTCTGCACGTAAAATTAACTGAAATTGTAATATAAAATAAATGAATATTCACTTCAAAACCCGGTCTACTTATTTTTAATTTATTTTTAACGTAAAATTCATTTAATTTTAACTGTCAAAAATTCAACTGCAAATTCCGTAAAAACAAATGATTTTTCATTTATTTGATATAAATTAACTATCAAAAAATAACTGACAAATTCCGTAACAACAAATGAATTTTCAGTTTTTTTATGTAATTCAGTAATTTTATATTATACAGGTTTTACTCGAACTTCTAAAAAATACCAGACACCTTTCCGCTTGTTTTTCTAATGAGAGAGAGAGAGAGAATATGTATTTATATTCACTTTGTTTACAAAAGAACTTTCAATTATAAGACACCGGCAGCATGCCCGATATGGTATTCGCAATAATTTTACTTTAAAAATTTGATGTATTTAACTAAATAATTTTAACAAATAGAATATGGGAATTTTCTACACAAAACAAGCAAATCGTTTTTTACTTTTACTTTTCGCAACAGATCTATAAATAAATAACAGAAAATTAATTTTTTGGTAGTTAAATTATATAAAATAACTGAAAGTTCATTTGTTTTTACGGAATTTGTCTGTTATTTGTCTGATAGTTCAATTATATACGGAATTTGTGGTTATTATTATTTGGAATTTGCGGTTGAATTTTTGACAGTAAAAATTAATTTATTTTTCTGTTAAAATTAAATGCAAAATAAGTAGATCGGTTTATAAATAAATTTACAGTTGTTTTAAATTCCATTTCCATAACCAACTGATAATATAAAATGCAACCGAAAATCCGTATTATTGTGCACTTAGTTTTTTGAATAAATGTTAGTTAGAATCAGTTAAATATATATTTGCTTGGAATTTCAAATGTTTATTTATTTAAAAATGACTGAACGGAATACTTCTTAAATTGCCTACAGTCCGTTACTGTAATATTTTTGTGAGTGTATGATTAAAGTGAAATAAGTACTCACTTCTGGTTGAGCTCAAGATGGAGGGCTCAGAGCTGAAGCGAACCAAGTCAAAATAGAAAATTCGAAAATATTTTGAGCATGAGTAATGGAACTGCAATTAATTTTTGAAGACACTTACTTGGGTTTACTCTCGTTACCTTGCGAACGAAACACCTTTTGATTTAGCCCGTTACAGAACTGGATAGAGTACAAATTTTCGGAGAATTCCGCACCAGTTTTCAAATTCTTATACTTTAGGAATTTAGCACGTCATTAATAAATAAATTAATAATAAATTTTGTATTCCCGAAAATAACTTTTGATAATAAATTTGAATGTGACCGGCAAATAATAAACGGAAATGGCAAGTTGCTTTATTAAGCAATTTCTTTTTTTAATTATTTGTTTTCTTTTAACCCTTTTACAATTTCAATTCGAGTTGGGAAAAAACCAGCCAATTGTAGGGGAATGTAAGAAAAGATAAATTCACTGTTTGTTGTTGTGGCTTTGTTGAAGCTTTGATATTGTTACAAGTAAGACCTGAATCTTTAAAATTCTTATTCACTTTATGGTCATATTTTTTAATATTTTTAACTTTTCTCAAGCCTTTGTAAAAAGGTTCCTGACGAACTGGCCTAAGCAACCAGCGAAATGCGCATAGACACTAGCTTTTCCAAAATAATAAATTTCAGAGATTTTCATTAGTAAATAATTCATTAATAAATAACTAATTTTGTATTCCCGAAAATAACTCTTGATAACATATGCTTATTTTATTTTATGACTTGGTACGGTTTAGCTCTGAACCCTCCGTATGTGGGCTTGTCATCTAATCACTTCTCTGAACCCGTTTTATGTAAATTCTACAAAGTGTTAAAAAAAACTTTTGAGTTTTCCCTCATAATTTGTATTGCGCAATGCCCACTTAAGACTTCATATATACATATTATAGAAACACATGCATAGTAATATACTCGTACATACGCTTATAACAATAGCAACGAAAAATGCATACGAATACTTAGAAAACAGATTTTTATATAAAATTTCAACATTTTAACAGCACTCAGCTGGAAAGTGCAGAATAAGAGGCATAGAGGAAAAAATTATAGTTAAACTCATGCAAACTGTTTAAAATCAGGCCGACTATCATCATTGAATGTAACAGACAACAAACTAAAAATCTAAAAAAAAATTGTAAAAATAACACTTAAATGAAAGAAGCCATTAAATACTGAATTTAAAAACATAACCTACAAATACTAGAACAAGAGAGGGAAGTAGAAAATTAAAAAAAAGAAAATCAGTTTTAATATGTGGTTAAAAAGAAACAAATCACAAAGTGCACAGTGCCTACTGACAGTTTAAAATGAAAAAAATTGGGTTCAATTCCCGGGTCAGTCAAGAATGAAAAATTATCATTAAATTTTAATTCATTTCATGTTGTCAAATTCCTTTCTTCCTAAAAATTATTTAATGAAATTGAATTTAATGAACTTTAGCCTGATTAAAATATGAAAATTTGGATTTAAAACTATTAACAGTTCAATTAATTAACCTCAATACTAATAATTGTTAACAGCTAAGGCACAAGCTCTATGCTTACATTTTTCCTTTAAGTTGTGCTAAAAAAAGGACAAAGAGAAAAAGAAAGACAAAACACGAAAAACAGAAAAATGTACTTTGAACTTCAAGAAGAATTCTTGACAAATAGTATAAAAAACAAATTTCGATCTACCAATTTGGTTTAAAGATTGATGTTTGGCTATTGACCGCCAGCTGCCGTCAATAGCGATGAGTGTTAAGCGGCAAAGATTTCTGAGGAGGTAGTGTGATTACTATTGAATCATTTCAAAACCAAGTGTCCGTGAACGTGGGTTCAATTCCCCGTTCAGTCAAGGATGAAAAATTATCAATAAATTTTGATTTATTTTATGTTGTAAAATTCCTTTCTTCATAAAAATTATTTAATGGAAATTAAATTTAATGAACTTAATCCTGATTAAAATATGAACATTTTTATTAAAAACCAGTTCAATTAATTAACTACAATTCTATTTAAGTGGAATTTTTAATAGAAAACATAATTGTTTTTTAAGTTAAAAGCTTATTAAGCTTTTTATGTTAATCGAGGACTTATAAATCAATCAGTAAAACTTATTGAGTCGTTTCTGCTACAATTATCTCAAATTAAATCGCATATTTACATGTACTCTAAAGTTTTTTTACAAATGTATATACCAAACAAATTTTATACGTTACTTGTTATGGGCTTTGGAGTACACTCAAGGGAGCTAAGCCTCAATATATCGCGGTTACTTCCCAATAACTGGAGCGCTTTCTAGGCGGAGATACTTGCGATTAAACAAAAAATGTGGACTCGCTTCTTAATGCCTCTAGCGATAATCAGCAAAACATTTACAAGCTACTATATAAATGTCAATCACGACAGGATTTCTGAGCTTATCTTTTATATTAATCTTACTTACGAAAGGTCACTTAAGCATTAAAATATATCAACGCATACTAGATCGTAAATTGTTACGCTTCAGTAATAAATTTGGATATTCACTTTGAAAAAGTAAGCGAAGTTTTTACTTGGTATTAAATAGATTAATGTAATTAAATTTCAATTCCAAACAAACTTTTTATAAAAAAAGTTACAATCCTCGGCTTTGCAAGGATAACTTAAATAAATAATTAAATATTGTCTCTAATCACCAAATTTGTACCAAATTCATAATATCAAGAAAACAAGTTGTTGATTTTGCACCTATTACCAACATGATTATATTGATTACCAAAAATTGTAAAATTGCGAATATTTTTTTTTTTTTTTCAATAAATTATATTTTTAATTTTAATAAAAAAATTATCAAACAACTGTGCCATTTCAAACAATGTGTTAATGTATTTAATTAAATATTGAAATTCTCAACAACAATTCTACAAGTTTAAATTATTTTATTTAAAACGAAAAAGTCAATCAAAATTATATTTTGAATTTTCTTTCAACTAAAAAAATAATGGATTCAATTATCACATTAATTAAATTTAAATACTTTTTTCAAATTTGTTTCAAAGAATTTTATGCACATGGTCTTCCACGTTGTAAAACCATTTCGTTTGTATAATTTTATTAGTAACTTACAACGTTCTTCCACTGGCTGACTCTTTGTATCGCGTATTGACGGCGTTAAGGAGCAGAATTGTGGGTGATTTGATGTTTAAGCAATGCAACCTTTTACAACATTATCCGCGGCCTTGCTTTAATTATCGAATGTTTTATTACATCACGTAGAAAAAAGTATGGTTAGAGGTAGCCATATTCTAAGAACAACATTCTATGGTTAGGGTTTAACAATGCTAATATTTAAAATATGACTATAACATGGTAAAAATTAAACACAACTCAGCAAACACTAAAACTAAAAAAATGTACCTATGTTTAGTTTGACCAATTAACCATAATTTGATCGAAATTAAACATAATTTGGCGAAAACCAAACAAAATATGGGCAAAATAACCATTATTATGGTCGAAATAGCCATTGTTTGGTTAAAACTAACAACAGCTCTGTCAATATTATTATTAATTTTTATCTATTTTTTCCATGTGCTCATTATCTTTTTTTATTCCTGCTACGTGATGTTTTATTAATATTATGTTCCACTTTTATAAGCTGTCCTCTAATTAGCATACTGAAATAAACTGCATGTGTTCCATTTTCCTTCATTCAAGGAGCTTCAACATCATTATTTTGGTTTTCCTGGTCCTGGCTTGTTTAACTGCGTTAATTTCATGAACATAATCAAATCAACAATTAAGGCAGGGTTTTTAAGGATAAAGTTTAAACCTAGTTAAACATACTCTGAAACTCGGATTTTTCCGGCGAAATGTGATTTATTTTTTATTATTTCATTACCGACCAACAATTATACAAAACTAAGCTTTTCCGTCAAAAATTTGTATACAAGCTTGGTAATGGCAGCACAAATTTGTTTTCAGATTAACTAAACCTAGTTTAACTGAGATCTCAAAAACCCAAACTAAAAGAAAGAGAATGTGAGAATTGTAAGCAAGCTACACAAATAATTAAAAAGCATTCAACATCTGCAGGGAACAAAACAATTATATCTTTTTAACATAATACATTTAAAATTTATTATAAATATGGATGTGGCAAAATGTTTTCTACTCAGGATATTGTCCCACCCACCCAGATATGAAGTTTTAAGAGAAGTAAACATTTAATTGTTAAATAGAAGCAAAATTTTTTAATTGTGATAACAGTTTGTGGCCACAGTGGAGACCATTATATGGGTTTTTTTTACCAAAACTCCAACCATGGTTTTTTTCTGTGTGATTTCAATGAAATAGCGAATATTTGCCTAATACTTGTTGTACTTACATTTTAGGGAAGATATTATTTGTCTCTAGAGCCTTTATACTTATGTGTAGTACGATTTTTACTAACTAACTGCAAAAACAAATCTAATGTTTTTAAATTAAACAATAATAAAAGCTTTTTTATAACTTTGTTGTAGATAAACATGAACGTTAACGTATTCTTTTTTGCAAAACTAATTTGCTTTAAACGTTTGTTTAATAAACCTTTTATATTCGTTTATAATAACCCCATTATTTATAAAAAATAAAACAGGATTATCATAGAAAATCCGTTTCATAAACATTTTACAAACCTGTTTTATTTTTTATAAATAAGACAGTAAATATTTTCTTAAAATTTTTTATTGGTTTTTCAGG
Organism: Pollenia amentaria; assembly: GCA_943735925.1. Taxonomy (NCBI): domain Eukaryota; kingdom Metazoa; phylum Arthropoda; class Insecta; order Diptera; family Polleniidae; genus Pollenia; species Pollenia amentaria. The sequence continues at coordinate 181,145,337 of OX031007.1, read as the reverse complement.
AAGATTAACATTTTTGTGAAGTTTTTCTTTACACAATAAAAAAAAAAAAAAAAAAAATACTAATGAATTTTTTACAATCCCAAATTGGCGGAGAAGTTGCATGTAAATATCTGTAAGGACTTGCTTATGAAAAGCAAGTCGAATAATATTTCCTTAATATCAGAATATCATATTGAAGTTTTTTATGTAATTTGCTTTGATATTGACAGGAGGATGGGTTTTTGTTAAAATACAAATTATACGTCAAATTTTATGTAACCGATGGGTTTTGTTCTCATAATTTTGGGATGTAGATTATTTATATTAAGAGCATATAACTTCACTTTGCGATGCTAAAAACAATTCTCCATCATATTTTATGTTACTTAAACGTACATTTATAAAATTTACAATTGCTTTAAATAAATAGTTTAATATCAAAAATTATTTTCGGGAATGAAATATTTATTAATTAATTCATTTATTAATGATGTGCTAATAATCCCAATTTATGATAAAAAACACTGAAATTTATTGTTGTGGGAAAGCTAGTTTCTATGCGCATTTCGCTGGTTGCTTAGGCCAGCTCGTCAGGAAACTTTTTCCAAGTACTTTAGAAAAGCTAAAAATATTATACAAGTAAGACCATAAAGTGAATAAGAATTTTAAACACTCAGCTCTTACTTGTAACAATATCAAAGCTTCAAGAAAGACACAACAATAAATAGTGAATTTTTTCTTTCTTACATTCCACTACAATTGGCTGGGTTTTTTCCAACACGAATTGTAGTTGTAAGAGGATAGAAAAAAACAAAATTAAAAAAAACAAGTTGCTAAATAAAGCAGCTTGCCATTTCAGTTTTTTATTTGCCGGGCACATGCAAATTTATTATCAAAAATTATTTTCGGGAATGAAATATTTATTAATTAATTCATTTATTAATGATGTGCTAATAATCCCAATTTATATTTATAGTTAAATGCTTCTTAAAATCATGTATTTATTATTTGCGAGTACGAATATCCAATCTGAAATTTTGCATCACACGATATTTTAAATTGTTTTTTATTTTTTTTTTTTTATTTGCTCTTCTACTTCTGGACATTTTTGAATTTGTATACTAACATTATTATTATGTAAAGCACCGCGACCCATATAATCTCTTGTGCAGCCCAGGTGTTCACCGAAGTAGATTATATATATATATTCTGATTGATTCTATAAGGAGCATAGGTCCTCAATAAATTGGTTCTCAATTCGCCTCAGGTTTTAGATTTGAAGATTTTCGAGTCCAAAAATGGACCATTGACGATTTGACTATTTATATCCTAAATTTGACGATTTTTCCAAATGTCACATTTTCCACTAATTTACAACAGTTTTAAGTTTTATTTCGTATTTTTGAATAACTTCTTGGATAGTTTCATCTATTTAATTGACAGTAATTGTCCCGTATATGCAGTTCATACAACAAATATAAATATAATAGTTTACGCTTGGGATTCTGGTAATTGACCCCTTTTTCAACCATTTATTTAAACACTGCTACACAATTTCCGATGAGTGAAATCGGTGTTCGATACCTCTCGGTTCATATAAGATCTTTTATTCATGACTGATAAAAGATTTTATTCGTGTCACGTCTCTTATTTAAGATTCTTATACTTTTTTGCCATATTTGCACATATGGCATCCTGAACAATGCAAGACAAGCAAAGCCATCTGTTGACAAGCTTAGACACTTAACTTATACTATAACTTATACAATTAACTTATACTACCAAAATATTTTTTTAATATTTTCACAAATGGAGTATGTGCATTTTAGTTCTCATGTTGCATATAATTTTTATACAAACAAAAATTCCGATAGTGCATAGAAAATATTCCTAAAAAAATATTGAAGGAATAAGACTATTGAAGTATAAGAGCTTTATAAATTGTCATTTGACTTAGAATACACATTCGAATTAATATGAAAATTTGTATTTAATATTTTTCTTATTTGGATTATTAGAAACAAAAACTGTTGCCGCTCTTATTTATGTTGGTACGGAAAAGAAGTTAAAACTGGCATTTATAGTCAATAGGAGTAAGAATAGGGGTTAAATGTATTTTTAGAGTTTTTTTAAAAAAAAGAAACACTTATGTATGATTTTTTTATATCAATTAAAACAAACGGAACAGAACTATACCTTTTTTAAAACTAGAAAAAGGTAATGTGCTGTTTTCAAAGCACAAGTGATTGAACGTGTAGTAAAATTTATAAGGAAAACACTCAAAAAACACTTCCAATAACTTGTGTTTTGAAATCAGCACATAAGTGTTTTTTACAATGACGATTTCAGTAAGTAAATTTGACGATTTTGATGATTTTTTGCACAAAATTGGCGATTTTCGACATATTTGTTCTGACAGATATACTTCTACATCGATTTGCCTTCTCCACGTATGAGCTTGGCGTCCTCTTCTTCGACTTCCTTGCGGGTTCCAGTCTATGGGCTTTTTTGTAATGTCGTTCCTTGATCTTCTTAACGTGTGGCCAATCCACCGCTATTTACGTCTTTTTATTTCTGAGGCCATGGGTTGTTGTTTGGATTGCTCCCAAAGTCTGTTGTTTGACACTACTCTAGACCAGAATATTCGCAATATCCTGCGAAGGCATTGATTCACAAACACCTGGATGTTCTGCATGTCTCAATGGGCAGCGTTCCATGTTCTTGACATTTGTGTTGAACATTGTTAACCTTGTGCGCTGCCGAGAGTAAAGACGAATTCCAAATAGGTCTTAAAGTACCGAAAGTTTGTTGCGCTTTCTGAACACGGTTCTCAATGTCTTCGCTTGGCCCGCCATTTTTGGAAATTATGATCCCAAGATAACAAAACTGGCTGACATCCTCCACATGATTACTTCTTATTGTAAATAGTTTCTGAGACGTCGCATTAACTCGAAATGTTTTGGATTTAGCAATGTTAATCTTAAATCCAGCCGCCTCTGTTATTGTTGTTATATTTCTATTTAATATATTCTCAGACACAGTTCTTTAAAGTGCCGTACAGAATGGAAAAGGAGTTACTTGGGGACTGCAAGGTCTTTTAAACGATCTTGATTTCAAAGATGATATCTGCCTGATAGCTCACAGTTCTCAGATCTTGCATCAAATCGGCGAAATATAACAAGTAGATTAAGGATACAAATAAAGCCAATTCTACATGGTGAGAGATTGTTCAACTGAAGTGATTAAGGCAATTCATTCTACTTGCATACTTAAAGGTGCGAGCCGATCTAGCGTTAAACAAGGCCAGAGAATGCTTAACATTATTTTAAGAAATGCTACAATTTTTACAAGATTTTTGTTACAATTTTTTTAACAGTATGAAATTTTAATAAAACTAAATAAATTTTCGAAACTTATTTTTAGCAAAATTAAAATAGTTGGTACAATTTTAACAAATTTTGGCGGCCCGTAACACTTTTGATGTGAGCGAATGCAAGAGATTTTATTTCCATGCTTTGCTCTGATTTAAAGGATTATATAAAATGGGCAGTTTATTTCTTACAATTTAAACAAGTTGGAATTTTAAAATAATTATCAGCATTTTAGAGCAACAATTTTTTTCAGCGTTAATTCAACGAAATATTAATGCGAAATTTCCAAATATTTATACTATATTTTTATTTTGCGGTCAAGGAATTAAATTTTTACATTGAAATGTTCCTTATACTTTTAGACGTAAAAAAATGGAAAATAATTTCTGCAATCAACATGATTGGGTCATTTCTAAGATTCCATTAATGTTAAAGTTTTGTGCAAAATAGGTAAAACATTTGTTAATAGAGAAAATTATCCATTTTTATGCGAAATTTTTTTTTTAATGAAAATTTATAAATAAGTAAAAGCTTATAATAATTTATATAAAAATTTTAGGTAATCAATAAAACTATTCCTCCTCTTTAATAAACATGAGAAATAAAATGCTAAATGTTAATCCAAAATTTTTGCTGCTTAATTTAGCTGCAAAAATTGTCACACTAATAATAATAAAGGTGGTCTAGCCATAGTGCACGATCTTAATTATGAGTCGCACCGTTACGTTAAGCTTTTTGTTCAACCTAATTTTAAATGTCCTTGTTTCAGTATTTGACAAATACAACCATGTTAGGTTAGGTCAGAAAGGCTGGTGTGAAGCAAACTTCACACCCTCACCCAGAGACTAATATGGTCCATTGTGACGAATACAACCATGGATATGTACTTAATTGAGCAGCACGTTATGATTGTTGAAGCCTTTTACGAAAATAAGCTTTCCAATCAAAATGCATTTCGTAAACTTGGTATTTTTTTTAGTCAGCATAATCGACCAAATGTTTCGACAATCGGGAGAATTGTGCGCAAATTTCAGTAAACCGGGTCTGTAGAAAATGTGAAAACACCTGTGCATGCTCGCCCAATTCGTTCTGCGGAAAATGTTGCTGTTGTTCGCGATAGCGTGGCAGAAGAGCCGTCAACCTTGACTCGTCGTCGTGCCCAACAATTGAACATCTCACAAACATCACTGATTGAGGATATGGATCTGCACGATATGTGGTTCCAACAAGGTGGTGTCGCTTGCCACACAGACAATCTTTTGCGTGAGAAATTCAATGGCCGTGTTATCTTACGTGTTAGCGACGTTAATTGGCAGCCACGATCATGTGATTTGACACCGTTGGCCTTCTTTCTTTGGAAATGTTTAAAAGAAAAATTGTACGTAAATAAGCCAAGAACAGTTCAAGAGCTAAAGGATGAGATACTTCGGCACATTAACGAGATTGAACCTCAATTCTGTCTCAGAGTCATAGAAAATATGGACCATCGGATAGAGGTATTTCACCGAAGCCGTGGAGTGTATCATGATAGAAAATATTAAGATAATTTACTGAAAACTTTTCGTTTTATTTACAATTAACATCGTACGTTTTGGTTGCACCACTCTTTATTGGAAGGAATATTTTGTGTTAAGATTGCTTTACTTAATTTCCTACAGCTTTACAGTTATAGGCTAAAAATGATTAAAGAGTTATAACAAATTTATATTTTTCTACATTTTAGCAATTTTGAGGCATTAAGTGCAGTTTTCCGACTTTGTTTGTTTAAAATTCTTTATAATATTAATCTATAGCTACAAGGAAAATCAAATTGCTATTGGTTTCCTAAATACAGCCGTGATAAGAATTACATGTTCATGGGAAAAACAGTTTAAGCCAAAATCAGGCTAAAAAATATGGACTGGAGCTAAACTACCAAAATCCAAATGATATTTTGCTGGTTTCGATAAGATCTTTGAGAAGTTCCACATAATTAATAGTTTGAAAAATATACTGGGAATAGCAAAGAAAATCCGCGCCGGCAATTTTATTTACTAAGGTTTAACTTTGTATTGAAATTTAAGGCAAGGGCCGGAAAACGTTTTTTAGTTTGGTTTTTTCTCTTCAAATATTTATAATTGAAGTTGAAAAAATATTTTAAGCTGTACAAAAAAAAAGGAAATATGCTACGCACATACACATATAAAAAAAATTCAAATTACTATCCCTCAAAGTTCAAAATAATAAAGTTCTCAAATCAAAAACTTTTTAAAGAAAAAATACATTAAAAGAAAAGATTTTTTTGTACGTTACTCTAAATGCAAGCGGTATGGCGAATTGCTTATTATGCAATAAATGCCTAAAAGCACATATGGGCAATATTATGCGCCATTACTCCCCAATACCTCAATTTTGAGTCATGAAAGATCTTCTTATTATCTCCTTTAGCTCCCAGAGGAGGGCCTCAGACGTAAAAGGTATAAATATATATATCTGAATAAAAAATATAAACATCATTTAAGAATGAGCCAAATTTATAAACAAATATTTTTTTAAATATTTTTTTTAAAGTAAGAAAAAAACTTGAAAAACTTGCCCTGCTCGCGCCACAACTCTTTCAAATTTTATTCAAAAATAATGTTGATATTTTTAAATAATTTTTCCAAAAAGTATTATTAAAAAAAAAAATTCATCTCACATTAATAATTTGAATAAAATTGCAAAAAAAAACTTTAATTATTATTAAAAGAAACCTTTTTTTTAAGTAAAAACTAAATTTTCTCTTAGGACTTCTTATTTGTTACAGTTTAATTGTAACGTTAAGGTAAGAATGGTGGAAAAATGTAATTTCTTGAAAAATAATTTGAACACCAAGAAATAAGTAAAAGAAAAATGGTATATATAAGTTTGTAATTCTACTGTTTTTTTTTTTAAATATGAATAGGAGAGTTGAATTTATGATGTTTGTCTGAACGTGATTTTGCTAAAACGGGTTGTTTGAAAACCCAGGACAAGCTAATTAAAAGTTTTATAAGAAATAGTTCCAAAAATTTTTTAAATGCAGTTTAGGAAGATCGGTTAACAAATTTTTATATAAGCAAATTACCACGATTACCTCAAATTTGTTCCTATATAAATGAAAAATATAACTCTTGCACTTCAAGCCTAAATGACTTAAGAATACTTGACGAAAAGACTATCCATAGCAGATAAAAGTTTATAAATAGCCAAGTTATACACAAATAATTTCCGTTTTGCTCTGAAATAAAGGATTTGGGGGAATAGCGTCCTAAATTTTTTGGTCTAAAATGTATTTAAAGTGCGCCTCAAGTGTTCTTTATATGTGTATATTGTTATTTTTTTTAAATTGAGCCAAATTGACCAATTACTTCACTTAGTACCCATTCAAATGGGTTTCCCGAAGTAGAAATTCCTAACGAAAAAGATTAGAAAAGAAGGACATGGGTGTTTAAATTTCGCTCATATATTTGTTTTATATACAGGGTGGCTGATGAAAGCCACTACCAAAAGAAAACCTGAACTGAACGGCAAAGTAAACAAACAAAATTGTCGCATATGGAATGGTTCCAACCCAGGTATACTGCATGAGAAGGAATTGCATCCAATTCGCGCCACACTGTGGTGTGCTGTAAAACAGACACAGCGTTGCAGTTACTGGAAACCATTACTTGAGAATATTTCTATCTGGAACTACGCCCAAGGAGAATTCCTCTCAACTCTGTGTGTTTTAAACAATATGGTGCAACTGCACACATAGCTTAGCCGGTTATGGCCGAATTACGCAGAAAATTTCCTTATAGGCTCATTTCAAGAAACTCAACCTTCCGTTGGCCCTCCAGGTCGCCTGACCTAAGGGCCGGAATTTAAATCAAATTATATTTAAGACTAATTAAACTTTTTTTAATACAATTCAATTAGGGTTTAAATAAAAAAAAGATTGAATAAATTCCATGCATTACAAAAAAGCAATTTATTCTAATTGAAAAAAATAATTCAATTTATAATTTCGTGGCCCTTTAAATGTTATATTTTTTTAATCTGCTAAGAATTCGTTCACTTATCTTAAGGCATCCCTGCTTTTCTTATTTTGTAGCACATAAATGTGCCCTTCCTTCTTAAAATGTTACCAATAGTGCCTAGCAAAAAAGAGACATTATTATTGGGCGGGCGCATCGCGCTCGCTTGGTGAAAGGCCATATCTTCAAATAAACAAAAAAAAAGTTAGCAAAACCCCCAATTATTGTTGTGTGACGAACATCCCCAACTAATATTTAATTGCCTGTCTCCATTCCAAAATATATTGATTTTTTCTTTTCATTTAAACCAATTTCTATTCATAAATTATTTAATATTAATCGTTGATACACCACTGTTCTTAATAACATACATAAGATACATTTTACTCATTCTCTATATTTTATTCATTTGTTGTACCTTTCCCAACCATCTACAACAACAACAACAAAAACGAATAAAGAAATAACACAAAAAATCTTGCTACACCATTATTATAACGATTGTACGACATATACAACCTACACGTATAAGTATCACTGTATTGCACATATACCTATACACGAGCACACACTTACACAAACACAATGTTGACGTAAAAATACTAGTAGTAGTGTAGTGAAAAGGAATAAACGAATAACTGGCATTTTTAGTCTTCGTTCAAACGGGCAACTAAAAGCACATACTACAAACAAAAAACCAACAAAAACCAATATTAAAGAAGAAAAAAAACAATATTTTGTTATAAATTTTCTAAATATATATCTTCAGCTGTTTTGTTTCTTTTTTATTTTTTGGTAGTTTCTATTAATTTTACCGGTCGATATATTTTTATTTTACTCATGTTTTCTTGTGACATTTTTTTAAATTACTACAAAAGAAAATTTTAAAAATAAATAGAAGTTTCTGTGAAACAAGAGTAATAAAAGTGTAAACATTATTTATAAAAAATTAAACATTTAATAAAGGACTTATTAAAAAAATTTTCATAGAAAATGCATTTCATAAACCTTTGATAAGCCTGTTTTATTTCTTTAAAAATAAGACCGCTATTCAAGATATTTATTTAACTAAAGAATTATTGTGAAATATTTTGAAAGTACAGCTAAATAAGAAAAAAGAAAGAAAAAAAAATTATATAATTAAATATTCTATGCATAAAATTGTGTTTAAATTGTGAGGTATTTTAAAAATGAAATGATACTCGTGATATTTGTGTACATAAATATATAAAAGGATTATATTTTGCAGCATGACAAAAGAAATAACTATAACAAAAAACAGCAGACACCATAATACAACAAAAACAACAGCTTCACATTCATCGTACCAATATAATTTATTAAGCAACACCAGTCAGTTGTACTATTTTCCGGTTTCCGTTTTTAACCATCCACACGTAATAAAACTAACACAATTGCACCGCTACCTGTGGTAGGGGTGATGGTGGTGGTGTATAAATAAAAACAAGGGAAAACCACAATCAATGCAATTTATTTATATGTATATGAATGTGTATGTGTGTGTGTGTGTAAGAGTGTGTGATTTCATATTGTCAATGGACATTTTGGCTATTCTGTTGAATATTTCATTACTGGCATTGTTAACTAGCAAAAGAGAAATATCTTGTGTTTAAAATAAACAACAATAATTTACGTAAAGTTGTTGTGTTAAAAATCAATAACAATCATACGTCCTGGTATACTATCTTGCTCAACAAAAAAAATCCTGATTGCGTATGATAGATATTAAATTATTAATTAAATTAATTCAATATTAATCATACGCTATGATGTATTATTGGCTATTTATATAATGCATTGCACATTCGTTTTTCGTCATGTTTATTTCCAACAAAACTTTTTGATTATCGTGTTTAAATACATACATCTTTAAGTTCACATGAAATTCCTTCAAGCGAAGAAAATATTTAAACTTTTTATAAACTATTAACCAAGTAAGAAAGAATATTCGGACAAAGCCAAATGTTTTGTAAGTCATACTTAGGGTCAAAAAGTAAACATTTTATAATAACTTTAAGGGTTATTATACCCACTCCACAATAATGCGTTTGTGGCATGCTTGTAACCTTTTACTATACCGATCAATTCAGAATTACTTTTTCGAATCGATCGTACGATGTACGTCCAGGTGCTTCGCTGGCTGTCCACATAGACTTTGTGCGCAAACACAGGCAGTTTCAGACAAAATTCGGTACGAAAAGTGGTGGCTTTATAATAAGAAACGTCTTTGTAGCATATGTTTCTGTGGCATTTTGACCAAACATCTCAAGTCAAATTTAAAAAGTTTGAAAAAAATGTTGTAAATCATACGAATTTGTATTCAAAAAACGTTTATGTTTACGTTTTTAAAATTTTGTATTATAAACGAAATTTTTCTTAATATTTGGTTTATTTTATTATTTAATGAAAGTTAGTTTTTCACTACCTAAAACGTAAAAGGCCCTATCTTACATTTTGAAAATTTTACAGGAGAAGCAAAAACTATTTAATATGATAAATTTATATATTGCATTAAACTGTGTGTAATTAGTTTTTCTTCTATTTTTCTTGTAAAACCTACCAGGTGCTTTGACAATTAGCAATGTTGCATATTATGCAAAATGTTAGTTAGTCCTTTTATCATATTTCGCGTTATCGTTTGTAGATACGGCCTTTTGTTTTTGGTTAATAAAATCGCTAATTGTGGTCGAAAGATTCTAAATTGTTTTGTGGTCATTTGAGTTGATGCAACACATTAGAGTCAATGAAAAAGTCGATTTTTAATTTTTAATTAAATAGGGCCTTTTGCATTTTAGGTAACGATATATATAACTATATTTAAAAAACTAAGTTGAACATATTAAAACTAATAAAATAAGGGGGCTTATTCTGGCAGTCGTGATCGAATACTTTTTCGATTCGAAACCAATTTTATTTTTAATTCTTTCAGTCGATACTACACGAATGGAAGTTATTTTTTCAGTATTGTAAAGCATTTATTTGAGCTTTCAAAACACTGAAAAATTAAATTTGATTCGTTAAGTATCGACTGAAAGAATAAGATATAAAATTGCTTTCGAATCGAAAAGTATTAGAGCATGACTTTCCTAAGCGATCTTTCCTAAGCGTTTCGAATGCAAAATGCAACCGCTTCTTAATATATATTTTTTTTGAGACGTGCGTTTTTTTTTTCTTTTTTTGTACAATTTATCCACCAAGTTTGTACAATTTGTCCACCAAGTCCCGACTTATTTAATCGGCTTCTTATTGTCCGTTTAGGTATTTCTGCATTTATTTGCTGGCCAATTTCAGCCTATATTTTACGCGAAGATATATAAAAAGATTTACTTTACTGGCACTACAAATAACTCTGTGTTCTGTTGAAGTGGTCTTTCGCACCCTAGACTTTCTGGCTGGGATTTTAAAATCCTTTGTTGCACAAAATAGCTTTTTTGAGCAACCAAACTTTTTTGCTATAGTTGGCATTGACAGCTTTTCATTCTGATAACTCTGCACAATTAACAATTAGCATTTCTTGAGTTCACTATTTTTTTACCCATTTTAGAAACTAAAACATATTTAAATTATTGCAAATTACTTTTTCATATAACACTCACTTTGTTAATTATTAAAGGATATATTACGAAATTAAAGTAAAACCTGCATGTTTCTTGTTGCGTGGTCAGCAAAAAAAAAAGCTACATGAATTTAAAATTGTTTTCTTAAAATAAACTTTAAGGTGCTTATTTTGTAAATCCCTTCACCTTGCGTTAAAAAATTTTTCATATTAATATTTTTGAATTTTCAAAAATTTGTATGGAAATATTTTTGAAGTGAGGTGAAGTGTTTTACAAAATAACCCCTTAAGCTTCACATGGTTTGCACTAAAAACAATGTAAACTGTCTCCTCATTGAATAATAGTTCTTATATCGATCGCACTTGTTTTAACAATAGTGTATTAACAAAAAGCTTTTAATTTCTAAATTTTTGGAAAATAAATCGGCACGTAATACTCATATCGTCCTATTTTGTCTACTTTTTGGTAACGAAACTGTTGGTTTAAAATTGTTTTCTCATATGCCCTTAATGTAAAATTAAAGTTTTTTTTGTTTCTAGTAAACATTTTAAAATTTTGAGTTAATACAGTGTTGTTGAACAAGGGCGATATGTTACATTTAATGTTTTCAAAGTTACACTGCGATAGTTTTTTTTTTCTTAAAATATCGTTTCTAATTATGTGGCCACCACTGTGGGTTCTAATTGTCACAGCGACCAAGCCTATTTTAAATGTTAACAATTGGTCTATAGTTTCACATAACTCCGATACCAGCTTCTTACCGGAATAGAGTCTGTGTTATCATAAAACAGCTTATTATGTTGGTGTTTAGACTAAAACCGGTCCAAACTTGTTATATTGCAATTTAAATCACCTAACCACATTTTATTGGAATCTGTCCATATTTGAACACAGCTCCAAAACAAATACTACTCCCGAAACCCGCTTTTAATGTCATAATTTCCTTACAAATTCTTGGTACATATTTACATAACATTTGGCGACAGTAATTTTGACAAAATCTATTATGAATTCTTAACATCATAACTTAATTTTGTTCTGCAGGATGCAATATTTACCATGGGTCGCAAAATGGGTAAAATTTGTTTCTGAAATCTGTGGTATTCTTTCTTACTGCACCATCTTGCTAAAAACACACAGAGTTGAGAGGAATTGTCCTTCCGGATAGAAATAGTCTCAAGTAACGGTTTCCAGTAACTGCAACGCTGTGTCTGTTTTACAGCACACCACAATGTGGCGCGAATTGGATGCAATTCCTTCTAATGCAGTAAATCTGAGTTGGAACCACTCCATATGCGACAATTTTGTTTGCTTACTTTGCCGTTCAGATCAAGTTTTCTTTGAGTAGCGGCTTTCATCAGCCACCCTGTATAAAGAGCAAATATATGAGCAAAATTTGAGCACCCCTGTCTTTCTTTTCTGATCTTGTTCATAAGGAATCTCTACTTCGGGAAAACCCTTTGAATGGGAACTAAGTGAAGTAATTGGTCAATTTGGCTCAATTTCAAAAAAAAAAAAATAACAATATAAAGAATACTTGAGGCGCACTTTAAATACATTTTGGACCAACAAATTTAGGACGCTATTCCCCCAAATCCTTTATTTCAGAGCAAAACGGAAATTATTTGTGTATAACTTGGTTATTTATAAACTGTTATCCGCTATGGATAGTCTTTTCGTCAAGTATTCGTTGGTTATTTAATCTTGAAGTGAAAGAGCAATATCTTTCAATTATATAGTAACAAATTTGAGGTAATAGTAATAATATCAAAACAACCCTTTTAGCAAACACATCTACATACAGACAAACATCATAAGTTCACCTATCCTATTCATATTTACAAAAAATACAGTAGAATTACAAACTTATATATACCATTTTTCTTTTACTTATTTATTGGTGTTCAAATTATTTTTCAAGATATTAAATTTTTCCACCATTCTTACCTAAATAAAAAAAATTAAACTCTAACAAATAAAAATCATGTTTTTTTGTCTACTTTTAACAAATAAATCAATATTTTTTCTGAAACGTCTTTAGGTAGAACAAAATAGTAAAGCAATACCCAACTACTTACAAAAATAAACTAAAGAAATACTATAAAAGCTGTATAAATATTAAAACTGTAGTAACATTTAATTAACCTCCTTTCGGTGGCATGATGTGTAAGAATTTAATATATTGCTTGCACCCTGATAACAAACCACAAATTACTATTAACTTAACAACATGCATGGATATGCAGCAATAAGATACGAAACGTATTGCATGATAAAACCACTAATATGTTTCTGGGTCATTTGTCTTATTTAAATTTTTTTTCTTATACTGCAATTGTTTAATATTTGTGCTAGTGTGGGCTTGTATTTTTTAAGCCATACAATATTTTCATTGGACATTGCTCTAAATGAGATATCAACTGAGAAGGTAATACTTTTTAATTCAAATATATTTTAACCCTGGATGGTAACTATTCGTCGAATCGGCGAAGCTCATTTACACTTTATCATATAACTTTTTTATTTGTATTCAAATTACGCTGTTTTTTCAACAAAGTTAGCTGATGACGAAAGTTGTAAAAAATAATAAATTTTAAAACACAAAAATTAGTTAAAATTCTTAGAAGATTTTGAAAGAGAAGAACACCTTTTTTATGCTTTATTTAATTTTTTTTTTTGTAAAAAAATGTTTTACTAAAAAAATTTCTTTTGATTTTAAACTTTAAAAATCGTTCCGCAAGAATTATTTTTAAAAAGTTCGTCAATTCGACGAACAGTACCCTCTATGTATTAAAATGAGAAGTAACCTTTCAGGGTTAAAAACCTTAACAAAACAACGTTATTTTACTTCCCAAAATTGGTTATCTTAAAGAAAGAAGAAATATGGTATTAAAAACTCCAATAATATATTTATACTCTGGTGTTTTCCTATATCCGGGGTACAAAAAAAATATTGGTATTGCAGAAAAGTTGTATACTAGACATTTTCCTGACTGTCACAAATCGGATTTAAATGACAGTTCAAAGATGGATTTAAAAGACTTAGAAAGTGATTTTTAAATTTAGAGGAGAAACGTTATACCAAATTCACCAAAAAGATAAAATTATGAACCCGTTTTTCCTTAAACTCTAAAATAAAAACTTAATTGGGGTGCCGTATGTCATATCGCACATTTGCTGCAACATCGTCACAACTCAAAATATTAAATTGTTTACTATGATTTTTTATATTGTTTGCACTCAAAACATTATCAAGCTAAATTCGAAAGAAAATTCAGTTTAACCCTGAAAGGGTACTCTTCATTTTAGTACATTAAAGTTACTATTCGTCGAATCGACAAACTTTTTAAAAAATAATTCAAATAATTTTTTTAGTTAAGCATTTTATTAAAAAACTAAATTAAATAGAGCATAAAATATGAAAGTTTTTCTTCTCTTTAAAAATTTCATACGAATCTTTACTCTTTTTTGTGTCTTAAGATGTATTATTTTTTTTTTTTTGAAAAAAGGCGTAATTTGAATACATATAAAAAAGTTATATTTACACTTTAAATGAGCTTCGTCGATTCGACGAACAGTAACCATCTAGGGTTAAACAACTAAAAAAAATTATATTAAAAATGGATAATTTACATTTCATTTAAAAGAAATGAATTTTTCATTAAATTTTATTTCTTATAGATCATATTATTTAAAATTTAATAGTTTTTGCATTTAAAAAATATATTTTAATCGACAAAAAATCAAACTCCATAATATAAAAACGGAAAAACGTTAGGAGTGTTCATGATATCGCTAAAAATTGTCATTTGAACAAACCGGCAAACTTGCGAGACTCGTTTCTCGTTTGTGTAATTTTAAACAATTAATGTCAGTTTGTAAGAAAGGTCAATACAAAAAAAAAAAAAAAATGAATATAAAATTAAAAAATTCAATTTGTGATTAAAATATGAAATTTGTATTTGAAAATGCATAAGGAACGCCAAAAGAATAATTTGTTCAAATTAAAAATTTATTGCTTGTGATTTATAAGCACGCATTTTATAAAAACCCATTACAAAATCAGTTTGTCTAAATGTACAATTGAACAGCGCAAGCTTACGAGTCAAAATTGTTGGGCAAATTTACGAAGTTTGTGTAAATTAATTCTCATAGAATTTTTGACAGTTCATTTGCAAGAGCGTAAAAATACAAAGTTTGCACAAATTTCGAGACTTTAAAGCGATATCATGAAAACACTTATTATTTTTTAGTAGTTTGTTCGTGAATAACAAACATAAATGTTAAAAAATAAATTTATTTGTAAAATAACTATATTTTTATTTAATATTAAACAGTACGAAAAGCGAATTTAATTACCCACAATCAGTTACTGTAATAATTTTATGAGTGTAGGAAATTCAGCCTTTTATCTTTTGTACTTTTCCCGTTTGAAGAGAAGGTATCGTTATTTTTTTTCAATTGGTGAGAGCAAATCCAAAACTTTAAACACGTTTTCAGAAATTGTCGAATTTTTAACAGCTAAAAGTAGAGTTCTAGCTTTTAATATTTTAGACCATATTTACATTAGGCAATTAACGCCGCAAATTTTGCGTGCAACATTTTGTTTGTTAGTAAGAGGTATAGGGAAGAAAACGGGGTGGATAAAGTTGCACGGCGGCGCACAGCCATTCTAGGGAAACAAAATTAAATATCTTGGAAATAACTTTTACTAGACTTATGAATTTGGAGCGAAGAAAACAATTGATCGATTATAGAATTTAGTTTGTTTTTCTTAACTTAATGAAAAGAGTAATAGATTAAATGAAATAGCACTAAAAGAATTTTCCAGTTCTAAAAATAAAATTTCATGATATTAACAGCGAATAAGTTGAACTTCAAAACAAAAAAAGAATCGTTAAAAATTTCCATTCCAATAAAAATTTACACGCTTTCAAAAACGAGCAATTTCATGTAACTGTTTTTGTTGTTGTTTAATTGATTCAAAAATATTCAAGCTTTAAGTAACGCTATATTGTTATTGTTGACAAATTAGGCAAAGTTTTTGCATTTTCTTAGTTTATAACAATATATGCTCCTTCATATTTGATAAATTTACTCAAATTTAAACTCAAAAAACGACTTTTTTCCAGCTAGATTAGCAAAATTTTACGGCGTATGAATATACATTTTATTCGTTTCTGTCTTGTTTTATTTTAGCTTTTCAATATTTTGTTGCTATAAATGTTGTCAACATTGTGCAGAAGAAAAAACGCCATCATCATAAAATTATTTTGAATTTAATAAAGGTTTAAAAAACAAACTAAAGCGAAGTTCGACTTTTTATTATATTTTATAAAACAAAATATTTTTTTTTTTTTTTTGTAATAAATAAAGTTTTAAGCTTCTTACAATTGGCGTATTGCTTCTCAAATATGTATGAATCTATATCCAAAGATATATTTTTTAACAATTTTTAAAAAGATTAAATATCTCTTATAAAATCTAATTTTTTCTAAAAAGCAGCTTTCTAAAAATATAGTAAATTTTCAACAAATTAGCTTTTTTTAAAAGTACGTTATTCGGGAAGTACGTTTTTTTAAATTATTACTAAATATTAATTATAGAGATTATTTAAAATCTGAATATTATGAAAATAATTATATATGTATTTGTATAATAATAGAATATAACATATTAAAAAAGTTACGATTGCCAGGGTTTATTATTTGTGACTGTAAGAGTTTTTCATGGTTTAGTAATAATTGAAAACGTTTGGTTGACAACACAGTTGTTTTGTTTAAATTTGATTGAAACAATGCTTGGAAAAAAATGTTAATTGTGAAAGAAAATTCTACTAAGCTATTAAAAGAAAGAATCTTTTAAATGGTGCTTCTTGCAACCTGTGTTTCAAGAGCATTTCCCCATAACTCTCTGCACTCTCATTTTTTTCTCCGTTATTGGTCTACACCTTACACAGATAAAAATCATAAAACCCCAATATTATTTGATTGCAAAAAATTTCATGCTGAATAGTTTTATGCGGTTACTCTGAAGTCTGCAACATATTTAAATATTGTTTCTGGAACGAATCAGAATCATTTTCTGAGTATATCTCTTAATGTCTATCGTTCGCCTTTCCATCAGCTTGGTTAATTGCAAAACTTAAATTACGCCATTAGTAATTTTTTTAGGCATCTTTATTTTTTAAAACCTTCTGTAGCTTCTAAAAATGTAAACGAACAAATGTAAAATTTGTTAAAGCATCTATAATAATAATCTAAAACATTATTGCAACATTTATATTCCTTAACTACTAAAATGTAAAAATCTCTAAAGGATTTGGATTTTTAGGTACATTTTTTGTTTTAAAGATTTCTATTTTCAATAGCCTCTCATATGTAATTATGCATGTGTGTCTAAATATCTGTTATACAGAATGTTCACAGAATATGCGGTCACAAACGTTAACGTTAATTGCTTCTGGCATAGTCTCTGTTCTTGTTCGCATAGTTTTTGTAGATAACAAAATCGTTTCTCAGTTGTAACATGACGTGCTGCCACCGCAAAATTGTTTCTTTTAGCAGTAAAGGAGACCAGCCATTTAAATCATTATTTGTATGCCTTCTATTATCACTAGTGGTGAATGAGGGTATACATAAACTGCCGTTCCATGTGTAATTTTTTTAATGTTCATCTAAGCCCCATATATTCTGAGTCCTTAAGTAATTTTAAGCCGATTTAGCCATTTCCGCCTGTCTGACCTTCTGTCCGTCTGTTTTTTTTTTTATAAAAATATTTCATCAAATTGTGAAAGAAAAGGCTTAGAATTTACCATTAGTCGTATATCGAGGCCCCTTCCCAAAAATTTCTTTTAACCAAAAAGGGCTCAAATAAATACTAATATATATAGCGGAAATACGGCACAAATAACTCTTCTATAAATCTTTTAAAATAACATAATGGCCTTCGAAGCAACACGCTCACATGCATAAATCTTAAAAGAAAAACACAAACTTGGTGGCAAATTGCTAAGCAGTTGGGGATTAAAATCCAGCATAATCGGTTCAGTAAAATAAGAGTAATCAATCCAAATGAGAAACCAATACCCAAAAAAAATTTATAATTTTGTTACAAAAATTAACAAAAAGAGTGGCGGAATGCACAAATTGATATAAGATTTTGCACAAAGTTTTTTTATATAACTATAAATCATACCACAAAATAACGTGAAATCGGTCCATATTTCCCATACGCCCCATATAAAGCCCACTCTCGGAGTTTCATATGACTAGAAATCACACTATAAAATTTCTTGATGATTCCATGTAAAATCCATTCTCGAAGAACACTTTTGTACGCCTAAAACCGTAACGAATAACGCTTTTGACTAGAAATTACACTGTAAAATAAAGCCCACACCTGAAATATTCAAACTGTCGGTGGAGGGTATCAAAGATTCGGCATTGCCGAATAAAGCACTCTAACTTGTTTTCTCTAAACTCGAAGAAACCAAATTTGCGATATATTAATGAAACGTTCTTTGTAAATGTCTGTGTACATACACATGGACAAAAGATCATATGAGGAGTTGCAGAACAAAACGTACTTTTTAGCATTTTATGACAAATTGGGTTTTTTGGTAGTTTAATACTATTTCCGTTGAAGTCTTCAATGCGGTGACTTATGACAGTTTGATGCAACTATTAGTAAGTAAAAAAAACCTGCTACCCTACCAGGTTCATCCAGTTTTTTTTAAGGAGGTGAAATAAATAAACCTCAATTTTCCAAAAATATAAATGAACATTAAATTTCGTTTTGTTCTGCGGCTTCTGATACGCCGGTATTGGAAAATCTGCGGCTTCTGATACGCCGGTATTGGAAAATATCAACTTCAGTCGTCTAATGATACCATCTATAGTGACCACCGCTGCCTGATGCATAGATTTCTTACAACATATTTTTTTATGATAAAAAAAGCTAAAGTCAGATCGTGTACCAGAAGAAAATAGAGCACACTCTAATTGAAATTCTGTAAGACGACTTTTACAGAAGTTGTTTAATAAAGGCGACATACGACAAGAAATTTGAGAAGTCAGATAGAAAAAAACATGTCGTGTACGGCAGGCTTTTACTACATTCTTATTGTAGAAAACTATGTTAATAACTTTTGTGTTGGTAACACTGATTTTAAAATAAAAATGTTAGAATTCAGTACACTTTATCCACGAAATAGAGCCTTATGTGCTGTTTTCATAGCACAAGTTATTGAACGTGTAGTAAACTTTAAATAAAGAGCACTCAGTTTTTTAAGTGTTGTTCATATAAATTTTACTACACGTTCAGTCATTTGTGTTGTGAAGACAGCTCATTAGTGTCCACAAATTTAAAATCGTATATGACCATAGTTCTTATACAAATTCCGAAAATTCCCAGTCACTGTCATAAATTCCTTCCAAATGTTTGCATTGAGATAAAATTTGACAAAAATATCTTTTTTATATAAAAGTATGTCATTACAAAATTGTGAAAGAAAAGGCTTAGAATTGGCCATTAGTCCTAAATCGAGGTCCCTTCCAAAATGTCTCTTTTAAACAAATAGGTCACAAATAAATGCTAATATATATTAATAGGAAATACGGCACAAATAACTCTTTTATAAATCTTTACCTTACAACAAAACTTTGTTTCGAAAATTCCATAATGCCCGTTAAAGCAGCACATTCACAATTAGTGTTTTTTACCTACACTAATTGTGAGGGTGCTATTTTCCGACTTTACTAGGATTTATAAATAAGCTCTAAGAAACCTTTTGAAATAGTTTTTAAACTTAAAACAGAAACTAAAAATCATATTGATAGAAGACGAGACTGTTACATAATAACACTTTAAAGGGCAACAAAAGCTCTTGAATATATTAAGGAAATTGTAAAGTATTTAAAGTAGCCTTGTCATTCTAACGTTTATGTATGTATGTACGTCCAAATGGTCTAAGTAATAGGTCATATAACATGAAACCATTTTTCACATGGCAATATTATCGCTAGATATGTGTGTATGTGTGATAGATGGTGAAAAAAGTTTGATAATGACTTTTGAATTTGTACCATTCATAACAAACCACCCACACAAATACAAGCAAATATAGTATTAATATTATATTATACTGCTTAGATATAACTGGGTATGAATGTACTTTACAATCATTCTATATGAGCAACGTCGTCATTGATACAATGTCGTCATTGAGAAAAATAAGAATAATATGATAGAAAAAGGAATTCGAATAATAAAATAAAAGAAATGCTTTTATAAAATCGATTGTTCATCCAAGTTTAACTTACGCCTTTTTTATGCGTGTATTTTAACCTTAAATCAATATTTCTCAATATGAGCCCTATTGTTAATTCTTTGTAAAATTATTTTATATTTTACTAGCTTAACCCGGTGCGCTTCGCTACACTGACCCCGCACATTTTTATATTGAAATTTATAGTTTACTATAATAGTAGCTTTAACCACGTTTGAAGACTCTCCCTTTAATAGTTCTTCAGTTGAGCGATATTTAATGTATGCATCCTATGGGAGGTATTTCCCCCCCTGCGCCTACCCGCTTTATTTTTATTTTCAAAAGTGTAGTATACCATAAGAGTGACTTTTAGAAAGTTTGAACATTCTCACTATTACAGTTCTTAAGATATGCGATGTTAAACATTGGCGTCCTATGGGGTATTCCTATACCCCCGCTGCTATTTTATTTCAATTCCGGGGCTCAGAAGATCCTACTACAAAAAGTTCAGCAAAATGCGTGCAGCGGCTCTTAAGATATGCGATAATTAATATTGGCATCCTATGGGGGGTACCAATTCCCCTGCCCCTATCGAAAAAATAAGTAGCCTATTTTATTTTTAGGGCTCACGTGATGTTACTGTAAAAATTTCAGGAAAATCGGTTCGATAATTAATATTGGCATCCTATGGGGGGTACCAATTCACCTGCCCCTATCGAAAAAATAAGTAGCCTATTTTATTTTTAGGGCTCACGTGATGTTACTGTAAAAATTTCAGGAAAATCGGTTCGATAATTAATATTGGCATCCTATGGGGGGTACCAATTCCCCTGCCCCTATCGAAAAAATAAGTAGCCTATTTTATTTTTAGGACTCACGTGATGTTACTGTAAAAATTTCAGGGAAATCGGTTCAGTAGTTTCGGAGTCTATAAAGCGACAAACAAACATACAAACATACATAATTCATTTTTATATATATAGATTCATTTTTGGATGAAAAGTTTTTTCGTTATTTTAAAAAAAAATATATACATATGTGTATATATATATTATCAGGAAAATATTTGAATAAATAAATTAACTTTCATTTAATCGAATTAAATTTAAATTATTATTTCCATCTTTTTTTATATTTTCAACAAAATAAAATAGTATCTAAAAGTTATATTTCTTTAGGAACTGAAAATAAAATTTTTTTTAAATGATGAGAAGTAATGTAGAAAGTGATCACTTGGACTAAAAAGTAATGTACATAGTAAGCAGTATCATTCAAAGCACATCTCTTGTGGGCAAAAAAAAATTTTTTTTTTTTTTTTGTAAAATATCTAGCAATAATGTTCCGTATTTGTCTTTAGCGAATCTCTTAAGTTGTTTTTTTTTTAAGTAGTTCCTTAGTTTGAAATTTGTTTTTCATCTTGTAGCTTAGTGAACATGAGACACACGTGGCATATAGTAACAAACTTGTTAGCTAAACATGACATTTAAAGTGGCATGCCATCTTTTCTGTGGCCTTGAACTTATTTTTGCTGTTGTGCGGCGAAATTCATTGATTCTTCTATTTCTATTTGTTTTTATATTTTTCTACTAATTTTATTTATTTAACGTGTTAGTTCTCATTGTTTAAAAAAAAATTTAGTTCACTAAATTTTTGTATTTTGTTATCATCCGTAATTTTGCAATAAAGAATTTCTAGACAACACAAATTTAATGTATTGTTAAGTTTACATTTTGATAATGAAGTTTTCTCTTCTTTGCATAATAGACAAACCTTTATTAGACAAAAAATATAAATTTATCTTAAAAGACATACCTCCGTTTTTAAAAAAAAAAAAAATAGCCGAAACAAAAATTGAGACACACCCTACTATGAAAATTAGTTAAATTTGTACAAAAATCAATCACATTTGAATTTTTGTAAAAAAAAAAAATTTGTTAAGATCGAAGGGTTTTCAGAATAAATGGTATATTTTGTTTTGCAACGATATTTTTGATATTTTTTATCGTAAGCTTTATGCGGCTCAACTGGAAATTGGCATTTTTCCCAATTATGGCAATATTAGAGTAAAAGAGCGTTTTGTAAATCATGTCAAATATTTTAAATACTCATTGCAACATTTGGAAGATCATCAAATGTGCACTTCATTTTGATTCCAGTTTCTGATAGTAGTTATCGAAATAAACAAAAACTTGTTACGGTGTTTCTGGCTTATCTCGAACTTAGACTTTATAGCATCATTAATATTTTGTTTCAACATTAATTGGAGCATTTTTTTAAGAAAACGGAATACATCTCATAAACCGATTGGAAAACTACTTCTAGTTTTTAAAAATCGTTAATTTAAAGATCTTTATCTTAATCGGAGGAAGACCTAAATGGGTTTGCCAGTGCTTACAGAAACTGAAGTTGAAAGGAAGTGCACAATTCATGTAGTGTATTGATATATATCGTTACCAAAACCGCAAAAGGCCCTAACTAACCAAATTGAGCGATATTATTAACAAGAAACAAACTGCCCTATCTACAAAAAATTATATTATAAACGCTAAAAGCCTAACTAACAGTTTGCATAATATGCCATATTGTCAATTGTCAAAACAACTGGTAGGTTTTACAAGAAAAATAAATTATAAACAATTCTCTGCAGTTTACCAATTTATCATTTTAAATGGTTTGTGCTTCTCCTGTAAAATTTTTTAAATTATAAATAGAGCTTCTTGCGTTTTAGTCAACGATATATTAAAGAATCAATTTATTAAAATTATTAATTATTCTCATTAAATATTTGATCAAAACGGCATGTAGAAAACTCTCGGAAGGAGCCTTTATATGGAATTTAAAAGTTTAATTTTTCGTCAGTAAAACTTCATAACAATATCTATATTTATTTAAGGAAGCTGGTCTACATTTGGGTACAAAGCTATTTTCTTTCTCAACCGTTTGTATTGAATTACATCCCTTAACTATTTAAAAGAGTTGCTATGAAATCAGTCTTAATAATGTTTAAGAGCCTGGAATATATACACGCAGAGAAAAAATATTTTTCATTATGGTCACCTCCAACAAAACTATGTTTAACAAAAATGTTTAAATATATTATGGTTAATTTAACCATATTATTGTTACTGTCAACCATATTATGTTCAAATTAGTCCTCCATCACTAAGCCACAACCATATTATGGATGCCTCTAAACATGTTATGGTTAAATATGACAATAATTTGTTTTTAAATAAACAATAGTATTTTCCTCTTTTCTAAGGTAATTATACTATGGTTGAAAAACAACCATGCTTTTATAAGTGTTAAACATTTTTTTGTTATAATTAACCATAACATGTTTGGTGGCAACCATAATATGATTCTGGCTTCTTGATGTAGTACAAAAATAACCATAATATGGTTGCCGGTGACAATAATATGGTTAAATTAACAATAACAAGCTTACAAATTACTTTAAATATAGTTTTGTTGGAAGTGACCATAACGACAAATATTTTTTCTCTGGGTGTATTCTTTATGGAGCCTTATACTATGCTCACAATTGTGTTTTTAAATGCTTTTAAGCACCTAGAACGTGACTAAGCTCTAATAACTTCAAAATCGAGATGATTAACCATACATTGCAGTGTTTTGTTAATCTTTCGAATTTCCATGTTTAAAACTAAATCATTTCATTAATCACAAAGAATCCTCTGAACATACCTCGAACTGAGTATGATGTAGCATCGGCCACAATAAAAATACTTTACACGTGTACAACGGACCACGATTTCTTCTTAATGTTTTTTAAATAATCCATAAATTTTCACAATTTCATCATTAATATGTTTTAACTATTCTTCTGATAACTTAATTAAAGCATTTTTATCAATTTCTAATACTTTGTGTTTTATTTATTAATCAACTGTCATCTAAAAGCCTAACTAACAATTTTGAAAAAAAAATTTGTCTTTGCAAAAATAAAGTTAAAAAAATTGTTTATCATTTTTTTTTTCAAAGATTAATGAAATAGATATCTAAGCTACTTGGCACAAATTTTTCTAAGAACAATAGGTAATACATGGATGAGAACGAACACCTCTTTGGCCAAAATAACCTCTATAACTCAGAGAGTTCTTGACCGATCTTATTGAAAAATTGTGTCCGAACTACTATCCAATGGGACTGATGCAAATTTTATACTAATCAGAAGTCATCGGCTTCAAAAGTTGGGTCACTTGACATGAAATCTCCCATTCTTAACATTCTTAACTTAAACTAATATTTTAAACATTATTTATCTTGATAAAAGAAGGTTGGACTAACAGAAAATGTCTCTGTTTCCGTCGCTAACAATGCATCGTAAGTTATTTATGAGCAACTGTACTTCCCAACTAAAAAGCCGCTCGTTATTTAATTTCAACAGCGACCCTGGAATTAAAGCAATATGGTATGCGTTTCAAATCTGCCAACGTAGGAGGCCCAACGCGGTATCCAGTAAAAGCTTAGGAGTTATTTTAAATAAATCTATTTAAAAACTATAAACAGTCTTTCTATATGTTCAAATTTAGCAGAACAATGAGATAACTATTAAATACATACATCAATTAAGTTTGATTATTTAAATAAAAAACCGAAATATTTATTTAATAAAGTAAAATTTAATTTAATTTAACACATTCCATTGTGTAAATTAAACTTAATTGAACAAATTTACAAAAATAACAAATTTATTATGCTCCGCTCTAAACCACTTAATTAACTATCACTCTAAACGAAACAATTCACAATAAAATGTGAAATGTTACACCCTGTTCAAGGGTCCAATTTCTGACTGAATAAAGTGTCAATGTAATAATTATTTTAAATTAGTAATAAAAAATATATTTTTTAGCATTTATGGGAAATTTCAGGAAAAAAAAACAAGTTAGAAAGTATAGTCGGTCAAGTCCGACCATATGATACTCTACACAACAGTATTTCAATAAAAATTTTCGATAGTGAACATTGCTTAGGAGCCATGGCGATCATGGATCCACTAGAGCCAAATTATGTTATCGGGCTAAGATTCAAGTAAAAGTTCTTTGTGCCGAATACTATTTAGAAAACTTCATCTCAATGAGATTTGTATGCCTTTAAGTGATTTTAGGTAGGGGTTTATATGGGACCTATTGGTAATTTTGAGCCTCACAAAATTTTGTCGAGATATAGTGTCGTAAAGTATCGTAAAAGTAATTGTCGCCAATTCGTATGTCAGTACCAACACTAATAAAAAAGTTTTGGCATTTAAAGCAATTTTTGGGATTTTACTTGTATGGGAGCTATGGTCAGATATGGACTGATTCCAATTAAATTTGGTAAGATGATCTTAGTAACAATAAATTAATTTTGGACCAAATTTAATTTTAATACCAACATAAAAAGGTGGTTAAGGACGCAAAGACTCTATTCTCGAATGGAGCTTGTATTTGGGCTATGTAAAATTATAAACCGGTTTTCACAATTTCCATTACGTTTGGTTCTTGCGACAATTAAAGCCTATGTTCTTTCCGCACTACGATAACATAGACAGCCAGTGATTCTTAGTCGATCTGTATATACAAATGTGGAGGTAGCGGAACGTACACCCAGAGAAAAAACATGTTTCAATATGGTACCCTGCAACAAAAATATTTTTAAATAAAATTGTAAACATACTATGATTATTGTAACCATATTGTTGTCATCAACAACCATATTACGGTTAAATTATTCCTCCATCAATAAGGCACAACCATATTATGGTTGCCTCCGAACATGTTTTGGTTTATAATAACTAAAATATGTTTAACACTTATAATAGCATGGCTGATTTTCAACCATAGTATGTTGCTCTTGGAAAATAGGAAAATGCTATTGTTAATTTAAAAACAAATTATTGTCATATTTAACCACAACATGTTTAGAGGCAACCATAATATTGTTATAGCTTCTTGATGTAGGACTAATTTAACGATAATATGGTTGTCGGGCACACTAATATGGTTAAATAAAACATAATATGTTTAAAATTTTTTTAAAAATAGTTTTGTTGGAGGTGACCAGATTTAAGCATGTGATTTTTCTGCGTCAACTAACTTACACCAGAGTCACATTATCAATTGTAAAGGTGTTTAAGTTTTCTGTGCTTATTCGCATCACTTTAGTTTTGTTAATATTAATCTTCAGCCCAGAGTTCTTAACCAGTTCCATAAAACGTTGCAAATGCATGTTCATATCGGATTATGGGATAGACAGAAGGCAAATATCCTTAGCATACTCAAGATAATTCAACCGATAAAGAAGTTCCCAACCAATACTTATATAACCCGACATAGCATGGCTCATGACAATATCCAGCAAATATTAAATAAAAGTGGCGACATCACTCAACCTTGCCGTACTCCTGTACCAGTTTGCCTTCGTGCTAAAAACGACAACTTGCACTAACATACATGTTTTTACTGAGTTGAATTATTTAACATTTAAGGGATTTCCAAATGACATTTGGGGTATTCACAAGGTGTGCTATCATTTTATCATTTATTGTCATAATGTTCTAACATTTTACAATGGTTTAAAAATATTGTTGTTGGTTTGTAAACAAAAAGTGTCTTAAATAAATAGAACGTTGCTTGCTATGTTTATTGTGCTGTCGTAATTAATATCACATTAAATTATGAGAGGTTGCTCACAACAGTCGTATTTTTTCATGTTATTATTTTAATACATATGACTTTATGACACCTTCTGAATCCCCCAATTGTGTTTTAGAGTATCGAATGATTATATTTTTCACCATACTGAGCAGAGTGATACCTCGCTAGTTGCGACGGTTAGTTAGGTCGCAACTAGTCTTCTATGAGCTCTTCAGGGACACTTTCATTTAAAAAGCACATGCAACAAACTAAA
This sequence comes from Pollenia amentaria, assembly GCA_943735925.1. Classification (NCBI taxonomy): domain Eukaryota; kingdom Metazoa; phylum Arthropoda; class Insecta; order Diptera; family Polleniidae; genus Pollenia; species Pollenia amentaria. The sequence goes on along the minus strand of OX031007.1, from coordinate 181,118,213 downwards.
TCAAAATATGTTACATAGACGACTGAGCAGACCGAAACCGAGCAAAAGAAACATACTAACTCAGATGTCCAAAAAACCTTACCGTATTAAGTTTTGTTCACATTATGTGTATTTGTTATGTGGAATGTCTCTTTTCTACACACATGTAATTTCAAATGTATGTCAAAATTTGTGTAATACATATGGTTTATAATTTTCGTGTTCAAATATTGGTATGTACAGTACATTTGACATAACCTATCGAGAAAGAGAATCTTAAAACAGCTGAATAGTAATATGTTCAAAAATTAATAATCATTTACTAGTATTATTTATATTTGGTAAAATTTCAATTAATTTTTGCCGCCACAAACAATTTTGTTAATACGAACCAGCTGATATCAGAGGCTTTGTCACTTAAAAATAGAACTAGTTCTAAATTAAAAATGTCATATGTACTGTACACAGAGAAATAACACATGATATTGTTTGGAGGTGTTCAGACGATATGTACAAATTGAACATGTGAAAAAGTGACAAGCCGCATTTCAAATACACATAATGTGAACATAGATTTGACTTGTTAGTAAGAAATGTGTTCATATTGTTGTAATCCTATACGTACGGAATTTTAAGAAAAAATTTATGTACATACGTTGTTATGTACTGTCACTGAAATCCTTAAATTTTAAATAAAAATATATTGTTATATAAAAAACCATAGTTTTAAGCTTAATCCGCAATTAAAATAAAAGAAACAAGTAGAGATAATCTCTTTGAATGCTATCACAATTTTATTTTCATTTGAAAAAAAAAAAAAACAAAAGTATACACACAGTATTATTATTGTGATTAAACAGATTTTTTTGGACTTTGAGCTTTAAGATTCCAAGTAAAAACTTGTAGATTAAAAATTATATAAAACTAAAAGTCACGTAGATTTTATTATGACGCATTTATTCGTTTATAAATATACATATATATATATATATATATATATATATATATCGACTTCAGAGTTACAGGAAGCGGCATTTTAAAACATCTATCAAGCCAATGTAAAATAAGTGTTGTTAATGAATATGTTGTTTAATGAGTTAGTTTATGAACAGTTTTTGAAAAATAGATTTTCACATTTTATTATTTATATTTTTTTAAAAATCTTTCCAGTATGCAAAATAAAATAAATTAGTATTGAAATATAATCACTTAGCTTGATATAAAGTTTTAAAATGTGTCGATATCAAGCATGTTTTCCTATTTCGGTGCAGGGAAAAATAAGTCACAACATTGGATATTTTTCCACTTGATATTTCATAGAAATATAATAATACCTTCGACGTATAACTATAGCTGGTTAATTATATTTTTTTTTCTTTGAATTTAAAAAAAGGCAAATTGTAAAATTTTATTCTTCTATTTAAAATTCTTAGAAATTATAAACTTAAAAGTTATGGAAAACCCGATTTCCAGAATGCCGGATTTGTGGCAAACGTTGATGGTGAAAAATTGGTATTATATCAATTAATTAACAATATCATGAACTTTTTCTCCATCAATAGTTTTGAGTTACTTTTTTGATGTCAAAAGTGAAGATCTCCCTGGTTTTATAAATATTTTAAAGTTCGATTGCTATTGCTAAGATATAAAGGGTGTTTTTAATAGAGGTATAAAACTTTAATTTGGCAACACTTTTGTGACTGGAGATCATTTTGTCAACTATCAAGTGATTTATATTTATTTTGGTTTGGCATTTCAACATGAATAGACTGAAAAACACTTCAAAATTGTGCAAATTTATTTTTAAAATAATGGTTCTGTTCGATATACGCATCGCGCACTATGTCCATTTTACGGTCAACATTTTTGTTTGAATGGATACGTCAATAATAAAAACTGCCGTTTTTGGAGTGATGAAATTTTTCAAGTGTTTGTTGAGACACTGTAACATCCAAAAAAAAACTGAATGTTTGGTGTGCTTTATGGGCAGGTGGAAACATTGGTCCGTACTTCTTTAAAAACTATGCTGGTCGGAACGTTACAGTCAATGGAAACCGGTTTAGAGCCATGATTACTGACTTTTTCGCTAGTCAATTGAACAACCATGATGTGCAACAGCTGTGGTTTCAACAAGACGCCGCAACATATCACACAGGTCGTTCCAAAATTGATTTATTGATGGAAACGTTTAGCAACCGCATAGTTTCACGTTTCGGACCCGTGAGTTGGCCTCCAAGAATGTGCGATTTAACGAAGCTCGACTATTTTCTGTGGGGATATGAGAAGTCGCTAGTTTACACCGACACCGAGGACAACATTCACCGAGTTATTGCTGATATGCGTCCACATATATTGGAAAAAGTCATCGAAAATTGCACCTCCAGATTAGACTGCGCCCGAGTCAACCATGGCGGTCAAATTTCAAAGCTATATCTAAATTATAATGCCAGAAGATTATCTTAGTCGAATAAAGTAAACTTCATGTCAATTTCAAAAAATTCATCTCTGTTTTATTCCATTGCAAAGTTATGTACCTCTAAAAGAAACACCCTTTATTATAGCAACGGAGTTTATATTCGAAAACAACAGGCTTTTTTTTCTTACATGAACTACGTCATACTATCTTTAACACTTTTTGCGTGGTACTGTGCAATGTTAGCCACTTTGGTCTAGGAATATTCTTATAATGCCAGCAGCTACACTGATAGAAAAATCGTCATAACGCTGATGCATTTTGATATCAGTACTATGACAAGTGTCTTCGTTTTTGACCCCATGACACTTTATATCATGGTGATGCCTGCCTTAATATCACTTGCCCAAATTGTCATCAGGGTCAAAAACTGAAATGGCTTCATCAATGGGTTAACACATCGGCATCACAGAGATTACGAATCAGAGTCAGTTTAACAAAACATGTCATCAGTCCGATGATTCAGTAACATCGTAGAAACTACTCGATAAGTTCAATTATATGACAGTGTGTCATTGGGATTAACTTAAGTCAAAGTGTGAGAATATAAGAATATTATTATTTACTTACCCGTTACACATGTTTGTTTCATCTTTGTTGTATTCATTTAATATGGGAATTTTTTTTTCCTATTTTACATTTTAAACATGAAAATTATAATAAAACACAAAATGTGGCATCGAATTTAGGTCACTGTAGTCCTAGCATAGATGACGCATAATTTATGACAAAATTTTATGATGACGTTCGTCATTGGATTGATGCCCCTTTTTGTCTCATTGATGCCATTTGTAATAATATTAAGGCCACAATTCTGATTTTAAGGTATCATCAATATGAATATGCATTTTTCTATGAGTGTACCGATTTTCGAGAAGTTTTAAATATATTTTTAGCTATTTTTACTGCACTATATGATGGATTTTCTTTCCCTTCACCTTATTTTTATGCCTTAAATTTCAAGCCAAATAAGCGTAATTTTCTTGAGCTATTGTTAACGTTATTCGCAGAAGTTTCCCAATTTTAAGTTTTTACCTCTGTCACTTATTGTTGCTTCCAATAAATGCTCCATAAAATTCATATAAGCAGGTGCAATTTTTACTATTCCTACATTAAATAACTTTAATTTAAATAAAATTTAACATTTGCTAAATAATTATTACATTAAAACTAATTTTTTATTACTTTGGCCCACAGTGCATAGTCTCAAAGTAAACGCATAAGCCGCTTTTTATTATAAAAAAAACTATGAGTAATGCCAACAATCACAATAATACTAAAATCAAATACAAAACTTACGCTCCAACAAACAATAATTGGCTTTGACTGACTAACTGAAAAGCTCATAGCGAACGAACAACCAACCGTCAGCTAGTATATGTCAACAATTTAAGTTCGTTCACTTGGTGGTAGTTCTTCTTTTGCAATGTGTTTTTATTGTATTTTTTTTTCATGTTGTTACTAGAATTGCTGCTGTTGCCGTTGACGTTGTTGCTGTCGTCGTTATTGCTAACATTAGTTGGTTTATAAAGCAATAAGTACATGTGCACTTAGCTTTGGTTTGTTGTGCAGTTGACTGAATTTTAAGTACAAGTGTACTTACAACCACAACAAAAAAACGTGGAAGGAAATAAGCAAAAAAAAAAACACAAAGAAAACTGCAAAAGAAATATCAAAAATTGCGCAAAAACAAAAAGTCTTAACAACAGACTTATTATAAGCAGCAGCTATGGCAACAAATATTCGTAGCCAATTTTTGCTCACTTCCCAATTTGCATGAAAAAGCGTCATGATTATTATTTAGTCTACCAGCTTGTATTCGAAACAAATGGATATTACAACGATAACAATATCGACAACAACAACAACTGTATAAGTAATTGTATAAACACAATTGCGACGACCGACGAACTTTGCACAGCACAACGAAGTTGTTGGCAAGAATTCATGAGATACAATTTATGCAATACGCAGCGTTGACATATATATTTTTTTAAAAACTTCTACTGTCTGAAAACCCCCTTTTTCAAGAAAAAACTTGTTACAAAAGTGCCAAAATTTGTAGGCCCTAATCATGTAAAGCGCAACGCAACGCCAAAGAATAACATTGAAAGCACAAACAATGTTATAAATATTTTGTAATTTTGTTGTTGCTTCCTACAGAAATTCACATTGCGTTTTAAAATTTCAAACGCTCCATAGCTTGTGGCGTTGAAAATTTAAAAACGGTACATGCATTTGGCGTTGTGCTGCGTTTTACATGATAAGGGCATTAAAGAATATACAAAAATTTATAGGGAATCCATTTTGTTTAAAAATTAAAAAAAAAAATTAATAAAAAAAATACACAAAAATTTATTTGGAGTTAATTTTTTTTTAAATACAGAAAAAAGTAAATAAAAATAAATGTTTAACAATAAATTAGTTTACAATGAAATACTTATCAGAAACCTTAAAGGAGCTAAAACTTTAACGTGTTCAAAGTTCAACATACAACTGTAAAAAATAAACTATAAAGTCCATTTTATCACCTTCAGATAACTTATATGAATCTAGTGTTAAAAATACTTCATCACCTAAAAAATATAGTTGCGATCTTTTAGGTAGGAAGGAGTAAACACAATTAAACACTGTTGCAATTTTAAAAGTCAGAGAAAATATGTAGTAAGATCGGTTAATTGCAAAAAAAACACACTTAATATTTCCATCAAAAATAGTGTAAATTTTAAATTATGTATTTATAAAAAATTTAAAAAAAACTTTATGTAAATTAAAAACTTTTCTGCATCTCAAAAAACTTACAAAAAAGAAAAACATGACAAATGGCATCGCTGGCAAGACGAGCAGATTTTAGTGTCATTTAAATTAATTATTAAATTTATATTTAAAACATCTTGCTTATCATTTTTGTATGGCAGCGTTTAAAGACTGGTACTCTGTTCAGTGTTTTGTGCGAAATGTTTTCAAACTCAATATAAAAATAAAATTCTGTGCAATACAAACGAAAAAAGTTGATAGAGTTGTACTCTATTCATATTACGAAACACATTCGAAATGTTTATAGCAACATTTTTAATTTTCCGTGCAAAACAAGCGCATCTCATTTAACAGAATTTTAAGCAACAGCTTATCATTTATTGTAATTTTGTATTTTGTATTTTTAAAGTAGTTTTTATAACAAGCCTTTCACAAAGACAAATGTAAAAAAGTGCTAAAATTAATAATAAAAATAAACTTTTTTTTTCTTTGATTTGGGAAATTATAAAAATAATATTGTTTTACTTTTTTAATGACAATTAAAAATAACATTATTTTTGGTTAACTTCGCAAAACAATGTTGTATACTTGCAACTAATAAAAACGTTAAGTTTTGAAAAATCGCGAGTTAGATAATATTGATTGATACACGTCAAAATTTTCGTGTGAAATAATCAATGTTGCTCAACATTTTTCGTAAGTTCGGTCGGAGTACTAGACTTAAGAAAGAGATGATGGATAAGGCTTGTAAACACTAATAGAAAAGGCAATAGGCAAAAGCATTTCTTTTTGCACGTACTCGATTTTAAAAGATGCAATAATGGAATACTCTTTAAACATTTAGCTATGGGTAAGTTGCGAAAACGAGCCTAAGAAATTGGAGAAAATAACAATCACTGTCCCACTTTATTCGTCTGTCTTCGACATACGAAGTTATAATAAACCTATGCACGATGTATTTCGGCCGACGCACTGATTGTGTGGATTTTCATATAAGTACACAAATGTGTTTTATATGACGACGAATATTTGTTACGAAAAAATCGTCGCTCGTCGCAATTATGTTTATGCCATAATGTAAGCAAAAACAATATATTTATTTTATCGATATCATTGTGTACAAAAATGTTTGAGAGTGGTTGACCACATACATACTCATGAAATAGTGGTCAAACAGGAATTTGTGTGCTGGTGTGGTTGGTCTCTTTATGACAACCTACGAACAGCTGTTTTTTGCTCATTCGGAGTTTTCTATAAAACAACTAAAAAATTATAGTAATTCAACCCCAACCAATTGATTCATAACAGTGCGGTTGAATGTAGTTAAATTGAGTTGAAGTTTTTGTATTCTATTTAACAATGTCAAATTCTTTAAAAAAAGACACTTTATTTGTATAAAAAAATTGCCTGCACTTTTGCGATTTTTGATTTTAATAAACAAGGGAACGCCTTTTTTAACCTGTCATAAAAAATTAAATTTACTTAAAATTGCTAATCTGTTATTGGTCTTTTAAGTACATTTTTATCTCGATAAACTAATTGCAAAACTCATACCAATTATACATATGTATATAGCGTTCTTACAAATAAATTCATGTAGCAAAAAGTACTTAAGTTGACTTAAGATAAATTTGAGTTAATTGCATCTTTAAGATCTTCACGTTAAAAAGTAACGTGGTCAGAGTTTAAATTATTATGTATGATTTTTCAGGAAGTTATAGCAAACAACTGTTTGCTTATCTTTTATTAATTTATAATAACATTTAGAATAAAAACTTTCTTTGAAATTCGGAATATCATGGAATAAAAACTCAAAAACACTTTTACCGCAGAGAAGTGGTTATTAAATTAGAATAGAAGTAAATTTAAAAAAAAACCTTTAAACTTTAAACTTGCTCTCCTACAGTTAAACATGTTAATAAAGTAAATAAAACATGCTGTATATTAAGCACTTTGCAACATGTTGATAGAGACATTTATAAACAGCTGTAGTATCTCAACACTTATTGGTACATATGAGAGAGTGTTTTTTAAATAAATACAAGGTAAAGTATTGTTTAATAAACACGGAAAGACAACAATACATATTTGTTTTGGTTTTTTTTTCTTTGTACATGCTTGTGTTACTCAATCATTTATAAGAATAATTAAAGAAAAAAGTAAACAAAATATATTTTTAAATTCTAAATGCGTTCAAAAAAAAAATTTTTTTGTTTAGAAAAGATATATAAACAAAAGCAAAAGAACTACTCGCTCTTGATTTAAATAAGTAAAGGGTGTCAAAAAATTAACGCAAGATTTGAACTTAACAGAAAACATAGTAATTAGTCGGTGTATTTTATTGAATCATAAAGTCCATAGCATAGGATGCAAATGACCTCCCTGTGTATGCTGACAAATTTACACTCTCTTTCGAAAGAATAAGTGGGGAAATCTGATGATATTAAATTACACGATGTAGGAGGTTAATTTTGATAACCGTTATGAATATGACTACATATACATACATATAATTTTTTTTATTTATTAATTTAAACAATTATATGCCCATAAGTGTAAATAAATTTAGTTTAATACATGACAATCAAAATAAACCTTTATTAAGATTGAATAATTTATTAAAACTCGTTAGAAACCCATATTTTGAACAACTACCTTAAGCCCAGGATTCTCTGTAATTGTTTACCACTAAGTTACCCTCTTGGTGTGGGCAGACCACAATGAAACCAGCTAATAAACCCAATTAAATATAAAATAAATATATATATATTTTATTGAACTTATGCTTCTTATTTTAGATTATACTAATTTATTATATAATTTTATTATTTCGTTATTTTACTCCACATGTAAGTCATCGAAAATGTAGTCTTTTAATTCGCACATTGCTTTTTCGAATCTACCACAGCTGAAACGAGTTTTGCGTGGGGTTTTTGTAGTTAAATTGAACTAAGCGCATAACGGGCAGTAGTTTTCTGATTTGATTCAAACTTGATTCATTCGATTCAGAACATATCATTTAAAGAATTCACATTTCTGTTTTTTTTTATATTTTGTCCTATTTGAAAGATATTCAAGCCAAAAAAAATTTGGTCTGGTCACACCAAGAGGGCAATTTCATAGACTTTCACATAAATATTTAATTTCACCCCACTTATTTGCTCCAACCGAACCGAAGTTAGTTTCATTCGATTAACCACGTATCATTTTTGTAATTTTGTTCCAGTTTTTTTGATTTTTTGTTATACTCGAAAAATATTGGAGGCAAAACACAAATTTGGTCTGACCAGACCAAGACGGTAATCCTAGGGCTAAGACAAAAAAATCTCATATATGCAGATGAAGGTATCTCAATAATATTCGGTACAAAGAACTTTTATATAAATATTTTCTCATAACAAAATTTGGTTTTTGGGTTCCACGCTACCATATGGTCGGACTAAATGGACCAACTTCCTGTTTTTGGAAAATGAAAACCAAATTTCCTGCGACAAATGACAACAATAAAATACGAAAATTGGTTTTCAATATAATTTTTCACATGAAATTTTGTTTTCATTTTCGAAAAACAAGTAGCTAAGCAAGAAAGCTTCACATATAATAAGTATTTGATAAAATATTTTATAATATCAATTGTGATTTTTCACTGAACTGTGGGGTTTTAACTGAAGTTTTTGATATTCTACTAAGGTTCATCAAATTTAATTTTCTTTCAATTATTTTTATTTAAGAAAGGAACGCATCTGCAACATGAAATAAATTAAAATTTAATATTATTTAATCGAACGTAAATGAGAACAGTAGATACCTTCTCTAATTACATACAGAACATTTCTTGTGATAGTGGCTGGAATAAGGAACTCTCTGGGGCCAAACTACGGTATTTAACATCGATCAAAGCTACAATACAATTTATCATAATCAGGTCTAATGTTCCACATTCTAGAAACTTTCACAAAAAATTATATCGTCATATGAAATCAAAAGAGCCGTAAGTTACACAAAATACAAAATCGGCTTTTTACATATTTTTACACAAAATATGATTGATTGTGATGCAAATTTTACACTCCTACAACAAAAATCGACGATCTTAATAATAAACTTCTAAAAGCCCTTAGTGTAAGCACCAAATATTCATAAACTAAAAGAGTAACTTACGCCTTTAAACCAGCTCCAATATCGACTGAGAGATTAAGAATTTCTAAAAAACAAAGTGGAAACATCTTAAGGCCTTCATACCAAAAGATTGTCATGATTTTTGTACCAATTTAGCCTTTGAAAATTAGCAATATAAACCTTTTACTATATTAATTTTTTATGTTTTTATGATATGAATTTAATTTAACTTAAACTTGTTTATTTTTCTGTTTTTGTTTTTTTTTTTTTGTGAATTACTTTTTATGTTGTATTAAAATATTTAAAAATTATAAAAAATAAATGTTATAGTTAATATATTTAATGAAGGAAATAAGAAAACATTTCCTCAAAATACCTATAACCATTTTTTTTATATAACTAACGTCCTTTTTGGTTTCAGCAAAAACTAATTCTCAAAGGCGTAAGTTTCATATCTCTATTAATAACACAACAATTGGAAATTTTTCTTTAAATATTAATTTTATAATAAAAAATTTATTTATTTTTAATTTTAGGATATTTTTGCTTCCCTGTAACATTTTTAAAATGTTACTTATGGATTTTTGATTTTATATGACGATATGCTTGTAAATATAGAAGAGTAAATACTTAAATTCCAAAGTTCGATTAAATAAATAATCGTTGACACACCAAAATTGCAAAACGTAATATTGATTAAATGGGAAGATAAACACCTTCATTGAATAACTTTTATTTAATTTGTTTATAAATTTAAAATCAAGCGCTGATGCCCAAAAATGTTTCTGATTCAACTCCAAAAAATCTATCTGTGTTAAAATTTATGAATTTAGTGTACATTTATTAAGCTGTCAACATTAATATTATTTTACGAATACGTTTAATTTGAGAAGTTCTTAAATTCTAAAACTCATTTCGAAATGACCGTGAAATTTAAAACGTGTCTTCTTTTTTCCTCATCATTGTTAAAAAAAAGTTTTTCATACACTCAAGACAATATAGAAAAGAGTATGTCTTTATGTTTGTAACATATTGATATTACAGGTAGGCCTCGATTTACGCGATTTATTGGGACTAAACAAAGTGTGTATGTGTGAATCAAATTCGCGTAAACCAAAGTTAAGAATAAGTACATAATCGCAAATCAAAACATGAGCTACATACAAAATTTAATTTCGGGACTTAATAATCGCGTTAAACCAAAATTTATACAATTATTAATATTTAACTTTTTATTTATATTTTTCAAATAAGAAGATATTTGTGCATACACATTAGGGTTATGAATAATTTTCACCGAAAAATGAACCACGTGATAGTTAATAATAAATTAGTAAAAAAAATCGTGTTTGCTGGTCATTTTGACAGAAAAACCTTCCGCACCAAATTAAATTTCTAAATATTTAAAGATAATTTTTTTTTATTACATAAGCGTTGTTCAGAAAGGGCAATTGCAAAATATTTTAGCTTTTCTGTTAAATCTAAGAACAAAATACGCAGTGTTTTAGTAGGATTTCATAAAAGAACTACGCATTTCTTCCGCTGTTTAAAATGGAGACAAAGGTAAATTTAATAATTGAATTCTTTCTTAATATAGAACAAATTTCAACCCGTTTGGGGAGGAAAATTTTTTTAAAGTAGCGAAAAATAAAGATGGTGTTTCTTAATATTTGAAAAAAAAAATAAAAAGGGATCCCCCTAATACACATGTATGTATATGTATATAAATATGTACTTGCCCAGTTCGTGTGGTAAAAAATATTTTATTATATTCTATATTTATCAAATTTTTAAATTAAATTTAAAAAATAGTTCTAGTATTTTAGAAATTTCCGATGATAATGGGTTTTCAATCTTGTTATTACCAGTGACTTCCGGCTAAAGATTTTTTCAGTAATCTTTTAGTTTAAGAGTTTTTAAATTTTTTAAGATTTTATTGGTATATTATTGCAGTCTAAATTTTAAAATACTTTCCCTAACTTGATATGCATAGATTTTAATTCTCTTATATTAACTGCCAATTTCACTAAGTTCAATTATAGGTGTGCATTTACTTTACTAGCAGAAACTTGCAAAGAGAGAGTAAGTAGGAGTTTAAATAAATTGCCCTCAAAAATAATAAAAAGTAAATGAACACTTGCCAGCCAAAATTTTCAAGCTAAAGTAGTGACGAATATATAGGAATATTTGAGTACCCATTAATTATACTTAGACTTGGGAAAATGTTATACATTACGGTAAAAATAATGAGATTTTATTAATTTATATTTGTTTATGTTGAATAAAATTCGGGGTTTCTTCAATAATAAAAGATAAAAAAAACCATTTGTTAACAATAAAAGTATTAATAAGGCAAAACAAAATATTTAATTTAACAATCTATAACAATGTATAACCTATGCATATAGGTATATAAAATTTCAAACGTTACGGACTGACTGACAGATTCATTTTCGCACAGCCTTAACGCCGTGAGTAATAAAGTTGAAATTTGAGCCGGATGCTGGTCTCTCGCTAAATCGATCCACTAAAAATTTAGTGAATTGCAACTCGCAAAAAACTACTTTCATGTGTAAATGCTATTTAAGATGGAATTTTTGGAATTTCGAATGTTTAGGGGATAAATAGCGTAAAAACGAGTAAATTCGTTACCCTCATAACTCCTAAACTAACCGTGAATTCATCCATTCGTTTCGAACAATATTTCCGTCAGAAGAATAATTTTTTTACTGAGAGTGTTCTTCAGAACGATTCACCTATTTCGGAAAATTTGCCCGGAAAAACAAAGCTACCACATGGTTTACAGATGTAAACAATTATACAAACTGGCAGCACAACTAGCAAACTACTTATACTGAATAAGTTAAGACCAAAAAAGGAAAATGATTTTATTATTTTTAATTATATTTATTTTTTATTTTATTATTCAGCAAATAGCACTATATGATGTGGCAGCTTTCTTCAACCTTTATGTACAAATAGAAAAAAGTGCATCGCAGTTCATTTTGTTCTGAACAAGAATTAAAATTAAGCCATTAATTTTTTAATTAAAGCCAAAAACATGAAAAAAAAAAAGTGTTTTACTTAAATGTCTTTGTTTTGCTTTTTCGTTCTACAAGTGGTACCTTTTTAATTTGCTATAATAGATATTAGAAACAGAAAATTATATGTGGGTGCAGGGTCCTGAGTGAATGAGAACCTATAACGTTGGTAATTTTTTTAAAACTTAGAAACATTAACTTTGGCATTTAAATATGACCACGAAAGAATGGTAACAAGGTAGCGGGTAAAATTATTGTTAATTATAAAATAATTTTAGATATTCTCATTATCTACTTTATGGCCGCTTTATTTGGTCCAAATGCATTTCTTTAGTGTGTTTCACAAAGTAAACAATGAGAATATCTCAAATTATTTTATAATTAATAAGAATCTTTAATATTGTAAATAATTTAATTTGCAATCAAATGTGTTAAGTATCGGGTATTTAGGTAACCATTATACTTACAGTACTAATAAAAACACCCGATCGGCTAAAAGCAAAACAAAATACATAAGGGATATTTTTTAGCAAGTTCGTTATTTTATTTAGCAATAAAACTGTCGAAATATCTGTCCTAAGTTGAACAAAAGTAAGATTTCTTATCGCATAAATATTTTAAATAATTTTAAAAATCAACATAAACTAATAAATTTTTTAAAACTTCTTTTGTAAAAGTTTTTTTTTGTAAACAAAAACATGAAACAGCTGTTTCAAAAATTCTTGCAAGTAAAAATTTTACCAGTAAAAATTTGCACGAATTTTTTTGTCTCTCAATTTTTTTCTCTCTTTTGACGCTCTCAACTTGCAAATTTTTTGGGTAAATCAACACTTCCAGTAACTATTGTTGCAAATTCGTAAAAATTTTTAGTGAATGAACACAGCTTATAGTTTACTATAAAAATAATTGCCAGTTAACAATATGTTTTTTGACTGTTTTAGTGATTGTTAATTATAAATGAACTTGGTGAAATTGTATTTGACGGCAGAAAATAGCTTAAAATGCTCCAAATTTTCAGGGTGACAACATTAAACTTTTAAACATTTTTGCTTCTTAAACAAAAATTTGGAACATGTTTTCAAAAATCTTGGTTTTAACCCATTTTTGAAGCGTGTTATATTTAATGCACGAATAAAAAGAATGCCTAATTAAAGCACTGGTTACTATTGTTGGTTCGTGTTATATCGAAATCGCGTAAATGAAGTGTGGCATTAATCGAGATTTGCTGTAATAAGGAATTTTCAAAAATTTTCGGACACGAATACAGTTACACAAGATAATCGCGTAAAGCATAAAGATTAAAAGGATAGATTTAATTTGAAGAAATTAAGCAGAATTAGGAAAAAAATATTTTATAGAATTCGACTCTGAAAAACCAACAAAAAATTCCATCTTTTAAATAGTACTCAGTAAGCAATGTTTCGAAAGAACACTTTTCGAAGTTTAGTCGAATATTTCTTCCTAAATCATAAAGCCTTTTTTTGTCATTTAAATTGTTCAATATGTATAAGTATTTTAAAAGCTGAACTTTGAGGTAAATAAAATGAAAATCTTTATCGATTCTAATAAAATAAGATTTTTCAATTACTTTAATTGTGTAAATTTATTTTACCAATTTGTACTTCTGATATTAAGTTTTTTTAAGAAATATATATAAAAAAATATTCTATGTAATACATTTCCATAAAAACTCAATTCAAAAGATTTTATTCAGGCGTATGATGTACTCATTCTCAAAATATAATGTTTGATTCTATGCAGTGTGCTTTATTTATGTAGCACTAACTTATAAGCATTTTGTCAGAACACTTCTCTCTTAGAAATTTGTTTAAATACTTTCATATAATTAGTGATTGCTAGTAGTTTGTATCTAGTTATTTTCTTAGTAACTTCTTATGTTTTTAGAAATTCATAACAAAATCTACAGATTTAACTATTACAGATTAACTTTAAAAGCATAGAGTTCCTAGTAGGCCGACCAATATTCGTTTTCTGTTATCTGCTTTTTAAGAGCAAAAATATTTAAGAGTAGTTATAAAAACTCATAAAAATTTTAATTTCTTATATGTACATAATAATTCCATTTAAATTTTTAGATATTTTTCTAAGTATAAGAGCAAAAATATTTGTTTGAAAAAAACGCATGTCAGAGCTGGAAATGTTTCTGGAGAGAATACCTAAAAATACTCCAAACATTGTAGAGCGCATGTCTTCTTTACATACATACATATGTATATAAGTATGTATATAAATTTGACATTACATTGTTATTGTTTTCTAAATTGCTTTTATTTTTTATTTTCAAAACAGACAATTGTGTATTTTAAATAAATTTAAAATTAGATTTTCAATAAATTTAAAATTATATTTTCAATAAATATAAAATTATATTTTCAATAAATATAAATTATTAGTGTAAAAAATATGGTTTTATGGTATTGAAATTTTTAATTTAGACTTCGAACGCAAATTTTAAAAAACCATTGAATTATACTTACTCGAATTAGATTTACCAGTAGGGTACCCAGCTTGTTACAATGCGACTAGCAAATTATATTCAATAGAGGATGAGTTCCAAAACATAGCAGTAACGCGGTTTTGATGCTGTTTCAACAAAAAGTAACGTGCCCCGGTAGGCTAGCTGGTAAGGAGCTGGTCTATCATTACCGGGGTTGCGGTTTCGATTCCCGCCAGATACTCTGGTCTCCTGCAGACAAGCGAAGAGCTTCGCGGGATTACCGTAGGAATAAAAAAAAAACTTTTTTTAAAAAACTACCTACAAAGAATCAACAAAATTATTGATGCAAAACTATCGCAAAAAATAACGAACAATTTGACTAACGAAAAGAACGAAAAAAATTTTACAATGTTCCCAAGAGTATGAAAAATATTGTTTTATGGTACTTCAGTATTGCAATTTGTCTATCACCATTGAGAAGGGTGCCCAGCTTGTTACAATTTGCGACTGGCACAGTGTATTCAATAGAATTTAAAAAAATTAAAAAAAAAAATAAAAAAATCGCGAAAAGAAAATAATGAACAATTGTATTTAACAGACTTGGATTGATTTAAATTGAGCAATGTCCCCAAAAGTATAAAAAATTTTTTTAATGGTAATATAATATTGAAATTTTTAATCGTGAATATCGCGAATACAATGACTGGCACCATTGAATTTAGCGAATTTAAATTAGCTAAACCGTTAGGATGCCCAGCTAGTTAAAAACAAAGTTTCAAATTCGACCACAGTGTAATTATTTTAAAATGCTACAAAAACCCTAAAACTATACAGTCAAGTTGTGAAAAAAAATTTATGAAATTTTTATATGAAGGTAGTTCTAATAAATGGTTTGTTGCTTTTGTTCTTAAAAAATAAATAAAATCGTAAGAATATCTGAATTTATATTTGCTTAAACGCAAGCCAGTTGACCAACTTTTTTTCGGATGGATCTAACAGAAATTCCTTGTAGCTTCCCCATTGAATTCAAAAAAGTACTGATAAAATTGTAATATTGTATTATTGTGTTTATATTACGCCATAATTGGTAATAAGTTTATTCAAGATAGCCTTATTACAGCATAGATAGCCTTATCACACTTAACCGTCTAATTCCAAACTTGCACAATTCTCTTAAGGTCGTTTGCCTTCCCCCACGGTACATTAAATACCAACAAAAATACGACTACTTACGCCCTCATGTAGAAGCAAGAACACACAAGTCTTAATTTAAGTAATTTTTATCTGGATAAAGCTACTAGGAACTAGAGCTATAGAACCCTTATTGTAAAAAACAGCTTCTGTTGTGCAACAGCAGCATGCAGATTCGCCCGACTGACTACATGTCTCAGGTTATGGTCACAATTTGAACCCTAAGCCCGGCATTATTACCGATATTTCTTTTAGGTATTTATATATAAGCCGTGATCTCCGAATGGCCCTTACTAATAAGCAGTACAGGCACTAATTAGGATTTCGTCAACCACAATCTACGCTTGAAAATTACATTCAACGCCACATATCTTTATAATTGTTGGTATATTTCAATATATATTTTTTCTTTACAAAAAAATTATTTCAGTTATGGCTAGTGTCCATTTTAGCATTTTTGCGGCTATATTTAGCATTAATTTTTTTTATTTAGCTGCAACATTTTCATTTAGCACTTGGCATTTTCTTAAGCATTTTTATAAAATTTTTTAGATTTTTTAGCATTTTTTATTTTAAAAATTTGGACAAATAGTTCTATTGATTTTACTTAATTTTTTTATCTTATCTATATCTATATATATATAAAAATGGATTATGTATGTTTGTTTGTTTGTTTGTTTGTCGCTTTATAGACTCCGAAACTACTGAACCGATTTTCCTGAAATTTTTACAGTAACATCACGTGAGCCCTAAAAATAAAATAGGCTACTTATTTTTTCGATAGGGGCAGGGGAATTGGTACCCCCCATAGGATGCCAATGTTAATTATCGCACGATTTTCCTGAAATTTTTACAGTAACATCACGTGAGCCCTAAAAATAAAATAGGCTACTTATTTTTTCGATAGGGGCAGGGGAATTGGTACCCCCCATAGGATGCCAATGTTAATTATCGCATATCTTAAGAGCCGCTGCACGCATTTTGCTGAACTTTTTGTAGTAGGATCTTCTGAGCCCCGGAATTGAAATAAAATAGCAGCGGGGGTATAGGAATACCCCATAGGACGCCAATGTTTAACATCGCATATCTTAAGAACTGTAATAGTGAGAATGTTCAAACTTTCTAAAAGTCACTCTTATGGTATACTACACTTTTGAAAATAAAAATAAAGCGGGTAGGCGCAGGGGGGGAAATACCTCCCATAGGATGCATACATTAAATATCGCTCAACTGAAGAACTATTAAAGGGAGAGTCTTCAAACGTGGTTAAAGCTACTATTATAGTAAACTATAAATTTCAATATAAAAATGTGCGGGTTTTTTAATACATTTTAAAATTAAAAGCATTTAATTGTTTCAAGGTAGCATCTACCTTTGCCAACTCTACAACCTTGATTCTACTTTGGCATTTGTTCATATTTTGGTCAATAGAATAAGTAATTTCAATTTAATATTAAATACAAATATGCTAAATTTTTATCCACAAACAAATAATTTTGAAATAATTCACTACCTATAGGACACTAAATATTTAAATGATAATAGAATTAAACAAACACTTCCATTTAATACTAATTCAATAACGATAAAAACAAACATTTGCATAAAAATAAAGAGTCCTAGAAAAAAAAATATTAGAAAAAAATGGCAATAACCTTAAAAAATTTAAAAAAATAAATAAAATAAACTACAATTGTCTGACTATATTTAATTGACATCATTTACATTTCAAATAATAGACAAGATGCAATGCAATGACTATAATTTATGTAAATCATTCTTTTGAGTAATCTTTTAAACAATAGTTCGTAAGCAGAAAAAAATGTGTTTGGTGTTAAATTGTTTATACACGCAGAGAAAACACATTTTTCGATATGGTCACCTGCAACAAAACCGTTACTAACGAGAATTGTCAACGGAAACCATATTTTGGTTAAATTTGTCCTCCATCAAGAAGCCTTAAACATATTATGGTTGCCTCTGAACATGTTATAGTTAATAACAACAATAATATGTTCAACACCTATAATAATATGGTTGTTTTTCAACCACAGCATGCTGCTTTTGGAAAAGATGTATATAAGACCAAATTTGTTTAATATTAATTATTATTAATTTTAAGCCATATAATTATTTTTGCCAAACAAATATTGTTATTGCTTACCATAAAATGTCCAGAGGTAGCAATAATATAGTTGCGGCTTCTTTACTGAGCACTAATTTTACCATAATATGGTTGCTTGTGACAATAATATGGTCAAAGTAACCATAATATACTCAAAAATTTTTCTTTAAAAATTGTTTTTTTGGAGGTGCCCATATAGAAAAATTAATTTATTCTGTACTTAACGCGCTGTTTGGGTTTGCCCCATACATTTTTGCCATAAAATTTTTTAAAAAATATGGAAAATAAAACTGCAAGATGAGAAGCTTTACAAGCATAAAAATAATATTAAAAATCGGTCTGTGGTAAATCGGAATGGATCGTCAGAAAAATTGTACTGGTTAACATGGCGGATATAGAATAGGATGTAGAAGAGTGTTCCGGCTACAAAATGAGGCAATATTTCTTTGATGTGTTTTAAACAGAAGGTGTTATGATTTGTTAGCTAGGAGGTTTTCGAAAAATAAGTTAATTAAGTGACGATATAAGTGCTACAGGAATGAATTTAGTCAACCACTCTTTGCCAACGCACTTTGCAAGAACTAGCAGCACACTTCTGGACTTTTGTTTTGTAAATAAAATGTCGCGATTACTGTTGTATGATAAATTTTCGGCTTCGCTATTCTCAAGCTCGATCTTATTTTTTATGCCTATGATTTTCACACAGAAATAAAATCAATCGATTTCTTATAGAGACTTTAAGTCCTTGGACTTTCAGTGACTGACCAATGAGTTGTCCACAATCCAATGGAATCGAATGTTTTATATGCCAAATGTAGATGATCAAGTTAATTTTTTCCACAACAACTTAGACTTACTATAGAACAAATACATTAATCAAACAAAGAGCTTTATCAAACTTTTAAGCCATTGAAAACTAGAGTAGACACTCATGTAAGAATTTCCAAGTCAAAATTTTATGAAGAAAATTTTTAATTCGCAGTTTGTTCAAAAAAGAAGTGGAAATCAATTCGCAAAATGGGAGTTATACACTAAGAAAATAATGAATGTATAGATGTCGCCAAAGAATGTATAGATATCAATTAACTTAATCAATTATTTATAAATATACCAATGTCAACTCCTGATACTAATTTTTACACAGAAATTTACGCCCACCATAGCACTATTAATATTAATACTCCCGTCCCAAATAACATTAATATCAGTGACAGGAATAATTCTGAAAATCAAATATTACACGGCTTTTACTTTTTTAAGTATTAAATCCGAATCTGCTGGGCATGACACCCACCCTCACATAATTCATCTGCTTAACACAATTATTGTAATATCCACATTTCCTTATATGTAGAAACATGCGAAAATTATTCCTATACCAAAATCTAATCGTGAACATCATGATTCTCTTTAGTTCTATTACCTTATATGAAGGGGACCTATTATATTGACATGGTTCATTTGTGACAATATCTGCGACAGGCATTATTTTAACCGAAATTGGATGTGTCCATTAAGGTTATTTCAGTAACCTGTTACAAAGTGTCAACAAGGTGCCAATTAACCCCCTCCTAGGACATCGCCATGTTAAAGGGACTTGTCACGTGACAAGTTTAGTGTTAGTTCTCTTTCCCCTAGGGGTATTGCTCACTTTTGCTTAAAGCAAAGTTTTAATAGTTAAAAACTTTTTATACGTGGGGCAAAATCCTACCTTAATCCATCGGGAAGTTGTAATAATGGCCCTTTAAGTTACTTTTGCTAACAAACATCAAATATTTGATTAATTTTTATTGGCTGTTCTAAAAATTAAAAACAATATCAAGTACAGCGGATGCGTATTTCTAACAACAACAAAATTGAATCGGAAAAAAGTTTGTGCTATGAAATTGACTTATTAAAAATATGCAACCGAAATTCAATCTTGTATCGAGGAATGGAACATTTTCTCTTTCTGAAACCAATTGTAGGTTGTGTGTTGACTAGGGTATTCAATTAATCGGGCTTTTGACTTAAACGTCTAATCTCTCAATTCATTAACCGATGGTTTAGTTTAATCGGTTAATTTTGTAAGCCGATTAATAAAATTTTTTATGAATTAAGTAATTTCAATAAATAAAATATTTTATTTAATACTTCAATATTATGTATTAATTAAAAAATAAACTGTGAGATAATTTAATAGTTTTTCCAATAGTTTAAGGAGATCTTATAAAATAATCTTTTCGAAAAATTATTTGGTTTAAATGCTTAGGATTTATGCCATTCTTTTCTTGGAAACAAATCTTTCATTTATCGTAGATGTTGCAGAAAACAAATGCAAGCCATAATACAGAATATATAATTTCTAAGTTCTTTTCCTGGATTTCTCTAAACATTTAAAATCTTTCATCACGCCATTAGAGTCATGTTTTAATATTTTTTAATTTTAAACACTTCTAATTGTTTCGGTAAATTATGTTAAAAGATTGATGTGAGAAGATAAAAATAACTAAACACACATATAAAAAGTACGTGAAACACAAAGCTGTTGACAACAGCACTTATTTAAAATGAAGATCACTAAACACCTTCTTTGATTGTATGAACAAATATTTTATAAACACATACCTTTTTTGTATATGAGACGAAACAAACAATTTAAAACACAAAACATATGTTATATTACTACAAAAATTATATATTTTGTTACATCGATTAATCGTTTAATAGACTTAAATTAACCGGTTTAATTGTTAATCGAGAATAGCCAATTTTAAATTATCCCATCAGTTAATCGGGTGGTAATTAATCGGTTAACCGATTAATGGTGATGAGTACCCTAGCGTTGACACTTCACAAATTGAGACACCAATTTGAAGATTTTTGTTGAACACTTCATGCAAAATCATTAAAAATAATACAGCATCGCATTACAATAACAGTAATTTTATATTTGAATAATGTAATTTATTGTCCCCAAAATCGTTTAAATAACACTAGGTCACAAATAACAAACTTTTGTCTGTTATTTGTTTCTAGCATACTTTTTCTCATGGATTTGGACCTACTGAACACGAAAATGAATTTTAAAAATTTTTCTGTCGATTGGTTTGCGAGATACAAATTTTTTAATTTTTTTTTTTTAATTTTTGGAGGTACACTTACTATGTTGAGCATATCTTTAGTCTTCTTTGACCTATTTTATCCTACTACTACTCAAATTAAAGACAATTGAGCCGTCTACAACTTATTTTCAGAAAATTTTCAAATCGGGTTAGTAGTTTTGATGTTGGCGGCTTAAAAAGGTTAAAAAACTGGGTTTTTTTAGTAAAAATGTGGCTGAAAAATTCATATAAAAATTCATATAAAATATAAAACGCGATGTTAACAGCGATTTTAATTTTTTTACGTATAGCTGACACTTTTCCAAAGAAAATAAGCCCTTACTTAACAAAATCTGATGATATAAGTGTACATTTTATGCCATGTGGAAAAACTGCTGACTTCTTCTTTGTTTTTTGTATTCGCTGCAATCGGTCTCACGTATTAGGGTCCAAATATAGTCACCCATCATAGCCGTGTCATACATGCCCTGATAGCGTCGTTCCATAGCCTTCAATTCCTGATGAAAGCGCTCGCCGTGTTCGTCGCTCACGTCTCCTAAATTCTCAGGGAAAAAATCCAAATGAGAATGCAGAAAGTGTATTTTAAGTGACATGTGCACTCCCATGGCTTCATAGTTCTTTACCAGATCCTCAACTATGTCCTTATAATTCGGGCTTTTGTTGTTTCCTAAAAAGTTTTCCACAACAAGCCTGAAGGAATTCCATGCTGCGGCTTCGATGGGTGATAACAGCTTTGGGAATTTTTCATCTTTCAAAATTTTTTTTATCTCGGGTCCTGCGAAGACTCCTTCTTTAATTTTTGCCAGCGAAAGGTAAGGGAAAATTGACCGTAAATAGGCAAAAGCTTCACCTTCTTTGTCTAATTTTTTGGCAAAATTTTTAATCAAACCCAATTTTATGTGCAGCGGCGGAAGTATTATATTTTCACGGTTCTCTATTAGTGGTTTGCGCTGAACATTCGCTTCTCCAACTACAGGTTTCGTTCGTACCGACCATTTTTTTTTTTTATAATGCTGATCATCAGCGCGGCTATTCCAAAGGCACAGAAAACAGCAATGTCGCGTATAGCCTCCTTGGAGTCCACACAGAATGGCCACAACTTTAAGGTCGGCGCATATTTTCCAATTGTATTTCCTATACTCTATGCATTTCAGCAAAATGTCCATAGTTTCATAGTTCTCCTTTGAATGAACCGCATGAGCAATAGGAACAGATGGCTTTTCATTCCCATTATGTAAGAGAACTGCCTTCAAGCTCTCTTTGTTGCTGTCAATAAACAACCTCCATTCGTTGGGGTTGTGAATTTGGTGAAGCTCTTGGAACAAGCCTGAAATGTCGCTGCAAAAACATATTTGGTCTTTCTTTGTATAAAATTTTGCATACTCCTTGT
The DNA here is from genome assembly GCA_943735925.1 of Pollenia amentaria. Classification (NCBI taxonomy): domain Eukaryota; kingdom Metazoa; phylum Arthropoda; class Insecta; order Diptera; family Polleniidae; genus Pollenia; species Pollenia amentaria. Next base: position 181,095,576 of record OX031007.1, on the reverse strand, counting down.
GACGGTTTCTGTACGTTGATACTTTCACTTCTGAAGCCGCAAATCCACACTCTATCATCCGAGACGCAAAAAGTTCGGATTTCTCCTTAGTGAGACCAAAATCGCGCACCCAATCGTTTAGTTCGGCCTGTGACAGTAATTTTCGCTTTGCACCCGGCTCAAATTCGCTTGCATTTGACTCGGACTCTTCTTCTGACGATTCTGCTTTTTGAAGAGATGCACCAGGGCACACTGGATATGGCACATCATGCGAATGTGGTACTGGAAGCGCAAACGATCCCACTTGAGCGTAGTTCCATTTAAAAAATCTTCCTACCCCACTGTTTGTGGTGAGGCAAAAATAACAGTCTGTGGAATGGCATAGCGGCTTTTTCCACATCATTGGTGTATCGAATTTCATATGGCGGCTAAAATTAAAATAAATTACTATATTCGCTATGTATAATGTGTTTAAATAAAAATTCTTACCTTCCGCCAGCTGCCCAGTTGGTTAAGATTATATAGCAAAGATCACACAGCGACTTAGGTGTCCATGGTTCTGTGATATTTGGTGAAATACCAAAATAATTCAAATAGTGCAATTGTACTGCTGGAGTAAACTTGTGTGCGTGATTTTTTTTTATAAACTGGCCACAAACATTGCAGAAATTGTCTGGATCGTTCAAACACTCGAACACACGTAGTCTTTTACTCATTGTCTTCCTTGCGTTTTCTAAATATTAACTTCTTTACACTTTCACAGACAGTTTTGAAATGCAATTGATAACCGTGTCTCCTTATGTTTAAATATGTATGAGCATGTAGTGCTGTAAATAAATTAAAAAATAATATACGAAGACTAATTTGTTTATTTTAAATTAAGTTCAAATGTATTTATTCGTTTGCGTTGGGTAGGTAAGCTGTGCAAATAATGAAAATCAAAAAATCGTGAAATAGAGGAATTTCGGTCGTTTACCAAAAAAATAATAAGTCGGCCATTTGTCATCAGATTTTGTTAAGTAAGGGCTTATTTTCTTTGGAAAAGTGTCAGCTATACGTAAAAAAATTAAAATCGCTGTTAACATCGCGTTTTATATTTTATATGAATTTTTATATGAATTTTTCAGCCACATTTTTACTAAAAAAACCCAGTTTTTTAACCTTTTTAAGCCGCCAACATCAAAACTACTAACCCGATTTGAAAATTTTCTGAAAATAAGTTGTAGACGGCTCAATTGTCTTTAATTTGAGTAGTAGTAGGATAAAATAGGTCAAAGAAGACTAAAGATATGCTCAACATAGTAAGTGTACCTCCAAAAATTAAAAAAAAAAAATTAAAAAATTTGTATCTCGCAAACCAATCGACAGAAAAATTTTTAAAATTCATTTTCGTGTTCAGTAGGTCCAAATCCATGAGAAAAAGTATGCTAGAACCAAATAACAAAATGGCTGTTGCCTAGTGTAATTTATTAATTTCTTTTTAAAAAGCTACAATTATTTGATTTCGATAACATCAAAAATCTTTTGAATAAAAAGAAAAAATATGCAAAAACTGTGCTTTTTTCAGCAAAAACTAATATCCCTAGGGGAAAGGGAACTAACACTAAAGTTGTCGCGTGACAAGTCTTTTTACTATGCCGATGTCCTACGAGGGGTTAATTGGCACCTTTTTGGCACTTTTGTAACAGGTTACTGAAATAACCTTAATGGACACATCCAATTTCGGTTAAAGTAATGCCTGTCGCAGATATTGTCCCAAATGAACCATGTCAATATGATAGATCCTCTTCATACAAATTAATAGAACTGGAGAGAATCAGCCACTACACGCACAAAATCCAGTCACATGAATAGTTTTGTGCCAATTACCTTTCCTCTGGACAAACTACACTTTAAACACATTATCACCACTTAAGTGATAGGTCTTGTTTTCACCTATAACAATTCGTTCCTTTTAATTATAAAATTATGTTCACTGGACACGGGATAAGTGCTTAAAGAGCGATTGACACAAATTTCCCGCAATGATAATATGCGAATTTATATGCATTCTGAAACACTATTGACAAATAAGTGCATTAACGATAAAATATAAGCTACACCTTGATCTGATATATATTTTATTATAAAATTGTGAAAATTTATAGTTAAAGATTGAATTACAATTCATTTAGGGAAAAATCCTAAAAAGGGAGGTAATCCTCCTAGGGATAATAAGTTAAAAAAATAAAGAATTTTATATTTTTTGAATGAAAAAATAAAGAAATTAATTGGTTTATATGTGAAATTTTAAATATATTAAATATTAAAATTATTGATGACGTTAAAAATGTATATATATACATTTGTATATTGTATATATATGTATGTATATGCACTAACAAATCCATTCAATTTTTCTGCAAAAGTTGTGATTCTGATAAATACTTTATTCACTTAATACTTAAGCGTTCGAGGAAAAACATGCCTTTGCATGAAATTCCACGCACAGCTCATAACAAAAATAAATAGAAGAAAAAATCAAATGTTTGACGAAGTATTAGGTATAAAATATGTCTCTTAGTTTTTTTGAAACAAACTATTGGATGCTGTGGTTAATAAAATACAAAAAATAATATGATATTGTTTTGTGAAAATCTTTATATTTTTTAATGCTCTTCCAGATGACAAAATAGATATTAACGAAATAATGAACAAAATAAATCTCTAAAAACCACATGCATTTATGGTTTTGCACCGCAGTGTTTATCAAGAGGATTAAAAAAATTTAAATAAATTTCTTATATTTGTTACTAAATACAAATAATTTATTATACCCACATCACCATATGGCATGGGATATTATTTTTTGTGCTGATGTGTGTGACATCGAAAAGTATTGGTCTTAGCTTCACCTTTTAATATAAATGATGTTCGAAGCTGACTTGCCGGCTGGTTTGCCATGTCAACCTTTTTACCAAAGTACAGTTCGCAATTTTGGAGATTTAAAAAGACCAAGCCTATTGGAAATGGTGATAGCCGGCCTAAAATGTCACTAGGCCCATACAAAGTTCTTTCCCGAATAGGGGGCTTTATGCACACAAACCATTTTATTGGTATTTAAATCAAATTTGGACAAAAAAGTTTATTGCAAGCTTAATTATTTCACCAAAGTTTTTTGTAATCAAATAATATTTAATCATAGCTTCAATACATAAACTACTCACGAAAAAAGTTTTAAATGCCATAACTTTCTTTATTAATGTTGCTATTGCTATAAAATTTGGCAACGAAAACTTTTATTAAAGCTATTATGTCCCGGCAAAGTTTTGTAATAGAATGTCCAAAATTGACAAAATATAAATGATAATATTCTGCACAAATAACTTTTATTTAAATTTTAACGCATAACATAATTTTGTTTGCCAAGGTCCATGATTATCCATGGGTCCCAAATATGGTATACTCTCGAAAATTTTTCTGTACACGCAAGGAAGAAACATGGTTGTGGTAAACATATTTTAAAAGCAACATATTATGATAAGAATTATGATTATAGTCAACAGATTACGATTACTATTGAATCATATTATGAACAAATATATTCGTAATATTACATCATAATATTTTACCCGTAATCCTAATTTGTTTTTATTACATCCTATTAAAATTAAATGTAATCATATTATTATCATGTTAAGCATAATAAATTAAGAAGTAATCATATTATTATCATGATAACCATAATAAGTTAAGAAGTAATCATATTATTATCATGTTAATCACAATAATATGTAGATTAAGGCCCTAATCATGTACAACGCAGCGCAACGCCACAGAACTAACGCAACGCCAAAGAATAACATTGAAAGCACCAACAATGTCATAAATATTTTGTAATTTTGTTGTTGCTTTCTACAGAAATTCACATTGCGTTTTAAAATTTCAAACGCTCCATTGCTTGTGTCGTTGACAATTTTAAAACGGTACATGAATTTCTGTTGAAAGCAACAACAAAATTACAAAATATTTATGACATTGTTTGTGCTTTCAATGTTATTGTTGGGCGTTGCGCTGCGTTGTACATGATTAGGGCCTAAATCTAAAACCGAAAAATATTTTTAATATATATTTATGCCTATTTACTTACTGGCAACCTTAACGTCAAACTGTTACAGATATTTCACATCATAATATGATGTAACTTTAAACATAATATTTTTAACCTATTTTTGTCGTAGGTCGAAATTATTTATAAATTATTTAATAGAACTTTCATTCTTTTTCTCTAAAATAGCACAAAACAATGGTCAATATTTATGCACCATTTTCAAACAATGGGGGGATTCACAAGGTGTGCTATCAAGTCATATCGTCATAATGTCCTAAATAATATTTTACAATTGTTTAAAAAAAAAAATATTGTTGTGTTTCAAACAACATAACACCTTGTGAATCCCCCCAATATAAAATTTTTTTTTTAGCATTATTATTTTATTTTGCGACACTTTACAATTTTTTTTAATGTACCTAAAATTTCTTTATTTTTTAATATTTTCAAACTTGGTTTTTTTATGGGTATTTTTTTTAAATTGTTTAACCACTTAAATAACAAATAATTCGATAGGCATATGTAAAACAAACGACACAACTGATGCAAAACTATTTTACAAATGGCGATAACAAAATATTGTTAGAGTAAAGATATTTTGTTTGCATCTTAAACATATTATGAGTACACATTTAGAAAATGATCATGTTATGGCTATTAAATATCATTAAATGTTTGAGAGGAAATGAATATGTTTTCAAAGTTATCATTATTTAGTTGTTATAAAAGTGATTATTTTTCAGTGAACCATACTTAAATTTATAATTGCGATAACCATTGACATGTTTACAGTAACTATAATATTGTTGATATTAAGTAAAAATAACAATATTTTGTATACGACAACAATATATTTTGTTACAATAAACACATTGTAGCTGCCGTAACCATGGCCAACCATATTTATTCTCTGCGTGTAGGTACTGTGGTGTACAGCAGCACAGGCTTTTCCCCGACTACTCTTTCTTACTGGTTTTTATTAAATTTATTGTAAGTCATCTAATATTCCAAAAATCTTATTCTCATTAATGTATTCTGTATCTCGTTCTGTTTATATTTCATTTAACAAAATGTTTATGAAAATTATAATTAATTAAATATAAAACAGAAAATAAACAGCGTAAGTCTCCAGGTCATTGAGTTATGATCCTTGTATAAAATAAAATGTAATGCTGTCTTTTCTCCTTAAGCTGCAAAATATTTACTAAATACCATGAACAACGATAGAAAGTTTAATGATGTTAAATGGGATGTAAACTTTAAAATTTGCTTTACAACATTTTAGTTTAGTTTTACTTAAACTTTTTAAATAATTCAGGCAATATAAATAATTTAATTAATGAGGATTTGTTCGTTAATTTTGTTGGATACGAGTAAGTTAAGATCAAAAAACAATGAATATGACAATTTGTTTACCCTTCTGCAAAGGTGAAAAGGCTATGTTTGTCATTCCGTTTGTAATTTCCTAAGACCCCAGATATGATGGGGACTAGATTGATATACATTTACATCACATATAGTCACAAACAGTTTTATATTGAAATACATCCAGATCGATCCACAAATGGCTGAGAAATGAACAAAAATCCACGACTTCCTTTGATTTTATCCACAAATGCTTTGTTGCTGTTTTTTCTCAGTATATGTCGAGAACGGCAAGAGCCAAAGTTTCCGAATTAGATTCAAGCATCTTGGCTATCAATACACAACATCCGATAAAATATGGGTGGGATAAGAAAAGTGAGCGTGGCACAAAATAAATTTATTTTGGTCCATTTTCAACTGTGATACTGGCATTAAGAAAAGTTTAAACTGTGATATTTTTTTATTAATTATACATTTATATTTTGTTTTATGTGTGTGTTTAATTGTACTGTGTGTATTGTTTAAAACCACATTTAAATTAAAAATGGAAATATAAATACAAATTCAAGATTTTATATTTCAATAAAAATAATCCCTGAAGAGGTAGGAAACCAGCCTACGAAACGTCGGAGGAAAATATGAAATAAATCTTTTATTTACATATAGGTAATAATTAGACCTTGAAAGCCTGTTTGGAAATCCCAAAAAACATTAATTTATTTATATCTACAGGACGGTATTTACATAACTTATCTAATAACATGGTAAAGGAAATTTAAGATATTAACGGCCTAAGTTATACAAAATAAAAGAGGTTAATATAGGGTTTATGAAACGGATTTTCATACAAAATCCCTTAACCTGATTTAATTTTTATAACTTTGGCGGTAAGAATGTTTTTTAATATTCTTGAAATTTTTAGAGGATTTTTTAAATATTTTTTAACTCAAACTCTTCAATTTTAAATCTTCCATTCTTAGGCTGAGGGAGCTAGGACTGTTAGGAAATTTCACGGAGGGTCACTCGCGGATCTTGAGTGAAATTGGTACTAGTGGCTATCACCTAGGCTCGCCCGGCTCTACGGATTATTTGGTCACTAGGGTCAATTTTGGGCGTTTGCCAGAGGTGATATTGCCTTCTAGGGAGAGCTGGTCAGGGCAGGGCAGATTGTATAGGGGATTTGCTATTTTCACTGATGGCTCGAAGATGAAGGGCACGGGTGCGGGGGTCTACATTGAGGATCTGGACATCAGAAGGTCATATAGACTTCCCGACGACTGCAGTGTATTTCAGGCGGAGGTTCTGGGGGTTCTCAGAGCCGTGGAATTGGTAGGAGCTAACATTGCCAAGGGCTCGGAGGTCACCATATATGTGGACAGCCAGGCGGCTCTTAGGGCCTTAATGGGCTGTTATGTGAACTCCAGGCTAGTGGACGATTGCAGGAGGGCTCTAGGAGTAATCTTAGGGAATTATGTTGTGAGGCTCTGCTGGGTACCAGGTCACTGCAACATCACCGGCAATGAGATAGCTGATGAGTTGGCAAGACTGGGCTCGGAAATGGAAGATCCTGACAGTTTGCAAGTGGTCAGGCCTCCAATGGGCTTCTACTTTGGGAGAATTAGGGAATGGATTCTGAACAGGACTAATCGGGCTTGGCGGGGCCGAACGGACTGCCGAGTATCGCGCACTCTGTGGCCGATGCTTAGTAGGTCAAATTCGGACGCGCTGCTGGGTAAGAGTAGGGCCTGCGTCAGGACCATGATAGGTATTATCACGGGCCACTGTATGATAGGCAGAATGGCGGTGAGAATGGGGTCTGGCTTATCGGATATATGTAGGCTGTGTGAGGACCCAGAGGAGCTGGAGACAGTTTAGCACTTTCTGTGCCACTGTCCCAGGCTACAGAACAGCAGGCTGAGGTGGCTAGGTAGCAGATTCCTGCACGAATTAGGAGATGTCTCGGGCTGCGGGCTCGAGAATCTGATGGGATTCGTAATGGGAATGACCTGGCTGCGCGGGAGGAGGCTGGGAAACATGTAGGGCAGTTTTTCCTGTTTGGTAGGGTTGTGTTTTGCTTGTTCTGTCCGATTTCTTATCTTCCACTATCTTCCTTCCCTGTGCTTTCACCATTTACTTCTACTACTCTGTCACACTAGACATCTTTCTCTTCTTTCTTCCTTTGTTTCACTAATTAAAGGCATCACAATGGACCATATTGGTCTCTGGGTGAGGGTGTGAAGTTTGCTTCACACCAGCCTTTCTAACCTAACCTAACCTAAATCTTCCACTTATAAGAATTTTTGAGGATAACGCGTAGGTTTTAAACTTTGTTTGTAAGATTAGTAGTGAAAAGTCAAAAACAATGTTTTTAGGAATTTCTAGACATAAAAAGCTTTATAATAGTTACAAAATGTAGCTGAGGAAATGATTGACAACAGAACCACCGGGTGACAAGCCATGCGTCTCCCAACTGCTCCCGAGTGTAAGCGAAACCAGCACAATCATGTCGCAGTTTGAGTGCATAGTCCGGCAAAATTACACACTTGCCCCTTGTTTAGGAGCTGGAGCTATATAATCTCCGCTAAATAGCAAGACCAACTAGGGTTATCCTTCAGCAAGAAGCCAACTTTTAAAAATCTCATTTTTCGTTACTATGAATATAAACCAATAGCCAGTCTTGAGCCTTCTAAACTGTCTACCGTGGTACCAGAAAGATCTCTGGTCATCCGCGATCTCCAGAGATCTGTTAATCCTGAACTCTGGCTACTTGCAGGTATTTTGTGGTTACACATACATTTTAAGACTTTCTTAGCCTACGGTCACACTTATTAAATATTTGACCAAATAAACATAACCACTAATTTTGTTAATAGTCAGTGAGACTTAACATGGTCTATATATCATAAAATAAAACTAATTATACTGCTAGCAAAAAACTGTTCTATGTAAGATGTGGTATTATAAACAAAATAAATAGTGGAATTAAAGGAAATAATACTTTAGTTTGCCTGTTGGTCCCTTTTATTCGTCAACCGTAGCTATAGTTTCAAGATTTATAAACGATTCAAAATGGTTCGTATGAAAGTTTCACAATTAAGGGATGTGAACCACCTCTCCACCGGAGATGCCTAGCCGCCGAAGGTATTGACTAAAAGTGCTTTTCCCAGAAAAAGTATCACCACAGCGTAGCATATACTTTAAATGTTTTCCTACATACCAATGGATGATTCTGGAGAATATAAAAATCCTCACTGTTGAACTCTTTGTCGTGTGCGGGTAATTATATTTTGTCTTCAGATCGAAAATCAATTTGTTAAATTAGAGCCAGCACCAGCCATTGCCATTAGAACCAGCACCATCCATACAATGATTATAATAGTAATGTTTTTTTTTCTTACGGCAATGCCGTTTACCATTCGCCCTTAGTTTGACTGAGGAGACCTGCTGCTTTCGGGAAAATGCTGTCTGCATCTTTTAAGTAGCAACAGAACCTAGGGGTATTCCTCCCTCAGGCCGAACTCTCCCTCAAGTGGTGAAAAGTGAGAACTTACAAAATATTTCTTCCGTCGACTTTGGGTAGTAGACCACAACCACCACGTAATTACCGAAATTATCTTTTCAATGGAAAAGGGCAACTACAAAGAAATTTATCCTGAAAGACATAAAGCATTTGCCGCAAGAAGTCTACTAATGGACTACTACTACTAACTTCTGACTCCCGTGGATAGGATCTCTGGTCATCTGCGATTGAAATAACTAACTAACACCCTGGGGATAGTTAAAAATGCCGTTAACCTCCCACCAAATTCTCAATTTTTCCAGATTTGATAAGATGGACATTAAGGCTTTCAATTTTTATACATAAATGTTTTATTGCCGAACATTTTTTTTAAAAAAAAGTATTAAGTTCGATTTTTCAACTTTTTTAATAATATTTCTTCTTAATAAATCTTCAAGCTCAAAAAAAATATTTTTTATAAAATGTGCAATATTGATTTTAGGTCATATAAAGAATTTAATTTATATATATTCCGGACCCTTTTGAAAAGCAATCTCTTTGGTTTTTGGTGATTTGCACTTGGTCTTGCATAAATTTATTAAACAAAAATTGATATAAAAACTTTTCGGAAGGACTACTTTTATACCTTGTACGTCAAATATGTTTATTTAATAAAAATTTTGTTTTTGTAGAATAATTATCTATTGAGGAATCTTTCTTTTGATATGTACATATAAAGTTTTGAATTTTAGAATTTTTTAACAATTTTACATATCGACAAAAAACTGGTTTCTTTTTATACTCGTATGTACTCTTATATCACTAGGGGGATACAATTTTTTTTGACAAAATACTAGAGAAAACGATGTAGGATTTTCACAGTCGGTAGATATGTCCACTGTCCATCGATTTCTTGCATAAAGTGAAAATTGAAAAATTTTGAGTTGACTCTATTTAGAGGAACCAGTCTTACTTGGTGTCAGATGTGTTGTAATTGCAAATGTTTCCGCCAAATTCTTTCGAAAAACTAGTGAAATATAGTAGACCGATAAGCTTGTGATATTATTTTTGAATGGCATTCAAACAAGTTGCAAATGCTTACAGCTTTAAATCGTGCCGTTAGATAAACAATTTATTAACGATAAAATTATAATGGTTCTTCTTCACACTAGTTTAATTTAGCTATCGCATTAAATATAAAACTTGTTATAATTTTGTATTAGAAATCTTACACGTACTTGTATTTAAGTTAAATTACAAAAATAATTTTGTAAATTAATAAAGTCTTTTTTATAAAAAAATTATAAGATATGCAAATAAATATAAAAGTAATTATAATACGTAACTTATTAAATAATTGAATTTACTGTACATTCCAGAGGTTCAAATAAGTCGAATCGGGAAAGAAATACTTGTTCGTTAAATATAAGCGATATAACATTTTTTATATGCTGATAATAAAGCAAGTTTTTCTCTGTGGAGAAAATATATTTCTTAATCGATTAATCACCGAAATAAAATAAGATATCAGTAACAAATATTTTCAATATTTGTTTTTAAAGTTGCAGAAAAAATGTAAAATGTTGACTATTTTATTAGACTTGTCATTTTCACGACAAAACTTTAAGATAAGAGCTATTTTGTTAAAATACATTAGCAAAAAGGAATATATTTTTTTAAATTGGTTCATAATGGCAATCTGCTCCCAATCATATTTGGGATTAAATTGGTTAAATCAACATTGATACACATAACGATCTTAGATCTTTATAGGGTCTTAGATCTGAGATATATATACATATATATATTAGCGTGAATTACAAACGAAATGACAAACTGATTGTTGCCTTTTTTTTTACCTGTAGTGAAGGCCATATATACATTTAAATAAATTTTAATATGTTTGTAAAAATATTTTTACACACACACACACTTCCTTTCCTTAACATTATTTATTTTACATATACACATATTTATGAGCATGTATTTGCAAGAATTCGTTATTTATATGTTTGCAATAGTATTTAAAATCAAATTAAATCTATTACTCTATATGAACAGCAATAACATATACTTGACATTTTCATAATAGTAATACACTTTTTCCATCTGTGGGTTTAGGGGCCTATTTCACCAATTCTATAATTATCAAATAACGTTCAAAATTCGTTTTTCATGGTAAATAAAAATAAAATTATATGAAAAACTATATTTTAATATGAATTGATATTTAAACAGAATTGCTGAAATAGGTCCTAAATGTAATAGTTTATCAGTAAATTCTCAAGTTAATGACTAAAAAAACTTCTCTTGGGCTGATACAATATACATATTTAGATATTATTCACGTTTATTTAAAGACTTAAGTCAAAGCTAAAAATGGATGGAAAATATCCCGTATAATCAATTCGCCAAACGTATTGTCAGGAAATAATCGCAGTTTGTACTGCGGAAAACTTTCAAGACAGTACGGAAGCGATTCTTGTTTTTGGTTAACTTACAGTGCTTTCTACAATTTCTCACACTGCTTTTCAGTGCCTTTTTTAAGAAAAACATTTTTTCTTTTTCAAAATCATTAACATAATAAACATATTATTTTGTCAACTTTCGGAATTCTACTCCATAAGGTATCTAAGGTAAATTATGGGCCGTATATCACAAAATTGCATGATATTTTTTCTGACCATATGAATCTAAGTTGGAAGAAATTTGACCGCAATCTATATATCTGCTACGGTTTAGGGCGAATTTAATTATTTGCCCAAAGCGGGCTTTATATGTGGCCTATGGTAAATTATCGACCGACCATCACGAAATTTATTAGTGTGATTTCTAGTCCTATAAAACTGTGAAGTATTATGACAGCATTATGTATTACGGTTTTAGGTGTACTAAATTGTTTTCCGGGAGTAGGGTTTATATGGGGCCAAGGGTAATTTATGGACCGAACTTCACGAAAGCAGTATGACTTGCTTATAAAACGAATGTGTGCAAAGTCTTGTATCATTCCGTGCATTATACCACCATTTATGTTAGTTTTTGCAACAAAATTATCAATTTTTTAAGGTGGTGGTTTCACATTTTGATTCATAGCTCTGTTCATACTGAACGATGTTGTTATCCCAAACTGCTTAGGATAACTACAAACAATTTGAGAACAAGTTTGTTCTTTTCTTTTGCGTTTTTTGAAAGTGAGCGTGTTTTCAACAGACGGACAGACAGACGGACGTGGCTTAATCGACTTAGAATTACTCAAGGAGCCGGAATAACATTATGGGGTCTTAGAAGTTTAATAATAAAAATTTAATATGGAATGGAATGACAAACTTAGTATACTCTCATTCACCGCTACTGGTGGTGGAGGGTATACAAATACTCGTAAAACATAGTCTTAAAGTCTTTTTGGTTTTTTAGTAAATACAATTTTTTGTTAAATTAAATTTTCAATTAATTCTTTGTTTACGCTAATAAGCTAATAAGAAATTGAACATTCTGGAAAAATGTGTCAGCATTTTATTTTATTATATCGAATTGACTATTTTTTCTTATAGTAAATGTTTCCTTATTATATTAAAAAAAAAATAAATCCTTGCTTTTTGAATAAATATATTTTATTAATAAAAATTTTTAAAGCAAATGCATTAAATGGATGTCAAACAAAAAAAAGAACACTTATTTATTTTTTATTTATTAAATGTTAAAAATACAATTATAAAATATATTCTTAATTAATTTATAGAGAAATAGAAGCGTTGATTTTCAGCGCGTTGTAGTGAAACAGACCGAAGTCTCTGGCTGGAATCGCACTCGAACTGATAGTTTAGCTCACCCGTAAAAAAATAAAAAACCATTTATCTTTATAAAGAAAATTTTGCCCGCTGTTTTTTTAATGTTCATCCATTTTACATGCTCACAACGTTTTTCTAGTTCCAATAGTTGGCGATACTGTATAAAATTATCCGCAGCAGTAAGAAAGTGATTCTTATTATTGATAAACCAACAATTGACTTGGTAGAAATTAAGATGATAAAATCAAATTTGACAAAAAAGAAAATGCATTTTATTATTCATATATTTAATGGTATTTTAATGTGTGAGGGTTGTGGTTTCGATTCCTGCCGGAGACTCTGGTATGTTTCACTACAGCAGGCTGAATGTCTACGTCATTCGGTAAATTATTATTAAACAATTTAGTAAATAAATAAGACAGACTCATTTTTTACGTCTCAAGATTCTGTTTTACACCTTTCACCAAGTTGCGAAGGGTCCTGATGAGTAGCGAAGTTCATTTAAAGATGTCCGTGTTCATGTTGAAATGGGCTTTCCGAAGATCGTAGAAATGATGGGGACTAGATTGTTATACATTTATGTCACATATACTCCGTTAAAGATTTTTATTGAAATTTAGGCAGATCAGTGCATGAGTTGTTTTTCAATGGTTGAATTTTTTTGTTTTGCATATAAACATAACAACCCCATATATGATTTGCCACTCTAATAGAGAAATGTGTATTATACAAAAAATATCTATAGATATACTATATAAAAACTTTTGTGCCGTGTATATGCTGCTAAAACTGAAGAACCGCTCAAGAAACTCAAGAAACTTGGACAATAAATTATCTTAGTCGGGAGCTAGGATTCCCTTAAGAATACCGATAGGTGGCGCTGTTGCCGTGATATTAAAATTGTTTTTATTTATGGTACGATTAGGCTGAAATTCACAAAATATATTTATTAACACTTAAGTAGACACCTAATTTGTGTGACATAAACTGCCACCTGGGGATGGCTGGGACCCCTTGTATTTAGCGAACTCATGGGCCTGGCTGGGACTACTTTTATATGTATGGAGGTTTATGGCTGTAGCAAGAACATTTTGTTGTCAACTAGAATTATTCTTCAAAATTAAAGCATAGAAAGAATTTTTATGTATTGCGAATGCTTTTTGATACGTTTCGTTTTTATTTTATTTACTGCAGTACCTATTTAATAGGGCAGGGCCTGGCCAGGCCCAGGTGTATACAATATGCACAAAATTGTCATTAGGCAAATTGCCACACATACGGTGTTTAAATTTACACTTTTTTCACGCCTTCTTGTAAAAAACACTTTGATTGAGCAATACATAAAGTTTGGTTCTAATACATTAAATAATTATATGGAAAAAAATGGAAAAAGTCAAAAAATGCCTGGCCAGGTACCTCGGCCTTAAGGGTTAAATTCAAAAAATAAAAAATATTGAAAAATATGTTTCCTAATAAAATTTTGACCCGGTAGATAGCGCTGAGGTCAAGTTATTAACAAAATTCTCCAGTATTTAATTTTTTATTTTTATTTAGAAAATCTCGAGCATCGTCGGGATTATACAGATAGTTTTATATATTTTATTAAAATGCTTTTTAGCAATGTGCGTAAGTAGCTGGGTGGTCTTAGGTACTGCGTTAGATTAAATATATATATATAATTATTTATATAACTTTGTATTTAATTTTCTGTCCTAATCTCACCAGGATGAATGGTATATAAGATTCGAAAGCCGAATATAGCACTCTTCCTTGTCTTGAGAAGTAAAAAATAAAACTATATAAATTAATTGCATTGAAAATGGTGTAATATTATAGCACGTTTTACTCGTACATTTATACATTTCTAAAGGAGAATATTCGTTATTGTGTCACCAATACTATTTCACAGAAGTTGAAAATTACAACAAAAAAAAAACTGGTTTAAATAAAGATTTCAATAAAGCTGAAAGTAATAAAAAATCAAATTAAAATGACGATGAAATACATCTACTTGCTACAACTGAAACAAAAATGACGAATCAGAAAGCTGTTGTATAAAAAACATATTTTTTTCTAATTTAGATCTTTTATAAATTTAGTTTTTTGCCAACATCTTAAAAACATGTCAGTTTGAACGACATTCATAAAACTACACTCTTTGAAGGTAGAAGTCCTGCTGTTGGCAAGACAAAGGAACTTTAATATTTAAACAAAATAAAAACAATTAAAAATTTACTTAGATAAAAACAAAAACTTAACTACACAATTATGTTATTTTTAATAAATATGACGTAATAACAAATAAATAATTTTAAATGTAAACTAAAATAAAAATAAAGTTAGAATTCAAGTACTTTTTATGCTCGTGAAATTTTGAAAATTTAAATAGTGGACAAAAAATGTCGTCATCAACTTCAACATCAACAGTGCAAAAAGATTCATCATTGGACTCTCAGGAGTCCAACAATCAAGATAAAACTCAATTATCTTTAACTCGTTGTAATAGTGTAGATAGTAAAGCACATTTAGTTTTGAATGTTTGTAAAACTGCCCAAGTGAAATACAATACAATACCTGCCTCAAAAGTAAAAGCGACTGGCTATAGCAATAACAACATTAACAGTAGCAATAGCATATTCCGCACTAAAACTACAATTACCCCCGCAGCACCCACGCCATCTATATCGACATACCCAACATCGTCCGAACCCTGCACCTGTACAAACACCAAAAATTGCAATAGTAATTGTAACAACCATCGAACGAATCTTCGCATCCATATAGATTCGGAGGGTGGCATATTGAATACAGCATTTGTAGATAATGCATTCTGTCCTATACATCGTGCAACCAAACTCAAGGGACCGGACGATTTTGTATCGAGTTCGGTAACGGCATCGCCAACAATATACACCAGCCAATGTAACGATGTTCAATTAAGACGTCATTCCGCATATGCAAAGGTCTACGGAGATCCGGTTAATGATAATAAATTTAATTTAAATCAACATCAGCAGCATCACCATCATCATACACAGCGACCAGTATCCTTTGTCCAAACAATTGTGACCAATAATGGTCATGTAACTTCGGTGCAGCAACATCATCAACATTCGAACCACCAGCCAAATATCCAGCAGACACACATTAAGCAAATTGATAATGGAAAAGCACCACATAAACGTACTTGGCTGAAGACAAAGAAGTAAGTTTTGGCTTTGGTTTTCGGGCTCACAATTTTAATTGTTATTGTTCTTGTCATTAACAATTAAATTTCCAACAATAAGAAAACTGAGAAAAAAAATTATTATGAACTTTTGAAATTTTTTATTTATTTGCAGTAATTGTTAATAATAAAAAGTACCAGATGGAAAAATATGTATTCTCGTACTTACATTTGTATGTATATAATAATGCCTACGTATTATATACAAGTTCATATGTATGTTAAAAACATTTTTGTAAAAATTTCATTTTGTAAAAACAACGTCCATATTAACCACATAAGCGGTTTATTCTAACATTCATATGAAAAACGTATGAAAGATGTTTGTGCAAAATTTAAAAATGTTTAATATTCACACAAATATCTCGTTGTTGTTGTTAATCCGATTGTAAAGTTTATTTGGCGGTTACCTACAGCGGAAAAAAGTTTTAAGAAAAAAGTAAATTTTTGCAGAAAAAAAAATATTTTTTTTAACCCTTTTTAGTGTTTTTGTCGAATATATTCGACATTGCATTGTACTCTCTTTCTACGCACTTTTACTGCATAAAAATGTACAGTTAATTATATTTTTTTTGTTTTATCTGAAAGAGGGACACTTTTGATATATTAAATTGTTATTATAGTAGACTTTGATTTTTTTTTCTTATTATTGAGAGCATTGTCGTACCCAAGTCAGAAAATTTGTGAAAAGCTTAGATTTAGGAAGAAAAAACTAAATAATAATTTCGGGGATCAGGCGATATTAAAAAAAATTTTAAGTATTGATACATGCGTAAATAAGTATTTTCTCGAAAAATAATATTTCAAAAATAAATTGTAGGTTCTTTTGTGGATATTTGAAGGTCAATTTTGAATATATTCGGCATTCTCTAAAAACCAGGGGAACTGCATGAGACAAAAACTATTATTTTTCCCGGCTTCAGCGCCATCACATTACCTTCAATACAAATTTTCAGATTTTTATCTCGCCAAAAATTATTTTTGACCCTGAAAGGGTTAAAATAAAAGCGGTATTCTGGTTAGAAAAGTGGTGTGTGTCAAAAAAAGGAACTTTTTGCAAGAAATGTTCTTTTTTGGGAGAGAAATAAGTAAAAAAAAAAAATTCATATATAGTAGATTTTTATCAATTAAAAAATAGTTTGGCAAATATTTCACCTTAATTAATGCGATAATTGAATCAATTATTTTTTTAGTTGGAAAAAAATTAAATATAAAACAAATTTTGATTTAATTAACGTTTAAGCTGTTTTGAAATACATTTTAATTTAAATATTAATTAAACAACAAAAAATCTTAATATATTTTTAAAATTAAAATTATATAATTGAATGCGACTGTGAATAAGCGAATAGTTCGCAAATGCGATCCCGAATATTCTTCGCCTAATATAGACGTACATGGCTTTGGCACTTGTTGAAAATTGCCAGGCTGTTAGGACTCACAGCATAGGGTTTCTGTTAAAAAATGCTACATTTGAACTTTAATTCTATTGTATATGATATATTATAAATTTTAAATGAAAATAATACGAATATTACCGTATATTTACCCCTTAAATCCCTACAAAAAGGAATATCCCCTACTATTAGCATCCCGGTTGGAATAATTAAATCAATTGACACATTGTTTTTTGATGTGTGACTGGCGTTCTCAACGTCTGAAATTTCATATCGGCTTCGAGTGGAATATTATGACATTAATAACGTTACGACGTAATATCTTTTTCCTAGTCTTCGACATGAGACACAGACACACTTTTTTCTCACTTTTCGAGAAACAATGGACTATTTTGTTTCACATCTTTTCGATCCGAGAAGTTCTTACCAAAGTTACAGAACATGGGTACTAATTTATGAAAAACATCCGATTTTGACAATTCGAGTTGTGCCTCTGATATGTAAAGGGGGATT
Source organism: Pollenia amentaria (assembly GCA_943735925.1). Lineage (NCBI taxonomy): Eukaryota > Metazoa > Arthropoda > Insecta > Diptera > Polleniidae > Pollenia > Pollenia amentaria. Next base: position 181,077,719 of record OX031007.1, on the reverse strand, counting down.
ATTTTTTTTGCTATTTGGTTTTTAGTGATTTGAATTGTGGTCATTTTATTGAACTGTTTATGGTTTTTAATCCAAATTTTTATTTTTTAATCAGGCTGAAGTTAATTTAATTTTTCTTAAATTATTTTTATGAAGAAAGGAATTTTACAAAATGAAATGAATTAAAATTTATTGATAACTTTTCACTCTTGACCGACCGAGGAATCAAACCCACGTAAAGTTTTTAGTTTAAAAAAAAAGATTGGTAATAGTGGCAATGCGAAAAATACTCAGTAAGGTTTGCTTTTTCGCCATAAATAGACTAGCAAAAGAACAACGCTTGCAAAACATTGAATTTGGTGTGAAGAGCAGCGAGAAGCAGTTCAAGAGCAACCAGTGCACCCTAAAAGATGCACTGTTTGGTGTAGATTGTGGGCCGGCGGCATCTTTAGACCGGTAAGAATCGCAACCTTACAGTCGATAGAGCAATTAAAGAATTTAACTTGTTCGACATGTGGTCTCAACAACACGCGTCTTATTGAAACCGTCTAGACAGTGCCACATGCCACACGGCATGCGATACCATGAGCCTATTGAGAGGCTAGTTTACTAAGCAATAATTTAGAAACTGTTGAATGATATTTGATCTAGAGAAACGTTTTGCAAAAGCAAATAAATTATAGGAATTTTTTAAAGTTATTATTTGAAATATTCTCTCAAATTTATTTTGAATGGCTTTTAATTTGTTGGTTTTTCAAAAGTTGCAAACGCCAGGATTATCTATTTCAAATTATTTTGTTTCGGCATTATAGACAACTGGTAGAAATGTTTCCCATATCGTTGATTCCGCCGTAATGTTGTAGTTTTCAGCAGAAAAAATTAGAACTACTTAATCCCAATGATTCATTTATTGCAGCGTAGTTTAGTAAAGTATTATTTGTCGTCTCCTTAGAACCACTTCGAATGGAGTTAAGTTTCATTTGGATCACATGAATGTCAAGCATGTAGTCTAAAGTTAAAGGTGATTAATAAGTCGTGACATAGAAGAACCTATGCAACTTATCATTTTAGGGCACTTCAGGCAACTATCTTTGTCTTTTAAATCGCGTTCAAAAAATATATAAAGATAACCTTTATATAAAAATATATTTAATATTTAGAATGCTCTTGCACAAATTACTATTTACTTTTTAACTGCACACGTTTTTGTAGTATTTTGAATAGTTTCCTTCTACAAGAACACATGCTTTTATAAGCGATTTGTATTTACAGTGTTCATAATGTTTTTTTACCTTTGTTACACTTTGTTTTGACCTTCTTTATTAAAAGCTTAAGTTTGGCCAATATTCAATTAGAAAATACTTAAATTACGGGTGCATCTACAACAAGAGTAAGGAAAATGTATATAAATTACACATTACTAAAATAACCGGTTTATTATACCAAAATAACCGGTTTATTAGAAAAATGGGCATTTTAAAATAACCGACTTGGGCAAAGCTAAAATAACCGGTTAAAACCGGTCGAATAATAACCGTTCGATCTCCCTACTAAGCAACCAATCTCACGTCTTGAAGCATTCCATTAACCGCCAAGATTATCCAAATTGACCCCACCTGTCTATTTTTTGTAGGGATACGTGAAGTCTCTCGTGTACAGGGACAAGCTAGCCACAATTCCTGCTCTGCAAGGTAAATTTCCAGTTGCCTTGGTAAGATGCCAACCGGAGTGCTGGAATGGGTATGCCCAAATTGGAGCTCTCGGATGGACCACCTATCGCAAGCCGCGGGCAACACTAATATATATATATATATATATATTAATTAATTAAAAATTAACATGTAATAATCTTTAAAAACTAAATGACACGTTGTCATTTATCGGCCTAAATAAATATTTCATTAACTTTTGCAATTTTTCTTTGCTGTTTTTAAATTTTTAAATCGGTTAAAAAATTACCCATTATAACTATTATTTTCCGATATTTTTTTCCTAGCAGATATAAGTGTTATTTTCTGATTTATATTTTTATTTCTTGGGTAAACAATTCGAATTTAATCAACCAGAAGCTATAAACTGAAAATATAAAAATTATTTAATAGATTCAACATTTTTCATTTTTCGAATTTATTCTATGAGTTAAATTTCAGTTATGTATTTTATAAAGCTTTTTGTAATAGCTCTATTCCTTAAAAATTTCTTTAGAAATGACTTTATACACTACCAGACTATTATATTGTAAAAAAGCTAAGGTAAAATGTAACAAGAAAATACAATATAATAGTCTGGTAGTGTATAAAGTCATTTCTAAAGAAATTTTTAAGGAATAGAGCTATTACAAAAAGCTTTATAAATTACATAACTGAAATTTAACTCATAGAATAAATTCGAAAAATGAAAAATGTTGAATATAATAAAAAGTGGCTTATGAAAAGAAATAATTCCCAATAATTATTTAATAGAAGCAAAACAATTTTTAATTTAACATTGAAGGCATATGAAAAACAATTTTAAAACCAACCGTTTCATTACCAAAAAGTAGACAAAATTGCACGATATTTTACAGCGGGTAGATGTGGATATAACGTGTAAATTTTTTCGGAAAATTAATGAAATAAATATCTTGAATTTATACCCTCTTGTTGATTAAATGCGAATTGTAACTTTCTTATTTTTTTAGAACTAAATGTTTATATGTAATCGATTTTTTTTTTTTTTTTTTTTTTTTTTTGGAAAAAGTTTCTGAATTTAACTTTTGACCCAGGATTTAAAGTCAAAAATTCAAGGGCAAGTTTTAAAAAAATTAAAACGTAACAATTATTTATGCTAAGAAAAATTAAAATCAGAAATTTAAAAACCATACGATTTAATAAAATCAAAGTTAAAAATAATTTTTTTTTGTTTTGTTGCTAAAGATGCCTTTTTATAGTAACTGAAAAAGTGAATTATTTGCTACAAGCAGCCTAATTTTCCAATTAAAGTTACTATTCTAAAAAAAAACTCACACAGTGAACTTATGTAATTTTTTTTTTTCTTTTTTTTTTATGAAAACGAAAATAAGCTTTAGAAGAAAATTAGTGTTTTTGCATAAATTCGTTTTGATTTGTGTTGGAAGAAACTGTTTAATATGTAGATTTGGGGCGTTTTTGATATAAGCAGAACTCAAGTTAAGCTTTTTGCGTGTGAACATTTTTTACATTTTAACCTTTTATCCTACTTAATCCATTTTATATAATTGGCTTAATTTTTTGTTTTTTTTAAATTTTTTTCATTCCTTATTTCCCAAATCTTCTCTCCCTAAAGTTGCTTCATATTGTAAAAAATAATTAATATATTTTTGTAAGAAAACTGAACTCAAAGCGGAATTACATAAAATCGCTTTATTTCTTAATTTTTATTTGTAAGGAATTTTAATATAATTTTAATATAAAAAGAATACATTTGACTCCTTGATCTGCTTCGGTTATTTATGCAGTGGAATCTCACATGACCGGACACCAAAGGAAAGATTTAAATTAGCTTGTCCAAGGGGGATATCCTCTCAAACAAACTCAATGCTATCCTTAAGGACCCTGCAGGTAACAAAGGGTGTGGCCGCATATGGAAGGTGTACTATAAGGGAGTTAACACTGTAATATTATTTATCTTCTTGGCTAAATAGTTAAAAAAAATAAGAAAAAACCAATTACAAACAATAACTAAAAACTACTGTCCTTCACTCTGCTTATCGCCCACATTTAATTATTTTCTTTTCTAATTAAAACTTTTTACAGCGTTTTGTATCTTTTAACTCAATTAAAAGCACATAATAACTTTTAAAAACTTTTCTTTGTTAAAAGTTTAATTAATTCTAAATGTTTCTTTTTTTCTCTAATTGCAGTTCTCAAAATAATTTATGCAATGGCGGCATTTCCGGCAATCATATATTGGCACCCAAAATACCCAATAGCTGTAGCCCAAATGGACAGAAAAAAGGAACAGTATCATTATCGCATTTACCACAAAGACCTCCGGTCGATATTGAATTTACAGAAATTTCTTATTCTGTATCAGAGGGACGAAGGCGAGGCTTTAAAACGATATTGAAAGCAGTATCGGGTAAATTTCGTAATGGTGAATTGACAGCGATTATGGGACCGTCTGGTGCTGGCAAAAGTACACTTATGAATATTTTAGCCGGTTACAAGTAAGTTATAAATACAATTAATGTGTAATATTCCCACAATAGTCTTCAAGAAATTAAAGGGTGTTCTGTTAATTATTGGACATATGGAAAAAAATAAAAAAGAAAAACGAATCCTATTAAACAGTTGCAAGTAAAAAGCAGTTAATCTTAAGCTGTCTTCCTTTTTATCTCTGTTGTTCGGTAGCCTTACAACGAAAGTTTTTGCTCTTTATACTCTATATTATTAAGGTTTTTTTTATACCCTGCACGACCACTATTCGTGAATGAGGGTATACTTCTTTTGTCTTTGCGCGTGAAATTTTTTTAATATTCATCTAAGACCTTATAAAGTATATTGTATAAATATTCTGGGTCCATTATTATTCTAAAACGATTTAGCCATATACATCTGTCTCTCTGTTTGTTCGTCAGTCCGTCTGATGAAAACACGCTCACTTACGTAAGACTCAACAGAAAACTACAAAGTTTAAAGTCTTTCTAGATCTGCTAAGCAACTTGGGATGGAAATCCAGCACAATTGGCTTAGTAGGAAAATAATAATGATCCCAATGTGCAAGAACATCCTTAAAAAATTGATGTTATTGTACAAAAACTATCATAAATTGGGGGCAGAGTGCACCGATTCTCATTTAATTTTGTACAAATTGGAATAATATGATAGAGTATAATATGATCCATTATATACCATAGGTCCTATATATAATGTGCACTCTCGAAAAACACTTTAGTAAACCTAACCCGTAAAGAATCATGATATTGCAGTAAAATTTGGTCTGTCATAGTTTCATACGATTAGAAACCACTCCGCCAAATTTCGCTAAGTTCGATCTATAATTTATTTACCAACGGTTCCATATAAAGTCGACTCTCGGAAACACATTAGTACGCCTAAAACAGGAAGAAATAATGATATTGGAGTCTGTCATAATTTCGGGATACAAGAAACTACTCCGACAAGATCGGTCGATAATTTACCATAGGATCCAAATAAAGCCCAATCTCGGAAAAGTCTTTAGTACGCCTAGAACCAAAACGAATAATTGTATTGAAGCAACATTTAGTCTGTTACAGTTTCGTAAGATAAGAAACCACTCCGCCCAATTCGTGACGATTGATCCATAATTTACCCACTCTGGAAAATCACTTATATACGAGGCCCTTAACAATTGTAGACATTGTGCTAAAATATGGTCCAATTAAGCTTTGTAAAGCTATTAATTACACCAGGTCATTTTGTATTAATCGGTCCATATATTACCATAGGTCCCATATAAAGCGCTCTTCTGCAAAGCAATTTAGGTAGCATTAAGTAAAAAAAAATTGTATAGCTGTATTGAAATTTGATCTAGTTTAAGTTTTTCAATACTTGAAATCACTCTGTCGAATTTTGTGATGAGCAATCTATAATTGAGGGTAGCTCCAATAAAATCCTATCCTGAAAATCTCTTTTACCTCAGTGAACAATTAAATAATCCCATCTCAGATGTCAATCAAAACCTCCACCCAAGGCGAATTCACTAGAAGGTGAGGTCAACTCTACAACAACACTGCTTTTGTGGTCGGATTGTCAACAGTATTGCTAGTAAAAAATAATGTTTGTTTACATAAAAAAACTAGTTTGTATACAAACTTTGACAAATCGACCACCGAAAAAAATAGCCATATGTTGACTTGACCCCACCTTCTAGTGAATTCGCCTTGCCTCCACCTAAAAAGCAATCAACATCCACTCTTTTGTGTTCATCTTTCTTAAAGCCATTCACAATAAAAAATAAAACCAAAAACTAAAACCTATAAAAACATTTAAAATTCCTTAACCCTAAACATAAAACTGAATAAAAAGAGCTTAAAACTTAACAGTAAAACATTGAATTTAAAAGAATAAATCTAAACCTAAATTGGTACCTTAAGATCAAAAAAAAAAAAAAAACAAAATGTGTTTCTTATATACTACCTAAGATCTATTTATTGCACTTCCCCTTAGGAACAAAACAAGATTTGTTGACCTTATAATATTACCCTTATGTCCTATATAAATACATAAGATCTAATCCTACAATATATTAATATTTTTGAAACAAATCATGACATATAATTTAAATTAAATAGGCATATAATACTGCAAAGTCAGCTTTTACAAAGATTGGCTTATAACTTATCCCATATAAATACCACTCCTGTAATATTGTAAAATCCAACAATATGTATGATATTGAAAATTACGTTTATAATAATTTTAGTTAGTTATAAATGAAAATTTTAACAAAATACGTATTTATCATGAACAAAAATTGGGAATTTCGCACAACAAGCAAAATCGTTTTAATACGTAATATTGCTGCGGGCAAAATTTGCAAACGTTTTCTTAATAGAAACTGTGTATGATTGTGAAAAAAAATTGTGGCTTAATTGTGAATACCATGCGAAAACGTCGCCGCCATAGTGAACGAAGCTTGAACATTTCTTTATAATAAATTGGACAAATGTCTAATTAAATGGAAATATAACTGGTAAAGACCGAAATTCAGAAGCCACTTTTACTTACATGACATTTTAAAGCTAATACACAGCTTATTGCTTTTTCTAATCACTGTAGATGTTTAAAAATAAAAATACTAAAAACTTTATTTGTACATAAATATGTGAGAAATATGTATACATATTTATTTAACGATATCTATCCGTCTTTTGTTAATGTTGTTTGTTCGACTTGCCTTAAAAACACCAACAACAAAAATACTCTATTGTTTTTAGGAATGATATATCTTATTTGCTTAAAAGGCTTATAACATAAAGTTTGTAAAAAAAGAAAAGAAAAGCATAGAACATATTTCTTATTAAATATTAAATCACTTTATTAAGTCGATTGTATTTTTACGACAATGGAAAAAAATTTTTTAAGTAGAATTTATAATTAATTTGTACGACAAATTGTTTTCCTGTCTTTTGGCAACACACTAAAGATTTACTGAGAAAAATAAACTAAATGCATTGGCTTGTATGTATTTAATTGAGGCTTTTTTCCAGGGTTCCCGCAGAAATTAATTGTTTTGGCTTACGCTTTTCTGAAAATTTCTCGAAAAAAATTTTTGGTAAAGATTAGAATATGAGGGGAAATTAATATTACTTCAATTAAATGTTAAGATTAAAAGTACTTAGTCGATATTTAATAAGCATTTCGCAATTGATTTCTAATACTTTACGAATAACAAAACGAATTTTTGTATATTCAAAAATAGCAACACAGAAAAATTTTCAGTATAAATTGTACTCGTATGAATCGTCTTCATTCCAGAAGGCTTAAAATAATAATATTAAATTTGTCCAATTCACAAGCTTGCTGTATCGCAGTATTCGTTGTATAATCGTCTAATTATACAATATTTTATATTTGTTGTTGGTAATTTTCATATAAAAGTGTTGTATCATTATACGATAAATTTTTATGTGTTTTGAAAAATGTTGTATTAATGCCAGGCCTAAAACTCCCATAACTTTATGGTATCAACCAATGTGAATGGTAAATATTATTAAAGATGAAGAAAAAGTATTAAAAAACCAGGAGTGAAGCCAAAAATTGTAACTTAGATTTAATAATTTGCTTTTTTCATAATTTGTAATACATTTTTATTATTTGGTAAAAAGAAATTTGTTGATTATCTTAAATAGTTTACACAAAGTGAATTCACAATGTACATTGAATTGATAATTTCCATTTTTGACATTAAACAATACGACAAAGTCGAAATTGTTGTCTATTCGAAAATACATAAACAAAAATTATTTTTTTAAAACCATAAGCCAAAGAACAGAGTTTAGTTAGAGATTAGTTTAGCTTTTGGTAATACATAAAATGTTAAATATTCCCAATGAAAATATCTAGAATTTTTTTTAATATTTTTAGAAAAAATAAAAAGTTGCAAATAATACGTTTAAGTAAAACTCCTTGATAGCTCACTAAAATTTAACAAGAAATATATTAATCTGCCTTCATAGCTATAAATTAAAACCAAACATATACACATACAAAAAATTTATATTTAAGCTAATCCATTATGGTTTTGAATAAGAATGAATTTTCTGTTAAAGCAAAGAATTAAAAAAATTTGGGTGCCCTGGTAGCATAGTTGGTAGTAAGCTAGTCTATCAGTGCGGGGGTTTTGGGTTCGATATCCGCGCAGAGACCTTGGTCTGTTTAATTACAACTGGTTGAAGTCTAAGTTACTATTGCTCGGATAATTAGGTTAAAGTATAATTTGTAATTGTATTTGTAACTTTTAATATATAAATAAATACATAATTAAAAAAATAATATTTCGAACATTATCTTTTATAGATTAAGTTCTTGTCATTATGGACTAATCATCATGAAAGTCGGCAGTATATTTTCTACTCATATCATACCAAATTCGACCAAGTTATATAACAATATCATTATTTTTTTTTTTAACAAATTAGGCGTATTAAAGTTATTTAAGGGAGAAAGCTTTTAATGTGACTGATAGTAAATAGTGCACCGATGATCGTAAAATGTGGTACTGTGATTTCACGTCTCATAAGTCTAAATAAGACCAAATTTCAACAGAACATCATTATTTGTTACAGTTTTGAATGTTTTTAATGTCTCTTGTGAGCATTGTTGCCAATTTAGCATTTTTAATGTTCCATTAATTTAAAGCTTTTTACTAGATGTACAAACATGTACATAAATAATAATAGTGTTTTTCTTTCTGATATAAAATGATAATATTTTTTTAATATTTAAAAAATTTGACTGTACTGAGATTCGGTTAAATTTAAGTTCCTTTTAATATTTTTGATGAGCGATCTATAATTTACGGTTTAACATAAAATCTGCTCCTGAAAATCACTTTTATGCGCCTAATAATATTTCTGAAAAAAATCAGTATATTTTATTAAACTAAGGCAACGAATTATACTACTCTGAGGTCAGATTTTATGAAATTTGGCTTATGATTTCTAGATCCTATATAAAACCCACGCCTGAATTATTCGTACTTACGGTGAAGGGTATTAAAAATTCGGCATAGCCAAATAGAGCGCTCTTTATTCTTTAACATTTTATTCCCAATTTAATTGTAAAAGACTATAAAGTACTTACGGATAATTTCGCCAAGTTGAGTTATAATTAACTATCAGCTATAACTGTCGAAAACATATCGTAAACTGGAAGTTAAAGTAAAAGTTTGTTTTAACTGAACTTGATAAAATTGGCCGTAATTCATGTATTTCTATGCCATGCTTATTATTTTCAAATTAATATCGAATTAAATCGTTTTTCTTTTTTTTTAATATAAAATTTTTTTTAGCATGTTTTAACCATTTTTTTGGCATTTTTTCACAAAACTCTAGCATTTTTCCTTCCTTAAGTTTTGGCAAAACTGCTTGTGAGTGGTCTTCCATGGGTCGGGTTAATTATTGACCGTTCATCACAAAATTGTGTGGTGTGCTTTTTGGTCTTATGAAATAAAATGGAACCAAATTGTACCATAGTACCATTATATTTACGGCTTACAGCGTATGGAGAGTTTAACGAGTAATAATGATGTTTTTGACTTTAATTAAATAGGGCCTAGGTATATTATGGACTGATCTTTATAAAGTTGATATTGTAATATATTTTCTTAATTTAACCAAAAAAAAATAAAAAAATCTTTTTTAAGCTTTGGGCTAAGACATCGCAGAGAAGGAACAATATATCACAAAGGTTAAACATTTATTTTAGAAGCTATTAGCAGGCCTTTTAAAAAGCATGCAAGGTTTTATAAGTAAAGACTATTTCGCACACTTATACCGTCTCGAATATGGTTCAAAACAGGTTTTTTTACGTGATGGAGAAATTCTAAGAAAAGATTCAGATTCAGTGCAACTTATACCTTTAGAAAAGTTTATGATAGTCGATCAGAGAAAACTAGTTTTTCGATATGGTCACCTACAACAAAACTATTTTTATCGTAAATTTTTTTAGCATATTATGGTTACTTTTACCATATTATTGTCACCGGCAATCATATATTTTATGGTTAAATTGGTCCTCCATCAGCAAGCCACAACAATATTAAAATTTCCTATGAACATGTATATATATAAATTTGTATGTTCCTTTACTTTCCTGGGGAGCATAGGGTGTCCGAGCATGTTATGGTTAATAATAAAAATAGTATGTTTACCACTAATAATAGTGTTGTTGTTTATCCACTATAAAATATTGCTCCTAGAACAGCAAAATATTATTGTAAATGTAAAACAATATAATTATTAGTGGTAAACAAATTATTGTTATTATTTACCATAACATGTTCAGGGGAATGACAAACATAGCACACCCACATTCACCACCTTTTCCTGAGGGTACAGGATATATAGTGTTTACAAATGTGTGCAAATCTTTTTGTTTTATTGCCAAAAGCTTTTTAAGTCTTTTAAATTTTTATAAATGCGTATTATTACTTCAAAGCTTTTAAAAATGCTTTATAGCAAAAAGGTTTACTTCTAACGTTTTTTGAAATTTTTTTTGCAGAACGTCTTATACAAAAAACATAATCCCTAGGGAAAATGGCACTTGTCACTTTAACATGGCGATGTCCTAGGAGGGGAAAATAATCTAAATGGACACATTTAATTTCGGTTAATATAATTATACCTGTCGCAGAAAATATGACAAAAATTTCGTTATTTTTCAATGAATTTAAAACGAATTTAATAAAAATTATTTTAGTTTTTGGCGTCCATTTTTATATTATCCAAGACAGGACAGGTCCGCTTCGTTTGACTTCACTATGTGACCTAGCCAAAAATATATCAGTTTACCACCTCCTAGGTGTACACTTTGTAAAGTAATAGAACGATAATGAATCAGCAACTACCCGCAGAAAATCCAGTCACATGAATAGATTTGTGCCAATAATCTTTCCCCTGGACTAACTACACTTTAAACACATTTAGTCAATTCACAAGGTATCCTAACATGTCATATTGTCAAAATGTCCTAATATTTCACAATGGTTTAAAAATATTGTTGTTGGTTTGTTAACAAAAAGTGTCTTAAATAAATAGAACGTTGCTTGCTGTGTTTATTGTGCTGTCGTAATTAATCAGAAAAGTCCAGCGCTGAGCGGCTGAGCCGTACAACAATATTTTTAAACCATTGTGAAATATTAGGACATTTGGACAATATGACATGTTAGGATACCTTGTGAATTGACTAATTATCACCTGTTAAGTAATATGTCTTGTTTTCACCTATCACAATTTGTTCCTTTTTTATAATATTGTGTACACTGGTCAGGCGATAAGTGCTTTAAGACCAATTGAAACAAATAAGATATTCCCACAGCTTTTAAAAAATTAAAAAAACGCAAAAAAACAAAGCTATTATTTCAACAGAAAAACTTTAAGAAAAAGCTTTCTAATCGTTTTATCAAAAATAATTTTTAAGAAAGCTTGTAGCGACCACTCTGATATCAACTCCTCTTTCTAAGAAAAATCAAAAGCATTTTAAACAAAAGCATTTGAAAAAAGGCCAAACATATAAACAAAACTGTTTTGCGGTATTTTTTATTAGAAATGAATATATTAACTAAAAATATTAACAAAATATTTTTTTAAAGCTTCTGATTATTGTACAAAATAAATATAAAATTTGTTTTATACTTTAAAAGTTACATTGTTATTTAACTTTCCTTCTTTTTAGAACCTCTCAAATAAGTGGCTCAGTATTAATAAACGGCAAAGAACGTAATCTCCGACGTTTTCGTAAACTTTCCTGCTACATTATGCAAGATGATGTGCTTATTGCTAATCTTTCGGTGCGCGAGGCCATGATGGTTTCGGCAAACCTTAAGTTGGGTAAAAATATGGATCTGGCTGCCAAAAAAGTTGTGGTGGATGAAATACTCGAAACAATTGGACTAATCGAATCAAGCAATACAAAGACATGTCATCTGTCCGGAGGACAGCGAAAACGGTTATCAATTGCTTTGGAGTTGGTCAACAATCCACCTGTTATGTTTTTCGATGAGCCCACATCGGGTTTAGATAGTTCGACGTGCTTCCAATTGATATCGCTGTTAAAGTCTTTGGCCAGAGGGGGACGAACCATAGTGTGTACAATTCATCAGCCTTCGGCAAGATTATTTGAAAAATTTGATCATTTGTATATGCTGGCCGAGGGTCAGTGTATGTACGAGGGTAGAGTTAGAGCTTTAGTGCCCTTCCTATCTTCCCTGGGTTACGATTGCCCCTCGTATCATAATCCCGCCGATTATGTTTTGGAGGTAGCTAGCGGTGAATATGGCGAATGTGTGTCAAAATTGGTGGCGGCCGTTAAGAGTGGCGTATGCAAGAAATATAGTCACAAAAATTATGGTCTAGATTTATCCAAAGATATTAACAATGATATTATAAAAGGCAATAGCAATACCGTGAATGGTAGCAACTCAGCAAATACCACCTCGGTGACCATGGAGGATGAAAAGATAAAGTTGGATCAACCCACATCAGCTGCTGAATTAGAGCTTAATTCGGGCATTTTAAAACCACCGAAATTGGAATCACAGAACAGTCAACAATCTGATTGTTCTGTCATTAATTTACCACGCAACGATAATGGTGATGATAGTTGTAGTTATAGTTCCAAGGCTGCTCATAGTGCTTATGCCATTAGTAATGTTGCTGGTGACGGAGGCGGTACTGCTGGCGGAGGAGGCGGGGTTGGAAATTCTAGTACTAATGGTGCTGGCTGTACGACATCATTGTTAGATTCACACGAATCGGTTATAACGCTGCCGAATAAATCCGGTTTTCCCACCAGTGGTTTTACACAATTTTGGATTTTGCTCAAACGTTCCTTTGTCACCATAATGCGCGATCGTATGTTGACGCACATGCGTTTGGCTTCGCACATAATAGTGGGAGCCATTATTGGCATGATCTACTATGATGTGGGCAATGAGGCTTCAAAGGTTATGAGCAATGCGGGATGTATTTTCTTTACAACACTATTTACCATGTTTACGGCCATGATGCCAACAATATTGACTTGTAAGTTTTTAAGTTTTTTAAGTTGTTTTCTAATTTTTTAATTATTTTATTCTATTTAATATTCTATTGCTTGTTACAGTTCCAACGGAAATGTCGGTTTTTGTGAGGGAACATCTTAACTATTGGTATTCGCTAAAAGCTTTTTATTTGGCTAAAACTATGGCAGATTTACCATTTCAGGTAAGATTAGAGTTTAAATAAGCAGTGATTTATACAAATTTCTTTTTCATCTTTTATTTGCGAATCCGATATCCGGATGTTAAGCGAGCGATTATACAATTTCATATTCTTCATAATAAAAAGGTTTTAATCCTCTATTTTTATGTGGAATGTATTTGTTCTCTATTTTTGGCAGCTATAAGGAGGTTAAATTCATCTCCTATCTTGAATATGTTTAAGCCTAGACATTTTTCGCAGACCTCTCCCACGTCTTCCTTTGATTTGGGCTTTGAGGATGCTTTGCAGTAGCTTGTACTTGCTGTTTCTCATCAGATGTCCCAAGTAGGATATTGTTCGAGTTTTTATGGATATCATTAATTCTTAATTGGTGTTCATTCACCTTAGAATGTCGCTTTTAGGAACAACATGCAATAATCTCCAATGTACCCACATTTCAAATGGTTTTAATCTTTTTCGTCCGCCTTGTTTACTGTCCACACTTCGGCTCCGTTTAAGAGGACAGAACGCACAAAGCACTTGATAAAACGACTTTTGAATTTAATACTGATGTCGTGATTAGTCAATATTTTTTCATATATGAAAAACGCTTCTCTCCCCATCTCTATGCGGCATCTTATATCCATGGAGGCATTCCATTGTTAATTTAATTGAACTTCCAGGTGTTTGTTCGCGTTTACCCTTTCAATGTCGGCATCATTAATTTTTAGGGTGGTATCTTCTTGTATAGTTTCTTGCTCATGATCGTATATTTTGTTTCCATAATACTCGTATAAATTCGTAAGCCATATTAGTTACTCTTGTGAGTGAGCCTAATTAAGGAATTCTGAAGGTCAGACATAGTGCTTGTTACTATCATGGTGTCGTCAACGTTACGAAATTTTTATTTTTTTTTTATCAACTTTTAAATTATTTTTACTTCTTTTCTTTTTCTCTCAATAGTTTTCTGAAATATTCCCTACGAATAAACATTGAATAAAATAATAAAATTGAGAATTTGCCCGTCATTTCACCAGAAACTTCTACGCGCGCAGTCTGGTTCCAGTAAAGATTTCTTATACATATTTTCTCCTTATCCTCGATGCCTTTGAATGTCAAAACTTTGATAAGCTTGTCATGTTGAACCGTGTCCAATATCTTTTCTTAACCTATAAAGCAAAGGAACATTTTTTTTGTAAATCCCGGTACTTCTGAATAAGAACACCAAGAAGTGTTTCCCGTGTTCCCATTATCTACTGAACCCCAATTTGTGTTTTCTCATTACTTCTTCACATCTGGACGTCTGGGATATATTCTTTTCTATTCATTTTAAAACTTCGGAGGGGATTTACATAACTAACTTTATATATTAAAAAAAAAACTTTGTAAAAATGCTTTTTTATCAGAAGATTTTGCTTAACATTTCTTCACAAAATTTGCAAAGCTCTAAAGAGATTTCAAAAATATTTAAATGAAATACCTTTATAGAAAAAAACATTTAAACTTTTTATTTTTATAGTTTTAAATTAACAACTCGATGGTTTGAACCAGAGTTCGGAAAAAACGTACTCTAATGTTTTGTATGTTTTGAGAATACAAACTTTAAAATATTTTTTTTATTGTGTACTTGTACAAAAGCAAAATACGGAACACAACTATTGTAAGCTGACGAACAAACCTACTTTTTTTTTTTTTTTTTTTTTTTACATATACTATCCACGCGAAGCTCTTCGCTGGTCTGCAGGAGACCAGACTAGCTGACTACCAGCTAGCCTACCTGGGCACCCATTTTTGTAGTGTTGTTGTGGTCAAGAAACAAAAAAAAACACGGAGTAGCCAAATTGCCAGCGGCGCTGGTATGCCCGCGTTTAGCTCGGCTGAAGCTCGCCGGATGGGGTGGTTCTTGCCGGTAATCTGTACCTTACACACACACTAACACAAAAAATATTATACCAGCTATTGATTATTATTTCATTTTCCGGGGCTCAAAGTAGTCCTGCATCTCCCTACCAGTCATACCTATAAACTATAAATAGCTAGAGTCGTGCACTCACCCGTTTATTTCTGCTTCGCAATCTTCGCATGTTGGTATTGTTGTTGCCTGAAAAAGAGTTTTCGAAAGACTCTAGTAATAATTCTACTGTTAGCTAAATTTATTAATTATTGTTTATTTTATAAATACTTGCCAATACCCATGAGTTTTTTTGATTTGGCCTTGTCTTCATTGGTTCGTCCTTCCAAGGGCAATTGTATTCCAAAGAACCTGGGGAAAAGGGAGCTTTAATAATCTTTTATAATTTTTATTTTTTTATTGACGACGAACTTTTCCAAAGGAATGATTTTATGAATTTTCTGCATTGTTTGTTTTCTCCTTCGGAAACCTTCACGGGTCAACAGTATGATTTTTTTTTTCCTTTTTTGCACTTATATTAAGTGGAAAGGTCAAGGGGTATCTCTCGCCAATGATCGAAGGTCTTAAGCTGAAATCTTTGGTGGTCTTAGTTCTTGCCTTTCTCATCTAGCCCTGTAAGTAGGGCTTACCTGAGTCTTTAGAAGCGGTCGTCGTTTTATTTTCAAGTTTCTTCCACAAGAATTCAATTGTGATTTTCTGTAAAGAAATGGGGAAATAAATTGAATTAATAGGATCCTGAAAGCCACTTTTTTATATTAGTCAGGTTATTTTCAAAATTCTTCCCCACGGAAAAAGAATTACAAGAAATTATAAAAAAAAGGTTTGGAAACAATATACTAAAAAAATATACAAAAAAATATGAAAAAAAATATACAAAAAAAATATACAAAAAAAAAATATGCAAAAAAAAAATTAATTACAAAAAAACAAAATAATAAAAGAAAGTAATGTTTGCGGTTCGCACTATCACTTTTATCCGCCACTGTAATTCTTAAAATTTAAAAAAAAAAATCAATCTAGAAGCATAATTTTCATCACACACCAATTTTGTTTTTTTTTTTTTTGTATTCAATTCGATCAACGCAATGATTGGCTTTTAATACCTTTTTTTTTGATCTTTTTATTTATTTATTTAAATAATGGTTAAAAATTAGAATTTTTAATAAAACTGTTTTTAAAATTTTTAATAATGAATTTTCAAACGAAATTATGATTTTTTTTATTTAAAATAATGAGTAGTTAAACTCATAGGGGAATAACAATAGGAGGGGGGGGGGAATAAAGGGAACGATGGAGATTTTGGGATGATCAAAATATTTTTTCCAGATCATCACGGTGAAGTCCGGATGGATTTTATGTGGGAGGGCCATAATTGGTATAACACCTGCCAATTACACTCCTAGAGGTAGCCGTGTATAAAACGGGTGAGTGCATGGTGCAAAGTTTTTTATTACAATAGAGTTGTTATGGTTCATTTCGGGTTCCTTTTTTTGTTATATAATATTTCTATCGTTCGTTTAATCGGCTGGCATGGTTTTTTTGTTTAGTAGAAATAGGCATCGATTGTTTGTCAAGAACCACCCCCAAAACGGCGAGCCCTAGCCGGACTTACGCCAGCATGCCAGCGTCGCCAACAACCTGGCCACATCTGACCTTAGGGTTTTCTTTTGTGTTTTTTTTCCATAAAACACCAGATACTACTGCTACTAAGATAACATACCGATTTTGTTTTAACGTACGTGTAATGTTCTTTTAATGTACGTGGTGTGATGACCTCTCGTTTGGCTTTTTTCCTGAATAGTATTGCAAGTGGAAGAGGCTTCAATAAAATACAGACCACGTACGCTAAAAAATACTACACGTAAACAAAAAGATGGGAACATTACCTTAATATTTGTTTTCGTCAGGTCACAATCGTTGTTTACCGTACTTTGTTTATGTACACAGGAAAAATTATTAATTTTCTTCAATCACCAAATTTATACCATATTCATAATATCAAGCAAACAATTTGTTGATTTTGCACCTATTACGAAAATGATTATATTGATTACTAAAAATTGTAAAATTGTGAAAAAAATTTTTTTTTCAATAAATGATATTTTTAATTTTAATTAAAAAAATTATCAAAAAACTTTGCCATTTCAAACAAAGTGTTAATTTATTTAATAAAATATTGACAATTTCCAACAACAATTCTACATGTTTAAATTATTTTATTTTAAACGAAAAAAGTCAATTAAGATTTTTTGTTATTTAATTATAATTTTAATTGAAAATTTATTTAAAAACAACTAAAATGTTAATTAAATCAAAATAAAATTTTTAATTTTCTTTCAACTATAAAAATAATTGATTCAATTATCACGTTAATTAAATTTAAATACTTTTTAAACCATTTTTTTAATTGATAAAACACTTTTTTCTGTGTACAAATTTACAAACACAAAAAAATGTGTTGTATATTTGGTATTTTCTTGTAGAATGTGTATATGTACTGTTCATTGATTAGTTACGGTACACTATGGTGTCTTACCAAACTGTTTTTTTTTTATAACTCTGATAAAAACAATTTCGGAAACTTATTTTTATTAGCCAATATTTTTATTTATTAAAATTTTCTTTTTAGTCCAACTTAAGATATTTTCTAACATCTCTTTTACAGATTGTCTTCTCAAGCGTTTATGTCATCGTTGTTTATTACTTAACATCACAGCCCATGGAGGAAAAACGAATAATAATGTTTGTGGTTATTTGTGTTTTAACATCATTAGTGGCTCAATCGCTGGGACTGCTCATTGGTGCTGGCATGAATATAGAAGCTGGTGTTTTTCTAGGGCCAGTTACAACAATACCAACCATATTATTTTCAGGATTCTTTGTTAATTTTGATACTATACCGGGTTATTTACAGTGGGTGACATATGTTAGTTATGTACGATACGGGTTTGAAGGTAAATTTAAAATATTAACTAATAATTGAAATTGTATTTTGTATTAATTTCATAAAATTATCTCCTTTTCAGGTGCCATGGTTTCCATTTATGGAATGGATCGTGCTAAATTAGAATGTCATGCAATTTATTGTCATTTTCGTAGTCCTAAAAAGTTTTTAGAAGAAATGTCTATGGATCAAGCCGAATATTGGATTGATGCCGTAGCCTTAATTGGCATTTTTATAGCTCTAAGAATTATAGCGTACTTTGTGTTGCGCTGGAAGTTACACATGATTCGTTAAAATGTGTTAAAAAAAAGCTGTATTTATACTTAACGGTCATGTTTTAAAAATCGGAATCGAGTAAAATTAGATATCCTGTTATCATAGTTTATTCTGGTTTTAAGAGTTGTTCTTGTAAAGATACTCGATAACTAAAGTATGAAGTGTATAAAAATTGATATTTTTATGAACTTAGAAAACAGGGTCTCAAAACTTGTTTGATTTTAATTTCATTTGAATTCAATTTTCAGAACATGGTCGAATAACATACTTATAAGTATATCAATAGAGAAAGAGTACTGTGCTGTACTGTAGTTTTAGAGTTTAGGCGTAGGACTCTAGAGTGTTGGTTTTTTATTAGAATATTATATAACAGAAAAACATTTCTATTCTCAATAAGGTGTGATATGTACGCAATGTGTTTATTTTTTTTTTATATAAATATTGTTAATTTTTAAATTTTTTGTTTTATTTATTACATTATAAATCTACTTTATAATGACTTTTATTTAAGGTTCTTTTTTCTATGAATCTATCTAAATACATATTAAAACTAAACAAAAAATACATACAAACATTTGTAGAATGGGCAAAAGCAATTATTTGATATTTGCATTAACATCACGTTTAATATTTATAATAAAAAAACTTTATTGTCGTTTTTATATATTGAATTTTTTGGCTGTTTAGTTTGGAAATAAATTTAGGGAGATATTTTTAGGAAGTATTATTTTTATTTAAAGGATCAAAGAGTATAAATTTTGGAACATTAAGTATTTGAATAAGTTTTTTTTAAATTAATTAATAAAATAATTTGATTATTGAACTACATTTAACACGTGAAAATCCTAAGAGGACAGGCTGTTTATTAACATTAGCCTTGCTGAAATAAATTTTTTGCGGGAGTTCTGGACCCTTCGTAACAAAATTTCATAAAAGATAAATTGAAGAGTATGCGGAAGAGAGGTTGTGTGTTATTTTCATTGGGAAGAAAAAGATATGCTCTGAAAATAAAAAGATTGAAAAATTACATGCTTTAAAATCAAGTAACAATAAAATTTTATTTATTTGTGGGTAATTCCATGTCAAATCGACCAAGAGGGGGACCCGAACCCTTTCGATTTGAATTAAATTTGGTGAGAAGGTTCCTTTCATCTTCTAAGGAACATATATATATATGTCATATTCAAAATGTCATAATTTCGCCAAATTAGCCGAAAGTGTTGAGTTTATTTTTTTTTAATATCTAAAAAACTACTTAACATAAGAAGATGATTTGTATGTCATTTTTAAGAGAATAAATGGGGCTACCTACAACCAGTATGTTAAAAAAAATTTGCAAAATATTAAATTTTAAAAATGGACTTAGCCAAAAACCTAATTTTTTATTCGGCTGATTTATTTTATATAATACCTCAAGCTGTTCTTTAAAAATCCTGAAACTTTGAAGGAGGTGTCTTATTTTTTTTTTTTTAAGATATAATTTTTTTTTTCTTTCGCAACCTTTAAAAAAATCCTCTTAAAATAAAATTTTCATATTGTAATTTTGAGTAATAAGTAATTTATTAAGGCTGATATGTTTGATTTTAGGCGATTCAAAAAAAGTAACGACATTGATAAAGTTTCTTTTGTTTATTTGTTGCATTTTTTTGTTGGAGCTGAATGATGGCACTTTCAAAGAAAATATTTATTCACAAAATCAATTTTTAAATTCTGGGATAGGTGAGTATGTATATGAATATAAAAAGTATATGAATACATATTTAAAAATTTAATGTTTCTTAATCAGTACTTTAAAAGATCCTTCATAAAAAAGAAAATATTTATTATAAATTGAACAAAAATTCTGCTGACTCTTGTCAAAAATAAAAAATGTTCATAAATATAAGTAAAATTTATCTGTATTAAAACTTCCTTCCTTTATGTTTTTTTATTTAGAAAATTTTTTTATATTTATATGTTAAATGTAATTTTTTTATCGATTTACAATTTTTTTTTTTGTGTGATTAAATGTAACTTTTAGTTGAAATTTTTTATATATAATTTTTTTTATACAAAGCGATATTTTTCTGTGACATCATTTTTTTAAACATATTAAATATTATTAAAAATTATAAATCCAACAAACAAAATTAAGTTAAAAAAATACATTATAGAATTAAGTATTTATATAATAAGTTATTTAGCTTTTAAAACATAAACAATTATTCTAAAACCATACAAAAAAAAAAAAAATAAAAAAAAAATAAAAAAAGAAAGACAAAAATAAATAAAAACAAATTCAATTAAAAAATAGTTAATAAATTGTACTGAATTTTTTTAAATTAAATAAAAACAAAATGAAAGGTAACAAAATTTTCAAAATCATTTTAGAGTGTAAAATGGCATCAAAGAAAAACATACTAAGTCTGGGTTCACACTATGAAAGTTTGCTTTCAGATATCTGAGTTAATTGGTGACAGAATGGGAAAGAAAGGCGGGTTTGGGTCATACGCCTGAATTTTCAAATCCCGAATTCAAATTCCGAATTCCAAAATAACAAATTCTAAAATCCCGAATTTAAAAATCCCGAATCGCTAACTAAAGCTCCTGAACATAGTCGGCCTTCGGCCGGGCTCAGGGTCTTTCTCCTCTATGGTATTACAAACTCCAGCATCCCAAACTAAAGCTTCTCTAAAAAAAACGAATATTTTATTAAAAGAGGTTAAGCAAATTCCAACTGAAATGCAGCTACAAAATTAAAACCATTACGATCGGAATGTGTTATCGGAATATAAACCTGAAGTTCTCCGTACTTCTATTGTGTTTTCTTTCATTTTTCATATTATATTCATTTAATTTTTGGCTAACAAAAAAAATAATCGTAGGAACACAATTACATCGTATGAAAGTAGTAGCGTACGACGTAGAACCGTTGTCAAATTAAAACGTAAAATATCCCTGCGGGAAATTTGTGTCAATTGTTCCAACAGAACTGGTCCTGGGATTTGTGAAACTAGAATGAGAACAAACAGAAATAACTCATAACATGTTAAAGGATAAATAATCAATTAACTGGTATATTAAGTTAGACCAAAAAGGTAGATTTTTTAAATTTGTATTAATTTTGTTTTAATAATTTTTTTATATAGATGATTTTTTATTTATTTTTTAGGGCCGTTTTTGTAACAGGTTCAGTATTCACCGGTGGTGTGATACATTTCTTTGGTGCTATTTAAGAATTTGTTCTTAAAATGAATTCTATTACATTTTTATTTGAAAACTGCCACTAATACTAAATACGTTTATTGAGAATAGATGTATGACTGGTCATATGGTGGCTGTTAGGTGTCAATTAACCCCGTCCAACGACAACCCCATGTAAAAGTAAAAGGTCCCATTCATATAAAGAGTTAGAACTAGAACCGGTCTCTGCCACCAAAGCACGTATCGAGGAACTACTTTAGTGTCAGTTCGCTTCCCACTAGGGATTTTATACAAAGGTACACAATAGCTGGCGTAACGTAAAAGAGTATCTATGTAGTACGTTGTATCACGTATTGTCATAAAAAAGAAAATTAAACAAATTAAAATTAATTTAATTTTGCGTTTTCAAATTAAACATTTGAAAAGAAAATGGAAGGAATAAAATAAAAAACAATTGGAATCAGAATGGAATTTCCAAAGTATAACTTTTCAAATTAGTAATTCTCAAATAGAAAACAAAATACGTTAACGATGGAATTGTGGTCCTACGTTCCTACGACATATGACGCAATTGAAATACTAGCATTATGTTTAATAAGCATGTAGAGAATTCACAGAAAAATTAAAAATTGTCTCTAATCACCAAATTCATACCAAATTCATAGAATCAAGCAAACAATTTGTTGGTTTTGCACCTATTACCAAAATGATTATATTGATTACTAAAAATTTAAAATTTTGAATGTTTTTTTTTCAAAACATGATATTTTTAATTTTAATTAAAACTATTCCGTTTCAAACAGTGTGTTAATTAATTTCATTAAATGTAGCTCAAGTTTTAACAATTTCCAACAACAATTTTACAAGTTTAAGTTATTTTATTTTAACGCTTATGTGTGTGGACAGGTACCTGTGTACCTATTGCGTTTTCAAATCGAAATTTTTTATATAAGATTTTAGTCTACAATTCTACAATTTCAGGAGAACTCCTAACTTTTTGTTATTATTATATTTTCATAGGTGTTTATATACAATATCAGTTGGGGGGGCGTGGCATATCAATTTGCTTTTTGCACCCTTAATAGGGTGAATAGGTACCTGGGTACCTGTATACGTTTTATATGGAGGCACATGAAAAAAATTAATTAGTTGCTTTATTAACGTGTGATAATCTAGCAGAAAAAGTTGCGAACTTCAGCAAAAGTTGCTAAATTCAGCAAAAAACTTGCTGAGTTTAGCAATTTTTTTTGCTAATGTTAGCAACTTTTTCTGCAAAGATCCTCCCAGCAAAAAAGTTGCTGATATTACAAATTTTTTTTTTGGGTGTAGGATTTTAAAAAATATATGAAAAGGGGAAAACCAGAGTAAAATTCTAATATTATCTCATTAACCATCGATTTTTTGTACAATACAAGACAAAAAATTAGATTTTTCATACAATTTGCATGAAGGTACCCAGGTACCTATCCAACCTATAGAAGGTGTTTTTTTTCCACACACATAAGGGTTAAACCAAAAAAATCAATTAAGATCTTTGGTTATTTAATTTTAATTAAAAATGTATTTCAAAACAGCTAAAATGATAATCAAATCAAAATTAAATTTTTAATTTTCTTTCAACTAAAGAAATAATTTATTCAATTATCACATTCATTTAATTCAAATACTTTTTAAACAATTTTTTTTTAATTGATAAAAAAAACTGCTGATAATTTTTTCTGCGTACATTTTTATTAAAAATAAATTTCGATGTATACAGAAGCATATAAGTTCTAAAAAAAATTAAAGAAAATTATAGCAGGAAAACTTTCATAATGTGAACCCAGTATAAAACATGGAACTAAGAGAGATTTGCAGTTATTAAAAAAAACTTCGTTTGCTTGTGGCAAGACCGTAATAAATAGAAAAAAAATTTAACAAATCCTTTCCAGACAGATTAATTTAGGTTTAAAAATTCATTCATATTCATCTTTACATATAATACTGCAAAAAAGCGTATGTTATAATTTTTTTTTTTTTTTTGTAAAGATATTAAGTAAACTTAAGGTATGTCCACACTTATCAAATATTTGACAAAAAAAAACTTTGAAAAATCCGTTACCACAAAATTTATAAACCATTTTACACTTTTTTATTGATTTAATAATCTCTATTTAAAAAAAAACAAATGCTGTGATAAAGCAAAGAGTTCTATGTGTCGAATATTATCTAGATATCTACATCTATATGCAGTTTGTTTTTCTAAAGAGGAGTTTTATATGGCATAGGTATAATTCTTATGATATCGGAAACGTAGTCTCCAATTTTCATCAATTTAGCTCCAAAATTGGGATCTGTAACTTGCGCATAAGGTTAGCATGGCCAGCCCTACGGAAAAATGGACGGATATCGTTATATCGATTCAGAAAATGATTTTGAGTATATCAGTGTTTTATATTGCACAGACATCAGCATAAACGCAGCATACACTCTCTACATATCTGGTATGGGTATTAATCAGTGATGCCAATAGTAGGAAATTTTCCCTTTTTGTGGGGATTTTTTCGTAAAATTTCCAGCTCGGGGAAAAAGGACAAATATTTTTTTAAGGCAAATGAAGGGAGTTTTCAAAATATTATCTCTTTTTCAATATATTGTGTAAAAATACGTAAATATTCGCATTATTTTAATTTACTGCCAGGCCCACAATGTCGATAAGAATATTTCTTTCGCATATTTGTATTGAAAACAATAATTAAAAACTAAATTTTTTGTGGTTTTCAATATAAATATACGAAAAAAAATTTATTGTCGGAATTGTAGGCCAGGCAGAAAAAAAATAAAATTGTTCATATACAATACGATTTAATTACAAATGCAGTAATTTTCAACAGAAACCATATACCATGAGTCCTAACAGCCTGACAATCTTCAAAAGGCTTAGCAGCTGTATTATCATGTTAATCATAATAATATATAGATTAAATTTAAAACCGAAAAATATTTTTAATATATATTTTGTTGATTTACTTACTGGCAACCTTAACGTAAAACTGTTACAGATATTTTACATCATATTTTTGTTGTAGGTCGCAATTTTTTATATATTATTTTATAGAATTTTTATTCTTTTTCTCTAAAATTACACAAAACAATGGTCAATATTTTTGCACCATGTTCAAAAAATATTAAAATTTTTTTTAGCATTCATATATTTTATTTTGTGACACTTTACAATTTTTTTTAATGTACCTATAATTTCTCTATTTTTAATTTCTTTAAACTTGATTTTTTAATGGGTATTTTTTTTTTAATTGTTTAACCACTGAATAACTAATAATTCGATTGGCATATGTAAAACAAACGACACAACTGATGCAAAATTATATTACAAATGGCGATAACAAAATATTATTAGAGTAAAGCTTTAAAGATATATTTTTTCTCTGCGTGTATTAGCTTATTTTCGCTATTTGCCAAAATGTATGCGAAAGTTAAGAGCGAATATTTAATGAATAAAATTTCTACATATAACTTGTGTTTGTACTGAGAAACAAACAATCACACCTTCAAAACTAAGAGAAATGAAATCATAAAATTTCGAATTTTTAAAAAATTTAATAAACACTTTTAAGGATATGGATGGATATATTTTTAAAAGGTAAATGTTCTTATACTTTTGTTCAGGTGAACTGAAGTAAGTAATCTTTTTAAATTCTGCAGAGCCTTCCCTTTTATTTGGTACCGAGTTTGTAAAAAATATATTAAAAATAAATTGTTTAAAATAAGCATTCTTGAAAAAATTTAAGTCCTCTAAAAAGGACAAAATATTAGAAAATGAAAAATCAAGTACATTTTGCCTTTTGACTATAGGATATACAGTGGCGTTTCTGGGAAAACGAAAAAAATTAAATTTGTCACACACTATTATTTTTGAAATTGAATTTTTCTATGTGTGTGTATACAAATTTTTCCTATTTTGCGAGGCACTAATGGTACACTTTAAAAACTAAGCACACATTTATGCGATACGCAATAAGACATACAGAGATGCAGTATAGTAAGTGAACGACTTCTTAATAAATGTATAACATTTGAAGAACTACGACATTCCCTAACTACGAAGCAGGTTTGTAAGGGAGCATATAAAAGAATAACGGGCACAAAAAATTCAGTGTGCATATATATTCACCAATTTTCATATGCGCTGAATTAAGCGCTTTCTGTATCAAAAATGTAATGCTTCAAAGTGGGAACTCGCCATATAAAATTCATGTCTTCCGTTAGCGATATGGTAACCTAAACGTTTCTCCCTTACATACCTGCTTCGTTGGAAGCTCAATTTTTTATTGGGTAGTATTTACATAGTGAAAGGAAAACTTTATTGGTTGTAGGCGAAAAAGGATTTTTCTTAGACAAGTAGAAAATTTTTTTAAAAGTCAAATATTTGTTAAGTGTGACCATACCTTTATAATGCAATCTTCAAATTTGTAAATCTTTTTTTTTAATGATAGACTTAAACATAGAATTAATAACTTCCAAACGTATACTTTATAAAACACATTTTAATTCAATATCCATCCGAAAACTGGAAATACATACAAATATTAAAATATATAAATATTGTCCCGAAAAAATAGTTTAAAGCTTAATTTTAATAAGCCAGAGGAGAAAAAGTCGAATCTCATCAACTCAAATTCATAGTTTATATTGATATTAAATCTTAATTAACTCTATAAAAAATAATAAAAGCTGAAAACACGTCCTTTAACTCTCAAATTGATTTGAAAGTAAACAAAAATACTCCGATATTTTGGCTTTAAAGTTTTAATCTAATTATTTTTCTACTTTTGGATTAATGATTTTCATTTAATACTCGTATTTTTTATTGACCAAACTAGAATAGAACACAAAGGTAGATAATAGTAATTGAATAAAGTTATTTAAAGCAAAATTCTATCAATTAAAAAACAGCTTGTAGATAAACGGCATTGCACACAGAACAAAGCAATGGCGACAAAGCAATTGTCATGTGGAATCTCATATTCGTCAATAAAATTATTTTCATTTTTAACTGAAAAAGCACCAACAACCGAATTTGTTAATGTAAAGAAATACTTTTGTATATTCAAATTTTAATGTTAAACAAAGAGTTTGTATTATTGAATAAACTATTTATTAACAATTAAATTTAGTTTTTTATTACGATTTTGTCATACTAACAATATATTTTGTTGATAATTAATTTTTTGCCATTTTCGAGAAAGCAAATGCATTACGATTATTATATAAATAAATTTGTATTTAAATGAAGTTACATTATAAATAATTTTACAAATTATTTTCCAGATAGACTTAGAACTGCAAGCACTAGCAGAATCTGACATCTGCATTAAACGAAATCTTATATAAAAATCCTGTAATAACTTCACTTGCAATAAAGAGTGACTAATTTTTTTCAACTGTCCAATTATTTGTTCGTTTAGTGATTTAGCCAAAAAAGTATTTGGAAATATTTTATGAGGATCTTCCCTTGATGCTGTTGCTAGTCACCAGAAGCTGCTGGCATATTTCAAAAAGTAGCAGAGGTTAGATAGCGGCTAACCAAAGGAAAAGTGTATAATCTTGCCAAAATGCTGCATGTAATTAATGCAGAAATGAATTTGATTCACATACATAATTTGCCATACATACACCCGAGTTGGGCAGTATTTTTTATTTGGATTGTCTTCACTCTAAATATGAAATTTGTATTATTAACGTAGTCATTTAATTTCAAATGAGCTTCGTGAAATGGACAAAGTAAACTTCCACGATTTGTGCACAAGTTTTTCTAGCGCTCACTTATGCCCAAAATATACTTTGTATTTTTTCAGAAATTTTGACATTTTTGGTGTGATGATATTTGAATCGCTAAGTGCAGAAAGTCAACTACTGACAGTTTTGGTCGAAATGTATTAATAATATATTCATATAGAGTCGAGCACACTCCATTCAATGAGTGCAAAATTATGCGAAAATTATTTGTTTTTATATAAATAACTTTAAAAGTTTATAAATTTCCATTAAGTGCAAAAAGTGAACATCTTCAGCAGTAGACTCCTTTCTGCACCAAATTGAATTTTTTTTTAATTTCCTAAACTATTTCGTTTTGTTATATCGTCGAACAGATTTTATAGTACTTCCGAATCATATTACTCAAAG
This sequence comes from Pollenia amentaria, assembly GCA_943735925.1. Lineage (NCBI taxonomy): Eukaryota > Metazoa > Arthropoda > Insecta > Diptera > Polleniidae > Pollenia > Pollenia amentaria. The sequence continues at coordinate 181,049,837 of OX031007.1, read as the reverse complement.
TACACTCATAGAAAAATGCATCTTCATATTAATGATGCACTAACATCAGAATTGTGACATCAATGCTATTTCAAATGGCATCAATGAGACAAAAAGTGGCATCAATCCAATCACGAACGTCCTCATACAATTTTGTAATATTTCATGCGGCATCTATGCTATGATTACAGTAAAATCAATTCGATGCTACATTTTGTGTATTATTAACATTATGTTCATGTTTAAAAAGTAAAATGAAAAGCAAAAATTCCCATATTATATATTTTTAAATTATTTGGTTAAATACATCAAATTTTCAAAGTAGAATGACTACGAAACCCATATCGGGCATAATGCTGTTGTCTTATAATTGAGAGCCCTTCTGTTAACAAAGGGCGGAATACAACAAAAGTAAAACAGACATGTGTAACGGGTAAGTAAATAAGAATGTTCTCTCACTTTGACTTAAGTCAATCCCAATGACTTAATTAAATGAGAGTTTGTCATTAAATTGAGAATAAGGAGTACTTTCTACGATGTTACTTAGTCATCGCACTGATGACATGTTTTATTAAACTGACTCCGATTCGTAATTTCTGTGATGCCGAGGTGTCATCCCATTAATAAAATAATTTCAATTGTTGACCCTGATGACAATTTGGTCAAGTGATGTTAAGGCTGACATCAAAATGAAGTGTCGGGGGGTTAAAAACGAACACACTTAGCATAGTACTGATATCAAAATACATCAGCGCTATGACGACTTTTCTATCAGTGTAATATGCATTTGTCATAACCTTCCACTCGACAACCATCATATCCGGATATTTATACAGTTTCCGTTATTAGTAAACAAAATTTGAGTTGCAATGGCTAATAATACAGATAAAATAGCTATTAACAAAAAGAAAATCAAAAATGTGAATGAAGTTAATATCCCCGCTGAACGTGATTACTTCTATAAGGAACTACTTGATTGGCCTATAGCAAAAGCAGTAGATGATCATTCTTATTAATAGCTTAATATATAAGCCAATTCTAATCAATAACACACAATTTTCTGATTGTTTTAATTATTAAAATGCCCAAAAAACAATTTATCTAATGTAATAAGCGAATTATGTATTTATATAACGACTTCCTTGAATTTTATTAAAAGGGGTTTACTTCATGTACCTTATTAGAGTGTTGCTAAGAAACCAATGTAAAAAGTGTCATCTTAGACAACTTTAAAATAAAGTCTGTTTGCCCTCCACGAGAACAGGATATAAAATTCGAATTTGTTATTATCCATAATTAACTACAATGTTTTAATTGATTATCTCGCTATGAATGTTTTGAAGAAGTCTCCTTTCTGCACTCAGCGATTCATTTGTTAGATGTGAACAATGTTAACGAGTGTTCTCCTTTTTTTGATCTACAAAAATGCTACGAGTATAAAGAACATCAGCACACGTAGAGAAAAATTATGTTTAAATATGGTCACCTCCAACAAAACTATTTTTAAAGAAAATGTTATATATATTATGTTTAATTTAACCATTTTATTGCCACCGACAACCATATAATTGTTAAATCAGTCCTCCATCAAGAAGATAGAACCATATTATGGTTGCTTCTTAACTTTTTATGGTTGAATATGACAATATTTTGTTTTAAAATTAACAACAGTATGTTACTCTTTCCAAGAGCACCATGCTATTGTTGAAAACCAATCATGCTATAATAAGTGTTAAGCATTTTAGTTATTATTAACCAAAACATGTTCGGAGGCAACCATAATATGGTTGTGCGTTCTTGATGGAGGACTTACTTTACCATAATATGATTGTCAGAGACAATAATATGGTTAAATTTAACCATAATATGTTTACAATTTTCTTTAAAAATAGATTTGTTGGAGGTGACCATATTTAAACATGTTGTTTTCTGGGTGCATGAACACATACGATCAATATCCTCTATACAATAGCGGTGTGTGTATACAAATAAACAATATGTGCACGCAGAGAAAACACATTTTTCTTTATGGTAGCCGCCAACAAAATTATTTTAACCAAAACTTTTTAACATACTATGATTACTTTTACCATATTATTGTTTTCGGCAACCATATTATGATTAAATTCGTCCTCTATAAAGAAGCCGCGAAACATGTTATGGTTAAAAGTATTAATAATACATATTAGAAAAGTTGTTGCTCTTTGAAGAGAGGAAAATATTATTGTTAATTGTAACTTCAATAACTAATAACATAAGTCTTAACTCGTAATGATCATTAAAGAGCTAGTGAAAGCAATTTAAAATTAAAAACGTCCTAACGTAAGATGAAGGGATTTAAAAAACAACCCAATAGCAAATATTGTTGTTTTTTTAATTTTTACGATTTTTTTTTAAATAATAAATATTAAAAATTTAATAAAAAATAAAATGGAAATAAATTCTACATCTTGTATATTTTCATTATTCTAATTATTTGCATTAGATAAATAGTTTTTATAATAATAATAGCATTAAGGCTTTATATGAGGCACATTAAAAAAAGAAACATTTATTAAAATAATTAAAGTAGTTTATAAATTGGAATATCATATACCCATAATTTGTTATTTATTAAGAAATTTTAAAGTTTATTAAACTAAATTAATAAAAAACGATTAAATTAAGTCTAAGCATAAAATTACTCCAATAATCATAAACATACAATAACAAGAAAAACCTTAGAATTCATATAAATTAAACAAATTTTCGATAATAAAATTCATTACTGAATATAATAAAATGGGTTTTATTTTTATTTCGGTGTTTTAAGACAAAAGTGATGTTAAAAGAACAGCTGGGGCGAACGAAAATGTTTGGTGGCGAATAGTCGTCGCCAAAAATAAAACATATTTTTGTATATGAAAATTAGAGTTTTTCCTTTCCCGGACTTTTCATTTCCCGGAAAAACTGGATGTATTTTCTAATTTCCCGGGAAATCATGGCTAATATAAAGCGGTGCCAAATATTATTTTACTTAATGAAGATAAAACAAATAACGATTCATGAGATATATTAAATGAGTTTATCAATGCATTAAACGTTAGTAAAATGCAAAGGGGCCTACCATCATTTAAAAAAAACAGAAGATATAAAAACTTAATAAAAAGGCAACCATTTTGAATATAACAATGATTTTTTCAGTTATTATCGTTAACAAGTTTTGAATTAATAATACGTTTCTGAAAAAACACTATAATTTGCTTTCTATTAAGTTTCTTATCGCTCCTGAAAAATTTTTAAAAACGAGGATTGCCCTTTTTTCATTTTATATGACGATGTAAAGAACTGAAATTTTTTTTCTACTAACGATTAATGAATTCATAAACTTATTTAATAGATATCATGAAATGTTATTTTAGATGACGATATGCAAAGCCAACAACATGGCCATTAAACCAAAATAGTTAAATTATTCAAACAGTGTATTTGCTTGAAAGTAGAATTTTAGTAAAGAATAAGCATTTACAAAATCGTTTGACAGCCTTTTTTAAATTTAAATCCAGAAGAGTCCTGACAATGAGAAAACAGGTTCCCTAAAAAGGCAAACATGCTCAGGATGTTTGCTTTAATAATCAAAAGAACATTATATAAGCTCTGGCCACTTTCAGTATTCTCAGCACTTCTCCAACAATTTGTTATTCCTTTTTTAAAGAAAATTATTTTCTAATTAAAATTTTTTTCGAAATATCGGAACTAAATAAAAAGGAATATTTATTTACAAAAAAACTCTGGCCTCGAGCTTGATTAATTTTTATTAAATAGTTTTTATGAAGAATGGAATTTTACAACATTTACTGATTTAAAATTGTATTGAAAATTTTTCATTCTTAATTGACCACGGGATTGAAGCCACGTTCACGGACCGATTGATTTGACATGTTTCGATAGTTACCACACTATCTCTCCAGAAATCTTTGCTGTTTAACACTCACCGCCATTGACGAGAGCTGGCAGTCAATAGTCAAACATCAATCTTTAAAGAAAATCGTATATTTACTTGGTGAATCGAAATTTGTCAAATCAACCGTGAACGTATGTTCAATCCCGTGGTCAGTCAAGATTGAAAAATTATGAACAAACTTTTATTTATTTTTCCTATGCTAGGGACGTGCAGCTCTACGCTTGTCTGCAGGAAAGTAACCAGAATCTCTGGCGGGAATCGAACCTGCAAGCCAGGTACTGATAGACTAGCTCACTACCAACTAGCCTACTAAAATTCCTTTCATCATAAAATTAATTTAAATTTATGAAATTTAATGAACTTTATCCTGATTAAAATATAAAAAATTTGGATTAAAAACCATAAACAGTTCATTCAGACTCCCGGATGAGTGCAGTGCATTGTCTGCCAGGTTGAGATCCTAGCGATCTAGAGGGCGACGAAGGTGATACTGGGTCACATCTAGCGCACCCTTATGGTGACAATCAGGGTGCGCTAAGGGCATCGTCAAATTATACGGTGCGATCGTGCCTGGTCGCACGGTGGAGGAGTGCTCTAAGGGAGCGCATGTTGGCATTCACAATAAGGCTGTGTTGGGTAACCGTACAGTGCAAGGTTGATGGCAACGAGGTGGCGGAGGGGGTTCGAATCTGGACTAAGTGGTAAGGGACAGAGCGGTCAAAACCTCCTTGTGTCACTACTATGGGGTGATGAGGGGAAAGATTCCGTCTTGCCGTTAACCGATCCTGGAAGGAAAGAACGGATTGCAGGATGTCGAGAACATTATAGCCCGGATTGGATGCAGGGGAGATCAGGGTTCTATTAGGATTGGATATGATTGGACTCAGGAGCCTTATAGGGTTCCTGACGGGGCATTGTTCTATTAATGAGTATATGGGACAATGCCACTGTCCTAGGATGAAAGGTCCCAGGCATAAATGGCTAGGGGCTAGATTTCACGACGAAGTGGGGTGTATCGCTGGATGTAATCCAGCCGATCTACTCAGGGAATTAGTACGGCTGTTTCTGTTGGGGAGATCGTAGGGGGGTCTTGTCCTACGTTGTATCTGTCTACCTGGCTAAAACCTGTAGACTATTTTCTTCTTTACTTCTCTCTTTCCTATTTTTCTTTACTGAAGGGATTCACAATAGACCTCATTATTTTCTTTGAATCGAATCAGCAGTTCCTTTATTAATTGCTGCAGAAAGACATATTTACTGCATTTTCAGAATCTAGTCCAAAAAGAATATTTTATGCAGCTGCTTTGCGAATAAAATCATAAAATTTTTTTTTGGAGCAATTGGGACATTTCTTTTCGTTTTTATAAAATTAATTTGGGTCTTGAATAATATTTAAAATTGTGTAAATTTTTATTCCTCTTCATTTACTAGTTCGAAATTTAAGAGCATCAAACATTTATTAGTGTCTTACTTGTCGGATTTAAATTGACATCTGTTTCTTGACAAAACTTATTTACAATTATGTCAGATTAAAAGTTGCCATGATTAAATAAAAGAAAATTTTCGTAATTTCCACCCAAATTCCCCGCGATTTTTATCCTCAAAAAAACACTAATTAACATACAAACAATCATGGCGCCAAACGAAATTCGTCATACGACTCTCAATAGATTTATTTCTATGGATTTCGCCGTCGAACGACGAACAAACCAATAGCAGATGGCCATGTTTGGTGTCAGTTCTGAAGTGTTTTCTTTAATAAAGTTACTTTTTATTTGATATGGTACAACTCTGATGTTAAAATAACATAAATGAAAATGAACGTATTCACCAATTTGGATTACAAAAAAAAAAAAAAAATTAAATGGAAAATAATTTTGTATTTTGATAACGGTAAGTATGAATAAAATAACATTTCATGTGGCAATTAAGGACTTGTATTCGAGTTTAAGTTTTAGATTTGGATAACCAGAAAGCTTGTCATACGTTTCCAATGAAGTCCACCTCTAAAATTAAGAAAATTAAAAATTATCTAGATTTATTTTAGTCCGATTAACAGAAATGTTTCATTAACTAATGAAATGTACTAGTTAAAATCTACAAAAAGTTTAGCGATGGGCATGGTTGATCGCATAGAGTTTAGGACTTCTACTATTTAAACTTGCTATTGTTACATAAATTGGTCTAGTATTTTACAAATATAAGAATAAAATTTATTACTATGTTTTGAAATATGTTTTCTATATTACGAGCAAATCGATCAATATTATACAGAAAAAATTGTAAAAAAATCTTTTGCAATTAAGTTATATGAATTTAATGTTCAATAAAAACTTTCATTATAACTTTAAGTAAAAGTATATAATGAAAATTTACAGGTAAATAGATTTTTAGCACATAATATAAACCAAAGAGATTGCTTTTAAAAATTCAAAAGGAATCTCGCAATTCGTAAAAAATATCTGAAAATCCCCAAAAATAAGTTTTTTAAATTTTAGGAAAAATTTTCCGAACAAGTATAGGACTCTGGATTCTCATTAAACAATTACTACAAATATATTGGGTGATACATGCAGTGCTTGAACTTTTTTATTATGGCTGTACTCTTGGAGAAAATAAGGCATAACTTGTTAATTTATGAAAAAATAATATATATTTTTCTTAACAATTTGTTTCTATTAATTAAAAGATTGAAAATTCTTTTTAAGCTAAAAACTGGCAGAGAAAAGTCTTTTTCCCAATTTTAAATTTAAATGCATATCGTCGTTGCTCCGAAAAAACAACTATGTATTTTTCCTGGGTTTTCAGGAGAGCAAAAAAAACCATTTTATGTAGTAACAGTAGCCAATAGTTTTAAAGTGAAACGGTTTATTGAATAAATGTTAACATTGCTTTAAGTATTTCGTGAAATAAAAATTCACTTTTTCGCCATTGGGCAGCTGTAACAAAATTTTTCGAAAAACTACACATATAGTTTATTGTGAATCAAATAAGCCATAAGCCATTTAAATCGACTGACAAATGTTGAAAACTAGACTTGATAGAAAAATGAAATCCAAAGATTTAGCACGCTAAAGTTAATTAAAATCACATGACAAAGAACTTACTTCCGAATTTTTTTGTGGTTTTGCCGACTTAAAGCGATAAAAGTAAAAGCAAGCAAAATTTTGTAGGCCCCATTGTAAAAAAAGCTTGATGTATTAATTTTTAAAATAATCGCATATTTTGAGGATGATAGAAAATACAAAAACTTATTGTGAATTTTTCTGATATTTAAGAAGTTTAAGTGCTAAATTCACCATTTTTCTCAGTCAAAATGCATTAGTACTTAAAAAAGGCTAAGAGCTGTTAGAAAAATTTATCTTGGATAGAAAAATTCTTTTGGTATTAAAGGAAAATTACAATTCAATACAAAAGCAAAGAAAAAAAGTAAGAGAGTATAATTAGTGAAGCCCGACCATGTAATACCCTACACCACAGCATTTATAGAAAATTTTTCGACTTTGTTCTCTATTTGGGCCCCATGGGCAATGATGACCTTTGAAAATTAAATTGTGTTATGAGGTTAAGATTTATATAAGAGTACTTTTTGCCAAATATTATCTAGACCCAATAAGCAATTTTGATGGAATTAAAGTATGAATCAGGTGTAATTCGAGTCCTGTTTTCCATATTCAAGCCTTGAACTATACTTGAATACCAGTGGAATACAATAACATACTTCAGCAAAACGGTTTCTGGAAATCCAGACAAACACAACAATGTAAATACAGTGAAATTCAAGTATTGAATTGCAGTTACGTAACACGTAATAATTATACTTGAATAATATTAATATAAATCAAGCCTACAATTTCAATGGAAATCATATGAATTTTTTTTTTAACATGGCGTAAAGAAAAAAATTCTTAATCATCATCTTCATTTTAAGATTAATTTACACCAAATTAATGGTTCCATTTTTTCGAAAGCTTAAAATCCTTTCAGTACACAAACATATTTACAATTGCTTGTTCACAAATATTTTTTTTTTTTTTTTTGATAAATTAACCAATACAAAAGTAAAAGAAAAATTAGTTTCAAACATTTTTGTATGAACTGGAATTTTACTTGAAAATAGGACATAAATTAAAGCTGGATTTCAGCAATATTTAAAGCACTTGAATCTTAAAAATTTCGTTGCTTATTGGGAATGTTTTCGCCTTATAGTGATTTTAAGAGGGGGGACGTCTATGGGAGCCATGGTTAATTCTAGATCTAATTAAACATTCTAAGATTGCATATTTGCTATTTTAGAAGTAATTGTCTGTAAATTAAATATCATTACTAAGATTTAAAAAATAAACATTTTTTGGAATCGTTATATGTATTTATAAGAGCAATGCTGAATTACAAAATAATTCCAATAAAAATAAGTTAGATGATTGGGCGAAATTGTATCTACATACCAACATTACAATTAATTAATGGGCCCAAAGCGTTTTTTCCGGAAAAACGCTTGTATGGGGAATATGAGACTTTATGAAACGATTCTCACTGCTTATAAAAGGCTTCGTTCTAATGTCGACTTACACCCACGTCTAATTTCATCGGTTTTTAGGGACAGACGAACATCGTTAAATCGATTCAAAAAATGATTCTTTGGCGATCGGTGTCAGAACAAAGAATAATTTCCTCTCCACTAGTAAAGTGTTCTTAAAAAGCAATTTTGATAATGCAACACTGTTAACGGTGACAGTTTCCTTGAATGCAAACGTTTACATTATTTTAAGTTTAAAATGCAAAGAAGAATTTACTTCAATATTTGTATCACTAAATGCCATTATACACTATCCCACAAAGTCTTAAGTATTTTTCGAAAATGTTTGAAAATTTTCAAAAAACAATAACAGCTTATCATGACAGGTTTGTATTTTTTTCAAAATACGTAAGACTTGTGTGATAGTTAGAGTTTTTTTATTCCCGCACTTTTTGGATTCCCGAGAAAGCGGGAAATAAATATCAAATTCCCGGGATCCCGGGATTCCCGCCCAAATTTTTTTATTTATTTATTTACTTATTTCTCCAGTGAAACTAATATTTCTTACTGGCTATTACGCTTAAAATAATTAAATCTAGTATCTATTATATAACAAAAACGTAAAAAATTTAAGATTAAAGTAATTTTAAGATACTTATGAGTTTATTTTGAAGCCAATACGATCATAGAATTCAATATACGTATATACATTGTCAAATTCAGGGCTCATTTGCATATTTAGAATGAAAGTATTAAAGTCTTAGTGGAATAAAATTTCTGAAAGGGCGATTAGGAACTGAAAGCACAATATTACAAATTAGGAATTCTAAAACAATTTCACCGTTTAACAAATTCAGCAGGAAGGATAAATTTTCTTTAGCAGTGGTGTATGAAGGTATACTAAGTTTGTAATTCCATGTGAATCTTTTTTTAATATTATTGTGAATCCTTCATTAATTCTATGCCGATTTAGTCATATGGGTGTCAAATTGTTTCTAGATCTTCTAGCCTGTTTGGGAGTGAATTCCAGCAGAATCACTTCAGTAGGGAAAAAGTTATGCACCCAAATGTGGAACTACCTCTCTAAAAACTCCAAAAAAACTAACATAAATTTGTCATTAAATTTCCACAAATTCGTTTTATTAGCCACCAAATTTCGTGAATGTCGGTCCATAATTTAAATCATGTAACTATGGCTCAAAGCGTAACGAATACTGTTTTTGTGGTGCAATTTAGCATATTCTACTTTCATAAGACTTAAAATTACTTGAAATGCCGCATATGAAGCACAATGTAGGAAAACACTTTACTACGCCCTTAGCCGCAAAACCTTACAATATTATTGTAAAATTTACACTTCAGTGTGCTAAGGCAAGAAATAAAATTTCGTGAAGATAGGCCTTTAATTGTCAAAGGCCCTATACAAAGCTCATTCTTAAAAATGAGCTTAATACGCCTTAAACTGTAGTAGATTTAAATATTGTGGTGAAATTAAGTTGGATTAAACTACTAAAGGCACTAGTCCGACATAGATTTACTAAAGTATTAAACAAAGATGTTCTTCAAAATTTCGGAAATTAGTCCCGTTCCGGGAATTCCCAGTAACAAACTCTAGTGATTGTGTAAAGCAGCTATAGGCAAACATGTAGGTTATACTGCTTACTTATACTTACAAAATTTTTTGTCAGTATCAAATTATTGCTGCAAGATACTTTTCCATAGTTGCATAGCAATTTGTTCTTTAACACTTAACATTACAGAATTCATTGATAACGTAATCATTAATTCATGATTTTTTTAATTTTAAAAGATTCCATAAGTGCATTAAAATTAGAAAAAGAATATAAAAAAACATATATATTTTTTTTAACAACAAAAAAAAAGCATTTAGTTCCTGTAAACCCAGCACATGCACACGAGCAATACGTCAATGCTACAAAAAAAATAAATTTTATGGAATTAATTTTCTAATAGATTAAATGTACGTCAAGTAGAACATGTGGAAATCAAACCCAATAAATTTATTCATAAAATTATGTACATTTAAACCTGACCTTTGTTAAACTCTATATTTCTGAAAAAGTATAGAAGAAAACAATACGGTAAAAGGGATGTATAAATAAAATAAAAAACAATGTATATAACCGGCATTTTTAAAGAGCATGCGCTTATTTTTATGTAATTCTTTGGCATAAATATTTAAGTGGAAAAACTCAATTTGAGGGGAAAAACTCAACAATGAATTGGGTGACAAGAATGCACGTGAAGAATTTTATGGCTGAATACTTTTTTTAAAGATCTTATACATTCTTTATTAAAATTATTGGTAAAATTGCGTATAAATTTTCTGGTTAAAAAAACTCTAGCGTATACTTATTATTAATTTAAGCAAACGGAATTAATTAATGCTTATACGCACTGAATTACTCAACGATCCTATAATTTAGGCCCTAATCATGTAAAACGCAACGCAACGCAAAAGAATAACATTGAAAGCACAAACAATGTCATAAATATTTTGTAAATTTGTTGTTGGTTTCTACAGAAATTCATGTACCGTTTTAAAATTTTCAACGCACACAAGATATGCAGCGTTTGAAATTTTAAAACGCAATGTGAATTTCTGTAGGAAGCAACAACAAAATTATAAAATATTTATGACATAGTTTGTGCTTTCAATGTAAATCTTTGGCGTTGCGTTGCGTTTTACATGATTAGGGCCTTAGTGTTTTTAAAACAGAAAAATACCCCAGCGCACAGTGGGAGATTTTGGAGAAATAAATAGGAATAATTCTAGATGCTGTAAGTGGTAAGTCTAATTGAACTGGTTCCTACCAGACATTTTGGCAAGAAATTTAGCTGCGAACGCGGCGGTAAGACTAAAGGCCCAACCATAATATGCATGAGGTCGCTTAAGCCAACTTAAGCAACTGTGCGAATACATATAAAATATATGTGGCCAACTATAATTTACTTAATGAAAGTTTTCGTTAAGTTTCGTCAAATGTCATTTGCTTAAGCAAAGTACAAAACTGAACGCGCATTCCGTACGGAATCAGCTGTTCGTGCATTGTTAAAAAAAAATAACATAAATTGAAATAGATAAAGAAAAATAAGAAAAAAGAAAAAGAGCAATTTTACATATTTTAATTTTTTATCAATTTTTTATTAATAAGTATCTACAACAAATACCAATTTTTTCTTTCTAGAACGGTGCTTGTAAATTAAAAAAAAACATAAAATAAACAAATACAGGGCAGTAATTTTTTGGTATTTTTTAATTTGAAGTACTCGCAAGAAAACAAAATAATGCACAAATATGCAACGTGGATCTTAAGTTCATGTAAGTAGATTATGGCCACCTAAAAGTTTTCTTTAATTTGCTTATGCATTTAATAGACGTTTCGTTAATTTTTAACAGTACCTTAAGGTAACTTCTGCATAATATGGTTGGGCCTTCAGGGCCACTAGAGCATGGAGGGATTGCAATATCGGACATGCTTGTTTCCCAAATGATATATATAAGCACATGGACGTTGATTATCTCGCACCGGCGAAATCTTTGATCATGAATTAGCCACAAGCGTTTCGGATAGCGTAGTTCACTCTGATGACCCAAAAATTCCCGTGGATGCGATTCGGATATTCACTGACGGGTCTGCAATATACTCCGATCAGCTAAGCTCGGACATTACTATAGGGCTTCCGGAACACTGCAGTGTCATTCAGACCAATATAAAGGCCATCTACACAGCATCGAGACACATACGGTATGGTGTAATATCTTACAGGGATATTTAAATTATTATCGATAGCAAGGCGGCGATAATATCCCCGGACAAGGGGTTCATCACATCGAGAGTTTTCCAAGAATGCCGGATGTATCTGGAGGAGATAGCATTGCATTCAGTGGTTACCCTTAAGTGGGTCCCCGGACATAGGGTCATGCATGGAAACTGCATGGCGGACTTCGTTGGCGTATGCAGGCACCACCTTAAATCAAGACAGTTCAACATATAATATAGGTATTTCACTCCCAAGAAGTAAGCAAGTTATTGCGTACAAGTTTCATCTTACTACCAGTCAGAGATGGGTTGATGAAATTACCTGTTGGGAAACTAGGAAAATCTGGCCCATCATAGATGAAAAATGATTCGGCGGGCACTACAATTCTCCAGACATCACCTCAGAAACCTAATTGCAGTTATAACTGGCCACTGGCCCATTTGGGTGGAACGCCCAAGGGCTAGAGCTCTCATAAAATGACTTGTGTAGAACTTGCGGCGATTAGGAGCAGAAAGACTCAACTGATCATCTTATCTATCATTGTCCGGCATTCGGAGATTGAACACTTGAATTGTTTGATAACAGAGCCCTTGGGGACAAAACTTTTCTCTCTGATATTGATTTCAACAAAATCCACTCCTCTATTTAATCAACTGGGTGGCTGAGCTATGATATCAGCAGCAAGATAATATAGGACTGTTGGGAGATGAGTAAACATGGTAACACAACGAGAATGAATTAATGGCCCAACGTGAGCTGTGCTTGATTACGGCTGCCAATGGAACCTTACTTAAGCTAAGTTGGATTGTTATAAAAATCCAGGTGGCAATTAAACTTGCATTTGAGTCAGTGATGTTATAGACTTTTAAGAAAAGTCCCTATACAGCCCGAAAAAATCCCTATGTTTCCCTACGCGCTCAAAAAATTGTCACTACAAAAATCCCTACAACTTTTAAATATAGCAATTGGTGTTAAAGTATATACATATTATTTATATTTGTTATACATGCATACATACCATTAAATCAGTTCTTTTTAAAAATTAAAAATTTTCCCGTGATTTCCCAACAACCGCACAGATGTAAGGATAACAATTTTTTTTTTTGTCTAAAGTGGGAAAATTAAATTTTCATTCCAATTTTTCATTTTGGTGACCTTACTCCAAAAGTTTTTGATGCACATCTTAAACAATATATCAATTTATTGCTCTGAAAAATTAAGTTCTTGTTAAAGAGTGTTTTACAAATTTATCTTAAAACCAAAGTTGAAATGCGGGCAAAGCAATTTAACAATTTGTAATGTTGCCGTATCAAAAATTTTATTTCTCTTTCGGTTTGTGAGGACAAACCGAAAAAGATTGCCAAATATATACAGTTTTGCCACATTTTTGAAAAGTCCCTACATTTTAATGATTTCAAAATATCTGTCCTTCTTTTCCTTACGCCATTTTTTTAGAAGAAACTCATTACGAATAGGGATTTTCCCTACGAATAACATCACAGATTCGAGTTTAAATTTTGGATTTGGGGTCTGTAGACATTTTTGGAACGCTGCAACATGTTCCTAAAGACAAAATGTACATCAAAGTGAAGGAAATTGTATCTTGATTTTAAAATATAAAATTAATTTTAACAATATTAAAATTCGTTGAAGGCATTTTGCAAAAAATGTATTTTTTAAATATTGTAAATAAAATAGATTTTTGTTTACGAAATAAAAACTTTATTAATTTTTAATACCCAACGAAATTTTACAATTAAATAGATTTTTAAATGCCAAATACAAAATAATAGCAAGCGTTAAAACCGCTTTCACCTAATGGAATAATATTGGAAAAACAGAATATCGATAATATTTTGCATTATATCAATTAATTAAAAAACTTATGAAACTATTAAAAAAAGTAATGATATTCTTTAAAAAATTTCATACAAATTCTAAAATTGTTTGGCTGTAGTTTGTATATAAATCAATTCAAATAAGGGCCTGCAAAAATAATGTTATTCAATACAATTTGTTTGACCAAAACACATCTCCAGCTGATTTTCTTTTCTGTATGGCTATTTTTGGACGCAGTATAAGTGCTACCTAACAGCTACCATTTAACAAGCCACACATATATACTCAATGAACGTGTTTAGTGTTAGTTACTACAAAAAATATGTCCCAAAAAATTTGTCACATCATCGGTGAATACTGTACTATAATTCATTACTTTTTCTATCTTTTGGCTCTTATAATAGCAATTAAATGATTGGTTCTTCTTTCACTGGTCGTGAGCTCTAGAAACATTAAATAGAAACATTAAACAATTAGTAGCCTTTCAAAAAATTATAAATAAGGGTTAAGTTACTTAACAATTTTGTTTTGGAAAAATATAAATACAGAAAATACATTTTTAACTAAAAAAAAGTAAATAACATCTATAAATTTTCTTCAAATTTTCTTTTTCAAATTAGATATTTCTAAACTATAAAAAATAAACCTTGCATATCGTTTGCTTTTTGTAGAACTCCATATATTTCACTAATAAAATCAATCTTAAATTATGAATTCTGGATCGTTTTAAATTTTTGTAAAGCCCGAGGTGTCCTACTTTGGGAACCTATAGCGGCCCTCCAGATTTGTCTTTGGATCTCTCGCCCATAACCTAAACTCGAATTTAAGTCGTCAGTTTCCGCGTTTACAAAATTATTTCCATTTTTCCAATGCCTTACACTGTGCAGCCTCTGCAAAACATAAAAATACAATTGAGCCATTGATTTGGAAAATACGTTAAGTTTATTTTTGGTTTTTGCTAGATATTATATTTTCTAATTTTTGTCTCTATATCAAAGTGTTTACTGTTGTCTTCTTTTTGTACAGTTGAAAAACTCAAACAAATGTTTTCTAAATTCAACGATTTTAAATGCATACAAGTACCATGAGCATATTATTTTTGTTCATTCCATTTTAGGTTTTTTTAAGGCTGCATTTAAAACATTGATAACAACTCTAAAGCACACTACACTTAATAAATTAAGGGAAAAAATTAATTTACAATATTTCGAATTAGAACAGGGATTACAGACTTGTTTAGGGACAACAGAAATTTATATATTAAAACATATTGCTCATTTACTTAAATGGGTCAAAAATACTATTTTCCAGTAGAGCCGTTTAAAGGGTCTTATTCAAAAAATATTAAAAACAAAAATAATATCAAAAATATCGTTCTAACAGCAAAAATGTCGTTTCTTTGAAAAACTACAATCTTAGCATTTTGACGAGCATTATAAAACTGAGATGTGTCATTGCTGAGATATGTCATTGTTATAATTAAAAAAACGCATATTAACAGCATCATTTTTTTAACAAGCGGCAAATTCCCAACAATTAAAAAAAATTTTGCTCAAAATATCAATTGTGACGTTGCAAAATCATAGACCTTACAATATCCAAAAACTAAAATCTACTTCTGTTAAAGAAAGATTTATTGAAGGTATACACAACATCAACACCCAAACTAACGAAGTTGTTGCTACTGAAGATACATGGTTATCCATAAAGAAAAATCTACAAGATCTGTGCAAAGAAACTTTAGGTTACCGACAATCAGGACAGAAGGAGTGGATATCTGTAGATTCGTGGGATTTGATTGAACAGAGAAGAATTCTCAAAACAACAATGCTAGGAGAGAACGACCCGCAAGCAAAAGAGAGACACAACGTAGAGTACAGCAGATTAAGTAAACTTATTAAACGACAAATAAAACAAGACAAGAAAACGTTTTATGATAACATGGGTACTGAAGCTCAGACAGCGGCAGAAAAAGGTGATATGAAGGAGCTATTTAAAATAACAAGAAAACTTGCTGGAAGCAACTTCAGTGGGTGCTCTCCTGTTTTAGATGATGTAAACGGCGTTTTAGTGACAGCTAAACAAGAACAACTACAAGTTTGGAAAAAGCACTTCGAAAAGACCCTTAACATTGTACATAGTGAACACACAGGCAGGTTTCCGCCCTGGAAGATCATGCACAGACCAAATCAGTACTGTGCGTATCTTGATTAAGCAAGCAGCAGAATTTAATTCGACAATGAACCTTGTTTTTATAGACTACGAGAAAGCCTTTGATGCCCTAAAAAGAGAGTACATATGGATGGCATTGGACGCAAGGGGAATCCCCCAAAAAATAATAAACATCTTAAAAAGCAGTTACGAAAATTCAACATGTAGGGTGTTACATGATGGCGCTCTTAGTGATACTTTTACAACAATCAGCGGCGTAAGACAAGGATGTGCGTTATCACCACTACTATTTATCACAGTAATGGATATCGTATTTGATGCTATAGACGAATTGCCTGTGGGTTTAAATTGGAGAATGTACCAAAGATTAGGTCATCTTGAATACGCAGATGATGTGGTTCTGTTAAGCAACAAACAGACCGATATACAAACCCTTATAACATCTCTTACAACTGAATCAATGAAAGTAGGTCTGAAGGCAAACATATCAAAGACGAAGGCAATTAGAGTTAACACAACAAATTCCGATAAATTCGCAGTTAACGCTCAAGAAATCGATGATGTTACCAGTTTTAAATATCTTGGCAGCATAATTAGCACAGATGGCGGGACGTTGCTAGATGTACAAAACCGATTAAAAAAAGCCAAGGGCAGTTTTGCAATATTAAGCAAGGTATGGAGATCCAACACAATCACCAATTCAACGAAAATTCGTATATTTGACTCATGTGTTAAATCTACACTGTTGTTCGGTTGCGAAACCTGGTTCCTAACCGAAGCACTCAGCAGAAAGTTGCAAACGTTCATAAATAGATGTTTACGCAATATCCTAAGAATTTGGTGGCCGCAAACTGTGTCAAACGAGGATTTACTTAATAGAACCAGACAACTACCAATTAAAAACGAAATACAGAAACGTAAATATGGTTGGCTTGGGCACACTCTCAGAAAAGGAATTGATGAAATAACACATTCTGCCTTGGAATGGAACCCACAAGGACGGCGCGATGTTGGTAGACCTAAAACGACCTGGAGGAGAACAGTTGCAGCTGAAACTAGAAAATCATTTAACCAGTTGCGGTACATAGCTAGGAATAGAACGGAATGGAGAAGTTTTGTAAAAAATATTTATTTGTGATTAGACTAAGTTCGAATTTCATGAATTGTAAATAAGAACATGTCATAATAATAATAATAATAATCAATCGTGATATTATGCACATAATGGTGTTTTCTTTTCTACAAAAAATGTGACAATTTATTTAAAAAAAATGCAATTTGGTGGTCGTTTCTTAAAAATGTTTTGCTCTCTTAAAGAGTAGCATGCTTTATTCTAAAAAAAATCGCCCTTACTAATGGCATAAGGCATTGCACTTTACGCCCCGTACAAATCGACAATGTTGTGAATGCCCTGTAAAAAGATGGCTTCTGATTATATAAAGGGTTACCAGACGAAGTTGGGATAAAATCACTTCTAATCAGGACAGTAAAAATTTAAAATTGTAATAGTTATGTTTCTATTATTTAATAGTAAAAACATAAGAAAATATTACACTCTTAATGATAGGTTGTCAGTGATATAAAATTTCAGTGGATTCGGTGTTATAAAATTGTTTTTGAAAAAAAAAACGTCAAATCAAGAAATCTTAAAAACTTGGTGTTAATAAATCGGCAATCTGTCAAAGGTACTTTCTTGTTTACATAGTTTATAAAAAACAAACTAAAGAAACTGGAATTTCGTCATTAATTTTGTAAATTTATTTAATATCAATCTATTAACAAATTTTGGTTTTTGTATATTTTTTTTATATTTTAAAGAACAAACTTTTTGCCACTGTTTAAAACAGGGCGGTCCATTTTTGTGTTTTGTTCTCGTCAAATAAAAAATGGCATTATTACAGGGTCGCCAAGACATTTCAATAAATTGAAACAATCGTGTTTTTGAGTTATGATACTAATAAAGTTAATCAACATTATGTTTGTGCCTATATTTGTACGTTTTGAAATGGCACTACTGAAAAGAAAATTGATATCAAATTTTATTATTTTACTTTTAAGACATTTATCGCATAGATCAATAAATTCTATCCAGGGAATATATGCATAAAAATTTTTTTTTATATGTGACCACTTGGGAGCCCAATATTTTGCTAGCTTAAGCTCATATCTTAGTAGTACTTGGTTAGGATTGTGTTCCAATGATGTGTTACAAATAGTATTCGAAAATAAAGCTAACATTATTTAACGTACGGTACGGTACACACATCCAGAAGCGATATTTATTTTTTTAGTGTTTTTGTATTAGCACACAACCCTTAATACCCTTCATAACTATTTTCATGAACGTAACAAACATTATGCAATGTAGGGATGCAGTAGACATACATTATATTTTAATGTTCTTTAGTGTCTTTTTTTACTTTGCTGAAGGAAGGTATTGCACTAGTATTGCTGTTGTTGCTTGGTAATTTAACCCATCACTGCACGAATACGTTTGTATACGTTTTGTTTTTGTGAAAAAAAAAATTTTTTATTAAAAACGTTTAAAAGGTTTTGTTGTGTTTACCAGCCAAAAAGGGCTCTGAGCACAACTGCAACGAACGAACATGAATGTGCTGAGCCGAACACAACGAAGTTTGTATTTTTTTCCGAAAAACGAACGCAATAAAATGTTCTCATATTTACGTTGAGTTGGATTAGTAAAGAATATAACTGTGAACATAGATCACTAGCAAAGAAAAGTTAGTTTTAAAGATATTTACTACACAAACACTATTAGTGTTTGTGTTTTCCATTTCACTAAAATACCGAACGCTAAAGACCATTATATATAATGTTTATTTTCACACAATGGGTTTATATATTCAACAATATTGCACTTAGAGCTAATAAAGTATATATCGTCCCCTTAATAAAACAATAGTGTATACGCATGTACACCATTATTTTTTTATTGCATAATAAGAATCTACATAACTGATTCTAAATGTGGTCAAAATTTGGTTGAGTTCTACTTCCACAAAGTGGGTCAAAAGATTAATTGAAATATTATTGTATAATTGCGTGTTTGAAATTTTTCATTAACAATTGTGTACGTGTATGGTATGGTGTTTTAATTAGTTGTTACTCTGAATATCATTTCAAAGAAAAATAGTGTATAAAAAGCATACACTATTTTTATTATTCACTATTTTTATTATTTCATAACAAAATAAAATCGAAAAATGACGTATATTGATATACACAATTTTTTAATAATATATTTGGTGTAAAATATTCAAATAAAATAGTGTATACCATACGAAATAAAATAGTGTACTATGATTTTCATACATATTATAACAAATAAAATAGCCTAAGTGACATCATGGTACTTTGAATCCCATTTATTTGCAATTAAAGCACTTGTAAATTAATGAAATATCATCTCCTAGTAGCCCGATGATTCCATCACATATTTAAATGACCACAACTCAAAAATATCGATTATTTTCTGAGATATTAGTGTTTTCCCATTTGTCTAATAACTCAAAAATTTTAAACTCTATTATCTCGAAACGGCAAAAAAATTATACACTATTGTTTTATTAAGGGGACGATATTAGGGTATTCATTAATGGATTAACGGTTAACCGATTAACTACTACCCGATTAACTGATCGGTTAATTTAAAATTGGCTACTTTCCATTAACGATTAAACCGATTAATTTCAGTTGATTAACCGGTTAACAGATGTAACAAAATTTTTAATATTTTTTAGTATTATAAAATATTTTTTGTGTTTTTAATTATTTTTTCGTCACATATAAAAAAGGTATGTGTTCAGAAAATATTTTTTCATACAAAGAAGGTGTTTAGTGATCTCCATTTTTAGAAAGTGTTTGCTGTCAACACCTTTTTGTTTCACGTACTTTTTTTATGTATGTGTTATTTGTTTCTTCTTATATTAACTCATATCAATCTTTTAACGGAATTAACCAAAACAATTAGAAGTGTTAAAAGTTTTAAAAAATTAAACAGGAGTCTAGTGTTACGGACGGTTTTATGTGCTTACAGAAATCTAGGAAAAGGGCTGGAAAATTAAATATTCTGTAATATGGGTTGCCTTCGATTTCTCAAACATCTATGTTAAGTGAAAGAATTTTTCCCAAGTCAAGTTTTATCAAACCCAAAAAAATTAATCGGTTAAATCCTAAACATTTAAGCCAAATTATTTTTCGAAAAGATTATTTTATAAGATCTCTTTTAACTATTGAAATAACTAATAAAATGATCAAACAGTCAATTTTAAGTTTATACATAATATGTATGTATTAGTCAAAAAATATGATTTATGTACATATTTATGAATTAATTTTTTGTTTGCTCGTTTTGGTTCAAGAATTTTTGTTATGGTTTTGTTTTTTTTTTACTATTAAACTTCAAATAATAAATAACTTATGCATTCTTATTTACTGATATTACTGAATTTATAAAAAAATCTTTATTAATCGGTTAGCCGATCAATAACAAAATTAACCTATTAATATCCGATTAAACCAAAACCTCGGTTAATTAATCGAGCGATTAACCGATCAAAGCAAAAGCCCGCTTAAATGTATACCGTAGTATATACACTGTCGTGACAACAGGTTAGCGCCTCTCCAATGAGCTTATTATGTTTGCCCTTGTTGTTTTTGTTGTTAGTATATTAATACTTTTTGGAGTTCCATTCCACTCGTCATTGTATGCACTGAATCTGGTGAAGAAAACATTTTCCTGAAATTTACCGTTACATTTTTTTTCTATTTTATTTAGTTTTCGATGAAAAACCCAACAAAGTTTTTGCGTCCTCATGTTAGCGCCTGCAATTTCTTTTTAGTTTTTCTTCAAGATAAAAAAGCGTACCGACACCAATTTTTTTGCAATCTGAAGTCCAGCTATGTGCTCATTTGCAGAATTAATGCGCATTTCAATGCGTGCCGAGTGGAAAGGGGGTTTTTTTTTGTGTAATTTTAGTATTTTTAAGTATGGAGCATTTTTATCAAACTTTTAATAGTAGATAAGCCTGCTTCAACGCCAACGTTTGCCCTTTATTTTTCGGCTGAGTCATTAGAGTTCGCTGCTTTTCTCAAAATTACGCTTTTACTAGTGTGCGGAAGAACCCTATTTTTAATTTTTTATTGGTTTTGCCATTTTCCGTCTTATTGGGCAAGAATGCCTTTGTAACTTTACGACTTTTATCGATTTTTTGCAAAATGTCGCTTATTAACAGCCTTAAGTCCTTGTAAACTTAAATTTTCGCTTTCCCAGAAAGTGATTTTCCTTTACCCATATTGATAACAAAAGATCGCTTTTAGCAAAATTTGGTGTCGATACGCATCCGAATCTTTAAGAAACACTTAGAAGAAATTGCATGCGTTAACCTGATGATGTAAAATCTATGGTAGCGTTTTCATCGAAAATAAAATAAGATAGAAAAAACAATTATATGGTAAATTTCCAGCAATTTCCTTCTTTACGAGATTCAGTACATACAGTGCCGAGTAGAATGGAACACAAAAAAGTACTAATATATTAACAATAACAACAACAAGAACAAACATAATAAGCTCATTAGGGAAGCGCTTACCTGTTGACGCGCAGCTTGAATTCTGGTTCGGCTTTCCGAAACCCGAGATGTAATTAGGACTAAGTTGTAGCATATTATTATTACACTTATGGCTAAAAAATCAGTGAGTGTTTAAACACTGGTTTAGTTGAACTAAACTTAAATTTATATGTAGTTTAAACTCAACAGTTGTAAATCAGTGTCCCATGTATTATATATAGTTTAATAAGTAACATGTGGCAGCACTACGATAAATGTTGACAAATTCATATGGTATGTATTGGTAGTTTAAACTCCCAATTTTATGCGTTTAAAGATGGTTTATATATTTTCTGATTTATAGATTTGTTGGTTTAAACACATTTTAAACCAAAAAGGGAGTTTAACTTGCTCTGATTTATTAGCCCTTAGATCGCAAAGGCCTGCTTCTGAAATTTAGAAAGTTTGGTCAGCAAGGACTGTGATATGAGCACAACCCACGACTGCCTCTCATTTTATCCATAAATCTGAAATTTTTGAAATGTTTATTTAATTTTTTAAAATTCGTCTTGAATTTCACCTCAAATAAACTTAGCAGAATACTGATTGTTAATGTTGAGGTTTTTATGTATATTACTTCCAGAAGAAAAACACTGATCTATTGGAAACTAAAAACACAAAAAATCAAACAAATAAAAACTCTAGTATTTTGCCATTTCAGTTCTATGATGAGGGGTTATATGTTGTTAAAATGTTACAAACGTTTATATTTATCACACCTTTTATTCACCCAACAGCCAAGAAATATTACAAACAAATCAACAATTTCAAACATTTATCTAATCTCCTACATCATGGAGGAATTACAAGCATAGAAAAACATGTAAACAAAAACTGCAACAACAAAACAACTCAAACAAAAACCAAGAAAATACTCACCAACTGAATTTCTGCTCATAAAAAACGACGTCCAGAGTGGAAACTGCAAAAACAAATGAAATAAAGCCAACATGTTTTTTTTGTTTTTATGGTTAAATATTTTACACTTTTTCAGCTACAAGTTAGTTTTTATACAGTTTTTGCATAGATTAGTAGGACAACTGCAAGCGACACTACGAAAAAAAAATATTTCAAAAAATCTACCAAACACATATTTTCTTTTAAAGAAAAATTTAGCAAAAGTGCCTTAAAGATTTAAAACAGAAATAAAATTTAAAATACAACTTAATAATTATTCAATGCTTTCATTTAATTTGTGGTCACATATAGAAATACATACGAGAATAAATTGTCATTAACCTTGTGCTACTAAACAAATAACAAAAACTTAAATACAAAATAGTTTTAAATTTTAAATTCTTTGTAAATAAGAATTAATTATTTCTTATGTAAATAATACAATTGTTTACAATTCTGAGATCATCTGCCAAAGTTATTTTTATTTATTAGAAAAGCCGTCAACAAAACCCCCACTCACACCCAGTTCTCACAATGTTAAAGGACTTTAAGGATAATTACAATGAAAATTTATTGGATTACAATAATGATAAGTAAGTTTTAAGAATTTAAAAAAAAAATTTATATTGAAATAAAATCACAGTTGAAAAAAAAAATTTCAATATATCAACAAAAAAAATGTTTGAATACACTAAAAACTTAAAGCCAATGTTAAATTACGTTTTTAACACAATCTATAAATTGGAAAAGATGTTGAAAGTAAATTGAAAATTGTTAGTAAAACATGTTTTTGTGGTACAAAAACTTAGTAAAAAATGTAAAAAAGCCGCAAACAGGTTTCTATTACATTTCAAATTAATCGCAATTAAAAGCTCTTTTTTGTAAAAAGCACTTACAACAAGTCTGTTCAACAAAACTTAGTTGCAACCATGAAAATGTGAATTATTTAATTTAGAAATTATACATAATCAAATAGGATGTTATTATTGAGGAAGTTTAAAGATTCAAGACAAATTCCAATATCTAATTTTTTCTAATTTTTTATAAAAAAAAATATAAAGTGTTGAATTTTGAATAGTACAGGGTAAACGAGCAAAAGGTAAACCATGACCAAAAATTTTAATGTTATTAAAAAACTTTGTTTTACGGATGGTAAGACAAAAACCCCGTCAAATAATTGGATTATAGTGTATTTATACGACATCTCAGTTGTCTTGAAGAACAACTGTTTGGCAAAAATTAATTTCTATTTTTCTAATTCTTACGTTTTTGCAAATGAGGTAGAATGGAAATAAACACTCCAACTTTACTATGCAGAGGTACTTACAGCTTTTAATAATAATTTTAAAAACATAAAACAAAAGTTAAAACTGACTGAATTTTTTTTATTAATTTTTAGTAACTGCAATCAAGAATTTTTTACTTTTCGCCGGTTAAATACAGATACTGGTAGAATTAAAATTATACTTTAAAATAAAGGTTACAAAAACAAAATAATAAGATCAATGAGGAAATACCAAATATACAGTTCAATTAGCGGTATTTTTTTATTTCTATTTTTTTTTTTTTTTTTTTTTTTTTTTTATATTGGAATTTGTTACGTACGTGGTGCAAAAAAAATCATTTGTATATGTCATTTATATTTGATCAGTCGTAGGTGTTTCCAAATAAAAGTACAAGCAAGATATTTGTTGCAAGAAAATATGGATCGGACTTTGTTTTAAATAAGTATAATAAAAATTTGGCAAGCTTTTAAAAGTCCACACGTACGATATTATAAGTACTATAAATGCAACTAAATGCATCATCTTATTATGTTGTGTTAAGTTACAATTTAGTCCAAACTTTGTTATTGCAATCTAAATAATCTAACCAAATATGATTGGAATCAGTCTTTTTTTGACCATAGCACCCATACAAATACTACTCCCGAAAAAAGCTTTTAATGCCATAACTTCCTTATAAATGCTGGTATTGACATTTGCGACAATAGCTCTTACGATTGGAACTTTGTTATGGCAAAATGTTGTACTGGTAGGTTCAAAATTAACCATAGTTCCCATATAAACTTCCTTCCTTAAATCGGTTAGAGGCAACCGCATTTCATTTAGATGAAGATATCTGAATAATATTTATCATAAATAACTTTTATATAACTCTTAACCTCATAGCATAATTCTGTTGTGGCGGCCATGATTGACCATAGGCCCCAAACTCTCAAAAATTAGTTTTTAAAATATTATGGTGTAGGGTATCATATGATCGGGTTTGACCGACTATACTTTCTTACTTGTTTGTTTTTAGTTTTTGTATACATATATTTACAAAAAATATATTTCATACCTTCTAAATACTGTAAGAGAAAAATCTGTCACGTACGGTATGTCACGACCAATATTATATTTTGCTTATTTTAAAACCACCAGAAAAATTATTTTTTCCAATTACGGATAATAAAGGAAAACTATGTGGTTTAATGTAAAAAATTAAAAAAAGAAAAATACCTCCAACATTCACCCTTAAATTACTTCCGTTTTATGTCACGTACGATATTCACTTATTTTGCTCGATTTTTTGGATACTAAGGTTCCGAATGTGATCATTTTTTTCTTCATATATCCTTTAAATGAAACATTATGATACATGTTTTCCAGTAACTATTTGGTTTTGCAAGATTTGTATCTCTCTATAGGCGTACAAAAGTTATAATTATGTTATAATTACATTTGACTCGTTAGAACCAGGAATCTCAAAAGTTGGATGTTAAACAAGATTTTTGAACAGAATTTAAAAAAATTTTGCACTGTGCAGAATTTTTCAAAGGACGCAAAGTATTGTAGCGTTCACCATCGTAAGTAAAATTTTATACAAAATAAAATAAAAATTATAAATATTTGTTTTATTTAGCTATATTTTCACAAAAATATTTTTATGGATTAATTAACAGTGTCGCTGACACTATATTCCACTGGGAACTTCAGGACTTTGCGTATATTAAGTCCTTTAACTCCCAGTGGAACATAGGTCCAGCAGTGTCGGAAACAATAACAAATAAGATGTAATTAATACATATAACAAACTAAAGCCACGGTCATACTTGGCAAATATTTGACGTAAAAAACGTGACCAACAGGCAAACTAAAATATTATTAATAATACCACATCTTCCAAACAACAGTTCTTTACTATCAGCCATGTCACAGAGTAGAATTCTGTTCGGAAACGAAATTCATTGCGTATTTTGGTGCTTCAGAAAATTACGAAAAAACTTTGCGGAATGAAACCATTTTTGGTTTCATGAACGGAATGGGAGTTTTCTGTACCTTAAAGGCCAAAAAACTATAAAAATATACTTTCTATCGATAAACAAATATGTTTTCTTCGGTTCCGGATGGAATTGTACTCTGTGACATGGCTGTATGTCTAACAGTATAATTACTTTAATTTTATGATATTAATACCAAGTTAAATCTCACTAACTACACTAGTCGGCATAAGTATTTTGACGAAATACTTATGCCGACTTGTGTATTACCAAAAGTAGTGGTTATGATTATTTGGTCAAATGTTTAATAAGTGTGACCGTATCTTAAAGCTATTCAATTTGTCTACATCAAATAATAAAAAAAAATTTATAATCCATCTGTATTCAAAAAATTTATGTAATCCAAAAAAAAGTGTGTTTTAAATTTTGTTACTTTTTGCCATGGCTGTGGAATCGTTAGAAGAAAGTAATAACTCCGACTCCTACTCCAAACGCTGAAATATTTTTAAGTGCGACTCCGACTCTGACTCACGACTCGGAATCCTACTCTAACCTTGATGCGATATGTAAATATATGAGACTGATCCTTATTTGACTTTAAACTGTTTTTATACCCTCCACCACTAGTGGTGAATGACGCTCATTTTCGAAACACTCAAAAATTAAAAACAATGTTGGTGTCAAATTGCTTTAGTTATCCTAAGTAGTTGGGGATTGAAAGATCGGTCCATAATTGACCATAGGCCCCATATAAAGCCTACACCCTGATAAGAGTTTAGGTCTCCTAACACCTTAATAAATAACGCTATCATAGTAAAATTTGGTACGTCACAGTTTTATAGGACTATAAATTACACTGTAAAATTTCGTGAAGATTGGTCCATAACATACCCTAGGCCTCATATTAACACTACTCCCTGAAAACATTTAAGTAACCCTAAATAACATTAGATACGTCACTGTTTTATAGGACAAGAAATCAAACTGAAAAATTTGTTGAAGATCGGTTAATAATTTACCCTAGGCCGCATATTTAACCTACTTTCGGAAAAAAGTTTAGCATGTTAAAAAGCATAATAAATAATGCTATTGTAATACAATTTGGTACGTCAAAGATTTATAGGACTAAAAATCATTCTATAACATTTCGTGAAAATCGTCTCATAATTGAATGTTTTAATTGAAAAAAAATTGTTTGACTTGCATTAATTTTGAAACTTAACAGCAAGAAAAGCTTAAACTCATAAATGATATGATCAATTTGTTTGCTAGCGGAAAATCAGTACGGAATTTATTTAATAGTACAAACTTTTAACTAATATGTTAATTCAAGTGGATTTTTTATTTTTTCTGTGTTTGTATTAAGAGTACAGGGAAAAAATGTTTGCCAAAAATTGCTCAATTAAATAATTAACTGGTCTACATAAATGTTTTCAATTATTTTTTTGTTTGCTGCAATTAATATTTTTAATCAAAACACGTTAATTTAAATGTTTGTAAATTTAAATGATGTTGTGTATTTTTGAGTTTATACATTTATAATTTTTTTTAAATTTTTTAATTGACTAAATTTGTGTGACATGACTCGAAAATACAAATTCGTTAATTGATATGATTAATTCTAATTAGTAGCCAATTTAATTGTCTGAACGAATTGTTTAATTAAAGTCGATCTTCTATTTTTTCTTTGTAATAGACTGGCAAATGTTAGTTTAAAGGTTACATTTATGTATATCCTTGAAGAAAACTACGTTAAAGGCATTAATTGGCGGAGAAGGGAAATTGTTATTACTTCGCATAAATTTGGGACATTTAAATGCATAACAGTGTTGCCACATAGTAGCTACATTTTGTAATTTTTCATCGTTAAAAGTAAATACAATGAACTTGGCCAGTTTTTTTAGGGAAGTTTTATTAAGCAGCGTTTAAATCTAATTGGTTTTGATAGCTCGGTTCCTTTTTTCGTGAACGAAAATCTTACCCCCGATAACCACCATATATTTCTGCAAGCTCATCGATTAAAAAAAGATGGTTTAATATCAGCTGCTTTTACAAACCGAGGCCTAGTATACATACGACAGCTTGGAAATGATGAACCGACATGCATCAATGAAATTAATATTCTAAAAGAGTTATTTCCTATTCAACGCCCTGATAGTGAAAGCAGATACGGAACCCATAATAATACATTTCATGAAAGTTTATAGCCTTTTTAATTATTGTTATATTGTAATTTTCTATATTTCCGAAAAACCTTTTGAAAATCGAAATGCCATTACACTATATTTCAAATTTCGGGCCATAGTACACAATTTTAAACGCCATATGGCAAATATTCTTAAATATTTCATAAATCTTTTTAGATATAAAATTTTCTTTTTCAGTTTATATATACTTGTTAAAAATACCAATATTAATAAAAATGCTTGCATTGCTGGTAGGAACTTTGTTTGTTATAATGGTTTTACAATGTGATGGTAGGATAAGTGGCTCCAAAGAAAATTTATACACTATGACTAGAATTCTTTCCAGAAGAACTTCTGGTCTCAATATTTGCCATATTAATGCTCAAAGCTTGAACAACAAAATGGATGAATTTCGATATATTTTTGAAGAATCTGGTATTGACATTTTGTGTATTTCAGAATCTTGGTTTTATTCTGAAATTCAAGATAGTATTTATGGGTTAAATGGTTATCGTCTTTTCCGAGCCGATAGGTGCTCAAATGGTGGAGGTGTGGCTATCTATGCAAAAACATCAATAAACTGTAAACTTAAATGTAAGTCTCTTTCAGATGAGAAAATCGAGTATCTGTTTCTCGAAATATTTAATAACAATAACCAGAATCTTTTAATTGGTTCCATTTATAAACCAAATAAAGATACCGATTTTAACCCACTTCTGAGCAAGCTGACATCGCTTAGACTTCAATGAAAATATATTAGCTGACCGAAATTTGATGATGGATATGAATGCCATTGGCTTGAAGCTGGTTAATTGTTCTTTAGCAACCCACTTTACACGGACTTCAAGTACTTTACTCGACCTTTATTTTATTAATAATCTTTCAAAACTGCTGCTCTTTGATCAGCTCTCCGCGTCCCTGTTCTCGAAACATGACATGATTTTTCTGTCTTATGACTATAACATAAAATCTCAAGAACAGACACGGAAATAACTTTAGGAACATTGATTTTCAATCATTAGAATCTGAATTGTCGACCATTTCTTGGAACCAAATCTTCCTTATGCCAACCGTAGATGAGCAATTAACTTTCTTGCAGAATAATATTCTTTATTTATATGAAAAATACGTTCCAATAAAGACAAGTAAAATACGTAATGGTAAACCATGGTTTTCAAATGAGATTAAAACCTTGATCACAGAAAGAAACATAGCCTATGAGAGATGGAAGCGATTTAGAACTCTTGACCTCCATAATGCTTTTAAGGACGCTAGAAGAAAAGTAAATTCAAAAATTAGATCTTCAAAATCAATATTTTATAAGGAAAAATTCGAATCGGCTGTTTGCTCGAAGAAGAAGTGGAGGGAAATTCGGAATATGGGAATTGTTAATGGTAATGCTAAAGATGATAATACGATTGATATTAACAAACTTAATTATGAATTTACCAATATTCCAATGCCAGAAGTAGATCCTAATTTTTATGACAATTCTTCTAATACCATGGATGGCAGTAATCATAATCCCAATGGTGCACTGTGCTTTAATTTCATACATTTCACACAAGAAGAAGTTCTAGGTTCTATTTTGAGTATTAAATCCCATTCTGTGGGATACGATGGAATCCACCCGAAGTTCATAAAGTTAATAATTACTTATACTCTTTTACATATAACACATTTTTTCAACTTCATTGTTACAACGTCTACTTTTCCATCAGCGTGGAAGCACGCAAAGATTATTCCTATACCAAAAGCTGATAGCACATATCGACCGATAGCTATACTACCCTTTTTATCTAAAGTCTTTGAACGTTTAATCCATACTCAAATGAACCATTTTTTACATGATAACTCTCTGCTTACCGACAAGCAATCTGGTTTCAGACCTAAACACAGTTGCATTTCTGCCTTAATCGAAGTCTCAGAGGAGCTTAGAGCAAACGTGGATAACAGTATGGTATCGTTTTTAATTTTGCTTGACCATTCTAAAGCATTTGACACAGTAGACCATTTAATTCTTTGTCAAAAACTTAGGCACATGTTCTATTTTTCGCCAACCGCCGTAAAGATGATTTATTCTTATTTGTGTGACAGAAGCCAATCTGTGTATCATGGGACTGATGAGTCTTATAGTTGCTCCACTCCGAGAGGTGTACCACAGGGTTCCATACTTGGTCCACTATTATATGTATTATATTCTAATGACTTACCTTCTCGACTCAGTTTTTGTGGAATACATATGTATGCAGATGATGTACAACTTTTTATCAGTTGTGAACCGTCTGATATTAATAATTGCATTAACCGGATCAATAATGACCTAGATAGTGTTAAAGAATGGGCTTCAGCCAATGGACTCTCCATAAATGCTAAGAAATCAAAAGCTATGATAATTGGAAAAACCGAATCGTTGCCAACTATTTTACCACCAATTCTGGTCGGAGAAACTACAATCACAATAGATGAAACTGCCAAAAATTTAGGTGTAATATTCAACAGGAAACTAGACTGGTCTAATCACATAAATGTTATATGTGGTAAAACATATGCGATGTTAAGAAACCTTTGGATGTCGCAACATTATACACCTTTTGATATTCGAATGTTACTAGCTAAAACATATTTATTGCCAACGCTCTTGTACGGTTGTGAACTATTCGCTAACTGTGATACATTAAGTATGAAAAGGCTTAATGTAACGTACAATAATATTGCCAGATATGTTTTTGGCCGCAGTAGGCGAAGCAGAATCTCACAGTACTCTAGACAAATATGTAATATACCATTTGATAGCCTGTTAAAGCTTCGAACATTATTATTTTTTCATAAGGTGATTTACACCAAACAGCCTGAATACCTATACAATAGAATAATCTTCTCAGGGTCTGACCGAGGAAACAAAGTAAATACCTTTCGCATTAGAAAAGATATATCGAAAAGACATTTTTTCTACACTGCTATCAATCTTTGGCGCCAACTTCCCCCTAATATTCAAATCATTAGCAATGCAAAGCATTTCAAAATTGCAATATTTAATCGTTTAGGATAACAAAATTTATATAGCTTTTACATACATAATGTTTTAACAAATAGATATTGGGAATTATTTCTTTTTCATAAGCAACTTTATTATATTCAACATTTTTCATTTTTCGAATTTATTCTATGAGTTAAATTTCAGTTATGTATTTTATAAAGCTTTTTGTAATAGCTCTATTCCTTAAATTTTATTTTTAGAATAAATTCGAAAAATGAAAAATGTTGAATAATGTTTTAACTTTTATTTATTTGATGTGAGTAATATTATATGCTTTCTTCTTATTTAATTTAAAAATCATAATTGTTTAATGTCATTTAATATTTTTCAATTCTATCTAATTTAAATTTCTTTTATTTCTTATAATTAGTATTAAGTGATTTTATTTTTTTTACCAACAAAAATCATATTGTGCCATTATCTCCCCAGTACTATTAGATAAGACTAGTTCTTGTTGTACTGTATTGATTAAATAAATAAATAAATAAATAAATAAAATAAAAAGTTTCTTTTAAGTTTAAAAAAAAAACTTTACTAAATATACATCTATAAATATAATCAAGCTTAAGATGTAAAAAAGATTTTTCCTTAATTAATTACGAAAACGACCTTGTTTTTGTTTTCACAATTTTTATTTTTAATAAAAGATTTTGAATTTTATACTTTTGTAAGAAAACGCAATATTTGTATTTATTTTTTTTTTTAATAATAATTATCAGGGCAACCAAAAATTTTATACTTATTAAAAAAAGTAACACAAGAATTTAGATATGCATTATGTACAGTGACTCCATCGCACAATCGGACACTCTATAATATTTTGCTTTTACCTTATTTTTTCACTTACAACTGTCCAACTATGGGTTTACAAAAAATAAAAGTGAAAAATTTTAATTTATATGTTAGGAAAGGTTTTATATTAAAATACCTTATTAAAAATGTTAATTATGTTACTTGCAAAAACTTGAAACGAGAGAGTTAATTTAAAATTTACAAAATCTTTAACCGAATAACTCAAAAAAAGTATAAGAAAGCTTTAACAGCAAAATCCAGCAAGTTGGGCATAACGTTTTCACATGGCTATTTCTCCTTAATTTAAGAAAAATCTATATGTATATTTTTTATTATGGAAATACTTTGAATAAAAAAATTTATGAAATTTTGTTTTACAAATTTCCGAAAATTTGTTGTGTAAAAAAATTTGTGTGTAGGAAAAGGTTATCCATAGGAATCGATTAGAAAATACATATGTATTAAAAAAGAATTTATTGTTCTTAACAAAGAGGTGTCGTAGAGGTGTGTAGGATAAGAATGAATTATTTTATTGTGTCCGGAGAACGAATTTTATAATTAATTATTTTTAAAGTATTCTATTATATTGTCATTAACAATTAGTTATATAATCAATTCCCCGGTATAATTTGAATAAAAAATTAGGTTTATTTGAAAAATAATTTATTTATTTTATTTTTTGCATCCGTGGCATATTCTGTTTTATTGAATCCCTCACGCTTTGATACTTCTGCAATTAATTAATACACACATAAGAAAATTTAACGACTTAAAGGATGATTTTCCTTGTATTCTCTTATAATTATAATTTTTGGTTATTCTCGAAACATTTTAATTCGATCCGAGTTCATTCCTTTGTTCAGTCAAGAATTATCAAAAGAAAATTTTTAATTTATTTCATGTTGTAAATTGCTTCCTTCAATAAAAAAAATTATTTTATGAATATTAAATTTGATGAACTTAAACCTAAATAAAATATCAAAAACTTAAATTAAAAACCAACAGTTATAAATTTTTTTTATAACTGTTAAATTAATTTTTTTTTTCAAGTTCAACATTTTACTAATTTTAAAATTTTTTTGCTGTTTTAAATGTAATTTTCTATGCGAACGTTAACGTTCGAAATCGATGAACTGGCTGTATATATTATATAATTAGTTATACATGTTATCCACTTCATGTTTTCCAGCTGGGAAGTTTTTGGGAACACCTATAAGAAGCAATTATCAATAATACGCAAAAATTTCCTCTTATTGAACAGAACTAATACTTCAATATGTTTTTGAATCCCCTGCTAATTCTAAAAACGCAAAAGAATTTTGTAATCTTTAGTATTAGACTTTAAACATTAAACAACATCATTTTATTTTATACAATCATGACGATAGTTAAATGTCTTTAATTATGTCAAGAAAAACTAAAAAACTGCCAGTCACTTTGCATAGTTTTGAACACAGTGATGCAATAGAAAAAAATAAAAGACTGTATGAATACATCATAATTACATAAGTTTTGCGGTCTTTTAATTATCTGAAAAATTGTTATATGTTGAATATGTTGAATATCTGCTTTGAGAATCACAAAATATACACGTAATGATGATAATATAAGAGGGGCTTACGATGTTGATATCTACTGTCAAATAGAAGCTTTTGTTATTCTGTTTTAAACACAAAATTATTTTATTCTTCTCTCTTCAAAATTAGAGCTTAGGTGGTAATGGGTGATCATAACATATGGTTTTTTATCTGCATGAGAACTTAAAATGATAACACAAGACAAGAAATATTTGTCCAATTCACAAGCTCGTATTATTTTCGTTTTCGTTGTATAATTGTATATTTACACAATGTAGTATTTTTGTTGTTGTTAATTTTAACACACAAGTGTGGTGTAATTATTCAATAGATTTTTATATGTTTTGAAATAAGTTGCTTTTATACCAGGCCTGAATATGTTCGATTTGTTTAGTGAATTTGTATGGATCTTTTAAGAATGTGATAACAAAAACCACAAATTTAATTCTTTTAAATAAAAAATATACATACGTTTAATTCATTCCAATATATTTTTTTTACTTTTTGTATTAGAATGTCTTATCAATTAATATTTATCATATTTTCAACTCAAATTAAAACTTACATACCTGGTTGCTTAATTTCATGATATATTAAATAAGAATAAATAAATAAGTCCAAATAAAAAGCCAAGTAAAAAATTATTACTTAAATTTATTAATTACAAAAAGAGAAACGGAAGTTAAAAATGTATTTATAATGTAATAGATTAAGTTGGATTTGAAACCCCCTTTTTTATTTAATTGAAAAAAAAATATATGACATTTTAATATATATTGTTAAACTTGTTTCTATTATTAAATTTGTTAAAAATTTAATCTGGGAAGTTAATTCAAATGGCGAGTAATATTTGTCATAAATTTTCATATGAATTTGAATGGAACAAAATATCGGCCACACCGATTTTCGATGACGCTGTCCAAATTTTCGATGACGCTGAGGCATAATTGAGGTTCTATGCCGTTAATGTGCCGAATTATCTCATAGTTTAGCTCTTGAATTGTTGATCGCTTATCGATGTACACCTTTTCTTTCAAATAACCCCAAAGAAAGAAGTCCAACGGTGTCAAATCACATGATCTTGGCGGCCAATTAACATCCTGACAACCTGAGATAACACTGCCATTGAATTTGTCGCGCAAAAGAGCCATGGTTTCATTGGCTGTGTGGCAAGTGGCACCGTCTTGTTGAAACCACATATCGTCCACATCCATATCTTCCAATTTGGGCCATACAAAGATCGTTATCATCTCACGATAGCGAACACCATTCACAGTAACTGCCTGACCGGCCTCATTTTGGAAAAAATGCATCCCGATGATTCCGCCAGCCCATAAACCGCACCAAACAGTCACTCTTTGTGGGTGCATTGGTTTTTCGACAATCACTCTTGGCTTATCATTCGCCCAAATTCGACAATTCTGCTTATTGACGAATCCACTGAGGTGAAAATGTGCCTCATCACTGAAGATGATTTTCACGATATGCATTTTGATTTGAACGCCCATTTTCATAATAAGCCTGAATAACTTTAACGCGTTGCTCGATTGTGTATCTTTCCATGGTTCAAATTGATTTAGTCTGAAATTGAGAAATGTTAAATGAAATGCAGAAAACAACTTGGCGTTTAGGTGTGGTTCACATTCAACATCAGCCCTTAAAATTTAACCACCCGCTATATTTCTGTTACGAGGCTTACTTTAGCTATCCTTTGGCTAGCAATGAAGTAAATTGTACAGAACATTTATACAACTATTAAATACCAGCAGATTGTAGTGCATTTTTTGGCCCGCTACGACATTCGTCAGCATTCTTTGTATCCTATAACTGGATAGTGCTTATTGTAAATTTTATGTATGGAAAATATTCCTGGTAAATATTG
The DNA here is from genome assembly GCA_943735925.1 of Pollenia amentaria. Lineage (NCBI taxonomy): Eukaryota > Metazoa > Arthropoda > Insecta > Diptera > Polleniidae > Pollenia > Pollenia amentaria. Next base: position 181,014,330 of record OX031007.1, on the reverse strand, counting down.
AAGTAGACTATTGAAGTAGGAAAGCTTTATAAATTTTAATTTGACTTAGAATGCACATTCGAGTTAATAAAAAAATTTGTTAAAAATTGTTACATTTTTGTCAATAATCAAAAAAAAAAACCCCCTGAAGAAGGCTCACAAAGAAGTGCCGAAATATTGGTTTAAATAAAATCAAAAATTTCATATAAAAAATAAGACCTCAAGCTTTAAAATTTTTATATTTTCATTTTTTTTTTATTATTAGGTAAAACAAAATTAGTTTACTCAACTAACTATATACATTGAATTGACATGTTCAATTTATGACATTGGCAATACGATAAAGAAACGATACAACAAATTTGTCTGATCACAAGTGCATAAACAAAAATCGAATTTAATAATCAGATTTATTTATATCGTGCTAAACTCCCAGTTTTTATTTTTGATGAAAACACTAAAATTTATTGTTGAGGGAAATCTAGTTTCTATGCGCATTTCGCTGGTTGCGTAGGCCTAGTGTGATCATATAAGCTCTTTTCGAGCTAAATTTAGCTTTATTTTTTCATGTTAAGCTTGAAATATTTGATTTATCTTTAAGCCTTTTTTTTAGCTTTTTTCAGCTTTTTCTAGCTTTTTACTTTAGTTTCAATTTCGTGCATGCATTTATATTTCAAATCAAATAAAACAGATTATCAGTATAATTTTATGTTTCTAAGTTCAATATTAAAATTCAAAAAGGAAAAGTAAAATAATGAAACTAATTTTTTCGAATTTCTTTTTCTTGATACTTTTTTCTCCTCATTGAACGATTAAAAATTTCAATATTCCATAAGTCCATAATTTAATACCTACTCCAGGCAATGAATGGTGGAAAATGTTTTGTAAAAAAAGTACTAGAAATAGGTAAGATTTTCACCCCTTGAACGTTCGAAATCGGAAAAGTACTAAATTCATATTTGTATTTTTTAGAATAGTTACGAATGTGATATAATTTTTATTCCTCTGTTTATTGGTTTAAAAGTTTTACCTGTTTACTCCTCAAAAGGGCCAAATTTCAAAAAAAGTACCAGACACCTGCCCGCTTATTTTTTAAAGACCAAATATTAGTATTAGTATTTTATGTATCTCTCTTAGTTAAGGAGATAAGAAGCAAGTGAACTTACCTGTTTTTACCCTTTTTTATTCCGTTAATATTCGAGTTTCCAAAAATCCCGCCTTTTAGGATCGATTTGGCAAGAGAACAACCTCCGGTCCAAATTTCAACTTTTTAGCTTCAGGCGTTAAGGCTGTGCGATAATGAATAATTCAGTCAGTTAGTCCGTAATGTTACCATTTTTTATATAAATTAATGTATATATACCTACATTAACACTATCTACCTTTATTTTTTGGCTTTAAAATACGTCTTTAGCTCTTTTTTAAACATGATTTTATTTTATTTTAAAACCTGGTCACACTGCTTAGGCCAGCTCGTTAGGAGACTTTTTCCAAAGACTTTAGAAAAGCTAAAAATATTATACAAAATTATAAAGAATTTTGAACACGCAGGTTCAACTTGTAACAATATCAATCCTTAAGCAAAACAACAACAATAAACGGTGAGTTAATCTTTTCTTACATTCCCCTACAATTGGTTGTTTTTTCAACTCGAATTGTAGTTGTAAAAGGGTAAAAGAAAAAACAAATTGCTTAATAAATCAACTTGCCATTACAGTTTTTTATTTGCGAAGCACATGCAAATTTATTATCAATAGTTATTTTTGGGAATACAAAATTTATTAATAATCAGATTTATTTATAAAGTGCTAAATTCCCAATTTTTATTTTTGATAAAAACACTGAAATTTATTGTTGAGGGAATGCTAGTTTCTATGCGCATTTTCGTTTCAACGATAAGCCATTCGACAAAGCTTGGGAATTGGACATTTGTTGAAATTAAATTTTTTATTATAATCTGGTATGGCATTTATTTTTTAAATATGATTCCCGGCATATGTCCGCAGCGGATACAAGCTACATGGTCTATTTGATCATTACAATTTTTGGCTACTTAGTTTTATAAATCTGGCCGTTTGTCTTCAATGGAGGCTGACTATTGGCTTCCTTAGCTTCAAGATTTGATTGTTTGTTGGCATAAGCCAACGTTTTAACATAAACTACGTTTATACGTAGCCTATTCGAAAATTAAAATTATTTGCGATTTAATATCTTACTATTATAAATAGTACACTTTGCTCACGGAAAATTCTTTTTTTGTTTTTATTTATATTAATTATTTTATTTTAATGTGATGCCGGATAGGAAATTTAATGACTTGGTATGGTAGCTTTTTTATTAGGCAGCATATATATAGGGGATTTCGTGTCACGTGACCTAACTTTTGAAATTTGCACCAAGGTTAGTCCTAATGGATCTTTAAAAAAAAAAAATATGTTTAAATTTTTTTTAAATAATTAGTATTGTGGTTATTTTATTGAACGGTTAATGGTTTTTAATCCAAATTTCGATATTTTTAATCAGGCTTAAGTTCGTTTAATTTAATTTTCATTTAATTATTTTTATGAAGAAAGGAATTTTAAAACATAAAATTAATTACAATTTATTGATAATTTTTTATTCTTGCCTGAGCTGGGAATTGAACCCAGGTTTTCACGGACAGGTTGCCCTGACTACTTTCGATTGTAGCCACACAATCTCTTCAGAAGGGTTTGCCATGTAGCATTCACCGCCATTGACGACGGATGGCGTCATTAGTCAAAAATTAATCCTTAAACCAAATGCTATTTTATCTTTTGTAGATCGAAATTTGCTTTGAATGAATGATTACCTATTTTAATTGATTTACATGTTCTTCCTTACTTCTGTTTTTCGTACTTTTTTGTCAAGAATTCTTCATGTTTTTGTCTTTCTTTTTCATGTTGACCTTTTCAGCACAACTTGAAGGATAAATGTAAACATATAGCTCGTGCCTTAGCTGTTAACAATAATTAGTATTGTGGTTATTTTATTGAACTGTTAATGGTTTTTAATCCAAATTTCTATATTCTTAATCGGGCTTTAGTTCATTGAATTTAATTTTCATTAAATTATTAATTTTGTGCTCAAAAGCAAGCCTAAGTCTTTTTCTTTAAGGTAGTTTTGTATAAAAAAAAATCATTTCTAACTCAAGACGGCGGTTTTAAATTTTTAGCATATGCACTATTTTGAATTTTTTCTTTTTGTGTCTTAATGTTTCTAAAATTTAAAAAATAAAACTTATGCTGAGAAACTAGGCAAATTAACCTATCCGACGGTATGTAACATACCTAACTAGCATTTTATAGATTCGATACTGTGATACCCACAATATGGATATTAGACCGTCTCAGTTTTTATACTTTTTTCGAAATTTTTTTATGAACATCGATTGTCTTAATCTTCTTTAAGAACCAAGAATTTTGGTATATATCACTTTAATATTAATGAACGGCTCATTAACGTAGCCATTTAACCAGAAATTAGCATCGTTAAATGAAGAAAGTGCTTTATGAACTTTGCGAATAGATTTATTTTTTCTAAGTAAATTTCCAAAATTTTGTAAGGTTTTTCTCGCGTTAAACGATTCATGATGACTTGTCAAACTGAACAGAAATCTCAATACAGTTTGACATTCTAAGCTGTCTAACCATATATATCGATATCGAAAGTTCTGATGCAGCTAAAAAAACACCCGATGTACCATTTAAGGCTCGTATCTACTAAAATAAAACATGAAATAGTTATATCATTATTATCTTTGTAAACATAAAAAAATAGAAATGATTGTGGGTACTTCGAATATAAATTAAACTTGTTAAAAACTAAATTGTATTTTTGAAAAATTGCTATATATCGATATTGATCAATAATTGCAGCAATGATAGAAAACAGAAAAAAAAACTTTAATAAAAAAAAAAATGTGTTATCTAAACAGGTTTTGTCTATTTTTCAAGACAAAACTTAAAAAACAACAGGATTTTCTATCTTTTGAAATATTTTTTGACCGTTTCTGAATATAAATTGTTTCGAATATGTTTCGGCTATTAGAGTCCAGCAAAATACTTTAAGTAGCCTTTTGTCCTTCGTTAAATATTCTCGTTGCATCAAAAAGTTTTAAAAAAACAATTCATGATTATCAAAGTTGTGTTTTGGAATACATAGTTTTTTATTCAAAGATTTTGTGTGTTTTGCTTAATTCCCTATATTTATTCTTGATAAAAAATACTGAAATTTATTGTTGGAGGATAAGCTGTTTCTATGCGCATTTCACTGGTTGCTTAGTACAGAATTACAAACACTCAAAAAGTCGTATTTACAACGATATCAAAAGTTAAACAAAATACCAACAATTCTTGATAGAAATAAGCCGAATTTATTTTAAAAAACTTTTAAAATTTATTTATTACACTGAAAATGTACATAAGATTTTTTTTGAACCATGAGAAAAATCTTTGAAATGCTCAAATAATCGATAATATTTTTTTTTTAAAAATTGTGGTTTTTAATTGAAGTTTTTAATTCCGTGTTCAGTCAAGAATGAAATAATCAAAAAAAAAAAAATGTTTAAATTCATTTTATGTTGTAAACTTCTTCCTTCAATAAAAATTAAATTTGATGAACTTTAGCCTAATTAAAATAACAAAAACTTCAATTTTTTTTTTTTTTTTGTATTTTGTTTAATGTAAAGTTCCTGATTGTCATTTAAAAAAACAAATACTAAAGTTTTCCTATCAATATCGTAAATATATTTAACATAATTCTTTTTTTAAAAAACTTTATTGATATTGTAATATAATTTTACAAAGTTTTAATATCTAACTCCGCTAAGCCAGTGGCTTATCAGCAGCCACTTTTTAGCTGCCTTTTTTTATTCGATTTGAACGGAGTTAAAGAAGTTAGGTAATCAATATTAATCGTTCTCAATTATGGACCTTTTCTTTCCCATTTGTATCCTTTCTTGGCAGTTAAAATATGTGCTTAGCCCTTAATTTATTTAACATTTTTTTTAATTTACCAATGTTTATGTGCTTGTTGACATTCTATTTTGATATACTTACATATGTATGTAACAAATAAATGTCCTGACAATTTGTTTAAAAACCGAAAGTCATGAATACAACTTAAACAAGTATTTTTTCAATTTCATTGCTTAATCAACTTGTAGCGAGAGAGAGTCAGACGAAATTAAAAACCAAACTGAATTACATAAATTGGCAAAGTTTTTTGCTATCAAGTAGAGGATTCCCAGTTTTATTTTATACCTTATCCCAATTTGTGATTTTTCATCCTCCGAAATTCTCAAAATAGCTGTTTTATTATCACAAAATTTCCCAAAGGTAAAAATTTATACATACATTTTTTTAGTTAATTATATCTATTTGTGTAATATTATTAAAACTTATTTAATTTGTCTTTGAATTATACATTAATATCAACATACAAATAGAGCCTTTGCTGCAATAGAGTCATAACTAGAGCATCTACTCAATTAATCGTTGTTCAATTAATCGAAGAAATTTTTCGCCATTATTTGATCGAATAATTAAAATAACAAATTTCAAATAACGAATAAATTGAGCAATTAATCGATTAAATTTAATTTTTTAGAAAATTCTACGTTATTAACATTAACTGAGAATATCCATTGATTTAAATTTTACTTAATTTTCAGGAATAATAAGTTAATTAAATTGAATTACGAATGATAAATTTGTTTAAATAGGCTGGACCTCTCATAGAAATGCCGCGACAGAAAAGTACTCATGTACTCATAAATTCGTTTTGTTTTTCGTTCGTAGATTATACCTGAAGTTGGCTGCAACTTTATATTTATATACAACGTTACCAGAATCTTTGGAATGAAAATTGTCATATGGAGTAAGAAATCATATTTTGAAGAGGAAAATCTTAAATTTTTTTTTCTTAATTTAAATTTTTTAAAACAAGGGCAAAATAGTAAGAATTATTAAATTGAAATACATATAAACATAATTCGTCAGTATATGAAACTTTATAAAAATACATTTTTTCTTTTCACAAATATTTTTTTTATCAATATTCTAACTGCCTATTTCCGATGTACGAAAGAATTATTTACTTCTTAAGGTACGTTCAGACTAATGAAATATTTAACGAAAATATTTGTTTTGATATTTGCTTCAAACTGTGTGAAACAAACAAATATTTTGTTAATGCTCAAACTAAGCTCAAATATTTGATCATTTTTGTTTGATGAAACAGTTGGCAAACAGTGTTAAATAAAATAAATTAATTCATGTTTGCCATGCATTCAGACTAAAATAATTATTTAATGAAAGTGTTCAAAAATAAAAATATATTTCTCAAATGGTAAAAATGAGCGCAAAAGCTAATTTATTTATTTTATTCTGTGGATCAGCATCTTTCTTAGTGTTAGAACAGGAGAATGAAAAAGAAGAAAAAAATGGAAGCCACTGGAACGGGAAAATGGCTAAAATTTGTGAAAAATTGCAAAGTTGGAAACAAACCCTTAAATATATTTGAAGTCGCTAAATCAGTTAAAAAACAAAATGTCGAGAAAAAATTTTTTTGCAAAAATAGCGAAAATTCGCGAAAAATTTAGACATTTCAAACAAGCCATAAAAATTTATTAAAGGTGCCTAAAACTATAAGGAATGGCAAAAATTCGATAAAATTTGCTAAATTAGCGGAAATTCGCAAGAATTTGCTAATAGCGGTATGATAGCAATTTGCAATATTTTTCAACTCGCAAAAATAAAACTCGCTCGCGAGTTTTATTTTTTAAACTCGCGAGCAGTAAAGAATAATTCTTTTCAATTTTGAAAATAAAACTCGCTCGAATTGGACTCGCTCGCGAGCGAGTTTAATTCGAGCACTCTCCGTACTCTGATAGCAAAGCCTAATAATTATTAAAAATCGTTAAAGCTCTAAAGATTCACAGTGAAAAATCGCTTCTTCGCGAGCATGGCTAAAATTCGCGAAAAATAGCTAACTTGGAAACAAACCCTAAAATATATTTGAAATTGCTAAATCGGTTAAAAAACAAAATGTAGGTTAAAAAAAAAAAGAAAAAAAATGTTGCAAAAATAGCGAAAATTCGCGAACCATTTTAATATTTCAAACAAGCCATAAAATTTAGTAAAAGTGCCTAAAACTATAAGGAATGGCAAAAATTCTATAAAAATTGCTAAATTAGCGGTAATTCGCGGCACTAGTAAAGTCTAATAATTATAAAAAATCTTTAAAATTGTAAAGAATCCGAAAACTTACAGGAAAAATTATTTGTCGTTATTTGCTCTTACAATTTTTTTGTAATATCAAATAAATGTTTTCTCAAAAATTACTAAAATATTTGATTTTTTGTGTTCACACTATGTGAACATTGAACAAATATTTGTTTGCCGGCAAATACTTTTATTTGCTCAAAATCAGCTGTTATTTTATTTGATACTCAAAAATATTTTGTGTTCAGACCACGTTAATGAAATATTTGATGTTTGCTTTCAAATATTTCATCAGTCTGAACGTACCTTTACAAATACATTTAAAACAAAAACAAAGTTTTTAGAATTTGTTTTTGTTTTAAATGTAGTTGTTCGAAAGAAGGAATTCTTTCGCACATTGGAAATAGGTTATAATATGCCTTTTTTAATATTTTTATGTCCAGAAATAATGATGCAATTTTGTGTATTCTAGATACTGGGTACAAAAGTGTGCAGCACCAACACACATCAAGCTGATGCAGAACTTCATTGTTTTAAAAATTGACTGTTTAAATAATCGTGCATTTTCTATAAGAAAAATTAAAGTAAAAATCAGAATTTCTAAAAATAAAAAATCATCATTTGAGATAAAAATCTTTAATCATATTTTTGTTAAAAAAAATAATCCAAAATATGATCATCATTCTGGCAACGCTTTTTATATATTATATTCAAACAAGAGAAAACAAAAATTTGTCAAATTAAACTTTGTGTGTCTGAGCACCAAACCAAGTTTAAAAGAGAATTCAACAGACTTTGTCAAAGTAAACTTTGCCTGTCTGAAAGGCGACTTACTAAAAATTTTAAAATTTTGAAAAAAAAAATTCAATAAATGATATTTTTGATTTTAATTAAAAAAATTGATCAAAAAACATTGCCATTTCAAACAATGTGTTAATTTATTTAATTAAATTTGACAATTCCCAACAACAATTCTACCTGTTTAAATTATTCTACCTGTTTTATTTATATCGTCAGTGGGGTTTGCCGTTTTACTCACTCGGCTATTGAGGCCGAGTAATTTAATGAAAACTAAATTCAATGAACTTAAGCCTAATTAAAAAAATATCTAAATTTGGATTAAAACCCACTAACAGTTCAACAAAATAACCACAATACTAGGTGTGTTTTTATTCTAAGAAAAGCTGTGTTTCTAATAACTCATAATGCATTCTGTTGCGAATTTTGATTTTGGTTGTAGACTATTTCAGCAAGCTTTTGAAAAGGTTTTGAACCGCCATGAAAAAAAATTTGAACCAAAAAATACTTAATTTTGTACCAACATCTCGACCAAATCGGTCTTTCTTGTCATGTCACAAATTTATAATAATATGTATATATATGTATAAATATATTATTATATATATTTATAAATGTATTATACTGAAGAGATTGTAACCCCACTGAAAAGATTATGTGGTTACAATCGAAACTAGTCTGGGCAATCTGTCCATGAAAGCCTGGGTTCAAATGAAATATTCAAATGAAATATTCAAGAATGAAATATTATCAATAAAATTTTAATTGATTTCATGTTGTAAAATTCCTGTCTTCATAAAAACAATTTAATGAAAATTAAATTCAATGAACTTAAGCCTAATTAAAAGTATCTAAATTTGGATAAAAAATCATTAACAGTTCAATAAAATAACCACAATGCTAATTAATTTATTATATATTTATAATAATATATAATCCCCAAAAACCTCCGTAAAAGTCCTATTTCCCCAAAAAATCCTCTGCGGATTTTCACAAAATTTGATCACCAATTACAAAAAAAATCCCTATTTGGGCACAAATCCCAAAACCTGTAAACTCTGATCAAGTATTTGGATTGAAACAAAACGGTCATAAAAAAAACATACATACATATTCAAGTACAACCAATAGTCAAGTTGAAGTACGATTGCATATTTACAAAAATAGCCGTTTGAATAAAAATGCTTAGACAGAAAGTAGCCGAAAAATTGTTTACTTATAAGTTTTGAAAGCATAAGTTAATTTTACTTAGACACACAATTCAACGCCATGAAAAAAAAATTGCTAAATCTTCAGTTTGCTGGCAACAAGTTAGAAAGTATAGTCGATCAAGCCCGGCCACATGATACCCTACACCCTAATATATATATATATAAACAATTTTTGCGAGTGGACGCTATTCGGGACCATGGGCAATCGTGGACCCGCAAAATTATGTTACGAGTTTAAGATTCGTGTAAAAGTTCTTTCTTCTAGATATCTTTATCTATATGCGATTTTAGGATGGGGGTTCATGTGGTAACTATGGCTAATGTTGGACCCACCAGCACCACATTTTGCCATGACATAATAGCTATCGTAAAAGTTATAGTCGCCAATTTTATGTTAATACCGACATTTATAAGGAAGATATGGAATTAGAAGCTATGGTCAAATATCGAATGATTCCAATAAAATTTGGTAAGATGATTTTGATTGCAATAAAAAAGTTTCGGCCAACTTGAATCTTAAAACCAACATAATAAGATGATTTATGTGGAAAGAAGGTTGTATGGCGGCCATGTGAAATTATGAAACTACACTCAAAAGGTAAATTCCACAAAAAATTTATTTTATACAACTAAAAGTTTATTTAAAAAACGGATAATTTATATTTCATATAAAATAAATGAATTTTGCATAAATTTACATAAACAGTTGTTGCTTTAAAAAAATATAATTTAAGTGACAAAAAAATCAAACTACCCCTAGGGGAAAGGGAACTAACACTAAACTTGTCACGGGACAAGTCACTTTAACCTGGCGATGTCCTACGAGGGGTTAATCGGCACCTTTTTGACACTTTGTAACAGGTCACTGAAGTAACCTTAATGGACACATCCAATTTTGGTTAAAATAATGCCTGTCGCAGATATTGTCACAAATGAACCAAGTCAATATGATAGATCCCCTTCATATAAAGTAATAAAACTAGAGAGAATCAGCCAATACCCGCACAAAATCCAGTCACATGATTAGTTTTGTGCCAATTACCTTTCCTCAGGACCAACTACACTCGAAACACATTGTCACCAGTTAAGTGATTGATCTTGTTTTCACCTATCACAATTCGTTCCTTTTAATTATAGAATTTTGTTCACTGCTCACGGGATAAGTGCTTTAAGAGCAATTGACACAAATTTCCCGCAGGGACATAAAAATTTTAGTAAGGAAAAACATTATTTTCTGGTTGTTTTTTTTTTTTTGAATAACAAACATAAATGTTAAAAAAAAAATTCATTCCTAAAATAACTATATTTTTAATTAATTTTAAAGGTTTTTTAAATGTTACAAGCCCTAGCACAAATGCATAATACCCTCTTCACTATTGTAATGAGGGTATTAAAATAGAAAAATACACATTTTTACGAAGATTTTAGTATAAATTTATTCGATCATATTTTATGAATTTTTGGCGCTACGGTATTCCGTTATGGGGCACTGCTTCTAACATCGAAAAAATCCAAAGGCGCCAAAATAAACTTCTTCGCCACAGCCGCTCCCTGGTACGTCAAAAACTCAAATATCCACCAGAATCTCAATGTGCCATTAGTAAAAACTATGATAACGAAATATGAAGTAAAATATTTAAAAAGGCTGGAACAGCACCCAAATCCATTATCTCGAAATATTTTAAATTATGGCGGCCACACTCGCTTAAGGAGAAGCGACACTGCAGTACTTACCCAATCAGATGAGCGATAAACACCTACATATCTGAACAGAAACCGTGATGAAGAAATCTTTTTTGTCTGGTACTGGCAGTACATAAAGCAAATATTGGGATAAGATTAGATTAGTTATTGTTAGTTCATATTTAATATATGAAGATTCAATAAATAAATACTGAGAGAAAAAAAAATATTTTATGAAGGATTTTAAAATATTCTTTTATATTGTTACGTTTTTACTTAATAAAACGCGTTAAGGTTTATTCCCTTTGTAATAAACCTTAGAGTTATTTTAATTGCAGATAAAAATAAATACACACACGAATTCAACTTAACAAACTTTATTGAAATTAATGTTCACAAAATTTAACCGCTATTGTGAGTATCGATCTGAACCGTTTAATGTCTCCAATCAAACTAAACTAAACATTTATGAGTTAGCCTCTACTTATAGTTCAAAACTATTCCTATTTGATTCAAGAACCGTCTAGTAGTTTCTAGAAAATTGTGTTAAAATTATTTTAAATCTAAAGTCTACAATTACAATTACTAGAAAATTCAGTTACAGTGGCGTTCATAAAAATAGTAACTAATATGACATAAAACTATAATTAACAAGATAACTTATAACTAAAACCATAAATAATTCTTAGGAAAATCTAATTTCGTAACAATATAAATTTACAAAATAAATTATATTTCTAAACAATATTCATGTACACACTTTATAACAAGTTTCCAAGTTTATAAAAACGGGAATAATTTTATGCCATTCATCTTAAGAATGCAGCCGATACATTTCAGGTTCAAGCGAGCTAAAAATGGATTTCTATTAACTGCCTGTTTCACAATTACAAACTCAAACCTGCAGAAACAAAACACTCAATTTGTTAATTTCTTCCATATAAAATTCTATATGAACCTGAACGTTCGCTATTGTGAAACATGTAGTAAAATTGTACACTGGGTTGTCTAACACATTCTAACTTTGCAACTTTTTAGAACTAGTGGCCGTACAAACCAATACCAAGTACAATATATGTTAAAAACAAATAATAAGACCAAAGTCTTGAATTGCCTTAAAACTACTTAGTAATAAATATTGATTGGAAAAGATGATTAACAAGTGTACCAACCCCCACAGCCAATTTATTTAAATAGTTTTGATCAAACATTATCGCTATTTAAACATGAAATGAAACCAAACAAAAGTAAGCGATAGGTATTATAAATACTTGAAGAAAAGTGGCATTAGCCTGATTTGAAGGTAAAAAAATGCTTTTACATTTGCACACATCCACGTAAATATTCACATTGCAAAATCCGATTAGAACAAAAGATTATTTCGCTTTATTACTTGCATTACCATTACCTATAATAAATTTGGTTTTGGATTATCTGACTTAAAGAAGAACGTTTATTTATGGACCTACAGGCATACAGTTTGGTACAATGGTTTTGACTTAAATTTTTCTATTTTTTATAAAGAGTTTATAGAAAAGAAAGTGATTTTCAGAGGGAGGCTTTAATAGAAGATATAACTATATGTAAACCTCTTCTTACAAAGTTTGTTAACATGGCCTTTTTTACATTGAACTTGTTTGCATACTGTTTTACATGCATATCAACCGAGCAAAAACTGATGCTTCATCGGAAGCAATAATGTAAGGGACAATTCGGAGTGAACCGCTTAGTCATCGTCCAGACTTGCAATTTTCGTTGCTGCAATTTTTTAAAATTCTTTGAAATTGCATTAGTGTCTAGATTATGAAGTTCTATTTCTGCAACGTTTACTTGAATCTTGTCTTTCCTCTTTTCTTTATTCTATTTAACATATAAATACAAATACCCCTAGAGCCAACTTCAAGTTGAAAAGTGTGAAAATTACAAAACAAAACAGAATTGCAAAGTACATGAAACGGAGTACCCCTCCCCAATCTTTTCAGCTCTCTCACCAAGAAACTCAAGAATTGCTGCAACAAAAATTGCAGGTCTGAATAATGACTTAAACTTCTATGAAATATTAACTAATTTTTGTTTGGAATTCCTTGCGTAGAAGCTCCGCTTTAGCGATCTGAAATCTACTTATTTCACTCTCGAAAACTGACATAATTTTCATGAATAAAGTAAGTGAAAATATCAGGCATTGGAAAAATTGCTTTTCCTGCATTTAAAAACTTGTTATAAATCTAAAATATTTTTTGGAATTTTTTTGGTTGACGCTTTTTATACATTTACATTTAATTGTTGTAAAATTAAGTCAAATGTTTTTTATTAGAAGAATAAATTATATTATTGTTTCAGTGAAGCAGTAGAAAATGTACTCTTAAAAAATTAATAGAGAGCGATTCTCTTCTTGAGTTTTGCACCGCATTTAAAAATTGAAGGATTGTATCTTACAGCAGTAGAATAAGACAGTAATTTTTAGAATCAATAAAGGCAGCTTTTGGGACACAGTATACATTTTTATAGCCTCTAAATCTTAAAAAAAATTTTGCTGGAAATATAAGTTTAAAAAAGTTTTCATATGTATATATATTTTTTAAAAAATATTAATTTTGCAGAGATAATACAATGTTTACGATATCACCTGATAATTACAACCATATATCAATTCGTTTGGACCCCATTCCTATTTTTTAGTTCTTCGGGTAATTACCGTTACAAGTACCGGTATACTGATATATAAATGCCAACCTTGGAATTTGTCATATCTTCTTTATTTCCACATTAGATTCAGAATTATTTGTTGACTAGTCTAAATAAAGGGTGTTCTTAAGGCCTGATAGAACTTATGAAAGGCTAAGCTGCGAAATCAAATGTCATACCGCTTTTAGTGTTTTAAAATTATGATCAATATTCTCAAAATGTCATGAATAGATTCAAGCTTGAACAATACTACCAAATTATTTAAGATAACTTTGAAAATCACTCAATGATTCGCAAAACTTATAGACTTTGTCTTTTTGTTTTTGGCGTTCACAATCGACCATCTGAGCGGTTTTGTTAATAAACAAACATATGGAGAACACGAATCTACAACAGACCCTAAAGACTCTAATATATACAGATAAAAAAGAACGTTTGGTGCAGATGCGGAAAAGATGCACCTGCCATATGGTCTAATCTCTCTAAACCACTGGGCCAACAATCCGTTTGCAAATCGCTCCAGAGTATAAGAGCAGCCAGCACACACAGGTAGCAATTTGAGTGTATAATACAGCAAGATTATACACTCCCCTTCTTAAGCATCTGGAACTGTCTAACTTCCGCTGCTTTAGGAAATATTGTAGCATTATCTGTTGAGTATCAACGCCACTTTGGGATGATCCGTCCCTCAAGCTGAGCTCTCCCACATGTGGTGAAAAGAAAGCCCTTGATTAGGTTTTTGAGAATCTCCATTCCCGGTTCTTTGGGTAGTAAGCCAACACGTGATTCTCGAAAGTATCTTTTGAAAGGAAAAGTAAAACTCCCTGAAAAAACATCTTTCTTAAAGGCAGAAAGTATTTTCCGCAAGAAGTATACTTTCAGAAGTCCAAACCAATAGTCAGTCTGGTGCTGTGCCACCAGGGATTGACTTCCGTGGTGCCAGATAGGATCTCTGGTCAGCCACGATATCAAGAGACCTTAAAGATCTCTTGGGATCTGGCAATTTCTTTTCCTTAAGGAGATCCCCCGGGGGACCGTTTGTTGCAGTATATTAACATGGGAATTTATTTAATAACCCAATAAAAAATTGGAGCTTACGGAAGACATGAATTTTATATGGCGAGTTCTCGCTTTGAAGCATTACATTTTTGACACAGGAAGAGCTTTATCCAGCACATATAAAACTTGGTGAATGTAACGATCAGCTTTGCATACTGAATACTTTGTTACCGTTATTCTTTTATATGCTCCCTTACAAACCTGCTTCGTAGTAAGGGAATGTCGCGACATTCTCTTACTATATGCCTGAAATTATTTTCAAATATTAATGATCTCTCAAATAAAAAATTGTTTGAATAAAATTAAATTTTTTGTGTTTGTTTTTTACAATTTCAAATTTAATCGCAGTTAAATAAAACACCTTTTTTTAAAAAAGATTTTAAAGTTTTTTTACATCTACATGACTTTTAAGTACATATGTACAACATTGTTGGTCACATGTTGCGAGATAACGAAGTTTTGCCGGACACTTTACTACAAGTTTTTTTATGAACGAGTGTAAGGCATGGACATTTTTAGAGCATATAGTCCATTTCCGAAAATTAATGCCAATTCCTAGTTTGTCGGACTGACAGTAAATTCTTGTTAACATTTAACAAAAATAAAATAAGTGTGTTCATTTACAGAAAATTATTGCTTATTTTCAATATTTGTTACTAGTAAGTGGTCAAGTACTCGAAAAACTTGCAAGGAGAGTGTGGTAAAAGAGCATAAAAATTTGATAGACAAAAAATGTGTCGAAAAGTTCTGATAGTTAAATGTTTACTGCATAGTATAGAACTAGTATGCCAACTCGAGAGAGCGTTCTCAAATTTTTATTTCATACATATAGTTAGGTTCTGTGTGAATTCAACACACATAAAAACCACAAAAACAAAACAAAATTTGAAATTTTTCAATATAAAATGTTTTACAATATAACACTTTTTGTTTAATTTTATGACATAAACACATAATTAATAATTTTTTCCAATACATTTTGATCATTTGCTATTGCAAAATGTTTTTATTTTTCACAAGCTAAACATTTTTAAATAAATTTATTTGACACTAATTTTTTTCTGTTGTTAATATTTGGGGTATTCACAAGGTGTGCTATCATGGTTTATTGTCATAATGTTCTAACATTTTACAATGGCTTAAAAATATTGTTGTTGGCTTGTAAACAAAAAGTGTCTTAAATAAATAGAACGTTGCTTGCTATGTTTATTGTGCTGTCGTAATTAATAGCACATTAAATTATGAGGGGTTGCTCACAACAGTCGTATTTTTTCATGTTACTATTTTAAGACATATGACTTTATGACACCTTGTGAATCCCCCAATTATTAAAGCCAGGATAGTAGCATTTTGTGGTATGAAAATAATATTTGAAATCATAAATTATTTAAATATTTTTCGATATTGCAGAATAAAAATTTTACAAACATTGTTTTTAAAAGTTTATAAATGCAGCCAGCATTAAATAAATTGAAAATTTATTGAACTAAGAAAATTTTATTTTGTAAAAAAGTTGTTGCCACATTCTATACGATTTTATGCAACTACGTTTAGTGGTGGAAATAGTTTTATACACCAACACATTTGAAAAAAATCTTACTAATACAAACATGAGATAGGTACCACTGACATTTGAGTTATGTACCTGTCAAAGAGTTAACTATTGGTTAACTCATGGTACAACTACACAAGGTAGACTCGTTGGCACAGATGTTTGTCAGCTGTTTACCCCAGTTTAGCCCCAAATGTCAAAAAATTTTCAGTTTTTTTTACAGTTATTTATTCATGTTTTTAAAATAAAAACATTTTTGATTGTGAAAAAACTTTGATTTTTTTTATTAATTCAATTAGTTGTAACAAAATATTTAGCAAAGAATACCACTTTCAAAAACAACGAATCACAGCTATGGATGAAGTTAAAAGACACAGTGTTCATACTTTAATTTTTCGTTCCTTAAAAAGGACTCCCGACATGTTCGTTTTCAATCAAGGTGCTCTTCCAGAAATTGATGAAAAATTGTAAGTTTAAATACCTTTCAATAATTTATTTCCTAGAGAGAATGTCAGGAAAGCTATTAAGGCACGCGATAGTTACGGTTTGGTATTCAATCGTGTTATCCAAGCTGCAGAGGCAAACAAATATGAAAATAGTCGTGCTTCTATGACGGCTTTGGAAGGGCCGGAAAAACCTTTAGCTATTACAGTTGGCTCCATTGGTGTGAGCCACTCAAAAGACAGTAATATGGTTTTATTAGCAGCAAACAATAGAAATGGCGATATTCCTGTTAGTAGTTCATTAGTCTCAGCACCCGGAATGCGTTCGGCCAGTGGAGGTAGCAATGTACAATTAATACCTAAAAAAGCTCCTACTATACCTAAACCCACCTGGCATGCTCCTTGGAAGTTGTCCCGCGTTATTTCAGGGCATTTAGGTTGGGTACGATGTATTGCGGTATAACCAGGAAATGAATGGTTTGCCGCTGGTGCAGGAGATCGTGTTATTAAAATTTGGGATTTAGCTAGTGGTAAACTTAAACTTTCTCGAACGAGCCATGTTAGTACTGTGCGAGGTTTGGCCGTGAGCGCAAAACATCCATATCTTTTCAGTTGTGGTGAAGATCGCCAGGTCAAATGTTGGGATTTGGAGTACAATAAAGTTATTAGACATTACCATGGACATTTGTCGGCTGTCTATTCCTTGGCACTGCATCCAACTATTGATGTTCTAGCTACTTCCGGTCGAGATTCCACAGCTCGAATTTGGGACCTACGTACAAAGGCTAATATACACACTTTGACAGGCCACACCAATACTGTGGCTAGTGTGGTGGCCCAAGCTTCAAATCCTCAAATAATTACCGGTTCCCAAGATTCTACCGTTAGATTATGGGATTTGGCGGCTGGCAAAGGTGTATGTACTTTAACAAATCATAAAAAATCTGTACGTAGCATAGTTTTACACCCCACCCTGTACATGTTTGGCTCTGCCTCGCCCGACAATATAAAACAATGGCGTTGTCCTGAAGGTAACTTTGTACAAAATATATCCCGTTCAGCCAGATTCTATGGACAGCGAGGCTGGCATATTTGCCATGTGTTTCGATCAATCAGGTTCACGTTTAATAACAGCTGAAGCCGATAAAACAATTAAAATTTATAAGGAAGACAATGAGGCCACAGAAGAATCACATCCTGTTAACTGGAGACCGGAAATATTGAAAAGATGGAAATTCTTATATAAGTCGGTTAAGAATTTTCAATGTTTGTATTTAGTTTTAATTAATAAATTGCATTGACATGGTACAACTACACAAAAAATTATAAATTATAAAAAATTATAGTTTTTTTATTTTTCCCTTGTCGGTTTTTTTTCAATTTGTGTTTTACTGAATGCAGTGTTGCTATTTTTTTGACGTCTGGGGTATAAAATACAAAAACAAACTGCCTGTTGTTTTTGTCTTGTTGTACTTGTTGTAGCAACGAGTTTACCTTGTGCAGTTGTACAATGGGTTAACTATTTCATGTTTTTATTTACAAAACAAAAATAATTTTCATAATTTTTAAATAAATTGGATATTTATTTTTCTAAAACTCAAGAACAATATTCTTGCGCAGAAAGTCGAAATCAATTAAATTTATTAAGAAATAATCGCGTATCTTCCAGCTTAATATTGTCAATATACCTAACTTGCTTGTTTTTGCTGGTAAAGCTTTAATTTACTTTTTTATTATTTTGAGAAATTTTGAGAAAACATTTGTAAATTTCAAATTTACTCTCTTGTTGCAAGATTCTGCTAGTAAAGTAAATGAACACTCCTTATATCTAACCTGTAATTAAAAACCAAATTTTTTAAGTAACTTTAACCTTCGCTCTCATGAAGACATTTTTGTTTGTGAACTCATGATATCTACCTGGGCATATAATGACTTTATCCAATCTATTTGTATAAGGCATTTTATGTAGGTACAAATATTTTATATCAAAAAGTCTAATATCATAAGGATACATAGTGGAGGAGTTCACACAATGGACAAAAGTTGTCTAAATACTCAAACAAAAGAGCAACAAGATGTTAGTCTTTGGCGATGTTTTTTAATTTATTGGGTATTTCAGCCATAGCAGCTTACAATATATACGCCAAAAAAACACATAGTGTACAGTTAAAAAATATCAACGTAGATTATTCACGATCTCCTTGTGTAGAAATCATTGCATATCACAAATAAAATCTCGAGCCGAAAACCGGATTGTAGTTAGTAAGTTTTCTACCAGGAGTATCTACCACGGTTTATATTTATAAGCCCGCATAAACAAATACACAAAACATTCAAAAATTTCCAAAATCTTGCTTTAAAAATTTTTTGTTGTTTATTTCCTTAAAAGCTGAACGTAATTTGAAAGTTGATGAAAACTGTGCAAGTTATTAACATCTAAAAATCAAAATATCTAACTCGGTAGATACTATGAGAGCGAAGGTTAACACCAATTAATATTTAAACTTACATAAAGATTTCAGATACTAAAATTGAAATCTCTATTGTTGGAAAAAATATTATTTTCGAGTAATTATAACGACATTTTTATACGTTCAACATTTGAGAATGGGTTTTAGTTGAAATCATTTTAATTTGACAGGAATTTTTTACTTTAAAATTTCATAGTATTTATATATTGAAGTTTATGATCTTTTAGTAAAGAACTCAAAAGCTGTTGTGATTTCAATATAGTGTTTAATTTTAAACCTTTATTCAATATTTTTTTTATCGCTAATGAGTAATACATATATTGATAATGAAAAGTAAATAATACTACTATTTATTTGTTTCATTATTCGCTTCACCAATGTACAAAATTATTTGTTGTGTAGAATTTAAAAATCGGACTTTGATACATTCTTTATAAATAAACTGTGAAAAAGTAAAACAAAAGGCAAAAAAAATATAAAACTATACAATTTTGGAATTAACTTATCGCAAAAAGAAACACAAGTGAAATAAAAAAATAGAAATAATAAAGTCGTCACCGATGTTATTGACGTTTCTTTCATAAACATAATGTGAGGTAGATTTTGCTTCATATTTTTAAAAAAAAAAAAAAGAAGAGAACAAATTCGGATGTAAAAACGCTTCACCAAAAACAAGAACTTTTCAGCATCTTTTTAGGTCTTTAATATAAAACCTTCATAAATATATTTTTAAAGGAAACACCAGATTTTTCGCTCCGGAACGTCCTAGTTTAATTGAGCGATTCCCTAAAAGGTACGGCTGGGACTTTTTCAATAGTCCCTTTTTTATCGTTTCACGTTCCGCAATTGCAATCTGTTGGATCGTCGCATGTGCTTCGTTCACTTACATATTTCTGTACACTTAGGGCCAGGTTGAATTTTTATATAGGGATCAGTTTTGAGGACTTTTGTTTATTTATATTGTGGCATATAAAAAATTTCTTAATTGAATCAATTGAATCAATGTTCCCCAACAGCAATTGCATGCAGGTACGAAAACAAATTAAGCCTAGCAAATCATTTTTTACATTATATGACATTTTGATACCGCTCGAAAGATAAAGAGACGCCACATTGACTTAGATATTTACTTCAATTTGGGACTCTATAGAATATTAGAAAATAAGACAAATATGCTAAAGGCTTAGCTCTTAAACTAGAAATATATTTCTATAGAAAACATTAGACAGTTTGTGTATGCTCATAAAATTTGCTAGAAGTTAGTTAGCAGGTTAACATACTAAGGCGACGATTTTCAATTTATTGAAATGGTTATAACATTTCACAAACTTATTGAACAAGTTATTTATTTCATAAATTTTATAAACATTTAAAGAAACGCATAATAATTCTTCTTTAGTAGTTGCTCAACAACCAATAACAAATGTTTGTTTGTTAACGTTTTTACGAACGACAGAGAAGTTTTTTCATTTCTTATTCATTCTCTGTTCAAAATAAAAAAAAAAACAGGACCCATGAACGAAACGAAAGACCTAGTTCCTTTAATCTTTCGCATCGGTCAGAACGATTCCATAAAAGGAACGATTTTGCCCAACTCAAGCAAACACACAACAAAAACTCAATGTGCGTACAAAACGTTTGTGTACAACCGCAATGAAAAACGCTATGCTTACTGTACGTCACACAATTTAAATAGTCTTTTTAGGGTACCAGAATTCAAAGAAATACACTACAGACAGTACTTGTTACTTTCAAAACCTTTCAGTACAGTTAAAAAATTTTGCGTATACTAGTATTTGAAACTTACCTTGTGCAGCGAGAATTTGTGATGTTTACTTGTCTGTCGTATGTAGAGGACGCATTCACGATTGTGTGTCGTACGTGCAGCGTTGCCATAATATTTTTGAAATAACTGCATCTTAAGAAAAAAAAAACTGTTTTTATCTTAAAAAAAAGTTCACACAAAAATGCCCAAAAAAATGTGTAATTTACTTAGTGGTTTTTAACATATGTACGGAAATAAATTCAATATTATATTAAGCGTTTTCATGATATCGCTTAAAATTGCTATATCTATATATGTGATGGTTTAAGGCGAATTTTATTATTTTCCCAAAGTGAGCTTTATTTGGTTTTAGGCGCAATAAACTGTTTTCCGAGAGTAGGGTTTATATGTGGCCTAGGGTAAATTATGGACCAACCTTCACGAAATTTGGCAATGTGATTTCTCGTCCTATAAAACTGTGACGTACCGAATTTAAGTATGCTAGCGTTATTTATTGCGGTTTTAGGCGTACTAAACTGTTTTCCGGAAGTAGGGTTTATATGTATATATAAAATTATGGACCGATCTTCAAAAAATTTTACATTGTGATTTCAGCTCCTATAAAACTGTGACGTACCAAATTTAAGTATGATAGCGTCATTTATTACGGTTTTAAGCGTACTAAACTGTTTTCCGGGAGTAGGGTTTATATGGGGACTAGTGTTAATTATGGACCGATCATCACGAAATTTACCAGAATGATTTGCAGTCGTACAAACCTTAAAATTCGAGCAAAATTTTATGTCATTCCGTGCATTAATAAACCATTTATGTTAGTTTTTGTATCAAAATTGTCAATTTTTTCAGGGTGGTGGTTCCACATTTTGATTCATAGTTCTGATCCTACTGAACCGATGTGGCTGAATTTCAATCCCAAACTGCTTAGGATAACTGCAAGCAATTTGAGACCAAGTTTGTTCTTTTCTTTTTCGTTTTTCAAAAGTGAGCGTGTTTTCAACAGACGGACAGACAGACGGACATGGCTAAATCGACTTAGAATTACTCAAGGAGCCAGAATATATATATACTTTATGGGGTCTTAGATAGATATAATAGATATAATAAAAAAGTTTCACACGGAATGACAAACTAAGTATACCCTCATTCACCACAGTGGTGGTGCAGGGTATAAAAATAAGAGATGAAATTTGTGATAAAAATTAAGAACGCTAAAAGACTAATATGCTCAAATTATTGCAGAATTAATTTTTTGTGATTTATAAGTACTTGATTTTTTCATTAGAAACGATGATAAGCATTCAAAATATCTGTTTATAGAAGTGCACAATTGCACAGTGCAAGTTTACGAGGCAAAATTGTTGGGCAGGTTTACGAAGTTTGTGTAAATGAACAGATTGCGAGACTTTTGAGCGATATCATGAAAACAATTATTATTAACGAATATCGTTACTTTGAAGGTCAGGTAAAAGAGAGTGGAATTAAGAGTTCACATGTAATTGTAGTTTTGCGATATTTTTTTGTTTCCTCATTTGATACAAAGTTGATTTTAGTTCTTGCGTGTATTTTCCATTTGTGAAGTATATATACATGAAAAATTGCAGCAACAAAAATTTTACAATGTAAACCCAAAACAACAAAAATCACAAAATATAAAAAGGGACATAATCAATCTTTCAAAAGTAAAAGCGAAATAAACTTCTCAAACGGGGTGGCAAACATGTTAAAATTTTACGTTTGTACAATCCTTTTGCGTTGTTAATTAGGGAATTTATATCATCCTTTAGCTCGTGAATTGTTCTTGGCTTATTGACGTACACTTTTATTTTCAATATTCCCAAAGAAAGAAGTCAAATGGTGTCAAATCATATGATCGTGGCGGCCTATTAATAACGCCCGATGACGCAGCTAGCCCATAAGCATGCGTAGGGGTTTTCACATTTCCTGCAGACCCTGTTTGCTGAAATTTGCGCACAATTCCTCCGCTTGTGGACACATTTAGTCGATTATGCTGACTAAAAAAATCACGAAGTGCATTTTGATTTGAACGCCCATTTTCGTAAAAGACTTCAACAATCTTAACGTCAAATTAATTTGGGCAAAAAACTTGACGTTAAGGTGTGACCCACAATAAACATCGTGCGTTATGGCTGGACAACTCTTTAGAAAAATCGAAATGTTGAATATTTTCCAAACTGTTTGCGCTAACTAGTGCTTAATTTAATCATTTAAGTTAAAACTTAGCAGAATCAAGAAGAAAAAGATGAAATATAAAAAATTTAAGAGGGTAAAATTTTTTATTGAAATCTATTGAAAAATGATTAATTAGGTTTGGGTCGTTTATTTGTTAACGGAAAGTGCGTGTTTCCCAAACTGTTTATGTGGTTTGTTTGAGTATGTGTTAAGCAAATTCGGTAAGATTATGGCTCAAGAAATAAACAACAAATTACAAAAAAAAAAACTTCTTTTTAAACAAAAAACTTCAAAACTGCTCAATGCTTACAAAAACTGAAAAATGCAGATAAACCTGCACATTTGGCAACGCCTCGTACGTGGCCTACGCATTTTAAGAATTATATCAAAGAAATAAATAGTAAATACAAAATATTTCAAACTTACACGTCCCAAACTCACATTAAAAAAATAAAGAATGTCCCCACTCTAATTGCTGCGTGTATTTTTTATTCCCTTGTTCATTTTTGAGAGAATTTTTATACCCCCACTTTCACTATACGACTAGTAAAGCATTTGTTTTTTGCTTCTACATAAATATCATTAATTATTTATTATTAATTAATAAAAGTTCCCAATAAATGCTTTGTAAACAGAATAATAATATCAACTTTTTAAGGACTTAAGCCTGGTACTCTGTTCAGTAATTTGTGCGAAATGCTTTCAAACTCAATATAAAAAAATTTCTGTGAAATATCAACGAAAAAATCTCGATAGAGTTGTACTTTATTTGTGTTACGAAAAACATTCGAAATGGTTCTATCAACTTTTTTATTTTCCGTGCGAAACAAGGGTAGCTCATATTATTTCGCACGGAATTTTAAGCAATTTTTTATAATATTTTGTTAATTTTTTTTTTGTATTTGTAAAGTGGTTTTTATAACAAGAATTTCACAAAGAAAAATGTAAAAAAGTGCTAAAATTAATAATTTTGTATACTTGCAACTAATAAAAACGTTAAGTTTTGAAAAATCGCGCGATAGATAATATAGATACATATCAAAATTTTCGTGTGAAATAATCAATATTGCTCAAAATTTTTCGCAGGTTCAAACAGAGTACTAGGCTTAAGTCCATAATAGGGTCCATAAATATATTCGTACAGGACTATTTTTTAGTTCCAAGTTTCTAAGGAGACCTTGAAACTATTTTACACCAACATCAATATTTTCTGTTGTCATTCGCTTGTAAGAGTGCTCTTAATGGACAGCCAGACGAACAGGGCTAAGTCAACTAAAAATCACTCCAGGATTTAAAAAATAAATGCTTCACGAGGACTGACAAAATTACTATACCCTCGTTTACTACATTTTATGTTGGAGGATATAAAAAATAAAATGGTTGAATTGACATTGATCTTAAACATCAATAGGCTATAAGGTTGATAAGATACAGATAATTTTAATATTTATAAGTATTTTATGATTACAGAATAGTTTATCATATTTTACAGATTTATTTAACTTGATTTTTAAAACTTTTTAATATTTTATTTTTCATACAACATTTTTTAAATTGCACAATTTGTAAATTTACAGTGCACTATTATGATTGTTCGTGAGAATGGGCGAATGTGCTAATTTTCTAAAAATGTATTCTGGCAACACAAAAACTTTATCATTTATAATATATAAATTTATTCTTTTTAAATTATTTAAATTAAATTTTCTATTTTATATTAAATCCTACGAAAAATTTTCATTTATAAGATTCCTTAACAAACAATATGGAGCATAATGTGTCAAATATTATTGTTTGCTTTTATTTACAACTAAACAAACAAGCACTACTATTTTTGCTCAAGTTTTTTTTAAGAGCTAAGGAAGTAAAATGAAACAATTTACAAATATGTGCATTTTGTTGTTGTGTAAATGTGGGTATTTTTGCAGACATTTGCATCGTTTGCACTACCTATCGAGAAAGCCCTTACTGTTCAATTTACCCTCGTTACTTCAGTATTCATCAAGGTACATTACTGCTTATCACCACCGGTGATTAATTAGATTTGTGGAAAAGTTAAATAGAAATACCTTTGAGTTTTTATTTTATATTTTTATTAACTTGTTTTAATTTCTTTCCCATTTTGTTATACATCCGTATAACATAGAATTACATACATATATAGTATTTTATAATTGCGAGTAATTATAAAAGTGGTTGAATTTAATTGGGGGTCAGCCAATGGTAAAAAAAAAAACTGGGCAATTTTGTACATTTTAATCTGTCGATATCAGTATAATGGCGCACATATTTGAACTTTTGATCAGAGAGTAAAACTTTTATTTCATGGTCAAATTATAAAATATTCGCAGTTTTATTAATAATATTGTATTGATAATGATTTATTTAGGTTTAAATACATAAGTATTTTGTTTCTCAAACTTATATTCTAAATCTTTACTTACACTTTTTGGTGGTTTTCGAAAAATTTGTATATCTTATTTATTTATAATCAATTCCTATCTAACAGAGCACCATAAAAGTGAATTTTAAAAAAGATCCGTTTCCTTATCTTAAGACTAGAACATGATTAATGATATCGTGTACTGGCATTTTTATCTACAGGGTGGTGCAGTAGTAACAAGTTATATTTACTTATTTTCTACCGCAAACAAACTTTTTTTGGTTGGTGCAAAGTGAACCGTAGTTCCCAAATAATCCATAATCCTGTGAAGTGAATATAAGGATATATTAAGTGGTTTGTCGCATTAGGTCCATAGTTGACAGTACCGGGGTTGCGGGATCGATTCCCGCCAGAGACTCTGACCTACCGCAGACAAGCGAATAGCTTCCAGGATTAGCGTAGGAATAAAAAAAAATAAGTTCAATTAAATTTAGAATTCTAAGTTTGGTTTTTATGTATTTTAGAAGATTACATTAATCGTAAATGGTGTTGTTTTTACTAATTTTTCATTAATATCTTAAAGTTCAAGTTTCACAGACATGGAATTATTTCATTTTGATCCAAACATTACTTCTCCTTTAGATCTTAAGCAATATTTTTGACATTTGACATCTATCAAAAACAAACTATACTATATTTTCCTCATATAACGTAATCAATTTTTTATGATATAGTCTAAATTCTCGAAGGACGTGGTGATTATATTCTCTTTAAAAAACGGGAAACAAAAATGTATATATAAATTTTGGCAAATGTGTTACTTATTAACTTACAATCATTATTAATTTGTTAATCGGTTTAATAGCAGATATTTTAAAAAACCTTCAGGTGTGAAAAAGTTCGGCAGCTCTTTCAGCCATTTTATGACTATATTATACCCAGTGGAGAGGGTATTATGCATTTATGCTGATGTGTGTAACACCAAAAAAAAATTGGTCATAGACCCACCTTAAAGTATACTGATCGAGTCAGAATCACTTTCTGGCTGGCTGGCTGACTGTCTGTCCATGTGACCTTGTCCATGGAACCTGATGCGCAATGTACATTCCGTAATTTTAAAGATAATTTGGTACGTATGTCCTAATTGATACAATGACCAAACCAATTGAAAATGGGGTAAACCGGTCCATAATTTCATATAGCCCTCATACAAGATGCTTTCCGGAATAGGGTCTTTGTGCCCCCTATCAAGCCAATTTTAATGAAATTTAAAAGAGATAGATCCATATTTTTATGGACACATAAGATATGCATTTTTTAAAAAATAAAGCCAAGACGGGAGTTAGGGGACAATTTCTGCCTCTATAAAATTTTAAATACTGTAGTGTAGGATATCATATAGTCGGGCTTGACCGATTATTCTTTCGTGCTTATTTTTTTATTATTTCTTTTTTAAAGCAATCTGTACTTTTTTAATAGCATTTTTTACTTTACTCACCTCTTTTTTACACTTATGTCTTGAATTCTTTGAAATTATAAACAACTAAAGTTAAATAGTTTTTCTAAAATTTCCTTTATCGCTTTGTGGCGTTTCCAAGCAATACTGCAAATACCAAAACGCTTTTATCACATATAAAAATTGTTAAAAAAAAAAAAAATTTTATATATTTTTTATACAATATCTGTAGTTAACAACGACCCTAACAAAAGTCTTTCGATAATTCCAACTATAATCATCATAAAAAAGTTTCGAACGTAAAAGTAAAACATATCAGAAACAAAATTTAACGGTTAAAAGAATTTATTACATGGAATTTTTTCCATAAATATTTTACTAAAGATAACAGTGCTGATGCAGTGCTGGTGCATTTTGTTTTTATGTCAGGCCCTTTAATCAATAAAAATAAAATAAACTAGTATTTATACCCTACACTTGCATAGGTGGGGAGGATATTATGCCTTTGTGTTACATACAGTTTATATGGATAATACAGTTTTTATATACATAAGCCATCAACTGCAAATGAAATCAATTTTCCAAATTAAATTGGTATCTTTCAGTTATTATATGACCATACAAATACCACTTTCGAATATAACTTCCAAAGCCTTAACTTGCTTAAGCCTTAACTTGATTGGTACTATAAAATTTGGCGGAATAACTCTAATAATACGAATAACTACACTGTGCTGCAATTGGAAATATGATTTTTGTTTTGTAGTATAGTTTTTGTTTTTAAAAAAATACTTTTATTTAAGACGTTTTGAATGTTTGTAATTCTTATTCCCTTTGTAGTCTTATTTACTGATATTTTTGGCTTTTCTAATATTTTTGGGAAAACGTTTCCTGATTATCTTTCCTAAGCAACCAGTGAAATGCGTATAGAAACAGCTTATCCGCCTACAATAAATTTCAGTATTTTTATCAAGAATGAAAAAAAGGAAATTAAGCACAACAAACAAAGTCGTTTAATGGAAAATTATGTATTCCCAAAAACAACTTTGATATCGCTTGAAACTTCTTCTCAGTTTTCTACCATTTGCTTAGTTTTGTACCAATATTTATAGACTGAAAAAACATACTCTATATATAAATCAAAAAAAATTTGGACCCATAGTTTTATTGATTTTACTTAATTTTTTTTTTAAACATTTTAATAAATATTGATTTAAAATAGTTGAACCTAAAATAATTTTGTACGAAAAAGGATAATTCTAATGTTAAGTATTTCGTGTGAAATGTTTTCACACTCAATATAAAAAAAAATTCTGTGAAAATCGAAAGAAAAAATCTCGATAGGGTTGTACTTTATTTGTGTTACGAAAAATATTCGAAATGTTTCTAGCAACATTTTTATTTTCCGTGCGAAACAAGTGCAACTCATATTATTTCGCACGGAATTTTAAGCATTAGTTAATCATTTATTGTAATTACTTTTTTTGTATTTATAAAGTGGTTTTTATAACAAGCGTTTCACTAATAATAAAATAAAATTTTTTTGTTTTTTGATTTGGGAAATTATAAAAATTATTTTGTTTCACTTTTTTAATGACAATTAAAAAAAAAGCATGGTTTTTGTTTAGCTTCGCAAGACAATGTTGTATATTTGCAACTAATAAAAACGTTAAGTTTTGAAAAATCGCGAGACAGATAATATTGATACATTTAAAAATTTTCGTGTGAAATAATCAATTTTTCTCAACATTTTTCGCAAGTTCGAACACAGTACTAGTCTTTAAAAAACATAAGAATTATTCAGAGAATATTGGAAATTCCCTTATCATGTTGATTGTAAATATTATTTGCCTTTGATATTACAAGGAAATTTCAATTTGTATTACGATAAAAATTTAATAGTGTAAATGTTTGAAAAATTTGTTTGTTCTAAGCTGCTGAAAAATTAATAATTATAAAGCTTCAACTGGATCTAAAAAAATTGTATATCATAGAAATAAATCGTTTAAATTTAGCATGTATCAGGGGTTTTCGGGCCCTTAAATTTAAAATGTAATCTCAACTACTTGTGCTTCCACTTGCTTAAATATAACCATTTATTTCAATTTCCTTAAAAAATAAGTCACTAAAATGTATTTAGATTCGAATAAAATTTCATGCTGGTAATAAATTTTTAACTAAAAAAATTTTAGCGTTATTTTTAGCAATTTTTAAAATCATTTTTAGCATTTTTTAGTCATGTCTAATGCCAGATTAAGCTGTAAAATTTTTTATAGATCTGGTAACGCTAATGTTTACCAATAATATACATATATGGGTAGTTCCAGCGAAATGTCTACTTTTTTGCAACGTAACGCCAGAAGTAATTTAAATTGTTTCTCAAAAAATTGTCTATGTGTAATTTACTTTTTTATATTTTGGTGTAAAGCACAACTAACTCTACATTAAGTAACAAAAGGGATAAAATTTGAACAACAGGGTTCTATAATACAAGCTTATTTGCTTTCTGGCGTTACATTACAAAAAGTAGACTTTCCCTAGAAAATTCCCATATGTACCTTAAACGAGCAAAGATTTTTAAGTTTGATAACTCGGAAAATATATATTTATAAGTTTAAAGCTTACTAAAAAAGTTTTTATACAAAAAGTCTGGCTCACGCAGACCTACACAATTTTTTAGTGCAAGTCAAAATCCATTTCGGTTTTTTGTAACGTCACGCCAGCGCATATTTTTGTTTATATCTCCAAATCCTTAGGGTTGATTGTTATAAATTTTTTTCTGAATATAGTAAAACTTTATTACTTTGCAAATATAAAAAACTTTTTTTTAACAAATTTGACTTCTCCATTGATTTTTTTTTACATTTTGTCGTACAAATATCACGTCACAATAGAAATGCCCTTATATGTACGAGCATATCGTAGGGTGTTCAATTAATCGGCTTTTTTTTTTTGATCGATTAAACGATTAATCGATTTTTGGCATTTTTTACTTATTCAATAAAACAAAAAAAATTTTAAAATTAATCGATTAATTGAATAAAAAAAAAATAAAACGTGTTGAAATCGTATATTTTATATGTACAAACAATTGAACAGATCTTTTAAAATAATCTTTTTAAAATAAAATATTTTGCTTTACTTGGAAGCCACACGATCAAGTTTTGTCTTTCCTTTTAATTTGCTATAATCTCTCACTTTTTTACTAACGCACTCACACTTGTTTAATTAACCACGAGATTGCTCTCAATTTTACCTTTTCATTTGTTTGCCAATTTTACGTTCAATTTAACAACTGACCACAAAGTCACTTTGGCGCTTTCTTTATAAAAAATATATTTTTTTAAAAAATAAATGTGCTTTATTAAAAAAAATTGCGTTCTAAAAAATCCTTGTGTTTTTTTACAAAATAATTTGAGTCATGCTACTATTTTGAGTTGTTTCTTCGTCGGGGGCATTTTTAAAATGAAATTGACTATCAAATTGCTGCAGCCTGTGCCACAGCTGTCAATTCAAACAAGTTTTGACAAACAGTTTTTGTGAAAAATTTGAAAGTGATTTATTGAAAGTGTGGCTCCAGGATTAAAAATATTTATTTGCATTTGTTTCAATAATAAGTAAAAATTTACGGATTACTGTATGATTGAAAATTTTTTCAGTAAGCCCATGTATGTGCAATGCACATTGTGCATTACTCACTAAGCATGACTGGTTTTTTTTTCTTAATTCCAACGGACACATACATTTGGCTTATTTATTTGACTTAAAACTTAAAAAAATTTAAGATTTAACAGAAACCCCATATATATTTTTATTCGATTAATCGGCATAAATTCTTCGATTAATTCTTTAATCGAAATTAGCAATTTTAAATTATTCGAACAATTAATCGCTTAAAATTGTTCGATTGATCGAACAAGAATTAATTGGCTGAACACCCTAGTATTTCGATAAAAATTTAAAAAATTGTAGAAATCTTAGGAATGATTGCATTATTTAGGTACTTTAAACGATTATTATCCATCTTAATTATTTTCTCAATCAGAGCTTACCTAAAAAATGATTAGCACCATAGAATTCGGCACACGTAAACGCTTTTTACTTTTTTGAACTGTTGTGCTAGTTGCTCCAGAAATGACCAACAATCACAATTTATAGTTTCGTCTTAGAATTATTTAAGGGACTCCCATCCCAAAAACTTATACTCGTATCTCTTACTTTTAAGAAAATTTTAAATTTGTAAAGAAATTTTGTTTTAGAGAATTCATGATGGCTCATGGGTGGCAAATAAGATACACTCCCGAAAATCTGCCTGCCAATACTGTGGTGTAAAGTGTTACATGGTCGTGCTTGACCGACTATATATTTTAAATTTCTTAAATTTTTTGTTAAACTTTAAAAATTTCAGTATAAGTGGTTACAGGTTCATTGTCAAGGTTAAACGAATTTTTTTATCAATTATTAGTTGTAAATTTTTGAAAATGTTGCTTTGTTTTATTCGGAGAAGAAAAAATATCAACTTTACTCATCTTGAAATATTTTGTTTTGGTAAAAAAAAAAAAAATAAACTGGTTATTAATTAAATCCAATACCCTACTGAACGTGGTGATATTTGTGAACTACATGTTGTTTTTTAGTACTTCAATACTATTACGCTGATACTAGCGAATTGACATAATCTGACTTTCTTAGCGATCATGTGCAAAATGTCTAGATAAGTTGTTTTTTTGTGTAGCACTCATCTAAAAAGCTGTCAAAAATAAACTTCCAGAAGTTATTATACATGTTAATTATATTAAGTACTTTGCAACCAACCTCTGGGGGTATGAGTTAATTGGCCATTAAGAAGCTGACAACAGTATTACACTCTACAGGAAATACTTTAAGTTCCACTCCTGATCATTGTGGTTGTTTTAAAAAATAATAATACAAAGTGCTCAAAACTTTTAAAACTTTTTAAATTTAGTTGAACTTTATTTTAGCAGAACAACTTTTTTAAAATAATTTAATTTTTTTTTATTTAATAGAATTAAAAAGAATTAAGTATAACAAGAATTGGGTTCAACAGTGGGCTTGGTGGCATTGAGCTTGTCTATAGGTGAAAAATACTCTTGTCTGTTTTACTATTACATAATTTGCAATTGTAACATATCGTCACGTAAAATCCAAAAGACTACTATTTAAGCGACAAAAATTCAAAATTAACTTTTTGATTGATTATGATGTATATTACCAAAATTTTGAATTGTCTGTCGAACTTTTTGATTTTAGATAGCGATGTTATAAACAAATAAATAAAGTATTGAAAATAACAAACTTTTAAACACTAGCGGACTTGAGTGACATTTAAAAATTTCTTCAGTCAACAGCCAACCACAAAATAATTTTCGATTGACGGACGAAAATTAGTTGCCACACTATCGAAAAAATCGAATTTTAGCAAAACAGTCATTCCTGTTCGAGAGTGTGTTCTGCGCTAATAAGAAAAAAATTATTATTAATAGTTTTAGGGGCATTTTCACAAATCACCGATAGCTTAAGTTCAGATTTGATCGGCCGTATAAAAAGAATACCATTATTACAACTTTACGTTGTCCTTACGTGAGCGATAAGTTAAAGGAAGGGTCATCCTGCCTGGTAGGTTAAAATAAATTTGTTATAATGTTTTTAAAAGGCCGATAAAATCCTAGATAAGTTTGAATAAATTAACTAATATTAAATATAGTTTTTTTACAATACGATCGCCAAAATATCATTTTATAGGTATCATTTGCTATAAAAAACAAGGCCGGATAATCGCTATTAAAAATTTATTATGAAACACCTGCAATATTTTGCAAAATTATTTTAGATATATTTTGTTTGCTTTAAAAAAATTACACTGATATATATTTTTCCAAAAGGTACGCAAATTAAGTATAAAATTAATTGTATTTGCTAATGCGAATACAGTCTTTGAAATCGGACTGGAAATCAGTGTTAGAAAATTAGTCACACATTATTTACCGTATGGGTCCACACTATTTTATTATTATATTAATTTAATCGGGCTTTTGCTTTAATCGGTTAATCGCTCGATTAGTAAACCGAGCTTTTGGTTTAATAGGTTAATAACCGATTAATAAAGTTTTGTTTATAAATTAAGTAATTTCCATTAATAAAAATGAATAAAATATTTATTATGTGGAGCTTATTAGTAAAAAAAACATTACAAGCACAACAATTCTTGAAAATTAATTAATAAATATGTAAAGAATAATTCAATAATATGTAATACATAATTTTTAATTAATATACACAGAAAATATTTTCAGTCGTTTTTAATCAAAACCAATTGTTTGAAATTATTTCAATCTAATTAATGTGATAATTGAATCAATTATTTTTTTAGGTGGAAAAAAAATTAATAATATAATTTTGATTTAATTAACATTAAAGTTGTTTTGAAATACATTTTTAATTAAAATATTAATTAAATAAAATAAAATAATTTATGCTTGTAGAATTGTTTTTAAATTCTCAAAAGCTGAGCTATATTTAATTAAATCAATTAACACATTGTTTGAAATGGCAAAGGTTCTTGATTATTTTTTAAATGAATAAATTGTTCGCTTAATTCTATGAATTTTTTGATTAGCTAAAATTTTTAATTTTTTCTGTGCATAAATATTTTGTATTAATTAAAAAATAAACTGTGGGATCATTTTATTTGTTATTTCCATAGTTCCTTTAAAATAATCTTTTAGAAAAATAATTTGGTAAAAATTTTTAGAATTTAAGCGATTATTTTCTAAAGTTTTGATAAAACTTGACTTGAAAAAAATTCTTTCACTTATCGCAGATGTTGGAGAAATCGAAAGCAAACCATAATACAGAATACTTAATTCTCAGTCACTTTCCCGGATTTTTCTTAACGTATAAAATCTTCCATTATGCCATTAGAGTCCTCTTTTAAATTTTTTCATATACAACCCATACGTGTTGTATATGAGACGAAACTAATAATTATAATAAAAAATAATAAAAAAAAATTAAAAATTTTGTTATATCGGTGAATCGACATAAATTAACCGAATGAATACCCCACACCCAGAAACGATATCTACGTTTTCCGTTCATAACTTTTTTCACGAAAGTAACAAACATTATGTAGTGTTCTGTTTGTCGTTATAAAACAGAACAAATACAAAGATTTTGTAGACATACATTATAAAGGGTCCGCCAAATAACGTTTTTTTTTTTTTGAAAATGCTATAAAAAAAACTACTGAATATTTTCTCAAATTTCTTTTTTTATTTGAAAGTACAATCCTTCCGGTTAATAATGGAAAATAATTTCATTCAAATGGCGTCATACCAAGGTCTTTATGCAAAATTAGTCTCAATGATGTTTCCGAAATGTTCAATTGTTGAGAACGACGGTGAATTGACTTTCTGCCACAGAAGCAATATTCTCGGGTGTACGCACTGTATTTGGCTTTTGACGCTCTGGTTTATCGATGAGGATGCCAGTTTCTTTCACTTTTTTCACAAAATAACGAACATGCGGAGCTGACGGTGCTTCTCTTCTTCCAAAATCCGTACGCAATTTTCGCACACATTCTGCAACATTACCATGATTGTCCAAGTAATGTTGCAATATTTCCCAGCGTTGTTCAAGCGTATACACAACCATATTCGTTCAGCGAAAGGATAAAACTAATTATCTGTTAAATCAGACATGAGCTAAGTGTTAACATTGACGAAATAAGCACTAGTTGAAAAAAAACGTTAGAAGGCGGACCCAAAAAAAACGTTAGATGGCAGACCCTTTATTTTAATGTTCTTAAGTGTTTGTTTTTACATTGATGAAGGAATGAGTAAACAAAAAAATTTAAGCAACACTTCTCACTAGTATTGTGGTTTTGGCTCGGCAATTTGCACGACTACAATACGAATAGCCTGTGTGTGTATTGTACATGTTTTGTTTTTATAAAAAAAATTTTGTTGGCCATTTTTTAAGCATTTTGACAAAACAGCTTAAGTCAAATTTAAAAAGTTGAAAAAAAGTTGTTAATTATACGAATTTTCATTTGTACTATAAACGAAACTTTTCCTTAATTTTGGTTATGTTTATAGTTTGATAAAAATTATGTTATCACCGAGTTTGTTTTTAAAAAATCTTTTGCTATCTTATCTCAACTTAAGATGCTTTGTCAAAAAGCCACAAATATATAATTTGTTTTTGTAAAAAATCTTTTGTTGTGCTTAACACAACTGAAACGTACAAATTAATGTACTGAACCGAACACAACAAAGTTAGTGGTTATTTACGAAAAACCGTACTCAATTAAATGTTCTCATCTTTATGTTGAGTTTGATAAGTACAGTGTTTTTATTATGTACGGATATCGCAAACAGAGAAACGTTTTTTATGGTATTTACTACACAAACACTTTTGAAGTTTGTGTTTTCCATATATCTACCATATTATTTTCAAAGACTGTTTCTATGTTTAATAAGTAAAATAAGAAACAAAAATTCCTAATTATCTTTGTTAAAATCATTTGGATAAATATGTATATCAAATTTTCAAAGTGGAATAATTACAAAAACCATATGGGACAGCGACATGGCCGTATGGTCCCCCGAGGATTGAAGGAAACATATACTGTGCGTCATCAGGTTAGTGCCTCCCCAATGAGCTTATTATGTTAGCTCTTGTTGTCGTTGTTGTTAATATATTAATACTTTTTGGTGTTTCATTCTACTCGTCACTCTATGAACTGCATCCGGTAAAGAAAGCGTGTCCCTAAAATTTACCGTTACAAGGTTTTTTCTATTTTACTTAATTTTCGGTGAAAAAGCCAATAAAGCTTTTGCGTTATCAGGTTAGGGTCTTATAGATTAGAAAGCGTATCGACACCAATTTTTTTTCTGATAAAGTGGTCTATTGTTATCAAAATAGATAAAGGAAAATCACTTTCTGTGAAAGCGAAAGCGAAAATTGAAGCTTGCGAGGATTTAGAGCTGTCAATAACCGAAATATTGAAAAAAAATCGGTAGAATTCGTAAGGTTACAACGGCATTCGTACACAATAAGTCAGAAAATGGCAGAAACAATAAAAAAAAGTAATAATAGGGTAACTTCGCACACCAGTAATTCTTCGCACAAGCGTAATTCTGAGATAACCATCGAACTCTAATGACTTAGGCACAAAAATTAAGGAAAATTTTGGCGTTTAAGCAAGCCTATCTATTATTCAAAGATTGATAAAAATGCTCCACACTTTAAAACACTAAAATGCGCCTCAATTTTGCCAAATAACATATAACTGTTACTTGAGGTCAATGTCTTTTACGTCAAAAATTGGTCTTCTTGAGGAAAAAACTTTAATATATCATACTTTAAGTTCCGGCTGTAAATGCCAAAGAGGGGGAGTATCTTTTTTTCTTTGCCTGTACATACATACATTAATTTACTATATACATAAAAAAAAATCATCTTACCTAAACTTAAGACGTTGTGTAAAAATATAAATGTTTTTTATTTGCAATTGTAAGTCTTTTTTAATCATTTATAATTGTTGTAAGGGTTCAAAGTTCAAAACACTAACTGTTTAAAAAGGAACAATTATTTTTTGTTTTTAAAACTTAATTATGACAACAAAAACTAAACAAAAACAAATTTAAGATTATCAAAAAACGTATATGTACTTAGGTATCACTGTTGCCAGCTTTTTATGAGCACTTCCCGTTAAATCGCACTTCAAAAACTACTATAAATCGCTAATTTTAATTATTCGGTAGTTATTTATATAAACAAAAACAGTGCTATCAAGGGGTGCCAGATGATTTAGATAGAAAGCCGCCATATTTGCAAATTAACTTAGCTTCCTGATAAAAGTTTAGCTAGCTGAAGCACCTGCATGTTCCTCAATTGCATTATAATCGTGTTTTGTATTTAAATTATGATAGTGAATATAAATTTAAACTTACCTTTATTTTTTTGTAAGTATCTATCCATTTACAAACACAAATATAAAGTATTTTATATTTTCCTTATAGGTAAAGACATTTTAATTGAATTGTTTTAGGTTTCAATTTATTTCTTCTTTTAGCTATGGTCTTTTATTCTTCATAGTGGAACATTTTTTAAATAAAAATGTATTTACCCAACATAATAAGCACTGCATATATTATGGAATAAACCTTACCATTTCTTTCTTAAGTAGAAGCAGTTGTCTCTTTTCAAAGTAATAAGTATTTAGCCAAAAACTAATAAATTATACTAAAACAAACAAAAAGTAACGGCTTGAGTGCTTGTCGAAAAATCGGCATTTTTGAAGCAAAATCGGCAAATCGGCACTTTGATAATTTAGAGACTAAAATATGGCAGGCCTGAGTTCTATATTCGGTTTTGCACAAAATGCAGATAAATCTACTCATTTGACCACCAGCAAAATTAAAAATTGCACTTAAGCTGAAGCAAAATTACTCTTTTTTTTCTTTGCCTTATTGCAAACTCGACATGAACTTGTTGGAACTTTTTCATTTCAGTTGGGGGAATAGCTTCCAGGAAGAGAAATTTATTGGTATAATCAGTTACTGCACAAGGTTGTTCATTTTCATCAGCTTAATTTTCAACCACCTTTTCTCTGAATTTCAATCTCGTCTAGTATGGCAGAGACGGATTTTTTTCCTGTATAAGGCAATTAGGCATTATAGCTCAAATAATTTGATGCCATATTTATGTTTCTTGCTTTTAATGTACTGACGAAAAATTAACCTTCCCCTCCAGAGAACCATAGACTCAACAATACACAAATCTTCCAGAAGACTGTATATACGGTTAATTGTTTCGTTAAAGTGTTTCAAAACAGAATTTATTTTAAACAAACGATCATTTGATTGTTGCTCGTTATTTGAATAGTGAAGGAAGCTAAGAAGCATTTGAAGCCATTTCCTTGACATTCTGTTTTAAAAAAATTTCAAGTCGTAAAGATTGTTTGTGTGCCGTCGTAAAGATTGTTTGTATTATAACGGTACTAAATTGTCGGCAATAAAATAGTTACTATTACGAGTTATCTCGTAGGGATCTTTACAATAGTTAAATCAAACAATTCTCTATACAAAAATAACTAAATGAAGTCAACTTAAAATGCCATGTTAAAATTATATTATTTGTAATAAAATCATTATTACTACGAGTTATCTCGTAGCTGGCCTCATCGATACGAATGTAGACTAAGAGATAACTCGTAGTTGACAATGATTGCGTTAATTTATTGCGGAACGCACCGATTGTTAATTAATTTACCACAAAATCGTTCATATTATCGGTCCATTATTTACCATAGGCCCAATATAAAATCCATTCTTGTTAAACTCTTTAGTGCGTCTAAAACTGTCACGAATAATGTTATATTAGTAAAATATGGTCTGTCATTGGTTTATAAAACTAGAAATCACACCACCAAATAACACTGCCAAATTTTGTGAAGATTGGTACCCAATTTACCATATCCCACTCTGGGAAACCAGTAAAATATGCCTTAAACAGTAATAAATAAAGATAAAGAATTTAGCTTTATATTGCTAGATGCAATTTTGCATCTGGATAAATTGTGAACACAATCAAAAGTTGTGCACCTATTGCAATGAAATAAAGCTCATTTCATTCGAAATATGTTGAACTAAATGCTTTTAGACCCAAACTGTGACTTTTGTTGCACATTTATTTTTTATGAAATTTTAAAGAACAAAAAAATTTTTTTTTTTTTAAATTTTTATTTGTTTTTTTAAAAACTTCAACGATATCTCTGAAATTACTGGCCAAATTTAAAACAATGTTAGTACGTCTTAAAGATAATATTGTTAGCGAATTTTTTTCTTAAGGGAATATGATGCATTATTTTCATGTTATTTCAATATATGTGCTGAAAGTGCCTTAATTTTGGACATAACGGTATATCTCTAAAACTGGAGCTGATAGAGAAAAATGAAGGTTAGATTTGGAATCAGCGACCTCAAATTAGTAAATAAAATTACACGAAGTTCCAGGCCGCAAAATGGCTGTTCCGCAGTGTTATCATCATGCTTTTGTAAATCTATATTAAACGATGTAAATCTATTCATAAAAAGAAACAATGACTTTGGTTGCGAAGGATGTGAATATTTGGGAGCAACAATACCTTAAACGGTATAACACATTAAAAATTCTCCAAAATTTTTCCCAAATTAAAGCATTAATCAAAACTAAAATCAGTTTAAATTAAAAATTTAATCAAGTAAATTAAACGTTTAATCAAGGGAAATAAGCTTTTAATCTAATGAATTATATGTTTAATTAATACTTTTAATTTGTTTACTGATGCAAATTTAATTAATTTTCTAATTAATATCACAAATTAATTTTTATTTTTTTCTGTGAAACTTAATCGCTGAAATCATATCCCGATTTTATTTGGGTACAACTTTAAAATATTATTGTCCTTCCGACATCGGAACAAAATGACAAAGGCAAATATGTCGAAATACCAATATATAAAGAAAGAATTCTTAATTACACCTGATCTCCACCTAAAAGAAATTACCCACGATTAACCCATGACAGTAAAATCTACACCGGATTCGGGTGAAGTGGCAATACTGCACGCTGCATAAAATAAAATAATTATAGCTCGCTCGCTGACGATTTATCGTCATTTTGACGATTTTGGGGCCCATTGATGATTAGACGACTTACATCCTGAATTTGACGATTTTTCAAATGACAAATTTTGACAGTAAAGTCACCTGTTGACAAGTTTCGAGAATTAACTAATACATCTGTACTACCGAAATGTTTTTCAAATATTTACTCCTTCCGATTTTTTAAAAAACTGAATTTTTCACATTTATACAACGGTTGCCGCTCTTATTTATGTTGGCGTGTAAAAGAAGTTAAAACTTGCATTTATAGTTAACAAGTTTAACCTGGTGCACTTTGCTACCCCCCATCGAAGGAAAGTTGGTAAGATTTTTTAAAAAGCAAAGCATCTCAGACTAAATTTTAATGATTTTATAGTAACCGTTCAACACATATACATAAATTTCAAGTTTCTTCGTATGGGAGGTCCCATGCCTAATTTCGCATTAAACATACCTTTTGAAATATGTTGTGGGTTATTATCTAAGCTATTTGTACAAAATTGGAATACTTTCACTATTACAGTGCTCCAAATACGTTATTGCCATTGTATGGGAGGTGCCACCTCCGCTTGTCTAATCCAGCCGACTTTTTGGCAGATGTCGTGTATTGAAATCGAAACTCTTACTGCAATCGACCTCCAGATATAAGGTTATTAATATTTTTATTGTATGGTTGGTGCCACGCCTACTTGAAAATTACAGGAAATTGCTCTGAAAGTTTCAGGAAAATAGGCTCAGTAGCTTATGAGTCTGTAGAGAACAAACAAACATATGCTATTTCATCTATATATTATATTTTTATTATGAAAGGTGTAGTTTGCCATAAGAGTGGGTCCCACAAAGCATGAAGACTTTTGTCTTCAGATATGAAGTACTTAATATTTTCGTCCTATGGATGGTATTACTCCTCCTTTGTCTACCCCGTCCATTTTTATTTTGGAATTTATAGTTTACCATAATAGTGGCTTTAACCACATTTGAAGACTCTCGCTGTAATAGTTCTTCATTTACGAGATATTAAATATATGCTTCCTATGGGAGGTAATACTCCCCCTGCGCCTAAGCCCCTTTATTTATATTTTTAAAGGTGTAGTTTTCCATTAGAGTGGCTCCTACCAAGTTTAAACATTCTCACTATAACAGTTCTTAAAATATGCGATATTAAACATTGACGTCCTATGGGGGGTAGCACTTTGCCTGCAGCTATCTTACTTCAATTTCGGTGCTAAGATCCTACTACAAAAAATTCAAGAAAATGGGTGCAGCGGCTCTTAAGATATCCGAAGCTTAATATTGGTATTTATTTGCGGCGCTGATGTGATGTTACTGTAAAAATTTCATGAAAATCGGTTCAGTTGTTTAGGAGTCTATAAGCCAACAAACAGACAAACATATTTGATTTTTATATATATAGATTGAAGGGAAAATATCGGTTTTATTTAAAGAGATTTTTTGAGACAAGTAATTCATATCTATAATTTTTTTTATTTCACCAAACGGAAAATAGCTAAAAAAAAATTCGAAACTAACAAAACTGAGTGTTATTTTACAATGACGATTTAAGCATGTCAATTTGACGATTTTGATGATTTTTTTTTTTTTTTTTTTCAAATTTTGCCGATTTTTCACACATTTTGTCTGGCAGCTATGTTCTCACTCCCTAATCTTTCTCTCTCCTAAATAGTTTGATGCACATTGTACTCTCTTAGCTTCAGTTAAATTCTTTACTCAATATTAAAATCAATTCCCAAATGTATTGATAAAATAAACACAAAAAAACATTTTTTATAAAGAGTTGATAGAAGATATTGAGAGTGAGAAAAAAGAAAAAAGAGAAACAATTATTAGACTATAAAAAAAGAGTGTGAAATAATAAATAAGAAGTATTTTATTCTGTATTGCATAGAAATAGCTGCATCTGTGACTTTGTTCACTGATAACTACTGCTTAATTGTATTAAATATACAACTAGCAACGATGAGAACAAGACCAGCACATATATTAGCCCCGCTAACATTTTTATACCATATAGTAAATTATACCCTCATTCACTAAGTTTGTTATTCCGTGTTAAACTTATAAAGTATGTATCTAAGGCCTCGTTAATTATATATATTTTGGATCCCTAACTACTTTCGATTCAGTCATATCCTTCTGCCTGTCCGTCTGATGAAATCACACTAACTTCCGAAAGACTCAACAGAAATAAAAACAATTTTGGTGTCAAATTATTTCTAGTTATCTTGGGCAGTTTAGAATTGAAATCCAGCGTATTCGGCTCAGTAGGTAAAGAGTTATAGACTCAAAGATGGAATATTTACTTCAAAAAATGGATATTTCTGCTAATAACTAACATCAATTGTGGACTGATTGCCCGATTTTAACATATGCGGTTTAAAAAGCCCCTTAAACCTTAACAAATAATGCTTTTGCACAGAAATTTGATGTTCAATAAGTTGTGTGTGTGTTGGTCTTTAAAAATTGTGGTCCGACCTTCAGAAGTTCGGCAGTGTGATTTCCAGGTCTATGAATCTATGACGGACCAAATTTTTCTACAAAAGCGTAATTTGTTACGGTTCTTATCATTGGCTCTTTTATGTGGCCTGTGATAAATTATGGACCGATTGTCAAACTAAGTAATGTCATTTCTAAACTCAAAATATTCTGTACATAAAATTAACTGAAAATGTAATATAAAATAAAAGTTTTAAATGTTAAAATATGAGCCAAATCCAGTAGCTCGAAATATTTTAAATGACAGTGGCCACTCTAGATTAAGGAGAAGATATACTGCAGGACTCATCCGACGAGAAGAGCGCTAAACATCTACA
Organism: Pollenia amentaria; assembly: GCA_943735925.1. NCBI lineage: Eukaryota > Metazoa > Arthropoda > Insecta > Diptera > Polleniidae > Pollenia > Pollenia amentaria. The sequence continues at coordinate 180,971,888 of OX031007.1, read as the reverse complement.
TATGTGAAAAGAAACCGTGATGAGAAAAATTTTCATATGGCATTGGCAGGACAAAAATAAAGTATTGCAATACGATTTAATTAATTATTGTTAGTTCATATTTAATATATGAAGATTCAATTAATAAATAATGAAAAAAAATATGAACTGACTTAAGCCCGTTAAAAATAAATTGAATAAATTTAACTCTCAAAGGAACAAGCTACGACCTCGTAAAAATAAAAGATTTTTTCTTTGTTTCTGCTATTTATACTGTTAAGAACTCAACGCCGAATTCAATAAAAGCAAATGAAATTTTCTTTACTACCTTTTTTCAATTGTTAAAAAATACAAATTTATAAAAAACAAATATTTTTATATTATTTCATTAACAAATAGAATCTGGGAATTATTTATTTGTCATACGTTACTTTATTATATTCAACATTTTTTTGCGAATTTAAAGTCATTCCTAAAAATTTAAGGAATAGAACTATTACAAAAAAGCTTTACAAAATACATAACTGAAAATTAGCTCATAGAATAAATTCAATAAAATAAAAAATGTTGAATATAATTTATTTCATTAACAAAATTTAAATTTAAATTCATATATCTTTGACGTAAGGCAAACATGTCTCAAGTCAAAAAAATTAATTTATATTTTTTTTCTCCATTTCCTTTGGCATCAATACCTTAAGACTTGGACAACTGCTTCCAATCGTTATCATTGCTATTTAGACAATAAGGCAATTGAATTATTTTAAATTTAAGTTTATGATAAACTACAATTTCTAACTTAAGACGTTTTTGCCAAACTTTTAAGATATAAAATAATAAATAATAAAATAACTGATAAAAAAAACCATAGATGGGGGTAGTGCACTAATTTTGCAGTTTAAACTCACAGTTAGTGATAGTGCAAAATTATTGCAATCATTTCGTGTTATTCAATTTCATTTGCTTATGCATATTATCACAAAAATCAAAAACTATCCACATACAAAATTACAAATTAAATGTTAGTGAGAGTTGGCTTATACGCAGCTTTTTTGATTGCAAGTACAAATTTTGCACTATTTGAATTGAGTGCAAATTTTGTGCATTCTATCAACAACTACTAAAGCTGGTAAAAAAATAGTGCAAGCAAATATTTTTGCAGTTTTATTTGATGATATTGCAATGATGACTGAAATCAATATTAAGTGCAATACCCCCAACTATGATAAGAACAAATATAGAGAACTATAAAGTTCTGTTACTCACCCAGAGAATAATATGATCCATTGTGACGAATTTTTAAGTAAGTTTACAGTTATTTGGAAATTAAAGTTTCATTTATTTTTACATACATAATACTTTAACGTAAACCACGGACAATATTAAATGCAACCAAAAATCCATATTAATGTTAACTTGTTAGAATGTTAGAATCAGATAAAAATAAATTTGCTCGGAATATTGAATGTTTATTTATTTAAGAATAACTGCATGGAATACTTCTTAAATAAACTACAATCCGTTAATAAAATAATGTTGTGAGTTTACTCATATAAAACGAATTTGTGTGAAATTTAATGACAATGGGTGCATTCCGCCCACATTTTAGGTTAGTTTTTTTTTTAAGAAATATAAATTTTCTTAAAGTAATTGTTCCATATATGTGTCTTTAACTCTTTTCCTACTAAACCGATTACGCTGGATTTAAATTTTAAACTACCTAAGATAACTAGAAACAATTTTCTGTTGAGTCTTTTGGAATATTGGAAATATATTTTAAATTTATGGGGTCTTAGATGAATATTTAAAGAGTTTCACACGGAATGACAGACTGAGTATCATAGTGGTGGAGGCTATAAAATTTAGGTAAAATAGAGTGATAAACTATGCTGTGCCGTATCTTTAATGCCCTCTACCGAGAGTAAGAATATATAAGAAGTGGGTCTTTTAGGGTCTATGGTCAATTATGAAGCGATCATCACGAAACTGTAGTAGTATGATTTCCAGTCATATAAAACAAACTTGTGCAAAATGCTAAATCAATCCGTGCATTCTGATTCCATTTATTTTAGCTTTGGTAAAAGAATTGTAAAATTTTTAGGGATGTTGTCCAAATACGGACTCACAACTCTTTTTCTACTGAACCGAATTATGAATAAAAATTCCCTGGGGGGTTTCTCCAATGTTTTTCCTATATAAATTTAATTGTAAAAAATTAAATAAAAGGGAAAAAAAAGTCCGGGGGAATGTTTATTCATAATTGGACTGATTGTCTCTATGTTATAGAGGAATGATTTCATATGAAAATTGCTTTAAACAAATATTACCGTTCTCTAAGGTTATTTTAAAAATATCTTTACACATTTAAAAACTTTAAATACTTTTTCGAAGATAAACCATGATTTAAAATTATTTCTGACATCAGATTGTTTTGGAAATGTTCACTTGGTAAACATTTGTTGAGTTCTAGTCACAGTAGTTCGCTTTACGTACGAGATTTTAAAGTTGACTGGTGTTAGTGGTGTTGATATTAAAAATTACGATGTTTTCAAAATTATGGTTTGTAGTGGTGGTGGTGGTTGTTGTAGTGATGGAAGTACCCAGCACACAGCCAAATACCCACTTTGGTTGATTTTTTTGTAATAGAAATTAGTTACGATCGCACCGTGAGTGTGAGCAGTTGATTTTTTCATAAATATTTTCTGTTAGTTTTCTTTTTTTAAAAATAATTACTTTGCTATTTAGGGGAGGGTTGTTTGTTGAAAAAGTGATGATTTAAATAAAATTTTTATTATAAACCAAAACAAAAAAGAGCCCTTTTATTACATTTTGTGTTAACCGACAAATAATACGCGCAGTTTAATAAAAAAAATTACGGAAAGCAACACAAAATTGCATGTAATTAAAATAATCTGTGATTTTCTTTAAAAGAACAAAGAAAAAATACACAAAGAAATATTTAAAAAAAAAAATTTACAAAAAAACTGTGATTTTATTTTGAATGTTTTATTAAAATTTGTGAGAATAATAAAATTAAATAAAATGGTTGAGAAAGATAATAAAAATCTTTTAAATGATAATAGACAGGTTAAGGCTCAAATAGTGCCCATGCAAACAAAAACCCTACAACATTTGCCCAAACGACCTGCCGTGGATTTGGCTTTTCACAATTTAACATACAAAGTTAAGGAGGGCAGTAAAAGCAGTAAGTATGATTTTTATTCATTATTTTTTTATTAAAAAGGTATTTAATTATTTTCACCTGAATGATACCAAATTACAAAAATGTAATTTTAAATTTTCTCTTTCATGTTATTTAATTTTCTGTTTTCTTTCTTTGTTGTTTTCAAAGTTTTCTTTAATAATTTTGTATTCATATGTTTTCATTTTATCTTTTTTAATTATTTTTGTGTTTTTATTTCTTCTTTTTTGACAAAGAAAATGATCATTTTGGTTCACATCAGTTTAGCTTTTTGTTATTTTCTTATCTCTATATTCTTATTTGTGGGGTACTCTTTGTGGCGTTCTTTGTTCTAACTAGAATGGCAAGTTTGTTTTTATTTAATAAACAATGTTGCCATATTTTTACTAGGAAATATGTAAATAATCAACAAATGTAAATAATTTAGAAAATATGTTAGAAACTGCTTATTATTTTTTAATATTTCTTGTTAATTATTTTGAACAACAAAATAATAATATGATTTTAGTTAATTTGTTTGTATAAAATTATAGCATATTTAAAAAATTGCGTTTTAAAATATAAATATTTTGTTTTACGTATAACAATATGCAAATTTTATTTTAAATATTTGCTTACATTTAACAAATATTTCAATTTATTTACTGTTAGATTTATATGTTTCCAAAACATTATAAGTGGAGTTAACACATATGTATGTACATTTACTAATAAAACAAATTTCAGATCATGTTCAAAATAAGTTTTGAGTAAAAGAATTAAGAATAGGAGAATATGAATGATGTGTGTAAAACTTACAACTCTTGGTTCTAGTACCCACCTTTTAGATCTAACATTGTCCATCCGCCTGGCTAGTTGTATGTCCACGTACAATTTCTGTGCAAAGACAGGTCTCAATTTTTTGTAATAAGCCTTTTGATAATGGTGAGAACCAGGCCATAATTTCACATAATCCTTCTTTCCGGAATATAGTCTTTGTGACCATAAACCATCTTTCTATGTTAATATTTAGAACAAATTTGCCCCACAAATGATAAACTGCAACCTGAACCGTCTAACCAATTTTTATTGTAATCAGCCTATATTTGATATAGCTTCAATTTTTGAATTATTAGCGACATTCTTCTTTAATAAGAGTACTTAAAAAAAATGTTATATAACAATTTTAGCTATTTTCATTAACTCTAGATAACTTTTAAGAACTTATGTGCGGCTTCCACAATACAAATGACCCAACTTTTGAGAAAACTGAGTACTTTTCATATAAATTTTTCTGCACGTTGAAACACTTGCATTGTGGAAACCGCACATTAAAAAATTCAAAATTGAAATATTTAATTTCAAAATTAAGACATAAAACAAAATTTAAGTAGCTTAAAATCTGTGTACATAAAAAAATCAGTTACACTGGGTTCTTAATAAAAAAATTCAAAAATTTTAGAAAGTAAGATTCTAGAAGTAAGTAGAAAATTTAGTACTCTCTTTCAATTTCTCTAAAAACCAGTCAGCTTTAATGTTTAGGCAAGTATTTGGTACATAGTAATTAAAAAAAAAATAATTAAAGTGTTTTGCTATCAAATTTAGATCTGAGTAAATGACTTAAATAATTTTAAATGTTCCAAAAAAGTTTCTATAGATAAGTTTTTTTTTGACGTTAACAAATTTAATTTTTTAGTACATAACTTAATAAAAACAATCAGCCATGTCAAAGAGTACAATTCCTTTTGGAAACGGAGTTCATTCCGTATTTTGGTGCTTCAGAAAATTACGAAAAACTTTGCGCCATGAAACCATTTTTGTTTTTATGAACGGAGTTTTCTGAATCTTAAAGGCCAAAAAACTATTAAAATACTCATTCTATCAACACAAAATTGTGTTTCACATTACTAAATATGTTCGGGGTACGAAACTTGATAAGACAATCAATAAAAAATTAAACCCAAACTCGGTATCTCGGTACAAGCAGTCTTTAAAGTTGATGGATAGACTCCCTCTAGCAAATTTTAAATTTTTTTGAATAAATAAAAATTTTTTTAGGTAGTTCTAATTTAGTTTAGCCATATCCATCTGTATGTCTGTCCCGCTCTTTTACAGACAACTCAACAGAAAGCAATAATTTTAGAGTCAAGTGCAACTTATTCGGAAAGAGCTATGGACCCAAATGTGGTACAACATCCCTAAAAACTTTACATTTTTGTTAAAAAAAATAAATATGAATTGCTGGCGAAATTTACCCATTAAATTCGTTTTATATGGCTGAAAATAATACTACCAAATTTAATAAAGATTGGTTCATAAAAACGACTGTCCTTATAAAAACGACTGTCGGAAAACACTTTAGTACGCCTGAAGCCGTAGGGCTTTTTTGGGAAAAACTTGTTTTAAAAGACTAGAAATTATAGCACATAATTTTGTATAGAACGGTGAGTTGCTTACCTTAGGTCCCATATAAAGCTTCTCTAGTAAAACTTGTTATCATTTAGCTGCGTAATACTACAAATCATAGTGTCTTGAAACATTATTTAAATCAATTTCACTGATAATAAAATTGTAATCAGCATTAGTTGTTTTATTTTTATTTCACAATCCAAACATTAAAAAGTTCGCTATATTTTAAACTAAGGCTGTCTGAAAGAAAACGATATAAATCAAATAACGAAAAAAATCGAAACGTAAAATAAGAAAGAAGAAGTTCAGAAATTTTTTCTCAACAATTTACATCAAGGAACAACACTGCAGTCCACGACCAACATTATCAAAAGCTTATCCGTAGTTTATATATAAGGAAATGGTCATTTACTTGAGGTTAATTTAGAATTACGCGTTTTGTTAACAAAAGAAATAACGTCCACCAAAATATTTTGGTTTTTTTAATTACTTACTATTCCCTCTTCTCAATATTTTTCCTTATTTTTAACGTTTTAATTTATATCAAAATAAGACTTTTTATGCTGCATTGTGCACGTGGCTTGTAAATGTCAACTTCTACTGCCCATAAATCAGCTGAAATCTGTTTTTTACAAAAACTTAATATGCAGTTATTTGCTTTGATATATTTCTAATCGAACGTCATTTACAAAAACATTATTATTGTTAGAGCAAAAATTATTTTTGCCCAAGATTTCAGGGTCAAATTACCTACAGTGCATATACTGATAGAAAATTCTGCATATCGCTGGTGTATTTTGACGTCAGTACTATGACAAGTGTCTTCGTTTTTGACCCCATGACACTTTACATCACTGTGCTGACAGCGTTAACATCACTTGGCCAAATTGTCTTCATCAGAGCTTAAATTAAATTAATAATGGGCTGACACACTGGCATCACAGAAATGACGAATCGTAGTAGTTTTTATAAAGCATGTCATCAGTGCGCTTCAAATTGAGTCATTGTAGTTGGCCTTAAGTCAAATTAAGATATAATCATTATTTACTTACCCGTTACACATGTTTGTTTCACTTTTGTTGTATTATGACCCTTGTTAACAGAAGAACTCTCAATTATAAGACACCAGCAGCATGCCCGATATGGTTTTCGTAATAATTCTACTTTAAAAATTTGACGTATTAAAATAAGTAATTTAAAAAAATAGAATATGGGAATATTTGCTTCTAATTTTAATTTTTTAACATAAAGATAATGTTAATAAAATATTATGACATAATATATAATGTCAGCGCATTGATGACAGTTTGCCATTGCAATGATGACAGTTTGTCACCACACTGATTAAATGATATATTACGTCAACGCACTGATGACAGTATGTCAGTACTGATGTCAAAATATCTCAGCGTTATGACGCCTTTTCTATCATTGTACACAAAATGTGGCGTCGAATTGATGTCACTGTAGTCATAGCGTAGATAACGCATAAAATGAAAAGGTTTTGGGATGACATTCTTCAATGGATTGGTGTTACTTTTTGCCTCTTTGAAGCCATTTGTAATAACATTGATGTCACAATTCTGTTGTTAAGTTCTGATCAATATGAAGATGCATTTTTTTATGAATGTAGGTTAAATATAAAATCCCGCCTAAAAAACACTTTAATACATCCTAAACCGAAACGAATAATGATATTTTATTAAAATAAGATCCAATTAAGTTTTATATGACAAGAAATAAAGTCATTAAACTTCTTACTAATTGGTATATAATTTAATATTAATCTTATATAAAGCATATTCTCGAAATAGACTTTAATACGCCTAAAACCAGATTTTATACAGATTTTATACAGATTGGTTGCTTATTTATTATAGATCCCATTTAAATACCACTTCGGATATATTCTTGCTCTCGGTGGAGGGTATCGAAGATTCTGCCAAAATCAGCCGAATACTGTACTTTTACTTGTTTGATATTAAATATGACAAAAAGTGCAATTGCCAAATTACGGCATTAGATATGAAAATTTCGATTTTCATTTAAATTGTACGTAATTTCGATCGATATCGAATGATGTAATTTATAGTACTTATTCCTTACCTAAAACAATATTTTAATGCATTTTTAGAAATTTGTTATACAATTTTATAATAGAAAATAATATTTTAGTACTATTTTAAAAATTGATTATACCAATTGAACTTTGTTCTATTAAAATTTTGTTTAATGCGAAATTTTAGTACAAAGATGAAAACTTGTATTTCCAAGTAAAAAATTTTATTTAAAAATATTTAAAGTACCTAATTAAAATGAGCGCCCTAAAAAGCCCTAAGTAAAAATAAACTAATAACACTAATTCTAATTATTTAGAATCTTTAAATTTTAAGAAAAGTTTTCATTAAAGATCCCCTTCGGAAAATAGAGGCTATCTCTAAAATTAAACTCTTATATCATATTTAAAAGTCTAGATTCATTATTTTATAAACGTGGCTTTATTTTATAAACGTGGCTTTTAAATGAAATCATTAAAATACTTGTTCAGTATTCAGGAAATTATTCACTTATAACTTGATCAGTTATTTAATTCTCCAACGTTTTACGTCAAACTCAACAAAATTGTTATTGTTTTTAATTACTAACTCTTAATGACCCTAAGTTATTATTTATTATTAGTATTATTATTGAATGTTATTTCTTTCCACTTGCCATTCGCTATAATCTTTTTTTTTCAAATCAAAGTCCAACATTTCAGTACATATCTACATTTATATGTATGTATATATTGTTTTTTACTTTTTGTTCTAAAATCATGTTTGTTTTGCACTCAAATTCTTATTGTTTTTAATTGTTTAATTAAAAGCTAATAATTAATATTGTAATTCGTAATCGTAAAGTTTATAAATAATTCAAAAGATTTCGAAAAAAGATAATTGTCAATGCGATGAATTAAAATGTTAATAATCAGGGTTCAAAAGTTGAATGAAAGTTAAGGCCGAAGCACATAGAATCCGTCGTACATTGCACGTCGCCTTTTTAACTGACTTTAACGGAATGGAATTCGGGCATTATTTGGATTTATTTCTATTAATTTTACTTTATAAAGACGTTTCCTGATGTAGTGGATAGAGGCCGAAGGATTTGACAAAGACCGCTATTTCAAGCCCGAGACAATAAGTTTGTTTTCAATTTAATTTATTTAACGTTAGTTTATTTATTATCTTTTGTATTTTATTAAAAGATTTTGTTTGTTGTGCTTAATTCTTTTTTTAAATAATTGATAAAAAATACTGAAATTTATTGTTGGAGGATAAGCTGTTCCTATGCGCATTTCACTGGTTGCTTAGGCCAGATCATCAGGAAACGTTCTCCTAAATAATTTTATATCAGCAAACAAGACTACAGAGGGAATGAGAATTACCTACAAACCCTCAAAAAGTCTTTTTTGCAACGATATCAGTGATGAGTTTTTATCTTTTCTTACATTTCCCGCTACAATTATTTGGAATTCTCCCAACATTAATTGTAGTTGTAAGTGGGTAAAGAAAAAACATATTAAAAACAAAAACAAAGTTTTGTATTTTATTTTATTTAGGCTGACGCACAACTCAAAAAATTTAATTTAAACAAATCAAACTGATAGCTTTCAATAAATCAACGTACGTTAAAAGTTGTCTAACTATAGTTATTTGCGTTAACAGAGACGTAGGATATGGAAATAAGTTCAGTAGGATTTTAGGTGACTCGTCCTTTAAAGAAAAAACAAAAATAATTTTGAATATAAAATTTCAGGTTTATTGTGATATACATAAATTTATTTCAGTTCAATAAATTATATTTTTGAAATATCAAATGTGATATTTCGAATTGAATTTAATAATTTTTTCAATACAAACTTTTAATTACTTTAATTCACTTTTCAATTAAAATATATTTTAATTGTTTGAAATTGTTAACAATAATAGCAACATAGTATTATTATTAATACCTTTAACTGTCATAAGTGGTAACTGAGGTTATATCAAGTTTGTCCTTCCGTATGTAACACAAAAAAATATCAGTCTACATAAATTCCATAAACTTTTGTTTGCGATCCGGTTCAATCAATACCAAACAACAAACACAAGTTTGAAGAAAAAAAGATCGTATGGGTAATGAATGCGTGCGTACCTTCACAGGAAAAATTTTCAGTTGTTTTTTATGAATTAAAAAAATGTTTGAAAATTATTTCAATTTAATTAATAAGATAATTGAATCAATTATTTTTTAAGTGGAAAAAAAATTAAAAAAAAATAGAATAACGATTTATTTAACATTTTAGTTGATTTAAAATAATTTTTTAATTAAAATATTAATTATATACATAAAATCTTAATTGATTTTGTTGCTAAAAATAAAATAATTTAAACTTGTAGAACTGTTGTTGGGAATTGTCATAACTTTAGCTATATTATTTGATTAAATCAATTAACAAATTGTTTGAATTGGAAAAGTTTTTTTGATAATTTTTTACTAAAAATTAAAAATATCATTTATTGAAAAAAATCACAATTTTCAATTTTTAGTAAGCAATATAACCATTTTTGGTAATAGGTGCAAAATCAGAAAATTGTTTGCTTGATTCTTTGAATTTGGTGATTAGAGACAATTTTTAATTTTTTCTATATTGCGAAGTATAGATTTCGGAAAGATTCACGGTAATTCAGGTAAACAAAAACATAAATAGATATTGGGAATTATTTCTTTTTATAAGGTACTTTATTATATTCAACATTTTTTTTTTTTTTTTTTTTTTTTGTTTTTCGAATTTATTCTATGAGTTAAATTTCAGTTATGTATTTTATAAAGCTTTTTGTAATAGTTCTATTTTTCACATTTATCGGGGTTTTTGGGCAAAATGTTCGTTAGTGCGCCATCTGGAAGCGGAGGGGTTCTATCGTTTATACAAAACTAGCGGGCCCGTTGCCTGCTTCGCACGGCAAAACAAAATAAGAAAAGAAACACACTTGTTTCTAATAAAGTTGGTTTTGTTCCCTATTATTCAACTTTTAATTCTAGTTTCTTACAATCTTAGACTATGTATCACTTAAACTATCTTAGAGCTCTTTCGTAGACAACATTTTTGGTTTTGCCATGAGTTGTTGTGTAGATAAAGAGAACTGAAGGCTTGCCAACACGTGAGCACGAAACATATAACTGGCCGTGTGAAAAGCAAGGATATTCTAAATCAATTCCGCACAATTCCAACGATTGCCCTTGCGCTTTATTTATTGTAATAGCAAATGCAAGACGTATTGGAAACTGTAGTCTTTTGAATTCAAAAGGTAAATCTGATGGGATCATTAGAATTCGTCGAATCAATACATCTTCACCTTTAAACTTCCCCTTTAAAATTGTGGCTTCAATCAAATTGTTCATGAACTTTTAAGCCAGCAATAGTCAATGATTGGCCTTGTGCTTTGTTGATGGTAATAGCAAAGGCAAGACGCAAAGGGAATTGGAGCCGCTTGAATTCAAATGGTAAATCGTTGGAATCGGTCATGCCGTTCTCCAGTTATGCGCTTAATAGAAAAAGTGAAGCGTAAAAGTAGGTGTGGTAAATTTTTCTTTCGATGAAAACTTAAAGTTGATTAATACGAACATTTGAAAAAAAATTAGTCAAATCGATGGAGCCGTTTTCTGATTTTAGGTAAATCGAAAAAAGTGGGCGTAAAAGTGGGCGGGGCAAAATTTTCTTTCCGTAAAAACCTAAGTTGGACCATGGCGATCATTTTAAAATCGTTCAAATCGGTCAAGCCGTTCTCAAGTTATAGATTTTGCTACGCCCCTCCGCCCTCAGACCGAAAATTTCAACCAAACTTCATATAAACCATATATGGGTCACTGCCTACGTAGTGTATAAGTTTGGTTGAAATCGCACGACGCGTTTATGATTAGTTCGGCGGCGTACATATACGGACTTATTTTTATATATATAGATACATATATAGATAAAGTATCGCCCAATATTCGCACATTTACAATAGTCTATGTGGACTCTAACAAAACAGAATTGCTATCGAAGAACTCCTGTATATTTATTGTGTAGCAAACTGTATACCAGCGAATTTCCACATTTTTTTAACCCTTAAGCAAATTTTAATATAGAAACATTTTCACTGCAATATTTTGTTGCTTAATGCTGATAAGATTGAGTTTTTAAAATGCATGTCTAAACTAAACGTTGACTAATTGATTAAATTTAAAAAAATATCAAAATATTTAATAACAAAGAACATTAACAGAAAGTTAAGTGAATAAAATTCAATGTACTGGGACTCTGTCCTCTATAAACTTTTTTACATGATTTTGTTTTTTTTTTTAATATATGATAATTTATTTAACTGTATATTGTTCTTTATTTCACTTTAAAGTTCAAGCCGATATCATCGACATCATTCAAATTTACACAAGTCCATTAAAAGTTAAATGTACAAAGTGCAACAAGTGCAATATATCATTTATTACGATTAAACTTGTTGCATTGTCAAATGAATTCATGATAATGATGGTGAAAATGATCATTGCTATCATCATAATGTCAGCGAAAATAATTAAATACAAATGAAACTAGAATTATAATATTTAGTTAAAAAAAAGTCTGATGATTCAGGGAATTTTTTTATAATAGTGAAAAGAAGAATCGACACATTGTTTCTATATTATAAAAAATAGCAACAAACTTTTAGTGGGAATTAGAAAAAAAACCAACCCAGAAAAAAATTATTTAATCGGAAATTTACTTTATTATTCAAGACTTTTTTAGAACAATAGCTAAAAATGTTATTGTGAAATTCATTTGATTGTGTAGAAAACACGCTTACTTCTAAAAAACTTACAGACGAACCTAAACAAGAGCGATATGCGTTTTTTGTTTGTCAAAATCTCTTATTCCAATACAATTTGTATGTAGCATACTGAAAAAATGCGGCGGCAAAATGCTTTGCAGTTCGTAAATCCGATTTAACTGGAAGTAATGATATATAAAAAATGTCAAAATATTTTTTACCTTTTTTTTAATAAAAAAGTGAGTTTTATTAAACAAGATAAGTTAACATTACTGTTTATGGCATAACATTTCCGCTCTTGTTTAGGTATGCTAATTCAGCGTAAACGTTGGGAGGCAAAAAACGCAAAGCTTACTACTCTTTTTTATGTTTGTTAACATTCCCCTACAATTGGTTGGTTTTTTCCGACTCGAATTGTGGTTGTAAGTGGGTAAAAAGAAAAAACAAAATTAAAAAACAAATTGCTTCATTTTATTGTTTTCGGAATTTTAAAACAATTAATTTATGCAACACCATAAGAACCATTTTTTTCTGTGCGTTTCACAAGAAAATGTTGTCAACGATTTGTATAATCATACCACAATAGTGGATAGGGTATAATGCGTTTGTGATGATGTCTGTAACACTCAAAAATATTTGTGCTCAAAACCTCTTTTAGTACACCGACCGGATCAGAATCCTCTTCATCTGAGTCGACCTAACGAAGGCCGTCCGGCTGGCTGGCTGATGGTCTGTCCATGTAAACCTTGTACGCAGTACAGCAACGTTGAAGATAATTTGATAAAATTTGGTACATGCATAAGCAAGAAGCCTATTGAAAATTTTGAGATTCCTTTCATAATTTCATATAGCCCTCATACAAGCTTTTTTCCAAAATATAGTATTTTTTTTTTCCAAAATATAGTATTTGTGCCCATTAACCATTTTGTTACGTTGGCATTGAAATCAAATTTGGCACAATATAAACCAAGGCTGTGGGGTCGTAGTAGGAATTGGAGAGTCCTCCGACTGAGGTTTTTATACCGGAGTCGGAATCGAATTACCTAGATAAACTCGTGACTCCGACTCCAAAATGTTTCTACTCTACATATGTATATTATAATTAAGATATGGATTTGAAATTTTTACAGAATCATTTTCTTGCTATATTTAACCATTTAAAAGGAACTGCAACAAAAATTAGTTTAAGGCCAAATAAGGACCAGTGTCATATGCATTTAGCATCAAGGTTAGAGTAGGAGTTGGAGTCGGAGTCAGAGTCGGACTTAAAAAATTTCAGCGGTTTGAGTCGGAGTTAGAACATTTTTTTGACGACTCCACGGCCCTGATATAACCCCTTTTCATTTAATTACTTTAAGACATATAAATCACGTATAAATGTAGATATTTAAATAATATTTGGCACAAACCAAATTTTATATTAATATTAACCCCACTATTGTACATGGCTCCCAAAAAGGGTACAATCCCGAAAAATGTTCTCTTAGTACTGGGGTTATTGTTGAGCTTGAACGAATATACTTTCTTGCTTGTTTAACTTAACATTTTTACATCAAAGTAAATGCCTAAAAGTCTCAATACACTCGCACTTCTTCTCTAACACATTTACATTTTTTGTTATTTTCAGTCAAGTTTTAGCTCGAGTTCAACAAAATTTTGAAGATAGCAAATGACAAAAGGCTAAAAGGCCGTTTACATGACAGCGAAATATAGTAAATATGATTTGAAACATTGTATAGGGTGATCCATTTCGAGGTTCCCTACTTTTTTAAAGAAAAAAACACAGAAAATTCAAATTTAATGGGGAATGTTTATTATCATTTGAAAGAACATTTTTTGGCATTTATTATTGAAGATTATGTCTATCAAATGTTGGCCATTGCTACGTCGCAGATTGTCCATCCGTTGAGTCCAATTTTTGATGACTCGTTCGATATAGTCAGTTATCATGGCACGACAACGGTCGCCATTGACGGTCACGTTCGCACCGGCATCATTTTTAAAGAAATATGGACCGATGATTCCACCGGCCCACAAACCACACCAAACTGTGGTTTTTTTCTGGATGAAGTGGCAGTTCTTGAATCTCTTCAGGTTGCTCTTCGTCCCAAATGCAGCAATTTTGTTTGTTTACATATCCAATAAGCCAGAAATGGGCCTCATCGCTGAACAAAATTTGCCTCGAAAACGTCGAAACACATCCCTCACAGAACGTGAATTTTCGTAATAAAGTTGAACGATTTGTAAACGTTGTTCAGGCGTAAGTCTTTCCATCATGAAATGCCAAACAATACTAAACAAAAATAACATGACAGCATAACACGACTCATACGTGATCTGTCAAAAAAAGGCTATTGAAAAAAGTATCTCTACTTGAATCACCCTATAGTTTTTTCACATTAGGGAGATTTTATTTGAATAACAAATACAGCTGAGTGAATTAAATTTGTTTTTTATTTTAGCTAATACGGAATTTTTTTTTTTTTGTGTAACACATACTTAAAAATTATTAGTATTGATAAAATAGATGAAGCTGAATAGTAATTAAAAATAATGCAAATTTTTTAATGCCTATTTATCAATAGGCATTTAAACGCATCAGATTTTGAGAAAGATTTGAAATTAAATCTACTAGGTTTCGATGTAATGTAAACGGCCAATAAATATATTTTTTTAAAGTTAATATTAAGAACACAATTACTCTTTTTTATAGAAATATAATATATAGAATTCCGAAAAATCGAGGTGAGTAATTGTCTTGGCAGCTCTGAAACAAATAATAAACTCAAGAGGAGCCATTTTCGTTAGAAGTTTTCACTTTGAAGAAAATTAAATTTTACTTTCGTTAACATGAAATACAATGTCATACAATTTTCATGAATTGCTATTATTTTTTGACATTTTTGTATTTTTGGAACATCCAAGAAATTACTTTCATGTGTAAACGCAGTGTAAACTGTATTTATTTCAACAAAATTTTAAACTAATCTTTAACAACATTTTTTTTAATATATATTTTTACCAAAATATTAAAACAAATTTTTATTCATATCTTTTCACCTTAAAATGTTGGATTTTTTTCTAAAAATTCCTTGTAGAATAATTTAAATAAAATCAAAAATATCTTGTAACTTTTATACACAAAATAATTTTTTTTTAATTTCACAACATAATTAATTCAGCAGCTGTAGAACTAAACTTGAGTATTAATTTAAATATTTTTAAATGCCTGAAAACATTAACACTTATCTTGGGTTATATTCAAATATTTGTAAATATTTGTTTTTTTTTTTTTTTGTGTTAAGAAGTTGTGTTAATATTAGCAAAACTTGACTTTTAACAACTAATGATTTTTACAAAAAATATTTATTTAACAACCGACACATACTTGAAACTTGGAAAACAAAAATTCTACAGATACAATTCCACTTTAATGTAAACAAGTCGTTACTACTGTGAACAACCTAAAAATGCTAATGAATTTTAAGTATTTAAACAAATTAAAAAAAATTTATTAATTTATCAATATTTTGATTTGGAATTAACCTTTAATACTTTGTTTCTAATTCTTTAAAATCTTTTAGCTTTATTCCAAAAAATATATAAAATTTTTTCGAACTGACCTATAACCGAACAACAATGTAAATTGTTTATAATTCGAATATCTACATGTATGTCTTCTAAGACGCACATGTCTGTTTAATTTACATAACTTGAAAATATTTGTTTATGTTTTTTCCAGCCGACTGCTGTATATTTTGCTAAATTTTAAGGTTATAGTTTATCAGTACTATTTTTTTAAAAAAAATATGATTCGGAATTATGAAAATAATTTATTTGTGAAATTATTAAGGAAAATAAACACAAATGAAATTATAATATCATTGTAATGGGGAAATAAACTTTCCTTTAGAAAAAAAGTTAGCAAATGCATTTAAAAGACCCTGAGAAAAAAAAAATTATTTAAATTTTTATAATTTTCAAATCAGAAGTTAATTTGTTTAACCCTTAAATTAAACACCAATTTGTACTCACACAAACGAACTCCAGGGCCTGTCTGGTACTACTTCTATTTTGTATGGAGTTTCATGGGTACAGCAAGAACATTTTGTCGTCAACTAGCAAATATTTTTGATATTATTAAAGGTACCTAACAATTATTTGACGAAAAAATCTTAAAAAAGCAAGACCAGCAAATTGATCAAACTTTAGCTTAATTTTTAACAACTTTCATTGACTTCCTTATCCTTATTTGTAAGAAGATAATTGTATAATTAAATTAAGAAACTTTTAAATTATGTTTGATCCAGCAAACGTTTTGCAAAAGCAAAAAATCTGATGATGGGAATGCGGTTATTCTCGAAACATGTAAATTCGACCCGAGTTTAATCCCGTGTTTAGTCAAGAATTACATAAAAAATAAAAAAAAGAAAGATTAATTAATTTCATGTTGTAAATTTCTTCCTTCAATAAAAATAATTTAATGAAAATTAAATTTGATGAGCTTAAGGCTAATTAAAATATCAAAAACTTCAATTAAAAACCAACATTTCAATTAAAAAATCACAATTTTTAAAAGCAAAAATTTTTTTTATTATCATAGTTGTTTTTGGGAATACAATTATTTATTAAAAGATTTTCTAAAAGATTTATTAAAAAATTTGTTCAAAAAAAATAGTGGTTACGTGTAGGACGTCATATATTTAATAGGTGAGAATATAGCTTAAGTAAACTGCACCACGAATTGAAAGTTTAAAAGTAGAAGAGATAATTGAAAAAAATATCCGTAAAATATAAAACAGAATTGTTTCCAGGTCAACAAAAATGGCTTGCAACGAAGGGTTAAAGTGATTTAAGAGAAAGTCACTGAATTTTCTATCAATATAAGTAACTGTAAGTTACAGTATTTTAAGTTATTTTCTGGCTTGATAGTTATATTGGAGCCATGACTAAATATGAAAGGATTCAAACAAAATTTAATACAACTAATTCTGCTTGTGAGAAAGCTGTGCTTAATCTAAATACGAAGAGTAAATGGTTTACTGGCACAAAGACTCTATTCCGGTAAATAATTTTATGGGGGCTATGTTTAACTATGCTCACCATTTGTAAAGGCTTCCTTATGGCAATTAAAACGAATGTGCCAACATTTTATCAAATTATCGCCAAAAGTGCGACCTGTAATTTGCGCTAAGGTTTACATTGACAATCAGAAAGTAATTCTAAGACGATCGGCTTACTACATATTTCTATAAATATTTCGGCACACATCACTACAAACGCATATACAATACTTTTCGCCTATAGTCCATTCCGCTTAAAGGCCAAAAACGGCGTAAAGCCAAAACTGCCATATTCACTTGCAGATTTTTTCGAATTTTATAGAAATTATTTGTTCTAAGGTACATTAAGCTTGTAGTCCATTTTTGCTTAAGAGCCAAATTTTCTTTACATGTGTTTCTAATATTTTATGCAAGAAAATTCGAATACAGTCCAATCTGTTTTTTAAATTTTTTTAACAAGCTGGCAACACCACTCAATATAACGCCTTTACTCATTCTTGCTACTTTTAGGAAGTAACCAAAATTTGACATATATAAAAGTTGCAAGAAAGGCAAATAAAAACATGTTGCTTCTTTTATGAATTTTATTTAAATAGTTAAGGGCAAAATAAACCATACAAATTGCTTGGCTAACATGCCAAAATTTTACGATTGTACAAATGTTTTGTGTTGTTAATCTGGGTGTTTGATGTTTGGACAAACATTTGTAGAATGACATGTTGGATATTTGTCAAACCGTTTGTGGTACTTAGTGCTAAATGTAATCATTTCAGGCAAAAATTTTGCGGAGTGAAAACGTGGAAGAAGGAGGATTAAAATCATTTTCAGCGGTAAATTCTAACTTTAATTTAAGCATTCTTTTTCTTTCATTAATATTTCTTCTCCATTTTAAACAAATAGCGAGCAAAATTGCCGCAGCACTTTTGGCGTCTGTATTCATTGAAAATAAAACAAAAATGCAAAATTAATGTTTGTACAAAGTATGCTTGTGCTGCTTTTTGGATTACACAAAACGGAAACATAATGTGTGTGTTGCCAAGCAACTTGTGTGGTTTATTTTGCCCTTAACTTATGCTTTAAATTTTATTTACAATGTTGCCAATTTAACTTTTCAAAAAGTTCTAACCACATAATTCTTTTTGTTTTCTGTTTTATTTATTTATTTGAATGGACTTAAATTTAATTATTTGGAGTAATCAAAAGCAGAGTATTAAGAAAAATTCAATCTGCACTATTTCATTAGCTTATCAAAAGTAAAAAAAAATTATTCTAGACATTTCCACAATTTTTTTTATAATAAAATGCAAAGTAATCATTTAAATATATTTAAAATCAATATCGCTCGATTAATAAATAAAAAAAAGGTCAAAGCCCTTGTTGTGAACATGAACTACTGCTACTGTGATTTCAATTTTAATTTATTATATATGAGCACATAAATTCTCGTAGTACATTACTCATATAATTTTCAAAGCAAATAAAATTAATTTATTGTCTTAAACATGCAAATAGCAATTTAAACGTATTAAAAAAAATCTATTTACATTATATATTTAGATACATTTTTACAGATTTCTTATAATTAATTGAAACTGTTCCTTTTTTTTCTTATAAGCGTTCTTTGAGCCTTGATTATTTTGATTGTTTTTACAAATATATTTTGTTTTTTATTTAAAGGTGGACGTGCTTTGAGTCAGGCTTCTGTTTTTTTTTTTCATTAAACATTTACTGAGACATTTTTTTATTCTTTATTCTATAGTTATTGATCATATTTGAGTTAAACACACTTTTTATTTACATTTAAAATTTGTGCCTTAAATATTAATTAGTTTATGCAAATTTTTTTTAATTTGCATGTCATGCTTAAACAAAAGCAAAAGTATTCATAGCAAGTATTAAATTTCTTTATACATTTTTTACATTCATATTCGTTTAAGTGAATATATTATAAATAATGTTTGCTTTAATAGAATTTTTAAATTTTTTTTTAGTCTTAAATTTTATTTAATATAAATAAAAAACAAAAGTTTTTTATTTAAAAGAGGTTTAGGAAACTAATAAAACTAAAAGTCACAAAGTAAATAAATAGAACTAACACAAGTATTAGCTGTCAATCAAGCTGCACTTACTTTTTGTCATTTAAGATCAGTATACTCTGGCATATCATCATGAATAGATTATCGCTTGAACAATGCAACCAAATCATCCAAAATTAATTTCAGAATCAGTCAACGCTTTTTTATCGCAAAATTGTGTTCATCGAAAAGGCTAATTTTTTGGTTATTTGCCACATATGGAGTGAGACATATTCTCAACAGACCCGACAATAAAAAAAACGGCATCGTTTTGATCGGTTTCATCATCAGACCTTAATTCTTTAAAAATAAAGACGAAGCTCGCGATATGGTCAATAGAGATCGTTACCGCACCTTGATCAATGACTTTTTTTTAACATAGCATTTATTTATTAATTTTTGTATTTTCATATCTTTAGAAACTTAAATATTCCTGGTGGACTGAATAGCAAGTAGTTAAAATTTTGGAAGGTATTGCGAGTACCAGATTTGTTACATAATATTCTGCTCCATGAATTGGGTATAAGCCACAGTCACCATGTAGTCCTTAAAAGTCTCTTACCATCAACCAATTTAAGACCATTAAATTCATGGGCTTTCTTAGTCTCATTACAGTATTATATTTTAAGCCCCAGAATAGCTCGGAGTATTTGTTCTAATTACATGCCGCGTTAGTACAACCCGAAACCTTTGGGAGAATTACTCTACATCAGTGCCGTACAAGCCAAATGCACAATGTGTAAGCTTTTTTAAAAGAGCTTTGTGCTTTCACATCGGCGTGAGTACTTGCTATTTTATTTTTGTAAAACGTCCGTAATGAATTGTTAAATTTATTAAAGTTTTACAGATTTCGAAAAGAAGACATCATTCGAAGATAAAAATTTTATTTTTTTGAACAAAAAACTACCGTCTTTGATTAAAAGTTGACAGATTAAGGGTTAAAACTCAATGTGTTTTGAATTCTTAAATTTTTTTTTTCTGTAAATTATTAATTACTTTTTCAGAACTTCTACTTATAATAACTTTATTGTTTATTTAAATAGTTTACCATAAACCAGGTGAACACACATAAATGCATAATCGAAAATGACTCTTCTTTTTATTCACACATAGTTGAATGCCCTTTTGTTAAAACATCAAAATAAGTCTTAACAAAAATCAATAATGAATATTAAGTAAACAATAAAAAAATAAAATATAATAACAAAACCACCGCCAACAACACCACAACCCACAATTTGGTTAATAAAGTGCAAATACAGACTATACAAATATTTCACTTTAACACTGATACGGAAGTGGTCAACAGCACCAAAAAAATCAAAACAAATATAAAAAAAAAATTAAGCAAAAATTATGTTG
This sequence comes from Pollenia amentaria, assembly GCA_943735925.1. Lineage (NCBI taxonomy): Eukaryota > Metazoa > Arthropoda > Insecta > Diptera > Polleniidae > Pollenia > Pollenia amentaria. Next base: position 180,950,989 of record OX031007.1, on the reverse strand, counting down.
ATGACGACAACCACTATGCCAATGGCTATTTAACTGCTTCACTAATGATTAGGAATAATGATGAAGATGATATTTAAAAAAAAAGAGTTGTTTTGTTATGATCCATGATGGTTAAGTTCCGATGAGACATGCAAATACAAGCGAAAAACTACAATAATTTATTTTTCTTCATTATAATAATGGAATTAAGTCCCAGCAAACCAAACAATTTAGAAATAACTTGTAACAAGCTTACCAACATAAGTGTTAAGCTCTGAAAAGTGTTGTGAATACCATTGGAAAAGGCTTATTTCAAATGGCTTACTAATGAAAGCAGAACCCTTGCGATAGCATTGCTTGTCTGCAGTATCCCTGCGGGAAATTTGTGTGAATTGCTCTTAAAGCACATATCCCGTGACCAGTGAACAACATTTTATAATTAAAAGGAACGAATTGTGATATGTGAAAACAAGACCTATCACTTAACTGGTGATAATATGTTTAGAGTGAAGTTGGTCCAGAGGAAAGGTAATTGGCACAAAACTATTCATGTGACTGGATTTTGTGCTTTTTAACTTAAGAAGTCTTATTATAGAATAAGGTTACAGAAAAATATTAGTCCAATCATGCTTATAATAAGTTTACATTCGTAATATTTTTGTAAGCTTACGAATATTACCAAATAATAATTGCCATCTGAACTACGGCAGTATTTGGTTTTTTATTAGAATATAATTTTTGTTGTTAATTTTATAAATTTACTTGTTTTTGTTTTACCCAAATATTTCTTACGGAACTCCTGCCTAATTTTTGTCAAATTGGAAAGATGATCCCCATTCCAGTAAAAATTGCAGCATTGGTAAAATCGAAAAACTAAATGAATATGTCAATTACTGCAATATATAAAATACTTCACGTCTTATAGATCTAGCTGCACTAAGGCTCCGCGCACTCTATTTTTCTGCCGTTCCCTGTCAGTATAGATGTTCCGCCAGCTCATCTGTCAATAATTTAAGCTACTACAGAAACAATTTATTTTAAGGCACACTCTCTAACTTATAAGAAAATGGTTTTCTTAACTTCCAAACGATTTCCAAAATGTTAGTAATTTTTTTTTATTAATATAATAATTGGGTTTATTTTTCTAAATTTTACACTGTTAAACTTTAAAATACGTGAAGACTCAAAACTTTAAGAAAGAAAGATTGAGGCATGCGTCAAATTACTGGACATTTGGCTTAAGAAGACTTACCAAACTATAGCGTGCATAAGCCAGAAATAAAATCCGTTAAATTCTTATCTAAACCAAGTGTATAGCAAGTACTATTTTTCAATCTTTTGTCATGCGAATAATTTTAAAGCTTATTTTTGTACTAAAAATAAGCTTATAATAATCATACATCTAAAACGTTGTTGTAAATCTCTTATGATCAGCTTATTCTACAAATCAATTACATTTTGCTTATGGAATGGTCTGTTGGGATATGTTACTGGTTGTGTGTTAATATGTGTGTTTGTAATATAGTGTTTAAAAGATATATAAAGCATGTAAAATATTGTTAATAGAAACCAAAGGTGGTTTCTAAAACAGGCCATTAAAAAAACGTGAGTTTTGTTCAGTCACATTTAAGTTGGATTAAATTACTTTATTTTTGCATATTTCTTTATTTGTATGAATTGTATTAAGGAAGAGACTAAAAAATGTAGTGAATCCGTATTTTACCTAACAAGGTCGATTATTAAAAATAATGTTCTTTTTTATAGAGAAAAATAGGAAAATTTCTTGGTAATGTTAAAAATTTTGTATAAAAAACTTTCCTTAGAATTTTTTTTTTTTTTTTAGAAAATAGTTTTGATAGTCCTAAAAGTGTTCTCTAAGCCATATATCATAAACAGTTCAATGAAAATAATCGCAATACAAATTTTTGTTTAATAGCTAGGGCGCAAGCTCTATGTTTACATATGTCCTTCAAGTTGTGCTGCAAAAGTTCAACGAAAAAAACAAAGACGGAAAACGAAAAAACATAGATTTCAATTTAAATTTATTTGCTTGTTTTATAATATTTACATTAATAATTTTTTTTAATTTTAAAGAGTTTAAGAATTGTATCTTTTTTAGCTTAATTAATAATATTTAACCATGATTTATAAATTTAAATGTTCATATTTTCATCAATTTAATTGAATGTAAAAATTTAGCAAAAACCTATTCAACAATTTATTCTTAATAAAACTTAATCTAACCTACTTACAATCCTAACTAAGATGCGCCAGCTCTTTAATATGTTCATAACCAGAGCTTAAACATCTGATATTAAAATTTTCAGTGAGTCTTTAACTAATTCTATACCCACAAGAGAATGAAGACGGTCAGTTGAAAAAACCAATGGGAGGTTAGGTTATAAATTAACTTCAGTAATTTATTTTGCGATAGTTTCAATTTTTGTAAATGTCAATTTTCACTTGTGGACTAAACCGGAACTGCATAGAAACGACGGCATAAAAAATGGACTTGAAAACAAATTCTTTATTGTTAATGCTCAGTCTTGAATTCCTTTTTATAAAAGGATATATAATTCGGGTTAGTATGTTTACCTTATTCATTATATGTGGTCTTTGAATTTCATTTTAGGATCAAGCATAACACCTAAATATTTAACTTGTTGTCCCCATTCAATTGACTTGTTGTCAAACATAATACAATCACGTGGGAGAATACCATTTTTGCGTTTTCTTATGAAATATATTACCACAGTTTTATCCGAGTTAACATAATTTTCCATTTATTAAAATATGATTGCATTTCGATTAGGGCTCTTTGAAGTTTTTTTAGTTATTACATCTGTAGCCAATATTTCAGAGCTGAGAACTGCCGTATTATCAGCAAAAATTGACATAGTACAAAAATCAAGCGGAGGAAAATCGGCTGTATATGAATTGTGGCAATCTTTAAATTGTACTTGCAAATAATGTCGTTAATACGGAATTGTTTTCGTGAGTAAGCTATTCGCAAATAAAAATTTAATTCACTGTTCATGCGGCAATTTTCTCTACTTGCATTTTAATTATTTGCGAATAAGCTGTGCGTATAAAATAAGTATATGTTTCTTATTGTTATCATTGAATGTGCAGTTTTGTGTTCCCTGCGAAAACCAAACTGATGAGGCGCAATAATGTTATTTGTTTCCATAAAATTAACTTATTTAATTTTAATTATTTTTTTCCAGAATATTATTTATTGAAGACAATTGCCTTATAGGTCGGTACGAAGATGGCCAATCTGGAGGTTTATTGGGCTTTTTGATTGGAATGACTTTGGATTCTTTAAATTGTTGTGAAAAGTAACAAGGCTTTAGGCATGAGTTCATAATGACTGTTAAGAATTTAATTCCCCTTTGGAGAAGTGCTTTTAGACACTTATTGTTGACACCATCAATGCCTGGCGAATTAATTATGCCAGTGATTTCTGAAGTAATTGTTGAAAATTCCTGCGATTGATCAACATTCAGCGATCGAAATGATGCAATAGTATTCTCAACTATTGAATTTGTAATAGGGTTTCCAAGATTTGCCGAAATGGAGCGGTTCAAAGCAAATGTTTGAGCCAAAATTTCACATTTTTCTTGGTTGGTAGTATAACGGTTACCGTTATGTTTTAGAATGCGAATACATCTGGACTTCTTGCTTAACATTTTGGTTAAATTCCAAAATGGAGGAAATCCTTTATCAAGATTGGACAGCAAATTATCCCATGATTTATTTCTAAATCTTTCAATCTCTTCATGAATTTTTTTTATTAAATATTTTCATACGGTACTCGTCAATTATATTTCTATATCGCTGCCAGTCACGCCTAACGTGGGTTTTTTTGTTGAATCATATTTCTCACGAAATATGGTAGGGATTTCCTAACATGTGTGGCATATCTCTTAGTAGCACTACACTCAATTGCATCATTTAAAACTTGTTTGAAATTTAAAATAAGATTATCAATATGTTCACAGTTTGGGATATTATTAATATTTTGTAAATAAAGGTGTCGATTTACGAATCTGGAAAATCTATTCCAGTTAGCATTTACAAAATCGTTATAGAAGATTGTTCTGTTTTTATAAGAACTATTTAAAACAACCTTTACTGGCATATGGTCAGAGCTAAGGTCATTTAAAACTTCCGCAGGAGACATTAAACCAAATAAGTTTGTTAAAAATATGTCAAGAGTAGAGGCCTGCCTATTAGCTCTGGCGGGCACGTGAGTATGATCGCTTGGATATAACATCTCAATATTGTATTGTAACTTTTCGTATAATATGTTTCCCCGAAAAAAACATAGAAAACAGAAAAATGTACTTTGGACTTCAAGAAGAATTAAATTTTAAAGTATGAAAAACAGATGTAAGGAAAAACATATAATTCAATTAAAATAGATAATCATTCACAACAAAAAATTTCGATCCACCAAATAAAATTACCATTTGGTTTAAAGATTTAAGTTTGACTTTTGACTGCCAGCCGCCTTCAGTGGGGGTGAGGGTAAAACGGCGAAGATTTCTGAGGAGATAGTTTGATTGTTATCGAAACATGTCAAATCAACCCGGTCTGTCAAGAATAAAAAATTATCAATATATTTTAATTCATTTCATGTTGTAAAATTCCATTCTTCATAAAAATAATTTAATGAAAATTAAATTGGATGAACTTTAGTCTAATTAAAGCTATAAAAATTTTTATTGAAATCCATAAACAGTTTAATAAAAATAATCATTGTTTTCTCTATAGCTTAAAAAATGTTATATTAAAAACCTCCGCGATAATCTCAAAATATTTTTAAACAAAAATTTATTGACAACTTTATCGATAGACTGTTCAATAGGAAATTATCTCGATATTCTCAAAAATGTTTTATAAAAAATACATTTTTAGCAATATCTTATGGTGTTTCCATTTATACAAAAAAAAAAATACCATCTTGTTAAAAGGTGCATGTATAAAATGTCTTGCCAGTTCTGTAACAATGATATTTGTTATTAGATGAAAACTAAACACAAGTTATTAAAAGTGGAATGCTCTGTTTTTAACAGCTGACAAAATGTTTGCTCTTCAAAATTAAAAAAAAAAATTTAAATTTGTTTATAACATCAACAACAAAAGTAATGACGGAATCCAGTTAGCTCAAAAACAGATCAATGTAAGTAAAAATTAAATTTAAAATAACGTTAGCATAACTAGTGCCGGTTAGGGGAAAATTTAAATATAATCCTCATAATTTTTCTTATTTGAAGACTTTTTATGAGAACAATTTTATAACACCAAATCCACTTAGAATTTATTAAACGGACAACCTTCCATTAACAATGTAATGCTTTCTTATTTCTTTCTATAAAAAAATAGAAAAAATAAACATTTTTAAGAAACAAACACCCTTTTTTGTAGAAAAGAAAACACCATTAAATTTTATCGAAAGCTTGCCTTTTTTTAGAAATTTTCTCATTGCCTTAAAATTTTTTAAAAAAAAAATTCTCGCTTTAATTTTCTACGTAAATTTTCTAGTTGGCTTTAATTTTTGTAGAAAATTTCTCGTAGCCCTAATTTTTTTTATGAAAAATTTCTCGTTGACTTTAACTATCTACTTCTAGTTGGCTTTAATTTTTGTAAAAAAAATTCTCGTTGGCATAAGTTTTCTATAAAAGATTTCTAGTTGGCTTGAATTTTCTGCAGAAAATTTTTCGTTTGCTTAAATTTTCTATAAGAAATTTCACGTTGGATTTAATTTGTTATGAAAAATATCTAGTAGACTTTAATTTTTGTAGAACATTACTCGTTGCTTTAAATTTTCTATAGAAACTTTTACGTTGGCTTAACATTTTGTAGAAAACTTCTCGTTCCCTTAAATTTCGTTTCTAGTTAGCTATAGAAAAATTTTCATTGGCTTCTATTTTTTATAGACAATTTTTCGTTGTTAGGAATTTCTATAATTTTCGTTGCCTTAAATTTTCGTTGGCTTAGAGTTGCTATAAAAAATATCTCGTTGGCTAGAATTTTTTATAGAAGCTTTCTTGTTGACTTTAATTTCCTCTAACGAATTTCTCGTTGGCTTGAATTTTCTTCAAAAAAATTTCCATTGGCTAGAATTTTGTATAGACATTTTTCTTTGGCTGGAATTTGTAAAAACAAATTAGTAGATATTTTAATTTATGATTTTTTCCACAATAAGATTATTTATAATTTCAAGAAACAAACTTTGCTAATTAATCAAAGACTTAAACAAAATACTAATCGCTTTACAAAACTATTCGAGGGTTTTTGTGATCATAAATGAAGGTTAATATTGTGTTCAAGCAAATGTTGGTTAAATCTAGCCAACTAGTTTAATTAAAAGATTTAATTATTATTTTTTTTTTGCTTTATTATTAAAATTTATGTTTATGAACATTTGCCAACTGTGTTTCTTTTTAAAAGACATAAAAATTATTAAAACTAAAAAATTACATATTAAACATAAAATACCTGAAAAAATTACATGACAGACTTTTAATTTTAATTGTTATATTTTTTTTAGATAAGATTTTTGTTTTGTGTTTAAACTTTTTCGTAAAAAAGGAACATAATTTTTTTTAATCAACTCAAAACATTTTGTATACCTTTTCGTCAAGGTCGAGTAGTTTTTCGTTTATAACTCTATATTTCATTATCGTTTTGTTGTCCATAGATTAGGTATTTGAAGCGTAAAGCTAATAATTATTTTAGCCAAAAAAGTACTGAAACTTTTTCAAAGTACATATTAAAGCATTTTAGCTAAATTTATTTGTTGCTTAAAATGAACAAGAAGAAAAAAATTAAGCAAGTCAGGGTTTACATTTTTATTCTGCACTTGTATTTGCAACAAATGAGTTTTATGTTTCTTACGCTCTTATAAATTTTTAATTTAAAATAATAAACCAAACTTAAAAAACCAGTCTTACAAAAGTAGCGAACTTCATGCTCGAAAGGCATTAATTCTCATATAAATTTTGAAATGATGGCTTTAACGCTATTTTGTGTTTTTCATTTAATATTATCTAAAATATATTTGAAAAAAAATATATAAATAATGAAACTCTAAAATCAAACAAGTTTATAATTAAATTTCAAACATTTTAAATTGAATATATAAAACAGGAATTTTTTTAATCAATAAGATTTTGCGAAATACCTGCAAGAACTGGCTTATGTTCCTTAAGCGAATTAAAAAATAACACAAAAACAAGTAATAGTACTGTATTTGGCTGGGCCGAATCTTTAATACCCTCCACCGTGGGTTTAAATATTTCAGGATGTGGGCTTTATATGGGAACTATAAACTATCTGCTAATCTTTTTAAAAATGACTTCACAGTATTATAACAATTCGTTGCCTAATTTAGAGTGATTTCGGTAGAGTGATTTCTAGTTTTAAAAAAGTCTAAAACTTCAAAACAGAAATACTTTTTTCAGGATTTAATTCTTCTTTAATTGATTTACGGAAGGCCGCGACTGCAGGAAATTATAGAACAATTATTACAAAACTTCATGGTGTTACGTCTGGCAATAGAAAGTTAAAATGGATCACATTTTACCACAATATCTATAATTGTTACGATTTAAGTCGTATTTGAATTATTTCACTGAGTTGCCTTCATATGCGGACTATGTTAAATTATGGACCGATCTTCCCAAAATTTTGCGGATGGAATTTCAATCTTATGAAACTATGACGGATAACATATTACCATAATTGCTGTATTTGTTAAAGTTTTAGGCGTACTAAAGTGTTTTACGAGATTGGTCGTTATACATGCTCTATGGTAAATTTTGAATCAATCTTAACCAAACTTAGTAGTATGATTTTCAGTCATATAAAATGAATTTGTGCAAAATTGAATGAGAATCGGTGCATTCTGTCATCAATTTGTCTTAGTTTTTTTTTTAACAAAAATAAAATTTTTTTGGAGGTTGTTCCACATTTGGGTTCAATAACTATTTTCCTACTCAGCCGCTTATGCTGGATTTAGTTTCCAAGCTGCTCAGGAGAACTAGAACAAAATTTTACAGCAATATTGTTATTTTCTGTTCACAATAACTCAAGGACCCAGTATATACACAAACATACGTATACTTAATGGAGTCTTAGATCAATATAAAAAAAGTTTCAAACGGAATGAGCAACTAATGGCGTTTTATTTTTTAAGAAGAGTGTATCTTAAGAAGGTTTGCCAGACGGTCTTGATTTTTCTTGATTTATAGGAATATATTTTGTCAAGTTTTTTTTAAAGCCCAACCAAATAACATATTTTTTGGATTTGTTAACCCTTTTCCTTAAGCAAAGCTGTGTAAATAGCAAATAAATATTAAATCGTTTTTTTAGTGTATTTGTTTAAAAATCTATCAGAATTACGTTACCTATATTCAACACTCACTAACGCTGTTTTCAAACAGAAGCACTTACAACATTTTTTTATGCTTACCAGATTTTTAAGAAGTGTTGCATATTTTACGTTTTCTTTTGCAAAGTTTCAGCATAAAACATTAAAATCCAATTATCGTTTCAAATCTAAAGATCTTTTATACCGCTAATTTCTAGTAGAAAAAATACAAAAATTATATAATTATCACGAGAGAGGAAAAAAACAAATAATTTGTTTTTTTCTTCAGAAATAATATCAAAACCAGCTGCTAGTCTAGTGCTGCACTCATGTCCCTTTAATTAAAGTGAGTGTTGGACATGTAGCCTTCTTTTTTTGCTTTTTAAGGGGTAAATCATGAAAAAAAATGCGGTACACTTTTTAAATAATAAAAAGTTTTTTCGAGCTCGAGGCCAATTATTTGTAAAAAATATTTATTATTTATTGCACTCAGTGCAATATTGAATGTGGAGAAGGTCATACGTCTCTTACGAATATATTTGTAACTCATTCGTTGATAATGATATCCGATGGATATCGAAATATTGGAGAAGATTAGTAAATAAATAATAAATATATTTTACAAATAATTGGCCTCGAGCTCGAAAAAACTTTTTATTTTTGAATAAAAAAGGTCGAAGGAATAATATTTAATTTTTTAAATAATACAAATTTTTCAGAAAAGAACACAAAGAAATGTAAACGGTCGAATAAATGCAGAATATTACTCATAAAAGAAAACGCTGTTAGTAAACCCTCCTTTACCACTAGTGGTGGATGGTATAATAATGCAGAACTATTTTATTCTTCTGGACTAAAATTAAACGAGTGGATAACTAAATTAAAAGAGCATATAGTCTGGGGCAAAATTACGACATTCGGTATCGATTTCAACTTATATGTATTGAAATTTTATTTTAATTTCGATTTATCTTTAATTAGAGTTAGACTTAATTTGAATATGTGTATTTCTCAAGACATTTAAAGCCAACTTTTCTTGCAGTGTAACTAAATGAAAATTACCTTAAACCTAGTAGATGTACAATTATTAGTTTTTACAATTCATATTTCTTTTACTTTTATATGTTTTTAAGTATGCAATTAATTAAGTTTCTTTTCTCCTTATTTCTTATTTATCTTATAGATGTCAAAACTATACTCAAAGGCGTCAGTGGACGTTTACGATCAGGTGAACTCACTGCCATTATGGGACCATCAGGAGCGGGTAAAAGTACCCTGCTTAACATATTATCAGGATACAAGTAAGTTCAATCATCCTTAATATTTCTAGATAGCACTGAGGCAATAAGGAAAGGTGCTTAAGTGTATTTTTACTTTTTAAATAATGTATTTCTTATTTTATAAGTGTATGTATTCGGTACATCACTTCGGTCATTGTGTTTAAGGCTCTATTTCTAAATATAATTTTAATGTCAAACCTCGTATGTTAGGTAAAATTTTTATTTCAAATATTATTGCACAGTAAAAACGATAAACAGAAAGCTAATTTTCTATAGCTTTCTGAAAATTTATACAAAATTATTAAAACATTGCCCACGGTACTTTCGAACTTTCGGTACTTTGCCACGGTACTTGACTCACTTTTAGCTTAAGTCGACTTAAGTTAATAGTTCCCAAATTGCATAAATAAAACTTCCTGAAAGCATTAAAAAATGTTTATAGAAAATTTCTTGGTAGCTTGAAATTTTCATAAAAAAAATTTTTCAATTGTTTGAATTTGTATTTTCTATACAAAATGTCTTTCTGTAAAATATTTAAGGATAGCTTAACTTTTGTATGAAACATCATACGCAATACTTTTTATTTGTTTTTAGAACATTTTTAAATAAATTAAATTTTTTACACAAAATTTCTCGATAGTTAAAATGTATATAGAAATTGTTTTACTGTTCTAAGTTATCTATGGAAAATGCCTTGCTATATAAAACTATTCTTATATAAAATTTTTTATAGCATAACATTTTTATAAAAAACAGCTAAAATTTATCATAAAATATTTTTCGATAGCTTTAATTTTCCATATAAAAATTTTCGAAGCTTATATTTTTTAAATGGAAAATGTATCGAAACTTTAAAGGATATATAGAACATTTTTCAATAGTTAAAGTTTTATATAGAAAATTTCTCGACAGCCAATATTTCATATAAAAAATATATCAGACAGCATCCTTTCTCTTTAAAAAATTTCAAATTTTTAAAAAAAATTTCTTGATAGCTTAAGGATTTTTAAAAATTTCTTGATAGCTTAAATTATTATACAGAAAACTACTCGATAGCTTCAGTGTTATATGATTATTTATCGATAGCTTAAATTTTATATAAAAACTTTCTCGATAGCTTTAATTTTCTATAAAAAAAATTTTCGACTGAATAAATTCTTTAAAAAAAAATTTCTCGATAGCTTAAATTTTTAATAGACTTCCTCCATATTTTAGGTGTTGTATATAAAAATTATCGGTATATGAATTGTTTTTACAAAATTTCTCAATTGTTAAATTTTTTTCTAACTCCTTTGAATATGTAACGGAAAGCTTTTGGATAGTCAAACTATTCCTTCACATCCACATTAGCTGTGTTCTTCTGTATCAAACATATTTATCAACCGTAAAGTACAATTAACTTTATTATTTTCACCAACCTTGAACAAACCATTAAAGGCCCATAAGCATTTAAAGCATAGGAAAAATGAAACATGTATTTTCCTTATCAATAAAATTAAAATTATTAGTGAATATATGAGTAAATACTTTTTATGAAACACAAGCACGACCACATTGTAAAGCTGAACCCCATTCTTTGTATTAAATATTTGTTTATGGAAGGCCATGATTAAATTACTGCAGAGTAAAACTACTTAAATTTTGTTATAAAGTACTAGTTACTATTCATATATTATTTAAATACTATCAGAGTGGTAAAATTCACATGGGAACAAAATTGAAGCAGCAAATGTGCGTGTATTACACGGTATATATATCGTCATATGATTTCAAAAAGGCCCTAGGTTACAAAAAATTCAAAATCAAGTTTTTGATCGATTTTGATGCACCGTATCAAAATACGTGTTTCTTGAAATTTTTAGAAATCTACAAATTAAAATAACGTTTTTATTAACGAAATTCTATAAGGTCATAGTGCAAACGTCTTTCGATAAATAGTAAATAACAAACACAAAAAAAGGAAATTTGGTATTTTTATTTTTGTGCATCAACTGTTAGTTTTCCTTTATTGTGTTTTAATAAGATAAGATATCTGTTTTCGTTTTTTTTTTTTCTAAAATTTTTTTTTATTTTTCAATGTAGAGAGTTTTTTGCTTCTCCTTTTAAATTTGTTCAATGTGACTTAGGGCTTTTTTAAAATCATATGACGATAATTCTATTTGAAATAAGGGGAAAAATAGAAAGTTCTTTAGAAAAATTGAAATTGTTTATTTTTTTAACCACACGACGAAAATGCCTTTTAATTAATTAATTAAAAGTTCTTCTCAGCAAAAAATAAATTAAATTTATTTTTCAATGTAGAGAGTTTTTTTCTTCTCCTTTTAAATTTGTTCAATGTGACTTAGGGCTTTTTTAAAATCATATGACTATAATTCTATTTGAAATAAGGGGAAAAATAGAAAGTTCTTAAAAAAAATTAAAATTGTTTAGTCTTTTAACCACACGACGAAAATGCCTTTTAATTAATTAATTAAAAGTTCTTCTCAGCAAAAAATATATTAAATTTACATGTGTTTAAAACGGTCAAACTAGACGTGTCTTTTTAAGTTTATTCAAAAATTAAAAAAAATCAGTTCTTTCGACTTTGCATTGAAAAAGCGTATTCTAATCAAATGACAAAAATTGTATTCAAAAGTTGTTTTTAACACATTTTCTTAGTGGGCATTTTAGAATTGAATATTTTATGCATTCAAACAGAATTAAAAAATTTGCATTCGCATTTTAACATGCGTTTATTTCATAAAATGACCTGATTTTCTGTTTATTTTTATACCCTCCACCACCACTAGTGGTAAATGACGGCACACTTAGTTTGTCATTCCGTGTGAAACTTTTTTAGTATTCATAGAAGCCAGAAGGTATATATATTCCAGTGTCTTGAGTAATTCTAAGTCGAATAAGCCAAATACGTCGGTATATCTGTCTGTCCGTCTGGTAAAAACACTGCCACTCTCAAATTCTTTCTAGTTCCCCTAAGCAGCTTGAGTTTGCAGTCCAGCATAATCGTTTCTGAAGGAAAAGTGTTATGAACTCAAATGTGGAACATTCTCCCTAAAAAATTAATATTATTGTTACATAAACTAATATAGATTGGTGACAGAAAACACCGATTTTCATATTGATTAATTTCCTTTTATATGACTGGAAATAGCTGTGCAAAATTTTGTGAAGATTGGTTAATAATTGACCATATGCCCCATATATAGCCCCTCACGGAAAACACTTTAGTACGCATAAAACCATAACAAATACTTCTATTGTGGCAAAATTTGTTCTGTCATAGTTTTATAAGGTTCAAAGGCATTCCCCAAAAAAGTTCGTAATAATTAACTGATCTTTGAAAAACAATTTGGTACTCCTAAAACCATAAAGTTGCTATTTAAGTAAAATTTAGTCAGTCATAGTGTCAAAAGATTAGAAATCACTCAGCTAAATTTCATAAACATGGGTCCATAATTAACATATGCTCCATATAAAGCCCACTCTTGGAAATTACATATTTAAATTCAGTATATAACAAATACCGATAACGATACCGATACATCGGCGTTACTTCAGGTTTGCCGATTAATCAGTATCGGCGATATTTTTCTGTCGATACGCCGATACTTGTTTTTAGAGCTTTTTTAAAAAAAACTATTTCATTTTCAATTCTTATTTTATAACACATTTAATAGCAGATCAAACCAGTATATTAAATTGTTTCTTTTAATTCTTTCGCTAGATGTCCACACCAAGCGTCCTATGCGTTTGCTACATTCTTGAAATTTTTGCAAGACGCATGCAAATGTAAAGTAATTTCAAATAATGTATAAGTACATGCTGTATACGTACTATAACTTGTCAATAATTTTAAACACTGATTCTCCTTTTTTTGACAGATGCTTTAACGCAACAACGAACTGAACGCGCCGTTTTGTTTTGCCCCATAGTAGTAAAAGGTTCAACTAGTTAACAGTCTTCGAACAATACTAGAAAATAAAATAAATTAATAAACTGAGCTCGAGAATAGTTCAGGACCCAAAAACTTTATGACTTACTCAGCATTAGTTCTGAATGAAAGATTTGACGATCGAGGGTCAAGATATACCTTAGATCTCCTAAGATTTATAGAGACGCGGATCCGCTTGGTGCAGAAATATTAAGTTTTAAAATGTGTTCTGTCGCACCTGAGAGATTTCTTCCACTGCAGGCCTGGTTCGAACGCAGTTGCGATCACCGCAATAGTTGAGAATGAATTGTATTTTTAACAAAAATCTTATTAATTAAAATTTTAAATATTTATAATATCTTACAGTGTTCTTTTCTAAAAGAGCATTATTTATTTTTTGTTAATATTACCATAAGATCAAGTTCGTTGTTTTTTAAATTATATTGATATCAATTTATCTTTTACAGTATAATTAATATAAAAAAAAAATTATTCTACAAGAGTTGTGTCAATTTCCCCTTAATTTCCAATTCAATATTCGTATCGGTATCGGTATCGCCGATATTTTTTTGGAGTATCTGTATCGGAATCGTATCGGCAAAAAAGCGTATCGTTACATCGCTAATTAAAATACGACTATAACCGTTAGAAATATAAATATTGTGCTAAAATGTGTTTCAATTTAGCATTCTAAGACTGGAAATAACACCGTGTTATTTTGTGATAATCGGTCCATAATTTACCATACGGACCACAGAAAGCAGCCTACCGAAAAGCAATTTAAGAAGCATTAAATTCTATTATTTTTGTATAACTTTATTGAAATATGCTATAATTAAGGTTTTTTTATAACTAGAAACCATTCTAACGAATTGTGATAAACGATCCATAATTTGTGATATGCCTAAAAATATTTCTGAAACAAATCATGAAATTTATTCTAAATTAGGCGAATTATAATACTGTAAGGTCAAGTTTTGTAAAGATATAGAGCCCACTCCTGAAATTTCTAACTCTTGGTGGAGAAAATATTTCTCAATATCTCTGTGACAAAAAGGATAAGGGTCCTTAACTTAACTCAAAGCTAAATTTCAGTTAATGACACCTTACACAGAACACATGGGCAAAGCTTATTATTTTATACGATTTTTCAGAAAGTTATAGCAAAATTACTTTTTAGATATTGGGAACTTAAGGTGAACTTAGGTTAGGTTAGGTTAAGAAGGGTAAGGTGAACTTAAGTAAATCAGAAATATTAGTTTTTAGAAAAGGCGGTAAATTGAGTAGAAATGATAAATGGCAGTTTCAAGGAAATTATATAAAGATAACCAATGAATACAACACCTTGGAGTAATATTTACACCTAAAATGAAATTTACTAAGCACGTAGAGAAAAGAAACGCAAAAGCTAAAAACGCTATTAATTCCACCTGGAAACACTTTATTTCCAATAAACAAATTCAGCTCAGACAAAAATGGAACCTGTTTTTAGCTGTATGCAGGTCGATCCAAACATATGCAGCTCAAGTTTGGGGTTTTGGTTATTTCGAAGCGGTTGATTTACTGCAACGATACTTTATGAAAAAAATTTTAAAATTGCCTGAATTTACACCTAACTACGCATTAATGCTGGAAACGGGGGCTGTGCAAAATCATCTGTACTTCCTAGAACTACACCTACAGTATATATCTCGGGTTATGTTTCAATACCAGCCTAATAGGCTACCGTTTCAAATCACTCATATGCTAATAAGGAAGGATTTGTTTTGGGTTAAAGAATTGAAAACTATTGCCAATAACAATAATACTCCGTGGTCTGTTACACAGCCTGACGAACATCATTGGTTTGCACAAAATAAGCTATTGCTAAGCAATATTAAGGAAAATCATCATAAGCAATATATACACAGTCAAGCAGTCTCTTCAAGATTATATAAATATATCGATTATACCAAGGGTCAATGCTATATCCTTGATACTTTAAATTTAGAAAATATAACGTGGATTTTTAAGGCCAGATGTGGACTAATCAAATTAAATTACAACACTTTTGGTGCAGTTGATGATGACAAAGTATGCAATTTCTGTAATTTGGGTACGATGGAGACCTTTGAACACTTCTTATGTGTTTGCCCTGTTCTTAAGGAATTCAGAATAGCGGGTTTTGGGAAGCCCTTATAACAGCATATGGAAATGATACAAATATTAAATGGTTCAAATACTTCACATTGGGGAAAACTAGTTTTATACTTAAAAACATCTTTAAAATACAGAAACTTTTTGGTACAAGAATTTAATTAAATGCTTTGTAATAATAATTATTTTATTTTTTATAAAATATTGTCGAAATTTATTACCTCTCCACTTTTTGGTTTACATTAAATATATATGAATATATGTAATTTATTTTATAAATATAATTTATTGTAAATAAAGAAACTACTACTACTACTATTGGGAATTATTTCTTTTTATAAGCAACTTTATTATATTCAACATTATTCATTTTTCGAATTTATTCTTTGGCTTAAATTTTAGTTATGTATTTTATAAAGCTTTTTGTAATAGTTCTATTCCTTAAAGTTTTAGGAATGACTTTATACACTACCAGAGTATTATCTTGTATCTTCTTGTTACATTTTACCTTAGCTATCCTTTGTATAGCAATGAAGTATATTGTATGTACAGAAGAATTTACAATTATTAGACACCAGCAGAATGTAATTCATTTTCTGGCTGCTACGGCCTTCGCCAGCATTCTTTATGTCACACTGGAAAGTGATACTTTATAAATTGAATGTATTTAACTCAACTATTTTAACAAATAGATATTTTGAATTATTTCTTTTTATAAGCAACTTTATTATATTCAACATTTTTCATTTTTCGAATTTATTTTTTGAGTTAAATTTCAGTTATGTATTTTATAAAGCTTTTTGCAATAGTTCTTTTCCTTAAATTTTTAGGAATGACTTTATACACAGACTATTATGTTGTATCTTCTTGTTACATTTTACCTTAGCTTTCCGTTGGATAGCAATGAAGTAAATTGTATGTACAGAAAAATTTACAATTATTAGACGCCAGCAGAATGTAATGCATTTTCTGGCCCTCTACGCCTTCGTCAGCATTCTTTGTGTCACACTGATTTAACTCAAAGAATAAATTCGAAAAAAGAAAAATGTTGAAAATTACTTTTTGCTTATCTTTTTTCAATGTGCAATAAGATTTAAAATATTTTTTAATTTATTTATATATTTCAAATTTATTATAATTAAAATTATAAAAAAAAAATCAATTAAAGCACAATTTTACTTCCGATTTGTAACACTAGGAATATTTAGAAATAAAAACTTAAAAAAAAACTATTACCACAGAAAAGTGATGATTTTATTAGAATAGGAGTTAATTTAAAAAAATCACTGTAAAAGTTTCAAATTGCTATCTTACAAAATTAAAATAAATGTAATTAAGCAATTTTACACAGATCTTATATTTTTTTTATGCCAAGTTTTCTATGGAATAATTTCTATTGAAATACATCAGCCATTACAATTTAAGTTTTAAAATATTCCGCATATTAAATAATAATTTTTTGCTTTAACGAAATGTTATTTGATAGATGCAATTAAAAATGCATTTTAAATTAACGTGTTGTCTAAAAAAAACATCAGGTAGAAAAGTAATATTTCTAATATTGATGAAAACTTGCGGTTCTCTTCTTCTCATCAATTTAATTTAAAATCTTATGTGCAAGAGAAAGTTTACAAACTAGTGGAAAAAAGGAAAAAGTGCTTTGGTCGACTAAAGCAAAATTTGAGTTTATTCCACCTTTGTCTTCCTCATGTTTAAAAGTACCCACGGACAAAGTTTTCATTATTTTATACCATTTTTTTATACCCTCCACCACCACTGTAGCGAATGAGGGTATACTAAGTTTGTCATTCCATGTGAAACTTTTTTATAATACATCTAAGACCCAATAAGGTATATATATTCTGGCTCTTTGAGTAATTCTAAGTCGATTTAGCCATGTCCGTCTGTTGAAAACACACCCACTTTCGAAAAACGCAAAAGAAAAGAACAAACTTGGTCTCAAATTGCTTGTAGTTTTCCTATGCAGTTCGGGATTGAAATCCAGCAACATCGGTTCAGTAGGATCAGAACTATGAATCAAAATGTGGAACCACCACCCTAAAAAAATTTATATTTTTGATACAAAAACTAACATAAATGCTGGAATAATGCACGGAATGACATGAAATTTTACACGAATTCGCTTTATATGACTGCAAATCGTACTGTTAGATCGGTCCATAATTTACACTAGCTCCCATATAAGCCCTGCTCCCGGAAAACAGTTTAGTACGCCTAGCCCCGTAATAAATAATGCTATCAAATAGAAATTCGGTACGATACAGTTTTATAGGACAAGAAATCACACCGCCAAATTTCGTGAAGATTGGTCCATTATTTACCCAATGCCCCATATAAACCATACTCTCGGAAAACAGATTATTGCGCCTAAAACCAAATAAAGCCCACTTTGGGAAAATATAAAATACAAATACAAAAAAACATTACAAATATAGATATTGCGTAAAATTTCTTACTTAAATGCATATGGCCAGAAAAAATATGATGGAAATTTTTGAAATTTACTGTTAACGCTAAAACTAATTACACTGCTGTATTGAAATTTATTCTAATTTATTTTTTGTAATACCAGAAATCAGTCTTCAGAATTTTGGGATAATTGGTCCAAAATTTACCATAGATCCAATACAAATTACCCTCCTAAAAATCATTTTAGTTCAAAGTTCTAACAAGAAACGCATAAAATTTTCTTATTGTCGGTCAATAATTTAATTCAGGTCTAGTCTAATTTTAATGCTGACGTTCGTTTTTTGAAGCTTAGTTAATAATATATATGTATTTATCATATAGAGCTCACTTCTGTCGGTGGAGGGTATCAAGATTCGGCACAGCCTTTGGAATAACATCTTAAGTTTACTTCTGATCTGTGACGTCAAGAGTATTTCGGTGTAACAAGTTTAAAAAAAACTATAAACGATAAGAAGGGGCGATTTTGGTAAAATAAAAATATATTTTCAAAAATAACCTTTAAATTAGGGAAGGAACAAATATAGATACCAATACCGATATATCGGCGATACTTCTGGTTTGCCGATACATACAATATATCGATATCGGCAACGTTTTACTTTCGATGCGACGATACTTTTTACACTTTTTTAGAGTTTCTTAAGAAACAATTTAATTTAAAGTGCTTTTTTTGCATCATAACTAAAAATATTAAGGAGCATAGCATAAAATCCAAGCAGAATAATAAAATTCCTTTTTTTATTACGGCCAAAACATCACTATTTTTTTGGATTTTTAAATAAATATTGATGCAATGTTAGAGTTAACACTTTAAAATGTAATTACAAATTTTGATCACAGTGTCCAGCCTACTTTGACTGTAGGACTGCCGAAAAGCTAAGATATATCGCTATTAGTTTTTAATATAATTATTTGGCTTTTTCAACAACGAAATCGAAGTAGCCTAAATTTTGATATTTGTCTTAAAAAATAAATTTTTTTTCTTCGGTCTTTTAAAACGGAAAATCTTCTAAGTCAACCACAAAATGTTTGATAACTTTTACTGCATCATTCATATAAAATTTCTGGTACATAAAATATAACCACAATAGAGAAATACAAAGTTAAATAAGCTGCGAATTTTTTTAAGGAGCTTTTAGAAGTTGAAGGACGTTACCACAGAGTAGTATAAACGCGCACAATTAATTATTATGCGACAACCAAGTAAGGCCAAGTTTTTTAATTATTACATTTTAAGTGATCCTTATTATTACATATTTAAAATTTTCAATGTGTGAGGGGGTTTAATGACTTCCTGAATTCATTACTTTGTAGCTGTATTCGGCACTTTTAGTTATATCTTAAATAATGACTATCTTATTATATCGTAAATCAGTCATAATTATACATAACAAAAAAATCCTTTATAATAATGTTTTAAATACATTACTATTATATGATTTTAAATAATTATTTGGATCAATTTGCAATATATTCTATTAATATGTGTTATATACACGGTAATATTATAAAATTTTAAGAATAATTTCGATGTGAAATACATGGAAAATCCAAAAATCAATCAAATGTATGTAAATATATATGATCATAAATATGTTCCGAAATTACCCCAACAATATATTTTTGTTATTAGAATACTAATAGTGATTTCGATCTAATAAAAACGAAGTTTTTTTAAAGAACATAATCAGGCCTGCCACAGAAATTGTTCGGAATGGTTTTGAATCCGAATTTTCATTTTGATCGATTTTGTTTTACCTTCTTCAGACTTTGATCGATTTTCGTAATTCAGACAAATTTTAATTTTGTTATTTGTAAGTTAAATGTGGCAATATTATGCAAACCAAAACAAAAACTTGATTTACGACTTCTAATAATGTGTACTTTGCAATACGATTATTTATCTCATTATTTATTTTAAATGAACGGAAGTTAATATACCTTAGCGAAAACAAAAAATCCCTTTCAAAAAAGATACCAGATATATTTCTTTAATTTTTTTAAGGAAAATAATTAGATTTAGATTAGAAACGGCCATTTTCTGAAATTGAAATCGAATGAAGTTTTAACCGATGGAGATTTTCAATTAATTTTGGTTTGTTTAAGAGTAGTAAACAGAATTGGTACTTAAAGTAGAAAGTGCAAAATAACACGCTAGTCGATTTCAGAACATTACTGAAAAAAGAACTCTAAAGTAGTTTTAGTGTTTCTAAAAACTTGAATATCAGTAAAATGTTCTATATTTACATTATTTCCAGTACTAAAGATTTTTCAAAAATAAATTGATATAAAATCTATAATTTTAGAACTTGTGGAATTTACTGTAAGAAAAGGGCGTAAATTTAAGAAATTTTAATTTTTATAACCTGTTGGTATGTAATTATTTATATTAAATGCTTTTTAGATATTGATTTTTAATTTATAAAAAAAACCTTTGACTGTCAATCATATACTTTTTACCCATTGAATGTACGTTTTAAAATACGAATTGTTTTATATTCGGTATAATATTATACAATAATTCACAAAATATTTCAAATAGAACAATTTTGAAACAGTACCCAGCAAAAACTTACATTGAAATGTAATGAGTTAAAAAGCTATTATAATTATTCTTCACTACTTATACATTGGCATTTTAACTCATTATTTTAAAACGGTGATGTCATTGGTGACAAGTACTTACCACATTCGCTTACAAATAGGGAGTTAAATAAGTCATTACCACGTACGCTAACAAAAAGGTACTTCAAATTGGTATCAACAAAACTGAATTTGTCACACAAATTGTGTTTTTAATTAAATGTACTTTCTAATGCAAAATTTGACTACCGTGCATTAAGGACATTCAGTAAATATTTAAATTTTTCATACACAGAAAAAAGTATTTATCAATTAAAAAAATGTTTCAAAAAGTATTTAAATTTATTTAATATGATAATTGAATCAATTAGTTTTTTAGTTGAAAGAAAATTAATAATATAATTTTAATTTAATTAATATTTAAGTTGTTTTGAAATAAATTTTTAATTAAAATATTATTCAGCCATGTTTTGAAAATCCTATTCGAGTGACATTTGAAACGAACAAATTTTTAAAAAGATCCATCAAAATACTCCGTTTTATAAACTTCATACTATGAGTCATTAGAACTGCTCTTAAGATCAGAAAAAACTATGGGTATTTTCAAAAAAAAAATAACTGGAAATCTCCATCGATTTCAATTTCACTCAATTTCGATTTCCAGAACATGGCTGATTGTTACAAATTCCCCTTAATCAAAAAATAAACATTGTTACTAACATTCATTAAATTTATTTTATTTATCTCTAACTTTCATTCCAGGACCTCCAATATTGAAGGCAGTGTAACAATGAATGGTCATGAACGTAACATTAGTGCATTCCGTAAACTATCCGCCTACATTATGCAAGACAATCAATTGCATGGCAACTTAACCGTACAAGAAGCAATGACAGTGGCCACAAATTTGAAATTAAGTAAAAAATTTACTAAACCAGAAAAAATGTCAATGGTAAGTAATTTTTTTCTTTTATTTTTATATTTTAAACTTTTTTTTGAAAATTTGTTTACGCATCAAAAGAAAACTTAATCTTTTTTACAAACTCAGCAATTTATATTTAATAAATAAAAAATGTTTATGAAACTTCTTTCAAATAGATCACGTTAAGCTTTTTTACATGTCAAGTAGAAAATTTTTAAGACTATACAAAAGTTATACTTAAGGTATGTTCAGACCTAACAAATATTTGACGAAAAAAATCAAAAAACAGCATGACCAGCAAATTGATGAAACTTTAGCTTTATTTTTAACAATTTTAATTGACTTCCTCATCTTTTTCTTAAAGAAGATAATTGTGTAATTCAATTAAGAAACTGTTAAATTATGTTTGATCCAGCAAAAGTCTTGCAAAAGCATAAACAATTTTAATAAAATTAGTGGTTATGTGTAGGACGTCATATATTTAATTGGTGGGAACAAAGCTTTAATGAAGAAATTAAAAAATATTAATGTCTTTTACTTTTAAAATTATTTATTTCAGATTAAAATAGAATTATTTATAAAAATAAAAGCCTTCTTTCCAAAACAAATTTTATTGGTAGATAACCACTATAAGTGATTTGACCAATGCCAAATAAATTTTAGCGATTTACATTAGTAGCTAATTGAGTGGACCCAAGCGTTTCAAAAATCTAAGTCATTAATTAAACGAGTATTGCAATCTTATTTTCAAAATGAACTATAAAAATATTATCATTTAAGTTGTACATGAAATCGGTGCTATAAAATTGTTTAGGTGTATATATTTATATATTTATCCCCCCTACATGATAGTGGAAGGGGTATTATGCGTGTGTAGCTATTCCAATCTACACATGGATATATTTTTGTTTTGCTTGTCAGTCACAACGATAGTGGCTTATGCATTTGTGCTGATATTTGTAAAACCTTAAAATATTGACCGGTCGACCAGCCCGTCCTTCCAGCTGGCTTGCAGGCTGGCTATCTATGTTAACCTTGTGCGCAAAGTACATGTTCCTTTTTTGGATATAATTTGCTAAAGTTGAAGATATAGGTTCTAATTGTCACAACGACCCAGCCTATTGAAAATGGTGAGAATTGGTTCATAGTTTCGCATAGCCCAAATAGAGTTTTCGCGCCCATAAACTAGCAGGTGTGTGATGAAAATCGATCGATTTCAAAACGAATGAATTTCGAGTGTTTCTAAAATCCATTTCTGACTTATAGTATTAAATTTTTGTTCAGAATACACTTCAGTTAACATATATAATATAAAATTTAAAAGAATACAGACAGAAAATAAAAGGAATATTTATTAATAAACAATTTTATACTGAAAACGATATTTTCTGTTTCAAATCGTTTCGTTTTTAAACCCGAATTCCATCACATACATATATGTTTTTATGATCGGTCCATATTTGCCAATAGCTTTCATACAAACACCACTACCGGAAATAGCCTTAAATGCCATAACTTTCTAAAAAACTCTTCGTATTAATAAACAATTTTTGGACAATGACATTTACGATAGCTATTATATCATGGAAAAATCGCTTTAAAATTAACAAATCTCATAAAGATGTTAATATAATATTCGGCACAAAGAACTTTTTATATGAGTCTTAACCAGGGACCGAAAATAACAGTTATTTTGAAATTTTAAAACAAAAAAAGCATATAGAAGTAAATGCTAGCAAACTGATTCAAGTATAACATAATGATCCTAATGAACTTTTCTTTGATAAAATATTATGATTTTTAAAATTTTGATTTTTATTATTTCGATCTAAAATTAAAGTTATTTTTTGATTTTTATTTTTTTGGACAAAAGTAACAGTTATTTTTTGATTTTTATTTTTTTGAACAAAAATAACAGTTATTTTTTGATTTTTATTTTTTCGATCAAAAATAACAGTTATTTTATGATTTTTATTTTTTTGATCAACAATAACAATTATTTTTTGATTTTTATTTTTTCGAGCAAAAATTAAAATTATTCTTTAAAGAAATGTACGTGTTATAATTATTGAGTTGTCTTTAAATATTTATTAAAATGTGTGATCATCATTGGGATATCTTATGCGCATTAAAATAAGTATTTGAAGTCAACTAAATAATTATAACACGTTTATTTCTTTAAAGAATAATTTTTATTTTTGATCGAAAAAATAAAAATCAGAAAATAACTGTTATTTTTGATCGAAAAAATAAAAATCAAAAAATAACTGTTATTATTGTTCAAAAAAATAAAAATCATAAAATAACTGTTATTTTTGATTGAAAAAATAAAAATCATAAAATAACTGTTATTTTTGATTGAAAAAATAAAAATCATAAAATAACTGTTATTTTTGTTCGAAAAATAAAACTCAAAAAATAACTGTTATTTTTGTTCAAAATAATAAAAATCAAAAAATAACTGTTATCGTCAGACTTTTATGAAAAAAGGAATAACTGTTACGGTCCCTGGTCTTAACCTCTTTACAAATTTTACATTTTTGATTTTTTGTATGTCTACACTGTGGCGAAGAGTATTAAATTGACCGACTACACTATTGTTAACTAGCTTAACCAAGTTTGCCTCGCTGCCCCAATTGAAATAAAATTCGTATAATATTTTTAAAACTTATCTTGTATATTGATAACAAAGCAATTTGTATATAAATAAATATGAAATGATGTTCGTTGCTTAGCGCACCACCGCACAGTGTTTGATTTAGATTTTATGCGCCCCATACACGCTTAAATTAAATTCTCAATTGAGTATTTCAATTGAATTGATTCTTGGCCACATGCTTTACAAACTGAATTGAAAGATTTTCTTTATTTTTAAATTAATTTTAAAATTCAGTGAAAATTAAGACAATTTTAAAATACTTGACTTTTTTTGCAAAAGAATACTACAAACATTAATTTTGACAACTGATCAAGAGACTCGAACACACTCATTACAATCAAATTGAAAGGCTAACTAGCCAAAAGGAACTGCATTAACAAAAGAATTGTTTTGATTTTTCTTCAACCAAATCGACTAATCATTTTACGGAGCCATACACGTCTTGATGAAGACAACAACCGACTCAGTTGCCAATTGGATTGAAACATGTATGTGATGAATAAACTAGATTATTAAACAGTAAAATTGGCAACCCTATCTTAAAACTAAATGTCAAACTAACATGAGTTTCTGTGATGTTTGCATAGCTTTAACTTTAAATACTAATAACGGTACCATGAATGACATGTTAAAATTAAATAACAAAAAACAAAAAAATGCGATCGAAATTCATGCGAATTTAAAAATCTATAAAAAGTGTACTAATTGAAATATATGAAAAATTCTTTTTTTTATTAATTTTTTTGTAGTGTCATTAATCAGCACACATAATAGCCAGGTCTGTGGAGTCGTCAAAAAATAGTTTTATCTCCAACTTCGACTCCAACCGCTGAAATTTTTTAAGTCCGACTCCGACTTCGACTTTAACTCCGATTCCAACTCCGACTTCTACTCTAACATTAATGCTAAATGTATATGAGACTGGTCCTTATTTTACTTTAAGCTCTTTTGTTAATGCAGTTCCTTTTAATTGGTTAAAATAGCAAGAACATGATTCTGTAAAAATTTCAAATCGATATTTTAATTCTAACAACTGCCGCATTGAGCTTCTTAACGACGACTCTACAACTCCGACTCCACAGCCCTGATGTTGTTTATGCTATGACTCCCAGTATTCGGTTGCCACTAATACTGGCACTACACTGTTAGAAAAGGCCTCATAACGCTGATGTATTTTGACATCAGTACTAAGACAAGTGCTTCGTTTTTGACCCCATTACACTTTTCATTATTGTCAGCCTTAACATCACTTGGCCAAATCGTCATCAGGTTCAAAAATATAAATTATGCCATCAATGGAATGACACGTCGGCATCATAGGAATGAGAAATCGGAGTCAATTTAATAAAACATTTCATCAGTGCGATGACTCATTAACATTGTAGAAAGGACTTATTAGGCTTTGGCTCATTGGAATTGACTTAAGTCAATTAAGTCAAAGATATCAGCAGCATGCCCGATATAGTTTTACTAATCATTCTACTTTGAAAATTTGATGTATTAAACTAAATAATTGGAATATGGGAATTTTTGCGTCTTATTTTATATTTAAACATGAAAATAATATTAATTATACTCAAAATGTGGCATCGAATTGATATCGTTGTAGTCATAGATGACGCATAAAATATGACAAAATTTTATGATGACGGTCGTCATTGGATTGATGTAATGTTTGCTGATGTTTGATGCCATTTGCAATAACATTGATGTCACAATTCTGATGTTAGGGAATCATCAATATGAAGATGCATTTTTCTATGAGTGTGGTAATGCTGCTGTTACAGTTGCTCCTGTTATCCACCTGTCGATATATTTGTTTAAAACGAATGATTTTGCGACTTAAAAGTCAACTAGCATTTAAGAGAAAAATTTTCCGCCAATAATAATGTTAAAGGTTTCAAAGACTGATTCGTAACTGGAAATATCTTTCTTTTTATTACAAAATTTTTTTTAGTATAAAATTTTACTTTATATGCGTGTTTAAATTGTATGATAAATTATTTGTATGATGCCCGTAATTTCTACAAAAAGATATCTGGTCATGTTTGTACCTAACAGTTATCTTTGCCTTTTCGGTAAAACTCTTTTGGTAATTTAACGATAATTTTGCCTACGTGTTTTTTCATATAAGTTTTCTTTTAAAATATGGCATTATTTGTATTTTTATTAATTTTTGGAATTAACTGTCAAAAATCGATGGTGTGAAATACACTACGGTAAGACATACGTGCTAAAATTATGAACAATTTGATACACCATCGATATCTAAACACAGCTAGATAACTATTTGTAGAAATTACGGGAAATTACTTTAATTGTTTATTGAAAAAAGTTTCCATACATATATGTTTGTGTGTGTGTGTGTATTTGAAAACCAGGGCAAATTTTTTAGAAGAAATCTTTGCCGTTTTACACTCAACCCCATTGTAGGCGGCTGGCAATTAATAGCCAAATTCAATCTTTAAACCAAAATTGGTAGATCGAAATTTGTTTTGAATGATTATCTATTTTAATTGACTTACATGTTCATCTTGACTTCAGCTTTTCATACTTTTTGTCAAGAATTTTTCTTGAAGTCCAAAGTACATTTTTCTGTTTTCATGTGTTTATCTTTCTTTTTCTCGTTGACCTTTTTCCAGCACAACTTGAAGGACAAATGGAAACATAGAGCTTGTGCCTTAGCTGTTAACAGTAATTAATATTGTGGTTAATTTATTGAACTGTTAATGGTTTCTAATCCAAAATATCATATTTTAATCAGGCTAAAGTTCATTAATTTAAATTTTCATTAAATTATTTTTACGAAAAAAGGAATTTTACAGCATGAAATTAATAAAAATTTATTGATAATTTTTCATTCTTAACTGACTGGGGAATTGAGCCAAAGTTCACGGACAGGTTGATTTGACATGTTTCAATAGTAACCACAATATCTTCTCGGAAATCTTTGCCGTTTAACACTCACCGCCAAGTTTGCCAAATCGGCAGTTCAAAAAAGGCTAGAATTGAAAACAAAAATAGCTAAAAATGGCTAGATTTTTAAAATTATTTAAAACTTCATTATTTAACCCAGGAACTAAATATTTAATGATATTCATTAATATATCAATGAAATTTTGAACAGCAATTTACCTAAGTCAAAAAACCTATTTTTATTAAAGCGTAACAGTGGGAAGTATATTAAATTTGTGGGCCTTGTATTTTTCAAATAAATCTTATATTTATTATAAACAAAACTTAACAAAAAAGATTTATTACATAAAAGGTAACCGAAACAATTTTTTTTATTTAATGCGTTTTACGCAAAAAAAAAGTTGCTTGCAGATTTTATCATCTTGTTGCTTTGCATTATCAATTAAATGTAATTGACGAATTATTGTATGAAAACAATTTCTACGAATAAAATCCAAAACCATAGAATTTTAAAGATCTCCTCTTTGAAGGGACTGAAGCATAATCTGTTACAATCAGGATACCCGGAAAAACTGCTATTTTATTCATCGGTTTTGTTTTTTTTTTTTGTAACTGTTACTTTCTTAACATAGCATTTCTACCAAGTAATCTCTTCAAAAATTTCGCAAAATGTCTTCCTGATCATCGAAGCTTGCCGACGGAGGAATTCCGAAATTAAATTTGGCATGGTTGTGAAATTTCGTAAGTAGTGCTTTTAGCAAGTTTTGCGGGTGTCCACTACAATCTGCATCTCCAGAGTCCTTATCAGATGACAAGTAGTAAGCTCTGGGCGGTTCTATGATACGTACCGTTAAAATTTCAAGGCTGCTAAAATTGTCATTTACGGTTAATTACATTGTTGCATTAAAAATGTATTAAATGTAAATCAACATCAACGTAAGTACATTTAATATAAAAAAATGCCAAAAAATTGTCATAAAAAATATTATAAAAATGAAACTAAAAAATGGCTATGAAGAAAAAAAATGGCTAGATCTTCCGGCTAGATAAAATCTACCCATTTTTTGTGGCTAGATGAAAAAAATCGCCAGATCTAGCCGATGCATGGCTAAATTGGCGACCTTGCTCACCGCCATTCAAGTCGGCTTAGAAGAACTATTTATATCCATAATTGTCAGAGAACAGGGAATTTTATTTTTTTATATAAAAAATCAGATTTTTTGCCATTATTTATTGATACAAATGCAAGTTTTTGCCATCTTTGACCTAATTGAAAAATTCTCAATTAATCAAAATACTTTTGTCTTATTTGACGTTAAAGATTAACCTCATTAGTGAATATGTGCGTGCGATATATTCTATTTATTCGTTTGATTATTTATAGTTTTTTTAAATGCTTGAAAAAGTCATAAGCTTTAAAACGTTTAAAATACAACTCTGTCTAATAATTAATCTTTTTATCCATCTAAGTTTAAGCATTCTTTATAATCAACTCTTCGGTATTCTCTAGCAATGAGTCTGCAGCGTAATTTGTTTAAAAATATGACTTAGTTGAAAATCTATTCAAAAGAATCTATTGTATTCTTAGTTTGTTTTAAAGATAAGGTTGTCTAATTATTGTTTTAATGATTATTATAGTTTCACAATCATCAACCGCAAAACCAACTCTTATTTCTGCAAAAATACAAACAAATAAAAACTTTAAATTATTTCCTTAAGTTATTTTGTTAGTTTCATTTGTCATTTTTTTTATTTTATTTAAACGGAAATACGTTGCTTTTCTCACTGATTTGCTTTTTTATTTAAAGTGTTTTTTTTGCATTGTATAAAGCACTAAGTTTCTGTTACCTCACGTTTTCAGTGTAAATAAATAACAATGTAATTTTTACTAGATGGATACAAAGTAAAAAAGTCAAATCTTGTAGTATGAGTAAAACATAAAAAAGTTGAGTGTAAGATAAATGAATATGTTTTAGGTTTGAATAAAGTTTGGCAACTTAAATAATGTTAGTTTTAATGATTATTGAGTGAAGTAGAGAAATCTGGTGCTGTACTTGCATTTTAGATAGTGTTATAAAGTTCAAGTCGAAATGAGAAAAAGCTACAATTCTGGAATATTTTTTACTTTCTAATTTTACTTGTTTCCTTTCCAATTTGATCAAATTATAAGTTTGCTCTTGACTTTGATTTCAATTAAAAATTAATAAAAAAAACAAAACTTGAGATATTTCATGAACTTAGCTAATAATTTTTATAAATAATCGATTTTCATCACTCAAAATTTTAAACTTAAAGCTTTTGCTTAGATTTTATAATGTAATTAAAATCTGTCTTACTTTAAGCAAATTTTTCCCGTTTCAAGCGTCCTAAAATTGTTAATTGGCGGAAACCGAATTAGAAGTTTGTGCAGACGTGTAACATTTTGAAAAGTCTCCACCATTTGGGATTTAGTAAGCATCAATTTCTTAGTGTGCAAAGTCAAAATTTGGAACCATCAGATTATTTGTAAATACAAACAAAAAATGTTTCAATTATAGTTCGCATATAGGACCCACTCCTAATAATCGCCTTTAAACGATTAATTCGTTGAAGCAATACAAGATGGCTTAGTTTTTATACATTATTTGTATTTAATAACCTGTATGCGATTTTTACAATAATTAACAGTCATTTGTGCTTATTCGCACTAACTTTTTCATGTTACTGCAGCTTAAGTACATTGGTTGCTCAACAAAGCCTTTTCTGAATATGGGCACTTCCACAGAAGTGTCACGTTAGGTCACCGAGCAATTAAACTTGTATTTAAGTCCCTTGTTGTTCAAATTATTTCACTTAATTGTGTGTTCCACCTCATTTTGGTTAATTAGTATATAAAATCAAATTTATATAAATTATTCTTTGAGAAACAATTTAAAATGCTCGCGTAATGTGACAAATCTGATCGATTTTAATGTGAGTAAAGAAATGGTGACACTTGGCAAATATTTAAAGAAAAACTTATAACCAACACTCAAACTCAAATATTTTTTCCTTCAATTCCAATATTTATTTGGACGTTGATACCACATCTTATACAAATTAAAAAATTATTCAAAAAATACTATTTTTCAGTAGAGCCGTTTTTGATCAAAAACATTAATATAAAAAAATATCAAAACACAATAATACAATATATTGTTTATTTTAAAAAAGTACGATACGATTAAGAATCTTATGACGCCGCTTGCTTAACTGAGATGTGTTAGTACTGGTCCACACTCTTAAAATTTTTAAGGTTTAAGGGTTTTAGGAGAGAAGGAAAAAAGAATACCATTTCATTTTCTCTCTCTCCTTTAAACTCAAAACTTGATGGCTAAAACTTGAAGAGTGTGAACCAGCTCTTATTGTTATAATTGAAAAAAAGTATTTAGTATAATGGCACATTTTTATCACAAGCTGTAACTTATCGACGTTTAAGAAAGAATTTTTTACACAATATCAATCTTGATATTTCCGCATTTGTATCCAAAAAAAATTAACCGATTAATTACTACGCGATTAGCTGATCGGTTAATTTAAAATTGGCTATTTTTGATTAACGATTAAACCGGTTAATTTCAGTCGATTAACCGATGTAAGAAAATTTTAATTTTTTTGTAGAATTATAACATATTTTTTGTTTTTTTAATTATTTGTTTCGTCTCATATACAAAAGGTATGTGTTTAGGAAATATTTCTTTATATAAATAAAGAAGGGGTTCAGTGATCTTCATTTTAAATAAGCGATTGCTTTCAACAGCTTTTTGTTTTACGTATTTTTTATATGTATGCGTTTAGTTATTTGTTTATTCTCATATCTTCTGATATCAATCTTTTAACAGAATTAACCGAAACAATTAGATGTGTTAAAAATTTTAAAAATTAAAACAGGGCTCTAATGGCATTATGGAAGACCTTATATGTTTAGAGAAAACTCGGAAAAGGACCGAAAAATTAGATATTCTGTATTACGGGTTGCTTTTGATTTCTCCAACATCTACGATAAATGAAAGAATTTAAAAGATTATTTTACAAAATCTCCTTAAACACTAGAAATAGCTAATAAGATGATGCTAGAGTTTATTTTTTAATTAAAACATAATAAGTATTTATTAAAAAAATATGTATAACATACTCGTATTATACAGGCCTGTCACATAAATCAATTCCGATCGAAAGTGGAAGTGATTTCGTATTTTGCTTCTACAAAAACGAAATCACTTTCGACCGGAATTGATTTCTGTGACAGGCCTGTATGAATAATAATTTTTTGTTTGCTCGTTTTAGTTCAAGAATTATTATGTTTGTTATGTCACTTCTTTTTTTAACCAAGTAACTCCAAATAATAAATGATTTATGCATTTTTATTTATTGAAATAACTTAATTTATAAAAAAAAACTTTAATAATCGGTTAACCGATCAATAACAAAATTAACCGAATAAGCCAAAACCTCGGTTAATTAGTCGAGCGATTAACCGATTAAAGCAAAAGTCCGATTAAATTAATACCCTACTAGATACCATAAATATTTTCATTTTTAAATTATATTAATCTCCATTCCTCCTTTTTCATTTCAGATTGACGACATCCTTTTAACTTTAAGTTTGAGCGAGCATCGCAATACCTTGACACGTAATCTTTCCGGTGGACAAAAGAAACGTCTGTCAATTGCTTTAGAATTGGTTAGCAATCCACCCATTATGTTCTTCGACGAACCCACCTCGGGTCTTGACAGTTCTACTTGTTTCCAGTGTATCAATCTGTTAAAAATGCTAGCCGAAGGTGGTCGCACCATAATTTGTACCATACATCAACCTTCTGCACGTCTCTTTGAAATGTTCGATCAATTGTATACTCTTGCCGATGGTCAGTGTGTGTATCAGGGTAGTACCAAACAATTAGTGCCTTTCTTAAGCACTTTGAATTTAGAATGTCCCAGTTATCACAATCCTGCTAGTTACATTATTGAAGTGGCCTGCGGAGAGCATGGTGATCACACCAAGCGTTTGGTGGACGCCATCGATAATGGCAAAAAAGATGTACGCTCATCGGCAGATTATGCCAGTTTAAAGGCGCGCTATGAAGGGCTGAAAATACAAAATCTTAAAATGTTAAAAGACAAAAATGATGTAGCCAATTCTACAAGTGGCAAATATGAGGATAATCTTACACTAAACAATGGCATATTAACGGGCAACTTAGTGAATGATATAGCCAAAGACTCTTTAGAACCGGTAGTGAGTACAAATGAAAAGGGTGATGCCATGATTGAGCTGGAGAAAACTGATAATTGTACCACCGCCTTGTTATCGGAAGAAATAACTTCACCCGAACGTTATCCCACCTCTCAGTTCCATCAGTTTTGGGTGGTTTTGAAACGTACTTTGCTTTTCAGTTTTCGTGATTGGGTATGTTGTTCGGACTTTAAAATTTAATTTGTTATTAACTCTCAATATTTCTTCTCTTTAGACTCTTATGTATTTACGTTTATTTGCTCATTTATTGGTTGGTTTCCTGATCGGTGCTCTCTACTATGATATAGGCAATGATGGTGCAAAGGTTTTAAGTAATTTGGGTTTCCTGTTCTTTAATATGTTATTCTTGATGTATACTTCCATGACAATAACAATTTTATCATGTAAGTATGAATTAATGAAAATATTGCGATCGGCAACCTATACTATTACATTTTGCGATTGTATGCGTTGTATGTATTTTACATATGTTGTTGTTAATGTTGTTTAATTCTCTACAATGTGTCTGCACACGTACGTAACAAAAGAGCATAAAAGAGAAAACGCGGCGCCCTGATTTTGCCGATCGCAGCTTTATACCCACACAAAAATAGTAGAGAGGGTGTCTGTTTGTAGTACCTTACGTATTGGTCCTAAGCCTACCGTTCAGATTACCGATACTAAATCTATCTAACGATGCCTGTCCGTCCGGCTGGCTGTAAAACTTGTCCGCAAAGTCTGGTTGCAATAACTTAATCTACCGATCGAGCCTAAAGGAAATGGTTCATAATTCCACGTATCCCCCATACAAGCTTCTTTCGGCAATAAAGTCTTTTTTACCACAAACCATCTTCTTATGTTGGTATTTAGATTAAATTTGGCCCAAAATAGTTTTATTGCATTCGTAAACATCTTACCAAATTTGATTGGAATCGGTCGAGATTTGACCACAGCTTCCATGTAAATACTAATCCCTAAAACAGCGTTTAATTCCATAACTTCATTATAAATGCCAAAAAACGCGCAACAATAACTTTTACGATAGCTTCTATATCGTGAAATAATACTGTGCTGGTAGCTCCAAAATTAACCATAGGTCTAATGTAAACCCCCTTTCTTAAATCACCTAAAGGCGAAAAAATCTCATACAGATGGAGTTAACTAAATAATAATCGGCACAAAGAGCATCTACATGAATCTTAATATCGTACATAGTTTTTTTCTGGCGGGTCCTTGATTGCCCATGGGTGCCAAATAGGGTACACTCTAGAAAATTTGTTTCTTAATATCAGGGTGTTGGGTGTCATATAGAGTTTTTTTATTCCCGCACTTTTTGGATTCCCAGGAAAACGGGAAATAAAAATCGAATTCCCGGGATCCCGAGATTCCCGCCCAAAATTTTGTATTTATTTATTTACTTATTTCTCCAATGAAGCTTATATTTCTTATTGGCTATTACGCTTAAAAGAATTAAATCTAGTATATATTATATAACAAAAACGTACAAAATGTAATATTCAAATTATTTTTTTCAATATACGTATATACATTGTCAAATTCAGAGCTTATTTGCATAATTAGAATGAAAGTATTAGTCATACGCGAATAAAAATTCTGGAAGGGCGATTAGGAACTAAAAACTCAACATTACGAAGTAGGAATTCTGAAACAATTTTACCGTTTAACAAATTCAGCAGAAAGGAGAAATTTTATTTACTACATATATTTAATAACATATTTTTTTTAAAATTGTATAACCCTTAATCAGCAGTTGTGTATGAAGGTATACTAAGTTTCATTCCATGTGATATTTTTTTAATATTCATCTAAGGTCCCATTAAGTTTTTTTATTATTAGTCCTTTATTAATTCTAAGCCGATTTTGCCATTTGGGAGTCAAATTGTTTCTAGATCTTCTATGCTGTTTGGGATTGAATTACAGCAGAATCGCTTCAGTAGGAAAAGAGTTATGCACCCAAATGTGGAACTACCTCCCTAAAAACTCAACTAAAACTAACATAAATTTGTGGCGAAATTCACACAACTTTCTACTTTCTACTTTTATAAGACTCTAAATCACTTGAAATGCCGCATATGAAACACAATCTAGGAAAACAATTTACTACGCCCTTAACCGCAAAGATTTATAATAATGTTGAAAAATTTACACTTCAATTTGCTAGGATAAGAAATACAATTTCGTAATGATAGGTCTATAATTTATCATAGGCCCAATATAAAGCCCATTCTCAAAAATTAGTTTAAAAGCCTTAAACTGTAGAAAAATTAAATATTGTGGTGAAATTAAGTTGGATAAAACCACTTAAGACACAAGTCTGACATAAATTTACTAAAGTTTTAAAAAAAGATTTTCTTCAAAATTTCCCGGGAATCCCGTAATAAATTCCCGGGAAAGCGGGAATTGATAGCAACTGAAAGTCCCGGGAATTCCCGGGACGAGAAATCCCAGGAACAAACTCTAGTGTCATATGGTCGGGCTAGACCGACTATACTTTCTTACTTGCTTTTGTAATATAGAAATAAATTTCTTAATTTCTTTCTTTCTTAGTCCCTCTCGAAATGCCGGTATTACTAAAAGAAAACTTTAATCGATGGTATTCCTTAAAGTCCTATTATTTGGCCATATCGGTAGCAGATATTCCATTCCAGGTAAATATACTTTAATACTGTATTATTATTAATTTTAACTACACGCGGAGCAAAAATTTTTTTTATGTATTGTACTAAACTAAACTTTTTTAAAAAAAGTTGTTTTTTTTTAATTTATATTATGGTTACTGTAGTGATAGAATCATATAATGAGTATTATGGATGCCTACGTATATTTTATGAATGCCTTGAGCTTATTAATTACGATATAATTTGTATGTATAATTAAAGAACGATAACATGTTGCTTAAGGCTCTTCTACACTATAATACTGAGTATTACAATATGTCAAAAACTTAACTAATTTTAAAATGTTTAATAGTGTGAAAACAATTGGTTATGAAATGTCAAGAAATACGTTAACAAATTTAACAGTCGTATAGCTCTCACAATTTTTTTAAATTTTTCTAAAAGTAAAGATTTTTATTAATTAATTCATTTATTAATGATGTGCTAATAATCCCAATTTTTTTAAATGAAAACACTGAATTTTGATTTTATTAGAGTGGAATTTTTATAAAAGCACAGGAAAAAATTAGCGATTGAAAATGAAAATTTTGTTCAACATTTTTCACTATTATTTCTTCGGTAATGAACAAATCGCTCCTTTATTGTAACATAGTCATATCTCAAAAAACCAAAAATGTTAAGTTACTTAAGCAAAAGTACTCCTTCCTACCTTCTTATATGTAAAAAAAAACTCATTGTTTTATTGTAAAACTGAACTGAAGTTATAGCCGAATATATTTTTTTAAATCATTATATAAAGGTGCATTTTGAAAACTTTAATAGCTTTTCGCCAAGTTTGGTTTTTTTTTGAGAAATTACTGTGTTGCAAAAAAGGAACGAAATGTAAAATTATATGAATAAACATAAAATTTCGAATGCTTTCTTTGAAATGCTAAATAAGTCGGTCATATTTGTTTTTAAAACTAATTAAATATGATATCCAGACGAAAAAAGTATAGAAAAATTTAATTCAAATCCACTTTCCCACCCTTCCCAGCAAAAATTTGGCTTACAAAATAAGCATAAAAATAATGAGAACTTGAGCAAAAGAGTACTTAGTTTTCTACTAGAAAAAGTACTTATTTTTGTTCGCGATGTCCCAAAAGTAATCCTTTATAATTTGGCCAATTACAGCCTAAAAAATAATACCTTTATTTTATACTTAAAAGTTGTATAAAAATATGTAGTTACCAAAAAAGACAAGAAATACGTACTTTCTAATAACCTTTCAAAAAGGTTGAAACACACTAATTCAAATTGCTCTAAAATCTTACGGAATTTATGTTGAAAAAGTGTACACAAAAATAAATGATTCGAAATGTAAGAAAATATTAAATAAAGAGTGCTTTTGCTGCACAAAATCCTTTATAGCTCTAACACTGTAATAATAATGTGTGTATTAATATTATATACGAACCTTTCACAGAAATAAATTTCGAACGAAAGTTTTTTTAATTCCGAGAGCGCTTCTTCAGAAAACGAAAACCGAAAATTTTCGCGGAATGAAATCACTTTTAATTTTTCGATCGAAAAAAGTTTTTGTTTAAGTTTGCACAATATGTCACATTTAACTTAAAAATAACAAAATTAAAATTTGTCGGAATTGCGAAAATCGATGGAAATGAAAATAAGGATTCAAAACAATTCCGAACAATTTCTGTGGCAGGCCTGATTATGTTATCGTTAACATTAGATTGATATCACTACTAGTATTCTAATAACGAAAATATATTGTATTGGTAATTTTGGAACATATTTATGTTTATATTTGATTGATTTTTGGATTTTCCATGTATTTCACATCGAAATTATTCTTAAAATTTTATAATATTACCGGATATCTAACAAATATTAATATAATATATTGCAAATT
The DNA here is from genome assembly GCA_943735925.1 of Pollenia amentaria. Taxonomy (NCBI): domain Eukaryota; kingdom Metazoa; phylum Arthropoda; class Insecta; order Diptera; family Polleniidae; genus Pollenia; species Pollenia amentaria. The sequence continues at coordinate 180,913,908 of OX031007.1, read as the reverse complement.
GATTTAAAAATTATTTAAAATCATAGAATAGTAACTTATTTAAGTCATTATAGCAAAGTATTTTGTTGTAATGTAGTATAATTATGACTTATTTAAGATATAATAATAAAGTTATTATTTTATATATAACTAATGATGCAACAAAAAGTGGCGAATAAAGCTACAAAGTAATGAATTCAAGAAGTCAGTTCAGTTTTTGCTGGGTTGATGAAAATAGTAAAAACAGTTGATCAAAACTTATTGGATTTTGTGAGAGCAAAAATTTTGAGACTTGTAGAATAGTGTAAAAGGGGCTTATAAAGGAGATATGGTACTCTTTATAAGAGAAAAATGTTGCTAAGGCCTAATTTAAAATATACAAATGCTCACGGTAAACTCGTGACATGATTATGATAAATATGTATTGAAACAATTAAATTATAATATGGTTAAGGTAACAATAACAAAATCAATAAAAATGTTAAATAAGTTATCTGTAATTATGTATATTAAATTAATTTTTCTCTTGTTGTAGGGAGTTATTAAATTGTTTCCATTTTCTTTTTTTCTAGGCCATTTTTTGTATTATTTACGTATCCATAGTCTACTATTTCACATCTCAACCTTGGGAGCTGATCCGTTTTACCATGTTTTTGGGTGCCTGTTTGATGATCTCTTTTGTTGCCCAATCGGTGGGCTTGGTAGTTGGTGCCGCCATGAATGTACAAAATGGCGTGTTCTTGGCTCCTGTTATGTCAGTGCCATTCTTGCTTTTCTCCGGTTTCTTTGTGTCTTTCGATGCCATACCTGTGTACCTAAGATGGATAACTTATTTGTCGTATATTAGATACGGTTTCGAAGGTACAGCTCTGGCTACTTATGGTTATGGTCGTGAGAAACTCAAGTGTTTTGCCAAATATTGTCATTTCAAATCGCCCACCACCACCTTGGAAGAATTGGATATGCTGGACGCAGACTATACTTTAGATATAGTGGCCTTGGTAGTTATTTTTGTTGTCTTAAGATTGTCGGCTTATCTATTCTTGAAATGGAAGTTGAAGACAGCTCGTTAAGACTTTTCATAACGTACAAGAATTTAAATGAAAATTTTTTTATATATTATAAATTTTTTATTAATTTAATTTTAAAAAAGGAAATGCAGTTAGGATTATCCTTTAAAATTTTTTTAGATTGTGATTAATATGTTTTTTTTTTAATAAAATCTAAAACAAAAACTTTCGATGAACAAAAAAAATTTTTTTTTTAATAAACAAATAATTTAAGTAAAATCAAATATGGATAACAAAATTTTGTATTACCAAAAGAAAAAAAAGATTAATTAAAAAAATGCCAAAATATGCCTTCAGCTAAAATCCAAAAAAAAAATTCTATGAGTTTCAAAACAATCAAAAAAACTTGCAAATTGTTGCGTTAACAAAAGTTTGGACACAACAACTAACTCATGTTGTTTAATTTAATTTAAGCTTAGCGGCTCACGACAGTATGGTTTATTTTATAAAAAAAATAAATGATATTAAGCAAAATAAAGAAAAAATACAATTAAATTATTTTCTATTGCATTAAGTGACATTTGGTATACAGTTTTAATTTTTTTACTTTATTATAGAACTATTTTAGTTTAAATATTAATGTGATGTTTTAGGGAACTGTTAATTATTTTTTTTATAAACGATTTATACAAAAAAATTAAAAGTTATACAATATTTTTTACAAGAATTCTAAAATAAAAACAACAATAACTTAAAAAACAAATGTTGGAATTGAATATTTTTGTAATACGAGTTAATGTATAAATAAATTTCTAAATTAATGAAATTATTATCTTTTTTGAAAAATAAAAGTATATTTTGTTAATATAAAATTTGAAACCATGAGTTTATTTTTAGAAAGAACGCAAAGCCGTGCTCACATTAAGACGAGAAATTTTAAATACAGTGCAACACTACATACATCCTACTTAAAATTTTTGGGAAACGATACTGAAAAAAAACTTGTATACTTATATTTAAGGCATTAATAAATATATACTTTTAATTATGATAATGACTTAAATATCTCAGATATGTTCTTAAGGTTTTAAATCTAATGGTTATGGTGGGGAATGGTTATGGTTGTCTGGGAGCACAAAATAGAGGTCATTCGCGAACAATGTCCGCCGTATCTTGCTGAATATCCAGTTATTTACAATACCCGAGATCAATCGATGAACAGAGGGGCACAATCCATCAAAAGTGGCGATTGATTTAAAATATGAACTTTAACTTTCACAGCCGATTCGGTACCGAGTGAAAGTAGATAATAGTACATCTATAATTGCAAAAATAAAAGTTCTAAGTTTTTTGCTTTATTTGCAGTTTGTGTTCAAAGTTCAATAACACAGTTCAACACGAAAAAAACACCAAAAAAATATACTTGTGTCGGCGTTTTGAAAGTTCACATCGGACTTTTATTTTAGAGGCAGTTAAAGCTTCGCAGCATATCGGCATATAGAACTATGTTTTCTTTACATCTGAGGTATAGGGTATGTTCAGCAACTTTGTAGAAAATAGTATGGCAAATATTTTTGTGGGACATATTAACCCTCTAACTCCCCCTCATAACGGCATTTTTGGCTTTATTCTAACAACTCGTAAAAAAACCCCGCAAAAAGGGGGAGGGTGGGGTTTAAATGTTCTATAAAATTGTTGGCCACAAAACTTTACTATATATGACTGAAAACGCTTAAGGCAAAAACTAAACACAAATTAAAAAAACCAGTCAACTTCTAGATTGCTCATTTTAGATTTTAGAGCCGGCTATAGTTTCCCAGCTTTGGCCTGTTCTTGCAGCATATCGGAATATAAAACTATATTTTCTTTACATCTGAGGTATAGGGTATATTCAGCAACTTTGTAGGAAATGTTATGGCAAATATTTTTGTGTAACATTATTACGCTCGTACTACTCCCCATCATAACTTAACCCAAAACTTAACACAAATACCAAAAACCAGTCAAATTTAAGAATGCCCATTAAGGGCTAAAACTTTTGTATCTACGTCACTATGCCTTTAGTTTTGTTGGAAAGACCTGCATGAATGGTAGGTATCATTCATAGAATCACAGTGAGTTCATATTCATAATGTGCTAGCACTCACTACACATATACACAATATCGACATATTAATGAATGACTAAACCCGACCATCCACAGCAACACACCACCACTTTAACACTTACTCATGATCAACTGTTCAATCACAGCAATTTTTGGTTTTGTATAACCCATTCACCGCATACAAATAACTGGAAAAATATATCATATGCCTGTAAAAATTATTTAAAAAATTAATTTTTATTAAAAATTGTTAAAAAAAAATAACATCTTGTTTATAATGGGGTTTCTCGCGTTTTTGTTAATATAAAATTTGAAACCATGAGTTTAATTTCTTGCGAGAAATTTTAAATACAGTGCAACACTACCTACACCCTACTATCAAACACACGCCTATTAGACACTAAAAGACCATAAAATGTTGCGAAGAAATTAGTTGCTTAAAAATCCGATGCACAATAATTCAACTGCCTGTTTTTTGAAAATAAAAATTTTCATTTGGAGATGTATATTAAAAACAAAAACAAAATTTAGTTTTCTATTGTCGTTTCAATTTAAAGTCCCAAATGAAAATTTCTATTTAACTTCCAAAAAACCCATAAAAACAAACGAAACCCGAAATAAATTAATAATATAAAGTTCATATGCAAAAGAAAAACTTATTTGACGCAGCGATCTGATTAATGACATACGTAAAGGTTACAAGTTATTTTTATACCCTCCACCACCACTAGTGGTGAATGATTGTATACTAAGTTTGTCATTCCGTGTGAAACTTTTTTATTATACATCTAAGACCCCATAAAGTATATATATTCTGGCTCCTTGAGTAATTCTAAGTCGATTTAGCCACGTCCATCTGTTGAAAACACGCTCACTTTTGAAAAACGCAAAAGAAAAGAACAAACTTGGTCTCAAATTGCTTGTAGTTATCCTAAGCAGTTTGGGATTGAAATCCAGCAACATCGGTTCAGTAGGATCAGAGCTATGAATCAAAATGTGGAACCACCACCCTGAAAAAATTAATAATTTTTATACAAAAACTAACATAAATGGTTTATTAATGCACGGAATGACATAAAATTTTGCTCGAATTTGGTTTGTACAACTGCAGGCCCCATATAAACCCTACTTCGGAAAACAGTTAAGTACGCCTAAAACCGCAATAAATAACGCTAGCATACTTACATTTGGTATGTCACAGTTTTATAGGACCAGAAATCACACTGTAAAATTTTTTTAAGATCGGTCCATAATTTACACTACGCCCCATATAAACCCTACTCCCGGAAAACAGTTTGCTACGCCTAAAACCGCAATAAATAACGCTAGCATACTTAAATTCGGTACGTCACAGTTCTATAGGATGAGAAATCGCATTGCCAAATTTCGTGAAGGTTGGACCATAATTTACCCTAGGCCACATATAAACCCTGCTCTCGAAAAACAGTTTATTGCGCCTAAAACCAAATAAAGCTCACTTTGGGAAAATAATAAAATTCGCCTTAAACCATCACAGATATAGATATTGCGGTATAATTTCTTACTTAAATTCATATGGACAGAAAAAGTATCATGCAAATTTGTGAAATTTTCTGTTAACGCTTAAACTAATTACACTGCTGTATTGAAATTTATTCTAATTTATTTTTTGTAATACCAGAAATCAGTCTTCAGAATTTTGGGATGATTGGGCCATAATTTACCATAGGTCCAATACAAATTACCCTAATAAAAATTATTTTAGTTCGGCTAAAACTTTTACGAATCATGATATTTACTCAAGCATGTTCAAAGTCCTAACAAGAAACGCATAAAATTTTCTTATTGTCGGTCAATAATTTAATTCAGTCTAAACCGCAACTAATTTTAATGCTGACGATCGTTTTTGTGAAGCTTAGTTATTAATATATATATTTATCATATAGACCTCACTGCTGTCGGTGGAGGGTATAAAAGATTCGGCACAGCCGAATATAGCACTCAAACTTGTTATTTTATAAGAATAAAAAGGCTTGACTATTAAGAAAAACTTGACAGCTTTTGCTATGTTTGCGGCAAGCATAACCTTAAGAATACAAGGTTTCTTTTTCAGCGGTAAAGTGGACTATATTTTGAATTGGAAGTTTTTCTAGATGGGCCATGGATGCCAAAACATACATATCTGCCGAATTTTCTATAACAGTTTGATGCTGTGGTATAAAGGTAATACAAGTTTTGATCGATATTTTTAGCTCAACAATGTTTTGTGAAATTATTGGTTTAGGAGAATGAAACTCAATGAACTTGGCTAGAGCCAGGTGAGCACGACGAGACTACATGCTACGTTTGCCGCAACAATGGCATCATGAAATTAAATAGGCGTAATCGAAAGAACTTTTTGTATTAAGCCGTGCCATCAGCTTTGCTTCCAGTGCCACATTCGGATATGTTTGCGCGGCAACTGCACTACCTGTTCACAGTGAAAGTCTTCTTTAGGAACCTGGTACAAGAGCCGAAACTAAAACCAACGTCTCTAATGTTGTATAATTCGAACAATATCTAGACCAAAATTAATGTCACAAGAGCATTTCAATGCTTTGGTGAGAAAATTGGACTATCAAAAAATAATGCAGAAATATAAGCAGCCGACTTGAAAAGCCTGCATTTGCTCGAGCCTGTAGTGAAAGTATCTGGTTTAGAGCACGCCAGCATATATATCATTTATTCTTTACAGTTAAAGAAACGAATACATTTGTTTATTGCAACAACATTGTAGGCTTAATGATTGAAATGAGCATACAGTACAACCCAGCCGATTGGCGTATTTTTGTTGACTCTTCACAGAAAAGTTTTAAAGCTGTACCAATTCCAATTGCTTATGGTGTCAGCATAAAAGAGTCTTATGATTCTATAAAATATGTATTGGACGTAGCGAAATACGAGGAGCATTACTGGCGTGATTGTTGCGATTTAAAAGTTGTTGCCTTTCTCTCTGGCATACAGTCTTTAACTATCCATCGATGCTTTTTATGCGTGGCAACCAGGAAAGTTAGGCGAACACAACATCATTCAGCCACAACTAGTACCAAAAGATCTAATACTTCTGCCAATATTCAGCCACCCCTAGTACCAACAGAACAAACACCACTACATAAAAACTTAGTGTGTTGGAGAACTTTGTAAAAACTTTCGTCAAAAATGGGCCATGTTTAGAGTTTTTGAAGCCACTTTTCCGAAACTTAGTGAAGCAAAGATAAAAGAAGGTATGATACAGCTTGTAGTAAACAATTTTGGTTACATTTTGAAAATGCATTTGTTTTGTCTTCAATCCAACAGTTATTTTTGATGGGCCGGATATACGGAAGCCATATCTATATCTTTCCAACCGTATACATTTTATGCTATATTAATTATATATTGGTAGGAATTTTTGTAATAACTTCTGAATTTTTTTTTTTTTTTTTATTTATTTATTATGTTTTTTTAACTTTGAGTTCTTTACTTTATATTTTTTTCTATAAAAGTATTTATATTTATACAATACAAATAAGTTTAGTTTCTTTAAATCGGATAATATTTGTGAAAGTTATAGAACTTCACTTCAAGAGCTTTAAATAGAACTTGATACCCCCAAGCGGAAAAAAATAAGTGTGAATAATTATTTATTTATACCCTTCACCACCACTAGTGGTGAATGATGGTATACTAAGTTTGTCATTCCGTGTGAAACTATTTTATTAAACATCCCCATAAAGTATATATATTCTGACACCTTGAGTAATTCTAAGTCGATTTAGCCATGACCGTCTGTCTGTGCAGTTTATTACGCCTAAAACAGTAATAAATAGCACTATCACAATAAAACTTAATAATTGACAGTTTAATATCATGAAGATCGGTCCACAATGCTCCCTAGGCCGAATATAAACCCTTTTTCTGGAAAACAGTTTTGATCGCCTAAGACCCTAATAAATAATGCTATCATAATAAAATTTAATAATTCACAGTTTTATAGGAATAGAAATTATACTAATAATCTTCGTGATGATCGGTCCATAATTTACCGTACGCCCCATATAAAGCCCAATCTGGGAAATTAACTAGATACGCCTAAAACCGTAGCAGATATAAATATTGCGGTAAAATTGGTTACAATTTAGCTTCATATGGCCATAAAAAATTTTACGCAATTTTATGATGGTCGGTCCATTATTTACCTAAGATCCCATATAAGGCAGCCTTCTGAAATCACTGTAAACGCTAAAACTAATTTCACTGTTGTACTGAAATTTATTTAAATATATTTTTTTAATACCAGAAATCACTCTACAGAAATTAGGGATGATTGATCCATAATTAAGAATATCACTAAAAAAATTTTTTATACATACCAAAGGCTGTATATATTTGGAGAGGTACATTTTTATTCTTTCTGAAACCGTTTACAAAATTAATATCGGCTAAAAATCAACTCATTTACGCGTTCAATAGAACTCGAACTACCCGGAAATGGTTTATTCGGAATAATTCCGAAATTTGAGGGTGTTTCCGAACTTTTTAAAATTGATTTATGATCTGCTCAATAAGGGTATAATCTAGATTAGGGCGCTTTTAAAGTATAAAAAAGTGCTCATTTGAAGCACCGCGTTATTTTTTTAGATAAATGTTTTGGAAATAATCAAAAACAAAAAATTTAATTCGTCTAAAAATTGCGTATTTTTGATAAATGTATAGAGCTTTTTCAACTTTTTGTACATTTTACAGTTTAGTTGCCCGTATGTTAATTTTACAAGGATCCTTATAAACATCTTGCACAAGGCGTTAAGCTGGCAAAGGCCGGTACTGTCCAGAATACATATTAAAAGTTATTTTCTTTTTTGAACTGCTTTAAAGAACTAAAAGCAATTTGATACTAAGATGATGTTTCTCTATTTAACGTGTTTTCAGCAGACGTTTCTTTATTGAAGTAGAAGTAATCAAGGGCCCAGATTATACTTTATGGGGTTTTAGATAACCATTTTATAGTACAACGTACGAAATGACAAACTAAATATATCCCATGTTCAACAATTGTAACGGTATAGGTTAAAATATTACTCTGAGCTTAAACACTTTATTCAAACCCACTGTAACCTTTATGAAATTTATTAAACACATAAGTATTGCCTACTCTCTGGTGTTAAATAATTTAATGATCATTAACTTACTACCATAAAGTGAATGCCCTAAAATAAACTTAAGTTTTTGCAGTAAAAAAACAATTTTACAATAATCTATTTGCTTTTGTAGAAAATTTAAGCAGGGCTTTAAAAAAACTGTTACTTGCTTTAATAACCAGTTTTCTACTTCAGCAATATTCTTTTCATAGCATGCACTTAAATTTGCAACAAACATTTAGGTACTCAGACTGATCATAAATCACATGTTTATGTCCACGTAGACTTTTTAAGAACTACAACAGGTAACCTAAAATTAACATATTTTATAAAAGTATTAGGTAATCAAAAAAGAATAAAACGGTATTTTTTATTTTTTTAATAAAATTAAATATTTTTATTTTTGGGCATTTTTTTAAATTTAATTAATGTGAGTGATAATTGAATCAATTATTTTTTTAATTAACATTTTGGTTGTTTTGAAATAAATTTTCAATTAAAATTTTAATTAAATAACAAAAGATCTTAATTGACTTTTTTTCGTTAAAAATAAAATAATTTAAACATGTAGAATTGTTGTTTGGAATTGTCAATAATTATTTCAATAAATTCACACGTTGTTTGAAATGGCAAAGTTTTTTGATAATTTTTTAAGTAAAATTAAAAATATAATTTATTGAAAAAAAATATTCAAAATTTTACAATTTTTAATAATCAATATATTCATTTTCGTAATAGGTTTAAAATATAATTTGTTTGCTTGATATTATAAATTTGGTGTTTGGAGAAATTTAATAATTTTTTCTGTGTATAAATTTTTAAAAATAAAAATGTTTTAATTTTCCCAAATTTCTTTCATTGCGGTCTCAATAATTCCAAAGCAGTTTAGTATATAAAAACAAATAAGATGGTATAATCCATCAAGCCCGACCATATGATACCCTACACCACAGTATTTAAAAAAATTTCGAGAGTGTACCAAATATGGGTCCCGGCAGAACAAAATTATGTTATAAGGTTAAGCCTCATGTTAAAGTTGTTTGTAACGAATATCTTCATCTATTTTACCACAATATTTTGTCATGACATAGAATCTATCGTAAAAGTTCATGTCGCCAATTTGTATGTCAATGCCAACATTTATAACGAAATTATGGCATTAAAAGTTTTTTCAATAGAAGTAGTACGCACCGGTTCCAATAAAAATTCGTGATTTAGGTCAATGTGTGAAAAATCGCCAAAAAATTTTTTGCACAAATTTCGTGTGATTGCAGATTCGAGTGCAATTATTCATTAAAATCTAAAGCTTGTTAAGCTTCGGTCGGGCTCAAGAATTTTCTCTTTTTGGCATAACAAACACCGGCTTCGGTAACGAAAGCATCTTAATTCGTCCTTGCGCCTTCAAAGGCCGGCTATGCAGATAAGTCTTACAATAGAAGAGAAAATCCTTGCGTCGGACCGAAGTCCCAGCTATGCAGAGATGTTTTAATTTGCAATGCGGAATTTTTAATTCGGGATTTTCGAGGGTTGTAAGTTTCGAGCATATGATCCCAACCAGTACACAGAAAAATATTTTTCACCAATTAAGGCATTCATCAAATATTAAATCTGTTTTAATTAAAAATTTAATCAAGTAAGTTATACGTGTAATTAATACTATTAATTTTCACCAGTAAGCAATAGTATTAATTAAACGTTTAATTCACTTGATTAAACGTTTAATTCACTTAATTAAATTATTAATTAAAACTGTTTTTATTTTTGACTAATGCTTTAATTAGTGAACAATTTTTTTCTGTGTATGTATGTCTTAAACTACTTTGTAAGAATTATTAAATAAAGCTTTGAAAATAAATTTTTTTATTTTTTTTCGGACCTATTTTGGATAATATTTCCATTTTTATTTTTTGGTCCATTGTGCGTTTACGTTGGTCAATTTTTAGTGTGGGCAAGTTTTCATACATTGCTTTGGTTGATTTTGCTTACGGTTATTTTGCTGGCAGTCCCGATGACCCTTACTTTGATTAATTCTAACATTTACCAATATTTGACAATAACTGCTTTAAATTAGCCAAAAGTCCCACAATTTTTAGTTATTATTAAACAATTTTTACCATATCTTAAGACAATATATCAGTGTTCTACTTAATTTTTTAAGTTACCCAATATAATTTTCTTTACAAAAAAAAAAAAAAAAAAAAAACATATATTTTTAAATGAAAAAATATGATTTACAATTCATTTCTAGTTGCAATTCAGACTAAAGTTTAGCTTAAAAAAGAGATAATAAAATAAACAACTGTATAATTCACAAAGCATTGGATTTTTCAAGAAATTCAATGACTCATCAAAGATAGATTTTTATTATACATACATATGTATCTAATATTGTGTGAAATAAAGTTCATAATAAACTTTATATAAATTATTGAAAAAAATAATTGTCATGCTCAATTATCGGACGTTGCCTGTAAAGTTTAGATTTGAGTTTACACAATTATTCGGTTATTGGAATTGCTCGATCAGTAAATTTAAATACATATGTTTTCTTTTTTAATTTTTTTTTTTTTTTTTGTTTTTAGGACTTTTGATCTAAAGAAAGTTTAGTATATTATCCGCAATGACATGAAATGCTCACAATAATCATTTAATGTTATCCCGCTGGAAACTTTCTAGTAATATTTTATTAATTAAAATCTGTAGTAAAAATCTTATTTTTTTTTATTACCTATTAAAAAAAAACCCTAAAATAAAATTCGAGAATATGTCAAAAAGCTGAAATTTGGGCGCCTCGAAAATTATTTTTTTTTATGTCGTAGTGGAACTTCTTTCCCCCATGCCAAAAGCTATCGAAAAATTAATGGCACAATATCGATTGCTAAATCGACCCACCATAATATACATATACAGTATTTTTCATTTAGCTGTATGCAAATTTGCACGAAAATTTGTGCTGTTACGCAGCTTTCACTTAGCAGTATAAATAATTCTGCTAAGTAAATTCACATACCTGTATAAAAGTTTTTTTCTTTTAAAAAAAAAAAGATTTTGGCATGCAATATCCTTTAATCATTAATTTCAACAAATATGTTTAATACACTTTTAAATTTAATATAAATATATGTATCTAAAACAAAAACAATTTAGAGCGCTATATTCGGCCGTGCCGAATCTTCGATACCCTCCACCGACAGTTAGAATATTTCAGGCGTGGGCTCTATATGGGATCTATTAATTAATCTTTATAAAAACGGACGTCAGTATTTAAACTAGCCCTACATTTGTTAAATCATTTACCGACAATCAGAAAGCTTTATGCTTTTATTTCTATACATATAAAACTTAATTTTCAACAAGGGAAATTTATATTGGACCTATGATAAATTATGGACAAATCATCACAAATTTCTGATCAGTGTTTTCTAGTATTAAAAACCTAAATAAGAACAAATTTCGATATAGTAGTGCAATTTTCTGTAGCGTTTTATAGTGGTTTTAAAGTGGTTTTCAGAAGCCGGCTTACCATGAAACTTAAGGTAAATTATGGACCGATTATAACAAATTTTCATGGTATTATTTCTGGGCATATGACGTTAAATGGGACCCTATTTTACCACAACATCTTTACTTCTACGGTTTTTGACGTATTTCAATAATTTTCCATTATATGGGCCCTATGGTTAATTATGGACCGATCTTCACGAAATTTGACAGTGTGATTTCTAGTCCTATAAAAGTATGAAATACTAAATTTTATTACAATTATTGTTACGGTTTTAGTCGTACTAAACTGTTTTCCTAGAGTAGACTTTATGTGGGACCTATAGTAAATTATGGAAATTTAACACTACGACTTGTAGTTTCATAGAACGATTGATGTAAGTGTTTGTAATAAAATTATCCCTTGTTTCGGGTGGTGGTTTCACATTTGGATTCATAACTCGTATCTTACTCAACCGATTTGGATGGATTTCAATCTAAAACTGCTTAAGATAACTAGAAGCAATTTTACACCAAAATTGTTGAAACTGAGCGTGTTTTCAACAGACGGACAGACAGACAGCGATTTGTGTTACCACATTAGCAAAGTAAAATTGTTTGCACATTTTTTTTCTTAGAATAGCGATTGATGCAATCATGATTTTTTGATTTTATGAGGCACTTAAAAATAACATTTTGTATTAAAATTATACGTTGTTAACCAAAAATCTTATGCTGTTATCCACAATATGCACGTGCACGATTTTTTTTTCTAACAAAGTTGAGCCATCACACGCAATACCTTGTATTTTGTGCAGAAAGGCAACAAATGCAGCTAAACGAAAAATTGTATATAGAGAAACCCATGGCAATTAAATATATCGCAGTAATTCAGTTTGAAATAATTGGAAAAAACTTTTATTTCAAGTTTTGCGAAACTTTAAGAACGAAATTCGACTTTGAAAATTAATCTCTAAAGTCTCAATAAAAATTGTTTTATCATTTTGCGAAGCACTAATGGAACATTTTAAAAACATAAGCGCACATTTATGCCATAATACATAAGGATATGCAGTAAAGTAAGTGAACGAACTCTTAATAACCTTTAGAAAAATAAATAACATTTTAGGAGCCATTCCCTTACTACGAAGCAGGTTTATTATTTATTTAAATAATTACCCAGCAAAAACTAGGTAATGACTTGAAATTACCGAACAACTTACTATTCAATGACTACTTCATACCATCTGCATTACATAGAAGAAGTTGACATATAATCTGATACATAAGCACTTGTTTACGAGTTGATTAATGAAATTTATAATTACTTTATAATAAAATACATTGATTTTAAATACATATGTATTTGTTCTTACAATTTGTGTTTTTTTATTTGTTATAAATTAATATGAATTTGAATATGACAAATTAAAATACTTAATTGATTTTGATATGTATTTTAAAATCTAATCAATCAACAAATCGATATTATAACGATATCGTCTAGGTGATATAAATTATTATATATGATATCGATCTTGTATCATAAACGATAGTACTTAAATTGTACCTTTCTTTATATTATCGTTTTTCGATGAAAATATCATATCGTTTTTGCAATCATATCTTTCTCTGGGTATAAATATGTCCTTGATGCAGGGTAGTAAAATTTTGCATTACAAAGCAAATTTAATTAAAAACACAATTTGTTTGACAAATTCAGTTTTCTTGTTAACAATGTAATGTGTCTATTTTAAGGCAAACGTGGTAATGACTTATTGAACTTCCTATTTGTAAGCGAATGTGGTAATGACTTATTTTACTCCCTATTTGTAAGCGAGGGTGGTAAGTACTTGCCTCCAATGACATCACCGTGTTAAAATAATGAGTTAAAACGCCAATGAATAAGTGGTGAAGAGTAGTTATATTAGCTTTTTAACTCATTACTTAGCAATGTAAGTTTTTGCTGGGTATGTATCTCTTTCTGATGTTCCATACACAAGACTTAAGTCTTATATTGCAGTATGGAACTGAGCATATGCAAATAGAATAATTCAGAAATTAAAAAATATATAATAAAATTGTGTTAAATTTAATTAAATAGTCTTAAAATATAAAATAAAATTTAATAAAAATTAGCTCTATAGCTCTGGGAATTATTTCTTTTAATAAGCTACTTTATTATATTCAACCTTTTTTATTTTTCGAATTTATTCTATGAACTAAATTTCAGTTATGTATTTTATAAAGCTTTTTTGTAATAGTTCTATTCCTTAAATTTTTAGGAATGACTTTATACACTTTATAAAATACATAACTGAAATTTAGCTCATAGAATAAATTCGAAAAATAAAAAATAAGCTAGAAAAAAAGGTGAAAAAAGAAAAGAAAAATGGAAAATGTGAAACCAGAATTGTTTAAATCATACATTTTTATAATTTTATATAATCAGAAACTATCAAAATGAATGAATTCAGAGCGAAAAATGACAAAAAAAATACATTTCCTGAATTTACGCGCGTTAATAATGGTTTGTGATGTATAGAGGATTCCGTCCCATAGACTGATTACTAAATAAAAAAAATTGTATTTAGAAATCAGTGATCGATGACCAAATGCTAGAAGTATTTTACCTCTATTAAGTGTTGAAAAGTTTAAACGTGTATAGAGATGCTGAGGCTGATGTGTGTATATAATTTTGTGCATAAACCGTAAAACACGCACTCTTAATTAATCATCAAAAGTAATTCCGTAAAGCATTGTAACGTTAGGGGGAAATATGGTCATATCTCCTTAAGCCAAAAACGTACCAAACAATGTAATTAAACGCCACATTAAGTTTCCTTTTGCTTTCACTATCGCAGCTGGCAAATAGTTCACAGCCATACAATAATATCGGTATTAAATATTATTTAGCATTGAGTATTCTGATTTTAGTTGGAGTACAATACTGAGTTTGCCACAGATTCCTTAACATTGAAAACGTTCGACCGCATGTAAAATTAACGTGGTTAGAAGTGAGGAATTGTTAAAGAATATACCAAGATTTTTGACAGAGTTAACTATTTCAATGGACTGGTTTTTAACGTTAAAATGAGATTGTCCCAAAGCTTTAACAACCGCTTTTTAATAATCAAACACTTGGACCTGGTAGGATTAATTGCCAGACCATTAGCGGTGGGCCACTCTTAATCACGACCTTACTCCTGGTTTAAGGTCCTCTTGCATTCATCAATCGCGGTGTTACTGCAACTAGTATAAAGCTAAACATCATCTAACCCTGCAGTGCTCAAGCCTATCCTGAAGATCATTCACGTATAACGAAAAAAGTATCGGGCCAAAGATTGATCCTTGCAGAGCACCTCGACTTAATGGCAAAGAGCTTGAAACTGAGGTAGTTGTTACAACATATTGATTTCTACTGTTAGATAGGAATATATCAGACTTGTGGCAGGTTGAGCTTATGACACAAAATATTATGATCAACCATATCAAACGCTCTGGAATGATCCAAGAGAAGTAAAGCTAAAAGTAAATAAAGTTTTAATTGTTGGAAGTGCCCAGTGTGAAAACATAGAAATAAGAACATTTCACTGAGTTCGGTTTTTTGTAAAAAAAAATGCAAACTTCGTTGTGTTCGGCTCAGCACAATAATGTTCGTTCGTTTCAGTTGTGCTCAGCATCATTTTGGCTGCTAAAGGCAACAAAAAATTCTCAGTGCCATCCCTGGTGTACATATAAGCGATAAATACTGTACTTATGAAAATTTAAATTCGAATAACCATTATTACAAAAAAAAACTCTAACGATTACAAAACTCAATAATTTCAAACACAACCGTCAATTAATGCAAAAAAACTTACGTATTTAAAGCAATTTATTGTGTTATAATTTATTATGAAAAAGTTAATTCAAAGTCCAATTTAAATATCTAGATTTTGAATTCTGCTAAAAAAATATAATTTTACAAAAAGTTGTTAATGTCGTTACCTAATAATTTAGTAAAGATTAATAAAAATATTTCTGTTAATTAGAAAGTAGATGTTAATACGAAAGCTATTAACTAGAATTAAAGTTAAAATATTTTTTCTATTTAATTTATTAAATTACAAATTAATTATTGCGTTAACAAAGCAATTGTACAACAAACTAGAAGAAACAATTTCTTAGTTGTTAAGCTATTCATCTTTTAGATAATGAAATAGAACAAATGAGTGTTTTTAGTTCTACAAATATTAAAAGAAAAACAAACCAAACATTTGTTTTACTTTTACTATATATTACCTAAATTGTTAAATATTATTTAAAATAAATTACTGAAGAATGAAGTTAGTGCATACATTTCAAATATTTGAGCAGTGTGTCTAAAGCTTAAGCATTGTGTCGATTTAAATTTCAATATAACAAACTAATTTTAATTAATTAATGCAGCTTATATGCTTGTTGTATTTTGAAAGTTCTTTCAATTTATTTATATACTAAATTTTAGAGTTCATGTTCGGTCTATACACGTGTTTGGTTCCCAAAATAGTTAATCACTTCAAGTATTTTTGGTTGCACAAGTTTCTTAATTGTTATAGAATCAGGTTTTTTTTAACAAAATATTCTAATATTTCAGAGCATTCAATTATTTATGACACCGCTGAACTTTGTATTGAGAAATGCAGTTTATAACTGTAGTCATCTTGATATATTTTTTTTTTTTAATCAAAATATAACAACAATTAAATTGTATTTCATAATTAAGTTTTAGTTACAGCAAAACACCAGGTTAAGTAAATAATTAAAAAAAAAACTGATAAAGTCAGCAGCAAAGCTTGAGAAAATTACAGCCTGAAGCTCAAAGTTTTCACAAAATATAAAATTGCTAACAAGATTAATAATACAATGAACTAAACAATATAACGGAATAATGTGGCATAAAAAGGGCAATGACTAATGTTTTTATGTAAAAAAAAAATATTTGTATAAAAAGTTAGACAGTAACGAAGTAAATGTATCCCTTCTCATTTATGATACAATTAAATGACAATAAATATTTAAATACTTTTTTTAACTTTTAAGCAATTAGTTTATTTTCTCTAAATGAGCCGCGACTTCTTCTCTTTCAAATTTAAAACATGTAATAAAGTATAGTCAGTCAAGCTCCACGATTTGATATTCTATATTGCGGCATATACAGACAAATTTTCGAGAGTGGACCCTTTTTCGTATCAATGGGCAATCATGCATCCGTCAAAATAAAATAATGGTATGAAATTAAGATTCATTCATATAAGAGTTTTTTTTTTTGTCGAATATTATCTACACATAAACATCTTTACGAGATTTTATCGTCTTAAAGCGATTTTAGAGAGGGAGTTTATATGGGACCTAAAATCAATTTAGACCAAGGGCACATAATTTTTTTATGATTTTAATACCAATTTTTATAAGGAAGTTATGGTATTTAAAGATATTTTCGGTAGTGGTATTTCAATGAGAGAAATGGTAAAATATGGACTGATCTTATTAGAATTTGTTAAGAAGATTTAGGTTGCAAAAATATATTTGCTCTTATGGGTCTTGCCGTTCTCCAGATATACATTTAAACAAATAAAAGACCAGCAGCCACAACAAGGGATTTATGGGTAATATCGGAGGAATCCTTGGTTTTTTTGCTCACATGTCAGCCATTTCTAAACCGATCAGTCTGAACATAAATAACAAGAAATTCCGGACTATATGTGCCATAAATATAAAACCACCCAGCAAAAAATTATACATTACCAAAAGAACGGCTTGCCATATAATGACTTACTTTTTTGGTTGCCAATTTGATCCCTCGATTGCCAAACGCATTACATTACATCATAAAAATACGAAGTAGTAAAAGAATAAATTTTTTAAAAAATATAAAAATGACTAAAAATATTTACTGTAAAAGTGATTATTAAAAGAAAAGTATACGAATTTATGTTTTACCTGCGTTATGATTTTATACAAAAAAATTACTGCTAACTTCTTTTAAGATTAAAAAAGTTAGGAAAATAATCAATTCTTCGCAACTCATTATTTTAGTCTCACGTCTTGTAAAAAGTTATTGCACTGGGACATATTGCACCTGGGACTTGTTTCGCGGATTAGTCCATCTGTCATATCTCTCTTAGAAATATTTTCATGGCAGTTCGCCTGAAACAGAAAATAAAACTCTTCCGATATCTATTGAAAGTCTCTCTATTCATATTCCTGTTGCCAGGGTTAAGTCTGAATCCTTTCGGATTCCAATTATCGACCACACCAGTATTTCCAATGCATGTAACATCAAGAAGGTTGTATCCTGTATATTTTTTAAAGTAATGTTTGCAGCTTGTAGGGTGGTTAAAAAATTAAAATTTGCTATTTCATTGTTTTTCTAAATTCTCATGAAAATTTAAAAGTTTCACAAAAAAAGGCAATAATTCGACTTTTTCTGTTCAACTGTAGATTGCATTTTTAGCTTTTGCGGCAAAAAGTAGTTCTTTTCCAGATTTAGAAAAAAATAAAATAAAATTTTTTAGGTTAAGTATTATTATTTACATCAGTTTCTAAACTTTTTTTTTTTTTGTACAACTTTATAAGATTAAAAAAAACTTTAATATTAAATAAATTTTCTGTATAAAATTTTAATTATTTGTTGAAAAATCAAATATTAAATTAATTGATTTTAACAATTTGCCCCTACACAGGATACCAAACTCAAAAAGATAGTGCATAAGAACACTTTCGGAATCCCATTTTTATCTATTTTCGCTATTAAGCTGCCCATAATATTAAAATCTTACAAAAATAAATTTTAAAAGGATTAGAAAGTTATTTTAAATTAGTAGTCCTTAAAAGGTTTGATATTATAAAAAAAAAATCAAGCATAGTTGTAAAAAAGTCTATGCATCTACTTTCAGCAATTTTAAAATTATCTACACCAAATTTTCAGAGAAAGTAAATGTTTCTCTGAACTTTGCAAAAGTTGAAACAAGACATGGTCAATGGCAAATGCAAAAGTAAGCAAAAAATAGTTTCTGGAATATATTCATTCATTGCCACTTTTTGTGTATTAACAATCCTGTTTTCAGTTAAACTATTTCATACGATTTACTTAATTTTTATTGTAACTCAAACTAGTTTAATTTCCTTAACTTTGTAGGAAATATAAAAAAATCAGTAAAAAAATTTTTATTTATTACATTTGTTTTACGTAGTGATGATCACTAAAAACTGTAAAAAGTAAAAGAACTGCATGGATGGCGATGGTAATGGAATCTGACTCGTCGGATCTATTTAGGTTATGCGAGAACACAGAGGAGATGGAGACAGTTGAGCACATTCTGTGTCCTTGTCCTAGGCAACAGAAATGCAGGATGAGATGGCTGGGAAGTATGTTCATAGCCGAACTGGGAGATGTATCGGGCTGTGGGCTCGAGAATCTGACGGGGTTCGTAAAAGGCACGACGTTGCTGTATAAAATGCTGCTGGAGACTAGGAATATATAGGACTATTCTGCCCTCCTAAGAGAGAAAGTCTCATCTCCATTTTCGTAGTTTTAAAATATTTCGGTTTCATGTTTTTTATCTTTCGCATCTTAAAATTAAATATATTTAAAAAATCTCAAAAATTTATTATTAAAAAAGTTGTTTTTGGGAATACATAATTTTTTTCATTAAAAGATTTTTCCCAAAAACAACTTTTTTGATAATAAATTTTTGCAAGTGCACGTGCATAAAAAACTGAACTGGCAAATTGTTTTTATATTGATTTCTTGCGAAAACAATAAAACCAATTTGTTTTTCTTTTTAATCTGTTTTTTCTTTACCCACTTACAACTACAATTAATGTTGGGAGAATTCCAATTAATTGTAGTGGGGAATGTAAGAAAAGATAAACTCACTGTTTTATTGTTGGTATTTTGTTTAAGCTTTGATATCGTTGCAAACAAGACGTTTTGAGTGTAGGTAATTCTCATTACCTCTGTAGTCTTGTTTGCTGATAGCTTTGGCTTTTCCTGATGATCTGGCCTAAGCAAACAGTGAAATGCGCATAGGAACAACTTATCCTACAACAATAAATTTTAGTATTTTTATCATTTAAAAAAAGTGAATTAAGCACAATAAATAAAATCTTTTAATGAAAAAAATCTCAAAAATGATTGAAAAATATATTATTTTATTCGATTTCATTACCATAACAGTCAGGTGAAATTTTGATGATAAAGTACAGAAAATGAACTTATGACTTTTTGACTAGTATAGTCTCTCAAAACGAAAACTAAATGGTACAAATAAGTTCAGATTTTGAGATGTGTATATATTTCTTGTCCTAGTCAAGCCATTTTTTATAAGTTAAACATGTAAAGATTCTGATGAAAGTCGCGAGGCATGTCTTACAGTTATAATTATTTTTTGTTCAATATTAGGGCATGGTGACGGTGACGGTATGTTTTTATCAGCAGATGATAGCGATGGTATAGCAAGATTTTTCGGGGATGTACAATTGTTCACTTGTTCTTTTAGCGGTGTGAATGATGGCTCATTATCACAATTTTCTTTATTGATTTACTTTTTCTTTTCTGCTGCTTACTTCCATCCTATTATTTTTTTTTTTTTAGCGAGGTCGAATTCTTAACTGCTTAAAGTGCAAAGATTTTTTCTTGACCCATTTTTATTATCATATAATATGAATAATGTATGACTTATAGTTACACGAATAAAAATTTAGAAATTTTTAATAAAAATTAAGAAATGCAGAATCTCTCAAACCCAAAAGGCAGCAAAAAATGTACAAATAAAGTCTTCTAATCTGCAGCTTCACAATGTGTGTGTACTAGGGATTTTTCGGGATTCGGGATCAATGTGTTTCTTTAAGATGCTACTTTTTTTTAAAAAACAACACTTTTTGATTATTCAAAAGGATTTATATACGCAACATACATTTTTAAAAATGAAAACAACAGAACAATTTATTTTATACATATGCTTTTAACACTGGCCTCACCCATGATCAAACTGATCAGATTCTGAAAAACGCTTAAAAATATATACGTATCTCTTAGCTTTTCTAGATCAATTCATTTCGGTTTTTTCACAGCAATTCAATTTTTAATGTGAATTAAGTTGTGACGACATTAATACACTGCAAAGTGTTGTCCCTCATCGATCTCGATAGCTGAGTTAAAAACTGTAATACTATGTCGACTGCAGTGCAGTACACTTCCAGGGTGAGGGCGAGATTCATAACACTGCGGAACAAAATTGCACTTTTTTTGTGCGGCCGGGAACTTTGTTTAATTTTTTTACTAATTTGAGGTCGCTGATTCCAAATCTAACCTTCATTTTTCTCTATCAGCTCCAGGTTTAGAGATATACCGTTATGTCCAAAATTAAGGTACTTTCAGCACATATATTGAAATAACATGAAAATGGTGCAACGACTTACTTGTTATAATTATATCAACTTTTATTCTTTAGTTTCTGAATATACTTGAATTGGATCGTTAATAATTTTTTTTGCTTGATACTCGTATATAACAATTTCTATTTTTTGCATAAAAATAATAATTTTTATTTTAATTGGACCTAGAATAATTTTTATTTTTTGCTTGATATATAACAATTATTTCTTGATTTCTATATTTTGCATAAAAATAATCATTTTTATTTTGGTATAATGTCTTAAGACAAAGCTGAACTTGCTAAACACAATTGTAAAAAAGGCTTGAGATGTGAATCTGCAAATTTATTTTCTACTTTAAATAATAGTTTTTATTAAGCAAAATACAAAAATCCAGAAATAGTCGTCATATATCAAGCAAAGAATGAAAATTTTATATACTCGCTGTGTTCCAAAAACAAAAATTAAACTCAAAAATAATTATTTGCAATAAAAAATTAACTTATTTATAAATTTTAAAAAAAAATTTTGGAAGGAGTATAAAAATTCAAAAAAACGAACATTTTTGTACATAAAAGTTGATATGTTAAAAATCCCGGGACTCATAAAAATAAATTCCGGGATTCGGAATTTATCAATCCTGAAATATCCCGGGATTCGGGATTTCCCGTTTGGCATCCCTAGTGTGTACGAATGAATGTATTTATGTGTGAACTGAACCAGGCTGGCTTGCACTAATGCGCAACGCCAATTTTTATTTCATACCGACAGCTCAATTCCAAAACGTGCGACTAAGCATGTTTTTAAATTTCACTATCTTGAATTGAGTATTGCTCAATTAAAATTATGTCAAAATTTGGTGTTCTGATTGTCGGTCAATAATTTAATATAGGTCTAAACCGCTACCAATCTTAATGCTGACTTTCCTTTTTGTGAAGCTTAGTTAATAATATACATATATGTATTTATCATACACAGAAAAAAGTGTTTTATCATTTAAAAAAATGGTTTAAAAAGTATTTAAATTTAATTAATGTGATAATTGAATCAATTATTTTTTTTTTTTTTTTTTGTTGAAAGAAAATTAAAAATTTAATTTTGATTTAATTAACATTTTAGTTGTTTTGAAATAAATTTTCAATTAAAATTTTAATTAAATAACAAAATATCTTAATTGACTTTTTTCGTTTAAAATAAAATAATTTAAACATGTAGAATTGTTGTTGGGAATTGTCAATATTTATTTAAATTAATTAACACATTGTTTGAAATGTCAAAATTTTTTGATCACTTTTTTAATTAAAAATATCATTTAGTGAAAATATTTTTTCAAACTTAAAATTTTTAGTAATCAATATAATCATTTTGGTAATAGGTGCAAAATCAACAACGTGTTTGCTTGATATTATGAATTTAGAACAAATTTGGTGATTGGAGAAATTTAATAATTTTTTCTGTGTATAGAGCCCACTCCTGTCGGTGGAGAGTATCAGAGATTCGGCACAGCCGAATATAGCAATCTAACTTGTTTCTTTTTTTGCTTTCACTCTTTTTTTTCTTTGTATACTTTTTTATAACCTATTACGTCACAATGGATCATATAGCCTATATGACTTCGCACAAGCCTATCTACCTAACCTAACCTGGAGAACATTCGATACAAAGCAGACTACGAAGCAGAGCTCTGAATTTTTTGTGAACACTAAAAACACACTTTTTAAATATTTCTCATGAATGAGAAATCTTTACTATTTTATTTCTTGTCATTCATGAATATGAAGAGTTATAATCATCTTGCATTTGTTCATTCATGCATAGTATTATGGTATAGTTTCTTCGATTTTTATAATTTTTTTCATACGTAAATAAAAATAACGCGAACAACGCTGCTTGTTCATATTGTTGAATTATTTTGACAATGTATATGAATATATTTTCAACGGAAATAGAACACACTCACACACTTAAGTTGGTAAAGACATATTTTTAAGTGGGGAAGTCGAATTGACATGATATATTTATATATTATTACAAGATTTATAACAGTAGAAGTAATATTCTAAATTGGTCTCACAAGGAACTAACAATCAGTGATAAACGTCCATTATCACACAATTCTGCCTTGGGAAATTAATTTTATAGTAGTGAAAGTAAGATTTGAAAATTTTCCCCCTGGGAAAATTAAAGGTATGTTCACACTTAACAAAGATTTGACGAAAAAATTAAAAAAATGCGAGACCACAAATTAAAGAATAATGTAATTAATAGGTGTGTTCATTTACACAATTCTGCCTTGGGAAATTAATTTTATATTAGTGAAAGTAAGATTTGAAAATTTTCCCCCTGGGAAAATTAAAGGTATGTTCACACTTAACAAAGATTTGACGAAAAAATTAAAAAAATGCGAGACCACAAATTAAAGAATAATGTAATTAATAGGTGTGTTCATTTACTTTACTAGCAGAAACTTGCAAAGAGAGGGTAAATAGGAATTTAAAGAAATTGCACTCAAAAATACTAAAAAGTAAATGAACACTTTTCCAGCCAAAATTTGCAAGTTAAAGTAGTGACGAATATACAGGAATATTTGAGTACCCATTAATTATTCAAGACTTTGAAAAATTTTATACATTACGGTAAAAATAATGTGATTTTATTAATTTATATTTGTTTATGTTGAATAAAATTAATCATGAATTGGAAGTTTTTTTATTTAGGAGGTGAAAAAAGAATTCGGGTTTTCATCAATAATAAAAGATAAAAAAAAACCCTTTGTTAACAATAAAAGTATTTATAAGGCAAAACAAAATATTTAATTTAACAATCTATGTATATTGGTGTATAAAATTTCAACGTTACGGATTGGCTGACAGATTCATCTTCGCACAGCCTTAACGCCGTGAGTTATAAGGCTGAAATTTTTACCGGATGCTGGTCTCTCGCTAAATCGATCGAGAAAAATATAAAAAATGGTGAAATGCGGGAAATTAAATGTCTTTGTTTTACTTTTACGTTCTACAAGTGGTACCTTTTTGATTTGCTATAATAGATATTATAAACATAAAATTATAGGTGCAGGGTCCTGAGTGAATGGGAACCTATAACGTTTGTAATTTTTTTTTAAACTAAGAAACATAAACTTTGGCATTTAAATATGACCACGAAAGAAAGGTAACTAGGTAGCGGGTTTAATTATTGTTAATTATAAAATAATTTTAGATATTCTCATTATCTACTTTATGGCGGTTTTATTTGGTCCAAATGCATTTCATTGGTGTTTCATAATAAACAAGACGGTCATAAAGTAAACAATGAGAATATCTCAAATTATTTTCTAATTAATAAGAATATTTAATTTTGTAAATAATTTAATATGCAAACGAATTTTTTAACTAATGGGGTATTATACCGCAATAGTGCTAAGTATCGGGTATCTAGGTAACCATTATACTCACAGTACTAATAACAACACCAGATCGGTTAAAAGCAAAACAAAATACATAACGGATTTTTTTAACAAGTTCGTTATTTTATTTAGCAATAAAAAAATCGAAATATCTGTCCTAAGTTCAACAAAAGTATGATTTCTTATCGCATAAATATTTTTAATAATTTTAAAAATCAACATTAGCTTATACATTTTGCAAAATATCCTTATTTAAAACTTCTTTTTCGTTTTGTAAACAAAAACATGAAACAGCTGTTTCAAAAATTCTTGCAAGTAAAAATTTTACCAGTAAAAATTTGCAAGACTTTTTTTGTCTCTCAATTTTTTTCTCTCTTTTGAAGCTCTCACTTGCAAATTTGTTGGGTTAATGAACACTTTCCAGTAACAATTGTTACAATTTCGTAACAATTTTAATAAATGAACACATGTAATATGTAAAATGCAATTTGATCTACCAAGCGTTATGCAAAATCAAACAAATGTTAAATAAAATAGCAGTTAGGTGTGGGGCGTCAAATGTTAGTTAAATGTGACCGTAGCTTTAGACTATTTTTCGGAAGAACTTTTATATTGGGACTAGATAAAATAATCTTGGATCCGGAGAATTTTTTTTTTTAACAAATAGATAAATACATCTTTATCAATTGTACGGTTAACCACAATATGTTTCTCTTGAAATATGCTTAGAATTAAAAAGTCTTCTTCTTATCTCCTTTAGATCCCAGTGGAACAAAGCGGCTAATGTAACTTCGCCATTCTCCTCTATCTCGAGCGGTAATTTTTGGCCGGATGAAATTGTACCAATTTCCTTCATACCATCATCTATTAGTTTGTCTCTATATATTCTTTGGGTTTCCCCGCTTCCATTCTACAAAATAGCCTGTTTACATATTTCTGTTGGTGATTTCTACAGAGTGTGACCAGTCCAACACCATTATCTCTTTTTGATTTTAATTGGGTTGCATTTCTCAAGAAGTACTTTGTTGGATATGGTATTTTTAAAATTTCCTTGGCATTTGTTTACGAAAATTTGAAGTTCCTTTTGAAGTGTGTTCGTCATTAACCAGGTCTCACATCCGTATAAAACGATCGATTTTACCTCTAAATTGAAGATCATACATGGGCATACTGCAGTAAAAAAAAATTAAAATTTTTCAGTAAACAGTAAAATATTACTGATCACTGGTTACTGCTTTACAAAATCCAGTAAAAATATAATGCAATACGCCCATATATGTTGAATGTATTTAACAATAGCAAAATGATATTGTTCAATATTAAACATATAAATGTATATGGTTGTGAGCACCGATTTTATGATTGCGGTAGGTACGCAACGGGTTGATTCAATTATAATATTCTTAAACTGATCATAACACTTTCGGATTATCTACACTGTCTCGGACCATATTGTTCTCTGGGTGTAGGTAAATGTATCTCATTCTATGTGATACCCTTTTATTAGAATTAGGATATTTTCTGAATATTAAGTATTTGAATATGGTCACCTTCAAGTCAATTGCCAATGAATTTTATGTTGAATTTGAAAAGCTATGAGCAGTTAAAAATCTAGTTTATTTAAGAGAAAATTTTTTTATGACAAATTTAATTTCTAAAATAAATTTTTAAAACAAGAAGAATTTGATATATTTTAGAATGATTATTTTCGAAGAGCATATATGTGGTAGCTACATATAGGCTTGCCACACGGTCTTGTTTTTTTTTTTATATTATTTATTTTTTTTTTACAAGAATTTTCAGTTCTTGTCAAGAATCAAGAAAAATAGGTTTTTTCACGATTTTTTAAAGCCCAACCAAAAATCACGTTAATATTATTTTTAATTAATATTTTTTTTATTAACAAAGCTGTGTAAATACCAAATAAATATTTCATCATTTTGTTCTAATGTTTTTGTTTAAAAATCTATGAAAACTATCTTTTCTTTATTCAACACTAATAATTTGACTATACTGAGATGCTGATTGGAAACAGAAGCCCGCGTCAACTCTTGTATGTATTTCCCTCTATACTTACGGTGACTATTCGTTTTGAATTAAACCGAATAATGTTTTCCGTATTTAATTTAATGTTCTATATTTAAACCAAGGCGAATTCATTCCAGGTTATCTCGGTAGTACAACAAGTACAACTCGTACAAAAACCACAAGCAATTTGTTTTTGTAAAATCATTGTACAATGGCAAAAACCGAAACAAATCAAAACAGAAACAAAGATAATAAACAAAATTTTCACATCCAACAATTATAAAGCTAAAGGAAAAAGTTATCAGCAGGGCTTTTAGGATCACCTGTAAAGAATTCGCCTTGATTTAAACTGTATTTAGTAAAGTAACAAAGCAAATACATTTCCAATTAATCAGACTTTTTCATTTCTTGCTTGCATTAATTTTTTTCCTTTTCTAAAAATTTACGAAAATTATAAGTGTATAAGATCTTTATGCCTTGTTTATTTGCAATAAAAATATACTTAGAACATTTTGTAAATAGTTGCTGGGAATTATTTTTAAATAACTTTTTGCTATGAAGAGTTTTAATATTATTTTTTGGTTTTCGACAAATTACCACTCAATACTTTTTATTCTTCAATTCCATAACGCTGCACAATGGGAGATTTTGAAAAAAAATGGAAATTATTCTGGATTTTGTATACGGTTCGTCCAATAGGAATAACATTTCAGGTGGCAATTAAGGACTTGTATTCAAACTTAAGTTTTGTATTTGGGGCGTCTAGGCGCACCAGGATGGCCGCCATAAGTTTCCAAAGTAGGGCATTGCAAAAATTAAAAAACGGTCCAGCATTCTAAAATTTAGCCCGATCTTAAATATTATCAATGGAATGTACTTGTCGAGTTCTATAGTCATGCTTAGTTTATCTCTTAAAGTTTACGAAATATCCGATTTTGAAAATTAAAACGTTCTATTTTTGACCTGGTATATTGTTAATATAAGATTCAGATACAAGTCAGTAAAAATTCTACAAAAAGAATTGTGAAAAAATCTTTTGTATTTAAAAAGTTACGACAAAGTTGCGTACTATTTACTTGACTTTATTCTGTCCCTAAGTCACAGTTATTATGTAGTTCAAGAAAATTTTATAAAAAATAGCTAAAGTCAATTGCAAAACCTCCAAAAATGGCTTTGGAGGTTATAAATATATGCGTATTGCATTATGTGGAATGGGCTTTTCTAATAAAATAAAAGAGAACGTTGGACTCTCTTTTTAAGTATCAAATAGTTTTGTTCTGTATTTTGGTTTCAAAAATATGGTCACCGTATCTACACTCTACACTTATAACTAAAAACTGACTCAAAACAAAAGCGTATAGAAATTTTTGGTGCAAATAGTGAGTTTATTCTCTTGTTTTTCAACTGGTTTTAGCAATTGTTTTATTTTTGCAGAATATTATTTTAGAAAGTTTTTAATTGTGAAGAATTCTTTTTCAAAATCAAGATTTTTTTAGTGAATGTCAAGAATTTTGTTAATTTTAATCTGGCAAGCCTAGCTACATACGAGTATCTTATGTTTATCATAAACCAATATCAACAAACTTTAATTGACTCTTTTAACCGAAAACTAATATTTCAAACTAAATTTTGTAACTTTTAATTGGGTCATAATTTCTCCATTAACAGATGCATAGGTTCTCAGTCGTTTTATATACTAATAAATGTTTCACCCAGTACTACAATTAGGCACAAAAGCATTCTTTTCCCACACTGGATATAAAATTTATCCGATAAAATAAAATGTTCTTTGAGATGGTTTTAAAAGTTCATTAGCACTTTAAAACGATAGTGCGTTGTTACCATCGACCAAGGTTTAGCTTTTGCGTTTAAGCCTCGGAGGATATAAGTGCAGTTAATACCTCAACCTTAGCTGGAGCTTAAAATTAACAGATGTCCAAAAAATCAGCACTGGCCAGAGGCTGGTAAAGTTTCACGAGAACACTGATTTCAATGAATATCTCAACTGGATGTTATTTCAACTCTCTTGGGAACACAGGTTGGCTGATGTTTCCCTTTAAAACACACTAGGGGAGGATCTTAAAAATGCAAGACTATGAGCTAATTTTTATCCGTTTGGCAAACTTCGGCCATTTGTTTTTGCTATTTAACAAAAGCTCCGTTTTTATAAGAGGTCAGAGAGCTTTGGTTCCCAACACGAGGTAAGTCATGTACTAAATTACCACTTAAGTGGGAAACAGAATTGTCGCTGTAGTACAACGTAACGAATAGCGCTGCAAGCTCTGAAAAGTTAAAAAGGCAGTTTCAAAGTAGTGCCAACACAATACGTAGTTGTAGTAGTCGTTGCAGTTGAAGTTGAAGCGCAAAGTTCAAAATTTTGAACTTTGTTGCGCTACAGAGCATTCCTCAGCTTCAGCTACTACCACAACTACTTTATTCTGTTCCAGGCCTTATGCTCAGAGCTCAACATAAAGGAATGTTAGTTGACGCATTTTGTAATATGTTGTTGAGAGAATGATGGGCTGAGACGATAAAGGAGGGTAGCCATTCTGATATGTGCTTTAATACTGTAAGTTATAAAAATGATCTGTAATCGATGTTGATATTAATCAGCAAGTACTTTTGATGACAAATTCTACAAAACAATTAAAAAACTCGTTAGAACAAAAACAAAAAACAAGTAATCTTTGCAAAAATAAATTCCTAATAAAGTCGATAATTTATTCCTTTAACCAGATCTTGAAAATTTAATATATTAAAATTGAATTATTTCAATTTAAAATTGGCTTTTATTAAAATCTTGTTTTGGGAGTACATATATTTCTAAGTTTTTAAGGCTAAAGTAAAAACTCATAACGCATAAAGAAATGTTTTTAATCTTAACTTTTATATTCAGAAAGTAAATAAGAAATTCAAAAAGAAAAACAACATTTACCATTTAGAGCAATATAACTTTTACACTTTATACAAATGCGTATTTTCTAATGCGATTGTACTTATTCAAATTAGGAACAGAATGATTCTTTGTTTTCTGGGACGGCGAAAATACAACGCAGTAAGCGTACAACACCAATATTGTATATAAGAAACCCAAAAACAGAATGTTGTCGTTCCGCTCGTTGCGCTCTACTCGAACATTTCATGTGTACATAATCACCTCTTTTCCTCATTGTCGAAAGCACACACAGGCAACATCACCCAGTAGCGGATAAAATTCTTGTTTTCAGTTATAATTTGAATGTCGTAGTTGCAACAAGTTGAAGATCGTATTGGTAAAAGTAGACGCACGTAGGTTGAAAAAGAAAACTTTTAAAAGGAATAGATAAGTGAGGAAGAAAATAAAAAGTAAATAATAAAAAATATTCAAAGTAAATAATAAAAAATATATACATATCCGTACATATGTGAAGTAATATAAACGATTTAATTAAAAATGTCATAGAAAATATTTTCTTATAAGTGATATATCTATAGAAAATTAGTTCAACTTGAAATTGTGTGAAAAACAAACAAAAAAAAGTGTTTTAAAATCCCTCTAAGCATCTTATTAAAACGCATTTAAAAATATGGTTAAATGAGTTCATTACTTTTCTAGTATGTTAAATGTAAATTATTAAGAGAAAATAGATGAAATGCGTGCTCAAATAACGAAAATTAAAATATTTAAATCAATATTCTTATCTATAATTAACATATATTTTGTTATTGCTCTATAATTATTTTTTGAACAAATGTTTAATGTGCACTTAATTAAATTAACCAGAAAATACTATCGATAAGGAGAATTTATATTTTCTACTCATGAACTTGTACAAGAATTTACTTTACCCCTAGAATACACATGAAAGCAATTGTGAGTATAAATACAAAAGAAAAATTAAACAAATTTCAAAACTAAAACAACAACAGCAACAACTAAAAATTGTTATTAAATTGAAGCAATGACCCCTACGAACAGTGTTGCCAGAAAACTTTTGGCTAAATTCCCCAAAACATAAATCCCCAATTTCGTCGCCAATTTTTAAGATAATAAAAAATTTGGAAAAAAGATTATTAATTAAGTTTATCAATTAATAATTTTTGAAATTAAAATGTGTCATTTAAAATGTTAAAATTGTCGATTCTTTGCATAAATAAATGGTAGGTAGATTGTTGTCCTGAACGTTCTATATCATTGTGTTTTTGAAAGGAAAATTGGTACTTAGTGTAAACATAAAGTGATCACTATTTTCAATACCTACTTTAAGTTCCAAGATACTCAGAAAAATTCCTGGCAATTTTTTTTCAGTTAAACCATAAATCAAAAATAAAACCAGTTTTAATTAAAAATTTTATAAAGTGAATTAAACGTTTACTTATATCAGCCACACATTAAAGCAGAAAATGTTGTTAATATCAAAAAAATATTCAATTGATACTATTAATTTGTTAACTGGAGCAAATTTAATTAAAGGTGGATTAATCCATGCGTTCCGAACAATATTTTTGTCCGGAGAACAATTTTTTACTGAGGGTGTTGTGCAGAACGATTCACCCATTTCGGAAAATTTTTCCGGAAAAACAAAGCTACCATGTGGTTCACAGTTGTAAACAGTTATACAAAATGGCAGCCCCACCTCTTATTGAATTGTTTTCTAAGAGTATGTTAAAGAAAATGGACATAAAAAGGAAAGCGATATTTTTATTTTTAATTATATTTATATTTTTAATTAATTATTCAGCAAAAAAAAAAACAACTGTTTTAAAATAAATGCAAAAACGCTATATGATGTGGCAGCTCAATTCAACTTTTATGGAAAAGGTGCAAATCTGTTCATTTTGTTCTGAACAAGAGTTAAAATTAAACCAATTTAAGAAAAAACTTGCCGAACAAAATAATTTCTCTCTTTCTCAAAAGTAAAAGGTCAAACTCAATAAAAAAAATGTGTTCCGGACCACAATATTGTTCGGCCCGCATTGGGGAATCGTGCTTAATTATCCCCATCACCGAAGGCAAAAGGGTATATGTATATAAGCTTGTCATTCTGTTTGTAACTTCCACAATATTGATCCAGGACCTTATAAAGTATATATATTCTTGATCCTTGTGATAAAAGGAGTTCATATTTGGTTAACCATCTGTCCGTCCGGTGTTCAAATGGATTTCCGAACTCCCCAGATATGATGGGGACTTGGTTGGTATATATTTATGTCAGATATATCCATTTAAATTTCGTTAATGAAATTCAGCCAGATCAGTTCATAAATGACGGAGATATGAGCAAAAAAAAATGACTGCCTCTAATTTTACCCACAAATCCCTTTTTTTTTTTTTTTTTTTTTTTTGTAGAGAACGGCAAGAGTCAACGTTTCAAAATTAGGTACAATCGTCTTGATTATCAATACGCATCATCGGACAAAATGTGGGATGGTGCGGGATTAGGAAGTAGGCTTTGTCTTCTTAGACCACTTTCTTGATTTTTTTTTTTTTTTTGTAGTAATATCAAAAATTTTTAATTGAAATCAATTGTTTTTTCTGCGTTGTTAACAAGACAAATTCAATTTTGTACAGAAAATCTATTTGTAAAAAGAAAATCAATTTTTTATAAAAGATAAAATTGTAAATAAATTTGCACCCATTTCATGTCATAAATTTTTCAGAAAATTTCTTTTTAACTAGAAAATTGTATAATTTGAAAAAGAATAGAGAAATTAATGATATTTTTTAAAGTTGCAAAATTGTTTTCAAAACTTAAATAATAAATTCGCAATCTTAAGAAATTAACCGAAGAGCAAGAAATAGTTCCAAAAGTTTCATAATAAAATTAAAATGAAAAGTTCTAAAAATTTACAGATCAAAATAATTTTTAACTGTAAAATTGTACAAAATCGTCTTACAAAACATACTTATCAAGTTAAAACCTTTAAAAAAATTTTTTCTTTTTGCTTAAATCCTTAGACTTTCAGAAATGAATATTTTATTTTTAAGAATTATTTTACTAAATAAAATATTTACTATTCCCACATTTTGCAAAAATTCCAGAATCCCCGATCTTTAAAATCTATTCCCAAATTAATGTTTAAATCCCCTTATCTGGCAACACTGCCTACAATTAGTGCATGTTGCACGAGTTCTCAATCGAATTGTGCTCAAATGTTTTGTTAATACGTACTCAATTATTAACTTAAATTGATTGTAGACTGAGAGAGATAGAATAAACTCTTAGATGAGTGCTTGAGTTGTTTTTCAATACAGTGCATTTTATAAAATTAAATACACTTTAGAAAGAAGAGCTTTACAAAAAACGTAAGTATTTGTAAAAAAAATAAATAAGTAAGCTACAAATATTGCTACATTCTAAGCAGTTCACAAGTGGGATTTCAGAGAGCTCTAGGCATTCGTTAATACGAATTCACATAAACATAAATCTTAAAAAACGTTCCACGAAATATGTATGTGAAACTATAAAATAATTTTGGAAAAATATTAAAAAATATCTAAAGTAACATTTTCGGTTTATTTAGCATTATCGTCAATCAACAATTGCATTGGGCATAAGTTAAAAAATGATCTATTCTGCTCATTATTAATACATAATAAAAAAAATTTTATTTTTAATGAATATTCTTGAACTTATTAAATCGTGAAATCGGGAGCAATGTTAAGAGGGATTAAAAGTCTATATAGGAGCGTTTGTTAAATATTAACGGATTTAAAAAAAATTGAGTGGTATTTCATGTGTTTGCAAGAGTAAAAAATACTGTCCAGGCTCAATTAATTTGAAATGGTTTATGATTATAAAAGAGCTACTGAGTTGTCACGCTTCTTGCATTTTTTTATCAAATAAAATCTATTTCGGGAGTTTTTATGGGACCTAGATTAAATATGGCCATTGTTGTTCTAAAAGTCACATTTCAATGGGACAAAGGATACTTGACTAGTTTGGCCCGTTATACCAAATATTGTTCACATATTAAAAGTATGAAAATCACGACAAATTCTGTTGGTTTAGATTATCGCTTGTAGGTCCAGTTATGCAAACATTTTATTCTGACTAGGTATTTGTAGGGAGACGGGGGACATATAAGATGTATTAACATCAAATTTTACGGGCAATTGGTGAAATAATAGAGCAATTTGTCATTCAGGTATTTTTTTTTTTAAATTTTGTTTTCCAAAATCCTTTCTTGCATCGTTAAATCGTCCCAGAACTTAACAAGAATTCATGATATATATACTTAATAATGTACTCGATGATTATTTCAATATGTTATCAATAGAAAATGTGGGGAGTATTTTTTTCTTATTGGGTATAAAAGTACACCTATGCAGAGTTTTTGAAATATCAGTTAAACTAGGTTTAGCTTATCTGAAAACAGATTTGTGCCGCCATTATCAAGTTTGTAAACAAAATTTTGACGGAACAGTTTAGTTTTGCCTCAAATTTTCGTCTTTAATGATATAAAAAAAAAATCACATTTCGTCGGAAAATCCGAGCTTCAGACTAGATTTTTTTCGATAAGGTAGAAAAAATTGCTCAAAAAATAGTTTTGACTGGCATTCTAAATTATAACTAGGATTTTTAAACTTTGTCGGCGTTATTTCAGTAAAAATCTTAAAAAGTGAGCTTAATCTGAGCGCAAAATAGACGAATTAAAAACAGCTTAATAAATGTCGTTTATATTTTATCTAGTGTCAGAAAGAAGGAAACGTTCTCTACAAAGTGACCACTTGTTATGATGTTTCTGTTACAGTCCTTAGTCATTTTGGTATGATGACATAATAATTATGTTAAAAATTAACGAATGGTATATAGGAGTAGAGAAAAGGCCACCTCGACTTACAAATTAAAAATTACAATTGTATACATTATTATATTTTAAAAAACCGAAAGAATTGCAAAACGAATTTAATGCTTAAGCACTTTAAATTAAAAACCCTCTAAGCCGGAATCAACATTTCTAATCTTTTTCTTATAGTTACTCCACTTATAATTTCAATTTTTAATACGCCAAAATCATTCTGATAACAATTTAATTCTAGTTCTCGTATGTATAGATGCTGAATTTGTAGCTCAATTTCAAGCAAAATAATAAAAGCAATACAACAATTAAAACCTTCGTTTTCACAATACAATAAAAAACTTTTGTAGTCAATTTCATTACTCGATAACGAACAAACGGGAACAAATAGCGCGCTTCGTTTAATCAAGTTAAATAAATTTTTAAAAATATTTCACAGAATTAAATAAATTTACCCATATAACACGTAGCATAAACGAATTTAATCAAATATATTATTTCATAAATATATTCGTTTAAAAAAAAAAAAAAAAAAATTAATTAAATTTTTATTTTTGTGCGCAATATTTATTTTGGAAATATCAGTTGGATAAAATAACAATAAGCGTGAGAATTTCTATGTGAAAAATTTAAACGAATTAAAAGTAAAGTGTTTGTTAATAACAGGAATAAAGTATTAAGAATATTAAAATAAGACTTATATTAAAAAACAAACACAAAATAAAACTTTTAGTTTTTAAAAAATTTAATTGTCAAGAGTGGATCAAATCTTTGTAAAAATACACGATACTTGAATTCTAAATGGTGGGTATTTCTCAAAATATTATTTTTAATTATACACTGATGACTATTTTTTTAGTAATATATTTTAAGTATGCAAAATAAGTAAAATTTATATTGAAAATTAATAAGTTATTCAAAAAATTTTCTCGATATTGTATTCATATAAAAAATCTGTTCGAAATTTCCCCATTTAATGGTTGGACTTATCATCTCTAATTTTATTATTTTGGTATTTCTTTTCGATATTCACCGTCAAAAAAAATATTTTAAACTAAAATTTTTTAAGCATGTTATAGTTACTTTTAGCATATTATGATGGTTGCATTTGAGCATGTTATGTTTAGAAATAACAATACATAATAGTTGCTATCCTTGAAAAGGCGTCGAAGGAGTGAACATTTACATGAAAACAAAATTTACGAAAATTGTTTTTGTTATCTATACACTTCTTAAATTAAATTAACGTGAGAAATTTAACTCGTTTCGCTCTCTTTTAAAAACTGTAAATTTTGTATGATAAACAAAAATAATTTTTGTAAATTTTGTTTTCATGTAAAGTTTCACTCCTTCAACGCGTTTTCAAGAATAGCCACCAATATGTTTACTAATACAAATTGTATGACTATTTTTCAAACATAATATGTTGATCAAGGAAAATTTTATTGTTTATTTAAAACTATACAATGGGAATGAATTAAAATTTCGAATTTTAAAAATCACGAAATGTCAAATTCCCGAATTTTTTTTAATACCGAATTTGAAGAATTCAGAATCTTAGAATTTCAAACTTTATTATCACAAAGTTTCAAATCCTAATTTTAAAAATCCCGATATCACATCCCGAACTTAGAAGCTGTAGTTAGCGAGGCCAGTGTTTGTTATACAATCAGTGATGGAAAATTCAGTACTATGGTACTATTTTCAGTACTTTTTCCTTTCAAAAATACCCCGGTACCCCCACGTCCGTCTTAGTACTCTTTTTTGGTTATACTTCTTTGCTTAGAAATTTAGCGTTGCTATTTTTTTAACATTGACAACCAGGGCTGTGGAGTCGTCAACAAAAAGTACTAACTCCGACTCCAACCGCTGAAATTTCCACTCCTACTCCTAATCTTACCTTAATGCTAAATGTATGAGACTGGTCCTTATTTGACTTTAAACAGTTTTTTTAACGCAGTACCTTTTAGATGGTAAAATATAGCAAGAAAATTATTCCGTAAAAATTTCGAATCAATATTTTAAATATTCCATCGCCAATTTCGAGGTATTTTTATTTTAAAAAATATTTTTTTCAAACGACTTAATTTACATACATATACATACATATTTTTAAACAATTTCTTATTCAAATTTTTACTACTTATTCGTTTGTCACATTAATTATTTAATATTATTTAAAAAAAAAAAAAATTTTATGATATATACTTATATTAAACTTCCTCTCTTCATTAGGATAATTTAATGAAAATACAACACGATGAATTAAAACTTGTATTAAAAATCATAAACGATTCAATTAACCACAAGAAAACTAATTATTGTAAAGCTATGACACGAGGTCTATGTTTAAAAATTTAAATATCCTTCAGGCTGTGAAAAAATTTCAATATAAAAAGAGAAAAGACACAAAAATGAACTTTGGTATTCAAGAAAAATTCTTGATAAAAGTACTAAAAAACACAAGTAAGGAAGAGGCGTAAATAAATTGAAACACCAAAAAATTGCGTTGGTTTAAATATTGATGTTTGACTATAGATTGACAGCCGTCGTAGTGGCGGAAAAGGTGAAACTGCAAAAACTCTAATGAATGCGGTTATTCTCGAAACATGTGCATTCGGCCCGAGTTCGATCCCCAGCTGAGTCAAAAATAAAAATGATCAATAAAATTTTAACTCAATTTGTGAAATTCCTTTCTTCATTAGAATAATTTAATGAAAATTTATTTCGAGGAACTTAAGCCTGATTAAAAAAATTAAAATTTGGTTTAAAACCCATAAACAGTTCAATTAACCCCAAGAAAACTTAAATTCATTTTTATTAATCAAATATTTAGCATGATTTTTTTAATAAAAATTCAGAATGATAATCATATTGTAAGCAAATTTCAAAATTTTTTTGTTTTAATCTTAGCCGATTTTCTTCATTTTACGATTTAGCAGATTTTATCATATATTTTTTTTAAAGTTTTGGCAAATTCTTATCAAAATGGTTTGGCAACAGAGCTTGTTGATTATTTTAATGTCAGATATACTCATCAGAATTTTGCTGTTGAAAATTATGTATTTTAGTTTTTTATCTTTAAGTTTATTTTCCAAAAAAAAAAAAAAAATGTATGTTTGAAAAAAGTACCAAAATGTTAAAAAAGTACTCTTTTGCTTGGTGGTCAGTACCATATTAAATTTTCAATTTTCCATCACTGTATACAATAGAGGTGAAAATCTTGCTGCTATGCAGAAACGCTTAAGTTAGCGATTCGGATTTCTTAAATTCGTGATTTTGGAATTCAGTGGCGGGCATATGACCCTATATATATATTAATATATATTGTTATTATAAGCTATAACATATTTCAAGGCAACCACAATTAAGTTGTGGATTCTTGATGAAGGACTTATTTAACCATAATATGGTTGCGCATGACAGTAATATGGTTAGAGTAACCATAATGTTTTTAAAAATGCTTCGTTGAAAATAGTTTTGTTGGGCCTGAAGCAGAACTTTCGTAATTTATATTCGAATCTAATAATACGTGTTACAAAAAAAAACACATTATTCTATTAATGTCTTGAATTTTTAGGTCCTAAAAAAATTTGGCTTATGTATGTGCATTTTATTATTAAAAACATATCTATTATATAATTTTAAAAAATATTATATATTTTTAAGGTAAAGGGAGTATATAAAACGGCAGCAAAGTACTCATGGAAGTAGAGTTTTTACACTGTTGAGGTGAATATAATTTCACTAGCCCAGGGGACTAGTATAAATTTTGACATTAGAGTAGAAATTCTTGACAATTTTAGTTCACAATAGAACTTTGCTACCGTTTCACGAACACCCAAAATGAAAAAATTTCAAGTAAAAAAACCAATTTTAGAGGTTTTTGAAATATAATGACAAATATTTGTAACAAAATTTGTTTTGATATTTCATAGCTTTAAAGAAAAATTGCATTTTATTAGTAAAGAGTCGCCAACAATGCAAATAACATAAACCTAAAGTTTTGGAAGAACCATATTTTTTATAAAACCACAAGCAATTTAGTCTGAGATCTCATTTTTAAATATTTGTTTAAAGGTTTTTTTTTTGCTCTGCAGGAATAAATGCAACCCACCACGTTTGTATTGTATGGAAAATAATGGACCAAATTTGTTTCATTACACCACCAAATACTTCTAACCAAAATTGGTAATTTTTTTTCACAATGTGGAGATGTAAATATTTTTTTCATTTTGATTACTTTTTTTTCTAAAATATAAAATATGAATAAAAATGATACGCTTGTAATTTACGTTTTTTAAATTTGTAATGTTCTTATTTACATGGGGGTTATCGCGTATTTTGATTCGAAAAATATTGTTTTAGACTTCGAATAATATGTACTTGAGATGTTTATTAAGAAAAAAATTGGCAAATGTGATTTTTATATTAGAAACGGCCATGTTCTAAAACTTAAATCAAATAAAGTTTTAATCGATTCAGGTTTTCAATTATTTTTTTTAAATTAGCGTACATTTCCCTGATTTTAAGAGTAGTAAAGATAAGTGGTACGTAAAGTAGAAATGCATAATATCACGGGAAATCGATTTCAGAACATGAAATGAACAAAAGTGGTTTTAGCGTTGTTAAAAACTTGTATATAAGTAAAATAATCTAAATTTACATTATAATATCTCTGAAGCTACTGGGCAAATTTTAAAACAATGTAAGCACGCCTTAAAGTTTATATTGTCGCCGAGTTTCGGATTTTTTTTTACTGAATGTGGTGAACCGTTTTCCACTTATTCCAATATATGAAGTGAAAGTGCCTTAATATTTTACATAACGGTATATCTCGAAAAGTCGAGCTGATAGACAAAAATTGAGATTTGATTTGAAATCAACGACCGCAAATTAATACAAATTTGCAATAAAGTTCAGCAAAATGACTGTTCCTTAGTGTTGTCTATGTGTCCTAATAGGGTGCAATTTCGAAAATGTGTTTGCAAATACTGTAATATAGGGAACCTTATGGTCTGGATTAACCGAATATGTTTTCTAACTTGGTGATAAAAATCGAATTTTTATGTTTTTACTAATTTTAAAAAAAAAAAACATCCATACTTGATCGTAGTTTATATAAAAATAAAGCCTGTTCTATCTATACTTTTAAAAAAAAAAATATTTAATAAGTCTAGCTCAATTTTACCAAAATGAAACAAAAACAAACTTAACCTTAACTAAAAGTCAAGTTTACATTAACAATTACAGATATAATTAAAAGGTTAATTAGTAATTATCCAAATAACGTGTAAAATATATGCGTTATTTACAAAGTTTTTGTTTAATAATTATATAAATAATTCATTCTAACTGTTAATGGTGTATAATGTCGGATTTAACCAAAATGTTTCTGACAGTATTTTTAACGGTTACTAAAAAATTATAGATAGACAAACCAAATTAACGAAAATTACAGCAAAAATAAACAAGTGAACATTTCAAGAAAAAACTGTTGAGGACGAATATGAAAATCCAGTATCGGATATTTTTTTTACTCCTGCTCGTTTATTATATATTCATATAAACTTCATTCTAATTAAAAATCTTTATTTACGTCCCTGCGGGAAATTTGTTTCAATTGTTCCAGCAGACAGGTCTTGGGATTTGTGAAAATAGAAAAAGTACTAAAAGAAAGAACGCATGACCAGTGAAAGGAGAACCAATCCTTTAATTGGCTTATGAAGAACCAAAAGGTAGAAAAAGTAATGAATTACAATACAGTATTCACCGGTTTTCTAAAATTTGGTTCTTAAAATTAGTTCCAGGACTTATTTTATTGAAATAAAACCACATTTTATTGAAATAATATTCCATTGTAGTTACTAACACTAAACACGGGCATTGAGAATAGATGTGTGACTTGTCATATGGTGCCTCCAATGACAACCCCATGTAAAAGCGATAGGTAACATTCATATAAATTGAACCGGTCTCTACTACCAAAGATCTGTGTCACGGGACTACTTCAGTGTCAGTTCGCTTTCCTATAGAAGTCCTACAAATGCTGGACGAAAATTCTCCTTATCACGATTGCTGTTCACATAGGCAAACAACGAATTCCTTATAGTTTTTTAAATAATTAGGACTAAAAGTTAAAAGTTTTTAAAGTTGGATATGGAAAAATATATATGGTGGATTTCATGTCAAGTGACCCAACTTTTAAAATCGATGTCATCCGATTTGGATGAAATTTGCACCAAGGTTAGTCTTATTGGATAGTAGTTTAGACACAAATTTTCAACAAGATCGGTCAAAAAGTTTCTGAGTTAGAGGGGGTCAAAATTTGACATTTTCTCATCCATGTAACTTATAATCTATTGGTGTTAAATTTGTCTAAAACAAATTAGATAGCTATTTCTTCAAGCTTTCGAAAAATATTTTTTTTGCTTTTTTTAAATTTTTTTAAATTATTTTTTTTTTAAATTTAAAACTTATTTTTTAATTTTTTTTTTTTATTTTTTAAAGGGTATTTTTTTTTTTTTTTTGCTCAAAAGAAAGCTTATGTCTTTTCCTTTAAGTTAGTTCTGGTCGCTATTTGGGCCGCGAGTGGGTTATGTATAAAAAAAATAATTTCTTAGTCAAGACGAGGATTTTTCAATTTTTAGCATATACACTATTTTGAATTTTTTCCTATTTGTGTGTAAGTGTTTCTAAAATCTTAAAAATAAAACTTATGCTGAGAAACTAGACAAATTAACCTTTCCGACGGTATATAACATACCTAACTATCATTTCATACGCTCGATACTGTAATACTCGCAATATGTTAATCCCAGGAATAAAATCCTTTTTTTCTATAGAGATGTTGACAAATAAAATTTTTTTTTATTATTTGTAATAATAATTAAATTAATATAAAATAATAATAATAAAAACAAAAGGATAAATAATCTAAAAAATTTAATCTTAATGACATAAGTCCTTTAATAAATTTTTTTTTTTTTTTTTTTTTTTAATTATTTTTGTATTTTTTTGAAAAGGGTATTTTTTTTTTTTTTTTTCCAAAAGATAGCTTAGGTCTTTTCCTTTAAGATAGTTATGATCGCTATTTGGGATGCGAGTGGGTTATGTATAAAAAAAAATAATTTGTAAGTCAAGACGTCATATGCTAAAAAATTTAAAAATCCTCGTCTTGACTTAAAATTATTTTTTTTATACATAACCCACTCGCATGCCAAATAGCGACCTCTATTTACGAGGTCTATTTAGACCGAACAAAGTACGTGTAAATCAAATTCGCGTAAAATAATGTTAAGGCTTAGTACAACATCGTTTTTTGGGACCAAGATTTAAATATATAGCGTAAATCGCAACATGAGATACATACAAAGTTTAAGTTCGGGACTTAAAAATCGTGTTAAGTCGAAAACACATAAAATTATTAATATTTTACTTGTTTTATTTTATTCATGCTTTTCAAATATTATCCCCCATATTCATACAAAATATTTTAGGTTTATAGCAGGTTTGTGAAACGAATTTTCTATGAAAATTTGTTCAATAAAACTGTTACTAATCAAAAATATTTTTTATGAATATGGGGGTTTGTATGTATTTGTCAAATTCATATTGTAAATTCTATTATAAAGGGTGGCTAAATTTTAAGGGCCGATGTTGATTTTGAATAAAACACAAATTATTTAGGAAATTATTGTCATTTCTTTTTATTATGATAATATTGGTTTGGTTCAATTATGTATGGAACAAAATATCGGCCAAATGGCTGCCGCGACTTCGGCGACACACCTTCATCCGATAGTCCAAATTTGCGATGACGCTGAGGCATAATTGAGGTTCTATGCCTTTAATGTGCCAATTTATATCATCCTTTATCTCTTGAATTGTTGTTGGCTTATCGACATACACCTTTTCTTTCCAATAACTCCAAAGAAAGAAGTCCAACGGTGTCAAATCACATGATCTTGGCGGCCAATTGAATCGCCACCACGTCAGATAACACGGCCATTGAAGTTGTCGCGCAAACGAGCCATGGTTTCGTTAGCTGTGTGGCAAGTGGCACCGTCCTGTTGAAACCACTTATCGTCCACATCCATATCTTCCAATTTGGGCAATAAAAAGTTCGTTATCATCTCACGATAGCGAACACCATTCACAGTAACTGCCTGGCCGGTGTCATTTTGTAAAAAAAAACAGGCCCGATGATGCCGCCTCATGCTCAAGCTCATGAACCGCACCAAACAGACACTCTTTGTAAGTGCATTGGTTTTTCGACAATCACTCTTGGATTATCACTCTCCCAAATGCGGCAATTCTGCTTATTGATGAATCCACTGAGGTGAAATTGTGCCTCATCACTAAAGATGATTTTCTTCTAAAATTGACGATATGTATTTTGATTTGAACGACCATTTTCATAATAAGCCTGAATAACTTTAACGCATTGCTCGGTAGTG
Source organism: Pollenia amentaria (assembly GCA_943735925.1). Lineage (NCBI taxonomy): Eukaryota > Metazoa > Arthropoda > Insecta > Diptera > Polleniidae > Pollenia > Pollenia amentaria. Next base: position 180,871,120 of record OX031007.1, on the reverse strand, counting down.
TATATTTCCATGGTTCTGAAATTGAGAAATGTCAAATAAAATGCAGAAAAAAACTTGAGCCATACCTAAAGCTCACTTTCAACATCGGCCCTTAAAATTTAACCACCCTGTATAATGTTATATTTATATTAAAATTAAAACAGTTTCTAGTAGTTCTTATATTTCAGATATATCCGACGACAATGGGCTTTCAATATTCTTATTACCAGAGAAACCATAAATATGCAATTACATGTTTTCCCTTGTGCGACCAATGAAGGCAGAAACGATATATTTATTCCTTTTAGAGCTTTTGAACTTTGGCATTTGTTGGGATTTGTTTGTGCATATTTTTGCATATTTTACCCTAAACAGCATTTTTTGCAGAATTTAGTTAAAAGAGCATTTTTGCACCGTTTTTAAATTTATAGCCATGTTTTGACTGTTAATAATGACAATTTAGCTATTTTTTGTTAATCTACCAGTTTTTTCTCGATGTTTTATTTCTATTATGTGGGTTTTATTAAACAAGAAAGTAAACACTACTATTCGTGGCACAACGTTGAAGCTTTTGTAAAGGTACGGCATATCAGCATAAAAGCTTAGCGGAAGAAAACTTTGCGCCATCCGCTCTTGTTAAGATACGGCTGTTAGTCCAAAATGTTTAACTTAATGCAAATCGAATATTGAAAATACTTTCCATAACTCTGATTGGCATAGATTTGAATTCTCTAAGATTTGTATTAGGCGGCAGAAATAAACTTGAAATGCTTCAAATTTTTTAGGGTGACAGGGAGTATTTTAAAATCAATATTTTTTAAACTTGTGAACATTTCTGCTTTTTAAACAAAATTTGGAACCAGTTTGCGAAAATGTTGGTAGGTACCCATTTTTGAAGCCTGTTGTATTAAATTCGTGCAAAAAAAGAACGCGTAATTTAAAAAAATTAGTAAATAAAGTTGAGGCAGTTTTTTAGGTTATTTTATTTTACACTTTTTTTCTTCTAGTATACAGCTACAATTTTGCCGAAGACACCAAAATTCAACTAGTTTTCGAAATATAGACGTATGAAAAATTTAATGTTCTTGGAAAAAATCAAGTTTGAGTCAAAATATACATGAATCCATAAAATTCTTACTAACGCAACCGTAATATGGTTTTGTTTGGTTCGATAAGTAAAGCGTGATCCATTTCGAGGTTCCCTACTTTTTTAAAGAAAAAAACACAGCAAATTCAAATTTAATGGGGAATGTTTATTATCGTTCTTTCAAATGATAATAAATAATTCTTTGGCATTTATTTTTTGAAGATTATGTCTATCAAATGTTGGCCGTTGCTACGTCGCAGATGGTCCATCCGTTGAATCCAATTTTCGATGACACCTTCGAGCATCTCGACTGGTAACTGGCGAATGACACGCGTGATGTTTTCCTCCAAGCGGGTTTGTTCGCATAAACTTTAGACTTTACATATCCCCACAGGAAAATGTCTAACGGTGTGATATCACACGATCTTGGTGGCCAATCGACCGGCCCAAAACGTGAAATGATGTGCTCACTGAAGTGTTCTCCCAATAAATCCATTGATTGATGCGAACCAAATGTCGCCGAGATCACGAGCTTCAACTTCAGGCATCAAATAGTCGGTTATCATGTCACGAGTTGCTGCGAACGGCGCCGAATCGAATATCCACGGTCTTCGTGTACACTCTCACCTACGTGATGCTGTTGCGAATAGTACGCTCAGCAGGCCGATTATGTAGACCATAAGTTGAGCGAAGTGCACGAAACACATTCCTAACAGAACGTGAATTTTCGTAATAAAGTTGAACGATTTGTAAACGTTGTTCAGGCGTTAGTCTTTCCACTATGAAATGACAAACAATACTAAACAAAAATAACATGACAGCAGGACACGACTCACACGAGATCTGTCGAAAAAAGGCTATTAAAAAAAGTATCTCTACTTGAATCAACCATTACTTTGTGAAATTCCACACAAGAAGGAGTTTTCATTCGACGACTTCAAAAATGTTGCACTAAGTATGTAATTTACCAGACTTTTCTGATGCAAAGTTTCTTAGTTCCTTTAACAAACTTCTTAGTAATAAGAAGATTAAGAACCTTTGAATAATTTCAGATGATACATTTAAATCTGGTGTTCTTTTTTTAAATTGCGTTTAGTGTTCTATCATAATATTTCAAATCCACGAATTTCAAAAAAGAAACAGAAAAATAAAAATGCATAAAATCCAAATTAATCACTAAGTGCAGAAAGGGAACTACTGACATTTACTTCATGTACCTTATTTGAGAATTGATAAAAAACCAGTGTGAAAAGAGTAATTTAGGACAAACTCAAATTAAAGTAATTTCTCCCCTCTAGCTAAGCTAAGAACATAAAACTTGCATTTATTAATTAACAACACTGTTTAAGTTGATTATCTCAAAATGAATGTTTTGACGTAGATCCCTTTCTGCACTTAGCGATTCAATTAAATATATGCAAGTCGAAAATCAAAAAACCATTCCTACGGGCATAAGCAACCGGTAAATCTTTGTATTTTTAAGTTTCTAACCGGACACTTTTGTACGTTTCCAACGAGATTTGCAAATTTTTATTCATTGAGAAGTATCCATTACCATGACAAAGATGTCTTAAATTACAATAATCCAACAGCTAAATTTCATTATTTTAATATGCTTTGTAAGTCTGATACCCGTTAAATTACTTTGAAATGCTAAGAATTAGGTAGACTTTAATTATCACATTAAAAGTACAATTTACGTTAATTAACACTTAAATTTGATTAGTCATTTCGTATATAAACGTCAGAGTAAAGGCAAGTAAATTGTGTGAAAATTAATGATAAAAATACTAAAAAAAATAACAGTTACAATGTTTTAATAGGATTATTGACTTTAAAACTCTACAACTGTCTAATTAAATAAAGTTCAATAAAGTTCAAAATAAATTAATCGTAAATTAATTCTTACCGTTCGAACACAATTGCACCGTATGAACGTAATTTGATAGTTAATACGTTATTAAATTAAAATGTATAGTATCTTTGATAAAGGCAAAAAATAAATAAAAACTAAATATAATAAAATGAAATTATTTTTGTGCATTTAAAGTCCTTGTCCATATAATGCGTTTGCTGCAGAACTTTTCTCTTATTCTCTTTTGAAACTGTGTTTCAATACAGGCTTAAGGCTCTTCATAAAAAAATATTTCAAAAACACCGTGTAAATTTGTGTCTTCTTACTATAAAATACTAGACCAAGGTAGCTCAAATATAGGAAATTTTAATTTTCAAAGTCTCATATTTCCCAAACTTTTGGCGGCCATCCTGATATGTCTATAGACCCCAAATCCAAAACTTAAATACAAGTTCTTAATTGTCATATGAAATATTATTCCAATCAGAATAACCGTTTACCAAAGAATTACTTACCTTTTTTTCAAAACTCTCCCACTGTGCACCACTAGTGGTTAATGCGGATATACCAAAGCTATGTTCACACCTATTAAATATTTGAAGTCATACAAGTAACCACTAGTTTTATTAAAAAAATATTTGCTTTTGCAAATAGCACGGTTAGATCAAACATCATTAACAGTTTCTAAGTCAAATAATAGAATATTCTTCATACAAATAAAGTTTAGTAAATCAATAGAAATTGCTAAAAAATAAAGATACAGTTTGATCAATTTATTGGTCACGCATTTTTTAAAATTTTTCGTCAAATATTTGTTAGGTCTGAACATACCTTAAGTTTGTCATTCCATGTGAAACTTTTTTAATATTCCTCTAAAACCACAACAAGAATATATATTCTGGGTCGTTGAGTAATTCTAAGTCGACTAAGCCATGTCCGTCTGTGTGTCTATTGAAAAACACTCACTTTGGAAAGACTCAATAAAAAAAAACAAAATTGCTGTCAAGCTCTTTCTTGTTCTCCTAAGCAGTTTTGGAATAAAATCCAGCACAATCAGTTCAGTTGGAAAAGAGCTGTGAAACCAAATGTGGAACAACATCCCTAACAAATTTATATTTTTCTTACTAGAACTAGATTCAACATTTTTTTTCGAATTTATTCTATGAGTTAAATTTCAGTTATGTATTTTATAAAACTTTTTTGTAACAATTCTATTCCTTGAATTTTTTAGGAATGACTTTTTTTTTAAAAAAATTAAAGGAATAGAACTATTACAAAAAAGCTTTATAAAATACATAAATGAAATTTAACTCATAGAATAAATTCGAAAAAATAAAAAAAAAATAAAGTTGCTTATGAAAATAAATAATTCCCAATATCTATTTACTAAAACTAAAAGAACAGAATGCACTGATTCTCATTGTATTTTGTACAAATCCGTTTTATATGACTAAAAATCATAGTTTACCATGTGTCCCATATAAAGCCCACCCTCGGAAAACACTTGAGTACGCCTAAAACCGTAACGAATCATACTTTGGCAGTAAAATTTGTTCTGTCATAGTTTCATACGAACAGCAACCACTCCGTCAAAAAAAAACTCGCTTGTACACGAAACAAAATACACTTTTCCATTTGTCTTCCCCTTTTACCAACAAACTCAAATGTTTCGCAACAAACAAATGTCTCATAATATGGACGAAGACAAATTGAATATTAGGAAAAAAAATAATAGAGAGAAAAAATAAATAAAAATTTTTATAAAGTTGAAATTTACTCTTACTTTCAAAAGAAAACAAAATACGTTTACGAAGGAATTGTGGGTAACGGCGCCACGTCCTTCGTTTTTACGGCGTATGACTCAATTTTGTTCCAAGACCAACAGTGAAAATATAAAATTACAATAGTTAATTAAAATTATTTTCATATTGTTGTTATAGCAATTATTAATAATTATTAAGTAAGCACATGTAATTTATTTTCACTTACTCATTGAATGAAATCAATAAAGCACTTAGTTTTTTATCCTAAGCATATTTTTATCGATTTTAACGTTCGAGATATGTCTTGTTAGGTATAAAAGTGTAAATTTGATACGAAAAAAAGACCTCTAAGGCCAGCCAAAATAATAAATTGACGGCATTACTCGATAGGGATTGCTGTCCGCTCAAAAAGAGCTGGCAAAATCATTGTAAGTACCTTAAGCAACTATTTCAAAACGCCTTGAAGCAGTAGAAAATTTAATGCCGATCTGATACACGCAAAGAAGACATATTTTCAATGAGGATATACCCCTTGTTTTGTAAAAAGCTGAACCACTTTTTGTATCGATTGGTTACTCGTGATGAAAAATTAAATCATTAAGATATCGTGATGTGAACCAAATCGTATGTGAAGCCCGGCTTAACAACCGAACCAATGCCAAAATAGTTCGTAGAAGCAAGGCTTAGCCGAATAACGCCTCCAACCAAGCAAAAAAGTGGTTAGATTTCATCATAAAAACATTTAAGAAAAGAATAGTTGGGAAGTTGTGCCTCTTCTGCCTTATAATTTAAAACTTGTCCCATTTGGCTACCTTTTTAAACCCTCCACCACCACTAGTTCTGAATGAGGCTACACTAAGTTTGTCATTCCTTGTGAAACTTTTTCATAATACATCTCAGACCCCATAAAGTATATATATTCTGGATCCTTGAGTAATCCTAAGTCCAATTAGCCATGCTCGTCTGTCCGTCTGTTGAAAACACGTTCACTTTCGAAATATTAAAAAGAAAAGAACACACTTAGTGCCAAATTTCTTGTAGTTATCCTAAGCAGTTTGGATTTAAATCCTGCAAAATGGGTTCAGTAGGATCAGAGCTTTGAATCAAAATGCGGAACCACCACCCTAAAAAATGTATAATATAGTTACAAAAACTAACACTAATGGTGTTATAATGCACGGAATGATATAAAATTTTGCACAAATTCGTCTTATATGACTGGAAATCACAATATTAAATTTCATGAAGATCGGTCCATAATTTACCCTGGGCCCCATATAAACGCTGCTCCCGGAAAACAGTTTAGAAATCCTAAGGCCGTAATAAACATTGCCATCATAATAAATTATGATAAACTCTGCTCCCGGAAAACAGTTTATTATGGGCAAAACCGAAATAAATAATGATATTGCCATACAATTTGGTACGTCACAGTTTTAGAGGACTAGAAATCACACTGCCAAATTTCGTAAAGATAGGTCCATAAACTACCATAGGCCCCATATTAAGCCTAGTCTCGGAAAACAGTTAAGTACGCCTAAAATTGTAATAAACAACACTATCATATTAAAACTTAATAATTCATAGATTTTTAGGCCAAGAAATCCCACTGCCAAATTTCATAAAGATCGGTCCATAATTTACCCTGGGCCCCAAATAAACCCTGCTCCCGGATAACAGTTTATTATACCTTAACCGTAATAAATAATGCTAACATAATAAAATTTAATACTTCATAGTTTTATAGGACTAGAAATCATACTAATAAAATTCGTTATGATCGGTTCATAATTTCCCAAAGGCCCCATATAAGGCCTACTCTGAGAAATTACCACTCTACAGAATTTTGGGATGATTGATCCATAATTTACCATGGGTTCAATATAATTTCCCCTCCTGAAAATCATTTTAGTTCGGCTAAAACTGTTACGAATCAGGATATTTTACTCGAGCTAGTTTAAATTTCTAAAAAGAAAAGCACAAAACTTTTACCAATTAAATATAGGTCTACATCGCAAACGTGCATTTTTATAAAGGTTAATTTAGAACATATAGATATCATATAGAGCCCACTCCTGAAATATTGGTGGTATCAAAGATTCGACACAGCCGAGTATAGCACTCTAACTTGCCTATATTTGTTTTTAATTTCCAAACAAAAAACTTATTTCATATTTTCTAGTGGTGTTCGAAATTTGTTTGTTAACTTGTAATGAATAAAAATAGTTAATATATCGAGGGCCTATATTCACGAAAATGACTTTTTAATGGTAAAATGTTCAGTAAAACAACCCTCATCTATGGTGTGATTTTCATAACAAACATTTTTTTTGCTGTTTTATTTGCATTTTGTATTTTCTCTATCTTACACAATTAATTTTTCTGAATGCAAAATCCTCTATCTTTTCTAATAATTAATTTTCAAATATTTTTGAAATAACTTGTTCTTGCTAAACATGTTTTTTTTTACTATTTTTTGCAAGCTAAACATGAATTTGACATTTTTAATGATTTATCAAAATAGCGAAAGCCGATTCTGAACTGAATTACCATGAAAATATTTTACATGCTTGTTTTTGGAAAATATAATGTCCATGGCATAAAAATAAATGGTTAAAGTTGGAATTTGCTTAAAAAAGTGTCATCTATGATATTATTTTCAAAAAAATTAGTAATTTATAGGATATTTAAAATCGTATGTAATTAAAATATTATTATCGTGTGATAAACTTATATAATAGTAAGTTTAAAATTTAGTTTAATAATAAGATTTTATTAATAAACTTTTGTAACAGTTAATGGTTCATTGTTAATTTTTTTTATCTTATGTTGTATTATTAGCCTTTATCTTAAGTAAACCACGTTAAACACCGAAAGATGGCACAAATAAAATCAAAATAATTTAGTTTTAATAAAATGCAAAACCATCTATCTTTTCATTTTCATACATACATATTGAATATTTTTGAAAAGCAAAACCCTCTATCTCGCATAAAGTCCCCAATAAAGCAAAATTTTATGAACCAATTATCTGTGGGATTCAGTAGTTGATTTAAAAAATATTGTAGAATACCGAATTTTAATAACTCAAGTAATACGCGAAAAAAAAGAGTTATTTGGCTCTCCTGAAAAGTTGTGTTTTTTAAGATAGAGGATTTTGAATATAGGCCCTCGATATACTATGTTATTCTGTTATCGAAACCATGTAGTAAAAACACATTAAAAATTAAATTGGAGCATATCTACATTTTTGCAACAAAAAGCATGAACGATAAGGAACAATCCTGTATGTTACTGGCAAGTAGGATAAGTTGTCAATGTTAAAAAAAGATAGAAACGCTGTGGGTATTTTTAAAATGAAATAGAACGGAAAATAGTACAAAAATTTAATCTAAATGAAAATATGGCTTACTGGTACAATGGCTCTATTCTGAAAAAGTGACTATGTGAAATATCAAATTTCATAAAATTGCGATCTGTACTATGCGCACAAGGTTTACATGGACAGTCAGCCAGCCAGATGGACTGTAGTGTAGGCTATTATATAGTCGGTTTTGACGTTTTCTTACTTTTATATTAATAAGTATGTCTGCAAACGCCTTAAGCAAAGCAAGGTGTTCTATTTAAAAGTTGAAAAGCAACTGAACTAAAACAAAGGTTTGTCATTAATTCTTTTTGTGAAACATGTCGTTATATACATTGATTGTATAGTATTGGGCCAAGCCAATTAAATGATTGAAAGTAAATAGCTTCTTATCAAGTTTTCGTCACTTATTTCTGATTAAATTGAAATTGTCAATTGCATTCATTGAAATTTAATTTTATTCACTGTGTAACGTAAAATGTTTACGGGGAGTTTGTGAACTTTAGACTCTGTGTTAACGAAAATAAAAAAACTATATCCAGCCTACCCTCTAAAAGTAGAACAGAAATTAAAACAAAAGGTTTTAATTTCTGTAATCTAAATGTGGTGTAGTCATTGTTTAAATTTAATAAATAAATACAGGCATAATTTAATTTATGTACTCGTAAAATTTATAAATATAATTTGTTTTGTAATTAATTTTTGAAAATAATTTAGAAATAAAAAAAAAATCCACTTAGTTCGCTTAACTGAACATTGATTATTTAAATGAGTATTTCATTTAAAAATGTGGGCTTTTTGTCAAAATTTTGAGCGTTTATTGAACAAATTGGTATACAATTAACCATTTGCTATGACGATGTTCCATCTCTGGCAGCATCTTGGAAGATGAAGAACGAATCAAGCCAATCTTTTTGAATCTTTCAAAAACTAAAAAAGAAACAAAAAAAAAAAGTAGAATGCTATATTCGGCTGTGCCGAATCCTTGATACCCTCCACCGACAGTTCGAATATTTCCAGGTTGGGCTCTATATGATATATATATATTATTAATTAATATTTATAAAAATGCCATTTAGTACTATATTAAATTATTGACCGACAATCAGAAAGTTGTATGCGTTTCTTTTTAGAAATTTTAACTAGCTTTAGTAAAATATCAGTTTTAGCCGAACTAAAATAATTTAAGGAGGGGAATTTATATTGGACCCCTGGTAAAATATGATATTTTTTTGGCCATATAAAGCTAAGCTGGAACAAATTTTACCGCAATATCTATATCTGCTACGGTTTTAGGAGTATTTAATTAATTTCCCAGAGTGGGCTTTTTATGGGGTATATGGAAAATTATGGACCGATCATCACAAAATTAATAAGTGTGGTTCTAGTCCTATAAAACTGTGAAGTATTAAATTTCATTATGATAGCATTATTTATTGCGGTTATAGACGTTGTAAACAGTTTTCCGAGAGTAGAGTTTTTAATCTTCACGAAATTTAACAGTGGAATTTTTAATCCTATAAAACCATGATGTACCAAATTTTATTACAATAGCATCATATGTTCCGGTTTTAGGCCTACTAAACTGGTTTCCAAAATTAGGACTTATATGGTGCCTATGGTAACTTTTAAACTGATTTTTACGAACTGATTTTTATAACACCATTATTGTAAGTTTTTGTAATTAGATTATAAATTTTTTAGAGTGGTGGTTCCGCAGTTTAATACATAGCTCTGATCCTACTGAACCGATTTTGCAGGAGTTCAATCCGAAACTGCTTAAGATAACTACAAGCAATTTGGCACTAAGTGTGTTCTTCACAGAAAAAAGTGTTTAAAAAGTATTTAAATTTAATTAATGTGATAATTGAATCAATTATTTTTTTATTGAAAGAAAATTTAAAATTTAATTTTGATTTAATTAACATTTTATCTGTTTTTAAATAAATTTTCAATTAAAATTTTAATTAAATAACAAAAAATCTTAATTGACTTTTTTCGTTTAAAATAAAATAATTTAAACATGTATTATTGTTGTTGGGAATTGTCAATATTTATTTAATTAAATTAACACATTGTTTGAAATGGCAAAGTTTTTTGATCACTTTTTTAATTAAAATTAAATATATCATATATTGAAAAAAAAATTTTAAAATTTTTAGTAATCAATATAATCATGTGGAAGTGGTACGGAATTTAAGTATTTATATTAATGGTATTTATATAACTTTCTGTTCTTATCACTCCACGGTGAAGGGTATACAAGATTCGGCATAGCCGAGTTTATCACTCTTACTTGTTTAATATTAATATGACTACTGCCTATTTTGTGAAGGTCGGTTCATAATTTACTATAGGCCCCATATAAAGCCCACTCTCGAAAAACACTTAAGTACTCCTAAAATCGTAACGAATGATATTGTGGTAAAATTTGGTATAACTTAATTTTTGAATGCTAAAAATTACTCTACCGAATTTTGTGATGATCGGTCCATAATTTCTCTTCAATATAAAACCTCCTTCTGAAAATTATATATTAAATACGTATGTAAATATTGTACAAAATCAAAATATTAGATATAATAGTTGCCATTAGCCTCTTTAATGCCATAATGGGCGCTGAGGCAAATTTTAATTATGTAATATTATTTCATTGAGATTAATAAGCACAATAAAATAAAAAAAAATTACTTTAACACGTCTAAAACCGAAACGAATTTTGATATTTTATTGATATCAGGTCTAATTAAGTTTTATATGATTAGAAATAAAATCATTAATCTGTGTGATGATGGCCCCATAATTTAATATTTATAGCCCATTTCTGAAATATTCCTACTCATACTGGAAGGTAAAAAAGATTTGGCACAGTCGAATATAGTACTTTTTTTTAAATATGAAAAAAAACAAAAATATTTCCACATACATAATTATAGAAAATGTTTCTACACAACGCCAAATTTATCAATAAGTTGATCATGTGGAAAAAGTAATATTCTGGCAAGAGCCTTTATTGTTCTACATTTAGACATTGTACCTATACGATAAAGCAAATTAATTAAATTAACTAAAGTATTTTGTTTACAACGAGAACACCTTTCAAAATGTCATTTTGCAAAAAAAAAAAAAAATAATTATTTTTAGAATTATATTATTGACAGTTAATAAGTTTATAATTTTAGTTCAAACAAAACTGTTTACATTCGAAAGTTCACGCATTTGTATATGTTAAGTTCTTAATAATTAAATGCAAATACAATAAATAAAACTATTAATCATATTTTTAGTCGTATTACAAGTACATTAACAAAATAATCTTGAAATTTAATTTACACTAAAACACATCATTAAGTAAATAATTAATTTTATATTTAAGTTCTTTATTACAAATCATGAAGTGCTTACAATTTAAGTAAATATTTTGTAAAATTTCACGTTTAAACAATAGTTTCTTTACTTTTGAAAATAAAAATACAATTACAGCTTTCGGGAAAAACCGCGTATGTAAATTTCTATTGATTTTGGGTAAATAATGAAAAATTTTATTATTAAGGTTCTTCCAATAGCGGTTTTCAAATTTTAACATGTTATAGAGGTCATATTGCTGAATCTGCATCTGTCAAATTGGCTGTCATTTTTTTCAGATTGTTTTGCCAAGTCACCGTGGACGAATAAATGTATTTAGTCATTGACGAAAAGCAAGATCTACCGAAAACATTGCCGATATCCATAAGAGTGTACGGGAGAAACCGGGGTATTCGATTTTGCGTCCACAACTTGGCGAATTTTGCATTGCTACTGGCTGCGTTTGCTAAAGAACGATGATTTCTAACTGTTTTAGTTTCAGCAGGACGGCGCTACGTGCCACACAAATTATGCGACATTAAAGATTCTGCACATGCGATTTGAGTGCATGGTCACCTCACGTGTAGGTGATAATGATTTAGCGCTTTGGCCGCGTTATACGCTTTTTTGTTAGGTTTTCTTAAATCACAGATCGAAATGAATAAGCCACAAAATAACCACCTAAAAACCAACATACATGCCATCGGTCGAATGGACATTTCGAATGCACGCCACTCGGCAATGGTGCGGTGGAAATTGCTCGATATTGTATTCCTTACATATAATTTGTATGTAAAATTTTAAAAGGCTGTATATATAAATCTTAATATTTTTGATAAAACAAAAAACCTTTTCGATTTTTAAATAGAAAATAACATAGAAGCAGGCCAATAAGGCAATATTGAATTTAAAGAAATCTTTAGAACTAAGTACGCAGCTCATATACATTCTACATCATATTGTCAACTTTCAAGATTTAAAGTTGAAATTTGTAGCTTCGGCATACTGAAAAAATCAGGAAAGTGAAGAAAATTGCATGCATTCCTAAAAATCATACAAATTTAAAATTGTGATTTTTTTTCAATAAATGATATTTCTAATTTTGATTAAAAATATGATCAAAAAGCTTAATTAATATAAATTGATTCAATTAAAAAAATAATTAACAAAAATCTTTATAGAATGTGAGAATTATTTCTTTTTATAAGTTATTTATTAACCATTTTTAATTTTCGAATGTGTTCAATGAATCAAATTTTTATTTATAAAGCTTTCTTGCAATAGTCCTATTCCTTCAATATTACACATACTCTTTGCTTAAGCCAACCTTTGGTTAAGATTAAACCTATGTATATATACATATGTACATATAATTAGGAATGATTCTATACACAGACAAAATTATCAATAGTTTTTTATCAATTAAAAAGTATTTCCATCTAATTAATGTGATAATTGAATCAATTATTTTTTTAGTTGAAATAAAATTAAATGTTTAACTTTGATTTTATTAACATTTTAGTTGTTTTTAAATAAATTTTTAATTAAAATATAAATTAAATAACAAAAAATCGTAATTGACTTTTTTCGTTTAATATAATATAATTTAGACTTGTAGAATTGTTGTTCGGAATTGTCAAAACATGACCTATATTTAATTAAATCAATTAACACATTGTTTGGAACGGCAAAGTTTTTTGATAATTTTTTTAATCAAAATTAAAAGTATCATTTATTACAAAAAAATACTCACATTTTTCAATTTTGTAAAATTATTAGTAATCAATATAATAATTTTGGTAATAGGTGCAAAATCTACAAATTGTTTGCTTGATTCTATTAATTTGGTATGAATTTGGTGATTAGAGACAATTTTACATTTTTTCTGTGTACATTACCAGTGTATCAAAGCTTCGGCATTTGTTATACTTTAAATATGGGTATTGTGAAAGTGAGCGTGCCTTTAACTGAATTTTAAGATAATTTATGTAAATTAATTTGTAAATTGGTATTCAATTCAAATTTCAATTATTCATATTAATTTATTCAAAACCAATTTTAATTGGTTCTACCAAATAATTTTATTACTAGTTTTGGTTAGCAGAACAGAAAATTTTACAATTATAATACACCAGCAGAATATGGTGCATGTTCTGGCCCGCTACGGCCTTCGTCAGAATTCTTTGTGTCACAAAAAAAAAAAAAAAAAACTTATAAAAAGAAATAATTCTCACATTATATTTGTTGAAATTGTTGAATTAAATACATAAAATTAATAAAGTATCACTATCCAGTGTGGCACAAAGAATACTGACGATATCCGTAATGGGCCAGAACATGCACCATATTCTGCTGGTGTTTTAATTGTAAAATTTTCTGTTCTGCTAACCAAAACTAGTAATAAAATTATTTGGTGAACCAATTAAAATTGTTATTGAATAAATTAATATGAATAATTGAAATTTGAATTGAATATCAATTTACAAATTAATTTACATAAATTATCTTAAAATTATTTTAAAGGCACGCTCACTTTCACAATACCCAGATTTAAAGTATAACAAATGCCGAAGCTTTGATACACTCACCCAATAGTGGGAGTGGGCTTTATATGGGATCTATAAATTATAAAACAATATTCATTAAAACTAAGCTCAAAGTATTTTAATTCATTGCAGTTTTAGGTGTATTAAAATCTAAAAATTACATATAAAACTTGATTTGACCTAATTTAAATAAAATATCATAATTTGTTTCACAAATACTATGAGGCGTAATAAAAAGATATTCAGTGTTTGATGGTAATGGCTAAACTTGGAAGCTTCTGCACCGTTTTTTACAAGCCTTTGAACCTGTGATGCCAATAGTAGGGAATTTTCCCTTTTTGTAGGGAGGAAATTTTTAATCGTAGAGAAGAAAGGACAGATATTTTAATTAAAGGCAAATGTAGGGAATTTTCAAGATATTCGGCCATGTTCTGGAAATCGAAATCACGTGAAATTGAAATCGTTGGATATTTTCAATTAAATTTTTTTTAATATAAAAAAAGAGGTATTGGTAAGGCTTAGTGGACCTCAACATATGAGGCATATAAAGAGAAATATTTTTATAAACGAATTTAATATATTGTGTAAAAATACGTAACTATTCGCATTTTGTTCATTTAAAAATTGAAATTTTTCATATACAATAGCATTAAAGTACAAATATAGTATTTTTTTACAGAAACCCGATACTATGAGTCCTAACAGCCTGGCAATTCCGAGACCGGGGAACAATTGCCAAATCCATGTATATATTAGGGGTCGGCGAATATTCGGGTTCGCATTTGCGAACAAATCGCTTATTTTTATTATTTGTATTCGCACTCACATTCGCTAAAATGTATGCAAATATTAAAAGCGAATATCTTATAAATAACAATTCCTCACAGAAATTAATTTTGTACCGAGAAAAAAACCATTATACCTTCTAAACTAAAGAAATAAAATCAGATAATTTTTAATGAAAACTTTTAAGGATATGCAAGGATATATTTTTGAAAGAATTGTTGTAATAGTTTTGTTCAGCGGAACTGAAGTAAATATTTTTTAAAATTCTACAGAGCATTCCCTTTTATTTGGTACCGAGCTTGCTTAAAAATATTAGATACTTATATTAAAAAAATTATTTAAAATAAGTATTCTTGAAAAATGTTAAGTCCTTTAAAAAGGCCAAAAGATGAGGAAATGAAAAATCAAGCACGCAGTTTGACTATGTTTTGTGTCTAGAATAAATGATATATAGTGGTGTTACTGTCAAAAAGAAAAAATTTAAATTTGTCACTCTGTTATTTTTGAAATTGAATTTCTGTATGTGTGTGTGTGTATAGCATGTACATATTTATTTTCACTCATCATTTTAAAAAAAAACAAAGAAAATACCAAATAAAGAATTACTACTACTACATATTTATTTTGATTTTAATAAATGATGTTAATAAATGATGAAATTTTAAATGTTAATAAATGCTTAAATTATTAAATTTGCAAAATATTATCAAAATATGTTAAACAAAAAAATTTTTAACGTAGGGAAAAGTGTAGGGAAGATTTTTTTGTTGTAGGGAAAAAATGGATCTTTTTTTAGGGATTTTTTGAAATTTCTAGTGGCATCACTGCTAAAAAAAATTTACAGCTAAATTTAGCATCAGACATGGCCAAAAAATGCTAAAAATGTTTTAAAAAAATGCTAAAATTCTTAAAAGATTTTTGTTAAAAATTTATTACCAGTATGAAATTTTATTTGAGCAAAATTCATTTTAGTGACTTATTTTTAACGAAATTGAAATAATGGTTATATTTAAACTAGTGGATATATTTTGGTAAAGCATCTGATACAAAAAAATATGAAGCACAGGTAGTTGAGATTAAATTTTAGGGCAGCAAACCCCTGATACATGCTAAATTTAAACGTTTATTTCTATGATATACACATTTTTTTAGATCATTTTATTTTTAATAGTTTAAGAAAAGGTGAAGCTTTAGAAATACTATTTTGTCAGCAGTTTGGAACAAACAATTTTTTCACTCATTTAGGTAAGATGTTTCTTAACATAAGAATTATCCCTCTTAATACGAAATTATTTTAGGTACAACTATTTTAAGTCAAAATGTATTATAATTTTTAAAAAATTTAAGTGAAATCAATATTGGTCCAAATTTTTAAAGTAAATAATGCAAAAAGGCTAAAAACATTTTCTAAAAATGCTCAATAAAATATCAAGTGCTAAATAAAAGTTTTGCAGCTAAATCAAAATTTTTAATGCTAAATGTATCTGCAAAAATGCCAAGAAGTGTTTATGCGTAGTTTTGCTGTTTTAGCAAAAAAATTATTGGTTTTAATAGATGTTGTATGTATGTGTTTTGAAAAGTAAAATTATTTCTTCCACTCCCTCGAAGGATTTAGGCAGAAAAGTTATGAGACCAAAAAGAAAATTTATCCAATATTAGGAAAACTTAAAAAGAGAGAGTCTTTAAATTTGGTGTACATTATTTTGAAAATAATTTCCGTTGTCACGCATAAAGCGCAGACAAGCACAACCTTGGTAAACTGAGGGCGGCAAGAAGGTTACTCACTTAGACGAAAATTAACTTAAAATTATATGCCCAAAATTAAAAAAAAACTCAAAGAATAATTTATCCCCCAAAAAGGTGTGCTATAGATAATTGCCTTAATATATCTATTAACATATTTCGTAAAAGAAGGCAGCTTTGATACATAGAAATTCTATACTAAACGATGCCAAATATTATCAAGATATCAGAGATTATCAGAAATATTAACTAGATCCTGTGGTCATTTTTTAATTATATCATGGACATGAAATAATAGCCATTGTAAAATTTATTGTGGCTAAATTTTATATCAATACTAGGGATGCCAATCCCGAAATCTAGATCCCAGGATTTTCGGGATTCAGCGAATCTTGAATCCCGGTATTTGAATTTTTCAATCTCGAGATTTTCGAGATTTAGTCAATTCCGAAATAGTTAACTTTTTTTTTTTTTGATTTGTTTTATAAAAAAAAATTCATTCCCTTGAGAGGATAGGGAACACTATTGATCTTTTATATTTATTTGATTAACTCCGTTAATACTGTCATTAAAAACGAAAGAAGAAAGTTAAACTTTGTTATTCTTTTTAAGCATGTCCAACAATTATTAAGAAATGTTAATGTGAGAAGTGCTGCAAATAATTAAAGAAGAAAATTAATCAAAGAAATAAATGTCTTTTGAAATGCACAAAACAAAACGAAAAACCAAAAGTTCCGTGTGGTTTTATTATCCAATTGATTCCACTGGTCCAGCAAATGTACTCGTTATTACAGGCTTAGGCTTATTAAAGTGTTTTCCGAGAGTGGGCATGCGACCTAGATTATTCCTGGAGCGATTTCACGAAATTAAGTAATGTAAGTTATACACTACATAATTCCTTCCACCAGTGGTGGTGGGTATAAAAATGTGTTTTTGTTAATATAAAATTTGTATGGTTAACTAAAAAAATTGATTGTGTTAATTAATTTCAAATTTCGATTATTCATCTTAATTCATTTAATAAAAATTTTAATAGAATCTTACAAATAAATCAATTACTTGTTTGCTCTATTCAATTACTATATTAATTAGTTTTTTATTAAGTTTGAAACAATTGAGCTAATTAAGTAAAATATAGATTTTATGTTAATTGTTTTTTAATTGAATCAATTTACACATAGTTGGAAATCGTACGTTGTTTTTTTTATCATATTGAATTGATCATTAATTAAAAAAAATCACAATTTTCCATTTTTACAAAATAAAGTAATCAAGATAATCATTAAACAACTTTGTAATATTAAATGAATTATAAAATTTTTGTTTGTAAACCTCGTTTATAAACGTTTTTTTAATAAATATTTATAAAAAGCATTTATCTTTGACTTTCAAAAATCCCGAATCCCGAAAAATCCCGATATCCCGCAAAATCCCGGGATTTGGTTTTTTGAAATCCCGGGATTTGCGAAAACCAGTTAAAACCGATTGGCATCCCTAACTAATCCCAACATTTATTAGAAATTTATGGCATTTAAAGCTCTTTTTGAAGAGTTTGCTAAAACCCGTAAAAATGTGAAACCGCGGTTTCGGTTTTAAAATGATTAAAACCGGTCGGTTTCGGTTCGGTTTTCATGTTTTCTTACAAATCTTGTATATTATTATATTTGACTGGTGCTCTGATAATTTGAAATGTTTCCACACTGCATATTTAAGTTTAGACGTCTCGGAATAAAAATAAGTATAATAAAATAAATGAAAAAGGTTTAATATGCTGCCAAATGTTGTTAGTAGTTAATATGGCTGCGATTTCGATGCATATGCATGTTTTTTGTCAATAGTCTAAGAACGATGTCGACCAACTATTTTTCCTAATCATTAGGTTAGGTTAGGTTCAATGGGTAGCCGGCACCAGGGCTCACCAGGGTGCTTATAGCGGTCCCTATGTGATACCCTTAGCCAGTGACAACAGTCAGCCAGTATTCACCAGGCCATTCCCCAGAAGTCGCACCACCCCGACTCACTGCAGAACAGAGAGATCGATTTCAGTTCTATATTAGACATATCGTCCAGACATGTCAAATCCGGTCTCCCAAAATGCCTAAACCTAATATCCCCGAGACCGGGTCATTGGCAGAGAAAGTGAAACACCGTCTCCTTATCATCCCCATCATGACAACTCCTACAGTAGTCATTATAGTACCATGAGTCCCTCTCACCCAGTGACCCGTAATGACCGATATCACCGTCTTTATCTGGTCCCTACCAAGACCAAGTAGCACGCGCGTTCTCGCCGCGTCATAGCCAGGCCATAAAGTCCTGGGGTCTAATCACCGCATACGACATTTTTATTTTAGTGTCATGACACTCGATATCGAAAAGATGTATTGTAATTTGAGATGATAGCATTTGATATCGAGTAACCAAAGACATAACATCTCTTGAGTTTTCATTCGATACGTCAGTGTCTATCGTATGCAGAGAAAATACGATAGTTTACTCGATGCGATAGCTTACTCGATATCGAATGCGGTGATGGCATAGATTTGTTTTTGCATATTGTTACATATTTTGGTGAAAATTCATATTTTTTTTTTTGCATATTTTGACATTTTTGAGTGATTTTTTTTTTTTAATTTCCATATTATAAAAAAAGTTCTTCAAAAAATTTATAAAAACACAAAAAAAATCTTCCAATAAGCATAATTATATTTTTGAATTATAGCTGAAAACCAAGGGTTTTTTGTCGGTTTTCGGTTTCGATTTTTAGGCATTAAAAACTGCGGTTTCGACTTGGGCTAAAACCGAATAGCAATCCCTATGTTTATGGGAGTGGTAGTTGTATGGGACCTATGGTCATATACAGGTCGATTTAAGATGGTTTATGTTGCAATAAGATATTTTTGGACAGAATTTAAGTTTAATACTATTATAAAAATATGGTTTAACAGCACAAAGACTCTATTCCTGGAAGAAGTTTGGATGGGAGCCATGTGGAATTAAGGGTTGATTTTCAACATTTTTATTAGGCTTCGTTCTATGTTAATTAAAAAATATGTACAAAGATCAACAAAGAAAGTGATTCTTGTTCGATCGGTATACTATTTATTATTATTTATTTAAAGGTGGGTATAAAACGAATTATTTTATGTGTTACACACATCAGCACAAACGCATAATACCATCTCCACTGTTGTGGACAAAAAAAAGGGATTAAGAAAAATACCAAGTATTGAGATTTTGTCAATCCCGAAAGTCTTGACAGTTTCGGTAACGGGTTTTTCTGTTTGGCATCCCCAATTATTATTCATTAAATCTAAGAAAGTTTATTTATTGTTTCGAGACCGTGTCGTTTCATTTCCAAGTTGCTAAACACGCTTATTTTTTTTTTAACACAAAAATTATATAAATAAATTCCTTCCTATAATAAAGTTCTCTATAAATTGTATAAATACTTTTTTTTATATTTTATAATTGCTAGAAATTAATGTTTAATAGAAAATTATATATTTAATAATATTCCACTAATTGTTCGAGTGTTTTAACCTATTCATTGTTTGCATAATATTTAAATATTACACTGTTCCATAAGTTAAGACTTGCTATTAATACATCTTGCAATGACTAATAAGTGTGGACAGATTGATCGTATAATCAAATAGTTTTTAACGTCTTACAGCAAATTAAAAACACATTACAATATTTAACAAAATATGAAAATTAAAGTAATGATTAATAAGAATAATTTTTCAAAACAAAATAATACTGTATTTTTACTATTAATAAATTTGGACAGCAATTAATACAATAAAATAAAAAAAACTTAGTTCCGTTTTTTCTCCAGTCTAAAAATCTAAACGCTATTAAAAGTTTAAAATTTAAACTTTAAATGCACGATATATTACAAGTAAGAAAGTATAGTCGGTCAATCCCGACCATATGGAATCTTCACCACAATATTTAAAGAGAAATTTGTGAAAGCATACCCTATTTGGGACCCATGGGCAATCATGGACCCGCAAAAACAAAATTATAGTATAAGGCTAAGAATCATGTAGAAGTTCTTTGTGCCGAATATTATTTAGACTTATTCATCTTTATGAAATTAGTTTGCCTTTTAGCGATTTTAAGAATAAGGTTTTATATGGGACCTATGGGTAATTTGGAACCTACCAGCACGAAATTTTGTCATTACTTGATTATCGTAAAAGTCAATACCAACATACGGAAGTTTTGGTCCTTAAATCTATTTTTGGGAGTAGTATTTGTATGAAAGCTATGGTCAAATGTAGACCGATTCAAATAAAATTTGGTAAGATGATTTAGATTGCAATTAGATAGTTTTAGACTAAATTTAATTTAAATATCAACATAATAAGATGGCTTATGGGCACAAAAATTCTAGTTTGGAGAGAACCTTGTATGGGGGCTATGATAAATCATGGACCAATTTTCAATAGACTTCTTCCTAAGGAGAATTTGATCCTATGCACTTAATTTCATCAAATTATCTCCAATATGGCGTCCTGTAGCCCGTTTCTGTATTTCTCGCATCGTAAAATGTTTCGCATGACACGAGTAAATTTCAACAAAAACCGTGAAAAATGAAACAAAAAATGGTTTTTCTCACGCAAATGTTTTTATATCTTTACTTTGCGAGAATTATCTGTCATTTAAATAATTTTCCAGCAATTATTGGAAGGTTGTGAGAAAAAATGTATATTTAATAAAAAGTTTCTCACAGAATAAGTCACATTTCAAATTGGTGCAAGAAAAATAATATGTTAAAAAATATATATATTTAAAATTTTAAATCTTTTTGTAAACTATTTTTTAATTGGAATGGAAAATAGAAAGGATTATAATGAGGATTGAATAATTTTAATGCTGAAAATAAATAAAACTCCTGAGAAAAACGTTGATCACAATTGTTGTATTTTGTTATTTACATTTTTTTTAGACTTTCATTGTTTTTTTTTATAATTTATTTCTTTTTTGACTCTTCGCTGCGTATGCTTGGCGCTACAGTTAAAGTTCAGCCTTGGCCTTCCAAGCAATACATTTCCGTTTATTTCTATCTCTCGCAACATTTTTACAGTCTAGTACGTTAAGCCTTTACAAATCAGCATTGACACCATCTATACATTTGGCTTTTGGTCGTCCAACTGCTCTCCTGCTTTCTGGTTTGCCAAAACAGATTCTCTTGATGGTGGAGCTTGTGTCAATACGTGCTACATAACCAACCAATCTGATTCTTTGTGATCTTATTAGTGCTGAGACGGATGATTAATTTATGTATAAATTTGATGTTATTTTTACTGGTCCCAGGATCCGTCTAAGAAATTTTCTATCAGCGATATCAAGAGAGTCCGCGTCTGCTTGTCTCAGTATCCACGTTTTGTATAAATGGATTTTAATCTGAGCTTAAGTGCTTTTAGATTTAAATTACGTTATGAGTCCATAGAATGCTCTGGTTTTTCATTCTCCCTCTTTCATTTTCTCCCTAATATCAGCGATGCAGTCGTTTTCGGCGTTGACATAATAGCGTAAATGCTTAAAACTCTCAACCATTTCGAAGTTATGATTATCAGCACTTATTCGTGGTCCGAATCTTCTTTTCCAGTTAGGGTTTCCAGCTAGCATTACCTTGGCGTTACCCCCGTTAATGTGCAGGCCTGCTTTATTTAATCTCTAAAATCCTTCTGTCATAGAGTTAACCGATCTTCCAATCAGGTCCTTATCATCTGCAAACGCTAGAAGCTGGGTGTTCGAACTCCATATAGTGTCTACCGATACCAGTAATGCGTTCCTCACAATTTGGTCCATGACAATTATAAATATTTCTGTTAATAATCCATCCCTGCCTTACTCCGGTGCTAGTTTGAAAGGGCTCGGAAAGTTCATTTTGCACTCTTACCACAGTCATGCTGCTACTTGTTGCCATTTTCGCCAACCTTATTGTCTTTACTGGGACTCCGAGTTGTTTCATACTATTTCATATATGCGTTCTGTTGACACTATCAAACGCTTGCTTATAGTATATGAAGAGATGTGTCGTGCTTGTACTGAATTCAGAGCCCTTTTCAGGATTTGTCGTATTCCAAATTTTGGTCGATTTGCCCGACCTATAGCCTTGGCTACCCTTGCCTCGGTGTTGGTATAAAAATGTAGATAATGTCTTTCAAATTAAGCTCTTTAAGATCTCCATCTTTAAAAGTTTAAGACAAAATCTCTCGCATGTTGTATGGACACGGTGTAGTAAAAGAGGTATGTAAAAAATTGTAAAGTTGAAAAATGAATGAAGGAAGAGTTTTAATTGAATATATTTAATATAATTATAATAAAGCTCAATAATTAACAATTATAATTAATATATATTATTTTTTCCCCATTTATAAAGGGTGGTTTTTATAGAGGTATAAAACTTTATGTTGGCAGGCCTTTTTAACTGGTGGGCTGGGCTGGTGGAATCATTGGTCCGTACTTCCTTTAAAACGATGCTGGTCAGAACGTTACAGTCCATGGTAAAAGCTATAGAGCCATGATCACAGACTTCTTAATTGATCAATTGAACAGCCATCATGTTCAGAAGCTGTGGTTTCAACAAGACGGCGCAACATATCACACAGCTCGTGCCACAATTGATTTATTGAAGGAAACGTTTTATAACCGCATAGTTTCAGGATCGTGCGATTTGAAGCCGCTAGACTATTTTCTGTGGGGATATTTGAAGTCGCTAGTCTACGCCGTTAAACTAGAAACAATTGACCATTGAGGACTCCATTCGCCGCGTTACTGTCGATATACGGCCACAAATGTTGGAAAAAGTCATCGAAAATTTTACCTCCAGATTAGACTACGTCCGAGCCAGTCAGTCAAATGCCAGAAGTCATATTTAAATTATTATGCCAGAATATTATCTTTCGAATAAAATAAATGTCATATCAATTTAAAAAATTCATCTTTCAAAGTTATATACCTCTATAAAATACACCCTCTATGTGAAAACCCTAGAATATCGTAGATTCTATGAAGTTAGTGAATCATTTTTATTTAATGGAATATTGCAATCCGAAATACATTTAATATTGAATTATATTAAGAAAATTTAATTGTGCATGAAAGTTGTTGAGTTTAGATTTAGAGATTACGTTAATTTAATTACTGTATTGACGATGTTGCAATTATAAAAGTTCATTCAACTTTTAGGAATTTATTATTAATCTTGTTGTATAATTATACCTTAATACATTGTTTTAAATTAATATCCTAACATTAATTAGGGTTTACGATATTATAAAACAAACAAGAAAAAATAACACCACAATAAGGGCGTTCCCATTAAATCTAACGATATTATTAAGCACCAATGTAAAGCAGATTCTGTTGAAAAGTACACAAGAATTTCAGCAACTAGTCCAAACTTTTCCCTACGTTTAAAGAAAAAATTACGTTCTTGCAAGTTAGAGTTAAGCCACAACCATCACAATAAGTTTTATTCCCAGGTATGACTCCGATCCGATAAACGTGAGTACCTGCCATGTTGGCCTAAAACAATGGAGCTCTTAATAATGGTGAACATATGTGGCAATCTTGAGTGTATGATAAGGTAAAAGCTGAAGCTATCTAACCTCCACCGCTAAATTGTAGCAGCTTCTTTTGATTAGCCATAGCAACAAGAGAGATCCGCCAGCAAGCGGAACATCCTCACAATGGGTGGAAAATCCCCGATGGAAACTAACAAATTAATATATATTAGTTCCCGCGATTTTGGGTATAAGCCTCAATCACTACATGATTGCCGAGAAGCCCCAGCAATAAAACTGTACAACATTTTCTAACTTTTTCCAAAATAACGGGATTCTAACAATGGATTCAGGTAGAGAAGACCAAAAACAAATATACGCGTGCAAAAAAAACAGCGAAACTCCAGAGTACTTATGTTAATTAATTACGCCTACAATACACAGTGGAGAGGTAGACATATAATCTGGCCTGTTCTGAAAATCACGCTATTTCAAATCACGTGCTTTTAAAATCACACGTGTAATTTTCTTGTGTTCTGAAAATCATACCGTTTATGTGTTTCTCGGTGTGCTTTCGCCAACTGAAAATCACACCAATCAACACAAAAACCGAACACCATAATATCATACGTGTGATTTTAAGAGGCACATGTAATTTGAAATCACGTGATTTGAATTAAAGTGATTTTCAGAACAGGCCTGAATATATCGATGGCTTACTTTCTCAACCTCGTATCTTAAAAAAATACGGTTTTGAATTTTTCATGTCAAACAATTGCTATTTTTGTGTACTATTACTGCAAAAACTTATTATTTCAATAATTTATAAGTAATGAACTAATAAGTTGTTGCAGTAATAGAAAACAAAAAAACAATCGTTTTATATGAAAAAGTCCAAACCGTTTTTTTTTTAAGATACGAGGTTGAGAAAGTAAGGCATCGATATCCAAATTAAGGAAAATATGTATAAATTTCAAAAAACAATAGAAGTCGTTACAATTGTAAAATTCATTGAAGATATTTTGCAAAAAAGGGCGAATATGTTTGTTTTGAGTTTTTGACAATAATATAATGTGCAATAATATCTTTATTTATTAATATAATGTAATGAAATTTTCCAACTAAATAGATTTTTCAATGTTTAATATAAACCCATTAAAATGTATATTAAAATTGCAAAAAGAATCCCACAGTTCTCAAAAAACTTTCGAAAATCCGTGAGACCAAATACGGGTCTCAGAATCCCCATTACAAGTTTTTAAAAACTTATTGGGTCTTGTAAACACAGCTTAAAATTTTTCATTTATGCCTTGAAATTGGAGAGAATGTTACATAAAGTGGAAATTTGGTCTATTCTATTTCGGAAGCGCCTGTAGTCCGTAGTAATTGAAATTTTTTGCATAGCAATATTATACGTATACATCATGTTACTAAACTATTTTTTTTAAACATAAAAGAGAATTAAAATACTTTTTTGACTATAAAATGTCAAAATAACAAATTTTAACTTCAAATATTTTTTTAATTATAAAAGCTTTTTTACACAATTCTTTCCGTAGAATATTTACCGATTTACTGGTGATTCACAAAAAAAAAAATATTTTAAAAAAGATCATGAAAAATTTTAATCCTTTATTTGCTAAATACTAGACCAAGGTTGGTCAAAAATATAAAATTTAAATTTTTAGAGTCGGATATTTTCCAAACTAAAAGAGATAAAATATGCAAGTCATTAACTTTATCTACAACTCGACTTGTCATATCACTGCGGGAAATTTGTGTCAATTGGTCCAGCAGACTGGTCCTGGGATTTGTGAAAATAGAACAAGTACCAAAAGAAAGAATTCATGACCAGTGAAAGGAGAACCAATCCTTTAACTGGCTTATGAAGAACCAATAGCTAGAAAGAGTAATGAACCGGTGGTATAACACAATTTTCTGGAACTTTCTAAAATTTGGTTCTTAAATTTAGTTCTAGGACTTGTGTCATTGGAGTATTATTTTAATTGGATTGAAATAATACTCCATTGTAGTAACTAACACTAAACACGTTTATTGAGAATATATGTGTGAATTATCAAATGGTGGCTGTTAGGTGTCAATTGACCCACTCCAATGACAGCCCCATGTAAAAGTGATAGGTCACATTCATATAAAGTGAACCGGTCTTTACCACTAAAGACCTATCACGGGACTACTTTGGTGTCAGTTCGCTTCCCTCTAGGAATCCTTGTAATACCCAAATTGCTCGACCTTGGAAACCTATGGCTGCCCTTCTGATATGTCTGTAGGGCACCAAATCCAAAACCTAAGCTCAAATGCAACTCCTCGAATTAGCCGATTATAAAATCCAGAATTATTTTAATTTTTTCAAAAATCTCCCAGTGCCATTACAATTAACAAATGTCGCACTTGTTCAACAATAGTGTATTAACTCGAAATTTTTATTTTTCACTTTTTGGAAGAAATCGACACGTAATATTCACATCTAACCCTGCAAAGATATCTATATTGTCTAATCGTTGGTAATAAAACGGTTGGTTTAAAAATTGTTTTTCATATGCCTTTAATGTTAAATTAAAAATTGTTTTGCTTCTATTGAAAATTTTTGAATTTTAAATCAATACAGTATTTTTGAACAAGTGTTAAAGGGCAATCTTGAGTTCGACTGTTTTTTGCTGTTTGTGTTTAGTTTTGGGCGTTGGTGTATTCTGACATAATACTAAAATTTCCAACATTGCCAATCATTCTTAGGGGTGTTTTTTACGATTTGTTAGAATAGTGTCAAAAATTAGCGTTATCAAGGGGAGTTAGAGGATTCATATGTTTTACAAAAATATTGTCATTACATTTTCTACAAAGTTGATGAACAGACCTTAATACTTAGATGTAAAGAACACATAGTTCATATACCGATATACCGAATTATAACTTGAGAACGATTTGTACGATTTTGATCAAGACAAATTATTTGTAAAAAATTGTCTTTAAACTCATCCAAAACCATTTTATATTTTTGCAACTGTTTTGGAGTTATTCAGAAATTAGTTGCGTTGTTTTTAATGCAACATTTTTACCATATTTTGTTTTGCACATGTCTTAAAAAAATTATTAGGACAAAAATTTTACATCTTCATAATTTACCAGAAGGCATTTTTATCATTTATCATGAAAATCATTGGACAAATGTTAATTTTATTTATTATTCATTATTATGGGCATGGCAAATATTTCGCACGAAATAAAGCGGTTATGCCAATAGATTTCATCATTACTTAAGAACGTTTTGGATAAAATTTTAAATAAAATTCGCTTAAGTGACTAAATAATAGCTTTTTGCTATTTTAAACAGTTTCGGAGATATTTAGAAATTAGTGGCAGTAATTAAAAACTAATTCAAAAGTATACTATTTTTTGTTTTAAAAAAATGTCGTTAGAGTACCTTAAAGTGAATTTTATTTCGAATCATTTGCTGGTAATTTCGAATCATTTCTTGGTAATCTAAATCGGAAAAATCTTTCTCAAGTCATAATTAATTTTATAAACACAACCTTATTTCGGGCGAAATTTTAGTCATGCCCATAATAACGAATAATAAGTAAAATTAACACTTGTCCACCGATTTTCATGATAAATGGCTAATTTTGGTCGTAATATACCTGGCTTTCTGATGAATGATAAAATTGTAACACTTTTGTTCAAATAATTTTTTTATAAATTTTTAAAACAACAAATAGTACTAATTTCGCATGAAAAACAAAACTTATCGCAAATTATATAAAAAAAAAATCGACGTGAGAGAAAAAACTGAAAACGGATTTAGATTCAGAACTGTAAAGTCAATTAAAATCACATAACAAAGTTCCTGCTCCCGACTTTTTTTGCCGACCAGAGCTGTTAGCGATTTTTTGTATTTTTCATATTTAAAAAAAAAAATAAAAGTCAATAAAAACAGCATTTAAGGTAATAAAAATCCATAGAAATTTCCATACGCGATTATTGAAAAATCCAAACATACAACTTTATTTTAGAGCTCCATCCAAATTTTATTACCTAGTGTTTAAAAGTTTAAAGTGAATTTTAGAAAAAACTCTTTCACTTGTTATTATCATTAATTAAAAAATCAACTGGTAAATTTAATAAAAACTTTTCTAAAAGTGGGAGAAGCTTTAATAATATTAATTAATAATTTTACGCTCATAATAAAATGATTGATTGGAAAAAATTTTAGAATTTTATTATGCAATTACTTACTACCCAGTATGCCATATTTCAAATCGATCAATACCTGAAAAGTTTTTGAACTTCCATCCAAAAAGTAAAGCTACACCTGTGTTATTATTTACTCTCAAGATTTTATTAGTTTTGATTCAATATAAAATCGAGGTTCTTAATTTTATTTGGTATACCTATATATATATTTAAAAAAAACTTATTCAACACAAAATTTTTTTTTCATGTTGATTGCTCACCGAAGCTTATCCTTAATATTTTAATCGAAATAGTTTATTCACAGAAAAAATTATTAGTAGTTTTTTATTAATTAAAAAATTGTTTAAAAAGTATTTCAATAATTTATGTGATAATTAAATCAATTATTTTTTAAGTTGAATGAAAATTTAACATATAATTTTGATTTAATTAACATTTTATTTGTTTTGATATAACTTTTTAATTAAAATATTAATTAAACCACAAAAAATCTTAATTGATTTTTTCGTTTAAAATAAAATAATTTAAACTTGTAGAATTGTTGTTAAGAATTTTCAAAACCTGAGTTATTAAAATTTAAATCAATTAACACATTGTTTGAAATGGCAAAGTTTTTTGATCATTTTTTTTAATTAAAATTAAAAATATCATTTATTGAAAAAAAATATTCACAATTTTGAATTTTTACAATTTTTAATAATCAATATAATCATTTTAGTAATAGGTGCAAATTCAACAAATTGTTTGCTTGAATCTATGAATTTGGTATGAATTTATTGATTAGAGACAATTTTTAAATTTTTCTGTGAAGTAGTTTTAACACGGATGCAAAGGCCATCCAGGTCAGTCAAAAATGTTCGAAGATAATGAATTGGAGGCTTTACACCTTGAAAGGTCCTGTCAAATTCAATAAAACTTGCAAGATTAGTGGGAGCCGTTTTAGAAGCAATTTCGTTTAAACATAGCAGAATTTATCCAAAGGCAAAAAAAGGGTTGCAAACAATGTAAAGCCGACAGCGGCTTTAAGACTATACTGAAAGCCATTACTAGCGCTGAAAAATCAATGCAGAACGAAAATTCGAGTAGAAAAAATCGTATGTGAGGCTTGGCTTACAACACAAAACTTAAATATTAAGAGCGCCAACGTAATGCTCAGAGTTTGGTTAGTTCTGGAGGGTTTTATTTATTAGAAGCTGCTGAAATCAGGTCACGCAATATGCCTCATATTGCGAAACCAGGTAAAAACTGTTTAAAAAAAACAGTGGTTAAGAAGTTTTGACTCACCCATTTTCTCGTCCAGACCTTAAACTGTCTAGCTACAACTGGTGCCGCACTTAATAAAATACACTTTTCTGAAGAACCCTGTTCTTGGGTTGGGTCTTAGCCTTAAAAAAAGTGTTGAGCTGTTTAAATGCGAATTTCATATGTTGTCAGAACTATGCAAAAAGGTCATGGCTAACAAGGACCAATACCTTAAATGATTGTATATGATGTTGTGCAATTAATGCTCAAAAGCTGCCAAAAATTATGTTATTTTAGATTTTACACAAAATATACTTTTACTGCAATTTTGAGAATAAAATAATTAAAAGATTTGGTTTGTTGTGCTTAATTCCCTTTTTTTAATAATTGATAAAACAAAATAGTTAAATTTATTGTTGGTGGATAAAATATGTGCAGTTGCTTAGGCTAGATCTTCCAACGATAAATTTCAGTATTTTTTTATCAATTATTAAAAAAAAGGGAATTAAGCACTCAAACAAAAACTTTTAATAAATAATTGTATTCCCAAAAACAACTTTGATAATGAAATTTTGCAAGTGCACGTGCATAAAAAACTGAACTGGCAAATTGTTTTTATTTTGATTTCTTGCGAAAACAATAAAAGCAATATGTTTTTGTTTTTAATATGTTTTTTCTTTACCCACTTCCAACTTCAATTGATGTTGGGAGAATTCCAATTAATTGTAGTGGGGAATGTAAGAAAAGATAAACTCACTGTTTTATTGTTGGTATTTTGTTTAGGCTTTGATATCGTTGCAAACAAGACGTTTTGAGTGTAGGTAATTCTCATTACCTCTGTAGTCTTGTTTGCTGATAGCTTTGGCTTTTCTAAAATTTAGGAGAACGTTTCGTAATGATCTGGCCTTAGCAACCAGTGAAATGCGCATAGGAACATCCTCCAACAATAAATTTCACCATCTTTTATCACTTATTAAAAAAAAGGGTATTAAGCACAACAAACAAAATCTTTTAATAAATAATTGTATTCCCAAAAACAACTTTGATAATGAATAAAAATAATAAAAAAATCTTATGTAAAAATTTTAGACCATTGTATAACATTTTAATAAAAATAAACGGGCATGTTCTAGAAATTGAAATGAAGTGGAATTGAAATCCAACGAGATTTTGATCCCAATTATTAACAAAATGACTGTAGTTTTTCCTATTTTGAACAGTGATTCTTGTAAAGATAATTAGTTTCCCAAGTATGAAGTATATAAAATGAAATATTTTTATGAAATATCTTTACAGGCTCGTTTTCAAAATTTATGAGATTTTAAGTCCACTTCATTACGATTTGTAGAACATGACCGATAGTCAAAAAACACGATATCGATATCGATGAAATTAAAAAAAAAATTAATTTACTTTATATACAAACTTGACACAATTTGTACACTGGGATATATTTTTATACTTTTTGCATTCAATAGTTATTTTAGTTTAAGAATAAAAAAAACTAATATCTACTGTATTTAAATTTTTTCTTTTTTTAATTTCAGATAAAATCTTTATTAAATTTCATTAATATTTATAAAAAATAACACGCTTAAGTCACTCAACGTTATTAACTTAATCCCTATTAAATTAATAGAATCAACTGTAACGTGTCAAAATTCCAGCCAACAACAAAGTTATAATAAACTTTTAAGACAACAACAAGCAACAATAATTAACAATAATTATTAATGATAGAATATTAAATGAAGAAACAGCGTTAAGGAACAAAAATATACAGCTGCCAGGTCTAGCAGTAATAGTCACTTTTGCTATTTTGCCAGTTTTTTTACATACAAATCAGCCAGTTTGATTTTAATGCAATTTTGATCAGATTGCACAGTCATCAATCATGGATTCCACTGACACCGGCTGCAGTTATTCGTTTGACAGCTATAAATCCCGCAGTGGTACTTCGTTAAATTATAGCAGTGATATAAATGCCATTAGCGTTGATTTGCCAGAACAATCAGACGACTTGATTTCATCATATAATGGCTTAAAGTATTTGCCAAGTTGGCCGCCGGTTAATTTAGAATTTCATAATTTAACATATAAAGTACCAGATGTAGGCAAAGGTAAGTTTTATTTATTATGCCCTCTACAACTAGTGGTGAATAAGGGTATACTAAGTTTATCATTGCGTGTGAAACTTTTTTACTATTCATTTAAAACCCCATAAAATATAAATATTCCTTGGTCCTTGAACAATCCTTAGTCGATTAAGCCATGCCCGTCTGTCTGTCCATCTGTTGAAAACAAAAAAAAATAATAACATTGGTGTAAAACTGTTTCTAGTTATCCTAAGCAGCTTGAGAATGAAATCGAGCAAAATCGGTTCAGTAGGATAAGAGTCATGAATCCAAATGTGGAACCACTAACAAAAACAAATAGCAGCGGAATGCACATATCGCCGCTGTTTTTACTAACTGACATAACTGAAATTTTTGAAAATTTAGTTAAATACAAAATATAAAAATATTTTTCTTTTTCTTTATTTTACACATAATAAAGGATGTTATACTACATAAAAAATAATGCATAAGCCCAATTTCATTCGTATTTTGGCTAGGAAATGACTACATTTAAAACAAAAAAGATTAAAAGTGCTCTCCTGTAAAATTTGTTAAATGTTAGTTAAGTCGGTTAGTTAAAACAGCGACGATTTTGGTATATGATTATACACCAAATTCGTCGTAACTTGAAATCATACCAAAAGTCCGCATATAAAACTCACTCTCGGAAAACACTTTAGCGTAAAACAGTAACGTATTTGGAAAAAGTTTCCTGACGTACTGGCCTAAGCAACCAGCGACATGCGCATAGAAACTAGCTTTCCCACAACAATAATTTTCAGTGTTTTTAATCATAAATTGGGATTATTAGCACATCATTAATAAATGAATTAATTAATAATAAACATTTCATTTCCGAAAATAATTTTTGAGTAACGAATAACGCTATCGTAATAATATTTGGTCTGTCATAGATTTATATGACTAAGACTTAAGATCGGATCGGAAACGAATTATGCTGTAGTAATAAAATTCCGTATATCACAATAGAATAGACAAAGAATAGAAATCACACTGTCAACTTTCGTGCCAAATCGGTTTATAATTACCTCTATGCCCCATATAACGCCCACTCTTGGGAAACACTTTAGTACGCGTGAAATAACGTTGTTGTAATAAAATTTGGTATGCTATATTTTTATATCTGCCATCGGTCCATAATTTACCATAGGTCCAGTGCTGCCAATCCGTGTGTAATTACACATATTATGTGTAATTTATACTTGCATGTGTAGCCCATGTGTAATTTGTTTCATGTGTAATCTGCGTGTAATTTTACTTTATGTTCTATTTTTCATTAATTTCTGACAGAAAAGTTGTTCTTTTTAAATATTTTTTAAGAAATAATGTTTAAAGTAAACTGTCAAAATGTGTGTCAAAAAGGAAAAAGTCCTTAAGTCGACTTAAGCAACATTTGAGTTAATGTCACATTTGTAATCTCCATGTTTGAAAGTACCGATGGACAAAGTTTCAATTATTTTTTACGATTTTTTAGGAATTCATGAAAGGAATTTTTGCTTATTTTTTTCAATGTGGGATAACATTTAGAATAAAAGCTTAAGTTGACTACCGATCCGTGACGTTTGGAGTATTAAGGAATCAAAACTTAAAAAAAACTACAGCCGAACAAAAGTGATAATTTTATAAGAATTAAAATATAAACTAAAAAAAATAGACTTAAGCACTTTTTCCTAATTGCCACAGAAATATGTGTGCAATTTATTTTAAGACTATCGAGTGGGCGATACGGGAACTCATAATTCAATAAATTGTTTTCCATTAAATAGAACAATTAACTTGAACACAACCTTGCCAAAATTATTTTTAAAATAACTGCATCTTAACCTGCTTTTAACGTTAAAAACTGCACATAAAAATAGCCCAAAGGAATATATATAATTTACTTAATTATCATATTATATTATTAACGAATATCGTTACTTTGTTGGCATTTAACCAAAACTTATTTTAGTTCCGGCGCAGATTTGCTATTTGTCAAGTGAACATACATGAAAAATTGCTGCAATAGAAATTTTTCAATAAAAACTCAAATGCAACTTTAAAAAAGAAATAACAAAAATCACAAAACGTAAGCAGGGACATAATTAAACTTTCAAAAGTATAAGCCAAATAAACTACTACAACGGCTTGGCAAACATGTCAAAATTGTACGTTTGTACAATCCTTTTGCGTTGCTTATGGCGGGTATTTGACAAACGATTAATACATTTTTGTAAAAAAATCGAAATGTTGCATATTTTCCAAACTTTTTGCGTTACCTAGAGCTAAATTTATTCATTTAAGTGAAAATTTTGCAGAGTCAATAAAAAAACGACGAAGCATATAAAATTATAAAGAACAAAAATTTTTAATTAGAATTTATTGCAAAATTGTTAATTAGGTTTATGTAGTTTATTTATTAACCGAGAGTGCGTATTTCCCAAGTCGTTTGTGTTATATGAGTATGAGTATGTGTTTAGCAAATTAGGTAAGAGAATGGCTTAAGAAATAATTAATTAATTAATTAAAATTAATGCAGCACCTGCAAAACATGCACACAGTTTACAAAAAAACTTATTTTTTTAATAAAAAACTTCAAAACTGCTCAATGTTTGGAAAAACTGCAAAAAGCAGATAAATCTGCACATTTGGCAACGCTGCAGATAAGTCACAGCCGCATATACATATAACTCTAACATGTTTTTTTAACTAATATTATTAATTATTAAGTTTACACTGTAATTACGATTTAAGTTTAAGCACGGGTAATTTTTTATTTTGTTGAAAACGTTTTCAAAAGTTGAAACAATCCTAAACACGAGCTTATCAGATTTTCTAGAATATATAATTGTACAATTAAAGTATTTTAATTGAGTAGCAGTTTTAAAATCACATGTTTTGTAATAACTTTAATATAAATTATAATTAGTATTGTGGTTATTTTATTGAACTGTTAATGGTTTTTAATCCAAATTTTGATATTTAAATCAGGCTTAAGTTCAATGAATTTAATTTTCATTATCAATAATTATTTTCGGGAATGAAATATTTTATTAATTAATTCATTTATTAATGATGTGCTAATAATCCCAATTTTTTAATGAAAACACTGAAATTTATTGTTGTGGGAAAGCTAGTTTCTATGCGCATTTCGCTGGTTGCTTAGGCCAGCTCGTCAGGAAACTTTTTCCAAATACTTTAGAAAAGCTAAAAATATTATACAAGTAAGACCATAAAGTGAATAAGAATTTTAAAACACTCAGGTCTTACATGTAACAATATCAAAGCTTCAACAAAGACACAACAATAAACCGTCAATTTTTCTTTCTTACATTCCCCTAAAATTGGCTGGTTTTTTTTCCAACACGAATTGTAGTTGTAAGATTAAAGATTAAGTTATTTTTATGAAGAAAGGAATTTTACAACATTAAATTAATTAAAATATTGATCATTTTTAATTTTTGACTGATCTGGGAATTGAACCCAGGTTTTTACGGACAGGTTGCCCAGACTAGTTTCGATTGTAACCACACAATCTCTTCAGTTGGTTTTTGGGGTTATTAAAATATAATTAGTGTCCATCGAAAAATATATGTATGTATATTGTAAAAGAATATGTATTTAGTGCAAAACTATTACCTTCCAATTTTTTGTTTAAGTTTATAGCTCTTTTCTAGGTTTTTATTCTCACACCACAATATTGGAGAGATTATCTCGGCGGCGAACGTCATGATGATTCATCATGAAACATACTGACAATGTTAAATCACCAATGACAAATGCGTCATACATGAATTTTTTAAGCCATTGAAGCACAGCCGCGAATAACATTGTTAGTTACAAAAGTTTTTAACAGACAGGATTAAAATGTTTCTTTTTAGATTATCAAAAATAATGACAATAAAAACTTTTATGAAAAATATCAAGAAAATCTAATTTTAATTAACATGCTAAATTACAGTTCATAATTTTTTTAATAGAGGAATTTCTTACTAAAGTTTCATAAATGAATTCTTATGACATGATTTGTCTTCCTATTAAATCGTAATTGAAAAAATCAATGATTCGTTTTTTTCATTATATTTTAATGCATTATTTGAAATATTTTTACTATCGTTTCAGTTATAAATAATCTAATATGAACTCATATGTTAGAAAGATATTGATAACAACGTCTCTATTAAGGAGACATATAGAAGAAACCATTTCCAAACCTACAACACAAAAAGATTTTTTTAAATAAACATTTACAATTTTATATAAAAAAAATTAAGGTAATCAGTGTTTCAGTAAATTTAAATAAATAAAAAATTAAATAAATAAATAAATAATCAGGTATGTGAAACGATTATCTAATTTTCAGTATTTTTAAAAATGTATTTCTAATACATTTTCTCTGTTTTCCTGTACATGTTTTTTTTTAATTTTTCATTTTTTTGAGCAAAAAGTTGAGCCTTTAATTCAGAAATGGATTTTTGAAATGCATCGATTTTCATTACATACCAGAATAAATAAGAAAAAAAATTTAAACAAAGGACAGTTTTATTTTTTTTAAATGGTTTGTGCACAACAGACAAACTCAGCTTTATTCATAACAGACAATGTTGCTAAGTTTCAAAACTCTTCAATGCGGTTATAAGTAAGAAATAAAAGATAATTAAAAATCTGCTATTTTATTTAAACAATTGAAGAATATTTGTAGCAGACAAATTTCAGCATAGATCAGCTTTACATCGAATAATAACAGACAATCTCGATAACTTTTAACTTTCTTTTGTACAGTGAATCTTTTATAAAAATGTCTGCAAAACTGTTTTTAGCAGTGTCGTTGTCGCATTCTATTATTAATATTTTCATAGGAATTGCGCCTTGAGGCCTAGTTTATCAGGAAACGTCAGAGGTGAAAATATCAGTATGGCAAAGTCGCTCAAAAACGCCACTGATATTGTGGGTGGGAGCTGATGTGTGTAGCACATACGAATAGGATTTTCGAAAGAAAACTATAGTCCATTATGAAACTATCACTCTATACTTTTGTGATGAGTTTTCGATTTACCTTAAAATTCCATTATGCAATAGAAGTCTTTATTTATTTATTTTTATTGTATTAAAAATGCAAAATTTTATCGAGATTGAGTTCTTTATAATATCGATATCAAGCGTGTTTTTCTGTGTCTGTCTATCTATCGAAAAATAAAACACAGTCGACCAATATTAAATATAATGTCTCAATAATTTTTCTTGAAATAATTAATTTTAAAATTTTTTCTGACAGACTATTAGAAACACTTTTATGAAAACAGTTGCACAAAATTTCTTAAAACCCTGATTTTATATAGAATTGAAAACGATACAGTTTTTAAAAGTAATTTTGAAAAATAAATCGAATAATAAAAATTACAGATATGAAACAAATTTAAAAAAAAGGACAGTTATATTTTTTTTAAATGGCTTATGCACAACAGACAAACTCAGCTTTACATTCATTCATAACAGACAATGCTACTTAGTTTCAAAATTCTTCAATGCGGTAATAACCAAGAAATAAAAGATATTTAAAAATCTGCTATTTTTTTAAACAATTGAAGAATATTTGTAGCAGACAAATTTCAGCAAAGATCAGCTTTATATCAAATTATAACAGACAATCTCGATAACTTTTAACTTTCTTTTGTACAGTGAATCTTTTATAAAAATGCTGCAAAACTGTCTTTAGCAGAGTCGTTGTCGCATTCTTTTATTAATATTTTCATAGAAATTGCGCCTTGAGGCCTAGTTTATCAGGAAACGTCAGAGGTGAAAATATCAGTATGGCAAAGTCGCTCAAAAACGCCACTGATATTGTGGGTGGGAGCAGATGTGTGTAGCACACACGAATAGGATTTTCGAAAGATAACTATAGTCCAATATGAAACTATCACTCTATACTTTTGTGATGAGTTTTCGATTTACCTTAAAATTCCATTATGCAATAGAAGTCTTTATTTATTTTTTTTTTATTGTATTAAAAATGCAAAATTTTATCGAGATTGAGTTCTTTATAATATCGATATCAAGCGTGTTTTTCTGTGTCTGTCTATCTATCGAAAAATAAAACACAGTCGACCAATATTAAATATAATGTCTCAATAATTTTTCTTGAAATAATTAATTTTAAAGTTTTTTCTGACAGACTATTAGAAACACTTTTATGAAAACAGTTGCACAAAATTTCTTAAAACCCTGATTTTAAAGTAATTTTGAAAAATAAATCGAGTAATAAAAATTACAGATATGAAATGTATAGCACAAACATATAAATTTACTTTTCTGTAAGACAACGTTATAAGTATGCTTGTAGAAGCAATTGTTAGTCAGTTTGACATTTGTTAAAACATTAATTTAAGTAAAAAATTAATTTAAGTAAAAAATTCTAATTATTCTAATTTTCTAATATGTCCATAATTTTCTGGAAAATTCTGATCAATATCGAGTAATAAATAGTAACAGAAGATCTTTTCGTTCTACATAACTTCACAATTTCATGGAATGTCAAACATTAACATTGTTATTTCTATAGTGTAAATGAATGAAAGTCAATATGGGTAAAAAAAAATTGTAATTTCAAGGTTGCACATATTATAAATCTGGCATTAATAAAGATATCATAATGAAATTTGGCAGTTATGTAGATTGAAAAGTTCTTCAAACAGTGCACTTAAAAACATCCTCCTTTTTGAATAAAAAATACAATAATTCTCAATCTCAGTCAAAAGAATTTTCATACTAAATGCTAAACAAACATCAAAAGTTCAACTTTGGCCTTAAACATCTCAACAACTGCTTAACCGATTTTAATAAAATTAAAACTGTAGGAAAGTTCGAGAGCAAAAATTATGCAAAATTATCTCTATCGGCTCAAAAGTTACAGATTTATGGCCGATGAAAAACGATTTTCAGCCACTGTGCGTCGTAGTTTAGTAAGACTAAAAATTACACTGTCAAATTACTCTAATTAATCTACTGAATTTTCTGACGATCGATCCATAATGTTCAAATGGTCCAATACAAAACCTACTTCTGGAAATACTTTTACTATGCCAAAGTTTTTTACATCTAAAAAATAATTATGATCGGTCTATAATTTAATATATAAAACTAAAATTCTCTTACTCTGGGTGGAGGGTATCAAAGATTCGGCACAGCCAAATACAGCACCTTTACTTGTTCACATTCTCTTTTTTTTATAAATTAAGCTCAGATTTAACGATATAAGTGATGTTTTATTTAGGAATTTTTTTATTTAAGAAATGTTTTGCCAAATTGTTGTATAATCTATTAAGCTTGAGGTTTTTTTTTTCTTTTTTATATAAAAAAATGTTAACATTTATTTTATTATTCCAATATTTCGATACAGAAATGTGTATCAGCATTAGGGAAAAAATTAAACAATTCAAATTAACGTTTTTTTTTTAATAATGAAAAGCCAACATAAAAAAATATACGAAAACAATTATAAAATTAAAAAGGGATTTTTAATTATCTAAATTTTTCCATTAGTTTGAGTAAAACTTAAGACCAGAAAGTGTAGGCGTTATTTGCAGCAACCTGGGTTCGAATCTTGGCTCAGCCAATTGTTATACCATTCGCCGAAGGTAAAAGTGTATATATAAGCTTGTAATTCCATTTGTAATTTCTACAATATTGTTCTTAGACCATATAAAGTATATACATATTTTTTTTTTTTTACCTATACTATTCCCGCGAAGCTCTTCGCTTGCCTGCAGGAGACCAGAGTCTCTGGCGGGAATCAAACCCGAAACCCTGGCACAGATAGACTAGCTCACTACCAGCTAGCCTACCGGGGCACCTTATGCGTAGCGAAGCTGATTTAATGATCCGTCTGTCCGTGTTTACGTTGAAACAGGTTTTCCGAAGACCCCATAAATTATTGTGACTATGCTGTTATATATTTATGTCACATATACAACGTTACAGTTTGCTTTTGAAGCTAAGCCTGATCGGTTCACAAATGGCTTAGATATGAGAAAAAACCACAACTGCCTCTTATTTTACCCATGAATCCCTTGTTGTTTTTTGACAAGCGCCAAAGCCTTTAAATTTAGTACAAGCATCATGGTTATCAATACACAACAGTCAACAAAATGTGGACGAGATTAAAGAAGTGGGCGTGGTACTTCTCATATAAAGATATTGGCCCATAATCATAGTCAAAAATAATGTCGACTTTTTCTAAAGTATACTGTACACATACACTTAAGGCCAGGTTTAGTTTGAAGTATACATTATTTTGACTATGAGTATGGGTCATTATAGATTTCTGTATATCTACTTTTGAATTTCGTATACATTTCTGGGTTGTTAATACACAAAATTATTAAAAAAGAGTGGGTTTTATTGAATAAATTTGCTTGACACCTCCCCAAAAAAAAAGGATCTGCAGCAGCAAAAAGTAGCAAAGTGCACATAATATATATATATATATTATCTGGATGCTTAAAAATTCTAAGTCCGTCTGGAGATAGAAATTTACGGAAAATTATTCGTTTGGTTTAGAAAATGTGTTAAGTCGGTCTACTATTTTATCTTCCACCCATACAAATATCCTCTCGTAAGCTAAAACCACGTTTTTTTATTTTAGTTAACGACACTTATAATGGTCACAAACGTCACTTCCAGCCGTTGGCGTAGATAGGGGAGGGTTAGGGTGGGCAAAACACACCAAGCCTAACTTCTGCCCATCCCAGACTTTTTCCTTTTAATATTGCCGATCTAATATTCCTTAATCCATTTCTTTTACAAAAAATTAAATCCAAAATCGGTAAGAATATCCATCCAAAAATTTACAAATTTTACAAGTCGCCTTCCTACTAGTTCTGCTAATTGCGCAAGAAGCTCCTCAGCTATGCATAGAATAAAACACGGTCAAAAATTTAGAAGATTTAAATATTGAAAACGAAATAGTCAAATCCAAAAATAAAATATTTTGTAAAAAAAATAATAAAAAACCCCAGCTAGAATTTTTTGAAATTTTTAGTCATATTCGAATTATTTTTGACGCAGCTAAAGAACCAGAATATGCGCTCATTTTCTGATCATAATAAAACTTTTGTCTGTAGAAAATGGTACCCTACCTGCGACTCTTCTTGATGGATAATAAGATATTTTCGTCTCTATTTTTAATAGTGTTTGCTATTAAATTTTTAAACCAAACACTTACATCATAAGCGCGTATCATTTTTGTGTCGATTTTAAGGCCGTGTAGTAAATAATTACACTGTGCAAGAAATTTACACTTTTTTTCGTGACAAACTGGGCGTTTTCACATAATTCGGGTACGCTGAGTCCAGTGGTGCCCGCGGTTTTTTAAGATTGGCTCTGGTTTTCGAGATATACCGTTATTTCGAAAATGGAGGAGGTTGCACAACATATGCTCGCGTAACTCAAAAACCCTTTAGCTAATTGAAAACACAATAAAAGAAAATTAAAACTTCTTTCTAATATCCGCAGGCGTTTTAGAAACATAATTTTTTTTTTTTGGGAAAAAAATAATTTTTGTAACAAAATTTCGAAAAAATGCAGACGTATATAAAACGAAATTCCAAACAAAACAAGTCATAAATGATTAAAATCTGTTTGCAACTTTTGATTTTATTCACAAAAGTCGAAAAATTTTAATTAATTTAAGAATTTCATAAAACGCAATATTTGTATGGGAGCCCCCCTAAGTGATGGTGATAAAGGGAAAGTATAATTTGAGAAAATGTTAAGAACAAATAACTAATGGAGGTCAGTCATACATTTTATCCCCCTAGGGGCAACTCCTGGGCATTTATGGGACTTTTTCTTCAATATATTTCTAGTCTGCATTGAACATTTTGTATGGAAGCCCCCTTAAGGAATGGAGATAGCGGGTGGGTATGTTAGAAATAAATGATTGAGATGAAAAATAAAGTGGGGTTGGTCATACATTTGACCCATCTATGGGTATCTCAGGCGCTGCAGGTGCAAAATTTAAGGCTAGGGTTCTACGCGTATAAAAAACAAAATGTCAAACAAAATAAGCTATAAGTGATTAAAGTCTGTCTACAACTTTTGATTTTTTTCAGAAAATATGAAATTTTTTTATTTTTTATAATAACCAAACTTAAAAATTTCAAAACATTTATTTTTGTTGTTAATTAGTTAAAGTTAAAGTTTTTATTTAGAAATTTATTCTTCTTCCTCCTGCAGATTCCAACAAATATCCCCTAATAGCGAATCAAGTTGTTTGCCGCTAAACCAGTGTTCGAGCCTGGCTGTTACTTGGTGAAATCTCTCGCCATGTTCATCAGACTCGGCTGGTGATTGTTCATTAAATTTTTCGGCATGGTAATGCAAAAAAATGTATTTTCAATGACATTCTAACGTTTAAGTTTCTAAATGCGGTTAGCATATTTTTGATTAAAATTCGCCAGTTTTCGGACCGATAATTTCCTAATACATTTTCTATTACTGATTTCACACAATTCCAGGCCAATAGCTCAATATCATTCAATGCAACCTCAAATTCATGGTCCTTCATAAGACGACGAATGTCCGGTCCATTAAGAGTTCCTGTAAAATAAAAACATTATGATATGAAATATAAATCTAATTTAATATAGTAGTTAGGGTTCATACCTTCTTTTACATTCATGCCGATTAATCGTGGAAAAATTCGGCGCAATTCGGTAAAAGCAACACCATCTGGGCTCAATGCTTTTATAAAAATTTTTACAATACCCAGTCTGATGTGGAGCATTTATGACTTTATTTCTTAATTCTAAGAATGTTTTAATCGGTAACTGTGGATTTTCCAAAATTCCTACCGCAAAGTGAAAGTATGGTAATAATGCATGCATATTTCTTTGGAATAGCATAAATTTGAATATTTGTTCTTTTGTTTTGTATTTTAAATGGCACAAAAACCGCATTTAAAAAATTTTACGTCAATATGTCATTGAAAATAAATTTTCTGCATTGGCACATTCTCCCTATCGGCCCTTTGCTGCAATAGAGTCATAACTCAAATTTGAATTTCTAGCATCTAAATTTTTAATTCTTCTCTCTAGAGTTGAATATAGAAGATATTTGTATGAAATTTTTACACAATATGAAGAAGCGATATGGTGATTAACTCCACATTATTAGCTAGTAGGTGGCCCTATGTTCCACTGTGAGCTAAAGCATTAAATACATTAGCTTAAAAATCAGCGTTTTTGAGTTAAGACTCTATTGCAGCAAAGGCTCGATATATACATTATGTTGAATAAAGAATTTAATAATTAAAAAAAATCCTATGAAATGCTCCATATAAATTATATTTTTCATATATATTGAAGAAAAAGTCCCACAAATTCCTAGAAGTCGCCCCTAGTGGTATATAATGTATGACCGATCTCAATTAATTTTTTCTTCTTAACATTTTCTCAAGACATACTTGCCCCTTATCGCCACTTCTTAGGGGAGCTCCCATACAAATATTCCGTTGTATGAAATTCTTAAATTAATTAAAATTTGTCGACTTCTGTGAATAAAATCAAAAGTTTCTAACAGATTTTAATTATTTATGGCTTGTTTTGTTTGCAGCTTTTTTGATATGTCAGCAAAAAATTAGAAGCCTAGCTGCATTTTTTAATTTTTTATGAATTTTTAAAAAACAAAAATTTCGAAAGTTTGATAATAAAAATTAATTTTTCTTTCAAAAAAAAATTATGTTTCAATAACGACTACTCATATTAGAAAAAAAGTCTTATTTTTCTTAAATGAAATTTAATTTCGGTTTTTTTAGTAATTCCCATAAACTAAACCGTTTTTGAGTTACCTGAATATATGTTGTGCAACCTCCTCCATTTTCGAAATAACGGTATATCTCGAAAACCAGAGCCAATCTTAAAAAACCGTGGACACCAGTTTATTCAGCGTACCCGAATTATGTTAAAACGCCATGTGCCCGGCTTGTCTGTTTTTTCAACTAGCATAGTGTTAGTTTTTAATCACCAAATTATTAAAAACAAAGATTCAAACAGATAATATTATTTTCGGGAATGAAATATTTTATTAATTAATTCATTTATTAATGATGTGCTAATAATCCCAATTTTTGAATGAAAACACTGACATTTATTCTTGTGGGAAAGCTAGTTTCTATGAAAAAACGATTTTCCAAATACTAGCAAGAATAAATTTTTAAATTATAAACGGAATTTTATATAATTACTGCCGTATTCATAAAAATATTTTTAATTTAAAAAAAAGGGCATACAAAACAAATTGTGTAGAAAAATTTTACTTAATAAAAGTTTTTTAAATTTAATAATTGTTTATAAATACGGATCTTACTATTATTTATATACATATATACCTTTAACTTGAAAACACTGGTTACCTTAACTTTTTCTTAAAAAATTGGTTCAGTGCAAACTGAATTTTTGTGATAGGCTGAGTTCTAAAAGATGGGTTGCAAAGCAATTCTCTTTTT
Organism: Pollenia amentaria; assembly: GCA_943735925.1. NCBI lineage: Eukaryota > Metazoa > Arthropoda > Insecta > Diptera > Polleniidae > Pollenia > Pollenia amentaria. The sequence continues at coordinate 180,827,056 of OX031007.1, read as the reverse complement.
TAAGTGCATGCTACAATAGACGTATTACCTTTTATTAGGTTGAAACAAAAAAAGGATTTATTTTGTTCTTGCACTTGCCCACCCCAGAATAACACTCCAGATACGCTTATGCTTCTAGCAACATCGAATAATAAAAAATATAATTCATGAAAATAATAAAATAAGACTACTTATGGCTAAAACAAAATACTTATGTATAAATACTTCTTTTACTAAAAGAGTGTTTCGTTGTAGAAATGGTCACAAAATAAAATTGTTATATGCTGGATTTCATGTCAAGTGACCCACTAAATTATTTTTTTTATACTCGCATCCCACTAAGCGACCAAAACTACCTTAAAGGAAAAGACCTAAGCTTTCTTTTGAGCAAAAATAAAAAATAAAAAAAATACTCCTTTCAAAAAAAATATAAAAATAGTTTTAAATTTAAGAAAAAAAAAAATTTTTAAAAAATTTAAAAAAAAAAACAAAAAAAAAATATTAAAGGACTTATGTGATTGAGATTAAGTTTTTTAGATTAGTTATCTTTTTGGTTTTATTATTATTATTTTATATTAATTTAATTATTATTACAAATAAATAAAAAGATTTAATTTGTCAACATCTCTATAGAAAAAGTGATTTTATTCCTGGGATTAACATATTGTGGGTATTACAGTATCGAGGGAATGAAATGCTAGTTCGGTATGTTATATACCGTCGGAAAGGCTAATTTGTCTAGTTTCTCAGCATAAGTTTTATTTTTAAGATTTTAGAAACACTTACACATAAAAAGGAAAAAATTCAAAATAGTGCATATGCTTAAAATTGAAAAACCCTCGTCTTGAGTTAGAAATTATTTTTTTTTATACATATCCCACTCTCATCCTACTAAGCGACCAAAACTACCTAAAAGAAAAATGCATAAGCTTTCTTTTGAGCAAAAAAAAAAACAAAAAAAAAATACCGTTTCCAAAAAAAATAAAAAATAAATTTTAAATTTAAAAAAAAAAATTCTAACAAATTTAAAAAAATACAAAAAATTTTTCGATAGCTTGAAGAAATAGCTATCTAATTTGTTTGGGACAAATTTTGCTAACACCAATAGCTAATAAGTTAGATGGATGAGAAAGAAAACCGGTTTGGCCAAAATGTCAAATTTTGACCCCCTCTAACTCAGAAACTTTTTGACCGATCTTGTTGAAAATTTGTGTATAAACTACTATTCAATAAGACTAACCTTGGTGCATTTCATCCAAATCGGAAGACATCGACTTCAAAAGTTGGGTCACTTGACATGAAATCCCCCATATATGTATTACTCATGCTAGGAACACAACTGGCACGAACGACGAATTTCGCCCAACACGGCTGAATAAATTCGTCGTATGGCGCACAATAACGACGAATAACTAGCAGCCAGTGTTGCCATTTTGGCATTTTTGCAGCTAATTAAGCATTAAAAATTTTTATTTAGCTGGAAAATTTTCATTTAGCACTTTGCATTTTATTTAGCATTATTAGAAAATGTTTTTAGCTTTTTTTTAGCATTATTTACTTTACAAATTTAGACGAGTGTTTTTATTGATATAACTTAAATTTACTCATAAATTATAATAAATTTTGACTAAATATAGTTGAACCCAAAATGAAATTTCGTATGAAAAAAATAGGATATGAGAATATTAGAAATGCCCTTTATCATTGATTGTAAATATTATTTGCCCTTTGATATTACGATTTAAAAGTACAAGGAAATTTCACTTTGTATTTAGATAAAAATTCAATAGTGTAAATTTTTAAAAAAATTGCTTGCTCTAAACTGCTGAAAAAAATAATAATTCTAAAGCTTCAACTTTTCTTAAACTATAAATTTTGCATGTATCAGGGGTTTGCGGGCCCGTACATTTAAAATTTAATCTCAGCAACATGTGCTACAAAATCTACCCACTTGCTTAAATATAACCATTTATTTTAATTTCGTTAAATATAAGTCACTAAAATGTATTTAGTCTCGATAAAATTTCATACTGGTAATACATTTTTAACAAAAATCTTTACAAAATTTTAGCAATATTTTTAGCATTTTTTGGCCAAGTCTAATGGCAGATTTAGCTGTAAAATTTTATTAGATCTGGTCATACTGCTAGCAGCTTTTACAATTGAGAAAGTTGATTGCTGTTTGTGCAAAGAGAAAGAAATAGTGTGACCATATTAAAAAAATAATGCTTAAAAATAAAACATAATCAAAAACACAACTCAAAACTATTTTTTAATAGCAAAATACTTTGTATATTTATTTTAAATGTTATAAATACAATAAAAAAAACAATTATTAAAGTAAAAAGTATCTTTATTTACTAAAATACTTCTTAGCTAAAACCAAACATGGTCACCTGGTACTGATTTGTTCGTCCTTCGCCGATGTATGAAATATAAATAAATCTATTGCAAAGTCGCCGCGTATGACGAATTTCGGCGGACGCTATTATTGTGTGTATTTTCATATGCACCAATATGTTTTATTTTTGGAGACGAATATTCGAGCCCAAAAATTCGTCGTTCGTCCCAGTTGTGTTCCTAGCATCATGTGTAAAAATAAACCAACCGATAATCGTCTGTTTACAAACACTATAAATCTGTAATAGTTAAATAAAATTTAAAAATTTTCCGTGGTGGTGGGGTGTAATAGATTTGACTCGGCCACAAATATAGCTTTTTAATATTGCGACTGTTTATTCAAAGTGATTTATTTTAGACAAATTAATTATTTTTAATTTTTATTTAATATTCTATTTCCGTTCATTTAGTCATTTTCTTTCTTTTTATTAGCAATTAAAATTTTCTCCACCACTAGTGGTGAATATAGGTACATATACTAAGTTTTTCATTCCGTATGAAACTTTTTTCGGTATACATCTAAGACCCTATAAAGTATATATATTCCGGGTCCTTAAGCGATTCTCGATTGATCCATGTCTGTTGAAGTTTCGCTTATTTTCGAATGACTTAACAGAAAAGAAAAATGTTCTCTTAAGCAGCTTGGATTTTAATCCAGCATACCCAAATGTGGAATATCCTCCATAAAAATATTATATTATTGTTACAAAAACTAACATAAATTGTGATATGGACCGACTGCTATTAAATTTTTAACAAATTCTGTTGATAGGACTAGAAATCATACAACATACCAAGTTTTCATTATTTACCATAAGTCCCATCGAAAGCCCCCTCTCGGAAGAACTTTAATAACAGTTTAAAACAGTTACTTATAATCATAATAATATTTTGGTGAATTTTTGCTTGTTTTAGCTTTATGTGGATAAAAATAACACCATCAGATTTTGTAATAATATTTTCATGATTTACCATAGGTCACATACAAATCATGTCACATAATACCCATATTCGGGAAATACTTAAATACGTCTAAAACTATTACAAGTAATACCGTTACAAAGATCCCATATTAAGCCGCATTCCAGAAAGAACTTTAAAATGCATAAAAACGAATTATCATCTGTGTCACAGAGTACAATTCCGTTCGGAACCGAAGAAAACACATTTGTTTATTGATAGAAAGTATATTTTGTCCTTAAAGGTACTGAAAACTCCCATTTGGTTCATGAAAATAAAAATTTTTTTCGTTCTTTTCTGAAGAACCAAAATACGGAATTAATTCCGTTTCCAAACGGAATTGTACTCTGTGATATGGCTGTATTTATGATACTGTACTAATATTTGGTAGAATTTAGAGATTTAAATACAAAAAAGCACTTTCAGGATAATGTGATGATAGGCCTATAATTAACTTTATGTCCAATATAAATCCCACTTCTGAAAATCACTTAAGCACACTTAAGCTGAAACGATTTGTTTTTTTATTTGGAAATAAGTTTATATATATTTTTTTTTATTTTTTTTTTTTTAAGTCACTATGAAATAAAATCATAAAACTTATGATGATCGTCATTTAATTTATCAAATGTCCCATATAAAACGTGCTATTGGAACAGACTTGTATACGCCTAAAGCTCAAACGAATTATAATACTGTCCCACTCCTGCAGTATTCTTACTCTCGGTGGAGGGTAGCTAAAATTCGGCATTGCCGAATACATTAAGCACTTTTAGTTGTTTCTTTATAATTTATTTGTTGACATATTCTCATATTACAAGCTTGAGATTAAACTCATAATACCTTTACCCTTGTATAGGGTATATTTAATTTCATGGCATTGTTTACTGTGCATAGAACTTTACATGTTGAATAAATAATTAGGAGCACTTTGTACCAAATGCTAAAGAGGTGTTGACACATTAAATGCAGTAAATAAAGCGTGAATTGTGACGAAAACTGAAAAATAAAAGCACATTTTACCAACAATAGCAAAGTGTTTTCAGTTGTGATGGTTTTTGTTTAGGATACATTTAGATATTAAGATTCTATAGAAGTTGCTAACTTTGCTTTAAGTTTTTTCCGAACTTTGTTTTAGCAAAAAAATTAAGTCCAATAAACTTGTCCGAAACAAAACAAAAAACCAAAAATGTTTCTGCCTAAACATGTCCTAAAAAAAACTACAAGTCCCGTATAGGTATATTTTCCAAAAAAAACCCTTGTACCTTGAACTCATAACAGTAGTACTCTAGAAAATTCATTATTGCACATTGGACCCATGTGCAATCAAGCCTGCCAGAGGGTCTTGATTTTTCTTGATATACAAGAATTTTTCAGTGCTTGTCAAGAATCAAGAAAAAAATGTTTTGTCAAGATTTTTTAAAGCCCATCCAAAAAAAAACGTTACTGTTTTTTTAAATTTGTTAACAATTTTCCTAAAACAAAGCAGTGTGAAAAGAAAATAAATATTTCATCGTTTTTTTAAGATATTTGTTTACAAATCTATTAAATTTTTAAACACTAATAATTTGACAACATTGAGATGGTTATTTGAAACAGCAACACGTATCCAAACTTGTTTTCCCTATATTTTCAACACTAATAGCACTGCTTTAATCTGAAGCTTTTTATGTAACAACCGGGGCACCCGTCGGGTTAGTCTAATTCGAGTGTGCTGAACCCAGTGTTGCTAATCGATTTTTGACCCCATGACACTTTTTATCATTGTGATGTCAGCCTAAACATCACTTGGCCAAATTTGGATCAGGGTCAAAAATTAAATTATGTCATCAATGGAATGACACATGGGCATCACAGAAATAAGGAATCGGAGTCAGTTTAATAGAACATGTCATCGATGCGATTACTTAGTACCATCGGAGAAAGGCTCAATTGTCAATTATCAAACTGTCATTAAATTGAGTCATTGACTTAAGTCAAAGTGAGAGAATATTATTATTTACTGACCCGTTACACATGTGTGTTTCACTTTTCTTATATTCCGTCCTTTGTTAATAGAAGAACTCTCAATTATAAGACACCAGCGGCTTTGGTTTTCGTAATCATTCTACTTAAAGAATTTTATATATTTAACTTAATAATTTAAAACAATAGAATATGGGAATTTTTGATTCTAAATTTTCTTTTTAAGCATGTAAATACTGTTAACTATAAATGTGGCATCGAAATGATGTCACTGTAGTCATACCACAGATGACACATAAAATATGACAAAATTTTATGCACAGAAAAAAATTAAATATTGTCTCTAATAACCAAATTCATAGAATCAAGCAAACAATTTGTTTCTTTTGCGCCTATTACAAAAATGATTATAAAAGTGAATATTATTTTTTCAATAAATGATATTTTTTAATTTAATTAAAAAAATGATCAAAAAACTTTGCCGTTTCAAAGAATTTGTTAATTGATTTAATTAAATTATGTTTTGACAATTCCCAATAACAATTCTACAAGTTGAAATTTATTTATTTTAAACGAAAAACTCAATTAAGATTTTTGTTATTTTATTAATATCTAAATTAAAAATTAATTTTTAAACAACTAAAAAGTTAATTAAATTAAAATTATATGCTTAATTTTCTTTCAACTAAAAAAATAATTGATTCAATTATCATATTAATTGAATTGAAATACTTTTTAGAAAATTTTTTAACTGAAGAAAAACTACTGATAATTTTTTCTGTGTGATGACGTTCGTCATTGAATTGATGTTTCATTGATGCCATTTGGTATAACGTCATCAATATGAAGATGCATTTTTCTATCATCAGTATGAAGATACATTTTTCTATGAGTGTACCTAAAAACGCAATTTTTCTCAGTTTTCTGCAATTAATTTTTATATCGAATACAAAAATATATTATTGATAAAAATTTTAAATAGTCCAGTGTAATCGAAAACGTTTAACAGGTGACCTAAAAAAAGTGAACAGAAAATGTTGGTACAAATAGTGAGTTCATTTGTTTGTATTTTTTGCTTTTAACTTCTTTTTATAAGAAATTATTTTAGAAAGTTTTTAAAAACAAGAATGTTTTTAGTGAATGTCAAGAATTTTGCAAATATGCATCTGACAAACCAAGACCCATGAGTCCACCTTCGAAAATTGTTCTGCAAATACTTACAAGTAGTGTAGGCTATCAAATGATCGAGCTTGTCTTTTATTTGCCTTACTTTCTTACTTATTTGAACAATTTAATAAACGATGAAAAATTCAGTAAAGTAAAAATAACTGGTAAAAAAGTATAGTCGGTTAAGCTGATCAAATGATACCGCTCACAATTTTTTAGTACTTCACACAAAATGATTTCCAAGAGCAGCCCTTATTTACGCTATAACGCAATTATTGGAAATGAAAGCCATTTGTGATAAATGGTAAACTATACAAAAGAATATTGCGATATTGGACCATTACCGATAAAAAATCTCGCCTATTTTTTCCAATCAAACCTTTAATCAAAAATAAATCAGTTTTAATTAAAAATTTAATCAAGTCAGTTTAACGTTTACTTATATCGACAACACTACTGCAAAAAACTATTGTTAATGCAAAAAATATTTGATTGATACTATAAATTTGTTTACTGGTGCAAATTTAATTAATTTTTTTATTGAAATCCAATTTTATTTTTTTTTTTATGGTTATTTTTTTTTTTTAATTTAATAGTTGTAACAAATTTTAATTAAATAATTTAAATATTTTAGATTTCAAAACAATTTTGAATGATATTCATGGAGAATTTAAATCACATGAACTCACTGCCATTATGGGCCCTTCTGGGGCTGGAAAAACTACATTACTTAATCTTCTAGCAGGTTTTGGGTAAGATAATTCATTATAATAATATGTTTTTAACAACAATTAATAAGTAGGCTTGTTTTAATTTTTTTAATTTGTCTCTAGTGGTTACAATTTTAACGGAGAAATTAATGTAAATAATACACCTCGCAATGCAAGACTATTTCGAAAGATGTCACGCTATATTATGCAAAACGATGTTATAGATCCTCACTTCACCGTATTAGAAGCCATGATATTTGCCGCCAACTTAAAATTGGGTAACGACTTAACAAAACAACAAAAAATAGAAGTAGTAGAGGAAATACTTAATATGTTAAGACTACAAAATGCTGCCAACACCAAGGCCATACGTTTGTCAGGAGGAGAACGAAAACGTTTATGTATCGCTTTAGAATTGGTTAATAATCCACCAGTGTTATTTTTAGATGAGCCAACAACGTAAGTTGTTTTATATACTGAACAACATTTAAAACCATTTAGTAATTATTATTTATTTATTTTTTTTTTTTTTTTTTAATAGGGGTCTAGATGACCTTTCTTGCACTCAGTGTATCCAGCTATTACAACGTTTAGCTCATGCCGGCCGTACAATAATCTGTTCAATTCACACACCACCTGCTAAGCTATTTGAGATGTTTGATAAGGTGTATGTGCTGGCCGAAGGTGAATGTGTTTATCAGGGAATTGTTGGCAATATAGTGCCGTATATGAAAGAAATTGGTCTCACGTGTCCAGTTACATACAATCCGGCAGACTTTAGTAAGTAATTAAAGACAATTAAAATATTATTAATTACTTCTCATTAACATTATAATAACACTGGTCGTCATATAAATATAAGCAAAACATTGAATATGTGGAATTGCTACATATCGACACGCTAAATTTTTAAAATTAAAATTTATATAGCATGTCCTGTTTTGATGTCATAAGCAATTTCTGTTTTTTTTTTTTTTTTTTTTTTTTTTTTTGAATAAATAAGAAACCAAGGCCAAACCGGCCAAATGGCGTATATAATAATATATAGCATTTTCAGTTTAAATAAAAGATTTCTCAAATAAAACGAAACCTTTTTCAAATTTTTGAAATAAATAAGAAACCAAAGCCAAACCGGCCAAATGGGGTATATAATAATATATAGCATTTTCAGTTTAAATAAAAGATTTCTCAAATAAAACGAAACCTTTTTCAAATTAAACGAAACCTTTTTCAGAATAAACGAAACTTTATTCAAAATAAAAGAAACTTTATTCAAAATAAGCGAAACCTTTTTCAAAATAAACGAAACTTTATTCAAATACAGTTATACATTTTTCAAATTAAATAAAACCATTTTTAAAATTTTGTGGGAATTTAGTTTTTTTTTTTGCTAAAGAAGGTGAAAGAGCCCATGGTGTTTTGCCAACCGTAAAGAGAAAGAATATGACTCTAATTGCTACGACAGATAATACTGGCGTTGTTGACCATAAAGTTATTTCTGTATCCACGGCCCGTTTACAAGTATTTCTTCGGGAGCTCTTAGATAAAATTGAAAGCAGCCCAATGCTACAAAACTCATTTTTAATTATGGTGTATGCCAGAATCCATAAATCCTAAGTAATATGACATGGTGAACCCGATAGAGAAGACATTTTAAAAGTTAAAATTTCATGCTCAATCATTATTAAGTTATTTTACCTCTGATCGGTACATTGTAAGTGCCGCCTCTTCATTAATCAGTAATTCAAAGAAATCCAAAAAATAAATTCCCTACAAATTTTAAAAATGGTTTAATTTATTTTGAAAAATGTTTAACTGTATTTTAATAAAGTTGTATTTATTTTGAAAAATGGTTCGTTTAATTTGAAAAAGGTTACGTTTAATTTTAAAAAGGTTTTATTTAAACTGAAAAAGCTATACTATCAAGTGATGTTACGAATATTCGTATTCGAAATGCCAAGTATTCGGTTATTTTACGACATTCATATTCGTATTCGCTAAATTCAAGCGAATATTTCACGAATATTTTGTAATACTCGTACATTCCAAAAGTAAAAAAAATACAAAATTTAAAAAAATAAACCAAAAATAATAATTTTTAATAGTTTTTATTAAAAAAAAACCTTTTGCCTTTAACGCAAAATAAAATCTTCTTTTAGAAAAAAAAAATATACAAACATTAGAATTATATTGTGCCGCCACAAAAGGAATTTATGAAAATTAATCAAATTGATTTTTAGCATTCCTAAATAAAGTATCATTTGCAGCAAATGTCCAATTATCGTACGAAAATTATCGACAACTGGAATGGGTCAATGAAATATCAAGATAATTCCGATCATATTAAACAAATTAGACATTTAAAGAAGCTCGGAGAGATATTTTCGTTCTGCTTACATACAATAATTTGCTAAACAGTTTGATATTCATTACTAAACACTGTGAGAAACAAAGTTAAGATATATAAAAAAAAAACCCTTAATAAAATATATGTGAAAACCCTCCGAAATAGGTCGGTGAATTATTAAGTAAAAGCGCAAAAAGATTGAGACAAATTAAATCTTAAAGTATGTAAGTTTAAGTACCATTGTGACCATTTTATTTAGGATTTTTGTCAAATGGAATAGTTTTATTGATTAACGGAACTTTATTTTTATAAACTATTATACATTTTTACTACAAATATTTGCACTCAAAAAGAAATTTCGTATGAAAATTTATTAGTTTTATCTTAAATTTAATTTTAAATTTAGGGTGTCTTAGAAATGCTCTAATCATGTTGATTATAAAAATTAGTTTCTATTTATTTTGTTACAAATAAAAGTATAAGGAAATTTGACATTATAATATAAAAATTTTATTAAATAATCCCAAGATAAAAATTCTATAGTGTAAATGTTAAGGCATTTCATGTTAAACCACCGAAATATCAGAAACACGTTTTTGATGTAAACTGCTGAAAAAATATTAACACTGGTCAACACACCTCATGTTTTATGTCTTTCTTCCATTGTTTTTAATTTTTAATTAAATTGAGAGGTTTTTTCTAGAAGCTTTAGTTTTAAAGACATTGTGACATTTAACATTTGCTTAATTAACACAATTTTTTTAATTATTCGCTTAACATTTCACAAATGACCCTACAAACTTTAAAATATTTTCTGGACTATTAATCCACACAAAAATCTCTTTCATTTGAATAAAATCACATTGGTGAGTTTGTCTGGATATCTAACTTGTATTGCGAGAATGTTCAAAATTATGTATTTTTAGATAAGTCATTTAAGCTTTGAAAAATCCAATTGTTTCCTCCATGTTTCAATGTATGCACAAGCTAGACATTCCAACGAACTTATTTTACTAAAAAATCTGTAAACCCATTAAAAAGGCCCTGAAATATTTAGAAAGCCTCTTTGCATTTTATCTAATTTTCTTTATGTTTTATATAGTACCAAAAATAATGATCTTTAGTAAGATTGCGGTTCTCCCGCCAGATCATTTGTGTCCCAAATTTAATAGTGGGTCATTTCCCAATTTGCAGTATTCAGCACATATTGTTCATCTTGATTGGAAATATTTATTTTAAAATATTTTAAATATGCAGCTTTCCTGAAGTCTAAAAATTCAAGATACTGTGCAAAAACATATTGGCAAAAAAATTTCTGGATTATTTGCACCAAGTATTTTCTTCTTTATTATTGACGAACAATTTGGCATAAATCCAAATTATTTTGAAAAATAATCAAAAGTACCAATTTTTTCCTGTTTTTATACCTATGTATGTATGTCGTTTGTGATAGCTTAAACAGAAAAATAATTAATCTTTTGAAATTTTGCAATCTTAATGCCCTTAATTTAAAAGTACCAAAAAATCTCTATTTTACCCACGTTTATTCCCTGAAAGGCCGACTTGCAAAATGTACTTTTATTGCGATGTGCTACCGTTATAGAAATTCATACAAACAACCAATTTTAATTAAGGATGTTTGAAAAAAACGTGTTAATAATAAGTACCAAAAGTACGAAATTTCACCCTGTTTGCCCCTTTAAGTATAAATATTTCAAGCCTATATCCCTGGTGGTAGTTTAAGTCAAAAAATAAATGAACGTTTACAATTTTGCAGTTTAAATGGAGTTGATCAAAATGAAGTTTGAATTCCCCTCTTTATCCACTAAATGTACTTTTTTTGTGTCATGACGATATAGTCGTAGTTGTAGAAATTCGAACGAAAAAAAGTTTTGGATTTTAGCTTCCAGTTTTGCCATAAGATAACAAAGTTTTTGCTCCCGACTCTTTTTTACCGACCAGTGCAATTGAGGAGGTTCTTTTCAAAACTTGATTATTCCACTTTCGACAAAAATAATTTTTATTTTTTGTTTGCTTGGTAACATTAAAATGAAAATTCTGCGAAAATAATAAAAAAAAAGTTCATATCTAGGGCCTAGATGCACTATCTTTTATGTACAATTATCACCAAAATGTGTTTTGAAATCATCGATGACGGTATACCCATGTATGATATCAGCTTTGAAGCGAAATATTTATTTTTGGCGACAGTTTTTGTCATTTTATTTTTTTTCCATATCTAAAAACAAATTTATTTTCAAATTCACAGTCTCCTATCTACACACATAATCAAATCTTTAAATATACAAGGTATAAATATAAAAAAAAATAAATCTTATGAACGTGTTGAAACTTCTGGATAAGTTTGGGCATTTGAAAAATCAGTGGCTTTATGAAATTGTGGACCTCAAAAACTAGTTACAAAAACGTAAATATAATGGAAACATTTTGAATAGGATTGAATACCTGCATTTTAATTTTTAAGGAACTATTTTCTGTGAAAGTGTTGTCAAATCTTATATATAAATACGGGAACAATGTTTTTATAGCTGATTTTTAAGTATCTTATCGTCCACCGATTTTAACGAGACATATATCGTTTTTAAGGTATTTGTGTGTTTTTTTGCACAATATAAATTTCAGAATACACGTACACACAAGTATTAACGGTGGTTGAAAAATCCAAAGCTTTTTGTTGTTTTAAAATGTTTTTGTTTTTTTTTTTTTTGTACTTGCAAACAGACACGTACACACATGGGTAAAAAGCGTGCATTTTGTTGTTTTCGTAAAATGTCTACGATTTTGTTGTATAACGCACTAGTTCTCTCTTAATTAAATGTGAAGTGGTTGAATTTCTGCCACCGGACCGAATATATACATAAAAGAGTTTGTTAAGGTGTTATTACTTAAATTATTTAAAGATCATGAAATTTTCACATATTAACGAGGCTACTTTTCATTAAATTTAATTTTCGTTAAAATATTTTATGAAGAAAGGAGTTTTACAACATGAAATGAATAAAAATTTATTCATAATTTTCTTGACCGACCGGCGCACAGTGGCGCCCGTAGAGCAAGCGAGGTTGCAAAAATCAAAATTTTCATGAGTGCCGACGAAGTTTTGAATAAACCCATGTTATAGGAAACTTTTCAACGATTTCAAATATGCCACTCTTAATAATATCACATTTTTAGTTTAGAAGATATAACCGTTCAAAGTTGACCGACTTTCGGTTTTCAAAAAAACACACAATTTTTAGTCAATTTGTTGCGATTTCAGGTGTAATATCACGAAAAATAGGTAACGAATCGCCTTATTTTTTGTTTGTATTGATTGATGTATTTATTAAATGTATAATGATAAAAAAAAAATTAACTGTTTGCTCTGTGTTTCTCCTGGTAAATCACTATTTAAAAACTATCCGTTTTTTCACTATTTTTCAACTTTGACGGAAAATAAAAAAAAACTATATTTTTCTATATTTGCCATATTTGAAAAACCTGTTCTTTGATTAGTTCTTTACATAATTCAAAATTTTTATCTGCCCGTACGTGCCCGTTTGGCTTCTAGAGGTAAAAAAGTTTAAAAAGACATGGTTGCAGAAATTGTATGGCGTCCATCCCTTATATGTTTTGACTGACAGTAGTTTGATCTAATAGTTTGAAAAAAACTACTCATTGAAATTAGCAGGTATGTACCTCACATAAACAATACTTTGGCGTACAAATGGTCAGGAACAATATTGACTTATGGTCCCTACAGGTAGGCACAAATCTTATTTGGACACGTGCATAATATCAAAATTGCATTATTCAGCCTAAATCCATATGTATGCAGGGAACAGATAAATTTTTAGGCATGGTAGCATAAGCCTATATATTGCAAAATAAGCATAATGCCTGGATTAGTCTACGCCTGAAAGTTGGCGCAACAATTACTGAAACCATTAAACAATTTAAGTACTGAAAACATGGCGTTGAACAATTTAAAATTATTTGAACTGTTTAGAAAGTCAACCACACCAAAGTTTTTCACGGAAGTGAAAATTCTTCCTGAGAAGTTGACATTGATCAGCAAATGGGGCTGCGATGGATCATCCGGACAAAGCGTTTATAAGCAAAGGATATCTTCCGATGACGCTACAATATCGGATGGAAATATGTTTATGGCATCTGTTGTTCCTTTGCGGCTAAAATCGGATGATTCCCTACACTGGAAAAATCCACGACCGTCATCAGTGCATTATTGCCGACCAATAATGTTTCAGTTTGCAAGGGAATCGACAGAACTCATAAGGACTACGGTGAAGGACATTGAAGAACAAATAAGCAAGATTAAGCCTACAAAGCTGCAAATTGGAGAAGGAAAATATATTGAATGCAATTACGAGTTCCACCTGACCATGGTTGACGAAAAAGTCGTAAACGAACTGACAGGAACAACCTCAACAATGTCATGCCCGATTTGCAAAAAGAGTCAGAAGAACTTTTTTCAATTCAATTCAATTTATTTCATATATAATATGTTACATCTCAATTTTATATAATTAGTTGTAAAGAATTTAAGATAAGTATCTTTTTCTGCTTAATTATAACATATTTCAATTAGTTATCATATACATATATATAGACAGAATTATTTTGGAGGTAAAAATTTAGCAAAAACCTATTTAAACCCCTTTTTTCGTTTTATTTTTATATTTTTTTTTATCGATTTTTTACTATTATTTGTCAGAAGAACTTTGGTAATTTAAACGATTCTACAAATGAGGAGAATTACGAATATGGAATGTCACCAATGCACGCAAGGATAAGGTGTATGGAATTCTTGCTAAAACTGGCATATACCCTACCACAAGAGGAGGAAAACTTCGATGAAAATACATCAATAAAGGATAAGGAGAAGATCAGAAAGAAGCAAATACAGGAGGCTTTTTTTAAACAAGTTGGACTAAAAGTAGACTGTCCCAAGCACGGATACGGTAACTCAAACGATGGAAACACTTCTAGGAGATTTTTTGAAAATGATGAGGCAGTAACTAGAATCATTGGAATTGACAATCAAATCGTGAAAAGATTGGGAACGATCTTGGATGTTTTAAACTGCAAAGAAAATGTCAATTCTACAAAATATGGAGAATATGCGTCGAAAACTGCATCTCTTTTAGCAGAAATGTATCCACAGAAGAAGTTGACCCCGACCGTCCATAAAATATTGGCGCATGGCAAAGATATAATTGAGTACCAGTCTTTGCCAATTGGAGAGCTTTCTGAAGAAGCACAGGAGTCTCTTAACAAATTTTATAAAATATATATATTGCACAACACATTCAAAGCATCAAGGGTAAGGCAAAATAAGGACCTCTTCAACATGTTGGCAGCATCTTCCGATCCACTTATTTCTTCCCTGCGGCATGTGAAGTCACAAATAGAGTTACAAAATAATTATAGTTTAGAAATGGTTAGTCTTTTAGATATACCTTCTCTTACGAATTGTGATGAATATTTTACAGAAAATTTAAAAAATAAATTTAAAAAAAAAAAAATTTTTTTTTTAATTTGTTGGGTAATAATTTAAAACATAAAACCCTTAAGAAAAAAAATAAAAACAATCTAAAAATGTAAAAATAATTTTTTTTAGTTACCATAAAATTGATTTTTCTACTAATTTTAACTTTGATAACCCATAAGTAGACCCCTACAAAGCGTAGCACCCTTTCCAAACGCTCATTTCATAGGCTGAACAGTTATCTATCATATGCTGTTTAAACTGTTCAATTATCTTATTCTGTTCAAAAGATATGATTTTTGCAACGAAAAAACTCAAATGGCGCCACTGTGCGGCGTGAACCCACGGACAGATTGATTTGACATGTTTCAATAGCATCCACACTATCTCCACAGAAATCTTTGCCGTTTTACACTCACCACCATTGACGACGTATTGAATGATTATATATTTGAATTGATTTACATATCCGCCTTACTTCTGTTTTTCATACTTTTTGTCAAGAATTGAAGTCCAAAGTACATTTTTCTGTTTTCCATGTTAATGTCTTTCTTTAACTCGTTCTTTTTCTCGTTTCTTTATAAGAATAATTTAATGAAAATTATATATATGTAATAAACTTTAGCCTGATTTCAATATGAAAATTCGGATTAGAAACCATAAACAGTTCAATAAATTTACCACACTATTAATTAGATCGTAAAAAAATCAAAATAATAACCCTTTTTGGTTGAGGTAAGTTAAGCTTTAATTTATTAAAGGATGTTTAAAAGCTTTTCAAGTTACAATAACAGATGAAAATGTCTCTTTTACTCAAGTTCGTGAATGTTTAATATTATTTTGTTAGTAATAATATAAAGAAAATCAGAAAATACCAAAAAAAAAAAAAATACCAAACAGTCTCCTCGTATAGTTTCTCGATCACTCTGGACTCTACATGCTGAATTTTATGTTTCTGGGTTTAGTACTAATAAAAATTCAAAAAATTTCAGTTAAAGCACCAAAAAGCTCACTCTTACAGATTCTCCTTCACTCAGCACCTTGCATTTTTAATTTTATGTTTATAGGTCTAATGCTAGCAGAAATACAAAAAGCTCTAGTTGTAGAACGAAAATGTACCAAAAAGTTCCCTCTTATAGATTCTCATCCACTCAGGATATTACATGATAAGTTTCTAGGTCCGAAAATTAAAAAAAGTTCTAGTTGCTGAACGAAAAAGTACCAAAAAAATCTCCTTTACAGAATTTTATTCATTTAGGACATTGCATGTTTAATTTTATGTTTCTATATCCAATATTAACGAAAAGTATTAGTTGAAGAACAAACAAGTACCAACATTTTTCACAATTGTATGTGTCTAAGTTCAATATTATAGAAAATTCATTAATTACCGCATGCGGCATACAAATACAAATTTAGTTCCCCGTATATCACCTCCTTAAACGCACGAATTTCGAAAAATGTATATTTGTATTTTTAAAATAAGTAACGAATTTTGTATAATCTTTATTTTTATGTTATATGGTTAAAAAGATAGATGGGTTGATAAAAATGTCAACCCATGCCAAAAGGGCCGAATTTCAAAAAAGTACCATAAACCTGTCCGCTTATTTTTCTAAAGAACAACAATAAGTATTACATTTTTTTCAAAGTTATTTTTGGGAATGGTACGGGTGCGGGGGTCTACATTGAGGTTATTGGCATCATATAGACTTCTCGATGACTGCAGTGTATTTCAGGCGAAGATTCTGGGGATTTTAGGGGAGGTAAAATTGATAAGGAGCAACATTACCTGGGGTTTTGAGGTCACTACATATATAGTGACAGCCAGGCGGCTTTTAGGGCCTTAGTGGGCGGTTAAGTGAACTCCAGGCTAGTGGATGGTTACGGGAGAGGTTTTAAGGGAAATCTTAGAGGATTTTGTGGTGAGGCTGTGCTGGGTACCGGGTCACTGCAACATAACCGGCAATGAAATAACTGGGCTCGGAAATGGAGGATCCTGACTGTCTGGAGGCGGTCAGGCCTCCAATTGGCCTCTCCTTTGGGAGAATCAGAGAATGGTTTCTGAGCAGGACTAATCGGCCCTGGGGGAATCGCACGGACTGCAGGGTAGCGCGGGCGCTGTAGCCGGTGCTTAGAAAGTCCGATTCGGGTTCGCTGCTACGCAGGAGTAGGGTCTGCGTCCGAACCATGACAGGTATTATCACGGGCCACTGCATGACAGGCAGGATGGCGGTGAGAATGCTATCTGACTTGTCGGATATATGTAAGTTGTGTGAGGACCCGGAGGAGTTGGAGACAGTTGAGCACCTTCTGTCTCACTGTCCCAGGCTGCAGAATAGCAGGCTGAGATGGCTAGGTAATAGATTCCTGAGCGAGTTGGGGATGTCGCGGGCTGCGGGATCGAGAATCTGACGAGTTAAGCAATGGGTATGACTTTTAGTGCAGTTTTCTGTTAAGTAGGGTTGTTTGCTTGTGTTGCCCGATGTTTGTCTTCCACTTCTTTCTCTATTCTTGTGCTTTTTCTCTTTATTTTCTCTATTCTTTTATTACTAAAAATTTATCGCTAAATAAGGCGTCGCAATGGACCATATTAGTCTCTGGGTGATGGTGTGAAGTTTTCTTCGTACCAGCCTCTCTACCTAAGCTAATCTAACCTATTTTTGGGAATACATAATTTTTCATTTTTCATTTCATTTTTTTCTGAGGTTACCGAATCTACCCGTTTTCACCCTCTTATGCACTTCTGTAACTAAAAAACTTTAAGATAGTGTATATTTTTGTTCACATCGGTTGGCAAACAGAGGAGGAAAGTGTTCTGAACTGTTTTGTGGTTGCCGACTAATATATAATTTCGTAGATCCAAATTGTTTTTTATTATACAAAAGCTCTTATCTACTAGTATTAAAAGCAGTTTTATCGAGATTTTAATGCACAATCTCCTATCTGCGTAATCGAAGTAAATAATGGGATGGGAAATGAAAAGGGAATACGTATAACTTATTTATAATACTAAGACAATACTGTAGAAGAAAGTTTAATTAAAAAGAACCTAGTTCACGTATCAATCAGTTCTTTGGCTTTTCTGAGAAATTGTATTTTTGTAGATAGAAGATTGTGAATATAGGCCATCGATATATAATTTTTGTTGATCTATTAACATTGATTTGAATTATACGATGTGTTAAAAATTGTTTTACCAAGCTGAATAATTCAAAAAGTTTTTAATTTAACCCCTTGTAATTTTATTGATTATATACACGTTTTAATAATTAGACAACCATTCACATATATATTTAAGCAAATATTTTGTTCACGCTTTATAGTTTAAGAGGAATAACAATTCATAAAATATTCTGATCATAGCTTTAATTGATATAATTAAATTTTAATGGCCATTGCATTCAATTTCGCCTTCAAACAGGCTTTTAGAAAATAGGAAAGAAAAAAAATATTTAAAAATTGAATGTCAAGGTTATAGTATAATGCCCCTTTTACGATTAACAACTCAACTTAGTTGAGTGGAAACTTAAGAGCTTTATTTTACAATTGAGTAGATGAGATGCAAAACTTGTTCGTTTTATAATTAAAAACGAGATGACAAATGATTCTCACAGGTTTTTTTTGCGCCTTATGCTAAGAAATATACTGATCGTATCAATGCATGGCCTTGGAAAAACATGGAAAATTAAATTTTGTAAGTGATAAGTTGTAAATATTGGAAGGTTGTAAACAGTAATTAGTGTTGTCATATCGTTAGTTTTATTTTTTTTTTTCAAGTATTTTGAGATGTAAAAAAGTTTTTAAGTTTTCTTTTCTAAAAAAAAAAGGTTTTTCTGAAATTTAGGTAGTTTACATAATCCTAGTTCATTTCAAAATATAAAAATTTAATACGTGTTATAAAACAAATGGATGATGATGGACGTAGTTCATGTATGTATATGTACAAATGTATATTTTTATATTATGTTTTTTAATAAATAGAATCAAAACACATGCAGTGTAAGTCATTATTTTTAACTATTTGAAAATAAGTTTTTTTTAGAAATTAAAAGATTTTTGAAAAAAAATATGACAACACTTACAGTAATAAAAAACTGAACAATTTTAACTTAGCTAGAGTTGAGTTGTAAACCGTAAAAGGGACATCATTTATTTATATAAATATTACGACTTGAATTTTATTAGTTATTTCGGAATTTATGAAACACCAAATTATTTTCTTTAGCTAAATATTAATGAAACTTTTCCAACTTTAGGTAATTTATGAAACACCAAATTATTTTCTTTAACTAAATATTAATGAAACTTATCCAACTTTAAAGTTTTGTTTAAATTATTTGAGAGGAGACTTGATGTAGTAACATAAAATTTGGACAAAAGACTATTTGGTCAAATAGGACTTTCATTAAAATGCAGAACTTCCGAAAATTTTGTCTAAGCCGAATGATTGCTCCCTCCCCTCTTGTCTGTTACCCCATGCAAAAAAAAACTCAACATTCTAAAAGACAATTTATAGAATAATATTCAATTCAAAATAATAAATTAATTAATCAAATGTTAGTTAAGTTGGCAAAAAAATTTATCACAAAAATTATTTTCATACGAAAGATTTTTGCTTAAATAAAAATAGAATCTGGGAATTATTTTATTTTTTTCGTAAGCTACTTAATTATATTCAATATTTTTCGAATTTATTCTATGAGCTAACTTTCAGTTATGTATTTTATAAAGCTTTTTTGTAATAGTTCTATTCCTTTAATTTTTAGGACAGACTTTATACACTTTATAAAATACATAACTGAAATTTAGCTCATAGAATAAATTCG
This sequence comes from Pollenia amentaria, assembly GCA_943735925.1. Taxonomy (NCBI): domain Eukaryota; kingdom Metazoa; phylum Arthropoda; class Insecta; order Diptera; family Polleniidae; genus Pollenia; species Pollenia amentaria. The sequence continues at coordinate 180,807,190 of OX031007.1, read as the reverse complement.
AAAAATAAAAAATATATTGAATTTAAATAAAGATATTAATTTTAACGAAATTTATTCAGTTTTAACAGATAAGTTAAAATAATTCTAATAAATCTAAAGATCTATGTTTTATTTCGATAAAAATTTACAATCAAAATCAAATTTGGATTAAAAACCATAAACTGTTCGATTACCCACAAGAAACTAAAAATAATTACTTAATTTAACAATCTAATTTTAGCATTTTCAATAATATTTTGCATAAAAAAACGTTTTTCTGTTTGGGACCAAACATTTGTTCAATTCAGAAATCTTTTACTATATATTTAAAATTTCAATTCTTCTTCATCTTTTAACTAACCAAAATTTCAAAAGTTTTGTCAAAGTAACTTAAAACATTTTTACTTAGCCTCAAATTTTCAGTCATTAGTTAGTTTATAACAATGGTTTAACCAATAAAATATTATTTCTTGCTTTTGGCTAACCATCAAATGTTATTGGTTAAATACTAGTTAGACAACAGCTGTTAAGTTGGAAATTATTATTAAAATTTTTATTATACCAAATTTAGATATTTTTAATTAGGCTTAAGTTCATTGAATTTAATTTTCGTTAAATTATTTTTTATGAAGACAGGAATTTTACAACATGAAATTAATTAAAAATTTTTTTATATTTTGTATACAGTAATTCCTAAAAAATTTAAGGAATAGAACTATTACAAAAAGCTTTATAAAATACAAACCTGAAATTTAACTCATAGAATAAATTCGAAAAATAAAAAATGTTGAATATAATAAAGTTGCTTATGAAAAGAAATAATTTCCAATATCTATTTGTTAAAATTTTTTTTTTTTTTTTTTTTTTTTTTTTTGAAAATTAATTTTACAAATTGTACACAGACACTGCCACGCGACTTCTTTTTTAGCAGTAACACTGTCACTTTTGTTGTTTACTATTACATTTCGGTATTTTTTTTTTTTCATCTTAAGAAATAATAAAAATGTCAGGAAACTCTGCTATCAACATTGAAATATAGTATATTGATTGAGTTACCATTTTTTGCTTTGATAAAAATGAGCTAACAAACTGAAAATATAAAATGTTAGTTAACCAATAGTTATAGTTTTAGTTTACTAATAAATAACTAATGACTGTAAACTTGCACCTTTGAGATTAAAATGAAAATAAGTTTTGTTAATTTAATTTAATAAAGTTTTAACTAATTTTTTGCAGATTAAAACAAATATTTTCCGAATTTTTTTGTAAAAGTCTTGTCAAATTAACAAATTTTCTTTATTATGAAATCCAAACAAATATGTATATAACTTATTAAATTTTATTTTTAACATACGAATAATATAGAAAAAAAGCAATATTATATTATTAATGAAAATCGTAACTTTGTTGGCTAGATGAGAGTTGAATTAAGTGAAGTACACAAGTCATGCACTCTTGTTATTAATGTTGTTCCCTCATTTCAAAAAAAATTAGTTCGGGCACAAATTTGTAATTTGTCAAGTGTATGTACATACATGCAAAATTGCTGCAATAAAAATTTAAAAGTTTAAACTCAAATACAAGCTTAAAAGCGAAACAACAAAATATCAGCGACAAAAATTATACAATGTAAACAGGGCACAATTAGATTTTAAAAAGTAACAGCCAAATAAACTACACAACCGGCGTGGCAAACATTTTAAAATTGGGATATTTTAGAGACGATTAAAGCATGTTTGTAGAATTATGGCAATGTTGAATTATTTTCAAACTCCACTGCCTAGGGCAAAATTTTATAATTTTATTCAAAATTTTGCAGGGTAATGCTCATCTTTAAAAAGAAACATAAAAAAATTGACAGGAATGGAAGTTTTTTATTAGAATTTTTACAAAATTATTAATTTTGTTTGGGTCGTTTACTGAAAGTATTTGTTTGCCAAGCAGTTTGTGTAGTTTGTTTGACTCTTAACGCTTGCCACTGCTATTATTATTTAGTATTAATTTTATTAGTAGTATTTATTATGCTTTTAAATGACATTTTAATTTAATTTAACATATATTACATTCTGATCAAAATTTAAAAATTTGTATAAAATGTACAGTTTTTTTTTCTAAAAATATTTATATTTGATTCATTCTTCACATCATTCGGCATCATGTTGTATAGGCTCAAACCTTTGCTAAATAGTGATTTTTGCATTGCATTTGTTTCTGCTCTCTGTGGTTATATTTAACTCACTCGATTACACGTTTAATTCACTTGATTAAACGTTTAATTCATTTGATTAAATTTTTAATTTAAACTGATTTTATTTTTGATTAATGCTTTAATTGGGGCAACATTTTTTCTGTGTACTAATCGGGCTATGAGTATTACCAATAATAAGGGGTAAAAAGAAACCATGAGAGCGCATAGAAAGTATTGCCAGAAATATTTTTGCTGGATGACTTTATTTACATTTATATTCATAACTTTTACAAAATTAAAATGATACTAACAAATTTAGCTGCGTTTAAAAGATAACAGTCTTTAATACTAAAAATATTTTTTTTTTTTTCTTAATAAAATTTTTTTTTTAATTTTTTATTTATTAAATGTAAGACAAAAACTTGTATTTGTTAACTTTTTTTTTAATAAAACCTTAAAATTTGTTTTCTTTCCAGTTATTGAAGTCGCGTGTCGAGAATATGGAGACTATCACGAAAAAATGGTTAAAGCTGTAGATAATGGTAAAGTTTATCGTTGGCAACCAGTTTATAATGGTGCTCATCCAAAATCTGTAACACCCACCAAATCAGACACAACATCAGGAGCATCATCATTCGATGACATGGAACAATTTGAATTCGATTTTGATGTAAAAAAACTTAAGTCAACAATAACCTGGTGGATGCAATACAAATTGTTGGTACAACGTATGATTGTTAAGATGTGGCGAGACAAGACCAACATAAAGTTACGATTTTATATGAATATATGTTTGGGTTTCTTAGTGGGAGGCATATATATGGGCGTAGGAAACGATGCTACTAAGGCATTATTTAACTTTGGTTTTATCTTCACCATAGTCATAGGTTACTTGTATTTACCCTTAATGCCAGTGTTATTGCAATGTAAGTTTTTAATTGAACTAAACAAGAGACGGATAATTTAACTATTTTTATATATTCCATTTCTAGTTCCCTCAGAAATGAAATTACTGAAGCGAGAATACTTTAATCAGTGGTATGGCTTAAGTTCATACTACATGGCCAACATAACTTCCAAATTTCCCTTTATGTTTGTTTTGGCCTTTATTTATTTATCTATGGTGTATGTTTTGTCCAGTCAACCTTTGGAATTGTTTCGATTTGCCATGTTATTTTTAATAGCTATACTAACCGCCCAAATCTCAGATAGCATGGGCATGTTAATTGCCTCCAGATTAAGTTTAGTGGTAAGTTAACATAATTTCTCATTATTTCAGTTAAATTGTTTAATCCTTTTTTTTGCATTTCAGAACGCCATGTTTATGGGTCCAGTTATGGCCTGTCCTTTAATTTTACTCTCCTTCTTTGGCATGGGTTACGGCAAAGATATCGAGGTACCTGTTATTATAAAGATTATCATGAAATTCAGTTATCTACGTCATAGTTTAGAGGGTCTAGTAGAAACTCTTTATGGTTATGATCGTTCCGATACCGTATGTCCACCCACCGAAATGTTTTGCATGTACAAAAAAGCTAATTTTCTGCTCACACTTTTGGGTTTTGAAAATATCAATTACTGGAGTTCAGTAGGATGTTTAGTTTTATTTTATATTGTATTTACTATTGGCGGTTTTATACTGATAAAATATCGCTTATCAGCTTCGACTGGCTCAAATCGTTTGTTGCAGTATATTAATCAAATAATGGTTAAATATTTTAATTTTACTTCTTACAAATATTAGACTACAGTTAGTCATAATATATATATATATATTTTGTTTTTAATGAAGTTTATTTAAGTAAATTTAGTATTTTATTGCTAGTTAGGGAGGGTCAAATGTATTATATTTTAATTATATTAAATATAAATATGTTGTAAAGAAAAATGGTGATATTAGATTTAAGTTCTTTAAAACCGAAAATTCTTATATATTTAAGCACAATGAATTTTATATATATAATAATTATTTATCAATAAATATATACATACTTTTGTACTTAACGATATCAGGAGACAAATTACTACATTTGATATTGATCAAAATTTCAATTTAAAATGTATTGTAACTTGGATCGATATCGAATACCGTAATTTGCACCGCTTTTTTTTAACCAAATGGAAATGTTAGCAAAGCTTATCAACAATTGCATTCTTAACGCATCGACCACACAAGCAATTTGTGATGTCTTAACACAAGCAATAACGTCAGCAGAATTGCTTCGTCAAATTTTCAATGTCCTTGAGGTATTGAACATAAATTGAAAAATATGCTGAAGAGAGAATATTTGCTATTTTCGTTGCTAAGAGAAAGAAGAGCGCTAAAAATAAAATTATTAAATATTTACATGGTTTTTAAGCAAGTAATTATCCATTTTTATTTATTTTTAGTGTTGTAAAAAGAAAAAAGTACCATTCAGTGTTGCCATAAAGCTTCTCTTAATGCAAAAAATCCAAATGTGAAACACTTTATTGGAATATATAAATATTATTTTACTTATACACATACGCTGAGTACATATTATTAGTATTTAATTCATTGCTATGTGTACAGATTTTCTTCCCAAGAAAAAAAATAAGAAGAAAATATTATACGGAAAAAGTCTAGTAAACGCATTGTTTTCAAACGATGTACCTTTGAAGTTTTCATATATATATATATATATGAGGGATTTCATGTCAAGTTACCAAACTTTTGAAAGCGATGTCTTCGGATTTAAATGAAATGCACCAAGGTTAGTCCTATTGGAAAGTAGTTTAGACACAAATTTTCAACAATATCGGTCAAAAATTTTCTGAATTAGAGGTGGTCAAAATTTGACATTTTGGCCAAACAGGTGTTCTTTCTCATCCATGTAACTTATTATCTATTGGTTTAAGCAACATGTCTCCCAAACAAATTAGATAGCTTTTTCTTTTGTTTTTTTTTTAAATTTTTTTAAATTTTTTTTTATTTGTGCTCAATAAAATAAAAATCATAAAATAACTGTTATTTTTGATCGAAAAAATAAAAATCAAAAAATAACTGTAATTTTTGATCAAAAAAATAGAAATCAAAAATTTAAATATTTAAATATCAATATGGTATACTTGAATCAGTTTGCCAGTATTTACTCCTATATGCTTTTTTTGTTTTAAAAAATCAAAATAACTGTTATTTTCGGTCCCTGATTTTAACACATATTTATGCAGGACACACGTTAATATCTTGTGCTAGCAATAGAATTTGACAGTTACCACGGCAATAATTGCTAAATATAATACACGTGTGGTCGGGTTGTAAGGATTAGCTACGTTCGTAATCGCAGTTGTTGCGCATCACTGGCGCATCGGTAAAACTGAATGTTCGTAAAAGCATCACCTGTGAAAAACTTAGGCCCCTATTACGGTTTACAACTCAACTCAGTTGAGTTGTAATTAAAACAACTGGTTGTGATGAGTTGTAATTTTTTGATGTTTTTGTTCACCGATATATAGCAAAGTTGTAAACCATAATACCAAAATTAAGAAATTACAACTCAACTGAGTTGAGTTGTAAATCGTAATAGGTGCATTAACTCTCATACGTCAAAAGTTTTTTTATACAGTGATGTTGCAGCTGTGCAGCAAGTTTTGGCAATTATGGCATCAGTTAATTTTCTGATGCAATAACTTTCGACATAAAAGAAATATGTAGTTTAAATTGGGTTTTTGATGCTAATTGTTAAGAAAACTGTCACTTTTTGGTTCAACATTTTATTATTACTTTATGTTCGCTTATGAAGCTTTCGAACTTTGGATCGTGACCAAAAATGCAAACTTTGCACAGCTGTTGTGCAATAGAAGAGCATCAGTATAACAACTGCAACAGGTGATCGCATATCAGTTACAAAATTATACATCTTTGCAGCAGGTGCCCGTACTTTACACTATCACACAAGCCCTACGTAATTCATATTATTGGTAAGATAAAAATCTAAACAGTTTTTATGCGACACTCAAAATATCTAATTTAGCATTACAGCTTGTATTCACACTATCAAACAGGAACATGCTTTTGTTATAATGCAACATTGATCAAATAAACAGTATTATTTCTAGGAATATTTTAAAAAACGATGTTTTTTCGTAACACATTTAAGTGATTCACAAGGTACGCTATCAAGTCATATCGTCATAATTTCCCAAATAATATTTTACAATTGTTTAAAAAAAATATTGTTGTGTTTCAAACAAAATAAAAATATTAATGCTGTGTTCATTGATTCGTCATAACTGTACAGTACAGGTTGCACACAGCAGTCATATATATTTCTTGTAATTATTTTAAGACATATGACATTACAACTTTATGACTACCTTGGGAATCACCCAATTGCACTTTTACATATTACTTGAGTTTTGGACTTGTCTTAATAATAATAAAATAATAATCCCTTGATTGCCGTCTAATTGAATAAAGCCTGCCTCTATACTGGGCATAGGATGTCTATTAGTTGTCTCCATCTTTTTCTATTTGCTGCTATGTCTTTGAGATGACCAATGTTTTTAATAGTACGTCGTAAGCTGACTGGCAGTCAGTTAACATTTTGCAATGTGAATCTTCGCCAGGTGTTTCTTGAACGACCTCTTTTCCCGCTACCCTGTGGGTTATAGTCAAGCGCATGATTACATATCTCCTCAGAAGGTTTTCGAAGTTTAGGACCGATCCATCAAAATTTTCTCTTACGGATTTCAACTTGTCTTAATACAAGGTATAAAAGTGTAAAGTACCTTTTAATTAACTTTTACTTATTTCAATCATTCAATACACGGGATTTTGTTGCCAATTTTAATCGTTTTTTGTAAAGCAATTAATCAGTATAAATTGGCTTAGAGTATTGGCCATCGTTAAATTGCCCGTAGACGACATGTTTTTTACATCTGACTTGTCAAATTTCCCACTGTAAAATACATACATGTCGTGTGTTACCTTTAAAACATTGCATCTGTAAAAGTCAGATGACCAAATTTCAATTAGAGCGTGCTCTATTTTCTTCTGACAAACCATCTGATATCAGCTGTGTCATAAATCTATGCCGGGAAGAAACCGCCAGCGGCGGTGCACTATTGGCAGAATCATTAGCCGGCTGAAGTTAATATTTTACAATACCAATATATGTATGATAATTTCACCATTGAATAGAAATTATGTTCATATGTTCATATTATAATATCCTAAATTAGTTTCTTCGAGTTTAAAGAAAAAAATTTTCAGATGGCAGAACTCTTTTACAGCGCAAATAAAAATTTTTGTGGCGTCAGCACGCTATTTTGAAATCGAGAACTACTTTGGTTTCTGCAATAACTATGCGAAAAAAAACAGAGACAATGTCAGAAGCAAATTACATGTACGTTTGTGACCAAATATTATTAACCTTATGTAAAACAGCAATTTTGACAGACATGCACAATTACATGTGACTTGAAAAGTTGACGAGTCAGATGTAAAAAACATGTCGTGTTTTTTATAACGTTTGCCCATTTTTCGGAGAACATATCTATCCGCGCCAATAGAATGATGTAATTCACCTTAAACGTTTTAATTGTGGCTGGTACGGGCTCCCAGCAATTCTCCGAGCTGTCTTTAGCAGGTTAATATAGAGCAAACCCTTTTGGTACCGCCAAATACAGAGTAATCATTTGGCGTTATCATTAGCCGGGCTTTACATATGAATTCTTGCACTACGGGTTTACTTAATGGATACATTTTCGTTGCCAATTGTCATGGGATGCAAAAATAACTTTGTCATTTCAGACAAAAGATTTGAATATAATTTTTATCTATGGAAAATATTTTACATTTATTCACTGACTTTATAACATTTAATAAACTAGCATTCAACCTGCTTCCGTTTTATATTTTTATATGCCAAAGATTACTTTTCTAGGTTCTAGCAAAAAAGTACCAACACTTTTTATCTTATAGGTTCATATTTACTCAGAACCCTACGCTTCACCTATAATTAGAAGAAAGAAATTTAATTTTCCTTATTTCCACTTTTTGATCATTTTTTTCTACCCATTGAAGTATCAAAAATATCAATATTATAGTGGGAGCCCATACTTTAATGCGTAAATGGCAGTGAAAATTTCGATTTTCACCCCTTAAACGTTAAAATTTCGAAAAATTGCCAAATTATGATATATTTTTTCTATGTTTATTAGTTCAAAAGAAATATGCGGTGAAAAAAAAGTTTAAAAATAAAGGTTTCACCTATTTACTCCCCAAAATGGCCATATATCAAAAAATTACCAAACACTGTTCTCTTATTTTTATAATGAACAATGACAAGTATTGAACTTTTTGGATAACTTTTAGTTAAGGAGATATGATGTTAGCAAATCAACACATTTTTACGCTTTTTCCCAAAAACATTCGAATTTCCAAAAATCCCCTCTTAGTGGATCAATTTGGCGAGAGACCAACCTTCGGTCCAAATTTCAACTTCTTATCTTCAGGCGTTTGGGCTGTGCGATGATGATCCAGTCAGTCAGAAACGCTTAAATTTTATATATGGGGGATTTCATGTCAAGTGACCCAACTTTTGAAATCGATGTCTCCCGATTTGGATGAAATTTGCACCAAGGTTAGTCCTATTCTACTAATCAATTAGACAGGTGTTCTATCTCATCCATGTAACTTATTATCTATTGGTTTAAGCAAAATGTGTCCCAAACAAATTAGATAGCTATGTATTTCTTCAAGCTTTCGAAAAATATTTTTTCTGTTTTTTTTTAAATTTTTTTCATCCAAATCGGACGACATCGATTTCAAAAGTTGGGTCACTTGACATGAAATCCCCCATTTTATATTTGTAAAATATTTTAAGTATGAGAAACACAATGACGAGATCCATATATTTCTCAGTTTTAGTTGTGAGGTTAAAAAATATTTACGCATTCAAAATAACATAGAAATTTTATTTTGTACCCCTAAGAGTATGCAGTTTTTTCTGATATAGAAACTAATATTTAGTTTAACTGTGTCGAACTTAAAGCTTAAAAAGTATGAGTGCTATATTCGGCTATGCCGAATCTTATATACCCTTCACCATGGTGCGATAAGAACAAAAAGAAAGTTATATAAATATACATATGGGTTAATTCCAAAAGTAGTGTACATGAGCCTTTTTTTTTTTTTTTTTTTAAGGTTGAGGAATTCATTCTCTGAAATTGTTTACTTGCATTAAGATTTGTGCAGATTGCGAAATTACTTTTAGTTTCTTTAAAAAAAATTTGTTTTGCTTTTTTATTGCATTTTGGTGAAATATTTTCCGGAATGTCACTTTTTACAAAAATTTACAAAACTAAGATATTAATGCAAAAATGTTAGAACAAAGCCTACTATCGCATTCGTTCACTTATTATTTACCAGCTTTGGATGTTTTTCTTCAAAAAAAACGGGTTAGTAATAGCAAAAAGTTATTTTTCGAAGAGATTCCAATTATTTTTTTTTCCTTTTATAATTCAAGAATTAAAAAAAAAGAAATTTTTTTACAAAAATTTGTTTTTGTGCAGCTTACATTTAAAGTAACAAATTTGCTTCAAACAATTTGGAAGAAATTGTTGTATTTTGCTGGAAACTTGAAAAAATAAAAAGTGACAGTACGGAATTTTTTGTGACAGTAAAGAAAATCCAATTTAAATTTCAAGTGTAACGAAAACTTAAACATTTATTCATTTGTTTTTTCTTTTTTATAAAAACGAAACAAAAAATAAAAGTAATCCAATTATATTAAAAAAAAATTCATGAACAAATCTATTCATCGGAATCTGTGAATATTTCATAAAAAATTGATTCCCGATTGGTTTTTTTTCTATTTGTTTTTTTTAAGCGGTTAATTTTTGCTGACTTTGCCTTAAACCCATGACAAAGGCATAATTTTCCGGCCATCCAATTATTATTTGCACAATAGCAAGACAGGTTTCTATAAGTTACTTCACCTTTTTTATTTGTCATAATTTGGTGGATATCTCTTGTGCCTCGAATTGTCATTAAGTCTTTAGGCAATGTTTTATTTATATCAAAAATGTCTTTTACGTTTATGTAAAACAATTTTATATTTGTCTTGTTTAGCAGAATATTGTACAAAGACTCCGCATTAGAAATGTCTGCACCGTGAGCTACAAGACCATCCGCTGTTCGCTTGACAACAGCTCCCACGCCGTCTGCTGCACCCTTGCCATGAGATTTCTCAAAGAAAGACCATGTTGCGCACTTGAACTTTTTTTCATATAAACGATGACAGAGCAAATAAAAATTATTTTTTTGTTTATATTGCGACGATGGTCCGTCTGAAAAAAAATGTAGTATTGATACCTGGGGTGCACACTCTTTTAAATACTCCAGAATGGGATCTAAATGAGCCCAAATCCCTCCAGGTCCATGCTCCAGACTTTCAGAAATCGTGCAGAAGCTAATAGGTTTTTTATAGTTTCTGAGGTAAATCAAGCCAGTATGAAGGGAAGCTTGGTTTCGAGAAGCCCCAAAATGAAAGGATTGAACTTCTTCCGAAAGCTTGCATGAATAATTTTCTCTTAATCAATTTATCACTTCTTGCACTTTTTAATACCGATGCACATAAAGCAAACGAAACAGCTCAAGTAATGATTATGACTTAATTAAAAAAAATGTGACATTACGGAAAAAACGCAGAGACAAAGTAAAATTAGAACGTCAAAATGACATTGATAACATTTTTCAGGTAAAACCAGGAAAAAGCAATAAAAATAAATACAATCATTGAAAAACCGTTGAATTTTTTATTATTGTTCTATTGTTTTCAACTCTTTTTCCATGTTGCTTAATGAATAACATGTGTGGAGACAGGTATATTTGTATGTAATAGGCATGATATACAGTTAAAGCACCATTTGCACAATTTAGCAGAAAGTTTTACAATAATAACAACTACTTTTGTTTGTTGCTAATTATTTTAGAGCTTACTTGCCGTTTTTGTTTTTTTATTTTCTTTTACATGAAAGAAATAAAAAGCTTGAGACGAAAAAAAAGCATTGTGTTTGGAATTAACCCATATACAATAAATCTGTGGCATTAAATAATAATGGCTTAGGTCGAAATTTCTTGTTTTGAGATATTAAGGGTTTTGTCTAAAATAAATTGCTTGGTTTTTATATAAAATTACACGGTGCTACAGTGTAAAAAAACTTGGAAAACCACCTAGCGTGGGTTATTGGTCTTGTTGAGTACATTAAAAATTGTGTCAAAAAATTTCAGAAACACCCTCAAATTCAGAAGTTATTTAAAAAAAACCGTTTTCAGTGATGTTCGTCAACTTATCGACATGTAACTCGGTCAGTTTTTTTCCGATTTTAATTTTTGTAACTGGTTTGGAAAGAAAACTGATTACGCTTTAAAATTACGTGCATTTATTGATACATTTGTATGTTTTAACTATTGCTTTTGTTAAGAATATCTACAAAAAAAACGAAAATTATAAACTTTTTTGATTTCAGTAGCTTTTCATTGCTTATTTTAATATGAAAGCTTATAAAAATTTAAACCAACATATGAAGAAAATTTAGTTCTTAACAAAAAATGGTTTTAATTTTTCAAATCGGATGAAAACTGTATAAGTTATTCAACTTTTCATTAACACCTGTTTTTAGTATTTTCTCCCCCCGCGCAAAACAGATGAATAAAAAACAAAAAACAATTAACTATACAAGCAAATTTATCAACTTAAAAATGCAAAGTGTTTTGTTTGTTGTAATTTTACAGTTACTTTTTTGGTATTTACTTAATAAGAGAAGTTTTTATATTGGATAATGCCGAATTAAATATACCCTGCGTTATTGTTAATCTGTCTTTATTTAAAAAAATCGAACTGGAAGATAATACAGATGAATAGGGTTTATTATGTCCTATTTTTTTGAATCATTTAAAAAGTTTAAAATGTTTTTATATGCATTTTTTAGTTATATATATTTGGATAAATACATAAACTAATCGAATTTAATACAAACACAAAGGCAAAGTTTATATACTACCTTTTGGTGGAGGATATTGTTTTTAGATAAGAGAAAAAAAAGTGTAAAATTTGTGAAGTGATATTAATATTAAAAGTGAAGTGATATTAATATTAATTTTATTAAAATAAGTAAGTTTGAAATTTTTGTAATCCTTTAACAAATTTTAAATTGTGATTAATTTTTTCTGCAGTGTGTGATAAGCGTAATAATTTTTGTTATGTTTGCGGTTTATTCGCTGACAAAAAACATCGCTTGGATCCAAAGAAAAATAAAGCCTTGGTAAATGCCTTCAATACAGTTTTTAACTGCTCATACAGTTCTAGCAAATGGTATGAACCGGAAAGTATTTGTACAAGCTGTTCCAGTGCGCTTAAGAAAACTAAGTCCGAAAAGTTTATAAGCCAGCCATTACCATTATCTATCTCAATGATTTGGCATCATCAAATATTCCATAAACCACAAGACTGTTATTTTTGCCAAACAAACATCACTGGTTATCAATATAAAAATCGTGATAGCATCAAGTATGCTAATGTGTTAACTGTAACTAAGCCAGTATTAAGTGCCATTAAATGTAATGAAACTTCACATAAACAAAATGATGATGAAGATGAAAACGAGGAATGTGATATGGAATATTTACCAGAATCGGCTGAGCCACATTTTGTGACAAATGCAGATAATCCCCAATCGTGTTTTGAGGAAATTTTTAAAACCAGTGATGGTAGTGATGACCTTGTGTATTGTTCAAATATAGAAGAGTTGTTTTTTTACCTTAATCACCAACATGAAGCGAATGATTGGAGGTTGTTTATGGACGGATCGTGTAAAAGTAGGTATTAATGATTCCTTTTTAATTAACAATCAACTAACATATTTTGAAGGCCTTAAGGCAGTGTTATTGCACAATAAAAATGAATTACCATCAGTGCCAATAGCTTACGCTACAAAAATGAAAGAGTCATATGCTACAATGGAAAAAATACTGTATTTAATAAATTATAGAAAATATCAGTGGCAAATTATTGCAGATTTAAAAGTTCTGACAATATTGTTTGGAATGCAAGGAGGTAACACTAAGTTTTCTTGCTATCTCTGCGAATGGGACAGTCGTAGCGATGACCAATACAGGCGTAAAAACTGGCCTGCAAGGACATCTTTTAAAATAGGCCAGAAAAACGTTAAGAATATTCCTATTGTGCAATCAGACAAAATCATTCTACCGCCACTGCACCTTAAGTTGGGATATATGAAACAGTTTGTAAAGCGGCTGGATGTAGAAGGCGATGCTTTTTTGTATTTAAAATCTGTTTTCCCACAAATAAGTGAAGGCAAAATAAAAGAAGGTACTTAACACTTTTTTCTTAAATACAGTTATATTAACTTGATGTTATTTTTGATTTTTAGGTATTTTTATTGGACCGCAAATTCGAAAAATTATGCTTGATAAAAATTTTTCTAAGAAGCTTACTGAAATAGAAAACAGAGCATGGAATAGTTTTATTTCCTTATGTGAAAACTTTTTGGGAAACCAAAAAAGTCCTAGCTACGTTGAAGTGGTAAACGAATTTCTTGAGCCTTATGCTGAAATGGGATGTCGAATGTCCATAAAAATTCATTTTCTGCATGCACACTTAGATTTTTTTCCCGAAAACCTTGGTCAATTCAGTGACGAGCAGGGAGAACGATTTCACCAAGAAATCTTACAAATGGAAAAGCGTTTTGATGGAAAGAGCCACATAAGAATGATGGCAAATTATTGCTGGTCTCTCAAACGAGAAACAGATGGTTTGTTGAACAAACGTAAGAGGGCTAGTAATCATTTTTAACTACACATGTTAACTTAGGTTAAGCTATCGCAAAATTTTTACTTTAGAAAAAGTTTAGTAACTTTTGCAAATATAAACCGATTTTAACAAATCATATCTCGTTTTTTTCTACATCTTTAAAATACAGTGCAAATAAAAATAGGTTTTCGTAGAAAAAAATTAAAATAACTCTTGTTGAACTTGAAAAATTAGGAAAAAAAATAAAAAAAATTATAAACTTTTGAAAAATACTCACCTAATTTCTTAGAATATATTTTTTATGAATACACTTCATAAAAGCTTAATTCTTTTTCTTTCCAAAACTGTTTAAAATTTTGAAATCGAACAAAAAACGTGTGAGTTAGATGAACTTAAGTGCTACGACCTACCCTAAAACAGTTTTTTTAAAATTACTCAAAATTTTGAGGGTGTTTCAAAATTTTTGCAAACGGTTTTTGTATGTCCTCACCTAGGCCTACAACCTCCACTAGGTCGGTTTTCAAGTTCTGACAAAAAGTGTTTTTTTGTAGCAGTGTGTTATTAGCCACAGAAAAAAAATGTGCATTTATCTAGAACAAAACTCAAAATTTTATATAAAAAAGAGTGTTTTTTAAAGGATATAAAAGCAAAAATAGCAAAAACAAATATATTTTTTATTTAATTAAAAATAATTTATAAATACGAAGAGAAAAAAAATTAATCGAATTCCATTTCTGGGAAAAAACTTTCAGGGTTTTCGGGAAATATATTCTGCTAAAAATGTCTGATACTTTGATATATAAAACGTGTTCATATGTCATCCTAGATCCCTAAAATTTAAAACTTTGAGTATCTTCAATAATGTCTTTGTACGGGATATTTTGTGGGATGCTGTGTATTGATAACCGCTATGTTTTTGTACCTAATTTGGGAATTTTATATACAGAAATGTATAACGTCTTTGTATGGGAAGTGCCACACCCACTTTTCCAATCTCGCCCATTTTTTTAGAGAGTTGGTGTATTGGCAACCAAGATGTTTGTACCAAATTTGAAAGCCCTAGCTCTTGCCGTTTTCCAGATATACAGAAAAAAAGATTTTAAAAAACAACACCAACATGGAATTTATGGGAAAAATCAGAAGACAGGCGGACAGACGGACAATTGGATTTGAACTTCCCTTCTCATAAGAAGCCAGAATGTATATAAGTATACTTTAAATGGTCTTAAATCAGTATTGTAGAAATTACAAACGGAATGAGTTATATATACCCTTTTACCTTCGGTGAAGGGTATAAAAAGAACTTATTTTGTCTAGGTATATTATTATTAAGAATTTATTTTTTTATTTATTTTTAAAAATCAATAAATTTTTTTTTTAAATAATTGTGCCAGTAATTTTAAATTCTTGAATTCAACAAAAAAAAATAATTTTATTCCATAAAAATTGCAGTTTCAAAATAAATTAGGAAAATGAGCGCAAATCAAACAAATTTTTACAAATAACGTCCGCCTCAGTTAAAAAACTATTAAAACTGCAGATATTTCGCGACCTTAGGACAACAAGGTTCTATTTACACCAACACTACTTTTAAGAAAACTAAGGTGAAATATTATTAACAGTTTTTAATTATTTCAATTTAGTCCAGAAAAATTATTATCCTTTTAAAAATATCCATGCTACTTTATTAGTTTTTGCACAAGTTGAGTCTAAAAAACCCGATAGAGTTCTGTTGCTCAACGATAAGGCACATGAATTTGGGGCAACGTGGTTCTAAGTACCAAATACAACTTTGTGTTACAGTAAGAAATAATTTTTGTAGAAAGAACCATGTGTTATTGGAAAAGTTTAAATTCCGAAAGTTAATAAAGTAATAAGCATAAGGATAATACAATAAGAGCCTGATTTCAGCCTGATTTCGGCTGCTGAAGTTGTGTTGCCATCCGTAATCGACCCATGAGAATGTATTTAACCCGTTTTCTCAAATATCATAAAACATAGTTTTCAGCAGCATTTTACGCCCACAATTGCCAATATTTTGACTCTATTTTTTGCTACCTTTATTTTAATATGTTTACTATTGAATGGCATTAAAATTTTTAAAATTGTTGATAACTAAAAATTTTACTTTTGGCCAACAAAATTAATTTCTGAGCCACTGTGCCACGTAGCTTTAAAAATCTTCGTACTAAATTTTATCCACTCTATAGGGGGGAATTAAAACATTTTTAGGCACACAAGCTCTTTAGTTAGCATTACCCGGAACTTAAGAAAGTCAATCATAAACAGTTCAAACGTTGTTAATCCCAACATCGACAAATAAGATATAACATTTTTGATTAAATCCAAATTTTTTTTTTTTATTATCAAAAAAGTTGTTTTTGGGAATACATACATAATTTTTTTCATTAAAAGATTTTATTTATTGTGCTTAATTCCCTTTTTTATAATTGATAAAAATACTGAAATTAATTGTTGGAAGATAAGCTGTTCCTATACGCTAAATTAATAATAAATATTATACATCTAATTTTTATTTCGAGATTTTAAACTAAAGACACTAATTTGTTATTCTAACAATTGTTGGTTCGATTGCTCTCTTAATTCTACAAACTTCACCAAAACCAAACGGTTGCGTCTTGTGCGTACTCAAATAAAAAATTCCCCTTTTAGGTTCAGCTGGCTCTCCGCCCATATATACCTGAGCAGGGCAATATTTATTCGCAGCACCACAACTACATCTCTGTTGAACAATACTTTCATAACTTTTACACTGTATTGCTCCAAATGCCCTATCACGCCGTATCGATTCAACAAAATAATATAAAGCGCCAAAATGATCACAAGTAAAATCAGGCTCCATAACGGTAACATTTGGACAGTGAGGTTGACCCAAGCCCCAGTTAGGGAAAAAGGAGGCGTGGCCCAAATTTCCACCACGAAATCCAAAGAGACCAGTATCAGTTTGTATAGATTCAACGTAAATGGCATCGGACGAAGTTAAACGCCAATTTTCATTGAGTATTGAATGTATTGGTCCAGCAGTATCCAGGGCATATATAACTCCATATTTCTTTGGCTTTAATAATTTTCCAGCTATACCTGCTATATGGCTTCCATAACTATGACCTATTAAATACATTTCTTTGAATGGCACTTTACTGGTCTCTTGCAGAAATGAAGTAAAATCATTAAATTTTTGGGCAATTTCAAAAATTTCATTTACCACACGTAAATAGTTAATATCCAACGCATAATCGCTCCAATCGACCAGTATGACATTAAAGTCTCCCTTTTCTAGATAGGCATCTTTAATGGCAGCACTAGAACAAGTCCGGGTTTGACCATTCCAACCATGAAAGGAAATTCTGAAAAAAAAATAAAGAATAATTTTTCAGACATTTATTTAAATAGATTCTTTCTAAGTCTAATTTCACTTTCTAAAGCATTTTGTTAAAAGTCCTAAAAAGTTCTTCAATATGTGACATTCTTGTGCTTTGGCCGTTCGACATTCGAGAACTTTTATATGAAATTATTGTTTACATACAGCAGTATAGTTATAGTTATAGTTATAGTTATAGTTATCTTATCCTCTAAAAATATTTCTTTTAATAGTAAATCTTTGCAAAATCCTAATATCCTGAGGTCTAACGTTATTTATTTTTTCCGCGATCACGCCCAAACGTCAAACTAGATTTTTTTCCCGTACTTTTGGATTCCCGGAAAAGCAGGAAATAAAAATCAAATTTCCGGGATCCCGGGATTTCCGCCAATATTGTTACAATCAAAACAGCAATTGTATCAAAAATGCCCTTATATACAAATATTAATGCCTTATTTAACAATATGGGTGATTCTCATTTTAAGTGTATATTTTGAGTTTTATTTATCCTTACAAATGTAATTATTAAACATATGAGAAGTAAAGATTCACATTATAGTTTTCGACTTATTCAAGGGATTCTGAAATATATTTATATTTTTCGATTTTTAACATTTTTGTCCATTGAGCGTTACATTTGCTGTCACGGATGCTCTAGGAGTGATGTTTACTAAAAGATTTGTTCGCCAAAAGTAGGTTTTAGAGCACTATATATTTACTCTCTAAGAAAAATTAATAATCGTAGGAGGAAATTAAAAATTATGACTATTTTTTTGATTTTGACCTGGGATCCCACGGCTCCCAAAAGTTCAAAATTAAAGATTTTAAAAATTATTCTTTAAAAAAAGTATACATGATTAAATGCAGGCTAATGCCCCAATTCTGTAAGACGATCTAAGACGAATTTTCTTCTTGACTTATTATTTTTAAATTCTATAAATCAATAATGGTCATTGTCTATGATTATTATCGTTAAATAATTGATTCAGTAGAATTATTGTGGAAGTTTTTATATTTCAAAACAGACGAAAACAATTTTGTAGTCTTCTTGAATATTTTCATATTGAAATTTGTTTTCCTTTAAGTAATTTTTGGAAGGGGGCTTATATGGGACCTATGGTAAATTTTGGACCCATTAGCACAACATTTCTTCATGTCATAGTATATATCGTAAAAGTCATTGCCGCCAATTTTGATATAAATACTTACATAATAAGGAAGTTATGGCATTAAAAGCTATTTTCGGGAGTAGTATTTGTATTGGAGCTATGGTCAATGAACCCATTCCAATAAAATTTGGTAAGACGACTTTTGATTGCAATAAAATTAGTTTGGAGCAAGTTTAATCTTAGTACCAACATAATATGACCCTATTCCTTGTATTTATGTTGGCTATATGAAATTTTGGATCGATCCGCCCCATTTTCAATTGGCTAAGTCCTTGTGCCAATTAGTCCTATGTACCAAATTTTATAAAATTTTCTCTAAAATTGCGATATGTACTTTGCGCACAAAGTTTACATGGACAGTCAGCCAGCCAGCCGGACGGACATCATTAATTCGACTCAGAAAGTGATTCTGAGTCGATCGGTTACTTAAAGGTGGGGTAGGACCACTATTTTAAAGTGTTACAAACATCAGCACAAATACTTAATACTCTACACTATTGTGGTGTGGGTATAACTAAGGTAAAATTGTTGTTTTTATAATGTTGTAGGTGTGCAGTAGCCCGTTTCTGTATTTCTCGCATCGTAAAATTTCCCGCATGAAACAAGTGAATTATGACAAAAACAGTGCAATATGAAACAAAAAATGGTTTTTCTCACATAAGTGTTTCTGTACTTTTACTTTGCGAGAATTATCTGTCATTTAAATAATTTTTCAGCAATTATTGGAAGGATGTGAGAACAAGTGTTTCTGTAACAATATTTTGCAAAAAGTTTCTCACAAGAACTGTCAAAATAAGTCATATTTGAAATTGATGCGAGAAAAAAAAATTTAAAAAAATGGAGCCCAAATTATGTATGTATGTACACAAGAATGTGTATTATTTTATTTTATTTTAAAAGAAAGAACTTAAATGATGAAAATAAGTATATAAAACACAATTGTTATATATTGTTATTAAAATTTGTTTAGCCTTTCATTGTGTTTGTTTTATGCACGGCTGCCAGATAAATTTGTGAAAAAAAACGTCAATATCCTAAGAAAAAATAAAAAAATCGTCTATTTTTTTCGGACAATTTAAAATTAATTTTGACGAATTTTGCTCGATTTTTATCATATAATCACAAATTTTTATCATATAATTAAAAAAAAAAAAATAAGTTCATGGGTAAAATACATATTTTATACATACATAAGCTTGAGGTCTATTTAAATAAAATTATTTATTTAAATATTTTAATTTAGGCTTAAGTTCATTGAATTTAATTTTCATTAAATTATTTTTATGAAGACAGGAATTTTTACAACATGAAATTAATTAAAATTATTTTATTGATAATTTTTCATTCTTGAATGCGCTGAGATTTGAACCCAGGTGTTCCGAAGGTTGCCCAGACTAGTTTCGATTGTAACCACACAATCTCGTCAGTGGGGTTTGCCGTTTTACTCACTCGGCTATTGAGGCCGGGCGACGTCAAAAGTCAAACATCAATCCTTAAACCAAATGGTATTTCACTTTGGTAGATCGAAATTTGATTTTTGAATGAATGATTATCTATTTTAATTGATTTACATGTTCTTCCTAACTTTTGTTTTTTCGTACTTTTTGTCAAGAATTCTTCTTGAAGTCCAAAGTACATTTTTTGTTTTTTGATGTTTTTGTCTTTCTTTTTTCTTGTTGACCTTTTTCAGCACAACTTGAAGGACAAATGTAAACATAGCTCGTGCCTTAGCTGTTAACAATAATTAGTATTGTGGTTATTTTATTGAACTGTTAATGGTTTTTAATCCAAATTTAGATATTTTTAATTAGGCTTAAGTTCATTAAATTATTTTTATGAAGACAGGAATTTTTACAACATGAAATTAATTAAAATTTTTTTTTATTGATAATTTTTCATTCTTGACTGCGCTGAGATTTGAACCCAGGCGTTCACGGACAGGTTGCCCAGACTAGTTTCGATTGTAACCACACAATCTCGTCAGTGGGGTTTGCCGTTTTCATCACTCGGCTATTGAGGCCGGGCGACGTCAATAGTCAAACAAGAAAAAAGAAAGACAAAAACATGAAAAAACAAAAAATGTACTTTGGACTTCAAGAAGAATTCTTGACAAAAAGTACGAAAAAACAAGAGTTAGGAAGAACATGTAAATCAATTAAAATAGATAATCATTCATTCAAAAAGCAAATTTCGATCTACCAAAGTGAAATACCATTTGGTTTAAGGATTGATGTTTGACCACAATACTAATTAAAATTATTTATTTTATTTTCCTTAATCCGATAAGAGTTTAAAATTTCAGATTGTTATTTTTCCCTGCAGAAATCACACAAAGGAGTGACAAAATATCATATTGAAATAAAATAAACACTTTTGGACAAAGTAAAAGGCAAAAATTTCCTAAAGTGCATTGACTGAAAAATGGGGTAATAGTTTAATCTTTTGATCACACAAACAAATGTATTAAATAATCCAAGCAAATAAAAATTAAACAGTTTCCGTTCGAAATTTTGCTTTTGCCGATACATTTTTTAATCTGCCTTGTTTTTAAAGATATCGGTTTTCTGTGGTGCCTAATACACAAATATATAAAACTATTTAAAATTGTTTTATTTCAAAGACTGTATCGTCACTAGAAATTCAGCAAATTTTCACTTTGCCAATTTTGGAACAAAAAAAATCGTCAAAATGTCGATAAATCTTTAAGTCTGGCAGCCTTTTTTTTATTATATATATTTCTTTCGTTGCCGTTTCGCTTGCATTTGTCACTTAATTACTGGAAGTATTCCAGTTAAAACAGAATCTGTGTTATCTGTTCTCGTATTTAAATACAGAAACACTTTTTTCTCACAAATCGAGAAACGATGAAATTTTTTGTTTCACACTTAATATGAGAAAATTTGCGATGCGAGAAATACAGAAACGAGCTACAGGAATACATACTTTGCGTGGTAATGCTAAACTTTAGTCATACTTTTTATTTGTAGAACTATGACAACACAACATTTGACTAAAATACAAAATTTTGTTTTTATAATGCTGTAGTAGTTAATTTTTGTCTAGAGTCACGATTTCTGCCTGGGTATTTACCAAAGTCCCGTTGGTAACGAATTTTTTGGATGCGTTTCTCAGACAAGCATGTGCCGTAGTTTGGATTAAAAGTTTTCATTGAAAATCTTCCATTTTTTTCAATTGTTGACAATTTTTTATTAATAATTTGTATATTTATTTATTTGTCAAGTTTCTTTAAAACATTATTGCCCAACGATTAAAATATATAGATTTAAATAAAAAAGTAAAAGAAAAATTAAAAATTTCTACAAAATAAATATCTTGGCAATAAGAACACGAAAATGCCGTAAATAATAGACACGAACCACATAATATAGACGAAAAAATTTATTGTGTAAATGAATCGTAAATTCGACTACTTTTCTTCTTAAGACAAGACGACATAATTGTATAACAGAATTGGGGTATAAGTCGTCTTTCAATTTAAACTAATCTTATCAAAATTAACCGAAAATTATTATGTCAATACCAGCATTTAAAAGCAAAGTATGCCATTTTAAGTTTTTTTTCGATATGATAAAATATGGACCGATGCGAATGAAATTTAGTAGTACGATTAAAGTTACAATAAAATAAGTGTATACCAAATTAAATCGAAAAATTAAAATAATAAGATTGGAAAGTATCTTGTTTTGGTACTATGTGAATTAATCATTTTCATGACCGACCCTTGTGACAATTAGAATCTATGTACGGTTTCATAAAATAATTCTTAAAATTGCAACCTGTACTTTGCTTACAAGGTGTAAATGGACAGCCAGTCTACCGGCCGGACGGTCTAGATTGATTCCAAAAATTATTCTAAGTCGATCGATATACTAAAAGGCACAAATGCAAAATATAATCTCCACTATTTTGTTGTGGGTATAACAAAAAACATGAAAATTTAAAACATAAAAGTAGTCCTCTTCAATTAAAAATATATATCGTTTCTCCGATTTTGCTAACGTTAACTTTTTTAACGGCTTAAAATTACATATTAATTATATATAAAAATTGTGTCAATGTAACACTCAATACATTTTCTATAAATTTCATATTTTTTCACAATACAATTTTTATGTTGAACTGATAATAATTAAAGTTTATAATCTTCCAAGCTTTTTTAAATAAAATCCTAAATTAAACAATACAAATTTTCAATTAGTTTAAAAAATGTTGGATAACACTCAATCAATTTTTACGAAACAAAACTTGATCGATCGATAAAACCTTTTGCAATGAAACAATATTTTACTATTTCAAATAACTTTTAAACATTTAGCCCCTAGTGCAAAAAAAAGTTAAAGTTCACATAAGTTAACCAAGGCATTAAGCCCAGCAAAATTTTATGGGCTTAACTAATGTAAACTTTAACTTTTTTTGCATAAGGGGGTTAGAATGATAAGTAGGCGCTGGGTTTTTAGTGTATGTTGTTAATGCGATTTTAACAACTGAAACTGAAGCATACTAAAAGGAATAAAGCTCAGTACACAAAACTGGGGACCATAACAAACGACTAAGAACATATATATATTTTAATAAGTTTTTTTTTCATATATTTGATGTGTTATAAGTTTATGATTTTATGAATTTATATTAAAAGGCAATGCAGGGTTTCAGCAGCTAGTTCCTATAAATATTTGAAGTTGTTTAAGCAATACTTCCTATAAATAGAACATTTTCACAAAAATTTTAAACATATTTGTTTGCAAAATTTTGATAAATATTTGAGAATAATAACATTCGGAAAATTTTACAATGTCATTTGTATTGCTTTTGCTGGGAAATGTTTAAATTCACTATAAACAGATTTCTGCAAAGAATTAATTTTTTTATATTATATTTATATGATTTTATATAATATCACATCATATATATGTAAATAACATATGAATCATATAAATATATAATATAAACTATATAATAATACATTTTCCGTTATAAATGTTTTCATTTGTTTCGGTTTCGCTATTCAATGAGTTTGAAATGGGTAGCTAATTCAGCTGCCATATCCGATTCTGGATGAAAGACAAACATCCTCTTTCCGCCGCACCTTACATGGTGTGCAGACGCCGAGATGGATGGTCGCTATGTCGTTGGCCCACTAATGGCTAATAAATCAGTGAATTTTTAGACTCTGGTTTAGTTAAACTAAACTTTAATTTATATATAGTTTAAACACAACAGCAGTAAATCAGTGTCCCATGTAATATTTGCAGTTTAAAAAGTAATATGTGGCAACACTATGATAAATGTTGTCAAATGGTATGGTCTGTACGGGTAGTTAAACGCCCAATTTTATGCGTTTAAAGATGGTTTAATTGTTTACTGATTTATAGAATTGTTGGTTTAAGCACATTTTTAACAAAATGATAGTTTAACTTGCTCTGATTTATAAGCCCTAAGGCATTAGCCGCCTTCGCTTGTATGCTGATAGCTATGTAAAGGCGGCATCTAATCGCCTTGTCAGAGATAACATTAGCATTGTGGAGTTTCACTGTTGGTAGCTTCACGTGGCACCAGCCGCCACGCAAATACTAATCTTTCGCTGCATCTCCGGGAATGCTTTTTCAGCATATTTGCAGTTCACCTCCAACTTACTAATATTGGGTTAATAGACCATTTGGTCCATATAAACAGCTTATGTAAAAAACCAATGTGGGATTCACCTTTTTTTGCTTTTTTTCAATCAACACAGATTAAATAAGTAAAAGTCAATTGTGGAATCCCCCTTTTATGATTTTTTTTTTTTTTTTTTTTTTTTTTTTTTTGTAAAGAAGCACTAATGTTTTCACTACTTGGTGCAATTTGTGTGTAGTTTTCATTAGTTTAAACGTGTTTTACTTACGACATAGTTAACTTGAGTGAAAGTGAGATACGAGAACTGCTCAATGCAAGAAGTGACACCGATATATCAGATTCGGAAATTGATTATATATCAGAAATAGCAAAACAAGTTCTTCTGAAATTTATACTGAACGGGAATCCACCCTAGCTGCAGCTAGCTCTTTTGATCCTTTTTTTATTGCTAAAAACAAAGTTGTTTAGAGTGCCACTCCATTACGTCAGCATATTGAAGCTACGTTTGAGAATATTATCTCAACACTACCAGAACCAACTCGATTTGCAGTGTTCAGATGCACTTACATGCTGTTAGCTTTTTTGTTACTTTTTTCCGCCTCTAATAGAAAGAAGTATCATCGAAAATACTATTAAGTACATCAGGGTCAAGTTTGTAGAAACTGCTGATCAAATGGTTGGTTCGGACAGCACAAAATGCAAAACAAATCGATGGCCAAACATTGTATTTGCAAACATATTTGATATATCCGCTTTGAGTGCGTACGTACTGTTTCCTGAAATTTAAGTTTAATGGGCTCTATCGCAGGACACCAGAGTTTTTGCGGCAACTAGCACTTTCTCTGTCTAAAACGAATATGATGAAACGTACTAGAGAAACTCAACAAGAGGTCTCAGCACAGTTATTGACTAAAATACGACCACCATGAATAGTTCCAGTTCCAGCTCTAAGTCTAACATAAAATGCTCCATTTGTAGCAAAACTTATCGAAAAACATTTTGCTCATCATACAATGGCAATTTTTGTAAAACAGACTAATAAATACTTACTTTTTTTAAATAAATTACATAAAGCAAAGAAAATATACTATGGACCAAATGGTCCCTTAACCTAAGAATTCTCAGTCATGTTTTGAGTTAGAATCTTGAATTTTTGTATATAACATCGTTAAAACTAATTCAGTATATATCACCGTTCAAAAAATACAAAGGAAATAATTCAAAAATTTAACCAAATGGGATTAACCTAACAGCAGGGTTAAAGCATTTTTATATCCATAATTGCCCAACAAATTGTTTTATCGCGAAAATATTTAACATCCTAAAAAATTAAACAATTATCGAAATTAAAAAATGTTTTCTTTTAAAATTGATTTCAACATTTAATTGCCATAATACAAAACTATTTAGTAGAAGGAAAAAATATTTCAAAAAAATTCAAGTTCATTGTATCATGATAAAATATTTCAGTAAAATATTTAAAAGCGTGCCAACAACAAATACAATTTGTGTTTAATCCAACAATTACTGTGATTCACCTGATGTTAAAAATGCTATTAAAACGCTAAAACTGAAAACAAAGGCTGCAATTTTAACACTTACACATACTTCTTTTTTCATAACTTCACTTTTTCGACAACAAAAACAATCACAACTTGTACATACCTGATCGGCCACATGACATTAAAGTTGGATCTTAATAGCGAATCCTCCTGACCAGTGAATAACATTTGTTTCTCGTACGGATTTTTTCTCGTATACAAATCAAAACGTAATTGTTTATAACGAGGTCGTAAACGGGGATCAAGAATTTGACGTGCCTCTTTTGTGACTAGACCCGCTATAAATTCCACCGTTAAAGGTTCACAGTAGCCCAACTGGTTTCGAAAATAATTTTTATTGTGCGCTTTATAAACAAAAAATAAAAATTAATGAAAAAAAAATATAACATGCAATTATTGTAGATTAAATAAACGATCGCAGAAACATAAATTGTTTATAGTGTTGACAGGGTGTAGGAAATTATCATGAAAAATACAATTATAAGTTTTTAAGTTAATTTTTTGTTAATGTAATGAAAATTTTTTCAACGGTACTAGAGCTTTATAACAAGAAGAAAGAATAGATGGTCAACCCCAACCATTTTATACCCTACACTACAACATTTACATACAATTCATCGAGAGTGTACCCTGTTTGGGAGCCAAACGCAATCATGAACCCGGCAAAACAAAATCATGTAATGAAGTTAAGCATACACTGATAGAAAAGGCTTCATAACGCTTATTTATTTTTACATCAGCACTGTGACAAATGTCTTCGTTTTTGACCCCATGACACTTTACATCACTGTGATGTCAGCCTTAATATCACTTGGCCAAATTGTCATCAGGGTCAAAAATTTTAATTATGTCATCAATGGGATGACACATTGGCATCACATAAATGTTATCAGTGTGACGGCAAACTGTCATCAAATTGAGTCATTGTAATTTACCTTAAGGCAAATTACCCGTTACACATGTTTGTTTCACTTTTGTTGTATTCCGCCCTTTGTTAACAAAAGAACTCTTAATTATAGGACACCAGCAGCATGCCCAATATGGTGTTCGTAATATTTCTACTTTAAAAATTTGATGTATTTAAATAAATAATTTAAAAAAAAAAGAATGTGGGAATTTTTTGCTTCTAATTTTACTCTTTAAGCATCAAAATAATATTAATAATTTATTATGACATGATATATTATGTCATCGCACTGATGACAGTATGTCATCGCACTGATGATAGTTTGTCATTGCACTGATGACAGTTTGTCATCCCACTGCTAACATAATATATTATGTCATCGCACTGATGGCAGTTTGTCATGGCACTGATGACAGTTTGTCATTGCACTTATGACAGTTTGTCATCACACTGATGACATGGTATATTATGTCATCACACTGATGAAAGTTTGTCATCAAACGGATGACATGGTATATTATGTCATCGCACTGATGACAGTTTGTCTGTACTGATGTCAGCGTTATGACGCCTTTTCTATCAGTGTAAACAAAATGTGGCATCGAAATTATGTCACTGTAGTCATAGTATAGATGACGAATAAGATATGATAAAATTTTAGGATGACGTTTGTCATTGGATTGATGTCACTTTTTGCATCATTAATGCCATTTGTAATAACATTGATGTCACAATTCTGATGTTAGAACATCATCAATTTGAAGACGCATTTTTCTATTAATGTAAAGAGTTCTTTGTGCGGAATATTATCTAGATATCTGCATCTGTATTAGATTTTTTCGTCTTAAATTTTACTTTAGAATAGGGGTTTTTATTTGAGGATAAACTCCAATGTCATTAAAGTTATTGGAAAAATTAAGGTCGCTTAATTTTATACCATTATTAATATTTCTGTGGCGAAAAGGAAAAAGTGCTTAAGTTGACTTACCCTAAATTTAAGTTAATGGCACCTCTTCACATTCAAAAGTACACATTGGCAAATTCTCAATTATTAGTACGATTTTTCAGGAAGTTATAGCAAAATGCTTTTTTGTTTATCTTTTTTTAATGTATATTAACATTTCGAATAAAAACTTAAATTTAAATAATTCCGATCTGTGCCATTTCAAAAATTATAACTGTAGAGAAGTAAATATTAGAATAGGAGTACATTTTCCAAATCACCTTTAAATTTTAAAATTGCAAAGCTAAAAAAAATAGACTTAAGCTATTTTTTCTTATTGCCATAGATTTATAAGGAAATTATGCCATTGAAATCTAAGTGGTGTTTGTATGGGAGCTATGGCCAAATATGTACGATTTCAACTAAATTTGATGATTGAGCTTGCAAAAAAATAATTTTGGACTAAACCAACATAATAAGATGGCTATTGGGAACAAAAAACCGATTCCGGAGAGAAGTTCGTATGGACGATATGCCAAATTATGGACCGATTCTAACTATAGACCTCGTCTTTATGACAATTATAAGCAATATACCAAATTTATGAATTTTTTTTCAAAGTTGCAATCTATACTTTGCGCACAAGAACAGCCAACCAGATCGACTCAGAAAGTAATCCTAAGTCCACTATGGTAGTGTGAGTATAAAAAATATTATAACAGAATAAAATGGTCTTAATTCACCATTAAAATAATTAAATCTAAAGAATCTAGTATATAAGAAAAAATGAAAAACTTAAGATTAAAGCTATTTTGAGACACTTAAGTGGTTATTTTAAATGCAATTAGGGTCAGTGAAATCAATATACATTCTGCTGGTAGGATCAAAATTTGTATTATTAGACCGAAGGCATTCAATTCTAAGGGGAATTTCATTTCTGGAAGGGCGAATAGTGATTGAAAAGTCAACATTGCGAAGTAGGAATTCTGAAACAATTTCATCGTTTAACAAATTCAGCATGCACGCAGAAAAAAATATGGTTGGAGGCAACCATATTTGAAGAGCAACATACTATGGCTAGATTTGGTTCTAAAAAAGTTTTTATTCGGATGTTATCATGGTCGTGTCATTAGGTCTATGCAAATCGCCTGCTGATTTTTTCCATTTTTTTTTTTTTGCAATAGTTTTTGACATCTTCAGCACAAACCAATACGGTTGATTTTGTTCAACCTTATCATCACAACAAAATGCGTCTTTTATTGCATGATTAAAGTTTAACGACCATATTATTGATATTGCCATCATTAGATATTCGCTTTAAATATTGGCATACATATTAGCGAATGTGAGTGCGCTAATGTAAATTGCAAAACTAAGCGAATAATTCGCAAATGCGAGTGCGAAACCGAATATTTGCCGCAAGCCAAATATATACCGTTTCCAAGTATGGTGAAGGTAATAAATTAAATATGCAGGAAAAACTTGAAAATATGCACTTAAAATTCTTAAAAATATACATCATAAAATCATAAAACATGGCTTTTTTGAAAATAATATATTCAACAATTTAATAATATTTGCATTTGAAAAACAAGCCAAAAGTTATAATCGATACAGCACACACACCACACAGAAAAAAATTACCAGTAGTTTTTAATCAATTAAAAAAAATTGTTTAAAAAATATTTCAATTATTTTTTTAGTTGAAAGAAAATTAAAAATATAATTTTGATTAAATTATCATTTTAGTTGTTTTGAAATAAAGTTTTAATTAAAATATTAGTTAAATATCAAAAAATCTTAATTGATTTTTTCGTTTAAAATAAAATAATTTAAACTTCTGAAATTGTTGCTAAGAATTGTCAAAACCTTAGCTATATTTAATGAAATCAATTAACACATTGTTTGAAACGGCAAAGATATTTGATAATTTTTTTTAAATAAAATTAAAAATATCATTTATTGAAAAAAAAATATTAACAATTTTTAGTAATCAATATAATAATTTTTAATAGGTGCAAAATCAACAACTAGTTTGCTTGATTCTATGAATTTGGTGATTAGAGACAATTTTTTATATCTTCTGTGCATAGTATTTACAGAGGAATTTTTTAAAGCCTATTTAAAAAGAACAATAATTGTCTGTAAGGGTCGCCATAATTTATAATTATAATAACATTAAAAAGAAAGTAAAATCTTTTTACGGATGAAGAATTCAATTTGCTGTAAAATATTTTTGGGGCGAATTTATTCTAACTACGAACATAATAACATGGTTTATGGGCTCAAAGAGTCTATTTCGGAAAAAAGTTTTTCGCTCTTTACATAGGCTTCGTCCTAAGTACAATTAAAACTTATTTGCCAAATTTTATAAAATTACATATCTACCAAATTGGACGGATGGATATCGTTAGATCACTTTAAAAAGTGATTCCGAGTCGACCGTTATTCTAAAGGATGGATCTCGATTTCTATGTACTGATGTGTTCAGTACATAAAACTATATAATTGCTTTTTCCTTAATTTTAGCTTATTAACAAAATATGACAATTTTGAACAACATATATCATTAATGACAACCTGTTTTGGCTTACAATTGTAGAGTGAAAATCAAATGTATATTGTATTAAATAATAACTTTATTATTATATCTTAAATAAGTCATTATATAAATTACAAGCAAATGTTTTAATATAACGATTTAGATAAGTTAGGTTAAGTTAGGTTCTGCAGAAGAGAGAGATCGATTTCAGTCCCACATTGGACATATCGTCTAGACATGGCAGTTCCGCCTCCTCCCCCACCTCATCATGTCAACTTCTACAGTAGTCATTGTATCAAGGCCCACTCTCCGCGCATGAATGCCTATAACCCAGTGACCTGTAATGACCGATATCACTGTCCTTATCCGGTCCCTACCGAGACCAAGTAGCACGCTCGTTCTAGCCGCGTCGTAACCAGGCCATAAAGTCCTGGCCATCTCTCCTGAGCCCTTCTATACGGCTCACTCCTAATTAAAGTCTTGCAGCGAGCCATTGGAATACCGATCAGGCCGTCGACGAAATTGTCGTCCAAGAGACAGCCTTGTTTGGTCAGACCGTCTGCAGTTTGATTGCTCGGGCATCTACTGTGCCCTGGTACCCATACCAGCGTTACCCTGGAATGAAAAAGACCTCCGGCATTCCACTGTTAACTTAGATGTCGTAAAGACACCAGCCAAAGCTGCAATGGCAGCCTTGCTGTCCGTAAATATACATATAACCCTCCATATACATACGATAGTACCTCATTTGCCGCCAGCCTTATGGCAGAGATTTCCGCCTGCAGCACACTACTGCCATCCGGCAGCCTAAGAGAGACCCTTATGCCCAATTCCTCGATGAAGAAACCTCCACCTACTCTACTGCCTATCTTAGAACCATCAGTATAGGACCTTAGGGCCGGTTCCAGAGATTGAATGTCATCAAACAGCTCATCACCATTGCCATGATGAACTGTAAACAAAGCATCGAAAAAGTGTTCCGGAGTGCAATAATCCAGCGATTCGGCCGTGATGTCCACTTGCAGCCAGTTCAGCATAGCAAGCAGCGCCTTCGTCGGTGTCGACTGAAGTGATCCCGTGATCATCAACGCGACTAACCCATATACCTTCTCAAGCATCATGCAGTGCCGTCCCTTTTATACGGCAGGCCACCATACTATGACCCAATAGAAGAGGATCGGTTCCTGCACACCGATCTCCTACAGGTGTATATAGCCACAATGGCCCTATTAACACTCGAACGGACGTTGAGATCCCAAGATAATTTCCTATCGAAAATCACGCCCATTTAAATAAGTTATTATTTCATGACTTAAAATAATTATTAAAAGATTTTGTTTGCTGTGCTTAATTCCCTTTTTAAATAATTGATAAAAAAAATACTGAAATTTATTGTTGGAGGATAAGCTGTTCCTATGCGCATTTCACTGGTTGCTTAGGCCAGATCGTCAGGAAACGTTCTCCTAAATAATTTTAGAAAAGCCAAAGCTATGAGCAAATTATGAGAATTACCTACAAACACTCAAAAAGTCTTGTTTGCAAGGATATCAAAGCTTAAACAAAATACCAAACAATAAATCAGTGATGAGTTTTATCTTTTCTTACATTTCCCGCTACAATTATTTGGAATTCTCCCAACATTAATTGTAGTTGTAAGTGGGTAAAGAAAAAACATATTAAAAACAAAAACAAAGTGCTTTTATTGTTTTCGCAAGAAATCAAAATAAAAACAATTTGCCAGTTCAGTTTGATAATAAATTTTAGCAAGTGCACGTGCATAAAAAACTGAACTGGCAAATTGTTTTTATTTTGATTAATTAATTCATTTATTAATGATGTGCTAATAATCCCAATTTTTTAAATGAAAACACTGAAATTTATTGTTGTGGGAAAGCTAGTTCCTATGCGCATTTCGCTGGTTGCTTAGGCCAGCTCGTCAGGAAACTTTTTCCAAATACTTTAGAAAAGCTAAAAATATTATACAAGTAAGACCATAAAGTGAATAAGAATTTTAAAACACTCTGGTCTTAAATGTAACAATATCAAAGCTTCAACAAAGTCACAACAACAAACCGTCAATTTTTTCTTTCTTACATTCCCCTACAATTGGCTGGGTTTTTTCCAACACAAATTGTAGTTGTAAGAGGATAGAAAGAAAAAAACAAAATTAAAAAAAAACAAGATGCTTAAATAAAGCAGCTTGCCATTTCAGTTTTTTATTTGCCGGGCACATGCAAATTTATTATCAAAAATTATTTTTGGGAATGAAATATTTTATTAATTAATTCATTTATTAATGATGTGCTAATAATCCCAATTTTTTAAATGAAAACACTGAAATTTATTGTTGTGGGAAAGCTAGTTCCTATGCGCATTTCGCTGGTTGCTTAGGCCAGCTCGTCAGGAAACTTTTTCCAAATACTTTAGAAAAGCTAAAAATATTATACAAGTAAGACCATAAAGTGAATAAGAATTTTTTGATTTCTTGCGAAAACAATAAAAGCACTTTGTTTTTGTTTTTAATATGTTTTTTCTTTACCCACTTACAACTACAATTAATGTTGGGAGAATTCCAAATAATTGTAGCGGGAAATGTAAAAAAGATAAAAACTCAACACTGATTTATTGTTTGGTATTTTGTTTAAGCTTTGATATCGTTGCAAACAAGACTTTTTGAGTGTTTGTAGGTAATTCTCATTCCCTCTGTATTTTTGTTTGCTCATAGCTTTGGCTTTTCTAAAATTATTTAGGAGAACGTTTCCTGATGATCTGGCCTAAGCAACCAGTGAAATGCGCATAGGAACAGCTTATCCTCCAACAATAAATTTCAGTATTTTTTTATCAATTATTTAAAAAGAGAATTAAGCACAACAAACAAAATCTTTTAATAAATAATAGTATTCCCACAAACAACTTTGATATTAAAATAATTATTTAAACCAATTAGCAATACATTCCATTAATATTTGTTAGATATCCGGTAATACTATAAAATCTTAAATATAATTTCGATGTGAAATCCTTGGAAAATCCAAAAATCAATAAAATGTATGTAAAAATATAAATATGTTCCAAAATTACTCCAACAATATATTTTTGTTACTAGAACACTAGTAGTGATATCGATCTAATGTAAAGAATATTTTTTGAACAACATAATATTTACATATGTATATTGTTATTATTACACACATTGTTACTATAGTGTTAGAGCTACAAATGATTTTGTGAAGCCAAAACACTCTTTATTAAATGTTTTCTTACATTTAGAAAAATTTATTATTGTGTACACTTTTTCCAACAAGAATTCAATAAGATTGCACATGCATATAAGAGCAATTTTAATTAGTGTGTTTTAACCTTTTTGAAAGTTAATTTGTAACTACTTATTTTTTGTCTCTTTTTGTAACTACAGTAAAATCGTGAAAAAGTTAACTCGCGTAAAAGTTAATCCCGCGGTTAAGTTAACCAAATTTTAGCATACATGTGCTGCTCTAAAAAGTTAACTGTAACTGTAAGTTAACTTTTCTAAGGGTATTAATAAAAAATTTCAACAAAGTGTACAAAACATAACAAATAAGATTAAATTTTAAGCAGAAAGTGGATAATTTTAACAAAATTTAATAAGATATTTAATAAAAAGCTTTATAATATGGTGTATCTGAAGTCACGAAATTCTCGAGGCTGTGCAGAACACATAGGAAAACATACCATATACCGAAGTATGCTAATCTTACAGCAATCAGGTATAAATGGTTTTCTTAAAGCAACAAAATCGTAATTGCGCAATGACTGGTCTAATTTCAAGATCAAGAGTAAAGCACATGTTCGCGTTACTGCAACATAAAGAAACAATAATGTCAGTAATGGATGGCTGGTAATTTTTTAGAAAAGAAACTGAATTCGCAAATTGAAAATTTCTGATTGATTTTACCTATATAATTATTAATCATTAATTCTAGTTTAAGAGAAATTGTGATTATTATTTGTAATGATAAAAACTTAGTCACTGAAATAAATTAAATGTGTTATTTCTGAAAAATCTATGTTTATGATTGCATTTTTTTTACAATTTAAAACCGCTTAGAAAAGTTAATAGTTCGAAAAAGTTTACAACCCTTCGGACATTTCGGTTAACTTTTCGCGATTATACTGTACATACTTTTACAAAACTTTTAAGTATAAAAGAGAGGTATTAGTTTTTAGGTTGTATGTAGTTGGCCAAATTATAAAGGATTACTTTTGGAACATCGCGAACAAATATAAGTACTTTTTCTAGTAGAAAAATAAGTAGTCTTTTCGTCAGGTTCTCATTATTTTTCTGTTTATTTTGTAAGCAAAGTTTTTGCTGGGTAGTTAACATCTAAAAAAATAGGATTTTATTAAAATATGCTGTAAAAAAGTGATATATCGTCGGTCACAGGTTGACAACTCTTAACATGTTTTTTGTACTTTTCAGGAGACAAAAAAAAAACGTTATTACTCCGTTACTAAACCGTGTTGGAAGTAAATAAAAAAAAACAAAATTAGTAGGAGATATTTATTGTAAGATGGTGTAAATAAAACAACATGCTAACATGCAGAAGGACAAACACAGTGTTTTGGCTTCAAAAACCCCGATTCGATTTTTTTGCGAGTTAAGAGTTGTCAACCTGTGACCGACGATATGCTCTATTAACTTAAAAAATTATGCAAAATGATATATTAACTAAATTAAGCAAAAAAAATGCTGCAAAGGGTAAAATATGCAAAAATATACACTAACAAAGCGATTCCAAAAGTCATGAAAAGCTCTCAAGCGGATAAATATTGTTTCTGCTTTCATTGGTCGCACAAGAAAAACTTGTAATTGCATATTTACGGTTTCCCTAGTTATAAAAATAATTAACAATAAATTTTCAACTATTTTTGATAACTCAGCAATCAAAATATTACACTGCTTCACTTTAATTTTGAGTATTCAGATTTGGCTCGCCACCTTTATAATCTCAAACGATCTTAATTTATTTTAGAGCAGAACCTAAAGAAAAAGCCTTTTTCAGCGATGATCAATACTTGAACTAATATTATATTTGCAAATCTAATTGCTATAAATTAATACTTTTATTTAAAACAAAACGAATTTTTTGCTGGGGGGCTTCTATCTATTGCGATGAGAAAGAAAATTGTAGCAAATCCAGTGATTGGTACTCTTTAATGCGTTTGCGCATTTGTCTTTCGCATCTTTTTCTTTTCGCAAAACGTCATTATTTAAACTTTCCAATTTAAAATTTTTTTTAAATATTTTGCCATCTCATTACTTGAAATCTGCGCTATCTTTGATTTTTTTATTAGCCCCCCTACTCTCTATTGCGATGCGAAAGAAAATGGTCCCAAATCTAGCGGTTGGTAGTCTTTAATGCGTTTGCGCATTTGTCTTCGCAACTTTTTAGTTTTTTCTTTTCGCAAATCATCACTATTTATTTTATTTGAATTTTCAAAATTCAAATATTTTTATATATTTTGGCATTGCATTGATATCAATCTGCGCCATCTTTAATTTTTATTGCCAGTATTGCTTAATTTAAAAAATTTTTTGTGAAAGTGATAGAAAGTACCAAGTTGGCATTTAGCTTTCGCATCGAAATCGGTTTCGCATCGCAATAGAGAGTAGCCCCCAGCAAAATATTCGTTTTTTACGTTTTATATATATATATATCTAAAATAGTTTCGTTTATTATTTCAAAACGTTTACATTTGATCACACATTAAAACATAACATCACTTTTAAATTAATTATAAATTTTTTTTAAAAGGTTTCACTTATACTGACCAGTACAATACGTTATTACTACAGTCAGTAAACACAAACTGAACAACATAATCCTATGATTTTCCATTTTGAACGAACTGAACTCACGAATATCCTGCGTACAACTGAACGAGCCACCAATTTAGAACAAAAATTTATAAGAACATTTCTCTACGCGAAACAGTCCCTTTTAAAATCAGCATCAAAACTGAACAAAAGACAGAAGTTAAAAAAATTGCAACAATCATATTGTTAAGAGTAAAGTTAACAGAAATAAAAGTAAAACATTTTATTAATTAAATTTTTTTATATATCGCAGCACATCATCACCAGACACGTTCTAGATAAATTAAAATATTCTGACCATACACACAAACATGTGTATAAATACGCATACGCACATTTATATAAAATTGTCTAGTAAGTGGGGACAACAGTTTTTTATTTACTTTTTTATTTAAATAAAACATCCTATTAACTGTTTCATAGTACAGCATACATCATTATGAACAACATCTTGATTAGGGAGATCGAACGGTTATTTTTCGACCGGTTTTAGCCGGTTATTTTAAAATGTCCATCTTTCGAGTATCGAATAACCCGGTTATTTTAGTATAATAAACCGGTTATTTTAATAATGTGTAATTTATTTAGATTTTCCTTACTCTTGTAGATGCAACCGTAATTTAAGTATTTTTCTAATTCAATATTGGGCATAATTAAACTTTTTATGAAGAATGTCAAAACCAAATGTAACTAAAGTCAAAAAATATTATGAACACTGTAAAAAAAATCGCTTATAAATGCGTGTGTTCTTGTAAAAAAAACCCCCAAAACCAAGAAGTAAATACTAATTTGTGCGAGAGTTTTCTAAATATAAAAAATATTTTTATATAAATGTTATCTCTAGAGATATTTCGAATGGTATTAAAAAGACAAAGTTAGGTTCTGGAAGTGTCCTAAAGTGATAAGTGGCAAAGGGTTTTCCACGTCACGATTTATTAATCACCTTTAATTAGTCCATATGCTTGACATTAATGTGCTCCAAATAAAACTTAACCCCGTTCGAAGTAGTTCTAAGGAGTCGACAAATAAAACTTTACTAAAATACGCTGCCAAAAATGAATCATTGGGTGAAATATTAACCCGTTGTGTGGCCGAGGACGGAATGCCTCTTAAGGTACTAAAAACTCTTAGACGGTTGCAGCATTTCTTTATGCTTAAAACTACAACATTCCGGCGGAATCAACGATACCCAGTAAAAAAAAATTTGGGATTTTTGAAGCACTTAAAAGAAAAAGCGCATAATCGAGCGCTTCGATAATAGGGCTCTTATAAAGCAGTAAACGATAGCGAATAAAATATACAAAAAAGCTGCTATTTTAGTGCTGACAACGAAGAAGGTTTTAAAGCGATAACAAAATAAAAATATATTGTGGTTTACGAAAATGCTTGATAAAAGGCATTTAAACCAGTAAAAGAAAAACATGAATGAATATGTTAATTTAGTAAGCCTTTAAAAAAGAACTTTAGGAGTGCTTTATATGCGTGTTTTATTATGTTTAAAGAAGCGCTTATTGTCAGCAGAAATTAGTGCTCCAAACCGGGAACACCCCATACAAAAATCAGGCATCCCATCAGCAGCTTTGAAGCGATTTGAGGTATGAATTCATACATAAAACCTGCTCCTTTTGGAGCACGTTTTTAACTGGGTATGGAAATAATAAATCAGATTTATTTATTCAAACACCAAGAACAAAAAAAAAACAAAACTGAAGAAATCATACAATGTCATGGAAGGTTTCATATTGTGGTCGATGAATTGACAAATATTTCATACAAAAAGCATGTTCATATTACTAGTCGTTCATATAATGCTGAAACAAAATCGTTTGATATATGGGTTAATTCCAAAAGTAGTGTACATGAGCATTTTTTTTTTTTTTTTTTTTTTTAAGGTTGAGGAATTCATTCTCTGAAATTGTTTACTTGCATTAAGATTTGTGCAGATTGCGAAATTACTTTTAGTTTCTTTAAAAAAAATTTGTTTTGCTTTTTTATTGCATTTAATTTTTTTACAAAAATTTGTTTTTGTGCAGCTTACATTTAAAGTAACAAATTTGCTTCAAACAATTTGGAAGAAATTGTTGTATTTTGCTGGAAACTTGAAAAAATAAAAAGTGACAGTACGGAATTTTTTGTGACAGTAAAGAAAATCCAATTTAAATTTCAAGTGTAACGAAAACTTAAACATTTATTCATTATTTTGTTTTTGGTTACTGTTTGTTTTTTCTTTTTTATAAAAACGAAACAAAAAATAAAAGTAATCCAATTATATTAACAAAAAATTCATGAACAAATCTATTCATCGGAATCTGTGAATATTTCATAAAAAATTGATTCCCGATTGGTTTTTTTTCTATTTGTTTTTATCTTTACATCAAAAGAACTACAGTATTGAAATCAATCAGAATTTTCGAGAAATAAGCTTTTAAAATAAAAAAAACCTTTTTACTTAAAAGTGACAGTAAAGAAATTTGTGATATTTTTTTTGTTTTTTTCTTCTAAAAAGTTATTTCACGGAAAATAAAAACAAGAAAAAGTGATCAAAACTTCGTAATATATTAATATACATTTTTATTTATTTTATTTTTTACGATTTTTTATTAAATAACTGTGTGACAGTACGGAAATTTTTAGCTGTACTTACCATCGTGCGATTATAAATTCACTTGAAAACACCAAATAATTGATTTTATTATTTTATTTTTTATCTTAATCAATTTATCACTTCTTGCACTTTTTAATAGCGATGCACATAAAGCAAACGAAACAGCTCAAGTAATGATTATGACTTAATTAAAAAAAATGTGACATTACGGAAAAAACGCAGAGACAAAGTAAAATTAGAACGTCAAAATGACATTGATAACATTTTTCAGGTAAAACCAGGAAAAAGCAATAAAAATAAATACAATCATTGAAAAACAGTTGAATTTTTTATTATTGTTCTATTGTTTTCAACTCTTTTTCCATGTTGCTTAATGAATAACATGTGTGGAGACAGGTATATTTGTATGTAATAGGCATGATATACAGTTAAAGCACCATTTGCACAATTTAGCAGAAAGTTTTACAATAATAACAACTACTTTTGTTTGTTGCTAATTATTTTAGAGCTTACTTGCCGTTTTTGTTTTTTTATTTTCTTTTACATGAAAGAAATAAAAAGCTTGAGACGAAAAAAAAGCATTGTGTTTGGAATTAACCCATATATAATCCAGGCTAACAGGTTTTGTTTGCAACTTTTCAAAAATATGGTTGAAGTCTACTGATTCATATAGAGATGGCTTAACCACCAACAAATTAAAACTCATTTCAGATAAATTTAGGAGAATATATCAAATAATAAATTTATTAAATTCATATAATATTTTATTTGCTTTTGCAAAACGTTTGGCTAGATCAAACATCATTTAATAATTTTTAAATTACATTATACAATTATCTTCTTACAAAAATAGATTAGTAAATAAAAAGAAATTGTTAAAAATGAGGTTAAAGTTTGATCAATTTGCTGGTCTCATTTTTTTTTTTTTTTTATTTTATCGTCAAATATTTGTTAGGTCTGAACATACCTTAAGTCATATCTATGTATTTTGTTGGTTCCTTGCCTTTGGGAATGGTTTTGTTTTTATTCAAATTAACGTTTTATTACCAAAACTTATTTGATTTTTGTCTCTTTATGTATTCGAATTAAAACCGGTTACCGGTTATTTTAAAAATGTTTAACGGAAAATCGGTTTTTTTTTAAATAGCAACTATTCGTAATATCCGAAAACCGGTTATTGAAAAAAGTCGAATAATCGATATCCCTAATCATGATGATCCACCTATATTTAAAAATAAAATTAAAAAAACATGTTGCATAAAAACGGTGTTTATGTAGCAAAACGTTACTTGCATTTCAAGTGGTTACACTGAAAAGTTAACATACTCATACATACATACGAACATACTCTTGCATATGAACCTTATACTACTTTCGATTTCGTTTGAAGAGAAAAAGTCGATTTTAATGATTCTGAATAACTGATAACTAGCTTAATGAACTTGTTTTGTTGTTTAAAGCTCTCTGTGCTTCAGTAGTTTTCCTTTAAATGTGTTCCTAAAAAAATCACTTTCAACATTAAAATTTCGTCATTATTTTATCAGGATTATTGCAAGAGAACTTCTGTTTATAGTTGCATACATTAATGTTAAGTAAATGAATTAGTGGTCATGCCAATGAGATGAGCTCTTAAAGAGAATGGAACATATTTAATAAGAATTAATTAAAGGAAAACAAAATGCAAATAAGCAAAAATAGCAGAATACCAAACGCTTACTTAACGTTTATTAATGAGTGCACTCAAAATATTATGTAGGTAAAATCAACGCAAAATTAAATATAAAACAAATGAAAATTCATTTAAAACCCGGTAAACTAATTTGTCCTTTAAATCCGACTAAAAATCAGTTTATTTTTAAATAATAAAAACTAACTCACTAAGGCTGGGTTTTTGAGATCTCAGTTAAACTAGGTTTAGTTAACAATAATTAGTTTTGTGGTTATTTTATTGAACTGTTAATGGTTTTTAATCCAAATTTTGATATTTTAATCAGCCTAAAGTTCAAACAAATTTCGATCTACCAAAGTTAAAATACCATTTGTTTTAAAGATTGATGACTATTCACTGCCAACCGTCGTCGATGGCGGTGAGTGTTAAACGGCAAACCCCTCTGAAGAGATTGTGTGGTTGCAATCGAAACATATCAGGGCAACCTGTCCGTAAAAACCTTGTTTCAATTCCCAGCTCAGTCAAGAATGAAATATTATCAACAAATTTTAATTCATTTCATGTCGTAAAATTGTTTTCTTCATAAAAATAAGTTAATAAAAATTAAATTCAATGAACTTTAGCCTGATTAAAATATCAAAATTTGGATTAAAACCCATTGACAGTTCAATAATATAACCACAATACTAATTATTGTTAACAGCTAAGGCACAAACTCTATGTTTACATTTGTCCTTCAAGTTGTGGTGAAAAGGGTCAAAACGAAAAAGAAAGACAAAAACATGAAAAACATAAAAATTTACTTTGTACTTCAAGAAGACTTCTTGACAAAAAGTACGAAAAACAAAAGTAAGGAAGAACATTTATTTTTAACAATTTAACAATTAAAATAGATAATCATTCAAAACAAATTTTGATCTACCAAAGTTAAAATACCATTTGGTTTAAAGATTGATGTTTGACTATTCACGCCAGCCGTCGTTGATGGCAGTGAGTATTAAAACGCAAGCCCCTTTGAGGAGATTGTGTAGTTTCAATCGAAACATGTCAGGGCAACCTGTCAGTGATAACCTGGGTTCAATTCCTAGCTCAGTCAAGAATGAAAAGTTATCAATAAATGTTAATTCATTTCATGTTATTATTATCTTCATAAAAATAATGTAATGAAAATTAAATTCAATGAACCTTAGCCTGATTAAAATATCAAAATTAGGTTTAGTTAATCTTAAAACGGATTTGTGCCGCCATTACCAAGTTTGTATGAAAAAATTGTTTGCCCTCTTACAACTACAATACGTGTTGGAAAAAAACCAGCCAATTGTAGGGATGTGTAAGAAAAATAAATTCACTGTTTATTGTTGTGGCTTCGTAAAAGCTTTGATATTGTTACAAGTAAGACCTGAGTTTTTAAAATTCTTATTCGCTTTATGGTCTAATTTATATAATATTTTTAGCTTTTCTAAAATATTTAGAAAAAGGTTGACGAGCTGGCCTAAGCAAGCAGCGAAATGCGCATAGTAACTAGATTTCGCCGGAAAAATCCGAGTTTTAGAGTACGTTAAACTTAGTTTAAACTTAATCCACATCTCAAAACCCCGGCCTAATTATAGTAAAAATTACTGATTTTAACTTTTGTTTCGAAATTTTAACTATCAAAAAAACAAGCTACAATATTAAATATAAAATTTTAAAATATAATACAAAATATTTAAAATATAAAATATAATATAATAATATAATATTTTTATAATATATATTTTTTTTTATTTATTTAAACAAAAACGAAAACAACTTAATCAGCCCAATTATGAATTAACATTCCCCTTGAGTTTTTTTCTTTCCCCATTTTTACAACATAATTCAAATAGGTAAAATGGATGGCAGTAAACATGGTTGAAGAACAGTGTAAGCGTAAGGGAATGGAGTAACTCTAAATATAAAAAATTTTTATGGGCTCACAAATAACTTAAGATTGTTCCCGCGGGAACCAGCTTTGAGCACTCAGAGGCGAAATGAGTGCCAAGTACTACATAACCATCTCCGAAGACCCAAACATTTCAAGATTAGCCGTACTCGGCTCAGAACCACGACATGGTGATATATTTATGCAGGACAGGAATTGGAAATACGATATTAAAATGACCTTCTCAGTCGCTAGACTTGTACTCGCTTGAGTACCTGTGGTCCGTTAAATCTTGGAAAAAAATGATCCAAAAAGGCGAGCAACTTTAGTAAAAACTGTGACAAAATGAATGAATAAATGCAATCGGAGTACATGCCAAACGCTATAACCCAAAAAAAACAACGTTTTCTTACTGCGGTCATAACTGTTTACATTAAAAATTCAATACTGAATTCAATACACCTTGTAAAATGTTATGAACACATATTTTTTTGGAAGAGTTTTTATTTTTATATATTATTAAAATGTACTGCACTCAAAATATTATGTAGCAGTGTTACCATTTTAGCATATTTTCTGCTAGATTATACAGATTGAGTTGGAGAATTTCATATTTTTTTTTTTTTTTTTTTAAATATGCCAACTGCTTTTTAGCATATTCCCTTGTCCAACAGCAGATTTTTTAGCATATTTTTACTTTTTAGAAATACAGAATATTTTAGCATATTTTTTTTAATAAAAGTTTTTGTGAAATATAGTCGTATACTCAAATTGGTTTTTATTTAGCAGATTTGAAGCATATTCTTTTTTGTAAAAATTTAACATATTATTAGCAAATTTAAAATATTAAAATTTTTGGGTGTTAATCTTAATAAATGTTTAGCATATTTTTCTTCATATTACGGTTTAGCAGATCGAAGCAGATTTTTTTTTTAAGTTTTGACATATTCTCATGAAATGTTACGCAGATAAAATGAACGTAAAATGAAAAAATCCG
The DNA here is from genome assembly GCA_943735925.1 of Pollenia amentaria. Taxonomy (NCBI): domain Eukaryota; kingdom Metazoa; phylum Arthropoda; class Insecta; order Diptera; family Polleniidae; genus Pollenia; species Pollenia amentaria. Next base: position 180,764,052 of record OX031007.1, on the reverse strand, counting down.
GTCTACTCATTAAGGTTTATTAAACAAATTTTCATAGAAAATTCGTTTCATAAGCCTGAAATAAACGTAAAATATTTTTTATGAATATGGGGGTAAGTAAACAAAATGTAAAAAATGTTATTCATATCATTTAAATATAATTAATTATATTTCTGTTTAACATTTTTAAATCCTGAAAGGTTGGAAGGTCACTCTTAATTTTAGTACATTAAAGTAACTATTCGTCGAATCGACGAACTTTTAAAAAAATTCTAGCGGAACGATTTTTAAAGTAAAAAATCAACAAATATTTTTTTAGTTAAGTAAAATGTAAAAAATTAAATAAAATAAAGCATAAAGTATAAAAGTTGTTCTTCTCTTTCAAAATTTGATACGAATTTTTTACTCATTTTTGTGTTTTAAGCTTTATATTTCTTTAAACCGTTCGTCATTAGCTAACGTTGTTGAAAAAAGAGCGTAATTTGAATACGCATAAAAAGTTATATGATAAAGTTTTTTTTTCCGCGAAGCTTGTCTGCAGGAGACCAGAGCCTCTGGCGAGAATCGAACCCACAACCCCGGTACGGATAGACTAGCTCACTACCAGCTCGCCTACCGGGGCACCTGCCAGGTAACCTGCTGCTTACAGCAAGTTACCTGTCAGACACGGTGTCTGGGGTGCTAGCTGGTATCCTGAGGCATGTCTAGTAACCACACGTTGATTGTCCACGGAAAAGAAAACTACCCTTATTTTGTAGATCGTATTAACTAGAAGGTGGACTCGGTTTCTGTCCCCCTTTTTGTTTAATAAAACACTTTCTACTCTTTCCTATTTTTTATAATTGGAATAGTTGTTTTTTCCTTTTTTGTGCACACAGGTTTTAATTTTATTTAACTAACAATCTAGGGTAATTGCTAACTTATGTTCAAAAATTTAATATAACGATTTTTTTAAAATATTCTTACTCTCGGTGGCGGGTATCAAAGTTTCGGCACAGCCGAATATTTTATTTGTATTTATTTATTAAATTTCGAATTTCTAATACAACAAGACATAATATCTGATAATTTATAGTATCATAATCTGAAAAGTTATATTAATAAAACACAATGAGTAGAAATCACTACATAAGTATATAAATTTAAAGAGTAATACTAAGATATAAAGAACAGAGAAATAATATTAAAAGTAAAAGTTACAAATGGCATTAAGAGCAGATTCCGTTCGGTAAAATTGATTAAGTAAATATTTAAATTTATTTGCGTTGCTAATAGTTTGCAAGTTTAAAGGAAGTTGTTTCCAGAGACGGATAGTTAGTATGAAAAATTGTCTCTCGTATGCCGTATCCCGATGTTTAATTTGCATAATGCCATCTATTTCCTCTTGAAGACCTCATAAATCTTAATTGGTCACGTAGATAATTTGGTTATTCTGATGTTGCAATTTTATGCACAAACACTAGGTTTTTTAAAGTTATATATATATTGATTCCTATGGTTCCAAGTTGGAACAAAGGGCCGTTACGAAATCTTTCCATCCGGATCTATCCTGTGCCATTAGTCTTATTTCAGACCAGGTTTTTCCTGTTTTGCTAATTTCGGATTCTAGTAGCCTTCTCCAGGTGTTAGCGGGTCTACCTCTTCTCCTGCTGCCTTGAGGATTCCAGTCAATTGCCATCTTCGATATATCATCATGAGGTCTTCTTAGGATATGGCCAATCCAGCTCCATCTCCTTTTTGCAATTTCTAAACGGATTGGTGTTTCGCCTGTTCTTTGCCACAGGTCGCTATTGGAAACTACGTTCGGCCAAAAAATTCTCAATATTTTCCGCAAGCAACGGTTAATGAATACCTGTAGATGTTGTATGTCGTTTGCCGTAGAGTTCCAGGATTCACATCCATATAGCAAGGTAGAGCGAACATTTGAGGAGAAAAGACGCAGCTTAGTACCTGTATGTATTTGTGGTGATTTCCATATTCTTTGTAGTGCTCCAAATGACTGCTTTGCCTTTTTTATGCGATGTGCAATATCTTCACGGGAGCCGCCCGTGGAGGAAATTATGCTTCCTAAGTAGCAAAACGATTGCACATCCTCGAGCTCTATGTTGTTGACCCTGAGCTTAGAAAGATTAGTTGTGTTGATGCGTATAACCTTTGTTTTGTCGATATTAATATGAAGACCAACATTCGATGCTAGCTGGTGTATCTGTTCCAATTAGGCTGATATGTCGGTGAAGTTATGCGCGAGTAAGCAAATATCATCAGCATAGTCCAGATCTTCTAATCGACTATTCATACCCCATGTGATGCCTCTTCTAGTGCGATTTGATTGCTGCATTATTGAGTCCAGTACAATATTGAATAACAGCGGGGAAAGGATACATCCCTGTCGTACACCAGTACTTACACCAATCGGGTTTCCTAACACGCGTTCATGCAGTACCCGGCTTGTTGAGTTGCTATACAAAGCTTTAATAATGTCGATAAGCTCAGGTGGAACTTAAAGTTGATGTATTAAAAATCCCAAAAATCTCGAAAATCCCGAAAAATTCTGGATTTACTATTCGGCATCCGTAGTGTATGGTGTACATATTTTGTTTTTGTTAAATTTATTTGTTGCCTTAAACAGCACAAGTGTGTGATTTTTTTTTTTTTTTTTTTCGAAGAAACAAAAGCATCTTATACATAAATGAACATAGCCAAAACTTTTTTTTTTCAAGCAACATTTTCGTATTTATTCTACATATCTTATTTTTTCCTAAATATTTCCTATGAGGGGCTTAAGAGCCTTTTTTAAAAAATTGAGATTAAGTGCTCATATACCCCGTGTGCTCTAAACTAAACAGGTATTTTATTGAAAACGGCTAGAATTGGTCGCCACATCTCGCTACCGGATGAAAATTCTACATGCACTTCTTGTGTTCTAAACTTCTCTGAATTGCACCTATTAGTTCCATATGTAATCTCATTAAAAAAAATCACTTAAACCCATTGTGCTTTAAGCCCCTCATATATTTTTCTTTAATTTTCGAACAAAAATGTAACCACAGTTTTTTTTTTTTTTAAATTGAGCCGTCTTTTACTTCAGCAATAATTAGTATGAAATTGTAAGGAACGTTTATAATAATTTTCTTTAGTTTTGAATTAAAAATTGAACAATGAAGCTTCTTTCACAATGGTAGCAACAGTTTCGTTTTTTCTTCTAACTTAATTCTTCCCAAAGTATTTCCTACATTTTTCTTTTATTTTCCGAACAAAAATGTAACTAAAGTTTTTTTAAAAAGTTGAGTCTACTTCTACTTCCGCAACAATTTGTTTGAAATATTAAATGACGTTTATGATAATTGTATCATCTAGTTTTGAATGAAAATTGTAGCAAAATAAGCGTTTTCTTAATTGAAAATGTGTGTGGTTATGAAAAAAAATTAGTGCTTTATTGTGAACATCAAGTAAAAATGTTTATGCCATTGTGAACGAAGCTCTAGTTTAAAAAAAAAAACACGTAATATTGTCCTGGGAAAAATTTGCAAATGTTCTCTTGATTGAAAATGTGTGTGCTAATGGAAAAAATGTTGCTATATTGTGAACACCAAGTGAAAATGTTGGTGTCATTGTGAATTTGGCCTTATTCTTCATATTTACGAATGAAAAGCAATAACAAATTTCAGATTTCTCATTTATGAGAAATTTTAGACATGTGAGTGTTTAAGCGTTCATACACGAAAAATTCTAAACTCTTAAAAATAATGAGGCAATTCACACAAAGTTTTCTATTGTGTCATATTTGTTGTATTTGCTATAATTTTACATGTGGCAAATGCAACCAATATGACACAAAATAACACTTTGTGAATTGCCTAAGTATAAATTTAAACAAATAAGAAAATATAGTCGGACAAGCCCGACCATATGAAACCCTACAACATATAATTAAGAGACAAACTTTCGAGAGTGTACTGTTTTTAGGATCCTTGGGCAATCATGGACCAGCCAAAACAAAATTATGGTTTGAGGTTAAGATTCATGTAAAAGATTTTTTAGGAGTAGTATTTGTCAAATATGGACTACTTCCAATAAAATTTGTTAAGATGATGAAATCTAAATACCAGCATAATATGCTTTATAGACACAATAACTCCATTCTAAAAAGAAGCTTGTATGGCGGCTATGTAAAATTATGGATCGATTCTCACCCTTTTCAATTGGCTTCGTCCTTATGACAAATAAAACGTATGTACCAAATTTTATAATTACCTCCAAAATTTTGAAATGTACTTTGCGCACAAGGCTTACACCCACATTGTTTGATCGATTCAAAAATTGATTCTGGGTCAAATAGTATATTAAAGGTGGGTGTAAGACAAATATTTTAAGGTGTTACAAAAATCAGCACATGCGCATAATACCCTTTCCACTATTGTGGTGTGCCTATAAAAAGGATATTTCTCCCCAAATTGGATATTTCAGCATTTATTTGAGGACGTATTTTGGGATTTGGATATTTATGAAAAGCGTCGGAATATTGTACTATATAGAAAAATTCATGCATAATTTTAATTGCCTGCGCGTACAGATGATGCTTCGCTAAACTTCCTGAATAGCTGATTGTTTTTTTACATTTATGCTGTTGTTTAGCCGGACAATGCTTTTTATAGAGTGACGAAATTAATTTTACTTAAAGTATGATCTGAAAACCAGGCTTCTCTCCAAGCACAACATAAAAATTTACAAATAGGATATAATTCCAATAGATATTCAGGCAGAAGTATAAAAGTAAAATGTGCCAGAATAAATCTCGAACTGCAAAAAGCATTACAGAGTGCTGACACTTTTCTAGGGGTTTGGAACATTAGCTTGATTTTTACTTGAACAAATATTTAATTATACGGGGGAGAACACATATTAAACTTCGGTTTTTGTTTTAAATTCGGATCAAAAATGTTATTTAATTTGATGCGGAATCTTTTTTGCAAAAATTATAAAAAGTTATACGTGCATACATTTGTATTTTTCTTTCAAGCTATTGCCTTTTTAATAAACGATTTTTAATTTAAAATTCAAATTGATTACACCATGTAAATTTCCCTAAACTATTATTTGGGCATCTAAAGACTTTGCTGGCTATTGTCACACTTAAGCTATTGTCACACTAAACCATCATTTGACGCCCCACACGTGACCATTTTTTATTTATTAAATATTTGTTTGATTTGGCATAACGTTTGCTATATTAAAAAGCATTTACAAGTTTAATAAATACATGAAAATATATCAACCACGAAACTTTTTAGAAATAAAGTTAAATAAGGCAACAAATATTATTAAAAACAAGAATAAAATTGGATAAATTTTGTTTTAAAATCTTTTTCGTATTTTCCGTCAAATATTTGTTGTCTGAACATACACTTTTAGTCTTACAATTTTAATAGGTAAGGTTAGGTTAGGTTAAAAAGGGTTATACGCCCAAGGGCACACCTCCACTCGGAGACCAATGCTGTCCATTTTGAATCCCTTCAGTAAAGAGGAAGAGAAAAGGAGAAGTGAAGAAGAACAGAAATAACGGATAGATTTACAATTGTAATAAATATGCACTAGTTCCGAAACAAAGTGTGTGGGTTTAGTCTTTCAAAACGCAACAAAATTAATGTAAACAAAGTTCGTTGTTTGAGTCTTTGAAGTTAAGATGGCTTCCAAAGTAAACAAAGTTTGTTGCTTAAGTTCTTGTTAACCAAATCAAACAAAAACAAGACTCAAGTTTATGTCTTGAGTCTTTCATTATAACTTGGCAATCAAAGTAAATAAAGTTTATTGCTTAAGTCTTTTACACCAAAAAACTATTTTCTAAGCATTTTTTGTTAAAAATGGTTTAAAATATTATTATCCTTATTCGACCTTTTTAATTTTCAATACTTTATTAATTGATAAGCTCGAGGTTATAGTTGATTTAAATAATAAGTTTTAGGTTTCCTGAAGGTGCCATCCAAAGGTTGGGGAAATATTGAAAATAGAAAGAAAAATAAAGATTATAGTTTTAATTATTTAAGAATTTATTATAAATTTAGTAAAGTTTTGCTTTTTATACCCATCACCGAAGGTAAAAGGGTATATAAAACTATGTCATTCCGTTTGTAATTTCTACAATATTGATCTTAGACCATATTAAGTATATATCTTCTGGGTTCTTATGAGAAGAGAAGTTCAAATCCGGTTGTCCGTCCATCTGTCGAAATGGGTTTTCCGAAGACCCCAGATATAATGGGGACTTGGTTGGTAAATATTTATGTCAGATATTCTCATTATAATTTTTCTATCGAAATTCAGATAGATCGGTTTATAAATGGCTGAGATATGAGCAAAAAACACGACTACCTCTATCCTACAAATTCCTTGTTGTTGTTTTTTTTTTTTTAATTATTTTTTCTGTGTATCTGGAAACGATTGGTTATCAATACACCAACTCTCAAAAAAAATGGACGAGATTGAAAAAGTGGGCGTGGTACCTCCCGTACGAAGATATTATTGATTTATGTATATCGAGAGAACGGAAAGAGCCAAAGTTTTCCAATTAGGTATAAGCATATTGGATATCAATACACAACATCCGAAAAATGTGGGCGGGATTTATGAAGTGCACGTCGATATATAAATCGGTCAAATCTGTTAAAAATAGCGGAGTTATGTTCAAAATACTGAAAAAATGGTCAAGAAATCATCAAAATGTTTAATTTTAAGGCTCTATTATGACCTATTGACACGTTTTATATATCAATATATCTTTTGTAGAACTTTTTTTCGGAAAAAATCGGAAAAATCGGCTCAGATACAAAAAAAGGTATTAGCAAGATATATTTTTTTTTAAATACCTGTTTTGGGAACCATAGATCTTCCCGAGTCCAAGGTTTATCATAAAAGCAATTGGAGAATTTCTTCTTAAACACTTCAGTATATAAATCTGTTAAATTTGTTAAAAAATGGCCGAGTTATGACCAAAATACTGAAATCCCGAAACCCTTTTTTATAATTAAGTTTGTTAATATATGTATAATATACAAAAAAAAATTCGAAAAACTGAAAAAAGACCTTTTTTAAAAATGGTCCAGCTCACGGATGGTCAAGGCTAGAACCAAAATATTTTGGGAATCATCATAAAACATATCAAGCTTTATTTTCAGAGAGGTAACAAAATCACTTTTTTTTTTTTTGAGTCGCTCTAATGTATATGTATGTTGATATCGATATATGTGTATATATACAATATAATGTAAGTGTAATCAAATCTGAGTCGATTGCAAGAAAAATTACCAAAATAATTCAATTAACACTAAGCTGGCTAAATATTAATTAAGCTTTCAATATAATTAATAGCACGAAAACATGTGCAAATATATTTTATTATTTGCACATGTTTTCAAACATGAAATTACTATTGATAAAAAATATTGGAAATTGACCATACATAAATGGAAGTAGACTGTGGTCATTCTTACATAGACTGACTTTTGAAAAAACAAATAATAAATATTCCTGCAGAATGTTTTTGTATATGCAAAGCAGACCGACAAAAGCCTGAGGTCTTATCACCGCAATCGATATCGAGTAAACTATCGTATTTTTCTGCATACTATAGACACTGACGTATTGAATGAAAACTCGAGAGATGTTATGTCTTTGGTATCGAGTGCCATGATACCAAAACAAAAAATGTCGGTCAATTTTGCTTAATACCGTATGCGTATGTGATTAGAGCTCTGAACCGTATGACGTAAATTATTTTGATCATTTGCTTTTTAAAAATATTAATAAGATTCAATATTGCAAGTATTGGATCTGAGGGGTAATTTTGATAGGCGTGATCGAATGCTTTTTGGATGCGAAATCAATTTTATTTCTAATTTTTTCAGTCGATACTAAATAGGGAGATCGATTATTCGACTTTTTTCAATAACCGGTTTTCGAATATTACGAATAGTTGCTATTTTAAAAAACCCGGTTTTCGGTTAAGCAATTTTTAAATAACCGGTTAACCGGTTTTAATTCGAATACTGAAAAACACAAAAATCAAATAAGTTTTTAAATAAAACGTTAATTTGAATAAAAACAAAACAATTTCAGAGGTAAGGAACCAACAAAATACATAGATATGACTTAGGTTAGGTCTGTTCTAACCTAACAAATATTTTAGGATAAAATCGAAGAAAAGTGGGACCAGTAAATTGATCAAACTTTAGCTAAATTTTCAACAAATTTTTTATTGATTTACTAAACTTTATTTGTAAGAATATATTTGTATAATGCAATTTAGAAACTGTTGAATGACATTTGATCTAGAGAAAGGTTTTCAAAAGCAAATAAATTATAGGAATTTTATAAAGTTATTATTTAAAATATTCTCTCAAATTTATTTTGAATGAGTTTTAATTTGTTAGTGGTTAAGCATGTCTATATAAATCAACCATATTTTTAAAAAGTTGCAAACAAAACCTCTTAGCAATTTTGTTTCAGCATTATAGAAACGAATAGTGAACTTAACATTCTGTTTGTGTAAAATATTTGTCAATTCGTCGACTACAATTCCATGACATTGTTTGATTTCTTCAATTTTGTTTTTTAGTTCTTGGTGTTTTAATAAATAGAACTGATTCCGCGTTATGTTGTAGTTTTCAGCATGAAGAGATTCTAAATTATAGTTTTTAGTGCCTTAACGGGCATTTCGTCCTCGGCAACACAACGGGCTAATATTTTACCCAATGATTATTTTTTTGCAGCGCATTTTAGTTAAAATTCATTTAGATCACATTAATGTCAAGCATGTATACTAATTAAAGGTGATTAATAAGTAACATGGAAGAACCTTTGTAACTTATCAGTTTAGGGCTCTTCAGGCAACTATCTTTTTCTAATTAATCGCGTTCGAAAAATATCTAGAGATAACCTTTATATAAAAACATATTTAATATTTAGAACACTCTTGCACAAGTAACTATCTACTTTTTAACAGCACACGTTTTTGTAGAATTTTGAATAGTTTTTGGTTTTTTTTCTACAAGAACACACGCTTTAATAAGCGATTTGTATTTACAGTGTTCATAATGTTTTTTGACCTTTGTAACGTTTTGTTTTGACATTCTTTATAAAAAGTTTAAGTTTGGCCAATATTCAATTAGAAAATACTTAAATTACGGGTACATCTACAACAAGAGTAAGGAAAATGTATATAAGTTACACATTACTAAAATAACCGGTTTATTATACCAAAGTAACCGGTTTATTCGATATTCGAAAAATGGGCATTTTAAAATAACCGACTTGATGCAAAAAAAGAAAATAACGGCCTCCATTGTACATTTTCATAGATTACACAGTTCAGTTTTGTCTCGCTTTTTTAGAGATGTCAACAAAAAAATAAGCGCGGAAAAAATATTCTGAAAAGGGTTCCTAGAATTATGCAAAGAATCGCCTTAATTATGGCGTATTAGCAGCAATAGACTCATGAAAGTTGGAATGTTAATAATAAAAAAAATATACATATATTGTTTTTTTTTTTATTTGAGCATGTTCTTAATATTAAGTTTATTATTCCGTGTGAAACTTTTTATAATACATCTAAGACCCCATAAAGTATATATATTCTGGCCCCTTGAGTAATTCTAAGTCGATTTAGCCATGTCCGTCCGTCTATCCGTCTGTTGAAAACACGCTCACTTTCTAAAAACGCAAAAGAAAAGAACAAACTTAGTCTCAAATTGCTTGTAGTTATCCTAAGCAGTTTGGGATTTAAATCCAGCAACATCGGCTAAGTAGGATCAGAACTATGAATCTAAATGTGGAACCACCACCCTAAAAAATTGATAATTCTGATACAAAAACTAACATAAATGGTGGAATAATGCACGCTTTATACAACTGCAAATCATACTGTTCAATTTCGTGAAGATCGGTCCATAATTGACCATAGGCCCCATATAAACTCTACTCGCGAAAAACAGTTTAGTTCTCCTAAAACCAGATGATGTGGTTCTGTTAAGCAACAAACAGACCGATATGCAAACCCTTATAACATCTCTTACAACTGAATCAATGAAAGTAGGTCTGAAGGCAAACATATCAAAGACGAAGGCAATGAGAGTTAACACAACAAATTCCGACAAATTCGCAGTTAACGCTCAAGAAATCGATGATGTTACCAGTTTTGAATATCTTGGCAGCATAATTAGCACAGATGGCGGGACGTTGCTAGATGTACAAAACCGATTAAAAAAAAGCCAAGGGCAGTTTTGCAATGTTAAGCAAGGTATGGAGATCCAACACAATCACCAATTCAACGAAAATTCGCGTATTTGACTCATGTGTTAAATCTACACTGTTGTTCGGTTGCGAAACCTGGTTCCTAACCGAAGCACTCAGCAGGAAGTTGCAAACGTTCATCAATAGATGTTTACGCAATATCCTAAGAATTTGGTGGCCGCAAACTGTGTCAAACGAGGATTTACTTAATAGAACCAGACAGCTACCAATTAAAAACGAAATACAAAAACGTAAATATGGTTGGCTGGGGCACACTCTCAGAAAAGGAATTGACGAAATAACACATTCTGCCTTGGAATGGAACCCACAAGGACGGCGCGATGTTGGTAGACCTAAAACGACCTGGAGGAGAACAGTTGCAGCTGAAACTAGAAAATCATTTAACCAGTTGCGGTACATAGCTAGGAATAGAACGGAATGGAGAAGTTTTGTAAAAAATATTTATTTGTGATTAGACTAAGTTCGAATTTCATGAATTGTAAATAAGAACATGTCATAATAATAATAATAAAACCGTAATGAACAATGCTATCATTATTAAATTAAATTTTGTAGGACTAAAAATCACACTGCTAAATTTCGTGAAGATTGCTCCATAATTAACCCTAGATCCCATAAAAACCCTACTCCCGGAAAACAGTTTAGTGCGCCTAAAACCGTAATCAATAACGCTATCGTACTAAAATTTGGTACGTCACAGTTTTATAGGATCTTAAATCACACTGTAAAATTTTTTGAAGATCGGTCCATAATTTACATTAGGCCCCATATAAACCCTAGTTCCGGAAAACAGTTTAGTACGCCTAAACCCGTAGTAAATAATGCTATCATAATTAAATTCGGTACGGTACAGTTTTGTAGGACCAGAAATCCCACAGTAATATTTTTAGAACATCGGTTTATAATTTACCCTAGACCCCATACTAACCCTACTCCCGGAAAAAATTTTAGTGCGCCTACAACCGTAATAAATAACGCTCTCATACTAAAATTTGGTACGTCACAGTTTTATAGGACCTGAAATCACAGTGTAAAATTTTTTGAAGATCGGACCTAATTTACACACCTAATCCCAGAAAACAGTTTAGTACGATTAAAACCAAACAAAGCCTACTTTGGAAAAATAATTAAATTCACCTAAAACCATAACAGATATAGATATTGCGGTATAATTTTTTCCAACTAAGATTCATATGGCCAGAAAAAATATAGAGCAATTTTGTGAAATTCACTGTTAACGCTAAAACTAATTACACTGTTGTATTGAAATTTATTCTAATTTATTTTTTGTAATACCAGAAATCAGTTTTGGGATGATTGGTCCATAATTTACCATAGGTCCAATACAAATTACTTCCCCACAAATCATTTAAGTTCGGCTAAAACTGTTACGAATCATGATATTTTAATCAAGCCAGTTCAAATTTCTAACAGGAAACGTATAAAAATTTCTTATTGTCGGTCAATAATTTAATTCAGGTCTAAACCGCAACCAATTTTAATGCTGACGTTCGTTTTTGTAAAGCTTAGTTAATAATATTTATGTATTTACAATATAGAGCCCAGTTCTGTTGGTGGAGGGTATCAAAGATTCGGCACAGCCGAATATAGTACTCGAACTTGTTTTAGTTTAAGAATACCAGACGGTAAGAAATATTTGTTTCATTGGCGAATTAGGTAAATAATAAATAAAATCGGTTTGAAGTTAAAGTGTAGTTCACTCAGTTCTTTCTTATAAAGTGCTTAAAGATGTGGCAAAATCGATTGTAATCTCAATTTTTTATTTTTGAAACGAACGAGTTTTGCAACTCACCTAGTCATTGATTTGAGTTTTCACAACACTTGAAAAAATGGCTAATTCTTTCGACAAAAAGTTCGAACACCTGCGAATACCAGGGCTGTCAGCTTTGGCGATTTTTCGCCAAACCTATCGATTTATAAACCTCTTTGACGACGAAATTTTGTGTTTGGCGACATGGCGATTTTTGTTTTTGGCGAAATTTAAAAAAGTTGGCGATTATTTTGGCGATTTCTTAAACGCATTTTACCTTTTTTCTTACTTATATAGTGACGGCTTTGATTGCATATTTAATGCAATTTTAAAAATTATGCATTGATATCAGGTTCTATAAATTAGTATCAAGCGTATTTATCAATGTGGTATGCAAAGCGAGAAAAGTCACAGTTTTTTATATAGTTTGACTCGATTTTTTACGAAATTAACTGCCTGACCCACTATGTCGACAAGAACATTTCCTTCTTATATTTATATTGAAAACAAAAACAAATTTAAATTTGTTATTATTGTTTTCAATAAAAAATGCGAAAGAAATGTTCTTGTCGACATTGCACTATTGGTAATTGGACCCGAAATCTTGGCCAAAAATAATTTTTTGCACTAACAATAATAATGTTTTTGCTAATGACGTTCGATTAAGAACATATCAAAGCAAATAACTGCATATTAGGTTTTTGTAAAAAACAAATATCAGCTGATTTATGGGAAGTCAAAGTTAATATTTCCAATCAACGTGCACAATAAATACAGCATAAAAAGTGAATTTTGAAATAAATTAAAACGGTTTTTATCAGTTATTAAACAAATAGGAGGAAATCGTGCATAATATGGAGAAGAGAGGGATAGTAAGTAATTAAAAAAACCCAAAATATTTTGGTGGACGTTATTGCTTTTGGTAAAAAAAAAACGTGTATTTCTAACATAACCTCAAATAAATGACTTTTTCCATAAATATAAACTTTGCATAAGCTTTTGATAATGTTGGCCGTGGACTGCCGTGTTTTTCCTTGATGAAAAATGTTAAGAAAAGCATTCTGAATTTATTTATTTTTATTTTAAGTTGCGATTTTTTGCGTTTTTTGAATTATATCATTTTCTTTCAGACAGCCTCAGCTTAAAATATAGCGAACTTTTTAATATTTGGATTTGTGAAAAAAATAAAAAGAAACAAAATGATGCTGTTACAATGTTATTATCAGTAAAATTGATTTAAATAATGTTTCAAAAAAAGATTTGGCTTCGTTAAAGCAAAAGGTACAAACTTTTTGTAAAAATTTATCTTTAAGGTGGCACAAGGCTCGCAGAAAAATGAACGTCTTATTCCAGCAAAACCAAAACTGGCTACCACGTACCTTCATTTTACAAACTAAGTTGTATTCGCCTATATCTGATTCTTCTTCCAGGGGGCGTCCAAGAAAAGGGTATTCTGAGAAATCTGAACGATCAAGGAGGAGAGATGCAGAGAATTTAGCAAAAAGTAACTGCCATGAAACAGAGTTACTAGTACGTGCAGCTGCAGTATCGGCAAATAAGCAAAAGCAAGCCGATATGGCTGTGGTACTCAAAGCAACTTTAGCTAGTCCAGATAGACCTTCAATGATAAGGAAAGTTACTTTTGCTTCAGATAAAGTACCAATTGGCTTCACCGCAGACGAAGCCTTAGCTTATTTGTTGGATAACAATTTCACAAAACAGCAATACCTAAACACCAGACATGAAAACAAAATTAGAAATGCTGATATTGATCCCCTTTATAAAGACGTCGCAGATTCTAAAATTAAATGCCGGCCAGATTGTGTTGAAGTAAGTGAAGAAAAGGCCATGGTTTCTATCCAAGCGCTATTAACACATACTGCGAAAAGAATTATAATGATGCAGATGGAGGTTTTAGAGAATTCAATGACCAATAATAATAATAATTTAATTAAAGCCGATTTGATTGTAAGCTATGGATTTGATGGCAGCTCTGGATATTCGAATTATAAGCAGAGATCTGTTGAGCCTTCTACGTCTACGGGTTCTGAATTATGCTTATTTGCAACTACATTGACTCCTCTTAGACTAATAGATTCGTCCGGAAAACTGGAATTTATTAAAGAAACAAAAGAAACAATTTTGCAAGAAGATTTGATGTTGAAACAACAAATAAATGATTTAAAGGACTTGGAAATCGAAATTGGTGAGGGTAAGGCTATTGTTATTAATTTTAAACTATTTCTAACCGTTATTGATGGTAAAGTATTGAGCGTTTTAACTGACACAAAATCAAGCCAAGCTTGTCCAATATGTAAAGCCACCCCGAAAGATTTTATAAGTATCACGGACTTTGGAAGCGAGAAATTTTACGCTAAAGAAGATAACCTTAAGTATGGCCTTAGCCCTTTGCAATGTTGGATACGCTTCTTCGAATTCGTTCTGCATGCAGGCTACAAATGCAAAGTAAAAAAATGGCAAATTCGCACAGAAGATGATCGTAAAACTATTTCCGAAAGAAAGACACAAATGCAAAAGCTGTTTTGGGATAAAATGGGTCTCCTTATTGATAAGCCAAAAACGGGTGGATTTGGCAGTACAAATGATGGCAACACTTCCCTTTACCGACCATGATATGTTTTCAGAAATAACAGGCATTGACGTTAATCTTATTTATTCTTTAAAAATAATTCTTATTTCGATATGCTGCCTTTATCCGTTGGACGTTGAAAAATTCCAAGGTTATTGTCACAATACTGCAAGAATAATACAAACAACATATCCTTGGCTCCCAATGACTGCAACAGTACACAAAGTGTTAATTCACGGAAAAGAAATCATCGAGCACACAATATTACCGATAGGTTGCTTTGGAGAAGAAGCTGCAGAGTCGCGTAACAAGCATTACAAATTGGATAGGTTAAACCACGCTCGCAAAACTTCCCGAAAAACAAATCTTATGGATGTTTTTAACAGGGCTTTGGACATGTCTGACCCCATTATTTCCTCAATAAATTTAAAGAAACGCCTTGAGCAGAGGAGCCGATTGCAGCTTCCACGTGAAGTTTTGAACATGTTTGATTCTCCAGAAGTACCAGAAACTTTGAAAGTGAATACCAGAAGAGTTAAAGGTGAAGAGGAAAGTGAAGACGAAGAATTTTCAGAAAATATTGACTATTTAGTTTTAAGTGAATCGTACCAAAGAGAGCTGGATGAAATTAATTTAGATAATGAAATTTAGAAAATATGTAGTTAAAATTGTTTTATTATTTTTTAGTTTAAATCAATTCAGTTTTCATTGCTATTGAATTTTAAGTTATGAATACAAAAAAAAAAACTACATGAAATAAATTTGAACAATGAACTTGAAAAAAGAAATTAATAATTTTATTTATTTAAGATTTTGTCTGCGTGGCTGATATGCTATTTTGTTAGCCCCCTTGCGTAAATTAATCGTGCCGAATTTCGAAAAAATATATCTGTTAGTTTTCGAGATATTCTGTATTTATTTTTTCATATGCTGGCAACCCTAAAAATTTCAACTATTACAAAAATCAAAAACCCCAGCGTGCCTGTCCATGAACAACTCTTAAATTCCAAATTTCAGCCATATCGGTCCAAAAGTTTGGCTGTAAATAATTTTGGCCTAAAAAGTGGTTTAAATTACCTAGTGTGCATTGTAGGCCTGGCAGTAAATCAAAAATTTCTTTTTATAAAAAAAAAAAAAAAAAAATTAACCAAAAATTTTTGAAAACCTTAATTTTTATATAAAATCGAAAACGAATCTAGGTCAGAAGTAAATTTTTTAAACTAATTCATGTAATGAAATTGTTGAGAAGACTGAGTTGAATTTAAGTATTCCAATCCATTTCCAAATATTCAATTTGAATACAACTTTTAAGACATTTATGCTTTGCTTCATTTCTTGCCGTGTTAACAGTATATTTCAATGAAAATCGAGTACAAAATTTTACCATATTCTGACTTACTTTCACATAAAAAATCACGCTTACATAAGTTGGGTTTTCTTTTCATCAATCTCTATTAATTTTGCATACTTCATAAAATTAACATTTTTGCAAAACTTACTTGACTTATCTCACAAGTTCTAGATCTAATCAGCCTTGTTATGACAATCGCACGACTAAATATCGCGAAACACCAGGTTGATTTTAAGGTGTTCTGAAACTCATGCGCTTTGCTTGCGATCTGCGATAGTTTCTTGAAAATTTTCTAGTTTCCTTCAGCATACTTTTGCAATCTAAAGTGGCCAAACTATTTGCGATTACGATTTACAGAACACCTATTATGCGATTAAAAGTCAGTTTTGCGATTGTCTAATCATGCCCGATTTATTTTAAAACGCTTAAAATACTTAAATATAAACACTATAATAATGCTAAATATTGAAATACACTTGCATTCCTGTTTGGCGATTTTTGGCGAATTTTTTTACAAAAAAAACTAAAAAAATATATTGTTGGCGAATTTTGGCGATTTTCGGTATACTATAGGCGAATACCTATGTTTGCTCTTGTTGTTGTTGTTAATATTAGGGAGTAACGATACGGCTTTTTGCCGATACGATACCGATACTAATATAAAATTAAATGTAAAATTAACAAATCTCAAGTAGAGAAATTTCTTTATTATAAAAAATTATATTAATAATCTCTTAATTAATATTTAAAATTCTTTAATAAGATTTTAAAAACAACGGAATGGTAAAATTAAAGAATTTCTTAAACAAAAAAAAAACATTGTAAGAGTTTTTTTATATTTAAAATTAATATTAACAAGATTTTTGTTTAAAAGACAAAGTTTTCTTAACTTTTGCGGAGATAATTTCGCAACTCCGTTTGAAGCAGACCTGCAGTAAAAATTCCTCAAATGTGACTGAACTTATTTAAGTATTTCTGCGCCATGGTATTAAATTTTTAGTATAAAATTCAATAGTGGCAGTAAACAAACGGATCTGCGTCTTAAGAAAAATAAGAAGTTCTAAGGTAAATAGACCTCTTGTTTATCTGAGCCACAGCGTATGATCGACAGAGGATCATCCTTATCCAAATGTTCTTTTAAGATTGGAACAAACGCTCCAAAGGTCCGTTCCTGTAGACTTATCAGAACTTTTACTAGGTGTAGGGGTGACCGTCTGTTCAACACTTTCGGAATGTAGAGTCATGTTGAGTAGCTCGATAAGACGTTTTTTCGATCTATTGTCCTTGAAATTTTCTACCTTTGTATCGAAAGTAAAGAATTGTAGATAAAAAATAGATTTCATTATTCTCTTAACTCTTAAATCTTTCATTCAGAGCTAATGCTACATAAATCGCCAGTTTTTGGGACTTGAAATTATTCTGCATCTCAGTTTATTAATTTATCGTATTTTCCTTTGCTTATGGATTTTGTGGTCTCTTTGAAGTAACCCAAAAGTTGTAGCGAAGTGATTTTTATTTTTTTTTACAAAAATAATTAAAAATTAGCAGAAAATTCTGCTGCAGTTCCAAGCCAAGCGATTAATGCGTTTATAAATCAGTCCAAAAAGTCGTAGTGTAAAATTGTATTGACAAGTTACACATAAAACGCATAAAATGCATATACGTATCGAAAGCATGAAGTAGGATTACTATCTACTTTAGCATGCGTCTCGAAAAAAGGTCAAAAAAGAAATATACGCATAAAAGGCGTGGTGTGGACCGACCTTCAGCTTAAGAATCAAAAGATACAATTAATAATTCTGTTTGATTTTTTGCAAAATAATTATTGAAAATTAAATTGTTTGTTCAAAAAAAATATTAAAAAAAAAGTATCAGCGTATCGACAGTAAAATATCGCCGATACATCGGTATCGGTATTCGTTACAACCCTAGTTAATATATTCAGCCTTACTCCGGTTGTCGTTGTCGTATACGACTGCGTCGTTTTTTAATCTACTACAAAAAATTACACAGTAGTATACGACAACGACAACCGGAATAAGGTTGATTAATACTTTTTGGTGTTACATACTACTAGTCACTGAATGCACTGAATCTGGTGAAGAAAGCATGTGCTGGTACATTGTTTTTTTCTATTTTATTTAATTTTCGATAAAAAAGCCAACATAATTTTTGCTTCACGACGTACAACGCAGTTTTTTCTTAGCAATAATGAAAATTTTCTTTTTAATACAAATATGTACATATATTTTATATTAACAACATTCCTTTCTATTTAAAATAAAATTTACCAGTTAAGTTTGTATTATATTTTTTTATTATTATCATTTTTGGATATAATTTTGTTGTTTTTAAACTGTTTCAATATTGTTTACATACAAGTTTACATTTGTTATTTATTTTTATCAATTGCGTTTTATTTAAAAATTTGCCAGACGCAAATTAAAAGTATACTTTTATTAGTTTTACTTAATAAAATTTGATGTTTTTTCTTTGCTTATTAAATGTTTGTTTTACTTAAAAAGGAGAAAGACTAAATACAAAATACAGTTTTCATTATATTTTAAAAGGTTTTTCTTTGTCGGTTTGTATTTTAATTTTCTTTATTTTGCATATTCTGAATTACGAATAGAGTATAGTAAGTAGTAGTAGAGAGTATAAAAGGACATAAATACGACATGGTGTGATACACACACATAAACAGCATGAAAAATATAGAGGAGACATTTGCGATAAAATTTGCAAATGTTTTAACAAAAATTATAACAGTTTGTTTCATTCTTTTTTTTGAAAATTTAAACAAAAAATTTGATAAACATATTAAAAATTTTAGACAACAAATATAAAAATCAAAAAAAGGATTTTAAAATAAGTAACAAAAAAATATGCTGCTTCGTTGTATTTTTTGTTAAGAAAGTGTATGACAATAAGCTATTTTAAATGAGCTTAATAAATTTAGGAAGAATTCTGGACTATTGTTGAAAAAGCAGTGTTGTTTTGTTATTATGTCTATTTTTTTATACAATTTTTTTTATTTCTTTTTTTGTAATATTTTGCCTTATGTTTAATTTATTTGCCATTTTTTATTACGTTTTTGATATTTTTGTTACTTTTTTATATTTTTGCAACTAAATCTAAATTTAATTTAATGTTAAAAAATTATAAAAGCGAAAATATTTAAATATAAAGTAGAGAAATTGAAATGCCTTTTGCACTTTAATAAAAAATGATGGCTTATTCATGTTGATTTTGTAGTTGATGTTGCTTTTTTTTTTTTTTTTTTTTTTGTTACAACTTGTTCATTACTTTTGTTTTTGCTAAAAGAAAATTTCAGCTGTTTCCTTTCCGCACATAATTAAAATAATAAGAATAATTTATATTAAATAAAAAATAAGAAACAGAAATATGATTAAAATTAAAAACTAAAAATTACGCAGTTTTATACTTTTTAGCACACGGTGGCTGAGGCAGCAGCTGTGTATCAGCTTCTAGTCAATTGATTTGCATAGTTTTAGCCTGCTCCCAAGCAAAACAGTCACGACCGAAATGGCCATAAGTACTTGTGCGCTGGTAGATAGGTTGTTTCAAGTTGAGGTCCCTTTATATTATTAAAGCAAAAAAAAAAAACATTTAAAATTTTATTATAAAAAAAGCTAAACAAAATGTTTAATTTCAAACTTACTTAACAATCATTCCGGGTCTCAAATCGAAGTTCTTTTTAATAATAGCCAGTAATTCCTTCTGGGTTTTGTGTGAGGTGCCATAATCGAAGACTGCTATAGAGAGAGGTTCTGCCAAACCGATAGCGTATGATACTTGAACCAAACAGCGTTTGCACAAACCAGCCTTGATCAAAGATTTTGCCACCCAACGAGCTGCATAAGCTGCTGATCTATCGACCTTAGTATAATCTTTACCAGAAAAGGCACCACCACCATGAGCACCCCAACCGCCATAGGTATCGACTATGATTTTACGTCCAGTCAAACCAGCATCACCCATGGGACCACCAATGACGAATAAGCCGCAGGGATTTATGTGTACAACGGTATTGGCATCTAAATATTTGGCGGGAATGACTACTTTAACTACTTTATTCATAACTTCAGAGCGCAAATCTTCCAGGGAGATCTTTTCAGAGTGTTGCAAAGACACCACAACAGTGTGAACACGTTTGGGTACAGCAGCGCCTTGATCGAACAAATACTCACAAGTGATCTAAAAAAAATGTAGCAAAATAGTATAAAATTAAGTCAATATTAAGCTTATAATAGTCAGTACAATAGTATTAGGTACAAAGTAAGACCTGAGCTTACAATAAAAGTAGATTTAGAAAAACATTTGGAAAATTAAAAAAAAATATTCTTTGATCTTTACAAAACATTTGTATCTGCCATGAGTCAGGATAAAAAATGGCCATTAGGAAACTATTTCTATAAATATGTTACCATTTTATATTTTTCGGTATTTTTCAAAAGTGAAAACGGAAAAATATTGCCATTGTCATTTGTATATTTTTGTTGGTTGAAGGGATGAATTTTTTAGTACAACTTTACAAACTTAAGGTATACAAACGAATAAAAGTGGTACCTTTTTGCTTAAAAAAAAGTTGGTTACTATTTAATTGTACAAGAGATTAGCCCCCATATTCATTAAAAATATTTTAGGTTTATAGCAGGCTTATGATATGAGCACTCAGTACATAACCAATGTTGTTCAATTTTATTTTGAAAGAGAGCATTAGATTATTCAGGCACAAAAATCATATTGATATATGAGCGATGAGGCCCACATTTAACCTCAATGGTCACGTGAATAATCAAAATTGCAGAATATGGGGCACCCGGTAGGTTAGTTGGTAGTGACCTAGCATATAATCGCGGATGTTGCGGGTTCGATTCCCGCCAGAGACTGTGGTCTTCTGCAGACAAGCGTAAAGCTTCGCGAGATCACTGTTGCCAATTTAGCAGTTTAAATGCTAGATCTAGCATTTTTTTAACTCATTTAGCATGAAAACAACGCTTCTAGCATATAGCACTTTTATCAGCATTTTCCCAAAATTATTCTGCACTTTTTTAAGCATTTTTTTAGTTTAATTAATAAATTTTTATTTTTTCCATTAATTTATAGATTTTTATTAGATGTGCGAACATTTACATAAATATTAATACTGTTTTTTTTCAGATATAAAATGGTATTATTATTTTTTATATTTTAAAAATAAATGGTCAAGGTAATGCATGGAATTTAATTGTTTTACCAAGTTAACTCTGAAATATAATTCAATATTTTTGAAAGCTGCGTTATTTCTTTTTCAACTAAAGATCAATTTTTGCATCTATTTTGACTTATTTTTAATGTTAAAAAATTATGTGATTTGTATACCCTCTACAACTAGTGGTGAATGAGATTATACTTACTGCCTGTTCATCGATTCCGAACTTTAAAGTTCGCATAACAAATTACATTTAAAACAAAAAGAAATTTTGAAATTTTATTTTTGTTTTAAGTGTAATTTTCTAGGCGAACGTTAACGTTCTAAATCGTTGAACAGCCAGTGAGTTTGTCATTCCGTGTGAAACTTTTTTAATATTTATCTGAGACCCTTGATCCTTGTCTATGTTCTTAGTCTATTTAGTCATGTCCGCCTGCCTGTCCGTCTGTTTGAAACACGTTTACTTTTTGAAGACTCAACAGAAAAGAACAATATTGATGTTAAGCTCATTCTTGTTTCCCTGAGCAGTTTGGGACTGAAATCTAAGTATCTGAATTCGGCTTAGTAGAAAAAGAGTAATGATCACAAATGTGGAACGACCTCCCTAAAAAGATTAATATTTTTGTTAGAAAACTTAACAAAAATTAAAAGTGGTTTCAGAATGTACCGATTCTCATTAAATTTTGGAAAAATTCGTTTTATATGACTAGAAATCACACTAACATTTTATGAAGATGGGTCCATAATTTACCATAGGCCCCATGGAATTCGTCATTCCTAAAATCATTAAATTCTAATTAAATTGTATTACTGTATAGAGATTCGGTTAAATTTTTTTTTTTTAATATTTTTGATGAGCGATCTATAATTAACGATCGGTTCAACATGAAATCTGCTCCTGAAAATCACTTTAATGCGCCTAATAATATTTCTGAAACAAATCAGAGTATTTTATTCAATTAGGCAACGAATTATACTACTGTGAGTGAGGTCAGGTTTTATGAAGATTGGCTTATAATTTTTGATCCCATATAAAGCCCACTCCTGAATTATTCCAACTCTCGGTGAAGGGTATTAAAGATTCGGCATATCCGAATATAGCACTCTTACTTCTTTTACATTTTATTTCCCAATTTAATTGTAAAAGACTAAAAAATAACAGGTAAACATATTTTCAAGCTATAATCTAAATTTTTATAAAGGCCAATCTATACTGATATTATAAAGCTGAAAGGTTTGAATATTTATATGTTCGTAAGAGGTAATCTCTGGAACTGCTGGTCCGATTTTAAAAATAAGCAGCCGTATTCATAACAAAAAGTTAGCCACAGTTTGTATACTACGTACAACGAGCTGCTAACTAGAATGCCGATTAAGCTTAGCAGCTTGTTAGCACAGAGTTTATTAATAACAAATTTTATCCGTCCGCTAACTTTTAATAAATCAACTCTGAATATCATTTTATTTTCCCTCTTTATATAAAAATTTTAAATGTTTTTAAATTAAAATATATTTAAAAAAGGACTCAAAAATAAAAAAAAACCGTGTATTAAAAAAAACAAACAAAATTATTCAACATAAAACAGCTGTTTATCACAAGTTGGCAAACGTTTGGCAGCTTGTTGACAAGAGTTTAGCAAATCGTTAGCCAGAGTTTGGTAAGTGTATTATGAATAAACTTTGTGCTAACTTCATGCCAAATTTTCGTTATGAATACGGCTGTAAGAATTTAACCTCCTAACGGACAAAGGCTATATAATTAAGTGCTTAGGATATGGTCCAGTGGCGGTAAAAATCCCTCAAAAATTATTATTATCGTTTTGGAAGAGATCTATTAAAGCAATAGTTTACGTACTTGAAAGAAATACAAAGCCATTTTAACGTGAGTACGCTCTTGACCCTTCATTCGCATCCAGTCTATCTGTCCGCTCGACAGTCTGCTGACCGAATGCGAAAGTGACTTTTGCGATTGCTGCGCTTTATCTGTTAAAAAGTGGAACCGATTTTGATGAAATTGGAAATAAAGGCTTTTTATTTTTTTAACTAGTACCAAGAGCGGGACATAGGGAGGATTACTGCCTCTTCGAAAATATCTAACTAATTTTAATGAAATTTTAATCATAGATAGATCATCGTAAATAAAACCAACAGGATTTATATTTATTTTTAAAGCTATGAATATAAAGGGGCATCATTTGCAATGAATATTAATAAGTCTCAGGGACAAACTTTTCTATGGTAGAATTCGATTTGAGAAACCCGTGTTTTTCTCATGGAAACTATATAACACGGCATCAAATGTGGTTTGTTAAATTAAAAGCATTTCCGCCACAGAAGTACATACATATATTTATTTATGTACAGATTCAAAAATTTCCTAAAAGAGTCTTTTGATGATTATCTGACGAGTTACAAAAACATCTACATTTTTTTTTTTTACTTTTTTATATATTTTTGACACGCTTGTTTTTTAATCTTGGAATGAACCTTTTGTCACATAAAAATTACTGAGCTACCTAAAGAAATATGAAAATTCTATTGCCAATACAATTTAAATAAAACAATCCGATCTAAGGAGTTGTAAAATAAGATTTTCCGACAGGATGGTGTTGATTTGCGACCTTAAGTTTTGTTTGATATAAATTGTATGAAAATTAGAAGTTTTGACATGAAAAACACTGTTTGTAAGACGATTATGTTTAATATACAACTCCGAAAAGAATCTTCGGATGATTATCTGGCGAGTAACAAAAACATCTAATTTTTTTGTAAGAGTCATATAACAATTACTGAGCTACCTAAATAAGAGCGTTTTTGAAATATGAAAATTCTATTGCCAATACAATTGGATCTGTAAAATTAGATTTTCCGATAGGATGGTGTTGTTTTCGCGACCTTAAGGTTTGTTTCATATACATAAATTGTATGAAAATAATAAGTTCTGACATGACAAAGACGCTTGATGCCCTTATTCAGGTAGCTCAGTTATACGGCTGAGCATTTCACGGGTTGTAAAATAATCCCATCATGAGTCTCATACGACTCTTGGCATGATTTTTGAAAGATTCATAAGATAATCTCTACATAGATCATAAACGATTCCCTTTATGATTAATATAAGATTCTTTCGCTGTGTTATGGAAGAATCTCTCATACGAATCAGCACGTGTAACAGTTTCTCCCGTGCGAGGAATCGTCTACAATTAAAAAATGAGCTCGTCGACGATCAAAAACACTCTTCATGAGATTCCCAGTAGACTCCTAGACGATTGAAAATGATATGTAGATGTATAATGTATGTATTTACATCCTTCCAGATAACTTTTAATTTGAATTTCTTTTTAAACTAATGAATAAAATAAGTTTATCTGTCATCCTTCCAAAAAATATAGTCAAAAATTAACGCTGAGCGTGTTAAATAAAATCACAAAGATAAACGTTATTCCTTGAAAAAATCATAATGTCTATGCGCCGAAATGTATAATACTAAGATAAATTGTTTACGATAAACATAGGGCGTTAGGAGGCGGGGGTTTTTGTAGAGGTTGAAAGCTATCTGGCTGTTGTCCAAGAGCAAGAAGCGATTTCTGTGGGCGAACCTCCCAAGCAAAGTCTCCACTGGAAATGTGGCGCAGACACCCGTCTGAGTGGCAGCTAAAGTGAGAAGGCGATACAGTACTGAGTATCCTGATGGTATTCCCTGTATCTCAGGAAACTATGTGACAATTGGTCACTAAAACTCAACCGTAAGACGTTTCACCGGCGTAGAGGTGTGTTGGCAATTCCAAAACTTGTATCGGAAGCATTGGCCCAATCAGCCAATCTTTCTAAATTTTTTTAATACAGAAACGTTTAAGTTTTCGTCAACTATTTTTAAGTATAGTAAAATCGTTTAATACATTTTTTGTTACGGTGTTGTAAATGTTAGTACTTAAATAACGTTAACAAGATTAACAAGGGTACTTTGCTACCAAGAGTGAAAACTGCTATTTAGTAAAGGGTATAACTTTTATTTGCTTTTTTATTTACTTCTTATTCTTACCTGTGTTTTAGAATCGGGACGGGCCCACCAGAAGTCACCGGAACGACGTAATTCAGCAATTTTTTCATTCAATTTGTGTGCCAGAACGACAGTCAGGGGCATACACTCATCAGTTTCGTCAGTGGCATAACCAAACATGATACCCTAATTTTAAAATTTCCATCAAGAAAATAAAATAAGAAATTTAAATATTAAATAAAAGAAAAAGTTAACAATTTAACAAAAAGCAAATATGAGTACAAACGTTTTTAATTTTAAAGAAAATCAAGCAAATAAGCAAGCAAGCAAGAATGCAGTGAGTTTTAAAAATGTTAATGTTAACTAGAAAATAATGTTAATGACAAGAAAAAGAAAATTATTTATTATTTTAAATATACATAGTACATACATATAAGTAGGTATATGGTTTTGTGTTTGCATGTATGTGTCTATATTTTTAAAATGACTACATAAAACAAAAATATGATTAAAAAAAAGGACCAAATCGCTACAAAATTTAACCAATAATCGTGAAATTACAAAATTTTGTAAAAAAAAAAAAAAACGTACTTCATTGGTGCGAAAAATACTAATTTATAGACTAACACCAAATATAGAACTATTAGTGTATACAGAAAAAAATATAGAGTGAAAAAAACTTGTTATTATTTCAAGGGTTCTAAATACAATTTCGAAAAGACTTGAAATAACAAGTCTTTTTAATGAGTAAGCTGCATATTTGCGCCATATTACATTAAATTATTTTAATGAACTAGTTTTTAAAATAGAAAACAAAATGAGTATGTGTGTGTGCTTTAGCTGATTAAAACAAAATAGAATTATTAAGAATAAACTACAAACAATTATTTGAAATACAAATAATTAGATAAAAAGGCTTAAAGACGCCTTATTTATATGTAGATCTAAGTATAGTACACATATACAAAAAATATAAACTCTTGGTAATTAACAACTTGTATTTAATTTGCACACCTGATCTCCGGCTCCGATCTCTTCTTCGCAACGGTTAATATGCACTCCAGCGGCAATTTCGGGCGATTGCTGATCCAAGGCTAACAATACATTGCAAGTTTTGTAATCGAAGCCTAGGTATTTTATTTGGTTGTTTTTTATTGTTGTTAAACGTTAAATGAAAAAGAGAGAAAAATTGCACACAAAATAATTAAAAATAAAATGAATGAACCATCTGTTAAAAGTTTAAACGAAATATATTTGTGAAGAATGATTTGTTTTAAACAATGATAAAGAATTTACTAGTTTTTAGAAAATAATTTATCATTAAGTTTTGATTTAAATTTAAAAACCCCATGAAATGAATTTAACTTTTTTTTTTTTGGACAAAACACCAGAAAAATCTTTATTGCCAACGTTGATTGTATGTTGTAAATAACCTGCAAAAATGCTATTAAAAACAGTTTATATTTTAAACCCAATTCATGCATTATAAAATGTTAATGAAATAAATGTTCCTAAAGCTTCGTTCACAATGGCAGCTACATTTTCACTTGGTGTTCATAATAAAGCAAAAAAAAATTTTTGCAACCACACACATTTTTAATTTAGAACGCGTTTGAAAATTTCGCTTACATTAAAATAACGTATTTATTATTATTATTTGAAAATTTGTTTACATTTTCGTTCTTAACTTAATTAAGGGGCTTATTTTATAAATCCCTTCACCTTGCGTTCAAAATTTTTCATATAAAATTTTTTGAATTCTCAGAAATTTGTATGAAAATAATGTTCAAGTGTGGTGAAGTGTTTTACAAAATAAGCCCCTATATTATTATAAACGACATTTATAATTTCACATGTACAAATTGTTGCTGAAGTAGAAGTAGACTCAACTTTTTAAAAAAAAAATTTAGTTACATTATGTTCGAAAAATGAAAATATATGAAATACTTTGGGAAGAAATCAAATAGAAAAAAAACGAAATCGTTGCTAGCAGTGTGCACGAGGCTTAAAATTTCTAAATTTAAAAATGTTAATTTTTTAAACTTAACGATTAACCTAAAGCAAAACAATCGGATTAACTAAAGATACATTTAATTAAATCAAAGTACAATTTCTGTTTAATTGACACTTTTTATAAGAATGATAACAATTTTCCTAAAGTCGTATTACATGGATCTGATGAAAGCAAAGCGACTCTAACCAAAAAAAAAGGTAAAACTTTATTTTGCATTCTGTCTTTGGGCTTTCTTTAAAAGTGAGAACACAAATTTACACTCCATATATAAAATTTTTGGTTAACAAAGTGGATAAAATTTCCACGGGACAACAATGTGACTTACTAGTCAAACAACTGGAATTGAATCCATACATTCAGATATAAAACTTTTTAAAGTGGAGATGTTGCTGTTGAACGATAAACTCGTGTTCAGTACTAAATAAATCACAGTATCTTTGAGAAGACGAAAATATGCTCTAAAGCAAGAAAACTTGTTTATATTTGACTTCAGACTGACTTCTAGCGGATTATAATTTCCTCTCGAGTGTCGCCCAACAGAAGCCACGTTCATTCTTCTTTTAGTCATCGAAAAAATAAATGCACGGAACTAATCATATTTCTTTTTTTTTAATAAATATTTTAACAGTTTTAAGTTTTTTAGGTTCCAAAAGACCTGTGTTTTTCAAAAATAGATATTTTACAAAATATGTCTTATAAATGGAACCGCAATGTTTTAAGCTAAAATGTTCTGGAAGTCATATTAAAGACGCAAAAATTACTCATATCTCATATGAAACACGAATACCTATCTGATTAGATAGATCATTATATAAACGAATATCTCTAAGCCTACCACTTCATGTCTTTAACATACCTCTTACTCTAGGGTAAACTAAAGTTGTAATAATGAAAAACTTTGTTAATGTCCGATAAGATTCCAGCTTAAACTAATGCCAAATTGTAATAATTTTAAAGTGAAAAATTAAAATTCATAGATTATAAGAAAATTTCAAAAAAACTTGAGTTTTATAAATAAAAATTAGAGGCAGTCGTAGTTTTTTGCTCAAAAATCAGACTTAAAACCAAAAAAGTTGTCCTCGTTATATTTTCTGGTATCCAAAACAATTGCAATTCGGTTAACATTTATAGTTGTGTACTTATTGCATCTCTTGGTATTGTTTTTGTATCAGAACGGATAAAAGGAAAGGGTAATTGCAGCGGATCGAAAATAAGTAGTATGATAGACCTTATTCGAAATGGTATTTCTACTCTTGTTTAATTATTGTGGCCTCGCTTCGTAGTTTTCTGTTTTAGAACGGATAAAAAGAACAATTAAAATAGAATTTTCGTCAATGCCTTTAAAGTAATCGGAAACAAATAATTTTCACATTATTAATTTTTTTTTTTTTTAATATCTTGTTGAATTATTGAAACCCAATTCGTCGCTATTCTCAAAATTACCCTAAATAATACTGGACTTAGTAACTTAAATTTATATGGCATCATATTATGAACATGCGTTGCTCCAATTAAATTTTTATAATTAGTCCCATATTTTTTATCAGTTCAAAAAACACTTTTCCCATATTCATAAAAAATATTTTCCCCTATATTCATAAAAAATATTTAAATAAATCAAAAAATTTTTTATGAATATGGGGGGTTATGTTTATATTTATAGCAGGTTTATGAAAATAATTTTTATGAAAATGGGGGTTTTTATTTCTAAATTTTCATTGTGTGTTTTGAATAAATTATGTAGTTTTACGGCCCAAGTACCGGATTTTCAATGAAAATTTGTTTAATAAGCCTTTTATAACCTGTTTTATTTTTTATACCTTATGGGATTAACATTTTAGGCCCTAATCATGTAAAACGCAACGCACGCCAAAGAATAACATTGAAAGCACAAACAATGTCATAAATATTTTGTAATTTTGTTGTTGCATTCAACAGAAATTCATGTACCATTTTAAAATTTTCAACGCAACAAGCTATGCAGCGTTTGAAATTTTAAAATGCAATGTGAATTTCTGTTGAAAGCAACAACAAAATTACAAAATATTTATGACATTGTTTGTGCTTTCAATGTTATTCTTTGGTGTTGCGTTGCGTTTTACATGCTTACGGCCTGAATGTTTTTTAATGAAAACAATGAATTGCCAACCAATGAATCAAATATATAAACAAAATATGTATTATAAGAAAAATAAAGCAAAACTATAACGAACACTTTAACAAACACTTTTGAACAAGTAGGTTTTTTTTGTTAGAAGAAGAGCGAACAATACCTGATCACCAGCGCCGACATCATTTTCATCACGATTGACATGTACACCATTGGCAATATCTGGAGACTGTTGTTCAAGGGCAACAAGTAAATTACAAGTTTTCCAATCGAAACCTTTAATTTGTTTTTTCAAGGGTAAGGGATTTTTTTTATAAAATTCGATAAAATGGTAATTTTTTTTTTTTTTTTTTTTTTTGTTTTGTAATAAAACCCCCCAAATTAAGAAATATACATTTGTTTAAAAGAATGCAGTTTTTGAAAAGATTGTTGTTTTGTATTTTTATAAAAACTTACCCTTTGAAGAATCGTCATAGCCGATGTGTTTAACAGTTTCACGTACAACTTTTTGATAATCAACAACAGCTTTTGATGTAATTTCGCCGCACAACAAAATCATACCAGTTTTAGCAATAGTTTCTGCAAGGATTAGATGACAATATAAATATTTAATATAAAAAAGTATATTATAGAGCAAATATTGATATAAACAAATTTAAACATGATATACGCATATTTTGCGGTTTATTGTTTGTGTAGGAAAATTTGTTTATGAGAAATACATAAACATGTTTCATATATGAGTAGTAGTACACTTGCAAACACCGCTAATTTAAAAAAAAAATAAAAACTCTGTAAAAGCCGCAATTTTATTTGTTTTTTAAAATTCCTCCTAAGCCATTTACAATCTCGTCCAAACTCTGTAAGTTACGCGCAATTTCTGGTTAAATATTCAATACTCGTACAAAACTCTTTATATTGCTTGGCAATTCTGTTTTAAAAAACTGCTTTAATCGACTTTCTCAGAAATTTCTCAGAAACTAAGCGGTGTTTGCAAGTAAACTACTCATACATATATATGTAAGTATATTTTTTAAATTTTTACAGAAAAAAAATATTTGAAATATTTTGAAAGAATTTGAAGAAAATTTAATTTTTGTTATGCTGCCCATACACGGTGCAACATTAGTAGAAGCATGGGCATGTTAAACTTATTGTTTGACAGCGTGTAGTATCGTTTCTTGTTGAAATTCGTGTCACTTTTTTGTTTCACAAATATCAAACTTCAAATTTTTTTAAGGTTTTTAGAAAGTGTTTGCAAGTTTTATATTAACAAAATTTTCTATAAATAAAATTTTTAAAAAAAATTTATATAGAAAATATGTACAGTGGTTTCCCGATTTAACGAACTCTCGATTTAGCGAATTCGGGATTTAACGAACAGGCAAAGATTTTACCTTAGGTACTGTGTATAACGAATTAAAATCCAATTTGGTACTCGATGTAACGAACAGATATAAATAATATACAAAATATTCGTAAAACTTATTTATATACATAGATGGAGCATTCAGGCAAACAGTTGTAGTCTTGACACGCACCTCCAGACATATATTTCATTTTGTTAATAATGAATTATGTACTATTGCCATCTATTTTTGATTTTTTTAGTTTCTGATAAACAAATCGTAAATAATTTACCCCAAAAGGCTTTATTAATTTTGCATAACGCTCCTTGCCACCCACCAGAAGATCAATTAGTTGAACAAATACGTAATGGAAAGATTTGGGTACATTATATGCCACCAAATGTTACTCCTCTAATACAACCGATGGACCAAAATGCAATCCGTCTTGTAAAGCTGCATTATATAAACAGCCTTTTGTCTAAAATTATTACATCAGGGGAAGTCGACATTATAAAGTTTTTAAAACAATTTAACTTGTACGAAGCCTCTTTAATGCTCACATTGGCGTTGAAAAGTGTTTCAGAAACATCAATATCAAAATGCTGGAATAAAAGAAACGGCCAACACTTTGATGAAGAGGATGATATACCATTGGTCATACTTTTACGAGAAGATGAAGATCTCCTTATAGTAAGAAATAGTAGTTTAGGATTGCTCAATTCAATTTTTTTAGTACTGGATTTAACGAACTTTTCAATTTAACGAACAGGGCTGACAATCAATTGTTCGTTAAATCGGGAAACCACTGTATTTCTATATTAGCCAAGGCAAATTCATACCAGGTAAACTCGGTAGAACAACAAGTACAACTCGTACAAAACCACAAGCCATTTGTTTTTGTAAGATCATTGTACAATGTCAAAAACCGAAACTAATCAAAACAGAAACAAAGATAATAAACAAAATTTTAACATGCAACAATTATAAAGCTAAAGAAAAAAAATTATCAGCACGGCTTTTAGGATCACCTGTAATGAATTCGCCTTGATATTAGCCAACAATTCCAATTTTTTTCAAATTTGTTTTCAAAAATTAAAATAAACTGGAAATGATGACTATAGACAGATAGTCTTTGAAATCGAAATCATCGAAATGTTTTTTATAGTAATAATTTTAAGATCCTTTACTTTTTGTGCTACTTTTCGTATATTAGAATTTGTTTATTTACGTTATGTCGCGCGCTTTAAAGTTAAGTGGCAAAGAAAAGTTTTAAAGAAACTTCTGATTAATTCCTAATTTTTTACAAAGAATATAGAAGTCATATATGTACATATGATCTAAAAATTTAATAATCAACCCAATATGATCTAAAAATGTACTAATCAATCCAATTATTAATAAATATTTCCGGAAAAGTTCTACTCATAATTAGGTTGAATATATTTTAACGAAAACGATATTTCGTATAGAAACAGAATATTATTTTAAACTTAAATTTATATGTATCAATTTTAAGATCTCAGCAAAAGAACACTTTGAGTGACTGGGTACATTTGTAACGACCTTAAAGTTGAAACAACATAAGCATCTCCTGCAGCTGCCGCAAGATGTCAAACAAATTACATGCATACTTTAAAGCATTCTTAGAACATATCGAGCCTTTGCTGCAATAGAGTCATAACTCAAAAAACCTTATTTTTGAGCTAACATATTTACTGCCAGGCCCACAATGTCGACAAGAACATTTCTTTCGCATTTTTATATTGAAAACAATAAAAACAAATTAAAATTTGTTTTGGTTTTCAATATAAATATAAGGCAGTTAATTTTTTAATTCCCAGTGGAACTTAGGGCCGCCTACATGCTAATAATATGGAGTTAATCGTCATATCGTTTCTTCGTATTTTGTAAAAATGTTATACAAATATCTTATATACTCAATTCTCGAGAGAAGAATTAAATTTTAAGATGCTAAGAAATTCAAATTTGAGTTATGACTACATTGCAGCAAAGGCTTGTTATATTGTAATTTTTGAATTAGAAAAATAATTACATATGTATATATTAATAATTACCACAAGCAACTTTAGCATCGGGGTCTTGTTTTAAGTGTGCATCCAAAATAGCGTCACTGATTTGATCGCACATTTTATCTGTAAAGAAAATAAAATGAGTAAAAAACCATAAAAATAATATGAGAAAATTTGTATTGCATGCAACAGGAGAAATCGCACGCGCATTTGTTTAAACATTTAAAAAAAAAACACCATACAAATAACTAAATATAAAATTCAAAGACACTACATTTTTCCTTTCGTCTTGCAATTGTAAGCGAAATTCAATGCCAATGTGTCTAGAACAATACTCAGACCAAAAAATCGCAATATAAAAATAAAATCCAAGTATGAAATTAAAAGAAAATGAAAAAAATATCTCAAACCTTTAATATGTAAAATAATACCCTTCAATTACTGCTACAATTAAAAACCTTGTAAACATGTACATATGTAGTTTTATTTTTCTTTCGTCTGTTTGGTAAAATTTGTTAACAATTTGTAGTAGTAGAGGATTATGACAAGACAAAAATTGGCACAAGCGCCAATTTGATACCGAAAACGAATTTGTCGCAAAAAAAATAATAACTAATAATTATTATTATTAACAGTCAGCAGTAAATTTGCTTAAAGGAAATACAATATATTTTCTGAACATCATGAAAGTTTCAACACTGTTGTTTATTGAAATTCTATAATTAAAGAGATTATCAAATTAAAAAAAAAGATCAATTTACAAAAAATTAAGTAAAAAGTTCAACAAACAATTAGTGAATTACTTCTGCCACAGACTTTTGTTGTAAAAAAAAAAATTATATTGATAAGAATTTAAAATTCAACGTGTGGTCATGAGTATGTTGAGATTTATAAGTATAAAAAACAGGATGGAAACAAAAAAGAGGAGATAATTTTTTATTAAAAAATCAGGTTAAAGCAAAAAAAATTGATTTTTTATAAAGAAAATCTTATATGTATATTACTTCATTAAAAACTATATTAATTTTTCTTTTATTTATTTTTCCCCCTTTTCGAGTTTTTATGTTACCTACAACTCTGCTTATTTTTTGCTGATTTATAACATCATGTGTGTTATTTATTATATAGACATAGTGAATTTCATAATAAATGGATTTTGTATAATACATATATTTATATATATGAATATACATATGTATACACAAGTGGAAAAAAAAATAGATGTGTGCATTATTTTTTTAAAAAGCATTAAAAAGTTGTGAATACAAATAGAAAAAACTCTTGATGTAAAAAATTAGTAGATTTTTGTTTTTATTGTTTCCACAGTTTGTCAGTTTAAAAACGTGGATCTATTTAAAAAAGGCCCTATGCTCCTTATAGGATCGATGGGAACATATATATATATATATATTTAAAAAAAAACCACTGAAATAACAGGCAACCGCCCAAAAGTGACTTTGCACAGATTGGCTTATTTCAAAACTTAGGAAAACTTTTGCTTTGGTTCTTAAGACATGATGTAAAAGAGAAGCTAAAAACAGCGACGTAATATCCTTCCTTTATATTAACTTTTTGGTGATAATGCAGAGAAAAATAAACATCACCCTAAAGATAAGGAACACCCGATAGATTCACATAAAAAAAGAAGTAAAATACGGAAATAAATATGTGAATGTATGAGGCTATTATACTTGTAACTTGGTAGGTGATATACATCTAACCGAAAACAAAATAAACCTACCATATGAAGGGGGAAATATACCTTAGTATGAAAGTTGTATGTTAGATTAGGTTGGGTTAAGAAGGGTTATGCGCCCAAGGGCGCATCTCCATTCGGAGACCAAGAAAATTAGGAAAGAGAGAAGTAAAGAAAATAACTGACAGGTTCCAGACAGATAATACGTAGGACAAGACCCCTCCCCCAACAGTGCCCCCATCAGAAACAGCCGTCCTATTTCCCTGACAAACCCTAGTAGATTGGCTGGATTACATCCAGCGATACACTCCAGTTCGTCGTGAAATCTAGCCCCTAGCCATTTCTGCCTGAGACCCTGGTGATGGCATTGTCCGATTTACTCGTGAACGCCCTAACAGAACAATGCCCCGTCAAGAACCATTTAAGGGTTCTGAGACCCTCCTAATAGAACCCTGGTTGCCACTGCGTCCAACCCGGAACATAAGGCCCTCGACATCCTGCAATCCGTTCTATCCCTGCAGGACCGGTTAACGGCATCACAGAATCTTCCCGTATCACTCCATAGTAGTGACATGAAAGTTGTAAGTGATTCGCAACACAAATATCTTAAAATTTTTGCAAAAATAAAAAAAGTATTATGAGTAAATATCCAAAAGGCATGTTCTAATACCCCGGTCGCAAGATAATTTCGTCTATACCCAGGAGAGTAGAATCTGTTTTGAAAAAAGGCGTTATTAACAGTCTAGTCTAATATTATTTTCAATACAATAAACTTTGTGTACAAATTGTTGATTTAGTTCCAATTTTTTTTGATTATATGTACCTATTTTATTGTCCAAATCAAATCTATGATTTTTTTAATAAACGTTATTTTATTTCTGTTTTTGATAAAGCCTCATTATTTTTGAAAAAAGTATGAAATATGCAATGAATTTAATAACAATAATAGAATCTTTGACTCAATTAAGTCAGTAAAAATTTCATATCTAATTTTCTGCCCACACGTGTATATTTTATATTTAAAATATAAAGTTAAAATCGATTGCAGACTTAATATACAAATGTGTTAAAATCTTTTTTGAATAAATGTAAATAAAGTTGATGGAATTTTTTTAAATTGTATTGTCTTTTGCAATAAATATTAAAAATAAGTAATTTATATTAAAATACAAGACAAAATTATCTTCATAGCATTATTTCTAGGAGCCAAAAAGAGAAAAAAAAGTTTTCGCTTTAAACCAAATAATGATTGTTAGAGCTCGGCTGCTGTCAAAAGTTTTTTCTTGGGGGGGAAAAAACGGTGATAAAACTGCTGATTCGAAACGAAGCTCCAGTTGCCGAAAATTATACAAATTATAATCAGCTTTGGTCATGTTCATTTTTACGATATATCCATTCAAAACTTTAAGTGGAATTTTTAAAAATTCTTTATTTGTGAAGGAAACCCCAACATGTATGCGTACTAAACATGTACAAACAAATATATACCACATATCGTTGGTCCCATGCCGAAAGGCTCTAAAGGCCACACACAAGTCTTACATATTTTGACGAAAATGAATCTCTGATTTAATTTATTTGTTTGAAATTATAAAAAAACAATAACAACTTACCATGACAGTGTTATATTTTCAAAATACGGACTTGTGTGATAGTGTATCGTGACCTTAACTTGATACTATTGCATTTAATTTTTGTGACGGGGTGTATTTGTGTAAAATGCATGGAATTACTAAAAAAACTTAGGCCCTAAACATGTAAAACGCAAGGCAATGCCAAAGAATTACATTGAAAGCACAAACAATGTCATAAATATTTTGTAATTTTATTGTTGCTTTCTACAGCAATGCATGTACCTTTTAAAAATTTTCAACGCCACAGGCTATGCAGCGCTTGAAATTTTAAAACGCAATGTGAATTTTTGTAGGAAGCAACAACAAAATTACAAAATATTTATGACATTGTTTGTGCTTTCAATGTAATTCTTTGACGTTGCGTTGCGTTTTACATGATTAGGACCTATGAATATTGCAGACGGTCATCCAAATTCCAATTGGATATTTCAGTATGTAGGCAATATTTGAAATATTTTTGTATATTTTCACAAAGGTATATTTATGCACCAATAGCTTTATTGAACATTTAATAATAACAAAAATATGATAATTTAATTGCAATTTTTGTTATGTTCATTAAATTTCTTATCAAATCAAATAAAAATTTTCGTTCCACTGTCATTTAGAAACAGAAAAAAAGAACAAATTCAAATACGAGTATACTATGTATATTAAAGATACAGATGATGTTTCATATACATATAATAATTATCGAAGAAAAGTTTTTCTATTTTACCCACATAACGTAAAACTCGTTATCATAAGCTAAACTAAAAGTGATGATTAACAACTTGTAAAAATGCGAAAATATATAAACATAAACAGTAATAAGTAGAATTTTAACTAAAAGAAATAAATCAATAAATTGAGCTAGAAAATTAAAAGAAGAAAATAACGTAAGATACCAACCACGTGTTTTATAAAATAAACAGAAAATAATAATACATAATAGTAATTTATATAAAATAAACAAAAAGGTACATACAAATGTACATAGGTACATAGTATGTATATAAATAACGACAACGAAGTATACAAAATTTAAGGTATGACGAAGTTACTTACACATGTACATATGAACGTATGTATATAGTTTAAGTAAGATACATATCAATAGAGAATTGTTTAAGAATTCACGTTAAAAGTTTTGCTCTTATTAAACATACATACATATGTACATACAGGTGCAGTTTTTTATTTCTAATAATGTATTTATTTTGATCAAATAATACTCTCTGCTTCTACATGCATATCTATCTATCTATGTGTATATTAATGTATACATAAAATGAACTTTTTTGTATCTTAGAAATGCAAAGAGAGGTTAACTAAAAAAAATTGAGAGCTTGCACTAAATCAGCAAAATAAAATTGCAGCCGCTAAATATATTTTAGCAAAAAGTTTTGCATTAACGCAATTCGTTCTATCGGTTTGGATTTCTACTGAGTTCTATAGCTGTGCGGGAGAGATTTTAAAATGAGTATGTACATTTTTACGTATAGAAAATAATGAGAGAAAAATAACAAATTTTAAAAGCACATGGTGTGCGCATGAATAAGATTTTGTTAGGTGACCATATTAAAATAATCTAATAAATAAAACTATGAATTTAATTTAACGACTTTCTTAGTTTTCATCCATAATATGAAACATTTGCCGCAGAAACTTTTTCAATTTTCTTTTGAAATTGCATTCGTGTCTATACAATGAAACTTTAGTTTTGGGGCATTTGAATTATTTTGAAGTCTTTCCTCTTTCTTTTTCTTCCTCTCAATAACAAACTTCCAAAAACAGCTTGCACATGAAACAAAGTGTACACTTTTTCATTCGTCTTTTACCATAAAATTCAAATGTTTCATAGTATAGATGAAGAGTTAATAGAAAACCTAATGCAAAAAAATAAAGTACACATTAGTTAAGCATACACATTAAGCCCAGAAAAAGTGTGTGGGCTTAATGTGTTGGTTAACTAATGTGAACGTTAACTTTTTTTTGCATAAGGGGGGTAAGTGTTTAAATTTGTTCCTGGATTTTTTTAGTAAAAAACAGAATATATCTAAATAGTTCAGCGTTAGTACTTTAATATGTATATTAGATAGGCTTATATCACAATCCAAAATTTAAAAAAAAAAAATTTGGGAAAAAATTTAACATTTCAAAAGTTTAAGTAATTTGCAATATAATCATTAAATTAACTTTTAAATCCCTTGAAAACCCTAATGATAATAATTATTTTAAAAACTATCATAATCCTTTTGTTTTAAAACCTGGTCTCCCTACAAAAAGTTAATATCAATTTTAAACATCTACATTTTTATACGTACAGAAATTCTAATGTGACGTCGAAAAAAAAATAAAGTAATAAATAGGTATATAACGAAAGAAAAACCATAAGTTTTTCCTGAACAGAGACCCCTCACAACATAACTTCCATTGGGGTTTTAAGAGGCGCGCGCACAGGTTCTTGTTTTCTTCCTCAATCGTTTTTGCACTGCAGGAAATAAAAACAGAACAAACAAAGATAAACAACTGAAACTCAAAAAGAAAATAATAAACGAAAACTTAAAAATGAACAGACACAACAAACCAAATAGGTACAAAGAGGTAAATTTTAAGAAAACGGAAAAAAATTCATTCTATACATTCTATACCACAAGAAAGGAGTCAAACGTTAACGCCATTTTGTTAAGAAACGACAGCGACATTGGATTAAAGTATAGATATTCTAAGATCGTGTTCAAAATGCATACATATTTATTTCATAATAAGAAGTTTTATAATGATATTCTACACAAAAAAAAAGAATGGGTTTAGGAAATTTGGAAAATTCTTTCTAAATTACAAACTTTTCAAAATATATATATTTGTTAAAATTAATCTAGTCTATAATTATTTTTAAATTATAAAGTTCATCATATAAATTTAAATCTTTAATATTTCAGTTTAGTTTACATAAAAAATCCATTTAAGTTAAACTGCCTAAAGAGACTTAAGTTAACATATTTTCAATTTAGAAAATATTATAAAAGTGAAGGGAATCGTTAGGAAAAGTTACAAAGGCATGTGAGAATTTAAGCTTTTAGTTGAAAATATTTATGTATAGTTAAATATGGTTTTTGAGAATATCAAAATTCGGCTTAAATCTTATTTACCAACGCAACTAAAAAAAAAATTACTTAGGGTGATAGAAAATTTAAAAATATAAAATTGAAAACCTCTGAAGTTTCCATATACATACATAAACATAAATATATGCGAGTTTCCATTTCATTTCTGAACGTATATTGCCAATATTGGTATCATGGCATCAACTTTTGAATAAAACTTCCTGAATATACAAAATTTATTTAAAACGTTTCAACCCATTAATAGCCGGTGTTTGTTAAACCATAGTGAAAAGCCTTGCGAAGCCGGTTATACTAAAGAGGAGAAAATCGTTGTACCCTTGTTTTAAATTTTCTCTCACCCCATGCAATTTTTTTTATCTTTTAATTGAAGGTGCGTTAATAAACTAGATTTGTTCCTAAAATTCTTTAACTATCTTATGCAATGTATTTCTAAGTTTTAATAATTTATAAAAAAAAAATAACCACAAATAGATAGGTATAATAACTAAATAAAAAAGTTTTACAAATTTTATAAAATTTATTTTTTACTTAAAACAAAAACAAATCAAAAAATAATCCAATTTTAACTTAAATCTTTTTTGTATTTATTAAACCAATAAAAAAATCATAACATTTAAAAGAAAAAACTGAGATTTTATAAATTTAAATGTTTTTTGCAATGTCTCAGATAATCCAAATTTCACAACAAAATGTTAAATAAAAACATGAGCAATTTCTCCGTTATCAGACAATACAATAAAATCATGAAAAATAGGTATTATTAATAAAACTTACCAGGATGTCCTTCACCTACAGATTCGGAAGTGAACAGGAATGATTGTCCATCTTCCATGTCATATTGAGTGCCATTGCCGTTGCAACCGTTTGAGTGTCCGTTGGTAACTGTTTGTGGCATTTTGTTAAATTTTTTTTTATAAACTCCGGTTTTTTGTATCTTTTTAATAATGTAGTTGTTGAAAAGAATAATCCTATTTTTATGTTTTAGTTTCGCTTTTTCCGGCTAGTGCTGCTTCTAATTTCTTGTTTCTATGTAAAGATGATTTTAAAACTTTCTTGTTGCTAAGATTGCAGTGCGGTCAGTGTGGTAGCTACAGATTGGAATAAGGTATTGTGTTGTTAAATAAATGCCAACTCGTTAAAAGAAAAAAAAATCACATTTTTAGAAACAAAAATAATATAAGCAAAAAAACAGAGAATATTGTAAAATAAAAAGAATTGATTTTTCTCAAAGTTGCGTTAAATACACAAATTGTTGTTGTTTTATTTTCTTATACGGTTTAGTTTTCACACATTCTTCTAGTATTTTATAAACATCATTACACAAAATAAATTTGTTTTACTTATTTTTCTTTTTTTAATTCAATAAAATATTTTATGTAACGTTTTAGTATATAAATATGTTTTGATATTTTCAATAAATTATTTGCGTTCCCACTGTTTGTAACTTAATTTAAAAAATATAAAAACTTATTTTAAAAGAGCACACACAAACTTTTGTATAATTCTTAAAAAAAATCTGTTTTGTTAACTGCAGCCACAAATAAAATAAACTTTTATGTACTTTTTATAAATTCTTTAACAAAACGGCTGGTTGTCGGTCGGTTGGCACAACACACTTAAAAGACGTTGCGTCCTCACAGCTCGAGGTTTAAATCGTAAAAGAGCGCAAGTTGTTCATATTGTTTTCATTTTATACTCGGTTCTTTAATGTAGTGGCCAAACGCGCCGTCTCCGCTCATTTTCCATATTTTTTTCTTCTTGATGCTGCTACTTCTAATTTTGTTTTACATTGCTTTTATGGCAATTTCCCTTTAATATTTTGTTAATTATTTTTATATCTATATTGTTATTTACCTTTTAAATAATTTAATTATTTTGAGCTTAAATACTTCCTAAACTTTTACTGTAACTTCAAATATGTAAAAAAAAACTTCGATTCGGTTTTCCATGTGCAATTTTTGTAATTTGTTGACTCCAAAAACAATGTGGATATCAGCTGTTTATTTTGATAGTTTGCTTTGTTATTTATTTTCTTTTGTTAAATTACCAGCTGCCATATCGATAGATATGTAATGCAAAGAAGGCTGCCAGACTAATGCCATTTTCTTAGTAAGCAAACAGTGGGTCTGTCAACAGATTATTTAATAACAACTGGAAGAAATGAAAGTCCACTTTGATTAGTCCCCTTTTACAATGTGACAAGTGGCAGGCAGATATTTTTCTTATTCTCTTTTGAACTTGCCTTAACCTTTTACAATCGCGAAATTAATAGACAGACAGAAATTATTCGTTTCCTTTTTTCGTTCATTTTCGCTGTTGACGGAGACGAACATTTAACAGGCAATGATATATAAAATTACATTGGTGTGAGAAAAATTATATGAAGCAACAACATGAAAATTGCGAACAGTAAAAGAGAAACACGAAAAATGTCTAGTAGAGATAGTCATGTACTACACTCTCTACCTCTACAACCCCTCGCCAACAAACTTCGTCTGTCTGCCTTCCACTTGCCACATTGTAAAAGGGGACTTATAATCTCATCTATTAAGGCTGGGTTTTTGAGATATCAATTAAACTAGGCTAAGTTAACCTAAAAAAAGTTTGTGCCGCCATTACCAAGTTTATGTACAAAGTTTTGACGGAACAGCTTATAGCCTATTTCCAATGTGCGAAAGAATTCTTTCGTTCGCATAACTACACTCAAAACAAAAACAAAGTCTAAAAATTTGTTCTTGTTTTCAATGTAGTTATACGAAAGAAAGAATTCTTTCGCACATCGGAAATAGGCTATTAGTTTTGCTTAAAATGTTGGTCGTTAATGAAATAATAATAAAAAAAATTCACATTTCTCTCTCCAAAAAATTGCGAGTTTCAGACTACTTTAAACTAAGTTTAAACTTAATCTACATCTCAAAAACCCGGCCGAACTATTCTATTGCTGCTTTTAATTTGATTGTATAATGAGGCATAATTTAAAGAGACAGGATCAACGTGACCCAAATTGTCATCATTATCAACAATTCCATATACACCAAATAAATAAAACTTAATAATTACTTGCCCTTAAAACATTTAAATATCTGATATTTTGATTTTTAGCACTCGTCTTTTTTTTAAGCTATATAGCTCACAACCTATCTTCAGCATATTTTTCAATTTATTTTCTAAGAAATTGTTGGCAATTTGACGCAGTTTTCTGCAGGCGTTATTGCGTGTGTTAGGACATCACAAATTGATGTTGTGTTTAGTTCATATTTTTAAAAATGTTTAGAGCATATTTTCAAGTTTTTACTTTTTATTAGTTTATTAAGAGCAACGTGAAAAAATTGACTGAAACCTTCTGTGCGTGTGATTTTGGCTCTCTCTCTAACTCATTATGTCTCACTCTCTAACTAATCAATTCAATGTAAAATTGTTGCAGTGTGTTAGTTAAAAATCTTTTTATTTTTTAATTTTGGCTATTATTTTCTTATAGGGTATTTAATGCTTAAAAACACCTTTAAGCTTATATTTCCGGTTTTACTGGTGCTCACAATAACTTAGCCCATTGAAACTACATTTTCATACAAAATGTTGATTACATTTAAACATCTATTTAAATATTATATTGTATGTAGTTTAAAAAAAAAATTATTAAAGTTTTAAAATTAATAACTAATATACAAATGCATACATACATAAAAATTAGCATACATTAGAAAAATATATAAAATATCTAAGCGCCCTTTGAATTTTCACAAGTGTAGAGGCAAGACCAGAAATAACTTTTTTGGTTTTTTTTTATCCAAAATTGGAAATTTTTTCTCAATGTGGAGATGTGAATATTTTTTTAATTTTGGTTACTTTTTTTTAAAAAAATTATAATATCAACATGTAATAGTATCAACATGTTTTTCTTGATTCACTTGCAATTTACTTTTTTAAATTGTTAACATTTTTATAACATGGGGGCGTTTCGCGTATTTACGACTTCGAATAATGTGTACTTTGCACTACGATTTTCTCATTACTTGTTTCAAATGAACGGAAGTTTTTTATACGTTATCGAAAACAAAACATCTAGCATATATTTTTTTTTAAAGAAAAAAATTAACATATGGGCATTTCCATGTCATCGTACGTGACATTTGTACGCCTTCGGAGCGATGGAGTTTTTTCGCAAATAGTAGTAACTGGAAAACTTATACATCTTTATCTTTCTTTTAGAGGGTACTATATATGAAAAAAAAAATTATTACATTCGAAACCTTGTTGTCCAAAATACCTAGCAAAATATGTGTATATCGTACGTGACATAAAACGGAAGTGATTTTGGGGTGAATGTAAAAAAATCCGAAAATCTGCGAATTGTGGGATGTATTTTTCCTTTTTTAAATTTTTTGTATTAAACAATATATTTTTCCGGTATAATCCGTAATTGGAAAGAAAAACATTTTTCTGGATGGTTTTATAATGAACCAAATGTAATATCGTACGTGACATACCGTACGTGACAGATTTTTCTCTTATAGTATTTACAAGATATGAAATATATTTTTGGGAAATATGTACATACAAAAACTTAAAACAAACAAGTCAAGAAGTATAGTCGGCCAAGCCCGACCATATAATACCCTACACCATAATATTTTAAAAACAAATTTTTGAATATCCCTATTTTTGAGCCATCGCCAATCATGGTCGCCGAAACAGAATTATGCTATGACGTTAAGAGATATATAAAAGTTATTTGTGCCGAATATTATTCAGATATCTTCATCTAGATTTTCTTGCCTTTCAGTGATTTTAGGAAGGGGGTTTATATGGGACCTATAGTTAATTTTGGACCTAACAGCACAACATTTTATCACGACATAGCACTTGTCGTAAAAGTTATTGTCGCCAATTTTTATGTCAATACCAGCATTTATTAGAAAGTTACAACATTAAAAGCTATTTTCTGGAGTAGTATTTGAATGAGTGCTGTGGTCAAATATGGACCGATACCAATTATATTTGTTTAGATCATTAACAATGCAAAAAAATAATTTTTGATCAAATTTCAACCTAATACCAACATAATAAGATGATACATTTAGTTGAATTTATAGAAATACAATATCGTACGTGACGACGTTTAACAGCTTATAAAATTTTTATTATACCTATTTAAAAA
Source organism: Pollenia amentaria (assembly GCA_943735925.1). Taxonomy (NCBI): domain Eukaryota; kingdom Metazoa; phylum Arthropoda; class Insecta; order Diptera; family Polleniidae; genus Pollenia; species Pollenia amentaria. The sequence continues at coordinate 180,719,740 of OX031007.1, read as the reverse complement.
AAAATTCCGGTCAATATTTTTTTGCAACAAATATCTTGCTTTGAACTTTTATTTTGAAACACGTACGACTGATCAAATACCAATGACATAGACAAATGATGTTTTCGCACAACGTACGTGACATTTGAATAGCACCCAAAGCAAACCAAAAAATATACCGCTAATCAAACTATATATTTGGCCTCTTCTCGTGAATTTTGTTCATTGTTGTTGTAACATTAATTTTAAGGTATAATACCAATGTTACCAGTATCTGTATTTAATCGGCAGAAAAGGGAAAATTGTTGATTGCAGTTACTAAAAATGAATCAAAGAGATAGTCAGTTTTAACTTTTATTTTTTGCTCTTTAAAAATTGTAATAAGCTGTAAACCCCTTTGCACAGTAAAGTTTTAGTGTTTTTTTACTTTCTACCATATTCGAAAAATAGTTTCAAGGCTATTTATTTTTAGAGTCGTGGTTGACATTCTCATGGAAATGCCCATATGTAACTTTTATATTAGAAACGGCCATGTTCTGAAATTGAAATCAAATGAATTTTTAATCAATGGAGATTTTCGATTAATTTTTTTAAAGACCTTAGTTTTTCCTGATTTTAAGAGTAGTAAAGATAAATGATACTTTAAGTAGAAAATGCATCTAAGAACTTGAATAAAAGTAAAATGTTCTTAATTTAAATTTTTTTCCAATAGTATATTTTAATATATTGAAATACACATAGGAATTTCAAAGATTTTTCATAAATAAATTATTGATTATAGATTATTAGCCTATTTCCAATGTGCAAAAGAATTCTTTCGTTCGCATAACTACATTGAAAACAAAAACAAAGTCTAAAAATTTGTTTTTATTTTCAATGTATTTATACGAAAGAAAGAATTCTTTCGCACATCGGAAATAGGCTATATAAATTTTAGAATTTACTGTAAGAAAATGGCGAGAAATAAAAAATTTTATTTTTTATAACCTGTCGTTATGTATATTTATTTAATGTTTTTTAGAAAATGATTTGACAATATTTTTAATTTATAAAAGAAACCTTTGACTGTCAGTCATAAACTTTTTCACCATTGAATGTTAGTTCTGAAATAATAATTTGGTTATATTCTCTATAATATTAAATTTTTTAAAAAAAACGCTTTATCAACCCACAATTCCATCGTAGACGTATTTTCCTTAACTTTGAAAACAATATTAGAATAAAACAAAATAGGTTTTTATTTTTTATTTAAGTTTTTTAAACCAAAAATCCAAATATTTTGAAATTGTTGCTTGTCTTTTCTTTCCTTTTATTTGTTTTCAAATATTAAAATTGAAAACACTAAAATTATTTAATTTAATATTTTTACTTTTTATTTTTCTATGACAATGCGTAAATGAAATGCAATGTGAAATTGTGTTTCTACGGTTAACAGTAATAATAAAAATTATCAATTTAAAAAACAATTTACAAACAAGAGAAAAAAGTTATTCCTATTTTTATAATATTTTAGATAAATGTAAATTAGAAAATTTTCACAAAAAATGCAAAAATGCAAGAAATCGCCACATTTGAAAACCTTGCCACTGACAGTTAAAACGCGGAAAACAATTTAATTTTTCCTTTTTTGTTAATTAAAACTGTGAAGTACAAATTTCGTTTATTGTAAGGTAGTTTAAAAAAATTCAATAAAAAAAAGTTGATAATTTCAATATACTGAATTACTGAATATATGTACTAAATTTTGTATGGAAATTTGAAACTCTTTTAAAATATTACATTTCTTGTTTTCTTAATTGGTAATTAATTTTGTCCTATCAAGTGCAAATAATCTTTGTTTTAAAATGCAAATTAAAAAAATTTTAATGCTTTTAATTAACAAAAAGCATTTCTAATTTGGTTATATTGTTTCACACTTGGTAACTTTAAAAAAATTTTGGTTGTAAAATTTTTATTAGTTGTGGCAGCACTGGTCAAGACTGTGAGTTTGAACTATTTAATGTGCAGTTAGAAGGTGTGCAATTTAATAATTTTGGTAAACCAACATTGTTGTTTACAAAAGGAATATTTGTTTGCAATATTATACAGCTACGGCCTATGATTTGAAACAAAGGCTATTACAAAAAAAAATTTTAAATAAGTTTGTATGTACTTAGTTTTCTAATGACTTCAAATAAAGACAGTCTTCACTTGCTTAATAATTATTTCAACACTTTAATTGAATATTTGCAGAATTGAGTTGTTAAAGTTTTTCTGTTTTATAAGTGTGACCGTATAATTTTTAATTTTTACTGTTTCTTTAGTACAGTTTATTCTTTCAATCGCTTTTGCAAAGGAATATGTCAATCATTATTTAAATTTTATATTTTTATAACTAAAATGTCCTTTAAAGCACAGACAATTTTCGATCACTACACCAATATTCATTTCACTTTTACTGTCTGATTATTGACACCGAACGAAATAGTTATTCGTTTAACTAACATTTAAAACAAAATTAAAAAAATTGTTTTCGTTTTAAATGTAAATGTACGAATGAATATGCTCTTTCGATATTGACAAACAGGCAGCTAATTATATTTTATTTAATTAAAAAAATACCACTTTCGCCTTACTTTTCACAACGACAGTTTAGAATAAAATGTTTTCTATTGACAAATTTGTGTTTCATTTATAACATTTTGTTTAAATGAAAAATTATATATTTTGATTACTTCAAAACAGTTTATTATCAGCAAATGAACAGCTTTCTTTAAAACTATTTATTAGTACGTTGTTATGTTAGCATTAAAATTGTTTTTACTTTTTGACTTAATAAGATTTTAAGGTCGGTTGTTTGCATTAAAAAACAATGGTTAAAAAATTCGTGTAAGTGAATCTCACATAAAAAAGTTATGCAATAAAAAAAATATTATACGTATAGGAAAATTTTGTCTTTGAAAATTGGCAACACTTTCTTTTCTGTAGCAATGATCAGATAGATCTGTTTATTATAATTATATACAATTTTTAAATTATGTATGTACATTTTTTATTTATTTTTTTATTTGAATATTTTTTAAGAAATAAATAAAAGAAACGAAAAGATTTCTGATAACATTAAGGTCTTTCAAGATCAAGTACGTTCTTTATACCCTCCACAACTAGTTAGAAAGGGGCTATACTCAGTTTTTCATTCCGTGTGTAACTTTTTTAATATTTATCAAAGATCCCAATAAAGTATATACATATATTTTCTGGGTCCTTTAGTAATTCTAAGTCGATTTAACCATGTCCGCCTGTTGAAATCACGCTTCCTTTTAACACAGCGTTTACATCTCACAGTAGACAGTAAGAAAATACATATTAGTTGCCAAAAACACTACTTACTGTCTTTGTGGCGTAGGCGTCCAGACAGTAATTAAGACAGTTCACTTTTAAAAAAAAGGCTAACGTAAATGTCGCAGTGCAAGTTTCAGCTAAACGTGTTTTATTTGAGCTTAACAAATTAAAAATAGCATTTACCAACTATTTCGTGTGATAACACTTACAAAACCAAAGCATGATTTATTAATTTTCTTTTAATTGTTATTATATTTTACTTTTGTGAACAAAACTTCAAATTACTGTCAGCAAATGTCAAATCACAGTCCAATTTTACTGTCTGCAAAATTTGCAAGACAGTAGACAAGACAGATGGAAAAGTGTATATGTTTAGTGAAAAAGTTTGCATGTATTGCAACTGTCTTGCCAGTACTGGCAAATGTAAACACCATGTAAACGACTAAATAGAAAATAATATTGTGTTGTCAAATTATTTCTAGTTCTCCTAAGGTTTTGTTAATTGAAAAAACATTAAAATTAAAAGGAAAATACTAAGAAAAAAAGACTAGAAATGTAATTCTTGTATATCAAACAAATAACGAGAAACTTAAATTAAAAGTTTTTATTTATTTGAGACTTTTTCATAAAATATATTTTTATGTTGTAAGAGTTAAACCCGTCAAATTTCCATACAAAATTCAGTTTATTGAAATTTAATAAATTGAATTTTTTAATATATCCTTTACAATAGTATGCAATTTCTTTACAATAAACGAAATTTGTACTTCACAGTTATAAATAACAAAAAAGGAAAAAAATAATTGTTATCCGCTTTTTAACTGTCAGTCAAATGTTGCGATTTTTTAATCGTATTGCTGATGGAAATTTACGTTTTAGGATAAGGCGAATGTTGTAAAAGGTTTTTTGTTTATAAATTGAAAAAGAGTCCAAAAAAACATTAGCCCAATTCACAATCTTGTGCAAATGGTCTTTCATCATAGCATTTGCAAAATGGTGTAGTATACTTTTGGGATTATTGTAAATACTATACAATTTTGTGTATAAAATATAATAAAAATATCAAGTTAATATATAAATATATATATATATATATATATATATATATGTATGTGTATTCACAGCAATATCGTATTATAGTGCACGTTTTGAAACTAATCCTAATACTTAATCGATGAAGTAGCGATATGGAGCAGTTTTAAAACTAACCCTCAAATTTCCATACAAAATTCAGTTTATTGAAATTTTATAAATTGAATTTTTTAATATATCCTTTACAATAGTATGCAATTTCTTTACAATAAACGAAATTTGTACTTCACAGTTATAAATAACAAAAAAGGAAAAAAATAATTGTTATCCGCTTTTTAACTGTCAGTCAAATGTTGCGATTTTTTAATCGTATTGCTGATGGAAATTTACGTTTTAGGATAAGGCGAATGTTGTAAAAGGTTTTTTGTTTATAAATTGAAAAAAAAGTCCAAAAAAACATTAGCCCAATTCACAATCTTGTGCAAATGGTCTTTCATAATAGCATTTGCAAAATGGTGTAGTATACTTTTGGGATTATTGTAAATACTATACCATTTTGTGTATAAAATATAATAAAAATATCAAGTTAATATATAAATATATATATTTATATATATGTATGTGTATTCGCAGCAATATCGTATTATAGTGCACGTTTTGAAACTAATCCTAATACTTAATCGATGAAGTAGCGATATGGAGCAGTTTTAAAACTAACCCTCAAATTTCCATACAAAATTCAGTTTATTGAAATTTTATAAATTGAATTTTTTAATATATCCTTTACAATAGTATGCAATTTCTTTACAATAAACGAAATTTGTACTTCACAGTTATAAATAACAAAAAAGGAAAAAAATAATTGTTATCCGCTTTTTAACTGTCAGTCAAATGTTGCGATTTTTTAATCGTATTGCTGATGGAAATTTACGTTTTAGGATAAGGCGAATGTTGTAAAAGGTTTTTTGTTTATAAATTGAAAAAAAAGTCCAAAAAAACATTAGCCCAATTCACAATCTTGTGCAAATGGTCTTTCATAATAGCATTTGCAAAATGGTGTAGTATACTTTTGGGATTATTGTAAATACTATACCATTTTGTGTATAAAATATAATAAAAATATCAAGTTAATATATAAATATATATATATATATATATGTATGTGTATTCGCAGCAATATCGTATTATAGTGCACGTTTTGAAACTAATCCTAATACTTAATCGATGAAGTAGCGATATGGAGCAGTTTTAAAACTAACCCTCTTCAATACTCTATGAAGAACAGACATGGAGTACATAGTTTGGGGTTGTATGGTCCAATCCTAGGACATCGCAATGTTTAATCGACCACCAATTTTCCATACATTTGGAGTAGTTTTGCAGCACTGCTTCTCCTCTTTGGAATAGTCTTTACATGCATGTATGGACTAGTCGAGATATCTGCAGGTATAAATCAAGAGTTTTTGGAAACAGAAACAAATTTTGGTTTAATGTGCCTTGATTTTAATGTATGAAATTAAAAGTACGAAAAAAGTTGCGTATCTAAATTTCAAAAAATGTTAACAGAAAAGCGCTAGTTTAGCGCTCTTTTGAAAAAAAGCTAAATCTAGCGCCAAAGGCGCTAAATCGGCAACTCTGGTGCAAAGTACACATTATTCGAAGTCGTTAATAATTTCCTTCGAATCGAAATACGCGATAGCCCCCATGTAAATAACAACGTTAGAATGGAAAAAACGTAAGTTGCAAGTGTTCAAAGAAAACGTATTCATACCTGTTATTATTTTATAATAAAAGTAACCAAAATGAAAAAATTATTTCCATCTCCACATTGAGAAAACAAATTAGCAATTTTGGTTAGAAACGACCAAAAACGGCAGCTCTGACAACAACCCATAAAAATGTTATATATCTGTTACCATAGCCCAATTAGTAGGTCTGCTCGAAACGCCTGCCGATTTTTTGAAGAGTTGTGTTTTTAATCATAATACATAGGCATAAATGTCAAAAGTTGTTTACATTTTGTATTATATTTTTTTAATATTCTTTTTGATTTTAAGAAATGGTTTTTTTTTTTTATTGTTAAAAATAAAATATAATAATTGTAAAAAAAATTGTGAATAAAAATTTTAAATAACCATAATAATAAAAAAAAGTGTAATAACATTAAAATGCGTTATTGTGCAGTGTGTAAAATAATTTTAAAAGTGGATGCGGTACGTTTTTTTCAGTGCCAAAAGACCCAGAAAGTGCAAATACGGGGTAAAATTTGTGGCAGGAATTTGGCCCCATCACATGAAACTTACGCAGACCATTTTTCGGAACCGAAATTCCGGTTGAAAATTTTCATTTAACAAAATAAATACATGATAAAAACACAACACATTTTTCTTAACAGGTGACAAATTTTTAACATTTTTACCATTTGTACATGTGCGCAGACCTACTAATTGGTCCATGATCTGTTACAAAAACTAATATAAATTGTTGGCAAAATGCACCGATTTTTATTAAATTGCCTACAAACTTGTTTAATATGTTTAGAAAGCAAACTACTAAATTTTGTGAACATTGGTCTATAATTTACCCTAAGCCGCATATAAAACCCACTATCGGAAAACATATTAGTACGTCTAAAAACGTAACGAATCGCCCCCATCTTAAATATACTCTCGGAAAACACTGAACTGAAATGAGTCATGGTATTTTATTTAAATTAGATCATATTAAGTTTTATATGACTAGATAGAAAATTTAAATACTTTACTAATTTACTTTAGATTCCAAATAAAGCGCTCTTTTGAAGTATACTTTAATACGTCTTAAACCACAACAAATTATTATACTGTGAAGCTTGTTTTTAAAAAGATTGGTTCCTAATTTTCAGATCACATATACATAAATATTTTTACACCCGGCGAAGGGTATTAAAGATTCGGCGCAGCCGAAATTTCAAATTTTTCCAATGTTTAACTTAACAAAAACGGATTGTATAGCAACAATCCAAAAAAGAAAAAAATTAACAGTATGCCAAAATTGGCTTCTAAAAATTAAAAAAAAAATTCATGCTTTTATTAAATTATTTAACATAAATCGATCGCAAACGTAGGTTTCAATTATAAGTTAAGATTATCTGCCGTATTCATAAAAAATAAAATATATTTCAAACGTATTTTAAAACAAAATTTCCATACAAATTTTCCTAAAAAAAAAATATCATATCCAATTTAGTTTTTTATGAATACGGCAATATATGTTTAGGGAATTGTAAATCGATCTCGATTTCGATTCCAATCGAAAATCGATTTTGAGTTGTGAGATTTTATACTGAAATCGATTATTGGGCTTTTAAAGTCGACTGTTTTTATTTTTTTTATCAAAATGTTGAAAATTGTTTATTTTAATCTTTAAACCGATAATATATGTGCATGCACAAAACAACTTAAAGTTTTTTTAGTGTTCATACGTCTGTAGGTATGTCTATGCAGTTTGCCAAGTTTAAAGTAAATAAAATAGTTTTAGTTTTAGTTTTACGAATTAGCCTGTTAGTACCTTTGGTAAGCATCGAACTTTTATATGCTTTTTTTGGAATTTAAAGTCATCAATGGACAGTGAACCTATCAGTCCAAAGCGTATCGTACCGAACCAAACACTGAAAGTGAGCTTCGTGAAAATCAACTTATTATCATAGCTGCCAGATAAAATTGGTCGAAAATCGTAAAATTTTGAGGAAAAAATCGTCAAAATCGTCAAATTGACTATGCTAAATCGTCACAAAAATCGTCATTGTAAAAAACCACTCAATTTTTATAAGTTTTGAAAATTAATTGTTATTTTTAGTTTTCGTTGCTAATAAAATTTTAATATATTCCGCCTATTTTTGAAATTAAATAAAAATGTTCGTTAAGAAACTTATTATTGAAGTAACACAACCAAACATTTTTCAAGGGTATTGGCATTCATAAGAAAACTAATAAAATAAACTAAAACCAAAGTATATCAAACACCCATTTTTCACGTCGAAAATCCTGCTTAAGAAATTAAGTCTGGTAAACACTAATAAAATCAGACTTTCTGAAAAAAAAGTTTACCTGCTGGAGATCGAACTAGTACCTAGCTAGTACTAAACTAGTACAAAGATCACCAGAGCTAGTACTCGACTGTACTTTTCTATACTATCTTAATGCTCAAATTAGCATTGTGTGTTCTTAGAAAATCACTAGTACTATTGGTTCTAGTCGTGTACCAGTACACTTGGACCCAATTGGATATTTTCAATAAATTTTTTTTTTAATTGAACGCATGTTTTCCTGATTTGAAAAGAGGTAGTGGTAAAGGTTAGTGGACCTCAAGATATGAGGCGTATAAAAAAAATATTTTTATAAACTTTAAACACAGGATAAATTTAAAATTTTGTTCGATTTCAATTTCTCGTGATTTCCAGTTCCAGAACATGGCCGTAAAAAATTTATAAATAAATTATTTAAAATCAAATTTAAAAATAAGTATCAAAATACGAATTTTTGTTTTTAAAAAAATTTTTGCACAAAAATTCTATCAGTTTACAAGTTATGCTAAAACTCTTAAAAATATGCATCGTGCTAAAAAAAACAATCGTATTTGATATGATGAACAGCTAAGACATGAAAGTTACTGCCAATCAAATAATTCAAATGAAATTATATTAGAAGCTTAACTAAAATGTGAATTTTTTTTAAAAATATTTGTAAATTTGAACAAAATTTGTCATTTTAACACTAGGATTCTCGGTAACTCGGTAACCACTAAAAATTAAATAAAAAGTAAATAAATATATTTTTTATTGAACGTATGCTAATTACTTTGGATTATACAAATTTATTATATAATTTTATTCCATATGCAAGCCATCGAAAATTTAGTCTTTGATTTCGCACATGGCTTTTTCGCATCTACTACAGCTGAAACGAGTTTTGCGTTAGTTTTTTGTAGTTAGATTGAACTAAGCGCATAATGGGCCGTAGTTTTCTGCTTTGATTCAAACTTGATTCATTCGATTTAGAAGATATCATTTCTAGAATTCACGTATCTGTTTTTTTAATCTTTTGTCCTACTTGAAATATCTTTCAAGGAAAAAAAAATTTGGTCTGGCTAGACCAAGAGGGTAATTTCATAGACTTTTACATCAAAATGGAATTTAACCCCACTTATTTGCTCCAATCGCATCCAAATTGGTTTCATTCGATTCAGAACATAGCAAAACACAAATTTGGACCAAGACGGTAATCCTGGGGTTAAAATCGTCAAATTTGGGGTATAAATCGTCCTATCGTCAATAGACCAATTTTTTACCTAAAAATCGTCAAAATGACGATAAATCGTCATATCTGGCAGCTATGCTTATTATAGAAACACAACAGGTGAATCAAACCATGTCATTCCTGTGGAATTACGCTTATATTTAAACTGAACAGTGTGTGAGCGATATATTAATCTAGTTATTAGCCGTGTGGAAAAACAAAGTAATATATCCTAACAAATATGAAATGGCAAGAAAATATCTGATTCTGATTTTTTTTATAATTGTAATCAAAAACACAATTTTAATACATTAAATGTACATACGTATATATCTCACTGGTTCCTCTTAAGGGAGTAAACTCAAAATTTACACATTTTCACTTTTTGCAGGAAAACGATACTTTTGTAGTATTTTGCCAAAAAAACAAATGAGTTGTATCCCCCTATGTGATATAAGGTGTTAACGATTTTGAAAATCGATTTTGATATACATTTACTATTCCGTACGATGTACATACATAAGTTTATAAATATTAAAAGAGAATTATGGAAATTCCGTTCATAAATGCATTTATTACATGTTAACATATTAATGGCCATTTCTTTTCGGAGAAATATGTTGCATAAATGTTACATGTTCTACATTTTCGTGTTCGTTTGTACAAAAATTACAACTGTGGGAAAAATGTTCAAGTTCTTTTGTGAATATGTTGATGAAAAACATGTTGCATATCGATGCCTTACTTTCTCAACCTCGTATCTTAAAAAAATACGGTTTTTGACTTTTTCATGTCAAACGATTGATATTTTTGTGTTCTATTACTGAAACAACTTATTAGTTCAATACTTTGTCTCAATTGTGTAAATATTAATAAATTATTGAAATATTAAGTTGTTGCAGTAATAGGGGGGAATTGAGTACAGATTTTGTTGTACTCGGTAAGATACTTGCGCAACTAACTTGCCAAGCCTCAAAGGGGGCAAACTACATAAATAGCTTGGCAAACATATTGTGGTGTCTGGTGCTAAAAGTAATCATTTAAGCGAAAACTTTTAGCAGTGTTATTTGCCCCAAAAAAGGTATGTAGTTGTTAAGAGCACTCTTTACTCCAAATTATTTTTCCTTCTTCTATATTTCTTCTCTGTTTTAAACGAATAGCGAGTAAAATTACAGCATACAATTGTCGTCTGCATTCATTGAAAACAAAACCAAAATGAAAAATTTATGTTTGTACAAAATATGATTGTGCTGTTTATTGGCAAACAGAAGCAAAAACAAAGTGCATGTTTGTCAAGCTTATGTATGGCCTTAAAGGCCGTGTCAGATACAACTTTGTCGCTTTGCGTGACGATTCTAACTTTGGCAGAAGAACGCAAAGCAATAGGTGTATGACACAATGAAAACTTTGACAACACTCACGCATTGTTTGTTTACTTATAAAAGCGGTTGGTAATTTCTACATTTAATTATTTGTTATAAAAATAAAAGTTTAAAATTTAATTGGACGGTATTTTGGAATTGAATTTGGCAAAAAAAAATTAAAAAAAAAAGAAAATTATACTTTATAGTTTTATCTGACATGGCCTTAACACTTCGAGTGATTATAGGTAACATTAGAGAGTGTTACATGTACGTATATACTGTAATATTTTTTTCTCAGAAAAGAAATCGCAATAAGTTCTAATTGAATTATATATGTATTAGGTATAAATCAGATACATAAATAAATACAAAAATAATTAAATTTATAAAGTTTTTGCACTTGTTTACAAAAAATTCAATATAAGTTCATGCATACAACACATACTTATGTATGTCTATTTTTTATAAAAACTTTAAAAAAAATTCTTTGTTGACGTATGATTTTTGCGTCCGTTTGACTATTTTTGAATGTTTTTGTTTTGTTTTTCTGACGCTTTTAACGATAAGAAAGATCATGAAAATTCGAAGTTAAAAAATTTAAAATAATTATTTTTAAATTAAGCAAATAAATATGTAAATAAATCTTTGGGAGGTCTGCAAAAAAAATGTTAATTTTCATTGAAATCAATTGACGTAATGTCATTTTTAAGATTCTTCGTGTAGTACAATTTTGTTTTAATTTAAAAATTTACGCAAAAATGTAATTTTTGAAAATATTTCCAAATATAGTGAAAACCATAACGCAAGGTTCCAAGATTGATAAGAACTAGGGGTGTGGCGATTATACACATATGGTTAAAATAATAAGTACATTACTTTCTTCCGCAAATTGTGATTATTTAAAAATTTATGTTTATTTACTGCCTGTTTTTTAAACTAAAATAAAAATTTTTAATTAGGCTTAAGTTCATTGAATTTAATTTTTATTAAATTATTATTTTAATTAATTTCATGTTGTAAAATTCCTGTCTTCATAAAAATAATTTAATAAAAATTAAATTCAATGAACTTAAGCCTAATTAAAAATATCTAAATTTGGATTAAAAACCATTAACAGTTCAATAAAATAACCACAATACTAATTACTAAAATAAAAATTTTATTTTAAAAATTTCAGCTATTCTTATTGTTTATTGTTGTTTCAATTTGGGTTGTTCAAGGAAGGCTGGTTATCCTGTTATATGGTTATTTAGTTATATTCACAACAATAAAATACACTTATTCAAATCTTGTAATATCATATAACCTGATAGACCGCCTTTCGTGAACAAATATAAATTCTCAAGCGAAAATTTTTATTTTATTTTGGAAAAAGGCAGCATTTTTTTATATAAACACATATGTATCATGGGCCATGCATATGTATATACTTTATTTGGACTAAATAAAACTAACATTAAAGCCCTTAAAGCATAAAATAAATTTTTTATGAATTGAAAAAGAAAAATTTTTATATTAGTGGACAAAATAATAACTACATTAAATCATTCTTATTAAATCAGTAGTAGTAGCTCAATATAATCAAGATAATGGTGTTATAGTTTATTAAGTAATATTCGATGTATCCTCCATTATTTTTCAAAATTCTGTGGAATCTCCTTGTCAGAATGCCAATTCGTTAACAGCAGTTATTCAAAAGGATTTCATTCCACGTTTTTTGAACAAAATTCGTGAGTTAATCTTTATTTTTAAATGTTTGCTTAATAATTTTTTTAACACCCCCAAAGGGTTCAATTGCAGTTAGGTACGGTGACTGACTTGGCCTGTTTCGGGAAGTTATACTATTTTTACGAAAACAATCTTTAACATATCAGGATGTTTGTTTTAGGTCATTATTATGGAAAACACGTCTAAGTGACATATTTCTTTGGAGTATTGCGACGTTGTGTCCTCCAATTTTTTTAATCAAGCCGTGCCGTAGTATCGGTAATACGACCATTAGGGCACCAACGCAATACGACGAGAAACAACCTCACACCATGAATTCACCGCCATCTTGCTTGATCTTGCTCATAACGACCCTTATCATTTCTAAAAAATTTTAGTTTTTGTTACGCCGATCCTCAGGATATTTTACAATTGTTTTCACCTGTTTTCTCGCAGCAACTTAAATGATTTTTGCAAAGGACAGTCTGGTCTTAAGATTTTTGATCCGAAGTAGTGAAACTTTTTTGGCTCTTCGGCCCGGTCAATTAGTACGCTGTAACTTCGTTCGACACTTTAAGCAGCTATCACAGTGCTTACATGGGCAGAAATTGTCCTAGACGATATAACAGTAACAAAGCGAGAGTAACAATGAGATTATATGTCTTTGGTAGAGGGTTTCTTGACCGTTCACGAGTTTCCCTACTTGTTACTAGCTAACGGGCGCTATGGCCAAAAAACAATCACTAATCCAGAGATATTGCTAGTGCCTGAAGACAGTATCTGACGTTTTTTTTTTAAATTTTGACACTAGGCTTCTTTCTTCTAGAGTATAGTGTATTTGTCGAAATAAGTACCTGTCAATGCAATTTTATTTAGTTTAACTTTAGACTTCAATTTAATTAACTACTCTAGCAAATAAATGTACAAACCTTCTTGAAACGATATAACATATTATTAAACGTAATTTAAGAAAACCAAAATTAAAAATAATTAAAATAACATGAGGTTAACATTTAAATAATCTGGATTAATAATTTTTTGTTTAAAAAGTGTATAGTTGAAATGGGTAATCTGATTGTGAAGTGGAATAATCCTCTTTTGACGAAATCATGCCTTTTATTACTATTTTCGGTGTAATTATAGAGTTTTTTCCCCAATTGTATTTATGCAGAATTTTCATTTTAATGTTACCAAACAAACAATTAAAAAAAAACCATTTCTGTCGAAAGTGGAATAATCAAGTTTTGAAAAGAACCTTCTCAATTAATCTTTATAAACGGGCGGTAGCTTTAAAATTGGTTGAGCTTGAGTAAAATATCATGATTTGTAACAGTTTTTGCCAAACTAAAATGATTTTCAAGAGAAAATTTATATTGGACCCGTGGTAAACTATGTACCAATCACCCCAAAATTCTGTAGAGTGATTTCTGGTATTAAAAAACATAAATAAGAATAAATTTCAGTACAGCAGTGAAATTAGTTTTAGCGTCTACAGGTTATTTCAGAAGGCTGCTTAATTTTTTGTTTTTTAAAATAAGTATAATAATTTTTTTTTAGATAGACTAGCTCACTACCAGCTAGCCTACCGGGGCACTCAAATATATGATCTAAGGAAAACTATGGACCGTATATCACAAAACTGCATGACATTTTTTATGGCCATATGAAGATAAGTTGGAACAAATTGTACCACAATACCTATATCTGCTACGGTTTTAGCCGCATTTAATTAATTTACCAGAGTGGGCTTTATATGGGGTTATGGTAAAATATGAATCGATCCTCATGAAATTTATAAGTGTGATTTCTAGTCCTATAAAACTGTGACATATCAAATTTTATATGATAGCAAAATTTGTTTACGGTTTTAGGCTTACTAAACTGTTTTCCGGCAGAAGGCTTTATATGGGCCTATGGTGAATTATGGACCGATCTTCACGAAATTGTATAGTATGATTTCCAGGCGTATAAAACAAGTTGTCCAAAATCTTATGTTATTCCACGCATTATTCCACCATTTATGTGGTTTTTGTAACAAAATTATAAATTTTTTAGGGTGGTGGTTCCATATTTTGTTTCATAGCGCTGATCCTACTGAACCGATTTTGCTGCTTAGAATAACAACAAACAGTTTGGCACCAAGTTTGTTATTTTCTTTTCAGTTTTTCAAAAGTGAGCATGTTTTCAACAGACGGACATGTCTAAATTGACTAAGAACTGTTCAAGGAGCCAGAAAATATATACTTATTGGGTCTTAGATTTATAAAAAAAAAGTTTCACACGGAATGACTCTCATTCACTACCTGGTGTAGGGTATAAAAAACCAAACCTTAACGCTATAGTAATATATCTAGTACAGGGATTTCCAAAAATTTTTTGGTTGTGTATTAGTGAGTACCAGAGAGTAAAGAAATTGAGAGAATGCATTCATTTACAGCCGAAATAAAATGTTAGTAATTTATTTTATAAGTTGTATAACACAAAGGTACAAAATTAAAAATTTTTTGTGTTGATAAAAAATTTGTAGCAATTCTTTACCAATTCAATGTCGCTGTTTTTAAAACTGCACTTTTTTTTTATTCGGAAGCTTTTTGACTCTAAATCAGTTTCAAATATCTTATCAAACAATTGTAAAAAAAATTAAAGATTTTTATGTTTTAAAAATTCATAAAAAATAAATATTGCACGCAAATCACAGCTGATAGAAAAAAAAGTGCAGTTTTAAAATCAGCGACATTGAATTGGTAAAGAACTGCTACAAATTTTCTATCAACACAAAAAATGTTTAATTTTGTTCCCTTGTGTTATACAACTTATAAAATAAAATCTTTTAAATTTATACTTTTATGGCAGTTTCGTAATAGTAGAATGCTTTTCAAATGGGTTGAACTTAATTTATCACGTTGCTTGGAACAAATAAATTTTAAATCCGAAAAAATTTGTTCTCATAGGTAAGTAGTGCCGAATAAAGAGAGGCACTTAAATTAATTTTTTTTTAGTTCAGGATAGAACTCGCCATCCAAATCTTTCCAGAACTCTACAATATTATTTTCGTCTGGATCATTTACTTCGCTTCGTAGTATGATTAGTTCTGATTGAATATCAAATTCGTAGTTGCTTACATCGCAACGAAAAGGGTTTTCGAAAAGATCTAATAGCGGTTGTAAAATTACAAAATCTTGAAACCTGTCTTGAAAATTATTGAAAAGTGTTTCAAATATTTCGGCATATTCATATCTTTTGTCGATTTCGAGATTTCTATAAACAAGTGAAGTTTTTGGAAAATTGGAAAAATCACCAGTTTTAATTTGGGAAAAAATTAGAAAAAGTTTTGTTTTAAAATTGTGAATGATTTTTGACAAGTCGCATATATTGCGTTCCTTTCCTTGCAATTCCAAATTAAGTTCATTTAACATACTTGTCGTATCTGCCAAAAAAGCTAAGTCTAATATAAAATTATTGTCTTTTAAACACTGTATTAAAACTTTTTCTATTTTCTTAGTTTCTAGGAACTGAAGAACTTCTTCTCTTAAATCATAAAGTCTATTCAGGCAATCACCGCGACTTAGCCACCGAACTTCTGTAAACATTTTCAGGTCACAATTCACAGCATTTTTGTTTTTTAAAAAGGTTACAAATTTTCGGTGGGTAAGCGCTTGATGTCCGCCTCGAATTTTATTTATATATCCTCTGCTGTCTTCATAGCTGGGGTATCATTTATGAATTTCGATGCAAGAGCGGTCTGATGAATTATGCAGTGAAAATTATGAACTGCAAATTTGTGTTTTTTTAATTGGCCTATAAGCCCATTATATTTGCAGACTCCAGCAAATTTGTTTATGTCTACAATGGAAAGAAGCTTTTCTGTGACAACATCATTCAACAACGTACCAGTTACATTTCCATAAAATGTTTCTAAAGTAAACATGGACTCAAAAATAGTGTATTCGTTGTCTACGCATCGAATACAAATTACAAGTTCACACAGATCATTTATGTCAGTGCTTTCGTCTAAACAAATTGAAAAAAATTCGCAATTAATTACTTTTTCCCTAATTGCAGATTCTACACATGTTCCTAATTGAACAGTACGACGGCCTACAGTTTGACTGGACAGGGGAAGAGACTCTATAAATTTAGTATTATAATTAAGCATTTCCCAAATTTTGTTTAGCAATTGCTTGATAAAAACACCATCCCACAATCGTCTTCCTTTCTCAACAATTTCCAATATTACTTAACTTGAAATGTCCTTTTTCAATTTGGGAACTGATTTTGGTTCATAAAAAAATTGTTTTATTTTTATAAAACAGGTATTCTCTTTCCTTGTCATTTAAATTATTTATATTATTATGAAAACGATCGCAATGCCGTTTAATAACATATTCCGTTCCTTCCTTAAATGTTGCATAGCATATAAGGCATTGGATGTTACCAAAAGCGTTTTTGACCGCACAATATTTTTTAAGTGCCATCATAAAGTTTTTTCTGTTAACCTCAAACAAAAATATTTATTAGTAGTGGTATACACAATTGTGCATAGAAATGTATTTCCCTGGTCTATTTATTCAAAAATAAAATAAACTACACGAGAATTATAACGTGAAAAAGTTATTTTAGTAAAAAGATAGGGTATTCATAGTGGTAAGTAAAATAGAAAAGGTATTCACGTTATTGGTTACTCATACTTCAAACATCTGTGCATTCATTTTAATTCTTGCTAATGGTATATCATAACTTTTTGCAAAATACCAAATGCGCACCTGAGTGCCTGCAAAAATGTAGAAATTCATTATAACAGGTCAAAGTTATGTACGTTAAATAAATACCATAAATTAGTAAGGTTAACTCTTTGGACTCGGTCATATAATTGTAGCATAAAAAAGTAAGCAATAAAAATAGTGCCAAACAATAACGCTTCATTAATACATCAATAAAACACACCTTCTTACCCAAAAAACTTACCTGTTGTCACATTTGCTTTTATGTGTATAGGTTTACACATAAATTGTAGGAAAACAAGACTTTTTTAACTTGTTTTTTAAATATTTTTACTTACTTAATAAAGTGTTTTCAAAGAAGAAAACCTACCGACGCGATTGGTACAGAACAAAAATGTTTTTACAAGCACAAAATACCAACAAATTCTTGTGGCTATTTTTTTTCTTAATAATTTCTGCATTTAGGTACGTCTTTTTAACGAAAGAAAAAGGGACCCTTTTACAGGCATCAAAGAATTTTTTTTCACAAACGAAACACATATCGTTAGCTTAAATGCAAAACAATGTAGATATTATTTGAAACTTTTAAATTTTTGTTGATTAGGATTCACGTTACATATGTATTTTTATATAATTTTAAGTTATTTACAAAATTAAAAATGACGCATCATCAAATAAATATATAATTTTTTTAACAGCATAATGTATAATCACACTCAATAAAAAAATTAGCAGAGTTTTTAATTCTTTTTATAAGAACACATTAATACTTTTAAACAAAAAAACTGGGTAATCTGTTTTATAACTATTACCACGGTGTTAGTGGAATCAGTGATCAGATAGGTTAGGTTAGGTTAAGAAGGGTTATGCGCCCAAGGGCGCAACTCCACTCGGAGACCAATGAGGTCTATTGTGAATCCCTTCAGTAGAGGAGAAAAAAGGAAAAAGAGAAAAAAGAGAAGAAAAGAAGACTAGTAGAAAATAGACCTAAGGTTCGGTATATTTGTAGAAGCGCAGGACAAATTCCCCCCTACGGCCCCCCCAACAGAAACAGCCGTCATTATTATCAGTGATCAGATAATAATTTATAATAATAATTTTTAGTATTGCATAAGAAAAAATAAAAAAGTGCTGTAAAATTATAAGAACCGAATCCATATACGTATGTAAAATAAAACATATAATAAATGTGACTTTCAGCTTCTTCCACATAGGACTGTTAGACATTTTGAAATTTTTTATCTGAAATATTAAAAATTGCTTTTAAATCTCAAATAATTACCATTTTACAAAGTTCTTTGCTTTGCATGTAAACTTATGATATGTAACATTATTCTACATTTCAGTCTTAAAATTTAAACTCTAAATAAAAATTGCACGCAAGGCATTGGATGTTACCAAAAGCATTTTTGACCGCACAATATTTTTTGAGTGTAAGCTGAAACAAAATAATATAGCATCCGCTAGACATGTACACTTGTCGAAGTCACATCGACGACTGAATTGAAGAGTATAAAAATATGTGTTAGTAGTGGTGCGCACAATTGTGCAAAGAAATGGAAACCCCTGATCTAGTAGATTATTATACCATGATATAAGCAAAACAACATTGTACAATGTTGCCAGCACATTTCACAGTATATTGCACTTCTTTGGGCAATACAAATCGAACGTCGTTTGATTGTTGCCAATATATTGTGTCACATTCAAATATCACATACACATTGTGATATAATTTTACAATACGAAAAATTAAACAATTAGATTGCAAGTGTACGAGCCAACATCTTATGGCTCGTGAAGACTTAATGTTACCTTCTGTTCTGTTGACTTAATTATGTTAGTTATTTGGGCAATTTCAAATTAAAGTTTTTCCATTTTATGGTTATTAATTATAATTAGGGCGTGAAATTTCATGCAAATTAATGTTTATTAAACAAATAATTTAAAAGCTGGTGACAATGCCTTTATTAAACTTTAAACTTACTGCTATTTTAATGGTTAAAGTAGAATTTTCGATTTGCGAAATCACCGTTCGGTGTCTATTTGCTGTGTTATTTTTAATGATTTTACAAGACTTTTTGTGTTTGACAAAAATCTCAAATTGGTGTCTCAATTTCTGAAGTGTCAAGTACACAACCTACAATTGGTTTTAGAAAGAGAAAAATAATTTTATGGCATAAATAGAGAATATATTGTATTTTTTAATAAGACAAATTCCTAACAGAAAATATGTTTTCGATTAAATTTTGTTGTTGTTAAAAGTATCTTGTTAGAAAAATAATAATTCGCTGTAGGTATATCGTTTTTATTTTTTAGTACAGCCAATAAAAATCAAGTTTTCTGTTAAAAAATTGAGTTTTGTTAGTAAAAGTAACTTAAATTCTATATAAATGTGCATTAAAATTAAAAAATCTAATACAGTAAGAACACTGGCAGTTTTTCTTTTAATAATAAATGCATATTTGTTTTTTAATTTCAAAGCATATTTTGAATTTTTTTAAAGCATGTTTTATGCGCATATTTTTAAATAATAAATGCATGAAATTTCACGCCCCGCCCTGATTATAATATTTATGTGTTGTTTTCGCAACACAAGTGCTTGAACGTGTAGTAAAATTTATATGAAAAGCACTCAGTTTTTTGAGTGTTTTTTTTAAATTAATTTTACTACTCGTTCAAGCACTCGTGTTGTGAAAACAGCACATTAGTGTTTCAATAGAAAGCTCCAAGAGAGTCACAATAAAACTCCAATTTTTGCTACTGGCTTAAAAATAATAAACATATAAACATACACGATATTTTCGCAAAAATGAAAATTTTAAGTAAATACCCTCTTGTTGAGTAAGTGCGATATACCTTCATATAAAAAATAACACTATAATTTTTAAATACTTTTATTCGTTGATATTAGAAATTATTTTTTACATTATAATATATTATATTTTTTTTTAGAGATTTTTTTTAATATAAATTTAAAAATATATTTTTTATTCTTAATTCTCTTTAACGATATTTAATTTTACAATTATTCGTTTAATATTTTAAAGTGTCGCCTTTTTCATTATTCTCTTTTTTAGATTATCAACTCAACTACAAAATAGTAATTTATCATATTATTCAATTCGCTACGAACGGCACGTGTTTGACCTATTGACTTCTGCCTACATATAGAGCTGCCAAAATACCGAAAATATGTACGCTGAATTGATAGCAAAACATACCTATTAAAATTTCTTTTTGTTTACATGATATTTTATATTAAAAAAAAAACTTTATTTAGACCCCTTTCAGACAGGCAAAGTTTACTTTGACAAAGTCTGTTGAATTCTCTTTTAAACTTTGTTTGGTGCTCAGACACACAAAGTTTAATTTGACAAATTTTTGTTTTCTCTTGTTTGAATATAATATATAAACAGCGTTGCCAGAATGATGATTTTATCATATTTTTTTTTATATTTTCAAACAAAAATATGATTAAAGATTTTTTTCTCAAATGATGATTTTTTATTTTTAGAAATTCTGATTTTTACTTTAATTTTGCTTATAGAAAATACACGATTACTTAAACAGTCAATTTTTAAAACAATGAAGTTTTGCATCAGCTTGATGTGTGTTGGTGCTGCACACTTTTGTACCCAGTATCTAGAATACACAAAATTGCATCATTATTTCTGGACATAAAAATATTCAAAAAGGCATATTATAACCTATTTCCAATGTGCGAAAGAATTCCTTCTTTCGAACAACTACATTTAAAACAAAAACAAATTCTAAAAACTTTGTTTTTGTTTTAAATGTATTTGTAAAGGTACGTTCAGACTGATGAAATATTTGAAAGCAGACATCAAATATTTCATTAACGTAGTCTGAACACAAAATATTTTTGAGTATCAAACAAAATAACAGCTGATTTTGAGCAAATAAAAGTATTTGCCGGCAAACAAATATTTGTCCAATGTGAACATAGTGTGAACACAAAAAATCAAATATTTTAGTAATTTTTAAGCAAACATTTATTTGATATTACAAAAAAATTGAAAGAGCAAACAACGACAACTAATTTTAGCCATGTTCCAGATAGAAGCAATTTTTACTGTAAGTTTTCGGATTCTTTACAATTTTAAAGATTTTTTATAATTATTAGACTTTGCTATTGTGCCGCTATTAGCAAATTTTTGCAAATTACCGCTAATTTAGAAATTTTTATAGAATTTTTGCCATTCCTTAAAGTTTAAGGCACTTTTACTAAATTTTATGGCTTGTTTGAAATATTAAAATGGTTCGCGAATTTTCGCAATTTTTGCAACATTTTTTTTTTGTTTTTCCCCTAAATTTTGTTTTTTAACCGATTTAGCAATTTCAAATATATTTTAGGGTTTGTTTCCAAGTTTGCATTTTTTCGCGAATTTTAGCCATGTTCGCAAAAGAAGCGATTTCTTTCTGTGATTCATTGCAGCTTTAACTATTTTTAATAATTATGAGTACTAAACTTTGGTAGCATGTCGCTATTAGCAAATTTTTGGGAATTTCCGCTAATTTAGCAATTTTTACCGAATTTTTGCTATTCCTTATAGTTTTAGGCACCTTTAATAAATTTTATGGCTTGTGTAAAATATCTAAATTTTTCGCTATTTTTGCAACATTTTTTTTGTTTTTTTCTTGACATTTTGTTTTTTAACCGATTAACGACTTCAAATATATTTTAGCGTTTGTTTCCAAGTTTGCAATTTTTCGCAAATTTTAGCCATGTTCCCGTTACCCAGTGGCTTCCATTTTTTTCTTCTTCTACATTCTCCTGTTCTAACACTAAAAGATATGCTGATCCACAGAATAAAATAAAAAAATTAGCTTTTGCGCTCATTTTTACCATTTGAGAAATATATTTTTATTTTTGAACACTTACATTAAATAATTATTTGATGCAAATATTTCTTTTAGTCTGAACGCATGGCAAACATGAATTAATTTATTTTATTAACACTGTTTGCCAACTGTTTCATCAAACAAAAATTATCAAATATTTGAGCTTAGTTTGAACATTTACAAATAAAAGTTTTTTTGTTTCACACAGTTTGAAGCAAATATCAGAACAAATATTTTCGATAAATATTTCATTAGACTGAACGTACCTTAAGAAGTAAATAATTCTTTAGTACATCGGAAATAGGTGAAAAGAAAAAATGTATTTTTATAAAGTTTAATATACTGACGAATTATGTTTTTATGAATTTCAATTTAAATAATAAGAAGTATTGTTTTATAAAAAATTAATAATTCTTACTATTTTGCCCTTGTTTTAAAAAATTTAAATTAAGAAAAAAAAATTTAAGATTTTCCTCTTCAAAATATGATTTCTTTCGCCATATGACAATTTTTATTCCAAAGATTCTGGTAACGCTGTATATAAATATAAAGTTGCAGCCAACTTCAGGTATAATCTACGAACGAAAAACAAAACGACTTTGCGAGTACAGCAAAGTATGTACTCCCCCGCTATACTCTTTTCCCTTCTCTTCTATAAACTCAAGACTTTGCAAAGTAAACTTTGCTTGTCTGAAAGGGGTCTTATTTTACCCTTAAATTAAGTTTTTAAATATTCTAGAAATTAATTTTTTTTTTTTTTTTTTTTTTTTGAGATACAGTTTCGACTTTTTCTATAAAACATTTTTCCTACAAAATAATAATATTCATATTTTTAAATAAACTTAAATATGTATTTATAAATATTCACTTGTTTTTTTTTATTAATTTTAATGTTTGGTAATCCTAAAAATATCTATCGAAAATATACATAGTACATACATACGTAAGATTATGTATAAATATACTTGGAAAAATTTTAAATAAAAAAAAAATGTATTTGTTGTTGTTTTATTTAATTTATTTCTTATCAATATTATCAATTAAAACAAGATTTTGCTGTTTATTAAATTTTAATAGTGATATTTTATAATGCCATTTTTCTTATTTGTCATGTTAAGTTCTATACCAGAAAATCAAAAAACACGCATTAAGCATTTAATTGTGAAATTGATAATATTTATAATCGATTTATATTACGTGCATAATTTGTGTGTGCCCACAAGTTCACGGATTATAGAAGTGTCTAAAAATGATTTGACAAAAAAAATAGTTTTATATTTCTCCTAATAAAGACATATTTAATTTTAAAATTTAATATAAATATTATTAATTATAAGCTTTTAAATAGAAAATTTTGCTTTTGTTGCATTATATTGGGGGTTTAAATGTTTAAAACAAAGTTTATTGACTTTAAATTAAATTGTGAGTGTTTCAATGGTTCGGTTAAAGAAAGGAATTCTAAAAATTTTAATTTTGTTCAAAAGAACTTAATAGAAAAAAAATGTATACATACTCTTACATTCTCTTATTCAAGATCTATAACTCAGCTAAATTTCAAGTATAAAATGTCATCTACTATATGTGTGACAGCGCATAGAGAAAGGGACCTAAGGGTAAAAAACAATCAATTTTCCCTTTTTTTTGATGTGGACAACATCTGAGCGCGCTTTCAAGGTTGACCAACACGTTCCTCACGTCATGAGATGTGTCGCTTTCAAATGAGACCAATACCAACACGCTCAGTGATGGTACACCAAAGATACACGTATTTAAATCTTTAAAATGGTTTTAAATGGTTGTTACCATTAGGTCCCTATCTATTTTGCGCTTCACATACATACATATATAAAATTGTTACGTAACTGACTGACTGACTGATTCATCATCGCACAGCCTAAACGCCTGAAGCTAAAAACTTGAAATTTGGAAGTGTTGGTCTCTCCCCAAATCGATCCACTAAGACGGGATTTTTGGAAATTCGAATGTTTTTTGTATCTCTTTTACTTTAAGGGGTAAAAACGGGTAAATGTTTTTACCCCTTAAAGTAAAAGAGATACAAAAAAATTTAATACTTATCGTTGTTCTTTAGAAAAATAAGCGGACAGGTGTCTGGTACTTTTTGGAAATTCAGCCTTTTAAAGGATTAAACGGGTAAAACCTGTATTTTGGTACTTTTTTTTATCACCCCGTCTATCTTGTAAACCATAAACATAGAAATAAGGATTATATCACATTTAAAACTTATCTAAAAAAATCTATATACGAATTTGGTACTTTTTCGAAATTCAGACGTTTAAGAGGTAAAAAAAACCATAACTATTTTTGGTACTTTTTTACAAAACTTTTTTTTTATTCATTGACATATACGTATTAAATTATGGCCTTCAATGGGGAGAAAAAAGTACCAAAAAGGGGAAATACGGAAAATTTTATTTCTTACTTTAACTTTTTGGTTTTACAACTGGCAATTTTTTTAATTATCGTTAATGTTGGACCTAGAAACATAAACTTCAACACGCAATGTCCTGAGTAGATAAGAACCTATGAGGGTACTTGTTGGTACTTTTTGCTCTTCAACTGGTACTTTTTGAATTTCCGTTTGCATTAGACCTAGAAACATTAAATTAAACATTCAAGGTCCTGAGTGAAGGATAATTCGTTAGGCGGATCTTTTTGGTACTTTTTTGTTCTTTAACTGGTACTATTTGAATTTCCGTTAGTATTGGACCTAGAAATATAAAATTAATCATTATATGTCCTGAGTGGACCATAATCTATAAGAGGATCTTTTTGGTACTTTTTCGTTTTTAAACTGGTACCTTTTTTAATTTTCGTCAATATTTGATCTACAAACATAAAATTAAGCATGCAATGCCCTGAGTGAATGAGAATCTGTAAGAGTGTTTTTTTTTTTGGTGCTTCTTCGTACTGTATTGTTTACCAACAGGCACTTATTGAATTTTTGCTAGTATTGCATCTACAAACATAAAATTAAAAAGCAATGCGTTGAGTGAATGAACATCTGTGCTTTTTGGTACTTTTGCTTTCTCTAACTGGTACTTTTTTTAATAAAAGTAGTACTTTTTTATTTTAATTCTTATTGTTGTTCATTTAATAAAAAAAGAGAACAGTTGTCTGGTACTATTTTGAAATTCGGCTCTTTTAGAGAGTAAAGGGGTAAAACCTGTATATTGGTACTTTTTTGTCCCCCATCTATCGTTTAAATCAATGCACATAGAAATAAAAATTATATAAAACTGGTAACTTATTTAAAAAATGCAAGGGCTGAAAATCGTACCTAATTATGTTACTTTTTCCAAGATATTTTTTCTCCATTTTTTTATTTTCCATCGCACATCCTAAGCGTCTGAAGCTTAAAAGTTGACATTTGGACCGGAGGAAGGCCTCTCGCCAAACCGATCACGCTTACCACATATCTGCTAAGCTAAAGAGATACCAACAAATTTAATACTTATTGTTATTCAATAGAAAAAAAGGCGGTAAAAACGGAAATTCAGACACAAAAAAATGTAATACCTATTATTATTCGTCAAAAATTAAGCGGACAGGTGTCTAGCACTTTTTTGTAGTAAGGAGTAAACGGGTAAAACCTGTATTTTTAAACTTTTTTGTTACGCCATCTATCTTTTATACCAATAAACATAAAAATAAAATTTATATCGGATTCGTTACTCATCTAAAATACACATACAAATTTGGTACTTTTTCGAAATTCGATCCCTTAAGGGGTGAAAATCGTTCCTATTTTGTTACTTTTTTTTAAATATTTTTTTTCATTTATCTATATAATATGAAATTGTAACGTATCTGATTGCTTCATTATCCCACTCCACTTATTCTAAGCTCCAGAAGCTTCTTCTATCTTTTAATCCAATAAACATTAAAATCAAAAATATATCACATTCGTTACTTATTTTAAAAATACAAATACAAATTTGATGCGTTTCGAAATTCGAACGTACCTAATTCTGTTATTTTTTTTCAAAACCTTTTTCTTCATCTACCTATATAATATAAAATTGTTAAGTTACTGACTGATTCATCATCGCACGTCCTAAATGCCTGAAGCTACATTGTTGAAATTTGCCCGGGAGGTTGGCCTCTCGTGAAATCGATTCCCTAGGATGGCAGTTTTGGGAATTGTTATGGTTAGAGGGTAAAAATGAAAAAACGGGTAAATTCTCTAACCTCATGTTCATTAAAAAAAATAAGCGGTTAGGTGTCTGGTACTTTTTCGAAATTCGACCGTTTTGGGGAGTAAACGGGCAAAACCTGTATTTTAAAACTTTTTTTTGCCACGACATCTATCTGTTAAACCAATAAACATTGAAATAAAAAATATCATATTCGTAACGTATCTATAAAATACAAATAAAAATGTGGTACATATTCGAAATTCGAACTTTTAAGAGGTGCAAATCGTACCTATTACAAAGTAGCGGGTTAAAACCTAGAATCATAAGCTTTGGCGTAAAAATATGTATATCCACGAAAGAAAAGGAGACGCTTACGAAGAAGCGGGTTACATGCTAGTTGTTAATAAAAATATACGAATTAATATTTTAACTTAAGTCTTTTTGGAAAATAATACATAAGCCATTACATCTTAACTCAACTTAATTTTTTTAAAGTTAGCTACATCAATATTAAAATTGTTGAGCATTAAAAATTGTATACACCTTAGTTCAATAACACTGTGCTAGAAATTGACACCTTTTTTTGAGACAAGCATGGAACCTGGCGTTTCAACCTAATTTAGGCACGCTAAATTCAGTGGTGCTAACCGTTTTTTTAGGTTAGCTAAAACTGATTACTCCTTCAGGCAACCAAAAACTCACTTACGGCTCCTAAAAAATGAAATGTTTAAAAATAAATAAAAAAATTTAGATAGGTATATACTTACAATTATCCTTTTTTTTTCTCCAAACACTTTCTTGCACTTTATAAAAAAAATTCATTTCACTTCTTCTTTGCGGTCTTCTTCTTCTAATGAAGCAGCAAAAATCAGGAAAATGCGCTAAAATATCTAATTATTTTGCGCCAAAAGGAAAATGTCCTTATTTTTGCGCCAAATTTTCCTACAATTTCATGAAATAAAATGTAAGTCTACATTCACACGTTTCATCTTTTGATGCTCAACTCTTGTGTTTTACGGAGAGGGAAGCAAAAAGAAAAGGGGTTGGTACGGAGATGCCTGTACTCGGGCAGTACGCTTTGTGTTCTCATTCGTAGGTATATGCACAACAATGGCTGCATGTAAAATTTTTTCTTTTCTTTTTCTCTTTGGTTCACTTTGAATACAAGTGTTGTTGTTTTAAAGCAAGCAAAGTTGAAACCGGTTGCTGCGTGTGAACATAATGGAATGGCATCTTCAAAAGGAAATTGAAAAGAAGTTGAGCATCAAAAGGTGAAACGTGTAAATTGAGACTAAATAAATTATATTTCATTTAACCCCTTCAATGAAAATAGACAGCAATATATTAGTTTAAAAAATTTACTGTCCTTCATACAACACTGTAGTAAACAATTCAAGCTAACATTTTATTTTGTTTTTAATTTAAAATTGTCGTTTTCGAAATGTAATAATTCAAAAACGTTTTAAATTTCATAATAATAAGTACAAATTATAACATTTATAAAAGATTCCCCAGAATCACCAGGACTTTATATCATTTTGACACACGGTTAGTTATCCAATATTTTTTTTTAGAACGGTACCTAGTTTAAGCCAAAGCTTTTTTTTGTAGGTAAAGCAATTAGAACCCCTACAAGAAGACTACAGGTCATTTGACTAGTTAGATGACAAGTATTGCTCACCGATATATTGGTTATAGTTTCTATTAGCTTATTTAGAGCAAAATTTAATTAAACTGACTAACCTTGTGTACATTTTGCCTCTCTCTCTAACTCATTATATTTCTCCAACTTATTAATTCAATGTAAAATTGTTGCAAGTGTGTTAGCAAATTTTTTTTTTAGTTTTGGCTATACATTTCTTGTAGGGATGATTATAGTTAGCAGCAGAGTTGCGGCTTAAAAATTTTATCCGACCAAAATTGTCTGCAAAACCTACCATAATACTTTGAAACCGACCAAATTTTTAAAATATTTTAAAGCAAATATATGGTCATATAAAATGCAAACGGGCCTATCATCATTCTTAAAACTTTTTCAGGAACGATAGTATCAATAATGCATAATTTGTTAACGATATTAACCAGAAACCTTAAAAAAAATTTTTAAATGATCTAAAGCAGGGTTTAAGAAATTCTAGGAATTAAAAGTTGTGAGTTTCTACTCGAACGTGAAAACATAAACGAATTAAAAAAGGGTAGTAGTCTACGATCTTTTATATAACGCTTAACTACGTTTTTTAATTAAGTCCACAAAAGTTAAGACAAAAAATCTCTAAAAACGAAAAATATGATCTCGACGCCAAATACTATAAACAAAACATACAACTATATGCATTTATCAAGCGATGTTTTCTTTAAGTGCATTGCACATGTGCCAGAATAAAACTCAAACCTATAAAATTTTTATAATATTCGAGATATCAAGAAGGCCCATGAGAATCTAGCTTTAATACGATATGCTTTTAGAAGGATTAATATTTAAAGCCTAGTTTACACTTTGATACTTTGTATTAATACATGTCAAATTTTCTATCACCCTATGTAATTTTTATTTTATTTGGTGAACTAGATTGTTCCATTTATTGTTCTAAATTGTTCCAAATTAGATATTTTTAACGTGAATTGAGGCGTTTGAAGTTGTTTGTTGGGTGTTTTGACACAAAAATCATTCGCAAAACGCAACGAACAGAACTTTATCTGAACAGCTGTTCGATATAAATCTGTTTCTCGTGACGTGTTGTTGTAAAAAGTCGCAAAGAAAAATTAAAAATATAATTAACAATAACAACACACAGTTGACATTTCATAACGCATAAAATCCAAAAATAAGAAAATGATTAATATTTCAAAAGATTGCACCTAAATGTTTACAATTTATAGTGCGTTTACAAAAAAAATTTTTACAAATTTCTAAATTAAAGCTTAAACGTGAAAACAAAACTTTTATTTAAATAAAATATGGCAAGAAAAAAACTATCTGCTTATTGGTTACTCCTTCTGATGATAAATTGTATTTTTACGGTCGACATAA
Organism: Pollenia amentaria; assembly: GCA_943735925.1. Taxonomy (NCBI): domain Eukaryota; kingdom Metazoa; phylum Arthropoda; class Insecta; order Diptera; family Polleniidae; genus Pollenia; species Pollenia amentaria. The sequence continues at coordinate 180,690,286 of OX031007.1, read as the reverse complement.
GAGCTGAAGAGGTCCAACAAGCACCAGTTGTAACAAATAATGAAAATGCCTCCAATGGTGCTGTGGAATTTATCAAGTCCGAGCACAATGTTTCTGAAAACAAAGAAGCAACTGGAAAATCTAACAATGGTGTAGAAGTGCTAAGCTCATTTAATAACACTAATCCAGTTACAACTAATACTAATGACAACAACAACAATTCAATTAATTCAAACGTGACCTCGACAGCAAATACACCTGTAATAATAACAAACACTACTAGCACTTCCACCTTACCACCCGTTACCAACACAACCTCAACAGAAAATACTACCAAAGCCGTAACCGAACCACCGTTACCCGATCATCATGCTGTCGAACAGGAGCACAACTCTTCTTTATCCTTATTCTTTGTCATTTGTGTTATAATGCTAGGCATTCTTTTAATTCATTCCATGTTACAAACTGGATTCCAATATTTACCCGAAAGTATTGTGGTTGTATTTTTGGGAGCTTTAATTGGATTATTGTTAAAAGTCATGTCGGGTGAGAATGCCAGTTGGAAGAGAGAGGAAGTATTTTCTCCGACAGGATTCTTTTTAGTTTTATTACCACCTATTATCTTTGAATCGGGTTATAATTTACACAAGGGTAACTTTTTCCAAAATATTGGCTCAATCTTAGTTTTTGCTATAGTAGGCACAACGATTTCAGCTTTGGTCATTGGAGCAGGCATATATTTGCTGGGTTTAGCTGAGGTGGCTTATCGGTAAGTTGGCATAAGATTAGATCTTAAGAGCGATTTTAAGATTTTGGAAAATACCAGAAAAGATACATACATACAATTAGATCCGGTAGGAAATGTCAATATTGAAACTGTGCTGACTCACTATTGACTTTGTCACCAGTGATGAAAATCAAAATACTTTTGATTTTCATACAAATTTGACACCAGTTTGATGAGTGTAAAAGTAATTTCGTAAATTTTTTTTACAGTTAACCAAAGGCTACGTGCAACCTACTATTTTAAGATTTTTTGAATTGGTAACGATATTAAAAAAATTGTATGCCAATATTTAAGGAATTAATAAATACTTTTATTTATAACTAAAAAATATAATTCATAAACATAACAAAAGCAGTTACAAGGAAAATATAAAAGGACAAACGACTACATACAGTAAAAAAAAGAAAAATAGCATAAAAAAAAAATTTAATTTTTTAAACTTAATATTTACTTGGTCGATTCTGATCATCGATTACAGGTTGTCAATGTTTCTGCCCAAGCTCTGTATAAAGCAGTTTTCAGGCTTTCACTGCTGCTAAATTCCTATTTTCTGAATTTATTCTCATAGATACATATATGTATATTCTTTCGGCTTTAAAAACTGTGAGTGTGGTTAGAAATTGAGTTGTCTAGGAGCATAATATAGATCATTGCCCTGCAGGGAAATCCAGATATTTCCAAAATACAAGTTCTCAACCGATGGTTACAAATTAAGTTCTAAAGTGTTCTTTTAAACCTATCGGTCCATTGTGCCTTCAATAAAAGTTAAATTACGAGACGATCCCATGGCTCACCAAACCATTAGAGTGTCACCTCCATATTTGACTATGGGTATAATATTCTTTCGATCCCAACACAGTCTTAGTGTTGGGTTTTCTACAAACTTTGGACTGGCCCTCGCTTCAAAAATATCTACTCTCGTCCGCAAATAAGATTCGTTGCCAGACTCTTTTCGTATCCCCATTAATATGGTTTAGCAACATCAAGACGCAGTTTTTAGTATTTTGAAGATATGTGTTTTTTACATTGAACTCTGCTTTTAAAGCCATTCTCATGCAAAGCTTGTAATAGCAGTAGTTTTTGTGTGAACACTTTTTGGAGATACTTGATCCCGGGTTTGCTGAAGGGAAGTTATAAACAAACAATATTTTTTTAACCAACACTAAAACATCGAAAAATTCGAAATCTTTTTTTTTTTTTTTTGAAAAAAATGGTTAATGAAGTTTTTACAATAACATGTTAAAAAAACAACAACAAAGATAAACTTTTCCATTTTTCAATGATTCCAAAAGTTTTACATTGAATTAATTTTTTTCGAATTTATTCTATCAACTAAATTTCATATAATCGGGCATGTTCTGTAAATCGAAATCGCGTGAAATTGAAATCCAACAATTTTCAAAACTCTTCCATGTTGAAAGTTCATAAAAATATTTCCTTTTATATACCACATACTTTGAGAACCACTGTTCTCTACCTAAACTGCTTTTAAAATCAGGAAATGATACGTTCATTTTAACAAAAATTCAATCGAAAATCTTCAACGATTTCACTTTCACATGATTTCGATTTCCAGAACATGGTCGAATAATATAATAATATATTTCTTAATGCAATTTTTATTACAGGCTCAACTTTTCGGAATCATTTGCCTTTGGCTCTCTAATCTCAGCCGTTGATCCAGTTGCCACGGTTGCCATTTTCCACGCCCTTGATGTGGACCCCATACTTAACATGTTGGTATTCGGCGAGAGTATATTAAACGATGCCATATCTATTGTTTTAACTACAACCATCACCCAATCAGCAAATAGCCCTGCATACGCCAAAATGACAACAGGTGAGGCTATTTTCTCAGCATTAAAAACATTTTGTGAAATGTTTTTCGCTTCAGCCGGTATAGGTGTAATATTTGCTTTGATTTCTGCATTACTTTTAAAACATGTAGATTTAAGAAAACATCCATCATTGGAATTTGCCATAATGCTAATGTTTACTTATGCTCCTTATGTACTAGCCGAAGGCATACACTTAAGTGGCATAATGGCTATATTGTTTTGTGGCATTGTCATGTCACACTATACACATTTTAACTTATCCACCGTAACCCAAATAACCATGCAACAAACTATGCGTACTTTGGCTTTTATAGCAGAGACATGTGTTTTTGCTTATTTGGGCTTGGCAATATTTTCTTTCAAACACCAAGTGGAATTGTCGTTTGTAATATGGTCCATAGTTTTGTGTCTTATAGGCAGAGCTTGTAATATATTTCCTTTGGCCTATTTGGTAAATAAATTTCGAGAACATAAAATTACCAATAAAATGCAATTTATTATGTGGTTTTCTGGTCTGAGAGGTGCCATTTCATATGCCCTTTCCCTGCATTTGGATTTGTCTAGTGATGAAACTAGACATGTTATCATAACAACCACTTTGATAATTGTGTTGTTTACTACACTCTTCTTTGGAGGTTCTACTATGCCTTTATTAAAGTATCTTAAACCGGGCAAAAAACGTAGACTGCGCAGTTCCCGCAATGGTTCTTCGACATCTTCGGACCAACACCAAAAAAGTAATTCACGTAAACGTTCAAAATCAATATCATTGTCAAAAACACGCGAATGGGGCCAAGCTATTGATTCTGAACATTTATCTGAACTTACCGAAGAGGAAGATGTTTCTTTTGCTGAAACTCGTATTGCTAATTTTGGTCGCTTAGATCGTAAATATTTTATACCATTTTTTACGCGACGTTTTAATAGCCAAGAGTTGCATGAATGTAAATCACAAATGGCTGATTTAACTAATAAATGGTATCAGGCTATTCGTGTAAGCCCCTTGGATTCTGATGAATCAGATGAAGAAATGGGTTTATCAGCAAGCACTAGTCAGAGTACTCTAAATGCTCGAACTTAAATCAAACATTTAGACGTATTTTAAGTAAATTTGTAAAATAATTGAAAGTGTATTAAGGAAACATTTAACTTGTAATCATTTTTATAATAATTATAATATTATTGCCAAATGTTTAAATTATTCGTTTCAGGCAAATTTATAGTTAGCAAATTAATTTCGCTTAATTTAAGATTGTACATATATTTGTGCTGTGAATATGTCAAAAAAAAGGACATCAAAAAGGTTATAATAATATAGAATTTGATTGTTAGTAAAAAAACTGTTAAAGATTTTTTGGTTATTTAAAAAGTTTCTAATGGTGTTTGTATTTAACAAATTCTTCGGAAAAACGGCTTAATTCGTCTGGAAAGCAACAAATATTTATCGTTCGAATTCGGGGAAGGGGTTACCACGAATTTCGAATAAACGAAAGTTTTTTATACTTTATGGAAAACACAAAAATGCCCTGTAAAACAGCATCTCTCTATTACGAACAATATTTTTTCATCAAATTTCCCATTCGTTTATAAATGCAAGTCTGCCATCGTTCCGAACGAGTAAGAAAATCGTAGTACAAAAAAATCCATGGTCACAGAAGGTACCGTTACGATTTATATCAAAAACAATTTTAGCTTAAGCGCCAATTTTCATACAAAATTTTTATGAAATATAATAAAAAAGAAAACCTTCTCCTGTAAAATTTTGTTTTTGTCGCTTGAGCTTTTTTGCGGTTATGGCTCGATATATGTATATATGTAATGTTGCATTAAAATATGTAATATTAAATTAAATATCTAATATGATATTAAAATTTTGATAATGAAAAGCAAATTTAAAAAAACAAAATGCAAAAATAGAATAACTTCGAATGTCTCTATTTTAAATCTTGAATGTTTCATGTATGTACTTAGAATTTAATGAATTATCCATTAATCTTTTTTATCAAATGTAAAAAATGTTGTGAACATCATTATGTTTAAACTACATGGGAGGGATAAAATGCAAGAAAAAGTTTAATATTTAAAATACATTTAGTCTAGATTTTTGAGATCTCAGTTAAACTAGGTTTAGTAAATCTGAAAGCAGATTTGTGCCGCCATTACTAAGTTTGTTTAAAACATTTAGACGGAACAGCTAAGTTATGCTTAAAATATTGGCCTGTAATGAACATGAAAAAAAAATAAAATATTTCGCCGGAAAAAACCGAGTTTCAGACTACGTTAAACTTAGTTTAAACTTAATCCACTTCTCTAAAACCCGGCATTAAGCTCTAATATACCTCGACATACATACTTATTTACAAAATATTTAAACGAAATAAATTGTTCTAAACAACAGTAAGTATTTAAATTTTTTAAATTTTTTTTTTTTGATTTTAATATACATATATTAACAAAATTATATATTGTATAACGTTACCAAAATAAAATAACAAAAGGAATAAATTATGCCATTATATTTTGAAAACGTTCCAATAATTTTTAATTATAGTTTAAATTTTTTTTTCAAAATCTTAAATTCGTTACAGAAATTTTGAATGGTAAAATTGGAAGTTCTAAAAAACTAATTAAAATTAAAAATTTGTCAAAAGAATTAAAAATTTAAAACAAGAATGGAAAACTTTGAACCATAAATAAATTATGATGTTAAAACTTTTAGGCCAGATTCACAATTGAAGCAACATTTTCATCGTCTGTTCCCAATGTTAGCAACACTTTAGCAAACGCGTAAAAAAGCAATATCTGCAAACTATGGCACGAACAATATTTTGTATAAATTATTATTTTTAAAGCAATGTTGTTCATTTACAAATTACATCTGTGTAAACCTTTTTATAAACATGATTTACAATTTTATACAAATAGTTGCTGTAGTAGAAGAAGCATTTACTATATATAATGACACAGATAAATACGAAATTTTTGCTTCCATTGTGAATGCGGCTTGAAAATGGAATTAAAAAAATGTTTAAATCAGTAATAGATTTTTAAATAATAAATATATTTTGTAATTAAATAAAATTAATTAATACTTAATTAATTAAATTCGAAACAGATTTCAAAGTTTTTAAAATAGAAATGCACAAATCTAAAACGCAATTATTAGTTACTAAAAAAACATTTGAAGATCCCTAAAAAGATTGCACTTTTTTCAAAATAGTGTAAAAATTATATGTATGTTTTAAATACGAAATAAAAATGAGTAGTTTGGAATTACAAATAAAATGTTTCAAAATGTTAATAGGTTTTAAATTTTTCAAAATATAACTAGTCTACTTAAACGTATAATTGGAAATCTTTCACTTTTTTTGAAATATTGGATGTTCTTCTATAATGCCAATATGTAGATTTTTTAATGTCTGAAATATTAATAGATAATTTAAAATTAACAATTTTATAAATTATTAAACCCGGTATTCCTCATAATTAGTATTTGTTTGATTTTTTTTTTTGAATTTTTTTTTTAAATTAAAAAAAAAATATTAAGGGTCTAATTGTGTAAAACGCAACGCAACGCCATTAATATCATTGAAAGCAAAAACAAATTCAAAATATATATATATAATTTTATTATTGATTTCTACAGAAATTCATATTGTTTTTTAAAATTTTCAACGCCACATAATATGAAGTGTTTGAAATTTTAAAATTCAATATGAATTCCTGTAGAAAGAAACAAGAATATTATAAATTGTCTTTGAATTTATTTTTGCTTTCAATGAAATTTTTGGCGTTACGTTTCGTTTTACACAATTAGGCCCTGAAAATTTTTAAAAAATTTCCAATTCTTATTTTAAAGCACAATTAAGATATTAAGTCTATTTTCAAATTGTTTAGAAAGAGAATTTAACCAGTAGTTCAAAAAGTAAAAAAATCGAGGAAAATGTAATAAGTATTCATAAGAAATGATTTTCAAAATAGTTTTCTATCTCAAAGAAAGAAACATGATATGCAGAAAAAACTACTGAGTATAAATTAAGAATTTGTAAGACTTAAAAAAGCCAAAAAAAAAATATATATAGTCTTAAAAATGCACGAAAATATAAATTTCTTGTTTAATAATATGTTTTAAGAATTACTAACCAAAAACAGGAGTCATTCGCTTAAAATTCTACTTTGACAAAATTAAATAAGGAAAACTAAGTACTTTATTAAAAACTTTTGTCCAGTTGTCGTGCTCATAATTCCCGAAATCAGTTTATAATATATTTTTAAATCGTTTTGTATAACAAAAAAATAATTAACAAACTCGCATTATTTGTTTATCACTATTTCTTTAATGAATTTTTCTGTAACAGTATTTATTTAAAATTATTATGCAGTATCTCAAGTTTTTAAAACAGCCATTTAAAAATTTAAGATTATTAAAATTTTTACAAAAACATGTACATAAATATTTTTTTATTAATTACAAATTGATTAAAACAATTATTAGAGCTTTTTGTAAAATTAGTAAAATGCACTTTATTGCATAGTATTTATTTTGCATAAATTATAAAATATGTAATTAAAAACAATATTTTTGTGTAACTTTTTCAGAATTAAGAATTTTAGTAAAAATATTATAAATTTTTAACCAAAAATTACATATTATTAAGAAAAAAATTAATAAAAAATATGTATGTATATTTCACAAAATAAAGAAACAAAACAAATAAAAAAAAAAAAAAAATACGATCAATATTTCTGTAATACATATAAAAATTTTAAATAATAAAACAAATTAAATCATTATGTGATATAACATAAAAAATTGTGTTTTTTTATTTTTGAGTAGGTCATTTTATATGTTAATTTGTAAGCTTTGGTTTATTATAGATAGCGTTCCAGTTTAAATTATTTTTTGTTCAAAAATCTAAAATTGTTTCGTTTTGCTTGTTTTTTTTTATTAAATGTTCTGTATTTGGGTAATTGATAATTTTAATTGAAAAAGTCCAGACAAAAAAAATTTTAGGTCAAAAACTAAAAGGTCTGCAAAACGGGGTTCTCTAACAACAAAATCCTGTATTTAAAAATTTTTATGATAACTGAAAATGATCAACTAGGTTATTACTATAAATACAAAATTGTAGTAATAAATATTGAGAAACCAGTTCTTAACGTCAAGATTTTGCCCAAATTAAATTGACAATACTTTGTTTCATGCACTTCGTGATCGTGTCCACAATCGGGATAATTGTGCGCAAATTTCAGCAAACCGGGACTGTAGGAAATGTGAAAACACCTGTGCATGCTCGCCCAGTTCGTTCTGCGAAAAACATTACCGTTGTTCGCGATAGTGTGACAGAAGAGCCGTAAAACTCGTCACGGTGTCATGCCCAAAAATTGAACATGTCACGAACATCACTGATGGGAAGTTTGAATAAATATTTGAATTTACAAGCTTACAAGGTTTAATTGACTCAAGAGCTGTATTCTACTAACCATTTCAAGCGTCGTCAGAAGACAGAAGTGAATGGTACCTTTACAAAGAAAATTATCTTCAGCGACACTTCACTAAGGTGAAAGTGTGCTTTGAAAGCTTGAAAAAATAGCTATCTAATTTGTTTGGGACAAATTTTGCTAACACCAATAGATAATAAGTTACATGAATGAGAAAGAATGCCCAAGAAACTAGAAGCCGTCCTAAAAGCAAAAAGAAATCAAACAATGTACATATTAGCCACTAAACATTTTTTAGTATTTTAAAACTGTCACAATTTTTTTGACACGTTAATAACGGACTTAATTGGTTTTTTTTATTCTGTTTTTGTTGTTTATAAAGTATTTTAAATTTTTTACTATTATATTGTAATAACATTGTCCAAAGATTTCTAAATGGCAAGAAACTTCTAAAATTTAAATTCTTTTTTACATTATCCATCTATAACCGATACTTATGTACATATATTTAAAAATATTGGAAAATTGTTTCGTTATTACTCACCGGAAAATCCGAGTTTAAGAGTACGTTAAACTAAGTTTAAGCTTAATCTACATCTCAAAAACCAGGCCTTAGTCATTGTTGTACTGTTTTGATGTATTTTAAATTTTAACTATGAGTATTATATTGTTATGACATTGTCCAAAGATTTAACAATATTGGTGTTAAATTCTTTCTTGTTCTCCTAAGCAGCTTGAGATTAAAACGCCTCAAATTGAAAACACTTATGAACCCAAAGGAGGAACAACCTCCCTAAAAATTGATATTTTTGTTAAAAACGAAAATAAATTGGTAACATTTTGATTACATTTTGCACAAATTCGTTTTATATGACAGGAAATTATTCTACAAAATTTTGTTCACACGGCAATCGTTTCTACGCACCGGAACGATTCGGAGTTCAACGAACACTTGCCGAGGATTGTCAACTCAGTAATACCTGTTCTTCAGGTCTCGCTGCTACAACAACAACACAATTTTGTGAAGATCGGTCCAACTTTACTATAGACCTTATATAAAGCCCACAATCGGAAAATAGTTAAGTACGCCTAAAACTTTAAAAAAATAATGCAATTAAAGTAAAATTCTACCTGTCATAGGTTCATAAGAATAGAATTCACTCTATCAGATTTCATATAAAACCCACTATAGGAAAACACTTAAGTAAGCCTAAAACCGTAACGAATAAAGATATTTTAGTAAAATTTAGTCTATCATAGATTCATAAGTTTAGAAATCACTCTGCCAAATAATGTTTATTTTGGGGAATCGTTAAAATTTTGTGATAATCGGCCCATAAATTTCCATGTGTCCCATATAAAGCGGCCTTGCGAAAAGTAACTACAGAAGCATTAAATTCTAAAAACTTGTATTACTGTATCGAAATTCGGTCAAATTAAGTTTTTTAATATGTACTAAAAATCAATCTACCGAATTTAGTGATGAAAAATCTCTTTAATACGCTTAATAATATTTCTGAAACAATTCATGATAATTTATTATTTTAGGCAAAGAATTAAATTACTGTGAGCTCAGGTTATACATATAAGGATTGGTTTATAATATATAGATAACATAGACCACTTCTAAAATATTCGAACTCTCGCCGGAGGGTATTAAAGACTCGGCACAACCGAATATAGCACTCTTGTTTTTAATTTAAAATACATATACGTTACAAAATTTTGTATCATCAGTAACAACCCTGCTTTAACGTGTCTCTCATCAGCAAGCGTTACCGCTGTGATACTAAATTATCAATTCGACCCATTTTCGACAGTCTTCACACCAGAGATCAGCAATGAGTAGTGAAAAAGTGAGTAGAGCCGAATCATGACTCATAATTTCTTGTACTTATACGCACTCATACTTATTGTAATTCGATCGAAACTCATATTCACTCAGAAGTTTGATTTTACTCATCGTACTCATACTTAGAACATTTATGTAGTGGTTGATTTAGATTCAACAGAACTCAATGTGTATAAGCGAAGCAAAATATGAGTCCACAATGGGCTTCTACCCATACGTTTTTTCACTAATTGGAAAACTCCGCTATTTATTTTTTCCTTTATCTCACTATTTCTATTCATTTTTTACAACCTGCTCATAAATATCAATAATAATAAAAAAAATGTAATTTCCCCAAAATGTTTCTGTATAAACTTACAATTTTATGCTTTTTTATATTTTTATACATTTTATACTAGTTAGAAACTGTTAAATGACTAAACTTGTAAATATACTTGGATGAGTTAAATGAGCTGAATCAATGTGAGTATTATAAGTATTTTCCTGAAATTACAAGTCAAATTGAGGTCATTTTTAAATGTGTGAGTATGAGTCGACGTCACACTCATATTTGTGAGTGTGAGTGAATCAGAGTAGTTGAGTTTAAATGATTTCTACTCACTTATACTTAAAATGTCATGAGTCAGTATGAGTAGCGAAAAAGCGATTCATTGCTGATCTCTGCTTCACACCATTAATTACCCTTTCTTATTTTGTGCCACTTTTGACCATTTTTGGAAATATCACTCACATTTTGTTCTTTATCAGCACTGCTGAACAGTAGTGCTTCAGCTAAACAGGTGTTTTCGAAATTAGCATTGCTTAAAAATAAACTTTAGAACAGACTCAAAGTAGAAGCTTACAATTCCATGCTTTCCTCGCTTAATTTGTTCGAAGCGGAGATGGAAAGAAGTTAGTTTTTTACTATTTCTAAGTTAGATTTTAAAGTACAAAATAAAGTACAATTCCCCTAATACCAAACCCAACTCATACACAAACATACATATTTCTTATTTATTTATTAAATAACTTATGGTTTTCTCTTTTTTACAAAAAAACTTAACATTTTATTTTAAAAAAATGCAATTTGGTGTTCGTTTTTTAAAAATGTTGTGCCCTCCAAAAGAGTATCATGTTTTATTTTAAAAAATTCACCCTTACTAATGGCATAATATATTAATTGAACTTTTTCCCCATATAAATCGACAATGTAAATGAAAAATGTTGTAGCAGCGATACCTGATGGCGACGATTGCCTCAAAGAGTAACACCCAATTTTCACGATGATTTTTTCCCCTATTTTAAAATCATGTCTTTTTTTGTTTGATAGTGAGCGGGGTAGAGAAGTAAGCAGGGTAGAAAAAAAGACATGAATCGTATTTCTTTGTTTCTTATTTGACATTCCTCTTTGCACTTATTTGTGTTTTTTAATTTCTGTTTTATTCTTATTTCAAAATGACATGTGCTTATTAAAATATAGAAATATAAAAAATTTTAATTAAAAAAAATTCAAAATATATCAAAATTATGTGGAATAACGAAATTTTAAATATTGTACGTATAAGAAACTAAGAAAAAATCAGATCTGACTGCAAAGAAAAGAAACATGGTGAAAATTTAACAAGTTTTTGGAAGTTTCTTTAAAAAAGATATACAAAAAAGACATGTCTTTTAAATCAACGTGAAAATTGGGTGTAACAAAGCTACGAAAAAATTGAAAAATTAGGACCTTTTGCAAAAATTAGCGAACTGTTTTTATAATTCAAACAAGCCATAAAATTGATTAGAATTCGTTAATTCTAAAAGGAATGGCAAAAATTCGATAAACAGCTTAATTAGCGGAAATTCTTAAAAATTTGGTAATTTGATGATAGAAAAGCCTAAACTTATAGGAAAAAATCGCTTATATCGTGAACATGGCTAAAATTCGCGAACAATTGCAAAATTGGAATCAAACCCTAACGTGCAGACATTATAATTATTCGAGTTGTGAATTAGAAGTGTTACCCAGAGATTTGCAGCTTTGCTCAGATGTCGGTACTAGTGTCGACTGTTTAGGTCAATTTCAATGGGGTGACTTGGTACAACTAGAGTAAGTGAAAAAGGTTAAAATATATTTGTTAAAGTTTGAAATAACATTTTGATTTGTTCAATAGCGCACAAAATGTGGGAGTTATTGTTCGTTTGGAGCGAGAAAATTTCCATGTCTTGGGTATGCATGGCAAAGTAGTTGAGTGCAAACCTACTGCACTGCACAAAACAAGGGAAAATAGAAACACAATTGCTCTAGGTTAGGTTAGGTTCCATGGGCAGCCATCGAGAGACAGCTCACTTGGGTCCTTTAGCGGTCCCTTTGTGATACCCAGCGCCAATGCCCATCCCGAAGAGCAGTTATTCAGATGGCGTCACTGCAAGGTTGAGCCAATTCGTCTTCCTAATGAAGAGAAGAAGCAATCTTAGTTCTATTTTTGATAGATCCTCTAAACAGGAAAACACCGGTTCTCCCAGGTATTTTTCCCTAATGCCCCGTAGCCCAGGGCATTGACAGAGAAAGTGAAGCACAGTTTCCTCTTCCTCCTCATCATGACAACTTCTACAGTAGTCATTGAATACCAGACCCATTCTTCTACCATGAGTCCCAACAGGCCAGTGTCCAGTTATGACCGACACGATGGTCCTGATTTGGTTCCTATTAAACCCAAGTAGAGATTTGGTTCTCCGTTCATCATATCCAGGCCAAAGTGCCCTGGATGTGGAGCAGGTGGACTCACGGGTCCATCCCTCTTGCGCAATTCTATAGTTCTCGCGCCGCATGAGTAACTTACAGTGAGCCATTGGAAGGCCAATGAATTGATCAATGAATGTTTCATCCATACGACCACCTTCCTTAGCCAGCTCATCTGCTACCTGGTTTCCCGGGCAATTTGAGTGCCCTGGTATCCAAATAAGCGTTAACTCCGAATGTTCAGCAATCTCATTCAAAGACATCCGACATTCCACAGTCAACCTAGATGTCGTATAGACACCCGCAAGAGAGGCAATGGCAGCCTTGCTGTCAGTAAATATACGTATATCTCCCGATACGCGATAATACTTTAGCCAGTTGGCTGCCCGCTTTATAGCCGAGATTTCCGCCTGCAGGACACTACATCCATCCGGCAGACGAAAGGAAACTTTAACGCCCAGTTCCTCTATGTAGAAACCTCCGCCAACTCTTTCCCCCTTCCTTGAACCATCAGTGTATACCCCCAGGGCTGGTTCATGGAAGGTGCTCATAACCGACAGCGCACTTTCGTGCGCTATATGTGTCGCGTACCTCGCACCAAAGAAAGGCTCCGGGGTGCAGTAGTCCACTCCTTCAGGGACAATCGAGTGTCCCATTATACTGGAGTGTCCATAGTCACGGTTCGACCAGCTGTGTGCCGCGTTCAACCGTATCGCCGAACAAAGAGCCATATGTCTGGCCGTGATATCCACCGGCAGCCAGTTTAGCATAGTAAACAGCGCCTTGGTGGGAGTGGAGCGCATTGATCCTGTGATCATCAATGCGACCAGTCTGTGAACCTTCTCAAGCATCGCACGGTACCTGCCCTTATCCAGCGCAGTCCACCATACGACAACACCGTAATAAAGAGTCGGCTTTACTACAGCCTCAAAGATCCAATTGACACACCTCGGGCCCATGCCCCAGTTCTTGCCGATTGCACCTCTGCACGCATATATAGCAACAATTGCCTTTTCCATCCTCGTCTGGATGTTCAGCCCCCACGACAGTTTACTGTCCAGGATTACGCCCAGATATTTGGCGCTGTTAGAGAACTTAAGTTCAGTCCCGTTTAGCCTCGGAAGTCTCATGACCTCAGTCCTATACTTCCTCGTGAACAGTACCAGTTCCGTCTTAGACGGATTAACACCCAAGCCGCATGATACACTCCAGGTGCTAAGTACCCTTAATGCAGCCTCCATACACTGAGACATTATGTTCAAATGTTTCCCCGTGATGGCCACTGCAACATCGTCTGCGTACGCCACAGTTTTAATCCTCATGTCGTCCATTTTCGTCAACATGGTGTTCATAGTCAGGTTCCACAATAGTGGGGATAGTACTCCTCCCTGGGGTGTACCCCTGTTAACCAGTCTCTGAACGCTGGTCGTACCTATCGTGGAACAGATGACCCTATTCTTGAGTAGATTATCCACAAATCTACATATACCGTCATCAACCCCCAGACTCCTCATGGATGCAACGATAGAATCCGGGTTGACATTATTAAAGGCCCCTTCAATGTCGAGAAAGGCCACCAGAGCACACTCCTTGAATTCGAGTGATCTCTCAATAGTTCCAACTAGTGAGTGAAGAGCCGTCTCAACAGACCTACCCTTTGTGTAGGCATGCTGAGAGGTCGAGAGTAAACACTTTGGGATGGTCATCCTTAAGTGAATGTCGATAACTCTTTCAAGAGTCTTAAGAAGAAAGGATGCAAGACTAATCGGTCTGTAATCCTTCGCCTCAGTGTGAGAAGTCTTCCCTCCCTTGGGGATGAAGACAACTCTACACAAGGTCCAGCTCACAGGTACATACGAAAATCTAACGCATCCCCTGTATATAGCCATCAGCCAAGGTATTATCACAGTCGAATTCTTCTGCAGGTCCGCCGGAATTATACCATCCATACCCGGAGATTTGTACGGGTCAAAGCTGTCGACAGCCCATTTAATCCTGTCGTAGTCCATTGGGACGGACAGAGGACCGGGCATCGACTCACAAACCTGATCCCGCAAGCTCCCTTGGGAGTTTCCAGGAAAGTGAGTGTCAATTAACACCTCGAGTGTTTCCTGACTAGTAGTAGTCCAGCAACCGTCCGATTTACGGATATAGGTCGGGACAACAGGGCTCGAGGCCATTATCTTACGTAAACGGTTTGTCTCAGAGGATCCTTCCACGCCGCTACAGAAGTTCCTCCAAGCACTCCTTTTCGCCGATCTAACCAAGTTCCTGAATCTATTCATTGAAGACTTGTACTCCGCCCAATTACCATGGCGCTTAGCCATATTGAACAACCTACGACAGTCTCTTCTTGCCTGCGCAATATCAGGATCCCACCACGGTGGACGATCCCTGCTCCTATACGTCCTTGGCTTGCACGCCAAGGAAGTCGCTAACTGCAGTGAGTCTGTAAGCAGACCCACTGCCGCATCGATCCCCCCTATATCATCAACCCTGGGAGGATCAGATAGAGACCGAACCAGAGAGGATGAATGAATCCCCCAATTCGTTCGTTTCCTATTCAACATAACACTCGACCCTACAGATCTAAGTACCAGACTAAATTCCACATATCTATGATCAGAAAGTGAACAATCATTAGAAACCATCTAATTTTCGATCATGTCAATGTGGTCAATGCTAACCAGCGTGACATCAAGAACCTCACGCCTATTTGCTACAACAAACGTTGGCTCGCGGCCCCTATTTACTATTCCTAAATTATAATTAATAATAAAGGAAAATAGTGACTCACCTCTAATATTCGTGTTCGTGCTACCCCATATAGTGTGGTGCGCATTAGCATCGGCACAGATTATAATAGGCGTTCCAGTGCCTGCTGCCTTCGTTACTGCATCACGGATGAGCCGATTGGGTGGGTCCTGTCCGTGATCATGCGCCATATATCTCGAGACCATCCAGATTATACCATCCTGTGTCTCGAGAGCAACTGTTGTGGTGTCTTCATCACTGTAATCAGAGAGAATGAAGATATTCAACGAATTTTTAGCTAAGACACAAGATCTTATGTTACCTGTACCTTTCGCAAACAGAAGCTTATAGCCTTTGAGATTGAGTCCGCAAACCCGATCCTTATGAATCCAGGGTTCTTGGACCATTACTAGCTCCTCCCCTTTTTCTACCATACGGAGGAGCAATGCAGCAGATGCTGCTTTAGAGTGGTGGAGGTTGATTTGCAGGACCTTCACCATTATCCATATTGGCGACCACTGTGATGTTGACGTCCTCCTGGTCTGACTCCAGAAGTACGTCCTCATCAACCATATCACCCAGGTGCCCAAAGACAGACACCAATCCGGAGATAGACTGGGTGTCCTCTTTGTCACCTGAGCTTACGGCATCGTCACCAGACAAGCCCTCTTCAGGCTGCTTGGCCTCATTAACCGAAGGAGCCGGATTGCCCTTGTTATCACTTCGGTAGACACGGAGCAAGATCGTACTAAAACCATAGTAGATCTTACCCTGTCTCTCCCTCAGTGGTTCCAAGGATTGCTGGTTTAACACCACAATCGCCGTCCTCGAGGACCCTTCAGCAGCCGAAACCTTTACAACTTTCCAATCCTGCGTGGGAAGTTGAGGGTTGCAGCACTGAATGATCTTCAAGATCTCCTCAGGTTCCGATGGTTCGGCAGGGATGATGACAGTCGATCTAGGTCTCCGTGGTATCTCATCAACCAGTACCACATCGAGCCTAGCACCTTCCCAGACCTCTCCTAGCATTTGGATGGCCCGCTTCAGAAGCAGCGCTGAGCGCTCATCTGCACAAGCCATCAACTTCACGTGACCCTGGAACCAGCCAGCATCATCGCATTGAGGGGGTGGCCCTGGATTCTCCCTAAGGATCGTCCAGAACACCCCCATTAATTTTTGTTTAACCAGGTCCCACTTGGTATGGGAGATGGCACCATTATCCACGCCTCTATCGATAACAGCCCGTACAAGGTGACCTTTGGCCACCTCGCTGAACGACCTATTTACCGATTTCGGCGCAATCTTGGGACGTTTCGTCCCTGGTTGCTGTTTCGCGGCTGCAGCTTCCTCCTCCGAACGTTGCCGTTTAGGCATTGTCACCTTCGCAGGGACTGAAGGAGTAGCACTTGGCAGCCCAGCTATGTGGGCTCTTGCCCATGCCAGTGAAGCTGTTTGTTCACTGGTAAGCTCTTCAGCTTTTTTGGAGCCTAGAAGCTCAATGAAACGCAAGGCGGCACGCCTTGTGTTCGATGCCCTCTTTGTAGGGTTTTTGTGCCTTGGGGACTTTTTACGGTCGCCGAATTTGGCGTGGGGAGGTGCAACCTTGGGATTGGATGTTATCATCGCCATCCCTCCTTGCACAATGGGCACATGGGAAGCTGCAATTTTGGGCGACTTTGTCATTCCCAACTTAGCAGCACCCGAAGCAGGGGTTTTATCCGTTCCAGAGACGGAAAGGGCAGAAGCGGCTTTGGAGGTGCTTGGATTGAAGCACAGAGGCACCCCACCGCAGTTTTTAGAGCAGCCGCCTTCTGGTCGAGCTGCCTTACCATTTCCGATCAGCCTAGGCCGATCTTCCTTGGTCGCCGGGACTGTTACAGTCCCTGGCTTAGTCGTTTTACTGTCAATCGTTGTCCTTAATCTCGCCTGTCCGTCATCAGTTTCCGTTGTTTGTTTTTGTTGTTGTTGATTAGGTTTGTTCATTAAAAGTCCCACGAGTGTAGGGGAGTTGAAAGTCCGCCACGTCATAGCCCCCAGTAACGTGGTAAGGGCGTGGTCTATTTGCTGAGGTGCCCAGGTATCAGCAAAGCTCCGTGATAATACAGTCGGTAACCCCTGACTGCAAACCAGACCGATAGGCACGGGTCGCATGACACCTCGGTTTAGGGGTGGATAACCTTTCGTCGTCAAGGCTTTTAGGTTCCGTATCTCAAACTCAGGCGCCGCTTGTGGCGTTGCCTGTACTTGAAATACAAACCACAGCCTAGACTCAGCCACCACATCGCTGCAAGATCGTTATCCAAGGTGGTGGACAATTGCTCTAGATGCTGATCAAAATCAAATAAGACGGCGTGACATTGTAAAAGTTATGGAAGGTCCCCATGCGGTTAGTATGAATAAAACGTAATAGTTTGGATACATGTTGATAATAAATGTATGACTATTCTTTTCAACCATCAGGGATGGTTGTATAGGATGTATACCACCATACTACACTTACTATACACTTGGCTCCTGTTTTACCAGAAGTTGGAGATGATTTCAAAGTTATTTGTGGTGATGAACGGGAATCGGTCGAAACACGCCCGGGAACAATTTTTAATATTTCACATCCAAATAAAACGCACAAATAATCCATGGCGTCTTCAATTTTTTCATCCGCAGATCTGCAAAGGAATAAATGTATAACATACATCTGCACCACAGCACTAATCTATAGGAAGATCCTACACATGTACATACTTATGTGCCATAATCAAGCTTTTCATCTTGGTTCATTATAATTTATGAAAGTTGGAACTCTTAATTTTTGCAAATCACGCTTTACAATCAAGTATATTCGGAGCACGCACTCCATTTGTGTAACACATTTTATTAATTCTAGAAATGCCCTTTATCTTTGTACTCACTTTCAAAGTCACCGGTATCAGCCACGACAGTAGTGTATTTCTTTAACTGCTCCAAGGCCGACATTTTAGATCTTTTTAGCTCGACTTCAGATTCCAGTTTTACACCGCAAATTTCACATAAATTTAAACTTAAATTTTTTCACAAATTTAATTAAAAATCACAACAATTTTCTATTTAATTAAAATTTTTCCAAAATCAACGTTTTTCACAATTTTTTTTAATTCAACTGAGTATGTAAAAAAACATAAACAACTTTTGACTTTAAGGTTCAAACTGGGGTAAACAGCTGACAAACATCTGGGCCAACGAGTCTACCTTGTGTATATGTACCTTGAATAGTACAAAAAAGCTTTATAAAATACATAACTGAAATTTAGCTCATAGAATAAAAATTCAAAAAAAAATAAAAAATGTTGAATATTTTATGTTTGTTTATAAAAAAATATGCTTATAAAAAACTTGACCCTTTTTTATCCGAAAAAGGGGTCAAACTTTTTCTGGAAAATCCCCTTCTTTGAAATTTCCAGCGGTAGCTCTGTCATCAGCTGTCGTCAGACAACCGGCAAATCGGAAAAAAAACAATGCGGAAAATAAACAAAAATACTGACATTTCAATCCACATACAAACAGTAGATAAAAAGAAGTAGAAAAGTTCTGGAAAACGTTTTTTATTGGTGGTTGAAAAGGGTAGAAAATAATAGAGAATAAATAAAAAACTTACACGTAAACCTTCTTGCCAACTGTTTATCAATTTAAAATAGCTAAAAATTATAAATTAAACCAGTTAGTTGTGGCCAAAATGAGACTGCAAAGTGAAAAAAAATTCAATCTATTAATTTTTATTTTTTGTGCTGTGACTGTTACTGCTGCAGATGACCCATTAAATCCTAAAGAACAAAAGGAAAAATCCACCAAGTTGCCACCGTGTAAAGCATGCTCTACCTTAGTGGCGTCGTTCAAATTGGGATTGGAGAAAACCAGCCGCGGTAAACATGCCGGTGGTGATGCGGCCTGGGAAGAAGAAAAATTACGTTCTTATACGACAAGTGAAATTCGTTTAGTGGAAATTCAAGAGCAGTTATGTCATGATGTTAGACGCGGCCAGGATCAATGCCACATTATGGCCAATCATCATGAAGATTTGCTTGAAAAATGGTTTATACACAAACAAACGGAAGAGGAAGATTTACACAAATGGCTGTGCATTGAACAACTAAAAGCTTGCTGTCCCAGTGGTCATTATGGTGCCGATTGTAAACCCTGTAAAGATTGTCGTGGTAATGGTAAATGTAAGGGCGATGGTACACGCAAAGGCAATGGCAAATGTAATTGTGATGAAGGTTATACTGGTGAGGAATGTAATGAATGTTCCATAGGTTTCTATGAAGCCTTTAGGGATAATAAGAAACTGTTGTGTTCCCAGTGTCATAAGGCGTGTCAAAAGGAGCAAGGGTGCAAAGGAGCGGGACCAAAGGGTAAGTTTAGTGATAATTCAATATACCTACGCATTTTTAATGTCTATTGTCCCAAGTAGTGGCTGTGAGTTTATCTTGCAATCTTTGTTCTTAGTATAAAACTATTGATTATTTACAAAATTCTATATTAAACATCAGAAAACCACCTATGTAGATGGATGTGAAACTGATACTTATATTTAACAATTCTGGAAAATTGTTTCGTCATGACGTACCTTTCATATGGAACTTTTACGTAACTTTTTAAAAATTTACTAAATCATGGAATATAAAGTTTTACAAAATCCTTTAGAATAAAAACTTGGCAAACTTACCAATTTGTAGTTTGTTAAACTAAATCGTTCAGCCATAAAGTTTTGTAAAAATCTAGTTCTTTTGCAAATCTGCTCATAGATTATAAATGTAAGTTCTACTATTGAAAATTGATTTTATTCAGACATTATAACAATAATAAATACTCTCATAAAATCTAGCAGTTATAAGTTTAATTTGACATTACATGATACTACCAAATTTTTTGATAATCAATCCATAGTCACAGCTTCCATAACTTGTAATCCCAAATAACTTTTTAACGCTAACACTTTTGACATGAATGACTTTATTATTATTTTAACAAACACATTGACCAATTAAAAATTAAGCGTTCCGACGCTCCGGAACGACCTACTGTCAATTAGCCCAAGATTGTTTAATCAGCAACAGCTATGTATGTATATATATATCGTCATCTAGCCTGCAAGAAGTGCTATGTGTTATTTTGAAAAAAAAAAAAAAAAATAAATAAATAATTACACCATTGCGAATCTCTATTGGTAATACATGCATCTACTAAGCAGTTTTGTTATATCTTAATGGGTTTGGAAGAACAACTAATTAAAAAAACAATATTGCTATGAGTGTTATTTATTAGCTTGTTTTGAAAAATTACGGTCTTGTCAGCCATTTTCAAGATGAAAAAATTTTGCGAAATTTTGGACACAGAAAACATTTTAATATTTAAGCTACGTAGATATCAGTATCATCTTTGCGTAAGATACAAGGAAGGTAAAGTTAGTGGTGAAACAGACGAAGTAAGAAATGCAAAGAAATTGGAAATTGAGAGTATGTCCTCTGATGTCGTGGTTATTATTCAAAGTGTTTTGCTCTCTCCTAAGCTATAAGTATCTGCTTAATACTGTAAAACGAAACTGGTCATTCATATTTTTACATTTACATTAGGGTAAGGGAAAAGTTACAGCATATAAAAACATACTGTTATATTATTTGCTGTTACTTTTTCCTACATTTTATTTAAACTTTCTGCGCTTCGTGTAAAAAGGTTATCCTTATATCAGAGAAAATAAGGTATCTTTCTGCATCTTCTGGTCATGAGTTGGAGCAGATTTTATTAAAAAGTGGTCTTACAATGATGGGAGCCGATAGCGTTTACTCGACCCTAGAAAAACTGTCAACAGCTGCAATGTATTCTCCACTTGATTATATTAGTCGCATGAAGCAAGATAACCCAACACATCCATATATAGCAAACTATTTGGAATAAATATTCGTTAAGGATTACGAGCACGTTTCTGAAAAATTCATTTTAATCCGACCTGGTGATGCAAAAGTCAACAACATCAACAATTTAAATGCAACGAGGGTTAATTCAAGCTGCGTCACACCGATATTTTTTAGTTGATGCGAATAAAAAAGAACTAAGACGAATCGAAATATAAATGACTCCAACCAATGAAGCAATCAATGTACATATCGCACTTGTTCCTCTAAATAGCGTCAACTCAAAATTTTTAAATTTTCGCTTTTTACAAGAAAACGATAAACAGTGGCCATATCTACCCACTGTAAAAATCTTAGATCTATTTCTCTAGTATTTTGCCTAAAAAAATGCAGTTTTATCCCCATTTGTAATATAAGAATACATATAAAAAATAGTTTTTTGTCTCTACTAACAATTTTTAAATTTTGAGTTGACTCTGTGTCGAGGAACAAGTGCGGTATGTACAAAGATTACCACTCCTTTTATGACAATCTTTTCCCCTAAAAGTGTAATTATTTTATGAATCTTTGCTCAATTCTCTTTATAGTTGTTCTATTTTAACAAGTTCACATATTGTACCATACATTTTGCTTGCTTTTAGCGTATTTTCCAAAAGAATAATACTAATAAAATTAGATTTTTTCTGTGAACAAAATGTGTTGTGTTGGAACTATGAACATATTTTGAAAAATGGTTCCTTCAAAAGACGTTATGTGTAGTAACGCTCTGCAATAGAAATAACATCCGAATTTCTTTTAACGCAGTTGTTTAGTTAATGAACCTGTGAATCAATAAGGCATACGATGCCAACAAAATATCTTCAAATGATAATATGTCTTAAATAGTTTTTTCGCGCTTCTGAAAACCTATTAAAAACACAAAGCATTACTTGCAGGCTTAAAGATGATATGTAAGCTGGATCTGTGTTATATTAATTCTCGAAATATGTCTGTTTTACTTCTGTGACAATTTTTTCTATTTGTTATAAATATAATAAACCTTAATATATAATTATAATCCTAATTTTTGTAAATTTTCAACTTTTCAGCTTGCTTAAAATGTAATGAAGGCTGGCTTTGGGATGATTCAAATGGCTGCTTAGATATTAATGAGTGTTTAGCTAAAACTCGAGCCTGTCGCCCTAATCAATTTTGCGTTAATAATGAAGGTTCACACAGTTGCTTAGAGTGTGACCGCTCTTGTGAAGGTTGTGATGGTGATGGTCCAGATATGTGTAAGAAGTGTGCTGCAGGTTATAGTCTCAAAGATGGAAAATGTCAAGGTAAACTTGGAAATATAACCAGTATTATTTCTATTTCAATGTTTACAAAAGAATTTATATGCATATTTCTTTGTATTAGATGATTCTAATGAAAAACGTGATCAATATGTCAATATAACGCGTTTCCTAACATATTTCGGCTTGTGTGTGGCCACTTGTGTTATCTTCCAAAGTTCAACACATATTGCTTATATAGTTGGTGCTGCGGTCGCCATATACATTGCAGCTTCCGAATACTGGCTTAGCTCAACACCAGCTGGTGTAAATAAACCACAAATTGATACTAAACAATTAGAGGAAATGTTAATGAAATCATTGTAATTAAAAAGATACCTAATGATTTTATTTTATAGGAAAATGTAAGAAAATAATACCAACACATTCTACAGAGAACATAAAATAATTTATTCTGTGAATAAAATAATACAAAAACAAAAAAAAAAAAAAATAATATATAACAAATTTAGCAAAATAACACAAAAGTAGAATGAATACATATGTACAACACAATAGTAAAAAAGTTTCGTTTTAGTACCCGTTAAATTTCTAAAAATTATATAATTTTGTTTTGTTGTTCTGACAATTTTAGCCTTTAATCTGTAAAAAAACTGACTAGTCCTAAAAACGAGTATAAATATATCAGTGGCAAAAAGAAAAAAGTGCTTAAGTTGACTTAAGCTAAATTTTAGTTATGGCACCTTCACGTTCAAAAGTTCAAATGGGCAAAGTTTCAATTATTTTGTACGATTTTTTTTTAAGAAGTTATAGCAAAATGACTTTTTCTTATCTATTTTCAATGTACAATAACATTTGTAATAACAACTTAAATTTACTTCCGATCTGTGACATTAGGAACCTTTAATATTTAAAATTGCTCTCCCACAAAACTAAAAAATAGACTGAATCACTTTTTTCTTATTACCACATATAAAGGGTGGTTAAATTTTAAGGGCCAATGTTGATTTTGAATAAAACCCAAATTATTTAGGAAATTATTCTCATTTCTTGCAATTATGATAATATGGCTTTGGTTCAATTATGTATGGAACAAAATATCGGCCAAATGGCCGCCGCGACCTAGACGGCACACCTCCATCCGATGGTCCAAGTTTTCGATGACGCTAAGGCATACTTAAGGTTCTATGCCGTTAATGTGCCGAATTATCTCATCCTTTAGCTCTTGAATTGTTGCTGACTTATCGACGTACACCTTTTTTTCAAATAACCCCAAAGAAAGAAGTCCAACGGTGTCAAATCACATGATCTTTGCGGCCAATTGATACCGCCACCACGTGAGATAACACGGCCGTTGAATTTGTCGCGCAAAAGAGCCATTGTTTCGTAGCTGTGTGGCAAGTGGCACCATCCTGTTGAAACCACATATCGTCCACATCCATATCTTCCAATTCGGGCCATAAAAAGTTCGTTATCATCTCACGATAGCGAACACCATTTACTGTGAATGGTGCCTGGCCGGCCTCATTTTGGAAAAAATACGGCCTGATGATGCCGACAGCCCACAAACCGCACCAAACAGTCACTCTTTGTGGGTGCATTGCTTTTTCGACAATCACTCTTGGATTATCATTCCCCCAAATGCGGCAATTCTGCTAATTGACGAATCCAATGATGTGAAAATGTGCCTTTGATTTGAACGCCCATTTTCATAATAAGCCTGAATAACTTTCACGCGTTGCTCGATTGTGTATCTTTCCATGGTTCAAATTGAGTTATTCTGAAATTGAGAAATGTCAAATGAAATGCAGAAAAAAACTTGACGCTTAGGTGTGGTTCACATTCAACATCGGCCCTTAAAGTCACCCGCTATATTTATAATTTTTTTGTTGTTATAATTTACTAATTTATTTAATTTTTATTTCTTGGTTGAAATTTTTTTATTTATTATTTTCTTAAATATATTTTTAGTTATAACACCTTCAATTGATGCCGAAAATACTAAAATTGATAATGAAGAGGCAAATACACAAATAGAACCTCCGTATCTTAGAGATGAATTATGATTTTACGTAGTGTAATGCACAAAAGTCTTCCCTCTGCTGACCCAAACCCAAAATTAAACTTACAAAATCGCCACTTACTAATTTTATAATTTAAACTTTCAATTATCTATTAAGTTAACAAGCAACCATTAATGAAATGAGAAACGCCAAATTATAGAATTTTAAACATAAGGTATTTATTTATTAAGTTGAGTTTTTCTAATATTTTTTTAAATAAAAAGTTTATGTTAAACACATTCTGTTAATTTTCTTTCTTTTCCGTAGTTTCATTACCATCATTTGAATCCACTGTAGCATCTAATTTCTCATCATTTAAAACATCTGGAGATATCAAATCGTTGTGTTCTTTAAATAACTTTAAATTATCCAAGGTTTTCAACTGATCATTTTGAGGTACTACAAAACTACCAAAAACTTCTTCTTCGATAGTTTCACAATCTTTGGAGAAATCCTTGTGATAATGCATTAAAGTTTGGTCATATGATTTTAAAGCTGTTTCAATTTCATCACTTAAGAAACGATCTACTACTTTTTCAATATCATCTTTAGTAACTCCCGCTACAGTTTCTTCAGATTTTTCATTAACAAAAGAAGATTTTGCTTCTGCACTGAATGCGCTAGTTGGAGAACTAGATGCTCTAGATATATCAGAATCCATAGAGTCTTCTACCAAAACTCGTCCATCTCTAAGTACATAGTCTGGTTGAGTAGAGTGATAGTCGCCGTAAAGTTCTCGCAAGGTAGTTTTGGTTAAATTAAACTGTCTTTTTCCAAATCGTACAAAGTCCTGGTGAGCATTTTCAGCTTCTTTTTGAGCAGCTTTTCGTGCAACTTTTCTGATTGCTAAGACATGTTTTTCGTGTTTGTCTAAAGGTGTTCTGTGTTTTAACAATTTTTCGCTGTTGCGTTGTGAAGACCCATCGCTGGAAAACGATGAACGAGAACGCTTTATTATTTGACGGCATTTGTTTGTTATGCCTCCTACAATTTCGGAGATTAACGCAATGGCACCTACGGTATAACCTATACCCATTAAAAGAAACATACCTTCCGTGTCAGCCGTAGTTAATTGACGCTCTTCTTGTATCGTTTCTCTTAAAGCCGGGGATGCACTTGCTTGTAATAATTTGCCTGTCATCGATCTTTGCATTGACCATTTTACTTCGTTTTCAATTTTACTTATTAGACCAGCCTGCTGAGCCATTAAAATAAGAGAATCGAACTTGGTTTTATACACGGAATTTTTAGGAAACAGAAACCCAATTTGAAATGAAGCAAAACATTCCTCACTTAAATGTAAAGCTGAACGGCGTGAAATATTTCTGCAATTAAACGTCATCAAAATCGTAAAAAAGGAAAATCGTGAAAAACTTATACTCATTTGTAAAGTTGGCCTGCACCATATATTCCAATTGGGATTTAGATCCTAGAAAAGCATAATTCCAAAAGAAACTTTGCGTTACATTACCTATGCCCTCTTCCAATGTGGACACATACTCCATTTTATTGAAAAGACGCACAGTGGCTTCATGTGAAGAATTTTGGAACCAAGTATCCCAGCCTCCACTGTCTGCGGAAAGTCCATTAGAATATTAAACAAATTAAAATGGTAAGTGAACTTTAATTAAAAAGAAAAAAAAAATCCAAATATCGCATTTGATAATAAAGAGGGTATTAACTCAAAATGAAATTGTTGGTTTAAAAATTCGGTTGAGTCCCAAAATGTCGGTTGCAAAGTAACTCTCTTTTTTAACTTCATGCTACAAAGCAGCCGTGTGGATTATTACAAAGTTATTTGTTCTAAGGGCACAGTGCATCGCTAAACTTGATGATTCATTTTTGACATGTGATATTTATGAACTCAGCCTTCTTTTTCATATGCCTTTAATACTAAATAAAAAATTGTTTTGCTTCTACTGAAAACTTTTAAATTTTGGGCTTACACGGTTTTTATGATCAAGTGCGATATGTAGAAAAAGATTTTCAGAAATTTATATTTTGTTAAAAAGACGTATATCAATATTAAATTTTCTTACTTAGTCTATGATTTGCGCAAAAAGTCTGTGGTTAAGTTGAGACTAAATATTTAAAATTTCTTTTTTGGATAACATTAACTAGAGCCAAATTATGGTGTTCGATATCGATCGAAATTTCCATTTAAATTGTACATATTAAAGGTATTCACATCATAAGTTGCGTTCTTGCGAAAAAACATAAGTGCAAAAACATAACAACAACCACATAGACAAACGATGCAAAATTGTCAGGGTCTAAGTAAGTGCAAGATTATCAGAATAAAAGCATAAAAATGTTGCAACTTTTTGTGGCATTACCAAGTTGAAAAAATGTACTCATAAAATCAACTCTACACTAAACAACAAAGCAGGAATTACATTTCGACGTACATTTAAATGTACGAAATAATTTTTTTTTTGGATTTGAAAATATTATAAATTGCAGTTTTTAAAGATGAACTTGGGTAAAAAATACAACAATTAAAAAAATAAAAATGGTCAAAAAAATTTAAGAAGCAGAAATAATAACAATATTGGAATACTTATCTGAAAAAAATTTTGAGGTAGATAAGTTATAGATTCGACTTGTAAATTAATAAAATTAATCATTTTGTGTATTGAAATTTATTAAAAATTGATATTGTCATATCAAAGGTGCGTTGTTAAAAATTTTTTTCGGAAAAGCTGAAAATTTAAGGTGCTAACACAATGGGATGCTTACTTCAAATAAGTGCAACTATGCTATTTTGCACATTTGCAAGGGTAAGAAAAATGGACGTGAATACCTTTATTGTAATTTTGATCGATATCGAATGTAGTAATTTGGCCCCTGATACTTTTACTGAATTTAAAACGATAAAATATATTTTCTAAAATCTTATATATACATATTTATTTACTACTCACCTAATGTACCCACACGAAAGAAAAGACCCAACAAATCCGTTACCGAATCCACTGTATCTGGAAACGCTGGTAGAGTAACGAAAGCTATAATTGAACCAGTATAACAAGCCGTTATTATAATCGTAAAAACCCAATATGAACCAATTAGTATTCTGGTTGAAACTTTTTTCGTATTTCCCCAAGAATATTTGCCCGAAAAGCTTAAAGAATTGGTAAACATGCCGAAGACATACCAAAACATATTTTCAATTTCACCCCAATTGCCCAATAAATGACTCAAAGTTAAACGATCTGTAAAAACAATTGGAAATACGCCGCCCAAATAAATGCAAATTAAAGCAATCCAAACAGGCCATTGGAAGGGACCCATGATGGCACGATATCTGTAAAAGAGTTGTTTTTCTTTTTGTTAACCAAATAAATTACAAAAATGTAGGGCACCTACTTTGGCAAAGCTTTTGAAGCCAAAGTTATAAAAGCCGCACAATCCTTTGAATGACCCACAGACATATCAGTGTTTTTTAACCTCTCTGAGGTAATATAAACACCCAACATTCCCAAATCGGCAGAACGCTGAGCAATGCTATAATCCAAATTTTCCGCAGCACTACAAAAACAAAATTTTATATATAAATTCGTATGATGTTTATCCCGATCGTATTTACCTTTTACTATTCAATTTATTTGGTATATCAATTATGTCAATTGAGAAGTTCAATTTTTGCGCCATCATATTTAGCAGCCGGTATTCTATGCCATCCCATTGCAATTGTGCTCCTCCTCCAAAATCTAAACTTCTTATACGAAACATGTATGGCAATTGATTACCGGCCATAACTTGAAAACGATGACCAGCAAAACCATCGGCAAATTTTTTCGGAAATAGATTGATGTGTGGTCGTGTGAAAGCACTCTTTACCCAGCTAGTAAGCACTACAGGAGTGTTAGAGCCCAAACCATCAGCGTATAGTTTGTGAGTATATAAAACAAAAGGACGTTCCTAAAAGTTTAAATAAAAAAAGGTATTATTTATAACTGCATGTAGTTTCGATCTGTTTTAAATATAAACAAAACATCTTTTGACTTACGAGTATTTGAAATTCTTATCTAATAAACAAGTTGGAGTGATATATTTAGCTGTGCCGAATCTTTGATACCCTCCACCGACAGTTAGAATATTTCAGGAGTGGGATCTATATGAGATCTATAAATTATCAAACAAGCTTTATAAAAACTGACGTCAGCATTATAATTGCTTGCGGTTTAGAAATATGTTTAATTAATGGCCGACCATCAGAATGCTTAGTGTTTTTATTTCTAGGCATATAAAACTTTATTTGAACTAATTTGAACAAAATGTCATGATTCGTAACAGTTTTAGCTGTACTTAAATGATTTTTAGCAGGTGGACTTATATTGGACTCATGGTTAATTATTGATAAAAAATGTGCAAATTCCTTAGAGGGATTTCTGGTATTAAAAAACATAAATTAGACCAGCGTTTTATACATAAAGGGTATTTTTTATAGAGTTATACAACTTTAAGTTGGCAACACTGACTTTTTTTTGTCAGCTGTCAAGTGATTTATGTTAAGATTGGCTTGGCATTTCAACATGAATCGATAGACGCCCGAATCGGTGAATGGGCCCAAAACAAGATTGCCGTTGATCACGATTTTCATAAGCGAATTTTGTTTAGCGATGAAGTTCAATTTTGTTTCAATGAATACGTCAATGAACAAAACTGCCGCAATTGGAGCGATGATAATCCCCAAGTGTATGTTGAGACACCGTTACATCCAGAAAAACTGACGGTTTGAAGGCTGGTACTTCTTTAAAGACGCTGCTGGTCAGAATGTTACAGTTAATGATGATTGCGTTAGAGCCATGATTACTGACTTTTTCGTTCATCAATTGAACAACCAAGAAGTGCAGGAGCTGTGGTTTCAACAAGATGGCGCAACATGTCACACAGTTCGTGCCAGATTTTTTTTATAGAAGGAAACGTTTGGTAACCGCAAGGTTACAGGTTTCGAACCCGTGAATCGGCCTCCAAGATCGTGCGATTTAACTCCGCTAGACTATTTTCTGTAGGGATATGTGAAGTCTCTAGTCTATGCCGATAAGCCCGAAACAATTGACCACTTGGAGGACAACATTCGCCGCATTATTGCCGTTATACGGACACAAATGTTGGAAAAAGTCGTCGAAAACTGGACCTTTATTGAAATTATAATGCCAGAAGAATATCTTTCGAAAAAAGTTAATTTCATGTCAATTTAAAAAAATCATCATTTATTAAAACATCATTTATTAAAGCAGTGTTCGAAAATAAAAATTTTATACTCTTCTTTAGTGTTCGGTACGGTAGAAATATGGAAAATACAAACGCTAATAGTGTTTCTGTAGTAAATACCTTTAAAAAAAAAAACGTTTGTATTTTTGTGATCTTCGTACACAATAAAACTACTTATCTAAAGGTATGTTCAGACCTAAGAAATATTTGTAAAAAAAATCTAAAAAAGCGTGACCGCTAAATTTATCAAACTTAGGCAATATTTTTAAAAATGTTTATAGAGTTTCTTTACTATTTTTGTAAGAAGATAATTGTATAATGTAATTTAGAAACTATCAAATGATGTTCGCAAACGTTTTGCAAAAGCAAAATATTTTTTTTAATAAAACTAGTGGTTACGTGTAGGACATTAAATATTTAATAGGTGTCAACATAGCTTTACTCAACGTAAGGATGAGAACATTTCATTGCGTTTTGTAGAAAAACCACAAACTTCGTTGTATTCCCTTCAGCATATTAATGTTCGTTCGTTTCAGTTGTGTTCAGCGCCCTTTAGGCTGGTAAAGACAACAACTTTTTTTTACAAAATCAAAATACATATTGCACTTATGCAACTTATTAACTAGAGTATCCACTCAATTAATCGTTGTTCGATTAATCGAAGAAAATATTTGCCATTATTTGATCGAATAATTGAAATAATTTCAAATAACGAATAACTCGACGAACAACTAGAAAATTCTACTTTTTTAATATAAATATATTTTTTTTTTTGATTTCTAATTAATAACATCTAAATAACATGTTGTTATACGGGTATTATGTGTGTCAGACAGAGTATGTAATAAACGATTTACTACTAATTCCATGCGTAAGAATTTTCTTACTAAAATATCGCTTTTTCATATTGAGTTTGTCGTTCACTGAAAAAATGGCAATGTGTTTTTCCCGATTTCAATTTCTTTATTACCTCGCACCATCCAAACGGCTGGATTAGTTTTGACATTTTAGTTATTGTTAGATTCGCAAAATAGTAATACGTTAAAAAAAAAGAAAAACAAATTACCCAAACCTATAGAGTGGAGCTTAAAAATGAAGGAAAATAAAGTTTTCAGCCATGTTTGGTAAACCGAATACATATGAGTGCAATTGAAGTCGAACAAACTTTGAAAACGACCCAGTTTAAAAAATTTCTCTTAAAACCAGAAAAATTAACTGAGAATCTCCATTGATTTAAATTTTACTTGATTTTTAGGAATAATAAATTACACCCAGTTTACATGATGAATTTTATGACGTCATTTTTTGTTTGGTAGCAAGCGGTGTAGAGAAGAAAGAGTGGTATAAAAATAGACATGGTTTCTGTTTTCATATTTTTTTTTGACACTTCGCCTTACACTTTTTTCTGTTCATTCTGTTACGTTTTATTTTTATATTTTCATCAACTGGGTTGAATGAAAATGAAAAAATTAGACGTCAAAAAAAAAAAAACCATCGTATGAATTTGAGTAGTTTTTGGTAGCTACCAAAAACTACTCAAATTTATACGATGGTTTTTTTTGGACGTCTAATTTTTTTTCATTTTCATTCAATCCAGTTGATGAGATAATAAATAAAACGTAACAGAAAAAAGTGTAAAGCGAAGTGTCAAAAAAATCCATGAAAATTGAAATCAAGTCTATTTTTCTACCCCTCTTTCTTCTCTACACCGCTTGCTATCAAACAAAAAATGACGTCCAAAATTGGACGTCATAAAATTCATCATGTAAATTGGTTGTTAGTTAAATTGAATTACAAATAGTAAAATAAATAATATAAAAAAATTTATGAAAATATTAAAAACTGTATGCTTTGTTTGCATCAGGGTTTTCGAATTTTTAATTATTTATTTTATTTAAAAGTTTCAGAACTGTATACGTTGTATAAATGAATTGTTATTTTATTGTTTATTGGTAAACTATATTTATACCAACACCACAATAGTGGATAGGGTATTATGTATTTGTGCTGATGTGTGTAACACCATATAATATTGATCCTAGACCCACCTTAAAGTACACTGATCTAACGATGCCCTTCCGGCCGGCTGGCTCACTCTCCATGTAACCTTGTGCGCAAAGTAAGTAAGGTTGCAATTTTGAAGATTTGATGAAATTTCGTACATAGGTTCTAATCTAAGGAGGAGAGACACTGGAGCACTTACCCAATCAGATGAGCGATAAACACCTATATATGTGAACAGAAATCGTGATGACGAAATCTTTTTTGTCTGCCACTGGCAGGACATAAAGTAAATATTAGGATAAGATTTGATTAATTATTGTTAGTTCATATTTAATATATGAAGATTCAATAAATAAATACTGAAAAAAAGGTTCTAGTTTGAACAAGGGCAAGTCTATTGAAAATGGGGCGAATTGGTCTATAATTCCATCTAGCCCCCCCCCCACAAGATGCTTTCCTGAATAGGGGGTTTGTACCCACTATAAAAACAATTTTAATGCAATTTAAGACATATTTATATGGATACATAAGCTATCCATTTTGTAAAAATAGGACGACTAGGGGAGATAGGGTGCAATTACTCCCTCTCAGAAACTATTAAGCCGATTTGAATGAAATTTAAAACATAGATAGATCCCTATTACACATTTGCTATGCATTTTTTAAACCCAATTTGTTTTCATATACTGTGGTGTAGGGTTTCATATGGTCGGGCTTGACCGACTAAACTTAGTTTTATTTTATTGTTTGTTTTTTCTGTTTAATAATAAAAGTATCAAATCAAATAGACATGTTGGTTTTTTCCGTTGGATTAAATTATTTGAATTATTCGAGTTACACCCAATTTACATGATGAATTTTATGACGTCCAATTTTCTTAATTCCCTTTTGAAGTTGCTACCAAAAACTACTCAAATTCATACGATGGTTTTTTTGGACGTCTAATTTTTTCATTTTCATTCAATCCAGTTGATGAGATTATAAAAATAAAACGTAAAAGAAAGAACAGAAAAAAGTGTAAAGCGAAGTGTCAAAAAAAAAACATGAAAACAGAAACCATGTCTATTTTTCTACCCCTCTATCTTCTCTACACCGCTTGCTACCAAACAAAAAATGACGTCCAAAATTGGACGTCATAAAATTCATCATGTAAACTGGGTGTTATTCGAACATATTAGAACTCATATTCGATTAATCGAGCAAAATTAAAATTTAAAAACCGATAAATTTATTACTCGAACAAAACCAAAAGTCAAATAATTGGATACTCTAGTATTAACTTAAATTTTTTTTTTGTTTTCACTTTTTCGAAAAAATCGACACGTTATATTCATATCTACCCGCTGTAAAAATATTGTTTTATTTTGTCTACTTTTTGGTAATGAAACGATTGGTTTTAAAATTGTTTTACACATGCCTTCAAAGTTAAATTAAAAATGGTTTTGCTTCTACTGAAATTTTTTTAATTTGATAAAGTGCGATATGTGCTTTTAACGAAAAATTTCCAAGCCACAACAACAATACTAGTGAGAAGCTTTGCTAAAATTTTTATCAATGTAATCATCATTCCTTCATCAATGTAAAAAACACTACAGAACATTAAAATATAATGTTTGTCTACAGAATCACTACAATTGTTCTGTTAAATAACGAAAAACAGAACACTACATAATGTTTGTTTTACGTTAAATAATGTTCGTTTTATTTTTGAACACTGCTTTAAAGTGCTTTTCAGAAGCCTGCTTTAATGGAACATATGGTAATTTATGGGCGGATTATCAAAAATTGCGCAGTTTAATTTCACCTTATTTTACCACAATATTTAGATTTTATACGGCTTAAGGCGTATTTAAATCTTTTCCAAGAGTATGATTTATATGGGGCCCATGATACATTATGGACCGAATTTCACGAAATATTGTTCTGAGATTTTAATTCTTAAGAAACTCTGACCTACCAAATTTGGTTATTATTATTAGTTTTATTAGTAGTATATATAATTCTTTTAAAATGGCATTATAATTTAACTTAACAAATATTACATTCTGATTAAAAATTTTATTTTTTTTAAAAAATGTACAGTTTGTTTTTTAAAAAAGATTTTTATTTGATTCATTCTTCACATCATTCGGCATCATGTTGTATAGGGTAAATTCTTTGCTAAATAGTAATTTTTGCATTGCATTTGTTTCTGCTCTCTGTGGTCTAAAATCTAATCCTGAGGTTATATAGCTGTACTTCCCCAACATATCTTATTTGTTCGATCAAGTAATCGGGTGCTTTTCCCATTTTCATTTTCTGAATAAAAAATATTGTATTTAACTGCAGCCTTTACTGTATATTTATCCATTTTAATGTATCCAACATATGCCTTATTGAAGTGTAACGATTGCATTTTAGGATTGTGCGCATATCCTTATTTTGTAGTATTTGTAGCCTTATTATTTGTTGGTCTGAACAGCATGTGAATAATATAGTTGATCCATATTCAAAATGTGGTTTTATCATTGTGTTATATATATTTATTGCGGTTATTATTATTTTAATACAATAGCATTACATACTTTTTACGGCTTAATGGGGCGAGGGTTAAGCTATGGAACGATCTTCACGAAATTCGACAGTGTGATTTCTAGTCTAATAAATAATTAAAATATCATTATTCGTTACGGTTGAAGGCCTACTAAAGTATTTTCCATGAGTGGGCCGTATATGGGGGCTATGGTACATTATAGTCCGATCGTTACAAAATTTGGTAGTATGATATCTGGCATCATAAAATAAGTATGTGCCATATCTTATATCAATCCGTACATTTCGACATTTATGTTATGTTAGTTTTTGAAACAAAATTATAAAATTTTTAAGGTGGTTATTCCACATTTGGATTCATAGCTCTTAACCTACTGAACCGATTTTTCAATCGCAAACTGCTTAGGATAACTAGAACAATTTGACACAAATATGGTTCTTTTGAGTTGTTCGAACGTGAGGGTGTTTTCAATAGACAGATGGACATGGCGAAATAGGCCTAGAAATACTATATATACTCTGGGTTCTTGAATATATATAATTTATGGGCTCTGAGATAAATAATAACAAAAATTTCACACGGCCGTGTAATATATTGTTACGAAAGTTTTTTTTTTTTTTTTTTATTTTTACGAATAATTTATTGGCCGATAAACGCTTTTTGAATAGGTTGCTTCTAATTCTTTTAAAATCTACGCGAAATTCAAAAATGTTTTAATGCACGATTTTATTTCTTTGCTCAATTGTGGTTTCTTTACATTGTATAATAGTCATAGATTGATGAAAATAGAGGATAGACGAAAAACATGGCGCTTGCGATATTTATGTAACTTATAAATATACATTTTTAAACACCTTAAGCATTATTGTACATTTTGTGTATTTATTTACGGCCTTATTCATAAAAAATAAAACAGGTTAATAAAAGGTTTTTAAAAAGATTTTCCCATGAAAATTTTAATATTTAATTTTAAATGAAAAAATTAAATATTTATTCAGAAAATGTAAAAAACTTGAAGAAGAGTTCATCAAGTATATGTAGATAATCTTCCTAAATGTCTAAGGCCGGGTTTTTGAGATGCAGATTAAGTTTAAACTTAGTTTAACGCAGTCTGAAACTCGGATTTTTCCGGCGAAATATGATTTTTTTATATTTCACTAAGACGAATATTGTAAGCAAAACTAAGCTATTCCGTCAAAATGTTGTATACAAACTTGATAATGGCGGCACAAATCTGTTTTCAGATTAACTAAACCTAGTTTAACTAAGATCTCAAAACCCCAGCATAAATTGACTTAGCATATACTGGAGTCATCCTCATCGCTTTCTGCTAGTGCCACATCTAATCACGGTTGCCAGATTTGGAAATTTGTCGTTATTGTGATGATTTGTGTGTTAAAAAATGGACTATTTACATATCGTCGGTCACAGGTTGACAACTCTTAACTCGCAAAAAAATCGAATCGGGGTATTATTTATTTTAATTTTTTTTTAATCTGAAATTATTTCAATACCTTTGTTTTTTTTACACCATCTTACAATAAATATCTCCTACTAATTTTGGTTTTTTTTATTTACTTCCAACACGGTTTAGTAACGGAGTAATAACGTTTTTTTGTCGCCTGAAAAGTACAAAAAAACATGTTAAGAGTTGTCAAGCTGTGACCGACGATATACCCTAAATTTGACGATTTTTCAAATGACAAAATTTTATCCCCCATATTCATAAAAAATATTTGTGATTAATAAAATGCTTATTAACTGCCTGCTCATCTATTTCCGAACGAAGACTTCGTTCGCTTAACTTACATTTAAAACCAAACCAAATTATGAAATATTGTTTTTGGTTTTCATGTTAGTTAAGCGAACGAAGTCTTCGTTCGAAGTCGATGAACAGGCCATAAACAAATTTCCATAGAAAATTCGTTTCATAAGCCTGCTATAAACCTAAAATATTTTTATGAATATGGGGGTAAAAATTTACAAAAGTGCTTAATATAATTTCTCATTTTATTTTAGCTTCTCAAATATTTTCATTTATTTAATTGGCAGTAATTTATATGTTTTATAATACAAAATACACCTTATTATATTTTTGGCGTTTTATTTGTTCGTTAGTATGTATCGTTTTATTTTTTTTTCTAAAGCGCTTAAACATGATTTTCAATTGTAAACAAGTTAGTTCATTTGACGAATTTTTGATAGTGGTATCATTAAGTAATTATTTCTAGGTGCCATTAAGGGACTTGTATTCGAGTTTTCGATTTGGGGCAAATGGAAATACTTTTTTAGCTAAAAAATGGCAAAAGAAAAACGTCAGATCAAATGAATATAACTTTTTAATTTTAATAAAAGTTTTTTTCACAATTCTTTTTGTAGAATATTTATCGGTTTGCTGGTAATTCTTGTAAAAATACTTTAAAAAAATCGGGACAAGTTTGATTGTTATATTGGCAAAATATTAGACCGAGTTGCGTCAAAAATAGCAAATTTTAATTTTCAAAGTCGGATATTTCGTAAACTATAAGAGATAAACTATGCATGCTGATTACATTTTCCCCTGATTTAAAATCCGGCTGATATTAAGAATTCTGGATTGTTTTTAATTTTTGTAATACAGGGTGTCTGGTAGCAGATTTATATTTTCAAACTTAAATAAAAAACGTAATAATTAACACAAAGTTTTATTAAGAGCATTGAACGATATAATGGAAATGCGGAAGAGTATGTAATCGAGATGTCTTCCGTCGAGTTGAACACACTGTTCAAAACGGAGTATTGTATTCTGCGCCACACGCTGCAGTTAACTTGGTTCAATTGAGCTGATTTCTCGACAAATATTTTCCTTTAAAGCCACAAGGGATTGGGGATTGTCATCTTAAACCTTCTCTTTGAGGTAGCCCTATAATAAAATCCATGGGAGTTAGATCGGGCGACCTTGGTGAATACGATGGATTAGCTCGCAAGTTTGGCAAAAAGAATTCCTTAATCATGCGTCGATAATTTTCACCGTTGACATTCGTCGCCTGGCCTCGAGAATTTTCGAAAAAAAATGGTCCAATTATCTCATGCGTGGATAAGGCACACAAAACAGGGACTCTGGGGCAATGGTTTTTGATTTTTCAATCGAGGGTTGAGGGTTCTTGGAAACCAGTGACGGCAGTTTTGCTTGTTGACGTGGCAGTTTAAGTGAAAATGAGCCTCGTCGCCCAAAAAAATGGGATTTACAGTGCGAAAACGCTCCAACATCATTTCACAAAAATTTTTTCGTAAATCAAAGCCACTTTCTTTCAGTTCTT
This sequence comes from Pollenia amentaria, assembly GCA_943735925.1. Taxonomy (NCBI): domain Eukaryota; kingdom Metazoa; phylum Arthropoda; class Insecta; order Diptera; family Polleniidae; genus Pollenia; species Pollenia amentaria. The sequence goes on along the minus strand of OX031007.1, from coordinate 180,652,649 downwards.
GAACGATTTGAATTTTAAAAGGATGGACCTTCAGATCCTATTTTAAAATTTCATGAATAATCGCTCTTGGAAGTCCCAGTGAGGCTGCTCTTTTCCGTATTGAAAGTCCCGGATTTTCACGTTAACTGCTTTCAACCAGTTCAATGTTATCGGGAGTCCTTAAAGATCTACTGAACCCTGGCCATGGGACATTCATAACCGAAGCAGTTGCGCGGAATCTCTGCACCCACGAACGAATTAAATAAACCGAACTTTGGACAAAATTGTCGACGAGCAATTACGTAAGAATCATTACTCTTAAAAAATGTCTCCACAGCGAACGTGCGATGCTCACTCGACCACTGCGACATTGTAACTGACAAATCCGCACCGTTTATTACTTTTTGAAATAATCGTATATAAAAAATATAAATTTTCCACCAGACATCCTGACATAAAGTGACTTGGGGATCCTACGAAGGCCCTCCTGATATGTTTAAAGATCCCAAATACTAAACATAAGCTCAAATGCAAGTCCTTAATGAGCACCTGAAAATTTATTTCATTCGGACTAAGCGTTTAGTGTATACAAAATAATTGGCTCAACTATCGGTTTCCTAGTACACACTTTATATTCATTATGTCATTAAGGCTGGGTTTTTAGGATCTCAGTTAAACTAGGTTTAGTTAATCTGAAAACAGACTTCTGCCGCCATTTCCAAGTTTGTATACACAACAGCTTAGTTTTGCTTAAAATGTTGCAGCCGTATTCATAACAAAAAGTAAGCCACAGTTTGTACACTACGTACAACGAGCTGCTAACTAGAATGCCGATTAAGCTTAGCAGCTTGTTAGCATAGAGTTTATTAATAACAAATTTTATCCGTTTGCTAACTTTTAATAAATCAACTCTGAATATTAATGATGTCACATTAAAATACTCAAAAATGCAACACGTTTTGCATTAATCATCGCTGGTTTTGTCATTTCATTTCATTTTTTTTATTTTCCCTCTTTATATAAAAATTTGAAATGTTTTTAAATTAAAATATATTTAAAAAAGGACTCTAAACTAAAAAAAAACAGTGTTTAAAAAAAAACAAACAAAATTATTTAACATATAACGGCTGTTTATCACAAGTTGGCAAACTTTTGGCAGCTTGTTGACAAGAGTTTAGCAAATCGTTAGCCAGAGTTTGGTAAGTGTATTATGAATAAACTTTGTGCTTACTTCATGCCAAATTTTCGTTATGAATACTGTTGGTCTTTAATGAAATAATAATAAAAAAAAAAAAATTATAATAGGAAATATTTCGCCAAATATCTTATTTCCATGAATACATTACCGATTTAAGTCTGGGTTCACATTCACAGGCTATTTCTCTCTCTCCTCTCACCAATAACCTCAGACTTTCTGAAAGAAAGCTTTCATAGTGTGATCCCAGACTTAAATCGGTAATTTATTCATTTCTAATTTTTTAGTTCGTTCACTCGTTTGGCAAATATCGGGCCACGACTTTTGTTTTAAGAAAATCATAGTTGGGGGTAGTGCACTAAATATTGATTTAAATCAGCATTGCACTATCACTAAATAAAACTGCAAAAAAATTAGTTTGCACTATTTTTTACCAGCATTAGTGAGGATTGGTTTTTTTTTCACTAGCACTAAAAGAATTGAGTGGCATTACAAATTTTTTACTATGACTAACGGTGATTGAATGCCTAAAATCTGCACTCAATTCAAATAGTGCAAAATTTGTGCTTGCAATTAAAAAAGCTGCATATAAACCGACCCTCACGAAAATTAAAAAATGTAATTTTGTATGTGCATGGTTTTTAATCCTTATGATGATATGCATAAGCAAATGAAATTAAACACCATTTTGTCAATAACGGAATACCTTCTGGTTTTAATCAAGAAAAAACCAGTTTTTTGTTTGTAAATTTAGTGAACAATTTTAAGTTGCACTCAAATGAGTGAAGAACAAAAAGTTGATTGCTTTATCTTAAATTAAACTATTTTTTTTTTTGAGTGCACAACTTTTTAACATCACTATCACTCATGTCTAGTGAGATTTTTTATTCTAAACTCATCACCCAACATCTAGAAGATGATTGCAATAGTTTTGTCTATCACTATCACTAAAGCTATGTTCACACCTATTAAATATATGATGTCCTACACGTAACCACTAGTTTTAATTAACAATTTTTTGCTTTTGCAAAACGTTTGCTGGGTCAAACATCATTTAACAGTTTCTTAATTGAATTACACAATTATATTCTTGCAAATAAAGATAAGGAAGCCAATAAAAATTGTTAAAAATAAAGCTAAAGTTTGATCAATTTGCTGGTCATGCTTTTTTTTTGTATTTTTTCGTCAAATATTTGTTAGGTCTAAACATACCTTAAGTGTGAGTTGAAACTGCCAAGTAGAGATGAGCGATCCCGTGATTTTTAAAGATCATTGTGATTAGTGAATGTGATTTCAAAATCACTGTTCCTTTAAACTGTGATTGTGATCACGGTTTATCAGTTTTCTGTTCTTTTAAAGCAATTGCGGCCAAGCTATATGTACAATGCGCGAGCTTTTGCAAGAGCTTTCGTAAGCACTTTACAAAGAAACAACAACAAATTGTAAGAGCTTTTAAATCTGTTTACTTTCATATACATACATACTTGAACAAATAAATTTTGGAATAAAAAAATTCTAATAAGATAGAAGAGAGAATGAAAGGAGCAACAATATCATTCGACATTTCATTCAAAAAAAGCTATTACCCACACAAACAGTGAAATATCATAAATTTGTATATGTAACAAAATACAAAAAGAACGACTTAGAAAGTACCTGTTACTTGACAAATTTGGTCACAACTGTGATTCGTGATTTTTCAGTAACAGTGATTAAATCACAGGTACAGAAATATCGCTCATCTCTACTGCCAAGTTAGTGTACTACCCCCATCTATGAAGAAAATAATTGCCGACCCATTTTTAACACAAAGTATAACTTCTTGTTAAGATATTAGGTGTGTTCACATACTTTTACCAGCGATGCCAATTTAGCGCTTTTCGCACTTGATTCAGCGTGTTTTAATTATGCAAAGCGCGCCTTTTTCGTCTAAGTGAGTTTTTATCAAAGTTAATAGCAATGCTTGAATTCAACTATGTCGACAAGAACATTTCTTTCGCATATTTATATTGAAAACAACAATAAAAAACTAAAATTTGTTTTAGTTTTCAATATAAATATACGAAAGAAATGTTCTTGTCGACATTGTGGGCCAGGCTGTTAATCTTTTTCTCTATATATTTCCAGTAATATTTTTTACAACTATTTAAAGCATTTATGTAGTTTTATTCATGATATATTTGTTTATTCATTATGTATATCTGGCATGTTCCAATAATTGTTAAACGCTTAACATTTGCGATTCTGACATGAAATCACGTTTGCTCAAGGGAACTTAAATATTTTAAAGAAACTATGGCAAGCAAAACGCACGAGTTTCTGAAAACTATAAAATAAATCTGGCGTTTTGCGATTTCAGATCGTGCGACTGTCAGAACATGGCCGTATATTTTCTAATATATCGCACCGGTTTCTCTAAAAAGGTTTAACTCAAAACTTAGAAATGTTCAGTAGAGGCAAGAGACTGTATTTGTTTATATGAACTCTTTTTATATCACAAAGAAGTATGCAACGTTATTTTTTGGGGCGAAAAAGTAGAGGAAACAATGTTAAATTGTTACTGTATATTGTTTTCTTGCAAAAAAATTTAAATTTCCAAGTTTTGAGTTGACTTCCTTTAGAGGAACTGTTGCGATATATATCGACTTTTATTCAAACTTAGTTAAGCGCGTTTTGCTTATAAATATTTGTGGACGCTGTGATTAAGCGCATTTCAGCGCATTTAAAGAAGGGGAAATAGCGCGTTTTGGTTATAAAAAGTTGACAACGCTGACTTTTGCAGTAAAATGCAGTGACTGAAAAATAACTGTGTTAACTGAAAAATAACTTTAAAAGAAGTTGTTGTCCAAAAAAATACCCTAACGGAAAATTTGTAAAAATTCGAATAATTTAGGCAAATAAATGTAGTGTTGAACATTTTTTAAACTTTTGACTACTTAACTCGTTTTCTTATCCGTATAATTAGCATAGGAATAAAAAAAAATCAACTTTTTATAACACGAACATTTAAGAAAAGACATGGATGTAATCTTTCTTATTTGTTATAACCACACCACAGTAGTGGAGAGGGTGTTATGAATTTGTTGTGATGTTTATAACATCTTATAATATTGGTCCCAGGCGCACCTTTAAATATGCCGAGAATCACTTTCTGAGTCGATCTAGCGATGTCCGTCCGGCTGGCTGGCTCTCCATGTAGACCTTGCGCGCAAAGTACAGGTCGCAATTCTCGAGATAATTTAATGAAATAATGAACATAAGCTCTAATTGGCACAAGGACCAAGCCTTTTATAAATTGGTCCATACAAGCTTCTTTTTTTTAAATAAATTTTAGGGACGGTGTTTATATGTGTCAATTCTGAACCAGGCATTTCCGATTCTAATAAAACTTGGTGGATAGTTTAGGCTAAAATAAAAAAGATGGTAAACCAAGTTGTGTAATAACAAATTGTGCACCCGCTATTACAAAAACTTTATTAATTATATTTAACACTTCATAATATTTTGGTACTTCCCTAACGTTTGGAAAAAATTCTTTTTTTTTTTCAAATCTGGCAATAAATCAAATATAATAAATTATAGAGGCATAGCCAAACTAAGCGCTATTCTAAAACTATTTGAAAAATATATTACTGATACTCTCGTTCACCAAGTATCTACCCTTCTTGCGCCATGTCAACTCGGTTTTCGTAAGGGATCTTCATCTAACAACTTTGGTTAATAAATGTTTTACTATTGGTAATCATACTCATGTTATTTATACTGATTTCAGTAAAGCCTATGAGAAAGTTAATCACAAACTTTTGGTTAAAAAAAAATTGGATAAGATGGGGTTTAATAATGCTCGAGAAATATTTTGGTAAAATTCGGTGTTCCGCAAGGAAGTCATCAACGATTTGCCTGAAGCAATAATTCAATCTAATAAACTGGTGTTCTAAGATGACTTTAACTATTTTTAAGCTTCGAACATTCACCTGATCAAAGTTATCTTCAAAAGAACTTGGATAATTTTTATAATTGGTGTTAACTTAATTTGATGAAACTAAACATGGAAGAAATGCAAGCACATGACTTTTTCGAGATATCGATATCTAAATCAATTTTTCAAGTTTTTGAGTATTGTTCAACTTAAATTCTGTAAAATTTTGTTGTTGATCGGCTTATCTAATCCAAAGTAATGCACAAAAAAGTATCTTTGTATACAACTGAATGCTGTATCGTCCGTTAACTTAAAGAGCTTCTCCTGAAAAACTCACTTCTTCGACTTAGCACGTTTTGGAATTGAGCTGTCGATATTAAGATGGCGGTTAATAAAGCTCGAGGAATCTCGGTCTTCATCAAACGATTGGCAAAAGAAGTTAAGGTCTCCTTTATCACCAAAAGATTTTTTACGTAAATTTTAAGACCCATTATAGAATATGGCTCAATTGTTTAGGACCCCTACTCTTTTGTTTAAGAGACGTATGTCGAGGATTTTCTGATCTTTTATCACATTCATTACGATTCGCGTTGAGTCGGCTACCGACATTAAAAAGCCGAAGTATGCTTAATGTGTAATTTCTTGTAAATTTTTTAAACGGAAATATTTTATCCAATTTTCTTTTAAGTAAGATATTATTGTATGTTCCCCAACGCACATTACGGTTAAATAACAAACTACGAAATGGCAGCTCTGTTCAGGAAATAATGCTGTAGTTTTAATGAAATGCTTAACTGTTTGGATTACTCTTTAAATGCTGAAGTTCTAAAACGTAATATTATTTTGAGTTTACATTATTAACCAGGGCTGTGGAGTCGGAGTTGAAGAGTCGGAGTTGAGGGTTTTGTACTGGAGCCGGAGTCGTAGTACCCACACAAATTTGCGACTCCGACTCCAAAATTTTTCTGCATAAAAAATTAAAAATTTTTTTTTAATATTTTCCAAAATAAAAATTCTTCGGAATTGGCGAAGCAATATTTCAAATATCGATTTTAAATTTTTATAGAATCATTTTCTTGCTATATTTGACCATTTAAAAGGTACTGCATTAATAACAAGTAAGAGTGCTATATTCGGCTGTGCCGAACCTTTGATACTCTCCACCGACAGTTAGAATATATGAGAGCTATAAATTATTAATTAATCTTTATAAAAGCGGACGTCAGTATAAAAATTGGTTCCAATTGGGGGACAATCAGACAGTGTCATGCCTCTATTTCTAGAAATTTGAACTAACTTGAATAAAATATCATGATTCGTAACAGTTTATAACGAACTAAAATGATTTTCAGGAGGGGAATTTATATTAGAACCATAGTAAATTATAGAAGCAATTTGACACCAACATTGTTCTTATCTTTTGAGTTTTTCGAAAGTGAGCGTGCTTTCAACAGTTAGACAGACGGAAAGATAGACGGACATGGCTTAGAATTACTCAAGAAACCAGAATTTATATACTTTATGGAGTCTTAGATGCATAATAACAAAGTTTCACATTGAATGACAAACTGAGTATATCCTCATTCACCACTAGTGGTGGAGGGTATAAAAAGAGTTTAAAGTCTAATAAGGACTAGTCTCATATACATTTAGCAGCAGAGTCGCACTTTAAAAACTTCAGCGTTTGGAGTCGGAGTCGGAGTTACTACTTTTTTCTGACGACTCCTCAGCCTCGCAATTAACTGTCTTTATATTAAGAAAAATTGTTTAATTTAATGTTTAGTCTGTAAGTATTAAATCCACAGATTTAATAAATTAAATAAATAAATAAAAAATATTCTCGCTGCTTACCTTATTCGAAATCTCTGTTAGAGATTCACCAATAACTAATAGATTTACTATATTTGAGGACATATCAGAAGCCAAGAAATCTTTTAATTTCCATTGTGTAGATCTCGATACAACCACAACTTTGCTCTCTATCTGCGGTCCAATAATTTTTCGCGTCATCAAGGGATCCGACAAAAATAGTATATAACTTTTGCAGTTATTATCAATTGGATCCTTTAAGTTCTTATTTTTAGCTTGATAACGAATATTAATGTCTCCATGAGAATAGGTGATGGGAAAAGATTTAAATAGCAATTGCAAAAGTAAACTGTCAGATTTATCAACAAATTTGTCGTAGTAAATTACTGGTGGGCATTTAGCCAAATATTCTGTGGCGATTTTAAATATCAACATTACCAATGAATAGACTTGATTAAAAGTTGAATCTAAATTGAATTTCGTAGCCAATATTTCAGAGCGTGGTTTGGGTTTTCCCTTAAATATGGGTTCAATACGACGTCGTGTCCGCACTAGAATTTCGTTTGAGGTTTTCAAACTTTCACATGATTGATATAGTTCAGGATTAAATTGAAAACGTTGCAAAACTTTTTCACTTATACACTTGTTATCAGTTTCGTAATTTTGAAAAGTTAAAACTTTATTGAAAAATAAAAAAAATAACATTGAAATTAAATATTTTTTCACCATTCTTAACCCGTTTAACAAGTGCAGAGTACTGGTTTAACTTTTTCTTCTTTGCAGGTGTGAACTTGACAATTGTTTTATACGTTTTGAAATTGTGATTTTTATCATCACTCATATTTATGAGTTTATCTGTCCATCGTTCAACTGCATGTTGAAATGAAATTATTGTTTACGATTTGGTTTGTGATGAAGTATGAATTTCCTTTACCCGAAATGAAACACGCTATAGGTCACCACCTCTATAAAAATTAAATTCTTTTTCATTTATTTTCAATAATTTCCCAATATTTTGTTGTTGTTGTTTAGTTTAAGTTTAGGTTTTAATGTAATAAAATAAATTATTACTTTTAAATTGCACCTGCTTCTTGGTTTAAGAGAAATTTAAGATTTGTTTGTTAAATTCTTTTACAAGTATTTTTGAAAAAGAAAACACTGAGATTAAATTATCGCTTTAAAAATATTACAACGTATTTGATTGCGTTTAAATTGATATTCGCAAAATTTTCACTTGTATTTTTTAACCGCCTTACTCATAATAATATTTTAAATTAACATTTGTGATTGTTCATTGAACTGTTGGTTTTTCATTGGATTCCTGCTATTTCTAAGCATTTAATTTTTATTGTCTTTTCGATTTTCAGTTTCTTCTGACAATTTCGTTCTTCCCCTGACGTTCTTCCTCTGACTGACTCGTTGAAATCCTCCGACTGACTAGTTGAAAATGCATTTTGACGTTTATTGGGTGCATAATTTTGGGCGATTTGGTGTTTTAGCAATGTAAGGGAGTTATGTTAACGGTAAACTGAAAAAAAGGTTTTGCAAAATATGTCTTACAGCGTTTTTCCGCGGCTTTGCTTAATTTACACGGCGAGTGAGTAAAAACTTGGAGATAACTTGTTCCTAAAAAGTTTTTAACGTGTTTTGCAATACGTGGCCGAGTGTTGTTAGGAGGGAATATTGCGGCTTTATGTCAGGCCCAATATTTCTAGCGTTTTTCGGCCAATCATTGTTAAAAATAAATCAATTGTGTTTGGTTCAGGTTCCCTGTTATTTTTTGGCCGATTTAAGCTTTGGCGTTAATTCGGCTTGTCAGCCGGGCTTAGCATACGATTTTTGCACGTATGTTATCGTTATGGATCAATTTTTCATCGCTCATCCGCTAAAGTCGTTGAAAAATAGTTTTGACTGCGACTTCGACTCCAAACGCTGAAATTTTTTAAGTCCGACTCGGACTCCGACTCCAACTTCGAATTCTTCTCTAACCTTGATGCAAAATGTATATGCAACTGGTCCTTGTTTTACTTAAAACTCTTTTTTTTATTGCAGTGCCTTTTAAATGGTTAAATAAGGCAAGAAAATTATTTTGTAAAAATTTCAATCGATATTTTAATTCTTATATATAAAATAAAAACTACTCATTCATAGTGATCTGCAAAATATTTCATCGCCAATTTCGAAGAATTTTTATTTTGGAAAATATTAGATTTTTTTTTTAAATTTTTTATGTCGAAAAATTTTGTAGTTGGAGTTGCGTGTTTTATGGGTATTTCGACTCCGACTTCGGTACAAAAACCTCAACTCCCACTCTTCAATTTCGACTCCGCAGCCCTGAATTACCGCAAATAAAATTTGCACAAAATTTGACATTTTAGAAGTAAAAAAACTGTTGCTTACACTATTTTGTGTAGTGGCCAAGTGAATATAAATACAAGCCATGTGTTTTAAATCCTGCATTTTTAAGTTTTAACAACAATAGAAAAAACTATTAATTTTTACAGTTTATGTTCTTTTACCATTTTCTATAAAATACCTACACAGAAAAAATTATTAAATTTCCAATCACCAAATTTATACCAAATTTATAATATCAAGCAAACAATTTGTTGATTTTGCACCTATTGCCAAAATGATTATATTGATTACTAAAAATTTTAAAATTGTGAATAATTTTTTTCAAAAAATTATATTTTTAATTTTAATTAAAAAAATGATCAAAAAACATTTCCATTTTAAACAATGTGTTAATTTAATTATGTGATGTTTCCAGCTGACAATCAATTCATTGTGTAGTAAAATGTATAAAAAAATCACTCAGTTTTTTGAGTGCTTTTCATAAAAATTTTACTACACAGTCAATTGCCTGTCACCTGGAAACAGCACATTTAATAAATATTGACAATTTCCAACAACAATTCTACATGTTTAAATTATTTTATTTTAATCCAAAAAAGTCAATTAAGATTTTTTTGTTATTAAATTAAAATTTTAATTGAAAATTTATTTCAAAACAACTAAACTGTTAATTAAATCAAAATAATTTTTTTAATTTTCTTTCAACTAAAAAATAATTGATCCAATTATCACATTAATTAAATTTAAATACTTTTTAAACCATTTTTTTAATTGATAAAACACTTTTTTCTGTGTAGGAGCAAAACTCATTATTCATCATGAAAATCTTTAACTATTTACCAATTTGTTTAATTCGATAATTGTTATTGTTTAATGTCAAATAATTTAACGGCCAATTTTACTAAGTTCAATTAAAAACTTACAAATTCAACTTCGAGTTAACAATATGTGTTTAACAGTTATAACTGACAGTTTATTATTATTGAACTTGGTGAAATAGCCGTAAAAAGTTTTTATTTAACCATAATTTAAATAAAATGGGGAATTTTTTTTTATAAACTACTTTATTATCAAATTTCCATTTATAAAGCTTTCTTGAAATAGTCCTATTGCCTCAAAAAGTATTGGGCTATTATGACTATTATTAAAACAATAGTCATCAATGATTCGTTCACGACAATGTTAATTCCTGCACTACACGTAAAGGCTGAGTTAGGCGAACGTTGCTGTACCCGTAACTTACTGTAACGGACTGCTTGCACGTTGGTGCACTTATAGAACATCTAAAAACGTGTCATATGTTTTCCACATACATAAACAAAAAAGCAATAACATACATAAAACAACACACACAGTGATGGGAAATCAAAAGGTTTAAATGTTGACCGCTGTGCAGAAAAAGTACCAAGTGATTAAAATGGTATTAAAACAGTATTTAGTGTAAGTAAAAAAACATTAATAATTTAATATCTTGTATTTATATTATAGATTTACAATAAACAAATATGTATTATAACATATACATACACATTTACATGTATTAATTTGTAAATGTGCATAGACAAAACAGTATTTTGTAACCATTTAAAGCCTTTTATATATTTCTCATTTCTATTGTGTGTGCATATGCATTTGTTTATTTTGTACATCTAAGCATATCTATATTTATATATATGGAAATATGTTGTATTGTAAGTAGTTTTGTCGAAAGTCCATAGATATACTGGAAAAAAGTACCAAAAACAGAGCGAAAATATCCGCATTCAATTTAATTTGCAAGCAGGCCATCACTGCTTCACAACTGTCACGTAAAGACGGCATGAAATTCTAATTTATACAGATTGAGACGTTCCGATACGTGACATTTAAATTTGGTAAGCATTTACATTGTAAGCAAATAACAAAACGGACCAGACGTTTCGTTAGGGGACGTGGACGTTCGGCTAACTCTACCTTAAGGGACAACTAATGCAAATCGTCGACAACATTTTCAAACAAGTGTCGCGTAAATCATGCATGACACAAAGAAAGACAATGTCGCTCAGCCTGTCGTACATACAGGGCTGCCAGAATTGACGATTTATCGTCATTTTGACGATTTTTGGTTCTGAAATTAGCAAAGTGCCGATTTGCTGATTTTTTTCTAAAAAGTGACGACTTTTTTCAGTCTTCAAAATAAGACAATTTTAAATCTTTTGATGTTTGTTATTAGGCAGCACAGAAAAAAACATTTTTGTTCTTTTCCATAAAAAAATTTTATGGGCAAAAGCAAAAATTCGAGTCAAGTCAATTTAAGTAAAAACTCGTACCAAATCTTGACTTGGAGATTGAGAGTTCACTCGTGTGGGGAGCAGGTGAAGTTATGGAGTGATTTGGCTTATTTTTAACGTTTAATACTCTATATACCTATGTATATGAAACATTTTTAAGCCAAATTTTATAATCCTAGCTTATAGGGTGCCAAAAACTATAATTTCGTGAAGAAAGAATTTTTCAGGTAAAAAAGAAAAAATAATAATAAATTTAAAGAAGATTTAAAGAAGTCAAGGGTATAAATTACAGGCAGTCATGGTTTTTAGTTCATATCTTTGGCATTTGTAGACCGATCTGGCGGAAATATAATATCACACTATTCCGCACTATATCTAATATAAATGTATAGCAATGTTTATATAAGAGTCTTCGGAAATCCCATTTCAACAAACACATGGTAAGATTGACACCGTTAAATCAACTTTGCTACTCATAAGGACTCAGAATATACATACGTATATTCTCGTATGTACGCGTATATACTTTATAGGGCGTAACATTAATATTGTAGCAATTACAAAAGGTATAACAAACTTATATAAAAACGAACTTGTATATATACCCCCTGTGGTGAACGGTATACCAATTTTAAATTTTTTAGAAAATGGCCCGATTGAAAGTATCTTTTATTCTTAAGACTTTGAAAAAAACCTTAGATTATTATAATATAGTAATTAAAGGTTTACAAAACAAATTTTTTATGAAAATGTTCCTTAACAAACGTTTGTTAAATTTAACAAACAATTTCATAAACATGCGGGGATATACATATGTATGTATATAATATGTTTTTGTTTGCTTGTTTTTAAATAAAAATCGAACAAACTTTGATTAAAATCTAAATTTAAATGGTCCGATTTTTCTGACGATTTTTTAAACAGAAAAATACGATTTTTTTATTTTTTCTCAGGAAATTGACGATTTTTTCACAATTTAATCTGGCAGCCCTGCGTACATACAAAGAACGACTACATGGAAGAAAATATCGTACACTTTCTTGTCAACGAATGTGTGCAGGACAATGTCGCCTAACTTGTCTTTGATGACCATATGAATGGCATTGACGGTCATATTGTCTTTGATGACTAACTATATAGACGACAATGGATTTTTCTTTTCGACAACTATAATCAGTCGTTGGTGACCGTGTGCACGTCATTGACATTCACTTTGCCGTCAAAGACAGCTTACACGACGATGTCGCATATAAACCTATAGAAATAAATAAAAATATAAAATAGCACATATTTTTAAAATCATACTTTAGACTTTGACCTCTCAGACTTGATTGACTGATTTTCTTCACTTTGCTTTAGTTGTTTCTTATTCAAACCTTTTTTTTACATCTATTTTTGTTTCGGAACAAATTATTTTTGTTTGTTTAGAACACAGCTTACAAGACAATGTCCCTCATACTGTCGTGTATAGTTGTTGATAGAGGATACCTTACAATACAATGTCGGTCATGTTGTCGTGGATGCACTGTGATGAAGGACATCTTAAAAGGCAATATCGGTCATGATTTCGTGGATATGCTTAGTCAAAAGATAACTTGAAAGACATTGGTCATGTCGTTGTCTATAAACTTCTTTAGAAGACAGTTCACTAGACAATGTCGAGTACTTTGTCGTATTTTCCTCAAAATTGTCTTCCAGATATTCTAAGTGATAGAGGACTTGTCGCGTTTTGCCAACTGGGTTATTTTGTAATTTTTCGATTTTTTAATACACCCTCAAGATCTGAAATGATTGTTAAAAATAATTTTAGGACTTCGCAAAAAAAAAAAGGGGATTTACACCGATTTAACATTTTTTTAATGGATTTAGTAAGAGAAGGTGCAAGTTATATTATAAAAATCTGAAAAATTTTTATTGGGCGGCTATTTCCTTTTTTGTGCAGTTTTGTCAGAATCGCAATTAATTTCCTAAATAATTCTGAAAGTGCAGTTTATATTGAGAAAAATAAACATAACTTCTTGAAGTCACCAAAAACCAGAAAGATATCAAATTTTTTGTTAACGAAGAACCTAAAAAGTTAAGTACAATTCACATTAAATTACAAGTTTCACACTTGCTTCGTAAAGAATTTCATGGGCTATAGTTGATTTATTATGCGTCCAGCCGAATTTTATTTTCTCACTTATTATCAGAGTTCGAAAAAAGCTGTACACTAACGTAGTGTAGTTTTTTACAACACCAACTCTTAATCTTATTTTCGTCTTTGTGAATTTGTACACAACAAAATATGGTACACAATTATTGTGAGCTGACGAACACAAATACTTAGATAATTTACCGAACTTATTTTAGAGTACGTGTAAAGTTTTTTTCGGGTATTTATTCTGTATTTTTTTTAGTGAACACGTATTGAACTTTAAGCTAACGTGATATGGTTTTTTAGTTTGTGCGTAGTGAACATTTAATGTACTTGCTTACTTTTTTAAAGAAAATATTTAAAATAATAAATCCTCTGTATGTATGGGAAAGAAAATAAGAAATATAATTTTTTAACGGCTGGCTATTTATTGAAAAAAAAAACCAAAATATATTTTGAAGTTTAGTTTTATAACAGGAGTACAAAAATATAAGAAACACGCAAAAGTAAAAAAGAAAAGCTAAAACAACAATAAATTTCAGTATTTTCATTCAAAAATTGGGATTATTAGCACATCATTAATAAATGAATTAATTAATAAAATATTTCATTCCCGAAAATAATTTTTGATAATAAATTTGCATGTGCCCGGCAAATAAAAAACTGAAATGGCAAGCTGCTTTATTTAAGCAACTTGTTTTTTTTAATTTTGTTTTTTTCTTTCTATCCTCTTACAACTACAATTCGTGTTGGAAAAAAACCAGCCAATTGTAGGGGAATGTAAGAAAGAAAAGATTGACGGTTTATTGTTGTGACTTTCTTGAAGCTTTGATATTGTAACATTTAAGACCTGAGTGTTTTAAAATTCTTATTCACTTTATGGTCTTACTTGTATAATATTTTTAGCTTTTCTAAAGTATTTGGAAAAAGTTTCCTGACGAGCTGGCCTAAGCAACCAGCGAAATGCGCATAGGAACTAGCTTTCCCACAACAATAAATTTCAGTGTTTTCATTTAAAAAAATTGGGATTATTAGCACATCATTAATAAATGAATTAATTAATAACCATTTATTTTAATTTCGTTAAAAGTTAATTCAATTAAATGTATTTTGCTTCGAATAAAATTTCATAAAATTTTAGCATTTTTAAAAATCATTTTTAGCATTATTTGGCAATTTCTGATGCCAGATAAAGCTGTAAACATTTTTTAGATCTGGTCACACTGACAACCGTTTTAGACGTCAAATTTAATTTTTTTCTAGAACTTTTCATTCTTGTTTCCTCTTGAAATCTTTGGAGCTATTTATTGCTCTTCGGTTTATTGCTTAGGTGTTGTTACCACATTTTTTATAATGCTCGACTACTAAAACTTTTATTTAATATTATCAAAGTTGTTTTTGGAAATACATAATTTTTCATTAAAAGATTTTGTTTGTTGTGCTTAATTCTATATTTTTATTGTTGATAAAAATACTGAAATTTATTGTTGAGGGATAAGCTGTTTCTATGCGCATTCCTTTTGTTGGCCTAGGCCAGATCATCCGGAAACGTTTCCCAACAATTTTGCAGAACAGCCAAAGATATCAGTACATAAGACTACAGAGGGAATGACAATTACAAGCACTCAAAAAGTCTTATTTGAAACGATATCAAAGCTTAAACAAAAACCCAACAATAAAGCAGTGAGTTTATCTTTTCTTACATTCCCCACTACAATAAGTTGCAATTCTCCCAACATTAATTGTAGTTGTAAGTGGGTAAAGAAAAAACAAAATTAAAAACAAATTGCTTTATTGTTTTCGCAAGAAAATCAAAATAAAGCAATTGCCAGTTCAGTTTTTATGCACGTGCTCTTGCAAATGTATTATCAAAGTTGTTTTTGGGAATACATAATTTTTTATTAAAAGATTTTGTTTGTTGTGCTTAATTCCCTATTATTATTCTTGACTAGCGAACCCCCTGCACACTTTGTAGTGCAAAAAAGAAAATAAAAAAATCAATTAGAATTCATTTAAATCAGTGATAAATTGCTTTTATTGTAATGCTCTGTGGTAAACAACATTTGTTGTTTTTCCATTTTCGGTGTAAATATACAAAACCGATTGTTTGCCATCGCGCGAACAGGCTACATACAACTGTCCATGTGAGAAAACTGGATACTCTAAATTCACTCCACAAATTCCTAAGGATTGGCCTTGCGCCTTATTAATGGTAACCGCAAACGCAGGGCGAACAGGGAACTGAAGTCGTTTAAATTCAAATGGCATATCAGACGGAATCATTGGGATGAGTGGAATGAATACATCTTCGCCTAACATATAAGAAAGTTCATTGCTGTGCATAATGTATTTAAATATTTAAGTTTTTAGTGATGTGTTTATATGTAATTTATTTCATAGATCTCCGAAGTTGTGATTTACAATAGCTAAGTATATAAATTAAATTAATGGTTTGACTGAAATTGAATTGTAATGAATTTAAAAACGAATTATATTTCAGTTTTTCAAAATATTAACCCAAATATTTTTAAATATTTTGAAATGAATGCAGTGTTCACTAATGGCTATAACTCATGAACCAATAAACATACAGATACCGTTTATACATAAAAAGCTTGGTATTGACGTCACCTTTCAAATAAATATCAAGCAAACAAGTAATATCAAGCAAACAAGTTGTTGATTTTGCACCTATTACCAAAATAATTTTATTGATTACTAAACATTTTAAAATTTCGAATATTTTTTTTCAATAAATGATATTTCTAATTTTAATTAAAAAAATCATCAAAAAACTATGCCATTTCAAACAATGCGTTAATTTTTTTAATTGAATATTGACAATTCCCAACAACAATTCTGCAAGTTTAAATTATTTTATTTTAAAGGAAAAAGTCAATTAATATTTTTTGATATTTAATAAATATTTTAGTAAAAAATTTATTTCAAAACAACTTAAATATTAATTAAATCCAAATTATATTTTTAATTTTTTTTTCAACTTCAAAAATAATTGATTCAATTATCACATTAATTAAATTTAAATACTTTTTAAACCAATTTTTTAATTGATAAAACACTCTTTTCTGTGCAAGGAGAATTTAATATTTTTATTTAAAAAATTATTTTAAAACCTCTTCAATTAAATATCATAAATAACTCAATTATCTTTCAAGTTGATAAAATTTTGTACGTAACGGATGGTTAAATTTTAAGTGCCGATGTTGAATGTGAACCACACCTAAACTTCAAGCTTTTTCTGCATTTCATTTCATATTTCTCAATTTAAGACTTACTTAGTTTGAACCATGGAAAGATACACAGATACAGGCTTATTATGAAAATGGGCGTTCAAATCAAAATGCATATCGTGAAAATCTTCTTCAGTGATGAGGCACATTTTCACCTCGGTGTATTCGCCAATAAGCAGAATTGCCGCATTTGGGCGAATGATAATCCAAGAGTGATTGTCGAAAAACCAATGCACCCACAAAGAGTGACTGTTTGGTGCGGTTTATGGGCTGGCGGCATCATTAGGCCGGTCGGGCAATTACTGTGAATGGTGTTCGCTATCGTGAGATGATAGCGAACTTTTTATGGCCCGAATTGGAAGATATGGATGTTGACGATATGTGGTTTCAACAGGATGGTGCCACTTGCCACACAGCTAACGAAACAATGGCTTTTTGCGCGACAAATTCAATGGCCGTGTTATCTCACGTGGTGGCGATGTCAATTGGCCGCCAAGATCATGTGATTTGACACCGTTGGACTTCTTTCTTTGGGGTTATTTGAAAAAAAAATTGTGTACGTCAATAAGCCAAAGGATGATATAATTCGGCACATTAAAGGCATAGAACCTCAATTATGCATCAGCGTCATCGAAAATTTTGACCATCGGATGGACGGGTGCCGCCGAAGTCGCGACGGCCATTTGGCCGATATTTTGTTCCATACATAATTGAACCATACCAATATTATCATAATAAAAAGAAATGACAATAATTTCCTAAATAATTTGTGTTTTATTTAAAATCAACATTGGCCCTTAAAATTTAGTTAAAACACTTTTTCTAAAACTTTATGACATGCAATGGGTTCAAATTTGTAAACACTTTTTTTAATTATAAAAAATTGAGTTTCTTCTCAAAAATTGGTTTTTTGTTTACAAATAGAAAATATGATTTGTCTTGTAAACAAATTATCTTAGAATTAAGTGATAGAAACACAATTGAGTAGTATGTCGTAGGACGTATCGCTTTTTCTACAAACACTCTTCAGTTACCCACAATTCCGTATGATATTTATTTTTTTCCTCTTTTTTTTTCAAGTATTCAATTTGAAAACACAAAAATAGTAAATTAATTTTATAATTTTATTTTTTCTACGGTCGCAACTGGCGTACGAAAAAGTTAGAATTACATCAACGCCTTTGTGTGCCTTTGTATAAAATATTATCAGCCCAATCAAGAATATTCTCAAGAAATGTTATTTTCACCCTTTTCGAGAAAAAAATCCTCCAATTATAAATTCCGCGGGAGCAAAAAAATTAACAAGTGCCATGAGCGATGGTGATTTGATTATTTACATTGAATTTATTTTGTGGCTGTGCAAGTTAAAGTAAAATTAATTTAATTAAAAAAAAAAAATTAAAAAGCCTTGCAAGTTCTTAAAATTAAAAATTTCTTTTGTGACAGGTTTATCAGTAACCCCAACAGGCTTTACCGGCACAACTTCGACGTATGATAAATTTTATTCCTCTTGTTACTTTTTTTGGTTTTGTGCTGCAGTCTTTTGCCGTACTAACTTTTTTTGATTGATCTGTTATGATTTAAGAATATTACTAACAAACATTTTTGCACTCAGTAACACAATTATTTGAACTTAAGCTCATTTTCAGCATCCCTCCAAAAATCCTATTTACAGTTTTTTATAAACTCCCTTTTGTTTTGCAACGGAACTTCTTCAGGACATAATAACAATCCGATCCCTAGTAAATTAATATCTACAATATTCAAATTTAAATTGTTTTAGGGAGAGGCGGATTGTTTTACCATTGGAAACTAAAATTTTTAAAATAAATAAATAAATAAATACTGTAATTTGAATGCACTTATTGTAAATCAACCTACAAGTTATAAAAATTAATAGAGAATAACCAATACAAGGGATTAACAAAATAGGCAAAATGATGGTAAAATAATGAAAAATTTATTTAAGAAAAAAAAGCAATTTTAAAATTACAAAAAATGATAAATAATGCAAACACAAATCATAAAAAATAAATCTTAAAATTATGAAGAAGGGTACATACACATTTTCATTAATGGATGAGTATTTTTCTTTTGTCTATGATCTATGAAAAAATATGTTTAGTGGCATTTGCTCATTTAGGATTTTAGGTTCATGTATTTAGGTATGTGTTTTTTTTTTGTTAATATCTTAAAACAATTATTTTTATCACATATTCTATACTATGTTTTATGACGACTTATAATTTAAAATTTATTTATATATTTTACTTTATAATTATAATACACTTTATTTAAGAAAATGACAAAAAGATAAATAAAACGATAATTTTTACAATATTTTACAAAACAAACATTTAAAATTTTGCTTTTTTTTACAGGATTTTAGTTTAAATAAAATATTAATTATTTTATTTAATTAATACTAATATTGCGCTTAAATGTGGCCATATTGATGTTTATTCTTTTTTTCAAAGTAAACAAATGAGTTAATTATTAGATGTGTTTTTTTTTTGTTTTAAATTCTCTAACAGTTATTAATATTAAAAACTAAAAGTTATTTGTAAAATTAATAAAAAAAAAACAAAGGAAAATTTTGAATAAATAATTTGGTTGAAAAAATTTAAAAATAGGTCTACAAAAAACACCGAAATGCAAAAAATAAATAATTTATTTTTTTACCAATAATTTTTTCAAAATATCAATAATTTTTAGTTTTAATTGAAAATTTTCCTAAAAAAAATTCCTTAACTAAATTATTATTTAAAATAGAACAATCGTTATATTTTAATTATTTGTGCTTAATTTTTATCAATGTAATTTTATTTATAAAAACGAGTGAATGTTTTTATGTTTTTAGTTTCGTTTTTTTATGTTAAAGAATTTTGAATATCTAAATATTTTGTGCCATATAAAGTTTTTCAAAATTTATTTTTAAGATTTTTTTTCATTTACGCTGTTGAATCGTCAATATCGTTGTCAATACGGGATGATCGAATGCCAGTCTTGCCGGTCCATGGATAAATGTCTGGACAGGGTTGACAGGTTTTCATGTATCGTACACCAGATTTGTGCCAAAGATTACAAACCTTAGGATTATTACAGCGTTTAGGGCGATCCTAAAAAAAGGAAGAAAATTCAATTGTTAGTATGTTAACTAAAAACAAGTAAGAAAGTAAAGTCGGTCAAGACGGAACAAATGAAACCCTACACCGCAGTATATAAAAACATATTTTCGAGAGTGTACCATATTTGGTTTCCATGGACTAGAACAAAATTATGTTATGAGGTTAAGATACATATAAAAGTTCTTTGTGCCGAATATTATTTAGCATTCTTCATTTAAAATAAATTTGTTTGCCTTTAAGTGATTTTAGGAAGGGGGTTTATGTGGGACCAATGTTTAAATTTGAACGGACCAGTAGCTCGTTTCTGTATTTCTCGCATCGCAAATTTTCTCATATTAAGTGTGAAACAAAAAATTCCATCGTTTCTCGATTTGTGAGAAAAAAGTGTTTCTGTATTTAAATGCGAGAACAGACAACACAGATTTTGTTTTAACTGGAATACTTCCAGTAATTAAGTGTCAAATGCTAGCGAAACGTCAACGAAAGAAATATATATAATAAAAATAAGGCTGCCAGATTTAAAGATTTATCGACATTTTGACGATTTTTTTTTTGTTCCAAAATTGGCAAAGTGACAATTTGCTGATTTTTTTCTAGTGACGATTCAGTCTTTGAAATAAAACAATTTTAAATAGTTTTATATGTTTGTGTATTAGGCACCACAGAAAACCGATATCTTTAAAAACAAGGCAGATTAAAAATGTATCGGCAAAAGCAAAATTTCGAACGGAAACTGCTTAATTTTTATTTGCTTGGATTATTTAATACATTTGTTTGTGTGATCAAAAGATTAAACTATTACCCCATTTTTCAGTCAATGCACTTTAGGAAATTTTTGCCTTTTACTTTGTCCAAAAGTGTTTATTTTATTTCAATATGATATTTTGTCACTCCTTTGTGTGATTTCTGCAGGGAAAAATAACAATCTGAAATTTTAAACTCTTATCGGATTAAGGAAAATAAAATAAATAATTTTATTTAAATAGACCTCAAGCTTATGTATGTATAAAATATGTATTTTACCCATGAACTTAATTTTTTTTTTTTTTTTGATTATGTGTTTATATGATAACAATTTGTGATTATATGATAAAAATCGAACAAAATTCGTCAAAATTAATTTTAAATTGTCCGAAAAAATAGACGATTTTTTTATTTTTTCTTAGGATATTGACGTTTTTTTCACAAATTTATCTGGCAGCCCTGCATAAAACAAACACAATGAAAGGCCAAAAAAATTTAAATAACAAAATATAACAATTGTGTTTTATATACTTATTTTCATCATTTAAATTCTTTCTTTTAAAATAAAATAAAATAATACACATTCTTGTGTACATACATACATAATTTGGACTCCATTTTTTTAAATTTTGTTTTCTCGCACCAATTTCAAATATGACTTATTTTGACAGTTCTTGTGAGAAACTTTTTGCAAAATATTGTTACAGAAACACTTGTTCTCACATCCTTCCAATAATTGCTGGAAAATTATTTAAATGACAGATAATTCTCGCAAAGTAAAAGTACAGTAACACTTATGTGAGAAAAACCATTTTTTGTTTCATATTGCACTGTTTTTGTCATAATTCACTTGTTTCATGCGGGAAATTTTACGATGCGAGAAATACAGAAACGGGCTACAGTACAACATTTTGCCATGACATTTTGCCATGTTATGTTAATACCAATATTTATTAGGAAGTTATTGCATTAAAAGCTATTTTCGGGATAAGTTTTTATATGGGAGCTGTGGTCAAATATGGACCGATTTCAATAACATTTGGTAAGATGATTTTGATTGCAATAAAATAAGTTTGGACCAAATTTTATATAAATACAAAATAATAAGATGGTTTATGGGCACAAAGACCATATTCCTGAAAGAAGCTTGTATGGGAACTATGTGAAATTAAGGAGCAATTCGCCTAATTTTCAATAGGCTTGGCCCTGCTTAATTAGAACCAATGTACCAGATTTCATCAAATATATTCCAAAATTGAGACCTTAACTTTGCGCACAAGGTTTACAAGGTTTACAGCCTGCGAGCCGGACGGACATCGTTAATTCGACTCAGAAAGTGAAACTGAGCCGATCTGTATACTTAAAGGTGGGTCTAGACAGTTTGGGTTCACACTATCACACATGAACATGCTTCAAAAAACGATGAAGTCGTATGGGACATTTTTTTCTCATAATACTTGTCATTTTCATAACTCACAGTATCACACTATTACATCCCAGCCAGCAAAATACTCCGACGTTGTCTGAATCCGACATTTCCTGCCAATGTCGGACTTCATTCTTAGATACTTCATTCAGATTTCTGTCAGGCATTGAATTAACGTACTGCCTGACTGCTTTCTAACTGATTTCGCATGGATATATCGGAGGGAATTTATGTCCCGATATGACATATATTTATGAATGAATTCATATAGATGTGTCTAAGTTGTAATGCGTCTTAAATTTTTTAAATATTTACAATTCTCATTAAGTTGAAAATATTTTTATTTCATATAATTTATTGTTTAAAAAAATTCACAAAATGGCACGTATTACGTGTGTAAAATGTTTAATTATAAACTTTTATTTTCAAATAAAAGACTTCTTACAGAAATCTGTAAGATAAGAATTGTATTCCATATTCTTTCAGCTATCTGCCAGAATATAATAAGAATGTCTGTTAACGCACTAGAATTTCTCATGCCTTTTTCATAAGATTTCTGTTAGATATTTATCAGAAATGCCGATAAAGAATAACAGAATTTACCACGACATGTCTGCCAGAATTCGTATCAACCTTTTCATACATTTTTGGGTCAGAAATCTGACAGAATTCGTATACGAACCCGACTTTTTTGTCGACGTTTCTCTCAGATATCTGAAAGACGTCAGAGTAGTTTGCTGGCTGGGAACAAGTCTTAAGAAAAATTATTAATTATATTGGTTTAATTTCCACGTATTTAAAGATAATTTTTTTTTTAAATTTACCGCTCTCGTCCTTTACTCGTTATCTTCTATGCTCTGATAGCTGAGAACAATATTTCAGGCAATTTGTATGCGTGTAAAGCAGTTATAGCTATTCATGTTACATATCTTATAAACAGTGATGCCAAGAGAAATTTCAAAAAAATCCCTACGTGTCTAAATAAAATTCCCTCTTTTTCCCTACAAGCAAAAAAATTATCCCTACACTATTCCCTACGTTAAAAATGTATTGGTTTTAGCTTCAGGCAAACAAATACATACTCTGTTAACATTTCGTAAATATTATAATTAAGGGATTTATTAATGTTTATTAAAAAAAAGCATTTATTAATATCAAGAAAAACCCAAAATAAACATTCTCACACATGTAAAAATTCAATTAAAAAAAAAATACTGTGTGACAAATTTAATTTTATTTAATAATTTAATTTGGCAGAAACGCCACTGTATATCCTTCAATCTAGAGTCAAAACTACGTCAAACTGCGTGTTTGATTTTCATCTCCTCATCTTTTGTCCTTTTTAAAGGACTTAAACTTTTTTAAGAATCCTTTTTTATTAATAAAAGTATCTAATATTTTTTACCAAACTCGGTACCAAATAAAAGGGAAGGCTTTGTTGAATATAAAAAAATCTTTATTTCAAAATTTTAAAAAAAATGTTTTCATTAAAATTTTTTAAAAATTCCAAATTGTATGACTTTATTTCTCTTTGTTTCATTCATTAAACATTCACTTTTAATATTCGCATATATTTTTAGCGAATGTGAGATCAAATGCAAATAACAAAAATAAGCGATTAATTCGCAAATGTGAACCCAAATATTCGGCTCCCCTAATATATGTATACGTACATGATTGTGGCACTTGTTGAAGATTGCCAGGCTATTAGGGCTGTTAGTAAAAAATTTTAATTTTTAAATGAAAATAATACGAATATTTACGTATTTTAACACAATATATTGAAAATGAGACAATATTTTGAAAATTCCCTACATTTGCCTTAAAATAAAATATCTGTCTTTTTTTCCCTACGCCGTAAATTTTCCGAAAAAATCCCTACAAAAAGGGAAAATTCCCTACTATTGGCATCACTGCTTATAAACAATTGCAAAACACAAAGGTCGTAAAAAACCACATTTTATATCAGTACTTTGTACGCCAATGCAGAAGGACTTTCGTTCTTCGATTTCATTAAATTTTTATAATTGAATTTAATTAGAATTTGTAGATGGGAAAAGAAAATAAAGTTCCGGGGAGCTATAATTCATAATTGGACTGTATTTGGTTTTATCAATTAAAAATAACCCGGCTGGAATACGTATCACTTTAGTCTTACGTTGTTAAAATGGACTTAATTAGTTCTGCCCTTAAAATATAAGAAGTTCTTTTGTAGCGAAATACATTTTAATGTCGCTTATACTGCCCCACATTGAGTTTAATAGAAGCCAACTTCTAAGACAAAGTCGTTTATACTAGATTTTGATGGAGGACAACTTAGAAGACAATGTGGTATACAACGATTTCCTCTAAATTGTTTTTTAGAAAACCCAAATCTGTGTTCAGACGACTAATGTCTTAAGCTTTGTTCACACCTATTAAATATTTGACGTCCTTCACTGAACCACTGGTTTTATTAAGAAATTTTTTCTTTTGCAAAACGTTTGGCTAGATCAAATATAATTTACCAGTATCTATAATACATTATACAATTATCTTCTTACAAATAAAGTTAAGTAAATCAATAGAAATTGTTAAAAATAAAAAGCTGAAGTTTGATCAATTATCTGGTCGGGGGTTTTTTTTTTTGGATTTTTTTCGTCACATATTTGTTAGGTCTGAACATACCTTTATTGACATGATTGCTACTTTATAGGGGAGGGGGTATGAATTGAGTATACAGTTTAATGTACTGTCAGTATGTTTTGCTTTCTCATTCGGTATTTTTTTGCTTTCTTATTCCTTATTTATAAACTATACAAAAAAAAAAAAAAAAAAAAAAAAAAAAAAAAAAAAACCATGTCGTCAACAAGACATGAATTGTTTGAACGCCAATGAAAGCCAAAGAAGAAAAATTAAGATTCATGTCCATAAGACAATAGCCGTCTGAACACAGACTAAGCGTTAGACAACAAATCGTGCATGTCGTCAACAATAATCTGGCCAACTGGGTTGTTGTATTAAATGCTAACGTAACTGCTTGTTCATGGCGAATTCCTGTACCCAATGGCGGCAATACTACAGCAAGTACAACAATACAGAAAAAAATGTATTTTTATTGTTGCTTTAGTTGGTCGATATGTCAAGAACACAAGAAATTTTTGACATTTCTCTCTCTAAGTGCTGGTTCAAACTCTTCAAGTTTTAGCCGCCCAGTCTTGAGCTTTTAGAAGATAAGGGAATATGGAATGCAATTTCTTTTCTCTCTTTCTTAAAAACTCAAGACTTGACGGCTGTATCGACAAACTGCCTGTTACTTAATGTCGACGTAAATTTATTAGACCGATAAACTGATCGTTAACGATTTTAGTTTTCTCAATATACCGACAAAAAACATTGTATACTCAGTTGGAAGCACCTCTCAAAATCCATGTGAAAAGTTTGGAGTCAGCTGATTGAATTTATCTGTACGGCAAACAAACGGCAAAATAAATAATTGGCAGATGAGATGAGCTTTGGGACAGAATAGAAGCAAATGGGACATTAAGAAAATCAAATTTCTTTAATGTGCAGTTTATCCTTGGGGAAAAAGATAATCGGCTAATGGGAAAACGGTCATAAGACTTAAAGAGTGTCAACAAGAACTAATGACCGTTTTCTTATTAGACGATTATTTCCCAACGAAAAATGGCACAGTAGAGACATTTAGTTGTCTCAATGTCTCATTTGTTTTTCACAAAATTTACATGTATTTTGAGAAGTGTTGCCAACTGAAAACAATGTTTTTGTCGGTATATTGAGAAAACCAAAATCTTTAATGGACAGTTTACCGGCCGCAAAAATTTATGTCGATTATGGCAACAAGTAAGAAAGAAAATAGCTAAGCCTTATTTTAAATGCCATCTGAAAAGTAAATTCGCCTTTTGCTTGTTAATATCATAGGAGAACGTCTAGAGAAGACGCTCTCTCAAAAATAAAACAACTTCTACACAATACAAGAGCAAACGTTTATCTATAATTTAAATTGAAAATTATAAGAGCAGAGATTGATATTGAAAGGTAGACCATCACTGATTTAAAGCTATATTAAGAGCTCCTATTGCGGAAAAAACGGAAAATATTGGTAATGTTTATCACTTACCGAATAATCACACTGGAAGGGTTGGAATGAATTGATTCTTGAAATGGGTGTAGGGTCTCTAACCCATTGCAAAGCCTGCCAATTGGTAACAATCCAAACATCGGGCATAGCATTAATAGCATCCAGGAATTTGATAAAACCTTCTTTATGATGGGGTTGAGTAAACCAAGCAGCATGATAAAACAAACCGAATGGAGCTCTAAAACAAAATAAAATTAAAAACTAAATATAGTATTAGTTAATAAAAAAATATATATATTCTTACCTGTTTGTTGTATAATGTCTTTCAAAGTTCTTCATTATCATTTTTGTTACACCCTCCGAATCCGAAGGATTTGAACAAGCATCACCCATAGAACAACGTCCACCATTCAAATCTTGCCACATAACCATTGGTACTTGCCACACGCCCGGATAACTCTTTGTAGGGCAGGGTGGTATCATACAATCGTGGAAGATTTTATAGTCCAAGGTATATGGCCAAGAGGGAGGACGATTTTCATATACAGGCATAGATGAGTCATAAGTGAAATTAGAATCGTATAACATTTTGTACATTTTATTGCCACCCACTGACAAGAAAGGCGCTCGCATGCCTCTGACATCGGCTAGTTTAACACCACCATAAGCGGCTAAGATTTCACGTTGACCAGCTACTTCTCGAGTCCATTTCTTTTGTGAAAATTGTTCACCGAAACTGTGCCTGTTTTCAGGGAGATTTAGTTTTGGTTTGTGCAATTTATGAGGAAAAGGGAAAATAAGGGTTTTATAAATAATTTTTTTTTATTTTAATTTATAATAAATTTGTGATTTTTTTTGGAGGTGCATTTTGATATTGAAGTGAAACTGTTAGTGCTGAGGTAGTTTTTAGTAAAGCGTAGAATAGTTTTAGTAGTGTCTTAAGATTTTTTCATTCTAAAGGATCAATCTTATCAAACCTTTTGTTAAAAAATTTAATTGATCTGATGGTTAAAATTACCTTGAATCTTAAACATATTATTGTATAAGTTTTATGTACAGACAAAAATACTATTTTAAGATTCCTGATTTTCTATTTTTTCTCCAAGCCGGACTACATTATATAAAACTATCTAAACTCTATTTAGCATTTTCAAGCTGTGTTTAAAACCTGTATAGAACTTGTTTCTTATATGTTGTTAAAGCTTTTTTTTGCGCGTCAGAACATAAAACGATCCTAACGTAGCGATCACAGCTTTTGTTTATATAAAATTTAAACAACTGGAGGGCTACTCTCTATTGCGATGCGAATACAATTTCGATGCGAAAGCTAAATACCAACTTGGTACTCTCTATCAATTTCGCAAAATTGTTTGAAAATTAAGCAATACTGATCGAGGAAAAGAATGAGTACGGTTGCCTTTTAGAAGGGCTCTGCACTCCTTCTTTTGGATGTGCAAGGCCTGCTCGATCCATTCAATACTCATATCTATTAATTATATACTCATAGCTATTAATTTAAGTTTAATATTATTAATTAATAAATTAACCACAATACTAGTTATTACACAGAAAAAAGTGTTTTATCAATTAAAAAAATGGTTTAAAAAGTATTTTAATTTAATTAATGTGATAATTGAATCAATAATTTTTTTTGTTGAAAGAAAATTAAAAATTTAATTTTGATTTAATTAACATTTTAGTTGTTTTGAAATAAATTTTCAATTAAAATTTTAATTAAATAACAAAAAATCTTAATTGACTTTTTCCGTTTAAAATAAAATTATTTAAACATGTAGAATTGTTGTTGGCAATTGTCAATATTTACTTATATAAATTAACACATTGTTTAAAATTTCAAAGTTTTTTGATCACTTTTTTAATTAAAATTTAAAATATCATTTATTGAAAATATTTTTTCAAAATTTTAAAATTTTTAGTAATCAATATAATCATTTTGGTAATAGGTGCAAAATCAACAACTTGTTTGCTTGATATTATGAATTTAGAACAAATTTGTTGATAGGAGAAATTTAATAATTTTTTCTGTGTATTAATTAAGTTTAATAACAGACGATGCTAAGAAAAAAAAAAAACAGTAATTTTTAAATCGGTTGTTCAATAAAAACAATTTTTTACAAGCCCAGATGATGATTCTCAAAGAGTATCGAAGTATCGGCAACAAATAAAAATAAAATTTATTTTCACTACTGACCTCGAGCTCGTGCTAAAAGCTATTTATTTATAAATAGAAAGGTCGAATATAAATAACTTTAATTAAAAAAGTTTAACCTTATTTTATTGCGGAATTTCGGTTTTTTTAGTTTGTTAAATAAACTAAACCGTTTTTGAGGTACGCAAATAAATGTTGTGCAACCTCCTCCATTTTCGAAATAACGGTGTATCTCGAAAACAAGAGCTAACCTTAAAAACGTAAAGCACCACTGGATTCGGTATACCCGAATTAGGTTAAAACGCCAGGTGCCCCGCTTGTCAAAAATGTGTAAAATTCTAGCACATTGATATTAATGTTATTTTTATAAGATACATATTAAGCAGCCTTCTACATATTTTCGAATGTGGTACTTGTTTGGAACCCACAATAATTATCCAATGTCTGAAAACTTATTTTATTGTAATATTTTGATAACTATTAATCTTAATGCGAATATACAATTTATATATAGTGACATTGGATAGTTGGTTGGTCTTATAAACTAAGGGCATATTACGGCATTCGATGTCGATCGAAATTCCAATATCATTTCGATCGATATCGAATGTCGCAATTTGCCCCATAATTATTTTAAAATTTTTTTGAAGCGATTTTGTAAATAGATATTTGGGGTATTCACATGGTGTGCTATCATGGTTTATTGTCATAATGTTCTAACATTTTACAATGGTTTAAAAATATTGTTGTTGGTTTGTAAACAAAAAGTGTCTTAAATAAATAGAACGTTGCTTGCTATGTTTATTGTGCTGTCGTAATGAATAGCACATTAAATTATGAGGGGTTGCTCACAACATTCGTATTTTTTCATGTTATTATTTTAAGACATATGACTTTATGACACCTTGTGAATCCCCCAATTGTAATCAAATGGGTTTTAAAGGGGCTAAATATTTCTGAAAATCTGCTTTATTTATATTTTTACTCCTAAAATCTTCATAATTTCCATGCAATATACCAGTATTTTCTGAAAACTTTCTTTAATAAACGTTTGTTAAATTTAAAAAAATATTTTCGAATACGGGAGTAAATTTTGTTACATTCTTGTTTAGTTTTAGCGGTAGTTTTTTTTGTGTATTTTAATAGAGTTAATAAAAGGTTTTCTTCGGTTCAATTCATTTTTGTGTTCGACTAACTACTCGTGCATAATTTTCTTATTCAAAAAGATCGTGCTTTAATTTTAATATTAAAAAAAAGTACTTTTAAAAATCACAATTTTACAAATACTTACGATACAGTATGTGAAGCCATTTCATGGCCATCCGAGTATAAATTCTGAACTTGACTATAATCGGTCCATTCGTGTGAGACATAGAAAGTGGCCGTAATGGGACAACCGTTAGGATTAACACGGCCCTTTTCGAATAAATCAATATACAATTGCTTATTCAAATCATTGACCGAATCGTCAAAGGTAATCAAAACAATTTGAGGAACTTGTTCCACGGATAGATCACCTTTGGTTTTTTTATTGCGGGGGGTTTTCAACACAAGACCAGTATAGGAATTATGCACAGGGGAGGGTTGGATAATGATAATGATTTTTTTTGTTATGGTTAAGCACAAAGAAAAAGGTTGTTCGATTAGAAAGGGGATGCAAATGATGTAAAAGCACATGAAAATAAAAAATAAGAGAAAAAATCATAAATAAAGTAAAAAAAATGATTTTAAACAAAAGATTTTTTTTAATTTTTTGTTGATTTCTTGTTTTGCTGTTTTGTTGATTTCATGTTATGATGCTTGATGATTTATTTATAAAATTTATTGGGGTTTTAACTTACGATACGGTATGTGAAGCCATTTCATGGCCATCCGCATATAAACTTTGGACCATACCATATTCGGTCCATTCATGTGATACATAAAATGTGGCCCTAATGGGACAACCGTTTGGGTTTTTACGTGTTTCATTATTAAATATTTCATCATAGTAATCAATATTTAGTGTACTAACAGCATCATCAAATGTTATCAATACAATTTGAGGAACTTCTTCCACTTTTAAATCTCCTAAATGGGTGTTTTGTTTATTAAAATTTGTATTTTTTTTTATATGCAAATTATTTTTTTTTTAAATATTTTTTAGGATCTTTAAGAAGATATCTTTGTTTGTGTGTTTTTTTTTATATATAACTTACCGGGTATATCCCTGCCACCACAATAACAATCGGGTAATAGACAGACATCTTTACGGCATTTTGCAGCGGTTTTGTCAGGTTGGGGTTGTGGATATAAAGGCTCTGGACGGCTGGGTGGATATTTATAGATATCGATAAATTCTTGAGCCTTGCTGACAATCGTACCGGAAGGTTTCAATGTGGGCCGAGTTCGTCTGTAGCAGAGAATGAAAATTGCATTAGGAATCAAAAATTATTAAATCTTGCATTCGGAATACAATGTATTATTGGTTTTATTATTTATTAAAATATTGATTAAATTTTTTTTAAAAAAAAGATGGACAGACAAAAATTGTGCTATTAAAAAATATTTAAGATTTTGTAAACATTTTTAAAAACCTTTTTTATTTTTCGAATTTATTCTATGAGATAAATTTCAGTTATGTATTTTATAAAGCTTTTTGTAATAGCTCTATTCCTTAAATTTTTTTAGAAATGATTTTATACACTACCAGATTATTATATTGTATTTTCTGGTAGTGTATAAAGTCATTTCTAAAAAAATTTAAGGAATAGAGCTATTACAAAAATCTTTATAAAATACAAAACTGAAATTTAACTCATAGAATAAATTCGAAAAATAAAAATGTTGAATATAATAAAGTTGCTTATAAAAAGAAATAATTCCCAATATCCATTTTTAAAAAATTTAACGACATTTTCGACAAAATTTAGAATTTTTAAAAAATGTAATAAATATTGCTTGTATGTTTTTAAGTTTGTAATACATATTTTTAAAGTATTCCTGTACGTTTTATTTGTCCTAAAGACGAAGCCTACTAAAAATGGTGAGAACTGGTCCATTATTTAGCATGGCCTCTACACAAGCTTCTTGCCGGAACAGTTTTTGTGCCCATTATATATTTAATATCTTATTGCGATGTAAACTTTAAAATAACAACAACTTTCATTAATTACACAGTACAACACATGATTACCACTCAATTCTGACAATTGCACGTGAAAGTAGCCCTAGAAATAAGAACTTCTGCATCATTAGTTTTGTCAAGTTGGCTGCATTAATAATTTAATGGCCATACGAATTTTTTTTTCTCAAGGAGCATTTTTATCACTTTTTCTATTATCACTTTTTCTATATTTTAACACGGTTGTATCTCGGTATTTCGTACGGAATATCTCTTTTGTTGAAGAGGAGAAAAAAGCGGAACATACCTACCCGAAAAAAGTGCATCCAGTTCCTTAAAACCCATTTTTTTTAATATGTTTTCCCCATTTTTACCTTTTTTGCTCAATAGCCGGATTACAAATCCACAAATATGCTGTTTTTAATCAGTCAATTGGTTTGACTATTTTGTGTTTTGTTTTACTTATTAACTTGAAATGGTGGTTGAAAATTTATATCAGCGTTACCGTTTTAGTTTTATTTTTCTCTGTATGTCTTTTGTTGTGGGCAATAAAAACGAAAATTATTCTGAACTTTTTTTTAATCAAATTTTATGGTCCTTTACTGCCTCATAAGCGTGGGTGTTTCTTCAGGTAACAAAACGCGCGAAACGCCATCATAAAGAAGATGTTTTTGAAGGTAAAACAAACATTTTCGTTTGGGAAATTACATTGAAAAGACAATAAAAAAACTAAAATTTGTTTTTGTTTTCAATAAAAGTTCCCAAATTAACATTTTAATTTGAAAAAAACAGGCAGGTCTATTATTGTCTATTTTTAAGCATTAATGGGTTTTCCAAAATTCATTACTGTCTAATAAGCGTGGGTGTTTCTTACAGGCAACAAAACGCGTGTGTGTGTTCATTCTTTTAATTTGTCGATATTGCTTATGGATGTAGTGAATGCATTTATGCAAATCTTTAATACATACATATATACTTCGTTTGACTCTCACGCGCTACTGTCTCCGTTACATACATATGTACTAGGGATGCCAAACGGGAAATCCCGAATCCCGGGATTTATTTTTATGAGTCCCGGGATTTTTAGCATATCAACTTTTATGTTCGTTTTTATTGAATTTTTATAGTATATACAAAAAAATTATTAAAAATATTTGGGTTATATTTTCTATTGCAAATAATTCTTATTTTTGAGTTTAATTTTTGTTTTTGGAACACAGCGAGTATTTAAAATTTGCAATTTTTGCTTGATATATGACGACTATTTCTGGATTTTTGTATTTTGCTTAATAGAAACCATTATTTTAAGTAGAAACGAAATTTGCAGATTTACATCTCAGCCTTTATTACAATTACGTTTAGCAAGTTCAGCTTTGGCTTAAGACATAATTCCAAATTAAAAATTATTATTTTTATGCAAAATATAGAAATCAAGAAATAGTTGTTATATATCAAGCAAAAAATAAAAATTATTCACGATCCAATTAAAGTTTTATTCAGAAGAAGAATAAAAGTAGATATAATTTGTATAACAATTAAGTCGTAATATTGATGAAATAGCTCATATTCCTTCCGCTCCAATAATAATAACAAATTTGCTTAAAAAACATACGGTATTCATAAATAAATAATTTAAACTTGAAATCTGTTTTAAGAAACATTTTATAAACATTTTGTTTTAAAATAAATTTCAAACGTACTTAAATTATTGATAATGAATTTCGCCCTCACCCTGGAGGTGTACTGCACTGCAGTCGACATAATTTGACAGTTTTTAACTCAGCTATCGAGATCGATGAGGGACTACACTTTGCCGTGTATTAATGTCGTCACAACTTAATTCACATTGAAAATTGAATTGCTGTCAAAAAACCGAAATGAATTGATCTAGAAAAACTAAGAGATACGTATGTTTTTTTAAGCTTTTTTCAGAATCTGCTCATTTTGATCATGGGTGACGCCAGTGTTATAAACATATGTATAAAATAAATTGTTTTGTTGTTTTCATTTTTAAAAATTTCTGTTACGTTTATAAAACCTTTTGAATATTTAAAAAGTGTTGTTTATTAAAAAAAAATTCCGAAAAATTCCGAAAAATCTCGAAAAATCCCGAAATCCCGGGATCCACAAAATCCCGAGATTTCGGGATCGGGATTTCAAAATCCCGAATCCCGGGATTTTCAAAAATCAGTCCCGATTGGCATCCCTAATATGTACGTATTTTGTTAGTACCTTTTTTGTTCATTCGGTTTTTGAAAGCTGTGCCCATGTTCTGTAACTCCCGCGGCGAGAAACTTTTCGATTTAATGTGAGAAATGAAACAAAAATGCCATAAATTGAAACAAACAGCTGTTTTTCTCACTAAACTCTGCCAGTGACATTTTTGGCGAGAAAAACTGTCACGTAAGGAAATTTTTCGCCAATATACTGCAAAAGTGTGTCTGTAAAATTTTTGTGAGAAAGTTCCCGCCTTGAACTGTTAAATAAACTTACGCATAAAATCGGGGTGAAAAAAAATTTTAACACTAAAAAATAAATTAAAAATTCAAAATGCAATGAATATTAGTATTTTGTTCTTGGCAGATTTTTTTCATTGTTTAATTATATTGCTTTTAACATTTTTGAAAAATATACGAATGTTTTCAAAGCAATTTTGTAATCAACAAACATTTAAGTCGCACTTAAAATTTTTTGGTATAGCCGACGGTTGTTTTTTTGCTGCCGTCGTTGAAAATTTTTCAATTTTAGTCAAATTTGGTCGCCGTCAACGTATGTTTAAATGGCGTTCATAACATCTGCAATTTAATATCGGCTTCGAGTGGAATATTATGACATTTATAACGTAACGACGTAATATATTTTGATAGTTTCCGACATGAGTTACAGGCACACTTTTTTTCTCACATTTCGAGAAACGATGGAATATTTTGTTTTACATGTTTTCGATGCGAGAAGTTCTCACCAAAGTTACAGAACATGGGTACTGTTTAATAAACAATCTTTTTGTTCAGAGTGAATTACATTTTTAAACCAGATGAACATTGACTATTTCAATATAGAAAATAACAAATGCCCAAAATTTTATGATTTTTGTTGAGTTTGTGGTCATATCGTCCCAAAAGTAGCCAAACAGGATCGAAAAAACTTGTTTACTGAGGAATTCAAAACAACGTTTTGCCATTATTTTGATGAAACAGGTTTAAGTGGTTCAAATCGTACGCCGAACAAAGTGTGCAAAAGTTGTTATAATACCCTGATAAGCTGGGTACATGGAAGAGGAGTACAGTTTTCTTTTATAAGGCCAATAATGTGGGTGCAAGACCTAACTGGACATAATGAATCCAGGTGATACGCATGCACAAATTCCGGCTATGGATTGAACAGAAGAAAATTGAAAACAAAAGTATACATTCCCGCTTTTACTGCGACACTTCCAGTACAACGCGCTGCTGTTACCGATCCAACTAAACCCCCCGAGTGTGGATAATGTGTCCCTGCAAGCCGATACCGTTTTCACCAATCCGCTTATGAGACAGTAAAGGACCATACAATTTGATAAAAAAAAAGTTCAGAATAATTTTCGTTTTTATTGCCCACAACAAAAGACATATACAGAAAAATAAAACCAAAATTTTCAACCACAATTTCAAGTTAATGAGTAAAACAAAACACAAAATAGTCAAACCAATTGACTGATAAAAACAGCATATTTGTGGATTTCTGATCCAGTTATGGCGCAAAAAAGTGAAAAATGGGGAAAAAATTGTATAAAAATGGGCATTTTTGCGATTTTTGGGTAGGTATGTTCCTATTCAATATCTACAACTTTGCTTCAGACACAAAAGAGATACTCCGTACGGTATAACGAGATATAACCGTGTTAAAATATAGAAAAAGTGATAAAAATCCACCTTGAGCAAAAAAATTCGTATGGCCATTAAATTATTAATGCAGCCAACTTGACAAAACGAATGATGCAGACGTTCTTGTTTTTGAGGCTACTTTAACGTGCAATTGTCATAATTGAGTCCCTAAGCAATGAGCTGAAAAATGTTGTACTGTGTTATTATACTGTATTGAAGTTTCGTTCGATTTTGTTTTAAATTACTAGAAACTATTTCATAGTCTTCAGTCTATAATTTATCATAGAGGTAAAGGTCACTCCCAAAAAACAGTTAGTACGCCTAAAATAATTTAACGGTCAATCAAAATCTATGTTTTTTTTTGTTTCCAAAAATTCATAAAGAAATATAGGGCCCAAAGTTTTATAATTTCGGAAAGCCATAAATCATGAAAATCGCTGTTCGGATGTTAATTTTATTGACGATTAAGTGAAGACACCTTTATTATTAACACATACATGATAAATGATAAAAAAGAATCAGTCTGTGTATAGATTTGGATTCATCAGGCTAAGATCAATTAAAATCATATAACAAAGTTCTTGCTTCCGACTTATTTATTGTAATTTGGCAACATCTCAGTGATTTGAAACAGAAAACCGTATGAACACTTTTATGTATTTCCTCTATACTCAACACTACTAATTGATTAGCTTTGAATTGCGATATTTAAATGTAAACTTGATATAGAGATTTTGTTGATATAGCGTAATTTGAGGCAGTGTTCGAAAAAAATCATTAAATATCGTTCTTTAGTGTTGGGTTCGGTAGATTTGTGAAAAACAGCAACGCTAATACTGTGGTTTTCATGGGCAACCGCGTTTGTCCATTTGTTCGATTTTGAGATGTTGATGCCATATTTCTTAATTTTAAGCGTCCTTTACATGGTTCTTAAAATTTCTGTTGTGTTCGGTTCAGCACATTAATGTTCGTTCGTTTCAGTTGTGCTAAGCTGTGTGGCCATTTTGGCTTATTTGCGGCTAAATTACAATTTTTTATTAAGCTGCTAAATTTTCATTTAGCTCTTCGCATTTTATTAAGCATTTTTAGAAATGTTTTTAACTCTTGGATTGGAATTTTGTTTTGATTTTACTGAAATTTTATTAAAAATTATAATAAATTTTGACTTCAAATTGTTGTACCTAAAATAATTTCGTATGAAAAGGGATACTTTTTATGTTAAGAGATATCTTGCCTGAATTGTTAAAAAAAAATAGAATAATCAGGGTATATTAGAAATGCCCTTATCGTGCTGATTGTAAATATTAATATTTTCCCTTTGATATTACGATATAAAAGTACAAGGAAGTTTCACTTTGTATTCAGATAAAAATTCAATAATGTAAATGTATGAAAAAATAGCTTGCTCCAAAATGCCGAAAAAATAATAATTCTAAAGCTTCAACTTTTCTTAAACTATAACAAATAAAATGATCTAAAAATTTGTATATCATAGAAATAAATCGTTTATATTTAGCATGTATCAGGGGCTTGCGGGCCCCTAAATTTAAAATGTAATCCAACTACAGATATTTTTTTAATTAGGCTTAAGTTCATTGAATTTCCTTTTTTTTCGGTCGAGTGAGTAAAACGGCAAACCCCACTGACGAGATTGTGTGGTTACAATCGAAACTAGTATGGGCAACCTGTCCGTGAAAGCCTGGGTTCAAATCTCAGCGCAGTCAAGAATGAAAAATTATCAATAAAAAAAAATTTTAATTGATTTCATGTTGTTAAATTCCTGTCTTCATAAAAAAATTTTAATGAAAATTAAATCCAATGAACTTAAGCCTAATTAAAAAACTATCTAAATTTGGATTAAAAACCATTAACAGTTCAACAAAATAACCACAATGCTAGTAATCCAACTACTTCATGTGTTTCGGATGCTTTACTAGAATCTATCCCCTTGTTGAAGTATAACCATTTATTTCCATTTCGTTAAAAACTAAGTCAGTAAAATGTATTTTAATGCCAATAAAATTTAAAATCTTTAAAAAAATGTAGCATTATTTTTAGCATTTTTAAAAATCATTTTTAGCATTTTTTAGCTGTAAAATTTTTTTTGGATCTGGTCACCCAAAAATCAAAATTTTTTCACAAAAACAAAATGCATATACGAAAAAAAAACAAAATGCCAGCGAAAAACTATTACACCAACAAAACGTGTGCACAATAAACACACTAGCTATTCGTGCTTTTGTCGTTGCCAAATTTTCTTTTTAAAAAGTGCGAAAAAGATGGGTGCCATCAAAATTAATAAATTATGGTGTTTTCTTTTCTACAAAAAAAAAAAAAAACCAACTTGTTAAAAGGTACATGTATAAAATATCTTACCGACCCTGTAATAATGCAATTTTTTAACAAAACACAAAATTGGACTGCCCTGTGTTTAACAGCTGACAAAAAGTTTGTTCTTCAAAATATAAAAAAAATATACATCAACCACAATATGTGAATAGATTGATATTAAATAAATAATTAAATAAATAAACAAAATTAATGACGAAATTAAAATTTCTTTATTTTGTTTTTTATAAAATATGTTAACAAGAAAATACCTTTGCCAGATTGCCGATTTTTTAACATCAAGTTTTTAAGATTTCTTGATTTGACTCTTTTTTTCAAAAACAATCTTATAACACCGAATTCATTAAAATGTTATATCAACGACAACATATCATTAACAGTGTAATGCTTTCTTATGTTTTTACTATTAAATAATAGAAAAAATAACTATTAAAATTTTAAATTTTTACTGTCCTGATTAGAGTAGATTTTTTCCCAACTTCGTCTGGTAACCCTATATATAAACAAAAGCCATCTTTTTACAGGGCATTCTCAACACTGTCGATTTATACAGGGCGTAATCTGTAATGCCTTATGCCATTAGTAAGTGCGATTTTTTTAGAATAAAACATGCTGCCCTTTAAGAGAGAAAAACATTTTTAAGAAACGAACACCAAATTGCATTTTTTTAAATAAAATGTCACATTTTTTGTAGAAAAGAAAACACCATTAATGTTCGTATTGCTCCACCACGATTATTATTAGCCATATTTAGCACCCTTTCATGTTGTTATATTTTCAAAACTGAAAAAATGCCTCGGTGGTATAAGACTTACCAAAAATTAAAAGGTGGAATCTACGGTTGATGGATATTTGAAGGATCTAGAGAGTTCTTACTATAAACAGAGTATTAAGTCTATTAAGTATTAGAGATTAAACAATTCTAGTCTTGCAATTTTTGTATTTTTATTTTGTATTTGCTCTTCTCCTTTTTATATTTATATATAAATACAAAAACAGCCAATTTCAAGTTAAAAAATGCCCGAATTACAAAATAAAACAGAATTGCAGTACCGCTTCCCAATCTTCACACCCCTCTAACAAACTAACTCAATAATTGCTGCAACAAAAATTGCAAGTCTGGACGATTACTAAGTGATTTTCAAAGAGATAGTCAAAATTTATCAATATAGATCAAAATAATAAGTTTTTGTTTTTTTTTTTGTATTCTGTAATTCTTTTATATTTTGATAAAATTTTCATGAAATAGGAAAATATATCGGCCAATAATAAAAATACCTCTAAAATTTGTATTTCAAATTAAAAGTTTTCTCATATCTTACTTTTAATAAATTTGTATAATTATAAGAAACTAATTTTACTTACGGTGGATGTGTTCCACGATTGCTAGTCACTGGTGCTGCATCACGATCTCCTTGATAAGCCGAGCTACCGCGATTCCTGTTACTATTCGAATTGATTCTAATTATTGTCAAATTTCAAAAAATTTTGTGTAAACAATTTAGTAAAAGAAATAAATAATAGAAGTTAGAGAGAAAAAAAAGAAAAAAGACAAGATTTTAGAAACAAGGCGGCGTACAATTTTTTTTTTAATCACGAAAATAATAAAAGAAATAAACTTAGACAAAAAACAAAACGACACTTTATATTATAAATAAAATAGAAAACAAAGAATTTAATAAAACTGGTTAGTAACAAATAACAATCAAAATTATTTACAAAATACAAATAATTAATAAGGCATTAATAAAAACACCAGAAAACCTTTTAAGCAAAAAACTTTTAAATAAAAATTAACAAAAAATATAATTAAAGTGATGAATTCCCCAACAGTAAGATTTTTTTTTGTGCGATACGAATAAAAAATGCATGTTTTTTATTTTATTTATATACAGTGAGAACCAGAAAAAGTGAGACAGGTTGTTTGGTGATAAATGGTTTGATTTTTCTTTTGTTTGTACAATTTTTACAGTTGTGTTTAATTTTTTTCTTTTAAAAAATGTGTAAAGTGTAGTTTGTTTTTTTTTCTGAAAATAAAATTTTGATTTTGCTAAAAGTATTTTGGGGTATATTTGTTTTTTTGGATGTATGGAAAGTTAAGGACGGATGGAGTTATAAGGGTTTCTGATGGTGATTTTAAATAAGGTTTGGGTTTTTTTTTTGTTTATGAGAGAACGACGTTTAACGTTCGACTTAAAGGTGGGGGTCTTTATAAATAAAAGTTTCTTTTATTAGTTGTTTTAAAGTTTTATTGAAAATAATATTCGTTGAAGTTAGTTGTAGTGCGTAAGATTTTGTTCTTTACTGTTATTTTTTATAGAATCTTTCCTAGTGAATAAGATAAAAAAATCATATTTAGTGTGTACGCTAAGTATATTTTAGATGCTTTTTTTTGTCAATATTTCAGACGTGGTTAAGGGCGAAGATTAAGAAGAACTTTGATCTTGTTTAAAAATCCAGATAAGTTGACTAATAAATCTGTAATGTTTTTTTTGTTGTAATTTTTAGATATTCCAGATTTTGTACAGTGAACAGTCTACAGTGAATCTCTTTTTTTTATAATTTTATCGAGCGGTATTAATAGGTTATTCATTTGGTTAACCTTTAATATTTTAATCGATTAATTACTACCCGATTAACTGATCGGTTAATTTAAAATTGGCCATTTTGGATTAACGATTAAACTCGTTAATATCAGTCAATTAACCGATTTAAATTATTTGTAGTATTATAACATATTTTTTGGGTTTTTAATTACTACCCGATTAACTGATCGGTTAATTTAAAATTGGCTATTTTCTATTAACGATTAAACCTGTTAATTTCAGTCAATTAACTTATTTAAATTATTTGTAGTATTATAACATATTTTTTGGGGTTTTAATTAATTGTTTCGTCTTTTTTGCATATAAAAGGTATGCGTTTAGAAAACATTTTTTCATACACACAAAGAAGGTGTTCAGTTATCTTTATTTTAAATAAGTGTTTGCTATCAACAGCTTTTTGTTTCACGTACTTTTTATATGTACAGTATCCTTTTTTTATACGTACACATCCTTTAGTTGCAGCCAAGTCGTGGACTATATCGCTAAAATTACTATAATAAGCCTTATTAACTTATATGCCCCTATGAGTCATAGAACCGAATTTGAATATAAAAAATTTATGTGAATATAGAAAACAAACAAAAATCATATTTATTACACCGACAGCGAGCTTATGGTTTTGCGACAGAGTTACATCTATATATGTATATAAAAATTAAAAACGTTTTTACAGTAACATCACGTGAGCCCTAAAAATAAAATACGCTACTTATTTTTTCGATAAGGGCAGGGGAATTGGTACCCCCCATAGGATGCCAATATTAAATATCGCATATCTTAAGATCCGCTGCACGCATTTTGTTGAACTTTTGGTAGAAGGATCTTCTGAGCTCCAAAATTGAAATAAAATAGCAGGGGGGGGGGGGGGGGGGGAGTGGTGCCACCATAGGACGCCAATGTTTAATATCGCATATCTTAAGAACTCTTATAGTGAGCATGTTCAAACTTTGTAAAAGTCTTACTTATGGTATACTACACTTTTGAAAATAAAAATAAAGCGGGTAGGCGCAGGGGGGAAAATACCTCCCATAGGATGCATATTTCTTGAATTTTTTGTAGTAGGATCTTCTGAGCACCGAAATTTAAGTATGATAGCTGCAGGGGAAGTGTCTCCCGTCCATAGGACGCCAATGTTTAATATAGCATATCTACAGAACTGTTCTATTGAGAATGTTCAAACCTGGTAAGAGTCACTCTTATGGAAAACTATTTAAAAATATAAATAAAGGGGGTAGGCGCAGGGGGAGTAATACCCCCCATAGGAAGCATATATTTAATATCGCGTAGCTGAAGAAATATTACAGCGAGAGTCTTCAAATGTGGTTAAAGCCACTTTTATGGTAAACTATAAATTCAAAATAAAAATGGGCGGGGTAGACGAAGGAGGAGCAATACCCTCCATAGGACGAAAATATAAAATACTTCATATCTGAAGACAAAAGTCTTCAAGCTTTGTAGGACCCACTCTTATGGTAAATTACACCTTTCAAAATAAAAATATAACATATAAATGAAAAATCGTATGTTTGTTTGTTCTCTACAGACTCCTAAGCTACTGAGCCGATTTGCCTGAAAGTTTCATAGTAATTTCCTGATTACCCGGCGCTTAACAAAGGCTATTAATATATTTTAATTTTCAAGTAGGCGTGGCACCAACCATACAATAAAAATAAGAATAACCTTATATCTGGAGGACGGTTACAGTAAGAGTTTTCCAATATGAAAGAAATAACTTCGTTATCAATACACGACATCTGCCTAAAAGGCGGCTAGATTAGCCAAGCGAGCGTGGCACCTCCCATACAATGGCAATAAAGATTTCTACGCTTTTGGAGTACTGTAATAGTGAAAGTATTCCAATTTTGTACAAATATCTTAGATAATAACCCACAACATATTTCAAAAGGTAGTTCAATGGGAAAAGTGTGCAATGCACCTCCCATACGAAGACACTTGAAATTTCTGTAAATCTATTAAACGGTGACTGTAAAATCATTAAAATTGTGTCCAAGATGCTTTGCTTTTTAAACAAATCTTACCAATTTTATTTCGATGGGGTAGCAAAGCACATCGGGTTAAGCTAGTACTGTATAAAAATATAGCTAAAACAATAGAAAAATAATTCATAACTGATAAAAAGACGAAAACTGATTTTGTGTCTTCGAAAACTTATATGCTAATGTGACTGTAACGC
Source organism: Pollenia amentaria (assembly GCA_943735925.1). Taxonomy (NCBI): domain Eukaryota; kingdom Metazoa; phylum Arthropoda; class Insecta; order Diptera; family Polleniidae; genus Pollenia; species Pollenia amentaria. The sequence continues at coordinate 180,610,067 of OX031007.1, read as the reverse complement.
TAACAATTGGCTTTACTTAAGCCTTTGCAAGCCGCTGATAGATGGAATATATGCCAGATGGGCTTATATCGCTATCGAAAATAAAGATATAATGGACTCTACCGCTAATATGACCAAAAACGGTAGTGACTACATATAAACAAGAAGTACTGTATGTGTTTAGTTCTTTCTTCTCATATCAATATTTTAACAGAATTTACTGAAACAATTAGAAGTGTTAAAAATTTAAAAAAAATAAAAACGGACTATAATGGCATAATTGAAGATTTTATATGTTTCGAGAAATCCAGGAAAAATACTGAGTGATTAGATATTCTGTATTATGGGTTGCTTTCGATTTCTTCAACATCAACGATAAATGAAAGAATTTTTTCCAAGTCAAGTTTTAATAAAACTAAAGAAAAGAATCGCTTAAATCCGTAACATTCAAACCAAATTATTTGTCTTAAAGATTATTTTAGAAGAACTCCTTAAACTGTTGAAATCATAGATGGGGGTATTGCACTCATTTTGCAGTTTTAACTCACAGTTAGTGATAGTGCAAAATTATTGCAATCATTTTGTTGATGTTGAGTGATGAATTAAAAATTTGTAGCCTCACATGAGTGATACTGATGCTAAAATAGTTTTATATAAGAAAAAGCAATCATCAGTTTATTGCAACTTTTTTGCTCTTCACTCATTTGAGTGCAACTTAAAATTTTGCACTAAATTTACAAACAAAAAACTAGTTTTTTTTTCATGATTTAAACCATGAGATATTCCGTTTTTGACAAATTATTGACATGTTGTTTAATTTCCTTTCTCTTGCATATCATAGCAATTATGCTCATACAGAACAAGATTTTTAAAATTTTAGTGAAAGAGTCGGTTTATAAGCAGCTTTTTTGATTGCAAGTACAAATTTTGCACTATTTGAATTGAGTGCAGATTTTTGCATTCAATCTTCGTTTAGTGAAAAAATTTGCAATATCACTAATTTTTTTTAGTGGTAGCTAAAAAATAGCACTCATCACCAAAGCTGATAAAAAAAGAGTCCAAACTAATTTTTTTGCAGTTTTATTTAGTGATAGTGCAGTGCTGACTTAAATCAATATTTAGTGCACTACCCCAAACTATGATTGAAATAACTAATAAAATTACTGTTTATTTTTAATATGGTTGAAGCTTCTTAATAAGGCTCTAACTTAACCATACTATGGTTGCCGGTGGCAATAACATTTTTAAATTAACCATAGTGTGTTTAAAAATATTTGTTAAAAACAGTTTTATTTTTTTTCTCTGTATGCGGAATTAGGTTTACTTTCTTCTTTTCTATGCATCGCATAAGTTTAAAAAAAAGGTTAATCAAATGCATAGAATGCGTGGTGAAGAGCTCTAGCTTAACAAGTCGCCGTTTTTAGCCTTTAAAGATAACCAGCTAATGATTAAAGTTTTTGCCCCGACATTTATATTTTTAAAGATTTTTGCTGTCATTTCTGTTATGCACATGAAAATTGCCGATATATTTCGTTACTTCTGTAGTATAAATGATAACGGCTTTAAAAAGTCTGATGAAAAAGTTTTTAATTTCATCACTCTTATAGCTTTTTACATTGAACAACATCTTACATCTACCATCACTTTGTGAAGATGTCAATATCTTCCCATAAGAAATACATAGAGCTAAAAATCAAAATCTTTACAAGATGTTCATATCTCATTTTATTCCATTCTACATCTTTCTATTATTTTAGTGTCATTACTAGAAAAGTAGCAAGAAGTTCTATTAACATTGTGACATAATTGACAAAAAGACGTTTGTTTTGAAAGTAGCGTTACCATTTGTCAAGTTTTCACTTTTTTGCAATGTTTTTCCGTTAAATATTTTTTATATTTTTATATATTTACTCCCAATTCCACCAATTCTTATCGTTTTTTATGCCAATAGTCGTCATCATTCGATCCGTTTGCAATATATTTTGTGTGGTCTCAGTAATCATTTGTAGTTTAGGATGTACCGGTGATTAGCCGTTAGCATCCGAATCTGATATCGGGATTGCCAATTGAAGCCTCCAGGCATTCTTTTGGCACAGTGCTGCTAATTAAGCCATTTTTCACCTTGCTAAGCCATTAAAAAATAAGTTTAGCCATTTTCCAACTTGTTTAGTCATAAAATTTTTTTCCGTTTTTTCTTTGAAAATAATAACTTTTAATTTCTTATAAAAATTTACAAAATTGCTATAAGTAAAATAAACATTTTTAACAATTAAAATCATAACTTTTACAAATTTTGAAAATCGCTTAAGTTTTCACAAAAAAAAGCAACAAAGCAACATCTCTTAGCGCCAAACAATGTAACTGTGTATTGTGCAAGGCGAATTCATACAGGTGACCGCATCATGATATAGAGTTATGCTAGCTATTTAAATATACTTTGTATTTTGTTTTTGTAAAAAGTTAGCGTGAATGTCAAAATTATTTGTTGAAAACATAAACAAGGGACTTTTTTTGTTTATAAAATATACACAATTGCTTTAGAAGCTAAATATTTTTCCTGTTTTGCAAATTTATTGTGGTATTTTATATTCACTTTTTCTGTTTTATTAAATTTAAATAAGTTTTTTTTCAATTATTTAGATTTTTATAGAATTTTAAATTTTAACTAATTTTTTCACAAAATGAAAACAAAACTTGACATTCAGCATACACACAAATAAATAAACAATAAACAGATGACTCGAAAATGTCACTTGTATGAATTCGCCTTGGTATTGTGTGCAGGTGGCAACAAGAAATTTATCAAGTAGGCAAATATTTTTATCATAACAATTAAATATTGTTTATCTTTTTTTATTTTTTATTGTTGATTTGGGCTCAAAAAAAAAAAATGGATAAATGTTGTCATGATTATGATTTACCTTCAAAATATTTTTAAGTTGCAAATTGATCTCAATTTACAATGTAATGATTTTTTTTTGAATATTGGTTATTGAATTTTAATGTGTTTTTATTTAAAAAACAATTTTAGGCATTTTTTAGCCTTTACTTTCTGTAAATTTAGCCATTTTTGGTCACCAAGTTTTGCCAACACTGTTTTTCCTCGCCATGGCATAACAAGGATCATAGGCATACTCGGTATTTGTAGGAACCTGAAAGACCTGCCGAGACTCTCCCCTTGTAACCGCTGACTGTCCGCGACTGCCCAGAGGCAGCTTACCCGTAGCACTCCCAGAGGCGGATAATAAACCACACAAGTTCAAAAAAATAATGTCGTTTGGATTATTATTTGAAATTAAATTTCAAATATATTTTTGTGTTTTCTTTTAAAATTTTGGTTCTTTTCTTAAAAAGTTTTTTTTTTCAAAAATGGTAACATTTTTGATGACAGTAGAGGTAAGATGTAATCAATGTAAACGATTTTTTCACATTTTCTAGATCTTTGATGGTAGATATTAGATGTTGATCAGTGCAAAAAGCCTATTAGAAACAATATCTTATGTTAACATCATCAATAATGCCGTTAGAAGAAATAAGTTTTCAAGCAGGTTCTTAGATAGTTAATATTTGCATTTTTTTTCAAAGTAAAAGACATTTCATTGAGATGAAGATTTGTTGGATGTTATTATTCCATCATAAATCGATTATTTCTATATTATTTATCGTAGATTTAATTTTAAAATATTAAATGCTTGCTTAAGTTGACTTAATGCCAATTTGATTTAATGGCAACTTTGATATCTTCACGTTGGAAAGTACACACGGGCAAAGTTTCAATTATTTTGTGTAATTTTTTTATAGTTTTAGCAAAATTATTTGCTTTTTTGTACCCTTCACCGAAGGTAAAAGGGTATATACTAGTTTGTCATTCCATTTGTAATTTCTCCAATATTGATCTTAGTCCCTCTGAAGTATAATTATTCTGTCTGTCTGTTAGTATGTCCGTTGAAATGGGGTTTTCAAAGAGCCCAGATATGATGGGGCCTTGGTATTTATATATTTATGTCACATATAGTCCCGAATTATTTGCTATTGAAATTCAGCCTGATCGCTCCTTAAATGGCTGATATATGAGCAAACAACCACGACTATATCAAAATTTACCTATAAATCCCTTGTTGTTGTTTTTTTTATGGATGCATATCTGCTCTTTTTTCATTCTGCTCTTAGATTGTGTAATGGAATCAACCAACAGGGAGTCCCCTACCGGTATTCGATGGAATATCATGGAATACCTGAATGATATATACTATGCAGATGACATATGTTTAATGGCCCACCGCTTTGCCGATATTCAGGCATAGTTAAAAAGTCTCCCCCAAAATGCCAAAAAATTAGGATTGAGAATAAACTTCAAGAAGACACAGCTGATGCGTATCGAAACTAATATAACAACACCACTCATTGTCGGTAATATGGAATTTGAAGATGTAGAATCTTTCAATTATCTCGGATGCATAATTACAAAAAACGGTGGCTCTGTAGCCGATGTTATAACCGCATTAACAAGGCACGTGTTGCGTTCCTCAAGCTGCACAAGGTTTGGCGCGCTAACAACTTATCTCAAAAGCCCATACTACGTATATTCAACTGCAGCTTAAAATCTGTACTGCTATATGGTTGCATTACATGAAACCTCACAAAATTTACTATGAACAAAATACAAACGTTCGTTAAACGGTGTCTGAGACAGATATTACGGATTTACTGGCCGAGTTGGCTATCCAATGAAACCCTGTGGAATCTGGCACATGGCTGCCCTATTGAAAGCGATATACGAAGACGTTAATGGACATGGATCGGCCATATTCTCAGACGATCACCAACTGATATTGCCAGAGCTGCCCTAAACTGGAATCCTCAAGATCAGCGTCAGCCTGGTCGACCACGTAATTCCTGGATTCGGACCCTCAAAAAATAATATGAAACTGCTCTTCATGGAACGAGATTAAACTACTTGCCATAGATAGAAATAGATGGGGAGAATTCGTTGACGCCCTATGTTCTCTGTGAACATTTAATTTAAATATTTTATTTAAAATTTTTTTTTTGTATACATATTATTTTCGGATAAATAAATAAATAAATATATATATATATATATATGTATATATGTATATATATGGAAAACGGCAAGGGCCAAAATTTCCAAATAGGGCATCTTGGTTATCAATATACAACATCTGACAATATGTGGGAGGGATTAGACAAGTGGGCGTATCACTTCCCATACAAATACATTGTAGATCTCTGTGTATCTGGAGAACGACAAGAGCCAAAGTTTACAAATTAGGTACAAGCATCATGGTTATCAATACACAACATCCGACAAAATGTGGATGTGATAGATCTATTTATATCTAAATAACGGTACCCAATAAAAAACAATTGTGTTTTTTGGAGCACTTAAGAGCTTCAAAAAACTCTCTTATACAACCGCATAATCGAGCGCTTTACTAAGAGAGCTTTTATACAGCAGAAAACGATAACGAATAAAATATACAAAAAAAAGCTGCTATTTTAATGCTGACAACGAAGAAGCTTTTAAAGCAAAAAATAAATAAAAATATTATTATGATATACGAAAATGCTTGAAAAAAGGCATTTAAACCAGTAAAAGCAAAACATTAATGAATATGTTAATATAGTTAGCCCTAAAAAGCACTTTAGGAGTGCTTTGTTTGCATGTTTTTTTATGTTAAAAGAAGCGCTTATTGTCAGCAAAAAATAGTCCTCCAAATCGGGAACACGCCATACAAAAATCAGGCATCCCATCAGCAGGGTTGAAGCGATTTGAGGTATGAATTCATACATAAAATCTGCTTTTGGAGCACATTTTTTACTGGGTATTTATATAACTTTCTGTTATCTGTTATATTCTGTTATCGCACCATGGTGAAGGGTAAATAAGATTCGGCAAAGCCGAATATAGCACTCTTACTTGTTTTTTTTTAATCTGCAATAAAATTTGGAATAAAAAATTTAAAAAACTTTAATCGCCGAGAGGTGATGATTATATTACAATAGGAGAAAATTTTCAAAAATTACATTTAAAGTTGAAAATTGCTCTCCTTATTGCCATAGTTATAAGAACATTATTGTGAGATACTTTTATGGAAAAAGGTTCGAAGACATTCTTATTGTATATCTGGAGCACTTAAGGAATCAGGAATTTTTAAAATCCCCAAAGTTTTTAATTTTAAAAAATTTTCTCGTATATCGTAAAAACACGATTAAAATACAAGCGAATTAAGTGTTATGAAATGGTGCAAACAACAATTAAGTAATTAAAAAAATTCAAAAGCTAATTATGGAGTGCATCTAACTATAAAAAGGACCTTTTTCGGTTCTCACATTTGATTAAATAAATTTTATGTGCGAATTTATTATAACCAGTTAAACAAAATTAGCAAAAAAAAAAAATCCAATTCTAAAAATTAAATTTACTTAAATACTTTAATTAAAATATCGAATTTGACCACCACCTGATTTTTTTACCAAACTATTTTTTTTTAATTTTGTTGGAAAAAAAAACAAATATCTAAAATATTACTCAGCGTACAACATGAAAAGTATAAAAACTCCTTAATATTACGCTAAAGTTGTGAATAAAACTTTTATTTAATATAGTTTTCGTAATTAGAGTTAATATAAGAAACTAATTTTTTTATTGTGAATTTGCTTTTTTGATGCTAAAGTTTGATTTTTAGTAATAAAAGTATTCGATTTCGTATTGAAAATCCCAATAGAGAAAAAAGTGCATTAATGAGGTCTAGATAAACTTTTGGGATATAAGAGAGAAAGATTTAAACGAGGAATTACTAAGACAACATATGGCAGGAAGCTGGCATAAATTTCTTACAGAAAATATGCCAGAAATCTAGCATATATTTTGCATTTTTTGCACTCTGCTTTAAATCTTTTCATTTCAGTATCCCAAGCAATCCAAACCCCCATTATTCTTTTTTTTTTGTTAAAGCCAGTGAAATTATATATTTTTTTATTTTTAAAAGTGGTAGAACAAAAGGAGTTGATTTTTTAACTGTTGAAAATAGTTACTAGTTTTAATTTGTTTGAATATTAATACCTCGTTGGGATTTCATTGCATTTAGCATTTGACGTAGTATCTGAACATTTAACCGTAGAACCCAAAGAGAATTTATTATTTGATCTTCCCGCTGCCGCTGAGGAGGTATTAGGCCCAGCATTATTGTTACCATTGAGCGAGGAGGAAGAGGAGGGGGAGGCAGTAGCAGCTGCTGCTATTGATGATTTAAGAGCATTATTAACTCTTGAGACACGAGCTGGTGGAATATTGCCCGAGGATGAAGATGCTGCTCCCGCTGTTGAGTGTTTGTTTGTTTGACTGGAGTAGGCATAAGCAGGAGATTGAGGCGGTGATGGTGGTTGCGGTGTTGTTGTAGTAGTTGATGTTGTAGTTGTTGTTGTAGTTGAGAAGGAAGACGAGGAAGTTAAATAACTATAGGTTGAGGATGGAAATTTGGGAAAGTATTTAGGCGTGGTTGTGGTTGTCAGTAAAGTGCTACTAATTTGAGATTTCTGTGTGGCACTAGGGATGTTTGTGGTTTTTGCTGTATCTGTTGTTTTTGTTGTTGCTGTGGTGGGTGTGGTGGAGTGTGTGCTTGTGTAATGTTTTGAGTTCAAATTAGTTGTTTGTAATGCCGTGCTAGTGCTAATGGCAGTGGTAGGGGGTTTGGGTGTAGTTGTCGGTCTAAGGGTCGTTGTGGTAGTTGTAGTCCATGTGGGTCTTTGTCCGGTCGCAGCATATAGATTTTTAATTTCTTGTACTGCTGCTTTGATTTCGGGTTCCGAAAAGTCATTAACAAATTGCGGTGAAGATGATTCGTTTTCATCACTATCAACCCCGGCCAAGAATAACTGTAATTGTTCGAGTACTGAAGAGCTAAGGAATTTTGAATTCGATGGCTTTGTAGAGGACGTGATATAGCCTGCATTCTGTAAACTTTCTGCCAAAGTATGTTCCCCTGTTTGCTGCCTATACTTATTGGAGTAATAGTATTTTAGTGGTCTATCTGTTATGGCTACGACATGTTCTTTTTCTGTAGTTTTTGTTAACTTATTGATCTCAATACTGTTATCCTGATTATTCAGCACCGGGCCGGCTACCAAAGCTTCGGCTCTGGGATGTTGATCAAAAGCTTCGTTTTCGTTTTGCTTTTTAACATCCTGGTTGTTATTTTGATACTTTTCTCTGGGTTTGATTAGAATATCCGTAGGCGCTCTTTGATTTTGTATAATTGCTATTCGCGCCCTTTGTGTTTTACGTCTCCCTTGTAGTTGAGAGCTTGGAGCTGTGGTACTTATTTCTTCGGAAATAGGTTTAAAACGATGTTTAGGTGCATAAGTAGTGGGTTCATCTCTTTCCAACAGATTATTTGCTGTCGCAATTGTATATCGAGATCTGCCTCTTGGTCTGGGTTTTTCTGAAACATCGTTACGATTATAAGACTGGACACGCAAAGAGGTACTTAATATAGTAGACATAGTTGTGGGTGTGGTACTTTCTGTAGTAGTGGTGGGCGCTTTTGTGGAAGTAGTTGTAGTGCTACTAGTAGGCGTTGTTGTACTAAAACCGGCCTTGTTATTGTTATTTCTTACGTGTCCTATAACTACATCACTTATACTGAAATTTCGTGTATTGGTCGCCATTGTGGCAATTAAGGTCTCATTTATATTTTTCGGTGGGGAAGTTATTATAAAATAGCTTCTTAAGGGTTTGTTAGTCGTTTGTAAAAATGGATGTGGAGTGCTGGGTTGTGAAAAATATTTTGGTTTTATTGTTGATCTGGAAGAAGAATATGATGATCTTTCTTCTTTTTGCAAAAGATTTTCTAAACTCTTATATGGTGAAACAAAACGTTGGCTGGAAGATGTGCTGGTTTTTTGTAAATTATCCTTAAAAACTGCAGAACGTGCAGTAAAAGTTTGTATGGGTCTTTCAGTGGTTGTAGACGTAGAAGTGGTTGTAGTTGTAGGTGTAGTGGTAGTAGAAGTCGTTGTAGTTCTGGGTGTTGTAATAGTAGTTGTTGTTGTGGTTGTAGTTCTCGGCGTTGTGGTGGTAGTAGATGTTGCGGTGGGGCTTGAACTAGAGCTTGCCGTTCTAGGTAAATATTCTTTAGCTACAGATTGCAATTTACTAGATTCTGTTGGTATTCTATAGCTATAATCATAAAAAGTTTGTGCTCTTGGACTGAAAGTGGTTGCTGAAGTTGGGGGTATAGTTTGAAAAGTTGGTCTACCATTTCGCCAAGTTCTTAAAGATGGTGAATATGTTGTTGGCTGTATATCTTCATCATAATACGTTTCTACGTATACAATTTCTGTATGAGGTCTTAATATTGGTTTTTCTGTGGTGGTTGTAGTAGAGCTAGATGTAGAAGTTGTGGTGATACGTTTTGTAGTGGGAGCTTCAGTGGTTGTAGTCGTTGTACTTGAAGTTGATGTTGTCGTTGGTGTGGTTGTCCTCAATGTGGTTGAGCTACTAGATGGTATGGTAAAATATTGTATGGCCGGTCTTCTTTCGTATAAAGGTTTTGGCGTTTCCTCTATCGGGGATAATTGTTGGGCTCTTAATGTAAAACCATTACTACCGGTTTGCAGGCTATATTCAAATGGTTTGGCTTCTGTTGATGTTCTTAATGTTCCCGGATATCTGAGAGTTGTTGAGGAACTAGCCTCTTTTAACACCTCAAACTCTTCGCCAGATTCCTCCTCGCCTATGGGGTTTATTTTAATGGAAGGCGGTTTAAATCTTTGAGGAGCAACATCTGATATCACATAGTTTTTTATTTGTTTTTTAACATCTTTTGAATTTGTTCTTGATTTTTTATCCTCGGCAAATTCATTGCTCTTAAGTCCACCATAAATATCATAACTTTTTGATTTAAACTCACTATTAGATTTATCGGTTTGCGAACGAACTAAGTTGCCACGCGGACTGGTGGCAACATAGTTTTCAGATGCATAAGCACCTCTATCGTTAGGAGCTGTTTTAAAGTAAGTACCCGAATTGCGACTTTTTGGTGGCTCAGCACTTTGTACTTGAACATTTTGACTCTCATCAAACACAGTCTCAACATCTTCTAGACTCTGTATATTTGCATCTTTAAGGATTCTTGTATTTTTAGATGCTAGCACCTGTCTAGAGTGTGGATGTGTTTGTGCAATTACTCTTGCCGTGGAAATTTCCGGTTCAATAACAACCGTTTGAGTGGAATATCTAGGAAGTTTTGGTTTGGATGTGGAAGTAGGGGTGTATGTGGTCGGAGAATGAGTTGGATTTAAAAAGGTAGTTGTAATAGTGGAGGGAGTTGTTGTCTGGAATTGTGTGGTGGGCTCTTGTCTTAAATGTTTTTGTGACTTTGGTTGTTGTAGTTGTTCTGGTTGTTGCTGTAGTAATTTTTTATTTGCATGCGTTTGTTTGGATCTGTTGGAGAAATCCACATTATCCGTTAATAGAGTTAGTAAAAACGTTTCAGTTTTATTGGCCTTAATTAAAGGTAGAAATTCTTGTTGTTCTTGTACAAGTGATGTGATTGTAGCTGTTGTTGTTGTTGATGTTGTTGGTAATTGTAATGTTGTTGATGGTTTTGTATTAATCAATTGCAATTGAGATTTTTGTTGTTGTGCATTTCTATTGTTATAGTTTCTATTATTGTTGCTATGATTTCTTAATTTGCCAATATTAAATATGATTTGCTCATTATCATTCTCTTGAGAGTTGTAATGATAGTCTAAAGACGCTACTTGATGCAGATGGTCATTGTTATTGTAATAGAGTGGATTTTTACGATAAAAACTACAAAGTTATTTTTTTTTGCACGAATGAAAATAAAGAATAAGAGCAAGAGAAAGAGATAGAGAACAGAGTGGTGGAAACACAAAGGTTAAATGGTAGAGATATTATAAACACACAAACAAGTTCAGTTCAAATGATAAGGACAAGGCACAGTGGTCATGATTGATATATATTAAAAAAAAAGAAACAAAAAGAAGTTTTTTTAATGTTTAGAAAATGTTTTGTTATTGTACTTTTTAAAAAAAAATAAATATTCTAATTAAATTTCTATTCTTCTCACTGATTGATTGAAACTTTTGCTGTAAAAAAAACAATGTTATCTTTTGTCTAATACCAAAAAAGGCATGCATTTGTTTGGATAAAGGTGGCAGGAATAATACAATAGAAACACTTGCTCATGCTAAGCACTCAACATGCAAAAGGTCAATGGGACATGGTAGGGGCTTGAGCGTGTAGATTTTTCATGCATAATGGGACAGAGGTATATTTGGAGTAATAAATACAATTATTTTGGCACTTTTTTATGTCTTGTGAAATGAAACCATAACTAAGGTTAAAATATTGGAGTAAACCCGAATATAAAAAATTTAAAAATTTTCGAACAGTTAAGGTATCTAATAAAAATTTAGAATATTTTTTAAAACGATTAAACTACAAATATCAATGGGTCTTAAGATTTTTGTTTTCAAATAAATAATGAGACCATAATCGATTTCTACGATATTTATGGGAAATATGCTTCTAATTTAAAAAGTATTTTAAAACACTGTGTTATGAATCAATAAGATATATAACTAAGAGATATTTTAATCGTAAAGAGCGCTGCGAAATTACTTAGACTGGATTTTTATTGTGGCTTGTTTGCTTCATGGAATAAGCATGATTAAGATTAAACTTTCTATACCCTTCGTCTACAAAGTCAAGCATTGAAGTTATAATGAAAAAAACTGCTTTTAACTAGTTAACCGAGATTAGACAGTTTTTAATTCTCTGGTGGGTACTTATTCCACATTTATACTGGTTATTTAATGTATTTTCATACAAATTTTCATACTATGCAAATTCGAACAGTTCTTGTAGACTGCATCTCGTTCTGGACATCTATATGGCTTTCTAAAGCTGGCGATGATTATGCCGCTAGAGAGTGCAATTTCGAAGGGTAGTTAATCCTCCATTTGCTCTAAGAAAATTCCATGCGAAACCAAGTACGAATAAGGTTTCAAATATACTATAATGGGTATAATAAGGACTGATTCTAATTTAAAAAAGTCGCCTATTTAAAAAGTCGGCATATTTGAACTTCTCACCTAAAAAATTTACATTTTTTGCTTAGCAGACTCAATGTAGGAAAAAGCGCCATTTTGATCTATCGTGGGGGTGGCTTAAATGGTACCGTTAAGTTTTTCTTATTATGCTTATTTAATATGACGTAAGTTAAAAATGTTTGAAAAGTAAACACCAAAAAGTTTTTTAGGAAACAGCTCTGTGTCTGACAGACACAGTTCAATTGTTAGAATCAAAATGGCACAGAAAAAAACATTTTTTAATATGGTCACCTCCAACAAAAATATTTTTTTTATAATGGTTAATTCAACCATATTATTGTCACTAGCAAATCATATTTAGGTTAAATTATTACTCCAGAATAAGTAGCCACAACCATATTATGGTTGCGCTAAACATGTTATAGTTCAATATGATAATAATTTACTTAACACTAATAATTGTTTGGTTTTAAATTAACAATAGATGAAAAACCACGATGCTTTTGTAAATGTATCAATATATCATATTTTTGTTTATATTAACCATAACATGTTCGGATGCAACCATGATATGGTTAAGACTTCTTGATGAAGGACTAACTTAACTATAATATGGTTACCGGTGACAATAATATGGTTACATTTAACCATAATATGTGTACAAATTTTTGTTTGAAGTAGTTTTATTGGAGGTGACCATATTGAAAATTTTTCTTCTCTGGGTGTAACTAGTTGCCACATAAGTGTAAAATTTTTGGACTTTATATTATGTTATTATAAGTCCTTCTGAAGAACTATTTATTTAAACCTGCAATGCGTGTTTCTTCAGAGAAGATTTCCTTATGCTTCCTACTTTACTAATCCGATTCGATGCTGCCACATAGCGGCGTAAATTTTAGTGTATTGTTTTTTAAAAAGTCCTTTTAAAGAATTTTTTGTTTAATATTGAAATGCGTTATCTTTCGCTTCCTAATTAATTAATTTACAAACACGTTGTTAACACTTTGTTTATAGTTTCATTTGGCACAGAGACATAAACACTCCTAAGTACATAACTAAGAAAATGACCTACCATATTTTCAGATCAGATATATTATTTCTTTTTTAATTTCTTACCAAGAATGACAAACATGCAAATACATATATTTCTATTACTAATAATTTTAAACATGCTTCGCATTCGTTGTTATAATTTTATATGCAAATATATGTCGTTTTAAAAGATGACTTTTTTCAGGTAGATCTCCTTAATGTTTACTGGGACATTTTTTGGTTTGTGATCGTGTAGATTATAGAAAGTGTAATTATGAGTGTTAGGAATGTGTAACTGTGTAGGCAAATGTATGTTTTACTATGAATCAAGCCAATCAAATCTACTTTTATAGATCAAGAGATAGATGGTAATAAAGAAAACTAAAGAAGTAAAACATGAATTGGGGATGGACTTCTTTAAGAAATTATTATAAAGGTAAAATTTAAAGAAAATATTTTTTTTAATAAATTTCCTGTTGTAATTCTTAAGCAATATTTTTTTTATTAAATATTATGATGATTTTTAATAAAAATAATTAACTAATAATATGAAAAAAAATGCTTTTGTAGGACGGCAGAAAAAGAACAGAGAGGGAGAGAAAAAAATACCTTGATTTGGTTGTGGTAGTTGAAGGACTAGTAGTTTTACTAAATTTTGTGGTTGAAGGTTTGGGTGTAGTTGTAGTGGTGGAAGTAGTTGTACTAGTGATGATAGTTGTGGCGGAGGTAGTACTTGTTGATGTAACAGGCTTCGTTGTGGTTCTGGCCGTTGGTGGTTGTGTTGCTAAAATAATTTCAGGCCTTGCATTTATTCTATTCTTCGCTTTTGCAATCAGAGAGTTTTGTAATTTTGTACCAATTATATTGTAATCTTCATTATTGTTTAAGGTTGTCTTTACTTTAGGCTTGTACGTCGTCAAAGATGGAGCTGGAGTTTGCACTTTATCATTGTAATAATAATCCGGATCATCTACATATTCTGTTTCGTAAATGTACTCATCGGGACCATTTAGATTCAAGGGCGGCATTGGTGTGGTTAAAGTACTATAATAATTACGTTCATCGTTTCCATTAATGAGAGGTCGCACAGTCGATGAGGGACCACTACCTAAAGTTTGTATAGATACTTGTTCTTTCCTGTAAAGTGTTCATTTGTAGAAATAGTTTTTTTTTTGAGATTTTGATTGGAGGGTTATATTTTTGTAAGTTGGTGGGTTGGTTGGGGGGAAAGAAATAGAAATAAAATTTTGATGTTTCTCTTTAGTATTTGTTATGTTTGTTTGTGTTTGTAGGAGTGGGGTTTTGTAAAAATCTTTTTTTTTTAACGACTAAGGTGAAGATTGTAGTTTTGGTCCTAAGCTTGTACTTAATTTGGTACGTTTCTTAGTTTGCTTTGTATTTAAAACTTATTAGAAGCATGCCTTTTATTTACTCATGACCCTAAATTATGACTTTCATTTTAATAATTTTTTTTGGTTTTTATTAAAATTTTTGTTAGACTTATGTTATTTATTTTTCATATTTTTTTTTAGCATTTTTGATTTATATGTTTGAGTATAACAATTATTTTTTATTAATATATTGTTTATAAATGTTTGTATGCGTGTATATATTTCTTCTTTTTTTTGTTAGCGTGGGCTTATGATATTGAAAATAATTTTAAACTTACCTTGAAGGTGGTGATCTAGTGGGTTGATCATAGGCATTATCTTGTTCGATCTATAAAGCAAAAAAATTGTTATAAAAAAAAGGTTATTCATTAAAAAAAAAAAAAAAAATATATATAAAAAAATAGTCAATTACTAAACTGGAGCTTAAGTAGACCTTTTTTTCCTTTCTGTAATATTCGACCCCTTTTCTCGAAAAGATCGTTAGAAAAAATTGTTATTGAAAATAAAATTTTATGGACCTAGCCATGGTGAAATTACTAGAAGGTGGCAGCACAACGTGTTGTTGTACAACAATACAACAAAAACAGGCAAATTTGTTTGTGTAAAGAACCCAATGCTGTCAAAAATTATGTACAACAACGTTGCCATGGTTTGTCTTTTGCGGCCAAACCTTACGAGGAACTGTTACATGTTTAATATACACATATGTATATGAATTCGATCCAGTGCCGCGATTTTTTTGGACGTAATGCAGTATTGATGGACCGCGATCCATATTGCAGAATAGCCTAATTTTATGTGATCCATGATCCTGATCGCGGATAACATGATAAATATTGAACGTTTAGCATACTTTGTGATATAAATTTGTGATATGTTAGTATTAAGGGAAAATTCAAAATAAATACGACATTAAAATATTTTTGTAAGTTTGTGATTTAACGAAAAAGCCAGCAAGTTTGTGAAACAGGCCATATTTGCCTTCAAATTTAAGGCCTTATTGTGAGTAATATTATTATATGTAAGATGAACTTATATGAAAAATTCTAATTCACACGACGTTTTAGAAGTTTCAAAAGATACATTTATTGAAAGTTTGAATTGATCTTCTTAAACAAGCAAAATCAAGACTTTTCTTTAAACGTAAATACATTAAAATATTACAGATATCGACTCCTTTAAAAGTGTTTGTTTAAGTTACAGTTTTATTTCTGTTATTTATTACATTTCGCACTTGTTCAACAATACTGTATTAACTTAAAATTTTTAGTGGAAGCAAAACAATTTTTAATTTTACATTAAAGGCATATCAACTACGGTTTCATTACCGAAAAGTAGACAAAATAGCCACTTCAATATTTTTACAGCGAGTAGATATTAAGATTGCATGTTGATTTTTTCTAAATAGTGAAAAAATGTAAATTTTGAGTTAATACACTATTGTTGAACAGACACGACATATTTATTTTTAAATATTTATAAGATTATAAAATTGTTCGGTTCTGAAGGATTTTGTTAAAAAAGTTTGGTCAAATAGTAAATTTTCAATGGCAACGCTGATCTGCAACAAATAAAACAAAAATATTATGAAAAAAAATACTAAAAAATTCATAATTAAAATTTTAATGTTACATGAATTAAAACCAATTATTTTTTCACATTTTCTTCACTGCAAGTCCTTTGGAGGTTTAAAGAAACAGGCGTACAAGTGCATATCAAACATTAACAGATTTTTAAAACGTACGCATAACGTGTTCACAGACAAAATTATTTTTGTTTTTATTTATTATATAAAAGAAAATACATTAGCACAACTAAAGACGCACATATAAAACCCAATTACGATTTATTTTTTGCAATTATTTTAACTTTTAAACACAATTTTCATTTAAAAACCGCACAAAAATGATTCTTTTTTTTAAAGCACAATAAATTATCTCAAGAAAGTAAACATAAACAAAGCAAAATGACAGACTGTAGTTCTCACCACAGTTCAAGCAAAAAATAGCCAGATGCCGTAGTGCTGCCACCTTCTAGTAATTGCACCATGGACCTAGCCATAGTAAAATAAGTAAAAGGTATAGTCATTAGAAATGTGAAAATAAGGAAACAAATTAAAACAAGATTCAAAAATCAAATTAATTAATTTGACATTACATCAGTGTTGCCGCCAGCAAAATACAAAATTGCACTTGAGATGACGCAAAATTACCAAATTTAAATGAAATGACACCTGATATCAAATTAATATATAATTATAAAAGAAAAACTTTTACAAAAGGTTAAGACTTATAATAAAAGAATTCTTAACGCCGAATATTATCTAGGTAACTACATCTATTTGAGATTTTTTTATCAAGTGATTTAACGGAAGGGGTTTATTATATGAAATACGTTTAATGCTTTACCTACCAGCACAAAATTTGGTCACGGCATCTATTTTTTTTAGCTATTTTTTTCATCAATACATAACATAATTTATACGGCCGTTATGGCATTATAAGCTATCTTCGTGAGTGGTATTTGTAAGGGAGCCATGGTCAAATATGGACAGATTCTTAATCAGATTTTAAAATCTGATCTTAACAATTACCACCTGTACTTTGCGCAGAAGGTCTATATGGACAGACAACCGGCCAGCAGGACGGACGATACTGATTCTAAGTCGATCGGTGTACTAAAACAAATATTTGTATGTGTTTTGCACAGCAGCACAAACTCATAATACCCTATTCACTTAAATAAGATCAATATTACTCATACTATTAAGTTTTATATAATAATTCAAAATAATTTAACAAAAATTTCATTAAAGACCTCAAACAAATTATTGAAAATTAAATAAAAACTTGAAATAATAATTTGCCGTTCCTTTTTGTTTAGTAAATAAAATTCCTGTAATGGTTTCAGCTGACAGTCTGTTTCTCAAATCAGTTTAACAAATTTTAAGGGCGCTAAATATTTCTCGACTAAGGCATTTTAATTGTTAAAGCAAACACACAATTCATTGCTTTTTGTAATATTGGAGTGTTTTTTTATAGTGTAAATACCATTTTTCCCCACTAAATTTCTGGTTCTTAATTAGTAGGAAGCTCATATTTCTCGAAATCTTATTGTTTAGCTTGCGCCAATTACTATCAATCTTTTTTTTTAGATAAACACTGACTTTGGTTGAATATACTGTACATTTTTTAGATCAACAATATCCTAAATGGTATAAAATTTAGCACTAAAATTAAATCATTTTTTCTTTTAAATTAAAGAATTTAAAATCACACCTGATCTACACCTCAAAGAAATTACCTACGCTCTACCCACGAGAGTAAAAATTACACCAAATTCGGGTAATTACCCACAAAGTGGCAGCTCTCCCTAATGAACATACCTGATACTTATTATACTATGGATGTATCCAAGTTTTCTAATGAATAAAATGTCAAAATTGTTAATAACATCAAATATACTCGTATAAGGTGTTCGATTTTTTTTGTTATACCAATTGATCGTAAATATTTCTGTATTTGGTAAACGGTTAGTCCGATTAAAAAAAAATGTTAGGTGGTAATTGAATCGCTTATTTCAAAACCAATCCAAAATTTAGTTATTGGTCAATTACTATTATGTAAAGGTAATAATACAAAAAGAATCCAAAAAATGTCCCCATGTGATGGTGTGTCACCTTATTTAGGGCAGAAATAAGTCAAGTGACGGCGCTTGACTGGTGTAATACAAGGCCCTAATTAAAATTTTTTCGTGAATGTTTCGGTCTCAATAAATGTGAAAACATAAAAGATTCTAAAACCCTACTTAGTTGGATATTAAGTGTTTTATGAGAATTTTTTTGAATGTATGATAACGAATAGTCATTCCAGAACAAATATATACTTATCTATGACAATCATTTTAAATATTTTAAAAAGGTAATTATTAATTTTTCAAAAATACTAGAAAATTTCGTACGAAATTTACAAACTTAATATTGATTTTTAAATATTTGACAATATAGATAAAAAGTCTTTATGTTTATCAAACATTTTCAGAAATAGTTAACTTTTATAGGAAAACATTTCAGTTTTGTAAAAGTAATTTTTCGATTGCTAGGAAGTTTTCTTTGATATAATCAAAATCAAAAATTGTTCGCTTGACTGGTTTTTGAAATAAACGATTCAATAAGGACTTGTTTAAGTTTGAGTTTAAGTTAAGGACTTGGAATCTTTAGAGATATCAGGAGGGCCAGCATAGGTTCCCAAAGTAAAGCACCTTGGGTATTACAAAAATTAAAAATAATTCAGAATTCTTAATTTCAGCCCGATTTTTTGTTAGTGGAATGTAAATAAGTAGTTCTACAAAAAGCGACATGCTTAATTTATCTCTTATAGTTTACAAAATATCCGACTTTGAAAATTAAAATTTGCTATTTTTGACCTACCTTGGGGTAGTACTTAGCAAATATAAAATTAAATGTAGTCCTGATGTTTTTTTTTTGCATGAATTACCAGCAAGTCGATATAGAAAAAATTTTTATATGCATTTTAAGTTAAAATTCTGATGTAAATTTTATTTGTTGCCATTTTTAGCTAAAACAGTATTTTCATTTCCTCTAAATGCAAAATTTAAAAACGAATAAAAGTCTTTAATTGGTAACTAGAGTTTTGTTCCAATCAAACTAATCTTTTACAAAAGCCAGAACTATTTTCATTTTTTTTTCAAAATAGTAAAGAATTGGACTTAATTCAATAATGCGTTGAAAAAAAGAGCTCGGAGATCATATCAGTTGAACCAAAATCTTGGAATTCGCAAAAATTTCAAGTTTCAGTTTAAAAATTAAAAGACTTTCTGTCTTATGCAAAAAAGTTAAAAGTTCACATTAGTTAAAAAAGCCCGTACACTTTTGCTGGGCTTAATGTATTGGTTAGTTAATGTGAACTTTAACTTTTTTTATTTGCATAAGGGCGTGAATGAGTTTATGAGAAAACGAAATAATTCCCTCAACGATACCACCATAAGTAAACTGGCAGAGAGCGACGAGATGGACTCAGGCAGCTTCAGGTTTAAAAACGAAATTTTTTAATTTTTGGAATAAAATTTAAATTTTTTCATTTAATATTTATTTTGAATAAATAAAATAAATAATAATAAAAAAAAATTATACGATCACTCCGCAAAAAGGATCAATAATTTAATATATCGGATTAATTTATTGATACTTTAATACAGTTTTAAATAGTCTTACTGAACTAGAACTGAACCAGAACTGAACTGAAAATGAACTAGAACTGAACTGGAAATGAACTAGAACTGAACTAGAACTGAACTAGAACTGAACTAGAACTGAACTAGAACTGAACTAGAACTGAACTAGAACTGAACTAGAACTGAACTAGAACTGAACTAGAACTGAACTAGAACTGAACTGAACTAGAACTGAACTAGAACTGAACTAGAATTGAACTAGAACTGAACTAGAACTGAACTAGAACTGAACTAGAACTGAACTAGAACTGAACTAGAACTGAACTAGATCTGAACTAGAACTGAACTAGAACTGAACTAGAACTAAACTAGAACTAAACTAGAACTGAACTAGAACTGAACTAGAACTGAACTAGAACTGAACTAGAACTGAACTTGAACTGAACTAGAACTGAACCAGAACTGAAATAGAACTGAACTAGAACTGAAGTAGAACTGAACTAGAACTGAACTAGAACTGAAATAGAACTGAACTAGAACTTAACAAGAACTGAACTAGAACTGTACTAGAACTGAACTAGAACTGAACTAGAACTGAACTAGAACTGAACTAGAACTGAACTAGAACTGAACTAGAACTGACCTAGAACTGAACTTAACTAGAACTGAACTAGAACTGAACTAGAACTGAACTAGAACTGAACTAGAACTGAACTAGAACTGAACTAGAACTGAACTAGAACTAAACTTAACTAGAAGTGAACTAGAACTGAACTAGAACTGAACTGAACTATAACTGTACTTGAACTGAACTAGAACTGTCCTTCAGGCGAAAAAGATTTTTCTTATTTTTATATCAAAACTAAATTTAAATTTAGAGAATTTTGGAAGATAGGACCTCATATAAGGGCTGTGGTCCATAATAGATCCATTTGGTTTTCTCAAAAAAAAAAAAAAAAAAATACTATTGTTCTATTTGTAATTTATGTGAGATTTTTTGTCAAGAATTTTTTTTATCTAAAATCTCTTTTTAATTACCTGAGCTATTAAATCATCATCATAGTCAGCATTATACACCAAAGGCTGCTGGTTTGATTGATAAGTGGGTCTCTCTTGTGGTTGAGGTCTAGGTTGGGGTTTATAAGTTTCTCGTAACGCAGGAAGCTGTGATTGCGGTGCTGGTGTGGTAAATATTTCCAAGGGGCGATAAGTCGACTGTTGTGGTTGTGATCTAATAGGTTGTTGGTACTGCTGTTGAGGCTGTTGGCGATGTTGTTGCTGTTGACGTTGTTGTTGCTGCTGTTGTTGATATTCTATATCCCTATACAAATCAATATCATCGTCATAAACAGAATAATAAGTATCATAAGGACTAAGTTCAGATTGTTGAACATTATCGTTTTGTGTTAATAATGATTGTTGTTGTGGTTGTTGGGATTGTTGTTGTTGATTTTGTAATGAATGTTGTAAAGGTATTTGTTGTTGTTGTTGCTGATGTGGTATATAAGATACAACATCATGATTTTGATTATTATTGTTATTGTTGTTGAGATTACTATAAGACGCAGATGTATTATAATAATTTCGATTCTGACTAAATGGTTGGGGTTGAGCTAATGTCGGTAATGGTGGTGATAGTTGTTGTTGTTGATATTGATGTTGTTGTTGTGGTTGATTACGATTTTGAGTTTGTTGTGAAGGTATAGTTTCAACAATCACTTGGGACTGATGGTGATTAAGGTGTTGCTGTAGTGTTGGTCTAGCCGTTTGTATGAAAATTGTTCCTGGTGTCGCCGTTTGTGATTGTATGGATGATGGTGGTGATGAAGTTTCAATTCTACTTTTGTTATTTTTCAAAGTTTTGGTGTTTGGTGTTGTTTTAATGTTTGTATAAAATGTTCGTTCATGTTTTTAGTGTAAGTTTATTAATTTTTTTATATATTTTTTAAGCCCCAATGTATATTTACAAAAATTTTTTTATTTGTTTTTAATAATGATGTATTTAATTAAAATGGTTTATAACAATGATATATTATTTTATTTATTTTTTTTTTACATTTGATACGAACAATTTGGATTTTTTCGATATATACAAAAGAAAAAATGAAAAAAATAATAAAAAAATGTTTAATTAGTTTTTATACAATTTTTTTTAGATTATTCTATGTTTTTTATACAAGAAAAGTAATGGAGTTTAGTAAAAGCGTTTTTAAAGTATAGAAAATTAAAAGTAATAGAAAAAATATTAGAATTAGCTAAAATAAAAGGATAAGCTTGTTAGGATTTGTTAGTAAATGAGAGAGTTAAGATAAGAGAAAGAGATCCTGAGAGAAAAAGTTATCGATTGATTGAGAAAGAGTTGCCATAATTAAAAAAAAAAAACAATAGCCGTTCTACAGTAGTTTAAACAAAAAATTTAATGTGTTTAAACTTTTTTAATTTCCTTCGGACTGAAGTATTTTTTATTAATTATATATTTATTAAATTTAAAAATTACTTTTATTTTTCTTTTTAGGACATTGCATTTGTTTATAATATTGACGTCACTGAAATATAACATAATTTCAGGGGTAAGTGACATAAATGATGTTATTAATTAGTGATTACCAGCTAAAGTTTTTAAATGCAAAAAAAAAAAAATTAAAATATGCAAGCATTAACGCTAAAAAAATAAAAGAAATATGCTCAAAAGCATGGGCATGAAGAAGATAGATTAGAATTTGGCAAAAGTCAAGTAGTTCTAGCATATTACACTTAAAAATTTAAATACCTCTTTTTTGCAATTGTAAGTTGTAATAAAATTAAACAAATAATTTTGTGTAGTTAGGAATAAATATTCAAAATTCGCAACATATTTTAAAGATATTTTTTTAATTTTGATCAGTGTTATTAGAGATTCTCTCCAACTCCAAAGATCCTAATAGAGTAGTTAATGACACAACATTATATTTTTCTTATAAAATTTACTGCTTCATTTCGAAATAGGCACTTCTATGGATACAAAGCGTTTTTCCAAAAATCTTGCAAAATATGACAACTTATTTCTTTTTTGCAAAAAGCTTTAGCAATTTTTTCTGTTGATATTTACATAAGTGTTGGGATAAAATTCCAATCCATTACTTTTTAGTGTACGTACCCAGCACTTCTTCAACAATAGCTTTATTAGGTACAGCCGATGTCATTTATGCATAGTTCAGCAACAACCGAAGTTTTTTGCATTGTATTGTTAGTGTTTAGGTCTCAATATGTCAACCATTTCTCAACAAAACATAGTAGAAACAAAACAAAAATGGTTCGAACTGTCAAAAAAAGCAGGCTTTTTGCCTGAAGAAAATTAATCGTTTTTAAAGCTTTAGCTTATTGTGGTATATCGTCGAATGCCCAGGTAGAAATTACTTAATTTTCTTTTTTTAAATAAAAAAATACTGCATCGTGTACTATTATTTTAGTCTAAAGGGAATTTTAAAATCCATTGATTCCGCTATTTTATGTTAATAATGACAGCTTTTTTGTTAATTTACGAATGATTTGGAAACTGACTTGGCCGGGGGTTTTTGTTTTGGTAAGACAAATTGCAGGTTAACGATTATTAAGATTGAATGTTCGCAGTTTCATTAAATTGGTTAGATTTAGAGTACTTTACACCTACTCAATCTTATAAAATTTGTTTTCTGTCAAATAATTTTTTTCTTCTGAAAATTGCCATTATTACAGAATTCGTTTTGAAACGAAGTCATTTGTACCGAATTTGGCAAGTTTTAATGTAACCGTTTTTAAGAGATATAGACATTTATATTGTCTTAGTATGGGAGGTACCACGACCACTTCTTAACCCATACCGTTCTAGTGTTCCATTTTTGGAGCGGTTGCTTTTAGTATTCATATTTATTTTTTTGTGTGAATGCAGTTGTAAATATTTTTATGCTGTGGTAACCCTGAGGTGGTCACCTAACAAACTTAATGTCTCGACGCAAAATGTGAGTTATTTTTGTTTGGTCACAATGTAATCGAATATTTTTCTAAAAACTCATATATTTATATTAAATGTATAAAATAGTTCTAAAACAAATCAAAATATTAAATTTTTTTTTGTGTTTCGTTTTTTCACACAAATGCATCGTTCCATAATTGGAACAGTAGGACAAAATACTTATGTGAAGGAAGGTAAAACTTGACTAGGTAAAATAGTGTGTTTATATCTGTTTTGCTAAAATATTTTATTATTATTAATATTATTGTGTATGTGGGTATTTACAAACCATTTTACAATTTTGATTAAAATCTGATGGCTAAAAGATCGCTTGGGATAATATGGGTTAAATTCACCCTACTTTTTAACAGATGTTGCGTATTGATAACCAAACTATTTTTTACCAAATTGGAAAACTTTAGCTGTTAACGTTGTCTAGGTATGCATAAATCTATAATGTCTTATAATGGAAGCTGACATGCTCACTTATCCACTCCGTCGCATTTTTGACAGATGTTGTGTATTGATAACCCAGCCATTTGTACCAAATTATTAAACTTTAGCGTGTCACACCTACCTTTCCTATTCCTCCAACTTATTGCAAGTTGTTGTGCATTGGTAACCAAGCTGTTATCTATCTATTATTCTCCAGATATAAGAAACCATGTTGTCTTTATAAAGGTGGTGCTACACCTACTTCTTTAATCCTGTCCAGATTTATCTTGACAACAAAGATATTTGTACTGAATTTGCCAACTTTAGCACTTGTCGTTCGCCAGAAATTCAGAAATCTTATAATTTAAAAAAGATATAAGGAGGGGCACAAAATAAGCGGACTAAATTTCATCGCGATCGGGAAAGTTGAAAACTGTATTTTAAATAAAACTGTATGTTGAATAAAAAATTAAAAGTTTAATTCAGAAATCGATTTTTGAATCGCTCGAAATTCAACACACTTTTTTAAAAACGATCGTTTTGAAATCAATCGATTTTTATAACATACATGTTTGTTTTTATTTTAAATTCATGTAACAAAGAGACGTAAAAAAGTAAAAGGTAAAATCGGAGGAATTTTTAAATACTTTTGAAAAATCTAAGATATTAAAACGTTTTCTTTAAAACGTATTTAGAATTTCAAACGGATGATTAAATTTTTCTCCAATTTTATTGCGATTAAAACATTTTACAAGATAAATGATATATGGTTGAAACTATTACTCTTTCTTTGTTAATGACTAATAAAGAGATTTTAAGACTATTGTTACACAGCGTTGTGTCTGCCACCTATAAAATTTAGCTTGGGATATTACAGTTTGAGTTTTAAAAAACTGCTCTGAAATCTGAACGAAATAAAGTATATAATCCAATTAAAACATATCGACTGCATTTTTTTTGCACAAATTTAATTTTTTTTGATAATAACATGGATGATTCAAAAAGTAGAATTTAAACTTAAATTGTTAATATTGCTAATAAAGGCCTGCAAAGGTCAAACTATATAACATCACATCATGAAATGGCGATCATACATGTTTGACAACACTGTCCAATAAATTGAAATAACAGCGATTTTGCACACACGGACATAGAAAATGAATATGTCAACACATACGATATATGCAGCATATGTTTTTAATAGTGCATACTAAATATTTGTATAGCTCTTTTTATGCAATAAAACTGCAAATAAAATAAGAAAATTGTTGCATATGATTGTTATTACTTTCAAGGAATTTTTTTTAAGCTTTTTTAAAAGATAAGTATTGCGTGATTCAAGTAGAGATACTTTTTTCAATAGCCTTTTTTTGACAGACCACGTGTGAGTCGTGTCATGCTGTCATGTTATTTTTGTTTAGTATTGTTTGGCATTTCATAATGGAAAGACTTACGTCTGAACAACGTTTCCAAATCGTTTAACTTTATTATGAAAATTCACGTTCTGTGAGGAATGTATTTCGTGCACTTCGCTCAACTTATGGTCAACATAATCGACCTACTGAGCGAACACGATCACCCATTTTGAGACCCAGCATTCATTATTGGATAATATTCGACCGAATAGACCACGTCCAGCACGCTGTGAAGAAAATATAGCCGCCGTAGCTGAGAGTGTACACGAAGACCGTGGAGAGTCGTTTCGGCGCCGTTCGTAGCAACTCGGAGCGTTATCGTGCCATAATAACCAACTATTTGATGCCTGAAATTGAAGCTCGTGATCTTGGCGACATTTGGTTACAGCAAGACGGCGCCACTTCTCACACATTGCATCAATCAATGGATTTATTGAGAGAACACTTCGGTGGGCACATAATTTCACGGTTTGGACCGGTCGATTGACTACCAAGATCGTGTGATATCACACCGTTAGGCTTTTTCCTTTGGGGATATGTAAAGTCTAAAGTTTATGCGGACAAAGCCGCTTCGATTCAGGCCTTGGAGGAAAACATCACGCGTGTCATTCGCCAGTTACCAGTCGAAATGCTCGAACGAGTCACCGAAAATTGGACTCAACGGATGGACCATCTGCGACGTAGCAACGGCCAACATTTGATAAACATAATCTTCAAAAAATAAATGCCAAAGAATGTTCTTTCAAATGATAATAAACATTCCCCATTAAATTTGAATTTTCTGTGTTTTTTTCTTTAAAATAGTAGGAAACCTCAAAATGGATCACGCTTTATTAAACCAAACTCTACTGCATAGCTGCCAGATAAATTGTGTCAAAAACTGCAAATCGACTTTGTAAACTACTAACACTAACTTTTGTTAGTTTTTTTTGTTAGCTTTTTTTTTTTTTTTTTTTGATATTTTCCGTTTGTTTTGATTGAAATAAAAATAAAATCATACATTTATATTTAAATTTAAAATTAAAAATCGTTAAAAATAAAACCGATATTCTCACTCCTATTGACTGTAAATGCAGGTTTTTACTCGTTTTACAGACCAACTTAAATAAGAGCGGCAAGCGTTTTTTAAATATGAAAAATTCAGGTTTTTAATAATCCAAAATAGGACATTATTTGAAAAACATTTTAGTAGTACATATCAAGTCAATTCTCGAAGCTTGTCAACGGATGACTTTGCTTGTCTTGTATTGTGTATGATGTCATATATCCGCTACAAATATATTATATTTGCTACAAAAGTTTAAGAATCTACAAAAAATACAGAAGTGACTCTAATAAAGTCTTTAATTATTCATAAAAAATACGAAAATTGGTTACCACATGAACTGAGAGATATCGAACATCAATTTTGCAGAATCCCAATTAAGGGAAGTTCAAAACACGGGACACGTCATTAAGGAAAATATCCAATAAGTTGTTGAAAAAAAGAAATAATACTAAAAACTTTTGTAAATTAGTACAAAATTTGTCATATGGAAAATCGTCAAACTTAGAGTATAAATTGTCAAATCGTCAATGTGCGATTTTTGGACCCCAAAATAATCAAAATAACGGTAAATCGTCAAATCTGGGAGCCGTGCTCTACTGCACTAGAATAACACAGTGCAACATTTTTGAAGTGCAAACTCCCTCTCGTTTGCAATTTCTCAAAGTACTAATCGATACATATTTTTTTTTCATTATTTATTTATTAAATCTTCATATATTAAATATGAACTAACAATAATTAATCAAATCTTATACTAATACTTTATTTTTGTCCTGCCAATGCTAACGAAAAAATTTCCTCTCACGGTTTCTGTTCACATATGTAGATGTTTAGCGGTCCTCTCGTCGGATGAGTCCTGCAGTATATCTTCTCCTTAATCTAGAGTGGCCGCTGTCATTTATCGATACATATGATTTGGGGGTTTTTATCTTCTGTTCGGATTTTATGACCTCATGTATATTTTGTCTAAAACTTGATTTTTCCGAAGAATATGTAATTTTTCTCACGGCTTGATCTCGGAAACCAATAGGAATTTTGTTTTCCTGTTTTCGGCACAATTGTTGCCATCGTCTAGGAGAAAAAAAGTGTTAGGCAAACTAATCCGAAAGGCTGGATGAGTGCTTTAAAATTGCTAAAATGTCGAAAAATTGTGAAAAATTTGGTACAGTAGTCTTCGAAATTTTCGAAAGATTAAAAAATTAATCAACCAATATCAAGTTTAGGTGAGCCAGATTTTTTTGTAAACGGCTAAGAAAAACGTTGATAGACATGTTATTGAACACAACAGTGTTCAACAGTTTAAATAAGCTGTAAGGAAATGCCTAGAAAGTATGTTCGATTTAGTATTACATGTCATAACACCTTGTTTGAAATGACATGACATAGCAATGCATGAACATTTTGAGAATGCCATTTTTAGAAAAAACTAGCTGACCCGGTCCGCGTTGCTGGCCCTAAGGAAACATTAGTGTTGTATTACCAGACGATTTAAATTGATCTTTAAACGAAATTTACGGCCTTTAAATAAAAATCCATGAAATACCTATCATAAAGTTTTTTACAGAAATAAAATTGATTTTATTTCACGACCGCATTCTCTGGCAAAATTTCATGTCAAACTGCATGTAAAACATCGTTCATCCCCAGTTCTGTTTCATCATTATAATATTATAAATTAAAATGTTGTTCATATACATATGTTTGATTTACATTTGATTTGAAAATACATATGGTTGTATGTATGTATATATATGCTGTGAATCTTACGAAAAAAGTGAGCGTAAAAGTGGGCGGGACAAAATTTTCTTTCCGTAAAAATTTTCTTCGTCCAAATCGGTCAAGCCGTTCTCCAGTTATGCGCTTAATAGAAAAAGTGGCCGTAAAAGTAGGCGTGGAAAATTTTTCTTTCGATGAAAACTAAAAGTTGATTAATACGAACATTTGAAAGAAAAATTAGTCAACTCGATGGAGCCGTTTTCTGATTTTAGGTAAATCGAAAAAAAAGGGGCGTAAAAGTGGGCGGGGCAAAATTTTCTTTCCGTAAAAACCTAAGTTGGACCATGGCGATCATTTTAAAGAAAAAATCGTTCAAATCGGTCAAGCCGTTCTCAAGTTATGGATATTGCCACGCCCCTCCGCCCCCAGACCGAAAATCAGAAATCAGACCCTGAATATTCTGAAGATTCCCTGAAAATTTCATCAAAATCGGCCCAGCCGTTTTGGAGTCCATACGTTACATACACACATACATACATACACACATCGTATTTTATATATATAGAAGATTTTTAAGTATATTTTAAGTATATAGGTCTCTAATTGCTACCTCAAATACCTTTCGAACATTAACCATATAAGTTATTTATTTTTTATTTATTTTTTTTTTTGTTGTTAAAACCCAATACTGGGACTTGCCAACACTAAAGCGTTCAGCAACGATTGTAAAAGTATTTCTAAAATGTTGACTTTGATACTACTTACTTTTAAAAAAAACTTAAGCACCTCGAAAACATTTTATTTTAATATGGCAACTTTGTTTTTAAAAAGATGATAAATTTATAAAACAATTTTCTTTTGTATTCAATTTAAAATTCGTTCAAATTTATCATCTTTGTAAATCGCATAACTAATAAATATATACAAAATTAATTTTCTTTCAATCTCCATCTATCATGAGGTGAAGGCGTCCCTTTTTATTTTAGTCAAAGTTTAATACTTTTTCTTTTGGTTTTAGTTCAATTAAAACTGTACAGGGTTGTTTGTATAGGTTAAGGTTTTTTAATCTCAATTTCCAGACAGTAACGGTATTCACATAAGTTAAAAAAAAATATTTATTTACAGGTTTGTTTAATAAAAAAGTGTCGTTTTGTTGAAGGTTGTTTGTTTTATTCATCACTGTTTCGGGATAAACAGGAAGGTACAAAGGTAAAACATTTGCCCTTACACATAAATGTAGGGAACAGGGTTAAAAACACAATTAGTTTTTTTTTTCATTTTTTGTTGGTTGTTGTAGTTTGACATACATATAGTATTATTGTTATTAATTTATTTAATTTTATTTTTTGGAAGACACTGTACCTGTTGCTATTGCCGTTTGTTGCCTGATTTTGTCCGTTAGTGTTTATATTGCTGCCAGTTCCTGTATTGGAGCCCATACTGTTAGAAGCCAATGCTGTGGGACGTTTTCTTTGACGTAAAGGTTTTTCCTTTAAGTCTAAAGTCATAGTTTTTGTAGCTGTATTGAAGTGTTTGTTGTTCGTATTCGTACTGCTGTTGTTGTTGTTGCTGTTCAAAGACGATTGCCATCTATTTTGTCCGCGGAAACGATTTGGTCTTATGGTATAACGCATTCGTGGCGCTGTAGTCTTGGGTCGTGCTGATGTTGTAGTGGTTGTCGACATGGTAGAAGTAGAAGGTCTTTGTGTCGTGGTACTAGAGGTCAGTTGCGTTGTTTTTGTTGTTGTTGCTGTGACCGTGGGCTTAACACTAAGTTGAGGTATTTGCTTATCTTTCTGTCTTGTAGGCAGTTTTTGTTTAATCTCTTGAAAATAGTCTGTTGGGAAATTGATAAAGGATGGTATTTGATTAGGGTTGGATTGGGTATTAGTTTGCGGCTGATAGAATTGTTCGAAATTGGATGCGAAGAGAGGTCTTCTAGTAGTTGTAGCTTGAAAATAGCCAGTAATATAATCTGGGCTATTTTTGTTTGGGTTTTGTGTGGGCTTAGGTCCAGGCATCATTTGGGATCTGGGTGGAGCCATTGTCTCTGTCATGGGCATGTAGGGAGGCATTTCCGGTGGTGGCTTAACATCTTCATCAGCATCATTGCCCGGAGATTCATTATCCTCTTCTTCCTCATACTCATCATAATATTCATCTTGATTGAGTGTGGAGGAGAAAGGTATGTTCGTTGTTTTTGTGGTAAATGGTTTATTTAAACTATTTAGAAAACTTTCATAGCCTTTAATTGGTCTCTTAGTTGTTGTTGTAGGGTTCAATTGTACTTCGTTAATATTTAAAACCGGTTGGGCAGGCTTTATATTTCCGGGTAGGAGATTGCTTTTGGAAGACTCTAATGGTTTATTGACGGCCTTAAAGTATTTCAACATATCCGCTACAGTCGGATTAAGATGAGCCATATCTTTTGTTTGCAGATCGGAAAGAAAATCTGGCAGATTAAATTGTAATTTCAAAGGCTTATTTGAAGTAGTTTCCTCAAATGGGTTATTGTGGCTAGTTGTTGAAATAGGCGTGCCAAAAGTTTGATATGATTCCGGTATGGTTGAAGAGGTATTACTATAAGAAATAGCATTAGGGAATTTACCAAAATCTACATAATTTCCCTGCTTCAACACAAGCTTAGGAGCACTAACAACGTTAATATTCGAATTTGAAGGTGCTGAAGTGGTAAAATCAAAGATATAACTTTGAGGCTTTAGAGTGTTGTAGAAATTTTTCATTTTTTGATTTGCAATTAAATTATACTTGAAGTAATT
Source organism: Pollenia amentaria (assembly GCA_943735925.1). Taxonomy (NCBI): domain Eukaryota; kingdom Metazoa; phylum Arthropoda; class Insecta; order Diptera; family Polleniidae; genus Pollenia; species Pollenia amentaria. The sequence continues at coordinate 180,579,003 of OX031007.1, read as the reverse complement.
ACTTTCTGTAGTCGAAGGTATAATATTGCTAATATAAGGATTATTAGTTTGATAGTTTTTGACTGGATGTTGTGGGAAATTTTTATTATTGTAAAATCCACCCATCGTGCTGATTTGTGAAAAATGAGAATGTGGTGTAACTTTTTGCGTGGTAGACTTGAAATCGTTTGAAGTTCTTACAGTGGTTGGTTGATTATCCAAATGGAAATAACTGAAATTTTCAGCTTGCATTTTCTTACGTTGCTCTTTAAGCTCTTGGAGAGATTTCAATATATAGGGCAGTAAATCCGTATTTTTAAGGTAAGAAGGTCTTGTAGTGGTACTACTAGTCGTAGTTGGACTATAATATTTGCCTACTACAGGGCGGAAGTCATTTTGGCTGGGCGTGTTTTTTGGTGGTGGCAAAGACAAATTGTAACCTGTATATACCACTTTGGGTTTTTGTTGTTTATAGCTGCTAGATTGGGGAAAACTTTGTGGAAAACTATTGGGCTTAAATTGAGAATTAACTGAGTTGAGTGTTGCATATGTTGATGTAGAGGGTGGTGACAAGTAGGGATTGAAGGCTCCAAACGAATAAGAAGACTGAGGTTGTTGAAAAGGATGAGCGTCTATAGAGCGATAGTTAGTGCCCCCTGATCCTCCCAGCCAATGGGATCTGGAGGGTCCAGAAAAAGGTCTTAGTTGTCTTATAGTACGAGATGATTCTGCTGCTGCATTGTCTCCCGTATCAATATATTCAATGTCCTCAGGCTCTCGGGAAAATGAAAAAATTACACTTTGTCTTTCTTGATTATTAGATGGTCTTAAGCCATCTTTTTCGTTTAGATTTTGAGATTTATTCTGCTCCTGGAAATTAGCTTCTATTGTAGGGTTCTGAGAGACCTCTTTAAAGCGATCTTGAAGTACTTCTTGTTTTGAAAGGCTGTTTATGTTATCGGAATTAGTAGAAATATCCAAATTCTGGGTTACACTTTCTGTTGATTCAGAGTTTTGTAGAGGTTTAGAATCCATAGAGGATTTACTGTAATTTTTATTGTTTTCTATGTTTTCCTTCTGTTGCTGTTCCATTAATGGTTTGGAAACTTTTAGTTCCTGAGTAACTTTTGTTTGCATTAGTTCCATTAAATCATCCGTTGTTATGGTTTTTACTTCGGGGCCATATAATTCCTTAACCAAACTCTCTATTTCCAACATAGTTTCATCCGCATTTGAAGAAAATTTCGAAGAATATTTAACAGTTTCAACATCTTCTGCATGAGAATCGATTTGAACTTTTTCTTTATGTTCTTTTGCTTCTAAATTTTCGTTCTCAGCATTTGTTTTGGCTCCAATTTTGTCTATGGCGGCCAACCCTAAATCACGTTTAATACGTTTGTGCGCATTGAGGTCAAGATCTTTGGAGTCTATAAAAAAAACGTTTTCTAGTCCATTGTTGAGCAAGTCAAGGTCTAGAAACATGTCAGTTCTAATGTGAATGTGTATGTGTTATTTTTTTTTTTGTTTACCATAGAACGTTGTTAGTTGTTTTTGTAGTTGTTGTTATTGTCGGTTAACATTTTAAAGTTATTTCAATTTGAAACGTCAAAAAAGTGCAGTTGCAAATGCATTTTGTTTTTTTGAAATTATGTTTTTTTTTATTTGGTTGTTGTAGTTATTTGAGCGATGAGATAGAATTTTGAAAAAAATTATTAAAATTTTTGTCACATTTTTTTTTTTAATAAAATATTGAAAATAAAAATAGAAAAAGAGCATTAAAATGAAATTGAAATAAATATAAGCATTTTTTATTTATATTAATAAAAAAAAGCCAAGTGAGAAATAAATAGTGAATAGTGAAAATTGTATTTTGTACTTTTTTTAAAATGGTTTTGAAATGATTTCTCTATTTTATTGATTTTTACTTACCGGTATTGTGTACCAAAATTATACGAACTGAATTTGTCATTATTAGGTATGGCGTTGATGCTGGCTTGATGTATGATACCATCGCGATCTTTTTGCACTTGACTCACAGTACTGGGTTGGCCACGGTAAACACGTTGTTGGCGATCATTTTCTTCTTCTTCGACAGACGGCAGGGTTTCATGGGCATCAGCGTACAGCTGAAATTTTGCAACAAAAAAAAAAAAAAAAAAATATGAAAATTTTTAAGAATGAATAATATAATTTCGTTATATAAAATCTAAAAAGCCCTACAAAAGACATTGAACCGAATTTTATAGAAGAAACCTAATAAAAAATAAATCAAATTTTTTCTTATGGTTGGGGTAGGGATGGGCAGTAAATATCGATATATCAAAATATCGATATTAAAAACAATTATAATCGATATATATCGCCGATATTAAAAATTAAAAGAAACAATGAAAAGTTATGTATTGGCATAGTTATATTAAGTTTATAAATTTGGTAATAATTTCAGCTTAAAACGTTCGATACATCGATATATCGATATTTTTAATTAATATATATCGATACTCTTAAAAAATATTGATACGATATATATCGATATATTTTTTAAATATGCCCATCCCTATTTTGGGGACTCTGTATAGCGACAAAAAGTTAGTTTTTAACTCATAGTAGTTATACATCAAGGTAGATCTGCTTGTATATCGTCCCCTTAATAAAACAATAGTGTATACGCATGTACACCATTATTTTTTTATTGCATAATAAGAATCTACATAACTGATTCTAAATGTGGTCAAAATTTGGTGAAATTCTACTTCCACAAAGTGGGTCAAAAGATTAATTGAAATATTATTGTATAATTGCGTGTTTGAAATTTTTCATTAATAACACTATGCTAGTTGAAAAAACAGACAAGCCGGGCACATAGCGTTTTAACATAATTCGGGTACGCTGAATCCAGTGGTGCCCGCGGTTTTTTAAGATTGGCTCTGGTTTTCGAGATATACCGTTATTTCGAAAATGGAGGAGGTTGCACAACATATGTTCGCGTAACTCAAAAACGCTTTAGCTTATTGAAATAACTTAAAAAACCGAAAGTCGTTTTAGAAACATAATTTTTTTTTTGGAAAAAAAAATTATTTTTTTAACAAAATTTCGAAATTTTTGTTTTTTAAAAATTCATAAAAAATTGGAAAATGCAGCTATGCTTCTAAGTTTTTGCAGACGTATAAAAAAATCCGAAATTCCAAACAAAACAAGCCATAAATGATTAAAATCTGTTTGCAACTTTTGATTTTATTCACAAAAGTCGACAAATTGTAATTAATTTAAGAATTTCATAAAACGCAATATTTTTATGGAAGCCCTCCTAAGGGCTGGAGATATATGGCTTTAAGAAAATGTTAAGAACAATAAACATTGGAGGTCGGTCATACATTTTATCCTCCTAGGAGTGAATCCTAGGCCTTAGAAACAAATGATGGGAATGGAAAATAAAGTTGCGCTGGACATACATTTGCCCCGTCTAGGGGTATCTCAGGCCCTGCAGGTGCAACATTTAAGGTTCTACGCGCATAAAAAACAAAGTTTCAAACAAAATAAGCTATAAGTGATTAAAGTCTGTCTACAACTATTGATTTTTTCAGAAAAGATGAAATTTTTTTTCATTTTAGAAAAGTAAGACTTTTTTCCCATACAAATATGGCCGTTTAATGAAATTCTTAAATTAGGCCCCTGCAGCGCCTATAATGCCCATAGATGGGTCAAATGTATAACAAACCCCACTTTATTTTTCATCGCAATCATTTATTTCTAACATACCCACCCGCTATCTCCATTCCTTAGGAAGGAAATTTTATTGCGGAATTTTTTAAGTTTTTTCAATAAGCTAAAGCGTTTTTGAGTTATGCGAACATATGTTGTGCAACCTCATCCATTTTCGAAATAACGGTTTATCTCGAAAACCAGAGCCAATCTTAAAAAACCGCGGGCACCACTGGATTCAGCGTACCCGAATTATGTTAAAACAATAGCTGCCCTGCTTGTCACGAAAAAAAGTGTCAATTTCGTGCACAGTGTAATTGTGTAAGTGCAGGTATGGTGTTTTAATTAGTTGTTACTCTAAATATCATTTCAAAGAAAAGTAGTTTATAAAAAGCATACACTATTTTTATTATTCACTATTTTTATTATTTCATAACAAAATAAAATCGAAAAATGACGTATATTGATATACACAATTTTTTAATAATATATTTGGTGTAAAATATTCAAATAAAATAGTGTATGCCATACAAAATAAAATAGTGTATTATGATTTTCATACATATTATAAAACAAATAAAATAGCCTAAGTGACATCATGGTACTTTGAATCCCATTTATTTGCAATTAAAGCACTTGTAAATTAATGAAATATTCTCTACTAGTAGCCGGATTGTTCCATCACATGTTTAAATGACCACAACTCAAAAACATCGATTATTTTCTGAGATATTAGTGTTTTCCCATATGTCTAATAACTCAAAAATTTTAAACTCCATTATCTCGAAATGGCAAAAAAATTATACACTATTATTTTATTAAGGGGACGATATAATGTTTAAAACATGACGCGAAACCAACCAAACTTACGTACAGTGAATTTATTCCTATTTCGGAAAATTTCGAGAGCTTATCGTAAACATTGGTACAAAATAAATTAGTTCAAAGTAGTGGCTATCGTTAACTTTGATCTTTTCCCTTTTTTTTCGAATGACGTGAAGTTTTCTGCATCGATCAAAACAAATGGTGGTTAGGCGGTGCAAGATCCGGACTATAAGGTGGGTGAGCCAAAATTTTCCAGTCACAGTTTGTGGTTTTTATATTTCTCCTGCAATCGTTTATTCGATTTTAATAGATCATTTAAATGGTCCACCAATTACCTTAGATCTATGGATATAGGTCTTAGACGTTGATTTTGGTCGTTGTCCAAGCTTCACATATGATTTCGGGTTACGTTTATGGATCCATTTTTCATTGCAAGTAAGAATTTGATGCAAAAATGTCTTCCTTTTTTGTGACTTTCAAGTAGCATTTTGCAAAATCGTTTAATAACGTATGCTAGCTGTAACTTGTCTATTACCCAATTTTATTCGGTATTCCGTAAATCCTACTGCTTGCAAACGTTTTGAATTGCTGGCTTGCAAGGATTTGCAAATCTCTTTTAAAGTTTCATAATAAACAATTGTGATTTTTAATTAAACTGTGGGTTTTAATTAGTTCATCAAATTTAATTTTCATTAAATTATTTTTATTGAAGGAAGGAATTTACAACATGAAATGATTTAAAAAAATGTATTTTTTTTAATAATAAACTGTATGGATGTCAACAATTTATCGCATATTTTTGGTTACCCTGGACGGCCTTTGAATTTTAAGGTTAAGGTTTGGCGAGAACTCGCTTATCTTCAGCCCCACTTTTTTCAAATTGAAGAATTTAAGAACAAAATTTGAAATATTCGAAACAAAAAAAGGTTTCTAGCTTTAATTTTTTTGGCCAGTGACTAAGAGAGAATAATTTGCAGATATTTTTCCTTTAAAATTCCATATAATCTATTAAAGACAAAACCACGTGCAACAGATTAAGATTTTTCGAATTTTTTTATTGGTAAATAGCATTTCAAAATGTTTTGTAAGTATTTAGAAAATGATCGCATTATAATGCCCGCAATTTCTACAAGGAGATACGAGGGCGGATCAATAAGTCCGTGACTTTTCGAACTTCCATCGTAGTTATATGAAATGCAAACTGCTCCCATCAAGTACCACCTGTTAATAGACTACTGTCAAGTTTTGGATTTTTTTAAAAATGGAAAAAAGGGAATTTCGAGTGCCATAGGCATTTCATATGGTGGAAAGAGATTTAGCTCCAGCGATGAAATTATTGGTCAAACAAATGCCTATTTTATGGACCTCGAAAAAGCCTATTTTTGGAAGGGATACACAAATTGGAGAAACGTTGGACTAAGTGTATTGAGCTAAAAGGAGATTATGTTAAAAAATAAATTTTTTTTTGTAAAAAAACTTTTTCATTAAAAAAAACACGGACTTATTGATCCACCCTCGTATCTGGTCGTGTTCGTACCTAACAGTTATCTTTAGCTAAAACTAGTTTGGGCATTTCAACGATAATTTTGCCTACGTGTTTTGTCCTTCAAGTTATCTTTTAAAATAAGGCAACATTTGTATTTTTATTAACTTTTTGAATTAACTGTCAAAAATCGATGGTGTAAAATACTTGAGCTGTTAATCGTTTTTAATCCAAATTTCGATATTTTAATCAGACTTAAGTTCATTGAATTTAATTTCCATTAAATTATTTTTATGAAGAAAGGAAATGAATTAAAATTTATTGATAATTTTTCATTTTTGACTGAGCTGGGATCTATTACAGTTTAAATAAATTTTTAATGATTTTTGGTTGGAATGTCGTTTTTTTATTTACTATAGCGCCTTGACTATGCGTAATTCGACTAACCGGCAGCATCAATTAAGCGGGAAATAAAAATAATTTGTTGGCATTGATTTACATTTTTTTGCAACGGTTACCTCTATTAAAATTACTTTTCCCCATAATATTTAAATATTTACATCATACATATATTTAAATAAAGTAAAAAACACAAAAAATTTATAATCCAGAATGTTGCCGGTCCCGCCTTTGATTGATAATCGAGGTCTCACTGTATCTTCAACCAGACACTTCAAAATAAGAAAAAGAATTAAACGGAGCAAGAAGAAGTTTAAAAAGAAATATAAAAAACGACATGAAAAACACAAACTAACACCCAATTTACATGATGAATTTTATGACGTCCAATTTTCTTAATTCCCTTTTGAAGTTGCTACCAAAAACTGCTCAAATTCATACGATGGTTTTTTTTGGACGTCTAATTTTTTCATTTTCATTCAATCCAGTTGATGAGAATATAAAAATAAAACGTAACAGAAAGAAAAGAAAAAAGTGTAAAGCGAAGTGTCAAAAAAAAAACATGAAAACAGAAATCAAGTCTATTTTTCTACCCCTCTTTCTTCTCTACACCGCTTGCTTCCAAACAAAAAATGACGTCCAAAATTGGACGTCATAAAATTCATTATGTAAACTGGGTGTAAGTCTTTTTGTTTACCCCTCTTTCTTCTCTACACCGTTTGCCAACAAACAAAAAGCGACGTCGTAAAAGCCTCCGTGAAAATTGGGTGTTAAAATAAAAAGAGGAAACCAAACAAATTTTTTAAAAAATATTCAAAACCTAAAACCTATTTTAATTTCCCTTTCCGTTAATCTATTTATTTTTATTTAATAGGGCATTTACATTACATCGAAATCTAGTAGATTTCATTTGAAATCTTCCTCCAAATATAGTTCGTTTACATTATACTTGTTTGACATTAGCGAGATTTGGTTTTCACAACAAAAACCGCTGACTGAAAGTTTTTTGTGTAACACATACTTACATATAAAGAAATAAAAATTTGCATTACATTTTCTTTATAATTTACTTCATTTATTTTATCAATATTATTTGTCATTTGCATTTTTTTTACTATTTTACAAATTTTTTGAATTTTTTTTTTAACAATTTTAACAAGCTATAATTGTTTTTGTTTTGTTTTTTGTTAAAATGTCATATTTTTATTGTGCAGGGAAGTAGTTTTTAGTGCTATATGGGGAAAAACATAGTTGCATCAATAAGTACTACTACATTTCAAATAGATTTCGTCAAAATCTAGTTACGGAGTAGATTTTGTTTTGTACGGGAAATCTAGCCAAAAACAACTAGATTTGGCTCGAAATCTCGAAAGTACTAGATTTCGCTGTAGTGTAAATTGGCTATAATATATATTTTCAATCTGTGCTATGCCATCTGAACGTAATTTTACAAATAATCAAAGACAAATATCTATTTATAATTATCCCTTCCATCAGCCTATTTATTTTTATTCAATATATACGCTTGTTCCTCGAAACAGAGTCAACTCAAAATTTATAAATTTTCAGTAGAGACAAAAAACTTTTTATATGTATTCTTATACTACAAATGGGTTTTAAACTGCATTTTTTAGGCAAAATACTAGAGAAATAGATCTAAGATTGTTACAGTTTTTTTTTATTGTTTTTGATGTTAAATATTTGAATGAGTTTGTCCCTCCAGAGTTCTTACCTTTGCGATTTCTTCCTGCGCGTCCAACAAATGTTTCGGTTGACCTCTGGATGTAATAATTGGATTTGGTGAAACTTTCAGTTCAGGTGGTGGTGGTATTGTCTGAACCTGAGCGTGTATAACCTGTGGTGGTTGTCTGTGATATTGTGGCGGCACTGTAGGTTTCAAAATCTGTTGAGGTGGCTGGGTACGTACCTCCTGGGGACTGGTAAATGCCGAACCAAATCGTATTCTACTTGGCACATGTTGATTAGCATTAGTTTGTTGTTGTTGGTGCTGTTGTTGTCGTTGCTGTTGAGGACGACCTTCGTTGGTATCAACAACTTCACAGCCAACATTTCTAGGCCAATCACAAGTCTGTAACTCATGCGAGTACATCAAACCGCCCGTACAACTTTCTAATAAGGCACCACCGAAAACGCATACGTAATACTGAGTGCAATCGGTGGGATGGGGATAATAGCCAAACTCCTCGGGACAATCGAAATTAACACCATTTGCCGAAGCGGAGGCCGATGAGGATGAAGAGGATTTGACATTAGTACCAAAGCTGGTGCGTGAACTGGTAATACGAGAAGATCTTTTAATTTGTGATTGAGCAGCTGCAAATGAAAAACAAATTTTAAACAAATTTTAATATTTTTTATTACTGAAATTATCTAAAAAGCTTTAGGCTATTTAAAGTCTTAAAACTTCAGCTTAAGTTTTTAGTAAATTAATTATTTATTTGTATTTTTTTAAATTTTTTTTTGCACGTTTTCTTTAAATTAAAAATTCTAAATAAGAAAAGGTCACTTGTTCACAAACTGGTACCAGCGGCTACTTAATGTTTATTAAATGTAGATGCTACTTGTTGCAGCTATTACCTAATAGCACACACAAACATATGCATGTGAACATATGTTTCTGACTAAAACTATGCACATGCATAGATGTTTTTTTTTTAAAGCAGAAGATCTATTGATCATGTCGTATTGATGACACTTGTTAAGCTTCTAGTTTTTTTTTCTAGTTTATGCTCTTTTGTTCTATTGCACCACTTTACAATTTGATTTGATTTAAATCTTTAATCTTGTGTATTGTTATGCCCATTGTTTTAGACTTGTTTTCAATTGTTTTTTTTTAACAATATTTTAACGATCTTGTTACCATGACATTTATGATTTTAATGATGAAATTTTATAGATATGAAATTTTTTTGCTAGATGTTTTTATTTTATTAATGATGTTTAAATAGACATGATCAATTTATAATTGAATTGATTTATAACAAAGTGGAATCTGTAATTTTTATTTATATTTGAATTGCTTTTCATTGTCTTAGCGGGAAATTGATTAAAACCTTTTATTGATATTTACGAATGATATATAGTTAAGCAATCGCTAAATGATGTTAAATCCAAACTATTAGTGACAAATAAATTCTGCATTTTATGTTTAGTTAAGAATTTATGAGGTAAATGGAAGTTTGAGGTCAGTGGAAAATGTCGTAGAAAGTGGCATTTAAAAAGCATGTCATTATTTCTTATAAAAATTGGCTTTTAATAATTTTAGAATTAAGTTTTGTTCAAAAGAAATGTTGGATGAATTGATTATTCATAGATCACGATTTATCGAACTAGAACAAAATTCTTGATTACTTGTTAAAGGGTTTCTTTTTGGAAAACAAATTTGGCGACAATTCTTACGAAAAATTATTGTGTGAGGTATATTTCAGAATTATGGGATCAAGATTACTGTGCCGACCTGCTGTGACACCGTTAATGTTCAATATTTGGTGAAAATATGCGTTTAAAAATGACAAAATGGCCACACATTTTATGCGCAAATGGTATTTCTAGCATGTGACTATCTAAATTATGTACTTCCTAGTCTCCTTTGATTATGCACCTCAGCAAATAGTAAACAGGAAAACTCATCAGCAAGTCGGAATACTTCCTAAGTTAAAAAGCCAGAGGTTGCAGATTTCTCGAAATATCGCTTAGTCATTTTCAAAATTTTCAGGTCTTGAGTGAATACTTGTGTAGTGAATAAAGATGGCCATGTAATGAACACGTTTGGTGTAAAAAGGATTGTCCGGATCGCCATGTAGTGTAAAAAAAGAATGTTTCGATGTTGGAGAACTTTTGCTTATTATAAATGCAAGCAACGAAATATTTTATGTCTAAAGAGCCGCAGTTTTTTTTTAAAATGAACACAGGAAAAGTTGTGGCAAACAAGCCGTTTAACAGTTCAGATTCATTCTTCTTTTATTGTTTCTTAAATTCTTCCTAGTATACTAATTTTACAACTGTTATACTAAAACTATGAAATTTATCATACTTATTGTTTACCAATCAAATTGTGGCTTTCATTTCTCCGCTTTGGATATTTTCTTTCACTTGCAATCTAGTGCAAGTCTCAAGTGTCGTATGGAATTTTGTGTTATGGATAGACAGTGGTTTTGTATTAGCAATAAACAGTGGTATGCAGGTAACAAGTGTTGTGGAGTTTTGTGTTAGTAGTCCAGAGGTACATATGTAAGGTAATGTAAAGTGGTATGTAAAGTACACTGGTATGCATATACACTACAACTTGTGAGAGCCAAAATTTCAGAATCGGTTGCAAATTTCATAATACTGTTTTTGGCTGAAATGTAGCTTATAAATCGCAGAAAAATTACTACAAAGCGAAAAAAAATTTTTCTTCGATTTTTTGGCAAAATGTTTAAGAAACATAAATTTTTCGGTATTCTTTTTTTCAAACTTTGACTCTAAAAGCGGTAAGTTTTGGCACTTTTCAAGTGTGAAATTTTGCCCCGGATACGTAGAATTATGCGGCTCTATAACTCAAGCCCAAAAGATTAATTTTTCATTGACCTATTTACCTTGAAATCTCATTGAAGTTCAACATTTGCAAACATTTGAAACAATTCTTCCAGTTTTGATCGTATGGCACAAAAATGGATAAATATTTGTTATTAAAATAATAATTTCGATTGAAAGGCCACTTAATTTTGTTATTTAGCTTCGATTTTACATGATCCCCAGTAATTTGATTCGATTCTAACACAAATATCGAAATGGCAGTACTGTTCACGTTTAATTGTTATAATCTAAACAGCCGCATTCGATTAAATGAAACTAACAAGCATACATTTTCTTTCTATTTCCACATAAAAGTGATAAACGGAACGTTATTCGGAAAATATTAAGAGTTTTTATAACGTGTGTGGAGATTTTGTGAAACTTGGAATAAACTACACATCAGATAAAAGGAAACGTGGTGCATTCAGTGCAGAATTCAAATCTGTGTACGATAAATATTTTTAACAGTCAGTTTTTTGTGATGTTGATTGGGCTCCGAAAATTGTTTATGCAAGATGCTACGGCCAAAAAAAGAGATAAATAAAATGGCATTTGTCATTCCTGTGATGTCCTCGAATCCGAGCGAGCATCAACGATTAAATTGCTACTCTTGCATGGACACCTGATTCAAAAATAAAAGTGATAAAAATAAAGCAATGGCAATGGGATACATCCGTGTGCTAAGTGCTCAATTACCACTTCCCCACTCCGGCTGAAATCACAACGAAAATTCATTCAATATTCACCTAAGCATCAACATCATATTCGTTGTATGTGCCAGAAATGATACAAAATGATTAACCAAAACCTCGAAATCAAGATGAAATGGACTTCGCTGTTGCTCTTGGTGTGTCGTAGCCAATTTCTGTATTTCTCGCGTCGTTTTGAAATACGATAAATCTTAAGCAAACTGATGTAATGCTGGCGACAAGCAGAGTTCCACGATTATCACTCAAAACACTTTTTCGTATTGCAATAACATTGAAGATCTTATGATTGAAATATATCTTAATTACACATAACACAATTAACTTTCCTATCAATTGAAATAATTATTTTAATGACAAATATTTATCCATTTTTGTGTCATACGATCAAAACCAAGGCGAATTCATTTTTCATTTTTTTTTTTACTTAGAGAGAGAAATGTCAAAAGTTGCTTGTGTTTTTGACATATCCATCAACGAAAGCAACAAAAAATATATTGTTGTGTTTTTGGTGTTGTAATATCGACACCACCGTATACATGAATTCGCCTTGATCAAAACTTTCGAAGAATTGTTTCAAATATTGAACTTTAATGAGATTTGCAGGTAAGTAGTCCAATGAAAAATTAATCTTTTGGGCTAAATTGTCCTAAATTGTAGCACCACATTATTCTTCTTGATTGTAGATTAAAAATTTGTTAAAAATGCTGAAAAATGTTTTTTTAAGCAGTTTGCCAAAAAAGCCAACGAAAAAAATATCTATTGGCTTTGAAGTAGTGGCGATTCATAAGCTTCATTTCAGCCAAAACAGTATAATGAAATGTTCAACCGTTTCTGAAATATTGGCTCTCACAAATATCCTTTTAAAACCTTTAAATATGAAAATGACAAGAGCGTATCTTCAAAACGTTTACCTCAGGAAAAAAATCCTTTAGGCAATTGTCATAATTTTTGTTACACTAACGGTGTAATGTATGATTTTCAGAACCAATGTCGCACTGTGTAATAAACTATTGTTTTCCGCTTGAACATACCGTTTTTAAAAAAAATCATTAAGAATCATCATAAAGACCTTTTGAATTAATTCAAAATTTAATTGTCATCGGCAAATATTTGACTTCACTTGGGAATTACAAATATATTAAGTACATGAGAAAAAAAGAAATAAAATAAAGGCAACAATAAAAATAATATGCAAAACTTGTGGAAAAACACAATATTAACTATAAAAACTGGTGTTATTTTTATAGTAAAATTAATTCTAAATACAAAAAACATACCCAGAGACAAAAATAAAAAAAAATATATGAATATGATTTTGTTAGATGAAAAGTAAATAAAAACAATCTAACATTTAAAATTTATTTAAGAATGTTTGAAGTTTTATTACAACAAAAAAAAAAAAAAAAAAAAAAAAAAATAGAAAAAAGACAACACAAGTCATGGGAACAAAAATTAGAGCGTGACAAGTGCAAAACTTAACATTATGTGCAAGAAAAATGTTTATAGTTATCCAACGCTACAACAAAAATGCTGGTAAAGTTTAGAATTTTATGGAAACTGTAATTGCTTTAGAACTGTAGATATTCATACAAGACACATAATAATTTTCATTGTTTTTTTTCTTGAGTCTATCAAATTGTTTTTGTTCTTTGAAATTTTATGAGAAGGGAAGTTATTGTTAAACAAATTTTAACTCTAGTGTACGGTTTTATTCTCAAAGAAAAAAACAAAAAAAAAATTTTTTTTGGCTTTAACGTAAGTTGATATAAAAGGAAGTTGTAGTATTCTATACAAAATGTCGTTAGTTTTTGTTGTTAGTTTTTTTAAAGACTGTGAAAATGACTCGCAGTATTAGGAAAATCTCGAAAAAATTTATTATAAAGAAAATGTATTTAACTTTGTTTAGCTTAAGAAATTATAGAGCAGGTTCGTTGTTTAAATCTTTTGTTTTAATAACTTAATTGCTAAACTTCTGGTAATTAATTGTAATTTGTATGTGTTTTTCCATGTATGTGTGTGTGTTAATTGTCTTAAAATTTTAAAACAAGCAATCATGAGTTCTAATTTTTATATCAGCTATAATTTTTCAAGTTTTTTTCTCAGAAAAATTCTTATAAATTTTTGATTTATATGAACTTGCAATTTTTTTCAAAATTGAAACTCTAAGGTTATTAACAAATTTATGAGTAACAAATTTGTTTTTAAATGCAATTAAGCTCTGATTTAATTGATCAATTAAATCATTTTTAATATCCTGTTCTTCGGTATAAAGTTTGTGAAATCATAAACTACAATTGGAATAGGAAATTTACTAGTATTGAGGCTAATACTTTATAAACTATTATTTTTTAATGTTATAAAATTTAAATGGTTTGTAAAAATGTTAGTTTTTTATTGGATACACAAATAAATTACCATCGTTTATTTTATTTGAGGGTAGTTAATCGATAGCTAATTTTTTCCCCTCTCTATCTGTCTGTGAATTTATGAGTTTTATAACCAAACCACTCATTATTTTAAGGAATGAAACGAATCAAGACAATCTTTGGAGCCTTATTCTAAAGTGCAACTTAATTCAGCTGGAATAATCGAACTTTAACTTGTTTCCAAATAAAACAATTATAATTATAGTTATTTTTTAATATGCTCCCTTACAAATCTGCTTCGTAGTAAGGGAATGTCGTGGCTCTTCAAATGTTTAAATTTGTTCAATTACCATACTACATCTATGTATATCTTATTTAAATTTACTATAAGTGCTTCGCAAAACCAGAACATTTTTCATTGGGAAGTGGGAAATTGTAAAGCCCAGACTTACAATCTGGTTGGCTCAAAACTCTTAATCTTATATTCATCAAAAACTGCCTTACTGGTAATGTATGAAATACTCGTAGTTTGACGATTTTTTCGAAACTTCTGATGACTATTTTCTCTTTTTTTAAACTTTTGCGCAATACGAGACTCAATTTTGTCATAAAGGGAAATTATGTATTTGAGTATTAAAACATTTTTGGTTAGTGTTTTTTTCTTTCTTAACGGTTTTATTGTGTTCGCTGTTATTCTGAAACCACACCAACAAAAGATAAAACGTTTTTGGCTTTAAAGTCAAAGACTCTTGTTTGATGCTAACCCACACCAAAAAAATCGTATTATCAAGTTTTTGTCTTAAACGACATTCGGAATCAGACAGAAATGCGACAATGGTTTTTTTTTGTCGTTTTTGTTTTGACTCGTCTTAATTGGTGTGGGTTACATCATAAGAAAACGGTCAATTATGTGCAACGAGGCTCGTTTTAGTCTGTTTTGTCTTACTCTGTGTGGGTATATTGTATCAAACCACATGTAAATATTTTCTGCAACCAATAAGTCAAAAAGACAGTTCTGCGGTTGTTTTGTTTGGTGTGAATTGTCTAATAAGAACTACTGTTCTGTTGTCGTATTAGTCAAAAAAACTGTCTTGTCTTTTGTTGGTGTGGATTCAAACTTAGTCCACAAAAAGAATTAAAAATTGTCTCTATTCACCAAATGTATACCAAAGTCATAGAATCAAGCAA
This sequence comes from Pollenia amentaria, assembly GCA_943735925.1. Classification (NCBI taxonomy): domain Eukaryota; kingdom Metazoa; phylum Arthropoda; class Insecta; order Diptera; family Polleniidae; genus Pollenia; species Pollenia amentaria. Next base: position 180,563,773 of record OX031007.1, on the reverse strand, counting down.
ACAATTTGTTGATTTTGCACCCTATTAACAAAAAGATTATATTGATTACTTTGAATTGTAAAAATTAAAAATTCTGATAATTTTTTTTCAATAAATGATATTTTTAATTTTAATTTAAAATAAAGATTTGTCGTTTCAAACGATGTGTTAATTGATTTAATTAAATATGGCTCAGGTTTTGACAATTCCCAACAGCAATTTTACAAGTTTAAATTATTTTATTTTAAACGAAAAAATCAATTAAGATTTGCTTATTTAATTAATATTTTGATTAAAAATTTATTTCAAGACAACTAAAATGTTAATTAAGTTAAAATTAAATATACAATTTTCCTTCAACTAAAAAAATAATTGATGCAATTATCACACTCATTAAACAAAAACACTTGTTAATCAGTTTTTTTAATTGATAAAATATTACTGATAAATTTTCTATGTGTGCAGGTTTCTTCAACTGGTATTATCAGCAAATAACAGAAATAACCCTTCTGAAACTCAGTGTATTCTATTTAGGGCATTCTACATTAAACGAAATAAATATTAGTAAAAAGAGGCAATTGCTGTGGGTTCGGCTCAACTTTATATCGATTATGTTTCAAATACGTTTTATACTGGTCGTTAAACATGAAGGCGGGCATTGTCTTTTAGAAAAAATATGGAATTCGCGATCAATTAATTTGTATTCGGCACAGATTTCCCGTATTGTTTTATTAACGCAATGGTGGCTTGGCTGTAGTGTCAAAGGCTTTATTAACGTTTTTTTTTAATTATTATTGTATGTTATTTAAAAATCATTGTCTATAACGATACTATACAGATATAGGTTTGCTTTTAGGAGCTAAAGCAGTATAATTATCTTTTAACAACCCTAAGGCTGGATTTTTATTACTTTTTTTGTTATGAGGAAACATGTTTATCTAATTTAGATCCCGGTGGTATCTAATTTCTTTAATTTTTTCAATTAATAATATTAATATCAATTAGGAATTGGGTTTAAATATAATGTCCAGTGTCAAGAACAAATAACCTGACCGAATTACTTGGGTGTTCAAACGATTAACTGTTCGAACAATTCAAAATTGCTTATTTTCGATTAACGAATAATTCGAATAACTTATGTCGATTAATCGATTAATCGAAAATTTATTTTTTCATAGTACACATGTATTAGTTTTTTCTTTCTTTAATGTAAAAAAAACAAGCCAGTACGTTTTAAATACCCTTTTATTGTTTCCTTAATCAGGAACATTTTCTTCGAGTAATGATTCAGATGAGGTCGATTTCTTTTTGAGATGCATGAAAACAACCTTCTACCAGACCTTAACAAGCCTATTAAAAGTATTAAAAACGTTAAGAAATCAAAAAGAGATTCAAGTGGTATAATGGAATAATATAATTTTTAGAAAAGACAAGAAAAAGAACAGTGAAATTGGATATGCTTTATAACGCTCTACTTTTGTTCTCTCCAACGTCAACAATAAGTGAAAGGATATTTTCTAAATCAAGCTGCATCAAAACAAAAGAAAGTAATTTTTTGAAACATTTATGCTGTACACTCTCTTTTTTAAAGATTATTTTTTATTTAAAAAGCTTTCCTCTTTTATTAAAAAAAGTAACTTTTGTTATATCGTTGTTACTTTTTTAATATAATTTTCATGTTAAAAATATAATTTTTGGTCTTATTTTTAAACATCTTATTTAGAAAAAATTAAAATTTTTCGATTAGCCGAATAATTTTAATTTGTTCGATTAACCAAATAATTTTAAATTGTTCGATTATTATTCGATTAAATTTTTACCTTGAATAATTATTCGCGTGATTAATCGATTAATTCAAAACATCGATTCATTGAATACCCTACTAATTACCAATATTTAATTATACATTTTTGCAGAACGCATACGTTTAAAAGAGCGCTTAAAACTTTGATGGAGAAAATTTTCTTCCGGCACTGACAGGACGTAAAATATTTCATTAGAATAAGATTTGATTAATAATATTTAGATTAAATAAAAAAATATCAAAAATAGGAATATGAGTATTTTTCGACCTTCCAAAAACAAAATAATTTTGATGAGCTCGATGCCAGAATTATATTATTTTTTCGATACCCTGCGGATGTCATTCTCAAGAAAAATGAATAACAAAAACTAGAATACAATCACATCGAATTCACACTTTCGTAATAAAATAACATTTTAAGAAGATCCAAAAATTATTTTTGCCAACTTTTTATTTAGTTCAAAAATTTTTGAAATAATAAAGTTGCCATATTGTGGCATGATTGGTATTGGAAAATGGAGCTCAATGGGAAATCAATCTTTACAGAATTTTACAGATTGATGTTAATCTTTCTGGTCCTTTTATTTAGTTTATAAAATATTTTATAAAAAATAAAAAACACCTAAACTTTAGTTTCTTCTCTTATAAGCAGAGATTTTAGTTAAATACCTTCTTAACGCATTTCTTGTCTTAGGGACTCGTTACTTTTTTTTTGAACCTATTCGTTGCTGATCAGCTGTTATATATAAATAAGTTCTGCTAAGTAATCGTGACGTTGAACCTGGTAAAATTGCAATTTTTCTTCGTTTTTACGTATCAGCTGTTAAAGAATTTTATGTTTGTTTATGTTTATTTTTATATTTTTATATAAATAAAAAAATAAAAAAGCTAAAATTTTTAAAATATTTTTTTTTGAATAATCTTAAATAATGTTACCAAATTTTCTGTTTTTTTTTTTAAAACATTTCAACACCATATGACACGTTTACGTATTTTTAGTAACTACCAACCATGGAACTCGACCGCAACGTTGACGTGTACGCAACATTTACGCATGAGTAACGAGGCCTTGAATTCTGACCAACTAAGTCATTTAGTATTCCAAATATAATCGGCTCAATATGCATACTAGGGAGATCGAACGGTTATTATTCGACCGGTTTTAACCGGTTATTTTAGCTTTGCCCAAGTCGGTTAATTTAAAATGTAAATTTATCGAATAAACCGGTTATTTTGGTATAATAAACCGGTTATTTTAAAAATGTGTAATTTATATATGCTTTTCTTACTCTTGTTGTAAATGTACCCGTAAATTAGGCATTTTCGTAATTAAATATTTATTGGGCAAACTTAACATTTTTATGAAGAATGACAAAACAAAATGTAATAAAAGTAAAAAAAAAAAAAATTATGTACAATCTAAATACAAATTGCTTATTAAAGCGTGTGCTTTCGTAAAAAAAAAACGAAAACAATTAAAAATACTACAAAAAAGTGTTCAGTAAAAAAGTAAATAATAAATTGTGCGAGAGTATTGTAAATATTAAATATATTAATATTGTCGTTATTTTATTGAACTGTTAATGGTTTTTAATCCAAATTTCGATTAAATTGATATTTGATATTTCGAACGGGATTAAAAAGAAACAATAAGTTGCTTGAATGCACTGAAATGATAAGTTGGTTTCCATATCACAATTTATAAATAACCAAACAAAACTTAACTGCGTTCGAAGTAGTTCTAAAGAGTCGACAAATAATACTTTACTAATCACTGGGTGAAATATTCCGAGGACGGAATGACAGTTAAGGCACTAAAAACTTAGTTTTGTGGAAAATATTTTCAAAAAGCATGAAAAACAAATAATTTTTCCATCATTTTGCTTCATAAGCACCACAAAAATTTTCTAAATCATTTTTTTTATTTAAATTTAATAGTTGCACAGGTCTCTAGCAATAATTTGGCCTTTACAGATTTAAAAAATATCAATTAGTCGACGAGTTATAGGCAAAAAACCATATAAACAATATGCTGAAAATCGGCAAAAGTTGAAGGTCGATTAAAAAAAATTCGAACTAACATAAGCAAACGCCGCGATACGAGCCTCTATTTTCACCCCTCATTCTCAGAATCGTCCTAACTTTTGCCAACCTGAATTTGTTCCACAGTGTTACTGGATTCGTTTTTTGTTTTGATTTTATCTTCAAATAGTTGTAAGGTCTAAACATTTTGCTTGTTTTTTACCTTTGTGAATTGTTTTGTTTTTATTCAAATAAACGTTTTATTTCAAAAACTTTTTTAATTTTTGGATTTTTATGTATTCGAATTAAAACTGGTTAACCGGTTATTTAAAAAATGTTTAACCGAAAACCGGGGTTTTTATAATAGCAACTATTCGCAATATTCGAAAACCGGTTATTGAAAAAATCGAATAATCGATCTCCCTAATGCATACTGTACAAAAATAATACACACAAATACATTCTCATTTATCTCAAACTCTCTTTGTGCTATTTTATAATTCATGTATTCAAAAATACTACTGCACTCTGAATAAATTTATTTATAAATGATTTGATATAATGAAAAAATCAGAATTATATTTATGAATGAAATTACAACAAAAAACAAAATTCTCACGTACTTTTATAACTTATAAGTTATTAAATTTTCGTTCTAAAAAACAAAAAATAAATAACACAGTGTTACAAAAAAGAATGAAACAGAAATACCTCTGATGCGATAATTTTTTTCTAGTAGGTGTTGTCGAGTACAAAGTTTAATAACTCGGTCTATTTTTAACGGATATTTTAAAACAAAGTAGCATTTTACTCATAAACAAACATTCTTTTGTAAAACATTCATAACTAATACGGTCCCTAAATCAAAAAATGTGCGAAAACATCTCCAAAGTAAAGAAATGGAGAACATTTTTTTAAAAATTTAGTTTCCTGGATAAATACACATAGTTACCTCAATATTACTTAAATATCATGTTGACATCTTCAAAAGGTGTCAGTTTCGTCTTTCTAAATCCGCTGAGAAATTTAAAATCGGTTGATACTCAGAGAAGTTACTGGAATATAAGTGCAAAAGGTACGAAAACCCGGGGTTTTAACAGTAACTCGAGATTTTGGAGGTGTTTCGCAAACTTCAAGGACAGAGTCTTGTTGTGCTCGACAAGACCTGCTAGAAAAAAGTTATCGCAACCAAGGTATTTTTTGCTGTCGAACTGTGTTATTGTCTACATGTACATATTAATTTCATCAGTATTTTTAAATGTCAGAAAGATATTTGCATATTTTGACAGTTTTTATTAAAACATTTAGAATAACAACAACAAATGAGAGGTAATTTAATGGTTTTTAATTACAGAACAACCGCTTTAAACTTTAAAGTGATAAAAACTTCGCTGGTTAAATATAAATATAAAAATGGATTAATTATGCATAACATGTCAATTAAAAAAAAAATATAATAAATAATAATAAACATAAATGTTAAGGAGAACAATGAACAATGAAAAACTTCAGTTAAACATTTTTAGATGCAACATTTATGAATTAATGTAGAAGATGTATATATATGTAAGAAGATTGACAGTAGTGAATACTAAATAAGTTATTGATAATACTGTACGACAAATTTCAACTTTTGGCTTTTCCTATGGTCAAACTGACCAGATTCTGAAAATATAGCTCAAACAAAAATATACGTATCACTAAGATTTTTTAGTTCAATTCATTTCGCGTTTTTACGAGCAATTAAATTTTTAATTTAAATCCACTTGTCTATCACTTGAGGTAGTTTCGATAACAGCCATACCAGTTGATCGAGATGCCAGATTTTTTGCATAAATACTTCGTACTGTTCTAAGATGCAATGTGTAAAAGATGAGCAAAATAGGTCTACGAGTTCAATAATTATGAGGACATTTTGTTTTTTATTATTCCTACACTAAATTCCGCGAAGCTTTTTGCTTGTCTGAAGAAGACCAGAGTCTCTGGCGGGAATCGAACCCGCAACCCCGGTACTGATAGACTAGCTCACTACCACCTAGCCTACCGGGGCACCCAATTGATACAATTTCATATATTGTTGCTCTATTGTGCTACAAATTCTTACAAACAGTAATGTAGAGTAATTCACAACTGTCAGGGGCTGCCACAAGACAATGATGTAACAACCTTTTCCAGAGTTGCCTTAGTGGAGTTGCCAAATATTTTTGTGGTGGCTTTAAACATTATGAGTTGCTTTTTGCTGATAAGTAGACTTTCAAAGTCTGCTTAGTCCAAAAAAAAGGAGCATGGACCGCTTTTAGTAAAGTAATAAATAATTTTCTTGGAAGCAAGAGGACAGAAAATTGTAGAAGAAATGATTGCTTCGTACTATGTCGCACAAAATACATTTCCTTCATAATCCTTTGAATTTTTTCCCACCGAACTTAGGCGACTTCAGTGACGAGCATTGTAAAATATTTCACCAAGATATTGCGGAAATTGAAAACGGATAGTAACGGAAGGTAACGACATTAGGTATATGCTGACTGAATACTGCCGGTCGGTTTGTCATTATACAAAAAGGTTACCTTTCAAGTTTAAATTATCAATTTTTTTTAAATACTTAACCACAAATTCATAAAAAATATTTTAGGTTTATGGCAGGTTTATGAAACGAATTTTCTCTGAAAATTTGTTTAATATGCCTTTTATTAATCAAAAATATTTTTATAAATATGGGGGTTACTATTTTATTTTTAATTTTTAACTTTTTATTTGAAGTTTCAAATTTATAATATGAACTCTACTTTTAATTTTTATATTTGTAAATAAACTTTAGACGAAAAAATTTAAAATAAATATAAAAAAAATTAATAAATAAGTGTTTTACATACTTCTACTTATAAGCAAAAAGCAACTTGAAGTGTTTAAAGCCACCACAAAAATATTTGGCAACTCCACTAAAGCGAAGCACTGGAAAAGGTTGTTGCAAAAGATTACAGGGGTAACTTCATTGTCTTGTGGCATCCCCTGACAGTTGTGAATTACTTTACATTACTGTTTGTATAAGAATATATGAAATTGTTTTAAAATACATCATAATTATTGAACCCGTGGACTGATTTTGCTCATCTTAGAACAGAACGAAGTATTTTCGTTCTTCTAGACCAACTGGTGTGGGTGTAATCGAAACTTCCCCAAGTAATCGACAGGTGGATTCACTTTAAAAATTTAATTGCGCGTAAAAACGCGAAATGAATTGATCTAACAAAACTGAGAGATAAGTATATTTTTGTTTAAGCTATATTTTCAGAATCTGGTCACTTTGATCATGGATAAAAAATTGTGTCGTACAGTACAATACAAATTTATTATATAAAATACAAATAGCCGCATACGGCTCTTTGATAGAATCAATTTCGCTTTTGAAAAGAAATAACTATATATAGTCGGACGAATTCAAAGACCAATCGCTTTAAATTTAAAAACGTTCAGTCACTTTTCTAGTCTGAATATATAGAATATACTCTCTAAAATGTATGTGAAAACATTGAATACGAAGATTTGGTGATTTAAATAATTTCAAAATTTCCCTAAATGTTCTTGCAAATCTATTTAATATTGCCAATATTAACGATGGATTATTGATTCCTCATTATATTTATAATGAAAGTGCCGCAAGAGAAATGGAATTATAAGAGCTTCAAGAGCACGACAGTCTTAAAATATATCCCTTATCCACTAAAGCCACAATGAAAGTACTTAAATTTAAGAAAAGTAGCTTCCGATTACTTTTAATATTGGGCACAACATGTTGTTGTCAGTCGCTTTTCTCACGTTTAACACAACTTATAAAATCAAAGCACCGTTCACAAATAAGAATTTAAGGAAATTAGTTCGTCTAGCGCTTACGAACTATAAACCCAGTTTCAGAAAATTCAAGCTAAAAACACATATGCCATCTACCAGGAAACAATAGCTGTCATGTAACAAAATTTAGTTATATCTTTGCATTTGTTTACAGACTTACTCAAGAAAATCATAATTCCGTAACAACTCGTAACAAGAGATTATTGGAATTGGGCTCCACCTGTAGTGAACCTTGGCCATCTCTGCTATATAAAACTACTACTTTATAAATATATATATATATTTTAGGCATGGGTGCTAATATAAGAAGAGATTAAACTAGCAACGCTCATAAATAATTTTCTGTATTAATGCGAGAATACTTGGCGTCTAACAACTACCGAAAACTCGAAACGCCAATCATTATCTTCTTATTTTTAGTTGTGCAAAAGTTCTTGCAATTTATACCATTTGTAGGACTTGTTATGAAAGCATATACTTGAAAAGAATTTTGATTTTTAATCAAATCGATATATAATATAAGTACAATATTTCTTTACATGAGATTTAAATGAGATACAACAACACACAATTTTGCGGCAACTTTTTGTTTTTTCTTGTCGTTTTTTTATATTTTCGTTGAGGCGTGTTAGCATTTTAATGGCCGTTTTACACTATCACACAAGTCTTACGTATTTTGACGAAAATGCATCTGTTATCTAATTATTGTTTGAAATTTTTCAAAAAACTATAACAACTTATCAAGACAGGGTTGTATTTTTTTTCAAAATACGTAAGATTTGTGTGATAGTGTAAAACGGCCATTAAAATGCTAACACGCCTCAACGAAAATATAAAATTACTACTTTATAAATATATATATATACTTTAGGCATGAGTTCTAATATAAGAAGAGATTAAACTAGCAACGCTCATAAATAATTTTCTGTATTAATATGCGAGAATACTTGGCGTCTAACAACTACCGAAAACTCTTAACAAAACTCGAAACGCCAATCAGTATCTTCTTATTTTTAGTTGTGCAAAAGTTCTTGCAATTTATACCATTTGTAGGACTTGTTATGAAAGCATATACTTGAAAAGAATTTTGATTTTTAATCAAATCGATATATAATATAAGTACAATATTTCTTTACATGAGATTTAAATGAGATACAACAACACACAAATTTTGCGGCAACTTTTTGTTTTTTCTTGTCGTTTTTTATTATATTTTCGTTGAGGCGTCTTAGCATTTTAATGGCCGTTTTAAACTATCACACAAGTCTTACGTATTTTGACGAAAATGCATCTGTTATCTAATTATTGTTTTAAATTTTTCAAAAAACTATAACAACTTATCAAGACAGGGTTGTATTTTTTTCAAAATACGTAAGATTTGTGTGATAGTGTAAAACATCTATAAGTGACATGAAAAAAGACTCCAATATCAAGGAATGGAAAATGGTCCCAAATAAAATCAATATTTTCATTTTGGGGCTGTTTTTCATTTACATACTTATATATAATAGAAATTTGAAGAAATAATAAATTACCCGAAAATATTTTATATAAACATTTCTAGGGATAGTATCAAAATCTCAATTTCTCTGGCTCTGAACATCGAAATGGAATACGCTTTACTTAAAATACTGCAAAACAAAAGTTTCATTGTATGGACACGAATGCAGTTTTAAAAGGTGAATTAAAGAAAGGTATTGCAGCAAATGTGTCAAAATATGGACGAGTACTTAAGAAGAACTTGTTCTCTCTTAAAAATAGATTTTTTTTATATTTTGAAAAATAACCTTTTTTCATTTAAAATAAAACAATTTACCATTAAAAGGTTTTTATATTTTCAAATGTCTTAAAGAAAATCTTAGATTATATTTAAATTCAGCTATACAGATGCACGATGAAGTATATAAAATTAAATTCCAAAGTCTGACATTTACGATAAGGTCAACTAAATAAAATGTTGCCTATAAAAACTAGAAAAATGAAAACAATATATTGCCACAACTTGTTGCTTCTGAATCAGAAACAAAAAAATTATAAAGAAAATAATTTTTTAAAAAAATTATAAACAGTAAGACAAAACAAATCCATTAAAAGTTCAAACAACAAGAGACAAGCCTCTAAAGCCAAATACTGAAATTTAAGAAAAATTTTAAAAAAGTTAAAAAAAATAAAGCAGGCACTCGCAGCGAGTTACTTGTAAGCTAAAAAAATAAATGACCTGTTCCAACGAAAAATTTAAAAATTATTCAAAGAATATTGAAGTTTAAAAGATTAAAAAAAAAAAATAAATAAAAATTCAAAAAACATTGAAGACAATGTTGCACATCAATGCAAAGTTTGGAGGTTTTCAAATAATTTACTAGCAGCTTCTTCTTCGAGTGACTTGTTAATGGCTGGTTGGTTGACTGTCTATTTGAATTTTTTTTTGCATTTTAATCTTTCCTAATATTGTTTACAAAAAAATATCAGCAAAATATATATTTTTGTTCAACATTATTCAAAGTAGTTTACTCAGATAATGACCGTAGGTGCCTAGTAGTTGTTGTTAGTTTTAGCTTGGCTTGGTAGTGTCTTTAACTACTATTTTTGGTTGATTTTTAGCACAAGTTCATCATCATTTTTTGTGAGTTTTTTTTTAAATTTTTTTTTGTTTGTTGCTGTTGTGTGGCAGCCAAAGTGTTTTTCGTGCCACACTTGCTTATAAACAATAAAGCCTTTGTGATGGCTGGGATTATTTTTTATACAATATTTAAAAAACTGGTTGTTATAGACCTGAGCTGCTTCTAGTGAATGAAAAGTTAATTGATGAGTTTGCTATTTAAATAATTAATGGTTTTTGGATGATGTTTGTACATCAGTTACATGATTTTTCTTCGTTATAACTAGTAAGAATTTTTTTAAAAATATTATTTTTTTTTGTTAAATATAAATTTTAACTAAAGCAAAAGATAAAACATAATTTTTTTTTTTAAATAAAGAAAACATTTAAAGAAATATTTATTAGAAAAAACAAACGACTTAAGACAAAAACCTGATTTCAATTGATGTTTTTCTTGTAACATTTACTAGATACTTTAATAAATGTTCATTGACATATTAGATGAATTATTAACTGTTTGTTACGAAAGTTGCAAATGCCACTTTAAATCAATAAAAAAAAGAGGTTAATTGAGATGTGATTTGTATTCACAGAGTTTTTGTTTAGTACTTTTTAAACATATAACTCTGTATTCGTGCTTGAGGCTTTAAAATGTCTCCCTTTTTTGGTTCTCGCTTATCTCGGCAACTCCCAATAACCAGATCTTAGTTTGCCAGCATATTTTGCAAAAAATATTTCTTGTCCTTAAATACTATTTTTTTGGTATGGTAAAATGTTTACAATAAACCATCTAGTCTTCGTTTGAAATCGGAGGATTTCCATATTGTTTCATTTGGCGTTTTATATTCTGTAAAGTTTTTTTTAGGACTTTGAATATCGTTCTTCAGATTGTATGCTTATAAAGCGTAGCCCCAAAAAGGAGAAAATCGATTTAAGTAGTCTGTTATTTCTTTATTTTAAAGTAAATTAAATTCTTTATTATTACACTTCATTAATAAATTTCACTTCATTAATAACACTGTGCATGAAATTTACACTTTTTTTTCGTGACAAGCTGAATCTAGTGGTGCCCGCGGTTTTTTAAGATTGGCTCTGGTTTTCGAGATATACCGTTATTTCCAAAATGGAGGAGGTTGCACAACATATGCTCACGTAACTCAAAAACCCTTTAGCTAATTGAAAAAAGTTAAAAAACCGAAATTCCGCAATAAAATTTCCTTGAAGAAAAGTAAAATAAAAAAGTAGGGGGATAAAATGTATGAATGACCTCCATTATTTTTTTGGTCTTAACATTTTCTCAAATTATACTTTACGTTTATCATCATCCCTTAGGGGATGAAATATGAAATTCTTAAATTATTTAAAATTTGTCGACTTTTGTGAATAAAATCAAAAGTTGCTAATAGATTTTAATCATTTATGGCTTGTTTTGTTTCCAACTTCGTTTTTTATATAGTGGTGTAGTGGTCATCTGTTTGTGAAACAAACAGAAAGAAACAAAAAAAACACGGAGTGGCCAGATTGCCAGCGGCGCTGGTATGCCCGCGTTTAGCTCGGCTGAAGCTCGCCGGATGGGGTGGTTCTTGCCGGCAATCCGTACCTCACACACACACTAACACAAAAAAATCATACCAGCTATTGGTTACTATTATATTTTTCCGGGGCTCAAAGTAGTCCTGCATCTCCCTACCGGTCATACCTATACACAAAATATTTGCCCTCCCACTCGAGATCTTCGTCTCGCCATGACGTCATCGCCTCGACGTCCCAAATCTAACCTTTGTCGCTGATCAGCTGTCAGCTTATGTGCCACGACATCTAGAGTATCCTCTGCCTCTTCACAGAGACTAATACCATTAGTTGTTAGACTTTCTATACAGGCAAACATTTTAAAAACCTTCATAAAATCGACCCCCAAGAATAGCTCTCGACTTAAAGTAGGCACTAAGTAAAACGTGATGACATTCGCCGCATCACGAAACCACACCTCCGCTCGGACGCGACCTACTATCGGATGTACCGTACCGTCCGCTGTTTTTATAACCGTTCGAAAGTCGTGTATTTTTAGACCGGTTTTAGCGACAAATTCCATACAATTCTTCCCGAGACACGTGACTGTAGCCCCGCTGTCTAAAAGACCGACAATTTCCTGACCGCCTAGCTTTATTTTAGTATAAAGCCGCGAATCTTCACCCTCATAAAGCGAAGCGCATGAAATCTCACGCCGCAAACGTTTTCGGACCCTATAACGCTCCCGGGCTTTTTCGATCCTCTTCGATGGCCTACCAAATATTCTATTTTTAGCCTCACTATACTCCCTTATCCGAACATGTAACGGCTTGAGCTCCCTAAGCCTAGGCTCAGGGTTTGCTTCTACCAAAGACCTATTCGGATTTTGTAAAACTTCGATCTTACTTACATCTTGTTGTTTTTGTTGTTGTTGCTGTTGTTGTTGTTGTTGTTGTTGTTGTTGTTGTTGTTGTTCGACTGGGCCTACACTTCGGTTGACCGCGTCTCCCCAGTACGAGACGGGTTCCGGGACCGGTTTCCCTGACATTTCGGACACTTAGGCGCTACCACATTATCCCTACCACACCTAAGACAAAACTGCCTAGTTATGGGCTCGGGACAATCAACAAAACTATGACCGACCACTTTGCAGTTCCAGCAAGTGTAACCGCTTGTAGACCGAATACCATCTACCTCGAAATCGATCAATGACGGATCCTCATCCTCACATGCCAGTTCACTCACCCTTTGCGCTGGCCGTTGCTGGTACATTTGTCGCTGGTTAGCAATTAGGCTTTCTGCCCGCCTTACCTCCCGACAAAATTCGGATAAGGTTTTCAGGTGTACGGCAAACATCATTTGGGCTAGTGATGGCTTTAAATTGCCCCTCATAATTTCTACAAGTTGTTCCTCATCGTAGGGCTGCTGTTGCTGATTTCGCAATCTAATTACAGCATTGTAGAAATCATCAAATAGCTCATTGGGTAGCTGCCTTCTATTTAAGATTTTCATCTGAATTTGATGTTCTTGCTCGAAACGTCGATACTGGGCTAAGATAGCTTTTTCTAGTTCTTCCCAGGTATTTATATGCACGATTTTGCGATAGTCCCAATACCAATCTAGGGCTGGCCCCTCCAGTAAGAGATGGAAACTACGTAAAATCTCGCTGTCCGAACAGTTGTAGTCCCTCCTCAGAGCTCCCACTCGAAAAATAAACTCTTGCACATTCATGGTTTTATTCGTGCCGTCAAATTTGACTCCCCACTTTGCCAACTTAAACTTGTCCAACGACTCGGGCCGCCCTGGCATAGACATGGCCAAGTTGTACCCTTGCTGTTGTTGCGGCTGCGTGACTGGCCCTGACCAAGCCTCCTGTGGATACCCAGGCTGAGAACCACTATACCGCTGATAACTGTGCTGCTGGCCTGGCACTGCCTGCGACCACAACTGCGGCTGTTGACCATACGCTTGAGCTGACGGTTGGGCATAGGGCAAAGGGTTTTGCGGTTGAGAAAATGGCAAACGACTCTGCTGCTGTTGCAGCAACTGCTGTGGCTGATAAGGCATCACACCTGGTCTGCAAAAAATTAGAAGCCTAGCTGCATTTTTTAATTTTTTTTATCAATTTTTAAAAAACAAAAATTTCGAAATTTTGATAAAAAAATTATTTTTTTTTCCAAAAAAAAAATTATGTTTCTAAAACGACTACGGATATTAGAAATAAGTTTTACTTTTCTTAACTTATGTTGTGCAACCTCCTCCATTTTCGAAATAACGGTATATCTCGAAAACCAGAGCCAATCTTAAAAAACCGCGGGCACCACTGGATTCAGCGTACCCGAATTATGTTAAAACGCCATGTGCTCGGCTTGTCTGTTTTTTCAACTAGCATAGTGTAATTAAATTGAATACGTTACGTAAGTTCTGCCTATTCCTTGTTTTGCATAGTCATGCTATGCAATTGTTATTATTAATTTTGTTACTGGGGCAAATTAATAGTATCAATTAAACTTTTAATTCACTTGACTAAACTTTTAGTTCACTTGATTAAACGTTTAACTCACTTGATTAAATTTTTAATTAAAACTGATATTAATTTTGATTAGTGCTTTTATTGGGGCAAATTTTTTTTCTGTGTTGAGTTGAAACCACATTTTTGGGTGGTGTAAAGTTCTTTAAGGTCAGCTGTGGCCTCTACAAACTTTCCAACATAGTGCGTGATTGAGCAGCACCGATGGTATTTAACTGCTTTGTCAACTTCATTCTAAAAGAAGTAGACCAATAATAATTTAGCACCATATTCCATGTCAAACTGTACAGCTAAGAGGATGTCATTGCCTCTGATGAATTTCCGTAGCAATTTTCGTTGCTTATATTATGTATTTACGTTAATTGACAAAGACATCGTTACTCATCAGATTGTGTATAAAATTAAATTTTAAAATTTTCAAGAAAAAATTCGGAGTACGATAAAATAACAAAATCAATTTTATCTAGTATGCTTGGTAATGGGATTAAGTGTTAAAAGTTAAAATTTTTTGGAGCTAAAAGTGAGACGGCAAAGTAAAATATTCAAAAGAAACTAATGACGATTTCACAATCCAACTAAAATATTTTCAAAATTATCAAATCATAAAGTATAGTCGGTAGGTTATTCATTCGGTTACCCAATTAATTACTACCCGATTAACTGATCGGTTAATTTGATATTGGCTATTTTCGATTAATGATTAAACCGGTTAATTTCAGTCGATTAACCGACGTAACAAAATTTTCAATATTTTCTAGTATTAAAACATATTTTTTGTGTTATTAATTATTTGTTTCGTCTCATATGCAAAATGTATGCGTTTAGAAAATATTTTTTCATACAAACAAAGAAGGTGTTCAGTGATCTTCATTTTAAATAGGTCTTTGCTGTCAACAGCTTTTTGCTTCACGTACTTTTTTATATGGGCATTTCCATTGTGACGTGACGTGATATTTGCACGACAAAATGAATTCAACGTTACAACGTGACGTTACAAAAAACAGAAGTGGATTTTGACTTGCGTTACAAAACTGCATAAGTCTGCGAATTGAGCAAGACTTTTCGTATAAAACCTTTTTTAATAAACTTTGAACTTATAAATATTTATTTTCCAATTTATTTCATTTAAAAATCTTTGCTCGTTTAAGGTACATATGGAAATTTCAAGCGAAAAGTCTACATTTTGTAATGTAACGCCAAAAAGCAAATAAGCTTGTATTTTAGTACCATGTTAATCAAAAGTTATCATTTTTGTAACTTAATGTAGAGCTAGTTACGCTTTTCAAAACATATAAAAAAGTAAATTATACATATAAAATTTTTGAGAAACGATTTAAATTACTTCTGGCGTTACATTACAAAAAGGAGACTTTTCGCTGAAATTCCCATATGCATGTATGTATGTGCTTAGTTATTTGTTTCTTCTCATATTTTCTCATATCAATCTTTTAACAGAATTAACCGAAACAATTAGAAGAATTAAAAATTTAAAACAGGACTCTAATGACATTATGGAAGATTTTATACGTTTAGAGAAATCCAGGAAAAGGACTCAGAAATTTTATATTCTGTATTATGGATCGCGTTTGATTTCTCCAACATCAACGATAAGTGAAAGAATTTTTTCCAAGCCAAGAAAAAGAATCGCTTTAATCCTAAACATTTTCCCAAGAGATTTTTTTTACGGACGGATATTGTTAGATTGACTCAGAAAATTATGTGCTGTTTTCACAACACAAATGATTGAACGTGTAGTAAAATTTATATGGAAAAACACTCAAAAAACTAAGCAATTTTCATATAAAGTTTACTACACGTCCAATCACACACACACCACCGGTTTAGAAGTCCTGTGGATTTGATAATATATCTTCAAGAATATTATTAGAATGTAAAGATATTATATCTCCCTTCCTCTTCAGAGTTTTTAACTGCATAATTAATACATCTATATACCGTGACAAATTGAGAATTGCCAAAATCGTTCCAATACCTAAGGAGAAAAATGCTACTGAAGTTAATAAGTTTAGACCTATAGCCCTTCCGCCGATAATTGATAAAATTTTTGAAAGGATTCTACATAAACAGTTGCCATCTTATTTGGAAAATAGTAATTTGTTAAGTCAATTTCAATATGGTTTTAAGAAAGGATGTGGTACGGAGGAAGCTAAAGTGCATGTGATTAACAATATATGCCAAGGTTTAGATGGTGGCTGTAATGATGTTGCCGGAATATTTTATGATCTTTCAAAGGCTTTTGATTTAGTAGATCGTAATATCTTAGTGGAGAAGTTAAAATATTATGGAGTTAATGAAGACGCATTAAGACTATTAAACAATTACTTAACAAGCCGTAGGCAATATGTTGCAACAGAAGCTTGCAAAAGTAAAATAGATCAGGTTGATTATGGAGTACCTCAAGGAAGTGTACTAGGACCATTGCTTTTCAGTGTCTATCTAAACGACATGCAGAACATTGGATTACTTGGTAAAATGTGTATGTATGCAGATGATATATGTCTTTTTTACCCTTATAAGTATGAAGCAGTTGTGAGTTCCTATATGGAGAAAGATGCAGCTTTAATTGATGAGTTCATAAGACTACATAAACTTGTGTTAAATACTGAAAAAACAAGACTACTAAGATTTCGTCCGTATTTAATACACAATAGAAACTTTAGTATTTTTGTTGGTGGAAGAGACATTTTTGAAAGCGATTCAATTAAATATCTTGGAGTTTATTTTCAAAATAATTTTTCATGGAATCTACATATTCAAAATCTAAAAAGTAAAATAGTAAGTGCTCTGGGATTTATTAACAAGTTTAAAAATAGGTTTAATAAGAAAACGAAACTGATATAGTATCATCAATTTTTAATACATAGCCACCTAAATTATTTGCCTATGGTATATGCAAGTAGAAAAAGTAATGAACTAAAATCGCTGCACAGGGCTCAAAATAAAGCTTTGAAGGCTGTATACAATTTGCCGTTAACGTATTCTATAATATCACTGTACAAGAATATTTCCACAACAATTTTACCCGTAAACGGACTCTATAAGTTACAGTTACTTCTTTACAATAATAAGTATTGTGGTTATTTTATTGAACTGTTAATGGGTTTTAATCCAAATTTAGATATTTTTAATTGGGCTTAAGTTCATTGAATTTAATTTTCATTAAATTATTTTTATGAAGACAGGAATTTTTACAACATGAAATTAATTAAAATATTTTATTGATAATTTTTCATTCTTGACTGCGCTGAGATTTGAACCCAGGCTTTCACGGACAGGTTGCCCAGACAAGTTTCGATTGTAACCACACAACCTCTTCAGTGGGGTTTGCCGTTTTACTCACTCGGCTATTGCAGCCGGGTGACGTCAATAGTCAAACATCAATCTTTAAACCAAACGGTATTTCACCTTGGTATATCGAAATTTGCTTTTTTTTGAATGAATGATTATCTATTTTAATTGATTTACATGTTCTTTTACTTCTAACTTCTTTACGTCTTAGATTTATACATAATATTGGCCACCACACAATTTCTTTTCAACGAAACCAAACAAGATTTAACACCAGAAATATCATGAATCTCAGGACAGCAATATGCCGGTTGGAAGCTACAAAACAACGCGTTGAATTCATGGGTAGTTTTGAGTTTAATAATCTCCCTCTAGAAATAAAAAATGTTGAAAGAATTGGGAAATGTAAGAAAAGATAAAAACTCATCACCGATTTATTGTTTGGTATTTTGTTTAAGCTTTGATATCGTTGCAAACAAGACTTTTTGAGTGTTTGTAGGTAATTCTCATTCCCTCTGTAGTTTTGTTTGCTGATAGCTTTGGCTTTTCTAAAATTATTTAGGAGAACGTTTCCTGACGATCTGGCCTAAGCAACCAGTGAAATGCGCATAGGAACAGCTTATCCTCCAACAATAAATTTCAGTATTTTTATCAATTATTAAAAAAGGGAATTAAGCACAACAAACACAATCTTTTAATAAGAATTTGTGTATTTAAAAATAAAGAGAAAAGCTATTTGCTTCGTAATTTAGAAACACCTCTCATATAATTTTTGTAAAGTTTTTTAAGTTTTTTTTTTTATATAAATAAATTTCATCCTTTTTTTTCTTTTTTTTATTTTTGATTATTATTATCTTTCTTCTCTTTTGATACACATATGTATTTAATTTAATTTAATTGTTAAAAGGTAAAGACTAACTGCCGTATTCATAAAAAACTAAATTGGATATGAAATCTATTTTAAGGAAAATTTGTATGGAAATTTAGTTTTAAAATACGTTTGAAATCTATTTTATTTTTTATGAATACGGCAGTAAATATATTGGCACCTCGCCTAAATAATGTCCAAGTGACGCTGAGGCAATTCATTATATTGTTGTAGCTTAAATAAATATCGTTTGAATAAAAAAAAAAAAAAAACAGCACATTATTCTGTGATTTTTTTCTTTTTTAAAAATCTTAGTATTTATGACAAATTTGATAGTAAATCTTTTTATTTCATTAGTGTCTAAAATAGTGTACTTGCAATTGCACAGCTCCTTAGCACAAATTGGCCATAAAGTATGATATTTTACACTTTTCCAACTAATTACTTTTAGAAAGTTTGGATAAAAATAAAGATTTTAAATGTTTCCAGTAATGAGAAAAGTCAGATACATTGGAAAATGTATTTCATTTAGTTATTTTTATTAAATACAGTTCAAATATAGCACATTAAATTAACTACAGAACAATTTAAGGTTTTTTTTTAGAAAAAAAAAAATATAATTCACATAGAATAAAGCTCTAAAATACAGTAGTGTTCTGTATAATAAATACAGAACGGCTGGTCACCGTTTACACACATGTAGAGACTTTTCCCTACTTCTGGCAGTTTATAGATTCATAGATTCTTTAGAGCATTACAATTCAATAATTTTGGAGTGAAAACGAATTCGAGGATTATGTTGTATCAATCTTGATTATATAAAAAAATGCGATGGAAAAAATTATGGTCTGAATAAAACTAACCCTCTTATTTTGTAAAACACAAATTTCTTAAAATCCTAAAAATTTTATAGAAAAAAATTTCCAACTCATGCTAAAGGGCTTAACATAAAACCAACCCTGTTTTTATTTAAATAATTATTTTCATTAGTATATTATTATTTTATTATTTCAATGTTAAGCGGCATTAACATGTTTTTTGAATAACATTTTGATTGAAATTTTCATTTGTTTCTTGTTCATAATCAAATGTAAAACATTCCCAACATTAACATTTAATCAAGATTAAACTACAAATTTGAAAAGAGTCAAAGGTGTCATCCACCTGGCTAATGGTGGTGGTAAGTAATTTATGATGATTTAATTATTCCTTCTGCTGGGTTCATCAATATTGCGTAATATTTATGACAGTATTATCAACAGTTTTGTTTTAGTTGTAGTTTGTTTCACTCATATATATATAAACATACATCTTTATACAAATGGATGTTAATCAGTATTTAACTTGTACCATTTTAAATACCATACCGACTTACATACCAGTCATATGCATTGTCTTATTTATGTATTAAATGAACTTGAGTCAAGGTCTTTGCCACAACAACAAAACAAACTATTAAAAAGAAACATGGTGTAATATCTTCGGTCTTTCTTTGTGTTTTATGTTTGTTAGTTTGTGTCTTTCTACAATACATTTTTTTTTTTTTTGAATTTTGTGTCGTTTTCTTTTACGGTTTCTGTTGCTGTTTTGCACAGTTGTTTTAACATGATTTAATGGCTGTTTACTTTTTTTGTACAAATATGTTCGTTCATCTGATGCACCCAAGTATTTTATACACAAATGGATGTTGTGCATGGATTTATTTAGGATACAATAAATATGATGACAAACAACTTTTGAGTTAAATTTTTCAAAAGAAGTCGAAGTATTTTCAATACTCTACATTGGTGTGGTTGGCGATGAAAAAGGAATTTTAAATGCTGTGAACTAAAATCAGGTATTTCCATTAAGAGATAAAAGTTTTTTATAAAATGAGCGATGATTTACATATAAATTTACAGCGGAAATATATAATTGTGATATTTATTGTTTGTATGAAATGTCTAATTCATTGGTTTTAATTACCAATCAAAAATCATACAGTGTAATTGTTCGAGTAATGGCCGGTAAGAAGTTAATTTTAAAAACCAAATTTTGTTTTATAGAACTAGGCCGAAATTTTTTTATAATATATTTTATATAATAAATTTTTTTTTATCCAAATTGTAGCTTTATTTGACATATTATAATCAACATTAACCCGCGTAATTGTACTAATCAGAAGTAAGCACGAAAAGTAATTAAAGAGTGAAAATTGTGTTCAATAGGTCATATACTCCGAAGGTCTTAACCAAATTTACAATGCCAAGTAATTCAAGTTGGGGCATATAGTAAATTAAATTCCTACAAGCAAAACATTTTTTATGACGTTAAGATTTATATAAGAGTTATTTGTTTCGAATGTTATCTAAACACCAAAATTTGTATGAGATTTATTATTTGTTGTTTTGTTTTTAAAACAGGACCAATATGGGACATTAGATCAATTATAGATTTAGTGTCACAATGAATTGGGGTGCCTCGGTAGGCTAGCTGGTAGTCAGTCAGCTAGTCTGTCAGTGCCGGGGTTGCGGGTTCGATTCCCGCCAGAAACTCTGGTCTCATGTAGGCAAGCGTATAGCTTCGCGGGATTAGCATAGGGGAAAAACTATAAAAAAAATATTATATTAACTATACTAGTTTTTATTTAAAATAATCGGACATATTCTGATTACACATAGTGGATCTCAACCACAAGGTGTTATAATATTTAGCACTTACCAAATGTCCCCGCGTGTGTTTGGCTAAAACACACATGTCACAATTAAGTGTATAGTTTAGTAAAAACTACCACTTGTTTAGGAGCTGGAGCTATCTAATCTCCGCTGCTTAAGGAATAGCCAGCAGCTTCTGTTGAATACCAACAGCACACAGATGAATTATTTTCACAAATCGAACCACTTCACTGATTCTCATTGCAATGCAGGAACATTCCACCCGCGTACCTTTGGGTCTTAACCACAGCCACCATGTGTACCCCTTCTGCTTAATTCTCTTAGGAAAAGCACTCTTTATCAATAACCATCATTATGTTCAAAACAAACTCTATGTGAGTCGATAACACTCTATACACACCAGCACGTTTCCAACGCACATCCAGTAGATCATTCTTTTTACCATCCTGTCGATTTGAAGACGATACTGCCGTTCTCGGCCAATGCACTCGAACGCTATCAACAGCATCGACTCTACTCTTTACTAAAAAGACTACTAAGTCCTCAGTACAATACCAATGTAACACCACATCCAGTAGATCAGTCTTTTCACCAACCTTTTGTTTTAAAGACGATACTATCGTGTTCGCTATAATGTACTCGAACACCACCAATAGCATCGACTCTACTCTATACTAAGAATACTACTAAGACTGTACTGCAACACCAACGTGACACTCACACTCCAGAAAGAATGAATTTATTATAGAGCTTATCTTAAAATCCTAAGACACCTTAAAAGAGGACCTCAACCAATAGTCAGACCGGTGCCGTACCACCGGGGCTACCGTGGTAACAGATGTCCACGGGTACTCTGTTGAGTACTCCAGACTAATGAATCCAAAAACTTCAAGAGCCCTAGCATTCGACTGTTCACACCAAGAGGTCTTATTCCTCAAGGTGCTTTAACTACGCCCCATAAGAGGCGTTATATATATAACGAAATTATCTGTGCTAAATTCAATGACAATATCTAGTTTCGCCACCGATTTTTTATTTTGTTGCTTATAAGCAACAGTTAGAGTTTGTTCCCGGGATTTCCCGAGATTTTCAATTGTTTTCAATTCCCGTTTTCCCGGGAATTAGTTGCGGGAGTCCCGGGAAATTTTGAAGAAAATCTTTTTTTAAAACTTTAGTAAATCTATGTAGGACTAGTGTCTTCAGTAGTTTGATCCAACTTAATTTCACCACATTAAATATTTAAATTTACTACAGTTTAAGGCGTATTAAGCTAATTTTTAAGAATGTGCTTAATATAGAGCGTATGATAGTTATAGGGCTATCTTCACGAAATTTTATTTCTTGTCTTAGCATACTGAAGTGTAAATTTAACAATAATATTATAAGGTTTTGCGGCTTAGGGCGTAGTAAAGTGTTTTCCTAGATTGTGCTTTATATGCGGCATTTCAAGTAATTTTGAGTCTTATGAAAGTAGAATATGCTAAATTGCACCACAAAAGCAGTATTCGTTACGCTTTTAGCCATACTTACATGATTTACAAAATTGGTCTAAACAAGGATTCGTAGGTAAATTTTGGACCGACATTCACGAAATTTGGTGCCTTATAAAACGAATTTGTGGATATTTAATGACAAAAGGTGCATTTGGCCACAAATTTATGTTAGTTTTTGTGGAGTTTTTAGGGAGGTAGTTCCACATTTGGGTGCATAACTCTTTCCCTACTGAAGCGATTATACTGAAATTCACTCCCAAACAGCCTAGAAGATCTAGAAACAATTTGACACCCATATGACTAAATCGGCTTAGAGTTAATGAAGGATTCACAATAATATTAAAAATAGGATTCACATGGAATGACAAGCTTAGTATACCTACATACACCACTGCTGATTAAGGGTTATAACATTGTAAAAAATATGTTATTAAGTATATGTAGTAAATAACATTTCTCCTTCCTGCTGAATTTGTTAAACGGTAAAATTGTTTCAGAATTCCTATTTCGTAATGTTGTGCTTTTAGTTCCTAATCGCCCTTTCAGAAATGTTATTCCACTAAGACTTCAATACTTTCATTCTAATTATGCAAATGAGCTCTGAATTTGACAATGTATATACGTATATTGATTTCTATGATCCTATTGGCATCAAAATAACCTCTTAAGTGTCTTAAAATTACTTTAATCTTAAATTTTTTACGTGTTTGTTATATAATAGATACTAGATTTTATTATTTTAAGCGTAATAGCCAGTACGAAATATTAGTTGCATTGGAGAAATAAGTAAATAAATAAATAACAAATTTTGGGCGGGAATCCCGGGAACCCGGGAATGTGATATTTATTTCCCGCTTTCCCGGGAATCCAAAAAGTGCGGGAATAAAAAAACTCTAGCAACAATACAAATACATAAAATCATGTAACTTTTAAAAAAGTAACCTATTCCCTGATAGGTTCTTTGGTGGCAGAGTCCGGTCCTAGTTCTGACACTTTATATGAACGGGGCCTATCACTTTTACATGGGGTTGTCATTGGAAGGGGTTAATTAACACCTAACAGACACTATAACAGTCACACATCTATTCTCAATAAATTGTTTAGTGTTTGTTACTACAATGCTAGTCCTTGGTATTCTTCCAACAAAAAAGAACTACAAACATCCTTGTTTTATGTACGATTTTGGCTTTTTTCAAAAAATTGCAAAAATACACATTTTCAGAGTTACAGGGTTAATGCATACCAATAAAGTGTTGCTTGTAATGTTCTGAATTAATCTTCTGAAGACGCTATATACCAAAAACTTAAGTATCACACGATTTTTCACTACACAAGGGTGCAACTTTAAATAGGCCGTAAAATGAGATTTAGATGTAAACTTTTAAAACGCCGATACACGTATATCTTTTTTAGTCCCTTCTACAAGAATCAGTTGGCAGAACATTGTTATTTTTTTTGTGTGTTGGACAGTGTTATTGCTTGAAATATTTCTAGCAACAATAACAACTTATCATGACAGGGTTATATTTTCCTCAAAATACTCAAGACTTGTGAGATGGTGTAAAGTACTCTGGTGGTGGCGCAATTTCCTGTCTTGTCACGCCTAAAATATCATTTTAAACTTTTTCTAGGCTACTTTAAACCTTAAATTTGTACCCAAGTATCAAGGCCGGATCCAGTCATCTGTTCAGGAGGAAATTATAAACCCCGTTTATAATTTTAGCTCCAGTAGCAGAGGGGGAGGGTTTGTGGCCCCCCTGACCCCCTTTGATCTGCGTTTGCTATGTTTGCTTTTAGCTACCATGACTATGAGGATGATGTTAAACACTGACCATTATTATCATTATAAAATTAATTGCTTACTTTAAAGTATTTTTTCTTCTGCCGAACTTGTATTATTTTTATAATGCTTTTCGAACATCTTGTTTACAAAAGTTAAATAAACAAAATTCATAAAAAATAGTTGTTAACACGCGTGTAACATTAATTTGTGGCGTCTTTTGACAGCGGAAAATATAAGATGTTAAACAATGATACAGCCAATATATTCATACCCCTCAAACAACTATTTCGTCTTGTGTTTTTTTTTGTTCATCACGATTTGTCAAGGGATTTGCTGGAATGCATTGTTCACTAAAGTGTGATTTTTTTTATTATTTTTATTTGATTGGAAATTGTGCAATTAAAATTTATTTGGAGTATAAAATTGAGCTTTATCATGATTTTTAGTTGAATAGTAATAAAAACTGGAATTTTTTTTCTTAATAGTTTCGATTAAAAACCACACAATTGGTTGCAGTTAGATGTTGTAATAAGACATTTCTGTTGCTTAATAAAATGTGGAAAATGCTTAATAAAATTGTAAATATGACGTGTTAGTATTGCATGTGGGGGGGGGGGGGGGGGGTTAAATTGAAGAATAATATTGATGATTTAATTTTGTTGTTCTCGCAGCTTCATTGGTGAAATGTTAGCAATGACAACGAGTTTTTTTAAAGAAAACTAGACATATTTTAAAAAATTTTCGAATTTTCTGTATTTTAATTAAAATTTTTGCAAAAAAAAAATAGGAATTTTTGCGAAAAATTTAAATCTTTG
Source organism: Pollenia amentaria (assembly GCA_943735925.1). Classification (NCBI taxonomy): domain Eukaryota; kingdom Metazoa; phylum Arthropoda; class Insecta; order Diptera; family Polleniidae; genus Pollenia; species Pollenia amentaria. The sequence goes on along the minus strand of OX031007.1, from coordinate 180,538,559 downwards.
AAAAACTGCTGCTGAAAATCACTCCATTCTCTAAAAAATTTGTAACAAACAGTATTTTCCTAAATTCGCTTGATGAAATCGACCCTTCGTTGGTGTTAATTTTGAATGCTCTCAAGAAAAACTTTTGTTATTATTCGGTAAAGATTCATGTCATTTACAAAAGTGTTGAGAGCATTCTATAATAACTAAAGAGCAATAAAATTTGGTGCATTATAAATATACACAGAAAAAATTCTCCAAAATGTTTTACCAATTAAAGCATTAATAAAAAATAAAATCAGTTTTAATTAAAAATTTTATTAAGTGAATTAAATGTTTAATCAAGTGAATTAAACGTTTAATCAAGTGAATTCAACCTTTAATCAAGTGAGATAAACGTTTAATTGATACTTTTAATTTGTTTACTGGTTCAAATTAAATTTATTTTTTAATTAATATCACAAACTTTTTATTTTAAATCAATTTTTATTTTTTCTGTGTAAGCCATACGACGGATGTTGCTTAAAGAAGACTGTTTGGCATTTAAGTATGATTAAGGATGAATCGAGGGCGCAAATTTGAATATTTGAGCTATGACTACGGTGACCAACCGTACACTATTCTTGTGAACAGTACACTACTTCAGCCTTTTGTTCAATATTTTTTTTTTGTGTACGCTAATTGCACATTTTTTTAAATACATTTGTACATTATTTTTACTCGCAAATCATCAGTACTTCCAAAATTTATAGTAAAAATTTAAATCAGCTTAAATTGTTCATGTATATATTTATTCGTTTCTTGCATTTGTCTTGAGTATTGTGAATGGTTTGATGTTTATTTAGAATAAAGTTTTAAGTTACAAAAAAATTATTTTTCAGGAGAGCAAAAAAACGTTTTTAACAGACAGGATTAGTTATTTTTTAATTTTTTTTTGGATTATCAAAAATAATGATAATGAAAAGTTTTATGCAAAATATCAAGAAATTTTAATTTTAAATTACATGTTAATTTACAGCATATAATTTTTTTTTTCGGGGAAAACGTTTCATATCCACAATCGCGATGCCAGTTAAAACATTTTTGCACTACACAAGCGGCTTTTTTTTCCATGTTCCAACACCATTTTATTTGTAGCACTTTGTTAGTAACTTAAAACGTTCTTTTTGTATCGCATTTTGAAGGCGTTAAGGGAGTTGTTCTTTAAAAAGTCTAAGAGAGTAACGTTAATGGTTATCTGCAAAAAAATGGTTTTTACAAAAAGTGGCTTTTACAACGTTATTGGCGGTTGTGCTTCAGTTTATAACATTTTACACACTTTTTCATATCACTAATGAAAGAACAATTTTCTGCACTCAATCAACAATGAAGTAAAATTTCCAAAGCGTAAAAGCTTTACCCTGGCTTTTTCTGGATTAAGAATGGATATTTTGTATTAAGAGATGGAAAAATTTTGCCATAGAAGAGCGCTCCAAACAGTAAAAGACGCACAAAATATAAGGCTTAAACTGAAGATTTCCATTTGTTTTAACTTATTCATTGCAAATAGTTGTTAAACACGTCACTCTATTCAAATGTTTTTTTTTTAGCAGCGGAAATTATTTGTTAGAAATAACCTTAAAAAAAGCTCGCAGATAACGATAGTAAAAACTTATAGTGAAAATATTTTTAAAATAACATATTCTTTTAAAAAAGCACCGAGAACTTTTTTGCATGGCCAAATGTGTTATTTGACTACTTCCCAATTCTTTCGTTAGTAGACAATTTTAATACATTTCAATTACTAAAAACTTGTGTCTAAAATAATTCTTAATACTCAATTGTTTTTTTTTTTAAATTATTTTAATTTTTCTCAACTTCTTATGAACAGCACGTATTAGATCTTAACGCCATGTTAAACATTTTTATATATTATCATAAAATTACTTTAAATCGTCAAACAAACTCACGTATATTGCAGATAGTTTACATTTTTTTGCAGCCAACAATGTAAATTTTATAATAAAATCTGACTTACATACTAATAGGATTTTTGTAACACTTTTCTTTAAACAAGATGTTTACCTAAAAAGAGAAAAAATAAGAACAAAAAATTGAATTAATTAATTTTATTAAAGTAAATAATAAAAAAAAAATTTAAAATTGTTTACAAAAAATAAAATCAGCGTAACAATAGAATGAATTTTATAAACCTTCTATTGATTATGAGAATTATTTATGAGCCGCCCAAAAGACATTTCTCATTGAAATGCTCAAGAAATTCTTAAATATGTCCTTTTTTAAACAGGAATTTAATTTAAAGACCGCATAATTATTTCGACGACAAAATCTTTATTTTTTTCAGTAATTCATAAATTCTTAAAATTTTAAAGAGTTCATTGGCATCTTAATAAAAATCCTAAGTCAGATTATTTTATTAGATAAAAAAAATCATCAAACATAAATTTACTCTATTCGACACAACAAAAGTCACAATACAAAACAAAAGACTTAAGCAATGAACGTGTTTAACATAATTAAATTATAACAATAAGATCAGCTGCCACACGTACAAACACACACACTCTCTTTTTATATAAAACGTAAATATGTTTATTTTTCAATAGAAAAAAAAATATATTAACAAAAACAACATTTTAACACTTTTCTGTGATTTATATTCAAACATTTTTTTTTGTGCTACTTGGTACTCAGTCTAAAAGATAAAAATGAATTAAAAAGACACGATAATGTCAACTTATGTCACCACGTATAAAACAATTATTACAAGCAATGGAGATAGAAATGTTATAAAAAAAAATTAAAAGCACTTTAAAAGAAATATTTAAGTACATGCTTCACCCACTTCTTTGCAACAAGTAGATTTGTGGGGTTTATGTTAATATTTTTGACTTCAGGGCACATTAATATACAGTATAATATAAATTGTATTCCATTCACTATTTGAGGACTTCGATAACAAAAGAAATAATCCATTTTAATAGTTAGAATTATTAGTATAACCGTCGATGATGAATAATGGAAGCAGAAAAAAGCAAATAGAGCTCTGTCAATCAGCCAAATAAACGTCAAAGCCAAATATTAATGGCGCCAAGGTAATGCTGTGTAATGCAGATAGTTCCTATTTATTACGAACTGCAAAAGTTTAGTCAATTGATTCGTTTAAAGCGAGCATAGACCGAAATATGCACCAAGCCGTAACATTCTATAATGATAAAGCCCGGATTCAGGTTAAATGACCAGTTTAAAGTTATTTAGAAAATACTGGTTGCAAAGTTTTTCTCTGACCGCCTTATAGTTTTTTGCTTATTCCAACTACTATTTGTATCATTCACTTCAACAAGCAGAACGCTGTCAATGGAATAGGCTTCACTTCAGAACAGGACATTTACAATTCGCTTCAATATTATTTTCTTTTGGCTCGGAATCTATATGATGGCAGAGGGTTGTGAATAGGTCATATTAAAGGCTAGTATACACGGTAATACAATGTATTACGACATGTGGAAGAATGATGTAGAACGAGAAAAATCTTATCATGTTAAACCAAAATGCATTGTAAGAGAGAATACGGATACAAAATTCGACAAGCGGTCGGTAAATGTTCATTTTCTAAACCATTTTAGAAACTTATGTATTCTCATCACACCAGAGGTGTATTTTAACTATATATATTGAAGGTGATAAAATTTTTATACAATTAAAAAAACAACTAGAATCAACTCAGGCAATTTTCATGTTGTTTCTGTAAATATTGTAAAACTGTAACCATCTGCTTATTTCTTATTAACTCAGCTGTTTAGTATCTTTGATTTATTTTACTTTTACCATCCGTGTAAACATGAAAAATTCTGCCATCAGATTTTTATTTTTTTTTATATAAAACACGGAGAGAATTTGATAATATTTTGATTCTACAAAGTCGTAATACATTGTATTACCGTGTAAACTAGCCTTAAACGTTGGGTATCACTTTAAATAAATTAAAATTGTACTTTTTTCTTTTTAAAAAATGCTTCAAATTTTGCCAAAAATCGATCATATGTTTTACATTAGGGCCCTAATCATGTAAAACGCAACGCAACGCCAAAGAATTTCATTTTACTGAAACTCACATTGCGTTTTAAAATTTCAAACGCTGCATAGCTTGTGGCGTTGAAAATTTTAAAACGGTACATGAATTTCTGTAGAAAGCAACAACAAAATTACAAAATATTTATGACGTTGTTTGTGCTATCAATGTTATTCTTTGGCTTTGCGTTGCGTTTTACATGATGAGGGCCTACATTTTTTCAAAGCAATTATTGGGGTAAAATAATTGTCTAGAAACTATACAAATCGAAAATCAATTGTCTTAAGGGCAATCTTGAAGCTATTGAAGCACTGTTGCCAGAAAATTTATCTAAAAAGTCTGCAAAATTGGGCTAAAAAATCTCGAAAATCTGCAAAAAAAATGCAAAAATCTGCAAAAAATCTGGGAAATTAAAATACTTTATTTTGGGATTGATTTTTTTTTATTTTCGAATTCATACAACAAACTAAAAGGTGTATTTAACATTTTGGTACATTAAAGTAAAAATTTAGTACATACAAAAGAAAAACATTATATATGTATATAAACGATCAGGTTGATGGATTTGATTTGATGGAAAACTATTTTTAAAATGAAACGATTTAAATCCGATAACATTGCTTTCTGTATCTTTTAAAAATTATTTATAATACATTTTTCTCTTACTTTCTTTGTATATTCTTGTTAGATCAATTTTTGAACAAAAAATAAAGACTTATTCAGAAATGAAATTAAAAATTGCTCGAAATTCATCACAACTTGTAAAAACGATCGTTTTGAAATCGATAAATTTTAATAACATACCTGAATATTTATAATTTTTTGCATAAAACATAAAAATGTATATCCAAATACATTGTTCACATATCGTATTTAAAATAATTTATGCATTTATTTATTGTAAATTTCAGAAGTCATTTGCCGTAAAATTTTATTTTGTATCGGAGTATTAAAACAATTTGATTTATTTAATTTAAGAAAGTCTTTTGTGTACAAAATTCCTTCAAGCGATTCTTTATCTAAACGATTTCTTTGCTTTGTTTTGTTAATATTTACTTGGCTAAATATTCGTTCCACATTAGCTGATGAATGTGGCAAAACAAATATTTTTTGAATAAAAATGCACATTTTTGGAAATAAAAGTCTTGAGTCAAAACTTTTAATTTCACATATATATTTCCAAAAGTGTAATAAATTGTTATTTTTATTTATCAAATTTTGCAAATCAAGTAGGTGTAGTTCTCTAAACTCCGAATCAATTGCTTGCATATCAACATCGCATATTAAATTTGGAAACTGTTTAACAATTTCAAATATTGAGTTCAACTCACCATTAACTAAAATATTTGGATTCAATCCCTTCAAACATTTTAATTTTTCTCCAAAATCAAATCTTTTAAGCAGTTGCTCACAGAGTTCAATATAAAATTCTATACAATTTGTTACAATTTCTTCAATTTCATCATTTCTAAGTTCTGCTGTTGTGAATAATTTTCCAGCATATAGACCCAAATAAACATTACTGGTATTTACAAAATTAATTTTGTTTTTGTAATCTATTAAATTTACTTCAGATATTAATAAATCTTTTTTTAAAAAATTACTCATAACAGTTTTCAACAATCTTTCCATTTGTATATATAAATTCTGAATTTCAGTAGTTTCGCTTTGAAACATTTTATTGATGTTATTAATATAACCAAGTATATATTTTAAAAACGAGAGATAGATTTGATTTTTATAATGTAGGTTGTCCAAAATGGTTTTAGCTGTATCAATTTGGTCTATGTTTACCACAAATGAAAAATAAATTTTCAGTGCTCCGTATAAATCTAATAAACGGTTTACAACAGCTTCAAGAGATAGCCAGCGGGTTTGACATGGGTGCAACATTTTTAAAGGTTTTATTTCCAACAGTTTTTGAATCTCATTGAATTGGCCGACACGCTTAGGACTATTTGACATCTTTTTTTAAACAACTGAGCCACAGATTGCGTTTTTCCTGTCATCACAGGAGCACCATCAGCAGCAAAACCAATCATATTATTTTTTATAATCAATTTCATTTTTGTTAAAATGGTTGACAATCAATTTATACAAAGAATCGGAATCGCATTGGTATACACTTAGTAGTCCATAAAATAGGTCCTTAATTTCAAAGTTAATACAAACTCGCACAACTAAACATAATGACTTAGGGTTTGACAAATCCGGAGATTCATCTACACACAAAGAAAATGAGTTGTTTCTTAGCAGGTCATTAACATTTAAAAATTGTGTGCTTCCAACAACATTTTTTATGATTGCTGCAACCTTGGTTCGACCAAGTTTTATGTCAGAAGCCGACTTAGAGTCTTGAAAAGATTGTTGACATACCTTTGTTAGGTGATCAGCGGTGGCAAAGGAAATGTTGTGTTCTGCTACGAAAAGTGCCAAATTTATTTCTGCTTTTTTAACCTCATAATGTGGATTGGAATACATGGCTTCAATGGTGGTTTGGTTATTGTGAACAGAATTTGGAACAAACCTTAATAAACATTTCAATTAATACTAATAGTATCAACATATTCTTAAAATTATAACGGGAACCTACATATTATTTTTTCTATTAAGTTTCAGTGCGAATACGTATATGTATGTAGGTACATACATATATATATATATATACATATGTATGAATAAACGAAAAGGAAAATAAAGAAAAGTGATGTCTACACAATTCATTTAAAAAACCTGCAATTTGACAGCAAAAATCTGTAAATCTCACTTTGCTATTTTGGCAACGAAAAAATCTGCAAAATGCAGAGAAATCTGCACTTCTGGCAACAGTGTATTGAAGTAAAAAAATTAAAATAATGCTTCAAACTTTACCATAAATCTGTAAAAAATTTGGATATAAGACTAACTGCCTGTTTTTAGAAAATGAAAATAAAATTTCGTGTGAGAAATCATATTGAAAATAGAAACAAATTTTCGTATTTGATTGCTGTTTGCAATATAATTTCTCATACGAAATATTGTAAAAAACCGGTAGTGATATTTCACTAAGGCAAAAGTATAAAATGATCACATCATTTTATGTCGGTATGGAGTCTTATGCCAATATTATTGCATTTCGTTTCTCTCAAAATATTGACCTAGTTTTCATATTAACCCTAAGCCAGTAAATCACATTTTATTATTAGGATAAATTTGGACACAAATGTCTTAAGTCATGTTAAATCTCTGTTTTGTGTTAGAAGAGGCCTATAACTTACAATAGATCGTATTTTAATTAAAACCTGAAATTCGTTTTCAATGTATTTTAAAAGGTCTAATCGCAATAGCTGTAAGGTATCTTTCCTTATTCCACTTATTTCTTACTAATAGCTCGAAGTTATTAAATTTATAATTATGGAATTTTTTAAGAGTGTTAAGTTTTGTTAAAAAGTTACAAAGTTAAGAGCTCTATAGACAATGAAAGACTTGCCTTTTGCTGCATTGACTCAGAACATTTGATCTTTATTCAAATGTTGTTTTTAGTCTTCGAACTGAATTTTATTAAAAACCAAACACAACAATAGTTACGGCCTAAGTTATAAAAAATATAAAGGGTTAATAAAGGGTTTATGAAATGGATTTTGTATATAAATCCGTTTCATAAACCCTTTATTAACCTATTTTATTTTTTATAACTTAAGGTACGTTCAGACTGATAAAATATTTGAAAGCAAACATCAAATATTTCATTAACGTAGTCTGAACACAAAATATTCGCAAATTTTTGCGAATTTTTGCCAATTTAGCAATTTTTATCGAATTTTTGGCATTCCATATAGTTTTAGGCACTTTTAATAAATTATATGGCTCATTTTTACTATTTGTAAAATATATTTTTATTTTTGAACACTTTCATTAAATAATTATTTGATGCAAATATTTATTTTAGTCTGAACGCATGGCAAACATGATTTAATTTATTTTATTTGAAACTATTTGCCAACTGTTTTAACAAACAAAAATTGTCAAATATTTGAACTTAGTTTGAACATTAAACAAAATATTTTTTTGTTTCACATAGTTTGAAGCAAATATCAGAACAATTATTATCGTCAAATATTTCATTAGTCTGAACGTATCTTTAGGCGGTTAAACTTTATCGTTTTTCTATGGAACTCCTAATTTTTAGTAGGAATTTTTTTTATAGATCTTAATTGAAACAATTTTTGTTTAAAAGTTGCAAGTGTTACAGAAAAAAAGAAACATACACGTGTTTAATTATTGACAACTGCAAACAATTTATTGCATGTAACAATTTAAAACAGGGGTTCCTAATGTTTTTGCTTAATGGATTTTTTTTTTAAATGTCACTTCCATAGTCTAATGCTGAAGTAGAGAGGGTATTTAGCCAACTAAACATCGTTAAAAGTAATTTGAGAAATAGGTTACATTAAGCAACCACTAATTCGATTTTACCAAGTAGAGAAATATTTTCACCATAACAATTAAATCTTTTTTATCTTTTTTTTATTTTTGTTGTGGTTTAGACTCAAAAAGTTGGGTAAATGTTGTCATGCTTATGATTTACCTTCAAAATACTTAAAACTACTAGGCACAAGAGATTCCTATGAGATAAACGATAACGACATCGAATTTATCGATGATTTAGATGATAAGCATGACAACATTTACCCAACATTTTGAGTCCAAATCTACAACAAATAGAAAAAGAGATAAAAAATATTTAATTGTAATGGTGAAAATATTTCCATACTTGGTAAAATCGAATTAGTGGTTGCTTAATGTAACCTATTTCTCAAATTACTTTTAACGATGTTAACTTGGCTAAATACCATCTCTTTTTAAAATGTTAAAAATATTTAAATTACTTTTATTCTTATGTAAAAAATTGATTTCATTTTACAATTTTATTGTAAACATTTTTAATGAACTATTATAGTTTTGTTATTGAATTTAAATGTGTTTATATATAAAAAAGCTCTTAGCCATTTTTGTAGCCATTTTTACAGTAAATTTAGCCATTTTTGGTCATAAAATTTTGGCTACACTGATACCGACCACTCAGAATAATTTTTAAATCGATCTAACGAATGACGGCTGTTTGGCTGTTGGAGCTGTGAAAGAGATCACGTAATACTAAAATCAAAATTAAAATCAAGATGAGAACATGGAAATGGTTTGGTCACACGCTCCGTAAACCAGACGAGAAGAAAAAGAAGAAGACGACGACATAATAACACATGGTGAAGGAATCTAAATACATAAAGAATTGAATATATGAATCAATGAAATAATAGCACTATGTAACGATAGAATTAGACGAACAATTATAGAATCCCCACGTTCCCAAGAGGAATAAAAAAGAAAAAAAAAAAATCATCACCAAATTTTATAGGATTCGGTCTATATTTAAACACACCTTCCATACTCCCAAAACTATCTTTTAATGCCAAAACTTTCTTAAAATGTTGATATTGATCTAAAATTTGGCGAAGATAACTTCTATAGTAGCTACTATGTGCTGGCAGATCCACAATTAACAATAGGTCCCATATAAATCCCCTTCCTAATATCTCTTTAAGGCGAACAAATCTCATAATGATGTAGCTTTCTAAATTTTGGAATAATGCATTACATTTGTATGGGTCATCCCCTAAGTGCAGGCACTAATTGAAAAAAAATCTTAAAATTTGAATAAAATTTTGTTTTGGCGGGTCCAGGATTCCGATTTATCCCAAACAGTGTTCCCTCTGGATAATTTGTCTGCAAATACTGTGGTGTAGGGTATCATATGATCGGGCTTGACCGACGTTACTTTCTTAGTTTTTTATAAAGCAATTTGTTTTTTTCTTTTAAGGTTTACCAATGTCATTCTTTAACAAGCTGAATTCAAAACTTTAGCAAAGAAAAAAACGTATCTAACATACTTTATGTGGTGTCAAATTAGTTTCAGCTAAATGCCAATTATTTATACGAGTTTTGTTGTCTTGCCAAAAAAAAAAAAAAAACAAAAAGTGTGTCATTTAAACGCATATAAATCATCTTAAGAACAACATACCAAAAATATTTTCATAACAGACACATAATAATTCATAATTCTCTTAAACATTTTTGTATTTAACTCAGTTATGTTTCTTTACGCCTGAGCCATAATATTTTCTCATAATTATTCCCGCAGTTCAAACTAAAAAAATAAAAAAAATATATTTACGATCTTATGTATAGAAAAATGTTAGTAAACTGCACCCATTGTAGTGTTTGATAATCAAATTTAGAGCAATTGTGCAACAAACATTAACAAAAATCTAAATCTAAATGAATAATTTCAGAAAAAAATAAACAGATCTAGTTAATCTTAATTTAGTTTTGAAAGAAGTTGGAACATTTTTTTTAACAATCCATTACTAATGTGTATTCAATAGTCTCCTTTACAAATTGTTCAAGCCAACTATATTTCTATGCAATTCTTTTATTTTTTTGTTGAAAAAGATATTGCAGTAGATTTGGTTTATTTTTGTTTCTAAGCTTCATTTTGCGATTGATCATTTGGTAAATTTGTTTAGACAAATTATATGATTTGAAAATTGAGTCTATTCTAAAATTTCGTATAAATTGATTTGTAAAGCAAACACTTTTGCAAAAATAAACTTAAACAATATATTTGCAAGAAATATTTTGTAAGAAAAAAAAAACAGATTTCTAACAAATTAAGAAATTACATCTAAATTGCTAAAAATCTAGTAATTAAGAAAATAAAAAAATATAAACAAAGCTGGCCTGCTCAACTTTGGATCCGATGTTTCATCAGGAAACGTTCTCCTAAATAATTTTAGAAAAGCCAAAGCTATCAGCAAACAAGACTACAGAGGGAATGAGAATTACCTACACCACTCATACCTTATTTAGGAGAACGTTTCCTGATGATCGGGCCTAAGCAACCAGTGAAATGCGCATAGGAACAGCTTATCCTCCAACAATAAATTTTAGTATTTTTATCAATTTAAAAAAGTGAATTAAGCACAATAAATAAAATCTTTTAATGAAAAAAATTATGTATTCCCAAAAACTAATTTTTTTTGATAATAAAATTTTTTGCAAGTGCACGTGCATAAAAAACTGAACCGGCAAACTGTTTTTATTTTGATTTCTTGCGAAAACTATAAAAACAATTTGTTTTTGTTTTTAATTTGTTTTTTCTTTACCCACTTACAACTACAATTAATGTTGGGAGAATTGGGCGCTTTAGAGATGAAACCCAATAAGCACTCAAATTTTAGAAATTCAAGTGCTTTAAAAATTGCTGGAATTCAGCTTTAATTTATGCCCAATTTTCAAGTCGAATTCCAGTTCATACAAAAATGTTTGAAATTATTTTTTTAACTTTTGTATTGCTTAAGCTATCAAAAAAAATATTTGTGGAAAAATATTTTTAAAATTGTGAATATTTAAAATATTTAAAAATTGTGAATAAGCCACCAAGCTCTTTAAGATGATGAGTAATTTCATACACAATTTTTTTCTTTATTCAATATTCAATTTTTTAATTTGATTTCCATTGGAATTGTAGGCTTGATTGATTTATATTGGTTTTATAGGTTTAATTTCCATTGGAATTGTAGGCTTGATTTATATTGGCTTTATAGGTTTGATTAAAACTTGATTTCAATACTTGAATTCAAGTTTAATTATTATGTGTTTGAGGCTGGAATTTGACTGTAATTCAAGGCTTGAATTACACTTTATTTACATTGTTATGTTCGACTGGATTTCCAGTACCCATTTTGCTGGAGTATGCTATTGATTTACGATGTAATTCAAGTATAATTCAAGGCTTGAAAATGGAAAACAGGACTGGAATTACAATTGATTTATACTGGAATTCCAGCAAAATTGCTTATTGGGAATATACTGATTGTATTAATACACGTCCTTAAAAAAACCTGGAAAAGGACATGCATTAATACAATCCATATATTACATCTCATAAAGCGCCCAACGGAACTGTGAGAATCAATTGCCATCTCGATTTTTAATTTTGTAACGAACGACTTTTGCATCTCACCTACTCACATATAACCATGTATTGTCGTGTATTGTATTGCCCAAACTGAGTATGTATACAAAATTTCAGCTCATTGATCCTTCACACACTAGATAGACTATTTTTTAAGCCGCACAATTTTTGTTCTTTCCGTCACACACGGGATTATTTCATCTGGCATAAAATGTATACGTGTACACAGCTTTGTGTGTATTAGTGTTTTTTGCATTTATTTGTTTATGAAAATGTGCATGTATTGGTTTTATGCTGCTTGTGCGGGGTTGAAGCCGGTTGAAACTTTACGCCAACGACAAACTATTCTCTTCACCTCGCTTGCCGACAAGCATTCATTTTGTGCTGGCATAATTGTTCTAGTGTGTGAAGGGCCATTCGGTTGAAGATATCTACACAGAAAAAAGTGTTTTATCAATTAAAAAAAATGGCTTAAAAAGTATTTAAATTTCATTAATGTGATAATTGAATCAATTATTTTTTTTTGTTAAAAAAAAATTAAAAATTTAATTTTGATTTAATCAACATTTTAGTTGTTTTGAAATAAATTTTCAAATAAAATTTTAATTAAATAACAAAAAATCTTAATTGACTTTTTTCGCTTAAAATAAAATTATTTAAACATGTAGAACTGTTGTTGGGAATTGTCTATATTTATTTAAATAAATTTACACATTGTTTGAAATGGCAAAGTTTTTTGATAACTTTTTTTAATTAAAATTAAAAATATCATTTATTGAAAATATATTTTAAAAATTTTAAAATTTTTAGTAATCAATATAATCATTTTGGTAATAGGTGCAAAGTCAACAACTTGTTTGCTTGATATTATGAGTTTTGAATAAATTTGCTGATTGGAGAAATTTAATAATATTTACTTCTACTTTAAAACTGAGTTTTAAGATTTAGAAGCCCATTATATTGGATTTAGAGCGACGTCCTTTTATTTTACGGGTTGTTCTTGGCAAGCCTTTTATTTGCTACCCATTTTGTAGAAGAGCATTAAAAATAACTAGTTCGCCTCTTGTGTGTGCCGCCATGTTGTGTTTAGAATGACGTCACACAGATTACCATGAATTGTCTTCCAAACTGAACGTATAGATAATTTCATGGTAATTAGTAGGACTTTCAGAAGAAATAACAGGTTTTATAAATAATGATTAATTCTCGCAGTTATAACTGCTCGAAAATGTCGAAAACAGGAAAATTCGTAGTAAAAATTTGAATTCAGCGCAACTAACAACCTAAGAAAGGTATACTCTGGGTATGGGTTTAAAGTTTGTTGGCTTGTGTAAGTATGAAAAACCAAAATAAAATAATGTCAGGCAATCACAAGGAACCTGTACCGAACCCAATTGATACTGAAAAATTTCCATTCTAGACATAAAGCCGTTCTGTTCTATTATGACAACGCTCGGCCAAATGTTGCAATACCAGTTTATAAATTGAGTCACGCGGTTGATCAAAGAATTAGGTCAACTGTTTGGCGTCTCAATAATATTTGTGCATTAAACAAAAAGTTTAATGACTTGCATTTATTTAATTGTTTGCATCTTTTGGCATTATGTACTGCACCATGCACACACATAAACACAACCATTAATAAGGAAACTACACGGTATTGTAAACATGACAATAGTAATTGTAAGATAAGTGTAAAGGCCCAACTATAATATGCATAAGCTTGCTTAAGTTTCTGTCAAAAATTAACAAAAAGCTTCTCAAATGCGTTTAAAAAAACAAAAACAAATTCAAAAAATATTTGATTCCGTACGGAATGTGCGATCAGCTTTTCGCTTTGCTTAAGCAAATGACCGTTTCAGAAATTTCAACAAAAATTTTTCTTAAGTTCAATATGGTTTGACATATATGATTAACATGTATTCGCACACTTGCTTAAGCAAACTTAAGCATATTATAGTTGGGTCTTCAGTATTTATAATGATTAGATTATAAATATTGTAATAGCAATTGTAAGATAAAAGTTAATATTAATAATGGGTTGGATATAAGAACTATTTATAAGAAGAATTAAGCCATTGACTTGATTTAGGAATCAGTCAATTTGAACGCTAAGAATTGTAGATATAAGAAATTATTTTTGAATAAAGGAGAATACTTTTTAAACTGGAGTAAACAGAGAAAGAACACCCTCATTTTTTATTAAAAATTAAAAGGACAAATATAAAGGACAAATCAATTAGCGACCATGTCCTGTCCGACTTCCAGACCAGGGTATTCAAAAACGGCTTGTTTTGTTTTTGGCCTCAAATAAACAATTTTTTTGATGCGAAATCAATATTTTACTATAAATCCAGAAAAATGTCCTTAGCTTACGATGGTCAATACTTTTTTTGCAATTAACGCTTAAAATTTGAGAAAAATTTTTAATTTTTACATTAACACATATCCCAGAATTCCCAAAAACGTCTAAATACTTAAATTTGCAAAAGAAAATATGGCTCACATATAAAATTAGTATCAAAACATTCGATTTCCAAATAATTTTGTACGACTTCAGTATCGAAATTTAGTTTCGGCTTGTGTGAAAGGAAACTTTTTTGGGTAATATTTTCCCCTATCGTGAAAACCAAGTGGAATTTTTGTTCCCATGAAATTGTTATTCCCCTCGAAGGGAAAAATGCTGTCGTGAAGTTCCCGTGAACAATTTTGCACGCTATCAGTTCTCAGTGAATGTAAAAAGAAGAAATATTAAAAAACATTAAAAAAAAACCAAAAAAAAAAAATGTTTGTTCAAAAATATACGTGTATATTTTAAAGAAAAGAAAATAAAAACAAAATAAAATATATTGTATTGGAGCGATAGTTTGATTGCAACATTAGCTTATTGCCATTTTATGTAGTAAAATAATTTCTAAAATTCTGTGAAACGAATTGATTGTCTTTGATTTGACTGAAATACTTTCCCTTTAATTTGAGTTCAAATTAAAACTATTTTTTGATTTTTATTTTTTCAATCAAAAATAACAGTTATTTTTGATTTTTATTTTTAAGTTGTCTTTAAATATTTATTTAAATGTGTGATCATCATTGGGATATCTTATGCGCATTTACATAAATATTTAAAATTAACTAAATAATTATAACACGTTCATTTTTTTAAAGAATAATTTTTATTTTTGCTCGAACAAATAAAAATCATAAAATAACTGTAATTTTTGATGGAAAAAATAAAAATCAAAAAATAACTGTTATCATCAGACTTTTATGAAAAAAGGAATAACTGTTACGGTCCCTGATTTTGAGTTAATTCACCAAACAAGTCTCTTTTATTTTATACTTTGGCATTAAAATATCTAAAAACAAGCCGCTAGAAATAAATAAAATTAATAAAAATGGATAAAATATTTAACCAAAATAAATCAAAATAAATGAAGTTAAGTGTAATCGTAATAAAACTGTGACTAATTTAGTTGTTATTATTTGGGCTTAAAAGGTAAAATTGTTGTATGATATTTGCCATAGTCAATACAAAAGTAAATCAATTAATAAAAATGATTAAATACCAGGGCGTTTCACTGAAACCCCTTTAAAATTTTTGAAAGTCTCGAAGTGGATTAAAAATCTTCATGGCCTTTCAAAAAATCTTTTGGGTCATGAGAATTAATTTTTCGCATACAGCTGCGACAATTAATGGTTAATAATTTATTATATTAATTTTAGCAGAATGGACCCATTTAAAAGCTCTTTTTTTTTAATTTCTTGGAATTGAATAGTTTTGTTTAACAAGAAATTATTTCTTAACTAAATTTGTAATTTTTTTTTGTTAAATTCGTTTTTATGTATTTATATGCAATTTGTATGTGTTTTGTTTATAGAAATTTAAGTCAAGGTTGCTTGTTTATGTGATCGACTTTCCTGATTATGTGCGGTCTTTGCAATGTTTTGTTTGCATAAATCTTTTCTTCTACTTAAAATTCCAAGCACTCTTCCGTGTCATCATT
This sequence comes from Pollenia amentaria, assembly GCA_943735925.1. Taxonomy (NCBI): domain Eukaryota; kingdom Metazoa; phylum Arthropoda; class Insecta; order Diptera; family Polleniidae; genus Pollenia; species Pollenia amentaria. The sequence goes on along the minus strand of OX031007.1, from coordinate 180,522,490 downwards.
GACACAAAATCAATATCATCCTAACGATTGAGCAACAATTGCACTTGTCCATTAGCCATTCATGTTTCTAATATAAGTACACAATTTGTCTTTAAACCTAATCACGTTCCATTATTGGTATTGTTGCAATAATTTGTTTTAAGTTTAAAATTGCTAATTTGTTACGTGCTAACAGTTGTTTCTAGTTAAATTTAAATCTTATTAAACAGGGAAGGGGAAATAGTCTAGTTTTGAGAAAAAAGAACTTGATGTAACGGTATTTTGTTTTGCTTGGAAGAGTAGGCTATGTTAGGCTGTGCTGAATCTTCGAAACACTCCATCAATGATACACTGATAGAAAAGGCGTCATAGCTCTGATGTATTTTGACATCAGCACTTTGACAATTGTCTTCGTTTTTGTTCCAATGACACTTTACATCACTGTGATGTCAGCCTTAACATCACTTGGCCAAAATTTGGGTCAACAAATTTAAATTATGTCATCAATGGGATGACGCATTGGCATCACAGATAAACTTTTTAAATTGAAAATAATAACATTAGTTGAAAGACAAACTAAAAACTTCCATAACTGTAGCACCAAGATTATATGGATTACTGAAAATTCATAAGGACAATTTTCCCTTAAGACCTATTTGTTCGTCCATAAATTCACCTTCACATTATCTATGTAAATATATTACGAATATACTTAAGAAGATAACGGAGAATTCTAACTATATTGTTATTAATTCTGTACAATTTAAACATAAGTTGGAAACTGTTATAATTCAGAATAATGAAAAACTAATATCACTTGATGTTGTTTCATTATTTCCTAGTATTCCAGTTGATTTGGATAAAATTTCAGGGATGAAATTGGGATACAATTTCAGGATTAACAAATATTAATAAAGATTTATTTTTGAGAATTATAAAGTTCTGTATAGTAGATAATATATATTTTCAATTTGGTAGGAAAATATATGCACAAAAAGGGGTTCTCCAGCATCTCCAATTGTTGCTGATATTGTGATGGAGAAATTATTAGATACATGCGTAGAAAAATTGATAATTAAACCGGAAATAATAACGAAATATGTAGATGATTTATTTCTTATAGTTAATGAGAATTAGATGGATACCCTGCTATCAACGTTTAATTCATTTGATCAGCATATTAAGTTCACTATTAAAAGGGAATTGAATTATTCAATTCCATATTAAGATACATTGGTGATAAGGAAAGGAAATAGATTATTGATAGATTGGTATCAAAAACCAACCTCATCAGGTAGAATTTTAAATTATTACTCGAAACACCCGAAGAGAATTATTATTAATACAGCTAGGAATCTAATAGACAATTAGTGATAATAGATTCTATAAGAAAAATAAGGTAATTATTGGAAATATTTTGAGGAATAATAGTTTTCATAACAAACATATTTGCAAATTGGTAAGACAATACAATTGAAGAAGTTTTCGTCATAATGATGAAATTTTGGAACCAAAAATTTATAAAACATTTACTTATGTACCTGGGTTTTCGGAAAGATTCGAAAACTCAAATATATATGACAAAGGGAAATACAGAATGGCACATAAGGTGAATAACAATGTAGGAAAATATATGTAGGAACCACTGGGACAAAACTGAAAACTAGATTAGCAGGACATCAACATGACCAAAAATATAGAAATTATAATTCCGCCCATGGAACGCCATTATCAACACATTGTAGAGATTTTAATCATTTTCCTGAACACGTCTATTTTGAACATAGACAATTTTAAGAACCGTAGATATACGCTGGAAATGTAACAGATTAATAATAAGGATTAATTTGAAAAAAGATACTGAGGGCTTCGCTCAGATTTATAGACATTTATTGAATAAAAATAAATAGGCGCATGGGAAAATTATAAATAGGTATTTGTCTTTGATTATTTATAAAATTTAGTTCGGATGGCATAGCACAGTTTGAAAATATATATTAAATAAAAATAAATACATTGACGGAAAGGGAAATTAAAATAGGTTTTAGGTTTTGAATATTTTAAAAAAAATTTGTTTGGTTTCCTCTTTTTATTTTAAGTTTGATAATTGAAATTTCAATTTATTTTTGCATTTTTTATTTTTCCATTTATTGTCAAAAACAATTTTGTAATTTTTTATTATTTAAGAAGATTTCCTGAAGAAGATTTCCAACGGAAATCGAAATATTAAAAAATAAATAATATTTTAATTGATTTTTATTAAAAAGGGACCTTAAGCTTCATAAAAATATATGAAAATATAATATTTAATTGAAAAAAGGTCGAATTAATAAGAATATAATTAATAAAATTGATGTCACAATTCTAATGTTAGGGTATCATCAATATGAAGATGCATTTTTCTATGAGCGTATAACATGAAACAATTTCTGTTTAGTTACTCCGCAATATTATGGTAAAGTCCAAATGCCTTCCTCATAAAAAATATTTAAGACTTATAAAAGGTTGATTGGAACGACTTCTCTATACAAATTTGTTAAATAAACATTATATACAACTGAAATATTTTTTTATGAATAAGGGGATAAAAATATGTCAATAAAGATATCACTAGGCTTCGAATACGCTTGGAATACAATACGATTTATAAGAAAGAAAATCCTTATGTATGAAAAAATTTTTGGTTTTTAAAATATCAATATAAACGTTACTCAAACGAGATATACACTAATTCTGAAAGCCTCGTTTCATTCAGAATGGTGAAAGAAAGGAAAAAATTAATTCACTTCAATTTTCTGAAAGAGAATGAAACATTCACATAAATGAAAGACTGTCCAATGCTACATTCAGGCAAAGTATTGTAATGAAATTTTAAGAAATAGAACAGATAAATCGTCCTTCGTACTAATTATCTTCGACCTTTGATCAAAATAATCTTATATGGAAAATTTCATGAAATTATCCTAAAAAAATTCGACCTTCACGATGTGTATAAAATTTACATGAATGGCCAGACTAAGATTTCATTCCAAAGGGTATACGGATACACGGCAACTAAAAGAGTTTTATTTACAAGTCTAGTTTCTTCAGCCAAATTATGAGAAGCATACCAACGGAGACCTTAACCGGTATCATATAACCGGGGCTTCTGACTCCCGTGCTACCAGATAGAATCTTCGGGCAGCCGTGAGCTCAGGAGATCTATCAGTATTTAATTTTGTTCAAATCGCAGGTACTGGCTTTTCCTGATTTGCACCGGACGCAGTTATAACAAAACGTGAAATATCCTCCAGCTTATCCCTTTAACCCCCGTTGTGGTGGTGAAGGGTATAAAAAGGTCATAAATCTGAATTTTGCTTAGGATTTGAGTTTTTCTTAGCAATTGGTATAGCAAGACAAGCGGTCTACAAACTTGAAGCCGTGCAAGTAAAAAAGTCATAATTTAAAGTTTATATTAAGGCTAAGGAAAACTAAAAAGACGCAATCTCAGTCTTTCCACTGAACATTTTGTCTTATCCCTTTATATTAAACTTTGCTCTAAAGCAGACCATACACGATTCAATTCAATTGTCAACTGAGTCGGTTGTTGTCCAAATCAAAGCGTGTATGGCCTTGTCAGTTGATTAGTTTGACGGTTGTCGAGTTGGTTGAAGAAAAATCAAAAGATTTTGATTTTTTCAAGTTGACTACTAAGTCTTTCAATTCGATTGTACTGTGTGTGCTCAAGTCTCTTGATCAGCTGTCAAAATTTATGTAAAAAAAAATCTAAATTTGACAGTTGCATTAAAATCTTTCAGTTGAAGTTGAAGAAGTGTGTGGCCAAGTATCAATTCAGTTGAAAAACTCAGTTGACAACTGAATTGAACCGTGTATGGGGCGCATAAGATAAAATCTTAGTAAACAAGGGAACGAACATGTTACATATACTATTCAATATTTAAACTCACTTAGGCTGGGTTTTTGAGATCTTAGTTAAACTAGGTTTAGTTAATCTGCAAACAGATTTGTGCTGCCATTACCAAGTTTGTATACAAAATTTTCACGGAAGATCATAGTTTTGCCTAATATGTTGGTTTAAACTTAATCCATATCTCAAAAACCCAGCCTTAGCGTGCCTTTTATTTCTCATTTCTGTATACAATTGCTCTTTTTTGTACTTTAACAAAAATAGTAAATATTTCTTGTCTTCTTTTTATTTCGACTTTTTTGGCAACGTCTGCTTTTTTTAAACAATTGATTTTTATTTATTTATGTCTTTTTGCTTTTTTTGTTTTTACTTTCAGGCTTGTTGTCAACAAGTCGTTTATTGTTAACAACTCTTTTTTTGTAGTTACCTTTAAATAGGTTTAGGTTTCTGCTCCACTAAACTATAAATACACTTATTTTTCAAATAAAAAAAAAATACACTTTTAACTTACTATTATGTAAGAATTTACTTAATAGTTGTTTTAGTCGTTAGGCTTATCATTGTCAAAAGTGGTAGCATTTTGATTTCTGTGACCAATAGAAAAAATACCTGTGGTATGTTTGTTAATTTAAAATTTTTTTTTTGTATTTAACCATTTTTAGTGTCATTATCCGGTGGTTGGAAAATTTCAAATTATATTGCAATTTAATTTTATTGTTTAATATGTACGATTAATGGAAGTTTTTGGAAAGATGAACACATTTGTGTAACAATGAACTTTGGCAAGAGAAATATGAAACTCACTATTTTATCTTCTTCTGTATATATAAAAACGTTTGTGCCGTGTATGTGCTCCTAAAACTTAAGAACCGCTGAACCGATTGCCACCAAGCTAGGACAATTAATTATTTTAGTCTTGAGTCAGGTTTCTCTTAAGTTTGATCCCGAAAGGTGGCGCTGTTGTCGTGATTTTTAATTTTATTTTCATTTACGGTTCACTTACAATATTCTGTACGTAAAGTTAACTGAAATTGTAATAAAAAATAAATGAGTATTCAGTTTAAAACCGGTCTACTTATTTTTCATTTATTTTTAACGAAAAGTTCATTTAATTTTTACTGTCAAAAATTTAACGGCGAATTCGGTAAAAACAAATGATATTTCAGTTATTTTATATAATTTAACTATCAAAAAAAATAACCAACGAATTCCGTAAAAACAAATAAATTTTCAGTTATTTTATTAAAATTAACTATCAAAAAATTACATACAAATTCCAAAAAACAAATGAATTTTCAGTTATTTTATGTAATTCAGTAATTTTATATAATACAGATTTTACTCGAATTTCTAAAAAATACCAGACACCTGTCCGCTGGTTTTTCTAACGAGAGAGAGAGAATATTTATTTTAATTCACTTACCCCGTTATACATGATTGTTTTACTTTTGTTGTACTGACCACTTTGTTTACAGAAGAACTTTCAATTATAAGACACCAGCAGCATGACCGATATGGTATTGATGTATTTAACTGAAAAGTTTTAACAAATAGAATATGGGAATTTTCTACACAAAACAAGCAAATCGTATTTTACTTTTACTTTTTGCCACAGATCTATAAATAGATAACTTAAAATTCATTTGTTTTTACAGAATTTGTCGGTTATTTTATTGATAGTTAAATTATATAAAATCAGCCATGTCACAGAGCTTAATTCCGTTCGGAAGTGGAATTGATTCCGTATTTTGCTTCTATGGAAAATGTAAAACGAAAATTTTTTTCGGAATGATACCACTTTCATTTTTCAAAGTGGAATTCATATTTTAAGCATTTTCAGGTGTACAAACTATTCAAAATACATTGTTATCAGTAAAGCACGCTGTCTTTTTGCTTCCTTATCTAAAATAAATATAATTTATGTGAATTAAAAAAATAAATTTTAATTTTTCTAAATGCTTTCCAAGAAAAAGAAAAATAAACGGAATTTGTCACAAATCTCAAATTTTTTACTTTGATAGAAAAACTTAAATTTGGCTGGTTTTCAGGATCAGCTGTTTTCTTGTTTGTTTTGTTTTCTATATTCGTTGCAGTGTTGCCATATTTAATACACAAAAAGTGGTTTCATATTTTTTTGATGTTTAATGAATCCGAACGGAATCTATAGAAGCTAAAACCATTCCGATCGGAATGGTAACTACGGAATCATTTCCATTCCGAACGGAATTTAGTTTCCTGATGAGCATGTCTGAATAACTGAAAATTAATTTGTTTTTACGGAATTTGTGGTTAATTTTTTATGGAATTCGCGGTTGAATTTTTGACAGTAAAAATTAAATTAACTTTTCATTATAGTTAAATGCAAAATAAGAAGATCGGTTTTTAAGTAAATTTACAGTTGTTTTAAATTTCATTTCCATTTAATTTTACATACAGAATACTTTTACGTAATCCATATCATTCTAGTGTTCCATTTTTGGAGCGTTTGCTTTTAGTACTCATAATTTTTGGTGTGAATGCAGTTGTAAATATTTTGATGCTGTGTTAGCACTGAGGTGTTCACCTAACAAACTTAAGTGCTGTTATTTTTTTTAGTACTCAATTTTTGTTTTGTTGCGTCTTGTTTATTTGAGTTTTTTGCAAAAAATGTCTCGAAGAAAAATGTGAGTTATTTTGGTTTGGTTACAATGTAGTCGAATTTTTTCTTAAAACTCATATACATATTTATATTAAATGTATAAAATAATTTTTGGTGTGAATGCAGTTGTAAATATTTTGATGCTGTGTTAGCACTGAGGTGTTCACCTAACAAACTTAAGTGCTGTTATTTTTTTTAGTACTCAATTTTTGTTTTGTTGCGTCTTGTTTGTTTGAGTTTTTTGCAAAAAATGTCTCGAAGAAAAATGTGAGTTATTTTGGTTTGGTTACAATGTAGTCGAATTTTTTCTTAAAACTCATATACATATTTATATTAAATGTATAAAATAGTTCTTAAACAAATCAAAATATGAATTTTTTTTGTGTGTCGTTTTTTTACATAAATGCAATTATGTAAAGTAAAGTAAAACTTGACTAGGTAAAACAGTGTGTTTGTATTTGTTTTGCTCAAATATATTTTTTATTATTAATAATAATTTTTAATAATATTATTGCTTAGGAGGCTATTTACATACCATCTTAAAATTTTTAATAAAATCTGAAGACTATGGGTTAATCAACTGACAATATTAAATGCAACCGAAAATCCGTATTAAAGAATGTGCACTTCGTTTTTGGAATAAATGTTAGAATCAGTTAAAAATAAATTTGCTTGGTATTTTAAATGTTTATTTATTTTAACGATTTGAAATCACGTGATTTTCAGAACAGGTCTGAATGAGTAAACAATACTGCGACTTATTTTTGCACTGCACACCACACTGCAAAACATCAATGGAATTTTTTTTTAAAAATTGATTTACTTTCGGTATTAATTAAACTATTATTGAATACTATCTATCCATTATACATTATTATAGTTACAATTTAAAAAGTTCAACTACATATGCGATCGAAAACGGTTCAGTTTTTAGAATTAATTTTCCGAAATAAATTAAAAATGGCAAGTTGCTTTATTAAGCAATTTGCTTTTTTCTTTTTACCCTCTTACAACTACAATTCGTGTTGGAAAAAAACCAGCCAATTTTAGGGGAATGTAAGAAAGATAAACTCACTGCTTATTGTTGTGTCTTTGTTGAAGCTATGATATTGTTACAAGTAAGACCGGAGTGCTTAAAATTCTTATTCACTTTATTGTCTAATTTGTATAATATTTTTAGCTTTTCTAACGTCTTTGGAAAGAGTTTCCTGATGAGCTGGCCCAAGCAGCCGGCGAAATGCGCATAGAAACTAGCTTTCCCACAACAATAAATTTCAGTGTGTTTATGAAAAATAAAAATTGGGAGTGTAGCACGTCATTAATAAATTAATGAATTAATAATAAAAATTGACCAGTTTTTCCGTTAAGAGCCGATGATTGATAAGAAAATGATATGAACTAGAAATTTTGCATACTGTGTATATATTAATACTTGAAGAAATAAACTTTCATCTTTTTGCGTGCTTTGACAATCAGCTGGTATAATTTTTTTTTTATTTGCCAAGTTCAATTCCAATAAATCGTGCAATAACATTTTTAACTTATATTTTTATAACAAATAATTATATGTTAAGATTAGCAATCAAGCAATGCGTGAGTGTTGTCAGAGTTTTCATTGTGTTATACATCTTTTGCTTAACTTGCTTTCTGTCCAAGTTAGAAACTTCACGCAAGGCGACGAAGTTGTATCTTACATGGCCTTTAAGGCCACAGGCCAGTTTGATCCATCTACAAGGATAAAGCGGAATAATTTGAAAGAGCAGTTCTAAAAGAATGACAGCTTGAGCATTCCCTTGCCGTGCACTAGACTGTGTAATTTCGTTCGTTTCGGGCGATGCTGTAGATATAGTCTTAAAAGGAGATGAGTTGGTAAAAAACTTTCATTTCCTATTATAATCAAATTGGTCTTGCGCTTACTGAAAGTGTTCCTGCCATCGGACGCGTGCTATTTTACTTTTAATTATTTACTTAAAAATCAATTCACGCTTTGTGTTTATGTCTTACAACATTTCTATAAATGCATTTGCATTTTAATAATTTAAATATAATCTAAACTATAAACAAAACTATTGACATTTTTATATGTATCTTGATGTGGCAAATAACACAACTTTTATCGCCAAAAAGATTGAATTTTTTATTTAATTTTCGTATATAATTTCCATAAATAAATAATTAAAGATCATTATAAAGAAAAAAATCAAATTTTTTCAATTTTTATCAATGTTAATTTATTATGTGTTTTTAGTTTTAATCGGCTTTTAATTTTTCCATAATATTGTATGGATCTTTAATGTCTACAACAGATTTATCAACCGCGACGAAATGTTTTTAATTAAAAAAAAAATATCTTTGTTATAGTTTTTGTTTTTAAATAAGAAACTGCAGTTTTAGCTTTTGTTTTAAAAATTAAGATTTTAAATTAATTTTAATTTCTGATTATTGTATTTGTATTTTTCTTTTATTAATGAACTCCTGAGGCGTTTTTATGGTCCATAAACAGTTAAAAGCGGATTTTTAATGAAGTTTGTTTTTATAAAAATTCATTTGGGAGAAGTGTTAAAAACTATACAACAGTAGCATACAAATTTAAATATTTTTATTGTAAATTCTCATATGTCAGGGTTTTATAGTTTAATTTTAAGTTTTGTTAATAATAAATATTAATGTCTTCAAGAAGGCGCTATAATAAAAACAATTTGAAATTTTTAAACCTGTTAACATATCGCACTTGTTCAACAATACTGTTTTAACTCAAAATTTAAAATTTTTCAGTAGAACCAAAACAATTTTGAATTTTTTAATTAAAGGCATATGAAAAAGAATTTAAAAAAAAAAACGCTTCATTACCAAAAAGTACACAAAATAGAACGATTTCTTTACAGCGATTAGGCATTAATATTACGTGTCGATATTTTTTCCCAAAATTGAAAAACTTAATATTTTGAGTTAATACACGATTACTGAACAAAATTTTAAGAGAAAAAATAAAGAACAATAATAAAACTATGACATTAAAATTACTAAAAAATGTACCTAAAAAAATTATTTTGTTATAAAAGAAATCTATTCCATAAATTTTCAAACATCTTTTGTTTTATGAATTTCCTTCAGTTAAGGTATTTCATACATAACACACGCTTTTATTACGTTTTACTTAATTGTGTTGCTTAAAATTAAGTACCAACAATATTGCGCAAATATTTACATTTGTCTTAAACAGTTACTAAAACATCCCAAGTACATGAAATTAAATCTTAATTACAATTCAATTAAATTTTATACTTTTAAATACTTATTAAAAAAAAGTTTAGCAACTTTAAAAACAACATTTTACTTAGTCCAGTCTTACCTGTCTTCCAGTATTAATAAAAAAATAAAAATACCAGAAAAGTAATCATCTTCATCTGACTGGATGACAGGTACAAGAAATAAAAAGTTAAATTATCTTTTATTTAGAAAAATAGCAACAGTACTAAAACCTTATCTCAACAATTGTATAAACATTATATTTTAAATTAACTTGTTACACTTGTTGTTAAAATTAATAAAAAAAAAAACAAGTAAAAGTGCTGTTATCGGCAGTGCCGAATCTTGCATACCCTTTAGCAGAGTATTGAAAAGCCAAATTGTTTCCAAAATTTCCAATTGGTACGAGAAAGAGGAGGAGAGTTCCTCCGTATTGATATTTTTTACGCTTAACATCTGAACTTTCCCAATTAAAAATGGAGCTTGCAACGAAGCAGGTTTGTAAGGGTGAAATGTAAAAGTTTCGCTTACCATATCGCTTACGGAAGACATGAATTTTATATGGCGAGTTCCCACTTTGAAGCAATACAATTTTGACAAAGAAAGCGCTTTATTCAGCGCATATAAAAATTAGTGAACGTAACGATCAGCTTTGCACACTGAATTGTTTGTTACCGCTATTCCTTAATATGCTCCCTTACAAACCTGCTTCGTGGTAAGGGAATGTCGTGGCTCATCAAATTTTATGTATAGAAATTTAATTAATCCTCTTATTAAAGCTTTTTCTTTTTTTATAAAAAATATTAAATTAATTGAATCCAATATTTCGACACTCAGTTGTGTGCCTTCTTCAGGGATTTTTTCTTGAATATTTGATAAAAAATTAACAATTTTTAATAAGAGTCAATTTATATATATATTTTTTTTAATTTATTAAGCTTTCATTCACTTACCATACTGCATCTCCGTATGTCTTATTGCGTAGCGCATAAATGTGTGCTTACTTTTTAAAATGTACCATTAGTGCTTCGCAAAACAAGAACATTTTTAATTGGGTTATAACTTGCATCGATGCATACTCTAAAATTTTGGCTATCAAACCTATAGATGACAAACTGAACCTGGTTGAAAAGGTACTGGGTAATTTGCAAACGTTTCCGGCAGCCGAGAAAGTAACATTAGACAACGGACCAGGTTTTACCACTCCGCAATTTAAATCCCTTATGCGAAGATTACAAATCTAGTAGTACTATTGTGACCCTCACCACAGCTCAACCAATGGGTCAGGTGGAAAAGGCTCATTCTACTTTAATAGAAATTGCACGTTGTATAAAGAATGAATTTCAAATAACTGATTCTGTCGAAACATTCTATAGATCTGCTCAGCAGTACAATTTCATGATGCATATTCCGTAAAGGAAAGTAAACCATTTGAGGTATTCTATAACAAAATTCCTCTGAAAGATCTTCCAAATGGTTACGTCAACCTTAAGCTAGAATGCTCGAGAGAAATAAGCCAGCCATTATAAAAACGTATCAACCTGATCAAGAAATTTATGAAAAGCTAGTAGGTAATAGGGATAAATGAGATCACAGGTACAAAAGACAAAAAGTAAGACAGGATCTGGGAAATAAAGTAGGAATAGGATAATACATAAAGAAAATATTAAATCTTAAATACGCGCAAATAGAAACTAAGGCAGTTTATAATACCAACACTGTACCACAAATTGAGTTTTTCCTTGTTTCTGGTATTTAAGTTGAATTTTCGCCTAAAGTGTGTTGGGAGACCTATAGTAGAATTTCATGACAAATATTTTAGAATATTTTAACTACCTACATACATCCCTGTTTTTTTTTTCTTTTTTACAAAAAAAAAAAAAAAATTACAAAAAGGACCCATTTCTAGAAGTGTTAGAGGGTCAATGTATACCAACAAAATTAGAAAATGTTCTGAATAAATCTTCTGAAGACACTATATACCAAAAACCTAAGTATGACACGATTTTTTAGTACACAAGAGTGCAACTGTAAATAGGCCGTAAAATGAGTTAAAGTTATAAACTTTTAAAACGCCGATACACGTTTATTTTTTTGTCCCCTCTTCAAGAATCAGTTGGCGGAACATTGTTATTTTTTTGTATATTGTACAGTGTAATTGATATAACTAATGCTTTCATATGGTATGAATGCTATCGTGTCAAAATCCTTATTCCGAGATCGTTTATATGTAGAATGGCCATTAGAGCGTACCACCTTACTTATTAAACCCTACTTAAAAAAAATTTAAAAAAAGCAGTTGTAATGTTTTATTACTAAAAGTAAAACACAAGCGAAGGTTGATGGATAATAATTGATTTTTATTTACAAATTTTGTTTGCTTAAATACTATTTATGAGAATAAAACTTAACCTAATATTGAGTGACTACAATAAGTTCACTCAATCACTTATTCTAGTACTTAGCGTTAACTTACATACAAATGATACGGTATTGTATCAGGCACACAGAAATCTTTAAATTACTTTATCAAATTGCATTTTCATTAATTATTACTCATATCGGTGTCCAGTGTATTAAGGAATTCATTCATAACTAAAGAATTTGTTAGATCAGCATAAATGTAATAACGTACATTGAACTACTGTTGTCGATTTTGTTGTCAAAATAAATAAGCGAACGTTGACCGTTGTTTATTTAAAATATCGAATTTCACAAAAAGAATTTATAATTGTGACAACGAAAACAATTCAGTTATGTTACTGACCTAACTTAATAATATTATCTGTTTGTTTATTTGTAAGAAAGAATGAATTGTGTGGATACACTACACCCCCAATCTTTCAGTTAAAATTTTATAATTTTGTTTGGAATTTTAAAATTTTAATTTATTATGTAATGTGATGTGTGCGTGGAACAATACTCATATGCTTTATATAGATTTTACAGTTTGTAATAAAAATGTATACAAAAGTTTTGTTTAATATTTTTTTTTTTTTAAAATATATTGTTTGTATTAAAAAAAAATTTATTTTTATGTAATTCTTATATTTCAGTATTTGTAGTTTTATATTTTTTTTTTTTTTATAATAGGCATAACTAAAAAAAATTTTTTTTTCTTATGTTCTAATATTTTTGGTTTTGTTCCATTTTACAATGTTTATATTTCTTTACTAAATTCTTATGTACGATTTTTGTTTTTCCATTTATTTTTATTTCTACATTAACATTATCGATATGCACTACCTCATAAGGGCCAATGTATGGTGCTTCATTTTTTCTTCTATTTTCTAATTTTACTAACACTAAATCTCCTATATTAAGATCTATCCTATTCATTTTATTGTACGAAGCTATACTTCTATTTCTTTTTGTTATTTCTATTAACTTTCTAGCATTTTCTAAAGAATGCTTTAACCTTGTCTTTAATTCATTAGCTTAGTTTTCTAAATTGTAAACCTTTGGATGATTCATGACTTCATCCCCTGGCAAACTTGGTAATTTTCCGAAAACTAGCTCAAAAGGTGAGTACTCTGTGTCTACATGAGGTGTTACGTTGTATGCGAATGCATAGTAAGGAATCCACTCTTCCCAATTATCATCCTTTACAAATGATAGGAAATATTCATTCAGAACTCTGTGGTTTCTTTCCACAGTACCAAGAGTTTCATGATGGTATGGTGTTGATAATTTTTGTTCTATTTTCAACAGACTACATATTTCCTTAAGCAACTCGTTTACAAATTCTGTTCCTCTATCTGATTTTAGTGTTTTAAATATACCATATTTTAATATCAAGTTTTCTGTTAAGCATTTTGCTATTGACTTTGCTTCCTTGGTTTCCATTGGTGCGGCTATTATGTATTTGGTTAGTTCACATTGCATAGTTAGTATATACCGGTAGTTTCCTGATGGTCGTAGAGGTCCAACTGTATCTATGACTATAGTAGAAAAACTATCCTTTGGTGTGTCTGTGATACATAATGGTTCCTTGGTGTGTCTCACCTGTTTATTTCTTTGACAAAGGTCACATTTTAATACATAATTTTTTACCATTTTGAACATATTCTTCCATATGTATTTCTGTTTTAATTTTATTAAAGTTTTTCTAACTCCGAAATGTCCTCCGCATGGTGTGCTGTGATACAATTTAATTAATTCATGTTTTTTATTTTCATTTTCAATTCTTTGAGTATTTTTATACAGTAGAATTCTGACGTCTTTTTCTTTACCTTTATTTATGATTTCTTTCAATCTTTCTATTTTTATTTTCTTAAATATCTCGTCACTTTTTTCTAGTGCGAACTTTACACAATTCAATCTGCTTAAAACAGAAGGTAGTTTCTCCAACATATTATCTAAATAATAGGGATTATCGCTACATCTGACGGCCGTTTGATTTAATGCATGATTGTTTTCCACTACGAATTCTTTGGTCGACTTTTCTAATATAAATTTTAGCTTTCTTGCAAGTTTTATATCTTTTATGGAAGTACAATCCCATATTTTGAGTTGATCAGACTCTTCAGGATTTATATTACCATTTTCTTTGGATCGATCTCTTCTCTGTTTGTTTTTCTTTTTATTTTCCTCATTTTTCATTTCCTCATTTTGTATCATTTTCTTTTTCATATTTCTTGTGATCACCAGCGTTTTCTTTATATTTTCGTCAATTGTTTGAGGTACCATTGTTTTTAATATATGTGAGTCTATTTGTATTCTTGACAGTGCGTCTGCGTTAGTATTATTTTTTCCTTTTTTATAAACTATTTGGAAATCATAATCAGATAGTTCCAATCGGATTCTGGTTAATTTTGAGCTTGGGTTTTTGTGTGAGAATAATGCAATTAATGGACGGTGGTCTGTTACTACGATAAATTTTCTGCCGTATAAATAAGGTCTAAAAAATTGTATACCCCAGTAGATTCCCAGTAATTCTTTTTCGATTACCGATTTATTCCTTTCGTATTTGTTAAGTGAGCGACTTGCGAATGATATTGGTTTATCCTCACCAATTTCTCCTTGCGATAATATAGCGCCTAAAGCAAATTCTGATGCATCCGTTGTTAGGACGAACGGTTTTTCGAAATTTGGATATTGCAAAATAGGTGGACTAATAAGTTTATTTTTTAGAGTATCGAATGCTCTTTGACATCTTTCAGTCCATTCGAATTTTTGACCTTTTTTCAATAATTTGTTTAAGCAATTCGCTATATCAGCAAAATTCTCAATAAATCGTCTGTAATAATTACAAAATGCCACAAATCTTCTTACATCGTCAGCATTCTTGGGTACGGGATATATAGTTATAGCATCAAATTTTTCTGGATCTGGCTTAATTCCTTCTGAAGTTATTAAATGTCCTAGATATATTACCTCCGGTTTCAAAAAACAACATTTTTTAGCATTAAGTTTCAAATTGTATTTTCTTAACCTTTCAAATACTTTTACAAGACTTTCGTTATGATGTTTTAGACTGCATCCGAATACTATTATATCGTCTACGTATATAAAAGCTTCGGATTCCAACCCAGATAAAGCTATTGTTAGCATTCGCTGAAAACTGTTGGAAGATATCTTCAGACCAAATGGTAATCTTGTATATTGATAATGCCCATCAGGTGTTGAAAAAGCTGTATACGGGCGAGATTTTTGATCAAGTTCAATTTGGTGAAATGAACTTGTCATATCTAATGTTGAAAAGTATTTTGCTCTTCCTAATTTATCCAAAATGTCATCTAGACGAGATAAAGGAAATTTGTCGTTCACAACTTTGTCGTTCAGTTTTCTAAAATCGACAACTAATCTCCATTTCTTTAAATCTGTTTGTCCTTTTTTTGGAACTAGCAGCAGTGGTGCGTTATATGGGCTTAAAGATGGTTCAATAATGTTGCTTTCCAAGAGTTTCTTCACTTGCGAATTTATTTCTGCTGTCTAAGTTTGTGGTAATCTATAATTTTTTATATATATAGGACTATTGTCGTTCAATTTTATTGTCTGTTTATAAAAATTATTGATACCTAAGTATTCGTCTTCAATATGGAATATTGACTGATATTCCTTTAATATATTTATTAGTTGCTTTTTGCTCTCATCGTTTACTTCATCCAGATTAAGTGTATTTAAAAGTTTTGTAAAACGACTGTTCGAACTTTGTTCGTCATTCTCCTTCTCATTAATGGTACATATATCGTAATATTTTAATGGGACGGTTTCTATCTTCAGATTCTCTATGATTACTATTTTATCGGTAACGTTTAATAATTTTATATGTTGATTTCCATATTTGGGTACTATTACATTTGCCAAAAATACTCCTTTGGTAACTTCTCTGTTTGTAATAACGGCATCTTCTTCTAATTCGATTGTGAATGGTAAAACTATTTCACTTCTTTGTGGTATTCTAATTTCATTTATTTTGTAAGTACTGTCATGTATCGGGATTATTACTGTTTCGTTGTTGATGTTAAATGTTAGCACATATTTGTCATAGTCAATATTGCATTTATATCTCATTAAAAAATCTCTGCCAAGAATTCCATCCGTTTTTATTGGAAATTTATTTTCTACTAATTGTATTTTTTGACTAATTACATCGTTATTTATTTTAATTTTTATTTTTGTAGAACCCAGTGATTTAATTACATTTTCTGTGATTCCTGTTAAGTTGCAATAATCATCTTGATTTTCCTCATAACTTTCTAAAAATTGTTCTTTGCACAGTGAGACATCTGCTCCTGTATCAATCAAAAACGTAAGGCTGTTCTTAACGCCAGCGATATGTAAATTTACATAATTTCTGAGGTTAGATGATATGCTATAGATTCTTTTCGTGTCTAGTTCATTCCCAATGGAGTCTCTGTGCGGGTTGACTCCGGGATTTGGAAGTTTCCCTGATCTTCCATGTGATTTATATTATAACTTCTGTTGTTTGTGTTTCGGCTTTTTTGGTTGTTGTTATTGCCTCTGTTATTATGAACTCTGTTATTGTTATTACCTCTGTTATTGCTGTTGTTAAAATTTATGTTACCATTGTTATTGTTGCTGTTATGATTTCTGTTATTATTGTTACCGTTGTTGTTATAATTTCTGTTGTTGTAGCCTGGTGTTTTGGTCAAACACATTTTTGCAAAGTGGTTGAATTTTCCACAGTTATGGCATTTATTTCCATCTGCGGGGCATCTACCATTATGGTTTCTACCACATTTTCTACAGTTTCTGTTTAACGAATTTTGATTCTGTTGTGTGTTGTAATGTAGTATCCGTTGTTGTTCTACACGAGATGAAGCGCTTTCGGCAATTTTCAAAGCTTCAGAAAATGTCGTTACTTGGCTTGCGTAGATAGTAGATATTAGTTGTGGGTCGGTTAACCCATTCAAAAATGCATTGAAAGCTATTTTATTGTTTGTGTTTACTATAGTGGTCCTACTAGATTCACCTTGTTCTAATACCTGCACCTCGTTTAATTCTGTAATGAGTTTCTCTATTTTTGCAGCAAAACCCAATATGTTGTTATCCTTTTGTGATATCCGTGTTATTTCATTCAGCAAAGTATTGGATGTCTTAAATGATTTGTAAGTCGTTTTTAATATCGATATTAGTTCTTCTATGGTTGTGGGTACTTGTACTTGTTTAATTCTGTTTTGTACACATAATTCCAGTCTTGATTTAAAAACGAAATTGAAAAAGGAAACATGCTTATCTGACGAAATAGATGCAAAGACCATTTCTAAATTTGATAAAAATGTTTGCAATTCATTAGTTTTACCCGAAAATTTTGGTATTAACTTTGTGATAGTTGAAAGCTCATTTAAATCTAAGGATGCCATGGCTACGTCTTGTCTTGTTTGAAATGGTGCAGTACTATTAGTTTGCATAGACTTATCCTCATGAAGTCTCAAAATATTTAGTGCGTCTTTCCGTAACTCCCTAAATTTGTTAAAATTTAATTGTTTCTCTTCTACTTTCCAATCACTGTTATCAAAAATACTTGTACTAGCTATTTCCAGTTCATCAATTTCCTTCCTTTTTGCTTCGATTGTCTCTGTTGTGTAAGGTTTACCTAATGACTTCTTTGCATTGGTTATTAGTATATTAATTTTTTCAAATATTTTTTCCATTAGAACAAAATTTTTACATTTATTTTCCTCCGTTCATTTTTTAACTCTAATACATTTTGTAATATCAGTGTTTTCATATATACTTTTAATAATTCAATGGCTTTTATTTCTTTTTTTTTCATTTATACAAATCTCTTATAATTAATTTGACAAATTTTAATATTTTTAAATCCAAAACTAAAAACAAAGGTGTCAAAATTATTGCTAGAACTATCCAGCCTATGTATTTATTATAAAATTTATTTAAATTATCCATTACTTGCTTCTATCTTAAAAGGGTAGTATATTTCTTAATGAAAAATTCTATCTATTTGTGTTGAAATAAAACTACGAAATTCCTGTAAATTACTCTCTATTATGTTGACTATGCTAACCTTAACCCAAAAACCTATCAATGTGACAACTAATCCTAATACTAACAGCGTAACACAAAATTTTTTCATTTCTATTTATCAAAAGTGCTCTTATAATGCTTATTAGGTTTTTTTTTTTTTGTTTTATACATTTGATTTTGTTAATAGTTGTTCTTATTTATATATTTATTATTTTTTTCTATATAATGTTTCTAACATTAGTACTATTGTTTTGGATAGTAACAGAAAACATATTTCAATTAATATTATTGTTATTAAAATTTTTAGCATTTTCTTATATTTTAAGTTTTTATTTTACACATAATTATTTTATTTTTATTTTTTTTTTCTTATTCTTTAATTTTCTTATTTGAATTTTATTCTTCTTTATCGCCTCTTCCATTTTTTTCTAGGCATTCCCCTTGTTCGTAGGTCTGTTGGTGTTTTAAAACTTCAAGCTGCTTTTTAAGCCTGTTGGCTTCTCTACCTCTTGATTTCCGTGAATTGGGTGCTTGGCTTCCTTCTCAACTGTTCATTTTCTTGGCTTCACTGGCTTTGGGCCTCTTTCCAGTATGGCTGGTTTTTGCTCCGTACTTCCTTCTTCTAGCAGTTAAGCCCAGTGTGATTCAGCTTCCTTTAGGTTCCGAAGGATCTCCTCCCAGGTTTCCGTCATATGTAGGGAGAAAAATAAATTTTTCTTTTTAAACGCCCATAGATCCTGACTAAGCTTAAGCTGTGTCTGTCAAGGATCTATGCTCAATTTAATTTAAGCACTTAAGAGATAAGCAAGACTGCTGTGTAGTCTCTTAGATGTGCTATGTCTAATTAAATTAGAGATTTGGCAGGATCGCCATGTAATGTTTTATTACTAAAAGTAAAACACAAGCGAAGGTTGATGGATAATAATTGATTTTTATTTACAAATTTTGTTTGCTTAAATACTATTTATGAGAATAAAACTTAACCTAATATTGAGTGACTACAATAAGTTCACTCAATCACTTATTCTAGTACTTAGCGTTAACTTACATACAAATGATACGGTATTGTATCAGGCACACAGAAATCTTTAAATTACTTTATCAAATTGTATTTTCATTAATTATTACTCATATCGGTGTCCAGTGTATTAAGGAATTCATTCATAACTAAAGAATTTGTTAGATCAGCATAAATGTAATAACGTACATTGAACTACTGTTGTCGATTTTGTTGTCAAAATAAATAAGCGAACGTTGACCGTTGTTTATTTAAAATATCGAATTTCACAAAAAGAATTTATAATTGTGACAACGAAAACAATTCAGTTATGTTACTGACCTAACTTAATAATATTATCTGTTTGTTTATTTGTAAGAAAGAATGAATTGTGTGGATACACTACACAGTACACCCCCTAATATAAAGTATTTTTGCAAGGTTTTTTTGAAAAAAAGGCAAAAACTTTGATGTATCATAATTTAAGATCAGACTATAAATACCAAAGATATAAAGAAAAATGTAAAATGGTAAACCCTACATTCGGCCTTGCAAAAATACCTTATATTAGGGGGCATACGGGGCTTTTTTAGTTAGGGTCTAGTGGGTATCCTTTTTGAATGTTTAATATTCTTTATATTTAAGAAAGACCTGCGAAATTTGGTCTCGTAGTTGCTATGGAAAGAAAAGAAAATATAGTTATTTGTTTATAACTCGGTTATTTATAAATTTTGTTAATTTTCCCTGTTTTTGATTAACTTCAACTTAATTTAAGTTGAAAGTGAAAAATAGAGTTCATAGATTAAAAGAAGATTTCTAAAAAATAAAGTTTATCGGAAAAAATTCGAGAGTTTTGGGTAGAAATTAGAGACTGTCGTAGTTATTCTGTTTAAATCTCAGTTATTTGTGGACCGATCTGGCTGAATTTTAATAAAAATCTATTTCGGACTATTTTGACACTGGCGTT
Organism: Pollenia amentaria; assembly: GCA_943735925.1. NCBI lineage: Eukaryota > Metazoa > Arthropoda > Insecta > Diptera > Polleniidae > Pollenia > Pollenia amentaria. The sequence continues at coordinate 180,502,299 of OX031007.1, read as the reverse complement.
TACTCGTGACTTCGTTCACGTGAAAATTAGAGCAAGATTAAAAGAAAAGGGTTTATCCAATAAAAAATTAACACACATTTTATTAAGTCTATTCACAGAAAAGATTTTAAGTAGTTATTTATCAATTAAAAAAATTGTTTGAAAATTATTTCAATTTAATAAATGTGATAATTGAATCAATTATTTTTTTTAGTTGAAAAAAAAAAAAAAAAAAAAATATAATTTTGATTTAATTAACATTTTAGTTGTTTTGAAATATAAAATATTAATAAATTAACAAGAAATCTTAATTGATTTTTTCGCTTAAAACAAAATAATTTAAAGTTGTAGAATTGTTGTTGGGAATTGTCAAAACCTGAGCTATATTTAATTAAATCAATTAACAAATAGTTTGAAATGGCAAAGTTTTTGATAATTTTTCTAATTTATACAAAAATAATCATTTATTGACAAAAAAAATTCACAATTATCAATTTTTAAAATTTTTAGTAATCAATATAATCATTTTGGCAATAGGTACAATATCAACAAATTGTTTGCTTGATTCTATGAATTTGGTGATTAGAGACAATTAGATATTAATTTTTTCTGTGTACTTATTTTATGTTAAAATATTCCTAAAAACAACATTATTAAATTTATTATATGTATATTTAGTAGAAAAACCTGATAGATTGTCAAACAAATTTGTTTATTTTTAGCAACAATAAGTGCTCTTATTTGTTAACAAACCAATTGTGACATAATCACAGAAAAAATTATCAGTAGTTTTTTTTATCAATTAAAGAAAATTGTTTAAAAAGTATTTCAATTTAATTAATATGACAATTGAATCAATTATTTTTTTTATTTGAAAGAAAATTAAAAATCTAATTTTGCTTTAGTTATCATTTTCGTTTTCTTGAAATAAATTTTTAATAAAAATAATAACTAAATAACAAAAAATCTTTATTGATTATTTTCGCTTAAAATAAAATAATTTAAACTTATAGAATTGTTGTTGGGAATTGTTAAAGTCTGAGCTATATTTAATGAAATCAATTAACACATTGTTTGAAATGGCAAATTTGTTTGATAGTTTTTTTTAATTAAAATTGAAAATATCATTTATTGAAAAAAATATAACATTTTTAGTAATCAATATAATAATTTTGGTAATAGCTGCAATTTCAACAACTTGTTTGCTTGATTCTATGAATTTGGTATAAATCTGGTGATTAGAGAACATTTTTAATTTTTTCTGTGAGGTAAGGTTCGTAAACAATATTCAGCTGGGCAAGTGGGATTACCTTATTAATTGTACCATTCATCAAAATATTTTAAATTAAACAAAGCCCAATAAGCAACTTCGCTGGAATTTAAGTATAAATTAGGTGTAATTGCAGTCCTGTACCCATGTTCTGTAGCTTTGGTGAGAACTTCTCGCATCGAAAAGATATGAAACAAAATTTTCTATCGTTTCTCGAAAAGTGAGAAAAAAGTGTGTCTGTAACTCAGAAGAGATTAATTCGTTGAGTTATAAATGTCATAATATTCCACTCAAAGCCGATGTGAAATTGCAGACGTTGAGAATGCCAGACACACATATCGTTGACGGCGACCAAAATTTACTAAAATTAAAAATTTTTTAACGATGGCGACGAAAATACAACCATCGGCTATACCAAATAAGTGCGACCTTTATGTTTGTTGCTTACAAAATTACCTTGAAAACAAAATAATTAAACAATGAAATAATCTGGCAAGAACAAAATTCTTATCTCTTCCGTGTTATTTGTCATTGCATTTTTAAATTATTTTTAAGTGTTGAAATTTTTTCTCACCCCGTTTTTATGCCTGAGCTTATTTGACAGTTCAAAACGGGAACTTTCTCACAAAAATTCTACAGACACACTTTTTCTGTCAATTGGCGAGTAATTTCCTTACGTGACAGCAATTACTCGCCAAAAATGTTACAGGCGCAGTCTAGTGAGAAAAACAGTTGTTTGTTTCATTTTATGTCGGTTTTGTTTAATTTCTCACATTTCAGCAAACAGTTTCTCGACGCGGGAGTTACAGAACAGGGGCACTGTTTTCCATTTACAAGCCTTGAATTATACTTGAATTATACTTGAATTACACTGTAATTCAATAGCATACTTCAGCAAAACGGATACTGGAGATCGAGTCGAACATAACAATGTAAATACAGTGTAATTCAAGCGTTGACTTACAGTAAAATTCCAGCCTCAAACATATAATAATTAAACTTGAATTCAAGTACTGAAGGCAAGTATAAATCAATCCAATAAAGCCAATATAAATCAAGCCTACGCAGCAAAAACTATTAAATTTCTCCAATCACCAAATGTATACCAAATTCATAATATCAAGCAAACAATTTATTGATTTTGCACATATTACTAAAATGATTATATTGATTACTAAAAATTGTTGAATTGTAAAAAAATTTTTCTAAAACAATTGAAAATTGAAAATTGAAACAATTCCCAACAACAATTATACATGTTTAAGTTATTTTATTTTAAACGAAAAAAGTCAAAAAATTTATTTCAAAACAACTAAAATGTTTATTGAATCAAAATTAAATTTTTAATTTTCTTTCAACTAAAGAAGTAATTGATTCAATTATCACATTAATTAAATTTAAATACCTTTAAAACCATTTTTTTAATTGAACAAGCACTTTTTTCTGTGTTCAATTGCAATGGAAATCAAATTAAAAAAAAATTTTAATATTAAATAAAGAAAAAAAAAAAAAAAATAAATTTATTTATTTATTTATTTATAAATATCGATTTTCTAATACAACAAGATAATATATCTTATAAATTACAGCATTAGAATCAGAATAGTTAAAGACAAATATAAGATGAAAAAAGTTTAACAAAATTGTTTTACTAAAAGCAAAATATATAAAAAACAAAGATCAATTTAAAATAATAGTATATGTGTTTAGTAATAATTAATTCAAATACATATATTTAACTAATTCAATTAAAAGGAAAAAATTTAATTATACTTAAATGGAAAATTACTTTAAAATTTCGGTTAGCATTTTCTTAAAATTTATTGCGTTGTTTGTGTTTTGGATGTGACTTGGGAGTTGATTCCAGAGACGTATGGAGTATAAAATTATTGACCATCTTAAAGAGTTAAGTGGTTTATTCACATTTTACTATAAAGCATTTGCATACGAATTTGATCTTATTGGAAAAGAATTTAAAAGTGCTATTCGATGGTACAATTTTTTGCTGCTTAAGTAATATAATACGGTATCAAAGACAATACGGTATCGAAGACAATAGCGCGTTATACCACATAAACACATATGTACATACATATATATATGTATGCATGTATATTAGTATTTGTTTTTTAGAAACCTCGTTACGTTTGATTTTAGCCCAAGGAAATTAATAATTAATTTTTTTCGAAATGATTAAGATACTTTTCCTCCCTTTCAGCACACAGAAACACGTTTTTGAAAATCTTTTATCACAAATATTTTTTTTAAGCTTAAGCAATAAAAAAAATTTAAGAAAAACAGTTTCAAACATTTTTGTATGAACTGGAATTTATCTTAAAAATTGGGCATAAATTAAAACTGAATTCCAGCAATATTTAAAGCAGTTGAATTTCTAAAATTTGAGTGCTTACAAATCAAATTTTCGATGAAAATTTTTCTTAATAAACGTTTGTTAAATCTAATAACCGCACGCAGAGAAAACACATCCAATATCCAACAAACTATTTTTAAAAAAATTTTAAACATATTATGTTTAATTTAACCATATTATGGTTGTCTCTAAACATGTTATAGTTATATATGAACATAATTTGTTTTTAAATTAACAATAGTATTTTCCTCTTTTCCAAGAGCAACTGCTATTGTTGAAAACCAACCATGCTATTATAAGTGCTAAACATATTTTTTGTTATTATTAACCAAAACATGTTCGGAGACAACCATAATATGGTTGTGCCATCTTGATGGAGGACTAGTTTAACCATAATATGGTTATCATTGACAATAATATGTTTAAATGTACCACAATATGTTTACAATTTTATTCAAATATAGTTTTGTTGGAGGTGACCATATTTAAACATGTTTTTTCTCTGGATGCGGTTATGAATACGGGAATACGACTTTAATTCAGAAGTAGATTTTAACATCGAAATTCATTACAACTTTTAAAAATTATCGTTTTTAAATCGATCGAATTTCACCACATAGTTGTATGCCTTTAATTCATCATCTTTGAACTTTTTTGGCCAACCTAAGAGGTATTAGTCGTCCGTAATAAAATTATTACATCTTTACCGCACCAACGATTTCTCGAGCGTAAAACCAAAGAAACATATCAGTTTCCGTGAGCCACCGATGCCGTTCAGCTGCACTTTGTTTTAAAAATTAAAGAAGTTAGGCAAGACTTTCCACAGGTAATGCTTAATTGGGACAACAATTGCAATTTTAGAAGAAAAAATTACTAAATGAGAACTAAAAGATATTTAACCAAAAATTCCATATAAATTATGAAAGACACAAGCCATGTGTAAAAGACACACCAGCTATTTTAAATTCCGCATTTTAATTTATAAAGTTCTCTAAAGTATCCAACGTTTTTTCCTAGAAATATTTTAATAATTTCTACTTGATTACTACTGCTATTTATCGCTTTCAGGATATTTTGCACGTGAAAGGTAAATTTAAAATTTGCAATCCTAACATTTTAACAACTAATAAAAACACTCACTTAGTTTTATTAGAAAAAATTAACACCACTAAATAACAAATTTATTAAAAAATCACTTCCTAAATATAACAACCGTAATAATGTTATAAATCTTTAAATACAAAAACAAAGAAAAAAATGAAAGTTGCTTTTTTGATAGTAACAAAAAAGAATTATTATTACATAATACTAACGCCAACAAATTTTGGTACAAACTTATATATTTATATATTGTTAAAATTAAGACATCATTTCAAATTAGTTTAAACAGCTAACAGCAGCTAAAATGAACGGCTTTGATCATCTTAAAAGCCTAAAGGTGAATGTAATACTCAAACTCCTAATTTTATTATCAAATGCCGGCAATAAGAGTGTGATAGCAAAACTTAATAAAAAAAAATACCAACTAGATATTTTATTATAGCAGTTTTTTTTAATTGTAACAATGACAAACAAATTGAGATTAAATAAATAATGTCTTATACGTATGTATTATTAGATAGACTCTTTTAAATTCATACGTTTACTTGAAAAACGCGAGACTTCGGTCATTTTTAAAATATGCTTGCAATTTTTTTTGAAGAAAATACTAAAAAATCAAAATAAATTTTTTTTTTAACTGAACCCAAAATATTTTGCGAGTCATTATAAAAGAAACCAAGGTTTATTTTAAGGGGCTTAACAAAATCGCCTTTGTGCTCTAGATACAAAGTGAGTCTTTCTAATTTATCTGTATGTATAAATTATATATAACAATGTATTACAATTCCTTGTTACTTTATCACTGACTAAAGAAAACGAATAAAAAAAAAGTGAGAGAAATATTGTTTTACTATATGCCGGGGGACTATAATTAATTGTTTTAAACTTAATTTGCCACAACAAGGAAACACATAACCCGGCTGTATTGATACTGTTATTTAAATTTGTATTGGTTATACAAAATACTTAACACAGTGGTATAGTTACATGTTAACACAGTTGTTTTTTAGTGTTTAATTTAATAGACATAAATCAAAGATTAAATGTGCCAATTGGATATTGAAAAAAAAAACAATAATTAAATAATTTACCAGAGACATGAAGTAATTAAGATTTTATTAATTATTTAGGGGAAGTGTGTTTCAAGTTTTCTTATGAATTGTGGTGTTTGTGGATATTAAAAAATTACAATGTTAGTTTAGTTTATTGTAAGCTAAAAGCTTGTGCCTTAAGTGTTTTGTTTTGACATACAATACATATTTTTGTTATTGTATAAAAAAACTAAAAAAATTTTTTGCATTTATGACTTATTTTCTTATAAATTATATATTAATGTATATAATTTAAAGACATATTCGAAAAAATTTAAAAGTCCAATTTTTTAGCCTGATCAATGCAGTTTTCCTTTTCACCACATAGCTGTATGCCTTCTACTACATACATACATGCAAGAGCCAAGTATTTGCCAAATCCATATCGTTCATGTAGGTTATAGAACCCACTACCAGTTTAGATCATGTGAGCCATCCCTGGGTTATTTCGACTGGGCCATCTCATCTATTCCGTCCATACCCTTTTCATTATTCTGGAACAAGTATGTAACTTTTAAATCAGTTTTTGCCATTTTTATTTTGATGTTCTCTCTTTAAATAGTTTTAACCGGATAAAAGGAATCGTTGTTTCACGCCATTTAACAAATCGCTGGCATTTGTTCAAGACCGGGTTTCAACCAAACATAGAATTGTTCTGGAGAGGTAGCGAACTGATATATTCCTTGATTCTGCATATGTGGGACAAATTATTTTCCACAGTTTTTGTTCTTTTTTTTAGAAGCAGCACTGAGGGGTGACCCTGGGAAAATAGGTTATGGAAAGGATGATAGAGGGAGTAATAGTTGTGGATATTCGACTTGACTTGTTCATGTGGAAAATGAGAAGGACGACCTTAGGTTATTCCGCATACGAACAGTCCGGCCGAAAAACGAATTATCCCTGTAATTCGTTGTACAATGACCACAAAAGGATGGACTCTTAAGAAAAAACGTGTATTACAAACAATCTTAGGAGTTTCGGGAGCCATATCCCTAATTTCAACTGAACACGTCCCATTATAACGAAAATTCACGTTCTGTGAGGAATGTGTTTCGTGCACTTCGCTCAACTTATGGTATAGATCACGTCCAGCGCGCTGTGAAGAAAATATAGCGGCCGTAGCTGAGAGTGTACACGAAGACCTTGGAGAGTCTATTCGGCGCCGTTCGCAGCAACTCGGACTGACGTATGGAATGACTTGGCGCATCTTACGTCGAGATCTTAAATTGAAAGCGTACAAAATACAGCTTGTGCAACAACTGAAGCCGCTCGACCTTCCCAAGCCTCACCGCTTCGCTCTATGGGCTCTTGAAAAGTTCCAACAAAATTTCGTTCAGCGATGAGGTCCATTTCTGGCTCAATGGGTATGTAAACAAACAAAATGGCCGCATTTGGGACTAAGAGCAACCTGAAGAGATTCAAGAACTGCCACTTCATCCAGAAAAAACAACGGTTTGGTGTGGTTTGTGGGCCGGTGGAATCATCGGTCCATATTTCTTTAAAAATTATGCCGGTGCGAACGTAACCGTAAATGGCGACCGTTATCGTGCCATGATAACCGACTATTGAAGCTCGTGATCTCGGCGACATTTGGTTTCAGCAAGACGGCGCCACTTCCCACACATTGCATCAATCAATGGATTTATTGAGAGAACACTTCGGTGAGCACATAATTTCACGTTTTGGGCCGGTCGATTGGCCACCAAGATCGTGTGATATCATACCGTTAGACATTTTCCTGTGGGGATATGTAAAGTCTTAAGTTTATGCGGACAAACCCGCTTCGATTCAGGCCTTGGTGAAAAACATAACTCGTGTTATTCGCCAGTTACCAGCCGAAATGCTCGAACGAGTCATCGAAAATTGGACTCAACGGATGGACCATCTGCGACGTAGCAACGGCCAGCATTTGATAGACATAATCTTCAAAAAATAAATGCCAAAGATATTCTTTCAAATGATGATAAACAATCCCCATTAAATTTGAATTTTCTGTGTTTTTTTTCATTAAAAAAGTAGGGAACCTCGAAATGGATTACGCGTTAGTAACGATAAAACAGGCAAATAGAACCTACATTGCGTCGATGCTAAAGGGATTCAATAGACCCTACTGTCACCAATGAGAACTTTCGCTCTCTCCTGAAAGCTTCTACTAAATCCTACGAATAAAAATAATATAACGTTTAACACTATTCGCAGCGCTACGGTTGATAACAGGTATTGCAAAGGAAAATTTAAATATCCCCAATGCAAAGTAAAAATATATCACACTTGAGCATAAAGAGGATATTTACTCAAAATTTTTAAATTTTCAGTAGAGTTCAATTAAAATAGCAAATAATTAAGATATTAAAAGACAGATAATCAATCGAAAATAAATTAAAAATAATTGTTTTAAGATAATAAACACGAAATTTTCGTTTTAAAATCGATTTCGATCACATACCTGATTATATTGATTTTATATAAATTTTTGGATCTAATATATTAAATGAGTTTTAAATACAATTTTTTTTCAGCTTAAATACATATTTTCAAACAAGATTCTTAATTGTTTACGGATAAGTTTTGGTCTTAGACAATAAAGTTCTCTTCTTAAGTCTTTTGTTTTATAAGGTAGAAATCTCTTTGAGTTTTCAGATTCTTTTTGAGTTTTTAGGTTCCTTTGATTTAAAAGGAATTAAGCGAAATTATATACAAAGTTTTAATTGTGTGTCGAATTTTTAAAGCAATTTTTGCTTCAATTCCCTGAGCATGTATTAACTTGATCACTAAAATAAATAAAACGTAAACCAGCTGCTTAAGAAAAAAGGTGGAGGATTTATTATACAAAATTGTTATTTCCCGCCAACAAAAAAACAATTCCTTATTCGTTTAACACCGAAATTATTAGTTTAGCGTTTATTTGCTTAAATGTTGTTTTAGTTGTTATTTCTATGTTTCTAATTATTTTGCCTTTCAATCATCACCATCAGCAGCAGCAGCATCGTCATGATCATCTTGTCCATTGGCAATATTTCCTTTATTAGTCGATTTACAACACTTTATCAATGTTACAACCATAAAGGCACCTGCTAGTTTTATTACGGTTTTTTAGATTTGTTACACTTTTGTTTTTTAAATTTTTGGCCAAAAATACAACAACTCATTTTGTTATTGTTGGTTTTCTTAGCTGCAGCTTAAAAGTGCTTTTAATTCGATTTTCTTCAGCAACATTTGTTGTGCAACAAACAACAAACTTTGCTTGTTGTTATGATTTTTCTTAAATTTTTTTCTTGCTTCAGAAAACCAACAGCAATATTTATTCGTTTATATTTCATTTGGCTAAAAAAGTACAGATTAGCCGAAAAAACATTATAAATGTATTAAATTTAGTCTTAAAGTTTAAAACACAAAAAATACATTAATAACTTCCTCTTTTGGCGGGCAGTTTATACAAAATACACAAAGTTACTTTAAATAAAAACAAATATTTAATCGTTAAATATTTTACATGTTTAAATCTTCATTTAGAAAAAAATCTTAACTGAAATGCTAAAAGATATTTAAGGAAATTTAGTTTACCTTCTGATTACCGTAAGCAGCTTTTGGCAATAATTAAATTTAAGTATTTTGACATTAATTGGAATAAATAGCCAAACACAACATACCTGAAAATAAATAAAATATAAAAATTGGTATCAGAATATAATTTTGTTGAAAGCTATAAATTTATTTTTATTCAAGTGAAAATTATTTGTTTCCCTTTTTAAGCAAAAAAAAAAAAAAAAAAAAAACCCCGAGTTTCATTGGTTTTTGCTAAAAAAAAAAAGCATAAAATTTGCTACCATTTTTCTTTCAGTTTTTAGAAAGGAAAGGAAAATTAGTTAAACTTTTACTTCAATAACTAATTTTATATGTGGTTATTGTTGCTATTTCTTGTTTTAAGTCTTTTATAATTCATATACATGTGTATGATGATGATTTCATAATAACCTTTATGCATGTCTATTAAAGACTCCTCTCACTCTTTAATGGTTTTTGTTTAGAGCGCTTAAGTTACGGTCACTATCTGATGTTTAAACTAATTTTATTAAGGTATAAATTACAAAATATTAAAGTTTTTTTTTGTTATTAAAATCGTGTTGTAATAATTATTAATAGAAGCAAAAATGATTTTTTTAAACATTTTTACTGTGGTGTTTCTTTAGGTTTATTAAGATGCTAAAAATTTTATAGTATGACAGTTTCACTTTGCTTACATTATGAAAAATTATTAATAGAGAGTTTCTTTAATTAGTGCAAAAATAAAACCCAATGAGATACTTTTGTTTTTGTGCTGAAGTATGTAACATAAAAATGTATTGGTACTAGCCCCATTTTTCAGAACGCGAAGCGATTGAAAATCACTTAAGGTTAATCTTAGCATAACCGCTATGCAAATGGAAAAATCTTCTCTTGCACTATAATTTATTTCATGGAAATTTTAATCGACAACTACAGTTCAGTTTTTTAATCTATACTAATATTATAAAGAGGTTATGTTTGTTTGATTGTTTGTTTGTAGGAGGTAATCTCCGTAACCGCTGAACGGATATTTATGAAACTTTTAGTGTATATTTATAGGCTAATTATTTTTTGAAATTTAAGGTGGCGAGGCACCTCCAATCAAAAAACATTATATATTTATGTATATCTGTACAACGACAAGAGCTTTTTAATAGGAATTTGATAGGAATATTTTATTTTATTTATTTATTTATATTTAATTCATCGACTGTCCTATGCAACAAAATTAAATCTTATAATTACAGCATAGAAATTTATAAAGCTAAACAGGTTAAATTGATGTTTGTAAGAATTACATATAAAATTCAAAATAAAATTATATAAAAAAAAATATGTAAGTATATATAATGTAAATAATATCTATAACATATATAACATTAAACATTTTGACAAAAAGAAAAAAAAAAAAAAATTTGAATTTATTATCATAAAGATAATCAGGAAAAAATAAAGAAAATCATAAAAATCATTATAAGAGTTAAGCGTATGATTTCAGAACTTCAATTTTAAATCTTAATGCGTTACTATATAGCTGAATGTGATATGGCAGTTCGTTCCAAAGTCGTATGGCGTTGATAAAAAATTCGTTATCAATACACAACGTCTGCCAAAATCTCGGCGAGATTGGAAAAGTGGGCGTGGCACCTCCCATACAAAGGCATAGGTAATCTCCGCAACCGCTGAATCGTTCTTTATGAAACTTTTACAGTATATTATTGATGGTCTCGGAGTTGCTAAAAGCTATATATTTTTTTTGAAATTTTATATGGGCGGGGCACATATCATACAAAGCCATAGATAGATTTATGTATGTATATCTGTACAACGACAAGAGCTAAAGTTTTCAAAATTAGTACGGATTTCTTGGTTATCAATGCAAAACATTTGGAAAAATCTGAGCGAGGCTGGAAATGTGGGCGTGGTACCTCCTATACCGATCGTTATGAAAGTTTTACAGCATATTACTGATGGGCTGGGGGGGTGCTATAATATATAAAAACGTTTGTTACGGGTACGTGTTACTAAAACTCCATAATTGATTGACATCAAACTGGGACAATAAATTAGCTTAGTCTGGAACCAAGTTTCTCTAAAGCTTAATACTGAAAGCTGGCGCTGTTGTCGTTATATATCAATTTGGCAAAAATTCACAAAATATATTCAGTGTACAAAGCCGATCGTTACATTCACCAACTTTTATATGCGCTGAATAAAGCGCCTTCAGTGTCAAATATGTTTTGCTTCAAAATGGGAACTCGCCATATACAATTCACGTCTTCCGTTAGCGATATGGTAAGCGAAACTTTTACGTTTCTCCCTTACAAACCTGCTTCGTAGGAAGCTCCATTTTTTATTGGGATAATAAAAAGATACTAGATTCAATTATTTTAAGCATACCAGCCAGTATGAAATGGTAGTTTCAATGGAAAAATAAATAAATGAATCATTTATTTCGAAAAGGGCTCAGGTGAAAATTTTTTGGAAATTGAGTTTTGCTGGTTTTGAAGGTACACATGTATTCCGATATACTGTAAGAATGAAAGGTGAAAAACTGGTGGCTTTTTAAAATGAATTTCGAAAAGGGCTCATCTCCATATTTATCTAAAATATTTAGTATGTGTGTTTTAGTTAGCAATTGAAAAAACTTGCATTTAAAATTATTACAGTAAGAGGTAAGTTTTGACTATGTGGTTAATTTGTTATAAAAACTTATTCTCGATTTTGCCATTAATAAAAAAGTCGGAGTAGTGAATACCATTCCAGGTTAAACGTTAAAATAATAAAAACATTTTTGTTTGTCTTTAAAAAAAAAAAGCAATATATATATTATATATATATATATATATATTTAACCTATATCGATTATTTGAATATTTTTGTAATTGAATAGATTCCATTTTGCTACTTAAACCACGAAAATTCAAAAATAACTTTCGAAAAAAGCTCAAAAGGGCTTTAGGAAAAAACTTTGCTACAAAAATCAAATGGTTTAAGAGATATTCAGTTTTTTGTGTCTCCTGTACCTGAGCTCTTTTCGAAAGAAATGATTCAAATACATAATAAAAAAAAAGAAAAAAATAACATAAAAACTTTTGGGAAGGAGTCGCGCGATCCTGGGAATATGATTTTTATTTCCCGCTTTCTCGAGAATTTAAAAAGTGCGGGGAAGAAGAAACTCTAATTGTAACACGTTTTAGCAGACATTCTAATTTTTGTTTATATCAAATTTGCCATTTAATTTATTAATCCAGTTATTTTCTATTAAAAATATACAACTATAGGACATTGCAAAAGTCTTTAGCAATATTAAATACCGATATAATGAGATTAACAATTGTTGCCCCTAAAAAAAGTTTATTAAGTTACAACAAAACTTGTAGTTTGTCTGTCTCTCCATCTGTCTTAACTTCTTTCAATTGTTTTCATACTCGCTGTTACATGTTTCATATTATTAAACATAAAAATAATCAAGATATTTATTAAATGTTTGTTTACAAAATATTTATTAAAAAAATTTATTGCATTTATGAACGTTTTTCAAAATTTCTGTTGTGCTAACAAAGTCACGCAATATTTTGAACAAAAATTAATTAGTAACAATTGGACGAAACATAAAAATTGAACAGCAAATAAATTCAACTTAAGTTTTACAACAACAATTATATGTAAACGTAAAAGATTAATAAAACAGCAACAATTTTTGTTTATTGTGAACCTCTAAAAGTTTTTTATTTTTTTTTTCATTTTGAACAAAAAAGAAAATTTTTTATATTTCATAATTGGTATAAATAATTAAACTTTATTAACAAGTTTTTTGTTTATAATTTTATAAGAAACTTAAATAAAACCGAAATGTTTTAGTTAAAAAACCTCTTTGTTTTCATTGTAAAAGTTAAAAGTTAAAGACATATTGAGGTTATCATTAAATATCAATCAGCCGACACAAAATTATTTTTGGGTAATATTTTTTCCTTAAAATATTTTTCATTTAACAAACGTCATTATAACAAGATATAATCTGGATTGTTGAAAAATATTGCATGTATTTATTAAATCTTTTTCTTTTCCTTTTTCTGTGAATGGTTTTAGTGGCGGAGTGTTGGAGGAAAAAACTGTCTTAGTCATGTTCGCAAAAAATGTTTTCGTGCTCCTTAACGTTTTGGCATGTCATAGACTTAAACTCTTAAGGGATTTAATCTGTGGCTTTTACCTTTTTGCCATAGAATCATTTACAATATGTGGTAGAGTATTTTGCTGTTTTTCTTCGGCAATATGTAATAAAGTTATTTTGTGTCGAAGTTATTTATGGTCTGAAAGTGACACAATTTTTTGCTGGTATTGTTTTTTTTTTTGGATGACTTAGTTTTGGTTGCATAGTTTAAAGCTCCAGAGACAGTTGCAATTTTAGTTAAAAAAAAACATATATTTTGAAGAAAAATACATTGTTTAAATAACAAGTAAATTAAAGGTAATTTTTAATATCACAGATAGATTCTTGCAGACAAGTACATAAACTGTTTAATTATTGCTGAATAAAATAAAAAAGAAGGTACAATATAAAATATATTTCAAAATAATTCAACTACAAGCAAATTTAGGCAAAATGTTTTTGATTTAATATAATGCGAAAATTTTCAAAACTTTCCAATTTGCACTAATTTTCTAAAACTAGCAACAATGCATGTAAAAGGGCTAAGAGGGTATCAAACGCTTAGAACGCGTGGCTTGGTCCTCCAGCTTTAGCCGTTTTGCTTTGGACCATTTCAAACAATGAGTTAATCTCAAACAATGTGTTAATTTATTTAATTAAGTATTGATAATTCCCAACAGCAATTCTACAAGTTTAAATTATTTTATTTTAAACTAAAAAATCAATTAATATTTTTTTATATTTTAATTAAAAATTTATTTCAAAACAACTTAAATATTAATTAAATCAAAATAATATTTTTAATTTTCTTTAAATTAATAAAAATAATTGATTCAATTATCACATTCATCAAATTTAAATACTTTTTTAACCCTTTTTTATTTGATAAAAACTTTTTTTGTGTTTATGAGAATTAAAATAATTTTGCTGAACATTTTGGGATACAAAATCGATAAAAAAGGGGTACAAAATGCATAGGCAAAGCCACTGCTGCATTGTCTGCCGATATTCGGCTAGTTAACACTCTTCGAACATTATTCAAAAATATAATAAATTAATCGACGGAGTTGAAGAATAGTTAGGAGTCACATAAATTTGCGACTAAGTTAGGATTAGCTCTGACTGTAAGATTTGAGGGCTTAGAGATATGTGTATACAACTTATTGTTTATCTGCAATACTTGATCCTCGATACAAAGCTTGAATATTTAAAAGACAATTGACTTCAATCTTATCAAAAAACATCTAATAAAGCTTCTTAAAATGAGCCTACAAAAACTGAGCTTTGAGCGTTTGGCTAAAATGATAAGAGATTCCGAGGACGGTGAGCCTCTGTCCCTCATAAGCTGTGGGTCTGCCAGATAAGAAATCGAGTGAACCTTAGATCTACTATTATTTCTAGAGATGTTTTTAAGCATAAATCTTATTAATATAAATTTCAAATGCTTATAATCTCTTAAACTATTTTTTTTAATAATAAATAAATTATTCTACTTCAGTTTTGTTAATTTTAACTTGAAATCAAATTCAATATGTCCGAAACGCATATCGCCGATATTTCACTTGAGTAACGGTATCGTATCGAAAAAAGGCGTATCGTTACGTACGTAATAATTTTCTTAAATGGCAACTGTATGCCAAATTTCATATAAAAATCAAATTTTATAAAAATTTCTGATTAAGAGAACAATTTCATACAACTGTTCTCAAAATTTTGAAATAAATTGAAAAACTTTTTCGTTAAAAAATTCAAAATACGAGATGACGATTGATTCCACAGTTCTTTTGGTGCTTTATAAAAATAAACATACTAGCTGTATCCATGCATGTCCTCTTCCAAGGTTTTCCAAGGACATGCATTGATACAATTAGTATATTTTTTTTTCATAAAGCACCAAACGAACTGTGAGAATCGTTTATCATCTCGTATTTTTAATTTTGTAACGAGCGAATTTTGCAACTCTCCTACTCATATAAACTGCATATTTTCTTAAATTTTTCTATAAATAATTAATTTTCTTAGGATTTCCCTTCAATGGCTATTTTTTTATTTGTTTAATTTAATAGCAAATTTTTTAAAAAATTCCTATAGATCTAAGATTATTTTCAAAACTTAATAAAAATAGCAAATTTTCTATAAATAGAAAATTTTCTTCAAATTTCCTATAACAATTATTAAATGTATATAGCAAATTTTGTAAAAATTTCCTATATTAACTCAAAATTATAGCAATATTTTTCTCAAAATTTCCAAGAAATTGTTAATTTTTGATTAAATACTTTTCTTTAAATTTCTTATAAATAGCAATTTTTGTAAAATATTCCTATAAATATCAAATTTTGTTAAAATTTCCTGTAAAATGATATTTTATAAAAATTTCCTATTAAAGTAAATATTCCTAAAATATCCTAAAAATTGCAAATTTTCTCAAAATATCCAATAAAAAGCAGATGTTTTTAAAATTTCGTATAATATAATTAGGAAAATTTCCTTTAAATATCCTAAAAATGGCAAATTTACTCAAAACATCCTATAAATAGCAGATTTTTTTTTAAATTTCCTATAATATAATTAGCAAATTTTCTTAAATTTTTCTATAAAATAATTAGCAAAATTTCCTTTAAATATCAAATTTTTGTAGCAAATTATATATTCATATTTTATAAAAATTTCCTAGCAAATTTTCTCAAAATTTCCTATAATTGAATATAACTTCCTATATTAATATTAGCAAATTTGAATAAATAGCAACTTCTTTCTTCATAAATGTCTTATAAATAGCTATTTTTTTAAAATATCCTATTAATAGAAACTTTTCTTTAAATTTCTTATAAAAGTAAATTTTGTGACGATTTCCTATAAATATTAAATTTTTAAACATGTCCTATAAATAGCAAGTTTTGTACAAATATCCTATTAATAGTTAATTTTGTACAAATATCCTATAAATAGCAACTTTTGTAAAAATTTTCTATAAACAGCAAATTTTGGAAATAGTTTCTTAAAAAGCAATTTTGTAAAAATTTTTTGTAAATTGGAAATTTCCTCAAAATTTTGAATAACAGCAAATTTTCTATAATTTTCCTAAAAAAAATTCTTGAAACTACAAATTTCTCTTAAAATGTTCTATAATAAGCAAACTTTCTCAACATTTTCTATAACAACAAATGTTATTAAAATTTTCATATAATTAGCAAATTTTTAAAAATTACATAACTTCCAAGAAATTTTAAATTTTTGTGTAAATTTTCTATTAGTATCAACTTTTCTATAAATTTCTTATAAATAGCAAATTTTGTAAAAATGTCCTAAAAATAGCAGTTTTTTTAAAAATTTCCGATAAATAGAAAATTTTTTCAATACTTCCTATAATAATGAGCAAATATTTCTCAAAATTTCCTATAAATAGCAAATTTTTTTTACAATTTTATAGGATATTGTATATACATATTTTATAAAATTTTCCTATAAAAGCAAGTTTTCTTAAAATTTGTTATTACAATTAGCAAATTTTCTCAAAATTTCCTATATTAAATATAATTTCCTATAATAAATTTAGCAAATTTTCTCAAATTTTTTTTTCCTAAAAAAATCAACTTCTTTCCGCATAATTTTACAATAAATATCAAATTTTGTAAAAATGTCTTAAAAATAGTAAGTTTTGTAAAAGATTCCTATAAATAGCCAATTTTAAATAAATTTCCTATAAATAGCAGATTTTTTAAAAATTTCCTATTGATAGCCAATTTTGTGAAAATATCCTATAACTATCAAATTCTTTAAGAATTTCGTATGAATAGCAAATTTTGGAAATAATTTCTGAAATAGCAATTTTGTAAAAATTTCTTATAAATTCGAAATTTCCTCAAAATTCCTGATAACAGTAAATTTTCTATAAATGTCCTAAAAAAGCAAATTTTCCTCAAATTTCCTATAATAAGCCAGTTTTCTCAATATTATCTATAACAGAAAATTTTCTCTAAATTTCCATTAATTAGCAAATTTTCTCAAAAGAAATAAAAAAATTTCTCGAAATATCCTATAAATAATTTTTTTTAATTTCCTATAAATACAAACTGTTCTTTTAATATGTTATAAATAGTAAATTTTGTAAAAATTTCCTATAAATATCAAATTTTGTAAATATTTCCTATAAATCGAAAACTTTGTATAAATTTCCTATAAATATCAAATTTTTAAATATTTCCTATAAATTGCAAATTTTGTAAAAATTTCCTATAAATATAAAATTATGTAAAAATTTCCTATAAAGAGCAAATTTTTTTTAAATTTCCTATAAAGAGCAAATTTTCTTTAAATTTCCTTTTAATAGACAAAATTTCTTATAAATAGCAACTTGTCTCAAAACTTCCTATAAAAAGCAATTCTTTGAAAGCAAAATAAAAAAAATCTCTATTAAAGTCCCGTACGTGTGAATAACAAAGTAAACATATTTTTTTTAACATCCGATTTAGATATTTTTTCTCTCTGTCTCTGTTCATGTCGTATTCTTTGACCACGACTAATCAAAGTTTT
Source organism: Pollenia amentaria (assembly GCA_943735925.1). Lineage (NCBI taxonomy): Eukaryota > Metazoa > Arthropoda > Insecta > Diptera > Polleniidae > Pollenia > Pollenia amentaria. Next base: position 180,484,252 of record OX031007.1, on the reverse strand, counting down.
ATTGAAATTAATATCTCTGTTTGATCGCCATCTAACCTTCATGAAATTAAAGTTTTTAAATTTCTTTTATCTATAAATATATTCAAATTCTTGACATTATTTGTATTTAAATTTAAATTTGTCTAAACACAATAAAACGATAAATATCCTAACAAATACTTTATTTCTTAAATTTTAAGCTGCTGCACAAATTCCTATTTACAACTGAATTTTATTGGAGTTAAATTGTAATACTTCGTCGTAATTCTAATATAATTTTTGATCCTAATTCTCTTTTTAAATCAACAGTTCAGCTTTGTAACTTACCACATGTTTCGATTTGTTTATGGGTCAGTAGGTTTTCTTTTTGTTTTTTAAACTTTGCAGAAAATAATTGCAATATAATTTCTTGTTTTCTAAATCATTTGAAAATTTAGGTTAATAGTAATAAATTTGTGTAGTTTTGATGAAGTTTACAAGTAAACAGCTGCTGTTAACAGACATTAAATTTAAGTAAAAATTTGAATTTAAAAATCAGGTAAAACTAGTCATTAAAAAAAAATTAATCTTACGAAATTAGAGCAGATAAATAAGTAGTAAAAGATAACATAAAAAAATTGATTTTTTGTAAAACTTAAATTTTGAGTGCAGAAGTTTGTACATAATATTTGTATGTGATTTCGTTTTTAATGTTGTCCAGTGCAGAAGTTTGGATTGGTTTGGTCCCACAGAAAGGTACAGATAAAAATTGGCATTTAATGAAAGCATCAGTCCAATGTTTATAATTCACGATTGACACTCTTCAAATTATGCTGCTTAAATGAGTTAAGTTGTTAGGAGAGAGAAGAAAGGAGTTGGTACGGAGATGCTTGCAATCGTCAGCACATTTTGTTCTTTTATTCGTAATTTTTGAAACAAAGATGCCTGCAGTTTAATATCATAGAGCATGACTAGAACGGAAACCGAGAAAAAAACCATATTCTATGATTGTATTAGTAAGAAATGTGTTTACTTTGAGGTTTTTTTAGCGCTAATATAAGTAATCGAAAAAAGTTGAAACAGATGTCTGCGTATGACATGTGACAACTCTCTGCCTTAAGAGTTTTTTTTATCTTCCGTATTTTGTGTGTTTGTATAAATATGATTGCACTCGGTTCTCTGCCATACAAATCGACAAGAACTGATGGTTTAAGTTGGAGAGGTTCTCAACCTAATAGCTGACATTATTCTATAATTGTATTTGTAAAAAATTTAAAATTGATTTATCAAATCCGATTTTATCGTTATCGTTTCCGATTTTATAAAGAAGCGAGTATTTTTTTGAACTTAAATGGGGAATAGCTTGAAAAATGTTATTTTAAAATTTCAAGCATTTGAATTTTATTTGAGAAAAAAAACTTTCGAAACAGGTGGCCGTTTTCCAGGTATGCAACGTAGTACCCAACAACGTGTTGATAAAGAGTTTAAAAATGATTTGAGAATTAGATTCGTTAATTAATTTTAAACTGACCACATTTCACATATTTAACCTTGTATTTGTTAACTTTTTTTAAACACCATTTTGAAAAAGGCTTTGAAGCTTTGAATGATTTAACAGCTGTGATTAATATTGAACAGCAACACTTTCACAATTTAAATGAATGTCTGCACTTTCTAACACTTTCGAACTTTTCCAGCAAATATAAATATTCTTTAATCTATTCTTAAATGTTAAAGTCTTAAAATTAATTTAAATTAAAGGATTATCAAAATATTGTTGCAAGTTAATAATTTAATTTACTTCCCACTTATTCTTATTTGTTGCTTAAAGAAACCATTTCCGATGTGAAAAAAGGCCAATGAAATGGCATTGACATCGAGTTGAAAATTTTTTATATATTATCCTTGACAATTGACTTAGGCGCCTTTAGGATCTTGTGTCTGTTTTTATAAGACGAAAACAAAATATGATGAAATATGTGAGAAAGAATATGGAACATAAAAACAAAATTTGGTATTTTATTGCTGTTTTTTCATAATAATATCTCACATGAAATTTTGTTTTCATGTTTTAAAAATATGCAATTAATCCCAATAACAGATTAAGAAATTACTTACGAATGATATCTAATGCATCTTTTAGGCTAACAAAAGAGTTTGTTCCCAAATTGAAAAATTTTTCAATCAAACCGATGGTCAAAAAGATTTTTTCGGAGCTAAAAATAGGAAAAACTTCTAGTTTTTTGTCTATTCTAAATGTAGTATTAGATGATTTTAATTAAGTTTTGCTAGATGGCTTACGAAAAAAATGCTGAAAACGGATTCTAGGTTTCCACATTAGGAAAGTCAAAAATACCGCATTCCTTTATTGACTATGTTGTAGCCGGAGTTAAGCTAAACAACTTTGCTGACAATACCAATCTTCCAAATACGAAAATTACTTACTTCAAATCGATATATCTCGATTCCTAGACCTTTCCTAGCGAAACTCCGGGACACGTATAACGTATTTTGACCGATATAACTCTTACCGGTTAGCAGAACCACCTCCGATTTAGGTTGTTGCAAAGTGATTTTTTTTATGTTTGACATTTTTTAAAAAACTGATTCAATATAAATCAAATTTAATTATATGTATTTTGCCTACCACCGTTCTAAACCTTTGAACTACTACACACAAAATCTTGATGACAAAATGCATTTAAAAATTTCATCGATAAAGCAAAAATATATCTTGTCTCCTTAAACGTCCGCGGACTAATTTTTGATTTTGACTTTTAAAACAAAAGACTTAAGACACAGACTTTTTTCTTACTTATTCGATATCATATATAAATAACTATAACCATTAAATACTTTAATTAATTAAACTTGTTTGAACATAAATAAAACAAAATGAAAATATTTTAAACAAAAAACTAAAGATAATAGAAAGAAAGAAACCAACTAGCAAGAGGTACCAGTATAAATATTTCTAAAAGAAAATTTACCAAATAAAACTAATCAAACGTCTGGTCAACAAAAGGTAAACGATTAAAGAAAAGAAAAGTGTTTTGTGGACAGACCAAATGCTAGTTAATGAAAAAAATTGTAACAAAAACCCATAAAGCATTTAGAAAAAAAAAAAATTTTAATAAAAGACTTAAAAACATGTGGCTTTTCAGCAAAATACAACTGTAGCAGCCGCTTGCAAAATGAACTAAAAGAAGACGAAAGTAAAGCACACATTATTTTTAAGATGACAGATAATGGCAAACAAGAGCCCATTTAAAAATAAAATCAAATGGAGACTGACTGACTAACTAGCTTAACATTATTATAAAAATAGATCACATGCGAATATTGAAAGCATTCGGCTACTCGGCAATACCCCACAAAGAAATAATATACAGGCCAATGGAAATTGGAGCACATTCTTTGCAGGCATAGAAAGCAAAACTAAAAAATAAAAACTAAAAGTTATGAAGAAAAGCTATGCGGGGCCTTTAAGCATTTTATTATGCAATTTTTATTTCGTTAGTTTTTTCTTATACCATTCGTTTAAATGTTAGTGTAAAGTAAAGTAAAATAAAATCACATTACTTTTAAAGCTAAAAAGTTAGAAAAAAACAGTTTATAAATAAAAAACAAATCGATACGAGCGTAAGCTTGAATGAAAAAAATAAATAAAAATGCAGTATTAGACTCTGAACGCTCTAGTCTAATATTTTATACAACAATATTTATTCCATGCAACTTAACAAAGTTTCAAATATTTCCTGTTTTGTGGTTTATATGTTGATTTTTCTTTCTTTAATTTTTTCTAGTTTATTGTGTTATTTTAAATATTAGATATTATTTGTTATTGCAGACTTTGTAACATTTGAATATTTAATGTCTTTTGACGTTAGTTGTTTTTGCAGTGCAGTGCACTACTATAGTATTTGAAAATTATAATGATATTTTTATTTTATATATATTTTTATTATGTCAAAGAAATTATACTGAAATTAGCTTAATGTTGTGTGTTATTTGTTGTCTTCAAATATTTATTTATTTGCATTCAAGACAAAAACAAATGATTTAAATAGGGGATTTTAAAAGAAAGTGTTATTTGCAGATGTGTTGATTTAAAATTTTTAAAACAAATTTTTAAATTATTTATGTCACTGCTTAAAATTTCTTGATTTCTAATGGCTAATAAGTCAGTGAGTGCTTAAACGCTGGTTTAGTTGAACTTAACTTAAATTTATATATAATTTAAGTTCAACAGTTGTTAATCGGTGTCCCAGGTATTACATGCAAGTTTAAAAGTAACATGTGGTAGCACAACGATAAATGTTGTCAAATTCATATGGTCTGTATTGATAGTTTAAATTTTATGCGTTTAAAATGGTTTATATGTTTAATGATTTATAGATACGTTGGTTTAAACACATTTTAAACCAAGAACAGAGTTTAACTTGTTCTGATTTATTAGGCCTAAGTCATGAAAAGGTCAATTAAAAAATAAGGCCTCCTTTTTTAAGTCCGATAGCACTTGAAAATTTAAAACATAACACAAAAAACTTAAATGTAATCAAAACGAAAAATCAATACATGACAGTAACTTTTGAAAATTATTTCCTCACAAGTACCTTTTTGAGGTCCACTTACAATAGCATTAAGGGTCGTATGTCAGGAACAAACCGAACAAAATTGGCCTCCAAATCAACTATTCGTACGTCCTTGGAGGCCATTTCTCGAAATAGCAAAATGTTGATTTTAATAAGTCAATGAGTTGCGGTCGCCATATGGAACGTAGTGCCTTCCTGGTGAAACCACATCTCGGCCGTATTAATATCATCCATTTTTGAAAACCAAAAATTATTGATCATGGGGCGTTAACGCTCTCCATTGACTCTAATGCGAGCTTCGAACTTATTTTAAAAGAAATGAGGTCAAATGGTGCCACCAGCATATAAAATGCACAAAACGGTACAGTTTTCTGGATGTATGATCTTCTTTAGATTTACTTAAAATGCCGAAAATGAGACTCATCAACAGTGATGCCAATTTAGCCATTTAGTGGCATCAAGTTGTTTAGCCATCACCTTGTTTAGCCATTGAAAAATGAATTTAGTTATTATCCATTTTTTAGCCATTTTTTGAACTTGTTTAGCCATAAAATTTTTTTTTGCCATTTTCCTTTAAAATAATACTATTAATTTTCTTAAAAATATTTATAAAATTGATAATTTAAATCACAACTTTTATAAATGTTGAAAATCGCTATTAACAATAATGATGAAAGATCTTTTAAAATAAGGGAAAATATTCATTCTAATATTAAATTTAAAAAATGGATCAACACAACAAAAAGCATTTAGAAACTTCAGAATTTTCTATAAAGTGGCTCTCACTTCCATGGCCTAATGCTGAAGTAGAAAGGGCATTTAGCCAAGTAAACAACGTTAAAAGTAATTTGAGAAAGAGGTTACATTAAGCAACCGTTAATTCGATTTGATCAAGTAGGGAAATATTTTTTATTTTTTTATTGTAGATTTGGCCAAAAAGTTGTGTAAATGTTGTCATGCTTATGAGTGATTCCTATGAGATAAATGCTAAAATATTAGAATTACTTTTATTCTTATTTAATAAATTTATTTCAACTTACAATTTCATTGTTACATTCTTTTCAATCAGACTACTCATTATGGCGTGCAGCTAGAAATCTTAAAAGACCAGTTATCACTAAACCACCATTAAGAAACTTAAACGGAAGTTGGGCAAGAAATGATATAGAAAAAGGAAATCTTTTTGTTAATCATTTGAAAACCGTATTTACCGCTCACACATCTCTCGATATGGCGGTCGAGTTACCACCTGTTGCTGTTAGAGCAGCTGTTCCACTAAGATTTGAGATAAGAGAAATCGAAAAGGCTATTCATGATTTAAACCCCAAGAAAGCCCCTGGTTTTGATAAGATCAGTAACAAAATGCTTTTGGAGCTACCCAGCATAGCAAAGAAAATTATTCTCTTTATTTTTAATTCTATTTTACGCCTTGAATACTACCCTCAGGAATGGAAAGTATCATTAGTTACCATGATACCTAAATCAGGAAAGGATCCTACAAAAGTGGAGTCATATAGACCTATAAGCTTATTGTTTAATATATCAAAGCTGTTTGAGAAGCTGTTAGTGTCAAAATTAACCCCAATTTTAAATGTGAATAGATGTATTCCAAACCATCAATTCGGCTTTAGAAGAGAACATAGCACAATTGAACAAACCCATCGTATAGTAAACGCCATGAGAAAAACCTTTGAAGAAAAAAAATATTGTTCCGCCCTCTTCATCGATGTTTCTCAAGCTTTTGATAAAGTCTGGCATGAAGGCTTATTACATAAATTGAAGCTAAATTTACCAGTAAACACACACAAGCTGTTAGAAAGCTACTTAGTCGGTCGAAAGTTTATTATTAAAGAAGGTGCTTTTATAAGTTCTCCTCAGCCAATTGACGCTGGAGTCCCTCAGGGAAGCATCATGGGCCCACTGTTATACCTAATATATATACCTCAGACATGCCAACAAACAACCACACCCTAACTTCAACATTTGCTGATGATACAGCTTTTTTAAGCGTGCACGAAAACTGTCATGAAGCTTCTCGCTACTTGCAGGATCATATATTTGAACTGGAAAAGTGGTTAAAACAATGGAGGATAAAGGTTAATGAGCAAAAATGCGTACATATAACATTCACCTTGCGTCGGGAGTCATGTCCCCCTATTAAAATCAATAATCAATTAGTGCCCCAACAATCGCATGTAAAATATCTTGGAATTCATCTAGATCGGCGTTTAACATGGAAATGCCATATAGAAGCAAAACTAACACAAATGAAACTAAAAGCAATTCAACTTAATTGGCTTATTGGAAGAAACTCTGTTCTTAGTCTCGATTGTAAACTTCTACTTTACAACTCTATCTTAAAACCAATTTGGTGCTTCGGTATTCAGTTATGGGGCACTGCCTCGGCTTCTAATATCGAAAAAATTCAAAGGCGACAAAATAAACTTCTTCGAATAATCACAGCCGCTCGCTGGTATGTTAAAAACTCAAATATTCACAAGGATCTCAATGTGCCGTTAGTAAAAACTATTATTACGAAGTATGCAGTAAAATATTTAAAAAGACTTGAGCCGCACCCAAATACACTAGCTCGAAATATTTTAAATTACAGCGGCCACTCTAGATTAAGGAGAAGAGATACAGCAGGACTCATCAGACAAGAAGAGCGCTAAACATCTACATATGTGAACAGAAACCGTGAAGAGAAAAATTTTCGTCTAGCATTGGCAGGACAAAAATAAAGTATTAGTATAAGATTTTATTAATTATTGTTAGTTCATATTTAATATATGAAGATTCAATAAATAAATAATGAGAAAAAAAAAACATTCTTTTAATGAACTAATATTGTTTTGTTATGGAATTAAAATGTGTTTACATATAAAAAAAGTTTTAGCCATTTTTTTCCAGTAAATTTAGCTTTTTTTGGTCATAAAGTTTTGGCAACACTGCTCACCGCTGAACACAGATGTGCGAATCATAAAGTCACAAAACATAGACAATTTTAATTCAGCAAACATCATTTTAAATGGTTATAATTCACAAATTCACTGTATCAAATTTTAAAGGATTTACAAAATGCAGTTGGTATCTCTGAACCAGCCAAAACTATACAGAGATATTTAAACTTTTGTGCATACTTAGGTATACATTAGACCACCCAAAAAATGAATGGGATGCCAAAAATAATTTTTGTATTCGCTCCATCCGCAATTTCCGATTGTCTGGCCATATATTAGGCAGAGTTCTACGTTTTGGAAAATGGGATGACCTTCTGTTCTTAAATTAGATTTCATTTTCTTCCTGTATGATAATTTCCAAATACATAGCAAAGTTTATGAGCTTTTAATAAGAGATTTTAATCCTTATATTACTAAATGCCACACACATGTATGCTCCAAATGTAATGTGGTTTTGGAAGCTACCTGAAAAATTCTTTTCCAAACAACTTAATTTTATCCCATTAGCGGACCGTAATAGGCCATAGTTAGAGCAAAATTATGCACAAGAAAAATCTTGTGCCATTTATTTTGAACAAAAATGGTCGTATTTGAAAGTTATGATGCCAAAAGAGTTTACAGTGAAGATTGGTTATTTTTTGGGTGCAAAGTGCAATGCGCATGGTCTGTTTGTACACTTTCGGCACAATTTTTGCACACACGTGGTTGTTTATGGCCAGTCTGTCAGAAACTGCCGGAGGAGTGAATAAAATAAATAAATTCGGCAATTTGGGTGCTCTAGCATGCATGTGTGTTTACAAGAAGAAAACAAAATCTAAATAGGAAGTACATGAATTTTATAGTTGCTTTTTAGGCAACTTTTAAACATTTTAAACTATATATGTTTCATCAATATCGGTGAAAGGCAAAATACTTAAAAGTGCACGACAAATGTGTGCCGTATTGATATAAAAAGATTGGGTTGATTATATTCAGACCTGGGGGGTCATATAATTTAGAAAATCGTTTTAAGAATTTTAAGTTTTATTTTATGGTTTTAAAAATGTAATTGAATTTTGTTCAATTACAAGTAATTATTTGTTGATTAATTACAATTACAATTACTTGTAATTAGTAATTGAACATTTTCAATTACAATTACATGTAATGTGTATTTGATTTTTTTCAATTAACAATTACAAGTAATTGTAATTGACATTTTTCAATTACAATTACATTTTATTGTAATTGAGTTAAGTCCATACTTTCAATTACAATTACTTGTAATTGTAATTTAGACTACCTCAATTACAAATTACATGTAATTGTAATTGTAATTGAAATGTAATTGAGATCCCCCAGGTCTGATTATATTCTATAGAAAGGCAAACATTTTTTTGTAATTGATCTAACAATTTTAATAAGGGGATACATATTTGAAAATTTCATTAAAATTTGGCGCCCTATGCTCCAGTGTGTGTTAGAGGAACATATACATATACATGTGCGAGTATATATATATGTATATATATCTATATATATAAAAATAAGTTGTCCTATGTTTGTCATTTTATAATTCGAGAACCACTCAACCGGTTTTCAAACGAGTACATGCGTTGGAAGGGTGTACTTTCACTGATGGTTTATAAAAAAAACCATCGAAAAATTTCTACAAATATGGGTTATACGCGCACTTTTATGATGGTATGTTTTCTCAATATAAAATGTATATTTTTCCTTATGAGAATTCCATTTTGTCGGTATAAGGCTCTGCTTGCTCGCGTCATTTGACTTTTTTAATTTCTGTGTGTTTATTGATTGTGTTCTCAGTTTAAAATATTTATATTATTTTGCACTTCTTTTTCGGGAAAATGTCTATTCTTTCTAGAAAATTTAATTTCTAATTCAAAGCCGTAAACGTTTGTTATTGTGTGGTCCAGCAACGCGGGCAGGGTTACTCTAGTATATATATATTTACTATATATATATATATATATATATATATATATATATATATATTTATAGATATATATATTTATATAAAAATAGCTTCCAAACATCCCAGTAAAAAAAAATCCGCCAAAAGGAGCGGGGTTTAACTATGAAAATGCGAAATGATTGCTGCTGATGGAATGCATGATTTTTGGTTGGGATGTTCCCTGTTTGGAGGACTACTTTTTGCGGACAGTAAGCGCTTATTTAACCTAATGAAACATACGATTTGCTTTCTCTTATTTATTTAAGAAAAAACCATAATAACCGAGAAGGGTTCGTTAATATGTTTTTTGCAACTAACTGGGATCAAACGAGTTTTAAAAGAGCATTTAGCAAAATAAATTGAAAGCTAAATAGTTAGGGCCATATTTGTTATGGAATTCTAGCCTGGCACCGAAACTGCCGGTTTGGTTTTTGTGGGTGCGAGCCACTCTCTACGGCGATTTGGGAATCACTGGCACTCGGAGGTTTGGTGAGGCCTCGCTTAAACTTCCCCTTTGAAAATGCTTAAACTTTCCACAACTTTTTATTTAATTCGCAGCTACCCAGTACGTCTACTAAGCTTTCTACTTTCCGCAACTTGTGGATGTGTAAGAGAGCATTGTAGCTAAATGCTTATATACCACGTCTTAAATTAGATTTGTAATGTTTTCTTTTAATTTTTATTGACAACTTGTAAATAGTGGTATCCTTTATTTCGATGAGTTACCGCGGTCTTATTTTAATTCGTGATATACAAATTTCTTCAGACTATTTGTCGTATAAATGTATGAAAATCTATGCCTCAACTTTTCGGCTGTTTTTGTAAAGTTGATTTCTGCCAATATTCAAAAAAAAAAAAAAAAAAAAATATTACTCCGAATGTTTAATATTTTCTGGAATTTTATCAAGGCCAGAGGTAAAAAATATATACGTTTTTGATTTAAATTAAATTTTCCTAAAAAAAACTGCCACGTACATTAAATTTAAAAGGTCAGTTTTGTATAGTTTTTTGAAAAACTGGTTCGGATGTATTCTAAAGCTTATAAATTTTCCTGATTATATGAGAATGGGAACATATAATTTAAACTGCAGTTACATTTAAATTATTTTATAACAATTTATTTATATGTATATTACCGGGGCGCTCGCGACCTCTTTCTTATGAACAGTGGTGTCGAAAAGAATAAGCATAATATTGAATGTTCATAATTTTTCTTGTGCATGTCTATTTTGTAAATCGAACAAAATTGCATTAAATCACTAGAAACAAGAGCTGCCATTTTTTTATATTTTGTTTACTTCAATTAAAATTGTGTCAATCAACTTTAAAATTACTATAATTTAAACATTTTTGGTGGCAGGCGCATACTTTTAGAAAAAAAAACTGAAAAAATGGCTTGTGTCTACCCGTGTCGTTGAGCTAATAAACACCTTGTGCTGTACAAAAATAGAAAAAACCAATTTGCTGGTAACAACAAAACAAGCATGAACATTTTTCTTGAAATTTTCAAAAATTTTAGTTTTAGTTTGTTCAGTAGGTGTTAGATTGGTATGATGTAGAAAACTAATTGAATACAAAATAAAAGATAGTTACAAAATTAATTAAAAAAAGCAGATTATATGTTAAATAATAATGAAAAGAAGTGTTAAAAGTTTTACAATTTCGTTCGACAAAGCGTAGGGACCAAATTTAATCCGTTATTGCAACAAAGCTCGTACGACAGTCACTGAATTGTTTTCTATTTGTAAATCTGTAATTGAGTAAATAACATTTTCTTTAATGAAATTTCTCTTATGGAAATTTGGAAGAAAATACTTTTTCTTTACAAGTATTAATTCAGTTTCAGTAAGAAGCCAAAAACTTAAGCAACATTTTAAAATGTGCAAACGGTTTTTATTGCAAAGCCTAAAACTACTTTTGTAACAAGAAGTTACAATTGCGGTGTCTGCGGCATGTGTAGTAAGGGGAAAAAATTTAAATTTTTTGTCTCTGGAGGCGCTTGTTATGTAGAATTTCAACACAACTCTACTGTGTGAAAAGCTCAGTTAGATCCAAAGTCGCACACAGACACACACACACACACACACACACACACACACACATCTTGCCAATCCTTGTAGCTTTCGTCTGGCGTAAACGTTACAAGATCAGAGCAGATCTGCTTAAGCTTGTAGCGGAGAGTAAAATTATGGCCAATATTTTTTTTTAGAAAATAAAATCATGACAACTTGCTCCAAAATAATGCCATAAAAAAAGAGTGTAAGTGCAAGAAGTGAATGTACGCTGTAAATAAAATCATAGTTAAAAAAAAGACAGAAAAAAGAAGTGGGCCATTGGATTACATAATATAATTTTTTTTTTAATTTTTCGAATACATTAATAGATTTCAACAATTTAAGCTAATGCTACTAAAAATTTGAAAGTAAAGCTTTAGTTCTTTTTTAAGCCTTTTCTTTTTAGAAAAAAAAATAACTTTTAAATTGATCTTTGGTCATGCCATAAGCCGCGTGAAATCTACTGTTCAATATCAACTTGAAATCGCAGAAAACTTGCAGAAACCACGCCCAACATGCTGACAGTTGTTATGCTATTACAATTGTTGGCGGTGGCTTGTAAAATAAAACGTTTACTTTTATTTCATACACTCAGTCAAATATCAAAAATAATGAAAGTTTAGTCGACCAAAACCGACCGTTTGTGAGCCCTACACAACTTATAGGTGGAATGATTTTCGTCCCAATTAAAGAGATATAGACAATAAGGGACATACGATTTATATGCAAGTTATTTGTGCTTAATTTTATCTATGTAAATAACCGACATTTATATAAAAAATTTTCGTCCTAAAGCGATCCTCACGAAAGGGATCATTTTCAAAATCCCACAATTTCTCACAAATTTTGTCTTAATACCAAAATGAACAAGGAAGGAATTAGTTAAGTACATTTTTGTGTTATTTGTCTTAGATCTGTGGTCAAATATTGACCGATTCGCGTATTATTCGGTAAACTGATTTAGCTGAGTTCAGAACACCAACATAATTGAAAGGGTTTAGGCAAACATTTTCTATTGACTCTTATCCTTCTCAATAGGGCTTAGCAAAAGTTTATGTACCAAATTCTACCTAATGGTTATAAATATGGCGGTCTGTACTTTGTGCAAATGCTTGCATTGTCATACATGAGAAATAATGCACCGAATTTAACTATTTTCAATAAAATTTATCTTTGGGTTAGAAAGAACAAATGCATATACTCTGCCTACCTACTGTGGTGTAGGGTATACAACTGCAAAATAGTGTTTAATTTATTCAAAACTGCAGAATATTTAATTATTTTAAAGCTGCAGATTGATCATTTAAAAAATTATATTTAAACATTTTTTGAGAACTTAATTTTTTTGGAATTAGATAAGTAGACCAAACCTGATCCTTAAGCTTGATATGTAGTAAATTAATTTTTGAAAAACTTACTAATATTTTTGGCAATTGTTGCGCAGTTTTTTTATTGCCCTTAACAATATTTTACATTGTTACCAAAACACCTTTTAGTCATCACGAAGTCTGGTGTTTAATGATTTTAAAAATTTTCTGTTATGCCACCACAAACAAATTTTAGAGTTTGAAGCATTTGTTGGGGTGTATCAACGACTTAAACATGTTAGTGTTGAAAAAACATGAATTTTTTTAATAAGTAGAATACGCAGTATTGGAAGTAAGTCGTAAATGAATTTAAAGTGATAAAGTATGTGTATAATCACATGAAAACAGATATATTCCTTCTACTCGTATTATAAAGGATCTATATCTGACATTACAGCTTATCATAAGTTGCTTACCTTTCCTTTTGTTCTACAAATTTAAGGCATCATTGTCAAATATTGATAAGTATCTCGCTTGAATAACCCTACATTTAAAAAAACAGGGTGAAGAATTGATTTTCTTAGACACTGAGGTCATGTCAAGTCAAAAAGAGGGAGATGATGTAATCACCCATTACCATTAGGGCATACACCTTCTGTTTAAGGCATATTCTGAAAGGAGGACAATTACTGCTTTATTCGGTTAGACAATTTAAAATCTGTAAAACAAAATGTTAATATAATTAAAATATTCAACATTTTTTTTTTTTTTTTTTTTTTTTATTTTTCGAATTTATTCTATGAGCTAAATTTCAGTATGTATTTTATAAAGCTTTTTGTAATATTTCTATTCCTTAAATTTTTAGGAATGACTTTATAAACTACCAGACTATTATCTTGTATAATAAATTAAAAAAAAAAAAAAAAAAAAAAAAATTTTTGCTTATAAAAAGAAATAATTCCCAATATAATTAAAATATCTTTGTTACGTTTAACATAGGGACAAGTTCTTACACGTCCAAAAAATATTAAATTTTCAAAGCACATAAGCTCGAGAAGCAGACATATGCAGAAGTTTTTTTAAAATTAGGAAAAGCTACGGTCATTAAAATCTGAAATCATTCGATTTCCAGAATATGGCCTAAAATGTTTGAATGTTGTCCAGCCGCACTACATAAGATGGTCGTCATATGACGGGTATGGAAACCAAGGCTGCAACCTCCATTTTTGAAGTTTCTGTAAAAAATTTAATTTCAGTATGATAACATAACGCAAATTGCTGTCTTTGTTTCAACCGGTTGTTGTTGACAATAGATTTTCTGTTACTGCCAAATTGACTCATCACTAGAATTCAACAAATGCAACTATATGGCATTATCAGTTATAGTCCAGACTTGCAAATTTTGTTCCTGCAGTTTTGTAAAATTCTGATTCGAAATTGCACTAGTGCCCAGATAATGAAATTCTAAGCTTGCCATTTATGTATGCTTATCTTGATCTTTTTTTATTTTATATATAAATACAAATACACTTACAGCCAACTTCAAGTGGAAAAGTGTGGAAATTACAAAACAAAACAGAATTGCAGAGTACATGAAACTGAGCCCCCCCGTCCTGTTCTTCTCTACTCTCTCACCCATAAACTGAAGAATTGCTGCAACAAAAATTGCAAGTCTGCTTCCTATAAGGAGCATAGACCCTCAACAAATTTTCCCGACTCGGATCTATTCTTCGCAATGCTTTTGAATTGAAGCCATGATCTTTTCAGTTTCCTGGTTTCGGGTTGGAAATGCCTTTGCCAAGTGTGAGCTGGTCGGCCTAGTCTGTGACAACCTTGCGGGTTCCATTCGATCACATTTCTACCAATATTTGATAAATCGTTACGGATATTGTACCCAATCCAATTCCACTTACGCTTTTGAATTTCTGTGGAAATTGGTGTTTGGTGTGTTTCCCTCCACAGGCTTTTTCTTGAAATAATATGTGGCCAAAAATCCTTAAGTATTCTACGAAGGCACCTTTTCACGAATACTTGAAGTGCATGGAGTTAAATATATTTATCTTAACACGTCAGGAAATTGTTGATGATTTCCAAACTGTACTGAGCTGTCCAAAGGATTTTGTGGCTTTTTTTATTCGACTAACGATATCTGCACTGGATTCACCAGTATTAGTTATATAGGCGCTAAGGTAAAATAATGAGTCAACATCCTCCAGGATTTCAATTTTTTTTCTAACGAATTCTCATAACCTTTGTTTTGCCTATATTAATTTTAAGTACGGCTTTTTCAGATATTTCCGATAGCTTTTGTAGCTCAGCTTTTGGCTCTATACCCTTCAAATTGCAATATGCAGGAAGAGCTTATATATCAAATACATGTTTTAAATATGCATGCACACATTTTTTAATTAGTTTTATTTAAACAGATGTTCATTGCAAAATATAATCATGTCGCGCCTGTTCAACAATACTGTATTAACTCAACATTTAAACATGTTCAGTAGAAACAAAACTATTTTTTATTTAACATTAACGGTATATTGAAAAGGATTTTTAAACCAACCGTTTCTTACCAAAAAGTAGGCGATATTTTTACAGCGTGTAGATGTGAATATTACGAGTCGTTTTTTTTACAAAAAGGTGGAAAATTAAAAATTTCGAGTTATAACACTATTGTTAAACAAATGCGATATGTTTTTCAAGATTTGCAATTGACATGATTTTGGATTGTCACACGAAAACATAGACTATTTTAAAAGTATATGATCAACATTAAGTCGATGTGCGCTAGCACCTTAATAATATTAGTCCAAATTTATTTATTGTGTCAATAAACTCATGGACTTCGCTTTTATTTAGATATATCGCACTTGATCAACACGAGGCTATTAACTCTAAATTTTTAAATTTTCAACAGAAGCAAAACAATTTTTAGTTTAATATAAAAGGCATATGAAAAATAATTTATACGCCAACCGTTTCATTATCAAACAATAGACAAAATAGCACTATGTTTTTAAAGCGGGTGGATTTGAGTATAACGTATCGACTTTATCCAAAAATTTAAAAAATATTTCTGTATTAATACCCTCTTGTTGATTAAGTGCGATTGGTATGTTGTTTTTTTTTTATCTAAGTCAAGTTTGAAGGCCAAGATTCCCATTAAGCTTTGTTACATTTTTCAGTAAATATTTTATTCTTAATAATGGGTGATTCAAGTAGAGATACTTTTTTCAATAGCCTTTTTTTGACAGATCACGTGTGAGTCGTGTCATGCTGTCATGTTATTTTTGCTTAGTATTGTTTGGCATTTCATAATGGAAAGATTTACGGCTGAACAGCGTTAACAAATCGTTCAACTTTATTACGAAAATTCACGTTCTGTTAGGAATGTTTTACATGCACTTCGCTCAACTTATGGTCAACATAATCGGCCTACGAGCGTACCCAGCATTCATTATTGGATAATATTCGACCGAATAGACCACGTCAAGCACGCTGTGAAGAAAATAAAGCGGCCGTAGCTGAGAGTGATCCGACGTTTTCGAGGCAAATTTTGTTCAGCAGTGAGGCCCATTTCTGGCTCAATGGGTATGTAAACAAACAAAATTGCCGCATTTGGGACGAAGATCAACCTGAAGAGATTCAAGAACTGCCACTTCATCCAGAAAAAACAACGGTTTGGTGTGGCTTGTGGGCCGGTGGAATCATCGGTCCATATATCTTTAAAAATGATGCCGGTGCGAACGTAACCGTCAATGGCGACCGTTATCGTGCCATGATAACCGACTGTTTGATGCCTGAAATTGAAGCTCGTGATCTCGGCGACATTTGGTTTCAGCAAGACGGCGCCACTTCCCACACATCGCAACAATCAATGGATTTATTGAGAGAACACTTCGGTGAGCACAAAATTTCACGTTTTGGGCCGGTCGATTGGCCACCAAGACTTTTTCCTGTGGGGATATGCAAAGTCTAAAGTTTATGCGGACAAAGCCGCTTCGATTCAGGCCTTGGAGGAAAACATCACGCGTGTCATTCGCCAGTTACCAGTCGAAATGCTCGAACGAGTCATCGAAAATTGGACTCAACGGATGGACTATCTGCGACGTAGCAACGGCCAACATTTGATAGACATAATTTAAAAAAAATAAATGCCAAAGAATGCTCTTTCAAATGATAATAAACATTCCCCATTAAATTTGAATTTTCTGTGTTTTTTTTTCTTTAAAAAAGTAGGGAACCTCGAAATGGGTCACGCTTTATTTTGAACTTTATCGTTTATGTTATCTATGACGGATAAACTTATATGTAACAGAAAACAGAGCGACAGAAGGTGTTTTCATTTACTTAACTACCATAAACTTGCAACGAGAGAGTTATTTTAAAATTTACAAAATTTTTCACCCAATTACTCAAAAAGCAAGTTATGCGTCACTATTCAACTGTAAGATACAAGAGTATTTCTTAAGATATTGTTCCTAAATTTTGGAAAATATTTAGTATTTTGGTTATTTTTTTTTGAACTTTCAATGATTTTAAATCCCAATTTCGATATTTTTAATTAGGCCTGAGTTCATTAAATTTAATTTTCATTAAATTATTTTATGAAGAAAGGAATTTTACAACATGAAATGAATTAAAATTTATTGATAATTTTTCATTCTTGATTTAGCTGGGAATTGAACCCAGGG
This sequence comes from Pollenia amentaria, assembly GCA_943735925.1. NCBI lineage: Eukaryota > Metazoa > Arthropoda > Insecta > Diptera > Polleniidae > Pollenia > Pollenia amentaria. The sequence goes on along the minus strand of OX031007.1, from coordinate 180,466,727 downwards.
TTTCACGGACAGGTTGCCCTGACTAGTTTCGACTGTAACCACACAATCTCTTTGCCGTTTAACACTCACGGCCATTTAAGACGGATAACGTCAATAGTGATACATCAATCTTTACACCAAATGGAAAAATTAATATTTTATTTTATTGAAAAACTTTCAATTGAAAAATTATAAACAGTAATAGTGCAAATTGCCAGTAATTATATTACTATCAGAAATTTTAAATTTTTTAACAAATTTTTTGTCCCTCAAATAAGTATGCTCTTTTTCACTCTCTCGTTGCAAGTTTTTCGAGTGCGTGAACATTTACTAGTAACAATTATTGAAAATAAGCAATAATTTTTCGTAAATGAACACACCTACAATCAACTCTTTAAATTCCTAAGTTATCTCTCATCCTACGAGCATAAAAGACTTTTTAATTTCTTTTGGAATTTTAAAATATAAACAAAACATCCAAAATTGTTCAGTAACTGTTTATGTTAGGAAAACGTAACCCGATGTAATTTCATTAAGTTCTTTTTTAAAGCTTCGATATAAGAAAATGCATACGAAAGAAAAGCCATTATTTTGTTAAAAATGGCTGTCAACCTGCGTAGTATGCCAATTTATGCAAAATATATCAAAAGTATTTTTTAGGAACAACCTAAAAATATTCAAAGAATATTTTTCATGCAAAAAGCATGAACAACTTGCCCTGGTAATATACTTTTTATGTTTATGTGAGCTTCAAACAATTAGCAATCGAATTTCCACAACTTTTTTTTTGTAAAATTTGTAAACATTTTATAAGGCATTTATGTGGAAGCTTGGTGCAGTTGACCTTGTGAGAAAAAATTGTTCTTTGTTGAAAAGATTTATGTATTTGCAATCTATCTACTAAAAGACAGTAATAAAATTCAGTAGCTTAAGTACTTTATAACTAGAGTTATGTAGCCCTAATGGACTTCATAAGTAAATACAATTAAATAAATCTAAATTTGTTTAAATTATTTTTCAAACCAAAATTGTGTAATATCTGAACTAAATAACTTATTAAACTAATTGTTCTTGAAAACTCGGAAGTTCATTAGCTTACCATAACACCCTTAATTTCATAAACACAGGGTTATTGGTCATGAGCTTTGATTTTCAATATGTTTTTTTTACAGATTACGCATGACTCATATCAAACTGCTGTGTCATTTTTGTTCAGTATCGTTTGGCAAGTCATCATGGAAAGACTCACACCACAACAGCGTCTCCAAATTGTTCAGCTGTATTACGAAAATCAGCGTTCTGTGAGAAATGTTTTTCGTGCGATTCGAGGAACTTACGGAGCGCATAATCGACCTACTGAAACCACTAGTGCCAGCAACATTCGCAAATTTGAGTCCCAATTTACCTAAGTGGATGATAATCGACCGGTAAGACCATATCCAGCACATAGTGAAGTGAATATATCAGCTGTAACTATTTCCCGTCTTTTGCAGCAGCTTAGCTTGTCGTATTCCCCAACTTGGCTTATTTTATATGAGGGTCATAGTTTAGGTGAGCTCTGGTTTTAACAAGACGGCTCTACGAGCCATACAGCGCGTGAAACAATGACCTTGTTGAAAAATCAGTTTGGCGAGCAATTAATTTCACGTTTTTGCTACGGTAAATTAGCCACCTAGATTGTGCGATAACGCACCTTCGAACTACTTGCTCTGGGGATATGTAAAGTCTAAGGGAATGAGGAAGCCAGCATTACTCGTGTTATTCACGAGATGCCAGTTGCTATAATCGAACGAGTCGCCCAAAAATTGGACTTTCCGAATGGCCCACCTCATAGTCAGGGCAAACCTTTACAAGAAATCATTTTCAAACAGAAAATGCCTTAAATTTTTCACAGAAAAAATTAAAAATTGTCTCTAATTACCAAATTCATAGAATCAAGCAAACAATTTGTTGATTTTTCTCCTATTACCAAATTGATTATATTGATTACTAAAAATTGAAAAAATTGGAAATTGTGATTTTGATATGTTTAGTTTTAATAAAAAAACTGATCAATAAACATTGCCATTTCAAACATTGCGTTAATTGATTTAATTAAATATAGCTCAGGTTTTGTCAATTCCCAACAACAATTCTACAAGCTGAAATTATGTTATTTGAAGCGAAGAAATTAATTTAGATTTTTTGTTATTTAATGAATAGTTTAATTAAAAATTTATTTCAAAACATCTAAAAATTACATTTTTAATTTTTTACTAAGCTAAAAAAAAAATTAATTGATTCAATTATCGCATTAATTAAATTGAAATATATTTCAGACAACTTTTGTAATTGAAAAAAAAAACTACTGACACTTTTTTCTTTGTGCTTTTAACACTTTGTTATACTCATGAGTCTGGCTAGACCTTTTTCAATGCATTTTGAATGGAAAATCAAAACATGTGTAACACGGAGGGTTAACCGATAATAAAAATGTTAAGTTCACTTTCAAATTTATGTGTTTTATTTTACATTATAAATCAAACCTCAAGATGAATCACCTTATGTTTGTTTCCAGTTATTTAAAAACAAATTAATACATTTATTATTAATGTACATATTTAATAACTGTAAATAGTGAAGTTGATATGTTGACTTATGTAAAATATTATTTGTGTTAAACACTTATTAAAGCAAATCATCTTTAGCGACTTATGCCTATTTTTTTTGTATTATTTACCATTATAAATAATTTCAGTTTAAAAAGTAAATATAATTTAACAGAGTGAAAAACATTTTATAAGACAAAGATAATTTTTCCGTTTCTTTCAACTTCGAATGCTAATTAAAAAAGACTTTCAAATGTCAAAAAAAATTTTTTTTAAAAACAATTTCGTAGGTACTTTTTTCACCTTAAAAGGAAAATACGTTTTGTACAACTCTTAATTGTTCTCTCTATATGTTAAACAACCATTTATAAATTATTACAACGACATTAGACATAGAAAAAAACCAACTGTGAATATACAAATAATTGTTTAAATAAAAAAATTACAAGAAGGAAAAAAAAACGTTTAAACCAAAGTTCAAAATCAATGTTGTATACACAGTTAAACGCTCAGACTATTATTTATGTAAGTGATTGTATGGTAAACACTTATTACGGTTTGCAAAAAAAAGATGGTACCACAAAAAGTAGCAGCTGGTTAAGTACAATCATATATAACATATCTATAACAAATTGCTGTTTATATTTAAATAAGAAATTTTTCTGGCTAGTTAACCTCTCTAAAGAGGCAGAAAACAATAATGCATTTTTATGGTTTAAAAACAATTACACATTTGCATATATTTAGATAGACAGACAGACAGACACACTGACAGATAGGCAGCAACACAGACACAAGAAAACTTTTACTTGAACTAAGTGGTTGGTAAGTGTTTTTGTAAAATTTCGAACTTTGCTACTGAAGCAGTTAATAAGACAAAGGCCCGCCACAGGTCAAGGTATTTAATAATGTGCAAATTTTTCAAATTTAATTTCTGCAGTTTTAATTTTACGTATTTTAAATGATTTATTGCTGTACAAAAAATTTCAATTATTTCGAAAAATTTTTAATTATAAATTTTTAAGTCACAAGTTTTAGTTGTGGTCTCCTAATTCTTCTTATCTACATCACAATAGGTGCTGTTAATAGCTGAAATGAGAATCACCTTTTAGTATGCCAATCTAAATATGACCGTCTGTCCGTCTGCTGTCTGTGTGTCCCTGACAATATTTTAATGATAATTTAATAAATAAATATGAACGAGCCTATTTTTTGGACAATGGGGAAGCATTTTGAACAAATCGGATTATTATTTAACATAGTTCAAAATAAAGAAAACTTTTTAAAAAAGATTTGTCTACATAAACCTTTTCATTAGATATTTAAATTAGGCACCGTAACGAATATAAGTTTAATATTGAATTTTATTTTTCGCTTAGAAAATTCCAGTTAATTTCTGGGTTTTATTTATTCCTCAGGAAATTAAAATTATTTTTGAGTTTAAATTATTCCTCAGGAAATAAAAATTATTTTTGAGTTTTAATTATTCCTCAGGAAATAAAAATTATTTTTGAGTTTTAATTATTCCTCAGAAAATAAAAATTAATTTTGAGCTTTATATTTTGCGAAGAAAATAAAAATTATTTCTGAATCAATTAAAGTTATTTATATTCGACATATCTACTCATTTTCATAACAGACGATGATAAAGAAGAACAGTAATTTTTAAGTCGGTTGTTCAATATTAATTTTTTTTTACAAGCCCTGATGATGATACTTAAGGCTAGTTTACACGGTAATACAATGTGTTACGACATGTCAAAAAATGATGTAGAATGAGAAAAATCTTATCATGTAAAAGCAAAATGCATTGAGTAAGAGAGAATACGGATAAAAATATGACAATCAGTCGGTAAATGTTCATTTTCTAAACCATTTTAGAAACTTATGTACATATTCTCATCACACCAGAGTCGCATTTTAACAGAGTATATTGAAGGTGGTAACATTTTTATAAAATTACAAAAACAAGCAGAATCAACTCAGGATGTGTTCATGTTGTTTTTGTAAATATTGTAAAACTGCAACCATCTGCTTTTTTGTTATTAACTGACTTTGCTTTTATTTTACTTAAACCATCCGTGTAAACATAAAAAATACTTACCAACAGATTTTTATTTTTTTTGTTTTAAACACGGAGAGAATTTCATAATATTTTGATTCCACAAAGTCGTAATACATTGTATTACCATGTAAACTAGCCTTTAAAGAGTGTCGAAATATCGGCAACAAATAAAAATAAAACTTATTTTCACTACTGACCTCGAGCTCGTTAAAAAGTAATTTTTTTTAATATATTTTAGAATTTTTAGTGCTGTTTTCACAACAAAAGTGATTGAACGTGTAGTAAAATTTATATGAAAAGCACTCAGTTTTTTGAGTGTTCAATCACTTGTGTTGTAAAAACAGCACATTAGTTTTTGCTTAGAAGATAAAAATGATTTTTTCAGTTTTATTACTTTTTGAATTTTAGTTTCTGTGACTCTCTCCACTGAAATTAATAGTAAGCGATTTAAGGGCAAATTTATATCCAGGCTCCGTGTAAAAACTCTTATTTGTTAAATTAAATTTATTTTTTTATATTTAAATCAATTTAGAAATGACTTTTTTCTGAGCAAAAAATTAAAATTCAAAAAATTACTCTTTTATTGGGGAACAAATAAAAATCAATATATAACATTTTGTTTTTAAACCGATTTAGCGATTTCAAATAAATTTTAGGGTTTGTTTCCAAGTTTGCAATTTTTCGCAAATTTTAGCCATAGAAACGAATTTTTCCTGTGATTCTTTACAGCAAACTTCAGGAACAATTACTAAAATAGTATTAAAAGGCATACGAAAAATATATTGAAGTGACGATTCTGTAACGAATCCAATTCCGTACCCATTGTCAACCAGTTTTTTTTTTCTTATACATTCTCCTGTTCTAATACCATAAGAATTGCTGCTTCACAGCATAAAAAAAATAAATTATCTTCTGCGCACCTTTTTACTATTTGTGAAAAATATTTTTTATTTTTGAACACTTTCATTAAATAATTATTTGATGGAAATATTTGTTTTAGTCTGAGCGCATGGCAAAAATGTATTAATTTATTTTATTTAACGTTGTTTGCCAACTGTTTCAACAAACAAAAATTGTCAAATATTTAAGCTTATAATTGAACATTAAACAAAATATTTTTTTTTTTTACAAAGTTTGAAGCAAATATCATAACAAATATTTTCGTAAAATATTTGATTAATCTGAACGTACTTTAACGTTTATTTTCTGAGGAATAAATAAAACTCAAAAATAATTTTTATTCCCTAAAACCGTGTTCAGATATGCACCTTAATTGAGTTTTGCACAATAAATGGTATTATTGAGATCAATTATCCATAAAGAATTTCAATTTAGTTATTGTTCAATTAATAAGAAGTCGTTATAATATTGAGTTAAATTAAAATGCAACACAACTCACTAAACAAAGTGTTTTGACATGTCAACAAAACGAAGGTTTATCCAATAGGTCAGCGCAAGAAGCCAGAAGTTTATTTTGCTTATTCCTTAAAGATGTCAAAAAATGTTTACATTTGGCTTATACACGTAAATTTTTTTTACGTTTTCGGTTTTTTGCCACACATTCATGTATAGTAATTAAACAAGGGGTTTTTTTAACTGTCAAACGCTAATTGAGTAAGCTAAATTATGTATGTGTGAACAGAAAGATAATTTAGTCAATAAACCGAATATTAACTCAAAAAAATATGTATATCTGAACACCATAGAATGAATAAAGGAAACTCAGAAAGTAATCGGTAAAGTAGAGTTTTTTTAATAAAACTTAAATTAAATTAAAAGTAATGCATCTAAAGGTAGTCCATGCAACAAAGATTATCTTGGTATATTCCTTATGCACGTAGCACGTCTTTTTAAGTTTAACTTTTTTTAGTTTACATCTGAGAAATAATCGCATTTACAGTCCCTGATTTAAGTTACTACAATATAAATATTTTCAAAATTATGGTCATCGTTAGCTGTGACCTCTTCCCATCTTTTTGCTAACATATTGTCATCCACGCAAAAAGAGCTACTAATATTTTTAAGCCCAGAACGAATTAAGATAATTTTAATAACCCTTTTTTAAAGTGAATATGTATTCCAATGAGAACTTTCTACATCAATTGAACCAAATGGCAGCCGGAAGGAGCATGGTCTGGTTTAAAGGACAGGTCCTCAATCGCCATAAGTGTTTAGGTGAATAGTTTTTACCTGTTGTTGCAACACCCGAACGTCAAAATGCAACATAAAAGCTTCATGTCTGCTCGCATATTCCGGGCATTTTTGTTCAATGCTCTCTGTAATATATTCGGCACATATGCCCAGCGATCGCCTGGCTGCATAACAGACGGACACTTTTGGCCCGACAAAATAAAGAGCATTATCTTAGTGATGGATATTCAGCAGGCATGGCTTTATATGAAATTTAATTCGCTATAGATTATTGTGATAGTTAGTTTTAAGCGCCAGTAATGATTCGATGCAAAGATGATTTCTTTTAATGGCGTTTAAACAGCATTCTTTGGTCATGCAAAATTTTCTTACAACGACTCTCGATTTCAACTCGCTTGGTACACAGTTTTCTAGCTTTTAGAAAAATCCTACTGCTTGCAAATATTTCTTAATTGCTGTTGAAGTAGATTCTAATGCATTTCCAAGTTGGGCTGACTTTCTTAAAGCAGTCTTGTAAAGCAATACTGCAAGGAATAGCTTTAAAAACTCCATTGTTTTCCTGTGGATAACGCCTTGAGTTCATTATTGTATGAAAACTCACTGCGCAACGGTTGCGAAATTTGTGCATTGTTTTTTTTGAATGCTTTGTCAGCGTATTTGTTTTAAGTGATGCTTTGGAACACTACGTTTAGGAAGTCAGTCTTTTTCTTAACTTTGGTAACACTCTCAATAACCTAATAATATAAATTTATTATCTTCGGATATTTTTTTTTTTGCTATCCTGGTTGGGCTTTGTCTTTCCTCTCGCACGTTGAAATCATTTTTTATATTCAGGATAAATAATGAGCAATTAATTTACTTCATCTACACTTTTTTTAATGGTAAAAGAAAATAAAAAAATCGTAAACTATTCTACTTTTTCAACGATGATTCAATCGAAACAAGAATCGGCACAAATAATTCGCAAGCAAGTCGTTTCCACAAAATTTTGTTGCGGTAGGTCTACTCCACAAAATTTATATAATAAAAAAATAGCTCCTATATAAGCTCCACTCCTAAAAATCACTTCCACAATGAAAAATCTCACCAAAAAAAAGTTATATAGTCTTTTTTCTTTTTTATTTTAAAAAAAACTTGTTTTTTTAGAAACCAAAGAAACAATTCTTTTGGGAAATACATGATAATTAGGTACAATTTATTTTTAGTAACAAAAATAAATTTTAATAATGATATGCATGTATTGAGATAAAACAAAAATAATTCTATTTTTATCTTATAAAGCGCCTTAAACTCTTTGTTGTTCTTTAGAATTCTTAGAAATTATTCTTAACAAACATGTTGAACTTGTTCAAAATAGTAGCAAATGATAGATACTAAGCAAAAGACAATAAGAAAATAGCAAATTAATTCATTAGATAATTGTCAAGTTATTTAATTAATAATATTGGCATCAATGAGCATAAACAAAAGACTTAAGACACAAACGTATTAAATAACAATTTCATCAAGAAAATTAACTAACAGCTAAATTAAGACATTAAAAGTAGCTTTAAAATTTAAAAAAAAAAAATGTAGGGACTAATCATGTAAAACGCAACGCAACGCCAAAAAATTACGTTGAAAGCACACGCAATGTCATAAATATTTTGTAGTTTTGTTGTTGCTTTCTACAGAAATTCATGTACCGTTTTAAAATTTTCAACACCAGAAGCTATGCAGCGTTTTACAAAATATTTATGACATTGTTTGTTCTTTCAATGTAATTCTTTGGCGTTGCGTTGCGTTTTACATGATAAGGGCCATAATATTCAGCATAACATTCATATGTATACCACATGGTGCTCTGAATAAAAAAGATTCACCAGTTTGTCGTTACAACTTCTTGTGTATACATATATTTTGACACTACGAATGAATGAACAAAACGAATTTAATTCTCTCTCTCCTCTCGCATATAAGGTAAGAATCGCAACGACAAAAATCGTATAATGTAAATTGGGACTTAAAGGGAAAAATCGCTTCTATCGCGAACATCGCAAAAACTCGCGAAAATTGGAAACAAACCATAAAATAATCTTGAAATCGCTAGATCGGTATGAATTTTATCATATATGAATCTTAACCTCATACCATTATTTTGTTTTGCTGGATCCATGATTGCCAATGGGTCCCAAATAGAGTTAAGCTCTCAAAAAGTGTCTATGAATTCTGTGGTGTAGGATATCATAAGGTCGGGCTAGACCCATTATACTTTTTTAGTTTTATTGTGCTGTACAATTTTATCCCACTCTCGTTTTCATTTTGCTCTTTCAGCGTAAAACTGTCTCGAAAACGGTTGATTAAAGCGAAAATCACGTTCTGTTTGACTTAGATCAAATCAATATAAGCAGGCGGAGATACGCTAATATGTAGTAGAAGATAAAAAAGGGTCAACTTGATTACTTTCTGACCTTATAAAGTTAGGAGTTCTTGAAGAGCAAAGTCAATTTAGGACTAGAGAGACAGAAAACCGGAATTGCTAACGTCGGCCTATACTTTAAATGTAAAACAAGTTTATTGAAACACGAGAAATATTTTTGAAAACAAAATACACCGAAAATATTATCTCCTCAAAAGCAATTAAAAATAATTTACTTTATTTATGGCCCTAATACTTTCAACATTACGCAAAAAAAAATTTGCCTACAAAAAAAAAATATCTTTCTATTCAGCCCATATCCATTTTTTTTTTATAGTTTATATAACATTAATACACTAAAATTTTACTACCATCTTTAGTTTAACTGCATAATGATTTAAGCGACCACCTTGTCTATTTGTTTTATTTTTTATAGATGAAAAATTATCCACACGCGTCAAATAAACTATACAATGTAATTTATGGGACCATATCCCTGCACCCTACTCATATAACATACATGTCAATTGTAATTTTGATGGAATATAAATCATAATTTTACACAAAAACACAATCATCATATGCATATGAATAACAGTGGAAAAATTTGAAGAAAAACCTAAGTAAAATGAAACCTTTCACTTTTCCATTAAAACATAAACATCATTATAACAGTTTATTTAGCTTTTTTTTAGGATCAAATGACTTTTTGGCTCGTGTTGGAATGGTTAAAATAACAAGAGGATTTTTTTTAATGTTGCAGGTTACATTTTTTTCTTAATTTTAATAAAATGTTAGCAGACATTACAAAGTTTTTTTTTTGTAGATGTGTGTTTTTGTTTGTGTGTTTATGCGTTTATAGCAGAAAGTCATATTCTTAAATTTTTTGACTTTATAGTTGCAGAGTGTAGCAAGGTACCTGTGGCAAGTTACAATATACTTGTGTAAAATACAATAAATTTCAATGAATTAGTTTATAGTATGATTTTATGCTCATAATGTCGCTAGTGTGTCTATAAATCTAAAAAAAACTGACTTATGTACAAACTCATATATGTACATACCTGCAATAGCACGAGGGAGGTGAAAAAAGTCTTTGGAATAAAACGTATGGGTAATTCCATGTCAAATCGACCAAAAGTGGGACCCGACCCCTTTTGATTTGAATGAAACTTGGTGAGAAGGTTCCTTTCATCCTATAAGGATCATATATCAACGAAAAAAATTCATATATTTTTTTTTGAAAGTTATGTCATATTCAAAATGTCCCGAAACTGTTGAGTTTATTTTTTCAATATCTCAAAAGCAACTTCACATACGAAGATGGCCTTACAAACAATATATTTAAAAAAAATTTTTTTTAAATGTAATATCTTCAAAATATTAAATTTTAAAAATGAACTTAGTCAAAAACCTATTTTTTGGCTGATTTTTTTTATATATAATTCTTCAATTGTTCTTTGCCCCGGTAGACTAGCTGGTAGTGATCTAGTCTAACAGCGCCGGGGTTACGGGTTCGATTCCCGCCAGAGACTCTGGTCTCCTGCACACAAGCGTTGAGCTTCGCGGGGTCAGCATAGGGAACATTTTAATTTAATAATAAAAATCCTGAAACTTTAAAGGAGGTGGTTTTTTCTTTTTTAAGATATCATTTTTTTTCTTTCGCAACCCTTAAAAAAATAATTTTAAAATAAAATTTTCATATTGTAATTGTGAGCAATAAATATTTATTCAATCTGATTTGTTTGATTTAAGATGTTTCAAAAAATTAACGATATTGATAAGCTTCTTCTGTTTATTTGTTGCATTTTTTGTTGGAGCTCAATGTAGGCACTTTCAAAGAAAAGTACACTTTTTGTCTCCAAGCTATTAAATGAGTTTATTCATTATTTTATCGAAGTAGTCTAACTTTGTCTTTTTTCCTTCCGTTCCTGTCAAATAAATTAAAACGAATTACCCGTATACGATTTATAACGTATTTTTTTTTTTATTCACCCCTATTATGAAGTCGTTGTCGATGTCGACGTTAATTTTAAATTGTTGCCACATCAAACCGACGACTGTATCACTTCGACGTTAATTTGGTATTTTAAGAGAATGTTGTGCTAGTTATCGAAAATCTGACACAAAATTCCATCTTTTATTATGTTTCCTCCAGATGTTTAGCGATTTAAATAAATTTTAGGGCTTGTTTCCAATTTTGAAATTTTTTGCGAATTTCTGCCATTTTTGCGATAGAAGCGATTTTTTCCTGTATACTTTCAGATTCTTAACAGCTTTGACTACTTTTCATAAATGTAAGGCTTTGTTATCATGCCGCTGTAAGCGAGTTTTTGCGAATTTTCGCTAATTTAACATTTTTTTACCGAATTTTTGCAATTCCCTTTAGTTTTAGGGACTTTGAATCAATTTTATGGCTTGTTTAAAATATTAAATTTTTTTTTGCTATTTTAGCACACTTTTCCTCATAGCTCCAATATTCGCGTAGATTTTTTGCCCTTTTAGGCAATCCTCGCAAACTTTAGCAAGCTTTGCCAAGTTTTTGCAATTTTCGCGTAGTTTTGTTGCTCTTTGAGGCAATAGGCGTAAAGGATTTACGTTAATGGCTTTAGTTATTCATGTGTTACACAGTGGGCCCTCGGCCGAAGTCTGAAATTAATTTTATGTACACAGGTGTTTGGCAAACTTTTGGTGGACTAATTAAAACATTAAAATTTAGCAATTACTAATCAAATTTGTGTCCATAACTTCTTTTTAATTGGCATTTTTATTTAAAATGTGTTTAATAAATATGCTAACATTCTTACATAAATTGCTTTAACTATCATTTGAGTCGTGGCAAAATTTTCTGTTGACTAAAACAGAGTTAATTCTACTACAATTCTAACTGCTTTCAAAGAAAAGTTGTGACTTTTCTCCAGCTAGATTGGCCTAACGCAATACTGTGTAGCGGTGCGATTTTTTCATGGGGGCTCATTGTGCCTTTATGGGTTTCACATGGGATTTTTTCGGAAAATGTAAAGCGTAGGAAAAAAGAGATTTTTATTTTAAGGCAAATGTAGTTAATTTTCAAAATATTACACAGAAGAAATAAAAACGCTAATCAACAAATTTATACCAAATTTATAATATCAATCAAACAAGTTGTTGATTTTGCATCATGATGATTCTATTGATTGCTAAATATTGTTAAATTGTGAATATTTTTTTTCGAGAAAAGATATTTTTAATTTTAATAATAAAAGAACAAAAAACTTTGCCATTTCAATTTGTTAATGTATTTAATTAAATATTGACAATTCCCAACAAAAATGCTTTAAGTTTTATTTTATTTTAAACGAAAAAATCAATTAATATTTTTTGATATTTAATTAATATTTTAATTAAAAATTTATTTCAAAACAACTTTAATATTAATTAAACCAAAATTATATTTTTAATTTTCTTTCAACTAAAAAAATAATTAATTTAGTTATCAAATTAATTAAATTGAAAGCTTTTTTAAACCATTTTTTTAATAGATAAAAAACTTTTTTCTGTGTATCTCATTTTTAATATATTGTGTCATAATACGTAAATATTCGAATTATTTTCATTTAAAATTTGAATTTTTCATATACAATAGTATTTATGTACAAATGTAGTAGTTTACTATGAGCTCTAACAGCCTGGCAATCTTCAACAAGTGCCAAAACAATGTACGTATGTATTAGGGGATACCAAATGTTCGCGTTTGAATTTGCGAACCATTCGCTTATTTTTGCTATTTGCATTCGCATTCACATTCGCTAAAATGTATGCGAATTTTAAAAGAGAATATTTAATGAATGAAATTTCTACATAAACGAGAAAAAATAATCACACCTTCTAAATTAAGAGAAACAAAATCATACAATTTGAATTTTAAAAAAATTTGATATTCAATTAAAGATGTGAAGGATATATTTTTAAAATGAATTTTTTATTATGTTTTTGTTGAGGGGAACTGAAGTAAATATTTTTTTAAATTCTACAGGGCCTTTCCATTTATTTGGTACCGAGTTTTAAGTAAAGTATTAGGTAATAATATTAAAAAAATAATTTAAAATAAGTATTCTTGAAAAAGGTTAAGTCCTTTTAAAAGGACAAAAGATTAGGATATGAAAATCAAACATGTTGCTTGTCTTAGTTTTGTCTCTATATTGAAGGATATATAGTGCCGTTTCTGCGAAAATGAAAAAATCTTAATTTTTCACACAGTATTTTTTTTAAATTGAATTTTTATATGTGTGAGTATAGCATTGTACATATTTTTTTTTTTTTTTACTACAACAAACTCAGTGTAGTTGTTGATGCTGAAACGTGAAGAGCTTTTACTTCTTTTTTGTAGTTTATGTAAATTTTCATTAACCATTCCCTGATGATGATATTCAAAGAATATCGAAATATTGGAAACAAATAAAGAATATTTTACAAACAACAGACCTCGAGCTTGAGTATTTTAATTTAATATTGAATTTTAAAGGTCGAATAAAAATATAACTTAAGGAAAAAAAAAGTTAAAAAATACTTTTATAATAAATTTTAATAAATGCTTTAATTATAATATTTACAAAATGTTAACGGATCATGTATTTGTTTGCCTGAAGCTAAAAACAAGACATTTTTAACGTAGGGAATAGTGTAGGGATGATTTTTTTTGGTTGTAGTGAAAAAAGTAAATTTTCCTTACACACGTAGGGATTTTTTTGAAATTTCCATTGGCATCATTACATTATGGTCTTTATTGATAGTAAAACTTTATTGCTGGACTTGTTTATGCTATTTGTAAAAAATGTAAGATAGATTTAATATGTCCTTTTACGATTCAGCCCATTTAAGAGAATCTATTGTACAAAAGAAAAATTTTACTTGTATATCATTTCGGCCATGTCGTTCTCTTATTTTTTTACTTTTTCTGCCAGATTAATGATTTTGTCACACACAAGTTGATAGATTGAATTTGGTGCCAATATTTTCTATTCATTAAGTTTATCCGTTATAGGAAATAAATAATTTTATACCAATTTCTCGAGGGTGCACCTAAATCTTGGCGTTTTGGGTTCAGGTTTGCCAAATACTTCAAGGTTTTCTGGAGCTTTAAACTGGAAGATCGGTAAAAGATCTCAGCTGATCCGTGTACTGCTTATTGGTAAGCCCTCTTTTGGTTAAAGTTCAAGTACAGGGAGTTGGATCATATATATGTCAAGTTAGAGGCTGAATTTGAATTAATTTCTCTCCTAAGGATTTACGTATTCTTTTTGAGGATCACCTACCTTTAGATACTTCTAGTGTCATATAATGTAGGTACAGGCAATACTTAGGCTTGCCTGGGGCTTAAAATGTGCAGATACCAAATAAGATTGAGGCTGACTGCGGAAATTAGTATCACCCAAAAGTGAGGATAGATTTCAGACTGGTTATTGTTAAGGCTCGTGTGAGGGAATGTAAGTGTATTAGTGGCAAATTTTTGCCCATAGGGCAGCGCTTGGACTACTGGCGAAGCTAAGATAAAGTTGCTCTGTATCTCAAGCAAGTTGTAAGTGCATGGTGCAAATTACCATGTACAAAAACCGTCCATTTTATGTTGGTGCCCAAACACAGGAGAGTTGGAAGACGCATTCTTTTTTTCAGCTATTGATAAAAGCACTGTATATTTAGGGGACAATTTCAGGTACCCACGACCATGTTGAGCATTTCTGACAGGTATTATTCTCCAGCTTAAGATTGTAGTAAAGACTTAACAACTCTGGTTCTAACTAAGGGTCATCACATGTTTTTGACGGTTCAATTCATGGTGAGTGGCAGTGATGTTATAAAAAAATGGACGTTGGGAAAAAAGGACAGATATTTTGAAATCATTAAAATGTACGGACTTCTCAAAAATGTGGCAATACTGTTTATATTTGGCAATCTTTTTCGATTTGTGACATAATACTAATAAAATTGTTGATACGGCAACATTACAAATTGTTAAATTTCTTTGGGTGAATGCTTGCCCCCATTTCAACTTTCATTTTAAGTTAAATTTGTGAAATTTTCTTTTACAAGAATTCAATTTCTTAGAGCAATAAAAGATAATTGGTTTAATATGGGCATCAAAAACTTTTGAAGTAAAGTCACCAAAATTAAAAATTTGAATGAAAATTAAATTTCCCACCTCTAGTAGAAATGAGCTATCTTTGAATTATCATTGCCACATGATAATACAGTTAACGACCTTAAAAATAAAGTTTGGTAAATCAATAGAATTTGTTTGAATAGTCTGAACATTTCTTTAGTCGTAAAATTGTATCTTCAATTTGCATTGTCCGCTTTTTTTACAAGACGAATATTCCTTCCAGTGCACCGAAAATCATTTCAAACACCTGTACGATTGTTAGGAAATCACCAACGGTATTATGTGCATTGATTTATTATTTAAAAGTTGTAGTGATTTTTGTAGGGACGATTTTTTGAGCGCGTAGGGAAAAATAGGAATTTTTCGGGTTGGGTAGGGATTTTTAAAAAAAGTCTATAACATCACTGGTGTGTGGTGAGTAAAATTCGAAATTATTAATTTTGAACACTTTCAAATACAACTTTTCATTCTTCCCTCGTAAATCTATTTGTAATTTTTAAAAGACATGCTGTAGTCAAAGTCTTGAGTTAAGTTGACCACATTTTGATATTTTTGTTGTTGTTGTTTCTGTATTTTATTGCCACATGTTAATAAAAGAGCACATACAAATGCCGGAAATGTGAAGCAATCGGTTTAAGTTGTATAAATATTTTTTTTCTTCATGCTCGCTCAAATTCAGCCAAGAAATAACAAGCGAACAATACAACTGCTGCTGCAACAATGAATGCAACTACTAACTAACATAGTTAGACTTTAGTTTAGTAGTAGCAGCATCAGCAAAATAAAAACTGCTCTATATATGCCATAATATCTAACAGAAAATTGTCTTTTGTATTTTATTAAGTTTAGATTTTTTTCCAAACGAAAAAATAAAACGAAAAATTGCCAAATATTTGTTGGTTGTGCTTAAACATAATATGCGTGTTTAAGATCTTGGCTTATAGAAATCAGAAACAATTAAAGACACAAAAAAAAATGGTTTTTTATCGCACCTTGTGCTCTAGTTTTATAAACTACTTTTAGTTTTGTTTTCTTAATTTTAAGACACTTAATATTGCATCTAAAGTGCTGGTGCTTGCAGAATTATGGTTGGTCACTTGTTGTCCAAGAAGCAGAAATGAAAAAAAAACAATTTCTATTAAATTTTTATTACTTCATAAAAAATGTTAATGTTTTTATTTTTCTATGCAGCAACAAGTTGAAACTATGCTACTGTTATACATAGAAATATTGTTAGTTAAACACCGAACCTTGTCCACAAAATGTTCAATTGCTCCTTGTTGCACCAAAAGCAAATACCACAACATGTTAAAATTGTTGTCTTAAACCCAAAAACATAAAAATGTTTATGTCTTACATGTATGACTGAAATTGGTAACAACTCTTGTTAGTGAAGGTGTCAATAAACTCATACATAAAAACACCATTCATCCATCTATCCATCCATCCGTTCAAACCAAACGTTCATGCCATTCCTTCATACCGCAACAGAGCCTGAGTTTATGCCTCAAAACATGAATTAAGTTTGTCTTGAGCACGCGAATTTTGTTTTTAACTTATATAAATATATTTTTTTTAAATAATTTTTAATTGACTGGTATAATAATTATGGTAGAAAAAAACAAGTAAGAGTGCTATATTCGGCTGTGCCGAATCTTATACACCTTTCACCATGGTGCGCTAAGAACAATAAGTTTTATAAATACCGTTATTTAGATATAAATAAATCTATTTTCTATGCCAACTTCAACAATCTCGTCGAAATTTTGCTTGTACCAAACTTGGAAACTTTGGCTGTTACCGTTCCCCAGATAAACAAAAATCTCTAGTGTCTTTGAACGGGAAGTGCTACGCACACTTTACCAATTCCGAGATTTTGTCGGATGTTGTGTATTGATTACTAAGATGCTTCTACCTAAATTGGAAACTTTGTCTGATTGCCTTTCTCCAGATATACAGTAAACTCTAATGTCTTTGGTTGTAAAGCGCCAAGCCCACTTTACCTATTCTGGCGACACTTTGTCAGATGTTGTGTATTGACAAACAAGATTCTTGTACCTAATTTGACCACTTTGGCGCTTGCCGATCTCCAGATATACAAGAAAAAAACATCCAGGGATTTATGGGTAAAATTAGAGGTAGTCGTGGCATTTGGCTCATATCTCAGCCAATTGTGGACCGCTCAGGCTGAATTTCAATAGCAAAATATAACGGAGTATATACGACATAGAGATATGAAGTCCCCATAATTTTTATGGTCTTCCTAAACCCTATTTCCGCAGATAGTCGGGCATCGTTAAATCAACTTCCGTCCTCATAAGGAACAAGAATAAATCTCTATAGGGTCTAAGATCAAGAAACGGAGTGACAAACATGTATATACCCTTTAACCTTTAGTGAAGGGTATACATATTAGGGGGTGAAGAGGTCCAAAATTAACAGATAACACCCTGCGCCAATTTCTCAAAAAATGGATATACTCGCGAAATATCCTTAAAGACCTAAAAACTTTCAGGAAAAATTGTATCATTTTTTTCAATTATATAGATTTCTAATTAAAGGTTAAAGTTACCTTAGGGGAAAGGGAACTAACACTAAACTTGTCACGAGGGGTTAATTGGCACCTTTTTGACACTTTGTAACAGGTCACTGAAATAACCTTAATGGACACATCCAATTTCGGTTAAAAGAATGCCTGTCGCAGATATTGTCCCAAATGAGTCATGTCAATATGATAAATACCCTTCATATAAAGTAATAGAACTAGAGAGAATCAGCCACTGCCCGCACAAAATCCAGTCACATGATTAGTTTTGTGCCAATTACCTTTCCTTTAGGCCAACTACACTCTAAACATATTATCACCAGTTGAGTGATAGGTCTTGTTTTCACCTATCACAATTCGCTCCTTTTAATTATAAATGTTGTTCACTGGTCATGGGATAAGCTTTAAGAGCAATTGACACAAATTTCCCGCAGGGTCCTGCATTTTGCTTAAAGATTTTTTCTATATAGTTTAAAACAAATTATAAATAAAGTTTGTAAGTCTCACATTAAAATTGTAGGGAATGTATGTAGTTTCTAAAAATTGGAATGATAAATTTAACCGTTGGAACACAATTGCACCCAATGAACGTTGTAGCGTACGACGCGACGCAGAAGCTTTGCCCAATTAAAATGTATATAAGTTAATGCAAAGTCATACAATAGTTGGCGCAAACGTCAAAGCGAATCTACTTCTTACGTCGACTTAGATCTAATTATATTTCATATGCCTGTAGCGAGCGAATTGTCGTAGAAAATTAAAAATATTTTTGTGTTTTCAAATTGAATATTTGAAAACAAAACAAAAGGAGAAAAAATAAATAATAATTGAAATGAATTTGATTAGAATTTAAGTTTCTATCATAAAAAGGAACTTTTGCCTTGGTTTTTGTAAGTCTCGAAAGAACTTTTTTTGTCCATTTTTTTTAAACTAATAAATTGACTTTATATAACTATTAAAAAAAACTGTTTTTGAAAATTTTAAGTTCCTTAGAAGGAGATCTGATGTAATCGTGAAAAACCAAGACAGCACTGTAACTCTGTACAGTAGATAACCGATATAAGAATATATCTTTTACGAAATAAACGCTTTTAAAAAAGTATTTCAAAAGCACCGTATACTTTTCCATATGTGCCAATAAAGAGAGTATTCTATATCAGAACACTCTTAATAAGAAAAAAAAACTGATACAAGAAATATTTTGCCATGCACCAATAATAAAAATACGTATTGAAAATAATTTTTATAAGAAATTTTTTTTCAAATACGGCCAACCTACATAATTGTTTGCACAAGATATTCAACTTAAATACAAATTACAACGTACATTTCAATGAACGTTTTGAACCATAAGTTAATGTTTTCATATAGTATACTATAAACTTTTATAAGAAATAAATTTCTACTAAAAGTAAAAAACTTTAATAAGAAATAAATTTCTTTTAAAAAAGTAATTGCTTAAAAAAACACTTATAAGAATCATTTACATGGGTTTTTTTACTACCTGGCCCACAATGTCAATAAGAACATTTCTTTCGTATATTTAAAAAAAAAACAAATTTTAGTTTTGTATTATTGTTTTCAATAGAAATATACGAAAGAAATATTCTTGTCGACATTGTACGCCTGGCAGTTAATTTCTTATATCCGTTACTTACAGTATATTGCCTTGTTTCATTTGTTGCGGTTGCGATATTTATTAAGTGTATTTTTGACAACATTTTTATAAACAAATTTAAAGTTTCATACACAGAAGGAACCCCCTCGTACTAAATTTAATTTTTTTTTACTTACTTTTGGTAAGAATCGTAATTAAAAATGTAAGTAGGAATAGCATTTAGTGCATACGCATGTGCTTGTAAAAGTTTGATGTAAAATCAATAACAGCACTAATAGGAAAAGAAGGTTAAAACGATTTGCTTCTTTTGTGCAGAAACAACAACAATACTACAAGAAGAAAAACATACATTATTTTCATGTTTAAAAAGTAGAATAAGAAGCAAAAACTCCCGGTCTCTATTTGTTAAAATTATTTAGTTAAATACATAAAATTTTCAAGGCAGATTGATTTCGGGCATGATGCTGCTGTCTTAAGGTATGTTCAGACCTAACAAATATTTGTCGAAAAAAATCCAAAGAAAAGCATGACCAGCAAATTCATCAAACTTTAGCTTTATTGTTAACAATTTTTATTGGCTTCCTTATCTTTATTTGTAAGAAGATAATTGTATAATTCAATTAAGAAACTGTTTAATCCAGCAAATGTTTTGCAAAAGCAAACAATTATTTAATAAAACTAGTGGTTACGTGTAGGACGTCAAATATTTAATAGGTGTGACCATAGCTTTAAAATTGTGAGTTCTTCTGTTTACAAAGTGGGGAATACAAAGGTGAAACGAACATGTGCAACGGATAAGTAAATAATAATATTCTCTCTCTCTTTCTATCTTTCTCTTTGGTTCTCTTGGGTAAGTGTTAAAATCAATCTTATCTCAGTTCTGGATTATCTCAAGTACAAATTCGGGATTAAACCAGCTTAGAAATTCTTAAATCAATCAGAGTTAGACATTGACTTTTATCTCAATTTTACTGAAGTCAATACCATTTTCTGATTATTTTGAGTAGGGGGCACTTGAATAATCCGTATTTGAAGACTTGAAGCAAGCATTCTGTATTGGATTAAAGAAAGCCGTACTTATAGGATCAGTATTCGAAAATAAACAGAACATTATTTAGCGTACGGCTCATACACCAAAAAACGATATCTATTTTTTAGTGTTTGTGTATAGGAACACAACCCTTAATACATTGCGTAAAAATGTTCAAGAAAGTAACGAACATTATATAAATAGTGTCTGTTTTTCGTTATACGAGAGCGGATCAATAAGTCCGTGGCAACACTGCTCCCATCAAGTACCACCTATAAATAGACTAATACACTTAGTCCAGCGTTTCTCCAATTTGTGTATCCCTTCCAAAAAATAGGATTTTTCGAGGTCAATAAAAAAGGTATTTGTTTGACCAATAATTTCATCGTTGGAGCTAAAATCTCTTTCCACCGAGCCATTTCTTTAGGTTTCGAAATAGCAAATAGTCACTGGGGGCTAAGTCCGGAGAATATGGCGGATGAGGCACCAATTCTTAGCCCAATTCATGTAGTTTTGCCATTCAGACTGCACACGTGTGCACCCGTGTATTGTCTTGATGAAAAATACCTTTTTTCTTGGCCATATGGGGTCGTTTTTTTTAAATCCTCGTTACATCGGTCCAATAAGTTGGCGTAATATTCGATGTTTATGGTTTCTCCCTTTTGAAGGTAACCGATGTGGATTATCCCACGTGCATCACCAAAAACTGTTACCATCATCTTATTGGCCGACAAGCTTACCTTGGTCTTCTTCGGAGCCGGTTCACCCGGAGAAACCCATTGTTTAGATTGCTGCTTGGTCTCCGGAGTGTTGAAATGGATCCATGTTTCATCCAAAGTTACAAAACGCCGCAAAAACTCATTCGAATTAAACAACTCCAAACAATCCTTTGAAGTTGCACACGATTACGTTTATGGTCAATTGAGAGCAAACGCGGCACTCATCTTGCAGACAGCTGATCATTTAAAATCGAAACCACACTGCCATATGAAATGCCTATGGCATCAACAATCTCACGCACTTTTACTCTTTGATCGGCTAACACCATATCGTGAATTTTTTCAACATTTTCGGGTGTAGTGACTTCAATTGGCCGTCCAGAACGTTCAGCGTCATTTGTACTTGTGCGACCACAACGAAAGTCTGTAAACCACTTTTTTACCATTGAAATCGATGGTGCAGAGTCCCCATAGTATTTATCAAGCTTTTCCTTGGTTTGATTGAAGGTTTTTTTTCGCACAAAATAATGTTCAATGAGCACTCGAAATTCATTTTTTTTTTCATTTTTAAAACATCCACGAGATTGTATGTTTTAAACAGCTGTTAAACGCAAAGTAAATGACGGAACTTGTTCAAAACTTGACGGATGTCTATTAACAGGTGGCACTTGATGTGAGCAGTGTTGCATTTCATATAACTACGAGGGAAGTTCGAAAAGTCACGGACTTATTGATCTGCCCTCGTAAAACAGAACAATTGTAGTGGTTCTGTAGACATACATTAAATTTTAATGTTCAATAGTGTTTGTTTTTTACACTAATAAAGAAATGAGCAAACAAAAATTTTGGCAACCACCACAGCACGAACAGCTTGTGTGTGTATTGTGAACATGTTTTGTTTGTGTAAAATTTTTCGCTGCTGGCTTTTTGTTTTTTTTTCGTAGATGTGGTTTTTTTTAAAAAAAAATTGTTTATTTTTTTTACCAGCCAAAAGGGTGCTAAGCGCATTTGAAGCGAACAAACATCAGTGTGCTGAACCCAACACAACGAAGTTTGTGGTTATAAAAAACACAGAACACAATTAAATGTTCTCATCTTTTTGTTTAGTTGGATAAGTACAGTATTATTTTTACGTTCGAAGATCACAACAGGGAAACGTTATTTTTTTTATGATTTACTACACCAACACTATTAGCTGGTTTTTACTTATTCAATATGGCAACATTAAACACATAGAAAAAACTAGTTTTTGGCGTTTATTTGTGTAGTTTTAAGA
This sequence comes from Pollenia amentaria, assembly GCA_943735925.1. NCBI lineage: Eukaryota > Metazoa > Arthropoda > Insecta > Diptera > Polleniidae > Pollenia > Pollenia amentaria. The sequence goes on along the minus strand of OX031007.1, from coordinate 180,444,219 downwards.
ATCATTAAAGCAAAAAACAAAAAATACGTAAACTGCAATTAACGTTTTTATTGTAAATTTTTGCAAAAATAATTTTATTCTATAATAGATTACTTTCTATAAAATATATAGACTTTTTGGTATGTTTGGTTAGAACTAATTTTTCGCTTAGCTCGGCAGGAACGTTTTAGGCACTAAAATACCTTTCACCTTCAGCGTATAATTAGGGATATATTAACATATTTATAGCAAAACTACAAAGTTTATTAAATGGATTATTGCCAACTTATTCATTTTGTCGATAATTTTCTATTCGCACGTTTATAAATTTTAAAGCAGTTTTTAGAAATCGATAAAACAAAAAAATTTAACCATACGAGATCAAAAGCAAAAATGGGCTAAAGGGCAAAAAAAAAAAAAAAAATGGCATTACTGTTCCGAATGCGTATAAAATATTATTTGTTCTTTTATAACTGTATTCATAAAGATATTTTAAATTAAATAAAGGTTTACAAAATAGATTTTCTATGAAAATTTAATTTAATAAATGATGTTTAAATTGAATAATTGTTTATCAATTAGAGGGTTAATCTTCTTTATCTTTCATTTTAATTTTGAGCGTAAAATTTCCATTATTTATATTTGAGTATTTGGAATTGGCTTAAATTTTTAAGTCTTGAACTGCTAAAATTAATTTTAATAGTGTATGTTTTTTGTAACTTTGTGAATCTGTAAATGTCTATTATTATACATGCATATCTAACTCAGCGTTTCTAAGGTCACTGCTCTCATGTCATTATATTCCAAATATATTCATTTAAATTTTTTTATATTATCATTTTAATAATACCAACCAGAGGTATTTAAATCTGTTATTTTCACAAATAATTTAATGAAAATAATTGCAATTTTGTAATGTTTTGATTTTTTTTTGTTAAAGCTGGTGTCTCGTTTTTTTGCATTCGTTTGCAGCATTTAACCTCACGCATATTTTACATGTAAATATACGCTCATATGTACAAATATGTTGCAATGAAATGCAAAAAAAAAAAAAATAATTCCACATGTATTGTGTGTGAATGTTTGCATTTTTATATTCATTTATTCATAGATCATTTAATACAGATATGAATTGCATTTTGGCGTGGCTGTTTCAAGCACTTTCACCTTTAGTGCTATTTAAAAATGTATTTTCTGTACATTTTTTAGTTTTTACAATTGGTAGCTTAAAATGTTGACAGTCAGACAAAAAAGTGACAATATTATCTTATACAGTGTTTAAATAAATTAAGATAAATTATGGATCTTATATTTTTTAACGTGTTGAAAAAAATTAAAATAAAATAAAGATTAAGTTAGAGTTTACGTTTACGTTAAATGTGTAAGTGATGGATTAGGAAGGGGAAATAAATACAAAAATAGTTTGTAAGAAGCAACAAAAAAAAAAAAAAAAAAAAAAAAAAAAAAAAAAATACTATTTAAATAAATAAATGTCAAGATTGGAAACAGGTGAAGTTTTGTTAATTGATTTTTTTCTTTCTTTTATTTATAGGAAAATTTTTGTGTGTAAGAGACAAAGTTAAATGAATAAAGTATTTCATTTGTAATAGCGATAATGCAATTTGAGGTAAGTGGTAATAAAAAAAAAATATTTTATATAATTGTGTCTGGCCATTTCCTAAATATTAGGTATTTTGCTTTGCCGACATATATAGATTCCCTAACGACACTTACTCACTACCTGATGCAAAAAAAAGAAAAATTTTTCCTACATGCAAAACCAGAAATCTTTTAAGAGCTGGTGCTACCTATGTTCACACGATTCCATTTTAACTGCTTAATTTCTTTCCAATGCCCTTGTAAAGTTGCCAAAATGGTCATATTCAGCATTCACACAGTTTTATTTCCAGCGAATCACAGAGAAAAAGAAAATAAATAAATTTACTTGCTGCCATTTTTGTGCATATAACCACCGTTACCGTTGGTGCCACTAAAGTAACAATTTGCCCCTTTTTCGAGTGCTTGGATACTATTTTACTACTTTTGCAAAATGCACCCAAATGTGATACTTTTTGTAATTCTTGTCACTTTTTTGGTACTTTTTACTAAATGATTAGATACTTTTTGAACTTTCTGTTTTATTACAACTCCCAGCTTTAATAATAACTGCAATTGTTTTAATATATATACGGTATACCATGATGAAATAAATACTTATACCATGGCATATACTTATGGCTGTTTAAATCAGGGTTGTCAGATTTTTTCATCTTCGGGACCACTTATACACCGAAAATCACCGAAAATTCGACAAATCTAATTTTCTTAAGATTTTCGCAATATTTGATTTTTATATATCTTTTAAATAAACATTTTGATGGTTTATGGCTTATTTTATTCGTTATATATCTAGCTTCGATAATTATTGAATTTATTAAATTATAATTTAAAAAAATGTAAAATTTTTGCTCTTATAATTTTTTTTTATAAATTTTTGAGAACGTTTATTTTTTTTTTTTTTTGAAAAATTTACCCATTATTTTTTTAATATATCCGAAACTGTTGAAAATAAAAAAAAACTATTGGTAAGATGCCCAAAAGGGAATTTAATTCCAAATCATTTGCTAGTAATAGCATCCAAATCGGACATATCGCTCCCAAGTCATGATGAAATATACATATTAGCATCGTGCCCCCAACAATGAGCAATACATAAAATTAACATTAGCATTTTATTCAAACTCGTGGCTTTTAGATTAATGATTAAAATGTAAAATTTTTGTTCTTATAACTTTTGTATGAATTAATGAAACAGCTTTGGGTTCAGCAAGGTCAACTAAAATCTAAGGTCAATTAAAATCACATAAAAAAGTTTTTGCTTACATCTGTTATAATCTTTTCTGGATTTTTTTACCATTTCAAAATATTATTGGAAATTTTAAATAAATTAAACAAAACAAGTGAAAAAACATTATTTTGTGTACTTCTTCCTATTTTAAATCATGTGCCGCCTTTTTTTCTTAAATCATCTTTGTGGTGCCACTTTTTTTGGTACTTTTTGAAAATATGCAACGGTAACGCTGCATATAACTTACGAATAAAAGAGCGAAGCGTGCTGATGAGTAAAAGCATCCATGATGAAATAAACAGGTGGCATTACTACGCCAGATGACGATTTTTTGCTCTTGCAGTGTTTGTCTAGTCTTATGTCAAAGTTTTGTTTATGTTTACAAAAAGTCCACGTTTTGTGCTGTGATTATTGTATTGTATTAGAGTTTTTGATTATTTAAATTAAAATAAGATAGTAACCATAGTGAAATAAAAATTGGCTAAAAATGAATTAATTTCATTGCGTTCGGCGGCAAAATTTGATTTTAGTTTAATATAATTTTTGACGTATACGGAGACTTATTTTTCATTTTTGTTGTAATGTTGTATTTGTTGCCGTAGTGCTGCCACCTACTTATTCCACCATGCGAGCATCTACCTAACAACTCCCTTTATTCATTATTCTCTCTCTCTCTCCTAAAAAATAAAAAGTAATAGCAAGGCGAATTTATGTACCAGGTGGCGTTGAAAGCCCAGCTGTGCTACTTTTTTTTCTTACTTAGAGAGAGAAATGTCAAAAGTTGCTTGTGTTTTTGACATATCGATCAACGAAAGCAACAAGAAAATGCATTGTTGTGTTTTTGGTGTTGTTACTTGTTGTAGTATCGACACCACCGTATACATGAATTCGCCTTGAGTAATAGCATGTAAGCAGGTACGGCTGTTGTGTGGAAAGAGTTGTTGAAATGAACACGTAAATAAGAGTTTTATTTACCTAATAATAATTATGTATTGGCGTGATAGGGAAATAATCAGGAAGACATGAATTTTTACCGATAATTTTTTTCAATTTCTTCAAAGAGCACGTTCTCACTCAAAAATTCTAGGAATTTGATATGTTTTTTTTTTTTAATAAATAGCTGTCATCTTCATTCCAATTATAAACTATATTGCTAAAAAATTTGTCAACATTTGTTAAATCTTTCCAAAGATACAGCATTTTGTATTATATTAAAGAAATTATTACAAGCAAAGCCATTCAAAGTCTAAATTTTAGGTCACATTGTGTAATCTTAATATACAGGGTGTCTGACGGGAAGTTATACTATATTGTTTGTTTATAATTTTTGATTAAACGAAAGAGAATGAATCTTAAGCCACTGAATCTTAAATGGAAACAAATACAAATCCTTGTGTAAAATTGTGGCCAAAAATTTCACGTAACATCGTCACCGTAATTGATGATTGATTTTGATAAAATGTTTTAACGATTTAAACACGTTGGTTTATCGAATATTTTTCCATAATAAATTTGCAGCGTGTCTACTTCACGACTGCCGAATATGAACTGTCAAGACTAATGTGTACCAAAATGGCGGAACCCTATAGTTCTTTATAATAGATCACATGACCTATTTCTTTTTATTTATTAATTGTCATTTAAAATTCTTTTTAATCTCAAATAAAAATAAAATTATTTCTATGAAAAAGGATATTTAAATATGAATTTATATTTAAATAGAATTGGTGAAATTTGCCATAAGATTTACAAAAATAATAAAAAAATATGTTCCAACTTAATAAACCGAGCAATAGACATTTAAGTCTTTATCCCGTTGTATTGAAATAGCAAGGCTCTGTTTTTTCTCCTACACTTTTTCTTAATTCTTAACGACCTCCTGGGTCTAACTTCCAATACTATCCATTTTTTCGCAGGTGACAGCAGTTTTGTCATTTATTTCCCTTTAATTATGGACCAAACCTTACTGAGTTTGAAGTTATAAGGCAGAATATGAACTACACACTCAACCATACCCTTACGACAATCTCAGAGTGGGGCCTTGCGAATAGGGTCGATTTTAATGGTCGTAAGACCCAATGTAGTACGTATGTTGACCCACAGACTTATTGTGGGGTTCAGCGTCATCTGTATCCATGGGAGGTATAGCTATAAGAGGAATCATACACTCTTGATGTCCTAGGCATGAAAATTCAATTTGATGTTCATTGGAACGAACATGTTTTTTAAGTGTCGAAAGAAGCATTCAAGTGTCTTGTTTTCTTAAAACCGTGCAAGAGCTATTTCACTCCGTCTGATCTTCTCACTATTTATACCGCCTATGTCTAACAGAAAATGGAATACAACTCCCAAATCTGGGCAGGTGCTTCAAGGTCTATCTTGAAGCTTCTGGACCGGGTGCAAAGAAGTGCGTTGAAGTTTATCAATGATAGTAGGGTATCCAGCTCTATAGACTCATTGGATCATCGTCGTAAAATGGTTTGGGCGAAATTGTTTTATCGATATAACCACGGTAAGTGTTCAGCTGAGATGGGCAAACTCATCTCTGAGACGCGGGTGCATGCCCGTAGTACTCGCCTTTCTAGCAGATCACATCCGTTCGTTGTCGACTGTTCAGTGTATCGCATAACGCATTACAGGGAAAATTCGTTTCTCGGTCGAACAAGCCGTATGTGGGAAAGACTCCCAGCGGAAGTCTTTCCAGTCGGCTACAATTTGGAAAAGCTCAAACTAAATATCCACATTGCATCCCCTGAGTGCTGGCTCAAGGAAAAAAAAAAATTGACCACGAGTCGCTAGGGCGAATACAACTCGCAACCTAGACTGCGCTGATATACTAGCTCACTTCCCGCCGGTGCACTCAAGAAGGACTTATTATAAAGTACTTTATTGAGTTTTACGTATTTTTTGCAATCATTTAAATTTATCTAAAGAATCACTTAGAAATTGAAGTAATTTCTTTGTCATAATTTTGATTTAAGAAATAATATAATTCGCTATTGTTTTCTTATTACTAATTTCCAGCAAAAATGGTGCTCGTATGGGAGCAGTTTTTAATTAAGAAGTACAAAATTAGTGCTAAATAAGCCTGCTGATGGGATGCAAGATTTTTGTTTGGGGAGTTCGCGTCTTACAGGTCTACTTTCGCTTTTTTTACGTAACAGAACATTCAATTTGCTTCCATTTATTTATGAATTTGTGTGCTTACGAGGAAACCATAATTACCGAGAGGGGCTCGTTGATATCCCTGCTAGCATTTTGTATCATAATCGAATCTTTTAGGAATCAGCTTCACGAGCAAAATAACCGCATATGAGCTCACTTTCCTATCATAAGTGATACTCTCGTTGTGAGCAAATGGTACCCTACCAATGAATCACATCAAAGAATTATTTGTGATATAATTTTCTGATGCCTTTTTCAGCATATCGAGGCATAACCGCAAAAAAGCTTAAGCGACATCATGCTTAATTTATTAAATTTTATTTATTTATTAAATGAATTTATTAGCAACACTTGCATCTTCTCCTAAAATTTCATGGTCACAGAAGGTACCGTTACGATTATATAGCAAAACTTATTTTAGTGTAATCGCCAATTTTTATACAAAATTTTTATGAAATATAATAAAAAAAAAAATCTTCTCCTCTAAAATTTTATTTTGTCCCTTGAGCTTTTTTTGTAGGTAATGACTCGATATGAATGACTCATATGTGAATCCTTTTTCAATTGCTCTAGTGATAAAACAGTTTTTAAATTAAAAGTGTTCTGAAGAGACTCATTTAGGTGATTTTTATACAAAACGATCAACCAAATTCTAGCTGGGATTAGTCTTGTAATTGACTTTCGTTGTATTACGTTTGTGTGTGTGTACAGTAAAAAGGCAGCGTAAGCATTCAAAGCACTATATAGCGTTCGATTTTACGCTTTTTCGCTAAAGCGCTTCAAAAAAAAAACAATTTTGTTTAACCTAGGCTGCACGCTTCCAAAAGACATCTCAGACGTAGCAAAGGCCAGCCTACAGTGCACAGAAAGCAATTCGTGAAAAACCTGAAACTCATTCTGAATATTTTATTAACAGGAATGTAAAAAAATGGACGGTAGGGGCAAGTGACCAGGCCCATTTTATCAGGATATCGTTTTTATATTGACTGAAATATACTCTGTAAATTTAGAGATGATATCTTTATTCTAAATATTTTTTGCGCTTTACTTCATACAAGTGCAACCACTGTGCATTGGAACCCTAAGGGTATGCGCATAATTTGCCGCTGGAGAGCAATATGGAGAAGATTGGTGGTAGTTAAGCACCAACAACGAGGGCCCACATGACCACAAATACGTCGCATGACGCAAGACATGATTAGGTGGTTAGCTTTTGTGAATACGTTCCATAAAAATTTACTAACCAGCAAAATCTTCTAGGAGAATCTGACATTATTCAATATAATAATGGTGCTCTTTCTCTGGAGCAGCAGTTTCCATTTCTGTGTTAGCTAAAGAAAACCAAAATTTGATTTTTGTGACCGCAAACATTTATTATAAATTATTAAAAAATGTTATTGTAAAACTAACATTTAAACATATATATTTTTTAAAGTTTTTATTTAATATTAACATTTGAACATATAAGACATTTTGAGAATTGGAACATGAAGTCTTTGTTTAATCACTTTATACATATATAAACGTGTAATAAAATTCATTAAGATTCATTTTATAAATATTATTCGACATATTTATGATACCGCTTAATTTATTAGTTTTTCCTCTCTCATTCCAAAAACGAAAGACTTAAGACACATACATCAGCTTAACTTCAAAACCATCTTTTTACACTTTTCTTTAATCTAGTTAGTTAAACATTTTTAAATATTTAACATTATATTCAGAGATATTCTAGCACCCACGCACTCGCGTTAAATTTTATATAGATTTTACCATAAAAATGCTTCATAATTTTTTTCATGAACCACAAAATTAATTTAAATTACCCAGATAAACATCTCGTCAGCTTCAAACATTTAAAAAATTGTGTTATAATTCAGATTATGCCTGCTGCCTCTGTTGTTTTTTCTTCTGCTGTGTATTAAAGTTTATTAAATTTAATGAATATTGTTTAGATAACATTAACCAACATTAAGTTAAATAAGTAAACTCTACTTTAGTTTAATAATGGCACACTAAAACTTTGAGAAAACATCCACATACACGAAACCAACCTACGCATTTTATGAGTGGTTTTTTCTCTACAAACATTTTCTTGAAACATTAACAGCGTAATAAAGTCAGGTGCATTTGGCTAAAAAACAAACAAACTAAAAAAAAACAATAAAAGGAAGTTTATTTTGTTTGCTGCTACCAACCAACAAGCCAACAATTCACCAGCTTTTGCATTCAGTAATTTGTCAGTTTTAGTTTAAAACTTTTAAATAAAAAAAAATAAATAAAAATAAACAGCAACCTCGTCTCACATTAGGGCAGTCATGTGAATGTTTTGCATCCGTACCCACAATTATTATTTTTTTTTCTTTTCTGTTCCTCGTATATGAATTTGGAATTGGTCTTAACGATGGAATGAATAGCATGTGCCAAGTTTATTTGCATATTATGAGACACATTTTTTGATTTCAGTATTTTTTCGCAAGTTTTTCGTATGTGTGTGTGTGTGCGTGTGTGAATTTGTGGTTATTTCAACTTGTTTATGCCACTTAAGAGTGGGTGGCATGTTGATTTTTCAAGTGAGGTACTTTATAAGTTGGCTATTTGAAGGAGTGTTTTTTTAATATTTAGTTTTTTTCATATAACATTTAATGACCAATTATTTGGTTAATAAAAAAAAATACACTTAATTCTGTTTAACTTTTAATTTTCCATAAGATTAAATTGATTGCAATAGTTGTGGGGGAATTGAAAGTTAAATTAGAATATTTTGATCTGGATATGAGCAGAAAAATCCAATAAATTTAAACCAGCCTTTTTTCCTCAACAGCTTTAAGAGAAAGTTTTGCAATATCTTTCAAACAAGAAAACTATTTTAAACGAGCTTTTGAAGCTTTTAAAATATAATCTTTAGAGTTTTGTAAAAAACTTTTTCACTTAATATTTAAAACATATAAAAGCTTGGAACTAAAATATTTTATTTATGTAAATATTAGAACTTTTTGAATGGCAATAATCTTTATAGAACACCGTTGCCAATTATTTAACATCAACAGTGGAAAAAATTAATCAAAAAATAACAAGATAGCAAGATAAAAATTAAAAATAACAAGATGTTTTCCAAAAAAGGCGACTATTAATTAATAAAAATTTTAAAAATTATTTTTTTCTCTATAAAATTGGATATAAGAACAAAATGGTTTGATATCAATAAATTTTATTGTAAAATTAAAAACACAAGTAGAATTTTGAAAAACGAAAAACTCAAGTCATTAATGGAATAAATTTGTATCGTTATATATTTTTAGAAAAGTTCAACCTTTCATGATAAGCAAGCAGCTTTTTTTACCAGTTTTGGTCTAAAATTTTTATGAACTTAAAAACAAAATTTTCTTAATAAAAATTACTTAAAAATGGATCATGTTGCTTCATGTTTTCATATCCAAACAGAACGAAAAATGGCTAAACATTGCCATGAAATGCCAAAAGTGGCAGCTCTGGTAAAACAAAATATATTAAAAATGTTTTGTTTTTTTTGCAACCACATAACTTTAAAGAAGTATTTTTATGCAAAAAAAGCTTTGCAGAAAATAGTTGTTAAATACCGTTTTTTAAAAAAAATCTTTTAACAGTTTTTATAAAGAGCTTTGCAAAGTGTTTTTTATAAAAAGCCCTAAATGCTTTCTTGCTAAAGTTAGTTTTTTTGTAAAACCTTTTTATTAATTTAAATTTTTTATCAATATTATTGATTAAATTAGTTTTAAAAAGTGGGTTTCAGGAAAAATATTTTGAGTTTTTTAAGTTATGGAAAAGTTTTTTGACGAAAGCTTTTAAAAAGATTGTTTGTAAAAGCTTCAAATCTAAAAAAATCGTTGAAATTATATTCTTAAGCGGTCTGTACATGGTCAAAAATTTCTCATCAAGCGCTATGGTGGTATTTGTGAAAATGTGTTTGTATGTGCGACACCGACAATGCTGGATAGAAAATCAAAAAATGATGCCGGCGAATTTGCGTCCAGTACACGTACATGAAGGAATTCGCCTGCATGATAAGAATTTTGACGGTGTAGAGACCCCTTTAATTATTTTTTAGAATTTTGTACATTTTTAAGCTTTGGACAAGTCCGTTTTATAAAAAGCTAAAATGTTCCCTTTAAATAAAAGAAAGTTCTGTCCTAACCATAATGTTGGCAACAAGCGTAATGGAACTTTGATTAAAAAATTTGTTTATAGAAGCTTTGCACGAAAAACTTTTATTAAAAAAAGTTGTTAAGACAAAAATTCGTTAAAAAAAGTTTTTAGTCTAAAAAATCTTAAAATGTTCACATTGCTTATTTTTAGAATATCTAAAATCTTTATTATCACCTTTAGAAAAATCAGACTGTTACTTTTCGACAGTAAATAAAAATAACTTGACTAATTGTTATAAAACAATTTACAAACTTAATATCCCGCTTTGCTAAACATTTCACAATCTCTTTATATAATATTTTTTGCAATTTAATTCATTAAATTTTCATTAGATTTTATTAATTCATTAATTTTCTAAATAAAATTCAATTTACAAAAGTCATTCATTACAAATATTTTCAAAAACATCAATCAAACTAAAATTCATTGAATCATATTAAAAATTTTGATTTCAATCTTTTAAAAACCAAAGAGCCCAAACAAACAAACCGAACAAACTGTCTTTGAAGAAAAATTCATCTAACGAAAATATAACATTTTGACAAGTTTCAGAGCTATTATACACTTACATGGAAGTAATCAAAAGAAATATTGTACCCGTATTTTAAATAAAAATTTAAAAATATTTATTTATATTAAAAAACAGCAGGTTATTTGTATAATTTTGTCGTTGACTTTAACATAAGCCACAAATTGGAAATTCTATATAAATTAAATAAAGAAAAATATCCAGAGGAAAAAATTATATTAAAGCCATAGTCTACAAAAACACATACTACAAACGTTTATTAAATGATAAATACGTAAAAGACAATTTTTGAGATATAGTGAAACCTCTTATAACCGTACACTCGTCGTGGTGGTGTTCTTGTTGGATTATGAGAGAGGTGGGCATTTATTATTTGAAATATTTTATAATTTTATTAAATAAATGGTTAGATCGGTTCAATTTATTTGAGCTGTTGAGTTTCAAAATTACTTTGAAACAAAGACATCTCTGGCAAAATTCTTCAAGCGGGCAATTTATTTTAATGCTTCATCATAAGAATTTATGGAATCAGATATGTATTTTAATATGTATCTTGTTTTTAGAGTCTTTGGACTGACTAATCTCCACCACTGCGCTCGAGTTTAATATTTCAATACAGGCATCTTCAGTGTGGACAGTTTCATCTACTATTAAAAATTCCTAAAAGACATTTGATTAAACGAATAGTTCTTTTAAATTTTCATACGTTGCAAGTGGCTATAATGCTCGTAACGATAATCCGGAAAAATATAACTAGCTAATGAGAATTAGCTTTCAGAAAACTATTTTATAGTTCTAAATCGAGCTAAACAAACAACCCAATAAGCACTTAAATTTTAAAAATTCAAGTACTTTAAATGCTTTAATTTATGCCCTATTTTCAAGTAAAATTCCAGTTCATACAAAAATGTTTGACTATTTTTTACTTTTGTATTGCTTAAACTATCAAAAAAAATATTTGTGAACAAATATTTGTAAATATTTCCGTGTGCTGGAAGGAAAAAGGATTTAAAAAAAAATGGAACCATATATTTCCTTAGTGTAAATGCATCTTTAACTGTGGTGATGCCCCAAAATCAATCGAAACGAGGTTTCCAAAAACAAATTCTAATATACATGCATACATATGTACATATATTTATATGTATATGTATTTTTGTATGTGGTATCACGGAAAAATCATTACTCTAGCACACAAATCTTACCATAGTCTAGTCCTTCAAACTTCGTTTCCAATGAAATTACATTTGTTTATAAGTAGATAGTTTAAAGTAAACTGTTAATACCCCTCAAACGATGATGATTGAGAATTTCATAATATTTTTTTTCCTTACAACATATTAAAAAAAAAAAATTAAAATGAATTACATTGGAATTGTAGGCTTGATTTATATTGCAATTATAGGTTGGTTTTATACTTATTCAAGTAAAATTATTACGTGTTTGAGACTGGAATTTTACGGTAATTCAACTTTTGAATTTCACTGTATTTACATTGTTATGTTTGAGTGGATTTCCAGTATCCGTTTTGCTGGAGTATGCTATTGAATTCCAGTGTAATTCATGTATAATTAAAGGCTTGAAAATGTAAAACAGGACTGGAATTACACTTGATTTATAATTGAATTCCAGCAAAATTGCTTATTGGGAACTGTTCCAAATAAAGAGCAAATTCTTTGCCATCATTTGTGTTAACAGTTGAATCACCAGTTTTATTGGCAGTAACACAAACCCAATAGGCAATTTTGCTGGAATTCAGTTATAAATCAAGTGTAATTCCAGTCCTGTTTTGCATTTTCAAGCCTTGAATTATACCTGAATTACACTGGAATTCAATAGCATACTCCAACAAAACGGATACTGGAAATCCACTCGAACATAACAATGTAAATACAGTGAAATTCAAAAGTTGAATTACCGTGAAATTCCAGTCTCAAACACGTAATAATTATACTTGAATTCAAGTATTGAAGGCAAGTATAAATCAAACCTATAATACCAATATAAATCAAGCCTACAATTTCAATGGGAAACATATTAATTTTTTTAATATGGCGTAAAGAAAATATGGTGTATGAAATTCTTAAACATCATCTAAAGGAGTTTGGTGGTTTATTAACTTTTTTACTTTAAATCATCTACTTATGTATATACAAATGTGATATCATTGGAACCAAAAATTCAAGGATTATACGATGGTACAATTTTTGGTGCTAGAGTGATAACGAGACAATAACGAATAAATGGTACCATTAAATTAACCTTTAATTTTTTTTTTTCGTGATACCACATACATACTTATATGTATATGTACATACATACCCAGCGGGAAAACCCAGAAGACCTTCTTTCTTCAAGTCGTATTAAAGGCTGCTTAGGAATTTTATGATTCAATGGCCATTCTGATCCAACTTAAGAAGGCCTGATAGAAGGCCTACGCTCCTTTGTATAAAATATAAGATACACAATACACACTCGGTTCTATGAGAAGGGAGAAGAGAAGGAGTAGCATTTTTTGTTTTGTTTTTTGCGAAAGAAAAAGTAAAAGAATTATTTTTTTTTATCCAGTTGTCATTCTTATGTACCTGTCAAAGATGCGAGACCTGAAGGCCTACTCCGCAATGACAACGTGCGTAAAAAATATAAGAGTATGGAATGGAGCGTGAAGGCCTTGTACATCCAAAAGAAGGAGTACTGAGGCCTTCTAGAAGGCATCCGTACTCCTTCTTTTTCCCGCTGGATATGTACATATATACATATTATAATTTGTTTTCGTTTAATTTTGGGGCTGCACCACATTTTAAGATGCATTTACACTAAGTAAATTAATAGTTCCATTTTTTTTCCAAAGCTTAAAACCCTTCCGGTACACAGAAATATTTTCAAATATTTGTTTACAAATATTTTTTTTTAAGAAATACAAAAATAAAAAAAAAATTTCAAACATTTTTGTATAAACTGGAATTTTACTTGAAAATAGGGCATACATTAAAGCTGGTTTATAGTAATATTTAAAGAACTTGAATTTTTAAAATTTCAGTACTTATTGGGAAATATGAATCGGAGTTGAAAAAATAGAACTGCGAATAAAAAAACTCTTGTTTGTGGATTTAAACACTTCTGTCCACTTATGAGATATATTTTGAAAAAAAAAAAAATTTTAAATATATATCTTAAATTCTATTTAAATATCAATTCATATATTTATATAGTTTTTCATATAATTTAATTTTTATTTAACATAGAAAACGAATTTTAAACATAATTTTTTATTTAAATAGAACAGGTGAAATAAACCCTTAGTGTCCGCATCCGGTTATGGAAATACATTTTGTATGGAAAAACTAATGAACAGCTTGGATCAACAAAATATGGCCGGTTATGTAAAATGATCGGCACTGGTACGTGTCCGTTATTAGAAGTTTCACTGTACATCTATTTTTATGTGTGTTTAAGTTTAAATGAGTATAATTTTTATATGTCTATCTAATTCGTTAGCAATTCAATAGAGCTGTCTAAGTGACAGCTTAAATGTCATTTTTATATTGTTTGTATGTTTCATCTTGCGTTTTAGATGTCTTTAACAGTCTGTTTGAAACTGTCAAGTTGTTGGTTTTTCAGTCTGTTTTTTTCTTCTTTTGGTCTATTGTTTAAAACACAATTTTCCTTAGGTGATTTGTTTTTCTTTAAAATTAAAGAATTGTATAGTGCTACTCTGGTATGTGTTTTTAAAGCCTTTGAACCAAGTGGTAAATTTTACACTGTCCGAAAAAAAAATTTCAAATATTTATTTCTAGTGTTTCTTGTCATTCAAATATTTTGCTCTTATTCCAATTTAGAATTGCAAATTTAAGTGAGGTTTTACTTACTAAGAGAGTGTCGTTAGATAATTTTAAAGTATTTCTTTTGTAAAATACGAGTACATACCTGTAAAGAAAAGATAGAAATAAAAACGATTAAAATAAACAAAAGTAAAAAATGGGTATTTCAGGTATTGAATGTTTTTTAAAACAATTGTGAGATAATGTTTTTGTATGTCTTTTTCTAGTAAATCATCTTAAATTACTTATAAATAGTTGAACTTTAATACATGTAAAGGTTTCTTTCTTTAGTAAAACAATAAAGAAAAATTATTTTTGTGGGACTTTAGAGCTTTATCAATGAATTAATTTTTTAAAATAATAATTTAGAAAAAAAATATTATTTTTTTTACTTTACAAATTCAACGTTTGTATGTTAATTTTAACGTTTTGACCTTAAGTCAGCAAGAGTGCTGTATCCGACTTTGCTGAATTTTATATACCCTTTACCAGGTTCCATGTGATGATACGAATAAAAGTTATTGTACCCGCATAACAATAGTGAAGAGGGTATTATACGTTTCTGCTGATGTGTGTAGAACCTAAACATATTTGTCCTAGACAAATCTAGACTCAGAATCACTTTCTAAAACGACCAAACAATGTCCGTCCATTCGTCCGAATGGTTGGCTTGCTGGTTTAAAAAACGTTTAAATGACATTTATTTCGCTATCCCCTATACACAACTTTTTCGGAATAGAGTCTTTGTGACCATAAACCATTTAAGGTCAAAATTGGCCTATTATGAAATATATATATATATATATATATACACTCATATAAAAATGCATCTTCATATTGATGATGCCCTAACATCAGAATTTTGACGTCAATGTTATTACAAATGGCATTAATAAGGCAAAAAGTGACATCAATCCAATGACGAACGTCATCCTAAAATTATGTCATACTATATGCGCCACATACGCTATGACTACAGTGGCATCAGTTCGATGCCACATTTTGTGTACACTGATAGAAAAGGCGTCAAAACGCTAATGTATTTTGATATCAGTACAGACAAGCTGTCATCAGTGCGATGGCAAACTGTAATTAGTGCGTTGACAGAAATGATATATTGATATATTATTTACATTAATTTCATGTTTAAAAAGTAAAATTAGAAAAAAATTCCCATATTCTTTTTTTTTAAATTATTTATTTAAATATGTACATCAAATTTGTAAAGTAGAGTTATTACGAAAACTATATCGAGCATGCTGCTGGTGTCTTATAATTAAGAGTTCTTCTGTTAACAAAGGTCGAAATACAACAAAAATTAAACAAATATGTATAACGGGTAAGTAATAATGATATGCTCTCAATTTGACTGAAGGTCAATTACAATGACTCAATTTTAATGACAGTTTGTCATCGTACTGATGACATGCTTTATAAAACCGACTCCGACTTGTCGTTTCTGTGATGCCAATGTCTCATCCCATTGATGACATAGTCCAAATATTTGACCCTGATGACAATTTGGCTGATATCACAACGATGAAAAGTGTTAGGGGGTCAAAAACGAGGACACTTGTCATAGTACTAATGTCAAAATACATCAGCGGTATAACGCCTTTTCTATAAGTGTATAACATTTGGGACAATTTACTCCTAATTAGGGTTTCTTATTTGCAGGATTTTTTAATTTCAGGATATGGATATCAGAAAACAAATCTTGATACAAATTACGGTAAAAATAAGGAAGTTTCCTCTTTGAGTATAATATTCATCCTAATTTTATTTAATCAATATTAACCTTATTAGAACTAAACAAACCGAATCTAATTACTTATTTTATTATCAACATCTGTTTATCTTATTTATGTTTTTTTAAGACTACTCTAAAGCGGGATACACACTGTCGAACATGAATGACAATCAGCAGTGAACCACGAATTATTTTGTGGTTAGCTGTTGATTGACGAAATTTTTGACTGTTACTCAAGTTCGATAGTGTGTACCCTCTAAGTGAAGACAGCAGGTACAGCTAATGTGTTTATGACTATACTAAGTGTAAACACAAGATAAGGGTTTTTCCTAAACTAAATCTGTTTACGATCTTTAACAAATGTTCAATTAGTTTGACATTTTTGCAGGGCCATTAGATTGTTTTGTGAACTGTGTCAAAGCTGTATACATGTTTTGAATTATTTGTGGCAAAATTTAAATCCCTTATCTTTTTCATTATAATTATTTTCCTAATTGTCGCTATCATAAGTATGACACTAATAAGTATTTCAAGAGAAATAAATTCATACTAAAGATTGAAAATAAATTTTATTCAATTCAAAGCAGGAGTCTTGATTTAACAAAAAAGATGTAAAGCCATTCGAATCGATTCTATTGAAGTCTCTATACTCACAACAGTCTAAGATATTATCAAAGTTTAAAGGATAAGTGACAAAAATAAGAGCATGATGTAATACAAAAGTATTACTAATTACTCTGGTCGGCAAAAAAAAAAAAAAAAAAAAAAATCGGGAGCAAAAACTTTGTTATGTGATCTTAATTGACTGAAGCGTGTTGAGTCCAAATCTATTTTCACTTTCTTCTTTAAGGTCTAGTTTTTATGGTAATTTTATCCAAATCGGAAAAATCGTTCTCAAGTTATGATGAAATCTATGTATTAGCAAATCCGCACTATTTCGAAATATTAGCCCTGACCATAATAGGATATATGACTGATTTTGTTCGTAACCCAGCAAAAACTACTTACAAAATTAGTAGAAAAATAATAAGAACTTGACGAAAAGACTACTTGTTTTTCTACTAGAAAAAGTACTTATTTTTGTTCGCGATGACCCAAAAGTAATCTTTTATAATTTGGCCAACAACAACCAAAAAATAATTATTAGATATTATATACTTATTTTATACTTAATTTTTATAAAAATATGTAGTTACAAAGGGTTCACGTAAGACGGATTATCAGGTTTTATGGTTATTTGTTTATATTAACAGCAACAAAATATATTTAAAATTAATTAAATAAATATATTTTGTTCTTGTTAATATAACTAAATGACCATATGACATTATAACCAGCTCTCCCTGAACAACTCAATTATATTATTTTTTTGTAATGTATAATTATGTTTTATTTCAGATATATTAATAAAGTTACAAAAAGTAGCGAATAAAGCTACAAAGTAATGAATTCAGGAAGTTATTTAAAGTAGGATTGTAAGTAAAGTTTTTGCTGGGAATATTCCTGGCTTTCTGATAAATGATAAAAATGTAAAATTTTTGTCCTAATAATGTTTTTTAAGGAATTTTTTGAAAGAAAAAATAGTACCAATTTTGCATGAAAAACAACATTTATCGCAACTTATTTTTGAATAGCTCCGAAACAGTTGAAAATATAGAAAATTTTTTTCCTAATAATTTGTGTTTCGATCACAATCGTGTAAATGGTTCTCAAGTTATGATGAAGTGTATTAGCAAAATCGCCTTATTTCGCTCGAAATATTACTCCTACCCATAAATGAAAACAAGACGTTATAGAAAAAAACTGAAAACGGATTTGAGCTTAGCGTCTTAAAATCTTTATACTTCATATATTTTTATTAAAACCAATTTTTTTGCCGACCGGTGTTATTTAAAAATCTTATAAAGACGTCCATGATTATTATCAAAATGTGTACGTTTCGATTTATGCATTATAGACAACTACCATCCGGTACATAACGATCCCATGAGTTAATCTTTTGTAGGATTTAACAACTTGGAGTTTAAGTCTTAAAAAAGGATAATATTAGAAAATTTAAGAAAAAAAGAAATCGCAATGTAACCTTTCAAACCATTCCAGATGTGCATTAGGTAATTAAGCTACACCAAAAACAACCTTAAAATCGCTATTAATTGTTTTAATAAAGAGCGACTTAAAACTATCCATCTCAGAAATAATCCAGACAAATTTATGTTTAAGTACGTTAATCACATAAGCTCCCACACCACCACCATAAACATTCAATTAATCATTCCTAATCAAAGAAAACTTAGGAATGTTAACAGATGAACTAGATATATGAAATTTTAACCAAGTCACAGAGATGGCAAACAAATCAAAATTCCCATTTGCAGTATTTTTGAAATTCATCAAATTTAGTTGCTTTTACAATGATCGGAAAGCTAATGCAAGGATGAATTCTGAAAAAAAAACTACCACTTATAACAGGACCAATAATAACATTTTAAATTGCGGTTTTAAATCAAACCTTTTCTCAAGCGACAAACGTTTTAAAATGACAAAAAGGGAAAATTATTTTCAAATTGAGAAATGTATTTATTTTCAATTGGCTTTGAAATTTTATTCTTAACTTCAATGTAATGCAATGTGAAACGTAAATACAAAATATTTTTTAAAATTTAAATTCATTAATTAAAAGATTTTATTTGTTGTGCTTAATTCCCTATTTTTATTCTTGATAAAATAACTGAAAATTGATTGTTGGAGGATAAACTATTTCTATGCGAATTTCACTGGTTGCTAAGGCCAGATCATTGAAAATCTATATTGAAAACAAAAACAAATTTAATTTTTTTATTATTGTTTTCAACATTGTGGGCCTGGCAGTAAATAACGTTCTTTTCTTTCTCAAATTCTTGGGACAGACGAAATACTTGGCTCCTTTTTATTTTGAGGATTCTCATGGCTCTGCGTAGCACCGCGGATCGTACAATAAACTTAACTTCTTAACTTTCCGGTTTTTTTTTATTCGCGTTCCTACTCTTTGTAATTATTTTTTTATCCACAAATAATTTATATTTTTTCCACAAGAAATTAAAGTTTTCTAAATGCGAATTCACTTCACTTAGTATGTTAATTTAACACATTTAACTTAAAGTGCAATTTTTTAATGTTTGTATTTATTTTTCACTTTAGAGTGGCCAAGTTTGGTTTTGATTTCAGAATAACATTTGATTACAAAAACATTGTATGTTAAATATGTTAAATATTCAAATCGTTATCAATTTAAGTATAAATGTTAAAATCAAATAATTGAAAATGGTTTGAGAATTTTGCTTGATATCAAATGATAAAATCAATTCATATCGAAGGTTTGACTTCGTGTTTGTTGGACATTAGATAATAAAAGGTTTAATGACATAAATCGAGCCACATAAGCACGCAGAGATATTCAGTGCATTATCGTTAAAACAATATGACTAAACAGGGCAAAGTTAAAGAGTTAAAATTAACTCAATAAGAAGCTTAAATGTTACAAAATATTTAAGACAGCACATGCATCAATATCATACAACACATCCCTGCCATTAATCAGGGTTAATTCGTCTTAGCTTTATCTTTATTTACAATTTTATATCTTGATATTTTTACCGCAACAATTTTTGCCAGAGCGCACGTAGTTTTATAGCTTCAGGAGAGTAGTCGTCAATCCGATATACACTATTATCACCTCCAATAACTTAATTTAAAAGTGAGGGACATTAAATGACCACATATAGATATACTACTGAAATTAACAAGAATATGCCGTTCATATAGAACACTTGATTAATATCACCACCACAGATATTAATGCTATAAAGATATTATAGCTGATGTGAGGTTATCCAGTCCTGGTGGCATTTCGCTTAGAGCAATATCGCCGCACAGAAAAAATTATTAAATTTCTCCAATCACCACATTTATTCCAAATTCATAATATCCAGCAAACAAGTTGTTGATTTTGCACCTATTACCAAAATGTTTATATTGATTACTAAAAATTTTAAAATTTTGAAAAAAATTTTTCAATAAATGATATATTTAATTTTAATTAAAAAAGTGATCAAAAAACTTTGCCATTTCAAACAATGTGTTAATTTATTTAAATAAATATTGACAATTCCCAACAACAATTCTACATGTTTAAATAATTTTATTTTAAACGAAAAAAGTCAATTAAGATTTTTTGTTATTTAATTAAAATTTTAATTGAAAATTTATTTCAAAACAACTAAAATGTTAATTAAATCAAAATTAAATTTTTAATGTTTTTCAGCTAAAAAAATTATTGATTCAATTATCACATTTATTAAATTTAAATTCTTTTTAAACCATTTTTTTAATTGATAAAACACTTTTTTCTGTGCGTGATCCAGTGGGCGATGCAGGATATTATATTATGCCTCCAAGTCATAATTTTTTTTAGGAGTCTAATAATCAATTTTCTTGATTAGATTGCTGCAAGCTGATTTATCATCTTTTATGCGAATAAAACCCTTAAATTCAGAGAGAATTTCAGTAAAAGAATTCCTGTAGGAATCCTTGTCATCCCAATTTTTTCTAATGAAGTCGTCTTAAGTGGTTTTCTAGACACGAAGTACAATAATAGAATACAATTTCTTGTACCACAAAGGCAATCAGAGCATGTAAAGGAAAATGTACCTTTCATTTTCATTAACAGGGCTATATACTTATCGGAAACATTATGACACCAAAGATGGTGACATAACCCGGAATTATTACAATTTATATTTCCCTGAGTCATTGCGATGGAATTATTACACGATCCACGCTCAGAGGTTTTGGTGACAGACGGCATATTTGTTTTCCCCAAAAGTAATTAAAACAGCAGCAACAAACTTAAAATTACCATTTTTTTTAAAAAGTAATCATAAAGTTTTAGGGTATTCATATAATCGAGCTTTTGCTTTAATCGGTTAATCGCTCGATTAATTAACCGAGGTTTTGGTTTAATCGGTTAATAATCGGTTAACCGATTAATAAAGTTTTTTTTTTATAAATTAAGTAATTTCAATAATAAAAATACATAAATTATTTATTATTTGGAGCTCATTAGTAGAAAAAACCACTACATAACAAACACAACCAAGCTTGAACTAAACTGAGCAAACAAAAAAATAATTCATAAATATGTTATACATCTCAAAGAAATAAATACTCAAGCTCGAGGTCATAAGTTTTTTAAATAATTTTTATTTATTTAAATAACTCCAATATTTCGATATTTCTTGAATATCATCATCAGGGATAATTAAATTATTAATAAAAATCACAAAAAAGTTTTCCTTATTGTCTATGTAATGTAGTGTTTACTACCGTCGTCATGACTGTACCGTTGTATAAAGAAAAGGTCGAATAAAACAAAACTAAAGTTTATTATATTATACATATTTTTTAATTAATACATAAATATTTTGTAGTAATTAAAAAATAAACTAATTTTATCAGTTATTTCAATAGTTTAAGGAGACCTAAAAAAATAATCTTTTAGAAAAATGTTTAGGATTAAAGCGATTCTTTTCTTTAGTTTTGATAAAACTTGACTTCAACAAATTCTTTCACTTCTCGTTGATGTTGGAGAAATCGAAAGCAACCCATAATACAGAATATCTAATTAGACAGTCCTTTTCCTGGATTTCTCTAAACATATATAAAATCTTCCATTATGCCATTAGAGTCCTGTTTTAATTTTTTTTTTTAATTTTTAACTCTTCTAATGGCTTCGGTTAATTTTGTTAAAAGATTGATATGAGAAAATATGAAAAGAAACAAATAACAAAGCACATACGGCCATTTTCTCAAAATCGAAATCACGTGAAATTTAAATCGATATACATTTTCAATTGAATTTTTGTTAAAATGAACGAATCGATTACTGATTTAATAAGTAGTTTGGGTAGCGGAAGTTGGTCCTCAAAGTATAATATATTGAACATGACAAATTTTTATGAACTTTGAAAACGGTAGAGTTTCCAAAATAGGTTCGGTTTCAATTCCACGTGATTTCGATTTCCGGAACATTCCCGATACATATAA
This sequence comes from Pollenia amentaria, assembly GCA_943735925.1. Taxonomy (NCBI): domain Eukaryota; kingdom Metazoa; phylum Arthropoda; class Insecta; order Diptera; family Polleniidae; genus Pollenia; species Pollenia amentaria. The sequence continues at coordinate 180,421,858 of OX031007.1, read as the reverse complement.
AATGTACGTGAAATAAAAAGCTGTTGACAGCAAACAAATTCTCTCTTTACACCTTCTTTTCTATGCAATCAGATGAAATAAATAATTAAAAACACAAAAAAATGTGTTATAATACTAAAAAAATTAAAATTTTCGTTTAATCGACTGCAATTTACCGGTTTAATCGTTAATCGAAAATAGCCATTTTTAAAAAAACCGATCAGTTAACCGGGTAGTAATTATCGGTTAATCGGTTAACCGATTAAATGAATACCCTAGTAAGTTTACAAAGAGCGAAACAACAAACTGATCGCAATGATATTAAAACGATCAGTATTTAAACTTAGGACATTCAGATATAACAATTTGTCACGATAAGCAAAATGGTTAAAACTTTTGAATACTATGAAGAAGTTCATTGTTAAGCATTTCGATTAAAAAAATTTAAAAGCACGTTTTCCAGTTTTTTGTTTTTTGTTAATTTTGGTTTTTGTGTATACTTTATCAAACAAACAAAAGAATAGTACACACAGAAAAAATGTTTGCCAAAAATGATTCAATTAGATAATTAATTGGTGTACATTAATTTTTTCCATTAATTTTTTGTTTGCTGCAATTCATTTTTTTAACCAAAACACATAAATTTAAATGTTTGTGTATTTTTTACAAATAAGTTAATTGATATGTTCAATTCTTTTACAGGGGCAAAATTAGTAAAAAAAAAATTCAATTGTCTGAATGAATTGTTTAATTAAAGTCGATTTTCTATTTTTTTCTGCAGTTTTATTATTCAAAATTTTTATTGAAATAGTACAGTTTTTTTTATTAAAAAGAATAAAAGAAATTTTACTTAAATATAAAAGAAAAAAAAACCAAACTAAATTTAGATATAAAAAAAAGAAAAAAGAAATATGCGAGCGAACTCTTATTTCAATGCTGAAATTTTTTTAACTGAAATATATATGGAGTCTATATTTAATTTTAAATTTCCTTTTTTAAATGTTAACAAGGAATTATTTTCTGCTCTACTTTTACCTTTTAATTTTATTACTACTGCAACACACGACAGGTATTTTCAGTAAGTTTCCAATAACTGCCAATACATTTCATCACTTTCCTTAATCATCCCTTTCCTCATAGATGGGGCTGCTGGGAAAATTGACTGGACTTGAATAACGATGTGTTCGTGAATAATTACAAGTTGGTGTGTAAGTCGCGGAAGACAAGCCAAAATATGGCGCATTGGACGCATAAGGAGGCGATGAGGCTTGTACAGAATCCGGCGAATATGATGAACAATAAATAGGTGAATTTGGAAAATAATCTGGCGAGCTAGGGCTGTATTGTGGAGAGCCCGTATGATCTTCACCGTATGAAGGTGAAGATGGTGAATACTTGTGTAAATCTGGAGAATATTGTGGAGAGCTAGGGCTGGATTGTGGAGAACCCGTATGATCTTCACCGTATGAATCTGGAGAATATTGTGGAGAGCTAGGGCTGGATTGTGGAGAACCCGGTGATCCATCGTATGTATGTGTTGAATATTTGGGTGAAGTAGGTGAATATCCCACTTTAGTTTGCGAATACATTGGTGAGACGGCTGGGATATATCGTGAAGCAGAACAATTAGGAGAAGAGACAGAATTAGCTGGTGCTACCGGGGTACAAGTGGGCGATCGAGGTGAATAAGAAGGCGAAGATGGCGAATAGGAAGGAGAACTCAGTGTATAATTTGAAGATGTTGGTAAATTTTCACTTTTCGGCGAATACATATTTGAATCACTGCCCGTAAATAAATGTAAATTAGATGTTTCCTCTTTGGGTATAATTTTCTTACTAATTTTATTTAATAAATCTTAACATTACTTAAAATTAAGCAAATTTAAGCACATCTAGAAGTAGGTATTAGTTTATTATCACAATCTGCTTATCTTATTTGTGGTTTTAATGACTACTCCTTGTTCACAGCAGGCATAGATTTATTGTTAAAGTGTAAACACAAGATAAGTGTTTTTGCTAAATCTATTTGTAATCTTGAATTAGTTTGAACATGCGTTAATATATTTTAAGAAAATTTCTCGCTGTTATCTTCAAGTTTTGCTTCAAATAAAATTATTTAACATTACAGAGTTTCATTATTTTTAACACTGAAAGGTTACTATTCTTTTTAGTATACTAAGGTTACTTTTCGTCGAATCGACGAAATGTTTAAAAACAAATTCTAGCGGAACGACTTTTGAAGTAAACAGTTATAAAAACATTTTTTAATTAGGTATTTTATAAATAAAATAAAATAAAGCATAACAAATTTCACAAAATTTATTACGAATTACAACTCAAAAACGTTTTAAGTTTGATTATTTTTTTAAAGTTTTCTTCGTCAGCTTACGTTGCTGAAAAAGGGCATTGAATACACATACAAAAGTTATTTGACAAAGTGTAAATGAGTTTCGTCGATTCGACGAACAATAAACATCCATGGTTAAACATTTAAGTATTAAGTATTCCCTCGGACAACATGACACAAATTATTTCCTTACTTTAAAGTCTTAGAAACATTATTTAGATTTTTTCTTAAACTAACTTTTTTTCCTTTTTAACTCTTATCAGGGATTAAAAATCGGTTTTCTGATTTTGTACCAACTGTAAACACAAAATTCATATTTTTGACCACGACGACGCCTAAATTTTTATAAACTTGACACAGCGATATGGATTTATTTGTAAAAGCTTTAAATATTGTTGAATACAGGAACGGCGCAGAAGCAAAAGGTAAAAAAAACTGCAATTGTACCATTATATTCCTAATAAATTGCCTAAACTCAAATTATGTTGAACGTTAAATCCTTGACAAATAAAAACGAAGTTTAGCCTCACAAATGCATTACCATTTCCTTTGATCAGATTCAGGCGGTCGTGCTCGATGAGAAAAGACGTGTTTCTTTTAACTCCGCATACGGTTCTTTTTTTTTTAACATAAATTAGTTAATAATATCAGTTTAACAAGCGAATTTGGACGCTCAATATAAAAGTGAACAAAAGAATAACTATAAAAAAAAATTAAGAAAAAAAAAAATACAAGTAAAAAAAATATACCTACATATGTATGTATGTACGCACATACATACTTGCAAATAATCTGTGCAAAAAAATATTTATTCTTTTTTTCTTTTATTATCTCGGTGTAACAACATTATACATAATAAAAAGAGCACAGTCAACAAAAAAAAAAAAAAAAAAATAAAAACAAAAAAATAAAAAAAATAAAAAAACGGTGAAAAAAACAAAAACAACTCTATATGAGTAATAACAATGAAACAACAACAAAAGTAAATGATATTCATGCTAGTGAAAGCAATGTGGAAATAAACACAACAACAGAAAACAATTCAAGCGTTACCACTGTTACCATAATCCCAAACATAGACGCAATTGTAAACAAACAAGAAAAAAGTTGTCAAAAACCACAAGTGCAAGTTGGTATGGATAGGTATATAACAGTGCTTAAACGTGGTCGCAGCCCTGCCTCTTCAGCTGTTGCCTCTGCCTCGAAAGTTCCATCTTTTGATAGAATAAACTCGCAAAATCGTTTTGCAATTCTGGAGGATGAATCTTCTGAAACACCCAACGTCATAAAATCGTCGAAGCCACCGCCGATATATCTTAGAGAGCAAAACTCAAGTGAGCTAATAAAAAGTTTAATATCGGTGATAGGTGAAAATTCGTTTTACGTAGCTGCAATCAAGCGTGGTAATATTAACGAAACAAAAATACAAATTAATAATGAGAATGATTTTCGTAAATTAATTAATAAGTTTGAAGCACTTAAAAAAAGCTTCTATACTTACCAGCTGAAAAGCAGCAAAGGTCTGCAGGTTGTGATAAAGGGCATTGACTCATGAGTGGACCCAGACGAAATAAAAACATTTTTAGAAGAAAAGGGTTTCAAAATTAAAAATGTTACATATATTAAAAATAGGGAAAAAATCCCCAACCACTATTTCGAGTGGAGTTAGAGCCCGGCGACGTTAAGCTAAAAAAAAATGAAACGCATCCCATTTACAGTTTAAAATACATCCTGTACAGGAAAATAACGATAGAAGAGCCGCACAAAAGAAATGGGCCCGTTCAGTGTTTAAACCAGTGTTTAAATTGCTTGCTTTAAAATAGCAACAGTCGCACATTTTTGCTTTGTTTACATTTTTTGCAGCAAATTAAAAAACTGTGTGTCTAAGTGTTTACTTAACTCTTTGATAACGAGTCAGCAAAAGCAAAAAAGCAAAAGCAAAACAAAGAGAGTAAATAATTTGTTTAAACTCGCTATGTGCATGTACTCTGCTAAATCTGTCAGCAAAGAAGCCACTTAAGAAAACAAATTTTCTGTTGCTGTAAGTATTAAGTTTTTGATTGTTTTTTTTTTGCTTTTGATGCGCTTAAAGTCAGCAAGTTAACTTCTTTGCTGTTGCTGGAACTTAATATATTATGAACGAATTTGTTTCGAATTTTTTTTGGTATTTTGCGTTTTTTTTTAATAAATAGGTACATACATACATAAATGAAACTACACGTTTTTTTAAACTAATTTGTTTATTTTGTGTTATGTAATTATGTATATACCTATTCTATGAAACTAACGCCTGCAACAGCAAGCAACAGCAATGAAGTCAAAAACAGCAAAGAAGTTAATACTCGCTGAATTTAAGCACATCAATTTACAGTTAAGCCAAAGCAAAAAAAAATAAACAAAAACTTATTACTTACAGCAACAGCAATTTTTTTTTTCAAGTGGTTGCTTGGCTGGCTTTTTAAGCTGAGAACATAAACATGGTGAGAATAAATAAATTATTTACTCTCACTTTTTCTGCGTTTGCTTTTGCTTTTTGCTTTTGCTGTGTTCTTTTTCTTAAGTTAAGTTAAGCAATTACAAAAACATTAAAAATAGTCAAGCATTTTTAAACACTGGTTTAAACTGCCAAGAATTTGGTCATACTAGGGCATACTGCTATTTACCCCCTGTTTGTGTCGTATGTGGAGAACTACATGGTACCGTCCAGTGTGATAAGTCAAAAAATGACCCTAATGTAAAAAAATGTAGCAACTGTGGTGGTAATCACACTGCCAACTATAGAGGATGAAAAAATAAAACGCATCCCATTTACAGTTTAAAATACATCCTGTACAGGAAAATAACGATAGAAGAGCCGCACAAAAGAAATGGGCCCGTTCAGTGTTTAAACTGCCAAGAATTTGGTCATACTAGGGCATACTGCTATTTACCCCCTGTTTGTGTCGTATGTGGAGAACTACATGGTACCGTCCAGTGTGATAAGTCAAAAAATGACCCTAATGTAAAAAAATGTAGCAACTGTGGTGGTAATCACACTGCCAACTATAGAGGATGTCCGGTATATTCTATTGTCAAGCGTTCTGTTGAACAGAAACTTAATCCCCCTCAAACGCAGGCAACTTATCAAGAAAACACTAACGGCGCACAGTGGCGCCCGTAGAGCAAGCGAGGTTGCAAAAATCAAAATTTTCATGAGTGCCGACGAAGTTTTGAATAAACCCATGTTATAGGAAACTTTTCAACGATTTCAAATATGCCACTCTTAATAATATCACATTTTTAGTTTAGAAGATATAACCGTTCAAAGTTGACCGACTTTCGGTTTTCAAAAAAACACACAATTTTTAGTCAATTTGTTGCGATTTCAGGTGTAATATCACGAAAAATAGGTAACGAATCGCCTTATTTTTTGTTTGTATTGATTGATGTATTTATTAAATGTATAATGATAAAAAAAAAATTAACTGTTTGCTCTGTGTTTCTCCTGGTAAATCACTATTTAAAAACTATCCGTTTTTTCACTATTTTTCAACTTTGACGGAAAATAAAAAAAAACTATATTTTTCTATATTTGCCATATTTGAAAAACCTGTTCTTTGATTAGTTCTTTACATAATTCAAAATTTTTATCTGCCCGTACGTGCCCGTTTGGCTTCTAGAGGTAAAAAAGTTTAAAAAGACATGGTTGCAGAAATTGTATGGCTTCCATCACTTATATGTTTTGACTGACAGTAGTTTGATCTAATAGTTTGAAAAAAACTACTCATTGAAATTAGCAGGTACGTACCTCACATAAACAATACTTTGGCGTACAAATGGTCAGGAACAATATTGACTTGTGGTCCCTACAGGTAGGCACAAATCTTATTTGGACACGTGCATAATATCAAAATTGCATTATTCAGCCTAAATCCATATGTATGCAGTAAACATGTAAATTTTTAGGCATGGTAGCATAAGCCTATATATTGCAAAATAAGCATAATGCCTGGATTAGTCTACGACTGAAAGTTGGCGCAACAATTACTGAAACCATTAAACAATTTAAGTACTGAAAACATGGCGTTGAACAATTTAAAATTATTTGAACTGTTTAGAAAGTCAACCACACCAAAGTTTTTCACGGAAGTGAAAATTCTTCCTGAGAAGTTGACATTGATCAGCAAATGGGGCTGCGATGGATCATCCGGACAAAGCGTTTATAAGCAAAGGATATCTTCCGATGACGCTACAATATCGGATGGAAATATGTTTATGGCATCTGTTGTTCCTTTGCGGCTAAAATCGGATGATTCCCTACACTGGAAAAATCCACGACCGTCATCAGTGCATTATTGCCGACCAATAATGTTTCAGTTTGCAAGGGAATCGACAGAACTCATAAGGACTACGGTGAAGGACATTGAAGAACAAATAAGCAAGATTAAGCCTACAAAGCTGCAAATTGGAGAAGGAAAATATATTGAATGCAATTACGAGTTCCACCTGACCATGGTTGACGAAAAAGTCGTAAACGAACTGACAGGAACAACCTCAACAATGTCATGCCCGATTTGCAAAAAGAGTCAGAAGAACTTTTTTCAATTCAATTCAATTTATTTCATATATAATATGTTACATCTCAATTTTATATAATTAGTTGTAAAGAATTTAAGATAAGTATCTTTTTCTGCTTAATTATAACATATTTCAATTAGTTTTTGGAGGTAAAAATTTAGCAAAAACCTATTTAAACCCCTTTTTTCGTTTTATTTTTATATTTTTTTTTATCGATTTTTTACTATTATTTGTCAGAAGAACTTTGGTAATTTAAACGATTCTACAAATGAGGAGAATTACGAATATGGAATGTCACCAATGCACGCAAGGATAAGGTGTATGGAATTCTTGCTAAAACTGGCATATACCCTACCACAAGAGGAGGAAAACTTCGATGAAAATACATCAATAAAGGATAAGGAGAAGATCAGAAAGAAGCAAATACAGGAGGCTTTTTTTAAACAAGTTGGACTAAAAGTAGACTGTCCCAAGCACGGATACGGTAAATCAAACGATGGAAACACTTCTAGGAGATTTTTTGAAAATGATGAGGCAGTAACTAGAATCATTGGAATTGACAATCAAATCGTGAAAAGATTGGGAACGATCTTGGATGTTTTAAACTGCAAAGAAAATGTCAATTCTACAAAATATGGAGAATATGCGTCGAAAACTGCATCTCTTTTAGCAGAAATGTATCCACAGAAGAAGTTGACCCCGACCGTCCATAAAATATTGGCGCATGGCAAAGATATAATTGAGTACCAGTCTTTGCCAATTGGAGAGCTTTCTGAAGAAGCACAGGAGTCTCTTAACAAATTTTATAAAATATATATATTGCACAACACATTCAAAGCATCAAGGGTAAGGCAAAAAAGGGACCTCTTCAACATGTTGGCAGCATCTTCCGATCCACTTATTTCTTCCCTGCGGCATGTGAAGTCACGAATAGAGTTACAAAATAATTATAGTTTAGAAATGGTTAGTCTTTTAGATATACCTTCTCTTACGAATTGTGATGAATATTTTACAGAAAATTTAAAAAATAAATTTAAAAAAAAAATAATTTTTTTTTTAATTTGTTGGGTAATAATTTAAAACATAAAACCCTTAAGAAAAAAATAAAAACAATCTAAAAATGTAAAAATAATTTTTTTTAGTTACCATAAAATTGATTTTTCTACTAATTTTAACTTTGATAACCCATAAGTAGACCCCTACAAAGCGTAGCACCCTTTCCAAACGCTCATTTCATAGGCTGAACAGTTATCTATCATATGCTGTTTAAACTGTTCAATTATCTTATTCTGTTCAAAAGATATGATTTTTGCAACGAAAAAACTCAAATGGCGCCACTGTGCGGCGTTCAAATACCGCAGCCAAATAATAACAGAACCTCGTACGCTAGTGTCTTAAAATCTAATCATATGCCATTGCAAGGTGATTTACCAAATAATGACGAAATTCCCACTTCTAATTTAACTCGGCTAGAAAAAACCATGGAAACATTAGTGCAAACCGTTAACAATTTTACCAACACAATGGGTAACATGATGCAAGAAATGTTAAGAATGCAATCGATGTTATTACTAAATAAGCCATGAACTGTCTAAAAATTTGCTTTTGGAACGCAAACGGCATCCGCCAACATAAAAATGAACTAGAATACTTCCTTAAAAATAAACAAATCGATGTTATGATGGTTTCTGAAACTCATCTGACCTCGAGAAATACGTTTAAAATCAATGGTTATATATTATATGATACCAAGGACCCTCGAGGTAGAGCTTGTGGAGGTTCTGCCATTTTGATAAAAAACCGAGTAAAACACTACTTAATGTGCGATCATCGTGAAGATTATCTCCAAGCAACGAGCATTTGCGTTGAGGAATTAAATCGAAACCTAGTTATTTCATCAATATATTCACCACCTAGATTTTCAATATCAGAAAGCCAATATAATAAATATTTCAAATCATTAGGACCCTGCTTCCTGGCTGCTGGCGATTATAACGCTAAACATACTTTCTGGGGGTCACGACTTATTACGCCTAAGGGTCGTGTTTTGTTTAACACAATTCGTAAAATGGATCTAAATGTGGTCGCGAGCGGTGAACCAACATATTGGCCTACTGATCAGCAAAAAGTTCCAGATGTCATAGATTTTGGAGTGGTTAAAAACATCCCCGCAGAAGCGATTTATGTTGAGGCTTCCTTAGAATTATCTTCCGACCACACACCTACAATTGTTACTATAATGATTCCAAATAGAATCGTATCGCCGTCTGGGTGCTTATCGAAATTACCCTCACAAATAAATTGGTTAAAATATAAAAAATTTCTTAGTGCCCATTGCACAGAAAATATTCCGCTTAGCACACCGGAGAGCGTGGATCTCGCTATTGTTAATTTGGACAGTTATCTCAAACTAGCTGTTCAACATTCCAGCACAACCCTCATAAAAACCAAAAACAATATCATATATTCTGTAGATGTCGAGCGTCTATTGACTGAAAAAAGGAGAGTTCGAAGAGAGTGGCAATTGCACAGATCCCCCCAACTTAAGACTTTATTAAAAGAGTGCACAAAAAGGCTAAGAAAGTTACTGCAGTCCCAAAAAACTGCATCCTTTGAAAAATATCTTAAGGAACTTGATGCAACTCCACAATCAGACTACTCATTATGGCGTGCAGCTAGAAATCTTAAAAGACCAGTTATCACTAAACCACCATTAAGAAACTTAAACGGAAGTTGGGCAAGAAATGATATAGAAAAAGGAAATCTCTTTGTTAATCATTTGAAAACCGTATTTACCGCTCACACATCTCTCGATGTGGCGGTCGAGTTACCACCTGTTGCTGTTAGAGCAGCTGTTCCACTAAGATTTGAGATAAGAGAAATCGAAAAGGCTATTCATGATTTAAACCCCAAGAAAGCCCCTGGTTTTGATAAGATCAGTAACAAAATGCTTTTGGAGCTACCCAGCATAGCAAAGAAAATTATTCTCTTTATTTTTAATGCTATTTTACGCCTTGAATACTACCCTCAGGAATGGAAAGTATCATTAGTTACCAAGATACCTAAATCAGGAAAGGATCCTACAAAAGTTGAGTCATATAGACCTATAAGCTTATTGTCTAATATATCAAAGCTGTTTGAGAAGCTGTTAGTGTCAAAATTAACCCCAATTTTAAATGTGAATAGATGTATTCCAAACCATCAATTCGGCTTTAGAAGAGAACATAGCACAATTGAACAAACCCATCGTATAGTAAACGCCATAAGAAAAACCTTTGAAGAAAAAAAATATTGTTCTGCCCTCTTCATCGATGTTTCTCAAGCTTTTGATAAAGTCTGGCATGAAGGCTTATTACATAAATTGAAGCTAAATTTACCAGTAAACACACACAAGCTGTTAGAAAGCTACTTAATCGGTCGAAAGTTTATTATTAAAGAAGGTGCTTTTGTAAGTTCTCCTCAGCCAATTGACGCTGGAGTCCCTCAGGGAACGCAAAAATGCGTACATATAACATTCACCTTGCTTCGGGAGTCATGTCCCCCTATTAAAATCAATAATCAATTAGTGCCCCAACAATCGCATGTAAAATATCTCGGAATTCATCTAGATCGTCGTTTAACATGGAAATGCCACATAGAAGCAAAACTAACACAAATGAAACTAAAAGCAATTCAACTTAATTGGCTTATTGGAAGAAACTCTGTTCTTAGTCTCGATTGTAAACTTCTACTTTACAACTCTATCTTAAAACCAATTTGGTGCTACGGTATTCAGTTATGGGGCACTGCCTCGGCTTCTAATATCGAAAAAATTCAAAGGCGACAAAATAAACTTCTTCGAACAATCACAGCCGCTCCCTGGTATGTTAAAAACTCAAATATTCACAAGGATCTCAATGTGCCGTTAGTTAAAACTATTATTACGAAGAATGCAGTAAAATATTTAAAAAGACTTGAGTCGCACCCAAATCCACTAGCTCGAAATATTTTAAATTACAGCGGCCACTCTAGATTAAGGAGAAGAGATACAGCAGGACTCATCAGACAAGAAGAGCGCTAAACATCTACATATGTGAACAGAAACCGTGAAGAGAAAAATTTTCGTCTAGCATTGGCAGGACAAAAATAAAGTATTAGTATAAGATTTGATTAATTATTGTTAGTTCATATTTAATATATGAAGATTCAATAAATAAATAATGAAAAAAAAAAAAAAAAAAAAAAAAAAAAAAATTCCTTTGATCGAAATATTATGATTATTATTCGACACTACTTAATAATCACTTCATGCAATTTAGGCTGGGTTTTTTAAATCTCAGTTAAACTAGGCTTAGTAAATTTTGGAAAAAGCTGCTGCCATTACCAAGTTTGTATACAAAATTTTGAAGGAACAGCTTAGTTTTGCTTAAAATGTTGGTATTAAATGAAATAATAAAAAAAAATCACATTTCGCCAGAAAAAACCGAGTTTCAGATTACGTTAAAGTTTTAACTTTATCCACATCTCAAAAACCTGGCCTTACAAAAACTTATATATATATATTGTATATGTTCAAAACTTTGGAAGGAAATTGCTCAAATTTCCCTTCTAAAAAAATGTTTTTCCGTATAGAAACCCTACCTCTAATACAGTTACTGTGTAGGATATTGCATAGTCTGGCTTGATCGGTTAACCGATTAATTACTACCCGATTAACTGATCGGTTAATATAAAATTGGCTATTTTCGATTAACGATTAAACCGGTTAATTGAAGTGGATTAACCGATTAACCGATGTAACAAAATTTTTAATTTTTTGTAGTATTATTACATATTTTTTTGAGTTTTTCATTATTTGTTTCGTCTTATATACAAAAGGTATGTGTTTAGAAAATAATTTTTCATATAAACAAAGAAGGTGTTCAGTGATCTTCATTTTGAATAAGTGTTTGCTGTCAACAGCTTTTTGTTTCACGTACTTATTTTATGTATGTGTTTAGGTATTTGTTTCTTCTTATATCAATCGTTTAACAAAATTAACGGAAACAATTAGAAGTTTTATCAAAACATAAGATATCGCTTAATTCCTAAACGTTTAAGCCAAATTATTTTTCTGAGAGATTATTTTATAAGATGTCCTTAAGCTTTTAAAATAACTTTTAAAATGATATAACCATAATATGTATTAACTAAAAAATATAAATATTATATATATAAATTATTTTTTTGTTTGCTCGTTTTAGTCAAGAGCTGTTGTTATTGTTTTTTTACTTATAAACTCCAAATAATAAATAATTTATGTATTTTTTTTTATTGAAATTTCTTAATTTATTAAAAAATATTATTAATCGGTTTACCGTTTAGTATGTAAAATGACTGAAATGTGTCTAACATCTAAGCCCTAAAATATGTCTTCAGGATAAGTGCTTGACAGGATCACGTTTACAAAAATGAGCTAATGAAACTCAATTTGCTCAAAAAACGTTTTATCTTTTTTTTCGAATTTCTCCACCTAAAACATTTTTTAAATAACATTGTTCGACATTTAACAATTGGCAGTCCTTTAAAAAAATATACATTTTTTTTAATAAGTTATAAGCAATTCCATTTAAATTTATACAAAAATATCATTATCATTGCCATCACTCTAATTTTTATTACTTTTAACAAGAAATAAATTTTGATTTTCGAAAATTGGCAGCTTATGACATTTGGCTGATCTTCAAAATATTGCATTTACTGTTTATTCCAATTTCACCACTATAAACGGAACAAAATTATTCATAAAAAACCAAGAAAATAATATAAAAAAAAATTTTTGTTTAAAACAATAGAAAACCCATTACAAAATTATGATGCCATTAGAGGCGTAGGAAGAAGTAAAGAAATTCATTGCAAAAGTGTAAAAAAAAACGTGAGAAATTTTTTTAATTTATTACGTATAATTTTTTTTTTAACAATTTATTTATATTACCTCGTTGGTTTTTTTTCTTTAAAATATTCGTTGCTAAAACGTGTACATGGAAGTCACAGAAACAGTTTCCCTACTCAGACGTCGGCGAACAAACATATATGTGTATGTATAGTATTCATTATATTTATGAACGTTTGCTGGTACGTTATGAATTATAATTGTTTTTATTTTTTATGGTGTTGAACTTGTAGCTGAAATATTTTTGAATGAAATATAACCGTTAAAATAAATGGAAAGAAACAAAATGTTTACACTTACGCGTGGATATGTACTTTTCAGGTGCTCAATTGCCTCTTTATCTCTATTCATAGCTTTTACATGATTTTTTATTAAGCCTAAATTGAATGTACTGGCGGCAAAAAATATATTTTTTTCTCTCTCTTAACCAAAGGATCATTTGCGATGTCTTGTCTTCCCGAAATCGCATGTAATCTAAAGGGCCAATTTTGTTTTATGAAATAAAGCGTTTTGTATCTGCCCTTCTACTCACTCAAAAAGCAACAACATTTTGTGTAGCTTCCTTGTAAACCCCCTGGCATTACCACAATCTTTAAATCGGGACATATGATTCACAAATAGCGATTGTGTCGAATTCTATTGATCAATTACTTCATGGTTTCGTACTTACTTCATGTTCGGTAGGTTCGTATTAACTGCATGAGCCAATGATACCGACGGATTTGGATTTCCCTTATGTAGCAACACTGCTTTTAGACTCAGTTTGGATCAGCCAATGAAAAGTCTCAAAGACATTGAATCCTTAAGCAGGTGTAGTTTTTGAAGGAGATTAGGAGGGTCAGTGCAAAAAGGCAAATCTTGATATCTGGAAAACAGTTGAGAGAACTGAAAAAAAAACGAAATATTTGTATTTTTTTTAACAGGTTCCTCGTTGTAATCTGAAGCCTAAAATTTGGGTCTTAGATTTCGGACGTTCCAAATCGAGACCTTGATTTCTTATTTATTCACAAATACCATCGTCAGTATCGAAAAGGAAACCATTCTTATGAAAAGTAAAATTGTTTATGGCATCAAAACTGGACATGTTAGATGAATTCGATGAATACATATTTGGATTAAGACTGTCAATATGTATAAATTCTACATATGGGCATTTCAATCTCACGGTACGTGGTATTTGTACACCTTCCGAGAGGTAAAGATTTTGCAAATATCGCTCTGTCAGTATCGAAATGTAAACAATTCTAATGCTTTTAACTGGACATGCTAGATAAATTCTGATACAATTTTCGGATTAAGCATTTCAATATGTATATATCGTCCGTTTAATATGCAAACCTGCTAAATCCACTTTTTAAGTAAATTGAGATTTTGATGCTGTGTGGTAGAGAAAGATACTCCTCGTTGATCAGCGTGTAGTTTTTCTTCAATTTGAGTCTTGAAGTGTGTAAACAGGTTTGATAAGAAAAATTCTCCCTTGCTGCAAATATGATATAGTTAGACGTTTTTTGTCTCTCCTGTAAAATATACTGAAAGGGAGTTAGCAGGTTTGCACATTAAACCGACGATATATCAATAATTGTGAACTTTAAACAAGCCGGTGCCGATGGAATTTAGGTTTATTCTTTGCATTGATGAAAACCATGTCTGTGATATGAGTTTAGTGTGTTATATCCGAAAAGTCTATGTTTAATTTTGTATTTTGTTCAAATTTAAAACCTCTTAGAAAAATTTATATCTCAAACAAGTTACAATCCTTAGGTCAGTTCGATTAACCTTCTTGCAATTTTATTGTATATAAAATGTTTTTACATTACCAATTAAACAAATTAAAGAGTTGTCAGTTTTAATTTTGCACGTAATAAGTGCAGGGTGGGCCAGAATGAGCAATATGGTTTGAATTCTTTATAACTTTTCAATTATTATTTTTTCTTTTTTTTTTGTTGAAATTAACTATTTATAACTATACAAACGAACGACGAACAAATATAACTGAATTTTATTTTTAAAACCTACCATCTATTTTGTTGACACAGCGTGCCTATCGTCGTCATTTTAATATTGTAACAAAATGCTTTTGGGGCTACATCCCATAGCAAAGAAAATTATACTTTTTATTTTGAATGCTATATTACGCCTTGAATACTACCCTCAAGAATGGATGTTTTCCTTAGTAACCTTGATACCAAAGTTGAGTCATACAGGCCTATTAGCTTATTATCTAATATTTAAAAGCGATTTGAGAAACTACAAGTATCAAAATTAACGCTGATTTTAAATTAAAATAGATGTATTCCAAACCATCAATTCGGTTTTAGAAGAAAGCACAGCACAATTGAACAAACTCAACGAATAGTTCTGTGGTTTTCACGAATAATCGCGTAAGTTATAAAATCAAAATTTTCAGGAGAGCAAAAACAATTATTTTTTTCAATTGCGGCTTCTGTTGATGCTTTTTTAAACTTTTTTCTTAACAGTGACTTTCTACGTATTATACATAGTTTTCATGACAAAATCCTCACAGGATCACAATCTGTAAAAGAATTAAAAATGCATATGTTTGATTGACTCATTAAGTGTGTGCAATATAACATCATATCTCCACATAAGTTCTTTTTTGTGAAAATAAATGTTATCATTTTAATCACACATGACGACTTACGTTGTTATTTTTACGACTTTAGTTGTTATTAATTATAAAAATTAAATATAAAAATTTTCAAAACATACCTTCATATTTTTTGCACGAATAACAACATAACATAACATATGCTTTTTATTTGGAAACATATTCAGCAATTTTACAATTTTTGGCGATGTACGTCGACATAAATCGTTATAATAGCAAAATATTTTATTAAACAGTTAACTTAAGTTGTTTTTAGCAGAAAAAAATTAATAATACTACATTATATTCTAAAAAGCTTAATACTTATAAAAACCTAATGCAAAATTTAACACTTTGACATCATTATCTCAATTTCGGTAAAAACCGACTTACGCGATTATTCGTGAAAACCACAGAGTTAATGTCATAAGAAAAGCCTTTAAAGAAAAAATATTGTTCTGTACTCTTCATCGATGTCTCGCAAGCTTTTGATAAAGTCTGGCATGAAGGCTTATTACGTAAATTGAAGCAAAACTTACCAGCAAACACATACCTTGGCGCCCAATAAAACCATATTATCCAATTTTTTTAATTTCCGGATGGCCTTTTAACGCCTTTTCCGCGCATTCATTTAAAATATGCATAAATGAATTAATAACCGGCTCTGTTAGACTTTCAGAACGAGCGCGGCTAATTTGATTATTGAAATCTACACTATACGTTAGGTATTCTATTAATAGTTGAGTGGAAGGTAAAGTTGAAAGAATATGTTTACAGTTAGCAACAGCAGAACGGATCTTGTGTAATGAACGATGCTAATGATGTATTTATATTTTGTTTGGAATTCTTCACAAATAAATTTTACCAACTCTTCTGTAAACTGTTTTCCGTCCGCCTATGGAAAAGGGGCCAAAGCATTCTTCCTGCGTTTATAGACCATGCACTTCGAACAAAGCAAAATTTGAATAAATACCTCCACATTTTCCACTTAACACATTTACACTTAACATTCCAAAATGCTCATAATCGTCTATCTGAGCAGCTTATAGGCAATACTATGGATCGATTCATGACCAGATTTCGTTTTTTTTTTTTTGGTAATATCGCCGCTGCAGACGTGAGTTTATATAAACTCGATTGCTTTTTTAAACCGTTCTCAGCCTCGGTTTCTGCCCGAACACTACTTGGAAAATTTCAAGGAAAGATTTTGGTCTCCATCCAAATCATTGGGAGTAGAAAAGGTTCCAACAACACGAACCAGCATGCCAAATAGCGCGTGAAACCATCACTTAGTGGAGCCAAGCGTTTGGAGACCGAATTATCTCAAGAAATGGACAAGTAAATTCTCCACCTCGTTTGTGTGATTTGATACCTTTAGACTACTTTTTATTCTTTTATTCTACTTTGATAACCCATCATTTAAAAGCCAACATTCGATGCACTATTGACGAAATTGGACAGACAAGATTCGTTAGGCATAGTCGCGAAGGCCCTATGCCAGAATTTATAATTTAACATTAAATACCATGAAATTTGTGAACTAATAAAGCCAAAACTTTGCTCATTCCATTGAATTTGTTGCGTCTTATTTTCAAAAACGTTTTTTGCCTACAAAAAAACCCCTCATAAAAGCTTAAAAAATCATTTATAATTAAAAACGAATCTAAAGCAATCATGTCGTTTTAATAAATCGGTTATATAAATTAGAAAACAAAAAAACAGTAGCTTTACTTGTTGAAGGCGTTAATATCTATCGCCGCCATCATAAAACTTTCAATAGCTCGTTCATAAGCCGTGCTTCTTTAATTGCCTGCAAAAACCAGACAACCATGTGACGTTTATGTTCGTAAAAAACTCAAATTAAACTGTTAACACTTGTTACTTCAAACTACATACTATAATTATGGTAACTTTAGTGATGGCTCTTTTTGTACATTTTATCGTTTTGTGTAGATAATACTGATTGCCAGCCGCCTCGTGTCTATAACAATAATGCATTTAGTTTAACAAATAATAAATGTACACAAAAAAGCTGATGACCATCTTGATTTGGTAGATGATGGCTATAGATTTCAAATGGTTAAAATAAGTATAAATATGACACATTGACTTAACACCTCCAACTTTTTACTATGAAAAATGTTTAAACATCTTTATGAGTTTTTTTTTATGTTTCAAAGGAAAATTAAAAAAAGCCATTGTGTGCTTGTCTTCGTTATTGACAACTCACACACTCAATTGGCTGATTATTTATGAAAATTAACATAATGCACATCTTTTTCTTTATTTCTCTCTTTCTTTTGTTGTTACCTTAACATAATTTATGTCTTACTAAATTACCATGTTTATTTTTTTTATGTTGTAATAATTTAAAAATTATATTATTAACAACAACAAAGCAATATTTTCAAGTACAAATCGAACTTCCTGTTTTCCTGAAATTGAACACGTCACATTAATAACCGAAGACAATGTCAGTGTCAATTTATTGTAGTGAAATGTGAAAAACCACAGAAGTATGTTGTAATTATTTGTGAATGTTTTTGTTGGAGTTGTTTAGTGTTGCTGTTGGTTTTGTTGTTGGAGTAACATAATCTTAATAGTTATGATCAATGACTTTTAGATTTGCAATAAACAACACCAAACAACTTTCGATTTTGTTTTTCTTTTATATTGTCATAACTGCATTTGCTTTCTTTGTGTTGCTGGAAGTTAGTTTTTGTAAAAAAGACATTCTAAAGTTGCAACCTGAATTTGTTGGTGGTTTTAGAAGGGATAGATTTGTGAGATTAGTTACAATTTGATAGATTGTTTCTGAATGAAAATATGTTTTATAATATTATAATAACTGTTGCTCGGGGTCGATAAAATAATTTTTCTTATTCTTAACACATTGTAAAAAATTGATACAAAACAAGTAAAAAATTTGTTTTTAAAGTTTATTAAAAACGATGGCCCATACTCATAGTGAAAATAATGTATACTTTAAATCAAAACCGGCTTTAACAGCATGTAAACACCATTGTTCTAAAGTATACTTTAGAAAAAGTCGACTTTATTTTTGACTATGATTATGGGCCAATATGTTTATATTATATTAAAAAACTCAACAAAAAGGTTAAATAAAATATAAGATCAGTTCAATATAAATTAAAATAAATTAATCTTTTTAAATAACGTTTTGGCTATGAAAATAATTTTATTTATTTTTAATGTTTTTTTTATTTGAAACAATTTAATTGACTACATCATACTAAACTGTTTGACCAATTTTTCGACCAAAAAAAAAAAAAACATATGCAATTGTTAACAAAATTTTGGAAGAAGGAATATGCTTCACTAATTTTAAAATTAAGTTATGAATTTTAGTCGAACTGTTTGGGTTTTAATCTAAAGATACATATATAATTATTCTGGTTTAAGTTGATTACAGCTAATTTTTTTATTTAAATTATTTTTATTTAGAAAGGAATTTGAAAGCTTATAACAATGGAATGACAAAAATAATTTTGGCTGCACATACATATGTACAAACAAAAATACATCATTTGCAGAAAAAATACAAATATTTTTTTCTAGTTCTTGTTTTGCAACGATATGTAAAAGCTCTAAGTTCAAAAATGCTAAAGAAAAAGCGCTAGGGCCCATTAAAATATGAAAATTTCAAAAAAAAAATTTTATATTTGTTAATAGTCAACATTGAAATAAATAAAATAATTTTATAGTATATTTTATTTTTTGCAAATTGACATACTAAAATGTACATTAAAACTATAAAATATATAATAGAAAAGGTGATAAGTCACAAAAAGCTATGTAAAACATAAATGTATTATTTTTAGTTGGTTTGCAAGCCAATAAAGAGTCGGCAATGAAGCAAAACTGGATTCACAGACTTAAAATATATTCAGAACTAAAGACTTTAGAAAGTTTGTTCTCTCTCCTATAAAATTTATACATTGGACTTATATCCTTTACGACTAAATGATATATACTTATATAGGTACATTATATTAAAAAAAAATTACGGACTCACCATTGTTTCACTCATTTTTATATATTTTTGTATATCAAAGAACTTTTATTATTAATGCACTTGAAATTTGACAGTTATATAATTATTTTTTTGGTGAACTTTTACTAGTCCAATACATATGTATATTCATATGTATATATGGGAAGGTAGAATGGCAATGCATATAAAATTCAAATTCAAAGCCTACTATGATGAAAATATGATACGAAAAACGGTTATATTCAAATTTATATAATAAATAATTATCATAACACAAATAAAAATATTGCTAAGGCTTATTAATAATTCAACCGCTCGCATTTTCAACCCAAACGTTAATTTTTCGGATATAGATAGCACTTGCTGGGATTGAATGTAGAATAATATGTATTTAAATACAGTAAACTAGATGTTTCATTGGAAATATGTAATAAATAACTATTAGGATAAATACTTGGATACTTATTGAAAATTTGATTAGAGATTCAATAAAAAACAAAAAATAAAAACTTGAGGGAATTTCCAAAAATTTTGTACATTCGGAAATTCGTGTATTACCGAAATAAGCAAAACATATTTTTATAATAGGGGGAGAGGGGGGGGTTAGTAAATTTCCTTTTTTCACCCCCCCTGAATCCGCGCCTGACCCCTTACATATTTTTATTTTTTTTTTTTTATATATTTGTTCTTGATAATTATTATTATTGAAAGCGAATCCATTTTCATATTTAAACTTCTATGATGGATTTTTACTTAAAAGTTATGAAATTTTTTATTTAACTCTTTTTACTTCTTTTCTCTAAAGTAACTCTTACATAAAGTACATTATTTGTGTCTCGAACTTAAATCTCTTTTTTTAGTTTCCTTAAAATTATTTTGGAAAAATGTATTATTTTTACAAAAAGTACCAAGAGCAGAAAACTTTAACCGTTATATCCCTCCTAGTAAATTTTTACTCCTAATGATATTTTTAGTAAAAATTAACCAACTTCATTTATGCTAAAGTAAAAAGCTTTCAAGTTTTCAAAAAATTATTTTGAAAAAAAAACGTGTTTAAATATAGTAAGAAGAGTACAAATTTTCACCCTGTTTTACCTTTGTGCTAACGAATATAGATTTTAATTTTGCGCAAAATCATTTAAAAAAATTTGTTAACAAAAAGTCCCAAAAGTAAAATTTTTTACCCAGTTTTTCTCCTCAAATGAACCTTATATGCTTGCTCACGGTGACCTGGGGAAGATCTAAATAAAATTTTAGTGTTACTCCAATTTTTAGGCTGATTATGTTTCTGTGCGATCAAAGAACAAAAATTAGCCAAAAAAAAGTACTTTTTTGGGAAAAAAGGAATTTATTCTTTTAAATACATTTAAAATATATACATCTTCCTAATATTCATTAAAATTTTTTTTTTTCCTCATTATTTATTTATTGAATCTTCATATATTAAATATGAACTAACAATAATTAATAAAATCTTATACTAATACTTTATTTTTGTCCTGCCAATGCTAGACGAAAATTTTTCTCTTCACGGTTTCTGTTCACATATGTAGATGTTTAGCGCTCTTCTTGTCTGATGAGTCCTGCTGTATCTCTTCTCCTTAATCTAGAGTGGCCGCTGTAATTTAAAATATTTCGAGCTAGTGTATTTGGGTGCGGCTCAAGTCTTTTTAAATATTTTGCTGCGTACTTCGTAATAATAGTTTTTACTAACGGCACATTGAGATCCTTGTGAATATTTGAGTTTTTAACATACCAGGGAGCGGCTGTGATTATTCGAAGAAGTTTATTTTGTCGCCTTTGAATTTTTTCGATATTAGAAGCCGAGGCAGTGCCCCATAACTGAATACCGTAGCACCAAATTGGTTTTAAGATAGCGTTGTAAAGTAGAAGTTTACAATCGAGACTAAGAACAGAGTTTCTTCCAATAAGCCAATTTAGTTGAATTGCTTTTAGTTTCATTTGTGTTAGTTTTGCTTCTATATGGCATTTCCATGTTAAACGCCGATCTAGATGAATTCCGAGATATTTTACATGCGATTGTTGAGGCACTAATTGATTATTGATTTTAATAGGGGGACATGACTCCCGACGCAAGGTGAATGTTATATGTACGCATTTTTGCTCATTAACCTTTATCCTCCATTGTTTTAACCACTTTTCCAGTTCAAATATATGATCCTGCAAGTAGCGAGAAGCTTCATGACAGTTTTCGTGCACGCTGGTTGTTTGTTGGCATGTCTGAGGTATATATTAGGTATAACAGTGGGCCCATGATGCTTCCCTGAGGGACTCCAGCGTCAATTGGCTGAGGAGAACTTATAAAAGCACCTTCTTTAATAATAAACTTTCGACCGACTAAGTAGCTTTCTAACAGCTTGTGTGTGTTTACTGGTAAATTTAGCTTCAATTTATGTAATAAGCCTTCATGCCAGACTTTATCAAAAGCTTGAGAAACATCGATGAAGAGGGCGGAACAATATTTTTTTTCTTCAAAGGTTTTTCTTATGGCGTTTACTATACGATGGGTTTGTTCAATTGTGCTATGTTCTCTTCTAAAGCCGAATTGATGGTTTGGAATACATCTATTTACATTTAAAATTGGGGTTAATTTTGACACTAACAGCTTCTCAAACAGCTTTGATATATTAGACAATAAGCTTATAGGTCTATATGACTCAACTTTTGTAGGATCCTTTCCTGATTTAGGTATCTTGGTAACTAATGATACTTTCCATTCCTGAGGGTAGTATTCAAGGCGTAAAATAGCATTAAAAATAAAGAGAATCATTTTCTTTGCTATGCTGGGTAGCACCAAAAGCATTTTGTTACTGATCTTATCAAAACCAGGGGCTTTCTTCGGGTTTAAATCATGAATAGCCTTTTCGATTTCTCTTATCTCAAATCTTAGTGGAACAGCTGCTCTAACAGCAACAGGTGGTAACTCGACCGCCATATCGAGAGATGTGTGAGCGGTAAATACGGTTTTCAAATGATTAACAAAAAGATTTCCTTTTTCTATATCATTTCTTGCTCAACTTCCGTTTAAGTTTCTTAATGGTGGTTTAGTGATAACTGGTCTTTTAAGATTTCTAGCTGCACGCCATAATGAGTAGTCTGATTGTGGAGTTGCATCAAGTTCCTTAAGATATTTTTCAAAGGATGCAGTTTTTTGGGACTGCAGTAACTTTCTTAGCCTTTTTGTGCACTCTTTTAATAAAGTCTTAAGTTGGGGGGATCTGTGCAATTGCCACTCTCATTAAAATTAATAACATATTTATCTGTCGTTAGATTAAAAAAAAATATTCAACTTTAAACGAGACTTAAAAGAATAATTTCACCATTCAATTAGATAAAAAAAAATATTTTTAAATTTATTGTATATACTATTAATTTTAAGAGTAACATTAATTTAAAACCCGGTTTTGTTTCTATAACATGTGTGAATGAACATGCTCCTGAGGCAAAAGAACATTTTTTTTTAATCCAACAAAGTCAAACAACAACATAATATGAACAAAAAATTATCAACAACATAAAACATTTTTTTTTTAATTCTTCAAGAAACAATAGCCAAGTACTCATGAAAGTAAAATTTTGACACTGTTGAGCGATTCACTTACTTTTAACGATCCGACAGTCGCATTTTTTGTCGGCATGTATATTCGCTTGCAGTAACGATAGTGTGATTCTGTAATTTATTTTTAACGATTGTAAACAGCTGTAGTTTTTGTAACATCTCTGTCTACAAAATGTTAAAATAAATGAAAAGCACAAAAGAGAATACAGAAAAAGCCACTGAAATTCTGCTTACTTTACTGTCTTTTATATTTTATTTTGTGATTTTTACACTTAGAATTTTGTTTTTTTTTTCATAATTTGCTTTTTTTTGCACATTTTTAATTTAGAATTTTGTTTTTGTTCATACATATACATATGTATGTAGTGTGTATGTAAGAAGTCGGGCCTCAGCCACTTTAAACATAAAATACATTTGATCGATTAAATAAACACAACGTTAATTATTGTCGTTAAAATAACGAAAAAAATGCTTAAAGTAACAGCTGACTTTAATCGACAGCGAATATCGTTAAAAATGTTACTGAATAACAAATTCGATAAATTTTCGTTTTATTTATTTTAACGATACGATTATTGTAAACAAAGTTAGTGAATCGAACTACTGGAGGCTAGTATCAATTTTGACATTAGGGGTGTGTGTGAAACGGTAGCAAAGTACTCATGGAAGGTAAATTTTGACACTGTTGAGGTGAATTAAAGTTTACTAGCCCTTGGGGCTAGTATTATATTTGACATAAGCGTAGGAATTCTTGACAATTTTAATTCAGCATAGAACTTTGCTACCGTTTCACACACAACCTTTATATCTCTTCCAAGTTTTTGAAAACTCTGTATGTACCCAATCAGTGGACAATTTCGTTTAATCTTTTCCAACAGTATTTATTGTATTAGTAAAGTTGCACATGTGCCTAATACCACGTACAAATAATCCCAAACAATTTGTGCTTCTCTTTTCAAGTTTAGGTCATGTGCCTTTTTTATGTTTCTTAATTCTTTTATTATTTTTAGATGGCTTTTTGATCTTTCATTTTGAGCTTTAAGTTTTGGAAAATTTGATATTCCGAAGTCTTTAAGTTTAGTACAGGCCTTTTCACATGATTTATGCAAACTTGCTAACAACCGGTAATGTAAAGAAGGTTATAACAGCAGGACATTTCTCGTCGGAAAAATCAAAATGTATCGAAACGATATTCCACTTGGACTGAATTTTTCTTTGAACTATTAACATTCTCTTACTTTTCTTTAGACAAAGCAAACATATTTTGTAGAGATTCTTAATATGGTTTTCCTATTTTTTGTGGCTTGGAAAAAACATTTTTAACAAGAAAAATATAACCTTAGCTATGTTCACACCTACTAAATATTTGACGTCCTACACGTAACCACTAATTTTATATAAAAAAAAATATATTTGTTTTTGCAAAACGTTTAACTAGATCGAACAGCATTTAACAGTTTTTTCATTACACTATATAATTATCTTTTTACAAATGAAGCTTAGTAAATAAATAGAAATTGTTTATAAGAAAGTTAAATTTCGATCAATTTACTGGTCACGCTTTTTTGGGATCTTATCGTCAACCCTTTAATACACCAACTGAAGTTAAAAATGCTTTCGTATTATAGATTATACTGTTTGCCACTAGACTAGACGCAGTACTTCGCAAAAGACCGGTCGTTAAAAGAGGTATAAGTTGAAAAACCATCCAACATCCTTCTATTCGCATTTAGGAAAAAATCAACGACCACATCTCCAACACCTGTAAAAGTAGGTCTGTTCGAAAATATAAGCAAAACTATAACCTGTGCTGTAGTCAATCACGCACCCACCCTTACAGCGATATTTTCCTATTTTCTTTTCAGGCGACTCTTAGAGCGCTATCCATTTTTGAGGTAAAGGCGAAGGTGGTCATGGACTGTCTCACATCTCTGAAAGATCTAGGGAAACACAGTAATTTTTGACTTTATATTGGATGCTTTGTCATGAGGATCATTCAGGCAATGAACAAGTATTCATTCCTCAATCAATATTCCTCTTACGTCTATGGACAAAAATTCCTCTTCAACGAACTAATATAATTGTCACTTGATTAATTTGTAAGTTATGTAAGTAACTTTTGCATGAAAAAGTAAACTAAAGACACTACTGACCTGTGCTCTCAGATACAATCAGTTTAAATAAGGTAATGTTATTATCAAGTCATTAGTGTTTGGGAATTCCCGGACTTTTTCATTTCCCGGGAAACGGGAAAAAAAATTTTTATTTCCCGGGAATCCCGGGAAATTTTTATTATCAAAAATAATCATAAAAAAGTCATTAAAATGTAACAAAATTTATGTTTAAAACAGTTTTATTAAAAAGGAACAATATGTGTATCACAAATTTAATTGTGTAAAACTAATTAAATATACAAAACACAATTAAAAATTAAAAAAAATAGAGATCTTCATTACCAAACTTAAAAAAAAAATAACATACATATATACATATATGTATATCTATATAAGTTTTTAGTTTTTTAAAAATGTGGTTTTTAAAACCACTAATGCGTTGAGTAAGTCACTGGACATTCTATTTCTCCACTTCGTTCCAAAGTGACCAGCATAGAGAAAAAACCCTTTCACTTTCCACCGAAGTTGGTTTTATAGTGCCATTGTTGTGAGGTAACTCCTTATTTGTTTCTTGGTCAACTGTTGTTGGAGTATCTAGTTTTATTTTGTGAACCATTCTAAGGTATCGGATAAAGCCACTGGTGCTGCCTCCTTTGTGCATAAGCCTTTTGGGACAAAGTTTGCATTGACCTGCGTTGTCTACTTTCGTAAAATATTTCCATACTTCAGACATGTTTACCTTTTAAGAGTACAATTAATCAAAAATCTAAAAATTCTTTAACAAATATTACTTATTGATTTGAAGTTGGTAAGATCGCTTTATTTTATGTTTTTTGTCAATTTTATGCAGAATTGGATTGTTTGATTTTGTTTTAATTACACACGGCGAATTCATGTAAATGGTGGTGGCAATACTACAACAAGTAGAACAATAATAACACAACATTGTATTTTTGTTCTTGTTTTAGTTGGTCGATTCATCAAAAACACAAGCAACTTTACTTTTGACATTTCTCTCTCTAAGTAAAAGAAAAGTAGCACAGCTGTGTTTCCAACACCACCTGTAAAATGAATTCGCCTTGGAATTACATTTAAAAATATTTGATGTTTGTTAAACTGCTGTTTTTTGTCTTTATACAGTAATGTCAACAATTTTAATTTAAAAGCGCTTATCAAAGCAAAAATCTATTTCTACGGGCAAAAAAAATAAGACAAATCACTTTGAGCAACTGAAGTTTTGTTTAAAATATTTTTTATAAATAAAAATAAAACAATATTAAATTAATATTAACGAATTTATGTAAAATTGCTTATTTTATGAAATTCCCGGATTTCCCGGGAAAAATAAAAAAAAATCAGACCCGGGAAATCCCGGACCCCAAACACTACAAGTCATACATATTCTACGTGATGGATGATGAGACATCTAAAAATCTGCCCGGAAACACAGGATATGTAAGGCACTTATAGAAAGGAATTTTTTTGGGGAACTTATCATGGAAACAACTTAAATGTATGCTCTCTCGCCAGGCAAGATAATTGGCAAATTGGGGAATATATTTTCTGCACAAAAGAGCCAGTGGGTCGCAGTGCCCTTTGCCCCTTAAACATATTTATTTTCCTTGATTTAAAAAATTATTATTCTTAATCATGGCGAAGGGTATCAATAATATGGTTAAATTCTAAACAGTATTCTTACTCGTTTTAATATAAGATACATAAAAATTTTTAATTACTGCAACTGAAATGTGTGACGAGATCCAAACCATTAACAGTTCATGTTGTAGATAAATGCTTTACCAAACAAGCAAAATTATAATTTCAATATGCTTTGCAATTTTAAGTCCATTACTATAACCTAAAAAAAATATTTCTATAATTTTCTTTTATAATACTCGTATGTATAGTTTTTTTTTTTTATCACAAAACACATAAATTACAAACGAAAGAAATATCTTTATGCCACAGTGCGTATGATTATTATGTAATTTTTCTCAAATAGACAGGTTTATATCAAAACAATTTTCTTACAATCTAATGTGTGTTAATGTTTCAGTTAAACGTTAAAAATTTAATATTTTATGTGAATGTTTGAATTCATTTAATTTATACTATCTCCTTCTTATTTAACTCTTAACACACATAATCATCATCAGCTCTTTTAGCAGAGAAACGACGAAAAAAAAACGAAAACCAAGACATTAGCATACGCATCATATTCCCTGCTCTATCAGAAACAATAAAATTGTAACATCTTCCGCATTCAGGCGAAATTCAAACGCAACTTAATATGTGGCCATAAGCTGGCTTGAGTATATTTCTATAAAAAAAACACTTGATTTGCACAAATTGCAGATGGGTCTCTTTTTTTTCTTGCTAAGCAAAACAAAATCATAACAAGCAACCTACAACATCTACTAACTTACAATTTTAGTGACTTTTACTACTTTATATGTCTGTCTATAAACTGGAGATGGCCTAAAAACTTTTCAAACTTTTTTCACACAACAACAAAAATATACTTTCCTTTTCTCCCAAGGAGCTAAAGTTAGCGAGTGTCTGTGTGTATGATTGTCTAAAAATTTGTATTGCAAAATGCGTTTGACAATTGAAAGTCATAAAACTGAAATGTTGTAAAATTGTAAAAAAGACGTGACTTTTGATTAGATGATGGCACTATAAAATTGCTGCTGATGTGCTGGTTGATGTTGATGTTTGTGATGGGGTTTTCGTTACAATTTAAATAATTTTGTTTTTTTCAGCGCAACCAAAACTTCCTTGTTTAGTAAATATTTTTCGTTTAAATGTAATTTTGTAAATTATTTGCGTTGTGTTTATTTTTCTTTATTTCAATTTAAGTTCTTTTTTCAGTTGTTTTAATATGCAAATGTTTATGAGTGGTTTAAGAGTGTGACAATTATATTGTTAGATATGTGGGATTTGTTTTTATTATTTGCATACTGTCATTAAACCGAAGTAGTTTAAGATTGCCAAGTTGTGTGCTAAGGCATGAGATCAGCCAAAGTAGTACAATATTTATAAAAAAAAGTTGGGCAATTTTCGATAATTCTAAATTCAAATTTAAACTTGATATTAAAAAGAGACAAGAACGAATCAATGCTAAAAGATATAGACCAATTCTGGGTCTTTATCTTTTAATTTTTTATAGCAGAAAATCAGAAATATATCGCTCATTTCGTGCAAGACCGTCACAACTCAAAATTTGGCATTTTCGAGTTAGTAATGCAGAAATGTTCTCCTCTTAAATCTCTACAAATTGATCTAAGAACGGAGAGAATTATCGAAAAAATAACGGTAATACAGATGCTTTTGACGCTATGACCTCTTGTAACAAACTTGAGCAATTAACATCAACAAGGTCACATTTCAGTTTTTTTGTTGGCATTCCTCTTGTACATGTGGTTTTCTTTGTAGCAAAAAAGAAACATTTGATTTTATAACTGTATATAAAATAAATAATAAAATAAATAATAATAGGTTGGAATCTTAAAAAGGCTCTCCTGTAAAGTTTCAAATTTTGAGTTGTGACGGTCTTGCACGAAATGAGCGATATATAGAAGATCGACAAAGTTTTTGACGATTTTAACAAAAATACCTTTTATATAAAATGCTGTTTTCGCCACCAAACAAATGTACATTTTTATAACGAATACAAAAGTACATTTTTACACTTAAAGTAACTTTTTACTTACTGCCCGTTCGCCGATATCGAACGTTAACGTTCGCATAGAAAATTACATTTAAAACAAAAACAATTTTTGAAAGTTTGTTTTTGCTTTAAATGTTATTTACTATGCGAACGTTAACGTTCGATATCGGCGAACGGGCAGTTAAAGAGCAGAATTTTTACACAACAAGCTTATTTTTTATAAATTAAAGTACTTTTTCTGTCAAAAAGTTTCTCTTAAAAAAAAACCTGTCCCAACATTAACTTTTTAAAACAAAAAGTTTTTCGTGCACAGAAAAAAAATAAAAATTAATTTAAATTAAAAATTTTTGTTAATTAATTCATTTATTAATGATGTGCTAATAATCCCAATTTTTTTAAATGAAAACACTGGAATTTATTGTTGTGGGAAAGCTAGTTCCTATGCGCATTTCGCTGGTTGCTTAGGCCAGCTCGTCAGGAAACTTTTTCCAAATACTTTAGAAAAGCTAAAAATATTATACAAGTAAGACCATAAAGTGAATAAGAATTTTAAAACACTCTGGTCTTAAATGTAACAATATCAAAGCTTCAACAAAGTCACAACAATAAACCGTCAATTTTTTCTTTCTTACATTCCCCTACAATTGGCTAGTTTTTTTTCCAACACGAATTGTAGTTGTAAGAGGATAGAAAGAAAAAAACAAAATTAAAAAAAAAACAAGTTGCTTAAGTAAAGCAGCTTGCCATTTCAGTTTTTTATTTGCCGGGCACATGCAAATTTATTATCAAAAATTATTTTTGGGAATGAAATATTTTATTAATTAATTCATTTATTAATGGTGTGCCAATAATCCCAATTTTTTTGAATGAAAACACTGAAATTTATTGTTGTGGGAAAGCTAGTTCCTATGCGCATTTCGCTGGTTGCTTACGCCAGCTCGTCAGGAAACTTTTTCCAAATACTTTAGAAAAGCTAAAAATATTATACAAGTAAGACCATAAAGTGAAAAAGAATTTTAAAACACTCTGGTCTTAAATGTAACAATATCAAAGCTTCAACAAAGTCACAACAATAAACCGTCAATTTTTTCTTTCTTACATTCTTACATTTTTGATTAATTAAATTTGCACTAGTAAACAATTAAACGTTTAATTCACTTGATTAAATTTTTCATTAACACGGATTTTATTTCTGATTAATGCCTTAATTGATGAAATACTTTGGAGAATTTTTTCTGTGTACATAAATTTTTTGTTTCAATTCTTTTTCAAATAAAATCTTAAATTGAGATTTAACGTTCGTTATTTAAATAAAAGCCAATAATCACAGGCATCCCTTTTTGCTCAAAAAGAGTATTTTTAGTATACACTGAGCCCATTATTCAAAAGAAATTTTCACTTTTATAAAACGTTTATTTAATAAATTTCATTCAATTGAAAGTTCGTTTTATTAAAATAAAAAATTTTTTTTTTAATTTTTTAACGTTTTTTTAATTTTTCCAAAAAATGTAAATAAACTCTTCCTAAAAATTTTAAATTTTCCTAACAATAAGAATTCAATATTTTCCTTTAACATGGCGATTTTGTTCTGAAAATGTAGCCCCCATATTCATAAAAAATATTTTTGATTAATAAAAGTTGTATTGACCCATATTATCCCAAGCCATCTTCTAGTCATCAGATTTTAATAAGAATTGTAAGATCCTCCTAAACAAAATAAAATTAAAATTATTAATGTTAATAAAATAGCTGAACAAAACAAGTACAAGTACACTATACCCAGTAAATTTTTACTTTACTGTACATAAGGGTATTGTCCTACTGTTCGAATAATGGAACACATTTATGGGAAAAAATGAAACACAAAAAATTTAAAATTTTGTTTTGCTTTATAACTTTTATATATATCAACTATAAATACATGAGATTTAAGAAAAATATTCGTTTGCATTGTGACCAAATACAAAATACACTATTTTTTTTTCAAAAAAACTTAAAGAAACAACACGCAATAAAACTTAAATTTAGAACTGAAAAAAGTAACGTCTCTTTAGTTTGTTAGATGACTACCTCAGCATTACCACAGCATAAAAATAATTATGACTGCATTCACACAAATAAAAAAATATGAATAATAAAAGTCATAAACCTGCTATAAAACTGAAATATTTTTTTATAAATATGGGGGTAAATCAAATTAAAAACAAAAACAAATTGCCTTTATTGCATTCGCAAGAAAGCAAAAAAAATTCAATTTGCCAGTTCAGTTTTTTATGCACGTGCACTTGCAAAAATTTATTATCAAAGTTGTTTTTGGGCTTACAATTATTTTTTAAAATAATTTGTTTGTTGTGCTTAATTCCCTTTTTTTAATAATTGATAAAAAATACTGAAATTTATTGTTGGTGGATAAGCTGTTCCTATGCGCATTTCACTGGTTAATTAATAGAAACTTCAGCTTTAACCAAAATTTCAATCTTCTGTAAAAATTTTCAATAGAAAGTCACTTTTTATACCCACACCACAATATTGAATAGAGTGTTTTGCATATGTGTTGATTTGTAACACTAAAAATTATTGGTCCTAGAACCGTCTTTTAGTATCGGAATTTCTAAGTTGATCAAACGAAGTCGTTCCGTCCGGCTGGCTGGTTGTCTGTCCATGTAACTTTGTGTGCGAAGTACAGGTCGCAATTTTGAAGATAATTTGATGAAATTTTGAACATACGTCTTAATTATCAAAACGACGAAGGTTATTGAAAAAGGTGTGAAGTGGTTTCCAAATTTCACAAGGCCCCCAAACTTCATGCCGGAGAAGTAATTGTGCCCATAAGCTTTCTTTCTATGTTGGTATTTAAATTTAATTTTGCTCAAAAATATTTTTTTGCAACATAAATCATCTAACAAAACTTTTTTAAGATCGGTCCATAGTTGACTATTTCTGCCAAACAAATACCATTCTTGAAAAAGCTAAAAATGTCATACCTTGGCGACGATAACTTTTATAATAGCTACTATGTCAAGACAAATATTTGTACTAGTTGATATTTAGTTCTAAATAGGGTAATTTCTCGAAAATTTGCCTTTGTCGTCGGGCTTGACCGAATATAGGTTCTTTCTAACCTGATTTGCTTGAAAATTACGACTTTTGCAAGATTTTAAGAAGAAATTCACGATTTTCTGTAAAACTTAATTAATGACATTAATTAAAAAACCCGCAATTTTAGCCAGAACATCTGAATTTTCTCTATAACTTTATGATTTTTACCAGATACTTTAAAAGTTTACTAGAATGCTTTAATTTTAACATTAAGAGTCTTAATATTTAATTAAAGAAAAGTTTTATTTTTATTAGAAAAAATCACAGTTTTTACTTAAAACTGTCTGCTATAAAAAATTGGCAAATTGCACTTAAAATCTCAATTTTTACTAAAAATCAAAATTTTCATTATAAATCTAAATTTTCAAAATAAATCGAAATTGTTACCTGAAATTATAATTAAAAAAAAAAAAAAAAAAAAAGCACTAAATGTTTTATTTTCCCAAAAATCGCCATTTTCACTGTTTTGCATGACAGTTTAAAATTTATTCTAATGAAGTTAGACTGGTTATTAAAAACAATTACTCGCTATTTACACGAAACAAAACCCTGTTGTGAGCGATATCAGGATAATGCATTTTGGAAAACCAGAGTTGCTCTACCCGAAGTTGGACGAAGGTCAATTCTTATTTTCCACAGGAAATCGAAATAGTTTCAGCTCCAACATGTGTCACTGGCTCAGTTTTGCTAACTCTTCAGGAACAAGAATGCTAAATTAATAGCAAACAATTGCTTAATCCTGGCTTAAAAATTACTAATATATGTTCCTTTCATTCGTCTGGGGAGCATAGGGCCGCTGAAAAATGACTTCACAAGATTGTATTACAAAAATGTAGGAACATCGCTTGCTTTTATGAGTTTAGATAAACTCTGCTTTACATCTTAATCACTGCCACATTTATAAAATTGATTTGTCAACATGGATTCCTGATATGGCCAAAATATCTAAAGTCGCACTTATAATCAAAGAGGCTTTGCATTTAAAGTGGTCACTGTATTTGTCAAAATTGTTAGCTTAAGTCATTGTTGAGCGTTATTTATAACTTTCCAGCATACAATTCTCTTATTATTATTAGTAGTAAGAGCAAATACTTGTTTTCTATAAATAATACAGAAGTGTTTTAGATCTGGTAAAAATCATCCAAATCATAAATTCACAAAGTCTTTCCACTTAAAACCTTGTACAGTGCAACAATGAATTTCCTTATTGACATTTTAAGGCTTTTTAAAATGCTGATTTTATTACCAGTTTTTTTTTATTTCTCTCAGTATTATTTGTTTTATTGTTATTTTCATTTGTTTATGTCGTGCAGAAGATACAACTTTAATTATGGCATTTCATTTACCATTAAAACGTGATTGTTTAATTTATTGCCAACTTATGACTAAATTGCTCGGTAGTTGGCTTGAGATGCGAATGAAATCTGTTAAAATGTACGTATAAAGAAAAAAAAAAAAAAACAAAACTCCTACAAGTTGAGTTCAAGCGTATCAGCCAGCAGTTCGCAGACTGCTGCTGAGTACGTAAACAGACAACAATTAGTTGACAACCTTAAACAAAAATTAAATTTAAATATTAAACAAATTGAGCTTTGTTTTTGCTTTTCATTTTGCTGCAGCTGTAAGGAAAAAAAAATATTAAATAAAATATGAAATAATTAATAATAAAATATTTTTTTATGGTGTTACTGCAAATAAAGGTGTGTGTGCCTGTGTGGTTTTTGAGGTAAAACGGATGTATAACATGTAGTAATTTGTTTATTAAATAAAATTTATTACAAAATTTTATTTGTGCAATTAAAATCAAATTTAAGAATGAGAACATTAATTTTAAGATGTTATGCAAAAAAGAGATCTCTGTGTTAAGGTTGCAGATCAAAATATTTAATTAAAATTCTAACCATTTATTGATTCAAAAAATCTTTTTTCTTTTTCATACATTTGAAAATTTTACAGATGTTTTAGTTGGACAAAAGAAAAAAACAAAATAATAATTGTTATTTTTTATAGCATTTTTAAGAAAACTGTGTCATATTTGAAACCTTTGACTTAGTTTTTTGGTTTTCTGTTTTTATTAGAAAACCAAATTTTTAACAATTCTTAAGCAGCACAAGAAGAAAAAAAAAGAAATAGAAATAAAAAATAAGTGTTACAAAATTCATGTTTTAGTTAAATTTTTTTCTGCATTTTCCATTTTTATTTTTATAGTTTATTTTAATGTAAACAATGCAATGTTGCAATAATTTCTTTTGTACACCAACTGCAACACTTTATAGTAACTGAAAGAAAAATATTAAACTACACACAAACTGCTATTAAAGTTGCACTGAAAGAAAATTGTTTAAATAAGAAACTGTAAAACAGCTACCAGTTTGTGGCTACGCAACGACCCCGAGTTTTAAAAGGAGTACAAGCGTTATCGCTTTAAAAATTTGAAGCTACCATATTTTCCGCTGAAGATATATGGCAACTTCAATGAGAGCTTTATGTTTAATTAAATTATTCAAAGTTTTTTTTTAAAAAAAAAACACAATTTTAAACAACAAACAAAGCAATTTACCATTAAAAAACTAAAAAAAATAAAACACAAGAATGTATTTCGGTTTTTAATTAAAGAAATAAACCAAAGTAAGTCGTTGCCACTTCATATTTTAAACAACCAAAAGTAGTCGGTATCTACTAGGGTATTCATATAATCAGGCTTTTGCTTTAATTGGTTAATCGCTCGTTTAATTAACCGAGGTTTTGGTTTAATCGGTTAATAATCGGTAATTTTGTAGTTGATCGGTGAACGGATAAGTTTTTTTTTTATAAATTAAGTAATTTTAATAAATAAAACTGAATAAATTATTTGGAGTTTATTGGTAAAAAAAATACCATAAAAACATTACAATTCTTGAACTAAAACGAGCAAGCAAAAAATGATTCATAAATATGTTATACATATTTTTTAATTAATACAAAAGTATTATGTATTAATTTAAAAAAATATGCGAGATAATTTTATTAGTTATTTCAATAGTTGAAGGACATCTTAAAAAATAATCTTTTAGAAAAATAATTTGGCTTAAATGTTTAGAATAATAATCGCTTAATTATTTTCTTTAGTATTGATAGAACTTGAAAAATTATTTCACTTAATCAAAAGCAACCTATAATACAGAATATCTAATTTCTCAATCCTTTTCGCGGATTCCTCTAATCGTATAAAAGCTTCCATTATGCCATTAGAGTCCTGTTTTAAGTTTTGTAAATTTTAACTCTTCTAATTATTCCGGTAAATTCTGTTTAAAGATTGATATGAGAATATATAAGAAGAAGTAAATAACTAAATACATCCATAAAAAAAGTACGTGAAACGAAAAGCTGTTGACAGCAAACAGTTATTTAAAATGAAGATCACTGAACACCTTCTTTGTTTGTATGAAAAAATATTTTCTAAGCACATACCTTTTGTATGTGAGACGAAACAAATAATTAAAAACTCAAAATATATGTTATAATACTACAAAAATTTTAAAATTTTGTTACGTCGCTTAGTCGGCTAATCGACTGAAATTAACCGGTTTAATCGTTAATCGAAAATAGCGAATTTTAAATTAACCGATCAGCTAATCCGATAGTAATTAATCAGTTAACCGAAGTAACCCTTGTATCTACTGCAATATTGCCACATTGTATAAATTCAATTTTTCATTTTATCAGACAGTTGTAATAATGGAGAAAACTTAATTGTCACTTTATCGTTCACGATAGCTTTTGTTCACGTTAACTATCTGGAACTTTATCATTAGGTTGTTATAATGGCCCTAAGACATATTTATAGTTTTGACTGAAAAATCACGACTTTAATAAAATACAATTTTTACAAAAAAAAAAAAAAAAAAAAAAAATTTTTTTACAAAAAATCAAAAATTTTACAATAAATTAAGATTTTGGCAATAAGTTACGATTTATATAAAAATTACAATACTTACATAAAAATCACAATTTTAACATTAAATCTAAATTTTAACAA
This sequence comes from Pollenia amentaria, assembly GCA_943735925.1. NCBI lineage: Eukaryota > Metazoa > Arthropoda > Insecta > Diptera > Polleniidae > Pollenia > Pollenia amentaria. Next base: position 180,385,960 of record OX031007.1, on the reverse strand, counting down.
TACATCACAATTCTTACGAAAAATCTAAATTTTTACAGAAAATCGCAATTTTTGCTAAAAAATTACCATAATCTACGATTTTTGCAATAAAACATGTTTTACAAAAAAATTTAATTCTTATTTAAAAACCAATTTTAATTTTTACAAAAACTAAAATTTTTGCAACTTATCTCAATTTTTACAACAAATTAAATTTTTTACAAAAATAAAATTTTTACATAAAATCACAATTTTTACAGAAAATCACAATTTTACCTAAATCATAAATATTAAAACATGTTACGATTTTTTCAATTAATCGCAAATTGTCCAATAAATCTAGATTTTTATGAAAAATCTCAATTTGTAAAAAAAAAAAAAAAAAAAAAAACATTTTTTACAAAACTTACAGTTTTTACAAAAAATTAAAATTTTTACAAAAATATAAAATTTTTATAAAAAAATCCCAATTTTTACAACACATTTAACATTTTTACAAAAATCCCATTTTTTACAACAAATCATAATTTTGGTATACAAAAACTCATACATTTTACAATTAACAATTAATCACAATTTTTACAAAATATCATAAGTTTTACAACAAATCACAATTTTTACTAATAATCACAACTTTTTCTAGAATTCACAGCTTTTTCTAAATTTCACCATTTTTTAAGTTTTTGATATTTTAATTAGGCTTAAGTTCATTAAATTTAATTTTCTCTAAGTAATTTTTATTGAAGGAAGGAATTTATAACAAGAAACGAATTAAATTTTTTTTAATGATCCATGAATGAACACGGGATTGAATTCGGGTCGAATTTACATGTTTCGAGGATAACCACATTCCCATCATCAGAATTCTTTTCGTTCTACCGTTTGCGCCACTGCGGCACCTGCCAGTCTATAGTCAAACATCAATCTTTAAAAAATGGTATTGGTAGAAAGAAATTTGCTGTAATTGATTATCACTTTTTAATTTTATTTACTTGTTTTCCCTAACTTCTTGTTTCTCGTACTTTCTGTCAAGACTCTATCTTGAAAACTTAAATACATTTGTTTTTTATGTTTTTTCTTTTTGTCTTTTTCAAGTTGACCTTTCTTTGTACAAATTGAAGGACAAATGTGAACATATAGAGCTTGTGCCATAGCTATTTTATAACAATTGTGGTTTTTAACTACACTGTTGGTTTTTAATTTGCTGAACTTAAGCCTAATCAAAATATCAAAAACTTCAGTTAAAAACCAACAGTTGAATACAAAATCACAATTGTTTCACAATTTTTACTAAAATTTTTTATATTAAAATTTTTATTTTTATTTTTCGAGTTTATTCTCAATTTAGCTCATAGAATAAATTCGAAAAAAAAATATATATATATAAATGTTGAATATAATAAAGTAGCTTATGAAAAGAAATAATTCCCAGATTCTATTTGTTAAAGTTTTTTTTCTAAAAAACCAACATTTCCAAAGAAATGCACTACATATCATTTTTACATAAAATCTTTATTTTAATTAAAAAAAAATTCGCAGTTTTTATTGGAACTGCTAGTTTTACTAAAAACCGTCATGTCCTTACAATTCAAAAATTTCACTTAGGCCTAATAAATCAGAGCAAGTTAAACTCTGTTTTTGGTTTAAAATATGTTTAAACTAACAAATTATAAATCAGTAAACATATAAACCATGTTTAAAAGCATAAAATTGGGCGTTTAAACTACCAATGCAGACCATATGGATTTGACAACATTTATCGTAGGCCTGTCACATGTTACTTTTCATGGGATTCTGATTGCAAACTGTTGAGCTTAAACTATATATAAATTTAAGTTCAGTTCAACTAAACCTGCGTTTTAACACTCACTAGTTTATTAGCCATTAAAGTCTCACCCCCCATATTCATAAAAAATATTGTTGGCTTATAGCAAATTTATGAAAAGAATTTTTATGAAAATTTGTTAAATAAGCCTTTTATTAATCAAAAATATTTTTTATGAATATGGAGGTCAATTTTTATGACATATCAAAATTGTCAACAAAGATCTAAATTTTAATAAGAAAGAGTGCTTCACCGAGAGTTCGAAAATTTCAGGAGTGGGTTTTACATGACATCAATAAATTATGAGCAGATCTATATAATACTTGACCATACAATATTTTATTTTTTTCCTTTTTTTCGTTGCCTAATTAAAAAAAATCATGATTCGTTTCAGAAATATTATCAGGTGTATTAAAGTGAGGGGGGATTTTATATTGGACCCACCGTAAATTATGCATCGTTCATCACAAAATTCGGTAGATTGATTTTTAGTATTAAAAAAAACCTAAATTGAAACCAGATTTTAATACAGTTATACACATTTTTTAGAATTTAATGCATTTAAAATTCTTTGCGGAATGCAGCTTTATAAAGTTCCAATTATAAATTACGGTCCGATTATTAGAATATTGCATGGTGATATTTCATGCTACATAAAGCAAAAGTTGACCAACTCTTACCGCAATATCTATATTTGCTACGGGCTTAGTCGTATTTAAATGATTTTCCACCGTGGGCTTTATATGGGCCCTATGGTAAATTATGGGTCGATCTTCGCGAAATTTGTGACTTCTCATCTTATAAAATTACGGCAGACTAAGTTTTACTATAATGTCATTATTCGTTACGGTTTTAGGCTTATTAAACTGTTTCCTAGAGTGGGCTTTATATGGGGCCTATGGTTATTTATCTTCACAAAATTTAGTAGTACAATTTCCTGTCATATAAAATGAATTTGTGCAAAATTTAAAAAGAATCGGTGCATTCTGTCACCAAATTATGTAAATTTTTTTAACAAAAATATTATTTTTATAGGGAGGTTGTTCTACATTTGAGTTTATAACTCTTTTTCTACTGAAGCGATTGTGCTGGGGTTCAATCCAAAACTGCTTAGTAGAAAACCAGAAAGAATTTGACATCAAAATTGTGCGTTTGTGTTGAGTGTTTCGAAAGTGAGCGTCTGTATAAAAGATGGAAGGTTAGACAGCCAGGCAGACATGGCTAAATCGACTTAGAAATCCTCAAGGACCCAGATTATACTTTATACTCATGGAAGTAAAATTTAAACACTGTTAAGGTGAATAAAATTTTAACTAGCCCTGAGCCTAGTATACACTTTGACATTAGCGTAGAACAATTTTAGTTCACCATAGAACTTTGATACCGTTTCACACACACCCAAAATTACAAACCTGGTATACCCTTATGTACCGCTAGTGGTGGTGAGTATAATTACAGTATTTATTCTCAGGTTAGATAACCGCCCTTTTCGTGAATTTTCCTTGAAATGAGTTGCCTGCCTTTTTATTCAAAAATTTATGGGGAAAAGCAAAATGCCGAGGGAAACTCTTCACTTTGTATTCACGATAGGGGTGAAGTGAATGTTTAATTTTTATCTAAATTACAATTTTCACTTATCACTGCATGTTAGAACTCTTTTACTATAACCAATTACCCAGTATTTGTGAGCGAAGATATTCAGATTAAGAATAATTTAAAAGGAATTCAAAATATTCTGTTAAATTCTGAAAGCCTTTGCTGGAAATACGATTTATAAAACGAAAAAGCCATAATAAAGTAGTTAGCCATAATATGGTTATTTGGTATTATATTATGATAAGGGGCCACCATAATGTGGTAGTTTTGAGTTAAGCAAGTAATTCTTCAAATCTAATGTCTCAAATTCTATTAAGTTATTTTCAAAACTGCGACCTTTACCAATTGCAGGGCAAGAATTTCATCTCTCACTTCGTAATACTAATTCCCCCAAACTGCTTCGATTAGTCAGTACCCATTGATCTTAAAACCAATGAAAGTAGAACAGACGTGTTATTTCATTATTCCATGAGCAAAATATTCAGGCATATGGAGCCTGCTTTAAGAAAATAAATAGTCCAAAACATAAAATTTACATAAACAGCCATCTGACTAACCAGCCAGGCTAACATTTCATTCCAAATGGTATAAGTCTAAAGCTGTGATTTTTTAACCAAAGTTGAGAGTATATTTAAAACAGAAATTTAAGGTTGAATATCGAACTAAACACTTACAGTTAATTCTTTCTTATATCGTTCTTTAAAATATTTTACCTATGAATCTTTCCAATTTTCAAAGTGTCTATTTTTTTTAGTTCAGTTCCAATGTTTTACTTATAATTTTTGTTGTTTTTTTGTAACTGCACAAACATGTCAACTGTATTTGTATGCATGTATAATATCTGTTAGTTGCCACAATATCATGCAACAATACACACCGTTACTTGGGAACAATGGCTTAGAAAATGTAAACAAAATTTTAGAAAAAACTTTACAAAACAAAATATTGTATCATATCTTATAATAAACATAGAGATACATGAATGCAAACCCACACATACAGTAACAAAAGTTTTCATTGAACAACAATAAAAAATTTGCTCTCATTTTCTTTTAAGAAAAAAAAAAAAAAAATGAGACAAAAACATTTATGAAAATAATAATGCACCACATGTGGCATGTTGTATGTTGAACTCGTCATGTGAATTTCTTGTGTTGGTTGTTGGATGTTTTTTTTTAAATCAAAATACACCTTACATTTTTGTTTGAAGTCATTTCGTTTTCTTTCAATAAAGCTTTTTTTTGGTTTGTTATGTTTTAGTGAATGTAATGAAGTATGAAATGTATGCGGATTTAAAGGTATACGGTAGAGAGTTTTTTAAAAAGGTATCTTGTGTTTATCACAGAATAGGAAACATTAAAAGCATGAAAATGAACTTAGAAAAGTAATTAAAAATAAATAATCCCTGATACCGCAATTGATTTGGAAAAACTACAACTATAATCCCGAATTTCTAGATAAGATGATTTAAACCCAGACTAACTCAGGCCCAGACTAAATAGTTAAGATTTGTTTACCAATTATAAAGGGTGTTTTTTTAACCCCGATGGAAGGGTACCCTATCAAATGAACTGTCATACTGCTCCTAATTTTTGAAACTAATGATCATTAACTATGGCAAATCATCATGAATAGATTCGCGCTTTAACAACGCTAATCAATTGTCCAAAATGCACAGCTTATTGCGCTTTACAGGCTGGTAGCATCATTGGATACAATTTCTTCAAAAATGCAGCCGGAGCTTGTGTTATGGTTAATAGAGATCGTTACCGCACTATGATCAAAGATTTTTTGTTTGAAAACAACGTGAAACTGATCAGGGCAATAGGATGGCGCTACATGACATACGGAGACCGAAATCATCGACTTATTGAAATCAAAATTTGGCGATAAGTTGATTTTGAGAAATCAACTTGTTTATTGGTCTCCAAGGTCGTGCGATTTGACACCTCTCAGTTACTTCTAGTGGGGCTACGAGAAGTCCCTGGCTTATGTTGATAAACCAGTAATAATTGACGCCTTAAAGATCAACATTGTGTATGTCATTCGTGACATATGGCCAGTGATATCCAAAAACGTGGCAAACAATTTCGAAAATCTGGCAAAAAATTTAACGCCCAGAGTGGGTTTTGTCAAGAATAGCTGCGGTGCCCATATGCCATAAATCACTGCATGATAGACAGGATGGCTGTGGTAATGGATCTGACTCGTCGGACATTTGCAGGTTGTGCGAGTACACAGAAGAGATAAAGACGGTTAATCACATTCTGTGTCCCTGTCCTGGCCTATATATAAGCAGACTGAGATGTCTGGATAGTAGATTCATAGGCAAATTGGGGTATGTCTCGGGCTGTGGGCTTGATAATACGACGGGATTTGTAATAGGCATGATCTGCGGGCTTATTCTGTATTACGATGCGAAAGTCAATGCGATGCGCAAATGAAATGCGATGCGAAAGAAAGTTGATAGTCTATAAGAGTTTCAGATACGCAGTCTAATTTTTTTTTCAACTCGGGGCAACACTGGTCAAAAAATAACAAATAAATTACGATGCGAAAGTCAATGCGATGCGCAAATGAAATGCGATGCGAAAGAAAGTTGATAGTCTATAAGAGTTTCAGATACGCAGTCTAATTTTTTTTTCAACTCGGGGCAACACTGGTCAAAAAATAACAAATAAACGTCAAATTTAAAATTTAAAAAAAATGTTTGTGGTTTTGTTTTAAAACTGTTGCCTAAAAAAAGCAGCATAAATATTAAAACCTTTGCTTTTCTGCTGTAAGTTTTTTTAAACACTGGCTTTGATTACAAAATACATTCGCCCTTATCGTGATTGGCGAATTTAAAATACGCCTGCGGCTGTTTGCTAACAGATTAAAGAAAATAAGTTAACGTTCTCTTTAATATATTACCAAACAGTCGTACGCGTATTTTAAATTCGCCAACCGCGATAAGGGTGAATTGCTTTAATTTTTAAAGTGGTTGCATAATTTGCCCAAAAAAAGTTCTTAAAAAGTCTTATTTTTTCCCTGAATAAATTTCATTCTTAAAAGCAATTGAAGTAGATACATAATATCGCACTTGATCAATAAGAGGGTATTAACTCAAAATTTGTATTTATACATTTTGGAAAAAGTCGACACACTGAATATTCATATCTACACGCTGTACAAATATCGTGTTATTTTCTCTACTTTCTTGTAATGAAACAGTTGTTTTAACAATTCTTTTATATATCTTTAAGTTAAAATTAAAAATTGTTTTGCTTCTACTGAAAATTCTTAAATTTTGAGTTAATACCCTCTTTTTAATTAAGTGCGATATGTATATTATTTTATGAGCCGATGGCCTAGAAGCTGGTTCCATATTAAATAATTAAGTAATTTATTATGTTATTTTTAGAATAAATAAATAAAATATTTGTTTTTAATATACATTTTTGTGCTTTGCGAATGCTGTTTTTCTGCTGAATAAATTTGGCGATTTTGACATTTGTTTTCGAATTACAGAAAACCGATTCGCCACTTTTACGAATTTTAAAGGCAAACATCGTAACACAGAATAGCAATTGTTCGCACTTATGAATATATTTTCGAATCGCATTGACTTTCGCATCGCAATACAGAAAAAGCTCCCTGGAACTGTGGAAACAGGCGGCTGAGAATTGGGTACATGTATTTAGCACAGTGGTTATTTATTTAGGCTTGTTTTTCTTTATTGCCCGACCTTATCTTTCACTGTTTCTTATGCTTTTACTCTTTATTTGCATCTTAGCCTTCTTTTATTATCTAAGGCGACGCAATCGACCATACTGGTCTCTGGGCGAGGGTGTGAAGATTAACTTCGCAACAGCGTTTCTATCTAACATAACCTATGGCCATGTTTTAATTTTAAATATAAAAATTTTTTTTTACATATATATTATTTTTTAATTGTCTTTTTACCATTTCCAGTTCTATCGCGTAAATATATTTTTGTTGCAATGAAGTACTCCCACTGTTCGTCGCTTACCCATGTCAATTCTTTTTCAAAACAACCACAAACTTAAACTACATACAGACATATTTCCATGCAATTATTTGGCAATCGATATGAATTTTAAATGAAACTGACTTGAACATTTTTTTTTGTCTCGTTATTAGTGATGTTACGCCTTTTATATGTTTATATATAAAGTTTTTTTTTCTATAAAAAGGCAAGGGAATTTGAATGTTCTTTAATTGTTATTATATGCTAAACATGTGAATTATGTTGTGAGTTGTTCAAAAAAAAGAATCTAATTGGCAAAATATAAGCACTGAAAACACATTATTACCCTTCAGAAGTGTTAAAATTAATGCAAATATGTACGAGTATATTTTAAAAGATATATTTTTTAAATTTTTGATAAAAAAAAGACTTTAAAATATTTTTGTTATTAATGAGTAACTGAGAACTAGGTCAAGCAACATATTCCATGAAATGTTAGTTTGGATTTACCTTAGGTGACCTTTATTTTAAAAATAGATAACAATTTTCAAGAAACTGATTTTTATCACAGACTAAAATGAACGACTTTTATTTAAAGATATCCTCTTCAAAGCTTTCAATCTCTGCAGGTGGTTTCAACGAAAGCATATTTGCCATCAATTTCCACTAGAATCCCTAGGGGAAAGGGAACTAACACTAAACTTGTCACGCGCCAAGTCACTTTAACATGGCGATGTCCTACGAGGGGTTAATTGGCACCTTTTTGACACTTTGTAACAGGTCACTGAAATAACCTTAATGGACACATCCAATTTCGGTTAAAAGAATGCCTGTCGCAGATATTGTCCCAAATGAGTCATGTCAATATGATAGATCCCCTTCATATAAAGTAATAGAACTAGAGAGAATCAGCCACTACCCTCACAAAATCCAGTCACATGAATAGTTTTGTGCCAATTACCTTTCCTCTGGACCAACTACACTCTAAACACATTATCACCAGTTAAGTGATAGGTCTTGTTTTCACCTATCACAATTCGTTCCTTTTAATTATAAAATTTGGTTCACTGGTCACGCGACAAGTACTTTAAGAGCAATTGACACAAATTTACCGAAGGGATATTGCAGGACATTTTGCAGTTCTTTTCTAAATAAAAAAAGTAAGAAAGTCTAGTATATAGGAAAAGCCTAAGCACTTAAATGTCCTTATTTAATATAAGAGTAATATTTGCCAAATTTTATCTTAATAACAAAATCAATAAAAGATCTATTCTTTTTAGTGGTAAAATATAGACGGATTGCAATAAAATTTGATAATGAGCTAAAGACTTCATATTAAGGCTGAATTTGATAACAATACAAACAAGTTTATGCACTGCAATGTTCTAATCCGTAAGGATATTTGCTTGGGGGCTATGTAAAGTGATTGACTGATTCGAACCATTTTCAATAGAATTCGTTTTTAGGAGAAAATGAGAGCTTAGGCACCTAGTTTTGTTATTTTTAAAATTGCGATTGGAAATTTTTACACAAGTTTTACATGCCAGCTGAGCAGGAAAATAAACGGACATACTCTAATCGACTTAAATAATGATTTTTGAATAGATCGGTATATCTAAATGCTACAAACTTCACAGTTTTGTTGGAGCTGACCATATTGAAAAATGTTTTGTCTCTGTGGATTTTGTGGATTTTTTAGACAAGATAAACACACATGATTGCCAACGTCGAAGCTCTTATTTAGGTATGCTATGTCAGCGTTAAAGCTACCCAGCCAGCATTTGGTTGCTCATTTTTGTAAAAATCATCTATATGCGACCTCTAAGATCCCTTTTGATGATTAGAAGCTTATTTATCACTTGAGCGATAGAAAAAGGATTCATATGTAATTCATAACTCAAAACTTATAAATTTTCAGTAGAGACAAAAAACTGTTTTCGTTTTATATGAACTTTTGTATCACAAATTTGCTTTTTTTGACAAAATACTAGAAAAAATGATGTAAGATTTTTACAGTGGGTAGATATAACCACTGTACATCGAATACTTGCATGAAGTGAAAATTAAAAAATTTCGAGTTGACTCTCTTTAAAGGAACCAGTGCGATATGTTCAAATAATGAATTCTAAATGTTTTGAATTCGAAACTGATTTATCGTTCAAGCGATTGAAAAAGATTTCATTGATACGTTAAAATAATCATTTTTAAATATTTTGAATTTTTGATAAATGTTTTTAAATATCTTGAATTTTTGTCACGCCAAATCAAAAAAAAAAAGAAACTTTCGTGTCAGCCAAACAAATAAAAAGAAGCCCAAAAATTATTGACAATTGTTGAACATAAAAAATATAAATGTTAGTGCGAGTAGTTTCGTTTAACTTTTGTTTGGTTCAAAATAAAGCTGGTTCGAAAAATCAAAAGCCATAATTGTGCTGCTTTTTTCGGATGCCAGCTGAGCAGAAAAATAGACGGACATACTCTAATCGACTTCTTTTGAAACGAACGGTATATTTAAATGCTACAAACTTCAGAGCAAACACAGAGAAAAAATACAAAATTATTTGTGCTGCTTTTTTCGGAGAACAAATTAAAAAGATGACAGTCAAAAATTTTTTTAAATAACAACAAATTTTTTTTTAAGATATATTTATAACGTGCTAAATTTTAAATGTTTATTTTTTTATAAAAACGCTGAAATTTTTTGTTGAGGGAAAGCTAGTTTCTATGCGCATTTCGCTGGTTGCATGGGCCAGCTCGTCAGGAAACTTTTTCCAAAGACTTTAGAAAAGCTAAAAATATTATACAAATAAGCAACCAGCGAAATGCGCATAGACACTACCCTTGCCTCAACAATCAATTTCAGTGTATTTTTTTTTATCAAAAATAAAAACTGGGAATTAAGCACGTTATAAATAAATCGTATTAATAAAAAATTTTGTATTCTCTAAACTAACTTTTGGTAATTTTTTTTTTCTTTGTTTTTATTAATTCGAATGTTTATCCTGAGTCGAATTACAATTTATAAAGCTTTCATACTCTAATAGTGTTATTCCTGCAATATTTCTACAACGAGGCTTACTTTATCTATCCTTTGGCTAGCAAAGCAATGAAGTAAATTGCACAGAAAATTTCTACAAAAAAAAAAAAAAAAAAAAAAAAATTCATAAAAATGATATTCAACATGAGATCTAAAATTCCCAGATTCTATATGTGACAGCGCATAGAGAAAGGGACCTAAGGGTAAAAAAAAATCAATTTTCACTTTTTTTTTTTGATGTGTACAACATCTGAGCGCGTTTTCAAGGTTGACATGTTCCTGACGTCATGAGATGTGCCGCTTTCAAATGAGACCAATACCAACAAGCTCAGTGATGGTACACCAAAGATACACGTATTTAAATCTTTAAAATGGTTTTAAATGGTTTTTACCCTTAGGTGCCTTTCTCTATGCGCTGTCACATATCTTAATATAATTAAGTAAAATACATAAAATTTACAATAGGCTTTATCTGAACATAAGATACAAAGAATGCTGACGAAGCCCGTAGCGGGCCAGAAAATACATTACTTTCTGCTAGTATCTAATAGTTGTATAAATTTTCTGTATAATTTACTTCATTGCTTGCCAAAGGATAGCTAAAATAAGCCACGTAACAGAAATATGCAAACAAAAATTCTGATAGTGCATAGAAAATATTCCTAAAAAATATTGAAGGAATAAGACTATTAAAGTATGAAAGCTTTATAAATTGTAATTTGACTTAGAGTACACATTCGAAAAAAAAATATAATAAAAATGATACTCAACATGAGAACTAAAATTCCCAGATTCCATATAATCAAAAACTATATAATTTATGAGAAATGAAATGAACATTAAATTGCTCAAAAATTATTGTATCATAAATTATTCTTTCAGTTGTACTATTTTCTCACAACGAGAGTATCATTTATGATTAAAAAATTAGCTTATGTTCGTGAAGCTGATTCCTAAATGATTCGATTATGATACAAAATTCTAGTTGGATAGGCGCTAGAAAACGTGACGCTTGACGAGCTGAAAAAAAACATCACAAGTTCTGTTTTAAATATTGTTGCCAGATTTTACAAAGAAAGACAAATTGTTATCATTTGAAAATCAACTTAAAAATTTATTATCCTTAATAAATTTTGCACATAAATTTTAAAAATGCTAAAACCTTTGTTTTAGTAACAAAAACTACATTATCAATTTTTTAATATTTAGTTAATAAATTAAAGTATTCTAATTTTTTTACAACAAATTTTGCAACTTTTAATAAAAAACACATATTTTTAAAAAATTGTTAACATTAATTACAACTCGTAAAAAAATTATAAATCATAAATTAGACAAATAAAATGTTTAAACACCATGTACCCACAACTTTAACAAAAAGTGGTCCATGCCAAACCACAAAAACATGCAAAAAAAGCACACAAACCATAAATATTAAACATTACAATTTAATTGTTTTAAGAAAAAATGGATGCAAACTAACAAAAAAAAAAAAAAAAAAAAAAAAAAAAAAAAAAAATAGTAACAACTACTAAAAGTAAAAAAAATCTTTTAACAATGACTTTTAATAGTTAAAAAGTTTCTTAGTTTTTGTTAAGCGTTGGCAGCCAAATTAAAAAAAAGGTTCGAAATAACATAAAAACCAACAATAAAAAATATAAACGTAAAACTTATAAACATTTTATAAAAAAAATAACAGTTAAAAAAAATTAATAGTCATGTTAAAAGACAATTATGTTTTAGTTTAAGTATGTTTAAAGTTTTTTCTTTCCATTATTTTGTTTAAGTTAGTTACGGTTAAGTTAAAAAAGTGCATATAAACAGAGAAAAAAAATCGAAATTTAAAAAAATATTTAATTTATTAGTCATGATTTTAAATAGGTCTGTAAATTTTTCTAAAGATTTTTTTATGAGAACAAAAACTACACAAATAAAAAAGGAAAAATCTTTATGTTCTTATGACTATGTAGTAATACGCCTTGTTTGCATTTAACTTACAAAATGTATATTAAATAAAAATTACACAGTCGTACAAAGTGAAGAAAAAAATATGAAGAGGTTCTCATATCTACTTCATAGATTACGAAACTACTCAAAACTGTTGCCGATCACTTCGTGTTTGTTCAATTAGGGTAAATTTAAAATTACTGACTTCCAACATCAATTGATTCTTGTCTATAAGGTAATTTTTTCGATTTCAATGAAACAAATAAGTTCTGTGATTTTCATAGGCAACCGAGTATGTCTTAAAATAAAATTTTTCAGGAGAGCCGAAAATCATTCTATAAAAAACCACGGGGAAGGTATTGCACTTTTTGAACTTTGTAATTACTTTAAAAAATTGGAATTGGTCCATCTTTTTTCAGAAATTTTAAGAACCATTTAAAGAGCATTTAAAATTAAGCAGTATGGCATCACCATTTCAAAATCAAAAAAATGGACATACGCTGTTGCACAGAGTTTTTATTTTCAAAACCGTTTGGAAAAATGCTGTGTTGCTGTTCAAACAGAATTGAGTCTTCAACTTCAGGCAAAAAACCTGAAACTCATAATGAAAACGCCGGCAGTAACTTCAAACTCTCTCTCATTTTATTGGTTTAATTTTTGATTTTCTTTTGTTTTTCATTTTCTGCTTACAAAATGTATGAAATTAATTGAAAGTATGGTAGCATTGTTGGGAGAATAAGTGTCTAAAGGTAAGAGCATTAGAAAAAACTTTCTCAAAATAAAATAGATTTTATTTCACGACGGCTTTGAACGACAAATTTTTATGTCAAATTGTATGGAAAATGTGGTCTCGACGCAGTTTTGTTTGAACACTAGCGGTGGTTTAAGCTTTTGTGGAAAGGATGGTGTGAAGTCAATCTTCACACACTGACCAAAGCGCAGTATGGTCAATTTGGATGCCTAAGGTAAAAAAGTGGATTAAGAATAAGAGAATAAAGAAAAAAGTGAAAGGATAAGAAATGGTGGAAGCTAACATCGGAAGACAAGGTGAAACAACCCTACAAAATACAATAGCCCTACATACTTCCATTCCTCAGCTACTGGTACTGGCCCTTACGAATCCCGTCAGTTTCAACAGTCCACAGTCCTACCTATTCCCACATTTGCCTATCAACCTACTACCCATCATAATTGGGGGTAGTGTACTAAATAATGATTCAAATCAACATTGCACCCTAACAAAATAAAATTGCACAGAAAAAAATATTGCCAAAATTAAAGCATTAATCAAAAATAAAATCAGTTTTAATTTAAAATTTAATCAAGTGAGTTAAACGTTTAAGCAAGCGAATACAACGGTTAATTGTAACTATTAATTTGTTTACTGGTGCAAATAATAAGTATCATTTAAACTTTTAATTCACTTGGTTAAACGTTTAATTCAATTGATTAAATTTTTAATTAAAACTGATTTTATTTTTGATTAATGCTTTAATTGGGGCTACATTTTTGGAAAATTTTCTCTGTGTGCAAAGAAAATAGTTTGCACTATTTTTTTGCCAGCTTTAGTGATGTTTAATATTTTTTTCACTAGCACTAAAAAAATTTAGTCGTATTGCAATTATTATCACTAACTGTGATTGAATGTATAAAATATGCACTCAATTCAAATAGTGCAAAAATTGAACTTGCAATCAAAAAAGCTGCATATAAACATACTAATTAGTATTGTGGTAATTTTATTGAAATGTTAATGGTTTGTAATCCAAATATCGATATTTTTAATTAGGCTTAAGTTCATTGAATTTAATTTTCATTAAATTATTTTTATGAAGACAGGAATTTTACAACATGAAATTAATTAAAATTTTATTGATAATTTTTCATTCTTGACTGCGCTGAGAATTGCACCCAGGCTTTCACGCACAGGTTGTCCAGACTAGTTTCGATTGTAACCACACAATCTCTTCGGAGGGGTTCGCCGTTTTACTCACACCGCCATTGAAGACGGATGACGTCAATAGTCAAACATCAATCTTTAAACCAAATGGTATTTTACCTTGGTAAATACTCTCGCTAAACTTTAAGAAATTTAACTTTGTATATGCATGGTTTTTTTTTTTTGATGATATACATAATCTATGGACATCAAAAAAAATGAAATTTTGTCAATAACGGAAAAATTCTTGGCTTTTTTCATGAAAAAACAAGTCCTTGATTTTAAATTTAGTGCAAAATTTTTAGTTGCGCGAGAATAATTATTCACTCATCACTCAAAGCTGCAATTAACTGATGATTGCTTTTTTTTTAAATCGAACTATTTTTTTTTTGAGTGCAATATTTTTTAACATCACTATTACTCACAAAAATCATTAAAAATAAGCAGAAAAATATTTAAACGTACAAATACATAAATGATTTATCAATGAGAGAACATTTAACTACTATGATGAATGAAAAACGGCAAAAACTGCAGGTCAAAACCAAGCGTTCAATGTTAAATGATATTTTCAAGTTACACAGCAAACGTGTAGAATGAATATATGTAGCGAAAGCATGAAGTAGGATTGCTTCTTACTTAACCATGTGTCTTGAAAAAAGTTAAAAAAAAAACATACGCGTAAAACGCGTGGTGCGGACCGACCTCCAGCTTAAGTATTAAGAGAAACAAATTTATTATTTTGTTTTATGCTAAGCTATTAAATGTGCTATTGCTCTTAGTTGTTATGCAATAATAACCATTGACAAATAAATTGTTTGATCAAAAAACTTTAAATAAGTAAAATATCGCCGCTACCGATATATTGGCAAAATCGTCGGTATATCAATATCGGTATCAGTATTTGTTACATCCCTAAAAAACCACCATTTTTTAATAAATTTTCTTTATGCTCTATTTTGATCGTAAAACAGAAGGCTATTTTGTTCTCGATAAAAAAGATATATTTCTTACTTTCTACAACATCTAAGTTTATAAAAGACGATCAGGAAATGTTACGGCTAAGAACGATCCCGATGATACCTCACCACAGTATTTACGGACAAATTTTTGAGAGTTTATACTATTTGGGAGCAATTGGCAATCATGGATCTGCCAAAACGAAACTATATTATGAAGTTAAGATTCGTATAAGAATTCTTTGTGCTGATTTTTATCTAGATATCCCCGTCTAAATATATGAGAATTTTTCGTCTAAAAGAAATTTAGGAAGGGGTAAAATCTGGATTTACCAGCACAACATTTTATCATGATATCGTAACTATTACAAAAGTTATCGTCGCCAAATTTTATATCAATACTAACATTTTTAAAGAAATTATAGCATTATAAGCTATATTTGGGAATGATATTTGAAAGGGAGCTATGGTGAAAAATTAACCGATTCCAATAAAATTTAGTACGATAATTTAGATTAAGTTTACGTGCACAATATAGCTGTCCACTAATAACTGTTCACTGGTTACTCTTTCTATTAAGTTTTGAAAATCACTTACTCTTATAACCACCAACCGAACGGTACGTACAAAGCTCAAGAAAAAACCCGAAACTTAAAAAATGTTTAATAAACCCGATTTTATGAATGTCCCATATTAATACCCGTGTTTTATTCTGTTTATGTTTTTTAGGAAATATTTTAAGGAAAAGAGATTAAATATTTTTCGGGAAAATTTAATCTAAATACTGACATAATAAGATGGTTTATTTGAACAAAAATTTATTCCAGAAAGAAGTTTTTATGGACTGATTATCACCGTTTTCAATAGGATTCGTCCTTATGACAATTCAAACGTGTAACAGATGATTCGTATTGTGGTTATATTCATAGAAATAATTCAATGAAAATTAAATTTGACAAACCTTAGCCTGATTAAAATGTAAAAATTTTGATTAAACACAATTTTATCAAAATGTTTTAAAAATTTCGAACTGTGCTTTGTCACAAGGTTTACATGACCAAACAATCAGCCAGTCGGCTCGTCGTACGGCCAACTTTTAATCGATCTCCATGTGTCATCAACACGAACGTATAATATCCTTCCCAGCTGTTGTGGTGAAGGATATAAAAAGGATAAAGTGATTAAAGTGATGTATTTTAATTTTGTTTAAGAATTGCAATAGAAGAACGCTAGCATATTTCTTGTGTAGCACAGTGTTATCTTAAGAAAAATGAAAAACCAAATCCAACTAAACTTAACCAACTAAAGAGCATTTCAACCACAATCAGAAACATTTAAAAGGTGGTGTAGGTTTTTTATATTCATTTCAACTGTTTGTTTAAATTTTTTTTTTTCAGTACTATTGTATCGTATTTGTGTTATTATTTAAATACAAATTAAATATGACCATTTAAGTTTTAGAAAGATTATCTTTTGCCTAAACTTAAGTACGTGTTTGTGACTAAGCATTTTTAATGAACGTATGTAAAGCACCATTCATTTGTGTTTACAGTTGCTTGGAGGAAAATTTGTGGCAAAAATTAAACAGGCCAAATGTACAGAAACACCACGTTTTAATCATATGACTCAAAAGTGGGTGTACAAATTAATTGATTGAAAACAATGGGAAAATTAAATTTTATATATGCGTAAACTTCTTAGCTTTTTGTAAGCTGGCGCAAACGAGTGTCATTCGTTTTACATCTGTCACAATTTACATTTGTTAAGGTAATAAGAATTAGCATGACCAGTTAAATTATCTTCTACCAATAAAAATTGCTTTAAAAGTCTAGTTAATTTTCCTTTCTCTCACACTTAGTCTAACTAGAGTTTGCAATTGATATAAAAATAAAAATATTGGGTAATAAATCAATATAAAATTACAAAGTTTAGCTTGGCCTTGTCCTGAAAAGCGAAGCAAATAAATAATAATATAAAAATTATATTTAATATTTTTCCCTTTATAAAATTAATGAATAATAATAATATTTCGGGGCAATTTTTTATAAAATCCTAATATCTTATTCCGCGTTTCTTCATAATATAGTCCAAGTCAAAAATTAGTAAATCTAATTCAACTGAGTGAATATTATTTCTCCGAAACACTCTTGTAAAGACTTCAAGCACTTTATAGATGGAGACTTTGATTTTAAAAAGAAACATGTAAGAGTGGTATAAGTGATATATTATGCTGTGCCGAATCTTTAATAACCTTCACTAACAGTTAGAATATTTCCGGAGAGGGCTTTCTATGGTCCCTATAATAATACTGATCTTCACGAAAGTTGACGGTGTGATTTCTAGTTTTATAAAACTGTAACAGAGTGCATTTAATACAACAGCATTATTCGTTACGGTCTTACGCGTAATAAACGGTTTTCCGAGTGTAAGGTTTCTATTGAGCCTATACAAAATTATGGGCCGGTCTTCATGACATTTTTTGGTATGATATCCTGTCATTTAGAACAAATTTTTGCAAGATCTTATATCAATATGTGCGCTCCGCCAATATTTATGTTATTTTTTTTTTAACAAAATTATCAATATTTTAGGGTGGTGGATCTACTATTATGCTACTGAACGGATTTTGCTGGATTACAATAACTAGAAATTATTTAACAATAATATTATTCTTTTTTTTTGGGTTTTTCGAAAGTGAGCGTTTTTCAACAGACGGACAGACGGACGAACATGGTCGAATTAGAATTACTCAAGGAGCCAGAATATTCATACTTTATGATATCTGAAATGAATAATAAAAAAGTTTCACACGGAATGACAAACTTAGTATACCCTTATTTACCACTAGTTGTGGAGGATATAAAAACGTTAGCAAAGTCTAAAAACTTTTCAGCAGTAGCTTGAAAGATTTACGCAGCAAAAATACTTGCAGAATAATGGAAAGTTACACAACCAATTGTGTACAACCAATAAAATTTTTCCAAAAGCATAGAAATTCGGCTTGATAATAAATTTATACGAGGAGATGATATCGAATATGGTGGTCGAACTTGGCCTTTTCCGATTAACTGCCTGTTCAACGATTTCGAACGTTAACGTTCGCATAGAATATAACATTTAAAATAAAAACGAATTTTAAAATTTTCTTGTTGGTTTAAATGAAAATTTCTATGCGAACGTTAACGTTCGAAATCGATGAACTGGCACTAAATTTGGTCTGATATTTTTCGTTTGGTCGGATGGTAGGCCAAACCTAATTTTGGTCGGTATTAGAAAATGTACTATATTTATTTTAACAAATTTAGAACACTGGTCGTAAAGCAGACGAATGCAAATCTAATATCTTTTTTAAAATCACAATTATTTTTTTTTTTTTTTTTATTGTTAATGAAACTATTGATGTGGCAATGAAATAAAATGTATTGCACTAGTTGCAAGTAACCGTTTTGACCGTGTTAGTTTTATAAGTTTTATAACCTTATCTGAGCTACCAAGTCAGATGCCATTTACATTTTTCTTCTTGTAAAAAACTTTGAACCAACCAATAACATTCCTTTAAAAAATTTGATTGGATTGGCAACAAACGGCTCTAAGGTCATGACTGGTAATGTTGGAAGGCTTAAATTATACTTAGCAATGACAAAAATATTTAGGTTCTTTGCGGTAATATTTAAAGAAGTTTTCTTAAGTTCTAAAAGAATAACATAAATAAAATAATTAAAGGAATACTGTTCTTTACCACCCCATCATAATTTCCAGGCGGATATATTTTTCGAGGGGCAAATGATGAACCCAACTGATATTTATGATCTTTCACCAGAAAGGGCAATTGGCTTTGTACGTAGCCTGAACCTGACATGTTGAGATATATGGACTGCACAAAATATCCAATGCGTCGTAGTGCTTATGGCCTTCTACGTTCCTTCTTATACACAGAAAAATTCAAAAATTGCCTCTAACCACCAAATTCATAGAACTAAGCAAAAAATTTGTTGATTTTGCACCTATTACCATTGATTACTAAAAATTGTAAAATTTTGAATATTTTTTTTCAATAAATGATATTTTTGACCAAAAAACTTTGCGTTTCAAACAATGTATTAATTAATTAATTATATATAGCTCAGGTTTTGACAATTTCCAACAACAATTCTACAAGTTTAAATTATTTTATTTAAAACGAAAAATCAATAATGATATTTTGTTATTGAATTAATATTTTAATTAACAATTTATTTAAAAGCAACAAAAATGTTTATTGAATCAAAATTTAATTTTTAATTTCCTTTTAACTAAAAAAATAATTGATTCAATTATCACATTAATTAAATTAAAAAACTTTTTGAACAAATTCTTTAATTAATAAAAAGTTTTATACAAATCTTCAAATACAAATGGACAATTTCTCCAATTCTGTTTAAATATCAATTCCCATTTAAATATAGTTTTTTATCTAATTTTATTTATTAATGACATGAAAAACGAAATCTAAACATAAATGGATATATAAATAAATTGGTGAAATTGGCCATAACTATTGATAGTTTACGATTTCCGATAGTTTTGCAACTCTTACCGAAGTGGAGCCATAAAATTTTATTAATAATTTCCATTTATTTACTTAACTTTATTTGTAAGTAGATAATTGTATAATGTAATATAGAAACTGCTTAATGACGTTTTGCAAAGGCAAATAAAAGATTATAGTAATTTAATAAATTTATTATTTGCGATATTCTCTCAAGTTTAATTTAATTAAGTTTTAATTTGTTGGTGGTTAAGTATAGCTATATAAATCAATAGACTTCAACCATATTTTTGAAAAGTTGCAAACAAACCCTTTTAGCCAGAGTTATTTATTTTAAATTATTTTGTTTCAGCATTATAGAAACGAATAGTTATATGAGCATGCTTTTTGTACACAGAAAAAAGTGTTTTATCAATTAATAAAATGGTTTAAAAAGTATTTAAATTTAATTAATGCGATAATTGAATCAATTATTTTTTTTATATTAAAAATTTAATTTTGATTTAATTAACATTTTAGTTGTTTTGAAATAAATTTTTAATTAAAATTTTAATTAAATAACAAAAAAATCTTAAAGGACTTTTTCCTTTGAACTAAAATAATTTAAACATGTAGAATTGTTGTTGTTAATTGTCAATATTTATTTAAATAAATTAACACATTATTTGAAATGGCAAAGTTAATTGATCATTTTTTTAATTAAAATAAAAAATATAATTTATTGAAAAAATAATATTAAAAATTTTATAATTTTTAGTAATCAATATAATCATTTTGGTAATAGGTGCAAAATCAACAAATTGTTTGCTTGATATTATGAATTTGGCATAAATTTGGTGATTGGAGAATATTATTAATTTTTTCTGTGTATGTAATATTTGTCAATTCGTCGACCACAATTTTAAACCTTCCATGACATTGTTTGATTTATTCGATTTTGTTTTTTAGTTCTTGGGTTCTTGATGTTTTAATAAATAAAACTGATGAATTTTTTCCATATTGTTGATTCCGCCGGAATGTTATAGTTTTAAGCATGAAGATATTCTAGAGCTATTTAAGAGTTTTTAGAGCCTTAACGGGCATTCCGTTCTCGGCAACACCATGGGCTAATATTTTACCCATTTTTGGCTGCGTATTTAAGTAAAGTATTATATGCCTTTAGGACTTCTTCGAACGGAATTATGTTTTATTTGAAGCACATTAATGTCAAGCATGTGGACTTATAAATGTGATTAATAGGTCGTGACGAAGCTTTGCAACTTAGCATTTTAACAAGGTTATTTGAAGCGAAATATATTTCATTAATTAGCAAGGAAATGATACAAATGCTTACCAAAATTTCCTACATCTTTAGGAGCGCTTTTTTTGAATTTTAATATTTTAACTTAACTTTATTTAGGGATTCAGAAAATATTTAAGCAAATGTACACCCATAAAAAATCACATTTTCAATTAAAAAAGATTTACAAGTTTTTTTATTTAAATATTTGCATTATTTTATTTTTCTGTACTATGAGAAAATTTTTTAAATTTTAAAATGTATCCAAAACATTTTAACAAACTAAATATATTAATATTTATTAGTTCCGTTCACATTTTGGCAAAATGACCATTAAACGAATGCCAAAGTCTTAAATTAAGTGCGAATTAAAACTTATCACGATTTTTACCTATTTTGGTATTTAAGGCCGACTTTTGGAAAAAACTGTTACATTTTTAAAATTCCTTTAACAACAAAACACTTAACTATTGATAATATTTTTATATATAAATATTTATTTTTCTAAATTTAAGTTTCTTTTAGTTTTGTTTCTTAATTTTGTTGTTGTTGTTGTTGCTAACCAAACCTCAAATAACAGTTGAATTTTATGCCCCAAATATGGCAAGAAATGCTTAACTGTGCAATACAAAAATTTTCAATTTAGTTTAGTTGCATATTGTATGAATGTATGTATGTATGTCTGCCTGCAAGTCGGTAGATTTAATGTTATTTTAAAAACTAATTCATATTAATAACAAACTATGATTTAAAATGTAACGCATGATTACTTCTTAACAAAAAAACTTTAAATATATGTTTGTCTGTTTAAATCTTTGCTTTAGTTTCTGAAAATGTTTTTTTTTAACAAAAATACATAATTTGTTAACCTTTTTTGGTATTATGAAAAGGAGTTCTTTACATCGAGATTTCTGAGGTTTTGAGACTTTGTTTCGGTTTTAAAACTCAACGACAACAATTTTTTTGTTAGTTTTATAATTAAAGGCGCTTAAATTTCAAAAGAAATCAATCAAACAAAAACTTTTTTGTATGTTATTAAATAGTTAAACAATAAAATGTTTAATTATTTTAGATGTTATTAAATTTTATTATACATTACGTATACGTCATGGTGGTCTGATTATTGCAAAGATTGAAAAAAATATATACAAAATAATGTCTATCGTGGTCTATTTATCAAGCAATTAAAAAATGTTTTCATGTTGTTTTTTTTTAAAGTATGACAATATTGTTCCTATAGGTAAAAATACTCCGCCAATATTAGTCTTGTTAACTACAAGAAATCGTTATAAAGAAAGATTCTCATGTACTTGCACCGTTTCTTATAATAAAAAAGTTTTTAAAATGTTTTAACTCACGGAAATTTATCCATTTACTTTTTTAAAAACTTCATTAAAATGAAAATTTTAATTGTATATCAAGATAATGTACAGAGGCATATTTCGGCTAAAACCTCAAAAAAGGTTTTTGGAGCCATAAAAAAATATGCATGCAATATTAGAGAAACCACTTCCAAACTTGCAATTTCGATCACAGGGTACAACCTTCTTTGATTGTAAGAGTGCAGGAAAGTGAGAATATTTCGTAATTAACTTTTAATTCAATTATTTGGCTTTTTGAACCACGATTCGAGGCAGGCTAATTTTTGATACTTTGATACTTGTCATATGGGCGCACCTCCACTCGGAGACCAATTAGGTCAATTGTGAATCCCTTCAGTAAGGAGGTATAGAAAAGAAAAAATTTAAGAAGGAAAGAAATAAACCGATAGATGGAGTAAAAGATATTAGTAGGCACTACGTACGAAAGTTACTCCCCCTACAGTCCCCTCAACAGAAACAGTCATCCTATTTCCCTGACAAGCCTCAGTAAATCGGCTGGATCACATCCAGCGATGCACCCCAGTTCGTCGTGAAATCTATCCCCCAGCAATTTCTGTCTGAGACCCTGCATTCTATGACTGTGGCACAGTACATGCTCAACCGTCTCTGGCTCCTCAGAATCATCGCATAATCTGCAGAAGTCCGTTATGGCATTGTCCCATTTACTCGTAAAAGCCCTAGAAGAACAATGACCCATCAAGAACCCTATAAGAGTCCTGAGACCACTCCTATCCAATCCCAGCAGAACCTTGGTTGCACCTGCGTCCAATCCAGGCCATATTGCCCTAGACAACCTGCAATCCGTTATGTCTTTCCAGGATCGGTAAACGTCATTACGGAATCTTTCGCGTATCACCTCATAGTAGTGACATAGGGGGGCTTTACCCCCCGTCCCATACCATTAAGTCCAGACTCGAACTCCCTCTCGCGAGTTCATCCGCCACCTCATTGCCATCCACCTTGCACTGTCTGGGTACCCAACAAACAAAGACAACAATAAAAAAAGGATTTTTTTAGGAGTTTTTAGAAGTTCAAGAGCTTTACCACAGAGAAGCGTAAAGGTTTACATGTAAGTTTTATGAGTTTGACAACGAAGTTTGACCAAGTTTTTAATTTATTACATTTTTTATTGATCCCTATTACAAATGTAAACCTTTTCAAGGTGTGCATGCATATCAAATTAAAAAAAATTTATAAAATAATAACAGTTGCTATTGAAAACATCGAGAAAGTCTCAAAAAAAATTTAAAAGAATATTGAGTATTTTGTGTTAATATTTTTATGTATGAAAAAAATAATTCAAAATTTAAATAAATAAATTAAATAAACAGTTGGACTTTTAAACCACCTTTTAAGTTTTTGCCATTTTCTGGTATTAATGTTGAATTTTCGACTTAAGTGTGTTCTGAGACATATAGAAGAATTGCATGGCAAATATATTCGCAGAATAATTCAACTACATAAATCCCTGTTTTTAACGTGATTTTTGCTTTTTTCAAAAAAAAATAAAAAAAAAAAAAAAAACACCAATTTTCAGATGAGTTAGAGGGTAAATTTATGCCAACAAAATGTTGCTTGTAATGTTTTGAATAAATCCTCTGAAGACTCTTTACCAAAAACACAAGTATCACACGATTTTCTACGTTGTTTACTACACAAGGGTGTATCTTTAAATAGGACGTAAAATAAGTTTCAGATGTAAACTTTTAAAACGCCGATACACGTATATAATTTTTTAGACCCCTCTATAAGCATCAGTTGGCAGAACATTGCTATTTTGAAAAAAAAATTGTATTTTGTTGTGCAGTGGTATTATTGAGGTTTTTGTTTTCCTCCCGGACTACTTTTGATCAATAAGTTGTTAATAAATGTAAATAAAAAACATTTATGGGTTTTCTATTTATTTTTCCCAACGTTTCGTTTTTCGAACCTCATCAATGGACAATTTTTATTCCATAATAAACTAGCTGCAAATAGATAATAATTATAATCAATTTTAGAACTTATATAACATCACAGTTTAATTTACGAATTTGGATTTACATTTGTAGTACATTTTCTACTATTTAATATTATAAACTGGACTACACGATACAGAAATCAATAAATAAATAATTGATAAATTAAATACAACACAAATATCAAATAATAAGTCCAAACTTAATGTTAATATCACAGAACTATAACTTATTGTAATCATTAACTATAGCAGCGGAGTATTGCAGTGTTGTTTTATCCTTGTCTTCTTTCGAGTTGTATTCTTAATTTTCTGTTGGATGCGTAAGCTTTCGAGAATTTAACGTTTGCTCTCTCTCCTCACTCTGTCTAATATTTTAACATTGCCGAAATCCATTATGTGATTGCATTATTTTACATGCAGCGAAAGTACTGTCTTTATTTTTCCTTTATTGATGTCTGCTTTGTGCTCATGACTTCGCGTCTCTTCTTGTTATTGTTTCAATGTAAGCCATATTACACCTTTCCCTTTCGTTTCAATCACATTTTATTTCATAAGTTACATTATCTAGTTTACATATGTCCAGTTTAGTTTTGTTTTATGTAAACAGATGCCTTCGTGTCTGGTTTGATTTGTATATAATTGTTGCCGTTTTTTCTGTGATCAAGTTCTTTATAATTTTGTTTCCTATAAAAAATTGGTTAAGCATACGAAATTCAAAAGAGATATTGCGATAGATTTAAGAAATACTAATCTTGGAAATATAGATGTCTTAAAGCCATATATCTGTGGCAATAAGGAAAATGTGCTTAAATCAATTTTTTTTTTAGTTTTTTTGAAGAGCAATTCTAAACTTTAAACCTTACTCCTATTCTAATTACGTCATCACTTCTTTGCAGTTATAGTTTTTTAAAGTTTTTATTCCTAAATATTCCTAATGTCATTAATCAGAAGAAGGTTTTTTTCCAAATATTATTGCGCATCGGAAAAAGATAAGCAAAAAGTATTGCTATAGCTTCTACAACAATCGTATAAAGTAATTGATACTTTGCCCATAAGTACTTTTGAACTTGAAGATCTCAAAGGTGCCATTAACACAAATTTTGCCTAAGTCAACTTATGCCCTTTTTTCGTTTTGCCATTGATAAAAATCTGTAATATTTGACAACAAATGACGGAGTAATTGGCACAATATTCTAAAAGAGCGCGTGGCAAACATTTGAAAACATTAGTACAACGTATAACTTCACTCACGTATTAAGTTTTATTTCCTTACCAAAGGATATAACAACGTTTAAGATTTTATCCGTTGTTAACCTCAATGGCCAATTATTTGCGGATAAAAGTACATATCTAAAATGATGGCAACTTTCTAAGTTGTTTAAGTTATTAACATTTTAATTCCCCTGTACACGCACTATTTAGAAATATTTTTTGTTTTGTTTTTTAGAATAGAGAACTGCAGAATTCCAAAGCCAAACTAATTTTAAAATGAATGAACAAGGTGCGAGTTCTATTTGAGGAGCCAAACTCAAAATTATCAGAAAAAAATTTAATCTGTCTTAAAGTAATAAGCTCATCCAAATCAATTGAATAGTTCGGATAGGCGAAGCCGTAGCGGAAACTGCGTTCATAGGCCTTCAGAACATTTTAAATGTTAATGATTTTTCCCACATACTTTATTTCACTTAAATCCTTTGAAATGGCTGAATTAAAAATCATTTATTATGGACTATTTGAGATATAAATGTAAACAAGTCTAATAATTTTTATTTCTCCTAGAGTTTTTTATACAGTTTTTGAATTTTTATTGTTCAATATGAAAATAAAAAATATCAAAAAATTTTGGTATTCAATCTAAACATGAAGAACAAAGTCAATTTTATTACACATTTATCTATAATATGCATTGAAAGTCTCGGAAATTTTGTTGAAATCTGCGATTAATTCAACATCTAGTTTTCTGAGTCATTGGTGAACTGTTTTATACTTCTGAAAATGCATAGTCTGATCACTTTAAGTGATACTGAGGTAAGTTTATGTTTGTACTCCTTAAGTTACGGTCACAGTTATCAAATATATGACGAAAAAAAAACGGGACCAACAGGCAAACTACATAATACCCTGCGGGAAATTTGTTTCAATTGCTCTTAAAGCACTTATCCCGTGACCAGTGAACAACATTTTATAATTAAAAGGAACGAATTGTGATAGGTGAAAACAAGACCTATCACTTAACTGGTGATAATGTGTTTAGAGTGTAGTTGGCCTAGAGGAAAGGTAATTGGCACAAAACTAATCATGCGACTGGATTTTGTGCGGGTATTGACTGATTCTCTCTAGTTCTATTACTTTATATAAAGGGGATCTATCATATTGACATGGCTCATATGGGACAATATCTGCGACAGGCATTATTTTAACCAAAATTGGAAAGATATTTCAGTGACCTGTTACAAAGTGTCAAAAAGGTGCCAATTAACCCCCTCGTAGGACGTCGCCATGTTAAAGTGACCTGTTACGTTAGTTCCCTTTCCCGTAGGGTACATTTACATAGTACATACCTACATAATACATTTGTTGGCTATGTCTAGCAGTATAATTACCCAGCAAAAACTTTGCTTACAAAATAAGCAGAAAAATAATGAGAACATGAGGAAAAGAGTACTTATTTTTCTACTAGAAAAAGTACTTATTTGTTTTTCATTTAATTAACTTTCAAAAAGGTTAACACACACTAATAACGAGTAAAATTGCTCTGAAATCTAATGGAATTTTTGTTGAAAAAGTGTACGCAATAATAAATTTTTCGAAATTTAAGAAAATAATATAATAAAGAGTCTTCGGCTTCACAAAATCATTTATAGCTCTAACACTGTAATAACAATGTGTGTAATAATTATTGTAAATAGACGGGTATGTCACAGAAATCAATTTCGATCTAAAGTGTTTTTTAGTTCCGAAAAAGCTTCTTCTGAAAACGAAAACCGATAAATTTTCTCGGAATGTAATCACTCTTAATTTTTCGATCGAAAAAAGTTTTTGTTTTGGTTTGCATAATATTGCTACATTTAACTTAAAAAAAAACAGAATAATAATTTGTCGGAATTACGAAAATCGGTCGAAATGAAAATACGAATTCAAAACCATTCCGAACAATTTATGTGACAGGCCTGATTATGTTCTTCAAAAAACATCGTTAAAATTAAATTGATATCACTACTAGTACTCTAATAACAAAAATATATTGTGGGGGTAATTTTGGAACATATTTATGTATATATTTACATACATTTGATTGATTTTTGGATTTTCCATGTATTTCACATATTAATTATTCTTAAAATTTTATAATATTACCGTATATCTAACAAATATTAATAGAATTTATTGCATATTGATTAAAATAATTATTTAAAAACATATATTTACTAATAATTTATTTAAATCATTATATTAAAGTATTTATTTGTAATGTAAAATTATGACTTATTTAAGATATAATAAGAAAGTTATTATTTAATATATAACTTATAATGCAAAAAGTGGTGAATACAGCTACAAAGTAATGAATCTTCCAGAATTCATTAAAAGTAGCATTGTAAGTTAAGTTTTTGCTGGGTAGTATTATTTTGTGATATTAGGACCATGTTAAATCTCACTGGCTATACTTATTTGGTCCAATATTTAATAAGTGTGCCCGCAGCCTTAGTCTTTCTGGATTTTTTCTTTATTAAAGGTTACTACCGTAAACAAATAAAATCTAAAGATTTCTATTTTTCTTACAGGCCAACGTAAATGTTTTTCCAATACATTTTAACAAAACAAGCCGACGCTTAAAGTGTATAAAAATTAGCTGTTAGAAAGCAAAAACATTTTTTTAAGTCAAATTAAAATCACAGCTTTTTTAAACTGGTATAAGAAATATTCCAAGAATTCTTATAATGGAATATTTTTCTTGCAATCATTGTTTTTTTTTTTTAAACTTGATAAGATGTGAGAATATTTATTTATTTTTAGTTCAATAAATAAAATACTTACATAAAGAAAAGAAAACAAGTTCTGATACATACCTGGAAATATATAAGAAATAAAATTAATTAATACGTGCTACCAATCTATTTAGTTTCTATTTTATATAACAAATAAAATAAATGTAATAAAATCAAAAGACTTAAGCAACAAGCTCAATTAATATGGGAACTTATACACGTGTTTTAATAAAAATAAAAAACTTTCATAAAAAAAAATTTTAAAACTAATAAAATTATAAACATTTTTATATTAATCATTGCATTTATCAGATAAACAATACATCAAAAGACTTAAGACACATACTTTTGATTAACCTTGCAAAATATTTCTATCACAAATATTTCATGCGTTTTTCAGAAAAATTTTCTAAATAAAATTTTCAATAAATTTCCCCCACTGTCTCAATATTTAGCTTAATAATTTATTTGTTTTACCAATTAAACAAATGTCTTTTGGTTGATTAAACATTGCAACAGTTAAGAAAGCACTTTTAACCCAAACATATGGTTGCTGTAAATAACAAATTATTTTGAGATAAATGTTTACAGCAACGGCAGCAGCCAACAAAATACAAAAATTAAATTACAAAATATTACACCGTGTTATGTGTCATTTTGTAATGCGATAAATAACAATATAATTTTTATGTTGTGTTTTTTTTTTTGTTTGTTTGTTGCTGATATAAAAAAAAAACAATAAACAAAATAACAATTTAAATAAAAATTTTTATTATTAGTCATCCATGCAGATAGAACTAAAATTAAAATCACATGTGTTAGTTGTTGTTTTTCAATTCAGATAACGATGTTGTAACTGTGAACAGTCCGAAAGAGTGTAAACTTAACGAGTCCAAGTACTTAGAAACGTTTTAAGGAGTATGTTGTAACAAAGGAAATATTCAATCTTTAATTAAGCTTCTTTTAGTTAAAAAAAAGTTCTCTTAAAAGCAAAGCAAAAAAAAAAACATCAAAATGTTTTTAGAACATAATCGGACAAAACCAAATTTAAATAATTAAAATTCAACTTAAAACAAGTTGAAATGTTACAATAGTATGGGTGGCCCTAGAGGCTAGTTTTCAGTTGGCCAGGATATCAGTGCGTGGTTCGCAGATACGATTCCCGCTAGTTACTCTGGTTGATTTCACTACAAACGGCTGAAGGCTTAAGCAACTATTGCTCAGTTAATTAAATAAGAATATTCTGCCTTTTTTCAAAATAAAATAAAGTCGGAATCGGATCCCTCGCCTATTAAAGGGGAGGAGGTTGCTTTGAGCCCCCTCCGAGTGCATCCTTCCCTTTCACCTCTACATTTTTACTGTATGCATGTTGTACACTTGAAGTTTTTCCTACTACAGAGGCCAAGATACCCACATCCATAGTAGTTTTTGGCTCACAATCGAGGGTTGACACAACACATGACTTGCGAGCAGATCAATTATTGCAGCCGGTACTGGGTTATTTAAGTCCTGCGCCGTAACTTTTTAATTTTTTTCCTCCATGGTGTCTTGTACTGTTTCTTATAAGACGAGAAACAGCCCCGTGGCCGATTTATGGTCCGCTGGGAATACGGGATTCCCGAAGGTAATGAGAATTCCGTCCCCCTCCCCATGGTTGAAGCCATGGTTAGGAGATGACCAAAAATCCACCATCTCTCCCTATCCGCCACCTGTGGACGCGTCTAGTAGGAGAATTGGCAAATTCCCTCAAAAACTGTAATAAAAAAACAAATAACAAAATTGGCTACGTTAAGTCATTGAAGCCAAATTCTCTGAATTTGAATTTTATATGGGATTTGTGATACACTATGAAATATCTTCAATAATATTTAGTAAATTTAAGCTAATATGTGCCAAATACCTGTTTCGGTTTATTGCTTATTGAAGTGTTATCCAAAAAAAAAAAACGTTCTTTGGTACTTATCATAAATTATGGACCAGTCTGCAGAAAACCTGGTACTATGATTTTGGATGTTATAAAATTATATAAGACTACATTTCCTTATATTAAGGGTTTTCACGAAATCGCTCAAAACTGCCATTTGTGCAAATGGGCAAACTTGCGAGACTTGTTTGATGAAGGCCGTTTTTAGCGTTTATGTAGTTCTTCACAATTTATGTCATTTTATAAGAAACGCCAGTACAAAAAAAATTTAAAAACATAAAAAAAATGGTAAATTTGTCTAAAAATTTTATTTGTTTTTAAAAATGCCTAAAGAAAGCCAAAAAGCAAATTTACTCAGATTATTCCAAGAATTTGTTGTTTGTAATGTGTTAACAATTTAATTTTTTTTGTTAAAAACGACGGTAAGCATAAACAATTTGTTGGTATAAATGAACAATTGAACAACTCAAGTTTAAGAACCAAATGGTTAGGCAAATTTACAAAGTTTGTGTAAATAAATTCTCATAAAATTTTGGCAGTTCATTTGCGATGGCATAAAAGTGCACACTTTGCACAGAATGCAAGACTTTTCAGCGATATCATAAAAATCCTTATTATTATTTTTCAGCATTTTTGGTAAGTTGGCGTGATTTTCACAGGCGACTTCATAAAAGACCTGTTATTATTAATTATAAATCTATAAGCATTAAGAAATGAAAAAAGAAAATTTTTATTCTCCGATAGCATCCAGGATGGTAAAAATCAAGAATGATAGAAATAAAGATTACGCCTTGCGCATGTGACGACGTAGTAGTTCCCTTATAAAGGTTACCAAGGTTTTTTATATGTGAAATTTATAATTTCTTGGAAAAAATGTATGTATTGCGTGAAAGTTGGCTACCCTACAATAAATTTACTCAGAGTGTTTTCAAAAAATGCTTATAATCATTGTCAAACAAACGAATAATTTTAATAAATATTTTCGGCCTAAGTTATAAAATGAAACGGATTTTCAACAAAATCCGTTACATAAACCCTTTATTTCATACAAAATCCGTTTCATAAACCCTTTATTGACCTGTTTTATTTTTTTTATAACTTAGGCGGTTTATATTTAAAATATTATTAAAAAAATAAATTAATATTAAAAACGTTAAAACTCATGTGTTTAAAGTTGTATAGCAAAAGAATTGAAATTTTAAAAATTGAAGAGAGTAAAAAAAAGCGTGAAAATATGAAGTGTGTAGTGGGCAAATGCAAATAAAGTAACAGCAAAAAAAAAACATGTGAGAACTTGTGTAAATATTAACGTTTATCGTGTTAACTAATGTTCACTAAGCGAGTGAAATCAGTAATTTTGAATAAAGAAAAAATTTGTGCTATACATTTCACACAAGAAGATTTTGAAAGAAACTTAAAATTTGAAATGGGTAAGTTAACTAAAATTAAATATTTGCAGTTCATTACTAAATTATTTTGAATAAGATTTAGCAACCGTCGTGCACCAAAATAATAGATAACCTTAATTATTCATGTGTTAACCACCTAAGTGAAGGTGGGTTAAGTAAGCCATCAAGTGCATTAATGGAAACGTTAAGATCATGTGATGCTATCGTCTTTCAATTAAATGTGAAAAATTGTTGCTTAAAAGCAAAATATTTGCAACATCATTAGTTAGAAGGAAAGGAAATTTAAGTAAGCTAAGAAATGAAAATACTTTTTTTAAATAAAATTAGAAACTAAAATTCTTGATATAAAAGTTTTTTCCCTTTTTCGTCTGCTTTAATTTATGTAGTTAAGATAGAGCTAATGTACATTAGTATGTATATATATGTAATAGATAAAACTATGAAAAAATAACTTAAAAACAATTGTTTTATTTTTAAAATTTAATTAGAAAAATTATAAATTGTTCCACTGTTATATTTACACATAAACAATTTTAGCCAATGAGAACCGAGGTTGTGTGACGTCAGAGTTACTGCATGCACAGTAAAATAATTTTATGCCTGCCTGATGTCGTAATCTTTATTTCTATCATTCTTGGTAAGCATTAACCAATCAGCTCGAGGTAAAAGGGATCAGTCTTAAAAAAATTTAAAGCTAGAAAGTCCAAGGATCCAGGTATTCCTGGAAGTATCAATAATGTGGCTAAGAATTTGTTTTGACGGCATCTAACACATGTTTAAGTCATATACAAGTAAAATGAGAAATATACAAATATGGAATTTAAATTATTATTTGAGCTTAAGCTTATCAGTTATTTAAATAGAAACATTTAATTAAATTATCATCATTAGGTTAGTAAGAATATTACTGTCAACGACGAGCGTGATTACTTATTTTTTTCGTCTCCGACAACTTTAGTGTCACGGGAGACTAACATAACAAACAATTGACGAAAGTGACAATTTGGCAAACGCATTATTTCTCTACAGTTGTCCAGCAATATTGTGCGGTTCAGCGTTTTGGAGGCTTGTGAAAAGTTATTCACCTGTGAATGGCTTATACGGATCTTTGCCGAATAACGACCTTCGGATACATCGCACCAAACATAATTAACTTAAGTGGATATATGAGATAATCAAAATTACTTATCGTTGCCTCATATTGCCAAATACTGTTTCTCAATCAAGTATAATTTTCTTAACAAAACTGTATTTTTTATAAATTTTATTGCTTTACAAGTACATATATTTGTCTGTTTTTAGCTAACATTTATTAATCCATTAATTATTAGTAGAAATGTTTACTTTTATGTACCTCCATTTATTAAAAAAAAGTCTTTTTACGAAATCCAGGTGTTTGTTTCTCTCTAATATGACAAATTAATAAAAATGTTTACTTAATAAATATTAACTAAACTATAAAAAATAGCATGAAAACATGTATTTTGTTTTTTTTTTTTTTTAAATCAAATGCTTGTTGATTTTTAGCATATTGCATTTATTTCTCTTTATTATTTTTCGATACTGTGGGCGTCAAAAAAAAAGTAAACAGTTATTTTATATACATTAAATTTGAAATTAAATGAAAGTATAAAGTACACTAACTGTGTTACTCGTAGTTTAATAAATGAACATTATATTTGTATACAATTCGACTTTCTTAAGCATCTTAATCGGTCTTCCTGGCATTAATTTTACACGGTTTGCTGTTAATTCTGGAGAGACTTTTCCTAATTTTTCAACTAAAGCTGCCTTCATGTTGTCTTTATGGGAAAATTCCCTCCTCTGATTTTTTCTATCAAGATGCTTCCGTAGATGCTCGATTGGATTAATATTTGGCGCCTGCAGTGGGTAATTCTAAGTCTTGGGTGTTCGATATTACTTCCTCTTGCTAAAAATTTTCGTCATATGTTTATGATCGTGGTTCTTTTGGACGATCGAGTTTCTTAGAAATTCCAATTGACACTGTTCTTCAGAATATTTAAATAAATAGTCTATTTTGTCCGTTATAGAATCAATAAAAACTAGACTCCCAATACCAGATGCCGCCTTGTCACCTCAAAAAATGAGCAAGGCTCCTCAGTGTTTTACTCTGCTTTTCATGAAAAGTTTAATTCTTTGTTCGCCATATTTTTGGATCTATTTTTCTCTCCATATATTTTAAACTTGTTCTCATCTGTATATAAAATTTTCATTCAAAAATCTAAAGGCTTCTTTTTTACGAACTTTTGATATGTATGCCGTCTTTTGCGGTACTCTACCATGTAAACCACTTTACTATGATCGGACTAGTACCTACGGATTTATCTGATAATCCGGTTATATCCACTGACATTTTTACACATCTTGACACTGAAATCGCTCTTACCTCTTGTAGTCCTGCTCTTACTTCAGAGTCAGTAAGCCGTTTTGGTCGTTTCCAGGGTATGCCGAATCTAATATTTATTATATTTCATTGTTCTGTGATTCCTCCTGACGATTGTTCAAAATTTGCTCAAAGACTTCTCTTAGGTGAATCTGGGATGATTTCCCGCTTTTGACCATTTTTCCAAACTTGTGAAATATGAGCATTCTTTTAGCAAACATAATCTAATGGTGCAAAAAGTTATGTTCACTTCTTTCTTTTAACCAATGCCATACCCTGACAAGACCAAACGACGACAATGATCTACTTGCTATCGAATAGAACCGTTGGGAAAGCAGAATGAGGAGATGGCCTTCTAATACGTAGAGACGACTAGTTAAATGCGTGGCAAGAGAGGCGGAGACAAGCTGTTATTTAATTAAGTTGATGACACCCTGCTCTTCTGCTATGCTTTTAAGAAGAAAATTTACAATAAAGCTTTTATTTTGCAGCATTTAAATATTTTGTTTTAGCCTTCTTCGAGAGAAGAAAAGTAACACCGCTTGATTTCGGTTGGTCAGCTGTTTTTCCAGAGTATATATGAGTTTTAAACCATTAGATGTTTTGAGTTCACCACTATTCGGCCATCGTGTTTCGGTCAAGCGCAGAATAAGTAAATTGTAGTAATTGAACTCTTTTTCGATTTGCGCTGATGCATTTTGACATCAGCACTATGACAAGTGTCTTCGTTTTTGACCACATGACACTTTTCATCGTTGTGATGTCAGGCGTAACATCAGTTGGCCAAATTGTCATCAGGGTCAAAAATTGAAATAATGTCATCAAAGCGATGACACATCGTCATCACAGAAATTTCGAATCGGGGTCAATTAAATAAAACATGTCATCAGTGCGATGGCTCAGTAACATCAAAGAAAGGACTAATACAACTGTCATTGAATTGAGCTATTGGGATTGACTTAAGTGAAAGTTAAAGAATATTTTTATTTGCTTACCCGTTTAGTTGTATTCTAGTCTGTGTTTACAGAAGAACTGTCAATTAAAAGACACCGGCAGCATGCACGATATGGTTTTCGTAATTCTTCTATTTTGAAAATTTGATGTATTTAACTAAATAACTTAAAAATAGAATATGGGAATTTTTGCTGCTTACACGCGGTTCAGACGGTGATTTTTTCCATGATTCACGCAGTTCAGACGGTGATTTTTTCCATGTTTTTTTTTGATGTTTGTTGGCGAACGGTGTAGAGAAGCAAGCGAGGTAGAGAAAAAAACACGTTTTCTGATCGATGTGTCTCTTTTTATATTTTTCTTTGCACCTGCTCGTATTTTTGCTATGTTGCTTCATTTTATTTTTTATTTCAATGTGGCAACATCTCTTTACAATACAAAACATGGAGCGCATTAAAATTGCTTGTTTTTATAAATAAGAATTACCGATAATGGGAAAAAAATCAACCCTTAAATCATCGGAAAAAAATCTTCGTTTGAATCTGCTGTGTTTTTGGAAGCAACTTTCAAAAGGAATTAAAAAAAGACATGATTTTTAGATCACGGTCTGAATCTAGTGTTATTTAACTTTTTAAACATGAGAATAATGCATTGATGACTCATAAATGTTACTTTTTGCCTCATTGATGCTATTTGTAATAATATTGATTTCACAGTTTTGATGCTAGGGCATCATCAATAGGAAGATGCATTTTTCTATGAGTGTAGCCTGTTACTGGGCAGCCAGCTAAGCCACCAGCCTGGCTTACTAAAAGTCGGTAACAAGCTTACCGTGTATGGATACACGCTTAGTCACCGAGGCGCTATGTTCTCACATTACCATTAGGACATGTTTATGACCGTCGCTCGAGTTCGCCTTCACCTCTAATGAAGCGGTCCTTAGGGAACACCACAAGGAGGCCACTGCCACGACAATGGGATCAGCATGCTGATCTACGAGTTGACTTGGAATTGCTTGCTAAGGGTAGTGGGAATACTACCTTATGCTTGCCATGTTAGGAAAATCACTGAAAAGCCTTATTTAGGGTCGTGTTAGCCATTTTACATTTTCTTGTTCCCCATGTAGGAGGTTGCCTCGTGTTTACTTTTTTTTAAAAAGAGAAATTTTAGGTATTTTTTTTAAAAAAAAAGCAATTTTTTTGGTTTCTGTTTCGTTACAGAATCACATTCTAATTTAAATTTTCTAAACTATATACATATAAATATATTTAGTTTTATAAAAATAAAAATAAAATCGTTGTGTACTTTTTTTTGACACTCACAGTATATAAATATATTATATTATTTTTTAAACTGCAGAAAAAACCTTCTAATAATGTTTTTATTTCTAAACTAAAACTCTTGCTTTCAGTCGCACAAGGGTGTGTCAGATTGATATGGGGGAAGTCAGCTTTAGATTTTATGTGAACGACTAGTTTTAGTCCCAGATACTAACAGATCTTAGATTGTTTTATGTTGTTGTTTTTTTAAGTTAAAATATATTCAGCTGTAATTGGTTGGTGTTTCTATTGCTGTTCCAGTTTCTGTAGCGATGTTTCTAAGTTGAAACTTGTCATAGGATTATTTAAGTTGTATCTGGTTGTAGTTGTTGCTTTTGTTTGCGGTGGCAAATTGTAATAGTTTTATTTTTTAATTTTGTTGTTGTTTCGAGCAGTTTTTTTATTAATTTCATGCAATTAATGTAGATTTTTAGTGCTTATGTAAGCCTTGTAAACCACTGTTACAATTACTCTTATTATTATTTTTTTTTTCTTTACTCTTATTATTATTTTCAAGTCAGTATTTTATTAGTTTATTTAGCCATTTATATAGAAAATATTGAAAAAAAAGTGAGTGGCGTTTATGACCAGGCCACTTTAGTTAAAAAAAAAATAAATAAATTAATTGTAGCATTTTGTAGTTTGTTTTTATTATTTTTAAATTTTGTTTTTGAATCTTTACATTTCTTAAAAAAAATTAATGCTGAGAAAATCATTTAATTTATAACACTGGGCGTTTGTTTTTTTAATTTAAAAGCTTGTAATGTATTTGCTTCTTGCCTTTCTTAGTGTAAATGACTTGTAAGAAATATAAGATTTTTTTTTTGTTTGTGGCTGTTAAGTTATAATGGTGGGAATTTCGTTATTACTATAACAATTAAATTTTCTTGTTTAGTTTATAAATGTTGTTCAGATTATTTTGATTAAAACTATAAGGGGTGTTGGTTAGTTGGTGGCGTGGTAAATTGTTTGGTGTGTGTTGCTCTGTTCTCTATTTCAACTTTAGATGACATTGCAAGGTCATAAATTGGTTTAGTTTTAATTTGTTTTACATGTTACTTATTGTTTGTGGCTAAAGGGCGGCATTTTGTTGAATTAAATACAAACATGAATGTCATTGAATCTGTTTGTAACTTTGAATGAATATAATACATATTGTTTTTAATTTAATTCCAATCTAAGGTAATTTACTTGACATACAAAATTTGTTTGATATTGAAAGTATAGAATTGAGATATTCAAATTTAATACTAATAACTTTTGCAAATACTAAATTATAAGTAAAAGAATTGTTCCACTGTGGTTTTATTAAAACTAAGTAATTTTAATTGCTTTGTATTCAATTGTTTAATAAACACAAGGCTTCTAGTATACAGTAGACTTCGTACTTCTCTTAGGTCAAAGAAGCCTTAAGCTGTAATGTATATAGGCAATCGGACAAAACAGACTTTAATGGATTAAGAAGTTGTACAAATCGCAAGGGATTTGGGATTTATTACCGAATAACGATTGCTACTCGTAGTTACATTGCGACTGGCATCTTTTGTAAACAAACCTTTGAAAGAATTAATTCTATGTGAAAAACTTAATTCCGTTTAAAATATCTTAATGTGCCATTCTTTTAAACTGTTGATCATAACACATTTCCTTATTTTCATTCTTGCATGTTAATATTTTGTGGAATTCTATTCCAGATGAGACTATTCATATTAAAATTACAATTGCTTTGGGGGATTAAAATTTTCTAAAATTTATTTCTTTTACACTACTGCTTGAATAAATTGACAAATATAGAACCAGAAAAATACTGCTTCGCCCGAAGCAGGTTTTGAAGCGAGAATTGAGGCTTTGATTTTTGTTCGCGATGTCCCACTTGGGAGCTCTTTTTTGTGAAATTAAGATGCGTTTTTTTAAAAGCATCAGTAATGCGCTTATATCGTATAAGTTTTTCTGCGCTTCTTTTAGACCAGAAACAATTCCTTCATTCATGTATGTCGAAGCGTTTTTAAATACGCATAAATTGCCTATACACAGAAAAAATATCATTAGTTTTGTATCATTAAAAAAAAATTGTCTTAAAAGTTTTTCAATTTAATCAATGTGATAATTGAATCAATTATTTTTTTAGTTGAAAGAGAACTAAAAATATAATTTTGATTTAATTAACATTTTAGTTGTTTTGAAATAAATTTTCAATTAAAATATAAATTAAGTAACAACAAATCTTAATTAATGTTTTCGTTTTAAATAAAACAATTTAAACTTGTAGAATTGTTGTTGGGAAGTATTTAAACCTGAGCTATATTTAATTAAATCAATTGACACATTGTTTGAAATGGCAAAGTTTTTTGATCATTTTTTTAATTTAAAAAAATGATATTGAAAAAAATATTGGCAATTGGTGATTAGAAAAAAACTTTTTTTTTTCTGTGTATATATGTGTACTTATATCTATCTATACTTAAAAGGCAGTCATCAAATTTCTCCCTTCTATTAGCGCACCCTCGGAAGCGCTTTAAATCAGCGCATTCAGAAGCAATAAACTTCTTTTACTGCTTCCAAAAACCTTAAGCTTTTTTGCTGGGGGTGTACACTTTATATTTACTTTACGTCAAATTTAATGATATGAAATATGTTTTTGATGACGAACTTCGCATAGCACAACGAATTCGTTGTTAAGAGTTTGTTACCTAAAGTCGTCAAAAAAGACACAATAAGTGCGTAAAGAACACTTGATTCATTCGATTCAGAACATATTATTTTTTTTTTTATAGAATTCACGTCCCTTTTTTTATTTTTTGTTATATGCGAAAAATATTGCAAGCAAAACACAAATTTGTTCTGGCCATACCAAGACGGTAATCCTAGGGTTAAGTTGTCACTCGATATCGTGAGCCAAACTGCAATTCTTGGCGAAAAAATTTTTTAACAGTAACATTTGATCAGAAATGAACTAGAGACTACTGGCGAAATTGTATTTGTTTCATAAAAGGCTTTGAAAAGTACTCTTTGCAGGAATAAATATATAAAAACCTTTTCCAGGCTTAAAGGTATAATTTAAAAAAAATTTTTAAAACTTTTTTGGAAATCTAGGGACTTACGCTTAGAAATTTAAAACTAAATTTTTCGTGTTGGTGTTTCACAATTGAAACTTTATATCACTAAAAAGTATAATATCATTTTTTTTTATTTCATTTTAAAAGTCTTGAACTGGTAATTGAGTGCATGTTACAGCCAAATTGCTGATTGGGTTATTTAAGGTGCTAGATCATTGTTGCTTATTTTATCAAAATTCGAACTTCTTTCGGCCACCTGAATGAGCTATAAATATTCAAAATAGACTGCTTCTGCAATGGGGTGCAATGTATTATGTGCATAGACCGCATAGACAAGCGTGTAATATAAATTTTACCTTTTTGGTTCTAAATCACGTTATTTTCACCCAGTCTTATTAATCCTATGGAATTACTCATTAATGGCAGTGTCCCGCACATCTATTGAATGTTTATTTAATTCTACTTTCATATTTCTCTTCCAATTTGCTTATTTTATTTGCAACAAAAACTTCTGACCAAGAAATAAGATAAGAATGCCAAACTTGCCATATACTTCAATGGTTTTCTAAATTTTCTGAAAAACTTAACTTACGAGGTAAATGTTTCAAAATCTTTGAACAATTATTTCTTTCAAGGTTTGTGTGTTTTTTTTTTAATAATTGTAGGTTTTCTAAATATTTACGTGTATAAAAACAAACACTCATGAAATTCCTCATGTTTATTCAACAGATAATAATTGGAAATACATTTATTAGCAATTCATTTATAGAAAAAACCGTTAAATTAAATTAATTGAAAACAATTTTATTACAAAAGTTTTAAATAAAAGCTCTGTACATGTATTATAAACCCATCCTAAGAAATTTCAAAATATATGAATTGGTTAGCAACTGAAGGCGTATTTATTTTCTCGTGTTCTCAAAGCCAAATATAGAAAATTTTGTATAACAAAACCAGTGCCACTGTATGGCAGTTGGTTTGTTTTTAAACTCATGATTTAAAGTTCTTGATTACCCACATTTTCTATTAAAAAAATAAAAATAATACAAAGTACAACAAATTAAAGTGCTTTACTATGTATTTGATACGTGTATGTTACAATATATTTGTTGTTTTTATTTTAGCATTTATGTTCGTATAGGAAAAGTTTCTAAATGTTTGTATGTGTACTTTGGAAAATCATACAAATTTCATTTCAAAACCATTGTTCTGGTTTTGGGCTGAGTTTTGCTTATTTTAGATTCTAACAATTTGTTTACCTGTATTTTGTTTTTTAGTGTAGTAGTGTTAAAGTTTATGCTGTATGCATTTAAGAGGGGATTTTTTAAGCCCGATAGAACTTACGAAACGGTTAGTTATATACTCTGGCAAATCATAATCAATAGATTCACGCTTGAACAACGCTACCAATTTTTTTTTTTTTGAAAACCAGTCAACCAACGATGCTTTATCGGAAAAATTCTGTTCAGCGATAAGGCTTAAATTTGAAGCATTTTATGTGAAACTAACCCATAACAGACCCTACAGACTCCATTGCATTCAGAATAATGCACTCGCTGGTGGCATGATCAGCCCTTATTTCTTAAAAAAAAGAAGTGAATATGGATCCCTAGCGCACCATGATCAGTGGTCTTTTTTATGGATGAAATCGAACCATGATTTTACAGGATGTCGTTTTGTGACATAATTTGGCCGAAAAGTTGATTTCGAAAAATGGCCGTGTAATTTGACACCTCTGGATTACCTGTAGGGGTACGTTTAGTCACTGGCTTATGCTGATAAGTCAGCAATAATTGACGCCTTGGAGGCCGACACCGTTCTTGTTTTATTCGTGATCGTAAAAGTCGTCCAAGATGCACTTCGTCAAGAACAGCCACTGGGCCCATATGCCCCAAATCAATTTCAGTTGTAAATGCCATGCCTTCGGAAAGAATTAAATCTGCTGTATTATATTTTACAATTTCTAGTTCTGTCTGGCTTAATAAAACACCCTCTACGTTTACTATATGTATTACTGAGTTTTAACTGCCTGTGTAGTTGTGTATGAGAATGAAATCTGAACCAAGGTTATTGTAATAATTCAAATGAAACTGAAAACAAAACAACAATAACTATAACGTAATAGAAAAAAAGCAAATAATTTTTTAAATATTCACATTCATATTAAAATAATATGAATAAAAAATTGATTTTGTTCTTTTTGTTTTAATTAACTAATAAAAATATATGCATAAGTTTATTATAGCTCTGGTAAGAAGTTTCTATCTTAATTCTTTTGTTTATGTGAACAATTTTTGTTCTAATTGTTTATATATATATTTTATGATTGTTGTTTATTAAACTCGAGTATACAAAGAACCACTCCTAGACTTGATAGAATTTTAGATTAAGATTGATATCGGCATTTATAGGTAATTTGTAAATTGTCCACGTGATAGTCTTATATTGAAAAGTTTTACGTGCAGATTTCTTATAAATAATTTTATTTTAAGGATATTAAGGTTTAATTCTTGTGGATACACATTTTAAGACTTTCTAAGTTACAAGATTTATAAGTGATTCATAATGATTCATTTGAAGGAACATTAAAGTTGTTCGAATTTATTTAAAGGAACATACCGCCCTTGATCAACAAG
Organism: Pollenia amentaria; assembly: GCA_943735925.1. Taxonomy (NCBI): domain Eukaryota; kingdom Metazoa; phylum Arthropoda; class Insecta; order Diptera; family Polleniidae; genus Pollenia; species Pollenia amentaria. The sequence continues at coordinate 180,343,871 of OX031007.1, read as the reverse complement.
AGGGTAATCACTTTTTGGAAAAAATCGACACGTAGTATTCTTATCTACCCACTGTAAAAATATCGTGCTATTTTGTCTACTGTTTCGTAGTGAAACGGTTGGCTTTAAAATTCTTTTTTTTGTGCCCTTAATATTAAATTAAAATTTGTTTTGTTTCTAGTGATCTTTATGATCAAGTGCGATATTATACAAAGGGAGTCTTTTCATTGCATATACATTTGAATTTAAATACAATACTGGGGATGCTACATTATTTCAAACAAAGACATTAACATTATTTAAAGGATAACTTTAAGATGAGAAAAATGTTTTGAAGCCATAGCCAGAAAAAGTAAATCAATGTTTTTTTTATCGCACTAGTTTGGGGATGAATATACTGTGCCGTTTCTAGAAATACCGCGTTCTCTAAATGTTTCCATCAATTCTCTTTTCAATAGAATTTTATTTTATTTAGGGCAGTACATTTTTGGAAGTTATTGCTCTATACTTGATGGCTTTTAATGGTAGAGTTCTAGCTATTTGAAGTCAGTTAGATTACATGATACATTCATATTTAGGTACTTATGTTTTTTGTGTTCTCAAGACAAAAGCTTTTCAATACGATAAGAATCGGTCTACTATTTCACCTCGCTGACATACAAATGTCTTTCCAAAAAAGAAAAAGATATTGTTTTTATATTCATGTACACACTAAGAAAAATATGGTTTGATATGGTTATGAACTAGTTCAGCTTAATTCCAGAAAATTATCTGTTTATTCACACTACTTTATAATAAAAGCCGTCCCTTTTATGTATAAAACTATTCTATTACAATAATAGGCCGTTTACATAACAGTGAAATCCAGTAGATTTGATTTTAAAGCTTCCTCAAAAGCTTTGTACTTTTTTGACATTAGTCAGATTTTGTTTGTAAAAAAAAAAACAGCTGACTGAAGGTTTTTTTAAAACATTCATTTATTTTATCAATATTATTTGTCTTTTCCATTTTTTTACCATTTTCTAAAAAGATAAGCTTGTCCGTGATCGTGGGTTCGAGCACCGGCAATCAAGAATGAAAATTTCCCAATAAATTTTAATTAATTTCATGTTGTAAAATTCCATCCTTCATAAAAAAAAATTTTGTGAAAATTAAATTTAATACATTTTAGCCTATTTAAAAATTTGGATTAAAACCCATAAAACGTTTCAACAAAATAACCATAATACTCATTGTTAAATAGCTAAGGCACAAGCTCTATGTCTACAATTGTCCTTCAAGTTGTGCTGAAAAAGGTCAACGAGAAAAAAGAAAGGCAAAAACCTGAAAAACCAAAAAATGTACTTTGGACTTCAAGAAGAATTCTTGACAAAAAGTATGAAAAACAGAAGTAAGGAGGAACACGTAAATCCATTAAAATAGATAATCATTCAGAAAACAAATTTCAATCTACCGATTTGCAAATATTTTTGAGGAGATAGCGTGTTTACTGTTTAAGCATGTCAAATCAACTATTATTTTATAAGTGTCAGGTTATAATTTATTTAATTTTTATAAGCAATCCCATTTAAATCATTTTCCAGCCTTTGACGACCTTCATTAGAACTCCTGTTTGAGTGATTAATACCAAACATGTACGTCATTGAAAAGCATTCAACTATTGTAGAGACTAACACGACCGATAATGTGGTTGCCTTTAAACATATTATTATTATAAATTTTAAATATTTTACAATTGTTAAAAAAAAAATATTGTTGTGTTTCAAACAAAATAAAAATTTTAAAGCCTCGTACACAATACTAGCAACAATTTCGTTTTTTCTTCTATCTTATTTCTTCCCAAAGTATTTCATATATTTTCTAAAGTTTTTTTTAAAAAGATGAGTCTACTTCTACTTCAGCAACAATTGTTGATGACGTTTATAAAAATTTTATTTAGTTTTGAATGAAAATTTTAACAAAATGTTTTAAAAAATAATAATGAATACATAATTTGGTTCTGGGAAAAATTTTCAAACGATTTCTTAACTGAAAATGTGTGTGGTTACAATGTTACAAAAAAAATTGTTGCTCTATTCTGAACAACAGTGAAAATGTTGCTGCCTATTGTGAACGAAGCTTTAAGCCTGATTGAAAATTTGAAAATTTAAAAATTTACTTAACATTTTTAAAATTTTAAACAGTTTTAAAAAGCCTCGTACACAATACTAGCAACAATTTCGTTTTATCTTCTATCTTATTTCTTTCCAAAGTATTTAATATATTTTCCTTTCATTTTTCGAACAAAAATGTAACTAAAGTTTTTTTTAAAAAGTTGAGTTTGCAAACATTTTCTTAACTGAAAATGTGTGTGGCTACAAACAAAATTGTTGCTCTATTATGAGCACCAGTGAAAATATTGCTGCCTATTGTGAACGAAGCTTTAAGCCTAATTAAAAATATGAAAATTTTCTCAACATTTCTTAAATTTTAAACAGTATTAAAAAGCTGCTATTTATTGTTTTCGATTTGTTTTTTTTTTTTTTTGGATTAAAATTTAATTTTTTTCTCGTGCAGGGAAGTATTTTTTAGGAATAGAGCTATTACAAAAAGCTTTATAAAATACATAACTGAAATTTAACTCATAGAATAAATTCGAAAAAATAAAGAATGTTGAATATTTTTTGGTGCTATTTAAAAAAGAAGCCATAGCCGCATCACAAAGAACTACTAAAGATTTTGATTATTTGGATTTCGTCGATATCTAGTCATTAATAAGATTTTGGTGTTTATGGGAATTTTAGTCAAAAACAACTAGATTTGGCTTGAAATATCCTAAGCACGATTGGCTACTAGAGCGGAGTGATTTGTTCGGTGTTATAAATTTTAACTCAAACGTATCATAATTTCAAGTTCTTTAAAAAATTTTGATAACGAGCAAACCCTTAATCCAAAATTATGTTTAACCCTCATGTTTCGTTATAGCTGCCATTTAAAACCATCTTCCGCAAATCCCTTAGGGGGGCATGAGTTTTTTTTTATTGATTTATTTAATCTTTTGAATAAATTCTAATAATTCAGGCCCAACCAAAATGTGTATAAGCTTGCTTAAGCAACTGTGCGAATAATTATAAATCATATGTGTTTAACCATATCGAAATTAAGGAAACTCTTCGTTAAGTTTTATAAAAATGTATTTTTTTTTTAATCGCAAAGTTGGTACCAGTTTGTTTTTAATAAAGTCAACTGGAATTAAATAATATTAAGAAATTATCTTTATTTTTTTGAATATTTCTAGCAACAAATGATAAGTTTTTAATATGTTTTACAAAATATAATAATAAAAAATTTTTTAATTGAGTATATTATCGCAATGCTTTTTTATGTTTATGTCCCTCTTATAAAAATACATTTCAAATTCAATACTTAGTGTTGCTTTAGATTTGGCAAATTTTATTTAAATCGCACTTTCTGTTTACACTCTTCAAATTTGTTGAAATTTTTAAATAGTTGGGGGACCTGGGTTCAGTTTCTGCTACAATCTGTGCTCTGTTTCAATACAACTGGTTGAAGGTCTACGTTGCAATTGATCGATAAATTAACTGCCTGTTCAACAATTTCGAACGTAAACGTTAGTATAGAATTCGACAAGGAAAATATTTTAAACGTTGAACAGACAGTAACTAAAAGCCCATCTACACTACAAGTAGTGTAATAGGATATCAGAATAGAATATAGTTTATAATTGTATTTGTATCATTTAATAAAAAAGTAAACATACTTGTTTTAGTATTAAAGTAGTACATCCTGTTATAAGCACGTGGATTTTTTTATTGTGTATTCTTTTACAAAGTTTCTATCAGATGTATGTTACTTAAGTCTTTTGTTTTGTTCGACATTAACTGTATATATCTAAAGACTTTTATTTGGTTAACCATTAATTTTTTTTGCCATAATTTGAACTAATTTCTAATTCATACATTTATCACATATTTTTTTTACAAATTTTCACTTTTTTGTATTTATATTTATTTTAAAATCATGTTAAAAATGAAAAAAAAAGACAACAGGTATTGTTGCGTTTTGTGCAATTGGGTCAATAACATTGACTACGATTTAAAACAAAAAAAAAAAAAAACAAAAAAAAAAAAATAGAAAGAAATATAAAAATACAAAAAACAGCAGATAATAAAAGAAGACTTGGAAAAAGCGCAACAAACTCTTTAGCTTTTTTTTTTTTGTTATCGCAAATACCCACACATAGTCAAGTATTGAATACTATAACGGGGTTTACTTCTTTGCATTGCTAAGCTCCTCAGGCTATGGAAGTTTTAAGGCTGAGTGAAACGGCTTGTACAAATCAAAGTTGCAACAACTACAACTTTATTAGCAGCAACAAAAGAAAAAGTAAAGAAAGCATCTTCTTCGGTCATTATCAAACATGTGAAGAGCAAAAGTGTTTGGTGTTTGTTGTAGTTGTTTTTTAGTTTTGTGGTGGTAGATAGAAACACCGGTTGGTAAAACTAAAAGTCTTCTGAAAATTTTTGTTTTGTTTTTTTAATTTTTCTTCTTTTGGAAAACCTGCCAGTTAACACGTTTTTTTTTGGTTTTCTTCTTTTAAATGCTGCAAAATATTGAGGTAATTTTTTTTCGTAAATATTTTGGTGAGTGGTTCAAGTTGTATATTTTGGTTTTCGCTTTTAACCACAAATATTGGTTCAAGTTCAACTTGGAAAAAAACATGACGGTTTTTTTGTTTTTTGGATTGGATTTTCTTTGAATTCGAAATAATTCGAATGCTAAGTAAATAAGTAAAGGCGCCAAGTTTTCGTGGAGTGTTTTGCCCACAACTAGCAAACGAAAAAAAACAACCTTAACCGCAGCTTAGGAAAATCATTGCAAAAAATATTAAGTCAGCCTTTAAGTCTCTACATCATTTTTAGCATGTATTTATGGTTACTATTTCTTTTATAGAGGATGGTCTTTTTGTACCGCCTTTAGCTTCTTTTTCCAATAGTGTGTTTTTTTGTACGACTGTTGCTTATTTTAGCCGTTAAGACACCATCAGCATGAGTTTTTTGTTTTTAATTCAATTTAAGTTGGCCACTTGAATCTTCAGTGACCCACTTGAAACATGATTTGTTTTGCATTATTTTTGTTGATATTTTTTTATACTATTGCCAATATTTTGTATGAATACCTTGTCTTTTAGTCTTTTAACTTATCAGGGTCTATTTTAATTTTCAAGCGACCAAAAATTAAAAAAAAACGTTAGTATAATTTTAATATTCTGGCATGCTTTTTTACAAATTCAATTTGAATATGGGGGTCATTTAGTGACCTTTAATGTTTTTTCTTCTTAGACTCTGTAACAGGTTTATTGTCAAAAAAGGATTTACATATTTGTGCCAAATATTATTTTTCATTTTCTTGTTCATATTTAATATTATTTTTACTTTATTTTAGGTGTCAATAAAAACAAAGTTTTTTTTTAAATCACGTTTTCCATGTTTGAGATTTAGATGACTTTTTTAAACTAAAAAATCGAAAAGCCAATCATATTGAAGTTGAGCGAATTTTCTTGAAAAGTTCAATGCAAATCATGTTAGTTTACTTGAATTTAAGACTTTAAAAAGAATTGTAGCTTTATACTTATATGGATTTTATTTAAATTTAAATCAAAAAATGTTTAAATTGTATATATTTTAATTTTATAAGGTGCAGTTCTTAGATTTGTTTGCCATATTTTTACAGTATGTAGTTCTGCTTTATCTTACAATCAGAGTCAGGGTTAGTTAAAGATTATCAACATAGAAGTAAAATATTGAACTGGATAATCGATAAGTATTCTAAAATGTGCCATTTAATAAAAAAAAAACAACAAGAACACAAATTTTAATGTCACAAACTACATATCGCACTTGATCAACAAGAGCGTATTAACTGAAAATTTTTATTTGTTTAAATTTTTGAAAAAAAATCGACAAGTAATATTCATATCTACACGCTGTAAAAATATCGTGTTATTTTGTCTTCTTTTTGGTAATGAAACGGTTGTTTAAAAAATTCTTTTTCATATGCCTTTAATGTAAAATTAAAATTTGTTTTGCTTCTGCTGAAAATCTTGAAATTTTGATTTAATACACTCTTATTGATTAAGTGCAATATGTATCTTATTTGAAAATTTAGTTCTGAAGTGCGATTAAGGTTTTTGCATTTCAGATGCATTGTTGCTCAAAATAATAATTTTTTTACATCAACCAGTTCGTGATCCGGGTTCATTCTTCAGAATTATTTTTCTCTGAATTGCGGAAAATTGAATTCTTGAAAAATTGCAAAAATTTTAAGATGTAAACTTCTAGAAATATCTCCGCAAAGTCTTTAGTTTTAAGTTTACGGTTATTTTGGTAACCAACCCTAATGCAATTACCAATTAAACTTCCTAACCATTTACGTTGTCTGTAAGACCGACGCATCACTGGGAACAAAAATATCAAAATCTTGTGATGAAATATAAGCTGATGCTTTAGCAAAGAGTGTGATATTGTTTTGTTTTTTGCTTTAGGTACTTCAGTTAAGTCAGGATAATATACAGGCCTCTCGCAGAAATCAATCCGGTCGAAAGTGGATGTAGTTCCATGTTTTGCTTCTCCAAAACAACGAAAAGTTAAAAAAGCCAAATCAAAGTTGGTTGAAATTGCAGCTACGAAAATAAAACCAATTGAATAGTTAAACAAGAAAAGGTCTAAATTCGGCTCAATATAAAAAAAAAAAAAAAATTACAATTTTGGAACGGTGGCGACCTAATGTTTGAAATGGTGGCCAACAAAAGCATTAAAAAATATTCAGTGTAGTACAACAAAAGTAATTATTAGCGGTTTTCACCCTTCATAGTAAAGTCCTTGTTGACCTTGTTAATCTTATTAATTTAGTTAAATTACTAACATCGACAACACTGCAATAGCAACATGTACTAGACAAAGATTTACCACGCTGTGGTTGAAAAATCCCACAAAAAGATGTGTAAACACGTGTGTTCAATTTATCAAAATGAAACAATTGAAGAAACTGTATCTCTCTCTTTATCTGACCCAGCAGATATAAAATCATATTAAATAAAACAGAGTTGTACAGTTTATACAAAGCAGGAAAACAGCTATTCTTTTGAAATATTTTAAGTTTTCTAAAGATTCACAAATCTTCTGATTTTTAAGCAAGTACTTTAGGATTCAAGCTCGACTGTTTATAAAAATCAGCTCCCATCATGACCTTTTCTATTAATTTTAATCTGTATACTAACACAATTATTGGCGCTAATGCTCAATTCTGCGAGAACGTCAACTTAGGTGCTAGATTAAATCGTCAACAGAACCCATATACCATATTTGATCAAACTGTCTATAAAATTACAACCTGAAGTTAATGCACAAATTTATATGTTAAGGCAGACGGGCAATTAGCTACACGAACGGTGTAGGGCAAACTCCTTCAAGCAATTTAGTTATAAAAAACGGCATAACGACTTTTTTAAAACTTGTATTTCACAAATAAAAATAGGTAAAAAAGTAAAGTCAGCCAAGCCCGATCATATGTGCTTACTCAATTTAATTGGAATTTGTCTATATTTGAACACAGCCTCCGTACAAATAGCGCTCCCGAAATTATCACAAGTCAACGCAGTTGAGTTGAAACTTATGGCGTTTATTTTTCTGAAAAAAATTTATTACAGTTTATACATGTAACACTTTCTAATGTTACCTATAATCTCGAAGTGTTACATGTTGTGCAACTTAAATAGAACAAAATTAGCTGATTTTATTTACAACAGTTACACTTTTATCGTTAATGTACTGTATTAGCGATTTTGAAAGCTATTTAGACATGGAGACATATATTGACATCAATAATGGCTTGAAAAAATTTGCAACGATATTAATATATATAGAATTTTTTCATATTAATATGTAAACATTTCATATTTTGTTTTTAAACAATATATTCACAAAATTATAAGTGGGTAATTCCATGTCAATGGATTCGAATGAATGAAATTTGGTGTGAAGGTTCCTTTCATCCTATAAGGAACATATATTAACGAAAAAAAATTTAAAATTTTTTTTTGCAAAAGTTACGTCATATTCAAAATGTCATAATTTCGCCGAATTAGCCGAATGTGTTCAGTTTATTTTTTCAATATCTCAAAAACTACTGCACATACGAAGATGATTTGTATGTCATTTAAAAGAGAATACTTGGGGCTACAAACAATATTTTAAAACAATTTTTTTTTTAATGTAATATATACAAAATATTAAATTTAAAAAACGAACAAAGTCAAAAACCTAATTTTTTTTGACGTAACTTTTAAAAAAAAAAATTTTTTTTTTTTTTTTTTATTTAATATATGTTCCTCTTCACACCAAATTTCATTCAAATCGAAAGAGGTTGGGTCTCGCTCTTGGTCGATTTGACATGGAATTACCCAAGTGGTATGTGTTATGACAAATAAAGTAGTAAGAACCAAAGTTGTAAAAAAGGACAGTATGAACACCATAAGTAAAAGTGAGGGTAAAACAGACAACATGTTTTTCGTCAACATATTCACAAAAAAGCTTTGAAATTTTTTCCACAGTTGTATTTTTTGTGCAAACGAACAGGAAAATGTAGAACATGTAACATTTATATACAACGTATATCTCAGAAAGGAAATCGCCATTTAACATTATAATTTTACAACTGCTAGCGATGAATTAAATGTTTGATGTTTTTGCTAACCTCATAGGGTTGTTAACAATAAAACAAAATCGTAATATTTAAAGAGATCTCGAGTTGAGCTGCAAGCTATAAAAGAGGCATTCCTTAAAAATTTAACTTTTGTGCTAGTACGTTCAGATAGTAGGTCTATGTAAGCTCTCTCTCTCTCTCTCTTTCTCTTTCTCTAAAATCTCTTTAAGGCAATTAAATATCATATGGATGCAGATATCTAGATAATCATAGTATACAACTAGTATGCCGACTCTTTGACAGGTACATAACTCAAATGTCAGTGGTACCTAACTCGTGTTTGTATTAGTAAGATTTTTTTTAAATGTATTGGTGTATAAAACTATTTCTACCACTAAACATAGTTGCATAAAACGTATATAATGCGGTAACAATTTTTTTCCAAAATAAAATTTTCCCAGTTCAATAAATTTTCAATTTATTTAATGCTGGCTGCATGTATAAACTTTTAAAAACAATGTTTGTAACATTTTTATTCTGCAATATCGGAAAATATTGAAATAGTTTATGATTTAAATTTTTTTCATACCAAAAAATGCTGCTCTGCTGGCCTTAATAATATTAACAACAGAAAAAAATTTGTGTCAAATAAATTTATTTAAAAATTTTTAGCTTGTGAAAAATAAAAACATTTTGCAAAAGCAAATGAGCAAAATGTATTGGAAAAAATTATTAATTATGTGTTTGTGTCATAAAATTAACAAAAAGTGTTATATTGTGAGCAATTTTATATTGAAAAATTTTACATTTTGTTTGTTTTTGTTGTTTTTATGTGTGTTGAATTCACACAGAACCTATATATGGAAGGGTTGAACAAAACAGTTGACAATGCTCTCTCGAGTTGGTATACTAGTTCTATACTACATAGATATTATTCTGCCAAAGAATACCTCTCTGAATTTTAACCCAATAAAATAATCCTATTTTAGCGGGTTCATTATAGTCCATGAGTCTTAAATAAAGTACACTCTCGTAAATTTTTCTGCAAAAACTGTAGTGTAGAAAGTGATTCTGAGTCGATCAGCACAAATGCATTATACACTCTCCACTATTGTGGTGTGGGTATAAATATTACTAATTATATAAATTGTTGATAAATATATTCATATACATTTTAGAAATTAAGGTCGAATGATAGAAAATTAATTTTATATGATCGCTTTAACACATATGCAGGGACTGTAATTACTGACTACCACAGCGGCTTTCGGAGAAACGATCAACAATTGACCAGGAATTTATCACCACACAGATCTTTGAAAAATGTTAAGAATATATACGTATGTATGTATTTATACACTGTATTAAATTCATAAAATTAAATTCAAGTTCTAAAGTAATTTTAAATTCACAAAACTTGGCAGTAAATATTACTCCAGGTACCTTATTATTTGATTTATGTTAATTTTTTACTAAAAAATAGTGCTGAGTGTTATAAATTTATATTGCAATTATTCCTTTTACTCCTGGGGAGAACATAGGGCCGTAACAATTTGATTCCAATCGACTCTATTTACAGCGCGAGCTTTTAATTCACTTAGACTTAAGTTTCACGTCTTTACCTCAATTTAAATTGGACGTCTTCATGTACGTGAAGAACGAGCTCTTCAAATGCTGCCCTGTGGGTTACACTCGATCGCTTGCGTTGGTTGTTATTGTTCTATTGACCTTAGGCAATTTTTCGTGATACTTTTTTTTGAAATACCTGAATGGCATGTATATCAACCGAAAAGCAATATTGAATTAACATTAAAGCTGAACAGCTTCAATTTCGTCTTTCTCGATATGACTGTTGACTTCCATACAGGCTTTACAAATCCGAAATCCTGCTTAGATCCACCTGTTTGTATATAAGGCATCCCAAGTAATAGAAAGATTCAACATCTTCGATCAGTGAGTTCTGTATACAGAATCACTCACGATTCTCGACCTTTAGGAGAATTAATTTGGTCTTTTTGATGATAACCTTATATAAATATAAAACTGGATTTGTGTCTCCTCTAACCAAAATATTAATTTTTAATAAACTAATGGCAAACATAAAATGTTAATGCTAAAAATGTGTATTCAAAAGTTGACAATTATTAAATACAAAATGATATTCTTAATGAAGAAGCTGTTAACACCCTTTTTTAATAAGCTCAGTGGCTTAAAGCACACGGAAATAATTTATCAAAACGTCTTATGTTGTTTACTTTTATGGTTTTTTATTTTTAAATGATGATAAATGATTAACAATATTAAAGGAAAAAACAAATAATCAACAACCCAAACTTTTAAAACTATAATTAATGTTTTAAAAAAAAATTTATATTTTCAAACACAAAAATATTTTTACGGAAAACAAACAAACTGACTTGTAGAAAAAATATTTAGCATAATTCCTTTAAAAAAAAATCATTTTGAAATTCTTAAAATTGCTACTATTTTAAAGAAACAACATTTGCTTAACGTTTCTTTAGATTGCCAAAACGTTGTCTATTTTTTATTAATTTTTTTTTTTCGGCAGTGTGAATGAGTTTTAATACGTCAATTGCAAAGCCATTCGATTTTTTGAATGCATTCTACAATGCAACCATGTAAGATTTTGCTATATTATCTGTCCCAATGTGCACAAAAAAAAAAACGATGTGGACACAATAATCAAACTGTGCATCGTTATACTTGATGATACACACAGAAAAGATATCAATTGCCATGGCACAATGTTGATTGAAAATCACAGTAATATTCTGAACAATTATCATTCCCTGCGGGAAATTTGTATCAATTGTTCTAACAGAATTGGTCCTGGGACTTGTGAAAATATAATAAGAACAAAAAAAAAAAAAAAAAAAAAAAAAAAAAAAAAAATTGCTAATGACATGTGAAAAGAGAACAAATCACTTAACTGGTATATTACAAAAATATAGAATTTCTAATTTTTTTTGTATTAATTTTGTTTAAATAATTTTTTTTTCGTATAAATGACTTTTTACTTATTTATTATGACAATTTTAATAACAGGTTCAGTATTGAACGGTGGTGTGATACATTTCTTTGGGACTACCTAAAAATTTGTTCCTAAAGTGATTTCTAGGACTTTTATTGGAAGAATACCAAGGACTAGCATTGTAGTAACTAACGATATACACCTTTATTGAGACTAGATGTATGACTGGTCAAATGGTGGCTGTTAGATATAAATTAATCCCGACCAATGACCACACCATGTAAAATTGATAGGTCTCATTCATATAAAGTGTTAGAACTAGAACCAGTCTCTGCCATCAAAGAACCTATCACGTGTCCGTTTGCTTCCCTCTAGGGTTGTTTCACATTAATTTAAAATTAAAAATATTAAAATAAAATTGTTTAATTTTCCCTAATTTCCTATCGTTACCTATAGACCGATTAACGGTTAAGCGAATGAAGACTCTAATAAATAATGACGAAAACTTTATCGGACCATTCTGCTGGTCTCTTTTAATTTTGAGTAACAAACAAAGGGGAGTACAAAATTGTGAATTATGTGTTACAGGAAAATAAAATATAATGTTGTTTCTCTCTCTCTCGTTCTGTGGGTAAGTGCTTATCAGCATTCCACATGATTCAACATGAAATTCACGTTGTTTCAACTTGAAAAACTTTCATTCAACATGATTTCTTAGTTAAATAAAAGTCAATGTATCTCATTTTATCAATATATTTGATACGTTTTGTTGGGATTTTCCAATCCTTGAATCCATAAAATCCTGGTTTACTTGTTTTGTGTAGAAGCAATAACAAAACTAAAAAGAGAAAGACATACGCTTTTCTATATACATACATATTTAAAATGAAGATCACTGAATGCCGTCATTGTTTGTACGAAAAAATATTTTCTCAACACACGGGCTGATTACATAAACGCTGTATTGCAAAGCATTACTAAAAACAAATGCGTTGACGAGGCTTCACAATTAAAAACAATGCACACATTTCGCAACCATTTTGCAGGAAAACCCGCTATCCTGCAATAATGACCTCATGGCCTTGTATACAGAAAAGCTTTGGAGTTTTTGAAGCAAATGGATTTAGTGTTGCATTGCAATACTGCGTTTAAGAAGCCAGCCATACCTTTTGTATATGAGTGTTCCTCTTAGTACATAACTAAGAACGCAAAAAACATCTTATAATACTACAACAAATTCAACATTTTTCTTACATCGGTTAATCAACTGAAATTAACCGGCTTAATCGTTAATCGCAAATAGCCTATTTTAAATTAACCGATCAGTTAATCGGGTAGTACTTAATCAGTTAACCGATTAACGGTTAACCGAAGGAATAACCTAATAAATAATGACGAAAACTTTATCGGACCATTCTGCTGGTCTCTTTTAACTTTGAGTAACAAGCAAAGGGGAGTATAAAAAAAGTAAAACTTGTGCTACAGGAAAATAAAATATAATACTCTCTCTCTCTCTCTCTCTGGTTCGTGGGTGAGTATTTATCAGCATTCTTAAATTAATGCATATGTTGTTCCTGAAGCTGCTTCTCATTATTATTTCACACTCAAACCAATTTGATTCAACATGAAAATCAGTTTGCTTCAACTTGAAAACCTTTCATTCAACATGATTCGTTGTGTTATGTCATTTTTCTCTAACTTTAGTGAATATTAAATTAACATGAATTATAGTTATTTTAAAAGAAAAATGTTGCTTGTAAGTTATTGTAAAATCATGTTAAATTAACATCACCACCGAAAAATATAAAATCAACCTTTTTCGACGATTTTACATTGATTTTTTTCAGTGTGTACGCTCTTCAGTTTGACTGCAAAGTATTATGATGTCTTGAAATTCAGCCTGTGCTATACATTTATTTAATCCTGTCCATTTTTAAAGTAATTTTTGCATATAACATTAATTTGCTTTTAAGGTTTCCTTTCCTTTTATTTTAATTAAATTTGTAGTCAAAGTTTTACTTTTATTACCCTCTATCTATAAACACTTTTAGACAACAATTAAACTGAACTAATTTAGAATGGAATTCTTAAATCTTTTGAACTTAAGTTTAACTAGTATTTCAAGTGTACGAAAAATATAAGAAGCTCATTAATCCTAATTTAAGATTTAAGTCTAATTTATTTAAACTGAAACTATTTTTTGCTTTTGTCGTTAGAAATAATTTAAAAGTTTTTTGTTTTAAAAGTTGTTAAAGCCTTAAACATTTTAAATGGTAATGACATTTTCCCACACATTAATTATATTTTAAACATTTTAAACTCATCTAATTTTTTATTTTAATTATTCACCAGTTCCATATTTTGTTTAAGTTGTTTCGTTTTGAGTCATGGTCAAACCTTGTAAAATATCATTTTACTAAATTTATTAATAAGTTTATTCATTTATTTAAAATATACATTTAATGTACACTTGTAATTGAGGCAACACTTCTATTTTTCCATTAGCAAAATGTTTTAAATCTTTAAAATCTCACGTTTTTGTTATTAAATGTGTGTTTTTCACAAACTGTAATTGTATTTGCTGGATTTATTTTAAAAGGCGTTGGTTTTGTTAATTTTTTTTTTTTAAATAAAAATTCAATTGTTTTTAATTTTATGAAGTGTAGTAAATTTTGTGTAACGAAACTCAAGGTGCTATGATTTAAGTCTTTCACTTCTTAACCGCTTACAAACAAAAGACTTGGAAAACAAACTTGACGATTCTTAGAAGATTGTTTAATTAAAGACTAATAAAGAATCGAAAGAAGGTAATTTTGAAGGTTATAAGAATATTCTAAGGTTGATTTTTTTTAAATGTGTCACTGCTTAATGAATATCGGAGCATTAAATTCAAACCGAAAGTTTTAATGACAATCACTGCTTTGTTCTGACAAAAAATTATAAAAAAAACAATGTTTGGAAAATTAATTTGCAAAGGTGTCATGGTTCTTACGTTTTCTAGACAAAGAAAACCATATCATTAAGACAACAACAACTAGTTGCCAAGTAGAAACATATTAAATCTTTGACTAATTTATTATTTCTCAATCAAAAATTACATAATCACAAATGAATTTGATTCAAAATTGTGCTCTAGTGACGTTTTCAAGACTCGTCCCTTTTAAAGAATATAAACAAGATTAAAAAAATTCAGTCGGGTAAGCCCATCCTTAAAGAAACATAAAATACTTGTATGAACAGGGTGACACAGAATGAGCTATATGGGTTATATTCTTTTTAACTTTTTTGATTATTAATTTTTCTTTGTTTTCTTTTAACCATTTTATGAGGACTAACAATTCATTGTCTTGACATAGCGTGCACACAATTGTTATTTTTATAATGAGCGATGAAGCCCATTTCCTTTTAAATGGATCCGTCCACAAGCTTTACTTCAGGATTTGGGTTACGACGAATCCAAGTTCATGTTACCAGCGAGAATCACACTTACTAAAGTGTACTGTTCGGAGCGGTACGCTGGGGGATGTCTTCATACATATTAGCATTTTGCACTACATATTTCGATTTCATTAATCTTGGGTAGCGAGTTTTCCGCTTTTATATAATCTTTCAATAAATCAACATTATTACCACAATTAATAAGTTCTTAAAATGATTTACTATATGACACAGAAAACGAATTAATTTTATTAATTATGTTTGATAATTTATTATTCTTTGCTTTCTCAAATCATACACAATTGCTGTCAATCAATTATTAACAAATGGCTTTTATAATTGATAACTGCAATATCAATAAAAAAAGGTCAAGCATAAATATATGCAACAGCTTTTATTCATGACCTGTTTCAGATAACTAGTATTTTCCCAATAGTCGAAATTCACCCATAAATTTTTATACAAATATTTTCCCCATTTTGATTTTTTTTCTACCCATTGAGCTTCGGTTGCCAAATAAATAAAGATAGTGTTCTTAACTGGATTACCTTTGCCGATTTAACTAGTCGAAATATTCGAAAACCTGTTTCTGAAAAATGTCGAATAATCGATCACTCTATTTTTTTATTTGATAGAAAAATCTTTGTGTAATTGGAAAAAATAAATTTTTTATTTTTGTATTTTGCTTATGTGTTAGTGCCGAAAATATTGAACAGATTTTAATAGAACATATGTTGTGAACTTCTGTAGGTAAAATGATGTATTATTTGTTCTAGACGTTGGGCAAACAGAGGACTGTTTTTGTCTTTGCCGATTTATATATAAGATGTATAGGTTTGTCGGTCAAACATAAACAAATATCTGAAAATTCTATTGTGGCATCACAATCGTACTAAAAATTTGCAATAGGATTTATAATTTTGTATAAATTTTCAAAACCATTTTCAAGTCGGACAGCCTTGTCCCAAAAATATGTTGCACAGTTGAAGTTTTAAGTCTTTATGAGCACATTTCTTACGAATAAAAAGGTAAGTAAGTCACGGACCTTATTGAGCAACGATTTTTTCTTATTCCTTACTGGTATCTTATAATACTAAATTTAATAAATACTAACTTAAAGGCAGAGAAATTTTAATAGGAAAAATACCAACCTAAAACAAAAAAAAAGGTATAAATTAAAATTTTGGAAAATAAAAATAATAGCTGAAATTAAAAACCACAAATATTCATCTTTAATCGATTTTATCCAATTTGTAAACAAATGCAGGTCGAACTCACACCTGGTGACCTTAGCTTGATACGTAAGAACAGCTGATAACTAACCATATGTCAAAATATGGTATACCGTTCTGGTGGTTCTAAGGAATCTTTCATAAATTCTATAATTTTCACTTAGAGAATAATAAAATTTAAAACATTTTTCACTTCAAAACGCACAATTTAAAATGAAAGACAAAATTAAACGCGTTTGTGCAATTGTTTACTATAGTATTGTATTATTTTGACACAACGTTAAAATATTTTACAGTGTTGTATCCATTTTTAAAATAAGACCACCTTGTATGAATTCGCCTTGCACAAAAATATTAATTTTATTTAAAATATATACAAATGATAAGAGTTTAAAACTTATTGCACAGACAGAATTTTTATTGTATCAAATCTTGTTCCGATTCTGAATCATGGTTTCCGTTTACTAAGGTATTTGGTCGCTATAATTTATAATATTTCTAGCAATGGATTTCGGTGTAATTCAAGCATTTGTAGAAATTTGATTAAATATTTTGCAATCACAATTTTTACTGATAGCACATTGAGGTCTTTATAGTTTTCAATTTTTTAATATATCCGCAATTAGATTTGATGATTCGAAGAATTCTGTCTTGACGCCTTCAGATTTTTTCTAAATTGGAGGACGTGGCAGTGCCACAAGAATTGGCGCCAGAGTGGCTTTAAGATAAAGTTGTATAGTAAAAGTTTACAATCCAGACTAAGGGCAGAATTTTTCCAATAATAAATGTCAGTATTTTTTTTTATCAAGAATAAAAATAGGGAATTAAGCACAACAAGCAAAATCTTTTAATGAAAAATTATGTATTCCCAAAAACAACTTTGATAATTTTTCTAATGACATAATTTATTTGAATTGCTTTTATTTTCATTCAGGTTATTTTGCCTGTATATGGCCGTCGAACGTTGAACGTCGATCTATATGTATACCGAAATATTTTACACATAAGTGTTGAGGTATTATTTCGTTATTGATTTTATTCTCAACGCAAAGTTAATATTATATGTAAACAGTGTTGCTCATTGACCTCTATTTTCCATTGTTTTAACCATATTTCCAATTGAAATACATATATGGTTAGGCTTGGTTCAAAGGATAGCTGACACGGGGACGGCTCACTTAGGTCTTTATAGCGTTTCCTTTGTTACACCCTGAGCCAGTGACCACAGTCAGCCAGTATCCACCCTTCTGTATGTTTCACATTAAATGGCCATCGACGAACATGTCATCCATGAGACAGCCCTGTTTGGCCAGGGCATCTGCAAATTGGTTCCCCAGACACGCACTGTGCCCTGATACCTATGGCAACGGCATCATAGAAGGTTCCGCAATCACAATTAGAGACATCCGACATTCCACGATAATTATCGTGAATATGCATATATCCCTCTATACATGATAATACCTCAGCCAGCTCGCCGCCCGCTTTATGGCGAGGATTTCCACATGCAAGACACTGCCATCATCCGGCAGCCTCAAATGGATTTTTCCTAGATGGAAAAATCTCCACCTGCTCTTCTGCCCCTTTTCGAATAATCAGTGTAGATCCTTAGAACCGGTTGCAGAGGCCTGAAGGTATCGAGTTGCTTCAAAGCAATTTTTGCTGTCGCTTAAAAAGCTTTGGTGTAGTTGTTGGTTAGCATGTCTGAAGAATATATATTAAATACAATAGATGTCCTAAAGTGCTTCCCTGTGAAACTCCAGAATCAATCTATTAAGGAGAATCAAGAAAATTTCCTTCATAAATTATTAATTTTCGACCTAGACAAAATAGTTTACAAAAATATTATGCACCGAAAAGCTTAATACCGAAATGAAATTCACAAAAATTACAAGATTTCTTGAAATTAAAAAGAAAAATACCGAACTTCTGAACGATTTTCTTGAATTTCGAATCTTTATGTGTTTTTCAAACCCCCTTAAAAAAAGCCACATAAATAATGCTAGCAATATATCTCAATGCCATATGTTTAAACTATTCTGTGTATTAGTCACAAAAATTGACAGTTTTTGCTAAGGCTTAAGCTAAAAAATTTATTACCGCATCCTGTTAAAAATGTCAAAAACTTTGAATACACTTCGATTAAATTGCCAACAATTTTACCACCAACCAGCAGTATTGCCTTTCCATAACTTCAAAAATTTAAACATAAATAGTAGAATTCAACAATGCAAACAAATATAACAATCAACGCCTCAATATTAACTTGAATTTTTTTATTTTATATAAACTATAAATGCACACACACTTAATCCTTTCATATGCAAACCCTTATAAACTTGTTAAACATGACAGGGTCTATACTTCATATGGATTTATGGCTACCAGATTAAACCGTCGGTTGTCGTCTCTATTTAACACACTGCATATCAAAACAACTGCAACAGCAGCAACCACAGCCGAAACCAATTTAACAACCTAGACAATGAATTTTTACAAAAAAAAAAAAAAAATATAACTGAAAAAATTTATTACAAGAACTTTTATCATGTGTTTCAGGGAAATGATGGCATTCATAAAATACCTTAAAAGTATTGTCGCGGCTGGTATTGAAAATGTCAGTTGCAAATGATTTTAACATCCTTTAAGAAACTTTTTTTTAAGACAATTCACAAAATCTATTTACACGTTTTTACACTTTCCGTAAAAGGGGGATTTATGTGTATAATATTAAGGCAAATAATGCAATTCGCCCCTGTCTTCAAAAGAGTATTCAAATTGATTTTTTTTTTTTTTTACTTTAATTTTATGGTTACAAGCAACATAAATTTACACTTTTACAACTGAGGGCGTTGGAAATGAACAGCAAAATGAAGAGAAGAAGAAATTTTAACGCACAAAATCAAACAACTTAACCAAAAGTAGTGCGTAGGTTTTTCTCTAAGTGTATGCAGTCTCATAAAATGTTTTCTTCAAGTACCTGACAATGATGTTTGTTTTCTGTTGTTTTTTTATTTTTACAATATATTATTTTTTTTTTTTTTTTTTTTTTGAAGAGGTTGAAGAGATGCCTTTGTAATGATTATAAAATAACAATGTTTTTGTTTTTGCTTTTCTGAGCAGTTACCAGGAATGTTGTTTGGTTTTTTGGTACACACATGATTAAACATGATTAAGGTTGTAGAACTATGTGGCAGTGTTAAGAGTTGTTGCGTCTATGTATGACATCAAAATTGCAAATTGTTGTTTTTGTTTTTTTTTACAATTTAATTTTGTTTGCTATTTTTAAACCTTTATGGTTAAAAAATAGAGTATGTGAACAAGTATGCACATGTTTTTACCGCCTTCTTGATTTTGCAAAAAAAAAAAAAAAAAAAGTAACACAAAATTCGAATTCCATACTTTGTAATATGTGTTAATTTAAAATATTTGAAGTTTAGGGTATTTTATTTTTATTATAACGATAATATATTTAATTATTTTCATGATTTATGCAAAACTAAATATAGTGAATCTTATGCAATACTATACATTGATTTGTATTTATAAAAAACAGGACGAACTTTTTTTGTGAACAAACAAATTTCTGAAATACGCTAGCAAAAAGGCTTAGCCCCCTTTGAACCAGCGATCAAGATCTCGACCATAACCTTTTGCTCTTTTTCATAATTACAAATATTAGGTAGGCGAATTGTTCTATTGTTCACTTTAAATTTTGAGCGTCCAAATTCGCTTGTTTAATATTATTAACAAATTTATGTTAAAAAAAAAAGAATCGTACCTATGCGGAGTTAAAAAACACGTCTGTTGACAACGAGCACGACCGAACGAATTGGTAGGCGAATTGAACCATTTTTTTAATTTACAATTAAGTTTGTCGTATTGGCTTTCCTTCTTAAAGTTCTACCTGTGAGGCCACAAGAATAGATAAAAATAGCCTATTGTTAAACTAATTGTAGGTAAGGTTACGGAGGAAGAACATCTTCTCTGTCATTCCCGGCATTCGGAGATCTAAGACGTAAAGTGTTTGGTCGAAGAACCCTTGGGGATAAAACTTGTCTCTCTGATATTGATTTGAACAGGATCCACTCCTTTATTGAATCAACCGGATCGTTGGGTGAGAATGTTAACAGCCAGTTAACACAGAACCCTTGGGATACGGTGTAACATGGCAACACAACGGGAACTAATTACTGGACCCATGTGAGCCCTTCTTAATTGCAGCTGCCAATGGAACCTAACCTTAGCAAATTTTAGATACTTTAATGTACACACAGCTTCAACAGAGAGCCTTAAACTTGGCTTTTAAGACCTCAGCCATTGGGACAATTAGCGCACAAAGCTTGTTTTTAATACTTATCTTTTATTTTTAATTTTTTTTTTTATTTATTAACAAAAAGTATTTTTGAACCAAACCTTTCGATTGATGTGTAATGGTATCATATTTTGGTCATTATATCTGCAAGATGTACATCCGGGGGAAAGCAATTCGCTTTGGATACAAGTATTGGTGTTTGTGTTCATCGAAAGTGTAGCTGATTCAATTCCAACCATATGCTGGAGCATACGGATATATATAAAAGACAACCGTGTCTAGGTGCTAGCATGGTTAAGATTAATGTCGGCTTGTGAGTATCCTAGTCAACATTGAGTCTTGCTTTTGAATCTTTGCTTTGCCTTCTAAAGGAAAATTTTTTTTTCTGCAACTGTTACAATCCGCGTAACAGATTGGTAGGAGCAGGTCCAAATACAAAACTACCTGTTGGTTCGAAGGAATGGCTATATAGGGGCACTTTGATCAAATGAATTCAATAAGAAATGTAATGCAATACGATAGAAGCGAAAAAAAAACCGATCGGAGTTAGTACTTTTAGCCAACCTAATTGCTAATTACAATAAGTATATGGGCGGAGTTGACCTGATTGACAATGCTATCACTAATTATTGGATTAGAATCAAAGGCAAGAAGTGGTGGAGGCCACTTTGCATTTCCTCGTTGGACAGTGCCAGTTTAAATGCATGGGAATTGCATTGCATTATTGCTGGAAAACAATCAAAAGCCCATGAGTAAAATTTATATTAATAACTCCATAATAAAAACTCTGTTGTTATGCGCCGCACCGTCAACAAACACCAAATTTACTTCGTCCGTTGAAGAAAATGGAGGTGACGACGTTTTCATAGACTGCCTAACATTATTGCCTAAAAAAAGGTCGGTACATCTCTGTGTGTGTCAGGCACTGCTATTGCCGATGCAAAGTATGCGAACAGCACACTGCCTTTAATTTTAATAAATAAAGAAATATGCTCGAACATATGAAAGAAAACCATTCGTACCTAAAATTTCATTAAAAAAGTTTATGATTGTTATTTCTATAAAATTGTTTCTTAATTGGGCGAATTTTTGTCGTTTAGTATAAGCCAGAGGAAGGACCCGAGATAACAAAAGTATATCGTATATTCTTTGTCAGATTCAAATAGAAAAATAATGCTGTATTTAAACTATTAAAAGCGATATGCAAACACACTTTTGAGAACATATTCACCCCTATTATGAAAGTCGACATCGGCATGAGTCAACGGCACCGGAACAGGCGTTATTGACAATAATCTATTACTATTGACAGTCACTTGATATTTTACAAGGCGTTGTTAAGTCGACGTCGCGTAGAACTGTCTCTGTTTTAGCCGATAGGAAATTTTGCGACGACTCAAATGAAAGTTAAAGAAATTTTAAGTAGAATGTAAACATATTTATAAAATGCGTTAAAATAAAAAAAATGCAAATTTAAAAGAAGTTATGGACGCAACTTTTATTAGTGAATTAAACGCGAAAACTCGGAAAAGTTTGCTAAGATAGCGAAAATTCCCGAAAATGTTTAATATTTCAAACAAGCCATACAATTAATTAAAATTCCCTAGAACTATAAGGCATGGTGAAAATTCGGTAAAAATTGCCAATTAGCGGAAGTGCGCAAAAATTTGCTAACAGCGACATGAAAGCAAAGTCTTTTATTTACTAATAATCCTTAAAGCCATAAAGATTCAAAAAACTTACAGTAAAAAATAGCTCTTATGGGGAACACGGCCAAAAAATCGCGAAAACTTTTAAGCTCTAAAATAAATTTGAAGTCGCTGATAGGCTAAAAACGAAAATGTCGGAAAATAGCATAAATAGCATTAAAAAAATATTTTTAAGCATGACGAACAAAAATAATAGGAGAAGGTATATTTTTTGTCAGATTTTCAATAACTATTCGACGTCGACACAACTTTCATATAAAATACCAAATTAACGTCGAAGTGATGTATACGTCGACTTGATATGACAAGAAATAAAAATTAATGTGGACATCAACAACGATTTACATAATAGGGGTGATTACTTTTTTGATTTAATTTAATAGCCGCTGTAGATCCCCCAGCATTAGGTAGGAAGACATCCCAAGGATTTTTTATATTTTCATGTTACATCCTTCGGGTAAAACAAGTGCATGGAATACCTGAAATTTGGTAGAGTTCATAATTGGGAGATGTCTTGAGATCGCGGTTGACAACAGGTCCTCTCTGTGAGTTAGTAGCCCTCAGCGACACCGCTGCGGACTGACTATCGGGGCCCCCTTCAGCGACTATAGTTTTTTAAAGCCTCTAAGGAGAGTCCATTAATTTAATTAATCTTTAAAGATTCCAAATTTTCCACAAGTGTATCGGCTAAGAGTTTTATTTAATAAAAAATATAGATTTCGAAAATTTCAAACATCAATTTTATTATGTCATAAAATCTATGAAAATATTACTACTGTACTCTTTGCAGGTCTCAGAGGTTTTAATTTTAAACTTGCTTAATGACTTCAGTATAAATCCGATTCCAAATAAAATATTTTCGTTATTAAGGAAGTTTATTATTTATTCACTTCAAGCTTAAGGAATTGCAAAAAAATCTTAAAATATTGACAAAAATTATTTAACAACTATTTTTAACCAAATTAATTGCAATAATAATATTTTTATTAGTGTGGCCCACCATTCAAAAATAAACTTAGTTTAACAGCGAAAAGAACGTATAGATCATTTAAAATTATTAGTATTCTTATACGTTTTTTATTAAAATTTTTATTTTTTTAATAAACACTTGTAAAAACCAAATAAATTGTGCATTTACATCTGACAATTTAATGATAGTAATAATGATGATGCAAATATAAAAAATCAATAATATAAAAAACAAAAAAATTTCAATAAATATTGAATATAATAACTATTTAATAATTACCCATTAACCTAATTAATTCAAAAAAATAATAATAAAAATAAAATGAATTGAAAAAAATTCAAACAAAAAAACTTGAAAAGACGATTGACAGACAAAAAATCATAAACAAGATTTTTTAATAATAAAAAGAATTATTTTTAAATGACAAATACAAATTTAAATACGTTATAAAAATAATATTGTACTTAAGAACACAGTTTAACCCATTGTTTGATACATTTGATAGCAGCTTCTCTATCATAAAACTAAAAATTAGCCCAGTGCGCTTCGCTACCCCCACTCAAATAAAATTAGTCAAATACAGATCTCGTGTATTGATTGCGAACCAATTTGTACCAAATTAAGGTACTTTTAATATGAGCCTTCTCCTGATATTAAGACATTTATATTGTTCTTATATGGGACGTTCCACGATCGCTTTTTCAGTTCAGAAAGTTCCTTGACAGATATTCTATATGGATAACCAAATTATTTGTTTAAAATTTTGAAACTTTTATTGCAACCGTTCTCCAAATATACTGTAATTTATGTTGTCTTTGTATAGGAGATACCACTCCTACCTGAAATCTGTGCAAATGGTTGTATTGACATTACTATGATGGCGTATTCATTTTTGCGTGTTGTTGCTGGTGCAGCCTGCATATGAGTAGCTGCTTGTCGTATTTTTCTAGCTATTTTTGGTTTTGTCATCTTCTGGCGGGGTGTCGCACCATTTATTAGTGTGATTTATTTTACTGACCTTGCACAAGAGGCGCCACGCTCACTTGAAAGTTTACAAGTACTTATAGACTTTGTTCACCGTCGGATAATCTGGAAGTTACTGTGAAATAACAGGAAAATTGGTTCAGTAGTTTCGGGGTCTATAGGAAACAAGCAAACACACAAATGTTTTTTATTGTTATTGGCTTTGAGAGTTACTTGAAAAGTTTTATTTAGTTCGGACTAGTCGAACAAGTGGCGCTTTATTATTAACCTTTTTTTTTTTGAAAAATTTCAAGACTAAAATTTACTTTCCGATATAGAGCTACACTATTTCGATATAGAGGTATAAATACTCGTAATGTTGATATCCAACGTGTTTTCCTAAAAATATTGTAAATTTTAAAAGGCTATTCGTGGGATACGTCCAGATCGAAAAGTGTCAAAAAAATTTCCGTCCAGAACGCGCTTTGTCAAAAAAAACTGTGGATGCACCGCACTGTATATATCCAAACTTATAGACACGTGTAAATGCCTTTTATTGATCTTTCGTATGGAAAATATTTTTGTCTAAAAATTTATTTTTTTGTTATTTCTTTTTTAATTTTTAAGTTCGATCAGGCTTTAAAAAGCACTCTTTATTTAGCTGAATGCACCTACGTACAGAATTGATTTCCATAGTTACAACAACTTGAATTTATGCTCAGGCTGGTAACACTAATTGGACTTCGAGTGAACTTATTTGTTTTGCTTGCTGATTCACAAGGGGTTATTTTATACCTGTTTTTTTTTTTTTTTTTTTTGTTGTCTTTACTTATTTAAAATTTATAATAATGGCCGTTTAGTCAAAATATATACAGCCAGTTACTACTTTTTATAAATTTTTTTTTTTAAAGAAAATCCAAACGTTATTTCAAAATTTGTTTGTCTTTAGTTTAAACTCATTATATTTGCTTCTATATTTTGTTTTGTTTTTTTTTTTTTATTAAGCTTACACATTAAAAGCATTTTCCTGAAGTTTTTTTTAAAAAAAAATTAAATTTTCAAGAAAACCAAAGTCAAGGTTAATTTAACACAATGGGAATTTTTGCTATAAATGAGTAAAGATTTTCTTCGTATTTCATAAATTTAAACATGACCAGTTTTTTTTAAAGATTAAATTATAATTTTTAATATTTTTTAACTTCTTATAATTTAAATGAATCATGTTGGTTAAAAGGTTTTTTTTATTGTTTTGTTTTAGTTCAAGCAGGTGTTTTTTTTTAATATTTTTTATACAATTTAAAATGATTAACACATTTCAGTATATTTTTTATTGCAAACAAAAAGAATAATAAAACAGCTAATAAAATTTTTTATTCGATATACTAACATGAAATTGTCGTTAAAAAGACGACATTTCTTTTGAAAGACTACTAAAAGTAGGTTTTTTTAAACGTCTTAAATAAAATTTTTCAAAAATTTCATTTTTAAGGCTAAAATTCTGATGTGAAAACGTTATAAGACTTTCTTTAATACTATTAATCGAATAGTTAAAAAATATTCACTTCTCTTGTAAATTTTCTTGTCAATTAACCCCCATATTCATAAAAAATATTTTTGGTTTATAGCAGGCTTATGAAACGAATTTCCTATGAAAATTTGTTTAACAAACCTTTTATTAATCAAAAAATTTTTTTTTAATATGGGGGTAAGTATTTAAATTTTATAGTTTTTACGAGTTGCTGATCTTTTATATTTTTTTTTTTCAACAAACCCTTTTGTCAAGAACTAAAAACAATAAAATTTAGGCTTTAGTTCGTAAGTCTTTTAATTTTATTTTACTAAACAAGTTTTACTTTTAATTTTGTTAAATTAACATTTATATTAAGTGTATTAAAATTTCGAAAGATTTCACATTCTCTCAAGTAAGTTTACACGCTAACTCGTGTGTTTTAAGTCTTATGATTTTTATTTTAATGTTCAAAGAAATGTTAAATTCTTAATCGTTAATTACATTTTTTGACTAAGATCAACATAATAAGCGATTAGTTTGCATAAATAAGAATAAAAAAAAAAAAAAATTTGCATTTCAAGAAACTTGTTTTTCTACACTTCTTTCTTAAAGAAATTTTGAAATAGTAAAGCAGGTTTCTAGTGACAGATATTAATTTTTATAAATAAATTAATACTTTTACTAGATCTTTTAAGTAAATGAGAAATCAAAAGAAATCTGTGATTATTAGAGTTTTTCTCTCGAGATTCCCGTCCTGGGTTTATCCGGGAAATTTTATTGTTTTTTAATGCCACTTTCTCCGCAATTTATGCGGAATTCTTGGTAAATCATGTTATAGTTTTTTGTGTATTTTTGTGTATTTTGTGTGGCCGAAAATAAACATTAAATATCGCTCCTTAGCATTCGGTTCGGTAGATTTGGGGAAAACACAAACGCTAATAGTGTTTGCGTAGTAAATCGTTAAAAAATTTAACGTTTCCCTGCTTGTGATCTTTGAACAAAACAATAATAATGTACTTATTCACCTCAACAAAAAGTAAGAACATTTAATTGCGTTCTGCTGTTCTGTTTTTTTTTTTTTTTTTTTTTTTTTTTTTTTTTTTTGTTGTGTTCGGTTCAGCTCATTAATGTTCGTTCGTTTTAGTTGTGCTTAGCGCCCTTTGGCTGGAAAAAAACCAAAAAATGTTTACAAAAACAAAATACATATACGAAAAAAAAAACAAAAAGCCAGCAAAAAAATTGTTCACAAACAAAACAATATCGCTCAGATTTTGACAATTCCCAACAACAATTCTACAAGTTCAAAATATTTTATTTTAAACGAAAACATCAATTAAGATTTTCTGTTATTTAATTAATATTTAAATTTTTTGTTATATAATTAATATTTTAATTAAACACTTATTGCAAAACAATAAAACTAAAAAAATAATTGAGTAAAACTTGATATCAAACAAAGTTATTAAAACTATAATTCAACGAGAAGTTAAAGTCTGGGGATTAAAATTTTTTTTAATTATTAATGTTTTTTTATAATTATTAATTTTTTTTTATATTAATTTGAATTTGTATTTTAAGTCAAATTACAATTTATAAATATATAAACAAATAAATTCTGACAGTGCATAAGAAAATATTCCTGGTAAATATTGAAAGAATAAGACTATTTAAGTTTGAAAGCTTTATAAATGGTAATTTGACTTGGAAAAAACATTCGAATTAATATAAAAAAAAAATTTATAAAAAAAATTAAACTCAACGTGAGAATTAAAAATTCCCAGATTCTATTTTTTTTAATCTTTAAAATTTTAATAAAAATCCTTATACATCGTTTCGCAATTTTCTTTAAAGCGAGAATTCCTGGGATACCCTAAAGTTCAAAATAAGCATCCATTATCCTGGGTAGTGCAAAATAATAGAAAACCCCTAATGCTTAAACATATTATTTAAAAACAAAGAAAAAGCAACTAATAAATTTCAAATATGTTTAAAGATTAAACTTTAATAACAAACTTGTTGAAATAATTTCATATTTTAGTATTTTTACAAAAAAAAATCAAGTAACAAAACACCTTAGAAAACTGACTAATGTGTTAACAAAACAACATAAATAATGACTTAAAATAAAACAACCGCTTTACGCAAAGACCCAACAATAATAAAAAGCAAAAAAAAAGAAGAAAACAAAACGCTGGAAACAGAAATATTCAATGTCAGCATTGAGAAAGAGCCGCAAATTATTAACTGGTTTCAATAAAACGTTTAAAATTGACGTCCCCAAAAAGCGCGAAAATGTCATACAGACTCTAAATAAAAGCCAGAAAAGAGAAACAGAGAATTATTTTTATTACGAGTCTGGTTTAATAAACCGGCTCTCTAAAGAAATTGCCTAAAATAAACAAATAACGTTTATCAATTCAACAAAAAAAAAAAAAAAAAAATCAACAATTTGTTGTGATGTTGATTTTTTTTTTTTTTTTTTTTTTTTTGTTAACATTTTATGAAACAAAAGTTTGATGACTTTTTTCTCCAATGATAAAAATCGAGCCCCAAAGTGCAATAAAAACAAAACAAACCAAAAGTCGTATTAAAACTCTCAGTTTAAAATTGATCACCTGGAAAATAGTTTAACGTTTTTATAGTCCCACCATCAGAGCTGGAGGAGTATTATGCGTTTGTGCTAATGTGTGTAACACATAAAGAGATTATCGTGTACCGATCGACCCAGAATCACTTTCTGAGTTGCCCTAACGATGTCCCTCCGGAAGCCTTTTGCGCAAGTGCAGATCGCAATTTTGAAAATAACTTGATGAAATTTCGTTCATACGTTCAAAGATGTCGTAAGAACGAAACCTGTTGAAAATGGCGAAAATAGGTCTATAATTTTTCATAGACCCATATAAACTGTTTTTTCCAGAATAGAGTCATTGTACCCATAAACCATCTTATTATACACGCAACAAAATTTTATTGGAATCGATTTATATTGGACCATAGCCCCTATATAAAAAGCAAGCCGAAAAAAACTTTTAATGCCATAATTTCCTTATAAATGTTGGTACTGAAATTAACCACAATAACTAATTATGTCGAAACTCTGTGCTGGTAGGACCAGAACTCACTACAGGTCGCATTTAAACCCCCTTCCAAAAATCCATTTAAGGCAGAAAAATCTGCCTATGGGAATGGGTGCTAAATCCAAACTCGTCACGTAACAGTTCTAAAGTGGTAGGGACCGGTTCTAGTTCTAACACTTTATATGAAGAGGACTTGTCACTTCAATATGGCGATATTCTAGGAGGGGGTTAATTGGCACCGTTATGACACTTTTTAACAGGTCACTGAAATAAAATATGACAAAAATTTCATAGTTTTTCAATGAATTTAAAACGAACTGGATAAAAATAATTTAAATTTTTGGTGACCAGTTTCATTTGCCTTCACTATGTGACATATTACAAAGAGCCAAAAATATATCAGTTTACCACCTCCTAGGCCAACACCATGTTAATATGGTATGTCCCCTCCATATTAAGTTAAGTTATATAACAAGATAGAATCCGCCACTACCTGCAAAAAATCTAGTCACATGAATAGTTATGTAACAATTACCTTTCTTTGGACCAACTTCAGTTTAAACACATTGTCACCATTTTAGTGATATGTCTTGTTTTCACCTATCACAAGTTGCGCCTTATTACTTTAATATTGTGTTCATTGGGCACGGAATAAGTGCTTTAAGACCAATTGCCAAAAATCTCCCGCAGGGCTCATATGAATGTATATATCTACATAATGTTCGGCAAAAAGAACTCTAATATGTACGGTAGCAATATTCTTAAAACTAAAATACTGAGCAGTAGCTTCAGTATAAGAAAAGGCACATACAAATCTGATGTTATGCAAAAAGATAATAAATGGCTCAGGCAGAAAGGGCACGTATGAAGAATTTTCTCCATATCTATTTAATACTACTCAAATTCATCGATTCTATTAAAAACAATGCGCTTATTTCAATTTTATTATCTCCAAAATATTTTTCGGCGATTTTAGAAATAATTTTAACTAATTTGTTTGAATAATGTACGATGGTTGATTTATTATATTTTAACAACAGAACAACTCTGATCACAATGAAATTGTATATAATATTCTGCTGCAGTACCAAAATAAACTACCCGATATTGAGCTCATTCCGTCCCCAAAATGTTAGTTTTTCGTTGCTGATCGGCGGCGTTACGTTCCTAGCTCAGGAAGAAAAGACAAGTATGAAGAGGCGTTTCCAATATCTTATTAACGTTTTTATAATCTCCAAAATATTTGTCTGAGCTATTCTTAAGCAACTCCTGAACTTTCGCCTTTGGTCTGTAAATAGCATTGGTGGGATTGTATTGACCTTGAATAACAGCTTTAGATTTGTTGTTCATAGAGGTAAATGATGAGACGACTAAGTTTTAATATGTTGAAATTATTGTTAAAACCAGAAAATTCCACAATGCCATTCTATATCCACTTGAATTTGGGTTGGGTACCCGGCCATGGGAGCCATGTGGCCAACGAAAGGGCTGACTGTTTGGCAAGCAGATGCGCACGCCATCCATTTATAGGCCCTGAGCTTTTCTTCTCCGAAACATTATTGGTATATGGTGACCCATCCGGATCAGCAACACAGATTTATGATTAGAACTAGCCAAAAACCAGTTTCCATGTAAATCAGATAAATCAAAGAACGTAAATGGCGCTGGATTGGTCATAAAATAAGACAACCCAGCAACAACAGTGCCCATCAAGCGGTAAGATTGAACCCACAAGGTAGCCGACGCTCTCATGAACCATCAAAAACATTGCGCAGAACAATAGATAATGAACTTCTCGCTGCAAACTACAGTTGGAACGATATCATTTGCGGTGCCAATAATAGAGTGAGATATAGGAAAATAGTAGATGCCCTATGCTCTAATTAGAGAGAAAAGGATGACAGAAGGAAAAGAGCCTTTCTCCGGCGTCACTGTCAGTCACATAAAGGGGACGTAACAAAAATGGTCCGAACGGGAATTCCTTTAAACATGGACGTCCAATTCTAGATAAAGACAGTCCAAGAGATTTGTAACACTGTCCCGTGGCATAGCAGTTAAGCTACTTCTGCTTGAGAAGGCGGAACACTTTGGGACTGTCTGCCATCAGTTTATAAGGGATAATGTTAGTACCAAGATATGCAGATCTTGTGAGGTTGATGACGAAACGTCAGAACATCGGCTCTGCTGCTGTCCCGCCTTTAGGATTTCCAGGCGGAAATTTTTCGGGGGAAAAATATTGAGCCCAGCTGAACTATATGATATTTTACCATGCAAGGTAATAGGGTGACATGGTGAGATACATAGGCTGAACAAACTATCCTCTGGGTCGTGGGGCTTATGGCCTTCTACTATATCGTCGAAATTTCTTACTTTCAAAAATTGTGGATTTCGAGCGAATAAACAACGATATAAACTTCGAGTTGGATAAGTATCAAGAAGATATTTATCAAACATTTAAAAAGAATATAAACCATTTCGAAACGAGCTATTTCAAAATTTACACCCACCAAAAAATTAACAAAATGTTTGATGGGTATTATCTGGAATTTTTTTTATATCATTCTTTAAAATTGAAAATCTGTGTTTTTTTTGCAAATTTTTAACTTAATTCTTTTTAATCCAAATTTGTAATATTTTATTCAGGCTAAAGTGCATTAAATTTTCATTAAATTATTAAATTTCATTAAAAATAAAAATTTAATGAACTTAAGCCTGAATAAAATATTATAAATTTGGATTTAAAACCTTAAACAGTTCAACAAAATAACCACAATACTAATTGTAAATTCTTTTTATTTAGTTAATATGAAGACAATATATCTAGAAATTTTCGAATGTGAACAAAACTAATTTCCTGTAATGTGAAAAGTAAGATTCATTGAAAATTTATTTATTCTAGCATTTTTTGTAATACAGCACAAATACAGAACATTTAATATTGAACATTGGCGGGTCCAAGATTGCCCACTGATCCAAAAATAAACTACAAATGTATATTTAAATACTGCTGTGCAGGGTATCATAAAGTTATGGTTGACCGACTGTAATTTCTTACTGGTTTTTTTAACTGTTGTTTTCTTGTTTAATTAAATCGCTTATTTATTTTTAACAAAGATTACGCATGTAGCAGACGGGTTTCTTATTTATTTAATTTTTATTAAAACTTGTACTCGAACTGGTGTAAAGTCCTTGTTTAGGTTTGCGAATGTAATATATATATATATAAAGTTATTAATAAATTTATTAGATATTTAAATTATATGTGGATATGAGTTATTTAATAAAAAAATATAAATTTTTAAAATTTTTCAAATATTAAAAATTGTCTACGGGCATTTAACACAAGTCTATGTTAACGACAAGATTATGGTGTAATTTTTTTTACATAAGACTACTCTGGTTTCCTATATTCCCTGTGGATTATAATAACTTAAAAGATTTTTGTATAATTGATAGTATAAATAAATTCTTTCTGATTGACAACAACTTTTTGTTTGGTTAATTTTGCAACACACACTCAGAAATAAGAATAAAACCTGATTTCAATTAAAAAATTTGTGATATTAATTAAAAAATTTATTAAATTTGCTCCAGTAAACAAATTTACACACAGAACAAATTATTAAATTTCTCCAATCACCAAATTTGATTGGAGATACACGTTTCAATCCAATTTCAACTGAGTCGGTTCTTGTCGAACTCAAAGCGTGTATGGCTCTGTCAATTGATTAGTTAGGCAGCTATCGAGTTGGTTGAAAAGAAATCAAAGTATATTTATACTTATATTATATTTATAAATACTTATATTATATTTATAAATATACTTGGAGAAAAATCAAGTTGGCTAGTAACTCTTTCAATTTGATTGTGCTGTGTCAAAATTAATGTTTGTAGTTTTCTTTTGCAAAAAAAGTTAAGTATTTTAAATTTTGCCTTCAATTTCATAAAATTTTAAAATTAATTTAAAAATAATGAAAATCATTCAATTCAGTTTACGAAGTATTTGGCCAAGAATCAATTAACAATTGAATTGAGACGTGTATGGGGTGCTTTAACAACATAACAACTCTGAACACAATGAAATTACATATAATATTTCGTTGCTACAGCTCGGAAAACAACCTACCTGATGTAGTGCACGTTCCGTCCCCAAAGGTTAGTTTTTCATTACAGATCGGCGCCGTTCCTAATTTTCATCGCCGATTTCTTGTATGAACTTTTTTCGGTCAAAATTATAGAATTTTGTTTTCAGTGGGGATTACGGTGTATGCGTAAACGCACTTAAGAAGTAAGAAATATCAAACCTTTTCTAAAAATAACTTAAGTTTAATTGCAAAATTAGCTAGCAGGCCGAATTTTAACCTAAATCACAGTCGAAAACAGACCCTCACCTTCCTAAGGCTTATCTATTAAACACAATCATTCACTAATCCCCAAAGGAGACTTACCAGCAACTATTGACTCTCGTGGTACCAGAGAGGTAGTCTTATTACCAAATAATACAAATTCAGAGAGATGGCTGATGAGATATCTGAACATCTGCACTGTAATTGTCTCGTCATAGGGACTCATTCACAGAAGTTTCTCAGAAATCAATGATTGGCTTCATACGAAGGTTAGATCTGTCATAGTAAATATCGTCGTAAAATACCCATAAGTCGCAGTGCTTATTGCCTCCTATAGCTCTCTTAGTCCCCTCAGACTGTAACCCAAAGAGTAACATGCTTCTTAATACGTGTATGTCCAAATGAAAGTATCGTAATAAACATTTCGTATAAAATACAGAAAAAATCCACTAACACATTCCTTTCAATTCATGATATTTTTATATGCTTTCCAAAATCCCAAAAAAAAAAAAAAAAAATTAACAACATTTTCGTCAGGTCTCAATGACCTTGCTTCAATTGCATTGAAACAACCGAACATGTGGTATGATGCAATCTTAATTTTTTTTGTAATAAAAACAACACACAACAATAACTTAAATTTTCCATGTCAAAAATTTGCAACACTAAAAATAATTAAAAAAATTGTCATTAATTGCAAGCCTTTCTTTTTTTGGCTAATTCAAATAAAGCCATTATAACATTATAATTAATTTGTTTCTTTTTTTTTCTTAAAAAAATCCTAAACAAAATTTAATTAAGGAAATTAGTTTTTAACTATTTATATTAATAAAAAAAATATTTATAAGGAATGATGATATATTGTTAAAAAATGTTTAGGTCACTATAGAAAAATAATTGATTAACATAAAAGTGTATTCAATGCCAAAAAAAAAAAAAAAAAAATTAATTAACGTAAAAATTTTTTACGAAAAAATTAGTTTTGTCATAAAAAATTGTTAAAAAAAATAAATATTTGCTTCAAAACAGTTTTGATAATCATGATTAATACGACCAGTTTTTCTCATAATATTTATCTGACCTTAAACTTGCCACTTTTGTACGATAATATATTTTTTGTTTTCTTCTTTTCTTTCATAACCAATTAAATAATTTCTATTGTTTATACAAATAAATAATAACTCCACTTCTTAAATTTGTTTCTCCTTCTTTTAATTAACGAGACTAGTATTTTCTATAAAAAAATACAAAAGTTCAATATTTTAGCTGTAATTCAATACTAAAATAAAGGCAGATTAGAGCTGTGGTCGTGAGTTGTTTTTGACGCATGATCACGCACGTTTAAGAACAAGGATTTTTTATATTCTCACGAACACGAATGCTCACTAACACACTTTTTGTTATCACACAAATTCTCTCATTTTAAAGTCTTACAATCACACTCACTCGCGAAATATTTCATTAAAAAGACCTTTTCTAATGAAACACAAAAAGCTGATATCTATGGTTTTCTTGGGTAACCGCGTATGTAGAAAAAAATCAAATTTTTTAGGAGATCTGAAAAACGTTCTAGATCGAACTATGGGCGAGTTATTGAACTTTTTGATTTTGGTCATTACGTAAAAATATTGGAATTGGTCCATATTTTTTCATAAATTTTAAGAACCAGGTTAAGAGCGTTTAAAATTAAGCAATATGGCTTTAACATCTCAAAATCTAAAAAATGGACATACCATGGACATAACCATGAACACCACAGAAATGTAATTTTTTTTTAATATTTTTCAATAAAAATTCTTAAAATTTAGACAATAGGCTTGATCAATAACAGAAAATTATTGCTTATTTTTAATAATTATTACTAAAATGTGTTCACGTATTCGAAAAACCAGTAACGAGAGGGTAAAAGAAGTAATAAAGTATAGCCGGTCAAGCCCGACCATATACTACCCTACAACTCAGTATTTGTTAATGCCAAGGGTGTTTATCCAGCCATGGTCATTAATATTGGTGATGCGTAAAATTTTCGCGTTTTTATTAAATGTAAAAGAAAGCTGAATGATGCAAATATCGTCCCATCGCTCTCTCTCGCATAATGCCTAAAATATGACGTCAACAAGCGTTAAATGTCTATGGAGCTGTTTCCGTTTTGGCTTAACTAAATTTTGGTTCTTGTTCTGTTTCTAGCCAACGAAGAATGTAACGAATTTCTCCAATAAATAGTTAAACTACAATTCTAAATAATTCGTTTTATATCCTATTTTTTCCATTTCATTTTCCTTTTGGGTATCATTTTTCTGAGCCAACAAAATAAAGTTAATTCTATATTTTGTTTATTTATATCGGCTCAGGGAATTTACTAATTCCACATTTCCATCCAGCCTCCTCTACTCACGGTTATCATACCAACAGTATTTAAAAACAAATTTTCATGATTGTACCCTATTTAAGACCCATGGGCAATAATGGAGTGCGTGTGAAATCGTGCATGATTTTAAAATCTAAGTCATGGCGAAAAAATCATTCGAATTCAATCGAAGGAGAAGATCCAAACTCCGCTGGAAGGATCAAGCACAGAAATATCTCGCACAACTTGGTAGTAGAAACTGGAGGCGAGGCGCATTATATCGACGCTCATTGAAAGCTATTCTGAATCAGGCTGCTGACCTAAACGGTTGTTTATGGTCATCTGAGAAGAAGAATAAGAATCAGGCACGAAAATTTTATACTGCAATGACGCTCACTCTCTGGCGCTTAATTATTATTTAAATTAGTAACAAACACGAAAGTAAAACAAATAACAAACCTTAAGAAATTTTTAAGAGCAGCCAATCAATCAAAATCCTTAATATTTACAGGAAACATTTTACAGGACCTTTATGATGATCTTAGTATTAATCGTCCGTTCGGTTGTCTGTACGCTTTCCCTGCAACATACTAGCAAAAAAGTTTTATACAAAGTGAAAATAAATTCTAATTGAACAATTTTAAGAAACATCTTGAAATATTAGTGAAATTTTTTCTAGCAAAAAAAAAAAAAAAATTAAATAGTAAATTGAAATAAATGTATAAAAAGCAATGTTAACACTTATTAAATATTTGACGTTCTACACGTAACCACTAGTTTTATTAAAACGTTATTTGCTTTTGCAGAACGTTTGGCTATATCAAACATCATTAAACAGTTTCTTAATTAAATTATACAATTATCTTCTTACAAATAAAGATAAGTTAATCTATAGAAATTCTCAAAAATAAAGTAAAAGTTTTATCAAGTTCCAAACACTTATTTTTGATTTTTTCATCACATATTTGTTAGGTCTGAACATATCTTAACACAGAAAAAAGTTTTTTATCAATCAAAAAAAAAATGGTTTAAAAAGTATTTAAATTTAATTAATGTGATAATTGAAACAATTATTTTTTTAAGTTGAAAAAAAATTAAAAATATAATTTTGATTTAATTAACATTTTAGTTGTTTTGAAATAAATTTTTAATTAAAATATTAATTAAATATCAATAAATATTAATTGATGTTTTTTCGTTTAAAATAATATAATTTAAGCTTGTAGAATTGTTGTTGGGAATTGTCAATATTTAATTAAATAAATTAACACCTTGTTTGAAATGGCAAATTTTTTTGATCACTTTTTTAATTAAAATTAAAAATATCATTTATTGAAAAAAAAAAATATTCACAATTTTACAATTTTTAGTAATCAATATAATCATTTTGGTAAAAGGTGCAAAATCAACAACTTGTTTGCTTGATATTATAAATTTGGTATAAATTTAGTGATTAGAGAAACTTTTTAATTTTTTTCTGTGAAGTCAAAAGTTTTTTATTTTGTATGTACCCAGTTAGCATTTTATAAAATTATTGATCCTATTCGAGTCTTTTTTTAACTCCTTGACGCGATTAATTATATAAGCGCTTATTTTTGAGTCGAAAATAACTGTTCATTTGGGAGAAAATGGTACCCCCTCCGCGACTGTTCTGAAAGAGTATTTTATGACTCTCGTTTCTTGTCAATAACGACTCGTTTTCGCGACGGTTTCTGCTTGTACTTACAATCAATAGCGAAACTTTCTCGAGTCATTTTTCTGTCATATTACTAGGCATTTACGAGTAATTTTCGACTAAAATTTTTTTTAATTTGTTTTGTATTTTTAACATAAAAAAAAAATAAATTTATTTGTTTAGCTGACATTACCTTTTATTACTTTTTCCATGGTAGAACAAATACAAGGTATAGTCCAAGGCGAATTCATTTTTTAGGTGACGTTCAAAGCACAGCTGTGCTACTTTTTTTCTGTATCGACACCGTCGTATACATGAATTCGCCTTGGTATAGTCATTAGAAATTTTGTTCTCAATTTTACAACCCATATGACGTCAAACAAAAGAAAATAAGGAAAAAATTAAAACAAGCCTCACAAATCAAATAAATCAATCAGCCATGTCACAGAGTACAATTCCGTTCGGAAACGGAATTCATTCCGTATTTTTTTGCTTCAGAAAATTACGAAAATACTTTGCGGAATGAAACCATTTTTATTTTCATAAACGAAATGGGAGTTTTCTGTATTTTAAAGACCAGAAAACTATCAAAATATACTTTCTATCATTAAACAAATATGTTTTCCTCGATTCCGGACGGAATCATTCCGAACGGAATTGTACTCTGTGACATGGCTGAATTTAATTTTTTGAAAAATTTCTTAACATAAAAATTTTGTGATAACAAATTTAAGGAAAAACTCAATTTCAAATAAACAAAATATTGAATAAAAGATATTTTTATATAAAAAAGTCAGTTTGGAATATCTAAGAAGTGCGAAATATGTTGAAATTCAAATATTTGTAAATGAGTAATGTTTCGTTGTTTGACATTTCATGGGTACATAATGACAACTCTCCCTAATGAACATACCTGTTACTTATTATACCATGATTTTTTTCAAATTTTTATATATCGCACTTAAGCAACATGACGGTATTAACGCAAAAATTTAAAAATGTTTAGTAGAAGCAAAACAATTTTCAATTTAACATTGAAGGCATATGAAAAACAATTTTAAAACCAACCGTTTCAATAGCAAAAAGTAGACAAAATAGCACGATATTTTTGCAACGAGTAGATATGAATATAACGTGTCGATTTTTCGAAAAATGGTTGATTGAATGCGATTTTGCCGTTAGAAGCAGCAGCGCTAAGAACATAAACATTTTTGTATCGTTAGGCTGGGCTTAATATGACTCCAAAAGAATGCCTAAAACAGTCGCACTTCGATCATCTGCATGATCAACTTATGACTGCGCACATTCTTAAATTTTTTTTTAAACAACTCCCATTCTAAGTTTTTCTAGGAATCATTTTCGAGTCTTGTTTTAAGCGCACAACTGATTAATCTATTTTTGATCACCTAAGGTAGTCTTAAAAGACTCAGTTTGGCAATTCAATCTTTCACATGTTGAAAAAACAGAATATACACTCATTTTCTGACCATAAAAAATAATTTTGTCGGCCGAAATGGTTCCCTACCCGCGACTCTTCTTGATGAATCATTCGTTTCTTTCCTTTTTTTTTTTTTTTTTTTTTTTTGTTAGTTTAGAGTCATTTACGAGTTTCTTCTAATGGTATTTATTATCATTTTTCGAGTAGTTTATTAAGCGTTTTGCTGGTTAATCAGTTTTTGATCACCAAATGTACTCGAAAAGGGCAGCTTAATCGGCTATAGAAAACAATTTTTCAAATGCTAGCTGAATAGGCAGACTTATTTGAAAAATTTGATTAAAAAAAGTTTAAACAAACAACTTTCTGTTAAACTTTTATACGTTTGAAAATCCTTTTTCTCTAGTTGTTTTTTGAAGTTGGATTTCTTTTGGCTTAATATTGTTATTAATTTTCGAATCATTTAAGTGAAATTTATGGATTTATTGTGGTGGTGCTTTTTTTTAGAATAATAGAGAACAAAGTTTTAAAATCGTTTTACTTAAATATATTGCATCCTAAAGAAAACTCAAATTATTGTCAGTTTTATTCAGTCAGTCAAATTTATCAAATTTTGCAATAATATTATCAGTTTTTCTTATAACATTTTGTGCATTCTTTTAGATCTTTAAAAATCTGCATATTATTAATTTTTGCTTACGAAATATTTTTCGACACTTTTAAACCCCTTAATCCGCACAATTACATCCGTTTCCTTGATGTTTTTCTTCTTTGTAAAGTCCAGTTGTCATTATTATGCAATAAAATTAACATTTTTTTTTGTAATTTGTAATATTTTCTACAACATCTCAGTTTTGTTTTTATAAAACATAAATCATTTTTAGGCCATTATAAAAACCTAATAAATTTATCAAAAAACAAAAGCTCAAATGCTAATGTCAATTATTTTAAATACACTCTATAAAATACACCACAGCAATAAATGATGAACCATTAATTATTTGTTATAAAATGAGAAGAAAAAAAAATGGTTTATAAAAGATATGCAGACAGCTTAAAGAAAATATTTCCGCAAAGAAATCAAACGTCCAACAAACTTTTAAGTTATTTTCACAAAATGTATGCAATTATGAATTTTGTTTAAGTGGATTAAACACTAAAAACACTTATTAACATTTTGGTGTAAAAAAAAAAAGATTTAAATACTTAAACATTATTACTAAAAACAGTCTTAAATAAAAGAAGCCAATAAACATGTTAAATTAATAATAATGAAAAAAAAAACGTGGTAGACAGGCAACCAATTTAGCAGTTGAACACAGCTGGAAGCTTTTTGTCTTCTTTTTTCATTTTATTTAATTTAATTTCAATGTCATATTAATATAAAAGGCTGTATTCAACATTTATTCCCACTGCATAAGATTTTAAAATTATTATACAAATTAATTCCTAACAATGTTAAAAATGGGAAAATTTGCTCATACCGCATTTTTTGTGAAAGGTATTAAATGACACAAAGGCTGATTTACACAGAAACAATATATTTATTTCCGCAACTTTTTTTCTGCTATTGTACTGAGTTCATTCATAAAATGTTAATAAACCAAAAATTTACAATCTCTTTAATTTGTAATTGAAATAAAACAATAACAAAAAAATCCGTATACTGACCTTCAGCCAAAACTGCATTGGAAGCCCTTCGTTTTTTTTTTTCTTTTTTTTTTTTTTTGCTTTTTTGTGAATGCAAGTTTTCTGCCTTAAATATCAGTAACAGATAATATTGCAATCATGCATAAACTTTTTCTTACAAAAATTAAATAAAAAACTGCATTTCA
The DNA here is from genome assembly GCA_943735925.1 of Pollenia amentaria. Lineage (NCBI taxonomy): Eukaryota > Metazoa > Arthropoda > Insecta > Diptera > Polleniidae > Pollenia > Pollenia amentaria. Next base: position 180,303,345 of record OX031007.1, on the reverse strand, counting down.
AAATAAAAATATTCAAAAGAAAAATAAAAAAAAACAATATCTTGTCAGTAGCAACAAATTTCCGTTTTTAATGTTGTAAAATCTAGACTTTAGTGAAGTGTTTACAAGGTCATTTGCTTGTGGCTTCAACGTATTCGGCTGAGGTAAGTTTTGTAGAAGTTTTAAAATTTTCTTAATATAAAGAACCGTTTTTTACTCTTTAAATGTTTACAAATATTGAATATTGGCAGTAGAAATAAGTTCTGGTTGTTTGATAACAGAGGAAGGTTCGAGTTTCTCTCTCTCTTTCTCGCTCCCAGGGATATATAAGCAAACATTTTAAGGACATTTCACCTTTTGGTGTTAGACCTTCCGGAGAAATCAGGCCCAGTCAATGTATGGAATTCGCTAAAGCTTAAGTTGACAGATCTCTTAAGAACGCGGTTGTGCGGAGATCATATCTGGCACCACGGAATTCTGTATCACCTGGAGATACGGCTTCAGACTGATAACTGGTAAGGCACCCTCGGGAATCAAGTGGTGGTAGTGGGTTATGCCCAAAGCCACGAGAAGGAATTTTCCACCAGTTATGGTGCAGTTCGTCATACTGGTGGATCTCCCTAAGTGCTGTCGATATTTAAAAGATGGTGCTGGCATGCCAAAAAGCAGCTACTCCACAAGGGGCGAGTGTATAATTCTGCCGAGTTGTATACTCAAATTGCTACATGTGTGCGCTGGTTGCACTCACACACAACAATGATTTTTATTTGGTCAAAATACTTATGCCGACTAGTGTAGATTTGAACAGAAGATGTTGTTATTACTGCTCAAAAAGTAATACAGAATATGGGTGTTTTTATCAGCTATTCAAACCTTCTTAGTAGAAACCCACATAAAAGCGCTGTCAAGATTTTTGTAAACATATAATGACGCGTCTGACACAACCCTCTTCGCCCTATTTTTGAACACCAACATGCAGTAGGAAGATTAAGGACATGTTTGTGGGAGATATCTTACCTCAATTCAAAGTCATCTTCTGTTCCAGCGAATTCAACGCAGGGGCAACCGGTCTAGCTGGTAGACAAATAGACATCAGCGTTTTACAAGCCATTTTTAAGATCTCCCTCTCGATCTATAAAGATTCATCGTCAATAAGTAAATAGACGCTATCTGACCGAGCTTAGAGAATTTTAAGAACCGAACAAGCTTAGGATATTAATTGCACTTATATCCTACGATAATGGAATGCCAAGAGGTAGGTACTCCTCTCCAATTGATTCACTGAAAGCTACATGTTACTTATCTAAAAATAAAACTATTTGGAAAAAGCGGACGTAAAACATTACACCTCCAGCTTAAACGCCTGAAATTTCCTATGTCTGACTTCTTTTTACTTCGATCGGCCTTAGACAATATGTGAAAGGAACACTACAATACAGTGTAATAGCCTTTTAAGACTTGCCAACCAACATCTTACATCTACCATCAATATACGAAGATGATAAACTTTTCCCATGAGAAATGTACAGCGTTAAAACCCAACATCTTCACAAGATGTGTTTACAAGATTGTATTACATTTGACATCTTTGGATTATTTTAATGTCAGCACTAGAAAAGAGGCGATAAATTCTGTTATTACTGTGGCATCACTGAGAAAATGACATATGTTTTGCAAGCAGCAAATGAATTCTAAATACATTTTGGTGTTTTCTTTTAAAATGTTAGCACTTTTGTAGAAAAAACATTTTTTAAAAAAAAGGTTTTTTTTTTTAAAAATTGTGAGATTTTTGATTGATAGTAGATGTTAGATTTTTCAAGTGTGAATGCATGTTTCATATTTTCAACATCTTCTTTGCGTTTCTCCGAAATGTATGCAAGTGTGAGTAGGCTATCAAAAGAATATCAAAAATAAACAGAATATTATTTAACGTTCGGCTCACACACCCAGAAACGATATATATTTTTATAGTGTTTTTCTATTAGAAAACAACCCTTAATATTGTTCGTAACTATTTTCAAGAAAGTAACGAACATTATATAGTTTTCTTTTCTTCGTTATGAAAAAGAAAAATTGTAGTGGTTCAGTATTCATACATTATATAAAAATGATCTTAGTGTTTATTTTTTACATTGATAAAGAAATGGCAAACAAACAGTTTGAGGAATGATCAGAGCACATGTAAAGTTTTTCTGCTGGCGTCATTTATTTCGTATATGTATTTTATGTTGGTAAAAAATTTTTTGCTTTCTTTATCAGCCAAAAGGGTGCTAAGCACAACTGAAACGAACGAACATTAACATGCTGAACCAAACACGACGAAATTTGTGGTTAAAAAAAAACAAAGCGCCATTAAATGTTCTCATGTATTTGTGGAGTTGGATAAGTACAGTATTATTTTTGTGTTCGAAGATCACAAACAGAGAAACGTTATTTTTTAATGATTTACTACACGAACACTATTAGCGTTTGTGTTTTCCTCAAATCTACCGAACTAAACACTTAGGAACTATACTAAATGTTTATTTTCGAACACTGCTGCAAGCAAAAACGTTAAATATAACAACCACGAATATTAAGAATTGCAACACAAGCAGAAAAATTACAGCCAAAATTTTTTTGTCCTGCCAATAATTTTATACCCGTCTGTTTTAAACAAGTTTAAGCATCTTTTTACGGTTTCTTTTTTTTCTTATGATTTCTTAACAGTTTTGTATTAAAATCATTATTGAAAATGACTGATAATTTTAAATTTTTTTTATTAAAGAAAAACAAAACTTAACTCAGAGGGATTGTCGTAAAGTCACAACACACGTCAGTCGCTTTTAAAACAGTTATAAATCGCTTTTAAGGTGCTAGACCACCGCTGGCAGTTTTGAAACTGTAATAAATATTTCATTTTCTTATAAAGAAATTCTTAATGATGATTATGAAAAAGATGTTTATTTTTTTGGATTATTGTTTAAGTAATTTATGAATGCAATGGACAAACTTTTGATTGGAAATTCCTATAAATGGTTTTTTTGAAATAAATGTATAAGGAATTTTTTATTACTTTATTGAAATAAAAAAAACTTTTTGGCCAGACAAGAATCAAACTAAATACGGTTCTTCCGTCATACTGTATTACGAAAATTTATGATTATTTTAGAGTTAAAATGCATTGTAAATGAGCTTGTGCTGGTATTGACTTAAAACATGCACTTAATTTTTGAGAAATAATGATTTATTTGAATTGGAGGAATATAAGACTGAATAAGTCTATTTACTGATCGTATTCAGCCAGCGTTCTCCGTTTTATGGATTTGTTCCCAAATAGGGGATTTTTTTTTGTAATTAGGGATACAAATTTCGTGAAAATCCTTAGGGCATTTTTTGGGGGAAAATATTTTTTTCTCTTAAGATTTTGGGGGATAATTTATTATTATAAATGCCATGTATGCAATGGCAAGACCGATTTGGTCAAGATGTGGGAAGAAATTTAAGTCTTTTTTTTGACAGTTGACCTTCTCAAGAGCTTGCTGAAATAGTTTATATGCTTTTTGTACCAACAAGTAGTGCTTGTATTGAACGAGTATTTTCTAAAATGAATACAACCAAAAGCAAAAATTCGTAACAGAATGCAGTTTGACTTATTAGAAGAAATACACACTTTTAAAATAATGCAGCTTGCTGAGACAAATTTATTCTATCTTCTTAAATGCGCTTTTTGAACAAACAACATGCAAAACAAAATTGCATTGGCTAATGAATCAGAAGTTTTGATTCTGCAGTTATTGAAATGATAAGCCTTTACGCATAAATATTTTTCTTTTGCGTTTTATACATTACCCTTGTTGCATACTATACATGTGTACGTACACGCAGAGAAAAAACATGTTTAAATATGGTCACCTCCGACAAAATTATTCTTAAAGAAAATTTTAAACATATTGTGTTTAATTTAATCATAATATTCTCACCGACAACCATATGATTGTTAAATAAGTCCTGCATCAACAAGCCACAAGCATATTTTGTTTGCCTCTAAACATGTTATGGTTAAATATGACAATAATTGGTTTTCAAATTAACTATAGTATTTTCCTCTTTTCCAAGAGCAACATGCTATGATTGAAATACAACCATGCTATTATAAGTGTTAACCATGTTTTAGTTATTATTAACCATAACACGTTCAAAGGCAACCATAATATGGTTGTGACCTCTTGAATTTAACCATAATATGGTTGTCGGGTGACAATATTATGAATTAATTAAATATGATATGTTTAAAATTTTCTTTAAAAATAGTTTTGTTAGAGGTAACCATATTTAAGCGTGTTTTTTCTCTGGGTGTTGATATGTAGAACTCAAAGAACAAAGAACATACGTTTTGATAATATTACAAAAATGGACTTATTTTAATAATAAATCTATGCATATTTTTCCTTTGGCATAATATTATTTTATTTTTAAGGACATGTGTGGAATTTTGGGGATAAAAATAGCTATTTTGGGGATTTTTGGAGATGAGAAATAGAAAATTGGGGCTAAGGTACAAAATCAAACTGGGAACCCTGTATTTAGCGCCAAAAAGTTTAGTTACTCCTTTTAAATCTTAAGACATTGATTTGTGTTGTGCGCATATTGAGTAAATTATACCTAAAATTTATAAAACGTTAGCATTTTTAATTTTTCTCGTGTTGAGAGAGTACAACGTGTGTTTATTTATTTTGCCTTACGCTCACATACTCAATTCCAGTTTGCTCCTTATGAGTCTAAAGTTGGGAATAGAATAGACGCTGTAGTACAACGTTACGAATAGCGCTGCAAGATGTGAAAAGTTAAAAACGGCAGTTTCAAAGAAGTTGAAGCGCAAAGTTCGAAATTTTGAACTTTGTTGCGCTACAGCGCATTCGTCAGCTTCAGCTACTACTACAACTACTTTATTCTGTTCCAGGCCTAAATGTCTCCTTATTGGTTTGAGAACTTTAGAATATCGTAGAAAATTACAGTCTATCCTACTCATTTATGATATAATTAATTCAAGGGTTGATTGTAGTGAATTGTTATCTTTAATACCATTCAATATACCAGCTAGAAACTTGAGGAAAATTTACACATTTAAAATTCCAGTTCATCGTACTAATTATGCTCTTAATGGCACTTTAACGAGAGCATTTCATAATATTAATAAATATTAATTATATGCCTTCAAAAAAAAATCTAAATCCCATATTGAATTTTGCACATCAAATGATAATTTTAAGTTATTTCTTTTGAGTATTTTATAAAGGTTATATATGTACATATATATTCCAATTATTAACTTATTTAACTTTGTAATATATTTTAATTTGTAAATTTTAGTTGCATAGTCTGTAAAGAACTTTTGGTTTTCCATAGACTGAAATAAATAAATAAATAAGTAAATAAATAAATAAAAACTATGTGAGAATAATTTAGTCACGTTCCATGGAACGCTCTCTATTCTGCAAGGAGTCGAGGTGGTTCGATGCTGCAGGGAGTTGGGTTGGTTCGAGGCTGCATTGACTGAATAAAGACTGGCTAATGGTATCACAAAGGGGCCACGATAAGGACCTAAGTGAGCCGTTCTCGTATCTGCTGCCCTTTGAACCTAACCATGGAACGCTTACGGCACGAAAACACTTAAAAAGTGACGAAAACAATCACGTTGGCGTGTATTTATATAGAAATATTGCAGCGATGTTTGACATCATTTTGAGAACAGATGTTTAAACAACGGTGTTTTAACAAGCACAAAACGTCAACAACATCCGTTTTTATGAGCTAAATTTACGTGTGCACAAAAAATTGTTTGTTAAGAAATTTGTTTAATTGCAACTCACACAGAAAAAATTAGAAAGAAAGAAAGAAGTAGTTTTTTTTTTATCAATTAAAAAAAATTGTTTAAACAGTATTTCAATTGAATTAATGTGATAACTGAATCAATTATTTTATTTTTTTTTTTTGTTTAAAGACAATTAAAAATATAATTTTGATTTAAATAACATTTCAGTTGTTTTGAAATAAATTTTTAATTATAATATTAATTAAATAACAAAAAATGTTTATTGATTTTTTCGTTTAAAATAAAATAATTTTAACTGGTAGAAAGAATTAATGTTGGGAATTGTCAAAACCAGAGGTATATTTAATTACACCAATTAACACATTGTTTGAGACTTAAAGTTTTTTGATCATTTTTCTAATTAAAATTAAAAATATCATTTATAAAAAAAACATATTCTTAATTTTACAATTTTTATTAATCAATATAATCATTTTGGTAATCGGTGCAAAATCAACAATTTTTTTGCTTGATTCTATGAATTTGGTGATTAGATTCAATTTTTAAATTTTTCTGTGCAGTTCAATGTTAATCTATTTTTGAAAAAAAAAATATTTCATTCCATTCGACTAAAGAATAAAACGTGAACATGAATTTGTTATACGTTTGCCAGTAAAAAATTAAAGGCAGAGAAAATCTAAATATTTTAAATATTTATTAAAAAAAAAACTTTAAATAAAATCGAAAGCAATAAACCAAAAAGCATAACGGAAGTTGTAACCAAAAAAATATTAAAAAAAAGCAAATTCAAACGTTGTTTTTCTACAAAAATTTAAAATAACAAATTTGTTTATTAAGAAACTTAACAATAATTTACGTATTGTACGATTTTGAAAACCTTGAAATTTTTTTAATTCGCATTACTTTATTTTTTCCTGTTTTGAAAAAGAATAAAAGCCTAACAAATGTAAGACAAATTTGGCAATTTGTAGTAAATTTTTTTTTTATTTATTTAAACTAGATGAAACTGTATGTGGGGTAATCTGTTGTGCTCGGACCTTTTTTTAACGAGAAACTTTGCTACTGCTACGAGTATTTTATTTAAATTAAATTCAAATATTTTTTTAAATTTTGTTTACGCTTTAGTTAGCCATATTACAGACAAAAATTATTTAACAAAATGGTTCAGCCTCGTTGACTTGATTTTTCCGTTTTTTTTTCCTATTTGCTTGAAACTGGTCTTCGAATGGTCATAGATTATCTTACCTTCATCAATTTTGGATGTGTAAAATTTGCAACTTACGAATTAATGTTATGGTTTTGTGCCTTCCAGTCTTAGCTGTTTCTTTCATTATTTTTATGTTTTGAAATTCATGAAACTATTCTTACCTAAAATGGGAAAAAAAAGAAAACAATGAAAGTTAATTTTTTACATATTTATGTTGGACTTATGAGTTATATTATTAAAATTATATACAAAATGTTAAATAAACAAAGTTATTTTACAAAAAAAAAAAAAAATCATATGTCGTAATAAAAAATATTGAGGTCGAAAGTTGTTGTCGCTTTGCAAAATTACGAAATTTACGTATTGAAATAAATTGCAATAAAATGTGGCACGTGCTTAAGATTTGATCTTTAATCTTTAAATGTTTTATGTTTTATGTCGCCAATGAAACTAATTTTTCTTAATGTCTAATATAATTGCAAGTAATTAATTTTAAAAAAATGTGTAAATATAAACTAAACACTATTTTATGATTCTCCATATAATAACGAAAGAAGATTTTAAGTAACTGACAGAAAAAATATTGCAAAAAAATATCAATACGAGTGATGGTGATTATAATCACCGGTCGGCGAAAAATGGGTTAATGCTAATACGATCAGACAAGTCAATATATGTCTAAAAATTGTTAAAAGGAAGAGTTCAACATCATTCCCACAAATTAGTATTTTAGAATATTGACTACAAGATACCATCCAATCATTAAAAACTAATAGAAGAAATACTGGACCCAATAGACTACATCTATGAATAACAGTTGCGAAACATTAAGAACTGATATCTCCCCTTTAGAAATGTAGACAACCATTTAAGAAGTAAATTAAAAGAGAGCACGATTTTTATTCAACTTTTACATAATAAGCAAAAATTGTTTAATGAAATACTTTACTAAAATCTATATAAATAAATAGTATCCGATTGCTGGCTATATGATAGTAAATTTCAAAAATTATTTAAAGTCAAGCGTCGAGTTTTAAGTTCGTACTGTTTTAGTGATAACCAGGAAGATTCTTGACGTGTTACAATATCAGTATTATTATTTTTTTTGGTGAACTTAATTTAGCTATACCTCTATACTGCTGTGCTTAGGAAAAAGGTAGTTAAGTTTAAAAATGAACATCAGAGAAAACAGGAATTTAAATTTTGTATTTTGTTATGTATTTTTAAGTGTTAAAATAGATCTGCGCCGAAATCAAATTTTTCATATAATTTAACATGCAAATTTTTCGTAGAATGCGGTCGTGAAATAAATCTATTTTATTTTGCTCTCACATATAGACAATTATTTTCTTCACAATGCTACCATATAGGGATATCAAAATTGGTACAATTGAACTTTTTTTGGGACTATTTAAACTTGAAAAGTACGAAAGTACACCAATAGCCATTTTAGTATAATTAAGGAATTTTCATAGTTTTAGTAATTGCATATGACAAATCATAATTTCAGCCATATTTGAGAAGTTTTAAGAACAAAATTCTACAATTAATATTTTAAATGGCTTATTTAATTTTGACCAGATAATTTAATAAATGGAAAAACTAATAGTACAGTGCCACTATAAGTAAAAATATTTTCAAAAGAATACCATACATTAATTAATTAATTTGATAACATACATTAATTCGCAATAAAGAAATCTTGCTGACATTGAAATACTACATAGAACAATGATTTAAGTATCAATGATTTCTGAACAACAGTTTCGGAAATAGAAAATGAAGCAAATAAGTTCTCGAATCTCGAAAATAGTGAGATGAATATTATCAATTCCACATTCATCTGTCAATGTGGAAAGAATATTTTCTTTCCAAAATATTATAAAAACCAAAGAGAGAAACAGATTAAAAACCGCAAATCTTTGCGGCTTATTACAAACAAAGGAGTTACTGAACTTACAAAATTGCAATTGTTATGTTAATATACCAAAAAATTTATTATCAAAATTGTAATTCTGCCATAGAAATCTAATTGAAAACCAGTACGTAAATTATTTTTCTTAATAACTTCTACTTATATTATAAATGTGAAAGTTTGTACGTGTAGATGCTTAGATGTTTGTTAGTTTTTGGCTCAAAACAAAGAAAAATAAGAACAAAAGAAAAAGAAAAAAATGAGGGAGAATTCGAAGTTACTGCCGACGTTTTAATTATGGGGTTTAGGATTTTTGCCTAAAAAGTTGACAACTCAATTCTGCTTGAACACTTAATATTTGACAAACTTTTAAGATGGCTCTTACTTTAAAACATATATGGGCGGACTGCATCATGTATAGCAATAACCGGTAAAGTTTAACTGCTTACTGAACAAATTTTCAGTAACCATGGTTTTTTCAGTAAACAGTAAAATTTTCAGTAAGCAGTAAATTAAAAATTTTTAATGCATTATTTTTTTACTGCAGTATGCCCATGTAGGCTTTGAAATATCATTTCAAATGTATTATTTCATAATTAAGGAGTAGAAAATTATTAAAGGAATTTATTGGCATCAAAATTTAAAAAAGGCAGGAAGTGAATTTTACAGCATTTTTGTTTTAACAACGGCAGTATAGTTTGAAATACGGTATCGTCGCCCCAGCCCGTATCGCAGCACATATGCAATTATGAAGCACATACACCCGATGCAGTTATCTCAATTGACTACCCGAGTATCTCAAAATAGAGAAAGCAGTAAAGCCGCTTCAAAACAGCAAAGCACCTGGTTTAGACCAGTTATTCCAGATTTTCTGTCAACCGATCTTATGACCAGTGCTCACATACTGGCCCCTATCATTATTCAATTCTGGCTAACAGAAAATCTGCTTTCTGAAATTGCAGAAGGCATGATCATTAGCCTTCCTGAAACAGCACATATAAACCGGAGACGTATTATTTAAGCGACAATAATTTACGTGGTATTCATTAAATCGATAATGTGTAGTTTGTGTTTAAAGTGACATTTGAGTTTTTGGCATTTGCGTAATTTGACATTTTGTAGACACAAATGTCACATGATATTAAATTAAATTTATACAATAATGCAGCTGTACTATCGTTAAACAGAAATTACAGAATAACACTATCGCTACTACAAGCGGATATATATGTCGACAAATATAACGATAGTCGGTTCGTAAAAAGTTAGTGAATCGTACTACTGTTGTGTGATGGATGATGAAGCTTATGGACTGGTAGACTTTTCATGACTTCCGGGTCAAGATTTTTATGTGGCTGATGGACAAGATATTGCTCAAGAATAATACCTGACGTAAAAAACAAACAAAATTCCAAAAGAAGTTTCTTGTGAGGCAAGCCATCTGCAATTGTGGCAAAAGAGGCCAACCATTTGGAACATCATGCACCATAAACAAAGAGATATATATTACGGAATGTCTACAAAAACAGCTTTTACCTTTCTAAAGACAATGCGCCTTCATATTTCTGGCCCAATTTGGCTTAAAGGCACTATGGAAAAAAGCCCTTAAGTGGTATTCAAACAATAATGTCAATTTTCGACCGCGGTAGGCAAAACCACCCAACTGTCCAGAACTTCGGCCTATTGCAAGGCTCTAGTAAAAAAAAATTCAAGAACACAGGAAAGGTATCCCAGGGTAAATCCGATTTTAAGCGGAAGTAGACCACTTCATCCAAAAAGATAACTAATGAAACTATTAAATCTTTAAAGGAGGTTTTCCGGAAAAAGTCGATAAATGTATAAATACCGAGTGAAATGCCAATATTTAAATGTTTAATTAATTCGTACGATGTTTGAATAATTCAATATATTTTTTAAAACTTTTATATTGAACGGCTTAAGTTTTATTTAACTAAAAACAATTATATGTTTTTTCTAGCTCAATCTTTGTTAGGCATCACTTGGTCTAATTAAAAAACTTTAGTTAAATCATTAACGGCCAATTTCATCAAGTTCCATTAAAACTAACTATAACTTTCATTTAACAATATGTTTTTGGCAGTTATAAGTGAAATTTATGAAATTGCCAATTATTAAGTTATAAATTTTAAACTTAACGCAAAGACTACCTTTATAAAATTCCCAGAAAAACATTCCCGAATAATAGCTTTCCATGTCACACAATTCATTAAGGGTTTCACGAAATCGCTTAAAATTGCACTTTGTTCAAATGGGCAAACTTGCGAGACTTGATCCACGAAGCCCCTTTTTTAATGTATGTGCAATTTTTAACAATTAATGTTAGTTTGTAAGAAACGTCGATACAGAAATGAATTTAAAAACTAAATGGAGGCCGAAATTTGTATCTTAAAAGCGAAATTGGTCTTAAAAATGCCTAAAGAAACCGAAAAGACTAATTTGCTTAAATTATTTCCAGAATTTGTTGTATAAGATTTGTTTACATAAGAAATTTTTTGTCGAAAATGGCGGCAAGCGTAAAAAACTCCATGTGTATCAATGCACAAAAAATATACCAAGTTTACAAGTCAAAATTGGAAGGCAAATTTACAAAGTTTGTAGAAATAAACTCTCATACAATTTTTGACAGTTGATTTCCGAGGGCGTAAAAATGCACAGTTCGTGCATATTGCAAGACTTTTAAGTGAAATCATAAAATCCCTTATTCTTTTTTAAGACTAAGTTATAAATTAAAGTTAAAAATAAATTACAAACGTTTTTGCCTACACCACGTTAAATAAAATTTTTAATCTCTTGTGTAATATTGAGGTTTGTTCTAAACTATTTCATATATCCACTAACTATTCAACGTTGCTTCAAAATTCGAACCAACCAAATGACACAATAATTATAATCTTAACAAATTGTTTATTTCTCAACAACTCTACTGATAATATAAACCAATTATTTCCAATCATGTTTCAACAAAATGAAACAATTAATCTTGCAAATTGCCAAAAAAAAAACATTAACAAAAACTTTCAAACGAAAAACTAAGAATGAAGCAACAGCATGTCACGCAAAAATAATATATATACTACCAACCTTAAACTAGCATTCACTTAATGAGGATGGGGAAAAACGAAACCAAAAAACGAAACAAAAATCACTCTCAAGCGCACTTTTTTCAAACACTAAATGCGTTACAAAAACAAAAAATAGTTAAACAGAAAAATTACACAATATTGCGTGCAAATAAATCCCAACAAATTGAAAATCAATAAGTCAAAATTGTAAAAATAAAGATGATTTAAGCTTCAAGTGAAGAAGAAGTAGACAGATCGATAGACAGTCTAAAATACCGACAACACAAATTAAAAAAGCTTGTTCGAAATACTTAGAAGAAGTTTAAAGACCCATCAAACAATAACAAAATACATTTGGATTAAATAAGTTGTTTAAAGAAATATTCAATAGTTAAATTAATGCAAAGGTTATTTTATTTATTTATGCTAACAAAAAATGAACAAAACACACAAAAAAACATTTTCTGACTATACAGCAAAATGTTATATTTTTAGTAAACAAAAGACTCAAGCCACAAACTTGATTTAATAAATAGTATTTAAGTTAAACTTATTAACGAAAAAAAGTAATTCAAAAAAGATGTTAACAAAGTAAAAAAAAAAAAAATTTACATATTTTAATGAATAAATCTTTATAATTAATTGAAGCAACATTTTAATCAAACTTTATGATTAAGTTAGAAGAAAAGCAAAAAAAAAAACTCATTACTATTACCATATTGTGTCTGGCGTGTTATGTTTTTGCATCAAATATTTGTGTTAAAATATGATGAAATGTTTTGTTAAAATATGTATTTTGTAAAACGTGTGTAGTTGATTGTGTAGCTATACTGCAGTAACTTTAAACCAAATCATATTAGATTTTGTCATTGTATTTAAAATAGTGGCAGGTAATATCAGCAAGTCATATTTAGTTTCTCATCTCATCATCTTAAGCATCATTGTTAATCACGTCAATGATTATTATGTTAAATACGTTATTTTTCTTATGCTGCTTTTTATTTCACGTTTTTTGCATACTGTTGTGTGTCGTGCGAATTTATTTGATTGACTTTTAACAAAAGCTTTTAAAAGCAAAACAACCAGATAGACACATATACTTCTTTTTCTTATAAATTTTTTTTTTTATTTTTTTTGGTTTTTTTATTACAGTTTTGTTGTCAGTTTCTTTTATAATTCTTTTGTTTCTCTTTGTAGTTTTCGTGTTTGAGTTCACATAATACCATGTAATAATATCACTATCGGGGGTATTTTTATTTTCTTTAATAAAAAGCGAAAATGATATAAATAGTAATAAAATAAGATTATTGCAAAACTATTTGTTGTTTTGTTTATTCATTTAAATGCAAATCGACTTTTATTTTCTGCTTTATATTGGAGAAAAAAAGGTGTTGCTTAAATATAAATTCAAATAAAATTTTAAAGTAACACCCGCCGCTAAATATTAAGATTAGGCCTGAAAATATTTATCTATTTTGTGATCCACTTTGTATTTTGTTACTAATTGATGGTGAGACTTAATGTTATATAAATTATTTATTATTAACTAATGAAGATGTTAAGAAGATAAATAAAAATAAATCATTATTACTGTCTGTTTTTTTTTTCTTGCACAAAACAAGGGCTGGTTGCTAAAATGTTCTTTAAAGAAAATTTTTTATAATATTATTAATATTTAGAATCTGGGTAGTATTTCTTTTCATAAGGTACTTTATTATATTCAACATTATTTTATTTTTTGAATTTATTCTATAAGCTAAATTTCGGTTATGTATTTTATACACAGAAAAAAATATTAATTTTCTGCAATCACCAAATTTATACCAAATTCATAATATCAAGCAAACAATTTGTTGATTTTGCACCTATTACCAAAAAGATTATATTGATTACTAAAAATTTTAAAATTTTTTTTAATAAATGATATTTTTAATATTAATTAAAAAAAGTGATCAAAAACAATGTGTTAATTTATTTAATCAAATATTGACAATTCCCAACAACTATTCTACATGTTTAATTTATTTTATTTTAAACGAAAAAAGTCAATTAAGATTTTTTGTTATTTAATTAAAATTTTAATTGAAAATTTATTTCAAAACAACTAAAATATTAATTAAATCATAATTACATTTTTAATTTTTCTTCAACTTAAAAAATAATTGATTCAATTATTACATTAATTAAATTTAATTGCTTTTTAAACCATTTTTTAATTGATAAAACACTTTTTTTTGTGTAAAGCTTTTTTGCAATAGTTCTATTCCTTAAATTTTTAGGAATGACTTTATACACTACCAGACTATTATTAGAAAAAATCTTTATAAAATACATAACTGAAGTTAAGCTCATAGAATAAATTCGAAAAATAAAAAAAATGTTGACTATTAATATTTGATAAAACTAACTTTTGATTAAAAATATATAAAATTTTGTTAAACGTTTTGCCACACCTTTTTAGCATTTATGATAAAGACATTCAAACTTTGTTTAAATTTAGAAACTTTTAATTTATTAAACATTTATATCAATTAAATATACGAAGGTGGGTCAATAAGTCCAAGATTTTTATAAAGAAACATAGGTTTTTGGATTAAAAATCATTGTATTTTTCAACGTAGTCTTCTTTAAGCTCTATAGGTTTTGTCGAGACTTAGTACGGGAATAGGGCGGATGATGGATCAATTCCTAGCTTATGAAATGCTTAATAAAATTCACTTTTTTCAATTTTTTCCTTAAATTACGAGGTAGTTTCCTATTAATGGCTGTCCAACGTAAAACAAAATCACCTCAGCTTTTAAAAATGTTGACAGAATTACATTGTGTGCTGATTAAGATATTGAGCCTCGTACACAATGCTAGAAACAATTTTGTTTCTTCTTCTATCTTATTTCTTCCCAAAGTATTTCAGTTGTCGTTTCCTTTCATTTTTCGAACAAAAATTTAACTAAATTTTTTTTAAAAAGTTGAGTGTACTTATACTTTAGAAACAATTTGTATGAATTTTGAATGAAAATGTTTACAAAATGTTTCAAAAAATAATAAAAATACGTAATATTGTTTTGGATAAAATTTACAATCGGTTTCTTAATGGAAAATGTGTGTGGTTGTGAAAAAAATTGTTGCTCTATTATGAACACCAGTGAAAATGTTGCTGTCTATTGCGTACGAGGCTTTATACAAAACAAGCAATTAACAAAATACTAATGGTGTTTTCTTTTCTACAACAAATGTGACATTTTAATATAAAAAAAATGTAATTTGGTGCGTAGTAGAATAAATACAAGGTATAATCATTATAAAATTTTTTCTCAATTTTAAAACCCATATAACGCCAAACAAAAGAAAATAAGGAAAAAATTAAAACAAGCCTCAAAAATCAAATAAATCAATTTAATTTTTTGAAAAATTTCTTAACATAAAAATTTCGTGATAAGAAATTTAAAAAAAAATCAATTTCAAATAAACAAAATATTAAATTAAATATAGTTTTATATAAAAAAGTAAGTTTGCAATATCTAAAAAGTGCAAAATATGTTGAAATTTAAAAATTTTCAAATGAGTAATGTGTCGTTCTTTGCTATTACATGGGAAAATAAGGACAACTCTCCCGAATGAACATACCGGGTACTTATTATACTATGATTTGGTGTTCGTTTCTTAAAAATGTTTGCTCTCTAAAAGGGTAGCATGTTTTATAAGGTGGTTAAAACAATGGAGGGTAAAGATCAATGAGAAAAAATACGCACATATAACATTCACATTGCGTCGGGAAACATGCCCCCCTATTAAAATCAATAATCAAATAATACCCCAACACTCGCATGTAAAATATCTCGGTATACATCTAGATCGGCGTTTAACGTGGAAATGGCATATGGAAGCAAAATTAACTCAAATGAAACTAAAAGCAATTCAAATTAATTGGCTCATTGGAAGAAATTCTGTTCTTAGTCTCGATTGCAAACTTCTACTTTACAACTCTATCTTAAAGCCAATTTGGTGCTACGGTATTCAGTTATGGGGCACTGCCTCTGCTTCTAATATCGAAAAAATTCAAAGGCGCCAAAATAAACTTCTTCGAATAATCACAGCCGCTCCGTGGTATGTCAAAAACTCAAATATCCACAAGGATCTCAATGTGCCATTGGTAAAAACTATGGTAACGAAATATGCAGTAAAATATTTAAAAAGGCTGGAACTGCACCCAAATCCCTTAGCTCGAAATATTTTAAATTATGGCGGCCACACTCGATTAAGGAGAAGAGACACTGCAGCACTCACCCAATCAGATGAGCGATAAACACCTACACATGTGAACAGAAACCGTGATGGCAGGACATAAAGTAAATATTAGGATAAGATTTGATTAATTATTGTTAGTTCATATTTAATACATGAAGATTCAATAAATAAATACTGAAAAAAAATGTTTTTTCTGAAACATTAAGGCTTACTTAAGGCATAAGGTATACTTAAGGCCCCAAATAAACCGACTGTGTTGATAGTGCCCTGTAAAATAGGTGACTTCAGTTTATGTATGATGTTTTTTTATAACAGCGACGGTTGCCTCAAAGAGCAACAGAGTTACGCGAAAATTGCAAAAACTCTGAAAAATTTAATATTTCAAACAAGCCATAAAATTGATTAAGGACCTTATGGTGTAAAACGCAACGTCAAATTACATGAAAAGCAAAACAGAGTCAAAAATATTTTAGTATGTTGTTGTTGCTTCCTACAGAATTTCATGTTGAATTTTTAAATTTCAAAGGCTGCATATCTTGTGGCGTTGAACATTTTAAAATGCAATATGAATTTCTGTAGAGAGTAACAAAAAAACTAAAAAATATTTTGCAATTTGTTGTTGCTTTCAATGTAATTTTTGGCGTTGCGTTGCGTTTTACATATTTAGGGCCTAAAAGTCGCTAAAAATAAAATGAATCGGTAAAAATTGCCAAATAAACGGGAATTTCAAAAAATTCGCTAACAGCGGCATGTTAGTCTAATATATATTAAAAATCGTTAAAGCTGAAAAGTATCAAACAAGCCATATTTTTTAAGTTATTTTACGCTTAATCGGCTAAAAAAATAAAATGTCGTAAAATTACATAAAAAGAGTTAAAAAAATGAGCTACAATGATAAAGAACAATTTTTGTCAGGTGTTAAAAACAGGGCAATCCACTTTTCATAACTTGTGTTTTGTTCTCGATAAATAGCAAGTAGCATTATTACTGGGTAGGCAAGACATTTTATACATGCACTTTTTCAGAAGGTGATATTTTTTTGTAAGAAAGAAAAGGCCATAAGCTAGACAACTAAAGAAATGCCATTTGATACGGAAATTATATCGACGGAGCCAACGTATCATGCCGTGGATCCTTAATTTTGTCTAACGCAATTAGATCAAAATTTTGTGGAATCAAATTATTTTTCGGAAGATGCATAAAACCACTTTTAACGAACTTAACTAGGCCTAATGACTAGATAAGAGACTTGAGTTTACCAATTGATCAATGAGAATTGTTGACTCAAGTTTACAGCAGTGGAATCGATGTGAGTTGGATGTGAAGGTTACTTTTAATCGAAAAAGACAAAGATCATTGATTCCGTGCTATTCTCAAGAAGATGACTTGGTTATTTGCAATGATGTGAATGAATAATGTCACAGATTGAACAAAATCAATACACTACTAAATAGCGTTTTTTTATTGATTACTCAGTAAGTAGTAAAGAAGCTGATATAAAAATCATTTTTAACATTGGAAAAAAAATATATTGAAAATAATATAATAATATCCTTTTTAACCAGAAATCAGATGATTTTCCCGAAAAATATAAGTTTTGTTGTGCTACTACTATAATATGCGATGCTCTATGTCACTAAAATTGATTTTTCTTCACTCGCATTTAATTTTTATCCTTGAAAATACGGCGTCAGTCAGTATTAAACATGAAGAACGCTTTCACTAATATGTCGCTGCATTTGAAAGATGCTTTCAAGGGAGATGGTGGCGTGCTATGATCGCAGATTACTGTTGAAATTACAAGAGATGCCCCTTAACCCCATTGTAAGACAAAAGCCATATATAAAGCAAACTTTTTACTGAATAAACTATCAAATGATGGTCTCTTAGGCTGCGCTTGTTTTTTAGTTTTTTATTGGATACATTTGTTAGCAATGAAAATGAAAAACTCATTACTAATTAAAAGTTATTAAATTCATCAATTTATTACTAAACACTCTAATACATCACTTGACGCCATATAAAATGCTGACAAAACATGATATTGACTTTAAAAATAAATATTTTATTTTAATAATATGTATGTATAAAAATAAACTTTACACGAATTTTTTTTAAAGAAGCATTTCACTTTCTAAGCCACTACAAAAAAGGAAATTTTTTACCTGCTGGGCAGAGCAGCAGGATGACTTCGAGAAAGCAGTTTTTTTTTTTATAAAAATTTCTTTTATAAAAATATTAGCAGGCAAAAACAGCAACTGTTGAATAATTGATGGCAAACAACAATAATTTCATGGTTATTATTTATTATGAATATTATTAAGAAACCGAAAAAAATGGGGCAAAAATTACAAAAAAAAAATAGATATTGCAAAAAAAAACATTAAATAAATTGACTGTTAACCAAATATTAAAATATGAACCAATTTTTAACACGTTTAACAATTTAAGCAACAACAAATATAAAAAGTTATATTTAAAAAAAAAGTTATAAACATTCACAAAAATATTATATATGTATAAAACACAACAATAACATGTTGTTACATCATAAGAGCGTTATTACATCATAAGACTGACATAAATATTTATTAACAAAATTAGTAAATAAATATAGAAAAAGTTATAATTAATTTTTGCGAAAATAAAAAAAAAACAACAGCAAAACTAAAAGCGAAATACAGTAAATGAATAAATTTTGTAAGCCAACAAAAAAAAAAAACATAAAACTAGATTATTAATGAAATTTTATAGTTTTTTTAGTTTTCTAAATCAATGAATACCGTTGCTAATATGTAAATTTTTTAACATATTGATTTAATTTTATAATTAAATTATTTAAAAAGATAATAAATCATGTCTTGAAAATCATTGGGATAGCAAAAGAAAATATAAATATTAAAAAAAATACTGATGTATAAATTTTTTCGCTAATTCTCGTTATTTTTATTTTATTAATCCTTTTTCCAAAAAATATTCAAGACATAATAGATGGTTTTTATTATCATAATATCGATAACATCTGGAAGAAAATTTTATTTTATGAATGCTGAATTTTAATAACGAGCTTTTCGCTAAGAAAATGGTTAAAAAAATAAATTGTAAAAATTGGTGCATGGGCTTCACAAAAATAAAAAATCTGAGAAAGAAGGTCTGGGAATTAGAGGAATCAACACTCGATAAAGGTTCATGTATAGGAAAATGAAGCTAAAAGATACAAACGGCGATTTTTGTAGAAAGCATTTACATGGCTTCCTGCCCCGGGGCCTACTACATGGTTGATCTTAACGGCTGGATGACAAGCACGGCGTTTACCAACAGCCCCCAAATGTGAGCGCAACATTTGCAATCTGAGTGCATAATCCGGCAAGATAGTATACTTGCTCCTTGTTGAGGAGCCGCTTTTAGAAAAATGTTAGTAGCGGCTATTGAGTACATAGAAAAAAGTGTTTTATCAATTAAGAAAAAGGTTTCAAAAGTATAAAAGAAGTAATTAATTAAGCTCGAGGTCTAGGTTTTTGTTTTTATAAAATCATATTATATTTTTCCAATATTTCGCTACAAAACATCGAGTAGCATCATCAGGGTTAAAGATATAATTTTTAAAATTCAGAAACAAATCGTTAAAAAAGTAGTTATCACTACTTATTCGGATATTGCACTGATTTAAAAAGTATTTAAATATAATTAATGTGATAATTGAATCAATTATTTTTTTATTTGAAAGAAAATTAAAAATTTTATTTTGATTTAATTAACATTTTAGTTGTTTTGTAATAAATTTTCAATTAAAATTGTAATTAAATAACAAAAAATCTTAATTGACTTTTTTCGTTTAAAATAAAATAATTTTAACATGTAGAATTGTTGTTAGGAATTGTCAATATTTATTTAAATAAATTAACACATTGTTTGAAATGGCAAAGTTTTTTGATCACTTTTTTAATTAAAATTAAAAATATCATTTATTGAAAATATTTTTTCAAAATTTTAAAATTTTTTGTAATTAATATAATCATTTTGGTAATAGTTGCAAAATCAACAAATTGTTTGCTTGATATAATGAATTTGGAATAAACTTTGGTGATTGGAGAGATTTAATAATTTTTTTCTGTGTAGCTACCGTACCTTGGAATAATCCTCCCTCAGGCCGAAATCACAAGTGGTGAAAAATCAGATCTTCCGTGAGATTTACAGGATATCCTTTCCCGCAACCTTCGTAGTAAACCGCAAACACCACCTGATTTTCGACGGTATATTTCCAGCGAAAAATCGAAAATTCCGCAAAGGCTATCTTCCTGAAAGACAGAAAGGATTTTCCGAAAGCATACTAAGTAAGCCTCAACCAATAGTCAGTACGCTGTCGGAAGCTACTGATTCCCATGCTATCAGATATGATCTCTGGTCTGCCGCCATCACAGGGTATCGTAGATGTCTTAGTTTATTATCGATATTTTGATTTCATTTGTTAAATTTGAAATTAAAAACTATTTTTGACAATAAATAAAATTACTAAAGAAAATTTAAAAATTTAATCAGCCTATTCCAAATAAATTCTACGAGTAAAATTTACGCCAATCCGATATACACCTTACACTACAATTCTTTCGTACTATTTGCTGCTGAAAACCTGTTAGATCTGCACCAGAAAGCTGTAGCGATAACAATTAATCGATGTTAAGAGAGACGTCAAAATAACCTTTAACATATTTTATCAGACATCATATGCCACAGTATTCCACAATGATACGTTTCATGTTGCTGTTCTTGTAACAAATGAGAAAACAGCGAAGGTAAATTTTTTATATCCTGCGGGAAAAATAGAAAAGTCTATTATACCTTAAGCCTAGAACAGATCTTTTAAAGATGGCGACAAATTTAAGTACTTTTAAGCAGAACACGCACGAGTAGTCCCCAGAGAGTAAAATAAACTCCTGATTGTTTGCTGATCTTGCTGTGTAAGAAACAAAGCTTAAGATGCTAAATATGGTGAGACCATATTCTATTACAATATTTACCCAAGTATATAACCCCGGGGTATGTTGTAGGCGCGTTATGTTCAATTGGTGCTAAGAGCTCCTCAAACAAGGCCGTAAAAGTAGGTACTTAAGTAAATCTTAAACACATCTACATTAAAAAAGCTTTACTTTTATCAAAAACTTTAAAGATGTCTTGATGCCTTTTTGGCCTTAAAAGATAAGAAGCTGGAACCATTTTAGCCGGAAAGAAGTCATAGCTAACGATTACCAATACCTTAATTATTATCCCTCCGTCTTACATATGTTTTGATTTTCCATTCAAAATGCATTAAAAAAGGTCGGGCCACACTCATGACTTAGACGAAGGGTTAACATTTTATTGAACGTTTTTTTCAATTAAACATAGCCAAAAGTTTTTATACGCATTAAAACAAATTTTTATGTATATATTTAGGCAACACACGCTGTTATTATTTCTTAATTTTTTTCTTTTTTTTTTTTGTAGAATTAATTAGAAATATTATTTTGATCAAATAAATGCAACGAAAATAAATCAAATTAATACCTTTTCTTATAATAAAACGAAAGACTTAAGCAACATACATGCTTTAATACAAAACAATTCACAAAAGCTTTCATCGAAGCTTTACTGAAAACCAATCAGAAGTTTAGAAATATTTGTTTCTATTTTATGTTATACATAAATTAATTTAATCGTTTCCAAAATATTAAATGAATAATTTTTGACTTTTAGTTACCATTAAAATATAAACTACAATTACTTGCTAATCTGCTGAAAAATTGTTTAAACTTTTTTTTTAACTAAAATATTTGTTACACTAAAAACTTCAGCGTAATAAAGTTATAATTTATTTTCGTTTTATATAAAAAAAAAAAAAAATAAAACTAAGACGTTAAGCAAAGCCAGTGCAATTTACTTAAAAAAGTATAAGTATCAATCATTAAGTAAATTGTTTAAACAAAAAAAGTCTCACTTTGTTGTTTGTTTTAAAAAAAAAATTATTAAAGGAGTGAATAAATGTCTATATATTTAGAGTTTTTTTGCGATTTTTAGAAATCTTAATTCGCTTATAAAAATAAAAAAGCCCAAATATTTTTTTTTTTTCAAAACGGAAATGGAAATTAAAATAAATTTTTAAAGGTTAAATTGCTTTAATGATTTCAAATCTGTACCACGTGTTGATTTCTCTGCTGGTTGTTTTGAGTCGGCATTCCCTTTATTTTTTTCAAGGGAATTAAGTTATTAAAAATTTTGTTATAAAAATGTCTTTTTAGTGTTTAGTGGCATATAATTAATGTTTAAATTTTTCCAGCGACTGGTAGATAAAATGAAAGTAAATATTATTAATAAAATTTTCATTGTTATTGTTAACTTTTTTAAAATATTATTAACGAATTTTGTGAAAAGGAAAATTGTTTAAATTGATAATTAAACGTTCAATAAAAAGTGTTGTGTCTAATTAGACACAACACTGCCCAAATCAATAATTTATAGATATATTATTTTCCATATAAAAGACGAAGTAGTCTAGATAAATGTTTAAAATTCATGTTTTTAGTATAGATTATAAAAATTCTATATAAAAAGTTTTTAGTTGGGAAACAATTTTGTCCAGACAGGAAAATGTTGGGCTTTAGGCATATAAAAATCTAGCAATATTTATGTATGTGTAATTGTAAAATCCTTATATTTAAGAATTATAAATATTAAATTAAAGCCTCCACATATGTATCTATTTACTCTATATATATTCTGTAATATGTTTTAAACCTTAAGGCGGTGTTTTCAGTCCAATGGAACGAAAGAGCTATCTGTCAAACAAAAGATCGTACTACGTAGTACTTTTTGAGCGATATACAATGCTCGAAAAAGAATGCGCTTTGTTAAGAACAGCCGCAGTGCTTGTAAGACCGAAATCTTTTTCAAGTGTTAATGTTATATATTGATCTTTCGAATAAAGCAAATATTTTGATCAAAATTCAATTTTGTGTGATACTTTTTACAATTTCAAGTCATATCGGGCTTAAAAATATTAAATCTAGCCACTTCATTCATAATGAATTTTTAGAACGACAGGTTGATATACCCCGATATTCAATTACTTATAATAATTTTTATTTTCTCATACTAAGAACAAAAAAATTTGGTAAGAGCGCAAATGGTTTAATTGGACAGAAAACCAGCCAGCCAGTCGGCAAGTTAACTGGAGGATGGACATCGTAAGGTCGACTCAGAAACTAATTCTGAGTCAATTGGTACACTAAATGTGGGTCTAAAACCCATATTTGTATGTGCTACGCATATCAGCACAAACAAATGCTGTGGATACATAAATTATAATAATTACAAAAAATATACGAAAATTTAAACTCATGAGGGCAGGCAGCCTGTCCGTGAAAGCCTGGCTTCAATTCTCAGCTCAGTCAAGAATTAAAAATTATCAATAAATTTTAATTAATTTCATGTTGTAAAATTCCTGTCTTCATAAAAATAATTTAATGAAAATTAAATTCAATGAACTTAAGCCTAATTAAAATATCGAAATATGGATTAAAAACTCATAATATCATTTCATATTGATAGCTTTCTTTCGAACCTTGACGATATCATTAAAAATTTTACCAAATTATTTTTTATTATTTTAACACTTCCAAAATGAACGCATATGTTTCTTATTTCCTACAGAAAACTGTTTGATTAATTAAAATTTTTTTAAATAAATTTCTTTCTAGTCAAAACAAAAAAAAAAAAAAAAAAAAAATCAAACACTTTCATTTGCTTGCCCTAATTAGGTTTTTTGATTATGTGACAAAATTTTGTCGGCTAGTGAAAATATTTTGTTTTTTTTTCAATATTTACTATAGAAACTCGTACATAATTGTATAATAAAAATTATATGAAGCCATACTCAATGACCATAAATTGCTGTTTAAAATATAAAACACACATTTGTGGAGACACGCTTGTGGCAGTTGAAATTTCTGTCGATTTTGCAAGGGTGAATTGCATGTAACTGTAAGCATAATTAACTTATTAAGTAATGTATCGCATATTTAAAGTTATATAGTTATATTTTTCTTAACAAACTACTTTCATTAACAAAAAAAGACAATGCACGTCATTAAAACTTTTTTATTACTGTCACTTCTACTCGTATGAATTTATTAAGTTTATTTTGTGATTTGTCATTGGTACTTAATTATTATTTGTTTCTAAGTATCTTTCTTCTTAATTTTATAAAGACATTAATTTATTTAATGATATCATTGCTTAACTTGTGGTACTTTTAATATTTTTTATATCAGTTTGTGGTTGAAATTAATAATAGTAAGCTTTTGTTATGCGCCCACTTGGAGATCAATACGGTCCATTGTGAATCCCTTCAATATAGAGGCAGAAGATGAGAGCAGTAAAGACGAAAAGAATTGACAGGGAGTTTTAAGAAAGTTAGTCGATTAACGGCCAATTTCACCAAGTTCGGTTATAAAATGATTAGTTATAGCAGTCAAAAACATATTGCTAACTGGAAGTCAAAGTGATAGTTTGTTTTAACTGAACTTGGTGAAATTGGCCATAATAATAATAATAATAGTTAAGCAGAATAAGCCGATGAAATTCCACTTTTATTACTTTTTTATAAGTCATAACTTTAACGGTATTTTTGTTAAAATTTGTTCTTAAAAAATGGTGTTTCCTAAGCTCGATAGAACTTTAAATTGGGGAAAAAAACTTAAGAAATTTTTGTTCAAATTTCTTCTTAGAAAATCGTGTTTCTTAAGCTCGGTATAACTTTAAATTGGGGGAAAACACAAGAAATTTAATTAAAATCAAAAATATTTTTTTGTTGAGAGGTCAATGTTAACATTTAAAAATGATTTTGAGCATATGGGCAGCGCGGCTGTTCTTGAGGAAGCGCATTAAGGACGTCCAATTCTCGAAATCAACTTATTGCCAAATTTTGATTTTAAAAGTTCGATAGTTGTGGACGCCGTATTGCACGTAGTGCAATCCGGTTGAAACCTCATCTTTCCCGGCTCAATGCCATCTACATATATTCTCAACCGTAAAATCATTTATCATGGTGCGCATACGTTGTTTATTAATCATAAAGCAAGCTCCGGTTTCATTTTAATGATGACTTCATATGCGGCAATTTTGATCATAAACAAAATGACACACATCAATGTCATCTACATATATTTTAAGACGTAAAATCATTGATCGTAATGCGCTTACGATTTTCGCTGGCTATAAAGTGACCTCCGGCTTAATTTTTAAAAGAATAGGGTCCGATGATGTATCCATATGCGGCCATTTTATTTATAAACAAAGTAGCACGTAGTGCTCTATCCGGTTAAATCCTCATCTTGCCCGGCTCAATTTCATCTAAAAATATTTTTAAACGGGAAATCATTGTACATGGTGCGCTAATGATATTTATTGACCATAAACCGAACTCCAGTTTAATTTATAAAGAAATAAGGTCCAATGATGACTCCATATGCGGACATTTTACTTATTAACAAACCGGTTAAGCCGGTGATCATAAAAGTGAGGACGATATGACAGCTTTCCCTTTCATAAATTATATTTGGGTTAAAAATCAGCCTGATTAAAGTTATTTACACAAAATTTTATCTCAAAATTAACTTTTGTAGAGATTTGCAATTGTTAATATGATTTTCGGGTTTTTGCATTAGAGGCTGGTCCCCTAATACAAACTGTATTAGGTCATACAAATGTTCGAAAAAAATAATAATTATCACCTTGAGTAAATTTTTTCTTTTCAAAAATTTGCTTAAGTGTGTTATTGAAATCCTCATATAATAATGATCATCAACTCTATATTTTATTTGCAATTTAAGTTGTGTTAAGTATGCCTCATAACGCTTTTAAAATGCAATGGAAAGTATATACATATCGCCCACTCAATCATAAACAGTAACAACTCAAAATTCACAAATGTTCAGGAGAGACAGAAAACATTGGTTGGAATTTTAGAATTAAATTGAGGTCCACAGTAAAGAAAACCCTTTTAGAAGATAGTTTACCTAATTTTTTTTTAAATTTTATGCTGTAATTTTCAAAATAAGAGCTTATTTTGAGTTGTGACTCTGTAGTCGAATTTTGTTCAATGAGTGGTGGGTATAGTATCAAATTGTGCTGTTTAATTGAAAACATGCTTAGATTCACCATTTTAGTTACCCAAAATTAACAAAAAACTTAAGGCTTATGTTATTTTTATAATTGAAATATATTTAAAAAAAAAATTTTAGGTCCCAGAAGACAAATTGTAACACACAAATCTGAATGGTGCACCACAAAACTTAACACTTTTTTATTATTAGCGCCACAACTCAAGCTTATACTATTAAGATGAAAGAAAACTACTTAGTTACTCATAACTGCACTGGCACGACTAAAAATAGTACTCTTTATTTGATGATATGCAAGCGACATAATTAACATAAAAACAGAAATAACGATATTTTATCAGTTGGGGAAGACAGTTACCCAGACAAACTTTTCGTTGTCGTTAGAGATCTGATTTGCCAACTTGGTTTATTAAAGAAAAAAAAAAAGATTTTGATAAATTTACAGTTACGACTATTTATGATCCAGTGTGCGATATGTTGTACAGTCAAACCGCGATAATTCGCACCCCGTTATTTAAAAAACCTCAACCATTCGAAATGGCTGGTTCCTTGAGAAAAACTCTTTAATTCGTAAAAATCCCATACATTTAGGTCCCCTCGTTAATTCGTATTTTTTTGTAATTCAAAGTCTTAATCGTACTTACGCGAAAACAACATCTTATAATCTGTCCAATATGTTTTGTAAAAAATAAAAACCAATATTTTTTTCAAGTTTGGTTGCAATTGCCGTTTGTTTTTCTTTTTTTCTTTTTGGAATTTCTTGTGTTTCTTAGGATTAGTTTGTTTTAAAGAGCACAAGAAAAATGGCTTAAAAGCCATCTCATTCATTTTAAAATAGTGTGTGTGTCTCTCTTATTATAAAAAACATAATCCCAAAAATATTTGTTTTGGCTAACGATAAAAAATATTGAAGAATTAAACAACTCTGCAATAGAACAATGTAGAAGTAAAATAAGCTGAATCAGAATAAAGATGAAAAAGAATATTACCCAGTGGTGCTAAATGTTTTTTTTATGTTAGCTCTTGTTTTCGAGATATACCTTTATTTCGAAAATTGATGAGGTTGCACAACATATATTCGCGTACCTAAAAACTCCGAAATCCCGCAATTAAATTACCTTTAAGTGAGGCTAAATTTATCTGCACAGTCGTTTTATAAACACAACAATTTTATGGTAAAACTAAATAATTTATTTGCAAAATTTTTGCTTTTAAAACGGCATACAAAAATTGGAAATGAATTTATTTTGTTTCTTTTTAGTTTGTTCTATAAACAATCCCGTTTTCAGTTACACAAATATATGTTGAGCATTCTCCTCAATTTTCAAAATACTGGTTCATCTTAAACAAATGTTTATTTTAAACAAAAGTACTATTTAATGTTTTACCCCCTAATTCATAAAAAAACAGGTTAGTAAAAGGTTAATTAAACAAATTTTCATAGAAAATTCGTTTCGTACACCGTTTTTCTTAAGTTGTTTTTTTTTTTTTTTTTTTTTAATGATAGATAAAACAAATGTATTTTTGCTACAACCAAGCTCAAAAAAGTAAAATTTTAGTGGCCAATTGCTGCAATTTCAAAATTTCGTTTTGCCATCCCTTAATCGGCCGATAAAAATCGTTGCGTATTTAACAATTTTGTGGCTCCATATTTTGCAAAATAGTGTTCGCATTATCAGCGCAACAAGGTGAATTTGTATCGTCCACAGTCAGCACAATTTCGGCACAGATTGTAGCATTTTAGAAAATTGTGACCGTTCACACTATCGGCAGATGAATTGCGACAAAAATGGTTACATTGCGCCGATAGTGGGATATTGGCTTTCGTTATTTAATTACACTGCTGTTAAATATTTTTACGTTTTTTGTATACTTTTTTATGTCATTGTCGCTTTTTTTTGACATTCTACTTGTTTTGAAAACGCAAGCACTAACAAAGCTGTCCAAAAGAACTTTTCAAATAAAGCTGGACTTATTTTAGTGAGAGACATGTTTTGTTATTTATGTTTACACTAAATGGAAAAAGTGTGAAAAAGAACACATAACTTTCAAAACATTTTACGCAGCTCTCTAGTTTGTTTCTATATTTTTGCCCGTTTATTAAAAATGAATTTTGTTTTGTTGTTTATAACATACTAGTTGTTAAGTCCCGGCGCTGGCCGGGCTCAAGCCAATATGGACTTCTTATTTTCTAATTTTAAACACGTTTAAAAATATTATAGCATAAAAGACCAATTATTTGGAAAATTTTATACTTATAATTCTGCTGAGATACAGAATTATATTTTGTGCCTCGCCCACTTATCTTATCCCGGCCACTTTTTGATTAATGTTGCGTATTGATAGCCGATCAATTTGTACTTTATTTGGAATCGTCCCCTATTCAACAGATATAAAGAAATTTATTTTGTACAACGCCCACTTCTTCAATCCCGCCCAGATTTGTCAGATATAGTGTATTGATAATCAGGATATTCTTATTAAATTTGGAAACTTTACTTCTTGCCGTCCTCCAGATATACAGAAATATATATTGTCTTTATATGGAAGGTACCTCGCCCACTTTTCCAATCCCGCCCAGATTTTGTCAGACGTTGGATATTGATAACCAAGATAATCATTATAAATTTGGAAACTCATGTCGTTGTACAGATATACATAAATCTGTAATGTCTTTGTCTAAGAAGTGCCCCTTAAAATTTAAAAAATATACTTCTGTGGTGTTCATGGGTAACCGCGTATGTCCATTTTTTTCGATTTTGAGATGTTGAAGCCATATTGCTTAATTTTAAGCGCTATTTACATTGTTCTTAAAATTCTGTAAAAATATTGACCAATTCCGATATTTTTACGTAATGACCAATTTCAAAAAGTGTAATACCTCGCCCATTGTTCGATCTAAAATGTTTTTCCGCTCTCCTGAAAATTTTGATTTTAAGACATACGCCGTTACCAATGAAAACCACAGATATAGCCTATATCACCTCTCAGACCATCAGTAATATACTGTAAAAGTTTCGTAAAGATCGGTTTAGCGGTTACGGAGACTATCTCCTACAAACAAACATTACCTCTTTATAATATTCGTATAGATTTATTAATATTAATTTAAACTTTTGTAGTTTTGTGAAATTTACTTCACAATTAAATAATACTTGTAATTAAATGTTTTATTATAAATTGATTTAATTAATCATATAAAATTTCTTTATTTCAAAAACTCCTCTTATCCGAATATCAGTCGGTTGCTTCAATTACGAATTATCGGGATTCTACTGTGCTTACTTTTTTCTTCATTTATTTTTTGTTTTTCTATTTAGTGTTGTAGTGACATTATGAAGTAGTACTTGTAATTACATAAATGTTTTATTATAAATTGATTTAATTAATTATATAAAATTTCTTTTCAAAAACATATGAATATTTTTAAAAGAAATTATAGTAAAAGTTTTCTAGACAACTTTTTATTTTTTTAAGTTTTGTGAGAAAAATTTCTCTTAAAGTACTTAAGTGTAAGTTAGTTGGTATTTAGCTAAAAAAGAAATTAAATTTTATTATTTCTAACAACAACTTCATAATGTTGTTTAACAAATATTTTAATTGTTTTGAAAGTTTCTCAATTAAAGATTATTCTTAGTGAAAAATAAAAATGAAAGCATACAGAAATTTAATACCATTTTTATATATAAAATTTTGAAAGGCATGGCTATCTCAGATGAAGCACCTTTAAAATTTTGATAACTCTTTTAAATATTTAGGGCAGAGTATCTCAGATGAAGCGCTTTTAAAATTTCTATAACTGTTTTAAGTATTAAGGGCAGATTGTTTTTGTTCTTCCTATGCAAAGCCCGCAAAGATCTACGTTTGTCTGCAGGAAAGAAACCAGAATCTCTGGTGGGAATCGAAACCTTAATCCCGGCGCTGATAGACTAGCTCACTATCAACTAGCCTACCGGGGCACCAACTTAGGGTATTTGATGGTTACATAACGACATTTTAATCCTTTTCAGCAGTGTTGCTAATTAACTTATGCAGCGGGTTTTCATTTTGTTTAGCCATGAAAAAGAGAACTAAAAAATTAGTTTTGTGGGGCTACGTCAAGGAACCTATCTACGCGAATAATCCCCTTACGTTAAAGCATTTGGACTTGGATATGCCACAAAGTCCGCAGGGCATATATGACATCGCAAGAAATGATCTGGCCGTCTTAGGCCAGGTCTTCCGCGTAGCTCTTGTTAACGGATAACCTTTAACAAGTACCAAAATACAAATAATTTTTGGAACCATATAAAAGCCTTGGCAGCTGATCGTGTAACTTGGAGAACAGGATCTTGGTGGCCAATTGACGTCGCACAAAAGTGAAGCTACACATTGTGGAAACGTTCAATGCAATAAAGCCAAAATTGCTCGTGCTGTGTATCTCGTGAAACCGCTTATCATCCTTTTCATAATCTTCAGTTGCAGGCCAAAAAAAAGTCGATTATGTGCCGTATCGATAATCGACAATTTCGGGTTAACCGCCACACTTTAATTGTTTAACAGAAGCGCTATTTACGGCAGTGTGCACATTGTGATAATGCACTGGACTGACCACATTTTTAACCCTTCTAATCTCTTCAAATATTTTCGTAAACTTGCCAATTCATTGCACATTAGGTCATTTGTGATTATCCTTATCACCCCGTAATTCTCGAAAATTGGCCACGTTTGAACCACCATATTTGTAGCAAGTTTTATATATTTTTACGCATTCTTCCGTTGTTAAACGATTCATATTAGTAAATGCAAGCCTTTCACGAAATAAATGACACTTCAGATGAGAGATATTTAACAGCTGACAGACTGACGGTCTGGCATAAGACATGCATAATATTACACAGAAAAAATTATTGCTAAAATATTTTCAAGCAAACCCTTGCTTAAAAATTTTTTTAATTTCCACAAATTTTGTTTACTGTTTCTATAAATATTTTTGTTTGATTTTTATTTTAGCAACAAAAATGTTGACAAATATACAAAAATATGATATACGCGCTATTGGTTTCAAGCTTTCATAATTTTGTATGAAATATTTAACGCTCTTTAAAGTGGTCGTTTTTTAAAAATTTTTTTTTGATCGTAAGCAACACTACTTTAAGTGAAAAAAATTAACAACTACAAAAAACACATACAGTCTATTTTTGGACGCATTAAAAAAGTACAACAATAAAAAACATGATAAAGTAGCGTGGCGAAGTTTGTTATTAAAGCAATAACAAAAGTGGGTAAAAACGATTCAATGCTTGTGTTGCCACAAAAACAAAACTAAGAAAACAGAATGATTTGGTTGATAAAAAAGAATGAAAAAAATCCCGTATTCTGTTTTATTTAATTTTTTAGTTAAGTACATCATATTTTGTAAGCAAAATGATGATGAAAACCATATCGGGCCGTAATGCTGCTGTTTTTAATGGGGATTTCTTCTGTAGGCAAGGAAAGGATGCAGCGAAAGTCAGGAGGAAAGAAACATTGTGCATAACAAGACCTTTTGGTATTCGGAAATTATTAAAAAAAAAAAAAAAAAAAAAAAAATGTGTCCCAAAGCCAGCCGCTCTTCCCTGATTCAGCAAAATTATTTGTTTTTAAATTTGTATTAATTTCAATAAACTTTTTTGTTTGATTCAGCTAAATAGATTTGTTTGAAAATTTTTTTAATATCATTCACAAATTTAACCAATAATAACAACTATTTGTTTGAAAAAATCCGAGTTTTTTTTTCAATAAACGAAATACAAAATAAATTGTTTCAATATGCAAATTCGTTTGTAGGTCTTGTTTTAAAAAAAGGCTTTAATTTTAAAATTTTTTTGTTTGAATTGGAAAAATAATTTTTTCTGTGCACTTCAAAATGTTAATTTTACCAAAACCTGGCCAGAATATTCCGTTTAGTTGTCAGAGCCAAAGGTTGCTGAAAGTTTGCAGTTTGGCCATTTGATATTATGCTGTACCCCAAAAAGTGCAACCGTAGAACAGTATTTACACCGAAGGTAAATATACGAATTTCATTTACGTGCATACATGGTATAGTAACTGTTGAATGCAACTCCCGCTTTATTTATTCCGCCGCCCCTGTCGACTCCATCTTTGCTAAGAATACTTCCAAGCTACACAAAGGATTCAAAGTCCTGGCTTACCCCGTTGTTTAATGTGGGGGGAGATGTATTTGTTAAAATAATACGCACTATTTTGGCTTCACTGATATTAAACCCACTGCTGCTGCGTTTGTAGTGATCTTTTGGAGCTTATCATCGATATTGAGTAATCAAATCCTCCACATAATCAACATCCCTAAGATATTATTTAAAATTCCACCGAATACTTCGATTGGAGTCGGAAACAGTAGAACAAAGCCTTGTTTACACCACATGTAGCAAAGTTTGACATGACCTTAAAAATGTGTTTCATTTCTTTGCCGGTATTTCTTTCATAGCGACCGCAAACCAAATAGCTCGTTCAAAATGTACAAGCACGGCTTTGATGTGAAAACAAAATCACTCTTGTCTAAAATTTACATTTTTAAATATTTCAAAGATGTTACTTCTGTACAATTATTTTTATATTGATTCTAAATATGTAAAGATCTTTTATCTACAGTTTTATTGTAAAAAACTAGTTCTATCAGTTTTTCGATTATTAATTAACATTTTTGTAATGACGACTTGTTTATTTTTTTTTTTTTTTTTTTTTTTTTTCAAAAATGTAGACAGTTTTGGTAGTGTTTAGCTAAGAACAAGATATTTTTTCCATTAGACATTTTTACTAAGGAAATTTTACTTTAAGTTTTTAAAATATTTTATTGTTAGAAAAATTTAAATTGTATTCTGTTTTAATTTGTACTGGAATTGTGTTGTACTTTGAATTTATTTCTAAGAAATACATTTTAAGCGTTTATTGATTATTATTAATTATTTTTTTAATACATTTTTATTTAGCCATTTTTTTTTTTTTTGCCATACTACGGCAATAAAAGAAAATATTCCATATTGTTTAATCGCATATCTTGTAGCCTGCTGAAGGATTTACATGAACATTTTTTCAAAAACTGCTCAGAAAAAAATACAAATTTATTTAAATTAAAAAATTTGTGATATTAATTAAAAAAAAGTAATTCAATTACCACAAGTAAACAAATTAATAGTATAAGTTAAACGTTTAATTCACTTGGTTAAGCGTTAAATTTACTTGATCAAACGTTTAATTCACATAATTAAACTTTTAATGTATACTGATTTTATTCTTGATTAATGTTTTAATTGGTAAAAAAAGCTTGGAGAATTTTTTCTGTGTGCTGTAATTAGATTTAGATTATTTAAAGAAAATCTTAAAAACTCCATGTAAGAGGCTGATTTTCATACCCTAAGCCTGATACTCTGTTCAACATTGCACGTGAAATGCTGTCAAAACTCATATGAAAAAAACTTGTGTGGAATTGCTATGAAATAATGTTGATAGAGTTGAACTCTGTTCATTTGGTGAAAAAGTTACGAAATGTTTCTGGTAGCATTTTTTTACAACTCCGAAATAATATAAGCTGCACTTATTTCGCGTGGAATATTTATTAAATGGAAATAAGTTTAAACATAATACTTAATGAGAAAGCAAAAATTTAAATAAACAGCCGGGAACCGTTTTTTATCCATATTTACTTTCATTTTTATTTAATTTTGTATAAAAAAAAATACTTTTTAGTAAAATACATGTGGGTTTTTTACATACGCAATCAATGTCGCATACATTGAAAGAATAAAAACGTCGAATTGTGCCAACTCGCGAGATAGGTAACATTGATACATGTCAAATTTTTCGTATGAAATAATAGATGCTGCTCAACATTTTTCACAAATTTGAACAGAGTATTAGGCTTTACCCAGAATGGAGTTCGGCTGCTGGATGCTAGAAA
Source organism: Pollenia amentaria (assembly GCA_943735925.1). Taxonomy (NCBI): domain Eukaryota; kingdom Metazoa; phylum Arthropoda; class Insecta; order Diptera; family Polleniidae; genus Pollenia; species Pollenia amentaria. Next base: position 180,269,005 of record OX031007.1, on the reverse strand, counting down.
CGCGTCAGCTTCTAAGTAAGAAAAGGTACATTCTCCCGACAACCATGCACTTAAATTGTATACAACTATCAGCACACGGTGACGGTGGTAGATGAATTGTGGATACTAAATGATTAAAGCACCACCCTATTAGGCAGTATTCGTAATGAGAGGTTAATCCTTAGCACATCTGTATGTCTTTATGGCTTTATGTTTAAAGTGCAATTTCTAAATAAGCATCCTATCTTATCGTTCACCCAAATAACAGGTAATCGTAAGTCTGTACTGCTTAGTTACAAAAGAAGCAATAATAATTCTATAGAACTTAAGTTATTGCTTAAAAAAATCTATTGTAAATATCGTTGATTTTAAATATATAAATTTTTCTTATTGATATTTACATTAAAATTAAAGCCGAAACCACTATTTCACTTCGATCAAAAAATAGTTTGTCTTTGAAAGCATGTTTTGACCACTACTCAACAACACCAACTGGATCTTTGTTATAAAGTACCTTATATTTCATACTAAACTTAATAAATGTTTAGCTAATGTATCTTGAAATAATTTATTTCACTGCCACTTTAACTTTCATAAAATAATAATTTTCCTCACTTAACAAAACTACTGTAGCCCTTTAACAGCAGCAGCAAAACAACAAACCATTGTGGTCATAAATCATTTAAATAATTGCCAAAAAAAAAAAAAAAAAAAATAATAATAATAAAACCTTCAACGGCTTTAAATTTTAAGACAATATAATTAACAGGATTTTTGTTTTGTTGTTAAATTTGCATAAATTATTTTATATTTCAGTTTTTCTTATTTAAATGTTGTAAATTATTACAAGAAATTACAGTAAAAAGGGAACTACTTTGCTTTTAAAACTCCAAAAAAAAACCTTCTAAATATTTGCCCGCCTTGTTGCAGCTATGGCTGTGTTTCTTTTAAGTGAGGAAACAATTGGTAAAAACAAACTTTCACGGTTATTATGAAGTTCAAATTATAGTTTTATGGTGTTTGCCTTTTTTTTACAAATTTGAAATTTTTTTTTCGGTTGCGAAAGAAACAAATACTAAAAGTTAAACTAGGCGGTTTCTTTCGTGGCAATTGCAAAAGGAGAAGAAAATTTTTGAAATTATACCATGAATTTAAGTTTAAGTGCAAGGTGTGTTGTTTAAAGTTGTTACAGTTTGATATCAAGGAAATACGGAAAAAATTGCTATTTAAATTTCTTGGAAATTAAGGTAAATTTTAAAAGAATTACAGGTGATTTTATTGATGATTTTAAGGAAAGTGTTAACAATTTAAAGGAAGTTGTAAGGTTTAATGGTATATTGAAGATTTAACTATTTGAAACTAAAGTTATTTTAAAAAATAATAAAGCAATTATGAATATGGAAAAGTTTGCAGAAAAAAATCAAAAGACTTAAGCAATAAACTTGTAATTAATTCAAATATTTTTCAATATTTATTACACAACAGTATACAAACAAATTAATTTTTCTCTTCTTGAACAAAAGACTTAAGCCCAAACTTACAAAAATGTCAATATTCTAACATTTAAAAACAAAAGACTTAAGACACAAACTAAGTTTTTACAAATCTCAATAAAAGATACAATCCTACCATGCACATTAACACTTTAATTTCAAACATAAATATAAAATAAAAACCCCGCTTGATATGCACACTGTACTGCTATTAAATTATGACAAACTTTAAAAGTGATGCCTTAATATGAGGCTTACAGATGACGCATACAATAAATGCTAATAAAATTAAAGCTACGATTAAGATGGTCAGATAGATATATACAAGACAGCAACAATAACACCAAAAATCAACAGTAAACAGCATAAATATGGAAATTTTTTAAACAAGTTTTACAGACATCACAAAAAACTTAAATCAAAAACCCCTTAAAATTTGTTTTTATATTTATTTATTTATTTGTAGCTTGTTCAAACTTTACGAAAAAGATAATAACTAAAATAAAATGACAAGTGTTTGTTGTTTTCTTCTGACTCTATTAAAAGAAATAACTTTAAATAAAATTTATTTTATAAACATTATATATTATTGTATTATTCTGTGTTTACAACCGGCACAATTTTTTTAATTCTTGTTGGCTTAAGAAATAAAATAATAAATTCAATTTTAAAGACTAACTATTAATTTGATAAATAAAACTCATAAATAATCATGATTTAACAATAAGAAGATTTGAGGATTATTTCGTATAGGCCTATTAAATTAAATATTTTTTTATTGATCATATGAAAAAAGTTCGTTAAAACTTTCGTTGGTTCTTGGCTGAATTCTTCTGTTACTAGAGGCGATGACTTTGAGAAAAAATGAAAGCCAAAAATTCAAGGTTTTAAGGTTACAATAGTAGTTCAATGACATTTTTTAAAAGAAAACAAAAATTTTTATAACTTAAAATATTCGGTCAGACTTACTAAAATCCATAAATTTTAAGAAAGGCTTTATTTCGTACAAAAGTAAAAAAAAACGTAAATTCCATAAAAAATCCCATTGAATTCATTTCAGCTGTGAATAAAGTATTTCCTAGAGGGCGTTGCTCTAAGTTTGTAAGTAAAACACTAGATAAAAGTAAGTTCTACCCAAATTTTAGACAAATGTGTTCACAAATTCCTAAAAATTTAATTTCTAAAATATTTAAGAAGTGTAACGTAAAAAGAGTATCAAAAATGACCTTGCAAGGAAAAGGTCACAATGATGAGTGAAACTTGAAGAAATAGTAAGTCAATCATAACATTTAACTTAAACATAAGCAGAATGAGCTATAAGTTTGAATTCTTAATAAGTTTTTTAATGAAAATTTTTTCATTTTGGTTTGCGTTATGTGAAGACGACTTAGGAATTTTAATATGAATAACAACACAATCGAACAACGTGCCAAAACAATTGAATTTTATTTTTGAAACCAACAATTTATTGTTTTGACACAGCGTTGATATCATCGTCATTATGATGAATCCCATTTCCTATTAAAAGCCTACGTCAACAAGCAAACCTGCAGGATTTGGAGTACGGAGATTCCAAAAGCAGTTCATCAGCGACAATTACGTCCACTGCTTGGTGCAGTGTATCGTACAAAAGTATAATTGGCCCATTTTGGTATTTCAGTCTCAACGGATTTTCATATCGGACAATGTTGAAAAATTTTCTAAGGCCAGCTGTGAAGTCAATCAGCCTTGTGGTTTCAACAAGACGAAGCCACCACAAATACCTTAGGTTCCTCATTGACGTTCCTAACGGAAGAAATTATTTTATACATTAACCTTGGAAAACTAAACTTTTTCTTTAACGTTTAAAGCTAAACCAAGCCTGTCAGGCTACTTTTTAAAGAAATAAGAGTTTTTCTAATTTTCTAGTATTTCAACAGCGGCAAATTAATTTATAGAACAAAAAATAGTTCATAAATTTTTTTTATAAGTAATTTTTTACAAAGATATAATTTTGATATAATTACCTTTAAAATTAAATTCTTCAGTGCCCATTTTTTTATAGCTCATAGTTCTAAGTATCACAATATATAAACAGTTTTATCATATCATTTATATTTTGCGTTTAACATAAAAATTATTTCAGACCTTTTTTCCATAGGAAGTTGGAATTCTGTGTTCCAGACAGTACTTTTTATTGCATTTTGAATAATAATAAACACTCATACGCTCTTCTTTGGTGGACATTAATTGTACATCGACCTTTTCCCTTACTTTATTTGTGGTTCTGAGTTTGTTTGCTGGTCCTCGGCAGTATGAATTTATTAAGAACATCTAGTCAGAATAATAATATTAAAGCAAAGCCTCGCCTCTCAGACAACTAAAAGTGGTATATCTCCTTCCAAAATTTTTTTGCAATGAACGTCCATTCACAAGCTCAAACGATAGAATACCGCGGTCGTTTGAAAGCTCGTACTGTTAATTGAACACGATCGTATTGAAATACATAAAAATAGCATTCGTTGCGCCTCGCAGGCGGGCTTTAGTGTTCTATGGGTAAAAAACAAAAGACTTAAGAAACAAACATCTATAATCAAGTTAAATACAAAAAAATAAACACTTTTAAAAAATTAGGGTGATTATATATTTTTCTGAAAAATTTAAAACATAATTTTAATTACATTTACTATTAAAAAAAACCAAAATACTTTCGAACACTTGACATGATGATTGCGGCGAAAGAAAAAGTAACAAATATTATTTTACAATGAATTTTTCAACTTTGATTGTGTTTTTTTTTAAATTTTGTTCATTTAATTTATACAATTTCAATAAGACAAATGCCTCACAGACATTTTGAAGTTATACATGCATTTAAATAAAAAGTAATTGTTGAATAATTATTTTGTATATATTAATTATGTGAAATTTAAGAAAGAAAGAAATAAGAAAAAGATATTTAAATAAGTATAATATTAACACCCTACAAAACGTAAATATTTATATATTTCAACACAAAATAATATTAAGAGAATTTAAACTTATCTTGAAATTATAAATTTCGAATATTTGAACCCGATCTGAGGGGTTGATGTCCATCACTGACAGTAAGAATATTTCAGTAGTAGACTCTATATGGGATCTTTAAACTATTGATCGATCTTTGTAAAAACAGACCTCATAGTATTATAATTCCTTGCGGTATATGATACATTATGAATCGAGCACCAGAAGCTTTTATGTTTGTATTTCTAGTTGTATAAAACTTAATTTGACCTACTTGGAATAAAATATCATGATCCGTAACATTATTAGCCTTCCTAAAATTACTTTCAGTAGCAGAAATTATGGATCAATCACCATAAAATTCGGTAGATAGATTTTTGGTTTTAAAGAACCTAAATTAGACTAAATTTACAAAAAAAAAGTTGTACAAACTTCTTAGCGTTTTAAATGTTTTAAAGCGCTTTACAGAAGGTTGCTTTATATAGGACTTTTGGTAAATTATGGAACAATCTTCACAAAATTTGACAGTATGATTTTCACAATAGACCAAATTTTACTACAATACCCTTATTTGTTACGGTCGCAGGAGAACTGTGTTTTCCGAGAGTGGGCTTTATATGGGGCCTATGATTAAATATAAACCGATCTTCACGTAAGTGGAATGATTTCAAGTTCTTTAAAGGTATGATACACTTAATTTTACTACAGTAGCTCTATTCGTTATTATTTTAGGCGTACAAACCTGTTTTACGGAGTAAGCTTTTTATATGGGCCCTATGTTAAATAATGCACCGATTCTCACGAAATTTAGAAATATGATTTCTAGTTATAGAAAACGAATTTGTATCAATCTAATCACTCTGCCAACATTAATGTTAGTTAATGTAACAAAATTATAAATTTTTTAGCGTGGCTGTTCCACATTTGGATTAATAACTCTTATCCTACTGAATTTGGCGGGATCTAAAACTGGTTAGGAGAACTAGAAATTGCTACCAAAATCGTTCTCTTCTTTAAAGTTGTTTACAAAGACGGACAGACAGGCGGACATGATTAAGCCGACTTAGAATTACTCAGGGATTCAGCACATAAATACTTTACGGGGCCTTTGATGAATATTAAAAAAGTGTCACACGAAATGACAAACATACTATACATTCATTCACCATATGCGGTAAAGGGTATGAAGATAACAATTTTACGAATTTAAAAACCAGTGCAAACTGTTTTGAAATATTCTTTAATAACACTGTACAACAAAATCCAATTTTTTTCAAAATAGCAATGTTCTGCCAACTGATTCTTGAAGAGGGGTCTTAAAACAAGATATACGTTTTGAAAGTTTACATCTGAAACACATTTTACGGCCTATTTAAAGATGTACCCTTGTATAGCAAAAAAAAAACGTATAAAATCGTTTGATACTTACGTTTTTGGTATATAGTGCCTTCAGCAGATTTTTTCAGAACATTACAAGCAACATTTTGTTTGTGTGCAATTATCCTCTAGCTCTTCTGAAAATGGGTCTTTTTGCATTTTTTTTTTTTAAAGCAAAAATTACATTTAAAACAGAGATATATGCAGTTGAAATATTCTGCGAAAATATTTGCTATGAAATAGTAAAATAGGTCTCCAAACACATTTAAGTCGCAAATTCAACTTTTATACCAGAAATAAGCAAAAACTTAACAGGTGGCTTAAGAATTAATTATATATCCCCTGTACAAGAGTCAGTTGCCAGAACATTGTTATTTTTTAGGGTGTTGGACAGTCTTATCACGTATATATAAATATTAAAATTGTTTGATTAAAAATCATAATGCGGATACTAACTCATCCATGGCTGGGTACCCATACATAAACTCCTATTTTGGTACACTATATTTTGGACCATGCACTGGCCCAGACAATCATGTACATATATGTATATATTCTAGAGGGAAGCGGACTGACACTAAAGTAGTCCCGTAAAAGGTTTTTGGTGGTAGATACCGGTCCTAGTTCTAACACCTAATATGAATGGGACCTATCACTTTTACATGGTGTTGTCATTGGGGGGTGTTAATTGACACCTAACAGCCACCATTTGACCAGTAACACATCTATTCTCAATAAGCCTGCTTAGTGTTAATTACTACAATGCTAGGCCTTCGTATTCTTCCAATAAAAAAGTCCTAGAATATAAATTTTTAGAACAAATTTTTAAATAGTCCCTATTAAATGTATGTATTTTATTAGGTGAAATACTAATGATTTTTGTGATCCATTCATATTGAAAATTTTATATAAATCATTTGTCAGATCTAAGTTGGAGTATGGTTCCATAATTTAGAGTCCTCACTGCAACATTCATATTGGTCGAGTTGAGAAAATACAGAGATGGTTTAGCAAATATGCTTTACCACCTTTAAATTTAATTTCTCCCCATGTGTCATATGAGGTAATCTGTCTGCATTTGGCGTTGGAACCGTTAGAAATACGCAGAAAAGTTCAATCAATGCTATTTATTTATGACTTGGTCAATAATAATATTGACTGTTCGATTATTTTAGAAAAAAAAATACCTTTTCATGTATCAAGTAGAATGGTTCATTACAATAATTTGTTCAGTGTTGGTTGCCATCGTCATAATTACATTTAAAATAGTCCTCTGATTAGATAATTCAATGATTTGAATTTATTAAATAATAAATACATTTTGGAGTGTTATACATCAAAACCAAATTTTAAAGAACTTTTGCTTTATAATATAAACTATATGTAAATATGAGTATTTAAAGAATATTAAATCCATAGTCTATAAGGATTGTTGTTCCATAGACTAAAGAAATAAAAAAAGAAATACAGAAAGAAAGAAATTTAGATTCTTATCTACAAGTTACCAGTCGACCGAAGCCTTCTCCTAGAAAGCCGAGAACTTCCAAAGTTCATTCCAGAATATTTTGATCTCCACCAGTAATCAATCTGAGCTTCAAAAAGTTCTCCGCCAGTACAACGTCTGCATTTTAAATAGTACTCCACCAAGTCACGGCGAGTGGTTCTCACCCGTCAAACACATACAAAAGTGACTAATGATTGCATATGGTTTATTTTAAAACACGAAAAAATTATTACTCGGTAAAGTTAAACGATGCCTAAAATAGCTGTTAGCCAATGCAAGATGAACGCAAAATGCACAAAAAGCAGAAAAATAGGGAAGCGCGAGCTGCTTCCTCGCCTATTTTTATGAACTTATGTTAAAAATTTTAGAATTTAGTACAATTTAGTATAAGAAAAGCCCACCACAAATTTAGGAGATCAGAATACTCACAGAAATAAATAAACAAATACAATAGGGGTGCTTTTAAAGCCACCTCCTCTGACCATTTCGAAAACCATATTCAAAGAAAATAGCAGAAAATTTATTTTTTTAAAACGCCGAACTAAATTTATTAAACAAATCGTATTAATTAGTTAAGACTATAAAAAACTGAATAAAATGAAAAGAAAATATAATAATTAAGCGATAAAAAGTTCGTTAACCCGCAAAAAGTGAAGCAGGAGATTAAATACAAGCAAAAATTTACTAACATAGTTTAAGTAAATATAAATGTGTTACATATTAAAAAATATTTAGCTAAATTTCCCGCCTCTAAAATTACAAAAATAAAAGACTTTATAAAAAATAAAACAAACTAAATGTTTAAGTTAAATAAGCTGCTCTTTATAATAGTTCTCTTAACTGTTTTAGTCAGCGACCAAATATGAAATCATCTTCTCTCTTTGAGTATGGATTTGCTAACACTTTTATTTTCAGATTTTATGTTTTTGTTTATTTCATACTGTTTTGTTTTTGCATTTTTTTTTCTTTTTTTTTAATGAATTAATCGTTTTAGTTTTACTTTCATTAGCGTTAAGTAAGTATTTCATCAAATCTTTCTCATCTTTCTGCTCCAGCAGTAGGTGTACAGAATGACTTTGAAATAAAGAAAGAAAAAAGATGTTTAGAAAAATGCCGAAACGATTATTATTTGAGTTATAATTTTATATGAATGAATGAAAGTCTTTTTATGTCTGTGTATTTCAAAATAACAAAAGTCTTTGAAGAAAGTTGTTATAATACAAATTTCATTTAGACTATTATCATTATTTATCTTTTGATATTAAGATACTTAAAGGTGTGAAGTTTAAAGTTTTCATTTTATTACAATGGTTGATGGTTCATTGTATTTTTATTGATGGGTTTCTTCCCCAAAAATAATATAATATATGAACAAACTAACGGTTATCTGTTTTTTGTAAGAAATGAAATAATTTTTTAATTCTCTAATTTAGGAAATATCAAAAGACTTAAGAACTAAACTTTGAAATGCTGCCCTAACAGGTTTATTTTTTATCAAAAAACGTAAAAAAATTATGGTAACATGTGCTTTACGGAAACCAATTTTTTTAACATAATTGGAAGATTTAAAAATAAAACATGAAACACAGAAGAATTTCTTCTCTTTGTCCGAGATTTTGACATCAAAGTCATTTCTCTTTTATTTGTAGATAACAAAAACAATCGTCTTTTTTAGTATAAATTAGATGTAGAAATATTTTTAAACCGAATAACATTAATTATTCTATAGCACAATTCAAATTCAGTGCAATCATGACGATGGTAGTAAACGCTAGTAACTAATAAGAATTTTTGTGTGATATTTTTATTCATATCTAGTAAGTGCTTGTTGTTATTGTTATTACTGTTTAACTTCGTGATCTTTGTGTTTATATTGATGTTTTGAACTTATATTGTTGTTTTTCTTATTTATATTTTTTTGTAAAACATTAGACTGTCCCTGATGATTATATTCCCTAGAGGGAAGCGAACTGACACCAAAGTAGTCCCTTGATAGGTCTTTGGTGGCAGAGACTGGTTCTAGTTCTAACACTTTTTATGAATGGGACTTATTACTTTTACATGGGGTTGTCATTGGAGGGGGTCAATTGACACCTTACAGCCACCATTCGACAAGTCACACATATATTCTCAATGAATGTATTTAGTGTTAGTTACTACAATAAAGTATTATTTCAATACAATGTATTATTATTTCACTAAAACAAGTCCTAGAAATAAATTTAAGAACCAAATTTTAGAAAGTCCCAAAAAATATGTCACACCAACGTTAATACTGTACTGTAATTCTTTACTTTTTCTACCTTTTAGTACTTTATATACCAGTTAAATTATTGGTTCTCCTATCACTGGTCATGAGTTCTTGCTTTTTGTACTTGTTCTATTTTCACAAATTCCAGGACCAGTCTGCAACTGACCCAAATTTGCCCAAGGGTTCTGATTATATTCAAGGAATATCGAAATATTGAAATAAATAAAAAAACATTTAAAAACTTATGACCTCGAGCTTGAACATTTATTTCTTTGAGATTCTATTAAATATTCTTTTAATTTTATTATTGTATTTTATAAAGAAAAAATCTTGTTTTATAAAATTTATTTCTCTAGAATTTAAAATCATTAAAACTTAAATGTAATTATTGTTATATTTCAATATGGAAATTCCCACTTATAATCCCACTTATTTTATTTAGCTAAAAACAATTAAATATTAAAAGAACACTTATGCATTTTTTTATATTTTAAATAATATTTTTAGCTTAAAACTATTAAAGCGGATCTAGAAGTCACATTAAATTGTGTAAATTTCCTACTTTGTCCCTGGTTTTCTAGTATTATTACATATCACTATTTTATAGACGACGCACAGTGGCGCCATTTGAGTTTTTTCGTTGCAAAAATCATATCTTTTGAACTGAATAAGATAATTGAACAGTTTAAACAGCATATGATAGATAACTGTTCAGCCTATGAAATGAGCGTTTGGAAAGGGTGCTACGCTTTGTAGGGGCCTACTTATGGATTATCAAAGTTAAAATTAGTAGAAAAATCCATTTTATGGTAACTAAAAAAAATTTTTACATTTTTAGATTGTTTTTATTTTTTTTCTTAAGGGTTTTATGTTTTAAATTATTACCCAACAAATTAAAAAAAAATTATTTTTTTTTTTAAATTTATTTTTTCAATTTTCTGTAAAATATTCATCACAATTCGTAAGAGAAGGTATATCTAAAAGACTAACCATTTCTAAACTATAATTATTTTGTAACTCTATTCGTGACTTCACATGCCGCAGGGAAGAAATAAGTGGATCGGAAGATGCTGCCAACATGTTGAAGAGGTCCTTATTTTGCCTTACCCTTGATGCTTTAAATGTGTTCTACATTCTATATTTTTTATAAAATTTGTTAAGAGACTCCTGTGCTTCTTCAGAAAGCTCTCCAATTGGCAAAGACTGGTACTCAATTATATCTTTGCCATGCGCCAATATTTTATGGACGGTCGGGGTCAATTTCTTCTGTGGATACATTTCTGCTAAAAATGATGCAGTTTTCGACGCATATTCTCCATATTTTGTAGAATTGACATTTTCTTTGCAGTTTAAAACATCCAAGATCGTTCCCAATCTTTTCACGATTTGATTGTCAATTCCAATGATTCTAGTTACTGCCTCATCATTTTCAAAAAATCTCCTAGAAGTGTTTCCATCGTTTGAGTTACCGTATCCGTGCTTGGGACAGTCTACTTTTAGTCCAACTTGTTTAAAAAAAGCATCCTGTATTTGCTTCTTTCTGATCTTTTCCTTATCCTTTATTGATGTATTTTCATCGAAGTTTTCCTCCTCTTGTGGTAGGGTATATACCAGTTTTAGCAAGAATTCCATACACCTTATCCTTGCGTGCAATGGTGACATTCCATATTCGTAATTCTCCTCATTTGTAGAATCGTTTAAATTACCAAAGATCTTCTGACAAATAATAATATAAAATCGATAAAAAAATATAAAAATAAAACGAAAAAAGGGGTTTAAATAGGTTTTTGCTAAATTTGTACCTCCAATATAATTCTGTCTATATATATGTATATGATAACTAATTGAAATATATTATAATTAAGCAGAAAAAGATACTAATCTTAAACTCTTTACAACTAATTATATAAAATTGAGATGTAACATATTATATATGAAATAAATTGAATTGAATTGAAAAAAGTTCTTCTGGCTCTTTTTGCAAATCGGGCATGACATTGTTGAGGTTGTTCCTGTCAGTTCGTTTACGACTTTTCCGTCAACCATGGTCAGGTGGAACTCGTAATTGCACAAAATATAATTTCCTTCTCCAATTTGCAGCTTTGTAGGCTTAATCTTGCTTATTTGTTCTTCAATGTCCTTCACCGTAGTCCTTATGAGTTCTGCCGATTCCCTTGCAAACTGAAACATTATTGGTCGGCAATAATGCACTGATGACGGACGTGGATTTTTCCAGTGTAGGGAATCATACGATTTTAGCCGCAAAGGAACAACAGATGCCATAAACATATTTCCGTCCGATATTGTAGCGTCATCGGAAGATATCCTTTGCTTATAAACGCTTTGTCCGGATGATCCATCGCAGCCCCATTTGCTGATCAATGTCAACTTCTCAGGAAGAATTATCACTTCCGTGAAAAACTTTGGTGTGGTTGACTTTCTAAACAGTTCAAATAATTTTAAATTGTTCAACGCCATGTTTTCAGTACTTAAATTGTTTAATGGTTTCAGTAATTGTTGCGCCAACTTTCAGGCGTAGACTAATCCAGGCATTATGCTTATTTTGCAATATATAGGCTTATGCTACCATGCCTAAAAATTTACCTGTTCCCTGCATACATATGGATTTAGGCTGAATAATGCAATTTTGATATTATGCACGTGTCCAAATAAGATTTGTGCCTACCTGTAGGGACCATAAGTCAATATTGTTCCTGACCATTTGTACGCCAAAGTATTGTTTATGTGAGGTACGTACCTGCTAATTTCAATGAGTAGTTTTTTTCAAACTATTAGATCAAACTACTGTCAGTCAAAACATATAAGGGATGGACGCCATACAATATCTGCAACCATGTCTTTTTAAACTTTTTTACCTCTAGAAGCCAAACGGGCACGTACGGGCAGATAAAACCTTTTGAATTATGTAAAGAAATAATCAAAGAACGGGTTTTGCAAATATGGCAAATATAGAAAAATATAGTTTTTTTTTATTTTCCGTCAAAGTTGAAAAATAGTGAAAAAACGGATAGTTTTTAAATAGTGATTTACCAGGAGAAACACAAAGCAAACAGTTAATTTTTTTTTTATCATTACACATTTAATAAATACATCAATCAATACAAACAAAAAATAAGGCGATTCGTTACCTATTTTTCGTGATATTACACCTGAAATCGCAACAAATTGACTAAAAATTGTGTGTTTTTTTGAAAACCGAAAGTCGGTCAACTTTGAACGGTTATATCTTCTAAACTAAAAATGTGATATTATTAAGAGTGGCATATTTGAAATCGTTGAAAAGTTTCCTATAACATGGGTTTATTCAAAACTTCGTCGGCACTCATGAAAATTTTGATTTTTGCAACCTCGCTTGCTCTACGGGCGCCACTGTGCGACGTCAAATGTCAGTCATGGACTGTACATGGAGATCTAAATGTTGCCTAAGATCTCCGCAAGATTTCGTATTTTAGGGTGCCCCGGTAGGCTAGTTGGTAGTGAGCTAGTCTATCAGCGACGGGGTTGCGGGTTTGATTCCTGCGAGAGACTCTGGTCTCCTGCAGACAAGCGAGAGCTTCGCGGGATTACCATAGGTAATATTAAAAAAAAAAATGTTAGTCTCTCCAGGAGCTGTTCGGAGGTTGGATTCCTGCCAGAGGCTCTTGTCTAATTTACTGCAACAGGCTGAAGGTTTAAATTACTATTACTCGGCAATTTAAGTTTGAAAACTATTTGTAATTGCACTTAATAAAAAAATAAATTTCATTTAAATAAACTTAATACCTAAAAAAAGTAAAAAATTATAATCGGTCAAGCCTGAACATATGATACCCTACACCACAGTATATAAGAACAAATTTCTGCAAGTGTATCGTATTTAGGACCCATTTTTTTTTTTATTTTTATAGGCATTTTTGAGAGCTTATAGGGTAAAGTATTTTTGTGATTTTTTTCAGATTTTTCGGAAGAGGTTTAGAGGTCGCTAAAATCGAATTTAACCCGAAAATCGGGTTTGCTGATAACTCGGCTTACTCTGCTACTAAGTCAATTTTTTTAAAGAAAACTTCTCAAACTTTACTTCTCTGTGCAGATATTAAAAGTTTCGGTTATTTTTTTTTTGCTCATTTGGGTCCCCTTTATCACACTTTTTTTGTGAATTTAGCATAAATTTGAAAAATAATGCTCTGTAACTTTTAAAATTTATATTGAAGTTAAAAAAACTAATGATTCAGTTTAAAAGGTGGATAAATTCTGAGTCATTGCAAAATTGAATTTGCTCTTACTGTTCCAAAGTTATACCCTTTTAAAGTTTTGTACCCATTTTGTGAAATTAAAAATATTGTAATGTGTTTGCCAGTTATGCTTCGGATTTGTGTTAATGTTAGATATTAAGATATGAGGTATTCTTTTAAAATATTAAATATGGGTGGAATTTTGTTCTGTTGCACAGACTTCAGCAATGCGAGTCCAAAAAATTCTAGGCAGCTTACTTCTCATACCCAAAAAAAAAAAAAATTAAAAAACTATTTTTTTTAGCTTTAAATTATTTATTAGAGCTTTTACGATGAAGCTCTATGCCCTGCAATAAATTCTGAAAGTCTGTTGCAGAGGTTGTTAGATAAATGTAAGTATTAGCTAAGGTCATTTACCACGTGCAAAGCAAAATTCAAAAAAGTCGAGAAAACCCGATTTTTGGGTTAAATTCGATTTTAGCGACCTCTAAACCTCTTCCGAAAAATCTGAAAAAAATCACAAAAATATCTCACACTATAAGCTGCTTTCAAAAAAAGGTGGGCCAAAAAAAAAATTTTTTTTGGGACACACTACTCCTCACAACAAAATGATGTAATACAGTGTAGGATTCATATAAAAGTTCGTTAAATAAACTTTATACGATCTAAGATATTGTAGAAATAACAAACGGCATGACAAACTTCTGCAGGTAAGCGACATGGACTTGCGGGACGAGTAAAATGTAAATAATTTAAAAACGTTAATAAATGAATTTGAATTTGAAAAAAGTTGAAACTTATATACATACATGCATATCAGATGAAGGGTAGAAAAGTTATAAACAATTTGAGCTATTCAGCTTATTCTACGTCACCCTGCAGAATATTCTCATATTTTTTCCAAAAAAAAGGATAACTCTATGACATGCACGCCATAGAGAAATCTTATTAATAATAAATTTTGTATTCTCGAAAATAACTTTCGATAATAAATTTGCATGTGCCCGGCAAAAAAGAAACTTAAATGATAAGTTGCTTTATTAAGCAATTTGTTTTCTAAATTTTGTTTTTTCTTTTTGCTCTTTTGCAACTACAATTCGAGTTGGAAAACAATCAGCCAACTGTAGGGGAGTGTAAGAAAAGATAAACTCACTGTTTATTGTTGTTGGTTTGTTGAAGCTTTGATGTTTTTACAAGTAAGACCTGAGTGTTTAAAATTCTTATTCACTTTATGGTCTTATTTGTATAATATTTTTAGCTTTTCCAAAGTCTTTGGGAAAAGGTTTCCTGACGATCTGGCCTAAGCAACCAGCGAAATGCGCATAAAACTAGCTTTCCCACAACAATAACTTTCAGTGTTTTTATCAAAAATAAAAATTGGGAATTAAGTACGTCATAGAGAAATCTTATTAATGATAACTATTTAAATTTTTTATTTGTTATATCTCAAAAAATATTTACTTAAAGCTTTAAAAATTTAAATAGAATCGTAAATAATTTTGTTATCGGATATTATTTCAACCAGCATTTAATCCGCTACTTCCCTAGCGTCTCCCTTTTTTTCTTGGACATATTTATATGCCAATGTTTATGTTGTTTCTAAGTTTTAACAAAACCAACATCTTTCATCTTACAGGTTCTCATTCACTCAGGTGCTGGGTACCTATAATTTTTTGTTTCTAAGTTTATTATTATAGAAAATTAAAAAAGTATCACATGAAGAACGGCAAAATAAAAATCAATTTTCCATATCTCCCCGTTTTGAAGATTCACAAATTGCAATATTGAAGTCGGAGCTCATGCTTTAATTCAGTGATGCAAACTTTCTTAGAACAAAAAGCACTTTCAAATTTTAAAAAAGCACTACAAGCGTACATACATTAATACAATTTATAAGGTTTTTGAAACTACACATTAAAATTGTTATTTTATTTCATAACTAGAATGTACACAGCCAGAAAAAAGTTTTTATAAGAACATGGTTTATAATTTAAAAGTAAATAATAAATATATTTAGATTTGTATATACAAATTTTTAAATGTGTTATTAAAAATTATTGTTATCATCTTTAATAAAAATAATATCATCCAAATCATTTTGATCATCATAAGTTGAGTGTGAATTGGGTCATTAAACAGTTTTTAAGTACTTAATACTATGATTTTTTTTATGTTTGATTGGAAAAGATATCACTGCAGACACTAGCCTATAGAGTGTTATCATTAAAGCATGAATTATATGGACGAAGTTCATATTTATTGTGAGGAATTTAATTAATAAAGTTCAAGGATAATCCGTTTCTTATTTTGGACTTACTGTAGTTCATCGAACAAAATGTTCTTTCAACTTCCGCGTTAGAGTATGGAAAACTTAAAATTATTATTACAAACTTGGACAAATCTAAAAATGGATATTGTCCTATAGAATCTTAAAAATCGTTGACTACTATCCAAATGGACCTGTTCGTTGTTTGTTTTTCCTAGCAATTTTCTATTTTTGAAACAGTGTCGACATCTTTAATAAAATGTGTAACGAAAACAATTACATAGTCTTTATTACGATTAACAACCAGTGCGATATTTACAAAACAAAGCAGGATTGCAGAGTACATGAAACTGAGTACCCATCCCAATTCTTATCAAGTCTGGGCGATGCTATTGTAGTGAGCTTACTTAATAAACAGTTGCCATACTAAAAGAATGTTTTTCCTCTTAACAAAATTGTTACTGCATAATGAGTTTAAAAAAAATTGTAGAAAAAATAAAAATTTTAAAAAGCACAAAGGCACATACGAAAAATTGAAAAAGCACCAAGTTAAGGCTTTTCCTTAGTTTGGCACTAAAGATACAATTTTCGCATTTCGAGGCACAAAAAAGCAATTTAAATTGTGCCAAAAGCACTAAGCTAACATCACTGCTTTAATACGTAAGTATGTGTGAAAGTAGCAAAATGTTTTTTTAAAAAGTACCAAAAATAGGTACGATTCCACCCCTTAAACGTTTGCATTTCGAAAAAGTACCATATTGGTATTTGTATTTTTTTTTAGATAAGTTACAAGTGTAGTATAATTTTTAGTTCTATATTAATTAGTTAAAAAGATTGATGGAATGACTAAAAAGTTCCAAAATAAAGGATTTACCCTTTTACTCACCAAAAAGGCCGGAAATAAAAAAAAAATTGCCAGTCCGCTTATTTTTCAATGAACAATAACAGGTATTAAATTCGTTTGTATGCCTTTTAGTTTAGAAGATATAAGGTTTGCGAATTTACACGTTTTTACCCGGTTTGTTATACCCTTAACATGACCTTAACACTCATGGATCAATTTGGTGGAAGACCAGCCTCCGGTCTAAATTTAAATTTTTAGCTTCAGGCATATAGGCTTTTCGATGATAAATCAGTCATTCCGTTACGTTACAATTTTAAATGCATATATATAGATATACAGACTTGATTATCTACAGAAATCGATTAATTTTTTGGGTTGATAGTTCAATAATTGTGTTTGAGATTCTTAACGTTTCATACTGGGTATTGACTCAAAATACTACAATTGTAAGTTGAATATTAATTAACTTCTCTATTATCTTATATATAATTTTACTCTGATAATATCTCAACTTTTTTTCATTTAGTGTTATCTTTTTAAACAAAATTTGTATTCACATGGTGTTATACAAGTGTTACAATTAGTCTTAATTACTTGAAATTGTACAATTGTGTCAAAGTGTTAATATTTATTAGCTAACGAGCTGATTAAACTAAAATCTATAAAAAAAAATAAAAAGTATAATTTTTTAATATGGAAATATTTATTTATCTCCATTTATTTTCCTAAGCAAATATTTCAACAGTAATTTCTTTCACTTGGAAATGCATATTTACTGTCAAGTATGTTTTTAACACTTAAAATATTGTACTAATTTGCATTTTAAGTCAATAAATGCAATTATTATTAAACCCAATTAGACTACATAAAAACAACAAATTTCTTCCTGTTTCGATCTGCATAATTCATAATAAAAAATACAAAAAAAAAAACCATAAAGGTGTCTTTATTGCTCCATTATCTCAGTCATTTTATTTTAAAAAATTCAAAAAAAAACAAAGTTAAGATAAGAAGTAAAATTAACTCAAACCCTATAGATTTTAACATATTTATGCATATTTTTCAAAGTTATAAAAAAAAAAAAAAAATGGAACGCATTTAAATTATTCCAAAGTTTAGAAAAAATGCAGTTACTTAATAAAATCAAGTGAAAAAGCCAGCGAGTACTCGAGTCAGAAAAAAAATAGTTCAACAAGAAACAAAACGGACAAAAACTCAAATAAAAAAAAAAAAAAAAAAAAAATGAAAGTGGAACACATGTCGATTACATGTATTACGTGCCTGTAATTAGAAATTGAATTATAAATGTTTTATGTTTCTTAATAAACTTAACTTTATACGAGTGCAAGTATTAAAAGTACAAAAGTATTTAATTTGCATTTTATAAAAGAGAGAAAAAAACATTTATTTTTTATACGTCTTGCTGTGTAATTGAAGTTATGGAATGGTCGTAGGTCTGCTTAATTATTTATGTTTTTCTGTACTCAATTTTTTTTTTTTATAAAAGCTACAACAGTGAAAAAATGTTTAAAACTATGTAATATGTGCAGCAACAGAATATTTTGTAATACAAGAAAACTGAAATTGAAAGTTTTTTAAATGTTTTTGTTTACAGAAAGTAAAAGTTTTCTTGGGTGAGTTTTATATGAGGAAGTGTAAATAGCTGAATATATATGACGAAATTGTTTTACAGAATTGAAACAATTATAGAAATAAATAAATTCCATTGATTTAAATAATGATATTCATTAAACGTTTTTAATAATAATGCAGTTAGAAAATATTATGATTAATAAGTACATACGAACATGAAAGTCTTTTAAACGAATTATCTACACACTTATAATTATGAACTATACTCTTTAGTTTGGTAAAAAAAAAAAATAAATAAATAAATAATTAGAAAATAAAGTCTTTTTAACAAATACTTTTTTAATTGAATCTTATGTTTTTATATCGTTACCTTAAATCCAAAAGGCCTTAAGAGACAAGAAATTCAAAATCGTCTTTTTGATTGATTATGATGTATTTTAGTTAATGACATGATACTCCATCCAAAGTTCGATTTTGAATTTATTGTCTGTCACTTGCGACCTTTTGTATCTTAGGTTGCGGTACATAGTATTAAAATCTAGTTAACACTATTTTACTTTGTATTAAGACATGTCAAAAAACTCAAGCAATATGTAAAAATGTGATAGTGTGAATGCAATGTGTTATGGAAATTACTGGTATTACAAAAATATTACATCCCATAATCACTTTTTGAAATTTGCTAAGCAATAATACTTCTTATTTATTCAGAGTTACATTTGAAATGAATACAAACTGTAATGTTAAATAAGATTTTCTTACATTCGCATTAATATTCATTAGATTTCTATCTCACAGGGTATTATGGTATACGTAAGACTTGTGTGATAGTGTAAACTAGCCTTAAGTGCATAACTTACATTACAGGATTTACAACAGAATGCGCATCTTTAACATATGATGTTATTTCTAAGCAATAATTCTTTTTATTTGATCAGGGTATCATTCTAACAAAAGCACGTTCATGTGTCATGGTGTAAATACAAACTGTAAAGTTGAATTCGATCATCAAACTCGAATTCACAAAGTATTATGGAAAATGGAATAGCATTTTGTGATAGTATAAGCTAGCCCTAAGATCATAACTTTCATCACGTGATGTTAAATATCAATCGGCTTTTATCAAAGCCGAACTTTTCGACCTTCAAAAAATTTTATCGGCTTCGATGATGGCCTTATCCCCTTTCACTAATGGTCTCTCTAAGCACTTCCATAATAGAACTCTGCCTTCCGACCGAATCAAAATGATAAAGACCGCACTCGTCTTCTACATAATGGTGAAAAGTTTAAATTAAAATAAGTTCTTAAATCAAGTCCCAGGAGGAATAAAAATTTTTTTCCTTCTCCCATTTTTTTTAAAGTTAGAAAAATTTAAATTTATACTCGTCATTTCTTGCCTTTTACGGTACAACATTGCAATAACCACATGTACGACTGCAAAGAAATTTTCATAACTTTTAAACTAACAGGGTGCCCGGGTAGGATAGCTGGTAGTGAGCTAGTCTATCAGTACCGGGGTTGCGGGTTCGATTCCCGCCAGAGACTCTGGCGCCTGCAGACAAACAAAAAGCTTCGCGGGATTTAGTGTAGGAATAATAAAAAAAAATATTAAAAAAAACACGTAATAAAACTTTAACAATAAGGAGACTGTATGCTAATTTTGGTTAAAAAAAAAAAAAAAAAAAAAAAAAAAAAATTGGGACTAAATTAATTTTTTTATTTAAAGATCAATCAATTGTCTATAAGAATCACTTAAAAATTTTTTTTTTGTTAGTTTTTAGTTCGAAAAAAAATTAAAATTAAAGTTATGCCAAATATAAAGGAATTCCAATTTCACAAATAATGCCCCATATGGAGAGAATAAAAAATAAAAGTTTGAAAAATTTGTAAAAAAAAATTTAATTCATTTTTCATTTCCATTGAAATACATCAATAAAATTAGGCCACAATATTCTTTAACCTGAACTAGTTGATCGACTTATTAACTTGAATCTAACATTTGAAAATTGAACTTTCCAATATTAAAAACTAATAAAAAATGTTTTTTTTTTTGAGTTTTTTGATTACATGTTTTGATTTTTTTTTGTTTTGTGCATATATTAAACTTTGCCCTGATAATAATTTTTATTAAACAATTAATTTTAAATTAGTAAATTAATTTGTTTTTAACGGCTCACGTGTTATTTCCTAAGGGCAATCAGGCGCTACTTGTGTGTCTGCCTTTGGGCATTTAACGGTTCGTCCGCATAAGTTAATGTTTTTACCCAACTTTTTTCACTCGTTCAAAAATCAGAATCAATATTCTATTGAATCAATTTAATTAAATTGTTTTCTTGATTCCTGTGAAACATTTCATAACGGAAAAGAAATTTTACAAATCTAATGACGAAATTTCAATAATACTCCGAAATTGAGTTTCGTAATTTCGTTGAAATTTTTCATTGAATAAATGAAAACTTAACATAACGTTTTCAAGAAAAATCCAACAAATTGTTATACATTATTTCAATACCTTTTTTAAAATTAAAATGAACGACATATTTATAAAAATATTCAAATTCTTTTATATTAATGAAAAAAAAGGAAACTATTGTAACTTTATATTTTCGATGAAAAATGTCACTAAATCAATGAAAACAAAATAAAGTTCTCTATACTTTTAGCTACAAAATGTTTTCTTCCTTGAACTGTTGTAAAAACGAATTTTTTATTAACTGTCAGACCCGCATTATCGACAAGAACATTTCTTTCGCATATTTATATTGAAAACAATAATAAAAAACGAAAATCTGTTTTGGTTTTCAATATAAATTTTTGGCATTAGACCTGAAAATTTGTGAAAAAGTAATAAATTTTAATGTTTCTAATATCATTAAAAAAAAATTCATTACGATAACGAAATAGGGAATTTAAATAAATGGTGTAATATGTTTAAAAACAAAAAACGAGCAAGAAAAACCCACAGCAAAAAATTCTCACATTATTTTTCCTTTAATTGTTAATTTAAATACACAAAATTTACGTAGTGCTCCAAACCAGTAAAATGGAAATAATGCTGATGAAGCTCGACGCGGGCTGGAAAATTAATAAAATACAATTTTATTAAAGGTAAGCTGATTAAAGTTGAACATAATATTACGTTACAGGAATATAAAAACGTAATAAAATTATTATAACTTAATGATTTGAAATAAAAGAAATCGAAAAGGCTATTCATGATTTAAACCACAAGAAAGCCCCTGGGTTTGATAAGATCAGCAACAAAATGCTTTTAGAGCTACCCAGCATAGCAAAGAAAATTATTCTCTTGATTTTTCATGCTATTTTACGCCTTGAATACTACCCGCAAGAATGGAAAGTATCCTTAGTTACAATGAAACCTAAGCCAGGGAATGATCCTACAAAAGTTGAGTCATATAGACCTATAAGCTTATTGTCTAATATATCAAAGCTGTTTGAGAAGCTAATAGTGTCAAAATTAGCCCCAATTTTAAATGTAAATAGATGGATTCCTAACCATCAATTCGGCTTTAGAAGAGAACATAGCACTATTAAACAAACCCATCGTATAGTAAACGCCATAAGAAAAGCCTTTGAAGAAAAAAAATATTGTTCCGCCCTCTTCATCGATGTTTCTCAAGCTTTTGATAAAGTCTGGCATGAATGCTTATTACATAAATTGAAGTTAAAATGTGTTTTTATAAGTTCTCCTCAGCCAATTGACGCTGAAGTCCCTCAGGGAAGCATCATGGGCCCACTGTTATACCTTATATATACCTCAGACATGCCAACAAACAACCACACCCTAACTTCAACATTTGCTGATGATACAGCTTTTTTAAGCGTACACGAAAACTGTCATGAAGCATCCCGTTACTTGCAGGATCATATATTTGAACTGGAAAAGTGGTTAAAACAATGGAGGATAAAGGTCAATGAGCAAAAATGCGTACATATAACATTCACCTTGTGTCGGGAGTCATGTCTTCCTATTAAAATCAATAATCAATTAGTGCCCCAGTAATCGCATGTAAAATATCTCGGTATTCATCTAGATCGGCGTTTAACATGGAAATGCCATATAGAAGCAAAACTAACACAAATGAAACTAAAAGCAATTCAAATTTATTGGCTTATTGGAAGAATATCTGTTCTTAGCCTCGACTGCAAACTTCTACTTTACAGCTCTATACTAAAGCCAATCTGGTGCTACGGTATTCAGCTATGGGGCACTGCCTCGGTCGCACCCAAATCCACTAGCTCGAAATATTTTAAATGACAGTGGACACTCTAGACTAAGGAGAAGAGATACTGCAGGACTCATCCGACGAGAAGACCGCTAAACATCTACATATGTGAACAGAAACCGTGAGGAGAAAAATTTTCGTCTAGCATTAGCAGGACAAAAATAAAGTATTAGTATAAGATTTGATTAATTATTGTTAGTTCATATTTAATATATGAAGATTCAATAAATAAATAATGAAAAAAAAAAAAAAATGATTTGTAACAAGAATAAAAGAACAAAATAAAATTCACAACAACTCAAATAGCACAAGAAATGCTTGAAATGAATAACCATAATAGTCATTAAACTAATATAATTTAAAACTTTCATAAAAATTACGAACTTTTGTAATTAATTTAATGAATATATGTCATTGAACAAATTAAAAATACAGAAAACTTTTAATAATGCCAAATGCTCATCGACGTTGTGAAACATTTTTCATTAATCCAATGAAGTGCTACATAAGTTGACTTTTTATGTTATTTTTCATCGGATTCATGTCAAAATTCATTGGATCTGTGAAGAAAATTATTTCAGTATAGTGGAGTACCAACAAACACTTATTATTATAATATTTAAACGGAGCCTACTTTAAACGTTACGGCCTCCTACATAAAGGTAAGGTAATGGCTAAATGAGAATTTTGAGGGCAAATAATTCCTCTTCGGTTTTTTTTTTTTGGGAATTAAGCCTCATACCATACCAAAATATTTTCAATATTTTTCTCATAATTTCAACAAAACATTGAATATTTAAACATTTTACTTAAATTGGCATAATATATACTGTTAAAAAAATAAAGATATTTATCGCAATTAATCAACAAAAGGATATTAGCCCAAAATTGAAAAATTTTCAGTAGAAGCAAAACAATTTTAAATTAACATTGAAGGCATATGAAAAACTATTTTAAAACCAACCGTTACACCGAAGACAAAATAGCACGATACTTTTAAAGCGGGTAGATATGAATTTAACGTGTCGATTTTTTCCAAAAAGTGAAAAAATAAAAATTTTGAGTTAATACCCTCTTGTTGATAAAGTGCGATAAATATCTTTATTTTTTTAACAGTATATATATTATGCCAATTTAAGTAAAATGTTTAAATATTCAACGTTTTGTTGAAATGATGAGAAAAATATTAAAAATATTTCTAACAATACTTTTCATTATATAATTCACTATATATCATGAAATTGCAAGTCTATACGTGCAGTATTATGATTTATTTTCGCTCTGCGACTTACCTAGAAAAACGCGCAATTTATTGAAGTCGATATCAATTAAAATATTAGAAAAAGTGATATAAATTTATCCGATTTTCATTTTTCGATCCCCATTTATTATATTTGGATGTACGACATTTCATTATTAGTATTTTTTTTGGTATTAAGTTCATTTATACAGAAATAAATTTGAGTTCTTTGCTCCCTAAAACTTGACATTTACTGATGACAACAAACAATTGCTTACAAAAGACATTTTATAAAAAAAAATATACACTTGTATATAAAAAAGTAATTTGCTTTTTAAATCTGAAATTTTAATCCAAAACTTTTCATCTTACCTGAATTACTAATCACACAGAATAATCCAAAAAACCATAAAAAGGTGTTGAGATTTTGCATTAAAGCCATGTTAACTAATAATTAATTAATTTATTATGCTGATGATGAACAGAGTGTTGAAATTCCAAAATAATACACAGAGTTGGAAATAGTTTTGTGAAATAAAGTTCACGCGACTTGTATGAAAACAAAAGAAAAAATATTCACACAACAAATTTTCCAAAATGCAACACAAAATAATGCAACTATTTTTTTTTTCTCTTCTATGTTTTGAAAACAAAAATTATTTTCTGTTATTTTTCTGCTTTTGGATTTGTTTCTTTATTTTTGTGAAGTTTTCTTTTTTTTCTACTTAATAATTTTTCACAGAAACACAATAATGCACTTTATGATTTCATTTACACGTTTAATTCAAGAGGCAGCAACAAAAAAAAATTTTAAATATATAACTTTTTTTCATTAGACGTTATAAATGTTGCACTGATTTTCTATTTGCTTTATTTCTTATGATTTTTTTTTTATATTTGTTTTGTTTCTTATTTTCTTGCTCCAAAATGTGGTAGTTATGTTGTAATAAGTCGTCGTTGTTGTTTTTGTAGTTAGTAGAAATATGTTGCAGCAATCGATTTACTACAAGATTTTCTTATATTTGTTCGCATATATAGAGTTTCCCAAGTATGTGGATTATATCAAAGTTAAAAGTTGTTGATAGTGAATGAAAAACGATGTTGTTTGTCTTTTATTTTGCACTCAAATTTTATTAAACGCACTCCGAATAAAAAAAATAGAAACTGAAAAAACAACATGAAATGGTAACAATCTAATGTGTGTTGCACAAAAATACAACAAAAAATCAATGACGCTGATGTGTTGTCTGGAGATTTAGATTTTGTAGCAAGTGTAACAAACCGCACAGGCACAAACCAACTCGTTGAACACGTTAGATGTTCGAAATATAAAGATAAATTGTTAAATTTCAAAACAAAACAAAATAAACATTAAAAGAAAATTGTCGATAAAGAGGGGAAAATTTTCCACGCGAGTTTAGGCAGTTTCTTTTTTTTCTATTTGCAACTGCAATACTTCTGCAACGTCTTACCGAAGAAACGAAGAAAATTATTTGAAATATAAAAGATGTTTAAAGATAGTTTTAAGTGCAGCTTTTAAATAACAAACACTTTCTTTTTAGTTTTTTTTTAGTTATTTCTACTTTTTGAAATATAATTTTGATTTTTAAAAAAGTTCGTTTTATTTTTTAATTCGTTTAAGTCCACATTTTTTTTGTTTTCTAATATTTTTCTTTTGTTTTAATTTTTTCTTTACTTTACAATTTATTTGAGTTAATATTAAAATCGCCCTTGTATTGTATATTTTTTAAAATATTGCAAACCAAATTTTCTTATTTTTTTTTTAAATTTTTTTAACCGCTTTTGCGTGCTTTGCGCACGAGCACTTTTCTTAAACTGTTTGTTTGTTAATTCGAATGTCTTAAGTGGAACCTAAAAAGTATAAAATTGTTTTAGCTTTCAAGCGCGCAGAAATTATACAAAATCCACTTCATATCCATATCAAAAGCCAAATACCACTACTAACAGCACATCTACATACAACAAACACCACATACTGACGTGCTTTTATATTTCATACATAGACTTTAAAAATCAGCTGCTTGAATCTACCACTCAAGAAAATTTAACACCACTAGCACACGGTGTATGCCTGGCTGGTATAAGTGAACTGCATTTAAAAGTTTGGTTTTCGTTTTGTGTGTATTAGTCTGTGTTTGTGTATAGTGTGTGTTTTGTTTAGTAAAAGCCAAGTTTTTATAAGTGCTACCAAGTTTTGCAGAGTACCAAGTTTGAAATACTCTCAAGAAAGATGCCTCTAACAGAATATCTCTTTTATATTTTTTGCAGACATATTTCAAAATTCTCTTAGTTCAAATATCACTTTAAAAGATAATTGTTAAATTTAATTCGTTAAAGACTTGAAGAGTTCTCAATGAACTATATTCCATTTATTTATACCAAGCAAGAATTTTAAAATAGAACCTTTTGTTAAATCCCCAAGCTTTGCCTTTCAGTATTCTAATATTCCATTAACTACTATTTCGAAGTGGAGCGGAATCAAGACTTGCAGGAAACAAATCTACCATATCTAAACGGCTGGCCGTCTGACATGAAATTTAACGTGGAGCTAGCAAAGGTGGATGGACTCCGGATAAAGAAGCACACCTCGGACATGGAAACAATGTGCCCCAGCTAAGAATATTGGAAAAATATTATTGTATGTGCTACTTGTCTTTTATATGCCATTAATTATTGCAATATTTTGTTCTTGATTTTAAGACTGTCAGAAATATTGTAATCCAATATTTTTTTTATTTAATCATAAACTTATAGCGTCTTTCAGACAGATCAAGGAGAGTGTAGATTGGCTGAGCGAAGCTTTGGGCCTATAACTGTCTTTCCTTTTGGTTCCACTGAATTTCATCGATTGGATTTGGATTGGTGCTCTACTGTTAACCTAAATATTGTCAAATCTTGAAAATCACAAATAGGTTGTGGAAGAAGATTACAGTGCATCATTTTGTTCTTTTAACCATATATTAAGAGCAATATTTTTACGGTAAATAAAATAACCACAATACTAATTATTGTTAACAGCTAAGGCACGAGCTATGTTTACATTTGTCCTTCAAGTTGTGCTGAAAAAGGTCAACAAGAAAAAAGAAAGACAGAAACATCAAAAATAAAAAAATGTACTTTGGACTTCAAGAAGAATTCTTGACAAAAAGTACGAAAAAACAGAAGTTAGGAAGAACATGTAAATCAAAAAATAGATAATCATTCATTCAAAAAGCAAATTTCGATCTACCAAAGTGAAATAAGATTTGGTTTAAGGATTGATGTTTGACTATTGACGTCGCCCGGCCTCAATAGCCGAGTGAGTAAAACGGCAAACCCCACCGACGAGATTGTGTGGTTACAATCGAAACTAGTCTGGGCATCCTGTCCGTGAACGCCTGGGTTCAAATCTCAGCGCAGTCAAGAATGAAAAATTATCAATAAAAAAATTTTAATTAATTTCATGTTGTAAAATTCCTGTCTTCATAAAAATAATTTAATGAAAATTAAATTCAATGAACTTAAGCCTAATTAAAAATATCTAAATTTGGATTAAAAACCATTAACAGTTCAATAAAATAACCACAATACTAATTAATGGTAAATATTAATGTTGTTATAACATGTCTTATGAAGGACTGATTTACCAATTGCTGGAGTAACCACAACTTCGAGTCTGACCAGTTATTATAGCTTAAATGGCAGAAAAGACAAAATTCTACAAGGGAAGGTTTATTTATAATATTTTTCTTCACAGAAAAAATTATTAGTAATTTTTAATCAATTAAAAAAATTGTTTAAAAGTATTTCAATTTAATTAATGTTATGTCATTCAATTGAATCAATTATTTTTTTAAGTTGAAAGAAAATTAAAAAATATAATTTTGATTTTATTAACATTTTAGTTGTTTCGAAACACATTTTTAATTAAAATATTAATTTAAAACACACAAAATCTTAATTGATTTTATCGTTTAAAATAAAATAATTTAAACATGTAGAATTGTTGTTAGGAATTGTCAAAGCCTTAATTAATTAACATTTAAAATGCAAAAATTTTTTGATCATTTTTTAATTAAAATTATATATGTATATAATTTATTGAAAAAAAAATATTCAGAATTTTAAATTTTTAGTAATCAATATAATCATTTTAGTAATGGGTGCAAAATCAACAAATTGTTTTTGATTCTATGATTTTGGTTTAAATTTGCTGATTTATGACAATTTTTATTTTTTCTGTGTTGAATGCAGTTAGTACACCTAAAATTTGTATGATGGTTCTGTTTTGTCCAATGCATGAAATAGAGCTATTTTTTCATATAAAGGGTTTTTTAAAAGTATAACATTTCTGATAGGCATAATTGTAAAACTAACGGCCATACTATAGTTTTCATAGTTTTCAGTATAGTTTGGTAAATCACCATGCAAAGACTTACACATGAACAACGTTTACAATTCGTATTTAATAAATGAACTCATTGGCAACACTTGTATCATCTCTTAAAACTTCATGGTCTCGAAAAACAAAAACAGTTTTAGCTTAAGTGCACACCCAGACCAAATTCTTTTTTTTTTAAATTAAATCATGAATCAAAAATACAATCAGTTTTTGATAAAAATTTAATCATGTAAATTAAACTTTTACTTATACGAACAATATTAACCGGTTATTTTTAAAATGTTTAACCGAAAACCGATTTTTTTAATATAGCAACTATTCGTAGTATTCCAAACCCGGTTTTTAAAAAAAGTCGAATAATCGCTCTCCCTAATAACTACTTATTTTTATTTATTAGTGTGTCCCAAAAAAAAATATTATTTTATGCCCCACCTTTTTTTGAGAGCTTATAGTGTGAAGTATTTTTGTGATTTTTTTCAGATTTTTCGGAAGAGGTTTAGAAGTCGCTAAAATTGAATTTAGCCCAAAAATCGGGTTTTCTCGACTTTTTTGAATTTTGCTAATTACTCGGCCCATTAGCACGATTTTCTTTGTTACTAAGTCAATTTTTTTAAAGAAAACTTCTCAAACTTTACTTCTCTGTGCAGATATTAAAAGTTTCGGTTATTTTTTTGCTCATTTGGGCCCCCTTAATCACATTTTTTTTGTAAATTTAGCATAAATTTGAAAAATATTGCTTTGTTACTTTTAAAATTTATATTGAAGTTAAAAAAACTAATGATTCAGTTGAAAAGGTGGATAAATTCTGAGTCATTGCAAAAAATAATTGAATTTGCTCTTACTGTTCCAAAGTTATACCCTTTTTAAGTTTTGTACCCATTTTGTGAAATTAAAAATATTGTAATGTGTCTGCCAGTTATGCTTCGGATTTGTTTTAATGTTAGATATTAGGTATTCTTTTAAAATATTAAATATGGGTGGTTTTTTGTTCTGTTGCACAGACTTCAGCAATGCGAGTCCAAAAAATTCTAGGCAGCTTACTTCTCATACCCAAAAAAAAAAGAAATTAAACAACTATTTTTTTAGCTTTCAATTATTTATTAGACACACTAATATATATGTAAGTAAAAAAAATAATGACTTACTTTTGAATGCGTTCATTTCGGGACATGCCTTGTAAAATTCATTGTTTCTTTGAGTAAAATTTTAAGTAGAATTTTTGCTTTTTTCTGATTACTCAATATATTATTTTGTAGACGAAATTTTTACTGAGTATTTAATACAAATTGTTGCTGAAGCAGCAGTAGACTAAGTTTTAAAAAAAACTTTAGTTACATTTTTGTTCAAAAAGTTATAGAAAAATAAATGAAAAACTTTGAGATAAAATAAGATGGAAGAAAAACGAAATTGTTGCTATCATTGTGAACGAAGTCTAAAACTACTAGTTACTATTTCAAAAATAATTTTGTTGTACCTAAATCCTAAGATCTAAGATCTTTTTTAAGAGAATTTCTCTATCTCTCTCCCTCTCTTAAGTGGATAAACCACTCTTAGTAACCTTAAGATCATTAAACGACCTTAGCAGAGTTAAAAAGCTTTTATTTGTAACAATTTCTGCACAAAAACACTCAGCATTGAGCAAATTGTCTTAATAAATACAACGGTAACATGTGTACAACTTTAGAAACGACAACAAGAACAATAATAACAACTACAGGTAGCTTGTAAAGAAAAAAAATAACAAAAACAAGGCGCGTGCAACTGAAAACAATAACAGATAATACAAGTACCATAACCAATTTAGTACAAAGCAGAACTTTAGATACAAATGAAAGGAAAATCTATGTACAAGAATAAAACAACAATAAAAAAAGCAACAAAAGCTATAACAGCAAAACAGCAGAAATAACAAAAAGGCTACACCAAAAGCACTTTTGATTATACATTTTGCAGACACCTACAGTTAAGTCAGTAGTTGAATTTTAAAGCTGTCGTCGCAGCTCAAACAAATAGGTGCTTGTGCCTTCCACAAAGTTAGAGCTAGAGCACTAGTAACTAACTAACTATGAATACATACTTATAAACGTAATTTTTGTCAAATAACTTTACTGAATGGAGTTACAATAAGGTCGGTTATATGTATTTTGTGCATTTTTTTCTCGTTTCTACTCATATCATTCTTCAATGGGTGGCAAAAAAAAATTATATGATTTCAATACAGTGACAACTTGAAAAAGTACTCGTAGCAAGTTTTGTTTGAACTTTTTGTTTTATCTTGTTATAGTTTAAAGTAAGACTAGTTGCTGCTGCTGCTGTTTTTTTCGTTTAGTTTTTGTGGTTTGTCATACCATGGTGCAGACGGACACATAGACAGGCCTTTGGATAGATAGACAAGCGAACGGACGTACAATTATTTGAAATTCTCTTTGGTATTTAATGATTGAGAAATATTGTTACAATTTGGGCATTTATTCATGCAATTTACTTTTTTGTGGTTAAATTAAGCATTATTTTAAGCGATAAGTACATGCAGACTAAAAAAAATTTAAAAATTATATTCAAAAGTTGTCGTTAGCGTTTTGCTTGTAAGCATTTTGTTTTTTTTTTTTAAGTGTAGGGATAAGTTTAATATAGCTGGTAAGTTGGTAAAAGCTCTAAATATGAGTTAAAAAATATATTTTATTTAGGATCATGTTTGAAAGTTTGTAAGCAAAGCATGAGTAGAGATAAGTTGTTCTTTTTGCGCAAGTAACTTGCCGAGTCTTAAAGGTGTCTCTCTGAGGTACTATTTTCCACTGCAGGTTGCTTCCAACAGATCTTAAAAATCATTTATTTCTGCAAAATTTTTTTTGGAAAATTTAACTTTTTAATATTAATTATATCTTACACTGTTTTTTTGGTTATTAAATAATTTAATTCTTGTTAATTTTACCATGAATTTATATTCAATTCGTTTTTTTTTTAAATCGTATTAATATCAATATTATATATTAATAATCTCTTGTACAAATTAATCTCTTGGGAAGTTTGTGTAATAAAAAAAAATTTACTTGTTAATTTTATCTTGAATTTAAATTTAATATTCGTATCGGTATCGCTGATATTTCTTTTTAAGTGTCGTAATCGGTATCGTATCGACAATAATACGTATCGTTTCATTATTAAAACGTACAAAATATCGCTCACAAAATCATAACCAGACAACTTATAATTTATCAAAATCGTTTTATATTTCATAAGGCAGTTCACAAATCAAATCTATAGCGACAATGAATATTTCGTTTACGCCACTTTCTTCTTTAGCATTTGCAATTTTATTTAAATAAAGTAGAAACCATGTTTTTTAATTTTGAATTGTGCCTGGTTATGGCTTAGTGTCCGAAATGTAATGTCAACAAATGAAAGTCGTAACAAAATTGTGTACTAGAAGGATTGTAATGGCCCAGTATTCCTAAACAGGGAACAGTCAGTGGCGTGTGGTATCATGTGATAAGGGTCTTCGACTATACGTTCTTTTTTTTGTTAAAGATTTTGGGTAGTTTTGCAAGAATCCGACATAACACCTTTTCTTACCTTAAAAATATTGCACGAAATTTTTTTTAAACAGACATTTTATATAATAAATGTCGCAAAGTAAAGTGAAGTGATGTCTAAAAGAATCTACTTTATTCTTTAAAAAATCAAGGACTGATTAAATGAATCAAAGTTAATTTTATTTATTTAGATACATTTTTCAAGTTTATGTCTTAATTCTTTTGTTTTGAAGGACGAGAAGTTCACTTTGGAGATTCGTGCAACCTTGCAGTGAAGTCTTATCTTCAAATTGGTGTCTTTATTTGGAAAATAAGATTAAAATGATTTATCTGGGGCTTCGAAAATTTGTTAGTGATATTTTTTTTAAACATTTAAGAAATTTTAATTTTACATTTAATTTCTAAATTTATTTTAACTTTTTTCTAATTTCAATTATTCACAATGTTAAATTAAATCACTATAGACAAAAATGAAGTTTGCTAAACAGAAGGCCGGCTATGCAGAGAAGCTTTTGTTTGCGAAACCGAGGAATGTAATAACACGAATTCCTTAAATTTCATGAATTTAAGTATCCCGAATAATTGTAGTTTTGGGTTTAAAAATTGCGCGATAGTTGGCATGATTGGGCGCTAGGCCTGGCTCAACAATTTTCTCCTCTATGGTATAACAAGCACCGGCTTTGCTAGCTAAAGCTTCCAAATTCAGGATTTGATACCGGGTTTTTAAATTAAGGATTTGAAAATTCGGAATTAAAAAGTTAAGGATATCGAGATTCAGAATTCTCAAATTCGGAATTGAGATATTTCGGGATTTTTATACCATCACTTTGTTTAATTTTAATTTTTTTGTGGTAAATATTTATAAAAAATTTTAAGGTGGTATTAGATAAAAAAGAATTATTCCAAATTGAAACTTTTATATTCCATTTTATTTTTAATTATTTGGGGTAACATTCGTTGAAAATTTTTGGGCCATATTTTCTGAGGTCCCATTTCGAAGCACCTATAATTATATTAATCAACAGATTTTTAAAATGGCTTCATTGCCTATGGCTTTATAACACTGCACCTTTTTAATCATATACAAAATAACATTGTTATGAAAGAACCGATGTCAAATATTTCCGATGGGGACAAAAATTTGTGTTCGAAAATTTCAAAGTTTTTTGGCCACTTTTTTAATCTTCTAAAATTGTTCCTATTAATGCATCAAATCTTCATATTATTAAACTATTCAAAATACTGTGCTCTAAATAAAAACTCTTTGGTGTAATTATTTAGTCGAACGACTACTTATATTATATATATAGTCCTTTATTCCTAGTAGAACACAGAGCCTGCTTACTTAGATTATATTCTGCTTAAACCACTCGAACACAAATTTACTTTTAGGAGCTATTCGTAAGAATTTCATAATTTGTATTAAAATTTTTCAATATTTGATCGAGGCAACAGAAATTTTAATAATAATAAAATTAGTAGCTCTTTATATATAGTTGATCTAATTCAATTTATAGTTGATCTAATTCATCAACCGATATTAGAAACAATTCACTGCAGATGTTATTTATATTATAAATCTGGAAATTTTTTCTACTGGATCTATGATAAATTTAAAACTAGTCTTAACAAAACTTGACTTCTTAGTATCATGATTAGTAACGGTTTTAGGCGCATTAAAGTCTATTTCCATAGTATGCTTAATAATGAATTTTTTGGAGGTTGATCCAACATTGGATCCATCACTATTTTCGAACTATACTGATTGTCCAGGAGAGAGAAACAATTTGACTTGAATTTATTGCTAAGCCGGCGTATAACTACTTAAGGACACAGAGGGGGGTGCGTTAAAACCATGTGAGATAAGGCCATGTTGGCTTTATTGCTCAATTGAATTGGAGATAAAGCCATAATGGCCTTATTGCCCAATCATTGAGAGGTAAGATCATATTTAAAATTTTGCGAAATGAGAGATGTATCCATATTTTTTTTTTCGCAAATGAGAGACAAAGCCATATTTTTTCAGAATATTGTTATGCATGGTTTAAACATTCTGTAAAAGGGAAAAGCCTTAGTTATCATTGAAAAAATAACAACTAAGAAAACTTTATTCAGCGAAGCCACCTGCCGCGTCCTACTGGAGGAGAAAACCCGTAAGCACGGCCGTAGGCCGCCACGCAGAAAAACTTTAGTATGCGAAGCCAGATTTCAATACTTAACTTTAGTGTCTCCGGGAAGACATTTTTTTACAGAATGTTATTATGATTATTAATATTATTAGATTTTATTCCTTCAATGAAAACTATTGATTTTCCCTTATACGGAATGTTTACACCTAATGTAAACATTTCGTAAAAGGGAAAATCATTACTTCTTAATTATAAAAATAAGAAAACTATTAATCAATGTAAAATGCAAAAGTTCTTCAAAACTGAAATGAGAGATAAAGCCATTTTCTAATATTGCTAATGTGAGCTAAGGCCATGATGAAAAAAGGCTTTATCTCCCTATTGAATGAGAGATAAAGCCATCATGGCCTTATCTCGCATGGTATTAAAGCACCCCCTCGACACAGACTCAATTTTGCTCAATTACTTAAATAGTGTAAGAAACATGATTTGTTAGGTAAGTTTGCAGAAATTAGGATAATCATAATTGATATTGTGTAAAAATGTAGTTCCCTTTATTTTTTTTTTTTTTTTTTTTTTGATTAAAACAATGACACATTTTAGCTTTGCAAGAGTCGTCATAAGGTTAATATACGAGGTTTTTTTATAATAAACGACATATTTTGTTTTAAAACGATATTTTTTATTTTTGATCTACTCTACTAAAAAATAGTGTTTTTTTTAATATGACATTTTCTATATCTATATATAAATCGGCAAAGACAAAACGGTTAAGAAAACTTTCCGTCTCTGTTTGTCAACCGATTTAAACAAATACACCATTTAAAAGGCATTTACCTACAGAAGTGTACAATGTATATTATTAAAAGTTTAAAAAGGGTAAAAATTCAGTGACTTTATATCTCCAAAACTAATAGAAACCCCAAAAAAAAATGTATACTTATCGTTGTTCATTAAAAAATAAGCTGACAGGTGTCTTGTTCTCTTTGCAATTCGGCCCTTTCAGAGAGTAAACTGGTTTAACCTCTATTTTGGAATTTTTGGGTTCCCCATTTAGCTTTTAAACCAATAAGTATAGGAATAAAGGCAATACCAAATTCGTATCTTATCTAAAAAAATACACATACAAATATTTATGGTACTTTTTCGAAGTTCGAACGTTTTAAGGGATAACATCGTACCCATTGGTACGTTTTTTTAAAAATATTTTTCTCTGTATATTGACATATAACGCAATAAATTACAACACTGAAATTTTTGATACTTCAACGGATCGAAATAATTTTTAGAAAGGGGAAATACGGGAAATTTAATTACTTTCTTTTCCTTTTCCGTGCTGCGTGTGGTAATTTTTAAATTTTTTGTAATATTGAACTTAGAAATAAAAAATTATTTGTGCAAGGTCTTGAGTGAATGAGAACTTATAAGATGAAAAATGTTGGCACTTTTTTGTTCTTCAACTGGTACTTTTTGAATTTTAGTTAATATTGGACCTAGAATAAGAGTCTGCAAGGGAGAGGTTCTCCAACTGGTACTTTTTTAAATTTTCATTAATATTGGACCTAGAAACATAAAACAAACCTGCAATGTCCCGAATAGGTGAGAATCTGTAAGAGAGAACTTTTTGGTCTTCAAATGGTGCGTTTTGCATTTCCATGCAAAACTCTGAGTGAATAAGAATCTGTAAGGAAGAGCTTTTTGGTACTTTTCGCTCTTTAATTGGTACTTTTTGAATTTTTAATAGTACTGAACATAGAAACATAAAATTCAGCATGCAGAGTCCTGAGTGATTGAGAAACTATATTTAAGGGGCGAAATTTTTCCTTTTCAATTGGTACTTTCTGACTTTTTTTATATAATTCAACTTAAAAAACTAAATTAAACATTCACGAACTTGAGTAGAAGAGAACATTTTGTTCGGAGGTTGGCACCTAGCCAAAACGATCCACTAAGACGAAAAAAACGAATTCTCTAAACATTTAAATTCGTATACATATACTTATATGTATGTTTTTTTCATATTTGCATAAAAAATTATGGTCGAATTTCGACCACTTGGCAAACTCTAGTATAATATAAATCAGCAAAGGCAAGATAGTTAAGAACACTTCCCTACTCTGTTTTTCAACCACTTTGAATAAAATATACAACATTTGAAACGCATTTTCTTACAGTTGTGCATGAAATATATTTAATGTAAGTCAGAGGGGTTAAAAAATGATAAAACCGGGTCAATTCGGTAACCTTATATCTCCAAAACTAAAAGAGAACAAAAAAATTTAAACGGTTATAACTTTTTTGTTAGCCCATCTATCTTTTAAACAAATAAACATAGAAATAAAGATTATAATAAATACGTTACTTATCTAACAAATACATATATAAGTTTCATACTTTTTCGAAATTTGAACGTACGCATTATTTTTGTTCCTTTTTATATAACATTTTTCTTTATTCATTGATATACACGTATTAAATTATGCGGTCCTACTACAATATTGACATTTTTGATACTTCAATGGGGAGAAAAAAAGTATAAAAAAGGGGAAATGCAGGAAAATTTTTTCTTTTACTTTTGCGTATTGCTTATGGTAATTTCTAAGTTTTCCATAACATTGACAAACAAAAGATTATAGGTGCACGGTCCTGAGTAAATGAGAACCTATAAAATGAAAAATGTTGATACTTTTTGTTCTTGAAATGGAACTTTTTAAATTTTCGTTAATATTGGACTTAGAAACATGAAATGAATTTCCTTAATGAATAAGAATCTTTAAGGCGGAGCTGGTTGGTTAACGTTGTTGCACGCCAAAAACTAGGCGTGCTACAAGTAGAGTCGACAGTGGCTCCGTTTTGACCAAGGGGGTTAGGGGGGGGGGGGCATCCAGGTACTTTATCGCTCTACAACTGGTACTTTTTTAATGTTCGTTAATATTGGACCGAGAAACATTAAATCAAACATTTAAACTCCTGAGAAGATGAGGAACTATTAGAGGGAACTGTCTGGTACTTTTTTATTCTTCAACATGTACTTCAATGGTATTGAACCTAGAAACAAAAAATTTAGCATTCAATATCCTGAGTGGATGAATAAAATTCAACATGCAGAGTCTAGAGTGATTGAGAAACTATAAGAGAAATTTTTTTGGTATTTTTTTGTTTTTCAATTGGTACTTTCTTATTTTTTTTTTTTTTATTAAACTTTTCAAATTAAATTAAATATTCACAGACTTGAGTGGAAGATTACATATTTACCGGAGGTTGATCCCTTGCCAAATCGAAAAAAAATTCTCGAAAAATATTAGTTTATACACATATACTTAAATGTATGTTTTCTTCACATTTCCATGAATAATAATTTTCGAATTTCTACCACTGAAACACAAGTTGTACCACATATAGTTTATGCAGTCTTAGATAAATATTTAAAAACTTTCACACTTAATGACAAAGTTAGTATACCCTCATTCAATACTAGTGGTTGACGGTATTCATTTCTTAAAGTTGCCAAATGTAGATTTTTCATTCTGCATTTTTTGTAACTAAACAACCGTATAACCGCAATTCTTTTAATTGATTAAAATAAATTATATGTTAAAAATCTTTAGTTGTTCATACATTTAAAAAAAACCCGAATTGCATACCCCTGCACTTTTGTATCAGTTTTTTAATTAAGCCCTGTAGTGCATCTATTAGTCACTACAAACCATTAACCTAAAACTTTTTTTTGGTTATATTTTAATTTAGTTGAAGTGGCTATATTCAAAACTTCTAAAAATTCATGTTTAACAAAAATCACTTTTTCCGTTTTTTACTTTTTATGGTTGTGGGTTTTTTCTCTCTCTAAATTGTCCAAAAAGTAAAATAAAGAAGAAAAAAACGAAACGAAATTATTGCAGCATTAGAAACATAAAACAGCAGTTGCTAATGTTGCACAGTGTTGATGTTGTCGTTAACCAACATTATCAATAACAGCAACAACAACAACTGTTTTGCTGCTGTTTTTATGTTTTTTTTTTGTCAGCAACGATAAAAGAAAAAAGTAATTCGATGTTGTTGCTGTTAAAGTTGATAAAGTGTTATTGTTGTAAAGTTTTTGCAGTAAATCATTTGTATTACAGTTTGTAGTTGTTACAACAATAGTTTGCTGTAGATACGTTTTAACTGAAAAGGCGTTTTAATTTTAGAGATATATTTTTTTTTTTTTTTTTTTTTGTAATGTCAAATGTATTGATCTATTTAAAATATTCTTCGTCAGTTGTTGTCGGTAAATATTTTTTTAAAATTTCTTGTAAATTGTTTAAACTTTTTTTTAGATTACGTAAGTGTGAGTGCGTGAGTTTTAATTCAATTTTTAAATTTATGTGAATGCAGGTATTTAATTTTTAATGGAATTTTAATTGTTAGGAGTTTCTTCGGCCATGTGGTTTTAATGAATCATTTTAATGCTGCTTTTGCTTTGATTTCGTTTTCGAATTTAAATGCAATCTTTTATTGTGTTACAAGTTGCATTGAGTGTTTTTTAATTAAAATTTAAATTGTATTAAAAAACACTTAACATCAACAATGTTGTTATAATTGTCAAATGTGTGTAAATGTTAAACGAAACAGTTGATTTTTGTTAAGAAATAAAGTTTACGCAATAGTCGGAGAAACTTTTCTCTAATTCGTTAAAATAAAAAATTCGATTAAACGAACAAGTTAATGGATATTTCCTTGGTAAGTTGCGTTATTTTAATTATTTAAACCATTTTAAATAACGATTGACAGTTAAATAGAAATAATTTAAAAATTTATTTATTTGAAATAATTTAAATATTTAACGAATTTTATGGCAGCAAAAATGTTTCACACGATATAAAAAACATTTTAATGTGCATTTTAATTACTACAGCAATTGCTTAATTCTAGTTTCAGTAGAATATATATTAAGTAATAAAACGTGATAACACTTATTTATATTTATTTTTAAATAATTTTTTACACACTTTGTATTTGATTTATTAATATCCCACTGTTATTTTATGGAATCATTCAAACAAATAATTTTGGAATATATTTTCAAATCATCACCATAAAGCAGAAAATTTTAAAAATTGAAACAATGAGAAATACGATTTATAAAAATATTGAACAATAAAGGTCCTAATATGCTGTCCTGAAGAACACCTGAGGATTGAACATATGGTGAGGACTTATAATCCTTTCTAAGTCGATCTTACAATGTCTGTACAGTTGGCTGGCCGGCTTTCCATGTAAACCATGTGCGAAAAGTACAGGTCGCAGTTTTGGAGATAATTTGAAAATTTTTAATTGGCACAAGAACAAAGCCTATTAAAAATGGGACGAATCAATCCATTATTTCACATAGCCCCAATACAAGATTCTTTCCGGCATAGGGTCTTTGTGCACACAAACCATCTTATTATGTTGGTATTAAGATTTAATAATGTCCAAACTAATTTTATTGCAATACAAATCATCTTACCAAATGTTATTGGAATCAGCTTCTATTTGATCAAAGCTCTCATACAACTACTACTCCCGAAAATAGCTATTAGTGCCATAAGAATTGGCGATGATAATGTTTCCTATAGTTACTATGTCACGACAAAATCTTGTACTGCTAGGTCCAAAATTAACCATAGGAAATATGTAAACCGCCATTCTAAAATCTCATATATATGAAGATATCTAAATTATATTCGAACTTTTACCTAAATCTTAATCTCATAATATAATTTTGTTCAGGCGGGTCCATGATTGCCCATAAGTCCCTAATCGGGAACACTTGAAAAAATTATTTTTATATACTGTGGTGTAGGGTATCACATGGTTGGGCCTGGCCAACTTTACTTTCTTACTTGTTTAGTACAATTTTTAAAATTAGATAAATACTGCTATAATAATTATGTAGTGTAGGATTGTTCTAAATTTATATGTTCAATAAAAATTCTATTTTATCGATGATTTTAATAATTTGTTATTCAAAAAATTGGCTCTCGTATATTTTATTGTTATAAAAAATTGTTAACTTTAAAGAAACCCATTTCTTATTTATAGTTTTATTGTAAACAATTTTTTTTTTTTTACTTTTAGACTTTAATTTTGTAATTAAATGTCTGGTGGCAGATTTTTATTTTCAAACTTAATTAAAAAACGTAATAATTGATACACATTTTTACTAAGAGTTTTAAAGAGTATGTCATCCAGATGCCTGGCGTCGTGTTGAACACACTGTTCAAAACGGAGCCTTGTGTTCTGCGCCACACGCTGCAGTAAACTTGGTTCAATTGAGCTGTTTTCTCGACGAATATTTTCCTTTAAAGCCGCAAGAGATTGTGGATTGTCATTACAAACCCTCCCTTTGATGTAGCCCCATAAAAAAATTACCATGAGAGTTAGAGCGGGCGACCTCGGTGGCCATTGCATGACCCCAAAGCGACTGATAAGTTTTTGTGCACACAAACCATCTTATTATGTTGGTATTAAGATTTAATAATGTCCAAACTAATTTTATTGCAATACAAATCATCTTACCAAATGTTATTGGAATCAGCTTCTATTTGATCAAAGCTCTCATACAACTACTACTCCCGAAAATAGCTATTAGTGCCATAAGAATTGGCGATGATAATGTTTCCTATAGTTACTATGTCACGACAAAATCTTGTACTGCTAGGTCCAAAATTAACCATAGGAAATATGTAAACCGCCATTCTAAAATCTCATATATATGAAGATATCTAAATTATATTCGAACTTTTACCTAAATCTTAATCTCATAATATAATTTTGTTCAGGCGGGTCCATGATTGCCCATAAGTCCCTAATCGGGAACACTTGAAAAAATTATTTTTATATACTGTGGTGTAGGGTATCACATGGTTGGGCCTGGCCAACTTTACTTTCTTACTTGTTTAGTACAATTTTTAAAATTAGATAAATACAGCTATAATAATTATTTAGTGTAGGATTGTTCTAAATTTATATGTTCAATAAAAATTCTATTTTATCGATGATTTTAATAATTTGTTATTCAAAAAATTGGCTATCGTATATTTTATTGTTATAAAAAATTGTTAACTTTAAAGAAACCCATTTCTTATTTATAGTTTTATTGTAAACAATTTTTTTTGTTACTTTTAGACTTTAATTTTGTAATTAAATGTCTGGTGGCAGATTTTTATTTTCAAACTTTATTAAAAAACGTAATAATTGATACAAATTTTTACTAAGAGTTTTAAAGAGTATGTCATCCAGATGGGTGGCGTCGAGTTGAACACACTGTTCAAAACGGAGCCTTGTGTTCTGCGCCACACGCTGCAGTAAACTTGGTTCAATTGAGCTGTTTTCTCGACGAATATTTTCCTTTAAAGCCGCAAGAGATTGTGGATTGTCATTACAAACCCTCTCTTTGATGTAGCCCCATAAAAAATAACCATGAGAGTTAGAGCGGGTGACCTCGGTGGCCATTGGATGTCCCCAAAGCGACTGATTAGTTTTTGGGGGAAATTTTCCCGAAGCAAATTCATCGAAGCTCTGGCTGTGTGTGCAGTCGCCTCATCCTGTTGAAACCACGTGTGTGAAGAGTACTATGGATGAGCTCGCAGGTTTGGCAAAAAGAATTCCGTAATCATGAGTCGATTATTTTCACCGTTGACATTCGTCGCCTAGCCTCGAGACTTTTCGAAAAAAAATGGTCCAATTATCTCATGCGTGGATAAGGCACACCAAACAGTTACCCTGGGGCAATGCAATGGTTTTTGATGTTTCAATCGAGGGTTGCGGGTTCTTGAAGACCAGTAACGGCGGTTTTGCTTGTTGACTTGGCCGTTGAAGTGAAAATGAGCCTCGTCGCTCCAAAAAAAATGGGATTTACAGTGCGAAAACGCTTCAACATTGTTTC
The DNA here is from genome assembly GCA_943735925.1 of Pollenia amentaria. Taxonomy (NCBI): domain Eukaryota; kingdom Metazoa; phylum Arthropoda; class Insecta; order Diptera; family Polleniidae; genus Pollenia; species Pollenia amentaria. The sequence goes on along the minus strand of OX031007.1, from coordinate 180,227,021 downwards.
ACAAAATATGTTTGCGTAAATCAAAGTCACTTTCTTTCAGTTCTTGAACGATTTAAAATAAAAGGATAAAAGGATGGAACTTCAGATTCTTTTTTAAAATTTCATGAAAAATCGCTCTTGGAAGTCCCAGTGAGGCTGCTCTTTTCCGTAATGAAAGTCGCGGATTTTGACGTAAACTGCTTTCAACTAATTCAATGTTTTCGGTTGTCCTTGAAGATCGACTGGGCCATGGCCGTGGGATATTCATAGCCGAAGTAGTTTCGCGGAATCTATGCACCCAAGAACGAATTGAATTTACACTCGGTCCATCAAATACCGGACATTGAACAAAATTGTCGACGAGCAATTACGTAAGAATTATTACTCTTAAAAAATGTCTCCACAGCAAACCCGCGATGCTCCCTTAACCACTGCGACATCGTGACTGACAAATCCGCACAATCGATTATTCCAACGGCGCCACCCTCCCTCCCCACCGTTTATTACTTTTTGAAATAATCGTATTTAAAAGCTCTCATATAGAGCCCACTCCTGTCGGAGGAGGGTATCAAAGATCCGGCACAGCCGAATATAGTACTCTAACTTATTTTATTTGCCTATATATTATTTCATGATTAAGCTTTTAATATTTAGAATTTTATATTAAGCATCTGTTTAAGCAAAATAAAAAGTTTATCACTTTTCAGTATTTACCTGATTATAATTTTGGCTTAAAACTTTTTTTAAATAAAACCAGATAAATTTGTATCTGTGAATCTCACATTGATTATAAGATCATACCAGATCCATAAAATATTTAATTTTATAATTTTATAAGATAAAAGGTATTTTAACTGATAAGTGGGTGTATTGAACTGAGTGAAACAGATCAGATGGTAAATTGTAAAAATTACAATAAATTATTTATAAATGAAAAAAAATAATATAAAATATAAATAAATTATATGGATTAAAATTGTATAACAATTGCAGTTTGTTTAGATCCGTTATAAAAACAATTTGATTTTCTCTTTAAATTTAATGATAAATTCAAATAAACAAAAACAAAATTACCGACAATTGCTTTCAAAAATATTTAAATTATAGCAAAAATATTAGAGATCACAAAAAATCACTTATAATTTTAAATAATACCACAAACACCAACATACTAATACAAAGATTAAAAAAATTTACACAAAAACTTTAGTAATTTTTTCATGAATTTTAATCAAAGTTAAATAAAAACCTTGAATTAATGCAAGAAACGTAAAGAAAAGAACTAAATATTGTAATTTGATACAATAACAAATAATCATAAGAACGAGAGCATTATAACAGTCAAGCCACACCAACAAACATACAATTAACTAATAATTTGGCGAACTCAAACATAAAAAAAACTTAATAATCAAAAAAATCACCCGTACACGACATGAAATAAATTAATGAAAATAAAAATAACAAAAGGCAGGAAAAAAAACTTAAAACGGAAAATTATTATTATTATTTTTTTTTAATTCTTAACCGACAAATAGAGCAGAAATTTAAAATATCGAAAAAATTTCAATCGAAACTGATTAAAGTGATCAATATAAAAAGAAATAACTGTGTGTTATTGTTGTATAATTTTAATATATTTTACCAAATATTGCTCAAGAAAAATAGAAATCACATCAACTTAAACTAATCATTAGAGTATACAACAAAAAAAAAAAAAAAAAAAAAATCAAGCTTGTGAGTGTAACAGTCCCAACGAAATTGTTAAACGCTACAAATACTTTACCAAAATAATAAAACATTTTGTAATTTACCACCTTCAACATCTTAATTCGTCACAGTTATTTTAAAAATGAGTTTAAAATAATGCATTTTAGGAGCATCAAAATAAAATCAGCAGAAATAAACATACGCTGTTATACAGGGTGGCGCCTAATGAGCCATATGATTTAAAAAGTTAATATATTTTTTGTTTTTTTTTTTCAGAATTAGCTTAGAAAAATTTGGGAAATATATGATGGAAAGATTCAGCACAGAACAAGGAACTTATGTTGTTCAATTTTATTTTGAAAGTCAACATTCGATTATTCAGACACAAAGATCATATCGAGTAATGAGCGATAAGGCCTATTTTCACCTAAATGGTCACCTCAAATAAAAATAGGGGGCACCTAAAACCCAAGAATAACTGTCAAACATCAAATGCACCCACTTGGATGCACTGTTTGGTGAGGAATAACTTCAGAAAAGATCATTGGACAATTTTGTTTTCGAAAACGGCAAACAAGTAACGTATAATGTGAATGGCATTCAATGCCGGGCAATAATTACAAATTTTTTAAGTCCCAAAGTACAGAGCAATTCACAATTTTAGTTTAACAAGATTGATCCACAGCTTAAGCAGTTCGTCAAAATATACATCTGTATCCATGTCCTATAACTTTGCTGAGAACTTCTCGCATCGAAAACATGTGAAACAATATATTTCATCGTTTCTCGAAAAGTGAGAACAAAGTGTAACTCATGTCGAAAACTACCAAAAGAGATTACATCGTTAAGTTATACACGTCATAATATTCCACTCGAAGCCGATATGAAATTGCAGATGTTGAGAACGCCAGTCAAACATATCGTTGACGGCGACCCAAATTGACTTAAATTGAAACATTTTCAACGACGGCGGCGAAAATACAGACGTCGGCTATACCAAAAAATATAAAGTGCGATTTTAAAGTTGGGTCGTTACAAAATTGCTTTGAAAACATTCGTATATTATTCAAAAATGTTAAAAGCAAAATAATTAAACAATGAAAAAATCTACCAAGAACAAAATATCTATCTCTTCCGTGTTAATATTCATTGCATTTTGAATTTATTTTTTAGTGTCAAAATTTTTTCTCACCCCGTTTTTATGCGTAAGTTTATTTGACAGTGCAAATCGGGAACTTTCTCACAAAAAATTTTCAGACACACTTTTTCAGTACATTGGCGAGAAATTACCTTACGAGGCAGTTATTACTCGCCAAAAATGTTACAGACGCAGAAAAACAGCTGTTTGTTTGAACAGATTTTTGATTCATTTCTCACATTTCAATAGAAAAGTGTCTCGCCGCGGGAGCTACAGAACATGGGCACTGATTGGTGATCATAACTTTACTTATGCGCCATCCTATACAATCAAAGCAGTTCACTACACCCAAAGCAAAAGCAACTTAAATTCAATATGCACCATATTAAATCAATAAGAAACATTACCGTTAGTCTAGTAATGTTGAAATTTTTTATTTAAATATGGAACAATATTAATTTAAAGTTGCCCTATAGAAATAATATTTTTTTGGCATTGAATTAATATTGAATTTTTATTGAGTAATATTGCAGATATGGTTCACATTAAATAAATTAAAATATAAAATGTTGTCATATAGATTTTAGAATGTTTCTTATTAAGTCAATATTTTGCTAATAAATTTCAACTTTATTTAGAAATTAATTAAATAAAAACCTTAAAATCAAATGTTTCAACTTTAAAACAACGTGGATTCAATGTATTCTATGAAATAGATAGAAACTACATTAATTTAAGGTATAAAATTATTGATTAATGGCTAATAAATCAGTGAGTGTTTAAACGCTGGTTTAGTTGAACTAAACTTAAATTTATATGTAGTTTAAACTCAACAGTTGTAAATCAGTGTCCCATGTATTATATGTAGTGTAAAAAGTAACATGTGGCAGCACTACGATAAATGTTTACAAATTCATATGGTTTGTATTGGTAGTTTAAACGCCCAATTTTATGCGTTTAAATATGGTTTATATGTTTTCTGATTTATAGATTTGTTGGCTTAAACACATTTTAAACCAAAAAAAGAGTTTAACTTGCTCTGATTTATTAGCCCTAAATGTATTTCAATATAATTTTGCTATTATATTGAAAACTATTGCATTAATATGGCACGTTCTTATTTTTATGTTGTGAGCTTTTCCCTGAGTATATAACAATATTTATACCTACAACACAATAGGGGAGCGGGTGTTATGGGTTTGTGCTGATGTGTGCAATACCCTAAACTATTGATCATACGCCCACCTTTTTTCGATGGACTCAGAAACCCTTTTTGAATACATAGATATAACGACGTCCGTCCGTACGCCTGGCAGACTAGCTAGCTGTCCATGTAAACCTTGAATCGCAAAGTACAAATGGAAATTTTGGAGATAATTCGATGAAATTCGTAACATGGGTTCCAGTTGTCACAAGCATTAAGCCTCATGCTGGCAATTGCTCAAAATTCTTACATAACTCCCATACACCATCTTTCCGAAATAGAGTCTTTGTGCCCTTAAACCATCTTATTATGTTGGCATTTAGATTAAATTCGGTTAAAACCTTTTTTTCTATTGCAATCTTAATTCCGTTACCAAGTATTATTGGAATCGGGCCATATTTGACCAAAGTTCCCATGCAAATAATACTACCGAAAATAGCTATTAATGCCATTACCTCTTTATAAAATTTGGTGTTAATGTAGGTCTATAATTTAACATATGTAGGTCCTATATAAACCCTCTTCCTTAAAATCACAAACTCATTTAGATGAAGATATCTAAATCATATTCCTCGCAAAGAACTTTTACATGAATCTTAACCCAATAGCATAATTTTGTTTCGCCGTGTCCATGGTTGCCCATGGGTCCCAAAAAATGTCTCCGAATTTGTCCCTAAATACTGTGGTGCAGGATATAATATGGTCGGGCTTAACCGAAAAATATAAAAAAAATTGTTTTCAACAGTGTTCAATTGATTTCAGTTAAACAACGATACCAGAGGTATAAAAAATTTCGTTAAATGGTTCATTAGTATTAAAATCTGTGATCACGAATACGAGTGCTAATTAAATGACTAGCACCATTAAATTCAGCGTTCTCAAATTAGCTCTACTGGTAGCGTGGCTAGCTTCTTAATTAAGAAGAAGGAAATTCTTGCACGGTGTAGTTTTTAAATAAATATCTACTTGAAAAAAAAACACCTTCAAATTGTAAATGTTTACTAAATTTTCTAAAATTGAAAACCTATTTTAATAAATTCAAAATTTTTTAGTTTTTTTTTTTTAAATTCCAAAGATTTTTGACAAAATTTTATATAAAGTGCAACTTTTTAAATTACAAATTCTTCCAAAATCTATGTTAATATATGAAATGCAAGCGCGTTTGGTTGTACGTTCCGTTTAGACTCCCAAACTACTGAATCGATTTTCCTGAAAATTCAAAGTTCTTAATAGGGAGATCGAACGGTTATTATTCGACCGGTTTTAACCAGTTATTTTAGCTTTGTTCAAGTCGGTTATTATAAAATGTCCATTAGAGATGAGCGATCCCGTGATTTTTAAAGATCACCGTGATTAGTGAATGTGATTTAAAAATCACTGCTCCTTTAAACTGTGATTGTGATCACGGTGTATCAGTTTTCTGTTCTTTTAAATCAATTGCGGCCAAGGTATATGTACAATGCGCGAGCTTTCGCAAGAGCTTTTTTAAGCACTTTACAAAGAAACAACAACAAATTGTAAGAGCTTTCAAATCTGTTTACTTTCATATACATACATACTTGAACAAATAAATTTTGGCATAAAAAATTCTAATAAGATAGAAGAGAGAATGAAAGGAACAGCAATATCATTCGACATTTCATTCAAAAAACGCTACTACCCACACAAACAGTGAAATCTCATAAATTTGTATATGTTACAAAATACAAAAAGAACGACTTAGAAAGTACCTGGTACTTGACAAATTTGGTCACAACTGTGATTCGTGATTTTTCAGTAACAGTGATTAAATCACAGGTACAGAAATATCGCTCATCTCTAATGTCCATTTTTTGAATATCGAATAAACCGGTTATTTTGGTATAATAAACCGGTTATTTTAACAATATGTTATTTATATACGTTTTCCTTATTCTTGTTGTAGATGTACCAGTAATTTAAGTATTTTTCTAATACTATATTAGGCAAATTTAAAATTTTTATGAATAATGTTAAAACAATATGTAACTAAAGTAAAAAAAGCATTTGAACTCTGTAAATAAAAACCACTAATGCATGCGTGTGTTCTTGTAAAAAGCCAAAAACTATTCAATATACTACAAAAACGTGTGCAGTTAAAAAGTAAATAGTGTTTAATTTATGCGACCGTTTTCTAAATATTAAAAATATTTTTATATAGATGTTATCTCTAGAGATATTTCGAACGGGATTAAACAGACAAAGTTAGGCTCTTGAAGTGTCCTAAAGTGATAAGTAGCGAAGGGGTTTCCACGTCACGATTTATTAATCACCTTTAATTAGTCCATATGGTTGACATTAATGTGCTCCAAATAAAACTTATCCCCGTTCGAAGTAGGTCTAAAGAGTCGACAAATAATACTTTACTAAAATACGCTGCCAAAAATGAATAATTAGGTGAAATATAAACACGTTGTGTTGACGAGGACGGACTGCCCCTTAAGGTACTAAAAACTCTTAAATAGTTCCAGCATTTCTTTATGCTTAAAACTACAACATTCCGGCGGAATCAACGATATGGAAATAATTTATCAGTTTTATTTATTAAAACACCAAGAACTAAAAACCAAAATTGAGAAATCAAACAATGTCATGGAAGGTTTCAAATTGTGGTCGACGAATTGACAAATATTTCATACAAAAAGCATTTTCATCTTACGAATCGTTTATATAATGCTGAAACAAAATAGTTTCATATATATAATCCAGGCTAAGAGGTTTTGTTTGCCACTTTTCAAAAATATGGTTAAAGTCTACTGATTCATATAGAGATGGCTTAATCACCAACAAATTAAAACTCATTTAAAATAAATTTAGGAGAATATCTCAAATAATAAATTTATTAAATTCCTATAATATTTTATCTGCTCTTGCAAAACGTTTGGCTAGATCAAACATCATTTAATAGTTTTCAAATTACATTATACAATTATCGTCTTACAAAAACAGATTAGTAAATAAATAAAAATTGTTAAAAATGCGGTTAAAGTTTGATCATTTTACTGGTCTCGTTTTTTTATTGATTTTATCGTCAAATATTTGTTAGGTCTGACCATACCTTGAGTCATATCTATGTATTTTGTAGGTGTTTTTATGTATTTGAATTAAAACTGGTTAACCGGCTAGTTTAAAAATGCTTAACCGAAACCCGGTTTTTTTAAATTAGCAACTATTCGTAATATTCGAAAACCGGTTATTGGAAAAAGTCGAATAATTGATCTCCCTAGTTCCTTTACAACCCTACCATAAATATTATCCATCTCACTTTAATAGAAGTGAGTGTGGCAACCCCCATAAAAAGAAAATATACATTTCTGTATATAAAGGAAACGGTAACATTAAAAGTTTTGAATTTTAGAAAAAATATCTCCGCTTGTGTATTAACAAGATCTATTTTAAACAAATGTTACTTATTTTTTTTAATAATTTATATAAATTTTAAATTTTCATATTTTTTTATATATTTATAGACAATCCCAGATGATGATACTCAAAGAGTATCGAAATATCGGCAACAAATAAAAATTTCACTACTGACCCTGAGCTCGTAATAAAAACATTTTTTATTTATGAATAAAAAGGTCGAATTTAAATAACTTTAATTTATTGTAAATCTTTTTAAGCTTTTCCTAAAAATGCGAAACTTATGCAAAATTCCACAAAAATGGCAAATTTTTAAGAAGGTCCAAAAATTTTAAACAAACTGCTAATTTTTGCAAAATTTTCTATGAATTTTTTTTTACAAAAAAATAAATAAATTGCAAGTTTTATTGCTAAGAAACTAATTGCAATATAATTCATGAGAATCCTACCAAAAAAAATTTTGGGGTAATATATAAGAACTTCTTCATATGTCCTACTTTCAAAGAGCTCCCAATTAAAATAACTCTAACGTTAATTAAACATCTGGCCCCAAAAATCCACGACGATGGAAGCCGAATTAACCAAAAAGTTTTTGACTGCCCAATTAACTTAAATTGAGATAAAGTTTGACACATAATAATTTAATTTTATGCATAAGAAACAGGTTTGTAATAGTTGGTCCCATATAAAACCAATACAAGAGCCAAGTAAACTACACATAAGGGTTTACAACAAAATCATATTCGGGTTTTGCTAGTTGAGCTGCGTTCAAATTTTTTGGCCTAATGAAGATTTTGGCTGTAACTTGATTTCTCCAATGAAAATGTTATTTTGCTTAATGTCTATATCTTGGAAACTAATTGGAATTTTCTTTCCACACGAGAAAGAGTTTGCATTCGAGGACTTCAAAAATGTAACACAGTGTAAGCGATGCTCGTCCATATTTTATAATTCTTCTTAAGGTTTAATCTGTAAAATTTTAACTGTAATGAATAAATTTAGCACTAGACCGCGCAAACAGATCATTAAATAGTCAACATGCTTGTGAGAAAATTTAAATTTTTTCATTTCTACTAAAATGCTTCAAATGTTTCTCCAACTAAGATAACACCCACCTTAACAACACAAAAAGTTTGTACAAACGTTATATTTTGGACTAATTTTCAAGCAGTTTGGGATGTGGTAACATCCCATTATTGCGAATCATCATTATGTTCGCACAACGCTCAAGCAGATTGTTGTTATCAATGTTTTGTTATTGTACGGCATAACTACGGCATAATCTCAAAGTTCTTCATACTTTGAGAGTCAACACCCTTAAAAAGCTGCGCCAAGGTAGTTTCTTCTCAAGGCACACACTCACAATACCTAAAGGACATTATTTTACACAACCATTTTATTTTCGGTGAGTGTATTGTAGAGACATGCACAAAGTTTGAACACGTACAATCAAAAAACAAATAATTTACTATAGTACAAATTCGGGTATAAAAAATGCTCTCAAATTAACCAGGAAATTAAAAATACACGTAGCAATGAAAGTGGGAACAATATACGACTCTCAAGTAAACATCACAAATTCTTTGTATGTATACGCTACATACGACAGGCAAGTAAACATCACATATTCACGCACACGGCACGAGGTAATTTTTTAATTACTAAAACTACAGGCAAAAATGTTTTACTATATTGAAAGTTTTTGAATAAAACAAACATTGTCTAGAGTGTATTTCTTTGAATTTTTGTATCCCTATAAACTGCACTCATAAAAAAATGCATCTTTATATCAGAATTGTGACATCAATGTTATTACAAATGGCAACAATCAGGCAAAAAGTGACATCAATCCAATGATGTACGCAATCATGAATTTCTTTTATATTTTTTGCGTAATCTATTCTATGACTACAGTGACAACAATTCGATTCCACATTTTGTGAATTATTAACATCATTATCACTGCTAGGATTATTTATAGGCCGACTCTAAGCCTTTTTATAAGCTTTGGTACTTTATTTAATAAAAACTTTTGTAACAAATTTTGGTTGTTGTTGTCTATACTATATTTAAGTTATATGTAGGGTGTGCTTAAATCAGAAAAAAAAAATTTCCAAAATAAATATATTAAAATTATAAACAAATTGAAAGTGAAACTAAATCAATAGACAATATAAATTTGATTCGAAGCTAGAAAAAACACTAACCATACCTTTTTTTCTTAAAGCGTTAAAAACTCAACTATTCACTCTATCTGGCCACGAGCAATCTTAAGTAGTGTTTTGGTTTAATGTTTCGCTACGATTTAACAATAAAAACAAAGAACTTAGACGTTGTTTGTGGTGGTGGTAGTTGTGTCTTGAACAACGGAACAGCATAAAAATGCAACAACACCCGCTAATATGTCCAAGAATTGGGTCAACATAATCAACCATATAAATTGTCTTAACTTTTGCCTTAAGTTTTTTTTTAGTTTCTTTCTTTATTTAACTCATTTGCTATTCATTGTTGTTGGCGTCGTAGTTTGTGGTATTGTGTGGATTGGTGTTGCTGGTATTATTACCAATCACCCAAAACCCATTGTTCTCTTTATTATAGTTGATAGTTAGAGGCTTCATACTAACCCCCTATTCCTCTTTCCTGATCCAGTGTCCACTTTGTGTATAAGCGAGTAGTTAGACAAATAATTTGCTGGGTTGAATTTTTGAATTTGCAAAGTGTTAATGTAATTTAACGCAACTCTATTTTAAGTATTTTTCACACGATTTTTTTTCGTTTCTGTAACAAACACTAACCGTCCATCCGTCCGTCCGTCCGTTCGTTTATTTGTCTGTCCGTCCGTCCTTATTAGTTTGCGGTTTATTAAGTTTTGGAGTATAAATAAATCTGTTTAAATTGGGTTTAATCAAATTTCCTGTCGTTAAACAAATTGGTGCAGAAAAACTTAAATACCAAACGGTGGTAGAGAAGAAGGTGTTTCTTCTACAGAGGTTCTCTTGTTTTGTTTGGTTGTTTGATTGTTTGATGGCAGTTGTATGTTTGATGTTTGTTAATTAAGTAGGTGGTTGTTTAATTGGATATTGAGAATTTATTTATCGTAAATTCAATAGGAAGTATTTGATTTTCAGGCCATTTTAAATCTATATTATGAAACTGGTAATTTAAAAATATTTGGAAAAAACCTTCGTTTTAGAAATGTTCAAGTTGTAAGAACAGAAATAAATATTTTTAAAATAAATGACATGAATTTCGTGTTATAGATTAAATTACATTGAATAAATGTCATAATTTGCTCATTAAATGTTAGTCATTTGTGAAGCATTTATTTTACTATAGTTTATTATTGTTCTGTCTATATAATTGTCAGTTAAAATGTCAAATGTATTTGTGTTTTTCCAAAAAATAATAAGAAACTTAATAAGTATTTATTACATGGGAATAGTTTTGTAGTGCTAAATATTTAGTTTTAATATTATGAAATAATAATGTTGAAAATGCAATATTTAAGAATTAACTAAAAAATAAGTAGACCTGTTTTTAAAACTTAAATACCAAAAAAACATTTTTATTGCTACTTAAGGCCGTTTTACACTATCACACAACTCTGATGTATTTTGATGAAAATACATCTCTGATATAATTATTGTTTAAAAATCTTAAAAAACAATAACAACTTATCATGAGAGAGTTGTATTTTTTCAAAATACGTGAGACTTGTGTTCCGGAAAATTCAATTCTTTGTAAATTTCTCTTTTAAAGTAAAAATATGGAATACTATAAAATGAACTAAAATTAAATCACCTTTAGTTAAAATATTGATGTTTGACTATAGACTAACAGCCGTCGCAGTGGCGAAAAAGGTAAAACTGCAAAGAACCCTGGTGATGAGATTGTGATTTTTCCTGAAACCTGTAAGTTAGACCCAAGTTGAACACCTCGTTCAGTTAAGAATAAGAACAGTTATCAATATTAAAATAAATTAATAACTAGCTGTTAAGCCTGTCTCTGCCAGGGAGGACTCCACAGGCCAAAAATCCAAAATTAGGCTACATTAGGATTTGGCCTAGGTGTTTTATTGTATGCATGCCAACGTTCATCTTTCTAGCCCATCTCTGGATAGGAAATTATATATATAGATTTTTTTATACTTCATTTCATTTTCTAAAATTTCTTTCTTAACAAAATTAATTTAATGAAAATTAAATTTGATGAACTTGAACCTGATGTAAAATAAAATCAAATTTGGATTAAAAAGCATATACAGTTCGACTAATCACAAAGAAACTAATTTTGAAAACTTATAAACGTAGTGCCCAGAAAAATATTACGTATTTAATAATATTTTTAAAAACTAATTCATGAAATATCAAGTCGACGACTACATCACTTCGACGTTAATTTGGTATTTTATAAGATGTTGTGTCGACGAATCTGACAAAGGAAAATCGCATCTGTACACAGAAAATAACGATAAATCAATTATCATATTGAATACAATATTCGTCAAAACAATTGTTTTTTTTTAATTTAAAAGGCAAAAACAACCGAATTTGTAAATACAAAAAATTATTCTGGTAGTAAAAATTGTTAAAACTCAACAAATATTTTTAACAATAAATTTGTAATATTAAATAAAATGTTTGTAAACAATTAAATATGAATTGCTATTACGAAATTGTCATATCAACATTATATTTTGTTGCTAACTAAATTGAAATAAAAGAGGCATTAAAAAAATGTTTATATTAATTTATTTATTTTAGTAAAATTTATTGAAAATCACTTCACAACAACCATTTTAACTTATTGAAGCTCCGAATATAGGCCTGGATGGCACTATAAGGTTCCCACAACGCAAAACGGAATCTTGACAAAATTAACAGTATTATTTGAAAAACTAGAACTAATAATAGATGCGTTAAAATGTCCGTATGAAGCATTAAATAATAACTTTACTTACCGTATAGATTGATTAAATTTCAGAACAATCCCCATATCTATTATGCTTTTAAGGATTTTAAATTGAATATACTTTTTTTATTTTATGTTTTAAACTTTTTGACACACAATAGTTTTTTCTATGATATATATATACATATATATATGCATATATCTCGGTAGTACAACAAGTACAACTCGTACAAAAACCACAAGCCATTTGTTTTCGTAAAATCATTGTACAATGTCAAAAACCGAAACAAATCAAAACAGAAACAAAGATAATAAACAAAATTTTGACATCCAACAATTATAAAGCTAAAGAAAAAAAAGTTACCAGCAGGGCTTTTAGGATCACCTGTAATGAGTTCGCCTTGATATATATATATACATATGTACATATTAAGTTTCTACAAATAAATTAAATTGTTAATATGGCTATTTACAAACATGTTAATTAAAAAAAACTGTTTAAAATATTAAAAAGATTTAACAATTTTCCTTTTATTACTTAATAACTTTTGTTATTTTTTTCTGTGTAATTATATTTCTATTTTTTTTTTTTTTTTTTCTTCATCTTTATAGCTCATTTTTAAGCGCTATTTATTGTTTTTTCGACACTTTGTTATGTTCACCGATTTAGCGATTTCAAATTAATTTTAGAGATTTTTTTATTTTTTTGTTTACCATGTTCACGAAATAAGCAAAGTTTTACAGTAAGTGTTCTGATTCTTGACAGCCTTAACGACTTGTATTAAGTAGCAGACTTTGCTATCATGTTATCCGCTGTTAGAAAATTTTTGCGAATTTCCGATAATTTAGTAATTTTTTTTACCGAATTTTTGCCATTCCTTATAGTTTTAGAAACTATTAATCTATTTTATGACTTGTTTGAAATATTAAAAATTTTTGATATTTTTGCAACTTTCGCGATTAATTAACTAATAAAAAATGTGCCCATAAATTTTTATAAATTTGCATTTTTTTTTTTTTTTTTTTTTTGTTTTAAAATCATTTAATAAATATGTTTGCATTCTATATAAAATGGCCCACACTCATACTGCCTGTTTTTTCAAACTAAAATAAAATGCACTACATTCTGCTGGTGTCTAATAATTGTAAATGTTTCTGCACATACAATATACTTCATTGCTATCCAAAGGATAGCTAAGCTAAAATGTAACAAGAAGATACAAGATAATAGTCTGGTAGTGTATAAAGTCATTCCTAAATATTTAAGGAATAGAACTATTACAAAAAGCTTTATAAAATACATAACTGAAATTTAGCTCATAGAATAAATTCGAAATATATAAAATGTTAAATATAAAATTTTTTTCTTTAAAATTTATATTGAAAACAAAAAAAAATTTGAGTTTTTTTATTGTTGTTTCAATATATTTTCTTAAGTCAAAATAAAGTATACTTTAAACTTAAACCGGCTTTAAATGCATGTGAACACCATTGTTCTAAAGTCTACTTTAGAAAAAGTCGACTTTATTTTTGAATATGATTATGGACCAATTTCTTTAACTTTTATTTGAGTCGTCGTAAAATTTTCCAAAAACGCCTTAAAAAATATTAAGTGACGATCAATATTAATCGATTATTGTCAATAACGACTAAGAAAATACAAATACTGTTCCGGTGCCGTCGTCTTTTGTCGACGTCGACTTTCATATTAGTGATGATTGTTGAAATTTGCATTCAAAACGAGAGATCATATTTAAGATTTACAAAATTTTTCTGCCAATTACTCAAAAAAAAAAAAAAAAATTAAAAGGAAAAAACACCGAAAAAAAGTTAAAGTTGATTTCAATTATAAGATTTGTGATTTTACAATTAGTATTGTGGTGTTACAACAGCTAAGGCTCAAGCTCTATGTTTACATTTGTCCCTCAAGTTGTGCTGATAAACAGGTCAACGAGACAAAGAAAGACGAAAACAGAAAAATGTACTTTGGACTTCAAAAAGAATTCTTGACAAAAAGTATGAAATACAGAAGTTAGGAGGAACATGTAAATCAATTAAAATATATAATCATTAAGAAAACAAATTTCCATCTACTAATTTGGTTTAAAGATTGATGTTTTGCTATTGACTGCCAGCAGTCGTCAAAGGCGGTGAGTGTTAAAACGGCAAACCCCTTTGAGGAGATTATGTGGTTACAATCGAAACATGTCAGGGCAACCTGTCCGTGAAAAGCTGGGTTCAATTTGAAAATTTATCAATAAATTCTAATTCATTTCATGTTGTAAAATTCCTTTCTTCATAAAAATAATTTAATGAAATTTAGCCTAAATAAAATATTAAAAATTTGTGATTTTAATTAAAAAATTAATAGTATAATAGTATTAATTAAACGTTTAATTCACTTGATTGCATTTTTAATTAAAACTGATATAATTTTGATTAATGATTTCGTTGGTAAAACATTTTGGAGAATTTTTCTGTAAGCGTTTTACCAGCAAAAACTAGCAAGTTAAGAATATCGACAGTATTCAGATGTAAGATATGAGATTATTACTTCCTAAAATCAATTGGTTTGAACTATTTGCGCAAGAACATTGTTCTTAAATTTGAGAAAAATAAATGTTTTATTCTATTGAAAAATTTTTAATTTAAAAATTATGAAAACTATTTTTGTTTTGTAAACAAGGTCGAATAATTCTTGCTAGTAAACATTTTACTACCAGAAATTTAAAAAAAAAAATTTTTTTGTCTATCAACTTTGTATGTACTTATATTCTTCAAGTACGTAAACACTTCCTAGTAACAAATCATGAAAATAATTCATAATTTTCTGTTATTAAACAGACCTTATTTCAGAGACTTTTTTAAAAGACTTTAATTAAATTTTTTGAACAAATGCAAACAAACAAAAACTTTCAAGAATTATCCTACTGGGGGAAAAAAATAATTAAATTGAAATAAACAGGACTGTTCTGAAAAATAACACGTGTGTTTTTGTAGTGTTCTGAAAATCACACCGTTTTTATGTTTCTTGGTGCACTTTCGGCAATTGAAAATCAACCGAAAGACATAAGAAGGGGACACCACAACATCGCACGTTTGATTTGAAAAGACACATGTCATTTGAAACCTCGTGATTTTAATTAAAAGAAATTTTCAGAACATGCCTAAAAATAACGAATTTGTTCGATATTGAAAAACTTACTACCTTCGGACGCTCTGCATTTGAACCAGACAGCCAAAATAGGCTTATGTATGCAAATTTTTGCACACGGGGGTAGTACCCCGTATTAAAAACATCGTAAAATACGGCAATCATGGCTAGCATATTCTTTAAAGACTAATCCAAGGGTTATATATTTAATACATATATTCCAAGAACCTTTTTTCCAAAACAATTTTGGCCAAGTTTAATATCTTTTGTTCTATCGCTTGAGCTTTTTTCGCCGGTTCAACAAACACATAACATGGATATCTTTCCATAAGTAATGAAGAAGAATTTATCGGGGAATACTAAATAAACCAAAACTAGTGAATTTCCATCCATTATTTTGCTTAGCCCTGATTCAACAAATCTCCAGAAATAGGCGTTTACCAGCATAAGTCGCTTGAAAAGAATAAAACCTTGACAAACTTTACAAAATTTCATAATGGGCCCATTCCCGAAATCGCTTAAACCCGCATTAAGCCAAAAAAAAAATATAAGTGCCCAAACAAAACACAAAAACTTTAATATAAACAAAAATATCTTCTTTTATTAGGTCCCATATAGAACCGAAATTCTTAACTTCATAACTCATAAATTGTGGAATCCAGATATTCGATTTCGGACAAATACCTCATAATCAAATACCGTTATCATTATGCATCTAACTGATCTCAGTATCATACTGGCTAACATACATATACTCTTCTTAACTCAATAAAATAAAGTAAAAGACTGAACTTATTAAAAAGCTAAGTTCATATTTATAAATTTCTTTTAAACAGTTGTTGACACAAATGCTACTGTCTAACCACATCATCTAAATTAATATTTCATTAACAAAAACTTGTCATAACATCAACAAGTCATAACATTTTACATTGCATAAAGTTATTCCAGCTAAAAGCATCAGAAAACTGTTTATCTCTTGGCTGGTTGGTACCTTCCTATGAAGTATGTGTCTTAAGTCTTTTGTTTGCATAACCCTAGCAATCAATCACTTTCATGGAAAAACATGGCTTTTTCAACAGTTTTTCTTTGAATAAAACACAAATCTCACTACAGGTACAACTATTTTTTTCTTTTACAAAAAAAAGATACATTCATTTAAAATAAAATAAATGAAAAATACCTTTTTTCAATATTTTGATTGAAGGCACACAATCAATATTCAACAGCGAACAGTTAACATATCAACAACAGTATTTACGCATTAATAGTGATTTAAAAGGTGAATAATGCTTTATTATTATGATATTAAAAAAGATTGATCGACACAAAGACAAAGCGACAGACAACAATGCCAAATTACAACCAAAAATGGTTTCACTTTTTTTTTAAAATATGCAGCAAAAATTAACAGGGAACAACAAAAAAAATGGTTAAAAGTCATTAAGCACGCATTCAACAAAATTTGACGCTTGCGATTTAATTGTTTTACGAAACGAACCAAGCAGCGCTTATAAATGAATTACATTAGAGCCAAAAAACTATATCAGGGCAATTAATTTGTCGTTTAATGATTGATTGAGTCTATGAAATTGAAATTCCAATTTAAGAGTAAAAACTTTTTAAGGTGTCAAAGACAATATAGTTGAGATAAGAAAATAAAGGATTAATTTTAAAAAAAGAGTAAAATTTAGGAATCAACTAGACATGAGTCAAATGTATGTAGCAATTTTTTTTTTAACCATAAAATATTTAATAACTACAATAATAATAAAACAAATTTTATTAACAGTTTGTCGTAAACTAATAACAAATTTCGTTAAGGTTAATTTGAGTTTTGGCTAATAATAACTGGGACACCATTTAACAAAATATAATTATTTAATAATAACAATTAAAAAAAGTAAAGTCAATCTTACCCGACTATAAAATAATCTACTTAATTTGGAAATATAACAATTACTATGTATAATTAAGAAATGCTACATTTTTAGCAAACTTTGGGGGCTTTAAACAATATAAAATTATTCAAAATATTGGTAGTCGTCAGCGATGATCCTTTTATATTTTTCTGGCAACAGATCACAATTTTAGAGGCCAAGAATGATTTGAAGCGTATTTCAGGGACGAGGCAAAATGTAGACTAAATATATGGCATCTGAGAAAATTCTTTCAGGGCACCATACAGTATCAAATTGCTGGGCAGCAAGGCGAATTCACTCGTGTTCATTCGCCTTAAAATCTAAATTGGTTTGATTTTCCATCAAGCGTTGTCGGTGTCTCAAATACAGTCACATTTTCATTTGATAATTTTGATAAGCGTATGGTGTCTTTTACAAACACTATTCTTTTCATAAGCTTAAAAAATTTTAGCAGAGTGTTGCCATGGTAAAATATTATAGCTGCATGCCTGGTCGCCTATTGTGGTGATTTTTTGGTCAATGCTCGATTTAAGCGAATCAATTTTGTTTAGTACAGATCACCTGTAATTGTCTAACCTGTTTTCATCAGTTCATAACAAACCTTTATGGGCCCGCCAAATGCAAAACTTTAAATTGCCTCCAACTGTGATTATGATTTATATAAGCACTTACAATATGGCCCAATCTCATTGTGGAGCTTACCCACTAGGTGATTCATTTAAAGCATCTACCATTTACACACAGGAGTGCTAGAATAAGATTCACATACAGATCAACAAAAAATATACACGTGGCTCTTGTTTCGGAGACGGAGATATCCAAACTCCACTGCTAAATTAATCCATCATGATCTGCTGAATAGCAAAAGCAACTAGAGAAACACCGCATTCCCAATTTTTCCACAACGGTGCAAAATTAGTATTCAATGTGATAGATTCTCTTCTTGCAGTGCATACTTACTATGGTCTCAACGAATAGCCAGACGGGTGCCTCCTCACCGGGAGTAACTGACTCCCGTAACACCAGAGTTAAGTGCATTGGTAAAACTTTACACTCAAGAAATCCGAAAACTTTATGAGCACTGCCATTTGTATGTTTGCTGCATCCCAGGCTAGCTATCAATGATTTTGAATGGGTTTGAAGGTAATCTTAGAGGATTTGTTCTATTTTTGGCTAACTTGGGTCGTTTTCTTTCGTGCCAAAACTAACATTTTCGAAGCGAAAAAAGTTTTGTTGTTTACGTTTTACCGTTGTTTAAGTGAGATAGAATAAATTACAGCTTCTCTTAAATACCGCAAATGTTACTTAAGACACAAACCTTGTGTTAGTAATAAGCCATCTGTTCTAAATCGAGCATTTCCAGGTCATACATCCATAAATCTGTCGTTTTCGTGGGCAACCGCGTGTGTCCATTTTTTTTTTATGCTGAGATGTTGATGCCATATTGACTAATTTTTAACGCTCTTTGGACCAATTCCGGTTTTTTACCACAATAACAAAGTTCAAAAAGTGCCTTACCTAGCCGATAGTTTGATCCAGAATGGTTTTTTGGCTCTTCTGAAAAATTTGAAAACCACAGAAATATTCGCAAATAATTTATACATGAGTAACATAACTACTCATGTATCAATTATTTGCGAATTCATCTTGCTAAATTTTGATTACAAAATCCTCTAGACCATTTTGATCGAAATATGTGTATAACCATTTACTGCCTGTTTTCAAAATAAAATAAAAATTTTCGCTTGGGAATTTATATTGAAACACCAATAAAAAAACTCAAATTTTGTTTTATTTTTGCTTTCAAAATAAATTTCTAAACGAAAATTTTTATTTTAGGTTGAAAAACAGGGGCCTATTTTACTAAACTACAATTCTACAAGTTTACAAGTTACAATCACAAGTCTAATTCTTACAAGTGCTGATGAATTGTGTTTCATTAAAATTTTTACAACACTTGTAGCTTTTTGCACTTGTAAACTATTGTATATATTGCTTGTATATATTGTGATATTAATTTTACAATTCTTATTTATTATTACTCAAAATGCTAAAAATATCCTATAAAAACGCAATATAACCCATTTTAATAATATTTCTTATTTTTTAAGACCTAATCTATCGGAAAATGTGCGCGGAGCAATAAAAATAAATAGTTTTGCAATTATGGGTACTCTAATATATATCTTTAAGTTGTTTTGATTGTTAGCACACCACTAATCAATCATAACATATGAGGGACTAAAAGCACAAGGGGTTTAAAAGCTTTTTTTTTAAATTGAGATTACAACTGGAATTAGTAGGCTAAGTTCAGAGAAGATCAGAACGTAAGAGGTGAATGTGGAATTCGCATCAGCTAGCGAGATATGGCCACCAATTCTAGCAGTTGTCATTAAGATACCTGTTTCGCTTGGAGCACACGCGGTATACGAGCACTTAATCTCAATTTTTAAAAAAGCACTTAAACCCCTTGTGTAGTTAGCCCATCATATGTAGTTTGTGCTTAAAGTTGTTTGCCACTTCTGTTTAAAAAGTAGAAAATTATTATTGCTTTGTAATGGCAAATTAACATAATAAAATTAGTGTGGTGCGGGATATCTCATGCAAGCGATAAACTTACCGAAGAGATAAAAATGAAAGAGCGGGAGAACGTGCGTATGAGGTGCCTTGACATGGACTGATGACAAGTGCAAAAGACGCCAAATACGCACATGATTTTTTTTGGGAAAAGATCAAAAGGGTGACACTGGTAAGTTGGTTTTTTAAAATAATAACATTATTTGTTTATGACATGTGATTAGTGGTGTTGGCGCCTATCGATAATTTCTAATAAGCAAAAATGTTATATAGTTTGTTTTTTTACATATAATCACATATTTAAAAAAATAAATAATTAAAATAAACAAAATAAATAAGAAATGCTAATTAATATTAAAATTTTTGGATTTTGTGTTTATTTGAACTAATTTTTATTAAGAAATTGTTTAAAATCAAATTTTAATTCAATTTATCATTCACTTGTAACTTGTTAAATTTTTTCTTAGGGTCTCCGTCGACCCTAAGCTTTTTTCTACAATTCTACAAGTGTAAAAATGTAAATTTAGTTTTGTGAAACAAAACCACTTGTAGACTTGTAACTTGTAAAATTCACTTGTAGCCACAAACTTGTAATTGTATTTTTATGAAACACAATTATTCACAAGTTCACAATTTTACAGGCAAAAACACTTGTAATTGTGAATTTGTAGCTTAATGAAATAGGCCCCAGGCAGTTAGTCTCTGATATCCCAGGAGTCTGCGGAGAGAATTTCAACTAACTAACGGATACCATAAGACGGTTTAATCCACTCATGTGTTCGTAAGTATCCTAGGGTGCCCCGGTAGGCTAGCTGGTAGTGAGCTAGTCTATCAGCGCCGGGGTTGCGGGTTCGATTCCCGTCAGAGACTCTGGTCTCCTGCAGACAAGCGTATAGCTTCGCGGGATTAGCATAGGTAATTTAAAAAAAAAAAAAAAAAAAAAAAAAAGATATTCTTTAACAGTATTGCAAACCAGCCATTAAGTGGATAAACTTAAACATTTATCTTCTTGCTAAGCCATGAAAATAAGAATTTTTTTTCGTAAACTTAGCCTTTTTAGTCATCATGTTCTAGAAACACTAGCCTAAGATAAATTTCGTAGAAATAACAGACTGTAAGACAAACCTATTTATACCATTTCCACCTGTGATGAAGGGTACAAATAACTTGTAACCAACTTTAAAGCTTCAGTCATGATTAAAAAACAAACTTTTTCAGCAAAATTATTTATAACATTTTTAGTATGAATACTTTTATGTTTGTAAGAAATATATCAAATAGAAAAAAATATATACTAAAATTTAATACGTTTTTTAACATAAATACAAAAATAGTTTAACTAAAACTTAACTTTTAGTGTGTATATGTTTTTTTTTTTTATTTATTTTTTTTTTTTTTTATAATATTATTAAATTTAAAATTATTGAGTGGTTTTAAGGTGGTATTGCTCGTTTTTGTGATACTTTAATTCTGGTTGTCGTACTTTTTATATTTTGTATTTTTTTTTTTTTTTAGTTTAGTTTCATGTAGTTATTTTTGGCGTGGTTCAATTGCACAATTTGCCAGACAACTAAACGCGGCTGCAAACGTTAAACTTTCGAGCTTTTTACAGTCCACCAAAGACATTCACTTTTGTGTAGTTGTAGTTTAGTTAAAAGGCCTTATTCTATATACCAGTACATAGACGAATATCGTTTTATTTATAAACTAAAATTGGTTTAGTTTCTTTTATTTCTTAATTTTTTTATCAAAACGTAACAATCTTAGTTGGAGTGTTTTTTTTTTTATTTTAAATATCAAAGTGTTATGCAGTTTTCTTAATAGTTCTCTAGGCAAAACTTCAGTATTGAACAACATATGGGTCATATCAGGAATAACGCACAAAGGCACTATAGTGATTAAATTAGTATATTAAACAGAATGTGTAAACCAATAATTAAACGGGTTTTTATACAACTAGAGAGACAGAGTTTGTATTAGCAATTCTTAAACTTTATTACACTGTGAGACAAATGGTAGGGGTCAGTGATCGGGAAGGGTTCAAACTACCGGGGAAAGTTATATCGGTAAAAAAGAAGTTTTATGTGTCTCGGCGTTTCGCTGGGTCACGTCTAGGAATCGAGATATATCGATTTGAAGTTAGTAACTATCATATAGGGGAAATTGTCACCTTTGGTGGTCTTTTTTTTTTTGACATAACGCAAAAGACGTATGAAGAAGAAGAATATACAATGGGAGTTTCCTCCGAGGGTAAGTCACAAAAATGAAGTTAACTGACTGATTAAAAACAAATGATTTTTTCCAGTTGCAGACAGATCCTCATCCGATACAGACTCTGAACAAGTGGGCGAACCACCACGCAAGAAAGTAAATGAGATACCTTCACTTAATTGTGAATAAAAGCGAAACGCGTCCATCGATTTTCATGATCTATGTCTCATTTTGTTTAAAAGTTATGTGACTTTAAGTGAAAGTAGGACATGACACTTTTTTTTACCGTTTTGGATTTTTTATGAATTAAAAATAAAAAAATTCAAATTTTTAGGCAAAAAATTGTTTTTTTCTTCATACATTTATTTATAACTGCGAAACTGTTGCTTATGTAGCGAAACGTTGTATAAACAGACTAAAGGAATTGTAATTCCTAATTTGTTTCAGCAAAATCGGACTGGTGGTTCTCGAGTTATGTCAAAAAAAAAGAACACCAAAGGTGACAATTTCCCCTATATGATAGTTACTAACTTCAAATCGATATATATCGATTCCTAACTTCTTCTTTACCGATATAACATTTCCCGTTGGTTTCATCCCATCCCGATTTTGACTGTCGCATAGTGTTATTGATTTTTTTATTCAAAAAAATGCTTAGTATTGTGGTTATTTTACTGAACTGTTACTGGTTTTTATTCCAAATTTTGATATTTTAATCAGGCTTAAGTTCATGAAACTTAATTTTCATTAAATTATTTTTACGAAGAAAGTATCTTTACAACATGAAAATAATAAAAAATTATTGATAATTTTTCAGTCTTGACTGAGCTGGGAATTGAACCCAGGTTTTCGCGGACAGGTTGACCAGACTAGTTTCGATTGTAACCACACAATCTCTTTAGTGGGGTTTGCCGTTAAGCTCTCACCACCATTGACGACGGATGACGTCATTAGTCAAACATCAATCTTGAAACCAAATGGTATTTTACCTTGGTAGATCGAAATTTGGTTTGAATGAAAGATTACCTATTTTAATTCATTTCATGTTGTAAAATTCCTTTCTTAATAAAAACAATTTAATGAAAATTAAATTCAATGTACTTAAGTCTGATTAAAATATCAACATTTTGATTAAAAAAAATGGCTTTAACATCTCCAGACCTGAGAACAAATTCTGACACTTTTCTGTCCTAGATAGACCAGATGATTCCTTAGTCTGTTTACAAGTATGTAAAACACAAGAGCGAAGTTGAAAGAAGTTATACGGAGATTTTTCATGATAGAGTGTTATAGAGATTAAAAAAGGAACGGCAAGAATATAGAGCGCTACTTTCATATTTTATAGTATATAAAAAAACTTTTTTTGTAAGAAAGTTGTTGAAGTCTTATAAACCAAGTTTTACTAAAAGATCCTAATAAATTATGTGAAAAATTTTATTTGTTGTCATATGTTTTTAATAAGAGATATGGCTTTGTCAATAACATTTTCAAATACAATCCTCATATTTTATTTCATACATTTTTCTAAAATAAAATGTATTTCTGCAAGGCTAATTAAAATAGAAATTGAAAAAAGGAAAGTCCTGTCTGTGAAGGAGTTATATTATACATTTAAGGGAAATTTTTTATTTTTATTTAACTTAAGTTAAGAGTACAACCTGGCTAATGCCTATTTCCTTGATGAAAATGAAAACCAAATAAGGCTAGGACTGGGATATAAAGTGATAAAAGTCCGTGCTATGAATAGGGCGATATTGTATAAAACTATTCAGGAAAGAGTTTAGAAACTTATTAAGAATAATCGTATATAAGAGAAGGCAGTTACCCTAGGGAAAAGGGAACTAACACTAAACCTGTCACGTGACAGTTCTAAAGTGGTAGGGACACTTAATATGAAAGGGACTTGTCACTTTAACATGACGATGTCTTAGAAGGAGTTAATTGTCACCTTTTTGACACATTGTAATAGGTCACTGAAATAACCTAAGTGGACATATTTAATTTTGGTTTAAATAATGTCTGTTGCAGATATTGTCCCGAGTGAACTGCATTAATATGATAAATCTCCATTGTATAAAATAGTATAAGTCGATAGCATCATCCTGCACAAAATCGAGTCACATGACTTGTTTTGAATCAATTGCCTTTCCTCTGAAGTAATTACACTTTAAACACATTATCACCAGTTAAGTGATATTTCTCGACAATATCAAAGCTTCAACAAAATAACAACAATAAACAGTAAGCTCGTCTTTTCTTGCATTCCCCTACAATTGGCTGCGTTTTTCCGACTTGAATGTAAGAATAGATAAACTCACTGTTTATTGTGTTTGTTTTGTTGAAGCTTTGATATTGTTACAAGTAAGACCTGAGTGATTAAACTTCTTATTCGCTTTATAGTCTTATTTGTATAATATTTTTAGCTTTTCTAAAGTCCTTGGAAAAAGTTCCCTGGCTTTCCCTCAACAGTTAATTTCAGTGTTTTTATCAATTAATAAAATTGGGAATTTATTACGTCAGAGAGAAATCTTATAAATAATAAACTTTGTATTCCCAAAAATAATTTTTAATACCTTCAAAAATTCACTAACGCTGTTAGTTTTTTTTTAATAATTAATGATTCCCGAGATAACGAAAACGCATTTTTTATAGTTTCTCTAGAATTAAAAAATGTTACTTTTCTTTAATGATTCCAAAACATTTTGCCCACCTTGGTTCGTTGACTTCTACAATATATGTAAAACATTGAAAATGCTATTAAAAAAAATTAAATCAACCCCGCATCATATTGAAAGTATTAATAGACATGTTAATTCGCCAAAAAAAAAAACTGAAATAAAATCTTTTTTGTATGTGTCTTAATAACAGCCATAAAAGGTTTGCCTAGTAGTAATCACACTTACCAACAAATAAACAGAGCGACATTTTTTGGCAACAGAAGAGGAAAAAATAACTTTAACAAAAAATACGGGGGCGGAAATAATGATACTTTTAAATCGTGATTTACAATTTACAAGGACATATAACTTTTTCAACAATGTAATGCGAGCATAATTTTTGGTAGTTAAACAAGAAGTCTTAGACTTAAAAGTAATTTAATTTTTTTTTTTTTTTTTATTTTATTTATTAATATTTATATCGAAAAAGATCAATCGCTGTTGATTGTAGTTATTTCATTAAAATAAAATATTATTGGTAAGAAAAATAGAACAATTTTTAATTTTTCTTAAAAAAGAACAATAAAGCGTTGGCGCCGAACTGACAGCCGTCAATAAGTTGAATTATGAATAGTGAGTATAAAATTGCATAATAGGAAGTCTTTAAATATTATAACTTTAAATTTCCACATATGTAAATATGGTAGAGGAAGTTCTTAAAAAAACAAAAGACTTAAGACACAAACGGTAAAATTCTTAAACTTAAATATGTTTGTATTGGTGATCGGTCGTACACTGTTGAGAAATCAATTTTTTGTTATTGTATTATGTATTATTTTATAATATCGGACAAAGATTATTTGTCTGATAAAGTTTAAATATTATTTATTTGTGTTAGTAAAAAATTATAACTTTATAAGAATACATATGACTCATATTTTTACAATAATACTTTGTATAAGAAGTAGTTCTATTAGCGATTTTCAATTAAAATTAATAATAAAATGAGTAACAACGCCTACTAGGTCGTTTTCTCTTAAATGAATAAAAAGGTAGTTTGAATTTATAATATGAGTGATAAACTAAATTATATTACAGTAATTTATATTAAAGAGCAGACATAGTTGTTTATAGTGCAATTGAATAAACTAAAATTTTGCATTAAACTTATATAAGTCTTAAACATTAACTTGTGTACTCCAAAAAAAATTAATTTAGAAATATCAGAAAATTAATAAATATCAATGAATAGTTTAATTGAAAGAATAATTAATCGATTAAAAGCAGGAACATATAATTGAACTGTAGCAGTGGAGGCGTTTGTCTTAGTTTTGGTTAGGTAAGATAGAAACGGCAGTCAGCATCCATCTGACACAGAAGAAGAAACAATTAAATAACACACTGCGCTTGGCACCTTGTGTAAACAAAACGGTGTAAATCCTAGTCATCACATGGAAACTGAAAAGTACTCAATAATACACTCTTCCCAACATAAGGTTCCTGGAGTGATTGTTTTTTTATTTTTTGGCCTTAAATTGTTTAACAACTGGCTATTTCGCATTACTTGATCTAATCAACACATACATTTAAATTTAACTGACTTGTATGTTAAAATCACGAAGGTTTTAATATTAAGTAAATAAGTTATTTATCCGTATCACAACTTTTGATGAAAAAATTGCATCGATTTGTTTGTGCATATTTTAGTATAATTTATAGTTAATGCATTTTTTTGCATATAAATTCGCATATTATGTTAGCTATTGCTAAAAAATCATGTATTTTTCATATTTTTTATTTTCGTTCAAATGTTTTTAATGTTATCAAAATCAAACAATTATAGAACTCAAGCAGAAATTTAATAATTTAATAAATTAAATTAAAAAAAATAATACGATGTTATATTTTTAATGATATGGCAAATTGTTTTGTTTTCTTTTTTGACAAAAATATACAAATTGGTGTGTCAAACACACAACCTACAATAGGTTTCAGAAAGAAAAAATCCAGGGCAATGAATTCCTCGAGAATATATTGAATTTCTGTTGCAATATTTTTGACAAGACAAACTCTTCGCAAAAATTGTTCATTCAATTTTGTTGTTGCTAAAAGTTTGTTGTAAGAAAAATAACAAAGCGCTGTATACAGATTTTAGTTTTTAGTACAGCCAATAAAAATTAAATTTACTACTCAAAAATTTGATGTTTGTAAGTAAAAGTAACGTTATTCTGTTATAATATAAATAAAAATTAAAAACAAATTTAGTTAGTTCACTTTAAATGATTCTCCAAATAATAAATGCACATTCAGGTGTGTTCCAGGTTTCGACTCGTATTGAAAACGCAAAATTTTTGGAATCCGTAAAATTCACAGGTTCTTTTATTCGCATGTTCGAATTAATTTGCGAAGTAATTGTTCGAAAAAAAAACTCTAAACGTCAAAAACATAAAAAAAACTGATTTTTATCAGTTGTTAAAAAAAAATCTATATTTTTATTTTTTTTTTTTTGATTGTATAAAAAATTATTTGATATGGAATAATTTAATAAAAATGCCAGCAGCTTTCGTTTTTTTGTGTTTTTTTTTAAAAAAGTGATGTTTAATAAAAACAACTTACAATTTTTGGAAAAGTAAAAAAAAAATTTTTTTTAGATTAATATTTTTTTTGAAAATATGAATTTTTTTTGATTAAATTGAATGAAGAACATTTCAAACTAAAAACCAAAATTTTAACTTTGTTAAAAATGTTATCACATATATGAATAAAAAAAGATTCGTTTTACTTTCACCAATCCATTACTTCTCTACTTGAAAACGAATAAAAACACGTGGAAGTGAATTGAAGAATACCAAAATGCTGAAGTAGTCCACTTTGGAGTGAAATATTAATATATTTATTTTAATTAAAAAAAATATTATTTGAAATTAAAATCGTGTTAATTTCGTAAGATTTATTTTAGAGCCGTCTTCATAAAATTAAAGCAATTGCACATGTCTCTAATTTTCTACACTTTAAGCTTCTTAGAGCGGAAACAACAAACGATAAATTCCTTTCCCCAATAGTGGCCTACTTAAAATATTTTATTAAATAACCATTTTATTAACAAAAAAATAAATGAATAACCTGTGACTTAAATTTATTTCATAATGTTTCTAATATTTAAACCATTTCAATTTACATTCGCAAATGCTGATTAAGTTTATTATAAATTACGCTTAAACCGGGATTTACAGTAGTTTATGATTACAGTCTGAAGAGCCTGTAATAATAACATCCATTTTGTATGAAATATCTCTCCATTCGTCAACTACAATTAAAAACCTTCCATGACACTGTCTGATTTCTTCAATTTTGTTTTTTGTTCTTCGAATTTTAATAAACAAAACTGATGAATTTTTTCCATATCGTTGATTCAGCCGGAAGGAATGCTTTACTTATAAGCAGAACTACTTTTTAGACTTTGTAGTGCCGTCCTCGGCAATCTTTGCAACTTATCATATTAGGGCACTTTAAACTCCTTTGTCTTTTTAATCCCGTTCAAAATATATCCAGAGAGGATATCTGTATAAAAATATATTTAATATTTAGAATTTCCCTCTTATTTTTCCCTCTTCAATTTCCGTCTTTTTATAATCGGTTTTTGTTCCTGCGAAGTAGATGATTGGTCTACCGTTGCAGGTCCCAGGGGGCTGCCATCTGTGTATTTGGTGTAGTGATGGGGAACCTTGCTTCTTTTTGATTCATACTTTTTTCCTATGGGGTCGCGGCATCCTGACCTTTTTGCTATGCTGTTATCCTATTTTCCAGAGGGATTGATTCTTACAAAAACCTCGATTACTAGTTTGCTCAATTCAATTACCTTATTAAATATTTTGTTATTTATTTTCAATCAAGTGAGGTAATTGAACAAAATATAGATTTTTTGTTAATAATTTTTTTAACTGTATTAATAAACACATTGTTTAAAATTGCACAATTTTTGATCATATATTTAATGAAAATTAAAGATATCATTTATTGAAAAAAAATTCACAATTCTTAATTTGTAAAATTTTTAGTAATCAATATAATCATGTTGGTAATAGATGCAAAATCAACAAATTCTTTGTTTGTGTCTACGATTATGATGATTAAAATTAATTTCTTATGTACATATACTGGATCATGCAACTATATAAATATACTTTAAGTATCTAAATAATATTCTCCACAATGAAGTCTATTACGAATTTTAACCTCATAACCAGTGCTGCGGAGTCGAAGTCGCAGTGTATATTTCTGAGTCGCAGTTGGAGCCGTATTACCAACAAAAACTCGTTACTCTGACTTCAAAATTTCTCGGCATTACACATCACGAATTATTACACTCAAAGAATTTTTGAAATATTTTCCAAAATAAAAATTCTTCAAAATTGGCGAATTAGAGTTAGTTCATCTATGTAATTAAATTTAATAACACAAAAGTGTGTAATAATTTAAATTATTTTGGCATTTTATTTATAAGACCGGAAAGAGTCTAAATTGGATTAGCACAACTTATAATCAGCTATTGTTCTAGTTGATAAAAGAGGTTTGTGGTGTTTTTGCAAGGTCTGTCTGTACTTGGTGGAATTAACCCGCTGGGCTGAATTGCGAGATTTCGTGTCATCCACTTGGGCTTTAATAAGTTAAGGACAGGAAATCCCGCTTATTTTAAAATTAAACTTGTTTACCGTCAACACAGAAATATGTTCAACATTGTAAAGAATAACTGCCGTATTCATAAAAAATATTTTTAATTTAATAAAGGTTTACTAAACAAACTTTCTATGAAAATTTCTCTTAATAAACATCTGTTATATTTAATAATTGTTTATGAATACGGGGGTAAGTGTTGATGTATTTTTAAAATACTAGCACCAACAAGAAAAACCTAATTCAACAAATTCAAATTGGAAAAATTGGAAACGTTAAATCAGTGATGCAAATTCTTGGGACACAAAATGCGTAAAGACATTCAAAAACTGGCTTAAAGGGTTAAATTAAAAAAACGACAAAGTAGGAGTTGGAGTCGGAGTCGAAATTTAACAATTTCAGCAGTTGGAGTCGGAGTAAGGTCTATTTTTTGACGACTCGCAGCCCTACTCATAACATAAATTTTTGCGAGTTCATGATTACCCATTGGTCCCAAAGCGACCCTAGAAGGATGTGATGCGCTCTCTATGGGGTGCAACGAAAGCAACTTCAGTAATCAGAACTCTTGGTGTTACATCCACTTGGGAAAAATGGCTTGGTTAACTATTAAACGAGTACGATTCGACTAGCATTCTTCGGAATCATATACATTTTAAATTCAGGTGAATGCTACTTGAAATGCAGCTATCATTAAAACGACAGAGCTCCTTTGGGTTTATTGGTCTTCATTGGGTTCGAAGTTGTACCTCAGTGCTAAACTGAGACGCTTCGGGTGTCAGTAGCCCCCGGCGAGTCTGACTATTTATGAGTTCTCCGTTAATATGTTTCTTGCGAGGATTGCTTCCCTGTCTTTCAGGATGATTGGCTTTACGAAAGCCTTGCTTTTCTTTGAAAATATACTATCGGGGATACTAGTGGAAAATATGCTATCGGGGATGCTAGTGAAAAGGATACTATCGGGGATACCAGTGGTTGTAGCTTAAACCCAAATTCGCGAGTATTGTTAGGTCCCGTTGGAGAACTGATCTATTCCCAGCCGTAAAGTTCTGTTCGTGAAGGGATCCAGGTGCTGTAGCTATTGGACTGAAGTTGCTGGGATTATGAATAAAGCAATCGAGGTAAAATAGCTCCGGATCATAGCCATAGGTTGAGTGTATAATTTTTGCTCCAACTGGTTGAGATCCACCGTAAAGATAAGTCGCAAGAAATCTTTTTCCGTCAATCGATATCACAGTTGGTCGCAAAGAGGATACACTCCCAAAAATCTGTCTTTCAGTACTGAAGTGTGAGTATAATTAAGCTGGAAGTCCAAACCATGCTTTTTTACCTCCATTCTTAGCGTGTTTATCATACCTTACTTGCGTTCTACGTTTTAAGTTGCATGCAACACTTTTTATACTTTTTTAAAAGCATAGAATGCATGGTGTGGACCTTGAGCTTGACCGACCATTCTTTCTCATTTGTTTTCATCAGATTTTGTATTACAAGATATTAATGAAGTAATAAAATTATAATAAAATAATTTTTAAGTTTTTCCAAAAATCAATTCTTACAGTTTTTTTTTTTTTTTTGGAAATGGTGTATTATTTCTAAATTTACAACCTTCACTTAGGCTGTTTACAGCCAACTTAACAAAAATCAATTTTTATATAATAATATATGTAAATGGATTTCTTCTCCTTAGATTGTAATCGTATATTATTGATTTTGATTAATTATGGGAAAATGATAATGGATATTTTTCTTGCAGACTAGATAATCAAAGATTAATGTGCAAAAATAAACTCCATATAAAATAAGTAGCTATTATTAAAAAAAAATTAAATACATAAATCATAAAACTGACGACCACCTTGTGTATAGTCTGAATAAAGTCGAAGACTTGTAAAGCCTTCTGGCGAGGTCCACATGTTTGCAAAAAAAAAAAAATAATAATAAATAAATCTGAGCATTATGCGTAAATAAATTGATCTAGCTGGCCATCTACTTCTATAACTGACTAACTGTCCATATATTCGGCTTTTTGTCTAGCTCTGTGCATAATTATTTGTCTATAATGCAACGTTTTAACCGACCGCCACCACCATCTCACTATAAGCAGCACCATTTAAAATTGTTTAAAATTTATGTTTTTGAATTTATTAAATGTTTATAGATTTTTGCGTACAACTTAAATGCGATAAATGATTTAATTGGTTTCGCTTAAATTTGGTAAGAAATGTAAAGTTAATCAATATATTAGACAATCTTTTCGTTCGCCAAAAAAACCCCCATTAAAAGGGAACGCAATATAAACTCAATCATGCACACTGAGGTTAGTTAAGAAAAAAAACTTTGTGTATGAACGATATGAGCAACAGCATTGGCAACAGCGACAGCGATTTCTGTGAATGAATTGTGAATAAATAAATAATGAAAAAATCAAATACTGGTGGACTTTAGGCATTTGCCTGAAAATGAGAGTAATTTTATTTAAAAAAAACGTAGCCAAATACAATTTGTTTTTACCAATAAAAAGTACTTTTACAGCAACAAAAATCAAAACTATTAACAACGTCAAATATTATTCGTGGACAAGGTTAAAAGTGATTGAAAAACGCATTTGTTATTTAAAATGATCGATTGAGTGAGCGAGTGCTCGCATTATTGGCACTACAATGGTGACTTGTTTAAAATCAATTAGTTTAACGGGCTGATTATTGGCCAAGGTGGAGCTGTTATACATAAAGACGGGCAGGCAGACATTTAACAAAAAAAAGTAACAGTGTGGTCTTGTAATCTCAATTAGGGCGAGCCATATTGAGTAGTTTTTTATAAAATTTGTTTGCAGTTTTGTTTAAAATAACAATTCAAAAACAACTTAAAGGATGTTGCTATTAAACACCAGAAGGTAAAAATCTGTCTTTCTAATAGTTCGAAAGAAGAAAAATGTTCAACATGCTGCTATTGAAATAAAAACAAGGTAACAAACAGTGGGAGATTTTAAAAAAGTCTTACGTGCAAGCATGCCAACAAACACGGAGGTTTGATATCAAATTGAAAATGATTTAAAATCAAACCTTTTCTCAAACGACAAACGCTTGATAATGATTTGCAAATCATTTGAAAATCATAGCACTCTCAACAAAAATTTTTAACTTGCTTTCAGACGTTATTCTCAAATGTTTTTCCAATGTAAATTTTAATACAATGTGGAAAATAAATGAAAAATATTTTTTTTTTTTTTCAATTCATTATTTATTTAAGGAACCTGTGAGCTTTACATTCGGCACCATAGCTAAAAGATGAAATCGTGTTATTTTCTTCCTCTAATTCTTGCAAAGACGAAATATTTGTAGCTAATTTTTATTTTGAGGATTGTCATGGCGTAGCAACGAGAGCGTTCAACAAATTTTTAATTGCTGCACTTTCCCGTTATATTTTTACTTACATTCTTACACTTTGTAATTAATTTTTTACTCACAAATTTATTTTATATTTTTTAGCAACAAATTAAGGTTTTTTTAAAGGCGCATTGACTACCCGTAATATGTAACTATTCTTTAATTGTGTAACACATTTAACTTTAATCGCCATTTTTTAATGCTTACATTTATTTTTCGCTTCAGTGCTGTCAATTTGTTTTTTTTTTTTTTTGGCTTGAGAATAACATTTGATAATAATTTTACATCAAATTGATAAAACATTTTATGTCAAATGTTTACATTCAAATCATTATCGATTTGAATTCAAATGTTAAAATCAAACAGCTGAAATAGGTTTGAAAATTGTGTTTGATGTCAAATTAAAAAGTCATTTCATATCAAAAGTTTGACTTAGTGCTTGTTGGGATAATACAAAACGATTCAATTCTACATTTATTCCGATTTAAAAGATCATACATTTGGGTTTTTGAAATTTCTCGGAGTGAACTTAGTTTTGCAGTTGTTTCACAATTTAACCCCCTTATGCAAGAAAGAATTAATGTTCACATAATTTAACAAACACATTAAGCCCATACACTTTTGCAGGGCTTAATGTGTTGGTTAACAAATGTGAACTTTAACTTTTTTTGCATAAGGGAGTGAAGCTTCCTTCTATGGCATTAACTCATGGAAAGACACACGTTTCAAGAACTTTTGCAAATTATTTAAATTTCTTTGACCAAAGCGAAAACACAGGCAAATCATATTTTCAGTTGACGCTCACTTCTGGCACGTGGAAAAACTTAGGCCCTAATCATGTACAAAGCAGCGCAACGCCAAACAATAACATTGAAACCACAAACAATGTCATAAATATTTTGTAATTTTGTTGTTGTTTTCAACAGAAATTCATGTACCGTTTTAAAATTTTCAACGACACAAGCAATGGAGCGTTTGAAATTTTAAGACGCAATGTGAATTTCTGTAGAAAGCAACAACAAAATTACAAAATATTTATGACATTGTTTGTGCTTTCAATGTTATTCTTTGGCGTTGCGTTAGTTTTGTGGCGTTGCGCTGCGTTGTACATGATTAGGGCCTTAATCAAATAAATTTAACATTTTTGGTGATCGATACAGTCACTTAAACTAAGGCAGCAGATAGTTTCAACAGCTCGGCGAGGGAGTTTATGATACATTGGTACTCAAAACTGTCAACACTTTCTGTAAGAAGAGCTGTAGGTCAGCACCAAACGTAAAATTACTGCATTTTCGGCTGATTTGTATACGCCATGGAAAATTGGATCCAGCGAATTTACTCGTGCTGGCGCCTCCGTGGCGGGCAATTCGATGTTAGACATGAAATTGTTAATGTTGGTAATAAAATTATTCACTGCAGTCAAAAACTCCAAATTTATTTATTATTATACCACACCACAATAGTGGAGAGGGTATTATGCGCTTGTGCTGATGTTTGTAACATCTTACAATATTGGCTATAGACCCATTCTAAAGTATACCCATGGACTCAGAATCACTGTCTGAGTCGACCCAACGATGTCCGTCCTGATGGATGGCTGCTTGCTGCTGTCCATGTTAACTTTGTGCGGAAAAAATTATCTCGCAATTTCGGAGATATTTCGATGAAATTTTTTAAATAGTTTTTTATTGCCATAAGGGCCAAAGCTATTGAAAACGGTGAGAATTGGTCCATAATTTCACATAGCCTCCATACAAGCTTCTTTCTCTAACAGATTCTTGGTGCAAATAAACCATTTTATTATGTTGTTATTTAGTTTAAATTTGGTCTAAATATATTCAATATAAAGGGTGATTTTTTAAGAGCTATAGGAAAGTTTTTAAAAAAAACACATAAAATTCAGAAAAATGCATGAAATCTTTATTTGAATCGATAGTACGGTCCATATAATTAATGTTTGAAGATTATTTCATGCAAATGTTGACCGTAACTGCGCCTCAAATGGTGCATCCGCTTAGTCCAATTTTGGCATACTCTTTCCAACATTTCGGCCGGTATCTCATGAATAAATGCTTCAATGTTGTCTTCCAATGCGTCAATTGAAGCGGGCATGTGTGTATAGACATGAGCTTTAACATAGCCCCACAAGAAATAGTCTTAAGGCGTTAAATCGCACAATCTAGGCGGCCAATTGACCGGTCGCAAACGTGAAATAAAATGTTCACTGAACTCGCCTCTCAATAAGTCCATTGTTAAGCGTGCTGTGTGGCATGTGGCACCGTCTTGTTGAAACCACATGTCATGCAAGTCAAGCTCTTGCATTTTGGGCAAAAAAAGTTGGATATCATCTCACGGTAGCGCTCACCATTCACAGTTACGTTACGATTCGCATCATCTTTGAAGAAGTACGGTCCAATGATGCCACCAGCCCATAAACCGCACCAAAATGCGACTTTTTCTGGATGCATTAGTAGCTCTTGCAATGCTTCTGGCTGATCTTCACTCCAAAATCGACAATTCTGCTTGTTAACGTACCCATTGAGCCAAAAATGAGCTTCGTCGCTGAACACAATTTTTCGATAAAAAAAAGTGGAAGAAGCGCGCGATGAACTTTCTTAAAAGAGCACGCATTTTGATAATAAAATTCAATAATTTGCAAGCGTTGTTCGTTTGTAAGACGGTTAAATTATAGACCAAACTGAAGATGTTTGACAGTGAAACAAAACACGAAACCTGCGTCAGCTGTTTAAACCAGTGTTGCCAAAAAGATAATAGCTAAAAAATCACACGTTACAATCAAAATCATCTTACCAAATTTTATTGGAATCCGTCTATATTTGGCAGTAGCACCCAAAAATAGACTTTAATGCAATAACTTTATTGAAAATGTTGGTAGTGACATAAATACTGGTGACAATAAATTTTGCGAAAGCCAATAATTCATCAAATTTCATGTTGGTAGGTCTAAAATTAACGACATGTCCCATATAAACCCCCATCCCAAAATCACTTAAAGACAAACAAGTGTCCTATAGATATATATATTAGGGGTATAACCAAAAAAAAAATACCTATCACGACGGGGTGGCCACTGATGTAATATCAAGAAAACAGTTTTTTGAGATCAATTTGGATAAAAAACCTTCCCCCCAAACCGTTTTTTCTAAAAGCTTCCAAAAAATAATAATATTTGAATTTTTAATTACCATACATACAGTCATGTACGATATATTAACTTCAGATACTAAAAATTGTCTTTGTTGAAGGAAATAAACTTTAAGTTCAAAGTGCATGTTGTTCTGCAATGTTGGAAAATATATTGCACAAGTATATGGGATAGAGAACCTCTCTGTCTTAGCAAAACTGCAAACAAATGAAAATAAAAGTAAATAATTGGGATTGTTTACTTTTATTCAAAAAAAGAGTTTCCGTGTTATTTTAACATACTTTTAACTGTTTGGATGTAGTATAATTGGTGGTATAAGTCTTAT
The DNA here is from genome assembly GCA_943735925.1 of Pollenia amentaria. Taxonomy (NCBI): domain Eukaryota; kingdom Metazoa; phylum Arthropoda; class Insecta; order Diptera; family Polleniidae; genus Pollenia; species Pollenia amentaria. The sequence goes on along the minus strand of OX031007.1, from coordinate 180,190,629 downwards.
TTGTGAAATAGCATAAAAATATAAATGAATGGTTTCTGTTTTTACAATAAGGATATTGTATTTTTAATAAACAAAAAAAAATCCAAATACTAAACTACAAAGTGATTTGGGGGGGAACTTTTTAACGCCCACGAAAAAGTGACCCCACTTTTCATCATAGATTTTCATGGTATATATGGCATGGATAGGTATTTTTTGATAATTTAAAAAATTGTTCAAAAGTTATACCCCTAATATATATATTATTAGTAATATTCTGCACGACGACCAGAGAACCAGTCTCAACTAGGGTTCAATGGGGACCAGATTAGAACAGTTGTTTCAATGATAATTGGGCACTTGCCGGTGGGGACTTATGCGAGTAGAATGGGTCTGGAATTCAACGTCTACTGCGGAAGATATCATGACGAGAAGAAAGAGGAAACTGTGTTTCATTTTCTATATCAGTCTCCGTGAATTCAGGGCATTAGGGAGAGATGCCTGGGAAAATCGGAGTTTTAATGATCTATCTAAGATAGTTTTAAGGCCGCTTCTTCTCTTCATAAGGAAAATGAATTGGTTAAATTTTGCAGCCCCGCCTATTTAAAACCTGCTCTAAAGAATGGGCTGGGTATTACAATGGGACCAATAAAGGCCCCAAGTGAGCTGTATTCGCAATGGCTGCCCAAGAAGTCTTACGTGACCTAGCAATTTATTAACAACGGCGTCAAGTTTTAGGAAAAACTTTTTAATTTCATGCAATTGCTGGAAACCATCACTCAAATTTTTTTGGAAAATTATTCCCAATTTTTTTTTACAATTTCATTTAATCTTTTATGGCGTGAAAAAGTACGGTAACTTAGCACACTAAACAGTTTAATCGACTTTGGTGTTTTCAAACAGATTTCATAATATTTTGCTATTTATTTCTACCAGCAGGTTTTCTTTCAAACAAATCAATACCACCTTAATTTACATGCACCATGTGCACTACTTGCCAGTTACTTATTTTCAATGTAGTTGTCAATTTAATTTCTGCTTTTATTCATCAAACATTATTTGACCTTTAGTCGGTGTTAAAAATAAAACAAAATACCTTAAAAATTGGATCAATAATTTTCCGAATTCCATTTTATCGACTTCGACATGAGAAATATTTAAACAATTTAAAATTTAATTTAAATATTTGGCGCAAGCCAATTTCCTACTGGAAGGCCCAATTGTATTATAACAAAAAGAAAAATTAGGAATTCAATTGCGACAATAATTATGATTTCATTGTTACAGACATATTTTTTTTTATTTAAGAAAAAAAAAAAATGTGTGTAATGCCTTTTTTAATTAAATTTATTTAACAAAATTTTTTTTTTTTTTTTAGATGTTGTTGTGTTGATTTAATCGTCTACTTTTACTTATTCTCAATTTGATTTAAAAAAAAAACTCCACCGTCATTATCCATCATTTATAACTTTTGTTTGGAAAATACCGAAAAATACCTGCATTTAAAATATTTAATTGATTGTTTTCAAATTTAACAGATTTTTTTTTAAACAAACAAAATTGGTTGTGTGCACCGCCACACACATGCAAAACTTTAAAATCATTGATTTTATTTCTTTCTTTTCTTGGAGGGGCTCATTGTATTTATCTGCATGTTTTTCAAACAATTTGATTTATTTAGTGCGGTGAATTTGTTAAGTCACTTTGGCAAATAAACTGAAATGATTTAATTAAGTATTTGTGTGTGTGTGTTTTTATTTATTTTTTGTTAGGAATTTTATCAGCACTGGCCAATTGTTTACACACACACCCAATGTTGGTTTTATTTGATTTTTCCGTCATGTAATTTATTTGAATTGAAGTATTTTTGTTCACCAAAGTCAAAGTCAATGACGTTTAATGTAAAAAGTGTCAAAACTGTTATAAGTTGGCTTAGAATAGTTTGATTGAAAACAAATTCCGATTATAAAAAAACACTAAAAATGAGCTAGATTTGTTAGGGCTTTTTTTTGCTTATTTTGGCAATATCTGCTTTTTTTTTAGTTATTTTTGCAATATCGGCTTTTTTACTTATTTTGCCATTTTAAGATCATTTTTAATTTAGGGGGCAAAATCTGCCTATCAGAAACTATCAAACCGATTTTAATGAAATTTAAAACATAGATAGATCCCTATTCATATAGCCAGACACTCTCGAAAATTTATTTTTACATACTGTGGTGTTGGGCTTGACCGACTATACTTTCTTACTTGATTTGTAAGTTTCTCCTTCTTAGCGGTACTGTAACGTTTTGTAATAAGCCTTTTTATCAACGTATTTTATTATTTGCTTGCTTAAATTCTTTTGTCTCGAAAAGTCCATATCTGTATTATAACGATCAAATTCCTCAGTCACACACAATTTGATTCAAACTTGATTTATTAGATTCAGAACATATCATTTATAGAATTCACGTTTTTGTTTTTTTATATGCTGACCTATTTGAAAGATATTGCGAGCAAAAAAAATTTTGGTCTAACCAAGAGGGAAATTTTACAAACTTTTACATAAAAATCGAATTTCACCGCGCTATTTTGCTCCAATCGAATCCAAATTAGTTTCATTCGATTCGGCACATATCAGTTATAGAATTCACGTTCCTGTTTTTTCTATTTTTTGTTATATTTCAAAAATATTGCAAGCAAAACAAAAATTTGGTCTGGCCAGACCAAGACGGTAATCCTGGGGTTAAATATAGTTTTTGTATAAAGTAACGTCTGTTAGTCCCCTTCTCTCTGTTTTTGGTTTAGTAACGTTTTTTTTTTTTGCATTTTTAATATAGGTTAAGCTATAAGAATTCCTATGTATATATTGGAATGAAAGTGATTTGCGGAACCAAATATTGTGCATTTCTGCAAATGTTGGGTTTTTACACGAAGTTGTAACAAAATTGGATACAAAAATGCCTGATGCTCAGTTTTATCAGTTTTATTAAAAAATGAAGTATTTTCGGTACCAAAAAATATTGGGGATATTTTGGGAGGCAAGCGAAAATGTGAGTCCAATCGTATAAAATACACTTCAGAGCAAATACTCAATTTTAAATATGCTCCCTTAACATCAGTAGACGTAGAAAGAACTTTTTCTATGTACAAGAAAAAGACAGTTTTCTTTTCGAAAATTTATCGCATCAATTTATAATTTACTGTAACAACGTATTAAACGAATAAAGTGGAAAATAAACAATAAATTTAAATTGCTTTTTTTAATTTTAACTGCTTATTTTCATGTATTTAAACGCTTTTTTTAAGAGCTTAAAACTGTTTTTAGTGCTTTATTTTGGTTGCTCTAGTTATTAGAAATTACATGGTTTTTCAAAAATCCTTACTTGGCCTTAATAACGATTTTTAAGACAAAAACTATTTAAATGGTACTTATGTATATTTACTCGGATAAAGACAGCAGTCTATAATTTTAGATATTTCATTAAAATAATCGTAATTTTCAAAGCGAAATGATACAGGTTACAGCATCAGTTAGATAGATAGCTTTGCTAGCCGCCCCTTTTTATGTAGGCAAATATATTCTAAATGTAAAATTCCTTACAAAAACAAGTAGGAGTGTTATATTAGGCTATGCCGAATCCAGTGCTGCTACTTTGTGGGTAATTACGCGAATTTGGTGTAATTCTTACTCCCGTGGGTAAAACGTGGGTAATTTCTTTGAGGTGTGGATCAGGTGTAATTTGAAATTTTTTCATTTTAAATCAAATATTATAAGGTTTTGATTTTAGTGATAAAATGTATACCATTTAAGATATTGCTGATGTAAAAAAAAATTTACAGTATATTCAACCAAAGTCACTGTTTATTTTAAAAAAAGATTTCCATAGTTTATAAAGCGATTGGCGCCAGATGAACAATTAGATTGCGATAAATATGAGCTTCATAGTAATTAAGAGCCTGCAGTTTATTGGAAAAAGAAGGTATTTATACTAAAAAAAACCCCTGGAGGAAGAAATGTTCCAATATTACAAAAAGTAATGAATTTTGTGTTTGCTTTAACATTTAAAATACTTTAGCGCCCTCATTTGTTAAACAGACTGGCATCTAAAACTATTACAGGAATTTTATTTACTTAGTTCCAATTTATACGATGCAAGTCTTATTGATCAGCTTGCTACTTAATAGGCGTGAGAGACAAGGGGAAAAGAAATGAGTTTTCAGCTTGATGTACTCGTCATATACGTTTTGTTTTCTCATGCTCAATGTAAAAAACGCACACATACGTGTGTACTTCATACATAAAATAGTAATATATCAGCAAAAAGAAAGCATTGTGTGAACGACGAAGATGATTCAAATTAGAAAATGTGATAAGTTTCAATAAGACTTCCAACGTATAAATTGGGATTTAATAAAGAATACAAAGGAACCGCATTGAACATTTTGAATATTACCTAGATATATGGAAGTTGAATTTATTATTTTAAGTTTTTAAGTAATTTTTATTTATTTATTTGAATTACTAAATGTATGGCTTAATAGTATGACTAATATTGATCTTATTTAAGTGCATAGGGTACTATGAGTTTATTCTGATATGTGAAACACATTCACTGAAAAAGTGCTTTATCAATTAAAAAAATGGTTCAAAAAGTGTTTAAATTTAATAAGTGTGATAATTAAATCAATTATTTTTTTAGTTGAAAGAAAATTAAAAATTTAATTTTGATTTAATTAACATTATAGTTGTTTTGATTTTAATTAAATAACAAAAATCATAATTGACTTTTTTTGTTTAAAATAAAATAAATTAAACATGTAGAATTGTTGTTGGGAATTGTAAATATTTAATTAAATAAATTAACACGTTGTTTGAAATGGCGAAGTTTTTTGATAATTTTTTTTAATTAAAATTAAAAATATCATTTATTGAAAAAAAATATTCACAATTTTACAATTTTTTGTAATCAATATAATCATTTTATAATCATTTTGGTAATAGGTGCAAAATCCAACAAATTGTTTGCTTGATATTATGAATTTGGTATAAATTTAGTGATAAGAGAAAATTACTCGTATTAATTTTTTCTGTGTACGAATCTTTGTTGTAGTATATCGATCCACTTAGAATCAATACCTTAGTCATACGCCCTTCTGACTGGTTGTCTGTCAATGTAGACCTTCTGCACAAAGTACAGGTCGAAATGTTTCAGATGATTTTATGAAATTTGGTTCATATATTTTTAGAAAATTTTGAGAATCGGTCATGTCCATAATTTCACATATCCCCCATACTAACGTTTTTCCTAATAGAGTCTTTGTGCCAATTAACCATCTTAATATGTTGATAATTGCACAAAAATTTGCCCAAATATATTTAATTTTAACCTAAATTATCTTACGAAATTAATTTTGGAATTAGTCGATATTTGACCATGGCTCTCATACAAATACCACTCAGGAAATTATCTTGTAATGTCCTAACTGCAAAAAAAATATCTACAATGTCATGGCAAAATGTTGTGCTGGCAGGTAAAGCATTAAACGTAGGTCATATATAAAAACCCTCCCTTAAATCACTTTAAGATGAAAAAATCTCAAATAGATGTAGTTACCAAATAATATTCGCCATTAACAATTTTTATATTATTAGTCTCAACCTTCACTTTACTTTGATAGGTCCATAATTGCATATGTGAACTAAGAAGGGCAGAACACTCTTAAAAATTTGTCTGTAAATACTGTGGTGTAGGTATCAAATGTTCGTAATTGACAAAATATGTACTTTCTAATTTGTTCTTTTTTTATAATTAAACGTAAACTTGACAACAGGTTTAATTTAATTTTGCGCCAAGGCGAATTTCCGTCAGGTGGCGGCGAAGAGACAGCCGGTTATTTTTTTAGTCAGGCCAGAATTGTAAAAAGTTCTGTTTGCATGTGCTCTTTAAAATTGTGTTTATAAATTAAATTTTAGTTTGCAAATTATTAATGAAAAAGTTAAAAAATAAAGAGATGATTAATAAAAATGTGTAAAAATTGAGTACAGATCGTTTTTAGGTCACAAAAACTAATTTTTACCATTATCACTATATCTTTAAGGTATTTTTATGTTTATGTACGGTTTTCATATTTAAATGCATAACCTGAACACAGAAAAGAGACAGTTTAAATTATTTTCAATACAATGGCCATTTAAACCGAATTTGCAATTTAGTGCTCACCAAAATTTAAACTTCTGCAGTTATAAGAACTCTTATTTTCTTAATTCTAAAAATAATTTAATTTTTTTTCTATTTTTTGACTCAAATGTTAGGTTAATTTTAGTCTATTGCTGCCAAATACGTTTTGTATTCAGTCCCAAATTTAAAAGCAACATTCCTTAAAATATCCGCTCTAAAAATAAAATGTCCCCAAATGAATTATTTTTAAATACATTATTAAGGCCGGGTTTTTGAGATGTGGATTAAGTTTAAACTTAGTTTAACGTACTCTGAAACTCGGATTTTTCTGGCGAAATTGCGATTTTTTTTATTATTTCAATGAAAGCCAAAATTTTAAGCCAAACCAAGCTGTTCCATCAAAATTTTATATACACACTTGGTAATAGCGGCACAAATATGTTTGCAGATTAACTAAACCCAGTTTAACTGAGATCTTGAAAACCCAGCCTAAGTTTTAATATTATTAATCAGAGGGGATTATTTGTATCTTATAAATTTGTATTTAAAATTCATATTAGCATAGATAATCACACTAAAGCAATAGTTTTTTTTAACCAATTTTACAATTTGAAAATTATTTCTGACCAAAAATATACGTTATTAAAGAAAAGGGAAATTTTGATCATTCAGCTAATCCAAAAAATTATTAATATATGTTTTTTAAATTTCTTGTATGACTGCTGGTTTAAATATAATTCTTAAAGCGTCAATCATACCTTTAGCATTAATTGTTTCAGCATGAAAATCCATGTTTAACCATTTTATATAGTTTATGAACTTCTGAAGCTGTGAACATTTAAATTGGGGAGAATTAGGGTTATAGTAACGACCCCACAAGCAAATTCATTTTACGCGTGAAATATCAAATGGCTTAGCCATTATATTTGTGGACATACGTTTACAAGTAATATTACTTCTTAAAATGTGAACAGGTCGACCTAAAAAAAGATGTAAACGTTTTTTACATGGTCCAATTAGAAGCTCTGCGCGAAACGCCTGCTGATTTTTTGCAGAGTTGTGTTTTTTTCGTGCAATTGTTTTTGTAGCAATTGTTTTGGACATCTTTATCACTTTTCTATGCACTTTTGGTGCATTGTTGTAGTTTTGCGCAGACCTACTCATTGGATCATGGTTTTTTAGATACATAAAATTCTGCTGCCGATACATTTTGAATAAAAAACTGATATAACGATCAGTGCAATCAGACTTTTCAGCCGTCCGATATTAAATTTGCTTAATAATTTGTTTAATATAAATTGTATAAAAATTAGTTTTTCACTAAAAAAAACTTTCAGATTTTATATAGGTTAGCCTGTAAAAGAACTAAAACTTTAAATAATTTACCCAAAAAGAAAAAAGTTTTCTTTTACATCCTCAACATAAACCCAAAATAAATTTTTTTTAATCTAATTTGAGATTGCAACCCCAAATATGGTATCCCTGCTTTAGCCAACTGTTTTATGCAAAGCGAATTCATTTATATATTAATTCGCCTTGTTTTTGACATTGCATGACCAAACATTTAGAATATTTCTGGCGTGGGAATTATATGGTATCTTTAAAAAATTAATTAATCTTTGTAAAAACGGACGTCACTGTAAAAATTCTTCGCGGGCTAGACCTACATACATTAAATTATTGACCGACAATCAGAGAGTTTTCTTTTTAGAAATTTAAACTAGCTTGAGTAATATATCATGAATTATAACAGTTTTAGCGGAACTAAAATTATTTTCGGGAGGAGAATCTATATCGAACCCATGGCAAATTATAGACCAATCATCAAAAAAATTTGTAGAGTGCTTTCTAGTAATAAAAACCCTAAATAAGACCAAGTTTCGATATTGCAAAGCAATTTGTTATAGAGTTTTATAGTTTTAAAGTGGGTTTGCGAAGGCTGTTTAATATGGTGCATAAGATAAATTATGGACCGATTATTACACAATTGCATGGTAATATTTCTGGCCATATGAAACTTAATTGGACCAAGTTTTACAACAATATCAATATCTGCTACGGTTTAAGGCGTATTTATAATTTTCCAGAGTGGGCCTTTGAGGGGAATATGGTCAATTACGGACCGATTTTTACGACATTTTCTACTATGACTTAAAGCTTTATGGGACAACGAAATAACAAATTCTGATACAAACGGTCGTTACGGTTTTAGGCGTACTAAACTGTTTTCTGAGAGTAGGCTTTATATGTGGTCTATTGTAAATTATGGACCGCTCCTCACGAAATTTAACGGTATGATTTCTAGTCTTATAGAACGAAATTCTGCAAAATTTTATATTAATCAATGCATTATACCACCATCCGTTTTAGTTTTTGTAATAAAATTATCAATTTTTTAGGTTGGTGGTTCCACATTTGGATTCTAATCCTACTAAGCCGATTTTGCTGGACTTCAGTTCCAATTTGCTTGGGATAACTAAAAGTAATTTGACACCAACATCGTTCTTTTCCTTTGAGTTTTTCGAAAGTGAGCGTGTTTTCAACAGACAGACGAAAGAATGCAATGGCATGTTGTTCCTTGTGCGAATAATGAAGGCTTTTAGAGCTTTTAATGAGTTTTCGCGTCGATTTGTTAGGGCATATTTAACCCTTTGCAGGATATTTTGCATATATTAATCTAAAGATAATTTCTGCAGAATTTTTTAAGTTTGTAACGCATATTCTACCTTTTGGAATTATGTATTAAATATATTCTGCAAATTACACAAGTGATAGAAGTAGCAATTTTAAGTTAAAAAAAGTGACCTAATGAGAATTTTCAGCAGAAAAACATGCCGACGAAAGTTTTGATTTTTGTAAAACCTGAATATTTATACGCTACAATGAAGGATATTAAACGTATATGCTAATTGTGTAACACATATCGTTACCTAAAACGCAAAAGGCCCTAACTAGCCGAAAATTAATAATCGACTTTTTCATTGATTTTGATATATTGCATCAACACAAAAGTCCACAACAAATTTTTGAATCTTTCGTCCAAAATTAGAGATTTTATTAACAAAAAACAAAAAGCCCTATCTACAAAATAGTATACGATAAACGCTAATAGACATAACTAACCGTTTGCATTATATGCAACATTGTTACTTGTCAAAACCACTGGTAGGTTTTACAAGAAAAATAAAAGAATATTAATTATAAACAGTTTAAGGCAATTTATCAATTTACAATTTTCAAAATGTTAGACCTTCAATAACGATCGTCTCCGAATCACTTTCTTCATATTACTAAATTGGTTAAATGTGTTATTTTGTAATGAGGTCTGCGTGCCCTGGTATCCACATAAGCATTATTTTCGACAACTTCGCAATATCATTTAAAGACATTCGAAATTCGCCAGTTAACCCGCCAGAAATGCGTTGGCAGCCTTGCTATCAGTAAACATACATACATTTACTTCAATAGTGGCATAACTTAAAAAAATTCATTTTGAGATAAACACGTTTTGAGTTTTAGATTTGCTCTAACTACTTTAAAAAAAATAACGACAATTCTCTTCAAACGGGAAAGAATAAAAGATATGAAGATGATATCCAATATAAAGTAAAACATAGCGAATAATTCACATTACTTACTCTAAAATTTAATTTTTTTTTTGTTATGGCACTATTAAAGTAAATGATCGATATATCCATCGATATGCGATAATACCTTAGCCAGTTAGCCGACCGCCTAATAGCAGAGATTTCCGGCTGACGAAAGGGAACCTTTATATCCAGTTCCTCTTTTTAGAAACATCCCCCCTCCTCTCCCGTCCCTAACTGATTTATGTCATATTTTTCACAATTTTTTAGAGAATATTTTAAAGTTGTAATGCATATTAAATGCACATAAAACACTTGTTAATATATTTTCGGTTTCCCTGCTGATAATATTTTAACATTTACTTTTTTGATTTAGGCATAATTAACAACAGGATTTTTTATGGCATGCAAAAGTTTTCCAATTTTCTTGATATAAACCATTTTATTTATTTTTACTGTCACAGTTCAGCTACAAATTATAGTTTTATTAGAGAAAATAAAGCAATAAAGGCAAAAAAATGCCTTCTACAATTGAATCATGAATTTCGAAAAGGGCTCAGGTAAAAAAATACACAAAAAACAGAATATCTCTTAAACCATTTGACTTTTTAAAGCAGAGTTTTTTTTTTTTCTTAAAATTATAAGCCTCTGTTTATGTTTTAATAGAAAAACATAAAATTATTTAAAGTAATATTAAATGGAGAAAATGGTCATTACAGTTTCCGGAGATAAGCGCTTTTCGAAATTTTTTTTATTTTTTGTGGTTTGAGTAGCAAAATGCTAAATATTTAGATTATCTATTACTTATTATATTCTTATTACCTTGACCTTTTTCTGGCCATACCAAATTTGTGTTTTGCTTGGAATATTTTTCGCATATAACAAAAAATCAAAAAAACAGGGACGTGAATTCTATAAATTATATGTTCTGAATCGAATGAAACTAATTTGGATTCGATTGGAACAAATAAGTGGGTTGAATTCCATTTTTATGTAAAAGCCAGACCAAGTTTTTTTTTTCCTTGAAAGATATTTCAAATAGGATAAAATATTAAAAAAAAACAGATAAGTGAATTCTAAAAATGATATGTTCTAAATCGAATGAATCAAGTTTGAATCAAAATAAACTACGGCCCATTATGCGCTTAGTTCAATCTAACTACAAAAACCTAACGCAAATGTGCCCAATTAAAGACTACGTTTTCGATGACTTGCATATGGAATAAAATAATGAAATAATAAAAGTATATAATAAATTTGTATAATCTTAAGTAATTAGCCTACGTTCAATAAAAAATATATTTATTTCCTTTTTATTTAATTGGGTTTTTTAGCTGTACAAATTGTGGTCTGGCCAGACCAAGAGGAGAACTTAGTGGTAAAAAGATACCGAGAATCCTAGGGTTAAATATTATATTTTTCATATATTTTTTCAAGCTTTAGGTCACTTTAAAAAAAATTAATTAAAATGTTGCTAATATTTAAATATTTTAGGGGTCCGCGGGCCCCTAAATAAATCTCATCTATCTGTGCTTCATATTTATGTGTGTCGGTTGCTTTACTTGTTTAAATATAAACATTTATTTCAATTTCGTTAAAAAATAAGGCACTAAAATGTATTAAGTTTCGAATACAATTTCATATTGTTGACACATTTTAGCAAAAATCTTTAAAAAAAATTTTGCATTATTTTTAGTATTATTTAAAATAATTTTTAGCATAAGTCCGTGTGAATTCTACACACATAAAACAACAAAAACAAAACAAAATTTTATATTATAATATTTAAAATTTTTCACAATATGACACTTTTTGATTAATTTTATGCCATAAACACATAATTAATAATTTTTTCCAACACATTTTGCTTTTTTGTTTTGGCAATATCAAGGTCTATCCATTAGGTCTGCTTAAGGAGCCAGATGTTTATTTGGTTTATTCCTCAACCATGTCAAAAATTGTTTACATTTAGCTTATACATGTATATTTTTGTTTACGTTTTTTGTTTTTTGCCACACATACATGCATACAAAACACGTTTTTCCTTTTGTTTTCCCTATGTAGTAGTAAGATTTTGACAACCGTGAGGAAAATTACACAAACAAAATGCCTGTTGTTTTTTTGTACTGTTGTTTGTATTGTTGTAGCGGTAAGCAAATCTATTGGATAGGCCAAGGCGAATTCAACTACAGGTGGTGTCGAAACGCCATCTGATTTTGACAGTTCGAGCTACTTTGTTTTGATTTGTTAGTGTTTTGTTAGGAATGGTTGACATTTTGGACAGTAAACACTAACAGTGCAATGAAAAAACCCTGTATTGTTTCTGTTGTTTTTGGATTGTTGTAGTATCGACACCCCCTGTAGTTGAATTCGCCTTGGGATAGGCCTTCGCAATATGTTCTTATTTCTCACCAACTTACAGTCTTTATATAAATTTTTTGACACTTAAAGCGAGCAGAGTAGCATTTTGTGGTATAAAAAACTATTTAAAATCTTAAATTATTTAAATATTTGCCGATATTTCAGAATACAAATTAAACAAACTTTGTTTTTAAAAGTTTATAAATGCAGACAGCATTAAATAAATTGAAATTTTTCGAATTACTACAATTTTATTTTAGAAAATTTTCTCACCGCTATATGTGTACCTCCAAAAAGAGCAAAAAACTCTATTTTTAAAAATTTGTATATAAGTCCTTTTCGAAATTCAATTAAAACCCTGCGTTTAGAAACATTTGTAAGGTGCTTAAAAAACTCTTAAAAAATAAAACTTATTACACATTTTAAAGAAGAAAAACTTAAAAAATTCTTATGTAATACTTGAATACCTTAATTGTGGTCTTATGCCGACATTTCATAGTTATGTAATTTAGTTACCCATTATAAGGGTATTTTCAAGTTCTTTGTTTGTCTCTCAACTGCACAATAATTACAAATATAAAAACCCAATATTTAATCAAACCTTTCAATTCTTGTTTCACATCAATCAAATTGGTCAAATAAGTGAGAGGTGATAAAAGTTAAATGTTTTACTAAGTAAAAAAAGTACAAACAAAAATATAAGTTATAGTTCCCTTCTCTACAATTAATTTAAACAAAAACATTTTGCTCTTGAAAAAGTTCCTGCTGAAATAAAAAATGCAATTCACACCACACCTTAAAGCACAACATTAACACTAACTTCCAAATAAAAATATATATTCTAGAGAATGTTAAGAAAAAAAATTAAGTAGCGAAAAAATTAAAACAATTTTACGTTACCTAAACAAATAAAAACCGCAAAGGAACTACTGAAAAACATAAAAAATTAACTAAATCTAACAATTTTAATATTCAAATTAAAATTATAATAAAAACCAGTATCAGTTAAGAAAAACTTATAACTAAAATTTAGTTTATTAAACATTTATTTTTTTTTTTTTTTTGCTCGAACTAACTTATTTGCCACCACAAGAAACACCAGCACCATATCGTTGAAATACATATCTGACTTAAAACACCACCCGATCAAACAAGTTGACCTTCTGAGTAAAAAATAATTTAAACGAAACTGAACAGAACCCAAACGAAACTGATGAACTGTAATTGTAACAACAATAATATTAATAATAATAAAAATTGTAAAAAAAAAAGTAGTAATGAGACAAAGGCAAAATATATACAAAATGTAGAAGTACTTTGTCATATAAAATAACAACGTCGCTCAAACACCAATTTATGACAACTTCTCATGGACAAGATATTGTTAACGATTTTGAAGCTAATTGCTAATTTTGCATTTGTTTTAATTACAGTGTAGTTAGAGCCAAAAGTACGAAAAATTTTAGTTGAAGGAGAGCAGATAAATGACATCGAACAGAGCACTTCAATTAGGTAACAACAAAAAAATACTCTCAGAAAAAAATAATCTCATACTGAAATTTAAAAAAAAAATCAACAGAAAGTACAATTTTACTTTTGCAAAAATACTCTTATACACAATTTCTATTGAAAATATATTTAAATGTTTTAAAGAAAGAACTCTTTTACACAAAATATTCTATAAGAAATACGTTTCTATACAGAATGTTCTATAAAAGTTCTCTTAAACAGCAAATGTTCTAGAAGGAATACTCTTATACACAAACTTAAAAAAAAAATATATAAATACTCGCTTTGTGGTCCCGACGCTGCTCAGGATTTTCTAAATAAAAATAAAAAATAAAATTCTGGAGAATTTTGTTAACATCTTGAACCCAGCGCTCTCTACCGGGTCAAAATTTGATCAGGAAACGTATTTTTGTTTAATTAATATATTTTGTGAACTTTAGCCAAATCGTACAATAAATAAAAAAAAAATGAATACCACGACAACAGCACCACCTATCGGGATTAAGCTTAAGAGAAACCTAGCTCCCGACTAAGATAATTTATTGTCCAAGTTTGGTATCAATCGGTCCAGCAGTTCTAGAGTTTTAGGAGCACATACAAGGCACAAAATATATATATGTATATATATGGGGGATTTCATGTCAAGTGACCCAACTTTTGAAATCGATGTCTTCCGATTTGGATGAAATTTGCACCAAGGTTAGTCTTATTGGATAGTAGCTTAGACACAAATTTTCAACAAGATCGGTCAAAAAGTTTCTGAGTTAGAGGGGGTCAAAATTTTACATTTTGGCCAAACCGGTGTTCTTTCTCGTCCATGTAACTTATTATCTATTGGTGTTAGCAAAATTTGTCCCAAACAAATTAGATAGCTATTTCTTCACGCTATCGAAAAAAAATAAAAAATAAGTTTTAAATTTAAAAAAAAAAATTTTTTTAAAAATTTAAAAAAAACAAAAAAAAAATATTATTATTATTATCATCCAAATCGGAAGACATCGATTTCAAAAGTTGGGTCACTTGACATGAAATCCCCCATATATATAAACATTTTTTTTTTTTTTTTTTTTTTTTTTTTTTTTTAAATCGCCTCGTATGCCACATCTAACAGCCCTGTTTTTGTATACCAAATATTGCTAGAAACAACTGGGACGAAAGACAAATTATTCGCAACGAATATTCGTCATCAAAAATAGAGTACATTGGTGTATCTGAAAATACACACAATCATTGCGTAGACTGAAATTCGTCGTGCGTAACGAAGTCTGGGATAGGTTTATTTCTATTTCTTACGCAAACGAACGACAAATAAATTTGGACAGGGTGACCGTTTTTAATAGAATTTCTTAAGTGTTTTATTAAATAATGTTAATATTTCTTTAAAAACTGTTTTATTTTACATTTATTTATACCATATAAATTGAATTACCACTTTTTTAATTATACTTATATATATTGTTCCACTAAGATTTGAGATAAGAGAAATCGAAAAGGCTATTCATGATTTAAACCCGAAGAAAGCCCCTGGTTTTGATAAGATCAGTAACAAAATGCTTTTGGAGCTACCCAGCATAGCAAAGAAAATTATTCTCTTTATTTTTAATGCTATTTTACGCCTTGAATACTACCCTCAGGAATGGAAAGTATCCCTAGTTACCATGATACCTAAATCAGGAAAGGATCCTACAAAAGTTGAGTCATATAGACCTATAAGCTTATTGTCTAATATATCAAAGCTGTTTGAGAAGCTGTTAGTGTCAAAATTAACCCCAATTTTAAATGTAAATAGATGTATTCCAAACCATCAATTCGGCTTTAGAAGAGAACATAGCACAATTGAACAAACCCATCGTATAGTAAACGCCATAAGAAAAACCTTTGAAGAAAAAAAATATTGTTCCGCCCTCTTCATCGATGTTTCTCAAGCTTTTGATAAACTCTGGCATGAAGGCTTATTACATAAATTGAAGCTAAATTTACCAGTAAACACACACAAGCTGTTAGAAAGCTACTTAGTCGGTCGAAAGTTTATTATTAAAGAAGGTGCTTTTATAAGTTCTCCTCAGCCAATTGACGCTGGAGTCCCTCAGGGAAGCATCATGGGCCCACTGTTATACCTTATTTATACCTCAGACATGCCAACAAACAACCACACCCTAACTTCAACATTTGCTGAGGATACAGCTTTTTTAAGCGTGCACGAAAACTGTCATGAAGCTTCTCGCTACTTGCAGGATCATATATTTGAACTGGAAAAGTGGTTAAAACAATGGAGGATAAAGGTTAATGAGCAAAAATGCGCACATATAACATTCACCTTGCGTCGGGAGTCATGTCCCCCTATTAAAATCAATAATCAATTAGTGCCCCAACAATCGCATGTAAAATATCTCGGAATTCATCTAGACGGCGTTTAACATGGAAATGCCATATAGAATCAAAACTAACACAAATGAAACTAAAAGCAATTCAACTTAATTGGCTTTTTGGAAGAAATTCTGTTCTTAGCCTCGACTGCAAACTTCTACTTTACAACTCTATATTAAAGCCAATCTGGTGCTACGGTATTCAGCTATGGGGCACTGCCTCGGCTTCTAATATCGAAAAAATTCAAACGCGACAAAATAAACTTCTTCGAATAATCACAGCCGCTCCCTGGTATGTTAAAAACTCAAATATTCACAAGGATCTCAATGTGCCGTTAGTAAAAACTATTATTACGAAGTATGCAGTAAAATATTTAAAAAGACTTGAGTCGCACCCAAATCCACTAGCTCGAAATATTTTAAATTACAGCGGCCACTCTAGATTAAGGAGAAGAGATACAGCAGGACTCATCAGACAAGAAGAGCGCTAAACATCTACATATGTGAACAGAAACCGTGAAGAGAAAAATTTGCGTCTAGCATTGGCAGGACAAAAATAAAGTATTAGTATAAGATTTGATTAATTATTGTTAGTTCATATTTAATTTATGAAGATTCAATAAATAAATAATGAGAAAAAAAAAATATATATTGTTGTTTTAAACTAATTTTTGTCAATATTTCTTACTAGTAGTAGTTTTTTTTTTTTTTATTAATGATGATTTGATAAATGTAAACAAACAAATAAGAAAAATAAATTTACAAGAAACTTTTAATAAAATTTGGTGCTACATACATATTTAAAAAGAAGAAAATGACATAGATAGCAATAAAATAATTAAAAAAGAAGTTAAGAAAAATAAACCCTTATATAATCTGGCGTCTAAGGTATTTTTTTTTTATAAATTGAAAAAAATTTAAAATTACATTAATTCCACGCACTTATTGTGTCTCATTTGACGAATTAACGCAACGAATTCTTGCCGACGAATTTGTCGTGCTATACGAAGTTCTTCCTTCGTCCCAGTTGTGTTTACCCCACAAGAATGATAGAAATAAAGATTACACCTTGCGCATGTGATGACGTAGTAGTTCCCTTATAAAAGTTACCAATGCTTTTTTCATCATTTCATTATTTCTTGGAAAAAAATGTATGTATTGCGTGATAGTTTGCTACCCTACAATTAATTTACTCACAGAGTTTTCAAAAAAAATTTATATCAATTGTCAAACAAACTAATAATTTTAATAAATATTTTATATTAAAAATATTATTAAAATAATAAATTAATATTAAAAGTTGTATAGCAAAAGAAATTAAAATTTTAAAAATTGAAGAGAGTAAAAAAGAGTGAAAATATGAAGTGTGCAGTGGGAAAATGCAAATAAAGTAACAGCCAAAAACAAGTGAAAAATTGTGTAAGTAATAACGTTTAGCGTGTTTTTAATAATATGCTGACATTTTTGACTACAGCTGTATCATATTACAATTTTCCAAAAGATTCAGCCCAAACTAAGCTATGGGTAATTTTTTACAAGCGAGTGAAATCTCAGTAATTTTGAAGAAAGAAAAAATTTGTGCTATACATTTCACACAAGAAGATTTTGAAATGGGTAAGTTAACTAAAATTTAATTTTTGCAGTTCATTACTTAATTATTTTGAATAAGATTTGAAAATCGTCGTGCACCAAACTAATAGATAACATAAATTATTCATGGGTTAACCACCTAAGTGAAGGTGGGTTAAGTAAGACATCAAGTGCATTAATGGAAACGTGGAGATCATGTGATGCTATATCTTGCAATTAAATGGGAAAAATTTGTTGCTTAAAAGCAAAATATTTGCAAAATCATTTGTTAGAAGGAAAGGAAGTTGAAGTAAGTTAAGACATGAAAAAAATATTTTTTAGATGTAGGAAGTATTTTCGAATGAGGTTACTAAAAGCCGAGATTGCTTAAAATTCCAACAAGCCAAAGTGTGAACTAAATAACATTAGAAACTAAAATTCTTGAAGTATTTTCCCTTTTTCGTCTGCTTTAATTTATGTAGTAAATATAGAGTTAATATATTTTATGTATGTATATATTTATGAAATAAATAAAACTATGAAAAAATAACTTGAAGAAAAATTCTTTTATTTTAAATAATTTAAATAGAAAAATTATAAATTCTCCCACTGTAATGTTTACACATAATTATATCAGTTTGAGAGCTAAAAGATTTTAGCCAATGAGAACACAGGTTGTGTGACGTCAGACTTACTACATGTGCAGTAAAATAATTTTATGCCTGCCTGATGTCGTAATCTTTATTTCTATCATTATTGTTTACAACATATCCGGTGCAGGCAACGTTGCCAGATTTGACGATTTTTTTACACAGAAAAAAATTATAATAGCAATATTGAATACCATATTCGTCAGTACAATTACTGTTTTAATTAAAAAAGCGAAAAGAAATTTTAATGTGATATTAATTTAATTCAATAAGAAAATTAATTAAATAAATAAATGTATTTTCAAATGCTCAAATCAAAAATGAAAAACCAAAAGTTTCGTGTGGTTTTATTATCTAACTGTTTCCAATGGTGTACCAAATGCAAAATTTAAACTTTACTCCTTACAGTTTTAAGGCCCCATTAGTTTTTACTTTCTGTTGCCGTTCTGTTACGTCCCTTTTGTAAGAAATATTTTGTAACTACTTTTTCTGTGAAAGGCAGCAGCTGCTTTTAAAAAGAAAGGCATTGCAATTGAAAAAAAAATTACGTAAAAATATAATAATAGAAACTTACAAATAAATCCATTACTAGTTTGCTCTATTCAATTACTATCTAAATTATTATTTTTTAAGTTTGAAACAACTGGGCTAATTAAGTGAAATATAGATTTTATGTTAATTATTTTTAAATTGAATCAATTAACACATTGTTGGAAATCGTACGGTGTTTTTATCCTATTTTCAATTAAGTTAATCATTAATTAAGAAAAAAATCAAAATTTTAAGTTTTTAAGAATTTTAGTAATGAATATAATCATTAAAAAACTTTGTAATATTAAATTAACTATAAAACTCTTGTTTGTAAATCTCTTTTAAAGACTTTTTTTTAATAACTAATTATAAAAAGCATTTATCTTTTGACTTCCAAAAATCCGGAATCGGGAAAAACCCCGATATTCCACAAAAATTCCGGGATCCCCGGGATTTGATATTTTGAAATCCCAAATCCCGGGATTTGCGAAAACCAATCCCGATTAGCATCCCTACTAGACTTTAACCATATTTTTAAAACTTGTAAGCAAAAGCTCTTAGCCAAAATTGTATATTTAAAATTAAATATTATTTATTTTTAATTAGCAGGACCTCTTTGCTGTGCACTTCAGACATTTCATATATAAACATATTTAAAATTTCGTCCTTTTTATTTAAAATACATATATGTAAAAATATAATCCACATTAATTTGTTCTTCATTAATCAAAAAATACAACAATATAGCAGTTTTTTTTTTAATATTACCTAATCCCGCGAAGCTCTACGCTTGTCTGCAGGAGACCAGAGTCTGGCGGGAATCGAGCCCGCAACCCCGGCGCTAATTGACTAGTTTACTACCAGCTAGCCTACCGGGGCACCCATTAGCCTACCGGGGCACGGAATGTTGTAGTTTTAAGCATGAAGATATGTTAGAACTACTCAAGAGTTTTTAGTGTCTTAACGGGCATTCAGTCTTCCGCTACACAACAGGCTAATATTTCACGCACTACTTCGAACGGAGTTAAGTTTTATTTGGAGCACACTAATGTCAAGCATGTGGATTAATTAAAGGTATATAGTAAGTCTTAACGTGAAAACCCCTTTGTAACTTATAATTTTAGTGCACTTAAGGAACCTAATTTTGTATTTTTAATCCAGTTCGAAATATCTCCGGAATAACATTTTAATAAAAATATATTTATTATTTAGAATACGCTCGCACAAATTGTTATTTACTTTTCAACTAAACGCTTTTTTAGTATATTGATTGTTTTTTGTTGGTTTTACAAAACGTATATAAATTACATATTAATAAAATAACCGGTTTATTACACCAAAATAACCGGTTTATTCGATATTCGAAAAATGAACATTTTAAAATAACCGGCTTGTGCAAAACTAAAAAAACTATTAAACTTGGTCGAATAGTAACCGTTCGATTTCCCTACTCTTTAAACTACCAATTTTATAATCAAATTCTCTTATACAAGAAATTATTGATTAAAATTGTTTTATAAAAGGAATTTGATATTAAGAATTCTAATATATACGAGTGCACAACAACGAATTTCATTAAAATATACTTTTAAAGAAAAACAGATCCGATTAAACATTTTTCTTTTACAGGAAATTTTCTATACGAAATACTTTTGTACAGAAAATACTGCTGAAGGGTACACATTAAACATTAAATCTATTACACACCGTAAACTGGCAAGCCAAATTTAAACTTTGGCTTTAGTTTAGTTTCCAATTGCATTAATCTACTCAAACGACTAACAGAGACAATAACAAATTATTATTTATGAGTTTTTGTAAAAGAGAACAAGAGTTTTTTTTCGTATAAAAGTAGATGTAAAATATCCAAGTTTGTATTTGTAAAACTTAATATTGCAACTTGCTTAGTCAAAAGCATGCTCGTGTTGTTTGTTGTCGTATAAGAATATGTTTTAATTCTGTTTGTGGTCAGGCCAGTCATTCAGTAAGTCAGTCAGCCTTAAAGTGCTCCACCTTAAAATGTCTATTTAAGTATTGGTTTCTATCAAGTTTCTTAGATTGTTGTTTAATTTTTCCTTTTTTCATAATTATTGTTTTTTTATTAAATAAATTTTTACGGCTTAGCAACTTAAATTGCATTTGTTTCTAGTCATTCTAAATAACGCTGATTTTATTTTTCCTTTTTTTTTTTTTTTTTTTTTGTAAAATAAAAACACAAAATTTTGTAAAGGCCACAAATGGCATGAATTTGCAATTTTAGTACTTTTTCATGTATCTTTATATCCATGTGTACTCTGATTTGTATGCTTAATCAATTAAGTTGGTAGTTCTTTCTCAAATTAAAAGCCACATTGATACCATGAAATTGATTATAATTTGTCAGAATATCCGCTTTATTGTTCTAATTGTATAAAAATAGATATGATTGGAAACAAAAAATAAGTATTTCCGTTAGTATTTGACGGTTAAAGATTAAGAGTAAACAACGAGTATTAACTAGATACTGCATGTGTTCTGCTAGATATAAAAGATTTCAGAAACAAACTTTCAAAAAACAAATTTAATCATATTTATTTATTTATTCATCATATTGTTATATTATACAACAAGTCATAAAGTCTTATAATTACAGTACAGTGCCCATGTTCTGTAATTCCCGCGTCGAGAAACTTTTCGACTGAAATGTGAGAAATTAATCAAAAATGCCTTAAATTGAAACAAACAGCTGTTTTTCTCACTTAACGGCGTCTGTAAAATTTTTGGCGAGTAAAAGCTGTCACGTAAGGAAATTACTCGCCAATGTACTGAAAAAGTGTGTCTGTAAAATTTTTGTGAAAAAGTTCCCGCTTTGAACTGTCAAATAAGATCAGGCATAAAAACGGGGTGAGAAAAAATTTGTTCACTAAAAAATTAATTAAAAATGCAAATTGCAATGAATATGAACACGGAAGAGATAAGTATTTTGTTCTTGTCAGATTTTTTCATTGTTTAATTATTTTGCTTTTAAAATTTTTTAAAAACTTACGAATGTTTCCAAAGCAATTTCTTAATCAACCAAAATTAAAGTCGAACTTTACACAATTTTTTTGGTAATTTTTCAATTTCATTCAATTTTGATCGCCGTCAACGATATGTTTGACTGGCGTTATCAACATCTGCAATTTAATATCGCCTTCAAGTGGAATAATATGACATTTATAACGTAACGACGTAATCTCTTTGATAGTTTTCGACATGAGCTACAAACACACTTTTTGAGAAACGTGGAATATTTTGTTTCACGTGTTTTCGATCCGAGAAGTTCTCACCAAAGTAACAGAGCATGGGTACAGGACTAGGAAAGGTTAATTTCAATTTGTAAAGCAACGTTTAATAAAATTTAACAATATTAAATAGCACATTCGTATTTGATAATTACATAATAAGCAATATATAAATAGTAAAAAATAGTAAACAAATATTAAAAAAAAAAATTCAAGAGAACAATGATATATATTTGTATATGTATATTTTTGTAAATGAAACAAGTTATAAATAGTCCCTTTAAAATATATTAGAGTACTTGTAAATTGACTACTTGAGGGTAATAAGTTCCAAAAACGAATTGGGTGGATATACAATTGCCACGATGACTGTAATGTTCGGTATCTGACATGCATCAAATCATGGTATCTTTGTGAACGGGTAAACGAGAGTCTCCTAAAGAGATACATAGGTATATATTTATAAATAATTTTGTGCAACAGAGTTAATGTTCTTATTTTCAATAAGTTGACAAAAGCAACTCCATATAAGTCACTTGCAAATACTGTGAAATGATCAAAACTCCTTAAACTATAAACATATCTAATTACTGCATTATAACTAAGTTCCAATTTTCTGAAGCTACCAAAAAAAAAATTTCTTATTTTGCGAAGCACTAATGGTACATTTTAAAAAGTAAGCACATAATTTATGCGCTACGCAATAAGACATACAGAGATGCAGTAAGGTAAGTTAACGAATTCTTAATAAATTTAAAAAATATATATAAAATTTGTAGAGACATCGTTAAATTCACCAACTTTTATATGCTCTGAATAAAGCGCTTTCTGTGTCAAAAATATTTATATTGCTTCAAAGTGGGAGTTCGCCATATAAAATTCAGGCCTATGCGATATGGTAAGCGAAACTTTTACGTTTCTCCCTTACAAACCTGTGCCATTGGAAGCTCCTTTTTTTATTTGGTACTTGCATCACTACTTCCAAAAATTTCACATCCATATAACAAGGTAGGCATTAAATACGTTTGATCAAGAAGTAAACGAATTCTTATACAAAAGTTACATTTTTAATTAGAAAATATTTTGTGTATAGAAGAGAAGTTTTCTACAAAAAAAATATCTTATACAAAAGGCAAATTTTTAACTGAAAATATGTCTTATACAAAGAATATAGTCTATTAAAAAATAGTCTTATACCAAGAAAATTATCAAAATTTAAGAGTCTAACAAGCTTGTGCCATTTTATTGCCTAAGTTTTACATATTAGTAAGTTTTTGCCTAAATGTTTGATATCATTTTAAAATTGTTGTTGAAGGTAAGTAAACGAATTTAAAGTTCGATATCATGTTAGAATTAATTTCATTTTCGAATAATTAATATATAAATAAAAATAATATGTAAAAATAAATAGTATTAAAAAAAAGTATTTAAAATAAATTCATTAACTTGACGGCATAAACAAATTAATAACAAGTAGCAACAATATTAGTTAGATCTGTGTATTAAGAAATATATAAGTTGTATTATTACTATACTCGTACATACTTATTTTGTTAACAAAACTAAAAATAACTCGTCTGCACACATTCATTAAATGAATGAAAGTTAGACAACTTATGGCAGACAGAAACTTTGTTACTGCCAGGCCAATTTTTAAATTAATCGTCTCATCCCCATACAACGACACTATTGTCAAACGAAATAAATAATCGAAAACAAACAAGAGAAGTCTTAAGTTGGTAGTGCCGAATCTTTTATGTTCACCACCATTGGTTCCAATAAGCCTCAGAAAATGTTTATAAAATAAAGGAGACAGACATTTCGAAATATTTTTTTAACAGATCAACAAAAGAATTTTTTTTAACCTCGAGGTCGTTTTTATTGTTCTTATTTAATAATATTTTATTTAGTTGTGCCGAAATTTAATTTTTCATTAAAAACCATCTTCTTGAAAAAATTATTAACGTACAAAAGCAGAAATACTAATTATTATTATGTTGTGAACTCGAGTTCACAATTAGACGGTGTTTTTCAATGACAAACGAAATATCGGCACAATAAATAATTAATTATTAAATAAGAGAAAAAGGACCTCGAGTTCAAAACAAGTTCTGTTATGAATATATTATAAAGGTCGAATAAAATAGAATTTTTAATGGATATTTATTTAACTATGAATTAGATATTAAATTGTCTTTGTTATCTTTGCGTATGAGTAATATTTGCAAATTGCATTGTTTCTCATTAGGAAGATCGATTATTTGACTTTTTTTCAAAAACCGGGTTTCGTATATTACGAATAGTCGCTATTTTAAAAACAGCAAAAGTTAATCATCTACTAGGGAGATCGATTATTCGACTTCTTTCCAAAACCGGTTTTCGAATATTCCGAATAGTTGCTATCTTAAAAAACCGGTTTTGGATAAGCATTTATAAAATGCCCGGTTAACCGGGTGTAATTCAAATACATAAAACACAAATATCAAATAAGTTTTTGTAATAAAACGTTAATTTGAATAAAAACAACACAATTCACAAAGATAAGGAACCAACAGAATACATAGATGTGACTAAACCCAGCTAGCATTTTCAATCGTCTAGGAGTCTACTGGGAATCTCATGAAGAGTGTTTTTGATCGTCGACGAGCTCATTTTTTAATTGTAGACGATTCTTCGCACGGGAGGAACTGTTACACGTGCTGATTCGTAAGAGAGATTCTTCCATAACACAGCGAAAGACGCTTATATTAATCACTAGCATTTAACCCGCTACTTCGTTAGCGTCTCCTTTTCTTTTGTGGACATATTTTTACGCCAAAGCTTATGTTTCTAGGTTTCAACCCGCTACTTTGGAATAGGTACGATTTTCACCCCTAAACGTTCGAATTTCGAAAATGTACCAAATTTTTATTTGTATTTTTTTGATACGTTACGAATGTGATATTTTTCTATTCCAAAGTTTATTGGTTTAATACATAGATTGAGTGGCAAAAAAGTTTTAATATACAGGTTTTACCCGTTTACTCCCCAAAAGAGTCGAATTTCAAAAAAGTACCAGACACCTATCAGCGTATTTTTTTGATGAACATGAGGTTAGGGAATTTACCCGTTTTTAGCTTTGTTAACCTCTAACCATAAACATTTTCAAAACTCCCATCCTAGGGAATCGATTTAGCGAGAGGCCAACCTCCCGGTCAAATTTTAACATTTTAGCTTCAGGCGTTTAGGACGTGCGTAATGTTACAATAGGTAGATGAAGAAAAATGTTTTGAAACAAAAATAACAGAATTAGGTATAGATGGCATAGCAAAAAAGTTTTAAAATACAGGTTTTACCCGTTTAATCCCCAAAAAGTCCGAATTTCAAAAAAGTACCAGGCACCTGTCCGCTTATTTTTTTTATTGAACAACAATAAAAACTAAATTTTTGAATAAAAAAAAAAATGTTTTGTAAAAAAGTACCAAAAATAGTTACGGTTTTTACCCCTTATACGTCCGAATTTCGAAAAAGTACCAAATTCGTATTTGGATTTTTTAGATAAGTTTCAAATGCGATATAACCCTTATTTCTATGTTTATGGGATTAAAAGATAGATGGGGTGACAAAAAAGTACCAAAATGCAGGTTTTACCCGTTTACTCCGTTAAAGGTCTGAATTTCCAAAAAGTACCAGACACCTGACCGGTTATTTTTCTAAAGAACAACGATAAGTATTACATTTATTTTGTATCTCTATTAGTTTTGGAGATATAAGGTTACCGAATTTTCCCGTTTTTACCTTTTTTTACCCCCTAAACATTCGAATTTCGAAAAATCCCGTCTTAGTGGATTGATTTGGAGAGTGACCAATCGCTAGTCCAAATTTCAAGTTTCTAGGGTCAGCGGTTTGGGCTGGGTGATGATGAATGAGTTAGTCAGTCAGTCACTCACGCAACTCTTTTATATAGTAATCATAAGGGGAATCGTTTATGATGCATGTAGAGATTATCTAACGAGTCTTTCAAAAAGCATGCCAAGAGTCGTATGAGACTCATGAAGGGATTATTTTACAACTCGTGAAATGCTCGGCCGTATAACTGAGCTACCTAAATAAGCGTCTTTTTTATGTCAACATTTCTAATTTCCATACAATTTATTTGAAACAAACTTTAAGGTCGCCAATTCAGCACCATCCTGTCGGAAAATCTTATTTTACGGATTCTTAGGTCGGTTTGTTTTATTGAAATTGTATTGACAATAGAATTTTCATATTTCTAAAACGCTTTTATTTAGGTAGCTCAATAATTGTTTTATGGCTCTTACTGAGAGTATCAAAAGGTTCGTTCCAAGATTAAAAGACGAGCGTGTCAGAAAATGTATAAACAAGTAATAAATAAAAAAAAGCATTAGATGTTTTTGTTTTTGTTACTCGTCAGATAATCATCAGAAGATTCTTTTAGGAGTTGTATATTAAACATAATCGTCTAACAGACAGCCTAGTCTAGCTGGGAAGATTTGTTCAGACCTAAAAAATATTTCAAATACTGAGAAATAGAAAATATTTTTATTAATTTAATAAACAAAAAGTGACCTAAAGGCTAAACCATATATTGAAATATAATATGTAATTGTATAATGTAATTTAGAAACTTTTTAATGACTTTTGATCTAGAAAAACGATTTGGAGAAGAAAATAAAAAAATTATAGAAATTTAATTAATTATTACTTGAGATATTTTCCCAAATTTATTTTAAATGAGTTTTAATTTGTTGGTGGTTAAGCATGTCTATATGCACTTTAACCATATTTTTTTAAAAGTTGTAAGCAAAACCTCCTAGGCAGGATTATATATCTCAAATTATTTTGTTTCAGCATTATAGAAACGAATAGTAACATGAACCGGCTTTTTGTGTGAAATATCTGTCAGTTAGTCGACCACAATTTAAAACCTTCCATGGCATTGTTAAATTTCTTCAATTTTGTTTTTTAGTTCTTGGTGTTTTAACCCTAGAAAGATAATCTGATCAAATTTTACGCATGCACTTTCGAAATATTGTTATTTATTTTTAATTAGCAGGAACTCTTTGCTGTGCACTTCAGACATTTTATATACATATAAACATATTTAAAATTTCGGCCTTTTAATTTAATATACATATATGTAAAATATAATTCATATTAGTTTGTTCTTCATTAATCAAAAAATACAACAATATAACAAATATTACCTTATCCCGCGAAGCTCTACGCTTGTCTGCAGGAGACCAGAGTCTCTGGCGGCAATCGAGCCCGCAACCCCGGCGCTAATAGACTAGCTTACTACGAGCTAGCCTACCGGGGCATTGAATGTTGTAGTTTTAAGCATGAATATATGCTAGAACTACTCAATAGTTTTTAGTGTCTTAACGGGCATTCAGCCTTCGTTTACACAACAGGCTCATATTTCTCCCAAGGATTAATTTTTGGCAGCATGTTTTAGTACAGTATTAATCATCTTTTTAGAACTACTTTGAACGGAGTTAAGTTTAATTTGAAGCACATTAATGGCACGCATGTGCACTAACTAAAGACGATTAATAAGTCGTGGCGTGGAAAACCTTTGCAACTTATAATTTTAGGGCTCTTCAAGCACCTTTCCTTTCTTAATCCCATTCGAAATATCTTCAGATGTAACATCTATATAAAAATATATTTAATATTTAAAAATTACTATTTACTTTTTACTGAACACGTTTTTGTAGTATTTTGAATTGTTTTTCGTTTTTTACAAGAACACAAGCGATTTGTATTTACATTGTTCATAATGTTTTTTGACTTTTGATACATTTTGTTTCGACAATCTTCATAAAGAGTTCAAGTTTTCATAATATTCAATTAGAAAAATGCTTAAATTAAGGGTTCATTTACAACAAGAGTAAGGAAACCCGTATATAACTTACACATTATTAAAATAACCGGTTTATTATACAATAATAACCGGTTTATTCGATATTCGAAAATGGACATTTTAAAATAACCGGCTTGGGCAAAACTAAAATAACCGGTTAAAACCGGTCGAATAACAACCGTTCGATCTCCCTATTACTCATATATACATAGCTTTCCAGCAACAGTTTGTAATAGGGCTGTGCTACACGTTGACAGCGAATAAGTAATGCGATATTTATGGAACGTGTTGCATGCAGTATTGATGGACCCATAACGCAGAATAGCATAATTTTATGTGATCCATCAATTAATTTAAATGGATCGCGATCCAAATATCGAAATATATATTGAACGTGTAGCAGTGCCTATTGAGATCTGCACAAATATTTATATTTGTATTCAAGAAATACACGCGTAGTGCCAAGGCATGAACATTTATTTACTCGAAGTATCAAAACAACCAAAAAATTTAATTTTTGAGAACAACTAATTTGTCGAATGAAACAGGTTCTGTAATTCCTCTTCTTCGTGCAGTTTAATACATCTTCATCTTTTTAAATGTACCGCCAACGATCGTATTATGTTCAATACAGGAATGCATGCCGTACTTAGGGAATCTCTTCTGAAATACATAATCCGAGCTAAAAACGTTATATGTAGAGCAACTTCGTAAGTAGAAAAACAACATTAAAACCATTTTCAACGTTCACATGAACATATGAAGACAATATTCAAAGTCCAGTAGAAAAGGAAAATTGTTTTTGTTAATTTAATTCTTCGCATTGGCCTTCGTCACGACATACGAACTTCGTATGAAATTCGCATTAATAAAAGAGAATAAATACAACAAACATACATACATACATATGTAACTACTTGGGTAATCATTTAATCGGGCTTTTGTTTTAATCGGTTAGTCGCTCGATTAATTACCCGAGGTTTTGGTTTATAATCGCCTAATTTTGTAATTGATCGGTTAACCGATTAATAAAGCTTGTTCTATAAATTAAGTAATTTCAATACATAAAAATGCATTATTAGGAATTTATTATTAAAAAAAAGTAATAACAAAACACACATAACAATTCTTGAACTAACACGAGCAAACAAAAAATTAATTCATGAATATGTTATACATATTTTTTTAATAAATACATATATATTATGTAGTTAATAAAAAATAAGCTGTTAGATAATTTTATTAAATATTTCAATAGTTTAAGGAGACCTTAAAAAACCTTTTAGAAAAATGTTTAGGATTTAGGCAATTCTATTCTTTAGTTTTAATATACCTTGACTTGGAAAAATTTTTTTCATTTATCGCTGATGTTGGAGAAATCGAACGCAATCCATAATACAGATTGGATTTCTCTAAACGTATAAAATCTTTCATTATGTCGTTAGTGTCCTGTTTTAATTTTTTTAAATTTTCAACTCTTCTTATTGTTGCGGTTAATTATGTTAAAAGATTGATATGAGAAAATAAATAACTAAATACATACATACATATGGGAAGCTCCAGAGAAAAGTCTCCTTTTTGTTACGTAACGCCAGAAGTAATTTAAATCGTTTATCAAAAACTGTATATGTATTATTTACTTTTTTTATCTGTATGTTGTGTAAAGTGCAACTAGCTCTACATTAAGTTACAAAAGGGATTACTATTAAATAAAATGGTTCTAAAAGACAAGCTTATTCGCTTTCTGGCGTTACATTACAAAAAGTAGACTTTTCGCTGGAAATTCCCATATGTACCTTAAACGAGCAAACATTTTTAAATTTGATAACTTGGAAAATAAATCTTTATAAGTCCAAAGCTTATTAAGAAAGGTTTTTTACGAAAAGTCTTGCTCAATTCGCAGACTAATGCAGTCAAAATCCATTTCTGTTTTTTGTAACGTCACTCCGGCGCATATTTTTGCTTATATCTTCAAACCCTTAGGGTTGATTGTTGTAAATTTTTTTCTAAATATAGTGCTGCTTCATTACTTTGTAAATATACAAAAACCTTTTTACAAATTTGACTTCTTCATTTAATTCATTTTGTCGTAGAAATATCACGTCACGTCAAAAAGGAAAAGCCCATATAAATAAGTACGTAAAACAAAAAGCTGTTAACAGCAAAGACCCATTTAAAATGAAGATCACCTTCTTTGTTTGTATGAAAAAATATTTACTAAACGCATACCTTTTGCAGATGAGACGAAACAAATAATTAAAAATACAAAAAAATATGTTATAATACTACAAAAAATTAAAAATTTTGTTACGTCGGTTAATCGACTGAAATTAACCGGTTTAATCGTTAATCGGAAAAGGCCAATTTCAAATCAACCGATCGGATTGTAATTAATCGGTTAACCGATTAACGGTTAACCGCATGAATACCGTAGTAACTGCATATAATCTCCAGCAAACACAGAAATACACCCAATGTATTGTCAAACATATTGCCTTGATAAAAAAATATTATTGCGACAATAATCGAAAGAAGATACTTCTTTCAGGAAGAAAAGTGTCTCGATGGCAATACTCCTAAGCAATACGAAAGCGATTCTGCTAGATTATAAACTAGCAGTAACGCCAGATAACCACTTATAGGAAAATAGTAAGATATCGCAAAATATCATTAGGATGATAATAAGAAGATTTTGCATTTAAGACCCTTGCGAAAAAGCAAGAGTGCAAAAACATAACAACAACCACATAGACAATTAGTTGTATGCGAATACCTTAGGGTAATCACGATGGGTAGTGCAAAGTGTGCATACGATGCAAGTGTGTGCAAAAATACACACATTTGCACAATACAACAACAAAATGTACGTACTTGCAATTTGTTTAATTTTGCTTCGTTTGTACTAAAAAACCCTTGAGCAAAAGTATTAGTGCATATTTGCTCAGTTGCAAATAAAATCAAACAACAACTTTTGACATACGGACCACTATATTCATTTGTAAAAAAGAAAATTAGTTTCCACTGGTTTTTGGCATTCTTATTTGTTAAACTATTTATTTAAATACCTATGCTTGTGCGTAATTGTAAACAAATGAAGATTTTTGACAATTTATGATAGTGCTGCCAGAAGTTTTTTGTATTGCCAGAATACATTTACACCAAAAATAAATGTGGTATACTTACGATCAATCATAATATTAACTGAAAATTTACAAAGTGCAAATTTGCACAATGACCATCGTGATTCCCTTACTGTCTATGTGGTTGTTGTTATGTTTTTCCACTTTTGCTTTTTCGCAAGGCTGCAACTTGTGACGTGAATTACCTTAACATTATTTTTTCTAATTAAAATAAAGTAATTTAATATAAATATCAAAAAATTGAGAAAGAATAGAGAATGCAGTTTGTCTTTTGTTTAGTTCTCTAATATCTGTAAAAAAAAATTTATAGTGGAAATTATCCCGTGCTTTTATATATTTTTTGATATACATACATACATAAAATGTACATATCCCAGCTAGCATTTTCAATCGTCTAGGAGTCTACTGGGAATCTCATGACGAGTGTTTTTGATCGTCGACGAGCTCATTTTTTAATTGTAGACGATTCTTCGCACGGGAGGAACTGTTACACGTGCTGATTCGTATGAGAGATTCTTCCATAACACAGCAAACGACTCTTACATTACTCCTAAAGGGAATCGTTTATGATGTATGTAGAGATTATCTAACGAATCTTTCAAAAAGCATGCCAAGGGTCGTATGAGACTCACGTAGGGATTATTTTACGACTCGTGAAATGCTCAGCCGTATAACTGAGCTACCTAAATAAGGGCATCAAGCGTGGTTTTCATGTCAAAACTTCTAATTTTTATACAATTTATATCAAACAAACCTTAAGGTCGCGAAATCAACACCATCCTGTCGGAAAATCTTATATTACAGATCCTTAGGTCGGTTTGTTTTATTGAAATTGTATTGGCAATATAATTTTCATATTTCAAAAACGCTCTTATTTAGGTAGCTCAGTAATTCTTATATGACTCTTACAGAGAGTCGCAAAAGGTTCATTCCAAGATTAAAAAACGAGCGTGTCAACAATATATAAAAAAGTAATAAATAAAAAAAAATGTAGATGTTTTTATTTTTGTAACTCGTCAGATAATCATCAGAAGACTCTTTTAGGAGTTGTATATTGTAGCTGGGATGGGTGTATATTAATAAGTAAATTAAAAATTTTTTTCTGTCTATATTTTGAAATTTTTTTTTAAAACTATAAAAGAAGGAAAATAAGAAATTACTTTGATTACGGGGGTTTCCCCCGTATTCATAAACAATTATTAAATTTAACAAATGTTTATTAAGAGAAATTTACATAGAAAATTTGTTTAGTAAACCTTTATTAAGTTAAAAATATTTTTATGAATACGGCAGAAAGAATATGTGCGTTGCTCGAAAGAAAAATAACTTTGCTCTTACAACCAAAACAACAAAAACGATGCAGACCTATGGTTTGTAAGAAGGGTAGGAAAAAATAGACTTATTTGGCCAATTTTTATAACCGAACATTTCACGTACATATAAAAGAAATTTAATCCAATATTATGATCATTTGCAATACCGTGCTTTTTCGAAGACCGATTTGGACCATTTTCTGTACCAAACATTTATGTTATACATAAAGTAAGTATGCAAAATTTTGTTGTGTTAGATATTTCTCCCAAATTTCTTGTTTTCAGTCTTCGGGCGAGCTCTATCACGCTTTAAACAGACGGAAAAGGGTAGATCGTTTTACAAGAATTTAGAATATACTTAATATGCTCTTACATACATATATAATTATTTCAGTGTGTGACAAATGAAAAAACAAAAAAGGTTAAGTTGTGGGTATAAAAAGCAGTGTTGCCAGCCCAATAATGGTGGTTGAAAGATCACAAGGGTATAGGGAAGAACTAAGGCCCTAATCATGTAAATCGCAAAGCCAAAGAATTACATTGAAAGCAAAAACCATGTCATAAATATTTTGTAATTTTGTTGTTCCTTTCTACAGAAATTCATGTACCGTTTTAAAATTTTCGACGCCTCAAGCAATGGAGCGTTTGAAATTTTAAAACGCAATGTGAATTTCTGTTGAAAGCAACAACAAAATTACAAAATATTGATGACTTGGTTTTTGCTTTCAATATAATTCTTTGGCGTTGCGTTGCGTTTTACATGACTAGGGCCTTAAGCTCAATAAGGAACATAAGGAAGTATAAAAAGGAAGCAAAAACAAAGGTCGGAATTTGACTTAGATTTTTATTTTTACTCAGTAATTTGACTGAAAGAATGAAAAGAGGTGGCATGCCCAGGATGGATCTTTAGCGTGTACGAGCTAAAGAAAGGAAAACTATCCGTATTTGTGTACTTTTGCTTAAGAACAAAGTAAATGTTCTTAAATGTTCTACTGCGATGCAAATAATTGGAGTGATTGGTACTCTTTAATTCGTTTACGCATTGTCTTTTGTATCGTTTTTTTCGTTTCGCAATTCACGCTAAATGGCCTAGAATAAATTTTTTACATATTTTGACATTTCGTTACTCTCAATCAGCGACAACCTTTAATTTTAATTGCCAGATTGTTTCGTTTTCTAATTTTTTTTTTGCGAAAGCGGTGGAAAGTAGCAAATTTATCTTTCGTTTCAAAATTGCATTCGTAGCGCAATTGCAAGTAGCTCCCTTATTTTTTTGCAGAGCCTAAAACCTCTTTCATTCTTCACCGATATTCTCGTAAAGCTACCACTCTATTGGGAAAATTAAAGAAAATTAAACTGACCCAAAAACATTAATGTTTACAAAAAAGGAATTTGATTTGCATTAATTGTTCAAAAGAAACCTGGTAACACTCAACGAATAAAACATGCACATAAACAAATACAGTAAAACCACATTATCGATTACATTACTAGTCGTTAAGATTTCTTAGATTACGAATTAACTATAAACCAAATTTTTTTTAATTTGTTTCCCATCAAAACGATGTTTTACTGTAATCTCATGAATATGTTTCTGAGGCAAGTTTGACAACTTAATAATTTGTTTTAAAAACTGAAAGAATTTAAGAAATTTACTACAATTACTTAAATGTGTACACTTATATGTATATGACAAGAAATCAGTTTTTGCAAAGCATAAAATTGACTTCCTACTTCGACAATCTTCTTGTAAATTAACTATTGGTAAATTTAAAAAATTGGACTTTTCATGTACGTTTTGATTGCAACTGATCAAAAAACAATTACGCTCACAGAGAAGTATTTTGATTTGCATTCATTTAAAAAAAAAATCTGGCAACACTCAACGAACATCACTTGCACATACACAAAACGCGTATCAGTACAAAAATGAAAACTAATTGCAGATAAATTTAACATGTGCTTTAGTTTCCTTAGCTTATGTATTAACTTTTATTAGATATTTTTTTTTAAATTTTCTGTCCATAAAATCGAGGTTTTACTGTAAACACATAAGTATGTTCCTTAAGCGAGTTTGACAACTTAATAATTTGTTTTGAAATCTAAAAGAATTTATGAAATTTACAACAAGAAAAACATAAAAAAAAACTTGTATGTATGTTTATGACAACAAATGTTTAAATGACATAATTAAACAAATTTAAATTTAAATTGAAACTAAAATTATGATTCCAATACTTTGAAAGAATATACAGACACTTTGTATACGAAACCACTCACTTGACCTTAAATTATCGCATAAAAATAATAAATCTACAATTGTGCAGAAGTAAATGACACAACACACGGCATGTTCAAATGACACGGCTACATTGAGGGTGGTGGTGAATGAAGGTGGTGTTAAAGGGGTTTATTGGTTTTGTTAAATTATACCGAAAGAAAAACCGATTGTGAGCTGAGACAAATCGAAGCTGTTGAAACCTGCTGTGCTGCATTTTAAAAATGTCCTTCAACTTATTAAATGAACTTTTATCTTGTTGGTTGACTTTTTATACCCACACAATAATAGTGGAGAGGGTATCATGCGCTTGTGCTGATGTTTGTAACAGCTAAAAATATTAGTACTAGACCGATCGAATTAGAATCATTTTTTAAATCGATCTCACAATGTCCGTCCGGCTGGCTGACTGGCTTTCCTTGTAAACTTTAGAGATAATTTCACAAAATTTTATAAATATGTAGATTATAATTGTCAGAAGGATCAAACCCTTTGAAAAAGATAATTTCACTTACACCCTATACAAGCTTTTTTCAGAATAAAGTCTTTTTACCCATTATTATGTTGGTTTTTAAAATTAATTTGGTAAAAACGTATTTTATAGCAAACTGAATCATCTTACCAAATTTTTTTT
Organism: Pollenia amentaria; assembly: GCA_943735925.1. Classification (NCBI taxonomy): domain Eukaryota; kingdom Metazoa; phylum Arthropoda; class Insecta; order Diptera; family Polleniidae; genus Pollenia; species Pollenia amentaria. The sequence goes on along the minus strand of OX031007.1, from coordinate 180,155,419 downwards.
GGAATCGGTCCATATTTGACCAGTTTTTAATGCTATTACTTGCTTATATGTAAGTATTGGTATTGACATACAAATGAGTTGCAATAACTTTTACAATAGAGCCTATGTCATGAGAAAATATTGTGCTGGTAGGTCCAAAGCTAATCACAGGTCCCATGTCAACCCCACACAGAAGAAATGAATGCTAAAATATTTTCAGGCAAACGCTTCTTTGAAAACTTTTTAAATTTCACCATATTTTTTTTACTGTTTCTATTAATATTTTTGTTTGATTTTCTTTTTAGCAACAAAAATGTTGGCAACTAAAGTAGGTAAAAACGATTCAATGTTTGTGTCGCCACAAAGTTGATAAAAAAAAGAATGAAAAAATTCCGAATTCTATTTTTTTTAATTGTTTAGTTAAAAACAGCAAATTGAAAGTAAAATGATGATGAAAACCATATCGGGTGGTAGTGCTGCTGTTTTTAATTGAGATTTCTTCTTCTGTAGCCATGAAAAGGATACAGCAGCGAAAGCATTGTGTACAATAAGACGAATGATGATAGGAAATTATTAAAAAAAAAATGGGTCCCAACCCGCCGCTCTTTACTGATTCAGCAAAATTATTTGTTTTGAAATTTTTATTAATTTCAGTAATCTTTTTTGTTTGATTTAGTAAATTATATATTTGAAATTTTTTTTAATAGTTATAAACACAAATTTAAGCAATAATAACAACTATTTGTTTGAAAAAATCCGAGTTGTTTTTCAATAAACAAAATGCAAAATAAATTGTTTGAATATGCAAATTCGTTTGCAGGTCCTGTTTTAAGCAAAAAAGGTTTTGATTCTAAAAGTTTTTTGTTTGCATTGGAAAAATAATTTTTTTTGCAAAAATAATTTTTTCTGTGCATCCTAAAATTACTTTAAGGCAAACACATCTCATATAGATAAAGAAATCTATTTTATATTCGGCACAAAGAACTTTTACATGAATCCTAACCTTATAACATAATTTTATTCTGGCGGCTCCGTGATTGCCCATGGATCCCAATTTGGGAACACTCTCGAAAATTTGCTTTTAAATATTGTGGTGTAGGGTATCATTAACTGACCATACATTCTTACTTGTTTTTAATACAAGACTTTCAGTCTTTTCAAGTTTTTTAAAATATATAAAAATTGGGTTAATATTGAAAAATTAATAATAATAAAAAAAAAAAATAAATAATAACAACTTTTGGAAGAAAAATCTTAGGAAGTGTCGGCTTTTTAAATACACGTGCCAAAGTTACACTCTGCTTCCAACACTTTTCTAAACATCACACCAATTTTAATGTCATTGAATTTTTTCCTTTTCAGTTGCAATTTTATATTAATAGCAGAAATCTCTGACAAAATCCAGATTACAAATTTTCATAATTTTTCTGAAAATTACCAATTAATCTTGACAAAACTCCATTAAATTAAAGGTCTCTAAAACTTGTTCAATTCCAACCGGTAAAACAATGAATGTGTCTTGCTCAATATTTCCATTTTCAAGGGAAGTTTAACTAAAAAATTATAAATCATTTAAGTTGAATTAAAATAGACGTTAAAATTAATTAAACTAGTTTGAGAAATAAGTAACAGATTTTAACTATTATTTAAAATTTAAATTAACTATTTTGCAGTTCATGAGAACAGAATGTAGTTGACTAATATGAGAATTAAACAAGTCTTGATTGTTTAATAAATCTAATTAAAAGTACCAACAGCAAGTGGGTGTTTTCCTCTTTTGCCAGAAATATTTTTTAATTTTTTTTTATGCAAATAACAAGAGAATATTTTTATTTTTTTTTTTCAATAACGTCATAATTATTATACTTGTTTAAAATAATTGATCGTTGCACGGTGTGATGTAAATCGAAAGAATCTTAAATAATTATATAAAAGAGACTTTCGAAATTTTCATAATGGTCTCAATAATAACAGATAAAAAATTAATTGAATTAAATTTATGCATGGCGTTCACAAATAAAACGGAATTCACAAATAAGATGCGAAACAAATGACCTTTAATTATTGATTATGAATCTCACAGTAAATATATGCATATCAGTACCCTGGAGGTGTACTGTACTATATCGACATAGGGTTCCAGTTTTTAGCTCAGCTATCGAGATCAATGAGGAAGTACACTGCCTTGTACTAATGTTGCCACAACACTTAATGTAGCAGCATACCTCTGAGGTATCGATATTTTTTTTTTAAAAGAGAGATAGCGGGGAGATTCCTCCCAATGGAGACGGTACCGCGACCAAGCCTGGTCTATTGTACCCACCCAACTTTAGTTGGCCAAAAGACCCTCTGCCTCTCAGAGGAATCCAAGAAATGCCATATGGTCTCGTCCTCTTCACGACAAAGTCTGCATTCCTGGTCCTCTGCCAGGCCAATCCGAAACAGGTGGTGCTTGACCATATGGTGACCTGTCAGGTAAGCCACCAACAGTCGTAGTTCCCGTCTGTTGAAACCCCGCGGCTCCAATGTACTCCCAGAAATTATTAGTTCCTTCACCTGACGCATTCCCGGGAGCGATACGCAGTATCTCTTGTGCCCTAAGTGCCTTCTTCAGGGTCGTATCCAAGTGCGAGTTCCAATTTAGCCGTTTGTCCAGAACAATTCCCAAGTACCTGACTTCATTGGAGTACTCGATTTCCGTCCCATTCACTGACAGCCAACCCAGCCTTTATTTAAACCTTCTCGTGAACGGGACCACGACTGCTTTTTTCGATATTTAAGCTATAGTTGAATTATTGTAGGTGTGGATTTACAAAATCCCGAATCCCGGTAATTTCAAAAACAAGTCCCGATTGGCATCCCTAGTAGGTTTATGACTTTTTAAATTTTATTTGCAAATATCAAATCGTGCATGCCATAGCCAAAATCTCCATAAAAAAAATTAAGAAAAGCAAAAATTCTTTTTCGCTGCTTTTAAAATAAAATAGTTTCCGCACCAAACGAGTTGAAATTTGGTTTATTTAAAAAAAAATGTTTAATTTAATTCCCCTTTGCAAAATTTTATACGGGTAAAGAAAACCGCAGATATTTTAAGAAATTTAACGGAAATTCTGTGTATTTTGTTGTTAGACTTCACAGAAGTTGTGCATTTGCTCCTTCTGAACTCCGCTAAGGTAATAAAAACACAAATATCTGTGAATTCTTAGAAATTTCATTTGGTGCGGATGATTTTTCCGTGGCAATCAAAAACGATCTTTATTACTGATTTAGTAGTAAGTATCACGTGGTGATGGTTAATTTTTTTTTTTTTTTTTTTTTTTTTTGTAAAAATTATGGTGTTTTCTTTTCTACAAAAAAATACCAACTTGTTAAAAGGTACATGTATAAAATGTCTTGCCGACCCTGTAATAATGCAATTTTTTATTTGACGCGAACAAAACACAAAATTGGACCGCCCTGTTTTTAACAGTTGACAAAAAGTTTGTTCTTCAAAATATAAAAAAAATATACATAAACCAAAATTTTTAATAGATTGATATTAAATAAATAAATAAATGAATGACGAAATTCCAATTTCTTTAGTTTGTTTTTTATAAAATATGTCAACAAGAAAATACCTTTGCCAGATTGCTCATTTATTAACACCAAGTTTTTCAGATTTCTTGATTTGAAGTTTTTTTTTCAAAAACAATTTTATAACACCGAATCCACTTAAATTTTATATCACTGGCAACCTGTCATTAACAATGTAATGATTTCTTATGTTTTTACTATTAAATAATAGAAAAATAACTACATATTAACATTTTAAATTGTAACTGTCCTGATTAGAGGCGACTTATTCCCAACTTGGTCTGGTAACCCTATATATAAACAGAAGCCATCTTTGTACAGGGCATTATCAACACTGTCGATTTATACGGGGCGTAAAGTGCAATGCCTTATGCGATTAGTAAGGGTGCATTTTTTATAATAAAACAAGCCACCCTTTTAGAGAGCGAAGCATTTTTAAGAAACGAACCCCATATTTCACTTTTTTAAATAAAATGTCACATTTTTTGTAGAAAAGAAAACACCATTAGTCGTATTCCTAATAGATAATATTGTCTAAATTTTTAAGAAGCTTTCTTTTTTTACTACTAATTCTGTCAATCAGCCACACTGTAAACTTAATAAACTTGGCTTTTATTCTTAGTTATTTTTCACATACATTTTATTCTTTCAAAAAGGTTATTAAATTGTCACACTATCCATTAAACTATACTAAGATTTGCATTTTGTATTTTATATTTATCGATATCAATTATTTATTTTAAAACACTTACCACAAATCATAACAATCTTTTTTAAAGTTGTTCTTACTAATAACGCAAAAATTGTTAATTTCCTTTGTACATACTAAAATGATTAAATAATTATATGAAAGTATTAATAAGGCAACAATTATACATTATTTTAAACAAGTTTTTCACCTGTATATCGTTAGTTGAAATGCAAACAAATTTTTAATATTTTACAGTGGAAAAAATATGGTTTATAATGAAAAATAAATGCAATTTTGGTAATCAAATGTCGCAGATTTACTAAATATAGAATGATTTATTAATTTCTGGAATAAAAATAATAATTTATTAATGTGTCAAAGAGTAATGTTATTAACATTATTTTGAACTCGTATTTTCTTAAACAAAAGCACGTAACTGCAATGAATTTTGTTTTAGTTTTAAAGATAACTGTTAAGAGAATTTGCATTCGTTATGTTGAATAATTAAGTACGTTTTTCTATTTTTAAATATTTTTTTATTTATTTCTTATATAAATATTAATTTAATGCAAAATTCATAACATTAACAAGCATAGAAATAAAGAATCAAATTTTATTGTAAAAAGAAATATAATCCGAAAAAAGAAATGGTTTAATGTCCTGCGGTGGTGCGATTCACTAAATTTTAACGAACCGACAAACGTATTTTTTGTAAAATAAATATATCGAAAATTTATCGAATTTGCTATTCAGTAACATTTTTAACGATATTCGCTGTCGATTAGTATTTCTTGGTTATTTTAACGACAATAATTTACCTTGTGTTTATTAAATCGGTAAAGTGTTAAGTGGATGAGGCCCCACTTCTTACATATATACTAGGGTATTCATTCGGTTAACCGGTCGGTTAATTTAAAATTGGCTATTTTTGATTGACGATTAAACCGGTTAATTGCAGTCGATTAACCGACGTAACAACATTTTTAATTTTTTGTAGTATTATAACTTATTTTTTTGAGTTTATCATTATTTGTTTCGTCTTATATACAGAAGGTATGTACAGGGTGGCTGATGAAAGCCGCTTCCAAAAACAACCCAGAAATACTGAATGAGAGGGAATTGCATCCAATTCGCGTCACAGTGGGGTGTGCAGTTTCTTCGCGTTGTATTGTCGGGCTATACTTCTTTGAATACAACGAACAAAGCGTTACGGTTACTGTAGACCGTTACTTGAGAATTTTTCTATCCGGAATTACGACGAAAGTGAATTCCTTTCAACTCTGTGTAGTATCAACCAGATTATGCAACTACACACAGAGCTTAACCGGTTATGGTCGAATTACGAACAAATTTTCCTAACAGTCTCATTTCAAGAAACTCAACCCTCCGTCGGTCTCTCAGGTGGCCCGACCTAAGGGCAGGCATTTTAAGTAAATTATCTTCAAGACTCATTAAAATATTTTTAATATAATTCAATGGGACTATATATTAAAAAAAATTTAATAAGTTGCATGCATTACAAAAAAATTATTCCAGCTTCTTTATGTAGCAAAATTCGTGCAGAATTCATCAGCATTTTAATTAAGTGTTTGCTGTCAACACTTTTTTGCTTCACGTACTTTTTATATGTATGTGTTTAGTTATCTGCTTCTCCTCGTATCTTCTTATATCAATCTTTTAACAGAATTAACGGAAACAATTAGAAGTTTTATCAAAACTATAGAAATCGCTTAAATCCTAAACATTTAAACCAAATTATTTTTCTGAGAGATTATTTTTTAAGATGTCCTTAAACTATTAAAATAACTACTAAATAATCTAACCTTTATATCTATTAACTAAAAAATATATATGTTATATATATAAATTATTTTTTTGTTTGCTCGTTTTAGTCAAGAATTGTTGTTATGGTTTTTTTTACTAATAAACTCCAAACAATAAATAACTAATTTATGTATTTTTATTTATTTAAATTGCTTAATTTATTAAAAAAAAATTATTAATCGGTTAAACGATTAATAACAAAATTAACCGATTAAGCCAAAACCTCGTTTAATTAATCGAGCGATTAACCGATTAAAGTAAAAGCCTGATTAAATGAATACCCTAATACATCGTATGTATATTAGTGTGTCCCAAAAAAAGTTTTTTTTTGATTTTTATAGGTACCCCAGCATTTTTTGAGAGCTTATAGGGTAAAGTATTTTTGTGATTTTTTTCAGATTTTTCGTTAGAGGTTTCGAGGTCGCTTAAATCGAATTTAACCCGAAAATCGGGTTTTCTCGACTTTTTTAAATTTTGCTGATTACTCGGCCCATTAGCACGATTTTCTTTGTTACTAAGTCAATTTTTTTAAAGAAAACTTCTCAAACTTTACTTCTCTGTGCAGATATTAAAAGTATCGGTTATTTTTTTGCTCATTTGGGTCCCCTTCAGCAAAATTCAAAAATGTCGTGAAAACCCGATTTTTGGGTTAAATTCGATTTTAGCGACCTCTAAACCTCTTCGAAAAATCTGAAAAAAATCACAAAAATATATCACACTATAAGCTTTCAAAAAAAGGTGGGGCATAAAAAAAATTTTTTTTTTGGGACACACTAATGTATATGTATGAATACAAACAAAATTCAAAATGTATAAAAAAGAAAATTATGAACAAAAACATAATTCTAAATGTAAAATTCACAAAATTAAATATAAAAACAGTAAATTAAGCACAATTTCATTTGTTTTTACTTTATTTTCTTGTGTGCTTTTCGTTTATTTTAACATTTTGTAGACAGAGATGTTACAAAACCTACAGCTGTTTACAATCGTTAAAGTTAACTTTCAGGATCACACTATCGTTACTGCAAGCGAATATATCTACATATATGTCGACAAAAATTACGATTGTCGGATCGTTAAAAGTTGGTGAATCGCACCACAGTAATTTCTTGTAAGCGATTGTAAACAGCTGTAGTTTTTGTAACATCTCTGTTCACAAAATGTTAAAATAAACGAAAAGCACAAAAGAGAATCAAGAAAACCAATGAAATTGTGGTTAAGTTTCTGTTTTTATAATTTTTTATGGATTTTACATTTAGAATTTTGTTTTTGTTCATAATTTGCTTTTACTTGCACGTTTTGAACTTAGAATTTTGCTTTTGTTCATACAATAAAAATGCTTAAATTATTTACTATTTGGAGTTTATTAGTAAAAAAAACAATTACATAACAAACATAACAATTCTTGAACTTAAACGAGCAAACAAAATAATAATTCATAAATATGTTATACATATTTTTCATTAATACATATTATGAATTAATTAAAAAATAAACTGTGAGATCATTTTATTAGTTATTTCAATAGCTTAAGGAGATCTTATAAAATAATCCTTTAGAAAAATAATTTGGTTTAAACGTTTTGAATTTGAGCGATTCTTTTCTTAAGTTTTGATAAGACTTAACGTAAAAAAAATTCTTTCACTTATCGTAGATGTTGGAGAAATCGAAAGCAACCCATAATACAGAATATCTAAGTTCTCAGTCCTTTTCTTGGATATCTCTAAACGTTTTAAATCTTCAATTATGCCATTAGAGTCTTGTTTAAATTTTTTTTTAATTTTTAAAACTTCTAGTTGTTTCGGTTAATTCTGTTAAAAGATTGATATGAATATGAGAAGAAACAAATAACTAAACATATACATATAAAAAGTATGTGAAACCAAAAGCTGTTGTTGTTATTTAAAATGAAGATCACTGAACACCTTCTTTTTTTATATAAAAAAATATATTCTAAACACATTTCCTTTGAATATGAGACGAAACAAATAATTAAAAACGCAAAAAAATATTTTATAATACTACAAAAAATTAAAAACTTATCTACGTCGGTTAATCGGCTAAAATTAACCGGTTTAATCGTAAATCGAAAAAATCCAATTTTAAATTTACCGATCAGTTAATCGGGAAGTAATTAACCGGTTAACCCGATTAACGGTCAACCGTTAACGGTCAATAAATCCATTGATTAATGCGATGTGTGGGAAGTGGCGCCGTCTTGCTGAAACAAAATGTCGCCGAGATCACGAGCTTCAATTTCAGGCATCAAATAGTCGGATGGCACTATAACGGTCGGAGTTGCTGCGAACGGCGCCGCATCGACTCTCCACTGTCTTCGTGTATACTCTCAGCTACGGCCGCTATATTTTCTTTACAGCGTGCTGTACGTGGTCTACTCGGTCGAATATTATCCAATAATGAATGCTGGGTCTCAATAGTACGTTCAGTAGGTCGAAAATGTTGACCATAAGTTGAGCGAAGTGCACGAAACACATTCCTCACAGAACGTGAATTTTCGTAATAAAGTTGAACGATTTGTTAACGTTGTTCAGCCCGAAGTCTTTCCATTATGATATGCCAAACAATACTGAACAAAAATAACATGACAGCATGACGCGACTGTCAAAAAAAGGCTATTGAAAAAAGCATCTCTACTTGAATCACCCATTACAATGTATAATTTTTATTAACTGAGAGTAGAATTTGGAGAGGACATGGATGATGTTGATATGCATTATAAACAATCAAAAACCCTATTTCGCAGTTTTTGTTAGTTACGTGGCTTTGCATTTCAGCAAACGATATTGTCAAATATTGGTGTGAAGAAAATAGGTGTTATTTTATTCAATAAAATGAGAAGAAAAAATAATTTGCATAAAATCCATATTAAAACTAGAAAATATTTATTAGTTGAGTGATTTTTTAGAACTTTTACAACAAATCTAATCAATTCACACAGTCATACGAATTATGAAATTAAGTCTTTATTATTGATTAATTATCATCATTAGAATATTATTTTAAAAACTAAATTTTATTAATTGCTAAATGTATTTATTTACAAAAATTAATTCATTTTCATAAATTTTGGTTTTTTTAAGTGTTTGTTTGGAATAAATTAACAATTGTGTTTTTATTTGTTAAAAAAAACGGATTTGCCAAAGTGATTGTCATTAATCGAAGCCAGCAAATGTGATTGATGAATAAAGTTATTAGTCAGTTTTGTTTATTTAATAATTGTTTGGTAAATCCTGTTTCTAACAAACACTTGAATTAGTACAAAACAGATTGTTTTTCTAGAAAACAAAAATAATCTTTTACAATGATACATTTTGTGTATCTACGAAATACACCAAAAACTACATTTTGCTTATAATAATTGATAAATATGTTCTAAGTTTCTATTGAATGTATAATGTTCAAAGCAAAAGATATGAGGGATTTCATGTCAAGTGACCCAAATTTTAAAATTGATGTCTTCCGATTTGGATGAAATTTGTACCAAGGTTAGTCCTATTTAGTAGTTTAGACACACATTTTCAACAAGATCGGTCAAAAAGTTTCTGAGTTAGAGGGGATAAAAATTTGACAAAAAGTAATCAGGTATTTTTTTTTTGTACAAAAGGAAGCTTACGTCTTTTCCTTTAAGGTTGCTTTGGTCGCTTAGTGGCCTGCGAGTGGGATATGTATAAAAAAAAATCATTTCTAACTCAAGACGAGGGTTTTTAAATTTTTAGCATATGCACTTTTAATTTTTTTCCTTTTTGTGTGTAGGTGTTTCTAAAACCTTTAAAAATAAAACTTATGCTGAGAAACTAGATAAATTAACCGTTCCGACGGTATGTTCATACATAACTAGCATTTTATGCCTTCGATACTGTAATACCCACAATATGTTAATCACAAGAATAAAATAACTTTTTTGTATAGAAATTTTGACAAATTAAATTTTTTTTATTTTATTTATTTATTTATTTGATATTAATGTTAAATAAATATAAAATTAATATATAATAATAGTACTGGCTGCCAGGGCCATCGGCTAGAATTTTTTTCTATTTATTTGTAATAATAATTAAATTAATATATCATTATAATAATAATAATATCTAATAATAATAATAAAAAGTTAAATAATTTAATAAAATTTAACCATAATCACATTAGATCCTTTTACATCAAGGAAGACTACTTACTATCCAATAAGACTTACCTTGGTGAAAATTGCATCCACATCAAAAGACATCGATTTCAAAAGTTGGGTCACTTGACATGAAATCCCCCATATGCATTACTTCATTTCTTCGTATGGCATTAAAAAAACAAAAGACTTAAGACACATACATATCGCACTTGATCAACAAATGGGTATTAACACGAAATTTAAGAATTTACAGTAGAAGCAAAACAAGTTTTAATTTAATATTTTAGGGCTTATGAAAAAGAACTTTTTAACCAACCGTTTGCTCCCAAAAAGTCGACAAATTAGCACGATATCTTTACGGCAGGTAGAAATGAATATTACGTGTCGATTTTTTCCAAAAATTAAAAAAACAAATATTTAAAAATTTTGAGCTTTTGGCAAACTTTGGCCGTATTTCTTATAAAACATTGGTACATAACTTCACTTAAAGTAAACAATCCATTTTGTATCGCTAATAATGAGTCGAAGCAAAACTAACTTTCTTGTTTTGATGGTTTAGCAGAACTTCGGAAATTGAAAATCGTCTCTCGGCTTCGACTCGGGAGGTATTCATTTTTCATTCATTCAGATAAATTCTGCTGCTTATAGATTAGAATTGTTAATCCTACATTTTTAATATTACATTCCCAGTATTTAAAAAAAAAATGTTGTTCTTTTTTTGCCGACTAAATTCACAAAATGTATTAAAAATTTTAAACTTCGTTATAGAGTGTATTAGGTTTCAATTTGTTTAACAGTCACAGGTTGAAGTTCATGATCTTCATATTAAGCGCAGTTAATTAAACGTATGCACGTGAACTATAAAACCAAATTTTTGGAATATTAATTCATATAAAAGCATTGATTCTTTAGATTTTCCTTTAGAAAAAGTTTTATTACTTTTTATCGGAGTACGAAAAAACAAATTAAAACTTTGCAATCGTTTTGTTCCCTACTTCAAAGTGAGGAAAAGCAAAAATAATAAGAATGATTTTGCTATAAAGTTTTATATTGTTTTTTATGTTAAGAACAATTCCTACAATAATTTCAGCGTCTGCAGCTAGAAAAAAAAACAATGGCAGTGAAATTAAAAACTTCTGGGCATAAGCTTTTCGAAAACGTATGCTTATTGATTTGATCCTTATAGTGATGCTTTTGAGCAGAATTGAAAGACAGCTTTTTGTAAATTTTTGCCGTTTTAGTTCGGGTTTGTTTAATTTTTATGTTACATCTTAAACAGGAAAGCCACCGACGATAAATTATTTGGCCACGAAATATATACAAGGCCATCACGAATTACTTCATTACGACTGATAAGCCTCGTCCATAAGATATCAACAACTTACACCTTCATATAGAAAGGCGAATCTTCCAAAGTCAGCACGTTTCAAAAACGTATGTTAACAACGATTGTCGAACCCCGAATAACTGTAACTTTATAGCTATTAGGGTATTCATTTAATCGGGCTTTTGCTTTAATCGGTTAATTTTTGTCTTGATCGGTTAACCGATTAATAAAGTTTTTCTTATAAATTAAGTAATTTCAATAAATAAAAATGCATAAATTATTTGTAGCTTATAAGTAAAAAAAACAATAACATAACAAATAAAACAATTCTTGAAATCAAAGGAGCAAACAAAAAAAATAATTTATAAATATGTCATACATATTTTTTAATTAATAGATAATATGTAAGATCATTTTATTAGTTATTGTGATATCATTTTATTAGTTATTTCAATAGTTTAAGGAGATCTTATAAAATAATCTTTTAGACAAATAATTTGGCTTAAATGTTTAAGATTTAAGAAATTCTTATTTTAGTTTTAAAACCTTAACGTGGAAAAATTTCTTTCATTTATTGTACATGCTGGAGAAATCGAAAGCAACCCATAAAACAGAATATCTAACACTTCCAATTATTTTGGTTAATTCTGTTTAAAGATTGATATGATTGATATACATGCATATATAAAGTACGTGAAACAAAAAGCTGTTGAAAGGAAACTCTTCCCAGCTAGCAATTTCTATCATAATCAAATCAATTAGGAATCAGCTTCAAGAGCAAAATAAATACATATGAGCTAATTTTTCGATCTTAATTAATACTCTCGTTGTGAGAAAATTCTACCCTACCGATGAATCACCTGAAAGAATCATTTGTGATACAATTTGCTGATTCCTTTTTAATCATATGTGAATCCTTTTTCAATCGTTCTAGTGACAAATCAGTTTTAAATTCAAAACATTTATGTGCTGTTTTCACAACACAAGTGATTGAACGAGTAGTAAAATTTATATGAAATTATAGAAATCATTATTTGAACACATGAATGGATCCATTTTTAATCGCTCAAGTGATAATCTCAAAAGTAATCTGAAAAGGCTCATTTAGGTGGTTTTTACAAAAAATTATTACCCAAATGCTATCTGTGTTATTTAAAATAAAGATCACCTGTAATGCGTTATGCAATACACTGGACAGTCGGCAACGAACGGATGTGATCTACTGGAAAGGCGACTACTACAGGCATGCACCTGCGTCTCAGGGATGATTTCGCCCATCTCAGCTTTACACTTACCGTGGTAGTATCGATAGAACAATGTCACACAACCCACATTCCGACGATGCTCCAATGAGTCAACAGAGCTGGATGCCCTACTGTCATTGATAAGCTCCAACGCACTCCTTTGCACCCGATCCAGAAGTCTCACGATACACCTTGAAGCACCTGCCCAGATATGGGAGTTATATCCCATTTTTGGTCGGATATAAGTTTTTGCAACGTTTTATGAAACCTAGATACTTGAATACTTCTTTCGACACTGGAAAACCCAACTGGTTCCAAGGAACATCACGTTGAATTTTCATGCCTAGAACTTCAAGAGTGTCTGATACCTCAATAGCTTTACCTTCCATGTATACAGATGACGCTGATTTCACAATACATCTGTGGGTCAACATATAACATTGCACGCAGAAACCCATATGGTTGGGCATGGTTACGGCAACAACACTATGCTTATTGTTAGAATATATTGTTGTCGTACACAATATACTGTTATTTTTATTTAATATCAACAATATTATAGTTACTGTAAACATGTCAATGTTTATCGCAATTAAAAATATAAATATGGTTCACTGAAAAATAATCATTTTTATAACAGCTAAATAATGATAACTTTGAAAACATATTATATTCCTCACAACCATATAATGATATTTAATAGACATAACATGATAAAATATTTTGTTAGCGCCATTTGTAAAATAGTTTTGCATCAGTTATGTCGTTTGCCTATCGAATTATTTGTTATTCAGTAGTTAAACAATTTAAAAAATACCCATTAAAAAAACAAGTTTAAAGAAATTAAAAAATAAAGAAATTGTAGGTACATTAAAAAAAATTCCAAAGTGTAACAAAAAAAAATTTTAATATTGTTTGAAAATGGTGCAAAAATATTGAACATTGTTTTGTGTTATTTGAGAGAAAATTAATCAAAATTTTAGAAATAATTCCGACCTACGATAAATATAGGTTAAAAATATTATGTTTAAAGTTGCATCATATTATGATGTGAAATATCTGTTCGTTAAGGTTGCCAGTAAGTAAATATATTAAAAATATTTTTCGGATTTAGATTTAATCTACATATTATTTTGATTAACGATAATAATATGATTACTTCTTAACTTATTATGATTAACATGATAATACTATGATTACTTCTTAACTTATTATAACTAACATGATTATAATATGATCACTTCTTAACTTAGTATGATTAACATGATAATAATATGATAACTTTTAATTTTTATATGAAGTAATAAAGACAAATTAGGATTAAGGGAAAAATATTATGATGTAATATTACGAATATATTTGAACATAATATGATTCAATAATAATCGTAATATGTTGACTACAATCATGAATCTTATCACAATATGTTGCTCTTAGAATGTGTTTACCACAACCATGTTTTTTCTTTGCGTGTGGGTCTTACGAGCATTAAAATCGACCCTTTTCGCAAGACCCCACTCTGAGATTGTCGTAAGGTCATGATTGAGTTTGTCGTTCGTATTCTGCCTCATAGCTTCAACCTCGGTAAGGTTTGGTCTATGATTAAAGGAAAATAATTGGCAAATGCTGCTGTCAGCGATGCTTCTCCGCTCAGAGCAGATTAACGAACGGTTTTTTGTTTAAATTGCTTATTTCGTAGTAGTAGTATTAGTCACAAAAACAAAAAAAAGCAAATTTACAAAATGTTAGAAACAAATTCACAAAATTATTTTCAGCATTTATTTTGTTCTCAAATGTATTATTGCAACAGTAAAAGCACGCAGATAAGTAAAAAGGAAATAATTTTTTTTTCACTCTTTGTCACTTCATAAGTATTTGTTATGGTTGTGCTCATGTACAAAATGATTAAAACAAATTTTAAAAGTATTGTTCATTTTGCAAATGTTTCTTGAAATCTTTCTTTACATGAGCGTTTAATTAAGATACACTTGATCAATTTCTCTAAAAAAAACGACTTAAGGCACATACTACTTTTAATAAAAAACAAACAAAAGACTTAAGGCAGAAACTTGTTAGCAACATGCAGAACTATAAAGTCAATATTAAGACGGATATGGTTTCAATTACAATTATTAACACACTTATGACTATTTTTTAATGTCAATTATATCTGTTAATGTCAATTATACTTTAAGTACAAATATAAAAAAAAACTAAAAGAAAAAACCCAAACTAAATTTACTAACGCACAACTGAGCAAAAAAAAAACATTTACACACCGACAAAATTCAAAGAAAACTTTTATGGTCATTATTAGTTATAATTGTAACAAAGTAGTTGGCAAAAAAAAAATAATAAAAATAAAACATCAATTAAATTCAAAGCACAAATTATCATTGAACCTAATCCGCAATAATTTTCATGGTTATTAAATTATCAAAATGAAAAACTTTTAATAATTGCCATAATTATCCGTCTTGCTTTGCTTTTATTTAAGGATTTATTTTTTTTTTCTCTTGTTTTCTTGAAATTTACCAGCTTTGGCTATAATTTTTAATGACTTCTAATTTATTTATGGCTTGTTTTAAAATTAGAGTTTAAGTTTTCTTTCAATTTAAACTGTATTTTAACAAGTTTACCTTGTTGTATGGCATAGAGTGAATACCCTACAACACAACGTATTTGGCTTAAGTTAAACCTTGTTAATAACTGAAGCTTGATTGTATTTTAAAAGCACTTTTTATACAAGAGAAGGTAATTTTGAACTAAGAGTAATTAAATTATCGGCCATGTCATGGAAATCAAAATCACGTGAAATTGAAATCGAACAAATTTTGAAAACTCTCCCGTATATAAAATTTATAAAAATATTTCCTTTCCTCTGCCTAAACTACTTTTGAAATCAGGAAAAGCTGCGTTAATTTTCCCAAACTTCAATTGAAAATATTTTTCGATTTTAATTTCACGTGATTTTGTTTTCCATGACATGGCCGTATAATTATGTAGCAAGGAAGACCAAAAACCACGAGGATAGAAAAATATTTACCACAACTTCGATATTCTTTCAACAAAGTGAATAGGAAACTTCGACTCCGAATCCTCAGCCATGGGCTTCATTTCTTGTTTGATTTTCTCCAAGATCATAATCCAGTCTTTAATAATTCTTTGTTAATGGTAGTAAATTTCTTCCTAAAATACAAAATATGCATAAATATGTAAAGAATAAGCATTTTCAGAATTTTTGCGTTTAAAAAAAATTTATATTTGAAGGAAAAAGCTTGACCAATTTTAATAGCACTATGAAAAGGTATTATATAGAGCTGTTATTCTTTATATTATATTTTTTTTAACTTGCTTTTCTATCAACTTTGCTTACTTGTAAGTTTTTACACCCAATTTAATTTGTTTTAATGTTGCATAAATTTTCTAACGTCATTTTTAAATATGAAAATGTGTATATTTTTTATTTTTCTAAATTTTTTGCCTGAAAGTCCCAAATGTTTTGAAAATACGCACCGTATCAGTGATTGATATCGTTCCTTAATAATTTATGTATGCATACATGCGTGACTAGTTGGTATGTTTAAGTGTAAGTATGTATCTCTATCTGTGTTTGAATTGAAACTATTTTAAATTAAGTGAATGGTTCAATTTGTTAACATTTTGAAAGGCCTGTATCCTATAACGCTCTAGATTGTGTAACATGTTTTGATAATGGGAACATGATTACTAAGTATTTGAATTTAATTTATTAATTCTTTTAAAAGTTTGCCTAGTAAAATTGTTGAAATTACTATTGAAGTTTTATTGCATTTCCTTTGTAAATCAATTGATTGAGTAATTGTTGATAAATTTTATATGAATAATTCCAATAATTATGGGAAATCATTAAAGTTAAAATGGCTATTTTGAATGGCAGCTAACATTTTTGCAAACTTAATAATGTTCTTATTTTGCGAAGCACTATAACCACATATTAATAGGTAAGCGCACATTTATGCGCTACTCAATTAAACATACAGAGATGCAGTCAAGAATGTGAACTAAATTTAACGAAATTAATGGAAAACAAATGAAATTTAACTCCCTTTTAATTAATTTACTTTTAACACTCTCAAATTTTGTATGCTGTTACTAGATGATAGGGAGATCAAACGGTTATTATTCGCTTTTAAAATGTACATTTTTTGAATATCAAAAAAACCGGTTATTTTGTTATAATAAACCGGTTATTTTGTTATAATAAACCGGTTATTTTACTTATATGTAATTTCTATACGTTTTCCTTACTCTTGTTGCAAATGTACCCATAATTTAAGTATTTTTCTAATTGAATATTGGACATACTTAAACTTCTTATGCAGAATGTCAAAACAAAATGTAACAAGAGTCAAAAAACATTATTAATACTGTAAATAAAAGCGTGCGTTCTTGTAAAAAAAACAAAACCAATTCAAAATAGTGCAAAAATGTTTTCAGTTTAAAAGTAAATAGTAATTTGTGCGAGAGTATTCTAAATATTACATATATTTTTAAATAGGCTTAAGTTCATTGAATTTAATTTTTATTAAATTATTTTTATGAAGACAGTAATTTTACAACATAAAATTAATTAAAATTTATTGATAATTTTCAATTCTTGACTGAGCTGAGAACTGAACCCAGGCTTTCACGGACAGGTTGCCCTGACAAGTTTCGATTGTAACCACACAATCTCTTCGGAGGGGTTTGCCGGTTTACTCACACCATTGAAGACGGATGACGTCAATAGTCAAACATCAATATTTAAACCAAATGGTATTTTACCTTAGTATATCGAAATTCGCTTTGAATGAATGATTATCTATTTAAGTGATTTACATGTTCTTCCTAACTGCGGTTCTTCGTACTTTTTGTCAATAATTCTGCTTTAAATCCAAAGTACATTTTTGTTTTTCATGTTTTTGTGTTTCTTTTTCTTGCTTACCTTTTTCGGCACAACTTGAAGGACAAATGTAAACATATAGCTCGTGCCTTAGCTGTTAACAATAATTAGTATTGTGGTTATTTTATTGATCTGTTAATGGTTTTTAATCCAAATCTCGATGTTTTAATTAGGCTTAAGTTCATTGAATTTAATTTTCATTAAACTATTTTTATGAAGACAGGAATCTTACAACATGAAATTCATTAAAATTTATTGATAATTTTTCATTATTGACTGAGCTGAGAATTGAACCCAGGCTTTCACAGACAGGTTGCCCTGACTTGTTTCGATTGTAACCACACAATCTCTTCTGATTAAAAACTATTAACAGTTCAATAAAATAGCCACAATACTTAATATTATTAAATATATTTATATATAAATGTTATCTCTGGAGATATTTCGAACGGGATTAAGAAGACAAAGTTAGATGCTTGAAGTGCCCTAAAATGATAATTTTCAAAAGTTTTTCCACGTCACGACTTATCAATCGCATTTAATTAGTCTACATTCTTGACATTAATGTGCTGCAAATAAAGCTTTACTCCGTTCGAAGTAGTTCTAAAGATACGGCAAATAATACTTTACTAAAATACGCTGCCAAAAATTAATCATTGGGTGAAACATGAGCCTGTTGTGTATAAGAAGACTGAATGCCCGTTAAGACACTAAAAACTCTTGAGTAGTTCTAGAATATCTTCATGCCTAAAACTACAACATTCCGGCGGAATCAACGATATGGAAACAATTCATCAGTATTATTTATTAATACAACAAGAACTAAAAAACAAAATTGAAGAAATCAAACAATATCATGGAAGGTTTTAAATTCAAAATGTTTATATTACTATTCGTTTCTATAATGCTGATACAAAATAATTTGAAATATTTAATCCTGGCTAAGAGGTTTTCTTTGCAACTTTTCAAAAATATGGCTGAAGTCTTCGGATTCATTTTAAATAAATTTGGGAGAATATCTCAAATAATAAATTATTAAATTTTGCTTTTGCAAAACGTTTGTCTAGATCAAACATCACTTAAAAGTTTCTTAATAACATTATGCAATTATTTTCCTTCAATTAAAGTTCAAATAATGTTTTATTTTTGACAGTTTCCATAAACTGTTAAAAATAAAGCTTAAGTTTATAAAGATAAAGTTTGACTGGTCACGCATTTTTGGATTTGATCGTCAAATATTTGTTAGATCTGAACAAATCTTAAGTCATATCTTTGTGAATTGTTTGGTTTTTATTTAAATTAAAGTTTTATTACAATATCTTATTTGATTTTTGTATTTTTATGTATTCGAATTCAAAGCGGCTAACCGGTTTTTTAAAAATGCTTAACCAAAACCGGGTTTTTCAAATAGCAACTTTTCGAAATATTCCATAACCGGTTTTTGAAAAAAGTCGAATAGTCGATCTCCCTAGTAGATGATTAACTTTTGCTGTGTGTAATTGTGTATTTTAATCCGCGTTGCTGGACCAATGGTTTTGTACTCGTAGAATCGTCGAACGTGACTTTATTTTTCAATTTTTTGAGCAAAAATTGCAAATGTTATACGAGTATCTCCCAACAAAAGTGGCAACGATGACCAGCTAAGGAGAAAAATACAAAAAAAAAAAAAAAAAGAACACAAATGAATTAAGATCATGCCCATACGAAAAATGACGAATGTCAAAATCAAAATGTGATATATGCGAAAAACGCATATGGGGATTGCACAAAGTTGAGATTTGTGACTCTTGCTCAAAGTGTTATTAAAAAATTTGACTCTTTTTTAGTTTTTCAGTTTAACACTTACAATATTATGACAGTAACGGACTGTAGGTTATTCAAGAAGTATACCGTTTAGTCATTTTTAAATAAATAAACATTTAAAATTCTAAGCAAATTAATTTTTAACTGATTATATCATTTATTCAAAAAAATTAAGTGAACTAATGTTCCACCAATTTTCGGTTGCATTTAATATGTCAGTTGATTAAGTAAAAGTATTCTGTATGTAAAATTAAATGAAAACGAAATTTAAAACAATTGTAAATTTACTTAAAACCCGATTTACTTATTTTGCATTTTATTTTAACGAAAAGTTAATTTAATTTTTCTGTCAAAAATTCAATCGCGAATTCCATAAAAAATTAACTACAAATTCCGTAAAAACAATTGAATTTTCCGTTTTTTATATAATTTAACAACCAAAAAATAAATTTTTAGTTATCTATTTATAGATCTGTGGCAAAAAGTAAAAGTAAAAAACGATTTGCTTGTTTAGTATAGAAAATTCCCATATTCTATTTGTTAAAATTATTTAGTTAAATACATCAAATTTTTAGGGTAAAATAATTGCGAATGCCATATCGGGCATGCCGCTGGTGTCTTATAGTTGAAAGTTCTTCTGTAAACAAAGTGCTCAGTCAGTACAACAAAAGTAAAACAAACATGTATAATGGGGTGGTAAGTAATAAAATTAATATTCTCTCCCTCTCTCATTAGAATAACAAGCGGACAGGTGTCTGGTATTTTTATATAATAATTTTTTATATATAAAATTACTGAGTTACATAAAACAACTGAAAACTCAATTGTTTTTACGGAATTCGCAGTTGAATTTTTGACTGTAACAATTAAATGAACTTTTCTTTAAAAATAAATGAAAAATAAGTAGACCGGTTTTTAACTGAAAATTCATTTATTTTATATTACAATTTCAGTTAAGTTTACGTACAGATTGTTGTGAGTGTACTTACAATATTTTAAGGTCCTTTTTTGTGATCCCAAAAATATGTGCAACATTAAATGCACTCTAGGGTTAAAGGGCCACGGCCTTGTCTTTTTTACGAAGCTGTTTTGTAAGGCAGTATATTAAAGAATAACTGTTACAACAAAAAACTCAGAAAAGCTGATCGTTACACTAACCCAGTGTTGCCAATACAAATTTCAAAAAAAATCCCTACGTGTTTAAAAAAACTCCCTTTTTCCCTACAACGAAAAAAATTATCCCTACGTTAAAGATGTATTATTTTTAGCTTCAGGCAAACAAATACAAACTCTGTTAAAATTTTGTAAATATTATAATTAAAGGATTTATTAAAATTTATTATTAAAGCATTTATTAGCAACGAGAAAAACAGAATTAACATGTACGAAACACTGTGTGATAAATTAAAATTTTTTCATTTTGGCAGAAACGCCGCTATATATCCTTCAACATAGAGTCAAAACTAAGTCACTCTGCGTGTTTGATTTTTATTTCCTCATCTTTTGTGCATTTTAAAGGACTTAATTTTTTTCAAGAATACTTAATTTAACTAATTTTTGGGAGATGAAAAATAAAATGTGGTCGGTCACACATTTGAACCGTCTAGGGGCATCTTAGGCGCTGCAGGGTCAAAAATTTAGAGTTTTATTTAAACATCCTTTTTTTATGGAAGCCCCCGAAGAGGTGGAGTTAAGGAGCAACCATGTTTCGAGAAATGTTAAGTACAAAAAACCAAAGAATGTCGGTCATACATTTTACCCCCCTAGAGGGGACTTCTTGGCATTTATGGGACTTTTTCTTAACATATTTCTAGTCTGTATTAAAAACATGGTAAGGGAGATGCCCCAATGAATAGAGATAGCGGGTAGGTATGTTGGAATCAAATGTTGGGGATGATAAATAAGCTAGTGTCGGTCATAGATTTGACCCATCTAGGGGGATCCATGGAGCTGTGAGGACTAATTTTATACAATTTCATGCAGTTTTAAGCCTGTATGGGAGCTCCCGTAAAAAATGGTGATAGGGGGCTAGAAGGCTTGGGAAAAATTCGGTTTTCCATTTTACCCATCTTGGAGTGACTCTGTGGCAGTTACAGATTTTTTTTAGTAAATTTGTTCCTTTTTGCACCCACTTTGAGCTTGATGAGCGTCCACTTCCCCACGTCCTATCACCCGTATTAAAATTTTAAATTCAAAAATTATACACTTGTTGTTATGGAAGTCGTTTGTGTTAGAAAAATAAGCAATTTTTAAGCAAATTTTCATATCAGTTTAGCTCTCATTTTATGCTAGGAACGCAACTGGGACGAATGACGAATTTTTGGCCCGAATATTCGTCGCCAAAAATAAAACATATTGGTGTATATGAAACAATAATAGCGTCCGCCGAAATTCGTCTTACGCGGCGACTTGGCAATACCTTTATTTCCATTTCATACGCCGGCGCACGACGAACAAATCAGTACCAGGTGAACATGTTTGATTTTAGTTTAGAAATATTTTGAGTAAATTTTTTTTTTTTTTTTTTTTTTTGTGTCAGTATTTATTTATTGAATCTTCATATACTAAATATGAACTAACAATAATTAATCAAATCTTAACCTAATATTTGATTTATGTCCTGCCAGTGCCGGACAAAAAAGATTTCGTCATCACGGTTTCTGTTCACATATGTAGGTGTTTACCGCTCATCTGATTGGGTGAGTGCTGCAGTGTCTCTTCTTCTTAATCGAGTGTGGCCGCCATAATTTAAAATATTTCGTGCTAATGGGTTTGGGTGCAGTTCCAGCCTTTTTAGATATTTTACTGCATATTTCGTTATCATAGTTTTTACTAATGGCACATTGAGATCCTTGTGGATATTTGAGTTTTTGACGTACCAGGGGGCGGCTGTGATTATTCGAAGAAGTTTATTTTGGCGCCTTTGAATTTTTTCGATGTTAGAAGCCGAGGCAGTGCCCCATAACTGAATACCGTAGCACCAAATTGGCTTTAAGATAGAGTTGTAAAGTAGAAGTTTGCAATCGAGGCTGAGAACAGAATTTCTTCCAATAAGCCAATTTATTTGAATTGCTTTTAGTTTCATTTGAGTTAATTTAGCTTCTATATGCCATTTCCACGTTAAACGCCGATCTAGATGTATACCGAGGTATTTTACATGCGAGTGTTGGGGTATTATTTGATTATTGATTTTAATAGGGGGGCATGTTTCCCGACGCAATGTGAATGTTATATGTGCGCATTTTTGCTCATTGATCTTTATCCTCCATTGTTTTAACCACCTTTCCAGTTCAAATATGTGATCCTGTAAGTAACGAGATGCTTCTTGACAGTTTGCGTGTACGCTTAGAAAAGCTGTATCGTCCGCAAATGTTGGGGTATGGGTGTAGCTGTTTGTTGGCAAGTCCGAAGTATAAATTAAGTATAATAGAGGGCCCAGGATGCTGCCTTGTGGGACTCCGGCGTTAATTGGCTGAGGAGAACTTAAAAAATCGCCTTCTTTAATAATAAAATGACGCCCGACTAAGTAGCTTTCTAACAGCTTGTGTATGTTTGCTGGTAAGTTTTGCTGTAACTTCAGTAGTAACCCTTTATGCCAGACTTTATCAAAAGCTTGAGACACATCGATGAAGAGTGCAGAGCAATATTTTTTTTCTTCAAAGGCTTTTCTTATGACATTTACTATTCGATGAGTTTGTTCAATTGTGCTGTATTTTCTTCTAAAACCGAATTGATGATTGGGAATACATCTGTTTTCATTTAAAATCGGCGTTAATTTTGACACTAGTAGTTTCTCAAATAGCTTTGATATATTAGACAATAGGCTTATAGGTCTATATGACTCAACTTTTGTGGGATCCTTTCCTGGTTTAGGTATCATGGTAACTAAAGATACTTTCCACTCTTGTGGGTAGTATTCAAGGCGTAAAATAGCATTAAAAATTAGTAGAATAATTTTCTTTGCTATGCGGGGTAGCTCCAAAAGCATTTTGTTACTGATGTTATCAAAACCAGGGGCTTTCTTGGGGTTTAAATCATGAATAGCCTTTTCGATTTCTCTTATCTCAAATCTTAGTGGAACATCTGATCTAACAACAACAGGTGGTAACTCGACCGCAGTATCGAAAGATGTATGAGGGGTAAATACGGTTTTCAAATGATTAACAAAAATATTTCCTTTTTCTATATCATTTCGTGCCCAACTTCCATTTAAGTTTCTTAATGGCGGTTTAGTGATAACTGGTCTTTTTAGATTTCTAGCTGCACGCCATAATGAGTAGTCAGATTGAGGAGTTGCATCAAGTTCCTTAAGATATTTTTCCAGAGAAGCCGTTTTTTGAGACTGCAGTAAGATTCTTAGCCTTTTTGTACACTCTTTTAGTAAATTTTTAAGTTGAGGGGATCTGTGCAATTGCCACTCCCTTCGAGCTCTCCTTTTTTCAGTCAAGAGACGCTCGACATCTGTAGAATATATTTTACTATTTTTGATGTTTTTGCGGGCTATGCTAGAATGTTGAACAGCTAGTTTGAGATAATTGTCAAAATTTACAATAGAAAGATTCACATTCTCCGGTGTTCTAAGCGGAATATTTTCAGTGCAGTGGGTACTGAGATATTTTTTATATTTTAACCAATTTATTTGTGTTGCTGACGTCACTAAGTATCCACACGGAGATACAATTCTATTAGGGTTTGCTATAGTTAGAAGTGTAGGTGTGTGATCAGAAGATAATTCTAAAGAAGCTTCAACATGAATCGTTTCTGCGGGGATGTTTTTAACCACGCCAAAATCGATGACATCTGGAATTTTTTGCTGATCAGTAGGCCAATAAGTTGGTTGACCACTCGCGACCACATTTAAATCCATTTTAGACATTGTATTGTACAAAACACGACCCTTTGGTGTTATGAGCCGTGACCCCCAGAAGGTATGTTTAGCGTTGTAATCGCCAGCGGCTAGGAAACAGGGTCCTAATGATTTAAAATATTTATAATATTGGCTTTCTGATATTGAAAATCTAGGTGGAGAGTATAATGATGAAAGTACTAAGTTTCGATTTAGCTCTTCAACACAAATGTTCGTTGCTTGCAGATAATCTTCACGATAATCACACATTAAGTAGTGTTTGATTCGGGCTTTTATCAAAATAGCAGAGCCTCCACAAGCTCTATCTCGAGGGTCCTTGGTATCATATAATATATAACCATTAATTTTAAACGTATTTCTTGAGGTCAAATGAGTTTCAGAAACCATCATTACATCAATTTGTTTACTTTTAAGAAAGTATTCTAGTTCATTTTTATGTTGGCGAATGCCGTTTGCGTTCCAAAAACAAATTTTTAAACAATTCATGGCTTGTTTAGTACAGCCTGCAATAACATCGATTGCATTCTTAACATTTCCTGCATCATATTACCCATTGTGTTCGTAAAGTTAGTTACTGTTTGCACTAGTGTTTCCATGGTTTTTTCTAGACGACTTAAATTAGAAACTGGAGTCTCATCATTATTTGGCAAATCACCTTGAATTGGAATATGGTTTGATTTTAGGACGTTTGCGTAGGATGTTCTGTTATTACTAGGCTGCGGCACTTGAATGTCATTAGTGTTAACTTGATGTGATACCTGCATTTGAGGGGGATTAGGTTTCGGTCCAACCGAGCGCTTGACTATGGAGTATACAGGGCATCCTCTATAGTTGGCAGTGTGATTACCACCACAGTTGCTGCATTTTTTTACATTGGGGTCGTTTTTAGACTTATCGCATAGAGCTGTACCATGCAACTCTCCACATACAACACAAACAGGGGTTAAATGGCAGTATGCCTTAGTGTGACCAAATTCTTGGCAGTTTAAACATTGCACGGGACCGTTCCTTTTGTGCGGCTCCTCTATCGTTATTTTCCTATACAGGATATATTTCAGACTGTAAATGGGATGCGTTTCATTTTTTTTAAGCTTAACGTCGCCGGGTTCTAACTCCACTCGAAATAGTGGCTGGGGATTTTTTTCTCTATTTTTAATATTTATTACGTTTTTTATTTTGAAGCCCTTCTCTTCTAAAAACGTTTTTATCTCACTTGGGTCTACGCATGAATCAATGCCCTTTATCACTACCTGGAGACCTTTACTGCTCTTCAGTTGGTATGTATAAAAGTTTTTTTTTAGTGCCTCTAATTTCGTAATTACCTTACGAAAGTCATCTTCACGATTAACTTGAATTTTTGTCTCATTTATACTACCCCGCTTAATTGCAACTACATAAAAAGAATTTTCACCTATTACCGAGATCAAATTCTTTATTAGTTCATTTGAGTTTTGCTCTCTAAGATATATCGGCGGTGGCTTAGAAGATTTGATAACGTTTTGTGCTTCCGGAGATTCCTCATCCAGAATTGCAAATCGATTTTGAGAACTTGTTTTATCAGCTGTACCATCTTTTAAGACTTTTGAGACCGAAGCAACTGCTGAAGAGGTTGGGCTGCGACCCCGTTTAAGCACTGTTATGTACCTATCAATACCTACTTGTACTGGAGGCTTTTGACCACTTTTTACTTGTGGAGCTGAGTTTTCCATCATGCCTGATTTGGGGGTAATATTTTCATCACTTATTACAATCGTTTTTGCCGCTGAGGCACCGCTTGCAGGTTTTATATTTTTTATTGTATTAATATCAACCGTATTATTAGACACCGAAGGTGATACTGAGTTTTCTATTATGCCTGATTGGGGGTTAATATTTACATCACTTATTAAAATTGTTTTTGTTGTTGAGGCAACGCTAGCAGGTTTTATATTTGTTATTGTATCAACCGTGTTACCAAATACAGACGGCGAGAGGGATCGCGTGCGAGTAATAGGTTTAGCCGTTAGGTATTTGCTATCATCGATTCTTTTTTTTATTTCTGCATTTGTTTCATTAACACTCACTGTGATATATGCATTTCTACTGTTTGCACTCATAAGAGTTTTTTTTTTTTACTGTTTACAGTTGTTCTCTTATTATTATGTTGTTATTGTTTATCAACACCGAGAATAAAAAAATGTGTGTTTATGTATGTATGTACATACATGTATTTTTTTTTTTTCTTTTTCTTGTATTTACTTTTTAAATACACAAATCAATAATCACGTTTTAAAAATTAAAAAATAAACCGTATGCCGAGCTTAGAAAACACGTCTATCTTCAACGAGCGCGAGAGACAGCATTTTGAGTAAATAAAGTAACTTTTTACTTTATTAATTGTTTTTTTTTTTTTTATTGTACACAGAAAAAAGTGTTTTATCATTTAAATAAATGGTTTAAAAAGTATTTAAATGTAATTAATATGAAAATTGAATCAATTATTTTTTTAGTTGAAAGAAAATTAAAAATTTAATTTTGATCTAATTAACATTTTTATTGTTTTGAAATAAATTTTCAATTACATTTTAATTAAATTACAAAAAAGCTTAATTGACTTTTTTCGTTAAAAATAAAATTATTTAAACATGTAGAATTGTTGTTGGGAATTGTCAATATTTATTTAAATAAATTAACACATTGTTTGAAATGGCAAAGTTTTTTGATCATTTTTTTAATTAAAATTAAAAATATAATTTATTGAAAAAAAATATTCAACATTTTACAATTTTTAGTAATCAATATAATCATTTTGGTAATAGGTGCAATATCAACAAACTGTTTAGTATAAATTTGCTGATTGGAGAAATTTAATAATTTTTTCTGTTTAAGCATTTGAAATAAATATACAAAGTATTTTGCTACAAAAATTGTTTTTATTTGTGTTTTTGATTATGTTTTAATTTGTAAGCATTATATTTTTTAATATGGTCACACTATTTCTCTCTCTTTGCAAAAGCTGCAATTAATTTTCGCAATTAAAGGATGGTTAAGAAAAGGACGATGTTGGATGTGAACCATACCTAAGTTTTTTTCTGCATTTCATTTAACATTTCTCAATTTCAGACTAACTCAGTTTGAACCATGGAAAGATACACAATCGAGCAACGCGTTAAAGTTATTCAGGCTTTTTATGAAAATGGGCGTTCAAATCAAAACGCATATCGTGCATTTCGTGATTTTGTCGGTCAATTTAATCGTGAAAATTTGCTCTCACATCTCTTTAGGAGATGTTAAAACACCAGTGCATGCTCGTACAGCTCCTACTGCAGAAAATATTGCTGCTGTTCGCGATAGTGTAGCTGAAGAGCCGTCCACTTCAACTTGTCGACGTGCCCAACACTTGCACCTCTCACGCACATCGCTGATGAACATTTTGCATAAAGACTTGCATTTACACGCTTACAAGGTGCAGTTGACTCAAGTGTTAAAGCCTCTTGATCATTCCAAACGTCGTCAATGGTCAGAATGGTGGCAAGAAATGGCGACAGTGTATGATAAATTTTCGAAGAAAATCGTCTTCAGTGATAAGGCACATTTTCAACCCAGTGGATTCGTCAATAAGCAGAATTGCCGCATTTTGGGCGAATGATAATCCAAGAGTGGTTGTCGAAAAACTAATGCACCCGTAAATAGTGACTGTTTGGTGCGGTTTATGGGCTGGCGGCATCATCGGGCCGTATTTTTTCCAAAATGAGTCCGGTCAGGCAGTTACTGTGAATGGTGTTCGCTATCGATGAAAACGAACTTTTTATGGCTCGAATTGGAAGATGTGGATGTGGACGATATGTGGTTTTAACAGGACGGTTCCGCTTGCTGCACAGCTAACGAAACAATGGCTCTGTTGCGCAACAAATTTTCACGTCGTGGCGATATTATTGGCCGCCAAGATCATGTGATTTGACACCGTTGGGCTTCTTCCTTTGGGGTTATTTGAAAGAAAAGATGTACGTCGATAAGCCAGCAACAATTGAAGAGCTAAAGAATGAGATAATTCGGCACATTAACGGCATAGAACCTAATTGAATGCCTCAGCGTCGGCGAAAATTTGGACCTTTGGATGGAGGTGTGCCGCCAAGGGCGCGGCGGCCATTTGGCCGATATTTTCTGAATTGAACCATACCAATATTATCATAATAAAAAGAAATAACAATAATTTCCTAAATAATTTGTGTTTTATTCAAAAAAATATCGGCCCTTAAAATGTAACAACCCTTTATAAAAGCTATTTAGTTATTCGTCGTTATTGTGCTTCATATGAAGAATTTACTCAGCGAATTTTTACTGAAAAATTCATCGTGTTGGGCGAAATTCGTCGTTCGTCCCAGTTGTGTTCCTAGCATTATCGTTAGTTAATAGAATATCATTTTGTTGCCCTAATGAAAAAGTACACTAATGTACTTAGCTTTCCAAAGCACCTGAAACTGATAAAAAGTTTTGTGTTGTTTTCAAAAATGCTTTTGAGTTGTTTAAGAATTATTTCTTGTTCTGTGCAATTCACTACAATTTTGTATGTGGTGTGAATTCAGATTATTATTGTCCCAAAATTAAGCTTAACTCTTTTTCTTAATGGGGTTTTCTTTCTTTGTTGTTGCCAAAGTAAGAACAGAATAATCTACAGTTTAACGATCAAATAAGATCATAAAGATATTAAAAAAAAGTGTGGGTAATTTTGAGTTTTTTAAACTTAAACGGCCATAAAACAACTATTTTCACGACAATTTTGTGCCTTACCTTTTGTAACACAGTGTTGTATTATACGAACAAATGTCTTTAAATAATTTTCGACAATAGCTTTTTTCTTTTTTTTTTTATTATTTATTGTAATTGTATAAAACAATTAAAATTAAAAATAATGGATTGTTTAGTTTGTTTTAAGGGTAAAGAATAAAAAATAATTTAAGTCAATAAAGAATCAAGTAGCAACGCCTACTTTATATAAATAATTGAAACCGGATTTAACTTAATTCATAATAGTTTTTTATGTTGATTTGCTGTCGATTTTATTTTTAATATGTTTTTTTTCATGCCACCAATAAACAAAACGATTTGAAACAGGCTTTCAAATTGAAAGTACTTTTCGTAAATTGTTTATGGGAGTTGCTTTCAAGGTCGCTTCAATAAACTTTTTGCCATTTATCTGGTTGCAGTAAAAAAACGTTCAATGATCAACAGGATTGTTACAAACGGGGAACATATTTTACAGTTTTTAAAGTTTTTTTTTATACAAAAAATAGCTGTTGTTGTTTTATTTTTCAACCGTTTAATACGGAAGTTTTTGTTGTATGATCGTGTACATGAATGAAATTGTTGTTTTTGAAAGGTGAAAAATATAGTGACGAGTAGAATTTCAAGCCTCTTTTTTCCTTATTTTTGCAACACTAACAAGCAATACAATTTTATCACCAGGAAAAAATAAGAAGAAATGTGTTAACAAAAAAGCAGAGTGGTAGTGGGCGATTTGGATGTAGGGAAAGAGTTAATATGTTTAGGAAATGAAGGCATTTTTTGGAATATATGTACGTTAGACCGTACCTCAACAAAAAGTTTCCTGGTGCGTCCTCTAATATTAAGTATTTTTGCAAGGAGGTTTCAGAAAACAATTTTTTGGCGAACGTATGGATCGCCTTTGTACATTTTTCGTTTTATCTTAGGCATTTACAGTCCGATCTTAAATTATAAATATCAATGTTTTTGTCTCTGGAAGACCAATGTTTTGCCTTTAGGAGCCATTGACTTTAAGTATCTCGTTCTAGTATTTATCCTCCAGATCTCTGTTCGTACCACCCTAATGTGCCATCCTAATGTCAGAAAACTAAAGCTCACAAGAAACTATTTAACTTTTGTTAAGGAATTTTTTCGATAATTCCAGCAGAAAACATGTTAAATTTAATTAGAAAAATAAAGCTCGCAAAAAATCATTACAGTACTACTAAGAAAGTATTTCTATAAGTCCTGCAGTGCAGTCGGCATTTACAGTCGGATCTTTAAATATTATATAATGAAATTGTGTCTTTTTGTCAACCCCTTCTGATTCTCTAACTCGTTGGCTTCCAAGAAAATGTTATGTTTTTGTTGCCTGTTTTTCCAAGTTATATAAAAATTTCTGTTTGGGAATGTACATTGAAACGACAATAAAAAACTAAAATTTGTTTTTGTATTAAATATATATATACATATAAGTTCCGAGACAAAAATTTCTACTTTTTTTTTCAAAAACAAGCAGTTGAATTATTGTGCATCGGATTTTTGAGCATTTAAGGTTTTTCCTACATTTTATGGCCCTTTGCTGTCCAATAAGCGTGTGTGCTGCTTACATGTAAGAAAATACGGAAACCCCCATCATAAGCAATGTTTTTTAAACAATTGCACATGAAAATTCATTTTTTTAATAATTTTTACAGCCATTGATATATTTTTATGCAGTTTTTGGAATGCGTTATAAAAAACCAATTTCATAATGAATTTGGCAAACACTACTTACGAACGAATACCAATGAATAAATCAGTAAATACAACATAAAGTGCTACTGAAAACAACTAAATAAAAATAACTATTGAAATTTTTCTATATTTTGTTTTAAAACAAATAATTATTGCGATTATAAGACGACCAAAAATTATTGAAAATGGGTTTTACTGCTTCTAAATTTACCACCAATCGAAGTGCGATGTTATTAATTTGTTTTTGTATCTGCGGCATAATACTGATCGAAGTCGAAAGTTGAGTGCTTTTAACCCTAGAAAGGTAATCCACGTAAATTTTACGCATGAATTTTCGAAATATTGCTATTTCTTTTCGAATAGAAGGAATATGTTGCTGTGTACTTCACACATTTCATATATAAGCATATTTTACATATCGGCCATTTTATTTTATATATATGGGGGATTTCATGTCAAGTGACCCAACTTTGGAAATCGATGTCTTCCGATTTGGATGAAATTTGCACCAAGGTTAGTCTTATTAGATAGTAGCTTAGCTTAGCTTAGACATAGCTTAGACACAAATTTTCAACAAGATCGGTCAAAATGTTTCTGAGTTAGGGGGGGTCAAAATTTGACTTTTTGGCCAAACCGGTGTTCTTTCTCATCCATGTAACTTATTATCTATTGGTGTTAGCAAAATTTGTCCCAAAAAAATTAGATAACTATTTCTTCAAGCTTTCGAAAAAACTCGATACTGTAATACCCACAATATGTTAATCCCAGGAATAAAATCACTTTTTCTATAGAGATGTTGACAAATTAAAGTTTTTTATTTATTTGTAATAATAATTAAATTAATATAAAATAATAATAATAAAAACAAAAAGATAAACAATCTAAAAAATTTAATCTTAATCACATAAGTCCTTTAATAATTTTTTTTTGTTTTTTTTTTAAATTTTTTTTTAAATTTAAAACTATTTTTGTATTTTGACCCCCTCTAACGCAGAAAATTTGTGTCTAAACTACTATCCAATAAGAATAACCTTGGTGCAAATTTCATCCAAATCGGAAGACATCGATTTCCAAAGTTGGGTCACTTGACATGAAATCCCCCATATGTATAAATATATAATCCACAGTAGTTTGTTCTTAATTAATCCCAGACGATGTGAAAAATGTTTTCATCGATCAGTGCATTTTGCGATGTCGTTGACTTTAGATGATATGGTTGATGCGATGTCGATAAGAGGTAGGGTATTCATTCGGTTAACCATTAATCGGTTAAACGATTAATTACTACCCGATTAACGGATCGGGTTTTTTTTTTGATTAACGATTAAACCGATTAATTTCAGTCGATTAACCGATGCAACAAAATTTTTAATTTTTTGTAGTATTATAACATATTTTTTTTTGTTTTTTATTATTTGTTTTGTCTCATATATAAAAGGAATGTGTTTAGAAAATATTTGTTCATACAAACAAAGAAGGTGTCTTCATCTTAAATAACTATACAAATGAATCTTTTATTTCGAAAAGGGCTCAGGTACAAAAATACAAACTGTTCAGGAGACACAAAAGACTGAATATCTCTTAAACTATTTGACATTTTGAAGAAAATTGTAAGCCTCTTTTTATATTATAATAATAAAAAAAATAGTTTTAATTAATATTTAATGGAGAAAATTGTCATTACATTTTCCGGAGATGAGCCCTTTTCGAAAATTATTTATGAATTTTCTTGGTTTTAATGGCAAAATTATATCTTTGGTGTATGCAATTTATTGAAACACACGAATATACAGATAATATATAACCTTTAAATATATATTTTGAATTTGAAGATAAGATTAACCCATTTTTTATGAAAGTAAACAACATTTTGACGGTACATTTTTATCTGTTTATTAATACTACAAATTAGAAAACACACACATTCATAAAATATCTAAAACGAAAATATATCATCATGATAAACATATGAATTAGATATCTTCTATATCTGCCAGTGAAAACATGTCGGTTGGTTGCTGCTGAATGCCTTCGTAAAATTTTTGGAAATACTCAATCTGGATATCATTATCCTCCGAGCAACTGGATTCACTCATTATGAAAATGAAGTTAAAAAATGTGTATAAATTTATATTTTTCTCATGAAACGGTGTTCACTACTTATAATAAGTTTTCATAGCAAATTAACCACATATTCAAAGCTTATGAACATACCTCTCACTGTAAAAAGGTTGAATGCAAAGTGTTTTTCCATTGCTAACTAAAACACACATAAATAAATATTCTTAATATATATGGAAATGAGTCCTTTTCGAAATTAATTTTAAAAAGCCATTTGTTTTTCACCGCTATGGAAGGGGTATATAACCTTTGATTCTCACAGTATATCGGTCGTTATGTGTATCTGCAAAAACAACAAAAAACACAATTTCCAAAAATTTGTACCTGAGCCCTTTTCGAAATAAATGATTCAAATATATGTGTGTTTAGTTATTTGTTTCTTTTCCTATCTACTCATATCAATCGTATAACAGAATTAACCGAAACAACAGGACTCTAGCGATATAATGGAAGAGTTTATATGCTTAGGAAATCCAGGAAAAGTACTAAGAAATTATATATTCTGTATAATGGGCTGCTTTTGATTTCTCCAACATTTGCGATAAGTACAAGAATATCTTCCACGTCAAGTTTTATCAAAACTTAAGAAAAGAATCGCTTAAACCCTAAACATTTAAACCAAACTATTTTTCTCAAAGAATATTTTATAAGATCTCCTTAACCTATTGAAATAACTAATAAAATTATCTAATAGGGCATTTACATTACATCGAAATCTAGTAGATTTCATTTGAAATCTTCCTCCAAATCTAGTTCGTTTACGACTGGAAGTTTTTTGTGTAACACATACTTACATATAAAGAAATAGGCATTTAAAAATTTGCTTTACATTTTCTTTATAATCCACTTCATTTATTTTATCAATATTATATGTCATGTGCATTTTTTTTATTATTTTACAAAATTTTTGAATTTTTTAACAATTTTAACAAGCACCTATTATTGTTTTTTGTTAAAATGTAATTTTTATCTTGTGCAGGAAAGTAGTTTTTAGTGCTATATGGGGAAAAACATAGTTGCATCAATAAGTACTACTAGATTTCGAATAGATTTCGTCAAAATCTAGTCACGGAGTAGATTTTGTTTTGTATGGGAAATCTAGCCAAAAACAACTAGATTTGGCTCGAAATCTCGAAAGTACTAGATTTCGTTGTAGTGTAAATTGGCTATAACAGTTATTTTAAATTAATTCATAATAGGTATGTATATAACATATTTATTATTTTTTTGTTTGCTAGTTTTAGTTCAAGAATTGTTATGTTACTTAATTTATAAAAAAAACTTTATTAATCGATTAACCGATCAATAACAAAATTAACGGATTAAACCAAATCCTCGGTTAATTAATCGAGCGATTAACCGATTAAAGCAAATGGCCGATTAAATGAATACCCTAATAAGAGGTGACCGTGTTCAAATGTCGTCAATTGTTGCATCATCGTATTCGGTATATGGCGCCTTCGACAGCGAAGCATATGTACCAGACAGCGGTGGAGAGAAGGAATTCGAAGGAAATGTTAACGATTTGTTAGCAGGCAATAGCCAACTTGAATTACGTTCGACAAAAAATTTTTTTTTTTTTTCGAAACTTCCTTGCAAAAATTCTTTATATAAGAGGGTTTACGGCGCACTTTTTTCCTTGTAAGGTTATACGCTTTAATGTTCATATCTCTATTTTATATGTTCACGAAAAGGAAACACAAAGATAGATAGATAAAGATACTAAAAGGTAAAAAATTAGAGACAAAATTTTCTTTGGAAATTTCTGATAGTAAAATTGTTACCAGCAAGAATTATTCTACCACCTGTTTCATGTTTTGTTTACAAAACTAAAAGAAATTATCATAATTTTTAAATTAAAAGCTTTTCAATAACATAAAATATTTATTTTTCCTTGCACAAATAGTTCAAAATAATTGAATTTATTAAGAAATAATTGCTAGTTTTTGCTGGTAAAGTAATCATTTACTGTGTTGGTTTTTTTAAGTAATTGGGAGAGAAATGTTGTAAATTTTAAATCTACTCTCTTGTTGCAAGTTTCTGTTAGTAAATTAAGTGAACACACCTTATGTTCACACCTATTTAATATTTGACGTCCTACTCTTAACCACTTATTTTATAAAAGAATTATTTGCTTTCGAAAAACATTTGGCTAGATCAAACATTATTAAATACTTTCTGAATAACATTAAACAATTATCTTCTTACAAATAAAGTTTAGTAAATAGATAAAAAACTATTAAAAATAGAGCTTAAATTTTATCGATTTCCTGGTCACGCTTTTTTTGGATTTTTTCGTCAAATAGCTGATACATCAAGCACAAACTACGCTGCCCCTGCATGGCGTGACGCATCTGACTGTCGTGTAAAGCTCTTACCAGTCTGTCAGAATAAACACCATAAAACGATTCACAATTTACCACCATACTCCTCTACTTTACGACTAAACTCACCATCTAATGTC
The DNA here is from genome assembly GCA_943735925.1 of Pollenia amentaria. Classification (NCBI taxonomy): domain Eukaryota; kingdom Metazoa; phylum Arthropoda; class Insecta; order Diptera; family Polleniidae; genus Pollenia; species Pollenia amentaria. The sequence goes on along the minus strand of OX031007.1, from coordinate 180,119,975 downwards.
CAACTAGTTAAGAATAAAAAAAAATGCTCTAACTGAAAACTTCTTTTCTAGATGTTCTAACTCTTCTAACAAATACATTAACACGTTATATTCTTTACTTGTTTTCCTTTTAACTACTAACATATCCCGTGTTTAACATAATTTTTTGGGCATTTATTAAAGGTTTTTTCTAAAAAAAATTTTTAATATATATATAATTTTATTTTTTATATATCTGATCTCATTTATTACATATCGCACTTGTTCAACAATAGTGTATTAACTCAAAATTTTTAACTTTCCACTTTTTAGAAAAAATCGATACTTTATATTCAAATCTATACGCTGTAAAAATATCGTGCTATTTTGTCTAGTTTTTGGTAGTGAAACGATTGGCTTAAAAATTGTTTCTCATTTGCCTTTAATGTAAAATAAAAAATTGTTTTGCTTCTACTGAAAATTGTTTAGTTTTGAGTTAATACAGTATTGCTGAACAAGTGTGATATATTATGGTATATTAACCGATTGATGATTAATCAGAATGTTGATTATTTAATTGATCGGTTATCAACATTTCTGATTTTTAAAAGTTCTTATTATTTGAATAATTCTATTTTTGTACATGAGAAAACATGTAAAAGAAAAAAGTAAAATTAGTCAAAAATTTAATTATTAAAATTTCTGAATAATCAATTAACCCTAATCTTACCGACATAAAATATTGCACATCCTACCAACTTGAACCTCTAAGACACATACGTGAAAATTTGAAGAAAAAAAGCTTGAATTAATTAAAATAAAGTAAACTTGGAGAACATATTTTATTTAACATTGTTAACATACAAAAGTTTTTCTACAATGTTTATTACAAATATTATTGTAACATTTTTGACAGAATTGCTTAACTATACGACTATGGTTAGCATCACACAAATAGCATATTTTGCGTTTATTTGTTGCAAAATAAGTTACATTTGGTGAAGCTTCTTCCTAAGAACTGCCTGCATGTACTCAATTATACACTGATAAAAAAAAGCGTCATAACGCTAATGTACTTTGGCAAAGTGTCTTCGGTTTTGATCCCATGACACTTTACATCATTGTGATGTCAGTCTTAACATCACTTGCCGAAGGGTCAAAAATTGAAATAACGTCATCAATTTGTCATCGTATTGATGTCACTGTAGTCATAGCATAGATGACGCATAATATATAATAATATTTTATGATGATGTTCTTCATTGGATTGATATCACTTTTTGCCTCGTTGATGCCATTTATAATAACATTGATGCCACAATTCTGATGTTGGGGCTTCATCAATATGAAGATGCGTTTTTCTATGAATGAAGGCCGCTGTAACTTATTTCATGACCTTTGAGACACGTGTCAGCAGTTTATGTTACATTTTTTTGTTTTGACTTTTTTGTTAAAGTGTATAAAACAAATGTAAAATAAAAGTCGGGTATCTAAAACGGGTGCTTAATTCTCAATTTTTATTTTTGATAAGAACACTGAAATTTATTGTTGAGGGAAAGGTTAGTTTCTATGCGCTTTCGCTGGTTGCTTAGGCCAGCTCGTCAGGAAACTTTGTCCAAAGACTTTAGAAAAGCTAAAAATATTTATAAAATAAGACTATAAAGTGAATAAGAATTTTCAACAATCAGGTCTTACTTGTAACAATATCAAAGCTTCAAGAAATCAAGTTTGGTTGCAATATGCCGAATTTTTTCGTTACTTCATTGAATTAAACATCAAAATTTGTCTCACAGACACATGTTAGTAAGATTAGGGTTAATCATGATTTTGATTAATCAAAATGACAACTAATCTATTATTCAAGAATTTAATTAATCAAAGTTCTGATTAGTCGATTAATTGATTAATCATAGTTTTGATTAATTAAGATGTTTGACTAATCGATTAATTGCACATCCCTAAAATATACATATTGTAATTATTGTAAATTAAAGGTAATACTTTAATAATAAATTAATAAATAATTTGAATATTTCTTATAAATATAAAAATGTTTAATACGAATACTGTGCAGAAGTCAAGTCCAATACCCAAAAAAATTCTTATCGCTAAACATTATGAAAGTTGACTAAATCTAGCAGCTTAATGGCTAAATTGAAAACACTTAAGAGACCTTATGCCCCTATTTCTGTTAATAACTAAACTCAGTTGAGTTGCAACTTAACAGCTTAACATTACAACTGCTAGTGATGAGTTGTAAAAGACTACAAAATTTCAACTGTACTAAAATTTAGATCCAAACCATAATAGGGGCATAAGTTTCTCATACAAATTTGCTTCAGAATTGGCTATTTAACACAGCGGTCGCGGATTTCATAAAAATCCAATTCCAAATAATATTTCATAATTTTCTTCAAAACTCTTTATTGTATACATCAAATTGCTGTTTTAATGAGTATATTTAACTTCCCGGCTTAAATATTAAATTGCAGCAAATACTAAATTATCAATTCTTTAAAATCTCTTTTCTTTATTCAATAAAATTTGTATTGTTAAATTTAATGTACTTTTACATCAACCGCCGCTTTGTAATTAATTTACAAACACAACAACTGTTACGCTCATGACCATGTAATGCCACATTTTTTATTTTTATTTTTTTATTTTTATGTGTTGACATTGGCCATAAAACGCATATATGCAGATGTCTGTTTCCATGCTGTAAAACAATTTCAAATTAATTTAAAAAAAGTGTGTATATTAAATGCAGTTGAATAAAACACAACTGCTCACTTTCTTTAATGAAAATATATTAAAAGCTTAAGATTAATTTTAGAAAAAAATTCAATAAAAAATTATTATATTATACACAATAGAAAATATTCATAAGCAAATGTTTAATACAGTCAATTACCAGGGGACCCACCTCGAAAAAGAGAAACAAATTTTATAACATTTATAAAGAGTTAAATGTTTAACAACATTTAGTAAAAGATCTCTGTAAAAAAGTAAGTAATTGTTTTTTATTAATAAATAACCTGTTACATTAATATCCTACTTTGTATAAAGTCTACTTACATACATCTGCGTTATATAGTAAAAAGTCTTAGCCATAGTCATCTATTTCTGTTACCATAACCCTATAATTACTTTTCCTTTTATTTTTATACCATAACAGTTTCCTGGTAAACAACAACTTAAAAATACAAAAAAAAAAGAAAAAAAAAACATTAACATTAACATTTTTTCCTACTGACCATTTAAACAATAAACCCAAATTGTTACAATTTTATTTCAATACTTTAAACAACACCGCCTTTGTAACAATTGTAGTCTACACTTTTATTTTATCCCAAAAATTATAGTTAAAGTTTTTTATTTTGTCTGACTTTGCGTCTCGTTGTACTTTTCCTTTTATTCGAGCTTTGATGTTCAAAGCTTGAAGGTGAGTGCATTTTGAAACGCCTACTTTTGAACAACGCCTTAAATAAAATTCAATAATATTTTTTTGTTAAATTTATTGGATGTTATGGAATTTCGATACATTCGGTTTGCTCACTTTTAGTCCAGTTTTGCTTTGTACATTTAGTATAACGATTGTAAAGGGAAATTTGGTTTATTTTATCTTGGCGCCTAAAGAAGAATCAATAAATATCGTTGAAGATTTTGTTATAAATTACGATAAGACTGTCTGTTGTAAAAGTCTTTATTCAGAATGTTAAGTATGCACCCGTATGATAGGAAAGACCCTCTAGAATAACTTACGCAAGTATAGAATCTTTTAACCTTTATGTGCTCGGAAGTCTATATTTATAGTAATTTTGATTTAATTAGCGAATAAAAATTTAAAGCGTCAGTAAAACAATTTGCGTTTTTTGGTGGCTTCCTAAAATCTTGTTTAAAGCATTTTTAAACGTTAGTCATGTAAAAATAATTATTTCTCACGGCCGGTACTCTACATTTGTAATTGCTATATGATTTGTATGCGAAGAAACTTAAATTTTGCTCATTGCATTTGCGCTTATTTTTTGCGCACATGTTGATGAGAAAATATTCTTTGCACAGTGTTGTCATATCGTAAGATTTATTTTTTTTTTTGAGTTTTTTGAGAAGCAAAAATGTGCAAAAAAGTTTTTTTTTTCTAAAAAAAAGTTTTTCGGAAATTTAAGTAGCTCACATAAATTTAGTTTTAATTTGTAAAAAAATAATCTTCACTCAGATTAGTTCATTTCAAAATATAAAAATGTAATACGTGATATCAAACAAATGGATGAATTTAATTTTTATTTATATATTATATATATACATATTTATAAGTTCATATATGTGTATGCATTTAATTATATTGTGTTTTTTAATAAATAGTGCAAGTGATTCTTTTTAACGATTTGTAACGATTTATGATCGAAAAAAAGTTTTTTTTTCAGAAATGAAAAGATTTTTGGAAAAAAATATGACAACACTGATAGCGCATCAAATTAATAACATTTCATCAAAAAACAATAGAGCAAAGACAAAGCGTACGTTACTTTTTTGATTCTACATTATTTTGTGTTTTTTCTGATTTACCCAGTCAAGCAATTCGAAAAAATGCTAATAACGTGGTCTATGATACCAGTGTAGACGCTTCGCGAGCAACTAAAGGACTGACTAAGTACGCCATATTTGATCTTATATTCAGTTCAGCGATGCTCGAACAAATTTTATTTGATACTAATGAAAAAGCACAGACAGAATTTGGAATGACAAAAACCAAAAAAAAGTGTGGACTAATGTTACAAATATTGATATTAGAGCTTTTATGGGACTTCTATTTCTGCTTAATGTAAACAAATCAAACGACGAGCAAATAGATGTACTATGGAGCTCAGAAGGTTCATGGTACTACCGAATATAAAAATCTCGATTTAAACGAATACTTCAATTTATTAGTTTTGATAGCCAGCGTACTAGAGCGGAGCTACTGGAAGATAAAGCAGCACCTATCTCAACCATTTGAAACCAAATGGACCAAAATCTTCGCAGATATTATACGCCATGAGGAGAAATAACAGTGGATGCACAATTATTTGAATATCCTGAACAAAGCAAACTTAACCAATACATACCTTCAAAGCCATCGAAATATGGTTTTCAAGTTTGGTATACTTGTGATGCAAAGTAATTTTATCTTCCCAAAAGCGTAATTTACATAGGAAAGGCCCCTAATACAAGACGATCTGCAAATATTTTAGATAACGTCGTAAAAAGACTGATTTCTAACTGGGAGAATACCGGAAGAACATTAGTTTGCCACAATTGTTTACGTCATTAAATTTGGGTAAGTATTTATTGTCTAAAGGCCTTGCAATTCTTCGTACATTTTGCCAGAATATGCATCAGCTTTTGGTTTTTTGGCGTCGAAGTTTTCATTGTAATCTTAAGTGCCAAAAAGGGGAAAGGTAGTTTTAATTAGGGTTTGCTGTTCGGTTTTTTTCATGCCTAAAAACCGAAACCGAACACCGACAAAAAAAACCTCGGTTTTCAGGTATTACTTTAAAAGTAATATGGGCCGAAAGCCATAGCTGCTATCGCCCTTACCTCTTTTAATTAGTATTATTAATTGTATTTTTATTACTAATAAATAAATAAATATTTTTGCTTAAAGAAATTGCAAATTGTAGATAAACACTCGTCTTGACTTGTCTTAAGTGAACTAAATCACTCCTAATAAATTTTTGTTTCACCAATATATCCGTAATTGGAAAATAGAAATGCTAATTGACTTCTGATGTTATATAGATTTAAAATTTCTTCAAGCTCTTCGAACACTCTTAAATTGCTCAAAGTTTATTAAATAGAATTCTGAAGCATCTAGGCAGGTCCCCCATCTTGTTACTACTGGCTGTGGTGGAAGGGGAACCAAAGGATGCATTCCATTAATAATAATAACGCGGTATAACCCATGTGCCAAGCAAGTGACTTGTTTTGGATAAAATACTTAAATCCATTGGCAGCCTTAACCATGTAAGGTGCTGCATCGGTTAAAAATAGAAGAATCTTTTGTCAAAATCTTAATATATGCATTTTCACCAAAATATGCAACAATATGCAAAAATAAATATATGGCATTTTAACTCTATTTTAATGATTCGGAAAGATAACACTGCGGAACAGCCATTTTGCGGCCTGGAACTTTGTGTAATTTTTTTACTAATTTGAGGTCGCTGATTCCAAATCTAACCTTCATTTTTCTCTATCAGCTCCAGTTTTAGAGATATACCGTTATGTCCAAAATTAAGGCACTTTCAGCACATATATTGAAATAACATGAAAATGGTGCATCATATTCCCTTAACAAAAAAACCGAAATTTGCTAACAATATTATCTTTAAGACGTACTAATATCGTTTTAAATTTGGCCAGTAATTTCAGAGATATCGTTGAAGTTTTTAAAAAAAACAAATAATTTTTTAAAAATTCATAAAAAATAAATGTGCAACAAAAATCACAGTTTGGGTCTAAAAGCATTTAGTTCAACATATTTCGAATAAAATGAGCTTTATTTCATTGCAATCGGTGCACAACTTTTGATTGTATTCACAATTTATCCATAAAAAAAACATATTTTAATGTATATTTTTTTTTTTTTTTTTTGTTCACACATACACATTAAAATACGTTTTTTTTATGGAAATCGCAATTTTTATCAATTCGGTAAATTGTGAACACAATCAAAAGTTGTGCACCGATTGCAATGAAATAAAGCTCATTAAATTTCCGTTAAAATAGCATCGATTTGTTTTTGCATATTGTTGCACATATTAATGAAAATTCTTATTTTTGCAAATTTAGGTTTTAAACGCATACTTTTGCATATTTTTACAGTTTTGAGGGATTTTTTTAATTTCCATATTATAAAAAAGTTCTTAAAAAAATTTTAAGTACACCAAAAAAAAAAAATTCCAAAAAATTTTTAAATAATAAATAAATTCTTTTAGAGTTTTGCTTAAAATACAATATTTTTTATTTTGAACCGATGCAGTAACTTAAGCTAGATTTACACGATTGAAATTTTCTTCAAAATTGCTCTTCAAAATGCTTCAAACTCGTGTAAACAACAAAATTTCTTCAAAATTTATTGATCAAAATTTATTTCAATAATTTTATAATAATAAGAAATTTTGCTGTTTACACGAGTTTGAAACATTTTGAAGAGCAATTTTGAAGAAAATTTCAATCGTGTAAATCTAGCTTTACATGGTGAAGGTTTCCAATGGGCTTAAAATATTTTATCCAAAACTGTTACAAGCTACTTGATTAGCACATGGGTTATACAGCGTTGCAGAAAATTTAGAAGCCAATTCTATAATATTGCAATGTTTAATCAAATGTATCCCTTGATTCCCCTTCCACCGCAGCCAGTAGTAGGAAAATGGTTGCCTGGTTAGATGCTTCAGAATTCAATTCAAAAAACTTCAAGTAATTTAAGAATGTTAGAAGAGCTTGTTGATGTCGATGATGGTGCAATTAAAAAAGTAAAAGAAATATTAAATTTAGATAACAGGAGAAGTCAATTAGAATTTGTACTTTCCAATAACGGATATATTGGTGAAACAATAACTAAGTAATTAGGAGGGATTTAGTTCACTTTATGCTCAAGTCAAATTAATTGATATTGCAGAAAGTAAAATTTACAATAGCGGAGTTCAGTGATCGGTGCTTATTGTCATGCGAAAGAGCAAATGCAAAATGTCGTAGCTCTTTTGTTAAATCCAACAACAAAATGCGCTGAGTTTCCGTTAGATTTCATAAAAGAGCTACTAGATTTTGCACTTGCTCTTTTGCACGACCATTCGCATTAAACACTGAACTCCGCTAATGTGGAAGGAAGAATAGCCCGACAAATTAAAAAAAATCCAAAACGTTTTGCAAAAAAAAAATTAAGGATTAAAAAAAATAAAATGAATTTCAAATATTTTTGATCTGATCTGGAATCAAAGTGGGATCTGAAAATAAATTTCTTCAAAATGCATTGGCATTCTTGAAGTACAAGACAAAGTTTTCCTTTTATAAAACAGTTCTTATTTATTGAAACAAACAAAAATTAGTTATTTTAGTTTTTTTAAAGATATTTGAATAACAATATACTGAATTTTTTATATTTTTGTTTTTAGTAAAATTAAAAAATGATTTTTTATGGAAATTATCTTAGTTTTTAGTGCATTTTTCTATTTTTTTATTGCATATTTTGGATTTTTTAGTGCATATTTTAAGCGCATATTTTCGATTTTTTAGTGCATGAAAATCTAATCCCTAGTAATAACCAATAAACTTTGGCAGCATATTAAACCTTTTTTACTTATTTTATTATGCTAATTTTAGTTCAGAAATTTTTTAACTAAAATCTGGAGTTTGGACACATTTCAAATTATCAGAGCAGTAGTCAAACACAGCAATATGCAAACTTTGTAAGTAAAACCGAAAACCGAACCAAAACCAACCGTTTTTAGCATACTCTTGTTGTAATATTGTCAAGTACAACTCTAAATAATGCTATTGTGGCGGAGAAAAACTACTTGCCACAGTATACACTTGACTTTAACACCAGCAGAGATTTCAAGGGTAATAGGCTACATTCTAGCACGCTATCGAAATGGCACTAGGGCACTTGCCAAATTCAACTTCTTCCGCTTTTAAAATTAACCAATTTCCCGATATACATATCTGATGATAAGCTACCGATACGTCCTGTGCGATGTCAGGCATGTGAAATGATAAAGCGCAAAAAAACACGCGAAAGATCTGCAGCTGGTGTAAGAAACCGGTGTGCGGTGCACATTCTACCACCTACGTATTTGGGAAATGCTGCTCAATAAATAAAACTTAAGGTTTTAAAATTGTTTTATTCAAGTTTTCATAAGAATAAAATTATAAAATCATTTTTTCCTTGTGTAAATGGATAATGTAGTACAAAAATAATATTTCTACAAATGTAGTCTTGCGACCGTCCACGTAACTTTTCGATTCCGAGAACATAGAGGTTAAATATGGCTGACTTCCTAAAAATCTGTATGCATTGTCAAAATCAGTGTGCAAATCCAATGTAATTGTAAAGGGCCACATAAGCCACACAAGCACTTAAAATACTTTAATAGTCACACAAACATGATCCACTCCAGCTAGCGTTCAAAATTTGTAAGAATCAGTTTCACGAGCAAAAGAAACGCATACGAGCTAATTTTTCGATCTTAATTAATACTCTTGTTGTGAGAAAATTGTATCCTACCGATGAATCGCCTGAAAGAATTATTTGTGATAAAATTTTCTGATTCGTTTTTGAGCGGTTTTGAATTCAATACATTTTGAAATCATTATTTGAACGTATCAATGAATCATATATAAATACTTTTCCAATTGTTCAAGTGGTAAATCAGTTTTATTCATCAAAAGTGATCTAAGAAGACTCATTTATATGATTTTTACAAAAAATAATCACCCAATTGCTTGCTGGTATTACTTTTTAATATGTTTGTGTCCAGCTAGCATTTTGTATCATCATCCAGTCTTTTAGGAATAAGCTCAACGAGTAAAATACCCGCATTTTTTAATCCTAAATGATATTCTCGTTGTGAGAAAATTGTACCCTACCGATAAATCACCGTAAAAAATCATTTGTGATACAATTTTCTGATACCTTTTTGAGTATATGAATGAGTCATAAATCCTTTCCAATCGCTCTAGTGAAAAAATACTTTTAACCCAGCTTTATTTTGCATGATAAAACACTGAGTTATCATTTGAACGATTGGAAACGGATTAATATATGATTCTTTCATTTTTTAAATAATAACTTCTAGATATTTTGAATTTAAAACTGAGTTATCACCAGAGCGATTGGAAAAGGATTCACATGTGAGGCATTCTTATGCTGAAAATCAGAAAATTGTATCACAAATGATTCTTTGATGTGATTCATCAAAAGGCTACCTTTTTCTTACAACGGGAGCATTATTAATGACCAAAAAAAAATTAGCACATGCAGTTATTTTGCTCGTAAAGCTGATTCCTAAAAGATTCGTTTACGATACAAAATGCTAGCTGGGAAATTCAAAACATTTGGAAATCATTATTCGAACATATGAATGAATCATATGTGAATCTTTTTTCAAACGCTCAAGTAATAAATCAGTTTCTATTATCCAAAGTTATCTAAGAAGACTCATTTAGTTGTTTTTACAAAAACTTATTTGGGTGATAAAAATTAGCTGGGTGCGCTACCGTTTGTGTAATTTTTTTGGCCATTAACTTTGAACTTTTTAAAAGCATTGTCAATTTAGTGATGTGCTATTTTCGTTTACTTGCATTTCAGCTGAAAAACAGATGAGTTTAGAAATGTCATAATTTGTCAAAGTTTTCACGGTTGCATTTGGAAAAACGTGACATTAGTGCACTGCAAAGCAACATGCGTTTAGGAAGACACCCTATTAGACAACTAATTTGAGGCAAATATACATATCCTAGTGAAATCTTCTCTTACTTTTTCTAAATGAATAGCTTTTTTCACTCATTAAGCGAAACTTTTACGTTTCTCCCTTACAAACCTGCTTCGTTGGAAGCTCCATTTCTTATTGGGTTCTTTCTTTTTTCCTGCAGAATTAATTTTAACATATCGATTATTCTTAATTTTTTTCCATATACATATCAGATTTTTAATGCAAATTGCTGAATAAATTCAATTTATTTAATTAGATAATGTACTTTAAACCATTTATTAAAACCGTATTTAACATTTTGTTTTATATAACATTAAATAAAAACACTGCACAATCGTGTCTGTGCAATATTTCTATTTTCAATACTAATCTGATCAACACATTATTCTCAAATCTTAAAAATTATCAAATTTATTACTCATTAAATATGTTGACATTTAATTTGTCAAAGAAAATATTTCAGTACACACCCATTAACAGATTTAAAAAAAAAGAAGTGAAGTCACTTGACGTGCTTTTTAATTTATTGGAAAAACTAAATGATACCATCACCAAATGCCAAAAAATTAATACTTGAAATGATCATCGATTATGATGACATGGTTGTTCATAATAAATCATTCAATAATACAGCAAAATATCTGATATTGTAGTGAATTTCTGGAGGGAGATGACAAATAATTTGATTACATTTCATTGATTGGCTCGTGCCAAAAAATAAAAACAGCCATCTGACCTTACACCTTGCAGCCTCAGCCTCAACCTCAACCGCAACAAAATGAAAACAATTGCAACATCTTTTCAAAAAAATAACGCTTGTCGTGCTTGAGCCACATAAAAATAGTTTTAAATAAAAAAATATTGCTGGTGCCTTTTGTAATAATCTGGCAATTTTTTTTTAAAGATATAAATCGGTTTTTTGTGTTTGAATGTTGTTGTTGATCTTTTAGGGTTTATTGTTTTCATAGTCAATATTAATGATGCATTGATTTGTTTCGTTTGCTTTAAATAATAGATTTTATGTACAATTATTTTGCAAAAAAGAAATATATTTGTTTTAAAATCAAATAGTAAACACCGGACAACAAATTAGTAACAAAATAAAAATTTTTTTTAGCAACAATTGCAGCACTAAACCAAAATATTTACAGTTCACATTTGTAATGCAAAAACTTACGGAATATGTATTAAAATGTATCGCCTTCTTATGGCGATTGTTTATCTGAGAAAAATATGTTACAGTATATACATGTAACACTTTCTAATGTTACCTATAATCGCTCGAAGTGTTACATGTTGTGCAACTTCAGTAGAACAAAATTAGATGCTTTTATTCACAACTATTACACTTTTATCATTAATGTACTTCATTAATATTTGGGCGTTTTTTTGTACGCTATTACGACTTGAATGCAAATATTGATATCACTATTGGCTTGGAAAAATTAAAACGATAATAATACACATAGATTTTTTTTTTTTTTTCATTTTAATATGTAAAAATTTTTATATTTTGTTTTTAAACTTTCTTATCATAAAATTATAAGCGGTATTAATTAAGACAAGCAAAATAAAACATTGGTTGTACAAACAAAGTAGTAAGTACCAAGGTTGCAAGTTAAAGTGAGGGCAAAATATGCAATATGTTTCGCATGTTTTTCATCAACATATTCACAGAAGAACTTGAATATTTTTCCCACAGTTGTATTTTTTGTACAATCGAACACAAAAATGTAGAACATGTAACATTAATGCAACATATTTCTCAGAAAAGAATAAGTATTGCCATTAGCTTTTTAGAAAAATTTTGAGGCTGATTGCTTTGGATCCGCCATTTTTGTTTAAATACTAAATTGTTTTAAAATATTCACAAAAAATTACAAAACAAGTTAGAAAGTATATTAGGTCAAGCCCGACCATATGATACCCTACATCACAGTATATAAGAACAAATTTTTTTAAAATCTGCACTCAAAATAATCTGTAAGTAAAATTAACTGAAATTTTAATATAAAATAAATGAATAATCAGTTAAAAACCGGTCTACTTATTTGTCATTTATTTTTAACGAAAAGTTCGTTGAATCTTTACTGTCAAAAATTCAACTACGAATTCCTTAATAACAAATGAATTTTCAGTTATTTTATTAAAATTAACTATCAAAAAATAACTGACGAATTCCGTAAAAATAAATGAAGTTTCGTTAATTTTATGTAATTCAGTAATTTTATATAATACAGGTTTTACTCGAATTTGTAAAAAATACCAGACACCTGCCACTTGTTATTCTAATGAGAGAGAGGGAGAATATTTATGTTTATTTACTTACCCCGTTATACACGTTTGTTTTACTTTTGTTGTACTGACCACTTTGTTTACAGAAGAACTTTCAATTATAAGACACCAGCGGGCATGCCCGATATGGTATTCGCAATTATTTTACTTTAAAAATTTGATGTTTTTAACAAAATAATTTTAACAAATAGAATATTGGAATTTTCTACACAATACAAGCAAAACGTTTTTTACTTTTTGCCACAGATCTATAAATAGATAACTGAAATTTTTTTTGGTAGTTAAATTATATAAAATAACTAAAAATTCATTTGTTTTTACGGAATTTGTGGTTAATTTTTTTGTGGAATTCGCGGTTGAATTTTTGACACTAAAAATTAAATTAACTTTTCGTTAAAATTAAATGGAAAATACGTAGATCAGTATTTAAGTAAATTAACAGTTGTTTTAAATCTAATTTTCATTTCATTTTACATACAGAATACTTTTACTTAATCACCTGACAATATTAAATGCAACCGAAAATCCGTATTAATGTGCACTTAGTTTTTTTTTTTTAATAAATGTTAGAATCAGTTAAAAATAAATTTGCTTGAAATTTTAAATGTTTATTAATTTAAAAATGGATGAACGGAATACTTCTTGAATAACCTACAGTGCGTTTCTGTCATAATATCGCAATATGTTTTACATTTCATTAAAATTGGTTTCATAGAGGGCACAAAGACCCTACTCCGGAAAGCAGCTTGTATGGGGGCTATATGAAAATATGGACCCCATTTTTAATTGGATCGGTTGTTGTGCCAATTAGAACATATGTGCCAAATTAAATAAGATTATCTTCAAACTTGCGACCTGTACTATGCGGATGGACATCGTTAGATCTACTCAGAAAGCGATTCTCAGTCGATCGGTATACTTAAAGATCTAGGACTAATATTTACATACATCAGCACAAGTGCACAATACCCCCTCCCCTATTGGGGTTTGGGTATAACAATTATGAATCTAATGAATCTATGGTTGTGGCTTCTTGGTGGAAAACTAATTTAGCCATACGGCCATATTCTGACAGTTACACGATTTGAAATCGCAAAACTCCAGATATATTTTATGTTGTTATGAAACGCACGAGGTATTGCTTGCGATCTGCCATAGTTTCTTACAAATGTTCTAGTCCCCTTGAGCATACTTTTGCAATTTGAAATCGCCAAACTTTTTGCGATTGCGATTAACAGAACACCTATTATGCGATTTCAGGTCAGAATCGCATTGAATTAAACATGCCCGATAATATAGTTTCCGGTGCCAATAATATGGTTATACGATCATTCCGCTGGACTTTTTTTTAATAGTTCGTCGATTCAACGAAGAGTAACCCAAATGTACTTAAATGAAAAGTAATCGTACAGGGTTAAGGCCGAATCCTGTTGAAAACCGTTTTACTATTTTCGGCTATCCTCCATACAAGTGTCTGGTGGCAAATTTATATTATTAAATACGATTATTTCCAAAAGTAATGAACGGTGCGGAGGGAGGGTGGCGCCGTTAGAATTGTCGAATGTGCGGATCTGTCAGACACGATGTTGTAGTGGTCGAGTGAGCATCGCGCGTTCGCTGTGGAGACATTTTTTAAGAGAAATGATTCTTAAATAATTGCTCTTACATAAAAGTTCGGTATTCGGCGAACCGTGATGGTCCGAGTGGAAATTTTATTCGTTCGTGGGTGCAGAGAGTCCGCGCAACTGCTTCGGAATGAATGTCCCAAAGCCAGAGCCCAGTTGATCTTCAAGGACTCCCGAAAACATTGAGCTGGTTGAAAGCAGTTTACGGAAAAAAGCAGCCTCACTGGGACTTCCAAGAACGATTATTCATAAAATTTTAAAAAAGGATCTGAAGCTCCATCCTTTTTAAATTCAAATCTTCAAGAACTGAAAGGAAGTGACTTTGATATACGCAAAAATGTTTGTGAAACGATGTTGGAGCGTTTTCACACTGTAAATCCCATTTTTTGGAGCGACGAAGCTTATTTTCACTTAAACGGCCACGTCAACAAGCAAAACTGCCGTAACTGGTCTCCAAGAACCCGCAACCCTCGATTGAAACATCAAAAACCATTGCATTGCCCCAGGGTAACTGTTTGGTGTGCCTTACCCACGCATGAGATAACCGGACCATTTTTGTTTCGAAAATTTTCGAGGCTAGGCGACGAATGTCAACGGTGAAAATTATCAACGCCTGATTACGGAATTCTTTTTGGCAATCATGCGAGCTCATCCATCGTACTCTTCACACACGTGGTTTCAACAGGATGGGGCGACTGCACACACAGCCAGAGCTTCAATGAATTTGCTTCGGGAAAATTTCTTCCAAAAACTGATCAGTCGCTTTCCCATGGCTACCAAGGTCGCCCGATCTAACTCCCATGGATTTTTTGTTATGGGGCTACCTCAAAAAGAGGCTTTATAATGACAATCCGCAATCTCTCGTGTCTTTAAAGGAAAATGTTCGTCGAGGAATCAGCTCAATTGAACCAAGTTTACTGCAGCGTGTGGCGCAGAGCACAAGGCTCCGTTTTGAATAATGTGTTCAACTCGACGGAAGACATCTGGATGACATACTCTTTAAAAAATAAAATCCGCATTTCCTTTATATCGTCCAATGCTCTTAATAAAACTTTGTGTCAATTATTTACATTTTTTATTTAAGTTTGAAAATTTAAATCTGCTATCAGACATACTGTACAGCATAAAAGTCCATATAAACTTTTTTTTTCTTTTTTTTATGAAAATATTTTATAAGTTACTTTTTACCTTATATTTTATTTGGACATTTAACTTCGAACTATTTTGCCAAATTGCCTCAATAATAAATGTGTAAAATTTATTATGACCAAAAAAAATTAACAACTACGTTTATTTGAGGTTGTCAAAAAAAAAAAAAAAAAAAAAAAAAAAAAAAAAAAAAACTTAAATTGTGTTACCACATTTTGTCGGTTAATTTTTTACTATAGGTCATATACAGCATATTGTAGCGTAGGGCCAGGCCAGAATTAACCATAAGCCCACATTTTAAAAACCAAATTAACAAAAATAAATATTATACGGTTGGTATTAAAGTAAAACTAGGCACAAATATTCCTTATGTAAACCTTAACCTAACAAAAGAATTTTGTATAAATAGAACTTAACTCCCTAAAAATTTCTAACATTAGGTCCCCAACTGACTATAGATTACATATACGGCTCAATCTCGAAAATTTTTGTTATACATCCATGTGGTGCGGGGTACAATATGCTTGGGATTGCGTTGCTATAATTTTGTTCACTTATTTTCAGTTGTACTGTTCTTGCAAATTTTTATTGCAGGTTGAAGCTTTCATTTTCCCTTAGGTTAAGAGACGATCGTCGTCGTGTGATCTTACTTTCTGCTTGTTGTTGCACTCTCGTGGAATCTTATTTAGTTAAACATTTTTGCCCTTAACTTAGTAACGATGTTAGAGCTGGTGTTACTTAAGAGAGCTGCATGAGCAGTAGATGTTACATGCAGTCGTAAAATGTTGCGGAAAATATCGTCAAAATCGTCAAATTGATTTACTTAAATCCTCATAAAATTCGTCATTGTATATCAACATGAACTTTTGTTAATTTCTTAAATTTTTTTTTAGCTATTTTCAGTTTTATTAAAAGATTTTATCCCTATTTTTGTTTTTGATAAAACACTTAAAATTCATTGTTGGAGGATAACCTGTTTCTATGCGCATTTCACTGGTTACTTAGGACAGGTTATCAGGAAACGTTTTTCCTGATGAACGTTTTTTTTATGCAATTAACGCAGCAACTTTTGCATGCAACATTTTGCTTGTAAGTAAGTGGTGTAGGGAAGAAAACGGGGTTGAAAATGGATAGGAATTTCATTCGCTTATATTAAAACAGTTCAGTCAGTGCAAGTTTAAAGACATACACTTTAAGGCCAGCATGACAAAGGGTTGTCCTTATTTTATTCCCATCACCTATATTCATATATTCCTGATTGAAGAATCAGTGTCGAGAGATGCCAGGTGCTAGAGGACAAACTTCTCGACGAAATTTTTAGTGTCGACCGGACGAAGTAGCGTTCAAAGGGGCTGACTGGGTAAAAGATGTCAAAACTGTCAGTTGCGGCTGTCAAGTTGTAGCAGCTCTTGTCCTGAAGCCAGGTTGGACGTTTTACTTGCGTCGGAGTTGCCACTGAGGCCGATAGTCACGGTATGGATACCTCCACCTCTTAAACCGGTGGAGATCATACTGGGGCTACTAGCCAATCAGAACGGGGGACTCCATACGAGCTAGTAGAAGCTAATATCTTTACTAGGGTGTAAAGAGAACCAAGGGAGAGACAAGAAATTAACAAAAATGTATGTTTTCTCATTCTTATAGTAATGGAAACCTCACGGTTGCGACAGTGAAGCTAGGGACAAAACGCTTCTGGCACTAGCATCGGTTTACTTACCATATGAGTGCTTGAGTTGGTGGAGCACTCAGGCAGAAGGCGCTTGAGGCTGGTACTAGATTATGACACCAATGCACACCATACCCAAAGCCGACATCAACAAAAGAGGTAAGTCTATATTTGATTTTATTACTGCTTGCAATCTTAATATCTGTAATAGGGGGAAAACGCGAACGTTCAGAACTAGAGATAGGGAAGCAGTAATAGATATAACATTGAGGAACAACTTAGTAGATGATTGGAGGGTGGCTTTGGGATTTTCCTTCTCTGACCATAGTTATATGTGCTTTAATCTAAACTTTGAAAAGGCAAAAAGGTGTCCATATAGAAATCCAAGAAGGGGATTCCTTTTCGGGATTGGTGAATAGTAACCTAAGAGTTACACGCGATTGGAGGTCGACTTCGGGCGGACTGTAGCACCTGGTGGGTATTATGGAGACATTAGATATTATCGTGGATCAAATTTACCGAGTCAGTGGTATCTGTAAATGGGATGTCCAGGTTCAAAAAAATATTATCCAAGGACCCTGCGGTTCCGGGCTTTATTCAGAGATCGGACGAATCGTGGACGGATTCTAGCTCCGAATTTTTCTGATTGCTTATTAAGACTCACTTTCCCGGATTTGTGGATCCTGAGACGGGGGAACAGATGGAATGTGGTTGCCCTTCTTTGGATCGGCCTCGCGAATGAGGTTAAGGAAGCGGTGGGGGATATTATCACCTTAGATAAGGTTACATGGGCGGTTAGTACTTTTGAGTCGTACAAATCTGCAGGACCAGATGGTATCTGTCCAGGCCATGCTACAGAATATACAGGGATCATCACTCCTACTGCTTGTGGAACTATTCAGGGTATGTTTGCTGAACGGCTACATTCTTAGTGTGTGGAGAGTGGTCAGGCTTATTTTCGTACCTAAGGCAGGTAGAACCAGTCACTCTAAGGCCAAGAATTTTAGACCAATCAGCCTATCGTCTTTTCTTTTGAAGACATAAGAAATACTGATTGATCTACATCTGAGGACAAAGATTGACGCCGGCATCATCGGCGGTGCTCAACACGCCTATCCTAAGGGTAAGCCTATTGAGAGTGCGCTTCATGTGGTGGGCTTTAGAACGTGGTTGCAAAACAAGCAATACACCTTTTGACAGGTTAGGTCTGAAGGTCACCGCCTACGCGGATGATGTAGTTATATTGGTATCGGGCAAGTTTCTGCCGACAATTAGCGAAGTCATGCAAGGGGCGCTGGGCAAACTGTCATAAGGGTATGGGAGTCAATCCGGAGAAGACAGAGTAAGTTCTTTTTACTAGGAGGTACAAGGTGGAGAATTTTAGGCTGCCGGTACTAGCAGGAGTAGAGCCTAGGCTATCTAATAGTTCTAAGTATCTAGGAGTTTTTTTGGACAGTCAGCTGTCCTTTCGTCAATAGGTAGGAGCTGGTGACTCCGGCCGTCAGTTGTGGGATGCCTGTACACTTCAGTGGTAAGACCCATTCTTACGTATGGCTGCTGTGTTTGGTGGGGGCATTGAGGCTGGCTAGTCGGTGGGACCTTCAATCTAAGGCTCAGAGGTGTGCTTTGATCGGCATGACAGGGGCCAAGAGAAGTAACCCGCAGGCGGCCCTGAGTGTTATTCTAAATCTCCTCCCTAAAGAGCAGCATGTGATGGCAATGTCAGCCAGGAGCATTCTTAGACTGAGTTAGGTCTGTTGGGAAATTTCACTGAGGGTCTTAGGTGAAATTGGTGCTGGATGGCTATTACCTTGGCGCTAGGGTCGATTTTGGGCGCTTTCCAGAGGTAATATTGTCGTCTAGGGAGAGCTGGTCAGGTCAGGGCAGATTGTATATGGGATTTGCTATTTTTACTGATAGCTTGATGATGAAACTCACGGGTCTACATTGAGTATCTGGACATCAGAAGGTCATATAGACTTCCTGACGACTGCAGCGTATTTCAGGCGGAGCAACATTACTAGGGGCCAGGAGGTCACTATATATGTGCACAGCCAGGCGGGTGTTAGGGCCTTAATGGGCTGTTATATGAACTACAGGCTAGTGGATGATTACAGGAGGGTTCTAGGGGAAATCGTCGGTGATTATGTGACGAGGCTGTGCTGGGTACTGATGAGTTGGCAGACCTTGCTCATAAATGGAGGACCCTAACTGTCTGGAGGCGGTTAGACCTCAAATTGGCCTCTTCTTTTGGAGAATTGGGGAATGGGTTCTGAGCGATAATAAGAGGGCCTGGAGGAACCGCACGGTCTGCAGGGTAGCGCGGGCGCTGTGGGCGGTGCTTATGAAGTCCGATCCTGATTAGCTGCTGGGAAGGAGTAGAGTATGGGTCAGGACCATGATAGGTATCATCACGAGCCACTGCATGATAGGCAGGATGGCGGTGAGAATGCGATCTGACTTGTCCGATATATGTAGGTTGTGTGAGGACCCGTAGGAGTTTGAGACAGTTGAGCAACTTCTGTGCCACTGTCTCAGGCTGCAGAACAGCAGGCTGAGATGGCTAGGTAATAGACTCCTGCGCGAATTGGGGGA
The DNA here is from genome assembly GCA_943735925.1 of Pollenia amentaria. Lineage (NCBI taxonomy): Eukaryota > Metazoa > Arthropoda > Insecta > Diptera > Polleniidae > Pollenia > Pollenia amentaria. The sequence continues at coordinate 180,100,212 of OX031007.1, read as the reverse complement.
TTTCTCGGACTGCGCAAAATTTAGAAAAACTTAGAACATTTTATGCATTAAAGTAAAAAATGTAACAAATTATGTAAAGGCACCTGATAAAAAAAAAACTTGTTTTCCGGTGTTGTTAATTTGCGATTAAAGTTTGGTTTTTTTCTTAATAATTTATTTTAAATAATTTTTTCATGTTTTTTAATATTAGGCGCTTGAAAGGTGTGGCTGCTTTATTTAAAGAAAAATTATAAACAAATCATAAGAAATCAAAAAACATTAAGGAATAGTTAAAAAAAATTATTTAATTGTTTATTTAAAATGTTGGTTTTTTATTTTCATTGGTTTAAAAAAGGTTAATGGATGTTGTTGGTGCTGTTTTGTTTGCATTTGTTTAGTAAAGAATTTTAAAAGTTAAATGGTCGGTTAAGTTAAAAAAACACTCCCTTTTAATTAAAATCAAATTTTTTTTCATACTTAATTTTTTGGGTTAATTGTACTTGTTAATTTCAAACAAATCCATGTCAAAGTTTTTCGTTTTAAAAAGTCTTAAGCAAATTAATAAGGAAATCTAAAAAGAAATATAATTATATTGAAAAGAATTGTAATTTTTACAATCTAAAATTTTAATAATTTTATTTAAAATAGCCATAATTGATTTTAAGCGTAAAGTTGTTTTAATTGCTCTCCAACATTTTAATGAAACTTGTGAAGGAATTTTGATTGTATTTTTTTTTTTAATTTTATAAAATATTTTATTTTTAAATTAAGGCTGGATAAGCTTTTAAATTTCTTTTGACACAAGCGATGAATCACTAAGATTAAATTGTTGCAGACATTTGCTAGTTAACTATGCACTGTGTCACTTATTTAATAATTTTTAATTTTTCTCTTGAATTCAATTAAAAATTTTAGCTTATAATGTATAAAAAATGGTTTTAATTAATATTTTAAAATTTCAGTTTTAATATTTATTTTATAATTTGTTTTAAAAAAAACTCCTTTAAAAAAAAAGCCCACTAAAAATTTAAATATAAAATTTGTTCCAATAAACCATGCCAGTTTAAAAACTACATAAAGTCCAACTAGAAAGGAACGTGTTATAGTTTTTTTTATTTATGACCAAAAAATACTTAATCACGATATAATTTTTTATAAGGATGTCGTAAATGGAGATTAATTACACACCACAGGGTATGGTTCAGATGAAACAGAAATAGAAACATACAACGACAAAACCTAATGGCACGATTTTAAAGGCCTCTCACCCAATCAAACAAAATTTTAACTGGCACAGCAAAAAAAAACCTGCAAATAATGAAATATAAAACCCGAATTTAATTTTTTGCATTTGATGCAAGTATGCTGATTTAAAAACAAATCATAAGAAACACATTAAAAATGTAAACGACCACAGAAAGACACATTTTTATTGCATTCAGCGTGTCTTAGATGTGACCGAATAAACTGCAAGTACGAGTTTAGTTAGCGTTTGCATTTAAACATAAATTCTAACTAAAGTTTTGACAAAAAGTACAACAAATAACATGAAAGAGCAAAACAAACAAAAAATAAATAGTTTTGCACCCCAATGGCCAAACAAACAGCTTTACAGTAAAAACGTTTATATAGTAATACACCATTTCTATTAGGTTTACTAAACCCACCCAAATATCAGCTGTTAAATTACCATTAGTAATTAAATACATTTGTTTTAATAATCGTCATGATTAAAAAGAATTAAAAATTATGAATTGATTACGATTACAAATAATCTTAAAACAATAGGGAGATCGACTATTCGACTTTTTTCAATAACCGGTTTTAGAATATTCCGAATATTTGCTATTTTAAAAAACCCGGTTTTCGGTTAAGCATTTTTAAAATAACCGGTTAACCGGTTTTAGTTCGAATACATAAATCAAATTAGTTTTTTTAATAACACGATAACTTAAAAAAAAAACAAAATAAATCACAAAGGTAAGGAACCAACAAAATAAATAGATATGACTTAAGGTATGTTCACCCTTACAAACATAACGAATATTTGACGATAAAATCCAAGAAAAGTGTGACCAGTAAATTGATCAAACTTTAGCTTAATTCATTTACTAAAGCTATGTTCACACTTTTTAAATATTTGACGTCCTACACGTAACCAGTAGTTTTATTAAAACATTTCTTGCTTTTGCAAAACGTCTGATGGATCAAACATCATTTAACAGTTTCTTAATTGAATTAATTATACAATTATCTTCTTACAAATAACGATAAGGAAGTCAATAACAATTTTTGAAAATAAAGCTGAAGTTGGATAAATTTTCTGGTCATGCTTTTTTGTATTTTTTCGTCCAATATCTGTTAGGTCTGAACATACCTCAAACTTAATTTGTAAGAAGATAATTGTATAATGTAATTTAGAAACTGTTAAGTGATGTTTGATCTAAACAAAAATTTTGCAAATGCAATTAAAAAATTATAGGAATTTAATCAATTTATTATTTGAGATATTCTCCCAAATTTATTTTGAATGAATTTTAATTTGTTGGTGGTTAAGCATGTATATTTAAATCCGTAGACTTCAACCATATTTTTGAAAAGTTTCAAACAAAACCTCTTAGCTGGGATTATATATTTTAAATTATTTTGGTTCAACATTATAGATACGAATAGTAAAGAGAACATGCTTTTTGTATGAAATATTTGTCAATTCGTCGACCACACTTTGAAACCTTCCATGCCATTGTTTGATTGCTTCAATTTCGTTTTTAGTTCTTGGTGTTTAAACATAAAAAAAAACTGATTAATTTTGTCCATATCATTGATTCCGCCGGAGTGTTGTAGTTTTAAGCATGAATGCTAGTACTACTTTAGAGTTTTTAGTGCCTTAATGGGCATTCCGTTCTCGGTACCACAACGGGTTAATATTTAACCCAATGTTTCATTTTTGGCAGCGTATTTTAGTAAAGTACTATTTGTCGTCTCTTTAGAACTACTTCGAACGGAGTTAAATTTGGAGCACATTAATGTCAAGCATATTGACTAATTAAAGGTGATTATTAATCGTGACATGGAAACCCCATTGGAACTTATCATTTTAGGGCACTTCAAGCACCTAACTTTGTATTTTTAATCCAGTTCGAAATACATCTAGAAATCAAATCTATAATAATATTTAGAATACTCTTTAATACGCTTTTATAAGCGATTTGTATTTACATTCTTCATAATGTTTTTTGACTTTTGTTACATTTTGTTTCGACATTCTTTATAAAAAGTTTAAGTTTGTCCAATATTCAATTAGAAAAATACTTAAATTACGGGTACATCTACAACAAGAGTAAGGAAAATGTATATAAATTACAAATTATTAAAGTAACCGGTTTATTATATCAAAATAACCGGTTTATTCGATATTCGAAAAATGGACATTTTAAAATAACCGACTTGGGCAAAGCTTAAATAACCGGTTAAAACCGGTCGAATAATAATCGTTCGACCTCCGTAATTAATACATGTCAAAAACTCAAGTAGTATGTACAAGTGTGATAGTGTGAATGCAATATGTTATGATAATGACAACCCAACAAACACGGAGGTTTGATATAAAATTGAAAATTGAAATCAAACCTTTTCTCAAACGACAAACGTTTGATAATGATTTGAAAATCATTTGAAAATCAAAACATCAAATTGAGAAATGCATTTATTTTCAACTTGCTTTCAAACCTTATTTTCAAATGTTTTTCAAAAGTGGATTTTAATACAATGTGGAACATAAATGAAAAATATTTTTTTTTATTTAAATTCATTATTATTTCAAAAAAAATGTGAGCTTTACATTCGGCACCATAGCTAAAAGATGAAATAGTGTTGTTTCCTTCCTCTAAATCTTGCAAATACGAAATACTTGGCTGGTTTTTGTTTTGAGGATTGTCATGGCGTAGCACCGCGAGCGTACAACAAATTTATAATTTCTTCACTTTCCCGTTTTATTTTTATTTACATTCTTATACTTTGTAATTAATTTTTTAGTCACAAATATATTTTATTTTTTTAGCAACAAATTATGGTTTTTTAAAAGCGAATTCACTTCACGTATTATGTAACTATTGTTTAACACATTTAACTTTAATCGTAATTTTTTAATTTATTTTTCGCTTCTGTGCTGTTTTTTGGTTTGAGAATAACATTTGATATCAAATTGATAAAACATTGTATATCAATGTTCATTCAGTTCTGTCCAGTTTTTTTTTTTTTGGTTTAAGAATAATATTTGATCATAATTTGATATCAAATTGATAAAACATTTTATGTCAAATGTTTACATTCAAATCATTATTAATTTGAATTCAAATGTTAAAATCTAACAGTTGAAAAAGGTTTGGAAATTGTGTTTGATGTCAAATGATAAAGTAATTTCATATCAAATGTTTGACTTCGTGTTTGTTGGGAAGTATTATGAAAAAAAATTTGACATCCCATACCACTTCATCATTTTTTTGATATTTTTTTAAACAATAATACTTTTCATTTAATCAGGGTTGCATTTTAACAAAAGCATATTCATGTGTGATAGTGTGAATGTAAACTGTAATGTTAAATAAGATTTGTTGATAGTGGCAACAAAACTTATTAAATTTATATCCATCAAAGTATAATGGAATACGTAAGACTTATGTGATATTGTAAACAAGCCTTTAAGAATATGTATATCCAATAATTCAAGCCGATAAACTTTCCATACATACAAATATATGACATTGGGATTGCAATCATGACTGACGTTTACCACACAGCTGTCAGAAAGTCTTAATAAAACGAAAATGCAAATACTAAAAATCTAATTGAAGCTTAGTTGTGTAAAAATATATCTCAAAAGACATTGTACAAGGTAAAAATATATGGGAAATATAAAGGGATATTGTTAACTCCAAGCTTATCTGGTGTGGTACTATGATTCAAACACTCCTATTCCAAGAGGAGATTTGTATAAGGGCATGTATGTTATTAATTTTTTGGACACATTTGATCGCCTTAAGTTCTCTTTAGTAGTAGCAAAACCGTAATTTCAAAGGAACTTCTGCATGTGGGCTTCGTGAATACATATATGGACCAATTTGACCAATTTTTACTCTTACCTTATAATTTTGGCTTAACCCTAGAGGAAAGCGAACTTACCCCAAAGTAGTCCCGTAATAGGTATTTGGTGGTAGGGACCGGTTCACTTTATATGAATGTGATATATCCCTTTTACATGGGGTTGTCATTGGTCAATTGACATCTAACAGCCACCATAAGACAAGTAACACATCTATTCTCAATGAACGTGTTTAGTGTTAGTTCATTACTTCTTCTACCTTTTGGTGGTTCATATACCAATGATTGGTTCTCCTTCCACTGGCCATGAGTTCTTTATTTTTGTACTTGTTCTATTTCCACAAATCCCAGGACCAGTCTGTTGGAACAATTGACACTAATTTCCCGCAGGGAATTTCTAAGATGAAGCAGGGGGCTAATTCCTGTTGAAGAGAAAAAATTAATTCATTTTCGTTTTCTTTAAAACTTTTCATAAATACATATTTTGGTATCAAGGCGAATTCATTACAGGTAATCTCGGTACTACAACAAGTAAAACTCGTACAAAGACCATAAATAGTTTGTTTTTGAAAAATCATTGTACAATTTCAGCAAAAATTTCAACAAACAAAATAGAAACCGAGATAATAAACAAAATTTTGACATGCAACAATTATAAAGCTAAAAAAAGTTGTCAGCAGGACTTTTAGGATCATCTGGGGCCTGATTCTGGCAGTCGTGATCGAGTATTTTCTCAATTCGAAAGCAATTTAATATCTAATTATTTCAGTCAATACTGAACGAATCGGAATAATTTTTTTAGTGTTGTAAAGCATTAATTTGAGTTTCACAATACTGAAAAAATAATTTCGATTCGTTCAGTAGCGACTGAAAGAATAAGAAAAAAATTGCTTTCGAATCGAGAAAGTACTCGATAACGACTGCCAGAATTAGGCCCCTGAATTCGCCTTTTTGGCCTTCCCGTTTATGCTCTGAAAATAATGTTTCATTCGAATTGTACCTTTGAAAGTTTTGTAACTAAATTATGAAAATGTAAAATTAAATTAAAAAGAAAATACATAATAAAAAAATACAAATTTCTTTGTATCAAAAATCCAAATAGAAATTGCTTTCTTTTAAGGAACCGTTTTTTGCTTCTTTAAAAAAGCTATTTTGTAATCATCTTAGAAGGTTTGCTCATATTATTTCTGCAAGTCTTTTTTTTTCATTTTGAGAAGTTTTTTTAAATAACTTCTGCCAAAGATTTTATTTTTCGTCTTCTAGTTTTTATTGGTATATGTAACGCCAGCACCTGAAGCTTCTAGTAGCTATATATCAATACTGCTTTTTGTATTTTGTGACTGAATTGGGTTTAAATTTTGGCGTTTCATCACCTCCGACATCCTCTATTTTCGTTATTTTAACAATACTTTCTTTCGAAGGAGATGTTATTATATTGCACGTATAAAGTATAAAATTGCTACAGAACTGAAAAATAGCAATGTAAAGTGCTACATTCGGCTATGCCAAATCTTATATCATATACATAAATTTGCGATAAAATATGTCAAAACTATGTACTCCCACTTTATCGGGAATAAAACACGAATTTATCCATGGATTTTCATGAAATAAAATTTTTTTATTTCTAAAAGATGCAACTGTACTAAAAAGCGGAGGTATTTGTTGATTTAAATTTTTATGAATTTTTTGTGTTCAAAAATTTTTTTTCCACTTGTGCCTCAAAACCTCCAAAACTAATGGCTAAATCAAAAAACTATATTAAAAAGAATTAAATCTGATGTAATTTAGAATTGGATATATGGAGCAGCCTCTTAAAAAGTCTCAAATATTAGAAAAATATTTTAAAAAAAACCATACCATAGAATTTGGAAAAATTATGATTTTTACAATTAGGTGCCTATAGCGGATCAAAAAAATATAGTGGTTATTCAGGGAATTTTTGCTTGTTCCATAGTGTAATCATATCTTTACTCTTCAATCAGCGATTTTCAGAATTTTCTTTTTTTAAGATGTAATAATTAGCACTGAAAAACAGTAAAATTTTTGAAAATCACCAAAAACAAATGGAGAAATGGTTGTTTACATAAAAAAAAAATAAGAAAAAATAACAAATTTTAGATATCTTGTATTTTCAAAAATCATTTAAAATCCAAAACGGGAAAATTCGCCACATAACCTATGAACAAAATGAGACATATATCATAAAAATCGAAGACCGTGCTTCGCCTTTATTCACAATTAAGTGAAGGTACCTAATTTTCTTTTATTTTGAGTTCTTATTTTTTCTTCAAAACTGTATGTATACTATTTTGAAAAAAATTCCTTTTTTACAGATGTTTTAAAAATTAAAAAAATATCAACTTATGTATATTCAATATATTTATGTAAATTGAATGTGCTTTATTTACATAACAGTGAATTTTTTTAATTTATTCAATTGTTTACTCTTTTAATGATATAGCTCACCAAATTTATTTTATTTTTTATGTACCTTAGATTTTTTTAAAAAATAAACTGTTTTTCGAAATTTTTGAATAAAATTTTGTTTTCTATTAAAATATAAATATTTAAAAACTGTTTTATTTCGAATAATTAATATGATAGCGAAGTTTGTAGCAAGTTACAAATAGTAAGTTTTAAGCCAACCTGTAAGAAACAAACTTTTCGTTGACTGAAATTTAACTAACTTATAGTTACAAATTTCGATATTTTTAATTAGGCTTGAGTTCATTGAATTAAATGTTCATTAAATTATTTTTATGAAGACAGGAATTTTACAACATGAAATTAATTAAAATTTATTGATTATTTTTCATTCTTGACTGCGCTGAGAATTGAACGGACAGGATGCCCTGACTAGTTTCGATTGTAACCACACAATCTCTTCGGAGGGGTTTGCCGTTTTACTCACACCGCCATTGAAGACGGATGACGTCAATAGTCAAACATCAATCTTTAAACCAAATGATATTTTACCTTGGTAGATCGAAATTTGCTTTGAATGAATGATTATCTATTTAATTGAAATACATGTTCTTCCTAACTCCTGTTTTTCGTACTTTTTGTCAAGAATTCTTCTTGAAATCCAAAGTACATTTTTTTTCATTAACAGTTCAATAAAATAACCACAATACTAATTACTTATAGGTAATTTAAAAAAACCAACTTAAAGTAGTAAGTTTATAGCTAGCTACAAAAAGTTAACTTTAAGTTAACGGCTATGCAACTTACTTTAAAGGTAATTGAAAGTAATGCAGAGTCAGACAATTGACTACTTCCTAGGACCTTGCAATGTTAAAATTGTTTGTTAATTCCATATAAAAGTAATGCAAGTGTCAACCACCACTACTTGAGAAATAGTTAGCTTTCAGTTAATTTAAAGTTAACTGAATGTCCGACAGGGTACATACGTAACAGTTCGTGTTTGTATGTGTGCGTGTGTGAAGTATTAAAGTTAATACAATCATAAAACAAGCCCTTAATGGCGGGTGTTATTTTGTTGGTTCTCTACAATCGATTTTCATTTTGTACTAAAATTTTGCTTAAAAATGCTCCTAGTAGCTGACTTAAAATATGCTTTTGTAAAATATAGCGTGTTATGGTTTAAGTATGCAGTTAGTCAGTAGTTAAAATAACTTAACCCAATTAAAAATACACACACAAACTCACAAGACAACATAATGACCAGCAACGGCCATCAAATGGCCTTCTCAATTATTTTGCCCTTTTAGTTTTGTTGTTGCTGGTGTTACGTATTAAAAAAATGTCTATGAATTCGTTACGTATTTTGTTGTTCAGTTAATGGGTCGTTAAGTTAATTTTTTTTTTAAATAAATTTTGCATATGCCTGGTTCTTATTGTGATCTGTTGAATGTTTTTGTTTTTGCGTTTTTTTCTTTATGGTCATTATGCAATTTAAAAAAAGACCACAAGAAGCCAAAATCCAAAAATATGCTTGAAATTAATCATTTAACACTTTTTTTTTTGGTTAAAAATCTGTCACGATTTGTTGCAATGCAGTTAATCCAAATCTGGTTGCTCGATAAGTTATTTTTCTCTTTAATTTTTTTTTTTTTTTTTGGTTTTGCTTTTTTTGGTTTGGTTTGATCTTATTTCATACAAATAAGGCGCGTTTGAAATCGTTTGATATTGTGGGTGTTAAAAGATAATCAATTGAAACGAAACATTTTTAAATGAGTTTTAAAGAAACTATGAAGTTAAGTAACTAAGTTTGTAATTATTTTAATCTGCTTGAAAATGTAATTATAGAAAATGTGAAATGTGATAATATATTTATTGTCGTATTCATATAAAAAAAAATAAATTGGATTTGAAATCTATTTTTAGGAAAATTTTAATAAATATTTAAATGTAAAATACGTTTGATATCTAAATTATTTTTTATGAATACGACAGTTAATGTTTATAAATGATGGACAATAATTTATTTTATTAAAGGCGTTTTACACTTTTTGTAACTTTAAAATAAAAACTTACACACATTTTGCTTCCTTACTTTATTTATCTCTTATTATTTTCGGATCAAAAAAAAAATATTCAACAAAATTTGGAGGTCATAGGTTAATATAAGATAAGCCCTTCTTTATGAAATCTCTCTTACTGCTATAAATCTGACAAAAACGTTCTTATGCATAAAAAAATATAAAAATTTATTTCAATTAAAAAAAATTGTGATATTCATTAAAAATTTAATTAAATCTGTACCAGCAAACAAATTAATAGTATCAATTAATTATTTTATGGTATTAACATTTTCTGCAGTAATGTTGTTGATAAAGGTAAACGATTAATTCAATTTATTAAATTTTTGATTTAAACTGATTTTACTTTTCATTATTGGTTAAATGGAAAAAAAAAACAAGTTAGAGTGCTATATTCGGCTGTGCCAAATCTTTGATACCCCTCACCGACAGAAGTGGCCTCTATTTTGTAAATACAGATATATTATTGACTAATCTTCACAAAAAACGAACGTCAGCATTCAAATTGGTTGCGGTTTAGACCCACATATATTAAATATTTGACCGACAATAAGAAAGTTTTATGCGTTTCTTGTTAGAACTTTGAACTGGCTTGAGTAAAATATCATGATTCGTAACATTTACAGCCGAACTTAAATGATTTTTAGGAAGGTAATTTGTATTGGACCTATGGTAAATTACGGATCAATCATCTCAAAATTCTGAAGACTGATTTCTGGTATTACAAAAAATAAATTAGAATAAATTTTAATACATCAGTGTAAATAGTTTTAGCGTTAACAGTGATTTTCACAAAATTGCATGATATTTTTCTCTGGCCATATGAATCTTAGTTGGAAGAAATTTTACCGCAATATCTATATCTGTTATGGTTTTAGGCGAATTTAATTCTTTTCCCAAAGTGTTTTCCGAGAGTAGGGCTTATATGGGGCCAAGGGTAAATTATGGACCGATCTTCACGAAATTTGGCAGTGTGATTTATCGTCCTACTGTGACGTACCGAATTTCATTATAATAGAACTATTTATAACGGTTTTAGGCGAACTAAACGGATTTTCGGGAGAAGAGTTTATAGAATAAATGACGTACCGACCTTCAAAAAATTATACAGTGTGATTTCTTGTCCTACAAAACTATACCGCACCGAATTTAATTCTGATAGCATTATTTATTACGGTTTGAGGCGTACAAAATTATTTTTCGGGAGTAGGGTTTATATGGGGCCTAGTGTAAATTATGGACCGATCTTCAAAAAATTATACAGTAGGATTTCAGGTCCTATAAAACTGTGACGTACCAAATTTTAGTATAATAGCGTCATTTATTACGGTTTTAGGCGTACTAAAATATTTTCTGGGAGTAGGGTTTATATGGGGTCTAGGTTTAATTATGCAGTGTGATTTGCAAATCAAGACTTGCAAACGAATCTAACAATACCTAAAATGTTAAAATTCATCCAGCCGTTTGGATGGTAAGACGCAATAAAGAAATTAAATGTCGGGTAAAAACAGGTATCCCACAATCTGATAATTTTTTACAATGAACGTCAAACTCAAAATGCAAAAGCGATATTTTGGTACGAAAATTGTTACGTATGGAATTAGTAGGTAATCGTTTATTAAATGTTTTGTCTCACACACACCCACATCTAAAATGGGACTAAAATATGTTCAGAAGTGCAAGTAATAGATTAGATACAGCATATAAAAACTTGTTATTTAGTTGTTATGTTTTTAATTAGTTATATATCTAAAAAAAATATTTTCATATCAAAAAAGTAGAATTTTTTAAGAAATTAATTTAAATCGATTAATTTACATACATTTTTCGAGCTATTCGTTATTTGAAATTGGCTATTTTAATTATTCGATCAAATAATGGCAAAAAATGTCTTCGATTAATCGAACAACGATTAATTGAGTGGATAATCTAATTGGAGCTAATACAAATAATGGACCTATTGGAACCCTAAAGATTACCAAATAAGTGATATATGTGGAGAATATATGAGCGAAAGTTAAGCATTATAGTTCTTATATTCTTGTCGTAAAAGTCAAAACCTCACATTAAAATTTCGTAATAATTGTTGGAGACGCTTACAAAGAATAACAAATTTTAACTTTTTTCTTTCGTTTTCAGTAACAGTTTTAACAGAGTTAATCAAATAAATATAAAACATCAATATTGTGTTCCCTATCCTCTCAAGGGAGAACGTCATGATGAATTTCTATTTATAAAAAAAAGGTGAAACAAACAAATTAAGTAAACGATTTCGGGGTTGACAAAATCCCGAAAATCCCGGGATTGAAAAATTCAATTCCCTTGCTGAATCCCGAAAATTCCGTTCGAGATCGGGATTGGCATCCCTAATAAGGACTATGTGAAATAATTGGACGATTTGGTCTTTGTTGCTACTCAGCAGAAGCTGTTGTATTTCAGCAGCGAAGGCTGGATTTAGGTCTAGCTCCAAAGTAATGAGCACACTGGTTCTGCCACCTGCCAGATGGGAACTGCCGGAGGACCGCATTGTGTCCACTCAGTGGTTTTGCAACACCTTGGGGCTAGACTAAATACTGATACATACGGACAGGCAAACATCATTATGTAATTAAAAACGGCTCTCAGGAAATTAAAAAATGTCCTAAACTGCGCTTTATGGCCATTAACAACTTTAATAAAACTTTTCTAAAAGCTTTATTAAATCAACAAATTAAAACAAACTAATAAGTCTCACTAAAAATTAATATGAAAACCTACGTCTTAGAAATTATATTTATCTAATAAATGTTATTAAAAGAATTGCAATTTAACAAATCATTTCAAATTTTTTTAAACACAAAAGCGATTTTCTCAAGTGTATTTGCTGGTGTATGACTAAAATTAACAATCGTAACTAATTCAAAACCTCATACATTAAATGTATTTAGTTTAATTTTAAAAATTGTTAAACTAAACGAATTTGAAATCATTTAAACAATTAAAAAATAAAACAAAACCTTTCTAAATTTTAAAAAATACCATGAAACAAAAAACTCACATTAAGATCATTTACAAAGTATTAATACATCAAATATCCCAACAATACCAAATATTTAATCGCTTAGTCATACTTCTTGAATTTGGCATTGTAATGGTACTAAAAATATGCGATTTCAAAGAAATCTAAAGAAAAAGAATAAACTTTAAAGCCAAAAATGGCACCGCGGTCGTCGCGACGTCCAAACTGCACCAATTTGCGAATACAAAATTATACCCAAAAAAACAAAAATATTAAAGTCAAATTCATATTTTGACGGAAAAATAGCATATCTAGCACAACCTGTGTTGTAATACTCCTATTGATTTTTCATCAAAACAAAAGAAAAAAATTTTAAAATGCCAACGTGAATAAATAATAAAATTTTAGGGTTAAAAATATTGTAAATAGAATCAAACTATAAATATGAGTTCATTAAAAATTTATTATTGAAAAAGGGGATTCTTAAAGTGTTGGGCATTGGGTAAATAGAAAATATTTCAAAGTAAATGAAGTTCGTTTTGTAAATGTAAGCAGCATTTAAATCGGGTGTTGACAATGTTAGCAGCACATTTTGTTTGCAAAAGCATTAATTTTTGAAAAAATAGATATATATGGGCATTTCCAGCAAAAAGTCTACTTTTCGTAACGTAACGCATGCAAGCAAATGGGCCCATGTTGTTCAAATGTTATCCCTTTTGTCACCAACTGTAGAGCTAGTTGCGCTTTACACTAAAATATAACAAAGTTAATTATACATATAAAATTGTTGAGAAACAATTTTTAATTTTAACGTAACGTTACAAAAAGTAGACTTTTCGAAAATGCCCATATATCAATACATGTTGTTAAAATTTTCATTCAAAACTTATAAAAATTTTCATAAAAGACTTTTATAATTTCATACAAATTGTTGATGTAGTAGATGTTTTTTAACAAAAATTAAGCTACAATTTTGAAAAAAGAAAAGAATTTTTATAAAATATCTTAGGAAAGAATAAAGCAGAAGAAAAACGAAATTGTTGCTAACATTCTAGAGGAGGCGTTACTATACAATATTAAAAAAACAAGTAAGACTGCTTTATTCGGCTATGCCGAATATTTAGTACTCATCACCTAACGTAATGCAGCGTCGTAAACCACTCACCCACTAACACACATTATCAATCAGAATTAATAAAAGCAATAAAATACGTTGAGTACATTTACATCTATTTAAGCGGCAAATCATGTATGAATTTATTATGTTTAAAAAAAAGTCTACGCATTAATATAAAAAAAGTATAGTCGTTTATATGATACCCTACATTAAAGTATTTAAAGACACATTTTCGAGAGCGTACCTTTTTGTGGCCCATGGGCAATCATGGAACCGCCTGCACAAAATTATGTTACAAGGTCAATATTCATGTAAAAGTTATTGGTGCCGAAATTTATTAAGATATCTTCGTATTTATGCGATTTTTTTGCCTTGCAGTGATTTCGGGAAGGAGTTTATATGGGACCAGTACAACATTATGTCATGACAGTAGTTATCGTAAATGTCATAGTCGCCAATTTGTATGACAATACTAATATTTATAAGGAAGTAATGGCATTATAAGCTATTTTGTGGAATGTATTTATATGGGAGCTATGGTCAAATATGGACGATTCCAATATAATTTGGTAAGATGGTTAAGATTGCAATAAAATAAGTTTGGATCAAATTGAGTCTAAACCCCAACATAATAAGATGGTTTATGGTGACAAAGACTCTATTTCGGAAAGAAGCTTGTATGTGGGCTATGGGAAATTATGGATAGATTGTTACCATTACCATTTTCAATAGGCTTGGTCCTTGTGACAATTAGAACCTACATACACAATGTCATCCAATTATTTTCAAAATTTCGACCTGTACTTGGGTCGATTAAAAAATCTGATTCTGAGTCGATTGGTATACTGAGGTGCTAAAGATGTTACAAACTTAAGCACAAACGAATAATACCCACTCCGCTTTTTTGGTGGAGGTATAAAAATTTAAATCGCTGGAAACTACCCAGTAAAAAATTCGCTTACTTTTTCAAAATAAATAACTTCTTTCACCAATTATTTAGTAGCTTTATTCTATAACTACAGCTTTAACTTCTACTTATTTTCAAGACGTATGTAGTTAAAAAATAATGACTAACTTTTGAATGCGTTCATTCTGGGACATCCCTTTTAAAATGCATTGGTTCGTTCACTAGAATTTTTAGTATTATTTTTACTTTTTCCTGATTACTCAACAAATTATTTTGTAGGCGAAGTTTTTACTGGGTAGCTACATTGTTATATTTTTCGTCTAATTGTTTTAACGATAGCTGCATATTGTGAGGGTGTATTAACAAGGTATGTTACCTGTATCATTTTATAGATCCAGCATAACCGTTTCTCTGTAATGAGAAATTGCGTTGAATACTTCTTGCTTTTTAACTGCTTTAACTTATTATTTTTACAGGAGATGTTCCCATTTGAATGCACTTTAATTTTACTTTAGAACAGGGCTGTGGAGTCGTCAAAAATATTCCTTATTCCGACTCCGACTCCAACCGCTGAAATTTTGAAAGTCCGACTCCAACTCTTACAATAACCTTGGTGCTAAATATGTATGAGACTGGTCCTTATTTGACTTTAAACTCTTTTTTTAATGCAGTACCTTTTAAACGGTTAAATATAGCCAAAAAATGATTCTGTAAAAACTTCAAATCTATATTTTAATTCTAACAAGTTTTTTTTTTTTTATTCCTACACTTACTCCCGCGAAGCTCTTTGCTTGTCTGCAGGAGACCAGAGTCTCTGGCGGGAATCGAACCCGCAACCCCGGTACTGATAGGCTAGCTCACTACGAGCTAGTCTACCGGGGGGACGATGGAGCTTTAATATACCTATTTTGGAAAATTTTTGGAGTCGGAATCGCGAGTTTTTGTGAGTACTTCGACTCTGACTCCGGTACAAAAACCTTAGCTATGGATCCGGTTCTACAGCCCTGTTTAAGATAACCTAATTTGTTAGCAGAAAAAGAATTGTCCAAGTTCATTTTTAAACTTAAGCTACCGCAAATAATGTCTTTACTTGTTTGTCTTGAATGTCGATAATTTCTTTAGTTTGTCGCTCTAGCCAACTGAGATAAGTGCATATGGGCATTTTCATGTCATCGTACGTGACATTTGTAAGCCTTCAGAGAGATAGAGATTTTCCATAAAAAGTAGTAACTGGAAATTTTTTTTATCATTATGTTTCATTTAGAGGATACTATATATGTTCTATATATGTACTAAATACTATCCCCCATATTCGTTTAAAATAATTTAGGTTTATAGCAGGTTAATGAAATAAATTTTTTTATGAAAATTTTTTTAATAAAAGTTTTATTAATGAAAAATATTTTTTATGAATATGGGAGTATATATATAAAATTATCACATTCGGCACATTGTTGTCCCAAAAAATATCGAGTGAAACGAAAGTAATTTTGGGGTGAATGTAAAAAATGCAAAAAACGGCGAATTGTGGGAGGCATTCTTCCTTTTTAAACCACATATTTTTCCTTTATAATCCGTAATTGGAAAAGAAAAATTTTTTTTGGTGGTTCTAAAATTAACAAAATGGTCCGCAACATACCGCACGTGACAGGCTAATGGATGCTGTGGTCAAAAATTGGCCGATTCCCATAAAGTTTGGTTAGATGACTTAGATTGCAATAAATAAGTTTGGATCAAATTTTAACTAAATACCAACATAATACGATGATTCATTTAGTTGCAATTGTAGTACTAACAATGTCGTACGTGACGACATTAAAAAGCTTGTGGACTTTGTATTATACCAATTTAAAAAAGAATTCCGATCAATATTTTTTTGCAAAAAACATATTGATTTGAACTTTTATTTTGAAACACCTACGACTGATAAAATACAAATGTCATAGAAAAATAATATTTTTGCACCAGGTATCTACGTGACATTAGAATAACATCCAAAATAAACCAAAAAATATACAGCTATTCGAACAATGTATTTGGTCTTTTCTCATGGATCTTGTTCATTGTTGTTGTAACATTCATTAAACAGTATAATTCCAATGTTACCAGTATCTGTATTATTTAATCAGCAGAAAAGTGAAAATTGGTAATTGCTGGTACTAAAAATTAATCAAAGAGATAGTAACCTTAAACTTTTATTCTTTGCTTTTAAAATTTTTTAATAAGTTGTTAGTACCTCTACATAGTAAAGCTTGGGTGTTTATGTCCTTCTACCATATTTGAAAAAAGTTTCAGGGGTTTTTATTTTTTGAGTCGTGGCTAACATTCTCATGGAAATGCCCATATGCGAATTACTGTGTTAACTACAAAAAAAGTACCTCATAAATAAGTACATATAATGTGATGCGGCGGCTAGCAATTAAATATGAAAATATTGCGTTTAATAAGTTGTTAAATATGTAGTTGTTGGTAAAATGAAAGTAAATTTTTTGTGCGGTACTACTTTACCAAATCCTTTTTCCGTTTATATAATTTATACCCTTAGAATTGGATTCCACTCTACATTTCCTTATTTGTTAATATGACTTGGTTTGGCACACAATTTGATTTTGTAATCGGGCATGTTCTAGAAATCGAAATGAAGTAAAATTTAAATCGAACGAGACTTAAAGTTCAATTATTTACAAAATGACCATTGTTTATAGTGGTCGTGAGAGTTGTTCTTGTAAAGTTAATTGGTACTCGAAAAATTAAGTAGATAAAAAGGAATATTATTATGGACTTTCATTACATGGTCGTTCTCAAGATTTACTTCATTTCAAATTCTAGAACATACCCGTATTATACCTAATTTCCCGATATACTAAATGAGTTTAAAAACTTTTCAAACCCATTTGTCAGGCCATTCTAATCTTTTAACTATTCTTTCAACACCCCAAAACATTGTCAAACTCTGACATGACAAGATCATTTACATCGTCTAAGCGAGAAACATGCATAAAACTAAATCCCAAATTCTTAAATCAAAACAATAAACTTTCAACATCAATATACAATTTGGTGGTACTTATTCATAACAAAACGACAACAGCGACATCAGCAAACTGCAATAAAAACAACTACAATTTATTTTGCCAACAACAGCGCGAACTAAAAATAACAAAATCAAAATACGCCCAATGCTGTGTGTCATGGTTGTTGTCAGCCTGTAAAATGGGGCCAATAATCGAATGGATTACATTCGTATTGAATTGAATTTTTTGTTTGTCGACTTAACTAAACTGTTGCACTTACAGATGCAGAGACATTCACTTATACAAATAAAAATATTACAATCGCACTCATACAAATACTTTTAAACATCTCATACTCTACACTCTATTGATTGTATGAGGTCAAATTTATGTCTCATGTTGTTGAGTGTTGTTTTGGGTGAATGCATTCAAATTGTTGGGCATTGTCATTGTTCACATCAGTTCTTGTCTAGGTTGTTTATTTTGTTGTTGTCGTGTACTCTATATCCTGTTATATTGGATGTTGTACGGGTTAAAGAATTAGCAAAGCCTTTCATTTAAAGATCGTTGAAATTTAAAAAAACTTTATTTTACACTTAACTCAAAATTTTTATTTCTTCATTTTTTTTAAATCGACAAATAAAATTCATACCTAACCGCTGTCAGAATATCGTGCTATTTTGTCTACTTTTTGGAAATCAACTATATTTCAAACACCTGCTTTTTCCGTGCGAAATTCAAATTTGGAAACTATCCACATTGCTTTGTTTTTTGCCAACCAGTTACTAATACTCCAATTAAAACAAATTTATACTTTTTTTGAAAAGAAAACAATACTGTTTGACAGCACGCAGTCAAAGTCATTGCTCCCATACGTGTTGAAACAATTTTGTAAAATATCACTTTTTTATCGAAAGTTTGAGCATTTATTGTGAAAAGTGTGTTAAAATTTTATAAAAAGTTTATAATGAAGAATAATCTGTCATGTAAGTACTTAAGATTTGCTTCATAAATTCTTGAAAATTTTTAAAATTTTTTTTTGAAAAATTAAATTTTTAACATAACCTCTAAAATCGTTTTTTTTTTCAAAAGTTTAATTTCATGTAAGCTTTTAAAAAATGTTAACGTTTGGAAAACCAAATGCAAACATATTTGAATTCACTAAAGTGTGGTTCAATTACTAGGATTTATCTCATATTGCGTAAAATTGCGTAATCTGAATATCATTTTTGCAGATTCCTATGCTTTGAAAAAAAATCGAACATTTTTAAATTTGGTTAAAACAACCCTCAAAAAACTAAAAAAATTATATCGTTGTCCAATATGTCTTAAATAAAGTTGATGCGTCCGAGATTGACGATGATTGCGAGAAATTATTGGTAGAGAAGGTACGCCTTTTCTGCAGGTATCTAGAATCAAAATGGATAAAAAGTGGAACAAGAGAAAATCAGTTTCGAAATGAAAACTTTTCATGGCTAAATAGCGAGATATCTTTCCAAATTAATTGCAAAAAGTTGGAATATGATAAAAGAATAGCAGCAGCGGAGCTTCCAGCGGCTATATTAGGGAATGCTTTACTAGTACAAGTAGCAGCAACCTCAGCTAGGAAGGAAAGAAATGCTAACTCAGCTGCAGTTCTTAAGGAAACCATAGCAAGTCCAACAAGACCTTCCAATATTAAAAAGATGTGCTCAGAAAGTCAACCTAAACAAATTCCTCTTTCTGCAGATAAAGCGTTAGCTTGTTTTATAGAAAACAGTTTCACAACAGCACAGTATAACGCAATACGTCGTGAAAGTAGATCGAAACTGTGACATATATCCTCACTATAACCAAATTCTAGCAGCGAAGTCAAAATGCCGACCAGAAGGTATCAAAGTAACCGAGACCGTAGCAAGGGCTTCTTTGGAATCTGTTGTGTTACATACTGCCAATAGAATTGTTGAAATGCTAAAAGAGGTTTTTGAAGCCGTTATGGAATCTGAAAATTCCGATCATTTAAAATGTGAGTTAATTTTTAGCTACGGATTTAAAAGTAGCACAGGCCAAGCGCAATATAAGCAAATGTTTCATACAACAGACTCATCCAATAATTCTGACGCTTCACTTCTAGCCACAACAATTATACCACTGAGACTCGTACTCCCCTCTGGACCACCTATTTGGAATATTAATACGCCCCAGTCAGCAAGGGTTTGTCGGCCAATTAAGTTGGAATTCGTTAAGGAAACGAAGGAATCTATTTTGAGAGAAGAATTGCACTTAAGAAAAGAAATTTATGCTTTACAAAATTTACTGCCAACTAAACTAAACTAAAGTAAAATATTTTTTTTTTTTTTTTTTTAATAAAAAAATAATAATAACATAAATTAACTTTTTAGCATCTAGTTGGACACCAATGGGTTAATTTTTTCTTAGATTTATCCAAAAATGCTTGTCTTTAGCTTCCCTCTCAATGTGGCTCCAAAAAAATTTAATATTTTAAAAGTTATTAATTTTGCACGGAAAAACATAGTGGGTTGGTTTAAAAATTCTTTTTCGCATACCTTTAATGTTAAATTAAAAATTGTTTTCCTTCTACTGAACATTTTTTTAATCTTGAGTAAAATCCCTCTTTATGATCAAGTGCGATATAGAACGCACTGGTTCCCCTAAAGAGAGTCAACTCAAAATTTTTAAATTTTCACTTTATGCAAGAAATCGATTACAGTGGTCATATCAACCCACTGTAAAAATATTACATAATTTTCTCTAGTATTTGTCAAAAAAAAAAAAAAATCCAATTGTATCTCCTTTTGTGATGTAAAGAGTAGATATTTAAAGAAACCAGTTTTTTGCCTCTACTGAAAATTTATTAATTTTGTGTTAAGCCCCTTAAGAGGAACCACCCAATAAAAAATGGAGCTTCCAACGAAGCAGGTTCGTAAGGGAGAAACGTAAAAGTTTCGCTTACCATATCGCTTACGGAAGGCATGAATTTTATATGGCGAGTTCCCACCTTGAAGCAATACATTTTTGGCACAGAAAGCGCTTTATTCAGCGCATATAAAAATTAGTGAACGTAACGATCAGCTTTGCACACTGAATTTTTCGTTACCGTTATTCCTTAATATGCTCCCTTACAAACCTGCTTCGTGGTAAGGGAATGTCGTAGCTCTTCAAATTTTATATATATATTTTTTAATTTATTAAGAATTCGTTCACTTATCTGACTGCATCTCCGTATGTCTTATTGCGTAGCGCATAAATGTGTGCTTACTTTTTAAAATGTACCATTAGTGCTTCGCAAAATAAGAAAATTTTTTATTGGGCAGTGCGATATGTTTAATTTACTCTGTTAATAAATCTTTTTGAAATTCCTAGGAATTTTAAGACATGAAATTTTAGGAAATTCTTCGCAATGTTTTCGATTAAAATTCTTATTTTGTAACCATTATTGGTACAAAAAAAAAGAAAGTGTTTGAATAATCCGTAGTTTCTTTATTTAGAAGACAACTAAAATTTTTTTACACATAACAGCCGTATAATTTGTTGCAGCTTTAGACCTACATATGATCAAATATGGGCGGGCCATCAGAAAGTTTTAGAGATTTATTTCTAGTCATATAAAACTTAATTCGACCTAATTTAAATACAATATACTAATTTCTATAAGTTTTATTAAAGTAATTGTCAGGAGTGGATTTTAGGTTGGATCTATGGTAAATTGTGGATTGATCATCCCAAAATTGTGTAGAGAGATTTCTTTTTTAAAAAAATATAAATTGAACCGAATTTCTGAAGAGCAGTGAATTTTGTTTAGCGATTTAAAGTACTTCTCGGAAGGTTGCTTTATACGAGTATGTAAATAATGGACCGATTATCACAACATTGGACCAAATTTCATATTTTTAGGCGTATTTTAATAATTTCCCAGAGTTGGCTTTATATGGGACCTCTAGTAAATTATGGCGCAATCTTAAGGATTATGATTTGTAGTCTTATGAATTTATGACGGATAAAATTTTATTACAATAGCATTATTCGTTAAAGTTTTAGGCGTACCAAAAAATTTTCTACGAGTGGGTTTTATATTGGGCCTATGGTAAATTATGTACCGACCGGCACGAAATTTAGTGGTCTGACCTATATACATATTTGATTTGTATACACTTCAACCCAGGTGGTAAAGGTATACCTGTATATAAGTTTGTCATTCCGTTTGTGATTTCTACAATATTGATTTTACGGGGGGGGGGGTGCTTTAAAACCATGTGAGATAAGGCCATGATGGCTTTATCTCTCATTCAATAGGGAGATAAAGCCTTTTTTCATTTGAATGGGAGATAAAGCCATCATGGCCTTAGCTCACATTAGTAATATTGGAAAAAGGCTTTATCTCTCATTTCAGTTTTGAAGAACTTTTGCATTTTACATTGATTAATAATAGATTTTCCCTTTTACCAAAAGTGGCTTCGCATACTAAAGTTTTTCTGCGTGGCGGCCTGCGGCCGTTCTTACGGGTTTTCTCCTCCAGTAGGACACGGCAGGTGGCTTCGCTGAATAAAGTTTTCCTGCGTGCGTCACAAGAATAAACAAAATGTCTTTTCCCGGAAACACTAAAGTAAAGTATTGGAATCCGGCTTCGCATACTAAAGTTTAAAATATGGCTTTATCTCTCATTTGCGACAAAAAAGTATGGCTATATCTCTCATTTCGCAAAATTTTAAATATGACCTTACCTCTCAATGATTGGGCAATAAGGCCACTATGGCTTTATCTCCCATTCAATTGAGCATTAAAGCCATAATGGCCTTATCTCACATGGTTTTAAAGCACCCCACCGATTTTACACCCTATAAAGGATATATGGCGGGCTCAGAGCTGAAGCGAACCAAGTCAAAAAAGTCAATTCGTAAATATTTTGAGTTGGGTAAGTGAACTGCCATTAATTTATGATGCCATTGACTTGGGTTTACTACTATTACGTTAGGAAAGAAACACTTTTGGATTTAGTCCGTTACAGCACTGGATAGAGTTAAACTTTGCGGAGAATTTCGCACCAGTTTTGAAATAGTGGGCGTGGTAACTACCACACAAAGGCATTATAGATTTCTGTATATTTAGAGAATGGCAAGGGAACAAGTTTACAAATCAGGTACCAATAACTTGGTTACCAATTCATAACATCGGACAAAATGTGAGACAGGATTGTAGAAGTGAGCGTGGCACAAAATATATTTATTTATATATATCTTAAGACAGGTTTATATAACTGTATGTTCTTATTACACGATATTGAAGGGTATAAAATAATCGACGTAGCCGAACTTGTTGTATATAAATCGAATCTGTGCAAAATTAAATAACAATCGGTGCTTTCCTTAACAAATTAATGTCAGTTTTGCTAACATATTCTCTAGTTAGTTGGAGAATTTTTGGATCTTGGTATTCTACTTGACACTAAGTTAGATTTCTGTAAGCATATTACAATGACTATAAATAAAGCTCGTGGTGTGCTTGCTTATATAAAACGATGGTCTAAAGAGTTTACAGATCCCAATGTAACGAAACAGCTATGCACATCCCTAGTAAGACCTTTTTTGGAGTATGGCTCTATTGTCTGGGATCCTGAAATTAATATGCACATTGGCCGAATAGAATCTGTTCAAAAGAAGTTTCTCTTATTCTGCCTGAGAAGCTCATTTTGTCGTAGTGCTGGGAATCTTCCTTCGTATACTGCGAGGTTATCAATAATTAAACTACCTACCTTAAAAAGCCGAAGGACTATGCTAAATGTGACATTTCTAATTAATTTAATTAATGGCGATGTCCTCTCCGACTTCCTTCTTCGAAACATAAATTTTAATATTCCACCACGTTTTACCCGACACCTAATACCTCTGCACCTTCCTGTTGTTCAAACAAATTATGCTGATGCTGATCCTTTGAGGAGAATATGCAAAAATTTCAATGAATTGTATAGCTTAATTGATTTTTCTATTAATGTTAATGAAATTAATAGCAAAAATTTTTTTTCATTTATAATGCCTTTATATAAAATGTTGTAATATATAATAGTCTGTAAGGATTCATATCCATAGATTTAAATCAAATAAATAAAAAAAGATATATATTAATTTCTTAAGGTGGTTAGTTCACATCTGGTTCCACAACTATTTTCCTACTAAGCCGGTTGGCTGGATTTCAATACCAAACTTCTGAGGTCAATTAGAAACTATATTGCCCATTTCTTTTAAGTCATTCGAAAGTCAGCTTGATTTCTAGAGGCGGGCATACAGATGGATATGGCGTAATCGACTTATACTCATAGAAATCAATGAGTTTACAAATGGCCTCAATGAGGTAAAAAGTGATATAAATCCAATGACGAACGTCATCCTAAAATTTTGTCATATTTTATGCGTCATCTATGCTCTGATTACAGTCACATAAATTTGACGCCACATTTTGTGTACACAGATAGAAAAGGCGTCATATTTTGGCTGATATATTGTGGCATCAGTACAGACAAGTTGTCGTCTGTGCGATGACATAATATACCATGTCATCAGTGTGATGACAAACTTTCATCAGTTCGATGACAAACTGATATCAGTGCGATGATAGTATATATCATAATATATCATGTAATAATAAATTATTAATATTATTTTCATGTTTAAAAAGTAAACTTAGAAGCAAAAATTCTATTTTTTTAATTATTTATTTAAATACATAAAATTTTTTAAGTATAATTATTACGAAAACCATATCGAGCATGGTGCTGGTGTCTTATAATTGAGACTTCTTCTGTTGAAAAGTGCGGAATGTAGCAAAAGTGAAACAAACATGTGTAATGGGTAAGTAAATAATGATAGATATTCCCTCAATTTGACTTAAGGTCAATTACAATGACTCAATTTGATGACAGTTTGTTATCACACTGATGACATGCTTTATAAAACCGACTCCGATTCGTCATTTCTGTGATGCCAATGTGTCATCCCATTGATGATATAATTAAAATTGTTGACCCTGATGACAATTTGGACAAGCGATCTTAAGGCTGACATCACAGTGATGTAAAGTGTTATGGGGTCACAAACGAAGGCACTTGACATAGTACTGATGTCAAAATACTTCAGCGTTATGGCGCCTTTTCTATCAGTGTAGAATTACTCAAGGATCCAGAATGTAATTTATGGGGTCTTAGATAATTATTAAAAAAGTGTCACATGGTTATACTAGCATCTTCACAACTAGTTGTGGCGGATATAAAAGTCACGTAGCGTCAGTGCCGCCCATTTTTTAACGTTTTCTATGATATTTTTTCAAAATTTTTGAAGCCATAGCTCGAATTAGTTCTGATATATTATTATATTGGCCCTAAAAAATTTTTATATTCCTATTCTTATAAGAAGTGAAGTTGATTAAACGGCGTCCATCTTTCAGTGTGCACGTTGCCATGTCTTTTCCGAAAACCCCAAAAATGATGGGTACTATACAGAAAAAAAATAAAAATTTATTTAAATTAAAAATTTTTTTATGTTATTGAAAAAAAAACATAAATTAAATTTGCACCAATAAAAAAATTAATAGTACCGATTAAACACTTAATTCACATGATTAAATTTTTAATTAAAACTTATTCTATTTTTGAACTTTAATGGGTGAACAATTTTGGAGAATTTTTTCTGTGTATTTTCACTCAAAAGAAAAATCAATAGTAGGTATCAATAGTAAGATTTTCATGAAGCAAGTACAGAAAGATTGAAATATTCAACTTATTCATATATAATCCCGAATTCGTACTTGAAATAATCCGAAAATGAGATTGATTTAAATAAAACTGAGATTGAATCAATCTCAAAAAGCGCGTGATTCAAGAATTATAAAGTTGATCTAATCCCGAATTCGTACTTGAAATAAATCAAAAGTGATATTAGAAGGAGAATATTATTATGATCTCATGCCCGATATGATTTTTGCTTTTAAAAACTTAATGTACATATTTAACTAAAAATATAAACTAAATGAGAACTCTTGCTTTGAATTTTACTTTTCAAACATGAAAAAAATGTCTTTTCTTCTTGATGTGTTGTTTTTGTTTCTACACACAACAAGCAAATCGTTTTTCAACTACTTGTATGGTATTGTTGTAGTGGCTATAACAAATTTTGATGAGTTATATGAGACTAAAATGCTCACTTTGTAATTTTGCTCTCAGAGTACCACTACCATGGAAAAGTTCAATCTGTTTTGTATTTGGTTTAAGAATTTTGTACTTATTTTAAGAAATTCCAGGATTGATTTTTGAAAGTTATTCCATTGAGGATTGTTTTCGTGCTTGAATTTTTGAGTACGACTCGTACTTAAAGTAAGATTAATTAATCCCGAATGTTTTTCTTTCTGTGTGGGTCCATCTCTTCTATGGTATAACAAAAGCCTCTTAATTCGGAACTTTTTTAAATTTAAGATTTTAAAATACGGAATTATAAAGTTCGGGATCTAGAAATTTAGGACCTAATCATATAAAACGCAGCGCAACGCCAAAGAATAAAATTGAAAGCACAAACAATGTAATAAATATTTCTTAATTTTGTTGTTGCTTTCTACAGAAATTCACATCGCGTTTTAAAATCCCAAACGCTGCATAGCTTGTGTCGTTGAAAATTTTAAAACGGTACATGAATTTCCGATGAATGCAACAACAAAATTACAAAATATGTATGACATTGTTTGTGCTTTCAATGTTATTCTTTGGCGTTGCGCTCCGCTTTACATGATTAGGGCTTTAGAATTCTGAAATTCTGGATTTAAAAAAAATCGGGATTCTGACATTTTTTAATTTTGATACCATCCCTTTTTTGAATTTTAAATGTTTTAGGGTTAATATTCATAAAAAAAATTAAGGTGATTTGTTATAAAGAAGAATTTTTCCAATTTTTGGGACGTTTCCCATTTTTTAGGGCTACTTTTAATTCAAAAAATTGGGTTACACATAATGAAACACAGCTCTTGATTTGGGTTCAATTTTCTTTTGCTTTTTGGTGCCATATTTCAATTAAACAAAAAATGTTTATATGAGCCATAACACTATATTCGCCTTATTTTACTTTTTTATATGGAAATAAAGCCATTTGGCCTTAATTCTCAATGTTATGTGAAACACTGCATCAAATGCTTAATTGGCACAAAACTTTGTTGTTTCTTAATCATATTTTGTTCAATGAGTAGGAGAGAATAATTGTAAACTCTTTAAGATGTCATATAAATTATACAAGACTCAAATCATGTGTAAAAAATTCGCGATCTGTTGTGTATCCCGCATCTTTAATTTATACACACAATACTTGTTTAGCAGGGTGCATCACAATCGTTTATGTTCATGCTTTACAATCCTGTCTGCCTATTGTTGTATATTTGTTACTCCAAACATTTTAAAGCGATCACAATTTTGTTTGTTTGGCATCTAACACACGGAGTTTTTTTGAGCTACCAGAGTATGACTTTTTATAATTTTGCAATCCTAAAGGTTCTAATAACAAAACAACCCAAGCAAAAACAAAAAAGTTTTTTTTTTGTTAATGTGGATAATATTCAAGGCGCGGCTAAAAGGAAATTTACATACTGATGTTGGGAATGTGAAAATTTTTTTAAAAACACACTCACACACAAACACAAAACTTCAATTGAAACAAAAATTTGCTCTAAAATCGAAAATGTTGTTAGCAGTTTCGTTTCGAAAACAAGAAACCTGTTGACAACACAAAATTTCATAATGGCTGCACAAAATTTAAATTAAAAAAAAAATTATAAATCTAATATTTTTTATAACACTGGTTTATTTTGTTACACATGTAACGTAACATGTTGCAAGTACTTTTTTTCGTTTTATATTTTGGTAGATATTTTGTTAAAGTATTCAAAAATCTTGACATTGTTTTTTTTTTTGGGTTTTAATGTTCTTTTTTAATACCTAATTGAAAGTAAAAGCTGGACAATGGTGTTTTTGTAGTTTTTTAATTGACAGAAATATAAAAAAAAACACAGGTTTTCTACATTTTTCAAATTCGTTTCCAAAAAATCTTGTTAGTTTGGTAATAAGTAGTAATAGATCAAGTTGAATTTATGTATTTGAATGACACTTTTGTTTACAAATAACATGGATTTATATCTCAATACAAATAGTGAAATATTTTTTTCATTTAATTGTGGAATTTTAGTTGGAATTTATTGTCGCAAAATTAAAAATTATTTTTTTTTTTAATGTTAAAAAGTTTAAACAATTGAAATGCGCATTGGAACAGCTTATCCTCCAACAATAAATTTCAGTATTTTTATCAATTATAAAAAGAGGGAATTAAGCACAACAAATTAAAAAAATATTAATGAAAAAAAAAAATTAATTAAATAGCTTGCTTTACTTTAACCTTCGATGTAGGCTGAACCCGCCTTTTACTTATCGCTTACTTTAGGTTAAATTAAAGTTGTAATAATCAGCCATGTCACAGAGTATAATTCGTTTCGGAATGATTCCTTTTTGATAGAAAGTATATTTTGATTGTTTTTTGGCCTAAGATACAGAAAACTCCCATTCCGTTCATGAAAACAAAAATGGATTCATTCCGCAAAGTTGTTTCGTAATTTTCTGAAGCACCAAAATACGGAATGAATTCCGTTTCCGAACGGAATTGTACTCTGTGACATGGCCGAATGGAACACTTTTTATATCGGTAAGTTGTCAAAAAGACCTAAGAGCTTTATTTTGGAAATGGGGCAGAAAAATTTGATAGATATAAAAATTGTCGGATGAAAAGAATACAATCATCACAAAATGCGTCTTCATATATATGATGCTCTTAAATCAGAATTGTGACATCAATGTTTCTACAAATGGCATCAATGAGGCAAAAAGAGGCATCAACCCAATGACGAACGTCATCCTAAAACTTTGTCATATTTTATGCGTCATCTATTCTATGACTACAGTGACATCAACTCGATACCACATTTTGTCTTCATATATATGATGCTCTTAAATCAGAATTGTGACATCAATGTTTCTACAAATGGCATCAATGAGGCAAAAAGAGGCATCAACCCAATGACGAACGTCATCCTAAAACTTTGTCATATTTTATGCGTCATCTATTCTATGACTACAGTGACATCAACTCGATACCACATTTTGTGATTAACATTATTTTCATGTTTAAAAAGTAAAACAAGAAGCAAAAAATTCCCATATTCTATTATGTTATATTATTTGGGTAATTCCATGTCAAATCGACCAAGAGTGGGACCAGACCCCCTTCGATTTGAATGAAATTTGGTGGGAAGGTTCCTTTTTTTTTAATTTTAAAATTTTTTTGCAAAAGTTACGTCATATTCAAAATGTCATAATTTCGCCGAATTAGCCGAATGTGTTGAGTTTATTTTTTCAATATCTCAAAAACTACTGTACATACGAAGATGATTTGTATGTCATTTTAAAGAGAATACTTGGGGCTAAAAACAATATATTAAAAAAAAATTGTAATTTGTAATTTTGAGAAATAAGTATTTTTTAAATACTTTCAAAGAAAAGAACACTTTTTGTCACGTTACGTCTCCAAGAAATTAAATGAGTTTTATACATTATATAAGCGAAGTCTATTTTTCTTTGGCTCTACTCCTACCGATTGTGTCATACAGCCATTCCTATTTCAAATGAATATATTTAAATAAAATAAAGAAGAAACAAACATGTGTAACAGGTAAATAATAATATTTTCTCAATTTGTTTTAAGTTAATTCCAATGGCAAAATGTCATCAAATTGAGCCTAATGAGTCCTTTCTTCGATTTTACTAAGTCATCGCACCGATGACATGTTTTAAAAGACTCATTCGTCATTTCTGTGATGCCAAAGTGCCATCACATTGATGACATAATTAAAATTTTTGACCCTGATGACAATTTGGCCAAGTGATGTTATAGCTGTCATTACAATGATGAAAAGTATCATGGGGTCAAAAACGAAGACACTTTTCATATACTAGTGTCAAAATAAATCAGCGTTATAACGCCTTTTCTATCAGTGTAGTCAACGAAAAACCTTAGAATATTCCACCATACAGTGTTCCCAAATTGAAAGTATTGTATTTATTTGGGGACATTTTTTTCTTAGGGAGGGATTTATTTTTAATATTTATTTAATTATTAATATTATTTTATTTATTAGTTACAAAAAAAAAAGTTTAATATCAGTAAAATAAGATTTTGACTTGATTACTTTATTTTCTTAAGGTGGTTTTAGACGGCATGTATTTTGCAATGGCTTTGTCAGATATAAGATATATATGTAATTGCGCCTGTCTAACAAAATTAACAAATACATAAGGTCTATAATTTTTGCTTTCATACGTTCGTTTTTGGTTTCATCGGATATATCTGACCTAAAATCATTCACAACCGCAAATTATATATGAGCATTTCCATGAGAATGTCAACCACGACTCAAAAAATAAATAGCCTTGAAACTATTTTTTGAATATGGTAGAAAGTAAAAAAACACTCAAACTTTACTATGCAAAGGGGTTTATAGCGTATTTAAATTTTTAAAGAGCAAAAAATAAAAGTTAAAACTGACTATGTCTTTGATCCATTTTTATTAACTGCAATCAACAATATTCACTTTTCTGCCGATTAAATACAGATACTGGTAACATTGGAATTATACCTTAAAATTAATGTAATAAACAAAATACACGAGGAGAGACCAAATACATATATAGTTCGATTAGCGGTATATTTTTTGGTTGGTTTTAGATTCTATTCCAATGTCACGTAGGTGGTGCAAAAACGTCATTTGTCTATGTCATTGGTATTTGATCAGTCGTACGTGTTTTAAAAAAAGAGTTCAAAGAAAGATATTTGTTGCAAAAAAATGTTGTTCGGAATTTTTTTTTAAATAGGTGTAATGAAAATTTTATAAGCTATTAAACGTCGTCACGTACGATATTGTATGTACTATGAATTCAACTAAATGTATCATCTTATTATGTTGGTATTAGGTTGAAATTTGATCAAAAATTATTTTTTTGCAATCTTAATCATCTTAAAAAATATAATTGGTATAGGTCCATATATGACCACAGCACTAATTCAAATACTACTCCTACTTTAATGTTATAACTTCCTTATAAATGTTGGTATTGACAATAACTTTTACGATTGGTACTCTGTCGTGATAAAATGTTGTGCTGTTAGGTCCAAAATTAACAATAGGTCCCATATAAACCCCCTACCTAAAATCAATGAAAGGCAAGCAAATCTCATATAGATGAAAATATCTGGATAATATTCGGCACAAATAACTTTTATATAAATCTTAACATCATAGCATAATTCTGTTCCGGCGAACATGATTGGCGATGGGTCAAAAATAGGGTACACTCTCAAAAATTTGTTTGTAAAACATTATGGTGTAGGGTATCATATGGTCGGGCTTGGCCGACTATACTTTCTGACTTGTTTGTTTTAAGTTTTGTATGCATATATTTACCAAAAATATATTTCATATCTTGTAAATACTATAAGAGAAAAATCTGTCACGTATGGTATGTCACGAACGATATTACATTTGGTTCATTATAAAACCGTCCAGAAAAATGTTTTTCTTTCCAATTACGGATTATAACGGAAAAATATATGGTTTAATGCTAAAAATTTAAAAAAGGAAAAATACAATTCGCAGATTTTCGGATTTTTTTACATTCACCCAAAATTCACTTCCGGTTTATGTCACGTACGATATACACCTATTTTGCTAGAATGTAATAATACTATATAGTACTCTATAAAAGAAACATAATGATAAATAAGTTTTCCAGTTACTACTATTTGCGCACAAACTCTATCGCTCCGAAGGCGTTCAAATGTCACGTACGATGACATGGAAATGCCCATATATTAATGTTTATTTAGATTCAGTTTTAAGTCTATGCATCTCAATTAATTAAAAATGTTGGCTTATAATCAAAATTTCGATATTTTAATTAGGCTTAAGTTCATTGAATTTAATATTCATTAAATTATTTTTATGAAGACAGGAATTTTACAACATGAAATGAATTAAAATTTATTGATAATTTTTCATTCTTAACTGAGCTGGGAATTGAACCCAGGTTTTCACGGACAGGTTGCCCTGACTAGTTTCGATTGTAACCACACAATTTCTTAATAGGGGTTTGCCCTTTAACACTCACCGCCATTGACGACGGATGACGTCATTAGTCAAACATCACTCTTTAATCTAAATGGAATTTTATCTTGGTAGATCGAAGTTTGCTTTAAATGAATGATTACCTATTTTAATTGATCTACATGTTCTTCCTTACTTCTGTTTTTTTCGTACTTTTTGTCAAGAATTCTTCTTGAAATCCAAAGTAATTTCCTTTGTTTCTTCATGTTTTTGTTTTCTTTTTCTTGTTGACCTTTTACAGCAAAACTTGAAGGACAAATGTAAACATATACCTCGTGCCTTAGCTGTTAACAATAATTAGTATTGTGGTTATTTTATTGATCTGTTAATGGTTTTTAATCCAAATTTCGATGTTTTAATTAGGCTTAAGTTCATTGAATTTAATTTTCATTAAATTATTTTTATGCTGAAAGGAATTTTACAACATGAAATGAATTAAAATTTATTGATAATTTTTCATTCTTGACTGAGCTAGGAATTGATCCCTGGTTTTCACGGACAGGTTGCCCTGACTAGTTTTGATTGTAACCACATAATCTCTTCAGAGGGGGTTTTTTTTTTTTGCTTTTTGCTTTAACACGACATGTATGCATTTTGAAGTACTAAATAAATGTCGTCTGAAATCAACTTAAAAGAATTTCAAAATGCACGTTTTTTAATTAATATTAAAATATCTTAAGGCTTCGTTACTCATACGTTATGTTGCAGACACGTTATATTTGCGGTCAACTTAGTGTGTCCAACCAGTGTATAATTACCATGGCGATTTTAAATATTCACAAAAATGTTCAATGCAAATATACCGAAACAAAAACATAAAAATATGCATGCGAAATAATTTTTTGTTACACAATACCGTAGAATATATTGAAAATATTCATTAAACATCAGGTATATGTTACTAGCGCATTATTAAATAATTTTAGTTTTCATGAAGACTGTGTGTCAATATATTCGTCAGTTTCGCTTTTATTAAAAAATATATGTTGTTTTTTAACTTCGTCAGCGTTTGAAGGCCAAAGGCCCAACCAAACAGAAACTCAGTCAAAAGTTATAAATTTTAGCTGATTTACTTATTGGAAGCCTGATAACGGCAGAGAATTTGCTGGGGAAATCCGGACGCCTCTGAAAAGCCATCATGAATTTCTAAAATCAACAAAAAAGGCTTTGGTTGAAAGGTAAGGTTCTCGTGGACTCACTTGGTCCTTCATTATTTCATACGCGCCACATATGGGCGGTCTTTGGGAGGCTGCTGTAAAAAGTATGAATCATCATCTCAAAAAAGTTGTTGCCAACCTCTCATTTACGTTTAAAGAAGTTTAGGATTGAAGCTGTTTTAAACTCGAGAATATTGTCCCCGATCACCAAAAATCCCAATGAAGTTTTACGGCGTACACCGGGACATCTACTTAGAGGAGGTTCAAATATTGCTCTTCCTGCAGCCCCTGCAGATGGGAAAGACTGGAAATCAGAGTACATAACCAAACTGCAAAAATTTTAAATTTAAGAAGGAACGAGATAACCTGAAACCTGATGATAATAATATTTAAGGAGGACATTTGGTATTACGTACACCTACTTGGTCGTATTTCTTAAAGTGCCCAGGGCCGCGATGGGGAAAATAAATGTTGCTTAAGTTCGAACTAAAAACTATTCTATATTATACCCTATATTAAAATTGGGACTACTTCCAGCTAAAACTCACCCTGAAACTAACATTTCCTCTAATATTAAACAATGATTGATTAGATTCCCTTAGGCCTTGAAATTTTTCTATAAATCTCAATTGCACTTTATGTCATTTAGTACTTTATGTACTTCTTTGTTTCCTTTTCTTGACAGCTCGACTACCAGAAAGCCAAAATGCCACATTTGCAGCTTAAACAATTCCTTAAAATACTGCCGCACATTTAAGGAGTAAAGTGCTACCCTCAGATGAATCTCAATGTTTAATAAAGGCTACTGCCTTAAAAATTTGTCATTTTACCACCTTAGGCATTGGTGTCCATTCCGAGCTCAGTGACAATTCCAACCAACACCCGGCAAATTTTGTAACGCCAGGCACCACACCCTCCTGCAACCGCGACAATTGGGTCTACGTAGCATCGTTGTCAACATTTTTGTTGCTTAAATAAAAATCAAACAAAAATAATGATAGAAACAGTAAACAAAATTTGTTGAAATTAAAAAAATTTTTAAGCAAGCGTTTGCTTGAAAATATTATAGCAATAATTTTTTCTATGCATGACAATTCTAATCATTGTGATGTCAGCCTTAACATCACTTGCCGAAATTGTCATCAGGGTCAAAAATTGAAATTATGTCATAAATGGGATGACACATTGTCATCACAGAACTGAAAAATCGGAGTCTGTTTAATAAAACATGTCATCAGTGTGATGACTAAGTAACATCGTAGAAAGGACTCATTAGGCCCAGTTTAATGACAAACTGTCATTAAATTAAGTTATTGGGATTGAGAGAATATTATTATTTACCTACCCGTTACACATTTTTGTTTCCCTTTTGTTGTATTCCGCCTTTTGTTTACACAAGACTTACCAAAAGAACTTTCCCAATATTTTATGTATTCAACCAAATAATTTAAAAAAATCGCATATGGCAATTTTCGCTTCTTATTTTACTTTTTAAACAAAAAAATAATTTTAATAATTCACAAAAAGTGGCATCAAAATTATGTTACTGTAGTCATAGCATAGATAACGCATAAAATATGAAAAAGTTTTATAACGACGTTCGTGATTTGATTGATGCGATGCCACTTAATGCCTCATAACATTGATGTCACAATTCGGATGTAATGGCATTATCTATAAAAAGATGAATTTTTCTACTGTTAAACATGCACCCACTTTAAAAAAAATGTATACGACTTATATTGCAATAAAATATTTTTGAGCCAAATTTAATCATAATAAGACAGC
Source organism: Pollenia amentaria (assembly GCA_943735925.1). Taxonomy (NCBI): domain Eukaryota; kingdom Metazoa; phylum Arthropoda; class Insecta; order Diptera; family Polleniidae; genus Pollenia; species Pollenia amentaria. Next base: position 180,065,418 of record OX031007.1, on the reverse strand, counting down.
TTATGGACTTTTCCGGAAAGAAGTTTATATGGGGAATATCTGAAATTATTGACCGATTCTTACCATTTTCTATAGGATTCGTCCTTTTGACAAATAAAAGGAATATACCAAATAGTGTTACACACATCAATACAAACGCATAATACCCTCTCCTTAATTGTGCTGTGGATATAAGAATCGAATTAATAGTGAACTAAGTCGGTTAAATATAAAAATTATCACAGACTTTATTCTTTTTTATATATGTACATACATATCGCATACTTAATCATAAACAGGTAAAACTCAAAATTCAAAACTGCTTAGAAGCGGCAGAAAACTGGCTTCAATAACATGCTTCCAATTTTTTAATCAAATTGAGTTTCACAAATGTTAACGAAGAAAAGTTGAAGAGGACAGTGGCGCAAACGAAATTTTCGTGGTCCCGATAGATTTGATTTATGAACTGGCTTATGAAAAAAACGATTTTGATAAATTTTGAGTTGTGCCTGTTTATGATTTTGTATGCGGTATGTAGGTATGTATAAGTATGTAAATAATACTTTTTGTAGATAAATTACTTTTTTAAAAAAACCCTTATTAATTAATTAGCAATTTAAATAATTTAATGCAGTTAGATTTTATACCTTTTTAAATAAATGTTAAGAATTTATGCAACTATAAACATATGTATACATATACAATACCACATGTAAGCGTGCATGTAAATATATTTACATAAATGTAAATTATGTTCTTACAATAGAAACCATATCATTACAAATATAATATTTTCAAAGAATACTTTTAGGCTTTCATCAAAATATATACTCGTTTTTGAATAAAAAAACAACAACAAACCACACAATAATATGAGTAGGAATAAAACACAAAATAGAGATAAATAAAAAAGCAATAACAATACAAGTAAGGCAGCAACAAAGAAACAACAACACTAGCACTAATAGTGTAAGCACAACCAGCTAAACACAAAGTAACAATAACAAGAACAAGAGAACTTTATTTTTATTTTTATAAAAGCCTGATAATCAACTTATGCACAAGTATTGGGGTCGGTCACAAACACAAGTCATTCGAAGTGACACGAACAAGACAAAAGTGAAAAACATTCAAAATAAATTCACATCAGCGTTGCCGTTTCCAGTGTGATTAGCCAAAAATGGGACAGAAGCATTTTTCTTGGGATATTTTTGGAGCATAAAATTTTTGTGTATTTTCACCTTTACATTGTTTCATATACAAATAAACAAGGCGAATTCACGCCAGGTGATCTTACAGCCGTACCTAACGCAGCATTTACACATGAAAATACTTTCATGAAAATTATGTAGGTATACGTATTATCACCACAAATTTCACAAAAAAATAATAAAATTTCATGAAAATTTTCATGAAAGTTAAATTTCATTTTCAAAATGTCGTCAAAGGGCAAACTTCTACCAAAAATGTATCTTCTTCTTTTATTGTTTTGCTTATTTCAAGCTTAAGAGTTGCCGAGCCAATTATTCACGCCGAACTTCAGGCATTCGTTCAAAATAATATTTATTTTAATTAGTTTTCATGATATTTATAAATTTTAAATAGAATCATTGTGTTCTTAATATTTAGTTGAAAAAATATATTAAAATTCTTTCTATATACGAAAAAAAAATTTTAATTGGTAACACTGCTTAGTTATTGTCAGTTACTTTCATGAAATTGCTTTCTTGAAATTTTCATTGAAAGCTAGCTGAAAGTTGGCCTGAAAGTAGAAAAATGTCAACGTGTTAGTGAAAAAGTGTGAGTGTATTGCGACTTTCAAGAAACTACTTTCATGTGTAAATGCCCAGTAAGCAAGAGCGAAAGGCGGTATGTTTTCTTCCGCGTAGCTTTTATGCTGATATGCCATACCTAAACAAGAGCGTCAGCGTGGTGTCACAAAAAGTAGTGTTAAATTTCTTGCTTACTAAGAGGAAATTTTGCATTTGTGCTGATGTGTGTAACGCCTTAAAATATTAGTCATAGGCCCTAAAGTATACAGATCGACTCAGAATCACTTTTTGAGTCGATCTAACGATGTCCGTCCGGCAGGGTGGCTGGCCTGCTGGCTGTCCATGTAACCTGGTTCGCAGAGTACAGGTCGCAACTTTGAAGATAATTTGAAGAAATTTGATGCATAGGTTCTAGTTGGCAGTAGGATGGCGAGTCGGTCCATAATTTAATATAGCCCACACCAATTTTAATAAAATTTAAGACATAGATAGATCCATAACTATATGGATACATAATCTATGCATTTTTTAAAAAATAGGACTACGAAAGGATATTGGGGGCAATTTCTGCCTCTCTTAATAGAAAATTTGTAGCCCAGCGTACACAAATCGAACCTGGGAAACGATTCATGTTTAAACAATATAACAACCCAAAGTATACGGCTCATAATACGAAGCTATGGCTTATCTACAATGTCCCACAACAGCTTAAATCCCCACCGCAGTCCCCATACATAAGGCATATTATATATGGCTCCCAACATGTTATTGTTAATAATAACAGAAATATTTTAAAAACTGATAATATCATGGTTTTTTTTCAACCATAACATGTTGCTCTTAGAAAAGAGGAAAATACTATTGTTAATTTCAATGCCAGTTTTTGTCATATTTAACCCTAACATGTTTAGAGGCAACCATAATATGGTTGGGGCTCAAAGTTGGAGGACTTATTTAACCATGATATGGTTGCCGGTAACAATAATATGGTTAAATAAACTATAATATGTTTAAAAGTTTTCGTTAAAAATAGTTTTGTTAAAGGTGACCATATTGAAACATGTTTTTCCCCTGAGTGTTTGTGGTTAGCTTTATCAAATCCGAAATATGCTTTGTGTAATTTATAAAATTTTGGATATTTTTAATGATTTGTCTGTGTAAAATTGAATTTAGCTTCCGACAACACTGACTCACATATACGCTTGAACATTTTATTAACGAAAAAAAATGCAGACATATTCGCATGTACACACAGAGAAAAATAATTTTGTGACTAATAAAAAAATCTACGGAAAAAAACGAAAGCAAAATACAATGTTCTCTCTGTGTGTGTGTGTGTCTGTATGCGAGAGAGAATTATTCTAAAAATGAAAAATTTACTTCGTATGATGTGTTAGTAAGTGTGGGTATGAATAATAATAATAATGATGTTTATATAGATAATAATGATGTTGTTAAATGATGTGATTACAAAGTAGTTGTTGTTGAAAGTGATGATGAATACAGTGATGATTAAGCACAACTAACAAGCACATTTATTTACATAACAACAATTTGTATATTTTTAGTTTTTTATTTTTTCTATGTTATTCTTTTTGCTATTTTGGTTGTAAAAATACCGATGTGTGTAAATAAGTAAGTGCTTGTGTATGAGTAAAAAACAATAGTAAAAACTTGTACAGACATACATACATATAGGTATTTTTTATTTAGTACATAATTCTTTTCTTTTTTTTATTGATACTATGGCGTCATAGACTTTAATGCAAAAAAAAAAAAAGTTAACTAATACTTAAGCAAAGCAACATTTTGAATGGAAAAATACTTACAAGCTCCCCAAGCAACAAAATACAAATGATAAAATATGCACACTGACTCACACATACAAAACATTAACGAATTTTTTTACCCTTTTTTGTCCCCTTTCAGCATTAAACACATATTTTTTTTCTTTTTAGAACAAAAACCCAACATTTATTTATTTATTAACGCGTAGGTTGCGATGTACATATGTATGGAAGTTTGCATGTATGTATGTGCATAACTATGTTTGTATGGGTATGATTTTTTTTTGTGTGTATGGTTGTGTGTAATTTTCATCATTTTGCTTCACTTTATTTGCATGAGTTTCAAGTGCGTTTTATTACGGAGGCCGGCAGAAAAGTTACACAAGTATGTACATACAAATTTTCATAAAAAAAATGTTTACAAAAGTTGCCAAAAAATTAACTCAGCGGTAAATATTAAAAGCAGCGCAAGTGCTAGTGGTTTTTGAACGCCTCTATACTCCTTTCTAAATGATTCGTTTCTCATGATATCCTGCCTTCAGAAATATGCCTTTTAGAAGGTATACATTTCTTTTAAAAATACCTTCCAAAATATTTAATATGTACACATCCGCTATTCCCTTCTTTAAGATGGGAGAAACGAAGTTGTACAAAGTTAAGATATAAATCAATCCAACATAATTGATCTGTACCCTAAACGTATGTATAGCTTAAGTGAAATAGAATTGTAATAAAGTGAATTGAAAATATTACTAAAATTCTGTTTTCGCTTTCTTCTCTTCATGCACCCTATTATAATTACTCCTCGGGAGCAATTATAATAATAGCCTTCCTCTCGATAGCCCACCGTGTATCTCAGCGGTCATCCCCTGTTCTCTGTCCAGAGGAAGACTATTTAGCACTGGTGTTCATCCCACACATCAGTACATCAGTTGTAATTTTTTTGTTCTTAGTGACATTCGTTACTAATCTCTTTGCGAAGTGAAAGGAGTTGTCCAATTCTTATTTTCTGCCTAGTCTTACGTAAACAAATACATTGCCGATCAGGTGTTCCGCTTTTAGAAAACGTATGAACCTGATAATATTAAATAATGTCTCCGTTTTTACTAGGGAAGTAACAAATACCGATATATCGGCGATACTGCACGTTTGCCTATATAGCGGTATCGGCGATATTTTACTGTCGATATGCCTATACTTTTTTATTGTTCTTTTGAACAAACAATTTAATTTTCAATGCTTATTTTTTGCATAAGAACTTATAGAAAGAAAAAAATCAAGCAGAACAATAAATTATTTCTTTTAATTCTTATGCTGGAAGTCGGTCCACACCACGCGTTTTTCGTTTTTTTCGAGACACGTGCATTTTCGGACTGATACATAAACGCATTGAACGCTTAGTTGGGACCTGCAGCATCAGCCGTGTTGTTTTGCACCCTAATAGTAAGATATTCTCCCTTTGATAATTCTTGGATTTAATTGTACATTTTAAGAATTTTCTGCTAATTTTTAATGACTGTTGTGAAAATAAAAATCATTTCGCTACAAATTTTGGGTTACTTCAAAGAGACCACAAAATCCATAAGCAAAGCCAATGCTCCATTCTCTGATGCTATTTCGATAGTAAACAATCTTCGAACGTTATTAGAAAATACGATAAATGCATTAACTGAGATTCAGAATAGTGCAGATACCCAAAAATTGGCGGTTTACGAAGCATTAGCTTTGAATGAAAAATTTGAGTGTTTAGAGAATAATGGAATCTATTGTTTATCTACAATTCTCTATCTTCGATACAAAGCAAGAAAATTTCAGAGACAATAGATCGAAAAAACGTCTTATTGAGCTACTCAACATGACTCTACATTCCGAAAGTGTTGAAGACACGGTCACTCCTACACTTAGTAAAAGTTCTGATAAGTCTACCAGAACTGGCCTTTAGAGCGTTTGAGAAAATCTTAAAAGAAAAACTGGCGAAGAATAATCCTCGATCCATCCTACGCTGTGGTTCAGCTAAATAAGAAGTCGTGATATACCTTAGCTCTTCTAATTTTTCTAGAGACGCAGATCCGTTTGTCTGCTGGCGCTATTATATATTATACTCAAAATTTAAAGCCATCGCGCATAAATACTTAAGTTGTCAAATGAGTTTAGTTACATCTGAAAGACGAGTCTTTACTGCAGGTCTGCTTTAAACGGAGTTGCGAAATTATATCCGCAAAATTTGAGAATACTATGTTTTTTAAATACAAATATTATTAATATTAATTTTGAAGATTTATAATCTCTTACATCTCTTTTTGTTTAACAAATAAATAAATTTTACCATGAAATTTAAAAAATTTATCAACGAAAGGGTGTTTTTAAACTCTTATTAAAATCAATTTAAAATATTAATGATCTCTTACACTGTAATTTTGTATAATAAAGAAATTACTCTGCTTGAGTTTTGTGAATTTTTACCTTAAATTTAAATTTAATATTCGTATTGGTATCGGAGATTTTTTTTTGAGTATCGGCATCGTATCGGTAAAAAGGCGTATCGTTGAATCCCTAGTTTTTACGTATCAGCTGTAAAAGAATTTATGTTTGATTATGAATTTTTATAAAACGAAGTATGTACCTACATGACGTTTTTTTATATTTTTTATACAAAACGCACATACAACAAAAGCAAACATTTAATAACATAATTATATACATTTTTGCAGATTTTCTGTTCTCCCCGTTTAAAAGTCCCTCATCTGAAAGAATTTTAGAATTCCTGTAAGAAGAAGGCAGTATGGAAGGGCTTGCTCCCAATGAAAGCCTGTGGAAAAAAATAGATAAATATTGAATTCAGCGAGAAGTGCTTACGCCTGCTTAATATTATATCTCTTTTTGAAGCTTGCAAAGCAACATTTTATGGCTATGTATGTATGTATGTACATAGGTACAAATGTATGTATGTATGTCGTTATAGGTATGGGCTCTTGGTATACCTTATAATACCTACAAATCAAACCTGCAGCTAATTACACAAAATACCCTTTTGCTCCCACGAAATATAGGGGAGTTCCTGAGCATTGATCTAAAGCCTGGCGCTTGGGATTCTCATCATAGATCCATTGTTCAAAAGTTTAAGCTATATTTTCCCTTTAGTAACGCCTAAATTTCTTGATTTAAAACGACGTATTTAATTTAATAACTTTTAAAATCGCTCCTTCGCTATGGACCGGATATTATTAGATATTTATATTGTTGCTTCGTCTGACTGATTTAAAATGCTCATAACTTTATATTTTTACAGTTTTTAATTTAAACCTTATGTGAATGGCAAAAAAGCACCTTAAACAGCATTGCAAGGTACATGGGTACCTATATGGAAATGGTATTGGAAACCAAAATATGTTGTCGAAAATATGTGCATAATCACGAAAAATAACTCTAAAACTTAAAAAAGATGTTAATTTTCAGTAAAATTTCATTTTTTTGTAAACGCACTGTGGTATGCATTAGTATAAATGCTAAGATATGCAAGTTTGAAGTTTAACGAAAATGTTTTATTATGCATATCAAAGTTGGTAAATATGAAACAAGAAACTTGTAAATATTACTCCGGTGATTTCCCTTATTGCAAAGATACAGAAGTTGAACTTTTTTATTTATTTTTTTTCAGCCTATCTCAGGTTTTGATCGAGTAAAGGTAATATTTAATGTATGAAGGTACCAGGGTACCTTGCCGTACCCTTAAGGATGTAAGATGATAATTAGTTCACCACCCATTTTAATTTTAAAGCAAACAAATAATAAAAGTTTAAAATTTATTAATAGTTAGGAGTTCTCAAGAAGTTTTAAATATGTGGACCACCGTTTATTTAAAAAAAATTAAGTGGAAAATGCCAAGCAATTAGTATTGTGGTTATTTTATTGAACTGTTTTTGGTTCTTAATTTAATTTTGCAGGTAATAAACAGTTTAATTAAATCTTATAATGTCATCATATGTTATATTTTAAGTCCTGTAGGTCCTATAATGTCATCATAGTCTATGCAAAAGGAAGTGTACATTTTTTTAATAGTATAATTTTTTCAGACGATAAACTGTACAGAAAAAAATGTTGCCTCAATTAAAACATTAATCAAAAATAAACTCAGTTTTAATTAAAAATTTAATCAAGTGAATTAAACGTTTAATCAAGTGAATTAAACGCTTAATTGTAACTATTAATTTGTTTACTGGGGCAAATTAATAGTAATAATTAAACTTTTATTTCACTTGATTAAACGTTTAATTCACTTGATTAAACGTTTAATTCACTTGATTAAATTTTTAATTAAAACTGATTTTATATTTGATGAATGCCTTAATCGGGGCAACATTTTTGGAGAATTTTTTCTGTGTGTTACAGTCCAAAAAAAAAATACCACCAATATTTAAATGCTTCAACAGCTTCCAGTGTTAACATGATAAGAAGCTTAAGTATCCGTTTTGAGAATCAGGGCTCAGTAGGTAATGAACCATGAAGAACTATTGCTCAACGTGTTCTCACTGGACAGGCTGTAGATGCTGTAGGAGAAAATGTCGCCAAATGATCTATTTGTATCTTATCTTCGACGTACTTCTTAATTGGGAATCTTCAGAATATCGCTGTGGCACATTTTTAATCTTGGGATGTTTCCATACAAAATTAAATTGGTTCAAGAATTATTGCCTGAAGATCATCACAACGTCTTCAGTACGTCAATCAGTCAGTCGAAATTGGGCCACATTGTAGTTGATGCGATTTCAAAATAGATAAAAATTATAGCGCATGACATGCACACACGTGTATTTAATTATAATGCTTTTACTTATAACGCTTTAAGTACAGGAACACCCTAATAAATTAACCTTGTTAGAAATATGAAAAGGTTCCATCCCGTATGGAAATAACAAAAGTATTTCATTTTTGTATTTAATTGTTTTATAAGTAAGTTTTATTTAATAAGCCATGAGCATTGTTGCGATTTAGCAACTGTTGTAAATTGTAGAAATTTATTTTAAAACTCGACAAATTTATGAAGAAAAATCTTTTTTAGTTTAGCAGCACATTTTTGCTTTAAAGGATCTGTCTAAAAGCAAAATGGCCAAAATGAAGTAAAATCAATTGAGAGAATATTGCAAGAGGATTATCGGTCCATATATTTTTCGAATTAAAGTGAGAGCTACCGTTACAGTTATTAATTTCGGATCGTTCAATTTGACGCCGCTGGATTATTTTATTTGGGTGAACGTTAAGTCCACGTGTTATATTAATAATATAACAACTCTTAAGAAACAAGAGGTCAACATAACTTCTACCATTAATAAACCAACATCAGAAGTTCTCAAAAAAAAAGTAGATAACAATTGGGCTGACAGGATGTTTTCGGTAACAGCTTGTCCCGGTGGTCATAAACAAAATATAATTTAAAAACATTAACTACATAAAATAATTTTCCAGGCAGAATAAAAGTTTAGGTTCGGAAAAATACGCTTAGAAAATTTTATGTTTCGAAGACAACTCAAAAACGAAATATTATTAATCTTTTTTCGTCGACGTGGAAATGATTGGATTGGCGTTCAAGCGTAAATGGAAATGGAACTGATTGTAGGGGCATTCGGGTAAATTATTTACCATATCGAACTAATTTTTAAATTTGCGTATCTGTATGCCAGAACTGTTTATCGAAATTTACCTTCAACCCGGCAATTCCCATACCTTCAGTATTGAAAACAAAAATGATTTTTCTTTCAAATAATATAAATAAAAAATCAAATAAAAAAAAAATTTGCTAATTCCGATTTTATTGGGGTGTCACTTACAGGTGGTACTGGGCATAATTTACTACACATTTTTAACACTCGGCTAAGAAAGTGATAGAAGTGATAGCTTAATTCTTGTCTCTACCTCTCCATCGGCTACCTCCACATTCACGAGAGGGTTCTATATGTTTTTTAAGGATTCTATTTTGTATACCCTCCACCACGGAGTGGTCACCAAGAAATATTCAGATAAGACTTCATAAAATATATAATTGCCATGTCCATCGGTCTGTCCGTCTGTTTAAAACACGAACACTTCCGAACGTATCAGCATAAAAGAATGACTTAAGTATCAAATTGGTTCTAGTTCTCCTAAGAATTTTTGTATTAAACCCCAGCCCAGTGTTAAGGAACCAAATACACGCAGAGAAAAAACATGTTTAAAAATGTTCACCTCCAACAAAACTATTTTTAAAGAAAAAATCTTATTAATATTATGTTTAATTTAATCACACTTTTGTCACCGACAACCATATTATTGTTAAATTGGTCCTCAATCAAGAAGCCACAACCATATTGTGGTTGTCTTTAAACATGTTTTGGTTAAATATGACAATAATTTGTTTTTAAATTAACAATAGTATTTTCCTCTTTTCCAAGAGCAACATGCTATGGTTGAAAACCAACCATGTTAAGCATATTTTAGTTATTATTAACCAAAACATGTTTGGAGGCAATCATAATATAGTTGTAGCTTCTTGATGGAGGGCAAATTTAACCTTAATAGGGTTGTCGGTGACAAAAGTGTGATTAAATTAAACATAATATTAATAAGATTTTTCTTTTAAAATAGTTTTGTTGGAGGTGACCATATATAAAAATGTTTTTTCTCTGGGCGTAACACCCTTTCAAAAAATTTATATTTATATATACATAGTTGTTAACTAACATTACTTACTTTTTTAATGTAACACAACTGTATTTTCTGATTCTAGTAAAAAAAAATTTTTTTGACCCGCCCACTTAGTTAGGCGGTACATCACAAAATCGCCTAAGCCGTTACAAATAATAGCATTTTTTGTAGTAAAATTTGGTCCAATTTACATTTTATATAAATTAAAATTGTACAGAATAACCATAGAAAGGTTATTTAATATTCGACACAGCCGAATACAGTAGAATCGTGAAAAATTTAACTCGCTTAAAAGTTTATCCCGTGGTTAAGTTGACCGAATTTTAGCGTCCATGTGCCGCTCTAAAACTTTACTTATAGCTAACTTTTCTGAGCGTATTAATAAAAAAATGTCAACAAATTAGTACAAATTATCGCAAATCAGAAGAGATTTACATTACAGCAGAATGTAGAGAGGTTGAAAAAAATTAATTTAGATATTTAAGGAAAACTACTAGCGTTATATTATGTTGTATCGAAAGAAACCATCAACGGCATAAAATTCAAGCGAGTCGGTATTAAATCTGAGGTTCTTCCTTGTATGTTGGAAAAATTTAGGTGTCTATTATTAACTAAACGATTTTCGACGTCGTCGAACTAGCTGATCAAACGAATTTTAATTTGGTATTATAGCGCACATTCAATAAAAACAAAGTACGATTGTGATGTAGTTTAATCACAATAGTACATTTCTATAAGCTGGCACTTTAAGTAAAAATTTTTTGTTAACAAATTTAAAAAATAAAATGAAAGTTAAGCATGACCACGGCGGAATTATGGTTGGCTCCAAACAATTCAGCTGTTGCGAGGTAACAACCCACTTTTTTACAAGCTGAGCTTTTATGCAAATCCTTTTTGCCAAAAAAAAAAAAAAAAATGTATTTCATAAGGAAAACGAGCCTTTTCTAAAGCTGTTTACGACCTTAGACTTGCATAAAATTTACAAACATAATTAAGGCCCTAATCATGTAAAACGCAGCGCAACGCCAAAGAATAACATTGAAAGCACAAACAATGTCATAAATATTTTGTAATTTTGTTGTTGGTTTCTACACAAATTCATGTACCGTTTTAAAATTTTCAAAGCCACAAGCTATGCAGCGTTTGAAATTTTAAAACGCGATGTGAATTTCGGTAGAAAGCAACAACAAAATTACAAAATATTTATGACAATGTTTAGGGCTTAAGAATATGGTATTTTGTATAAAAAAACTAAAAAATTTATATTTTCAACAAAATTTTTAATTTTTTTTTTTCTTTATGCATCGAAAGCAAAATTGTTTCCGTTAAGAAAATCAACGCACATAGAAATTTTTGATATTCGATAAACCGAATATCGTTTGGCAAATGTAACACAGAAAAAAGTTTTTTTATCAATTAAAAAAATGGTTTAAAAAGTATTTCAATTTAATTAATGTGATAATTGAATCAATTATTTTTTTAGTTGAAAGAAAATCAAAAATATAATTTTGATTTAATTAGTATTTAAGTTGTTTTGAAATAAATTTTTAATTAAAATATAAATTAAATATCAAAAAATTTTAGTTGACTTTTTCGATTAAAATAAAATAATTTCTACTTGTAGAATTGTTGTTGGGAATTGTCAATTTTTGATCATTTTGATAATTTTTTTATTAAAATTAAATATATCATTTATTAAAAAAAAATATTCACAATTTTAAAATTTTTAGTAATCAATAATAGGTGCAAAATCAACAATTTGTTTGCTTGATATTATGAATTTGGTATAAATTTGGTGATTGGAGTCAATTTTTAATTTGTTCTGTGAACTCATAATATTGTGTTATTTTCAAAACATATATATCTATATATCAAATAGATATTGGGAATTATTTCTTTTTATAAGCAACTTTATTATATTCAACATTTTTTATTTTTCGAATTTATTCTATGAGTTAAATTTCAGTTATGTATTTTATAAAGCTTTTTTGTAATATGTAGTTATATTCCTTACATTTTAAGGAATATATATTTATTATTGTATTTTTTAAACTTTAAAACTGCTTAGAAAAGTTAACAGTTCGAAAAAGTTTATAAGCCTTGGGACATTTCGGTTAACTTTTTCGCGATTCTACTGTAATCAATTCTACTGGTTAAATATATTTTCGTTGCAACCAAGTTAAAAAAGAACTAAAATATTGCAGCACTACACCTTAGATCTTTAAATAACTTTTCAGATACCCATGTAGTAATGCCTGCACATTAAATACTCATACATTCACATCGGAAATCAAGTATACTCACACACACACATGCATTCGCATTTATAAAAGAGACACACGCGTGCACGCTCTTGCCACACAATACCCACCCATACAAACATACGTATCGACGTTTGGTTAAAAAAAAAAGAGTAATCAGAAAAGAGTAAACTTGATGTAATTTTTTGTTTTCTATGTAAATCTGTATATGTGTGTCTCATTTCAGGCTTAAGTATGCGAGTGTGTTTTTTGTTCTTGTTTTTGTACTTTTTTTTACGCATTGACAATAATACAACAACGCAAGCAAACGAGTACATTAATAGCACTATACAAGTATGAATGCATGTTCGTTAGTACAACGTAAATAAAAATATTGTGTGTATGTTGTCTCTACTACATTTATGCTCACGTGATAGAAAATTATCAACAGAAAAGAAAAAAAAAACAGAAATACGACACAAAACGAAGGAAAACAACAAAAAATAAAACTGAACTGTGTGTATGTGTGTGTGTGTGTGTTGAAATGAGGTTTATCGAATCCATACACTTATTCCTACTCGTACAACTTAAAACGGGGGGTGGTGATCATCATGCACGAATATTATACAGCGTCAGCCAGACAAACATGCAGGCAATACTTTAATAAACAATACGATACAAAAATAAAAACAAACAAAAAAAATAAAGCATATGTATAGTATACATTGGAATGACGCACACCCAGCTACAAAGCAAACAACTAACTTATGTCAGTGTGTCTATATTATTTGGAAACATGTATTAGTAAAATTAACTATAAGATTGATACTGAATTAATAAGAAGAAAAAAACTAAAATTTTTAGGCATTTACAAAAAACATTTATAGTTTTGTCGATATACATACCTACTGCCTATAATAAATTGCTAATACATGTACACTTTGTTTGTGTGCATATGTGTTTGTGTACAATGCAGTTCATTGGACTTGTACATCAAACGATTTTTTAAACTTTTCTCTTACAAAGGTCCTGAAATTGGTTTTAGATAAAACTTCCAAGCTATGAAGTCATCTTCACACATACAAATCGCACACAATCAACAAGAGAATATTAACTCAAAATTTTAATTTTTTTCACTTTTTCGAAAAAAATCGTCACGTTATATTCATATCTACCCACTGTAAAAATATCGTGCTATTTTGTTTACTTTTTGGTAACGAAACGGTTGGTATGAAAATTGTTTTTCATATGCCTTCAATATTAAATAAAAAATAGTTTTGCTTCTACTGAATATTTTAAAATTTTGAGTTAATACCCTCTTGTTGATTAAGAGAGATACCTATGTATTTTAATAAAAAAAAACAAGTTAGAGTGCTTGGTATATTCGGCTATGCTACCATCCACTGATAGTTAGAATATTTCAGAAGTAGGCTATAAAGGTATGAGCTATATAATAAATTAACCAATTTTTTTAAAAAACTGAAAAAATTGCAAGGTATTATTTCTGGCCATTAAAAGCTAAAGTGGTTCAAATTTTACCACAACATCTGTATATGCTACGGTTTTAGGCGTATTTAAATTACTTCCTAAAGTGGGCTTTTAATGGGGCGTATGGTTAACTATGTATCGATGTTAAAGTAATTGGACAGTGTAATTTCTTGTCTTATAAAACTATGACACAAAATAGGCTTTTTATGGGGCCTATGGTAAATTATTGACCGATGTTTAGGAAATATGGTAGTAGGATTTCTAGTCATATAAAACAAATTTGTGCAAAAGCTTATATCCGTCCGTGCATTACGCCACCAGTTATGTTAGTTTTTGTTACAAAATTATTAATTTGTTAGATAGTTCCACATTTGAACTCATAACTCTCATCCAGTGATGCCAAGAGACATTTCAAAAAAATCCCTACGTGTCTAAATAAAATTCCCTTTTTTCCCTACAAACAAAAAAATTATCCCTACACTATTCCCTACGTTAAAAATGTATTGTTTTTAGCTTCAGGCAAACAAATACATACTCTGTTAACATTTTGTTAATATTATAATTAAGGGATTTATTACCATTTGTTAAAAAAAAAGCATTTATTAACATCAAGAAAAAACCAAAATAAACATTCTCACACATGTAAAAATTCAATTAAAAAAAAATACTGTGTGACAAATTTAATTTAATTTAATAATTTAATTTGGCAGAAACGCCACTGTATATCCTTCAATCTAGAGTCAAAACTAAGTCAAACTGCGTGTTTGATTTTCATCTCCTCATCTTTTGTCCTTTTTAAAGGACTTAACCTTTTTCAAGAATACTTTTTTTTATTAATATAAGTATCTAATATTTTTTACCAAACTCGGTACCAAATAAAAGGGAAGGCTTTGTTGAATATAAAAAAAATCTTTATTTCAAACTTTTAAAAAAAATTCCTTTTAAATATATATCCTTCCACATGCTTAAAAGTTTTCATTAAATTTTTTTAAAAATTTCAAATTGTATGACTTTATTGCTCTTTGTTTCATTCATTAAACATTCTCCTTTAATATTCGCATATATTTTTAGCGAATGTGAGAGCAAATGCAAATAACAAAAATAAGCGATTAGTTCGCAAATGTGAACCCAAATATTCGGCTCCCCTAATATATACGTACATGATTGTGGCACTTGTTGAAGATTGCCAGGCTATTAGAACTCATAGTAAAATACTACATTTGTACCTAAATGCTATGGTATATGAAAAATTTTAATTTTTAAATGAAAATAATACGAATATTTACGTATTTTAACACAATATATCGAAAATGAGACAATATTTTGAAAATTCCCTACAATTGCCTTAAAATAAACTATCTGTCCTTTTTTCCCTACGCTTTAAATTTTCCGAAAAAATCCCTACAAAAAGGGAAAATTCCCTACTATTGGCATCACTGCTCTCATCCTACGTAACCGATATTGATTTCAATTTTAATTTGACACCAGCGTTGCCAGAAGATTTGGAAGGAAAGTATTCATTTGGCGAAAAGAAAAATATCTTATTTTAAAGAGAAAATCTTCAAATTGTTTATAACAAAGGCAAAAAAGTAAAAAAAATATAAATTTTTTATAAGAACATACTTCTTATTATGAAAACTATGAATTTATACAAAATTAAATTGTAGGCTTAAATCGTGTTTTTAGTTATATTTTCCATAAAAATATTTCTAAAAATACATTTCAAATCCCATTAATTTCTATTAAATAAGAACGTAAAATAATCTGTCAAAATAAAGAAGTTTTATTAAAAGGAATTAAATTCTAACCTAATTTCATTCAATAAACCTGCTACAAACCTAAAATATTTTTTATGAATATGCGTTAGTTTGCAAGCTATGAAGCTCATACATCATATGAAATTTTAAGGGTTCTCAATTTAATATTAAATTTTTAGATACCGTTGTTATGTCGAAGCCGTTTTAAGAAAATTTCATTTAAAAAAAGCTCATTGAAATTATATGGATTTTCCTAAATATATTTGTAATGGAACAGGTATTAAAATA
Source organism: Pollenia amentaria (assembly GCA_943735925.1). Lineage (NCBI taxonomy): Eukaryota > Metazoa > Arthropoda > Insecta > Diptera > Polleniidae > Pollenia > Pollenia amentaria. The sequence continues at coordinate 180,049,429 of OX031007.1, read as the reverse complement.
ATGTTGGTACATCTTTTAAAAGATATTCTTAAGCACTTATATAAATATTTACTTAGTTTAAAAATGATCATAAACCTGGAATGTGGAACTTTCAAACTAAAACCTTCTTAAGTTCTATTAGTTTTACCTTTTGGTACTAAGTACATGAACTTTTTTGTTCTTAAATATATGCAACTTTATAAAAATATGTTTTTTTTCTTTTCACAAATAATTTTCTTTTTCATCAATATTTTCAAAATGAGCAACCGCTTATCTAAGATGCTTTCTTAATATTTTATATGCCCAGAAATAATGATGCATTTTTATATATGCTAGACACTGGGTACAAAAGTGCCAAACCAATAAACAACAAGCTGATACAAGACTTCATTGTTTTAAAAATTGACTGTTTAAAAAACTGAAAAAAAAATTATGTACAAACTTAAAGCTAAAAATCCTTATTTCTAAAAATAAAAAAACATTAATTTGAGAAAAAAAATCTTCAAATCATATTTTGGTCAAAAAATCTTAAAAACTAAGATAAAATCTTAATTCTGGCAACGCTGTTTGACACCAATATTGTTCATTTCTGTTCGAGAATGAACGTGATTTCAACAGACAGACGATATGCCTAGATTGACTAAAAATTACTCAAAAATAAAGAATATATTGTCACCTAAAATGCAAAAGGGCGTAACAACAAAAAAAAATCGAAATGGAGTATTTGATTGAATTTAGTTCTTGCTATTAAACTACATGTTCACAAAAGATTAGATCACTGCGATAAAAAAAATGGCGACTTCACAGAAAAAATTATTAAATTTTTCCAATCACCAAATTTATTGCAAATTCATAATATCAAGCAAACAATTTGTTGATCTTGCACCTATTACCAAAATGATTATATTGATTACTAAAAATCTTAAAATTTTGAAAAAATATTTTCAATAAATGATGTATTTAATTTTAATTAAAAAAGTGATCAAAAAACTTTGCCATTTCAAACAATGTGTTAATTTATTTAAATAAATATTGACAATTCTCAACAACAATTCTACGTGTTTAAATTATTTTATTTTAAACGAAAAAAGTCAATTAAGATTTTTTGTTATTTAATTAAAATTTTAATTTAAAATTTATTTCAAAACAACTTAAATGTTAATTAAATCAAAATTAAATTTTTAATTTTTTTTCAAGTAAAAAAATAATTGATTCAATTATCACATTAATTAAATTTAAATACTTTTTAAACCATTTTTTTAATTGATAAAACACTTTTTTCTGTGTAGAAATGTGTTTATTTTATTGAACTGTTAATGGTTTTAATCCATAATCACATTAATTAAATTTAAATACTTTTTAAACATTGTTAATGTTAATTGATAAAACAAAGTTTTCTATGTTTATTAGAGAAATTCAAACGCCAAGTACACCCTGTTGTTATTGATTTTGTAATTTTGCTTCCCCTGAAAAAACAATAAAAAGAGTTGTTACGCCATTTTGCATTTTAGGTGACGATATATACTGAAAAAAAATAAGAAGAGTTGTTACGCCATTTTGCATTTTAGGTGACGATATATACTTTATGTTATCTAAGATGAATATTAAAAATGTTTCACAAGAATTAACAAAATTATAAGCTACCAGCGTTGTAAAAAACTGCAATCAATTGGTATTGAAATTAAAATGATTTCATTCTTTGATTTCAAAATGAAATCTTGTCGGAATGACAATATTTTGTGATTGCAATTTTTTTTAAATGATTGCAATCAGATCTATTGTATTCGAATTTTTATTGAAATCATGCGATTTCAATCAAGTCCTCTGAAATTACAACTATCGTGAAAGTCCAACCAAATAATATTGACGTGGAGTCTAGCGGTTGTTAACAAAAATAAAATTGTTGGTAATTCAAAATTGTCAGAGTCAGCTTTATTTTTTGCAGCAGGAGTTGCATTTGAAGAGAATAAATATTTTGGTTCTGATTTTATTTTGATAATCATTAGTGGATATGATTGCATTCACAGTATTGCAATCAAATCGATTACAATCAAATTTGATTGCGATTAATTAATACATATAAAGATTTCAAAAAAGACATCCAATCTTTTTAATCATAATGATTTCATGCTATCAAGTCAAAATCATACAATCCATTATCCGATTTTGAATGCTATATCAAAATATTAGCAATCATTGACGAGAAATCATGTGATTTTAACTCAATCGATTGCAATCTTTAATAGCTCTGTTAACTTCCCTTTGATTGGCATTAAATTTAGCTGTATGTGATTCATTTTCTATCCCTGTTTTCCTGGCTTGTACTACTTTGTAAATTTAATGTATTTAAGTCGACGTTAAAAAATGATTTGAGAATTTTAAACAAATCACGCAAATTGTTGAAAGGCATTCAACAACTGCAGAGAGCCAAACAACCATTATTTTCTTTCTTTTACCCATAATATATGAGTTCATACATAAATATATAAAATTTATTATAATAATTATGGTTGTAGCTTAAGTTTTTGAGAACATTAAATTTTTTATAAATAAAATTGTATTAAATTGACAAAAGTGATATTAAAAATAATAATTCGATGATTCACAAGGTAGTCATAAAGTTGTAAAATCACATGTCTTAAAATAATTACAAGAAATGTGACTGCTCTGGACAACCGCTTAAAATTTAGATTTCTGCTGTGCAATTATGAAGAAACAATGAACACAGCATTATAATTTTTATTTTGTTTGAAACACAATAATATTTTTTTAAAACAATTGTTAAATATTATTTAGGACATTATGACGATATGACTTGATAGCACACCTTGTGAATCGCCCAAATATGTAGTTAATTTGTACTTATTGCGGGAAACGTAATAGAGTTTTTTTAAACTATATTTCAAACATGTTCTGCTCAAGTCGCTCAAAAATGATTTAATATTTATAGTTCTTGAAACGATAAATCGGATAAATCTTTAAAAAAAAAGTTGTTTTATTTTTATTTTACAATTTTCCGACCTTAAGCCTAGTACTCTGTTCCAATTTGTGAAAAATGTTCAGCAACATCTATTATTTCATGCGAAAAATTTGACATGTATCAATGTTACCTATCTCGAGAGTTTGTACAATGTGACGTTTTTTATCTTTCAAAGTATGCGACATTGTTTTGCATATGTAAACAAAACCCACATGTATTTTACTAAAAAGTATTTTTTAAATAAAAAATTAAGTAAAAATAAAATTAAATATTGATGAAAACCTGTTACCGGTTGTGTTATTTATGTTTTGCAGTTCTCATTTTACAATTATGTTTAAACTTTTTTCATTTGCTTAAAATTCCACGTGAAATAAGTGCAGCTTATATTATTTCGCAGTTTTAAAAAAAATGTTGTAGAAACATTTCGCAACTTTTCCACAAATTAAACAGAGTACAACTCTATCAACATTTTTTCATAGAAATTCCGTACAAGTTTTTTTCATATGAGTTTTGACAGCATTTCACGTGAAATGTTGAACAGAGTACTAGGCTTTAAGCCGAAATCTACAAATAATAACACATGACAACACAGATCAACAATCCTAAAAAAAAAGAAATAAAAAATTATTTCTGCCAAAATAATAATAATATAAATTATTTGTCAAAAAAAAAATAAGTCAAGAACTTAAAGAGCATATGGTTTCATGAAAATATATATGAAAACGATCAAAATGGTGACCTTGGCTTGGCTCTTGGATAGTTTCTTGTTGTTTCTTTGAAAATTTCCAATTAATAATTAGATATATTCGGTTCCTGGATATTTGACTTTGAAAATTAATACATACAATTTCACTTTTTGACCGGGTTCAGATTTTTTTGCTCTTAACGAACATAAATCTCTATCTATAAATAGTTTTCTTTACACAGGTTCTCCACCTGAGTAAGATTTGATATCAGTAAACATCCAATTCAATCGCAGAGAGTAGTATCTTACGTGTGGACTCTCAAATAGTGTTAGTATTAATATTATAATAAATGTTATGAGACAGTTGTTTTGATAAATCTTATAACAACTATCTTATAAGATGAGCTGTCAAAGATACACATACATACACACATATAAAACAATAATAAAACGCTATCATTAAAATGTTTAATTATTTAGTGCAAATAGTGGAAATCTTGTGAAAAGTGCTTAAAAAACAATATTAAAACCTAAAAACAAAGAAAAAACTAAAAAAAGAATAAAAAACGACACAAGTCTAGTACGAAAATCAGTAAATTACGAAATCTTATAAGATACATGTTCCCCTTGTTTAAGATTAAGATTAACATGAAGAAATGTGCTCTTTTATTCTGTCGACGTTTTCTCACATATTATATCAGATATCGCTCATTTCGTGCAAGACCGTCACAACTCAAAATTTGGCATTTTCGAGTTAGTAATGCAGAAATGTTCTTCTCTTAAATCTCTACAAATTGATCTAAGAACGGAGAGAATTATCGAAAAAATAACGGTAATACAGATGCTTGTGACGCTATGACCTCTCGTAACAAACTTGATCAATTAACATCAACAAGGTCACATTTCAGTTTGTGTTTGGCATTCCTCTTGTACATGTGGTTTTCTTTGTAGCAAAAAAGAAACATTTGATTTTATAACTGTATTTTAGTGAAAGAGAAGGTGAGAAATAATAGGTTGGAATCTAAAAAGGCTCTCCTGTAAAGTTTCAAATTTTGAGTTGTGACGGTCTTGCACGAAATGAGCGATATTATCTCAGGTGAAGACCCCATGTTAAATAAAGATATTAGAAGCAGTGTGACCATTTTGGCATTTTTGCAGCTAAATTTAGCATTAAAATTTTTATTTAGCTGCAAAATTTTCATTCACCACTTGGCATTTTATTTAGCATTTTAAGAAATTGTTTTTAGCTTTTTTTTGCATTATTTATTTAAAAAATATGGATTTTACTTAGTTTTTTTTATAAATTATAATAAATTTGACTAAAAATAGTTGTACCCAAAATGAAATTTATGAAAATGGATAAATAATTCTTATGTTAAGTAACCTGTCTTGTTAAAAAAAAAAATTGAATATTCGGGGAATATTAAAAATGCCCTTATTATTTTGATTGTAAATATTATTTGCCTTATGATATTACGATATAAAAGTACAAGGAAATTTCACTTTGTATTAGGATAAAAATTCAATAGTGTAAATGTGCGAAAAAAAATTGTTTGCTCTAAACTGCTGAAAAAATAATAATTCTTAAGCTTCAACTTTTCTTAAACTATAAAAAATAAAATGATCTAAAAAAATTTGTATATCATATAAAACAAATTTTGCGGACCCCTAAATTAAAAATGTAATCTCAATTATCTGTGCTTCATATTTATGTGTATCAGATGCTTTGCCAAAATCTATCCACTTGTTTAAATATAACCATTTATTTCAATTTCGTTAAAAAATAAGTCACTAAAATGTATTTAGTTTCGAATAAAATTGCATACTGGTAACAAGTTTTTAACAAAATTCTTTAAAAAAAAATTTCATAATTTTAAGCATTTTTTAAGTAATTTTTAGCATTTTTTGACCATGTCTAATGGCAGATTAATCAGTAGAAATTTTTAGATCTGGTCACACTGAATAGAAGCTACAGCCAGAGCAAAAACACTTTTCAATATGGCCTCCGTTTGTTCTTTATACACAGTAAAAAATAAAAATTGTCTCTAATCACCAAATTTATACCAAATTAATAATATCAAGCAAACAATTTGTTGATTTTGCACGTATTATCAATATGATTATATTGATTACTAAAAATTGTAAATATTTTTTTTCAGTAAATAATATTTTTAATTTTAATTAAAAAAATTATCAAAAAACTTTGCCATTTCAAACAATTCTACAAGTTTAAATTATTTTATTTTTAACGAAAAAAGTCAATTAAGATTTCTTGTTATTTAATTAATATTTAAATTAAAAATTTATTTCAAAACAACTAAAATTTTAATTAAATCAAAATTAAATTTTGAATTTTCTTTCAACTAAAAAAATAATTGATTCAATTATCACATTAATTAAATTTTAATACTTTTTAAACCATTTTCTTAATTCATAAAAAGTTTTTTTTTTGTGTATGAAGTTTTTTTTTTAAATTATGGCAACGCTGTAGTACTCTGAGAGTCAAATAGCACTAACATTACTTTAAAATACACATGTATATATTTGACTATATATGACATAGACCAGAGTTTGAGTTGCGCTGAATCCGAATATGTACTCAGAAGTTCTCTATCGCATCAGGTTTAAGTTAGATTAAAATTAAAAAAATATCTTGATTTTTTTCTCTGAGATATCTTAACCTGAAGACAGGTTCACGATGAACACTGGATCAGGGCAAGAAATAAATAAATAACTTTATCTGTGTGCCAGGTCCCAAGGTTCCAAATTTTTTTCGGACTATATTTTACGCGGTAAAGAAATTATTGTCATATTTAACCATAACATGTTTAGAGGCAACCATAACATGGCTGTTGCTTCTTGATGGAGGACTTATTTAAGCAAAATATTGGTGGCGCTGACAATAATATGGTTAAATTAACCAATATATGTTTAAAACTGTTCGTTGGAAATTGATTTTTGAAGGTGATCATATAAAACAAGTCATTTCTTTGCGTGGCAAAACATATTTTTCTATATAGCCAACGCTAGCAAAACTAATGTCACGGCTAACCATATTATAGTTCATAATAAAGCTGCAACAATTTAATGGTTGCTTCCAATTAATATGTTTGCCATAATTATTTGTATGGTAGTGGCTTAAGAACAACATTATGCTTATTAAACCTTATTTTAAAATAACTTTAAAATAAAAATTAGAATATTTAATTTCTAATGGGATTTTTAAAATATCCTCTCTAAGAAATATGCATACATATTCATAACAGCCATGCCTTAACAAGAGCGGAACGCGTTTTCGAGCTGTCAAAAATATTCATGGTCATACAATTTGTATGTAGCATACCGAAACAACACGGCGGCAACGCAGCGGACGCGCTTTGCAATTGGAATATCCGGTTTTGACAGCGCGCTGCTATATTTGTAGCTATTTTTAGGTCAAACTAGCGGTTTTAATTCCATTTCTCATTTCTACTATGAGGGTTTTAGTAAACACGAAAGTTAACACTACTATTTGTAACACAACGCTGACGCTCTTGTTTCGGTATGACATATCAGCGTAAAAGCTACACGGAAGAAAACGTTCGGCCTCCGCTGTTGTTTAGGTATGGCTGTAATCATAGATATAGGCAGAATATCTATAAGAGTGGCTTGTTTTTTCGAAATATCTCTGTTTGTCAATATACATATGTATGTATGTATATACATACATATATATCTCATAAACTGTCAGAAGGTACATATTTGTAAAAATCGGCCAAATACATTATAATAAAGAGAAGAGGAAACGACTTAATTCTTATAATTTTTCTAAAAATAAAAATAGAAATTTGAAAATGAATAAATAATTTTGCAAACTTGCAATAGAAAATGCATTTCTTAAATCAATAATTATGTACCTACTAAAGCATTTAAAATATTTGTTAAGGAAATTTTCATATTAAGAGAATATTTAATTATATCACATTAAAGTGTAAAGATCTTACTCCATAGAAAACAAACTTTTTACTCTCTTTCTCAAACTGGCCATATGTTCCAAAAATAATACTTAAGGCGAAATGACTACCTACATATTATGGTTAAAATAAATGTATGTATGTATGTGTGTTAATTTAAATTCAAACCCCTCTTAAAACAAAAGCTTAAGTATTGTGTATAAAATCCACCCGGAAGTTTAAAAAATTTCACAAAGTGTAATTTACATATTTCCCATTTCTTAACATAAACTCTGTTTTAAATGATAAAACAGACAACGAAATAACAAAAAACACAAATGTTTAAGTGCAATTACGTATTTAACTAATACTTACACATTTTGTGTACGTATTACATACATAATTTACCCATACATTCAAAATTTAAAAATAAACCAGAATAAAACACACAATTCTTTTTTATCGTCTTGGCAACAGAAAAACATACACAGGCACACACAACGAGTTCACATGGCTGAATACCACTACATTAACACATTTCTATATTCAGCAGTTTTAAATATGTATGTGCGTTCGTATACAAAAGCAGAGAAATTAGAACACGAATGTGGGTAATTCCATAATTACTCGTAAATTCTTTTTAGTTGTTGTCTAACACATTTTACACATGCAAACATTTTGTGTGCGTGTGAAAAGCAAATGCATGTGTGTGCGTGCGAGAGAGAAAATGAGCATGTGTAAGTGTGTAAAACTGAAATTTGTGTGAATAGTGTGGGAAAGAAAAAATTAAAACATACACAGCACTGCAGACGTTCAATAATAAGAGTGAAAAAAAAGAGGAAACAATGAATTTATGTTTGAATTTTTTTTAGTAATAACGAAACAGATTTTGTGCAAAATTTAAGCCATTTGTTACTTAGGGGGATGATAATACTATAAATTATTAAAAAAATTGTCAGCTTATAAAGCAAAATAAACATTTTAAAAACAAATTTTGTACCTATAACCTTAAAAGTGCTAAGGTCAGAAAGGTTATTTTAAATTGGAACAATAACAATATAATCGTTACCAACTTAAGATTCCATCTGTGAATATGTTATTTATCTTTCATTAATCTAGACGCAGAAATAAATGGTAAAAAAGCATATGATCGTTCCTTCTATGGCTACAATCAAACTTTTGCTGGTTTAAACCAGTGTTCGAAAATAAACACTAAATATTCGTTCTAATTTTGAGTTAAATAGTATAACAGGAGTTCGTTGTGGGGCACATACTCTTCAACTATGTGTTTACGATGTTATTTAAACTCCAGAAGTGAAAACAGCTTTGGAGAAGTGTAGATCTGTTGTAAGGAAACTAAGAAACCAAACCGATATAACAATTTTAAGAAATGGTCGATATAAAAAACAGATATTAGATTGCTTAACGAGATGGAGCTCTACGTTTATTATGATCGAATGCTTAGTAGAAATGAAAAGTGTTATTCAGTCGCTAAGTTCCGAAAGTCCCTGTCCATATTTAAGTTCCGATGACTGGAAATTCGCCGAACAGTTTATTGAAACTTTTAAAGTGATTTACGATGCCACATTGCAAAGGGAACAATTATGTTTCATTGAGCTGTACATCATTGTAAATGATATAATATTTAAACTTGACTCCCTATCAACAAGCTCAATGTCTACATCGTTAAAAACTTCATTAAACAGGAGAACAAAGAAATTATGTAATTGACATCGAATTATTTAACGCATCCGTATTTTTGGACCCACGCATTAAAGTTTGCATGAACGCTGAACAAAAAGAAAAGGCAACAAAATATATTACTACACTATATAAACGGATGGACACCGTAAAAGGTATTTGAGTTAATTTCAGTCATTTTGTATTCATCTCCAATTTTTTATATCTTCAAAAAAATTCGTTTTTAATAGATTCCGAACCTCTGAAAAAATTAACTAAGGATGAGAGTTTGCAAAGCCCATCAGCTTAAAATAATTCAGGAACATCATTTAATGACTTTTTAGAAAATTTGGATCCATTTGAAACAGAATCTATTCCACCATCGCTTTTACACATATAAACTGATTTCATGATGTATGACCGGCAACCGAGATTGCCGCTGCGATTCAACGTTATACAATGTTGGTAATCACAAAATAATACATTATCTCGTGTAGCTAACATAATTTTGGCGATCCCATGTACACAAGTAAGCGTTGAAAGGCTTTTTTCAGCTTTAAAATATATATTATCTGATCAGCGCAATAGATTAACAGCCTTTAACTTAGAACATATCCTGTTGGTTAAAGTTAATGGTGTTTTTGATTACGACAATTATTATACATAAATTGCATTTATATCCATTTTTACTTTTTGTTAAACTTCTCTATTTTTTAATAAACGAATAAATGAATTTAATATTTAAAAAAATTATTTTGTTTCACTTTCACTTTAGAGTTTACACCGCTTAATATGTTTGTATGTATAAACATTTTTATTTGCTTTTTTTAACATTAATTTTAACTAATTATTTTTAAAATAAAAATAATTTAAAGTAGAGTTACATATTTCATTTTATCTTTTTGCCCCGCGAGACAATCAAATATCTTGTTTTTTTAATGCTTTTTAAAATAAATAAATCTGGCAACCCAAACTGGTATGTACTTGTAATAAAAAAAAACACTAAAGAACATTAAGATATAATGTATGTCTACAGAACCACTACAATTGTTCAGTTTTTTAACGAAGAACAGAACATTATATAATGTTCGGTTCTTTCTTGAAAATAGTTACGAACAGTATTAAGGGTTGTGTATGTCTACACAAACACTATAAAAATAGATATCGTCGGTCACAGGTTGACAACTCTTAACTCACTTTTAAATTTTTTGAAATTGTCAACTCGTATTATTTTTTTTTAATCTGAAATTATTTCAATACCTTTGTTTTCTTTACACCATCTTACAATAAATATCTCCTACTAATTTTGGTCTTTTTTTATTTACTTCCAACACGGTTTAGTAACGGAGTAATAACGTTTTTTTTTTGTCTCCTGAAAAGTACAAAAAAAACATGTTAAGAGTTGTCAACCTGTGACCGACGATATCGTTCTTGGGTGCGTGAGCCAAACGAAAATAATGTACTGTTTATTTTCGAACACTGGTTTAAACATTACTTTTGTCACAATTAATGAAATTTTGTTTACATTTAACCACAAAAAAAATTGCAATTAAACTAGGGATATCGTTTCAGGATCCCCAAGATTATTTGAGATTGTGTGGTTAGATGCAAACGTTAGAGCAAGTACTTCACATTTTTTCAAATTCGTTGTGTAACAAGAATTATTTTGTTTCAGAATCGGAATATTTCTTCTCTTTTTGCTTAAAATTTTTGTGAGGTTCTAGAATGGTGGAGAACCAATATCGAGAGTAGAAAGAAGGTGATCCCACGATTTGTTTCTAACTATATCTATTGCTTCTCTAATAATTTCGTTAAGTATCTTAACATCGTTAAAATCCTCCAAGTTTCTAAAACGTTGCTACTTTCGGCGAACACTTTTTCTTTGCTGAATTAAATTCCTCACATAATGGGGTAACGATTGTTTTTGGAATGCGATTATTTTCCTTGAAACACTAGCACTAATTCCCTCATTTATAAGGTGTCTGAAGTTAACTATCATAGAATCTATATGATCCTCAAGGACAATATCATTCGTAGGATAATATGTCTATTGAGATATCTCGAAAAAGTTTTCCAATTTGCCTTACTAAAATCCAACTTAGATATAGATAAGGCATTTACGTTTATATTGATAGTTATCCTAACTGGCAAATGATCGGAACTTAAGTCATTTACAACAATTGCTGGTGATATTGTTTCAATTGTGTTCGTTAAAAAAAGTCAAGGGTGGAACCTTGCCTATTAGAGCTAGAGGGTACGTATGTATGATCGTTTGGATACATAATGTCTATTTCATACGACTCCAACTTTTCATGTAGTATGTTTCCCCAGCAATTTGCTCTAATACAACCCCACATCTGATGTCTACTGTTGAAATCACCACCAAGTATGTATTTTTGACCCCTATTGATCGTAAGTTTTAGAACATCTAACGCAAAAAGATGTTTTCTATTATTATCGGAACCTGCCGAACCACCTGGAAAATAACAAGAATAAATATTATAACTACCGTTGTTACTAAAGAGTTTTATCCCAATATTTTCAAGAAGGTTAGTATTTACAATGGGAAGTAATTTATGAGAGATATTTTTCCTAACCATAATTGCAACACCGCCACCTCTGGCATTTTCTCTATCGTTTCAATATGTATAAAATTCATTATGCCTTATAGATACATTGTGTTTAAGCCACGTTTCCGAAACTATTCATACATGTACGTTGTGTCTGATTAAAAATTGAAACAGCTCTTGACATTTGTTGCGAATGCCTTTAGTATTCCATGTAATGATATTTAGGCCATTGATCATTATGAGAGGAGCTTGCAGGCGAGGTTAGTTATCGCCTCAAACTGATCAGCTTTGATTCTGCAGTTGCGAATATTTGTTATTTTTATTTCTGGCAGTGTGAACAAGTCGTTGTTATTATTAATGTTGTATTAGAAATATAAAAACAAAAATCGGTAAGCCGCTGAATTTGCCCATAAACCGCTGACTCTGCAACACTTTTAACATTATTAGCTTGAAACGTCAATAGCTGCGTTCGAGAACACAAAAGTTTTAACTATTTTTTACTGAACTTTACTGCATTTTACTAAATTGCGTTCGCGTACACAAAATACAGTAAATGAGAACACAAATTGAGAGCGTAAAGAGACAGTTCTTGACTGAGTACTTACAAATTTTTACTGCAGAATTTTTGCAGTAAAATTTAGTAAAACAAAAAAACATATGTTTCAAAAGGTAAACAAACAAAAGGCATACAAAATGTGAAAAAATTGTTTAAAAAAAAAAAAGTTGAAATAAAACTAAAATAAAAACAAAAAATGAATAAATTTTAATTAATTGAACTTGTTTGTGAAGATTTTATATGGCTAAATACCAACTTTTAAAACTTTGTTTAGTTATGTTAATATTTTGGAGTTGTAAAAGTGTCAAGTACTCGGGTACTTAGTACAGCCCTTGTTTTTAAAGTTATCAATAGTAAAAAAATATTCATGTACTATTGATCAAATTTAGCCGGACACAAATTAGCAAATTCAAATAAAATAAGAAACAAGCAAATATGAAAGATTACATAAAAAAATTTGTTTGTAGGTATTTTCCAAAAATATTCGTGTTATAAAAAGTATTTAATCGAGTACCGATAAGAAAACGAGTTAAGTAGTCAAAAGTGTAAACATTTTTCAACACTTCAATTATTTGCCATCAGCTGTTGCCTTTATTTTACGAATTTTTACAAATTTTGCGTTCGCGTACTTTTTTGGACAACAGCTTTATGTGAGAGCAAATTTTTAAGTTTACTCATTTACTGCATTTTACTGTAAAAGTACTCAAACGCACCTAATTTTGAGTTGAACAATTTTACATTTATTTTGACATAAATTAATTTTTTAACGATAACTTTAGTAAAATTTTTGACTGTTTGCTATTTATCTTAATGCAGCTGAACTCTTTGCACTTGGTTAATTTTTCTATTACATTATAGGTACTTATTTGCACTGCTCACCGAAACTTGAAAAATGCATTAAAAATGTAGTGTCATAAGGGCTTATGCGAAAAGTATCTTGTTCTTATTATGTAGGTAAATACCAATTTTAAAACTTTTAAATCCAGCCATAGACACAAATTGTTATTGCATATTCATATCGTAGGCACCTACCTATTTTGTATTTGCATTAAGCTTAGTTTGTTCAAATACTGCTCCAAACTGGATATGTTTCTGTTACATTCGAATCGCAGAATCATGATCGTGGGGATTTTTTTCTTTATCAGCATATTGCACATTTTACATTCAATACTTTATATCTGCATAGGTACATATGTTTGTACATTATCTAGCATTAACATACCACGAAAACCTTGTATGCATGCATGTTAATATGTAAAATTATTTGTGCATGTATGTGGTACGTTGAAGTTACAATTAAAATGATTTTCCAATAGAAAGCATAATGATGTATGTATGTATGTACCTATATTGGTTTTTCTTTGCAACGTGGGGCAAAAAATAAATAAATCAAATGTACACAAATACCAATACAAAGAAAATCCTACAATATCTACATACATATTTAACATCATAAACTGAAAATGTGGCTAATTATATTAATGTGCTTATAAAACCCATCTATAAACTATTAAGTATTCATGTGTGTATTTGTTTTCAAAGACATTATTGTCCAATGCACACTCACACAAAAAAACAACAATAATAATTTAAAGAAAGCAAGCAACTCCTGCTACGACTACTTACACTTCAGCAAATCAAGCGAAAAAGGCATAAAACACCAAAATGCTCATACACACAGAAGACTACAGAAATACGAGTATAAAAATAAGCTGGTTATGCGGGCTTTTACAAAATCTATACAACAGCAACAAAAAACTTTAAAAAAGTACGAAAAAAACTAAAAAAAAAGTCCAACAAAAATAACAACACTAACAGAGCAGCAAAAGTACAAAAATGAAAAAACTTCATTCATACAGGTTTTGAATCAGTGTTGCCAATTTGTGAGTAATTTCAAATATTGTGTTTAATTTTTAATTGCTTATGTAGCCCATGTGTAATTAGTTTCATATGTAATCTGTGTGTAATTTTATTTCGGGTTGTATTTTTTCATTAATTTTTAACATTTTAGTTCGAACATTGAGTAATTGTCATTTTTTCAGTTTCCGTCACAGTCGGTGTTCATATCGCGAAATAATTGATCAAACATTTTCTGAAGAAATAATGCTTAAGATAAACTGTAAAATTTGATTGTCATTTCTATGACATTATTTCCGCAAATTAATAAAAAAAAAGTGTGTTGGTACTTTCTCTAGATTTTCAAATTTAAGTGGTAAGCAGCGCTGCCATAATTTTTTTGAATACAACTGCATCTCAAGAAAAAAAAACTGAATTTAACTTTAAAAAACTGCACATAAAAATAGTAAAAAAATATCTATATAATTTACTTAATTTTTTTTAACATACATTTTAGTTCTGGCTCATATTTGCAATTTGTCAAGTGATCATACATGGAAAGATGCTGCAATACAAATATTACAATGCAACTTTAAAATTGAAACATCAAAAATCACAAAATATAAAAACGTTTAAAAGAAAAGCCAAGTAAACAACTCAAATGGCTTGGCATACATGTCAAAATTATACGTTTGTACAATCCTCATACGTTGTTAATTGGGGCATTTTACAAACGATTCAATCATGTTTGTAGAACAATTGAAACGTTGTATATTTTCCAATCTGTTTGCGCTACCTAGTGCTAAATTTAGTCATTTAAGTAGAAATTTTGCAGTCAATAAGCAAACAACGAAACATAAAAATGTAAAACAATAAAAGTATTTGATTAGAATTTATCGAATAATGATTAATTAGGTTTGGGTTGTTTATTTATTAGCGAAAATTGTGTGTTTCCCAAGCCGATTGTGTTTTTTGCTTGGCTCTTAAAGCTTGCCTCTGTTAAACCAGTATCTATTGAGCTAATTCGGTAAGAGTAGGGCTTAAGAAATAAAAATAATATTACAAAATGTATATTAAAAAATTTTAATGCAAAAACTGTAAAATCTGCACAATGTACAAAAAAAACTTATTTTTTAACAAAAAACTTTAAAACTGCCCTATGCTTAGAAAAACTGCAAAATGCAGATAAATCTGCACATTTGGCAACGCTGGTGGTAAATTCCTAATGTTTTATTAAAAATAAATAAATATGTGTAAAATATATTTTATGAATATCACAATTTGTGCGCATAAAACAGAATCGTTCACAGGAAATTTAAAAGAGGGAAATGCAAGAAAAAATAAACTCACTGTTTATTGTTGTGGCTGTGTTGAAGCTTTGATATTGTTACAAGTAAGACATGAGTGTTTAAAATTTTTATTCACTTTATAGTCTTATTTGTTAATTGTTTTTATCTTTTTTAGTGTCCTGACGAGCTGGCCTAAGCAACGCGTGAAATTCGCAAAGAAACTAGCTTTCCTTCAACAATAAATTTCAGTGTTTTTATCAAAAATAAAAATTGGGAATTTAGCACGTTTTACATAAATCTTATTAATAATAAATTTTGTATTCCCAAAAACAACTGTTGATGAAAAATTTACGTTGCTGAAGTTTGTACATAAACATTTTCAGTTCTGTTCTTCTGCCGACGTTATTGCTTATGTTGGAAAAAAATTATTGAGAGTGGAGGCGCACCGTTATACATGTGCATCATTTGCCTTTTTGCCTTTTTTTTGTAAACATTGCCCAGCTTTTTGCAAACAAGGACTTACAAAAAAGTTATGCGAGGCGAATTCATTCTATCAAAGCTACTTGTGTAATATTATTTCAAATATGTAATTTAGGACACAAACATGTATAATTTTCAAATTCTTTATTGGCAGCACTGGTTTTGATACAACCAACATCACACAAACACTGTGTTGAATGTAAGTGACTGTTAAGTGAATGTGTGTGTGTGTGTGTGTGTGTGAGTATGGGGTATTGAATGCTGTTTGTTGTATGAATATGAAGTGCTGGAATAGAAAAGAAAGACGAAGAATGACTAAAAAAAAGTTCATAACCCATACTTGAACATTAAAAATTATATATACAAACGATGTACAGTGGAAGTATAAATGTTTGAACATTTGTGTGTACGTACGATTAAATTTGTTGTTATTTTTTTTATAAACAAGTATGAAGTACAGAAACAAAAAAAAAAAAAATAAAATCCATACAAAAGAAGACAAGCAAAGCAACAGCATGTTTAATGACAAGCTAAATGCAAGCAAACGCACTTATCCAAACACATACTCTGTATTTATCATACAAGGCACAGTGGTGAAAGATAGTGTTCAAGGATCAAAGTAAATAAAGATGGATCTGGAGTTTCATAACAAAATTTAATTGTATAGGTATGTATCCACCTTAAAATTTTTTGACAAAGGTAGTGAGGTTATTATGCGTTTGTCTTTTTCGTATACCGATAGACTCAAAACCGATTCAAAAAATCTATCTGAGAAATAATTTGGAAAAATTTGGTATAGTCGTTTTAGTTGTCGTGAGGACGAAGCCTATTAAACATGGTGAGAATAATTTCACAAAGTCCCTATATAAGCTTTTCCATAATACCTATATATATATATATATATATATATATATATATATACATATGTATGTATTGATTCCTGTGGTTATAGGTTGGAGCAACGGGCCGTAACGTAATCCTTCTATCAGGATATGTCCCATGCTATTAGTTTTTTTACAGTCCAAGTTCTTTTATTTTTGCTAATTTCGGATTCTAGTAGCCTTCTTTAGGTGTAAGCGGGTCCCACCTCTTTTCCTGCTGGCTTAAGGGTTCCAGTCAATTGCCATCTTCGATCTATCATCATGAGGTCGTCTCAAGATATGACCAGCCCAGCTCCATTTCCTTCTTGCAATTTCCATGCGGATTCTTGTTTCGCTTGTTTTTAGCCATATGTCTCTAGTGGAAACTACGTTCGGCCAAATAATTACAATATTATCCGCAACGGTTAACGAATACTTGCAGATACTGGATGTCGCTAAAAGCAGAGTTCTAGGATTCACATCCATATAGCAGGGTATAGCGAATATTTGAGAAGAATCTTTCGCATTGTTAATCATATAAGTGCATAATAAACATAAAAATCATTGATTAATATGCTATTATAAAATATATTAATATATTTAAGCACTATATTATAATAAATCTATCAACACTTTATCCAATCATAAGCATTTATTCTATGTTAAATTGCAAGCAAAATAATTTGAATAAACTTATGCAAATGATCTTATGATAAATACTTTAATTTATGTTATTACTAGGGAGATCGATTATTCGACTTTTTTCAATAACCGGTTTTCGAATATTACGAATAGTTGCTATTTTAAAAAACCCGGTTTTCGGGTAAGCAATTTTTAAATAACCGGTTTAAATTCGAATACTTAAAAATACAAAAATCAAATAAGTTTTTAAAATAAAACTTTAGTTTGAATAAAAACAAAACAATTGCAAAGGTAAGGAACCAACAAAATATATAGTTATGACTTAGATCAGACCTAACAAATATTTTACGATAAGATCCAAAAAAAGTGGGACCAGTAATTTAACAAACTTTAGACAAATTTTCAACAATTTTTTATTGATTTACTAAACTTTATTTGTAAGAACATATTTGTATTATACAATTTAGAAACTGTTGAATGATATTTGATCTAGACAAACGTTTTGCAAAAGCAAATAAATTATAGGAATCTTATAAAGTTATTATTTGAAATATTCGCTCAAATTTATTTTGAATGAGTTTTAATTTGTTGGTGGTTAAGCATGTCTATATAAATCAACCATATTTTTCAAAAGTTGCAAACAAAACCTCCTAGCCAGGATTATCTATTTCAAATTATTTTGTTTCAGAATTATAGAAACGAATAGTGAACTGAACATTGTTTTTGTGTAAAATATTTATCAATTCGTCGACTACTATTTAAAACAATGGTTTTCAACCGGTGGGTCGCGACTAGCGAACGCTGGGCTTGCTTATTTTTTAGTTAAATGCGAAAAACGTGGTTATAATTGTGACACGCAAACTATCAAATCATTTTCTAAATTCAATTTATTATTTTTTGGAAAATAGCGGTATAGTTCCTTTTTTAAATTTTGCAGCGCTTCTATCATGGTAGGAATAAAAAATTTGTTCATAACTGCCTGGAACAATGGCAAGGTATTTCAAAATTCTTTAAACTTAAAATAAGTACTAAGAACAAGAAATGTTTCTTTTTCAATAAAAGTACCTGAATTGAAACAAATAAAAAAATTGTATTACATACAAATAAATATATACGTATGTGTGAAGTTTTACTTGGATATTTTCAAAACCGAAAACCGAACCGAAACCAACCGGTTTTATCATTTTCACATTTTTACGGGTTTTAGCAAACTCTAATGTTTTTGTTTTATTTTCATTGAATAATATTTTCAAGCTTTGAGAGCAAAAACGTTACAATCATTTTGTGGCCGTGGCTTCAAAAAGGTTGAATACCACTGATTAAAAACATTCCATGACATTGTTTGATTTCTTCAATTTTGTTTTTTAGTTCTTGGTGTTTTAATAAATAAAACTGGTAGAAAATTTTCCCATATCGTTGATTTCGCCAAAATGTTGTAGTTTTCAGCATGAAGAGATGCTAGAACTACTTAACAGTTTTTAGTGCTTTTAGTCACCTTAGAACTACTTCGAACGGAGTTAAGTTTCATTTGGATTACATTAATGTCAAGCATGTATACTAATTAAAGGTGATTAATAAGTCGTGACATGGAAGAAACTTTGTAACTTCTCATTTTTGCCTTTTTAATCGCGTTCGAAAAATATCTAGAGATAATCTATATATATATATATATATAAAAATATTTAATATTTAGAATACTCCTGCACAAATTACTATTTACTTTTTAACTGCATACGTTTTTGTAGTATTTTGAATAGTTTTTGGTTTTTTCTTCCTACAAGAACACACGCTTTTATAAGCGATTTGTATTTACAGTGTTCATAATCAGCCTTATTGTAGTTCTCGTTGTCGTATACGATTGTATCGTTTTTTGTAATAGATTAAAGTAACTTACAACCTGTGTTCTTTTATCTACTACAAAAAACGACACAGTCGTATACGACAACCACAATAAGGCTGAATGTTGTTTGACCTTTGTTACATTTTGTTTTGACATTCTTCATTAGTTTAAGTTTGGCCAATATTCAATTAGAAAATACTTAAATTACGGATTCATCTACAACAAGAGTAAGGAAAATGTATATAAATTGCACAGTACTAAAATAACCGGATTATTATACAAAAATATTCAATATTCGAAAAATGGGTATTTTAAAATGACCGACTTGGGTAAAGCTAAAATAACCGGTTAAAACCGGTCGAATAATAACCGTTCGATCTCCCTTGTTATAACCTTTGTTTTGTCGATGTTAATATGAAGATCAGCACCCGGTGCTAGCTGGGGTATATAATCGAATTTGGCTTATATGTTGATAAAGTTATACGCGAGTTAGACGCCTTTGAGACTCGGCAAGTTATAAGTCAATATTCTATTGAAACCTAATGGGGGTCCAAAAATTTCACCAGTCAACATTTAACCACAAAGTAACTTGCGGTTGACAGTTGACTGACGAAACTTAGCCACCACACTATCAAGTGAAAAATTGAGCTAAACTGTCATTCATGTTTGCTTGAATCATCATACCACATTTTATGGGAATAGGTCCATACAAATTCCATTACCGAAAATAGCCTTTAGCTGCGAAAAAAATCTGCTATGTCATGGCAAAATTTTGTGCTGATAGGTCATGCATTGACAATAGGTCCCATATGAACTTCCTCTCTAAAATCACTTTAAGTCGAAAAAAATCTCATATACGTAGATATTTAGATAATATTCGAAACAACATAACATAATTTGGTTTTGTCGGATCCATGATTTTATATGAGTCCCAAATGAGGTATATTCCAGAATAGCTTGGTCCAGGCTATCAAACGGTCTGACTTGACCGACAATACTTGCTTACTTGTTTTTCTCTGCTGTTAGAAACGTTGGCCCAGTGGTCCAGACGTCTTAAAAAATTGGTTTATTTTAGTAGAATACATAAAGTTTAAATCAAAAAAGTAATTACGAATGATCAATTTGTTATTAATATATTTAAAGAGTTTCAAAATATAACTTAAATATAACAGTAAAATTTCACTATAGCGAACTGCTAATGAATTGATTTTAAAAACACTGCTTTTCGTTTTAATTTTAGTGTATTTTTATTGCAATGAAATTTTCTTTAAAATTAATAAATTTTTCATTATAAATTTTATTCTCCTGCATTTTTATTTCAAAGAATTTTTTGTAAGGGGATTCACAAAGATGAAAATAAGAACAACAGAAAAAAGTCTCTGTAATAACAATTTTGACTGCAATAGCGCGTGTTCAGTAAACAATAAAATTTAAATAGTTTCGTAAGGTTACAACAATTCAAATAAATACATTCCGGCCAGTACATACTGGCTTATTTCAAATCATTTCAATACAGAAAAAAATATTTTCTCATACTCCTAGTATTTGAAAATTACCTCCTGCAGTCTATCGTATGTATCGGACGCGTACAAAGAATGTCTGATGTTTACTTGTGTATTCAAAAACTAATCCAAAAGCATTGCCGAAAATAAAAATTGTGATAATGAAAAAGTTTCATGAAAGAGCTAAATATGTTAACTTTACCCTTCACCGAAGGTTAAAGGGTATATATAACTTTTTCATTCCGTTTGTATATATTCTGGATCCTTATCAGAAAAGAAGTTCAAATCACGATATCTGTCCGTGTGCCCGTCGAAATGGAGGACGGCAAGAGCCAAAGCTTTTAACTGAGGGACAAAGATCTTGGTTATCATTAGACAACATCCGAAATGAAGGCGGGAGTGAAGAAGTAGACCTGACACAACATAGATTTATTTATATCTAAAGAAGGATAAGAGAAAAATTATCCAAAATTGGAAACATATCTGGGTTATCAATACACAATCTCACTAAAAACTGGGTTGGCCAGAGAAGTGGGCGTGGCACGTCCCGTACAAGGACATTAGAGATTTTTGTATATTTGGAGAACGGCAAGAGCAAACGTTTCCAAATAAAATACGGGAATCTTGGTTATCAATACACAACATCTGAAAATTCGGCATAGCCGAATATAGCACTCTTTACTGTATTTATATAAGCTTGTTATGGAATGCATGAAGCCGCTGTTGTTTATTTATGTAAGTGTATATTAAAATCTATATATATAAAAGTGAATGTATGTTTGTATATATATATATATTAAGGAGATCGATTATTCGACTTTTTTCAATAACCGGTTTTCGAATATTACGAATAGTTGCTATTTTAAAAAAACCCGGTTTTCGGTTAAGCAATTTTAAAATAACCGGTTAACCGGTTTTAATTCGAATGCTTAAAAACACAAAAATCAAATAAGTTTTTAAAATAAAACGTTTATTTTAATAAAAACAAAACAATTTGCAAAGGTAGGGAACCAGCAAAATATATAAATATGACTAAGAACAGACCTAACAAATATTTTACGATAAAATCCAAGAAAAGTGGGACCAGTAAGTTGGTCAAACTTTAGCTAAATTTTAAAAATTTTTTTATCGATTTACTTAACTTTATTTGTAAAAAGATATTTGGTTAATGTAATTTAGAAACGGTTAAATGATATTTGATCTAGACAAACATTTTGCAAAAGCAAATAAATTATAGGAATTTTATAAAGTTATTATTTAAAATATTCTCTCAAATTTATTTTAAATGAATTTAAATTTGTTGCAAACAAAACCTCTTAGCCAGGATTATCTATTTCAAATTATTTTGTTTCAGCGTTATAGAAACGAATAGTGAACAGAACATTTTTTTTTTGTGTAAAATATTTGTCAATTCGTCGACTACAATTTAAAACATTCCATGACATTGTTTGATTTCTTCAAGTTTGTTTTTTGGTTCTTGGTGTTTTAATAAATAAAACTGGTAGAAATTTTTCCCATATCGTTGATTCCGCAGTAATGTTGTAGTTTTCAGCATGAAGAGATGCTAGAACTACTTAAGAGTTTTAAGTGCCTTATCGGGCATTTCGCCCTCGGCAACACAACGGGCTTATATTTCACCCAATAATTAATTTTTTGCAGCGTATTTTAGTAAAGTATTATTTGTCGTCTTCTTAGAACTACTTCGAACGGCGTTAAGTTTCATTTGGATCACATTAATGTGATGATTAATAAGTCGTGACATGGAAGAACCTTTGTAACTTATCATTTTTGGGCACTTCAAGCACTTAACTTTGTCTTTTTAATCGCATTCGAAAAATATCTAGAGATATCATTTATATAAAAATATATTTAATATTTAGAATACTCTTGCACAAATTACTATTTACTTTTTAACTGCACACGTTTTTGTAGTATTTTGAATAGTTTTTTTTTCTACAAGAACTCACGCTTTTATAAGCGATTTGTATTTACATTCTTCATAATGTTTTTTGACATTTGTTACATTTTGTTTTGACATTCTTCATAAAAAGTTTAAGTTTAGCCAATATTCAATTAGAAAATACTTATATTACGGGTACATCTACAACAAGAGTAAGGAAAATGTATATAAATTACACATTACTAAAATAACCGGTTTATTCGATATTCGAAAAATGGACATTTTAAAATAACCGACTTGGGCAAAGCTTAAATAACCGGTCGAATAATAACCGTTCGATCTCCCTAATATATATATATATTTGTGCCTTATAGGAGGCCAAACCACTTAACCGATCATCTTGAAATTTTCACAGAATATAACTGTGACCCTGGAAGAGACATTAGGCTATATCAAGTTGAGATTGGAAAAAGGGGCGATGCCACGCCCATACAACCCAAAATTTAAAATCGTTATATCTTAGGCATATTTTGGCATAGAATCATGATATTTAGTACATATGGTGTTAGTATGAATAGAAATAAGCTCCATAGAAAAAGTAAAAACCACCATATCTAATAAACTACTGAACCGATCGTCATCAAATTTCCACAGTAGACGACTGCCTTGAGTTACAGAACTTTAAGCTATATAAAGATTCGGTTGGAAAAAAGGCGGTGCCACGCTCATACAACCCAAAATATAAAATTCTTATATCTTAGCCACTATTTGGCGTAGGATGATGATATTTGGTATATATGGTATTGTTATGAATAGAAATACGTTGCATGAAAAAAGTGGAAAGGGCCACGCCCCTTTATGTCGATTATATCTAATTAACTACTGAACCGATCGTCATGAAATTCTCACAGTAGGCTGTTGTTATGAATTAATGAGCCCTATGCTATGTAAAGTTGTGGTTGGACAAAGGGGCGGTGGCACGCCTAATCAACTCAAAATTTATAATCCTCTTATCTTCGATACTGTTTCACGTCTGAAGGTGTTGGGAGAAGTAAGACAGCTGCGGCGGAAGTGCTACCCCCCCCCCCCCCCCCCCCAAAGGACGCTAATGTTAAATATCGCATATCGTAAGAACTGTTATAGTGAGAATGTTCAAACTTGGTATTAGTCACTCTTATATAAAACTACACCTTTAAAAATATAAATAAAGGGGGTAGGCGCGGGGCGAGTAATACCCCACATAGGAAGCATATATTTAATATCGCGTAACTCAAAAACTATTACAGCGAGAATCTTCAAATGTGGTTAAATCCACTATTATTGTAAGCTTTAAATTCCATTTTGTATTTTATTGTTTATTTCTTTATGTATAATTATTTATTAATTATGCAGGGAATGCCAATAGTAAAACTGTAGTGAATATATAGTGACATTGTCAGTAGTACTACTGACCAAGTGTACCCCAGTCAATATAATCTTCTATTGACATTTAGCATTACCTTGTCATTGCAAATCCACCAGTAGACTGTAGCACTACTGACTAGATAGTTTTTTTGTAATCACATGGCGACATTTGAACCAAGGATTTACTAGTACATTTTATTTTTTCTCGTTCAATGTCAGTAGTGAAATTGTAATTATTCTGTGATCATATTGAGACAATTGGGTTTAAATCTAGTTTACCAACGCAGCTCCAACTGTGTTTTTCACAAAACACGTGTTTACCTTACAAAAAAACTTATGCAATAAAAAAGTGCAACTGTAAAACAAATATCTCTACCTATTGAGTGCACAGCGTAAAAAAAACTAACTGTTTATGCGTTCGTTAACAATGTCACCAGAAATACACTAACTAGTACGGTTGCCTCTAACTTATCTCTACTCGCGCTTTAAAGGAAAGCTGGCGACATTTCAACTAGTGCAATTGTCGCTAGAGAAAAGTGTGGTGACAAAGAGACATATGGTTCTAGGCTGACTACAGGATATTTTTTTTAGAATTATTTATATAGTAATACTAAAACAATTTCATTATACATACATCGATAAAGAAACTTAAATCTTTAATTACAAAGAAAAAACAATTAATTTTGTATTGAAGAAACTTGGACATAAAAGGTATTCTCGTCAATTGCAAGGTTGCGAAAAAGCAAAATAAAAAAAACAACCACATAGGCAAATATTTGTACGCCATCGTAATTGTACGAAAATATAATGTTCTTGTCAAGGAGCCGATGAAAATTCTTACGTAATCCTCCAGGATTTAGAATTCGTTTTATTACAGTTATCTAGAACAAAGCAGCAATAATAAAAAAACAATTGGGAGGAATATACAGCACAATTTGTTAAAATTGACCTACCATTTCATCTTTATTTTCTTCTGCGAGACGCTCGACAGTTATTGCACTTTTTAATTTTATTAATTATTATTAACTTTAAAGCCGCATTCCCACACATCAAACTGGCTCACCAAACTTACATTTTCATAATAGCGCCAGTTATAAAAACCTCACACGTATGATGTAACGTGAGTTTATTTATTTATTTATTAAAATGTTTGGAAAAAATTAAAAATTTATTTTTCAAATCTTTTTTAATGAAATTTTATTATTTGACAAATAAATGAATGAAAAAAATTAAACTGTTTTTATTTCAATAAAAATTCAAATAAAATATCTCTGCCTGTATCTGTACATTGTACAATATGTAGTAAGCGAAAGCAAACTCTGTGTTACTAATGGGTGATTCAAGTAGAGATACTTTTTTCAATAGCCTTTTTTTGACAGATCACGCGTGAGTCGTGTTATGCTGTCATGTTATTTTTGTTTAGTATTGTGTGGCATTTCGTAATGGATAGACTAATTCCTGAACAACGTTAACAAATCGTTCAACTTTATTACGAAAATTCACGTTCTGTGAGGAATGTGTTTCGTGCACTTCGCTCAACTTATGGTCAACATAATCGGCCTACTGAGCGTACTATTCGCAACACCATCACCCATTTTGAGACCCATCTTAAATTGACAGCTTGTACAACAACTGAAGCCGCTCGACCTTCCCAAGCGACATCGCTTCGCTATATGAGCCTTTGAAAAGTTCCAAGAAGATCCGACGTTTTCGAGGCAAATTTTGTTCAGCGCTGAGGCCCATTTCTGGCTCAATGGGTATGTAAACAAACAATTGCCGCATTTGGGACGAAGAGCAACTTGAAGAGATTCAAGAACTGCCACTTCATCCAGAAAAAACAACGGTTTGGTGTGGTTTGTGGGCCGGTGGAATCATCGGTCCATATTTATTTAAGAATTATGCCGGTGCGAACGTAACCGTCAATGGCGACCGTTATTGTGCCATGACAACCGACTATTTGATGCCTGCAATTGAAGCTCGTGATCTCGGCGACATTTGGTTTCAGCCAGCCGGCGCCACTTCCCACACATCGCATCAATAAATGGATTTATTGAGAGAACACTTCGGTGAGCACATAATTTCACGTTTTGGGCCGGTTGATTGGCCACCAAGATCACACCGTTAGACTTTTTCCTGTGGGGATATGTAAAGTCTAAAGCTAATGCGGACAACCCCGCTTCGATTCAGGACTTGGAGGAAAACATCCGCGTATCATTTGTCAGTTACCAGTCGAAATGCTCGAACGAGTCATCGAAAAATGGACTAAACGGATGGACCATTTGCGGCGTAGCAACGGCCAACATTTTATAGACATATTCTTCAAAAAATAAATGCCAAATAATGTTCTTTCAAATGATAATAAACATTCCCTTAAAAAATTTTAATTTTCTGTGTTTTTGTTCCTTAAAAAGTAGGGAACCTCGAAATGGATCACGCTTTATTTGCCTTACAATTCTGAGTACTCGGAATATTAGTAACTTGGTATGAAAATAAAAAACAAAATAAAACCCCTACCATACAGCAACACAACTTACTCGTAAATATTTTTAAACATAAATATTTTCTCAGAAATTTTATGATATCGGTTACTACGGCAATACTGGATTTACATATTTTAAAAATAAACATAATTTTTTCATCAATATGGTCCAAAAATAAAATAAAGAAGAAATTATTAAATTAATTTCGTGTTTTTTAAACCCAAAAAAATTTTTTTTCATAATATGTTTTCGCTTACAAAACATTGGAAAAATAAACTTAACAATTGACTGTGACGTTCGGCCATTTCTTCGACATTTTCGTTGATAATACGTCTACACTACTTACAAGTAACTACTTGCATGTGTAAAGGCAGGGTTAGAAACAAGTTATTACCTGTTGTTTCTAATTCAGCACTCCTTCAAAGTTAATTTTAATTCGCATTAGGAATCTTAATATCGAGGCAAAATTTGTCATGAATACTTACTGCCTGTTTTTAGATGACGAGCACATAATTCGTTCGTTTAACTTACATTTAAAACTAAAACAATATTTTTAAAACACATAACCCAATTATTTCCGCAGAAAAGTCTAATTTTTGCCAAATTACGCCACCAAGAATTTTAAATTGTTTCTCAAAGAATAATTTATATAAATAGAATCTGGGAATTATTTCTTTTCATAAGCTACTTTATTATATTCAACATTTTTTTATTTTTCGAATTTATTCTAAATATGAGCTAGATTACAGTTATCTATTTTATAAAGCTTTTTGTAATAGTTCTATTCCTTAAATTTTTAGGAATGACTTTATACACTACCAGACTATTATCTTGTATCTTGCTGTTACACCTTACCTTAGCTATCCTTTGGATAGCAATTAAGTATATTGTATGTACAGAAAAATGTGCAATTATTAGACACCAGCTTTATAAAATACATGACAGAAATTTAGCTCATAGAATACATTTGAAAAATAAAAAATATTGGAAATAATTTATATATTATTAAAAAATTTTTTATTTTGGTATAAATCGTAATTAAGTGAAAGAGAGGAAAAATTTGAACAGCATGGGCAGTGTGGCCGGATCTTAAAAATTTTTACAGCTAAATCTGGCATTAGACACGACCAAAAAATGCTAAAACTAATTTAAAAAAATGGTAAAAAATTGCTAAAATATTTTAACGATTTTTATTAAAAATTTATTACCAGTATCAAATTTTATTCGAAACTAAATAAGTCTTAGTGACTTATTTTTTTTTACGAAATTGAAATAAATATTTATATTTAAGCAAGTGCGTAGGTTTTGGTAAAACATCAGATACATATAGATATGTGGCACAGGTAGTTGAGATTAAAATTTAAATTTAGGGGGCCCCCAAACCTCTGATACCTGGAAAATGTTAACGATTTTATTTTTATGCTATACACAATTTTTTAGATAATCTTATTTCTTATAGTTTAAGAAAAGATGAAGTTTTAAAATTATTATTTTTAATCAGTTTAGAGCAAAAAACTTTTTCAAACATTTTCACTATAGAATTTTTTATCTAAATACAAAGTGAATTTTCCTTGCACTTTAATATCGTAATATTAGAGGTCAAATAATTTATACAATCAACATGATGAGGGCATTTCTAATATTTCTTTCTTACCTCTCATACGATATTTCATTTTGGGTACAACTATATTTTTATACAAAATTTATTATAATTTATAAAATATTTAAAGTAAAATCAACAAAACTATTAGTCAAAATTTTTAAATTAATGCTTAAAAAAGCTACAAACATTTATAAAAATGCTTAATAAAATGCCAAGTGCTAAATGAAAATGTTGCAGCTAAATACAAATTTTAACTGCTAAATTTAGCTGCAAAAATGCCAAAATGGCTACACTGAGCATGAGTCTAAAGTACAAGATTAATGGCACTTCTGTAAAAGTGCCCATATGTTATGTAGATCCCAGTATGAAATTCGTTCCGAATATTACTTTAGTTTCTTTCTCTTAAAGATACATATTTGATTTAAATTATTATACTGGTATTGTTAATAAGTTGGCAGGTGTTACAGAAATGTAAATATAAGCCATTTGATCAAATATTGTTAAATTAAACATTAGAAACAACATCGAAATTCTCTTCAATTTTCGTGAAACGTTAACATCCGTAAAAATTCTACGAAAATTTACACAATAGACTCATTTGTTAAATAAAAATGTACAGAAGTTACATTTTGAAAAGAGTTGATTTTTTTTTTTAACTTGTTAAGAAGCTAAAAACCAATTCCTGTCCGTAAACAGCAGAGATAAGCCAGTTTTGATTGCGATTATGGCCAATACCTAATTTTACCTAATTTTCGTTCATATTCGTGAATGATGAAATATCTTATTCGAGTTACGTCTCTAATTCTAGATTCTTGAACTTTTGAAGCATATTCGGATATATGACATCCTGAACAAGACAAGCAAAAGTCATCTGTTCACAAACTTCGACAATTAACTTATGTGAATGAAATACCAAAATGTTTTTCAAATATTTTCCCATTTTAGATTATTAGAAAAAAATATTTAAAAACGCTTGCCCCTCTTATTTAAGTAAGTACTAGGGTATTCATTTAATCGGGCTTTGGCTTTAATCGGTTAACCGCTCGATTAATTAACCGAGGTTTTGGTTTAATCGGTTAATATTGTTTTTGATCGGTTAACCGATTTCTGCATTTTTTTATAAATTAAAAATTTTTATATTAATTCGAATGTGTATTCTAAGCATAATTACAATTTATAAGGCTTTCATAATTTAATAGTCGTATTCCTTCAATATTTTCGTGGAATTTTTTCTATGCACTATCAGAATTTTTGTAATTTGACTTAGAATACACATTCGAATTAATATAAAAATTTATAATAAAAATAATACTCAACATGAGAACTAAAATTCCCAGATTCTATTTTTTATAAATTAAGTAATTTCAATAAATAAAAATACATAAATTATTTATTATTTGGAGTTTATTAGTAAAAAAAAAATAAAACAATATCATAACAAGCATAACAATTCTTGAACTAAAACGAACAAGCAAATGAATAATTCATAAATATGTAATACATATTTTTTAATTAACATATTATGTTTTGATTAAAAAATTAACTGTAAGATCATTTTATTAGTTATTTCAATAGTTTAAGAAGATCTTATAAAATGTTTAGGATTCAAGCGTTTATTTTCTCTAGTTTGGATTAAACTTGACTTTGAAAAAACTTTCATTTATCGTAGATGTTGAAGAAATCAAAAGCAACCAATAATGCAGAATATCTAATTCCTCAGTCCTTTTTCTGTATTTTTCTAAACAATAAAATCTTCCATTATTTCATTAGAGTCCTGTTTTAATTTTTTTAAAAGTTCAACACTTCTAATTGTTTTGGTTAATTCTGTTAAAAGATTGGTATGAGAAGATATGAAAAGAAACAAATAACTAAACGCATACAAATAAAAAGTACGTGAAACAAGAAGCAAATGACAGCAAACACTTAATAAATATGTAGATCACTAAATACTTCTTCGTTTGTATGAAAAAATATTTTCTAAATACAACCTTTTCTATATGAGACGAAACAAATAATTAAAAGCACAAAAAAATATGTTATAATACTACAAAAAGTTAAAAATGTTTGTTACATCGGCTAATCGACTGAAATTAAACGGTTTAAAAGTTAAAACTTTCATTTATAGGAGTGAGAATAGCAGCTCTATGTATTTCTAGAGATTTTTTGAGACAAGAAATAGGTACAATTCAATTAAAGGAAACGGAAAGTAACTACATAAAAAACTAGCAAAAGTAAGTGTTTTTTAACAATAACGATTTTTATGATGATTTAAGTTAGTAAATTTAACAATTTTGACGCATTTTGTTTTTTTTGCTAAATTTGCTGATTTTTTTTACACATTTTATCTGGCAGCTATGGGCTGGGCATGGTTTTATTAACTTTTTGCTTGGCTGGTTTAAAGCTTATTTTTATCAAAGACTTTGAAACTCTTTTCTGATCTATTTTATATACATACATATAAATATTTATTATAAATTTTTCATATATTAATTCGAATGTGCATTCTAAATCAAATTACATTTTATAAAGCTTTCATACTTTAATAGTCTTTTATTCCTTTAATATTTTCCCGGAATATTTTCTTTGTACTATCAGAATGTTTGTTTGTATATTTCTGTTACGAGAACAACATGAGAACTAAAATTCCCAGATTATATTTCTTATAAGTATTTAATTTTATATATATTTAACCACTCACACTTGCACCGAATGAGCGTTGAAACCTACAACGTTGATACGTGTGCAAATAAGAACGTACATTACTTTATGGGAAGGTACACAATTGCCGCGGCACAAACGTAAAAATGTGCTTGCGTCGTACGCCGTTCCTTTTATGTTCCTCTTATTCCTATAGGGCCATAGGTACCATTCGGATCTATTGGATGCAATTGATTTAATTTCTCTCAAGCTATTTTGGACTTTTATCATTTCTGTATGGAATTGGTGCTTCTTTGTATGAGCAGGTATTATACACATTTTTGAAAAGTCCTTACACATCCCCAAAGTAATCCCTATTATTCCCGACGCGTTAAAAAAATTGTCCTTACAAAAATCTGTGCAACATTTAAATGATAATATTAGGGAGGTAACGAATATTGGCGATACTTCGGATTTGCCGATATATTAAAATCGGCGATATTTTACTGTCGATACGACGATACCCCTTTCATAGTTTTTTGAAGAAGCAATTTTATTTTCAATGCTTAATTTTTCCATTACAGCTAAGAGCAATAGCTCGTTCAAAAGCAGATCATAAAATCTTTTTAATTCTTAAGCTGGATATCCAAACCACTCCTTCTATGTGTATGCTACTTTTTTACCTTTTTTCAAGACGTGTACTACTGTTTTGCTTTGCAACATAGTAGTAAAATGTTCTCTAATTGATAAATCTGGACACATGTTCTGTAACTTGGGTGAGAACTTCTCGCATTGAAAAGATGTGAAACAAAATATTCCATCGTTTCTCGAAGTGTGAAAAAAGTTTATCTGTAACTCATGTCGAAAACTATCAAAAGAGATTACGTCGTAACGTTATAAATCTCAAAATATTCCACTCGAAGCCGATATGAAATTGCAGATGTTGAGAACACCAGTCAAACATATCGTTGACGGCGAAAAAAATTTATTTAAATTGAAAAATTTTCAACGACGGCGGCGGCTATACAAAATAATGACGACTTTAAGGTTTGTTGTCTAAAAATTTGCTTTGGAAACATTCGTGTATTTTTCAAAAATGTTAAAAGCAAAATAATAAAAAAAAGGAAAAAATCTGACAATAATAAAATACTTACCTCCTCCGTGTTATTATTCATTACATTTTGCATTTTTTATATATTTTTTAGGCCCTAATCATGTAATTTTGTTGTTGCTTCCTACAGAAATTCATGTACCGTTTTAAAATTTTCAACGCCACAAGCTATGCAGCGTTTGAAATCTTAAAACGCAATGTGAATTTGTATAGAAATCTCTCAATATAATTTTTTGGCGTTGCGTTGCGTTTTACATGATTAGGGCCTTAGTGTTAACATTTTTTCTCACCCCGTTTTTATGTGTGAGTTTATTTGCCAGTTCAAAGCGGGAACTTTCTCACAAAAATTTTAAAGAAACACTTTTTCTGTAAATTGGCGAGTAATTTCCTTACGTGACAGTAATTACTCACCAAAAATGTTACAGCTGCAGTTAAGTGAGAAAAACAGTTGTTTGTTTTAAATTATGCCATATTTGTTTAATTTCACACATTTCAATCGAAAAGTTTCTCGTCTCGGTAGTTACAGACATTGGGCACTGGTATGTATTTGTGTGTTTTAAGATTTTTTTTGCTTATTTTTAATGCTTTTTGTGAAAATAAAAATAATTTTTCTTCAAATTTTGGGTTACTTCGAAGACATCACCAAATCCATAAGCAAAGCCACTGCTACGATAAATAATAAAATACGATAAATAAATAAACTGAGATGCAGAATAGTTCCCAAAATCTTCCAAAATATTGCCGACTTAGTCCCAAATTTCAATGAAACAAGAATCACAAAGCTAGAAAATTTCAAAGACAAAAGATTGATAAAACGTTTTATTGAGCTACATAACATCACTCTGCATTCCAAAAGTGTTGAAGACACGGTCACCCCTACACATAGTGAAGGTTCTGATAAGTCTAAAAGAAGTGACCTTTGCAAAATCTCTGTCCATGTGAAAATCTCTGTCCATCCTATAGGATATATGCTGTTCAGCTAAATAAGAAGTCTAGAGAAGCTTAAGCTATGTTCACACCTATTAAATATTTGACGTCATTTGAGAAACAAAGCTAAAGTTTAATTTTATACCCACAGTTTAAGAACTTGAAGCCGAAATGCTTAAGTTTTCAAATAAGTTTTGTCAGATTTGAGAGGCTTTTTTCCACTGCAGGTCTGCTTCAAACGGATTTGCGAAATCTTTGTTTTTATAAACAAAAATTTTATTAATATTAATTTTAAATATTAATCGCCTTTAACCCTGTTTTGTTTAAAAAAATGTTAAATTTTTGTTAACTCGACCATGACTTAAAATTTAGTAACATGTTTTTGAAGTCTTATTAATATAAATTTTAATCGCACTTGTTCAACAATACTGTATTAACCCAAAATTTAAAAATGTTCACTAGAAGCAAAGCAACTTTAAAGTTTAAAGGCATATGAAAAAGAATTTTTAAGCCAACCGTTTGATAAACAAAAAGTAGAAAAAATAGCATTATATTTCTACAGCGGCAAGGTTTGAATATTTCGTGTAGATTTTCTCCAAAAAGTGAAAAATAAAAATTTTGAGTTAATTCAATATTGCTGAACAAGTGCGATATTAATAATCTCTTACAGTGTAATATTGAATAATTAAAAAATTACTCTACTTGAGTTTTGTTTATTTCACCTTGAATTTAAATTTAATATTTGTATCGGTATCGGTATCGGTATCGCCGATATTTCTCTTTGAGTATCGGTATCGTATCGGCAAAAAGGCCGACTTGTATAGATAATATATCAATACAAATAAATAAAATTTCATTACTGTATATACATTTTATTTAAAGTTGTTCCCAGGTAGCATTTGGGTGATATTTTATGTATATGATCTTCTTAGTTAACTTTTGATGATTAAAAACTGATTTATCATTTGAGCGATTGAAAACGGATTCGTATATGATTCATTGCTGAGCACATAAAAATATTGGGTAAAAAAGAAGCCAAAAATTATTGTAAGTGCGAATGGTGTCTTCTTTTCTTTGCGAGAACCCGATAACTTTTGTTTAGTTCACAATAAAGTTGCATCATATAATCAAAAAACCTAATGGTTCTGCTTTTATCAGAACCAATAAATTATTTGACATATAATCAAAAACTATATAATTTGCGATTAAAAAATTAGAGGAAAATTACTCACTACTGACTAGTTAACACTGTCCCATAAGTCTTACGTATTTTGACGAAAATGCTTCCCTGATTTTATTATTGTTTGAACATTATTAAAAAACAATAGCAAAATATCTTGATACGGTTGTATTTTCCTCAAAATACGTAAGATTCTGTGATAGTGTAAACTAGCCATAATGATTATAAAAACTACCATTAAATTGCTCAAAAAGGTATCAAAAAATAGCATCACAAATCATTCTTCGAGGTGATTCATCGGTTGGGTACCATTTTCTCACAACGAGAGTATCATTATTATCAAAAAATGAGGTCATAAGCAGTTATTTTGCTCGAGAAGCTGATTCTTAAAATAGTTGATTACGATACAAAATGCTAGATGGGTTATACATCAAAAAATTCATACACTCATAAAAAAATGCATCTTCATATTGACGATGCCCTAACATCAGATTTCTGACATCAATGTTATCACAAATGGCATCAATGAGGCAAAAAGTGACATCAATCCAATGACGAACGTCATCATTAATTTTTGTCATATTTTCTGTGTCGTCTACGCTATGATTACAGTGACATCTATTCGATGCCACATTTTGTGTACAATGATAGAAAAGGCGTCATAACGCTGATGTATTTTGACTCAGTACAGACAAACTGTCATCAGTGCTATGACACAACATATCATGTCATAAAAGCGAAAACAAACTGTCATCAGTGCGATGTTATAATATATCATGTCATAATGTGCGATGACACAAAATATGTCATGTCGTAAGAGCGAAAACAAACTATCATCAGTGCGATGTTATAATATATCATGTCATTATTAACATTATTTTCATGTTTAAAAAGTAAAATTAGAAGCAAAAATTCCCATACTCAATTTTGTTTATTTATTTATTTAAATACCTACATCAGGCCTTTAAAGTAGAATTATTACGAAAACCATATCGGGCATGCTGCTGGTGTCTTATAATTGAGAGTTCTTCTGTTAACAAAGGGCGGAATACAACAAAAGTAAAACAAACATGTGTAACGGGTAAGTAAATAATGATATTCTCTCAATTTGACTTAAGGTGAATTACAACGACACAATTTGATGAAAGTTTGTCATCGCACTGATGACATGCTTTATGAAACCGACTCCGATTCGTAATTTCTGTATTACTAAGGCCTGATTAATTTAAATTCACTTAAAATCACATTAATTTCGGTACTTTTGGATTTTGTTTGGATACTAGAAAAATTAATTGTTTAAACAAGCGTACAAGTGTAAGGAAATTAATATTTCTTTTTTTTTAATAAGTTTCGGTACACTGGAAGGTATAATAATTTTTACACTTGTATTAGAGTGATTAATCAAAGATAGCTAATTTCGACTAGGGCCTAATAAATCAGAGCAAGTTAAACTCTGTATTTGGTTTAAAATGTGTTTAAACCAACATATACATATATAAATCAGTGAACATATAAACCATCTTTAAACGCAAAAAATTGGGCGTTTAAACTACCAATACAAACCATACCAATTTGACAACATTTTTCGTAGTGCTGCCACATGTTACTTCTTCAATTACATATAATACATGGAACACTGATTTACTACTGTTGAGTTTAAACTAGATAGATATAAATTTAAGTTTAGTTCAACTAAACCAGCGTTTAAACACTCACTGATTTATTAGCCGTTAGGGTTTGTTAATCAGTCTCTTTTTTTGTTTAAAATGTGTTAAAGCTAGCAAATCTATAAATCGGTAAACATAAGAGGGGAAAATTAAGATTTCATTAAATTTTTAATTTTGTTGACTTTACTTCAAAACTTTTTGATGCCCATCTTTTCTCTGGAAAATTAAGTTCAAAAGATCTCCATTCTTGCAAAAGATTTTTCACAAATTTACTTTAAACTCAAACCTGAAATAACGGCAAGCGATTACTCAAAGAAGTTTAACAGGTTGTAATGTTTATTATGCTAGGAACCAAATAGGTACCTACCTATAACAAAACAAAAAAATGTACCTAGGTACCTATGCAGTTTTACCACATTACATGAAACATACAAATTTTAAAAACAATCATATAATTTTACTTATGATGACCCACTGTGCATTCTGTATGCACATTTTCATGCACACTATAGGAATACCACTACAATCAAATGAATTCGTTTAAATGTGTAAAGAAATCAAGCTTTTTGGGAAACTCTAATGGGCAAACCATTAACATACCTAATACCTATGCGTACATATTTTTAAGTGATAGTGTGTGAAAGATAATAAATTGAAAAACCGGAACTGAAATTAAAAAAATGAGGAAAATTATGAATAATAAGTTGCTATTCGTAGGTAGATACATAGGTACCTATCTACTTTTTTAACTCTTAACTTTTTGAACTTTTCTAATAGGTATGTAAGTTAAAATGAATTTGTATAGACTTATCTACATGTTTACATACATATGTATGTATATATGTACCTACATACTTAGTATTATTAACGAAAAAAATAAGCAAAGCAAAATCTAAATTTTTGTAGGTAGTCAAATTATAGAAAAACATAAAAAAGTTTCACTACCACTTTCAAAATATGCACTCACTTAATTTTTTTTTTTTTTTTAACGCACACTTTCTCATAGAGGAACAATCCAACATACAAACTGGCTGAATGCGAAATACACAGACAAAATTTGTACTCACTAACACCAACGACTAAAAAACAGCAAACAACAACAATACAATTTATGTGTGCGAGAATATTGACCAGAAAAAAATATCACACACACTTACTCACTCACACAATGATAGAAAAATAATCTATGATTGTGTTGGTGAATTGAACGATGACGATGAGCTACGCCAGCCTGCTTTGTTAACACACGAAAACAGTTTTCATTTGATCTCTCTACAGTGCAAGTGTGTGTTTCTAAAACGAACGAACAACAGAAAACAACAACGGAAAAACAAGAGATTTTTTTAAGTGAAAATTACAAAAGTTTCAAAAATAAAAATTATAGGTACCTACGTACCACAAAAAAAAAGTAATTAAAGTGGCAACAATTAATATAAAGAAAGTTTGTTAATTATTCATTCTTCAATTTCCTCTTCGTCCAGCTCTAAATGTTTAATATCCCTCTAGAAAATAT
Source organism: Pollenia amentaria (assembly GCA_943735925.1). Taxonomy (NCBI): domain Eukaryota; kingdom Metazoa; phylum Arthropoda; class Insecta; order Diptera; family Polleniidae; genus Pollenia; species Pollenia amentaria. The sequence continues at coordinate 180,012,176 of OX031007.1, read as the reverse complement.
AACCACTAGGTGGCGTTGTATATTATAATTGTTGGTATTATAATTAAGCTATTCTATTAGACAATAGCGAAAAATTTAAAAGAACTTGCTACTTTAATGTTTAAAATAAACCCAAAAACTAATACATACAACCATTAATAATGCTAAAGCAACAACAGCAAAAAATCCCCTTATGAATAAACAGATTCACACACACATCCATACATGAATATCCATATATCAGTTTTTTTAACAACAAAAATTCTATTTTATAGTCAAAAAAAAAGACAGAATAAAGTATGTAAAAGCAAATGCAAAAATAACACAAATACAGCAAAAACAAATTGTATAAAATCTAACACAAGGGAAAAAGCAACAAACAACAATTACGTACAATACTACACAACAAGCAACAACCACACCACACAATAATAAAATAATATAAACGTAACTAAACAGCGGTTTCAATTCAGCATACTAAAGTGAAATACAAAAAAACAAAACTGAAAAAAACACATGAGGCAAAAGCAAAACACAATAAGAATAACAAGTAAAAAAATATATAAAATGGAAAACGCAAAACATGTTGAGAAAACAAAACACACATGGTAAAGAAACGTAGCCAAAAAGATTTGTGAAAAAGAAGAAGAAAACTGAAATGTGATTAGATTCTCTTATTTATTGTGTAATGTTCTCTTTGCAGTTACAGTTAATATAAATATCGTTGTGTGTGATGCCACTTGTTGTGAATTTTTTCCAACTATAGGAATTTGTGGGAAATGTTAAAACCTTGAAATAAAATGTTCTAGATATTTAAAATTCAATCTAAAGTTGAAATTCTAAAGTAATAAGATTATGTAAACTATTTAAGTGTGGTAATTATTCTGCTTCAAACTAATGGCCAGATCTAAAAAAATTTTACAGCTAAATCTGGCATTATAGGTAGGTATATTATTTAGCAGTTTAGAGCAAACAATTTTTTCGAACTTTTTTTTCGGGAATGCAAAATTCATTATTAATTTATGCATTTATTAATGACGTCCTGAAATCCTTTATCTTTATTTATGATTAAAAAACTGAAATTTATTGTTGTGGGAAAGCTAGTTTCTATGCGCATTTCGCTGGTTGCTTAGGCCAGCCCGTCAGAAAACTTTTTCCAAAGACTTTAGAAAAGCTAAAAATATTATAAAAATAAGACCATAAAGTGAATAAGAATTTTAAACACTCAGGTCTTACTTGTAACAATATCAAAGCCTCAACAAAGCCACAACAATAAACAGTGAATTTTTTCTTTCTTACATTCCCCTTCTTCTTTTTTCGAACACTATTAAATTTATATCTAAATACAAAGTGAAATTTGCCTGTACTTTAATACCGTTATATCAAAGGGCAAATAAAATGTACATCAACATGATAAGGGCATTTCTAATATTTCCTGAATATTCTATTTTTTTTTTTAAGAATTATCCCTTTTCATACGAAATTATTTTAGGAACAACTATTTGTAGTCAAAATTTATTATAAATTATAATTTATAAAAAAAATTAAGTAAAATCAATAGAACCATTCGTCTTAATTTTGAAATAAATAAAGCTAATACCATTTTCGAAAATTGCTATATAAAATGTCAACTGCTAAATGAAAATTTTGCAGCTAAATAAAAAATGTTAATGCTAAATTTAGCTGCAAAAATGCCAAAATGGCCACACTATAAAGGACCTTTGTAGGTATAAAAATGTAAAACAGAAATACAAATCTTATGGGTAAAACAGACTTAAAAAAATTCAATTCTTTGAAATGAAAATTCTCGATTTAATCGATTAAGAGAAAATACCTATTTGTTGCCCTGGAAGATATGGGTGTAAAAATATTAACAATAAAATAGAAAAAAATCAGAGACTAACTGTTATTTCAGGGACCGAAAATAATTATTATTTTTAAACACGTACAGACAACATAAACACCATTTTAGAAATTTTTACCTACATTTTCATCATAGTATGGGGTAGTTGATGAGCATTAAATTATAAATAAATAAAATTGCAAAAAAATTATGTTGCACTATTTTTCCCCCAGCTTTAATGACGAATGATATTATTTTCACTACACCATTTTTCATTGAAATTGAGAAAATTCCAAATGAAAATGAGAATTTCAATTTGAAATTGAGAAAATTCCAATTGAAATTGAGAATATCAATTTGAAATTGAGAAAATTCCAATTGAAATTGAGAATATCAATTTGAAATTGAGAAAATTCCAATTGAAATTGAGAATATCAACTTGAAATTGAGAAATTTTAATTTAAAATTGAGAAAAACCCAAATGAAATTGAGAAATTTTAATTTTAAATTGATAAAACTGAATTTTATGATTTTTATTATATTCATGCAACAAACATCAGGATGAAGAAATGAAAATAAATACAAATCGCAGTATTATTGACCACATCTTCCAGATCCAAAGCTGATTGATAAAACGTTGTAGTATGTTGTATGGCTCTACTGCAATCTCCAGTAGACAGTAAGACATGTATACTTAGAATCCTTAATCACCTCTTCTAAAAAGGCAAGCCTTTGCTCTCCTACATTGGGGGCAATTACGTTCGGTACATTGATATTTGTTTTCTCCATACTTTTTATTTTTGACCAAATAATTTCAATGGGGTTAAGCATCGGTCAATAGGGGCTCAAACGCAGGAGTGTAGCTGGAGAGTATTGTGAAAACAAAGATGAATGTACCAAACGTTATTCCCCCAATTTAGTAGAAGAGCAGAGACTTAACTTTTTAGAAGAGGTGATGCTTCTAAGACATGTACAACTACTGGATATTGCAGTAGAGCCATACAACATACTACAACGTTTTACCAATCTGCTCTGGATCTGAAAGATGTGCCTGTTGGTCAATAATACTGCGATTTGTATTTATTTAAATTTTTTCCATCATTATGTTTGTTATGTACGTTCGTTGTATGAATATTAAAAAAAATATATAATTTAATTTTATAAATTAAAATTTCTCAATTTCATTTGGAATTTTCTAAATTTCAAATAAAGTTTTCCCAATTTCATTTGGAATTTTCTCAATTTCAAATTGATATTCTCAATTTCAATTGGAATTTTCTCAATTTCAAATTGATATTCTCAATTTCAATTGGAATTTTCTCAATTTCAAATTGATATTCTCAATCTCAATTGGAATTTTCTCAATTTCAAATTGATATTCTCAATTTCAATTGGAATTTTCTCAATTTCAAATTGAAAATCTCATTTTCATTTGGAATTTTCTCAATTTCATCTGGAATTTTCTCATTTTCAATGAAAAATGGTGTAGTATAAACAAATGTACTCTGTATCACTAAAAGCAGGTCAAATGCAAAAATCTGCACTTCCCTCAAATATTATTGCAAAATTATAATTGCAATCAGAAAATGATTTTTTTTTTCATTATTTATTTATTGAATCTTCATAATATGAAGATTTAATATATTTTATTAAATATGAACTAGCAATAATTAATCAAATCTAATACTAATACTGTATTTTTGTCCTGCCAATGCTAGACGAAAATTTCTAATCCCGATTTCTGTTCACATGTGTAGATGTTTAGCGCTCTTCTCGTCGGATGAGTCCTGCAGTATCTCTTCTCCTTAAGCTAGAGTGGCCGCTGTCATTTAAAATATTTCCAGCTAGCTGATTTGGGTGCGACTCAAGCCTTTTTAAATATTTTACTGCATACTTCGTAATAATAGTTTTTTCGAATGGCACATTGACATCCTTGTGAATATTTGAGTTTATTTTGGCGCCTTTGAGTTTTTTCGATATTTGAGGCCGAGGCAGTGCTTCATAGCTGAATACCGTAGCACCATGATGAAAAATGTAATTGTGTATGTACCAAGGCTTCCAATCGGGATTAGGTTTTCTGAATCCCGGGATTCGGGATTGAAGAAAATATTTCGGGATCCCGATTTTTAAATAGATCTTTAAATAGACTTAAAACCGTATAACTTTTGTTAAAATTGGTAGACGATAAGATGCTTAAATTCAACGACAAACAAACTATTCGCGTATTTACATATGCATATACCTATTAGATTTGAGGTTCGCTTATGAAACTTTTGAAATGTAGCTCGCGTTCACTGAAATTTGCACGGCTATTGTGTATTAGAAAAGCATCATCATTTTTTTTTTTTTTTTTTTTTTTTTTGTAGAAATAATTGTAAAAATTTTTTATTATTTTTTCTGATTTTTATTTCTTGCCCGAAATAATCGTTATTTTCTGAATTTTTTTATTTATTTTGGCAGACATAATGTCATTTTCCAGTTTTGTTTTTTTAAGAAAAAATTGTTATTTATGGATTTTTAGGTTATTTCACAATTTTCTTAAATTCGTTTAAATTTGAATACGCCTTGACGTACCTATTAATACTTTTAATAAAGAAAAAGTAAAATTTTTAAGTGCTTAAAAATCTTATTATTATTTTTTATGAGTTTGCATTTCGAAAGTTTCCTTGTGCTCCTTATACCTACTTACTTTTTTTTCTGTCGTTAACTTGCATTTGCAGAAAATGTTAAAAAAATTCCTTTAAAAGTTAAAAGTGCATTAAGGTATTTGAAAAATTATGCTCATGAATTAGTTTAAAATAATTTTACAGATTAAAAACTTAAAGCTGCAAGAAGGAAAAAAAGAAAGTCTTTAAGTCGAAAATCAAAATTTCTTTATTTTCAGCTAAAACAATTAAATTGGCAACACCATGAAATAACTGCAATTTTTTAATGCATTAACAACACAACAACAATTAACATAAGAGTGGATTTTGTGAAAGAGAAAGAATTCTATTCAAGTAAAGAATTTTGAAATAAAAACACAATGAAAAATACATACACCTATACAAACAAAAAATAAGTTGTAAAAATTTTTATAATAACATCACACACACTCATTTACAAAATAATTTTTTATTGTAGAAATAATAAAAATAACAAGATAAACAATAGGAAAAAAGAGACAAAACTTAAGAAAAAAAATACAATTAAAAAAACGGCGACAAAGTGTTGAATAAAATCAACTTTTAAAAAAGAATAATTTGTTAATAAAATTTATACCTAAATAAAAATACCAGAAATTTTCTGACAAAAAAAAGGACAATTAAAAAATTCTGTTGAAAATGTGTCTATTAAGAGTAATAATTAAAATGTTTCTTTAATATTTTTAAAAAGTGTGAAGGTATATTAAATTAAAAGTGCAAAATTTATTACAAAAAACATTAATAAAAACATTTGATTTAATTCTGTTTTACCTTAACTGCTGCTAATTGTTCTCAATCCAAAAGAGCGCCAACCTCCAACATCATGGATATTCATTCAAATTTGGAATATTTATGCCGCGTTTGTGCGGCCAATACAAAAGGAAAAAATTCGGTGGCCGAGTGTGTTTACATTTTAAAAACTGCCGGTTTAAAGGATAAATTGGATAAATTTCTTTATTTAAAGGTGAGTTACGTAAAGAAACCAAGAATAAATAAAAAAAGAGTAATGGAGCAAAAAATATACCAAGTACCTACTTATTTGCTTTTTCCCTCCTTCAACTAAACAACAAATCAGTGCAATTTAAATTTGTCTTGATTTTTTTTCTTGCAATGTTACTTGTTTATTTTAAACTGTATGTATTTATGTATAAAAACCACGCACATTTTGATATTGTTTCTTCTTTTCGATTTGTAAATTTGCTTTGATGCACACTTGTTTTTAATTTTCTATCATTATTTATTTGCACACAATTTTTATCTTCTAGTTTTTTTTTACTTACTAACAGTATTGCCAGCTTAGCAATATTGTACCAGTGTTACGCATTTTCAATTCAATAATAATAAATAAAATTGTTCTTACTCTGTGTCGAAATTCTGTAACTTTTTCAACGACAAAAAATTGTCGTTAAGTAGTCCTAATTCGTAAGTTAATGATAAGTTTTTCTGTAATAAAATTTAAACAATATTTATCGGTAAAAAATATCGGTAACTAAAGGTACCCAACATTTGCAGTATTATTTTTCAATAATGGATACTGTACAATTAAATTGGCTGTGTGTCTCTCATATTAAAAGATGACACAATAAGTACATAAATTGAATAAAATCAAAAGTTTTTTGATTTGTTTTGCGCAAAAAGAAATATTTTTTGATGTATTGACAACATTGTCCAATACTCATATGTGTGCGTTGGTTTTGTTCACTTTTTCATGTATTCAATAAAAAAATTGCGACCAGGGATGCCGTTTTTAGTTATTTCTAACCAAAATTGGTCATTATTTTTCTCAATGTGGAAGAAATGTGAATATTTTTTTCATTTTGGTTACTTTTTTTCTAAAATATAAAATACGTAGGTATTTATATTTTTTTCTTGATACACTTGCAATTTACGTTTTCTTTAATCGCGTATTTAAATTCGAAAAATTATTTACGACTTCGAATAATGTGTACTTTGCACTACGATTTTCTCATTATTTTTTTCAAAGGAACGGAAGTTTTAATACCTACCTTTTTGAAAACAAAAAGTCCCTTTCAAAACAGCTACCAATTATATTAGAAACGGCCATGTTCTGAAATTGAAATCAAATGAAGTTTTTATCGATGCAGATTTCCAATTAATTTTTTTTAAATAAGCGTAGTTTTTCATGATTTTAATAGCAGTACTTAAACGATTTCAGAACATGACTCGGAAACGATTTCAGAACATGACTAAAAAAGGAATAAAATTTGAAAATTAATAGATTAAGCGTATAATTAAAAATACAGAAATTTTATAAATTAAGGTATTTTTTTTTTTTTGATAATCTTAAAAAAAATTGTTACTTGAGTAAATAAACATTATTAAATACAAGTACATATTTTATTTTATTTAAAAAAAAAAAAAAAAAAAAAAAAAAAAAAAAAAATAACAAAACAAACGTAACAATTCATACTAATTGATAAAACCTTTACAACGATAAAAAAAATTAAACATGTGTTGAGATCATATAATTTTATATGTACAAACAATTAAACAGATCTTTTAAAATAATCTTTTAAAAATAAAATGTTGCTTAAATGTTTTGCTTTCTTGTTAGCCACACGATCAAATTTTGTCTTTCCTTTTAATTTGCCATACTCTGTCACTTGTTTTACTAAAGCACTCACACTTATTAAATTGACCAAAAGATTGCTCTCAATTTTACCTTTCCATTTGTTTGCTAATTTTACGTTAAATTTAACAATTTGTTCAATTGGTGGTCAAATTCACTTTGGCGCTTTCTTTTTAAAAAATATATTTCTTAAAAAATAAATGTGCTTAATTAAAAAAAATTGTGTTCTAAAAAATTCTTGTGCTTTTTTTTTACAAAATACTTGAGTAATGCTACTATTTTGAGTTGTTTCTTCGTCGGGGGCATTTTTAAAATGAAATTGGGTGCGGCCTGCGACACCGCAGTCAGTTCAAACAAGTTTTGACAAGCAGTTTTTTGTGAACAACTTGAAAGTGATTTATTGAATGTGTGGCTCCAGGGTTAAAAACATTTTTTTGCATTTGTTTCAATAACAAGTAAAAATTAACGGATCAATTTTTTCAGTAAGCAGTACAAAAAAGTTCATAAGTAAACAATTAATGCAAAGCCGCGAACAACATTATATGTAGCAGCCACTTTTTGCAAAATCTTGTCTTTAGATAACCTTTAACATTACTCTCTTACACTGTGTTTAAAAAAATCGCCCAAAATTTTGCACCTTCACGCCATCAAAATGCGATACAAAGAGTCAGCCAGTGGGAGAACTTTGTTAGTTACTAACAAAATGATACAAACGAAATGGTTTTGCAACGTGGAATAACGTTTTAATTGCCGCTTGCGTAGTGGAAACCCGTTTTCACTGACATCAAGGTTGTGGATATGAAAAGTTTTTCCACTAAAAAAATATAAACTGTGAATTTGATTGCAATTAAAAATTAAAATTTCTTGATATGCTCTCACGTTGTAACTTACAACGTGACTCGCGGCTATAGTTCAAATGACATACATACAACTGACAAACTCAAGTCAAATTTTTAAACTGCATATTTTTATTAACTACATATGTATCGTAAATATTTTTTCCAAGTTTTTCTTAAAATAAAGAGAAATCATATTAAATTCTTGTTGTGCATCATTTTATTTTCCTTTAAACTCCAGTTTCAATAAAATAGACCAAAACGTTTCAGTATACACTGTCTTTTTGAAAACTCAAAATTTCAAGAACTTTCGGTTGTCAGAATACCCGTTTGCGAATCGAAAACACGAAATTTAAGTTTTTTTCAGAACATGGTCGTATATCTTCAATTGGTGAAATAATAGGGAAAAGCTCAATGCTCATAGTGCCCAAAAGACTGGTCATGTAAAGGGTTAAAACCATTCACGAAATAACTCTTGATGACGATAAACGTACGACATTCCAAACTATTAATCCTCAAGAAACGAAAAAAATTTCTACATTTAAAATTTTTATAAAATTCAAAACCCTCGCCGGCGTACTAGCCCAATGTGTTGCTGAAGATGGAATTTCAATATGTTCTACAATAATGGCAAAGGCTTATCAAACTTTCGACTACCTCGTATAACGTCTTCGTGATAATGTATGTACATATGTAAATTTGTGCTGGTATTTTATAAAATTAAAGTTGATTGTGTTCTTTTACGTGAACTGCAATTCCTCGAAGCTTTTACGAGACCATTTCCTCTTCCAAAGACCTGCTTTTCTCATCTGTCCGTAAAAGACCAAAGTGAAAGCATGTGATTCCTTTCTCACATTTTATTTTTGAAGGTTTTTGACCCACAAAAACGCTGTTTTTTTTTTGTCTGAATTTGTTTCAAAGTGATTTGTTCTTCTGTTTAAATGTTCTTCTGTTCAAATGTCCTTCAGTAAGTTTTTGTGTATTATGTAAGTATATGTTTTGTCTGGGCTTTTCTATATATACAAAAATACATATAGTTTTATTGACAGAGTAACCAATGTTTAGAATTTAGATGTTGTGATTATCAATTAAATGCTTTTAATGAGGTTACACTGTACATTTATATACTTACATATATAACAAAAATTATTTTAATAATTTCATATGCAAAAAAATTTCCATGAATTATATTTTCAGAGTTGCCAAGAGTAAAACAAAAAGCTGTGTACTGTTGGTTCAAAATAATTTAAACCATATAAAATTACAAAAAGAAAAAAAAGATTCAACTTGTCACTTGAAGCGTCTCTGAGCGTAGAAACGTTGTTATACCTGAGAATATACTAGATGAAAAAATAAATGATTTTCTCATTAGAAAAAGATCTCAAAAAATACAAAATTAGCTTCTGATTCCATTAAGTGACGTCCGTCTGAGTGTTCTTCATGTTTATGTCAACTGAAAAATAAAATATTTTTGCCGATTTATGAAGTTTTTGGTCGGTGGCCTTGACCTATTTCACTTTGTCGCATAATGAATTCTTTCTGAAATGAACCATTTTCTGAATAAATATAAAACTTTGTTTTATATGTATATATTATTTTTATTCATTTTTAGGGGTTACTAAAAAAAATAACTTTCAGCTATGTTCTGAAAATCGAATTTAATTGAAAACGATATCGAACAAGTTTTGAAAACAGTCCTGTGTACAAAGTTCACAAAAATATTTATTTTTATATCTATACTTAATACCTCGAAGACTATATTTGTACTTTTCTTTACCAGAACTACGCTAAAAATTTTGAAACAAATTGAATTAAAAATCTCCATCGTTTTCTATTTCACTTGATTCGATTTTCAGAACATGGGCGCTTACCTCATTTAAAAAGTTTTTTTATACCTACAAATTTTTGAAAATACCAAAAAAAAAATATATACAAAATTTTAAAACCCAAGTTGAAGGGAGTAACAAAATTCTTATCTTTAGTTTTAGTTGCTACATAAAAATTACCCAAAAACATCAGGATGGAAAACTTATCTTCAAATTAAATAATAGTATGTACCTACATTGTTTTATAATTATTTAGAAAGTGGAAACGCTGCCTAAAATAGGTACAATGATTTTATTAATTTGACTAAAATTATTGGCTTTACCCACAAGCTGGCAACGCTTAATACTGTTTTTGTTTAATTTTTATTTCTCTCCAATCTGAATTACTCTTTGTTTTGGTTTTGATTCATGCAAGTATGTGTATGTGCAAAAAATAATAACATTTGTTCGATGTTGTTGTTGTTTTCATTTTACATGGTAAAATATTTTGTTGCATTTGTTTACACTTATTATCGTTGTGTTAAATATGTTGAACATAAAAAAAACAACTAAGGATTATTTGTTGAAAAAATTTCCTTGAGTTTCGTTGGATGAATGAGTGAGTAAGAGGGTATGTTAATGCTTAATATGGCTGGTGTCATATGTTAAGATAAAAACAAGTTTAGTTGTTTGTCGTGAAGGTATTATGTTGAAGTTGTCATTATTGTTACTTTTACTATTTGAATGCATTTACAACAAATAACCCAATTGGAAATTTAAAGGTTATGCCTGCATACTAGAGGCCTGTAACAAGACCACTTACAATTCATTTCAATTCAATGCACACAATGAGTTGAAATTTTTTTCCAAATCGTTTGATGATTCGTTTTGTGTTTTTTGTTTATTATGTTAGTATGTATGTACATACATACCTATGTACAGTAGAGCACAGTGCGTCGTACCTCCTATAATATAAAGTATTTTGCAAGGAGGTTTCGAAAAAAATTTTTTTTTTTTTTTGCCGAACGTAGGGAACATTTTTCTTTATCAGGGGTGTTCTGGAAATCGAAAACGCAAAACGCAAGAATTTTTAAGTTATTTTTAATACACTCTTAATCCAATTTTTTATAATTTTCTTATAGAATTCTGTTTAATTGAGAAATATTTGTATTTCTTTTAATACAAAAATCTTATTGAAAAACGAATTTTAAATTCTTGCGTTTTCGATTTCCAGAACTCCCCTGTATATCTTAGGCATTTACAGTCCGATCTTAAAGTATAATAGATATATCAATGTTTTTGTCTCGAGAAGACCAATTTAGGGGCCTCAAGTATCTCGTTCTAGTATTTATCCACCAGATCTCTGTTCGTACTACCATAATGTCAGAAATTTAAAGCTCGCAAGAAACTATTAAACGTTTGTTAAGGGAGTAATTCTTAAATTTTTAAATTTAATTAGAAAATTAAAGCTTGCTAAAAATCAGTACAGTTTTGCCAAGGAAGAATTAATGTAGGTAATTCCTGCAGGGAAGCAAGGTTGCCAATTTAGCCATTTTCCGGCTAGATCTGGCGATTTTTTGTTTATCTAGCCATACAAAAATGGCTAGATTTTATCTAGCCAATTTGTTTCTTCATAGCCATTTTTTATTTTCATTTTTATAATAATTTGTTGGCATTTTTTTATATTAAATGTACTTTGATATTGATTTACATTTAATACATTTAGATGCAACAATGTCGTTTACCGCAAATGACAGTTTTAGCAGCGTTGAATATCAACGGTACTTATCATAAAACCTCACAGAGCTTATGCAGATAGTAGTGGGCACCCGCAAAACTTGCCGAAAGCACTACTTATATTAACAACCATGCGAAATTTCAATTCGGAATTCCTCTGTCGTCAAGTGTCGATGATAATCATGAAGACAGAAAATTTAATTTAGAAAATTTAGATAGTTTAAATATTGACTGCCTTAGGGCTAATGCAACTACAATCAAAGGCATTCTTTGATTTTTTATCTTTGTATGGTCTTGAAAACATTAAAAAGTGACTTGATTCAGTGGGTGAAAGATGATGATGTATGGTGTCAACGGATATTCACTGAGCCCAACTTTTCTGATTGCACTGACTTGCCAATCTACGTGCATTTTGAGAAATTTTTGCAGATGACTTGGTAGAAATACATACTAAAGAAAGTTGCAGGTAAGCAATTTATAGTAGACAAGAGAACCAAAAAAAAAAACTCGATGAATAAAATAGGAGTTTTTCTGGGTATCCTAATTATAACAGATTATGCTTCAGTTCCTTCAAAGAGGAATTATTGGCCAAACGAAAGCGATCTTTAAAATTCAATGGCTTCGGATCTTATTCGTAGAAATTATTTTGATACGATATTTCGCCATACACATTTAATTCCTAAGGCAGAGCAACGAGATGATAAAATCTGCAAAATACTTTTTTTTTTTTTTTTTTTTGGTAAAATACATTAAAAAAAATAGTTTCTGTTACCTTTAATGTAATAAAGATAAAGTTTTGTTTATTAATCAATTTTTCTGATTGTATGTATGAAAGGCGGCCATACGCACCACGACCCAGAGGCTATTTTGTGCAGCCCATACATCTCACCATGTCAGGTTCAGGCTACGTATAAAGCCTATTTCCCTGCCTGGTGAACGATTATAAACATCAGTTGGGTTCATAATTTGCCTCCCGAAAATGTTCTGCCTGGAGGTCCCCAAGGTGGGATAGCAGCAGAGCAGAAGTTCTGACGTTGCATCATCAACCTCACAAAATCTGCATATCTTGGTAAATACATTAGCCATTGTAAGCTGGTGGTATCTTAAACCACAGTGCCCCGTAAAAAGGCCAACTGTCTAAGTTCCGCTTTTTCAAGCTTAAGTAGCTTACATGGCCTGCCACGGGACAGTGTCACAAATCTCCTGGACTTTCTTAATCTAGAAGTGAACGTCCATGTGTGAAGAATTCACGTTCTTAAGTGAAAAACTATCAGGTTATTCAATTATTTTAAATTTTTATTAATCAAAATGAAAATTTTTCGATTAATCAAAGAACTGATTAATCACCATTTTGATTAGTCAATGTTTTAGATTCGGGGACCGAAAATAACAGATATTTTGAAATTTTAAAACAAAAAAAGCATATAGAGAATTAAATGCTGACAAACTGATTCAAGTATACCATATTGATCCTCATGAACTTTTCTATGATAAAATATTATGGTTTTTAAAGTTTTGATTTTTATTTTTTCGATCAATAATTACAGTTGTTTTTTATTTATATTTTTTTGGACAAAAATAACAGTTATTTTTGATTTTTAATTTTTCGATCAAAAATAACAGTTATTTTATGATTTTTATTTTTTTGAACAATAATAACAATTATTTTTTATTTTTATTTTTACGAGCAAAAATAAAAGTTATTCTTTAACGAAATGTACGTGTTATAATTATTAGGTTGTCTTTTAATATTTATTTAAATGTGTGATCATCATTGGGATATCTTATGCGCATCAAAATAAATATTTAAAGTCAACTAAATAATTGTAACACGCACATTTCTTTAAAGAATAACTTATTTTTGCTCGAAAAAATAAAAATCATAAAATAACTGTTATTTTTGATCGAAAAAAATAGTAAATGTAATAATTTAATAAATAATTGAAAATAATATTTGCATTTTCCCCTGAACATATTCATTTAAATCATATTCATTTAAACGTTGTTTTGCCTAGAAAAGTGAAAATTGTTCATACCAACATAGAAACCTTTGCCGGCTCATGCGCAACAACTTTACTAAAGACCATAGCATGACCAAATGATATAATTTATTTTGAGTTATTTTCAATGGTGCCGCCTATCGGAAATTGGTCATACCAACCTAGAAACCTTTGTATGCTAATGCCCAACAGCTGTGCTAAAGATCATAGCATGATCAAATGCACAGTTTATGATTTAACTCATTTCGAGTCATTTTCAGTGGCGCCACCTGTCTGAAATTGGTCATATCAACTTATAAATCTTCGCCGGCTCATGCTCAACAACTTTGCTAAAGATCATAGCACCGTCAAATGCAGAGTTTACGATTTAATTCATACTGAGTAATTTTCAATGGCGCCATCTATTTTAGATTTTTTTTGCTATTCTTCTTACTTGGTCATTATTCGAATAATCGAAATCGGTCCAGCCATTCTTTAGTTATAAACGTAGTAACTAACGCCACTTTCTTTTATATATACAGATTACTTTAAATTGGTTGTCTAAAGTAAAAATATTAGTAAAAAGTATTTAACATGACCACATTAATAAATAAGTAATATTTCTATTATTTTTAAACATATTGCCCAAAAATAATATCATAAAATGCAAACATTTATTTTATTTTTTGGTTTAAAAAAGGGTAAATCTAACAATAAATTTTCTTACTTTATGAATGGTTTATTAAAGGTTCAATAGACTATTTTGCGTTTCTTAATACAACTTTAGCACTTTTTGCTTATAAACGGGCTATTAATCATAAATACATTTTTATGAATACGGCTATTAGTTTATAACTTATCTTTTAATCATATATCGCTAGATTCCAATTTTCTGTTTCTCTTGGACTTTCACTATAGTGGTGATTGCAAAGGGAATTGATTACCATCACATGATTACAATTACAATTTGATTGCAATTGAATTGATTGTATTCGTCTTGCATCGTTCATCATCATTCCATATCTGAAATCATTTTGAAATGCAAAAATTAAATAAATTTGGTTGAAATCATTTTGATTGCAAACACAAATGATTGCAATTTGAACAGCTCTGGTACATAAATAAAATGTTGTAAAATTGCAAAATAAACGAACAAATGAAGTGGTTTTTTTAAATGTTGTAGGTATATGAAAGAAGTCCCGAAATCCCGGGGTTCCAAATCCAATACCAAAAAAAGGGAATCCCGAATACCGGGATTTTTAAAAATCAATCTCGGTGGCATCCCTTATGCATACTCTTAAAATCTGCAAAAATAACAAGAGGTACGCAAATTACTATCAACAGAACCAAGTACATAAATAAGTAGGTATAAGAGATTTCTTTGGCTTTAAAAATCGGCCAAATCGACCTATTATATTACCTAGCGCATAAACAAATGTACTCCCGGAATAAGGATTTTAGTAAAATAGCGATAATGCAATATTATCTAAAGAAAACTGTAAAACGTATGTACATAGTTATATACATACAAACATGTGTAAGTCTAAAATTTCAACATCAATCTAAAAATTATTTCAAAAAAGATGCCTTTCAGAAATTTTACTATTGTGAAGAGTTAAAAGTTTACCAATAAATCTAAAGATTAATCTCGAAAAATTTGTTATTTTTTGTTAATTAACAGTTTTTTTAAGACGCTCATTATTTGTAATATTTTATTAAATTTTGCATTTTAAAATTGATGAATTTTTCTACAAAAAAAATAATTATAACGGTAAAATGTTATTTACCTATTGTTAAGAATTTAAACATACCCACTTGGAATATTCTCCAGTACTTTTCGCTTATAGTCCATTCCGCTCAAATTAAAGCCAACGGATTAAAGCCAAAACTGTCATATTTCCTTGCAGATTTTTTCGAATTTCATACAAATTATTTGTTCTAAGGTCCATTTCGCTTATAATCCATTTTTGTTTAAAGCCACATTTTCTTTATGCAGAAAAAAAAAATTACAGTCCACTCTATTTTTTATATTTTTTTTTTATACACTGGCAATATGTTTTTGTTTACCTTTCTGGTAACTTTTATAAATGTCAAATTTTTGTTAATTCATAAAAGTAGAAAAATTACTAAACGCGTTATATTGAGTGGTTTATTTGAAGAAAATAATTTTTGTTTAGTCCAAAATGTCGATTATACTAGGATTCACTTATTATCCATAAAATGGCTTATAAAAAAATCGTTTATACCTAGTCCAAATTCGCTTATAGTCCAAAAAAGTTGTGGGACTATAGTACTGGAATATAAGCGTAAAGTAATGTACTTACTCACTAGAAAAAAGAACAACACAATTTTAACAATCACGAAACAACAACAAAATGAACTTTTTTGTCATGTTTTTTTTTCTAAATAAATACACAGCATTAAAGGTTGTCGGAAAAAATAATAAGCCCCATGTAACACCTAAACAAACTAACACACACTAATGCACACACACGTTTAATACACAAATATACAAAATCCGTACAAACATAAAACATTTAGTACGTTTAATGCATCAAACATCCCTCCAAGCAATCGCTATCGCGGAAGTTCAGAAACTACTACGGTGGCTATCCGTTTAACTTCTCCACCCCTAAAAAAAGCACCTAATATTTTGATTTGTAAAATCTGTGCTCTTTTCGGTACAATATAAAGGTTGTTTTTTTTTAGCTACATAAGAACTTAAAATGATATTTAATGAAAGGCAGAAATATTGTTGGAATACATTTTTTTATTATAATCTGGTGTATAATTTCATGGAATTTTTTTTTTAAATATGATTTCCGGCATATGTGCGCCGTGGCTACTAGTTACAGTGCAAGAGTTTGAGCTGTCCAATTTTTGACAACTCTTTCCAATAAATCTGGCTGTATGGCGTCAATAGTGGCTTGAATATTGTCGGAATAAACTTAACATAACCCAATATAAAGTAATTCAGAGGATTACCACTTCTGGAAATGAAGTTGGCACAAAATTGATTTTGCAATAAGTCGAGGCGCGCTGTATGGCAAGTTGCGCCTTTATGGAATTAAATGACGTTCATGTTCAACTGATTTTTGGAAAAAATTTAGTCAGCATGTCTTGATAGCGCTCGCATTAACATAAAGGCAGCTCCTTGCTCATTTCGAAAGAAATTAGGACCGATGGTTCCGCTAGCGTGGAAACCGCACCAAACAGTCAATTTAAATGGAAGTAATAGTGATTCATTAATGGCTTGAGGATTGTCTTTAATTCAAATACGGCAATTTTGTTTATTTACGTTGCCGTTGAGCATCATCACTAAACACAATTTTTTGATAAAAATGCTCATCTTCGGCCACTTTTCAAATGAGCCCAATTAGAAATAAATGCGATGCAAACGATGGTCATTTGGCCTCAATTCTTTAACGGGCTGAATTTTATAGGCTCAAAAGCCAAGATCCTTGAGGCCCTATGTAATGCTCGTTAAGGAAGTTGTTACGTAGGTAGATGTTGGTAAAAGGCATTAATAGTAGCAAAAAGGTTAGACAAGAGTTTATTACAAAAACGCATTATTATTGATTAAAAAACTTACAAAATTATTTTTTTTTTAACTGAAATTGCACATACGAGATTTTTGTCTTTGTATTTATACATTTTTGTAGCAATTAAATATACAAACATTAGAAAAACCTTTAAACAAAGAAAAGTCAAATTATCATCCATGTCACAGAATAAAACTTCGTTCGGAATGATTCCGTTGGGAACCGAAGAAAACATATTTATATATTGATACAACGTATATTTTGATAGTTTTTTGGTCTTTGAGATACCCAAAACTCCCATTTCGTTCATTACAACAAAAATGGTTTATTCCGAAAAGTTTTTTCGTAATTTTCTAAAGCACCAAAATACGAAAAAAAATGAATTCCGTTTCCGAACGGAATTGTACTCTGTGACATGGCTGTATAATTATCAAATAAATAATATTTTTTGTCAAAATTAAGACAACTTCAAATAATACAACATAACTAATGCATTATTTAGCAACTTGTTTGGCCTAAAATTAAAAAATAAATCAAGAAATTTAACTAAACAAAAATTGCTAATGTCTAAATTAATTTTTCCATGTCTAAACGGGATGAAAAATGGCTAAATCTAGCCATTTAATGGCTAAATTGGCAACACTGTACAAAAACAAAGGATACAACCTTCATGTTTTCATAAACTAATCTAATAATGCCATGCAGTTGGATTTGTTGAATTCTTGTGATGTGTGTATTTGGCACTACCAAAGCAGCCCATGGCCAGCTTATATCTATGGTTTAAAACTTCCGGTTAAAACAAAGATAGCAATCTTCCCAGGGGATTGGTGCTTTGATAAGTTCGCGTACTAAAATGTAAATTTTTCCACATTTTTAAAATATTGCAAACTTTTTTACTTTTATTTATGACACATTTTTATAATGAAAAATAACATTTGCAAAAAGTTTTAAAAGGCGAGTATGTACCTATGTGCCTATGCCTCGATGTCGAACGAAAATTTCGTTTTTTTCACTATAATTTAAAACAAACTTATAAAATTTGTTTTTGTTTTAAATGTAAGTTAAGCGAACGAAATTTTCGTTTGAAGTACAGGTAGAGTTAGTTTTTTTTTCTGTATTATCCCAAGTTATAAAGCCGATCCACCACGGCTTTGCAATGACACTCGACTTGCAGTAAAAGAAATGCGGAATAATTTAATTGAAGCTACCATTATAACAGGAAAGTATAAAGGAACAGATGTACTGTTGCCACGCATTCCGATGCCAACTGATTTACCCATCGATTTAAAACGATTACAGTTTCCTGTTCGGTTAGCGATTGCAATGACTATAAATAAAGCCCAAGGGCAATCTCTACAGGTTTGTGGCTTAAATTTAGCAAATCTATGTTTCTCGCGTAGACAGCTTTATGTTGCATACTCGCGTGGAAAACCAACTGATTTATATGTTTATGCTCCAGATGGAAAAACGAAAAACGTTGTGTATCCTTAAGCATTGCAATAATTAATTAATAATTTAATAAAAAAAATTTTTGTTTATATATAAATACTTTTTGTTTCATTTTATAACGATTTGGGTAGCGAAGCACACCGGGTTAAGCTAGTATACATATCAGTGATGGAAAATTTAAAATTTTATATGGTACTGACCACCAAGCAAAAGAGTACTTTTTTCAACATTTTGGTAATTTTTTTAAAATTATTTTTTTTTTTTTTTGGAAAATAAACTTAAAAATATAAAACTAAAATACATAATTTGTTTGTACATATCTCAGCCATTTATGGACCGAGCTGCTCAATTTCAACAGCAAAATTCTGATGAGGATATCTGACATTAAAATAATCAACAAGCTGTGTTGCCATAATCTTTTGATAAGAATTTACCAAAACTTTAAAAAAAATATGATAAAATCTGATAAATCGTAAAATGAAGAAAATCGGCTAAGATTTAAGCGAAAAAAAAATATTTTTTTAAATTTGCTTACAATATGATAATCTTCTGAATTTTTATAAAAAAAATTATGCTAAATATTTGATTAATAAAAATGAATTTAAGTTTTGTTGGGGTTAATTGAACTGTTTATGCGTTTTACACCAAATTTTAATTTTTTTAATCAGGATTAATGTGTAGTTTATAGAACACGAGCGCCTTACTCGTCCGTTCAAATAACATTTAAAACAAAAACAAATTTCAAAATTTTGTTTTTATTTTTAATGAAAGTTGAACGGACGAGTAAGGCGCTCGTGTTCTATAAACACCACATAAGTTCGTCGAATTAAATTTTCATTAAATTATTCTAATGAAGAAAGGAATTTAACAGCACAAAATGATTTAAAATTTTATTGATCATTTTTATTTTTTACTGAGCGGGGCATCGAACTCGGGCCGAATTCACATGTTTCGAGAATAACCGCATTCTGTTCATCAGAGTTTTTGCAGTTTCACCCTTTCCGCCACTACGTCAACTATAGTCAAACATCAATCTTTTAGCCAACGAAATTTTTGGTGGATCGAAATCCGCTGTAATTGATAATCAAGTTTCCAATTTATTTACGCCTCTTCCTTACTTGTGTTTTTAAGTACTTTTATCAAGAATTTTTCTTGAATACCAAAGTTCATTTTTTTGTTTTTTCTCTTTTTATATTGAAATTTTTTCACAGCCTGAAGGATATTTAAATTTTTAAACATAGACCTCGTGCCATAGCTTTACAATAATTAGTTTTCTTCTGGTTAATTGAACCGTTTATGATTTTTAATACAAGTTTTGATTCATCTTGTTTTATATTCATTAAATTATCCTAATGAAGAGAAGAATTTTAATATAAGTATACATATATCATAAAAATTTTTGTTTAAATAATATTATAAATTATTAATGTTCGTTTATTCGTTTGTATAAGTAATAAAAATTTGAATAAGAAATTGTTTAAAAATATGTATGTACATATGTAAAGTAAGTCGTTTGAAAAAAATATTTTCCAAAATAAAAATACTTCGAAATTGCCGATGGAATATTTAAAATATTGATTCGAAATTTTTACGGAATAATTTTCTTGCTATATTTAACCATCTAAAAGGTACTACGTTAAAAAAAAGAGTTTAAAGTCAAATAACGACCAGTCTCATTTACATTTAGCATTAAGGTAAGATTAGGAGTCGAAGTTGAAATTTCAGCGGTTGGAGTCGGAGTTAGTACTTTTAGGTGACGACTCCACAGCCCTGGTTATCAATGTTAAAAAAATAGCAACGCTAAATTTCTAAGAAAACAAGTATAACAAGAAAAGAGTACTAAAACGGACGTGGGGGTACCGTGGTATTTTTGAAAGGAAAAAGTACTAAAAAAAGCACCATAGTACTGAATTTTCCATCACTGATACACATATATGTTTGCTCGTAGCTGTATATACAATTAGGGATGGTGGTAGCATCATGCTTCAGGTTGGCTGTCGTAGCATTATGTTCTTTTAACATTAAACAGCAAACATATTTTATTCCGTCAAAGTAGGCTCTGTTAACTACCGTTTCATCCAAAAAAAAAACTATTTCATTTTTAAGAGGTTCAATAACTGTATGCTTTGTTTAAACTCTAACGTTTTCTTGCGATTGCGTTCATAGAGTAATGACATCTTCCGAGAAATTCTTCGAAACAGTTCAGCTGCTCTCGGACGTCGCTTAATAATATAAACGTGTGGGTTTTGGCACGTTTTCACCAAACTTACCCATATGCTGAGTCAAATATGGACGGTAACATAAATATTTAAACTGGATAATGATCCAAAGCCTACTGCTGTACAAGTTAAGCAGTGGCTTAAACTGCATTGCATTGGACATCATACTCCAATTAAAAAATATTTATAATAACATCTTTATATACTTACAACGTTTGCGGCAACTCAAGTGGGTTTGCATTATCACGCAACTATCTCCTAGCAACTCTGCTCGTTTTTTAAATGTTGCTGATTTTCTGCTTCTTCAGCTACCATCCTAAACATTATATTTTTTTATCAAATATTATTTTCGGGAATGAAATATTTTATTAATTAATTCATTTATTAATGATGTGCTAATAATCCCAATTTTTGAATGAAAACACTGAAATTAATTGTTGTGGGAAAGCTAGTTTCTATGCGCATTTCGCTGGTGGCTTAGGCCACCTCGTCAGGAAACTTTTTCCAAATACTTTAGAAAAGCTAAAAATATTATACAAGTAGGACCATAAAGTGAATAAGAATTTTAAACACTCAGGTCTTGCATGTAACAATATCAAAGCTTCAACAAAGACACAACAATATACCGTCAATTTTTCTTTCTTACATTCCCCTACAATTAGCTAGTTTTTTTCCCAATACGAATTGTAGTTGTAAGAGGATAGAAAGAAAAAAACAAAATTAAAAAAAAACAAGTTGCTTAAATAAAGCAGCTTGCCATTTCAGTTTTTTATTTGCCGGGCACATGCAAATTTATTATCAAATATTTTTTGCTTTTTATTCAAAATTATTTTATTTTTCACTTATTCGCTTGTTTTTTTACAAAAATATTTACAAGTTTTAAGTCAACACAACACAGCTCAAGCAAAACAGCTGACTGCGAATATTCGAAATTCCCTTTCCCATAATACTATTCTCCCCGTCTGTTTAGAATAGGAAAGTTTTATTCCCGGGAAAAACTAATTCCCAGGGAACTCATTTCCCCGGGAATATTTATAATTGGGATGAATGTGTCCCTTATTGTTTGCACGTAGCTGTATATAGGTATTTAAATCTACAGAAAAAAAATCATTAAAAAAACCCTAGTTGTAACCATACCCGATTATCTCAAATGTACTAATGCCAATGCAACAATCTACAATTTCTGTGTGGCCTTTATTCATATACCGCGAAAAGGATTTAATTTAAATTTGCTTTGTTTCTATACCATCTGCCTTTGTTTATATACCCTTCAATTGACTTAAACATTTATGTATACAAAATAATGCATTAATATTTCGATATACCTACTTGTAGCTCCACTGAGTCGACAAATAAATTATTCACTCTTAAATTTAAAATCTGTGCTCTTAAGTGATTTTTCAAATTACGTTTAGATTTTTTAACTTGCTTTAACGTCAAAAGTTGCACTCTTGCGAAAAAGCAAAAGTGCGAAAATATAACAAGTAGGTCTAAGTAGGTGCAACATTATCAAAGTAAAAGCATAACAATTTTGCGAATTTTTATGACATTGCCAAATCGAAAAAAAATGCTTAAAATGTACTCATAAAATCAATTCTACACTAAACAACAACGCAGAAATACCATTTTAACGTAAATTTTTCTTTCAATTGAAAAATATTATAAATTGTAGTATTTAAAGATGAACTTTGTGAAAAATAAAAAAATTTAAAAAGAACAAGATTAAAAAAAAATTAAGACTCAGAAATAATAAATGGAATACTTTGAAATATTTTGGGGTAGATAAGTTATAAATTCGACTCATAAATTAATAAAATTAATCATTTTGTGTATTTTTCAAGAAATTTACGGTTCAAATTTATAAATTTTTTTTTTTTTTTTTGAATAATCGTATTGGATATTGTCAAATGGAAGGTGTGTTGCTTAAAACATTGTTTCGAAAAAGCTGAAGATTGAAGGTGCAAACAAAATGGGTTGCTCACGTCAAATAAGAGCAAATATGTTCATTTGCAAGGGTAAAAAAATTTACGTGAATACCTTTGCTATATATGGTTATACGAATAATTTATAAAATTATTTATAAGAATAATTTTTTTTAATAATTACACAAATAAAATTATTAAATTTCTCCTATCACCAAATTTGTTCTAAATTCATAATATCAAGCAAAAAAGTTGTTGATTTTGCTTTGCACCTATTACCAAAATGATTATATTGATTACTAAAAATTTTAAAATTTTGAAAAAATATTTTCAATAAATGATATTTTTAATTTTAATTAAAAAAGTGATCAAAAAACTTTCATATTTTAAACAATGTGTTAATTTATTTAAATAAATATTGACAATTCCCAACAACAATTCTTTCTTCATGTTTAAATTATTTTATTTTAAACGAAAAAAAGTCAATTAAGATTTTTTGTTATTTAATTAAAATTTTAATTAAAAATTTATTTCAGAACAACTAAAATGTTAATTAAATCAAAATTAAATTTTTTCAGCTAAAAAAATTATTGATTCAATTATCACATTAATTAAATTAAAATACTTTTTAAACCATTTTTTTAAATGATAAAACACTTTTTTCTGTGTAGAAATGTGTTTATTTTATTGAACTGTTTTCATCCAAATTTTTATTTTTTAGTCTGGTTAAAGTTCATTAAATTTAATTTTTATTAAATAATTTTTATAAAGAAAGAAATTTTACAACAAAAAATTAAATAAAATTTGTTGATAATTTAAAAAAATGTGATTAACTAAAACCTTTTTTTTGATTTTTTTTTACAGGTTTCCGAAAATGATTCTCTTCCAAAGGTGCTTTGTAAGTCATGTTTTCGTCAGGTGGAAGCAACAGCTTCTTTATCGAAAATTGCCCGGCATACCCAACAAGTATTTCGTGACTTTCTATTAAGCAATTTAGTAAGTTTGAGAATTTTAAATTTTGTTTTATAAATGCTCTGTTTTAATTTTTTTTATAATGTGTAAATCTGTTATTTTTTTATCTTCATTTTAGCCCAAAGGCCCCTCCGTAAGTTCAAATACCTCTGAATTCACATCTTCCGATTTTATGGGCAACAGAGATATTACTAATGAAAAAAATAAAACAGATGAAATTTCTGTACCGCCGGTACCAGCAAACACTGTTGTTCAATTGCAACCTCCTGCCGTATCAGCAGCCCTACTACCACCTCCACTATTACAACCGTTAATAACGTCGTCACATAAAAATGATGTTATTGTCAATGTTTCTGTATCTGATCCCCTGACACGTGATAATCAACAAAAAATGATTTCTAATTCACAAAGAAGACAAAGTTTATTATTAGAATCGCGTTTTACACCTAAATCGATAGCGCAAAAGCCAGCAACAGTAACCGGGGCCCCAAGACCGATAGCTCCAAAACCACATCAGGTATTAGATAACGTAAATACAACGAATAACTTGAAATCTACTGTAACACCATCATTAAACTTTTACCCACTTAAAACACAACAACAGACTAAACAGCCACAGCTTCCCCAGACAACACAAATAACAACATTTAGTAGTGGGGGTTATGTTATAGGACGTATTAATACAGCCGCAAGTGATAAGGAAGAGGACAAAAAAATTAATTTACCTTTAACGGCCACGGCCGACAATATTTTGCAGCAAAAGCGAAAAAATTTGGTAAAGGCTTTGAATAACATTAAAGCCAATAATTCGGGACAAGTTTCGTTATTAAAATCGTCACAGCAAAAACAAAATGCAGCGTTGAAAACTATCTTAAAAACTCCCTTAATCGAAGCTGTTAATCAGGCGGCAGAAGATGAATTACCTGAAAAGATTATAATAGCCGCACCAAAAAATAAGATTTTGACAGAAAAATTTAAAAAGGAACCCCTAAATTTGAGTAGTAAATTGCCAGCAGCACTAACACAGCTGCCGACTACATCCACTTCAGCCACAATTACAGCCATTGGACAACATCAGCCAGAACAAGTTAATTCATTCACGGGTGCCTCTCCACAAAAACCAGCATTCCCTGAGGATATTCTTTTGGGCCGTGTTATACGTGATATGGATTTATTAAAATTAATTTTGAAAGCATTAAAATGGCCAGTAAGCAGACTAAACATGGAATTTCAATTACAACGTTTAAAGAATTCCAGATTTACTGATATTATGTCGGATTCGAATTTATTGCAGGACACAGATTTAACCCAATTATTAGGACCCTATTTGGGCCCAGTTTTAATGGCGGCTCAGGCTTTGCAACAGCAACAACAACAAATATTGAAAAATGCTGCTTTATTAAATCAAAATATTTCCAACACCTTTACAACTCCTACAAAAGTGTCGGCTTTAGAGGCAGCGCAGGCTGAGATTAACAAATCTATACCCTATAAACTGCCACCGGAAACATCGGTGCAATTAGTACCCGCCACTCCAGAAGAAACAGAAACTACCCAATCTCCCCCTCTACCCACTGTAAACACTTCAACCACCTCGTCCGCTGCTGTAAAGAGAGATAAAAATAAAGAAACAAAAACTGCAGCAGTACCCCAAAAAAGACAACGTAGAGCTGCTGCTCAAAGGGCCAGAGAATCTATTGTAATATCAGATGAGGAAGAAGCCTCAACTGAGGATGAGGCTCCTAAGAAACCAAGACAACGTAAATCTGCGCCCAACTTACAAATTGAACTTAATCCTAATTTCATGTCTCACTTAAACTTTCTTAACGGTTCTGGCGGCAATGAAGCTGAGGAACTTATGGCTCTGCTGTTGAAGCAAAAAGCGGAAGTTTTGAAAGACAAAAAAACACAACGACGTAGACGCAACAGTGTTTCTAATTTAATAACATTACCGCCGAGCGAATTTGATGCTTTAATCGATTTAGATGATGATATTGTATTAATGGAACCTGTAACCACCACTAGTTCCACAGACACAGCCTTAACAACTTCAAATCAAGAGGCTCAACGACAAAAATTAGATTTCAGCAATACATTTGTTATACCCTCTGTACCTTTAATTACCAGGCCCATTATAAAACGTAGAAAAACTGTTATACATTCGCCTAAGAATAGATTCGATTTGTCTATTGAGTTAAAAGATAAATATCAAACTCCCATATCTTCTTCAACTGCTGCACAAGCTAAAGAAAAACTTATAGAAGAAACCATTAACCAAGTAGCGACTGGCAATATAACAAATAACGAAAATAAAAATCAACAGAATCCTGCAAAGAATAAAATCTCTGAAGCTTCTCCAACAGCTTCTGTAGAATTGCCTCCAATTAAACCTCCCCAACAAAAGAAATTACAAAGTAAATCCACCTTGGGCCAGCAACTTTTGGAAGCTATAGGATTGCAGCAAATATCTCCTAAATTGATTAATAGCTCCCAGACCGAAGCGGCTAGTTCCTCCACATTACCCAATGCCTTACCGGCATTGCCAAATAGTAAGCAGTCCATACAACAAATACGGTCGGCTTTGAAAAAGTCTCTCAAACAGGCTCAAGAACAACAACAACAGAGGAAAAAGGAATTGTCCGCTTCCAGTAATAACACAATAATACAAGACGCCGACTCAACCACCAAGCCGGCAACTAAAGAAATTGTTGTTGTGGAGGGAAAAGGCAATAAAGGCGATAACTGTTCTTCTATAGTGGATGTGGAAGATCAAATTGACAAGGTCACACTTATGGTGCGAAATAATGATAAGGTCAACAGCGAGAAATCTACAACGAATACAACCACTACCACAGACACTTCTGAAAGGAAAGAATTGAAAAAATCAACCAGCACTAAATTACAAGACCGTCGTCGTACCCTGCTAGCAGCAGGCTCGAAAGGTGTTGGAGGTCGCAATACAGCAGATAAGGAGAATCCTATTGAAGAGGAAAAGCGAGAGAATGTTGAAAAAAATATTGAACATTCGAAGGAAAATGAGTAAGTTTTTATTTATACTAGTTTTAATTGAATTATTTCTTATTTTGTTTTCTTTTTTTTTAAGGAAAATGTATAAAGAGGATGCTAACATAAGTTCTTCCTCCGCTGCTGTTATTAATTTATCAAATGAGACTACTGCTCCCATCAAATCCGAAATAGTAGCACCTAAGAGAAGAGGACGTAAACGTTTGGTGGACAAACAAATTGAACGAGAAGCTGCTGAAGCTCAAGAAAGAGAAAAGGATAACAAATCATCTCTTAACTTATCAGAGAGATCGCGAACATTTGATAAATCTAAAGATGAAGACACGGAGATTTCAATAAGCAACATTAAAAATGAGGAAGAAACTGAAAGCAATAAGTAAGTTTTTGTTTCATTGAAACAAGATCAGTTTCAAATTTAATGTTATTTATGGTCGAATAACAAGTAATTGAGGCGTTCAATAACATTGAAATAAAGTCATATTATTTCAAAAATCTTTAGTTATAGCCCAAAGTTATTCAAAAATCTTTGGAACTTTTGGTAGAACGTATATTGAAATTCATTTATAGGTGTGAATTTAGATCAGCTATTCTTCATTAGCAATTAATACTATTTTTTAAACTGGAGTTTGCCAAGTGGTCGAAATTCGACCATAATTTTTTATGCAAATATGAAGAAAACATACATATAAGTATATCGTCGGTCACAGGTTGACAACTCTTAACACGTTTTTTTGTACTTTTCAGGAGACAAAAAAAAAACGGTATTACTCCGTTACTAAACCGTGTTGGAAGTAAATAAAAAAAAACCAAAATTAGTAGAATATTTATTGTAAGATGGTGTAAAGAAAACAAAGGTATTGAAATAATTTCAGATTAAAAAAAATTTAAATAAATAATACCCCGATTCGATTTTTTTGCGAGTTAAGAGTTGTCAACCTGTGACCGACGATATATCAATTTAAATGTTTAGAAAAGTCTTTTTTTTCGTCTTAGTGGATCGATTTGGCTAGGTACCAACCTCCGAACCAAATGTTCTCTTCTACTCAAGTCCGTATATGTTTAATTTAGTTTTTTAAGTTGAATTATATGAAAAAAAATCAGAAAGTACCAATTGAAAAGGAACAAGTACAAAAATTTCGCCTCTTAAGTATAGTTTATCAATCACTCAGGACCTTGTATGCTGAATTTTATGTTTCTATGTTCAGTATTATTAAAAATTCAAAAAGTACCAGTTCAAGAACGAAAAGTACCAAAAAGCTCTTCCTTACAGATTCTTATTCACTCAGAGCCATGCATGTTTAATTTTATGTTTCTAGGTCCAATACTAACGGAAATGCAAAACGGACCATTTGAAGACCAAAAAAGTTCCCTCTTATAGATATTCACCCATTCGGGACATTGGAGATTTAGTTTTATGTTTCTAGGTCCAATATTGAAGGAAATTAAAAAAAGTACCAGTTGTAGAACCTTTCCCTTACATATTCTTATTCCCTCAGAACAATGCATGCTTAATTTTATGTTTCTATGTCCAATATTTACTAAAATTCAAAAAGTACCAGTTGAAGAACAAAAAAGTGCCAACATTTTTCATCTTATAGGTTCTCATTCACTCAAACCTTGCACAAATAATTTTTTATTTCTAAATTCAATATTACAAAAAATTTAAAAATTACCACACGCAGCACGAAAAAGTAAAAGAAAGTAATTAAATTTTCCGTATTTCCCCTTTCTTAAAATTATTTCGCTCCGTTGAAGTATCAAAAATTTCAGTGTTGTAGTGGGAGACCATAATTTATTGCGTTATATGTCAATATACAGAGAAAAATGTTTTTAAAAAAACGTACCAATGGGTACGTTCGGAAAAGTACCAAATTTATATTTGTATTTTTTAGATAAGATACGAATTTGTTATAGCCTTTATTCCTATACTTATTGGTTAAAAATCTAAATGGGGAATTCAAAAGTTCCAAAATAAACCATTTTACTCTCTGTCCGCTTATTTTTATTATGAACAACTATAAGTATACATTTTTTTTTGGGTTTCTATTAGTTTTGGAGATATGAAGTCACCGAATTTTTACCCTTTTTACACTCTTAATAAAATATACATTGTGCACTTCTGTAGGTAAATGCCTTTTAAATGGTGTATTTTTTGTTTAAATCGGTTGACAAACAGAGACGGAAGTGTTCTTAACCGTTTTGCCTTTGCCGATTTATATATAGATAAAGATTGTCAATGTCACGATAAAGAGTTTTAAATTATATTTGGCGATTAATACGGATAAATGATATTCTATGCGTGCTCACATTTACTTCTACTTGCTCGACGATATGTTTGAATATCAGAGTTATTCCCCTGAAAAAATTAATATTAATCAACATAGCAATATTTTTAAGCTCTTTCTTTGCTTTAAAAATAAGTTTGTAAAATTCTAAAAAGCCAAGTGCTCATCTGAGGCCAAATGAACGATTTCGAGTTTGTATTAGGACAACAACATTTCTGGGCTCATCTCGGGTTCACCTTCAAAAATTATTGGCTGTAATGATAAACGCAAAGTAGAAAGGGGCTATCATATATGTGTGATGAAATTCAACTGATTTTGAATCAATCGATTTTTAAAGGTGTGATGATTTTCGAGAATTTTTATTTCTGAATTATACTCATAAGTTTTTGTTCAAAATACAGTTTGATTAACATAAATATGTTTAGCCTGTCCTTTTTTATTAAAAAGAAAACAGGTTTGTAAAACGTTTTTGAAACGGATTTTCTATTAAAATTTGTAACATAAAAAATATTTTAGGTTTATAGCAGGTTTATGAAACGAATTTTCTATGAAAATTTGTTTAATTAACCTTTTATTAATCAAAAATATTTTTTATGAATATGGGGGTAAACCTTTTATAAACTTATTTAATTTTTTTTGTACTCGTAAATGAAGAGGATAAAATTTAAAATAATATATACTACGTTTATACGCACGGCTTATTCGCAAATAATTATATTGCCAGTAGAGAAAATTGCCGCATAAACAGCGAATTAAATTATTATTTGCGAATAGCTAACTCACGAAAACAATTCCTTATTAACGACACTATTTGCAAATAAGATTTAAATATTGCCACACTTTTAACCGTTTTAAGTTTTAATTTCGATGTGGCTCATCCATTTGACAACAAATTTAAAATTAACTAAAAATTGTGCAAATAAAATATGCAAATACACAATAATGTTTTTTTTTTAATTTTTGATTTAAAAAAATTAAAAGTTTATATACATACAGTGACCAAATGATTAAATTTTTCATCTGGCATCACATAAAAATAAAAATTTTTTGTAAGAAAATTACACATAATTTAGTTTTTATTTTTATTTGCGAATAGGCTACGAATAAACGTAGTAATAGACAGCAAATTAAGGAAAATGTATTAGAATTTTTTTAAAGATTCTACCCAGCGGTAAAAAGAATGAGTAAAGAGGCCTAATAGAAGACGTTATATAGCAGACACAAGCCCTTCTCGCCGCATTCAATTCTTATTTATTTTTTACACAGGTTGTCATTGGGAGCGAGCCCTTCCACACTCGCTTTAATAACAAATTCGTTCCCTTCCCAAAGAAATTAAAACTAAAAAGGAGTAGCGAATGAGTGCTGAATATTTTTGAAGGTTTTTCAAAAAGAAATGTATACCTTCTAGAAGGCATAATTCTGAAGGCAGGATATCTTATGAAGCGAATATTTTAGAAAGGAGTATAGAGGCCTTCAAAAAGGCCTGCCACTTGCGGTCCTTTCAAAAGCTACCGCTGGGTAAAAATGATTATGTTGCTAAAGCGACTGCACATATTAGAAAAAGTTTAAACTTTCTTAAAGAAAATTTTATTGCGGAATTTCGTTTTTTCAAGTTCTTTCAATCAACTAAACCGTTTTTGAGTTACGCGAAAATATGTTGTGCAACCTTCTCCATTTTCGAAATAATGGTATATCACGAAAACCAGAGCTAACCTAAAAAACGGTTAGCACCACTGGATTCAGCGTACCCGAATTATGTTAAAACGCCTGGTCCCCGGCTTGTCTCAAAAAAATGAAAATTTCTAGCAAAGTATTATCTATCAAAATGCGATATGAGGGAAAAAATTTCATATCTGTTCGTTTGGATGGTTTGGTAATAAAACCGAGATATTTTTAATTGTTTGTCCCTTCACTTACATATCGGTCGACGTAAATGGCGCTATAAAAAACTAAGATATTTTTTAAATAGCATTACAATGCAAAAAGGTCGTTTAACAAAATGCAATTATTAGCTATTACATATATATTACAGATCATGGCGGCATTTTCGAAATCTGTACTAATTAATATAACAAAACACTAGGTGTGTTCATTTACAGAATATTATTGCTTATTTTCAATAGTTGTTACTAGTAAGTGTTCACGTACTCAAAAAACTTGCAACGAGAGAGTGAAAACAGAGCATAAAAATTTGAGAGACTAAAACTTTGCTGAAAATTTTTGATAGTAAAATTTTTGCTACCAAGAATTATTCAACCACCCGTTTCATGTTTTTGTTTACAAAACAAAAATAATTTTCATAATTTTTAAATTCAAAGTTTTTCAATAAAAGAAAATATTTATTTTTCTAAAATTAATGTACAATATTCTTGCACAAATAGTTAAAAACAAATGAATTTATAAAGAAATAATCTTATATATTACAGCTGAATAGTGTCGATAATTCTAACTTGCTAGTTTTTGCTGGTTAAGCGTTCTTTATTTTTTTTTTTTATATTTTTGAGTAATTGAGAGAAATTGTATAAATTTTAAATTTACTCTCTCGTTGCAAGTTTCTGCTAGTAAAGTAAATGAACACAACTACTGTCTGAGTACAAATACTTGACAAGAGTATTAAATTTATTCTAAATATTTTTCAAATTAAAAAAAATCTTATAGAAATAAATATGTATTTTTCTCTTTTTTCAGAACTTCTGGACGTCCTGCTAGGCAAAGTAAAACGCAATCAAAATATTATAAGGGACCCGAAAAAATAATGCAAGGCCGACGTTCTTTACCTTCTAGAACAACTAGAAATAGGTAAATTTTTTTTGGCTAAACAAAGATCTCAAAATTTATTACAATACCTTAAAGCAAAAATGAAATATCAAAATGTTTGTGTATAAAAATGAATTTCAAAAAACTTTTTGATATTTCTTTTTCCTCTTATAATCCCAATTGGCCTATAAGTATTTATTCTTTAATCTTTTCCTTACATGCTTCCTTGAATATCCCATTATTTCTTTTCTTTCTCTTTTTTCTATTTCGCAGAAAATATTCTTAGTCTTCAAAAGTCTAAGACTGTTTGCTAAATTTTAAGATTTTTTTTTTTCTTCATAAATATATTTATAAAAAAAAACTTTAAATTAAATGTAAGTCCTTCTATTAATTAAACAAATATAATTTGTTGTAAATATTATCTTAATTTTTTAATTTTAAAACACCTTAAAAAACATACACAACAAAATTATTTTGAAATAAAAAAAAATTCTATTATTTTTGTATTTAAGAAAGTTACATTTAGGTATGTGATGAAAATCGATCGATTTCAAAACGAAAGTTTTTGAAAAGTGTGAAAGTGTGATGAATTTCGAGAGATTTTAAAACCCATTTCCGAATTATAGTCTTAATTTCTTTTTCAAAACACACTTGAGTTAACACATATAATATAAAACTTTAAACAATATAGACAGAAAGTAAAAGGAATATGTTTAAGAAGTAACTTTTAACAAAACAATGAAAACTGTATTTACTGTTCCAAATCTTTTTGTTTCTGAATTCGATTTCCATCACGTACCTGATTATATCAATATACCACTTTACTTTAATATATGTATCATTAGATTACAATTAATTTCTAAAAGTTTTTAATTTGTTATTCAATTAATAAGTTTTTAATATTCTGTGGTAATTTAATTATTATTTTAAAAATATTGAATTAATGAGTAATTTTTATTTTTGTATCAACAAAAAATCTGCCATATTTCATTACATTATTTTAAAATAAAGAATTCATTTCCTCATTTCATATAAAATGCTCAATAAGTATTTCATCAACGGCCTGTTTATGGATTTCGAACGAAGCCTTCGTTCGCTAAACTTAAATGCAAAACAAAAACAATATTTTATAATTTGTTTTTGTTTTAAATATAAGTTAAGCGAACGAAGTTTTCGTTCGGAAATATATAAACAGGTCGTAAATTCATATTAAAAGAATTAAAAAAAGTTTTCATTTCTCGTTCCGTTTAAAAATCTTTTATTTGTTATTAAAAAAAAGTATTTAATGTTTTAAAGTAGATTTAATTTACATATTAATACTTCAAAAACAAAAATGAATTTTTTTTTTAAATAAAGTTAAGAAAGTTTTTCAAATTTAATTAAATCAAAAGGAGTTTTATTAAAATGAAACCAAAACAATCAATGAGAGCCTTAAGGTTAATAATTTTGTTAAATCTGCAATATCTAAAAATTGCAAAATATGCAAAAAGTTAAATATGTACTGTAGGGTGGGTTGGTTTTTGCAATCGATATTGTGCCATCGATTTTTCGATAGCTTATGGCAATAATAAAAAAAAAAAATGATATCGCCATCGTTTAACATGGGGTCTTCACCTGAGATAATATCTGATATAATATGTGAGAGAACGTCGGCAGAAAGAGAGAGCACATTTCTTCATGTTAATCTTAATCTTAAACAAGGGGAACATGTATCTTATAAGATTTCATAATTTACTGATTTTCGTACAGTAAACTTCTGTCGTTTTTTTATTGTTTTACTTTGTTTTTAGTATTTAATATTGTTTTTTTAGCACTTTTTACAAGATTTATTTTATTTGCACTAAAAATTTAACATTTTAATGATAGCGTCTTAATATTATTTATATATTTGTATGTATGTATGTGTATTTTTGACAGCTCATCTTATAAGACAGTTGTTATAAGATATCTGATAACAACTGTCTCATAACATTTATTATAATATTAATACTAACACTATTTGAGAGTCCACACGTAAGATAATACTCTCTGCGATTGAATTTGACGTTTGCTGAAGTAAAAATCTTATATCTTATCTCAGGTGGAGAACCTGTGTAAGGCGTACAATTTAACCTTGGCCAGAATATATTTCAAAAATTGGAAATCTGCGAATTTTTTTTTAACATATCTTAAGAATTAACATGTAAAAAAATCGAAATACTGGAATTATTTAGCCTATTTGCTATACTAAACATTTACCCCCATATCCATAAAAAATATTTTAGGTGTATTGCAGGTTTATGAAACGAATTTTCTATGAAAATTTGTTAAATAAACCTTTTATTAGTGAAAAATATTTTTTATGAATATGGGGGTTAGTATATTAACATAAAAGCTCGAGATCCAGGTTTTTTTTTTACAAAATCATATTTTATTTTCCAATATTTCGCTACAAAACATCGAGTAGCATCATCAGGGTTAAAGATATAATTTAAAAAATTCAAAAACAAAACGTTAAAAAAGTAGTTATCACTACTTCTTCTGATATTGCACTGAGTGCGAAATATTGGAAAATAAAATAAGATTTTATAAAAACAAAAACCTGGGGGGCTACTCTCTATTGCGATGCGAAAGCTAAATGCCAACTTGGTACTCTCTATCACTTTCGCAATATTGTTTGAAAATTAAGCAATACTGGTAATAAAAATTAAAGATAGCGCAGATTTCCAGTAATAAAATGGCAATATATGTAAAAAAAATTTGAAATCGGAAAGTTTAAATAAAAGAAATAATGATGATTTGCGAAAAGAAAAAAAAAATAAATAGATGCGAAAGACAAATGCGCAAACGCATTACAATTTTCTTTCGCATCGCAATAGAGAGTAGCCCCCCTGGACCTCGAGCTTAATTAATTACTTCTTTTATGTTAGAATAAAAAGGTCGAATAAAAGTAAACTTTAATAATATTTAGTATATTCATAAAAAATATTTTAGGTTTATAACAGGTTTATAAAACGAATTTTTTTAATAAACGTTTTATAAATTAAACATATTTTTTATGAACAAGGGGGTAAGTATTTAAGTAACATGTTGATTTATAGATCAGCCTGTGTTTGTTTGGCACAAAAGTATTTAGACTAAATATTGTTGCTTAAGTTCATCACGTCTTGGCTATGGGACCTTTAAATAAATTAAAAAAGTTAATGTTTCCTAAGTTAAAAATATTTCGTTCACACGGATTCTCTGTTCTACTCTTGAAACGCTTTTATAAAGGCCGAGTTACATAGAATATATACATAAATATATATTTTCCTTTTATTTAAAAATTAAATGATAAAAATTAAATAATATGGTTTACATATCGCGTTACTTTACAAAAGTTGATGTTGAACATAGGGCGTCCGTAAATTGTCTCCATTTGTAACGATCATTGGCTAGAGCTTTGACTTGCATCCACGACTTGTTGCTGCTTTCGGCTTCTCTTCTTACCATCCTTACCCAAGCGTTTCGGGGAAGACCAGGCAGGCAGCTACCTTGCGTATTTCAATCGAGTACATCTCTGCTGATTTCAGTAAATGGCCTACGTAGAATATAGCCACTCCAGAACCACTTTCGTAGTTTAATTTCTATCTTAAGCGGTACACATTTGGCCATGTATAAAAGTTGCTCCTTAGTCACCCAATGTGGCCAGAATATGCGCAGAATTTGTCTAAGGCAACGATTCATAAATGTTTGCAACTTTCTGAGTGTGGTTTGCGTTTTGCTCCATGTACTTAATATCCCTTGTACTTTGTTAATATACATTATTTTACAGATTTATCTTTGCCTTATATCATACGTTTTTGTTACCGCAACTTTAACCGTGCATGCGTTGAGTTGCTGAAAGCTATGTATTTTTTTGCTTTAATTCGTGTGTCAGCAAAAATAAATAAACTAAAAATAAATAAGTAAAATTGTCACGGTCCTGATTTAATATCCGTCATCAAAGTACTTTTTGTCTGCCTCTCCTCCGTTGTCTCGTTAGTGGCAGTTACAAAAACGGCATATAAAGTACAACGGATTCTATGTGATTCGGCCTTATATCGTCTAAAAAATTTCATCTTCAAAGAAAAGAAATTATCGTTTAGCAAAATTACAAAATTTTCTTGTTTCTGTAAAGTAGAAATATAATATAATAATTTTTTCCCCTCCACCACTAGTGATGAATGATGGTATACTGAGTTTGTCATTCCGTGTGAAACTTTTTTAAAATTTATTAAAGACCCCATGAAGTATATATACATACTATATCGCACTTGTTCAACAAAACTATATTACCTCCAAATTTTAAAATTTTCAGTTGAAGCAACACAATTTTTAATTTACCTTTAAGGCATATAAAAAAGAAGTTTTAAACCAATAGTTTCATTAGCAAAAAGTAGACAAAAAAGCACGATATTTTAACAGCGGTTAGATATGAATATTACGTGTCGATTTTTTCCAAAAATTAAATATATGAATATTTTGAGTTAATACACTATTGTTGAACAAGTGCGATATGTATATTCTGGGTCATTCAGGCCTGTTCTGATAATCACTTTTATTCAAATCACGTGATTTCAAATCACATGTGCCTTTTAAAATCACACGTTTGATAGTTTTGAGTTCCGTTTTTGTATGTTTTGGCGTGATTTTCAACTGCCGAAAGCATAAAAAGAAACATAAAAACGAAATGTTCTTCAGAACACCTCAAAATCACACGCGTGGTTTTAAAAGCACGTGATTTTCAGAACATGCCCGATTCTATGTCGATTTAGCCATGCCCATCTTTTAGAATCACGGCCACTTTCAAACGACACAAAAGAAATCAAGAATTATGAATCCAAATGTGAAACAACCACCCTAAAAAGTAAATTTTTTTTTTACAAAACTAACATGAATGGTGGCCAAATGCACGTCCTGATATAGGATCTTGCACACTAGAAATTACAATGCTAAAATTCCTGAACATCGGTCCATAATTTACCATAGGAGCCATAGAAAGTCTACACAACAGTTTATTACGCTTAAGGCCGCAACGAATAATGCTATTGTTAATAAATTTAGTTTGTCACAGTTTTTTACGACTGCTCAATTTCGGCAAGATCGGCCCATAATTTACCATAGGCCCCATATAAACACCACTCTCGGAAACCACTTAAGAAAGCCTAAACCCGTAACGAATAATGATTTTGTAATAAAATTTGGTCTGGTCTTAGACTAGGAATTACACTGTTAAATTCACGAAGACCGGTCCATCATTAACATAGCGTCCATATAAAGCCCAATCTGGGAAACTGTAGCAAATATAAATAATGTGATAAAATTTGGTCTAATTAAGCTTTATATGACATCACGCAATTTCTTTAGTTTTCATAAAGATTGGTTAATAACTTCTAGATGCCATATATGTCCTTCTCCTTACTGTCCTACACCTTACTGTTTCAAAGATATAACCCAACAATTCTTTAGAAAATAAATTTTATTTTTGCTCAAAGAAAAATTAAAAAATAACTGTTATTTTTGTTCGAAAAAATAAAAAAAATATCTGTTATTTTTGCTCGAAATAATAAAAATACAAATTTTAAAAAGCAATGTTTTATTTTAGACTACACCATTTTTCATTGAAAATGGGAAAATTCCAGATAAAATTGAGAAAATTCCAAATGAAAATGAGAATTTCAATTTGAAATTGGGAAAATTCCAATTGAAATTGAGAATATCAAATTGAAATTGAGAATATCAATTTGAAATTGAGAAAATTCCAAATAAAATTGAGAAATTCAATTTGAAATTGAGAAAATTCCAAATGAAATTGAGAAATTTTAATTTATAAAATTAAATAATTTTTTTAATATTCATACAATGAACATACATAACAAACATAATGATGGAAAAAATTAAAATAAACACAAATCGCAGTATTATTGACCAACAGGCATATCTTCCATATCCAGAGCAGATTGGTAAAACATTGTAGTATGTTGTAAGCCTCTGCACAAATGCATTTAAAAGCCGTTTTAAGACATTCGTTTGTTTTTTAAATACTGATTGTCGCTCACTCTTTGCTAACGAATCAAATGCTAGTTGTGCAAAACACATAAAACAAAAAATAAATAAAAACACACAATTGCAAATTAATTGTAATTAGCAAGAATGATATAAAAAGAGATTACGCCATGCGCATGTTTTCCCGTTAGATGACGTAGCTTAACCCAAGCTAGGGTTACCTATTCGTGTATGTTTCGTGACGTCATTTGACCCACCTGCGCAGAAAATTCAATTTTTGAGTTCGTGTTTTCGTAATCTTTCTTCTATCATTCTTGGTAATTAGTGTGTTATAAACGACCAAATACGAAGTGTAAAGAGTACGGAATTCACTCCAAACAGCAACAAAGCAAAACAAATCACACAAACTAAACCAAATCACACGCATCACACGAAAGAACTGTAGCAAAATAGGTGATAAGTATGAATTATCTTGTTTTTTTTTTTCAATTATTAGGTATGACTAGCTAGATTTGTATGAAGCAAAAAACAATTAAAGATGAAAAATATTTTTATAGAATATTTAAGCTTTTATTTTCAATTATTTTATTATTCCAAAAACATATTATCAAATATTTAATTAAAAGTAAAAAAAAAAAAAAAAAAAGGTAATTCTATTATTTGCAAAATTAATATAAAAATAATACATACAACGATCAAAATCTGAGAAACAATCGGCAATAAACATCAAGATCATACATTGTGAATTGAAAAGTTTACCGTACATAACTGTATTATAGACACACAATTGTTGTGTGTTGTTTTTTCGTTCAAATCAAATTATGGATTGAGTTGGTTTATTTAAATCCAACAACTGCTTTACACTGATTTGTTTGAAACGAACTACTGTTTTAACATTGATTTGGTTTTTCATAATGGATCATTCGAGCTGATTTAAAAAAACATTACAGTAGTTGACACAACAATAATTTGGTGTTGACAACTGTGTACAAGAAACAAATGCATTCGTGCAGGGGTTTAGTATGTTGTATGGTGTAGTATGTACTGCATCTCCAGTAGTTATACATGTCTTAGAAGCCTTAATCACCTCTTCTAAAAGTCAAGTCTCTGCTCTTCTACATTGGGGGAATAACGTTTGGTACATTCATCATTTGGTTTTCAATTTCAAATTAAAATTTTTTAATTTCGTTTGGAATTTTCTCAATTTCAAATTAAAATTTCCCAATTTCATTTGGAATTTTCTTAATTTAAAATTTAAATTCTCAATTTAATTTGGAATTTTCTCAATTTCAAATTCATATTCTCAATTTCTATTGGAATTTTCTCAATTTCAAATTGATATTCTCAATTTCATTTGGAATTTTCTCAATTTCAAATTGATTTTCCCAATTTCAATTGGAATTTTCTCAATTTCATATTGATATTGTTACGAAATTAGATTTGTCTAATATTTATTTATGGTTTTAGTTATAAGTTATCTTGTAAATTATAGTTTTATGTCATACTAGTTACTATTTTTATGAACGCCACTGTACTAAATTTTCTAGCAATTGAAATTGTAGACTTTAGTTATTTTAAAATAATTCGAACACAACCTTCTAGAAAATACTAGACGGTTCTTGAATCAACTAGGAATAGTTTTGAACTATAAATACAGGCTTACTCATAAAAGTTTAGTTCAGTTTGATTGGAGACATTAAACGGTCCAGATCGTTACTTACAATAGTGGTTAAAATTTTATGAATTTCAATAAAGTTTGTTAAGTTGAATTCGTGTGTGTGTTTTTATTTTGATTTGCAATTAAAAGAACTCAAAGGTTTATTATAAAGGGAATAAGCCTTAACGTGTTTATTAAGTAAAAACGTAACAATATTCTCAATTTCTATTGGAATTTTCTCAATTTCAAATTGAAATTCTCATTTTCATTTGGAATTTTCTCAATTTTAATGAAAAATGGTGTAGTCCAATATGATCAATATGGTATAATTGAACCAGTTATCTGACATTTACTTCTCTATACTTTTTTGTTTTAAAATTTCAAAATATTTGTTAGTTTCGGTCCCTGGCTACAAACATCACCACAAACTCACAATACCTATCCATAAGGGTGTAGGTTATGGAAAAAATATGATTATTTCCCACCCTCAACAGATTTACAATAAGCAGAGTGCAATTAGAATATGTACTTAAATTCTCATAACTTTAAAGTATTCTATCTCAAACACTCAGAAAAAATTATTTGTAAGTATGTATGAAGGTTAAGAACGGCGAAAAATTACTAAGTGCCAAACTAAGCTTTACATTTTTTTATTTCTGAAATGTTACTATATAGAATATTGTTTTAAACGTGATTTGGCCATTCGAATAATCAAGTGCAACGAAAGAAGTTTTGGAATGAGTAGAAGTGTGTTTTATGTCAATGTAAGTTTTAAATTAAATTACGAGAATTGAAAACTTCAAACAAAATAATTTATGTATGTATTTAATTAAATTTAATTTGAATTTACCAAAAATTAAAAAAGGTAATACAATTTTAAAACATACATACATACATATGTATGTACATACATATATACTAAAATAAAACTTAAGCGCAAATTTTTAATTTATATGGCATGTTACTCCGTTCAAATATATATCGCTCATTTCGTGCAAGACCGTCACAACTCAAAATTTGAAACTTTACAGGAGAGCCTTTTTAAGATTCCAACCTATTATTATTTATTTTATTATTTATTTTATATACAGTTATAAAATCAAATGTTTCTTTTTTGCTACAAAGAAAACCACATGTACAAGAGGAATGCCAACAAAAAAACTGAAATGTGACCTTGTTGATGTTAATTGCTCAAGTTTGTTACAAGAGGTCATAGCGTCAAAAGCATCTGTATTACCGTTATTTTTTCGATAATTCTCTCCGTTCTTAGATCAATTTGTAGAGATTTAAGAGGAGAACATTTCTGCATTACTAACTCGAAAATGTAAAATTTTGAGTTGTGACGGTCTTGCACGAAATGAGCGATATGTTGACACTTGTGTATGTACATATTTATGCATATATGCTTGTGCATAAGTATGAGTTTCGTGACAGTGATCGATAATTGTGCAAAAACACAAACGTATTGGAGTTAATTAAAAAAAATCGTGGAGGGTTAAAAAGAGTTTCACTGCTTTAATATGAAATTATTATAAAACAAAAACACTTAGGGTAAATGCTAACGCAACGCGGAAATTCCTAATATACGGCAAGGAAATTGATGATGTGGAGTCCTTCTGCTATCTAGGCAGTATAATCGACAAATCCGGTGGTTCATCAGCCGATGTGGCCAGTCGCATTAATAAGGTACGAAGTGCATTTGCCCAACTCAGCCCTGTTTGGAAATCGCCTAACATCTCGAAACGCACCAAAATTAAAATTTTCAACTCCAGCGTTAAATCCACATTGCTGTAAGGCTGCGAAACGTGGAATATGGCACCGCGCGATACCCAGTCCCTTCAGGTGTTTGTTAACAAATGCCTGCGTAGAGTCTTACGTGTTTACTGGACCTCATTAATATCAAATGCCCAACTCTGGACAGATACCAACCAGCAACCAATTGAGATGGAAATAAGAAAACGCAAATGGGGCTGGCTTGGACACACTCTCCGCAAGCCATTAGACGATATCACTAAGAAGGCCATAGACTGGAACCCACAGGGAAGCAGGCGCATCGGACGACCATCACACACCTGGAAACGCCAAATCATAACCGAACTGTCCGAGCTACGACTACAGTGGAACGAAGTCAAACATCGCGCTGATGATCGAGATCATTGGAATCAACTTGTGGCGGCCCTATGCTCCCCAGAGGAGTAAAAGGAAAATATATATATATATATAATCTGAAATTATCGCAAAATAGTGAAAGCTAGAACAGGTTTATTATGTCAAAAATTTTACAACAAATTAAGAAACGTATTATATAAACAAGTACATAAATATTATGATAATAACACTGTGCTGGTTCAAAAAACTGTCAAGCGGGGCACCCAGCGGGTAAACCTAATTCAAGTACGCTGAATCCAGTGGTGCTAACCGTTACTTTAGGGTTAGCTCTTGTTTTGAACAAGATATACCGTATTGCACGATATATACCGTATTGCACAACATTTGCGTAACTCAAAAACGGTTTAGTTTATGGTATAAACTAAAAAAACCGAAATTCCTATAAGGCCGAGATTTTGAGATGTGGATTAAGTTTAAACTTAGTTTAACATACTCTGAAACTCGGCGATTTCCGGCATAATGTTTTATTTTTTATTTCTTCAGTTAAGACCAACATTTAAAGCAAAACTAAGCTGTTCCGTTAAAATTTTGTATACAAGTTTGGTAATGGCGGCACAAATCTTGTTTCAGATTATCTTAATCTAGTTTAACTGAGATCTCAAAAACTCAGCCTATGTAAAGCTCATTTTATTTTGCATGTATTGTGTACATTAATCATATAAATAAATTTAATTTTACGAAGAATTTCGCTTACCACTACATGGTGGCAAATATTGTACAAGTAATGAATATCACTTTTTTTAGGTGATTTGGTTTCAAAAAAGTGTCACACTAAACGTGACAGAGACAGAGTTTTTTTTTAAATATTTTCATTTGGAAACACAAATTATTTCAATTGTTATATGAAATAAGTTCTAAATTTTAAGTTTGTGATGACTTACACAATAGCAAAATGTCTTGCACAATTTTAACTGCACGTTCTGCGCTGAGGTGGCTTCGCTAAAATTCCTGAATAGCAGATGGTTTGTTCAACCAATGTCTGAGAAAACTTTCATTTGCTTGTGTAAAGCCGGACAATGATTTTTGTAGTGTGGCGAAATCATTTTTGTTGAAAGTAAGATCAGAAACCCAGACTTCGCTCCAAGCATCAAATACAAATTTCCAAAAACAAAAAAAAAATAATTCCAATCGATATTCTGGGCGAAGTATAAAACACAAAAATGCCAACGAGCATTACTGAGTGCTGGCATTGCTCTAAATTTATTATTGGGAAAATATTTAATTTTAAAAAGTATTTAACATCTTGGACCAGTCACTCTTATGTACCAGATATGTTAAATGGCGTTTTAAATTTGGTACCAACTTCCAAAAAAAATGTACTTTTTGGACCTTCACGGTACCATTTCTTTAAAATTTATTAATAGGGCATTTACATTACATCGAAATCTAGTAGATTTAATTTGAAATCTTCCTCCAAATCTAGTTCGTTTACATTATACTTGTTTGACATTAGCGAGATTTGGTTTTCACAACAAAAACCGCCGGCTGAAAGTTTTTTGTGTAACACATACTTACATATAAAGAAATAGGCATTTAAAAATTTGTTTTACATTTTCTTTATAATCAACTTCATTTACTGAGCTACCTAAATAGGAGCGGCAAGCGTTTTTTGTATGTCAAAACTCTTCATTTGTATAAAGTTTATACGAAAAAACCCTTAAGAACGCGAATTCGACACCACCCGGCTCGAAAATTCTATTTGACGAATCGCTATGTCGATTTGTCTTATTGAAAATGTAATTGAAATAGAATTTTCATGTTTAGAAAAACGCTTGCCGCCCTTGTTTAGGTAGCTCAGTTATTTTATCAATATTTTTTGTAATTTGCATTTTTTTTACTATTTTACAAAATGTTTGAATTTTTTTTAACAGTTTTAACAAGCAGCTATTATTGTTTTTGTTTTGTTTTTTGTTAAAATTTTCTTGTGCAGGGAAGTAGTTTTAAGTGCTATATTGGGAAAAACATAGTTGCATCAATAAGTACTACTAGATTTCGAATAGATTTCGTCAAAATCTAGTTACGGAGTAGATTTTGTTTTGTACGGGAAATCTAGCCAAAAACAACTAGATTTGGCTCGAAATCTCGAAAGTACTAGATTTCGTTGTAGTGTAAATTGGCTATAAAACAACAAAAAAAGTACATAAAAGTTCAATTGTACACAAAAAAACAAAATTTTACATTAACATACATTATATGTATGAATAAAATAAGGTACATAAAAGTCTTATAAATATATGAGATCAAAATCAGGCCCTTATTTGATTAGTTAATAAACTATTTGGAATTGTTACATCATAGCAGCATGCATTTGTCGATCTTAACCAATCCTTTGTTTGTATGAGACTTGATAATGCTGTTTCTTTCTCTAGTTTTTATTATATTTTGAAAAGACAAAACTCTTTCCATATTTGCGGACGAATGTGGAATAGATAGAATTCCAGCAACGACTCTAGAAATACGAGTACCAGGAAACATATGGACATTAAGCTCATTTTGTAAATTAGCTACTGCCGACCAAAAACTACAAATGTTTTCAGTTTTTAACGACTGCAGTTGCTCGACATCAGCTAAAGCTCTAAATTGATTATTGTTTGAATCAAAATTTTGGAATTTCACTAGGGAAAATTTTTACTAGAAGAGGTATATATAATAATACTTGATTTACCTGAAATAACATTTTCAGGAGTAAATTTATGGAACCACATTAAAACTTCGTTATTAAAGTTGACTTTGGTTCTCAAAACTTCGCAAAATTTTATACAAAATGGTTTGGCATTTTCTTTCATTTCTTTAACAATGTCAATATTTTCTTCAAAGGGAATGTGATTTTTGCAAAGGTCTACAGTAGATATATTACATTCATCCAAAACATTTTTATTCATGAAATTACGTTCTAACAAAAAAGTTAGACTTTTTAAAAATACATGCATTTGAGCATTTTCTGATTGTATTTATAAATTAACCATGTTAATAATTTTAAGTGCATTTTGCATAAAAAATGCAATTTAAAAGAAGGATTTTTTTAAAATCCTGATGAAAGAAATAATAATTAAAAAAATAAATGTAATGAAAAGGACTCAATAATTTGTTTGCAATACTAAAAAGGGGGAACTATGACAAATTTTTAAAGGGTCTATGAAATAACTCCCACGAAATAAGTCCCACTTTTAAAAACGAAATAAGTCCCACCAAAAATTGCTTAAAAAAATGAAATAACTCCCACGAAATAAGTCCCACTTTTGAAAGCGAAATAAGTCCCACCAAAATGAAATGATTTAAAA
Source organism: Pollenia amentaria (assembly GCA_943735925.1). Taxonomy (NCBI): domain Eukaryota; kingdom Metazoa; phylum Arthropoda; class Insecta; order Diptera; family Polleniidae; genus Pollenia; species Pollenia amentaria. Next base: position 179,967,440 of record OX031007.1, on the reverse strand, counting down.
ATTTACTTGAAATGAAATAACTCCCACTCAAAATGAAAAAACTCCCCCTTGAATAATATATTTCTTAAATGAATTAAGTCCCACTTTCATAAACGAAATAAGTCCCACTTTTTCACTGTTTAGTGCGATTTCAAATAAGAAGTATTTGGCTCTTCGAAAAAAACACGTCGAATAATATGAATAATCAAAGCAGAGGAATAATAAAGAAAAATCGTATGCAAGCTTGCAGAAGGCTTCTTAATGGTATGGATATTACGAATTTTGATAGAGTTCCAGAATTTATTATTAATTCTTTTTTCGGTCAAGGAACGTATAGAGAACGCCTACTACATAGTAACAACGTTTGGATTCGTAAATGGATTAAGTACAGATCAATTGTTCTTATTATTAAGATGGAAACCGTTTCGGAAGTACCATCAGATTAAAATTATCGACCTTTATAAATGGCTTGAAGATCCAGTGCATGGTAGACGGTATTATAGTTTTAACGTGGCATTGGGATTAGTTGTATTTTGTAATGGTGATATTAGAAAACATGGAACACGAATTCCAATTTCCTACTAAAAATATAATAAAACACATACATACGTAATTACGCCAACAATTTTTTTTAATATTGTTTTTCCACTAGTTAAGTTCGGTACCTATTTGTACACATTTCTTTAAAGTTTTTTTATTATAGTAAGTATAAAGTAATTAATAACAAAAAAAGGAGAGCCATGAGAGATAAGGACAAAAAATTATAGTTGTCCCTTTTACGAAATGTCCAATATATAACTTTTTGCATAAGAAAAAAATGAGAAATAAAGCCATAATGGCCTTATATTTCATGGAGGGGCATGAAATAACTCCCACTTTACAAAACGAATTTATTCCCACTCAAAACGAAATAAGTCCCACTTAAAATTAAAACGCGTAACGAAATAAATCCCATCAATTGACGAAATAAGTCCCACTTTTAAAAACGAAATAACTCCCACTTTCAAAACAGCAATTTTTTGTGGGACTTATTTCGTTTTTAAAAGTGGGACTTATTTCGTGGGAGTTATTTCATAGACCCTTTTTAAATTGTACCAAATGATTCACGGTAGTAAGACGGTACTTAAGAAGGTTAAAATGTACCAAAAAAAAGTACAATTGTACCAACTTTAACATCCTTGTTATGTACATTAGACCGACTCACCAAGAAATAGTTAAAGTTGTACCCCCCTGAAAATTAACTTTGACATGTTTTATGAAGATTCCCAAAATATTTTGGCTCTAGCGATTATCCCCCGTGAGCTTAACACCGTCAAAAAAGGGTCCAAAATGGTATTTTTTCACATGAATATATAAAAGATATTTACGGATTCTTAGATTCTGCATTGATACATTTTAAAAATCTTACCACAGATTCGAGATAGCGAGATGTTTATGTAAATTTTTTAATGCATTTCTATTCGATTTTTATGAAAATTCAATTAACTTGACCATTTTTTAACCGATTTTTATTTCATGTTTATTTCCAACAAATGTACATATCTCGTTTAGGAAATATTTGCATTTGATATCAAATACTGTCAAAATTTATATACCAAGAAATGACAAAATTATTAACTTCTTCCCTAAAATCACAACAAAAATGTTTCAAGGTTATTCAGATTTTCATTCAGAAAAGAATTGTTGGTTTTAAACTGCATTATATTATTTGTTAAATTTAATTACTTTGATAATATTTTTTTATCATACTTACTTGTTTTTACCTAAAACTTATATAAAAAAATATGAATCGCCTTAAAACTTTTCAATAAATTCAAGCTCTTCCAATTCTTCCAATTCCAGACAGATCGGTCCATAAATAACTGAGTTGTGAGCAAAATACCACCAATGCCTCTAGTTTGTGCCCATAAATTTTAAAATGTTACCCATTTACTTTTACTTTTTAAGGTCTTCTTATAATCTATACACCATATTTTTCTTACTTTCACCTTGAATACACTTAGTAAAATACTAGTAGGGAAAATTAACCAAATCCGTTTATAAATAACCGAGGAATAGCGAAAATAACCACAATACTAATTATTGTTAACAGCTAAGGCACAAGCTATATGTTTACATTTGTCCTTCAAGTTGTGCTGAAAAAGGTCAACAAGAAAAAGAAAGACAAAAATATGAAAAACAAAAAATGTACTTTCGAGTTCAGGAAGAATTCCTGGCAAAAAGTACGAAAAACAGAAGTAAGGAAGAACATGTAAATCAATTAAAATAGGTAATCATTCAAAAGCAAATTTCGATCTACCAATTTAGCTTAAAGATTGATGTTTGGCTATTGACTGCCAGCTGCCTTCGGTTGCGGTGAGTGTTAAACGGCAAACCCCTCTGACGAGATTGTCTGGTTACAATCGAAACTAGTCAGGGCAAACTGTCCGTGAAAACCTGGGTTCAATTCCCAGCTCAGTCAAGAATAAAAAATTATTAATAAATTTTAGTTCATTTCATGTTGTAAAATTCCTTTCTTCATAAAAATAATTTAATGAAAATTAAATTCAATGAACTTAAGCCTGATTAAAATATCGAAATTTGGATGAGAAATAACTACTTAATTCTTCTTACAATAATGGTTTAGTTTTTGTTCTCATAATAATGGTTTTTAAAAAATGTGTTTCGACGTGAGAGTAAGTGTAAACTAAAATACATATTGGTCATGCGTTAGGATGTTCAAAACTGGAACATTAAAGTAAATTGCGCGAGAATAAATATGTTCTTAACGAAAGTTTGCGTGACAGTGAGTCAAAAACGGCCACGCGCACATGAGTGAGTAAATTTATTCTCATCGTGACTGTGCTTGACCGTAAATCAAAAACAAGCACGTGCATTTCTGTGTTATTAGATTTTTACAAATATGCCAAATTCCATTAAATTCGGATAAGTTTTTTTATAATTTTTTGAAATTTTCCTTCAAAGGACGCTTGACAGAACCAAAAGTCCTTCTCACAATTACGGTAAAAACTAACTCATAAAGTGCGATTATGATGTGTATGACAAAAATAGGTCAATACAATTTTTATAGCAAATATATAGCATATACAAACTTTTTACTTTTTAGAACATGGGGGGTAGGCGTGTCCTTGGCCCGATTTTTTTACAAACTTGAATTTTTCTTGGATCAAGTCTAGTTTACCAACGCATTTCCAAATAAAAAAAAAAGACATAGGGTATTAGCAAATTGAAAAATAAGAAGAAACAAAGCAAAATTCTCGGAAACGAGTTATGGACCTTAGAAGTTTGCGATTTGCCATTACATTTCTGAACGTGTATGGCCAATATTAGTATAATTTGAAATGTTACGGAACTGCACTAGGTAATAAAAATCTTATCAAATAAGCCCCTTTGTGGATGGGAGAGGTCCATAACTCGGAAGTAATGCGTTTGCGAGAATTTTGCCATTTAATTTGTTCTTCTTTTTTTTAAATTTTCTATTCCCCTATGTACTTTTTTTATTTGCAGATGCGTTGGTAAACTAGACTTAAGTCATTTCCTTAACTAGAGCCTGTTCGGTAATGCATCACTGCGCAGCATCTGATGCGCAGCGCGTTCGTTAAAGCATAACTGCATTTATCACCTGTCCGAAAATACATAACAAATGCAGATGATGCGCAAACAAATCTAAAACTCGCATCACAAGAATTTCTAACGCATATTGTGTTCAATAATGTAACCAAACTGTACCCATGTTCAGTAACTTTGGTGAGAACTTCTCGCATCGAAAATATGGAAACAAAATATTCCATCGTTTCTCGAAAAGTGAGAAAAAAGTGGGTCTGTAACTCATGTCGAAAACTATCAAAAGAGATTACGTCGTTACGTTATAAATGTCATTATATTCCACTCGAAGCCGATTAGAAATTGCAGATGTTGAGAACGCCAGTCAGACATATCGTTGACGGCGCACAGTGGGAAATGTTACGAGAAGGCGGTCAAAATTCCATAACTTTTGACTGGATCGGTATTTTTTTATGCGATTTTTTTTGCTCGATATGTGCGATATTAGGCTTTAATTTGCGCTATAAAATTCGACTGATAGGAGCAAAAGTTATGGGGAGTTCAAAATGCATTTTCATTTTTTTGTTGAGTTTCGGTGTAAAAGTTGAATATTTCAAATATGAATTTTTTTATAATTTATCATTATTTCTCTTGTATTTTACAACTGATACTTATTTTTTATTGTCGAACTTAGATCCTGTCAGAAAATGCCAATATTTGGCCCCTGTAAATTTTTAGTCCCAATATTCACAGGGGCCAAAGGTTGGCTTTTTTGGGACGAGACGAGTTGTTTTAAGGATAAAACTGAAAAGGAATATTTTGAAAATTTCCCAAATAGTATTCTTGGCTATCGATAACATTTTAGGTAATTCAACTTTTATTTTTGGTTTGAGATGTATGTGTATTTTATTTTTATATTTTAATACAAATATATACTTAAATCAAAAACAAATTATAATCTATAAACAATTTTAATTTAAACGATATTAGTAAAAATTTCTTCTAAATAGCTTTGGGTTTCATTTTCCAGAAGTTGTTTAGCTTCTTCCTCTAATTCGATTGAGGTTGATTTCCATTTTTGTCGAATACTGGGCATATATGGATCTGATGTGCACAACAAAATAGTAATAAGATCTTCATTAGTACAACATCTGGACATTTTTCTTGTATTATGCTCGCGGAAGAATCTGTAGTCTTTGTTCCTTTTTTCTTGTGCTTCTTCAGATAGATCTCCAATTGGTAGGATATTGTGTTGAACTATTTGTTCCCCATGGTATAAAATTTTATGAACTGTCGTTGGCATATGTCTCCAAGAGTATTTTTTGTTATAAAGAATTGCTGTTTCATTTGCATACTGGTCAATTTGTTTTGCGGGCCGACCCACTTGTCCAGTTTCCTTAGCGGTTATTGACAGCTTCTTAAAAATCAGATCATTTGTTAGCCATTTTTCGTTGCGTAAGTAAAACGTTTTTTTGTTTCTAGAACATTTAAGGTACCGTTTTCTTAATGTAAATGAAAAATTTTTATCTTATGAATTTTGATTTCTTGTTCGTTGCATAATGTAAAGAATGGATTATTCATTATGTTTAACACAAAATCTTTTTCATCTTTCTGTTGAAAATATATATCTGCGAGAACTTTATAACTGAACTTAGCCATTGTTTAAACAATAATGAAGGTAAAATTATGAATGCATGCATTTTTATACTCTTGATAGAAGTTTTTTTAAATGATCTTTTGTTACTACTTCTTGGAAACATAAAAACCCTTTTTTAAATACAAATTTAATCTTTTATTACCATTTCTTTGAAACATAAAAAACCCCTGTTTTCACACTTTTTAAAAGGATAACATACCGGCAATAAATTAACAGGTAACATGTAGGTAATTTTCACGTAAAATATAACTGCTCTTCCATATTTTTAAATTAAGTTGCAATTTTCAGGTAATTAAACTATGTAGATTATGTTGAGGGTATTTACTAATGTTTAACCTTTTAACTTACTCAGAAATCTAACGTGTTAGTCTATTTATGTCGCCTATTCGTTTTGCAGCATCCGTTCACCCACAATAAGTTCATAACAATGGCAATACCTTTACCTTCTCCAAATTAATTGATAACCAGACGTGCTAGATAATTTATGTGGCCTGAACTGCTTTATTTGTCGAAAATTCTTTAAGATTCACCTTCTTTAATTTCAGTAATGTTTCCTTGCAGGACTTATTTTTTGAACCGAATATCTTACCTTGGGTCACAGAAATTGCTGTAGTTCGCAAGACCGTATCCAGATGTGTGTACAATGGGGTATAGAAATGTAGGTTAGATTCTGGACTACAAGAGAGTATAGATTTTTTTTTTGACGCGTTTTGACGGGCAGGGCTTATGTTCTATAAAATAGGAAATTTCCGGGAAAGTTTACATTAAAAAAAAAGAAAATTAAATAGTTCTACAGGTCGCAGAGTTTAATGCTTTAAACCACGTATAGCTAATAAGATAAACTAATACACAAAACTTATTCTGTCAAAAAATCTTGAAAAACAAAAAAGTTATGAGCATTTCAACTTCAAAAGTTTACTCAGAAATTCAAAACTATAACCAAATACTGAGAAAGTCCATTTGTGACCACCCTGTTCTCAATGAAATAGTTGAAATAGAGTTGAAATTTTTTGGCTCCCGAGGTTCACTAGTATTTACTTTCACATGAATAAAAAAATTTCAAAATCGGAGAACATAAAAAAAATAGTTTTGGCCGCCTTCTCAAAATATGAACCAGTGTGCGGCGACCAAATTTGACTAAAATTTAATAATCTTTAACGACGCACAGTGGCGCCCGTAGAGCAAGCGAGGTTGCAAAAATCAAAATTTTCATGAGTGCCGACGAAGTTTTGAATAAACCCATGTTATAGGAAACTTTTCAACGATTTCAAATATGCCACTCTTAATAATATCACATTTTTAGTTTAGAAGATATAACCGTTCAAAGTTGACCGACTTTCGGTTTTCAAAAAAACACACAATTTTTAGTCAATTTGTTGCGATTTCAGGTGTAATATCACGAAAAATAGGTAACGAATCGCCTTATTTTTTATTTGTATTGATTGATGTATTTATTAAATGTATAATGATAAAAAAAAATTAACTGTTTGCTTTGTGTTTCTCCTGGTAAATCACTATTTAAAAACTATCCGTTTTTTCACTATTTTTCAACTTTGACGGAAAATAAAAAAAAACTATATTTTTCTATATTTGCCATACGTGCAAAACCTGTTCTTTGATTATTTCTTTACATAATTCAAAAGGTTTTATCTGCCCGTACGTGCCCGTTTGGCTTCTAGAGGTAAAAAAGTTTAAAAAGACATGGTTGCAGAAATTGTATGGCGTCCATCCCTTATATGTTTTGACTGACAGTAGTTTGATCTAATAGTTTGAAAAAAACTACTCATTGAAATTATCAGGTACGTACCTCACATAAACAATACTTTGGCGTACAAATGGTCAGGAACAATATTGACTTATTGTCCCTACAGGTAGGCACAAATCTTATTTGGACACGTGCATAATATCAAAATTGCATTATTTAGCCTAAATCCATATGTATGCAGGGAACAGGTAAATTTTTAGGCATGGTAGCATAAGCCTATATATTGCAAAATAAGCATAATGCCTGGATTAGTCTACGCCTGAAAGTTGGCGCAACAATTACTGAAACCATTAAACAATTTAAGTACTGAAAACATGGCGTTGAACAATTTAAAATTATTTGAACTGTTTAGAAAGTCAACCACACCAAAGTTTTTCACGGAAGTGAAAATTCTTCCTGAGAAGTTGACATTGATCAGCAAATGGGGCTGCGATGGATCATCCGGACAAAGCGTTTATAAGCAAAGGATATCTTTCGATGACGCTACAATATCGGACGGAAATATGTTTATGGCATCTGTTGTTCCTTTGCGGCTAAAATCGGATGATTCCCTACACTGGAAAAATCCACGTCCGTCATCAGTGCATTATTGCCGACCAATAATGTTTCAGTTTGCAAGGGAATCGGCAGAACTCATAAGGACTACGGTGAAGGACATTGAAGAACAAATAAGCAAGATTAAGCCTACAAAGCTGCAAATTGGAGAAGGAAAATATATTGAATGCAATTACGAGTTCCACCTGACCATGGTTGACGGAAAAGTCGTAAACGAACTGACAGGAACAACCTCAACAATGTCATGCCCGATTTGCAAAAATAGTCAGAAGAACTTTTTTCAATTCAATTCAATTTATTTCATATATAATATGTTACATCTCAATTTTATATAATTAGTTGTAAAGAGTTTAAGATTAGTATCTTTTTCTGCTTAATTATAATATATTTCAATTAGTTATCATAGACAGAATTATATTGGAGGTAAAAATTTAGCAAAAACCTATCTAAACCCCTTTTTTCGTATTATTTTTATATTTTTTTTATCGATTTTATATTATTATTTGTCAGAAGAACTTTGGTAATTTAAACGATTCTACAAATGAGGAGAATTACGAATATGGAATGTCACAATTGCACGCAAGGATAAGGTGTATGGAATTCTTGCTAAAACTGGCATATACCCTACCACAAGAGGAGGAAAACTTCGATGAAAATACATCAATAAAGGATAAGGAAAATATCAGAAAGAAGCAAATACAGGATGGTTTTTTTGAAACAAGTTGGACTAAAAGTAGACTGTCCCAAGCACGGATACGGTAACTCTAACGATGGAAACACTTCTAGGAGATTTTTTGAAAATGATGAGGCAGTAACTAGAATCATTGGAATTGACAATCAAATCGTGAAAAGATTGGGAACGATCTTGGATGTTTTAAACTGCAAAGAAAATGTCAATTCTACAAAATATGGAGAATATGCGTCGAAAACTGCATCTCTTTTAGCAGAAATGTATCCACAGAAGAAGTTGACCCCGACCGTCCATAAAATATTGGCGCATGGCAAAGATATAATTGAGTACCAGTCTTTGCCAATTGGAGAGCTTTCTGAAGAAGCACAGGAGTCTCTTAACAAATTTTATAAAAAATATAGATTGCAGAACACATTCAAAGCATCAAGGGTAAGGCAAAATAAGGACCTCTTCAACATGTTGGCAGCATCTTCCGATCCACTTATTTCTTCCCTGCGGCATGTGAAGTCACGAATAGAGTTACAAAATAATTATAGTTTAGAAATTGTTAGTCTTTTAGATATACCTTCTCTTACGAATTGTGATGAATATTTTACAGAAAATTGAAAAAAAAAATTTAAAAAAATAAATAATTTTTTTTTTTAATTTGTTGGGTAATAATTTAAAACATAAAACCCTTAAGAAAAAAAATAAAAACAATCTAAAAATGTAAAAATAATTTTTTTTAGTTACCATAAAATTGATTTTTCTACTAATTTTAACTTTGATAACCCATAAGTAGGCCCCTACAAAGCGTAGCACCCTTTCCAAACGCTCATTTCATAGGCTGAACAGTTATCTATCATATGCTGTTTAAACTGTTCAATTATCTTATTCGGTTCAAAAGATATGATTTTTGCAACGAAAAAACTCAAATGGCGCCACTGTGCGACGGCGGCGAAAAAACAACCGTCGGCTATACCAAATAATGTAAAGTGCGACTTAAATGTTTGTTGATAAAAAATTGCATTGAAAACATTCATATATTTTTAAAAAATGTTAAAAGCAAAATAATTAAACAATGAGAAAATCTGAGAAGAACATATTACTTATCTCTTCCGCATTAATATTCATTGTATTTTGCATTTTTAATTAATTTTTTAGTTTAAAAAATTTTTCTCACCCCGTTTTTACGAGTGAGTTTATTTGACAGTTCAAAGCGGGAACTTTCTCACAAAAATTTTATATACACACTTTTTCAGTACACTGGCGAGAAATTCCCTAACGTGAAAGTTATTACTCGTCAACAATGTTACAGACGCAGTTAAGTGAGAAAAACAGCTGTTTGTTTCAATTTATGGCGTTTTTGTTTAATTTCTCTCATTTCAATCGAAAAGTTTCTAACCGCGGGAGTTGCAGAACATGGGCACTGGGCAGCAAACAAGCTGATGCCAAGCTGATTTACATGAGCATCGCAAACTAATCATAGATGCGCATCAGATGCAGCGCAGTAATGCTTTCCCAAACAGGCCCCTTCTTAACTAAGGCAATAACAACCAGTGCTGTCACGACTTATAACATTTTTACAACCAAAATTTTTTTAAAAGTTATCAATTGTGAAAAAATATAACCAAATTAGAAATGCCTTTTGTTAATTACGAAAAACTTTTTTTTAAGTTGCATTGTAAAACAAAAGTAATTTGCACTTAATTGGACAATATTAATTACAAATTAAGAAAACAAAACAAGAAATGTTATTCTTGTACATATTTGAAAAAATAACGAGAATCTTTAATTAATAGTTTTAATTTATTTGAGACCTTTTCCAAAAAAAATATTTTTATTCCAGTTGAACACTTCAAATTTCCACACAAAATGCTGTATATTGAAATTGAATTTTTTTGAATAAGTCCTTTACAATAAACGAAATGTGTACTTCACATTTTTAAATGACAAAAAAGAAAAAATTAAATTATTTTGCGCTTTTTAACTGTCAGTGGTAGCGCTGTCAAATGTGCCAATTTTAAGTACTTTTGGCGATGGAAATTTATGTTTGGCGATTGTTTTGGCGAAATGCACTTTTTGTGAATATTTTCTTATTTACATATACATTTTAAAAAATATTCTAAAAATGGGTATAACTTGTTTCTCTTGTTTGTAAATTGTAGTTTTAATTTATAATTGTTATTATTACTGTTTCATAATTGTTCTATTTGAAATATTTTGTAAATAAGTGTATAATATTATGGAGAATATAAACAAATTCGTATTTCAGACAGTACATTAAATGGGCAAAATGTATATGACTGACAGTCTAAGATACTTGTTTTTATAAATTAAAAATATTGCCAAATCATTATCTAAAAAATATTAAACTAAAAAGGTTATAAAAAGTAAAATATCAAATTTCTTAAATTCACGCCATTTTCTTACAGTAAATTTCATAAATTCTATCATTATCGATTACTTATACATTTTTTAAAAAATCTTTACCATTCCTATGTTTATTTCAATATATTAAAATATACTACTGGAAATAATGTAAGTTTAGAACATTTTATTTACATTCCAGTTTTTCTTTTATGTACTTTTTCAATCATTTTCTGAAATCGATTACGCGTGATACTATGCACCTTTTATACTTATCTTTATAACTATAAAAATCAGGAAAAATACGCTATTTTAAAAAAAAAATAATTAATTGAAAATCTATATCGATTAAAACTTCAGTTGATTTAAATTTCAGAACATGCCCGTTTCAATCACATTTGGCATTTTTTTTCTTAACAAAAATTTAAAAAACGTATATGGCAGCTGTTTTGACATGGATTTTTTGTTTTTGATAAGGTATAGAAACTTCCGTTCATTTGTAACAAATAATGAGAAAATCGTAGATCAAAATACACATAATTCGAATTCGTACATAATTTCATTCGAACCGAAATACGCGATAAACACTCATGTAAATAAAAACGTAAATTGCAAGTGTATCAAGCAAAACATATTCATACGTATTATTATTTTACAAAAAAGTAACCGAAATGTGAAAACTATTCACAACTCCACATTGAAAAAAAAATTACCAATTTTGGTTAGAAATATCCAAAAACGGCAGCCCTGGTTGCAACAACTATACGAAATTTCAAAAGTCTGCAACGCACTCTGCGACGCTTTACCTTTTGCGATATCAAATACAATCAAAACACTTGTGGTTTAAGTATTAGCAAATTTCCCCTTTAAAGTTTCTCTATGATTTTATTTTATTAGCACAAAACAAAATGTTTTGATGTGTCTCCAAGAAGAATATGAACAGAAACATCACGCAGTATAAAAACAAACTGGCTAGAGTGAACAAATGAAATTGGGGAAAGTGAGATAAAGCAAAAGTAAAAACAAAAAATTATACAAAAATTTATTTTAAAGCATAACAATATAGTGAAAAATCTTAAACTGACCTTACAAAAATGTTCATACATATGTACATACAAACGAGTATAAGAAACAAATGATCAAATAAGAAATAGAAAAAAATAATGATCTACAAAAAAAGTATATGAATGTACTCATAAACGATTCAAAAAGTTTATTTAACGTATTTAAAATCAATTTACAAAAATGGATTAAAAGTTTTTTTTTTTTTAAATTTAAAACCATTTTATATTACAAAAATTAAAGTAAAACAGTGGCATATTAAGAGTGATCCGACTAAAACATCAAAAGTCGAAATAAAAAAATTAAAAAATATATACCTATGTACCTAAAATAAAAAAAAAAAAATTAATATACATATGAATGTACATACATATGGTCATTTCCATGTCATCGTACGTGACATTTATTTGTACGCTTTCAGAGAGATAGAGATATGTAGAGACAAATAGTAGTAAATGGATTTTTTTTTTTATCATTATGTTTCATTTAGAGGGTACTATATATAAAAAAAATAATTATTACACTCGGAACCTTGTTGTACAAAATATCTAGCAAAATAGGTGCATATCGTACGTGACTCAAAACGGAAGTGATTTTGGGATAGATGTAAAAAAATCCGAAAATCTGCGAATTGTGGGAGGTATTTTTCCTTTTTTAATTTTTAACATTAAACCACATATTTTTCCTTTATACTCCGTAATTGGAAAGAAAAAATTTTTTCTGGATAATTTTATAATGAACCAAATGTAATATCGTTCGTGACATACTGCACGTGACAGATTTTTCTCTTATAGTATTTTTGAATCAAATATATTTTTGTTAAATATATGTAAACAAAAAATTAAAACAAACAAGTAAAGAAGTATAGTCAGTCAAGCCCGACCAATGATACCCTACACCATAATATTGCAAAAACAAATTTTTGAGAGTGTACCCTATAGGGTACCCATGGCCAATCATTGTCGCCAGAACAGAATGATGCTATGAGGTTAAGAATTATATAAGAGTTATTTGTGCCGAATATTATTAAGATAGCTCTATCTATATGAGATTTGTTTTTCTTTCACCGATTTTAGGAAGGGGGTTTATATGGGAGCTTTGGTTAATTTTGGACCTACCAGCACAACATTTTCTCATAACATAGTACCTATCGTAAAAGTTATCGTCGCGAATTTTTATGTCAATACCAACATTGATAAGGAAGTTATAACTTTAAAAGCTATTTCCGGGAGTAGTATTTGTATGGGTGCTATTGTCAAATATGGACCGATACCAATAATAGTTGTTTAGGTGATTTATATTGCAATAAAATAAGCTTGGAGCAGATATAAACTTAATACCAACAGAATTAGATGATACATTAAGTAGTAGCATTTATAGTACTAACAATATCGTACGTGACGACCTTTAAAAGCTTATAAAATTTTCATTATACCTATTTAAAAACAAATTCCCATCAATATTTTTTTGCAACAAATATCTTGCTTTGAACCATTATTTTAAAACACCTACGACCGATCAAATAGAAATGACATAGACAAATGATGTTTTTGCACCACGTACGTGACATTAGAATAGGATCTAAAGCAAACCAAAAAATATAACGCTAATCGACTTATATATTTGGCCTTTCCTCGTGGATCTTATTTATTGTAGTTGTAACATTAATTTTAAAATATAATTCCAATGTTAACAGTATCTGTATTTAATCGGCACGAAAAGTGAAAATTGTTAGTCGCAGTTACTAAAAATGAATCAAAGAGATAGTGAGTTTTAACTTTTCTTATTTTTTGCTCTTTTAAAATTTTAATAAGCAATAAAAACCTTTGCATAGTAAAATTTGAGTGTTTTTTTACTTTCTACCATATTCGAAAAAAGTTTCAAGGGTTTTTATTTTTTGAGTCGTGGTTGACATTCTCATGGAAATGCCCATATATGTATGTACTTACTAAAAAGATAACGCTATAAAATTTTACTCTAAAATATTAAAAGTTTATATGATCATTTTAAGCAAATAAAGAATTTTCTTAATGTAACTTTGTTTTGAAAAAGGTGTTAAGAGTAAACAAAATTTTAAATCCAAATCAAATTGCTTAATTAAAAGAAGAAAAAAAAATTCGAAAGTATAGTAGGTCAAGTCCGACCATATCATACCCAACACCACAGTATATTAAACCAAATTTTTGCAAGTGTGCCTGTTTAAAAAATGCGTAGGTAATTTGTCCAAAATAATAAGAATCTATTTATCAGCCATGTCACAGAGTACAATTTTGTTCGAAATGATTCCGTTCGGAACCGAAGAAAACATATTTGTTTATTGATAGAAAGTATATTTTAATAGTTTTTTGAGCTTTAAGATACAGGAAACTCCCATTCCGTTCATGAAAACAAAAATGGTTTCATTCCGCAAAGTTTTTTCGTAATTTTCTGAAGCACCAAAATACGGAATGAATTCCGTTTCCGAACGGAATTGTACTCTGTGACATGGCTGAATGTTTTAAATTTCATTAAAATCGGTTAAATTCTTTCGCAAAGGAAGAAATAGCCCCCTGCCCCCCTCGTGATCGGGGTTTTGAAAAAAAATCATTGCTAATGTGTCTTTACAGATATGGAATGTGTATGTTTTAAGTTCCATTAAAATCGGGTTAATTGTTTCGCTGATAAAGAAATTGCCTCCTACCTACCCTCGTCGTCCTATTTTTAAAAACTGCACAGCTTATGTGTCCATTTAAAAATGTTTCTATCTGTGTGATAAATTTCATTAAAATCTGTTAGATAGCTACGGAGAGACCGAAATTGTTCCGTATTCCCCACATGGTCCTAAATTTCATTAAAATTGGCTTGATAGTGGACACAAGGAAAGCAGCTTGTTTGGGGTCTATATGAAATTATGTACCGATTCTGCTCATTTTCAATAGGATCGGTCCCTGTGCCAATTAAAAAATATGTGCCAAATTGCATCAAATTATCTTCAAACTTGCGACCTGTACCTTGCGGACGGACATCGTTACGGGTATACGTTAAGGTGGGTCTGGGACCAATCTTTTAAGGTGTTACACACATCAGCACAAATTCATAACACTCTCTCCACTATTGTGGTGTGGGTAGGGAGATCGAAGGGTTATTATTCGACCGGTCTTAACCGGTTATTTTAGTGTTGCCCAAGTCGGCTATTTTAAAATGTCCATTTTTCGAATATCAAATAAACCTGTTATTTTAATAATGTGTAATTTATATACGTTTTCCTTACTCTTGTTGTAAATGTACCCGTATATTCAAGTATTTTTTAATTGAATTTTGGCAAACTTAAACTTTTTATGAAGAATGTCAAAACAAAATGTAACAAAAGTCAAACACCATTATGAACAATGTAAATACAAATCGCTTATAGAAGCGTGTGTTCCTGTAAAAACCAAAAACAATTCAAAATACTACAAAAACGTGTTCAGTTAAAAAGTAAAAAGTAATTTGTGCGAGAGTATTCTAAATATTATTATAGATGTTATCTCTAGATATATTTCGATCGGGATTAAAGAGACAAACTACTGATTCATATAGACATGCTTATCCACTAACAAATTAAAATTCATTTAAAATAAATTTGGGAGAATATCTCAAATAATAAATTTATTAAATTCCTATAATTTTTTATTTGCTTTTGCAAAACGCTTGTCTAGATCAAACTTCATTTAACAGTTTCTAAATTACATTATACAATTAATTATCTTCTTACAAATAAAGCTTAAGGTATGTTCAGGTCTAACAAATATTTGACGAACAAATACAAAAAACATGACTAGCAAATTTATGAATCTTTAGCTTTATTTTTACCAATTTTAATGGACTTTCTTATCTTTATTTGTAATTCAATTAATAAACTGTTAAATAATGTTTGATCCAGGAAACGTTTTGCAAAAACTAGTGGTTACGTGTAGGAAGTCAAATATTTAATAGGTGCGAACATAGCTTTAGTAAATAAATAGAAATTGTTAAAAATTAAGCTAAAGTTTGATCAATTTACTGGTCACACTTTTCTTGGATTTTATCGTATTTTGTGAATTGTTTTGTTTTTATTTAAATTAACTTTTTATTACAAAAACTTATTTGATTTTTGTGTATTTATGTATTCGAACTAAAACCGGTTAACCGGTTATTTAAAAAATGCTTAACCGAAAACCGGTTTTTTAAAATAGCTTCTATTCGGAATATTCGAAAACCGGTTATTAAAAAAAGTCGAATAATCGATCTCCCTAGGAGTGGGTATAAAAATTATAATACCAACATCGATAGCGAGTCGAGTATCATATTGTTATCTAAACGTTTTTCTTTGTGCAAAAATAAGTCGAAATATTGTATATTTTTTGACTCTATTTTTCATGGAAATATAGTCCCTAATCATGTAAAAAGCCATGCAATGCCAAAGAATTACATTGAAAGCACAAACAATGTCATAAATATTTTGTAATTTTGTTGTTGCTTTCTACAGGAAAACAAATTGCGTTTTCAAATCTCAAACGCAATGTGTATTTCTTTGGCATTGCATGGCGTTTTACATTCTTTGGCGTTGCGTTTTATATGATTAGGGCCATAAATTAAAAAGCTCTAACAAGAAAACCATACAAAAATATGCCCATGTTCTCAAAAACACAAATAATATCATCTTTCCTTTTCTTACTAAAACAAAATTTCCAGTATCTTAAATTTTTGAGAAATGATAATCTCGGGAACTCATCGATATACTCATTTTACCATAAATCTAATTGTGTCTTGTAAGATATTGAGCCTTCTGATGATCTCAAGACCGAATAATTGACTCAGTGGCTCAACATAAACGAAAATAAGCTGGATTTGATATATGTAAGTCAGTGTGTGCATACAAAAAAAGTTCTGACACGTGCACACACATTCACTTTCTTATGTCTCTGCACAAATAAAAAATGCGCAATATTTACTGAAGAAAAACAAGATTTCCATCGATCTCGTTTTTACCATTTTGTGAGTAAATTTTCTCAATTGTTTCGGTATTGACAATTACTCACATTTTGAAACAGGGGTTTTAATTTTTGTACTAACTTCCAAAAAAAAATTTACTTTTTGGGCCTTCACGGTACCATTTTTTTTTTTTTCAATTTATTAATTTCGTGGAGATCGATCCATAATTTACCTACTCTCGGAAAACTGTTTAATACGCCTCAAACCAACTTTGGGAAAATAATTAAATTTGCCTAAAACCGTAACAGATATAGATATTGCGGTAAAATTTCTTCCAACTTAGATGCATATGGCCAGAAAAATATCATGCAATTTTGTGATATACGGTCCATAATTTACCTTAGCAGCCTTCTGAAATTCACTGTTAACGCTAAAACTAATTACACTGCTGTATTGAAATTCATTCTAATTTATTTTTTGTTTACCAGAAATCAGTCTTCAGAATTTTGGGATGATTAATCCATAATTTACCATGGGTCCAATATAAATTCCGCTCCTAAAAATCATTTTAGTTCGGCTAAAACTCTTACGAATCATGACATTTTACTCAAGCCAGTTCAAAGTTCTAACAAGAAACGCATAGAACTTTCTTATTGTCGGTCAAAAATTTAATATAGGTCTTAACCGCAAGCAATTCTAATGCTCACGTTCGTTTTTGTGAAGCTTAGTTAATAATATATATGTAGATATCCTATAGAGCCCACTCCTGTTGGTGGAGGGTATCAAAGATTCGGCACAGTCGAATATAGCACTATAACTTGTTTTATTTTAAAATTAAAACGTTATTCCTACTGGGACGCCCTCTAGTAAAGGTTTACATGAAACCGCTTAAAATTGCCATTTGTGCAAACTTGCAAAACTTGTTTCATGAAGCCCCGTTTTAACTTTTGTGCAATTTTATACAATTAATGTCAGTTTGTAAGAAACGTCAATACAAAAAAAAATTAAAAATTAAAATTAAAGAAAAAATTGTTGTTTAAAAAGTAAAAATTATTTTTAAAAACGCCTTAAGAGAGTCAGTTTGTAAGAAACGTCAATACAAAAAAAAATTAAAAATTAAAATTAAAGAAAAAATTCCCAGCAAAAACTTTACTTACATGGTAAGTTAGCAAGTAACATTGGAGACATATGAACACTACTTATTTTTCGGCTGAATAACTACTTATTTTTGTTCGAGCTGTCCACAGAATTCAGTAGTTACAATACACTTACTAGAAGTCACAAAATATCTAGTTATTATTTAACTACCAGTAAGTTGAATTGTAAGTACTTACAATATACTTACTAGAAGCCAAAAATAACTAGTTTTTATTTAATTTGCGCTAGTTAATAGACCTAATAATTAGTTATGGAGCTAGTTACCAGTAAGTAAATATTCAGTACTGAAAACCAGACAACTGATAAGTAGTTACTTAGCTGATTATTAGTAAACAAATATTCATAACTTTAAATAATAGTAGTGAAAACTACTTACTGAGGTCATTACTAGCAAGTACTTATTGAGGTTTTCAGAATAATGATAATTGTAATGACAACTACTTACCAGGTAACGTATGAAATAACTACGACCTATTACCAAAATTCAAAAAGTTTTTCCTGGGTTGTTTTTAAAAAGTAAAAATTATTTTTAAAATCGCCTTAAGAGAGCCAGAAGATTAATTCTCTATATAACTCTTCAATTTTTCGTTGAAAACAATGGTAGGCATCAAAAAAATCTGTTTGTATAAATGTTAAATTGAACAGCGCAAGTTTACGAGTCAAAATTGTTAGACAAATTTACAGCTTGCACAGATTGCGAGTCTTTTAAGCGCTATCATGAATACCCTTATTATGAATACATACTTAAAATTTTATTCCAACTATTAAAAAAACCTTTGTTAAACTTAAATATTTTGCATAGCCCGATTTTATAAAAAATCAAAAAGAAATCAGTAGCTCGTTTCTGTATTTTTCGCATCGCAAATTTTCTCATATTTAGTGTGAAACAAAAAATTCCATCGTTTCTCGATTTGTGAGAAAAAAGTGTTTTTGTATTTAAATGCGAAAACAGACAACACAGATTCTGTTTTAACTGGAATACTTCCAGTAATTAAGTGTCAAATGCAAGCGAAACGTCAACGAAAGAAATATATTTAATAAAAATAAGGCTGCCACATTTAAAGATTTATCGACATCTTGACGATTTTTTTTTGTTCCAAAATTGGCAAAGTGACGATTTGCTGATTTTTTCTAGTGACGATTCAGTCTTCGAAATAAAACCATTTTAAATACTTTTATATGTTTGTGTATTAGGCACCACAGAAAACCGATATCTTTAAAAACAAGGCAGATTAAAAAATATATCGGCAAAAGCAAAATTTCGAACGAAAACTCTTTAATTTTTATTTGCTTGGATTATTTAATTTAATACATTTGTTTGTGTGATCAAAAGATTAAGCTATTACCCCATTTTTCAGTCAATGCAATTTTTGCCTTTTACTTTGTCCAAAAGTGTTTATTTTATTTCAATATGGTATTTCGTCGCTCCTTTGTGTGATTTCTGCAGGGAAAAATAACAATCTGAAATTTTAAACTGTTATCGGATTAAGGAAAAATAAAATAAATAATTTTATTTAAATAGTCCTCAAGCTTGTATGTATAAAATATGTATTTTACCCATGAACTTAATGGTTTTTTTTTTTTTTGATTATGTGTTTATATGATAAAAATTTGTGATTTATATGATAAAAATCGAACAAAATTCGTCATAATTAATTTTAAATTGTCCGAAAAAAATAGACGATTTTTCTATTTTTTCTTAGGATATTGACGTTTTTTTCACAAATTTATCTGGCAGCCCTGCATAAAATAAGCACAATGAAAGGCTAAAAAATTTAAATAACAAATTATAACAATTGTGTTTTATATACTTATTTTCATCATTTAAATTCTTTCTTTTAAAATAAAATAAAATAATACACATTCTTGTGTACATACATACACAATTTGGGCTCCATTTTTTTAAATTTTTTTTCTCGCGTCAATTTCAAATATGACTTTTTTTGACAGTTCTTATGAGAAACTTTTTGCAAAATATTGTTACAGAAACACTTGTTATCACATCCATCCAATAATTGCTGGAAAATTATTTAAATGACAGATAATTCTCGCAAAGTAAAAGTACTGAAACACTTATGTGAGAAAAACCATTTTTTGTTTCATATTTCACTGTTTTTGTCATAATTCACTTGTTTCATGCGGGAAATTTTACGATGCGAGAAATACAGAAACGGGCTACAGTTAATAGTTTTATTTTTATATTTAATCGAGAATTTAAAATGGCTAAAATAGATTATACTGGTCTGCAGCAAAAATAGTCTTTAATTAAAAATGTATGGAATATAAAGATTTTTAAGCGCTTAATTCAAATCCGTTTTCAGTTTTTTTTTCTATCGGCTTCAATTTTTTTTAATGGGCTTGACTAATATTTCCCCCAAAATAAGGCGGTTGTGTTTATACATTTCATCATAACTTCAGAACAATTCGTCCGATTTTGATTTTTTTCAGTCATTTAAATAAACAATTTTGATACTTTCAACTATTTTGGAGTTATTCAGAAATTAGTGGCGACAAATTTTTTAAAATTAGTACTATTTTTTGTTTTAAAAAATGCATAACAAAATTATAAATACAAAAATTTTACATTTTTATCATTTATCAGAAATCTAAGTATGTCGGTGGACACACTGTTGAAATTTGGTTTTCCAGTTATGATGAAATATATTAGCTTAAACGCCTTATTTCGGACGTAATATAAGTCAAGTCCAAAAAAAAAATTAGCCCGATAGAAAAAAACTGAAAACGGATTTGAATTTAACGCTTTTGAATATTTGTAGTCCACATATTTTTATTCAAAGGCGCGAAATGTTAATATTCATTTAATGAACTCTTAAAACCAAATCGTTTCTAAAAAGTATATTTAATTTTCAATTCCAATAAAATTTTAAAATCTCTAACCTTTTATTGAAATTTTGAGAAATTAATATTTAAGACAAACTTCAAACCGAATAATTTAATTAAATTAATAAAAAGAAAATCGATTCGAAAAATGTACAGTACATCGACCGATTTAGAAGAACATCAATATTATATTGAACTCGTGATTTATTTACGAGAGAATAGTATTGTGACTTGAATAATCTTACACCTCTACACAGCGGCCAATAAGGGACATTGCCAATCCCTTTAATGTATAGAAAACAGAATAGAGAGACCAATATCATGATAGAACAATAAAAAAAATAGAAAAAACGGTCAATAGGATATTGAAAGAAAAACAAAACGTGTCAAGACCCTTCAGTTTAGTTCCAATAACTCTCCCTTAGCTCAAAAATCGTTTAAATGACGATAAATCGTCAAATCTGGAAACCATGACTGCAAGAATTCTAAGCAACAGTGCTTAATACAGTATTGAATTTCTTTTTCCGTTTCCAAGCTCTGGAGAATTTCACTTTTGAAAGTTCGTTGCCTAAAAGTACATAATCAACAATTTGTGGTTTCATTAAAGATTTTCGAGTTTGAAACCCAAAGCCATGTTTACGATAAAATTGCAATTGATAAAACTGCAGCTATATTACGGTCATATCAAATACGTATTTGAAATACATATATGGGCATTTCCACGAGAATGTCAACCACGACTCAAAAATTACATAGCCTTGAAACTATTGTTCGAATATGGTAGAAAGTAAAAAACACTCAAACTTTATTAGCGTATTACAATTTTTAAATAGTAGAAAATAAAAGTTAAAACTGACTATCTCTTTGATTAATTTTTAGAAACTGCAATCAACAATTTTCACTTTTCTGCCGATTAAATACAGATACTGGTAACATCGGAATTATACCTTAAAATTAATGTAACAACAACAATAAACAAAATTCACGAGGAGAGACCAAATACATATATAGTTCGATTAGCGGTATATTTTTTTGGTTTGTTTTGGATGCTACTCCAATGTCACGTACGTGGTGCAAAAACATCATTTGTCTGTGTCATTGGTATTGGATCTGTCGTACGTGTTTCAAAATAAAAGTTAAAAGCAAGATATTTGTTGCAAAAATATATTGATCGGAATTTTTTTAAATAGGTGTATACAAATTTTATAAGCTATTAAGCGTCGTCACGTACGATATTACATGTACTATAAATTCAACTAAATGTATCATGTTATTACGTTGGTGTTAGGTTGAAATTTGATCAACAATTATTTTTTTGCCACCTTATAATGGTGGTATTGACATAAAAATTGGCGACAATAGCTTTTACGATAGATAATATGTCGTGATAAAATGTTGTGCTGGTAGGTCCAAAATTAACTATAGGTCCCATATAAACCCCCTTCCTAAAATCGCTGAAAGGCAAGCAAATCTCATATAGATGAAAATATCTGAATAATATTCGGCACAAATAACTTTTATATCACTCTTAACGTCATAGCATAATGTTGTTCCGGCGACCATGATTGGCGATGGGTCAAAAATAGGGTACACTCCCAAAAATTTGTTTTTAAAATATTATGGTATAGGGTATCATATGGTCGGGCTTGGCCGAATATACTTTCTGACTTGTTTGTTTTAAGTTTTTGTATGCCTATATTTACCAAAAATATATTTCATATCTTGTAAATACTATAAGAGAAAAATCTGCCACGTACGGTATGTCACGAACGATATTACATTTTCTTCATTATAAAACCATCCAGAAAAATGTTTTTCTTTCCAATTACGGATTATAACGGAAAAATATATGGTTTAATGCAAAAAATTTAAAAAAGGAAAAATACCTCCCACAATTCGCAGATTTTCGTATTTTTTTACATTCACCCTATAATCACTCCCGTTTTATGTCACGTACGCTATACACCTATTTTGCTAGGTATTTTGGACAACAAGGTTTCGAATGTTATGATTTTTTTTTTCATATCTAGTTCCTTCTTAAAGAAACATATTTATAAATAAGTTTTCCAGTTACTACTATTTGCGCAAAACATCTATCGCTCCGAAAATGTCACGTACGATGACTTGGAAATGCCCCTATGTATGTTGTATTTCTATTTTAAACACATTCCAAAAATGAATTTTGTATCTTAAATACCTGTCGCTCAAGTATTTTGTATTTCAAATAATTATGATCTCAAAAGACATTTTCACAAAATACATTTACAATTATCATTAAAAAAAAGTTGTCTCACACATTAAGTTCTTTGGCTATTACGGACATAAATAATTTAATAAAAACGTTTGTATTTTGTTATTTAAAAGAAGAGTTTTTATTGCCTAAAAAAATATAAATTGTTATGTGAATTGCTTTCCTGAATAAAAAATATGCCTTGTTGTGCGAAAAATAATAAATGTCAACGAAGCGATACGGACTACTATTATGAAAAGGAAAATGAGGTAAGAATTTAAATTTGTTATTATTTGGATAAATTAATGTTAATTTTATTGAGCTAATTTTATTATAAAAAATTCTAATATTTATTTTATTACATTTTACAAAATTTTAATACACCGCTTTGTATCATCTTCAGGAAAAATAAGTAATTTTTACATAATGATTAACATAAAACTTATTTGGATCAACAAAAAAAAAAAAAAAAAAAAAAAAAAAAACGATTAACTTGAAATGCTTTAATTTTGCAACAAGCTGGAGCACTTTATTTGCTGTAAGGAAATGTTCGTTAAATTCGGAATGGGTAGTATGATCAGTAATTAATAATAGCTAAATGAGACCGGTAATTCAGCGGTAATGTTTAAAAACTTTGTTAATATAATAACCTAAAAATATGTACTTTCATCCGTATTCATAAACGATTATTAAAGCCCTAATCATGTAAAACGCAATGCAACGCCAAAGAATTACATTGAAAGTACAAACAATGTCATAATTCATTTTTGTCATCGTAATTTTGTTGTTGCTTTCTACAGAAATTCACATTGCGTTTTAAAATTTCAAACGCTGCATGTTGAAGGCAACAACAAAATTACAAAATATTTATGACCCTGTTTGTGCTTTCAATGTAATTTTTTGGCGTTGCGTTGCATTTTACATGATTAGGGCCTAAATTTTACAAACGTTTATCAGAAAAATTTTCATAGAAAATTTGTTTTGTAAGCCTTTATTAAATTAAAAATATTTTTTTTGAAATACAGAAGTATTCCATGTCTGTCAAAATTTAAGTTTTGTAGAAGGTTTATAATATTTAGTCACAAACAAGGTACATATACACAAGGTAGACTCGTTGGCCCAGATGTTTGTCAGCTGTTTACCCCAGTTTGAACCTTAAAGTCAAAAGTTGTTTATGTTTTTTTACATACTCAGTTGAATTAAAAAAAATTGTGAAAAACATTGATTTTGGAAAAATTTTAATTAAATAGAAAATTGTTGTGATTTTTAATTAAATTTGTGAAAAAATTTAAGTTTAAATTTATGTGAAATTTGCGGTGTAAAACTGGAATCTGAAGTCGAGCTAAAAAGATCTAAAATACCGGCCTTGGAGCAGTTATAGAAATACACTACTGTCGTGGCCGATACCGGTGACTTTGAAAGTAAGTACAGAGATAAAGGGCATTTCTAGAATTAATAAAATGTGTTACACAAATGGAGTGCGTGCTCCGAATATACTTGATTGTAAAGCGTGATTTGCAAAAATTAAGAGTTCCAACTTTCATAAATTATAATGAACCAAGATGAAAAGCTTGATTATGGCACATAAGTATGTACATGTGTAGGATCTTCCTATAGATTAGTGCTGTGGTGCAGATGTATGTTCGTACGTACTCAGATATGTGTATGTATGTACATATTTACAAAATACATGCATACGTTGAATATTTATATTCTTTATTTCTCCATTGAGTTCGCATATGCTAGTGTCTTTATCCGAATGCGAGACCACTTTACCGACCGATTCCCGTTCATCACCACAAATAACTTTGAAATCATCTCCAACTTCTGGTAAAACAGGAGCCAAGTGTATAGTAAGTGTATTATGGTGGTATACATCCTATACAACCATCCCTGATGGTTGAAAAGAATAGTCATACATTTATTATCAACATGTATCCAAACTATTACGTTTTATTCATACTAACCGCATGGGGACCTTCCATAACTTTTACAATGTCACGCCGTCTTATTTGATTTTGATCAGCATCTAGAGCAATTGTGTTTCTATTTTCCCTTATTTTGTGCAGTGCAGTAGGTTTGCACTCAACTACTTTGCCATGCATACCCAAGACATGGAAATTTTCTCGCTCCAAACGAACAATAACTCCCACATTTTGTGCGCTATTGAACAAATCAAAATGTTATTTCAAACTTTAACAAATATATTTTAACCTTTTTCACTTACTCTAGTTGTACCAAGTCACCCCATTGAAATTGACCTAAACAGTCGACACCAGTACCGACATCTGAGCAAAGCTGCAAATCTCTGGGTAACACTTCTAATTCACAACTCGAATAATTAAAATGTCTGCACGTGTTGTTTTTTTTTCAATTTGTATTTTTATTTTGAAGGCACAGTGTTGCTTTTTTTTTGAGGGCTTGGTTCAAATACAAAAACAATTTCCCCTGTTGTTTTTGTCTTGTTGTACTTGTTGTAGCAACGAGTTTACCTTGTGTAGTTGTACCATGGTCACAAACGTTCATGTTAAATTGCTTATGACATAGTATCTGTTTTTATACTCTTCACTAAAGGTAAAATTGTATTCATAAGTTTGTCATTTGTTTTTTCTAAATATTGATCTTACACCCTTTAAAGAGTAGTTGATTTAACAACGTCCGACTGTCCGTGTGTATTTTGAAATTGATATTCCGAAGACCACATATACTGTGCTGAAGTTGGCTGTTGAAAGTCAGCCAAATCGGTCCATAAATGGCTGAGATGTAAGCAAAAAATCTTGACTGCCTCTAATTTTACCCAAAAATTCCTTCTTTCTTTTTGTATGTCCGAGAAACGGCAAGAGCCAAAGGTACAAGCATCTTGGTTATCGATACACATCTGGAAAAAATGTGGAATGGATTGGAGAAGTGGGCGTGGCACCAAATTTATTTAATTATAAATAGATTGGCTGTGTTTTTATTGTGTGCAGATTGATCTACATTAGTTTTAAATTTCATCAAAATCGGTAAGATAGTTAAGAACAGGCAGACATCGCCCATCATAGTTAAGAATAGTTAATAAGAATATATTAAAATTTTTTCAAAATTGGTTAGATATTTTCAGAGAGGCAGTAATTCTCCGTCCCCCTCTTTGTCATAGTTTTAAAAATAATAAAAACTTATATTTCCAATTTCATCAAAATCGGTTCATCTATGGTCATTTTCGCATTCGTTTAGGGGACGGTCGAGCGGAAAGATAGACTGGAGACGGAATGAGGGTGAACAGCGTACTCATGTAAAAATGTCTTTGTTTTTCTTTTGAGTACGGAAGCTATTACTTTAATAGATCTCTTCTAAAACGATAATTAATATTTTCTGAATATAGGAGGTTTAACGCCCCTGAACTCTATCCTAAATTAGTACCACTTAGAGAAATACAAAGTACCAAAATAGACCTCTTAGAAATTCTCATGCACTCAGGGCCTTGCATGTTTAATTTGATGATGGAAATTCAAAAATTATCAGTTTAGAAACAAAAAAGTACCAAAGAGCCCCTCTTATAGACTCGTAGTCCCTCAGGATATTGCATATTTAATTTTATGTTTCTAGATCCATTATTAACGAAAATTAAAACAAGTTCCAGTTGCAGAATAAAAATATACCAAAAAGCGCCCCTTATAGATTCTCATTCATTCAGGGGGTAATTAAAAAGGTGTAGAACCAAAAAGCTAAAGAAAGACATTTAATTTCCCGTTTTTCCCATTTTTGGTACTTTTTTTATTGTCAGTATCAAAAATTGCAATATTGTAGTGGGAACCCATAATTTAATACGTATATGCCAAAGAATGACGAAAAATGTTTTGTAAAAAAAGTATCAACAGTGGTACGATTTTCATCCCTAAATGTTCGAATTAGTAAAAAGTACCAAATTCGTACTTGTATTTTATAGATACGTTTTGAATGTATTATAATTTATCTCTTTGTTTATTGCTTTAAGAAATACAGGTTTTACCCGTTTACTCCCTAATTAGCCGAATTTTAAAAAAGTACCAGACACCTGTCCGCTTAGTTTTAAAGAACAATTTTTTTTCTATCTCTTTTAGAGATATGAGTGGGGTTAGTTCTCTTCTTAAACGGTAATTTGTATTTTCTGAGTATCGGAGATTTAGCGCCCGCGGACCTTATGTACAAACTTTCAGCTTATAATATAAGTACTGATATAGATATACTCTGTTAAAAATGTTCTTAAAGCTACGGTCGCATTTATTAAATAGTTGACTAAATAAACATAACCACTTATTTTGTTATTAGTTAGTGAAGTTGAACATGGTCTTAATATCACAAAATAAAACTAATTTTACTACTAGACGTGCACTCATAGAAAAATGCCTCTTCATTTTGATGATGCACTAACATCAGTATTGTGACATCAATGTTATTACAAATGGCATTAAAAAGGCAAAAAGTGAGATCAATCCAATGGCGAACGTCGTCCTAAAATGTTGTAAAATTTTAAGTGTCGTCTACGTTACTACAGTGGCATCAATTCGACGCTACATTTTGTGTACACTGATAGAAAAGGCGTCATAACGCTGATGTATTTTCATATCAGTACAGACAAACTGTCATCTGTGCGATGACAAACTGTCATCAGTGCGAAGACATAATATACCAATTCGTCAGTGTGATGACAAACTGTCATCAGCGCAATGACAAACTGGCATTAGTGTGATGACATACTGTCGTCAGTGCAGTGACGAACTGTCATAAGGTCGATGACAAACTATCATCAGTGCGCTGACATAATATATCATGCCATAATATATTATAAACATTATTTTCATGTTTAAAAAGTATAATTAGAAGCAAAAATTCCCATATTCTATTTTTTTTTATTATTTATTTAAATACGTAAAATTTTTAGAGTAGAATTATTAAACCATATCGGGCATGCTGCTGGTGTCTTATAATTGAGAGTTCTTCTGTTAACAAAGGGCGGAATACAACAAAAATTAAACAAATATGAGTAACGCGTAATTAAATAATGATATTTGAAATTGACTTAAGGTCAATTACAATGACTCAATTTGATGGCAGTTTGTCATCGCACTGAAGACATGCTTTATAAAACCGACTCCGATTCGTCATTTCTGTGATGCCAGTGTGTTATCCCACTGATGCATAATTTAAATTTTTGACCCTGATGACAATTTGGCCAAGTGATGCTAAGGCTGACATCACAGTGATGTAAAATGTCATGGGGTCAAAAACGAATATACTTGTCATAGTTCTGATGTTCTGTTTTTTTGTATGATGTCTTATTATATTTAAAATAAATATTGCAGTTAAAAGGAATATATATTAGTTTCCCTGATGGTTACGTCTATTTCGTCAAGTATTTGCTAAGTGTGACCATATCCTAAGTTATAATTTATTTTATTTGTCATATAAACCCTTTTTGATTACATTCAGAAAAAAATAGACCACGTTTTATTGAAATTTTGTCAGGCGACTTTGCGTCTGACTTTTACAGAAGCCACGATTTAAAGTTAATACACGACAAGTATGTGTGTATTTTTCTGTGGGAAATTAAGCAAGCCAGATGTAAAAAACTTGTAAAGGGTAACGGTGACCATATTTTTGAAACCAAAATACAGAACGGTGGTTTCAGTATTAGTTAAAAGTACACTTTTATTATAAAGTTTCATATTAATTCTGCTGGTATCTAATAGTTGTATACATGTTTTGTACAATTTATTCCATTGCTAGCCAAAGGATAACTGAAATAAGCCACGTAACAGAAATATACAAACAAAAAATTCTGAGTGCATAGAAAATATTGAAGGAATAAGACTATTAAAGTATGAAAGCTTTATAAATTGTAATTTGACTTAGAATATACATTTGAATTAGTATGAAAATTTATAATAAAAATTGAACTCCACATAAGAACTTAATTTCCAGATTCTATTTGTTAAAAGTACACACAAATTGTATATTATGTAATTAGAGTGGTCCTGCATTGAAAGACACACATAAAAAAGTTCCAAATAAAGCTTTCATACTTTTTAAATTTGATTTATTCGTGAGCTTGCGACTTGAAGACATAATAAAGATTAGAAGCATTTATGGTATAATAAGGGCATTGGACAACGAAAAGCTATTTTATTGCGGAAGCAAGATTTGCAATTATTCATGCCGCTTGTGCGGCATCCTTCCGTTGTTGCGGTATAATCTCTACCATTTATTATTATTAAAAGCGCAATATAGATATTTTTCGCCATTTTGCTTACGTTAAAATTTTACAACGAGAAGCTAATGGAAGGAATAAAAATGCAAGAAAAATATGTATTGCATTTATTATTCCAACTTAAGGTTCAATTAGACGTGACTTAACCATAGCCATACAAAACAGCTTTTGAACAAACCTTATGGGCAATTTTGTATTTGATTACAGGTGACTTAACATAACGGCATAACCATAACCATACAAACAGTTATTCCTTTTTTTATAAAAGTCAGATGATAACAGTTGTTTTTTGATTTTTATTTTTTTGAACAAAAATAACAGTTATTTTTTGATTTTTATTTATTTTTAACAAAAATAACAGCTATTTTTTGATTTTTATTTTTGTGATCAATAATAACAGTTATTTTATGATTTTTTTTTTTTGAACAATAATAATAGTTATTTTTTGATTTTTATTTTATCGATCAAAAGTAACCGTTATTTTATGTTTCTTATTTTTTCGAGCAAAAATAAAACTTATTATTTAAAGAAATGTACGTGTTATAATTATTTAGCTGACTTTAAATATTTATGGTAATGCGCATAATATATCTCAATGATGATCACACATTTAAATAAATATTTAAAGACAACTCAATAAATTTAACACGTACATTTCTTAAAAGAATAACATTTATTTTTGCTCGAAAAAATTTAAATCAAAAAATATTTATTTTTATTTGATCGAAAAAATAAAAATAAAAAAATAACTTTTATTTTTGTTCAAAAAAATAAAAATAAAAAAATAACTGTACCTTTTGTCCACAAAAAAAAAAATATAAATCAAAAAATAACTGAAATTTTTGATCGAAAAAATAAAAATCAAAACTTTAAAAATTATAATATTTTATCATAGAAAAGTTCATAAGGATCAATATGGTATACTTGAATCAGTTTGCCAGTATTTACTTCTATATGCTTTTTTTGTTCTAAAATTTCGAAATAACTGTTATTTTCGGTCCCTGAATGTATTTCATGGCGCCCATGGAATGCTCTTACGAATGATTTTGGCAAAAAGTTAGGGGCCAAATTACGAAACTCTATATCGACCGAAATTTCCATTTAAATTGAATTGTAATTTCGATCGGTGTCGAATTCCGTAATTTAGCCCCAGATCTTTTACATTTTTCAAGATATTATTTTTGAAAATTTTTGTGCAAGAGGAAAAAAATGTTGAAAAAGTCCACTAATGTAAAAAGTAAAGCAAATTGGGCATGTATTTTTTTAAGCAATTTTTTTAAATACAGTACAAAAGCAGAACATATAATTAAATACAGAACATTTAAAAATTATTTACCAAAAAATTATTAACACAGTCCAAAGCTCCAAAATACAGTACTGTTCTGTATAATACAGTACGGATGGTCACCGTATCTATGACAGACATAAGGGTGTGATTCATCATTATCTTTATAACATTTTTGTAGTATAACTGGAACATACAACTCAATCAAATATTTAATAACAATAATGCTAAGTAAATATTTTTTAATTGATACTGATAAGAAACAAAATATTAATAATATTGATGTTGCTGTCATAGATAAAGTATGCGAAAATAATCAAAATAAATTACTTTTTTCCAATAAAAGAAAATACAACAAATATAAGGGGACTTTAACAATTTTTTTCTGTTTTTTTAAACTGTAGTAAATCTAATATAAATATTTGTGACGGTTTAAGGCTTATTAAGCTGATTTTCTAGTGTGGTCTTTATATGGAGCCTAAGGTAAATTATTGACCGACCTTCACGAAATTCGGTGACACAAAACGAATTCGTTAAATTTTAAAACAACCAGTGAATTTCGTAACCTATTTTTGCTACTTGTTGTTAGTTTTTTAGGGAGGTTGTTCCACTTTTGTACTTAGAATTGCTGAAGGACCGAGAAATTCTGGGGCCTTTGATGTACATGGAAAAAGATTCACATTTCTGTTATATAATATTATACAGTAAGAAACATTAGTTTAATTGGCGAATTGGGTACATAAATAAATAAAACATTTTGGGCTGCAATCCCAGGATATTGATTTTTATTTCCAGCTACATGGTGTAGGGAATGGTTAAAAGAAAAAGATTAAATAGGAATTGACATTTTAATAAAACTAGAGTGGTCGAAATTCGACCATAATTTTTTATGGTCAATATCAAGAAAACATACATATAAGTATATATGAATTTAAATGGTTAGAGAATTCATTTTTTTCGTTTTAGTGGATCGATTTGGCTAGGTACCAACCTCCGAACCAAATGTTCTCTTCTACTCAAGTCCGTGAATGTATAATTCAGTTTTTTAAGTTGAATTATATGAAAAATGTCAGAAAGTACCAATTGAAAAGGAAAAAGTACAAAAATTTCGCCTCTTAAGTATAGTTTATCACTCACTCAGGACCTTGTATGCTGAATTTTATGTTTCTATGTTCAGTATTATTAAAAATTCAAAAAGTACCAGTTAAAGAACTAAACGTACCAGAAAGCTCTTCTTTACAGATTCTTATTCACTCAGAGCCATGCATGTTTAATTTTATGTTTCTAGGTCCAATACTAACGGAAATGCAAAAAGGACCATTTGAAGACCAAAAAAGTTCCCTCTTATGGATTCTTACCCATTCGGGGCATTGCAGGTTTAGTTTTATGTTTCTAGGTCCAATATTAAAGAAAATTAAAAAAAAGTACCAGTTGTAGAACCTCTCCCTTACAGATTCTTATTTCCTCAGAACAATGCTTGGTTAATTTTATGTTTCTAGGTCCAATTTTTACTAAAATTCAAAAAGTACCAGTTGAAGAACAAAAAAGTGCCAACATTTTTCATCTTATAGATTCTCATTCACTCAAGATCTTGCACAAATAATTTTTTGGCATTACAGTTTGTTGGGCCATATAAGTTTAAAAGTATTAAGTTAGAGCCACTATTAATCGATAAAAATCCATGCCCAATGCAAAAACAACTAGCAAAATCATTCGGAGTAATACAATTTTAATTAAGAACTGGCTTAAATATTACTATAGCATGACTAAAAAACATCAACTAGTTTTTATTTTGCTTATATATTTAATAAAAAGTTTTGCAAATATTCTTTTCGTAATCTTATTCTCCGGCCCCATGCAAAACGTAAAGGAACCCACATTTGAAAACATTTGGTTCAAACTATTATACATTTAAATGATTTTTTGTGTGATGTGTTTATGACAATAGTTTAGCTATCGGGAACAACTATCGATAGTCCATTTAAAACTATAGTATCGATACTACTGATAGCCCCATCGATAGTTTTGCAGTTCTATTGTCATCACTAATATCTTTGTGCCGGTTATAACGGTTTTTCTGGAAAATCATGGAGCATTAAATATCAATTTGTGGTCATAAATACCCATGTGTCAAATTTGATTGAATAACTATTGTAGAAACATAAGCACTAACGGATAACTCCTTATTTTACCAATGGTTTTTTTTATAACATTCCTCTAATAATGTGCTTTGGTATTATTGCAGTGTTACCACTAGCAGAATTCAAAACTACACTTGAGATCACACAAAATTACACAAATTAAATGAAATCACACCTGATATCAAATTAATGTTTAATTATAAAAAAAACTTTTACAAAAAACAACAAATAAGAAAGTATAGTCTGTAAATTCCGAACATTTGATATTTACAAACGACTTTTTAAGAGTGTTCCCTTACAATTAAAACAAAATTATTTTATGAGGTTAAGACTAATAATATAGGGATTCCTAACGCCGAAATTTATCTAGGTAACTACATCTATTTGAGATTTGTTCGTCTTAAAGTAATTTAAGGGAAGGGATTTACATTTATATGACCTACGTTCAAAGCTTTACCTACCAGTACAAAATGTTGCCATTACATAGTAGATATTTTTAACCAATACGTACCACTACAAGCTGTTTTCGTGAGGGGAATTTGTATGGGTGCTATGGTAAAGTATGGACTGATTCCAAAATTAATTCCGTAAGATAATTTAGGTTGAAAAAGACCAAAAGATTTGTATGAGGAAAAAAAGTTCGTATTGGAGCTATGTGAAATAATGGACCGATTGTTGAAATTTTCAAAAAACGTATGAATCAAATTGAATTATCTGAAAAATTGCCACCTGTACTTTGCGCAGAAGATCTACATGGACGGACTACCATAGCTGCCAGATTTGACGATTTATCGTCATTTTGACGATTTTTAGGTACAAAATTGGTCTATTGACGATAGGACGATTTATACCCCAAATTTGACGATTTTAACCCGAGGATTACCGTCTTGGTCTGGCCAGACCAAATTTGTGTTTTGCTATGTTCTGAATCGAATGAAACCAATTTGTTTGCGATTGGAGCAAATAAGTGGGGTTAAATTCCATTTTGATGTAAAAGTCTATGAAATTACCCTCTTGGTTTTTTTTTTCCTTGAAAGATATTTCAAGTAGGACAAAAGATTAAAAAAACAGATACGTGAATTCTAGAAATGTTATCTTCTAAATCGAATGAATCAAGTTTGAATCAAAGCAGAAAACTACGGCCCATTATGCGCTTAGTTCAATCTAACTACAAAAAACTAACGCAAAACCCGTTTCAGCTGTAGTAGATGCGAAAAAGCAATGTTCGAAATCAAAGACTAAATTTTCGATGGCTTGCATATGGAATAAAATTATATAATAAATTTGTATAATCCAAAGTAATTAGCATACGTTCAATAAAAAATATATTTATTTACTTTATATTTAATTGGGGGTTTTAGCTGTACAAATTGTGGTCTGGCCAGACCAAGAGGAGAACTTAGTG
Organism: Pollenia amentaria; assembly: GCA_943735925.1. Taxonomy (NCBI): domain Eukaryota; kingdom Metazoa; phylum Arthropoda; class Insecta; order Diptera; family Polleniidae; genus Pollenia; species Pollenia amentaria. The sequence continues at coordinate 179,933,618 of OX031007.1, read as the reverse complement.
GTTACCGAGTTACCGAGAATCCTAGTGTTAAAATGACAAATTTTGTTCAAATTTACAAATATTTTTAAAAAAAATTCACATTTTAGTTAAGCTTCTAATATAATTTTATTTGAATTATTTGATTGGCAGTAACTTTCATGTCTTAGCTGTTCATCATATTAAATACGATTGTTTTTTTTAGCACTATGAATATTTTTAAGAGTTCTAGCATAACTTGTAAACTGATAGAATTTTTGTGCAAAAATTTTTTTAAAAACAAAAATTCGTATTTTGATACTTATTTTTAAATTTGATTTTAAATAATTTATTTATAAATTTTTTACGGCCATGTTCTGGAACTGGAAATCACGAGAAATTGAAATCGAACAAAATTTTAAATTTATCCTGTGTTTAAAGTTTATATAAATATTTTTTTTTATACGCCTCATATCTTGAGGTCCACTAACCTTTACCACTTCCTCTTTTCAAATCAGGAAAACATGCGTTCAATTAAAAAAAAAATTTATTGAAAATATCCAATTGGGCCCAAGTGTACTGGTACACGACTAGAACCAATAGTACTAGTGATTTTCTAAGAACACACAATGCTAATTTGAGCATTAAGATAGTATAGAAAAGTACAGTCGAGAACTAGCACTGGTGATCTTTTTACTAGTTTAGTACTAGCTAGGTACTAGTTCGATCTCCAGCAGGTAAACTTTTCTTTCAGAAAGTCTGATTTTATTAGTGTTTACCAGACTTAATTTCTTAAGCAGGATTTTCGACGTGAAAAATGGGTGTTTGATATACTTTGGTTTTAGTTTATTTTATTAGTTTTCTTATGAATGCCAATACCCTTGAAAAATGTTTGGTTGTGTTACTTCAATAATAAGTTTCTTAACGAACATTTTTATTTAATTTCAAAAATAGGCGGAATATATTAAAATTTTATTAGCAACGAAAACTAAAAATAACAATTAATTTTCAAAACTTATAAAAATTGAGTGGTTTTTTACAATGACGATTTTTGTGACGATTTAGCATAGTCAATTTGACGATTTTGACGATTTTTTCCTCAAAATTTTACGATTTTCGACCAATTTTATCTGGCAGCTATGCGGACTACCCGCCAGCAGGACGAAAGATACTGACTCTAAGTCGATCGGTGTACTACAACCAATTTAATGTTATTTCACATATAGGAAATATATTTTTCTCCAGTTGATTTCTTTAGTATAATTACTTTCTTTTCGAACAAACTTCTGGTTCTAAATCTTCATAGTCATGGGCATAGGGCTCATATTTATCAAAATCTAATTGTCCATCTGGCGCCAATAACTATCATTTTTTTTGCTTGATAAGCTATGACAATCTTTTTTTTTTTTAATAAATAAACCGTTGCTTTGGTTGAATCTAGGGATGGGCAAATTGAAAAAATATATCGATATATATCGTATCGATATTTTTTAAGAGTACCGATATTTATTAATTAAAAATATCGATGTATCAAACGTATTAAGCTGAAATTATTACCAAATTTCAATACATATTTGCATATATTACATGTAATTCCATTCTAACTTTTTATTGTTTCTTTTAATTTTAAATTTACTGCCTGTCCCTCGATTTCGAACGAAACTTTCATTCGCTTAACTTTTATTTAAAACGAAAACCAATTTTAAAATTTAGTTGTTAAGGTAAGTTATGCGAACGAAGTTTTCGTTTGAAATCGAGGGACCGGCAGTTAATTCTACAATAAAAAAATTTTTAAAAATGTAAAGAATACAGAAAATTTTTATTTATTAGCCATATGAAATTTTAAAAAAAAATTTATTAGGATTATATAATGCCGTATTATAAACTGCCGGTAAACGAAACTTGTGACACATACTAACAAGTAAACTGTGCAATATTTTATTTTTAATATTTAAGAACATGCTCAGATAAAAAAAAAACAAATATTTATTTTTATTATTAACATTCCAACTTTCATGAGTCTATTGCTGCAAATACGCCGTAATTAAGGAGATTCTTTGCATAATTCTAGGAACCCTTTCCAGAATATTTTTTCCTCGCTTATTTTTTTGTTGTCATCTCTTTAAAAAAAACGAGACAAAAGTGAACTGTGTAATCTATGAAAATGTACAATGGAAAAGCGCCGTTATTTTCTTAATATTAAATAAAAAACATATGATGCAATTCTAAAAAAACAACAGTATTGTAAGCAGTTGAGCCACCGTTAATATGTTGAATTTTATTAGAAAGAGATCTTAAAAATATCGAATTCGATAGTCGTAAATAAATATCGATGTATCGATAGATGGGTATTTTTCATATCGGCGATATATATCAATTATAATTTTTTAAAATATCGATATTTTGATATATCGATATTTATTTCCCATCCCTAGTTGAATCTACTGTACATTTTTTAGATCAACAAAATCTTAAGTGGTATAAAATTAATCAGTCAAAGCAATTCATTATATTATTTGTTTTAAAATGAAAAAATTTCAAATTACACCTAACTAACACCTCAAGGAAATTCCCACACTCTACCGACGAGAGTAAACATTTCACCAAATTCGGGTTATTACCCGCAAAGTGGCAACACTGTACTATTCTTTTTCAAATTACCGATTTTATTCACCCTTTTTGCAGTTGTTTTATAATTTCACAAATTTTAAAACATATTACAAAATGTATTTACGTATAATGTTTAAAGGTAAACAAAAACACGTGCATGCTTTCAAACATAATTTTGTTGGTGTTAAAGTAAATAAACACCAACACAAAGACATTCATCGACTCATGGATACATACGAGCAATTTTAATTCAGCAGATATAAAAAATCAAGCGTATGATAGCCGGCTAAATACCGTAAAATATAAAATAAAAATAGCTAAAAAAAAAAAATTATTGCGGACAGGAGAAGTAAATTTTGTACTCATTTTAGTAAAACGAACACTGCGGGACGGGTTTAACGCAAGCGCTACAAATATAGTACATAGATAATTTAGCGTCAACTAATGACAATCGAAATTATATGTAACATTTTTAGACAATGAAAACAAAGTGTTAATAAGTCAAGTAAATGTGATGTAAACAATATTAAAATTTGTGAAATTTTATCTGTGAAATAAAAATATAATATCAAAGTTTGACATCACAATTTTCTTTTAAGAGAACTTTAGATACAATCCACAAAAGTTACACTCATTAGGGAGTACAACGTTTGTATATTTTTGTATTGTAAAAGCATGAAACGATGCACAGTGGGGAGATTTAAGATATTTTGGTTACATGTTTCTTTTGACACAAAAATTATTATATTTTGCAATCAATATAAAAAAAATACAGAATATAGCAAACAAAATTTTAAAAGATATTGAAGCAAGTAAAAGTTCTCCAGCTTAAGTTTTTCAATTTAGAATGTGTAGAAGATTGTGGCTCCAGATAAGATAACTGGCGCTTTACCTAGTTTGAATATTAGTGAAGCCTCCAGAATAAAAAAATTTATCTCGACGGATTTTGATATTTATTCATCGTTACTTCCCAAAACGGCTTTGTATACCCACACGTTCATGCGTTAATAAAAAAACATGACTTTTATCCATAACTTTTTCGGTATTCAGTATTGTATTGCTGAAAGAATTGGTGTGGCTAATGATGTCATTAGGCAAAAAGTTAAAAAAAAACATTGAAATATTATAACACAATTTTAAGGGCATAAATAAACTCAGTTTTTTAATTCGGGTGGCTTATGATGTTATTGTGTTTCCCAGTCTTTGGCTCAATTGTAGGGAAAAAATTTGTTAAACAAACTAAGCCGAAAAAACTGTATCCAGTGCCTCGAAATTGCTAAAATGCCGAAAATTTTTTATTTCATTTTCACAATTGTTGTCCCATAGCTGCTAAATTGTGCAAAATTCAGTAAATTAATCTCAGGAAAATTATTCCTTATAAAAACATGAATTAGTCCATTTTATGTTTTTTGGCCTTTTTAATATTTTTCATACATTTGTCGAATTTTCGATATAAGCACAGCTGGAAAATATGAAATAAGACATATTTAAACATTATAATTATGAATTATATTAAAAGGAATATTTTTTATTGGGATTACTTTATTTAGTTCCTACAGTTTGAAAGCCATGGTCCAAATTTTTTTTATTGATTTTTTGAAGAACCCATTCTATTAGAATATCATCTTTGCACCTGAAAGCATTTCGGTACGGTTAAGCAAAAATTGTGCTAAAATAAAATGAAAATTGTGGGAGCTGAAAAATGCTGACGAAATATGAATAAACACTTAAAATACACACTTTGACGAACACTTCCACGTTTAAACTTCCATGCAAGTTCGTGTCCAAAAACAACTTTTGGTGCACGGACCTTATAGGTTATGTTGAGACTACAAAACTACTCAATCATAATATCGAGAATTACGGCAAATACACCACAATAATAAAATTAAAAAATATATTATAAATCTACCTACCTTGGGCTACATTTTCCGTTTTTAAAATATTTATAAATTTATTTTTAAAGGTTTGCTCGTTATATAATTATAACACTATATTAACACTTATTTAAGAACACGTGTTTTAATTTTCAACTTTGAAGGCCTTGCTGTCCGGCAGTGTTGACAACTGTATTATATTTTCTTGATTGCTAGGAGTGTTGCCATTAAGAAAAGAAATTCACTTTTAACAATTTTTAAATTTTGTTTTAATTTTTGTCAAAAAAAATCGGTTTGGAACCAATATGCAATGACTTAAAAAATGTTGTACTGTGTAATATAATGTTTATTTCTAATGTTCACTTCTAGAACATTTACTCTAATTTTTCCAATAAAATCAAATTCCTTGAATTAATTTCCCCAATAATCATTCATTTATTCTAATACAAATTAAATGCTATAATTTAATTTTAATTTATAAAATTTCAAAAACAGTAAGATGGCATTTATACGATGATTTTTAAGACATGTTTTTTTATTTGTAGACTAATTCGGTAGAAAAGAAAGACGAATAGAAAAAAACCTGATTTCCAATCTTAAGGTATGTTCAGACCTAATAAATATTTGACGAAAAAATCTAAAAAGCTTTATTTTTAACAATTTCTATTGATTTACTTAGCTCTATTTGTTAGAAGATAATTGTATTATGCAATTTAGAAACTGTTAAATGATGTTTGATCTAGCAAACGTTTTGCAAAAGCAAATCAGTTTTTCATAAAACTAGTGGTTACTTGTAGGACGTCAAATATTTAATAGTTGTGAACATAGCTTTAGTATTTTTAACTAAATTTATTTTACTGTCATTTAACATTTTGCTATTATGTTTTATTTTCATTCGTTTTTTCGATTTTTTAGAACAGCAATTAAAAAAACATGTCTCATACAAAGTCATCACGCAAATGTTAAAAGATTTTGGTAGCAGCTTTAAAAGAAATTTAAAAAACATGTCTTAAAAATCGTCGTAAAAATTTCATTCTAAAAGAATTTAATATCTCAAAGGGAAGGATATAAATAAATATATTAAAATTCAATTTCTAATAGATTGAGTTTTGAAACACGTTTAAATCATCCAAGAGCGTCAGAATGAATTCAACTGGGAATTAATTATTCTGGTATTCAAGCGTTATTAGTTAAGCAAATAATTAGTTTCCGACCAACCGTTCTTTTTCAGACTAGGCCAACACTTCTGTAAATTTCGCAGAGTTCGGCCGACCCCGAACCGAACCCGAACGTTTTGTCATTAAATCTAAACAATTAACATTTGTACTTTTTTAAATTCATTTCTTTAAAACAAAATTAAATATCGGGAATTCATAACATTTACACTTTCGTAAAATGCAAAATGAAAATGTAGTAAAACTATTTTATAGTTAAATAATCAGAAAATATAAAACTTTAAAAAAATTCAATATACACGCAGAAAAAAATTGTACTGTACTATATATTTAAAAAAAAAAAAAAAAAAAAAAAATACATATTAGTACTCAAAATTTAATATTTTAATATTATAATAATAGCTAAAATGCAATTTTTCTGCCTTAACGGAAAATTTCACCAAATTCAGTTATAAATAACTTAGAACTTTAACTGTCAAAAACATATTGTTTTAACTGAACTTGGTGATATTGGTCGTTATACTCCGGTATGTGATGAAAATCGATTTCAAAACGAACAGTTTTGTAATTGTGATGAATTTCACGCGATTTTAAGATCCATTTCTGACTTATAGTCTTACATTTTTGTTCAGAATACACTTCAGCTAACATATGTATATAATATAAAATTTAAAAGGCTAAAGACAGGAAATGAAAGGAACATGTATACAAAATATTTTAAAAGAAACTGAAAACGATATTTTCGGTTTCAAATCGTTTCGTTTTTAAAATCGAATTCCGCCACGTACCTGACTATGTAGATTATTTCTTCGGTCTTAATAAAGAAGGGTAACAGCACTAAATACCTACTCAGTAGCAACGCTGGTTGGTGGTGCTGTAAGGTTCTTTCTGCGTTAAGATTTAGAAATGGACTGGAGTTCTATTATTAATATATATCTGTATTTCGAGGACCTAGGCTGAGTTTTTGAGATCTAAGTTAAACTAGGTTTAGTAAATCCGAAAACAGATTAGTGCCGCCATTTCCAAGTTTGTATACACAATTTTGACGGAACAACTTAGTTTTGCGTAAAATGTTAACATTTTCGTCCTGCTCTCCTTAGATAGATAAATGATAATTAATATGTAATTTCATAAAAAATTTCGGTGTTCGTTAATAATTTCGAAGAAAAACGAACTTTGGCCGAAAATAATTTTTGCCGAACCTCGTTACCGAATCAGAACGTTCGGTCGGACGCTACAAATTATTATACTTTTAGGAATTTAAATAATTAATTCTGGGATACAATTATGTTTATCTATTTTGTGAAGAGAATTAAGGAGTTCGAACCTATGAACAAATCTACTGTGTAAAATAAGACTTTTTTTACATATATACATATTATTTTGCTTTAATTCAGTATCTTTGTAAATACTTTTAATGTTCCATCAATTAAAAAACTGTATTGTAAATGTATAACCATTTTTATTGTAATTTGCTCCACTGTGCAAACATGCATATTGCACCCATGGTGCAACTACACAAGGTAGACTCGTTGCTACAACAAGTACAATAATAAAAAAAACAACAGGCAATTTGTTTTTGTATTTTTTACCGAGCCGTCTACTGTGCCTTCAGCAACAGTAAATAAAAACACAAATTGAAAAGAAAAACAAAACAACACGAAGAGGAAAAAATGGCGCGCACTAACTATATGTAAACAAATATGAAAAAATGTAAACAAACATGAAATTTTTTGACATTTATGGTTTAACTGGGGTAAACAGCTGACAAGCATCTGGTCCAGCGAGTCTACCTTGTGTAGTTCTACCATGATTGCACCCGATTATGAACACATAAATAGAAAAATCACATAAAATAAAGAACAGAATTGAAAAGAAAAACCCGATAAAAAATTGAGAAACTGAATGATTGGTTAGAGTGAGAGAGTAAAATAAAAAGAAAGATAAGAAAAACGTAACTACCGAAGCCAAAAGCAATTGAATTTATTGGATTTCTCTTGGGCTTTGGTTAGCCTGACTTATTATGGCAGCTTTAGTTTATTGTGTGTGTAGTGCATTGAATGATCTATATGTCTTTTCAAATGCATACAGACGGTGTAATTATAATTTCACACAAACAATAAAGTATCTGAAATATAAAGAACGTTTAAATCTATTCTATAAATATTGTTGTGATTTTCGCGAAAATTATTATCGCAGTACAAATTGTGTCAAACTACGGTCGTTAGACTATCATCGAGAGGAGTTGCCAGAAAAAATGTATAAATCAAATAGAAGTGGAATTGATTTTGCAGCCATTGAAGCGTCGGCGGAGGCATTTGAAGTCATTGACTCCTTTGCGGCTAAAACACCGCATGAGTCTGTGGAAAACTTCCTAGAAGCTGAAAGAATCAATACAAGTTTTCGCGAAAATTATCACGAAGAAGATATAGAAATTATTAATGGCATAGAAGCTGAGTATGAAGTAAGCAACATTTTTTTTCTTAAATATTTGTAGATAGTATCTCTTAGTTTAAAAAATTACTTTGTATTATTGTCATACTTTGTATGAAATAACTATCGGGTTTTCATCCATTTATTACGTTGCTTTTATATTTAGTCCATAATTATCTAAATTTCATAAAAAAAACTCAATGTAATTGTTTTATTTTTTTGTATATTTCCTCTGTCTTCTCTGTTTGTTTTTTCTTTCCTACTTTTAGCATATGATATAAGTGCTTTCTTATTTCGTTTTGACATTTTATTTTGTTTTTAGTGTTTTACTAAAAATGTTTTTAGTAGAATACTAAAATATCTTTAAAGAAGCTTTTGTAAACAACAACTTTATGTTAAACTTCTAACAGCTGTTTGTTTAATGTTAGTTTTTGTTAAAATTCAACAGTTGTTGTGGCTTTTTCTCTATTTCTGTTATTGAACTCTCTTGTTATGTCAAAATTGTTTACTTAATTGGCAAGGTTGCCAAATGTTTTTCAATTTTTTTCCGAAATTGTAAATTTTCATCCCCAAAAATTTTTTTCATTTCCAAAAATCCGCACTAAATGCTCTTAAGCTTTGTTATAACTTTTTTATTTATATTGCATTTCATTGGTACATTTATTTTTATTTGACATTTAAATTTTACATCAACTCAACCAATGTTAATTTGATTAACAAAGTCAAAAAGTTCACAATCAAATTTATCACACCGCTCAATTTTTTCGTACATATTTTGAAATTATAAATCTTTACCTTTTCTTGCGATGTTACAAACGTGTCTTTTTAACCCTGAAAGGTTAGTCTTGATTTTAGTACATTAACGTTATTCTTCATCAATTCGACGAACTTTCTAACATTTTTTCAAGCGAAACGATTTTTAAAGTAAAACATCAACAAAAATTTCTTAAGTTAATAATTTTATTAAAAAATAAAATTATGTTAAACATAAAATATAAAAGTTTTTCTCTTCGTTAAAAATATGATACGAACTTTTACTAATTTTTGTGTTTCCAAATATATTTTTCTTTTTAAATTTTCGTCATCAGCTAACGTTATTAAAAAAGAGCCTAATTTGAATACACTTAAAAAAGTTATACGCTAAAGTGTAAATGAGCTTCGTCGGTTAGACGAACAGTAACCATCTAGGGTTAATAATGATTTTAGCAATTCATATTGCATTTAATATCATATTTTGGTTTTAATTAGGTTCACTGCAAAAATCGCCAAAAAATCCTCAAAATTAAAATAAACTACCCAACAAAATTTCCAATTCCCAAAACATATTTTTATCTCCGTTTTCAAAATAAAACCTCCTAACTCTCTGACATCACTGCACTGAAGAAAGCTTTTTCAAATGATATTGAAAAAAAAATACTTTACCAGTGTTGCCAATTCGTGGGCAATTACCTGAATTTGTTGTAATTTTCTTGGCTTTGCGTGACAATTCGAACTTTGACAGAAAAGCGTAAATCAAGAGGTGTATGAGACAACACTCACGCATTGCTTGTTCACCAATTAAGGGGGTTGGTTATTTTCTTTTTTTATTTTTATAAAAATAAAAGTTAAACATTTTATTGGGCGATTTATTCGAATTGAATTTGGCAAAAAAAAAAAAAAAAAAAAAAATAAGGGAATGTTTAAGCGTGCAAAAAAATAAGACTTGCCTAACTTTTCGCTTCGCGCTACGTTAAAAGTACGTTATGTGACAAGTTTGGTAAAAGTATGTATATTTCATCTTAAATGTAACGCTGACAGTAGTTTAAAGTTTTTCTCGCAAGCGAAAAACAAAAAATCAAAAGGGGAAAAAATAAATATATTCTGCTTTTTATTTTTACTCATAAAATATGTATATATATACATTTAATTTACGTGTAACAATAAACATAAATGAATAATTAAACTATAGCGAATTAAATCTATAGACAACTTAATATGAACGTAGTTACCCAAACGAAATCAAGATTTGATTTCAGTGATGAAATTTAAACAATTTGATTTTGTATAAATTTTAATATTAATTCGACTGTGTATTCTAAGTCAAATAACAATTTATACTTTAATAGTTTTATTCCTTTAATATTTTCCAGGAATATTTTCTATGCACTATCACAATTTTGTTTGTTTGTATATTTATAATAAAAATGGAACTCAACATGAGAACTAAAATTTCCGGATTCTATTTGTTAAAATTTTATTTACTGCCAGGCCCACAATGTCGACAAGAACATTTCTTTCGCATTTTTATATTGAAAACATTATAATAAAAAATTTTAATTTGTTTTTGTTTTCAATTTAAAAATAAGAAAGAAATGTTGTTGTCGACATAGTGGGCCAGGCAGTTAGTCTTAAACCAAAAATGCACAGTTTTTCCAAGAATAGAATGCCACAGATTTGCACTTTTTGGTGCATTTAAGCATATACAGTGCTCATAACCAACATCATAATTAATAACTATTTAGCAAATCTGATCGATATAATATTTTTTTTGTAGTTTTTTTTGTACTTGACTCAATTTGAAAACGATGCTTTTTTTTAATTTTTTTAAGTAGTTTATTAAAATGCTTTTACACAAAATAATTTATGTTTCAAGGATATTAAACTAAAATTGCACAAGTAAGGACGCATACAAGAGTTAAATGCTTATAACCTGTGTACAATTAAGTGATAAATTTGATTTTTTAGCAATTCAAAATATGAGAAGTTTGTATTTTTAATAATTTCAAAAGTAAAAAGTTCTGTTAACAATCAACTTTAAAAATGGTAACAATAAAAACCCAGTGAATAAAAATCGTTTAACACTATTTTAAATTTTCTATGTGGACTAGTAGTCGAAAAATTGCTTAGAGGTCGACTCCTGCTAACCACTTTGTTTATTATTTAGTTTTGTTTGTTAAATAATAAAAATCTCTAAGTAAACAAATTAAAAAGTGGCATTATGACGTTTCAGTACTTATGTTCTGTAATTTTGGTGAGAACTTTTCGCATCGAAAAGATGTGAAACAAACTTAAAAATATAAATTGGGGACATAAGTCAAAAGTTTAATGGCAACGTTGCTCAGTTCCACCCTGCCTTAACTTGTTTGCATTTAAAAAGCTTTTTAAGTTTAATAAATACTCTCAGTACCAGAGCTGCCGTACTAAGAGATTTATCCTCAAATCGGGCATTTTATTTGAAAAGGGGTAAACAAATGAATGGGATTGGTTATATTTTTTTTTATTTTAAGAATTTTTCGTTTATTATTATATATATTATTTTTTTTACCATTTTTTGATGGAAATAAAAATAATGTTGAAATATTGATATAATAAGTACGAGGTAGGTAATGTCAAACAAAAAAACATAAGAAAAAAAATTAAACAAGCGTCAAAAATCAAATAAACTAATTTTATTTTTTGGATAGTATAATAAGTACAAGGCAGGTGCATTAGTTAGAGTCCTCATTGTTTACCCATTTATTTATTTGAATTTTGACGCTTGTTTTTATATCTCTCCTAGTTTTCTTTTATATGACTTGTAAAGTTTTTTAATTTAAAAATTTTGTGATACAAATTTTAACCAAAAATAAATTTCAAATAAACAATAATATGAATAAAATAAAATTTTAATATTTTGTTGTTTGACATTACAAGGGTAAATAATGATAATTTTCCCATATGACTGTACCTTGAAATTATTATACTATGGTTAAAACTAAGCTAAATGTTTGCCAAGTTTTTCACTAAATAATAACATTTAAGGCTATTTCATCAAATCAATTTGACAAAAGGGATATGTTTGTAAATGTAAAACGTTTTTTGTAAAGAATCTTAAAGCTATTTCCACTAAATCTCAATTTTTTTCAAAACTTATTTGCTATTTCAGGTTCATTTTAAAAATACTTAATCCGGCTATAGATATTACTGTTTTAATGGACATGTTTATATAGGGTGATTCATTGTGAGGATTGATTTATAATGTAAAAAAGTAATACATATATTTGAAAGTGAACGGAAATTTTTTATTATAGGTTAAATGTTGGCCATGACTACGTCTGAATTGGCCCATTCGGTACTCAATGAAAATCCGGTGTTTTGTCGTGAAATTTTGTTCAGTGATGAAGCACATTTCTGGCTCGATGGAAACTCCAATAAACAAAATTGCCATACTTCGGCTGTGAGCAAATCGAAAATACCAAGAGACTGCCATTACATTTATTAAAAAAAGTATGGTGTGGTTTATGGACTGTTGAAATCATTGGTCCACATTTCTTCAAAAATTAGAGAAATTAGAATGTTACCGTCAATGGTAACCCTAATCCCACCATGTTAACGGACTATGTTTTACTGAAATTCAAGCTAATGGCCTCGTAGAGCTCTGGTTTCAACAACACGGTAGTTTCACGTTTTTCTAAGGTAAACTAGCCACCTAGATCGTGCGATATCACACCTTTTTACTGTTTTCTCTAGGGATATGTAAAGTCCGAAGTCTTCAGGAATAAGCCAGCTACGATCGACGCTTTGGAAGCCAACAATACTAGTGTTATTAGATGCCAATCGCTATGCTCAAATGAGTCGCCCAAAACTGGACCATTTGAATGGACCATCTCAGACGTAGTCATGGCCAATATTTGTATGATATCATTTGCAAACAGTAAATGCCATTAATTGTTCCTTTAACCAATAAAAAAAATTTTAATTTATAAATCAAAACTCACGATGAATCACTCTTTATTACCATGGCAAGAGCTGCAGTAAGTAAAATGGAAACATTAAATTGATGAATAAAAATTAAACAATTTAATTTTTATTTTGGAAAAAATTTATATAAACAAAGATTCCGCTGGATCACGGTCACTAAAAAAGTTTCCATCAACAAATAACGTAATCAATTATAACAAATACTTATATAAAAAAATTGTTGTAACACGTTGAACCATCTCTTCAAATAATAAAACTGTTAAATTCAAGAAAATGTCCCATAATATTAGGGAGGAAGACAAATTAAATTTTTTTGAGATGATAGAATTTTTTGGGATTTCTGAGAAAAAAAGTTTAAAATTTGGGGAGAAATTTGAAAAAATATCTGGGAGCCATGGCGTTTTTTAACATTAAAGGGGAGAAGTTAAAGTAAATACTATGTATACACTTAAAAGCTTTTTCATTGTTGTTTATTTTGGTTTGGTTTCAAACAATAATCCCTATAGTACTCTACTCAGTCTAGTCGCGTTTTATTTCAACGATATACATTAATTTAATGCTGTGTAACATTGGAAAAATTACCTAAAAGTTACTGCACAAAAACGCCAATTAACAAATTATAATTTTTTTTAAACAATTTCTTCTGTTAACAATTAACCAAGGAAATGACAACAATTGTTTTTCGAAAAGACGGCCGTAAACAATTTTCTAAAAATACAAATAACAAAAACAATAAACAAATGAAATCAAAAGAATTTCAACAAAAATCCAACAAATTTAAAACGCAAGAAAAAAGATAGAATGCAAAGAGATAAAAAAAATATAAGAAATTCTACAGGGTTGTAGGAACAAATTTGTAAAATCGATTTTTATTATAGAACAAAACCACATGAACTGTGATTTAATAACTTCTATTTTGTAATTTTAAATCAGCAAAGAACAAGAATCTCCTTGAAATAAAATGAAAGATAATTTAAAAACAAATCAATACCTATGAAATTTAATGCTCAGCTGAAATATTTTATTAATTTCTTTATTATTACTACATTCCTATTTAAATGATTCACCCTAGAGATTTAAATAAATAAACAAAAAACAGCTACATAAATTTAACAAAAAAAAAATACTATTTAATATTCGTGCACGTACTATGAAATATACACTTGTAAATAATTAAGACGAGAAAAAAACAACTGCCTTAAAATAAAAAAAATATAGATATTTTATACCTGTATTTAATTACTCATCTCTGGTTTTCTTCTCTTATATTATAAAAGCAATCCTAAAGTCTTCGCGTAAAAACTAAATTTATATAAAACGAACATTTTAAACGAAATTAAACTTTTTATTTAAAAAAATTCGAGAAAAAATCATTATTTACATACATATGTATATGTATATTTAAACTCATAGAGTTCATGATTTTATATTTGATTAAGATTTACATCGCTCATACGACTTAATCTACGTAACGTACATAAGTCAAAAATTATTTTTTGTTACAAGTTCGTAAGTTTGACATAAAACAAGTATACAAAGGCGACCTTATTCGATAAATACTAGTTCAACTTTTAGTCATGCAAAAAAGTTTTTTTATAACGTTTTTAGTCTAATTTTTTAATCGGCTTTGAAAACTTTGCCAACTACAACAAAAAAGAAAAAAATCAACTCAACTCAACTACTAGAATTTTAACAACGTATCTATTGCTCGCTGTTCATACATACATGTAAACATATTTTTGCAAATACATGAGTATTTTGACTTTTCGTGATATACTGCGAAAAGCCTTTTGCTGTTGTAAATCCAATCAAAAGGCTGGTAATAATGAGGTGAGTTTTCAATGTCTATACAGTAATGCGAAAAAGTAAATATGTGAATAGGTACTTTGGAAAAATATACAGTAGTGAAACTGCCTTATACAAAAAAGGCAAAATATATTTTATTTTATCCCCTTTGAAATATTGTATTTAATATACTTATGTATGCTGTAATCTGTATCTCTCTCTACCTCTCTTGAATATAACTAAAGAATGTTCAACCAAGCCACAGACTTGTAGTTTCTTAATTTCCCTGTAGGAAATATCAGTAGTGAAACTGTACTGAATCATTGTTGACCTTGTGACCAGTACTACTGATGAACTGCAGACCAGAGAGTGCTTTCTGCTATAGACATTTATCATGTGCTTGTCACTGAAGATCAACTACTGGCCTAAGAACTTTTTATTACGTAGTTCTAGTGAGACTATATGGAAACATTAGAACCAGTGGTTTAATAGAGCATTATAATAGTTCAAGTTCAAGTTTTATAAGATTTTCGCACTAATAATATTCTTGAAAAGGGCAATTTAATAAATCTAAATACGTGCATAAATTTTTGTTAAAAAAACTTTCACCAAAAACTGTTCAATAATTCTAGCTTTACAGCTGTCAACATATTTCTTTTTTTTTTCAAAGGCAGACATATAGACGCTTTGTTGACAGTATCACTAAAAAGTCACCAAAATAATTGACAAAAGTGGTGCTGGTGGTATTGGCACAATTGAGGTCAGGGTGTTGCACCCGTCTAAACTCATACTGGTTCAGAACAATCTAGAACAATCCTTGCATTAAAGTATTTATAAGCATTAACGACTTTACGTATCCCAACTTGTTAACAAACAGCTTGGTTTTTTATTTTGTGCAGAAGCATTTCTCCTATATAAACAACATTCGTAATAGAATTAAAAAAAAATTGTTTTGAAAATCTTTAGCCATCGTTCGCAATTTCAGGCAAACAAAAAACTACGAGTTTACACAAATTATTCCAACAAAACTAAAGCTAGATTTACACGATCGAAATTTTCTTCAAAATGCTTCAAACTGGTGTAAACAGCAATGATCAATAAATTTTGAAGAAATTGGGCTGTTTACACGAGTTTGAAGCATTTTGAAGAGCAATTTTGAAGAAAATTTCAATCGTGTAAATCTAGCTTAAGTTTGCTAATTTTAAATTAAATATCGAATGTATACACCCAGAGAAAAAACATGTTTAAATATGGTCACCTCCAACAAAACCATTTTTAAAGATAATTGTAAACATATTATGGTTAATTAAAACCATATTATTGCCACCGACAACCATATTATTAAAACCATATTATTGTCACCGACAACCATATTATGGTTCCTCCATCAAGAAGTCATAACCATATTATGGTTGCCTCCGAACATGTTTTGGTTAATAATAACTAAAATATGTTTAACACTTATAATAGCATGGTTGGGTTGCAACCATAGCATGTTTCTCTTGGAAAAGAGGAAAATACTATTGTTAATTTAGAAACAAATTATTGTCGTATTTAACCATAACATGTTTAGAGGCAACCATAATATGGTTGTGGCTTCTTGATGGAGGACTAATTTAACAATAATACGGTTGTCGGTGACAATAATATGGTTTAATTATACATAATATATTAAAAATTTTATTTAGAAATAGTTTTGTTGGATGTGACAATATTTAAACATGATTTTTCTCTGCGTGTACAAGCAGATTTTTTATATACCATGTTAATGAATTTAAGCGAGTTTTTCATTAAGCACTGTATGTGCATATAAGCGAATATTTATAGCAGCATTTTCCTTGTCAAACATATAAAACGTGTAAATTATAAAACGCATGTAAGTGATAACTTACTCACAATTAACACAAGCTTGTTGTTTTTGTGTATTTCAAAATTCGTAGCTAAAAAAATACGACTACCTAAATAAATACGGAAAATGGTAAAAAAAAAACACTTGTTAACACAGGTTATCGAAATTTCTTTAAAATGTCATTGGCTTTAACAATAACAAAGCATTATGAGATTGTATAAATTCGGCAAACAATTTATTGAATTACTTTTGTGTACAACAGAAACCCTAATCTTATGACCAAATTTAAGTGTAAAAAAATCACAAAAAAAAAATTAAATAAATATTTCGTAATTTAACCAAATAAAGCTGCGGACATTGGAAATTTTTTTTTTTTATTAATTTATACACTTATAATTCGTTTTTGTAGAAACAACAAAAATTGTTCATTTTTGACAGACATCAATTAGTAATTCCACCAATTATTTTAAGAAATAAAATTAATTAACGATAACGTCATTGTTTATACGCAAGATATAAAATTTCCTCCGTTTAATTTTTTTTTATTATTTAAACGATTTAATTTTTTTACACATTCAAACATACAATATTACAACTGATACTTTATCAATTTGATTTGCTATAATGAAAATTAAATCAATTAATAAGAGAAAAAATTAAATTATTATTAAATATATAGTAAAGTAAAAGTGTGTGTTTAATGCATAAAATTACTCATCGCAACATTTTTACTTATGTACCCTACATTCATGTATATTTCTAGACCTTGGATGAATGCATTTAATAAGCAAATAAAAATTTTCTTATTTTGCGAAGCACTAATGGCACATTTTAAACAGTAAGTCTGGGTTCACACTATGAAAGTTTTCTTTCAGAAAGTCTGAGCCTATGGGTTAGGGGGTAGAGAGCAATAGCCTGTTCTCTTCCCCTCTCACCAATAAATTCAGACTTTTTGAAAGAAAAATTTCATTGTGTGAACCCAGACTAACCGCACATTTGCGGGATAAGCAATAAGACTTACAGAGATACAGTAATTTAAGGAAACAAATTATTAACAAATTTTATAAAAAAAATACATTCACGCTTGGAATTAAAATATAAAGCTGATCTTGTGGGAGAGTTTTTTTTATGCCTGCTGGAAACTTTTTGCGATGATTAAAAAAACTTAAAAAAAAAAACAAAAAAAAATTTTTTTTAAACCTCTAATGTGTTGTAATTTTTCTAATGAAAATTAAGTCTTAAAGATATTTAAAATGTACCTGAAAAATAATACAGTACAACGGAGAAGTGTTCACTTATTTTAACAAAAAATCGTTGTTTTAGCATAAAAAAAATAGTAAAAACGACCATTTTGTTACGCTACAAAGAGGTCTTTATTAGCTATTTAGAGTGCGTCGAGTCGTTCTGCTTTACCGTAGCTACAACTTTGCTGAATAAAAAGTGCACGAAAAAGCATTTTTTACAAAATTTGTTCGGTGGACTCTTAGCTATATTATTGCCATATGGGCAAATACTGCACATTCGTTCGTGTTTTCTTTTTAATATATAAAAATTTTTTGGCTTTTCAAAAGAGATGGCTTCAACTTATACATAGTATTTAGTGACATTAATGTGTTTTTTCGAATGGCATATATCATAATTTCTTGATAGGTACTTGTTGTTATTTTTTTATGCCAAAAATAATTATGTTTCTAAAACGATATTACAAAAAGTTTAACCTTAATTAAGGTAATTTTATTGTGGAATATTTTGTAGTCTATCCAATAAACTAGACCGTTGTTAAGAACGCGAATATATGTTGTGCAACTTCCTCCATCTCGAAAATAAGAGCTTACCTAAGAAAACGGTAGGTGCCACTGGATTCAGCATACCCGAATAGTGTTAAAACGCCAGGTGTCCCGCATGTCAGAAGAAAAGAGTCAAATTCTAGCACAGTGTTATTGATCACAAAATTTTGCAATGCACGCTACAAAAAGTGAAAGTACCCAGGCAGAAATTACGACTCTTCTTAATATTATGTACCGCCACGACCCTGTACATACATAATATCGACTCTGCCAAAAATATTGTACCTTTTAGTTTTTTAATACTGTTTTTACAAAAATGCTACACCGGTACAACGCACAAAATACAATTATACGACTTTAGTTTCGTAATGGCGTCCCAGTCAGCATGTGGAAGATCGAATCACCAAACTGAGTCTTTTAAGACTACCTTAGATGATCATAAACTGATTAATCGGTTCTGCGCTTAAAACCAAGGCCCTATATCACAAAACAACTTATCAACTTTTCATTTTGCACTTATCAAATTTTTCGTCAAAGTGCAAAGTTAATATTGTAATAAAGTGTAATTTGCAAAGACTTTGCAAATAATTATGCTGTTTCGTTCCACAAAAACTGTAAGTTCTATTTTTGCAAAGGAAATTTTGATAAGTTAGTCAAAAATTTGCAAGGTAAACGATCGCTTTGCAAATTCATATTCTTATATCTTTCGAAGCTTTCAAAATGTTAAGACGTGAGTTTTTGTTTGACGATATTGAAGAAGTGGTTATAACAAGATATTGTAGAGACCGAATAAATTTTTAATCCAAATTTTTACTATTTAATTAGGCTTAAGTTCATTAAATTTAATTTTCATTAAATTATTTTTATGAAGAAAGGAATTTTTACAACATGGAAGATTAATTAAAATTGTTATTGATAATTTTCATTCTTGACTGACCTGGGATTCGAAGCCAGGCTGGCTGGCGTGTGATTCGAACCCAGGCGGCTGGTTACCCTGACATGTTTCGACCTCAACCACTAGGTCTTCTCAAAGGGATTTGCCGTCTTACACTCGCAGCCATCGATGACTGCTGACGTCAGTAGTCAAACATCAATCCTTAAACCAAATTGTATTTTAACCTTTGGTAGATCGAAATTTGCTTATTGAATGATTATCCATTTTTAATTGATCTCACATGTTTTTCCTTTACTTCTGTTTCGTCAAGAATTCTTCTTGAAGTCCAAAGTACATTTTTTTGTTTATCATGTTTTTTGTCTTTCTTTTTTCTTGTTGACATTTTTCAGCACAACTTGAAGGACAATTGAACACATAGAGCTTGTGCCTTAGCTTTTAACAATAATTAGTATTGTGGTTATTTTGTTGAACTATTCATGGTTTTTAATCCAAATTTTTACTATTTAATTAGGCTTAAGTTCATTAAATTTAATTTTCATTAAATTATTTTTATGAAGAAAGGAATTTTTACAACATGGAAGATTAATTAAAATTGTTATTGATAATTTTCATTCTTGACTGACCTGGGATTCGAAGCCAGGCTGGCTGGCGTGTGATTCGAACCCAGGGTAACCAGCCGCCTTCCTTTCTTCATAAAAATAATTTAATGAAAATTAAATTTAATGAACTTAAGCCTAATTAAATAGTAAAAATTTGGATTAAAAACCATGAATAGTTCAACAAAATAACCACAATACTAATTATTGACCGAATAAATTTTTTTTGGACTACAAAATCCAAGTTGATTTCATTTTAAATAAAATTGGAGAAAAATTAAAACACAATACACAGCGCAGTAAAGGCCATGTCAGATAAAACTTTTGCTTCGCGTTGCGTTACCGATTCGCTTTGACATAAAATATACATACTTATACGAAACATGTCACATAAAGTACTTTCAAAGCGGAGCGAAGCAAAAAGTTAGCCAACTCTCATCTTTTTGCGCGCTTTGACAATTAGCTAGTATAATTTTCTTTTTTTTAAATTTTTTTTGCCAAATTCAATTCCAAAAAACCGTCCAATTAAATTTTTAACTTTAATTTTTGTAACAAATAATTAAATGTACAAATTACCAACCGCTTTTATAAGTAAACAAACAATGCGTGAGTGTTGTCAAAGTTTTCATTGTGGCATACACCTTTTGCTTTGCGTTTTTCTGCCGAAGGTAGAAACGTCACGCAAAGCGACAAAGTTGTATCTGACACGGCCTTAATGCTCTGTCGACGTTTAAATAGACGTTTTATTTCAAAACACAGTGCACCAGGCAACCTGTTTAGCTAATTTATTAACCTTCAAAATGATATATAAACTTAAATATTCTCTAAATATAATACATACATATGTATTTATTTGACCCTTATTCTTGTGATTGTATAATAAAATTTTTGAACTTGAGGACATATTTTTTATATAAAAATTTTTAATATTTTTTTATCCAAAATTTCGACGCTGCTTTGTCTTCCTTTTTCAGGGTTATTTAACAAATTTAACAATATATACATATATATATATATACATATATATACATACCGCATTGCTTCAAAACTTGCAAATTTTCAGTAGAGGCAAAAAACTGTTTTTTATATCACAAAGGGAGATACAATTGCATTTTCTTGACAAAATACTAGAGAAAATGATATAAGATTTTTACAGCAAGTGTGTTTTGTAAATGCTTATTTATGTTAGTAAGCTCGTGATGCAATGAATAAAAATAATATAAATCTGAGTTTGATTAGTGAGTGATTTTATATAAAAATTTAAAATAAAAAAGTAATGTAAAAGTACTAGTACAAATTGTCTTGAAAATGAGTTGTTATTGAACAGATACGCGAGTCTTTCAGTTGAGTCGCGGGTGGCGGAAAAATGACTCGAAAAAGTTTCGCATATGATTGTTAGTACTAGCACAAACTGTCTCGAAAAACAGTCGTAATTGATCAGAAACGCGAGTCATAAAAGACTCTTTTAGAAGAGTCGCGGGTGTGGTACCATTTTCTCCCGAATGAACAATAATTTTCGACTCAAAAACGTAGAGGAGTCAAAAAAAGACTCGAGTATGATCAATAATACCGCTACAATACTGTACATATATACAAGATCTGAACCTTAATTTCTTAATAACGAGTTATAATAATTTTACTACAACGCTGTATAAACAAAAATATAGTCTGAATTTACTATGTAGTACCGTATAACAATTGAAACAAAAAACTATTTTAGGTAAGAAAAAATATACAAATTTACTGCAAAATTTTGTTTGTTGATTTAACGAATTTATGTAGTTACATCCATATTAGGTGTTCAATTAATCGGTTTTTTTTGTTCGACAATTAATCGATATTTGGAATTTTTGACTTATTCGATTAAACGAATAAGATATTAAAATTAACCGAATAATTCAAAATCCAGAAATTTCTAAATTAAGAGATAATTGTAGAAAAATTGGTACTTAAGTAAATAAACATTATTATTTACAAGTATTTTAATATTTTATTAACAAAAAAAACAAAAAAAAAATCCTAACAATTCATACTAATTGATAAAACCTTTACAACGATGAAAAAAATTTAACATGTATTATATGTATATAATTTAAATGTACAAGCAATTAAACAGATCTTTTAAAATAATCTCTTAAAAATAAAATGTTGTTTAAATGTTTTGCTTTACTTGGAAGCAGATCTGTAAATGAATCATTCATTTTTGAATTAATTCGCGAATCATTCATTCATGCACTGAATTAGCAAATTTGGAATTAATTCTTTTCACACAAAAAAATTAATTTAATGAAATTTGAGTCAATTCAAATGAATTTGGTAAAAATGAATTGCAATTCATTTCCAATTCAAATAAATTTGTCAAAGTGCATTACAATTCATTCTGCAAATTGCTTTGAATTTGTCAAAGTGTATTGCATTTTATTTCCAATTCGTTTGAATTGAATTGATTTTGAATTAATTCAAATGAATTAGGAAAAAGAATTAGCAATTAATTTCCAACTCATTTGAATTTAATTGCATGAAATTTGAATTATATTACTCTAGTATAGTCCACAGACAAAAAATTCTTAGATTTTAAATTCCCATGAAATACTGGAATTGTCAGGTAGCGGCAGAATAGGAACTGAATTATTAGGTATCTGCGAAAGTTTTATCAAAATGGGATAATTTTTGTTAATTTGCTAAAAGAAACTTAAATTTTTATTTTTATCAAATAGTGTGTAAATATTATTAAAGGTGTCTTTAACAATAATTTTTTTAAAATAATCACATATTTGTATATTGTGGAATTTATTTTTTAACTTTTAAATCGAATTTTAAAGATTATAGCAACTTTGAATCTTAACATAACATTTTTTGCTGTAAAAGCTGTGTTCGTTTACTCGAAATTCCCCCTAGTAATTGGAACTCATTTTTGATTTCATTCATTTGAATGCAATTCATTTGAATGAATTCGAAATCAATTCAATTCAAATGAATTTGTAGAATGAATTGCAATTCACTTTAACAAATTCATTTGAATTGGAAACGAATTGCAATTCATTTGAATTAAAAACGAATTGCAACTCATTTTATAAATTCATTTGAAACGAAATTAAATTATTTCTGCCTAATTCGTTTGAATTGATTCAAATTGCATTCAACTCTTTTTTGTTGTGGAAAGAATTAATTCAAAATTTATCCAATTCGTAACGAATTAAAATCATAAAAGAATGATTAATTTACAGCTCTGCTTGGAAGCCACAACACGATCAAGTTTTTTTTGTCTTTCCTTTTAATTTGCTATACTCTCTCACTTTTTTTTACTAACCCACACCAGTGCTGCCACGACTTATAATATTTTTACAACCAAATTTGAAAAAAAAATATAACCAAATTAGAAATGACTGTTGTTCATTTAGAAAAGCATTAAAATTTATTTTAAGTTGCATTGTAAAATAAAGGTTTTTTGGACTTAATAGGGAAATATTAATTACAAGTTAAGAAAATAAAACAAGAAATGTAATTCTTGTACATATTCAAAAATAAAGAAAAACTTAAATGAAATGTTCTTATTTATTTGAGACCGTTTTCATCAAAAATATTTTTATTCAAATTTCCATACAAAATTCAGTATATTGAAAGTTAATAATTTGATTGTTTTTGAATATGTCTTTTACAATAAACGAAATTTGTACTTCACAGTTATAAATAACAAACAGAGCTCCCAGCCTTATTTAATACCATATCCCCAATTTAAGATTTTACATCCCCAATAAACCCCAAAATATCTATTTTCTTATCCCCAAAAATGCCCACAGATCCTAAAATATAAAAAAGTAACCAAAATTAAAAAAATATTCACATCTCCACATTGAGAATAAAAATTACCATGTTTGGTTATAAATAACCAAAAACGGCAGCTCTGTAACCCACTCACACTTTTTAAATTGACCACGAGACTGCTCTCAATTTTACATTTCCATTTGTTTGCCAATTTTACGTTCAATTTAACAACTGACCACAAATTAACTTTGGCGCTTTCTTTATAAAAAATATATTTCTTAAAAAATAAATGTGCTTTATTAAGAAAAAAAATTGTGTTCTAAAAAATTCTTGTGATTTCTTTACAAAATACTTTGAGCCGTGATACTTTTTTTTGACTATAAAATTGAGTGCAGCCTTTGACACAGCTGTCAATTCAAACAAGTTTTGACAAGCAAGAACAACTTGAAAGTGATTTATTGAACGTTAACCCTTGAGCCACGGGTTAAAAATATTTTTTTTGCATTCGTTTCAATAATAAGTAAAAATTAATGGAAGTACGCCCATGTATGTGAATTACTCACTAAACATGACTATTTTTTTTAATTCCAACGGACACATACATTTGGTTTATTTATTTGACTTACAACTTTAAAAAATTATACATTTGACAGAAAAACCATATATGTTTTGTTAGTCGATTAATCGGAATAAATTCATTGATTAATCCTTTAATCGAAATCAGTAATTTTAAATTAATCGTCTAAAATTGTTCGATTAATCGAACAATAATTAATCGGCTGAACACCCTGATCCATATGCACATTGCATTTAACTATTTATGTAAAAAAGTAATAGCTATTATTTTATCTTTAAATTAATATTAATATTTACCTTTTATGTTAATTGATCCAATTTTGTAAATTTAAATATTGAAAACAATAGTCGGAAGACAGTTATTTTGTAGTATCACTTAAATGTTGTGACTACGTTACAAAATCGTGAGTTAAATATTGTAAATTAAAATTTAGAGCATTGTGGAAACACTAAAAATAAGAGTCTGAAGACGCGTTATCATTTTAATATTGTGACTTCAATGTAAATTTGGTAAACAGTAAGTTGTATTGATGTGGATAGTCGTCATCATTATTTTTTAGAAATCTAATGATACAATTCTGTAGAGAAATGTTTCATTAGTAGAAAACCATGATTTGTTTTCGAAAAAAAATAAAATTTTGTATAAAAAAGATTGTGGTAAAGTTATCTAAAAATTATACAACGAAAACTGATGAAAATTTTAGTACATTTCAGTTGTTTATACAATAAATATGGTTCAACTACCAATAGTTTTACAGCATTTTTATTAAAATATAGTATTTTAAATTTAATAGGAAAGACAAATTATTTAAATTACATATATGGTTTAAGAGATCTGAGCAAATCAAAATGACTGCAAAAAATTTAGCATTTGCAGTTTTCATTAGAAAAAAAAAATAAGTTAGCTCGGTCTACCTCCGTGTTAGTACTACTACTAAATGAAAGTTTGGAATATTTTCTTTCATTTTATGTAAAAAAATTTTGCGACTTTTTGCGATTGCTGAACAAACTTATAAATTTTGTGATAAAACTCACGTATTTTTTATGAATATTTACAATAAATTGCAATGCATATTTACAATAAAAGGTTTTGTATACTTTTAGGCTTTTACTTTTAGTTTTTAATAATTGATTGACAGCAATATCGAAAAGTGCATAACAAAAAAAGAAAAACCAAACTTTGGGCCAAAAATAAATTTTGGGTTCTGTGGGCGGTGGGTAGAGGGCGTGGCCAATTTTGATGAAACTTTATATTTTTCTTAATTGAGCTAACCAAAGGCTCTGTGCCAAATTTCAAAAACTTTGGGCCAAAAATAAATTTTGGGTTCTATGGGCGGTGGGTAGAGGGCATGGCCAATTTTGATGAAACTTTATATTTTCTTAATTGAGCTAAGCAATGACTCTGTGCCAAATTTCAAAAACTTTGGGCCAAAAATAAATTTTGGGTTCTATGGGCGGTAGGTAGAGGGCGTGGCCAATTTTGATGAAACTTTATATTTTTCTTAATTGGGCTAACCAAAGGCTCTGTGCCAAATTTCAAAAACTTTGGGCTAAAAAAAACTTTTGGGTTTTATGGGCGGTGGGTAGAGGGCGTGGCCAATTTTGATGAAACTTTTTATTTTTCTTAATTAAGCTAACCAAAGGCTCTGTGCCAAATTTCAACATTCTACGAGCACTCCATATATTTTTTGCCAAACTTTGTATGAACAAATCCCTCTGTGCAGCGTCGTGATTGTCCTTTTCCGTTTGAGTATCTTTAAAAGTTCAGTGTGTTATTGTAATTTTAAGCGCAGTTTGAATAATAAAGTACACAAAATGATGAAAATAATAGAATTCACAAAAAAAACTAAGTTGCAGTCAAAAAATTTTTTTTAGTTTTGTCAACAAATTATAAATAAACGCAATTGTATTTATTTCAACAAAACAATTTTTTTTTACTTGAAAGCAGGTAATTAACTCTATGTAAAATTATAGACGACTTGAAATAAAATTTTGTTCTCACGCGTAATCAGAGCTGCCGTTTTTGGTCATTTCTTACCAAAATTGGTAATTTTTTTTTCTCAATGTAGAGATGTGAATATTTCTTTATTTTGATTACTTTTTTCTAAAATATATAATAGGTATGAATATGTTTTTGTGGTATACATGCAGTTTATGGGGGGTTATCGCGTATTTCAATTTAAAGGATGTTATTTACGACTTCAAATAATGTGTACTTTAAACTACGATTTTCTCATAGTTTGTTTCAAATGAACGGATGTTTTTTATACTCTATCGAAAACAAAAAATCCCTTTCAAAACAGCTTCCAGATATTTTTTGAAGATTTTTGTTAAGGAATAAATTGCCAAATGTGATTTTTATATTAGAAACGGGAATGTTCAAATGAGCGTAGTGTTTCCTAATTTTAAGAGTAGTAAAGATAAGTGGTACTTAAAGGGGAAGTTGCATAATATCACGCGGAATCAATTTCAGAACATGACTGAGCAAAGTACACAAAAGTGTTAGTGTTTCTAAAAACTTGAAAATAAGTAAAATGTTCTTAATTTACATTGTTTCCAGTAGTATATTTTAATATATTGAAATACTCATATTAGTTTTAAAGATTTTTCAAAAAGAAATTGATATACATATACAGGCCTGTTCTGAAAACACTTATTCAAATCACGTGATTTCAAATCACATGTGCCTTTAAAAATCACACGTGTAATAGTTTTGTGTTCCGTTTTTCGTGTGCTTCGGTATGATTTTCAATTGCCGAAGGCACACCGATAAACAAAAACGAAATGATTTTCAGAACACCACAAAATCACACGTTTGATTTTAAAAAGCACGTGATTTGAAATCTCGTGATTTTCAGAGCAGGCCCGATAATATATAATTTTAGAATTTATAGAATTTACTGTAAGAAATTTAACAAATTTTAAATTTTACTTTTTATAACCTGTCGATATGTATATTTATTTAATATTTTTAAATAATGATTTGGCAATATTTTTAATTTATAAAAAAAACCTTTGACTGTCAGTCATATACTTCTTCTCCATTGAAATATTATACAATGATTGACAAAATATTTCAAATATAACCATATTAAAACCGTAATAATAAATATTATATATTTAAAATAAAAATGTTGAACAAGATAATCAAGTTATACCCATTTTATAATATTTTAGATATATGAAAATTATATAAAATATTCACAAAAAAGTTTCAAATTTCGCTAAAGCAATCGCCATATTGCCAAACGTAAACTTCCATTGCCAAAAGGATTTGAAAATCGTCACATTTGACAGCGGAAAAAAGCGCGAAATAATGTAATATTTCCTTTTTTGTTATTTATAACTGAAAAGTATAAATTTCGTTTATTGTATAGGGCATATTCAAACAAATTCAATTTATTCACTTTCAATATACTAAATTTTGTTTGGAAATTTTACGTAACTCTTATAAACTAAAAATATTTTTTATGAAAAAGGTCTCAAATAAAAAACTTTTAATTTAAGTTTCTTGTTAATTTTTAATATTAACAAGAATTACATTTCTTGTTTTATTTTCTTAATTTGTAATTAATATTTTTTTATTAAGTGCAAATAACCTTTGTTTAACAAAGCAACTTAAAGTAAATTTAAATGTTTTTCTCAGTTAAAAAAAGGTATTTCAAATGTTGTTATGTTTTTTCACATTTGGTAACTTTTACAAAAATTTTGGTTGTAAAAATTGTATTAGTCGTGGGTGGCAGCACTGCTCGTAATATAAAAACCTTACACAGGGTCTCCATCTAAGATAATATCTGATATAATATGTGAGAGAACGTCGCACAGTGGCGCCCGTAGAGCAAGCGAGGTTGCAAAAATCAAAATTTTCATGAGTGCCGACGAAGTTTTGAATAAACCCATGTTATAGGAAACTTTTCAACGATTTCAAATATGCCACTCTTAATAATATCACATTTTTAGTTTAGAAGATATAACCGTTCAAAGTTGACCGACTTTCGGTTTTCAAAAAAACACACAATTTTTAGTCAATTTGTTGCGATTTCAGGTGTAATATCACGAAAAATAGGTAACGAATCGCCTTATTTTTTATTTGTATTGATTGATGTATTTATTAAATGTATAATGATAAAAAAAAAAATTAACTGTTTGCTTTGTGTTTCTCCTGGTAAATCACTATTTAAAAACTATCCGTTTTTTCACTATTTTTCAACTTTGACGGAAAATAAAAAAAAACTATATTTTTCTATATTTGCCATACGTGCAAAACCTGTTCTTTGATTATTTCTTTACATAATTCAAAAGGTTTTATCTGCCCGTACGTGCCCGTTTGGCTTCTAGAGGTAAAAAAGTTTAAAAAGACATGGTTGCAGAAATTGTATGGCGTCCATCCCTTATATGTTTTGACTGACAGTAGTTTGATCTAATAGTTTGAAAAAAACTACTCATTGAAATTAGCAGGTACGTACCTCACATAAACAATACTTTGGCGTACAAATGGTCAGGAACAATATTGACTTATGGTCCCTACAGGTAGGCACAAATCTTATTTGGACACGTGCATAATATCAAAATTGCATTATTCAGCCTAAATCCATATGTATGCAGGGAACAGGTAAATTTTTAGGCATGGTAGCATAAGCCTATATATTGCAAAATAAGCATAATGCCTGGATTAGTCTACGCCTGAAAGTTGGCGCAACAATTACTGAAACCATTAAACAATTTAAGTACTGAAAACATGGCGTTGAACAATTTAAAATTATTTGAACTGTTTAGAAAGTCAACCACACCAAAGTTTTTCACGGAAGTGAAAATTCTTCCTGAGAAGTTGACATTGATCAGCAAATGGGGCTGCGATGGATCATCCGGACAAAGCGTTTATAAGCAAAGGATATCTTTCGATGACGCTACAATATCGGACGGAAATATGTTTATGGCATCTGTTGTTCCTTTGCGGCTAAAATCGGATGATTCCCTACACTGGAAAAATCCACGTCCGTCATCAGTGCATTATTGCCGACCAATAATGTTTCAGTTTGCAAGGGAATCGGCAGAACTCATAAGGACTACGGTGAAGGACATTGAAGAACAAATAAGCAAGATTAAGTCTACAAAGCTGCAAATTGGAGAAGGAAAATATATTGAATGCAATTACGAGTTCCACCTGACCATGGTTGACGGAAAAGTCGTAAACGAACTGACAGGAAGAACCTCAACAATGTCATGCCCGATTTGCAAAAAGAGTCAGAAGAACTTTTTTCAATTCAATTCAATTTATTTCATATATAATATGTTACATCTCAATTTTATATAATTAGTTGTAAAGAGTTTAAGATTAGTATCTTTTTCTGCTTAATTATAATATATTTCAATTAGTTTTCATAGACAGAATTATATTGGAGGTAAAAATTTAGCAAAAACCTATCTAAACCCCTTTTTTCGTATTATTTTTATATTTTTTTTATCGATTTTATATTATTATTTGTCAGAAGAACTTTGGTAATTTAAACGATTCTACAAATGAGGAGAATTACGAATATGGAATGTCACCATTGCACGCAAGGATAAGGTGTATGGAATTCTTGCTAAAACTGGCATATACCCTACCACAAGAGGAGGAAAACTTCGATGAAAATACATCAATAAAGGATAAGGAAAAGATCAGAAAGAAGCAAATACAGGATGGTTTTTTTGAAACAAGTTGGACTAAAAGTAGACTGTCCCAAGCACGGATACGGTAACTCTAACGATGGAAACACTTCTAGGAGATTTTTTGAAAATGATGAGGCAGTAACTAGAATCATTGGAATTGACAATCAAATCGTGAAAAGATTGGGAACGATCTTGGATGTTTTAAACTGCAAAGAAAATGTCAATTCTACAAAATATGGAGAATATGCGTCGAAAACTGCATCTCTTTTAGCAGAAATGTATCCACAGAAGAAGTTGACCCCGACCGTCCATAAAATATTGGCGCATGGCAAAGATATAATTGAGTACCAGCCTTTGCCAATTGGAGAGCTTTCTGAAGAAGCACAGGAGTCTCTTAACAAATTTTATAAAAAATATAGATTGCAGAACACATTCAAAGCATCAAGGGTAAGGCAAAATAAGGACCTCTTCAACATGTTGGCAGCATCTTCCGATCCACTTATTTCTTCCCTGCGGCATGTGAAGTCACGAATAGAGTTACAAAATAATTATAGTTTAGAAATTGTTAGTCTTTTAGATATACCTTCTCTTACGAATTGTGATGAATATTTTACAGAAAATTGAAAAAATAAATTTAAAAAAATAAATAATTTTTTTTTTTAATTTGTTGGGTAATAATTTAAAGCATAAAACCCTTAAGAAAAAAAATAAAAACAATCTAAAAATGTAAAAATAATTTTTTTTAGTTACCATAAAATTGATTTTTCTACTAATTTTAACTTTGATAACCCATAAGTAGGCCCCTACAAAGCGTAGCACCCTTTCCAAACGCTCATTTCATAGGCTGAACAGTTATCTATCATATGCTGTTTAAACTGTTCAATTATCTTATTCGGTTCAAAAGATATGATTTTTGCAACGAAAAAACTCAAATGGCGCCACTGTGCGTCGGCAGAATGAGAGAGCACATTTCTTCATGTTAATCTTAAACAAGGGGAAACGTATCTTATAAGATTTCATAATCGACTGATTCTCGTACAATAAACTTGTATCATTTTTATTATTTTTCATTCTTTTTTTTTTGGTTTTTTGATTTTTTAATTTAAAATATTGTTTTTTTTTAAACATTTTCACAAGATTGACACTATTTGCATTAATAAATTACACATTTTAATAATAGTGGCTTATTATTGTCTTATATGTGTGTATGTATGTGTATTTTAGACAGCTCATCTTATAAGATAGTTGTTATAAGATTTCTCATAACAACTGTCTCAAAACATTTATTATAATATTAATACTAACACTATTTGAGAGTCCACACGTAAGATAATACCCTCTGCGATTGAATTGGACGTTTGCTGATATAAAAATCTTATATCTTATCTCAGGTGGAGACCCTGTGTTATACTCGTGATGCAGGCAGTGATGTCAGATGCAATTTTTAAAATTCCCCCCCCCCCCCCCCCCCTAAAATTTTCCCTACCTTATATTAGTTATAGGTGAACTCAAAAATTATAAATAATTCTATATAGTATATTTTATTTACACTAAACACAAAACAAAAACATAATTTTTAAATAAATTTCAGGTAGCTTAAAGTAAACAATAAAAAAATAATATAACATAACATAAAAATCTTCGTCTGTTTGTATACGTAACATTTAAAAAATTTGTTTGTTGTAAAGCACTTTTCTTAAAAAGACAACGGAAACTTGTACAGTTTAACATATTTGATTGTAAGTGAGACTGAAGAATACATATGGAGTCTAAAACCTCGTGACTCAGTTTATCTCTTTTTTTCGCGCGGATGTCAGTATCAATTGAAAATATACTCTCAGCATCTGCATTGAGTACAGACTTTGTTGTACACGGCAAGTTACTGAATGGGGGCTTTTTAAAATGCAATACTTGTCGCCAAGGCGAATTCATGTATACGGTGGTGTCGATACTACAACAAGTTACAACACCAAAAACACAACAATGTATTTTTTTGTTGCTTTCGTTGATCGATATGTCAAAAACACAAGCAACTTTTGACATTTCTCTCTCTAAGTATGAAAAAAAAGTAGCACAGCTGTGCTTTCAACGCCACCTGGTAAATGAATTCGCCTTGCTTGTCGCTTTAACGAGTTATAAAAGTATTGAGTACTTGGGTACTTGATACTCAAAAACGATTATTTAATAACAAAGTAGCCATATTGTTATTATTGAAGCGATATGCTTTTATACCACAGATGTTTTTTCAGAAGTCAGTTAGATTATATTTGAGTTTACATACAAAGGAAAAATTCCCTACATTTTTACGAAAATAAAAAATCTGTCTTTTTTCCCTACAGTCTCATTTTTGGAGAAAAATTGTCATTCCGTGTGAAACTTTTTTAATATACGTTTAAGACCCCATAAAGTATATATATTCTGGCTCCTTGAGTAATTCTAAGTCGATTTAGCCTTGTCCGTCTGTCTGTCCGTCTGTTGAAAACACGATCACTTTCGAAAAACGCAATAGAAAAAAACAAACTTGGTCTCAAATTGCTTGTACTTATCCTAAGCAGTTTGTGATTGAAATCCAGCAACATCGGTTTAGTAGGATCAGAACTATGAATCAAAATGTGGAACCACCACCTTAAAAAAATTGATAATTTTGATACAAAAACTAACATAAATGGGTGGAATAATACGACTGCAAATCATACTGTTAAATTTCGTGAAAATCGGTCCATAATTGACCATAGGCCCAATATAAACCCTACTCGCGAAAAACAGCTTAGTACGCCTAAAACCGTAATAAATAATGCTATCATAATTAAATTCGGTATGTGACAGATATATAGATTTTTTGAAGATCGGTCCATAATTTACTCTAGGCCCCATATAAACCCTACTCCCGGAAAACAGTTTAGTACGCCTAAAACCGTAATTAATAATGGTATCATAATGAAATTCGGTACGTCACAGTTTTATAGGACGATTAATCACACTAGGCCCTATATAAACCCTACTCTCGGAAAACAGTTTATTACGCCTCAAAGAAAATAAAGCACACTTTGGGATAATAAGTAAATTCGCCTTAATCCATAACAGATATAGATATTGCGGTAAAATGTCTTCCAACTTAGATTCATATGGCAGAAAAAATATCATGCAATTTTGGGAAATTAACTGTTAACGCTAAAACTCATTACACTGCTGTATTGAAATTTATTCTAATTTATTTTTTGTAATGCCAGAAATCAGTCTTCAGAATTTTGGGATGATTGGTCCATAATTTACCATAGGTCCAATACAATTTACCCTCCTAAAAATCATTTTATTTCGGCTAAAACTGTTACGAACCGTGATATTTTACTCAAGCCAGTTCAAAGTTCTAAAAAGAAACGTATAAAACTTTCTGATTTTCGGTCAATAATTTAATTCAGGTCTAAACCGCAATCAATTTTAATGCTGACGTTGGTTTTTGTGAAGATTAGTCAATAGTATATATGAAGATATCATATAGAGCCCACTCCTGTCGGTGGAGGGTGTCAAAGATTCGGCACAGCCAAGTATAGCACTCTAACTTGTTTCGTTTTTTTTTTTTTTTGCAAATATATGATAAGTGTAAACACATTTTCGCCCATTTAATTCATGATTTGAACAAGTGCAGAGAATAGTCTAGCGATAGCACAGGTCAAGATAAAATTAATTATATAGATAAAATTAAAAGAAATAGTCAAACAAAATTACCAATATGTTGAATGCAGGGATGTTTAATGGGGTTGTAAATTATGTACCAACTTCCAAAAAAAATTTAAATTTTGGACTTTCACGGTGCCATTTTTTAAAATTTATTAACACAACAAAAAAAAGTAAATAAAAATTCAATTGTACACAAAAAACAAAACTTAACATTAACATACATTATCAGGCATGTCATGAATTCCGTTCGGAATGGAAATAATTCCGTAGTTACCATTCCGATCGGAATGGTTTTAGCTTCTATAGATTCCGTTCGGATTCATTAAACCTCAAAAAAATATGAAACCACTTTTTGTGTATTAAATATGGCAACACTGCAACGAATGTAGAAAACAAAACAAACAAGAAAACAGCTGATCCTGAAAACCAGCCAAATTTAAGTTTTTCTATCAAAGTAAAAAATTTGTGATTTGTGACAAATTCCGTTTATTTTTCTTTTTTTTGGAAAGCATTTAGAAAAATTTAAATTTTTTTTATTTAATTCACATAAAATTATATTTATTTTAGATAAGGAAGCAAAAAGACAGCGTGCTTTACTGATAACAATGTATTTTGAATAGTTTGAACACCTGAAAAATGCTTAAAATATGAATTCCACTT
The DNA here is from genome assembly GCA_943735925.1 of Pollenia amentaria. Taxonomy (NCBI): domain Eukaryota; kingdom Metazoa; phylum Arthropoda; class Insecta; order Diptera; family Polleniidae; genus Pollenia; species Pollenia amentaria. Next base: position 179,899,606 of record OX031007.1, on the reverse strand, counting down.
TGAAAAATGAAAGTGGTATCATTCCGAAAAAAATTTTCGTTTTAAATTTTCCAAAGAAGCAAAATACGGAATCAATTCCACTTCAGAACGGAATTAAGCTATGTGACATGGCTGTATATGTATGAATAAAATAAGGTATATAAAAGTCTTATAAATATAGGAGATCAAAATCAGGCACTTATTTGATTAGTTAATAAACTATTTGGAATTTTTACATCATAGCAGCTTAACCAATACTTTGTTTGTATGAGACTTGATAATGTTGGCACATGTAGTCTGTTTCTTTCCTTAGTTTTTATTATATTTTGAAAAGACAAAACTCTCCACATTTGCAGACGAATGTGGAATATATAGAATTCCAGCAACGACTCTTGAAATACGAGTACCAGGAAACATATGGACATTAAGCTCATTTTGTAAATTAGCTACAGCCGACCAAAAACTACAAATGTTTTCAGTTTTTAACGACTGCAGTTGCTCGACATCAGCTAAAGCTCGAAATTGATTATTGATTGAATCAAAATTTGCAATTTCATTCGGGAACATTTTTGCTAGAAGGGGTACAATACTACTTGTTTTACCTGAAATAACATTTTCAGGAGTAAATTTATGGAACCACATTAAAACTTCGTTATTAAAGTTGACTTTGGATCTCAAAACTTTTATATAAAATTGTTTTACATTTTCTTTCATTTCTTTAACAATATCAATATTGACATTATTTGTAGAGATATATAAATCCACTTCTGTTTCGCAATAAATTTCTTCAAAGGGCATGTGATTTTTGTTAAGGTCTACGATAGAGATCTCTCATTCATCCAAAACATTTATATTCATGAAATTACGTTCTATTTGGCGGAACAAAAAAGTTAGACTTTTTAAAAATACATGCATTTGAGCATCTTCTGATTGCATTTCTAAATTAACCATGTTTATAATTTTAAGTGTATATTATATAAATAAAAATTGCAATTTAAAAGAAGGATTTTTAAATCCCTATGAAAGAAATAATAATTAAAAAAATAATTGCAATGAAAAGGACTCAATAATTTGTTTGCTATACTAAAAATTCAAAAAGGGGGAACTATGACAAATTTTTAAATTATACCAAATGCGTCACTGTTGTACCGCGGTACTTTAGAAGGTCAAAATGTATCAAAAAATGTACAATTGCACCAACTTTAACATCCCTGGTTGAATGGCTAGTACAATTTTTTTTTTGACACATATCCTTCATAAACTAATTAAAAATTTCTTATCGTATACATTTCTCGCCAATTTAGCGTCTTTGCATATTTTGTTATAGAATTGGAAATAGTCGCAAATAAGAAACAAATGAACCAAAGTCGGACCGCAAAACATTTTACTCTACACTATCACATTACGTATTTTAAGGAAAATGCAACCCTGTCATGACAAGTTGTTATTGTTGTTTATTATTCATCTAATAAGGAACCATATCGTTAAAAGCTCTGAGTGTTCAGAAAATAATTTAATTATGGCTCCATACTATGCAAGCGACGAATTTATTAAAAAAACACTCCAAAATGGTTTAATACCACCTGAGGCTTTTGTATACCTCGATAGCAATAATTACATTCAAAATGAGCTCGGCGTTGCTATACTTTATCATTTGTATAGACGAGCCAATATTAAAGCAATTCAAAGCAATCAACTTACAGATGCTAATAAAAGATTTGACACTAGCGTTTACGCAAAAGATAAAAATATGTTACCAAACATAAATATTAAAAAATTTTGGTGGCTTACAAACTAAGTTTCACTTCCTCTTCTTTTTACTCTTAATAACTTTTGTTTTTTATTTTTTTTTTTGGAATAGTTAAGTATGGTTTTTTCTTATTTTTTCTTTACATTAAATAAAAGACATGTATATACAAATATAAATATTGTATAAATATTTGAAATTTAGGTAAAAATACATATAATGTAATAATTAGTTTACTAGAGAGCTCGATTTTGGGACAGTGTATAAAGACCTATTAAGATATAAGTACTGTTGTTTATTTAAGTTTAAGAATATATAATTTTGTTAAATAAACGATTGAAAAAAAAAGTTGTTATTGTTGTTTTTTAAATATTCAAACAATAATTACATCAGAGATGCACTTTTGTCAAATTATGTACGTAAGACTTGTGTGATAGTGCAAAGTACCCTTTAGGTTCAAAATTCAAAACTTTACATCGAATACACCAATATAGACTATCCGTTTAAAAATATTGCACTTTTCTTTCCACTTTATTTTTAGAAGGAAGCCTGAACTTATATATGAGGGACTTAAAGCACATCGGGTTTAAGTGCCTTTTTTAAAAATTGTGTTTAAGTGCTCATATATCTCGTGTGCTCCTAGCGAAACAGGAATTTTAATGAGAACTGATTAAATTGGGCGCCATATCTTGTAACCAGATAATAATTCCACATTCACCTCTTGTGTTCTGATCTTTTCTCTGAACTTCACCAACTAATTTTATATGTAATACCAATTTTAAAAAAGCATTAAAACCCCTTGTGCTTTAAGTCCCTCATATAATAATTACACATCGCCCATTTACTTCAATAGTGACATAAAAATTAAATTTTTTGAGTTAGTGAGGCAGAATTGTTCGCTATTTTTTTCTTTATATTGTTTATAAAATTCATCTTAAAATCGTTCATACATACTTTCCCCGTTTAAAGAGAATGTTTTCTTTTTAGGCCCTTATCGTGTAAAACACAACGCAACGCCAAAGGATAACATTGAAAGCACAAACGATGTCATAAATATTTTGTAATTTTGTTGTTGCTTCCTACAGAAATTCACATTGCGTTTTAATATTTCAAACGCTCAATTTCTTGTGGCGTGGAACATTTTTAAACGGTACATGAATTTCTGTAGAAAGCAACAACAAAATAACAAAATATTTATGTCATTGTTTGTTCTTTCAATGTCATCCTTTGGCGTTGCGTTGTGATTTACATGATTAGGGCCTAAAAAACAACACATTCCCTTCAAACGGGGAAAGTATGTATGAACGAAGTGGTTAAGGAAAAATTAAAAACTTTAAACGCGCTTATCTCGAAATGTATTTTTTTGAAGTAAATGAGCGATATATTTTGTGAGACTCGAAACCATAGAAAACGACTAGAATAGAAAGAAAGAAAAAACCTAATTCAGTTGTAAAAATCCCAACTTTATGATTGCGTTAGTAAGAAATTTGTTTATTTGGTTGTTGTAACTTTATACGTATGCAATTTTGGGAGACAATTTTGTAGACGGGAATGTAAGAAAAGATAAACTCATTGTTTATTGTTGTTGTTTTGTGTAAGCTTTAAAATTGTTACTTTGGAAAAAGGTATCCTGATGATCTGGCCTTAGTAACCAGTGAAAAGCGCATAGGAATCGGCTTATCCCACCAACAATAAATTTCAGTGTATTTATCAGAGTACCAATTGGTAATTTATCACATTAGAACGAAATCTTATTAATGAATTTTAAACTCCCAAGAAAAACGTTGATAATTTCTTTTTATTCTTTTAAGACAGTTTCTACTCTAGTTCTATGCCTGAAACTTATTTGATTTGCAACAAACACAATTACAAAATGATTCCATGAAGTATGGCCTGCTTAAGTTCGTTCGAAAAAATCTTTACCTAACAAATTATTACTATTATTATTACACAAAATTGTAGGGTATTTAATATACTCTTCACTATTGCACTCTCAGTTTAATGCTTGATTAAATTTTCCCCTCTAACAATTACTCTTAAGCAATATATAATTTTGATGTGATAAGTTGTTGAGCAAAATAATTAACAATAACCGATTTTTGTTTTATTTAGCATAAATACCTGTTTTTGCCTTCATGTCATTTGAAAACATCGATTTTACTTCATTTTAGAAACTTAAGGATTTAAAGATATTGGTACTGGCGCGTTTCATGGCAACATCAAAAAATTTCAAACAGATGGAAATAGATTTAACGCATGTTGTGTTAAGTTTGTTTTGCTTTTTCGTTGTTAAAGGTTTTATGATATATTTTTATACTTTTCAAGTAAGAGACGAAAGTAACAAAATTCTAGGACAATAATTGACGAATTATTGCAGATAAAATATGATGTAAAATGAGTAAAAATGAAGATTACTAATATATTTTTTGTGCAATCAAATATTTAAATGCCCATATATACAAATGGCAGTATTTTTAATGTAATATGTAGTACCATATTAAATTTAATAAAAATAGAATAATTGAGTCTTATTAAATATTTATCAACAAGTCTAATAATAGAAATATAATTTATAACGCGGGTAGCCCCATTATAATTTTAAAATATTAACTTTGATGTATGTAAGCAGCTACAATTTACTCGTATGAGTTTTTTAATGTAATATTTTTGCTTTAAGTAATAGTTATTTATTAAATTTTATTGAAAGAACTAGATGCGTTAAATTCGGAATATCAGAAAGCAAAGACAATATTTGTTTAGAGCTTTATTTGAAAAGTATAACAACGCTAAAGCGTTATAAATTGTTAATGGTAAAGAAAAAGCAAAATATAATTTAAAACATATTCGTATTGCATTTGAAGATATTTTTGCATTTTGAAATTGTTTGAAAAAAGCCAAACAAAAAAAAAAAAAAAAACAATTTTAAGTCATGAATAAATTAAGTAAAAAGGCATAATAAGGCTTGGCCATACAAAAGGTGGATGTTAATTGTAAATAAAACCTAAACTTAAAAAAAATTTTAAAAGAATTATCTTAATATTTTTTTATTATTCAACATTCAAAAATTTTTTATTTTTCGAATTTATTCCATGACTTAAATTTCAGTTATGTATTTTATAAAGCTTTTTTTGTAATAGTTCTATTCCTTTAAATTTTTAGGAATGCTTTATACACTATTAGACTATTATCTTGTATCTTCTTGTTACATTTTACCTTAGCTATCCTTTGGATATCAATGAAGTATATTGTATGTACGGAAAAATTTACAATTATTAGACACCAGCAGAATGTAATGCATTTTCTGGCCCGCTACGGCCTTCGTCAGCATTTTTAGTGTCACACTGGATAGTGTTACTTTATAAATTGAATATATTTAACTCAACTTTTTTAACAAAAAGATTTTGGGAATTGTTTTTTTTATTTCTTTTGAGTTAAATATAAAGTATCACTATCCAGTGTGACACAAAGAATGCTTACGAAGGCCGTAGCGGGCCAGAAAATGCATTACATTCTTCTGGTGTCTAATAATTGTACATTTTTCTGTACATACAATATACTTCATTGCTATCCAACGGAAAGCTAAGGTAAAATGTAACAAGAAGATACAAGATGATAGTCTGGTAGTGTATAAAGTCATTCCTAAAAATTTAAAGTAATAGAACTATTACAAAAAAATAAAAAGCTTTATAAAAAAAAAATAAAAAGCTTTATAAAATACATAACTGAAATTTAACTCATAGAATAAATTCGAAAAATAAAAAAAGTTTGAATATAATATCCCCAAAGAAAGAAGTCCAACCGTGTCAAATCACATGTTCGTTGCGGCCAATTAATACCGCCACGACGTGAGACAACACGGCCATTGAATTTGTCGCGCAAAAGAGCTATTGTTTCGTTAGCTGTGTGGCAAGTGGCACCGTCCTGTTGAAACCACATATCGTCCACATTCATATCTTCCAATTCGGTCCATAAAAAGTTCGTTATCATCTCACGATAGCGAACACCATTCATAGTAACTGCCTGACCGGCCTAATTTTGGAAAAAATACGCCAGCCCATAAACGGCACCAAACAGTCACTCTTTGTGGGTACATTGGATTATCATTCGAGCAAATTCGGCAATTCTGCTTATTGTCGAATCCACTGAGGTGAAAATGTACCTCATCACTGAAGATGATTTTCACGATATGCATTTTGATTTGAACGCCCATTTTCATAATAAGCCTGAATAACTTTAAGGCGTTGCTCGATTGTGTATCTTTCCATGGTTCAAACTTGACGTTTAGGTGTGGTTCACATTCAACATCGGCCCTTAAAATGTAACCACCCGTTACAATAAAATATTGTAGAGCAAAGACAAGGGGACTATTTTAATCGTTTTCCACTGCACATATTTTCAGAAAATCATTTGTTGTTTTAGTTCTTGATTTTTTTGCAGAAATAATTTTTATTTTATGATTTTTATTTTTTTGCAGAAATAATTGTTATTTTCTGATTTTTATTTTTTTGCAGAAATAATTGTTATTTTCTGATTTTTATTTTTTTGCAGAAATAATTGTTATTTTCTGATTTTTTTATTTGCGGAACTTATTGTTATTTTCAAACTTTTTACTTTTTTGGTAGAAATAATGGTTATCTTTTGATTTTTAATATATTTTTTGGTGAAAATATTCAGACTTCTCAGATTTATTTGATGGCCTACACGGAGAGAAGTTTATTTTCTAAAGTAATCAATTTCGTTTCTTAAAACAAGAAAATCCATAATAATTTCTTGAGTTTAACTTATTTATTCGTATTAAGTAAAATTTTCTTAAATAAAGAAACATTTTGCTTAAAACAATCCACACATACATATATTAAGGATTATATATTAAGTTTTTCTTTCGGAAAAATAAAGAAAAAATCTCAAAAAAATCTCTGCCAAAAATATAAAAATCAGAAAAAACTAATTCATGTATCATAACTATAGTTGTGTAAAGGGCATACTAAGTGTGTCATTCCGTGTGAAACATTTTTAATATTCATAAAGTATGTATTGTATATTCTTTGTCTCCGAATAATTCTAAGTCGACTGAGGGATGTCCGTCCGTCTATTCACACGCTCACTTTCAAAAGACTCAACAGAAATAAAAAATTTGGGCCCTTATCATGTAAAACGCAAAACTGTTGCTTTCTACAGAAATTCACATTGCGTCTTAATATTACAAACGCTGAATAGCTTGTGGCGTTGAACATTTTAAAACTGTACATGAATTTCTGTAGAAAGCAACAACAAAATTACAAAATATTTATGACACTGGTTTTTCTTTCAATGTAATTCCTTGGCGTTACGCTGCGTTTTACATTATCAGGGCCTTGGTATCGAACTGGAAGTCTTACTCTTTAAAACACATAAAACTCTAAAAAAATTTTATGTATTGAAATTTGATCTAATTAAGGGGGTTTTTATGCTAGAAATCACTCTACCGAATTTTGTGATGAGCGATCAATAATTTAGAATAGGTCAAATATTCGCCTAATAGTATTTCTGAAATAAAAATTTTAATAAAATTAAGTTAAATTAAGTATTTTTGAATTTTTAAAATAGACTTTAAGTTGCCTTAAAAGCGCAACGACTTAAATTACTGAAGTCAGTTCTTAAAAAGATTAGTTTTCATTAATATATCCCATATAAAGGCTACTCCTGAAATATTTAAACTCACGTGGGGGGTATCAACGATTCGGCACAACCGAATATAACACTCCTAATTGGGTTTTTTATAAGTGTCATAATTGTTATACCTAAATATATCTTCAGATTTTTACACAAGTTGTTTTTATGACTTGATTGATATGTGATTTTCGATCGTGAGGTTTTAACTAGAAGATTGTTCCATTACAGACCTGTACTCTAATTGAATTTGGCTTTCATTATCATTTTTCGAGGTTTTGCAAGAAATATGTTTTTAGTAAAGGGGCTTATTATGGGATTTTTTTTACTTTTAAAATAATTATATAAAGGGCGTCCAAATTTGAGGTATCAATGGTCAATGGAAATCGTTACAAGATGAAAAATTGATGATCTAGTCGCAGAAAATATGTAGTTTCAACAGGATTGTGTCACTTGCCACACAGCAAGAAAAACAATGCATCTCTTGAAAGAAAAGTTCGAAAATCGCATTATTTCTCGTAGCGGACCAAGATCGCGCGATTGGACACCCTTAGATTATTTTTTGTGGGATTTTTTAAAATCGAAAATGTATCTACAACAAGCAGATATCAACCATTGACTACAGTTTTTGTTTTTAAATTTGCCCAGCCATTTTGCGGCCTGGAACTTTATTGCAAATTTTTACTAATTTGAGGTCGCTGATTTCAAATCTAATCTCCATTTGTCTCTATCAGCTCGACTTTTCGAGATATACCGTTATGTCCAAAATTAAGGCATACATATATTGGAATAACTTCAAAACGGTTCACCATATTCAGTTAAAAAAAATCTGAAACTCGGCAACAATACTATATTTAAGCCGTTCTTGCATTGTTTTTAAATTTGCCCAGTAGTTTCAGAGACTTGAGTTTTCACAATAATGAAAAAAAAATTTCGATTCGACTGAAAGAATTCGAAATAAAATTGCTTTCGAATTACAAAAGTATTCGATCACCACTGCCATAATTTGCCCCCAGGACGTAACCAATACGTATTTACATTATGAATTCGTTACACCACAGATATCTATACACAGCTAGATATCTTCTTGTAGAAATTACGGATATTAGAAATGTTTCATTTCTTATTATAAATTAACACTAATAATTTTTATAAAAAAGGCGTGTATGAAACGGTAGCAAAGTACCCATGGAAGTTAAATTTGACACTGTTGAGGTGAATGAAATTTCACTAGCACTTGGGGCCAGAGTGGCCAGGTTAGGGGTTTCCCCCCAGAATTAGAGGCTTTTATTTCATTTAGGGGCTAATTTAGGGGGTACAAATTCTTTGGAGAAAAATTTGGGGGCCATAAATTTATATTCAGGAGGTTTTTAGGGGGTTTCACTATTTCCTTCTATGTACATAACAGTAACTAAGTAATACAAGATTTATTTTACACTTTGTCGCTAGACTTCCGCTATATGCATCTTCAAACCGCTAGATTTCACGGGAAAATAGCTAAATTACCATTAATAAAAGATTTTTTTTTTTTTTAATAAATGATAAAAAATATAATTTTTTAATAACTGATAAAAAATACTGTAATTTCAGTATTTTTTTTATCATTTACTCAAAAAAGGGAATTAAGCACAACAAACAAAATCTTTTAATATATAATTGTATTCCCAAAAACAACTTTGATAAAAAAAAATTTTTGCAAGTGCACGAGCATAAAAAACTGAACTGGCAAATTGTTTTTATTTTGATTTCTTGCGAAAACAATAAAAGCACTTTGTTTTTGTTTTTAATATGTCTTTTTCTTTACCCACTTACAACTACAATTCATGTTGGTAGAATTCGCAAATAATTGTAGTGGGGAATGTAAGGAAAGATAAAACTCATCACTGATTTATTGTTTGGTATTTTGTTTAAGCTTTGATATCGTTGCAAAAAGGACTTTTTGAGTGCTTGTAGGTAATTCTCATTCACTCTGTAGTCTTGTTTGCTGAAAGCTTTGGTTTTTCTAAAATTATTTAGGAGAACGTTTCCTGATGATCTGGCCTAAGCAACCAGTGAAATGCGCATAGGAACAGCTTATCCTCCAACAATATATTTCAGTGTTTTTTTTATCATTTATTAAAGAAAGGGAATTAAGCACAACAAACAAAATCTTTTAATAAATAATTGTATTCCCAAAAACAACTTTGATAATAAAACAAGGAAATAATGTTAAAAAGGTCGAAGAAATTAGACTTAAAAAGCTAAAAAATACTTTAATAAAATATTAACGAGTTAGGAATCTTAAAATTTTAGTAAATAAAATAAATTTAAAATTGTTGAAACTTTATATCTATATATGTGCAAATGTGCCTCTTGTTGAACCAATTATTTTGCATTTATTAAACTACCCTGTATCGTATAAAGCACACTGTTGTATTGTTATTTGAATTCAACATACAGAGAAGGTCAAAAAAATAATTTTTTTAAAACTTTTATAATCTAGAAATTTATTTTTTTTTTCATAATGGAACCATGGTGGAATAAGTAGGTGACAGCACTACGGCAACAAATACAACATTACAACAAAAATGAAAAATAAGTCTCCGTATACGTCAAAAATTATATTAAACTAAAATCAAATTTTGCCGCCGAACGCAATGAAATAAATTAATTTTTAGCCAATTTGAATTTCACTATGGTTACTATCTTATTTAATTTTAATTTAAATAATCAAAAACTTTAATACAATACAATAATCAAAGCACAAAACGTGGACTTTTTGGAAACATAAACAAAACTTTGACATAAGACTAGACAAACAATACAAGAGCAAAAAATCGTCACCTGGCGTAGTAATGCCACCTGTTTATTTCATCATGAATGGAACTATTACAAAAAGCTTTATAAAACACATAACTGAAATTTAGCTCATAGAATATATTCGAAAAATAAAAAAATTTGAATTAAGACTTTTATAACAAAATTTAAATCAAATAAATTTTTAAAATTTTTAATAAAAATATTTATTAAAATAAACAAAAACATTAAAAATTTTTTAACATCTAATATAAATTTTAAATGTTAATCAATTTTAATGCTATAAAATTGACATTTGTAAGTTAACTCGAACAAAAATGTTTAGACACTTTTTTTAGAAATAAAATATCTAAATTATAAAATTTGTAGTAAAAACAAAAAAAAAAAAAAAATATTTCAAATATTTTGGTACATGTTTGGTTGCATCATAGAATATATATTTCAAATGTGTTGGCCTAAAATAACGAAAAGTTTAGATGTACATTTCATAATATTGATAACAATTAAAAAAAATCTTAATTGCTTATACATAAATATAAACTTTGCATTTTTTTCAGGAACGCCTACAAGATTTTGAGGCTGAAGATGAAGCAATCTATCACAATCCTAACTTGGGAGATTTGCACGAGGGTGTTAGTTTTACGGTAACGGGCAAAACTAAACGCCATTGTGAAAGGTATTTGGTATTATTTTATTGTTTTTATGTTGGCACATTTTTTAATAATTTTATTACCTTTTCAGATTTTCTATTAATTTTATAGTGGAAAATGCTACCAGGGATTTAGCTTTACACATAAATCCTCGTTTACCTCAAAATTATATTGTACGCAATACTAAAGTACGCAATGTTTGGGGCCGTGAAGAGGTGGCTTCGGCCTTACCATTTAGCCTTAGACGAGGTGCCCCATTTTCCATACAAGTTCTATTCACTGAACTATGTTACATGATATCAGTGAATGGTTATCATTTTTGTAAATTCTATCATCGTTTACCCTATAAAAGTGTCCAGAGTTTAGAAGTTAAGGGTGACATTGATGATGTTATAGTCGAACGTATGATTGTTTCACACTATCCGGAACGTCTACCGGAATCCATACCAAAATCTGTACGTTTGCACAAATCACTAAGGGCTGGTCATGATCCCGACGAAGAAGGTGGGGATTTGACAGATCATGAAGAAAAACAAACAACTCAATGGCGCGACGTTATTGTCGAAAGTAAAATCAGCCATGAACCGAATATATTGCGTAAAGATGAAATGAAATTACCCTATTATGGTGTTATTCCAAAGAATTCATTTCTCTTGGGTCATGTCATTAAAATTGAAGGTCGTGTTCGGTTATTGCCTCAATCGTTTTATATAAATCTACAGTCCGGTCATGCTTGTTGGCCACATCCGACTATTGCTTTGCATTTAAATCCACGTTTCTGTAAACAAAGTGTTGGGCCCATTGGTCAGACTACGGTAATACGTAATTCCTGGGTCGATGGCAATTGGGGCACTGAGGAACGTTCTGATATGGAAACTACTTTTCGTCCAGGCAAAGCATTTAGTTTATCCATAGTTCATGGCGCAAAGGAATCTTTTGAAATTTATGTTAATCATGAACTATTGACGGAATACAAATTTCGCTGTAGACCAGAGAAAATTGATACAATTTATATACAAGGTGATATTAAGCTATTCGATGTGGTGTTACAGCAAAATGTATCGTTTGAAAAGATGTCGCCAAATCGTAGAGCTGCTAATGATTTGTAAAAAAAAGCAGTAAGTAAAAACATTTATATTGAAAATATTATGGGAATTTTGTAAAACAGATTGAAGAAAAATTCAAACAGATCTAGTTTCCCAGAATAAACCTTAAAATGAAATAAATTGTGGTCGTTTCCAAAAATAATTAAATTTACTGCCTGTTTCACCATTTCGGACGAAACGCTTAACTTACATTTAAAACAAGAACCATATTTATACCCTTCACCGAAGGTAAAAGTGTATACATATCGTCACCTCAAATGCAAAAGGGCGTAACCACACTTTTTATTTATTTCCAGGAAAAGCAAAAAACTTTACAAAATTAATAACAACAAGGTGCACTTGGCGTTTGAATTTCTTTAATAAAGTCGCAATATTTGATCGCAGGGATCTAAAACTTTTTGTGAACATGTAGTTTAATAAAAGAAACAAACATCAATAAAAAACTCTATTTCGAATTTGCAACGTCTTTTTGCATTTTAGGTGACGATATATAACTTTGTCATTCCGGTTTTAATTTCTGCAATATTGATCTTAGACCCTATGAAGTATATATATATACATATATTCTGGGTCCATACGATTAGAGAAGTTGATTTAACGACGTCAGTCTATCCGTCTGCACGTGATGTTGAAACGGTGCTTCTGAAGACCCAGAAATAGTGGGGACTATGTTGTTATGTATTTATGTCGCCTAAACTCCGTTAAAGTTTGCTTTTGGATTTCAGTCAGATCGGTCCAAAAATGACTGAGACATGAGCAAAAAACCACGACTGCCTCTAATTTTAGCCATAAAGACCTTGTTATGGTTTTTTTTAGAGTTTGCTAAAAACCGGAAAAATGTGAAACCGAGGTTTCGGTTTGAAAATGAAACGGTCGGTTTCGGTTCAGTTTTCGGTTTTTCTTACAAATCTTGCATATTGCAGTGTTTGACTTCAGATTTTTGTTCAGACATTTCTAAAATTAAATTAGTAAAATAAAATAAGTTAAAAAAGGTTAAATATGCTGCCAAATTTTATTGGTAATTAATATGGCTGCGATTTCCATGCAAATGCATGTTTTTGTCGATGGTCCAAGAACGATGTCAACCAATTAGCTTTTCGAATCATTGAATTTGCGTTAAAATGGCATCGATTTGTTTTTGCATATTTTGGTTTTCAATGCATATATTTTTTGCATATTTTGACATTTTTGAGTGATTTTTTCTTAATTTCCATAAAAAAAAATTCTTCAAGAAATTTATCATACACAATCTTGCAAAAAAATCTTTTAAATAAATTCTTTTGGAGCTCTGCTTAAAATACATGATTTTTCAAGATTCCAACAAAAGATCCTTCTATTTTTAACCGATGCAGCCCCTTCTCAGTATTTTTTTTAATATTAAGAATTTTTGAAACAATTTCCATTGTTACCGGCTGTAATGAATAAACTTTTCCAAATTAGATACAAGCATCTTGGGTATCAGTACACAACCTCTGGTTGGAATTTTAGAAGTAGGCGCGGCACTTCCCATACCAACACATTATAAATTTTTTTATATCTCTTGTTTAAATTTTGTTTTAGATATAAGACAAAAAAAGTTTTCGTTTAAAATCGTGGGACAGGCAGTAAAATCTACAATCAAATTTTAAAAGGCCAAATTTTCTAACCAAATTATAAATTCTTTTCTTACAGTTTCTAACATTCTAAACTTATTAAAAAAAACTAAGCCTTATTTATACAAGCTTAAGGATTATTGAAACTTAACTGAAGAAGGAAAGGATAAAACGTTATGGAACACACAAACCAATTTTAATCTCGGATTTTATTTAAAATTATGATAACACTTATGTTGTTATTTAGTTTTTAGGCTTTAAACAAATTTTACTATTATTTATCGGCTATAATCAAAACGGAAACTAAGAAAAAAAAAACTCGAAAAACGTATTTATTATCTCTAGCGCCACTCTAACAAAACTCTCAAATCCAAATATGGTCATTATATTATATTTTTATAAATGTTACAAAAACAAACCCCATTTAATTATACTAATTGAAGCTCATTTTTAAAAAAATACCAAAAAAATAAGAAAAAGACAATAAATTTACTCCTTTAAAAATAAAAACCAAATTTTATTAAAATTGTATTCAATAATTGAATTGGACTTAATCGTATGTAACAAATTAATTGAGTTATTTACATATATGTTGTGGTATTTACAATATGTTGCGTCTATATTTCGTTGTATTAAGTTAGAAAAGAAAAATAACCATATTAATTAAATTAAATGTTTGCTCTAATTCTAATAATATTAGTTTTTTAAATAAATCTTGAAGTTATGAACTCTTAAAAAACTTTAAACTAAAAAAAAGAAATGTACTAAACTGCAGACAAAATAAGTGCAATTTTTTTTTCTAAATGATATTGAATAAATGTTTTCCATGTTTAACAAAAAAAGGAAAAAGGATACACAAAGGATATTTTTACTTTGGATTGAATTATTTTAGACATATCGTCGGCTTATAATTTAATTGTCGTATGTGGATTCCGAAAGTTTCGAGTAAATTGAGTTTGAAGTTTGAACTCTTTTTGCTTGTCTGCAGGAGACCAGAGTCTGGCGGGAATCGAACCCGCAACCTCGGTACTGATATACTAGCTCACTACCAGCTAGCGTACCGGGGCACCCTAAAAATTTGAGAATTGCTTCAGCAAATACCACAAACGACAAACTCAACACTCCATATCTCGAAACCCGTATGAGGTATCGAAAAACTGATTACGCCAAATGAAAGATCAGGTCGGAAAACCTAAAGAATCGATCTTAACTCAAAACCGCAAAAAAATCCACATACGACATTTAAATTATCAACCGACGATATACATACAATTTCAAATCATTAAATATATAATTGTTTTGTATAAAATTAATTAAGTGAATGAGAATAACACATAAGAACTCCTCTTTAAATGTTTTTCTGACATCGCCTTTGCCAAATCTCTTACAGCACCGTCAGGTAGTAACGATATTTAATTTTGAAATACTGATTTTAATAACTTGATAATAACGATATTTTTGTATTAACAATTTTCAGCTTAATTAAAACCAATTTTGGTTTTCAGAATTAGACTATACATGGCGCTTTTTGATAAAAAGACAAAAACAGTACAATTTTGAATATAACACACAATACACAGACGGACTGAAATACAGGTTGGTGTATAATTTATTTTAAATTTTGTGAAATGCTTAAATAAAACGTCGAATCTTTTTTACTATCTTATGTAGATAAGCAAGAAAGGCACCCGTGAATTTTTTGGTGGAAACGTAGATATTCAGGTCCTCGGCAATACTACAAACTGCCTTGACCGCAGGCGGTGTCATGCCTATGCCTAAGCTGGCACAACAGCTACACAGACGGACTGAAATACAGGTTGGTGTATAATTTATTTTAAATTTTGTGAAATGCTTAAATAAAACGTCGAATCCTTTTTACTATCTTATGTAGATAAGCAAGAAAGGCACCCGTGAATTTTTTGGTGGAAACGTAGATATTCAGGTCCTCGGCAATACTACAAACTGCCTTGACCGCAGGCGGTGTCATGCCTATGCCTAAGCTGGCACAAATTGATTCTCATATCCGTAAAACCTTTGTAACCGAATGTGTCTTAAGAGCGCTTACTCTCACGCCTCGTTGAAAGCTGAAGCCATTTAAACTTCACTTCAAATGAAGCTCCTGATAAACATCAACATTAACCAGGGACATCTGCAAGCAGTTTGAATTTTTGTTATGTGCAAACATTATCCTCGAACCTTCCCCTTAATTTAGGTATAAACTAAAGCCATTACGTGATTATAGGTCTATCTAATCCCGTATATTACTGGTTCCCTTGGTACCAGACTAAGCCGTAGCAACATATCTGCAATGATATCTAAGATAATTTTTTCTGATTTGGTTAAAGGCCAAATAAACTACACAAGCAGTTTGATCACAGATATGAAAAATGTTTGAATCATGTTTGTACAAAAAAAGGAAACATACGTATGTTGCCAGTTTAGCCATTTAGATGATGGATTTGGTTATTTTTCATCTTGTTTAGTCATAAAAAAATTAATTTAGCTATTTCGTTTAAGCTTTTAAAATATTTTACTAAAAAAAATATATTAAATGCAGATACAATTGAGATTTTTCATTTATTTTCATTTTTGGAATTCAAGTATAAATCAAGTGTAATTTCAGTCCTGTTTTCCATTTTCAAGCCTTGAATTACACTGTAATTTAATAGCATACTCCAGCAAAATGGGTACTGGTAATCCAGTCGAACATAACAATGGAAATCCAGTATAATTCAAGCGTTAAATTACATTAAAATTCCAGCCTCAAACACATAATAATTAAACTTGAATTCAGGTATTAAAGGCAAGTATAAATCAAACCTATAAAACCAATATAAATGAAGCCTACAATTCCAATGGAAATCAAATTAAAAAAAATTTAATATTGAATAAAAAAAAAAAATGGTGTATGAAATTATTGATCATCTTAAAGAGTTTGGAAGTTTATTCACATTTTACTATAAAGCATCTGCATACAAATGTGATATCATTAGATTTACCTTTAAATTTGTTCCATAATACCACATAAATACATACATATCGTTACCTAAAACGCAAAAGGCCCTATCAAAAATTTTACAGGAGATGCAAAAAACTATTAAAATTGATAAATTGATAAACTGCCTTAAACTGTTTATAATTAATTTTTCTTCAATTTTTCTTGTAAAACCTACCAGTGGTTTTGACAAATAACTGTGTTGCATATAATGAAAACTGTTAGTTATGTCTATTAGTGTTTATCGTATACTATTTTGTAGATAGGGCTTTTTGTTTTTTGTTAATAAAATCTCTAATTTTGGTCGAAAGGTTTCAAATTTTGTTGTGGACATGTGTGTTGATGCAATACATCGGAATCGATGAAAAAGTCGATTTTTAATTTTTGGTTAGTTAGGGCCTTTTGCGTCTTAAGTAACGATATATACATATGTTTTCATGTATATTTGTATTTTTTTTGGACACCTCGTTACGTTTGCTTTAAGTGCAAATAAATTAATAGTTTAATTTTTTTTCGAAATGATTAAAATCCTTTTCCTTCCTTTCAGCGCACATAAATACATTTAAAAAAATATTTTTCACAAATATTTTTTTGAAAGCTTAAGCAACACAAAAAGCTATAACAAATAGTTTCAAACATTTTTGTATGAACTGGATTTTGGCTTGAAAATTGTGCATAAATTAAAGCTGAATCCCAGCAATATTTAAAGCACTGGAATTTCTAAAACTTGAGTGCTAACCGGGTTAGTTTTTTCCCTTTTAGATGGGTTTATCCCTTTTGGTAACAATAGGTGTTTTCATTTACTTTACTAGCAGAAACTTGCAAAGAGAGAGTAAGTAGGAATTTAAAGAAATTGCTCTCAAAAATACTAAAAAGTAAATGAACACTTTGCCAGCCAAAATTTGCAAGTTAAAGTAGTGACGAATATACAGGAATATTTGAGTACCCATTAATTATTCTAAGACGGGAAAATTTTATACATTACGGTATAAATAATGTGATTTTATTCATTTATATTTGCTTATGTTGAATATAATGAATCATGAATTGGATTTTTTTATTTAGGAGGTGAAAGAAGAATTCGGGTTTTCATCAATAATAAAAGATAAAAAAAAAACGCTTTGTTAACAATAAAAGTATTTATAAGGCAGAACAAAAATATTTAATTTAACAATCTCTGTATAACCTATGTATATTGGTATATAAAATATCAACGTTACGGACTGACTGACAGATTCATCTTCGCACAGCCTTAACGCCATGAGTAATAGGGTTGAAATTTGAACCGGATGCTGGTCTCTCGCTAACTCGATCCACTAAAAAGTGAAGAGATTGCCTAATAGTACGAATATTGTGTGTGCGTTAGTGAACAAATTTAGTGCATTGCGACTCGCAAGAAACTACTTTTATGTGTAAATGCTAGGTAAGATGAACATTTTTAGATATTCGAATGTTTAGGGGATAAATAGCGAAAAACGAGTTAATTCGCTAACCTCATAACTCCTAAACTAACCGTGGATTCATCCATACATTCCGAACAATATTTTTGTCCGAAGAATAAATTTTTTACTAAGAGTGTTCTGCAGAACGATTCACCTATTTCGGAAAATTTGCCCGGAAAAGCAAAGCTACCATATGGTTTACAGAAGTAAACAATTATACAAACTGGCAGCACAACTAGCAAACTACTTATATTGAATTGTTTTCTAAAAGTGTGTTAAGAAAATGGACGAAAAAAGGAAAGCGATTTAATTATTTTTAATTATATTTATTTTTTTATTTAATTGTTCAGCAAAAAAAAATAATTGTTGCACTATAGCAATATATTATGTGGCAGCTCAATTCAACTTTAATGTACAAATAGAAAAAACGTGGCATCGCAGTTCATTTTGTTCTGAACAAGAATTAAAATTAAGCCATTAATTTTTCAATTAAACCCAATAAACATAGAAATAAAAACTGTTTTACATTCGGAACTTATCCCAAACATACAAATGTGTTTAAGGGGTGCAAATTTTACCTATTTTTGGTACTTTCTTAACAAAACACTTTTCTCCAGACTTTGCCATATACGTTCCCAATAATGGGCTTCCACTACAATAATGAATTTTTTTATATTTCAATGGGGAGAAAAAATATATAAAATGGTGAAATGTTTTAATTTTTCGTTTTACAAGTGGTACCTTTTTAATTTGCCATAATAGATATTAGAAACATAAAATTATAGGTGCAGGGTCCTGAGCGAATGAGCAGAAACAATATCGTTGGTAATTTTTTTTAAACTTAGAAACATAAACTTTGGCATTTAAATATGACCACCAAACAAAAGTAACGAGGTAGCGGGTTAGATTATTGTTAATTATAAAATAATTTTAGATATTCTCATTATCTACTTTATGGCCGCTTTAATGGTCCAAATGCATTTTTTTTGGTGTTTGTTTCATAATTAGCAAGACGGTCATGAACAACGAGAATATCTAAAATTATTTTATAATTAATAAGAATCTTTAATTTTGTAAATAATTTAATATGCAAACAAATTTTTTATAAATGTATTATACTGCAATAGTGTAAAGTTTCGGGTATCTACTCACAGTACTAATAACAACACCTGATAAACGCAAAACAAAATACATAAGGGATTTTTTTAACAAGTTCGTTATTCTATTTAGCAATAAAAATATCGAAATATCTGTCCTAAGTTAAAAAAAAGTATGATTTCTTATTGCATAAATATTTTTAATAAGTTTAAAAATCCACATTTGCTTATAAATTTTGCAAAATATCCTTATTCAAAACTTCGTTTGGAAAAGTTTGTTTTGTAAACAAAAACAGGAAACAGCTGTTTCAAAAATTCTTGCAAGTAAAAATTTTTTCAGTAATAATTTGCAAGAATTGTTTTTTGTCTCTCAATTTTTCTCTCTCTTTTGACGCTCTCAACTTGCAAATTTTTTGGGTTAATGAACACTTTCCAGCAACAATTGTTACAAATTCGTAACAATATTTAGTAAATGAACACAGCTAATATTGACATATTGGATCGTACATAACTCTAGTGTTGCCTACTACACTAGAGTTAAGTATAAAGATACCAAAACTTCGAAGACTTAAAAAAAATTCCGTTTATCCCCTTTTGTGTTCAATACCTTTCATCACCTTTTGAAATTTCTAATCGAATTGATATCGAAATTTTAAAATAATTCTTCGATAACACTTTCATTTGAAAACAAGCAGACATTTAAAATTGTTTCAGTTGAAAAATTTGAAATCAAAACAAAATTAAAGAAATTAATAAAAGTTAAATATAAATTCAAAATTCACAACTATGCTCGCTTTTTGTTTTGGTAAAACATCTGATTCCACGGTAAAAAAATGGAAAGAAACTTTCTTTAAAATTCAAACGTAATTTTTTATTTAGGAATCACTAAACGTTGATATAGAGGGGGATCCTAAATATCAAAATGTCAAATTGGGACGAATGCAGGAAGGTTTGGCATTTTTTATTAGTGGACGAGTTTTACGTCATGGAGATCGGTTGGTTTTTGATTCATCGTAAACATATGTCTATTCAATATGATAATTTAATTTTTTTTTTTTATTTTCTTTCAGTTTCATAATAGATTTTACCTTGGATAATGTTCACAAGGATATAGCTCTGCGTATAGCTGCTCGTATTTCTACTAACTCGCTAGGTCGTAATTCTCGCATTAAAAATATTTGGGGTCTGGAAGAAACAAATTCAGCTATACCATTTCGTTTAAATAGTGGCAGTGCTTTTGAAATTCAAGTACTATTGACTGTAAATAACATACTAATAGCTTTAAATGGATTGCACATAGCAAAATATGCCCATCGTCTTCCTTTTCATGATATTCACGGTATAGAAATAAGGGGAGATCTTACTGATGTCCATGTGGAGCGCAATATTGTGACCGACTATCCCACACGCCCCGATAAGACTCCACATATTGTACGCTTGGGTGGACGTTATGCGGAAACAGCTGATTTGGAAGATCTAGAATCTGACGTAGAATCGTTTGAAGGTGAGGAGACTGCCGATGATGGAGAACGTATGCTGCCTTTACCCTATTATGCTACCTTTCCTAAAGGCTTTTTTGACCTGGGCTATAGTATAGGTGTAAGGGGTC
The DNA here is from genome assembly GCA_943735925.1 of Pollenia amentaria. Taxonomy (NCBI): domain Eukaryota; kingdom Metazoa; phylum Arthropoda; class Insecta; order Diptera; family Polleniidae; genus Pollenia; species Pollenia amentaria. The sequence goes on along the minus strand of OX031007.1, from coordinate 179,878,944 downwards.
ATGTTCGCCTTAATCCGCATATGTTTAAAGTGGCCTTGCAGGTGGGACAAAATGTTTGGCCTCAGCCCACAGTGGCTTTACTGTTAGAGTTTCGATTTACCCGGCAACGTGATGGAGAAACTGGAGAGCCCATAATTGCACGAAATTCTTTTGCGAATGGTAAATGGACGGGCGAGATTAAGTCGGAGTTAGCAACTGGTCTACGACCCGGGGCAGACTTTCATTTGGTAGTAGTGCGTGGAAAAAAATCATTTGAAATTTACATGAATGATAAGCCGGTAACCGATTATCCATATAAGGTTAATCCAAAATATGTGGATACTTGTTTCATAGCGGGTGATATTAAGTTATTCAATTTGGATATTGAAAGTGATTAAATGGATTTTTGGGAATAAGCGAGAAACTTGAGATCATTGTAAAATATAAAAAAAAAATAGAAATTTTATTTCAAATTCAAAAAAAAAAAAAAATCGTTACTCTGTGTAATTTGGCTTATAAAATACTCTGAAATAGTTTTAGAAAATAGTTTATTTTAATTTAATAAATATAATTTGCTTTCAGTTGAACTAATTCTTAAGGTCAAGGCACATAGAATCCTTTGTACCGTATACGTCGTTTTTTCAACTGACACTAACGTAACAACCCAGGGGGGCTACTCTCTATTGTGATGCGAAAGAAAATTGTAGCAAATCTAGTTATTCGTACTCTTTAATGCGTTTGCGCATTTGTCTTTCGCATCATTTTCTTTTTTTCTTTTCCCAAATCATCACTATTTATTTTATTTAAACCTTGTAATTTCAAATTTTTTTACGTATTTTGACATTTCATTACTGGCAATTTGCGCTATCTTTGATTTTTATTGCCAGTATGACTTAATTTTCAAACCATTTTGCATAAGTGATAGAGAGTACCAAGTTGGCATTAAGCTTTCGCATCAAAATTGTATTCGCATCGCAATAGAGAGTAGCCCCCCAGGAGTGGCACACAATGAACACTGACGGAAAATTTTTCAAGACACAATCAGGTATGTGATGAAAATCGATCTTAAAAACGAAACTATTTGAAACCGAAAATGTAATATTAAATATCTTTAAAAATGGATTTTTAATATATTTCCTAATATTTTCGGTCTTTATCGTTTGAAATATTATATTATCAGCCATGTCACAGAGCTTAATTCCTTTCGGAAGTGGAATTGATTCCGTATTTTGCTTCTATGGAAAATATAAAACGAAATTTTTTTTCGGAATGATACCACTTTCATTTTTCAAAGTGGCATTCATATTTTAAGCATTTTTCAGGTGTACAAACTTTTCAAAATACATTGTTATCAGTAAAGCACGCTGTCTTTTTGCTTCCTTATCTTAAATAAATATAATTTTATTTGAATTAAACTACAAAAAAATTTTATTTTTCTAAATGCTTTCCAAAAAAAAGAAAAATAAACGGAATTTGTCTATTTAATGTTGCCATACTTTAATTCTTTCTTCCCATATTTAATACAGAAAAAGTGGTTTCATATTTTTTTGAGGTTTAATGAATCCGAACGGAATCTATAGAAGCTAAAACCATTCCGATCAGAATGGTAACTACGGAATCATTTCCACTCCGAACGGAATTCATGACATGCCTGTATATATGTTAACTGAAGTGTATTCTGAACAAAAATTTTAGACTTTAATTCAGAAATGGATTTTAAACTCGCTCGAAAATATTTTGTATTTTATTTTCTATTTTTTTTTAATACAGTACAAAAAATTTAACTGAAACAAATCAAATAACAAACTCAATAAGTTTCAATAATAACGTGCGTTGACGTTAAAAGTTTCACAGCTTTAGTACTTTGCGTTAACGGAAACGTACGGTATGGGACAAAGCACATAAGAAAATCTGTATATCAACTTAGTTGTCAGTTGAAAAAAGCTACGTATAAAGAACAAAGTACTCTATGTGACTCGTTGATGTACCCGTAACTTACTGTAACGGACTGCTTGCACGTTGGTGCACTTATAGAACATCTAAAAACGTGTCATATGTTCTTCACATACATAAACAAAAAAGCAATAGTATACATAAAACAGCACACACAGTGATGGGAAATCAAAAGGTTTAAATGTCTACCGCTGTGCAGAAAAAGTACCAAGTGATTAAAATGGTATTAAAACAGTATTAAGTGTAAGTAATAATTGAATATCTGATATTTATATTATAGATTGACAATAAACAAATATGTATTTTAACATTACACATACACATTTACATGTATTATTTTGTAAATGTGCATAGACAAAACAATATTTTGTAACCATTTTAAGCCTTTTATATAATTCTCATTTCTATTGTATGTGCATATGCATTTGTTTATTTTGTACATCTAAGCATATGTATATTTATATATATGGAAATATGTTGTATTGTAAGTCGTTTTGTCGAAAGTCCATAGATATACTAGAAAAAAGTACCAAAAAAAAGAGCAAAAATACGCGCACTCAATTTAATATACAAGCAGGCCATCACTGCTTTACAACTGTCACGTAACGACGGCATGAAAATCTAATTTATACAGATTGAGACGTTCCGTCAACATGACATTTAAATTCGGTAAGCATTTACATTGTAAGCAAATAACAAAACGGACCAGACGTTTCGTTAGGGGACGTGGACGTTCGGCTAACTCCACATTTAGGCACGTTTTCCGAAGATAATTTTAATTATTCTCTGAAGAATTTAATTAAACTAGCTGCGTTCGAGAACACAAAAGTTTTTACTATTTGTTACTGAACTTTACTGCATTTTACGAAATTGCGTTCGAGTACACAAAATGCGGTAAATGAGAACACAAATTGAGAGCGTAAAGTAACAGTTCTTGACTGAGAACTTACAAATTTTTACTGCAGAAATTTTTGCAGTAAAATTTAGTAAAACAAAAACCATATGTTACAAATTGTGAAAAATTGTTTAAAAAAAGAAAAATGGAAATAAAACTAAAATAAAAACAAAAAGTAAATAAATTTTAATTAATTAAACTTTGTTTGTGAAGCATTTATTTTTTTTTTTTTTTTTTGATTTACTTAAAAACTAAAGTTTTTGGCTGACTATTAAAGTCATATTGCCAGGGTATCCCACGAATTTTTGGAGCTTCAACCACAAGACCTCGTTCGAACTAAACCATCGTATAGGAAGGCGAGAGCTCCCAGAATCCACTCCAGAGTATTATTGGTCTCCACCAGTAAACGTCTGAGTTTTTTATGGTTCTCCACCAGTCACTTTGAGTTATTATTGGTTCTCCACCAGAAAACAAGTTAAAAATTTGAGGTTACAAACGATTGCACAAAGTTAATGCCGACAACCGCAAAAACTGTAACTCGGTACAGTTATACGACGCCTCGCCATTAACCAATGCGAGGTGACAACGCAAAACGCACGAAAAGCAGACAAACAAGAACGACCTGATTGCCCTTAAGAAATAATGACAACGAGCGCGAGCTGCTTCTCCACTCAGAGCAGTTTTACGAGTGAAGCATTTATGTATGTATATGGCTACCAAGGCGAATTCATTACAGGTGATCCTAAAAGCCCTGCTGATAACTTTTTTTCTTTAGCTTTATAATTGTTGGATGTCAAAATTTTGTTTATTATCTTTGTTTCTGTTTTGATTTGTTTCGCTTTTTTGACACTGTACAATTATTTTATAAAAACAAACTGCTTGTGGTTTTTGTACGAGTTGTACTTGTTGTACTACCTAGATAACCTGGAATGAATTCGTCTTGTGGCTTCATACCAATTTTTTTTGTTATGTTAATTTTTTGGTGTTGTAAAAGTGTCAAGTACTCGGGTAGTTAGAACAGCACTTGTTTTTAAAGTAATCAATAGTAAAAAAAGTATTCATGTACTATTGATAAAATTAAGCCGGACACAAATTAGCAAAATTAAATAAAATAAAAAACAAACAAATATGAAAAATTACATAAAATCATTTGCCTGTATATTCCAAATATGTTCGTGTTATAAAAAGGATTTAATCGAGTACCGATAAGAAAAAGAGTTAAGTAGTCAAAAGTGTAAACATTTTTCAACACTTCAATTATTTGCCATCAAAATAAAGGCAGCCGTTATTTTACGAATTTTTACAAATTTTGCGTTCGCGTACTTTTTTGGACAACAGCTTTTTGTGAGAGCAAATTTTCAAGTTTACTCATTTACTGCATTTTACTGTAAAAGTACTCAAACGCACCTATAGTAGATAAAAAGAGAGTTTACATAGCAAGTGCATATAATTAATTCAATTAAATGGGAATTTTCACTTAAAAACTGTCGGTTTATTTTTGTAACAATTTATTGTATTTAAAACCTTTAATTCTTTTTATATCTACAAACTGCAAATTATTCCACAAATTAACCGTCTGCTTCTTATTATTGTACAACACTTCACATACTGCGGTATCAAAAAGTTTTCGTACACTTTTCACATCAAAATTCAAACATTCCAAATACATAAATTTGCCTTTAAAATAAGGATGACACACATTTAAAATTTCATTACGCTTAACAGCATTCCGAAAGTATAATTTTGTTAAAAAACTATTTCCAAGATTGCGATTTAAACCCACCAAAAATATTTGATCACAAACATCTGCAATCAAATCCATGATTTCGTATAACCAATCAATATAAGATATTTTACTTGGGTTTGTATTAAAGAAAATAAAATAAATATATATGATTTCGGAGTCATCTAGAGGCAACATCTTTTGAAGCTGTGCACAACTATTTATTTTCTGGAGTGTAATTTGATAACGTTTGTGTTTGATGAGATGATCATGATAGGCATAACCAAAATGTACTTTCCACAAATATATATCCATTAGAGTTTCAAAGTCTACAGTTTGATCTCCAATCAATAGAAATTTAATTTCCTTCATGTTTATTCAGAGGAGCTTTTAAATAAACTGCAAATGTGGATTTAATTGCATTAAATTTGAAAGGCATTAAAATATGTATGAATATGAACTGCAAATAAAATATATCGACAAATAGAAACCACATTTCTATAACAAGCACATTTAATTGAAATTATTGTTCTTTAAATATAGAAATATATCAAACTGTACTTCTCATTAAGAAAATATTATAAAATGCTAATATTATCAGGCCAGAAATTGAAATTTGGAGTTGAATTGTTAAAATATTTTATAATAACTAGTATCTATAGGGCGTTTTCTTTAGCTGCATGAGAACTTAAAATGATAATGCAACAGAGAAATATTTTTGGAATTATTTTGTATACCCTCCACCACCACTAGTGGTGAATGTGAATGAGGGTAGACTTAGTTTTTCATTCCGTGTGAAACTTTTTTATTGTACATCTAAGACACCATAAAGTATATATATTCTGGCTCCTTGACTGATTCTAAGTCGATTTAGTCATGTCCGTCTGTCTGTCCGTCTGTTGAAAACACGCTCACTTTCGAAGAACCCAAAAGAAAAGAGCAAGCTTTGTCTTAAGTTGCTTGTAATTATCCTAAGCAGTTTGGGATTGAAATCCAGCAACATCGGCTCAGTAGGATCAGAGATATGAATCATAATGTGGAACCACCACCCTAAAAAAAATGTATAATTTTGATACAAAAATTAACATAAATGTGTGGAATAATGCACGGCATGATATAAAATTCGTTTTATACGACTGCAAATCATACTGTTAAATTTCGTGAAGATCGGTCCATAATTGATATAAACCCAACTCGCGGGAAACAATTTAGTACGTCTAACACCGTAATGAATAACGCTATCATACTAAAATTTGGTTAATTAGAGTTTTATAAGACTAGAAATCATACTGCTAAATTTCGTAAAGATCGGTTCATAATCAGCTCTAGACCCCATATAAACCCTACTCCCGGTCACAGTTTTATGGGACTAGAAATCACACTGTAAAATTTCGTGAAGATCGGTCCACAATGTACTCTAGGCTTCATATAAACCCTACTCCCGGAAAACAGTTTAGAACGCCTAAGACCGCAATTAATAATGCTATCATAATAAAATTTGGTATATCACAGTTTTATAAGACTAGAAATCACAGTGTCAAATTTAGATATTGCTGTAAAATATCTTCCAACTTAGATTCATATGGCCAGAAAAAATATGCAATTTTGTCATATTCGGTCAGGGACCGTAACAGTTATTCCTTTTTTCATAAAAGTCAGATGATAACAGTTATTTTTTGATTTTTATATTTTTCAATAAAAATAACAGTTATTTTCTTATTTTTATTTTGTCGATCAAAAATAACAGTTATTTTACAAGTTACAAGGTTCATACGATGAGGGATGGGCAAATTGAAAAAATATATCGATATATATCGTATCGATATATTTAAAGAGTATCAATATGAATTAATTAAAAATATCGATATATCGATGTATCGAACGTATTAAGCTGAAATTATTACCAAATTTCAATACATATTTACATAGGTACAAACATATTACATGTAATTTCATTCTAACTTTTTATTGTGTCTCTTAATTTAAAATTTACTGCCTGTCCCTCGATTTCGAACGAAACTTTCATTCGCTTAACTTTTATTTAAAACAAAAACCAATTTTAAAATTTAGTTTTTAAGGTAAGTTATGCGAACGAAGTTTTCGTTTGAAATCGAGAGACCAGCAGTTAATTCTACAATAAAAAAAAAATTTTAAAAAAAGTTAACAATACAAAAAATTTTTTATTTATTCGCCATATGAAATCTAAAAAAAATTAATTGGGATTATATAATGCCGGATTAAATACTGCCGGTAAACGAAACTTGTGACACATACTATGCAAGTAAACTGTGCAATATTTTATTTTTTATATGCAAGAACATGCTCAAATAAAAAAAAACTAAATATTTATTTTTATTATTAACATTCCAACTTTCATGAGTCTATTGCTGCTAATACGCCATAATTAAGGCGATTCTTTGCATAATTCTAGGAATCCTTTGCAGAATATCTCTTAAAAAACCGAGACAAAACTGAACTGTGTAATGCAAATGTACAATGGAAAGCGCCGTTATTTTCTTAATATTAGTTAAAAAAACATATGATGAAATTCTTTATTAGGTTAAAATGTTGAATTTTATTATAAAGAGATCTTAAAAATATCGAATTCGATAGTCGTAAATAAATATCGATGTATCGATATATCTGAATTTTTAATATCGGCGATATATATCGATTATAATTTTTTTAAATATCGATATTTTGATAAATCGATATTTATTGCCCATCCCTACATACGATCAGTCCAATTTTTGACTACTTTTTCCAATAAATCGTAACACACGTTTTTCCTCAAGAGCCCATCCTTTTGTGGTCGATTGGCCGGTGAATCGTACAACGCATTACAGGGAAAATTCGTTTTTTGACCGGGCTGTTCGTATGTGGAATAACCATCCTGTTGAAGTCTTCCCTCTCACTTTCAACACGAATAAATTCAAGTCGATTGTTCACAAGCACTACTCCCTCTTTCCTCCTTCCCATAACCTATTATCCTAGTTCCAACACAATGCAACGCATTAGTAGGGGTCATCTCCTGAGTGCTGGTCCTAACCAAAAAAAAAAAAAAAAAAAAGTTCAGACTAATGAGAGTAACATGAAAATTACTTTCTAAAATTGCCAAAGTTACCCAAAATTGTTGGAACGCAAAAAACCATTTCGAAATAACGATGCAGCTTACTTTTTTAATTAAGATCTATTTAAGTAAAAATTTGCATCATTGTCATTTTTTATATTTTATTGTTTTATAGTAAAGAATTTCCTTGTATGTATGTACACATAAAAAATTTCACCAAAATTTTTTCAATTAAATCAAGTAATGCTGTTTCAAACAAGTTTTTTAATTGTTGCAACTAATTTGCTTTAATTGAAAATAAAAATTATAATGTACATATGTGTGTTCAAGATATTTCATGTTGTATTAAAGTTTCAAGCAATTTTTTAATTGTTTCAATTAACCGTGTTGATTGAAAAAATATTTTGATTTGTGTTTACGTTTGATATAGCATATTTAGCTGGTGGTCACATTTCAATTAACCCTATTAATTGAAACTCAACAGCTGATTTGTACTGATTTGTTTGCAGGCGGAAAATCAGTACGGAATTTAATTAATAGTACACATTTCAAACTAATAAGTTAATTGAAGTGGCTTTTTCATTTTTTCTGTATCTGCACTAATGTGTTTATCACCTTAACTTTTTCAATAAAACCTTCCATTTTGCTTTTTAATATAGATAGTTCTATTTGATCTTTTTTTTTAACCTGCCATTATCAATTACGTGATGGAAATCGATTTTAAAAACACAGCGATTTAGAACAGAAAATTTCGTTTCTAGTATCCTTAAAAGTTGATTTCGAATAAATGTTTCTTTTATTTCCTGTCTATATTCTACGTTATTTCATATTAATTATGGTAATTGAACCAAAGTATGGCTGTTTTCCTAAACGTTTGTTCACAATGTGAAAATTCAGTATTTACACCGTGTTGATGCATTGTGTAGTTTCATTTTTATCTGCATTGCATTATATATGTATATGCTTTGCCTCTTCACAACCAACACGGAGGCTTGATATCAAATTGAAAATGATTTGAAATCAAACCTTTTCTTAAACGACAAACGTTTGATAATGATTTGAAAATCATAGCATTCTGAACAAAATGGGGAAATTATTTTCAAACAAATGCATTTATTTTCAACTTGCTTTCAAACGTTATTCTCAAATGTTTTTCAAATGTGGATTTTTATACAATGTGGAACATAAATGAAAAATATTTTTTTAAATTTAAATTCATTATTTATTTAAAGAAACTGTGAGCTTTACATTCGGCACCATATCTAAAGTTTAGTACTCTGTTCGAACTTGCGATAAATGTTGAGCAACATTGATTATTTCACACGATAATTTTGACATGTATCAACATTATCTATCCGCGATTTTTCTAAACTTAACGTTTCTATTAGTTTCAAGTATACAACATTGTTTTGCGAATGTAAACAAAAATTATGTTATTTTTATTTGTCATTAAAAAAAAAGTAAAACAATATTATTTTTATAAATTCCCAAGTCAAAAAACAAAAAAATTAAATCTTATTACTAGCGGTATTCACCCTTTGTATTAAGTGTACAACTCTTTTATATTTTTAACGATTTTATACTTCAAAGCGTGAGTGTCTTTTTCGTATGCATTGTAAATTAATGAATTTGCTGAGTGAGAGAAAGAGACAGATAAAGTTTCTTCAACTGTTTTGTTCTGGTAAATTCACACACTTTGTTTACTACTGCTTTTTGTGGGATTTTTCAACCACAGCGTAGTATATTTTAGTCTAATACATTTTGTTGTTGCAGTGTTGTAAATGTTAGTATTTTTACTAAAATTATAAGATTAACAAGGTCTACAATGGACTTTACTATCAAGGGTAAATTCCGCTATTAATTTTACCACTTTTCCCTAATTTTTTTTGTGAAACGCTTGTTATAAAAACCACCATACAAATACAAAAAATGATAAGCTGTTGCTTAAAATTCCGTGCGAAATAATATATGCTGCACTTGTTTCGCACGGAAAATAAAAATATTGCTTGAAACATTTCGAATGTTTTCCAAATATAAATGGAGTACAACTCTATCAACATTTTTTCGTTTGAATTTTACAAAAATTATTTTTATATTGAGTTTGACAACATTTCGCACGAAATACTGAACAGAGTACCAGGCTTTAAAGATGAAATAGTGTTCTTTCCTTCCTCTAAATCTTGCTAAGACGAAATAATTGGCTGCTTTTTGTTTTGAGGATTGTCATGTCGTAGCACCGCCAGCGTTCAACAAATTTATAATTTCTTCACTCTCCCGTTTTATTTTTACATATTTACCAGAGTACGGAGAGTGCTCGAATTAAACTCGCTCGCGAGCGAGTCCAATTCGAGCGAGTTTTATTTTCTACATTGAAAAGAATTATTCTTTACTGCTCGCGAGTTTAAAAAATAAAACTCGCGAGCGAGTTTTATTTTTGCGAGTTGAAAAATATTGCTCGCGAAAAGAATTCAAATTTTAAGAGTCAAAAATAAAGCTCAACTCACGAGTCGAGCTAAAAAGAATTGTTCGCGAGTTTTATTTTTGCGTATGAATTTTTTTTAATTAAAAATATCTTTTTCCTGTTTATTTGTTTGTATGTGTGGATAAATGTGTGTATGTATGAATATTTCATTTTGTTTTCAAAAATTTGTTAACAAATTTAGAACAATTTTTTTTATTATTTATCAGAAAGCCAGATATATTGCAAATAAAATGAGCCATAAACCATGAAAATCGATTGACAAATGTTTATTTTATTCATAATTATTAAAGGCAGCTTTTATGAAAATAATATGTTACCAATCTCAAACACTTTTATTTAAGTGATCAAACACTTTTATATAAGTCATTTAAGAACGCATACATTTTATTACACATCATTAAACATTTTGCAGGTTGACATATTTTTAAATAAGAAAACATTTATACATACAAACACACATACATTCTTATCAACATGGTTATGCCCAGCATTCATATGTTTTTATAACCCCTTCCTACACATTTGCCTGCCCTTCGTTTCTAAAAATTCATATGTATGTATATTTTTACTTCGCACAAGCAAACATTAATTTTTTTAAACGAGTTGCTCGATTTCAACTCGTATGCGCTCGTTTTCTGCTCGCATAAAATTTGTACTTACGAGTTGAAAAATAAAACTCGTAAGCACAAATTTTAAAACGAGTTGTTATCTGCTTACGAGTCGAGCACAAAAATCTTATGACTCGTAAAAAATTTGTGCTCGCGAGTTTAAAAATAAAACTCGCGAGCACAAATTTTAAAATGAGAGAGTTGACTCGAATTGTGCTCGCGAGTAGAATTTTTTCCTACCCTGATATTTACATTCTTACACTTTGCAATTAATTTTTTACTCACAAGTATGTTTTATATTTTTTAGCGTAATATGTAACTATTATTTAATTGTGTAACACATTCAATCGCCATTTTTTAAAGTTTACATTTATTTTTCACTTCAGTGCTGTCAAGTTTTTTTTTTTTGATTTGAGAATAACATTTGATAACAATTTGATATCAAATTGATAAAACATTGTATGTCAAATGTTAACATTCAAATCATTATCAATTTTAATTCAAGTGTTAAAATCAAACAGTTGAAAAAGTTTTGAAAATTGTGTTTGATGTCAAATGATAAAGTCATTTCATATCAAAGGTTTGACTTCGTGTTTGTTGGATTATTTTTTTAAACTGATTAATTTGCTTTTCTCTGCGCAGTGACAACTACAAAGTTGCATTTAGGGCCAAAATGCACTGTCAAAATTTTTAGGGTTGCATATAAGAATATGTTGCCATGTATTACAACAGTGCAACAGGCGTTTAGGAAAACTGCCTTAATTTCTATAAATAAGTTATTAAAATGAACTGTATGTTGAAAAAAATTAGGACTATGAAATCAATCGATTTTCATATCAAGCCTGTATATGAAGTCATGAAAAAAGCAATAGCCTTGGACAAACTAGCAACATTGGACGACTGGCTCAATTGGTTAAAGAAGTGTTTGACAATATATTCTAGATCCTTGTGTTTTATACAATCTAACAATGTCCGTATTTCATCCATCCTCATTTTTCTGTTGAAAATTGACGAAATTGGATTTATTTATGTAGGATCATATTTAGAAAAAGCAGTTCTATTAAAAATTTTCAGTTGAAAACATTGGGAGTCAAAAATTCTTTAGCTTTGCGGCAACTTGACTTAAAATATCTGCTTTTATAAGCGCATAGGCCGGTTGTAATTTTAAATGGGCGAAACCGTCCTATTCTTTCACTAGACTTAAGGGGTCTGTACACGTTCAAGCATTTCTCATCAAGCGCTATGGTAGTTTTAGTGAAAATGTGGTTCTATGTGTGACATCGACGATGCTAGATGGAAAATCAAAAAAATTAGATATGACGGCGAATATTACGTCCAACACACGTACACGAGTGAATTTGCAGGCATGATAGGTATTTTGACCGTGTACAGACCCTTTTATAATATTTTATATATATTTACTAAATATATATAAAATAAATGTAGTTGCATTCACGCTTGTTCACAATCACGAAAGTATTCGGGTTACAAAATTACATAAATAACGAACAAAATATCTTACGGTTAACTTTATTAAAGTCAGTATTTTAATTTGATAAATATACGTATAATATGTTTTAAATATAAAAAAATTAGTCTTTCCCATCCATTGTACACTCATCTCCATCACATTCAAATTTACAATCACATTCTTTAAATTTGAAATTTATTTGAATTCGTTCATAAAATTCCAAAATTTTCTCATTTTTGCTAACGCCATCCTCGTACAATACAATTTCGATTGCTTTGTCGAATATATCCTTAACACTTTCCAAATTATTGCTCGAACACTCGAAATATTGAACATTTTCGTAATACCGAGAAATAATGACACCATCACTATAACTAACACAGTCATGTGTCAGCTTTGTCAGCAGTTGTTCTCTTAAATCGCACTGTAGGCCAACCAAAAATATTTTATTTTTTGGATTATGCTTCAATAGCTCCAAAATCCAGATATTACGAGCTGGTTGCAGAGTTCTTCTATCGTTGACATTGAAACAAACAAAAAATATATTTTTTATTAGAAAATTTTCCGTTAAATGTTCCTGCAATTCCTCGACGGTCTCAATTTCGATAGCATCAATTAAGTAGCGAACTTCTTCGACGGCATGATCGTGGTAAGCACAGCCATATTTTAGTTTCCAAAGATATGCCTCCAAAAGACTAGATTTACCGACTTTTTTATTGCCCATTAAGAGAAATTTAATTGTCTTCATGTTGTCTCATTTGATATAACTGATACTTAATAGCGATTTGAATATTTTTAAACAATCAAGTAGATACATACATAATTATTTAAATTGATTATTCATTTAATATTATTTATAAAACAAAACCGACCATTTAATAATAAAATTGTGTTGTTTTTTATTTTCTTTTCTTGGCTTATTGTAGAATAAACAAGAAAAAAATGCCATAATCTATTAATTCAATTTTCGCCGACCGGTGATTATAATCACCAGCACTCATACTTTTATTTTTTGTTGCAAAGTTTTTTTTCTGTCAGTTACTTCAAATCTTATTTCGATATTATATTATTAGTTTGCTTGGTGCGGCGAAAAATGTATTAAATATTTGTTCGGAAGGCACTATATTATAGATTTTTATATACTGCACTCTTTTTACTCTCGGTGATATAAGAATTTCTAGTTTTTATTTTACCACTTTAGATGATGTTATAAAAACTTTTTGTTAAAGTCAGCCCCTGCAGTATATTTGGAAGCACTATGGCTGGGATTCGACTAATATTTTTACTTTTTTTTATTTTTAATATTTTTTATTTATAAATAAAATAAAAAGCAAATCAAATATAAATTTTTTTGTTTTTATATAAAACTAGCATTTAACCCGCTACTTCGTTAGCGTCTCCTTTTCTTTTGTGGACATATTTTTACGCCAAAGTTTATGTTTCTAGGTTTCAACCCGCTACTTTGTAATAGGTACGATTTTCACCCCTAAGCGTTCGAATTTCGAAAATGTACCAAATTTTTATTTGTATTTTTTAGATACGTTACGAATGTGATATTTTTTTATTCCAAAGTTTATTGGTTTAATAGATAGATTGAGTGGCAAAAAAGTTTTAAAATACAGGTTTTACCCGTTTACTCCCCAAAAGGGTCGAATTTCAAAAAAGTACCAGACACCTATCCGCTTTTTTTTTTGATGAACATGAGGTTAGGGAATTTACCCGTTTTTAGCTTTTTTAACCTCTAACCATAAACATTTTCAAAACTCCCATCCTAGGGAATCGATTTAGCGAGAGGCCAACCTCCCGGTCAACTTTCAACATTTTAGCTTCAGGCGTTTAGGACGTTACAATTTTATATATGTATAGGTAGATGAAGAAAAATATTTTGAAACAAAAATAACAGAATTAGGTATAGATGGCATAGCAAAAAAGTTTTAAAATACAGGTTTTACCCGTTTATTCCCCAAAAAGGCCGAATTTCAAAAAAAGTACCAGGCACCTGTCCGCTTATTTTTTAATTGAACAACAATAAAAACTAAATTTTTGAATAAAAAAAAAAAAAATGTTTTGTAAAAAAGTTCCAAAACGTCCCCTTAAACGTCCGAATTTCGAAAAAGTACCAAATTTGTATTTGGATTTTTTAGATAAGTTTCAAATGTGATATAACCCTTATTTCTATGTTTATGGGTTTAAAAGATAGATGGGGTGACAAAAAAGTACCAAAATGCAGGTTTTACCCGTTTACTCCGTTAAAGGTCTGAATTTCCAAAAAGTACCAGACACCTGTCCGCTTATTTTTCTAAAGAACAACGATTAGTATTACATTTATTTTACATCTCTATTAGTTTTGGAGATATAAGGTTACCGAATTTTCCCGTTTTTACCTTTTTTTACCCCCTAAACATTCGAATTTCGAAAACTCCCGTCTTAGTGGATCGATATGGAGAGTGACCACTCGCTAGTCCAAATTTCAAGTTTCTAGGGTCAGCGGTTTGGGCTGGGTGATGATGAATGAGTCAGTCACTCACGCAACTCTTTTATATATATAGATAAGGCATAGAATTTTACTTTTCCAGTACCTTTTATGGATTAGGAGCACTACCCGTGCCACAGAGTTCATATTTCGGGCATGTTAGTCGAATCGTCTAACATTAGTCATAACGTATAAAAAATAACCTTAAGCATGCAGGGTTAAAACATATTTGTGACGCCATTATCAAGTTTGTATATAAAATGTTGTCGGAACAGCTTATATTTGCTTAAAATGTTGGTTATTAATAAAACAATAAAAAACAAAACACATTTCGCCGGAAAAATCCAAGTTGCAGAGTACGTTAAACTCAGTCTAAGCTTAATCCATATCTCAAAAATACGCCTTAAGTGAAATAACTTTCTGAATTTTATCGGGATTCGATAATAGCGGAGAGGGTGTTGTGCATTTAAGCTGGTGTTTGTAACACATTAAAATATTAAAAATACCGATCGACGCAGAATCAATTTCTGAGGAGATCTAACGATGTCCGTCCGGCTGGGTGGCAGGCTGGCTGTCCATGTAAACCTTTTTCACATGTACAGGTTACAATTTTGGGATAATTTGATGACATTTGGTACATAGGTTCTAATGGGCGGTCTATAATTTAACATAGCCCCCATACAAACTTCTTACTTCTCATTAACTGAAAAATCCAAATATTTTGGTTAATGGTGAGTTAAACTCAATATTTGAAATTGTTAAACAGTTTCCAAATTTAATATTCGAAAAAGGTATGCAAACATTTGACTCTGGGTTTAGAGAGCTTAAGCTACTTGATTTCCAAAATTTGATAAGTAAAAACAACAATTTTTTGCAAGTGTTGACTTAAAAACATTATTCCCAAAATTGTCACTTTTTATTCCAAAAATATTTGTTTTGCCACATTCATGGAACGAATATTTAGCCAAGTAAACATAAATAAAACAAAGCAAAAAAAATTGTTCAGATAACTTGGAGGCCACACGATAATTTTTTGTCTTTCTATTCCTTTCAATTTGCTCTAAACCTCATTTTTTTTTTACTAACACACTCACACTTTTTAAATTGACCACGAGATTGCTCTCAATTTTAACTATCCATTTGTTTGGCAATTTTACGCTCAATTTAACAGCTGATTTGAAGTTTAGTGAGCAAATTTTTCGTTTGTCAGTATAAATTGTTTTCTTGATGACATCTTGAAAGTAAATTGCGTGCAGCGTACGTCACAGCTTTCAATTTATGTAAATTTTGACAAACAGTATATGTAAAAGACTAACAACAAAAGCTTGATCGTGTGGCCGCAGGGTACACGCACTTTGTACATAAAAAACTTCATTAAATTACAAAATTACAAAAAAAAAAATTTTTACGACATATGGCTTCTGGTATTTGCAATAAATAAATGTATAAAATTATTTTAAATACGACGATTTGATACTTTGTATGTTTAATGTATTTGGATATACATTTTTATAAATTTTTGATTTTAATGTACCAAAAATTGTTAAATATCAGCTTTAGTTTTAGTTTGTTCCATGAATTTGAAGATAAAAAAAAAGATTTTGTTGCAGATTTTTAAATTTTTTTTCCAGATTGTATATCCTAATTTTGCATATTTATTAGAAAAACTTTCTGGCAACATTGTTCATCACTTATTTTTATCGAAGGCTGTCATTTTCAAAGCGAAAAACCTGAGATAATAGGTGCGTTTGTTTACTTTTCCAGTAAAATCCAGTAGTTGAGTAAATTTTGGGCAATATGAAAATTTTACTCTCAAAAATGGCTCTTGCACAAAAAAGTAAACGAACGGAAAAATTACAAAAACTTGCAGGTTAATTCAAACAGCTGATCGCTAAAAAGCTTAGTGTTGTAAAATATGTGTTGTTTAGACTACCCAGTACATAATGTTTTTGGTACTTAATGAAATGCATTGAAATGATTATAAATTCGTAGCAAATTTATTTATTAAATGAGCTTCTGTGCAAGTTTTAAGACTTGTTTATTTTGTACATGACTTTTAATTTTGTTTCTAGTTGAATTACATACGAAACTACATCAATATTTGATTTTTGATATTTGGTACCCTCAATAATATGCAATAAGAAGTAATCATATATTCATTAGCTTTACATCTCTAAAATATTAATGTAAACAAAAACAAAAATAAGTAATATTGAACAATTAACACAAATTTTACCATGGATGCCAAAAACAGAAAACTTAATGTTAATAGGTACAAAGTGGTAAGTAAAATTGTTTAGGATGTAATAAATATTTTTGGTTTTTGTTGCACTTTTAATTCAGCTTTTGTTCTTTTAAATGTTTTTATTACAAATTTTATGCTTACTTTTGTTTGTTTACTTAAATGAAACATATGTTTTTGTTTTCTACTGGTTTTTACTGGTAAAAATTTGTTCAGTAAAAATTTGCAGACTCTTTGCTTACAACTGTCACTTTACTCTCTCAGTAGATGCTCTCTCTTGCAAATTTTTGTGTAAGCGAACGCATTTCAGTAAAATCCAGTAAAAACTTGCAAATTTTGGGGTAAACGAACGCACCTAATATCTGATATAATATGTCAGAGAACGTCGGCAGAATGAGAGAGCACATTTCTTCATGTTTATCTTAATCTTAAACAAGGGGAACACGTATCTTATAAGATTTCATAATCGACTGATTTTCGTACAGTACAGTTTTTTATTCTTTAATATTGTTTTTAAGCACTTTCCGCTATTTCTACTAAAAAAATTAAACATTTTAATGGTAGCGTCTTATTAATAATTTAGTAGCCTATTTCCGATATGCGAAAGAATTCTTTTTTTCGTATAGCTATATTGAAAACAAAAACATTTTTTTTTTGTTTTCAATGTAGTTATACGAATGAAAGAATTGTTTCACACATTGGCAATAGGCTATTTATGTACGTAAGTATGTGTATTTTTAACAGCTCATCTTATAAGATAGTTGTTATAAGAATATTAATACTAACACAATTTGAGACTCCACACGTAAGATAATACTCTCTGCGATTGAATCTGACGTTTGCTGATATAAAAATCTTTTATCTTATCTCAGTTGGAGACCATGTGTAAGAGTTGTTGAATTAAACATATGCCGTGTAAACAGCGTAGTTCACATTCCGGTTCAGAGAGCGAGGAACGTAATTCAAAATGCAGTGTGAAAATACCATAATAAGATCAATATTATATAAATTACTAATGTAATGACAAACTTATATGTATATCGTCACCTTAAAGACAAAACAACGTATCAAAAAACTCGAAATTGAGTTTTTATTGATTACTATTCCCTATATCATAATAAAAAGGTGTACAATATTTAAGACTTGTCAGATCCAATAAAAAAACAAAAATACCGTTATACAGAACTATTCTGAAAGTCACGTGATTTCAAATCATGTGCTTTTTAATCACACGTGTGGTTTGTGCTGTTCTGAAAATCACACCATCTTTGTGTTTCTCGCTGTGCTTTCGGCAATTACACCGAAAAACTGAACACTACAATATCACACGTGTGATTTTAAAAGGCACATGTAATTCGAAATCACGTGATTTGAATTAAAATGATTTTCAGAATAGGCCCGATAAATAAAGTTCAAAATTAACGTATCATCAAGTGCACGAATTTCTTGAACAAAACGACAAACAAAGGGATTTTGGTGGCAAAAAAACAAGCAATTTTTCGATTATTACTTTTCTATAGAGAACTGTTTCACAAAGAAAAATCCATAATCTATTGAAATTTACAGCTTCAGTAATATCCTCATTCTTTTCTGTTATTGAAACGGATAACACTTATCCACATTTTTGTAAAGCATTTAATAGAGAAAATCATGACCTTCTTATGTAAAAGTTGGATTACATCGGGCAATCTTCTAAAATTCTTAAATGAAAGTCCACATATCTTAAGGGCATCTAGCTATGCAAATTCTTTCGCAATTGTACCATCTTGTATTAAATATTCAAAAATATTTATCAATGCTGATGATGTAAAGCTTTTCATTAGCTTCAAAAACTATGCCTTCCTTATAACAAGATTATCTAGACATTTTGAACTTACATATGTTGTGATATAAGTTTAATGGACTCGAACCTGAGAATTGTAAATATGTGTTATTCCACAGAAGAAGTCCAGTACTCTGTAGATATACACTAACAGCCGTATTCATAAAAATTTATTTATGTTTAATTAACCGTTTATAAGCAAAAAGTGCTAAAGTTGTATTCATAAACGAAAAATAGTCTATTAAACCTTTAATAAACCATTCATAAAGTATGAAAATTTATTGTTAGACATGTTAAGTACATTTATTAAATTTATTTTAATTTAGACAACCAATTTAAAGTTACATATATTGTTAAATATTTAAAAAAAAATTATGTGATTTAAATGAATATGTTCAGGGGCAAATGCACATATTCTTTTTTATTAGTTATTAAATTAATGCAATTAGTTTTTTTTAGGTTTTAAACCACGAATTGTTGTTCCAAAAATAAGAAAAAATAAAATAAACATATCACAATAAAAGTGATGTTAATAAAAAGTAAACAAACCTTTTATTCCAGTACTTTCTTATCGCAATAAAAAAAGTTTCACACAAACATTCTTTAATACCTTTCGGCAAAATCTTGTTCAGAAAATAAAATAATATGCATTTTTATTTTATAAGAATAATTTTTAAGGTCTTTAATTATAAAAAAATATATTAATTATAGAATATCATGTGAACCGAATAGAAGTTTCATGCACCACTAGCAATAAAAAGCCAACAAAACGTAAATAAAGTTGCCATACTTAAACACAAAATCGCTTCAAACAGATATTAGCTAAGAGGCTGTTAATGTACGTTTATGAATACCAATTTTTATAAAAGGCTTAAAAGACAAAAATCGTTTGATAGTTATTATATAAGCTTAAAATAAGAACTTTTTATGAATATGACCGTAAATGAGCATAATAAACAAACATTAGTTTATCGAAGACTGTAAACAAGACCAAATGTGTCCTAGGATTTATAGAAGATTGGGCAAAGAATTTTGATGATATCTATGTCATAAGATAATTATATATTTCATTCGTGAGACCTAATCTGAAATACACCTCGGTCGTCTGGGATCCCCAGTATGAGGTGCATTCTAAAAAATTGGAATCCGTACAGAGCAATTCCTTTTTTTTTTTGTTGATTTTTTTTTGTTAAATTCTATATTTTGATAGATTTTATAGATTTTCCCTCTAAAAGCTTTATTAAAGATCTATGAATAATTTTAGACTTTTAGGGTAATCAAAAACAAATCTGCTTTTAGCTAAGAGTTCCTTATTTAGGAAATGCGGATATATATTTTGATCTATAGTTTCGATCATTTAAAAGGCTTACGGCCAAATTCAGAAAAAGTTCTTATTTTAAGCTTAAAGTATGTAATAACTATCAAACGATTGTTGTCCTATAAACATTTTATAAAATTTTTTATTCATTAACGTACATTAACAGCTTTTTATCTATTAAGTGTTTGTAGCGATTTTGTGATTAAGTACGGTATCTTTATTTACGTTTTGTTGGTTTTTATTGCTACTGATGCATGAAACTTCTATTCGGTTCACATGATATTCTATAATTAATATATTTTTTCATAATTTAAGATCTTAAAAATAATTTTTATCAAATAAAAATACATATTATTTTAGTTTCTGAACAAGATTTTACCGAAAGGTATTAAAAAATATTTGTTTGAAACTTTTTTTAAATATACGATAAGAATGTATTCGAATAAAAGGTTTGTTTACTTTTTATTAACCTCACTATTATTATGATTTGCTAATTTAATTTTTTTTTATATTTTTGATCAACAGTTCGCTGTTTTAAAGCTAAAAAAAAAAATTGCAATAATTGAATAAATAATTAAAAATAATATCTGCATTTAAAACTGAACATATGTATTCATTTAAATCATATAGAAAATTTGTTGTTGTTGTTACTTTAGTTGTCTAAAGTAAAAAAAAATTTTGTAAAATCTATTTAACATGTCCATTTTAATAAATAAAACATTTTTTCCATTGTTTTTAAACATATTACCCAAAAAAATATCAAAAAATGCAAACATTTATCAAAATGTCATTTTATTTTTGGTTTAAAGAAGGGCAAATATAACAAAAAATTTTCTTACTTGATGAATGTTTGGTTAAAGGTTTAATAGACTATTTTTCGTTTATGAATACAACTTTAGCACTTTTTGCTTATAAACGGTCAATTAATCATAAATAAATTTTTATGAATGCGTCTGCTAGGTTTTTTTTTTTTTTTTAAAATATGTTCTATTTTCTTCAAAAATAAGTTTATTAGAAAAGAGCAGTTTGGGATTTTCATGGAATTAAAAACTAATCATAAATTAAGAATTTATGTGCTTTAGAATATTATTTTTTCTTTATCTTATTCCACTTGGGAATAGGGCTTCTACAAGAAAATTCGATCGTATTGTATCAATACATATAATCTTAATTTCATCGAAACTTTTATCTTATTGTTGTAGGTTTTGTAGGGCTATTTTTCGCCGAGTATTTTTCGGACAACCAGTGCGTCAGTTGCCTTATCAATTCCTCAAAGTTTGCCCTATCCATTTCCTTCTTGTTATTTGGCGGATTATCCTCAATTGTTGACCTCCAGAGATCTGCGTTTATGATTTTGTTCGGCCAGAATACGCGAACTATTAGGCGCATGGATTCGAAATTCTGTAGTCTTTCTGCTAATGCAGTCGTAATTTTTCAGGTGTCGCTGCCATATGGTATGGTTGATTTTACACACGAGGTTAATATTCTCGTTTTTATCCTCAAAGAGATATGTATTGAACGCCATATTCAGTTCAATCGGCCAAATGCGGAACGTACTTTATTAAATCCGTTTCCTATATCTTGTTCAACTCTACCGTCTGGCGACATCATAAAACTTGAGGAGCAAAAGGACATTACAGTGTATCCGTTTTTTTTTTTTTTGATTATTATATTGTTGTT
Organism: Pollenia amentaria; assembly: GCA_943735925.1. Classification (NCBI taxonomy): domain Eukaryota; kingdom Metazoa; phylum Arthropoda; class Insecta; order Diptera; family Polleniidae; genus Pollenia; species Pollenia amentaria. The sequence continues at coordinate 179,857,228 of OX031007.1, read as the reverse complement.
CGTTGAGTCATTTATGCGCAACGTTTGCTTCTTATCTCCAAGCCCCCTTCGCTTGCCAGTACGACCAGTTTATTAATTTTATCCTGCATATCGGTGAACTTGTGCGATCTGCAAAATCGAGGTCTTCTCTTCTTTGAGAGTTCTAACACTATTTCGTCTAAGCAGTTGCGAATAAAAATGGTGATAAGAGGCATCTTTGTCTTACTCCAACATTCGGCTTAAAATCATCACTGGTCATATCATTGTGGCTCACATGTTATTTCTTGTTGGTGTAAAATGCTTGAATAAGATTTATTATCTTCTGCTTTATTTTTGAATTTTTTAGATTTGCATGAACTGATTTTTTACTCGATACTCGTAAGCTTAAAACGTTTTAGCGGTTTTATTATTTCTAGTTTCGACCGGTGGCCGAAATTCGACCACTTGACATTTACTTAAGAGAGAACCAGTGCGTTATACAACAAAAACGTTCACATTTTAAGAAAACAACTAAATGCACTCTTTTCACTCATGCTCTGTGTGACAGCAAGCATATGTCATCTGCATATTCGAGGCATTCAAGGCGTTTATTAAGGTCCCATCTTATTCCTCTGCAAGCTCGAGTTGCATTTCGTATTATAGCGTCAAGCAAAATATTGAACAGCAACGGTGATAATACGCATCCTTGACTGACTTCAGTAAGTACGTCGAAGCGGTTGCTTAGGGCATTGTCATGCACGTCTCGGCAGCAATCATCCTTATATAGCGATTGGATAAGACTTATAATTCTTGGTGGAACACCCTTGCAGGCAAGAGGGTTCCGTATCACATTGTGCCTTAAGATATCGAAAGCTTTCTCGAAGTTGATAAAGACCATATACAGAGGGGATTGACACTCGTTAGACTGCTTCGCAACCATCAGCAATGTGTTGATTTGATCAGTGCAAGACTCCTGTGGACGGAACTTAGCTTGCTCAAGCCGGAGCTCCGCCAATATAGCCTGGAATAATCTGTTGTTTATAATGTGTGCTATGATTTTGTTTCCTAAACAAAGGATGGTTATACCTCTCCAATTTTGACAATCCGTAAGGTCTCCTTTTCTGGGGATATTGACGAAAATAAGGATATTTAATGAATTCCGTGATTTCATTATCCTCATAATATTTTATAAAATGCATAAATGGTCTCAACTGATCATTACACACACACAATTACAGCTACCCCCATGATACAACTCTTTTCGCCATATAAATAGTTCCGGATTCTTAGAGTTTATGGCAAATTATTAAACGCATCACCAATTTCCAGAGAATGCAACTTGTAATTTTTTTCCGTTTTTGGAAATATACCATTAAATTTTAATGAATTAAAAAAAACATTTTAATTATTATTATATTTTTTTCGTTGCAAAAAAGTCATTTTAAATAATCATCTTAATTAAAACATGCATAATGAATTTAATTAAAATACACTTAGAGAAAGAATAAGAAGGAAGAAAATAAAAACTTAAAATACTGACTTAATTTGAGCAAAATTGTTGATTCTTTTTATCATAATTCAGTTTTTTGTCATATTTTTTCTTCTTCTTTTTTTCTTGTATGCAATAATTCATTGTAAGTTGAGCAATAAAAAAAATTTAAGCGAAAAAAGGTAAGAAATAAATAAAAGAATGTGTATGACTACTTTAACTTAAATACTGTCACTTATGCGCCACGCATTTTTAAACATTTTTTAATATGAAACATTTTAAATCATAACAGAGTAACCACCAACCACACTGCCTCCAACCAACCAACCAACCACTTGTATAGTAATACTTTGTTCCAATCTACTCTAAAAATCAACCAAGGAAATATGAGTAAATAATAATAGTGATGAGCGAGTTGACCAACAGCCAATGATCGTTATGTCAGGCATGTGGAACGAAAGATGCCCCTTAAACCAACAACATACTTGTGCCATACGCGAATTTTGCTGCTGTTGTTGCTGCAATGCACTGCACGTTCAACAATAAATAATAAAATTAATGCATACATTTCATCATCGTCATCATTGTCCTCATCATCATAAAAGAGTTCTGTTTATGTTTCAGTTTTATTCATTTTTTACGTTTTTTTTATTCCTGACAATTTTTTTGTTGTTATTCTGTGACAATCGAAAAAGTTAAAAAACAGTCAATATATTGAATATTGTTCATACACACATGCATTTAGATTCGATACATTCATATTCATACATACATACATATATTTGAGACTTATAAAAGCATTTGTTGATGCCTGTTGATACGATTTGAAAATTTTTTCAAGTTCAGTTTGCAATAATTTTTATTGCAAACTTTTTTTTGTGAATTTTTTTAATAATATAAAAATTGGTGTATTTAGTTGTTCGTAGTCTTGGTTTAATTTTTAATAATATTTTATTAAAGTTAGTAACTAAAAGTATCGAGAGCTTTTAAATATTCTAACATACCCATCATTCAACAGAGACGGTAAAATGTGTGCAAGCAGTAGTTTTTGACTATACGTTTTTCTTTCTATATTTCCTATTTTTCTATAAAAACGTGCTCTAAAAAATGGGATACAACCAGTGCTGCCACGACTAATAAAATTTTTATAAACAAAAGTTTTGAAAAAGTTACCAAATGTGAAAAAATATAACCAAATTAGAAATGCCTTTTGTTAATTGTGAAAAACATAAAAATTTATTTTAAGTTGCATTATAAGACAAATGTTATTTGCACTTAATATATTAATTACAAATTAAGAAAACAAAACAAGAAATGTAATTCCTCTACATATTAAAAAATAAGGACAAACTTACTGCCAGGCCCACAATATCGACTAGAACATTTCTTTCGCATATTTATATTGAAAACAATAATAAAAAACTAAAATTTGTTTTTGCTTTCAATATAAATATACGCAAGAAATGTTCTTGTCGACATTGTAGGCCAGGGAGTTACATTGAAAGGTTTTATTTTTTTGAGACCTTTTTCATGAAAAATATTTTATTTTGTAAGAGTTTTGTTCTGTTTTCACAACACAAGTGATTGAACGTGTAGTGATATTTATATGAAAAGAACTCAGTTTTTTGATTATTTTTCATATAAATTTTACTACACGTTTAATTACTTGTGTTGTGAAAACAACACATTAAGCCCATCAAATTTGCATATAAAATTCAGTATATTGGAAGTTAAGAAATGGAATTTTTTTGAATATGTCCTTTACAATAAACAAAATTTGTACTTCACAGTCATAAATAACAAAAAATAAAATATGTAATTATTTTCCGCTTTTAAATTGTCAGTGGCTGTGTTGTGAAATGTGTGAACATTTACGTTTGGCGATATGGCGATTGTCTTGGCGAAATTGGAAACTGTTGGCGATATGCGAAATGCATTTTTTGTGAATTTATATATAATTAAAATATTATTAAAATGGGTATAACTTATTTCTCTTGTTTGTAAATTGTATTTTAAAATTATAATTGTTATTATAACTGTTTCAAAATTTTTCTATTTGAAATATTTTGTGAATTATTGTATAATATTATAACGAATATAAATAAATTCGATTTCAGAACGTTAATTCAATGGGGGAAAATGTATATGACTGACAATCAAAGGGGTTTTTTATATATTTAAAATATTGCCAAATTATTTCATATTTCAATTTATTTTTGAAAAATCTTTAAGATGCCTATGTGTATATCAATATATTAAAATATACTATGGAAAAAGTGCATATTAAGAACATTTTCCTTACATTCAAAGTTTTAGAAACACCAAATCTACTTTTGTGTACTTTTTCAGTCATTTTCTGAAATCGATTTCTCGTGACATATGCACTTTCTAGTTTAAGTACCACTTATCTTTACTACTCTTAAAATCAGAAAAACTACGCTTATTTAAAAAAAATTAATTGAAAATCTCCATCGATAATTTCAATTCCAGAGCATGGCATTGGCAATTTTTTTCTTAGCAAAAATCCTAAAAAAAAATATCTGGAAGCTTTTTTGAAAGGGATTTTCGATAAAGTATAAAGAACTTCCGTTTATTTGAGTCCAATAGTGAGATAATCGTAGTACACATTGTTCGGAGTCGTAAATAATTTCCTTCGAATCGATATACGCAATAACCCCCCATGTAAATAAAAAGGTTAAAAATTTAAAAAAAAAACCTAAATTGCAAATGTATCAAGAAAAAAATATTCATACGTATTTTATATTTAAGAAAAAAAGTAACCAAAATGAAAAAAATATTCACATCTCCACATTGAGAAAAAAAATAACCAATTTTGGTTAGAAATAACCAAAAACGACAGCTCTGGATACAACCTTAAAATAATGACTCGAATTTAGATTTAATTAATTTGTTGCAAATTGCACCATTGCATAATTAACCATAGCTATAACTGGCAGTTAACAATAAGTTATTTGACAATGAATAATAACTGAGATTGGACATTTTGGCCGTTAGTCCATTTTAAGAGATATATGCAATACATTTATACCTGAATTGAAGCTAAAAAGGATCAGGGGTGGAAAATGGCATTTATGATTTTGTACCAATTATGAAAAAAAAATATACATATTAGACAATGACGCTACCATTTCTTATTATTTATTTAGAACAAAATTCAACAAAAATGGGCATAACATACATAAATTTACATACATAAGTCATTGCAGTTCTAGTGATCAGTTACACATTAAAAAAAATTTAGACACAAAATTTTCTTCAATTAATCTTTTGTTTGTATCAAATTGGAAACAGCAGGATCGTGTAGGCCATTTCGTTTGACATTGGCCGACGAATGTAACACAGGGTCTCCACCTGAGATAATATCTGATAGAATATCTGAGAGAGCATCGACAGAATGAGAGAATACATTTCTTCATGTTAATCTTAATATTAAACAAGGGGAACACGTATCTTATAAGATTTCATAATCGATTGATTCTCGTACAGTAAACTTGTATCGTTTTTATTATTTTTAATTCTTTTTATGTTGTTTTTGATTTTTTAGTTTAAAATATTGATTTTTTAAGCACTTTTTACAAGATTGGCGCTATTTGCATTAATAAATTACAGATTTTAATAATGGTGGCTTATTATTGTTTTATATGAGTGTATGCATGTGTATTTTTGACAGCTCATCTTATAAGATAATTGTTATAAGATTTCTCATAACAACTGTCTCATAACATTTATTATAATATTAATACTAACACTATTTGAGAGTCCACACGTAAGATAATACTCTCTGCGATTGAATTTGACGTTTGCTGATATAAAAATCTTATATCTTATCTCAGGTGGAGACCCTGTGTAAAATAGACAGTATTATTGTTACAACTCTTCAAATATATAATTTTTCATTTGTGATACTTTACCCCGTAAATAATATTTTTTGATATGAGCGAGATCACCCGTTATTGATATTTTGCAAAGAGTGCTCAATTGCTTTGATCTTCCTTTTTCTTTTTTAAATAATATAAGGAAAATTCTCCTCTATAATCAACTGGCAGCTCCGGCTTTCTCAAAACATGACTTAATTTATGCATCATATGACCTTGGTAATAATAACACCCCGCAAACATACAACATTCGTGATTTTAGAAATATGAACTTAATGGTTTTAGAAGCAGACATTTTAAATACTCCATGGAAACAAATTTACTTACCTACCATCAACTAATGACCAAATAATATTTCTTAATGGACTAATTACGAATATATTTGATAAACATGTTCCTATGAGAACTAGAACAATAAAAAATTGAATACGTCCATGGTTTACAACTGAAATCGAAATTCTTATTAAACGCCGCGACGACTTATATAAATTGTGGAAACGTTACAAAACTGCAGAATACCAAGAGCTATTTCGATTGGCTAGAAAAGCTCTTGTTACTAAAATAAGGTTAGAAAAATCTACGTGTTATTCAAGTAAATTTAATAACGCAGCTAATACCAAAAAAAACTTGGCAAATAATACGTAGTATTGGCATTAATAATACAATTAACCGTGCATTTGAGGTTGATGTAAACATACTTAATAAATCTTTCAATAACATACCTATGCCCTTAGCTGATTCCGCTCTTTATGATAATCTGCCACTACTGAATACGCCTACTGGAGAGTTAAATTTTCAATGATTTACACCCTTAGATTTGGAAAGGTGAAATCTACCGCTGTTGGCTTGGACAACATTAATCCTAGGTTTATTAAACTTATTCTTCCCTGGATAATACAATATATAACACATTTGTTTAATACAATTATCACCACAAGCATTTTCTCAAATGAATGGAAAATAGCCAAAATCATCCCAGGGCCTAAGACAGATAAAGAAAATCGCTCTATTTCAACTCTGCGTTATCTTTCCAAAGGTTTTGAACATTTAATACAGAAACAAGTATTAAAATATTTGAACTCAAACTACTTATTGACAGAACGCAAGTCGGGCGTTAGACCTATGCACAGTTGTAAAACTGCTCTCACTGATGTAGTTGAGGAAATAAGGGGTAATTTGGTTAATGGACATATATCGTTTTTAGTCTTTCTGGATCATTCTAAAGCGTTTGATACTGTTGACCATGATATACTTTGCCTAAAACTGGCTAAAATGTTTAAAATTACTTCATTGGCTGTGGCAATGCGTATCAAATTTAGGGACGATTTCGAAACCCCTGCGAGTTATCAGAGGTGTCCCTCAAGGCTTAATACTTGGACCATTATTATATTCAATATATTCCAATGATATACCAAATCAAATTAAATTCTCAAGAGTTGTAATCAGGGCTGCGGAGTCGGAGTCGGAGTTGAAGAGTCGGAGTTGAGGTTTTTGTACCGGAGTCGGAATCGCAGTACCCAAAAAAACGCGCGACTCCGACTCCAAAATTTTTCGGCATAAAAAATTAAAAGAAAAATTCTAATATTTTCCAATATAGAAATTCTTCGAAATTGGCGATGCAATATTTTGCAGATCAATATGAATAAGTAGATTTTAATTTATTTTATGAGAAATAGTTGATTCAAGTACTTTACTATTTAAGTATATTTAGGTATATTTTTTATACGTGCGGGAAAAAGTCTAAATTACATTAGCAAAACTTAAACTCAGTTATTGATCTAGTTGAAAAAGATGTGTGATTTTTTAAATAATTTACTCATGCTAAAAAATGTTAATGACAGGAATTGCCAATAATTTTAATATCAGAATTTTTTAACCATCAACGCTGAAATATTTTCAACATTGTACAGAATAAGTGTTGCTATAGCGCATAAATACTAGTATGTATTAGAAAAATTGTGACGTAAAATTATTTCTCTTTTGTGTAGAAACATCTTTATCGGCCTGCCTTTAATTCCTACCATAACACTCATGTTTTTCTTATGCACATTACGCGGGGATTCCCATAATTCGTTTAAAAAAGATGTTTCTACACAGAAGAGAAATAATTTTACGTCTCATTCATTTCGTATCACGGTAAGAGTAGGAGTCGGAGTCGTGAGTCGGAGTCGGAGTTGCACTTAAACAATTTCAGCGTTTGGAGTCGGAGTCGGAGTTAGTACTTTTTTCGGACGACTCCACAGCCCTGGTTGTAATGTATGCGGATGATATTCAAATGTACCTTAAATGTTCTAAGTATTGTATTAACTCCAAAGTAAATGAACTAAATTACGATCTAAACAAAATTTTTCTTTATGCATCGGCTAATGGATTACTCCTTAAACCCAAAAAATCAAAGTGTGTTCTTATCAGCAAAAAATCTGTTAAAGTTTATGTTAAAATTAACATTATTTTGGGAGATGCTAAAATTGAAGTAGTAAGCTCGGTCAGAAATCTTGGAATTGTCTTTAACAGCACACTTACCTGGTCTGACCACATTAGCCAAGCATGTGGTAGAGTGTACAGTATGCTGCAAAAACTTATCTTCTACCTACTCTTCTTTATGCATCGGAGATATTTTCTGGATGTATCTTAAAAAACTTTATGAGGCTTTAAACGGCATTTAATAACATTGTACGCTATTTTTATAGTCTAAAAAAATTTGATCAGGTATCTCAATACTATTGTCGTGTGATCAACGTAATCTTCGAAGACTATCTAAAATTAAAAAACCTTTTGTTCTTACACAAAATTATAACGACAACGCAACCAAAATATCTATATGACCGTCATCAGTTCATGAGGTCTTCGAGAGTAAACAACCTAGTCCAACTTCGACAATTTTTTATATATTGAATCCGTCTCTGGAACCAACTTCCTGTAGCTTTACAAAATTGAACCAGTGCAACTAAATTTAAAAATACTTTAAATAAAATCTATAGCATTAGAAATAATTAACTTAACTTTAACATATTAAAATCTAAATATTTTCCTCATTTTAATTAAGTTTTTTGTTAATTGTAATAATCGGTCTATTTATCTATTATAATTACTATATTTGCAGATTAATTTTATATATTAGGACACATACATATGTGTAAACTAACTTTTCTGATTCTAATACTTTAATTATGAGATAAGGTATCTTGTTGTATTAGAAAATCATTAAATAAATAAATAAAAAAACCATGGCAAGTGTTTGATCCACTATATAGTTGTGAAAACGGTCCTAAGTCTTTAACACCGCATAAAATCATAGAATACGTGAAATACGTGAGGATTAAAAAGAAGGAACAAAACGGACAACAAATTAAAAAGAACATAATTAATGTTGTCACATAGCGAAACGTTGTTATTTTCAAATTGTACCTAGTAATCCGCGGTAGTACCTGGTACCAACAAGGTCCAAAATTTACCAAAAAAAAAAAGTACAAAAAGTGCGCAGGTCCGTTAACCTTTTACTCTCATTTTGGCGTCATTTTTACGCAACTGTCGTAAAAGAGATTTAAATGTAAACCAGTGATGCTCATTCAGGCACGCTCATTATTTTTGTCGTACGTGTGAGAGCAACAAGTGCACATGTACGATAGCTGTATTAATATTTGTTTAAATAGAGTGTGTAAAATAAATAATAATGAAATTAATTTAGTTGCTCGTCAGACAGCGACGAATGCACATGTGCGGAAGCTACGTTAGTTTGTTGCTAAATAATATGGAATTGTAAAACTATTTTATGATAAAAAATGCCTTTGGTAATACCCAATGTCCTTTATGTTATCAAACATTTAAAGGACATTGGGAAAATGTTATTAAGAGGCATTATGATTTTTTTCATAGCGATATGACTGGATATACCGATGAGGAAAAAAAACCTTTTTATTAGAAAAAAAAGATTTTTTTTGGAAAAATTGTTTAATATAAAATCTAATTTATTTTCGATACTTTCTTCCCCTGATAGCCATTCCTTAAATTTAAAAAAAAAATTTTTTTATTTCTAATAAAAAGGTTTTTTTTCCTCATCAGTATACCTAGTCATATAGCTATGAAAAGAATCATAATTTTCTTAATTAATCCCTAATCACCAACTCTACAGAAACCCCTAACCATCGGAAGTTTATCACATACACTTAATTCAGAGTGAACTGCATTATTATAAATTTTATATAACCAAAAAAAAATCTTGTGATTTAATATTAATAAAAATTGTGCGTTTAGTTTTGCGTGTCACTGTACTTAAACAATTCTCTCAGAATACATATCGCTCATTTCGTGCAAGACCGTCACAACTCAAAATTTGAAACTTTACAGGAGAGCCTTTTTAAGATTCCAACCTATTATTATTTATTTTATTATTTATTGTATATACAGTTATAAAATCAAATGTTTCTTTTTTACTACAAAGAAAACCACATGTACAAGAGGAATGCCAACAAAAAAACTGAAATGTGACCTTGTTGATGTTAATTGCTCAAGTTTGTTACAAGAGGTCATATTGTCAAAAGCATCTGTATTACCGTTATTTTTTCGATAATTCTCTCCGTTCTTAGATCAATTTGTAGAGATTTAAGAGGAGAACATTTCTGCATTACTAACTCGAAAATGCCAAATTTTGAGTTGTGACGGTCTTGCACGAAATGAGCGATATGCAAAACATTTTTGAACACCAATGATGTAAACAAACATTCAGCATACCACATGCATATGTTTGTGTGATCATGTTTGTGCTCATTTACTACTATGACGTACCTGCGCAGAAAATAAATGTTTTTTAAATTTTAATGCACTATCTGGTGTTCTTTGTTTCATGATGATTTCCATCTATGAAAAGGATCAAACGTTATAGAGATTTTCTGACACCGTCTATGACACCGTTATTCCAGAAAAAAGTTTTTCGTTCTCCTTGACTCTAATACATAGACAGCCAATTCATAGCACGATTGTACTAATACCACTTCACACATATTCTTAAGGTCGTAAATGAGACAACAATACTTATTCAGCAAAAATTTCTAATCGAAAGGGAAGCGAATACAATAAAACTTATATTTGTACACACAGCCAACCCTTTCCAATTGACAACCTCGCACACTATCCAAAATGGATTTGGAGACCCCTGATAACGCTAACGAGGCTCTGTCGAACGTCGGCCTGGAGGCATACTGGATCGGGTGGAAAAGTCCAATCAGTTACGGCATCTTATACTTAAACGATTACAGAAACCGAAACAAAAGAAAAACAAAACGATCGGATTTAATGATGACGGCCTTTAGCTTGAAAATAAAGGACTCGATTTGCAACCTGGAACGTAAGAACCCTTTTAGAACCATTGCGATAGGTCAAGTCTGCAAAGAATTTAAGAACTACAAACTACTACTCCTGGGGATAAGTGAACATTGCCGGCAGCAATGGGAAACAAAATCATCTGTAGTTGGCCTGCTGTTGTTAAAAGAAGCCCATAATGCTAAGATGCGTAGGAAACATTATTCCGATAGAATAATCGCAGTAAGGCTTCGAACCCGTTCATGTAAAATGACATGTAGACTATTCTGACAAAGAATAATTTTATAGCCTTCTTGATGTAGATGCCATAGGATGTCAGGGCCCTGTTTCTCAAAACTACAAATTACAAATTTACAAGTAAAATACATTTGAAACAAAAACAAAAATTGTAAAATGTTTGCTTTTTTTAACGTATTTTACTAACAGAATTGTAACTTTGGCACCTTAAGCTAGCCTTTAGCATAGAATTGTTTTATATCTTCTATAACTTTAATCCGTCTGCTAACTTTAAATAAATCAACTCTGAATTTTAATGCTGCCACATTGGTCAAAAATGCAACACGTTTTGCATTTATCATCGCTGGTTTTTCAATTAAATTTATTTTTTTGCTTTTTTCCTCCATATATAAAAATTTTAAAAAGTTTTTAAGATTATCCAAGGTGTCGAGCGTTTTCATTATTTATTTTCGCTTACAACAATTTTTGATTTTTCTTTTGTTTATAAATATTCACAAGTTGGCAAACGTTCGGAACCTGTTTGATAAGGGTTTATCAACTCGTTAGCCAGAGTTTTGTAAGTGTATGTCAACTTTCCGTTGTGAATAAGGGCGTAATTGTTTTGCACGACAACCACGACAATTTGATCTGTTATTTTTTTAAAATATTGTATATTCATATGATACTGAAATACGGGAAATTATATTTAACAAACCATTAATTCTTCTAAGGCTACTTTATATTTTAAAATTATATACATCTTAAAGAGTAGTGAAATCCATATTCGTCTTAACTGATTCAAAAATAAATTTTACTTATATTTTTATTGATTATAATAAGACCTAACAAATACAGACCATATTCGAAGTTGACTTCATTTTTAAGAAAAATCATATTTAAACATAAAAAAACTTAAGAAGCCGCCTCTTTAAAAATGTGGAGTTTCTTTCGTTTTTTTTTTTTATTTCTTTTTTATGGTACCATTTATTTATTTGTGATTAATGCATAAATTTCAACATCCTTGAGAACTGTATGATTTTATTGGATGGAAGAGATGCCCAGATCTAAGGTAGAAGGTAGAAAATTTTATAAGTATTTTATATAACTCAAGGGGAGAAATTTAGCTAGTTAGGATTTTGGAGGGCCCTTATTTTAAAGTAAATACTGTTATTGCAAATGCGATCTTAATTAATGTGGGGATTGTAAGGGATTTACAAATCCTTATAAACTTATAAGGGTAAAGCCAGAAAATTTTTTTCTAAAATTTCTCTCGTAGAAACGCGGATAATTTTAAGCAAAATCCTTAAGCTCTTCCCAACAAAAGTTTTTATAAAAATGGTAATAAGTGGTAGTTGTATAACTTGCAAAGTAATCTGCATTAAACACAAACTGTCGCAGATTGCACAAGGTAATTTTCAAATACCAAAAGTACAGGCAACAATGTATTACTGTATTGAAGGATTTTGAAAGTAACAAGTTCTGTATGGAGTTCTTTGAATTATTTTTCCCTCACAAAACTATTGAAATTATGCGACGAATAGTAACGCATTGCATTTATCATTGTGGCTGTACACAAACATTTTGTGCACACATTTGATTTTTGTTCTGTTTGATTTTCCATATATTTATGCTGGCCTTTAGTAAGCACATCTTTAAAGAGGACCTATAAATTCTTAAACATTTCAAACAAAAGTAATGAGCTTTTCGCCCAAAAAACTTTTTATGCAATTTTATTGGCTGGCTTATTAGCTAAGTAGAGTTTTCAATACGATGCAATTTATAATTCCGAATTAAGGAAAGAGAATCGTAATAAAAATAATTTGAGAACTTTTGTAAGGCCTTCTTTAAAAAAGAAAACAAAAAAGTTAATATAATCTTGCAAACAACTATAATTGTGGAAAGGGCCTTGAATTTTCCCCGCTGGGAAACATATGTAGGTATATATTTATTTCGTTCAACACATAAATACTCACATATAAGCAAACATATGTCAACTGTCTTGCTAAACACATGTAGACATAAATGTCAGATGTCGCTTGTGACTCTTTTTCTTACTTTTGCTTGAATTGTTTTTTGTTTTAACTCATCGTTTCCAAATAGACCATAATCATATTGTATGAATACGAGTGTAAGTGTATAAAGACCTGGTTTATTATTACCAGCCGTAGCGATAATAGCAGACGTATGTTTGGAAAGACAGACACACATGCACATATAGCATAAGGCGTCCATCATTTAGTCATAATTGTAAAGAATCATCATAATAATCATCCTCCATGTCATCAGCATCACTGTCACAAAACATCACAAGTAACAATTTAGTACCATAAATATTTACACAGATTCATTGGGTACCCTATATCATGGGTTCTTTGCAGTACCAATTAAATAGCAGCATAAATAGATTTTTACTGATATTGAAATAAAATTTTGTTAAATTGTTCTTCGGAATTTACATTTTTCTAGGGAAAATTTAAAACAAAAGTACCATTTCTAGTTAATTAATAAAAATATCCGATTTTCATCTACACGCAAATAAAACTGACGAATTTTAATCAACAATATGCTAACCGCATTTAAAAACTTAAACGTTAGAATGTCATTGAAAATACATTTTTTTCATTACAATGCCGAAAAATTTAATGAACAATCACCAGCCGAGTCTGATGAACATGGCGAGAGATTTCACCAAGTAAAAGCCAGGCTGGAACACTGGTATAGCGGCAAACAACTTGATTCGCTATTAGGAGATATTTGTTGGAATCTGCAGGAGGAAGAAGAATAAATTTCTAAATAAAAATAAAATATTTCATCTTTTCTGAAAAAATCAAAAATATGGCCGTTTAATGAAATTCTTGCCCCTAGATGGGTCAAATGTATGATCAACCCCACTTTATTTTTCATCTCAATCATTTATTTCTAACATACCCACCCGCTATCTCCATTCCTTAAGGGGGCTTCCATACAAAATGTTTAATACAGACTAGAAATATATTGAAGAAAAAGTCCCATTAATGCCCAGGAGTCGCCCCTAGGGGGATAAAATGTATGACTGACCTCCATTAGTTTTTTGTTCTTAACCTTTTTGTCAAATTATACTTTCCCTTTATCACCATCCCATACATATATTGCGTTTAATGAAATTCTTAAATTAATTAAAATTTGTCGACTTTTGTGAATAAAACCAGAGCCAATCTTAAAAAACCGCGGGCACCACTGGATTCAGCGTACCCGAATTATGTTAAAACGCTAGGTGCCCAGCTTGTCACGAAAAAAAGTGTCAATTTCTTGCACAGTGTAATCAGTTTAATAACTGCTTTTAAGTTGTGTTGTTTTCAGTACTGAATAATTACTGACTGGAAACGATCGCAATAACTACTTATTAGGTCTATTAACTAGCGTCAAATTTTTAATTTTACAATTGGCTTAAATCAAAAATTATTGAAGAATTTATTTTAAGCAATTAATGTATTATAAAAATATAAGAATTAAATCTCTTACTACTTCTGACCCTTCTGACTTACTGGCAGCTAAGTAATAACTAATTATTTTTTGGCTTCTAGTAAGTGTACTGTAAGTACTGATTTCTGTAGACAATTTGAACAAAAATAAGTAGTTATTCAGCCGAAAAATAAGTAGTTCTACTTTGTCTCCAACATTACTTGCTAACTTACCACGTAAGTAAAGTTTTTGCTGGGATATTTTCCCAAGCGAAAATTTTCATTTTATTTCGAAAACCAGGCAGTTAAACTTTTCTACAAAACCATTTAATATTCTGTTGATGCTTATGATAAGCAGAAATCAGCAGACCATAGGGAGGAAAGAGCCTTTCTAAATCATCTGACTAGACACAAAAGTCCTTTGGAAAGCCCATTAGATCGTTCACTGCATTTACCCTCATGCAGCATTAAGTTTCTGTGCACACCTAACACGACTGAATAACTAAGGAATTAAAAAAAATTAAAAAAACAATGTAAATATGAAAATCTTAAATCAGTTTAAAAATAATTCATTCAATTTCTTCTTATATTAGACTATACTTGTTGATGGCTAGTATAATATTAGCCATAAAATCCCTTCAAATCAACAAAGATCCAGGCGGTGACAGTAAAAAGGCAAACTCGAGTATCAACGAAGGACTGATTCTACCTCTAATAGAAAAAATCTGTAGTGCGATTCACTAACTTTTTTTACGATAATCGTATCGTTAAAATAAATATAACGAAAATTTATCGAATTTGCTATTCAGTAACATTTATAACGATATTCGCTGTCGATTAAAGTCAGCTGTTACTTTAAACAATAATTTACGTTGTGTTTATTTAATCGATGAAGTGTATTTTATGTTTAAAGTGGCTGAGGCCTAACTTCTTACATACATACATACACATGTATATGTATGAACAAAAACAAAGTTCTAAATTCAAAATGTAAAAAAAAATTATGACAAAAAACTAAGGCCCTAATCATGTACAACGCAGCGCAACGCCAAAGAATAACATTGAAAGCACAAACAATGTCATAAATATTTTGTTGTTGCTTTCTACAGAAATTCACATTGCGTCTTAAAATTTCAAACGCTCCATTGCTTGTGTCGTTGAAAATTTTAAAACGGTACATGAATTTCTGTTGAAAGCAACAACAAAATTACAAAAAATTTATGACATTGTTTGTGCTTTCAATGTTATTCTTTGGCGTTGCGCTGCGTTGTACATGATTAGGGCCTAAATTCTAAATGTAAAATTCACAAAATTAAATATAAAGACTGTAAATTAAGCACAATTTCATTTGTTTTTTCTTTTTATCTTTTGTGCTTTTAGTTTATTTTAACGTTTTGTAGACAGAGATGTTACAAAAACGACAGCTGTTTACAATCGTTAAAAATAAATTACAGAATCACACTATCGTTACTGCAAGCGAATATGTGTGCCGATAAAAATTACGATTGTCGGATCGTTAAAAGTAAGCGACATTAAAGTAAATTTCGGACAATCTCAAAGAGGAGATTATTGTCAAATACTTGAGAAGGGTGTGTTTACAAATCGTAATAACTGGCGAGGAATCACTGAATAAAGTCTAAGCTCACATTATAGCCAAGAGAATATCAGACGAATTTATGACAGAGTGCAAAAACAAATAAGTCGTGTTTGGACCGCATTAAATCTCTAAGGACCAATATTACAACCTACTGATAAAGTTCCTGGTAATTAACATGAACAATATCTATTATTACAACTGTCTGGTAAAATGATAAATGTAATTTATATACTGTGGCAACATTGCAGTAGATACCCTGCGGGAAATTTGTGTCCATTGTTCCAACAGACTGATCCTGGCATTTGCGAAAATATAACAAGTACAAAAAGAAAAAACTCATGACAAGTGAAAGGAGAACCCATCATTAAACTGGTATATCAAGAACCAAAAGCTAGAAAAAGTAATGAATTACAGTACAGTATTCACCGGTGATGTGACAGATTTTTTGGGACTTTCTAAAATTTGGTTCTTAAATTTGTTTTATTGAAATAATACTCCATTGTAGTAACTAACACTAAACACGTTCATTGAGAATAGATGTGTGACTTGACAAATGGTGGCTGTTAGGTATCAATTGACCCCCTCCAATGACAATCCCATGTAAAAGTGATAGGTCCCATTCATATAAAGTGTTAGGACTAGAACCGGTCTCAACCACCAACTACGGAACTACTTTGGTGTCAGTTCGCTACCCTCTAGGGTATTGACTACTTTTGGTTGTAATATTTTTTTTGTTTATTTCTTTAATTAAAAAAAGAAATCAATTTGTGTGCTTTATTTTGGTTTTTAATGGTAAATTGCGTTCTTTAATTAGTTTGAAAAATTTAATTTTACATAAAATTATCATTGAATTAACCATATCTTCATCAGAAAATATGGTAGCTTCAAATTTTTAAAGTTCACTTGTAAAGTTACCATGAGGAGCAACCTGATGTTAGCTTATCTGTCACTTTTTAGGTTAATGTTAACTTGTATATACCGAAAACTATTTATATGTCAGACAGCATCCAAAACAACTATTTGTAAGTTTTAATATTGGACGGTAGAGTAATAGTAGAGCAGTCATTGGAATGGAGGTCTCCTCTGTACCTTAATTTTCTTATTGATTTCTAAAAGGCATTTGCCACCTTGACCCCATGATGTTATCTGAAATGATTTCGAGTGTAATTTGGTCCCGCCTTAATTCATCCAATTGATAAAGTTTCTACACAGATTTCTATATGATGGAGTGCTTAGCCATAAGATCAAGGTAAACAGTGGTGTTCGTCATGAGTGTGCCATGTCCCCACTGCTTTTTAACATAGTGCCTGACATATGTTTTACTATAATGCGTACCAAAGAGTCGTATGGAGGCTGCACTAAAGTCGGGAGGAACTTGAACATGCCGACGACATATGCCTCCTCCCTCGCAGTCAGCCTTACATGGTCGTATAACTTAAGCTGCTCACTGATATATCAGGCAAAGCTTAGTTGAAAATATTAGAAGAATTTGTGACCTTCTGTGAGGACATTCTTAGCCGAATCCAAAAAGCCACACAAACTTTTGGTCAACCCACTGAGATAGGGAAATTTTCTTCAATATCACACCACGTAAAAATAAACATTTTCAACATTAAAGTAAAATCAACATTGTAATATGATTGTGAAACTTGGAATTCTGTCTCTCGAGACATTAATGCTAGGAACACAACTGGGGCGAACGACGAATTTTTGGCCGCGAATATTCGTCGCCAAAAATAAAAGACGTTTGTGTATATGAAAATGCACACAATCCGGGCGCCGGCGAAAATTCGCCAGACGCGGCGAACTTTAAATAGATTTAATTCTATTTCATACGCCGGCGAACGACGAACAAATCAGTACTAGGTGACCATGTTTGGTTTTAGTTAAGAAGTTGTTTAGTAAATAAAGTAACTTTTTAGTTTAATAATTGTTTTTTTTTATTGCATAACACATAAAATAAGTATACAAAGTATTTTGCTATAAAAATTGTTTTTAGTTGTGTTTTTGATTATGTTTTTATTTTTAAGCATTATTTTTTTGAATATGGTCACACTATTTCTCTCTCTTTGCACAAACAGTAATCAACTTTCTCAATTATAAAAGCTGCCAGCTATTCGTCGTTATTGTGCTTCAAACGACGAATTTACTCAGCGAATTTTTACGGAAAAATTCGTCGTGTTGGGCGAAATTCGTCGTTCGCCCCAGTTGTGTTCCTAGCATAACGCTATGCAAGTTTTCGTAAATAAATGACTTTAAAGAATTCTACGAATTCTTTAGCCATGACCCAGCTCAAGCCAATAGTATATGGGGTGAAACACATATAATACCTTTGTGTGTCGAAATACAGAGAAGAAAGTATAACTGGATTGTACACACACTCCGCAAGCCAATGTTTGATATGGCCGCAAGGAAGTCGCAAAAGAGTGAATGCAATAAATTTCTTTCCGAAGATAAACAACTGTAACAGCAACTAGTCAGATAAATTAGAAAATAGTGATCCTAAATAAATAGTTCAATCTACAAAACTCTACTTGTGGTAACCTTAGCTTCTATCTCGTTATTTCTTTACTTTTGCTTATATTGTAGGGTATTCGATAGTGTCTCATTAACATCATTTATTGTTTAGCTTTTTATTTTTCTAAACAATTTTTTCTACTTCGGCTTGATCATGACCATTTATTTAATCGATTATCATTTTTAATAAATCGCAAAAATATTGTTTATTACTTCTAGTTGTTGCAGCTTCCATATAACTGGCTGCTGCTGGTTCTGCCACAAATGTTGCAATATCAGCTACTACTTTATTACGATGACGATTTCTACACTCCACTCCACAGCATCTTCAGTTAAAGATTTTTGTCATTTGCTGCTGATTTGGTTGCTTTTTTCTGTCTTTCTTTAAACATTTTTTGATTTAGTAGATGGAGAGTATTTGTGATTATTGATTGTTTAGTTTTTAGACACTGGCTGTTCTTCTTCGTATGCGTACAATCTTCAATATGGACATATACGCATGTTTTAATGACATTTCATTTGACATTTATGACTTGTGACTGTGGTTATTTTGTGTCAGTATTTGTAGAAGTGGTTGTGTATCTGTGTTTGCAGAATGAAAAAAAGTGCATTGTAAGGATTGATTTCTTTTGAGATTTTGTGTTTGTTTTATTTGTTGCTCCTTAAACTATTTACGATTTTCAATTTTATAGATATTTTCTGTTCTATTTTAATTGTTTATCATTAAAGAAAACACTTAAAGAAAATTACTACTTAATTTGAAACACTTTCGTTTATGTTAGGCGAAGGAGCTTTTAATTAATTTATTTATTTTTATTTATTAAATTTTTGTTTTAAATTTAGCAATCAAGAATTTTATTTTAATTTATTTTCAAAGTCTAATGAAATTTGAAATTCATCATATTCATAAGCTTGACAAAAACTATTGGTAGCATATAAACTTTTCGGTTTTTGTTTATTTTTAATTATGGCTTTATTTAAATGTCGTCATTGACAAATCGCTTGTCGGCATAACTAAAAAATATAAATTTTGGATCTAGTGGTGCAGAATTATTTGCTATGTTTTTCTTTATAATGGGGGATTCACAAGGTGTGCTATCAAGTCATATCGTCATAATGTCCTAAATAATATTTTACAATTGTTTAAAAAAAAAATATTTTTTTATGTTGTTTGAAACACAACAATATTTTTTTTTTAAACAATTGTAAAATATTATTTACATTATGACGATATGACTTGATAGCACACCTTGTGAATCCCCCCAATGTGTATAAAATTCATCTTTATATCTTTTATACTTTCCCCGTTTGAAGAGAATGTGGTGTTATTAATTGTAAGTGGTGGCAACAAATCAAAAACTTTTAGGACATGTATTTTGAAATAAATTTTTTTGAGTTATAACGACGTTGCAACAAATGAGCAAAGTGTGGTACAGTTTAAACTTTTAATGGATGAATTCCGCTTCACCCGTCTTTATGCGCCATCGCTAGTGCGAACAACAACCAATTTATTGTGCACACAGAATTTTGTTTCGGCACTAATTAACTCCCCAAAAACAAAATAAAATAACCCCCCAAAGCGTGGGGCCTTATTTCATATGAAAAAAAACCCCAGTTTTGGAAATGAAATAACACCCCAAACAAAACGAATTAATACCCTAATCTTCGTGGTCTTGCTTCATATTATATAAGACCCCAATTTTTATAATCAAATAAGACCCGAATATGTGTATGTGTATTTTCACAGTACATATGTATTAGTTTTTTTTTTGTCTTTTATGTAAAAAGACAAGCCGGTACGTTTTAAATGCCCTTTTATTGTTTCGTAACTCAGGGAACATTTCTTTCGAATAATGGTTCAGATGAGGAAGATTATTTTTTTGTGAACAATGAAAACAACCTTCTACGATACCTGAACAAGACTATTAAAATTGTTAAGAAATCAAAAAGAGATTGAAGTGGTATAATTTTTTTAAAAAACCAAAAAAAATAACAGAGAAATTGGATATGCTTTATAACTTAAAATCTCTCCAACGTCAACAATAAGTAAGAGAATCTTTTCTAAATTAGTCTCAATTTACGCGTTTCATCTTTTGATGCTCAACTTCTTTTCAATTCCCTTTTGAAGATGCCATTATGTCCACACGCAGCAACCATTTTCAACTTTTTTTACTTCAAAACAACAACACTTTTATTCAAAGCGAACCAAAGAGAAAAAGAAAAGTAAAAAATTTACATGCAGCCATTGTTGTGCATATACCTACGAATGAGAACACAAAGCGTACTGCCCGAGTACAGGCATCTCCGTACCAACCCCTTTTCTTCTTGCTTCCCTCTCCTTAAAACACAAGAGTTGAGCATCAAAAGATGAAACGTGTGAATGTAGACTTAAGTTTCATCAAAACCAAAATTTATATCGTTTGAAACATAAACATTTAAACTGTATGCTCTTTTTTTTAAGATTATTTTAGAAGATTAACAAGGCGAATTCATTTTTCAGGTCGCGTTGAAAGCACAGCTGTGTTACTTTTTTTTTCTTACTTAGAGAGAGAAATGTCAAAAGTTGCTTGTGTTTTTGACATATCGATCAACGAAAGCAACAAAAACATACATTCTTGTGTTTTTGGTGTTGTTACTTGTTGTAGTATCGACACCACCGTATACATCAATTCGCCTTGGAGATTAGCTTAAATTTTGATGTTATTTTTTATTAAACAAGGTATACTCTTTTATTCCATGAAGTATATTTTGTTATATTGTTGTTAAAAATATAATTTTTGGTCTTATTTTTAAACTTCTAAACTAGACAAAACTAAAATTATTCGATTAACCAAATAATTTAAAATTGTTCGACTATTATTCGATTAAAATTTTACCTCTAATAATTATTCCCGCGACTAATCGATTTATACAAGACATCGACTAATTTAATACCCTAGTACATATGTAAGTATGTGTGTATGTGCCTTTTCTAATTTAATGTTAACTTTGTGTCTATTTTTATTTTATGTATTAGTGTTGTAACGAATATTCGGCTTCTTATTCGAAATGCCGAGTATTCGGCAATTTAATGACATTCGTATTCGAATTCGCCAAATTCAAAATTTTTTAAAAAATACATAAAATACGACAAAAAAAATATTAATTTTTAATAAGTTTAATAAAAATAAGAACTTCTGCCTGTCACACAAAATAAAATCTTTTTTTAGTAAATTAAAAAACAATCAAACATTAGCAGTATTGTGCGACCCCATAATAATTTATGAAAATTCTTGAAGTTCATTTTAAGAATGCCTAGATAAGATAACCTAAACAATTTCATATCCATTATAAATGCTGTGAAAAGCAAAGTTAAGAAAAATAAAGAAAAAACCCTGTAAAATTTTAATTAAGCGCTTGGCATTTTATTAAGCATTTGAATAAAATGTTTTTACCCTTTTTTTAAGCTTTATTTTAAAAGTTTGGAGAAATAGATGTATTGATTACCTTAATTTTGTTCTGTAAATTATTTTAAATTTTGAATACAAATAGTTGCACTCAAAACGAAATTTCGTATAAAAGTAGATAATTTTTAATTTTTCCAAACGTCTTATCTGTTTTGTAAAAACATTTAACATTTAGGGAATCTTATGGCCATTTCTTTTGAGAAAAATATGTTACATTATATTCAAGTAACACTTTCTAATATTAACTATAATCACTCGAAGTGTTACATGTTGTGCAAATTCAATGAAACAAAATTACATGCTTTTATTTACAGCTATTACACTTTTATCCTTAATGTACTTCATTAGCGTTTTTAATACTATTTGGGCGTTCTCTGCACGCTATTACGACTTGGAAGCAAATATTGACACCACTATTGGCTTGGAAAAAATTAAAACGATAATAACACAAAGAGATTTTATTTATATTAATATGTAGGAATTTTTATATTTGGTTTTTAAACCATCTTTTCATAAAATTATGAGCGGTATTAATTAAGACAAGCAAAATAAAAAATTTGTTGTACAAACAAAGTAGTACACAATAAAAAATTTTAGTATATTGCGAAGTAATAATTGTACATTTTAAAAAGTAAGCACACATTTAATAAATTAAATGTAATTTATGCGCTACGCAATAAGACATTCAGAGATCCAGTAAGAACGAGTTCTTAATAAATAAATAAAAAAAATATATATTTAGATATTGGGAATTATTTTTATTTATAAGCAACTTTATTATATTCAACATTTTTTATTTTTCGAATTAATTCTATAAATTCGAAAAAATAAGAAATGTTGAATATAAAAAAAATATATTTATAAAATTTGTAGAGCCACGACATTCCCTTACTACGAAGCAGGTTTGTAAGGGAGCATATAAAAGAATAACGGAAACAAAAAATTCAGTGTGCAAAGCTGATCGTACCATTCGCCAATTTTTATTTGCACTTCAACGTGGGAACTCGCCATATAAAATTCATGTCTTCCGTAAGCGATATGGTAAGCAAAACTTTTACGTTTCTCACTTAATAACCTGCTTCGTTGGAAGCTCCATTTTTTATTGCACATGTTTTGCATGTTTTTCATCACCATATATACAAGAGAACTTGAAAGTTGTTCCCACAGTTGTATTTTTTGTACAATCGAACTCAAAAATGTAGAACATGTAACATTTATGCAACATATTTCTCAGAAAAGAAATCGCCGTTAGCAATGTCCCAATAATGTTGATTGTAAAAATTATTTTCTTTTGATTTATTACGTATAAGGAAATTTAATATTGTTAGATAACAATTAGTTTATTGACCTCAAGATACAAATTCTATAGTGTAAATGTTTGGCCATTTCGTGTTAATCCAATGAAATATCTGGAACAAATTTTTGCTGCAAACTGCTGAAGAAATAAAAAATTTTGATATTCCAATTTCTCTTAAACTGTACAGCCTAGAGTACACAGAACGCATGAAGCAATAAACACAGGGCTATCTGTGTTCCTCTTCACTTCTACTGCAAATGACATCAACATGTCGACAAGCAAGACCAAACTGTATACAATTTTTATCTCACGATAAAGCATAAGGGTATTTATCTACATCACTCAAAATATGAATGCGTTATCTTGTTTGCTTGATTTATGTGAAAAGCCACATGCGCATGTGGGTCTGACGTAATTTTGACGTCAGCCACAAGGGCATAGATGTAACATTTCTATGTTTGTACTTTGCTTACATCAAAGGTCTTGTCTGCGATATTTACGTATGAGTAATGCTAGGAACACAACTGGGACGAACGACGAATTTCGCCCAACACGACGAATTTTTCCGTAAAAATTCGCTGAGTAAATTCGTCGCATGAAGCACAATAACGACGAATAGCTGGCAGCTTTTATAATTGAGAAAGTTTATCACTGTTTTTGCAAAGAGAGAGAAATAGTGTGACCATTTTCAAAAAAATAATGCTTAAAAATAAAAACATAATCAAAAACACAATTAAAAACTATTTTTGTAGCAAAATACTTTGTATACCTATTTTATGTTTTATAAAAAAAAAAAAAAAAAAAAAAAACAATTATTAAAGTAAAAAGTAACTTTATTTACTAAACTACTTCTTAACTAAAACCAAACATGGTCACCTAGTACTAATTTGTTCGTCGTTCGCCGGCGTAGGAAATAGAATTAAATCTATTTAAAGTTCGCCGGCGCCCTGATTGTGTGCATTTTTATATATACAAACGTCTTTTATTTTTGGCGACGAATATTCGCGGCCAAAAATTCGTCGTTCGCCCCAGTTGTGTTCCTAGCATAACGAGGCCTTTATTCTTTTTTCTTGTTGTGGCTGCATTTGCGATACGAGTTTAACGCAGCTTAACTTTTGTTTATCTGACGACCAAATTTCTGGCTTTTTGGGTTTCTCAGTTCTATTAAAAGTAAGAAAATTAACTTTCACGTTACTTGTAATGAATTTTATTCCGTTTTGGACTTAAAAATGAAAATTACATTTTTCCAAATCGAACTTAATTCAACAAGTGATTTCAGAGAAACAACAAAAATATGCAGCTTTTTTTCTTAATAGCGCAACTTTTCAAGCAAGAAGACCTATGATTTTTGGATTTTCCATGAATTTCACATCAAAATTATTCTTAAAATTTTATAGTACCGGATATCTAACAATATTAATGGAATATAATGCAAATTGATTTAAATAATTATTTAAAAACATATATTAAATTTAAATCATTATATTAAAGTATTTTTTGTGTAGTGTATAATTATTACTTACTTAAGAAATAATAATGAAGTTATTATTTAATTTATATAACTAATAATGCAGAAAGTGGCGAATAAAGCCACAAAGTAATGAATTCAGTGCCCATGTTCTGTAACTCTCGCTTCGAGAAACTTTTCGATTGAAATGCGAGAAATGAAACAAAAATGCCATAAATTGAAACAAACATCTGTCACACTGGTTCATATTTTGAGAAGGCGGCCAAAACTATTTTTTTTACGTTCTCCGATTTTAAAATTTTTTTATTCATGTGAAAGTAAATACTAGTGAACCTCGGGAGCCAAAAAATTTCAACCCTATTTCAACTATTTCAATGAGAACAGGGTGGTCCAAAATGGACTTTCTCAGTATTTAGTTATAGTTTTGAATTTCTGAGTAAACTCTTGAAGTTGAAATGCTCATAACTTTTTTGTTTCTCAAGATTTTTTGACAGAATACAGTTTTGTGTATTAGTTTATCTTATTAGCTATACGTGGTTTAAAGCATTAAACTCTGCGACCTGTAGAACTATTTAATTTTTTTTTTTTTTTAATGTCAAAATTTCCCGGAAATTTCCTATTTTATAGAACATAAGTCCTGCCCGTCAAAACGCGTCAAAAAAAAATCTATACTCTCTTTTAGTCCAGAATCTAACCTACATTTCTATACCCCATTGTACACACATCTGGATACGATCTTGCGAACTACAGCAATTTCTGTGACCCAAGGTAAGATATTCGGTTCAAAAAATAAGTCCTGCAAGGAAACATTACTGAAATTAAAGAAGGTGAATCTTAAAAAATTTTCGACAAATAAAGCAGTTCAGGCCACATAAATTATCTAGCACGTCTGGTTATCAATTAATTTGGAGAAGGTAAAGGTATTGCCATTGTTATGAACTTATTGTGGGTGAACGGATGCTGCAAAACGAATAGGCGACATAAATAGACTAACACGTTAGATTTCTGAGTAAGTTAAAAGGTTAAACATTAGTAAATAGCCGCAACATAAACTACATAGCTTAATTACCTGAAAATTGCAACTTAATTTAAAAAAATGGAAGAGCAGTTATATTTTACGTGAAAATTACCTACATGTTACCTGTTAATTTATTGCCGGTATGTTATCCTTTTAAAAAGTGTAAAAACAGGGGTTTTTTTATGTTTCAAAGAAATGGTAATAAAATATTAAATTTGTATTAAATTTGGTAACAAAAGATCATTTAAAAAAACTTCTGTCAAGAGTATAAAAATGCATGCATTCATAATTTTACCTTCATTATTGTTTAAACAATGGCTAAGTTCAGTTATAAAGTTCTCGCAGATATATATTTTCAATAGAAAGATGAAAAAGATTTTGTGTTACACATAATGAATAATCCATTCTTTAAATTATGCAACGAACAAGAAATCTAAATTCATAAGATAAAAATTAATAATTTTTCATTTACATTAAGAGAACGGTACCTTAAATGTTCTAGAAACAAGAAAATTTTTTACTTACGCAACGAAAAATGGCTAACAAATGATCAGATTTTAAAGAAGCTGTCAATAACCGCTAAGGAAACTGAAAAAGTGGGTCGGCCCGCAAAACAAATTGACAATTGCAGTGAAAGATCACGAAGACGCAAGCTTGCAAATATCAATGAAGAAATTTCTCATAGTATGATAAAGGATTCATTTCTGCATCAAATTCAACCAACGCAAAATAAGAAAACAAAAATTGCAATAATTAAAAAAATAGTGGAAGCGAGCCCTAAACGCACAAAGAGGATTTTAAAAAGTATGCCTACACCAACTGAAGAAATGAAATTTACTCCAGAAGAAGAATTCTCACTATTTTTGGATTTAAAACTGACAAAAAATCAGTATACAGAACTGCGAAAACGAACCAATGAAAAAAATTGTGGAATCTTTCCAGCATATCGAGATTTAGTTTCTGTCAAAAAAGAGTGCTTACCTTCACAAACGGCTATTAGTGTAACTTCAACTTCAGCAGAAGTAAAATTGCAGGCTCTTCTCGAACACACTGCAGAACGATTATTAAATACACTTGATAATGACTGTTTAAAAAAACTTAAAAATTGCAGCATCACTTTATTTTCTAAATGGGGATGTGATGGAAGCTCTGGTCAGAAACAATACAAGCAATGTAATTCAGAAAACTCATCTGATGCTAACTTATTCATGGTATCTTTCGTTCCATTACGTTTAAGAAAAACTTATATTGGCTTAGAGCCGTCAACCAGTAGAGTTACAGCAATGGATGTATGGAAAAATGAAATTCCCTCTTCAACAAAGTATTGCAGACCAATAAAGTTTGTTTACAAAAAGGAAACTGAAGATGTCATAACTGAAGAAGTTCGAAAAATAATTCAATTTGATGACCAATGCATTGAAATTAATTTTCAAATGTTCCTTACAATGATCGATGGAAAAGTTGCACAAGCATTAACCGAAACAAAGTCTTCGTCAAGCTGTACCATATGTCAAAAGACATCAAGTCAATTAAGCCAACCCCCATCACAACACAATAGTTTCAATGAAGCATACGAATTTGGAATGTCCCCTCTTCATACTAGAATTCGTTTCATGGAGCATATTCTTAAATTGGGTTATGATTTGGAATTTGGCCCGTTAGGCGAAACAGTGAGAAAAAACAAAGAAAATGTGGAAAAAAGGAAGCAAAGAAAAAAACAAATTCAAGAAAAATACCTTCACCTAGGCCTTATAATTGATCAGCCAAAACAAGGAGAAGGAAATTCAAATGATGGAAACACTGCAAGGAGATTCTTTTACGATCCAGAAACTGCAGCATCTATCACAGGAGTACATTTTGAATTAATAAGACGATTCCAGATCATTTTACAAGTTATATCATGTAGCAGAAAGATAAATGCAAAAAAATTTGGCCAGTATGCAAATGAAACAGCAATTCTTTATAACAAAAAATACTCTTGGAGACATATGCCAACCACAGTTCATAAAATTTTATACCATGGGGAACAAATAGTTCAACACAATATCCTACCAATTGGAGATCTATCTGAAGAAGCGCAAGAAAAAAGGAACAAAGACTACAGATTCTTCCGCGAGCATAATACAAGAAAAATGTCCAGATGTTGTACTAATGAAGATCTTATTACTATTTTGTTGTGCACATCAGATCCATATATGTCCAGTATTCGACAAAAATGGAAATCAACCTCAATCGAATTAGAGGAAGAAGCTAAACAAATTCTGGAAAATGAAACCCAAAGCTATTTAGAAGAAATTTTTACTAATATCGTTTAATTTAAAATTGTTTATAGATTATAATTTGTTTTTGATTTAAGTATATATTTGTATTAATATATAAAAATAAAATACACATACATCTCAAACCAAAAATAAAAGTTGAATTACCTAAAATGTTATCGCTAGCCAAGAATGCTATTTGGGCATTTTTCAAAATATTCCTTTTCAGTTTTATCCTTATAACAACTCGTCTCGTCCCAAAAAAAGCCAACCTTTGGCCCCTGTGAATATTGGGACTAAAAAATTTACAGGGGCCAAATATTGGCATTTTCTGACAGGATCTAAGTTCGACAATAAAAAATAAGTATCAGTTGTAAAATACAAGAGAAATAATGATAAATTATAAAAAAAATCATATTTGAAATATTCAACTTTTACACCGAAACTCAACAAAAAAATGAAAATGCATTTTGACTTTTGCTCCTATCAGTCGAATTTTACTTTTTATAGCGCAAATTAAAGCCTAATATCGCACCTATCGAGCAAAAAAAATCGCATAAAAAAATACCGATCCAGTCAAAAGTTATGGAATTTTGACCGCCTTCTCGTAAAATTTCCCACTGTGCGATGGTTGTATTTTCGCTGCCGTCATTGAAAATTTTTAAATTTTAATAATTTTGGCCGCCGTCAGCGATATGTGGTACTGGCGTCACTTTTGATAGTTTTCGACATGAGTTACAGACACACTTTTTTCTCACTTTTCGAGAAACGATGGAATATTTTGTTTCACATCATTTCGATGCAAGAAGTTCTCACCAAAGTTACAGAACATGGGTACAGGAAGTAATTAAAGTTAGGATTGTAAGTAAAGTTTTTGCAGGGTAGTTAAGAAAGCGGGGTCTTTATTTTCGAATATTTTTTAATATGTAATATATTTTATTATTATTAGAAACGGAAACTTAAAAAAACAATACATTTTCAAAACTTATTGAGAATTATTGGTTTTATACAATGACAATTTATGTTAGTCAATGTGACGATTTTGATGATTTATTTCTAAAAATTTTACGATTTTCGACCAATTTTATCTGGGAGCTATGTCTATCCCAGGAAAGCACGATTGTGCTGGCAAAAGTCGACTCAGATATTCGTTTGATATTTTGACCTGGATCAAAATTGCCCATTAATGAAAACAATGGAAATCAATATCCGTCCGTAATAAACTCATTTAGTAAATATGAAAGAGACCTACGAAATCAAGAAATTATTGCTCAATAGAATCCAGTACGAGCGCTATTTGTGGAATGAATGTGCCGAATAACAAGTAGTCGCTATGATAGCGTGGTTGCAAGGAGTATATACAAAATATTGTTGCGTTTTATGTAAACAAGACCCCAGAGCATTTCATACAGAAAAATTTGCCCTTAAGATCACATGCGATTTCGGGAAGCCAAAACAAGTAAAATTATTTTTGCCGCCACATGTTCAGAAATTGTGTATTAACTTAAAATTTTTATTTTTTGACTTTTCGGAAAAAATCGACATGTAATATTCATATTTGGTAATGAAACGGTCTATTTTTAGGTAATGAAAAATGTCTTGAAAGTTGTTTTTCTTCTACTGAAAATTCCTAAACTTGGAATTAATACCGAGTTAAGTGCGATATATGAAGTTAGGCTTAATAAAAAATTTGGTAAAGCACATGAACAGAGTTAGAGGCATTTAAGCAACGGAAAGGATTATTTCCACGAGTAAGTGAGGCTAAGTTGAAGTAAGGCATATTTTTTGGTCACCAACTAAGACAAATCTTTAAATAAAAATTGTCCAAATCTAAGTTGGTTAGTAAAAAAAGAAGAGCATGAATCGCTTTTAAATATATATGTCACAATTTTCTTGCACAGAAAAAATTATTAAATTTCTCCAATCACCAAATGTATACCAAATTCATAATATGAACCAAACAATTTGTTGATTTTGCACCTATTACCAAAATGATTATATTGATTACTAAAAATTGTAAAATTTTGAATATTTTTTTCAATAAATTATATTTTTAATTTTAATTAAATATAAATGATCAAAAAACTTTGCCATTTCAAACAATGTGTTAATTTATTTATAAAATATTGGCATCTCCCAACAACAATTCTACATGTTTAAATTATTTTATTTTAAACGAAAAAAGTCAATTAAGATTTTTTGTTATTTTATTAAAATTTTAATTGAAAATTTATTTCAAAACAACTAAAATGTTAATTAAATCAAAATTAAATTTTTAATTTTCTTTCAACAAAAAAAAATAATTGTTTCAATTATCACATTAATTAAATGTAAATACTTTTTAAACCATTTTTTAATTGATAAAACACTTTTTTCTGTGTGGAAATAGAGTGGTGCAATCACAAAGAACTGGTGCAAGAACTTATTTTTTCATATCACCAACTCGGATGCAAGATGTCATTAAGAATACACTTCTTGCATTTGCACTTACCTACATTTTTTCCAGAAATGGTGCGTGTCTGATGAGCATGGTGAGAGGTTGCTACAAGATATTACGCACATGGAAAAAAGCTGTAACGTCAAGTGGTGCCCAGTTATTTCTGCACGTGAAACAACTGATTAAATTTTTAAAGGAAAGCAAACTGACAAATAATATTTAAATTTATTTTATAATAAACATGTATGCATGGATGTGTACGTATGTAAGTATGTATGTACATTAGTGTGTTTTTTTTTGGGGGGGCTCAAGCATAATTTAAAAGCCTAAAGGGAAAAGTAATTTTGAGATTTTTTTTCAGATTTTTCGGAAGAGGTTTTGAGGTGGCTCAAGTCGAATTTTTGCCAAAAATCGGGTTTGCCGGTCTTTTTTTGAGTTCTCTTCATAACTTTGTCGAAGCCCACGATTTTCTTCACTTATTAAGAAATAATTTAAAATTAGTTTATAAAACCATTTATTGGTGTTCTTACCCTGTAGTCTATGCCCTGTAATAAATCTTAAGAATCAGTTTCAGAAGAGTTGAAATTGAAGTAAGTGTAATTCAAAGCCACACCTCGTTCTGCCACACATTTGACACTTGTATATGTTGAACTTTGCATATTGAAAAGATTTGTTGGCTTCCAAATTTCTTGGATCTGTTAAAAAAAACAATTGATATATTGCAAGCTTCAACAAAAAAAAAAAAAAAAGAAAAAATAATAAGACTGGTTTTGGAAATGAACCCTTGAATTTCTTTATTTTTAAGGTTGTATTCTGCTAAGATTTATTATTTCGTTCTCGCTACTTGGCGTATGTAGATTTTTTTTGCCATTCAACTCAAAGTTGTGGTGTCGATATGTTTATCAATAAAACGTCAAGGTAATAAATTTTGGGGTTAAGTTCCACTGATGATGTAGAACTGTTTTTAACGTGGCGCGTGTTACGGCTGCATTATAATTTTGTAGTTATCCACAACCGGCTTAATAGACTAAGATCATTGAGAGGAGTGTATCGAGGGCATTGGCGGAGGTGCGTACCAATTTTTGATATTTATTCTTAAAATAAATGAACCAAATTCTAGTAAGGCATCAATTTTTTAATTGTCCATGCCAGATTGCAGCAGGTTTCGAAAAATGCATATTTTTAAAGAATATATAATTTTCTTCATCCAGCTAGCCCGATTAATAGCTCATAAAACGGTTACTGTTGGATATGGCTTAGATCTATCACCCAAAAAGATAAGACTCTGATGAGGTAATTTTTTTTAGTCTTTTATTGGTTGCATTTCTTGATGCTGGCCTTTAATAAAATTGCTCAAATTTTCATGTATTGGTAATGAATAACACTTACATCAATGGATAACACTTACAACAACTTCTGAAACTGCTAATTGCAGGGCATAGAACAACATCGTAAGAACTCCAATAAATGTTTTTTGAGCAAAGCAAAAGCAAAACGTTTAATTTATATTTTTTTGTTGGGTATGAGTAATAATATCATAACCTAGGTGAAAAGCTGAAAACCGGTATAGCTCAGGAACGGCAAACGCAAATTCAAAAAAGTTTTTCCTAAACTATTTAGAAGTAATTGATCTTTTAAAATGAATTGTTAGTTTTATTCCTTTTCATAAAACTTTTTAAAGTTATGAAGCATTATTTACAAAATTTATGGAAAAATTACGAAAAATTGGATTGAGCAAATTTACTGCAAAAACTTATAGTTTTTGCACACAAAAATAAAGCTTGGACATTTTTCTTTTAAATTATTTCCTTCTAAGTGAAGAAAATCGTGGAATTCCACAAAGTTATAAAGAAAACTCATAAAAAAAAAAAAAAAAAAAAAAAAAAAATCGTGGAATTCCACAAAGTTATAAAGAAAACTCAAAAAAAAAAACGACAGGAAAACCCGATTTTGGGCAAAAATTCGACTTGAGCGACCTCTAAACTTCTTCCGAAAAATTTGAAAAAAATCTCAAACATACTTAACCTTATAAGCTTCTAAATTATGCTTGAGCATCCATGAATATTAAAAAAAAAATGGGTTTTTGGAACCCACTAATGTACATACATGCATATGTACGATTTTAATATATCAGTATCACTAATTTATTTACAATAAAAACACAGAAAAAATTAAGAAATTTCTCTTATCACCAAATTATTAAAAACTTCATAATATCAAGCAAACAATTTGTTGAATTTGCTCCTATTACCAAAATGATTATATTGATTACTAAAAGTTATTGAATTTTGAAAATTTTTTCAATAAATGATATTTTTAATTTTAATTAAAAAAATTATCAAAAAACTTTGCCATTTCAAATATTGTGTTAATTTATTTAATTAAATATTGACAATTCCCAACAACAATTCTACAAGTTTAAATTATTTTATTTTAAGCGAAAAAATCAATTAATTTTTTTTTATATTTAATGAATATGTTAATTGAAAATTTATTTCAAAACAACTAAAATATTAATTAAATCAAAATTATATTTTTAACTTTCTTTCAACAAAAAAAATAATTGTTTCAATTATCACACTAATTAAATTTAAATACTTTTTAAACAATTTTCTTAATTGATGAAAAACTTTTTTCTGTGAAAATCTAAAAACGTGATTGATTCAATCTTTGAACAGATTTTGATTCAGCACGCTAAGGCCTAATAAATCAGAGCAAGTTAAACTCTGTTTTTGGTTTAAAATGTGCTTAAACCTAGATATCTATAAATCAGTAAACATATAAACCATCTTTAAACGCATAAAATTGGGCGTTTAAACTACCAATGCAGACCATATGAATTTGACAACATTTATCGTAGTGCTGCCACATGTTACTTTTTTAACTACATATAATACATGGGACACTGATTTACAACTCTTTGGTTTAAACTACATATAAATCTAAGTTTAGTTCAACTAAACCAGCGTTTAAACACTTTCTGATTTATTAGCCATAAGTCAGTTAACTATTTACAGGCAAATTCAGCATTATTTTACAAAACATAGAAAATGTATAATTTTTAGAATTTTCCCAAGGTTTTTTTTAAATTTAATTTTAAAGAAAATTTTACAGACGTCTTCTACGTTTTGAATAAAATAATAGTATAATCATCAATATGTTTATCCAATGGTACAAAAACGTTTAAAGTCTTCTATCGATCTTTAATTTAAATGCTGGCACCAGACAACATTTTAGATTGCAAGGCTCCCGATGAAAATTGTCAGTCATAGAAACTATTATATTTATTGTATTCGTAGGCCTATTAAAAATTTCACAAAAAAATTCGTATGTATTAACTTCTTAACGACAGAACAAAAAATAAATAAAAGTAGTTAACAATCATTGGCATTACTTCGTAATAGTTTTTTAAGTGACTTAGTTTATGTGCAAATTATTGGACCCTGGAGTATAAAAAACCAACTTCAAATCAGTATAAGTATTTTGTACAATTAAACATTAAAGTTTTTATCTAACTTATTTTCCAAATACATTTAATTGAGAGTCTATACCAGTTTTAAAATCCATTTTAATTTAATAAAATTTTAAGTTTCTGAAAACAAGTACAATATCAAAATCATACACATGCTTATTATAACTTCATCATACATGTCACGATAAGGATGACAAATATCAATTTTTGTGACAGTTTACAAAATATTATTAACGTTGCAAGAATTTTATTAATTCAATATTTTTTTCTTCCTTCATTTATTCTTCGTTTATTAGTCTTTTTAAACATATTCTGCTATTAATCGCAAAAATTGTTTTTTGACAGCAAAAACGAAAAAGAAAAAAAAATATTTAATTAAAAATGCATAAAAATGCAATGTTATGCATTTAAGCGTGGAATAATGTGACGTAACATAAAATGAAAAAAAAAATAACTAAGAAATAACTGAACAAAATACAAAATTCATTTCAGCGTCTAAAAAAAGATCAAAACGAGTAAAGATCATATTTGGGCCTGCTATTAATCAAACGAGCAATTAATTATGCGTATAAATGAATGTTGCCGTATGTACATAAACATACATACATATTTGTTTGTGCATTACGATATTACATACATACATACATTTAAACAATTTTTTGAAGTTATCAGAAGTGTAAAGGAATTTGATTTTAAATGTATTAAATGAAACTTTTGAAGATTAATGGCCGTTTTCTCATTAGACGATTGCCTTTTTATTCTCTTTTTTTTTCTAAATTTGCAGTATAAATAAATTTGGTTTTCTCAATATCCCATTTGCTTCTATTCTGTCGCAAAGTTAGCCCGCCCTCATCTGTCGATTAGTTATTTGCCGTTTATTTGCCATATAAATAAATTCAATGACTCCCAACTTTTGCATCTATTTTTTGTATTTCCAAAATCCTAAGCGGTCAGTCTTATAAATTTATGTCGACATTTAGTTACAGTCAGTTTGTCGATACCTTGAGAAAACGGCAATAACTACGTCTTTAAGATAACTCGCTGCAGTTGATATTTTTTGAAATACCCTTTTAGTTTGTATTGAAATAATGATAGATAGGAAATAGTGGAATATCCATTTGTCATATGAACTATAAAAATTATATCAATATTACGAAATTAAAAAAAAAATCCTCAATTTTCTCCAAAATCGCCAAAACCAAAAATCGTCAAAATAAAATATATATAAAAATATAGCTAAATATGTATTGAAGAAATTTTTTACGTTAATTAAAAATTATATAAAAAATTCAAAATTAAAAAAAATATCAGGCCTGTTCTGAAAATCACGTGATTTAAAATCCCGTGCTTTTTAAATCACACGTGTGAATTTCTGTTCTTCTGAAAATTACACCGTTTTTGTATTTCTCGATGCGCTTTCGGCAATTGAAAATCATACCGAAAAACACAGAAACGGAGCCCCACAATATCACACGTGTTATTTTAAAAGGCACATGTGATTATAAATCACGTGATTTAAATTAAAGTGATTTTCAGAACAGGCCTGTATATACAAAATTGTGAATAATTGTGTCTATGGACAAGAGCCGTTAGTATTTAACAAAAACTTATAAACTCTAAAGATAAAGATGTATAATTTGTAAAAAAAAATCATAAAAAATTCAAGAGTTATGGACAAGTCTAAAAAATTTAAACTAAGCAATTTTTCTAAAATCTAAATAGAAGCTGATTTCATAAGCGCAGTATTGCAAAGCATCACGTAAAACAAATGCGTGGACAAGGCATTACAAATAAAAACAATGCACAAGTTTCGCAACAGTTGTGCAGTGTTTAAAGAAAAATTGTGCAGTCTACGAAGCTATTTCCTTTTAGTGTTGCATTGCAATACTGCGTTTATGAAGTCAGCCATTAACTAAAAACGGAAATCTATAAAAATTTATTACAAAATGCATTCATTAAATAAAAATCGCAACAATAGAAAAATTAAATAAAATCGCACATAATTATTGGTTTTTCTTAAAAAAAAATTTATTGATAATATTAAAAAAAAAAACCTGCCAAATCGTAACAGTAAAACTAAAATAACTCCTAAATATAGAAACATTTTTTAGCTTTCGGAAAACAGTTTCTAAAAATGAGAAAAAAATTTGGCAAAACGAAAAACTGGAAAATAATCGCTACAATTTTAAAATTTATATAAAAGCTAAAAAAAAGTTATTTTTATCGCCAAAATATTAAATAATTTGTACCAATTGGAAAATATTCCACCAAAATCTAAAAAAAACTTAATAAGAATAACGCTTAATTTAAAATGAAATACTGCATTAAAAAATTCTCTACAGCTGAAAAAGTCATTCGAGAAAAATTTGAAACTTTTAAAAAATACAGATTCAAAATAATATTAAGGTCGAATTTTAATACATATATTATATAGATATAAAAATAGATTATAAAGATATAAAATGTTAAAATGAAACTTGCAAAATAAAAGAAATTAGTGAGAAATTATAGTCGATCGATCCCGACCATATAAAACCCTATATCTTCGAGATTATGCCCTACTTAGGACTTGCCAGAACTAAATTATGTTAAGAGGTTAAGATTTATATAAGAGTTCTTTGTGGTAGATACTATCTAGATACACATCTACATTTAAGCGAAATTTTTTTGTCTTTAATCGCAATTTCTTTACTGAGAAATATCCCTAGAGGGAAGCGAACTGACACGAAATCAGTCCCGTGATGGGGTTTGGTGGTAGAGACCGGTTCTAATTCTAACACTTTACTGAGCTACCTTATCGAAGGGCGGCAAATGTTTTTTTAAACATGAAAATTCGATTTCAAATACATTTTCAATAAGAAAAGTCGACATAGCGATTTGTGAAATAGGATTTTCTAGCCGGGTGGTGTCGAATTCGCGTTCTAAAGGTTTTTTTCGTATAAACTTTATGCAAATAAAAAGGTAGCTCAGTTATATGAATGTGACCTATCACTTTTACATGGGGTTGTCATTGGAGGGGGTCAATTGACACCTAACAGCCACCATTTGTTCTCAATGAACGTGTTAAGTGTTAGTTACTACAATGGAGTATTATTTCAATAAAACAAGTCCTAGACCTAAACTTAAGAACCACATTTAAGAAAGTCCCAAACAAATAAAAATGGGCCACACCACCGGCGAATACTCTTTTATTATTCATTACTTTTTCTACCTTTTGGTTCTTCATATACCAGTTAAATTATTGGTTCTCCTTTTATCGGTCAAAGGTTCTTATTTTTTAACTTGTTCTATTTCACAAATCCCAGGATCAGTCTGTTGGAATAATTGATACAAATTTCCAGCAGGGATGTTTCATATATGTTACATGCTCTACATTTGTGAGTTCGTTTGTACAAAAAATATAACTGTGGGAAAAATTTTCAAGTTCTTTTGTGCATATGTTGATGAAAAGCATGCAGAGCATGTTGCATATTTTACATATTAAAATGAACAAATTTTATGTTTATTACTATCGTTTAAAATTTTTTCAAAGCCATTGGTGATGCCAATATATGTTTGAAACCCGTAATTGCGTGCAGAAGCCACTCAAATAGCTTTAAGAATCGCTAATGAAGTAGATACACTAATGATAAAAGTGTAATACACAGAAAAAAATTAAAAATTTGTCTCTAATCACAAAATGCATACCAAATTCATAGAATCAAGCAAACAATTTGTTGATTTTGCACCTATTTATTACCAAAATGATTATATAGATTACTAAAAATTGTAAAAATTTAACATTTTGAATATTTAAACAAAAAAATGATCAAAAAACTTTGCCGTTTCAAACAATGTGTTAATTGATTCAATGAAATGTAATTTAGTTTTTGACAATTCCCAACAATAATTCTACAAGCTTAAATTATTTTATTTTAAGCGAAAAAATCAATTTGGATTTTTTGTTTTTTAATTATTATTTTGAATAAATATTTATTTAAAAACAATTAAGATGTTAATTAAATCATAATTATATTTTTAAATTTCTTTCAACTAAAAAAAAATTGATTAAATTTTCACATTAATTAAATTGAAATACTTTTTAAGCAATTTTTTTTTAATTTGATAAAAAACTACTGTTAATTTTTACTGTGTAGTTGTAAATAAAAGCAGCTTATTTTGTTCTATTGAAGTTGCACAATATGTAACATTTCGAGTGATTATAGGTAACATTTATCAGAGCTGTTAACCGTACGGTAATTACCCTTTTTACCGATAATTTTGAGCCCAAAAAGATAGCAAGGTAATTTCATTTAAAATACGGTTACTCAAAAGAAATAAATACTCAAGCTCGAGGTCATAAGTTTTTTAAAATAATTTTTATTTATTTAAATAAAACCAATATTTCGATATTCCTTGAATATTCCTTGAAGGAATATCGAAATATTGGTTTTATTTAAATAAATAAAAATTATTTTAAAAAACTTATGACCTCGAGCTTGAGTATTTATTTCTTTTGAGTTTCTATAAAGAAAAGGTCGAATAAAACAAAACTACCCAGGAAAAACTTTTTGAATTTGGGTAATAGGACGTAGTTATTTCATACGTTACCTGGTAAGTAGTTGTCATTACAATTGTCATTATTGTGAAAACCTCAAGAAGTACTTGCTAGTAATGACCTCAGTAAGTACTTTTCACTACTATTATTTTCAGTTATGAATATTTTCTTACTAATAACCAGCTAAATAACTACTTATTAGTTGTCTTGTTTTCAGTACTGGAAATTTACTTACTGGTATTTAGCTCCATAACTACTTATTAGGTCTATTTACTAGCGCCAATTAAATAAAAACTAGTTATATTCTGGCTTCTAGTAAGTATATTGTAAGTACTTACAATTCAACTTACTGGTAGTTAAATAATAAATACATATTTTGTGACTTCTAGTAAGTGTATTGTAACTACTGAATTCTGTGGACAACTCGAACAAAAATAAGTAGTTATTCATCCGAAAAATAAGTAGTGTTTATATTTCTCCAACATTACTTGCCTACTTACCAGGTAAGTAAAGTTTTTGCTGGGTAACGTTTATTAAAATACGGTTATTTAAATAAATCTGGGTTTTTGGTATACAAACATATACTTACATGTGATTTTAACTTTTAAGAGGTTTAAAAATAGATAAATGTTATACCAAAAAATTAAGAATGTGGTGTCAGTAGAAGCAAAAATATTAATAAATGAAAGAATGATAGAAAGAGTTGTAGAAGCCAAAAAAATTTTAATTAAATATTAAATTAAGGGCAAACTAAAAAGAATTTTAAACCAACCGTTTCATTAATTAAAAGTAGTCAAAATAGCATGATATTTTTACAGTGGGTAGGTATGAATATTGCGTGTCGATTTTTTTTAAAAAAACTGAATAAATAAACATTTCGAGTTGTCCCTCTGTATCTTCCAGTGGAAATTTGAATTTCCAAAAATATCGTCTTATTTAGGGGATCAATTTGGCGAGAGACCAACGTCCGCTTCAAATTGAACTTCAATCGCTTAGGGTGTGCGACTATGAATCAGTCAGTCAGTCAGTAACGTTTCAATGTTATATATATGAAGATTTTTCTGTCATATTCATAAATGTTGCGCTAAAATGTACTCGTATCTTTAAACGAACATTTTCATTAAAATTTTTCTTAAAGCACGTTTAAAATATAAAAAGTTTATAAATACTGTTTTGATTATAAAACTTTGCATACGTTAATTTCTACTTAAAAACGGTAATTTTTAGAGTGTGGTACGGTTATGTAAAAATAAAAGTTTACATCACTGGCAACATTAGAATGTGTTACATGTACATATATACTTCTCCATATTTTTCTTAGAAAAAAAATCGCCCTAAATAATATTTGGTAGGTGCTTTATAAGGACTTATGATCAAATTTGGACCTGACATAGATAAAAGCTACCCATACTAAATTTTAATAAATTGTAACTAAATATTTTTTTTTCAAACATCTGAAACTATAAATACTTGTTGAATACTTGATTCCGTTTTAATAAAGAACGAATCGAACATTTTCGAATATCTCAGTTTTTTCGTGAAATCGGTTTTTTGTAAAATTTCAAGAATTTTAAGTTTTTAAATGCGCGATAGAGGGTTTTACCAATATGTAATAAAAAATTTGATATGAATTACAGAAGATGCTCTGATGAATAGTTTTGTTGAGAAAAACGTGTTGTTGACTCGTATTATTTCATACTGTACCCATGTTCTGAAACAAAAATGTAAAACAAAGTATGCCATCGTTTCTGGAAAAGTGAAGAAGAAATGTGTCTGTAACTCATGTCGAATCAGTGCTTCCATTTAAGCATATTCTCTGCAATATTTATTTTATTTTTTATTTATTTATGTATTTATTTATTTGAATATCCCATACAACCAGATTGATATCTTATAATTACAGTATGGGAATTTAAATGTTATTTATAAAAGAAAGTTAACAATAAAAATGTAATAATAAATTCATTTAACATTAAAATAACATAAAAAAGGAACAAAAACATAAAAATAATGAAATTTAGCGTAATTTAATTATAAATAACAACATTTCTTATTTTTCGAATTTATTCTATGAGTTAAATTTAAGTTATGTATTTTATAAAGCTTGTTGGTAATAGTTCTATTCCTTAAATTTTTAGGAATGACTTTATACATTACCATACTATTATCTTGTATCTGGTAGTGTATAAAGTCATTCCTAGAACTATTACAAAAAAGCTTTATAAAATACATAACTGATTTTTAACTCATAGAATAAATTCGAAAAATAAAAAATGTTGAATATAATAAAGTTGCTCATAAAAAGAAATAATTCCCAATATCTAATTTATAAATATGTAATATTTGAAAGAATCAATTTAAAAGACTTGTTTATTTATTTAAAATGTTTATTAAAAAATCTTTTGAATTCACGTGCGTTGTTGTTTGTCTGAAGATTATTAAGAAGTAAGTTCCAAAGACGGGTAGAATATATAAATAAATGGTGTTCAGAGGCAAGACTACGATGTCTCAATAGAATTAGTTTTTTGCCTCTATTTGATCGCGCAAACATTAGGCGATTAAAATGATGTGTCAATTCTTTTTCATATACAAATTTGTGCAATAAAATAACTGCCTGTTCATCGATTTCGAACCTTAACGTTCGCATAGAAAATGACATTTAAATATAACTTTCTATGCGAACGTTAACATTCGAAATCGTTGAACAGGCAGTAAGTATTCTGACATCCATTAGTCTTCGCAACGATAATCCATATAGCCTAATTGAATATTGTGATATTCGGTCATATTTCTGCAGGCCTGGCTTAATTTATTTGTACTTTTAGAATCACAACTGGCGAAAACTTCACATCATTATAACAAACGGGCATAAGGTAAGTTGAGCAGGTTGAGTTGGGGAATTGTATATTTTTTTTTTTAAAAATATGCTAACTGCTTTTTAGCATATTTCCTTTCCAAAGGCATATTTTTTTTTAGCATATTTTTAGTTATTAAAAAGCAGTTTTTAGCATATTTAAAAAAAATAGCTATTTTATATTAATAAAAAGGTCGAAAAACAACTTTATCTATTTATTGATGAAATATATACTAAAATTCCTTTTTATTTAGCAGATTTTTAGCATAATTTTTTTATAAAAATTCAGCAGATTTAACACTTTCAGGGTCAAAAATAATTTTTGGTGAGATAAAAATCTGAAAATTTGTATTTAAGGTAATGTGAAGGCGCTGAAGCCGGGAAAATTATAGTTTTTGCCTCATGCAGCTCCCCTGGTTTTTAGGGAATGCCGAATATATTCAAAATTGACCTCAAATATCCACAAAAGAACCTACAATTTATTTTTGCAGTAT
Source organism: Pollenia amentaria (assembly GCA_943735925.1). NCBI lineage: Eukaryota > Metazoa > Arthropoda > Insecta > Diptera > Polleniidae > Pollenia > Pollenia amentaria. The sequence goes on along the minus strand of OX031007.1, from coordinate 179,815,515 downwards.
TTTTTTTTTAAGAAAATACTTATTTGCGCATGTATCAATACTTAAATTTTTTTTTTTTAATATCGCCTGATCCCCGAAATTATTATTTGTTTCTTTCTTCCTAAATCTAAGCTTTTTACAAATTTCATGACTTGAGTACGACAATGCACTCAATAATAAGAAAAGAAAGTCAATGTCTACTTTAATAACAATTTAAAATAGAAAAAGTGTCCCTCTTTCAGATAAAACAAAAAAAAATATAATTAACTGTACATTTTTATACAGTAAAAGTTCGTAGAAAGAGAGTACAATGCAATGTCGAATATATTCGACAAAAACACTGAAAGGGTTAATAATTTTTTTTTTTTGAAAAAATTTAGCATTGTTTTTAGCAAATTTAAATACCTAAAAATTTTTAATATAATTTGTATCAGATTTTTAGCATATTTTCTTAATATTACGATTTAGCATTTTCTTGAAGTTTTGGCATATTCTCAGCAAACATTTATCAAAAAAATTACGTCGTTACGTTGGAAATATCATAAAATACAATTCGAAGCCAAAGTGAAATGGCAGACATTAAGGATGCTTATCACAAATATCGTTAACGGCGCACAGTGGGAAATTTTACGAGAAGGCGGTCAAAATTCCATAACTTTTGCCTGGATCGGTATTTTTTTATGCAATTTTTTATAAAACGTAAAATTCGACTGATAGGAGCAAAAGTTATGGGGAATTCAAAGTGCATTTTCATTTTTTTGTTGAGTTTCGGTGTAAAAGTTGAATATTTCAAATATGAATTTATTTATAATTTATCATTATTTCTCTCAACTGATACTTATTTTTTATTGTCGAACTTAGATCCTGTCAGAAAATGCCAATATTTGGCCCCTGTAAATTTTTTAGTCCCAATAATCACAGGGGCCAAAGGTTGGCTTTTTTGGGACGAGACGAGTTGTTATTAGGATAATTCTTGGCTATCGATAACATTTAAGGTAATTCAACTTTTATTTTTGGTTTGAGATGTATGTGTATTTTATTTTTATATATTAATACAAATATATACTTAAATCAAAAACAAATTATAATCTATAAACAATTTATAATATCATACTATGAGAAATTTCTTCATATATATTTGCAAGCTTGCGTCTTCGTGATCTTTCACTGCAATTGTCAGTTTGTTTTGCGGGCCGACCCACTTTTCCAGTTTCCTTAGCGGTTATTGCCAGCTTCTTAAAAATCAGATCATTTGTTAGCCATTTTTCGTTGTGTAAGTAAAACGTTTTCTTGTTTCTAGAACATTTAAGGTACCGTTTTCTTAATGTAAATGAAAAATTTTTAATCTTATAAATTTTGATTTCTTGTTCGTTGCATAATTTAAAGAATGGATTATTCATTATGTGTAACACAAAATCTTTTTCATCTTTCTGTTGAAAATATATATCTGCGAGAACTTTATAACTGAACTTAGCCATTGTTTAAACAATAATGAAGGTAAAATTATGAATGCATGCATTTTTATACTCTTGATAGAAGTTTTTTTAAATGATCTTTTGTTACCACTTCTTGGAAACATAAAAACCCTTTTTTAAATACAAATTTAATATTTTATTACCATTTCTTTGAAACATAAAAAACCCCTGTTTTTACACTTTTTAAAAGGATAACATACCGGCAATAAATTAACAGGTAACATGTAGGAAATTTTCACGTAAAATATAACTGCTCTTCCATTTTTTTAAATTAAGTTGCAATTTTCAGGTAATTAAGCTATGTAGTTTATGTTGCGGCTATTTACTAATGTTTAACCTTTTAACTTACTCAGAAATCTAACGTGTTAGTCTATTTATGTCGCCTATTCGTTTTGCAGCATCCGTTCACCCACAATAAGTTCATAACAATGGCAATACCTTTACCTTCTCCAAATTAATTGATAACCAGACGTGCTAGATAATTTATGTGGCCTGAACTGCTTTATTTGTCGAAAATTTTTTAAGATTCACCTTCTTTAATTTCAGTAATGTTTCCTTGCAGGACTTATTTTTTGAACCGAATATCTTACCTTGGGTCACAGAAATTGCTGTAGTTCGCAAGACCATATCCAGATGTGTGTACAATGGGGTGTAGAAATGTAGGTTAGATTCTGGACTACAAGAGAGTATAGATTTTTTTTTTGACGCGTTTTGACGGGCAGGACTTATGTTCTATAAAATAGGAAATTTCCGGGAAATTTTGACATAAAAAAAAGAATATTAAATAGTTCTACGTGCTTTAAACCACGTATAGCTAATAAGATAAACTAATACACAAAACTTATTCTGTCAAAAAATCTTGAAAAACAAATAAGTTATGAGCATTTCAACTTCAAGAGTTTACTCAGAAATTCAAAACTATAACTAAATACTGAGAAAGTCCATTTGGGACCACCCTGTCTCAATGAAATAGTTGAAATAGTGTTGAAATTTTTTTGCTCCCGAGGTTCACTGGTATTTACTTTCGCATGAATAAAAAAATTTCAAAATCGGAGAACATAAAAAAAATAGTTTTGGCCGCCTTCTCAAAATATGAACCAGTGTGCGGCGATGAAATTACTTAAATTGAAAACTCTTCTACGATAGCGGCGAAAATACAACCATTGGATATACAAAGTAATGTATAGTGCGACTTAAATGTTTGTTGTTTACAGAATAGCTTATTATAAATTATTAGAGCAGATTATTTAAGCAATGAAAAAATCACCTAGAACAAAAAAAATTATATTCGGGATTTATCAATCCCGAAAAATCCCGGGATTTCGGGATTCGGGATTTCCCGTTTGGCATCCCTAGTGGGTATATTTGATAGTTAAGAGCGCGAACTTTTCTCACAAAAATTTTACTGACACACTTTTTTTTTGTAAATTGGCGAGTTATTTTCCTACGTGATAGCTATCAAGAATGATTGAAATAGAACCCAAATGACGTTACGCGAACTGAATACCCGTCAAGTATTGAGATTTTAGACGTGAAGGGAAAGTAAATTGGCATTTCTTTTTTGTCAGCTGTTATAAATTGCATAAACTTAAAAAAAAAAATTCGGGAATCTTATGAAGTTTTATAATTGTCAACCCTTGCCACGCACAAATACGTCATCTAATGGGAAAGCATGTCGTAATCTTGTATTCTATCATTTTTGGCCGCTATTACTCGCCAGAGAAGTTACAGACACAGTTTGGAAAGAAAACCAGCTGCTGGCTTAAGTTGATGGAATTTTTGTTTCATTTCACACTATTTTATTGAAAAGTTCCTCGACGCGTACACAACATGGACCCTGGAGTATAAGAAACGGATGAATCTTTTTGGAAATCATCAATAAAAATTTTAATTAATTTCATGTTGTAAAATTCCTGTCTTCATAAAAATAATTTAATGAAAACTAAATTCAATGAACTTAAGCCTAATTAAAAATATCTAAATTTGGATTAAAAACCATTAACAGTTCAATAAAATAACCACAATACTAATTATTGTTAACAGCTAAGGCACGAGCTATATGTTTACATTTTTCCTTCAAGTTGTGCTGAAAAAGGTCAACAAGAAAAAAGAAAGACAAAAACATGAAAAACAAAAATGTACTTTGGATTTCAAGTAGAATTCTTGACAAAAAGTACGAAAAAACAGAAGTTAGGAATAACATGTAAATCCATTAACACTGCGGCCACACGATCAACTTTTTGTTGATAGTCTTTTACATAAACTGTTTTTTAAAATTTACATTAATTGAAAGCTGTGACGTAGGCTGCACGCAATTTTTAAGCAATTTACTTTCAAGATGTCATCAAGAAAACAATTTATACTGACAAACGAAAAATTAGCTCACTTAACTTCTAATCAGCTGTTAAATTGAGCGTAAAATTGCCAAACAAATGGATAGTTAAAATTGAGAGCAATCTCGTGATCAATTTAAAAAGTGTGAGTGTGTTAGTGAAAAAAATGAGAGTGAGAGCAAATTGAAAGGAATTGAAAGACAAAAATTGATCGTGTGGCCTCCAAGTAAAATAGATAATCATTCATTCAAAAGCAAATTTCGATCTACCAAGTTGAAATACCATTTGGTTTAATGATTGATGTTTGACTATTGACGTCATCAGGCTTCAATAGAGTGAGTAAAGACGGTAAAATCCACTGAAGAGATTATGTGGTTACAATCAAAACTAGTCTGGGCAACCTTTCCGTGAAAGCCTGGGTTCAAATCTCAGCGCAGTCAAGAATGAAAAATTATCAATAAAAATTTTAATTGATTTCGCGTTGTAAAATTCCTGTCTTCATAAAAATAATTTAATGAAAATTAAATTCAATGAACTTAATCCTAATTAAAAATATCTAAATTTGGATTAAAAACCATTAACAGTTCTATAAATTAACCACAATACTAATTACTTTTTGGAAAAATAAATGCAAATTCAATGTAATTTTCTTTTTAAAGGCATATTCGTTTCCAATTGTTTCTTCAGTCCTTTAAGCACCTGCATCGAGTTATTTGCTGAATATTTTTCTTAACGTATGCAGTTCTTTTTTTTTTTTTTGCTGTATTGGGCTGTGGTTGTCATGGTGAGCAATTAAAATGTTGTCTTATAACCAATTTTTTTTATCAAAATTTTTGGGTTTTAAACAACAACAAAAAAAAACAAAAAAAAATTTGGTTTAATACTCATGATGGCGATATTTGATCGTGCTGTTCTTTTAAATTTTTTTTTTTTGTTGAACTGAACTCCAATATACAGTTGGGTGCCGAAATTTCCGAAAGTGAGCAGAGGAAAAAAACCTGAGCTGTATGTCAAGTGACAACGCAGCAGCATGGTTGGATGAATGGCGTCTGTTTAAAAATTTAAATGACTTTAAAAATAAATTTTTCGTTAATATTTGGTTGTTGTCTTATGTCTTGTATAATTACAGGTATTTATTATGTTTTTTTCTTTTAACATTTTCTTTTTCCTTTTTTTTGCGCAGACATTGCGCTTTAACTTTTTTGATAATTCTTTTGGTTGCTTAAAGGTTAATTATTAAATTTCATATTTTTAATGCAAGTCTTTCCGCTGCATGTAATTTGTCAGTTGCCGTTTTTTTCTCTCCTTTTAGCCGTCCTTAGCATTATAATTTGTAAAGATTTTTATGTTCATTGTGACATTGACATTTGCTTGTTATGAATTTTTTTCTATACATGATCACATGCACCCTGCTCATATGAAAGCATAAAGTTTTAAGTGTTTGGCTTTAAGAATTTTTTGAATTATTAATAACTCGTGTACGTTTTGGATTTTTTTTTTTTTAATACTCCGCACAAAAATTAATATTCTTTTTAAAAATTTCACACCAAATGAAAAAATGTGTATAAATATATTTTTTTTTAATTTTAAAATGATTTAATATCTTTATTATGAATAACTTTTAGTTATAAAGAATATACATCTGCTTTATATTGGCAGGTGTGCGAAAATTTAATCAATATTTTTTAAAAGTTTTGGAAAGTATTTAGTAAGAAAATTTTTTAATTGCTAGTTATGATGTGGTTTACGTGTCCTATTATTAAAGTTTCAAAATTAAGTTATTATATTTTTTAATTACATTTAGTGGCAATCGAAGAGTTGTAGATATATCTCAATAAAATTGTTATTAATTTTTTATTTGTTTTCTTATGAAAATTAATAACCGCTACATTTAAGTTATAAAAAGCATGATTTTTTGAAAGTGGGAATTAGACAGGTGCAATGAGCTCTTATGGATCTGAAGCGACATTTAATAGGGACTTTAAATCTTTGACAGATGATAGCGGCCATATAACTGAGGCTACATCTGGCTGTCATTTACTCAGTCAGTTTAGCTTACAGACGGATATTGCGTCGCAAATGTAAAACTTAAAAAAAAAATTTGAGCGATGAGGCCAATTTCTGGTAGAATGAATAGATTCATCAACAAACTGTCGAATTTGGGACGATATCAAACATCCCTAAAAAATAATTTTTTTGGGTCGACTTTAACCCTGTCGACTTTGACCAAAATTTATTTATGAACGCCGTTGTGCAGACCATCGTCGTCAACAGCGAGTGCTGCAGACCACACAGCTTCTGGCCCAATGGACATTCTTCACGAGCGATTTAAAGACACTGCAATCTCACGTGGATGTCATGTGAATTGGCCACCGATATCTTGCGATTTAATCTAGTTATAATTTGTCTTCACAAAACACAGCAGCTTATAAAGTCAACAAAATCCATGCAGGGACCGTAACGGTTATAAATGATATCAAAAAAGTTGTTTTATAGAAGCTGTTTTGTGAATTTCAATAAAGATTCCACCTAAACCAGATATTTTTCAACGTAAAAATTAAAGGTGGAAACAAACTCTTAAAAAAATAGTTTTATTTCGCAGTCATGAAATAAAACTATTCTGAGTAGTTTTATTTCGCCGTAATAAAATAAAACTCATTTGAGGAGTTTTATTTCGCCGTCATTATATACAACTCATTTGTGGAGTTTTACTTTTTCCGTCAGAAAATAAAACTTATTTGAGCTTTATTTTTCCCGTCAGAAGCAAATTTGCATATTCAAACAATTTATTTTGCATTTAGTTTACTGAAAAAAATCTGATTTTTTTCACAATTAATTGTGTTTTTAGTTTAATTTCTTTTTGATATTTGAAAATAGACACCAGCAGAATAGTCCGATATGTTTTTCGAATTTGATGTATTCAACTCAGCAATTTTAACATTTAGAACTTTGTAATTTTTAGTTTTTTTTTTGTAAATTAAAATTATGTTTTAATCAACTTAAACTCTTCAAAAGAGTCTTATTTTGTGACGGTGAAATAAGTTATATTTTAGACGAAAAAAAAACTATATTCTTAAGAGTTATATTCGACCTATTATTTTTACGTTGAAAAATAACTCTTAGCTGTGGAGTTGGGATCATTTTTTTAAGAACGCCTTCGATTCTGAAAGATATAGTCAATACGAATCTATTGTTATATGACAATGTAGATCTCCGTTGAGTCTAACATGAAGAGTTTTTAAGTTTAAATTGTCTGGATAACTGTTATATACGGTCCCTGAATCCATGTCATTAGTTAAATTCAGCCTGGCTTATGCGCCAGAGTCATGGCTTCTAGGATGCGCGGCATCCAGCGAAGCCACGGCGGTTGTAGGATGATTGACTTGAAAAAATAATCTCTTAAGAAAAAGGTGATGTTATAAAAAGCTTTATCATAGTTATTATAAAGGGTAGGCAAATGATGTTTTATTTTTTTTAAGATGATTTATTTTTTTATTCTTCCAAATTGCTGTTAAAATGACTTTGGAAATTAAGGCCCCAATCATGTAAAACGCAACGCAACGCCAAAGAATTACATTGAAAGCAAAAACAAAATCATTAATATTGTGTAATTTTGTTGTTGCTATTAAAGTATGAAAGCTTTATAAATTCTACTCTGACTTACATTACACATTCGAATTAATCACCCTTATTCCATTAAGCGTCATCAATGTAAAACGATATCGTTTTGTGTCGATTGTTGTAAATCGGTATGCCCATTGTCAATATCAAGTTTTTTCGTTAAGCATCGATGTATTTTTGGTATGCAGTACGCAACGTTAAAGTTTGCACTGATATAAATTGACTCTGATTTTGTCGCCATTCTTATTGGTGTCGAGACAGTTTTATTTCTTTTTAAGTTTTCGATAATGATAATGTTGAATTACAAAAATGGAGAAAGAGCAATACAGCTACGCGAAAATTGCGAAAATTCGGGAAAATTTTTAAAATTTCAAGCAAGCCATAAAATTGATTAAAAGTCCTTAAAGGCCATGTTCGCGATAGAAGCAATTTTTCTTGTAAGTTTTCTGATTATCTACAGCTTTAACGTTTTTTTTTAACAAATATTAGCAAATTTTTTCGAATTTCCGATTATTTAGCCATTTTTATCAAATGTCTGCCATTTCGTATAGTTTAAGGGACTTTTAATTAATTTTATGGGTTGTTTGAAATATTAAAGTTTTTCGCGAATTTTCGCTATTTTTGCAAATTTGTGCAATTTTCGCGTAGCTTTGTTGCTCTTTTCGGCAATCGTCGCCGTTACAAAGATACATATAGGGAACTATTTACACTGTCGATTTATACGGGCCAAAAGTGCAATGCCTAAGAGAATGTTTTTGAATAAATCAAGCTACCCTTTTTGAGAGCACACAATTTTTAAGAATCGGACATCAATTTGCATTTTTTTTATTAAAAACTGAAAACAAAACAAACCTGTCAAACAAAAACTCTCTAAATTATTAGAGATGTGCTTTAAAAACGATAAAAAATCGACATCGTTACATTGCTGTTATAGAATACAAATTTTGTATCGAAGTTGATATTAAATTGACGCTAAATGGAATAAGAGTGAATATAAAAATTTATAATATTTTAAGAACTTTAAAATTGCTAAGATTATATTATTTGCTAATGTACGTTCATATGTGTGCATATAAATTATTGTTAAGGACTCTTTTTCTTCTTAGTTGGACGAGTCTTGCTAAATTTGCCAACCCTTTTTTAATCGCTATAATCTAGTTATGGTTTTATCTTTAGAGACATTTAGAATAAAACATCTGGTCAGAAATAGCACTAAATAAGTGCTTGTATTTATATCCAAATCGATTATAAATAACATTTACATCCATCACCTAAGTGAATTTTGCAAATCAGTCAAAATCAAATTAAACATAATTTTAAGTTGATTTTTTTACAAACTGCCAATTCAATATGTTTAACAAATTAATAAAAATCCAATAAAACATGTAAAAAACCCAAAGCTGAACAACCAACTGTGAACAAAACTATTGATTCCAACCAAAAATGCTAAGTTGTTTTGACAATAAACTTTTGTTTCGTAGACAATTTTGGCAAACAACAAATCATTTAATGATAAAATTTCATGATAATCACCCAACTATTGAACTGACCATAAATGAGATTCTAATTAAATACTTGTTAAAACAACACCAAAAATCAACCAACAGTAACAAACAAAAATAAACCAAAAACAGAAAAAAAAAATAAAAGAATTCAACAGCCAAACTAACAAAACGGACTTAAGTAAGCAAGTAATTTACACTGAATTTAAGTAGTTTTGTACTGAGAATAACAAAAAAAAAAAAACAGAAAAAACAAATCGATGAAATTAACACGAATGCAGCAGCAATCAAAATCTGTTGAAACAAAAAAAGATTAAACAATTGTTGCTGTTGCCAGCCTATTGGCAGACCAAAATGCATGTATTGAATCTTAAAGTGTGTATTTGTATGTGTGCATAATAAGAATGTCAATTGAACGATGTCATTAAGAATCACCTTCAGTATGTAGTACGTACAACAAGCAAAAGTAGCAGTAGCAATAAGAGCAATTTAATCAAGAATTTACAATGACAACACAAGCTACAATAGCAAGAACAACATGAACACGAATATACCCTCACCAGCAACTCCACCACAAACAACTTAAATCGCCATCACATTGGCAAAATGGAAAGGACGAGATTTCAGACTCGCAAATACGTACTCGTACATGAAATGGTAACAAATGCATTCGCACCAAATAACAACTTGTTCTTGTTGCTGTTGGAACTGCTGATGTTGTTGTTTTTATTGCCGAATGTTTTGCACACCATTTGCTCTGTTAATGTTGGAAATGCATATACAGAACAAAAAGATTTGTCATTTTGAAGTGGGGTAATTCAAAAGATCTTGAAATTTAAGTAAGAAAAATATCAATAATTTTGTTTGGATGAAATTTTTTTACCCGATCTATCAGATGGCTGTTGAATATGAACAAAATGAAAACTATTGTTAATCAGGTTTCTTTTGAAGTTTAGTTAACCAGAAAATATTAAGATATACATATTTGGAGAGCTTAGAGGGTTGGCTTTCCAAACCTGTTCAAAAATTAAAATTCGGAGAAAAAGTGATTCAGTTAAAAATGTTTTGGGTAATAAACTCCTAAAAAAAATTAAATCTATAAGCTCAGATTCCGAGGGTGCATTCTAAAAATTACAATAGAGTGGAACTGAAAAAATAGATTTCTAGTATTATTAATATGTTGATATCGTCGTCGTAAAAAATTTACTTTTTTGTGATGGTATGGAAATAAAGAAATTTTGTTATTTTACTTGTAAAATAGCGGATAGATACAGAAATAAGTCCAATCTATTTGTGCCAGCTTATTACTGGTTTGGCGCATATGCAAAAAAGTCGGAGTGGAGAAAAACGACATAGAAGGTTTACATGAAGATTTCTCAAAATATACCCGATAGCATTTTTTTATATTTTACCACATACCGATAGCATTTTTTATATTGCTGGCATATGTTTTGAAGAAAAATTTCAATTTTTATGAACGTTCATTAATGAACTTAGAGAGTTAATAGTATTTTATTGAAAGTTTTGTGCCGCATACGTTACTTTTCTATATTTTTTTCTAAAAAGTTGCTTTTTGTGCTGCATACGTATTTACTGCTGTGGATTGAGTTGTTGCATTTTATTGATTTTATTGTCATTTTATTTTGCTTTCGCTTTAACTAGTTGTCGTTGTTACGGCTATGCAGAATTTTCCAAATAGTGGCGTGTAGAGCATACCAATACTTAATTGATTTTAATATATTGGGCAAAATTAATGCCCAATATCTGAGAAGCCATAAAAAATTTCGTGAAACAGGTTTTGGATTCCGAAAGGGGGTATTTAAATATACCCAATATCTAAATAAATTTTTTTGTTAAAATGGTCAGTAGGTCAAAATATAATAAACTAACAATATGCAATAATGTAAAAGCGCTTGTTTGTTCCCTAGTTGTACAAAAAGCAAATTAATGTTTAATAAATCAATTGGTTACATGTAGGACGTCAAATATTTAATAGGTGTGAATATAGCTGTACATACACTATCCTATTCAGTCATACAAGTTGTCAAAAAAATCGTGTTTGCTGATAAAGTATGAAAGTGTGGCTTAACAATTAATTGCGTGACAGATTTTTTTAATAATATCTAAATTGTCAATAACTACCGATACTTGGGAATGGATATCAATTTTAACTTATCTTTTACAAAGCACTTAGGAAATAAATTAACAACATCGAAAATGGCGATTGCATCAACATGGTTAAAATATATAAATCATCCTAAGATATCGAACAAAAATAAACTTAAAATATTCATCGCTGCTTCCCGATCTATAATGTTTTACGGTGCTGAAATTTGGGGTTTTAAAAAATATGATGAAGTGGAAAAATTATTTAGTTATTTCATAAAGAAAATGTTACTTTTACCATATAATACGCCAAACTACATGCTCTATCTAGAAACTGGTCTAAACTCCTTGTAAACTGATACCTTAAAGCTTCGTTTTTCTTACGTCAATAGAGTTCTACGACTGCCTGAACATAGATTACCACGAATGTTAGCTGAAAAAATTATTACAATGAAAACCTTTTGAGCTGAGCAGTGGGTAAATAATATGTGGAAAAATTCAATATATTCCTGATAATGCAAATAAACCCCTGTGTGAATACTGGAAACCAATACCTGAACGTTTAATAACAACGGAAAGAGAAGAAATTATATATAATGCAAAATGCTTCTAATTTCATGATTTATATCCGCAATTAACTTATAGCGCAAATACTATTTTTACTTCAGAATTTTCATCTTGTGCAACAAGTCTAATAATCAGAGTACGTAGAGGTCTTTTAGATTTAAATAGCAGAGCATTTAGATGTTCTTCAGTTGGCTTATGTACCCTTTGTAATCTGGATGAATCCGAAAATACGTTTCACTTCTTAGGTGTTTGTCCTATTTTTAATGAGTTCCGGGCTAACTATTTTAGTAAAATCTTTTTGGATATTAATGATGTAATAAATATACTAAATGGCAATGATAATGTATACTATAGTTTATATAAATATTTGGAAATTTGTTTAAAGTTCAGAAAACTTATACTGAATGAATTTAATTTAATTCCTTTAAAATGTATTATTATTACACATTAAAAAATGGTTTAAAAATTATTTAAATTTAATTAATGTGATAATTGAATCAATTATTTTTTTAGTTGAAAGAAAATTAAAAATTTAATTTTGATTTAATTAACATTTTAATTGTTTTGAAATAAATTTTCAATTAAAATTTTAATTAAATACCAAAAAATCTTAATTGAATTTTTTCGTTTAAAATAAAATAAATTTGTGTTCAAACGTAGATTTTGAATAAAATAAAAAGTTTCAAAATATTTTAGAATTCAAAAGGAAAACACATCTAAAAATTATTTCTGTTGTCAAATATTTATTAAATTTTTTTTTTTTTGCAAAATATTTTCCGAAGGACTATATGCACGTAGTTTGCTTATGCCCGTAATTTCTACAAATAGATATCTAGCTGTGTATATATATCTATTGTGTGACGTATTTTAAAACCTACTTCTTACCTACGGGGTAAAGTGTAGTGTATTTTAAACCATCGATTTTCGATAGTTAATTCACGTGGGCCAATTTAACGTTGAAATTGACAAAAAAGTGTTACTGGATAAGTAAAGATTACTGTTAGGTACGAACACTACTAGATATCTGTTAGTAGAATTTACGGGCATTGGGAGTCACAAAAACAATTCTTATATGCTGGATAAAAAAAAAAAAACATTTTATTGATTAATTTTGAATAAAATAAAATTATTTGAGTACCGTCTTCTATATCTGAGCAATCAAATTCCTAGAAAGCTTGCCAGAAAGACTTGCCCATTTAGTGAACTGGAGCGATATAAAGCAACGGAGTACAGACAATTTTTACTGTAAACTAGCATTTTTGCACTAAAAGATATTATCGAGCCTCCTCAATATAACCATTTTTTGCTACTTAGTTTGGCTATAATAATCTTACTGGATAAACGAAGTGGCTTACTAAACAAAAATTGTGCACAAAAATATGTTAAGAGATTTTTTAAATCAAGTCCCCTTGTGTTTTGATGAAGGGTTACTTGCTGCATTCAGTTGGCGATGTAAAATCATATGGTGACTTGGGTTCATTCAGTGCTTTTGCATTTAAAAATTATTTGCAACAAATAAAAAAAGTTTGAGGACATCCCATCAAATTGGTAGCCAACAATGTAAAGGAGTTGTAGTAGAAAATGTGTGCCAATTGGATGAACCTGTATAGAAATAATTAACATGAAATTTTCTATCAAATGCCAAAACAACATACATATATAGTATTGGTGAGAACTTATATTGGATATATTCCATCAAAAAAAGACTACTCCTGTTAAAACATCACATCATATTGTTAATCTGACAGAATATTTTAATTCTCCAATATCATCTAGCCGTTTGAATATTAAATTTAGCAACCATTTTGAAGTAAATAATGCAGTACTTGAGCCCTGTTGGTCATCAATCGAAAATAAGATAGTAATGTTTGAAAATTTAGAAGAGAACGCATTTATTTTCATTCCACTTATTCACACCATAGATGGATTTTAATACTAAATTTACTAAATTAATGACCGTAGCTTGTTTTTCACCACTTTAATTTATTTATTCCTTAAAAAAATTGTTGTATATGATTTGTTTTTTGGAAAATAAATAAAATTAATATTTTCCTAGCAAATGAAAGCTTGAATTCTGGTTTTATTTCTACTTGAAAAGCATTGTATTTCAAAGCTTAAATTCAACCAAAGTTCAAGTTGAATTTAATTGTAATTCAAGCTTATTTGAACTGTAACTCAAGACTTAAATTTAGCATTAATTCAATGCTTGAGTTGAACTACAATTCAAGGATTGAATTGAGCTGTATTTCAAGGCTTAAGTTAAATTGTATTAAGACTGTAATATTCCATTTGATTTCAAGTTCCCATTTTACTGGAGAATGCTATTGAAATAAAGTGTAACAAAAGTATATCTCAACCCTTGAAACTTGAAATTCGACCTTGAATACCAATTGTTTTGCACTTGATTTTAAGCAAAATTGCGTATTGGGTATTTATTTAAATAAATTAACACATTTTTTGAAATGGCAAAGTTTTTTGAACACTTTTTTAATGAAAATTAAAAATATCATTTATTGAAAATATTTTTCCAAAATTTTTAAATACAGTGTAATTCAAGCGTTGAATTACAGTAAAATTCCAGCCTCAAACACATAATAATTAAGCTTGAATTCAAGTATTTAAATCAAGTATAAATCAAACCTATAAAACCAATATAAATCAAGCCTACAATTCCAATGGAAATCAAATTAAAAAAGTGAATATTGAAGAAAGAAAAAAAAATAATAGTGTATGAAATTATTGATCTTCCTTAATAGTTTGTGGTTTATTCACATTTTACTATAAAGCATCTGCATACAAATGTGATATCATTGGAAAACAATTTAAAAGTGCTATATGATGGTATATTTTTTTGGTGCTAGAGTAATATAATACGGTATCGAAGACAATAACGCCAACGGTACCATTAGATTTACCTTTAAAATTTTTCCGTAATACCACATAAATATTACATACATTGTTTATACATATGTATGTATGTATGCATGTATATTTGTATTTGTTTTGTGGAAGACCTCGTTACGTTTGATTAAAGTCCAAGGAAATTAATAATTTAATTTTTTTCGAAATGATTAAAATCCTTTTCCTCCCTTTCAGCGTATAGAAATAAATTTTTAAAAATATTTTTCCCCAAATATTTTCTTTTTTGATAGCTTAAGCAATACAAAAGTTTAAAAAAAAGAGTTTCAAACATTTTTGTATGAACTGGAATTTGACTTGTAAATTGGGTATAAATTAAAGCTGACTTCCAGCACTTGAATTTCAAAAATTTTAGTGCTTATTGGGAATCAATATAATCATTTTGGTAATAGGTGCAAAATCAACAACTTGTTTGCTTGATATTATCAATTTGGAATAAATTTGGTGATTGGAGAAATTTAATAACTTTTTCTGTGTAATCTGATGTACAAAAGATTTAGTATAAATCGTTCTTTTTTTATTTTATATAATCAATTAAAAATTTGGTAGAACGAAAGTAACTTTGCTTTTAAATTAATTTAATAAAAATCAGCTTTAAAATGCCAATCTGGCTCTCAACTATAAAGTTAAGCCAAATATAGATACATATGATCTCAAAAATTGTATTACGATACCTTTGTAAATATTTCTATTAAATAAATAAAAAAGAAAAAAAAAATAACAGATTTTTTGACAAGTCTGTCCGGCTTGCAAATGTTTATGAAAATTTTCATAAAATGATAGATTCTATGCCATCAGAGTTGTATTACCTTGTATAGTAGCTGAGTCATTTGAGTTTTCATCTTTTTTGTGGGATAGTGTGGCATTGACAGCAGATTTTGCAGACATTTTTTATGTCGGATACAATTCCGCGTGAATGAATCCCGGCCTTAAGTATGAAGAGAGAACAAAAAGAACAGCAATATTATTCGTTATTGCATTCAAAAAACGCTATTACCCACACAAACAGTGAAATATCATAAATTTATGTATGTCACAAAAACCAAAAGAATGACTTAGCAAATACCTGTTACTTGACAAAGTTGGCCACAACTATGATTCGTGATTTTTCAGTAATAGTGATTAAATCACAGGTGCAGAAATATCGCTCATCTCTATTATCCACTCATAAGTCCTACCGAAATGTACATATCGCACTTAATCGACAATATGGTATTAACTCAAAATTTTTATTTTTTAATTTTTTTGCAAAAAAATCGTCACGTTATATTTATAGCTACCCGCTGTAAAATATAGTGCTATTTTTTCTACTTTTTGGTAAAGAAACTGTTGGTCTTAAAATTGTTTTTCATTAGCCTTCAATGTTAAATTTATAATTGTTTTGCTTCTACTGGACGTTTTTTAATTTTGAGTTAATACGCTCTTGTTGATCAAGTGCGATATGTAGAAAAGTAAAGGGGAAAAAAGTGCAGAACAAATATTCCTTTCCCCTCTTTAAGAAATGAATATTAGATTTGTTTCCCCAAGATTTTCACATATACTTCAACTATTCATTGAAATTCTAAGAAGATTTTAAATATTATTAAACAGTATAGATAGTGCAGATATATTTAAAATATGATCCCAAGATAATTAACCAATTGCGATATTGTTTTTCTGGCATTTTGCTATTCTATCTGAATCAGTATTTAAAACTTTATTTAGCTCTATTTTTTTTTTTGTTCATTATTTATTTATTGAATCTTCATATATTAAATATGAACTAACAATAATTAATCAAATCTTATACTAATACTTTATTTTTGTCCTGTTAATGCTAGACGAAAATTTTTTCTCCTCACGGTTTCTGTTCACATATGTAGATGTTTAGCGGTCTTCTCGTCGGATGAGTCCTGCAGTATCTCTGCTCCTTAATCTAGAGTGTCCACTGTCATTTAAAATATTTCGAGCTAGTGGATTTGGGTGCGACTCAAGCGTTTTTAAATATTTTGCTGCGTACTTCGTAATAATAGTTTTTACTAATGGCACATTGAGATCCTTGTGAATATTAGAGTTTTTAACATACCAGGGAGCGACTGTGATTATTCGAAGAAGTTTATTTTGGCGGCTTTGAATTTTTTTTTGATATTTGAGGCCGAGGCAGTGTCCCATAGCTGAATACCGTAGCACCAGATTGGCTTTAATATAGAGTTGTAAAGTAGAAGTCATAGAAAACGTCTAAAAGTTATGATTTTTTGATCAAATTGATTTGTCACACGAAGCCTTTGCATCCAATTATGACAGTTATAAGCATATTAATAAAAAATCTTTTCAATAGACCTCTTAATAAAAATATTGCTTGATTTCAGTATAAGTTAAATAATATGAACAAAGTACATGTATTCATTCAATGTGATTTGTATAGAGAACGATTTTAGTTGAATTGGTTGGTTGGATGGATTGACATGCATGTTCGTTTGTTGGTTGGCTGGTTGGATGGATGGATGGTTGGGGAGCTAGTTGACCAGCTACCTAGCTGTTGTGTCTGTCTGCCTCTCTGGCTGCTGTATTGACAGACAGACTATTCGATTTGTTATATTGTATTTTCATCTTTTATTTTTATTTGTTGTAGCTGTTGATTTTGCTTGTTGAGCTGTAGTGATTTTTTTTCTCTTTTTAAATTTTGGCCACCTTATCAATATTCCAGCTGTGTACGATGACAACAGTAGTAACAGCAGCCAAATCGGCTGCATTCTAAATTAAACCTCAATTGAGATTGTACAACAACAATGTTAAAAAAAAATTGTAAAATAAACAACAACATTAACAGCATCATACTCATAAAATACACAGTATCACATACAAAACATCATTCAACCATTTAAACATGCATCACCACCATCATCAGCGACCGGCATTTTACTAGTTAAGGGGGATTCATACAAACGCATTTACTTTATGCAACATGCGGCTTACTGTCTGTCTTAGCAAAATGGTCAATGGAATGTTACTTGTTTTCATGCATTCAAACGAATATTTGAAAAAAAAAAATGCAAAAAAAGAAAAAATAAAAACAAATTAAGATTAATATGATTGCCAAATGTTTGTAAAAAATTGGAATGGAGTTCTGTACGGGTACCGGTTGCGGATTTGAAAGGTTTAAAGTTCAAGTATATCAACATACAAACAATCTGTTTGGTGCGGCATCTAACAAATATTTAATATGAGTTTTGTGAAACTAAAGACATAAGCAAGTTTCATAAATCCTTCAATTTGTTTAATAAAAGAATCAACAGATTATTTAAGGTACTTTAAGAAGAGTTGCGGTACACCCAGATAAAAATGTGTTTCGTTATGATTAAAGGTATGATTAAATTCGCTGCTAATATGACTACCACAATCACATTATAGTTGTCCACAATTATACACATACGTTAAATCGAACTGCATGCAGAATAAACTTTTTTAAATACTATTTTTAAGCGAGAAATGTTAAACATATTATAATAAATTTAACCATATTATTGTTACCGTATTATCCATATTATGGTCAAATTAGTCCAACATCAACAAGCCACAACCATATTATGGTTGCTTCTAAACAAGTTATGGTTAAATATGACAATAATACGTTTACCACTAATAATTGTTGGTTTTAATTTGACAAAATATTTTTCTCTTCTCAAAGAGCAACCATGCTATTTTAAGCGCTAAACATAATTTTGTTATTATTAACCAAAATACGTTTGGAGGCAACCAAAATATTGTTGTAGCTTCTTGATAATCTAATAATTTATATAATAATTTTGTATAATAATTTTAATCATAATATTGTTGCCGGTGACAATAATATAGTCTAACTAACCACAATTTATTTTAAAATTTCCGGTAAAAATTGTTATCCCTGGGAATACATTTTATTTTAGAGAACATGTGTTTACAAGCAAGTTGGTAGTGAGATAGTCTATCAGTGCCGGCGGTTCCCGCTAGAGACTCTGGTTTCTTTCCTGCAGACAAGCGTAGAGCTTTACGGGATTAGTATAGGAAGAAAAAAATAAATAAATTGTCGGTGATAATAATACAAATTATTGTGATATCTTGAAAAATTATCGTAAGCAATCATAACATGATCGAGTATACAGTCAAGCATTTTTTGGTTGTCACAAAAATGTTTGTGTTAATTTGTGTACAAACGATTATGATCAGCTGGGAAACTGTAAATATACAATTGCATGCTTTTCCTTGTGTGATCAATGAAGACAACAAAAATATGTTTATCCATTTTTGAGCGTTTTATGAATTTTGGCATCGATTTATTAGTGCATATTTTACCCCTTGCAGCATTTCTTTTGCATATTATAGCTAAAAAAAACCATTTTTAAGTGTATAGGGCATATTTCACCTTTTTGAAGCATATTTTTATATATTCCAGCGAATTAAAAAAAAATTGTTTGAAATTGCGGTTAACTTTTGTTAACGGTTAACTGTTTCTTCAATTTCGCCATCTACATTTTATCTTCACTCTGCAATTGTAAGCCAATGCAAAATGTCATTAAATATAAATGTCCTTCCAAACTGCCAAATAACTTACATGAGCAAAAATTAAAGAAAATCCATTAAATACGTTTGTTCTGATGTGTGTAATATTTACATAGAAATTTAGATCCATCTTTCACAGAAAAAAATAAAAATTTATTTCAATTAAGTAATTTGTTATATTAATGAAATAATAAATTAAATTTGCACCAGTAAATGAATTAATAGTATTAATTAAACGTAAAATTCACTGGATTAAACGTTTAATTCACTTGATTAAACGTAAATTCACTTGATAAAATTTTTAATTAAAACTGATTTTATTTTTGATTAATACCTTAATTAGAAATAACTTTGGAGAATTTTTTCTGTGTATAGTATTTTATATTTGTGTATAGTATTTTATAGATCGACTCAGAAACACTTTTTAAAGTGATCCTTTCGTGTCCGTCCGTCCGTGCGTTCTGCAGTGGGTTTGTATGTCTACATGTTGCAATTTTATAGATTATTTGATAAAATTTGGTAAAAACGTTAACTGTCATTAGAAAGGAGTCTATGTAAATGGTGAGAATCGGTCTATAATTTCACAGAGTTGCCAATACAAACTTTTTTCCGAAATAGACTGTTTGTATCAATAAACCATTTAAATATGTTTACGTTTAGATTAAATTCAGCTCAAAATTATTTTACTGCAAATTAATTTTTTTTGGAATCGATTAACATTTAACCATAACTCCCATTCAAATTCTACTCCAGAAAATAGCTTTTACGTCTGTTTAAATTTTAATCTTTATATATAAACAGAAATGTGTTTGTCTGTTTGTTGGCTTATAGACTCCTAAACGACTGAACCGATTTTCCTGAAATTATTACGGTAACATCACATTAGCCCCGAAAATAAAATATGTTACTTATTCTTTCGATAGGCGCAGGGGAAGTGGTATATCTGTTCAACAGTTTCTGTAAAATCATTAAAATTTAGTCCAAAATGCTTTGCTTTTTAAGAAAATTTTACCAATATAAAATTGAATCTCTTTATGACAAAACATCTTATACAGATAGATTGTGTATGAACATAAAATTCGGCACAAATAACTTTAATACACAGAAAAAATTATCAGTAGTTTCTTATCAATTAAAAAAAAATTGTTAAAAAGGATTTCAATTTAATTAATGTAAGAATTGAATCAATTATTTATTTAGTTTTTTTTTATTATTTTGATTTAATTAACATTGTTGTTTTGAAATAAATTTTTAATTAAAATATTAATTAAAAAACAAAAAATATCAATTGATTTTTTCGCTTAAAAATAAAATAATTTAAACTTGTTGAATTGTTGGTGGGAATTGTCAAAACCTGAGCTATATTTAATTAAATAAATTAACAATTTTTTGATAATTGTTTTAATTAATATTAAAAATATCATTTATGAAAAAAAACTGTTCAAAATCTAAAATTTTTACAATTTTTAGTAATCAATATAATAATTTTGGCAAAATCCACAAATTGTTTGCTTGATTCTATGAATTTGGTATAAATTTGGTGATTAGAGACAATTTTTAAATTTGTCTGTGCGGGAAGTATAACCTTATAATATTACCTTCACTTTCGGTTTCCAATAGGGTACAATCTCAAAAATTCGTCCGTAAATGCTGTGGCTTATAAGCTTTACCGAGTATAATTTTAGACGTGTTTTATTTAATGCAAATATTATGACATTGTTGAATATTTTGCTTTTAAAAAAGCCATTTTTTGTTTTTTTCGGGGCATATTTTAAAAATTTCAAGTGCATATCTTCCAGTTTTTGTGCACATAAAATGCGAATAAAACACTTTTTAGAGCATATTTCCGGTTTCCCTGATGATGAGCATAAAACGATAAAAGTATTCATAATATGAAATAATTTGGCTGCAATTATTATAATATGATCAATTAAATTACCAAAACCTTTTGTTTGAATTTTCCCATTTCGTAAATCTAAGACCACAAGTCTTGGCAACCCTTCATCACTTATATGTCTCTAAGGTATGAGAAAAACGCTTTAAATTGAAGTTTTGTCACAATATGCGAAAAAAAAGAAATGACTAAAATCACTTAAAAACGCAATCAGAAACAGTATCGATAAAAAAATTAAAAAAACTATCTTAAGCGAAAATCGTACGGCTCAGACGAAATTGTATTCAATTCTTTTGTTGTTTTTTTTTTCAATATATTTTTGATTGTATTTTTGGTTTAGTTAGCTAAAATAACGTTTAAATCTGTTTTGGAAATCAATCAATACTCGAATGTTTTACTTGAAAAAAAAAACAAATGCAAAAGCAGCAGAAAAATTGGCTTAAAGGTGCGCCTGTCTTTATTGTGGACTCCTTCCTTGGCTTAGTACTCACTCACTTTTTCTTTTTTAGTTTTGTTTTTTTTTTTATTTTTGCCCTCTTTTTTCTCTTTTTGTTGCTGCCTTCTTATTCATTTCAATTTTAGGTTGTGTCGAAGAATTCCTCATACAAAAATGTCAAAATCAATTACGCGCTTTTGTACGCGTGAATTGACAAGAAAATGTTTTGTTCTTATTCTTATTATAGATCGTTTCGAATCCAAAAGGATGAATGCATAAATTGTATTTACAAACAATACAAAAACTAAATAAACGGGGATAATTTAAAAAATTTTAAATTGCAATGTGTAAATTGTTGGCAAAAAAAAAAAAAAAAAAAAAAAGCTGGATATTATAAACGTTTTCAGATTTAGTATCGGTTTTCTTCTCGCAATTTTTATACAAAACTTTTTTCTTATAATTTATATTATTAATCTAAAAAAAGGAATAACGACCTCAAGCTACTTATAAATTTAAAAGAGCTTTAATTTATGTTCAAAATTAAATATTGTGAGCGTTTTGGACTTAGTTTTAAAAATAAATGATTTTTAATCTGAAATTAAATATATATTCTTTTGAGCCAGAGCCTCTTTTACACTTAATGAAATAAATCGTTTTATTTTACTAGTAACAAGAAAGTAGATTTCATTGTTTGCATGGTTGCGTATGATTAATATTTAATTTTTAAGAACTCATATTTACTATTATTTAGACGTTTAATTGTTATTAATTGAACTGGATAATTATTTTTTTGTTATATTATTTGCTACTATGCATCAATAATTTAATATATTTATGTAAAAAGGGATCGTTATGGTTAAATAATTCTGTGAAATTGAATTTTAACATTACAAATTAATTGAGCATAAAAATAATAGAAGAAATATCTGAGCTACCTAAATAAAATCTGCAATCGTTATTTTCATGTCAAAACTTGACATTTTTATACAGTTTATATGAAACAAATCTTTAGAACGCGAATTCAATACCAAAAATTTAATTTGATAGATCGCTAGGTCGGTTTGTTTTACTGAAACTGTATTGGCAATAGAATTTTATTTGATTAAAAAAGCTTGACGCTGTTGTGTAGGTAGTAGGCTATTCAATTAATCGGGCTTGTACTGTAATCGGTAAATCGCTCAATTAATAAGCCGATATTTTGGTTTAATCGGTAAATAATCGGTTAATTTTGTAATTAATCCGTTAACCGATTAATTATTTTTTTTTTTATAAATTAAGTAATTTTAATAAATAAATATGCATAAATTGTTTGTTATTTGGAGTTTTTTACGGGCTTTTGCTGTAATCGGTAAATCGCTCAATTAATAAACCGAGATTTTGGTTTA
The DNA here is from genome assembly GCA_943735925.1 of Pollenia amentaria. Taxonomy (NCBI): domain Eukaryota; kingdom Metazoa; phylum Arthropoda; class Insecta; order Diptera; family Polleniidae; genus Pollenia; species Pollenia amentaria. The sequence continues at coordinate 179,792,780 of OX031007.1, read as the reverse complement.
ATCGGTAAAAAATCGGTTAATTTTGTAATTAATCCATTAACCGATTAATTATTTTTTTTATAAATTAAGTCATTTTAATAAATAAATATGCATAAATGATTTGTTATTTGGAGTTTTTAGTAAAAAAACAAACAATAAAATAACAAACGTAACAATTCTTGGAGAAAGTCAAGGTAACAAAAAAATGATTCATAAATATGTAATCCATATTCAAAATATATACTACATAAATAGTAGGTATTAATTTAAAACAAACTGTGAGACCATTTTATTAGTTATTTCAATAGTTTAAGGAGATCTTATAAAGTAATATTTTAGAAAAACAATTTGGTTTAATGTCTATGATTTATTCGATTCTTTCCTTTAGTTTTGATAAAACATGACTTGGAAAAAATTCTTTCATTTATCTTAGATCTTGGAGAAATCGTAAGCAACCCATAAAGGTAGAGTTAGCCGAACGTCCACGCCCCCTAACGAAACGTCTGGTCCGTTTTGTGATTTGCTTCCAATGTAAATGCTTACCGAATTTAAATGTTAAATGTTGACGGAACGTCTCAATCTGTATAAATTAGAATTTGTTGCCAACGTTACGTGACAGTTGTAAAGCAGTGATGGCCTGCTTGTATATTAAATTGAATGCGGGTATTTTCGCTTTTATTTTGGTACTTTTTTCCAGTATATCTATGGACTTTCGACAAAACGACTTACAATACAACATATTTCCATATATATAAATATACATATGCTTAGCTGTACAAAATAAACAAATGCATATGCACATACAATAGAAATGAGAAATATATAAAAGGCTTTAAATGGTTACAAAATATTGTTTTGTCTATGCACATTTACAAAATAATACATGTAAATGTGTATGTATTCGAGTTTGTTCCCGGGAATTCCCGGGACGGGAAGTTTTCAATTGTTTTCTATTCCCGCTTTCCCGGGTATTAATTGCGGGATTTCCGGGAAATTTTGAAGAAAATCTTTTTCTTAAACTTTAGTAAATCTATGTCGGATAGATTAATCCCACTTAATATCACCACAATATTTACATTTGCTACAGTTAAAGGCTTATTAATCGTTTAAGAATGGGCTTTATATAGGGCCAATGATAAATTATAGACCTATTTTCACGAAATTTTATTTCTTGTCTTATCAAACTGAAGTGTAAATTTTACAATAATATTATAAGTTTTTGCGGTTAAGGGCGTAGTAAAGTGTTTTCCAAGATTGTGCTTTATATGCGGCATTTCAAGTAATTTTGAGTCTTATGAAAGTAGATTATGCTAAATTGCACCACAAAAGCATTGTTCGTTACGCTTTAAGCCATACTTACATGATTAACGAGATTAATCTAAACATGGAGCCGTAGGTAAATTATGGACCGATATTCACGAAATTTGGTACCTTATAAAACGAACTTGTTGAAATTTAATGACAAAAGGTGCACTCGCCACAAATTATTGTTAGTTTTTGTTGATATTTTAGGAAGATAGTTCCACATTTGGGTGCATAACTTTTTTCCTACTGAAGTGATTCTGCACGAATTCAATCCCAAACAGCCTAGATAATCTAGAAACAATTTAACACCCATATGGCTAAATCGGCTAAGATCGAATGAAGAACCCACAATACAAAAAATTTATCGGACCTTAGATGAATATAAAAAAAAAATATTCACATCGTATTCACAACCGTAAAATTATTTCAGAATTCCTACTTCGTAATGTTGTGGTTTCAGTTCCTAATCGCCCTTCCGAAAATTGTATACCACTAAGACTTCAAAACTTTCATACTAATTATGCAAATGCTATTGGCATTAAAATTACCCCTTAAGTGTCCTAAAATTACTTTAATCTTGAACTGTTTACGTTTTTGGTATATTAAAGATACTAGATTTAATTATTTTAAGCGTAATAGCCAGTAAGAAATATTAGTTTCATTAGAGAAATAATTTATGCGGGAATCCCGGGATCCCGGGAATTCGATTTTTTTTCCCGATTTCCCGGGAATCCAAAAAGTGCGGGAATAAAAAAACTCTAGTATGTATGTATGTGCTAAAATACATATTTGTTTATTATAAATCTGTAATATAAATATCATTTACTAAATTATTAATGTTTTTTTACTTACACTAAATACTGTTTTAATACCATTTTAATCACTTGGTACTTTTTCTGCACAACGGTCAACATTTAAACCTTTTGCTTTCCCCATCACTGTGTGTGTTTTTTAGATGTTCTATAAGTGCATCAACGTGCAAGCAGTCCGTTACAGTAAGTTACGGGAACAGCAACGTTCGCCTAACTCAGCCTTAATACAGAATATCTTATTTATCAGTCCTTTTCCCGGATTTCTCTAAACATATAAAAATTCCATTATGCCATTAGAGTCCTGTTTTAATTTTTAGAAATTTTTAAAACATCTAATTGTTTCGGTTAATTATGTTAAACAAATTGATATGAGAAGAAACAAATACCTAAACGCATACATATAAAAAGTACGTGAAACAAAAAGTTGTTGACAGCAAACAATTATTTAAAAGGAAGATGACTGAACACATAGTATACAACTAGTATGCCGACTCTTTGACAGGTACATAACTCAACTGTCAGTGGTACAAATTTTATGTTTGTATTAGTAAGATTTTTTTCAAATGTATTGGTGTATAAAACTATTTCTACCACTAAACATAGTTGCATAAAATCATATAGAATGTGGCAACAATTTTTTTTCGAAAATAAAATTTTCTTAGTTCAATAAATTTTCAATTTATTGAATGCTGGCTGCATTTATAAACTTTTAAAAGCCATGTTTGCTAAATTTTTATTCTGCAATATCGGATAATATATAAATAATTAATGATTTCAAATATTATTTTTATACCACAAAATGCTACTCTGCTGGCTTTAATAATATTAATAACAGAAAAAATTTAGTGTCAAAAAAATTTATTTAAAAATTTTTAGTTTGTGAAAAATAAAAACATTTTGCAAAAGCAAATTAGCAAAATGTATTGAAAAAAATTATTAATTATGTGTTTAAGTCATAGAATTAAACATAAAGTGTTATATTGTGAAAAATTTTAAATTGAAAAATTTCAAATTTTGTTTTGTTTTTGTTGTTCTTATGTGTGTTGAATTCACACAGAACCTATATGTGTGATGAGAGTTATAAAAAAAAGAGAACGTTCTCACCAGTCGGCATACTAGTTATATACTATGACTGAACACGTTCTGCATAGTATACAACTAGTATGCCGACTCTTTGACAGGTACATAACTCAATTGGCAGTGGAACCTAATTTATGTTTGTATTAGTAACATTTTTTTTAAATGTATTGGTGTATAAAACTATTTCCACCACTAAACATAGTTGCATAAAATCGTATAGAATGTGGCAAAAAAAAATTTTCCAAAATAAAATTTTATTAGCTCAATAAATTTTCAATATATTAAATGCTGCCTGCATTTGTAAACTTTTAAAAACAATGTTTGCAAAATTTTTATTCTGCAATATCGGAAAATATTTAAATAATTTATGATTTCAAATATTATTTGCATACCACAAAATGCTACTCTGCTGGCTTTAATATGTCAAATAAATTTATTTAAAAATTTTTATTTGTGAAAAATAAAAACATTTTGCAACAGCAAATGAGCAAAATGTATTGGAAAAAATTATTAATTATGTGTTTGTGTCATAAAATTAAACATAAAGTGTTATATTGTGAAAAATTTTAAATTGAAAAATTTCAAATTTTGTTTTGTTTTTGTTGTTCTTATGTGTGTTGAATTCACACAGAACCTATATGTGTGAGGGGTGAACTAAAAAATTGAAAACACTCTCTCGAGTTGGCATACTAGTTCTATACTATGACGATCTGTGTTTTTATGAAAAAATATTTTCTAAACACATACCTCTTGTATATGAGGCGAAAAAAAATAATTAAAAACTCAAAAAAATATGGTTTATGTAATACTATAAAAAATTAAAAATTTTGTTATATCGGTTAATCGACTGAAATCGACCAGCTTAATCGTTAATCGAAAATAGTAAATTTTAACTTAACCGATCAGTTAATCGGGTAGTAATTAATCGCTTAACGGTTAACCGGATGAATACCCTAGTAGGTAGCTCAGTAATTACGATATTTCTCTGGCAATTAAGTATAAGAAAATGCTTAAGTAAATTTTTTTAGTTATGTAGAAGAGCAATTTTATACTTTAAAGGAGATTTTTGCAAAGTTAATCCTATATGTTAATATATGCCCTAATTGCGTGAATAGCAAATTACATTGAAAGCAAAAACAAAGACAAAAATGTTTCATAATATTGTTGTTGCTTTCTTCAGAAATTCATATTTTGTTTCAAAAATTTTCAACAAGATATGCAGTATTTGAAATTTAAAAATTCAATATAAATTTGTTTAAAAAGCAACAACAATAATATAAAATATTTTTGACTTTGTTTTTGCTTTCAATGTAATTTTTGGCGTTGCGTTGCGTTTTACATAATTAGGGCCGTAATATACGGACTGTTTGTTTCATTCTTAAACTTAAAAATAATATTCCCTGCGGCTTTTCGATACTATCGCTGGAAGTTTTTATATTAAATAGTATAAAATTGATATAACAATTCATCTTAGATTTTGCATTATATGTATATTAGTAAATAAAAAATAGCCCCAAAATAAAAATTGTGATAAAAGTATTGTGGACAGTGCTGCCACGACTAACAATATTTTAACAACCAAAATTTTTGAAAAAGTTACCAAATATAACTAAATTAGAAATACCTTTTGTTAATTGAGACGGATATTAAAAGTTACTTTAAATTGCATTGTAAGACAATGGTTACCTAAACTTAATAGGAAAATATTAATGACAAATACGAAAACAAGACAAGAAATGTAATTCTTGTACACATTAAAAAATGACGAGAAACATAAATAAATAGATTTTATTTATATGAGACCTTTTTCATAAAAAATATTTTTATTTTGTAAAAGTTAAACCCGCCAAATTTCCATACAAAATTCTTTGTTAATAAATTGTATTAATTTGAATATTTCCTTTACAATAAACGAAATTTGTACTTCACATTTATAAATAACAAAAATGAAAAATGAAATTATTTTCCGCTTGGTGACTGTCCGTGACAGGGCTGTCATATGTGCCGATTTTTTTTCGTTTTGGCGATGGAAATTTACGTTTGGCGATATGGCGATGGTTTTGGCGAAATTGGAAGCTGTTGGCGATATGCGAAATGCATTTTTTGTAAATATTTTCTAATTTACATATATCTAAAATGTTTTAAAAATGGTTATCACTTGATTCTCTTGTTTGTTAATTGTATCTTAAATTGATAATTGTTATTATTACTGTTTAAAAAATTTTTCTATTTGAAATATTTTTTTTAATCATTGTATAATATTATGGCGAATATAACCAAAAACGTATTTCAGAACGAACATTCAATGGGGAAAAAGTTTATGAGCGACAGTCAAAGGTTTTGTTTATAAATTAAAAACATTGCCAAATCATTATCTAAAAAACATTAAATAAATATATGTAGGTACATGCCGACAGGTTATAAAAGTAAAATTTAAAATATCTTAAGTTCACGCCATTTTTTTACAGTAAATTCTAAAATTATATACCTATTATTTGTCAATTTATTTTTGAAAAATCTTTAAAATTCTTGTGTGTTTTTCCATATTAGAATATACTACTGGAAATAATGTAAATTTAGAACATTTTACCTTTATTCGAGTTTTTAGAACCACTAAAACTACTTTTGTGTATTTTTTTCAGTCATGTTCTGAAATCGATTCCCCGTGATATTATGCATTTCCTACTTTAAGTACCACTTATCTTTACTATTCTCAAAATTAGAAAAAACTACGCTCATTTCAAAAACATAATGGAAAATCTTCATCGATTAAATCTTCGTTTGATTTCAACTTTAGAACATGGCCGTTTCTAATATAAAAATCACAGTTGGCAAATTTTTTCTTAATAAAAATCTTGAAAAATATCTGGTAGCTGGTTTAAAAACTAATTTTTGGTTTTCGATAAAGTATAAAAAAAATCAGTTTATTTGAAATAAATAATGAGAACATCGTAGTGCAAAGTACATATTATTCGAAGTGGTAAATAATTTCCTTCAAATCGAAATACGCAATAAACAACCATGTAAATAAAGACGTTAAAAATTTAAAAAACGTAAATTGCAAGTGCATCGAGGAAAACATATTCAGACGTTTTATTATTTTAGTAACCAAAATGAAAAAAATTTTCACATCCCCACATTGAGAAAATAAATTATAAACATCTGCATGAAACTTAATAATGATGTTCATGAAACTTTCATTATAATTTTGTATTTGCTTCGTTTGTATTCAGTTAAATGAATAACTGCAAAATTAAAGCACCAAACACACGAAATTTAAGAGACCAGTTAGATGCAGTTTTTTTTTGTTAACTTAAACAAGAAAATATGAATACTAACAACTCTGAAACAAAACAACCACTGAATAAATGTCGAATAAGTTCATGAAAAAACACACTTACGTTAAAATCAGTATTGCCAGTTGAAAGAAATGAAAAACATTAGGAAAGATAAAAAAAAAAATAACCATGAAGAGTAAAAGGAACAATATAAGGAAGTACATTAATATTAAAATAATACAAATTTGACTTTGTTTTCAATGTAAATTAATTGTTTTTAATGTAAATTTTTAAACTTCAAAAAAATTTTATTTTATTTTCAAAAACATTTTTCAGCAATGTGTTTTGCTTGGAAGTACATAAAAAAGTTGTTAGGAAAAAAATTTAAATTTAATTTAAAAAATGTTTTACAAATTACATATATTATTGTAAAGGTAACGAAAGAAAAAATTACATAAATTTACTAAGTGGCAACATTGCTATTGTTTATTTATATAAAAAAATGAGATAGAGTGAAAACTGTAAAACAAAAGTCGTTTCATTGAACAAAGTCTTTGTTTTTGCCATATGAAACGAAATGTGTTTGCTAGTAGCATGAACAAAACAACAGCTTGTTAAGTGGTCTGAATTTTATTTGAATACGAACTTCATTGAATAAACATACTGAACATACTGAAGTTCATGAATGAAGTTATTCATGCAGCCCTTTAATAAATTACCAATTTTGGTTAGAAATAACCAAAAACGGCTGCTCTGGTTGTCAGGCACAATGCAGCGAATGTCTTAAGGCCGGTATTGACTATCCTACATAATCGTACGATTCATTCACACGAAAATCTGACTGAATTCTATCCGACATAAATGTCTCCAAAATCTGCTGTCAATGCCACACTATCCCACAAACAAGATGCAAACTCAAATGACTCATCTACTTTACAAGAAAATGCAACTCTGATCGCATATAATCTATAATTTTAGGAAAATTTTCAAAAGCATTTGCAAGTCGGACAGACTTGTCAAAAAAATCTGTCACTCAATTCATTTTTAAGCCACACTGTCATACATACATTATGAGCACACACGATTTTTTTGACATATCGTTTTTACATATTAATGTGCTTGTGCAGCCCTTTAGTATCTTTGTATGTTTATAAAATTAAACATCTTTCCAATATATATTTGATTAACAAAACAATTAAGTTGGATAATTTAAGAATTTTTTGGTTAGTGGACTGTTTTTGGGATTTGCCCACATGTGTATTTTAATAAAAAAAAAACACTTACTTACCCGTCTACACAATGTTTTGTGGCTGCTGTAATTTGCAGACACTTTAAGGAATTATCTTTTATTATTTTACACAAATTTTATAGTTGTGGAATCAATTTTTATTTTTAACACAATATATTTAAAACAAAGAAAGCTATTTTGTATTATTTTTACAATTTATTAACAATTTTTGCCCGAGGTCACTCACAGGTTTGTTTTAAATGCACATTCACTTCGTACAATCATTAAAATAAAACTAAATAAAGAAGAAGAAAATGTAACAAAACGGAGCGCTTAGTAATTGTGTTTAAAGTGCATATTTTAAAAATCAGCCTTTAAATATGCTTAAGTATTTTATAATAAACAAATACGGTGTTAAGTCTACCCTGATGTGGTCATTGACCTGGTGTCTTATGTTAAAGCAAATTTTGTAGCCTATTTAAAGGAGTTCGAAAATGCAACCTTGCTTTTCAGCTTTTTCCCTTTATAATTTTTCGTTTTCATGTTAGTTCAGTGATGGAGAATTGATATGGTACTGACCACCAAGCAAAATAGTACTTTATTCAACATTTTGGTACTTTTTTATGTGTGGTTACAATCGAAACTAGTCTGGGCAACCTGTCCGTGAACGCCTGGGTTCAAATCTGAGCGCAGTCAAGAATGAAAAATTATCAATAAAAATTTTAATTAATTTCATGTTGTAAGATTCCTGTCTTCATAAAAATAATTTAATGAAAATTAAATTCAATGAACTGAAGCCTAATTAAAAATATCTAAAATTTGGCTTAAAAACCATTAACAGTTATATATTAACATAAAATAACCACAATACTAATTATTGTTAACAGCTAAGGCACGAGCTATATGTTTACATTTGTCCTACAAGTTGTGCTGAAAAAGGTCAACAAGAAAAAAAGATACACAAAAAACATGAAAAAAAATGTACTTTGGATTTCAAGAAGAATTCTTGACAAAAAGTATGAAAAAACAGAAGTTAGGAAGAACATGTAAATCCATTAAAATAGATAATCATTCATTTAAAAGTAAATTTCGATCTACCAAGATGAAATACCATTTGGTTTAAAGATTGATGTTTTACTATTGACGTCATCCGGCTGCAATAGCCGAGTGAGTAAGACGGCAAACTCCACTGAAGAGATTGTGTGGTTACAATCGAATCTAGTCTGGGCAACCTGTCCGTGAACGCCTGGGTTCAAATCTCAGCGCAGTTAATAATGAAAAATTATCAATAAAAATTTTAATTAATTTCATGTTGTAAAATTCCTGTCTTCATAAAAATAATTTAATAAAAATTAAATTCAATGAACTAAGCCCTAATTAAAAATATCTAAATTTTTAAATATACTCAAAAAACACACAAATTAAAAAAAAACTTAAAAATGAATTCATTTTAATATCTAAAATATAAAATTTTGGTAGACAAACTAAAAATTAAATCATTTTGTGAAAAAAATATATGTAAATGCAAATCAAAAAATCAATTTTAAATCGTCGAACACGAGGTTGATTTAACATTTTTCGTTAGTGATTTTACTTCATGCTAATCTCACACGAGTATACAATAACTTAGGAACAATATTTTTTCTTTTAATCTAACTTCAATTGATATGAAATTAAAGTCTAGTAAAGTTAGAGCAAAACATTGATATTGAAATAACACTACAAATCACGCTGAATTAAAGTTGTTTCAAGTTGAAACAACGTGAATTTAATGTCGAATCAATTAATTTTGGGTGTGAAATAACAGTGAGAAGAGGACAACATATGTTCTTATTTTAGTGAACACTTTCCTCTAAACTGGAGAGAGAAAAAAATATTATTATATATTTTCCTGTTGCACTTTGTTGTTTTCCCCGATGTTTACAGAAGCACTCACACTTAAAAGTCACCTTGAATTTCCTCAAGGCCGTTATACTCTATCCCACAAAATCTTAAGTATTTTTCGAAAATGCTTCCCTGATCTAATTATTGTTTACAATTTAAAAAAAAACAATAACAACTTATCATGACAGATTTGAATTTTTTTTATCAAAATACGTAAGATGTAAAACAGCTATTACAAGCATAAAAAAAGAGTACTAAAACTGAAGTGGGGGTACTGTGGTATTTATGAAAAAAAAGTACTGAAAATAGTACAATAGTGCTAAATTTTCCATCACTGTTTTAGTTCGACTTTACAAAGGCGAATTCATGTATACGGCAGTGTGGCCAGGTAATTTTTTTCTTCCCCCCAAAAAAATTTCAAAACCCCCAAAATTTAACATATTTTGAAAAAAAAAATAAAAGTTTAGATAATAATTTAATTTTAATTAATTTAACTTGACTAAGCTTAAATTTACGTTCTAAAATGTTTACCTAAATAAAGCAAATATTGACAATTTTTTAATATATTATTGAAATTCCCCCCAAAATTGTTTTTAAAGTTTCTTCAATATTGTTTAATAATATATCTAAAAATCAAATTATAAACAGTTTAATAAAAGACTGTAACATATGGATGTGTCCGAAGCTTAAAGGCCTAACTCCACAAAATAATAAGTAGAGTAAATTAGTGATGCTTCAAAGAGGAAGTTGCCGAATACGCGAAGCGTAGTAATTAATATTATAGTGATATATAAAGGCCTAATTTTTTTATGTATGTTTTCCTATTATCGGCTAGTAGCTTCTTAAAAAAATCAAATAAGATGCAATCCCTATTTTCATATTTTTTATGGAAAATTTTTTAAATAATAGAACAAAATATTTTTAAAAGAGTTCACAACTAAATAGAAAGTAATATAACAGAATTAAAAGTCTTTCGAAAAGTGTAGTTAGGCCTTTTAGCTTTTGCAAGACACATTCATTAATACACTTATAAATTATATATCTAATCAAAATAGAGTTACAAACATTGGAATCAAGTTTCTTAAAAAATGTCGAGTGCTGCCAAATCATTTTCGTTAACTTTGTATATATTACCGGAATTTTAAAGATTGAGCATTTCTGGTGTTGAATTAATGTTGTGTGTCATATTATTTAATAAATACTTCGCCTTTAAAACGCTTTCTTTTAATATCTTTTTTAAACGCTTTAATTTTATAAATCTTAAAATGTTGATACTATATTATCTACATTGAGGACAATCGCGAGGTACGTTTAGCTATTATATTCAAAAATGGTAATTTAGAAATTTTCCCTTGAAATCAAGCGATTTTCAGACGAGTTTAACGGGAATCTAGGGATTTTTGCTCAACCAAAAACAAGTTGTAATATATAGTATTACATAGTTATTGTTTTGTACAGACAAATAAATAGCAAAACCCCCTAAAAACACCCTAAATATAAATTTATTCCCCCTAGATTTTCCCCTTATGAATTTGTACCCCCTAAATTTGCCCCTAAATGAAATAAAAACCCTTAAATCTGGGGGGAAACCGCCTAACCAGGCAAATCTGGTATACGGTGGTGTCAATGCTACAACAGGTAACAACACCATAAACACAACAACGTATTTTTTAGTTGCTTTCGTTGATCGATATGCAGCGTTGCCAAATGTGCAGATTTATCTGCATTTTGCAGTTTTTCTAGGCATTGAGCAGTTTTGAAGTTTTTTTTTTAATTTTTGCAGTGCATTAAAATTTTACTAGTATAAATTTTGTTATATTTTTTCTTTTATTTATTTCTTAAGCCATAAACTTACCTAATTTGCTTAACACATACACGTATAACACTAGCAAGCTTTAAGAGCCAAACAAAAAACACAAACGGCTTGGGAAATACGCACTTTCCATAAATAAATAAACGACCCAAATCTAATTAATCATTTTTCAATATTTCACTAAGTGTAGCTAAAACTTAACTTCCAGTTTACAATACAGTGCTTTTGACAGTTATGTATATCTAATAGTTAAATACATGAAAAATAAGTGGCAAACATAAGAAGTGTATAATAATTTTTGTATTTTTATGCTCAAAGGCAAAATTAAAATCCATCAGACCCTCAATAAATCTTAAGCGGTGTCAATAGTACGGTAAATACAGATTTTCTTAATTTATGTAAGGAATGCTTGATTCAAGTACGGATTATTCAAGTGCCAAATGCTTTACTTTATCCATATTTAATCCGTGATCCATACTTAAAATAATCCGAAAACTATAGTTAAGTTCATCACATTTCGGCTTTTTTTTATATGTTTAAAAAATTGTTGATTTTTAAACAAACAGAAAGTTTAAAATAAAATAAATAATATACCACGAGAAATTTAATTGTTCATATATTTCACTTATTAGTGTAACCAAGTTATATGCAGAAACGCAACATTCTTAATTTTTTGGTATAACATTTATCTATTTTTTAACCTCTCAAAAGATAAAATCATAAAACCTACATATGTACATACATATCGATGGTCTCAAGTAGAAAGGCCCTAACTCGCATTTTTTACGAAATTGAGTTTTCCAGTGATTGCAATAACTTTTACACAAATACACCTCGTCACAAAAATTCGTTGCGATATTGTAAAAAATAACGGCTTTACAAGCAGTTGTATGAGCAAGTTTACATTATGATACATACAGTTTCTATTATGTTTTTACCTTCTCCTATACAGTTACAATTATTTGAGTTAGGGCCTTTTTACTTGAGACCAACGATATGTAAGTACATATATGTTTGAACACCAAAAACCCGAATTTCTTTAAATTTCTGTATTTTAAATGAAATTACCTTTCTACCTTTCGGGGCAACGACCTTACGGTTAACTGTATGTGGTCATTGACCTGCTATCCTTCGCCATAGCAAATTTGTAGCATATTTGTAGGCTTTTATTTTATTATAAAATGCAACCCTGTCTTCAAAACTTGTTTTTGTTTGGTTTTAGTTCTTTTCTTGTCTATTTCACTTCTACTACTAATCGTTGTTGGCGGCTGAAAATTTTAGAAGTTAAAGAGACCTCAGGAGATCATCAGTTTTAGTTGCAAAAATTAAAGAAAAAGTTTATTCTTAAAAAATATTTACGGTTGATAACAGGTTTATAAAACCAATATTCTACGAAATTTTGTTTACTAAACATTTTATAAATCAAAAATATTTTTTATGAACAAGTGGGTTATTATTTAAATAAATAAAAAAATAGTGTTAAGAGTAAAAAAAATTACATATGTGTATAAAAGGTTTATAAAAGTGATTTCAGTTCTAAAAGAGAGACATACCTACCTATTAAGGAGGATGCAGTTATATTTTGTAACAGCAACAACAACAATATTAAATCAGGTAAGTTGAGGGAATGCAATTTTGCAATATGTCTCTTAAATTAAATATTTATAGCCAATTTAGGATATTATCTCTTACAGCTTTTGTGTGATTATACAAAATTTATAACTTTTCGATGGACTCTTGTTGTTTTCTTTCTTGAAACGTCACGAATATTAGTTGTTGTAATATGTCTAATTGTTCGCATTTGTTGTTTTTTTTTTTGTTGCCAAAAGCCTGCCGCAGTCACTATGTCTATACAATTTGTTCGTGCTTTGAAATGTTTTGTTTTTGTGACGACATTGTGTGTGTTTTTCGTTGTTACATATGAAACAAAAACAAATTTTTGAGAATTTGTTTTTGTTTTACATGTAGTTGTGCGAAAGAAAGCATTCGTTCGCATTTAGTGAAATAGGCAGTAAAGAATGTATGCATATGTTTTTATTGTTTTGGGCTAGATGAGGTTGTATATTTTTTTTTGAGCTTGCATCAATCTAAAAATTATCGTTCGCGTTTTGCTTAATTTAGTTATTGTGACGTCATTGACTGTGAAAGTGGAGAGGTTGTTTTTGGATTTTGTATTTTGTAACTTCATTGTGTTGTGTTTTTATTTTGTGATCTTTTAGGTTACTTCTGCTTTGGTTTTTAAGGCTTTTGATTTATGTAGTGGTGTTGCTGTATGTTTTTCCTAGTGTTCTAGAAATAAAGAAATTATTGTAAAAATAATTGGTACTAAATTGGGTATAAAAATTAAGTAGAAGCCAAAATTTATCTAGTTCTCTTTTTTCTCAAAGGCAGACAAAAATGTAGGCGCTTGATTAACAGTGAAAATTATAAAACTTCGTAGATATGTGTTTAAAGTGTACCAAAAAAGGATGAATTGTACCAGTGTACCAATGGAATTTCGATTGTGCCAAATGTGGTACAATTGTCAAGTCCCATAAATATTGTACCGCAAGTCCCATCAGTGGCCATAGCTGCCAGATTTGACGATTTTTAGGTACAAAAATGGTCTATTGACGATAGGACGATGTATTCCCTAAATTTGACGATTTTTCAAATGACAAATTTTGTTCAAATTTACAAATGTTTTTTATATAGTTTCATATTTTATTTCAGCTTCTAATACTAGCATATTCGCAAATAAAAATTATTTGCGATCAACTTAATAATAAAATTTCTTACAGAAAATTCTTATTTTTATGTGATGCCAGATGGAAAATTTGATCATTTGGCAGCACTGTATTTAGATACCTATGTAACCTTTTTATTTTTTAAATTAAAAATTAAAAAAAAATCAAAAATGATTGAGTATTTGTATGTATACCTATTTTATTTGCACAATTTTGAGCTAATTTTATTTTTGTTGTAATTTGGATGTGCCACATCGAAAATAAACTTAAAACGGCAATTTTCTCTACTTGCAATATACTATGTATGTATGTATTTATTTGTGAATAAGTCGTGCGTAAAAACGTAGTATAAGATAATTTGATTTAAGTGCGATATTTGATTGGCAGTAATTTTCATGTCTTAGCACGATGAATATTTTTAAGAGTCAGTTAGTACCGCTTTATTACAGGCATTTTACAACCACTGGTTTTAGTCTGGATTTACATTATTAAAATTTTCTTTAAGAAACTCTGATTTTATTGATGTTTACCAGACTTTAGAGTTTAAGCAGGATTTTCGACGTGAAAAATTAGGTGTTAAATAGTTTTTGGTTTTAGTTTATTTTCTTAATTTTCTTATGAATGGCAATAGTTTTTAAAAAATTTTGAATGTGTTACTTCAATAGTAAGATTCTAAACGAAAATTTTTATTTTTTTTTTCAAAAACAGGCAGAATATATTAAACTGAAACTGAAACTAAAAATTAATTTTCAAAACTCATTAAAAGTTAGTGGTTATTTACAACGATTTTCGACCAATTTTATCTGGTAGCCAGTGCTGCCACGACTTATAAAATTTTTACAACCAAAATTTTTGAAAAAGTTACCAAATGTGAAAAAATATAACCAAATTAAAAAAGCTTTTTGTCAATTGAGAAATACATTAAAATTTATTTTAAGTTCCAATGTAAAACAAAGGTTATTTGCACTTTATAGGAAAATATTAATTACGAATTATGAAAACCAAACAAGAAATATAATTCTTATACAATTTAAACATATGTATTACGAAAAACTTATATCAAAAGTTTTTATTTATTTGAGACCTTTTTCATAAGATATATTTTTATTTTTTAAGACTAAACCTGTCAAATTTCCATACAAAATGTCCTTCAAAATAAACGAAATTTGTACTTCACAGTTATAAATAACAGAAAAGGAAAAAATTAAACTGTCAGTGGCAGGGTTGTGAAATGTGGTAATTTTTAAATTCTTTTGGCGATGAACATTTACCTTAAGCGATTGTTTTGGCGAAGTTGGATACTGTTGGCGATATGCGAAATGCATTTTTTGTGAATATTTTCCAATTTAAATACATATATCTAAAATATTATTTAAATGGGTATAACTTGTTTCTTTTGTATGTAAGTTGTATTTTAAAATTATAATTGTTATTGTTACTGTTTCAAAATTGTTCTATGCGAAATATTTTGTGAATCATTGTTTTTTTTTTTATTATGACGTATATATTCAAATTCGTATTTCAAAACGTAAATTCTATGGGGAAAATGTATATGACTGACAGTCAACGTTTTTTTTTTTTTTTGTTATAAAATAAAAATATTGCCGAATCATTATCTAAAAAACCTTTAATAAATATACATATCGAGAAGTTATAAAAAGTAAAAATTCAAATTTCTTAAATTCACTCCATTTTCTTACCCTAAATTTCATAAGTTCTAAAATTATAGATTATATATATATAAATTTATTTTGAAAAATCATTAAAATTGCTATGTGTATTTCAATATATTAAAATATACTAATGGAAATAATGAAAATTTAGAACATTTTACTTATATTCAAATTTTTAGAAACACATCAATAAAACTTTACTTGATTTAAATTTCAGAACATGACAGTTTATATATAGTATTAAAATCAAATTTGGCAATTTCTTTTTTAACAAAAATCTTTAAGAAAAATATCTGGAAGCTGTTTTGAAAGGGATTTTTTGCTTACGATAAAGTATAAAAAACTTCCTTTCATTTGAATCAAATAATGAGAAAATCGTAGTGCAAAGTACACATTTTTCGATGTCGTTTATAATTTCTTTCGAATTGACCCCCCCATGGAAAAATTTAAAAAATCTAAATTGAAAGTGTATCAAGAAAAACATATTCATACGTATGTATTTTATATTTTAGAAAAAAAGTAACCATAATGAAAAAATATTCACATCTCCACATTGAGAATAAAAATAACCAATTTTGGTTAGAAATAACCAAAAACGGCAGTTCTGATTGTGGAATAGCAGCAGATAGTGAGAGAGAGAGACAGGGAGAGAGAGAGAGACAGAGAGAAAGGCTTACCACCAGCGTTGTCAACTTTGAAATTTCAAAATGCACCGAAATGGAGAAAAAACGCGCTATTTAAGAAAAGACGCACTAAGTTAACAATTTTTATTTTATTCAAAATTTAATATTTAAATTTTTCTTTAAAAGGGTGTATTTTATTGTACACAGAAAAAAGTGTTTTATCAATTAAAAAATGAGTTAAAAAGTATTTAAATTTAATTAATGCGATAATTGAATCAATTATTTTTATAGTTTAAAGAAAATTAAAAATTTATTTTGATTTAATTAACTTTTTAGTTGTTTTGAAATAAATTTTCAATTAAAATTTTAATTAAATAACAAAAAATCTTAATTGACTTTTTTCGTTTAAAATAAAATAATTTAAACATGTAGAATTGTTGTTGGGAGTTGTCAATATTTATTTAAATAAATTAACACATTGTTTGAAATGGCAAAGTTTTTTGATCATTTTTATTTAATTAAAACTAAAAATATAATTTATTAAAAAAAAAATATTCACAATTTTACAATTTTTAATAATCAATATAATCATTTTGGTAATAGGTGCAAAACCAACAAATTGTTTGCTTGATATTATGAATTTGGTATACATTTGGTGATTGGAGAAATTTAATAATTATTTCTGTGTACAAATATTTTTTCTCAAACTGAAACAAAAGGTTGTGTCGTATTTGCTTTAGTGCCGCCAAAAATAAGCACCGAAATTTAAGCGCAAAGGAAATTTTCGCACACAAAATTAATAAAAAAAAGCAGCCAAAATGGCGCGAAACGCACCGAGTTGACAACGAGGCTTTCCACATAAAAAGAGAATACTTATTACAGTTTGTAGTTATGAGTGTGACACTTGGCATGAATCAATTCTAGGGATGGGCAAATTGAAAAAATATATCGATATATATCGTATCGATATTTTTTAAGAGTATCGATATTTATTAATTAAAAATATTGATATATCGATGTATCGAACGAATTATGCTGAAATTATGACCAAATTTAAAAACTTAATATACCTATGTCAATACATATTTACATAGGCACAAACATATTACATGTAATTCCATTCTAACTTCTTATTATTTCTTATAATTTCAAATTTACTGCCTGTCCCTCGATTTAGAACTAAACATTCATTCGCTTAAACTTTATTTAAAACAAACACCAATTTTAAAATTTAGTTTTTAAGGTAAGTTATGCGAACAACGTTTTCGTTTGAAATCGATGGAAATTCAAAATAAAAAAATATTTTTTTATTCTTTACTTGTCGGATTATATACTGCCGGTAAACGAAACTTGTGACACATACTATACAAGTAAACTGAGCAATATTTTATTTTTAATATATAAGAACATGCTCCAATAGAAAAAAAACTAAATATTATTTTTTTATTATTAACATTCCAACTTTCATGAGTCTATTGCTGCTAATACGCCATAATTAAGGCGATTCTTTTCATAACTCTACGAACACTTTTCAGAATATTTTTTCAGCGCTTATTTTGTTGTTGTCATCTCTTAAAAAATCGAGACAACACTGAAGTGTGTAATCTATGAAAAAGCGCCGATATTTGCTTAATATTACTTAAAAACATATGACGCTATTCTTAAAAAACAACAGTATTGTAAGCAGTTGAGCAAAAGTTAAAATGTTGAATTTTATTATAAAGAGATCTTAAAAATATCGAATTCGATAGTCGTAGATAACTATCGATGTATCGATATATCGGTATTTTTAATATCGGCGATATATATCGATTATGATTTTTTTAAATATCGATATTTTGATATATCGATATTTATTGCCCATCCCTAATCAATTCTATAGAATAATGTGTAGTTTTCACAATACAAATTTTTATTTTTCAGTGAAACATACTTAAATTTATAATGACATGTTTACAGTAACTATAATATTGTTGATATTAAATAAAAATAACAATATTTCGTGTACGACAACAATATATTGTTACAATAAACATAGCTTAGCTGCCGTGACCATGCCCAACCATATGTTTTCTCTGCGTGCACAGATATACTCGTATGATAAACCTAGTAAAGTTTTATAGTTAGACATATGTATCTAACATTAACTAGTGGCATTGAACGAGACTTCCGGGAGCGGTGGTTCTATTAGAGCTATAATCCAATATGGACAGATTCCAACAAAATTTGGTAACGTAAGTCGGGATCAATAAAATATGTTCGCGCAGAAATTATTTTGATAACAAAATTTAGATCTCTATGGGAAAATATTAAGCTTTAAGATTTTTATAGGACATTGAAGAACTCTTCAGCAAAAATTTCTGGATTAACTTAGAAAATGATTCTCATTCGGTACTATGTTCGTTAAGAACCAATATTGTTATTAGAACTTTTTAAAATTCAGTTTGTTCAGTAGCGTCAGAAATAAAAAAATGGGTTAAACAAAACTGATTTAGAAATTGAAGTAAATTTCAGGAAAGTAATGGATATTGCTTTAAGTCTTAAAGCAATATCCAGTTTAAGTACAATAATGTATATATCAATCTTTTTATTTGTACAGCAGAATGTAGAATGCCTAATATCAATTTAATTAGAAGAGTAAACCTTAACCGCCGTATTCATAAAAAAATAAATTGGATATGAAATCTATTTTAAGGAAAATTTGTATGGAAATTCAGTTTTAAAATACGTTTGAAATCTATTTTATTTTTTATGAATACGGCAGTAAAACTTTATTATGTAGGTATTCTTTTTATTGTAGATGATAAACTTTTTCCGCTGAACTACATTATTATACGAAATTATATCATTTATTTGTAAAAAGTGTTTTAATTAGCACTAACAATCGAACAAATTGTTTTCAAATATTTGTTTCTAAAAGTCTTTATTATATTTAAAATAAATACAAGCGATCAAAACTCTTTTATCTTATTTAATTCTTTCACAAACCATTTCTGATTCTCTACCAAAAAAAAAAAAAAAAAATTAAAAAAGACAAAGTGCTAAGAAACAGACAGAAAGATAAAAGAACATTCATACATATTAAATACACTTCATATAAATTGTAATCTTCAAGAAGCAATCAATGCCACATATGTAGTGGAATAATAAAACAAGCATAAAACACAAGAAATTATTGAAATATTTGCACCGCATTGTACACCCCAAATTAAAGGTGGAAAATACGAAATAAAATGCGCCACGCATGCGACTGGCACACAAGACTTTTTATCAACTTTTTTTTTCATAAATAACAGCATCTTACTACAAATAAAGCAACATTATTACGATCTGTTCGTCAGTCAGCAACAGCAGCATCAATATCGTTTTTATTCTTGTACAAGGTGTGTGTGTGTGTGCGTGTTTGCCACATAAAATCAGAACTGAATAAGAACCCTTAAAAGGATAAAAAGACTTAAGACTAGCAAACAGCAAGAACAACAAAAGAGTAATAAACACAACACAAGGGAACTATTGTGAAAACACCAAAACATACAAACAAGTAACAGCAAACAGAATAAAATAAAAAATATCAAGAGAATAAGTGTTTAACCCTCTAATGCCACATTTTTTGTTTGGTTCAAAAAATCATATCAAAATAATTTTAGGGCAGCAAGTACGAGTCTGAACTTAGTTTTATTATTGGAGTACTCATTTACCAGTAACAGGTTAAAGTATATAGACCCCCTTAAGGCAGTGTCAACTTATATAATTTTTACAATATCAAATTTGGTTCAAATTTATTTTGGCTGAGTTCCTAAATGTATCACCACTACCTTTATGGTGTTTTCTTTTATACAAAAAAAAAAAATATGTACCACCTTGTTTAAAGGTACATGTTTAAAATGTCTTACCGAACCTGTAATAATGCAATTTTTTATTTGACGAGAACAAAACACTAAATTGGACCGCCCTGTTTTAACAGCTGACAAAAAGTTTGTTCTTCAAAATACATATAAAAAAAATATAAATAAACCAAAATTTTTTAATAGATTGATATAAAATAAATAAATAATAAATAAAAGAACAAAATGAATGACGAAATTTCAATTTCTTTAGTTTGTTTTTTATGAAATATGTAAACAAGAAAATACCTTTGCCAGATTGCTGATTTTCAGATTTCTTGATTTGACGTTTTTTTTTTTCAAAAACAATTTTCCACTTAAATTTTTTATCACTGACAACCTGTCATTAACAATGTAATACTTTCTTATGTTTTTACTGCTCTTACTTAATATACCAGTTAAGTAATTAGTTCTCCTTTCACATGTCATTAGTTATTTTTTTGTCCTTTTCTATTTTCACAAATCCCGATTTCTTCAAGCTTTGTAAATTTTTTTTTGTTTTTTTTTTATATTTAAAACTTATTTGTTATTTTTTTTTGAAAATGGTATTTTTTTTTGTGTTTTGCTTAAAAGAAAGCTTAGGTCTTTTCCTTTAAGTAAGTTCTGGTCGCTATTTTGGCCGCGAGCGGATTATGTATAAAAAAAAAATAATTTCTAAGTCAAGGCGGAGATTTTTAAATTTTTAGCATATGCACTATTTTGAATTTTTTCCTTTTTGTGTGTAAGTGTTTCTAAAATCTTAAAAATAAAACTTATGCTGAGAAACTAGACGAATTAACCTTTCCGACGGTATATAACATACCAAACTAGCATTTTATTACCTCGATACTGTAATACCCACAATATGTTAATCCCAGGAATAAAATCACTTTTTCTATAGAGATGTTGACAAATAAATTTTTTTTATATATTTGTAATAATAATTAAATAAATATAAAATAATAATAATAAAAACAAAAACATAAATAATCTAAAAAATTTAATCTTAATCACATAAGTCCTTTAATAAATTTTTTTTGTTTTTTTTTAAATTTTTAAAAATTTTTTTTTTTAAATTCAAAACTTATTTTTTAGTTTTTTTTGAAAAGGGTATTTTTTTTTGTTTTGCTTAAAAGAAAGCTTAGGTCTTTTCCACTAAGGTAGTTCTGGTCGCTTTTTGGGCCGCGAGTGGGTTAGGTATAAAAAAAATAGTTTGTAAGTCAAGACGTCATATGCTAAAAAATTTAAAAATCCTCGTCTTGACTTACAAACTATTTTTTTTATACCTAACCCACTCGCGGCCCAAAAAGCGACCAGAACTTCTCATTGTATTCCATTCTATATCTTCATTTTTTCAGTGCCATCAGTAGAAAAGTGGAAAAAAATTCTATTATTATTGTGGCATCACCGACAAATTGGCATTTGTTTTGAAAGCAGCGTTACCATTTGCTATTTTTTTCTTTTTTGCAAGTCTTTTTTTTTGGTTATTTTTTTATTTTTTTTACTTTATTAAACAAAATGAATTCCAAATAAATGTTGGTGTTTTCTCTCAAAATTTTGGCACTTTTGAAGAAAAAAAGGTATTTAAAAAAAGGTTGTTTTCAGAAATGGTGACATTTTTGATTGTTAGTAGATGATAGATGTGTTAACTGTGAATGCAAGTATAACATTTCCAACATCTTTCATATGTTCCTCCGAAATATATGCAAGCAGGGCTGTGGAGTCGTCCGAAAAAAGTACTAACTCCGACTCCGACTCCAAACGCTGAAATTTTTTAAGTGCGACTCCGACTCCGACTCACGACTCCGACTCCTACTCTAACCGTGATGCGAAATGAATGAGACGTAAAATTATTTCTCTTTTGTGTAGAAACATCTTTATTAAACGAATTATGGGAATCCCCGCGTAATATGCATAAGAAAAACATGAGTGTTATGGTAAAAATTAAAGGCAGGCCGATAAAGATGTTTCTACACAAAAGAGAAATAATTTTACGTCACAATTTTTCTAAAACATACTAGTATTTATGCGCTATAGCAACACTTATTCTGTACAATGTTGAAAATATTTCAGCGTTGATGGTTAAAAAATTCTGATATTAAAATTATTGGCAATTCCTGTCATTAACATTTTTTAGCATGAGTAAATTATTTAAAAAATCACACATCTTTTTCAACTAGATCAATAACTGAGTATAAGTTTTGCTAATGTAATTTAGACTTTTTCCCGCACGTATAAAAAATATACCTAAATATACTTAAATAGTAAAGTACTTGAATCAACTATTTCTCATAAAATAAATTAAAATCTACTTATTCATATTGATCTGCAAAATATTGCATCGCCAATTTCGAAGAATTTTTATATTGGAAAATATTTGAAATTTTTTTAAATTTTTTATGCCGAAAAATTTTGGAGTCGGAGTCGCGCGTTTTTTTGGGTACTGCGACTCCGACTCCGGTACAAAAACCTCAACTCCGACTCCACAGCCCTGTATGCAAGTATACAAAAGGGTATTAGAGGGTTAAAAGACAAATTTTAAAGGAATTGATTCGTTCAGTACCTTTCAAAAAAACAAAAAAATGGTTTTGGTAGCTTAAATTTTACTATTTAAAAAGTTTTGTAATCAATCAAATCATAATTAATTCCTGAGTCTTCTGTGTGTCCTTTTAAGTTTATTCTTAAGCTGTTTTCCGCTTAAAATATAAACTATATCTCGAAGCACGTAAAAGTAAAATTTGTTCAAGTTTTTTATAGAAAACGAACTGAATACATTGATATTGACAAAAATTGGTAACTATTTTGCCTCGTACTTTAATATGCTTTATGCAAAAAAGTTAAAGTACACGTTAGTTAACCAATACACTAAGTCCCGTTTTGACAAAGTGTTCCATTATTTAAACTTAATTTTAACATAAAGCGAGCGGTAAGCTAAAGAAAGGTTCATCCTACTTGTCAGGTCAAAATAAAGTTGTAATAACGGAACTCTTTTCACACATC
Source organism: Pollenia amentaria (assembly GCA_943735925.1). NCBI lineage: Eukaryota > Metazoa > Arthropoda > Insecta > Diptera > Polleniidae > Pollenia > Pollenia amentaria. The sequence goes on along the minus strand of OX031007.1, from coordinate 179,769,516 downwards.
CGATAAAATCCTACCTTCAGCTATCGGTAAACGAGGGTAAACCTGTTTAAATTGTATAGGCTTAGAATATTGGTTAATAAACGCGAACTTTAACTTTTTTTGCATAAGACAGTAAATAAATTGGTCGTAATTGTTGTGATCGTGACTTAATTAAGGTTAGTAATTTTACAAAATTACATTTGGATGGCTTCACATTTTCCCACTCCCGAAAATCTCTCTAACCCAACTAAACGAGAAATGAATTACTACCGATACCATTACTCTTACGAAAATAAAGTCGACTTAACCGACTTAAAATTGTTATTTACTTTACCTAACAAAAAAGGCCAAAACGCGATTTATATGTCATATTACTTGGATTCATAATTACTTCTGTCTATACCTAGTCCTTAGGGAGCACCTACTTAATGGCGTTGTTCTCTTGGTGGACAAAGATGCACCCAATATGTTGGAAAATTCCGAAATACATGACGAGTTCTTTTTTTTCAAACTTTGGCATTTTTTTTTTAACAATTTCTGTTGATTTACTAAATTAATCTTATTTAGAAACTTTTAAATGATGTTTTATCTAGCCAGACAAGCAAATAATCTTTAATAATACTATTGGTTACGTGTAGGAAGTCAAATATTTAAAAGGTGTGAACATACCTTTTGATTAATAGACTTTTTGGTCTGCTACATTTCGTCGGTTGATAATTTAAATGTCGTATGTGGATTTTTTGGGGTTTTGAGTTGAGATCGATTCCATAGGTTTTCCGACCTGATCTTTCATTTGGCGTCATCAGTTTTTCGATACCTCAAACGGGTTTTGATATATGTAGTGTTGAGTTTGTCGTATGTGGTATTTGCTGAAGCAATTTTCAAATTAATGTCGTATGTAACTGCCACATACGACAAATTTCTATATAAAACGGCCAAAAAATTAATTGATTATTTAAATGTCGTATGTGGATTTTATAAGAGTTCAAACTTTAAACTCAATTTACTCGAAACTATCGGAATCCACATACGACAATTAAATTATCAGCCGACGATTTAATACCTGGAATTTGGCAGAGTTAGAAATTGAAGATCTTTTGGAATCGCGGCCGACCAGATACCATGGGCGTCAGAAGTTGTGATTTAAACCCCACATTCGCGCGGAGGAATATATTGAAAAGTCTTGTTTGAATGCTGATTTTTCAACTGAAGGGGAAGTTCGACTGCTGGTGAATCTCCCTGAGAGCTTTTTCTGTTTCAGCAGAAGCTGTTACCCTTACCAATGTGTGTTGGTTGTGCTCACATGGAGGTGGTAGTGGGTGTACATTTCTCACCCACTGCAAGAGCTCCGTAGGGTTAGCCCAACATGGCAGGTTCTCACGGAAATCAGATTCCAATTAACTAATCCGGTACCGCGTAAACCAGTAGCTCACTGGGATTTTTAGTAACTGAACTGGTTGTTGGTAATGCTCTTTGGAGGTCAAGGGTTGATTTTGGTCTAAACTCAAATTATTAATGGGTTTTAGAAAAGAGGAGAAAAAGCTTGCATTTTTGCAACGTATAGGTTGATATCAAAAAAAAAAAAATATTAAAAATATTAAATATTAACAGCACATCGAGCCATAACCGCAAAAAAAGCTCAATCGAAAAAAAAAACAAAATTTTACAGGAGAAGTTTTTTTTTAATTATAATTCATAAAAATTTTGTATGAAAATTCGCGGTTAAACTAAAATTGTTTTTGCTATAAAATCGTAACGGTACCTTATGTGACCACGATATTTAAGGAGATGATGCAATTCTTGCCAATTAATTCATTTATTTAAAAAAAGCGAAAATTGAAAATGTTGTCGCTTAAGATTTTTTTGCGGTTATGGCTCGACATATCGCAATGGTTCCATTAAAGCGGGTAAACTTAAAATTTATAAATATTCAGTGGAGACAAAAAACTGTTTTCTTTTTATATGTACTCTTATATCACAAAGGGGGATACAATTGGATTTTTTTTTTCTTTTTTGACAAAATACTAGAGAAAATGATGTAAGATTTTGACAGTGGGTAGATATTACCACTGTACATCGATTTCTTGCATAACGTGAAAATTGTAAAATTTATAAGTAATATTGAAAAATTTCGAGTTGACTCTTTTTAGAGGAACCAGTGTAAAATATTTGAGTTTATATTAAGAATTAATAATCTATGTTATTATGGGGTTAGTCGCTTTGGAACTACACAAAATTATATTCATAGTCCTTAATATTTTAAATATGATTTGAAGACCAACTATCTTCAGATAAGAAACCACGAAATACTCACTATCTGATAGTTTACAAGTTATACGAAGGAAAAAATTAAAATTTGTAGCAGATTGTTTGAACAGATTTATATGAAATTCACAATAAATCTATAAGTAAATTTTTTAATAAAAAATAATTGCGCGTTCAAAAGTATTTAGTACTAAAACAAAATAAAAAATTAAGCGGAATTTTCAAAGTTTATGGTAATTTTGGGTTTTTTATTTAGCAATTAAAATAAATTTTATCAAAAGTTATTTTTGGGAATACAAAGTTTATTATTAATAAGATTTATGTTTAACGTGCTAAATTTCCATTTTTTATTATTGATCAAAAAAAACACTGAAATTTACTGTTGAGGAAAAGCCAGTTTCTATGCGCATTTCGCTGGTTGCTTAGGCCAGCCCGTCAGGAAACTTTTTTCAAAGACTTTAGAAAAGCTAAAAATATTTATAAAATAAGACTATAAAGTGAATTAGAATTTGAAACACTCAGGTCTTACTTGTAACAATATCCAAGCCACAACAATAATCAGTGAGTTTATCTTTTCTTACTTTTCCCTACAATTGGCTGGTTTTTTCCAACTCGAGTTGTACGTAGTTGTAAAAGGGTAAAATGGAAAAACAAAATATAAAAAACAAATTGCTTAATAAAGCAACTTGTCATTTCAGTTTTTTATTTGCTGGGCACATGCCAATTTATAATCAAGAGTTATTTTTGGGAATACAAAATTTATTGTTAATAAGATTTTTCTATAACGTTCTAAGTTTTTGTCTCTTGGGTATTAATAATATTCCTTTTGATTGTTTAATTTTATTTAAAAATATTCTTTAAATAAAACAAAAATTGACCAGTATTTTGAAATTTCCAAAGATACATTTTTACAGCTTAAATTATGGCATCTCTTTAATATTTTTGTTATAGTAAAATCATATTTTTAAAACTCTGCCTTCCTAAATAAAGAAAACATTAAAAATCGCTTTTTGTTTAAAAAATATGCAATCAACCCAAAATACAAAAAATCAAGATTGATCACATTGATATTCCAAGAAAACTTCCAAACTAACGTGAATAAATTTCGGGGCTTGAATAAAACAGAAAATGCAAAAGGATCAAAAAGAATAAAGCGCACACTAAACTGAAAAGAATTTTTTTTAAGTTTTTAAATAAAAAAAAACAAAAAAAAATGGAAGCTACGAATTTATTGCTTACATTTTACAAAAATTTAATTTTTAAGCATTTTTTGTGGTTTAAATAAAGTCAAAATGCATGAAACTTATTTTGGCTTTATTTTTGAAATAGTATAGTGGGGAATATGAAAAGAACGTAAAATAATGCATTGATTGCTTATCGATCGCTTTAAATATTGCTTGGCGAGCCAGAAGCTTAAACATATTTCAACAAGAATATGATGATGTTGCTGTGGCTTGTACGCCGAGGGAATCATTGTTAATATTCGGTAGCGCTGAAGGCGGTTTAAAGGAAACCTAAAAGTAACACGCTTTATACGTTTTCGTTTTTTTTTGCATTTTGTTTCTGCTTTACAAAAAAAATTTTTAAGTCGAGGATATTTTGAACTTTGGCTTGAAGTAAATTGAAGGTTTGTTGACAGGAGCGTAGTAAGAGAAGGGGAATTATTTATTTTATTCTTAGATACCAGTTTTAATTAACAATTTTATGTTGGTATTATTTTCTTTTTACTATCTAATTAAGTTAGTGTGTTTTTCAAATCGAAATTTTTTATCAATTAAAATAAATGAACTAGAATTCCAGTATTAATGATTATTTGAGGTTTTAAAAAAACCCATTTTCTTTATTAACTCTTCTGGATCTTCTAAAGAGGCAGAAAAAAAATATCAGTGGTTTTTTTATCCACTCAAAAAATTGTTTAAAAAGTATTTCAATTTAACTAATGTGATAATTGAATCAATTATTTTATTAGTTGAAAGAAAATTAAATATATAATTTTGATTTAATTAAAATTTTAGTTGTTTTTAAATAAATTTTTAATTAAAATAATAATTAAATAACAACAAATCATAATAGATTTTCTCGTTTAAAATAAAATAATACAAACTTGTTGAATTGTCAAAACTTGAGCTAAATTTAATTAAATCAATTAACACATTGTTTGAAACGGAAAAGTTTTTTGATAATTTTTTTTTAACTAAAATTACAAATATCATTTATTAAAAAAAAAAAAAAATTATTCACAATTTAAGATTTTGTAATTAATATAATTATTTTGGTAATAGGTGCAAAACCAACAATCTGTTTGCTTGATTCTATGAATTTGGTGATAAGAGACAACTTGTACTGTTTCCTGTGTTGATATTATTAAGGACAACAAAATTTGGGAAATCGTATTAACACAATTCTTTAAACCAAGTTCGCATTATGGAATCTAACAGCGGAATTTTTATTCAAATTCGTTTCTTGAGATGGTTAACGACGACATGGGTTTTGCAGTGGCTTTGCCAGCTATAGAATCCATATTTAATTGAACATGTCTGCCAAAACTAACAAATACACATGGCTCATAATTTTGGCTATCACACGTATGTTTTAAGATTCATCTGACATAACAAAGAATGGTTCACAACGCCAAATTGAATACCCAGTACAATGAATTTGTGTTTTTTGAAGCACTTAAGAGAAAAAGCGCATAATCGAGAACTTTAGTAAGAGAGGTCTTATACAGCAGTAAATGATAACGAACAATTTTTGCAAAAAGCTGCTATTTTAGTGCTGACAACGAAGAAGGTTTTAAAGCGAAAAAAAATAAAAATATATTATGGTGTACAAAAATGATTGAAAAAGGCATTTTAACAAGTAAACGCAATATACTCGTAGGTAGCCTTTTAAAAAGCACCTTAGGAGTGCTTTGCTTCCATGCTTTATTAGGTTAAAAGGGGCGCTTATTGTAAGCTGAAAATAGTTCTCCAAGCCGGGAACACCCCATACAAAAATCAGGCATCCCATCATCTGGCTTGAAGAGAATTCATACATCTTAGAGCCGGTTTTTACTGGGTACTTATTTATATTCACTTTCTATTGTTTCTCAGTTAATTAAAAATGTTTTTTATGAAGCATACATATCTCGCTAACTCAAAATTTTTATTTATTCACTTTTTGGAAAAATTCGACACGTTATATTCATATCTACCCGCTCCAAAAATATTGTGGTATTTTGTCTACTTTTTGGTGATTAAGCGTTTGGCTTAAAAATATGTTAAAAATATTCATTTGCCTTTAATAGAAAATTAAAAAAAAGTTTTGCTTCTACTGAAAATTTTCAAATTTTGTAGCTTAAACCCTCTTTATGATCAAGAGCGATATGTGTAAATAAATTTGTTTTAATGTATATTTGCCGCCACAAATAAATAACTTGCAAAACAGCTGATGTCATATGACTTGCCAGTTTAATATAGAACACGCTCTAATTTAAAATTTTTGCACTGCAAATTATCATTTTTAATTCATTTCATGTTGTAAAAATTCCTTTCCTAATTTAATGAAAATTAAATTTAATGAACTTTAGCCTGAATAAAATATAAAAAATTTGGATTGAAAACCAAATAACCACAATACCTGCAAATGACAATACTACACTTTGAGCTGACATTTACAAAAGCTATTTTTCTTCTACGCGAAATGTTGCATTTTGCTGTGGAAAATTTGACAAGCACACTGCTAAATACAATACATGTCGTCTAAAATTAATCAAGTTCGTTTCATGAGTCTTTTGTTTTACACAACTAAAAGTGATCTTTTGTAAAATTACTCTAGAGGGAAGCGAACTGACTCCAAAGTAGTCCCGTGATAGGTCTTTGGTGGTAGGGACCGGGTCACTTCATATGAATGTGACCTATCACTTTTACATGGGGTTGCCATTGGAGGGGGTCAATTGACACCTAACAGCCACCATATGACAAGTCAGACATCTATTCTCAATGAACGTGTTTAGTGTTACTTACTGCAATGGAGTATCATTTTAATACAATGTGGTGCTATTTCAATTAAACAAGTCCTAGAACTTAATTTAAGAATCAAATTTAAGAAAGCCCCAAAAAAATGTGTTACACCACCGGTGAATACTGTACTGTAATTCATAACGTTTTCTACCTTTTGGTTCGTCATAAACTAGTTAAATGATTGGTTCTCCATTCAGTGGTCACGAGTTCTTACTTTTTGTAATTGTTCTATTTTCACAAATCCCAGGACCAGTCTGCTGGAACAATTGACACAAAATTCTTTTAATCAAGTATCTTTCTTAAGTCTTTTGTTTTATACTACATAATGGGATCCATTGTAAAATTTAAATAAAATAGACATTTTTTTGCACAAAAGTTTCTACTTTTTTTTAATTTAATTGCCCATACGTACAGGGTCTTTCAAGTCTTTTTTTTTTATATCAAGTATACTTATTGAAATGGGTTTTTTTAAACCAATTACGAAAATAAGAGATCTGAAAAAGCCACATCTTTTAAAATTGTGAATAATTTTAGTCTTTTAAAGTCACAGTAAATGTGTATATAACAATCGAAAATTTTAATTAAACTGAATGGGTGGATTTTTGTTCTGGTCAATTAGCTGATTGCATACCTTCTCCTTGTATAAAAGCTGCAGTTAATTAATATCTACGGCAAACACAGAGAGCAACGGCTGCTTCCTTGTTTAAAGATACACTCTGTGATTTTGATATCAATAACAGCGAGCAAGAAGCCCCCTAATAACCCTCACCACTAACTGGTACAGGGTTTATTTTTACTATGGTTTTCGTTGTATCAAATATAACTCTGGTTAGTTGTGATCTGATTAATAAAATATCTCCCAGTTCGGTGTATAGCGACAGTTGGGTGCCAAGACGCTCCGGGGATAAGTTTAAAAAGGAGAAACGAGGATACATTTTAATGGAAATATTTTAATTTTTATAAATTATTTGACCTTTTATTACGCTTATTCCTTTTTCTTCGAGCTCATGTCTCTCTAAAGACGTTTCATAAAGGAGTAACAAAATATTAAAATAAACGTATTTTTTGAAATTACTGGCCTTATGCTCGAATATATTGCAATTAATGAAAATATGTCTTTTAAAAGCATTCTGAATTATGAAAAATGGCTAACACTTTTGTAGAACATATCATCTCTGCACTCACCTTTCTTAGCGATGGTTTTCATGATTTGTTAGAAAAGAGCCAACAAATACCCTTATGAAGGGGAACTAGCGGACTTATATGTTCAACAAAAAAATTTAACAGATGGAAAGAACAGATATTTTCATATATCGATACGCAATATAAACAGGCAAAAAGGGGGGAAAATGTAACACCCAAAAAAAAAAAATTTTGATGTGTTGTCCTCCTATATGAGAATCCCGTATCCCGCAAACAAAAACGCAGTCGCACTCTTCAAAGCTCGTTTGACTAACCACAATTTTTAATATATTCTTTTTAACAGCTCTGAACATCTATATCCCACTGAACTACCGCTATGTTTTCAAAAGCTTGATGAACGTGCTAAAACCGACACAGACAAAACTGCTTACAACAATGATGTTTTGTCCGTCCATCCGTCCGTCTGTTTGTCCCATTGCTATTACGGTTTGCTGCCACAAACAACAAGTCACTAACTACTTCAACCATTATCAACTACAACAGATCGATTGTCTCCGAAAATATGTTGGCAATGTAACCAAATTTGGTAATAAAAGAAGCATAAACTATTTCCACCAACAGGTCTACCAAACAACTTGGACTAATGCAATGTATGAAATGCTCTTTTTTTTAACGCTTTTATAAGTATAACTATGCATGCATACGCACGCTCTTATTCTCGTTATCAGAGACAAAATGATCAGTAACATTCGGTCTGTTGGTCTGTCCGTCAGTCAGACATATAGAATAGGCGGAAGGATCGACAATCATACAAACAGCAGACTTATGTATGTATGTATGTGTTTTGTTAAGCACAACGTTATAAAACGGAGATCTTTGTGCCAGTTTAGGAAAATGTAAGTAAACCATATGTTCAAAGTTTTCAGGCTGGCTGGGATGACTAAAGTTGGCTGTATGGTTTGTTCGTTTGTTGGTTATTTAATGGTTTAAACGTGGTGGAAAAAGGGCATCTACTCCTTTATTAAAGACATAAATGGAAATGATGGGAGTTTGAAGAGTTTCTTATTAGTGCCAGAGTATGCGCCGACATTAAAGTGTTTTAAATATGACTATATAGAAACAAAAGTACATAAACATAACTGAGATGGATATGAAGTAAACTGAACTGAACTTTAACTTAACTTAACTGGACTGTTGATCGCAATACCAAATGTTGTAGGTATTAATGCAATACAGTGGGCCATAAGGAAATTGTTGATATAATTATCATATTAGTTTGTATAGAGAAAAAAAAGTTATGAAAACAATCCAAATTAAAGGATGTTACCAGAAATTACTTATGTCATAGTTATTGACATTATTTTGATATTACAGATTTCGTTAGTCTAAACTCCTCTTAACTACTGTATTTAGGCGTTCACTATTTTTAAACATACTTGGCCATTTTAGGCTACAAAGTGTGTGCTCTGGAGTATTGTATGCTCTGGAGTACGAACGTGTATGAAATGGTATGGTATGATTCTTTTAATGGCATTTAAATATATTTATATTCCACAAAGGTTGTGTTACATTTGTGATGCTGTTATTTTTTATTGGTGTGCATGGGTGTGTTCATTTGGATGCATTTATTGAATATTGTTGTTTCATATTCCAAACCAAGTTGTTGTTTTTTTTTTGTGCGAGTTCAACATGTTTTGCAAGTTGTTACTGACGCCTGACAAGCGATAACAATTGGTTTTATATCATGCTCAAATTGTCATATGACTTGACATTATTTTTTTTGCTTGCATTTAACTTTGCGAAAGATCTGGCGTTCTTATTCTACTCAATTTTACCATATCGATAAACATCAGGGTTAGCGCCTTGTCCTTATTTATATTCGTATTAAAAATATACAACTATAAAAAAATCATGGCTTGAAATTGAAGCGTTTGCACTAGGAGTGAAATGTGTGTGTGTGTGTATCTGGCTTTAAATGAATCTAGACATTATAAAAAAAAATTCGAATGCCGTGTTGTGTATTCTATGGGATTATCGGTTTTTCTTGGATCTTCCGGAAAATTTTATTGTTTTTAATTCCCAGAAATTTAATGCGATATTCGCTGAATGTTTGGTTAGAAAAAATTAGAAAAATTATGGAAAAAATACTTCAACTCACTTCTGTATTCAGATGAAAGCTAAAAAGCTTTTATTTAACCTAGACAAAAACACACTTTGTTCTTTTTCAGTTGTTAGAATAATTGGGCCAAACTTCTTCAAAAGTTAATGTTTGTTTTCATAAAAATATCTTAAATTAAATATAAAGCGTTTGTTAAATTTAATAATATAATTTTGTGAGCTGGTTTACACTTTATCAATCCTACCACAGGTTTAACTAGTACCACTGCCTCTAAAAAAATAACTGTAAATTTTTTTTCTGTTTTTTTAATTCAAATAATAATAAGTCCAACAAATTTATATTTTTTGCAATACTAGGGCCCTGTGTCTCAAAACTATAAATTACAAAACTACAAGTAAAACACATTTGTATAGGAGCTATGGTCAAATATTGAACGATTTAAAAAAATATGGTAAGATTATTTTGGGCCTAATTAAATCTAAATACCAACATTCCGGAAAGAAGTTTGCATGGGGTCCATGTGAAATTGTGGACCGATACTCACAATTTTCAATCCTTTGTGATAATTGAAACACATACAGGGTGTCCGCCGGGAAGGTATACTACTTTGTTCGTTTATAATTTGTTTATTAGATTAAATGAAAGAGAATAATTCTTATATTGATAAATGTCTTATTTATTGTCGGCAATTATATATGGAATACAATATCAGATAAATGTCCGCTTCTGTTAGCCTCACCAATGCGAACCCTTTTGAGCACGTTTGTCATTACATTCTCATACATTTCACGCGGTATTTCATTAATTTCATCACGAATATTTTGTTTGAGTTGCTCAAGCGTTTCTGGTTTGTTTTCATAAGTCTTGCTAATTAATTCATTTATTAATGATGTGCTAATAATCCCAATTTTTGAATGAAAACACTGAAATTTATTGTCGTGGGAAAGCTAGTTTCTATGCGCATTTCGCTGGTTGCTTAGGCCAGCTCGTCAGAAAACTTTTTCCAAATACTTTAGAAAAGTTAAAAATATTATACAAGTAAGACCATAAAGTGAATAAGAATTTTAAAACACTCAGGTCTTAAATGTAACAATATCAAAGCTTCAACAAAGTCACAACAATAAAACGTCAATCTTTTCTTTCTTACATTCTTTTGCTTTTAAGATATCCCCCAAAAAAAGAAGTCCGGGGAAGTCAAATCAGGCGACCGTGGAGGCCAATCAACATCACCATTTCTTGAAATAACTTGTTGTGGAAAGAGGTCTCGCAGTAATTCCATTGCAATCCAGGCTGTATGCAATGTGGCACCATCTTCTTGATACCACATGTTAATCAAGCCCAAAGCATGCAGTTGTGGTGTTAAAAAGTTTTCAATCATATGACGATATCGCTCCCCATTCACAGTTACCGTTACGCCGTTTTCATTTTCAAAGAAATAAGGTCCAATGATTCCTCCTGACCAAATTGCTCACCAGACTGTCACTTTTAATGGATGAAAAGGTGACTGATGAATTGCAGTACGTTATGGTCCATGCTTGGGCTTATCACCTACAGACCCTCTTCGAAATCATTCACTACACGATAAATAGTGCGTTTTGTTGGCACGTTGTTGCTCCCAAAAATTTCACGTAACTTTCTAATTGTCACAGTAATCGATGATTGATTTTGATAAAATGTTTTAGCGATTAAAACACATTGGCTTATCGAATATTTTTCCATAATAAATTTGCCACGTGTCTACTTCAGGACTGCCAAATATGAACTGTCAAGACTAATGTTTACCAAAATGGCGGCAAAACAAAGTATACCTTCCCGGCGGACAACCTGTACCATCAAATTATCTACTTCAGGACTGCCAAATATGAACTGTCAAGACTAATGTTTACCAAAATGGCGGCAAAACAAAGTATACCTTCCCGGCGGACAACCTGTACCATCAAATTATCTTCTTCAGGACTGCCAAATATGAACTGTCAAGACTAATATTTACCAAAATGGCGGCAAAACAAAGTATACCTTCCCGGCGGACAACCTGTACCATCAAATTATCTTCAAAAATGCAACCTGTGCTTTGCGCACAAGGTTATAATTTTATACTAAAGGGTGAATCTTAAACCGGTTGTTAAGCTCATCAGCACAAACGCATATAAACCCCCTCCATACTTTGGAGGGCAAACAAAATGTTTTGGAGTAATTTCATTCAAATGATAAAAGTGTTCTGCAGGCTGTTCCAGACAGCTACAAAAGTAATTATGTGATTTAGGAGGACACTTAACCTTTAGTTTTTTTTTAATATTTTTTTGATCCTCTAAAGTTCTATTCCCCTGAAATTAAAATTTGACTAAAATTCAGTACCCTTAAAGACATTTAGGCAATAATTGTGTTGAAACCAAAAACCAAGTCAAAATTATTGTTATACTAGCGGATTTCAGTGTTCGATGCAAACGGTCTTGCGAAAGTGCAAATGCAAATTATTGTAGCTTTTGTTGCAGTCCAGCAACAAAATACACAAAATTGCAATTGTTACATCATTGCTTTTGCGCAATACTAAGACTGTACAGCTTTTTCTGCCACGTGTATTACGTTTGCAGGGATCCAACTCGAACAGCTTACATTTGTAAAAAAATCTACTAATGCTGCGATAATATTTTCTTTTACACTTCTTCGTGATGTTTTCAAATAATTTTAGAAAATAATCAAACTCCTCTGTAAGTTTCCACGTACTTCTGATTCTGTATATCAGCTGTTACCTAATTTGCATCTAGCATTGCAGTTGCTTTAAATACCGCTCACTGTCAATGACAAAATTATTGCAATAACAAGCAGTTGCAACCTAAAGCGTACCAAACACTGAATACCGCTTTTGCGTTTAAAAATTTTCAACGCCACAAGATATGCAACTTTTGAAATTTAAAAATTCAATATGAGTTTCTGTAAAAAGCAAAAACAAAATTATAAAATATTTTTGACTTAGTTTTTGGTTTCAATGTAATTTTGAACGTTGCTTTGCTTTTTGCACATAAGGGCCTTAATAACACACCATGTATAATAGTTACAATGATACAGCATTCCACTTCTTAAATACGAATATCCTTCCTAAACAACAATGAAAATTGCATCCCATTATCGATATGAGTTTGCGAGGAATGATAATTTTCTTCGGATAAAATAAACAACCCAGCAAAAACTTACATTGAAAAGTAATGAGTTAAAAAGCTATTATAACTACTCTTCACTACTTATACATTGGCATTTTAACTCATTATTTTAACACGCTGATGTCATTGGAGGCAAGTACTTACCACCCTCGCTTACAAATAGGGAGTTAAATAAGTCATTACCACAATCGCTTACAAATAGGGATTTAAATAAGTCATTACCACATTCGCTTACAAATAGGGAGTTAAATAAGTCATTACCACATACGCTTACAAATATGTACTTTACATCAACAAAACTGAATTTGTCCCACAAATTGTGTTTTTAATTTAATTTACTTTCTAATGCAATATTTTACTACCCTGCATTGAGGACATCAATTAAGTATTTACATTTTTCATACACAGAAAAAAGTTGTTATCACTTAAAAAATAGTTCAAAAAGTATTTAAATTTAATTAATATGATAATTGAATCAATTATTTTTTTAGTTGAGAGAAAATAAATAATATAATTTTGATTTAATTAATATTTAAGTTATTTTGAAATAAATTTTTAATTAAAATATTAATTAAATATCAAAAATATTAATTGACTTTTTCGTTTAAAATAAAATAATTAAAACTTGTAGAATTGTTGTTGGGAATTGTCAATATTTAATTAAATAAATTAACATTTTGTTTGAAATGGCAAAGTCTTTTGATCATTTTTTTAATTAAAATTAATAATATCATTTATTGAAAAAAATTTCCATTTTTACAATTTTAAGTAATCGATATAATCATTTTGGTAATAGGTGCAAAATTAACAAATTGTTTGCTTGATCCTATGAATTTGGAATGAATTCAAATTTATCACAAATAATTAATCATTTATAAGAAATATAAAAAAAACTGTAAGAACAAATATGTATTTAAATTCAATTTGTATTAGATTTGAATAAATAAAACCTCAAAGGCATTTTATTATGAATTAATTATAAATTTCGTTAATCAGCTAATAATTAAGTACTGATGTATCAGATTATATGTCAGTCATTACTAAACTTCTTCTATGTAATGCAGATGGTATGCAGTTGTCATTGAAAAGTAAGTTGTTCAGTAATTGCAAGTGATTACCAAGTTTTTGCTGGGAAATATCACATTTTTCTAAAATAACATAACAAAGTTTTAACATGTTTACTAATTAATTGCTAGAAAATTTTGGACTTTTAGCCAATGAAATTAGTTTCTGATCCACTGTGCACCAGTGACAATTATATATCGATACTAGTGATGCCAATAGTAGGGAATTTTCCCTTTTTCAGAAAATTTACAGCGTAGGGAAAAAAGGACAGATATTTTATTTTTAGGCAAATGTTGGGAATTTTCAAAATATTGTCTCATTTTCAATTCATAGCGTAAAAATACGTAAATATTCGTATTATTTTCATTTAAAAATTTAAATTGTTCATATACAATAGCATTAAGGTACAAATGTAGTTTTTACTAAGAGCCCTAACAGCCTGGCAATCTTCAGCAAGTGCCAAAACCATGTACGTGTATATATGAGGTGGCGCCGAATATTTGGGTTCACATTTGCGAACTATTCTCTTATTTTTGTTATTTGCTTCGCACTCACATTCGCTAAAATGTATGCGAATATTAAAGGAGAATGTTTAAAGAATGAATTTATACAAAGCCGAGAAAAAACAGTCACAACTTCTAAACAAAGAGATATAAAGTCATAAAATTTGGAATTTTTAAAATTTTTAATGAAAACTTTTAAGCATGCGGAAGGATACACTTTTAAAAGTATTTTTTTTTTAAATTTTGTTTAGGGGAACAGAAATAAAATTTTTTTTAAATTCAACAAAGCATTCCCTTTTATTTGGTACCGAGCTTGGTAAAAAGTATTAGATACTTATATTAATAAAAAAAGTATTCTTGAAAAAGATTAAGTCCTTTAAAAAGGACAAAAGATGAGGAATTGAAAATCAAACACACACTTTGACTTAGTTTTGACTCTAGATTGAAGGATATACAGTGGCGTTTCCGCCAAAAAGAAAAAAATTTAATTTGTCACACATTTTTTGTTTTTTAATTGAATTTTTACATATTGCACTCAATCTACAAGAGGGTATTAACTCGAAATTTTTATTTTTTCACTTTTTTTAATAAATCGACAAGTTATATTCATATCTAACCACTGTAAGAATATCGTGCTATTTGGTCTACTTTTTGGTAATGAAACGGTTGGTTTTAAAATAGTTTTTTATATGCATTCAATGTTAAATTAAACATTGTTTTTCTTCTACTGAAAATTTTTCAATTTTGAGTTAATACCCTCTTGTTGATTAAGTGCGATATGTGAGTATGTTTATTTTGGTTTTTTCTTGATGTTAATAAATGCTTCTTTTTAATAAAAGTTAATAAATCCTTTAATTACAATATTTACAAAATGTTAACAGAGTATGTATTTATTTGCTTGAAGCTAAAAACAATACATTTTTACTGCCAGGCCCACAACATCGACTAGAACATTTCTTTCGTATTTTTATATTGAAAACAATAATAAAAAACTAAAATTTGTTTTTGTTTTCAATATAAATATACGAAAGAAATGTTCTTTTCGACATTGTGAGCCTGGCAGTTAATTTTATTTAGACACGTGAGGAATGTTTTGAAATTTCTCTTAGCATCACTGATCGATACTCAAAACCCAAAAGGCCCTATATTACATTTTTACAGCAGCAGCAAAAAACTATTTAAAACGATAAAATGATAAACTTGCAAAACCTACCTGTTGTTTTGACAATGTTGCATATTATACAGACTGCTTATTAGGTATTTTGCTGTTTATCATAGAGTTTTTTAGAAGTGCTTTTTCACACTCTTCAACTTTAAGCCGTCAAATCTTAAGTCTTTAAATCTTAAGGAGAAAAAAGAAAAGAAATGGGGTTTCTCCTTCTCTCCTAAAAGCTCAAGCATATAAGGGAATTGAAGTTTTTGGTTATAAAAGTATTCCAAATTTTTTTTGTGGACATTTGTAATGATGCAGTACATCAGAATCAATGAAAAAGTCGATTTAAAATTTTTGGTTATTTAGGGCCTTTTGCATTTTTGGTAACGATATGCAAACTAATCATAATATATTTAAAAAATATTCGTTTATTTTTCGTTTAATCTGTTTCAAATGGTACAAAATCTGATTCAAAGGTACTATGGTAATATTTTTAATATTTATTTCAAATCACTGTCAGTGTAAACACACATTTCACAGGTATAACTGATTGCGAACTCGCATATTATGCTCGTAAACAATCGCTGGTATGTTGAAAATCAAGCAAAAGTAAAGTTTAATAAAATGAAAAATAAAAAAAAAACATTAAAAAAAAACTATAAAAAGTAAAGAAAAACAAAAATTTAATTACATAAATTATATCTAAGGAGGAAAAGAATGTACTCGCATGTATAACTTCATGACTGACTAAACTGTTGAATGGCTGGCTGTATTCTGTTGTCGTTGTTGTTGGCGGTTGGGATGGCTGACTGGTAGGTGAGTTGGTTCATATGATGTTTGGTCGGTTAGGTGGTTTGTTTACGTTTAAAGTCTGTGGGGAGGAGTATGGAATTTTTAACTTTTAAAAATATTCTAACCAAAAATGGTCACATGGTAGAATGAAGGAATGTTTCATGTTAAAATTTTTTGATATCTCAAAGGATTTTACAACAATGGTCATATGGAATGTTTGAAATCAATGAAAAAAAAAATTAAAAAGAAAAGATTTCCACTTTGTTTTAACATTATCTAGAAATGACCTTTGTTTGAATTGATAGCTTTGTCTGTGTATCTGACAATAATGTAAAAAAATACCATATTGTCAGTTTTATTTAAACAATTAATGTCACCTGTCATTTGAAATTTGCTCTTTAATAACAAAATGCGATTGTCCCTCTAACTGCATCTCGTTTTCCCTTTCCAACACTTTTTTTTTTTTTATTATTTTGTGTCGCATTGTTTAACTAAGTATTTTAAAATGTAAATTTAATTAATTTTCTCTGTCCACAACAAAATACTTGCCACTGCTTTTGCTCTTGACACGCATTAAATCAATCAATTAATTTATTAAATTGCAGTTGTTGTTTTACTTTTGTGCATTTAATTTGAAATATGAATAACAAAAAAAAAAAAAAAAAAATAAAAAATTGCAAACAATTTAGTCGCCACTAATTATTTAAACGTTTTCTTGGCATTTCTAACGTATCAAAAACAGCTGTTGCTTCGAAACAACATCTGTTTTTATTTAGAATTGAAATTATGAATAAATTTATTTTCAAATAGTCATGTGTAATAATTGTAATCCAAACAACAAATTGCATCATATTAAAGCGCACATTACGTTTTTTTTAAATTTTTTTTTTTTTTTTACTGAAATAACTGAAAATAATATTAGTCGTATTTTGCATTAATAATACATACACACATGACAAATATCCTAACACCAATTATTTGCCATATGTTTTCGAATGGCAAGATTTAAAATAGTTTGATTACAGTTTGATGCCACTACAAGATAAAATGTTCTCTTTGACGTTAAATAATCGCTTGCAGTTAAGTTTGATTGAAATCTTGAATAGTGATGTTAGAATATAAAATGTTGTTTGTTATCTATTGTCAATTAACTATTACGGCATAACATTTGACAGATTAAAATATGGATTTAAAAGTAATTAAATGGAAACTAAAGTAGCACCTGATAGAAGCTTTAATATATCGAGGGTTATTATACAAATAGTGCTATCAGCAAAATCAGAATTTTACAGGAGAGCGAAAAATCTGATTTTTTCTATAACTCTAATGGCTAATAAATCAGTGAGTGTTTAAACGCTGGTTTAGTTGAACTAAACTTAAATTTATATGTAGCTTAAACTCAACAGTTGTAAATCAGTGTCCCTTGTTTTATATGTAGTGTAAAAAGTAACATGTGGCAGCACTACGATAAATGTTGACAAATTCATATGGTTTGTATTGGTAGCTTAAACGCCCAATTTTATGCGTTTAAAGGTGGTTTATATGTTTTCTGATTTATACATTTGTTGGTTTAAACACATTTTAAACCAAAAAGGGAGTTTAACTTGCTCTGATTTATTAGCCCTAAGAGTATTACCTAAACTTTGTTTTACAATGTAATTCAAAATAAACGTCTTAATCATACATTTATGAATTTTTTTTAATTCCAGATATTTGCACTTATATGTCTGATAGAACTATTTACTAATTAAAATTGTATCGATTTGAACATTGAAATAAGCAGATAGCACTATTTGAACATAAATAAAATGAGCTGTAATGAATACTATTTGAGATTTTAATTTAAGTAACACGAAGTTTTATTAAAATAATTATTTTTTTTTAACAGAACAAATTTAATGAAAAAGTAAAATAGTAAGAAACGCGTAATCATATTAATATAACTCGATATTATATTTATTAATTTACCTATATTCGAAAGCAATAAAAAATATATTTTTATTCGCATCTTTTAAATTATCATAAAAAGAATGATATTCTTGCGGAATTACAGGATTTAATGCTTGTAAGTGCTTCCATTGCTAAGTTGAATAGGGCGTGGGCCAGATTGTAAGGTATTCGCTTCTATATGAGCGCTGTATGTTTTAATTGCAGTCGAAAGGTTATTGTATTCGTCATCAAAACTAACTTTCTACATTATGTCACTACTTGGTAGATATCACTTTTTTATCGACCTGGTCTAATGGATGTGAAACGAATAAGTTTTTTGTTGGTATAGTCTTTAAAGAAATCATAATTCAGATATAGACTATCAAAAGGCATTTTAACAATTTTATTATCAATTTTGATTGTCTCTCTGGCATTTTTTGTTATTTTAACATAATCCTTGGGCAAATAAATTGTCTGATTTTTCAGCTTTATATCAATCTTAGCGTGCGCACTGTCGCACACCATTTATTATTTTTATTTTCTATAGAAAAAACGGAGAGTGCATTCGATAAATAGTGGTTACGATTTTGATAGCCACAACCATCGGAATATAAAATAAACGTCGATGCGGACAGATTCCCATTACTTTAATTCCACCAGTAATTTGAACATTGATGGGTTGCGATTAGAGATGAGCGATATTTCTGTACCTGTGATTTAATCACTGTTACTGAAAAATCACGAATCATAGTTGTGACCAAATTTGTCAAGTAACAGGTACTTTCTAAGTCGTTCTTTTTGTCTTTTGTTACATATACAAATTTATGATATTTCACTGTTTGTATGGGTAATAGCGTTTTTTTGAATGAAATGTCGAATGATATTGCTGTTCCTTTCATTCTCTCTTCTATCTTATTAGAATTTTTTTATGCCAACATTTATTTGTTCAAGTAGGTATGTATATGAAAGTAAACAGAGTTGAAAGCTCTAACAATTTGTTGTTGTTTCTTTGTAAAGTGCTTACAAAAGCTCTTGCAAAAGCTCGCGCATTGTACATATAGCTTGGCCGCAATTGCTATAAAAGAACAGAATACTGATAAACCGTGATCACAATCACAGTTTAAAGGAGCAGTGATTTTTAAATTACATTCACTAATCACTATGATCTTTAAAAATCACGGGATCGCTCATCTCTAGTTGCGATGTTATAAATTGTAAAGCTGAGTACTTGAAGGCGCTGTTTATAGTATCGAGACATAGTTTTACTGCTTGCTCATGCATGATATAAATAAATATATAAATAAAAATTTATACTTTGGACAAAAACTCATCCAGAAATTTTTTGCAGTTTTTTTTTGCAAAATGTCTTCAACGAATTTTAAAATAATATTAGTTTTTGATATGAAGACACAATTCCCAACCTTTTGATGTTTAATATGTCTACTTTGTAATAACAATTTTTATCATTTTATTATATACAGTAATATTTTTTATGTAGAAGATATCACTTTTTTACAAAAAAAAAAAAAAAACGTGTGTGTTAGATAGCACAATACAATTAGTCAATTCACAAGGTATCCTAACATGTCATATTGTCAAAATGTCCTAATATTTCACAATGGTTTAAAAATATTGTTGTTGGATTGTTAACAAAAAGTGTCTTAAAAAAATAGAACGTTGCTTGCTGTGTTTATTGTGCTGTCGTAATTAATCAGAAAAGTCCAGCGCTGAGCGGCTGAGCCGTACAACAATATTTTTAAACCATTGTGAAATATTAGGACATTTTGACAATAAGACATGTTAGGATACCTTGTGAATTGACTAAATATTTATGAAAAAAAAAAACCTTTCGGGAAAAATTTTTTTTTTCAAATTTAAATGAAAGATGCCCTTTCAGTCAGTGAATTCGTTTCTATAAAAAACACATTTTCGTTAAATTGCAAACAGCACTATTTGAATAATAACCCTCGATATAAAGAAATAAAGAGCTTATCTATATACTAATATTATAAAGCGGAAAAGTTTGTATATAAGAAGATCTTTGTAAGAGATAAACTTTAGAACTGCGGGTCTGATTTGAAAATGTGTTTCAACAAAATGAAGAATAGAACCTTCTAACGGATAAAGGTTATATAAAGTTCCACTAGAGTGCTTAGTAAGTGTAAAAATCTGGCACAGTGAAATTAATATTTTCTTAGTATTTAATGTTTAGCGCCCCTGGACCCTAACATTTTTTATGAATATGGGGGTTTGTTTAGAATGTACCAGTCAAACGGACTACGTCGCACAGTGGCTGATCACCATTTTTCATCGGTCAAAAATCTGCAACTTTTAAACCGATAGAGATAATTTTCCAATTTTATTTTGGTTGAAAGAAGACTTCTTGAACTTTCCTACAGTTTTTATTTAATTAATATCGGCTAAGCAGTTGTTGAGAAATTTAAGGACAAAATTGAACTTTTGATGTTTTTTAGCATTTAGTTTGAAAATGCTTTTAATTGAGATTGAGAATAATTGTGATTTTTTATTCAAAAAGGGTGATGTTTTTATGTGCACTGTTTTAAAAACTTGTAGATCTACATAACTGTTCAATTTCATTATGATATCTTCATTCATGTGCGATTTATTAAATGTCAAGCCTTAAAATTAATATGTTTTTACTCATATTGAAAGGCCTTTCATTCATTTACACTATTAATATAATATAATAGAGATAGAGATATCACAATTAAGTTTTAAGGCTATGTAGACCGAAAGGATCTTAACACAGTGGGCTAAGGAGCATCCCCACTTTAGATTAAGAAATACCCCAAATTCCTAGTCCCGGAAAAACGCCTATAAAAAATTTTTTTTTCTACAAAAAATGGCAATACTGTCAATATATGCCACTCGATATTGATCAGAACTTTATTCTAATTTACATTACTATTCTAATTTAATAAAAATCGGAGTGTTGCATTATTAGAATTTCTTACTTAAATTAATTTGTTTGTTTGAAATTTTTTTTTTTTTTTGATAGAGAATAGAGAAACAAATGTCATTCAAATTGACTAAAAGTTACTTCTACGAGCATACTCATAATGTTTTCTCTTGAAAAATATTACGATTTTTATATAATGAAGAAAATATTTTTACTTATCAGCGATGTTCTTTCGCCATCTTTTGGTGAACAAGTTGAAAATGTGTATTCATATGTATGTATTATCTTTATTCCCATATACATTCGCCTCGAAAATACCACTATTCTTACAGAAAGATCCATAATCATTTAATAATACAACATACCATTGCTTGTAAAGTCTGCTTTTCTAACAATATAAAGTAAGTTTAACGCACTATTGATAACAGTTTGATATTAAACATAATCCACACGATACAAAACTCAAAAAATCTTTAAAAAATCAAAAAATCCGTTTTATCAGATCTCTAAAGGCAAAGGAGATAACTTAAACATTTAACCAACATACGTTGCACAAAATAACTTGCAGGAAAGTTGTTCGGGTGAAAAATAGGCCTTTGTTGGAGGTGTTTTTGGCTTAGTTTTTAGACAAAATAATATTGAATAAGAAAATAATAAACAATAAACTAAAATCATCGATAAAATTCATGCGGATGTAGGTAATACTAACACGTTTTTTAAATGGGTGAAATTTCATCCGAGGGACTTTTTCGTAATTTTTCAAATAATTTAGCAACATTTAGATTTACAAAAAGTTACTGTTATTAATGCAAAATTTTAATTAAAAATAATTTAAAAAGTCTTATTTAGATCAAGCTAAATGTTTAAGAGATATTAAATTTTGAAACATAAAATATGTGAAATTTCTAGCATATTTTTTTTAGGTCTGCTTAAGTCAATTTTTTTGCAATCCATAAATACTATGACGCCAATCGGGACTGGTTTTCGCAAATCCCTGGATTTGGGATTTCAAAAAATCAAATCAAAACCGAGATTTTTCAGGATATCGGAATTTTTCGGCATTTGGGATTTTTGAAAGTTAAAAGATAAATGCTGTTTATAGATATTTATTAAAAAAACAACGTTTTTAAAAGAGGTTAACAAACAAAAGTCTTACAGTACAAAGCTAAATATATAGTTATATTGATTACTAAAATTTTTAAAAATTTAAAATTGTGAGTTTTTTCTTAAAAAAAAAATTTATTACCAAAATCTTTTTTTCTGGTTAACCATAAAAATCTTATTTTAACAAAAGCACATTTTTATACCCACCACCACAGGCGGTAAGAATTATGTTGTGTATAAATTACACTACTTAATTTCGTGAATCGTCCCATAAATTACCGTTGGTCCTCTGCCCACACTTTAATTAGCCTTAACTTGTAAAGAGTAAAGTGTAATTTTTGCATTTGGTGCATCAGTGATATCAATTACGAAATAAAATCACACGGAACTTTTGGTTTTTCTTTTTGTTTTATGCATTTCAAAAGACATTTATTTCTTTAATTATTTTTCTTCTCAAATATCAATTTCTTTATAATTGTTAGACACGCTTAAAAAGAATAACAATGACAGTAGTTACAGGTGTAATTCAAATAAATATAAAGGATCAATATTGTGCTCCCTATCCTCTCAAGTGAGAATATCATGATGGTTAAACAAAAAAAAAAAAAAAAACCCGGGATTTGGGATTGGCATCCCTAATAAATACATACATTTTTGGCGAACTCTTTAAAAGTTTGAATATCTGAGGTGACCAATTTTAGAGGTCCACAAGTCACTCTCCCGACGCCCTATGGACCCGTGTTCTTCCAAAACAACTCAGAAGCTGCCCGGCTATGACAGTTTCATGAATTGCATTAGTTTCAGAATTTTTCTAAACAAATCGTTCGTAACCCATTGTGTTTTATTTCAGTAAAATTAAAGGAGTAACAAAAATGTTGCGAGTAACTTCATTCAATTGGAAAAAGTCTTCTACAGACAGTTCCAAACAGTTGAAAACGTATAAATATATATGGGGTTAAAGAGGACACTTTTAGCTTTCTGATGGTACTTAAAGCTCTTTAACCCCTTCTGAGCCTAACAAGTTCTATTCCTCTGAAATTCGGATTTAACTAAAATATAGAACCTGGGGAAACATATAATTACACATCAGTTATAAATGATGCAGTGATATAAAGAACCATTTCTTAAAGACAGCTATCCCACTACTATAACAAAAAACCCATTCAACCCATTATTGATCATAGTTTGCGAAAAATCATAATTTAAAAATCATAATAAATAAATTTGATCAGATTTACAAAAATTAAATTTTTTTCTAAAGTAACATAAAATATTTGCTTCCAGCAGCATGCCACACCCACAATTACCAATATTTTGCTCCAGTTTTTTTGGATACCTTAGTTCTCATATGTTTGCTATCGAATGGCATTAAAATTTTTGAAGTCGGCGATGACAAAAATTGGATGAAATTGAATTTTCAGCCACTGTGCGTCGATAGGTACACTAAAAGATGGGTCAAGAGCAACATTTTCATGTGTTACGTCCGTAAAAACCCATAATATACTCTCCACCTTCGGTGATGTGGGTACAAAAACCAAATTGATTTTTATAATTTAAAATTCTTTATTTTCTTTTTGAAAGAGTCGCTGTTTTTATACCCACACCACCAAAGAGGCGTTTGTGCTGAACAAAAATGGTGCCTATAAAAATTGTGAGAATCGATCCGTACAAAGATCTCTCATACAAAAATCTTCTGAATATAATTTTGTGCCCATTCACCATTTTTTTTTATGAATTATAATATGTTTCAATAAAACTTGCAAATATTTAATTGTTTGCTTGGAATTGCAGAGGCTGCTTAAATATACCATTTACTTTTTAACAGCCATAATTAGGTAAATGATTTAACATCTTGCTATTTCAAACATTTCTAAAAAGCAACGTCCTTGAAGCAATTAAGTGTAATTGTAATTATGTTGCAAATGTCACATGAATTTGCACAATATTCCCATTACAATTTTATGTTTTGTTCAAAATACTCAATTGTACGCGCTGACTGACATAGATACTACATATCTATATAAAATTGTTGCCCCAGACGGACTTAAAGCTAAACATTTTCGCCCGTTAACGTTGTTAGTTGAAAAGCACATGTTATGGCGGTTATTTTCCGCACAGGTGCTAAAAGTCGCGTGTCGCCTATTTAATTGAATAAATTTTAGCAAGACAGAATACAAAATTAAAGCATAGTAATGGTATAGAGGGTTTTATGCATTAATACATAGATATGAGTACCAAAGGAACGCACAGTGGGGAATTTAAAAAAATGAGGAAAAAACTCAAAACTTTCTGAAAGGTTGATAAAAGTTTTATAAAACTTTATACATATATCGCTAACAGAGGTTTAGCCGAGTTTAATTTTGAAACTTGAAATGTATGTACATTAGAGCGACTCAAAAAAAAAAGTGATTGTGTTACCCCTCTGAAAATAAAGGTTGATATGTTTTATGATGATTCCCAAAATATTTTGGTTCTAGCGTTGACCATCCATGAGCTGGACCGTTTTTAAAAAAGGTCTTTTTTCAGTTTTTCGAAGTTTTTTGTACTTTGCTCCAAGACGACATAAATAAAATTTGGTATCATCGAAAAGAGTTTTGAAGCAGCATCCAATGGTATATAAAACTTGACCACTTGCGACCTACTAATTGAGATATTTAACTAAATACATATTTTTGTTTCGGGTTTCCATACAAATTCTACGTATGTGGAAATAATGTTCTGCTTTTCAAATTGAATCTGTTTTAAAATAATGTTAACATGTTCTGTTTTTGTAATTTATCAAAATGTGAAAAATACAATAAGAAATATAAAATTAATAAAAAAAAAATACGTAGAATTTGTATGAAAACCCGAAACAAAAATATGTATTTAGTTAAATATCTCAATTAGTAGGTCGCAAGTGGTCAAGTTTTATATACCATTGGATGCTGCTTCAAAAACTCTTTTCGATGATAACAAATTTTATTTATGTCGTCTTGGAGCAAAGTACAAAAAAAATTCGAAAAACTGAAAAAATATCTTTTTTTTTTAAATGGTCCAGCTTACGGATGGTCAACGCTAGAACCAAAATATTTTGGGAATCATCATAAAACATATCAAGCTTTATTTTCAGAGGGGTAACTAAAACACTTTTTTCGGCTCCATACAACTTGAGTCGGTCTAATGTACATATACTTTTGCCCAATGGAAGCGCATCACTACTTTTAGTATGTTATAAGCAAAACCCGAAAAAATGTGCGATCAACGGCTTACAGATTATTGCGACATGTTACTAATAGTTGCTTGGTTTAAATTAAAAATTTAGGCATATTAATGAGTTTTCAAATAAATTCCTGAACACTCAAAATATTTTCCCCAGGAGCTTGAGAGAAATTTTAAACCGAATATGAACCCTTCGTCCCACCTGTGCTGGGGAACGGCATATAAAATTTGTGATAAATTTTCGTTCGAAACTTTTGTGATAAAAAAAAAAATCAAATTTAAAAGACCCTGCAGATCAAAGAAACACAAATTTCAAATACCCTGCAGATATGGGAAAAAACTAAATTTGTTTTTATAAAAGATTTTGGTTGGCAAAACTGCGATAAACATCTTTTAAGCTAGACCAGTAGTGCGATTCTGTAATAGATTTTTAACAATAGTTGTCATTGTTCAAAATTTAACAAGCAAATTAACAACTTTGCTATTCTGTAACATTTTAAACAATACTTGTTATCGTTAAGTCAGCTGTTTGCGTTTAGTAAACGACAACTTTTTTAGTGTTGTTTATTTATTGTTTAATACCCAAAAAAATAATAAATAAATGTTATTCAAAAAAAGAAAATATAATTTGAAAATGGTTATTGAATATTTTCAATTTTTTTAATGGTTAAAACCAGTGATGCCAAAAGTAGGGAATTTTCCCTTATTGTAGGAATTTTTTTGGAAAATTTCAAGCGTAGGGAAAAAGGGACAGATATTTTATTTTAAGGCAAATGTAGGGAATTTTAAAAAAAATATTATGTCATTTTCAGTATATTGTAAAAAATACTTAAATATTCGTAATATTTTAATTTAAAAGCTAATATTTTTCATATAGAATAGCGTTATATACAAATTTGTTATTTTTTAATAGAAACCCTATACTATGAGTCCTAACAGTCTGGAAATCTTCAACAAGTAGGGGAAAACAAATATAAGGGTTTTTATTTGCGAACTATTCGCTTATTTTTGCTATTTGCATTCCCATTTGCATTCGCTAAAATGTGTGCGAATATTATAAAGCGAATAGATATCTAATGAATGACATTTCTACATAGAAATTAATTTTGTTCCGACAAAAAACAATCGCACCTTCTAAACTAAAAGAAATTAACTTTTAAGGATATGGAAGGATATATTTTTAAAAGAAAAAAGCGTGTTTATAAAAAGTATAAAATGTACGAGTTTTAACCCTAGTTTGCCTAAAAAAAATTAACTATATTTGCTTGCTGCCTTTATTTTAAAGAACACAGGTTTAAAGTTCGAGAAAAATTATTATGAATGGAAAACGTTTAACTCTTATGTAGACATCTGGCTGGGACCACTTTTATTTTGTATGGAGTTTTTTGTGGCTATCGCAAAAATTCACACAACGAAATCCTAGACCTGGCTGGGACTACTTTTATATGTATGGGGTTTTATAGATAAAGCAAGAACATTTTGTTGTCAATTAGAATAATTCTTCGAAATATAAGTAAAGAAAGAATTTTTATGTGTTGCGTATGCTCTTTGATACGTTTCGTTTTGATTTTATTTACTACAGTACATATATAATAGGCCAACGCCGGTGGATACAATTTGCAACGACCACTGTGTTTAAATTTACCACCTTTTTCGTTTTCTTGCAAAAACACTTTGATTAAGGAATACATAAAGTTTCGTTTTAATATATTTAATAATTATATGATAAAATCTGGATAAAAGTCAAACAATTCCTCGCCAAGACCAGATATACACTTAAGGGCTTAGCAAAAACAAACCACGATTCATTTGTATATATGTATCAGAGATCAGCAATGAATCGCTTTTTCGCTACTCATACTGACTCATGAAATTTTAAGTATAAGTGAGTATAAATCATTTAAACTCAACTACTCTGATTGACTCACACTCACAAATATGAGTGTGACGTCGACTCATACTCACACATTTAAAAATGACATCAATTTGATTTGTAATTTCAGGAAAATACTTATAATACTCACATTGATTCAGCTCATTTAACTCATCCAAGTATATTTACAAGTTTAGTCAGTTTCTAACTAGTATAAAATGTATAAAAATATAAAAAAGCATAAAATTGTAAGTTTATACAGAACCATTTTGGGGAAATTACATTTTTTTTATTATTATTGATATTTATGAGCAGGTTGTAAAAAATGGATAGAAATAGTGAGATAAAGGAAAAAATAAATAGCGGAGTTTTCCAATTAGTGAAAAAACGGTAAGGTAGAAGCCCATTGTGGACTCACATTTTGCTTCGCTTATACACATTGAGTTCTGTTGAATCTAAATCAACCACTACATAAATGTTCTAAGTATGAGTACGATGAGTAAAATCAAACTTCTGAGTGAATATGAGTTTCGATCGAATTACAATAAGTATGAGTGCGTATAAGTACAAGAAATTATGAGTCATGATTCGGCTCTACTCACTTTTTCACTACTCATTGCTGATCTCTGATATGTATATAGAATATATTTATATAAAAATTAATCGTGGTGCTATATTAAACAAAATATAAAGCAGTAATGTTATAGACTATTTTGAAAAGTCTCAACGCTGCCCAAAAAAAATCCCTATCCCTACAACTTTTAAATGATAATATGTATATCAATGCAAGTAAAACCGTTGGTGTTAATGTGTATACCAGGCAAATAACTAAATTTTACGAACAATTTGGCATACAACTATATGGTGGGAAATATTGTTCAAGTACTGGATATCGATTTTTTAGGTGATTTGGGTTCAAAAATGTTCCTTACCAAACTTGATTTCTAAAAAATACAGAGTTTTTATACCCTCCGCCACACAAGTGATGAATGAGGGTATACTAATTTTGTCATTCCGTGTGAAACTTTTTTACTATACATCTGAGACCCCTTAAAGTATATATATTCTGGCTCCTTGAGTAATTCTAAGTCGATATAGCCATGTCCGTCTGTCTGTCCGTCTGTTGAAAACTTGATCTTAAATTGCTTGTAGTTATCCTAAGCAATTTGGGATTGAAGTCCAGCAACATCGGCTCAGTACGATCAGAACTATTAATCAAAATGAGGAACCACCACCTTAAGAACATTGGTAATTTTGATACAAATACTATCATAAATGGTGTAATTATGCACGGAATGATATTAAATTTTGCACTAACTGCGGATCACGATGTTAAATTTCGTTTACCATAGGCCCCATATAAAACCTAGTCGCTGTGTTTGTGGTTTTGGCCCAAAGTCGAAGGTAGTAAGATCTTACAAATTCAGCTTCACGAGCGTTTGTACCACTTGTGGGGAATTTCATCTACTGGTGAATATCCCTAGGTGCTGTTGCTATTTCATATACGCTGCTTGCTTTACAACCGCAGCAGACAGCTCCATTACCTGTATGTGTTGGTTCCTCTCACCCACAAGGGCGGTTGAAAAACCTATTGTTTGTCAGCTAGTGATTACCCAACCATGAGTTTAGGCCAACGCGGCAGGTGCTCACTGTATGACCTGGTATGTAGCAAAACATAGTCAGGGCTTACGGCTACCTTTTGGTGTTACATTCTCATCAGATATAAGTACAATCAATACCAGTTACTCAACAGAGGATAAATTCTCAAATCTCTCTAACTGGGTATCCGAATTGGTGTGATGGGAATCAGAAGCCCCTGGGACTAAGGCCCTTCACTGGTTACTTACGAGGGTTCTTCGGGAATCACGTAGTGGCTATTTACATTAAAACATCGGTCATAAGAGCTGATTTGCCAGCCATTGTGGTAAAGTTCGCCCTGCTGGCAGATGTGCCTAGGTGATGTTGGTAATCAACATAAGCGACTTTAAATAGCTTCAGTTTTTATGCAAGGGCCATATCATTCAATAAAATTAACACATGTGTACGTTACCTAATATGCCTCTCACACTTGAGCGTTGGTAAACACATTTTGTTCACTCCTTTTTTTAAGATCCTTTGGGTTAGGTCGTAAACACAGATATCACAGGTAAGTCCAAAATATTATTTCTGTCTTGCTATCAGTTAAAAACAAGATTACATCTGAAACATTTAATCGGAAAGAGCCATTGGGGTCATATTGTTGTATCGTACTCCTTTGCAGCTGGCGTTTGCAAGAAAAGAATGAAATATGACATTAAAATGTATTTTCAAAATGAATAAAAGCACAACAAACAAAATCTTTTAATAAATAACTGTATTCCCAAAAACAACTTTGATAATAAAAATTCGTGCAAGTGCACGAGCATAAAAAACTGAACTGGCAACTGGTTTTTATTTTGATTTCTTGCAAAACAATAAAAGCATTTTGTTTTTGTTTTGAATTTGTTTTTTCTTTACCCACTTACAACTACAATTAATGTTGGGAGAATTCCAACTAATTGTAGTGGGGAATGTAAGAAAAGATAAACTCACTGTTTTATTGTGGGTATTTTGTTTAAGCTTTGATATCGTTGCAAATAAGACTTTTTGAGTAATTCTCATTCCCTCTGTAGTCTTGTCTGCTGATTGCTTTGGCTTTTCTAAAATTATTTAGGAAAAACGTTTCCTGATGATCTGGCCTAAGCAACCAGTGAAATGCGCATAAGAACAGCTAATCCTCCAACAATAAATTTCAGTATTTTTGATCAATTATTCAATAGGGAATTAAGCACAACAAACAAAATCTTTTAAAAAAAATTTTATATTTTTGTTCAGGGGAACTGAAGTATATATATTTTTTAAATTCTATTTGGTACCGAGTTTGCTAAAAAACATTAGATACTTATATTACAAAACTTATTTCAAATAAGTATTTTTAAAAAATTTTAAGTCCTAAGGACAAAAAAAATCTTCTTTAAGGACAAAAGATGAGAAAATGAAAAATTAAGCACAGAAAAAAATATCAATGTTAAATTAACATGGCGCAATATTATTCATAAAAAATATTTAAGGTTTATAGAAGGTTTATGAAACGAATTTTCTATGGAAATTTGTTTGATAAACCTTTTATTAATCAAAAATATTTTTTATGAATATGGGGTTAAATGTTTAACGTAGGGAAAAGTAAAGGCACATTTTCTTTTCAACAATTATTTTTGGGAATACAAAATTAATAAGATTTCTATATGAAGTGGTAAATTGCCAATTTTTATTTTTGATAAAAACACTGAAATTTTTTGTTGTGGGAAAGCTAGTTGTTATTCCGATTACTTTGGTTGCTAAGGCCAGCTCGCCAGGAAAGCGAAATCCTTATAGAAACTAGCTTTCCCACAACAATAAATTTCAGTGTTTTTATCAAAAATAAAAATTGGGAATATAGCACTTCATATAGAAATTTTCTTCTGGTTGTACGGAAAAAAGGGAATTTTTCTTTTTTCTTTAAAATTTTTACTGGCATCACTGGTTAAAACGTTTTACTCACCTTCTTAAAAAAACAAATAGCTAAAAAAAAATTTGCTCAGTTTTAATCATTTGAACTGTTTATTTATTCATCTTTGTGCTTTTCGTTATTTTACCATTTATTTTGTTTGTTTGTTTTTTTTTTTGACAGACCACTTGCCGTTGATTTTTGTCTATGTTGTTACAATGTTGTGAACAATTTACAGAATCGCATAATCGTTAGTGACAACAGCAAAAAAGGTTGACAATCGCAACAACTGTTGTTATTGTTAAAAGTTACAGAGTCACACTACAGAGATGTCATACTTTGAGGCCATAAAATAATAGTTAATATACATGTAAGCCTCGATTTACGCGGTCTGTTGGGACTGAAGGAAGCATGTGTAAATCAATTTCCCGTAAAAAAAGGTTCAGGACTGGTACAAATTCCGTTAATGGGACCAGAAATTTAACATATTGCGTAAATCAAAACATGAGATACATACAAAATTTAATTTTTGGGCATAAAACCCGCATTAGGTCAAGAACACATAAAATTATGCATTTTTTTTTAATAATTTTATTTATACTTTTTAATAATTAATGGATATTTCTTATAGTGATATGCATAAGACTTTATTATTATAGTTTTATAAAACATTTGAATTAAAAAAGAACAAAAAAAAAAAAAAAAATAATTGAAACGTATTCGAATATTTCAAATCAAAAATATAAGAAACTTATGTCAATTGTAAACTAGTCAAAAACAAACTAAACCAAGGCGAATTGACTAAAAAACCAGTAAATTTTTACTGGTTACTGAAACAATTTAAAAAATTTTCAGTGAGCAGTAAAATTTTACTAGTTACTGAAAAAAAATTGCAGTAGTCTGTAAAAATTTTCAGTAAGCAGTAAATTTAAAATTTTTAATGCAGTATTTATTTATTTAATACAGTATGCCCATGCATGCTTAAAACATTGTATAAAAAAATCTATTAATTTTTGTAAAATATGTATGCACTTGTGCAGTTCCATTTTGGCGCACAGCTGGTGGAATTTCCTGAACCACAGTTCTGCATTTCGCGTAAAATAATGGTTGCCATCAGTTTTTGAGCATGTTTGATTACAATCGCGCAAAGCGCGGCAAGTTCAAAAAAAGGTTACTATTTCTATTGATCCGTGTTATATCTAAATCGGGTAAAAGAAAGTACCGCGTAAATTAAGGAATATTTGTACATCCCTATTTTTTTTTTCAAATACCCCACTGTAAAACATTTACTGTGCGCACATAAATAAATACAAAAGTAAATCAAATTTACTCCATTTCGCGTTGATTTTTTGTTTTTTTGTTCGTTGTAGCCTGCAGACTTAATTTAATCTATGACTAAGTCGCCGCACCGCCACTTTAAACTCAATCATCTACGAGTTTAGAATACAAGTAAGAAGACATGAGAA
The DNA here is from genome assembly GCA_943735925.1 of Pollenia amentaria. Lineage (NCBI taxonomy): Eukaryota > Metazoa > Arthropoda > Insecta > Diptera > Polleniidae > Pollenia > Pollenia amentaria. The sequence continues at coordinate 179,737,340 of OX031007.1, read as the reverse complement.
AAAACTTCTAAACAGTGTTTTTTATTAAGCAGTGTTATTTGAAAGATAATTTAAAACGTCTTGCTAAAATGTAGTCTGGAAATAGTGGAGTAGTAGCACACCGTTTTGAAAGCTCGTAAAGTTTGTGCTTTAAACTTGAGTAAATTGTTATTAAGTTTTTCATATAACATAAATTATCGAATAACTACAGTGTTCTTATAACTTCTGCTTCAACGGCATCATTTAACATCTAAACGAAACAGTTTGTATATTTTAACATTTTAATAACAATTATCTCTATCTTCTAACTACCAGTGATAGTAATAAGGATGATACTTAATTTTTTTTAATATAATGATTTAATTTAAGTCTAGTTTGGCGACACTTTTACCAGTTGTCTGTTGTCTTTGTTATTAATGTATTATAAGGCTGCATTTGTTAATTATGTGAAGGTTTTATTGTTCAGCTTCGCTACTGGAACTATTATTGCAATTAAGTGATTAGCCGATTAATTACTACCCGATTAACTGATCGGTTAATTTAAAATTGCCTTTTCGATTAACGATTAAATCGGTTAATTTCAGTCGATTAACCGACTAACCGATGTAACAAAATTTTTAACTTTTTGTAGTATTATAACCAGAGCTGTGGGGTCGTCAGAAAAAAGTGAGTTAGTACTAGACTCCGACTCCAAGCGCTGAAATTTTGTAAGTGCGACTCCGACTCCGACTCCTACACCGACACCGACTCCAACTTCTACTCTAGCATTGATGCTAAATGTATATGAGACTGTTCATAATAAGACTTTAAGTCTTTGTATACCCTTTCCCACTAGTGGTGAATGAGGGTATACTAAGTTTGTTATTCCGTGTGAAACCTTTTTATAATGCACCTAAGACCCCTTAAAATATATATATTCTGGTTTCTTGAGTAATTCTAAGTCGATTTAGCCATGTCCGTCTGTCCAAAACACGTTCAATTTCGAAAAATTCAAAAATAAGAACAATGTTGGTGTCAAATTGCTTCTATTTATCGTTAGCAGTTTGTGATTTAAATCCAGCAAAATCCGATCAGTAGGATCAGAGTTATGAATCAAAATGTAGAAACACCGCCCTAAAAAATTTAAAATTTTGTTACAAAAACAAACATTAAAGGTGGCATATTGCACGGCATGATATAGAATTTTGAACAAACTCGTTTTATATAACTATAAATCATACTGTTCGTCCAAAGCCGTAATAAATATTGCTATCATATTAAAATGTGCTACGTCATAGTTTTAAAGGACTTAAATCCCACTATAAAATTTCATCAAGCTCGGTCCATAATTTGTCATATAATGTCCAATATTTTGCTCACTCTGGGATAGTATTTAAATACCGAAGCAGATATTGATATTGTGGTAAAATTTGGCCAATTTTGGTTCATATGGTCAGAAATTATATCATGCAATTTTCTGATTATCGGTCCATATTTACCTTAGATCGCATACTAAGCAGCCTTCTGAAAAGCAATTTAAACGCTTAAACAAATTGCACTACTGTTACAAATTATTTAACATTTTTTTTTTTTTTTTTTTTTTTAATAGTTCTATTCCTTAAATTTTTAGGAATGACTTTATACACTACCAGACTATTATCTTGTATCTTCCTGTTACATTTTACCTTAAATATCCTTAGGATAACAATGAAGTTTATTGTATGTACAGCAAAATTTACAATTATTAGACACCAGCAGAATGTAATGCATTTTCTAGCCCGCTACGGCCTTCGTGAGCATTCTTTGTGTCACACTGGATAGTGATACTTTATAAATTGAATGTATTTAACTCAACTATTTTAACAAATATAATCTGGGAATTTTTTATTTTCATAAAAATTTTTCTGTACATGCAATATACTTCATTGCTCTTCAAGGGATAGCTAAGGTAACATGTAACAGGAAGATACAAGATAATAGTCTGGTAGTGTATAAAGTCATTCCTAAAAATTGTCTAAGGAATAGAACAAAAAAAAGCGCTATAAGCTACATAACTGAAATTAAGCTCATAAAATAAATTCGAAAAATAAAAAATGTTGAATGAAATAAAGTAGCTTATGAAAAGAAATAATTCCCAGATTCTATTTTTTTAAATTTTTTATGTCGAAAAATTTTGGAGTCGGAGTCGCGAGTTTTTGTGAGTACTACGACTCCGACTTTGGTACAAAAACCTCAACTCCGAGCCTTCAACTCCGACTCCAGAGCCCTGATTATAACATATTTGTTTTGTGCTTTTAATTATTTGTTTCGTCTCATATACAAAGGGTATGTGTTTAGAAAAGAGTTTTTTTATACAAAAAAAGAAGGTGTTCAGTGATCTTCGGTTCTCTACAATGTGTGTGCACACGTACGTAACAAAATATCATAAAAGAGAAAAGAGCAAACGCGGCGCCCTGATTTTGCCCATCGCAGATTAAAATTATGTGTTTGCTGTCAACAGCTTTTTGTTTCACGAACTTTTTGTATGTATGCGTTTAGTTAATTGTTTTTTTCTTATCTTTTCATATCAATCTTTTAACAGAAGTAACCGAAACAATTAGAAAATTAAAACAGGACTCTAATGAAACAATGGAAGATTTTATATGTTTAGAAAAATATAGGAAAAGGACTGAGACATTAGATATTCTGTATTATTGGTTGCTTTTGATCAATAACAATTACAATCAACATGTACAATAAATGAAAGAATTTTTTCAAAGTCAAGTTTTATCCAAACAAAAGAAAATAAACACTTGAATCCTAAACATTTAAACCAAATTATTTGTATAAAATATTATTTTATAAGATATTCTTAGGCCCGTTTTCACGACTTACCGATAGCTAAAGGTAGGATTTTATCGGCCGTATAACAAGTGTTCCATTATTCCAACTTTACTTTAACCTAAAGTGAGCGATTAGTTAAAGCCCAATAAGCACTCAAATTTTAGAAATTCAAGTGCTTTAAAAATAGCTGGAATTCAGCTTTAATTTATGCCCAATTTTCAAGTCGAATTCCAGTTCATACAAAAATGTTTGAAATTATTTTTTTAACTTTTGTATTGCTTAAGCTATCAAAAAAAATATTTGTGAAAAAATATTTTTAAAATTGTGAATATTAAAAAAAATAAAAATTGTGAATAAGCCACCAAGCTCTTTAAGATGATGAATAATTTCATACACAATTTTTTTCTTTATTCAATATTCAATTTTTTAATTTGATTTCCATTGGAATTGTAGGCTTGATTTATATTGGTTTTATAGGTTTCATTTCCATTGGAATTGTAGGCTTGATTTATATTGGCTTTATAGGTTTGATTAAAACTTGATTTCAATACTTGAATTCAAGTTTAATTATTATGTGTTTGAGGCTGGAATTTGACTGTAATTCAAGGCTTGAATTACACTTTATTAACATTGTTATGTTCGACTGGATTTCCAGTACCCATTTTGCTGGAGTATGCTATTGATTTACGGTGTAATTCAAGTGTAATTCAAGGCTTGAAAATGGAAAACAGGACTGGAATTACAATTGATTTATACTGGAATTCCAGCAAAATTGCTTATTGGGAGGAAGGTTCATACCACCTGATAGGCTAAAGTAAAGTTTTAATAAGGGAACACTTTTTATACCGTCGATAAAATCCTACCTTTAGCTATCGGTAAGTCGTGAAAACGGGGGTTAAAATACTAAAGCAAATTATCTAACTGTTTATTTTTTAATTATTACATAATACGTATTAATTTAAAAATATGTATTACATATTTATGAATTATTCTTTTGTTTGTTCGTTTTAGTTCAAGAATTGTTATGTTTGTTATGTTATTGGTTTTTTTTACTAATAACTCCAAATTGATCCAAATAATAAATAATTTATACATTTTTATGTATTGAAATTATTTTATTTATAAAAAAAACTATAGATATTGGGAATTATTTCTTTTTCATAAGCAACTTTATTATATTCAATATTTTTTAAAAAAAATAAGGAATAGAGCTATTACAAAAAGCTTTATAAAATACATAACTGAAATTTAACTCATAGAATAAATTCGAAAAAATAAAAAATGTTGAAAAAAAACTATAGTAATCGGTTAACCGATCAATAACAATATTAACCGATTAAATCAAACCTCGGATAATTAATCGATTGATTAACCGATTAAGCAAAAGCCCGATTAAATTAATACCCTTGTGATTACTGGTTTACATGAGTATTTATGTTAATGTCAGATTATTTGCAACTTTGTATGTCAATTAAGGCCGTGTCAGATACAACTTTGTCGCTTTGCGTGACGTTTCTACCTTCGGCAGAAAAACGCAAAGCAAAATGTGTATGCCACAATGAAAACTTTGACAACACTCACGCATTGTTTGTTTACTTATAAAAGCGGTTGGTAATTTGTACATTTAATTATTGGTTACAAAAATTAAAGTTAAAAATTTAATTGGACGGTTTTTTGGAATTGAATTTGGCAAAAAAAATTAAAAAAAAAAAGAAAATTATACTAGCCAATTGTCAAAGCGCGCAAAAAGATGAGAGTTTGCTAACTTTTTGCTTCGCTCCGCTTTGAAAGTACTTTATGTGACATGTTTCGTATAAGTATGTATATTTTATCTTAGATGTCAAAGCGAATCGGTAACGCAACGCGAAGCAAAAGTTTTATCTGACATGGCCTTTAAGATTGTTGTTTCACTTAAAATACAAATATCGTTTTTTGTATTGAATGTTGAAAGAAGCCTGCGCATAATTTAACAATCAATCAATTTATGATTAATTACGATTAGATAAACTTTCAAAATGTTAAATATCTAGACATACAATTACACCGGTAGACATTTTAAAACTATATTGAAGTTTTTAACCATTCCACCTTATTCTTATTTTTTTGCATGCTAAAGACGAATATGAGCTCAGTTTTTATCCATCACGTCACATTTATCAAATAACGGTGCCTTTGAGTTTTTCGCTGTATAATTATCTTTCAGACACCATCCAGAGTCAAAGTCTGACTCAAACAAAATACTTAAATGTACGGTTATTTGATAAATGTAACGTGATGGATCAAAACTGAGCTCATCTTCGGATTTTTTCTCAATTACCGCCATAAGGAGCATATGGATGCCACAAAGCATCTCCATCTTACACGATTTGTTGCAGATGTTTTTCGCATCTTCCAATGTAAGATTGAACTGTCCTATTTCTTGGAGTATCGATCAGGCTTTTATTATTTGGCTTATATCAGGTGGGAAACTTTACTAATTTTGAATTCCTACCTTTTTCGAAGGGGTGGTGGCTCCCTGACCTTTGCCATGATGTTCTTATTATTTTCCTGGGTAAGGTGTGGTCGGGGGTCTTCTTGAAAACATTGCTTTTAGCGGGCTTAAAGCTTCTTAAATTTTTAAACTAGAAAACCATGATGAAAATTGTACGTGCCGTGCCAGGGATAAAACCTGGGGTGTTTGCTTTTGAAGTCAAGCACTTTAACCACTACAGAAGAAGTATGCAAAAAAAAAACATTAGAATCAGATGGAATTGTTAAAAAAAACTTTTTCAGCGCCGACCTACATATGTTATTTTTGACGTGTATTTTTAATAACAAAATATATTGACAAGTTATCGATAAAAGAATTATTTATGCGATCAGCCATGGAGGCGCACAGAGGGATTTTGATGGTAAGAAATTTATTTTTGACTATTACCTTTAAAAAATCTAATGATACAGTTCTACAGAGAATATTTTAACTCCGTTTTTATTAACCCGGCGTCATGCAGGTTGGGTCATTATGACCCATATGCTCTTAAATTGCTGTGTAACTTTTTTCAACGTTTTGCGACGCTGCCAAATTTCTCAGTAGCTGGAGTGTATCGTTTTTGCATGTTGTTTATTATTTCGTTTCAGTTGATGATTGAACGTGAGCAGAGATAGTTGACCGTCAACTAAGAAAAGGTAAATTTGACCCAGCCTTCTCTGAACATATAGCTCCTTATTGCAACGAATGCTCAAACTCCTTGCAGAAAGATAAAGAAAATTACATTTTTTAATATATAATTAACACCCATGTGATGAATTTAGCAATTATTTTTTGTTTTTTTAGATTTTAAGTTTATGGCATTAGACTGATTAAAGTTCCTTATATTTTTAAGTTCGTTTATTGTTTTTTTTAAATTAATAAATTAAAAATTGAAAACAGTTTAAATATGTTTTTTTTTTGCATATAACAAATAGCTAAACGAGTTATGTATATTTTGCTTACAGATACGTTTATCAAATTTTGAAAATTATGCAAAATACAATGTCAAAAAAACTAGGGTCATATTTACCCACCTGACTGTCGGTGTTTCTTTTATTACGTGCCCGACACCGGGTTAAAGTACAGTCTATTCTTTTTAATAAAAAAAACCTTTTTTCGATTGCATATCGTCATATAATTTAAAAAAAATCCGTAAGTTACAAAACATTGCACTCGGCCAAAATACATGTTTCTTGAAAATGTTACACTACTACAAATCTTATCAGCAAAATTCTAAAAGACCTTATTGAAAACGCTTTTCGATAAATAAGAAATAACAAACACAAAAGAGAGTTTTGCATTTTTATTTTTGTTTATCAACAGTTAGTTTTCAATTGTTGTGTTTTAATAAGAGATTATCTGTTTTGTTTATTTTTTTATTAAAAAAAATATTTTTAGAATTTAAGGCTATTTTCAATATAGAGAGTTTTCTGCTTCTTTTTAATGATATTCGGTCTTTAGTCTGCAGTACACGGAATGTGAAAATCTACATGCGCTTGTGGGTCTGACGTAATTTTGATGTCATTACTCAACACACAATGGCCATGGTGGCTTTGTAATGACGTCAAAATTATGAAACTTATTTTATTTAATAAAAGTTAAATAAGGGGGATTGCATATGATTTAAGTAAGAAAAATTTTGAATTGATAAAAAAATTTGAGAAAGCAAAAGAATAATACAATTTTCAAACACAAAAAATATATACTGGGAAGTTTCAAAAATTTACGTGGTATATGGCTGTTATATTTGTTAAAAACGTTATGTCTGTTACTGTCCAAAAAAACATAAAACATTGAAGGGACGTAATTGATGGAGCCGTACTGCCTATTTTTAGCAAATACTAATGTTTTGCATCGTTTTGCGTCATCCGATCCATAAATATATATGTATTGTATGACGTCAACCTCATAAACATCTTTTACAACTAGATGATGCAGTTAAAGAAATTATAGTTGATGGATAAAATGTTTGCTTATCTTGAACTCCTTTTATATTTCCTCTTTGAGGCGTAATATTCCATCATGACAACGCTACAAGCCTTAAGTTGCAAACCAGTTAAATACTATTTCAAAAGTAGTGGTTGAGAAGATGCAGAACGCTGGAAAGTGCCTCACTTTAGAACAGGATATCCGATATTGGCTTAATTCATATTTAGCCTCAAAATATAATCAGTTCTTTTGGCGAGGAAAATTTAAGCTCAACTATTTTCGATTTTTTTTGCATATTTGCTTAAGCATACGCAGAAAAAAATATGGTTGGAGGTAACCACATTCTAGAAGGAACATATTATTATGGTTGGATGTTAACAATACTAATGTAACCAAATTATGAGATTAAATATACCCGGTATATAAATAGTAAAAATAATCATAATATCGAAAAAGTTAACCATAATATTGTAATAATGTACCTTATTGTGTTCAAAATTATAAACGACTAGCTTAACCCAGTGCGCTTTGGTACCCTCATTAAAATAAAATATGTACATTTTTTTAATACGGATCTCGTGCATTGCTTATAAAGTTATTTTACCAAGTTTGAATACTCTTACTGTTACTATTCACAAGTTTCACTCGTCTATGTCTACAATAAGGCAGTGGGCCTTTTACAGATGTATATACCAAGCTATTTTTTTTCGAAATTTGTAAATTGTAGCTGTGGCCGTTCCCTAGATATGTATATAGAAATTTAGTTTGATCCACGTTCACTTCTCAAATCCCGCACATTACTTACAGATGCTGTCTGAATATTGATAGCCATTCTAGTTGTACCAAATTTAGACCATTTTAAACTTACCGTTCTTCAAATATACGGGATTCTAATTTTCCACGCTTATTTTTATTATCGCGCTTACTTTTTGACTGACGTTGTGTATTGAGCACCAATATATTTGTACCAACTTTGGAAACTTTAGCTATGACCGTTCTCTAGCTGTACAGAAATCTCTTACATTTGTATATAAAGAACCACGCTCACTTATCCACTCCCACCTTTATATTAAAGATGCTGCGTGTCGATAACCAAGCTATGTGTACCAAATTTGGACAACTTTTATCTTACCGTTCTCTTGATATAAATAAATCTATTTTATGCCACGCCCACTTCTCCAATCCAAAGATTTTGTCAGATATTGTTTATTACTAACCAAGATGCTTGTATCTAGCTTGGAAACTCTTTGAATCGGAGGTGCCACTCCCACTTTTCCAATACCACCCAAACTTTGTCGGATGTTGTGTATTGATAACTAAGATGATTTTACGAAATTTGGAAACCTTCGCTCTAACCATTATCTAGATATACAGAAATCTATAATATCTTTCTATGGGAGGTACCACGCCCAATTTTCCAATACTGCCCATTTTTTTTAGAGAGTTTGTGTATTGATAACCCAGATATGTGTACCAAATTTGGACAATTTTTTCTTTTACCGCTCTTTAGATACAAATAAATCTATTTTGTGCAACACCCACTTCGCAAATCACGCCAATATATTCTCGGATGTTATGTATTGATAACAAAAATGCTTGTACCTAATTTGGAAACTGTGGATCCTGTCGTTCTCCAGATATACATAAATCTATAATGTCTTTGTATGGTAGATGGCACGCCCACCATTCCAACCCCGCCCATTTTGTCAGAGGTGTTTTGTATTGATAACCCAGTTTTGTGTACCAAATTTGGACAATTTTTCTCTTATCGTTCTTTAGATATAAATAAAGCCATTTTGTGCCACGTCCACTTATCCAATCCCGCCCAAATTTTGTTAGATGTTGTGCATTGATAACCAAGCATGTACCAAATTTGGTATGGTTAGGCCTTTCCGTTCTCTAGAAATACAGAATTTTATATTGTCATTGCGTGGGAGGTGCAACGCCCCCACAAAATTTCCATCCATGCCATCAGTTATATACTGTAAAAGATTCAAGAAGATAGGTACAGCAGTATACAAACATATAAACATACATACATTCATTTATATATATATATATATATATATATATGGTCAAAATTAACCATAGGAGGGACAAAATTAACAACAATGTGGCCACAATTAACCATTATTAAGACAAAGTTAACAATAATATCGCCAATATCAACCAAATTAAGGTTATTATTCCAGCTACATTTTTTTTCCTTTTCCATGTTATATACCACTTTAATAAACTATCCTTTAATTTACTAAGTGGAGTAAGCTGCAGGTAATCTACTTTCCATCCTGCATGCAAATCCATTTTCCAGCCCTCATCAGCATTTAGACATGAGAACTTTCGATATCGATAACTATGGCTTGACAGCTGAGAATGTGATACTGTGTTGATATTTCTGCTCATACGAAATAAATCCCCAAAACCAAAACTAAATAAGTCCCCAAAAACTAAAAATAACTCTAAAAAAAAAAACGGTGTTGTAGCATCCTGTACTTTTTTTGGAGACTTATTTCATTTTGTTTTAGGGGAATTATTTCCTTGGACTAATTTCATGGCGGCGTGTGAATGCCGATGTTATTTTGTTTACATTTCAACAAAGAGAAACAAGTAAGTACAGATATCATTGAGGCACAGATTACTATACAGAGGTGAAAAAGTAACGTGTGAAAAGGGCCCAAATCAGATGCGATGGCAGCTTTTAAAGAAAAGGAGAGAAAGCGTTTTTTGCCAGTGAAATATGTAAAAATAGGCCGCTACAATCAACACAAATTGCGTGATCAAAACAAAAATAACAAAACACAAGCCACGTTAAACAAAAGCATTAGTTAAACAAACATTTTATTTTGTGCGAAAAAAAATTAATTTAGTAATATGTGTTGTTTTATGTGGTAGCACGCCCAAAGCTAGGCGTGCTGCAAGTAGAGTCGACAGTGACTCCGTTTTGACAATAATTTTATTTACTTACTTAAATATTATTTACTCGTGTTGTGGTAAACTTAAAATGTAATTTTTACAACAGTTTTGCAAATAAATCTCAATCAAATAAATTTGTGTCCATTGTATTGCGGTATAAAAGGTGGTGAAAAGAGAAATAAAAAATGACAGCTTTCGAAGAAAGAAACATAAAAAACGCAATATCTTTTGTCTCGTGGCAGCTCTGTATAGAACTCTCTGCGTTGAAGTAAGATCTCGCTACGCAACTTTTTTATATTACTCAAAATCATAACTACGTGTTTTTCTGCCTCTACCACATGCACATAATAATGATTGTGTGTTTTCGCGGACCAATACCTTAGAGATCCGTATATAACTATCGCTCCTACAATAGGTTCCCTTCCGGTATCTCAAAACTCGTCATCGCTTTAAAAAAATAAAAGAAATTATTTAATCTTTAAAAAGTAAAATTCGTATACTGTATTTCAGTGCTGTAACACCTAATTATTCCAAATTTTACCAGATAACTTTATTCGTATTGAACTCTTAAATTACACCTTTTTCAAAAATCAAATGTTAACACCTTGATTTACTATAAATTGTAATAGCAAACACTTGCAAATAATTGCAATACAATCAAGCTGACTTTAATTTTTAAACCAACCTCTTGAACTATTTTAATTCAATCTAATCTTAAGACCTTTTCGAACTCCATAGAAAATTGTTAAGAATTTATTCAATTAAACACAACCCACTAATGCCTTCAATATTTCCATATAAATAAAAAAAAATATGACTTAAAATTATTGTTTGCAGTTCGCAGGAAACTATTACCATAAATCTGATAATGCCAAAAGTTACACATAAAAATTAAAATACGAAAAAATAAAAAACAACTAAAACAAACAATGAAACAATAGCAAAACAACTGAGAAACAAAAAAAAAACGTTTATTTCAATTTTGTTGCAAAGTGCAAAAAGCAAAAGGGCAAATCAGCCAGCCAACAACAAACCAACTAAAACACTATGAACAACAATACAAATCACATAGACGGATATAACAAGTACCAACGAAGACCGACACAAAGTTGGACATAATGACGCCAGGCGCCAATTGGTAAATAACTAGCAACCGAAGTACGAGTTCCTAACATTTTTAACATAAAAAAAACTACCATGGGTACTCCGGCCACCACCAGTCAGCTCCATTTTTACATGAGCAAAGTTTTAGTAGAACATGAGCATGAGGACCAAAAAAAAAAAAAAAAAAAACCGAAAACCGAAAACCATGGATATTTTACAACACGCAGTTGAAAAGTACTAACAAAAAATTGCACCTAGAGATGAGAATTTTTTAAACGTTTACTCAGTTTCCATTGAATTAGAGTAGGCAAAAGGGGTACTACAATATTTATACAGAATGTTGAAAAACAGAAAAATCAAGGAATATAAGTGGAAGCCACGAATTTTTCCCTTTTTTTTTTCTTTACAGATGTAACAGCTATACAAACACCCGGGCCTTTATGCTGGCATAAACGTGAAGTTTAACGCAATTCATGTTTCGACGGGAGGAATATGGGAAGGAAACAAAAAAAAAATTCAAACACAAACCATTCAACCACAGCTGGCAGCAATTGTGTAAATTATGTTGAACACTGATAACCATCTGAATGGAGGCACGATTTTCATTTTTGTTGTTGTTGTTGTTATTTTTTTTTAACTATGACTGTGACTGTTTAAACAGCCAGTGTGGGTACCTTTGAACATTCTCAGCTTTCGCTGGGCCAGTAGTTTCATAAGGTGTATGGACTTTTTAGTGGGATGCAAACAAAATACATAAGAAGAGAAGAACATCATGTAGGTGGATTTAATACTCATAAGTATTGTTTTGTTTGTTTGTTGAGTATCAGAAGAAAATGCTTCTATTTTTCCAAACAGATTATCACTATGACGGAGTTATCATAGCTTGAGAAGAACAGTGGGCCCAAAGTTGCGATAGTGGCCTTTAGGAATTAGTGTTATGTGAAATGAATTTTGGCGCAAATACCTATAAAATACTGAATTTGTACAGACTAAATGAGTAAGCGACACTGTTTAAAAATTTTAAATATCTTATAAATGCAAAGCAAAAATATGGTTGTCTGAGACCATAACCCAAGAGCACCCGAATCTGGTTGAAGTATATGCTTGCATTCAATTATACTATGGTCAAAGGTATGGTGTATATTATTATATAATTTTTTAAATACAGTATGTAAAATGAGACTATTAGTTAAATATACATATCGCTTAATTGCTGTAACGTCGTCATAACTCAAAAAAAATTTCCAAATAAACGCGTTTACAGTTTTAATTTTGCCGGCAACGCGTAGAAAAAATAACAACGCATTACTTTCAAACGGGGGAAGTACAAAAGATTTAAAGATGAATTTTATACACAATATAAAGAAAATCATTGCTAATAATTCTGCATCACTAACTCCAAAATTTAATTTTTTGACTTATGACAACGTTACAGCAAATGAGCAATATATAATTATATCTATGATCAGACGTAACTAGGGAGATCGATTATTCGACTTTTTTCAGTAACCGATTTTCGAATATTACGAATAGTTGCTGTTTTAAAAAAACCGGTTTTCGGTTAAACATTTTTAAAATAACCGGTTAGCTGGTTTTAATTCGAATACATAAAAAGACAAATATCAAAATGGTTTATGTAATTAAACGTTAATTTGAATAAAAACAAAACCATTCCCAAAGGTAAGGAACCAACAAAATACATACATATGACTTCAGGTATGCTCAGACCTAACAAATATTTGACGATAAAATCCAAATAAAAAACGAGACCGATCAAGAAAAACGAGTTAATTGATCAAACTTTAACCTCATTTTTAACAATTTCTATTTATTTACTAATCTGTTTTTGTAAGAAGATTATTGTATAATGTAATTTAAAAACTATTAAATGATGTTTGATCTAGCCAAACGTTTTGCAAAGGCAAATAAAATAGTATAGGAATTTAATAAATTTATTATTTGAGATATTCTCCTAAATTTATCTAAACTGAGTTTCAATTTGTTGGTGGTTGAACCATCTCTAAATGAATCAGTGGACTTCAACCATATTTTTGAAAAGTTGCAAACAAAACCTCTTAGCCTGGATTATATATAGCAAACGATTTTGTTTCAGCATTATATAAACGACTAGTATTATGAGCATGCTTTTTGTATGAAATACAATATTTGTAAATTCGTGTACCACAATTTGAAACCTTCAATGACATTGTTTGATTTCTTTAGTTTTGTTTTTTTTTTTGTTCTTGGTCTTTGAATAAATAAATCTGATGAATTATTTCCATATCGTTGATTCCGCCGGAATGTTGTAGTTTTAAGCATAAAGAAATGCTGAAATTAAATAAGAGTTTTTAGTACCTTAAGGGGCATTCCGCCCTCGGCAACACAACGGGTTAATATTTCACCGAATGATTTATTTTTGGCAGCGTATTTTAGTAAAGTATTATTTGTCGACTCTTTAGAACTACTTCGAACGGGGTTAAGTTTTATTTGGAGCTCATTAATGTCAAGCATATGGACTAATTAAAGGTGATTAATAAATCGTGACGCGGAAAACCCTTCGCCACTTATCACTTTACGACACTTCAAGCACCTAACTTTGTCTTTTTAATCCCGTTCGCAATATCTCTAGAGATGACATCTATATAAAATTTTTTTTTATATTTAGAAAACTCTCGCACAAATTAGTATTTACTTTTTAACTGCACACGTTTTTGTAGTATTTTAAAGAGTTTTGGGTTTTTTTTATAAGAACACACGCATTTATAAGCGATTTTTATTTACAGTGTTCATAATGTTTTTGACTTAAGTAACATTTTGTTTTGACATTCTTCATAAAAAGTTTAAGTTAGCCCAATATTGACTTAGAAAAATACTTAAATTACGGATACATCTACAAGGGTAAGGAAGATGTATATAAATTACACATTATTAAAATAGCCGGTTTATTATACCAAAATAACCGGTTTATTCGATATTCGAAAAAAGGACATTTTAAAATAACCGACTTGGGCAAAGCTAAAATAACCGGTTAAAACAGGTCGAATAATAAACGTTCGATGTCCCTAGACATAAATAACATTTAATTGGTTGCTTGTGATCATAATATAATTTCATAACCATTTCAAATAGAACGTTAAAATTTTTGTTCTGCGTGTTCTTAAATATTAATCTAAACGAGTAAGAAAATATACCCAGTCATTCCAGAAGAATTGAAACCTGGGCGACAAATTTTCAAAAGTGTACCCAATTCGGGTTATGGATCCGCCAGGACAAGATTATGTCATCAGATTAGAGCCCTTATTGTGTAAAACACAACGCAATGCCAAAATAGCATTGAAAACAAAAACAAAGTCAAAAATATTTTATTAATTCAATATGATTTTCTGTAGACAGCAACCACAATATGATTAAATATTTTTGACTTTGTTTTTGTTTTCCGTATAATTTTTGGCCTCGCGTTGCGTTTTGCACAATTAGGGACTTAGATTCATGTAAATTCATGTGCCGTATAATATTTAGATATCTTTATCTACACGCAGAGAAAAAATATGGTTGGGCATGATTACGGCAACTACACTATGTTTATTGTAACAATATATTGTTGCCGTACACATAATATTGTTATTTTCATTCAATATCAACAATTATTATAGTTACTGTAAACATGTCAATGTTTATAGCAATTATAAATTTAATTATGGTTCACTGAAAAATACTCATTTTTATAACAACTAAATAATGATAACCTTGAAAATATATTATATTCCTCACAACCATTAATGATATGTAATAGCCATAACATGATTACTTTCTATACGTGTGCTCATAATATGTTTAAGATGCAAACAAAATATATTTGCTCCTGATAATATTTTGTTATCGCCATTTGTAAAATAATTTTGCATCAGTTGTGTCGTTTTTGTAATATATACTTACCTACCGAATTTTTTGTTAGTATAAATAAAGTGGTAAAACAATTAAAAAAAACATTACCCATTAAAAATAAAGACAAAATTACAATTTTAAAGAATTTAAAAACTATAATCAAATTGAGCATACAAAGAATTGTTAAGTGTCACAAAATAAAATAGCAACGCTAAAAAAAAATTAATTTTTTTTATTATAAATGTGAAAGTGCGAAAATATTGGTGCAAGAATATTGACCATTGCTCGTAAGTATTGTGTCATTTTAAGAGAAAAAAATTAAAATTATTTATGTATAAACTAGCTGTTAAGCCTGACCCTGCCATGCAGGAACAGGCCCGCGTGCTGCCCATAGACCGAAAATAAAAAATCTGGTTTCGTTACGATCTTCCGCAGAGAAAGTACTTTAAGCATGCCAGCTTCCTATGACATCAGATGGCTTCAGAAAGTTGCGGAAAGAGTATAAGACATACTAAGATATTATATATTATATAAATAGACCTACGACAAACAGTTTAATGTAACCATATTATGTTTTTATTTTACCATTAGTATGTTTTTCCATTAAAAATATTATGTTTGAAGTTGCATCATATTATGATGTGAAATATCTGTAACAGGTTAACGTTTAGGTTGCCAGATTAAAAAAAAATTCAAAAAAGTGAAAACCTTCTCATCTTTAATAAAAATTATTAGCACTTAGTAAAAACTTCTAACTTAATATTGGTACCAAGCTGTTATGCATGTTACAAATCCAAAATATTGTTATATAACACTTAGTATTAATGATAGAAGATTTAATTCAATTTTGGTTTTAGCGTAGTCATGTTGGGGCAAAAAAAGTGGACCCACCCCTACTTATATCTATGTGTGGGTAATCAAATTAAATGTGGTATAACAAGTTCCGGCTTCGCTAAGTAAAGCTTGTATGCATCTAAAAGATTCTTAAACTAATCTAGAGGCGAAAATAATGATCGAATACAAAAACAAGATGCAGATTTGCAATCGTGAGCAAATGAACTATAATTTGAGTACACATACATATTAATGGGGGTGGGGACACTTGTTCTGCCCCACAGGACCCCAGAAGTCCCGCCCGCCCTACATTTTATTATTTTCGTTTTTCTTACACAATTACCTTTAATTTGAGTAGCCACACATACCACTAAGTGTGCGGGGCGGTTTTTTTGGGTCCAGCAGTCCCATGGGCCTTAGCCCCCTTAAATTTTAATTATGTTTTTTTTTTAATTCTGAATCAAGTGGCATATCTTTTTTATTTATTTTTTTCATATAAACTGCATTTCAGCCTAGAAAGTAATTACAAAATTTTAAAATATTTTTGACTTCGTTTTTGCTGTCGATATTTTTGAATTTGCTTTGCGTTTTACACAATTAGGGTGATAATCTTAATAAAAAAATAAGTTGAAATGTATTTAAAAAAAATTAATCCCTTTTTAAATAAAAAAAAAACGCTGAGACAAAATTTTTCATGGTGGCGTCTCAATATATTGTAAATACTAAAAACTTCAAGTCTGGCAGCACTATTTACTTTGTTTAGCGGCATCGTGATTAAAGTTTTATTTGCAAGCGAAAGTTTATAAATGAGATTTTTCTTGTAATTTAAGAAAAAGATTTATATAGGACCTATGTTTGTTCAGTTCTGGAACAACGAACACATAAATTTGACACCACATAGTCGAAGCAATGTAGTATTTGTATGGGATATATGCTCAAAGATGATTTACATTGCAATAAAATAAGTTTGGCCCAAATTAAATATAAATGCCAACATAAAAAGTTGGTTTATGGGCGCAGAGGAGCTTGGAAAGAAGCTTGGTCCTTATGAAAATTAGAAACTGTGTACAAAATTTCATCAAATTATCTTACTTTCGGCCAAGCGGACGGACGGACATCGTTAGATAAATTCAAAAAGAGTCGATCGGTATACTAAAAGATGCCAATTGGTTGTTTCATTCATATTTTCCACGTTTCCTTTAATATACCCTTCACCGAACGTAAAAGGATACATAAGTATACATAAGTTTGGAATTTCTACAATATTGGTCTTTGATCCTATAAAGTTTTTAAATTCTGGGTCCTTATGAGGAGCGAAGTTAATTTAGCCATGTCCGTCTGACCGTCTGCCTGTTGAAATGGGTTTCCGAAAACCCCAGACATGATGGGGACTTGCTTGGTGTACATTTATGCCACTATTTCTCCGCTAAATATTCTATTGGAATTTAGCCTGATCATTCTACAAATGATTGAGATGTGAGCAAAAACCACAACTGTTCTAATTTTACCCATAAGTCCGTTATTGTTTTTTTCTGTATATCTGGAAAACATCAAGAGCCAAAGTTTTCAAATTAAAAAAAAGCATCTTGGTTATCAATACACAACATCCGACAAAATGTGGACGGAAATGATGAAGTGGGCGTGGCACTTCCCATGCAGAGACATTCTACATTTCTGTATATGAGGAGAAGGGAAAGATCCAGTTTCCAAATTAGATAAAAGCATCCAAGTAGTCAATAGATAACTTCCAACAAAATGTGGGCGGGAGTAGAGAAGTGGGCATGGAACAAAATACACTAATTTATATTAAAAAAACGGTAAGAAAAAAGCTTACCAAATTTGGTACAAATAGCTGGGTAACAATACAAAACCTCTCTAAAAATATAGATGGGATTGGAGAAGTGGGTTTGGCACCTCACGTGCAAAAACATTCTCCATTGCTGTATATCTTGAGAACGGCAAGAGTCAAAGTTTCCAAGTAAGGAACAATTACATTGGCAATCAACATACAACATTCGATGAAATGTGAGCAGGATTGGAGAAGTGGACACCGTGGTGATGGGCTTATAAGGTGCGGCATAGCCGAATAAGAGTGTTGTATTTGTTTCTTTTCATCCATTTATTTATTAATTTATTTTTCTCACTTGTTTATAATGGGAGCCAAGACTTATGCAAGATGTATTGATGTATGGGTGCCTCTGTAGGCTAGCTGGTAGTGAGCTAGTCTATCAGTACCGGGGTTGCGGGTTCGATTCCCGCCAGAGACTCTGGTCTCCTGCAGACAAGCAAAAAGCTTCGCGGGATTAGCGTAGGAATAAAAAAAAAAAAAAATATTAATTGGGTATATATATTTTGTCAATTAAACTTTTTAAATTTTTTAATTAAAATTCATCCTTATAATTAAGTATTATTAAGGTTTTGACATTGTTGTTTTCATTTTTTTTTTTAAAGTAAAATACTTTGTTTTCGAATATCAGTACGCAAACAAACAATTTATTATTAATATCGTACGTAATATTAACAACTAGTAAGTAACTAATATGGGGCATAACACCTAAATATATGATTAATATTTAATTGATATTTGTGCTCAAAACTGGAGCGTGTGATTTATTGGAATTTCTATAGGTTATTAAAAAATAATAATACGATTTAATGATTGAATCATGAATTCCGAAAAGTACTCAGGTACAAATATACAAAGTGTTTAGGAACCACAAAAAACTGAATATCTCTTAAACGTTTGACTTTTTTAAGCAGAGTTTAAATTTGTAAGCCTCTGTTAATGTTATAATAGTAAAAGAAAAATATTATTTAAGGGAATATTTGAAGGAGAAAATGGTCATGGCTTCCGGAGATGAGCACTTTACGTAAATTATTTTTGAATATTCATGGTTTTTTTTTATCAAAATGGTATCATAATTATAAGGGTACGCAATTTTTTGAAATACACAAATATTCAGATAATCTATAAAGTTTCAATAAATATACTTTGCATTTTAAGATAAGATTCACTCCTTTAAAGATTCATTTATGAGCTCGAAAATTTAAATAAAAGTAAATAAAATTTTTAACCAAAGCTTTTCTTTATAAATGAACAATAAAAAAAATTTGGTACATTTTTCACTGTTTATAAGTATTACAAATGAGAAAAAACATAAAGTCCTTTTTTAAAGCCATATAATTGGGGATATTCTATATTTCCTCATTAATTCCGAGTTGTCTTCCGACTTTGTGTCTGATAGTTTATATTCGAAAAAATATTAAAGGCAATTCAAATATTGCCCTCTGCACCATTTTAAGACCTAATCTGGATTTTCTTTCTTACATTCATCGCCGTATTTTTTCTACCTAATTACCTAATGCCCTGTTTTCTATCGAAATTTTGTGCAGAAAAAGAGGGATGGTAGTTTAAATGCCCAATTTTATGCGTTCAAAGATGGTTTATATATTTACTGATTTATAGATTTATTGGTTTAAATACATTTTAAACCAAAAAGAGAGTTTTACCTACTCTGACTTATTAGCCCTAAAAAAAGTAACTAAATTTCACATTCGTGCTTAGCGACTCATATTAGCTTAGAAAATGTTTTTTTTTATTTAAGATTTAACAAAACTAAGGTATTAAAAAAATGTTCTCATAATTTCGTCTTAAATGTGATCTTCAATGCAAACCAATAGTAGATATTTTGAGTGTATTGTGTTACAAAGACAATTAAAAATGTGTGATGCTTAAAAATCATGTGATGCTTCAAAAATTCATAGATTTGATCTCATTTTCAAAATATTGATGCTGCGCTAGAGGGCTAAAAATAGGTTCCATTTTTTTGATTATTTTTTCCATGTATCTTAGAATAAAATTGAACTTCGCAAAGAAGATATGAAGGTAATATCCATACTTAAAATTTTTAAAATCTAATTTAATAAGAATTCAGCTCTTACAGCCGTACCTAAATAAGAGCGGAAGGCGTAACGGTTTCTTCCGCGTAGCCTTTACGCTGATATGCCATACCTAAACAAGAGCATCGGCGTTGTGTCACAAACAGTAGTGTTAACGTTCGTGCTTACTAAAACCCTCATAAAAGAAATAATAAATGTAATTAAAACCGCTAGTTTGACCAAAAAATAGCTAATTTGCCATTATTTATTATCAACATTTTAAAACAGGGCTGTAAAAACCACAATTATAACATCCCTGCTTATTTTAACGCGCTGTCAAAATCGGATTTTCCAATTGCAAAGCGTTGACGCCGCGCTATTTAGGGATGCTTCATACAAACTGTACGGGCATGAGGATTTTTGACAGCTAGAAAACGCGTTCCGCTCTTGTTTAGGTATGGCTGTTAGAATTTATTTTCCAAAATAAAATAATTAATAGTAATTATAAATGTTTTAGTGTAAAGAAGCAGTTTTACTTCTTCGCTTAAAGTTCTAGGAAAAAGAGTATTGAATTGCTTACTGGGTATATATGAATACATTATAACTTATGATAAGGAAGATGTCTGAGAATCTAAGAAAATATTTTAGTTTTCTATCCTTTTTTTATAAGTCTTTATGTCACACAAATGTGTACGATCAATTCAATTATTATAAATTTTATTACTTTTTATATAACCACTGTTGCCTGAAGTGCAGATTTTGATGATTTTTCGATGCAAAAATGACGAAGTCCGATTTGCAGATTTTTGCTGTGATATTGTAGATTTTTCGAAATTTAAAATATTTTTAAAAAATGTAATTATATATTGAACTTTGTGGTCACAAAGTTTTTAAAATATTTGATTTTGGAGATCAATTTAAATGTTTAAAAGGAATAAATCCAAATATTTTAGTTAAAGGTGAAGTTGAACTTAATATTTGAAATTGTTAAACAGTCTCCAAATTTAATATTCGAAGAAGATATGCAAACATTTTACATTTAGTTTAGAGAGCTTAAGCTTCTTGATTTCCGAAATTTGATAAGTAAAAACAACAATTTATTACAAATTTTGACTCAAGAATATTATTCCCAAAATTGTGCCTTTTTATTCAAAAAATATTTGTTTTGCCACATTCATCAGCTAATGTGGAACAAATATTGTTTATATTTATTTTTTCTCTTTGTGTGTATCTACTTTTGATTCTAATGAATCAAAAAAAAATTTAAAATTAAATTTTATTCACATTTTCCAGATTTTTTAGCCCAATTTTCCAGATTTTTTAGAAAAATTTTCTGGCAACAGTGTATATAACTAACATTTTCAAATGGTCCTCAGGGATTCAGCAAACACTCACATAGTTTTTGCCGAACTCAAAGCAGGGCTGTGGAGTCGGAGTCGGAGTTGAGGTTTTTGTACCAGAGTCGGAGTCGCAGTACCCACAAAAGCTTGCGACTCCGACTCCAAAATTTTTCGGCATAAAAAATTTTAAAAAATTTTCTAATATTTTCCAAAATAAAAATTCTTCGAAATCGGCTATGAAATATTTCAAATATCGATTTGAAATTTTTACAGAATAATTTTCTTGCTATATTTAGCTATTTAAAAGGTACTGCCTTAAAAACAAGTTAGAGAGCTATATTCACCTGTGCCGAATCTTCGATGCCCTCCACCGACAGTTAGAATACATGAGAGCTATAAATTATTAATTAATATTTATAAAAACGGACGTCAGTATAAAAATTGGTTCCGGCTTAAACGAATTGAACGACAATCAGACAGGGTTATGCTTTTATTTCTAGCAATTTGAACTAACTTGCATAAAATATCATGATTCGTAACAGTTTATGCCGAACTAAAATGATTTTCAGGAGAGGAATTTATATTAGACCCATTGCAAATTTAGCCCATTATCATCACGGAATCCTGTAGAGGTATTTCTGTTACTAAAAATCTAAATGGAACAAATTTCAATACAGTAATATTGAAGGCTGCTTAATATTGGAGTTAGTACTTTTTTCTGACGACTCCACAGCCATGACTCAGAGGGTATCCTTTCGAAATCCAGTACAGGGGCCTAATTCTGGCAGTCGTGATCGAGTACTTTCTCGATTCGAAAGCAATTTTATTTGTAATTCTTTCAGTCGATACTGAACGAATCAAAATTATTTTTTCAGTATTGTGAAACTCAAATTAATGCTTTACAACACTGAAAAAAATTATTTCGATTCGTTTAGTATTGACTGAAATATTTAGATATTAAATTGCTTTCGAATCGAAAAAGTACTCGATTACGACTGCCAGAATCAGGCCCCAGGTCTGAATATTTTCAATCGAGGTTATTTGTTTTTTTTGTATATTCTCGACTTCGTGATGGTTTGTAACAATTTGTACTTTCTATTTCTCATAATGTGTCCAAGTATTTTTTTGTTTTTAGACTTTATGAGTTCTCTATGCCAAAGAATTCTTCTCAGCACCTACTTATTTGAAAAGAAATCGGTTCATGGTAACTTCAGTATTCTTCGATAAGTCCACATTTCGAAAGCTTTTTCATATCTCTTGTTTGAATGGTCTATACATCCATTGTGTATAGTAGTACTAACCAGTGTTCGAAAATAAACACTAAATATCGTTCTTTAATGTTCGGTTCGGTAGATTTGTGGAAAACACAAGCGCTAATAGTGTTTGTGTAGAAAATCATTAAAAAAAATAACGTTTCCCTGTTAGTCATCTATCGAACACAAAAAAAATACTGTTTTTATCAAACTCAACAAAAGATGAAAACATTTTATTCTGTTCGGTTTTTTTTGAAAATCCACGAACTTCAATGTGTTCGGTTCGGCTCATTAATGTTCGTCGCTTTTGGCTGGTAAAAAAAAAACAAACATTTTTTACAAAAACAAAATACACACACGAAAAAAACATTATAGAACATTAAAATATAATGTTCTTCTACAGTATCACTACAATTGTTCTGTTTTTTAACGAAGAACCGAACATTATATAATGTTCGGTTCTTTCTTGAAAATAGTTACGAACGGTATTAAGGGTTGTGTATGTCTACACAATCACTAAAAAAATAGATATCGTTCCTGGGTGTGTGAGCCGAACGTTAAATAATGTACTGTTTATTTTCGAACACTGGTACTAACCATACATATGCATTAATAAATTATAACTTCGTTTCAAGGTTTATAGCATGACTGGTAAGAGCTTTTTATATTTTACAAGTAAGAGTGCAATATTCGGCTATGTCGAATCTTAAATAGCCTTCACCACGGTGCGATAAGAACGATATATAAATAAAAACATATATATATATTGGACATTCCATGCCAATTTATATGGCTTAAAAATTGTTTTTTTTTTATATCCCTAATTTTGTGATATTATTTAGTACAATCAAAAGGGCCATACTGGTCAATTTTAACATTTTTTGATTACCCCTTCAGAGGACTCTTTTTTTGTGGTTTTTTGTTCATATTTTTCTTAATAATGTTCCAAATTAGAGTTTCGGCGGCATGAAATAACCCCCCACGAAATAAGTCCCCAAAACGGAAATGAAATAGCTCCCCAAAAAAATATATGAGAGGCAACAACAACGTTATTTGGGGATTTATTAAATTTTTTTGGGGACTTATTTTAGTTTTATATTGGGGTGTTATTTCATATGAAATAAGTCCATAAAATATTTTGGGGACTTATTTCATTTTTAAATTACATCTTTTAAAAGTCATAATGATGGCAAATTGTGTTTTGTTATATTCACTGAATACGTTTACCATACATAAAAAAGGGACTAAGTATCAATAAGTATAATTTCAGAATCCTAAAAAGATTGGGATTATTTTTAAGCCCCGAATTTCAGATATCCCGAACTTTATAATTTCAAACTCATAAATCCCGAATATAAGAATTATTTTCTGCATAGACGGCCTTCGGCCGGGCGCAAGGATTTTATCCTCTTTGGTATTCCAAACATCGGCTTCGCTAACTAAAGCTTTTCAGTTTAGCCGGCCTTCGGCCAGAAAAGTTGTAGTTAGCGAAGCCGGTGTTTGTTATACCATAGAGGAAAAAGTCTTTGCGCCCGGCCGAAATCTCAGCCATGCTATCTATCGCGCAAATTTTAAAACCAAAACGGAACAATATGTATTATATTGGGGTCTTATTTCATTTCTGGAATTGGAGATTTATTTCATATGAAATAAGTCCCTAAATATTGGGGACTTATTTCATTTTGATTTTGGGAGTTATTTCATTTCATTAGAGATTTATTTCATTCTAAGAATTGGGGTTTTATTTCATATGAAATAATTTTTTTGGGGACTTATTTCGTTGGGAGATATTTCATGCCGCCAGAATTTCTATATGAAATTTTTTTTTTTTATTTTAGATACCGAACTTTTTAAAAATCGAAAAAAATAGTCAACACGGAAGGCAAACTACCGGGTGGGTAGAAGTTTAAAATTGTAGATTTAAAAAAAAACGAAGGATATTCGTTGTGAAAACCCCTATTTAAAATTTCAAATCCAAAAATCTTAATCATATAACTTGAAAATTTTTTTCTGTAAACAGCATCTAAAAACGAATATTTCACAATTCCAACTCAACTGTTCATGTGAAAAGCAAGATGTCTCTAAAAATGTATATTCCGGCAACTGGACCAAATGCAATCTATATACCAAATTTATTTATAAAAAAAAGTACCAGTTTTTCGGTTTTACATCATAAAGTGTACCCTATATGTTAAACTGGGACATATGCTGTCTATATACCAAATTTTTCGAAAATAGACAAAGTACCAAAGATAAAAGAGTACTAAAGGCACCAGCTTATCATGCATGTTAATGCATGCAATAATTTGTATGTATATACAAATGTACCCTTTCCACCTTCTGGTCATTAAAAAAAGTGAAGTTGATTTAACGATGTCCGTCTGCCCGTGTGTATGTAAAAATGGGGTTTTCAAAAACAGGGTGCCCCGGTAGTCTAGCTGGTAGTGAGCTAGTCTATCATTACCGGGTTTGCGGGTTCGATTCCCGCCAAAGACTCTGGTCTCCTGCAGACAAGCGAAGAGCTTCGCGGGATTAGCGACGGAATAAAAAAAAAATATATTTATTTTAAAATCGGAGAGTCGGGGTCGTCCAAAAATTTGCCAATTTTGATCGTTTTCATATGGAATTGCTCTATATATTTTGTTTAAGTTTGCGTTTGCAATTCGGCCAGAGTGGTCTACAAGTGACTTAGATTTGAGCAAAAAACCACCACTGCCTCTAATTTTTACCTATAAAATCGCTTGTTGTAAGTTTTTTTAAGTTGTTAAATGTGTTAATTGGCATTTTTTTACACACAACAAACAAATACGTGATTTGTTAAATAGAGCAACGAGTATTAAACAAACCACAGTACTGAATGCAATGTGCGGCACAGACAAATATAGCACTCTTACTTGTTTTAATTTAAAACCTATTTCCTGTTAATAAAAAAAAACTAAATAATATTCTCCTTGTCAGGTGTGGGGTTCGAACCCACGCTCCCTTTCGGGAACCAGAGCTTAAATCTGGCGCCTTAGACCGCTCGGCCAACCTGACTATACGAAACAATCAACAAAAAATTTTATAATAAACCGTAACTACACAAATTTTTTTTTTTTTTTTTTTTTTTTCATTATTTATTTATTGAATCTTCATATATTAAATATGAACTAACAATAATTAATCAAATCTTATACTAATACTTTATTTTTGTCCTGCCAATGCTAGACGAAAATTTTTCTCCTCACTGTTTCTGTTCACATATGTAGATGTTTAGCGGTCTTCCCTTCGGATGAGTCCTGCGGTATCTCTTCTCCTTAATCTAGAGTGTCCACTGTCATTTAAAATATTTCGAGCAAGTGGATTTGGGTGCGACTCAAGCCTTTTTAAATATTTTGCTGCGTACTTCGTTATAATAGTTTTTACTAATGGCACATTGAGATCCTTGTGAATATTAGAGTTTTTAACATACCAGGGAGCGGCTGTGATTATTCGAAGAAGTTTATTTTGGCGCCTTTGAATTTTTTCGATATTTGAGGCCGAGGCAGTGCCCCATAGCTGAATACCGTAGCACCAGATTGGCTTCAATATAGAGTTATAAAGTAGAAGTTTGCAGTCGAGGCTAAGAACAGAATTTCTTCCAATAAGCCAATATATTTGAATTGCTTTTAGTTTCATTTGTGTTAGTTTTGCTTCTATATGGCATTTCCATGTCAAACGCCGATCTAGATGAATACCGAGATATTTTACATGCGATTGCTGGGGCACTAATTGATTATTGATTTTAATAGGGGGACATGACTCCCGACGCAAGGTAAATGTTATATGTACGCATTTTTGCTCATTGACCTTTATCCTCCATTGTTTTAACCACTTTTCCAGTTCAAATATATGATCCTGCAAGTAACGGGATGCTTCATGACAGTTTTCGTGTACGCTTATAAAAGCTGTATCATCAGCAAATGTTGAAGTTAGGGTGTGGTTGTTTGTTGGCATGTCTGAGGTATATATAAGGTATAACAGTGGGCCCATGATGCTTCCCTGAGGGACTCCAGCGTCAATTGGCTGAGGAGAACTTATAAAATCACATTCTTTAATAATAAACTTTCGGCCGACTAAGTAGCTTTCTAACAGCTTGTGTGTGTTTACTGGTAAGTTTAGCTTCAATTTATGTAATAACCCTTCATGCCAGACTTTATCAAAAGCTTGGGAAACATCGATGAAGAGGGCGGAACAATATTTTTTTTCTTCAAAGGCTTTTCTTATGGCGTTTACTATACGATGGGTTTGTTCGATTGTGCTATGTTCTCTTCTAAAGCCGAATTGATGGTTAGGAATACATCTATTTACATTTAAAATTGGGGCTAATTTTGACACTAACAGCTTCTCAAACAGCTTTGATATATTAGACAATAAGCTAATAGGTCTATATGACTCAACTTTTGTAGGATCCTTTCCTGGCTTAGGTATCATTGTAACTAAGGATACTTTCCATTCTTGTGGGTAGTATTCAAGGCGTAAAATGGCATTAAAAATTAAAAGAATAATTTTCTTTGCTATGCTGGGTAGCTCTAAAAGCATTTTGTTGCTGATCTTATCAAAACCAGGGGCTTTCTTGGGGTTTAAATTATGAATAGCCTTTTCGATTTCTTTTATCTCAAATCTAAGTGGAACAGCAGCTCTAACAGCAACTGGTGGCAACTCGACTACAATATCGGGAGATGTATGCGGGGTAAATACGTTTTTCAAATGATTAACAAAAAGATTTCCTTTTTCTTCATCATTTCGTGCCCAACTTCCATTTAAGTTTCTTAATGGTGGTTTAGTGATAACTGGTCTTTTAAGATTTCTAGCTGCACGCCATAATGAGTAGTCTGATTGAGTAGTTGCATCAAGTTCCTTAAGATATTTTTCCAGGGAAGCCGTTTTCTGAGACTGCAGTAACTTTCTTAGCCTTTTTGTGCACTCTTTTAGTAAATTCTTAAGTTGAGGGGATCTATGCAATTGCCATTCTCTTCGAGCTCTCCTTTTTTCAGTCAAGAGACGCTCAACATCTGCAGAATATATTTTACTATTTTTGGTTTTTTTGAGGGTTATACTAGAATGTTGAACAGCTAGTTTCAGATAACTGTCAAAATTTACAATAGAAATATCCACATTCTCCGGTGTACTAAGCGAAATATTTTCAGTGCAGTGGGTACTGAGATATTTTTTATATTTTAACCAATTTATTTGAGTGGCTGACGACACTAAGTTATCAGACGGAGATACAATTCGATTAGGATTTGTTATTGTAAGAATTGTAGGTGTGTGATCAGAAGATAGTTCTAAGGAAGCTTCAACATAAATCGTTTCTGCGGGGATGTTTTTAACCACTCCAAAATCGATAACATCTGGAACTTTTTGCTGATCAGTAGGCCAATATGTTGGTTGTCCGCTCGCGACCACATTTAGATCCATTTTACAAATTGTGTTAAACAAAACACGACCCTTAGGTGTAATAAGTCGTGAACCCCAGAAAGTGTGTTTAGCGTTATAATCGCCAGCAGCCAGGAAGCAAGGTCCTAATGATTTGAAATATTTATGATATTGGCTTTCTGATATAGAAAATCTAGGTGGGGAGTATAATGATGAAATTACTATGTTTCGATTTAATTCCTCAACGCAAATGTTCGTTGCTTGGAGAAAGTCTTCACGATGATCACTCATTAAGTAGTGTTTTACTCGGTTCTTTATCAAAATGGCAGAACCGCCACAAGCTCTGTCTCGAGGGTCCTTGGTATCATATAATATATAACCATTGATTTTAAACGTATTTCTTGAGGTCAGATGAGTTTCAGAAACCATCATAACATCAATTTGTTTATTTTTAAGGAAGTATTCTAGTTCATTTTTGTGTTGGCGGATGCCGTTTGCGTTCCAAAAGCAAATTTTTAAACAGTTCATGGCTTGTTTAGTACAGCTTGCAATAACATCGATTGCATTCTTAACATTTCTTGCATCATGTTACCCATTGTGTTAGTAAAATTGTTAACTGTTTGCACTAATGTTTCCATAGTTTTTTCTAGCCGAGTTAAATTAGAAATGGGAATTTCGTCGTTATTTGGTACATCACCTTGCAGTTGCATAGGATTAGATTTTAATACATTAGCGTACGAGGTTCTGTTATTATTTGGCTGAGGCATCTGGACGCCGTACGTGTTTGCTTGATTAGTTGCCTGCGTTTGAGGGGGATTAAGTTTCTGTCCAACAGAACGCTTGACAATCGAATATACCGGGCATCCTCTATAGTTGGCAGTGTGGTTGCCACCACAGTTGCTACATTTTTTTACATTAGGGTCATTTTTGGACTTATCGCACCGGACGGTACCATGTAATTCTCCACATACGACGCAAACAGGGGGTAAATGGCAGTATGCCCTAGTATGACCAAATTCTTGGCAGTTTAAACACTGAACGGGCCCATTTCTTTTGTGCGGCTCCTCTATCGTGATTTTTCTGTACAGAATGTATTTTAAACTGTAAATGGGATGCGTTTCATTTTTTTTTAGCTTAACATCGCCGGGCTCTAACTCCACTCGAAATAGAGGTTGGGGATTTTTTTCTTTATTTTTAATATTTGTAACATTTTTTATTTTGAAGCCTTTTTCTTCTAAAAATGTTTTTATACTACACAAATAAGCAATCAAAATCTACGGCTATTTGTTATTTTTAGATGTTTTACATTTTAACAATTCATTAAAGAGCGTTTGAGTGTTCTATTAAATTAACGCGTAAGCCACAGTTAGCTGACAGTAATAGTAACGTTGCAAATCAGCTGCTTCATTTTGCTGTATGTAAGGCAGTTAGAAGATTATAGTTAGCAGTAAACCGCAGTAACTTATAATATGTAAAAAAGATGTTTCTTACTATTTTGCTGTACGGTTACATTACTGTTTTGAACAAAAAAAAAAAACAAAAAAAAAATTTAAAAATTAAAAAAAGTTAGCTTTTGTCAGGTGTGGTGCTCGAACCCAGGCTCTCTCTCGGGAACCTGATCTTATATCTGGCGCATTAGACCGGTCAACCTAACTAAATTGAGTATTTAACAAAATTTTTTTATGATAATACAATTTTCCACCAAAAAAAATCAATCAAAAAATCAATTGCAACTATTGTAAGTTATAGATTTTTTAAATTACAGAATTCTTACTAGGTTATAATTTTCTTTTTAATTCACCCTTAAAGCCTGATACTCTGTTTAACATTTCACGTGAAATGCTGTCAAAACTCATATGAAAAAACTTGTGCGGAATTTCTATGAAATTATATGGATAGAATTTTCCTTTGTTCAATTTTTGAAAATATTTGATAAATATCAAGCAACATTTTTGTACAACTACGAAATAATATAAGTTGCACTTATTTCACGTGGAATTGTAAGCAAAAGGAACAAAAGCTAAAACTTAATATTAAAGGAGAACGAAAAAAACATCAGTAACACAACCGGTAACAGTTTTTCATCCATATTTACTTTCATTATTAATAAATTTTTTATTTAAAAAAATACTTTTTAGTAAAATACATACGCAAAACAATGCCGCATACTGTGAAAATTTAAAAACTTTAAATTGTGCAGACTCGCGAGATTAGTAACATTGATGAAAGTAAAATTTTTTGTATCACGAACCATATATGAAATAATAGATGTTAATGAACATTTTTTACAAATTGGAACGGAGTACTAGGTTTTAGTCCTAAAAAAGTTTCAAATAAAAAAAAGTTCAAGTAAGCGACTTGTCAGGTGTGGGGTTCGAACCCACGCTCCCTCTCGGGAACCAGAGCTTAAATCTGGCGCCTTAGACCGCTCGGCCAACCTGACTACGTTGAGAAGCTAACAAAAACTTTTATAATAATACATTATCGACTATTGGTAGTTGTAGATTTCTTAAATTACAGAATTATCAGGGGTTTCATAGAATCCAAGTCGGTTTTTCAAACCAATATTGGTTTCATTTGGTGTCATAAAAACAAGTCGGTTTTATTATTTTCGAATACAAATAAACCCGATATTCGAATCAGCTGTTTTATATTTTGGCTCATGTGTTTACAGCTTCAAAGGCAATTTTTGTTTGATAAATTTCTAAATTATGATCTTTGCGCTAAAACATTGTTACAACTTGTATTTTAATAGAAGGAAAATAGGGATGGTAACCCACTTATAAGCTTATGAAATAAATGCCACCGTTGTATTACGTATTTGCATTTGTTGTTTACATTTGTGTAATTTTATATATAGTTCTGTAAAAATATAAAGCAAATTTTTTAAAAATACAAAAAAAAAAATTGTTGTTTATAAATAAAAAAGATAAATAAATGTTGTTGCAAATTTTCTGTATGCAGAAAAATTGATAATACTTTTGCGAGTTTGTAGCAGCCCGCTGCCGGAGACATGCAAAAAATACTATTTTACAAATTTTATTTACTTCCATCTATGAAAAAAAAAACTAACTGTTGGAAAAATAAAATAAAAAATTTAACTTTAACCAACTTTATTTATTTTCAATAAAAAAAAGCAAGAGCTGTAAGCAGCTTGGTCTATTTTCAATAAAAACCCGATAATATTGGTTTCTGCGACACCTAAAACCGACACTAATTTCAGTTCGAACAAAAAACCCATAACATTGGATTTCATGACACCAATGTATTTTTTTTTGTCGGTTTCAAATCCAATTCCAACAAGATTAGTTTCTATGACACCAATGTATATGTTTTAATTTTTTTTTTTAACTCACCCCTAGGACTCTCATACAAGACATGTTTTTACATCTGACTCGCTAATTTTTCAAGTCAAATTTAATTCTGCATGTCTGTCAAAATTCTTCTCTTGAACAAGTTTTATAATATTCAGTCACAAGATAAATTGTGATTGCTTTTGACCTAGTCTCAGTTTTTTTCTCATAGTTTTTTGCAGACCCCAACGTCGTTCTGGGTTTCAAAATGCCGTGCTGCTACCAGAAAAATGTTTGCTGCGCCATAAAAGAGTAAAGCCATCTTTTTAAAAAGAGTAAAGCCATCTTGTTTAAATGTCTATACAATAAACATTTGTCTCCATATAAACATTTTTTGTTCGAAAATTTCCAAAAGTAAAAAAGATGCAGCTATTCTAAAAAAGTTTAAAGACAAGCTATTAAACGCTGAAAGCAAAAGGCTTCAAACTTGCCTTTTTGAATGCAGCAACACTCAAATGAGTAATTTAAACTAAAAGTCCTAATTATATTAAATAAAAGGGGAAATACAATTACTACATAATAAAGTTTCTATATAATAAAGTGATTTTATGGTCCGATGAAGATTCATTATAGGGAACTTTGACTGTAATACATAATTGTGTCCTCTCAATATCACCTAAAAAGTTGCACTCGTATTGGAATTTTAAAATTCGACCACCCGGCAGTTACAATTAAAATAAATCCTTTTATGCACGTATGGAATATGCAATTTTTATTTAAAAAAAATTTAAATTTAAAATTTAAGAAAATAACAAATGTCTTTTCATATTTCCTTTAATTCACTATTATTAAAGCATTTATTTACTATTTTACTTTATTTTACTATTTATCTTATACATTGCCATTTTAACTCATTATTTTAACACGCTGATGTTATTGGAGGCAAGTACTTACCACCCTCGCTTACAAATAGGGAGTTAAATAAGTCATTACCACAATCGCTTACAAATAGGGAGTTAAATAAGTCATTACCACATTCGCTTACAAATAGGGAGTTAAATAAGTCATTACCACATACGCTTACAAATAGGTACTTTACATTAACAAAACTGAATATGTCCCACAAATTGTGTTTTTAATTTAATTTACTTTCTAATGCAATATTTTACTACCCTGGATTGAGGACATCAATTAAGTATTTAAATTTTTCATACACAGAAAAAAGTTTTTATCACTTGAAAAATAGTTCACAAAGTATTTAAATTTAATTAATATGATAATTGAATCAATTATTTTTTTAGTTGAAAGAAAATTAATAATATAATTTTGATTTAATTAATATTTAAGTTATTTTGAAATACATTTTTAATTAAATATCAAAAAATATTAATTAACTTTTTCGTTTAAAATAAATTAAGTAAAACTTGAAGAATTGTTGTTGGGAATTGTCAATATTTTATTAAAGTCTTTTGATCATTTTTTTAATTAAAATTAATAATATCATTTATTGAAAAAAATATTCACAATTTTCCATTTTTACAATTTTAAGTAATCGATATAATCATTTTGGTAATAGGTGCAAAATTAACAGATTGTTTGCTTGATTCTATGAATTTGAAATAAATTCAAATTTATCACAAATAGTTTTTCATTTATAAGAAATAAAAAAAAAAAACTGTAAGAACAAATATGTATTTAAATTCAATTTGTATTAGATTTGAATAAATAAAACCTCAAATGCATTTTAATATGAATTAATTATAAATTTCGTTAATCAGCTAATAATTAAGTGCTTATGTATCAGTTTATATGTCAGTCATTGCTAAACTACTTCTATGTAATGCAGTTGTCATTGAAAAGTAAGTTGTTCAGTAATTGCAAGTGAGTACTAAGTTTGTGCTGGGTATATTGAAACAACAATAAAATATATATAAATATCTGAGCGAAATTGTTTTTTTATTTTCAAAAACAAAAATCTTTTGCATGTGTGTGTGTTTGCAAGCAAATTAACACTTTTTAAACACTTTAATCCTAAAAATTTAGAAAAAAATTATATTGTGCATATCTACACAAAAATGCAATTAAAATGATATATCTTCTATTAAAATCGGTGGACGATAAGATACCTAAAAATCAACTACAAAAAAATTCTTCCCGTATTTATATATAAGATATGAATTTTTTCTATATATTTAAAAAAAAGCAAACAAAATGCGTTCCATATATCGCCAATATAACTTTCAACTGTTCTGAATATTGGCACGTAGTCATACAACAAATGAATCATTTATTTCGAAAAGGCCTCAGGTACAAAAATACAAAGTGTTCAGGAGACTCAAAAAACTGAATATCTCCTAAACCATTTGACTTTTTGAAGCAGTTCTTCGCTAAAATTGTAAGCCTCTGTTTATGTTATAATAGTCAAAGCAATAAATTATTTTAAGTAATATTTGAAGGAGAACATGGTCATTGCAGTTTCCGGAGATAAGCACTTATCGAAAATTATTTTTTAATTTTTTGGTTTTAGTAACAAAATGATATCTTTAATGTAAGCAATTTATTTAAACACACAAATACTCAAATAATCTATAACGTTTAAATATATTTTTGCATTATTAGATAAAATAAACCTCTTTGAATATTAATTTAAAAACTATAAAATTTTAATAAAAGTAAAAAGATTTTTAACGAAATCTTTTTATTACAATGGAACAATAACAAAATTTCGGCACATATTTATCTGTTTATAACGATTACAAATTACAAAACAAATTCATTCATAGAACAAAAACGAAAATATTTCATCAAGATAAACATATGAATTAAAAATCTTGTTCTTTCTATATATGACTGTGAATACATGTCGGTTGGCCATTGCGGAATATCTTCATAAAAATTATGGATATTGGCAGTCTGTATATCACTATCCTCCGAGCAGCATTTTCGAAATGAAGAAAAACAAAAATTAGTATTATTATTTTAATTTTTCTCCTGAAACGGTATATTTTTTTTTTATAAGTGGACCACATAGCATGACTTACCTCTCACTGTAAAAATGTTGATTTTTTTTCATTTGCTAACTAAAAGACACATATAAAATATTCTAAATAAATATGGAGAGGATCCCTTTTAGATGTTAATTTTAAAATGCCACCTGGTTTTCAACGATATGGAAGAGGTTTCATTCTCGCAGTATATCGGCATGTGTACCTCCATAAATAGCAAAAAAATCAATTTCCAAAAATTTGTAGCTGAGCCCTTTTTGAAATAAATGATTAAAATTTTATTCACAAATAGGTTTTAAGATCATCACTTTTGGTTCACAAAATATAACAAACGAGAACAGCACTGTTTTTTTAAGTATTATTGCTCATTTTAAGAAGTAATACATGTCGCAAACGTCCAAAGTATTAACCGGGTTTAGGTAGAATCGAAAATAGTCTAAAGTGATCCAAGAATCGTAAAGCTTTGTTCACACCTATTAAATATTTGATGTCCTACACGTAACCACTACACTCAAAAGAAAAATCAATCTATCCGTACTCAAATCAATCCGAAGCGGTATCAATAGTACGGTGAGTACGGATTTTCTTGAATCAAGTACAGAAAGATTGATTCAAGTACGGATTATTCAATCGCGAAATTCTCAAGTTATCCATATTCAAACCCGGGTTCGTACTTAAAATAATCCGAAAATGAGATTGATTAAGTAAAACTGAGATTGAATCAATCTCAAAATGCGGTTGATTCAAGAATTATAAAATTGATTTAATCCCGAATTCGTTACAATAATCCGAAAATGAGATTGATTTAAGTAAAACTGAGATTGAATCAATCTCAAAATGTACTTAAGTCAAGTGTTATAAAGTTTATTTAATCCCGAATTCGTACTTTAAATAAATCAAAACTGAAATTAGAAGAAGAATATTATTATAATTAATTTACTTACCTGCTTCGCACCTTACAAAGTTCCAATTATAAAACACCATTATGCCAGATATGATTTTTACATGAGAGATTTAAACATGAAAATAATGTGTTTTCTTCCTGTTCTGTTGTTTTTGTTGTTTCTACGCACAACAAGCCAATCGTTTTTTAGCTACTTGTGTGGTGTTGTTGTAGTGGCTACAACAAATTTGAATAAGTTATATGAGATAAAACGCTCAATTTGTAGTTTTACTCTCAGAGTGGCAGTACCAACGAAAAGTTCAATCTTTTTTGTACTTGGTTTAAGAATTTTATACTTACTTTAAGAAATTCCGGGAATGATTTCCGAAAGTTATTCCATTTAGGATTGTTGTGAGTACGTTTTAGTGTTGTTCGTACCTGAATTTTTGAGTACGACTCGTACTCAAAGTAAGTATAAAAAGCTTAATTTATACCGAGTGTTTTTCTTTCTGTGTAGTCTTATTAAAAAATTGTTTGCTTTTGAAAAACATTTGCTGGATCAAACATTATTTAACAGTTTCTTTAATGAATTATAGAATTATCTTCTTACAAATAAAGATAAGGAAGTCAATAACAATTTTTAAAATAAAGCTAAAGTTTGATCAATTTGTTGGTCATGCTTTTTTTGAAGTTTTCGTAAAATATTTGTTAGGTCTGACATACCTTAAATGATATATTTATTATTACCTCTATTATTGAGTCAAGCACTAACTGAATATTAAGCAAAAATGTTGTAGTGAAAAATTAATAAGTAACTTTAAACACGCGTGCCTAAGACGCCACATTTCGGCTATAAACAATAGTTTATTCGACACTTTTTGACCAGCAGTTTGGTTTTAACTTCAATTAAGTACAAACCAAAAGCAACTAACCATCTCACTACCATCAGCCACAGATCCAACAGCCAGTCTTCCAACCAACTACTCCACATTTCTACACCTCTTTCAATTATGTGATTTGTTTGAATGCACGTCATTGCATTACCATTTAATCTATAAGTACACAAGCTCTCACAGACCCAGATCCCTTCTACATTGCAAAAATATTCGTTGTTCATTTGTGTGCAGATTTTTTTTTAGTTAAATTGATGGCATAAACACTTTAAGGTGTGTGCTCTTCTTTATCGCCATTTACTTATTTTTTGGATTGTTTTTCATTTTTTTTCTCGTTTTTGACTCAGTCAAAGAAGTTAAAGAGTACGTTGAGGATAAATTGTTGCAAAATGTTAAATGTGGCGCCATAGTGTTGTAACATCAATCGTTTCGTTTGATGCAAGTATGTAGAAAAGTTTTGGTGTAAACGTTGTTGCTCTTGTTCTGACTCTTGTATTTTGTAATGATTCTCCCCCGCCCAAAATAGTAAGTGGAAGAAAATGAGTGTAATACTCTACGTGCTGCACATAGTGTTGACAATATTTGATGTGTTACTCGTATTTTTATCCTCCTACTTCTCCTGGTAGGTTTACGTACCTATTAGTCTTCCCTGTACCCCTGGCAGTTTCAGGTGTTGCTGTAATATAAAGCACCACTATTTTGACAAGTCTGGTGGTCTGTTGTCTACTCATCGTTTGAAGTTTTTCGCTTTAATTTTACTTAAGCCTTTTGATATTAAAATGCAGATGTCGAATGGGGGGCACTGTGGGTTATATAAAGAAAAAACTGTTAACATTTTTATTGTTATCGCTTCTCATTCGAAAGAAGTCAATGTCAGAGAGTCCCGCATGTGTTAATTTAAGAAACGCGAAATTATGTTAAACAAAAGATACAGTACAACTAGTTTAAAATGTCTCTTATTTGCGGATATTATAAAATGTTTAGGTATGTTTTAAGATATATGGCTTTCCTCCACGTCCTCCTGCCCTGAACTCTTCTGCAGATTTTTAAATACGTGGCTTAACTTTCAAGAGTGTTTAGGAGCAAGTCCTTTCAGAAGTAGGGAAACATTTTTGTACAAAGAAAAAAATTGTGGGGCTAAAAAGCAAAGGGAAACAAGTACCAAAATAAAATTTCTGTGTAATTTCGCTTAAAGGTGTTTTGTTATATTTAAATGTATACTTAATATAAAGTTTAGGTCAATATAGCCAACTTTTTGGTCATTTTAAAGTTCTGAATTTTTGTAGAATAATATATATAAGTAGTAAGTTGTTATTGCTGTGTCTAACTCAATTTTGGTAGTTTTAGTACCTGCGTCGCCTTGCTTTTTAGCCCTTTAATTAAAATTGAAAGCATAATTATTTTTGGAAAAGAAAAACATTTGCGACACTTCAATTCCGGCCAAAAATCCATAACTTATTAATTTCTTCCAGTAAATAGCTAAAGTTTGGTATATAACTTAACCTGATATCTCGCTTAAATTCTGAATTTGTTCTTCTTCTTTATTCACAACTGCATCACTTTACATATATAATAAATATGTGTCGTAAATATGACATTATTTTGAATTTAATTTTTGTGTATTGCATAAATTACTGTATACCAAAAAGATTTATACATTCGAATTTTCAAAAAGTAACGAAATGTGCTTGAGGGCTTCCTAAGGAGAGAGGAATACAATTTAAATTTAATTGCTATCGTTATAACCTTAGGAAATAAATGGGTTACGAAAAATGTACCAAAATTATAGTTTTGCCTTTTTTCGGTCCCTAAGAGTTTGTAATGTTTTTTGAATTTTACGTCTACCTCTGTTAGATCACGAGTTATATGGGTTACCGAGTTTTCCTGTTTTCACCGATTTCTAAAAATCCCTCATTACCCATCGGAAAGACATGAAAAATTTAAAGTCTCTGGCTTCGTTTGTTTTTGGCAGGGCGATGATCACTCAGTCAGTCACACTAATCTTATATAAATAGATGATGCCACTAAAAATGCTCTGGTTACTGCGGTGTCACGTAGCGGCAGCTGAAATTTATTACATGGTAGATAACGTATATAAGAACATCTCATATAAGAAAAACACGGCTTTAAGAGAATATTTCAAAAGCACCGAGTATATGACAACATAAGAAGTATTCTGCATAAGAAAAAAGTATTCTGTATAAGAAAAGAAGAAAATTGATAGCAGAAATATTTTGCCATGTTCCAATAATAAAAATACGCACAAAAAATATTTCTTATAAGAAATGTTTTTTACACAGCAATTTTATATTTGCTTACGCAAAATATCCAACCAAGTGCGCACATTTGAATCCACGTTTAAAACCACAAGTTTTTGTTTCCTTTTAGTACAGTATAAACTTTTATAGGAAATAAATTTCTTATAAGATTAAAAACTTAAATAAGATATTAATTTATTTTCAAAAATAATTGCTGTAAAGAAAAAAAATGCTTATAAGAAACATTTTCGTTGTTTTTTTTTAATTTCGTGTATCCGTTACCCTACACAGAGCGAAAAAACAAGTTAACAAATTGTAACCGAATAGTATTAAAATTATAACGAAGTGTTGTCAATATTTCGACAACATCTGTTGCCAAATTTTTAACAAAATGTTGTCGAATTGGAACTAAAGGAAAAATACCATTATTGCCCAATAGTTATCATAATTATTTGCAGTTTAACGAAATAAAAAATGCTAATTTTCATAAGTGAATTCAAATTATTGGAAAATATACAACAGGAACAGTGAAACAAATTTGATAAAAAGGGACGACAAAATGCTGTTATACGGTTTTCTTATGAAAGAAAATGTACATATATTTCGACGTAAAAACTTATTTGACTAAACTATTCCTTTAATCTATAAAAATAATCTTATCTATATATGATTATCTAAAAGGTTAGTTAATAAATGCATTAATGTATATTGAACTTGTAATTAATTTTATAATTCTTTTATTAATTGACATATAAAACCTTGCGGTATTCAAAATAACAGGTGTCAGAGCAGAATTCAGAGAAAAGTTGTTTTCATGAAAAAAAATTATATATATAAGTATGTATGTATATTGCTTAGGCTTAGAACAATGTGTTGTCGAAATGACACCATTATGGTGTTAATATATTAAAATTTTATTGTCAGAATGAGACCAAATGGTGACAGGAGGACAACGAGGTGGTTAAAAAGTATTGACAACTTCCGTTATCAAATTGAACACAAACCTAGTTGGCTCACTTTTGACAAGCGATTGTGTCAATTTTGGTATTTTTATACCGGATTTGTCCCTCTGTGTACTGCACTTAATTTTGATACTTGGCAGTAATAGATGTATTTAACACATAACCTCCCCTAGCCCCAACTTTTTTGTTGTGTCCTTTTTAATTTTGTTTCGTTAGGTTTTTATTTATTTTTAAAGTAATTCACAATCACTTCTCTTTTCCATAAAAATAACGCGCACAAAATCACAATAATTACATAGAATTATAATTTAATTAATCGGCTGTAAAACCACGTGCTTATGTATATTAAAAGAAAACATTGATGAACAAGTCGTCGCTTAATTTTAGTTCAAAGTATCGGGGTTCATCGTGAGGTTTGATTTATAATGTAAAATAAAACACATAAATTTGAAAGTGAATATAAAATTTGTACTATCGGTTATAAGAATAATTTATGTTTGAAAATTATACGATGTAAATGTTGGTTATGACTACGTCTGCGGTGGTCCATTCGGAACTCGATGAAAAGACGGCGCACATTGGGTTAAAATTGCCAAAAACGGCTCGTAATTCAGGCGTTAGAGATAGCACTTATTTTTTCGTTTCATAGTAAAAGTTAAAAAATTATTTTTGAAAAAAAAATTTTTTTTTTAACTCTAGGAATATCCTGTCTGCCCGAATAAATATTTAAATTGCTTTGCAAACTTCATTTTTAAAGATAAATTAATGAAATTTAAAACATATGATTTTTTAGGTTAGTAACTCAACATACAAAAATTCAATGGAATCGGCAAATTATTTCGTATAGCCCCCATACAAAATTTACCCGGACATAGGCCATACTAATCTTTATTTATTAAAAAAGTTTTTATTAATATTAATATGTATATATTAAATTTACATTTTATTTTTAATATTATTAATCTCCACATTCGCTGTCACTATCATCGGAATTATTTTCTTCAGAAATTTTAGGTAATATTAGAAGGGGCAATACTTGCTGTGGTAACACGCTACTTTTCTTTTTGTATTGTTTACTCATATTACTAATAATAGGATCAAAACTTATTAAAAATCTATTAAAAATATCTTCATTGGACTTTTCGCGACTGCATTTCCGTGAAAAATGTTCTCTGTATAATTTAAAATTGCGAGCCTCCTGCGCTTCCTCCGATAACTGACCAATAGGTAACAGTGCATGAGTAATAATCTCCGAACCATGTAAAGTGGGGGACATGTTAAGCCATGGGTATTTTTCAACAAAGTATTTTGCGGTCGATAAAGTAAAACTTCTAAATGTTTCAACATAAATCTGATGACCACACAGACAGTAACTAAAATAGTATGCCACTTTTTGATCAGTGCAACGTCAATTTTTGTAATTTCCGCTGAAACTTCGGGATTTTGAAAAAAAAAAAAACGTCTGGCTGTATTCCCGTCATTTGAGTTTCTAAACCCTGGTTTTGGATGGTCAACTATAAGTCCACTTTTTTGTCTGAAAATTATACCTTCCCAACAGTTCAAAATGGAAGGACCATCTCCAATACTTATTAAAAGGCTAGATATTTTAACATGTACTTTTGCAAAGTCAAGCACCTGATGTCCAATGACAAGTACTTGTTAAAATCCTATGTTATTTTACTAGTATAGGAGACAGACCTTTAGTTTGGAACTGCTGGGTAATAATAGTAAAAGTAGGAATATTGATAATGAGAAAATTCACAAAAATAAACAATAACAAAACTACATACCAAACATATGTATGTACACACTTACATGATTACTACAGTGAGTGCATTGCTAAGCCTACACGAATTTTTCTTTGATTTTGAATTAAAAAGCTATTTTTTTCGTTCTTATCACAAAAAACCCCCAAAATGTTTTTATATGATTTGTAAGTCATAGAAAACTATAAAAAAAAATTTTACTCAAGCTTGCCCAAACCGAATTTGAATTTCTACTTAAAAGTGAAAAATTATGGTTTTTTAGACCAGTTTTCAAAAAAAAAAAAAAAAAACAACATATTAACTGCCAGGCCCACAATGTCGACAAGAACATTTCTTTCTTATGTCCCAATTTCCACAATGCAAGTCTTATTGATCAGCTTGCTACTTTATGGGCGAGAGAGACGAGGGGAAAAGAAATGAGTACTCAGCTTGATGTACTCGTCATATACGTTTTGTTTTCTCATTCGCAATGAAAAAAACGCACACATACGTGTGTACTTCATACATAAAACAGTAATATATCAGCAATAAGATAAGCTTTGTGTGAACGTCGAAGCTGATTTAAAGAAGAAAATGTGATAAGTTTATCAATAAGACTTGCATTGTGGAAATTGGGACTATATTTATATTGAAAACAAAAACAAATTTAAATTTTTTTATTTTTGTTTTCAATATAAAAATGTGAAAGAAATTTTCTTATCGACCTGGCAGTAATAATATTTCTACAACAAAAATATTTAACTGGGTTACATATTTGAGTTTCCAAATACCTAATGTTGACGGTTCCATTGGAAAAATATTACTTTTATGCTAGGAAAATACAAAAATTTAATTAAAAAAAAATTTTTTTTTTCAATTTTTACCACTGTTTTCAAAAACTTAAAAAAAGTTCAACTTTAACAAGGCACAACTCGAAAAGTAAATTAAATAGGAAAATTAAAAAGATAGTAAGTGTGGCACAATTTTGTTCACTATAACCTGTAATTGATTAATTTTTCAAAATATTAGTTTTTCATTTTCAATTAAGAGCCATTATTGGGAATTTCAACTCAACGTGCGGCGCTATGAGCTATACAGCGCATGAAACCATGAAATCAATTTAGTGAGCACTTAATTTCACATTTTGCTACGGTAAAAAGGCTGAAAAATACCTCTTTTTATTTGTTTCAATAAAACATCATTTCAATGCACATTACTTAAATTAATAAAAAAAAGTCAAAAACCGGTAATTCGTACCGGATTTGAATAGAAAACCCCGGAAACCGGGTTTTAAAAAACTACGCTTTTTCGAATTATTAGAAAACTGGGGTTTGTAAATGTCGAATATTTGTTAACTCTAGCCAAACCTCATTCCTGGGCATAATTCAGGGCTTCTAAGTTATTCTTTCTGCGTTTGGAAACATGTTTTTAATTGTCGTCAGAGGGCAACAAAGTAATTTATTCAAAACTCATGTCAACCAAACTTTTTCAACTGTAAAACACTGTGCAATATCCAACTATTCTCGTTCGTATGCGTATTTGCAGTCTTCCAACCCAAAGTGTACTTTAAATATGTTCGTACATATAGTTTGTATTCTTGTATGTGTAATATATAGAGTAATTACATGTTATTTGTTGCTTAAGTGATTTATAAACCAATTTAAAATAAAGTTATCTATATATCTCTTTGTTGGCTTCACGATAGTGGTAAGAAAGATTGAAGAAGGGAGAGTGAATGTTGTCGAGATTGTGTTTGAAAATAAAAGGCAAATTAAAGTTGATGAAGTGATATATGGGCTAATAAATGCCGACTGGTTTTTGCTGAAGAAGAGTTGTAGAATAAAGGATTGTTAAGAGGTCGATTTGTTTAACCAGAAATAAGATTCAGGTTAAAAAAAAGTTAAAAGGAAATTGTACTTGTTGTAATAGTTTAATGTGTGCAACATTTGTAAGATGTAGGTAGATAAATTAGTGGCAATGCTTTGACAATCTTGTTTAAGAAAAAATTAACTAACGGAATTATTTTGATATTTTTGAATAGTGCTCATATTGGAATTAAAAACAAAAGGCTGAAAAGTCTCCTTACCAAATTTTGGTATTTAATAAGCTATACTTGATTTTCAAGAAGACATATTTAATTAAAGTAAAAGGGATTTCATTAAGCGATTCCTTAATGTTTTTATATTTAAAAACCAATCGATGCCAATATGTAAAGATGTCACATCGTGAAAATACCTGCCGAGGATTGGGTGGTTGCACGCATTCGAAATGTCCAATTTTTTAATGTCTCAGGCGCATAACTAAGACTAAATTAAGTCGATAGAAAGGTTAGGTTCAATGGGCAGCCGC
The DNA here is from genome assembly GCA_943735925.1 of Pollenia amentaria. Lineage (NCBI taxonomy): Eukaryota > Metazoa > Arthropoda > Insecta > Diptera > Polleniidae > Pollenia > Pollenia amentaria. The sequence goes on along the minus strand of OX031007.1, from coordinate 179,694,128 downwards.
CACAAGGACTGCTCACTTGGGTCCTTGTAGCGGTCCCTTTGTACTACCCTTAGCCAGTGGCAAGATTCAGTCAGTATTCAGCAGACTATTCCCCAAAATGCCTACACCTAATATCCCCGAGGCCGGGGCATTGGCAGAGAAAGTGAAACACCACCTCCTCGTCAAGACCCATTCTCCCCGCATGAGTCCATATAACCCAGTGATCCGTAATGACCAATATCACCGTCCTTATCTGGTCCCTACCGAGACCAAATAGCACGTGCGTTCTCGCCACCTCATAGCCAGGCCACAAAGTAGATATACATATATCCCTAGATATACGATTGGACCTCAGCCAGTTTGCCGCCCACCTTATGCCGGAGATTTCCGCATGCAGTACACTACTGCCATCGGGCAGCCTAAAAGAGACCCTTATTCCCAATTCCTAGATGAAGAAGCATTCACCTACTTTACTGCACATCCTGGAATCATCAGTGAAGACTTTTAGGGCCGGTTCGAGAGATCACGTGTTATCAAACAGCTCATTACCATTACCACTATAAACTGTAAGCAAAGCATCGAAAACCCGTTTCGAAGTGCAATAGTCCAGTTCCGGTTCATATGATGCGCGCAGCGTGACCCTGGGATGACCGTAGTCCCGCGTGGACCAATGGCCCACCGCCCCCAGCCTAGTCGCGGAAATTAGGGCCAACTGTTCGGACATGATGTCAACTGGCAGCCAAATCAGCATAGTAAACGGGGTCTTTTGATGCGCGCTTTCGTCGGTGTCGACCAAGTGATCCCGTGATCATCAACGCAACCAATCGGTATACTTTCTCAAGCATCCTGCAGTACCGCGCTCTACATAGGGCAGGCCACCACACTATGACCCCATAGAAGAGGATCGGTTTTACCTCTGGCTCAAAATTCCATTCAACGCCCCAGGGTCAGAGGCCCCAGTTCCTGCCCACAGAGCTCCTGGAGGTGTATATGACCACAATGGCCCTATCAACCCTCGAAAAAACGTCGAGTTCCCACGATAGTTTTCTAAGAGAATCACGCCCAGGTATTTAGCACTATCCGAGATTATCAGCTACGTGCCATTTAGCTTAGAAACCCTAAAGTTACCCACCTTGTACTTCCTGGAGAAGAGTACCACCTCAGTCTTCTGTGCACATGAGACACCAAGTGCACATGAGATACTCCAGGAGCCTATAATCTGCAGTGCATATTCCATACAACGGGACAATGTGTCCAGGTGTTTACCCATGACCGCCACGTTATCAGCATACGTGACGGCTTTTATCCCTTGTCTGTCGAACTGACTCAACAAAGTGTTTGTGGTTTATTTGCATAGATGTGCTACTTAAGAAAACCCTTTAAGAAAGGAAATAAGAGTGCTATTTTCGGCTATGCCGGAACTTATATACCCTTCATCAAAGCGCGATAAGAACAGAAAGTTATATAAATACCATTCGTTTTATGTAAACAAGTCTATTGTGTGCCTTCTTCTCTAATTCGGCCACAATACCTCCCACATTTTGTGATGATGTGTATAGATAACCAAGATGCTTGTACCTCATTTGGAGACATTGGCTCTTGCCGTTATCCAGATATAAAAAAATAACTGACGACTTGTAGGTAAAATATGAGGTAGTCGTTATTTTTGTTTAAATCTCAGCCATTTGTAGACCGATCTGGCTGAACTTCAAAAGCAAACTGTTCGAGTCTATATGTGATGTAAATAAATAAATACCTATTCCCCATCATATCTGAGGACTTCGGAAAACGGACATCGTTAAATCAACATCGCTGCTCATAAGGCCCCAGAATATATTAATAATGTCTAACATAAATATTGTAAAAATTACAAACAGAATGACAAGCTTATATATGCCCTTTACCCGGTGAAGGGTATAACAACGCACGAATCCTGCTCATAAATTGGTCTTGCAGAATATCCAATGTGGCATAAGCTCTGACAAGTTACGGCGTCCTGTTTAAAATACCTGTTGTTGATTTCCATATCATACATCTCAGGCCATAAAAAATTAGTAGTCATCAACCTTAAGCACGCGCTATTGACGTTGCTAGCCTCAAAGAAACATGAATCAATGACGCCGCTTACCCAAAATCTACACCAAACAGTTAATTTTTCGGGATGAAATGGTCGCTCTTAAGTCTTATGCGGTTTGGTTACGTCCTATATTTGACAATTTTGTAAATTAACGTACCCCTTTATCCAGAAAAGGGCATAATCGCTGAAGATGATTTTTCTATTACTAGGGTCAGCTACAAATTTTTTTTGGTACAATAAATTAAATCCAATTTAATATAGATGTACCTACAAGAATGTTCGAAAGTCGATTATTATAATTAATCAAAACTAGAAAATCTCTGATTAAAAAAAAAAAAAAATTGTCAAGCAGCCACTGAGTCTTAAAACGGTGCAATAACTACTTCACTCCGTCTTATCTGCTCACTATTTATACCGCCTATATCCGACCTAAAAGTGGAATACAACTCCCATATCTGGGCAGCTACTTCAAGGTCTATCTTGAAGCTTCTCGATCGGGTGCAAAGTGCTCAGCTGAAATGGGTGAATCACTGAGACGCGCGTACATACCCGTAGTACTCGCCTTTCCAGCAGATCACATCCGTACGTTGTCGACTGTCCAATGTATCATACAACGCATTACAAAGACAATTAATTTCTCGGTCGAACTAGCCTTTTATGGAATAGACTCCCGGCAGGAGTCGGCTACAATTTGGAAAAGTTCAAATTAAATGCCCACAGACACTACACCCTCTTCCCTTTTCTTCATAACATTTTTCCTAATACCAACACAATGCATTGCATTAGTAGGGAGTTTTAGCCAACAATGATCATTACAGATTCTTGTAGATTTTAATATAATATTTAAAAATTTCATTAGATAATCTTTTTTATGTGACACATATTGGGGTTCTCTACCAAAATCTTTTGAAATGAATGTACTTTCTGTTAAAGAAGGAGTCTTTTTTCCCCCGTTGAAGCACAAATTCATGGTTATACAAATTTTGTTACTAAGATTGAATTGTCCAAAAGTATTTCGCGATTTTGGTTTGTTTAAAGGTAAAGCCAAAATATTTATTTTCCTGGACTGATACTTAGCAAAAACAAAAATTTAGGCCCTAATCATGTAAAACGTAACGCAACGCCAAATAATTACATTGGATGCACAAACAACATCATATATATTTTGTAATTTTGTTGTTGCATTCTACAGAAATTCACGTTGCGTTTAAAAATTCCAAACGCTGCATAGCTTGAGGCGTTGACAATTTTAAAACGGTACATGAATTTGTGTAGAAGGTAACAACAAAATTACAAAATATTTATGACATTGTTTTTGCTTTCAATGTAATTCTTTGGCGTTACGTTGCGTTTTACATGATTAGGCCCTAAAGTTTGAGTCTCCAACCACTCCTACAGTTCTTCTTTAATTCCTGCGTAAAAAAACTTAGTTTGAACATAAATTTTAAAAAATCGGTTTGTTTTAATAAAATTAAAATCGATTCAATATAAATAAAACCTCTTCCACACATTATTTATAAACGTAAAGTAAGAGAATAAAAATTTATATATCTGCATGTCCTTGGTGCAGTCCAAAGTTCAACTGCTTTACAAACCATAACATTTCCTGGAAAATAAAACAACAATGTACATCAACAACACAATCATAGTTTTAATATGATGATAATAATCAACATGATAAAAATAAAAGCCAATAATAAAAAAAAATAATAATACAACTATTTTACTATATAGGAATATTATCAACACCACATAATCATATCCTCTTTAATAAATCAAAATACATAATAAAAAACACACACTCACACCACCTTTAAACAAAGTATGAGTGACTTACAACGAATGACTCCCTCGTCTCCTAATTAAAAAATCTAGAAACGTTTAATATTATTATCACACACAACAAAATGAATGCAATTTACTAGATAGTTTTTACGCGCCACATTTACATTCATATTGTGCGTACGTACTATCCGTCCATATCTGCGTATTCGTGTTCATTTTCCTCTATTCGTACTCACGCACCTCGCCAATATTGCTACACTCACTCATGAAAACCACATTTAAACGTATTAAACGTAAATTATCACGTAATTATAGATAATTTGCAATGATTTTGGTTTTTTTTTTTAGTTTTATTTTTTTAGTCTCGCATTTATGTTTTGGATTTTTAACATTTCATATGCGAGTAAATATTGAGCATTCCTTAAACTATTTTGATGTATAGCACGTTTTTGTTTATTACGATAAGTACAAGATAGTAGACATTTGTATGTAGACACTGTTGGAATCCAATGGAAACATTAGTACAAACACAATTCAATACATTGCGATTTGATGTCATAAGATACTTATGTACCCAGCAAGCATTTGGAAGAGAATAGAGTGCATTTAATCATTCCAAACTGAATTATTATTTATGTGTTTAAGAAACAGACTAAAATTGCTTCGCACTGATAAATTAAAAAAAAAAAAGTACAACAGTCGCATATTCATCATAAAGAAGTTTGGAGCTTGACTCTTTTAAGCGTTGTTTTTAATGTATGAGCTTTTGCGTAGTTGAACAGTAAAAAAATTAATATTTTTACGTGGGTTAAGTTTCCAACATCACAAAACGATTAGTAGTTGAAAAAGTATGATGCAGTTGCATCTTTAATATTTTTTTCTTAGAATAATATCTTGCTTCATTAAACCGCCATATTGTACGGTTGAAATTCTTAAAATTGGCCCCTGCAGCGCCTACGATGCCCCTAGACGGGTCAAATGTAAGGACAACCACACTTTATTTTTCATCTCCATCATTTATTTCTAACATACCTACCCGCTGTCTCATCATTTCTTAAGGGAAATATGTCTAGAAAAAATTACAAGCATAGCATTCAAATTTTTTATGATTTTTTAAAAAAACAAAAATTCCGAAATTTTGCTAAAAAAAATAATTTTTTTTTTTGCAAAAAAATATATGGTTCTAAAAAGGCTGTCCATATTAGAAAAACCTTACTTAAACTTTAACCTTACTTTAAGCAAATTTTAATGGGGAATTTAGATTTTTTTAGTTTGGGGTCATTTTCACGATTTCTTTCCAAACATGCAAAGAAAAAATTAAAAAATTGTCTCTAATCACCAAATTCATAGAATCAAGCAAACAGTTGGTTGATTTTGCATCTATTACCAAAATGATTATATAGATTACTAAAAATTATAAAAATTTTAAATTGTAAATTTTTAACAATAATTAGTATTTTGGTTATTTTATCGAACTGTTAATGGGTTTTAATCCAAATTTAGATATTTTTAATTAGGTTTAATTTCATTGAATTTAATTTTCATTAAATTATTTTTATGACGACAGGAATTGTACAACATGAAATCAACCAAAATTTTATTGATAATTTTTCATTCTTGACTGCGCTGAGATATGAACCCAGGCTTTCAAGGACAGGTTGCCCATACTAGTTTTGATTGTAACCACACAATCTCGTCAGTGGGGTATGCCGTTTTACTCACTCGGCTATTGAAGCCGGATGACGTCAATAGTCAAACATCAATCTTTAAACCAAATGGTATTTCACCTTTGGTAGATCGAAATTTGCTTTTGAGTGAATGATTTTCTATTTTAATTGATTTGCATGTTCCTCCTAACTTCTATTTTTTCGTACTTTTTGTCAAGAATTCTTCTTGAAATCCAATGTACATTTTTTTGTTTTCATGATTTTGTCTTTCTTTTTTCTTTTGACCTGTCCGTGAAAGCCTGGGTTCAAATCTCAGCGCAGTCAAGAATGAAAATTATCAATAAAATTTTAATTGATTTCATTTTGAAAAATTCTTGTCTTCATGAAAATAATTTAATGAAAAGTAAATTTTTATTTTTTTAATAAATGATATTGTTTGCTGATAGCTTTGGCTTTTCTAAAATTATTTAGGAGAACGTTTCCTGATGATCTGGCCTAAGCAACCAGTGAAATGCGCATAGGAACAGCTTATCCTCCAACAATAAATTTCAGTATTTTTTTTCAATTATTTAAAAAGGGAATTAAGCACAACAAACACAATCTTTTAATAAATAATAGTATTCCCACAAACAACTTTGATAATAAATTTTAGCAAGTGCACGTGCATAAAAAACTGAACTGGCAAATTGTTTTTATTTTGATTTCTTGCGAAAACAATAAAAGCACTTTGTTTTTGTTTTTAATTTGTTTTTTCTTTACCCAATTACAACTACAATTAATGTTGGGAGAATTCCAAATAATTGTAGCGGGAAATGTAAGAAAAAATAAAACTCATCACTGATTTATTGTTTGGTATTTTGTTTAAGCTTTGATATCGTTGCAAACAAGACTTTTTGAGTGTTTGTAGGTAATTCTCATTCCCTCTGTAGTTTTGTTTGCTGATAGCTTTGGCTTTTCTAAAATTATTTAGGAGAACGTTTCCTGATGATCTGGCCTAAGCAACCAGTGAAATGCGCATAGGAACAGCTTATCCACCAACAATAAATTTCAGTATTTTTTTTTATCAATTATTTAAAAAGGGAATTAAGCACAACAAACAAAATCTTTTAATAAATAAATGATATTTTTAATTTTAATTAAACAAATTATCAACCAACTTTGCCGTTTTAAACATGTATTAATTGATTAAATTAAATTTAGCTCAGGTTTTGACAATTTCCAACTTCAATTCTACAAGTTTAAATTATTTTATTTTAAACGAAAAAAATCAATTAAGATTTTTTGTTATTCAATGAATATTTTATTTTAAAATTTATTTCACAACATACTAAAATGTTAATTAAATCAAAATTATATTTTTAATGTTCTTTCAACTAAAAAAAATTGATTCAATTATAACACTTTTTAAACAAATTTTTTTAATTGATAAAAAACTTTTGATAATTTTTTCTGTGTGTCTGCGTGTCTGTTTTCATGTTTAATTGTCTAATATCCATATGCATATGTACATACAAATTAATTATCCATATGTACATACAAATTAAAAATCATGAAAATTCAGGAAAACAAACTCGTTTCGTGTCTGTTTGACAACCCGTTTTTCTTCTCTAACCCGATCGCCTACAAACAAAACCAACGTTTTTTCCGAAAAGACACCGTGTAAACTCCCTATTTGCTCAAAAAACAAAACCGTTCTTGAGTTACGCGAATATATGTATGTACATATGTTTTGCCAACTTCTCCACTTTCCTAATAGCGGTATATCACAAAAACAAGAGCTACCCTAAATAAACGGTTAACAGCGTCCTCGAATTAAGTTAAACCGCGAGAAGCCTCGCTTGTCACAAAAAAAGTGTCAAATATTGTAGCACAGTATAATTTGTCTCGATGAATTTCATGCAATGCATTTTTTATTTCTGGAACCAATTGTAGGTTACGTGTTTGACACTTCATAAATTCAGACACCAATTTGAAGATTTTCGTCAAACATAAAAACATCTTTCAAACTAATTAAAAGTAACACAGCAGATAGACACGGTGATTCTGCACATCGAAAATGCAACTTAAAGCATTTAAATAACAGTAATTTTCAATTTTGACCGAGACTTAAGTCAAAAATTAATCCTTTACTGACTTATATTACTTTTTTATAACATTCATTTAGACATAATTAAAAACCATTTTATAACCACAAAAGGCATATATTTGTGCAGAAAACTCGTTTTATTAATAAATTTAGCAACTATTAAATTAACCCGTTCATGACCAACATTTCTAAGAGGGCATTTAAAATAAAATTATGGAAAAATTCAAGTGCAGTTTTATACTTAAAAAAATAATATATAATTCCTTCCAAGGCACATTTAACAAGGCATCACTAAAAACCAGTTGTTTATCTTTAAAAACCCTTATGGCCAACTTATTTTGAGGATATTTTTTAGCAATAGTTTTTGGTAAGCATTGAATAATTACCCTTCTGTGCCACTAGCTGAAATATTATTTACCAAGAATTCACCTTTAAGGTCCAAGTGAAATTCCAATTCATAGTTCTATTTATTAATTTTAAAGCCCCGTTAATTCTCTAATCGAAATAATAGACGAGTTCACTAACCAACATTTCAATAGAAATTTAAGGCTATTCACTTTCGACATTATTTTCCATTTTTTTATTTTTCTGTAATAACTAATAAGTGATTTGTATCAAAACTTTATTTAAAAACTACTTTTATTTAACTGCTTATATTAACTCGCTGACAAATCACAGTTGTTTGCATTTAAAGAGTAAAGGTTAATCCACAATGTAGAAAAAAGTAAACACAGATGCTTATTTTTGTATGTTTTAAGTTTACTAAATTATAAAAAAATAAAAAAAAATTTTCAAAAATTTTTTTACTTTTGGCCAAAAATTTTCTTAGTGGTACGTAGGGTTTCATTTTCACCCAACAAATGATTTTTATGATCTCGAATCGATCTCATTTAGGAATATTTTAGTCGTACAGATCAGTCGAAAAAGGATGAAAATAATAATTATTATGTTCATAAAATGCTGGCTGGGTAAATACCTTTAGTCAAAAAAGACAGTGAGCCTGTCGAGTTCTGTTGCTGTTCGTTTGAACAAGTTCTTGTTGAGTAAAAATATGTAATCAAATTTGTAAAAAAATTGTATACCTATAGAATTTATGACGACATTAATACGTCATAGGTGTTGTTTATAGATATTGCACGGTGGGATGAATTGAATACTGTCGAAATTGTTCGGAATCTCCGAAGAGTTTAAAGAAAATATTTAGGATAAATCATATATATTTTTGATATTGGACGGTGGCTGAAAAGAGTTTAAGGCAAGTACTGCGTTAGAGCTCTTAGAACAATGATTTAACCCCTCTATACATATAGTGTAGGGTATAAAAAATAGTAAGAAACGGCAATTTCTTTTTGTTCTAGATTTATAGGAAAAATTTATATATAATTTTCTTATAATAATTATTCTAACAACCTTCAAACCATTGTTTATTTTTAATAGTCTATATCACTATCGTTTTTTAAAAATTTTAACTAATATGTGCTATTTTATTGTTAAATATTACTATTTTTATGCCTTTTTAATACGTACATATTTATATCTTTAAATGTAAATATAAATTGTGAGCGAACAATGAAGTGTAGAAGATGTTGTTAATAAATGTTTCGATCTGTAAACAATACAAAATAATTGATGGCAAGAATTTAAATTGACACATATGATTTGATAAAACAATACAAATGCTCGTACTTACGAGTAAATTGCAGCAATGAAAATAGAAGGTGCGTTCGCATGCTCCTTCGATAAAGCACGAAGATTATTGAAAAATGCAGGAACGTATTTGTTGTTAAGGATAATGTTAAGAAGGGCCGAGATGTGACCATTTGCTTTACTCTTCTGGTGCATAAGTAACCTTATTATTTATTTAATGAATAACTTTTTTCTTTTTGATTTTATGTAACGTTGGTAATTTTTAAAATTAAGATTAAATTTTGGAAATTTTATTATCAAAAAAGATGTTTTTGGGAAAAAAATTTTTTCATTATTTATTGTGGCTAATTCCCTTTTTTATAATTGATAAAAATACTGAAATTTATTGTTGGAGGATAAGCAGTTCCTATGCGCATTTCACTGGTTGCTTAGGCCAGATCATCAGGAAACGTTTTAATAAATAATTTTATGAGAATTACTCAAAAAGTCTTATTTGCAACGGTATCAAAGCTTAAACAAAATACCAACAATAAAACAGTAAGTTTATCTTTTCCCTGCAGATATCGAGACTAGTCCATACATGCGTGTAAAGAGTAGTCCAAAAAGGAGTAGGAGTACTCCAAAACTACTCCAATTATATGGTAAAAAGGTGGTCTATTTAACATTACGATGTCCTAGGAGTGGACCATATAACCCACCGAAGTAGTCCCTAAACTACTCCATGGAGTACTGAAGTGGTTTAGTTTGTTTCAAAAGAACTCCATGTTACTACTTTTCCACTAATCGCCTTTTATGGCGTGCACTGTAATCCATTATTGCTATTATTATAAATATTTATTTGGTATTTTTAATTTTTTTTATTTTTTTTCACAAATCTTAAAAAACTTTCCTGTTTCACTTTTAAATAAACAATTAATAATGGACAACATCAGGGCTACCAATGTGTAATTCTGTAAACTATAGCAGTTGTTGGCAGCACTGCATGTTAATTTGTCTAATATGGTCCATACTACAGTACATTGGACCATGTTGTAAGTAGTCCATTTAAGCCACAATGGACCACGTAGTCCAAAATTATCTGTTGGAATTCTCCCAACATTAATTGTAGTTGTAAGTGGGTAAAGAAAAAACAAATTCAAGACAAAAACAAATTGCTTTTATTGTTTTCGCAAGAAATCAAAATAAAAACAATTTTCCAGTTCAGTTTTTTATGCACGTGCACTTGCAAAAGTTTATTATCAAAATAGTTGTTTTTGGGACTACATAATTTTTTTCATTAAATGATTTTATTATTATGCTTAATTCCCTTTTTTTATAATTGATCCTCTTTAGTCTTGTTTGCTGATAGCTTTGGCTTTTCTAAAATTATTTAGGAGAACGTTTCCTAATGATCTGGTCTAAGCAGCCATTGATATGCGCATAGGAACAGCTTATCTATATATATAAAAGAAAGTGGCGTTAGTTACTACGTTTATAACTAAAGAACGGCTGGACCGATTTCGATGATTCGTACCAATTCGGAATGGTATCTGACCAAGTAAGAAGAATAGCAAAAAAATCTAAAATAGGTGGCGCCATTGAAAATTACTCAGTATGAATTAAATCGTAAACTCTGCATTTGACGATGCTATGATCTTTAGCAAAGTTGTTGAGCATGAGCCGGCGAAGGTTTATAAGTTGATATGACCAATTTCAGACAGGTGGCGCCACTGAAAATGACTCGAAATGAGTTAAATCATAAACTGTGCATTTAATCATGCTATGATCTTTAGCACAGCTTTTGAGCATTAGCATACAAAGGTTTCTAGGTTGGTATGACGAATTTCCGATAGGCGGCACCATTGAAAATTACTCAAAATAAATTATATCATTTGATCATGCTATGGTCTTTAGTAAAGTTGTTGCGCATGAGCCGGCAAAGGTTTCTATGTTGGTATGAACAATTTCCGACAAGAAGTGCCATTGAAAATGAATCAAATCGTAAGCTATGCATTTGATCTGTATCAAAGTAATTGTGCATGAGCCGACGGTATATACAAAAACAATACTTTTCTAGGCAAAACAACGTTTGCCGTGTCAGCTAGTTATAAATACAAAGGAATTAAGCACAATAAATAAAATCTTTTAATGAAAAAAATTATGAATTCCCAAATACAACTTTTTTGATAATAAATTTTTGCACGTGCATAAAAAACTGAGCTGGCAAATTGTTTTTATTTTTATTTCTTGCGAAAACAATAAAAGCAATTTATGTATGTTCATCAATAATTTAAATAAAATGATTGAGAATTTTTAGAAAGCCAAGCAAATATGAAAAGGATTTAACATATTATTTGAAATTCAAAGTTAAACAAACAACGTTGTAAAATATTATAACTCCAAACATATTATTGTTATTATTAACCATAACATGTTTAAAGACAATCATAATATGGTTATTGCTTTAAGATGGATTAATTTAACCATAATATGGTTACCGGTTACAATAATATGGTTAATGTAACCATAATATGTTTAAGTGTGTGGTTGTGGCTTTTTTTTATTAACACATTATATTGTTAAATTCAACCATATTCGAAGTTTCAAGGGATTGTTAAGTAGAAAATAAATTTTATTAATCGTGAAAAATGTAATATTGAAAACAACAACAGTTTGTTTGTTGCCATTGCGGGGACCATAATATTTTTTTTAACCATACTTCAACCATGTTTTTTCTTGCGTGTAGGTAAGGTTGTAACTGTATAAGAAAGATTGCTGGAGTCTGAGTACAAAACGGTGGCATGAGTGTAAAACAGTAGCCTAAGTTGAAGAAAACAGCTGTCTGAGTAGTTTTCTCATGATAAGTCGAGCAGTAAAGTACAAAATGTTAGAGTAAATTAAAGGCTTTTTATTTAAGGCCCCTCCAGATTTTAAAGTCTACATAAATCCTTCTTTTTGTTTTACTAAACAAATTATTACATTTAAAAAAATTATGCATACATTTTGTTAAAAAGCAAAATAACAAACGCAGTACATTGCATGTTTATTTCGACGTTTCTTGCAAAAAATTGCTGGAAAAAAACTCGTACAAAACACCAGCAACAAAAGCGTTGTCGGTTCGAGCTGTTTTCACGCATTGTTTCAGACATTTTGATTTTCAATTCGTATGCTGGCTTTTGCGAACGTACGAACAAACGATGAATTTAACAGCAACAAAAAATCAACAATAACAACATGTCGATAAATGTTGATGCGTAAAATGACACTTGGCGCCAATATAGAGAAACTGCATTTAAAATGACATTTAATAAGACGTTTAAATGACAATAAGAATATTTATTACAGTGGCCATGAGAATGTTGTCATTATCGTTATTCTTGCCATTGTTGTTGTTTCATTTTCGTATTATACGAGTAGTTTTTGTTTTTTATAAGTTAGTTTTATGTTCAACATTTTCCTGAAAATCAGCAAAACATTGTTTATAAACGCAACAAAGTGAGTGTGCTGATTTGTTGATTCAATTAGTTAAAAGATCAAGAAGAAACAAAAACATTTAGCATAAAGTATATAATTTGTTTTTAAGGGAAGGGAGAAAGAATGCAAAGAAAAGAATGTTGAAAAAATTTTGGTTTATTATCTATCAAACGTTTTTGGTACAATTAATGAGGTAACCTCAGTGGCCCAGCTAAATATTGTTTACGAGCATTACACAGAAAAAATTAAAAATTGATTTTAATTAAAAAAGTTGTGATATTAACTAAAAAATTAATTAAATTTGCACCAGTAAACAAATTAATAGTATCTATTAAACGTTTAATTAACTTTATTAAACGTTTTATTCACTTAATTAAACGTTTTATTCACTTGATTAAACGTTTAATTCACTTGATTACATTTTTAATTAAAACTGATTATATTTTTTATAATGGCTTAAATTGGTGAAAAACTTTGGACCATTTTTCTGTGTACATTATGTCACAATTGGTTTTCCGGGCCTAATTGTTTAAAACCCAACGCAACGCCAAAAATTAAATTGAAGCAAAAATAATTTCAAAAATATTTTTTAATTTTGTTGTTGCTTTTTAAATGAATTTATATTGAATTTTAAAATTTCAAACACTGCAGATTTTGTGGCGTTGAAAAATTTTAAAAACATTATGAATTTCTGTAGAAAGCAACAATAAAATTATAAAATATTTTTGAATTTGTTTTTGCTTTCGACAAAATATTGGGCGTTGCGTTGCGTTTTACACAATTAGGCCCTAAGTTTTGTTTGTTTAGAATAACAGATTTCTTTGACAATCTATCAGGGTTTTCTACCAACAAAACGCATGTTGTTTTTGCCTTGTTGTATTTGTTATCGAATTAGGGTTACCTTATTCATTGTACCATGGATTTTATTTTAAATTTAAATTTTATATGATTAGTTTCAAAATTGATCAATTTCGCCGCTCGGTTAAAAAGACTACTGTAAATTTATTCTTCTTTTCTTAATTGCCTATTCGATATCCGAATGTAAGCGACCATACAATTACATAATTAACGTTTCCTAACATCAATTACGGTCGCTATTACGGTTCACAACTCAACTCAGTTGAGTTGTAATTTCTTAATTTTTGTATTATGGTTTACAACTTTGCTATATTGCGGTGAACAAAACCATCAACAAATTACAACTCATCACAACCAGTTGTTTTAATTACAACTCAACTGAGGTGAGTTGTGAACCGTAATAGGGGCCTACATTGCATTTAATGTTTTTACAGGTTGTTCATAAAATAACCAGATAAGTATGTATTTCAGATAGGGATGTAACGATACGCCTTTTTGCCGATACGATACCGATACTCAAAAAGAAATATCGCCGATACCGATACGACTATTAAATTTAAATTAAAATTAACAAAACTAAAGTAGACTAATTTCTTTATTACACAAAATTACAGTGTAAGAGATTATTAATATTTAAAATTGATTTTAATAAGATTTTAAAAACAACGCAATTAATTTAAATTCATGGTAAAATTAATGTATTTTTTTAACAGTGTAAGAGATTATTAATATGCAAAATTTATATTAATAAGATTTTTGTTTAAAAAGCAAAAAGTTGCTTCCGCAACTCCGTTTGAAGCAGCCGTGCAGTGGAAAATGGTCTCTCAGATGTGGATGAACTCATTCAACAACTTATTTCTGCGCAATGTTCTTAAATTTTAAATATAATTTTTAATAGCTCCATTAAACAAATGGATCTGCGTCTCTAGTAAAACTAGAAGATCTTACGTATATCTACACTTCTTATTTAGCTGAACCACAGCGTATGATGAACAGAGGATCATTTTTCTCCAAATTCTCTCTTAAGAATTTCACAAACGCTCAAGGTCAGTTCTTGTAGACTTATTGGAACATTTACTAGGCGTAGGGGTAAACTTGTCCTCAACACTTTCGGAATGTAGAGTCATGCTGTGTAGCTCAATAAGACGTTTTTCGATCTATTGTCAATTAAACTTTCTAGCTTTGTATCACAGTTAGATAATTGTAGATAAACAATAGATTTCGTTATTCTCTAATGCCCGTAATTTCTACAAATAAATATCTAGCTGTGTATTGATATCTATTGTGTAACGTATTTTAAAACCTATTTCTTAACTACGGGGTAAAGTGTAGTGTATTTTAAACCATCGATTTTCGATAGTTAATTCACGTGGGCCAAATTAACGTTGAAATTGACAAAAAAGTGTAACTGGATAAGTAAAGATAACTGTTAGGTACGAACACGACCAGATACCATTATGATGCAAAGCAAAGCGTTCAATGCGTTTATGTCCAAAAGGCCGTTGTGTTAAATTGTATTGACAAGTTACACAGCAAACGCGTAAAATACATATACGTATCGAAAGCATGAAGTAGGACAAGAAATGGAAAAACGCATGGTGTGGACCGACCCGCAGCTTAAGAATTAAAAGAAACAATTGGGGTATTCACAAGGTGTGCTATCATGGTTTATTGTCATAATGTTCTAACATTTTACAATGGTTTAAAAATATTGTTGTTGGTTTGTAAACAAAAAGTGTCTTAAATAAATAGAACGTCGCTTGCTATGTTTATTGTGCTGTCGTTATTAATAGCACATTAAATTATGAGGGGTTGCTCACAACAGTCGTATTTTTTCATGTTATTATTTTAAGACATATGACTTTATGACACCTTGTGAATCCCCCAAATATATTATTGTATTTGATTTTTTGCTATTAGTTGTTATGCAAACAATAAGCATTGGAAATTAAATAATTTGTTCAAAAAACTATGGTGCCTATTATGAACTTCATTCGATTTTCGACAGCAGTCGAATAAGTTGCTCGAACGAATTTTCATTTGGTATTATGAAACACATTCGATAAAAAAGTACTATTGTGATTAAGTTTATTCACAGTAGTACATTATCTATCAGCTGTCACTTTAAATAAAAAATTTTTGTTAACAAATTTAAAAAATAAACTAATATAAATCATTACTACGACGGAATTATGGTACGATGATTCATCTGATGAAGATGAACGCTTACTGGAACTGGCCTGTACATGTAGCCTGACCTTTTATAAAAATCCTTTTGCTAACAAAGGATTTTGTACCATAAGGGAAACAAGCTTTTCCAACTGATGCTTACTACTGTCGACTTTAGACCTGCATAAAATAACCAAAAATAATTAAGAATGTGGAATTTTCACACCAAAACTAATAAATTAACAAAAACTTACATTTTCAACCATTTTTTTTTAAATTATTTACACCGTCGAAAGCAAATTTGTTTTCGTTGAAAAATTCAATGCACAACGAATTTTTCGATAGTGCTGCCAACTCATAATAACAAATTAACATTCGATAGTGGATGTTCGATAGCCAGCGAAAATCGTTTATCGAATGTAACTCATAATAGGGGCCTATAAAAAAGTATCGGCGTATCGACAGTAAAATATCGCACGTCTGCCGATATATCGGTATCGGTATTCGTTACATCCCTTATTTCATGCAACACTTATACAATCCTCTGCTTTCTCGAATTCTGTCCATTTTTGAGTATTTTGAAACCAGGACATCTCCACTCTGCCTCTGGTGCATTTCTCTTCTTTGTTGGCTTAAAGAATTATCTGCAGTATTGTAAACAAAATAAAAAAAAATTTAATTTCACCTACTGCTTTTCCACTGCAAATGGAGACTTTAAATCAAGTTTTAAAGAATGAATTGAGTAACATGGCAACAGCTTTAATTTAACGTCAATTAAATCGCTTGGAAAAAACATTAGACGAAAATTTTGGTCACTCGCAGCATTCTAATTTAGTAAAAGTTGACCAGCATAAAAAGTATTCGAAAACAACGATACCGTCGAAATAATAGTAGCTCAGCTACCGTGAGAAGTTACCCATCATAAAGGATAAAATAATTAATTTTTCCCCCCAAAAACAATAAAATCCAATTTAATTTTGATAGACACGCAATTACTTAAATAACAAAAAATAAAACAAAATAAAAATAATAAACCCCCAAAAAACTTGATATACGCCACCGCAATTTTTTTTTTTTTGATTTTTGTAAGATACAATTGTGTTCATATTCATCAAATTCTCAATCATTAAAATTTAAAACGGGCAAAACAAAAACATACTAAAATCAAAAACCTGCCAACATTAAATCATATTTCAAATTCTCTCACGCATAAATCTCGTCCTTTTGTTCTAAACATTCGGACACATTGCAGCCACATTTCACAGTCATATCAAAACTGTATTGCCCCTGGCATGAATCAAATCATGGCTTTCTTTATGTCCATTTTATGATTTCTTTTTGTCTAAATTCATAATTATATGGTTTGCGATTCATTCGTTTTTCGATTGCAAGTTTTTGTGTGTCTTAGAGTTGTGTGTGCAAATTAATTTGTTTAAAATGTTGCATTTATTTCAGTGTAATTGGCTTCGAAATATAAAACTGATTTTTTTTAAATGACCCACGCATTCGTTTGGCTAATTGTGGGGGAGTTGAACATTTCATTAGATAAAATAACTGTTTTATTATTCTCAATTATTGGATGTTGAACTAACGGTTTGTGAAATTTAAGAATTTAAAATATTTTTCTATACAATTTAAAAGACGAAGATGGATATAAGGATTTTTAAGCGTTTAAGGTATTTGTCTGCACGGTGTTCTTAGTATAAGACAAATAGTATAAAAAAATTGTATGTGAAAAGCAAAAGTAATATTTGATTAAAATTTTTCGTACGAAAATATAAAAATAATGAATTAGAGCGAAATCTAAGGATAAAAGACTTTGACAATACAGTGGTAGACTGAGTATTTGAATGTTTATGAAAATAGTATAAATTTATGATAAAGTTAAGTATAACACGTTAGTCTAAGTATAAAAGTATCTTTTACAAAGGCATTATTATGTTATACGGTGGTAGAAACACTAAAACAATACAAACAGTAATGAGTTGTCTTACTTTTAGAGTTTTTTTATTCCCGCACTTTTTGGATTCCCGGGAAAGCGGGAAATAAAAATCAAATTCCCGGGATCCCGGGATTCCCGCCCAAACTTTTGTATTTATTTATTTATTTATTATATTATATTGGCTATTGCGCTTAACATAATTAAATTTAGTATCTGTTATGTAACAAAAAAGTAAAAAATTTAAGATTCAAATTATTTTAAAACACATAAGAGGTTATATTGATGTCAATAGGATAATGGAAATAAATATACATACGTATATACATTGTCAAATTCTGAGATTGTTTGCATAATTAGAATGAAAGTATTAGTCTTACTGGAATATCATGGAAAGATGATTACGAACTAAAAGGTCAATATTACGAAGAAGGAATTCTGAAACAATTTTACCGTTTAACAAATTCAGAAGAAAGGAGAAATTTTATTTACTACATTTATTTAATAACATATTTTTTAAAATTTTATAACCCTTAATCAGCAGTGGTGTATGAAGGTATACGAAGTTTGTCATTCCATGTGATAATTTTTTAATATTCATCTAAGGTCCCATAAAGTATTTGTATTTTTAGTTCTCTATTAATTCTAAGCCGATTTTGCCATTTGGGTGTCAAATTATTTGGGCTGTTTGGGATTGAATTCCAGCAGAATCGCTTCAGTAGGAAAAGAGTTATGCACCCAAATGTGCAACTACCTCCCTAAAAACTCAACAAAAACTAACATAAATTTGTGGCGAAATGCAATCAAAATTTATACTTTCTACTTTCATAAGACTCAAAATCACTTGAAATGCCGCATATAAAACACAATCTAGGAAAACACGTTACTGCGCCCTTAACCGCAAGCTTTTTAATAATGTTGTAAAATTTACACTTAAGCTTGCTAGGACAAGAAATAAAATTTCGTGATGATAGGTCTATAATTTATCATAGGCCCAATATAAAGCCCATTCTCAAAATAAGTGTCAAAGCCTTAAAATGTAAAAAATTTAAATATTGTGGTGAAATTAAGTTGGATAAAACAACTAAAGACTCAAGTCTGATATAAATTTACTAAAGTTTTAATATAACATTTTTTTCAAAATTTCCCGGGAATCCCGCACTAAATTCCCGGGACGAGAAATCCCGGGAACAAACTCTACTTACTTTGCATTGTTATTGTTTACTGTTCGAAATATCAACCATTTAAAAAAACAAGTTAGAGTGCGATATTCGGCTATGCCGAATCTTTGATTTTCTCCACCTACATTTAGAATATTTCAGGAGTGGGCTCTATACGATATCTTTATAATATTAATTAATCTTTATAAAAACAGACATTTGCGGCTTAGACCTTTATTAAATTGTTAACCGACAATCGGAAAGTGTTATGCCTTTCTTTTTAGATATTTGAAATAGCTTGAGAAAAATATGATGATTCGTAATAGTTTTAGCCGAACTAAAAGGATTTTCAGGAGGGTAATTTATATTGGACCCATGGTAAATTATGGATCATCAAACATCCCAAAATCCTATAGAGTTATTTTTGCTATTAAACAAACAGTAATTAGAATAAATTTAAATACAGCAGTGAAATTAGTTTTAGCGTTGTCAGTGAATTTCAGAAGGATGCCTAATATGGGATCTAAGGTAAATAATGGACCGCATATCACAAAATTGCATGACGTTTTTTATGTCCATATGAAGCTAAATTGCAACCGCAATATCTATGTATATCGGCTACGGTCTAAGGATTATTTAGTTAATTTCCTAGAGTGGACTCTACATGGACCGATCAGCACGAAGTTTATTAGTATGATTTCTTGTCCTATAAAACTGTGAATTATATAATTTCATTATGAAAGCATTATTAATAACGGTTTTAGGCTTAATAAACTGTTTCCCGGGAGTAGGGTTTATATGGGGCATATAGTAAATTATGGACTGATCTTCACGAAATTTGCCAGTGGGACTTTATTAAAATTTTATTAAAATTGTATTATTTATTACGGTTATAGGCGCACTCAACTGTTTTCCGAGAGAAGGGATTTTTATGGGACACAGGGAAAATTATGGACCGATCTTTACTAAATTAACCAGTGTGATGTCTAGTCATATAAAACTGCGACGTATTAAATTGTATTGCGGTAGCATTATTTATTACAGTTTTAGGCATATGGGTACCAGGGTAAATTATGGAAATTTAACACTATGGCCATGTAGAACGTCATATAAAACGAATTTTTGGAAAATTTTACATGATTCCGTGCATTATTCCACCATTTATGTTAGTTTTTGTAGCAATTTTGTAAATTTTTTAAGGGTGGTGGTTCCACATTTTAATTCGTAGCTCTCATTCTACTGAACCGATTTTACTCCCAAGCTGCTTAGAGTAACTATAAGCAATTTGACACCAAGCTGGTTCTTTTCTTTTGAGTCTTTCGAAAGCGAGCGTGTTTTCAACAGACGGTCAGACAGACGTACATGGCTAAATCGACATACATTTACTCAAGGTGCCAGAATAAATATACTTTACTTGGTCTTAGATGTATAATAAAAAAGTTTCACACGGAATGATAAACTTAGTACACCCTCATTCGCCACTACTGGTGGTGGTGGGTATAAAAACATTGTAACCCAAAGCAAATGGCTGGAACTGCCAAGGTCTGCTGGGCTTTCATCGCAACATTATACATCAATAGTGATGGGACAAGGGTAAATACCCAAATGGTAAATTGGATATTTAAATGTAAATACCCAGGTATTTACCCAAGCACCTGGGTATTTACCCAAAATGTGGGTATAAATCAGAATAAAGAAAAATTTAAATAAATTAAAAGAATTTAATTTTTTATTATGAATTAGATTTTTTAATAACAAATGAAATCATTTTTAAATTTAATCGTAATCGCTGTCGCTGTCCGTATCCGATAAAAACTCATATCGAGTAGAGTGCGTGATTCCTGTAGAAGTTGAAGGGATATCGGCTTGAGTACCTTCTAGTGAAGAATTCATGGCATTTTCAAATTGAGTGGAGTGCGTGCTTTCTGCTGAAGGCGGTCAACTATTTTTAAAAAGCAAGTTCCAGTTGCACGATATCTATGTTATTTTGCCTGCTGTTTGTGTTGTTAAACGGTTCCTTTTTTTTTGAGTGAATGAAGCTGTGGGTGCTAAGGGAATGTTCAGTAGCAGCTGAAGTACAGGGAGCTGTTACAATTCGAACAGCTAATTTGATGGGAACAAATATTTAAGAATGAATGAACCAAATTCTTTTTATGCACCTGAGGCTTAAGCTTGGGTTTCGAAACTTTAATCTTTCTAGTTGCTTCAGCATTGTTGTTGCCATCGCTCCCACTCATTTCATTGAATTGCCATTAGCACGCTGATTAGCCGTTTTTTAAGGAATTGTTGTTGTGTTTGATGCAGTCAAAACTACCTAATCTGAGCAAAACGCATCAAGAAATGTATAAACAAAATATACTTAAACAAAATATGTTCCAAATAAATTCCAAAATGTTCACATTTCTGTTACTCTACGTAACAACGAGTATTTGTTATTCAAATGAGTATATACCCGAAATAAGATAAATACCTGGGTATGAAAGTGGGTATAAATGGGTAAATACCCAGGTCCAAACCCATCTCTATACATCAATTAGCCTTTCGAGTCTTACTTTAATAAGGGAGCCTGAATATAACTCATTATCTTGAGTACAAGACGATATAAGAATATTATAAACACTATAATAAGTGTTTTCTCTGAGTATAAGAAAGTATATAGTTAAGTAAGTTACATATTCTAAATACTATACTTTGGAATAACACCAGTCTTAGACTATGTTGAATGTCCCTGTAAAAATATTTGTATATTCATGTTAGAGAAGAACATGAAAATTCGTGCGACATTGTTTAACCCCAATCCTCTCTACACTTTTTGTGACAAATTAAATTTTTTGTTTCATGAAATATTACTGGGCGTCATGTCGCATACTCTCAATCAGGCATAAGTGTAAATTTATAGATTAAGTGAAAGTTAATTGTCCGATTGCAAAAAAAAAGTCTGAATATATAATAATCTAAGTATTCAATGACAATAGTGATATAAGTCGGTAGTTGAGAGGTCTGACAGAGGTTATCTGTATATTAGACCATATTCTCAGTAAAACAGAGAAGATTAGAGTATTGTCTGATTATAAAATAATAGTCTGAATAAATGATAAGCTGAGTATCAGAGTTTTGTAAGTGTAATTCTATATTTTGTGACATAAGTTTTAGTATAAGAAAGTTATATGTGTAAAAGATAAGGGTTTGCATTTAATCGTAAATTTTCATTATCGCGACTATGAAAATTTTTTAGGAAAAGCAAGGCATTTAAAGCTAGACGACGTCGTATTTTTGTACAAAAATTACGCTATAAAAAATGCTCTTTCGGATTCCGTAAAAGGTAGCTTTGCAGTTTGAATTGCTTTGTACAATAATTAAATATTTTTAATTTTGCCAATCCTTCTACGGTATAAAACAATTTCTTGGCGCAATAAATAAAAAATTTTTTGAGACTAGGCTGAGAAAGCGCTCTTTTTATTTCGGATTGCAACTCATATGCCATATCTTCTTCGCTCTCCTCGCAATGTTTTTTGAATATTCAAAATCAGATAATCTTTTAACAGGAGGATTCTTTCCAACCTTGAAATAACACAAGGTGTTTTTCTTAGCTACATGAGTACTTAACATGATAATGCAATACAGAAATATTGTTGGAAAGAGTTTTTTTTATTGCAATCTGGAAAATAATTTAATGACATTAAATTTAGCTACGAGTTACATGATCCATTCGATCCATTTTTTGATTATTTGTATACCCTCTACCACCACTAGTGGTGAATAAGGGTATACTAAGTTTGTCATTCCATGTGAAACTTTTTTATTATACGTCTAAGACCCCTTAAAGAATATATATTCTGGCTCCTTGACTAATTCTAAGTCGATTTAGCCATGTCCGTCTGTCTGTCCGTCTGTTGAAAACACGCTCACTTTCGAAAAACCCAAAACAAAAGAACAAAATTGGACTCAAATTGCTTGTAGTTATCCTAAGCAGTTTGGGATTGAAATCCAGCAATATCGGTTTAGTAGGACCAGAACTATGAATCAAAATGTGGAACCACCAACCTAAAAAAATTGATAATTTTGATACAAAAACTAACATAAATGGTGAATAATGCACGGAATGATATATGATACAAATTCCCTTTATGCGACTACAAATCATACTGCTATATTTTGTGAAGATCGCTCCATTATTAATCCTAGGCCCCATATAAACCCTACTTCCGGAAAACATTTTAGTACGCCTAAAATTGTAATAATTAACGCTATCATACTAAAATTTGGTACGTCACATTTTTATAGGACCAAAAATGCCATTGTAAAATTTTTTTAAGATCGGTCCATAATTTCCACTAGGCCCCATATAAACCCTATTTCGGGAAAACCGTTTAGTACGCCTAAAGCGGTCATAAATAACGCTATAACAAGGTAATTTGGTACGTCACAGTTTTATACGTCACACTGTAAAATTTCATGAAAATCGGTCTATAACTTACTCTAGGCCCCATATACACGCTATTCCCTGAAAACAGTTTAGTACGTCTAAACCCGTAATAAGTAATGCTATCATAATAAAATTTGATATATCACAGTTTTATAATACGAGAAATCGCGAAGATCGGTCCATAATTTATCCTAGGCCCCATATAAACCCTACTCCCGGCAAACCGTTTATTACGCCTAAAACCATATAAAGTCCACTTTGGGAAAATAATTAAATTCGTCTAAAACCGTAACAGATATAGATATTGCGGTATAATTTCTTCCAACTTAGATTCATATGGCCAGAAAAAATATCATGCAATTTTGTAAAATTAACTGTTAACGCTAAAACCAATTACACTGCTGTAATGAAATTGATTCTAATTTATTTTTTGTAAAATCAGAATTTTGGGACGATTGGTCCATAATATACCATACGTCCAATACAAATTACCCTCCTAAAAATTTAGTTCGACTAAACTGTTATGAATCATGATATTTTACTCAAGCGAAGTTCTAAAAAGAAACGCATAAAACTTTGTTATTGTCGGTCAATAATTTAATATAGGTCTAAACCGCAACCAATGTTAATGCTGACGTTCGTATTTGTGAAGTTTAGTTATTTAAATTATAGAGCCCACTCCTATCGGTGGAGGGCATCAAAGATTCGGCACAGCCGAATATAGCACTCTAATTTGTTTCCAATAAATATGGCTGTATAGCGTCAAATGTGGTTAAAAAATTGGCTTCCAATGCTTCAAGAGTTGCTGGTTTGACGCCATAAGCCAATGACTTAACCTAGCTTCATAAAAAGTAATCTAGTGGCATTAAATCGCACGAACGAGGGGCCACTTCTGGAAATAAAGTTGTCCACAAAATGATTTTGAAATAGATCGATTGTAAAGCGCGGTGAATGGCAAGTTCCATCATATGAATAGAACCAAAATTTAATTCTGCTCCTAATAAAGCAATTTTGCTTATTGACGAAGACTTTTAACCAGAATTGAGTATCGTAAAATGGACGAAATCCTCTACTTCGCAAACAGATTTTTTTTTCAAAGTAAATATCCGATTTTTGGAAGCGCTGTTGTAGCGTTTAACGATTCATGATAACTTGCCAAACCTTAATAAACAGAAATGTCAATACAGATTTTCTCAGTTATCGATATCGAAAGTTATCATGCCGCTAAAAAAAAACAACCAATATAATTCCAGCGTGTTCTGGCATTTAATAATACCATTAATTATTTTTTCTGAATTTATTTTTAATAATCTTGGACATTTAAATATCTCCTCCTACGAATACTGGTCCACTCATTCATAAAAGGACCATATTTTCGTCTACATTTTGATCAACTCCATTTGAACTGCCAAATTTTTGAAGCTTATATATCTCAAACTTAAACTACCACCATAGATATAGGTTTGAAAAATTTTAACTTTAAGGGGCAAAGCAGGGTGAAAATTCGTACTTTCGGTACTTTTTATAAAACCGTTTTTTCAAGCATTTTTGCAATCCTAATTTAAAAATTTTTGTTTGTAAGAATTTTTATAACTTCGGTGGCATGTCCCAATAAAAGTACATTTTGAAAATCTGCCTTTCAGAACGCAAATTTGAAAAGTTAAATTAATTTTATGTTTAAACTATTATCAGGTACATACATAAGTTTTACCCAAAGACATTATTATGACTAATTATCCAGCTGTATTGTGAATTTTTCAATACTCAGTGATTTCAATTCATGTAATATGAATATCGAAAAATTATTTATGCCTATAAATAATTATTCACACCGTACTTACACTTCTTGTTATAGGAGTTTGTAAATTGTTTAATTAATTACATGTGAAATAAGAAACAATTTCATAATCGTTAAGGTTCTATTTATATTACAATTACTACAGAGTTATTTGTTCATTTTCAATATGAACTAAAAGCTCCTCTGGATATTGAGTATAACCAAATGCAATTATTCTTCAAGGGCAGTCTTTTGACAGTAGTCTTTAGGTAATAATCTTTTAAACTTAAGTCTTAGGACTCAAAAACAAATAAAGTTAAAAATGCTTTTTTTAAAAAAGCCAAAATAAAATGACTTTGTTTTAATTTATACACATTGTAACGTTATTGCCATTTCAATAAAGTTTTTGGTTTATTTCCTTTAAACCAAACCTCTTGAGTTATATTATTTCAACTTTAATAAAATAAATAAAGCATTTTAAACACTTTATTTATAGCTGATACTATAAACTATTCTCACAACTTTATTTAGAACTAAGTCACTTCAATAACTTATAATTGCGACCTCAATTGAGATCTCCACACTTAAACGTTTGTACGAATTTTTGTTTGTACTGACCAACGATGCCCACCTTCACGAATATTTAAACTCCGTTTGAGCGCTGACATCTAGCTGGCTCTAGAACATTAGACGTTTTCTGTAACATTTTCGAACTGTTTGGACCATTCGAGCTTTTACTATCTTAACAGCTAATGTCATTATGCATTAACACTATGGCTGAATTTAAATTGAACTATTATACATCAATAAACAAAAGCATACTTTAAGGATAAACAAAAATTTTAAGATTATTATCGAATATTCGAGAATTACAGTGGGGTTGAAGTACAATTATGTATAACATGAAATTTTTACATGACATTTCTACTAGAAAATTCTATTCAGTGATTTTCACATTAGAAATATGGACAACTAATGCAATAACAATTTAAACTGATAAAAATTACTAACAAATGCAAAATAGCTAATAAATACAAGATCACTAATAAATTAAAGTAATTCTTAAATAATGTTAATTTCGTAAAAATATGTATAAAAAATATTAACTTGAAGGGTCAAAACAAGGAAGATTTATTCATTCCGCTTATTCCACAAAATCTCCCACATTGTCATTATGTGGGATTGATTTAGAATATGCATGCTTTTCCCACGGTGAATTATATGTATGGTGTTCACGTGTAGGCAAAAAAAACATTTATTAGAAAAAGAGTAGAAGAAAAACTCGACTTTTTTAAAAACCAGTGCTTTTCATTTTTTATTTTTAAATTTATTTAGTTTTACCTGGCGAAGCAGGCACAGGATCCGCTAGTTCAGTATAGGAAAATAATTTGAATATATATAAAAGTCTTAGTACATAATGCAAAAAAGAGGCTTTCATTATAATTAGGCGGCACATAATCTGAGCTGTAAGACTTAAGTCATACTGAGTACAAGATGTAAGTCTTAAGTCTGGGAAATTTAACTATGAGGAAAATGTCCTGAGAAAGTCGACGCAGGATTCTAATGTGGTATTCGTTGTATTACAATAATAAAACTTCATTCAACGGCACATGTCTAGATTTAAACTACTTTCTTGACGAAAGATTAGAAGAATATGGATTTTATTTGAGGTAGTAGAATCATCTAAACACGAAAGTTTATTCTGATAAAGTATAAGACAAAAAACTGAGTAGAATATTATACATGGTTAAGTTTGAGAACAAATCAGTAGACTAAGTACAAGAGCTAAGTCCCAGTTTGGCGATAGGCTTAGTTTTAAGCATTAGTTTTTTTAAGTATTAGTATGAATTGATTTGCGGTTATAAAAAAGCTACTGAGTTAAGGGCATAAGTCTTAATGAAAATGAGTGGGATATTATGGCAGAAATCTAAACCAATGACAATTAAAGCCTTTCGATTATCTTTGTAATTCTTGCTATTTATAGAAATATCCTCTTCGGATAACACAAGCAGGTTTTTTTTAAAGCTTCCATTATGATTATTTGAAATCGATTTTCTTTAACACTATCGAAAGAGACCAAACAGTTTGATTTTCATGAAAAAATTTAATAATAAACAACAGTTTAAAAAACAGATTGAACAAATGCAATAAATTCATTGAGTAATAAAAACTAATTTATATCTAAGGACTTTATTAATTAATCAAATAAATATTTTGAAAAAAAAAACTTAAACAGAAATATTTTTTTAATTTTGAGCACAAACATCTGCCCCTAGGAAATTGTCTGTAAACTATTAGAATAATAATTAATTAAATTTACAAGTGTCTTTAAGACCACAACACAAAAGATTATAAAAAATAATAAATAAACGAAATAAAACTTTTGCCAAAATAATAAATTTTAATTTTAATCGCACAAGGAAAAACATAAACGCCAGAAGAAGACTAGACAAACCAATTTAATAAACAGAAAAAAATGACTTGAAACACATTAAAATGTTCTTTTACAAAAATACACATCATGATCAAAATAGGCAAACATACTTTAGGCCACATAGAAACATTTGGATACAGATGTCGCCACCGTATTGTGGCATGGTCCAAAACTAATTGTGTGAAGCAACAACAAGTACAACTGCAACTGAAATTTGTAATTTGCGTAAAAGGAGAGTAAATGAACTTTTGATAAGATTTTTAAAAGTATAAAAATTAAATATAAATTTGGCACATAGAAAATAGTTTAATATAAATACGAAACAAAAAAGATAAAAAAAAACCAACAGGAGGCAAACAAATGTAGTCGGTTGGGTCTGCTGCCGCTATTAGAGCAAAAATAAGAAGAATGTCTTTGGTAATTTTATGAAAAAAAAAACGGAAAACAGACAGATGGATAGACGGACAGACAAACATTGCAAAATGTAGACACAATAAGAGGCTGTTTAATTTGAAAATGAAATGAAATAATGCAACCAAACGCAACTCAAGAACACACTACATAAAATGTGTGTTTGAGTGTGTGACAAGCAATGTGTGACCACCACTTGCCTGCCCATAAGTCCCATTATAATATCATATCTTAGATCTAGAGAGAACAAATGTAGCCAGCAGCAATAATAAGGAGGACAACATTTACATACGAATGAAGACGACATCGTTGTCATTGTCGACATCAACAAAAGAAGCGTGTGCAGCATTTTTTCTTTGCCTTTCGTCTTGTATTTTAGTTTTATTATTATTTTTTTTTTTTTTTTGTTTAGTTTTGGGCGCCAAATGCAAAAATAGTGTCCATTGGCACCTTGTTGCCCCACCGTTGTCTGGCTGGGCCTCTAAACTGAGGGAGGCGCCACACACAAATGTGTGATGTCGTGCGTTTGAAAAATGTGATCAATGCGTTTCTATGTAAAATGCAAATAAAACAAAAAATATAAGAACTTAGATTAAAGAATGAAAATGTGTTCACTTTGTCTCGTTTGCGTTTATTATTTTTTTATTCGGGTATTTGTTTGAATTGTGTTTTTTATTTGTTACTTTTTGGCACGCAAGTCCATCAC
The DNA here is from genome assembly GCA_943735925.1 of Pollenia amentaria. NCBI lineage: Eukaryota > Metazoa > Arthropoda > Insecta > Diptera > Polleniidae > Pollenia > Pollenia amentaria. The sequence continues at coordinate 179,665,554 of OX031007.1, read as the reverse complement.
CTAATGCGACAAGGCTTTATAGTGCAAATGTAAATTCACCAAAAGCAAAAAAAATTATGTTTATGTGAATTTTGCAGGAGCAGTGCCTAAAGGTATGAAATCTGTTTTAAGAAAGAACATTATTAAAAGTTGTTTTAAATCAAAAAGCAAACGTAGACTTTATTTTGTATATGAACCGATTTTTCTATAGAACTTAATTAAAAAAACTTCCACCGTCAAAGAATTTAAGTTAAAACAAGTAAGAAAGTATAGTCGGTCAAGCCTACGCTTGCCAGATTTAATATTTCAAAATTATTGACATTCACTAAAAAAATACTTGATTTCTGTACGCTTTTGTTTTGAGTCAGCTGTTTAACGTTTTTGATAGCACTGTCCTAGTTCAAAAATATAAGAAGCTGAATACCCGGCGAGTAAACCTAATTCGAGTACGCTGAGCCCATTTTCATCAATAATATGTTTTTGCAATCGATATATGTATATCGATATAAAAATTCATATATTGTTGAGAACTGATCAAAATTGCGTTTTTGGATAAGTTTAACCATAATTTTCATTCTTAATTATTTTTAAAATAATATCGTACCTCAAAAAACGGCGAGCACCACTGGATTCAGCGTTCTCGAATTAGTTTTACCCGCAAGGTACCCCTTTTTATAAGGAAATGCTACCGATTCAAGCAAAGTGTTATTAGTGTTGAGCATAGGAGAAAACATAAGTATTGACACCAGGCGCGCATTCAGGGGGGGGGGGGGGGAAATATCCTTTCCCCCCCCCCCCTAAATTATAAAAATATGTTTTGCTTATTTCGATAATACTCGAATTTCCGAATGTACAAAATCTAATCAAATTTTCAATAAGTATCCAAGTATTTATCCCAATAGTTATTTATTATATATTTCCAATGAAACATCTAGTTTACTGTATTTAAATACATATTATTCTACATTCAATCCCAGCAAGTGCCATCTATTTCCGAAAAATAAACGTTTGGGTTGAAAATGCGAGCGGTTGAATTAATAAAAAGCTTTAGTATATGCAATATTTTTATTTGTATTATGATAATTATTTACTATATACATTTGAATATAACCGTTTTTCGTATTATATTTTCATAATAGTAGGATTTGAATTGGAATTTTATATGCATTGCCATTCTACCTTCCCATATATACATATGAATATATGTATTGGTCTAGTAAAAGTTCACCAAAGAAGAATTATATAACTGTCAAATTTCAAGTGCATTAATAAGAAAAGGTCTTTGATAAACAAAAATACATAAAAATGAGTGAAACAATGGTGAGTCCGTAATTTTTTTTATAATATAATGTACCTATATAAGTATATATCATTACCTTCAGTCGAAAAGGATGTAGTCCAATGTATAAATTTTTTAGGAGAGAGAAAAAATTTTCTAAGGTCTTAAGTTCTGAATATATTTGAAGTCTGTAAATCCAAGTTTGCTTCATTGTTGACTCTTTATTGGCTTGCAAACCAACTAAAAATAATACATTTATGTTTTACATAGCTTTTTGTGAATTATCACCTTTTCTTTTATATATTTTATACTTTTAATGTACATTTTAGCATGTCAACTTGCAAAAAATAAAATATACTATAAAATAATTTTATTTATTTCAATGTTGACTATTAACAAATATTAACAAATTTTTATTTAAATTTTCACATTTCAATGGGCCCTAGCGCTTTTTCTTTAGCATTTTTGGAATTACATCTTTAGCATTTGAATATACATACATATCGTTGCAAAACAAGAACTAGAAAAAAATAATTGTATTTTTTCTGCAAACGATGTATTTTTGTTAACTCTATTGAACTGCATCAAAAACTTAATTTTCAAAAATTGTGGCATTAGCACATTTACGGCTGAAGGTACATATGTACGTATGTATGTGCAGCCAAAATTATTTTTGTCTTTCCATTGTTATAAGCTTTAAAATTCCTTTTTAAATAAAAATAATTTAAATAAAAAAATTAGCTGTAATCAACTTAAACCAGAATAATTATATATGCATCTTTAGATTAAAACCCAAACAGTTCAACTTAAATTCACTACTTAATTTTAAAATTAGTGAAGCATATTCCTTCTTCCAAAATTTTGTTAACAATTGCATATGTTTTTTTTGGTCGAAAAATTGGTCAAACAATTAAGCATGATGTAGTCAAATAAATTGTTTCAAATGAAAAAAAAACATTAAAAATAAATAAAATTATTTTTATAGCCAAAACGTTATTTAAAAAGATTAATTTACATATTTTAATTTATATTGAACTGAATTTATATTCTATTTTACCTTATTGTTGAGTTTTTTTTTTTTTAATATAATATAAACATATCGTTTTTAATAAACTTTTAAAAACAAATTTTTTACTTGTTTTGTACCATAAAAAATCCCCCCCCCTAAGGCTTAAGCTGGATCCGCGCCTGATTGACACAAAGACAAAATTCATTAAGAACAACATATGGTCGGTATTACAATATACAGTGGAACTATGGAACCTTAAATCTGTGGATATAAAGAAACAAGAATCCTTTGAAATGTGGAATTATCGACGAAAACTGAAAATACCCTGGACATCTTTGTAAGATGTATGTCCAGGATGACGAGAGTTGATCATATAAAAAAAACGAAAAACCCCATACTTAGGTCACATAATTAGAAATTCTAAATCTAAGCTACTTCAAACGAACGATGCTCACGCTATGGCCCCAGGGGCCGAGTACTCTCGTGATCTTCACACACATAATACGAATGATAACAAAACTCACTTCGAAGATTGTAAAAAACCACTAAAAAAAAAGAAAGCGCATTGCGCTGGTGCGTTTACTTTGTACTCTTATTTTCACGTCATTTTTACTTCACTGTAGTAAAGAGATTTAAATGTAAACAAACATTCAGCATACCACATACATGATGTTTGTGCTCAACTACTACTGTGACTATATGTACGTGTTGCCAATCCAAGCCATGTGTGGAATTTTAACTTGCATGTGCAGCCCATGTGTAATCAGTTCCATGTATAATCTCTGTGTAATTTTACTTTAACAGCTATACCTTAACCTGAAATACTATACCTAAATAAAAGCGTCAACGTTGAGTCCTGAACAGTAGTGTTAACTTTCCTTTTTAATAAAAATGGAGATGAAACCGCCAGATTCACCTTAAAACAGCTAAATTCTCATTCATTAGCAATAGCGGCCAACTTCATTATTAAACGCGCTGTTAAAAACAAATTTTCTAGTTGCAAAGCGTGGCCGCCGTGCTATTTCGTTATACTACAAACAAATTGTATGGGCATGAGAACTTTTGACAGCTAGAAAACGCTTTCCGCTTTATGTGTAATTTCCGAATTCTTCATTGGCAACACTGCGTACATGCGCAGAAAAATAATGTTGTTTAAATTTAAATTCGCTATCTTGTTTTCTTTGTTTCACGGTAAAAAACTTTAATGTAATTCATAATTTTGTCATCAACTCTCCGCTTAAAACAAAAAAGTTTTTGTCTTTGGTATTAGGGTTTAAATATCTTATTATTATTTTAACTATTTTTTTATACAGTATGAAACTCTGTTGAAAAACCATAAGCTGGCAGTCAGTGTAATAAATATGTTTTTTTTGTTTTCTATATTCACATAAATTGATTATATTCGAATACGGTTATATGACTCATAGTGGCATATATGTAAATTAGGCTTTTAGTCATAAAAGAGATATAGTCCAAGAGTTGGCTGCAACTAGGGATGGGCAATAAATATCGATATATCAAAATATCGATATTTAAAAAAATCATAATCGATATATATCGCCGATATTAAAAATACCGATATGTCGATACATCGATATTTATCTACGACTATCGAATTCGATATTTTTAAGACCTTTTTTTTAATAAAACTCAACATTTTAACCGTTGCACAACTGCTTACAATACTGTTGTTTTTTAAGAATTGCATCATATGTTTTTTAACTAACATTAAGCAAATAACGGCGCTTTTCCATTGTACTTTTTCATAGATTATACAGTTCAGTTTTGTCTCGGTTTTTTTAAGAGATTACAACAAAAAAATAAGCGCTGAAAAAATGTTCTGGAAAGGGTTCCTAGAATTATGCAAAGAATCGTCTTAATGATGGCGTATTAGCAGCAATAGACTCATGAAAGTTGGAATGTTAATAATAAAAACAAATTTTTTGTTTTTTTTTTATTTGTGCATGTTCTTATATATTAAAAATAAAATATTGCACAGTTTACTTGTATAGTATGTGTCACAAGTTTCGTTTGCCGGCAGTATATAATCCGGCATTATATAATAACAATAATTTTTTTTTTTAGATTTCATATGGCGAATAAATAAAATTTTTTTTGCATTCTTTACTTTTTTTTTAAATTTTTTTTATTGTAGAATGAACTGCCGGTCCCTCGATTTCAAACGAAAACTACGTTCGAATAACTTACCTTAACAAATAAATTGTAAAATTGGTTTTTGTTTAAATAAAAGTTAAGCGAATAAAAGTTTCGTTCGAAATCGAGGTACAGGCAGTCAATTTTAAATTAAAAGAAACAATAAAAAGTTGGAATGGGATTACATTTAATATGTTTGTACATATGTATGTAGATATATATTGACATAGGTATATTAAGTTTTTAAATTTGGTAATAATTTCAGCTTAATACGTTCGATACATCGATATTTTTAATTAAAAAATATCGATACTCTTAAGAAATATCGATACGATATATATCGATATATTTTTTCAATTTGCCCATCCCTAGCTGCAACTAAAGGATGTGACTATAAGCGAACAGTGCGGGTTTTACTAACAAAAGCAGGAATACAGTTTTCTAGAATTTTCATAGAAGAAAAAATTCTTTTATATTCTGACTTGTATTGCTTTAGTTTATTTTCCAATTTTTTTTTTTCAATATTTTTTTTTTTTTTTTTTTTTGTGATACCTAAAGAGATTTTTTTGTTTTGCGTCTGTCTAATAGAAGACTACCAGCTGTGTGCATAAGTTTTACTTTTTATTTTAAAAACTATTTTTCGATTTAATACTTAGTCTAGCACACTTTTTTGCATTTGTAAACTCAAAATAAATAAAGCACAAACTAAATTATTTGAAAAAAAAAAACAATTGCAAAATTTAAACAAACAAAATATTTTCTTTAACTTTAATTTTTAATGTAAAGAATGTTTAATGACTTCGAACAAAAAAAAGCAAACAGTACATTATTTCTAAAAAAAAACCAAAACAAAAAAATATTTAATTTAAAAAAAACCCAACTGTTTCATGCCATCAACATTGTTAAAATTAAAATTAACGTCCGTCCATTTGACGGTCCAATAAAAAAAAATTGCCGAATTTTTGTAAAAAAAAAGAACACAAGAACATGAAATTAATTTGTATTCAGATGGCCTGGCCTGCAATATACCGATACCGCTTTAAATGAGACAATATTAATAAGATTTATTCTCAACATTAAAAAATATCTGCAGGAAAATAACAGCAAAAAAAAAAATCATCGAAACAAAATAAAACAGTTTAAAAGTCAACGCAATCCACAGAAAAAAAACAAACAAACAGAAAAAAGTCATAAACAGGGAAACCGGAAATGTGCTTAAAAATAATGTTCCATGAGCATTAAAAATGCAGTACACAGAAAAAATTATTAATTTTCTCCAATCGCCAAATTTATACCAAATTCATAATATCAAGCAAACAATTTGTTGATTTTGAACCTATTACCACAATTATTATATTGATTACTAAAAATTGTTAAATTGTGAATATTTTTTTTTTCAATAAATGATATTTTTTATTTAAATTAAAAAAATGATCAAAAAACTTTGCCATTTCAAACAATGTGTTAATTTATTTAATTAAATATTGGCAATTCCCAACAACAATTCTATATGTTTGAATTATTTTATTTTAAACGAAAAAAGTCAATTAAGGTTTTTTGTTATTTAATTAAAATTTTAATTGAAAATTTATTTCAATACAACTAAAATGTTAATTAAATCAAAATTAAATTATTAATTTTCATTCAACTAAAAAAATTTATTCAATTATCACATTTATTAAATTTAATACTTTTGAAACCATTTTTTTAATTGATAAAATTTAATTTTCTGTGTATAAACTTTAAAATATGCCCAAAAAAATATACCCAAAAAAACTAAAAATGGCTTATTTAAAAATAAAACATTAAACAATTTAATAATATTTGCATGTGGTAAACAAGTTAAAAAGTATATCTCCAAAATTGCGACTTACACTTTTCCAATGTTGCCAACTCGTCAGTTTAAAAAAAGGTTAGCTTTGACCCCTTTCAGACAAACAAAGTTTACTTTGCAAAGTCTTGAGTTTATAGAAGAGAAGGGAAAAGAGAATAGCGGGGGAGTACATACTTTGCTGTACTCATAAATTCGTTTTGTTTTTCGTTCGTAGATTAAACCTGAAGTTGGCTGCAACTTTATATTTATATACAGCGTTACCAGAATCTTTGGAATGAAAATTGTCATATGCCGAAAGAAATCATTTTTTGAAGAGGAAAATCTTAAATTTTTTTTTCTTAATTTATTATTTTTTTAAAAAAAATAGTAAGAATTATTAATTTCTTATAAAAACATACTTCTTATTATTTAAATTGAAATACATAAAAACATAATTCGTTAAAAATACCTTTTTTTCACAAATATAAATTATGCGAAATAATTATTTCTGCATGTCGACTCATATATTTGGAAAAGGCAAAGGCGTTTCTAAAAAAAAGAAGAGTGTCATAACATATCCAAATAAACCATCGGCTACTCGTCCTCTCTCGCACAGCAATCTTCATCCGATCCCGAAACGTCCTAACATCGGTGGCGACGAAGATGAAATCACGGGCGGTTCACCGTCAATTTCGTCAATGTCAGAATACGAGGTAACTTGCACATCATCACAGCCACACATGAAAACGCAAGCTGAATTAAATGATTTTGTAAGAGACTTAGAATTGCCAAAGAATAAAGCAGAACTTTTAGGTTCGAGATTACAACAATGGAACCTTTTATAACATGTTTCCGTACCAGAAAAAAACAGTAGATGCAATATTTTGAAATGGCTGAAAGTTTAGTTTTTTGTAAAGATGTCCGGGGTTTGATGGGATCTCTTAACATTACATATAAATGGGACGAATGGAGACTTTTTATAGATGGCTCTAAATTAAGTTTAAAAGCTGTATTGTTACATAACGAAAATATTTTTTCATCGATTGCTATTGGTTATGCAGTCCATATGAAAGAATCTTATGATAATATGAAAACCCTCTTGCTGCAGATAAAATATGATGAACACCAATGGCAAATTTGCGGAGATTTAAAAATCATAGCTATTCTACTTGGACTACAATTAGGTTACACGAAATTTTGTTGCTTTCTATTCGAATGGGATAGTCGTGACAGGAAGCAGCATTATACGAAAAAGGTGTGGCCTCATCGTCAGTCACTTCAGCCTGGTAAAAAAAAATGTTCAAAATAACCCCTTAGTTGACCTTCAAAAAGTGTTACTTACACCACTGCACATAAAACTAGGGCTTATGAAGAATTTCGTAAAAGCAATGAACAAAAATGGAACTGCTTTTCAATACCTTCGCCAGAAATTTCCAAGATTAAGTGAGGCTAAGATCAAAGAGGGTATATTCGTTGGTCCCCAAAAAAGAAATTTATTTAAAGATGAACGCTTCGACCCTATTTTGGAAGGTAAAGAAACAAAAGCATGGGACAATTTTCGCCTTGTGACAAAAAACTTCTTGGGAAATAAGAGGAGTGACAACTACGCTGAACTTATTGAAAATATGTTATCATCTTACCAAGAACTTGGTTGCAACATGTCCCGGAAAATCCACTTTTTACATTCTCATTTGGACTTTTTTCCGGAAAACTGTGTGTTAGCGGATGACTGCTGGACTATTTATCGAGATGCTCCAGAAGCACACTACAATAGGGCAGCGAAGAAACCACGTCGCAATTCTACCAACGAATAGAAGAACGGTGTAATTTCTGTTATTTTTTTCAAAAAACTTGAAAACTTTTTTTTAAGAAATTGTAACTAATTTTAAAATATAATTGTCATTTTTGTATGCAGTATGTAAACATAAATAAAAAAATTTAGTTACCCTAAAAAATACTTTTTCAAAATCAAAATTTGTATACTAGTGTAAGTGTAGTTTTTATTCAAAATTTTAATTTTAAAATACATATCAAAATCAATTAAGTATTTAAATACTTCATATTCAAATTCTTATGCTTTTATAACAAATAAAAACAAAAAACAAATTGTAAGAACAAATATGTATTTAAAATCAATTTGTATTAGATTTGAATAAATAAATCCTTAAATGTATATTATTATGAATTGATTATAAATTTCTTTTATCAACTCATAAACAAGTGATTATGTATCAGATTATATGACAACCATTACCTAGCTACTTCTATGTAATGCAGATGGTATGAAGTAGTCATTGAAAAGTAAATTGTTCAGTAATTTCAAGTCATTACCTAGTTTTTGCTGGGAATTTAATGATTTTTTCATGTCAATGTCATATCCATACATATGTATACTTAAAAAAGTTTTTTATTTACATATTTTTTTAAACAAATTTGTTGATTTTTATCAAATAAAGCTGTTGAAAAGAGCGTTTAAAAGCCTTCAATTTGTTGGTTTTGTTCAGTTTTATTTTGATACATTTTTGTAATATTTCAAACCGAAATCAAATCAACAATCGCAGTCTTTGAAAAGCTTTCTTTCAACAGAAAAGGAAAAGTGTAAATTTTTATGCTATTGCTTTGAAGCAACATTTTTGGTTAAAAAATGTAACTCTTATCTTCGCCTCTGCTGCGGAAATAAATATTCAGCTGTTAAATAGTTGGCTTTGCGTTCGTACATTATTAATTTGCTGTTACGTCGTACTATAAACGAGTAAAATCAGAGAAACAGTTAAATTTTTGAACAAAAAACTGTTGCTTTGAAACAACAGCATAAAAATTTAATTTTTTGGTTTTCTGCTGAGTTAAACGAACATGTATTTCAAAAGAAAGGCATATCCACCCATCCATCTGCATCCGGTTCAACTTTTTCGTACGAAGCATTTATCACTATTTACTGTAAAAATTTTTTGGTTGGTTTATAACTGTGACAACATTTTCCATTGAGTTTTAAGCCATAACTAAGACTAACTTAATGATTTTTTTTCAAGAATACATACCGAACGTGCAAAATTGCTTCAACAGTGTTAATTTGAATACGATTTCTTAATTCAGTTTTCACTAAATTCATCTGACTAAAAAGTCCTTCGACGTCCGCGTTCGACCATGGGCAAGAATATTTGTTTACTAACTGATGCAGAATTTATTGTGTCATAAAAAATTTTATAGGTTTTTTTGTCGAATATAATTTTTAGAAAACCAGTTGTATGTTTCGTGGATAAAAAACTCTAAATATTTTTTCATGTTTTTTCCAAGATCGTTTAACTGCTAACTGGATGGAATGGTACACATATTTTACCAGCACTAGCTTCGGAAGCAGTTTCTTTAACTCCACGTATACACTACGGTGACGTGCAACCTTAACACTGACGTTGTCTGTTCCAATACTTTTTAAATTATCCAATGCTAGATTGTTAATGCAATCAGCATTAGCGCTTTAAATTTCCATTAAATTTCCATTGACTAAAGTAGGGAATTACTGACCCTAAATGAAAATATTTTTTAACAAAATCAATAAAAAGAATTTTAAATAATATTAATCAAAAAATTTTGTCATGGATATGTCAGTTGATTCGTCTTTAAAAAGACGTTATTTTGGTGTTCATATGTCCTTTCTCATATGTCCTTGGCCACAAAACATTGCGTATTACTTGCTTTTGTGAAGCTTTACATTAAGGGTATTCTTAAAACAGGATTTACATAAATCTGAGAGATGGTCTGCTGTATAGGTCGAAGTATGTTGGCATTTAAACATGCACATTGCAGCTTCCTGGAGCTTTGGCTGAAATCTTGTGGACCATAAGGTAGTTTAGGAGTTGATTTTATAACACAGTACAACACATGATTTGCCAACTCAATTCTGTGAACTGTATGTGAAATTAGACCCAAAAAGAAGAATTTCTGCATCATTCGTTTTGTCTTCTTACCTGCGATTTGAAGTTAGTATCGATTTGAAGTTAGTACTATCGTATAGGGGAATTTATCACGTTTTAGGCCCTGTTGTTTGACATAGCTCGACAACCACTAGCCCAATTTAGTTGAAATAAATTTTAAAAAATTAAGAATTACAATTCCCTTAATCTGTTCATATATTGTTTTCCTATACAAGTAACACTTTCGAAGTTAAAAATGAATGTATGAAGGGAAAAAATTATTTTTTGCCTAAAAATTTAAATTTTTTTTTTTAAAAATACATAAAAAATGCAAAATGGAAAAAAGTTTCAAGTCTAGTTATTTTTTCGCAAAGTCACATAACCTATGAGCAAAATGAGACAAAGATCATAAAAATCGATGCACGCGTTTCGCTTTTATTCGCAATTGAGTAAAGGTATGAATTTCAAAAATCAGTTATAGCCACCACCCTTAAAATAAAAATATAAATTAAAAAATTATCATGCAAAAAAAAACTTTATTTATAAAAACTTAATGAAAATAAAATAATATGCAATTAATACGCAATTATAATATGCATAAAAACAAAATTTAGAACATTTTTTCAATTATTGGCAATATCCATCCTTGTAGAAGTTGACGCTTGTGGTTCTGATGATCTTGTTTTCTTCGTAGGTTGTTCATATTCATGGTCTGAGTCTGTATCGTCATCCGAGATACACATACTATTCAAGGGCGTGTTTCTTTCACTGTGTCCACCAATTTCAATGTCTTCATCTTCGGTGCTTTCTTCAAACTGCATAATTGTGGAACTCCACCAACAAACCTCCGCAAGCAATGCATCCAATTTTTTGCTTTTGAACCGCTTTTCAAATGGCATGGTCACCTGGTGGAACCTCTCTCCTTGTTCGTCTGATTCCTGAGGTGAATTTGCCAAAAAAGTATCGAGGTGGTGGTGCAAGAAATGCAATTTCAGCGTCATGGATGCACCGATTTTTTCGAAATAAAACAGCAACTCGTTGCTGTATCTCTTCTCGCTGGACACGGTTCTTTCCTAGAACGCCTTCTATTACTTCTTTCAATGCGTTCCATGCATGTTGGTGGTCGTGATGCTCTGAAAGCAAATGTGTGAAAGAATCACTTTTGATCAATTTCCGAATATCAGGTCCATTGAGAATACCTGTTTTAAATACATAAGAAAAACGAAAAAATTATTGGTAATGCGAATGTATAGAAATTAACAAATTTAGATATGACAATATTGAAATACAGAGTACGATACGTACCGTTTTTAATTTTCTCATCACTGAGTTTCGGAAAGATGGATTTCAAACAGTCAAAGGCGCCGTTAACTTTTTTGACCACCACTACAACGAATTTCCCAGCTATTCCCAGTTTCATGTGGAGCGGTGGCAACAAAATATCATCCAGGTCCTTTATCATAGGTTCATTGCGTAATTTTAATTGTTTGTTGAGCTCGGGAGTTCTTCCTTTCCAATCTTTACATTGATATTGATTTCCTTTGTATCGTGAATCCCAATTACAAAGGAAGCAGAAGTATTTTGGATATCCGCCCTTTTCTATAATCCCTTGTAGTATGTTGACCACCTTCAGATCGCAACAAATGTTCCATTTGTGTTCATCGTATTTGATTTTCTTCAAAATTTCGCCCAATGCTTCATACGTTTCCTTCATAGTTGTGCTGAATCCCAATGGAATGCATGGTTTTTTATTTTTTTTGTGCAGCAGCACAGCCTTCAAACTAGTAACTGAACCATCGATGAATAAACGCCAGTCGCCAGCGATATAATCCATTCCCAATTTTTTCACTAAACCTGGGATATCATGGCAGTACGTGAACGTATTTGCTTCGTCAACGGAATAAAATTTCTGAAAATCAGCTTGGCGTTGTCGGTATGATGTTGCGCTGACATTTTGCTGTGTGAGTTTTCTTCTCTTCAAAAATGATGTCAGCCATTCGGAGTCGTGTTGTGATAGTCCCAGCTTGGCCACAATGTAATCCATATCGATTTGTGGTAGCGGTTGTGTTGCACTATTTTCAATATCGGGTATCCAATCAGCATCATCCAAATCGGTCGGATTGGTGAAAACGGTTTCGGCTAGCAGGGACACAGTATCCGCACTCGGAGGTTTAGGTGCATCGGTATCAGCAGGGCGTTGCACTGGAAGTGTGGCAGTAAATGCAGCAGTGTATACTTTTGTTTTCAATTGTTGTCTGTTTAATCCAGGACGAAAATTTATGCATGCATAGCACCTGGATTCATCATGTCCAGTTGTGTCTTCCACCCAAATTACTGGCTTCATAAAAGATAACTTTCTACTTTTTCCGTGAATCCATTTTAGAAGGGTAGTATAACAACTGTTGCACACTGTGTTCGGCGTAAAATTTGCACCACTTAAATCTGCTTCATCGAAATAATTACAATACGCGGTTTTGAATTGCTCAGTAAACAAATTTTTTCGATCTTTTTTCTGTATTTTTCGGACGATATGACCACAAACGTAACAATATTCATCCAAATATGGGCACTTGTTGTTTTCCATATTGATATATTTTATGATTTGTTGTTATTCACTTTTAAAAAACTGGAGAAAAATCACTTTTACTGTTCGCGTTCGTCGGCACTGGCTGAATGCCAAAAATCGATCAATGCACACCTATAAATACTACGTATTTTTGAATATTTTACTGCCAGGTACTTATAAATGGGCGCATATTTTAAGGGCGGCTGGCTATATACCTGATTCAGCACTTGTACGTTTCAAACTGTGCAAAACTTTCCAAATAATGACCACCCTTAAATGTGGGTGCAATTTCTGTAAAAAAAATCATATAGGTAGCCACCGGAAAAACCCAAATAATAAAAAGGTCCACTTTCCGTTTAATTGTCCACGTACATTTATTACCGCAATCATAAAAATCAAATAACCTTTTGTTTATTCCTTTTTTTTTAATTCTCAGAATCATGAAAAAGGTGTCAATGTTTTCTCCAAATAATGTTGTGCATATCTCGAGCAAATTTTTGAAATTCATACATTTACTCAATTGCGAATAAAAGCGAAACGCGTGCATCGATTTTTATGATCTTTGTCTCATTTTGCTCATAGGTTATGTGACTTTGCGAAAAAATAACTAGACTTGAAACTTTTTTCCATTTTGCATTTTTTATGTATTTTTAAAAAAAAAAATTTTAATTTTTAGGCAAAAAATAATTTTTTCCCTTCATACATTCATTTTTAACTTCGAAAGTGTTACTTGTATAGGAAAACAATATATGAACAGATTAAGGGAATTGTAATTCTTAATTTTTTAAAATTTATTTCAACTAAATTGCGCTAGTGGTTGTCGAGCTATGTCAAACAACAGGGCCTAAAACGTGATAAATTCCCCTATACGATAGTACTAACTTCAAATCGATACTAACTTCAAATCGCAGGTAAGAAGACAAAACGAATGATGCAGAAATTCTTCTTTTTGGGTCTAATTTCACATACAGTTCACAGAATTGAGTTGGCAATCAATTAACTGAAAAATGTTGTACTGTGTAATTGAAATTTTTTCTATATGCTTTTTTGTTGTTGAGTGGGCAAACAGATCATACAATTTGCAATTTAATGAGCTCTTCCAATATTTACAAAGCGCCTTATGTGGATCGCTTGGGTCTTCTGATATCCATAACTTCAGATCAAGGTGCTGTTTATATTCAGGTCGACATTTTTGGCGATATTATCGTGCCATTTCTACCAAACTCAAATAATATTGTTATTAAATTGTAAAAAAAGAACGAAAACCTTATACCAAATATACTTATTAATTTTCAATTCCAACTAAAGGTAATACAATGTATTACGACTTTGTAGAATGAAAATATTATGAAATTCTCTCTGTGTTTAAATAAAAATTTACACTGATGGTATAAGTAAAATAAAAGCAAAGATAATAAACAGCTGATTTAATAACAAAAAAGAATATGGTTGCAGTTTTACAATATTTACAAAAACAACAGGAAAATTCCCCGAGTTGATTTTTGTGGTTTTTGTAATTTTATAAAAATGTTACCACCTTTAATATTATCTGTTAAAATGCGACTATGGTGTGATGAGAATACATAAGTTTATAAAATGGTATTCTCTTTTACTCAATGCATTTGGCTTTTACATGATAAGATTTTTCTTATTCTACATCATTTTTTGACATGTCATAGTGCATTGTATTACCGTGTAAACGAGCCTTAAGTACGGTTAATATTTCAAGGTAGAAAAAATATATCATTTGACGTAAATTACATTCTTGCATTTTAAAGTATTAACTGTAAATTCACATCAAAGTAATAACCACATGTTTAATAAAAAACTGCAAAAAAAATTCTTAAAAAAAATATTATACAAAAAACTGGCTACACAGAAAAAATTATCAGTAGTTTTTTATTAATTAAAAAAATTGTTTAAAAAGTATTTCAATTTAATTAATGTAAAAATTGAATCAATTATTTTTTTAGTTGAAAGAAAATTAAAAATATAATTTTAATTTAATTAAGAATTAAGTTGTTTTGAAATAAATTTTTAATTAAAATATTAATTAAAAACTAAAAAATCTTAACTGATTTTTGTATTTAAAATAAAATAATTTAAACTTGTAGAATTATTGTTCGGAATTGTCAAAACCTGAGCTATATTTAATAAAATCAATTAACACATTGTTTGAAACGGCAAAGTTTTTTGATAATTTTCTTATTTAAAATGTTAAATATAATTTACTATAAAAAAAAGTTCTTAATATTTTAGATTTTTACAATTTTAAGTAATCAATATAATCATTTCGGTAATTGGTGCAAAATCATCAAATTGTTTGCTTAATTCCAGGGCTGTGTAGTCGGAGTCGGAGTTGAAGAGTCGGAGTTGAGGTTTTTGTACCGGAGTCGGAGTCGCAGTACCCAAAAAAATGCGCGACTCCGACTCCAAAATTTTTCGGCATAAAAAATTTTAAAAAATTTCTAATATTTTCCAATATAAAAATTCTTCGAAATTGGCGATGCAATATTTTGCAGATCAATATGAATACGTAGATTTTAATTTATTTTATGAGAAATAGTTGATTCAAGTACTTTACTATTTAAGTATATTTAGGTATATTTTTTATACGTGCGGGAAAAAGTCTAAATTACATTAGCAAAACTTATACTCAGTTATTGATCTAGTTGAAAAAGATGTGTGATTTTTTAAATAATGCTAAAAAATGTTAATGACAGGAATTGCAAATAATTTTAATATCAGAATTTGTTAACCATCAACGCTGAAATATATTCAACATTGTACATAATAAGTGTTGCTATAGCGCATAAATACTAGTATGCATTAGAAAAATTGTGATGTAAAATTATTTCTCTTTTGTGTAGAAACATCTTTATCGGCCTGCCTTTAATTCCTACCATAACACTCATGTTTTTCTTATGCACATTACGCGGGGATTCCCATAATTCGTTTAATAAAGATGTTTCTACACAAAAGAGAAATAATTTTACGTCTCATTCATTTCGCATCACGGTTAGAGTAGGAGTCGGAGTCGTGAGTCGGAGTCGCACTTAAAAAATTTCAGCGTTTGGAGTCGGAGTTAGTACTTTTTTCGGACGACTCCACAGCCCTGCTTAATTCTATGAATTTGGTATGAATGCGGGGACTAGACACAATCTTTAATTTTATTCTGTGTTCTGTGCTAGATCAAATCTAGCCATTTTTTTATATAGCTAGATGAAAAAAATATCGCTAGATCTAGCCTGAAAATGGCTAAATTGCAAAACCAGCCGGACGGAAGGACATCATTCGATATATTTTAAAATGGATTTTGATTCGATCGATATACTAAAAGTAAAATCTGAAATATTTCATATATAGTGCCCTATTGGTTTTTTGTTCATCTATAAAATTTGACAGTTCGGGATAACATTTAGCTTTAATAAAAACTTCCTTTGGCTCAATATGTCGTTCAGTAGAGCCGTATAAAGTCTTTGATTAAAAATTAAAGAAAACTGTAGTATTAATAATGATTTTTTTATTGAATTTTCTGTGCTAGTTCAATAACGAAACAAACGGTGCACCCGGGGGTATACCTCTATCGAGGATGCTGAATATAGTGGTTTTAAACATAATTTAGATACAAATTATCATTATCGATATATGTATGTATAAATAACACAACGTTTTAAAAGTTTTTTTTTTAACTAATCCACCTGATTTATGTTTTTTTGGCATGCTAAAGTAAAATATGAGCTCAGAGTTCTCCCATCACGGCACATTTGTGTTTTTCGCTGTACACTTCTCTTTCAGTTGCCTTCCAGACTCAAAGTATGATTTAATTAAAATTAATTATACCTTATTTGAAAGGCTACTAAATTACTCACCAAATAGTGGCTAAGATATTATGAAAATCTTTTCCACCACAATATATAATAAAATCTATAGTTTTTTCACTTAATTGTATGATTTGATTACAAAAATGTTAGGCCATAATGGACCGAAAAATTCTATTATAAAAAAAGAATCAAGAAACCGCTCTTTTAATTCAAATTTGTAAAAAAAATATTGCAAAAATGTTCTAAAACGGATAAAAATATTGTTTCTTCCTCCATTGTTCGCACATGGAATTGCATATTTACGGTTTCCCTGGTCATCAAATTTAGGAATTCTTAAAAATAAAACAGCAAAAACTAAATTATAACAATCTGTATAGTACGGTTGCACATTTGAAAAATGATCAAGCAGGAATTTGGAAAGTTACTTATAAAGTTTTTAAGGGTAGCATTACAATAAAGAAAGTTTAAAAACTAAAGTGTTCTAGTTATTATGAAATAAAAATTAAATAAAGCTTTCTTATTCTATTCAAATTGTATTTTGAATTTATTTAATATAACAAATACAACTTCCAACCTTCCATTAGACCTTTAGCTTCTTGCAGTGAATCATACCAGAGTATCTGCACTGTGGAACAGACCAGAAATAACTACACCCAGAGAAAAAATATGTTTAAATTTGGTCACCTCCAACAAAACTATTTTTAAAGAGAATTGCAAACATATTATGTTTAAATTTAACCATATTATTGTCACCGACAAACATATTATTGTTAATTAGTCGTCCATCAAGAAGGCACAACCATATTATGGTTGCCTCCGAACATCTTTTGGTCAGTAATAACTAAAATATGTTTAACATTTATAATAGCATGGTTGATTTTCAACCAAAGCATGTTGCTCTTAGAAAAGAGGAAAATACTATTGTTAATTTAAAAACAAATTATTGTCATATTTAATCATAACATGTTTAGAGGCAACCATAATATGGTTGTGGCTTCTTGATGGAGGACTAATTTAACGATTATATGTTTGTCGGTGACAATAATATGGTTAAATTTAAACATAATATGTTTAAAATTTTGTCTAAAAATAGTTTTGTTGGAGGTGACCATATCTAAACATATTTTTTCTCTGTGTGTACCCTTCTGGGGGGCTTACGTTTGCATAAAATACTTAACTTTTAATACCCTACAAAAAAGGGTCACACAAAAAAAATAGTTATGAATTAAAAACTTTAATGCAAAAATAAGAACTTCTATTTTTAAATACATTGGGAATGTTAAATGTTATTCCTTTAAAGGCTAGTTTACACTATTATACTTTGTATTAATACATGTCAAAAACTCAAGTCAAATGTAAAAGTTTGATAGTATGAATGCAATGCTTTATGAAACTGACAGGTATTACGAAAAAAATTTGACATTCCATACGACATCATTTTGAAATTTTTCTAAACGCTTATACTTTTCATTGGATCAGGGTTGCATTTTAACAAAAGCATGTTCATGTGTGATAGTGTGACTACAAACTGTAATGTTACATTAGATTTTTTGACAGTCACAACAAAACTCATTAGATTTCTCTCTCACAAAGTATTAGGGAATACGTAAGAAATGTGTGATAGTGTAAACTAGCCTTAACAAAAATCACAATATACATTTATCGCACTTGTTCATAAAGTGGATATTTACCTAAATTTTTTAATTTTTCACTTTTTGGAAAAAGTCGACATGTAATATTTTTATCTACCCGCTGTAAAAATATCGTGCTATTTTTTTTTTTTTTTTTTTTGTAATGAGACTATTTTAGACCTTTTAAATTTTGAGTTGATACCTGTTTATTATCTAGTGCGATATATTTCTTAAAAAAAATTAAACAGATTACTCACTAAAAAAAACTGGTTACAAAGTGAAAACAGATTTATGGATCGTGTCGTTAATCTGTGATCAGCTTTTTATTCCAAAATGTTAAAAAATATTAAATGGCGGCAGTTTCTTAAAGAATAGTTTTCTTCCCTTGTTAATTAATATTTTAGTTGTACCTCAAAGTCTAAGGAGATCGTACTTACTCGTAAACAATCTCTTTTAATTCCTAATAAAAAATTTATTTAAACAAACAAAAATGTTTTTTGCAAGTTTGTTTACAATTTCCTTTAGTTTTATTTCTCGTGCTTCTTAAGATAAATTGGTTTCTGGTTTTTGTGAAGAGTGTGATGTAAAAATTTCAAAAATAAACACTTATAGAACATTATTATTTATGGAAAAAAAAGAAAACAATTTTTGCAATTGGCAATGGAGCAAAGATATTAGTATACTGAAACATTAAGAATCGCTCCTTCAACGCTTTCATCAGTTTAAAAGAATGTAATTCATAGCGGAAGCTCCTTCAGGTTGTAAGGTAAAACGACAGAAACAAGCTGAGATTTCAGAAGAAGTGTTATGGCAGTTTTAACAGTCCAGTATCCCTATAAGCGGCCTACTGTTAATAGGAAAAACACTTAATTTTGCTATTTCATTTGGTTTTTAATTTAACCCTTATTAAATTCGAAGTCGGTTAAAGGAGCTTATTTCGAAAACTCCTCTTATTCGTAAAAACAATCGGTACCTTCGATTAGGAACTATCGGGATTCTAATTTACTTTTAATAATATTTTTCAATAAAATTGCAAATAAAATATTGTGATATCAAAAAAATATTCATGTACAGAGAAAAAACTATCAGTAGTTTTGTAGCAATTAAAAAAATTCTTTTTAAATTTAATTAATGTGATAATGGAATCAATTATATTTTAGTTGAAAGAAAATTAAAAATATAATTTTGATTTAAATAACATTTTAGTTGTTTTGAAATAAATTTTGAATTAAAGTATTAATTAAATAACAAAAAATCTTAATTGATTTTTTCGTTTAAAATAAACGAATTCAAACTTGTAGAATTGTTGTTGGGAATTGTGAAAACCTGCGCTATATTTAATTAAATCAATTACCACATTGTTTGAAACGGCAAAGTTGTTGACCATTTTTTTAATTAACAAAAAATATTATTTATTGAAAATAATTTTCACAGTTTAACATTTTTAAAATATTTAGTGATCTATATCATTTTGGTAATAGGGGCAAAATCAACAAATTGTTTGTGTGATTCTATGAATTTGGCGATTAGAGAAAATTTTTAATTTTTTCTGTGTAGTTATCAATAATTCAAAATTGTTGTTATTTTTCATAGGAAAAATCGGTTTTTAGTCAAAAATATAAGTGATCACTGATTAGGTATATTTGACATTTAGACCTACGTATATTTCCGGAGTTCTAAGCGATTAAAAAATGGTACAGAGAATTTATACAAGGTGTTCTTAGTTTGAAAATCGATACAATACTGTAAAATACTTGAACGTTGTATCAAAATAATATAAAACTATAGTAAACAATTCAAATAAACAATTTATTTTATTTTTAATTTTAAATTGTGTGTTTTGAAATTTAATTCTAAGTAAAAATTATAGAATTTTTGAATGATCCCCCACAACCACCAGAACCGTATACCACTTTGACACATGGTTAGTTATTATCTGTTGTTTACTGGGCATTAACACATAAAAGTAGTTTCTTGAAAGTCGCAATACACTTACACTTTTTCACTAACACATTTACATTTTTCTACTTTCAGTCCAACTTTCAGCTAACTTTCAATGAAAATTTCAAGATAGCGATTTCATGAATGTAAATGGCAATAACTAAGCAGTGTTGCCAATTAAAATTTTTTTTTCGTATGTTCAACTAAATATTAAGAACACAATGATTCTATTTAAAATTTATAAATATCATGAAAACTAATTAAAATAAATAAATATTATTTTGAACGAATGCCTGAAGTTCGGCGTGAATAATTGGCTCGGCAACTCTTAAACTTGAAATAAGCAAAACAATAAAAGAAGAAGAAGGGAAATTGTTGATAGAATTTTGCCCTTTGACGACATTTGTGGTGATAATACGTATACAGAAATTTCATGAAAATACTTTCATGTGTAAATGCAGCGTAAGATGTCAAGCCAAATTCACCTTGTATGAATACGCCTTGGTGTAGAGTAAAAAACAGTTTCAGATATTTATTTGTATTGACCTGACTTATAAAAAATATAAAATGTAAAATTTTTTTTCTTAAAAACTTTCTTAAATTACGCTAGTAGAAGGATTATAACATTGTTTTTGACAAATATTAAATATTTATTTATTTTAATGAATTGCTCCATATACAAAACTAAGTCTTATTTTGCTGTATGGAACTGAGAATATGTAAAACTAAAAATCATTAAATAATTAACAACTTAATAACTAATTAAAATTTTTATATAAAAAAGCAAAAGACAATTAAAATTTAACAATAAAAATATTTTAATTATTTAATCATTTCTATAATAATATCAAGTAATTATGTTTCAAATTGTTATGCTAAAAGCAGTTTACAATTATTTTCCTTAAATTTTCGTGCGTTACTTAAAAGTTAAAAGCTATGCGAAATAGAATACTGGAGAGATACTGAGAATATGTCGAAATATAACTCAGAAATTAAACATTTGTATTCAAACGATCTTATTCTTGTTCCCCTTCTTATATCAGATATACAAAGTTTTTCGTACAGATGCTCAGGTTTGTGGGTATATAGTAGAGTTTGTTCCCGGGATTTTCAGTTGTTTTCAATTCCCGCTTTCCCGGGAATTTATTGCGGGATTTGAAGAAAATCTTTTTTTAGAACTTTGGTAAATTTATGTCAGACTTGTGTCTTTAGCTGTATTATCCAACTTAATTTCACCCCAATATTTAAATTTTCTACAGTTTAAGGCTTTTAAATTAATTTTTGAGAATGGGCTTTATATTGGGCCTATGATAAATTATAGACCTATAATCACGAAATTTTATTTCTTGTCCTAGCAAATTGAAGTGTAAATTTTACAACATTATTATAAATAAAGCTTTGCGGTTAAGGGCGCAGTAAATTGTTTTCGTAGATTGTATTTCATATGCGGCATTTCAAGTGATTTTGAGTCTTATAAATGTAGAAAGTAGAAATTTGTGTGCATTTCGCCACAAATTTATGTTAGTTTTAGTTGAGTTTTTAGGGAGATAGTTCCACATTTGGGTGCATAACTCTTTTCCTACTAAAGCGATTCTACTGGAATTCAATCACAAGCAGCCTAGAAGATCTAGAAACAATTTGGCAAAATCGGCTTAGAGTTAATAAAGGACTAATAATAAAAATACTTTATGGGACCGTAGATGAATATTAAAAAAATATCACATGGAATGAAAAACTTAGTATACCTTCATCCACCACTGCTGATTAAGGGTTATAAAATTTTAAAAAATATGTTATTAAATAAATGTAGTAAATAAAATTTCTCCTTTCTGCTGAATTTGTTAAACGGAAAATTGTTTCAGAATTCCAACTTCGTAATGTTGTGTTTTTGGTTCCTAATCACTCTTTCAGAATTTTTATTCTCGTAAGACTAATACTTTCATTCTAATTATGCAAATAAGCTCTGAAATAGACAATGTATATACATATATTGACTTCTATTATCCTTCTATTCTATATATCTTAAATTTTTACGTTATTGTTATATAATAAATACTAGATTTAGTTCTTTTAAGCGTAATAGCCAATAAGAAATATTAGTTTCATTGGAGAAATAAGTAAATAAATAAATACAAAATTATGGGCGGGAATCCCGGGATCCCGGGAATTTGATTTTCATTTCCCGCTTTCCCGGGAATCCAAAAAGAGCGGGAATAAAAAAACTCTAGTATATAGTATCTTATGTAAAAAAAAAACTAAAACACTTATGTTCAGCAGATTATCTAAAGAAAGACAATAAAACCGAGATGAAAACAAAGATATACTAGAACGCCTATTAAGTCCATACACGTACCGGACTATGTTGTTAAACGCACTGTTCAGTTTCGCTTTAATAATTGTATCACATTTAGCGAATTTTATTTGTCAATTAACTTTATTTGTTTTTTTTTCATTTTTAACTTTTTCATTGGTATTCTCTTCACGTAATATTATTTTAAATATAAAATTATTAAAATTGGAAAACATAATAAAAATCCAGTAAATCACGACACATAAAAAGATCATCTTAATAAATCGCAACTACAAATTGTGACATTTTTATGTGTGAGAACAATTAATTCAAAATTGCTAAAAAACAAATTTACAGTGGTTTTCGTTGAGTTGTGTTTTTATTATTGTTTTTGTGTTCAGTTTTTGTTCAAACTTGTAGATACTCATGAAAACAGTCGACAACAGACATATTGGTATTAAAATAAATAAATAAATAAAGAAGTAAAAAATATGTGTTATATCTACATATATATACATTAGACCGTCTCACTTTTCATTTTTTTTCGAAATTTCTTCATGAACATCGATTTTCTTTATCTACTATAAAAATCAAGAATTTTGGTGTATAACGCTTAAATAGTGATGAATGGGAAGTGGTCTCTCAAATCGATTTTTCATTTTTTAGGCAAAATCCCTTTTTTTTCAAAAAATGAAAAAATCTTGATTTAGTAATTTGCCTCAAACTCAAGCAGTTCTGAATGGATATGCACATAATTTCATGCATTAGAAAGCTTATTAAATTTCCTAAATGTTTCTTAAAGCAACATTGCCATTTTGTTCGATGGTTTTTTATTCATAGCGCTACAAATTCAGATTTTCAAATACAAACTTAACATTTTTTTTTTAATTTTTGCTTACCTTTTCATATATAAAAATTGAACGAGGCAAAACTTTTATATTCTGTAAATGCAGTATGGTAGGAAATTTTAAAATAAAGATTTTGGTGTAAATAACAGTCGCATTCTGTTAAGAAAAACTGCAGTTTTAGTTGAAATGAGTAAAGTTGTTTATTTCTAAATTTGCTTCTATTGCATAAATACATTATAAAGTAAGAAGATATTGTTTTTTTATTTTCAAATTTGCTAAAATTGTGCTTTTGTTGGAGTTTGGATGCGTTTTGTGAAAATGCTCGATGACTTAAATTAAATTATTTTGGGTGTGGCACTTCCCATACAAAGACGTTATACATTTCTGTATATCTGGAGAACGACACGATCTAAAGTTCCCAAATTAGGTAAAAACATTTCGGTTATCAATATACATCATCCCACAAAATATGGGCGGGATTGGAAAAGTGGGCATGGTACCTCCCGTACAAAGATAAATTGAAAATACTCAAAATTTTAAATTTTAGGGCTCTAGTATGACATATGAATACGTTTTATATATCAAAATATCAGACATTTTTAGCAGAATATATTTCCCGAAAACCCTGAAAGTTTTTTCCCAAAAATGGAAGAGTAATGCCCAAAATAAATTTTTTTTTTTAAACATACCCATTTTCGGAAACAATAGATCTTCCCGAGTCCAAGTATTATAATCTAAAATAATGGTAAATTTCTTCCTAAAGACGTAGGTATATAAATCTGCCAAATCGGTTAAGAAATGGTTAAGTTATTAGCAAAATACTCCAAAAATGGGCTAAAAAGCATCAAAATTTTAGAGCTGTTATATGACCTATGGATATGTGTAATATATCAAATGATCGGAAATTTTTAGTAGAACATATTTCCTGAAAAACTCGGAAAAATCGGTTAAGGTACAAAAAAGTTATTACCAAAATATAATTTTTTTTTTTTATATTTAGAAATAAACAACTTTACTCATTTCAACTAAAACTGCCGTTTTTCTTAACAGAATGCGACTGTTATTTACACCAAAATCTTTATTTTAAAATTTCCTACCATACTGCGTTTACAGAATATAAAAGTTTTGCCTCGTTCAATTTTTATATATGAAAAGGTAAGCAAAAATTAAAAAAAATGTTAAGTTTGTATTTCAAAATCTGAATTTGTAGTGCTATAAATAAAAAACCATCGGTCAAAATGGCAATGATGCTTTAAGAAACATTTAGGAAATTTAATAAGCTTTCTAATGCATGTAATGATGTTCAAATCCATTTAGAACTGCTTGAGTTTGAGGCAAATTACTAAATCAAGATTTTTTCATTTTTTGGAAAAAAGTCATTTTGCCTAAAAAATGAAAAAACGATTTGAGAGACCACTTCCCATTCATTAATATTAAAGTGTTATACACCAAAATTCTTGGTTTTTATAGTAGATAAAGAAAATCGATGTTCATGAAGAAATTTCGAAAAAAGTATAAAAACTGAGACGGTCTAATATACATACATATTAAAAACAAAATAAAGAAGCAATAATATTGAAAATATAAGACAATAATTTTAAATTTTGAGTATAAAGGGGAATGTGAAAACAAGAGGTTATTCTTAAAAAATACATACCACGGCTGGCAGTTCCTAATATGTATGAAAATTTCTTCAAATTTGTCTTAACGTTTAGCTGATTTTTTAAGACAAATGAGGGTAAATCGACGAGATATTACCTCAGCATGGGTTAACTAACCATCCACTTTTATCCGTTTATTATTATGTGGACTCATATTTCTTTGATCCTATAGATATAAATGTCGAGCATATTATCTCTGAAATCAGCAGTAGAGAATTAAAGTCCAAGAACGTACAAAAAAAACCATTAAGGTTTTACGACGAAGAATTGGAAAATTTTTTCAATAAAGACTCGTATTAAATGCGAAAAGAGATAATTGCAAATAATACAAGCGAGAGTTCACTTTCGTTAAGAAAGCATTAAGAACACTGTGCAAGAAATTGACACTTTTTTTTCGTGACAAGCTGGGCACCTGGCGTTTTAACATAATTCGGGTACGCTGAATCCAGTGGTGCCCGCGGTTTTTTTTTTAAGATTGGCTCTGGTTTTCGAGATATACCGTTATTTCGAAAATGGAGGAGGTTGCACAACATATGTTCGCGTAACTCAAAAACGCTTCAGCTTATTGAAAAAACTTAAAAAACCGAAATTCCGTTATAAAATTTCCTTTAATAAAAGTAAAACCTCTTTCTAATAAAAAAAATAATTTTTTTAACAAAATTTCGAAATTTTTGTTTTTTAAAAATTCATAAAAAATTGGAAAATGCAGCATGCTTCTAATTTTTTGCAGACGTATAAAAAACGAAATTCCGCCATAAATGATTAAAATCTGTTTGCAACTTTTGATTTTATTCACAAAAGTCGACAAATTTTAATTAATTTAAGAATTCCATAAAACGCAATATTTGTATGGGAGTCCCCCTAAGAAGTGAAGATAAGGGGCAAGTATGTCTCGAGAAAATGTTAAGGACAAAAAAATTAATTGAGGTCGGTCATACATTATATACCACTAGGGGCGACTTCTGGGAATTTATGGGACTTTTTCTTCAATATATTTCTAGTCTGCATTGAACATTTTGTATGGAAGCCCCCTTAAGGAATGGAGATAGCGGGTGGGTTTGTTAGAAATAAATGATTGCGATGAAAAATAAAGTGGGGTTGGTCATACATTTGACCCATCTAGGGGCATTATAGGCACTGCAGGGGCCAAATTTAAGAATTTCATTCAACGGCCATATTTGTATGGGAGCCCCCCTAAGGGGTGGATATATATGGCAATGTTTTAAGAAAATGTTAAGAACAATAAACATTGGAGGTCGGTCATACATTTTATCCTCCTAGGAGTGAATCCTAGGCCTTAGAAACAAATGATGGGAATGGAAAATAAAGTTGCTCTGGACATACATTTGGCCCGTCTAGGGGTATCTCAGGCGCTGCAGGTGCAAAATGTAAGGCTAGGGTTCTACGCGCATAAAAAACAAAGTTTCAAACAAAATAAGCTATAAGTGATTACAGTCTGTCTACAACTTTTGATTTTTTCAGAAAAGAATTTTTTAATCGGTAACTGTGGATTTTTTTTAATAATGCATGCATATTTCTTTGGAATAGCATAAATTTGAATATTTGTTCTTTTGTTTTGTATTGTAAATGGCACAAAAAACGCATTTAAAAAATTTTTTGTCAAAATTTTTTATGAATTTTTAAAAAACAAAAATTTCGAAATTTTGTTAAAAAAAGAATTTTTTTTTTACCAAAAAAAAAATTATGTTTCTAAAACGACTGCGGATATTAAAAAAAGGTTTTACCTTTCTTAAAGGAAATTTTATTGCGGAATTTCGGTTTTTAAAGTTTTTTCAATAAGCTAAAGTGTTTTTGAGTTACGCGAACATATGTTGTGCAACCTCCTCCATTTTCGAAATAACGGTATATCTCGAAAACCAGAGCCAATCTTAAAAAACCGCGGGCACCACTGTATTCAGCATACCCTAATTATGTGAAAACGCTATGTGCCCGGCTTGTCTGTTTTTTCAACTAGCATAGTGGAATCATTCAAACCCGAAAAAATTAGGTTCCTCATTAACTCTAAATTTAATTTAACTTAACAATTTTTCTACTTTATCTTATCCCATTGGCATTAAGAAGAGCCTCTCTTAAGTGTCTTTAAATAACACTTTGTTTAACTTTTTCGTTTTGCTACAGGGTGACGAATAATGAAGGTTATAATTTAATAAGTAAATAACATTTTTGTTTCAGGTTTTATTTTTTGGTTTTGTTTTCAGAATTTACTTTAAAAAACATGGGAAATTTATAATGGAAAGACTCAGCACAGAACAAAGAACCAAAGGTGTTAAATTTTGTTTTGAAAATCAGCCTTCGATTATTCAGACACAAAGATCATATCGAATAATGAGCAATAAGGCCTATTTTAACCTCAATGGTTACCTCAGTAAAAATATGAGGAACCAAAAATCCAAGAATAATTGTTAAACATCAAATGCACAATATGGTGTTGAATAACTCCAGGAAAGATCATTGGACCATATTTTTTTCAAAAATTGTGAACAAGCTGCGGTTATCGTGAATAGAATTCAATACCGGGCAATGAAAATTTGTCAACGCCCGAATTAGAGAGCAATCCAGAATTGTCGTTCCAACAAGATGGAGCCACAGTTCACACAGCTCTTCCATATATGACTCTATTTTAGAGATCACAATATTACTTTTATGCCACCCTATACTAAGTACTTTATATATAATTATTTTAAGCAAAATGCCAATAGGCGAATTAAATAAATAAATGAATAAATAAAGTCAACATACATAGTTTTAAACAATTGAGAAAAAATTTTAAGCCTTCATGATATTTTTTAGAAATTTCTATTTGTAAATTAACACTTAACTAAGTTAAAACTCTTGCATTAAAGACAAATTTAAATTGATCATTTTCTTTAAATCTGGTTTTAAAATTTGGTTTTAATCAAATGCTGCAGAATACTATGTCTTTCTATATTAAAAATTTTTTTTTCTACTTAAAAAATTTTTTAAAATCATGTTTTGCATTTTTATGCACAAATCTGTTTTTTGTTAAACTCACTCTTTAAAATAATTAACTGATTAATAAAATTTATCATTTTGACAAGAACTTGTGTACTTGTTGATGGAATACAGAATTTTTTTTATAAAAAAAAAAAAATAAATTCAGAATCATGTTAAAAATCACAATTGAAAGTAATTAGCATGTCAAATTGCATTCAAGCATTATTATGCCCAGACTAAAATTTTAAAGCATATCCTAAAGCGGAAAATCCAAAAACATATTTTGCCGAAACTTGTCGCAACCATACTTCTAGTAGAAATATTATATTTAAACTGAAATTAGCCTACAGTGTCCTACTAGGAAATTTGTGCGGGGATTCTAAGGATTTTTTTTTATTTAGGGAAACTTTGCTTTACTGCTGATGTAATTGTAAATACGTGATGTTAACAAATAGTTGTAAATGCTCTTTAATTGTGAATTGGTAAAAGAATAGAAGTAAAAACACACTTAGAAAATATCTTTGAGCAGAAATATATGAGAAGCAACACGCCAAAAATGTTGGTTTGTTTTTACCTCTTGATTGTCAAATTAAAAAAAAAAAAAAAAAAAAAACGGGCGAACTTCGCTATACTTTGCTTTTTAAACCTGTATTAAATTTACTATTTTAATGAAGACGGCGTTTTTTCTTCAGCACAGAAGTTGACAACATCTAGAATAACAAAATATTTAAAAGCGGAAATAAAACAAAAACAAATATAATGTCTATTCATTCGTCGTTGTGCAACTTTATCAACACCATTTTATTCCCTACAACTCTTTCTAACAAACAAAATGTTTCACACAAAAATTGCAGAATTAATTCCATAATGTTAATATGGTCTATCTGCCGAGCGCAAAAGTGACTCGCTTAACGTACATTTAAAACAAAAACAAAATTCCAAAATTTGTTTTTGTTATAAATGTCACGAGTCACTTTTGCGCTCGCGTTCTTCAAACAGGCAGTTAGCCACCGCACAGTGGCGCCCGTAGAGCAAGCGAGGTTGCAAAAATCAAAATTTTCATGAGTGCCGACGAAGTTTTGAATAAACCCATGTTATAGGAAACTTTTCAACGATTTCAAATATGCCACTCTTAATAATATCACATTTTTAGTTTAGAAGATATAACCGTTCAAAGTTGACCGACTTTCGGTTTTCAAAAAAACACACAATTTTTAGTCAATTTGTTGCGATTTCAGGTGTAATATCACGAAAAATAGGTAACGAATCGCCTTATTTTTTGTTTGTGTTGATTGATGTATTTATTAAATGTATAATGATAAAAAAAATTAACTGTTTGCTTTGTGTTTCTCCTGGTAAATCACTATTTAAAAACTATCCGCTTTTTCACTATATTTTTCTATATTTGCCATATTTGCAAAACCCGTTCTTTGATTATTTCTTTACATAATTCAAAAGGTTTTATCTGCCCGTACGTGCCCGTTTGGCTTCTAGAGGTAAAATAGTTTAAAAAGACATGGTTGCAGATATTGTATGGCGTCCATCCCTTATATGTTTTGACTGACAGTACTTTGATCTAATAGTTATTATATTAGCAGGTACGTACCTCACATAAACAATACTTTGGCGTACAAATGGTCAGGAACAATATTGACTTATGGTCCCTACAGGTAGGCACAAATCTTATTTGGACACGTGCATAATATCAAAATTGCATTATTCAGCCTAAATCCATATGTATGCAGGGAACAGGTAAATTTTTAGGCATGGTAGCATAAGCCTATATATTGCAAAATAAGCATAATGCCTGGATTAGTCTACGCCTGAAAGTTGGCGCAACAATTACTGAAACCATTAAACAATTTAAGTACTGAAAACATGGCGTTGAACAATTTAAAATTATTTGAACTGTTTAGAAAGTCAACCACACCAAAGTTTTTCACGGAAGTGATAATTCTTCCTGAGAAGTTGACATTGATCAGCAAATGGGGCTGCGATGGATCATCCGGACAAAGCGTTTATAAGCAAAGGATATCTTCCGATGACGCTACAATAGCGGACGGAAATATGTTTATGGCATCTGTTGTTCCTTTGCGGCTAAAATCGTATGATTCCCTACACTGGAAAAATCCACGTCCGTCATCAGTGCATTATTGCCGACCAATAATGTTTCAGTTTGCAAGGGAATCGGCAGAACTCATAAGGACTACGGTGAAGGACATTGAAGAACAAATAAGCAAGATTAAGCCTACAAAGCTGCAAATTGGAGAAGGAAAATATATTGAATGCAATTACGAGTTCCACCTGACCATGGTTGACGGAAAAGTCGTAAACGAACTGACAGGAACAACCTCAACAATGTCATGCCCGATTTGCAAAAAGAGCCAGAAGAACTTTTTTCAATTCAATTCAATTTATTTCATATATAATATGTTACATCTCAATTTTATATAATTAGTTGTAAAGAGTTTAAGATTAGTATCTTTTTCTGCTTAATTATAATATATTTCAATTAGTTATCATATACATATATATAGACAGAATTATATTGGAGGTACAAATTTAGCAAAAACCTATTTAAACCCCTTTTTTCGTTTTATTTTTATATTTTTTTTATCGATTTTATATTATTATTTGTCAGAAGATCTTTGGTAATTTAAACGATTCTACAAATGAGGAGAATTACGAATATGGAATGTCACCATTGCACGCAAGGTGTATGGAATTCTTGCTAAAACTGGCATATACCCTACCACAAGAGGAGGAAAACTTCGATGAAAATACATAAATAAAGGATAAGGAAAAGATCAGAAAGAAGCAAATACAGGATGCTTTTTTTAAACAAGTTGGACTAAAAGTAGACTGTCCCAAGCACGGATACGGTAACTCAAACGATGGAAACACTTCTAGGAGATTTTTTGAAAATGATGAGGCAGTAACTAGAATCATTGGAATTGACAATCAAATCGTGAAAAGATTGGGAACGATCTTGGATGTTTTAAACTGCAAAGAAAATGTCAATTCTACAAAATATGGAGAATATGCGTCGAAAACTGCATTATTTTTAGCAGAAATGTATCCACAGAAGAAATTGACCCCGACCGTCCATAAAATATTGGCGCATGGCAAAGATATAATTGAGTACCAGTCTTTGCCAATTGGAGAGCTTTCTGAAGAAGCACAGGAGTCTCTTAACAAATTTTATAACAAATATAGAATGTAGAACACATTTAAAGCATCAAGGGTAAGGCAAAATAAGGACCTCTTCAACATGTTGGCAGCATCTTCCGATCCACTTTTTCTTCCCTGCGGCATGTGAAGTCACGAATAGAGTTACAAAATAATTATAGTTTAGAAATGGTTAGTCTTTTAGATATACCTTCTCTTACGAATTGTGATGAATATTTTACAGAAAATTGAAAAAATAAATTTAAAAAAAAAAATAATTTTTTTTTAATTTGTTGGGTAATAATTTAAAACAATCTAAAAATGTAAAAATAATTTTTTTTAGTTACCATAAAATGGATTTTTCTACTAATTTTAACTTTGATAACCCATAAGTAGGCCCCTACAAAGCGTAGCACCCTTTCCAAACGCTCATTTCATAGGCTGAACAGTTATCTATCATATGCTGTTTAAACTGTTCAATTATCTTATTCAGTACAAAAGATATGATTTTTGCAACGAAAAAACTCAAATGGCGCCACTGTGCACCGTCTAGACTTGCAGTTTTTGTTGCTGTAATTTTTTAAAATGTATAAATAAATGTTTTTTTTAACAAAGGTTTAATGCATTTATAAACTTATTACTAGAACCCATGAATTATTTGTTTTTTGATCTATAAAATTAAACTAAATAATAGCTTGCATCGTTTTGTATTAAGTAAGAATTCTTGGGAAATTAAAAAAATCAGTCCATTTTACCCGAGAAATTAAAAAGTCCAGCAAAAGAAAAACTCTCTTTGCAATAGCATTCGTTTCATGCAAGACCAACAGAAATATCTGCAATATATAAAATGTAGCCCACTGCGATATAATTGAACGGTACGTTTTCATTAAAATCAGACTCTTAAAACATCTTTCATTCTTATAAATCGATCATAAATATTTTAAAAAATTAGCTCTAGCTGAGTTTATATATATTAAACGAATGTGACTCGTTTTGTTTCGGAAGTTAAGATCCGAAGTTGTTTACTACTGGTGTAGGATAGTGGATTTGTCAGTTTTACCCGATTATTCTTCAATTTGCTTCCGTTTAAATTTTGTATTTTTCATTGGGTTAGTAATTTTGTTTGTGTTATTATTTTAATCTTAATCACACATATTGTTTATTTTAACACAACGAAATACACATTTTTATAGGGCCTAAAAATTAATGACTATCAGAAAATCATACACAAGAAAAATTAAAAATTTTCTGCAGTCACCAAATTTATACCAAATTCATAGAATATTGCACCTATTACCAAAATAATTGATTACTAAAAATTGTAAAAATTTTAAAATTGTGAATATTTTTTTTCAATATTGATATTTTTAATTTTTAATTTTAATTAAAAAAATTACCAAAAAATTGGCCGTTTCAAACAATGTGTTCATTGATTTAATTAAATATAGCTAAGGTTTCAACAATTCCTAACAACAATTCCACAAGCTTGAATTATATTATTTTAAACGAAAAAGTTAATTAAGATTTTTTGTTATTTAATTAATATATTAATCAACAATTTATTTCTAGACAACTAAAATGTTAATTAAATCAAAATTACATATTTTATTTTCTTTCAACAAAAAAGATAATTGATTCAATTATCATATTAATTAAATTGAAATACTTTTTAAACCATTTTTTAATTGATAAGAAACTACTGAAAATTTTTTCTGTGTGCTGATAATATTTTCTTAAGCCATTCCTCGAGTCTAAAAATCGAAAAAGATATTTCAGGCATTAAGGCAAAATTTAAGGATCCAGCAACTATGAATCCATTTGTGAATAATAACCTCATATAAACGCAAAATTTATATTTGCCATCATTTGACTTTTTCGGAGACAAGATTTTAGTATCTACTTTATTTTAGTTCATTTATAGTGTTGCGCAAAAAATGCTGTTATTGAAATTCTTTACAATTTTAAAAACTTTTGCGACAGACCACATGTTTGAATTATCATAAAAAGACTGCTGGTGAAAAAGCTTTCTTTGGCACTTCATAACTAAATTGCAGATATTTTTAAAATTTATTATCAATTTTAAGCGAAATCTTAAAAATTTCGAATCAAATATTTTTTATTCACATTGTTTACTTTGTTATGCTTTAAAGGCTTATCAAAAATTATTATTGATCTTAAAATGATTCAATTTCCGTAATTATTGCATCATTTCACATCTGAGTACTATTAATATTTATACGTATATTTTTTTTTTAATTTAATTTGCTGTTTTAATATGAACTTTTTATTTTTGTTTTTATATTATTTTTCAAATCAGTTCAAAAGGTCAATCGAAATTTTAAATGATACTTTAAACAGATTTGCTATATTTGGCGGCATTTATACGATGATTTTTAAAACCTGATATTAAGATATGTTTTTTTTATTTGTTGACGAATTTGGTAGAGAAGAAAGAGGGGTAGAAAAACGACTTCTGTTCTTCTTGTTTCTTTTTAATTTTCTTTTACTGTCATTTCGAATTTTGCTCAGGGTTGTCAGATTGATTTTGCACTTTTTCGCCAAATTCAATGTCAAAAATCGCCAAAGCATTTATTTTTTAGATTTTGACAATAATATATGCATTTTTAGAATATTTAAAAATATTTTTTTATAAATCGCAAAAAAAAAAATTTGTACCGATCGCTAAAATCCGCCAAAAATTCAAAAAAGTTGCCATGATATATTTTGTTAAATTTTTATTTAAAACAAAGCAAAAATGATTAGTGAACACAAAAAAGATGCAATGATTAAAATATTTTATAGTAGTCTACTTAAAGCAACAAAAAAAGTATCTTTGCGGTAAGTATTAAACCAATATTGGATATACAATATTTGCAGTTCTGTTATATATTTAAAACGCTATATACTTCACCGAGAAGGCTCCCTTTTTGTCTTCTTTTTTATAATACATTGTGAAGGTGAGTCGAAGGCGAGTTTTAGTGGAGTTCATTCAACACAGGCATTACTAGTTGTAATAGCTAGCATATAAAGAACAGCCAACGCAAGTTCCTTAAAATGGTACGTACCTTCCGTATCCTTGTAGCCTAAACGGATTTAAATAAGATTAAAAACCATCATTAAAATTCTCTTTTAACAAACGGTATTTTTTCCAACGAATTTTAACTGTGATAATTTGTCACATTTTATAATGGAAAAATTTAAATTGGCTCTTATTCGACCTTAAATTTTTTTTTAATTAATCCTTTTTATTAAGCTTGAGGTCTTTTTCTTTTTTTATAAAAAATATTAAATTTTATTGAATCCAATATTTCGGCACTCCGTTGTGTGTCTTCTTCAGGGATTTTTTCTTTAATTATATTAATTTTTTAAAAAATTCCACTTATTAATTCTTTCAAGAGCACATTTAAATGTGAAAAAAAATTTCTCGAAGATTTTTCATTACCTTCATCAGCCATTTTAACATAATTTAGTTTTAAATACAGGTCATACATATGAATGCATCAAATTTCACACATTGAAATACTAGAATAAAAAAAAATATTATTTCTTCGTATTGAATTTAACAAATTTCAAAACAAATTCATGGCTCATCAAAAATAGCCAACAAAATCGCCAACTATTTTATAAATCGCCAAAAAATTAGGTCTCCAAACAAGTTTTAAAATCGCCACGTTTGGCGAGAAATCGCCACATCTGGCAGCCCTGATTTTGCTATTATGTATGTTTTATTTTCAAATTAAATTATTCAAATAAAAAATATTTTAACACAACAATAAAAAAGACATGTCTCAAAAGTCATCATGTAAATGTTAAAAGAATTTAGTAGCAGCTTGAAAAGAAAATTTAATAAAGACATGTAATTTTTTTATTTGTTGAAATGCGCATAGAAACTAACTTTCCCATAACAATACATTTTAGTATTTTTTTCCAAAAATAAAAATTGGGAATTTAGCACGTCATACAGAAATCTAATTAATAATAAATTTTGTATTCCCAAAAATAATTTTTGATAATAAAGTTGTATGTGCCCGCGCGAGAAAAACTGAACTGGAAAGTTTCTTTATTAAGCAATTTGTTTCTTAATTTTTTTTTTTCACCCATTTGTAGGGGAATGTAAGAAAGGCTAAACTCACTGTTTGTTGTTATTGTTTTGTTGAAGTTTTGATATTCTTACAAGTAAGCCCTAAAGAGTAAAAATGGTAGACAGAATAACGCACGGGCTATAAGGCGTGTAAGGTGCAATTTTAAATTTTTTGTTTTGCAAATATTGAGCTTTTAACATGACGTTCACCGAAAGACGGCATTGTCATTAAAAAAAAAACAGCTTCACGTCTTGCAGCTTATTCCAGGTGTTTATGCAAATCAAATGTTATCTGTACAGCTCTCCCATTATAGTCTGACCTAGGGCTTAAAAGTAATATTCATAATCTCAATTCCGATGAATTGCTCGTTCTAATCGCAATCGTAATCGTACTAAAAATATTACAATTAATTTAGATTTTTGAAAATTTGCAAACTACAAAGGGTGTTTTTTTAACCTCGATAGCACTAACTAAAGGGTTAGCTGTCAAAAGAACTATCGAATTGCGCCCCTTTTTGAGATTTATAATCAGTATACTCTGGCAAATCACAATGGATAGATTTACGCTCGAACAATGCTACCAAATTATCCAAATTATCGATTGGTGCTTTTAATGGCTCACTTAGTGATGACGCTCGCTCATTCTTGGCTTAACGGCTTTGCGTATAAGCAAAACTGCCCCATGCGGAGTAAGACTAATACACAACAGACCCTACAGACTCCATTATATTCAGAAAAATGAACAGTTTGGTGCCGTTTTCGTGCTGGTGGCATAATTTGAAATTATTACTTCAGTGGGTATCATTACCGCACCATGATCTATTATTTTTGTACCCACACCAAAATAGTAGAGAGGGTATTATGTAGAGTATCCAGTACACATACAAAAGGAAAAAACTTGCATTGTTAAAATAAATTCGCCTTTTTGTTATTCCTTGTATGCAATTAAATGGTTATGTTTACAAAAAAAGGCAAATCATACCGATTTCTGAAGTAAGAAAAAATGGATCCACTATTTTAACGGTACGAAGCGCACATAAGCAATAACGTAGGCAAAAGAAAAGTAAAACGATGTTCACAGAAAAAAATTTAAAGTTGTCTCTAATCACCAAATTTATACCAAATTCATAATAAAAAGCAAACACGTTGTTAATTTAGCACCTATTACCAAAATGGTTGTATTAATTACTACAAATTGTAAGATTGTGAATATTTTTTCAATAAATGATACTTTTAATTTTAGTTAAAAAAATTATCGAAAAACTTTGCCATTTCAGACAATGTGTTAATTTATTTCATTAAATATTGACAATTCCCAACAACAAGTTTAAATTATTTTATTTTAAACGAAAAAATCAATTAATATTTCTTAATACTTAATTAATATTTTAATAAAAAATTTATTTCAAAACAACTTAAATATTAATTAAATCAAAATTATATTTGTAATTTTCTTTCAATTAAAAAAATAATTAATTCAATTAATGTGATAATTAATTTTTAATACTCTTTAAACCATGTTTTTAATTGCTAAAAAACTTTTTTCTGTGTTTATGTTCAAGCGTAATCAACATAATTTCTTGAAATTCACTGTAAATTGTTATATTTAATGGAAATTAATTTATTGACTTGCGGGATCCTGTATTGCTCACTCTATAGTCGATAGTCGATAGTAAATTGTGCAGATATTAATTTTTTAATGAAACTTTGGGAACTTACCTCACAAAATTCTAAAATTGATGTAATGTACACAATTTTTGGCTTTCAAAAATTAACGAAAAAATAGAACTCAGAGTAAAATTACACACAGATTAGACTTGAAACAAATAACACATGGGATACACATTCAAGTAAAAATTACACACAATATGTGTAAATTCACATAGACTATCAACACTGATAGTAGTAGTTAATTACAACTGCACTTAGTCAAATTGGGCGCAAATGTTATAAATACAGTTACAAATTATATTTTATTTAATTTACCGATCATGTCTACCAAGTCATCCCACCAGTATTTAAAAAAATATAAAGCGAATAAACTTATTTTATAATATGACATTTAACAATATATAAATAAATTCCAATAATACAAGAATATGGGAAAAATTTCTCGACTCTGTTTCCAACTACAAATGTTACATTTTACAAATTTAAATTTAAAGCCAGTTTGATTATTGGAACTAAAACAAGCTGACATAATTTTTAAGGCGACATTAGCAATAAATCGCCAATTTCGCCTTGAAAAACAACAAAACAAACCCCCATCACCCTTACAAGCTTTACTGACAAAAAAAATTTACATTTGAGAAACTATCAGATTATGCAAAATTTATTTTATTTATAAAACTTACAGTACAAGCCAAAGATAAACTTCCATTTATGCTTAAAATTACAGTGTCAAAGAAAAGCAATTAGAACAAGTATCTACGGAGTATCACAAAACACAAGTAATTACATACTATAGTTTAGTTGAACTATGCGTTTAAATTGCAATACTAAATCGATAATGGTTAAGAAATAATAATAAATCAAGACTAAATTAAATTCGAATCATATTGAAATATACAACAAAAAAATAACTGTAAACAGTTTACAACAACAACCGTTAGAAGAAACGTAAAAATTACAATCATGCCACCTGTTGCCCGTCGATAGAAATGTTAAATAGCATCAAACATGCTACACAGGTTATTGAACTTCGACTTGGTTTGTAACAGACCCCACTAACAACACATATAATAAAAAACTAAATACAAAATGCACTAAATGTGCAAAGTAAAGAACGACAAAAAAGAGCATATTGAAGTTGTAAGGAAAATATAAATAATAAAAAATTTCAATTTAATAAATGCAATAATCTCATTAATGATAATTGGGTATTTAATTAGAATTAATAACACGAATGGTGCAAATCTCAAAGATCTTAGAGTACACCTTGTTATGGGCGTATAGCAAAAATAATTATATAAAATAATGGTGTAAATAAGTATGTTACTAAGTTTTTTATAAACAATAAATTTAAAAAGCATTTTCCATTGGCCCGTGTTTACACCCTTCCCAAACACGAGTTGTGAATTAAGTTTATCATTCCGTTAATTACACTTTGAACTATTCAGCCTGATTACGGGTTTCGTATACGCCAAAGTCATTTTTTGTAGTAGATTAAAGAACACAGGTTGTATCTTACATACATTTTTTAAAGTATAAAAACTATTTAAATTGTAATTTAGCATTCGAATTAATATAAAAATTTTAAAAATTGTTTAAAAAATGACTCAGGCATTTACGCCAATCGTAACCAGGCCGATTAATCCAAGACCGAATAAAGATTATATAAAAAATTTCAAAACTAGTTTCATATTTAGACATCCCCAAAATTTTTTACTAGTGCTTAAATGTGTCTTTTGCAAAAGTTTGAAGACAATAATCAAATTGGAAGGTATCAAGAATAAAAAAAATTCAAAATTGTGAAAACGCTACGATTTGTTTATTCCTAAGGACCTCAGACTTTACATATCAACAGAGAAAATAGTGCAAAGTTGAGATATTGCACGATCAAGGTGGCTAATTTACCGTAACAAAACGTGAACTTAAGTGCTCATCAAAATGATTTCTCAACAAGGTCATTGTTTCACGCGCTGTATGGCTCGTAGCGCCGTCTTGTTAAAACCAGAGCTCACCGAGAACATAAACTTTAATTTCAGGAAGCACATATTCCGTCAACCCATTTTCACATTTATAAACGTATATCTTTGAAGTTTACTATAATATTTTTGATCTGTTTTCACGAAAATAAAATATGGAATTATTTTTAATAATTTAGTAATAAATTGATATACATATTTAAAAAAGACCATTTTTAACACTTTTTTCCAATTAAAAATATTGTTACGAAATTAGATTTGGCTAAGAATTATTTATGGTTTTAGTTATAAGTTATCTTGCTAATTATAGTTTTATGTCATATAAGTTACTATTTTTATGAACGCCACTGTAACTAAATTTTCTAGCAATTGTAATTGTAGACTTTAGATTTAAAATAATTCGAACATAATTTTCTAGAAACTACTAGACGGTTCTTGAACCAACTAGGAATAGTTTTGAACTATAAATACAGGCTAACTCATAAAAGTTTAGTTTAGTTTGATTGGAGACATTAAACGGTTCATATCGATACTTACAATTGTGGTTAAAATTTGTTAACATTATAATTAAATTCAATAAATTTGTTAAGTTGAATTCGCGTGTGTATTTATTTTTATTTGCAATTAAAAGAACTCAAAGGTTTATTATAAAGGGAATAAACCTTAACGCGTTTTATAAAGTAAAAACGTAACAATATATTAAAAAATAGAAAACTAAATTTTTTCTTTTTCATTATTATTATAATAATAATGAAAAATAATATAAATAATATAATTTGTAGCTGAAAAGTTTTCTGACTTATAAATGCCCATAATATTTGGTGGTCGGAAAAATAATCCACTGGTCGGAAGCACTACAATAGCATTACTACATATTGACAATCTACTCAGAACATCTAAAAAATATATACATCTATCAGATAAAAGTCGCTAAGATACAACCCATTGTTTTGTCAAAGTTCGCCCACTTATTGATGTTCTCAATAAAAATTGTAGTTTATGCAAAATTTGGTAGATATTACATTTTTTTAAACAAAAAATATTTTTTAGTATATATTGTAGCCCCAAGTATTATCTTTAAAATTACATACAAATCATCATATTTTATGAGATATTGAAAAAATAACCTCAACACATTCGGCTAATTCGGCGAAATTAAGACATTTTGAAAATGAAGTAACTTTTAAAAAAAATAAATTTTTGTTAATATGTGTTCCTTATAGGATGAAAGGAATCTTCACACAAAATTTCAATAAAATCGAAAGGGGCTCCACTCTTGGTCGATTGACATGGAATTACCCATATAATTTTCAAACAGTAAATGCCATTAATTGTTCTTTTAACCAATAATAAAAAATTTAAGTTCACTTTCAAATTTATGTGTTTTATTTTACATTTTAAATCAAACCTCACGATGAATGACGCTTTATAGTCTCTAATGTGTGGTTAAACAGCTGCAATAACCTTTAATTGGCAAAATCAGGCAAAAGGGTTTGGTTAGGTAAAAATTACGAAATATATCTTATTTTTCGGTAAGTTGGCTAACACTTTATAATCTGGATAATAGACACCTTTTTCTAATTTGATAATTTTTTTAAGAATAAGCTTAAGCCAACTTGCAGAGAGATATGAAAGATGCGATTTGATGGCAAGAATATATTAAAATTTTAAAAAAATTGAAGACGTTGAGCACAGCCTTATACTTAGGACAATCAAATTTTAACACTTCTGCTACCAACTAAGGCAAAACATTAGTGGGTGCCCTGGGAGCGAATTTGAAGTTTTTGGGCGAACCTGATATGTATATATGTATTTGCGGTCCTTAAGTAAATCTAAGTCGTCTTAATATCAGAAAATTAGAAACACGTTATTTTTATATAGGCTGCGTTCCAAAACATCTTATACTTTGCAACCAAATCCAATAATGCACCAAATCAAATTTTACGATGGGCAGTTTGCTTATTGTCGATTCCTTTTTTGCAGTTTGGGGCCGATAACATAGTTAAAATCTACACGGTTACATAGTAGAATACATTTAAAAAAGTAAAATTTGTTCTTTTATATATGGGGGATTTCATGTCAAGTGACCCAAAATTTTGAAATCGATGTCTTCCGATTTGGATGAAACCAAGGTTTGTCTTATTGGGTAGTAATTTAGACACAAATTTTCAACAAGATCGGTCATAAAGTTTCTGAGTTAGAGGGGGTCAAAATTTGACATTTTGGCCAAACCGGTGTTCTTTCTCGTCCATGTAACTTATTATCTATTGGTGTTAGCAAAATTTGTCCCAAACAAATTAGATAGCTATTTCTTCAAGCTATCGAAAATTTTTTTCCAAATTTCATCCAAATCGGAAGACATCGATTTCAAAAGTTGGGTCACTTGACATGAAATTTCCCATATGTATAATAAGAATTGCTTCATCATTTATTCATGATCTTATAAAAAAAATTACCTCCAAAAATTTTATTCTTGGTGAGGTTATAAAGATTCGATACAGCCGAATGCAGTATTCTTATTTAATAAAACTAAAAGGTACAGAATGTGTAAAAGGACATAAAAGCCACTTTTTAAATATTCAGTAAGTGCCACTTGTTAAGATACAGAGTGAATTGCATGGAAAGATAAAAATGAAAGGGAATTAGTCGTATACTAACGCATGCGGATTAAAATATGAACTGACGCATTAACAGTCAAAATGTTTACGCCAAAATTTACAGTCATTATTTTGCTTATAACAATAGTTTATTTAACCAATGAAATATTATTTCCAGCTTTTTGTTAAGCATTAGTTAAGCCATTAAATATTGTTGGTTAACTTCAGACAGCCGGTATTCCGTTGAAAACTATTATTTACATTTGTTTCTTTTTTTTTTGTGAAAAAATTCCAGAAGTTGAATACTATATTGCTTTAATTTAAGCACTCTTTAAATGATTCTTAAAATTTCTGAAAAAAATAAGTAATGACCAATTTCAAATAGTTCAATACCTAGCCCATAGTTTGATCTAGAACATTTTTGCGGCTCTCCTGAAAAATTTGATCTTAAGACATATATAAAAACTCTTTAAATTGTAATTTGGCATTCGAATTAATATAAAAATGTTTTAATCTGTTATAAAAAATGACTCAGGCATTTACGCCAATCGTAACCAGGCCGATTAATCCAAGACCGAATAAAGATTATATAAAAAATTTCAAAACTAGTTTCATATTTAGACATCCCCAAAATTTTTTACTAGTGCTTAAATGTGTCTTTTGCAAAAGTTTGAAGACAATAATCAAATTGGAAGGCATCAATAAGCGCACTATTTACCACTCAGCAGTTAAGACAACCATGAGATTGTTCCAACACGGCAGGTGCTTAAGCAAATCTTTTTTACTCATACTCCTTAATCTTATTAATCCCGTTAAAACTACAGATATTTTCTTCTGTAAAGTTAAATGAACGCGCGGTAATTTTTTCCACCTTTATAAATAATAAAAATGTAAACAAAAACATATGCTAATAGCACATGCTAATAACAATATTGAAATTTATTATTTTAATAGAGTTGCCAATTTTTGCTTTGATTAAAATTTTTCGTTAACCAAATGTAAATATGATATGTTCGTAAAGCAATTATTATCATTTTAGGCTAGAGTTTTCAGATGTGGATTAAGTTTAAACTTAGTTTAACGTAGTTCGAAACTCGGATTTTTCCGGCAAAATATGATTTGTTTTTCATTATTTCA
This sequence comes from Pollenia amentaria, assembly GCA_943735925.1. NCBI lineage: Eukaryota > Metazoa > Arthropoda > Insecta > Diptera > Polleniidae > Pollenia > Pollenia amentaria. The sequence goes on along the minus strand of OX031007.1, from coordinate 179,623,042 downwards.
TTAATAACTAACATTTAAAGCACAACTAAGCTGTTCCGTTAAAATTTGGATACAAACTTGGTAATTGCGGCACAAACCTGTTGTCAGATTAACTAAGCCTAGTTTAACTGAGATCTCAAAAACCCACCCTTAGGTTATTAATAATTAACTATTGACTGCAAATTTGGGCATTAGTCAGGTACTTCAAAATTAATTTAAAAATTTGAAATTTGTAAATATACAACTAAAACTTATTGTAAAAAAGATATAATTGCCACAACAATGGGATTTTTTTTCGTATATTGAGACACCCTACGCATAGCATATTGAGTCTCCTTTGTGTGTTTTTTTGCTATAGAAACCATTATATAGGTTTCTTGGTTCCTATCCCTTTTCATAGATATTTCTTCCAAATTCACCAAAACTGTAACTTGCTACTGTAAAATTCCAGGCGAGACCATTTTGTGACAAAGCCCATATTCGATGTTTGATGATAAATGACTGGTTTTTTGAAACATTTGCAACGGGTTGTTTTTTGCATATTTGGCCACTCTCAAATCTGCTTTGTTTTTATTTCTTTTTCGTTTAATCTTTAACACTGTATTTATTTACTAAAGAAAAATGAGATTTTGCAGAGCATCCCGCAATTTTTGCCCTCAAAACTGCAACAAACTTGTTTACCTTTTCCACTCCCGTAAGCTTTTTTTTTTGGTCTTAAAAATAAAAGATTTTTTTAAAGTTGCATTTCAGGAAAGTTTATTTATAAATATTTATTTTTTTTAAGAGTTATTTTCACATAACTTGCGACGTTATAATTCATGTAATGACATTTTTACAACTTATTATTAATTTATTTAAGGGATCTCTAGCCCAATAATTAGAGGGATAGCACCGTAACTTTTTTCATATCTTGTTTTATGAAATGGTGGTTGAAAATCTGTCCATATTTCATTCCGCATACGTTATAAAAAGGGAAAGAAAAATTTGCCATCAATTATTGTACCTTTGTTCCTTTTGCGTCAGAATCTCTTTTTTTAATCATAATTGGGCAAAGAATTTAAATACTGGCGTGTAAGAGTTTATAGTCGGCCCAGCCCGGCAATGCGATACTGTTACCACTTCTATGTGTAAAAGAAATTGCAAATTCATGGTATTTTATGTTTTCGTAAGAGTTTTTAATACTGAACTTTATTTCGTTAGTGACTTTTTTATTTTTTATGCTTGTTAAAGTGCTTAGTCAATTATCCGGAAAGGTTCATTAATGGCAGTTTTTACCATTGATGTACCTATTCGAGAGGATTCTACTGAAGTTATTTACATTAAATTTACGTGTGTCGACTTTCTTTTCTCGATATTTATAATGTTAAAAGAAGTCTGTATGCGGGCAAAAGTAACTCTCAGGAACGGGATTTATATAAGACATATATTTAATAATGGATTATTTTAAACACGAATTCGGGATTAAATCATCTTTATAATTCTAGAATCAAGCGAATTTTGAGATTGATTCAATCTCAGTTTTACTAAAATCAATCTCATTTTCAGATTATTTTAAGTACGAATCCGGGATTGAATATGGATAACTTGAGTATTTCGCGATTGAATAATCCGTACTTGAATCAATCTTTCTGTACTTGATCCAAGAAAATCCGTACTCACCGTACTATTAATACCGCTTCGGATTGATTTGACTACGAATGGATTGATTTTTCTTTTGAGTGTACGGAAGTTTAAGAGAGAGAGAGATAACTTTTGTGTTAAGAAAGAGTCTTTACTCTAGCCGTTTTCCTCTGTCTTTGACCTTTACAGAATTTAAAATGTTGTTCCAATAATAAGCTTATAAGCTCTTTTACACTCAATCAAAACTCGTCATTCTCTATGGTAAAATGACCCAGCCTTGATTTGTTTTTCGCTTTCATTTGATGTTTTCATTTTTCTTTCGTTATTATTGTTACGTTTTACATAAAACATGCGAGTATTTCAAATTAATATAGTTTTTTTTTTTAATTAAAAAAACATTTTTATTTCTTTTTTCAATGAAATAACAATTTATTAAAATAATTCAAAACGTGCATTACCAGCAGCCCTACAAACTGACAGTTGTAAACTTTTAATTTGAATAATAATTTATTCCAATTATTAATTATTAATAAAAAAAAAAATAAGAACAATACAAATTGTTGTTGTGATTGTTACTTTTGCCTGTTGTTTTTATATTTTTTAAATATATTCAATCAAAATGCAATAAAATCAACTAATTACATCAGCTAAACGTATAATTTAAAGGAATAAAATGAAATGGAAAAGAAGTTTAAATAAAAAACAGAACAGGTTAATAGACTATTTCTAAGTTATTGTTAGTGAAAAAAATTATATATTAATTATTTAAGATTTATGGCCACAAGTATGAAGATTTTTAAGGCATAAAATTAAAGTGCCTTTGTATTAAGCGCTATTTTCTAGAGCATTTTATCGTTAAGAATCACTTTGTTTTATAAATGTGCTATTTGTTTTTACAGGGCGCAATATTAACGGTTTTCACTAGAAAAGGGCGAACTGTTAATTGAGCTGCTTAAACGTATACGTAATGGATTGTTGTTGTTATTACGATATTACGTATACGCTGGTGATTCACCCAATCAAGTTGCCAATTAGAGAAATATAACATATTTTAAATCTTTTGAATTTTAAGTTTTTAACGTAAAGATATTAACGATATTAAGATATTTTAAAAAACCTTTACATTTTTAACGATGGATAAAAAGTATAATTGAATATGAAGTCAATTATAACCAAAGACCCGAAAACTCTTTTTCATTTCCATATCATATAAATATCTTTATTGTTTAAAATTTATTTTCATTTATTGGAAAAAAATAAAGACCCCTTTATAACTCGGCAAGTTAGTTGCGCAACTTTTTTGCGGAGAACAACAAAGTCTGTACTAAAGTATTTTTTCCTTAACCCGACCATACCGCTGACATCAACAAACCAAGAGTTGCGCAAGTAACTTGTCGAGTCTGAAAGGGGCCAAAGCATTGCTATTTATTTTCAAATCTTATATCTTATATATACATACGGGCACAATTTTCTTGTAGTTGATTTTATAGTATCTTATCGTCCACCGATTTTAATGAAACATATATCGTTTTAAAGGTAATTTGGTGGAAATATACACCATATAAATTTATTTTCTAAATTCTTAGAATTAAAGTGTTTAAAAGCGGTGGTTGAAAAGTAAAAATAATTTCGTTACAAAAACAAAACGAAAGAGTGCAAAGAGTGAAAAGAGTGCATTTTGTTGTTTTCTTAATATGTGTACTTTTTTTGTGTATGACATACTGGATCCCTCGGCCACCGGGCGAACCGAGTATAAGTACATAAATATCCATCATGATGAACAAATAACAAAAAAAAAAAATTGACAAATAATTATTGTCTTTAAATTTTTCAAATTAAAATATAATTTTTTTTTTAAAAAAAATTCTAAAATAGAGCAACTAAAATTCGTAAATTATAGAAGAGCCCCAAATTTTTTTGAACCCGCCCAAGTTTGTAGTGTTCATCTGTTTATATGTGTGTATCTATATATCTGTCCATTCCATCAAAAGGGCTAGACCGATTCTGATTTTATTTTGTTTGTTTGAAAGATGGCTGTCGGGAGTGGTCTTAGCTTTGTTTTAAGAAAATCGTTGCTACCTGCTAAAATACTACCCTTAGCTATCGGTAACACACTGTTTTCTTTATATGATAATTTTCAACTTTTGTAACAAATATTATAAACGGTATGGGCTTAATTTTGATTCGAAAAGAAAGAAAAAAATAAAATTTTTTGTTTCAAATAAAAAAATCCAAATGGATAAATGAAATTTTTTAATCACAAGTTTTTTTATTTTTATATGAAAAAAAAAACAAAAGAGATGGTTTTAAAAGTACTAAAATACGGTCCCTGATTATAACTACATATTTTTAAAATTCAGCGTTAAAAGAAATATGCTTTGAACCATGGTGAAATTACTAGAAGATGGCAGCACTACGGCATCTGGCTATTTTTTGCTTGAACTGTGGTGAGAACCCAAGGCTGTAATTTTTTTTTGTTTATGTTTACATTCTTGAAAAAAATTATTTTGCGTTAAAAATATAATCATTTTTGTGCGGGTTTTAAATGAAAATTGTGTATAAAAGTTAAAATAATTGCAAAAAAGAAATCGTAATTGGTTTTTATATGTGCGTCTTTAGTTGTGCTAATGTATTTTCTTTTATATAATAAATAAAAACAAAAATAATTTTGTCTGTGAACACGTTGTGCTTACGTTTTAAAAATTTGTTAATGTTTGATATGCACGTGTACGCCTGTTTCTTACCTCCAAAGGACTTGCAGTGAAGAAAAAGTGGAAAAATAATTGTTTTTAATTCATGTAACATTAAAATTTTAATTATGAATTTTTTAGTATTTTTTTCATAATATTTTTGTTTTATTTGTTGCAGATCAGCGTTGCCATTGAAAATTTTCTATTCGACCAAATTTTTTTTACCAAAATCCTTCGGAACCGAACAATTTTATTATCTTATAAACATTTTAAAAAAAAAAATTATCGTGCCTGTTCAACAATAGTGTATAAACTCAAAATTTACATTTTTTCAATATTTGGAAAAATCAACATGCGATCTTAATATCTACTCGCTGTAAAAATATATGTAGTGGCTATTTTGTCTACTTTTTGGTAATGAAACCGTAGTTGATATGCCTTAGATGTAAAATTAAAAATTGTTTTGCTTCTACTAAAAAGTTTGAGTTAATTCAGTATTTTTGGAACAAGTGCGAAATGTAATAAATAACAGAAATAAAACTGTAACTTTAACAAACACTTTTAAAGGAGTCGATATCTGTAATATTTTAATGTATTTACGTTTAGAGAAAAGTCTTGATTTTACTTGTTTAAGAAGATCAATATAAAATTTCAATAAATGTATCTTTTAAAACTTCTAAAACGTCGTGTGAATTAGAATTTTTCATAATAAGGCCCTTAATATGAATGCAAATATGGCCTGTTTCACAAACTTGCTGGCTTTTTCGTTAAATCACAAACTTTACAAAAATATTTTAATATCTTACTTATTTTGAATTTTCCCTTAATACTAACATATCACAAATTAATATCACAAAGTATGCTAAAGGTTCAATATTTATCATGTAAAATTAGGCTTTTCTGCAATATGGATCGCGATCCATCAATACTGCATTATGTCCTAAAAAATCGTGGCACTGGATCGGATTCATATATGTGTATATTAAACATGTAACAGTTCTCCGTAAGGTTTGGCCGTAAAAGACAAACCATGGCAACGTTGTTGTACATAATTTTTGACAGCATTGGGATCTTTACACAAACAAATTTGCCTGTTTTTGTTGTATTGTTGTACAACAACACGTAGTGCTGCCACCTTGTTGTAATTTCACCATGCTTTGAATAATTTTAAGAATAAATTTCAACTTTTCGTACCCTTTTTTTTAATTATTCTTATGTTGTGAAATTCCTGTCTTTATAAAAAGAATTTAATGAAAATTAAATTCAATGAACTTAAGCCTGATTAAAAAATATCTAAATTTGGACTAAAAACCATTAACAGTTCAATAAAATAATCACAATACTAATATTCTCTAAATATTTTCTATTATTACTATTATTACTTCTATCACTTGATAGAGAACCCAGCAAAAATATTTTAAGATTTGGAAGCAATAAATACGTATACTGCATCCCAAAAGCTTCCTTGTTTGCTTCTAATGATAAGGCATACAATCCTACAATCTTTAAATGCGGTGCTAAATACTAAAAGTGAATCGCTGTTTATTCGTTTTTTAAATAACATTGTCTAGTGCTTCATTAAAATAGTGTAATCATTTATTCTTTTGATAAAAATAAAAATATTTACAAAAATTAAATACAATTGAATGATGAACAAAGTGATCAGGAAACAAAAAAAAAGCTGCATATCTTTTAAACAATTTGACTTCATTTGAAGAAAAACATGTTCATGAACAGTATGAGTGCTTTTCGAAAATTATTTTTGAATTTTCGTGGTTTTAGTAGCAAAATGGTATCTTTAGTATATGCAATTTTTTAAAGACCGAAATAATCAAATAATCTATAAATTTTAAAAACATATTATACCCTTTGAAGACTCATTTAGGTAAGGTTAGGTACATTCATATAGTTCATTCATAAAATAACAAAAACGAAAATATTTCACCAAGAAAAACTTATCAATTAGAAATCTTCTTCTACATCTGCCTGTTAATACATGTCGGTTGGCCATTGCAGAATGGCATCATAAACATTTTGGAAATCGGCAATATGGATATCATTATCTGCCAAGCAGCTGGATTCACTCATTTTAAAAATTAAGTTAAACAAAAATGTATTTATTTTAATTTTTTTCGGAAACGGTGTTTATTATTAAGATTTTTTTTTTAATAATAGCAAAAGCTCATGTAGTTCAAAGCTTTTTCCATTGCTAACTAAAACAAACATATTAAATATTTTAAATAAATATGAAGATGGGCCCTTTTTCAATTCATTTTAAAAAGCCACCAGTTTATCACCACTATGAAAGGGGTATATAGCCCTTCATTCTCACAGTATATCGGTCTGTATGTGTACCTCCAAAAACAGCAAATATCTAAATATCTAAAAAAAATTTACCCGAGCCCTTTTCGAAATAAATGATTCAATTGTATTTAAAACTATAATCATCTTATTCCAATAAAAGGCTTTTAAATTTATGAAGAAAATTTTTCTATAGCTTCACCTATTTCACTTGCTTTATTCACATAAATCATGTCAACTTTCAAAGCGTGAAATAAGCATATATCAGATCTCTAAGCAGAGCATCTACGCGAGAAATTCCAAACAAAAATCATGACATGTTTCATTGAAGTGTAAGCGCTTCACTCCGAATTCTCCCTTACATTAGTGCTTCCGAGTAAACATCAGTTTTTGCTCTAAATTATATAGACACAGTTTAACTTAACTACACAGTTTTTGCTGGAATATTATTTACACACAGTTTAACTTAACTATGCATACAAACTTCAGCTGAGTGTTGCCAGAAAATTTTATAAAATTTGGCTTCGCAGACTATAAAAAATCCGATGTTTCACTAACCTCAATTCTTCCCAAAACAATAGTTAAAATTTTTTACAATATTAATTAATTAAATATATTAATTATTTACAAAAATTTAGTAATGAAATTTTAGCCACCGATTATTTTATTTGCTTTTTATGGAAAGGAGAGTAAGTAATGTATATTTTATGGCATGTTTTTCTTCTATCTTAGAAAAGATAAAAATCTACTGACAGAAATTTTTCAACTTCTGGCGGACTTACTTCGCCTATATTTTTATTGAAACCGAACTATAAAACTCATTATAAACCAGGTATAAATCATAAAACCCTTCAACGAATCTAGTCTTTCAGAATAGGGATGCAGGATGAGATTTTTTAATTGTACTTAATTTCAAGAAAAACTTTACTGTTTTGGCGCTGCGAAATGTGTCTCCAAGAAATATGGCTCCAAAAAGCAAATAAAATAGACCTGAAGCTAAGGGCCGATTTTCATTATGCAATATATCCTAATTTTTAATGAAATCTCGCTCCAAAAGAATTAAAGATAGCCTTAAAAATACGAGGGCGGATCAATAAGTCGAACTTCTCTCGTAGTTATATGAAATGCTACATTGCTCCTATCAAGTACCACCCGTCAATAGACTACTGTCAAGTTTTGAGCATGTTCCGTCATTTACTTTGCGTTTAACAGCTGTTCAAAACATACAACCTCGTGGATTTTTTTAAAAATGGAAAAAAGTGAATTTCGAGTGCTCATTAAACATTATTTTTTGCGAAAAAAAACCGTCAATCAAACCAAGGAAAAGCTTGATAAATACTATGGAGACTTTCGTTGTGATAACACAAGTACAAATGACGCTGAACGTTCTGGACGGCCAATTGAAGTCACTACACCCGAAAATGTCGAAAAAATTCACGATATGGAGAAACGTTGGACTAACTGTATTGAGCTAAAAGGAGATTATGTTGAAAAATAATTTTTTTTTAAAAAAATTTGTTTCATTCAAAAAGACACGGTCTTATTGAGCCGCCCTCGTAGAATGAAATATGCCCCTCAATTTAGGGTAATTCATATTTTTGAAAAATCATCTTAAATTTTTTAATGAATATGTATTTCCCCTAAAAAAGTAAAAACTAAGAAAAAAGTTATATTTGATATTTAGTGAGGGACCATATGACCGAAATTGGCGATTATATTCAGATATTTGTGATATTGCAATTATACTTTAGAATTTATGTTACATCAACAATGAACAAGATCCATGTGGAAAGACCAAATATATATTTCGATTAGCAGTATATTTGTTGGCTTATTTTTGATGCAGTTCTAATGTCACGTACGTGGTGCAAAAAAAAACATACATTGTCTAAGTCATTTGTATTTGATCAGTCGAAAGTGTTTCAAAATAAAAGTTCAAAGCACGATATTTAACGTTCTAAAATATTGATCGTTACTATTTTTTAATTGGTATAATAAAAAGTTGATAAGCTTTTAAAGGTCGCCACGTACGATATTGCAAGTATGTACTACAAATGCAACTACATGCATCATCTTGTTAGGTTGGTATTTATATTTAATCTTAAATAACTTAAAGACAAACAAATCTCATATAGGTGAAGATATCTAAATAATATTCAGCACAAAGAATTTTTACATGAATCTTAACCTCAAAGCATAGCTTTGTTTTGGCGGGTCTATGACTGCCCATTTGTTCCAAATAGGGTACACTCTGGAAAACTTGTTTTTAAATTCTGTGGTGTAGGATAGCTTTTGGTCGGGCTTGATCGACTATACTTTATTACGTGTTTTTTTTGAGTTTTTGTATACATATATTTGCAAAACTTATGTATATTTCATTTCTTGTGAATACTATAAGAGAAAAATCTGTCAGGTACGGTATGCCACGAACGATATTAACGGTATTTTGTTCATTATAAAATCTTCCAAAAATATATTTTTTACATTACGGATTATAAAGAAAAAATATTGGTTAAATAATAATTGTGATTTATTGAAGTGTTGGTTTTTAATTAGTAAAGGAAGGAATTTTACAACATGAAATTAATAAAAATGTTTTTGATAATTTTTATTCTTAACGGAATACGGGCTCGAACTCAGGTCGATTTAACATGTATCGAAAATAGTCACATTCTTATCACCAGAATTCTTTGCAGTTCTACTGTTTGCGGCACTGCGGCGCTTGCCAATCTATAGTTAAACATGAATCATCGATTCCGTCAAGAAAAAAATGACCCGGTTTGAAGGACCATGTTTAATTGTGTGTAATTATTATCAACAATTAAAGGAAAAATAGGGAGAAATGCTGTCTACTTTAATTAAAATGAAAGATGACCGAGGGAAGGGTACTGGTACCTTAAGTACCATGAAACCTCGTGAGATGCATAGCAGAGCTTATGAGGGGAAAATCCAGGTAGCAGGGGGAATTTGGTTTCCGGAGACGAGGGCAGGAGTAGATTCAAGAGTTCTTAAGGGTTAAAAAAAAATCTGGCCACACTAATTTTAATTCACAGTACTTACATATTTTTTGCAATAATTATTTTAAATGTACAATGTAGGTATACTTAGTTAGGAAAAATGAATGAAACTCGTGAACCTTGATTGGGAGCAAGAGGATGACCTGGTAATTAAAGCAGCTAAGAACCAACTGCCTCTTAAACCCGAGTTAAAGTTTCTTTTACCGCTAAAAAGTCGGAGCCGGAAATGTGTCCCAAAACTACCAGGTGGTTTTAAAGAGACACTTTTAAACAAAATTTTTAAATAATTTCATGTCTTAAAATTCCTTGTTTAACTACAAAATATTATTATTATTCTTCATTTATTTAATCTACAGAATTAATTCTAAGACTAAATATAAAGTTTTTTAGCACTGCCTGCATAGGCCATCAGCTCTAACTAAAAAATAATTCAATGAAAATTTAACAAAAAAAAAAAAAAAAACACCACCCAAAACTCTCAGATATTCGCATATTTTTACATTCCCCTCAAAATTACTTCCGTTTTAAGTCACGTACGATATACACCTATTTTGCTCAATATTATGAACAACAAGGTGCCGAGTGTGAAATTTTTTTTTTTCAATGTAGTACCCTCTAAATAAAACGTAATGATTAAAGCCTTTTTCATTTACTACTATTTTTCCAAAATCTCTACCTCTCTGAAGGCATAAAAATATCACATTCGATGACATGGAAATGCTCATATGGAAGTATGTTTTTAAATTTTTTTTAGAAAAATTTGAATAAAAAAGTATATTTTGCCAATAAAAAATTTCTTAATGTTTTAACAAAAATATCTTTGGAGGAATCTCTAATAACACTGGTCTCTAAAAACCATCCTTTTAATACAAACCAATGATCTGTCTTTACATTTAAATGTACTGAATACACATATTATGTCTTCAGTTTTCCCCTATGATGCACATATCCTTAAAAGACACTTCTTCATCGATTGCCTAAATACGCATAATTATGTATTTACATAATATGACTTTTTCGATATACAGTGCACTCGCGATAATATGAACTAATTAAAACCACGCCAGTTCGCTTTTGCAAGATTGTTCATATTTACGAATGGCAACTAATTTCCCCATAAAAATATTTTCCGTGTCCGCTAACAGGGATTTTTTGTCTCTCATATTCAAAAACCATCCGGAGAACGCATTTTCAATTTTTGGGTACTCGGAAGGCCGCACATTTTTCTTTTTCCAGGTCAAATAAACGTATTGTTAGCATTTTTATTTTTTGCCCACATATTGTAGAATATTTATTTGTTTCACCACAAATTTATAAGCTAAATTAGTAACAGTGTCACCTTTTCCTAAATGTTGTAAAGCTTCTAAAATTTCTGACTTTTTAAAGTTAAAAACTTATGCTTTTTGTATGCATATTTAAGAACTATTCACATTCAAATTATGTTTAAAGATGAATATTTAATTCTAGTTGAATATGAGCACTAACTAAATCGTGTATGCAAGACATTTTGAGTGACATTTGAAGACAATTTTAAAGCAAGCAGCTAGAAAAACTCCCCAATTATTATACAGTTGAATCAATATTTATCCACCACTCTGTTCATTAACTGCCTATTTCACTAAATGCGAACGAACGCTTTCTTTCGCACAACTACATGTAAAACAAAAACAAATTGTCACAAATTTGTTTTTGTTTCATATGTATTTGTGCGAAAGAAAACGTTCTTTCGACATCGTGAAATTGGCAGTAAGACTTAAACACTGTATACGTAGATAAAATACGTTAAAAATACAATTATAAGTTGTTCATATTTTAAAGCTTTCGCACAAGTTAATATTTTAGAGTAGCCAATGGAAGAAAATAAGTGTTCATATTTTGGGGTGTTCATATTATCGCGAGTTCACTGTATTCTATTTATCTGTGAAATCATTGATAAATTTACTTTGAAGACTTTTAAAACTGAAAATTATTTTCTATTATTGTAGAATGTGTAGATTTAAGTAAAATCATTTGCTTTTTCGGTACACACGAGTGAGTATTGCTTGATTATAAATATTTAAATATTTTTGGAATAATAAGAAATGGACCAAGATGTTTTTTTAACAAGACTTTACAAATCATAAACCTCTTTGTGTAAAAAATTTCATCACTAATTCTATAAATTTCCTTACCCACTGTATGTTAATAATTCAAATTTATCAACAAAACTTAGTATCAAATTTGTTAAATGTGTTGTTAATTGCTAAGCAAGCAAATATACTATAAATGCATTTCATCATTTATTAAATCTAAAACAGTTGGAAAACTAGACACAGACATACGAATTAAAAAAAAAATAAGAAATCAATATTAACAACGAAATAAAAGTGACTGAAAACGATTAAAAACATATGCGCCAATTTTAATCATTTTTTATTGCGCCAGACGCGTGGTTTACTAAAAGTTCATTGGAATTGTTCTCACATGTTCTAAACGAAATACTTATGAATTATTGCAGTTCGATTTGCCATTAAAACTTGTCAGTACACGAAAACTTTTACAAAATTTGACGCTGTAATAAAAGATGCAGTAGATTTTTTTTTTAACAAGTGCGAACTAAACTTCACACCCTCACCCAGAGACCAGTATGGTCCATTGGGACGCCTAATTCATGATAGATATCGATCATAATATATTCCATATTATATGGAATACTAAGAGAACTAAATGAAAGTCGGTTTTTGCATCAGGCAAAAAGCAACTATATTACCATTTTTGTAACTTCTCAAACCGCCCACCTATTTGTAACTTTGTACCCTCATTCCTTTCCTCAGTGATCATGTTCCCATTAAATGATCGATCGTTCATTTAAATAATTTTGAAAACTTTGAATCGCGTCGTATTTGCTTATCTCTTATTTGAATCTCATAAATACTTGTAACTTAAAAAAAAATTTGTTTCTTAATTTCCTTGCTAATCGCTTAATTAATAATGTTGTTGTAAAATTATTAATAATTAAAGTGGTAATTAAATATTATTTGTTTTAGTTAGTTGTGGCGGGCTTTTTGCCCCCCATTCTATACAGTATTATTAGAATTAATTTGAAATGGTTATGCATGTAATTTCAACTTACAATGATTCATAAATGTTTTTGTTGTGTTCTTGTAAAATACTAATAATTGTTATAACAATTTTAATGAGACCTGACAAGAAGATCAATGACTTTTGATTTGTAAAATGTAATTGTTTTGAAAAAAAAAACAAATACAAAACGCGTATAAAACAACAATAAAATTTCCATAGTAAATCACAAGTTTTTTTTTATAAAAAAACATGTTTTTTGATTGACATCTTAATGTGCTCGCACACGACATGTTTTTTACTTCTGACTTGTAAAATTTCCCACTGCAAAGCACATATATGAGGTGTGTTAACTTTGTAACATTGCATCTGTAAAACTCTGGCGCGAAGTCGTGTAATAAAATTTCAATTCGAGCGTGCTCTATTTGACAAACCAGTTGACATCAGCTGTTATTATTATGAAAAAATATGTTGTCGGAAATCTATGCCGTGTGGAAATCGGTCGAAATTGGTCGGCGGTCGACTTTTGACGGATCCATTAGCCGGCTGAAGTTAATATTTTGCAATTTCACCATTTAAGAGAAATTATATACATATGTACATATGATTGGGACCCGACCCCTTTCGATTTGAATAAAATGTTGGTGAGAAGGTTCCTTTTATCGGATAAGGAACATATATTAACGAAAAATATAATATATTTTTTTTAAAGTTATGTCATATTTAAAATGTCATAATTTCGCCGAATTTGACGAATGTGCCGAGTTTATTTTTTCATAATCTCAAAAACTACCTCACATACAAAGAGGATTTGTATGTCATTTAAAAGAGAATACTGGGGGCTACAAACAGTATATTAAAAAAAATGTTTTAAAAAAATGTAATAACTGCAAAATAAAGTGGGGTTGGTTTGAACATTTTCTTAAAACATTGCCATATATCTCCACCCCTTTGGGGGGCTCCCATACAAATATGACCGTTTAATGAAATTCTTAATGAAATTCAAAAGATGTTCGGAGGCAACCATAATATGGTTGTGCCTTCTTGATGGAGGACTAATTTAACAATAATATGTTTGTCGGTGACAATAGTATGATTAAATTTAAACATAATATATTTGCAATTCTCTTTAAAAATAGTTTTGTTGGAGGTGACCAAATTTAAACATATTTTTTCTCTGGGTGTAGGATGCCCCTAGATGGGTCAAATGTTTGACCAACCCCACATTATTTTTCATCTCAATCATTTATTTCTAACATACCCACCCGCTATCTCCATTCCTTAAGGGGGCTTCCATACAAAATGTTCAATGCAGACTAGAAATATATTGAAGAATTTTTAAAAAATAAAAATTTCGAAATTTTGTTAAAAAAATTATTTTTGTTTCCAAAAAAAAAATTATGTTTCTAAAACCACTGCGGATATTAGAAAGAAGTTTTACTCTTCTTAAAGGAAATTTTATTGCGGAATTTCGTTTTTTTAAGTTTTTTCAATAATCTAAAGCGTTTTTGAGTTACGCGAACATATGTTGTGCAACCTCCTCCATTTTCGAAATAATGGTATATCTCGAAAACCAGAGCCAATCTTAAAAAACCGCGGGCACCACTGGATTCAGCGTACCCGAATTATGTTAAAATGCTATGTGCCCGGCTTGTCTGTTTTTTCAACTAGCATAGTGTAATTACACTGCTAATCGTAAATTTTAAAAAGCTGGGCACCCTAACGGTAAATCTAATTCGCTAAATTGAACGGTGAATACCCGTTTTTCATTTGAATCCATAAAATAATTTTAAATACAATTTTTTTGTTAGTGGCTTTTTTGCGAAACTTTTTTTTTTCAAGATATGAAAGGTTTTTTTCTAACTCTATTGAATATTTTTTTAAAGCCGTATTGAATATATATCAAATAGCATTTCGCACTTAAGTTACGATACTGTATAACTCAAAATTTAAAAATGTTCAGTAGAAGCAAAACAATTTCTAATCTTACATTAAAGGCATATGAAGAAGAATTTTTAAACTAAATGTTCATTATCAAAAAGTAGATAAAATATCACGATATTTTTACAGCCGTTAGATATGAATATTACGTGTCGATTTTTTTGAAAAAGTGAATAAATAAATATTTTGAGTTAATACACTATTATCGAACAAGTGCGATATCACGGTAGTTTTTATTGGAAGAAAAAATGTTTTTGCCAAATTTTTTATTGATATTGAATTATATATACATATATTTCAATAGTACTTAATATTTTTAATCTCGAATATCGCGAATACGATCGCGTACTTCGAAAAATTACTAGCACCATTGAATCCAGCGTACTCAAATTAGGGTGTAAAATTCGAGCATAGTTTTATTAGTTTTATTTTCAATAAGTTAAATTCGCTTTTTTAAATGAACTTTGAACGAATTTCTAGTAAGAAACATTTTATTTTATTACCCGTTAGAAAAGATATGTAACCAAAATTAATTTGTTAACCATTTCAATTCTATTCAAACAAATTCTTAAAATTTAATGTTTTAAAATTATAGCTGTGTAATTTTAAGTCGAAAGTAGTCTGTAAAGTTTTGCCAACTATTATCGATCTAATTTTCAACAAAACGTTTTAGAGTGTGGCCAGAAATCACGCAGAGATTCACCGCGCAATACCTTGCTACATGGAACATCATTCAAAAAACAGCCAATTCGCCAATCTTATTAAAATTAACTTATGGAACACCAAATTGGATAAATTATCTATAAAATAAGGTATGAAGCATACTTGTGGGTCTCCCAGTTTGTCCACAATGGCCAGAAATCGTAGCTTAGTTTATCCATATATCGCACATTTTTTAAATTCTGATATTTGACGTAACCACTAATTTTACATAAAATTTTTTTGCTTTTGCAAAAGGTTTGTTGGGTTAAACATCATTTAAAAGTTTCTAAATTACTTCATACAATTATCTTCTTAGAGATCGAATTAAGAAATTTAATATAATATTTTAAAATTAAAGCTTAAGTTTTATCAACGTACATGTCATTGATGTTTGATTTTTTCGTCAAACACTTGTAAGGTCTGGACTTACCTTATTCATCATAAATAAAAAATGAACACTCCAATTCCTAAATTTTATTAAGTAAAATATATCAATTATTCCATTCTTTCATTTTCTACAACCCTAAATTTTAAATAACTCTAACTTGAGCAAATATAATGTTTACGTCTAAGCCGCAGGTAGCGGTCTTCTCATCCCTGGTTTATATTTTAAATGATGATGATGCACTAAAGCTACTCTTAGACGAGATGTATTTAGCAGTGGCTTTGTCAGATTTAAAAGCCATATGTAATTGCACATGTCTGTCAATTTCGCAAATAGAGAATATTTATAACATTTGCATTCACACGTTCGTTGTTGGTTTCATCTGATGTAATTTAAAATCGTTTACAACAGCAAATTAAATACTGGTATATATTTTTATTCGCTTTCAATTGTATTTCAGTAATTAAAAATTTTGTTTTTTTAAAGAATGTGTCTTAATAAATGGATTTTAATGACTTGAAAAAAGTTTTACTAGAAAATTTTTTCACTGCAAATTTAAGCTGATATTTTTCAGAAGCAATTTGTTTTCTTTTACACGACATGTATGGATTTTGTATTAGCAAATTTAACAAGCACACTGCTAAATACAAGTTATCTAAAACCACTTTAAGACGAATTGATAACTTGAATTGATACACCTTAAGTTTCTTTTTTCTGTATTTTCTTAAATACCTTTAAAGTTTTTCTTAATCGAATCGTTGTCTAACCGCCATATTGAACGATCGCGCTTATTTTTAAGTCACTTTTTTATTTGACGGCGCTTTTAACTTTTAACTTTTCGAATTAATAAATACCCAGCCAGCAATATACTCCAACTTTGTATGAGTCAGACATTTCTTGTAAATGTCTGACTTCATTCATAGAGACTTCGTGCAGAGTTCTATCAGGTACTGATTAAACGTATTGTCTGGCCGCTTTCTAATCGATTTCTCATGAATATATCGCGGAATTACTGTACCGATATGTCTAATAGATATCTGATTGAATTCATGTAATTTAATGTCTTTAAGTTGTTATGTTAGTTTTTTTAAAAGAGACAAATCTTCTTAATGCTAGAAACACAATTGGGTCGTACGTTGTTAGAACGTAGGACGCAAGTCCGTACGTTTATCAAAAACACGCTCTATTTATAAACAATTCCGTCGTCAACGTAGTTTATTTTTCTTTGAAGATAGTAAGAGAAAAATCCAAATTTATCAAAGTTTTTGTTTATTTTTTTAGGCCCTAATTACACAGAAAAAAGTGTTTTATCAATTAAAAAAATAGCTTAAAAAGCATTTAAATTTAATTAATGTGATAATGGAATCAATTATTTTTTTAGTTGAAAGACAATTAAAAATTTAATTTTGATTTAATTATTATTTAAGTTATTTTGAAATAAATTTTTAATTAAAATATTAATTAAATATCAAAAAAATATTAATTGACTTTTTCGTTTAAATAAAATAATTTAAGCATGTAGAATTGTTGTTGGGAATTGTCAATATGTAATTAAATAAATTAACACATTGTTTGAAATGGCAAAGTTTTTTGATAACTTTTTTTAATTAAAATTAAAAATATCATTTAATGAGAAATTTTTTTCAAAATTTTAAATCATTTTGCTAATAGGTGCAAAATTACCAAATTATTTACTTGATATTATGAATTTGGTATAAATTTGGTGATTGGAGAAAATTAATAATTTTTCTGTGTATGTAGAACGGAACGCAACGCCAAATAATTACATTGAAAGCACAAGCAATGTCACATATATTTCGTAATTTTGTTGTTGCTTTCTAACAGAAACTCACATTGCGTTTTTAAATATCAAACGCTGCATAGCTTGTGGCATTGAAAATTTTAAAACGGTACATGAATTTCTGTAGAAAGCAACAACAAAAGTACAAAATATTTATGATATTGTTTGTGCTTTCAATGTAATTATGTGGCTTTGCGTTGCGTTTTACATGATTAGGGCCTTAATCTTGTATTTTGCTTTCAAATATTTAATTTAAAAACACAAAAATAATTTCATTTTAAATATTTAATTTTTTTTTTCTATTAAAATACGTACGCAGCCGACGCGCCGCGTCGTATGAAATAGAATTAGATTGAAGTCGACATACGACGTAGATACATTTTGCGCCAACTATTGTGTTCCTTTATATTAAATGTAATACGTTTTAATTTTGCAACGTACAGGGTGGACCAAAAGTCACGCCTGAGTTTAAAAATTGAATTACTTTTTTGTTTATTATTATTTTTAATTGTTTTTTTTTTTATAGATTTTATTAATTGAACCGTGTTACACTACCATGCAAAATTTAACGACCCAGCAAACAAATGCTACAATTAGTCTTTTAAATAAAATTTTTGAAGACCAAATTCTCTCAAGAAATACAGAATTCAATTGGCCAGCACGTTCACCAGACTTAACTGCCCCTGATTATTTTCTATGGGGTAATCTCAAAGAACGAGTGTATGTTAACAGACTGTAGAGCAGCTAAAGCACAATTTTTTTATTATTCCTACACTAAATCCCGCGAAGCTCTTTGCTTGTCTGCAGGAGACCAGAGTCTCTGGCGGGAATCGAACCCGCAACCCCGGTACTGATAGACTAGCTCACTACCAGCTAGCCTACCGGAGCAGCTGAGATCAGGGCAATAGAGCCTGAAACTTTGCGTGTAGTTATGCAAAACGCCTGGTTAAGAGCCCAATTGTGCATCGATGAAAATGCTGGTCATCTCTGTGATATTAATTTTCATAATTAAAATTTAGATCGTACAAAGCTAGTATTATATATAAAAAATAATAATAAACAGTTATTCAATTTATACAGGCAAGCGTGTCTTTTAGCCCACCCTGTACTTACGTCAAACGGTGCAATGGTGTTCCTACGGTAAGTTGAAAATTTTTTTGATTTATTTTATTGCTAAAAAAAAGATTGAAATGGAACGTATGTATATAAGTATGTATGTATGTAAGTAGATACATACATATAAAATTTGTAATTATAAAATTTTATTTTGCAATAAAATAAAAATTTCTTAAATAAATCTGTGCGATTATTAGATTAGAATTTTTTCCATATCCTTTCCGCTATCTGTTAGAAAATAATAAGAGTTTCGGCTAACACATAATTTTCATTACATTTTTGCCAGATATCTATCAGAAATGCCGGCAAAAAATAGAATTTCCACGATATGTCTGCTCGAACTCGTGCCAACTACTTCATACATTTTTGGGTCAGAGATCTGACAGAATCTGCATGCGATTCCGACCTCAGATATCTGGAAGACGTCGGACTATTTTTCTGCCTGGGTACACTGATAGAAAAGGCGGCATAACGCTAATGTACTTTGACATCAGTACAATGACATGTCTTCGTTTTTGACCCCATGACACTTTTCATCGTTGTGTTTTCAGCATTACCATCACTTGGCCAAATTGTCATCAAGGCCAAATTGTCATCAATGGAGTGGCACATTGGCATCACAGAAATGACGAATCGGAGTCGGTTTAATAGAACATCTCATCATCAGCAACTTCGGAAAAGGGACGGGTTTGTGATGACATTCGTCATTAAATTGATGGCACTTTATTCCACATTGATGCCATTTGTAATAACTTTGATGTCACAATTCTGATGTTACGGCATCATCAATATGAAGGTGCATTTTTCTGTGAGTATAGATTCATACATTTTATAACGTCTAAGAAAAAGGGAAGTATTTTTATTTTGTGAAAGTGATCCTTTGTTTTTTAGATTCAAGTGCCTTTTTTATTTTTTTTTTCCTTGGAAATATCACCAAGTTTACTTGGATAGTTGGCGGATGTTATGGAGCTTAGACTCACAGCCTGGCATACAGTACATTATACGAACTCTTACAATACAATTACCATTCTAATAGATTGTCCCCTTTATAAATTGTCATTCCCCTTACCCCTTACACTACTACAAACCACTACGCATTTTTTTTTTTTGCCACCCTGTATTAACCCACCAAGAAACTGTATTGACCTTTTAAGTTCACAACGATTCTAAAAAAATTGTTATGAATATACCCTTCCAACCAAAACTGTTCCTCAAATCGTTAACTTAACATTTGTTAACAAAAAAAAAAATTTTTTTTCTCCTGTCAGTTTTAATTAAAATTTGTATCTATCAGTTTATTCCATCAAAGTTTAAATCTCGTTTATAATTTTTCAAGATTTTAATCGAATTTTTTTTAACAATTTAACAATTTTTCGTTCATTAAATAAAATTTTTTATCGATTATTCTCTGTATACGATAAATATTGATAATTTCATCATAAAAATTACAAACTAAAAAAAAAGAAATAAAACTAAAATTACAAAAAAAAAAAAAGCAAAGCAAAATTCGCGTATAAAATGCTGATTAAAGTCTGTAGTTCAGGTGAACCCAAATCGAAATTCCGCAAAAAAAAAAACAACCAGAAAAATTTGAGTGCGTTTTTGTTTAATTATAAAAACACTGCAATATCAGACAGGTTGCTGCTCAAATTTGTATATGTTTTTATATTAAAGCAAAAAGAGCAAATCGTTTTTATTTCTTATCATTTTTTTTTAATGCCAATGAAAATTTATGTATGAGAAAGTTTTTATAATTGTTTTGCAGTTTTTATTGGTAATACTTGCATGAAAAAACAGTTAATAATTGGTGGGCAGTATAGTAATTTGGTTATCAATGTTCGAAAATGTCAGATAGTGAAGTTTTTACAGTTCATGTGTACTTTAGTAAAGTGGGTACACGAATGAGTTTTGTTAAACAATTACAATTTTGATATAATATTCAATAGAAAAAGTCCGGTCAAACCTTAAAGCTATTTCGGTTAAGCATTTTGTTGAAAACTTTATAACCTGTCTTAAAGAAAAAACAAAAGCTTTTCACGATTGACTTAGTTTTGTGTATTTAAAGTTGAGATCCCACTATCGGCGCAATGTACCAAATAATATCGTACTTCATTTGACGACAGCGTGAACGGTCACAAATTTTTTAAATGCGACAATCTGTACCGAATTTGTGCTGACTGTGGACAATCAACATTAACCTTATTGCGCCGATCACAGTCGACAATCAGTGCCGATACAAGGGATGGCAAAACGAAATCCTGAAATTGCACCAACTGGCTACTAAAATTTTAGTTTTTTTTTAGCTTAATTGTAACAAAAATACATTTGTTTTATCTATTATTTATATATATTAAAACATTAAAAAGTATATTTGTACTGTTGAACATAAGAAAAGAAGTCGCTTTTAACACAACATTGCAGTTGTACAGATGTTGCCATCCCTGGTTTGTAAGCATCTGTTTACAAAACAACAATTATTAATAAGAACACGTAAGGTTTAAGAAAATGGAATTAATTTTTTATTATTAGTTATATATTAATATATTATTTAAAATTTATATAGGGCCACAGCAGTTTTTAGTTTTAGAGTAATACATTTCGAAAGCAAAATTCAGTCTGCCAACAAGAAAAAAAAACAAAAAACATATGATTTAATTTGCCGAAATAGCATGATAGTGTGACCGAATCGTACCGATTATTGTCGCAATTGAATTTTGGCTGATATGAACCGAAAAAAAATGTGCGACGATATATTGTGCAATGTTTTTAAATGTGCGACGATATAGCACGATAAAAATCGTCACAGATTGTGCTATTTGAGCCGATAGTGGGATTTTAGCTTAAGATCTGGTTGGTCATAAAAAAAATAATAAAAAAGTTGTGGTGGATAAACAAGTAAAATTATCCTTCTGCTTCATTCCGCAAAAGCGTGAAACCAGCAGTTAAGTATGTAATTGTAAATGAGTTTTTTTTTTCTTACAGAAATTGAAACTCAAGACTTTAACGACAAAAGTGAAAAGAGAAAAGATTTCTTTTTTTAAGTAAAAAAATCGACAATCTCACCAGTTTACAGTTTTAGGAATCATTATGCCAATTTAACATGTAAATAAGTGGGGCTATGTAAGCCCCACTGATTTTAAAACTCTTGTTTTATATATTATAAATAATTTTTATACCGTGATTTTTTCAACAGCTGGACCAAAGAAACTCAAGTACAATAAAATAAAGTAATAAACAGTATCACATGTGACAGCTCCGAGTGCAAACGTGTTTAAGAACTCATTGGGTATGTTTAACCCCATGTTGAATGGCACGAAGCTAAATGTTTGTTTGAGATTTTTGGCTGTGTAGCCCAAAATAAATTTATCTTAATTATTTTTAAGTTTTTATTGATACCACGTATCTCATACAGTATTCTAGTTATAAGAAAAGAAGATGAATTATTTTTAAAAGGTCGTTATAATCATTTTTTGTTACTTTACATTTTTTTTTTATTAAAGATTTTTTTGTTTCTCTTCATATTTGTTAATAAATTATTAATAATTACTATTTTCACTATTAAAGATCTGAAAGAATCAATATATATAAAATTAGTTTACAAAATCATTAAAAACAACCAAAATTCACATGGGGTTAAATCTTCCCCACGTTGTATAGTTGAGAATTGGTTAACCTTGTACACGAAAGGTTAAGCCTAACCATATGATATCCTACACCATCGTATTTACAGGGATGTACCCTATTTAGGACCCGTGGGCTGTCAAGATCCGCCAAAACATTATTATGTTGTGATGTTAAGATTTATAAATCAGTTATTTATGCAAAAATATTTTCTTTATATCACCATCTGTTGGACATTTTTTGATTGTTAAGTAGATTTAAGGCTAATAAATCAGTGAGTGTTTAAACGCTGGATTAGTCGAACTAAACTTAATTTATATGTAGTTTAAACTCAACAGTTGTAAATCACACTGATTTGTTAGGACCAGCACTCAGGGGATGACCCCTACTAATGCATTGCATTGTGTTGGAACTAGGAAAATAGGTTATGGGAAGGAGGAAAGAGGGAGTAGTGCTTGTGAACATTCGACTTGAACTTATTCATGTTGTAAGTGAGAGGGAAGACTTCAGCAGGAAGGTTATTCCACATACGAACAGTCCGGCCAAAAAACGAATTTTCCCTGTAATGCGTTGTACGATTCACCGGCCAATCGACCACAAAAGGATGGGCTCTTGAGGAAAAACGTGTATTACGAACAAAGCTATGGGTTTCGGGAACCAAATCCCTAATTTCATCAGAACACATCCCGTTGTAGTAACGATAAAATAGGCATGTACAACCCACATTGCGACGGAGCTCAAGGGAGTCAATAGAATTGGATACCCTACTGTCGCCGATGAGAACCTTCGCCCTCTCCTGCACGCGGTCGAGAAGCTCCAAAATAGACTTTGAAGCACCGGCCCACACATGAGAGTTGTATTCCATTCGCGGTCGGATATAGGTGGTATAAATAGTAAGGAGATCAGATGGAGTGAAGTATATCTTACACCGTTTCAAAAAACCGAGGCACTTGAATGCTTCTTTCGACACCTTAAATATATGTTCTGTCCATCGGACATCACATTGTATCCTCATGCCCAGAACATCAAGAGATTCTGTTTCCTCAATATTTATACCACCCATACATACAGATGAGGCACCTTGATCCGTCGCGCGTTTATGCGTCAGTACGCAACATTGGGTCTTTCGGGCATTAAATTCGACCCTATTCGCACGACCCCATTCTGAGATTATGTCTAGGTCACGGCCAAGCGTATCATTCATGTTCTGTCTCATAGCACAAACATCGGACACGCCTGGTCTGTAACCAAATGACTACGAATGGCAAAGGTTGCTGTCATCTGCAAAAGAATAGATAGGGTTGGAAGTTTGACATAAGAGGTCATTTAGAAAAATAAGAAATAGAGTAGGAGAAAGAACGGAGCCTTGCGGTACCCCTGAATGAATCTTGAACTCGTTTGATGAAACCCCATCTATAACAACCCGTATAGTGCGATCTCTGAGAAAGCTCGATATAAATCGAGAGAAATTATCACCGACACCAAATTGTAAATATTATATGTAGTTTGAAAAGTAACATGTGGCAGCAGTACGACAAATTCATATGGTTTGTATTGGTAGTTTTAACGCCCAATGTTATGCGTTTAAAGATGGTTTATATGTTTTCTGATTTATAAACTTGTTGGCTTAAACACATTTTAAACCAAAAAGAGAGTTTAACTTGCTCTGATTTATTAGCCCCTAAATGCGGAGTTTATATGGGCCTTATGGTCTACTCTGGACCTACAATAGTGTAGTGGATAAAAAGTGATAATGACATTTTACTATTTTTGTTCTGATTTTAAAGAATATTCTATGTATAAAATTTAATGTTTTAGATATACTCATATAGATCATAAAATTTACTCATAAGAGATTATCATCCATGTTGCAGAACGTAATTCCGATCAAAAGTGGTCTCACGTATTTTTAGGTATAAGCAAAATCATTTGGAATCTAAAACCCCTAAAACAAAATCGGTCGGTATTGCATATACGGAAAGCGAACTATTCCGAACGGAATATACGACATGCTTTTATAAGTTTTTGGTGCATTTTAGAAATTTTACCATTCAAAGTATTAGTCGTAGTTTTTTAATACTTTTTTTTATCTTTAATGCAGACTTTTCTTAGGATGTCTATCTAGATATCCCCGGAGGGGTTAGTACAGGGACCTGGGAACCTTATATGTACTAAACATTTAACCTGAAAAGTGCTGTCCGCACTGGGCGGCATCGCTAATAGAAACATTATTTCCACTCGCTGTTCCGACCACTATGAAGTTAGGCCGTTCATCTAGAACACATTGTTAAAGCTTTTTATCCAAAAGATAAGACAGGTTAAGCTATATTTTGTATGGCAGCCATTACCGATCAAACTTCTTAAACTTACATGTGATTTCTTTGAGCAAAAGTCTTTTGAAATAAACGAACTTTAACGAAAGTTCACATTTGATTTGTTGGTTAATATGAGAGGTTAGCTATTGTATCCCTGTTGCCATCTGCACCTTTTTCAAAAAAAAAAAAAAAAATAGAAACGACTTATAAAAGGTAGAAACTTAAAAAACAAAATTCTTAAAATTTTATATTAATTTTTCAAAACACCTGATGCCTTAGGAATTAATAAAAACTATGTCGTAAACATACTTTAACAAGTTCTAGCAAACCTAAATTAAACTAGCAAGTAACAGATGTTTTTGTCATCAAGTAGTTAGCCATAAAAGGAATTTTGTTTTTAATAATATATGCAATTCTAAACAAAATAATAAAAATCATGCTAAAACTACCCACAAACGTAACTTTAAGCGAATACAATTAATAAGACGTAACTGATTATTTTTATCGCCTGGCCAAGTAATCAAACAACAAATAAAGTTAAAATTGATTTTCTAAAGCTTTAATAATCGAACGGAAGTTGGTTTGTATATAGATTTCAAAGTGGCTGACTGTTGTTGTCAAATTAGGAGAACTTTAAAATCTAACCCCACCAACACCCCTTCATTCCCCTCTCAGCCTATTTAACACTAACTCACAACTATTTATTTAGATCTATTGACACTTCTAGGTGTGTCTTGCTTGATGGTATTTTCATTAACTACATCAGTGTCAGTACAGTTACAAAGTTGCAAGTCATACTGTTTATTTTGCGTACACATAACACAGATTACAGACATAAAAATATTTTGTTTTGTTTTTAGTTTAATAACTGCAACCAACACCTGTTTACATTGTATTTAAATCGCTTGTAAAGCCATTGTTATTTTTCACTTTTTTTTTTTTTTAATTTAAATAAAAAACCAATTCAATTTTTATTAATTTATGCAAAATTATTAAGATTTTTACTTTAAATATTTAAAAAAAATATATATTTATATAAACAAATGTGCATTAAAAATCTGATGTAATTTTCACAGCCGATTACGTGCTGTTTATACTCGCTTAATTGAATTAAGGCAAAATTTTTGTTAAAGAATGAAATCCTAAAAAAAAAATATTTCTTGCTTTTCGACATCATTTTTTAATTTTATATTGTTTTTAATATAAAAAGCATATTATTTATTCGTATTTTAAAGCGATATGTTAAAATTTTTTTCGATATGGTTGCTGGCACTACGGTGATGTCTTTGCTTTAAGGAATGTCATCAGAATTATTATTAAATGCCTTCTAAAAATATTCAACGTTTCGAGCAAATCTCGAAAATTATGCAGGAATGGCTGAATCGTTAGACTTATGAAGTGCTATCAAACGTTTGCATTCAGTTTTGGAGTTCAGCAGAAAGCTATTGATGTTGATATTCGGCGTTCTGTAAACTCCGAATTTGTCTTAATTGAAAATAAAAAAATTTCTTAATGCTACCTTCTTTGTTTTGGAAACATCCAAAATCATAGAAAATCTCAACAATAAATCATAAAGAACGTATGTGCATAAAATTTTGATCTTTATAAAAAGAACATGACTCAGCACCATAGAAAAAATTCTTGCTAATTGTGCACCAATTAAAGAATTAATCAAATATAAAATCAGTTTTAATTGAAAATGTAATCAAGTGAATTAAACGTTTGATCAAGTGAATTAAACGTTTAATCAGGTTAATTAAACGTTTAATTGATTCTGTTAATTTTTTTACTGTTGCGAATTTAATTAATTGTTTTAATATCACCAATTTTTTAATTGAAATCAATTTTTATTTTATTTTTTGAATTTGTTTGTTTATTGCTCTGTTTGTTTTTTGTTTACTCCTTTGTCATCGTCCAGAATGGCAATTTTTGTTGCAGCAACTTTTTAAAACTTTGCTTAGAAATTGCACTAGTGGCCAGATTATGAAATTCTAAGGTTGCAGTTTTTGTATTTTTTTCTTGCCCTTTTTATATTTTATATATCAATACGAATACACATACAGCCAACTTCAAGTTAAAAAGTGTCAGAAAACAAAACAGAATTGCAGAGTATATGAAACTGAGAAGCCCTCCCCAATCTTCTGACTGCTCTCATTCATAAACTCAATAATTGCTGCAACAAAAATTGCAAGTCTGGACGATGACTTTATTTTGTATTCTGCTTCGTTTGTTGCACAGAGTTCTATTATTATGGCTTAATTTATATGTTTTGCCAATTTTTATTTCCATACTAGCTCTTATATGTAAAATTGTTTATGTGGCAATACAGTCAGTTGACAAAAAACTAAATGGATAACGTTAGAAACGTAATCCCGATCAACCGATTAGTCGATAGTTAATGGGCCGCTGAAAAGAACGATAATGAGTGGTTTGTTTTCGCACGCTTAATTTGTTAATCGAAATCGTGGACCAGGCTGTAAATTTCTTATGGTACACGCAAATTAATTTAGGTTTACCCCAGTCGTTCTATAACAGTGGTGTTCAACACACATACAACGAAAACAACAAACGAAAAAAATCGATGTTTTTGTAATTTTAGTTACAGAATTTTTCATTGCACGTGTGTCTACTAAGCTTCAATAGAATTATATTCCATAATTGGTTTACCCCTCCCCGAACGAAATAAATAATAAACAATTTTTCATAAATCCCCAACACCCAAATTTCTTTTTTTTCTATTTTTATTTTTGAGGAAAATATTTCACCACAACAAATTAAGTTTTATATGAAAAATTTCTCGACGTAGGTGAAGTAATTTACAAAATAATCCCCTCAGTTTTAAAAAAAAATTTATATACTTACGGCCAATTTCACCAAGTTCAGTTAAAACTAACTATTTATTACTTTAACTTCCAGGTAACAATATGCTTTTGACAATTATAACTGTTAGTTTATTATAACTGAAATTGGTGAAATTGGTCGTTAATACATTTTTATACCCTCCACCACCACTGTGGTGAATGAGGGTATACTAAGTTTGTCATTCCGTGTGAAACTTTTTTATTATACATCTAAGACCCCATAAAGTATATATATTCTGGCTCCTTGAGTAATTCTAAGTCGATTTAGCCATGACCGTCTGTCTGGCCTTCTGTCCGTCTGTTAAAAACACGCTCACTTTTGAAAAACGCAAAAGAAAAGAACAAACTTGGTCTCAAATTGCTTGTAGTTATCCTAAGCAGTTTGGGATTGAAATCCAGCAGCATCGGTTCAGTAGGATCAGAACTATGAATCAAAATGTGGAACCACCACCCTAAAAAATTGATAATATTGATACAAAAACTAACACGCACGGAATGACATAAAATTTTTCTCGAATTTGGTTTGTACGACTGCAAATCATACTGGTAAATTTCATGACGATCGGTCCATAATTTACCATAGGCCCCATATAAACCCATCTCGAGAAAAACAGTTTAGTACGCTTAAAACCGCAATAAAAAATGCTAGCATACTTAAATTTGGTACGTCTTAGTTTTTTTGTAGGTCCAGAAATCACACTCAAAATTTTTTGAAGATCGGTCCATAATTTACACTAGGCCCCATATAAACCCTACTTCCGGAAAACAGTTTAGTACGCCTAAAACCGCAATAAATAACGCTAGCATAATAAAAATTGGGAATTCACAGTTTTATAGGACGAGAAATCACATTGCCAAATTTCGTGAAGGTTGGTCCATAATTTACCCTAGGCCACATATAAACCCTACTCTCGCAAAACAGTTTATTGCGCCTAAAACCAAATAAAGCCCACTTTGGGAAAATAATAAAATTCGCCTTAAGCCATCACAGATATAGATATTGCGGTAAAATGTCTTACTTAAATTCATATGGCCAGAAAAAATATCTAGCAAATTTGTGAAATTTTCTGTTAACGCTAAAACTAATTATACTGCTGTATTGAAATGTATTCTAATTTATTTTTTGTAATACTAGAAATCAGTCTTCAGAAATTTGGGATGAAAAATTACCCTCCTAATAATTATTTTAGTTCGGCTAAAACTTTTACGAATCATGATATTTTACTCAAGCATGTTCTAAGTCCTAACAAGAAACGCATAAAATTTTCTTATTGTCGGTCAATAATTTAATTAATGTCTAAACCGCAACTAATTTTAATGCTGACGCTCGTTTTTGTGAAGCTTAGTTAATAATATATATGTATTTATCATATAGAGCTCACTCCTGTCAGTAGAGGGTATCAAAGATTCGGCACAGCCGAATATAGCACTCTGACTTGTTAAAAAAAATTTCGAAAAATTTTTAGAAAAATGTTTTTAACAATTTCGGCATTTTTAATGCAAGATTTAGCTGAAAAACCTTTTAGGATCTGGTCATACTCATTAGTACGCAAGCAGAATGAAGTTCGTTGGAGTTAATGACTTCAGGTGAAGTAATCTCTCACCGACTAGAATAATTGGGTTTATTTGTAGTCCTTAACTAAATTTCTAATTTAGTAATCGGAATGTCATAATATTGTTAAATACATTTAGTATTGAAACAGTTTTTTCCAATTATTCTAATCGAGGCAAATGCGATATTTTTTTCAACCAAATTTGGAATACCGTGTGGTGCTAAATTTCAGATTGAATATTCGTATTCGGCGAATATTGCACCAATGTCTAGAATAGATAATTTTTAAAATCTATTCGTGTTTGTTTTTGCCAAAATACATCTTGAATTATCACCTGCTAATTAGAATATTTACCCCACATATGGTTGAAGAAACATTGACGACGGACGTGCATACATATTTGGTTTAATTTATGAACATATTAATTTTAACAGCTGTTTTAATATTTTGCCGCTGATAGGAATTGTATTTCACCCACAAAAGACAAAAGTCAAGCCCAACGAACATACATATATATGAATAATAAATTAAAATTTTAATATATAGCAAAATTTATTGTAAAATATTATCAGCTCAGGCAGAGGCTGGATGTGAAGACAACAGCGACGTCAAAATATAAAAATAAAGTAGAAGAATTAAATTAGTTAATTTAGCACAAAGGCTAAAAATGTTAGTCTGATTTAGACTCAGCAACAAAAACATTTAATATTGTTAACAAAAAAAAAAAAAAAAATAAAAACAATCACAAAGAGTGATCACTAATCGATCCACAGTGTTGGATTTTAATAAAAAGATGGAATAAATCTAGGATTTTTTAAACATTTTAAAAACGTTCAAAGCAGAGGTGTAGACGGGTTTAAACTTTACCACATTCGCCCCTCAACAACTTTTTGCGTTGTCGACAGAAATTCAGGAACAAAAAAATATGTGTCATACATATGTGACATGACTTTTGAGAAAAATTGTTGTCATATATTAGTCACTTAATGGTTAGATTTTTCTAAATAAAACGAAAATCTAAAAGAAGTGTATTTAAATTTATTGCCATTTTTGTATGTAGACATTTTATTGACTATGTCAAATTTTAAAACAAGGATATGGACATAATCTGATTAATTTCCCAGCATACTAATTCCTTATCAAATATTTGCATAAAATATTATATTGTTAAGGTTCCACATCAATTGAACCTTCTTCTTCTATAACATATCCATAGAAATTTATATTGTCCTTAGATTGCAAGTACCACGCCCACTTCTTCAATCCAGCACACTTTTTTAACACATACATTTTGTAAATTGGGATACTTTGACCTCTCTCCAGATATACAGAAATTTATATTATTTTTGTATGGCAGGTACCACGCGCACTTGGTATTTTACAAATATTTATAGCCTATGTCAAGTGCCGGATAGTCATAAAAATGCGGTGAAAATTTCAGGGAAATTGGTTCAGTAGTTTATGAGTATATAGGCATCAAACAAACAAACGCTATTTCATTTTACAATATATAAATATCGCCATAATATGGGCGGGATTAGAAAAGTAGGCTTGGAGCCTCCCATACCAACACATAGGTAATCTCCTTAACCGATAAACTGATCTTTATGAAACTTTTACAGTATATTACTGATGGTCTGTGGGGTGCTATAGGCTATATATTTATCCGAAATTTTAAGTGGGCGGGGCATCCCCATATAAAGACATAGATCTATGTATGTATATATGTGTGCAACGCCAAGAGCTTAAATTTACAAATTTGGTACGAATATATTAGTTATCAATACACAACATCTAGCGAAATCTGGACAGGATTGGAAAAGTGGGCGTGGTACCTCCCATACAAATACATAGGTAATCTCCGTAACACCTAAACCGATATTTATGAAACTTTTGCAGTATATTACTGATGGTCTGGGGGGTGCTATAATATATAAAAACGTTTGTTCCTGGTACGTGTTACTAAAATTCCAGAACCGATTGACACCAAACTTGTGCAATAAATTAGTTTAGTCTGGATCCAGATTTGTATAAAGTTTAATCCCGAAAGGAAGCGCTGTTACCTTGATGTTAAAATTTTTTAATTTATGGTATAATTTGGCTGAAAGCCTGATGAAATTTTGATCCGGTAGATAGCGCTGGGGTCGAGTTATTAACAAAATTCTCCAGAATTAAAATATAATTTGGAAACTAGTATGCAATAAAGAAATAAATTTAAAAAAGATATAGATCGAAAAAATTAATCAAAAAAGTAGTAATTTTATCGAAATCAAATAATAACACTGTGCTTGCTAAAAAAAAATAGACAAGCTGGGCACATGCCGTTTGAACCTAATTCGGGTATGCTGAATCCATTGGTGTAAACCGTTTTTTTAGGGTAGTTCTTATTTTCCACGCAGAGAAAAAATATGTTTAGATAGTTCTCCATCAAGAAGCCACAACCATATTATGGTTGCCTCTTAACATGTTATGGTTAAATATGACAATAATTTGTTTTTAAATTAACAATAGTATTTTCCTCTTTTCTAAGAGCAACATGCTTTGGTTGAAAATCAACCATGCTATTATAAATGTTAAACATATTTTAGTTATTACTAACCAAAAGATGTTCGGAGGCAACCATAATATGGTTGCGCCTTCTTGATGTAGGACTAATTTAACAATAATATGTTTGTCGGTGACAATAATATGGTTAAATTTAAACATAATATGTTTGCAATTCTCTTTAAAAATAGTTTTGTTGGAGGAGACCAAATTTAAACATATTTTTTCTCTGGGTGCAGACTAGAAATATATTGAACAAAAAGTCCCATAACTGCGCAGGAGTCGCGCGTAGGGGTAAAAAATTTATTACCGACCTCAATTAGTTTTGTGTCCTTAACTTTTTCCCAAAACGTACTTGCCCTTTATCCCAACTTCTTAGGGGTGCTTCCATACAAATATGTATAGCGTTTTATGAAATTCTTAAATTTAATTAAAATTTTTTTCCTTTGTAAATTAAATCAAACGTTGTAAACAGATCTTAATCGTTTATGACTTGTTTTGTTTGTAATTTAATTTTTTATATGTCTAGAATAAATAAAGAGCATAGCTACATTTTCCAATTTTTTATGAACTTTTATCCAACAAAAATTTCGAAATTTTGCTAAACAATTATTTTTTTTTGCCAAAAAAAAAAAATATGTTTATAAAACAACTGTGCATGTAAGAAAAAAGTTTAACTTTTCTAAAAGAAAATTTTATTCCGGAATTTAGTTTTTTTAGTTTGTGCAATAAACTAAACTATTCTGAGTTACTCGCAAATATGTTGTGCGCGAAAAAACGGTATATCTCGAAAACAAGAGCTAACCTAAAAAAAAAACGGTTAGCACCAAGTGCCCGTATTAGGTTAAAACACCAGGTCCCCAGATTATTATTAATCAATAAATTTAGAAAACAAGTTCATAGTTGACTTTTTGAACTCTAGTGCGTTACATAAAACTTGAGAATTATAAGGAATTGAGTTCCAGAGGGAATGGCGTGGATAAAGAATTGCCACAATGATATGATGCTATATTGTCTAAATGGTATTAGTCTTTTTCCTCTACTTTCGTAATTCGAGAAATTAAGTTTAACACACATATATGTAGATGTTCAGACTGTTTCATGTAGATGATTTTGTGCAGAAAAATTAAGATACGCATTTTTAGCAGATCTTTAAAACAATTGCCGTATAATTTGATTGCCAATGTTGAAACTCGTGCTCGACGTTTTAATCCATAGACAAAACGAATAATAGTAGGGAAAAAAAAAATGTTTTGTTTAATTTGTTTTCACTTATTGTGCCACAGCTTGCAAAAAGTTCACACCCATACAACAAAATTGGTATTAGAAACGTTTTAGCGAGCAGTATACGGATTTTGATTGGTGTGCAACATTTATTGAGTTCTTCAAAGTGTTCCTTCCATGGAAAGCGTTTAACCACATGCATATTTTATGTCGTCAGACCATGTAAGCGTGTTATTAAAAATAATTCGAGGGGTTTTAGCTGTATTTACAATTTCTATACGTTTATTATTATTTCTATACGTTGATTATTGATCATAAAGTAAAATTTTGCCAGACGTTTACGGATAACAATACATTTGGATTTTTTGGGGGTTAGTTCCAAGACGGTTTGTCTTTGTCCACAAATAAATTCTGTGTAGTTCTTTATTCAATGGCACACTGATCCAGCGATGCTTCATTACAACTGATGTAGAGTTGAACGTCATCTGCATACATTCTTATCCCACAGTGCGTGAGAACATTAGGGAGATCGTTTGAGTACATTGCGAACAAAAGTGGGCCTAAGATTGATTCCTGTGGAACACCTCTTGTAAGGGGTAGTGACTATGATGTCTTGGACGTGGTTTGGCCATACTGATATCTATTACTATGATATTTTGACAAAAGCCAACTTGCGGGTGAGGAAAAATTAAAATTATTTTCCATTTTAAGGCACAATGAATGAAAGAATGATCCAGCAAAACTTAAAACGTTTCATTACCCCTATCAATATATTTTCTTATCTCCTCGGCAACGTCTACCAGGGCTGTAATCCAGCTGTGTTTTGTTCGAAAACCAGATTGACGATCAGTTAACAAATTGTTATTGTTTAAGTAACGAGTGATTTGGTTTTAAACAAGCCGTTCAAAAACTTTAGAAAGGAACGGTAAAAAAGCTATTG
The DNA here is from genome assembly GCA_943735925.1 of Pollenia amentaria. Lineage (NCBI taxonomy): Eukaryota > Metazoa > Arthropoda > Insecta > Diptera > Polleniidae > Pollenia > Pollenia amentaria. Next base: position 179,589,372 of record OX031007.1, on the reverse strand, counting down.
GTCTGTACTCAGAACTTGTTTTGGGTACTGGAACAAATTTTGAGTTTTTCCATTTAGTAGGAAAATGACTTGTGGTGATGACTTTGTTAAAAAAAAAACGTGATGAATGTGAGTATTTGTGGGAGAAGAATTTTTATAAATTTTGGATGGATTCCATCAACTCCTACAGTATTAGATTTTATGGATAAGCAACTTAACAATACGTCACATTGATCTATACATGAGAAAAAGAGTTTGTTGTTGTCAGAGACGTTGTTAGAATTATTATTATTAATGTAAAAGTTGCGAACAGCTTCAATCATGAGAATATTCAATAACGATAGTTTTTTCTTACAAATGATACCCTGCTCCACAGTATTAAAAAACTAATTTTCGAAAGTGTACCCTTCTTGGGACCCATGAGCAATCATGGACTCGCCAGAGCAAGACTATGTTATGAGATTGAGATTAATATTATTTAGATATATATTCATCTACATGAGATTTATTTGCCTTTAAGTTATTTAATGAAGGGAATTAATATGGGACCTATGGTTAATTTTGGGCCTACCAGCACAACATTTTGCCATGACAAGTTATTTTCTACGATGTATGTGCTAATTCCAATATTTATAAGAAAGTTATGGCACTAAAAGTTTTTTTCAGTAATGGTATTTGTATGGGAGCTATGGCTGAATATGGCCCGATTCCGATAAAATTTGGTAAGAATATTTAATTGTAATAAAACAAGTTTGCCCAAATGTAATCATAATACCCACATGGTTAGATAGTTTGTGTGCACAAAGACTATTTTCCCGAAAGAAGCTTTTATGGAAGCTACACGGATAGAAAATACGTCATAACGCTGATGTATTTTGACACCAGTACTATGTTTTTGACCCCATGACACATTACATCACTGTGATGTCAGCCTTAACATCACTTGGCCAAATTGTCATCAGGCTAAAAAATTTAAATTATGTCATCAATCGGATGACACATTGGCATCACAGAAATGACGCATCGGAGTCGGTTTTATAAGGCATGTCATCAGTGCGATGACAAACTGTCATCAAATTGAGTCATTGTAGTTGACCTTAAGTGAAATTGAGAGAATATCCTTATTTATTTCCTTGTTACACATGTTTGTTTCACTTTTGTTGTATTCCGCTCTGTGTTAACAGAAGAACTCTCAATTATAAGACACCAGCAGCATGCCCGACATAGTGTTCGTAATAATTCTACTTTAAAAATTTGATGTTGTTACATAAAAAATTAAAAAAGTAGAATATGGGAATTTGTGCTTGTAATTTCACTTTTTAAATATAAAGATAATGTTAATAATATATAATGACATGGTATTTTATGGCACTGATGACAATTTGTCCTCGCAATGATGACAGTTTGTCTGTACTGATGTCAAAATTCATCAGCATCATGACGCCTTTTCTATCAGTATACACAAAATGTGGCATCGAATTGATGTCACTGTAGTCATAGCGTAGATGACGCATAAAAAATAACTAAATTTTAGGTTGACGTTCGTCATCAAATAGATGAAATGTTTTCCCTCATTTATGGTATTTGTAATTACATTGAATTCACAATTCTGATGTTAGGCCATCGTCAATATGAGGATGCATTTTTCTATGAGTGTATGGACCGATTCTCATCATTGTATATATAAGCTTGGTTCTTGTGTCAATATCATCACCAAATCATCTTCAAAATTGCGACCTGTACTCTGCGCACAAGGTTTACAAAGGCGGCCAACCAGCCGGATAGACGGACATCGTTATATCAATTCAGCAAGTGATTCTAAGGTCAATATTTTTAGGCCTGTATTTAACTATAGGAGTTTAAATGACTTATATTCCTTGGAGAAATCAACGATAAAGTATTAGTTGCTACTGAAATGGTATTTTGCCATCGGAGTTTAGAATGCAAAAGCGTCCACATTAAGTCATAAATAACCGTTGACTACTTAAGCTGCAATTTATTACAATCTGAATTATAGAAATTAAACAAAAGAAGTTCTGATAGTAGAGACACATTAGGCCATTTCCGATCACGGTTAAAGGCAAGTTTTTCAAAATAATATACCACTACTAAATAGACTGACTAACTACTTTATAAATAAAACAATTAATTCATTATATTTTTACAAAAGAAAAATGTTAAACGCTTTTTCGAAAAGAGTATTTTTTCCAAAAAAGTGTTTTATTTTTTTTTTATTTTTTTATTTTTTCTGGCTTCTTTTCTTATGGCACTGTAATAATAAAAACTTATGTAACTAAAACAATGAGATTAGAATTAAATTACAAACAATTTACAATTTTTTCTTATATTTCAATTTTTATATTAAATCTTTTTTTTAGTTACAAATAATTTTTTTTTTTTTTTCTTTGCAAATGTTTGAATTACAATTTTAAGCTTAAAAAATGAATTTGTACATGTTTTGTTTATAGTATTTTTTTAATAAAATTTCAAAATTATTGTCATTTAATTTATTATAAAATTAGTTTTTCTCCTATTTTTACAATTTATTGTCTTTTTTGAAAAAGCTTTTATGGAATGAAAGCTTTTTTTCAATTGTAACTGTGGGTTGGTTTTTTTTAATATAAATTTAAGTTTTTTTTACAAATATATTTTTTTTTTAAAGCAACATCACATTGAAGAAATGATTTAATATCATGTAGTTTTTGTTTTAATTTAAACTTGTAAAAGTATATAAAGAAAGCTTTAATAAAAAGCTTAAATGAATAATTTTCTTATGAAATAATGACTGCAAATAGCTTAAAAGCTATTCAACATTGTTGTAATTAAAGCCTTAACGAAGTTCTTTTTTAAAAAAGTAAATTTTTTATTTTACAAAACAAAATAGTTTAAAGTAAACTTTTAAAAGCTTGAAAGCTTCAAAGTTTTCGTAGGTATTATTAAGAATTTTTAATAAACATTTTTTATTTAAATATAAATTATTGTTTTATACATTTCAGTCCTTAAAAAATTTTACTTTGTGTGTGTGAGTTTTGTTTGTGTTAAGATAACTTTTTCTTAAGTCTCTTTAGTTTAGTTTTCATCTTCCTTCTTTTTACGTATTTTACCCTCCGTTTGTATCGTTGCTGTTACGGCATCGAAACAGGAAGCAATTGACGGCTCAGATTCATCTTGACTATAATCATAACCCGCCATCCGGGATAAAGTTAAAATATAGGAACAAGCTACTCTTAAGACCGAAAGCTTAGAAAGCTTTTGATTATTCGAGTAAGAGGGAACAGATTTTCTTAAAGTTTCATAGGCTGCTGAGATGGTATGGACTCTTGAGCGCTCTCGGGCATTTGCTTCGATACGTCTTTCGCGGGTCATATTTTTATAATTACGCTGCTGGGGTTTTGAGGAGTTTTTCTGTGAACCTGAGGTATTTAAAGATGACTCTTCATAGGAGGAGGTTAAAGATAGAGCTGGGGCGGGTACTAAGGTTACTGAGGGAGCTGTTTGTTCTGAACAGCTGGTCGTTGAGGGGGAGGATTTCTTCGGTGGGGTTTGTTCTAAAGAAGATTCTCGGGTAAATCTTTTTTTAGGTGTTAATCCTTTATCAGATTTAGATTCTTTTGTATTTTCTAAACTCTCAATAGGTTTCTTTAACACCAGAGCCAGGGGTTCTTCCTGCTCTTCACTTAATTCTTGTTCATCCAAAGGCAGTCTATGTAAAGTGGTAACACCAGGATGTCTTACAAATACCTGGGCAGGATTTGGCATCATTTCATGAGGTAATATCTGACTAGGATCCCATAGTTGAGGCGGTGGTGAGCTTATTGTAACGGCTGGTGGTGTTAAAACTACTCCCGAATCCGTATTGGAGGAGTAGCGTATGCGTTTCTTGAGAGGCCCATTAGACTGTGAAGCTGCAGATTTTTCTTCCACCACTTTTGAAGGTTCGGAACTTTTACGTTTATTACGCACCAGGGAAATAGGGGTGACTTTAACTTCCACTGAGTCTTCGGAGTTGTCAGTAGGGCTGTTGGGTTCCATGCGTAAATTATCACTATAATAATCATCACCACCTTCAGAGCTGCCCGAACAAAAACCAGCATCTCGATCATTTGAATGCGGTGAGCCTAAAATGTAAAAAAAAAGGAAATTGTTTTTGTAGATATATATTTTGATATTTAAGTTAACATAATTTTTATTAATTTATTATTTTAATAGTGAATTTCCTACACAAGGAGAGTTAACTTAAAAAGTCAATGTTCGATTGGGGTTAGAAAGATAAAGAGAACAATTTGAGAACGAATGAAATAGTGCTTGTACTTGTATACCCCTTATAATTATTTTATCTCTCCTCTCGACCATTTAGTAAGAGTTGCGGCGACAAAAATTGCTTAATGTAAGCGTGTACTTTGTTTAATGGAAGTTTATAAATATTATTTTAAAATCCAGATTGTCAAAATTTTTTCTGCCGTATTCATAAAAAACTAAATGGGATATAAAATCTATCTTAAGGAAAATTTGTATGGAAATTTAGTTTAAAAATACGTTTCAAATCTATTTTATTTTTTATGAATATGGCAGTTTATATTTTAGTTCATTGTAGTTTTTTGTTGTAGCACATTACGTCTTCGTTATGGTTAGTTTGTTTCACTTTTGCGTTTGAGTTAAAAAAAAAAATCTCAGCTTATTGTTTCGAACACGCCTACACACTCTTAAAGATACTTTTAAAGAGGTTCAAAAATCAAGAAGTATAACGTGGAAATACATAGATTAATTAAAAGGTTTTGTTGTTCTACACAGAGATTGTGTGTATATACTTAAAAAAAATTTTTTTTTTTTTATATAAAACAAATAATAAATAAAATGCATAAAATTATACCTTTAGCCTCAAACCTGACGAACAACATTTTAAGGAGTGATAAATCTGTTCATTATTACAGGATTTTAAGTTTATTTAAGCGTAATTTTCGTTGAAATCTGGTTTTATGACCCTTTTTTAGTCTGATTTTGGCATTTTGTTTTTTTTTTAAATTTATTTCGAAGGAAGTTTTGCCTCAATACCTGTTTAATACTTTATAAAATATGTGAGTTATCATTTTGTTTATTTTTTCCCAAAAAACAAAAAAATTCAAGTTCAACAAAGCCATTAAACTTGTTAACCTTAATAAATGAAACATCCACATAAGACTCTACAAATATTAGTGAGATTGTATATTTATTTTAAAAAGGTTTGCCGCCAGGTTTTCATCCGAAGAAACGCAACAATATTTCGCTTGCAGTTGAAAAATTTTTTGATATGGGACAGCTTGTTTGGGATTTGTTTTTTTTTTTTTACCTTCCGACACAGTTTCTTTGTAGTTGTAAATACACAAAATAAGATTTTACTTTTCAAAACCTCGACGTCATTAAATTTTTATTAAGCGATATGCATGAAAGCAGACACAACAAGTGTTTCTTTTAAAAAAAAAATTATAGTATTTTAAGGGTTTAGAAATTTAAAGGTTTTATGTATTCGCACAGGAAATAAAGTTTAAATTAAAAGGATAATTGGATTTTAATTGAAAAAAGGTAAATAAGTATTTCATAACAAACAAAACTTTAAATGGAGTAAAAATAAATTAATTATAATAACAATTGTTATTTTTCATTGAACTGTAAATTTGATGAATTTAAGCCTGATTACAATATCAAAAACGTCAATTAAAAACCAACAGTTCAATGAAAAAAAAAATTGTTATAAAGTAGCTATGGCACAAGCTTATATATGTTTACATTTGCCCTTCAAGTTGTACAAAGAAAGGTCAACTAAAAAAAGACAAAAAAGAAAATACATAAAAAAACAAATGTACTTAAGTTTTAAAGATAAATTCTTGACGAAAAACAAGAAGAAAGGAAGAAACATGTAAATAAAATCTGAAATTGATAATACAATTGATAAATAACAGCAAATTTTTATCTACCAATAAAATTTTTTAAAGATAGATGTTTGACTATAGACTAGTAGGGCCGCAGTGACACAAACAGTAGAACGGCAAAGTATTCTGATGATGACAATGTGGTTATTCTCGAAACATGTAAATTCGATCCGAGTTCAAGCCCGTGTTCAATCAAGAATTATCAAGAAAAAAAAAAATTTTAAATTTCTTTTTTTTCAAGCTGTGATTTGATTTATTTTTTATAAAAAATTAATATTTATTTTTATTTAAAATTTTCGTTACTCCCTTGTGTTACGTCTTCAGAAAATAAGAAATACAGAAACAAGTTAACAAAATTTTTAAAAAATATTACAAAATATTGACAACTTTTGAAAAAAAATTTTAATACTAACAAAATATTTAAACATAATCTATTACAGTTTACAAAATTTACTTAGTTTCCGTTTCTATTTTTATTAACCAAATGCCTATAACTATGGGGTACCCTATATATATCTGTCTTAATGTATTCTTAATAAATTTGGAACCTTTGTTATTTGAAACATTTCTAACATATAAACAAATTTTAATTATTTCATGTTGTAAATTCCTTCCTGAAATAAAAATAATTCAATGATAATTAAATTTGATGACTTAATTTAAAATTAAATTTGATGAGTTAAGCCCAACTCAAATATCAAAAACTTCAATTAATTATAATTAAAATAAAAGAGAGTTCACCTAAGCAATTGATAAGCAAAGCGAGTAATTTCCTTTTTTTAATTACACCTAAGCAGAGAAGAAAGGAAATATTTGCCTAAAAGTCTGCAAAATATTTAATGAATCTTAAACGATACCTAAATAACGATCGTTGCTTATTTAAAGTATATTAAAGTTTCCATGGTGTATTAACTTGACAAGGTGGCTCCAATAAACAACAATACAAAAACAAATAAGAAAGCAAAGTCGGTCAAGCTCAAACATATGATACTCTACACCATAGTATTTGGAGAGAAATTTAGAGAGTGGGCCCTATTTTGGACCCATGGATAATCATGTACCCTCCAGAACAAAATTATGCTATGAACTTAATATTCATATAAGAGTTCTTTGTGTTGAATATTATCTAGATAAATATGTACATCAAAATTAGATTTTTTTTGTCTTTAATAGATTTTAGGTATGTGGCTTATATGGGACTTATTGGCAATTTTGGACCTACCAGTACAACATTTTCTCATTACCTAGTAGTTAATTTTAAATCAATACCAACATTAATAAGGAAGTTATGGCACTTAAAGCTTTTTCGAGAGTGGTATTTGTATGGGCAAATATGAACCGATTTTAAAAAGAAATTGATAAGACGATCTATTTTACAATAAAATATTTTTGAGCCAAATTTTATCTCAATACCAAGATAAAAATATAATTTATGGTCACAGACTATTCCGGAAAGAAGTTTATATAGGAGGCTTGTAAAATTATGGACTGATTCTCACCATAATGACAATTGAAACCTATGTAACAAATTTAATCAAATTATCTTAAAAATTGCGACCTGTACTTTGCGCATAAAGTTAAAATGGCAGACAACCAGCCAGCCGAATGGACGGACGGACATCGTTCGATTGACGATAATAAATTGTCATATATTACGTGGCTGCTATCAGCCAGCCAACCGATCGATTAAACAACTTTTTATGTCTCTTAGCGTTCTCTGTCAAAACAGTTTAGGGCTTAGGTACCCGAAACATATTATATTAAAACATTAAGATTTGGTCCAATTGAGTTTTTCTTTTTGCCACCAGAAACCACTTCACCGAATTTTGTGATGATCGGTACAAATTTTTTATAGATCTCATTTAAAACCCACTCTTAAATATTTTAAGATATTTCAAAGATATGGCGCAGCCGAATTTTTACTTCTTTTTTAAGTAAAGTTGATAAATTAAATTTAATGTTCAAAGCTAATGTGTTCTAAAATAATTTAAAATATAGGGACAAAATTGGGGATCTCGATTTTGAAATGAACAATTTTTCTGGCAACACTGCAAGTGGGAACTTATGGGGTCTGTTCAAGGTCAAAATTTATCATCAAGCGCTGCGGTAATATTAGTTTAAATGTCTTTGTATGTGTGACACCGACGATGCTGGAAGGTAAAAACAAAAAATTTAGATATGACGGCGAATATTACGTTCAGCACACGTACACGAGTGAATTTGCCGTGATATCAAGTATTTTGACCGTGTACACACTCCTTTAAGGCAAACAAATAACCCAGCAATTGGGGAAATAACTATAAAAATCTTGCTTAAGGCGTTTTCTTTTCTGAGTAATATTCTGCCTTTTACATTTCTTTACGTTCTTTTCTGAAAAATATGTGTTATTTTTGAAGTATAACGCGTTCTTTTTTCTAAACGATCCCATTAAAAAATTGCTACATGCTAAACACTCATTTTAATTAAAGGGCCATGAGTGCAGCTCTAGATTGACATCATAAATTTTTTTTTTAGTTCATCACTCGGGGTAATTAAATAGTTTTTGTATTTTTTCCTACTTAGAAATTAGCGGTACAAAAGAGCTTTAAATTTTAAACGCTTATTGTACTGTATTGTTTTATGGGGTAACTGGCATCCTTTTGTAAATGTAAAATATGCAACACTACTTAAGAATCAGTTTAGCATTTAAAAATATTGCCAAATCACATGTATCACTTATGATGCACTTTTTTAGAAAAGAAAACGCCATTATTTAGAATAAATTGCAAAATGAGTTAAAAAAATAATATTTTAAATTTATTTAATATAGAGAAACTATAAAAATTAGTATTGTGGTTATTTTGTTGAACTGTTTATGGATTTTATTCCAAATTTTTAATATATTATTCAGGCTTTAGTAAATTAAAATTAATTTTCCATTAAATTATTTTTATGAAAAAAGGAATTTTGCAACATGAAATGAATAAATATTTTTTTTTATTGATAATTTTTCATTCTTGACTGAGCTGGTAATTGAACTCAGGTTTTCACGGACAGGTTGCCGAGGGGTTTGGCGTTTAACACTCGCGGCCATCGAAGGCAGCTGGCAGTCAATAGCCAAACATCAATCTTTAACCCAAATTGGTAGATCGAAATTGGTTTTTTGAATGATTATCTATTTTAATTGATTTAAATGTGCTCCTTACTATTAGAAATTTTATAAAGTTTAAAGGAGGCTTAAGTATTATTGACGAAATGACATTAAATTTAATAAAATAATAGTCAAACTTTTATATTATTAGCAAATTTTAAATTTAAATCAATAATGAAATAAAAAGTTGTAAGAAATTTTCATTTAATTATAACACAAGTCAACAAATTAAAAAAAGTTATATGTTCTCGAAAAAGAAAGTTTTTATGTAAATAATAATACAAAAAATCACTTTTCTCATATATATGCACAAAAGTGAAATACTAGAAAACTACACGTAAGAATTCCAAGTTTTTGTAATTTTTGTAATCAGTATGAAGTCATGGTTAAAAAAATATATGCAATTCCTTGGCACCAAAACTAGTGTTGACTTGTGTAATTAATAACTATACTTTTTTTTCATTTAATTTCATTTAGTCTACAAAAAATAACAATAATAATAATACATAATTATTTGTTTTTTTATTTTCAAAATTTTATGTAATTTAAATTCATAACAATGACAAAATAACTTGTTCCATTTCTTGGTAATTTAGTAGCTAAATTTATATAATTTTTCTTATTTATTAAAACATGTTCCTCTAATTTATGAGCTCTAATGAAAGAAAATTTTAAACATTCTGCTTTCATCATGTACTTTACATTAAACAAACATTTTTGAGTAACAAAACATTGATTTTTGAAAAAAAATCCCTTATCTAATAAACACTTGTTCCGATGACCTTTTTTCTTCGCTTATCACCCCGTTTTTTTTCATTTTTCTTGTTAAATTTTCTTCAGCATTGTCTACATTTAACACCTGTAGAGGATCAAGTCACGTAACGGTTGAAAATCAAATAGTACCATATTTCTTTGTATGTTTGTAAGTATTTCAGGGATAAAAAATGATGTGAAAATAATCACTTGTTGTCACTTTGGTAATAGTATTAAAAAAAAAATTGTTAGATGTATAAGAACGATAAAAAAGATGAGGTAACGTGGGTTACTTTGTTTCCTTTCGTTTTTTTTTTTTTTGTGAAAGCAAAGAAATAAAAAGATGTATTCGATTGGATAGAAAACAACCCTTATTGGCTCAAAACAAATCTAGTTTGATAGAAATAAATTATTTTTATAAAGCAGCTGTTTGGTTTTCAAGATTAAATGCTGAAATTAAGTGTGGAAATTGAATTTTCGTTTGTTTCGGAAAATAAAAATCTAAAATCAATGTAAATAATTGTTCAATTAAGCGATAGGGGTTGATTAAATGTTACATACGATTGTTTAATCACCTGTGATTATTAACGCTACCTGTTTCTTTATTATTATTATTTATATTGTACAAAATTTCTGTCTAATATATTAAAGCCATTTTTTTCGGTTTGTTTTGAAGAACTCTTTTTATTAAAAAAAAAATTAAGCTTATTTTTAGCTATTACTATTAGTTTGGACTATTTTGAAAGGTTATCTTGTAGCAGAAGACGATTTTCTTTTTTGAAACACATGTCTATAGTTTTTTATTTTTTTTTTTGTTTAATCATTTATTTTCAATTTTTGTCTATTTTGCTATAGCAAATGCTCATGATCTTTTATAGTAAAAAAATGACATATTTAATACGCATTATATTAGATTTAGGTCTTATCAGTTTTTTTTTCAATGTGGAAGTTTTGTCTTAATTTTATGAATGAAAATTTAAAAACGGAGATAATGAATTGGCAAAAAAAACGTGCTTAAAACACAAATAACAAACTAAATCAAAATAAACCCTTTAAATACAATATATTATATAACTAATGGTAAATAAAATAATAATTTTAAATTTTTTTTTCCAATTTACTTGGATTTATTCCTGAAAAACACTTGTTAATTACACCCACACCACAATAGTGGAGACGGTATTATATGTTTGTGCTGATGTGTATCGTAGACCCAAGCTTTTGGGATACCGATCGAATCAGAGTCACTTTCTAAGTTAATCTAACGATGTCCGTCCGTCCGACTGGGTTGTTATCAAGGTTGTGAGCAAAGTACAGGGGCCAGTCGATACTGAACGAATCGAAATTATTTTTTCAGTATTGTGAAACTCAAATTAATGCTTTACAACACTGAAAAAATAATTCCGATTCGTTCAGTATTGACTGAAATAATTAGATATTAAATTGCTTTGTACAATTGTCATATGGACGAAGCCTATTGAAAATGGTGAAAATCGGTCTATAATTTCAAACAAACTTCTTTCCGGGTCTTTGTTCTAAAAATCATATTATTATTAATTAATTCATTTGTTATGCGCACTTGTATAATATTTTTAGCTTTTCTAAAGTATTTGAAAAAAGTTTCCTGACGAGCTGGCCTAAACTAGCTTTCCCACAACAATAAATTTCAGTGTTTTCATTAAAAAATTGGGATTATTAGCACATCATTAAAAAATGAAATAATTAATAATAAATATTTCATTCCCGAAAATAATTTTGATATTTTAATTAAATTTGGTTAAAGCTAATGTTATTGCCATCTGAATCGTCTTTACAAAAATTTTTGTTGGAATCGGTCCATATTTGGCCTAGCGCCCCCACAAATACTACTCCCGAAAATAGCTTTTAGTACCCAAACTTCCTTTAAATGTTTATATTGACATTAAAATTGACGACAATTACTTCCACTATATCTACTATGGCATGACAAAATGTTGTGCTGATAGTGCCAGAATAAGCCTCCCCTGCTGAAATCCCTTAAAGGCAAACAAATCTCATATAGATAAAGATATCTAAATAATATTCAGCACAAATATCGTTTAAATGAATCTTATCGTCATAAAAACATAAAACATTTTAATGATTGAAATCTTGGTCTTTTTTCTGTATATGAAGTCTTTCCTGAAAACCCTATTCTTACATTTCTACAATTTATTTTATGTAAATTTTCTTATAATTTCTTAAGAAACAAAACCTTTGCCCATTAAGTACTTTCTATAAATTGCCGCTTGTTTTTTTTATAAAAATATTTAAAAAAAAAGAAATTTAAATAAACTATTATTGGCGCCATATTGCATTGACAACTTAAATTGGTCATTTAAAAAAAAAAAAAAAATTATTTGTAGTAAATGAAAATAGTAAGCAAAAAAAAAAAACAAATGTAAAATTGCTTGTGAAGAAATAATTGAACAATCATAATAAAAGACAAACACTCACATCTACAAAACTACAGAAAAATATTTCTCTGGCATTTTTCAATAAAAAATAATTTGAATAATGAATAACAAAAGAAAACATCTGTTAAAAATTTAACAGAAAAAAAACTACGAAAAACAATTCATGCCAATAGTACAAACAAACATACACACCTCATCAATATCCAAGACATCATCATAAGCACAAAAAAAAATTAATGTACAAAAGCAAAAACAAAATAATAAATAGCAACATCATCTCCAAAATCATAATCATGAAAACCAATAACAACCATATCACCATATAAAACCCCAATATTTGAAATAAAGTAAAAAGAAAAAACTCAAAAAACAAATGAAACAAACAGCAATTTAATATTTTGCAAGAAAATACATCATAATCATCAATAAAACCTCATTATCGTCATGTTCCAAAGCAGCAGCAAAAACAGAAAGATGTATTTATAAAAAAATATTGAAGCTTTAACATCAAAATGCTCTGACAAGCAGCAAAAGTTTCATGAAGCCAGCAGCAAAAAAGATCCCGAAATTACCCCTCAAACCCCCACACCTAAACAAGTACGATGTGCGTCATTAATATCTATAGAAAATATACATATTTACTTATTGTCTTTTCAACAATTGAGGGGGGCCAAAACAAATTATACCCTCATCCATACCATCAACAAATTTTGTTTCTTCTTACAACTTCATTATCATCTCAATTTAATTTTTCCAAGTGACCAAGTTGTTGATGAATTTCACTTTTTCTTTGGATCTTAAACGTTAAAATTAAAAAAAAAATGTCTATGACATAAATTATTAGTTGCTATACAAGGCATACTTGTGGTAGTTTAATATATACATACATATGTATACATAGTACATTAATAATATGTTAAAAAATAAAATTAAAATTTTTTAAATGTTGTTTTCTATATTTGAAAAAATATTTGCCAAAAATAAAAATTTAATTTGTAAAACTTTTTAGCCAATACAAACTAGGTCTTGGTCATTAAATACCACAGATTTGACACAGATTTTTCAGTTGATTTTTTTTTTTGTAAACTTCCTAATAAAAAACTTAAAAATAATAATTTTTTTTTTGTTTTTGTATAAACAAAAATTATAATTTAAAATAAAAGATATATTAATCATATTGAAATGGTTTTGTTTGCCAAAAAGAGAAAAGAAGAAGTTGAAAAAAAAACAATTAAAGACTTTGAACTAAAATTCATGCAATTTTATTATAATTATTATAATTTAATAAATATAAATTAATCATAATTAAACAAAATTATAGGAACGAAAATTATTTTTTAGTAAAAAAAACAGCAATTACATTTCACTCTGAAGGAAATGAGAGCTTGCAATACACGTTTCTGAATTAAGAGAAGTCACATCGTAATACAAACGAATAAATAAAAAAAAAACGATAGCCTGTCAATAATTTATTTATAGTATTTTATTTACAATATAAAAACACCAAAATAATATGCAGAACACCCACAAACAAAGAAACCGACTAGAACAAAAAGAGAAAGAAACAAGTAGTATAGTCGGTCAAGCCCGACCGTAAATATGATACCTTACACCACATAATTTAGAAAAAAAATTTCGAAAGTGTACTCTATTTGGGACCCATGGGCAATAATGGACCCGAAAGGAAGCTATTATCAAAGTTACTAAAAGCATTAAAAACAAATATGAACCGTTTCCTATAAAATTTGGTAAGATGATTTAGATTTCAGTAAAATAAGTTTGAAGAAAATTTAAGCTTAATACCGCTACAATACGACAGTTTGTGGTCACAAGGACTCTATTCGGGAAAGAGACTTGTATGAGGGCTATGCGAAATACGGCTTGGTCCTTGTGAACCTATTTACCAAATTTGATCATTATATCTTTAAAATTGCTTACGTTGACAGCCTGCCGGACGGACTTTGTTAGATCGATTCAAAAAGAGCTTCTGAGTCGATCGGTATAGTAAAAGGTGGATCTAGAACCGAAAGACAAAAGCATAGTACCCTGCCCACTGTTGTTATGTGGGCATAAAAAACCTAACTCAGCTGACTAAGGGGAATTTTTGTTATATGACTTCGAAAAGAGAGCGACTTTGATGGTTGACAATGTGAGACGTAAACTCTAACAATGCAATGTTGTTTCTGTATTGTTGTAGTTGCTAAATCGTAAAATAAAGAAATAATGCTAAAAATCTGCTAAGATTAAGATCTAAAACTTTTAATATTTTATATTAGCTATATATATGCTAAATTTTTACAAAAAAATATGCTCAAAATTTGCTAAATAAAAAGAAATTTTATTATATATTTCATTAAATTTGTATATCTTAAAAAAATTTGTTAAAAAAAATTCTGCTTTTCTAAAAAGTAAAAATACGCTGAAAATCTGCTTTTGGACAATAAAATATGATAAAAAGTAGTTAAGGATATTTAAAAAAAAATATAATTTCTCAACTCAATCTACTAAATCAAACAAAAAAATATGTTTAAATGGTAGCACTACCTATGCCCACAAATATGCAATAAGCACAAACAAACGCCTAAGCAATTAAGGAATAATTCGAGTATAAGAAAGAAGCATTATATTTATACAATTAATACATATAACGTAAGCAATAGAAAAATGACTAAGTAGTGCAAAGGATTATTCCTTCAACGCTACAAAAGTACATCCAGGAAACTTTCAAATAAATAAGGGCAAACTGACAGGCAAGAGGTTCTTCTCTTCGTATAAACAACCAAAAACAACGACATTAGCTATCGACTCTGAAAAGGGCTTTACGCACAACTTTGAAATAAGAGGAAACAAACTTCTAAGTAGTGGAGAAACCACTCACTCACTCTCTCTCTATCTGTCTGACATTTTCTTTACATATATACAATAACAAATATAACTGTTTGTAAAATGATCACAAACATAAATCACTTCAGCAAAAAGCATTAAAAAAAATTAATAAAAATGGCTAATTTGAACAAGAACTCCAATAAATATAACTAAAACGTTTAGGAATTATTTAAAATTTTAAAATAAAATAAATAATTTTTTTTAAAAAAAAAACATCAAATTAAGGCTTCAAGACTTTATTCATAAAAAATATTTCAGTGTTTTGAAACAAATGTGATTCAAAATTTGATTCGATTTTTTGTTAAATAAAACATAAAAGAAGTAATTAATTAATCTTGATAACCAGGTTTTTGTTTTTATAAAATCATATTTTATTTTCCAATATTTCACTACAAAACATCGAGTAGCTCGATATAAAAACAAAAACCTCGAGCTTAATTAATTACTTCTTTTATGTTAGAATAAAAAGGTCGAATAAAAATAAACTTAAATAGTTTAATAAAACTTTAATAAATCTTAAATATATTTTACTTATGTGGGTAAGTACTTAAACAAATTAATAAAGTATTTCAACAATATTTCAAGTACATATTAAAACGAAATTTTAAGTATTTTATCATATTAACATGTATTTTAGTTACTTAAAAAACTAATTTAAATACCTTTAAATCTTAAAAGCAATCAAGATTTCAAATTTGAATATTTATCCATTATTTAAAACTTCCTAAGTCTTAATACTAATTGTAAATATTTCAATATTTGTTTCTATTCACTTGTTCATTTGTGCTCTCCCTCGCTCCTTTAAAGGTTAATTAGGTATAGTTTGTTTAAACAAACTGTCATTTAATGTCTCTGTTTTTGCTTCAACTTATTGACAGAAATTTGTGATTTTATATCCTTTACCTTATAAACAGTACACAAATAAGTAAGGAATTTATTGAAAAAAAGAAAAGAAAAAATAAGAGAATTGTTAAGTAAAAATACCAAAGTTGGTCAATGAAGTTTTTCTTTATATTGTTAAGTGATGTCACAGATGACATGTGGAAAATTATATGAGAATAGAACAATGAACATTTTATTTCAATCTTTCTTTTTTATAATTTTTTTCTTTTCATATTATTAAGCCATAAAAGGTTGGAGAAAAATGATAATAAGGGGTATGTAATGGGAAAAAAATTTAAAGACATTTTTAAAAATAGTCAAGAAAGATAACGAAAAATTGTTTAAGGAAATAAGAAATATTAAAAATGATTATTTTTTTTTGTTAATTGAATTTTTTATTATTAAATAAACACAGTGTTGCACTGT
The DNA here is from genome assembly GCA_943735925.1 of Pollenia amentaria. Taxonomy (NCBI): domain Eukaryota; kingdom Metazoa; phylum Arthropoda; class Insecta; order Diptera; family Polleniidae; genus Pollenia; species Pollenia amentaria. Next base: position 179,572,975 of record OX031007.1, on the reverse strand, counting down.
GTTAACGAAACTTGTAACACACACCATACCAGTAAACTGTGCAAATTTTTATTTTAAATTTATAAGCGCAGAAAACAACTAGGAAAAAAATTTTTTATTAACGTTTTCATTAATTTTTGGTGTAATGCGCCATAGCTCAGGTGATTCCTTGCATAATTCTAGGAACTCTGTCCAGAATATTTTTTCCGCGCAAATTTTTTTTTTTTTTTTCAACTCTTAAAAACCGCGACAGAACTTAACGTTTTTAAAATACACCACATAAGCTCACAAACTTAAGCAAATATCAAACCCGTTTTTAATTTTACTGAGTTTACTGGGAAAATAGCAAAAATATTACCAATTATAACACAAACTTACTGAACACGGCCGGACTTGAGCAATAAACTTGTGTAATGTATGGCCGGCATTAATAAAGTTTCTAGTAAAAAATATTTTCTAGCCAAAAACGTGTCACTTTGCTTAGACGTGTTGGCAAACGCCTGAAGGCCTACATTTGTAATTGTGATTAAAAGGATCAAAAAGTATAAGTTTTTAAAAAAAAGTACTGTTTTCATTTATAAAAGCCGTTGTAAATATTGTAAAAAAAGGCAAAATAAGAGAGATAAAAAGCCTTCACTTTAATTTTTAAATTAATTTTTTTTACAGTTTTTACACAATACAATAAAAAGAAAGTCAAAAAATTTAAATGAAAATCAAAATCTTGAAAATTTCTTCACAAATTTTTTTTTGCCGATTTTTTATATTTTCTTGTATAATTTTGGCTACAAACATCAATTAATAACAACAACAAGCTTTATTACATAAAAATTTCGTAATACACCAGACAGGCGCCATATTTACCCCCACTGCGTAGTACCTAATAACGTAATAACTTTATTAATTTCCCCACCTCAACTAACCCCTCTTTATATATCTTTTATTTACCCATAATGCCTGGTAACTACTGTTTTCAAACTCTCCCTTCACTAGACATATTTAAATCAGGGTTGGCAAAGTGTGTTTCTAAATTGTAACATTTTTGAATAATAGCAAATTTTTCACAAAATGTCATTTGCATGAAAAATAGAAAGTTTTTATTTTAAAGTTGGAAATATTAAAGTTTCAACCACCCGCCAATTGTTTTGCTTTTAAGATAAAAAGAAATGTTGAAAGTTACAGGTCAATCGCGATTTTTTGGTGTGGCGCCAGACCATTAAAGTAAGTAACTTCGGTAAAAACGACTCTTTTATTCACCTAACTCAAAACCTCTATATCTTATATATCACAAGTGTTCCTCGAGACCTCACTATATTAATACAATTGAACTTATTTCCTATATGCCAAAGCTCTGTTCCCGTACAAAAACTTGTTCTTACCCCTAAAGGATTAACGCGTGCCCATAGGGAATTAATTTCTAAGCCCAACCCCAACTAGTTTTTTATAACCCACATTTCTCTTAAAAGACTCAAAGCTTTATTTATGTTCTTAAATGTAGTTCCCATTCAAACCATTTATGTATGGAAAAAACATGAAATCTTTCAAATTTGAGTTATTTTTAAAATTTTTCGAAAACAAAAATTTTCTCGATGCGATTCATAAAAAAAAATTTTTTTGAACTTTAAAGTCATAATCTTGGGGATTTAGAAATTGGGGCTCGTTAGCAAAAATAATAAAATTAAAAATATATTGAAAATTTTATTTAAATGAAAATAGCTGTTTGCGCCAAAAACACGTAACCGACAAATTAGTCGACAGTTACTTGTACGTAACAAATTTTTAAAAAAAAATTGTTTACTCCGTTCAGATTGTCGTAAAGCCAAGTTTTATTTAATTTTTATTTATTTAATTGAACTGCTCCATACACAAGACTTACGAGTCTTACTTTGCAGTATGGAACTGAGAATGTGTATAATTATAAATCATTAATTAATTAACAACTTAATAACTAATTACAGTTAAATATATATAAAGCAAAATCAATTAAAATCAAACAATATTTAAATAATTTAATCATATGTACTTAAATCTCAAATAATTATGTTTCAAATTGTTATGTTGAAAACAGTTTAAAAATATTTTCTTTAAATTTTCGTGCGTTACTTAAAAGTTGAAAACTATGGGGTATAGAATTCCAGAGAGAAATTGAGAATATGTAGAAATGCCACTCCGAAATTAAACTTTTGTATCTAAACGATGTAATTATTTTTCCCCTGCTTATATCTGAAATACAAAGTTTGCCGTACAGATGATCAGGTTTGCGGGTATATATTATCTTATGTAAAAAAATTAAAACTCTCATGTTCAGTATATTATCTTGCAAAACAAAATTTGTTTTAAAATCCATAAAAAACGCGACGATATGTAATTTTTATATAAAATTCCCCTAACCTTTAACGCGAAGTACTGCATTCACGTTATCGACCTCTAGATCAAAGGTGCTAGGGTGACGGTTGGCACATACGTTGCGTATGTTAACCTCTTCTTATTACGTATATTTATAGCAGGGAAAAGCTACATATTCTATTTAAAGTTATTAGAATAAGTTAAATTTTTATTATTTAATAATGCTTTACAAAGGAATTGAATTAATTATAAAAGTATTGAAAAGTTATATGATTCAAACATCGTCTGACACAAATTTTTAATTTAGTCTTAAGCATAGACTATTGCTTTGATGTTAAAACATAATAGCTCGTTGAGATTGACTTAATATTTTTCATACTTAAGAATCAAAATTAGCTCAGGTTTTTCTGGTGTTTATGGCTAATTCGCCATTTAGTAGATACATGAGACAGAAGACAATTCAAATCGAATTAACTTAACCAAAATTTTATAAGTTTAAGATGTACCATATACATCTGAAGCACGATTACTTCCAAAGAATTATTCTTTTTTACCAGCTATTCCAACCCTGATTTACATTTCTATTGTTTAAGCTTTTTATTACAATAACAAAAACAACAACAGATGATGATTATGATAAAGAGATAAAAAAAATTTTACTTTTATTGTCATCTCTTTGTTTTATTGCTCTTTCTGGGGGGAAAACAAGAAGAATAGCACGAGAGGAAGTGGTAAAAAGTTATGGTTGTTTTAGTATTGTTCAATTTATTGTCAACTTTCCAGCTTTTGTTGTTGTTGCTACTGCTGTTGTAGTTGTTACAACATATGTAAAACATTAGTTTACTTTACATACATTTTTGGTAAATCGAGCAATAAACCAGCAATTTACGTTGTATTGCAAAAATTTGTTTTCATAGTTGTAGAGTAAAAAAGAGAATGAATGAGTGGTTGGTGTTAACTTTATTTTAACTTTGATTGTCGTTGTTTTTATTGTTGTTGTTGTTGTTATTGTTATATTATTTTGTTAACATGTGTTGTAAAATGTAACTAGTAGTCAAGTAGAAATAGCAATCTGAGTGTAAAAACTCCAAGATGACTAATAAAACAGATGAGGTTTGCTGTTTGTTCTTTTGTTTTACTTATTTGCAACAACTTTGTATCAGAATTTCTAGAACTCAGAGTTCCGTTAAGCACTAATCTTAAGTAATCATTATATTTATTTTAAAACCAGCTGTTTCGGCAAATAAACAACTTGTTTTATAACATTTGTATGGCTCAAATGAAACGATTATTTCATAACATTTGTACTTTAATAGAATTTCAAATAATTTAATAATGTTTTTGCAAACAAATTTTAACGGCTTTATTTTTTAAGTTAACCAAATCACCTTTTCAAACAACAACAATTTAAAAATAAAATATAAATTAAAAACATGTCATGTCAAGTTTTGGGTTCTGCGAAAAATAAACATGTTTATTAATTGTAAATTTATATTGGAATAATTAGCCATTTTGTAATGTTTTGCCAAAAACAAAAAAATACATTATTAAAAAAAAATAATAAAAAACAAATGACAACAATAAAAAAAAACATGAGCAACTACAAATGTCTTGTTGTCGTCTATCATTTAAATGATTGCAAAACATTTATTATGTTTTTCCTTTATAGTTTAAAAAATATATTGAATTTAAAGTTTTTTCTCTGTTTTATTAAAAACGTTTAACGCATTTTTAATTAATCATGCCATGGCGCTTGGAATAATTAATTTCATTTTGTTGATGTTACAAAAAGTTGGCACTTGTTTTTATTTATGTAAATGTTGGTGGTATAATTGAGCAGGTTAAATTATTAACGAGTGTCGGCAATTAGGAAAATTTTTTCAATAAAACAAAACTATTCAAAAGCTGTTTTTATGCTATGAAGTTTTAAAAAAATGGAGGTTTTACATAAGTTAACTTATAATTTACATGGGTAGTTTTCATGTTAGTTAAGTATAGTTTTTGATAAATATTATAAGACTTACAACAAAACCTTCCACTACTTGTAAATTAATAATTTGTTTACATTTGGGATATTCACAAGGTGTGCTATCATGGTTTATTGTCATAATGTTCTAACATTTTACAATGGCTTAAAAATATTGTTGTTGGTTTGTAAACAAAAAGTGTCTTAAATAAATAGAACGTTGCTTGCTATGTTTATTGTGCTGTCGTAATTAATAGCACATTAATTATGAGGGGTAGCTCACAACAGTCGTATTTTTTCATGTTATTATTTTAAGACATATGACTTTATGACACCTTGTGAATCCCCCAATTATATCTACAATATAAAAAATTTGATATATGAAAAATCTTATTGCTTTCTTTCAGCACATAAAAAATAGTTACATATTTTTTCAAAATTTAAATTTTTATCACTAAAAACGGGTTTAAAATTTATTAAAAACTTCTTCAGTTTTCAAATGTGGCAAGTTTGTAAAAAATTTTAGAAAATTGGTAAAGTAATCAATATTTTACATCAGTCGTAAATGATAAATTTTATACATTTGAGCACCTTTTATACATAAGAAAATAAATAAAAATTTAATTACTTTATGTAAAAAATGTAATATGGTAAAATAAAGAGTAGAAAATAATTAATAAAGTAAGAACTGTATTGTTTAGAAACTATCAACAGTGCGAAGAAAATTAAAGTACAACTTTGTAAAGCGTGAACAAAATTATGTATATTATATTGTAATTGTGATGTTTTAAAAGCAAATGTTTCTGCAATTACGAGGTCTATTTAATGATTAACATACTCTTCCTTATGTAAACAATTAAAAATCTATAATTTTAAAAATAATCTTAAAAATACGCCTTAAAAAATTTATATGTCTTGTCCGCCGTATAACATTCTTTACACTATGTAAATAATGTGTAAGCAATCGTAGCGGCTTATAACAAACACAAGTATTGACTTAAGCGAGATGCCTAAAATCTTCCTTTTTGGTTTTTTAAAAAACTGTTATGTCTGCTTTTGTAAAAGAAAGAGCGAGTGAGAGAGAGAGAGGAAAAAACTAAACAAAATCTAACTTTATTCAGCTCATGCCAAAAAGCATGCTTGTGAGTTTAAAGCTAAAACTTCTGATAAGTAAGACTGGGTTTACACTATGAAATTTTTCTTGTAGAAAGTCTGTGTTTAATAGTGAGAGGGGATAGAAGAATAAATAGCATGTTCTCTTCCCCACTCACCAAACTCTGACTTTCTGAAAGAAAACTTTCAAAGTGTGAACCCAGACTAGGCAAGACAGTATTCAAGTCATTTGCAGAGACTTTTACAAAATCGGTTCATGTCTCAGCTTTATTGATAAAACAACATAACAAGTCTTTACTAAAAGTTTAAAGACCATTTCACAAAGTTTTAAGTTTTCTAAATCGATGATATCTCTTAAAATTGCAATCTAATTTATATCGTATTCAGACGCATATATGGCAGCTATTTACGAAATAAAAGAATTAGAATTGCAATATTTAATGAAAGCTGTCGCAGACGAACACCGAACGTCGTCTCAATTTTCTGTTTAGACAGATGATGTCTGTCTACGGGATCGTTGGTTTTAATGAATCAAGAGATAACTATACTTGAAGAGATGTCCGTGGTTAGTGTTCTCACAGTATTTTGTGTGTACATGGCAAAATATGGCTTAAAACGTAAATCAAAAATTTCGAATATGTAAATTTTAGGAATTTTCACCTAAAGTAAATTTGTAGGTTACCCAATTATTTCTTTTCTATATCAACGTTTACATAATGTCAACTTTGTTTTTAAATGCAATTTGTATGTAAAAACTGAATCATTTTTTAAATTTATTTTCCATCTGTATAATTGGCCGATACAGATGGAAAATAAAATGAGTGGGTTTTGATTGATTATTTTAAAAATATCACATAATTTCTTTGATTGTCATCATTAAAAGAAATATTTGATTCGTACGTACAATTGTATATTGTGTACTTGAGTCTGCGGTTTTTTTTTTTATTTTTTTTTTTTTTTTCTCCTATAAAATGATGAATCTAATGTAAATGATGAATATCATAATGTGGTATGATTAAATTGAAATCTATTTCTGATTTAAACTATTTTTATGTTTACTAATTTTTCTTATAAAATTAAAATATTAATCACTTCCTTAGACTTAAATATTTTTTCGATGATTAAGGAAGCAAAAATAAAAAACAGTAAAATTAATCATAAACAAACAATGACGATTATAAAAATCTACATTACGACAACAAGAAACCACTAAAGATTTCGTTCTATTTTAATTATTAAAAGATTTACTTGGGTTTTTTTTCCGAAAATAAAAAATATGTTATGAAATGTAAAGGAAAAATATTGCGATATTATTTTGTGGCGCCACATGGCAATCACATTAGTTTTTTCTTCTTATATACTTTTTTTTTAGTTATAGTCCCTTTTGGTTATCTTATTTTTCCCCGTGTAGATAAATGTATCATACGGCATCGATGAAATAATATTCATATTCTTTCTCTACCAGAGCCCATCCCCATTTAACCACCCATTTCATGTTGTTGTGTACTATTTTTTCAAATTTTTCTCTTCTTAAGAAAAAAAAACCCACATTTATGACACACAGCTGTGTCATCTCGTTTTGTAATTTTTTTTTTCTTCTTCTCTTTTTCCATTTATCAGCTACAGTTTTTATGTGTTTTATAAACAAGATTTTTATTTAACTTTTTTTTTTGTATAGTGTAATAAGGAGTTTATGGTAGCAAAAGCAGACCAACATCCATTTCCTCCATTGTTAGTTACCACTACCACCTAAAAGCTTTCGGTTTTGCCACATTGCTATTTAAATTTTTCTACAGCTCCAAAATCATTCTACTCCACAGCTGCTGCTCTTTTTTTGGGAAATAAATGAAATGAAATAAAAACAACAACAGCAAAATTGTGAAAACGTCACTGTGTCTATAATATTTTTTTCTTTGGATTTTGCCAATTTTTTTTTTTTTTTTGTTTTTGAGGAACAAAAAAGTTTTCCATTCTGTTTTTATGTTTGAGAGATCTTTTTTTGTTTCCTTTCTTTGAGTAATAGAGACCATAATTTGTTAAAGTGTAAATTTTGTAGCCATAATGTTTTTGTGTATGAGTGTGTATACATTTTGGCGCCATCTGTTTTGTAATAGAAAGTTTTTCTACTTTTTTTCATTTTAAATTTGAAAATATTTTTGTGTAATTGAGAGAAGTCAGATGATAGAGATTTATTTAACATTTTTAAAGATTATAATTGGGGGGGTATGGAATTTTTAATTGTCACATTGTTGGAACGTTAATTATAAAGATTTCCCTATGGATTTAATTGCTTAGGCGCCTTCGCAAGCACCTTAATGTAGGCAATACATTTGTAGTTGCTAATATAGATCTATGGGTTAACATAAGATGCCTAAAGGCCCAACCATAATATGCATAAGTTAGCTTAAGGGACTGTCAAAAATTAACGAAAAGTTTGTCAAATGCATAAGCAAATTAAAAAAAACTTTTAGGTGGCCATAATGTACTTAAGATCCATGTTGCATATTTGTGCAATATTTTGTTTTCTTGCGATTACTTCAAATTAAAAAGTACCAAAAATTATAGCCCTGTATTTGTTTATTTTATGTTATATTTAATTTGCATGCAACGTTTTAAAAAGAAAAAACTGGTGTTTATTGTGCATACTTATTAATTAAAAATGGATAAAAAATTAAAATATGTTCTTTATTCATTTCAATTTATTTTTTTTTTTTAATAATGCACAAACAGCTGATTCCGCACGGAATGTGTGTTCAGTTTGGCACTTTGCTTAAGCAAATGACATTTGACGAAACTTAACGAAAAGTTTCATTAAGTATATTATATTTGGCCACAGATGTTTTATATCGATGGTCTCAAGTAGAAAGGCCCTAACTCGCATTTTTTACGAAAGTGAGTTTTCCAGTTATTCCAATAAATTTTACACAAATACACCTCGTCACAAAAATTCATTACATTGTTGTAAAGAATAACGGCTTTACAAGCAGTTGTATGAGCAAGTTTACATTATGATACATACAGTTTCTGTTATGTTTTTACCTTCTCCTATACAGTTACAATTATTTGAGTTAGGGCCTTTCTACTTGAGACCAACGATATGTATTCGCACAGTTGCTTAAGTTGACTTAAGCGACTTCATGCATATTATGGTTGGGCCTTAAGACTCTTCGTTTAATTTTCTAAATCCGTTCGAAATATTTTAAAAGAAATAAAAAATAAGAGAGAGAGAGAGAGAGCTCACTAAATATTATTCTGAATTTTCAAAAATTTTTGAAAATGTATGATTACCTCGATTAATTAATTGTTCTGTAAAAAATTTACAAGGATTTATGTATGTAGGAAAAATATCTTTTACGTGTAGGGAAAAATCGTATAAAAACTTAATAAACTGCCTAATGTAAGCCACACATTTGTTTTTTTCTGATTGGTAAGTGCTGGTTCACACTCTTCAAGTTGAAACCATCAAGTCTTGAGCTTTAAGGAGAGAGGGGAAAAGAGAATGCCATTTCATTTTCCCTCTCTCTCCTAAACCAACAAGACTTGACGACTAAAACTCGAAGAGTGTGAACCAGCACTAAGATTGAATGAGAGTGAGAAACTTCAGAAATAGATTACACGAATACGCCTTAAAGTATGCTTTAATTTAGTAAAATTTTAACGGAGGAAACAAGTAGATCTAAGGAATTAGGGTTGCTTTGCCTTAGACTATGCTCATAAAATATAGTTAAAGCTTTAGTATAGTAAACAAGGTATCACTTTAAACACTTAAAGAGACTTTAGGGCCAAATAAACAGCACAAGCAGTTTGACAATAACAACAATAACATGCTTGTATGTACATTTAAACATTTTTAATATTTAGATAAAAATCTTCATACTTTTTTATAAGTTATTGTAACCGTTTGTGTGGCTTATTTAGCTTTTTATACATATTTATATTGTCCAAAATGTATTTTCCTTCTTCTTTTAAATTCAATATAAAATAAATGACATCTTCAAAACATTTTATATAATTTGCTAATAAGTTAATGTCTTGCATATTTTAATTTCCAATAAAAAAAAACATATTTTTATATAAATTATTTATCAATCGAGTCAAACAAAAACGTCAGCAAGAGTTAAATAAACGTCAAGCAAAACAAAATGAAATTAATAAAAAAAAAAATCACCCAAAAGTTATCAAGTTGAAAAAAATAATATCAGATTACATTTTAAAAATCCAGATACTCAAAAAATTTTTATATATATATATATTTTTTTTTTCGAAAATAAAATATATATTTTAGGTATATATTTATTCTGTTTCAATTTAATAGCTGACACCTGTTGACACTTTTTTGCGTGTGTAATTTATACAAACAGACCAGACCCAGCCAAACGAATGAAATGCAAAATAAATACAAAAATTTCTGATGTATTGAATTTTGTAATGAATTTTTTTTAACACATTTCTTTACAAGTTGTTGTTGATATTGGGTTTTTGCCTGCTTAAACAACAAGTTCTGCAACAAAACAAAAAAACCGAAAATTAAATAAACATTAAATAAATTGGCACATTGACTTATCGAATTTCAAGAAACCAGCAAAATAAAAACGGGCTAAACTAAAAATTAATTAAAAGAAACCTTTGGAAAATGTATTTAAACCTGAAACTATTTTTGCTTTCTTTTCAAAAAAATTTGAAAATAAAACCCAAAAAAAAAACTTAATATTTTTTAATAATTTTATAAAAAAACAAGGTTTTTAAACTTTTTAAGGTCATGATTTTTAAATTTTTTTTTTTTTTTTTTTTTTGTTTAAAAAAAATTATACATACATACATACATACGTATAAAGAATTTTGAAATGTCATTAAAAACGTGCTATATTTACGACTTGTCTTAGTGTGAAGAGATTTTGTTTTGTAAAATTATATTTTATTTAAATGAAGTTCATTCAACGATTTATTAAAACAGCTTTAATGTCGTGACTTTATTTAAGTGTATCAGTGTGTTTTAATTCAAAATCAAGAGCAACAACAATAAAAAAACATAACAGATTTATTAAACTTTGGATTTTGTTTTTATTATAAAAAAAAATATAAACAAGATACAATTCAAAACAGATTGAGTTATCCCCAAAGAATTATAACACAGTGCAACAACAAAAATCGGAATGGAATGAAACCAAAAGCAAATGAAACGTGACATTTTCCATAAAGAAACACCAAACTTTTTTTTAGTTCAGTGCTAGATTTTTTTTAGACGCATTTGAAGTTGGTGATTTCGGAACGCCGTCTAACAAAAAACTCATTAAAAATTTGATAAAATAATGTTTATTTAGTTTTATTATCCTGGAAAGTTGTGGTATCATACTGCCTAAAAAAAGAACACAATTTGTTTCTATAAAAATACCATTTTGCAATAATAACGTACTGTTAAAAATAAATTGTACATGCCTCGTAATATCATTAGAAATATATTTTACAATGAAGCCAACAACAAAAATTTATTTTTAAGCCTCAAAAAAGTTAAAAACCGTATTTTCTATAACAATCTACAAGAAATAACTAAATTTGTATGACAGCGCCATCTAGCCTGTGAGTCTTAGGTAAAAATAAATATCAAAAATGGATTCTTCGACCCCAAAAACAGTAAGATACCACAACTTTATAGGACAATAAAAATAAATCATTATTTTAATAAATTTTTAATAATTTTTTCTGGTTAGACAGCGTTCCGAAATCACCAACTTCAAATGTGTGTAAAAATAAATCTAGCCCTAAGCTAAAAAAAAAGCCTTGGGGGTTTTGTTATGGAAAACGTCAAGATTCATTTGCTTTTGGTTTCATCCCATTCCGATTTGGAAATTTCGATTTCCAACGTAATTAACGTAAATCCTTTAAGGGTGCTATATGTAGATTGTATTCTAGAATATTTAGAACTTCACTTTGTGTCAGTAATGCCATTAGATACGAAATATACATTTTTTGTATCTTTTGATGACTTCATGTATCATGTTTAATCCTGACATTTTTCGTATCTTTTGAATCTGTACGCTAAATGTACAAAAATAATATATAACACTTTCCGTCTCTGACAAAGTTTTTTAAAGAAATCATTTCGTTAAGCTTCGTACAGACGGTGGTCAGATCTTACAATATTGGAAAACAGCGTTGCTTAAATTGCATTAAAATTGACTAAAAATGTCTTGCTTCTGTGTGAACATTGTAAGCTCATTTGTATTTGGCAGACGTGCTAAATTAATGCATCTGACCATTGTCAGAAAAATATTTCTATTGGCAATTCCTGCTTACAATATTGTATGATCTGACCACCGTCTGTACAAAGCTATACAAAAATAACTTGCATTTTGATGATAGTTTTTCTAAGTTCTTATGTCGTCTGCTTATTCTTATGTATGTGTGTTAAGATGAAATTTTAGAAGAAAAATCTATGTGAACTTTTTGATATAATCGCCTTAGTATTACATATAATTAACTTTAAAGTTTGCTTACTGTATTTTAAAAAATTTCATATCTAATATTTATGACTTAAATAAATATAAAAATGAATTTATATGATATTATTTTCTTTGCAATATTCATTAAAAATATTAAATAAAAATGTGGTTAATAAATGTTAAAGATGAATTTTAAAATTTTTTTCAAAATGTATCTTTTTCGAAACTAAAATGTATTTTTCTTGAAATTTCACTGGCAACACTGCTTTGTGTATAACAGCCATACCTTAATAAGAGCGGAAAGCGTTTTCTAGCTGTAGAAAGTTCTCATGCTCATACAATTTGTATGAAGCATACCGAAATAGCGCGGCGGTAACGCTTTGTAATTAGAAAATCCAATTTTGACAGCGCATTTAATAGGTAAGTTGGGCGCTGTTGTTGATATATAATGGCAACCTAGCTGTTTTAGGTGAATATAGCGGTTTTTTCCATTTTTAATTTATATTATGTTTGTTTTATTAATCAGGAAAGTTAACAATACTGTTCTTGACTCATCGTTGATGCTTTTATTTAGGTATGGTATTTCAGCGTAAAAGATAAGCGGACGAAAACTTTCCGCCTTCAACTCTAATTTAGCTATGGCTGTAAGGGAGGGAAAGCTGGATAATTATGATATGAAAAGGATGTGTGTCACCAGTTGGCAACGTTTGTAAGACATCTTTAAAGATGGATGCACGACAATGTTAATTCCTACACGGCGTGTGGGGGTCAGCCAGAAGAAATCGTCCACGAAATTTTATAACTAGTGTCGCGAATATCGGGCACGACACAAAGCAAAACAATGTCGCTCTTCTTGTCGTTTATAAGATACATAAGATTACATGGACTGCAATGTCGCCTACGTTGTCGCCAATGACTTTATGCATGACAATATTGTCTTTTTGACGTCCATTCACGCCAATGTCGTCAACGGATGGGTGCTCGACAATGCCATATTCTTTGTCGTCACCGAATGTATGCGCAACAATTTCGTTAAAAATAATAGTTAATGAAAATTATTCTTAAATCATTCTTAAAACCTTCATATATTTGTGATTTCACTTGCGAAAACACTGCCTGCGTCTTCTTTAACTACTCTCCCTTAAATGAATATTTGCTTTACATTGTTGTTAAGTTTTTATCATATCGTTATTTTACCGTAAATATATTTTTGTAAACTAGTTCCATAGAAACTCATCTTTGAATCTTTTCTCGAATACAGTATTCAACACTTTGTCTTTCATATTGTGGTCAATACAGTTTGATAGATGACAACTCCTAAGACAATGTCGCTTATACTGTGCCACTTAGAGTTTGATGGACGGCAATTTAGAAGTCAATGTCGTGCAATCTATCCCTCGTAAAGTTTAATAGAGGGCTCCAAACAAGACGTTATCGCCCATACTGTAGTACACGACGATTTCCCTTAAGTTGTATTCTAGAAAACCTTAAAGATAGGGAGCAATTCGTGCATAAATCATCGACGACGATGTCGTCAACGACAATCTGGCCGACTGCGAAAAGAGCGAGTAATAGAAACGCCCTTTTCCCAGTCTTATCATTTCCTATTCCTTGAATTGTTTTTATGCTTTAACATTTCAAAGTTATTGATAAAAAATTTAATTTTTAAACAAAAAATAAGCACCCATATGATTTTACGTTGTATGTAAATTCTTTTAATTTATTTCTTTCTTTTTGAAAATTTTGCCGGCAACTCATTGTTCTCAATTTAGAAATTGCTATTATTTGTTTGTATTGAATAAATGCTATTGTTATAATTTTTTGTTAAGTGGGTGTTTATTATTGTATTTTCAATATTTCAATATTATTTCTCAATTTCAAATAATAAACAGGTGTTGAGGAGGTGCTTTTTAGTATAATTTAATTTAATTTCAATGTAGTTTTTGTACTTTATAATTGTTTAAATTGATTGCTTAATTTAGGTGTAATTTTTACGAATATTTGTGAGTTTGAGTGTATTTAAATTTTTTTATTTTAAAGCCGTTTAAATAGTGTACATAAATGTCTAGTCTACTGGGTAAGTTGTATTAAAAGAAAAAAAAAACCAAATACAATTTTATGAATTGGCGACAAATTAAAATAAATTAAAAACGTTTTATGAATGTCCGACGGGTTTCAATTTAAACTTTAAAAATAGCGAAAGTGATGAGTTAAACTAAAACTTATTCTTAAATTGAAGACACCTGTTCAGGATTATGACCATTGATTATGTTAAATTCGAATTTTTTAAACACGAATCAAATAATCTAAGAAACATGACCAAACTGGAACAAAGACTTACGGTCCATTTCATCAAGTTCAGCTATAATTTTCAATTCATATAACTATCAGTTAATAATATGTTTATTGACAGTTATAGTTATAGGTAAATATTACTAAACTTAATGAAATTGGCCGTTAATCTTTTTTTTTTATTGTTAATATTAACCCCCATATTCATAAAAATATATTTAATTAATAAAAGGTTTATTACACAAATTTTCATAGAAAATTCGTTTCATAAGCCTGCCATAAACCTAAAATATTTTTTTTTAAATATGGGGGTAAATATTTTGTCTTTTTAACTTTAATAAAAACTACAAAAATTAATTAATTAGTTAATAAAAATCTAAGCTATAAAATTAATTTTTGCTTTATTGCAAAATTTTAAAAATATTGCAAAATATTTAAAATAGTGCACATTTTTTTAAATAGTGCAAAATATTTAAAAATATATAAAAATTTCGAAAAATTTATAAAATAATGAGAACTAGATAATTTTCAAAATTTTGTATACTTCTTAGAAGGGGTGAACTTAAATTTTTTAAGATTTATTAAAACTTTAAGTAAGGTCTAAGCAACTTTTCAATAAATCAAATTTAAAAAAAAATATACATATAAAACTTTAGATATAAACGATCAACTAATTTTTAATTTATTAAATTTGAATTTGTAAAAATATTCAGCCTTATTGTGAAAGTCGATGTAGACAGGTCGACAGCAACGAAACAATATTTGTATTTTTTTAGTCGATATTGACAACGATCTGTTACAACTGGCACTCACTTGGTATTTTCTACAAATTTTTTTATAAATAGTCGATATAACGTTCTTAGAAAATTCGCCTTGACTAAAAATGTAAAAGAAATAAGTTATTATATTCCTTAAAAGTCATCTAAGATATACGAAAAACGAAATGCCGACGCATTTTGCATTATTTCGGTTTAAAAATGTTATTAAAAAAAAAAAAAAATCTTCCTCAGAAAGTAGAATTGATCATGCGCCGGTGAATTACACACATTTTATAAAAAAAAAGATTTAATTTAAACGAAAAGCTTTGTACTAAAAGTTGAGGCCTACACTTTTATTAAAAATCTTGTTCTGGAATCTCTAAAAGTCACGAATTGTTAAACTAGTGCAATTAAAAAAAAAAATCATGTAAATGGCTTTAATTGGACATATATGTTTATGTGCCAATATGCAAAAGTATCGTATGTCGAATATTGTAGTTTGCAGATATCCTTAGTTTTGTTTTTTCGAGGAGTTTTTATCTATAGTTCTGTATATTATCGTATTATGTCGTAAAGTTGTTACTTTAATAGAGGCTGAAAGTACATGTTAAAAAAAATTTGTGTAGATATAAAAATTTTTACGTATTTTCTACTTGTAATAAATCAGTTTTGCCTTATATCCACTTAAACAACTTTTCCATATGACCACATTTATACCTGCTTTTGTTGATTAACGACCTTAATTCAGATCAAATTGTAAATAGTTCCTCGAACGTGTAATCGAGTTATGGGTAAATAATGCCAATTCGTAACGACATTTGAACAACAGGCTAAAAAGTGCTTACTTGAAAAAATAACGATTTTAGTACATGCCATTTTTATAAAAAAGCGCAAAAAGTGCTAAAATTTAAAACACTTAAAATTTACATTCAATTGAATTAAAACACAAAGAATTTGCATCCTTTTAAAATTAGGCGTTTTATAACAAAATTTGCCATTCTTGAGCATCCTTGTCTTCATTATATAAATCACTATCTATGTGATGTTGTGAATTTTTGTATGTTTCTTAAGAAAAAA
Source organism: Pollenia amentaria (assembly GCA_943735925.1). NCBI lineage: Eukaryota > Metazoa > Arthropoda > Insecta > Diptera > Polleniidae > Pollenia > Pollenia amentaria. The sequence goes on along the minus strand of OX031007.1, from coordinate 179,557,007 downwards.
ATTATTAGCCATAAATCGTCGTTTGAGACTATAATTCATATAAAGGAAATATCTTCAACGTAATTTAATTTTGAAAAAATTCATTAAACTAAAATAAGTCCTTTCAACGCGAGCATTTGAGTACGGATATATCAGTATGCTTATAGCAAAACTAGCAAGTTAAATAAATGGTCCAAGACTTATCCGTGCTTTCAATGTTTTTCCATTCACACGTCCTTAAACTTTTCAGAAAGTTTTCACGACTCGATATTGCCAGAGAAGCAAAAAAGTCTTTATACCGAACCAAATGTAAAAAAGGCGCTCATTTCTTGAGTTTTAGGTACTTAAAAAGGGCTAAATCTAGCTTGAAAAGGGTTAAGTTGCCATCACTGTATAAATCTGAGCCAATAATTTTATAATATCACTGAAAACTCTTTTATGTCTTTCAGAGCTCCACTCATAATACAATCTTAAATCTTGTCAAAGTTGCAAAAACACATGTTGTATTCATATCTTGTTTCAAACCCTTTAAAAGATTTAAAACTTTATTATGAATACAAAGTTCAAATAAAATTATAAGAAACAAATTAAATAAAAAGAAGTTTTTCCAACTTACCTTTCATTATAATCGCTGATAATTCGGAAGCATTTAAATGCATGTAGAGATTTTCCGACGAGGGAGTTGTGGATGTTGTTAAATTAGCAGCCATGTTAAAGCGAGGTATTTGACAACTTTAAAATGATAAGCAGTTAAACTTTAACCCCAACAAAAAAAGGTTTAATAACCAATTTTTTTTAATAGAGAAATTAAGTTTCAGTAAATCCCACGTTTTTGCCTTTTCTTTTTTTTTCTGGTAAAAAAAAGTAGCGCGTAATCCAAAAAATATAGGCGGGCGTTAAGTTTGAACTTTTTGTTTTCAAAATTATTATATTTTTGCTAATTGTTTTAAGTTGTTAATATAATTTTGCAAGATGTTTTTGTTATTATTTAAAAGCACAACACTTTTTTGAATTTTTTTTTTCAAACTAAAATTATCTTATTTAAACAATTTTTTTTTTTTCAATAGAAATTTTTGTTGTCAACAATTTGTAATTTTGTATGTACATAAATAATTTTTGTAAAAACTTGATTTTTTTTAAATTATTATTTTCTTTTAACAAAAACTTATTATTATTTTTTTAATATAATTTGTTTTTTGAAAATTTCTACACACGCGCTATCAACATCCGCCAGCATTGGTAGTCGTTAACGGACTGAAATGTTTTCAACCACGTCTATACAACAAATGCTGTGTAAACATTTCGCACATTATTGGTATGGCCCAGCCACGGCAAGAAACGACCCGGCTTTACCTGCAACATTTTCAATGAACGAACAAATACCAGCGTCATACAGCACAAAACAATACAAACTCGTATAAAGTAACCTTTAAAACAAACACCCACACTGGGTAAAATTTAACTAGAAACAACCCATCGAACTCATGCCGGTTGTGAGTGTGAGTGCAACATGCTCGATATCGTTGAGATGACTCAACAAATGTCATCTCGAAACATATTTGTATTTTGCATAGTGCATCGATGCACTTTTGTTGTTGTTGGTGTTTTTTCTTTAATTGGCGCCTGCATTGAAGTCATTTCACATTGTTTTTGTAAAATATTGCATTTTTTGTTAAGGTTGTATTGTGTTCGGGTGCTATTCGGTTCGAAAAAAGTTCTAACATGTTGCTCGTGTTTGTAAGTAATCACACCTATTTTTATTCGTATATTTCAGTATCATTTTGTTGTTGTGCTTCTTTGTGTTTTGTGTGTAGTTTTGTACTGAAATTTATGAATGAAAATTTTGTTTTTGGCTGTGGAGGTTTCAAAATAAAAATTTCTTTTTAAAAAAGATTTTTCTAGCATGCTATATTTATTATCTATTTTTTTTTTAATTGAATTCATTCGTATTTGGGCAATTCCATAGTGACGGGTGTGACCACAATACTCACATGTTTTGTTATAATTTCAAAATATAAAATTTATCATTTGAAAAAAGGATGTGATTCCCAAGCACTCGAAGCTTAAAAATTGTTAATGACAGTTATACATTAAAAGAACATGATTTCTGCTCAGAATGGCCATCAGAAGGTTGTGACCCTACAAATCTCAGAATTTTGGAGTTATAACTTTAAGGATAAATTCTGTAAAATTTAGGTAGAGCGTGTAGGTTATCGTTCAATGTTTTTTGATTGTATTATATACATACTGACTGGAAAAATATATTTTTCACTAAAAAAAAGCTTATTCAAATTGTGACGGGTGTGACCACCTTATGGGACGGGAGTGACCTAGTATGAAAACTCGAAAAGGTTAAAGAAAAATAAATACATTTTATTAAATTCATTAACTTAATAAACGTTAAAATAAGCTCATTAAAAAAAATTACATAAATTTATTCGCTATCAAAATATTCCAGGCGAGTATTTTTTTTAAATAATTTAAATTTAGCTTCGTTCGTGGCGGGCAATATTTATAAAATAGAGATTTTTCAATCTTAATTGTTGGATTTTCTTCTTGAAATAAGTTGTAGCATGTATAGAAATCTTTTTTGCATTTTTTCACGACTGCCAGTTAAAGGATTTTTTTCTACAAGTTTTACGTCATTCATGTACATGTCGACTAATATCAGCCCTTTTAAAAAAGCATATAAGTTTTTCAACGTCACCAACTGGAATTATAATTCTTGGGCTAAGTAAAGACACCTAATATTATGAAGGAAACTCTTTGAAGAGTAACTTAATAACAGCATTTTTTTTAGGGACTACGAGGAAGGTTCGTTAAACTTTAGTGACTGCCCTTTTAATGAACGTTGTGATTATGAAAACTACCAATTTAAGAAGTATTCTCAGCTTGGTTTTCAACTTTTTTCCGTTGTCTGCTCTTTTGCTTTCTTTCTCGATCACTTTTTCTTTTTTCTTCCAATGATTTCTTATAAATTATAGCATTTCTTCTTTTTCTGTCCCTTTCTCTTTGTAAAGCCAAATTCAGTTCATATTATTCTTTTCTATTTATGGCACCCATTGAAATAAGAGGAGTTATCCTTGGTGTGATGGGTGTGACTAAATATTACCTATAACTTAATACTAGGACATTTAAAAGGTGGATCACAAAATATCATAACATTATTAATAACACTCACATTGATATTGTTGAAAAGTAGCAAGCATTTTTTTTGTGAAGTAATAATTTTATTTAACTTTTTCAACATTTACTGCGACGGGTGTGACCGAAAATTTAAATTTTTTAAATTAATCCATAACTCACTTATTATAAAACATACAAAGTCGAACTTTAACCAAAAATAAGCAAGAGTATATTATTTCCAGAGATAACAGTTTTTAATAATTCTGAGAAAGGGATTTAAAAAAAAACGAAAAATAAACGCCGAACGTTTAAAGAGGTAATAAATTATCAAAAGTTATTTTCTGGAATGAAATATTTATTATTAATTAATTCATTTATTAATGATGTGCTAATACTCCCAATCTTCATTTATGACTAAAAACACTGAAATTTATTGTTGTGGGAAAGCTAGTTTCTATGCGCATTTCGCTGGTTTCTTAGGCCAGCTCGTCAGGAAACTTTTTCAAATACTTTAGAAAAGCTAAAAATATTTTACAAGTAAGACCATAAAGTGAATAAGAATTTTAAACACTAAAGTATTTGGAAAAAGTTTCCTGACGAGCTGGCCTAAGCAACCAGCGAAATGCGCATAGAAACTAGCTTTCCCACAACAATAAATTTCAGTGTTTTTAGTCATAAATGAAGATTGGGAGTATTAGCACATCATTAATAAATGAATAACTTTTAAGAGGTAAAAAAATGTATTCAGTTTATGCTCATTTCAAAGAGCTGCAAAATTAATAAAAATAAAAAAATTTACTTATTTTTATTTGTGAATAATTGTCAATTTCTTGTTAGCATGAATTGACCGTATTTTATTAAAACTATGTAAAATTTGTTTTCCCTATGAATGGTCGTTTTGCGTGGAAATGTCCATTTATAATATTGTCAATATTTTAAGTAGCATAAATGATAAGCCGTCGAGGTAGCATAATTAAAATTATTTTCAATAGTATTTTTATATGTGATACAAAGTTTGATTTTTAATTGGTTATACAAATCTGTAATATTTTTTAGTATGTGATTTTCTATTTTGCTCCACACAATTTCATAGAAAACAAGTTGAAACAAGTTTCAGTGTTATATTCGGCTGTTCCGAATCTTTGATACCCTCTACCGAGACTAAGATTGTATCGGAAGTGGGATTTATATGGAATCTATAAGTTATGAACAAATCTTAACAAGAAATTACCTAACAGTATAAAAATTCGTTGCGGTTTTAGGCATATTCCAAGAGCAAGTTCTACAGAATTGGCCTTATATGATGCCTGTGGTAAAGTATTGACTGGTCTGCCAGAACTTTAGTCGTGCATACTAAATTCTACCAAAATAGCACTTTTGCCTACGTTTTTAGGTGTACGAAGGTGGGAGTTATATAGATCCTATATTTAAAAATGGACCGATCTATGGACAAATTGATGCAAAAGTTGATGGCAATTGGTGCATTCCGCCCCCAATTTATGTTTTTTTTTTTATAGAATTATTAATTTTTGAATGAAGATTGTTCCACATTTGAGTCTATTACTATTTTCCTACTGCATCGACTGTGCTGGATTTTAATCTCAATCTGCTTAGATAAGCTCGAAACAACCTGACACTATAATTGTTCTTTTCTTGTGAGTCTTTCGGAAGTGAGCGTGATTTCAACAGACAGACAGACGGATACAGCTAAATCGACTAAGAATTACTCAAGGACCCAGAATATATATACTTTATGGGGTCTTAGATAAATATTAAAAAAGTTTCACACCAAAGGACAACATTAGTATTCACTGGTTGTGAAGGGAATACAAATAAGCAAATAAATAAGTCAAGGCCGTAAAGTTAAAGAGTTATCCTGACCCACAATGTCGATCGAAAACACGTCTCTCATTATCGTTTTCATTAGCGCCCGACTAACTGTCACCTTGTCGGTTGTCAGATTTTCGTTTATAACAGTGATGGAAAATTCAATACTATTGTAAAATTGTCAGTACGTTTTCATTTTAAAATACCACTGTACCTCCACTTCAGCTTTAGTACTATTTTCTTGATACCCACAAAATGTATTATTCTTTTTTCGTTTAGGTTATTGTTGTGTTGCTTCTAGATCGATTCGATAACAGTATAACATAATACAAACATATTGACGTAGCCCAAAAATGATTTTACTTGAAATTTTTTGATGCACTTAGAAAGAAATTTGATTTCGAAAATATAACTTTAATTATGATTTACGATTTTACGCCTGCAAATGTTATTGCTGGTAAGACCAATAGCATTTCGCAAATATTATTGAACAAAAGAAATTTAAATCGATAAATCGCCAATTTTGTGAGTTGAGTGATCTCCCAGAAATAAAAGATTAAAAAATGGAAGAGTTATATCTCTGTGATATAAGGATTAAGTTTGACTTATAATTCTGTGTTTTTGTGCTGCAGTGAATTAATTGATTATTCTAAAATTTATTTTTGTTTTAAATGTAATTTTCTAGTCGAACTTTAACGTGCGGCATCGTGGTATTGCCTATTAATTATTAATTTTTTGTTTCGTGAAGTCCAGTTTTAAGTATTAAATAATTGAATAAGTGAAGTATACATAGACGTTAGCCTTGATTCATTCTTATGGAAATAAAAGTACTTCTGAGCAATTAAAGAGCCATAAAATGTTTTTTATTTGTTTTACCCGTGAGAAACACATCTCCATTAGATTAAGGAAAAACGTAGTCCCAAAAAATGGACGAATTTATGTTTTCTGATATTTTACGTATTGCTATCGGAGTTTTGTTAATATCCAATTCATCAGTAGCGGGTTAGCTCAAGTTTTTAATGCAAAATGGTACGAAAATTAAAAAAATTAATTTTTTAAATTAAAAAAAAAAACGAAAGATCTATTAAATTCAAAGGATAATTGTTGTTACAGTTAAAATATTACTAATAATGTCGTATCAAGATGAATTAACTCTTAAGTTTTCTGCATTTTAGTTCAGCTTTGTTTTATAAAAAGTATCAAAATGTTAAATAACGTTCTATTTTGTTTGATGGTCAGTTTTTAAATTTTTGAACCCTGGTTTCTAATATACTCCATTAATTTATTGTCAAACAACCATATTTCCATATCACCATTCGACAAATTTACTCCTAGTTTTAAAATAAAAATCGGCAAACCATGTAAATTAAGCCATACAAATATATCTCGTGCTACTTGATTTGCTACAAATGGCGACAACAAAGCAGTTAACAAAAAAACATCTGGTTTCAACAAAAAAGGTTTGTGAAAAAATTTAATAATCCAATAAAATTTTGTTTATTTATAGTTATGTTTTAAAGATTATTATATATTTTATTTTTATTAAAACATATTAAGTGGTGGTGTTTCAAGTGATATTAAAGGAAAATTTTCATTGAATATTGCAATAAAATGCGTCTGTAGACAACCACAACTCTATTGACCTATTTTGACATTTCGTCGGCTGATAATTTAATTGTCGTATGTGGATTCCGATAGTTTCGAGTAAATTGAGTTTGAAGTTTGAACTCTTATAAAATCCACATACGACATTTAAATAATAAATTAATTTTTTGTTCGTTTTATATGGAAATTTGTCGTATGTGTTACATACAGTTACATACGACATTTAATTTGAAAATTGCTTCAGCAAATACCACATACGACAAACTCAACACTCCATATCTCAAAACCCGTATGAGGTATCGAAAAACTGATTACGCCAAATGAAAAATCAGGTCGGAAAACCTAAGGAGTCGATCTTAACTCAAAACTGCAAAAAATCCACATACGACATTTAAATTATCAACCGACGATATTTATATTTTTGTGTAATTCCTAATTTAAAAAATTAAAAGCAAATTTTTTTTTAAGTTTCTAAAACCTTTTTTTTTTTTACTGTCATACTGAAACCAAACGTTGTAAGTTAATAAACGATTACTTAATGCAGTTTTAATATTATAAAACTGCATTAAGTAATGTACCCACGATCGCTGAGGAAAATTAGCAACATCAATGGCTCAAAATAATAGTGATATGCTGTTCTATTAATTATAAAGTTTACTTGAATACAATGAACATTTGATCGGATAAGAAGATGATTTTTATTATTGTTATATCTTGATCTTACGAATCAGTGTAGGAAATAACAACGTATACTCGCTCACATACGTTTTAGGTGAGACCCATTTAAAAATTGTTAACTTAGTGACATCCGTATCAGCTGGATTTTTCTTCGTAATTGAAGAACTTTCGGCAGCAGTCAAATAGTAGCAACAACTTTTTTTTAATATTTCTTGTATAATTTATTGTGGCTTTGAATAAGTTTGAACAGCTGAGTAGTTTCTGGTGACAACACTTTAGATTTTACAATAGTTAAAATAATCCAAGATCATAAAAACGATTTAAAATTCTTCAACTTTGCCTACAAAAGTTTCAAATAAAATTTTTTTATTTTTATATCTTTAACAAAAGGCTCTTCTAAAAATCTAGAGAAACATTTAAGTTTTTATCTACAATTTAGAGTCAATGGACTTCTTATCAGTTTAAAATTTTAAACAAATTGATAAGATAGATGCATACGTTACTAAACTATATACATACATACATTCATATTCATTATATTGATTAAATTTTGACCTTGATATATTTAAATAAAATAAAAAAATATTTGTCATTTTATATTCATAACATTAATATCGCAGCAATATAAATAACTAGACGAGTTTCTAACAGTTTGATGTCTCATTTATTCAGACATCAACTCTTTACTTGTTTATGCTGTTTTTGTGGTCTGGCGGCTTTAAATATTAATTTTATTTTTGTTTTAATAATGAAAACAAGTAAGAGTGTTATATATTTTGCTGGAATGGATCGTAAATTTCGCTTTATTTTTTCTAAGCAATTATATAATTACGGATAAAGATTGAAAAACCACAATGAACTCCGTTGGACATTTTAACTAATATAGAATATGGGTCGTGATTTCATGAAGTCCCCGAAAAAATTGTTGGGACGATATAGATCACACGTTATTATTTTAATAATACAAATTCGTTGTTAGAAAATTAGGCTAGTATGATTTTACTTAGCCCTTAACGAATGTCATTCACAAAATTCTAAGTTAAAGATTAATGCACATTTTAATAATTCGTTCCTGAAGTGAACGGGCCCAAATAAATTATTGGTTTCGGTTAAATTTGTCCTCTAACACGAATGCGCATATGAGAACAAAGTTTAACCCTTCTTAAAGAAAATGTTATTGTGGAATTTCGGTTTTTTGAGTTTGTTCAATAAACTAAATCGTTTTTGAGTTACGCGAACATATGCTTCGCAACCTCCTCCATTTACGAAATAACGGTATGTCTCGAAAACCAGAGCTAAACTAAAAAAACGGTTAGCACCAATGGACGTAGTAGTGCCCAGCTTGTCTCAAAAAAAAGTGTCAATTTATAGCACAGTGTATTTCATCTCAACAAGTCAAGTTGTTTACAAAAATATTTAATATTTTTTACAAAATATCTCTGATATTGGACGCGGGTTTTTATCAAGAAATTATCTGAGATCTAGAATTGATTAAGCAAACAAAATATTTAATTAATCCTCTTATTGAGGTCTTATTTCTTTTTTTATAAAAAAATATTAAATTATAATCTACGCTTGTAATTATTTTCCGTGCTGATATATTTTCAAAATCAGGCTAATGGTTTAAACTTGCACAATGGGTTGATAAAGCTGTTTTTTGTGCATAGCTTTATGTTAGAAATGTTGAAAATTATAAAGATTCCAACAATATCCAGGATTAATTTTAAGTCAAATACTGAAAATGTAGCCCAAAATTATAGACATTTAATTGTTAAAAATAGAAACGGAAATTAAAAATTTATTTAAACTGTAATAGATTAGGTTTAAATTGGAAAACCTTTTTGTGTTTTTGTTAATTTTGTTAAATTTATTAAAAATTGTTAATTTTTTGTCAAATATTCAAGAAAAAATCCCTGAAGAAGGCACACAACGGTGTGCCGAAATATTGGATTCAATAAATTTAAAATTTTTTATAAAAAAAGAAATAAGACCTCAATAAGAGGATTAATTAAAAATTGTTAAAGGTCGAATAAGAGTCAATTTATACAAACAAAATATTATCAACATCCACGCGAATATCGTTCGTTACTTTCTACAATATTTTTATTCATAAAAAAATAGGAAAGCTATAATTGGATATATGTTTTTAATTTCGGTCCTGTAAAAAACTACATGTAGCAGTAATTCACAATTCTATTCAGTCGAACGACTTATCAAAAACATCGTGCGGCTCCCACATTAAATATGCAAACTCAAATGACTCAGCTACTTTACAAGAAAATGCAACTACCCAGCGGGAAAAAGAAGGAGTATGGAGGCCTTCTAGAAGGCTTCTGTACTCCTTCTTTTGGATGTACAAGGCCTGCTCGCTCCATTCCATACTCAAATCTTTTTTACACACGTTGTCATTGCGGGGAAGGCCTTCCGCTTTCCTTTCTTTCGTAGGCCTTTTGAAAGGCATTTAAATAAATGGCTTTTAGAAGGCTTTCCAGAGAATGGCTGTCAAAAGGCCTTAGAATAATGTTTATCTTGAAGGGTTTCTAAGAAAGGTTTGTTAAAAGGCCTTTCAATTAATGGCTCTTAGAAGGCCTTTCAGAATATCCTTGTAAAAATGCCTTTGATTAAAGGTCATATTGAAGGGTTTTTAATAAATATAAAATATGAATAAATTTAAGAAAAATATAAAAGTTTACTCTTTTATAAGAGTGTGGAAGGTGTATCTTATATTTTATACCAAAGATCCAAGGCCTTCTATGAGGCATTCTTTCTTTTTAGGAAGGCCTTTAAAAAGGCCTAAAATAAGAAGGTCTTCTGAGTTTCCCGCTGGGTATGAGCGCATAGAATCTATCATTTTATTAAATGTTTCTTAAACATTTGCCAGTCGAACAGACTTGTCAAAAATCTGTAACTCAATTCATTTTTAAGCCACACTATCATACTTTATTAGCACATACGATTTTGTTGACAACTCATACGACTGAATAGAATAAACGATAGATTTTATGCAATCAGAGTTGTATTTTCTTGTTAAAGGCGAGTTTGCACGTAATACAATATATTACGTCTTGGTATAATAAAATATTACGAAATTCTCTCCGTGTTTAAAAATAAATAAAAGTGTGTTGTATTTTTCATGTTTACACGGATGGTATAAGTAAAATCAAAGAAAAGATATTAAACATCTAAATTAATAACAAAACAATCTGATGGTTACAGTTCTACAATATTTACAAAAACAACATGAACATTTCCTGAGTTGATATTGGTTGTTTTTGTTATTATATAAAAATGTTAACACCTTCAATATTTACTTTAAAAAATACTCTGTAGTGCGATCCACAAACTTTTTTTACGATAACAGTATCGTAAAATAAATAAAACGAAAATTTATCGTTAAAAATGTTACTGAATAGCAACAGTAACATTTTTAACGATATTCGCAGTCGATTAAAGTCAGCTGTTACTGTAGCCATTTTTTTTTTTTTTTTTTTTTTTGTTATCTTAACGCAAACAACTTTTGAGTGATAGTGTGACTTTGACAACAAATTATGCAAAAAAATTTATGTCGGATAGAATTCTGTCAGATTTTCGTGTGACTGAATCGTACGATTGTGTAGGATAATGAATCCGGGCATTTACTGCATATAATTGACTAGATACGTATACTTTTGCGACGTCAAGAAATTATGGCATCCTTAACAATATGAAGGGTGATCGAAAAGAAACGAACGGGTCTTAAAAGCCTACAATATCTTTTTTCTAAATTAAATTACACTTTTTTAAACGTTTTCGATAGCTTTTTTTCAATATTTGCAAAGAAATCTCTGGAATTTCTTCTGTAGACAATATTTGAGTTGGGGATATGTTCGGTGGCTTATTCACTTACAGACGCTCTTTTAAATATTTCCAAAGGAAGTGATTTAAAGCAGCGAACGTTGCTTTTGAAAAAAATGCCTTAAGCAAAAATGTCTTGCACCAATTCCACTGTTTGGCTTGCTGTATGCGCTGTGGATTCATCACATTGATCCATTAATTTCTTCCATTGGTTTTGTATGTTACGAGAGGTTTCGCCAAGTATGAGTTGGATGTGTTCTTCTGCCTTGGGGATTCCGCTTCTGGCTATATCGAATTATTGAATCTAAGCTTAAAGGTTTGCCTCGAGGTATGTTGTTCAAACTTGGTATAACTGACAGTAGGCTTGTTGGGCTTTATTGATATGGTTTTCGAGGACCTCTTTAGAGAATTCGGATGATGTTGTTATGCATCACAGGTAGCAAAACGACTGGACGGCTTCGATTCTTCGTTCTACTATAAAACTGTATGCATTTACCTTGATAACTCTCATTTCCTTGTACTTGGATTTGTTTATTTTAAGATCGCATGATGACGCTTTAGTTGCTATTCCAGTCAGTGTTTACTGCATGTCATCAAAAGAACACTTAATAGGGTAAATTTCCGCTAGGATTTTGCGTTGCCCATACTCCGCAATTTAATTTTTTGACTAAACCATTTAGTTGAAACTAACCGTCGTTACTAATTATCAGATATACTCTTTGTGTTGAAGCAGTTGGTCATGCTGTTTAATCATAAAGCTCTCCATTTTTAACTTATCAAGTCTTCTTTTCAGCAATCCAAAAATATTAAAGAAAATCATGAAATTACAGACTACCTTAATCTCTTCGCTTTAACGAAAAGGGCTACTTTTGCAAACAACATAAATGATCACAGCTCCTCCCCTCTCTTGAGTGTAATTACTACAGTTAAGTCTTTAGGGCATAAAACATCATTGATAAAATAATTACTTAGAAACACGTTATCCATATTAAACTCTTTGATGCCGATATTGTGAAATTGTCTTTTAATTTTCTATTCCAAGTTCGCAAGTACATTCGGAAGATTGTGTTTTGTAAAAAGTTCATATCAAACTTCCCAGTAAAAATTAAAAGGGATCAGGGTTTTACTTTTATAATGCAAATTAAGTGCTTACAAACCTGGGCCCTATTCCACGAAACAACTTATCAACTTTTCACTTTGCACTTATCAAAAATTTGTTGGCAAAGTGATAAGTGTTTCTGTTCCACAAATATTCTTTGCAAATCTCACTTTGCAGTAAGCAAAGTTTTGCAAAGACTTTGCTCTCTTTGAAAATACTTTGCCCTCTTTGCAAAAACCTTGCTCTCTTTGCAAAGTCTTTGCGCTTTCATGCAAAGTGAGTGTGCAAAGCGTTCCACAAAGCATTTAATCATCTTCGTATTTCTGTCGTATCACATTTCACTTTGCGTTGCTAAATAAAATTTATTAAAATGGAGAAAAAACTGGCAGTTTTAAATATTATTAACACTAGGCCATAAATACCCACAGTAAAAATCTTACATCATTCTCTCTAGTATTTTGTCAAAAAAATGCAATTGTATCCCCCTTTGTGATATAAGATTACATATAAAAAGAAAATAGTTTTTTGTCTCCACTGAAAATATGTAAGTTTTGAGTTGACGCTCTTCAGAGGAAGCAGTGCGCTATATATATAAATGTGTATATATTGTTAAATTTGTTAACTAATAAATAGAGAATTAAACCCTAAAGAAGGAACACAAAGCAGTGCCGAAATTTTGGATAAAAAAAATTTAAAATTTTTATATAAAAAATATGTCCTCAAGGTCGTAAATATTATTATACCATCTAAAGAATAAGGGTCAAATAAATACATATGTATGTATTATATTTAGAACATATTAAAGTTTATATATCATTTTGAAGGTTAAAAAATAAGCTAAACAGGTTGCCTGGGAGGAAGTTTTGAAACGTCATCGTGTTTTAAAATAAAACGTCTATTTAAACGTCGACATCTCTTTGGAATGTTCTGCAAACTGTTGATTTTGCAACACCATGTATGGCTGCAACTCCATGGTACTGGCAACCATTTCCGAGCCAATACAAGCACAGTAGCAATTGATTTTCAGCCGACAGAGCATTACTGCGCTGTGTATTGTGTTTTAATTTTTCGCCAATTTTATATAAAATGAAATCTTTAAAATTAAAGTTTTGTAGTCCCGAAAAATTTATTCGGTCTCTATAATTTCTTGTTATAACCTCTTCTTCAATATCGTTAAACAAAAACTCACGTCTTAACATTTTAAAAGCTTCAAAAGATATAAGAATATGAATTTGCAAAGCGATCGTTTACCTTGCAAATTTTTGACCAACTTATCAAAATTTCCTTTGCAAAAATAGAATTTACAGTTTTTGTGGAATGAAACAGCATAATTATTTGCAAAGTCTTTGCAAATTACACTTTTCAATATTAACTTTGCACAAGAGAACGTACGTGGAACAGAAATTGCGAAGAGAACATAAAAATTGCAAAGACTTTGCAAATTACACTTATCAATTTCAACTTATCACTTATCAAATTTAATAGTTCTGTGGAACATAAAGTTTTGCAAATTGACGAAAAATTCGATAAGTGCAAAGTAAAAAAGTTGATAAGTTGTTTTGTGGAATAGGGCCCTGCTGATGGGATGCATGGTTTAAGTATGGGAAGTTCGCGGTTTGGAAGACTACTTTCTCCTGCCAATAAGCGCGTCTTGAACCTAACGAAACCCGCGATTTGATTTCTGTTATTTATTTAAGAATTTGTGGGCTTGCTAAAAAAAACCTTTCGTCTCGTAAAGGACTTTCGTTGTCATACGTTTATATGTGTATAGAATATTTGTAAATGCTTAAATTTTTTCATAAGTGTTCACTGCACCATAATAACTCTTTAATTGGAGCACACAATTATGCGCTTTTTCTCTCAATCACGATTTTTTTACTAAGCTACAGCGCAATTTAATTACATTTTCAGTTGAAGAACCCTTTAACCATTATCGCCATGCTTTTTCTGTATGCTAATTCCAATCTTTGCCTCGTAACAACTTTCCAATTATACAACTCTCTTGCTCCATGTGGTGTTATGCACATAAACGCACCTAAAACTGGACAATTGATTTGCAAATGATATAAAGAATTTAACAAAAAACAAATCCTAACAAATCTTCAAATAATCAAAGATTCATTCTACGAAAAGCGCAGACTAACATTCAACCATTGAATAGAATTTAAACCAAATGCAAATAGATAAATATTTATCAGTTTGTACCCGAGTCAAAGCTAAACCAGGCTAGATTATACAACAACATACTTAAAGATGCAATGTAAAGGTAATGTAATCATTCCAGAAAATATATTTACGGAGGGATGTTTTTGTAACAGCATTTTGAAAGAACTCACACACCGCCTTAATGAATAACGAAGAAAAAATACGTTGGAGTTTTTGTTTTTAGGTTGATTGGCTGGTTGGTTGTTTGGATTAGCGACTAGATCTCATTACCCAAAGACTCCATCAAGACGGCATGAAAAAAAATAAAAAAAACAGCTTTCATAAGAGGGAGCGATTGAGCTTATAATACAAATTAGCAATTGATATTTTAATGCTAATTCCAAAATGTTCAGAGATGGGATAATCCAAATCATTACTTGTTTAAATTATTCATCTACTTATAAAAGCACAACCTAAAAGGCATATATTACCGCAACAGTTGTGCAATTCCAAGACGATATTCCTGCTATAGATTTTACTGTTGGATATTGTTGTTGCGGTTGTACACAGAACGTGCAGTTTTGGCTGGCTTGCTTTGCAACAACAACGATGACGATAACGACGACTAAGACGACGACAACAACGGAAAAATCATAAGCAATTGGGAAACATCAGCCAGCCACCAAACCAGCCAGCAAACTTTCAATGATTATGTGAGGATGTGTATAAGTAGGTATGGATAATGCTGATGAGAAGGTTTTTTTTAGATTCTTTTGAAATTTTTTTTAAAAATGCCGCCACCGTCATTACGGCTCTTCTCTCTAATACAATACAATGGTCATACAGATACATTCATGCCGCTTACATACAGTCGAGAAATGACTGCGAATTGAGTATAGTTACAGCATTAGCAAATAAAAATAAAATATATGTATATGTATAAATGGACGAAAGAACAACAACCACATTTTCTGTTTGCAACAATATGTATATGACTATGATAAGTGCAACATGCGGCATTTGTTATATGGTTGCGAAAACAAAACAAAATAACAAAAATATGAAAATAAAATTAAAAAATAAGAGGAAGAACTTATTTATATTTTTTTCTTTCTCGAATGCGCCCACTGCTTGTTTGCATGGATTTTTGCCAATGAAACATGGTTTGTTGCAGAATTTTTGTGCTGCCACCGTAACTGATGATATTGTCGATGTATGCTTATGTGTATACCACTCAGTTTTTTTTTTTTTTTTTTTTGTTTTTACTTCCACTTCATCTGGTAATCAAAGGTATTAAACCATGCACTTTTCTTGTATGGCCAGGCACAGGCAAATGGTTTATATAGCTTCTGATTTTTATGAATTTTTTTGTGAGCTACACCTAACAGAATGGGCAGAGTCGGGGCAGCGTAGCGATTGTAATTGATAATAAGATGAACACATCTTATATACTTCGGCCCTGTTTCTGCTTATAATTTAAACTGAAAAAAGTTCTATGTAGAAGAATTATGAATGAGCGATGGCTAAAATTACAGCGAAAATAACATCCAATTTTTTTAAATTGCTCCTTTTTTAGCCGTATGAACGCAGACTTGTAAAATGTTGGCTTAAAATCTACGCAAAAATTTCTCTTGAAATGATCCTTCCTTTTTCTTCTTTGTACATGACATGTGTTTTTTTTTGTGTAGTTTTTAAATACAAATAAGAAAGAAGAAGAAGAGCGAATGAGAAAGCAAAGCGTACTGACAGTACATGCATGTGTGTACTCGTTTCTTTCCTCTCGTCTCTCTCACCTATAAAGTAGCAATCATGTCAATTAAACATGAGCCGTATGAATGCCGACTAATATTTGCAATTGATGAATACCTGTATTAAAGAGAGATTCTCTTTAATACTTGGTATTAAATAGAATCTAAAGTTTTTAACTATACCAAGACAAAAGTATAGTTGGGTATTTTTTTCTCAACTTTTAAAATCTATAGTCCAGACTTCTTTGACGATCAAAACAAATACTTGTCAGATCAAAGTTTTCGCAAAGATTTAATTTTAAATAATTTTACCCTTTATGGGTTAAGTCAAAACTATTTGCACAGTAATTTTCTAGTCATGGTCAAAAAAGTTCTCTACTTCTTTTCATCATTAAATTTATAATAAGTAAATGTTTTGTCTAACATTGACAGGACATTAACTTAAGAATACATTAGAATAAGAAGGGAATAAATATGGTCAGTTCGCATTTTAAAATTTGAATGAAATAAATGAAAAAAAGAAAATATTTGTGTCATTCAAATGTATACGCTGAGAAATCGGCTACAATAATGCGCTTAAAGTAATTGAAAATGTTTCATTAAAAAAATTTTTTTGGAGGTCCCCATATCGAAAAACGTGTTTTTTTAGGTGTTTGAATTTATTTTGCAATATAAACTCGAAATATTCAATCCACTTTAGGGGTTGATTAAAATCAAATTGGCGCTTCTTCTATTACTTGTAAGAATTGCTTTTAAAAATCAGTGCTCTGTTTGACAAAGTTATAGAGCACGTTATGAATTTTGTGGTGTACAAAATCGTCCTTCATATTTGGTTAAATGGAACGTCAAAGTATAAGTTGGCATGAACGAAACATTATAACTTCATCAAAAATTTAATCTTTGGTTTGAATAATTGTCCGCTAACGGTATAATCGAATTGAAGAAATTATATGTATATATTAGGTTCAAATTTAGATTTATAAGACTCAAATTCAAGTACTGTGAAATGAAGACATGAGTGGGTGATTCAAGTAGAGATACTTTTTTCAATAGTCTTTTTTTGACAGATCACGTGTGAGTCGTGTCATGCTGTCATGTTATTTTTGTTTAGTATTGTTTGATATTTCATAATGGAAAGACTTACGCCTGAACAACGTTTACAAATCGTTCAACTTTGTTACGAAATCAACGGATGGACCATCTGCGACGTAGCAACGGCCAACATTTAATAGACATAATCTTCAAAAAATAAATGCCAAAGAATGTTCTTTCAAATGATAATAAACATTCCCCATTAAATTTGAATTTTCTGTGTTTTTTTTAAAGTAGGGAACCTCGAAATGGATCACGCTTTATATAGATAGCTACTTCCCTGCAGCATCGTTACAAATAAGTTTTTGAACTAGTTTATTAATAGTTGTTAGGCGTCAGAATATAAAAAAGATAATAAAATTTCGGCTGCACATCTTTATATGTGAAGCCGTTGGTTGTAGAAACAACAACTGTACTACAAAAGTTGGTAAAAAATTATTTACTACTTGTTCGTTGTAGGAACAACAATAACACTACAAAAGTATGCATATAAAAAACAATTAACGTTTTTGTTGTAGAAGCAACAACTGCACTTCAACTGCTGGTTTCTTACAATTGAGAGTTCATTCTTTAATGTAAACATAGGGGATTTTAACAAAAGTGAAAGATGGACCGGAAGATAAATATATAATTATTCTCTTTCTCTCTCTCTCTCCGGTTCCAGGAATAAGTGGCTTAAGGCCCAACCATAATATGCATTAGGCCGCTTAAGTCAACTTAAGCGACTGTGCGAATACATATAAAACATATATGGCCAACTATAAAGTACTTAATGAAACTTTTCGTTAAGTTTCGTCAAATGTCTTTTGCTTAAGCAAAGTGCCAAACTGAACGCACATTCCGTACGGAATCAGCTGTTTGTGCGTTGTTACAAAAAATAAAATAAATTGAAATGGATAAAGAAAAACAAGAATATAGAACAAGAGGAATTTTACATATTTTAATTTTTTATCCATTTTTTTATTAATAAGTACAACAATCACCAATTTTATTTCTTTTATAACGTTGCTGGCAAATTAAATCAAACATAAAATAAGCAAATACAGGGCTGTAATTTTTGGTCTTCTTTATTTTAAATCAAAATATTGCACAAATATGCAACATGGATCTTAAGTTGATGTAAGTACATTATGGCCAGCTTTAAGTCTCTTTTTATTTTCGTATGCATTTGACAGACTTTTCGTTAATATTTGAAAGTACTAATTAGTATTGTGGTTATTTTGTTGAACTATTCATGGTTTTTAATCCAAATTTTTACTATTTAATTAGGCTTAAGTTCATTAAATTTAATTTTCATTAAATTATTTTTATGAAGAAAGGAATTTTTTACAACATGGAAGATTAATTAAAATTGTTATTGATAATTTTCATTCTTGACTGACCTGGGATTCGAAGCCAGGCTGGCTGGCGTGTGATTCGAACCCAGGCGGCTGGTTACCCTGACATGTTTCGACCTCAACCACTAGGTCTTCTCAAAGGGATTTGCCGTCTTACACTCGCAGCCATCGAAGACTGCTGACGTCAGTAGTCAAACATCAATCCTTAAACCAAATTGTATTTTAACCTTTGGTAGATCGAAATTTGCTTATTGAATGATTATCCATTTTTAATTGATCTCACATGTTTTTCCTTTACTTCTGTTTTTTCCGTACTTTTTGTCAAGAATTCTTCTTGAAGTCCAAAGTACATTTTTTTGTTTTATCATGTTTTTTTGTCTTTCTTTTTTCTTATTGACATTTTTCAGCACAACTTGAAGGACAAATGAAACACATAGAGCTTGTGCCTTAGCTTTAACAATAATTAGTATTGTGGTTATTTTGTTGAACTATTCATGGTTTTTAATCCAAATTTTTACTATTTAATTAGGCTTAAGTTCATTAAATTTAATTTTCATTAAATTATTTTTATGAAGAAAGGAATTTTTTACAACATGGAAGATTAATTAAAATTGTTATTGATAATTTTCATTCTTGACTGACCTGGGATTCGAAGCCAGGCTGGCTGGCGTGTGATTCGAACCCAGGCGGCTGGTTACCCTGACATGTTTCGACCTCAACCACTAGGTCTTCTCAAAGGGATTTGCCGTCTTACACTCGCAGCCATCGAAGACTGCTGACGTCAGTAGTCAAACATCAATCCTTAAACCAAATTGTATTTTAACCTTTGGTAGATCGAAATTTGCTTATTGAATGATTATCCATTTTTAATTGATCTCACATGTTTTTCCTTTACTTCTGTTTTTTCCGTACTTTTTGTCAAGAATTCTTCTTGAAGTCCAAAGTACATTTTTTTGTTTTATCATGTTTTTTTGTCTTTCTTTTTTCTTATTGACATTTTTCAGCACAACTTGAAGGACAAATGAACACATAGAGCTTGTGCCTTAGCTTTAACAATAATTAGTATTGTGGTTATTTTGTTGAACTATTCATGGTTTTTAATCCAAATTTTTACTATTTAATTAGGCTTAAGTTCATTAAATTTAATTTTCATTAAATTATTTTTATGAAGAAAGGAATTTTTTACAACATGGAAGATTAATTAAAATTGTTATTGATAATTTTCATTCTTGACTGACCTGGGATTCGAAGCCAGGCTGGCTGGCGTGTGATTCGAACCCAGGCGGCTGGTTACCCTGACATGTTTCGACCTCAACCACTAGGTCTTCTCAAAGGGATTTGCCGTCTTACACTCGCAGCCATCGAAGACTGCTGACGTCAGTAGTCAAACATCAATCCTTAAACCAAATTGTATTTTAACCTTTGGTAGATCGAAATTTGCTTATTGAATGATTATCCATTTTTAATTGATCTCACATGTTTTTCCTTTACTTCTGTTTTTTCCGTACTTTTTGTCAAGAATTCTTCTTGAAGTCCAAAGTACATTTTTTTGTTTTATCATGTTTTTTTGTCTTTCTTTTTTCTTATTGACATTTTTCAGCACAACTTGAAGGACAAATGAACACATAGAGCTTGTGCCTTAGCTTTAACAATAATTAGTATTGTGGTTATTTTGTTGAACTATTCATGGTTTTTAATCCAAATTTTTACTATTTAATTAGGCTTAAGTTCATTAAATTTAATTTTCATTAAATTATTTTTATGAAGAAAGGAATTTTTTACAACATGGAAGATTAATTAAAATTGTTATTGATAATTTTCATTCTTGACTGACCTGGGATTCGAAGCCAGGCTGGCTGGCGTGTGATTCGAACCCAGGCGGCTGGTTACCCTGACATGTTTCGACCTCAACCACTAGGTCTTCTCAAAGGGATTTGCCGTCTTACACTCGCAGCCATCGAAGACTGCTGACGTCAGTAGTCAAACATCAATCCTTAAACCAAATTGTATTTTAACCTTTGGTAGATCGAAATTTGCTTATTGAATGATTATCCATTTTTAATTGATCTCACATGTTTTTCCTTTACTTCTGTTTTTTCCGTACTTTTTGTCAAGAATTCTTCTTGAAGTCCAAAGTACATTTTTTTGTTTTATCATGTTTTTTTGTCTTTCTTTTTTCTTATTGACATTTTTCAGCACAACTAATTTATGCATATTATGGTTGGGCCTTTAGAATCATTCTAAAACAAATACATACTACAAAGTAATGATTAAGTATGAGAAATACATTGAGGGGAATTGTAAAATTTAGTCTGGTTTTATTAGTACTTATTAGAGTATCCAATTACTTGACTTTTGATTTTGTTCGAGTAAGAAATTAATTGATATTTCAATTTAAATTTTGCTCGATTATTCGAACAAGAGTTTTCATGTGTTCGAATAACTCGAATAATTCAAAAAATTTTATCGAATGGAAAGAACATAAATGTCAATTTGATTTGATACTGTTATTTTATTAATAAAAAAACAATAGCGGTTTTCACTCTTTGTATTAAGTGTACAACTCTGTTATATTTAATACGATTTTATACTTCAAAGCGTGAGTGTCTTTTTCGTATGCATTGTAAATTAATGAATTTGCTGAGTGAGAGAAAGAGACAGATAAAGTTTCTTCAACTGTTTTATTCTGGTAAATTCACACACTTTGTTTACTACTGCTTTTTGTGGGATTTTTCAACCACAGCGTAGTATATTTTAGTCTAATACATTTTGTTGTTGCAGTGTTGTAAATGTTAGTATTTTTACTAAAATTATAAGATTAACAAGGTCTACAAGGGACTTTACTATCAAGGGTGAATTCCGCTAATAACATAAAAATATAGTTAAACAATAAAATAACAATTTATTTATACAACATATACAGTTTTAAAACGTTTAAATAAAATTAATAATTAACCGTAGGAACACAATTGCACCGTATGAACGTAGATACGTTTTCAATTAAAAACGTAAAAGCGTATCTACGTCGTATGTCTACATAGGTCTTATTCTATTTCATACGCCGCTTATGGCCTTCTTTATCAGTAAAATCAGAATGGTAATTGAGTCAAAAAATTTCAAGCAGGCTTTAATAAGGTCTGAAGAAAGAAGGTCTTCGGAGTTTTCCCGCTGGGTTGTTTAAAGTAAAAACCAACCAGAATATTTCTAGTTAAATACAAGTTACTCAGATTATTATATAACTACTAGATACTCCTCTAATATAAACTGACAGGGAAAGCAGTGAATTTTCAATTCGATTTTATCGTTTAAACTTCTCCTACTTATTTTTCTTTATTCCTTTTTTTTAAATTTTTGTTTAACATTGTTCCTTGTTATAAAATTATTCAAACAAATACAAGGCAGACATCCCCATTTACACAACTTCACACACTCACATACATTCATACAGTTAAGGAAATATGGTTTGAAAGTTTAACCATGACTGCTTGGCTATGACTTTGGCGTTGGGCTATATGGCCAATTGTTGTGGTAGTGGCATGGTTTTTGATTGTAGCACCAACTCGTACCCATACTTGAGCTATATTGCTGACTGTGTGATTGTGTGGTAGTTAAGCAATAAGCAGCAGCAACAGCAGCACATTCCACAAAAATATGACACAACTGGCGCCGCACGGACCATTGCCAACTGTTGTTGTTCTTTCAATGTTGCTGTATTTTACGTTGCCATCATTGTTGGTATTTTTATTATTGGTGTTACTGTATTAAACTGAGTGCGTCTTTGTGTATGTACGAATCTGTTGTTTGCCGATAACTTCTGTTGTTCTTGTTGTTATTATTGTTTGCGATATATTAAATAAATGTGTGAGTTTGTTACTGTTGCAAACGAAAATATTGTAGTTACTGTAGGGTACACATTCTTATTATAAGGGCGAGTTTAAATTGAATGAGTTTGTGGAGGATTGTACACGTAAGTGATCAAAGAATACGTATTGTTGGAAAGCTATAAATAATTTTTAAAATCATTTTTTTGTTGGGTAAATGGTCCTACGAAATTTAGGATTTTTGTCTTTTACCCACCTGCCCGAGCCAAAGAAAATGATATGTTTCCCGGATACATTTGTCAAGATTTTATATGGCTAATATAAATGGTAGTGCAACAGAAACGAAGGGGTTTATGTTGCTTAACCCCTTTTTAACATGTTTTTTTTATTTTGTTTTTTTACAATGTCGACAAGGATAGGCTTTAGTCCTATAGGAAAATTTAAAAAATATAAGGCTGATTAATAAACAAAAAAATAATAATATTTAAATTAAAGCCAATCCCAATTTAATAACCAGTGTTAAGGTTCAATTTTAACAAAGCCATTTCGTCAATATACAATAGTGCTGAATATGGGTATCAGAAAATTCTAGGATAATAACATCCTCTTAAATGCACAGTTTAGTGTGAAATATCATCCGAAAGGATTACTGGTCCACATGTTCGCGCAGTTGTAACGACTTGAATAGGGGTTTTTAAACTTTAAGCGAATAAAGCCAGATGTGATTCGGAAATTCTGAGTACAGATTCGGACTTAGCGAAACTCAAACCTTTAGAAAAGCATATTCTGGGCAGTGGTTCAAAAATTTGTTGGCCTGTGTTATTTTTTTTTTATAAACTCATATTTTTAAATTTAAATATAATTGTATTTGAATTGGTTTATCGACAATAAACCGCCATTAGCCGATCGAAGCCTAGAATTTTCTTTTAGCCGATCAAATATTAGTACAATGAAATCTGAAGAATCAAATCGGACTGCGTGCACATATCATCCATTTGCCTAGATTTTTAAGCCTTCTGTGCGTTTTTTACAACACACATGATTGAACGTGTAGTAAAATTTATATGAAAAACTCTGTTTTTGGAGTGTTCGAGTGTTTGAGTGTTTTTGACACGTTCTATCACTTGGGCTGTGAAAACAGAGCATTAACGTAAAAAAATAAATTAATAAATAAACTTGTTTTAGCAGTATTTAAAAATAAATTAACAGCCTATTCATCGATTTCGAACGTTAACGTTCGTATAGAAAATTACATTTAAAACAAAAACAAATTTTAGAATTTTGGTTTAAATATAATTTTCTATGCGAACGTTGACGTTCGAAATCGTTAAACAGGCAGTAAATTAAATTATTGTTAGTGAATAAATTTAGATCACCCTTTCCTAAAAACTTATAGCCTGGCCCGCGATGTCGATCGCTAGCGTTCGTTTGGATTTCCAACGAAAAACAGCTGAGTTGCGCCCCACTAATAATTTTCAGAACGACAAATCAGTCGACAATGCAAGTGAACGATAACGTAAAAATTTTTATACAAATTTGCGGCTCACTAAGAAAAAGTAAGAGTAATCACAACGGTCATTGTGCAAATTTGCACTTTGTAAATTTTCAGTGCATACTATGATTGATCGTGAGCATACCACTTTTATTTTTGGTGGAAATGTGCTTTTTTCTACTTTATTCTTGCAACACAAAAAACCTCTGGCAGCACTATCATAAGTTGGCAAAAATCTTTATTTGTTTACAATTATGCACAAGCAAAGTTATTAAAATAAATTTTTTTAACAAATAAGAATGCCTTAAACCAGTGAAAAGTAATTTCATCGTTTGCACACTTTTTCACTACCCATCGTGATTACCCTTATTATGCTACCAAAAATGTCAAAATCTGTCACTTGTGTTGTGGTTGTCCACAGAGGCATTTTGTTAAAATATTAAAAGAAATTTTGTTAAAATATTAAACAAAATATTTTTTATAATTATTTTTTATATTTAAAACAACACCACTAATAAAATTATATATTTTTTTAAATATTTTTCGCAAAATTTTATTTTATATTTTTTATTTACTGCAAAGCAGAATATTCTACTTTGTTTGTAGCACAGAGTTGTATTTTTATGGCTTAATTTATATGTTTTGCCGATTTTTATTTGTGGCATTGTTGATGTGGCAATACAGTCATTTCACAATAAATAAATGAATTAATGATAAAACTGAACTGGGGCTGAACGATGTTTACCATACAGTTTGACAATGTTGCCAGTGAATTTGATCTATTTTATTTTGAGAACGCTTTTTCTAATGCTCTCACATATAGACACTTATGGCCAATTTTCAGGATTGACATTAAAACCCATTTATCAGCCATGTCACAGAGTACAATTCCGTTCGGAAACAGAATTCATTCCGTATTTTGGTGCTTCAGAAAATTACGAAAACACTTTGCGGAATGAAACCATTTTTTTTTTCATGAACGGTATGGGAGTTTTCTGTATCTCAAAGACCAAAAAACTATCAAAATATACTTTCTATCAATAAACAAATATGTTTTCTTCAATTCCGAACGGAATCATTCCGAACGGAATTGTACTCTGTGACATGGCTGTATGTTTAAAATCGTTTTAAATACAAAATTCTCTTTTTCACTAAACACTTAAATGAAACTTAATTCACCGATGTGGTACATTTAAATTCAACTGAAGTTTCCATTGGATTATCTTAGCATGGTGAAATCAATATCACAATAATACAACAACAACAGGCAAAGCAAAACAACCAGCCGTTTTTTGAGACCACCTTGTAAAAATCTCCACTTTTTTTGTGATATATTTTTGTATTTAGTAGAGCTACCATACTTTTATCTTAATTAAATAAGACTTTTCAAATAAAACTCAAAAAATCTATCTGTATTTAAATACGATTTAAGTTTATATGAAAATTAATATAATATAGATTTAAATACTATCCTGAAAATTGGGCATTAGGCCCTTATTGTGTAAAACACAAATGCAACGACAAAAATTACATTGAAAGCAAAAACAAAGTCAAAAATATTTTAAAATTTTGTTGTTGCTTTCTACAGAAATTTATTTTGAATTTTTGAATTTTAAACGCTGCATATCTTGTGGCGTTGAAAAATTGTAAACGTAATAAGAATTTGTTTTTGCTTTCAATGTAATTTTTGGCGTTGCGTTGCGTTTTATGCAATTAGGGCCTTATTCTTTTAACAATGCTACCATACTTTCATTCAATTTCATACACTTTGCAAACAAAAAGAAAGAAAAGAGAGAGAATTCCAATAGTTTTTGTCTTAAGTTGAAGACTCAATTCTGTTTCATCATTTATGGTAGAAATGTAATACCTGTCGACCTACAAGTCGATAGTTACAGGCGTACCTAAACAATAGCGGAAAGCGGAAAGTTTTCTTCCGTTTAGCTTTTATGCTAATATACGATAACTAAACAAAGGCGTCAACGTTTTGTCAAGAACAGTAGTGTTAACTTTCTGGTTTAATAAAACCCACATAATATAAAAAAAAGACAATTCCACTGGATTAGCAAAAAAAAAAAAAAAATAAAAAAAAGCTTAGTTGCCATGATTTATTAACAATAGCAGCCAACTTCACTATTAAACGCGCTTTCAAAAAATTGGCATGACAATTTTTAGCAACAAGAAAACGCGTTTCGCTTTTGTTTAGGTACGGCTGTTAGTAGGTATCTTAAGAGAACGATAATGAGTGACTTATTGTCGTTCGCTTAAGTTGTCGATCGATATCATGAACCAGGTTCTTACCAACTTCTATATTACAAACTCGTTTTTCTATAATTTCTCATAACACAGCCCTCGTTTTCAATTGAATTTTTTTATATTCAGTTACTGCTTACTTTTGTTTTATATTTTCTTTTAGCCTATAACTAAAGGGGTCTCGTGTATTGATCATTGTTTTAATTATTTGTTGTTGTAATTGAAATTTTCTTACCAAATGGTTCGGGCATTTAATTCCACATCCCTTTGCCCGCTAGTCCATGGGACCTTTACAAATACAATCATCAATAATATGACTATGAACATTCGCTTATATTGAGAAAAGCTATTGTGTAGTCCTCATTGTGAGATTCCAAAGTAAACCATCTTTTCAAAACAATGTTTAACGTTTATGTGCCCTCAAGTGTCGCATGCTGGTTTTATTTTTGGCAGTCTCCATGTATTGTGTGTTCCATAAAACTGAAACAAAAAGATTGAGATTATTTTTCATTTCGGAGTTTTATTTGTTGTTGGTTTTGTTGCTTTTTATATCGTTTTCGAGCTAAAAAATCGAAACTTTAACAACTGTGTGTTTCTTTATTTCGACTTCTTTTTAGTTTAGCGTTTTCCAATTTTTTTTTTCCATTACCTTTATTATAATGCGTTTTATATTTTTTCAATTGTAGCGACATTGTAAAAGCTTTGGGGAATTGTTTTCTTATTTTTTCGATTTCAATATTGTTTTCATTTGTATTTTTCAGACTATCAGCTCTAAGCATTGATGATACAAGTTTTCAAGTTTTTTTCCTTGTTCGTTATAAAAATTTTGCAATTCTTTTTATAAATTTTGTTTGTAGCTGAAGCGGCACTGGCTCTATTGTAATCAGCCTTCAATTTCATTTGCTTATAGTGTTTTGTTTTTCGTTTATTTTTTTTTTGTTGGAGCAACGGGTGTTGCTAAAGGTGGCTTAGTTTGCTACTTGGCCAAATGTAAGAAAAAAAAGAAAAATTAAGCGGAGGACACGAATAGCACATGGTTTTTTATATGTTTTATTTTATTGTGAAAATGGTCACATATGGATCGGTGTTTTTCTTTTTATTTATTGTAATTTTTTAAGGATTTCATTGTCATGATAAGAGTGTTCTTTTTTAAAGATTATTGCTACCTTTTTGGGGAATTCTGTTTAATAGGAATTAATTGAAACATTGTAGTTGTTGGTTTTTGGAAATAAATTTTAATATACTTTATGCTTTTTAAGTTTATAGGGAGTGTCTTGATGGGAGTTTTGAGTAATATTATGTTGTTTCTTATAACTTAAATAAAATAAGTAAACAATGTTGTATTTAAAACGAGTAACCGATTAAAAATTCATACACCCACAAGGTTGACTTATTTTATTTTTTTTTTGCAATAATGTAACACTCAGCTTTTATACTAAAATGTCTAAAATATTTAAATTTACAATGTTTAAGGCTGGGTTTTTGAGATGTAGATAAAACTAAGTTTAACTAAGTTTAACGTACTCTTAAACTAATACTTTTGCGGCGGAATGTGATTTTTATTATTTCATTAAAGACCAAAATTTAAAACAAAACTAAGCTATTTCGTGGAAATTTTTTCAAATTAACAAAGCCCATTTTAACTGAGATCACAAAAACCCAGCTTACATGGCCATTAATTTCAAGGGCCAACGGAACAAAACTTTCCACATTTAAATGGACCTTTTGATTAATGGGGTTAAACTAAAAGAACTTCAATCTATTCGCTTGGTAAGTTTAGAAAATCCTATTCTCAAAATAAAAAAATGCAGTTTATATTAAAACTAATGGTGTTTTCTTTTCTACAAAAAATGTGACATTTTATTTAAAAATAATGCAATTTGGTGTTCGTTTCTTAAAAATGCTTCGCTCCCTAAAAGGGTGGCTTGTTTTATTCTAAAAAATGCACCTTACTTATGGCATAAGGCATTGCACTTTACGCCCCGTATATATCGACAGTGTTGATAATGACCTGTAAAAAGATGGGGTTACCAGACCAAGTTGGGAATAAGTCGCCTCTAATCAGGACAGAAATCTACTCTTCTGTACGGCAGCGAAACCTGGCTGATGACAACGGTCATAGCACAGAGACTACAGGTCTTTATAAATAAATGCCTGCGAATAATTTGTCGCATCTTTTGGCCGAACACAATAATCAATGCCGATCTTTGGAGATTGACGAACGAGGTACCAATAAATTGCCAAATAACAAAAAGAAAGTGGAAATGGATAGGCCACACATTAAGAAAGCCAAACGATAGCATCACGAGGACTGCTTTAGAATGGAATCCTCAAGGCAGCCGACGCCCCGGTCGTCCAAAGAACTCCTGGCGCAGAACACTTAACCAAGAACTTAAAATATTAAATAAAACTTTTGATGAAATTAAAATTATATGTAACGATAGATTAAGTTGGACTAATCTTGTAGAAGACCTATGTTCATAAGTGGAATGAATAAAGGAAAAAAAAAAAAAATCAGGACAGTAAACATTTAAAAGTTTTATAGTTATTTTTTCTATTATTTAATAGTAAAAGCATAGGAGAGCATTCCATTGTAAATGCTTGGTTGTCGGTGATATAAAATTTAATTGGATTCGGTGCTATAAAATTGTTTTTGAAACAACGTCAAATCAAGAAATCTGAAAAACTTGGTGTTAATAAATCAGCAATCTGTAGCCCGTTTCTGTATTTCTCGCATCTTAAAATTTCCCGCATGAAACAAGTGAATTACGACAAAAACAGTGCAATATGAAACAATAAATGGTTTTTCTCACATAAGTGTTTCTGTATCTTTACTTTGGGAGAATTATCTGTCATTTTAATAATTTTCCAGCAATTGTTGGAAGGATGTGAGAAAAAGTGTTTTTGTATCAATATTTTGCTAAAAGTTTCTCACAAGAACTATCAAAATAAGTCAGATTTGAAATTGATGCGAGAAAAATAGAATTTCACAAGATGTGTTTTTTTTTTATTTGAAGAGAAAAAATTTAAAGGATGAAACTAAATAAAACACAATTGTTATATTTTGTTATTTTAATTTGTTTAAGCCCTTCATTGTTTTCGTTTTATGCAGAGCTGCCAGATACATTTGTGAAAAAATCGTTAATTTCCTAAGAAAAAATAAAAAAAAATCGTCTATTTTGTTTTAAAAAATCGGACAATTTAAAATTAATTTTGACAAATTTTGTTCGATTTTTTTTAAAACATAATAAAAAAAAAAAAAAAAAAAAAAAAAAGTTAAAGTTCATGGGTAAAATTCATATTTTATACATACATACTTAAGCTTGAGGTCTATTTAAATAAAATTATTTATTTTATTTTTTCTTTAATCCGATAACCATATAAAATTTCAGATTATTTTTTTTTCCTGAAAAAATACACAAAGGTGTGACAAAATATCATATTAAACTAAATCTAACACTTTTGGCAAAAAAATTCGAAAATTTCTTATAGTGTATTGACTGAAAAATGGGGTAATAGTTTAATGTTTTGATCGCATAAACAAAAGTATTAAATAATCTAAGGAAATAAAAATTAAACAGTTTTCCTTCGAAATTTTGATTTTGCCGATAAATTTTTTAAGCTGCATTGTTTTTAAGGATATCGTTTTTCTGTGGTGCCTAATATACAAATATATAAAACTATTTAGAATTATTTTATTTCGAAGACTGAATAATATCGTCACTAAAACAAATTAGCAAATCGGCACTTTGCCAATTTTGGTACAAAAATCGCCAAAATGACGATAAATCGTCATATCTGGCAGACCTATTTTTATTATATCTATTTCTTTCGTTGACGTTTCGCTTGCATTTGACACTTAATTACTAAAAGTATTCCAGTTAAAACAGCATCTGTGTTGTCTGTTCTCGCATTCAAATACAGAAACACTTTTTTTCTCACAAATCGAGAAACGATGGAATTTTTTGTTTCACACTTAATGTGAGAAATTTTGCGATGCGAGAAATACAGAAACGAGCTACTGGCACAGGTATTTTCTTGTTTACATATTTTATAAAAAACAAACTAAAGAAATTGGAATTTGGTCATTCATTTTGTTCATTTATTTATTTATTTAATATCAATCTATTAACAAATGTATAGTTTTTTTATATTTTGAAGAACAAACTTTTTGTCAGCTGTGAAAAACAGGGCGGTCCAATTTTGTGTTTTGTTCTCGTCAAATAAAAAAATGCATTATTACAGGGTCGGCAAGACATTTTATACTTGTACCTTTAAACAAGGTGGTATTTTTTTGTAGAAAAGAAAACACCATAAATCGATGCTTCTGGATTGATCCCTTAAATGGATGATTTTTGTTGAAAAATTCTCATTTGGTCAACATGTTGAAGGATGGTCATTCGGGTAAAATTTTTGTAAAGTTCGATTAAAAGAAAATGGTCAAACTAAATCTTTTTAGATTATAAAACGTGTATATGTATTTGTTAGTTAAATCCGCAAGATCCTTACGAGAATCGAAATCAAATGGCTGGTGGCTTACTTTAATGCGTTTAGTATTTAAAAACTTTGTACTGAATGATGAAACATAACGCTGGCTTAATATGCAAAGCTTTAAGCCCATATTGTAAAATTTTACAGAAGAGACAAAAAACTATTAAGCTTTTTTAAGCAATTTTTTGTATTTTTCTTTATTTCCTGTGTGCGTAGAAGCAAAATGAAAATATATGTATTGGTCAAGATAAGAGCCTTTTGGACTTAGAGCTTCTTCTTGTGATAAATTGGACTAAGCGCTTTTGCTTATCACTACAAAAGAACAACAAAAAACGAAATAACTTAAATTTTTTTCTTTATAATCAATTGGATGATTCACAAGGTAGTCATCAAGTTGTAAAGTCATATGTCTTAAAATAATTACAAGAAATAAATATGACTGCTGTGGAAAACCGCTTATAATTAAGATTTATACTGTACAGCTATGGAGAATCAATGAACACAGCATTGTTTTTACTTTGTTTAACACGACAATATTTTTTTTAAACAATTGTAAAATATTATTTAGGACATAATGACGATAAAACTTGAAAGCCCACCTCGTGTATCACACAAATGTAATTTTACTTATTGCACATTACTGCATTAAAATCCCAATTTCTGAAAAAGTGGACTTGGAGCCTTTGTATGTTAAGCCAGAGATATTTGAAAATATTCTTAATACGAGGATGCCTATTAGTTCTTTGAGATGTATCGGGATTTTTTTGCTTTTATTTTATGGA
The DNA here is from genome assembly GCA_943735925.1 of Pollenia amentaria. Classification (NCBI taxonomy): domain Eukaryota; kingdom Metazoa; phylum Arthropoda; class Insecta; order Diptera; family Polleniidae; genus Pollenia; species Pollenia amentaria. Next base: position 179,525,701 of record OX031007.1, on the reverse strand, counting down.
GTCTTGGCAATACTTAGTGCTTACGAGTGACGTCTGACGTTTAAATTTAAAAGTTTGACTTTAGGCCCAACCATAATATGCATAGCCTTGCTTAACCTACTGTCAAACATTAACAAAAAGTCTCCCAAATGTATTTAAAAAAAAAACAAAATAAAAAAACATTTGATTTCATACGAAATGTGCGATCAGTTTCGCACTTTGCTTAAGCAAATTACAATTTCATAAAACTTAACAAAACGTTTCCTTAAGTTCAATATGGTTTGCCTCATATGATTTACATGTATTAGCACATTTGCTGAAGTCAACTTAAGCACATTATGGTTGGGCCTTTTATTTGCAAAGCCTGTTTTTCGAACGTTTAATTAGTTGACCTCTTCTAGTGTTGTTTACATTACTTTGCACATATTGTCGGCGATCCAATGGAATTACATAATAAACGAACATTAACGTGCGATAATTTTTTACTATTTTCGACGTATATCAAGCATACCCCTTTTCAATTTTGGTGAAGAATCCCCATCCCTGTGCACTGTGACACAAATTTAACGTGGCCGCATAACGATCAGGGACGAAAGTCGTGAAGGTCGTCCAAATTTAGATGTGCTAAAAACATTGATAAGTGAAGATCGTCATGTGACATATTGCGAGATGTCGTCATTTGTATGACGAGCATTAATGAGATATTGCAAAAACATTTAACTGTCCAAAAGATTTTATCGCGTTGGATCCCGCATAATTTGTCAGAAGCTCGAAAATTGCTCGTGTCAATTGGCGTAAAGAACTCCTCACTGTTAACACCACAACTTATACTCAAACGAGAAAACTTTTAAAAACAGGTTAGAGTTAAGAAAAGTAACAGCCTGGCCCCCAATGTCGACCGCTATCGTTCGCTTGCATTTTCAACGACAAACAGCTGATTTGCGGCACACCAACAATTTTTAGCAAGACATGTCGATCGGCAATGCTAGCGACCGATAACGTAACCGTTTTCATACAAATTTGCGGCCCACTAAGAAATATTTTGCGACCGCAAATGTCATAAGCAGTCACTTGTGTTGTAGTTGTCGACATAGGCATTTTTGCTAAAATATTTAACAAAATTTTCGTTACACACAAACATTAAATATTTTTTTTTATTATTATACATATTTTTTAAAACACCACCAGTTATAAAATTAATACATAGGTTTTTAAAATATTTTTTTATAAAATTCTATTCTATAACTTCTTTGGTTGTCTTTTGTTTACTTCTTTGATTGTGTTTTGTTTACTCCTTCGCTTTCAATTCTGATTTGGTTGTAGCCAGAGTTCTATTTGTTGGTATAATTTATATGTTTTGTCGATTTTTAATTCAAAACTAGCGTTTAATTTATGGAATTCGTGATGTGGGAATACAGTCATTTGACAATAAATAAATGAATTACGTTAGACACGTAAATCCAGTCGACCGACAAGTCGATAGTTAGTGGGCCGCTGAAGAGAACGATAGTGAGTGACTTGTTGTCGTTCGCTTAAGTTGTCGATCGACATCGGGGGTCTAGCTGTTAATCTTTATAAATATTTTACACGTCAGATCGCTAGAGATGTTGGTAAATACAAGATTAATTTGACGTCCGTCTGCTCTTTTTGCAAAAACCAAAATGTGAGTGATGTTTAAATTCTCCAAGTCCTTAGATTGAACGATCTGATATCTAAGGCCAAAATCATGTGGCCTATAAAATGTGTGGTGCGAACATCGATTTTCCGGATTAGGTCTTTAGTAATAAAAAAAACCCCGTACATTATTTAAGATCCATGAGGAGTTTTCGTGTATAACTTGCCCACAATATTACATTAGATTAATATTTTATCTAAATTAATTTTATCAGCAGATTGGTAGATGAGATTAATTAAGACTTAACATCTGGCTATGAATCAATAGTGCTATAGACGAATTAGAAATTTTCATATTTAGTAGTTAAATTTGCAGTCAACGGTTACTAGACGAACAACAGTTTAATAGATGGGTGATTTGGAGAATGTTTTTGTTTTGTATGATCTAAGGTTTTTAAATTTTTCTCGAATGATTTAACTTCTGTATGTAAAATTTTAAGCATATTTATATGAAACTATTAATCTTGACCGTCTAGAAGTTTTTATATACAAAAGCTATTTTCAATGTTTAAGATCGAGCAAGACACGATATCAAATTTTAAAGTTGGTTGTTATTTTTTCTTTTAACTTAGAGCTTAACCCCCATATTCATAAAATATATTTTTGATTAATAAAAGGTTTATTAAACAAATTTTCATAGAAAATTCGTTTCATTAACCTGCTATAAGCATTAAATATTTTTGGTGAATATGGGGGTAAGTATATGATTTGTGATCTTTTGAAAAATGATCATCATGGCTACTTGGCTTAATTGCCGCGCCGCGAAATCAATTCCAGTATCGCAGTCCCAAAAAAAGTTAAACTAGTCCCAAAATTTTTTCTAAAAAATCTAGGAGTAATTTTATTATGAAATAGTTAACAGCCCTCGATTTTATTTGATTTTTTTTTTTTTTTTTTTTTTTTTTTTTTGAAGTTATTTAATGTTTTTGCCTGGGAGTTGTTTCATAATGAAATAGTACCGAAATGAATAAGTCCCCAAAAAATTAACATGGGGGTTGTTTCATTGTATTTTGGTGTAATTTTATTTTTTGTGGGACCTTTTAAGTTTTCAATTATTTGCAATTTCCTTAAATAATAAATTTTTTTTTTTATTTTTTAGTTTTATGGTAAACCAGCTTAACCCAGTGCGCTTCGCTACCCTCATTAAAATAAAATATGTAATTTTTTCAACACAGATCTCGTGCATTGTTTATGAAATTATTTGTACGACGTTTGAATACTCTTACTGTTGCCGTTCACTAGTTGCACAGAAATCTATATGACATATGTATTGAAGTTGTCCCGCCTATGTCTACAATAAGGCAGTGAGTGGTCCTTTTACAGATATATATATACCATATTATTTCCAAATTTGTAAATTGTAGCTGTGACCGTCCCACAGTGGCGCCCGTAGAGCAAGCGAGGTTGCAAAAATCAAAATTTTCATGAGTGTCGACGAAGTTTTGAATAAACCCATGTTATAGGAAACTTTTCAACGATTTCAAATATGCCACTCTTAATAATATCACATTTTTAGTTTAGAAGATATAACCGTTCAAAGTTGACCGACTTTCGGTTTTCAAAAAAACACACAATTTTTAGTCAATTTGTTGCGATTTAAGGTGTAATATCACGAAAAATAGGTAACGAATCGCCTTATTTTTTGTTTGTATTGATTGATGTATTTATTAAATGTATAATGATAAAAAAAAAATTAACTGTTTGCTCTGTGTTTCTCCTGGTAAATCACTATTTAAAAACTATCCGTTTTTTCACTATTTTTCAACTTTGACGGAAAATAAAAAAAAACTATATTTTTCTATATTTGCCATATTTGAAAAACCTGTTCTTTGATTAGTTCTTTACATAATTCAAAATTTTTATCTGCCCGTACGTGCCCGTTTGGCTTCTAGAGGTAAAAAAGTTTAAAAAGACATGGTTGCAGAAATTGTATGGCGTCCATCCCTTATATGTTTTGACTGACAGTAGTTTGATCTAATAGTTTGAAAAAAACTACTCATTGAAATTAGCAGGTACGTACCTCACATAAACAATACTTTGGCGTACAAATGGTCAGGAACAATATTGACTTATGGTCCCTACAGGTAGGCACAAATCTTATTTGGACACGTGCATAATATCAAAATTGCATTATTCAGCCTAAATCCATATGTATGCAGGGAACAGATAAATTTTTAGGCATGGTAGCATAAGCCTATATATTGCAAAATAAGCATAATGCCTGGATTAGTCTACGCCTGAAAGTTGGCGCAACAATTACTGAAACCATTAAACAATTTAAGTACTGAAAACATGGCGTTGAACAATTTAAAATTATTTGAACTGTTTAGAAAGTCAACCACACCAAAGTTTTTCACGGAAGTGAAAATTCTTCCTGAGAAGTTGACATTGATCAGCAAATGGGGCTGCGATGGATCATCCGGACAAAGCGTTTATAAGCAAAGGATATCTTCCGATGACGCTACAATATCGGATGGAAATATGTTTATGGCATCTGTTGTTCCTTTGCGGCTAAAATCGGATGATTCCCTACACTGGAAAAATCCACGACCGTCATCAGTGCATTATTGCCGACCAATAATGTTTCAGTTTGCAAGGGAATCGACAGAACTCATAAGGACTACGGTGAAGGACATTGAAGAACAAATAAGCAAGATTAAGCCTACAAAGCTGCAAATTGGAGAAGGAAAATATATTGAATGCAATTACGAGTTCCACCTGACCATGGTTGACGAAAAAGTCGTAAACGAACTGACAGGAACAACCTCAACAATGTCATGCCCGATTTGCAAAAAGAGTCAGAAGAACTTTTTTCAATTCAATTCAATTTATTTCATATATAATATGTTACATCTCAATTTTATATAATTAGTTGTAAAGAGTTTAAGATTAGTATCTTTTTCTGCTTAATTATAACATATTTCAATTAGTTATCATATACATATATATAGACAGAATTATTTTGGAGGTAAAAATTTAGCAAAAACCTATTTAAACCCCTTTTTTCGTTTTATTTTTATATTTTTTTTTATCGATTTTTTACTATTATTTGTCAGAAGAACTTTGGTAATTTAAACGATTCTACAAATGAGGAGAATTACGAATATGGAATGTCACCATTGCACGCAAGGATAAGGTGTATGGAATTCTTGCTAAAACTGGCATATACCCTACCACAAGAGGAGGAAAACTTCGATGAAAATACATCAATAAAGGATAAGGAAAAGATCAGAAAGAAGCAAATACAGGATGCTTTTTTTAAACAAGTTGGATTAAAAGTAGACTGTCCCAAGCACGGATACGGTAACTCAAACGATGGAAACACTTCTAGGAGATTTTTTGAAAATGATGAGGCAGTAACTAGAATCATTGGAATTGACAATCAAATCGTGAAAAGATTGGGAACGATCTTGGATGTTTTAAACTGCAAAGAAAATGTCAATTCTACAAGTATGGAGAATATGCGTCGAAAACTGCATCTCTTTTAGCAGAAATGTATCCACAGAAGAAGTTGACCCCGACCGTCCATAAAATATTGGCGCATGGCAAAGATATAATTGAGTACCAGTCTTTGCCAATTGGAGAGCTTTCTGAAGAAGCACAGGAGTCTCTTAACAAATTTTATAAAATATATATATTGCACAACACATTCAAAGCATCAAGGGTAAGGCAAAATAAGGACCTCTTCAACATGTTGGCAGCATCTTCCGATCCACTTATTTCTTCCCTGCGGCATGTGAAGTCACAAATAGAGTTACAAAATAATTATAGTTTAGAAATGGTTAGTCTTTTAGATATACCTTCTCTTACGAATTGTGATGAATATTTTACAGAAAATTTAAAAAATAAATTTAAAAAAATAAATAATTTTTTTTTTTAATTTGTTGGGGTAATAATTTAAAACATAAAACCCTTAAGAAAAAAAATAAAAACAATCTAAAAATGTAAAAATAATTTTTTTTAGTTACCATAAAATTGATTTTTCTACTAATTTTAACTTTGATAACCCATAAGTAGACCCCTACAAAGCGTAGCACCCTTTCCAAACGCTCATTTCATAGGCTGAACAGTTATCTATCATATGCTGTTTAAACTGTTCAATTATCTTATTCTGTTCAAAAGATATGATTTTTGCAACGAAAAAACTCAAATGGCGCCACTGTGCGTCCTCTAGATATACAGAAATCTAGTTTGATCCACGCCCACTTTCCCAATCCCACACATTACTTGCAGATGCTGTCTCTATATCGATAGCCGTTCTAATTATACCAAATTTAGACAATTGTACATTTACGGTTCTTCAAATATACGGGATTCTTTTTTGTGCCATGCTTACTTATCTAATCGCGCCCACTTGACTGATGTTGCGTATTGAGCACCACGCTATTTGTACCAACTTTGGAAACTTTAGCTATGGCCGTTCTCTAGCTATACAGAAATCACTTTTGCATTTGTATGTAAGGATCCACTCCCAACTTATTTGGACAGATAAGCCATTTGTACCAAATTAAGATAACTTCTATCTTACCGTTCTCTTGATATAAATAAATCTATTTTACGCCAAGCCAACTTCTCCAATCCCGCAAATATTTTGTCAGACGTTGTGTATTACTAACATAGATGGTTGTACCGAATTTGGCTCTTGCCGTTCTCCATATAAAAAAATTCTATAATCCCTTTGTGTAGGAGGTGCCACTCCTACACAATTCTGCAAACACTTTGTCCGATGCTGTGTATTGATAACTTAGATGTTTTTACCTAATTTGGAAACCTTAGCTCTTACCATTCTCCAGGTGAACAGAAATCTATAATCCTTTGTATGGGAGGTGCCACGCACACTTTTCCAATACGGCCAAACTTTTTCGGATGTTGTGTATTGATAACTAAGATGTTTTTACCTTACTTGAAAAGCTTCGCTCTAACCGTTCTTGAGATATGCAGAAATCAATAATGTCTTTTAATGGAAGGTACCAAGACCACTTCTCCACTTATATCCATTGGGAGTCGATATATTGATAACCCAAATATATGTACCAAATTCGGAAAATTTTTCTCTTACCGTTCTTGAGATATAAATAAATCTATTTTGTGCCACGCCCACTTCTCCAATCACGCCCAAATTTTGTCAGATGTTGATAACCAATATGCTTGTACCAAAAAACTTTAGGCCGTTCCTATCGCTACATATACAGAAATTTATATTGTCTTTGTATGGGTGGTGCCACGCGCCCTCAAAATTTCAAAAATATATATAGCATTCCATACCATAAGTATAACCGGATGGGTTTTGGCACGTTTTCACCAAACTTACCCATATGCTGAGTCAAATATGAACGGTTACATAAATATTTAAACCGGATAATGATTCAAAATCAACTGGTGCAGAAGTTAAGCAGTGGTTTTCACTGTATTGCATTGGACATCATACAGCCATCGCCTTAATGTAATTGGGAATCTGTAGCAAACCGAAAAAACCAAAGTAAGCGCTCTAAAGATAAGCAGGTCTAAAAAGCCTTCCCAAGTACAGTACGTGAGTAATAAGTATCCTCAATTCCTTTAAAATGCTGAGCAGTTATTGACACCAAGGTTTTTGGTACAAAATATTATCTAATTATTACAAAAATATTGGATAAAAAAGTTAATAAAATAAAACTAACCATGTCCTTAATTATATACACGCCTCAATTTACACAAAGTATAAACATTTATTTTATGCTCAGAAAACAAATTAGTTTCTAATTTTTATACCATAATTTAAAATTGACAAGGTGTCCCTAATTGTTTGCACGTAGCTGTATATAGATTACCTGATATGTTAATATCCTAGTACAAATAATTTTAAACATGCAAACATACTTATTTGTATTGGAGTCATATACCCGAAACTTAAAATTCCCAATTCGAAAATCCCGAGTTTCAAATTCCCCAATTTTAAAATCTAGAAGCGGCCACTAAAACTTTTCTGCATAGCTGGCATATGGCCAGGACCAAGGATTTTCTCCTCTATAGTATAACAAACACCGGCTTCGCTAAATAAAGCTTATCTGCAAAGACTTTAGCTTCTTAGTCTGCTTTAATTATAGTTAAAGCTTCTTAATTTGACCTTGAGCAATCTTGGCCATCTTGGCATATAAGCTTGAGTTAGCTTCTAATTATAATTTCATTATAATAAAATGTTAACGGTGTGTATTGTTGACCTTTTTTCTTGTATAATAAATGTATAAATTTATAATAAATGACTTAAAGCCGAACCAAATATAAACCACATATCGTTACCTAAAACACAAAAGGCCCTAACTAGCCAAAAATTAAAAATCGACTTTTTCAATGATGCTGATGTATACCATCAACACAAATGTCCACAACAAATTTTGTAAACTTGGGACCGATTTTATTAACCAAAAACAAAAACCCCTATCTACAAAATATTATACGATAAACGCTAAAATACACAACAAACAGTTTGCGTTATATGCAAGATTGTTATTTGTCAAAACCACTGGTATTTTCTGCAAGAAACATAAAAGAAAAACTAATTCTAAGCAGTTTAAGGCAAGTTATCAATTTACCATTTTAAATAGTATTTTGCTTCTCCTGTAAAATTTTCAAAATGTTCGATAGGGCCTATGGCGTTTTATGTAACGATATAAATTTATAAATAAATTTATACTAAATGACCTCAAGCCGAACCCAATATAAACCACAATTATAATAAAAGTTAATTATAATTAAAGCATCCAAGCAGGGCTGTGGAGTCGGAGTCGGAGTTGAAGAGTCGGAGTTAAGGTTTTTGTACCGGAGTCGGAGTCGCAGTACCCAAAAAAAACGCGCGACTCCGACTCCAAAATTTTTCGGCATAAAAAATTTAAAAAAATTTCTAATATTTTCCAATATAAAAATTCTTCGAAATTGGTGATGCAATATTTTGCAGATCAATATGAATAAGTAGATTTTAATTTATTTTATGAGAAATAGTTGATTCAAGTACTTTACTATTTAAGTATATTTAGGAATATTTTTTATACGTGCGGGAAAAAGTCTAAATTACATTAGCAAAACTTATACTCAGTTATTGATCTAGTTGAAAAAGATGTAGGATCTTTTAAATAATTTACTCATGCTAAAAAATGTTAATGACAGGAATTGCCAATAATTTTAATATCAGAATTTTTTAACCATCAACGCTGAAATATTTTCAACATTGTACAGAATAAGTGTTGCTATAGCGCATAAATACTAGTATGTATTAGAAAAATTGTGACGTAAAATTATTTCTCTTTTGTGTAGAAACATCTTTATCGGCCTGCCTTTAATTCCTACCATAACACTCATGTTTTTCTTATGCACATTACGCGGAGATTCCCATAATTCGTTTAATAAAGATGTTTCTACACAAAAGAGAAATAATTTTACGTCTCAGTCATTTCGCATCACGGTTAGAGTAGGAGTCGGAGTCGTGAGTCGGAGTCGGAGTCGCACTTAAAAAATTTCAGCGTTTGGAGTCGGAGTCGGAGTTAGTACTTTTTTCGGACGACTCCACAGCCCTGCATCCAAGTCCATAGAGGAGAAAATCATTGTGCCGGCCGAAGGCTGGCTATGCAGATAACTTTCTTCTTGATTTTAAAATTTTAAATTAAGGATTTTCGAATTCGGGATTTTGAGTTTTGGGTATATTACTCCAACTCAAATCAGTATATATGTTTAAAGTACTTTTTCACCATTTTTATATATAACTAGAGTAACCCCGCCCGCGCTGCTGGACAATACAATAACATACGTTTACGTCTTTGTATTAAAAATTAAATTTTCTAGAAAGAATAGACATTTTCCTGAAAAAGAAGTGCAAAATAATATAAATGTTTTAAAGTGAGAACATTAAAAAGAAAAAAATTTATTGCAGAGCTTGGTGGTAAACGACATTTTTAGTATTGCCATTTTTACAAAATGTAATTCTCATAAGGCAAAAAATGCATTTTATATAGAGAAAACACACCATCATAAAAGTGCGCGTATAACGCATATTCCTAGAAATTTTTCGATGGTTTTCTTTTATAAACCAACAGTGAAAGTAGACCTTTCCAACGCATGTACTCGTTTGAAAATCGGTTGAGTGGTTCTCGCGTTATAAAATGACGAACATAGGACAACTTTTTTTTATATATATAGATATTCATTTCGTCTGGGAGTTCATAATTTTTTTCCCTCTTTCATTATGAAATATTGCCTAAAAGATAGGATTTGTTTCATATTTGATGTGTGAATTATTATTTATTTTTGGGAGTTATTTCATTATTTTTTTCGGGAGTAATTACATTATGAAATATCGCCTAAAAGTTGTGATTTGTTTCATATTTGATGTGGGAATTAATTAGTTTTTTTTTTGATTTATTTCTTTCTTCCTGGTTAGGAATTATTTAATTTATTTTGGGATTAATAGTTATGATACGCCCTAATAAAATACTTATATAAAATAATGCAAACACATTTTAAACACATTTTACATATACATATATTTTCTTTAACATACGGTCACACTTACAATTCTTTTTAATCCATAAAATGCATAAGTACTTATGAATATTTGTCCACAACAAAGTATACAAACATACATACGTACTTAGCATACATTTAATTTATTGAACTATTAAACTTCTCGGAATCTTTTGTTCTTGCATTTCGTGGGTGGTCACATTAAAAGTAGACCAATAAACTACAAAATGCAATTGAATCAGTTCCACTTATAGCCCGGCAGAATTAGTAAATTCCAAGAATAAAACTAGGAAATAAATAAAATAAGCACTTTAGTTTTAATATTCATTTTGCTATTTAATATTAAGATTTTGAAAATAAAGAGACATTCGTATACATCGAGTCAAAGAATAAACTAGTCGAGTTCTTTTATTAAAAGTGTAATAGAACGGATTTAGTTAAAAGTGAACATCAAACTGGCGACGAGGATGGGATTGGCGGAATAATCCCCAACAAAAAAATTATAAATAATTTTTCTAAAATTAAGGAATAATCCTTAACAACAGATGAAATTGGCGGAATAATCCCCAACAAAAAATTATAAATAATTTTTCTAAAATTAAGGAATAATCCTTAACAACAGATGAAATTGGCGGAATAATCCCCAACAAAAAATTATAAATAATTTTTCTAAAATTAAGGAATAATCCTTAACAACAGATGAAATTGGCGGAATAATCCCCAACGAAAAATTATAAATAATTCTTTTAAAATTAAGGAATAATCCTTAACAATAGATGAGATTCGAGGAATAATCCTACAACAAAAAAAATCCCAACAGAATTTTTTTTTTTGGTGGAATAATCCCCAATAAAAAGTGGAAAATTTTTTTTATACGGATACAAAATCCCAACAACATTTGGTGGAATAATCCCCTATTAAAAACATTACCAGGAACAGTTACATTATCAGAAAAATCAACAAGGAATATTTCTAAATACAGCGATTACCAGTAACAGTTACATCATCAGAAAAATCAACAAGGAATATTTCTAAATACAGCGCTTACCAGGAACAGTTACATCATCGGAAAAATCAACAAGAAATACTTCTAAGCAACAACAGTTATTACCAGAAACAATTTCTAAAGTAAGTGATCAAAAATAAAATTAGTTTATCATAAATAGTTTTATATTTAAATATGTGCAAATAATTTTAATAAGTGACAGATGTGATTCCATGTTATATAAAACAAAAAGGAGATTTCTCTTTCTATAAATCTTGACTAACATTTTTTTTATTGTCCGTGAAAAATATATTTTTTTTAAAGAAGTTTATAAATGAGTGACAACGATTCCTTGTCAGACTATCCATCAGACTTAGAATACGCAATAAGAAACGTTGACCACAGACTTACAGTACACCCAATAGATTCAGGAATAGAATCGAATGACGGCTATTTAACAGACGAGATTGAACACAACAAACGCCACAACAAAAACAGTAGAAATTCACGTATATTCAAAAAGAAATTCAGACGATATCTAAGACAAAACTAGAAAACATTTTTTTTTTTTTTTCCCCAAAAATGGCAAATCAACAGATACAATTAAATCCAATTAAATATTTAAATAACTTACCTCTATACAGCGGTAGTAAGAAAGATCTTAATACATTCACTAAATTAATAGACAGAATACATCCCTTGCTCATTACATATGATGAAATTTCGCAGTTAATATTTTCAGACATAATAAAAAGTCGTTTAATAGGAAAAGCTCATGAAATTATCGAAATAAATACACAGGCTCGATCCTGGCAAGAAATTAAGACAGTTTTAGAAAACAATTTTGGCGAAAGAAAGAGTTGTGAAGAATTATTCGACGACCTTAGATCAGTAACTTTTAGCAACACTACGCTCGATTTCTTTAACGAAATTAAATTTCGTCTTAGACTCTTGAACAATAAAGCAGCAATGATTATGGGAGAGGGTGAAGGATTGAATCAAGTTGCTCTAAACAATCAGAAATCGGCTCTCCATATATTTAAAAACAAAATGCCAGAACCAATGCGCACTGTATTAGCATGTAGAAATCCTAACACATTAGAGTCCGCAATGGATATCTTATTTGAAAGCGGATATGACAAAGTAGGTAAGGATGGTTTTCAAACCAAATACCATAAATTAAACAGAGACAAAGAGCAAAATTATAGGCAACAAAATAGACAAAACTCTAACGAAAGACGCAACAATAATCATAGGGAATACCAGCAACAAACTAACCAAAGACATCAAGACAATGATAATAGCAACAACTATCAAAGACGCTGGAATGACCATCCAAATAACTATCAAAGACATTGGAATAATAATAATCAACAAAACCAAAATAGAAGATTTTATAGTAACCAGCTAAATTATAATTCTACTTCAAATAATCAACCACAACAAAGATACCCCGAACCAATGGAGGTGAACACAGTTGAAAATTTTCAACACACAGCCTCACGGGAAAATTACCCTATATAGTAATAAAGACAAAATTAAGACCACTAAAATTTATTATCGATACCGGAGCTACTCATTCAATTATAAACCCCGGAATCTGTCACCCAAAATGGCGTGTACCCTGTAATGAAATAAAATTGAAGACTCTCCAACATAACATAAAACTAAAAGAAAAAGTTCGCATCCCAATTTTTAAAGAATTCAGCGAAAACTCTAAAGACAAGATAGAATTCTTAATTTGTTATTTCCATGACCAGTACGATGGTTTAATTGGGAATGACATATTAAAAGGGTTAAAAACAATTATTAATTTAAAAGATAATATTCTAGAGATCGACGATAAACATGTCCCTCTAAAATATAGCAATGATGGTATTGAATATTACCTCGAGAAATCAGGTATACATGAACTAGTGTTACCTACCCAACATAAAAATGGTCTAATATACAACCCCAAAAAAATTTTTAAAGATGAAAATATAGAAATTTTAGAAGGAATATATGAGGCAGACGATTCTAAAATATGTGCGCTCGTTAAAGTATTAGGAAACGTTCCAAAAAGAGTAGTTCTGAACACAGAAAATACGTCTGAAGTAAATACAGAAAATTTTTATATTAATACCTTAAAGGAAAACGAAGAAAATAGAATCAAACCGATAGAAGATCAAATCCGCATAGAACACCTCAATATAGAAGAAAGAGAAAAACTTATTCCCATTATAAAAAAATACAGAAAAATTTTCTATACAGAGGATAACGACCTCTCGTTTACTAACGCAATTAAACATGAAATACGTACAAGAAACAATATCCCAATCACTACAAAAACGTACAGATATCCCTATATTCACAAGGAAGAAGTCACCGAACAAATTAAAGAAATGCTAGATAAGAAAATCATAAGACACAGCTATTCTCCGTATTCCGCTCCTGTTTGGATAGTTCCTAAGAAAATGGACGCCAGCGGCAAAAAGAAATGGAGGTTGGTCATAGATTATAGGAAACTGAATGAGGAAACAGTGGACGATAGATACCCTATACCAAATATTGATGAAATTCTAGAAAAACTAGGAAGATGTCAATACTTCACTACCTTAGATTTGGCTAAAGGTTTTCATCAAATTGAAATCCATAGTGAAGATATTCCTAAAACAGCATTCAGTGTGGAAGGTGGGCACTACGAATTTCTACGTATGCCTTTTGGTCTGAAAACAGCGCCAGCCACTTTCCAAAGGTTAATGAACAATGTTCTAGGCGACCTTATTAACTTCTTTACAAGAACATGCGGAATCTTTAGTAAAAGTGTTCCAACGCTTAAAAGAGGTGAACTTAAAAATACAGCTCGACAAGAGTGAATTTATGAAAAGATCAACGAATTTTCTAGGACATGTCGTTACTAATGAAGGTATTAAACCAAACCCGGAAAAAATTATTTGTGTACAAAAATTTCCACTACCAAAAAACCAAAAAGAAATTAAACAATTTCTAGGCCTATCTGGATACTATAGGAAATTTGTTAGGGATTACTCTAAAATAGCTAGACCAATGACGAAATACTTAAAAAAGAACGTAATAATGAATATAAATGATACAGAGTATATAGAAAGCTTTGAAACACTTAAAAAACTTCTAATTAATCCTCCTATTTTAACATATCCCGACTTCAATAAAAAATTCGTCTTGCAAACAGATGCAAGTAAATTTGCTATAGGAGCCGTTCTTTCTCAGGATAATCACCCTGTTAGTTACGCAAGCCGGACCTTAAACGGTTCAGAACAGAATTATAGTACCATAGAGAAGGAACTCCTTGCAATAGTATGGGCGACAAAACATTTCAGACCATACTTGTTCGGAAGGAAATTTCTGATAGAAACTGACCATAGACCATTAACATGGCTATTCTCTATCAAAGAACCGAATTCTAAATTAGTGCGTTGGCGATTGCGATTGCAAGAATATGATTACGAAATTAAATACAAGAAGGGAGTTCTGAATGGCAATGCAGATGCATTATCTCGAATTAAGATAGAAGACAATGAAGTAAACTTAGTACAAGAAAACGAGGTCATAAAAGAAGTAAATACCCCACTAAACTTTTTCAAACAACAATATATCATTAAGCAAATAGCTTCTGGCTCGCTAAAAATAAAAACCGAAATCATATTCCAGTACAAAAGGAAAATTATATCTGCCAAAGAATTTGACGAACAAACATTAATAACTCTTATAAAAAACCACTTTGACCCAAATAAAATCAATGCAGTAGTAATAGAAAATGAAATGTTATACGAAAAATTTAAAGAAACCATAATCAAATACTTTAATAAACTTAAAATTTATAGAAGTAGGATAATTCTACAGGATATTGTTGACGAAAAAGAACTTGTCGAAAAAATAAAAAAAGAACATAGAAATAACAATCATAGAGGTATAAATGAAAACTTCGCGGAACTTAAATCAGAAATTTACCACCCAAAATTAAAAATACGTATAACACAATTTATAAACAATTGCGATACATGCAATAAGGAAAAGTACGAACGAAAGCCCATAAAACAGAAATTCAAAATAACAGAAACCCCGGAAAGCCCTGGAGAAATTGTACACGCTGATGTATACTACAGCTTAGAAAAGAAATTATTCTTAACATTTATCGACAAATTTTCAAAACATGCACAAGCTATTAAAATAAATAATAGATCTTGGATTGAATTTAAGACTGCCTTAGCTCAATATTTATCATCTGCAGGAAGCATAAAAAAACTCGTAATGGATAACGAACTAGGTTTTAAAGCATTACCGCTCCTAGAATATTTACGTGAACAAGAAATAGAAATACATTTCACGTCAAATAATAATCATACTTCCAATGCGGATATTGAAATATTTCATAATACTCTAAACGAACATGTAAGAATCCTTAAACATGATTCTCAAAGTGACATAGACACAGTAGAAGAAAAGATATTTAGATGCGTTAAGTATTATAATAATACAATCCATTCCACTACCGGTAGGAAACCAATAGACTTTAAGAATGGAACGATAAGTAGAGAAGAATATCCCAATATAAGAGAGAAAATGATTAAAATAAAAGAAAAAGCCATAGAAAACCAAAACAAGAACCGGGAAGAGATAGAAATTCAAACAGGACCAATATATTTAAAAGATGAACGTGGAGGTAAAAACAACTCAAAATTCAGGAAAATAATTGTAAAAGAATTAGATAAAGACCACGTCATAACAGATCGAGGTCATAAATATTACAAGTCCCACATAAAGAGGAAAAGAAAATATCAAAACGATAACACTTCGGAAATTACATAAACCTTGCCATTAATTTTTTTTTCAGATGATCTTCTTCATATTATTACTTATACCAACTCTACATGACGTAGTAGCACAAAATCTAGAAGTAAAAGACCTAACGGATAATCATGGATACTTACCAATTAAATTAAAAGATGTAAAGATTATTAATAACCACTTAAAAATAATTCACATTATTAACACGACACAGTATTTGGAAACAGTTAATGTTATACAAGAAAATATTCATAGATTAACAGACACATATACAAACATTACCCCACTATTGGACAGTGTTAACAAAAGTTTGGCAATATGCAAAGCAAAAATTGAAAACTTAATACCCAAATTCAGATACAAACGAGGACTTATAAACGCAATAGGTAAAGGAATGAAATACATTGCAGGAACAATGGATAACGACGACGAAAAAGAAATTTTTGACAAAATTCAAAAGTTAGAAAAAAGTAACAGAGAAACGGTTACCGCCATAGACGAAATTACCTACCTCAGCACTTCCGTGTCAGACAGAATAACAAATATTACAGAACACATAAACAACCAACAAAAAATTGTTCAAAAATACATAAATACATTCAAGGGAGAAATACAAAACAAGATTCTTGACTTAGAAGATGAAACCTTATTTCTGAAAAACATCTTTCAAATTAATAATGATTTAAATTTACTGATGGACCACGTAAACGAAATCGGACATGTTATCTTTAATTCCAAACTAGGAATAATCCCATCTGACATACTAACTACAGACGAATATAAATTTATAGACGAAATAGAATCTTACCTTCATACTAAAGTATACGTACATAAAGAGAAAGTTTAGCAATTTTAACTTTGAATATTCCTAAGTTTTCGAACGAAACATTTACAGAAGTCACATTTGAACCAATTCCTGACAAACAGAATAGAACTTTAGTCTTCAATGAAAAGACAGTTCTTATTAACAAAGGCGAAATATACAAATCAAATACTATAGAATACAAAAAACTAGAAATAGTAAACGACCATTGTTTAACAAACATTGTGAACAACTTGCAACCCAATTGTAAAATGACTATTACAAAAGATCAGGAAGAAAAAGAAATTTATCCAGGTTTACTCATATTTAAAAATTACCAAGAAAATATAACAACAAACTGTAAAAATTTATATAATTTAAAAAACTTAAAAACGTATTTAATAAAATTTGAAAATTGTATTATTAAAACTAGATTAAGAAACTATGAAAATTACAAAGTAAATATTAATGAAATGTTTATTTTAGAAGAATTTATTTTAAAAACAAAAGATTATAATATTTCTATTCCTGACTTAGCTTTTAAAGAAATACACTTCAATGAAACAATGAAAACTGTAAAACATAAAATACTTAAAACCTCTATAATAAGTACTGGCAGCAATATTGGAATCACTGTCATATTGATTTCTATCATTATTATATTTTATGTTAAAAATAATAAAAGAATTTATATTACTAGTTCACCGGAGCTTCACTCTAACGATGGGGGAGTTATGATACGCCCTAATAAAATACTTATATAAAATAATGCAAACACATTTTAAACACATTTTACATATACATATATTTTCTTTAACATACGGTCACACTTACAATTCTTTTTAATCCATAAAATGCATAAGTACTTATGAATATTTGTCCACAACAAAGTATACAAACATACATACGTACTTAGCATACATTTAATTTATTGAACTATTAAACTTCTCGGAATCTTTTGTTCTTGCATTTCGTGGGTGGTCACATTAAAAGTAGACCAATAAACTACAAAATGCAATTGAATCAGATCCACTTATAGCCCGGCAGAATTAGTAAATTCCAAGAATAAAACTAGGAAATAAATAAAATAAGCACTTTAGTTTTAATATTCATTTTGCTATTTAATATTAAGATTTTGAAAATAAAGAGACATTCGTATACATCGAGTCAAAGAATAAACTAGTCGAGTTCTTTTATTAAAAGTGTAATAGAACGGATTTAGTTAAAAGTGAACATCAAACTATTAATTTCATTGGGAGTTATTGCACTGGGACTTATTGCATCTGGGACTTATTTTGCGGTGGCCTTATTTACTTTGAATAAAGTGAACGAAAATGTTGAAGTAAAATGTAAGTTCGTATGTTTAATGAAAATATTTCTTAATTTCAAACAAAATATTTTGTTTAAGCATTTAAAAAAGTAACCGAATTTTCTTTAATAATATGTATGTGTATTAGTGTGTCCCAAAAAAAAATCTTTTTTTGATTTTTATAGGTACCCCAGCATTTTTTGAGAGCTTACAGGGTAAAGTATTTTTGTGATTTTTTTCAGATTTTTCGGAAGAGGTGTAGAGGTCGCTTAAATCGAATTTAACCCAAAAATCGGGATTTCTCGACTTTTTTGAATTTTGCTGATTACTCAGCCCATTAGCACGATTTTCTTTGTTACTAAGTCAATTTTTTTAAAGAAAACTTCTCAAACTTTACTTCTCTGTGCAGATATTAAAAGTTTCACATTAATCACATTTTTTTTTGTTAATTTAGCATAAATTTGAAAAATAATGCTTTGTAACTTTTAAAATTTATATTGTTATAACGAAACGTTTTTTTCTCATTTAAATATTTTACGAATTTTCTTAGCATTTTACCACAGTACCGAAACCTTTTCTGCGAGTTATATCAGAGTCCTCGAATAAAGACACTAGGTCAAATAACATACCTACTTAACTCATTGTCACTACCAAATATATACAAAGCAAATATAACAAGAGTTCAACCGTTTGGCCCTTCTTTAGTATCCGAACTCGACGGAAAACATTGCTGAGGGAGCACATTTAAAATATGTAAATATGTATATTTAAAATATTTTAATTATTAAGCACATTTTCAATACTGAATAGTCAATATAAACATATATAAAAGACACGTGTCTGTTTAAACTTTAAACATACATTCCTTAGACTGTGTGGAGTGTTTCTGAGTTTAATAATTTTTTGGTTTTAATGGACGTTTTTGCAGATATATATATGTTTTGAAAAGGAAACTTATTTCTTACGAGATAAAAGCGGCGAGAAGGGTACCTCATACCAGAAAAGAAAGTTGTTCACTTATTAGGGAAACTTCAACAAGGAGAGTCTTCAAATCTGGTGTACATTATTTTGAAAAAAAAAAATTAAGTCCTGGCGGAATATAGGAGGAAATAAATGTACTCACTCAAAAGATAGTTAACTTAAAATTGTATGCTAAATCAAGCAATATTAACGGCCAGTAGGACTGTTACCCTTTTATCACAAGCAGTTCAAAAAATAAATGTTTGGCATCTCAATCTTTTTATTCAAATCCATTATTTCAAATACGTTATTAATTACGTTAATATTAATTAAAAATCTTGTAAGAAGATTAAGTTCACAACAAACTTAAAAAAAAAAACCTCAACAAAAAACGAAATAATTAGATGTCGAAAGGGATAGAAAGCAGTGCCACCAATAAAAAAATGTTTAATTATGTATATAATTTAACTCATAACTTTATATAATGTTTACTTAATTCATTTTTAATTCAGAGAAGAAGCGAAGTACATCGGGTATAGCTATTCTTTATATAAAAAACATTAAAGTAAAATTTCATTGCCATAGCTCACAAAGTTCAGACGATATCGCGTTAGAACGCTTATTCCGCGAGGACATTTGTGTGACCGCAAGAATTATAAAAATATGTGTCAGAATGACCGTTTTTAAATTTCGCTGCATATTTTAATTCATGAATATGTTTACTAAAAAGAATTAAAAACATTTTGTTTTTGTTCATTCATGTATGAGATAATTAAATTTGTTCGACTCATATAAATTCTCATAAATAAGCGAAAATATTGTAAACAACGCTGTATATTCGTATTGTTCAACTGTTCGGCAATTTAGCCTGTGTGTGTATTTTTTTTTCTTTTTTTGTCAAATTTATTTGCTTCTTTACAAGCAAAAGAGTGTTTGTTCTCTTCAGTTTGTTCTACTCAGTGTGGCCTTTTTGGCATTTTTGCAGCTAAATTTAGCATTAAAAATTTTTATTTAGCTGCAAAATTTTCATTTAGCACTTGGCATTTAATTTAGCATTTTTAGAAAATATTTTAAGCTTTATTTAGCATTATTTTAAAAATAGTTTTATTAATTTTACTATAAATTATAATACATTTTGACTAAAAATAATTTTATCAAAAATGAAATTTCGTATCAAAATGGATTATGCTTAAGTCAAGAAACATCTTACCTGTCTGGTTAAAAAAAAAATTGAATATTCAGGGAATATTAGAAATGCCCTTATCATGTTGATTGTAAATATTATTTGCCCTTTGATATTACGATGTAAAAGTACAAGGAAATTTTACTTCGAATTTAGATATAAATTTAATAGTGTAAATATATGAACAAATTTTTTGCTCTAACTGCTGGAAAAATAATTTTTTTAAACCTTAAACTTTTCTCAAACTATAAAAAATAAAATGATCTTAAAAATTTTGTGTATCATAAAAATAAATCGTTAAAATCTTGCATATATCAGACGTTTGCAGGCCCCTTCAATTTAACATTTAATCTTAACTACCTGTGCTACATATTTATATGTATCAGATGCTTTAGCAAAATCTAGCCATTTGCTTCAATATAACCATTTACTTTAATTTCGTTTAAAAATTAGTCACTTAAATGTATTTAGTTTTGAATAAAACTTCATACTGCTAATACATTTTTAA
Organism: Pollenia amentaria; assembly: GCA_943735925.1. Lineage (NCBI taxonomy): Eukaryota > Metazoa > Arthropoda > Insecta > Diptera > Polleniidae > Pollenia > Pollenia amentaria. The sequence continues at coordinate 179,505,002 of OX031007.1, read as the reverse complement.
CAAAAATCTTAAAAAAAAAATTTTGCATTATTTTTAGCATTTTTAAAAATCATATTGGCATTTTTTGGCCTTGTCTAATGCCAGATTTAGCTGTAAATTTTTTTACACCTGGCCACACTGAACATACTCAACAAAATTTCCAAAAAAAAAAAAAAATTTAACAGTTATCTCTTTAATAAACAAACAAAAGCAAAGTGTGTTTTATTCCTCATGATCATGAATGAAAAAGACATAACAAATTTTTTTATTAACTATTAACTATCACTGAATTATTTTACCTTCTTAGTTCTATAAATTTTCGAGTTACTATCATTAGATATTACAGCAAATAAATACATATTAAAATAGTAAAGGTATCTTAAAAAATAATCTATTATATACGAAAAAGATAGTGAGAAAAAAACCTATATATAATATCACAAATTAAGTAGTGGTAAGTTAAAGAAAACAAGGACTAACTTTATAACATACTAGGGTATGTAGATAATTAGTCAATGTTATATAAACTTCTCAAATGGGCAAAGTTTGACCTCCTGCATTTATCATTGAATGACATGGCCATATCATTAATAAATTCATCTATTATCTTTTGACCTGATAAATTATGTAGTTCTGCAGTAGGAATACGTCTCGGCAGGTTGTACCTATATGATTTTCAAATTTTTATTTTGAATTATTTGGTAACGTTTCTTATGAGTCTTTGCGCAATTTTTCCAAACAACACAACCATATGTAAGAATGGGTAGGATACATAATTTGTATAAGAGGAGTTTGTTTTTAACGCTTAATTTAGATTTTCTGTTTAGGAGAGGAAATAAAGTTCGACCACATCGAATAGCTCTTGAGCAAACATTTTCCAGGCGTTCCCTGAATGTAAGTTTTTCATCGAGTATTATGCCAAGATATTTAATTGACTTTGAAATAACTATTTCTGTTCCCTGAAAATATAATTTCAATGAAGGGACTCTTTTAGGGGATTTGTTGAAAGGGAATAAGATAGCTTGCGACTTCCCCTCGATTATCTTAATTCTCCATTTAGCAAAGTATTTGGAAACAGAAAAAAGTGCATTTTGCATACGCTTGACAATGGTATTTAAAACCTTTCCATGAGCGATGAGGGCACTATCGTCGGCATAAAAAGCAACTTCATTACCAGCTTTTATCTTAAAGTCAGAGATGTATATATAATAGAGTAGTGGTGATAATACTGAGCCCTGCGGTACTCCCGCAGGAATGCTTTTTACATCCGAAAGGGAACCGTTTACTTCGACAAAAGAAACTCCTATCTGTAATAAAACTATAAATTAATCTTATTAGATAGGTTGGACATTTTAGTTTGTAAAGTTTATAGATAAGTCCATTGTGCCAAATTAAGTCAAAGGCTTTTTCTATGTCTAAAAAAAGTATTCCAGTAGAATAGCGTATTCCAGAGAATTACATAACAAATTTAAGATTTCTCATTCATAAGAAATATAATAAATGTGTGGTTTGAGCGTTCTTACACGAAAAATTTTGCACTCTGACATTTACTAATAACTACACTCCCAACTAAAAAAGTTTCTTTTGTAAAGTATAACATAGATTTTTTTCAGTGTATAAAAAAAAATTTATATAAAATTAAAAATAAATATATTTTATTCACAACAAGGAGCACTACCATTAATAAACTCTACGCATGATTGGTTACATATTAATAATATCGCTCTATAACGTTGACGTATTTAAGAAATTATGTCTTTAAGACGTTTTTTATTTTATCTCGTATGTAAACTCTTAAGAAACTAAATTTCCAACATTATTTATTATTTCTTTCCCACTAAAATATTTACCACCCAGCAAATCTGTCAACTTTTACAACTTCTAAAATAAATCACTAGCAACGAGTATTCCGTCCACACATTTATTTCAACAACAGTTGCTGGCTCTGTCACATTGTTGTTAGTGGCCCCACACAATAAACTGTCAATGCTATACACGTAAATAGTTTATAAATGTCCCGATGATTTCATCAATTTCCACTCAATTTATTTAAGAGGAAGTGGATTTCTGTGTCACTCATTGATTCGTGTGCTCGCTCAATCACTCACTTGAACATAAGTCATTGATGTGAAGAACACTGCACTAAATAAAATCCTAGTTTTGCGAATATATTGGAATTTTAATTTTTGTATGTAAATAAAAATGCGTAATTCTGATATTTATACAAACAAGTATGACTGACCACCCAATATGCATTTTGAAAAAATTAACACTTCTGGATAAATTAACACAAAATATTTATGCACATTTTTTAATGCACTTTATCGAACCTTGAATTTTAAATTCCCCGCAATCAGTTTTGCTTTAAAAAATATTGTTGTTGAGTGTGAAGGATGATGGTAGAAGAAGTCTGGATAGTTGGAGCTGAACTATAAGTACATATGTATTTATAAACCTATTTTTGTATTGTTAAAATAGATATGTAGTATGCGCTACATGGTGGTGATGCAAATCTAAATTTGGAACTGCAGAAGTAAGAGTTTCACTAAAGGTTTAAAACGAATTGTGGATTCCTTTTTTGGATATTAAAGCAAAGATATTAAAGCAAAAAAACACCATGATTTTTTTGTTATTGGTGACATTTTATTAAAAAAAAATCCTATCGAGAATATTAATTGGAAACAAAATTTCTTGGTACAAAATTTTTTTGGAAAAACTGTCAGTGTCAAATTCTTTTTTTCGGAAAAATATTTATTAGTGCAAATTTTAAACTGAAACGTTTTTTTTTGTCCCCATTTTTGGTTTTTAAATCAAATACATCATAATTTTTTTGTTCTTGGTAATAGTTTATAAAAAAAAAAACAACGGTGAGATTTTTGATTGAAAAAAATATTTCTTGGTACCATAGGGTGTGTGTGAAACGGTAGCAAAGTTTTATGGTGAAATAAAATTTGTCTGTGGTAGAAAAATTTCATGTTTGTGCTGTGTTAATTTTAACATTTTTGACAACGTAAAATTTTGTCATTAACAAAAAGAACAATTTCTTTCTGACATTTCTTAACAGAAGTCTAAGTCGACAAATTTTTTGGCGGCGACGCTACAGAAAAAATAACCGGTAGTGGATCATCTGATAAAAAAATTAGTTATTAAAAATGAAAAAATTATCTATTACAATTTGTTATTATTTGAAATATATGTATTTGTTATTAATATAAATATATTTTAACCCGACTTCAAAAGAGAAGGAGGGTTTCAATTCGGTTGCATGTTACTTTTTTAATGTTTGTAACGGCATAACTCCGTCATTTGTGAGCCGATTTTTTTGCATTTTAATTGGGCGTGTCAACAGATTGTAATTTCAAAAAATTTTGGAAATCAGACGGACAATTTGTGTGTCCGGAATTTTTTTTTTTTTTTGAGCTGCTCCATAATTTATAAACCAATTTTTAGAATTCGCGCTTACTTTTAATATGATTTGCTAGCAGATTGCAAATGTGAACAAATTTTGAGGAATTTTTGCGGCGGCGCACTGTGGCTGAAAATTGAATTTCATCGGCCAAAAGTCCAATTTTTTGTCATCGCCGATTTCAAAAATTTTAATGCCATTCGATAGCAAACATATTAGAACTAAGGTATCAAAAAAACTAGATTAAAATATTCGTAATTGTGGCTGTGGCATGCTGCTGGAAACAAATATTTTATTTTGTTTTAAAAAAAAATTAATTTTTGTAAATTTGATCAGAACTAAATTATGATTTCTCGCAAACCGTTATCACTAATTGGTCGAAATTTTTTTTGTTATATTAATGGGATAGTAGTCTTTAAGAAATAGATCATTACATCAATGTATCATTTATACCTGATGTGTTATTAAATGTTTCCCCAGGTTCTATATTTTAGTTAAATCCGAATTTTAGAGGAGTAGAACTTGTTAGGGTCAAAAAGGGTCAAAGAGATTTTAGTACCATCAGAAAGCTGAAGGTGTCCTCTTTAACCCCATATATACTTGTGCAACTGTTTGGAACTGTCTGTTGAACACTTTTTTCATTTTAATGAAATTACTCGCAACATTTTTTTTTGCTCTTTTTATTTAAGCTGCTCATATGACTGAAATATAACACAATGGTTTACGAGCGTTTTGTTTTGAAAAATAATTTTGCTTCTTATGAACGGCTGAACATATTTGAATGAAATTTTAAACTGTCATGGCCGGGTAGCTTTTGTGTTGAATTGGAAGAACACGGGTCCATGGAGGGTCGGGAGAGTGACTTGCGGACCTCTAAAATTGGTGGATTGCAAAAAAAAGTTTAACTTAAGCTGAGTTACAAAAAATATGCTTAAATGTTTAGGTTATCTCCTTTGCTTTTGGAGATATTCGGATAAAACGGATTTTTTGGCATGATTTTTATTATGTTTTATGTCAAACTGTTATCAATATTGGGTTCAACATTTTTTATATTGGTAGTAAAGCAGTCTTTAAACAATGTTATGTTGTATAACTGTACCGATTATACCTGCTGTGTTATTAAATATTTTTTCAGGTTTTATATTTTAGTCAAATTGAAGTTCAGAAGAATAGAATTTATGAGGTCAAAAGGGGTTAAAGAAATGTTACTAGCTGTAGGTAAGTGAAAGTATCCACTTTAAACCCAAATGCACTTTTGTACCTGTTTGGACCAGCCTATAGAACACTTTTTTAGTTTGTGTAAAATTATTCGCAACATTTCTTTTGCTCTTTTAATTTTACCTATTCATATGACTGAAATATAAGTGTACCAAGCCAAGTATTTTATATTATATAATTACCAATACCTGTGGGATTTTAAGCGTATCCTACTTAAGCCCATTTTAGTTCTTTATTCTACCTTATTTTGCTACCTAGGAACACAGTATAACGCAAGCCATGTATAAAAGCCAGTGGTATTCGAATAAAATCTCAGTTGTTAAAATATATCTAAGCAATAACAATCGAATTTTTTTAATATCTATAAAAATGGAGAGCTTCAGCTATAAAGAATTATCCGAAGAGTATTTTAAAAATAAAAAGGAGGAAGATGTTTTAAGTTACATTGAAGGAAAACTCAATATATATTCCTGCAGCACTGAAATACGATCGGAACTGCAAAATAAAATAACCGATTTCGTCAAAAACTTAAAAAAGCGCTTCAAACAAGCTGGATGGAGTAAACCTAGATTTTACAACAGTTTTGCAAACTTGTTAGATGGCGAACTCAGTGTCCAGATATCTTCAGAAGGTACAAATGAAAAGAACCTTGGGAGACCAAAGAAATCACTTGAGAACTGTAGCGATAGATCTAAAAGGCGGAAGCTTAAGGATATCAACGAAGAAATCGGGGATAAAAATATTCAAGAAGCTTTGCTATATCAGCTGCGATCACAAAAAGAACTCACAAAAGTCGATATTATTGAAAAAGTGCTTATCGCTAGTCCCAAGAGAACAAAACGGATTCTTAAGAGTGTTCCAACGCCAAGCGATGAAAAACAGTTTTCAAATGAAGAGGCATTAGCATTATTTTTAGATTTGAAGTTAATAAAAGAGCAATATATTTAGCTCAGAGTACGTGCAATTGAAAAAGGTTCAAATCTGTTTCCTGCTTATCATCACATAACTGCTGCTAAGAAGGAATGTTTGCCACCAAGGGACACTATTAAAATCACACCAATTTCGGCAGAGGTAAAACTTCAAGGAAACAAAAGAAAACATTATGAGTATGCTTGTAGAAGCAATTTTTAGTCAGTTTAACATCTTTACTCCCATATGCCCTATTCCAAATCAAAATTTTTCAAACAAAAAAAAAAAAAATAATTTGAGTAAAAAATTCTAATAATTCAACACACCGATTTTTATACAATTAGAACAGTAATGTTTTCTAATATGTCCATTATTTTCTAGAAAATCCTGATCAATATCGAGTGGTAAATTGTATTGCCTTTTTTGAACAAAAAAAAAAATATAAAGCCGTTTTCCGGGATTGGGAATTTGGGTATTTCTTAATCAAAAATGGGGATGTTTTTCAGTCCACTGTTTTAAGAACTTTTTAATCTACATAACTGCCAAAATTCATTATGATACCTTTATTCATGTTAGATTTATAGAATGTCAAACATGAAAATTGTTATTTATATAGTGTAAATGAATAAAAGGGCTTTCAACATGAGTAAAAAATAATAATTTTAAGGTTTGACATTCTATAAATCTGACATGAACAAATTTATATTAATGAAATTTGGCAGTTATGTAGATTAAAAAGTTCTTAAAACAGTGGGTAGAACAACATCCCACTTTTTGAATAAAAAATACCATAATTCTCAATATCAATCATTAGCATTTTCATACTAAATGCTAAAAAACATCAAAAGTTCAACTTTGACCTTAAATTTCTCCACAACTACTAATCCGATTTTAACAAAATTAACACTTTTGCAAAATTATCTCTATCGGTTCAAAAGTTACAGATTTTTGGCCGATGAAAAACGATTTTCAGCCACTGTGCGGCGGCTAAGAGGCGACTTTGAGTTGCACGGCCTTTTCTACGCTAATGTCAAAATGTATACTAGCCCCCTGGGCTAGTGAAATTTTATTCACCTCAACCGTGTAAAATTTTTTACATTCATGAGTACTTTGCTACCGTTTCACACACGCCCATATATTGAAAACAATTACAAAAAATTGTTGTTGTTCTCAATGTATAATTACGAACGAAATTTTTTTTTCGACATTGTGGGCCAGGTTAATCAAATTTTTAGCTAACTCTCTTTACGTTTTGTCTTGAAATTGTTGGTATAAATTTTTTTGTAGGTTTTTGACCGGATTATTCCTTTCAAATAATTAAGGAAATAGCTATTTATTTGTTTTCATTAGAGTTAAATTCTGAGGACAATAGAGGCGAAGCCGAGAGTAGAAGTTATATGTACTTAATGCTGGGAACGCACTATTCAGTGCATTTACGCAATCTAATAAATTTCATTCATTCGTTTTCATTTATTTGCAAATTGCGAAATGCATTGCATAGTATGTAGCCAACATAAGTAGTTTAAAACAAGTCCCGTAATGTTTATGTTCCTTAACTTCGTCTTTAACGTATTTATAGGTTTAAACGTATTTAAAGGTTTTACTTTTAAATGAATATTTTCCAGTTTAATGGAAAACATTTTTCATCATACTTTTGTTTAAATCCGGGTGTAGATCCAATATTTCAAACTAAAGACATAAAGCTAAATTAAGTCTTATCAGTGCATATTGCTTCACAGTTGTAATGCTAAAGCTATACCTGTTCCATCTGGAGTACATCACGGTAGTCATTTGGGTCCAGTATTATTCCTATTGTTCATTAATGATTTACCATTGTGTATTAAGTATTCGAAAATACTACAGTATGCAGATGATGTAAAACTGTTCCTTAACATTTTGAGTTTATGGTGTGATAAAAATTTGATGGATCTGAACTCAAAAAAATTTAAACATATGGTATTCTAATTCTGGCAGTCGTGACCGAATACTTTTTCGATTCGAAAGCAATTTTATATCTAATTCTGTTAGTCGATACTGAACGCATCGAAATAATTTTTTCAGTGATGTGAAAACTCAAATTAATGTTTTAGAACACTTTAAAAATAATATCAATTCATTCAATATCGACTGAAAGAATAAGAAATAAAATTACTTTCGAATCGAAAAAGTATGCGATCACAACTGCCAGAATTAGCCCCCAGTACTCTGTAGTTATACACTAAATAGTCATCAACTTGAAAGAGTAGAGACATTCCTTGATCTGGATATTTTACTTGATCATAAATTGTATTTTAATGCGCGCATATCACAGACTATCAACAATGCCAAAGGTTTCCTTGGATTTAGCAAACGTAGGGGGAAGGAGTTTGACAATCCCTATGTCACAAAACAGTTATATATTTTAATAGTGAGACCCCCAGTAATACGTACATTCTAAAAAACTGGAATCCGTACAGAAGCAATTTATGTCTTCGAAAACTGCATTGGTTTAAAACTAATTAATCTGCCAACCTTAACAAATAAATTTGTTAAATGGTAAAATTGTCTCAGAATTCCTTCCAGAAATTATATACCCCTTAGACTTCAATACTTTCGGTATAATTATGCAAATTTTGATCCTGTCCGCAGAATGAGCTCCGAATTATACAATTTTTATACGTATATTGATTTAACTGATCCTATTAGCGTCAAAAATATCCTCTTAAATGTCTTAAGATAAGTTAGCTAAGGTTAGAAAGGCTGTTGTGAAGTTAACTTCACACCCTCACCCAGAGACCAATATGGTCCATTGTGACGCCTTTATTAGTCATAGAAAGAAGGAAAGAAGAGAAAGAAATCTAGTGTGAAAGAGTAGGAGAAATAAATGGTAAAAATACAGGTAAGGAATATAGTGGAATATAAAAAATCGGACAGAACCTGCAAAATCAACCCTACCAAACAGGAAAACTGCCCTACATTTTTTCAGTCCCCAGCCTCCTGCCGCGCAGCCAGGTCATTCCCATTACAAATCCCGTCAGATTCTCGAGCCCTCAGCCTGTTCTGTAGCCTGGGACAGTGGCACAGAAAGTGCTCAACTGTCTTCAACTCCTCTGGGTCCTCACACAGCCTACATGTATCCGATAAGCCAGACCCCATTCTCACCGCCATTCTGAATATCATGCAGTCGCCCTAGATAATACCTATCATGGTCCTGACGCAGGCCCTACTCTTACCCAGCAGCGCGTCCGAATTTGACCTACTAAGCATCGGACACAGCGTGCGTGATACTCGGCAGTCCGTTCAGCCCCGCCAAGCCCGATTAGTCCCGCTCAGAATCCATTCCCTAATTCTCCCAAAGTAGAAGCCCATTAGAGGCATGACCACCTGCAAACTGTCATGATCCTTCATTTCCGAGCCCAGTCTTGCTAACTCATCAGTTATATCTTAAGATAAATTTAATGCAAAATTTTTCCTTTTATGTTATGTACTAAAGTATCTAGATTTTATTAGTTTAAGCATACAAGGCAGTAAGAAATATTAGTTTCATTGGCGAATTAAGTAAATAAATAAATAAATAAGTAAATAAATTAATAAATAAATAAATAAAGAAATAATAACCAAGTGAAGGAATAATTCTCTAAATTTCTGCTTTTAAGCTTATTTCTCTTTTTAAAACTTTGTAGTCTCAGTAAAGGAGCTTTTGTCTTCATATAGATATCGCAAACATATCAATTAAGCTTATCGGAAATGTGTTCTCTAATTAGGATTATCTGAAAATATATTTTCCTTTATCGCTACATTGCATCTAAGTTCCGTAACTACAAACCTCTTGAGGCTCTTAATGTGAAATATAAAAAGTCTGACAATTAAATTTGTAGAGCTTTTCTTCTCTTTTATATGAACTTAAGGTGGCCTCTTTATTTTAAAAATAGAAACCAGATTTCCGATCACTTGCCTTTAAGTATTATGCTATGCGTAACACCCGAAATGACTCACTAAACATACACCCCCATATTTAGAGGAGCAGGCTCTTACTAACTAAGACTTAAGACAACATCATCAATACATTTAGTACGAGTGTACTGCTTAAGTCGTACATGCACTAAGAAAAGATAAATAAATAAAAAACAACAGATCAAATCCAAAATGCAAAAAAAGACAGAAAACATGAACAACGCATTTGGAAAATTTAAATAAATCCTTCAGAGCTTCATGCAATCAGAATACATGTGGCAGCCACGTAATGGTTAAACAAACTAGTACACAGTATGTTGCAAGCAATATATTAACAATGTAAGTGTATGCGTACGTGTGTTTTTATGCAAACATGTAGTAGTTTTGTATTCAATCCAATACGTGTAGGTGCATTCACCAGCAGAAGCAGTAGTTTGTAGCAGTCGTTCCTTTTCGTCGTTGTCATAGTTACTCATGTTGGTAGTTGGTTTGGTTGTGTACCACAAATGTGCATTATCAGATGCATGCAACCACGTTTTGTCCAAGGAGCAGCATCGCTGGTAGTATATTTTCGTAACAATAAGGATTGTCGGTATTGTCTTTCTTTTGTAGTTGTTGTTGTGGTTTACGTTCTTGTTTTCATTTTATTTAACTTTGTTTGCCAAACTAGAGGTGCTTTTTATGGTAGAGATGTGTTAACAATAGATTTGGAATTGTTATAACCAGAGTATGGACTTCTACTATTATACAGGCCATTCACACATTCCAGCGAGTGGTTGTGCTATAAAAGCGAAAGCAGATTCCAATTGTGGGAAAAAGAACAATGACCATACAATATCTGCTATTGTTAAGGCAATTTTCACATAAATATACAAAAAAAAAAGAGCTGGATTGGTTGTTGGGATTAAATCATTTGTTGTTTTGAGGTTCACTAACTTTTAAAACTTCTAACACAATTGCCATTCAATTATTTAGACATTTTACTACTAACGTTAAGAAGTCTGAATATCTTTGACCAATTTTTTTCAGCTTATATTAGAAGGCGGGAAGGCTGTATTTGTTTTTAGCGGTAGTGATGACCATAGTCGGTGTTTGGAATATTTGAGTATGAGTGCAACTCGACAGCAACTCGGTATACAGGCTGGTTGGTTTGCTAGCAATGATTGGTACTTTAGGTTGCTGTTTTGGAAAAACAAATAAACGATGAACGTCATGCATATAAATTCAATGTAACATTAACAGCACGTTTCATATGCAAACAATATGCACATGTTTGCAAGCTAGCATGCACTCATGCATAAATACATACATACATACATGTGTGAATAACGTAAGAGCTAAATTTGCCACCACTATAACCATCACCACCGACGCCGCCAGAACCAGCACCATCACTACTATCATCAACAACATCATCTTCATCAGCGCCACTAGTCTATAATCTGCAAAAAATTAACAACAAAAAGAAGAGACACTAAACAACAACATTGGTATTATCCCCATCATCATCAGCAGCATCGTTATACCAACTGATTTTTTTTTTTACTCTTCTCCTTCATCATCATCTACTTCTCAGGGTATAAGTGCCAGTTGTCGTGCCACTTAAGCATGCATGCCAGAATAACAACAACAACTAAGACAACAGCAGCAAGTTTGTGTGGAAACACATCTGGTCCATAACAACCATGCGACCATATTTCACGTACATTTCCAACCAACCAACCAATATCATCATGCTAATACAGCCTACGCCAACTTGAATCGTAAGTTCCACAAACAACTCGTGTAAATATTCTGATGATGTCGTTTGCGATTTTAGCTGAAAATGAAAATCTTAACGCTTTGCAAATTTCATTTGCATGGTACAAAAGTTTAAAGTTTACACTTTGTTTCAACATTCACTTGCTTTGTTTTGCGTATTTAACAGGGTGACCAAGAGCTATTATAAGAAGGTTGCAAAAGAGTTGTTTTATCTGTGGTTTTCATCGGTAACCGCGTATGTCTAAAAATCAAATTTTTAGGAGAGTCGAAAAAGCATTCTAGATCGAACTATGGGCTAGGTATGGAACGTTTTGAAATTGGTCATTACGTGAAAAAATTTGAAGAACCACGTAAAGAGCGTTAAAAATTAAGCAATATGGCATCAACATCTTAAAATCGCAATAAATGGACATACGCGTTTACCCATGAAAAAATGCAGATATTTGCTAGTAAGTTGGAAAAATTTGTTAGCCGTTTAAAGTGAGTTTACCATGAGCGAGTTTATAAGGATTATATAAATTGGTCCTTGACAGATTAATTTAGCTAGAAGTATATATAATATGGTAAGGAGCTTTACTACTATCGTAAGGAACAGCCATAAAATTATTTGCGACTTTGCTTTAGAATCGTTTGAACTTGTCATATTTTGGGTTGAATAAATTGTACAGGAACTTTTGCTTTATTATATTTACTAAGGAAAACGGATTACGAAAGAAAATGGAACTGTTTCAAGCAACTACAGCTGTCGTAAGTAGTTTCATTGAGTTTGAAGACAGTGGCTTCGATGTCAAAGAACGTAACGAAAGGACAAACTTTGTAGAAATATACGAAATTTTAGTATTATGGGTGAAACTTTCCTGACAAATATACACAGCATCATACATATTCCTTTATCTAACAGATCACCTTAAAGGCAAACGAAATTTCTACCTTAACCTGACAGAGTGAATAATCAAGTTCTCTGTTAAGCCAATGTAATACTTTTACTTGCACAACGTTCCCTTTAGAAAAGATAAATTAACCAATGAAAAATGCCATCATATATTTCTTATAAGAAAGTATCTTTCTCCTATCAGGTCCTTCGAAATACCGTTGAATAATCATTATTAGTACCTCGAGCAGGCGAAATTCTAATCTTAATTAAAGAAAGTTAAGAACATTTTCCATGGCGGCATGATATGGAAATGACAATGTTATAAAATTACCGATTTTAAACTCGAAGTGTGATAAGTCCATACTTTATTTACAAAGTACAGATAATCAGATAAATCTTATAAGAAGATCTGCTGCCACTCATTAACGACTTATAATACATTATATTTTCAGTAAAAAATTCCTAAGATTCTGGCAAATAATTTGTACTTAACAAGGCTTTTGTGGCAACAGATACTGCGCACAGTAGTGGAGCAATCCGTCGAATTTAGAGTTTCATTGTACCTCATTTTCGTGGACTTGAAAAAAAACTTTGGATTTAATCCACAAATCTGCTATCTAGAAGGCTCTTAAATGTAAGGGTATACCTCTCAAAATCTTCCGTTTAATCGAGGATCTCTATGATGACGCAAGATGTCTGCTTCTCCGTGAAGTCTTAAAAAGCGATTTTATAGAGATAAATACTGCCGGCTGATAGGGATATGTCCTATTTCGCTTAATCTTTTGTGTGGTGTTTGCTCTTGTCCTGAGAAAATCCATCCCAAATGAAGGCGGTATTAACCTAACTCGACGAGACTACAATTTCTAGACTATGCAGACGACATCTCCTTAAGTTCGCAAAACTTAGCCAAAATGCAATAAAAGATAGACAGGATTGGGAAAAAGTAGAACTACAAATAAAATATCTCAAAAACGAAATCGATACTGATATTTTCCGTTCATTCGCACCTTTTGATCAAGACCTCGAAGACGTGAACGAATACCTATATCTGGGGTCGTTCATTGATGAATCTGAAGGATGTGCGGCTGACACTCAGTACTGAGTCAACAAAGCCAGTCAAGCTTTCGGTATGTTTAACAAAGTATGAAAATCATTAAACATATGTATCTCGCCCTACAAAAATTAAAATACTCAACTACAACGTGAAATCAACACTACTTTACGGCTGCGAAACTTAGAACCTTTCCACAAATGACATATTATGAAAGTATTCTGGACGGACACAATCAGTAACAAAGAGCTTTGGTGCCGTTCTCCGTACAAAGATCACAGATCATATAATCTATAAAAACTCGTCAATATAGATGGCTAGGTAACATTCTTCGCAAAACTCCCGATAACATTGCAAACGTCAAGGGAGCCTTAGAAGGAGCCGTTCACATACCACCTGGAAATTAATCACTACCAACGAAATCCAAGACGACAGACATAACTGGAGTAAAATCAAACGCATAGCCGAAAGCAGAGATAATTTAAAAGGATTATGTATACATAGGCAAAAAGTTAATACCGGAAGATAAACAATTCCAGTCAAGATTTCAGCATTATTGAGAAGAGTACCACTTCTTTTAAAATGCTCAATGAAATTTACTGATTTCGTTATCGGTAAATGAAAACACGTTTCCCCTCCAATAATAGATAATATTGACCGTCAATATGTAGTTTTAACAAGACGGTACTATGCTCGTGCAATACTTCAATTCCTGCATAGGATATGTACTTTCTCGCTTCGGAAAACGAAAATTTCTCCACAGATAATCTGATTTACTACTATTCGATTTTTACTCATTTGCATTTAAATCGCCGTGGAGGTCATTTAACCGATGTGCTATTTTGTAAATTAAACTATCCTCTGTAATAATTTAAAAAAAAAAATACTAAAATCTCAAGACTATGTCGATGAATTTTCAGTATAAAAAAAGGCGTAACTCAGTTTTTTCCAAATCGCGTTTTTGTTTACTCTGGTAGAACATTTCATAATGCTTTTGTTTAAAATTTATTAAATATTTTTATTAACAATTGCATTAAAACTTTTTCTTTATCAAAAGTTTTACGGATATTATTTCACTAACTAAAATTCAAGTTAAGCTTTTTTATTAAGCCATAGATTTGGTTTTTAACAACCGTTCAAGCAGTAGACTTCAATATTATGTTGAAACCCCTAAAGCTGTGGTTACACTTAACAAAAATTTGACTATTAAGGACACACGTTATCCAGTATTACAAAGATAACATTTTACTATCGGTCAAGATGGAAAAAGTTTAAAATATCACCATATAAATCGAAATTTTTCTTGGCTATCTTATCGCATACAATGCCTTATTGACTTTGTCTTCTTTGGAACATTCGATCAAATTTTTAAAACTCAACGAGAGCTTTGATTCCAAAAAAATTAGAAGGAGCATGAATTTTGTGATGCCCACACAAAAATATTTTACTCTGACTTATGCTAAGTATATTTCAAAAACTTTCCACAAAAGACATAGAACATGTCCCGTTCTACATAAGACAGACTAATAAGAGGGACACTACCCCGAAGATATTTACTAGTGGCAAAATTTAAGAATTATACAGAAAACATAATTACAAAATATTCAATAACAAACTATTGCTCCAAAATCAAAAAAAAGAGAAGTATTAATTGACGTTTGGGATATTGTATTTAATAATTTTGGCGTTGCGCTGCGTTTTACACAATTAAAGCCTAAAACACTAAGATGTCAAGGCCTTAATCATGTAAAACGCAATGCAACGCCAAAGAATTATATTGAAAGCAAAAAGAAAGTCATAAATATTTTGTAATTTTGTTGTTGCTTTCAAACAAAATTACAAATTATTTATGACATTGTTTTTGCTTTCAATGTAATTCTTTGGCGTTGCGTTGCGTTTTACATGATTAGGGCCTAAAGAAACAGCTTTGGCTTTATTGTTAAGTTCTTTACATTTTTTTTACTTATCTGGTCACCTTTATATCAATTCTCTATCATGTGTTGGATAAACATACATACGTACATAAATGTACATGTATTTAATATTCTCTTGATGTTGTCTGCAACTGGCAATCGTTGGTGTTACCACAATTATAATGGCTTATGCCATTGACGCCAACACCGCCAACAAAACTAAACACACAACAAGACACATTTTACTCGTGCATACAATCAAACTTACAGTCAGTCATTCAGCCAGTCGTGTCTTTAACATGTTTTGCGACTAAAGAAACAGCCACAAAGAAATAAAAACTAAAAATATTTTTACAAACCAACAAAATTTGTGTAAAGGATTTGCATTAAATAAAAAAATAAAAATAAAATGAATTATAACAGAAATATGTACGTACGTACGCACAATTTCCACAGTTGGTGGCATTCACGTCATTTCAATATTGCAAGTGTATGTGAGAGTGTGTGTAACTTGTATAATAAAACTGGGCTCACGACAGCCATAGTAACCACACAACAACAATTTGCAAAAAGAGCGCTGGAAACGAAAGACAAATACATGCATAACCACCAGAAGCTTGAAATCCTCTACATTATTTTATTTTTTTGTGGCAGAAATATCATCTTCTTCATATGGATTAACGTAAATATCAACCACTTCAACGTACTCGTCGTCATCAGCATCTTCATCGTCACCCGTGGCAAAAACAGCACCACCATTGATGACGATGCAACGAAGACTTAAATGATAAATTCGATGATGGTGGGGTACTTAAGTTACCTCAAAATTCGCGTAAATTTTCACTTGTTTTTACCTCGTTTGCAAATTTATTTGTTTGGTTGCAAATAAGCCGTCGCACGGCGCATAGTGGGGCTAGACGGTTAACATACATATAACGTTAGATATGTTGAGGATAGACATTTAAAAAACTAAAAAAGCTCTTTTTTGTTATGTACGAAATAAGCTTTTCGGGCGAAAGGCCACAAGCTTTTAAAAAGTCCTATAAGCAAATTTTTGTTAATAATTTTAGAGAACTAATGGCTAATAAATCAGTGAGTGCTTAAACGCTGGTTTAGTTAAACTAAACTTATATTTATATTTAGTTTAAACTCACCAGTTGTAAATCAGTGTCCATGTGTTATTTGTAATTTAAAAAGTAACATGTGACAGCACTACGATTAATGTTGGCAAATTCATCTCTGTATTGTCTGTATTGGTAGTTTAAACGCCCAATTTTATGCGTATGTTGGTTTAAACGCATTTTAAACCAAAAAGAGAGGTTAACTCGCTCTGACTTATTAGCCCTTAGCTTCTAGAAAATTGTTTAAGGGGTTTAAAGGGAAAAGCTCTGTATGACAAAAAATATATGTTATACTCGTATATGTTTTATTATAAAAAAGCAACCAAAAGCAACTTTGATAATAAAAAGTAAAACATTTAAAATTAAAGCCTTTTACCAAAACAATTTTAAAAGCTTTTCTTTATTAAAACAGCTTTATGCAAAAAATAAGTTGTTACAAAAATTTTTTATATTAACCAGTGTGACCAGATCAAAAAAAAATTTCATCTTAATCTGTAATTAAATATGGCCAAAAATGCAAAAAATGATTTTACAAAATAGTAAAACAAAGCAAAAGCTAATTTGAAATTTAGGGACCCGCAAACCCCTGATACATGCTAAATTTAAACGATTTATGATATACAATTTTTTAAAGTTTAAGAAAAGTTGAAGTTGTTATTATTATTTTTTCTTCAGTTAAGAGCAAATATTTTTTCACACATTAACACTTTTGAATTTTTATCTTAATACAAAGTAAAGTTTTCTTGAACTTTTATATCGTAAATCAAAGGACAAAAAATATTTACAATCAATTACAATAATGGCATGTCTCCCTGAATATTCTATTTGTTTTTTTTTTTTAACAAGACAAAATTAAGTCAAAATTTATTATAATTTATAAAAAAAATTAAGTAAATTCAATAGAACTATTCGTCCTAATTTTTAAAATAAATAATGCTAAAAACCCCTAAAAACAGTTTCTCAATATGCTAAATAAAATGCCAAGTGCTAATGCTAAGTTTAGCTGCAAAAATGCCAATATGGCCACACTGATATTAACCGTATGCTTACTTTATAAGCGTAAATAAAAAAACAGTTTTTATTTCAAAATGAAATATTACTTAAATATTTACCTCCATATGCAAAAATAAGTTAAAGTTCACTTTAGTTAACCGAAATATTAAGCCCAGCAAAAGTGTATCGGCTTACTGTGTTGGTTAACTAAAGTGAACTTTAACTTTTGTGCATATGTGGGCTATACTCTTCTGTAATTTTAAGTAGACTTTGTAAATAAAAATGCCAAGTTTTTAGTAATTTACAAAATATTTTAAAATCGTTATCGAAACGATGGGATTGTGGGCTGGTTGTTAGTGGGCCTGCTGAGGTAATCACAGGATGGTAGTGGTTTTTATTCGTGAGCTTTAAAGCCGATTTTCCCCCTTTTTAGTGAACTTCAGTCCACAGGCTGTTCTCCCTGGGTACTGTTATTATGTGCATTGGTTGCTTCCACATATGGAGCGTTGGTTGATGCATTAAGTTCACCCAGTTTTTAAACACCGTGGGATATGGCCATCAAGGCATGTGCTCATGTTTATCAAAAAAGAAACATTTTGCACTCTGATGAGATCGTAATTTCCGCTAACAGAAACCATAGCAACTTCCGTCATATTCGGCCATTTTGTTTATTGACGAAGCCATTCAACTAAAAATAAGCTCCGTTATTTAACTCAATTGTTTTAGTTAGTCGCTTAATAGTGTACAATTCCGAATTATATTTTCCATTCTATTTAAATAATAAAGTTATAGAACATTAAAATTGCTTCGTTTTTTTCTTTTTCTTTTTTTCGTATATCTACCCCACTGTGCATTGTTTCATTGACGCTTCTTTTAACCTCCCTACAGATTCTTCTTTCTTAAACACTGGGATTTATTTGTATTTTACGACTTTTCAACCCTCGTTTTTTCATGCAGCAACTTGCATCATTTGCTTATTTTTGCCAATTTTTTCAAGCTTTGTTCAGAGTGATCAAATAGTTGACGTCCTTCTCGTAACCACTAGTTTTATTAAAAAAAATTTTGTTTTTGCGAAAGGTTTTCTAGGCCAAATATGATTTGACAGTGTCTAAATTACGTTATACAATTAAAGATTAGTAAAGCAATAACATTTTTTAAAAATAAAACTAAAGTTTGATCAAGTTAGTGGTCACGCTTTTTTTTTGGATTTGTTTGGTTAAATATTTGTTAGGTGTGAACATACCTTTAGTGAAACTGATGCTGGTTGTTATATTTTGCCTTTCAGTAATAAATGTAGAGTTATTGACTTGCGAGGGGTTTCTGTTCTGCTCATCTTCATCTTCTATGTTCCTCTTTGTTACTTTTAGTCTGACCCCACAAAACTTTGCGTGATGTTGGTGGCGATGGTGGCGGTGGCGTCTGTTTTATTTGCTGGCCACTCACTCACCACTGAGTGGTGTCTGTTTGTGTCAGTATCCTTTTTCTTGATTGCCTGATGCTAAATGTACTGCATCTACATACAGTTCTTGTACACCTGGGGTATTTTTCATTACTTTATAGACCAAACATAAAGAAAGACAGACGGACGGACAGCCCCAATGAAAGTTAAATAGACAGAGGAAAACGCAAAAAGACAGTTGGACGGACGGTCGGATGGATGAACGCAATGCATGGGTGCGTGGGCAATAATCATCATGAACATTTTTATTGATTTCCTTTTGATACTTGTTTGAAGTGATGAGATGATGTTTTTCTTTATTTTTGGGAGGGATGCTGATGTTGTAAGTTATTACGTTAACAACGTGTAGTTTCTTCTTTTTCAACGACTGTGTTTTCTACTTAAATTCTTTATAAATAATTTTAATTTACGATCATTAGCTTAAGTTAAAAAAAAGAGGGGAAAAATAATTTAGATGTTTAGTGGCATACGTTTGTTGGGGGAGATTGTCAGGTGTGAATGTATCGTAAGACAAAAAATGTGGTATAATTGAGTTATGGAATTCTTAAATGGGAAATTAGCTGTGCTTAATCTTGCACTTTTTTTAAATATGTTATTTTTTCGTGGGAAAGAATTTTTTTAAACCAAGTTATATTGAAAATGCAGTATGTAAGGGATTAGTGCTAGGATATTAACTTGAAAATTATTTTGCAAAAACCATGGGAAAGCAGCATTTTAATAATACAAGAAAAAGAAAAAACACGACTGGTACGAACGACGAATTTTTTGCCGCGAATATTCGTCTCCAAAATTAAAACATATTGATGTAATATAAATACACACAATAATAGCGTCCGCCGAAATTTGATATACTTTGCAATAGATTTATTTCTATTTCATACGCCGGCGAACAATGAACAAATCTCTACCAGGTGACCATGTTTGGCTTTAATTTAGAAGTATTTTAGTATATAAAGTTACTTTTTACATTAATAATTGTTTTTTTTTATTGTATAACATTTAAAATAAATATACAAAGTATTTTGCTATAAAAATAGTTTTAGGTTGTGTTTTTGATTATGTTTTTATTTTAAAGCATTATAATTATTAGTATGGTCACACTATTTCTCTCTCTTTGCACAAACCGCAATCAACTTTCTCATTTATAAAAGCTGCCAGTTATTCGTCGTTATTGTGCTTCTTACGACGAATTTACTCAGCGAATTTTTACTGAAAAATTCGTAGTGTTGGGCGAAATTCGTCGGTCGTCCCAGTTGTGTTGCTATCATTATAAACCCTTCAACATAATACTGAAAAGCTAATTGTTCACTAGCTTATATGGTATGGGCGTTGTCGTGACTTAGCATATTTGTATGGACGCAAGATAAACTAATAGGTCGATTTCGCCGATTTTCAAAACCAAACAAATCTCATATATATGAGAATAATTTAGCTTAATTTCTAATTTTATCCCAAAATAAAAGGTAACAAGCTCCTAAAATTCAAGAACCGCTGGACCCGAATGACCCCAAACCGATTGACCCCAAACTTGGACAACAAATTAAGAGAGCTAGGTTTCTCTAAAGTTTAATCCCGATAGGTGCTGTTGTCGTAATATTAAAACTTTTTTAATTCTGGTATGATTTGGCTGGTACTCATAAAATTGTAAGCAACAATAAGTTTACTGATAAAATTTTGACCCGGTAGATGGAGTCAAGTTATTTACGAAATTCTCCAGTATTTAGAAAATCCCGAGCAGCGCCGGGACCAAACAGCTAGTCTAACTATACTTTTTCAATTTTTACTACGAGTATTCATAGATTTTAAGATGACTTCAAAAAGAAAACCTTTACTTTTCGGGTAGAATTAGAGATTTATGGACTAAAACAAGATGTAGTCGTGGTGTTTGTCTCATATAACAGCCATTCGTGGACCGATATGTTAAATTTCAATGGCAAGCTATTCCAGACCATATATCTTATAACTCCATAACATGGGTCCCTTCATATCTGAGGTGTTTGCAAACCCAACTTCAACATACACACGGATAAACGGAAAGACACACCTCGTTCAATCAATACCCCTACTCATACAGGATCAGAACATATATATTTTATAAAGTAATGACAAAATTATATATATACCCTATTCACCTGTTGTGAAGGGTATAAAAAAAACTGATACTTCTATTTTAATATTTAGAAACTGGATACTTTGATAGCTATAAGCAAAACATTTTTAGAATTGCTTTGTTTTAAGATTGACATTAAAAGAGTTCAAGATTCTTGAATAGGGGGAAAAAATTCTTAAGTATTGTCGAAAAATAATATTTATCAAATCCCTCGAAATTTTTAGACGATAAATTTCGGGAATTTCTTACCAAAGTTTTCGTCCTAGATTGAATTTTTTTTATATTAAAAAGTAATTAAAAGTAATAACTGCCAATTAATTTATTAGGAATAAAATTAAAGAATCTAGTTTTTTGACTGGGGTAAATAATAAAATGCGTTAGCCCAACTTAGGGAACTGATCCTGGTGTTCGCCTTAATATCAAAACAAGAATTAGTTTTTAACATAATTTAAAAACTTCTCACAGTTTTAGCAATTTATCTGCATTATAGAGAAAGGGAATATCTAGTTTTGGCAAAAATCTAAAAACTTTAATAACTACTTTCGGAAATGGGAATGATGCCAGACATAATCTTTTCTTAAATGTTTTACAAGATATATGCACACAGTAATTTTAAATTTTATAATTTTAAGCAAATACTGGAAGATATTAGCATTTAGTATTTCTCTCATCTCTCAGTTTGTTTTCTGAAATCTTTTGTGAAGCGGTGATTGAGATCAAACGAAAAGCTTAATGCCATCTTTTGGAAAAAAAATTGTATTTGCAGTGTTCCCGCAGAAAAAATTGCAATCATTTACACTTTTTAGGCCTTTAAGAAGGTCTAATAAACTTTTACTCATTCCACTCTGCCTTTGAAAAGCTATTTTGGAATGCCTTTTAATATAATATATTTTATAAATTATTCCACGAATTCAAAATTTCCGTTCTGTCAAAATCGTCCTCATTTCGTCTAAATTTTTAAAATACTCAATATCAGTACTCAATGGTTTTTAATTACCCCCTTCAGATAGTAAGGAACAACAATTATGCTGAGATAAAGTTTAATTCTTAATTAATTTTTGAAGGCCGTTTAGACCCCTTCAGTTTAGATGCTAGAACGCAAGGCCTCCAATGACACACCGTTTAAACTGGAAATAAAATTGGAACACGGCTGGGAGGCCTGTTTACTTTTTTTTCCTGTTGGGGTCAGAAACAATAGAAAACAAAAGAAGGAGAAATACAAGTAAGAAAGTAAGTATAGTCGGTCAAGCCCGACCATATGATACCCTACACCACAGTATATGAGAACAAATTTTTGAAAAATTACCCTATTTGGGACGTATGGGCAATCATGGACCCGTCAGAACAAAATTATATAATTGAATTTAAGATTCATACAAAACTTCTTTGTGCCGAATATTATTTAGATATGTATATTCATCTATTTATATGAAATTTGTATGCCTTTAACCCTGCTGTTAAGTTAAGCCCATTTGGTCCAATTTTTGCATCGTTTGTTTTGTAATTATTGCATGGTGATATATATTGACTTAGTTTTTTAGATCACGTGGTCTTTTTATAAAACAATATTATATAAAAAAAATTCAAGGTTCTAACTTAAAACAGGGCTGAGAAAAATTGACAAGGACGAATCTTAGGTTAAGGGACCATTTGGTCTAAATGATTTATTTAAAAAAAAAATTGGTATTTATTAGTTTGTTTTACAATGATTGTCATTGCATGAAAAATGTTTTTCGGGTAGTTTTGCAAATAAATTTGCTGCAAATGGAGCACTTTATTTTTTCGAGCCCCTGAGTTAGAAGTATTATTATTTGAAGGCTACTGGAATTACGCATGTTGATCGTATTTCAGTCAATTACTTTGCTAAAAACTCTTGTTGAGGTAATCTGGTACGTTTCCTCATATACGCTTTAGCCAGACAAAGTGATAGTTGCCGCAAAAACTATGGTCTCCTGCGATTCCGTTTAACAAGAGCCCATGAAACTATCAAGTATGTTTGCCAATACAATCTTTGGCCATCAATTTGTCTTGCGCTTTGTGCTGTAGGCACCAACCATTTGATCGGCAGTTTCTACAAGCTTAAACCTGATGTACTTATTAGTTCCTTCTCACAGAAAAAAGTGTTTTATCAATTAAAAAAATGGCTTAAAAAGTATTTAAATTTAATTAATGTGATAATTGAATCAATTATTTTTTTAGTTGAAAGAAAATTAAAAATTTAATTTTGATTTAATTAACATTTTAGTTGTTTTGAAATAAATTTTCAATTAAAATTTTAATTAAATTATCAAAGTTGTTTTTGGGAATACAAATATTTATTAAAAGATTTTGTTTGTTGTGCTTAATTCCCTTTTTTAATAATTGATAAAAATACTGAAATTTATTGTTGGAGGATAAGCTGTTCCTATGCGCATTTCACTGGTTGCTTAGGCCAGATCGTCAGAAAACGTTCTCCTAAATAATTTTAGAAAAGCCAAAGCTATCAGCAAACAAAACTACAGAAGGAATGAGAATTACCTACAATACCCTCAAAAAGCTTAATTTGCAGCGATATCAAAGCTTAAACAAAATACCAAACAATAAAACAGTGATGAGTTTTTTATCTTTTCTTACATTTCCCACTTACAGCTACAATTAATGTTGGGAGAATTCTAACTAATTGTAGTGGGAAATGTAAGAAAAGATAAAAACTCATCACTGTTTTATTGTTTGGTATTTTGTTTAAGCACAACAAACAAAATCTTTTAATTTTAATTAAATACCAAAAAATCTTAGTTGACTTTTTTCGTTTAAAATTACATATTTAAATAAATGAACACATTGTTTGAAATGACAAAAATTTTTGATCACTTTTTTAATTAAAATTAAAAATATCATTTATTGAAAATATTTTTTCAAAATTTTAAAATTTTTAGTAATCAATATAATCATTTTGGTAATAGGTACAAAATCAACAATTTGTTAGCTTGATATTATGAATTTGGAATAAATTTGGTGATTGGAGAAATTTAATAATTTTTTCTGTGGCTATTGGAGGCGGAAAAAGAACAAAAAAAAAAAAACTCAAACAATAATAGCGCATCTGGACACTGCAAATCGAGTTGGTCCTGGTTGTGTTGAGATAATATTCTCAGCCGTAGCTCCAATACGTTTATGTAATAGAGTGGCACTCCAAACTATTTTGTTTTTAGCAATAAAAAACGGAACAACAGAGCTGACTGCAGCTCGAACAGGTTCCCGTTCAGTATCTGTTTAAAAAGAATTTGTTTCGCTATTTTCTGATATATAATCAATTTCCGAATCTGAAATATCGGAGTCACTTTCTGCAATGAGCAGTTCTCGTATCTCAACTTCGCTCCAGTTTGCCATGTCGTAAATAGAACACGTCTGAACTTAAGAAAACGCCACAAATTGAACCAAGCAGTGCAAATATTTGTGCTTCTTTACAACAAATATCAAAACAAGGGGATCCCACAATTTTATTTTACATATTTAATCTGCGTTGATTAAAAAAAACTAAAAATGGGGAATTCCACACTGGTTTATTACTTAAGCTATTTATATGGATCAAATGGTCCAATAACCTAACATTCGTAAGTTTTTTCTAACCTAACAGCAGGGTTAAGTGACTTTAGGAAAGGAGTTTATATGAGGCCTATGGTTAATTTCTGACCCATGACAATCGTAAAAGTCGTTGTTGCTAATTTTTATGTAAATACTAAAAGTAATAAGCAAGGCTGTGGAGTTGGAGTTGGAGCTGAAGAGTCGGAGTTTTTGTACCGGAGTCGAAGTCGAAGTACACACAAAAACTCGCGACTCCGACTCCAAAATTCGGCATAACCAATTTAAAAAATTTTCTAAAATTTTCAAAAATAATAATTCCTTGAAATTGGAGATGCAATATTTAAAATATCGATTTTGAATTTTAATACAATAAGTTTCTTACTATACTTAACTATTTAAAATGTACTGCATTAAAAAAAGGAGTTTAAGGTCAGACAAGGACCAGCCTCATATACATTTAGCATCAATGTAAGAGTAGGAGTCGGAGTTGGAGTCGGAGTCGGACTTAAAAAAAATTCAGCGGATGTAGTCGGAGTAAGAACTATTTTTTGACGTCCCCAAAGGCCTGGTTATAAGGAAGTTATGGCATTAAAAGCTATTTTCTGGAGTAGTATTTGTATGGGAGCTATGGTCATATATGGACCGATTCAAATAAAATTTGGTAAGATGCTTTTGATTGCAATAAAATTGGTTTGGACCAAATTTAATCTTAATACCAACATAATGACATGGTTTATAGGCACAAACACCTTTTTTCGGAAAGAAACTTGTATGGGCGCTATGCGAAATTATGGACCGATTCGCCCCATTTTCAATAGGCTTGGTCCTTGTGCCAATTAGAACCTATGTACCTATGTAGGCCAGACAGCCGGACGGACATCGTTAGACCGACTAAGAAAGTGATTCTGAGTCCATGTGTATACTGAAAGGTGGATCTAGGACCAATATTTTAGGGTGTTACAAATCCTCAGCACAAATGCATAGTACCCTCTCCACTATTGGTGGTGTGGGTATAATTTCCAGTCATATAAAACTAACGGGTGCATATTTCGTTCCATTATTTATTAGGGTGCCCTAGTAGGCTAGCTGGTAGTGCGCTAGTATATCATTTCGGGGGTTGCGTGTTCGATTCCGGCCAGACTCTGGTCTCCTGCATGCAAGCCGGTTTCGGTGAATTTCAATCTTCAAGTGCTTTGGAGAACTAGAAACAATTATTATTTTCTCTTAAGTTATTAAGTAGTAAGCATGTTGTCAACGGAGGACAATTTTGTATATGGAATGTCAAATTCAATTTACACCGCTTATATCAAAAAAAAAAAAAATTCTCCATAAAAGAGTAAAAATTTTATTATTATTTTAGATTAAGCTCAGAATAACTTCAGTCATTTACTAATATTAAGACAACATTTTAGAAAATTTTGATTCTATTAAAACCTCACCCGTGTCAACATCATTATTTATAACAACAAACAATAAATCAGAAACTATACATGTGTTTAAGCCTATCCCAATCAACGCTACATTATTATACATAATTAGTAGCTTTACATTTGTTTTTTAAAATTAGTTTTGCAAAATAATATTTTCAATTAGTAGGGCAAGTTTTTATATGCCCTACTCGTGTTAATAAATATCCAAAAATAAGTATTAATATGCCTTTTCTATAAAAGGGAACTTCTAATTATAATTTGTTTAGAAAGTAATTAGGTGGCGGCGAATGTGATTTTAGTGAATGCGAAAACCAAAAAACGTGGTCTGCAAAAAACAAATACAAACTAGGTCCGTTTTCGGTTTTTTCCATCGGTCACAAGTTCTTTTATAGGCTTGACAATACAAATAAGGCAATTAGGCTACTACATTTCATTATAGCTTGAGAACGATTTGTCCGATTTTGATAAAATTACAAGCAAATAATATCGGGTAAAATTCCCTTAAGCTTTCTTAAATATTCCGAAATTATTGGCGGTACAATTTTGTTAATGCAAAATTAATGTTTTTTTTTTAGTTTTCAAAAATTTTTGCGAATGCGATACTTAGAATATGTTCAAAAATAAGTTTGTATAAATATTTAATAATAAAACAAACATATATGTAATATATATATATACATGTATGTA
Source organism: Pollenia amentaria (assembly GCA_943735925.1). Taxonomy (NCBI): domain Eukaryota; kingdom Metazoa; phylum Arthropoda; class Insecta; order Diptera; family Polleniidae; genus Pollenia; species Pollenia amentaria. The sequence goes on along the minus strand of OX031007.1, from coordinate 179,478,594 downwards.
TATTAGGTTGGATCGATTTAGCAATCGATATTGTGCCATCGATTTTTCGATATCTTTTGGCATAGGAAGAAAGTTCCACTACGACATATCAAATTTAAATTTTTTGACTTTATCTCAACTTTTATTTTTAAGGTTTTTTTTTTTGTAGGTACTAAAAAAATCGGCTGATTTAATGTTTTTTTTTAAATATTACCTTTCCAAGGTGAAATTGTACGCTAGAAACGATGGCTAGCAGTTTTTCCATAAAAGGTGTTTTTTGAAGTTTTAGACGACTTTTTGTTGAAAAATTTTTTCTTACGCCTTAATTTTTAAGATTTTTTGTAGTAAGTATGTAAAAAAAAATTTTTGCCAATTTCAAATTTTTTAAATAAATCCTATCCAACGTAAAATTGTTTGCTTAAAACGATTGCGATATCAGCTATCGAAAAATCGATGGCACAATATTGACAAATTTTTGTTATTACAAATCGGCCCCCCTAATGTATATTCAAAGAATATAGAAAATATGTGCAAAACTAACATTGCATATAGTTTTAAAATATGTAAGTACGTTTAAATATTAAACACTAATAATTAGTATTGTGGTTATATTGTTAAACTGCACTATCCTACTCAATGGAAGCATGCAAAAATAGTAATGGTCCCTAAACCGAACAAATCGGAAAACTTAATTAGTTCTTATAGACCTATCAGTCTACTTCCAATTCTGTCCAAATTGTTTGAGCGACTAATTCAGAAAAGACTATTTCCCATTCTGGAATCCATGAACGTAATTCCTGAACATCAATTCGGATTTCGCCATGAACACGGAACTCCTGAACAATGTCATAGGATTGTTAAAACTATTAGAGAAGCCTTGGAAAATAAGCATTTCTGTTCCTCGGTATTTTTAGATGTCAAACAGGCATTTGATAGAGTATGGCATAAAGGACTATTATTTAAACTTAAAAAAATATTCCCTGCTCCTTTTTATGTACTGTTTAAGTCTTATTTGCTTGAACGTAGTTTTTATGTAAATATTAATCAAGATAATTCTGAAATCGGATATATAAAATCAGGTGTCCCACAGGGTAGCGTATTAGGTCCCGTTTTATACACGATATTTACCTCAGATATGCCTACTAACAATGACGTGATTATTGCCACATACGCAGATGACACAGCAATACTAGCATCCAAGGAGACTGCCTCTGAAGCATCCATGGTTGTACAAAGGCAGCTAAATCAAATTCAGGAGTGGTTAAACAAATGGAACATAAAGGTTAATCCTGACAAATCTACTCATGTAACCTTCACCCTCAAAGAAGGCAATTGTCCACCAGTAACTTTGAATGGAGAAACTATTCCTTCTGCCGAATATGTTAAATATCTAGGCTTAAACATCGATAGACGGTTAACTTGGAAAAAACACATAAAATTAAAAAGGGAACAGCTTGATATCAAGACGAAAAAAATGTATTGGTTATTGGGTCCTAAATCGCAGCTTAGTTTATGGAACAAACTAGTTTTATATAAAGCCATATTAAAACCTATATGGACTTATGGGATCCAGTTATGGGGCACTTCTGCGTATTCAAACATTGACACTTTACAAAAGTATCAATCTAAAACGTTAAGACTTATTACCGATGCTCCGTGGTTCGTTAGAAATGATGTCATTCACAAAGATCTTGATGTACCTAAAATTAAACACGAAATTAAAAAATACTGCACTAACTACCTCAATAGATTAAGTAATCACCCTAATGTACTGGCAATAACTTTACTAGATGATAGTAATGAAACGAGAAGATTAAAAAGACTGCACATTTTAGATCTCCCTTTTACAGAATAGTTTTTATAAAACAAATTTTTCTTTTTCCAATATTTTATAATTTAAATGAAAATATATTATAATATTACTTTAAATGTAATTTACACATATTTTGCTAAGTTCAATGGAACTTAGTGACTCTGTTATTATTAAGTTTTCAATAAATTTGCTTAATATTTTTTTTTTTTTATCTTAAATAGATTGCAAATAAATAAAAATCTAAAAAAAAAAAAAAAAAAAAAAAAAAAAAAAAATATTGTTAAACTGTTTCATAGTGTTTAATACTAATTTTCCTATTTTTAGTTGGGCTAAATAAAGTTCATTAGATTTAATTTTCATTAAACTATTTTTATGAAGGAAGTAATTTACAATATGAAATTAATTAAAATTTATTGATAATATATTATTCTTGACTGCCGTGGGCTCGAAAACCACGTTCACGGACAGAAATAGTTTGAAAAATAAATTCTCTCCTGTAAAAACATTAATAGCCTATTTCTGATGTGCGAAATTATTTTTTCTTTCGAACAACTACATTTAAAACAAAAACAAATTCTTAAAACTTTGTTTTCGTTTTAAATATATTTGTACGAAAGAAAGAATTCATTCGCACATCGGAAATAGGCAATAAATTCTTGGCATTTGACAAAGTTTTAATTATTTTGTACGATTTTTCAAGAAATTATAGCCAAATTACTTTTTGGCTTATCTATTCTCAATATGCAACAACATTTATAAAAAAAATTCTAGTCTACTTCCGGTAGACGACGTTAGGAATATTTAGGAATAAATACTTGAAAAAAATAACCGTAGAAAAGGATTATTAAGAGTAAATTTTAGAAAATCAATTTCAAAGAGTAAAATTTTTCTCCTACAAAACTAAAAAAATATACTTAAGCACTTTTTCAACTCTCGCACTGATAGACTAGCTCACTCCTATCGCGGCACCCATTTTCATACCCTACACCGCTAGTGGAGAATGAGGGTATGCATAGTAAGTTTGCCACTCCATATGAAATTTTTTTAATATTCATCTATGACACCATAAAGTATATATTTTCTGGGTCCTGGAGTAATTCTAAGTTTATTTATATGTCTATCTGTCCATGCCTCTGTCCGTCTGTTGAAAACACTCTCACATTCGTAAGGCTAAATACAAAGGAACAATATTAGAGTCAAATATTTTCTAGTTCTACTAGACAGTTCGGAATGGAAATCTAGCATAATCACTTCAGTAGAAAAAGAGTTATGAACCTAAATGTGGAACAGCATCCCTAAAAATATTTATATTTTTGTACCGAAAACAAACTCAAGTTGGTGACAGAACACACCGACTCTCAGTAAATTTTGCTGAAATGCGGTTTATATGACTGGAAATCTTACTTCAAAATTTTGTGAAGATCGGTCAATAATTTACTATAGGCCGCATCTAAAGCCTACTCTCCGAAAATACTTTAGTACACTAAGACCACAACAACTAATGCTATTTTAGAAAAATTTCATTTGTCATACACGCAAAGAAAAAATATGGTTGGGCATGGTTACGGCAACTAAACTTTGTTTATTGTAACAATATATTGTTGTCGTAAACAAAATATTGTTATTTTTATTAATATCAATAATATTATAGTTACTGTAAACATGTCATTGTTTATCTCAGTTATAAATTAAAGTATGGTTCACTCAAAAAAAATCATTTTTATAACAACTCAATAATTATAACTTTGAAAACATATAATATTCCTCACAACCATTTAATGATATTTAATAGCCATTACAGGATAACTTTCGATATATGTACTCATAATATGTTTAAGATGCAAACAAAATATATTTACTCTAATAATATTTTGTTATCGCCATTTGTAAAATAATTTTGCATCAGTTGTGTCGTTTGTTTTACATATGTCTATCGAATTATTTGTTATTCAGAGGTTAAACCATTTAAAAACATACCAATTAAAAAAAAAACTAAGTTTAAAGAAATTGTAGCAACATAAAAAACGTAATCAACGAATTATAATACTGTAGGGTGACGCTTAATAAAGATTGGTTGATTATTTAAAGATCCCACATAAAGTCCACTCATGAAACATTCGATTACTCGGATGAGGGAATTAACGATTCGCTACAATAAGTAATCGCACATATCAATAAAATATATATCGAATATATATATTTTATTTTGGTATTGGGACTAATTTTTGCAATAACATTTCGATTAACAGAAATTTCCCCTCAGATCCCTTTATAGTTGTTAATGGCAAAAAAAATTTTTTTTTTTGTTAAGAAATTGATTAACAAATTGCAAAATAAAGCATTTGAAAGAACTCTTTGCAAGAGTCTATTAAAAAAAGCTGGAAAAATTTGCCCTGCTCATTTATAAATCGGCACATGTTTACAAAAAAAAAAAAAAAAAAATTAGATATTATACATCAAATATTATTGATTTGTAACTAAATCCCGCTGTAAAAAAATACTAAACAATTTTAAAGAAACATGAAAATACTTTTAGGGTCACTGATGTTATGTATTATGTTTTTATTATTATTAAAAAAAAATATAATATAGATGACACTCCTCAATTTAACTGGCAAAACGAAGACCAATTATAAAAATGATTGTGTGATTTTTCTTTGTCAAACAACTTCATCTTTTCGTTCCCCATTAAAATAAATCACATCATAATTATTCAAATGACAAACAAAATATTAATGACCCGCTTAAGGACAAATAAAAACCCGCACCAAATATCTGACACTTTATTCCATATTCAATGAATGTAAAGTCACTTAGTCGCTGTTTGGTTAGTTTGTCATTTTCAAATCAATAACAGCTAACAAATTTTGTTAATTCGAAATATCAAAATATCAATATTTTATTAAAGCTTTCATTGTCTTTGGCTCATTTCTATTGATAATACGCCAATCATTGTTATGCAAACCACTGTGTTTATGCTGATCATTTCCAAAACTACTGTATTTCTATTCATATTCCGATCTTTTGAGTATGCAAAAACAGAGTTGGATGAATAAAATATTATGTTCTTCTAATAAAGTCAAAAGAAATATAGAAAAATATCAAACTTAACAGTTAAAAGTTGTCCACTAGAATATTTTATAGAAATACAATACAAATATTTTAAAATAAAAAAAAAACACTCAACCAAAATTTGCAAATATAATAGAATTAACCAACGCCCACGTTTAAGATTTTTCGGTTTTTTGTGTGTACGAAACAGGATTGATTATAAATTTTAACCAAAATATCAAATGTCTTTTGAATAAAATATTGAAACAAATAATTAAGAAGGTAAGTGGTTAAATGAATGAATGAATTGTATGAATCATTTGTACAATTTGAATGAAACTTGAATATTTTGGGGAAACTTAATACATCATTAAGTTCCATTATTTATTTAGTATATGGATATTGAAATCCAGTTATCAATAATTTAACTGATCGGAACAAAAACATAATTTAACTATTTTATATGGATTACAATTTTGAGATTTTTTTTTTTTTTTAATATTACCTATGCTAATCCCGCGAAGCTATACGCTTGTCTGCAGGAGACCAGAGTAAATAAAATTGATAGGAATTGTCTGTATTTAAGAGTACTTCACATACATACATATCGTCGCGTTTCTTCATAAACCACGTAAGCGGCCGCCAACTAGGGATGCAACATCGTTCCGAAAAACATCGATATTTAAAAACATCGATGTTTCCACGATAAGTATCGATGTTAAAAAACATCGGTACAAACACGATACATCGATGTTTTAATTTTTTTTTCTTATTATTATTGAAAGATTTAATATGTACCCAACAAAGAAGTCAGTTAAGTAAACTTTTGAGGAATTTTCTTGAAAAAATTACATGAAATGCAAAGTATTTTAAAATAAATATTATATAATTTCAGTAAAAAAAAAAACATTTTAATTAAAAACTTCATGGAACTTAGCGGGCGGGTGCACTTTTTAACAATAGCAAAAAACTAATAATGCAATTCTTAATATTTGTCCATGCACTACACGCTTTTACCTTGGGAGACATATATTTGCAAAAAATTAAAAAACTTATAACCCTATTACACAGTCTCCAAAATTGTTTTAACATTTCTTTAGTTTACAATATGGGAACCACATATGTATATGTAATTATGCAATGTATATTGTGCAGGTATGTACATACATATGTGCGTACTTTGTACACGCCGAGAAAAAACATGTTTAAATATGGTCAGCTCCAAAAAAAAGTATTTTTAAAGAAAATTTTCAACATATTATGTTTAATTTTACCATATTATTGGTTCCGACAACCATATTATTGTTAAATTAGTCCTCCATCAAGAAGCCACAACCATATTATGGTTGTGCTTCGTTGTGTATTGGTTGTCGATGACAGTAATTTGGTTGAATAAACCATAATATGTTTACAATTTTATTTAAAAATAGTTTTGTTGAAGGTGACCATATTTAAACGTGTTTTTTCTCTAGGTGTACGGCTATACTTTGAAATACACTTTTACATATTTTTAAATGAAGGGTTTAATTGAAAAAATAAATATTTAAAATGATAAAAATATTATGAAAAAAATTTAAATAAATGAAAATATTAAATAGACGATGTCGATGTTTTTTAGTTTTGACGGCGATGTATCGCCGATGTATCGTCCATCAAAACATCGATGTTAACATCGGTGCTTATGACCAATAGATCGATGTTTTCTAAACATCGATGTATCGTTTGCCAACAACTCATTTTGCAGGAAACAAACACAATTTTCATAAATTTTTAAATATTGGTTTTAATAAAAAATGTTTTCCTACAAAACATGATGGCTTTGCTACTCTCTGAAGGATGCATAGCTGTCAGATTTGACGATTTATCGTCATTTTGGCGATTTTAGGTACACAAATGGTCTATTGATGATTGGACGATTTCTACCCTACATTTGACGATTTTTCAAATGACTAATTTTGTTAAATTTTAAAAATTTTTTTAACATAATTTTACATGGTTTTTTATCTATATAAATAATTTCATTGGCAGAAATTTTCAAGTCTTAGCTGTTCATCATATTAAATACGATTTAAGCTAAATGCATATTTTTAAGAGTTCTATTTGATCAGTTATTACTGTTTTATTACATCCATTTACAATCACTCTCTTTCTCTTTCGCTATGAAACGTTTCTTGCAGAAAGTCTGAGTTTATTGGTGTTTACCAGGGGGGCTACTCTCTATTGCGATGCGAAAGAAAATTGTAGCAAATCTAGTTAATGGTACTCTTTAATGCGTTTGTGCATTTGTCTTTCGCAACTTTTTCTTTTTTTCTTTTCGCAAATCATCATTAATTCTTTTAAAGCAACTTTCAAATTTCAATTTTTTTTTACCTATTTTGCATTTCATTATTGGAAATCTGCGCTATCTTAGATTTTTATTACCAGTATTGCTTAATTTTCAAACAATTTTGTGAAAGTGATAGAAATTGTATTCGCATCGCAATAGAGGGTAGCCCCCCAGACGTAAGTTCTTTAGCAGGATTTTCGACGTGTAAAATATGTGTTTGGTATTTCTGGGTTACAGTTTATTTTCTTACTTTTCTTATGAATGACAATACTTTTGAAAAATGTTTGGTTGTGTTACTTCAATAAAAGGTACTAAACGAAAATTTTTATTTTAATTAAAAAACAGCAAGAAAATATTAGAATTTTATTAGCAACGGGAACTAAAAATAACAATTAATTTTTAAAACTTATTAAAAGTTTGTGGTTTTTTACAATGACGATTAAGCTAAGCCAATTTGACGATTTTGACGTTTTTGCCCTTAAAATTTTACGATTTTCGACCAATTTAACTGGCAACTATGGAAGGATGTGGAAATCTATTTTGAAATACATTGTTATTTACAAGAAAAGCTTTATTCACAATGGTAGCAGCATTTTCACTTGGTGTTCAGAATAAAGCAAGAAATTGTTTATAACCACATACGTTTACATATTTTGCCAAGTACAAAATTATGTATTTACGAGGACGGATCAATAAGTCCTTGAATGAAACACAGTTTTTTTTTATTTTTCAACAAATTCTTACGGACTTATTGATCCGCCCTCGTATTATAATTTTTTAAAACAATTTGTAAAAATGTTCATTCAAAGCTAAATAAAATTATTATAAACGTCATTTATTATTTCATACAAATTGTTGCAGAAGTAGAAGAAGACTCACCTTCTTAAGAAAACTTTAGCTACATTTTTGTTCGAAAAATGAAAGGATATGAAATACCTTGGGAAGATATAAGAAATATGTGTGATTGTTAAAATAATTTTTGCTTTACTGTGAGTTGAAAATGTTGCTGTCATTGTAAAAGAAGCTTAAATGTATAAATTGAATTCTATTTTTTATTTATTTTTAATTTTACTTTTATTGCTAAAAAAATTTTAATAACGTTCCCCAATATCTGTATCCCCAAATTATGACTTTTTACTTAAAAAAAAAGTTATGTTTTACTTATAATCGCAACGTGAAAATTTAATGGCCAGTTCAACGATTTCGAAAGAATAACTTCGATCGCATTCTAAGCGATCGAAAAATGATTTAGGTTCGATTAACTCTATTCTATACGAACACTCGTTGGAATGATAGCTCGAAAGAAAACGTAAGTACTTTCATACAAAAAGCGGTTTATCAAAATCGAAGGTATCGTTCAACATTGGGAACACAAATGTCAAAACCACTCACTTGTTGTTTTGTTGTAAAATAGTTGAATCTATAAAAAACTTTAAAGAAACAAGAAATATTCAAGATGAATTGATAAATAAATAAAATAGAGAGCAAACGGTTAGGAGGAAAATCCTGAGTTGGTGAGAGGTGCACCAGTATTTGGAGCAAATAAGTTTTCGATGGACAAGCAATGGAAAAGTATAAGCCAAAAACTAAACGCCATTGGGCAACTTACGTGAAAGAAGATAAACCAGATTAGAATTAAATTTAATTGATTTCGAAAAAAATCAGAAAGAAAAATCACTGAGAGCAACAGAAGCCTGCAAGAAGATGATGGTGGTATTAATAAATAAAATTATTTAACTTCCCCAGAGCATATAATTAATCGGACGCTGCTTTTATCATTCGTTGCAGCAGTTGAAACTGCTGAAACTCAGTCAACAGTTACCAGTGGAATAATAACCAATAATTTCTAAAGCTACGACTGTGGTTACGCAAGAAAACGAAGTTGAAGACCCGGTTCCTTTAATATTTGTTGAAACACCACAAATTTTGGAGGAAAACAGCAAATATTTTAAAACTCCATTAAAACTTAGACGGATAGAGGTCGATAGTGAGGAAAATAATCCAACATGCTCATCCGGTAAAAAGAGAAAGACTGTTGTTGAGGAACAACTGACTTTAATTCGTCGTCAACTGCGAGTGGCAGTAAGAAATGCTACTACAGCCAAGAACAAGCTGATGCCATCAAAATATTGATTTGTTAATAATTTAACTTTATATAACACTTTGCTTGATTGGTTTATTTATTGGTTTTATGATTTATTTATTTTTTTTTGTTTGTATATTTTGTCTTTAGTTAAACTTAACTTTTGCTTACATTTTTTTTTTAAGTTTTGGTACCAACAAAAAATGTTTATTTTTATTGTTTGACATTTCTATAGAGCTGATTAATTTTTAAACGCGTTTGTATTAGTTACCAAGCAAATTAGTATTGCTTTTGATACTTTTAAACCAAAAAAAATATATATTAACACCTATATTCATAAAAAATATTTTAGGTTTATAGCAGGCTTATGAAACGAAATAAAAAAAATCCTTTTCTTGACTTAGAGATTATTTTTTTTATACATAACCCACTCGCGGCCAAAAAACCAACCAGAACTAACTGAAAGGAAAATACCAAAGCTTTCTTTTGAAAAAAAAAAAAAAAAAAAAAAATTGTCGCTTAAAAAAAATAAAAAAAAAGTTTTAAATTTAAAGAAAAAAATTAAATATAAAAACAAAAAAAAACTTTTATTTAAAGATCGAAGAAATAGCTATCTAATTTGTTTGGGACAAATTTTACTAACACCAATAGATAATAAGTTACATGGATGAGAAAGAACACCGGTTTGGCCAAATAGTAAAATTTTGACCCCACTCGCATCCCACTAAGCGGCCAGAACTACCTTAAAGGAAAAGACCTAAGCTTCTTTTGAGCAAAAAAAAAAATAAAAAAAAATACCCTTTTCAATTAAAATACAAAAATAGCTTTAAATTTAAAAAAAACAAAAAAAAATTTATTAAAGGACTTATGTGATTAAGATTAAATATTTTAGATTATTTATCTTTTTGTTTTTATTATTATTATTTTATATTGCTGCTGGCGATTATAACGCTAAACATACTTTCTGGGGGTCACGACTTATTACGCCTAAGGGTCGTGTTTTGTTTAACACAATTCGTAAAATGGATCTAAATGTGGTCGCGAGCGGTAAACCAACATATTGGCCTACTGATCAGCAAAAAGTTCCAGATGTCATAGATTTTGGAGTGGTTAAAAACATCCCCACAGAAACGATTTATGTTGAAGCTTCCTTAGAATTATCTTCCGATCACACACCTACAATTGTTACTATAATGATTCCAAATAGAATCGTATCTCCGACTGGGTACTTATTGAAATCAGCCTCACAAATAAATTGGTTAAAATATAAAAAATATCTTAGTGCCCATTGCACAGAAAATATTCCGCTAAGCACACCGGAGAGCGTGGATATCCCTATTGTTAATTTTGACAGTTATCTCAAACTAGCTGTTCCACATTCCAGCACAACCCTCAAAAAAACCAAAAACAATATCATATATTCTATAGATGTCGAGCGTCTATTGACTGAAAAAAGGAGAGTTCGAAGAGAGTGGCAATTGCACAGATCCCCCCAACTTAAGACTTTATTAAAAGAGTGCACAAAAAGGCTAAGAAAGTTACTGCAGTCCCAAAAAACTGCATCCTTTGAAAAATATCTTAAGGAACTTGATGCAACTCCACAATCAGACTACTCATTATGGCGTGCAGCTAGAAATCTTAAAAGACCAGTTATCACTAAACCACCATTAAGAAACTTAAACGGAAGTTGGGCAAGAAATGATATAGAAAAAGGAAATATTTTTGTTAATCATTTGAAAACCGTATTTACCGCTCACACATCTCTCGATATGGCGGTCTAGTTACCACCTGTTGCTGTTATAGCAGCTGTTCCACTAAGATTTGAGATAAGAGAAATCGAAAAGGCTATTCATGATTTAAACCCGAAGAAAGCCCCTGGTTTTGATAAGATCAGTAACAAAATGCTTTTGGAGCTACCCAGCATAGCAAAGAAAATTATTCTCCTTATTTTTAATGCTATTTTACGCCTTGAATACTACCCACAAGAGTGGAAAGTATCTTTAGTTACCATGATACCTAAATCAGGAAAGGATCCTACAAAAGTTGAGTCATATAGACCTATAAGCTTATTGTCTAATATATCAAAGCTGTTTGAGAAGCTGTTAGTGGCAAAATTAACCCCAATTTTAAATGGAAATAGATGTATTCCAAACCATCAATTCGGCTTTAGAAGAGAACATAGCACAATTGAACAAACCCATCGTATAGTAAACGCCATAAGAAAAACCTTGTTTCTCAAGCTTTTGATAAAGTCTGGCATGAAGGCTTATTACATTAATTGAAGCTAAATTTACCAGTAAACACACACAAGCTGTTATAAAGCTACTTAGTCGGTCGAAAGTTTATTATTAAAGAAGGTGCTTTTATAAATTCTCCTCAGCCAATTGACGCTGGAGTCCCTCAGGGAAGCATCATGGGCCCACTGTTATACCTAATATATACCTCAGACATGTCAACAAACAACCACACCCTAACTTCAACTTTTGCTGATGATACAGCTTTTTTAAGCGTACACGAAAACTGTCATGAAGCTTCTCGCTACTTGCAGGATCATATATTTGAACTGGACAAGTGGTTAAAACAATGGAGGATAAAGGTTAATGAGCAAAAATGCGTACATATAACATTCACCTTGCGTCGGAAGTCATGTCCCCCTATTAAAATCAATAATCAATTAGTGCCCCAACAATCGCATGTAAAATATCTCGGAATTCACCTAGATCGGCGTTTAACATGGAAATGCCATATAGAAGCAAAAGTAACACAAATGAAACTAAAAGCAATTCAACTTAATTGGCTTATTGGAAGAAACTCTGTTCTTAGTCTCGATTGTAAACTTCTACTTTACAACTCTATCTTAAAACCAATTTGGTGCTACGGTATTCAGTTATGGGGCACTGCCTCGGCTTCTAATATCGAAAAAATTCAAAGGCGACAAAATAAACTTCTTCGAATAATCACAGCCGCTCCCTGGTATGTTAAAAACTCAAATATTCACAAGGATCTCAATGTGCCGTTAGTAAAAACTATTATTACGAAGTATGCAGTAAAATATTTAAAAAGACTTGAGTCGCACCCAAATCCACTACCTAAAAGGAAAATACATAAGCTTTCTTTTGAGCTGTTTTCCAAAAAAAAAATAAGTTTTAAATTTAAAAAGAAAAATTTTAAAAAATTTAAAAATAATAAAAAAAATTTTTTTTCGAAAGCTTGAAGAAATAGCTATCTAATTTGTGTGGGACAAATTTTGCTAACACCAATAGATAATAAGTTACATGGATGAGAAAGAACACCCCTTACTCAGAAACTCTTTGACGGATCTTGTTGAAAATTTGTGTCTAAGCCACTATCCAATAGGACTAACCTTGGTGCAAATTCATCCAAATTGACATGTTTCGATAGTAACCACCAAAGTATCCAATTAATTGATTTTTAAATTTTAATTTTGCTCGATTAATCGAATAGGAGTTTTAATATGTTCGAATAACTCGAATAATTCAAATAAGCTTATCCAATGGAAAAACCATACATGTCTATTTGATTTGATACTTTTATTATATTAATAAACAAAAAAAAACAAAACCAATCAAATAAAAATGTAGTTAAACAATAAAATAACAAACAATTCATTTATATTACCTATACAGTTTTAAAACTTTTAAATAAAATAAATATTTAAAAAATCAAAAACCCTACTGCAAAACATTCAGTTTTGAAGGCGCTAAAGAGACCGAAACAAGATTAAGGAAATAAAATAAAAGTTAACTATAAACAAACTATAAAATCGTCTGAAGGCCAAAGCTTAATACATGCATTAGGTTCAGCAGCAATCGGGGTCCATTAATTTTATTTCAGTGTATAATTTGCAATTATGTCCTGCTTTATGAACATAATACGGGAATTCAATATAGACGTTTATCTCACATTTTAAACGTTTTTGTCGCGGTATTTTTATGAGAGGTCCAGCCTATTTAAAAAAATGTATTATTCATAATTTAATTTAACTTATATATTATTCCTGAATATCAAGTTAAATTGAAATCAATTGAGACTTTTTTGAAATCACCGTATTTTTCCTGATTTTAAGAGAAGTTATGGTTAAGATAAGAAATGAAAGTATAAAGAAACTTTTTAAACTGGATCGTTTTCAAAGTTTGTTCGATTTCAAGTTTACTCAGATGTATTCGATTTACCAAACATGGCTGATAAATTTATTTTTGTTCATTTTAAAGCTCTACTCTATAGGCTTGGGTAATGTGTTTGTTTAACGTATTACTATTTTAAGCTAACAATCCGTGATTTTGCTTTCAATTACATATTTAATGACACTTCGGTTATTAAGGCGAATCTAAAAATACCTAAAATGTCAAAATCATCTAGCCGTTTGGATGGTAAGAGGTAAAAGGGCAAATTGAAAGTCGGGTAAAAACAGATAACCCATAATTTGACAGCGCATATTTATAATTGCTGATGAATTTTTTACAATAAACGTTAAACTCAATATGAAAAGCGAATGAAATTAGTAGTTAATCGTTTATTACATGATTTGTGATGATTGAATATGTTCAGAATATATACAGAATAAAGCAACATATTATTTTGTTGTTATGTATTTTATTAGTTAGAAATCTAAAAAAAATATTTTTAAATTAAAAAAGTAGAAAATTCTAAGAAATAAATTTTAATTAATTGTTCGAGGTATTCGTTATTTAAAATTGGCTATTTTGATTATTCGAGCAAATAATGGCGAACAATTTCTTCGAATAATCGATCCACGATTAATTGAGTGGATACTCTAGTAACCACACTATCTTTTCAGAAATATTTGCCGTTTAACACTCACCGCCATTGACGATGGCTGGCAGTCAATAGTCAATCTTTAAATCAAATCTGTTTTCTATTTTTAATACTTTTTCTCAAGAATTCTTCTTGAAGTCCAAATAATAGCATTTAAGATCTTGTGGCATTAAATAGTCTAACACTTAAACTTTATCGATCTCGAAACATTTTTTTAAGATTTGAACCGAGCCAGACGTTAACTAATTTCATGTTATTGAATGAGCTGATGTTAAGTCATATATTATTTTTGAAAATTAAATCTTGTTTAAGGTCGTTATACTATCACACAAGCTATAAATAGCATCGTTAAAAAGTCATCGGAAAAGCTTTTAAAGTTGACAAATAATTGCAAACTTTGTGAGGTAATGTTTGACGTAATTTTCAACAAATTGGCTAGAAAAAACAAAAATTGGCTTTAAGCTTCATTTACAGTGGGAGCAATAATTTCGTTTTTTTTATGTCTCATTTTTTTACCTAAGTTTGTCATATATTCTCTTTTCATTCTTTAATAAAAATTTAACTAAAGTTTTTAAAATTTTTTTGTAAGAAATCGTTGGTAACGCTTATAATGTAAATTTAAATGATTTGGAGATTCAAACAGTAGTCCTAAAGTCATTTTGTGCTTGTGAAAAAAAAAAATTTCCTTGTGCTTGTGTTGCTTGACTGTGAACATTCAGGGAAAATGTAGCTTCTATTATGAGAGTAAAAGAAGCTTTTATTAATTCAATTATTACATGATCCTCTAAATGTATACAGTACACGATGCTTGATATCTTAGGCCATAAATGGTATTCAAACAAACTGACATTATTTATTTACTTTCTGATATATTCTTTGACTTTTAGATCTAACAGAAGAAAAAACTATTATTGGGATTGAAGGGAGAATCGCCAGTGAAAGTCTTGGTAACAGCAAAACAAAATTAAGGAGGGCGGTTTTTTTTTGTGTATGACGACCCAAGCATATCCAGGATTTTTTCAAAAAATTTTTAGATTAAATACATGTTAATTAAATGCTTAGTTCTTTAGTCGGGAATATGTTTCCTAGTTCTTTATTTATAGGTGCTTTACAAAAATAATCAATCGTGAGAATTATACTGAGTGCAATTAAAGCAACAAATCTTCTGCGAAACCTACGGAAATACCGAGAATATTTCGACTAAAGAACAATTCGTAAATATATATAGGGTTTTCCCAAAAATCAGGGGTTGATGCTATTTGGGCGAGGGCTTTTAATTAAATTAAAACGATTAAGAAAGAATATTCGGTCAAAGCCCGACTATTTCATACCCTACACCAAGGACAAATTTTGTGTGAGAGCCATGGGCAATCATCAACCCGGCAGAAAAAAGTATGCAATTGGGATTAAGATTCATGTAAAAGTTCTTTATGGATATTATTAAGATATATTCATATATTTAATTGATTTTAGGAAGGGGGTTCACATGGGACTTATGGTTAATTTTTGACCTACCACCACAACATTTTGTCATGGCATTTAAGCTATCGTAAAAGCTATTGTCTCCAATTATATAGTTAAGGTATTAAAAGATTGTGTGGGAGCTATAGTCAAATTCTTCCGATAAAATTTGGTAACATGGTTGAGATTGCGATGAAATAACCCAGTAAAAAAAATTTGTCTTTTTTGAAGCACTTAAGAGATAAAGCGAATATACAGCAGTAAATGATAACGAATAAAATATACAAAAAAGCTGTTATTTTAGTGCTGACAACGAAGAAGATTTTAAAGCGAAAAAAATAATAATATATTACCCAGTAAAAAAAATTTGTGTTTTTTGAAGCACTTAAGAGAAAAAGCGCATAATTGAGCGCTTCAATAAGAGAGCTCTTATACAGCAGTAAATGATAATGAATAAAATATACAAAAATAGCTGCTATTTTAGTGCTGCAACGAAGAAGGTTTTAAAGCGATAACAAAATAAAAATATGTTATGGTTTACGAAAATGCTTAAAAAAGTCATTTAAACAAGTAAAAGCAAAACAAAAATTAATATTTTAATATAGTTAGCCCTTAAAAAAGCGCTTTAGGAGTGCTTTGTTTGCGTCTTAAAAGGAGCGCTTATTGTCAGCAGAAAATAGTCCTCCAAACCGGGAACACTCCATACAAAAATCAGGCATCCCGTCAGCAGGTTTGAAGCGATTTGAGGTAAGAATTCATACATAAAGCCTGGGTAAGTTTAGATCCAATTTAATCTAAATACCAACATAGTAAGATGGTTAATGGGCACATAGACTATTCCAGAAACAAGTTTGTATTGGGACCATGTGAAATAATAGACCAATTTTCACCATTTGGCGAGGCTTCGTCCTGACGATTGCAGCCTACACGTAGAGAAAAAACATGTTTAAATATGGTCACCTCCAACAAAACTATTTTTAAAGAAAATTGTAAAAATATTATGGTTAAATTTAACCATATTATTGTCACTGACAACCATATTATTGTTGAATTAGTCCTCCATCAAGAAGCGTCAACCATATTATGGTTGCCTCTAAACATGTTATGGTTAAATATTACAATATTTTGTTTTGAAATTTACAATAGTATTTTCCTCTTTTCCAAGAGCAACATGCTATTGTTGAAAACCAACCATGCTTTAATAAGTGTTAAACATATTTTAGTTATCATTTACCAAAACATGTTCGGAGGCAACCATAATAAGGTTGTCGCTTCTTGCTTGAGGACTAATTTAACAATAATATGGTTGTCAGTGACAATAATATGGTTAAATTGAACCATAATATTTTTACAATTTTCTTTTATAATAGCTTTGTTGGAGGTGACCATATTTAAAAATGTTTTTTCTCTGGGTGTATGTGCCTAATTTCATCAAATTATCTTCAAAATGGCGACCTGTACTTTGCGCACAAAGTTACATTTACAGACAACCAGCCAGCCGGACGCACATCGTTATATCGACTCAGACAGTGATTCTTGGTCGATTGGTATACCAAAAGGTGGGTCAGGACCATTATTTTTTAATGTTACGCGTTAGTTTGATAATAATTGGCTCCAATACAGCCCAACAAACCATGCAGTCAAAGTAAATAATAAAATTATTTAAATATTTATGCAATATAAAAGGAAAACTCAAATTTTCATATAGCAGTCATCAATACAGTTGTGTCGTTCCGGAACGACCTAGTTGCATTGAATGATTCCCTAATAGGAACGGTACGGACCTTTTAGTATTTATTTTTATCGTCCTTCGTTTCGCAATTGCAATCCGTTGAATCATACCATTTGTTTCGTTCAAATATTTTTATACACTTGGTTTTTTGTGTAGGGATCAGAGTTGCCGACTGTCGAGTGTTCGTGTATCTAAAAAACTTAAGCAATATATCACCCTTCTTCAGTAATTGTTTAATTAAAAAAAAAACAGGAACCATAAACGACCCAGTACCTTTCATCTTTCGGCTCGGTCGGAACGATTCCACAAAAAGAAAGAGTTTGCCTAACTCAAGTAAACAATATTCCAAAATAATTTAAATTCGAGCAAGCACTTCTTATTACTTCTTATTTGTTTATAAATTAAATATAAAGTTATTTTTTTTTTCAAAATCTCAACATTCTTCTCTCCTTAATATCGCCAAATGAGATTGTGCGAGGAGATAAAGACAGTTGAGCACTGCCCATGATTACAAAACAGCAGGCTGAGATGACTGGGTACACCCAGAAAAAAACTATGTTTAAATATGGTCACCTCCAACAAAACTATTTTTAAAGGAAATTTTAAACATATTATGGTTAAATTTAATCATTTTATTATCATCGACAACCATATTATGGTTAAATGTGTCCTCCATCAAAAAGGCACAACCATATTATGGTTGCCTCCGAACAAGTTTTGGTCAATAATAACTAAAATATGTTTAACACTTACAATAGCATGGTTGGTTTTTAACCATAGCATGTTGCTCTTGGAGAAGAGGAAAATACTATTGTTAATTTGAAAACAAATTATGGTCATATTTAACCAAAACATTTTTAGAGGCAACCATAATATGGTTGTGGCTGCTTGATGGAGGACACATTTAACCATAATATCGTTGTCGATGATAATAATATGTTTAAATTTAACCATAATATGTTTAAAATTTTGTCTAAAAATAGTTTTGTTGGAGGTGAACATATTTAAACATGTTTTTTCTCTGCGTGTAGTAGGTTCATAGGCGAATTGGGAAGGCTTTTGGTAATGGACATGACCTGGATGTACAACTGGCGGCTGCGAACCGGGTATATGTAGGACTATTTATTTAGTATGGTTGTTTTTCTTTCTGGTCTGAGATTATCTTCCACTATTTCTTAGGCTTTCACTCTTTATTTTCGTCATTTCCTTTTTCTAAGTATTCATTTAATACCTAATGCGTCACAATGGAGCATGCTGGTCTCTGGGTAAGAGATTTACTTCGCAGCAGCCTTTCTTTATAACCTAACCTAAGCTATTGACACCCTAATGCGAGATTAAGATGTCAAATCATTTAGCTAACCAGATGGTTTGATTTCTGAAAAAAAAGTTCTTTTAATTTTTTTATTCTCTTCTATTTCTTAGTTATGTTAATAAGTATGTAAATTTATTTAAGTGTTTAATAAAGATTAAAAAAAATATAACGTCGAGATTTTTTTCATAAATCTTCCATTCAAATCAACCAAACATCGTTATGTTTTGTCATTTTTTTTTTTTTTTTTTGGTCATCTTGTGACAGGTTTTATGATCGTTTCATGAGAAACTCATTCTAAGAGGTTGCAAAGTTAAAACTCAATCAAGTTAAAATAGTATTGTAAATTTTTAAATTGTGCTTGTAACTGAAAAAGGTAATTTTTACTTCCTTCTTTACAGAGTAAAGTGTGGATCATAATTTATCAGGCATTTATAGAATTTTTTTTCATCGGTTCTGTCTTATTGTATGAGTTTGTTAGTATTTCTGTCTTAATGCCTGTCTATGTCATTTTTATATTCAGATAAATTCTTAAGCTTAAGAACTCGTAAATTAAATTCTCAAAACCGTCTTTTGCTGTGTGATGTTTTTTTTTTTGCAACCACTCAAATCAAGAAACTATTCAAGCAACGAACTAGTCTGCCAGCGGGCAGGTCCCTTGATTACATTACCAGCACTCAAGGAGCACAAATGCAAGCTGTGGTTGTTTTTTTTATAATTTCTTTTTAGTTAAGTTTTTTGCCTGTTTAAACCACCAAAGCAATTTATAGAAGGCGGTTTATCACATCACAATTTAACTTACCACCATGAATTAATGACATTTCTGTTACCAGCTGAATACTACCAAGATGAACAAAAAAATGGTCTACCAAGGTTTGAGAGAATTTGGGATACCCTACTAAAAAGGCTTCGGTTAATATAGGGTGGCACATAAGTGACGTTATAATTTAATAAATGAAACAATTTTTTGTTTACTTTTTTTGTATTTTTTCAGAATTATCTTTGAAAAACTTCGGAAATTTATGATGAAAAGGCCCAGCACAGAATAAAGAGCCAACTTTATTTAATTTTATTTCAAATGTCAATATTTGATTACTGTGGCACAAAATTAATATCGAATAATGAACGATGAGGCACATTTGCACATCAAGATCACGTGGTGAACAAAATATAAAAATTTTGCTTACCATATCAATTAAGGAAGATGTGAATTTTATATGGCGAGCTCTCACTGTGAAGCAATACATTTTTGACACAAAAAGCACTTTTTTTAGCGCATATAAACATTGTTAAATTTAACGATCAGCTTTATACACTGAATTATTTGTTGTAACCATTTTTCTTTAATTTGCTCCCTTACAAACTTGCTTCTTAAGCTGGGATCACACGATTGCCGCAAATGCACCAATATAACACAATTTTGATTGTGCTTTATTGACGCACAATAATGAAATTGCCCCCAATTAAATATTCTGAAATCACACGATTACCCTATTTTATACAAATTTAATTGCCGCTAGTTGGTACAAAGCGAAATGGGTGCAATAATTGCCGCAGCACAGTCACACGATTGTTCTTACTTGTGCCAACTGCGAAAACAGCTGTTGCGGTAGATTTTTTATTTGTTCATAAAAAAAAAAAAAATTGTATCATATATTCAAACAAACTTTTGTTGAATAGTTTTATTTAAAATTTTTTTATTAAAATATGTATATGAAATTCCAAAAACTAAACAAAGTAAAATTCTATTTTAAATATATAAAGAAAGAGAATATTTATACTCAAAAATAAATTCGCTTTAAAGAATTTCACTACATTTTACTCCGTTTCCTGTATGTATTCTTTTATATGGTCCTGAACAGCTATTGCACTTATTTAAAAAAAATCAAAAGTTATTTTCAGGAATACAAAATTTATTATCAATTTATTTATTAATGACTTGCTAAATTCCCAATTTTTATTTTTGATAAATTTAAAAATACTAAAAGAAACACACAAAAGTAAATTTATTAAAATGGCAAATATTGCCGCGTATTGTGTTGTTTAATTGCCGCACAAGAACCCAATAAATATTGGTACATTTTTGCCATTTTTATTGACGCGCGATTGCGTATCAAGTAGTCACACAAGGGTTGCATTTTATTGGAAAAAGTAAGCACAATATTGCCCTCGATTGGTACATGAGGCATTTGATTGTGCAGTCACACGATTGGGGTATTAAAAAGTGTGAAAATTGGTGCATTGCGGCAATCGTGTGATCCCAGCTTTAGTAAGGGAATGTCGCGGCTCTTCTAATGGTATATTTTTTAAAATTTGCTAAGTATTCGTCCATATAATGAAACATTTGCTGTAGATACTTTCTTTAATTCTATTTTGAAACTACATTCGTGTGCATACAATAAAACTTTTGTTTTGTAGCATTTACGTATTTTGTATGCCTTATCTCTCTCTTTCAATAACGAAATCACAAAAACTGCTTGTACACGAAACCAAGCACACAATTCCATTCGTCTTTCCACTTTCATCATCAAACTCAAATGTTTCGCAGAAACTATTTCATAACATGGAAGAGGACTGAGAATGCTTCACAGTATGTCTTATAACGTAGCGCATAAATGTGAGCATACTTTTTAAAATTTACTATTAGTGTTTCGCAAAACAAGAAATTTTTTATGGGTGTGGGATAACATCAAGAAAGATCATTGGAAACATTTTTTAGAAAACGACGAACAAATTTCTATGTGAAGGGCATTCAATACCGGGCAATGATTGAAAAATTTTAAAGGGGCCCGGGGTGTAGAACATTCCGGAACTGTGGTTCCAACAAGATGGAGGCTCATACAGCTCCTCCAACTTTGGTTCTCCTGCGCGCAATTTTTGCAATCGAATAATCGACCAACTCGTGTATCCGATTTAAAGGCTACCGATTTTTTTTCGTTTGCATTACCTGAAGGGTAAGGTGTATGCCAATAAGCTTAGAACCAAAGAAGCTAAGAACTTAAGGCGAATATCTGAGAAGAAATGAGGACGCTGGGACTTAAAACTCAAAGATAAGTTGTGGGAAATGATCTGGAAAGACCACGTCAGGTCAAAGCAAGCAATGGGCAACATGTTAAAGATCTTCAAAACATAATGTGGATATATTTCAAACTACATATCGTAAAATCGAAAATTTTGGAATCTTTCGACCAAAATTAGCGATTTTATTAACAAACGACCCTATCTTCAAACGATTATATGATAAACGCCAAAAGGCATTAATAACAGTGCATAATAAATAATTAATAACAAGCAACTGGTAGGTCTTACAAGAAAAATAGAAGAAACAAAAATTAGTAGCTCTTTAAGGAAATTTATCAATTTATCGTTTTAAATACTTTTTGTTTCTCCTGTCAAATTTTCAAAATGTAAGAAAGGGCCTTTTGCGTTTTATGTAACGATATAATCTAAAGTGTAATAAATGGCAACGTGAAATGAAATAAGAAAGAAAAAAGTTATTCATTAAATAATCCATAGCGTTACTTATGCCCCACCCTGTAGAATACGAAATGTTTATATAGTATTTTAATCGGATTAAATCTCTTAATATTCGGGTTTTCATTTAGGATATTCGTCCGATCGTTAGAATTTAGGAAATGTTACGAATTTTCTTTCCGTTGCATTCCTCTCGAGTTACTGTTTGGCTCGAATTTAGGTCTGGATGAGTCACTGGGCCATCTTTGCTTTGTAAATACAAATGAAAATGTGCTTAACGCTAACAGATTACGGTATCGTGGCAAAATACAGATTTTTGTTTGCTAATGTTAATCACATGGACAAGACGGTGCGACATGCCAAAAAGCCAACAAAATAATTATGGCAAACAAAATTTCCGGAACAGCAGTTTCAGGAAATTCTGTATACAAATCGTGCGCCAAGATTTCCAGACAATTTTCTTTTGGCCATTTTAAAGACAACCCATTAAAATATGAGTCATAAAAGGAGGACCTCTCTTTCAAGATTTCAAAGCTGGGGGCTAATTCTGGCAGTCATGATCGAGTACATTCTCGATTCGAAAGCAATTTTATTACTAATTCTTTCAGTCGATACTGAACGAATCATAATTATTTGTTCAGTATTGTAAAGCATTTATTTGAGTTTTCATTACGCTGAAAAAATAATCTCGATTCGTTCAGTATCGACGGAAAACAGGAGAAATAAAATTGCGTTCGAATCGAGAAAGTGCTCGATCACGACTCCCAGAATTAGCCCCCTGTTCTTTTGTAACGCTGCTGTGACCAGGCAACAGCAACGGACATATTACATTGAATTTTATTTGTTTTTTTTTTTGGTTTTAGATTATTTATAAATAAAAGAATAAATTCTATTGAAAACTTAGAAATCTATTAATATAAAAGAACACTATTGAACAAAGTACTTAACTAATTGAATTTTATTTTGAAAACCGATAATCAATTATATTTTACGCAAAGTGCAGATCGCCATTTTTACTATGTAAGAACTGGATCATTAAAGGCGATGAAAAATTGTCTGATTGCACGTTTTCGATAAGAATGCGCTGTCTGTGTTCTTTTAAAGGAAATAACGCAGTTTCATCGGTGCTGCACAATATGACACAAATGTTGCTTCAGGAAGATAGAGCCACAGCGCATAAGACGAGGCAAACAGAAAAACTGTCACAGGAACATTTTAGTGAAATCATTATTTCAAGAGGCAGCGATTTTATTTGGCCGCCCGGTTCAAAGGACTTAGCCGCTCCAGATGCTTATTTTTTAAGGATATCTGAATGAATGTGTGTGTTTATACGAATACACCACAGAACATATTGCGCCTTAAAATAAATACTTGAGAAAAGTGGAAGGAATCCCAAATAAAGCCATGAAAAAGAAAGATCACAACTATGCGAAAATAACGATGGACGGCACTTACGTGACGTTATTTTAACATCTGAATTTACTAGTTCCCCATTTATTAATAAAATGTTATTTTATTACATTTTATTAATATTTTAATTTTATTAATTAATAGTGAATTAACTTTAAAATTAAGAAATTATTTACTCTCTCGCTTCTTTTGGGCAACACTGTATTACAAGCCATTGGACTAACTAAACAAACCAGCCACTTTCTCCACTATAACATAAAATTCCTGCAATAACAGCTTCTACAAAAACAAAAAAAAAACTAAGCTTACAATCCTTCTTAATGCAATTATATTAAAATGCGCAGTGGTTTACTTTTGCCAACTCCTTAACTTGTCTCCGTCATGTGTTGATTGCCTTGGTTTTATTGGCCTCCCGCCTCTGGTTTGGCTACAAAGGAATTGAGCTTTGGAATAGCAGGATGTTTGGTTACAAGCCGTTGTCCATGTACCATGTTGTTTCATTAATTTTCGTCTTAAGAAAATAACAAAAACAATAAGGAAAAACTTAAAACAAGCCACACACATTTGCTACAGACTCACAGAAAGACATTAACTGTCGTCTTAAGTTGAAAATCCTCTGGGACCAGATGTTTGTCTTTGGTCTTTTATTCGTAAGTCTTTAATGTTTAATTTTTTTTTTCTCCACATTTTTATTATAATCTTTGTGTGAGTGTGTCGTTTCATTTCATTTTATTTGGTCGTAACTTTGAACTTGAACTTATTTAATGTTCGGCTTAAGTTTTGCATACTTTGAGTGTGTATTTGTCTCTTTTAAGTTTTTCGAACATATTCGAAATTTCCACTAGTCTCGAGGAATTTGTGTGGCAATAATATTGATGTTGGTTGTTTAACTAGTTTTATAGCACAACGTAAAATAAATGTTTAATTTTATTATTAACTTTAATGGGTTTTTGTGTTACTGGGAGATGTCTGAATGGAAAAGTTTTGAACTAAAAGTGGAATAGTTAAATATTTTATATGTACACAAAAAACAATATGTAACCCAGTAGTCAATTCAATATAAGTTCGTGATTTCGGGAATGACTATTTACACCAGTAGTTAATTTAATTTCAATTTATAAACCCAAAAACTTGTCTGAACTGCCATCTGTCATTTCAATTTGAAATAAAATTGTTTTTCCCAAAATTTTTATTTTTCATAAATATTCAGCCATGCAACAGAGTACAATTGCGTTCGAAAATTACGAAAAAAAATTTTGCGGAATGAAACCATTTTTGTTTTCATGAACGGAATGGGAGTTTTCTGTATCTTAAAGGACATATAACTATCAAAATATATTTTCTATCAATAAACAAATATGTTTTCTTCGGTTCCGCACAGTATTGTTCTCTGTGACATAGCTGTAAGTTTTTTGCGCAAATCTAATGACTTCATACAACATCATAGAAAAAGTCCTTAAATTTAAGAAGCAGTTGACTACTCCTTTATTTGCAATTATGAATTTGCAAAATGCTTTCTTTAGCAAGGCGGCAGAAAGATATAAAAGCCCAACTATAATATGCATGAGCCTGCTTAGCCTACTGTCAAAAATTAACTAAAAGCCTCCCAACAACAAGAACAAAATCAAAAAACATTTCATTCCGTATGGAATATGGGATCAGTTTCGCACTTCGATTAAACAAATGACTGTTTCATTAAATTTAACAAAAACTTTTCTTAAGTTCAATATGGTTTGACACATATGATTACCATGTATTCGTACACTTGTTACTTTGGTGCGAACTTCTCGCTTCGAAAAATTCGCTATTACACTGTTGAAATTGAAAGGCAGAAATTTTTTTTATTATCTTTTGAACTTGCCTAAACTTTTCACATTCGCGGAATCAATAGACACATAAATATAATTCGTTTCCTTTTTTCGTTTTTTCCCTGTTGACGGAGATAAACATTAAACAGGCATTGATACTAAAATTAAATTGGTGCGAAAAAAAATTATATGAAGCAACAACATAAAAATAACGAAAAGAAAAAATTTTGTATGTAACACATGATAACTATCAAAATAGATTACTTCGTTACATTAGAAATGTTATAATATGCAACTCGAAGCCGATGTGAAACTGCACACGTGGAGATCGCTAATCATAAATATCGTTGGCGGCGGCCAAAATCTACTTAACTTGAAAAATTTTCAACTACAGTAGCGAAAATACAACCGTCTGCTATCAAAATAATGTAAAGTGCGACTTTAATGTTTATTGTTTACAAAAGCGCTTTAAAAAAACATTCTCATATTTTTTTCAAAGGACAAAACCGAAATAGCATAGTATAAAACTAGTATGCCATCTGGAGAGAGCGTTCTCAATTTTTTAGTTCACCCCTCACATAATACGTTCTGTGTGATTTCAACACACATAAAAACAACAAAAACAAAATTTGAAATTTTTCTATTTAAATTTTTTCACAATATATAAATTTTTGTTTAATATTATGACACAAACACATAATTGATAATTTTTTCCAACACATTTTGCTTTTGCAATCACTGGTTGATTAGGCCAGATCATCAGGAATCCTTTTCCAAAAGACTGTAGAATAAATATATGATGGTAATTAAACTGCAGAGTGCATGAGAATTACAAACACTCAAGTCTTTTTTGCAACGATATCAAAGCTTAAGGTGTTTTCTTTTCTGATAATAATGTTTCATGTTTGCTACCACTCGCCTACGCTAAGCAGGCATTCGGTAGGATTAATAAATTTTAGAGGGCCAACAGCATCACAGTTCGGACAAAGATCAATTTAATTAGCTCCAACGTCAAATCCCATCTCCTCTACGGCTGCGAGACATGGAACTTATCCAAACGCGAAATCCAAAGCTTGCAAGCCTTTGTTAACGATGTCTCAGACATATTCTCGGAATTTTCTGACCAAATACCATCATTGGAATCGTTCACGACAAAAACCACTAGCTGTGGCTATTCGTTTCCGTAAATTCAAATAGCTTGACCACACGATGAGAAAGTCACATGACGATACAACGAGACAATTTATCGAGTATAATCCTCAGGGATCCAGAAGACCCGGTAGACCTGCTCACACCTGGAGGCCCCAAACCGAAATTTGTATGAAAACCCGAAACGAAACTATGTATTTAGTTGAATATCTCAATAAGTAGGTCGCAAGTGGTAAAGTTGTATATACCATTGGATGCTGCTTCAAAAACCCTTTTCGATGATAACAAATTTTATTTATGTCGTCTTGGAGCAAAGTACAAAAAAATTCGAAAAACTGAAAAAATACAATTTTTAAAAATTGTCCAGCTCACGGATGGTCAATGGTATTGGGAATCATCATAAAACATATCAACCCTTATTTTCAGAGGGGTAACAAAAACACTTTTTTTGAGTCGCTCTAATATATACATATATATACCACTCCCGCGGGTTTTTGTGCTATTCTAAAATTATATGTAAAAATGAGAGAAGTTGTCGTTTTCCTTTCCCAATATGTTGCAAAAATAAATGGCAAATTTGTTCCATATTTTACCCCCAGTTTAAATTGGGAGTGGAATAATACCTTTTTTGCATTTGCGTTAAGTACTTTTTAAGGCAAGAAAGCTGTCTTTAATCAATGAAAATCAGTGTATTAACGCTTATTGGGATTCAAAGAAAATGTAATGTTAAAAATCGCTACAACCGTTGTGAATATCGCTTATTAGTATAAACTTTGACCGTATATATTATTTTGTTTCATTGTAATTTAGAAAAATTTATCACTTTGTAAGGGCGCGTGTAAGAAAAGAAAACACCATAACAAAATACCAACAATAAACAATATACCATACTCATAGTCAAAAGTAAAGTCGACTTTTTCTAAAGTATACTTTAGAACAATGTTGTTCACATGCATTTAAAGCCAGTTTTAGTTTAAAGTATAAATTATTTCGACTATGAGTATGGGCCAATGAGCTTATCTTTTTTTTACATTCCCCATTACAATTGGTTGGAAATTCCCAACATTAATTGTAGTGGGTTAAGAATAAATAGTAAAAGCAAATTGCCTTTTTGCTCTTGGAAGAAAATCAAAATAAAGAAATTTGCCAGTTCAGTTTTTTTTTTATCCTGATGATATTGTCGAAGCAGTCAGTGAAATGCGCACAGTAAATAGCTTATCCTCCAACAATACATTTCAGTGTATTTTTCAAGAATAAAAATTGGAAATTTAGCGCCACAAACAAAATATTATTAATGAAAAATTTTGTATTCCCGAAAATAACTTTGATATAAACAAAATGTTAAATGTTTTTGCATTTTCTGTAGAAAAAAATATCTTCATCTACGATCCTTTTTTCTGCAAAAATGGTATTCGATTTTGATATTTCAAATAAAAAAAGGCTTCGTTACACCAACAGAAAAACTGGCCCATTCTGTTTATTTTTTTTTTTAGAAAAGTCCCAAAAAGCACAAAAAATATTTTGGTTGTATGTATGTATCTTTTGTTTTTTTTCTCAATATTTTTGCCTAAGTTTATTTTTTTACAGTTAAATGTCTATTAAAATATACATAAAAATCTCCATTCAAATAAACACACTTCATCAAGTGTGTAATGCTTCCGGTTCAATTGAAAACACAAAAGAGAGATTCTAAAGAAAAAGATCAAGTAACCTAAAAAAAAATTTCTTAAAAAACTTGAAATTCAAAACCAATTAATAAAAATCAAAGTTAACATAATGAAAAAACACTAAAAATCCAAGTAAAAATAACAGTAGCCTGCTTTAAAAAAAAACAAAAAGAAAGGATCGTGTTTTATAAAGTGTCCCAAACTTCATTATCATCCTCTCCAACATCATTATGAATGAGAAAATTTTTAGCAGAAGCCAAATCAATAACTAAATAAACTGGCAGCATAAGGAGAAAAAATGATTTTTTTTTTTATATATAAAAAATATTTTGACAAAATTTTATAAAAAAATAAGATTTAAAAACTATTATAACTTAAGGGTCTAATAATAAGAATACGCAATATGAAAAAAAATAAACTGTTAAACTTTTCAAAGTAAAATATCAAATTACGCCGACACGTACGATTTATTTTAAACAAAATTTGAGAAAAAAATAAAAGAGTCAAAAAAGTATCGTATATATCGTAATAAAAAATAACGCAAAAACAAAAAAATTTAACATCTTGCAAAAAAAAGGCCAAATTCGATACAAAACAATGAAGAAGAAAAATCCTTGAACTTAAATCGAAATTCCTTTTTTTTAAAAAGGCTTTAGGAGAGTTTGTGCCAGAAGAGTTGCAAGGAACGGGAAAAGAGTTTTTATTTTGAGAATGGACAGAATTTAAAAACATGAAATTTCTAAATGTTTCCTTTTCCATTAAAAACAATTTTGTGCGGGTTGTGCCTGCAGAAAGACAATTGTGTTTAGATTAGAATTCACCAGAAACAAAAAAAAAACAGACGCAGACAGAAGCGAATTGTTGTTTGGGTGCATGGTAGATGTTGCCACAAGTTTCAGAAAGAATATTTTGTGGAGTTAAGTTTTTGTTTTTGTAAATAACAAATACTTGCAATTTCACTATAAAAAATGTGTAGATTGTATTACCATTTTTTTAAAAAAAAAGTTCCACACATAAAAGTGTTTTATCAATTAAAAAAATTGTTTAAAAAGTATTTAAATTTAATTAATGTGATAATTGAATCAATTATTTTTTTAGTTGAAAGAAAATTTAAAATTTAATTTTGATTTAATTAACATTTTAGTTGTTTTGAAATAAATTTTCAATTAAAATTTTAATTAAATAACAAAAAATTTTAATTGACTTTTTACGTTTAAAATAAAATAATTTAAACATGTAGAATTGTTGTTGGGAATTGTCAATATTTATTTAAATAAATTCACACATTGTTTGAAATGCGAAATTTTTATGATCACTTTTTTAATAGAAATTAAAAATATTTTTTCAAAATTTTAAAATTTTTGTTATCAATATAATCATTTTGGTAATAGGTGCAAAATCAACAACTTGTTTGCTTGATATTATGAATTTGGAATAAATTTGGTATTTGCGGAAATTTAATAATTTTTTCTGTGCAGATATTATTAAGTTAATGAATGTGAAATTTTTATGCCCTCCACTCCCACCACAATTTATTATTCCTCGTTAAACCTTTTTACTTTTGATCTCAGACCCCATAAAGTATATCAGACATGTTCCGAAAATCACTTTTTCGTAACATGATTGGAAATCACTATAAAGGTGTTCTGTGCACAAAATTTTTTTAAATCTCGTGATTTAAACCCAGTCAGCTTTGATCATGACGATTTCAAATCCCTTAAAACTTCTTTTAAAATTGTTCTTTAAAATCATTAAAAAAAAATTATCACACACAGAAAATATTATCAGTAGTTTTTTATTAGTTAATAAAATTGTTTAAATAGTATATCAATTTAATTAATGTGATAGATAATTGAATCAATTATTTATTTATTTGAAAGAAAATTAAAAAATATTATTTTGATTTAATAAACATTTTGGTTGTTTTGAAATAAATTTTTAATTAAAATATTAATTAAATAACAAATAATCTTAATTGACTTTTTTCGTTTAAAATAAAGTAATTTTAACTTGTAAAATTGTTGTTGGGAATTGTCAAAACCTGAGCTACATTTAATTAAATCAATTTACACATTGTTTGATTCGGCAAAGTTTTTTAATCATTTTTTTAATTAAAATTAAAAATATCATTTATTGAAAGAAAATATTCAAAATTTAAAAATGTTTAGTAATCAAAAATATTTTTGGTAATAGGTACAAAATTAACAACTTGTTTGATTGATTCTATGAATTTGGTATAAATTTGGTGATTAGAAACAATTTTGAATTTGTTCTCTGCATACACTTTAAATGATTTGTTCTTTATTTGTTTTTGCAATCAAAATAATCATTTTACACGGAAGAACGTTAAAATATACACGTTTAGGAAGGCGCTGTAGATTTAGCAGACGCTGTTTTACCTTTTTAAATGTTTCGTTATTTACGTTTTCTTTTTAATAGCCAGCTGATATTGTTCATCAACAAGAGTTCTGCGATTGCCAGAGCAACAAAGTTTTAAAGTCGTCTAACAAATGACTAATTTGTTCAATTAAATTAATCGTTAAAAATTAAAATTTTGTTAATTTGTTTAAAAAAAAACTAAAAGTAAACAATCATGAAGTTTGATTTGTTAAATTTAATTATTAAAATTAAAAAATAGATGAAAATGGCAACAATAAGTATTACATAAATATGGCAGCACTGTAAAAAGATCACGTGATTTTCAGAACACCAAAATATTCCTCCTTCAATTTCAAAATCGTTCGTGATTTGAAAGCTTATTGATTTCAGAACATGACTGTATATTAGGGAGATCGATTATTCGACTTTTTTCAAAAACCGGTTTTCGAATAAAACGATTAGTTTTTATTTAAAAAAAACCGGTTTTCGGTTAAGCATTAATAAAATAACCAGTTAACCGATTTTAATTCGAATGCATAAAACACAAAATCAAATAAGTTTTGTAATAAATTATTTTAATGATTTATTATTTGTCGTCTCTTTAGAACTACTTCGAAGGGAGTTAAGCTTTATTTGGAGTACATTAATGGCAAGCCTGTGGACTAACTTAAGGTAATTAATTAATCGTGACGTGGAAGAACCCTTGCAACTTATCATTTTAGAAGACTTCAGGCACCTAACTTTGTCTTTTTAATCCCGTTCGAAATATATCCAGAGATAGCATCTATATAAAAATATATTTAATATTTAAATCGCACAAGTTGTATCTACATTGTTCATAATGCTTTTTGACTCTTGTTACATTTTGTTTTGGCATTCTTCCTCAAAACTTTAAGTTTGCCCAAATTCAATTAGAAAAATACTTAAATTACGGGTAGATTTGCTAAAGAAGTAAGAAAACGTATATTAATTACAAATTATGAAAATAACCGGTTTATTTATCCCAAAATAACCGGTTTATTCCATATTCGAAAAATGGACATTTTAAAATAACCGGCTTGGGCAGAACTAAAATAACCGGTTAAAACCGGTCGAATAATAACCGTTCGATATCCCAACTGTATATATAAAAACTAGCATAAATAATGACGGAATGCATATATTGATATAAGATATTGAACGAATTGGATCTATATGACTAGAAATCATACCACAAAATTTCGTGATCGGTCCATTATTTAACATAAGCCCCATTTAAAGCCCACTCTCGGAAAACACTTTAGTACGCCTAAAACCGTAACGCTAGTAATGCTATTGTAACAAAATTTGGTGTATCAGAGTCTTGTAAGACTCCGCGGAATTTCGTGAAGATCGGTTAATAATTCACCATACGCCTCACATACAGCCCACTTTTGGAAAACACTTAAGAAAAAAAATTTCTAGAGAAAAATTGTAATAAATGTGCAGTTCCAAATTAAAAAATCTGGCTATATTTTTTATATTTTGTATCTGTTATTTTGTGGCTAGTAAAAAGCGAAAGCCATCTTCTTTTTTTATATTCCTCCAATTCTTTTTGGTCTTAAGTATCTGTGGTCTATAAATGAAACTAAAAAAAAAAATACAACCAACTTCTACACTTTTTTTTTACTAAAGCGGCAAACTTTGAAAATATCTAAAAAGGCACATCTGCTGGATGGGTTTTGGTAACTTCTTTTTCTTATTCTTTTCATTTTTTTTTTTTTATTAGTTTTTATCATGATCTAAAGTTATTTCTTGCGTTTGGTAACAAATAACGAATTTCAACTAGAAAAAAAAGAACTGTTGCATGTGTTTTCTAACAAACTCCAAAGTGGTTGTGGTGTTTTATTTTTCTTATTTATTTTTTCAATCTTCTTAAGTAGGCATGATCTTGCAAAATCCTTTGATATTTATTCCTAGAATTATTAGTTTTGTTTTTTCTTTCTCTTGATTTCTCTTGTTTAGTTGGCTGAATTCTTAATTATCATTATTGTAGTTACTGGTGTATAATATTATGTATATCGATTGGTTTCAAATAACTTCGTTTTTTTCTGGATGTTCAATGAGTTGCATTATGTTAATTTAGTTGTATTGATTCCTGACTCTTATTTTTAAACCGCTTGTTGATTCAGGTCTTTAGTACTTTTCTTTTGTTGCAAGCGATTTATCACAGTTTAAACGGTATTGTTAACTAGAGTTTGTATTGATTTGTTCTTGGGGTTTGATGATGCTTTTTTTTTTTTTTTTTTTTAGTTTGATTGTGATGTGTGGTCTTATGTAATGCATTGGATTGGTCTGATTGATCAAACTCGTTAAAATCTATTAGCATAATGAATATAACGATGAGTCATGGTTTCATTAAGTCTTATTTACTAGACTAGACACAATACTTTTAATTTTTTTTTTTGTAATGTGTGGGTAGGATATTATGCGTATGTGGTGATGTGCTGACTTACCATACCGATCAACTTAGAACCACATTCTAAATCGATTTAACGATTTTCGTTCGTCCGGCTGGCTGGCTGGATATCTGTCATGTTAACCTTTTGCTGGCAATAGAGGTCGGAGTTTTGCAGATAATTTAAGGAAATAATTTCACAGGGATGAAGTCTAATGCTAATGGTTGGAACCGGTCCATAATTTGGAATGACCCATTCAAACTTCATTCATTTTTATATAATTTAGTCATTCCGTTTTTAATTTCTACAATTTTAATCTACAACTGTCGGGCATGTTCTGTAAACCGCAATCGCAAGAAGTTTGCCGACTTCAAATCAAATCGCAAAAGTTTGCTCAAGTGAACTAGAATATTTTTAAAACACTAAGCTTAAAAAAAAAACAATAAAAAAATGTAGCACAAACAAACTTAAATAGGTTTTCTCATAATTTCCGCAAGCACTAGATATATTTTCACAATAAGAGTTTTCATGATATCGCTTAAAAGTCTCGCAATCTGTGCAGTTTTACGCTTTCGCAAATGAACTGTCAAAAATTTTATGAGAATTCATTTACACAACCTTCAAAAATTTGCCTTACTCTTAAACTTTCACTGTTCAGCTGTACATTTATACAAATTGATTTTTTTCTTGCCTACACAGAAAAAATTAAAAAATTTCTCTAATCACCAAATTTATACCAAATTCATAATATCGAACAAACAATTTCTTAATTTTGCTCCTATTACCAAAATGATTATATTGATTACTAAAAATTTTTAAACTTATTTTTCAATAAATTTTAATTAAAAAAATGTTAAAAAAACTTTGTCATTTCAAACATTGTGTTAAATTATTTTATAAAATATTGACAATTCCCAACAACAATTCTACATGTTTAAATTATTTTATTTAAACGAAAAAATTCAATTAGTATTTTTGGATATTTAATTTTTCTTTTTTTTTTACATTTATTTAAATTACAATCTATCCTTTGATAATAAGCAATTTTGAAGAAATATATAAATTGACATTAATAGATGTACTCTAATAAGTACAAATATAAGTTCAGAATCATCTTTTGTTTCACAGTAAATAAATAACAATATAATAACAGAATACAAATAACTTAATAACAAATTTATAATATTACAATTATATATATACAGATTTACATTAATATTTAGCATTAATTGAAATATTTATTAGAAAATTTTTGAAAATATTATTAGTAATATATGGTAAATAAATTCATATATACATATATTTAATACACAGAAACTTATAGGATAAAGTACAAAATA
The DNA here is from genome assembly GCA_943735925.1 of Pollenia amentaria. Classification (NCBI taxonomy): domain Eukaryota; kingdom Metazoa; phylum Arthropoda; class Insecta; order Diptera; family Polleniidae; genus Pollenia; species Pollenia amentaria. Next base: position 179,444,399 of record OX031007.1, on the reverse strand, counting down.
CACATATATAAATAATTCAAATGTCAGTCGTTACCTTCGAAATGGTAGGTCTAAGACGTGGTGGTGTCTCTTAAGTCTTTTTATTTCGTCTGTGTCATCTAATAAGCAAATAGCTAACGTATTGACGTGGTTATCTAATCTAGATAAATATCTGTCACTGAATGTTGTTATAACCTCTTTTATTGTGGGTACACCCAGAAAAAAACTATGTTTAAATATGGTCACCTCCAACGAAACTATTTTTAATGGAAATTGTAAACATATTATTGTAAAATTTAACCATATTATTATCACCGACAACTATATTATGGTTAAATATGCCTTCCATCAAGAAGGCACAACCATATTATGGTTGCCTCCTAACATGTTTTGGTCAATAATAACTAAAATATGTTTAACACTTATAATTGCATGGTTGGTTTTCAACCATAGCATGTTGCTCTTGGAGAAGAGGAAAATACTATTGTTAATTTGAAAACAAATTATTGTCATATTTAACCAAAACATTTTTAGAGGCAACCATAATATGGTTGTGGCTGCTTGATGGAGGACACATTTAACCATAATATGGTTGTCGATGATAATAATATGGTTAAATTTAACCATAATATGTTAAAAATTTTGTCTAAAAATAGTTTTGTTGGACGTGAACATTTTTAAACATGTTTTTTCTCTGCGTGTATTCGAAGGTCTCTATGTATAGCTTCTTTGGTTATGTACCATGGTGCTTGAGCAATTAATCTGAGAGTTTTTGATTGGTATCTTTGAAGTATTTCAAGGTTGGAATTACTTGCAGTTCCCCAAAGTTCAATACCGTATTTCCAGACAGGTTTCAAAATAGCTTTATATAACTTAAGTTTGTTTTCAATGCTTAGTTTTGAATTACCACCTAGTAACCAGTATAGGGTTCTGTTTTCAATATTAAATTGTTGTCTTTTAGACTTTATGTGTTGTTTCCATGTTAATCGACGATCTAAATGTATACCAAGATACTTAATACAGTCTTTGTTAGGGATTGGTATGTTATTAACAGTGGGCAGTCTCCTCTTCTTAAGGTAAATAAAACATGGGCTGATTTGTCTGCGTTAACCGTAATTTTCCATTTTTTTTTGACCATGTATTTGTGATATTTAGTTGATTTTGTACTAGACTTGCAGCTGTAAGTGGAGATTAATTTGCTACCAGTATTGCAGTGTCATCAGCATACGTTGACACCTGTATTTCATCCAGTATAGGCATGTCAGCTGTATATATGAAACAAAGAATGGGACTGAACACACTCTTTTGTGGAACTCCCGCTAAGCTAGCTGGAAGAAGAGTTTTTATTTTATATAATAAACCATTATGCCATACTCTGTCATGATATTTAATTGAAAATTTATTTCAAAACAACTAAAATATTAATTAAATCAAAATTATATTTTTAATTTTCTTTCAACTAAAAAAATAATTGATTCAATTATTACATTAATTAAATTTAAATACTTTCTAAACAATTTTTTTTAATTGATAAAAAACTTTTTTCTGTGCACCGTAATTTTCAAGGAAAAATTCAAGTGTTAATTAATCACAAACAATAAGTTCTTGCAAAAATTTGAGCAATTTATTGTTTTGGCTTTCTTTTTGACTTTTTTAAAAAAATTTGTTTGTTTTAATATTATTTTGCAATTATTCTTTTGGCTTCACAAATTTCAACTTTTATTTTTTGTATATATATATTTTTTTTTTTAATTTTGTTTTGCATTGATGTTTCTTACAAACTGACATAAATTATTTTATATTACAAAATAATTAAAAAGAAGTTTCATGAAACGAGTCTCGCAAGGTTGCCTATTTTCATAAATTTTAGTTTTAAGAAATTTCATGAAAACCTTTAAGGTTTTAGTTAAACATTTTAGATTAAGGTTGGTTTTTTGCAAATGTCTTACTAAGTTTTGTATTTTTATTCTAGCGCAAAAAGATGAGAGTTGCCTAACTTTTCACTTCGATCTGCGCTAAAAGTACTTTATGTGACATGTTTCGTATAAGTATGTATATTTCCACTTAGATGTCAAAGTGAATCTGTAAAGCAGCGCAAAGCAAAAGTTTTATCTGGCATGGCCTTTAAGGTGTTATGATACTTGCTAGTTTTTGTATTTAATTTTTTATTTTGGAGAACATTGCAAATATATTTTCATAGGAAAACTGACCAATTGTAAAGAGCATCAGCCGTATTCATAACGAAAACTCGAATAACTCGAGAAGCACTAGTCCGAATAAGCTGAAACAAATTTAGAATTTTTATGAATTAAAAATAAAAAATTTAAATTTTTTGGGCAAAAAATATTTTTTTTCTTCATACATTTATTTATAACTGCGAAACTGTTGCTTATGTAGCGAAACGTTGTATGAACAAATTAAAGGAATTGTAGTTCTTAATTTTTTTTTAATTTGTTTCAGCTTATTCAGTGGTTCTCGAGTTATGATAAAGAAAAGAGCCTAAAACGTGACAAATTCCCCTATACGATACTTACTAACTTAAAATTAATTTTTAAATTATTATTTGATGTACCTTGACCAAACTAATGATGCAAAAGTTCTTCTTTTTGTGTCTACTTTCATTAACAATTATCAGAATTGAGTCCCGAATCAATCACCTGAAAAATGTTCTACAGTGTAATTAGGGAGATCGAACGGTTATTATTCGACCGGTCTTAACCGGTTATTTTAGCTTTGCCCAAGTCGGTTATTTTAAAATGCCCATTTTTCGAATATCGAATAAACCGGTTATTTTGGTATAATAAACCGGTTATTTAAGTAATGTGTAATTTATATACATTTTCCTTACCGTTGTTGTAAATGTACCCGTAATTTAAGTATTTTTCTAATTGAATATGGGGCAAACTTAAACTCTTTATGAAGAATGTCAAAACAACTTTTAACAAAGGTCAAAAAACATTATGAACACTGTAAATACAAATCGTTTATAAAAGCGTGTGTTCTTGTAGAAAAAAAAAACCAAAAACTATTCAAAATTCTACAAAAACGTGTGCAGTTAAAAAGTAAATAGTAATTTGTGCAGGAGTATTCTAAATATTAAATATTTTATATATATGTATAGGTTATCTCTAGATATTTTACGAACGCGATTAATAAGATAAAGATAGTTGCGTGAAGTGCCCTAAAATGATAAGTCGCAAAGGTTCTTCCATGTCACTTATTAATCACCTTTAATTAGTATACAGTCTTGACACTAATGTGATCCAAATGAAACTTAACTCCGTTCGAAGTAGTTCTAAGGAGACGACAAATAATACTTTACTAAAATGCGCTGCAAAAAAATAATCATTGGGTAAAATATAAGCCCGTTGTGTTGCCGAGAACGAAATGCCCGTTAAGGCACTAAAAACTCTTTAGTAGTTCTAGCATCTCTTCATGCTGAAAACTACAACATTACGGCGGAATCAGTTTTATTTATTAACGGCCTAAGTTATAAAAATAAAGCATGTCAATTAAGGGTTTATGTAACGGATTTTGTATGGAAATCCGTTTCATAAACCCTTTATTGACATGCTTTATTTTTTATAACTTAGGCCGTAAAACACCAAGAACTAAAAAACAAAATTGAAGAAATCAAACAATGTCATGGAATGTTTTAAATTGTAGTCAACGAATTGACAAATATTTTACACAAAAATAATGTTAAGTTCACTATTCGTTTCTATAATTCTGAAACAAAATAATTTGAAATAGGTAATCCTGGCTAAGAGGGTTTGTTTGCAACTTTTGAAAAATATGGTTGATTTATATAAATAACTTAACCACAAAAAATTAAAACTCATTCAAAATAAATTTGGGAGAATATTTCAAATAATAACTTTATTAAATTCCTTTAATTTATTTGCTTTTGTAAAACGTTTGTATAGATCAAAAATCATTCAACAAATTCTAAATTACATTAAACAAATATCTTTTTACAAATAAAGTTTAGTAAATCAATAAAAAATTTTTGAAAATTAAGTTAAAGTTTGATCAATACACTGGTTCCACTTTTCTTGGATTTTATCGTCAAATATTTGTTAGGTCTGATCTAAGTCATATCTATGTATTTTGTTGGTTCTTTACCTTTGAAATTGTTTTGTTTTTATTCAAATTAACGTTTTATTTAAAAACTTATTTGATTTTTGTGTTTTTAAGTATTCGAATTAAAACCGGTTAGCCGGTTATTTAAAAATTGCTTAACCGAAAACCGGGTTTTTTAAAATAGCAACTATTCGTAATATTCGAAAACCGGTTATTGAAAAAAGTTGAATAATCGATCTCCCTAAGTGTAATACACTAACCAAATTGTGGCTAACGATTTGCTAAACTCTTGTTAACGAGCTGCCAAACGTTTGCCAACTTGTGATAAACAGCTGTTTAATGTTGAATAATTTTGTTTTTTTTTTTTTTTTTTTTTAATTCACTGCCTTTTCTAATTTAGAGTCCTTTTTTAAATTTATTTTAATTTAAAAACATTTAAAATTTTTATATGGGGAGGGAAAAACAAATAAAATAAAAAATAAATGAAATGAAACGACAAAACTAGAGTTGATTAAAGCTAAACGTTTTGCATTTTTGAGTAATATAATGTGGCATCATTAAATAAAATTTCTGCTAACCAGATGCTAAGCTTAAACGGCATTCTAGTTAGCAGCTCGTTTTACGTAGTGTACACACTGTGGCTAACTTTTTGTTATGAATAGGACTGAATGACTATTGCATAAAAACAACTTGAAATGACAAACAAATATACGTGCGTAATCGATAAATTAGCCGAGACTGTCAAAAAAAATTTACAAACTTTGAACTTAAAGTTGACATTTCCAGAAAAAATGTTAGCACGGTTGCCAATTTTTATAGTTTCTGCTCGAAAGTAGCGGGTTTTAACTTTTTTGCGATTTTTAGATTTTTTTTTAAATATTTTTTGGTCACAATGTTAAAATACGCGAATGCCAAAATACACAAAAGCCATTTTAAAAACAAAATACATTTTAACGATTTAATAAACACCACGTAAATTATTGTCGCTTAAATAACGAAAGTGACAGCAAATATCGTTTAAAGTTTTACAGAATAGAAAGTTTGATAAAACTTTCGTGATATTTATTTTAACAATACGATTATCGTCATAAAAGTTAGTGAATCGAACTACAAGAAAGGATGCTGAGTCGATCGGAAGACTTAGGCCCTAATCATGTACAACGCAGCGCAACGCCAAACAATAACATTGAAAGCACAAACAATGTCATAAATATTTTGTAATTTTGTTGTTGCTTTCAACAGAAATTCATGTACCGTTTTAAAATTTTCAACGACACAAGCAATGGAGCGTTTGAAATTTTAAAACGCAATGTGAATTTCTGTAGAAAGCAACAACAAAATTACAAAATATTTATGACATTGTTTGTGCTTTCAATGTTATTCTTTGGCGTTGCGTTAGTTCTGTGGCGTTGCGCTGCGTTGTACATGATTAGGGCCTAAAAAAGGGGTCTAGTACAGGGATGTTAAAGTTGGTACAATTGTATTTTTTTTTTTTGGTACATTTTGATCTTCTAAAGTACCGTGGTATTACCGGTACTCATTTGGTGCCATTTAAAAATTTGTCATAGTTTCCCCTTTTTTAAGTTTTAGTATAGCAAAGAAATTATTGAGTCCATTTCATTGCATTTATTTTTTAATTATTATTTCTTTCATCAGGAGTTAAAAATCCTTCTTTTAAATTGTATTTTTTATTTATGCAATATGCACTCAAAATTATTGACATGTTTAATTTAGAAATTCAATCAGAAGATCCTCGAATGCATGTATTTTTGGATGAATGTGATATATCTATCGTAGACCTTTACAAAAATCACGTGCCCTTTGAAGAAATTAATTGCGGAACAGAAATGGATATATATATTTCTACAAATAATATCAATATTGATATTGTTAAAGAAATGAAAGTAAATGCAAAACGATTTTATATAAAATTTTGCGAAGTTTTGAGAACTAAAGTCAAATTTAATAACGAAGTTTTAATGTGGTTCCATGAATTTAGTGCTGAAAATGTTATTTCAGGTAAAACAAGTAGTATTGTATGTCTTCTGGTTAAAATGAAATTGGAATTGAAATTCTGGAAGGAAATTGCAAATTTTGATTCAATCAATAATCCATTTAGAGCTTTAGCTGATGTCGAGCAACTGCAGTCGTTAAAAACTGAAAACGTTTGTAGTTTTTGGTCGGCAGTAGTTAATTTACAAAATGAGCTGAATGTCCATAAATATCTTGACATTTCTAGAGTCGTTGCTGGAATTTTATCCATTCCACATTTGTCTGAAAATGTGGAGAGTTTTTCTTTTCAAAATATAATAAAAACCAAGGAAAGACACACACTACATGTGCCAACATTTTCAAGTCTCATACAAACAAAGGATTGGTTAAGATCGACAAATTCATGCTGCTATGGTGTAAAAATTCCAAATAGTTTATTAACTAAACAAATAAGTGCCTTATTGTGATCTCATATATTCATAAGACTTTTATGTACCTTATTGTATTCAAACATATATAGTCAATTCACAAGGTATCCTAACATGTCATATTGTCAAAATGTCCTAATATTTCACAATGGTTTAAAAATATTGTTGTACGGCTCAGCCGCTCAGCGTTGGACTTTTCTGATTAATTACGACAGCACAATAAACACAGCAAGCAACGTTCTATTTATTTAAGACACTTTTTGTTAACAAACCAACAACAATATTTTTAAACCATTGTGAAATATTAGGACATTTTGACAATATGACATGTTAGGATACCTTGTGAATTGACTAATAATGTATGTTAATGTTAAGTTTTGTTTTTTTTTTTTTTTTGTGTGTACAATTGAACTATTATGTACTTTTTTGTTGTTTTAATAAATTAAAAAAAAATGGTACCGTGAAGGTCCAAAAAGTAAATTTTGTTCTGAAAGTTGGTACGAAATATAAAACCCCATTTAACTTTCCTGGCCTAGTACCAACATGTTTGTGTGTTTCACACATCAGCACAAACGCGTTATACCCTCTCTACTATTGTGTAGTGGGTATAATAAAAGAACTTTAAACCAAATTGTCATTGCATTTTTCGCTTAAGATTTTAAGTTTTTATTAGATTTTTTAATCTTTTTTTGGTAAAAAAAAGAAGTTAAAATAACCATTAAAATTCAATTGCCTCAAATGCCAGTCTGCATACTGCTTGATGTTTGCAGTTTCCGGTACTTTTTGTACTTTAATACTTTTACCACTCGTTCTGTAATTTTTTTTTATCTATTTTTGAAATTAAATGTACACGAAATGTGGATTATTTAATAATAAAATATGATGAGCAGATCTTCTTTATGAAAAATAGCTAATCCACTTAAAATCTTGTTTTTGGCTAAACTAAATTCCTTTGCTGACTAAAATGTTCATATGTAAAAACATGTTGCCAACAAGTGCAACTAAACATAGAACTGACTGAAATCTTGGAAAACACGTCATTAATAATCAATCAACGAAACCGAAATTTTTTCGTAGAATAGCGCTATTTCGCCTAAAATAAAAACACTTTTTAACATAAGTACGCAACAAAACAGGTACAAATTCGTTTAACAACGAGGTCCAAATAAAGAGTCCTCTTAGTACAATACTATACATACTTGAAAATGCAAACAAGTAACTATAAAAATATTCGAGTCTTATAAAGCAGTAACGTCATTAGTGTAATGCTCTACAACAAAAACTAAAAGCGAGATAAACGCACTTTGGCAGACGGACGGACATACTAAATGCAATCGACTAAAGAAAAAGAGGTATTGAGAGGTGTTCACCTGTATTGTAAGCAAAACAGCAAACTAACCGATCAGCCAACCTGCTTATTAAAAATATATTTCAACTAAAATTCATCAATTTAACATACAACTTTAAATACACACACACATTAAAATCAAAGTTTTAATAATTGCTTCAAACTTACATACGCTGTTATTTGAGTGTGTGCGTTTGTGTTTGAAAGGAAAAATGTATAAAATTAAATTCCTAGAATTTAAATTAATTTAATTTTGGGTGCTGTGTGTGTTTTGACTTGTCAGTCGAATGCTTGCCAAGTATTTAATAGTTGTTTTTGTTTTTATTTTTCACCTTCAGGTATCAAATCTTCAAAACGGCACTGTGGAAAATCCTGTAAAACTATCAATCGTTTGTTTGAAACGAAAAATTAAAAGTGAACACTTTTGGGTATTTCCAAGAATCTTGTAATTAAGCTAAAGCAGACTGAAAGTAATTAGTGTTTAGACTTGTAATAACAAACAGTGTCTAGTTTAGGTCTGGCATATATTGTTCTCGAAGAGATTAGCTTTTGTTAAAAATATTACAAATCCATACTTAAATGAAAGTCATATTATAGTACTATTAAATCAAATTATACATACTGCAATAGCACGAACCTTTTTTTGATAATACGAGTAGAAATTCATTCTTTTTGTGCGGGAAATTTTAAAAATTCCTGAATTAAATGTATCCTTCTTTGAGCAAGTGTATTGTCCAAAAATGTGGAAAAATGGAGCTGAAGAAGATAATAAACAAGATTTGAATCAATTAGAAACCGCAGCTTTTTAGTCTTTATATTGCTATTTTTATTCAATAATAAAAATTGTAGGATATGTTTTTATGTTACCTTATTATGCTTAAACAAGACCATAATTTGGTTAAAATTAACTAAAAATTTGTAGAAATTACCCATAATATGGTTAAAATTAGGCACAATATTTTCAAAATTTACCGTCATTTGGTCAAAATTAATCATGCTATGATTAAAAGTAACAATAATATCGTCACTATTAACGATTATATGTTCAACGCTTGTATAATCTGGTCAAAAGTTACCATATTATGGTCATAATAAACAACAGTAAGATCAGTGTTAGCCATATTATAGATATTTATTTTAGCCCTTTTTTAAATTTGCTTAGTGTTAAAAGTTTGAATTGTATATCGTTTTTTACTTCACTTATACTTCTCTTATCAAGTTATAATTTTATTTCGTTTTTTTTATTCATTTAGCTAATTTTCCAGCCCGCAACGACCTTCATCAACATTCTTTTTGCTTAACTGGTTTGTAATACTACGTTAATTTCTATATTTAAATAAATAATTAAAAGAAAAAGGATGTGAGAATTTTAAACAAACAAACCAAGTTATGGAAAAGCATTCAACTACTGGAGAGAGCAAAACAACAACCAATATGTTTAAAGGTAACAAAACACTTTTAAACATATTATATTTAATTTAAAAATAAACATACAATGTTTTAAAATATTATAATTTTAAACATTTCAAGGTTTTATTGATCACAACATGTTCCGAAACAACCATTTTATGGTTGTGGCTTTTGGATGGAGACTTAGTTAACCATAGTCTGCTTAAGTGTAGGTTTGTAGTATAGTATATTTCAAGTTTCAATGTTAAATAGAAACACAATTTTATAAATCGTGGAAAAAAGTAATGTAAGAAACAACCATAGTTTGTTTTTTGCAATTTCGAAGACTGTAATATGTTTTTTTTTTTGACCACAATTCAACCATGTTTTTTCTGCGTGTACAAACTCCTTTATGAAAGTTTTTCAAAACCAAAACGTGGCTTAATTTCTACACGCATGTTATTTCATGTGTACTGCAAAATTTGAGTAATACATAAGGTTTATAATTTTCATGTTCAAATGTTGGTATGTAAAGTACATTTGACATAACTTATTAAGAAAAATAATCTTAAAACAGCTGAGTGGTTATATGTAAAAAAATTTATAATTATTTATGTATTTTTTATTTTTTTATTATTTATGTTCGATAAAATTTAAATTAATTTTTGCCGCCACAAACAATTTTGTTAATACGAACCAACTGATGTCAGATGCTTTGTCACTTGAATATAGAACTCGTTCTAAATCAAAAATATAATATGTATTGTAAACAGAGAAATAACACATGATATTGTTTTGGAGGTGTTCAGACGATATTTACAAATTTAACATGTGAAAAAGTGACAATCCATATGACAAAAACACATAATGTGAACATAGTTTATGTTGCTCATTCTGATGACCGAAACAAGTGTTTAAACAACAAATAAATCTTTCATGCAGCATTTAAATTGTTTCACGAGTTTTCTGAAATCATCCAACTTCGTTGTTTTTCCTTATGTTGCGATATGAAGCATCAGTAACAGTCACCCCTAATATTTGCACCAAGCAATTACACATTGTTGATAAAAAAAATATGCAAGCAAGAATAAAATATGCTTCAAAGCAGGAGTTCCCAACTTTCTTGCGCCGCGGACCTCTGCAGAAACAAAATAGTTATTTCCTGGACCGCCAAATGTAATCTTATTTAAAAAAGGTTTGACAAAATATTCGTCAAAACATACATACACAGTACTCTCAGCGAATCCCTGGAAATCTGTCACGCACCCCAAGAAACCGGCATTTCAAAATATGCAAAAAAAAAGTACGAATATGCATTCAAAAAAGTAAATGTAAAAATGATGTACAAAGTTCACAGAAAAAAGTGTTTTATCAAATAAAAAAATTTTTTAAAAAGCATTTAAATTTAATAAATGTGTTAATTGAATCAATTATTTTTTTAGTTGAAAGAAAATTTAAAATTTAATTTTGATTTAATTAACATTTTAGTTGTTTTCAAATAAATTGTCAATTAAAATTTTTATTAAATAACAAAAAATCTTTATTGGCTTTTTTCGTTTAAAATAAAGTAATTTAAACATGTAGAGTTGTTGTTGGGAATTGTCAATATTTATTTAAATAAATTAACACATTGTTCGAAATGGCAAAGTTTTTTGATCACTTTTTTAATTAAAATTAAAAATATCATTTATTGAAAATATTTTTTCAAAACGTTAAAATTTTTAGTAATGAATATAATCATTTTGTTAATAGGTGCAAAATCAACAAATTGTTTGCTTGATATTATGAATTTGGTATAAATTTGGTGATTGGAGAAAATTAATAATTTTTTCTGGGTTTGAAAGATTAAAAATGTTGAGAATCGGTTCATATTATGGACAAGTTTAATAACCAAAGAGCTATGATCCAAATGGTAAAATGGTGAAATGAGTCCCAGTCAAAAAATAAGGAGGTATTTTTCAAATGGTTTGTCTAAAATGTTTAAAAACTTGAAGGAAATTCGACTAATTAATTTTTTCAACGCTAAACGATATGAAAAATGGGCAAATCTCGCGACTTAATGGCTAAGCTGGCAACCCTGCATAGGTCCCAAACAGGTACCAGACAGTTTAGTATATGTTTCAGTTTGCCCGATTACACTTTCTTAATTGTTGTGATATACCAAATGTAAGTAGCGTGATGCACTCAATTTTTCTCACGGATCTAAATTTACTGCCATGCCCATAATCTCGACAAGAACATTTCATACGCATTTTTATATTGGAAACAATAATAAAAAACTAAAATTGGTTTTTGTTTGCAATGTTCTTGTCGACATTGTGGGCCAGGCAGTTAATAAATGGTTTTCCATATAAAGTTTTAATTTTGTTATTTATTCTTTATAGAAATACGTACCAAAATCCAATATTTTTCTCCAGTAGAAAATGGTTACAAATATCAAACATTTAAACTCAAAATTCATTAAATAAATTACATGGAATATTTTCTAATTAAAAACTAATGTAATCGGGAAGAGGTTTTTTACAAAAAAAAACTACCAAAATTAAGGATAAATAAACCGATTAATTTCAGTGTATTCACCGATTAACCGATGTAAAAAAAAACTACCAAAATTAAGGATAAATATGATTTGAAAAAAGTTCAAAATCTAGGAAGTTTTTCTTATTTAAAGATACCAGAATCGAAGACATTTTTTCTACTGAAAAGTGTGCCGTATAAGACCATATTCTAAGCCTTAAAACATAAAACTTGGTATTTATAATCTCCATAATCAGAGCTTCGCACCGTTTTTACATAGAATTATCCTTGTGTGTTTATTTACAGTTTATTCAAAAACATTGGCTGACTAACATGAATGTGTATATATTAGAGTATCGGATAATTTTGTTACTGATCGGGTAACCGATTAATAAAGTTTTTTATAATTAAAAAAAAACAAAAAACATAACAATTCTTTAACTTAAACGAGCAAACAAACAAAAAACAATAAATATGTAATAAATATTTTTTAATTAATACATATTATGAATTAATTAATCAATAAACTGTAAGATCATTCTATTAGTGATTTCAATAGTTTAAGAAAATTCAACATTTTTTATTTTTCGAATTTATTCCATGAGCTAAATTTCAGTTATGTATTTTATACAGCTTTTTGTAATAGTTCTATTCCTTGAATTTTTAGGAATAACTTTATACGCTCATAGAATAAATTCGAAAAGTAAGAATTGTTGAATATAATAAAGTAACTAATGAAAAGGAAATAAGTCCCAGATTATATTTCTTTAAGAAAATCTTATAAAATAATCTTTTATTTGAATAATTTGGCTTAATTGTTTAGGACTTAAGCGTTTATTTTCTTTAGTTTTGATAAAACTTGACTTTATAAAAATTCTTTCATTTATCGTAGATGGTCAAGAAATCAAAAGCAACCCATAATACAGAATATCTAATTTCTCAGTACACTTCCTAGATTTTCCTGTTTTAATTTTTTTAAATTTTTGACACTTTTCATTATTACGGTTAATTCTGTTAAACAAATAACAAAACGCATAAAAAGTACGGATGTGCGTAAGTATCTCGAGAACTCCCTTTTTCTTGGCGAAGCTACCTCTGGTGAATCCCAATACTTAACACTTGGTGGAGCTTAATATCAGCCGACCCAGTAGCCCTTACGACCTTATATATAGTGGACAAAATTTTTTTAATTTATTTATTTGTTTGTCTACACAGAAAAAATTGTCTCTCATCACCAAATTTATAACAAATTCATAATACCACGCAAACAAGTTGTTGATTTTGCACCTATTACCAAGATGATTATATTGACTACTAAAAATTTTAAAATTGTGAATATTTTTTTCAGCAAATGATATTTTTAATTTAAATTAGAAAAATGATCAAAAAACTTTGCCATTTCAAACAATGTGTTAATTTATTTAATTAAATATTGACAATTCCCAACAACAATTCTACAAGTTTAAAATATTTTATTTTTAACGAAAAAGTCAAATAATATTTTTTGATATTTAATTAATATTTTAACTAAAAATTTATTTCAAAACCACTTAAATAAAATTAAATCAAAACTATATTTTTAATTTTCTTTCAACTAAAATTTGTACCAACCTTGGAAACTTTAGCTATGACCGTTCTCTAGCTGTAGAGAAATCTCTTTTGCATTTATATGAAAGGAACCACGCTAGTTTATCCACTTCCACCTTTTTGTTAACAGGTGTTGCGTGTCGATAACCCAGCTATTTGTACCAAATTTGGCCAACTTTTATCTCACCGTACTCTAGATATAAATAAATCTTTTTTTTTGTCACGCCCACTTCTTCAATCCCGCAAAGATTTTGTCAGAACTTGTGAATTTCTAACTAAGATGCTTGTACCTAATTTGGAAACTTTGGCTTTTGCCGTTCTCCAGACATACAGAAATCTATGATCTCTGGGAGATGCCACCAACTCCAACTGATATTTTTGATAAAAATGTAGGCATGCAGGTAATGGACTTTTAATAACAAACCCTCTCGGAAATTGCTTGGTGTCTATGGTTTAACTTCAAATCATGGTGTAAAATACCTAAAAATATTCGTTAAGGTCTCACTTTTGACCGTAGCCTAAGGCAAAGCTAAGGAGTCAGATGTACCTGTGTGTTGTATCTATTTCACAAAAGTGGATCCATATATATCAATATCCTAAGCAAGAGGTAAATGTGTTAGCCAGAAAATCATGTACAGAATTTTTCACCGGAATGCCAATCAAATAGGAATGCCAATCCCCAAATCCTTGGATCCCGGGATTTTAATTTTTTAATTCAGTTTATCCCGAACTTGTTTACTAAATTATTTTGTTTAACCTTTTCTATAAAACCAAATTCATCTTATTCGCGCTTTAAAGTTTTATTTGTATAATGTTTTTAGCATTTCTTAAGTCTTTGGAAAAAGGTTTCCTGGCGATCTGGTCTAAGCAACAAAATGCTTTCCCTCAACAATAAATCTCAGTGTATTTATGAAAAATAAAAATTGGGAATTTAGCACGCCATAGAGAAATCTTATTAATACTAACTTTTGTATTCCCAAAAATAACTTTTGATAAAATTCATCGTCACTTTCCCCCATGAGAAGGTAGGGAAAACAATATTAATCTTTCATATACTTATATATATGTATGATAAACTGTCATTGAAAATGAAAGAAAAAATTAGACTTTGTGATTTGTTTAAGGGCGTCCCACAATAATATAGAAATTTTCATGTGAGAAGTGCGGAAAATAATCAAAGAAAAAAACTAACAAAAGAAAAAATTGTCATTAATAAGATTTCTTAATGACGTGCTAAATTCCCAATTTTTATTTGTGACAAATTCACTGAAATTTATTGTGAAAGACTTTAGAAAAGCTAAAAATATTATAAAAATAAGACTGTTAAGCGAATAAGAATTTTAAGCACTCAGGTTTTACTTGCAACAATATTAAAGCTTAAACAAAACAACAACAATAAATAGTGAGTTTATCTTTTCTTACATTCCTCTACAATTGGCTGGTTTTTTTCCGACTCGAATTGTAGTTGTAAGTGGGTAAAAAGAAACAGCAAAATTTAAAAATATTGACTTTTGAAATGCACATAACAAAAAGCAAAACCAAGAGCTCGGTGTGGTTGTATTTTTTGATTCATTCCACTGTGTACCAAGTGCAAAATGCAAACTTCATTCATTATGGAGTTAGGCGTATTAAAGTGTTTTCCAAGAGTAGACATGGGACCTACGGTAAATTATGGACCGATTTCACGAAATTAAGTGGTGTAATTTATACGCTACAAATTTTCTTCCACTGGTGTGTGTTCCTGTTTGAATAATATTTTTATGGTTAACTAAATAAATTGATTTTTTCAATTAATTTTGAATTCACATTTCAATTTAAACTGAATCTTACAAAGTTTGCTCAATTCAATTAATATATAAAATTTTTTTTTATATTTGTTTTACAAATTTTAGTTGTGCACAGAAAAAAATGTTGCCCCAATTAAAGCATTAATCAAAATTAAAATCAGTTTAAATTAAAAATTTTATCAAGTGAATTAAACGTTTAATCAAGTGAATTAAACGTTTAATTGTAACTATTAATTTGTTTACTGGTTGAAATTAATAGTATCAATTAAACTTTTTATTCAATTGATTAAATGTTTAATTCACTTGATTAAAAGTTTAATTCACTTGAATTAATTTTTAATTAAAACTGATTTTATTTTTGATTAATGCTTTAATTGGGGCAACATTTTTGGAGAATTTTTTCTGTGTGATTATACATAATAATTTTGGTGAATTGTGCAAAGTCGACAAACTGTTTGCTTGGTTTGGTGAATTTCGTGATTCAAATCAATTTTTATTTGTTTTCTGAGTACTTAACATTTTTTGTTATATTCCAATATTTATATTCGTTTATGTATAAAATCTAGAAGTTAGTATTATTTAACTTTAATATATAATATTAAATATTAAATGAAGTATTAAACTTTTGTTTGTAATCGTTTTTTAATTTCGTTTGTTTTTTAAATAAATATCTATAAGAAGTATTTGTCTTTTAATTTTCAAAAACACAAAATCCCGAAACCTCCCGATATCTCGAAAAATGCTGGGATTTGGGTTTTTGATATCCCGAATACCAATCCCGATTGGCATTCCTAGTATCATCACACGAAGGTGTTAGTAGACTTTCCCTCGGCTGAAGGAGCAGGGAAATGATAGGCCGCATGTATTTAAATCTTAGTTTTTTATTAAACAACTACAGCTGAAATATTTACGTAGTCAGGTGTTCAGATTTGTGCACATTTGAGTTTAATTCATATATTTATTGCATTTAAGAGGAGCTCAAAAAGAAATCACCTGTGAACAAAATTGACCCGGACAACCCCAATAAATCACAACTCATATTTGTAGAACGACCCTCACCTCATAAGAAAACTATTGAAAGGTGTTTCTTAATCACTAAATAAATAAATGTTAGGCCAACATTTACTTCCTCCTTTTTTTTTTTTTTTTTTTTTTTTTTTTTTGTTAAAAGATTTTTGTTTTTTTTTCTTAAACTCAAAAAATTAAATACAATAAATAACCACAAATTTTCTGGTTAGGGAAAAAACGAACTCCCTTCTTCTGAACAAATTTAAAACTCTAGATAATTATAGACTTTCAATAGCGTCATATATCATTTGATGTTTTTACATTATAACCCAGATGCAGCCATTAAACAAATTTCCAAAATCATTTACGAATAAAACAATAAATTCGTACAGAGAAAGAAGATTTGTGTTTAATGGAATGAATGACTGGTTGGCTGGTTGTATCGAATGGATGGATGGCTGGTTAGTTGGCTGGTTTATTTGTTCACTTGCCAGGGTTGATTAAACTGCTTGTACCAAGAATGCTTAAAACTGAAAACAGTCTGGTTTAATCAGGTGCAAATCTATAAGAATTTAATTTTGTTTATTTTGTTGTTGCTGTTCTTGTTTTATTTTATTTAACCTCTTAAGCCGGTGTTGCAATCAGCTTGTGCTACTAGTTCTTGTTGTACAACACTCGCAACTACCTGCTTTTAATAATCGAGAAACAGCTGTGTCTTATTCCAAAAATAAAACTCAAGAATATTCTGTTTGTGTTTTTTTATTTTTTTGGCTCATCTTTTGGCATTTGCCTTACAAATGACCACAACATTTTGTTTAGGCTGCCAAAAATGAAAAAGAAACGCCATCCAACCAACCTGTTAACTTGTGTTGCAGTTTGAGTCATATCCTTGCAGGTTTTAAATACCTCATACTTAATAATTTTTCTTATTAAGGTATCCAGGTCGTTTAAGGTGTCTGTAACTTGAACATCAATATAGGGAAGAAAAAAAACCATATTAAAAATGCCTCATTGTCTGTCCGACTAGATGGTTGTCCTCATGTTCTTCATATGACTTGTCTTAAAGTATCTACACGTACCAATTGAAATGATTGCGCAAAAAAAAACTTTAATTTGCCATATACACATTTTATTGCTTTTTGACCAGTGTATGTTTAACTTTAATTCAAATGTTTGCTTGGAATTCCCTTAAATTTATGTGTATTTAAGGATTAGCACAAAAAATCCACACAGCAGACCCAGAAACAAAAAAAAAGCAAGAACATGCAAAGAAAGACACATTTATTGCAGACATTTGATCTTTTTACCATCTTCTGTCTGTTTTTTCGTTCATTTTAAATTTTATGTTGCATTATTGGTGGCTCAGTTGGCAACGAAATTCGTGCAGCAGCCTCAACTTCGGCATCCTCATCATCAAGTATGGTTGAACGCTTTGCACATCTGTGTTTGGGAATTTCCATATGGTTTAATGAATTGTACTCGTATGCCTGTGTGACTATCTTTTGAATGCATGTCCTTATGTATTGTAATCCAAGCATAAGTATAAAGTTGTATCTTCAGTTAAATATGGTTTGGGCGTGATTTCCGCAAGTAGTTTTGTTTGCAAAAAAAAAAGAGAAAAAGAACGTTATAAGTAAATTCAAACAATTTCTTTTTGGGAATATCCTGATTTATGAGTTGCATCTACATTGATATTTAAGACGTTGTACTTTTTGCTTTTAGCTGAATTATCTTTATTAATGAATAAAACGAAAGTTATAACTATATGAATATTGATTTTATTTTACAGATGTTTATGCATATGTAAAAAATTCTTAACTCCATTAAAAAATTACAAAAGTTTAAAAGAAATCTTAAGCAGTAAAATTTCTTATAACTTTATATAAATCAATGGATTTCTTTGGATAATTTTAAAATTGAACTATAAATTATTTTCTTATTTAATTTACTTATTTTTTAATCCCGAAGGGATAATAAATACAGGGTTTTTAAGCTTCAAAATAAAGGTTGTGAATAGCACAAAATTTATATTTTATTAAAAATTTTTTTTTAATCTAAAGATCAATATACAGCATATACGAAAGTAAAAAAATCACGAAAATTTTTCTTATAAGCGTTTTTTACTTTTAAACAAATAATTTTTATAAGAAAGTTATGTTCTATAAAAGTTTTTAATATCAAAGTTGTTTGTGGGAATACTATATTTATTAAAAGATTTTGTTTGTTGTGTTTAATTCCCTTTTTTCAATAATTGATAAAAAATACTGAAATTTATTGTTGGAGGATAAGCTGTTCCTATGCGCATTTCACTGGTTGCTTAGGCCAGATCATCAGGAAACGTTCTCCTAAATAATTTTAGAAAAGCCAATGCTATCAGCAAACAAAACTAAAGAGGGAATGAGAATTACCTACAAACACTCAAAAAGTCTTGTTTGCAACGATATCAAAGCTTAAACAAAATACCAAACAATAAATCAGTGATGAGTTTTATCTTTTCTTACATTTCCCGCTACAATTGCGTTTAGTGCTTAATTGCTTGTTTCTACGTTTTTAGAATTGCCTTTTAAATAAAGCGCTGGAATACTGCTTATAAACAAAACTTTATGTGTTACTGCTTTAACTTTAACTGATCAAATTGTCTTAAAATAATTAAATGCTGCTACATTTTCTTTCACTAAACACGAGCGAATGCTGTGAAAATTGTTTACACAGAACCTTTTTCTTATATTCCTATTTTCATCTTTTGGTATCGCCGAATAGAAAATTTTTTGAAATAATTTGTTATATGCAGACAAAAATGTATGAAAGTGAAATTTATATTTGAAAAATTGGATCATTCTGAAAAAAACACGGTTTGAAAATTTATTAAAAGGAATTTATAAAAAATATAGGAAGTAAGAACATAAGAAGATAAAAAAGCTGGCAGGCGCATGTACGTTCATAGACTGCCAATTAAACATCTGCATTACCTTAGAAAAAACTGTCTCGGTGTAATATCACTCAATTTGTTATGTCAATAACAAACACCGAAACAGTTAATTAAATTTAATCATAAAATGATAAAAGTGAGATCGATGGAAATCTCGTTTTGCTTGAGTAAATATTGGTAATTTCCTGTATGTACGCAGAGACATAACAAATTAATAAAAAGGCGTGTCAGAACTTTTTTTCTAGGCACATACTGATTTTCATAAAAAAACAGTTTTTTCGTTTATCTTGAACTAGTGACTAAATATTCGGTTGTTAGATCACCAGAATTTCCAAAATCTTAGAAGACAAAATGAGATTTATGGTAAAATAAGCATATGGATGAGTTTCCAAGATTATCATTTCTAAAAATGAAAGCTAATAAATATTTTGCTTAAGCAAGAAAAGTTGATATTGTTTGTGTTTTGAGTGGGCGGGTACTTGTGTTGTCTCTTGAGAACATGGGCATATTTTTGCATGGTTATCTTGTTGTAGCCCTTTACTGCCACTATAAAAAAAAATTAGTTCAAAAAGGGGCAAAAGTGATACAAAAAAATACAAAATGATACTAAAGGAGATGTGAAAAAGGGGCATAGAAAGTGGCAAGTCAGTCAAAAAGTGGCGAAAATGCGACTTTAGTCGCATAACGGTAACGCTGGTTACCACCGGCAAAATTTAAAACTAGACTTGAGACAACGCTAAATTACCCAATTTACATGAAAAAAAAAAATACAAATAAGGAAGTACTTACAGACAAATTTTTAAGAGTGTTCCCTGGTTAGGTCCCATATGCAATTCCAGGCCCATTAAAACAAAACTATGTTATGAGGTTAAGACTATTAATATAAGAATTCTTAACGCCGAATATTAACCAGCCAACTACATCTATTTGAAATTTTTTCGTCTTAAAATAATTTAAGGGGACCGATTCTCAAAATTCTCAAAAAAATAAAACTTATAAGCAAAATTTCATTAAATTATCTTAACAATTGCGACCTGTACTTTGCGCAGAATGGACAGACAACCAGCCAGCAGGACGGAAGACTCAGATACTGTTTCTAAGTCGATCGGTATACTACAACAAATATTTGTATGCGTTTCACATATAAGCATAAATTCATAATACTCTCTTCTCTTAAATAAGATCAATATTAGTCATACTATTAAGATTCATAGAGAAGTTGAAAATAATTTAACAAAAAAAAAAAAAAAAAAAAAAAAAAAAAAAAAAAAAAAAAAAAAAAAAAATTAATAGTAATTAAATAAAAACTTTTATCTAGAGAATGGGCAAAATGTTCATGTTCATACTTGGTAAACTTTGTTTAGTAAATAAAATTCCTGCAATGCGTTCAGATGACAGTTTAATTCTCAAATCAGTTTACCAAATGTTAAGGGCGTTAAATATTTCTCACTAAAGCATTTTAATTGTTAAAGCAAACATAAAAATTAATACTTTTTGTAATATTGGAAACATATCTTTCTCCAGGGGTTTTAGTACCAATACCCTTAGGGTTTTGAATCACTTTGAAGCTCATATTTATCGAAATCGAACTGTCCATCAGACGCCAATCACTATCAATCAATTAGTTGATAAACATCGGAAATCTTTTTTTTTAAATAAACAGTGACTTTGGTTGAATATACTGCAACTTTTTTAATCAAAAATATCATAAATGGTATAAATTTTATCACTAAAATCAAATCCTTATACTATTGGCTTTAAAACGAAAGAACTTTTAGAAATTTAGTTTTGAAAAATACGGTTGAAATATATGTAAATTATGTTTTATGAATTTGCCAGAAAATTAAAAAAAGACAAGAAGTAATTTTGACGTACCTAAACATTCACCCCTTTAGCAAAAAAAAAAAAGGTTGAAGCTCACATTAGTTAAGGCCCGTTTTCACAACTTACCGATAGCTTAAACTAAAATCTTATCAGCCGTACAAAAAGTGTTCCATTATTACAACCTTACTTTCGCCTAAAGTGAGCGATAAGTTAAAGGAAGGTTTATCCTACCTGGTAGGATAAAGTAAAGTTGTAATAAGGGGATACTTTTATACGGCTGATAAAATCCGAACTTTAGCTATTGGTAAGTTTTGAAAACGGGCGTATGCCCAGGAAAAGTCGTTGGTGTCGAAAAGAGTTTTAATGGGCCTTAAGTGCTCCTTAGAATAAATAAAAAAGGCTTTTTTTAACACGTTTTAAAGTTATTTATTATTCCTTTAAATAAACCCTTTCAGGGTCAAAAAGGCTTTTTTTAACACGTTTTAAAGTTATTTATTATTCCTTTAAATAAACCCTTTCAGGGTCAAAGTAATTTTTGGCGAAATAAAAACCTGAAAATTTGTATTTAAGGTAATGTGATGGCGCTGAAGCCGGAGAAAATAATAGTTTTTGCCTCATGCAGCTCACAAAGTTTACTTTGCCAATTCTGCTAAAGTGTCATTTTCTCGGTGTTTTTAGGGAATGCCGAATATATTCAAAATTGACCTTCAAATGTCCACAAAAGAACCTACAATTTATTTTTGCAATATTTTTTTTCAAGAAAATACTTAATTACGCATGTATCAATACTAATTGCCAGGCCCACAATGTCGACAAGAAGATTTCTTTCGCATTTTTATATCGAAAACAATAATAACAAATTTGAATTTGTTTTTGTTTTCAATATAAATATAAGAAAGAAATGTTCTTGTCGACATAGTGGGCCAGGCAGTTAAAATTTTTTTTAATATTGCCTGATCCCCGAAATTATTATTTTATTCTTTTTTCCTAAATCTAAGCTTTTTACAAATTTCCTGACTTGGGTACGACAATGCACTCATTAAAAAGAAAAGAAAGTCAATGTCTACTATAATAACAATTTAAAATATCAAAAGTGACCCTCTTTCAGATAAAACAAAAAAAATATAATTAACTGTACATTTTTATACAGTAAAAGTGCGCAGAAAGAGAGTACAATGCAATGTCGAATATTTTCGGCAAAAACACTGAAAGGGTTAAAAACAAAATTGTGCAAGTTTATAGTAGTAACAAAAATCAGAAAAATTAGGAATGTATTTCTGTTAGGAATTTTATTTATTGCATTACTAATACAGAACTTTTATTAAAGAGAACAAAGCTCTAGAAAGGTCTCTAGGAAGAAAGATCATCGTTTGTATAAATTATGTACATATTACAGTATTACACATACATACTTACGCACAACGAACAGGAATTAGTTGAACTTGACGGGCACGGTACCGCATGCACATGCTCGTATAGCGAGTTATAATTATATATGAGCTTTAAGTGCAACCCTGCTGTGCAATTCGCAAGAGTGTCAGTACGTATACATTCTGGCATGGCAAACCCTCTCTATGGATCGCACAAATAGAATCTAAGTTTGCCGCTGGTATTAGGGATGGGCAAATTGAAAAAATATATCGATATATATCGTATCGATATTTTTTAAGAGTATCGATATTTATTACTGAAAAATATCGATATATCGATGTATCGAACGTATTAAGGTGAAATTATTACCAATTTAAAAACTTAATATACCTATGTATGTCAATACATATTAACATACATATGTACAAACATATTACATGTAATTCCATTTAAACTTTTTATTGTTTCTTTTAATTTCAAATTTACTGTCCCTCGATTTCGAACGAAACTTTCATTCGCTTAACTTTTATTTAAAACAATAACCAATTTTAAAATGTAGTTTTTAAGGTAAATAATGGAACGAAGTTTTCGTTTGAAATCGAGTGACCGGCAGTTAATTCTACAATAAAAAAAAAATTAAAAAAAAAGTAAAGAATACAAAAAAATTTTTATTTATTCGCCATATGAAATCTAAAAAAAAAAACAAGTTAATTGGGATTATATAATGCCGGATTATATACTGCCGGCAAACGAAACTTGTGACACATACTATGCAAGTAAACTGTGTAATATTTTATTTTTAATATATAAGAACATTAATTATATTCCTATTATTTCGACCTTTTTTCAATTAAATATTATATTTCAATATATTTTTATTAAGCTTTAGGTCACTCTTTTATAAAAAACAATTTAAATATTATTTTTTTTTTTTCGATATTTCGATTTCCGTTGGAAATCTTCTTCAGGAAATTTTTAAAATAATATCACATTAAAAAAAAAATTATTTTTGACAATAAATGGAAAAATAACAAATGGAAAAATAAATTTAAAATTTCAATTACAAATTTAAAATAAAAAGAGGAAACCAAACAAAATTTTTAAAAATATTCAAAACCTAAAATTTCCTTTCCGTCAATATATTTATTTTTATCTAATATATATTTTTAGTCTGTGCTGTGCCATCTGAACTAAATTTTATAAATAATCAAAGACAAATACCTGTTTATAATTTTCCCTTCCTCAACCTATTTTTTTTAATTCAATAAATGTCTATAAATCTGAGCTAATCCCTCAGTATCTTTTTTAAAATTAATCCTTTTCTCAAATGGAACATTATTAATCTGTAACATTTCTAGCACATATCTACGTTTCTTAAAATTTTCTATGTTCAAAATAGATGTGTTTTCAAAATCAGGATAATGATTAAAATCTCTGCAATGTGTTGATAATGCCGTTCATGGGCTGAATTATAATTTCTATATTTTTGGTCATGTTTATGTCCTGCTAATCTAGTTTTCAGTTTTGTCCCAGTTGTTCCTACGTATATTTTCTTACATTGTTCATTATCATTGCCACCACTATGAATTTTATAATCTACATTAGACATATCCGACTTTTGTAATCTATCCTTAGTTTTTGTGAATAATTATTATTCACCTTATGTGCCATTCTGTATTTCCCTCTGTCATATAAATTTGAGTTTTCTAATCTTTCCGAAAACCCAGGTACATAAGTAAATGTTTTATAAATTTTTGGTTCCAAAATTTCATCCATATGACGAGATCTTCTTATATTATATTGTCTTATTAATTTGCAAAGGCATGAATGATAATATTGGGAGATTATTCACGAAAACTAAGGATAGATTACAAAAGTCGGATATGGCTAATTTAGTTTATAAAATTCATAGTGGTGGCAATGATAATGAACAATGTAAGAAAATATACGTAGGAACAACTGGGACAAAACTGAAAACTAGATTAGCAGGACATAAACATGCTAAAATAAAAAAAAAAAACCAAATAGGTATCTTTTTTTTGTTATTAACACTCCAACTTTCATGAGTCTATTGCTGCTTATACGCCATAATTAAGGCGATTGTTTGCATAATTCTAAGAACCCTTTCCAGAACATTTTTTCTGCGCTTATTTTTTTGTTGTCATCTCTTAAAAAACTGAACTGTGCAATCTTTGAAAAAATACAATGGAAAACCGCCGTTATTTGCTTAATATTAGTTAAAAAAACATATAATTCAGTTCCTAAAAACAACAGTATTGTAAGCAGTTGAGCAACGGTTAAAATGTTGAGTTTTATTATAAAGAGGTCTTAAAAATATCGAATTCGATAGTCGTAGCTAAATATCGATGTATCGATATATCGGTATTTTTAATATCGGCGATATATATCGATTATGATTTTTTTAAATATCGATATTTTGATATATCGATATTTATTGCCCATCCCTAGCTGGTATTACTAACGGCAACACGCAATACCATACAGTTGTAGCAGCCATCATGCTAAATCTACCTGTGGATAACATTTACGACCCAATGAAGGCACGCCTCTTGGGACATTATGCTGTATCACAGCTGAAACGCATAAAAAAGCTTTTATAGGATTTAAAACTTGGCGACATGCGTCTAACATATATAGATATAGATTTAGCCGGCAACGAAATGAACGACAACATTCTCATAAGCCGCACAGAAAAAATTATTAAATTTCTCCAATCACCAAATTTATTCCAAATTCATAATATCAAGCAAACTAGTTGTTGACTTTGCCTATTACCAAAATGATTATAGTGATTACTAAAAATTTTAAAATTTTGAAAAAATATTTTCAATAAATGATATTTTTAATTTTAATTAAAAAAGTGATCAAAAAACTTTGCCATTTCAAACAATGAGTTAATTTATTTAAATAAATATTGACAATTCCCAACTACAATTCTACATGTTTCAATAATTTTTTTTAAACGAAAAAAGTCAATTAAGATTTTTTTGTTATTTAATTAATTTTAATTGAAAATTTTTTTCAAAACAACTAAAATGTTAATTAAATCAAAATTAAATTTTTAATTTTCTTTCAACAAAAAAAATAATTGATTCAATTATCACATTAATTAAATTTAAAAACTTTTTACACCATTTTTTTAATTGATAAAACACTTTTTTCTGTGCGACTACCACCAAATGTGCGTAATTTAATTGAAAAAATTAGTGAACCGCTTGAAAATTAGCTATACTCGCAAACAAAATACTTGAGGTAAGCGATTCACCAAACGTCAATGCAGTTTCTGTGCCACAAAACGCATCTTCAGCACAACCAACACTAGAACGGCAGATCGGCTTACTTGTCCAAAAGGTGGCAGGGTTGAAAACAAAGTTTTCCCAACGTCCACGCAGCAGATCCCGCCCCCGTAACGCCGAATCAAATGAAGTATGCTGGTAACTCCACAAATACGGCGACAAAGCAAAAAGTGTTGGAAAACAACAACACCGAGAAAAAGACACTAGCAGAATTAGCAAAGTAAACTTTGTCAGTGCAAAAGCATTATTCAAAAAATTAGCCTGTGGTCCAGCCAGACCATAAGGTTCACTAAGCGAACTTTTTCTTTTGGGAGGGTTTTCGTGCCCTAAATGTGTTCCATTTGATTCCAAATTTGATTTATTCGATTCATTACAACTTACTTGTAGAATTCATAGACTTCGTTTCCTAACACTTTTGCTACAAAAAAGATATTGCATATGAAAGTCAAAAATGGTCTGGCCAGACCATGTAGGACATCTAAGGGTTAAAATGTGTTCCCCTTCCCAGTCTCCTCACCTCTATCACCAATAAACTTAAGAATTGCTGCAACAAATATGGCAAGTCTGGACAGTGAATTACAGATAGTTTTGCCGACATTTTCACACTTTTTACAATCTACAATCAATTATAAAAAAAATGTTAAAGAATTAATGAAAAATCAGAACTCGAAAAAAAATAACACACAGATTACACATAAAACTAATTACACAGGGGCTATACATGTAAGTATAAATTACACACAATATGGACATGGATTGGCAAAACTGATTCAAATGTAAAAACTTGATTGAATATTTTGCGTAAGCAAATACGTCATTACCATGTAAAAATAATTCTTACAAAAAAATTATTTTACGTATTTGTATTATTGGTGCAAGCAAAGTATGTCTTGTTTCAGCTTTTTTCTTATAAAGATTTTTCATATAGAAAATACTTTTTATATTTATACGGTGCTTTTGCCATTTTTTTTTTGCCACTTTCTTTAAAGCGGGTTTTTATTAAATGAGCTGTTCTTTTATCCCTATTTTTAACTAGTTTTTGGCATATGAGTATCGCGGCTGTTCTTGACGTAAGGCATGCTGGACGTCCAATTTTGCACAACTCTTTCGAGCATTGCTGGCCGCATAACATGAATAACACAAACAATATTGACCTCCAAGTTCAGTTATTTATTAGCATAAAACATTTACTTTAGGCAGCCATGGAAAGCAGTCCAGATGTGTCCAATAGGTCGAATCAACCTCCAAAGTTCGATTTTAGTAAGTCTGTGTTAATGGCGTAGTCCTCTGACTCTACATCTTGCCCGAATGAATGGCATCCATATTTTTAAACAAAAAATCATTGATAATGATGCACTAGCGATTTCCATTAAACCTAACGAGATCTGCCTTAATTTTTAAAGAAATAAGGTCCGATGATGCCGCCAGCGTGTACTGGAATTTTTCTGTGTGCTATGGAGTCTGTAGTGTCTGTCTCACTACAGTTTTGTTTATGACAAACCCGTTAGGCAAAAAATTGGCCTCATCGCTAAGCACAATTTTGTTGTCTTTAAGTTCCGTTGTTCAAGCGTGAATCTATTCACGAAGAATTTCCAGAGTATATTGATTATAAGGGTCAAAAAGTGAGCATAGAATGATAGCTCTTTTGACAAGTAGCGTTTTCGTAAGTTCTATCAGGCTTAAAAAAACCCTTTACAGACAAAATTGTCGCATTTGTATAAGTGACGTGCGAGGCACAACTTTTTCCGAAAAGTTTAATTGCTTTGTGCGGTTTTAGACAGCGCCATCGGCCTTATTTTTTTACTGACGAAAACAGTGCTCCAGCATCCGTCACTGGTGAGCACCCATGTTATTGGAGAATTTTTGGGATCAGCTCATCAACACTATGAACTTGGGCGATATGGGGTTCCAAAAGAACGGCGCTACAGCGTAGGTCACAATCCAATTATTTTAAGTCAAGTTTGCCGAACATTCTTTTTTTCTAATTTGATTTAAGTCAAACAAACTTACCAAAACCTGTTAATATTCAACTTAATTATGAATAAAAATTATCCGGGAGTTGCTTCTCGTCTCCCATTTTTCCTATTAAATTCAAAGGTAAAAATGGAAAGACTTCCGGGGCATTTGTGTTCATAATTGGGTTGATAAAGAAAACCTGATTATATACAAGATTAATTGATAAAATTGTTTTGATTTTCGTTGAGAAACTATTTAAATTGTTCGATGATGTTGTCTTCAATAATTCGGTTAGTGTTGAAAACATAATTTTTAAAAGATGTTTTTTTGGAAAGTTTTTTTTTTTTTTTTTTTTTTTTTTTTTTTTTTTTTTTTTTGTCCGATTCAGCATTTGCAGACTGATAAAAACATTTTAACTTTGCTAATTATAAACGTAATAAAACCAAAATGTATTCCCAATATTATTTCCCTAAAGAATATGACTTTGTATTTTAATATTTAAGGTACTAAATAAAATTATTTCAATACAATGTTGCCCCCTATACCACAGTATATAAAGACATACTTTCGAAATTGTACCATATTCGGGACACATGGCGAGTCATGAGCCCGGCAAAACAAAATTATGTTATAAGGCTAAGATTCATATAATACTACATTTACATCTATACAAAATATAGTACATTTAAGTTAAAATCTTAAAGAAATTTTTCGGCTTTTACAGTATGCTTTTTGATATATTGGCGGATTTAATTTTCATAATAAAAACAGCTGATTGAAAAAGGAAAGAAATTGTACTGCAAACTTTTATTAGCAAAAATGGAAAGCCAAAAATAAATTTTATTATATTTTACATCCAGATCTATAAAATACAATAGGAATTAACATTGTTGCATTAAAAAAACCAGCATTTGTTAAACATAATGTTTCACAAACTGCTGCAAATATACTACCCGCAATAAATGATACCTGTGGAAAGACGATTGATACGGAAAAGAGCAGCCAATTGGCGAGGAGTTTACTTACGACTACAACCCAAAAGGTGAACAAATAAGAGACAAAATTGCAAATTTTTAAATGAAACATTTTTATTTTAAAACAAATAAAAACTTAAAAGTATTAAAAGCGACTTTTCGTCGGAATTTCAACGCTTTTTCTTTTTGTAGGTATGTTTTCTGTAAATTAAGATCACTGTAATGCTACACAGTTTTTATTTATATAACTTACATACTCTTTATTTATTATTGGTTTATCCACTTGCCGCAAATTAATTTTTCTCCGCTCTTTTTATATATATTTTCTTTTTATTTTGTCAAACTGTCAGATTTTTCATTTCAGATTTGTATTTTTTAATACAGCTCAAGTGCCGAACTAGATTTTGTTTTGTATGGGAAATCTAGTGGAAATGAACCAGATTCCGCTCAAAATCTCTTAAGTACTAGATTTTGTCTCGGTGTAAAATTAGTATAAAAGATCTTTGTGCCGAATATTATGTAAATATCAATAGCCATATTAGATTTTGTTGTCTTAAAGCGATTTCTGAGAGGGGGGTTTAAATGATACCTATGGTTCCATTTAGATCTACCAGTCAAATATTTCAGTTTGACATAGTAGCTATTATAAAAGTTATCGTTGCCAAATTTTATATCAATATCAACATTTTTAAGGAAGTTATGGCACTTAAAGCTATTTTCGGGAGTGGTATTTGTATAGGAGGTATGGTGATATATGGACCGACTTAAAAAAAATTGGTTAGAAGATTTATTTTGCAATAAGACATGCTTGAACAAAATTAATTCTTAATACAAACATAATAGGAATGGCACAAAGACTATTCCGGAAAGAAGTTTGTATGAGGGCTATATGAAAATATTGACCGATTCTAAACATTTTCAACAGGCTTAGTCCTTATGACAATTAAAACGTATGTACCATATTTCGTAAAATTATCTTCCAAATTGTGACCTGTATTTTGGGCACAGTCGGATGGACAGACATCGTTAGATCGAATCAGAAAGTGATTCTTAGTCGATCGGTATACTAAAATGTGGCTCAAGGACCGTTATTTTTTAGTGTTACACATATCAGCATAAACGCGTAATATCCTCTCCACTATTTTGGGGTGAATATAAATAAGTTCAAAAAATTAGTTATTCAACTTGGAAAGTACGTTGTGTTAAAATGGAAAAAATCCTATTATCATATACATACATACATACACATGTACGTCACTTGGCAAAAAATATTTACGCTCTAAAGTATTGAAATATGTCAGAACAAAACTGGCCATACCAACATTAAAATTTTCCAACTCCCTCCTAAAATACAAAAAAAAAATCCCTCCCACAATATCAAAAGTAACCACCTTTAAATTTTACTTTTGTATGTTTATGAAAACATTTTGCTAATTTGAAAAGCATAACAAAACAAAACTTCAAACTGTCAACAACATATCAAAGTTATCAAAATAAAATTGAAGAAAAAAATAATAAAATTACAATATATCATGTACATATTATGCAGTGTCCATGATGAAGTTGTGATGATAATTTGTAACAAGAAACTCTAACTTCACAAAACAAGAAAGAACAACAAAAAGAAAGAAAATATTGAAATCAAAAAGAAAACATGTGAACATTAAAACCTTAGAATATTAGACAGCAAGACAGACGTACAGACATCTATATATAACTAATGGCAACGTGCAACATAACAAAAACAAAAATCTTTGTAAGAGGACATACAACTTATAACTTCTATTAATTATAAAACACAGATATTTTAACCCGTTAACAGTCGTCAAAACTGAATTTGTTCAAAATTTTTACAAACGTATTTAATGACTCAGGACTTTTTTTCAAAAAAAGTTTTTTCCGTCAAAAAATTTTTTAAGGGGTTTTCAGTGGTATCAGTGAAGACTTTCCACTAAAACCAATAATTACATCATATCCGTACCAGTAGCGGCAGATATTGTACCCCATAAAATAAAACAATAGTTTTGATTCCTCTCACGTACTTTATAATCATGTAACATTTATTTGTACGTTATTAGTTTCTTTCTTCTTTCTGCACTACTACAATTCAGAAGCACTCAAGGGTTAAATCATCCCTGTTATGAAGTGCTTACATTTACATTTACCAGTACGCATATGTGTGACTGTGTGTATTTATAACAAATTTTCCCCCTCAGGCCAGACTTAGTGGTATCAGAAAATATACATATTTGATATTTAATTTGCAACAACTCGACAAGCAGAGAAACCGTATGTTTATCGTCAATATATTGCACAATGGGGCAGAATTCAAATATTTTGTATATAAACTTTTAATATGTAATACAAAAGTGAAGCAAAAAATTTACAAGGATTCAGAGATAACGAAAATACTCGCACTTGAAAATTGTCTTGACCACTTCCTTTCTGAGATATAACGGTGATCTTAAAGTTACAGACACCAAAAATTATAATGCCCCTACACCTTGCGACCCGTTTTACCGTTGTTTAATCAATTTGTGCAACCAATTAATGCGTTAGAGAACTGGTTGACTAACAGTTCAACCTCATTAAATAAACAATAACATAAATCGATTTTAATTGCATTGACGATTAACTTGGGTCTTAAATTGGTATGTCACGGCAGGTGGAAGTGATACAAGTCCACGACTTTTTGAATTTCCCGCCTCTTAACTGAAAGGGCAGCTCTGCTACTGACAACAGACATCTGTCAATTGACTTCTGTTGTAATTTTAATAGGCTGCATCAATTAGTTGATGCTTGACCGCCATTTAAATCAGACTACCCCTTGATTTGAGAATAAAAAGGAAAAAATACGAAATGCTGCCTCATACGCGCTATTCTCCGGATTTAGCCTCCAGTGGATATTTCTTGTTCCAAACTTAAATAGCACATCGGAAAGAGATTTGAATCCAACAATGAAATCAATCATCTAACAATGCCTCTACAAAAAAAAAAATGGAGAAACTCTGAACAAAGTGTGTTGAGAATACGCTGAAAAAAAA
Organism: Pollenia amentaria; assembly: GCA_943735925.1. Classification (NCBI taxonomy): domain Eukaryota; kingdom Metazoa; phylum Arthropoda; class Insecta; order Diptera; family Polleniidae; genus Pollenia; species Pollenia amentaria. The sequence continues at coordinate 179,412,866 of OX031007.1, read as the reverse complement.
AGATTTTTTTATCCAAAAGCTTGGGTTAAATTAAAAAAGTCTCTTACTTATTGATCCGCTTTCGTATATAATAGTTTGTCGTATAGTTGTTATACCCACACCACAATATAAGAGAGGATATTATTCGTTTGTTCTAATGTTTGTAACATCTTAAAATATTGGTCCTATACCCAACTTTTAGTATACCGAACGACTTAGAATCACTTTTTCAATCGATCTAACGATGTCCGGTTGGCTGGCTATCCATGTAAACCTTGTGCGCAAAGTACAGTTAACAATTTTAGAGATAGTTGAATACAATTTGGTACATGCGTTCTTATTGCCACAAGGACCCACCCAGCCTATTATAAATTGTGAGGCGGTCCATAGTTTCACATAGGCCCCATCTGCTTTCCGAAATAAAGTCTTTGTGCCAATAAACCATCTATAAAATGTTGGTATTTAGATTAGATTTGACCCAAATTTATTTTATTACAATCTTAATAATCCTAAAAGATTGTATTGGAACCGGTCTATGTTTGACCATAGATTCCATACAAATGAGAAATTATTCGTGAAGCGGTCAACCCAAAAAATATTTTCCCAAAATTCCTTTAATTTTAGCATAACATATATCTTTTTTGTATGGTGTTTATTTGTCGAGTTATGGGCTGCTAAAGTGTTGCCGTTTTTAAAAATTGTTTTTTTTTTAAATTATTGCTACGAATTAGGAACAAATAAATCAGAAACAATAAAAAAATTTTTTCATTTCCAAAACCGGAAATGAGCAACAATTCAAATTAGAACATTTCTAACTTCGGCGCATTTTCTTTTCTTATTTTTTATCTCCATAAGATTAAAAGTTATGGAAATTTCTTGACACGCGTAACGCACTTCAAGACCGGAAGTGATTATTCTGAATTCCAATTTTGCTAACCTAGCCCCAATTTTTTATTTTATTTTTTTTTTATCTGAATTTAGCCTAGCGTATACTCATAATAAAGTAAACGTTTTGGTGCGATATACATTACTTTAAAAGTTGCGTAAATAGCAGTCCATGGTTGTCGCACTGCGAAACCGGAAGTGGTCACTTCAATACAATTTTTCTAACTTTGGTCAAATTTTTTTTATTTTTAGCCGAAATAAACCTACAATGTCTTAATTATATTGAAAAAGTTTAAAAATTGGGATATTCCTTAGTTTGAAAGCTATGCAAACTTATGTGCATTAGCTATGTGATACACTCAAAATATTATGTAGCTAAATTCAACAGAAAATTCATTTCAAACAACTAAAAATTGTTTAAAAAACATATCATTCACATTTCATTTAAAATAAATAAATTTTTCATTAATTTTTAAATTTTTATTTATTTAACAGCACATTCCGTAAAATTGAATAGCTGTTACTTTTAAAAAATATATTTTAATCGACAAAAAATGGGACTACATAACAATATATGTATGGAAATATATAATTTGTTGGTAGTTTGTTTTTTGAGTAACAAGCATAAATGTTAAAAAATAAAGTTATTCGTAAAATAACTATAGTTTTATTAAATTTTAACAGTATGAAAAACGAATTTAGCAACCAACAATCAGTTACTGCAATAATTTTATGAGTGTAGAAATGTACGGAGTTTCTTAAGGTACGGTCAGATATGGCAAACATTTGCCGAAAAACGTCAAATATTTGTTTGCCGTAATGTGACCACAAAATATTTATTTGCGACAAACAGGAAAACAGCTGATTTTGGGCTAATAAATTTGTTTGGTGTCAAACAAAAATGCTTTTAATGTGACCACTCAAAAACAAATATTTGCCTGTATTTTAAGCAAACAAATAATTGTTCTTACAATTATTTTGTAAGAGCAAACAGTAGCAAATAACTGCTGTTGGGAACAACTTAAAAAAAAAATACCACTAAAATCAAATAAAAAAACACAAAGTATTGTAATAATATTAAATTTAAACATTTAAAATTTAACATTTATCTAATTTATTTATTAAAAAAAACACATGATTTTGGAATTACATTAAATTCGTTTTTGATTTTCAGTATTTTTTGTTGTTGTAGCCAAATCGTCGTGCGGTTACTGCCTTGGATCAAAGATAAAAACTTATCTAATCTATATATATAAAATTGTAACGTTACTGATTCACTCACTGATTCATCATCGCACAGCCTAAACGACTGAAGGTAAAAACTTGAAATTTGGACCAGGGCTAGCTCTCCCCAAATCGATCACAAAGACGGAATTTTTGGAATTCGAATGTTTAGGGGGTAAAAACGGGTAAATTCGGTAACCTTATATCTCTAAAACTAAAATTTCATACTTATCGTTGTTCTTTAGAAAAATAAGCGGACAGGTGTCTGGTATTTTTTGGAAATTCAGCCCTTTAACGGAGTAAACGGGTAAAACCTGTATTTTGGTACTTTTTTGTCACCCCACCTATCTTTTAAACCCATAATAAGAGAAATAAGGGTTATATCACATTTTAAACTTATCTAAAAAATCCAAATACAAATTACGTACTTTTTCGAAATTCGGACGTTTAAGGGGTAAAAAGCGTAACTATTTTTGGTACTTTTTTACAAAACATTGTTTTTATTTATTGACATAGACGTATTAAATTATGGGCTCCCACTACAATATTTAAATTTTTTTATGCTTCAATGGGGAGAAAAAAGTACAAAAAAGGGGAAATAGGGAGTAAACGGGCAAAATCTGTATTTTGGACTTTTTTGTCACCCCATCTATCTTTTTAACCCATAAACATGGAAATAAGGGTTATATCGCATTTGAAACTTATCTAAAAAATCCAAATACGACTTTGGTACTTATTCGAAATTCGGACATTTAAGGGGTAAAAACCGTAACTATTTTTGTTACTTTTTTACAAAACATTTTTTTTAGTCAAAAATTTAGTACTTATTGTTGTTCAATAAAAAAAAAATAAGCGGACAGGTGCTTGTTACTTTTTTGAAATTCGGCCTTTTTGGGGAGTAAACGGGTAAAACTTGTATTTTTAAACTATTTTGCTATGCTATCTATCTTTTAAACCAATAAACATTAAAATAAAAACTATATCACATTCATAACGTATCTAAAAAATACAAATAAAAATTTGGTACATTTTCGAAATTCGAACGTTTAAGAGGTGAAAATCGTACCTATTACAAAGTAGCTGGTTAAAACCTAGAAACATAAACTTTGGCGTAATATGTCCACGAAAGAAAAGGAGATGCTAACGAAGTAGCGGGTTAAATGCTAGTTATTGTATAAAACCATTTTTTGAGTAATTACCATTTTAAGATTTCAAAAATGGATTACGAAATATAAAAAGAACACTGAAATCATATATGTATAATCGATTTTAAAGTCAACCTTTCAAAAATGTTTAAGCAATTTTACACGATATTTATTTTGCGGTGGGTTTGTCAGATGTAAAGTCCATATGTAATTTCACATGTCTGTCAAAATTGACAATTACAGAAGGTTAATCATTTTTGCTTTAACACGTTCCTTTTTGGTTTCACCTGACATAACATAAAAACATTCATATTAGCAAACTATTTACTGATTTATATTTATATTCACTTTTTATTGTATTTTAGTTAATTAAAAATTTTGTTTTTTTTTTAAGAATATGTGTAAGTAAATAGATTTTAATATATATTTGCCTCCACAAACAGACGACTTGCAAAACAGCTGATGTCAGATGGTTCGCCAGATCAAAATAGAACACGCTCTAATTGAAAGAAATTCCTCTATATTTTCCATCACAATTTGTATAATAGTGTTTTGGCAAATAAATTTATATATTTTGACAGTTAGGTCAAATATTTTGCTTCGGCAAATATTTTTTTAAGTGTGACCATATGGAAAACATGTTTGCTAATATGTGTGTTTGCCGCTATTTGACATCTGTTCGAGCAAACAAATATGAGCAAATAAATGTTCGCAGTGTGACCACAAAATGAAACCTACATTGTTTTGAAAAAAAATTTGCCAAATAAAGGCAAACATATTTGGGGCTAATATTTGCCATATGTGACCGTACCTTTAGTTACACGATTTGGATGCGCTAGATCCCCTAGTTTTATGAGGTTCGGAACCAAAATGCATGAGCCAAAAAATTGGGGTAGGACGAGTTCCAGGCTGAAATGAAGAGCAAAAATTAAAAAAACATTACAAAAAAAAACTCAATAACAGCCACAAAGTCACTAGAGGGGTTAAAAGTAGGACATTTTTCCCGAACATACTTACTACCTATCTTCATTTCTTAAATGAACAAAATTTAGAAAACAATTTTATTTAAATTGGTCATTTCCGATTTTGCTTATAAAATTTTTTTTATGATTTTTTAAAAGATCAAAAGATTTAATAAGAGAATATCTTATCTAATTTTTGTAGTTTTACTTGTTTCTAGTTCAAAACAATAATTTAAAAATCAATTTATTAAAAACGGAAGCATCTTAGCACTCCATAGCTCGACAAACACAGAAAAAATTATTAAATTTCTCCTATCACCAAACTTGTTCTAAATTCATAATATCAAGCAAACAAGTTGTTGATTTTAACAAAATGATTATATTGATTATTAAAAATTTTAAAATTTTGAAAAAATATTTTCAATAAATGATATTTTTAATTTTAATTAAAAAAGTGATCAAAAAACTTTGAAATTTTAAACAATCTGTTAATTTATTTAAACAAATATTGACAATTCCCAACAACAATTCTACATGTTTAATTTATTTTATTTTAAACGAAAAAAGTCAATTAAGACTTTTTGTTATTTAATTTAAATTTTAATTGAAAATTTATTTCAAAACAACTAAAATGTTAATTAAATCAAAATTAAATTTTTAAATTTTTTCAGCTAAAAAAATTATTGATTCAATTATCACATTAATTAAATTAAAATACTTTTTAAACCAGTTTTTTAATTGATAAAACACTTTTTTCTGTGAATCAAAAAAAAAAATTATTTTGCCCACACATTCATACGAGTATACCAACTAATTATGCTTAAATAATTATAATTACTAGTATGGGCCAGCATTCGGTAAAATCGACTGAAATCTAGAAATAACTACTTTGTTTGGTGTGTGCCAGCCAGCCAAACGGATTTATTCGATTGGTACACTAAAAGTGGGGTCCAGAACCAATATTATTTTCTGTTACATACATCAGTACAATCGCATAATATCCTCTCCACCTGTTGTAGTGTGGGTATCAAAACCAAAAAATTTTAAAAATTTTAAATTCTTAATTTTCTTTTTGGAAGATTGGTTTTCTACCCACACCACCGAAGGAAGAGAGGATATAATGCGTTTAGGCTGAATAAAAAATGGTGCATATTGCAAATAGTGAGAATCGGACCATAATTCCACATAGTCCTCATACAAAATTCTCTCCAAAATAAATATTTGTGCCATCCAATTATGTTGGCATTTAGATTAAATTGGACCCACATTTATTGTATTGCAACTCAGTTCATCTTACGAGAAATTGGTCCATATTTGATCATACCTCCGATAGAAAACCCACTCCCGAAAATAGATTTTGATGCAGTTAAAAGGTCGAAAATCGCGTGGGATTGAATTTAAGCCACACTTAAAAGAAACATCTAAGATGTCAGTATCATCATTCAATTTGTTGAGGACTGCATTATTTGGTAATATTATGGAATGTATTCTCCGAAGCCTATCAACTCTATTCGTTCAGTTACCACGCCAAGGCATTTTTTTTAAGAATTTCATTATATTGAATTGTAACTTTAAATTTAAAATTATATTATTTCATACAATTGACAATTTGATTTTTAATTGATCTGTTGGTTTTTAATTGAAGTATTTGATATTTAAATTAGGCTTAAGTTCATCAAATCTCAATTTCATTAAATTGTTGTTATTGAAGGAAGGAATTTACAACATGAAATGATTTTTGAAATTTTTTGATAATTCTTGACTGAACACGGGATTGAACTCGGGTCGAATTTACATGTTTCGAGAATAACCATATTTTCACCATCAGAATTCTTTGCGTACTACCGTTTGCGCCACTGCGGCGTATGCCAGTCTATAGTCAAACATCAATCTTTAACCAATTGTAATTGATTATCAATTTTTCATTTTTTATTTACATGTTTTTTGCTTTCTTCTTGTTTTTTCGTACTTTTTGTCAAGACTTTGTCTTGGCAACTGAAGTACATTTGATTTTTATGTTTTTCTTTTTGTCCTTTTCTAGTTGACCTTTTGCTATACAACTTGAAGGACAATATAATTATAAATTTAGTAAATAATTACTTACTAAAATCAAGTCTAAATTAATTAACACCAAAAAAATAATTAATATAAGTAAGACAAAATAATATTTAAAAAAAATAGCAAAGATCCACCTTATTGTTTTAAAAAAATATAATATGCCCATTCTTTACAATGAAACCATGCTAATAATGTAACATTGAAATTACATATTTAAGTTATGAGTTTATGGAAATAAAACTACTTGCTTGTTTCGGACTTGATTACAACTGCCTACTTTATTTTAATTCTTTCTTTTTATAAACATTTTTTGCTTACTTTATAATTAATTGATAATAATAAAATCTTATTTTAACCCAATTTATTTCAATAAGTGCTTAGTTAACTTTCTTTTTATAAACATAATTTGTAATTGATTACAATAAAAACTTTAATAATAAAAACTTATTTTAACCCAATTTATTTCAATAAGTGCTTAGTTAACTTATTATAACCAATTTTAATATCTGTTTGTTGTAAAATGTATTTCAATAAGTGCTTAGTGGACAATGCACTAATTCTAGTTAATTGAACTTTAGTGTATTGTTGCTTTAAAAGTGTAAAGTTTTGTGTTAGCAATATTTTGAGTAATTGGGCTACGCGTGTTATATTTGTTGTATGTAGTGCTGGTGTTACTATTGGTATTTACAGAGTGTGTTAACTCCCCCTTTCTTAAGTATCAGTGTCCCACTGATCAAAAAATAAAGTAAAAAATTCATGGATAATTTATCTTGAGTTCAGGGAAATGAACTGAAGGTGGAAATTGTAATGATCCCCGGCGATCCCTACATCTTGAATATAATTGAATAGTTAGTATAATTGAAAAACCAATTAGAAGTAAAACGAAATTAGAACCTATGGAAACTAATCCTTTGTATGAAAGGTTTCCCAAATTTTCGATGTTTTCTAGGTGAAGATGGTGAAGGTATTGTAAATCCAATTTAATTTCCTTCTCTGTCAAATTGCCCTGTAATATCGGTGGAAGAATTTGAAATGACGTTGTTTGCCAATTTGAATACCTGGCATTATTGAGAGTGACTGTTTCGTTAAAAAAATTTATTATAAAAGTTCCATTTAGAATTTGTGAGCTATTGCCGTATGTAAGGTTCCCAATGTAGTTTGTTAAAAATATTGTACCCTCTGACATAAGTTCGATTATCGGTCGTTTTTCTATTTGATATTCACAAGTTGCATTTTCCCCGTTAAGTATGTTGACGATACAATGATTTGAATCAAGCATTTCTACTTGGTCCGATTTACATATTACTACCCCCTCGATTTCCATACAGTTTCCCTTAATCCCATATTTCCTCGATTGGGATACGAGCAAGTTGGTGAAGTTCAGATATACCCTCTTATTATTTCTAACTGTTGAACGAAGAATGACATTATTGAACAGAGTGTCCTCCGTTTGAGGTAGTGAAATTATATACAGAAGAAGAGAGTCCTTTATAACCATAGAAGGTTCCGCATATTGGAGAGCTTGTAGTTCGTTTTTGTACGGAAGTGTCTCCGTTTGAGATAGTATGTTCGCAATATCGCCTTTATTCAATATCTGGGAATGAACGATACCCTGTTTCGCAAGCTGACTTGCCATTACAATTTGAGCTATTTCATCTTTTATCAATCCAAGTTTGTTAAAGAGAATTTGTGCTTGTCTGGTAGTGTCTTTGGTATTCTCCTCAGCGACTACTTTATTGTAGTCGTCTAATAAGTCATTGGTTGTCTTCAATAAGTATTTGTTGATGGTGTATTGCTTATTATTATTATTTATGACGCTATTCGTTCGACTGAGAATATTGTCCCAATCAGTAGCATCTGGGTTACCTGCTATCCACTTCCAGGCAGATCCAATCCAATTTATGGATTTTTTACTTCTAGTTGAATTTTTAACGTGAAGTTGATCTAACAGGTTTTCTATTTTTGTAAGTTGATGCTCTATTTGTAAGCCCAACGTTCTCGTATTCTTTACTTCATAGTGAAGGGTTGATTTAATTTGTGTGATGATTTGTTCGTATTCCCTAAGGTTGATTGTGTGTATTATCCTGTAGTTTCCGTTGCTAATTTTACCAATGCCTTTTTTTATTTCGACTAGTGGGTTGTTGTATTCGTAAATATCCACGGTTGCCATTGTCCATTGTATTGAGAGTCTGAAAAAATAAAGGTTTCAATTTTTTAGATGAGACTTGTGAATTCTCTTGTTATCGGTAGTGGTAATTGTAACGTTATTGTCTTTCCCGACAGTTTGTTTTGTAAATAAAGGTTTATCTTTTCCCTTAATCTGTTTATTTTTCTTGAAAACCGTGGCTCCAGTTTCATATTTTATTGGCTTTTGTTTCTTTGCATTCTGCCTGTAAAGTTGGATTTTCTGATTTCTAGCTATTTCATTTTTCAAATCATTATTTACTATTTCCTTGAAGTCCGCTAGATTTTGGTAATTAATCCTTTCCGTTCTATTAAAGAAAATGTCAACAGGTTTTCTTTTTGTAACTGAGTGTACTGTGTTGTTATATCTGTCCACTGTTATATTAATTAGTTCTTTAATAGAATAATCCGGATATTCTTCCCGAAGACATCTTAACATTTCGGTTATTGTGGAATGTACTCTTTCAATCGTACCATTTACTTCGCTTTTTTGTGGTGGCGCAAAATATGTTTCAATTCCCAGGCCCTCTATGTAATTTAATACTATAGGACTAATAAAACTGCCCTCATTATCCATTACCAGCTTTTTGGGTGCCGAGAAAAAATGAAGTATTTTTATCATTTTATCGCGGATATGCAATACCGATTTATTTTTTATGTGGAAGAATTTCGTGTATTTGGAAAATTTATCCACGCATGTAATAAACTTTTCTTTTTGAATCTCCATAATGTCGATGTGTAATATTTCCGTAGGGTATGACGGAATTGGAGTTGGTTGTAACTCTGGGTTTGGAGGGTGTCTATCGTATTTATTTTTACTACATATTTCGCAAGATTTCGTGAAATTCTTAATCAATTTTGCCATTTTGGGAAAATAATATTTTTCCAGGATTTGGTGTTTATTCTCGTCTGAACTTCTGTGAGCTCTTTTGTGCTCATTTTGAATAATTAAGAATTGCTGTTCGTCATCTCTAATGTCCTCTACTAATCTTTGCGTTATTCTTATCCTAAATTTTGAAAAATGTTCCTTACAGACTTCTTGTAACAAGACAAGGTTTTCCTCTGGGATTTTAATTCCATTTAACAAGGTTGGATTCAATTTTTCCTTTAGTATTGCGGTCAAGTTCTTCTTATTGAGGTTCCTTATTTTGACATAGTGTCTATGAAAATTCTTATGAGGGTTCTCGTAGTAGTTAGAATCAAATTTTTTGGAGAATATTATTTGGTTCCTAAAAACATTTATTGGAGCCTCACAATGTGGTATCAGAGAAGTGTTGTCTTCTTCGGCGCTATGTTGGGAATTATCGTCTGATGATAATACGTTGATTTCAGTTGGTAATCTTGAAAGTGCATCCGCGACCACATTTGTTTTTCCCGGTTTGTACATTAGTTTGTAGTTATATTCTTCTATTCTGGCCTTCCATCGCTTAAGTTTCGCATTGTTATTAGAGTTGCTCAATGCAAATGTTAGTGGCTGATGATCTGTTAGGATTTTTATTTCCCTGGCTCCATAAAGGTAAGAACGAAGCTTGTCGAGAGACCATATGATTGCTAACATTTCCTTCTCTATGGTGGAATAATTTTCCTCCGTTTTGTTAAGAGATCTAGACAGAAATATGATTGGGCGATCTTTGCCGAGTTCCCCTTGGGATAAAACAGCTCCCATCGCAAAATTTGAAGCATCTGTAGTAAGAATGAATGGTTTCTCGAAATTCGGAAATACTAAAATTTCAGATGACGTAAGAAGTTCCTTTAAGCCATTAAATGACTTAAGAGCTTTATCGTCTAAACAAATTGGAATTTTCCTGGACTGGCCGGCTTTGATTTGAGCGTTTTCTCCCCTCGTTAAGTTTGTTAGAGGTTTCGCTACTGCCGCAAAATCTTTGATAAATCTTCTATAGTAAGATGCCAATCCTAGAAAACTTTTTAAATCCTTTAAGTTTCTAGGGGGAGGAATTTGCTGTATTGCAGCAATTTTCGCTGGATCTGGCCGTATGCCGCCTTGTGATACTACATGACCGAGAAATTCTACACTTTCCCTCAAGAATTTAGATTTCTCAAGATTCACCTTTAAATTAGCCTCCCTAAGTAGGGAAAATACTTGTCTCAAATTACTATTGTGTTCATCTTTATCCTTGCCAAATACTATTATATCATCGATATAAACATAGCAGGCCTTCCCCAGTAATGGATGCAATACGTCATTCATCATTCTCTGGAAAATTGCAGGTGCATTTTTGAGACCAAAAGGTAGCCTTACGAACTCAAATTTACCATTACTTGTGGAAAACGCTGTTTTTTCTATGTCCCTATCATTCATTCGGATTTGGTGAAATCCGGATGTTAGGTCGAGTGTTGTGAAAAATTTACAGTCCCCCAGACTAGAAAGGGTGTTGTTAATGTCTGGAATCGGATAAGCGTCTGAAATCGTAACCGCGTTTAGTCGTTTGAAATCCACCACTACTCTATATTGTCGTTCGCCATTTGGTTTAGGTTTTTTCTCGACAATCCATAAGGGTGAATTATATGGGCTTTTTGATGGTCTTATAATGCCATCTTCAAGCATTTTAGTGACTTGTTTTTCTATCTCAGCTCTAAGGTGACAAGGATAAGGGTAAGGTTTGGTATAAATTGGTTCGTCCGTCGATGTTCTTACCTCTGCACGAACGCTTGTCCCAACTAGTCCGCTATCTGAAACCGGTCCAAAAAGTACATCAAATTCATTCACCAAGTCTAGTATATCCTTTTCCAATGGTTGATTGGTCTCAATGTTATTGACCTGTCTAGATATTCTGGCCTTAAGCTGAATTGTAATGCCATTACACACTCGTAGGGTATTATTTCCCCTGTCAAGTACGGCTTTGAGTTCTTTGAGAGAATCATCACCTAAAATGCCGTCAAATGAGCGAAGGCCAGGAAGAACAAAGAAATCAAAATAATTTAAAATATTTAAGCTTTTAAAAAATCTTCCTCTAACTTTATGAGTGATCAGAATATCACCTGCCGCTGATTGAATTTTGAAGGGTTGGTTTACGGGTTTGGAATTAAATGCTATGGATTTGGAAATGAAGTTCTTGTTTGCCCCCGTATCAACAAGAAATTTCAAGATTTTCCCATCTCTCAAGCGTAGTTCTAGATAGGGTATGCTAGAGAGGCTCCTATCATAAAATTCAATTCGTCTTGTTCGTCCTCGAAAGTTGGTTCATCGTCTTCCTCGCCCTCATAATCCCCGTTTCGTGTTTCACATCCCTGACCAGTAGACTCTTCGTAGGCTTCCATAGTTTCAGTATTAAAAAGCCGTTGCTGCTTTCGCGGAATGTTGGAAGAGTAAGTTCCAGAATTTGGGAGAGGAGACTTTTCAGGTCTATTCATATAATTTATCTGCCGTGTTCTCAAGGAAGGATCGACTTCCATTGGTACAGGTGGCTTTGGTTGAGTGGGTCTTGGAGGTGGATCATTTTGTGTGTATTGTTGATCCCGTCTTATTGGGGTTGGTGCATTATAGATGCGAACTTGTTCGGCTGTGCTCGGGTTCCTATAAGGAGTACCAAATTTATTCCGATTCATCTGGCCCTGTACCTGATTAGTAGGTGCGCTAATATTATGCCTGTTATTCCGTGGGTGGATAGAGGTATTCCTATAGTTCATATTTTGGAACTCGAGGCAAGAAGTATATGCCTCTGGAAGTGTCGCCGGTTTTTGAATTGCCAACATTTTCGATATGTCACCGTTTATCCCCCGGATGAATACATCCAAAGCTCTATTTCTGTGACTTGAAATTAGAGCTTCTACTGTTTCGGCCGAGTAGTTATCCGACTTAATTTTGTTTATGATCAGCGATAATTGGTGATTAATTTTCGCATAAAATTCATCAACCGTATTATTACGCTGTGACATAACACTTAGCTCATATTCTAGGGTCCTCACGTCTCGCTTGTCCGCATAATGCAAGGACAAACAATTTTTTATCTTCTCCCAACTCTCATCAAATATATTATAAGATATTAGGGCCGTATCGGCAGGGCCCCTTACCTTATGTCTTATGTGTTGTAGAATTGCCCTATAGATCGGTTTGTCCCTCACTATCGCATAATCCCCCAATATGGATTCTACACTGTGAATCCAAGAAATGTACTGGACGGGGTTACCGTCAAAGACCTGTAAATCCCTTACACAGTCGGGAAGTTTCCTTATTTCGACCAAATCCGCTTCGGTCCTTGGAACGGGGAGTGTTACATCCCCAACAGGAGGAGGATTGGATCTCTCCTCCAAGGCAGTTATTCTACCGGTGAGGAGTCTCATTTGCTCTATTTGTGCGTTAAGGGCACCTGTGAGCTGGGTTATAGCATCCTGAATTCTTTCCATTTTAATATAATTTAAAAGGGGTTTTCTATGTTCAATGTGTATGTGTGGTCTGTTTGTGTGAATGCTGAATTATTTTATGAAATTGCTTATAAAAATTGGTAATAAAAAATTATAAAAATATCTTTATTCTTTATTGATTCTGTATTTTTTCACAATTGTGTTAACGGAAGTCTGCTTTTTATTCCACTCTTTAAATATTTGAAAAAAAGAACAATTGTTTCGTAAAAAAAAAATTTTTTACGAGGATTCTATAATTTTAATTTTTATATCTTAATTTATAATAATTTAATTTCTTTAATTTGTCAAAAATTGCAAGGATTTTATAATTTATTCTACAATTTAATATGTTTCAACACTTTAAAAAAAAATATAAATTTGTTTGTGTAAAGAATCAACTTTTAAAAAATAACAAGGATTTATAATTTCCTTTTAATTTGTAATTTTATTTTAATATTTTATATTTATTTCACTATAAAAAAAAAATTATAAGGATTCTATATTTTTCTTTTAACTTTATAATTCAATATGTTTCAATTTTATAAATTTTTGACGATAAGATTCTACAGAATTTGATTTCACTTGTAAAAAAAAATAGAATTTTGACTTACAATATAATTTTTGCGAAGATCCACATCTTGTTGCGGACGGTCCGTATTATCCGTTTTAAGGGGTTGATCCGTTTACTAAGGTACGGTTTTCGTCACTGATGTTTAGTCCTCTTGCTGGTTTTTGTCGAGTTGTAGTCCCACAATATCTCCTTTGTTCAACGGTTCCTTTTGGAGACTGCACGTTTTATTCCAAGATTCCACTTTTTCGGATATCACTCTTTTTTCCTTAACTGTTCTTAGTTTCTTTAAACTTTTTTCAATTAATTTAAATTAAAGAGCTTCGCATTAGATTTTTAACTCGCTCCTTCTCTTTTTTTTTAACTGTTTTTACTTCTTTCAATTAAATTAAAGAGTTTATTGTATTCGTGAGTTTAATCTTTTATCCGTTCACTTTTTTTTTTTTACTGTTTTTAGTGCTTTTCACTTCTTTCAATTAAATTTAAGTATTTTTCCTTGCTCCTTTTTTTTAACTGTTTTTATTTTTAACTTATTCTTGCAATTAAATTTTTAAGGAGTTTGGGAATTTTTTCGACCTGCTCCTTTTTTTTTTTTTAACTGTTTTTATTTTTCACTTATTTTTGCAATTAAATTTTTAAGGAGTTTATGAATTTTTTCAACCTGCTCCCTTTTTTTTAACTGTTTTTATTTTTCACTTTGCAATTAAATTTTTAAGGGGTTTAGGTTTCGGGTCCCTGCTCGGGCGCCAGTTATGAGTTTATGGAAATAAAACTACTTGCTTGTTTCGGACTTGATTACAACTGCCTACTTTATTTTAATTCTTTCTTTTTATAAACATTTTTTGCTTACTTTATAATTAATTGATAATAATAAAATCTTATTTTAACCCAATTTATTTCAATAAGTGCTTAGTTAACTTTCTTTTTATAAACATAATTTGTAATTGATTACAATAAAAACTTTAATAATAAAAACTTATTTTAACCCAATTTATTTCAATAAGTGCTTAGTTAACTTATTATAACCAATTTTAATATCTGTTTGTTGTAAAATGTATTTCAATAAGTGCTTAGTGGACAATGCACTAATTCTAGTTAATTGAACTTTAGTGTATTGTTGCTTTAAAAGTGTAAAGTTTTGTGTTAGCAATATTTTGAGTAATTGGGCTACGCGTGTTATATTTGTTGTATGTAGTGCTGGTGTTACTATTGGTATTTACAGAGTGTGTTAACTTTTATATGCAAAAAATGTAAGAAAAAATTAAAATTAAAAACACCAACTCTTCCAAACAGAAAGCAAAATATTTATTATTGTCGATCTCTTTTTTACTTCTTATTTTCTACTGTTCTCCAATTTAAGGCATAGGAGCAGTGTGGCCAGGTCTAAAAAAGTTTTACAGCTAAATCTGGCATTAGAAAAGGCCAAAATGGCAAATATGATTTTAAAAAATGCTAAAAATAATTCTAAATTTTTTTTAAAGATTTTTGTTAAAAATGTATTAGCAGTATGAAGTTTTATTTAAAACTAAATACATTTTAGTGACTAATTTTTAAACGAAATTAAAGTTAATGGTTATATTTAAGCAAATGGCGAGATTTTGCTAAAGCATCTGATACATATAAATATGTAGCACAGGTAGTTAAGATTAAATGTTAAATTGAAGGGGCCTGCAAACGTCTGATATATGCAAGATTTAAACGATTTATTTCTATGATACACAAAATTTTTAAGATCATTTTATTTTTTTTAGTTTGAGAAAAGTTTAAGGTTTAAAATAATTATTTTTTCAGCAGTTAGAGCAAACAATTTGTTCATATATTTACACTTTTAAATTTATATCTAGTAAAATTTCCTTGTACTTTTATATCGTAATATCAAAGGGCAAATAATATTTACAATTAACATGATAAGGGCATTTTTAATATTCCCTGAATATTAAATTTTTTTTAACCAAACAGGTAAGATGTTTCTTGACATAAGCAGTATCCATTTTCATACGAAATTTCATTTTGGTTACAACTATTTTTAGTCAAAATTTATTATAATTTATAAAAAAAAATTTAAGTAAAATTAATAAAACTATTTTTAAATTAATGCTAAATAAAGCTAAACAAATTTTCTAAAAATTCTAAATAAAATGTTAAGAGCTAAATAAAAATGGCTCCAAAAATGCCAAAATGGCCACACTGCATAGGAGAAAACTCTTTATGGTGTTGTTGTTTTTACTGTGTACAAAGCATACTGTTGCTGTTATTTGTTTAAATTTTTTTTTTTTGCTTACACGTAAAAAAAGTTTTTCTTTGAATAAGTAACACTTTCTAAAACTCCAAAAATAAATACTTAACCGATTTCAATAAAATATACCTTGTGCACTTCTGCCAAAAAATATCGAATGATGTATCATTTGTTAAAATGCAATCTATAGTGTTGGCGTAATAGGGAGCAAAAGAAATCTACTTGCCTATTAATATATAGATACTTTCTAACTTGTTAATTTTTGTAATATTGATTTCAGATGATTTTAGACTCTACAAATTATATATATTCTGGGCCCATCAAATTGGGCCTCATAAATCTATAATTTTTACCCGTACACATTTTTGTCTTTTTAAAATTTTTGGACTTTATTTTTCCGCTGCTTAAAATATTGCAATACCAAGATTTAAGCTTTTATGTCCTTTTTTAACTTCAAAATACAAAATTTGGCAGATTTTTTTCCAAAATTTCTTTACGATAACCCATAGTGTATTGTAGACAGTCAGTCATTCACAAATGGATAGCCAAGTTCTTTGGCTACATTTGCTGAAAAGTAGACAAATTTGTTGTGCAAATAATACTTATGTATTTGAAATACACTTTTGTGTATTCGTAACAAAGAATATGTGTGGATTGTGTTTGCCAACAACAAACAAATAGCACGTGACACGTGCTATTTCATTTACTACAAACAACAACAGATAACCAAGTGGTAAATCAATAAATGAATGGATAAAAAGTTTAAGCAGAGCATGGCTTTCGGAATATGTGGCCGTAACTGCATAATGATCCAAAATGGCAAATCTCACACACACGCTTACGTATTAATAAGCATGTGTGGGAGATAATGCTGGCTGGCATGATGCAACAATTCTCATCATTTGTTCAGTAAATCATACATTTATTCGCTCAGTCAGTCGTTGGTAATACAGATTGTGTTGTTATAGGTGATACTTATCACTTGGCGTTATACTTTCGTTATAACAATGAAAATAAGAATAATCAAAACCAAATGCTAGTGCGTTTGCACGCATTTTGTGGCATTTCCAAATTTATTTTTAATATCATCCCCTTGGGATTTAACACATGACGTCACATGTTAACTACATGTGCTTGTCTATTAAATACATTGTATCACATTATCTCTACGCTACAATGTTTTTAAATATTCCGATTATTTGCATGCCTAGAGCAAACAAAAAATTAAATTAATTGACACTTAATTTCGTCGTTCCGTTTGTAACATTAATAAAATCTTCTTAGAATATATAAATCATAAAAATTTTCTGGATTCTTACAAAATCTTAAGACCATCAAGTTTTGATATGCTAAAAATTAATAAGCTTAAAAATTTTTGCAAGGACCGATCTATATAATGGGTGATTCAAGTAGAGATACTTTTTCCAATAGCCTTTTTTTGACAGATGACGTGAGTCGTGGCATGCTGTCATGTTCTTTTTGTTTAGTATTGTTTGGCATTTCATAATGGAAAGACTTACGCCTGAACAACGTTTACAAATCGTTCATCTTTATTACGAAAATGCACGTTCTGTGAGGAATGTGTTTCGTGCACTTCGCTCAACTTATGGTCAACATAATCGGCCTACTGAGGGTACTATTCGCAACACCATCACCCATTTTGAGAGCCAGCATTCATTATTGAATAATAATAAGACCACGTTCAGCACGCTGTGAAGAAAATATAGCGGCCGTAGCTGAGAGTGTACACGAAGACCGTGGAGAGTCGATTCGGCGCCGTTCGCAGCAACTCGGACCGTTATCGTGCCATGATAACCGACTATTTGATGCCTGAAATTGAAGCTCGTGATCTCGACGACATTTGGTTTCAGCAAGAAGACGCCACTCCCCACACATCGCATCAATCAATGGATTTATTGAGAGAACACTTCGGTGAGCACTTAATTTCACATTTTGGGCCGGTCGATTGGCCACCAAGATCGTGTGATATCACACCGTTAGACTTTTTCCTGTGGGGATATGTAAAGTCTAAGGCTTATGCGGACAAACCCGCTTCGATTCAGGCCTTGGAGGAAAACATCACGCGTGTCATTCGCCAGTTACCAGTCGAAATGCTCGAACGAGTAATCGAAAATTGGACTCAACGGATGGACCATCTGCGACGTAGCAACGGCCAACATTTAATAGACATAATCTTCAAAAAATAAATGCCAAAGAATGTTCTTTCAAACGATAATAAACATTCCCCATTAAATTTGAATTTTCTGTGTTTTTTTTTTTCTTTAAAAAAGTAGGGAACCTCGAAATGGATCACGCTTTATATATCTTTTACTGCTGTGGGTAAAACATTACTTCTCGATGTTACATATTATGTCGAGAAGTAGCAACAATCTTTGTGACTGTAATCAACACAATGAATGAGACGACATGTCCACAGCGCAAAGCTGCACTTTATAAAAAAAATTGGATAACCAACTCACTGTACGATGATTTAAAGGAAGGACGTATTATTAATGAACTCAGGAAAGGAGACCTGTCACAAATCGTGGCATTACCCTTATCATTATCGCAAACTAGATTATATCTCAAATTATGAATTAATGACTATCAGCAGCCTTCGATCTAGCATTCCGCAACGAGCAGGCTGGGTTCCGTCCCCGCAATCATGCATTGACCATGTTAACAGCTTACGTATTATACTTGATCAACCGGTTGAGTGGTGCTCATCGATTTTGAGAAAGCATTTGATACCCTCTCTCACTTAGGGGCATAATTTTTACAAATATAAATCTAGCTGTGTATAGAAATCTATGGTGTTAATGCTGCCAATTTTAAAAGAAAACTTAAGATAAAAACACGTAGGCCAAATAAACGTAGAAATAGGTAAATATAACTGTTAGGTACGAGAGCAGATATCTTTATATAGAAATTACGGACATTACCCATATGGAGCACACTAACGTTTATCTCACAATATAGAGCCTCCTATGAACAAAGAGGAATAATATGGGGATTCAACAAAAGGCTGGGATATCTCAACTATGCCGACGATATATGTGTTTTATCCCTCAATTTTAATTATATGCAGGCTAAGATTACTGCAGTACAAACTGAAGCAGCTAAAACTGGTCAAGTTTTCATAAATCGCTGCCTGCGAAGAATTTTAAAAATATTCTGGCCAATCACGATATCCAATGAAAGACAGGCTATGGCCCCAAACTTCCCAAATTCCGAAACATATTGAGATATACTCAAAATATTAAGTAGCTAAATTCAAAAGAAAATTCATTTTAAACAATTAAACATTTATTTAAAAACGGATCATGTACATTTCATTTAAAATACTTGAATTTTACATTATATTTTGAATCTTTATTTATTAACTGGCAAATTCCGTAAAATTTAATAGTTGTTACTTTAAAAAAATATATTTTGACCGACAAAAAATCAAACTAAATAACGATATAAGAGAAACATTATTTTTGGTAGTTTGTTTTTTTAATAACAAGCAAACAGGTCTGTTCTGAATATTACTTTAACTCAAATCACGTGATTCCAAATCATTTGTGCCTTTTAAAATCACAAGTGTTATATTCGGTATTCCGTTTTTGAGTGTTTCGTTGTGATTTTTACCTGCCAAAAGCACACCGAGAAACACAAAATGACCTTCAGAACATCTCAAAATCACACGTTTGATTATAAAAGCAAGTGATTTGAAATCACGTGATTTTCAGAATAGGCCCAGTAAATGTTAAAAAATAAAGGTATTCGTAAAATAACTATATTTTTATTAAATTTTAACAGTACGAAAAACGAATTTAATAACCTGCAATCAGTTTCTGTAATTATTTTATGAGTGTACGTAAAAGAAAATGGCGCTGAATAGGCCATACTCTGCGGAAGTCCGTTGACGATATCACAAGACACGGTATCGAATGGAAGCCATAGAAGAGGAAGACCATCACACACACAAATTGAAGCGGCCAATCAAGGCAACAGCTGGAATGAGATAAGAACACTCGCATCGGACACACCGGAATGGAAAAAAATTGCAATTGCCCTATGATCCTTATAGGAACTGCGGGAACTTATATATATATATATTAGAGCGTACCACCTTACAAGCAAACAAAAGTGCGCCGTACCCCCTTATATACAGTATTTATATTAGGGATCGCCTTTTGAAATTTTTCTCTATATCAGTTTTTACCTTAAGATGATTGCTTTGCCATACTTTTAGAAAACTAGGAACTACTGCATGAAGATCGGTCCATAATTTACCATAACCCCTAAATAAACTCTGAGAAATATCTTTAGTACGCCTAAAACCGTACCGAATAACGATTTGGTTTGTAACATTGGCCTTCTCTAGACAAAAGTTTTGATATATAATACCTTAAGACCGGACAATAAATGCCAAAAATATTAAAAAAACATTTAAAAAACGTTCTGCAAAAAAAAAAATTTTTTTCGTAACAGCCTTCCAAAAATACTTTATATGACGGGGTGGGCCGATTTGTAATAAAAAATTTGTCGATATTGTGCCTGCGATTTTTCGAAATCTTCTTGAGAAATAAAAAGTTACACTAGGACATATTATAAAAACCATTGTCGAGGCGCCCAAATTTAATTTTCTTGAAAAACAATCGGCCGATAAATTTTTTTTTTAAATATTACCTTTCCAAGGGAAAGTTGTACGCTAAAACTATACCGGTATCATTTTTCGAAAAAAAAAAATTTTAATGTTTTTTTATGGGTTCTTAGACGAGTTTTGGTCGGAAAAACGTTATTTTTCGATTTTTCACTCTATTGTGTTATTTTCGATGCTCCAAACAAATTTTTATGAATTTTCTCTCGTATCGAAAAGCTCATTTCTAAAGAAATTCGCACGTAAAAAGCGATGGTGATAGTTTTTCGAAAAAAATATTATATTTAACGAGTTTTGGTCGAAAAATTATTTCTTTCGATAATAAAAAAAAAATTATATCGCCATCGTTTTAAGCGTACAATTTTAACTTGGATTTAAACATTTTTTTATCATACCTACTAAAAAAAAAACTTAAAAATTAATGCGTAAAAAAAAATTTTTTCGACAAAAACTCGTTCAAAATCTTAAGAAACCCCATTTTTTTTGGATAAACTGCTATCGCTATCGTTTAAGCGTACAATTTCCCCTTGGAAAGGTAATATAAAAAAAAATTTTTATCAGCCGATTTTTTTTACCTACTAAAAAAAACCTTTAAAATAAAAGTTGAGAAAAAAATCAAAAAAAATTAATTTGGGCGCATCGAAAATCACGTTCGTGACCCCAGGAAATGCCCATATTTTGTTTTTAAATATGTAAGCTATTTTTGTTTTTTACAATTTGTATTGCATTTTTGAGCATATAATAGTTAGTTTTAACTGAAGTAAAAATCTTAAAAAGGAGAATGTATTAAGAAACTAATTTTAATCCATTAATTGACATAAATTGTTCGTGTTATTCGTTATTCGAAATAAGCTGTTTTAATTATTCGATCAAATAATCGAGTGGATACTCTAGTAGATATGTATAGATACATGTTAATTATTTTATTTGTAACTATCAATCTAGTGTATATCTTTATCTGCTTTTAATATTAATCGAATGGGGGTTACTAAGTATTATTTCGATTCGGAAGAAACCACTTTTGACCCACCGCGTGCGAGATATATAAATATATTCAAATTATTTTCTTTACTAAAATAAATAAGTCATTCAAGTCGTTCAGTCTTTTATTGGCATTTGTCTAATTATATAAAATCATTTAAAACTCGTTGATGACATTTTATGTTTCGCCTGAAATGCATTGCATGTTTTTGTAAATTCTGTTAACAAAATAAAAATATTTATCAAAAATTATTTTTGGGAATGAAATATTTTATTAATTAATTCATTTATTAATGATGTGCTAATAATTGGGATTATTAGCACATCATTAATAAATGAATTAATTAATAAAAATATTTAATTAGAAAAATCAACAGAACAATATAGTAAAAAATTATTTTATTGGCAAAATATACATATGGAAAAGTATACGACTAAGCCGGTTTTTTAATTTAAAAAAAGCCGGACTATTCGACATTCGAAAAATCAACATTTTGAAAAAACGGACATCCATATTGCGTAAAAACCTGGTTGCAAAACCGAGTCGATCACCATAGTATATAAATACATACATAAGTCAAATCAAAACTACCAATACCAGTTATTTTTATAACGAACTTCTTCCAGTATAAAACTGAGCGTGATTAAAGAAAAATATATTCTATTTTATTTGTAATACAAGACACAGAACAATAAAAATAAAATCATACAAAAAATATTATTTTTATTTCTTGTTGTCGTTAGAATGTTTATTATTCTTATTTCTTATTCGGACAGCCCTGGCACGGCACAATCTATCGGCCTACCAGTCTGGGGTGGCAGATTGTTTCAATAATTTTTGTTTTTTTTTTTCCTTTTAAGTGGAAACAAAACATTTGTCGATTCATAACAATGAGTGCTCACTCTACTCGTATTAAAATGTATTTTTATATTTCTATAAACAAATCAGACTCACATTTGGCACTCCGCTACTGCCACCTCCACCATTGATTTGGAAATTATGTCTTCTGCGTGTGGGTCTTTCACATGACGACAAAAAGCGTCCATAATCATGATGATGATTATGATAATAGGGAGGAGGATGCTGTTGTTACTGATGACGACTACATTTGAACATGATGATGTTGGAAATAACAACTGCGTAAGTTGTTTTATTTTTTCGTTTTGTTTTTCTACAAATATGATTCGATTTTTCTTTCTTATTGTTGTTGCTTTATACTTACTTACTTAATTTCTAGCCAAATGGGGTGGCTGGCTGGTGTATTATCTTCAGCCACAAAATGGGTGTATGGCCATAATTTTATCATTGTTATTTCATTTTATTTTTTATTCGATTAAGCCATATGAACAATTCTCATTTATATTGAACATGTGCAACCTCCTGCCGTCTTTGACGTTTTCTTTTCTTTTTATCGCAGTCGTCGTCGTCGTTGTTTTTGTTTTTGCTTATTTTCGTATATTTTTTTATATTCAATGGTTCTTTTCGAGTACGAATGTGGCGCAAATACTCGAACTCGTATGAGATTTGTAATTCTATTTTTCGTTAAAATTCTTGAGAAATCGTTTCTGCTTTCATTATGAGTGGTTCATATGACAAGCACATGTAGTTTTGACCAGAAGGATGTGTTGTATAATTATATATGATTGTGTGTATCTCTATGATGTGTATGTATGTATGTACCTATGTATATTTTAGATATAAAAATAGAGAGCATTAGACATTTAGGCTCCCTTAAAAAACAGTTCTAAGTTTTAACTTTTATAGTACTGCCATTCTATAAAAGCTCAATTTTGTTTGTAAGCTTAAAAATTAATTCTAAGTTAAAAAATAACTTTTATAAAATCGAATGAATGCGGTTTGTGAACCGATTAAAAAAAATGTTTTGTAGTTTGTTCAAACAAAGATGTTTTCTTAACTTAAAAATTATTATTCAATAAAAAAAACTGTGCAATTAAAACAAATTTTATCAACAATTATAGCACATAAGAAATTATCAAGTGGAATGTACCGCCAAAACGGCATATCACCAAAACGATTTTAACTAAAATTATATTTCGAGATGAAATAAATTAAATAAAAATAGTTTTCACCTAAAACGGGTTTAAATGAAATTTTGTAGCAGCACTAAAAATGTGTATCAATGGATAAGTTTTCGTTGAAAATTGTTTGACGAAAAACATCGATTTAAATAAAAACTTGGCTTTTTATATGATATTTTTACTAAATTTTTTTTTTATTTAATGTAATTTTTACTAAAAATTTTGTTAATTTAAAATTTTTACTGACAAATTTGTTTATTAAAAATTTTTATTTCAAAATTTTAGTTTAATTTTAGTGTTCGAAATTGCGAAAAATGTTGAGCAACATTGATTATTTCACACGAAAATTTTGACATGTATCAAAACTTAACGTTTTTATTAGTTGCAAGTGTACAACATTGTTTTGTGTAGGTAAACAAAAATCGTGTTTGTTTGAATTGTCATTAAAAAAAAGTAAAACAATGTTATTTTTATAATTTTCCAAATCAAAAAACAAAAAAAAATTTATTTTATTATTAATTTAGCACTTTTCTATAGTTTTCTTTGTGAAACGCTTGTTAAAAAAACAACTTTACAAATACAAAAAAAAAATTACAAAAAATATATAATATAAGATAAGATAAGCTGTTGCTTAACATTCCGTGCAAAATAATATAAGCTGCACTTGTATCGCACCATTCGAGCAAAGGATTCCTTTAAAAATTATATGGGTCCCCCGGTAATCTAGCTATGCCCGTAAGTTCTACAAAAAGATAGGTGTTCGTACCTAAGTATCTTTACCTTTTTCAACATTTATTTGCCTTCGGGTTTTTACCTAAAGTTTTCTTTTAAAATATGGCAGCACTTATACCATAGATTTCTATACACGGCTAGATTTATTTTTGTAGAAAATACGGGCATTGTTAGTGAGTAGTGCGAGGGTTGCGGGTTCGATTCCCACCAGAGACTAAAGGTCTCTTTATATTGCTCAGTTAATTAAGTTAGAGTATCATTTGTTATTGTTTTTGTAACTTTTAGCCTAGGTTCTTGAGATCTCAGTTAAACAATGTTTAGTTAATCTGAAAACCAATTTGTGCCGCCATTAATAATTTTATATACAAAACTTTGTCGGAACAACTAAGTGTTTCTTAAAATGATGGTCTTTAATGAAATAGTAAAAAAAATTAAATTTCGCCGGAAAAATGTGGATGAAACATGGATCCATTACAACACTCTGGAAATCTAAGCAGCAGTCTAAACAATGGGTTTCTCCGGGTGAACCAGTCAAGATACGTTTGTCGACCAATAAGGTGATGGCAACAGTTTTTTGGGATGCACGCGGGATAATCCATCATCGATTACCTTCAAAAGGGAAAAATAATAAACGGCGAATATTATGCCAACTTATTGGACTGATTTAACGAGGATTTAAAAAAAACGACCCCATATGGCCAAGAAAAAAGTTCTTTTTCATCAAGATAATGCACGAGTGCACAAGTGTGCAGTTTTAATGGCAAAATTAGAACAATTAGGCTACCAATTGGTACCTCATCCGCCATATTCTCCGGATTTAGCCCCCAGTGACAATTTCCGAACCTAAAGAAATGGCGCGGTGAAAAGAGATTTAGGTCCACCGATGAAATTATTGGTCAAACAAATGCCTATTTAATGGACCTCGAAAAATCATATTTTTTGGAAGGGATACACAAATTGGAGAAACGCTGGACTAAGTGTATTAAGCTAAAAGGAG
Source organism: Pollenia amentaria (assembly GCA_943735925.1). Lineage (NCBI taxonomy): Eukaryota > Metazoa > Arthropoda > Insecta > Diptera > Polleniidae > Pollenia > Pollenia amentaria. The sequence goes on along the minus strand of OX031007.1, from coordinate 179,387,865 downwards.
ATTATGTTGATAAATAATTTTTTTCTTTATAAAAAAAACCGTGTTTCATTCAAAAAGTCACGGACCTATTGATCTGCCCTCATATATCAAGAAGTATTAAACAAAAGACAAAGGATATTACGGATTTAGATTATTTAATAATTTTTTTTTAATCCTTACCATACGTTTTTCAAGGAATAAAGAAATTATCTGTTCATGTTTCTTAAATTCCTAAATAAAATTTTCCCATTTAAATCAATTTTATAAATTGGAAATATTACAAATCAAAAATTTTTCCCACCAGCTTGTATTGCACGTTTACATACATATACAGACTTAATGACGTCTTTGAAGGATGTACAAATTGACAATACACAGACACACGAACCATTTCATAACCAGCAAGAAAAAAAATATGTATATAAATTCATGTCATTACAAGATTTTCACACATTTTATATGCTTGAAATTTTTAAATTCAAGGTTACAAATTTAACACATTTCTCTACAACTGTAAGCGCTACAATGGAAAAAATATGTACAGATATATTTTTTTCAAAAATTCCCTTTGGCAAAATTTCTTCTGGTGACCATATGTGAAAATAAGTTAAGCCTATAAGAGAAGAAAAAAAATTAAATAACAAGAATAAATCTGAAAGTTTGCTTTTGCAAGGAAAAGGAAAATTGTTGACTTAAAAAAAAAAATTGCATTCATAGTCATGATGACGCCAGATAAGAAAATGTGTGATTTCGATATGAGATCAGATGAGTGTGTATGAGGTGAAGGTCTTTTAAACAGCAAGTACTGTATTGTAAAAAAAGTTTATAGACTGTGAGTAATCAAAAAAAAAAAAAAAAAATGGAAAAACGAGTTGCCAGTTGCTTTTAATTTTACTCTTCTGCTACCATAGATGGGCGTAGTGCAATAATTTTGCAGTTTCAACTCCCAGTTAGTTATAGTGCAAAATTATTGCAATCATTTTGTCGATGTTGAGTGATGAATTAAAAATTAGCAGCCTCACTAAACATGAGTGATAGTGCTGCTAAATAATTTTGCACTCAAAAAAAAAAAGCAATCATCAGTTTATTGCTCTTCACTCATTTGAGTGCAACTTAAAATTTTGTACTAAATTTACAAACAAAAAACTTGTTTTTTTATGATTAAAGTCATGAGATATTTCGTTATTGACAAATTATTGACATGTTGTTTAATTTCCTTTCTTATGCATATCATAACAAGAATCAATAAGGGATACTAAATTAAATTTTTCAAATTTTAGTGAGAGTCTGTTTATATGCAGCTTTTTTGATTGAAATTACAAATAGTGCACTACTTGAATTGAGTGCAGATTTTTGCATTCAATCTTCGTTTGGTGATAGTACAAAATTTGCAATATCACAAATTTTTTTTAGTGGTAGTTAAAAAAATGGCAATCATCACTAAAGCTGGAAAAAAAAGAGTGCAAACTAATATTTTTGCAGTTTTATTTAGTGATAGTGCACTGCTGATTTAAATCAATATTTAGTGCACTACCCCCAACTATGTCTGCTGCAACGGCAATTTATATTAAAAAGAAGATTTTTAAAAAGAAGGTTTTTATCCCAGGTCCTTTAAAATGCAGAATTATGACAAACGATTCATTTTGACCATCAAATGCTCTTAAGGAGCAGCTAAATCGTGGCGTCTCAATTTGGCGGAAAAGGAAATTTTTCTGAGACTGAAAATTTTCAGATCTCCAATTATCGCGGTAAACACAAGTTCTACAAGGATTCCATGTAGTTCCTTATTAAGGAATCACTAGACGTAGTAGACCCAACGGTTGAGATAGGTCATGAGATATCTGGTAAAGACCCCTTGAATATCACTTTATGATTTTGACACAAACGGTGAAAAGAGATCTTACAGACAACTGTGTGCTTTTTCTATTCAGCAAAAGCAGCTTTTGCAATGGAGCCTAAGAAAAGGGTTATTGCATTCTCCATGCAATAATATACTTAAATTACCACCTTCGTGTTGGAAATTTTATAGAAGCATTATTTCTAATCGGTGTAAAGAGCATAAGGGGTTAGGCCGTACTAATAGGTATCGACAATAAACTTAAACAGCTCACGTCAGTCCGAACTTCTTTTACGGGAGTTATTGGTATAAGTTTTGGCACTTAACTCTCAGAAAATATATGTATAGCTTAAGATATCCTTGTTTCAAAGTTAAAGCGATTGACCTAATTCCCCCTAAAGTCCCCACCGCGGGACTCTTTAAGAATGACGTGGCTAAGGAAGAGATACCTTAAGGTGCTGACTATTGTCCTTTGCAATATTATAAGATTGTTGAGAGGTTAGAATTTATAGGTCTCTTTTAAAGGTATATATCCTGGATAATAGCCAAAGATAAAGTTTAACGATTTTTGCAATATTTTAACATTGGGACTTAGAGTTGGTGTCTCTAATAAATCGCGTCTGACCCCAGTTAATTTTATATTGCTGAAGTTCTATCCAGAATACAGTAGGGAATGTCGTTGAAACCTTAGTGAGATTATAACGATTTTGTTTAAGGAACTGCTTTTATCTTTTGCAATTTTTTTTATGCTAATCTTGTGTTACATATAGTACAGCTGGAGCCAGAAGCTTTAAAAAAATGATGGAATCTCCATATTTATTAGAAAAGCGTGTTTAAGGACCAAGTCGGATATGCGAAAGATCTAAAATCTGTTGTAATAGAACTAAATTTTATTTTTAATTGAGAGCAGAGTTGAGCTTATTTACAAATCCATGTGTGTTTTTATTATTCTATATAATCGGCTTTCCCCTTCCATAGATTCGATACTTTTGTGTAAGTTTCCTTGTATAGACGTGTTATTAGAGGCATTGTAGACAGAACATGAGTCATACTAAGCTTTCCAGTCGATTAACTAAACATGTTTAAACCTTAAACAAAGAGAACACCAAATTCTGTCTAAAATTTGCCTCAAAACTCTGCCATGTCTGGGCAGACCCACAGTGGTGACAAGAGCTTGCAGATCAAGTATAGTTATCATATGATTCTAAACAGTATATTTCCTCCAAATTTCCAAATAGGCCCATCTACGCGTAAATGACCTTCCATTTTGCATATGCTCTAGGAAATGTTTAAGGAGAAATCTCTTATGAAGTGAAGTTAAGGGTGGTCATAGACGGCATTACTTTTTTTTAACACTCTTTGACTTTTTATTCGGTGCCAGGATACGAGGGAAACAAAAGGGCAGATTGCTTGGCAAATAGATGCGCTTGTCGCCTATTTATTCTTCCTAAGCCCTTTTTATGGTATCTCTTCTGATTACATTAGGGAAAATTTTAAATCATTTTCCGGAGAGGAATTTACTCTGATATGGTCTCATATTTCTGGACTTTGAAAAACTAGAAGATTTGCCACTATAACCCGTGGTAAATCATGTTAGTCACTTATACCTTAAAAAAAGGGAACTCGGGTTACTTACTGACAAATTAAATTGGCACTGTTTTCTCAGTTACTATCAGTTTATATTAGTAAATGTCATTAGGAAACCACGCAGATCCGAACTATTACTACAGAAGCTTATTGAGGAACTCTTTTACCTAGCAGAATAATAGGCTTTGTAAGAAATCTAGATTCGTTTTAATGGGTATCGTGGTTGCACAAAAGATCCAATAGATTGCAAAACTTATTGGCTCCTATTTCCATCTGACTCAAAACTCACTCTAAAGTTAACTTCTCTCAAAAATGGCAACACAGACTTCATTAACCGGACTTTTTTTTCTTTTTGTTTTGTTTTATTAAATATTTTTAATTAAGTGAGAAAGCAATTTCAATATGTTGAAAATACCAGCATGCACATCAAACCATACCAAGCTCGCAACAAGACATAAGCCAACCATGCAACAAACCAACCAAACAGCCAGCCAGTCAGTCAGCCAACACATGTGTGTTTTATCACCTCAGAATTCAAGTGTTTCCAAAAACGATTGTAATTTTAGCGCGCAAACACATTTGTTGCACGAGTTGTAAAAAGTATAAGTAGGGAATTGCTCTGCTGTTGCTGCTGCCTCTGTTAACTGTTAATGTCAATGTTTCTTTACTTGTATTTAAAATTTTTTTTCTTTTTTGATGTTTTACAGGATTTATTACTGCTAAACATTTATTTCCTGCTGTTTAAACTGTGAAAAAAATACAAAATCTGTTTATTCGAAAAACATTAAAATAACTCTGGTATTTTTACGAGGGATACTCGTACATGAAAAACAGACTTACAAATTTAAAAAAAAAAAATTTGATATGTACAATCCTTTTTCTTAAATCATATTGTTTCTGATTTGTATTTTTCATTTGTATTGAAATGGTTTCTACTACGTCTAAATAAATGGTGGGAATGCAAACCGACTTAGTTGTTATGTTTTTATTGTTGTTTTTTATTATTTTTTTTTGTTGTTGCTGTTTTCTTTAATCTCTAAAAAGTCAGTTGGTTTCTTATATCTGTCTTGTCTAAACATTGTAAAGATGTTGCCCAGATTGTCGGCAAATTGTCTTTCAATTATTTACATTTTATTTTTCGAACTTCTTGACTTCTGATTTCGTTTCTGTTCTTTTTTTATTTTCTTTTTATTACTATTTCCTCTGTCTTGCTAGTTGTTTAACACATTTTCTTAATAGTTTTATTTTATTAAATTTTGGTTACGGAAATGAAAATGTAAATTATCAATACTTGTGCAGAGGACTTTTTGAAAGTAGTTGTGGGGAAATAAATAGTAATAAGTAATTCTTATTAAAATTAAAGCAGCCAAAATTTAAATTAAAAGCATCGAATATTATATAGTGGAAACTTTGATTCTTATCAGAAAGAAATTAATTGGCCGTTCACGGACGAGATTAATTTTTTAGCGAACAATTTTTACTCTTTGAATCACACAATGTAGTGGAATTATTTAGCATAAAATATTACCGTGTACACGGCTTTGTAGGTATTAATGTTTTTTTTTTCATAAGTCTGTTTTTTGAAAATGTGCACTTAATGGTTTTGTGCTGCTTGTGCGGGGTTGAAGACAATTTAAACTTTACACAAACGAAAAACTATTCCCTCCACTTCGCTTGCTTACAAACTGCCATTTTATGCCAGCACAATTAGTCTCGTGTGGGCAATGCTTTTAAATAGCGATTTAGGTGGAGATCTGTACTCGAGCAATCAGCAGGTACTAGTTAACTTCTCCGGATTTTGAATGAGTTCAAGGACATCATCGATCTACAAATTTTAGTTAGCTCTTTTTGGGTCATAAATAAGAAAACATATATCGGCACTTCCACAAAAAAGCTCTCTTCATCGCTTCATATTGCACCATTATGCAATTAAGCTTGTATTTTAGACACAAGTTGTTCAAATTTTTCCTCTCTTTCACTAAATGTAAATCTAGTTGCGCTTTACACCAAAATACAAAAAGGTAAATAATGTATAAACTATTCGTTTTGAAACAATTTAAAATGCTTGGTGGCTTTCTAGACTTTTCTTTGGAAATGCCCATATGTAATCTTTTTTAAAAATGTATTGGCCAAAAATTTGTAGGTACAAAATAGCAAAGGAGGCAGAAAACAGATCATAAATTCAGACAGTATATTTATTTCAAATTAACTAAGTAAAATATCATAAAAATTTCAAAAATATTTCTTGATTGTGAAACTAAAAATTGTATGTTCCGTAAGACTCCTTAATGGATCAATATGCCTTAAAACTAGAAATTGGGCTGATAATTTACATCAATACATTGATCGGTTCAGGCAGTATACTTTATTTAAGCGGTATACTGCAGGCAGTATACTGCTTAAATCAATAAATGAAAGTGTCAATAAATTGAGTTCTAGAATGGGGAGTATTCAAAAATCGGGGTCTTCAAAGAATATGCCTGAACCTTTTCCATATTTAGTTAGGAGCCATCAGGAAATGTTGAGAAGTAACTTTCTTAAATGACTAAATCTAAAGCCCATTATTATTTTTATATGGCTTTCTACATGCACAAGTTCAGACAAGAAAAGATCACAATAAGATTTAATATACATATGTGACAGCGCATAGAGAAAGGGACCTAAGGGTAAAACAAAATAAATTTTCACTTTTTTCTTTTGATGTGGACAACATCTGAGCACGTTCCTGACGTCAGATGTGTCGCTATCAAATGAGACCAATACCAACACGCTCAGTGATAGTACACCAAAGATACACGTATTTAAATCTTTAAAATGGTTTTAAATGGTTTTTACCCTTAGGTCCCTTTCTATTTTGCGCGTCACATATGCCAAATTGGTATATATGAAGCTTTCAGAAGTAGTTCCGACTCCTAAATCGCAAAACTCAATTTAAAGCAAAGCATTTAATAAATTTAGCAATGGAAACAAATTATAGTCGACCAAGCCCGACGTTTTGATGCCCTGCACCACAGTATATAAAGACAAATTTTCGAGATTGTACCCCATTTGGGATCCACGGGCAATCATTACCCGCCAGAACAAAATTATGTTATAAAGTTGAGATTCATGTAAAAGTTCTTTGTGCCAATTATTAATTAGATATATCTTTCTGTATGAGATTTGTTTGCGTTTAAGTGATGTTAAGATGGGAGCTTATATGAGACCTATGTTTAATTTTGGGCCTACCAAGCACAACATATTCTCATGACACAAGAGCTATCGTAAAAGCTATTGTTGCCAAGTTTTGTATCAATTCCATCATTTATAAGGGAGTTATGGCACTAAAAGCTTTTTTCGGTAGTACAATTTGCAAGGGGTCAAATGCGTACCGATTCCAATAAATTTTGATAAGATAATTTGATGATAAGCCGTAAATATGCAATTGCATGTTTTATCCGCTTTAGAGCTTTATGTAAATTTTGGCATCGATTTGTTAGTGTATATTTTTGCATATTTTATCCTTCACAAAATTTTGTTCATATTTAAGTCAAACGAGCATTTTTGCCACATATTTTTAGTATATAGTGCACATTTAACCTTTTTGAAACATATTTTGATAAATTTTTTTTTAATTCTCAAAAGAACTGAACAAATAATAGATAAATTTCGGTTACCAGATGGCTTTGCTATTTATATCCACATAACCATAGATGTGTAACGCATATATCGGACGACTCAGAATCACTTTCTAAATCGATCTGACGACGTCTGCCCGACAGATAATTTCCTGTCCATATAAACTTTGTGCGCGAAGTTCAGGTAGAAATTTTGGAGGTAATTTTTAATGAAATTTGGTATACACCTTTTAATTGGTATAAGGCCGAAGCCTATTGAAAATTTTGAAAGTCGTTCTATAAGTACACATAGTAATTATACAAAATTTTTCCGGAATAGAGCTCATAGCCCTCTAATTATGTTACAATGCGGCCCAAAAATAATTTATTTTTAAAAATGACCTTACCATATTCTTTAGCTACCATACACATCTTACTGCTTAATAAAAATTAAAGTTTTAAACTTCCTTGTAATTGTTATTTTTGGCTGCTACATTTTTATAAAAGTTAATAGCTTATGGCAAAATTTTGCAGTGGTAGGTCCCAAATTTGACACATAAAAACCCCGTCTCCCTTAAATAACATTAAGACGAAAAAACTTAATGAAGATATTTATATCTAGATAATATTCGGCACAAATAACTCTGGTACGAATCTTAACCTCATAATATAATTTTGATATGTTGTGTTTTTAACTGCCCATGGGGTTCCAAATCGGGAACACTCGGATATTTGTCTGCAAAACTTGTGGTCTAGAGTATCAAATGACCGGTCTTGACCGACTATACTTTTTTATTACACACAAATATGTATCATCAAATTGTTAAATATTTTATCAAAAGTTATTTTCGGGAATAAAAAATTTTTTATTAATTATTTCATTTATTAATGACCCAATTTTCATTTATGACAAAAACACTGAAATTTATTGTTGTGGGAAAGCCAGTTTCTATGTTTTGTTGTTTAATAAGCATATTTTTTACAACACTCAGGGCATATTTTCAAGTTGTTTCTGCATAATTAATTCGCTGAAAACACTTTTTTAGGTCATATTTTCGGTTTCCCTGGTCATAAGCCTATCGGGTGATGCTATAATTTTTGCAAATGGCGGTAGAAGTCCATTAAAAGTCAGTTAACAGACACAAAATACACAAAAAAAATGGAGCGCTAAAAGAATACAGCGAATTGTTTCGATTTTTTAAAGACTGCATTTCGGGGTCCCCTGATTTCTCGTTTTGGTGATTGGGACTGGTCGGCAAGATCGCCCAATTTAACTGGCCTTTACGTCATTTTGTGAGTTTTCTTGAAGTCATGAGTCTATGTCTACAACCCTTAGGTCGGGGTTTTGAGATGTGTATTAAGTTTAAACTTAGTTTAACGTACTACCGGATTTTCCCGGCGAATTGTTATTTCATTAAAGACAAAAATTTTAAGCAAAACTAATCTCTTCCGTCAAAATTTTGAATACAAAATTGGTAATGGTGGCACAAATCTTTTTTCAGATTAACTAAACCTAGTTTAACTGAGATCTTATAAGCCCAGCCTTAGACTCTTTAAGTCATCAATGAGAATATCTGTAAGGAATACAGGAATCTATCGCCGCAAGTTCTGGCACGAGTGATGGAAAATGCCTTAAATCGGGCCCGATATAATTTTTTATACTTAATGAAAAAAAAAAAAAAAAATTAAATACAGACATCAGACAAACACAATCTGAAAGCAAAACTAAGTTTTTCATTTATTAAAAAAAAAATACAGTCAAAGAACATCGGGTAACAACTTTGGCACCACCTTCTACTATGTCAATGTAGACATGCCTATTTTTTTCCATATCCAGAGTCGTAAACCTTGATAGTCCTTTAAAAAAAAATCATGGGGAAAACAATATTTAACAATTCCTATAGCCGCGTTTGTAGAATTGATTTTAATTCAAATTTGAATTCTTCCTACTTTCCCCTTTAATACCCTTCTATTTCGTTGCCCTTGGCTGTACTTTTGTCAAACACATGTTAATTGGGTTACAACAATGTGTACATGTCATTTTTAATAGTTTTGGTTCCCTTTCTTTTTGGTTGAGGTATATATTTATTATCACTCGGTTATAAATAGGCTGTCATCTGTTTTAAAATTTACTAATCGTGATTAAATTCGAATTATTTATTTTGTGTTGAACACTTGCATTGTGTGTAAAATGAATTCAAATGTCTGTATAATTGGGCATTCAAAAGTCATTAAATTTTTATTGGATTTATGAAAATGCCACAGAGTAATTGAGGCGTATTAACAACAAAACATAAACGCATAATAAGAGTTAGACAAAAACTATGGGCAGCGATTGTAAAAATAGAAAATAATGTAATATGAACTCTTAGTTATAATTTTTAGGGGCTAACAGAAACCAAATGTTTGGAAGTCTTCTGACTTATCGAGACAATATAAAACACAAGTCTTCAACACGTGTGTAAAGCCTATACTTATATATGGCTGTGAAACGTGGGGCTTATCCAAAATAAACGTACGACATCTAGAGGTTTTTAACAGCAGATGTCTAAGACATAAAATAAAATACTTTCGGCCAAACACCATAAGTAATATAGATAATGCTTTGCACAGCCAACCAACATCCAATCTAATACACTCATAGAAAAATGCATCTACTTATTGATGATGCTTGGACATCAGAATTGTAACATCAATGTTATTACAAATGGCATCAATGTTATTAAAAGTGACATCAATCCAATTACGAACTTCATATTTTATGCGTCATCTATACATTGACTACAGTGACATCAATTCGATACCACATTTTGTGTATTATTAACATTGTTTTCATGTTTAAAAAGTAAAATAAGCAGTAAAAATTCCCATATTCTATTTTTTTAATTATTAGGTTAAAGACATCAAATTTTCAAAGTAGAATGATAACGAAAACCATATCGGGCATACTGCTGGTATCTTATAATTGAGAATTCTTCTGTAAGGAAAGTGCGGAATACAACAAAAGTGAAACAAACATGTGTAACGGGCAGGGCTGGCAGATTAAATTGTGAAAAAATCGCCAATTTCCTGAGAAAAAATAAACCAATCGTCTTTTTCTGTTTAAAAAATCATCAAAAAAATCGGACCATTTAAATTTAGATTTTAAACAAAGTTTGTTCGATTTTTATTTAAAAACAAGCAAACAAAAACATATTATATACATACATATGTATATCCCCGGATGTTTATGAAATTGTTTGTTAAATTTAACAAACGTTTGTTAAGGAACATTTTCATAAAAAATTTGTTTTAGAAACCTTTAATTGCTATGTTACTTATATAATAATCTAAGGTTTTTTTCAAAGTCTTAAGAATAGAAGATACTTTTAATCGGGCTATTTTCTAAAAAAATTCAAATTGCTATACCGTTCACCACAGAGAGTACATATACAAGTCCGTTTTTATATAAGTTTGTTACACCTTTTGTAATTGCTACAATATTAATGTTACGCCCTATACGCCCTATACGTATATACTCGTACATACGAGTATAAACGTATGTATATTCTGAATCCTAATGAGTAGCAAAGTTGATTTAACGGTGTCAATCTAACCATGTGTTTGTTGAAATGAGATTTCCGAAGACTATTATATAAACATTGCTATACATTTATATTAGATATAGTACGGAATAGTGTGCTATTATATTTCCGCCAGATCGGTCTACAAATGCCTAAGATATGAACTAAAAACCATGACTGCCTGTACTTTATACCCATAAATCTCTCATTTTGACCTGTAAACAAACCTTGACTGCTTTAAATCTTCTTTAAATTTATTATTATTTTTTCTTTTTTACCTGAAATATTCTTTCTTCACGAAATTAAAGTTTTGGCACCATGGCACCCATATAAGCTAGGATTATAAAATTTGGCTTAAAATGTTTCATATACATAGGTATATAGAGTATTAAACGTTAAAAATTAGCCAAACCAGTCCATAACTACACCTGCTCCCCACACGAGTGAACTCTCAATCTCCAAGTCAAGATTTTGGTAAGAGTATTTACTTAAATTGACTTGACTCGAAATTTTGCTTTTGCCTATAAAATTTTTTATGGAAAAGAACAAAAATGTTTTTTTCTGTGCTGCCTATTAACAAACATCAAAAGGTTTAAAATTGTCTTATTTTGAAGACTGAAAAAAATCGTCACTTTTTAGAAAAAAATCAGCAAATTTTCACTTTGCTAATTTCGGAACCAAAAATCGTCAATTCTGGCAGCCCTGGTAACGGGTAAGTAAATAAGAATGTTCTCTCACTTTGACTTAAGTCAATCCTAATGACTAAATTTTATGACATCGTGTCATTAAATTGAGCTAATGAGTCATTTCTCCGATGTTACTGAGTCATCGCACTAATGACATTTTTATTAAACTGACTACGATTCGTCATTTCTGTGATGCCAATGTGGCATCCCATTGATGAAATAGTTTCACTTGATGACAATTAAGCCAAGTGATGTTAAGACTGACATAACAATTATGGAAAGTATCATGGGGTCAAAAACAAAACATTTGTCATAGTACTGATGTCAAAATACATCAGCATATTAACGTCTTTTCTATAAGTGTACGATATTTTCAAAAGAAAATTTGGATGGATTGGAAATACACTGAGACCCAACATCGAAATAGCAAAGGCGACATTGCGCTATAATCCGCAAGGCTGAGACACCAAGAACGTGCAAAACATCATGGCGCACTGCAATAATGCAAGAACTTACTGCCCCAGTGTTCACATGGAACGAGGCCACAGGAGCCCCCAATAGAGACTGTTGGAAGTCAATAATTTTGACCTTTTGCTCCCCAGCTAGAGAATAGCGGAACATCAACAGAAACCAAAACCTAATATGATTTTCTAGAAACTTCCAAGAGTATTCCAATCAACTGCTTCCTACACATTTCAATTCCATAAGGTAGTTCGATATTTAATTTCTTTTTCCAGACCAAATAACCACAACCAACCAGACATTGATTAGCATAAAATGAAATAAAAGTGAAATGATTGCATACTATAAAGAAAAAACAAATCTATATTCAATTCTAAATAATTTATATTCCAAAAATGAGACCTTCATTAATATTAAAGCTTAGGGCTAATAAAAGATCTACAAAAAAAAAATACACACATACAAATCAAAGCCATAAGTCTCTCAAACTCCATTAAATGATCCATAAACATGCAACTGCTGGGAATTGACTGTGTCTACTTCTTAAACATCATCGAAAACATAAAAGCAGAGAAAAACTTCAATTAAATCATTAAGTAACATTACCGATATGGTCGGACATTAAACTAAAATAAACGAGTATCGTTCAAAATCAAACACATGCATAAAAACAAAACTGATATTGAAATTACACGCCTTAATTTCAAATTAAAAAATAAAATACAAAAGATTCTTCAACGAAAATTTGTTATTTCGATAGAAGAGAATTAAATTAAAATACGAATTGCAAAGTAAAAATTATGGCAACGTGACAGCCCGAAGGACTAAGAGTTAAGAATGAATAAGAATTTGTAAAAGGTTTTAATGTAAGCAGAATTTGAAAAGCGCTACATTTATTGGCAATGTTTTGAAATAAATTTGCTTAAAAATGTAATTATATAAATAACCACCTCTCATTACTATTGTTTTAAAAGGAGCACAAAATAGATAAATAAACAAAAAAAATTGGAAATATGTATTTGAAAGACCCGATTTTACCTAACGTAGGCATTGTCTTGTTGTAATTGCAATCACGGTGTTTGTTACGGAGCAGAAAATCCTTGCCCCCGGCTATTCAGATAAGCTTTAGTTAAGTTGTATGTACACGGCATGTTTTGTACATCTGACTTGTCAACTTTTCAAGTCACATGTAATTGTGCATGTCTGTCAAAATTGCTTTTGTACATAAGGTTTATAATATTTGGTCACACACGTACATGTAATATGCTTCTGAAATTGTCTCTGTTTTTTTGCATAGTTATTGCAGAAACCAAAGTAGTTCTCGGTTTAAAAATAGCGTGCTGCATCCACAAAAATTTTTATTTGCACCGTAAAAGAGTTCAGCCATCTAAACATTTTTTCCTTTAAATTTGAAGAAACCAATTTGGGATATTATAATGAAACGTTTTTTTTTTATATATATATATCAGCATAATTTGTATTCAATGGTGAAATTATCATACAACATCGGAATTGTAAAATATTAACTTCAGCCGGCTAATTATTCCGTCAATATTGCACCGCCGCTGCCGGTTTCTTCCCGGCATAGATTTCTGACACAGCTGATGTTAGACGGTTTGTCAGAAGAAAATAGAGCACGCTCTAATTGAAATTTTGTCCGATGATTTTGCGTCTGAATTTTACAGATGTAATGTTTTAAAGGTAACACACGACATGTATGTATTTTACAGTGGGAAATTTGACAAGTCAGTTGTAAAAAACATGTCGTATACGGGCACCTTTAGCGATTCGGGATTCTTCGATTCGGTATTTTCGAATTCAAGATTATTAAGTTCGGGATTTAGAGATTCCGATTTCTGAAATTCGGGTAAGAATAATCCTGATTTTTTGTGATTCTGAAATTAGAGATTTTGATACTATCCCATTTTTTTGTATGGTAGACGCAGTAAATATAACCGAATATAATTTGCATTCATTCGGATTTTTAAAATATGTAATTTTAAAATATAATAAGTCCCCAAGTATTTTTTGTTGATTTATTTCATTACATACTTTTTATAAAATAAGTCCCCAAACCAACAATGACATAAATCCCAAAAAACAAGAAATAACTCGCCAAAAATACGTTGTTGTTGCTTCCTGTACTTTGTTGTGAACTTATTTAATTATTTTTTTAATTTTTTTTTATTTTTTTTTTTTACTTATTTCCTTGGGATTTATTTCATGCCGCAATATGACAACAATAAATTTAGTGTTTTTATCAAAAATAAAAATTGGGAATTCAGCACGTTGTATTTAGATAAATCTTAAGCTGGGATCACACGATTGCCGCAAATGCACCAATATGACACAATTTTGATTGTGCTTTATTGACGCACAATAATGAAATTGCCCCAATCAAATATTCTGAAATCACACAATTGCCCTGTTTTCTACAAATTTAATTGCCGCTAGTTGGTACAAAGCGAAATGGGTGCAATAATTGCCGCAGCACAGTCACACGATTGTTCTTACTTGTGTCAACTGCGAAAACAGCTGTTGTGGTAGCTTTTTTTATTTGCGTGGAAGTTCTAGTTGGTTTGGTCATTAAAAAAAAAGAAAATTGTATCATATATTCAAACGAACTTTTGTTGAATAGTTTTATTGAAAATTTTTTATGGAAAATATATGAAATTCCAAAAATTTAACAGAGTAAAATTCTACTTTAAAATATATAAAAAAATGGAGTATATTTCTAATCAAATTTAAAGAATGCAAATTAAAAATACTTGTATCGCCTAATAATATTATTAAAATAGCAGTACCTCAAATCTGCAACTTTTTGAATTTTACTACCGATATACTACCGATAAATTTATTAAAAAAAAGGCAAATATTGGCGCCTATTGTGTTGTTTAATTGCCGCACAAGAATCCAATAAATATTGGTACATTTTTGTTATTTTTATTGACGCGCGGTTGCATATCAATGAGTCACACGATTGCCGCACCAGGGTTGCATTTTATTGGTAAAGGAAAGCACAATATTGTCCTCGATTGGTACATGAGCCATTTTATTGTGCAGTCACATGATTGGGGTATTGAAAAGTGTGAAAATTGGTGCATTGCGGCAATCGTATGATCCCAGCTTTATTAATAATTTATTAAGAATAATGTTTGTATTCCCGAAAATAAATTATGATAAAAAATTTTCATGTGCCCCGCAAAAAAAAGTGAAATGGCAAGTTGCTTTATTAAGCAATTTGTTTTTTTAATTTTCTTTTTTCTTGTCTCCCAATTCGATTGTAGTTGTAAAAGGGTATAGGGTGATAATAGGGTATAATATGGTGGGCCAAATAGAGGAATGTAAGAAAAGAAAAAACTCACTGTTTATTGTTGGGGCTTTGTTGAAGATTTGATATTGTTACAAGTAAGAACTGAGTATTTAAAATTCCTATTCACTTTATAGTCTTATTTGTATAATATTTTTAGTTTTTTTTTAAGTTTTTGGAAAAAGTTTCCAGACGATCTGGAAAGTGAAATGCGCATAGAAACTAGATTTCCCTCAACAAAAAATTTCAGTGTTTTTATCAAAAATAAAAATTGGGAATTTAGCACGTTATAGATAAATCTTATTAATAACATTATGCTAGTTGAAAAAACAGACAAGTCGGGCACATGGCGTCTTAACATAATTCGGGTACGCTGAATCCAGTGGTGCCCACGGTTTTTTAAGATTGGCTCTGGTTTTCGAGATATACCGTTATTTCGAAAATGGAGGAGGTTGCACAACATATGCTAGCGTAACTCAAAAACCCTTTAGCTAATTGAAAAAACTTAAAAAACCGTAATTTTTTTTTTTGGAAAAAAAATAATTTTTTTAACAAAATTTCCAAATTTTTGTTTTTTAAAAATTCATAAAAAATTGGAAAATCCAGCTATGCTTTTATTTTTTTGCAGACGTATATAAAACGATTCCAAACAAAACAAGCCATAAATGATTAAAATCTGTTTGCAATTTTGATTTTATTCACAAAAGTCGACAAATTTTAATTAATTTAAGAATTTCATAAAATGCAATAATTGTATGGGAGCACCCCTAAGAGATGGGGGCTCCCATACTAAAGGGTTTTTGAGCTACGCGAGCATATGTTGTGCAACCTCCTCCATTTTCGAAATAACGGTATATCTCGAAAACCATAGCCAATCTTAAAAAACCGCGGGCACCACTGGATTCAGCGTACCCGAATTATGTTAAAACGCTAGGTGCCCAGCTTGTCACGAAAAAAAGTGTCAATTTCTTGCACAGTGTAATTAGGGATGCGATTTCCATTCAAATGCATGTTTTTTATCGATAGCTATAGACTATAGTCTAAGAACGATGTCGACCAATTACCTTTCCAAATCATTAAATTTACGTTAAAATATATTGTTGCATATCCCAGGAACAACTTTTTGAATTTGGGTAATGGGTCGTAGTTATTTCATACGTTACCTGGTAAGTAGTTGTCATTACAATTGTCATTATTCTGAAAACCTCAATAAGTACTTGCTAGTAATGACCTTAGTAAGTACTTTTCACTACTATTATTTGCAGTTATGAATATTTTCTAACTAATAATCAGCTAAATAATTACTTATTAGTTTTCTTGCTTTCAGTACTGAATATTTACTTACTGGTAACTAGCTCCATAACTACTTATTAGGTCTATTAACTAGCGCCAATTAAATATAAACTAATTATTTTTTACCTTCTAGTAAGTATATTGTAAGTACTTACAATTCAACTTCTTGGTAGTTAAATAATAACTAGATATTTTGTGACTTCTAGTAAGTGTATTGTAACTACTGAATTCTGTGGACAACTCGAACAAAAATAAGTAGTTATTCAGTCGAAAAATAAGTAGTGTTTATATTTCTCCAATGTTACTTGCTAACTTACCAGGTAAGTAAAGTTTTTGCTGGGATATTAGTGAAACTTCATATTTTTGCATATTTAGGTTTTAAACGCATATTTTTGCATATTTTTACAGTTTTGAGGGATTTTTTTAATTTCCATATTAGATATAAAAAAGTTCTTAAAATAATTTTCAGTACACAAAAAAACTTTCCAAAAATTTTTTTAAATAATAAATAAATTCTTTTGGAGCTTTGCTTAAAATACAATATTTTTTATTTTTAACCGATGCAGTAACTTACAAGGTGAAGTTTTCCAATGGGTTTAAAATATTTTATCCAAAACTGTTACAAACTACTTGCTTAGCACATGTGTTATACCGCGATGCAGAAAATTTAGAAACCAATTCGATAATATTGCAGTTTTTAATGAAATGTATCCCTTGATTCCTTCCACCGCAGCCAGTAGTGGCTTGATGCTTCAGAATTCTATTCAAAAAACTTCAATTAATTTAAGAATGTTAGAAGAGCTTGTTGATGTCCATGATTGTGCCAATTAAAAAAGTAAAAGAAATATTAAATTAAGATAACAGCAGAAGTCAATTAGCATTTGTATTCTCCAATAACGGATATATTGGTGAAACAATAAATAAGTAATTAGGAGGGATTTAGTTCACTTTATGCTCAAGTCAGATTAATTGATATTGCAGATAGTAAAATTTACAATGTGGAAGGAAGAATAGCCCGACCAATTAAAAAAAAATCCAAAACGTTTTACAAAAAAAAAATAATTAAGGATTTAAAAAAATAAAATTTCAAATATTTTTGATCAGATCTGGAATCAAACTGGGATCTGAAAATAAATTTCTTCATAATGCAGTGGCATTCTTCAAGTACAAGAGTTTTCCTTTTAGAAAACAGTACTTATTTATTTAAACAAACAAAAATTTGTTATTTTAGTTTTTTAAAGATATTTGAAAAATAATATAATGAATTTTTTATATTTTTGTTTTTAGTAAAATTAAAAAAAGATTTTTTATGGAAATTTTCTTAGTTTTTAGTACATATTTTTTATTTTTTTAATGCATATTTTGGAATTTTTAGTGCATATCTTATGCGCATATTTTCGATTTTTTAGTGCATGAAAATCTCATCCCTATTAATAATAAATTTTGTATTCCCGAAAATAACTTTTAGGAAAAATATTATCTCCTATACAAAAGGTTCTAGCTGTGGATGGATGGGTATCTTGTTAACAATAACACACATATTTTATGGGGAATTTAAGACATAAAATATAAATTATTTGATTCTTCTATAGGAAAAGTTCCCCGCTTGTGTATATTTTTTGTTGAAAAATCTCGCTCTTCTAATAAACAAAATTACGAAAATTCTAATCAATAATCAAAATACATGAAGTGGAGCCAATGGGCAAATCGAATACGGAGCAAAATATCATTGAATATATTTAATATTTTCGCCAATATTTTGTAGGGTACCACAATCATGCAAAGGTCTTTATAAACATGTCAAATTAATTTCAAGAAAATGAACAATAACAGCAATAAAAATTCAAAATCCTAAAAACCCGATTGTTATGTGATTTAAATTTAAAGTCAATTTAAATTGCTGTCCATTTTAAGTACCAGAAACACTGTTAGCGAGTCTTTCAAAAAATAAAACATTAGATGATAGTTTTTAAAGTAACTAAGAAAAGGCAAGAGCAAACCCAACACCATTTTACTTCAAAAATTTAACTGAGACCAAACTGATCATAATGTCAAGATTTTTGGTTATAGAACACGCAATGTAAACTTTTTAGCCTAATATAAAACGATGTTGCGATTTCCCACGCTTCCTGAAAAAAAGACAGCAAGCAAACCAAACGATCAAATAAAAAAACACACCCTCAAGCTTTTGTTATTGACTCATGTGCAACTACTGAAAACTTCAAATTGCAACAATTTAACCAGGCAATTTCACATCACAAAACACTACAGACATACTCGTAGTACATCACACATTTCCGAATAAAATTGGAAGAAGTAAAAAAAGTCTCTCTTTCTATAAGCTTCTGTATTTCGCGCCCTCTAGTAATGAAAACGATCAGTACAGCAACAACTCAAACACCAAAAACAAAAGTTTTTTTTTATTGTTTCATTCCACACTCGAATACACTTCACATTATTGTATGTTGCCAATAATTCTAAAAACGAGATTGCCTCCAGCTGACATGGTCTCCACCAATCATTCCCTGCACTTTTTTGTCTTTAATTTTTGTTGGATTTTTTTTTTTTTTTTTTTTTGTTGCCGATGTTATTACTATTGTTGTTGTTATCCAATTGTTAATTTCAATTTGTGTTGTTGTTATTTAGGCACTACTGTATCCCCACATTAGCTACTGTATCTCTCACATATGTATATAAACACTTTTTCAACTCCATTAAATCTCCTTCACTAACAAGTGTGGGAGCGTTTTAAAAAAATTGTATAATTTTTTATTAGTTGCTTTGTTTTTTTTCCAGAAACCAGCATGAGGTTGTTTTGTCAGAGCATTTCGAAGTTTAATTTTTATGTTTTTCACCTTCAGTTGTTGTTGTAATGAAAAACTCTTTTGTATTGTTTGGCATATCATTGATTGGAAATTCGATTCTATTTTTGTGTTAAAAAAGATTTGGTTTTTTTTTTCTTTCTTTCTAAACTCAATATACAAATGCCAGATCGTTCCATAGATTGGTCTTATTATTTCATTATGTCAGTTTTCGTTTCTTGAATTTTGTTCTTGTTTTATGACACAATGACAGAAAATAGTAAATAATTCAAATAATTCATGCACCAATTATTCCAGCTGCAAATGAAGATCCTTTTGCGAAATACATACACTCATAATGTTCAGTCGGTAGCTGAAGGTTTGTAAATTTACTTTTATTGTTATAAGCTAATAATTAGTATTGTGGTTATTTTATTGAACTGTTAATGGTTTTTAATCCAAATTTAGATATTTTAATTAGGCTTAAGTTCATTGAATTTAATTTGCATTAAATTATTTTTATGAAGAAAGGAATTTTTACAACATGGAAGATTAATTAAAATTGTTATTGATAATTTTCATTCTTGACTGACCTGGGATTCGAAGCCAGGTTGTCTGGCGTGTGATTCGAACCCAGGCGGCTGGTTACCCTGACATGTTTCGACCTCAACCACTAGGTCTCCTTCGAATCCCAGGTCAGTCAAGAATGAAAATTATCAATAACAATTTTAATTAATCTTCCATGTTGTAAAAATTCCTTTCTTCATAAAAATAATTTAATGCAAATTAAATTCAATGAACTTAAGCCTAATTAAAATATCTAAATTTGGATTAAAAACCATTAACAGTTCAATAAAATAACCACAATACTAATTATTGTTAACAGCTTAGGCACGAGCCATGTTTACATTTGTCCTTCAAGTTGTGCTGAAAAAGGTCAACTAGAAAAAAGAAAGACAAAAACAGGAAAAACCAAAAATGTACTTTGGACTTCAAGAAGAATTCTTGACAAAAGTACGAAAAAACAGAAGTAAGGAAAACATGTGAGATCAATTAAAAATGGATAATCATTCAAAAAGCAAATTTCGATCTACCAAAGGTTAAAATACAATTTGGTTTAAGGATTGATGTTTGACTACTGACGTCAGCAGTCATCGATGGCTGCGAGTGTAAGACGGCAAATCCCTCTGAGGAGACCTAGTGGTTGAGGTCGAAACATGTCAGGGTAACCAGCCGCCTGGGTTCGAATCACACGCCAGACAGCCTGGCTTCGAATCCCAGGTCAGTCAAGAATGAAAATTATCAATAACAATTTTAATTAATCTTCCATGTTGTAAAAATTCCTTTCTTCATAAAAATAATTTAATGCAAATTAAATTCAATGAACTTAAGCCTAATTAAAATATCTAAATTTGGTTATAAGCTAATCTTATATTCTTTAAATTAATATTTTTCTTCCCAGGAATTCCTGCGATATTTTTTAAAAAAAATTTGAAAAAAAAAACAGATAAGAAATAGCTTGCCACAAATAGTTATTTTTTTTAACAAGAGCAATAAAATGTGCTAAATCGGAATAAACAGAATAAGTCCACGCGCATTTACATAAAGATTTTTTTGTCGCAACAGTTAGCTGACTTTTTGACATTAAATTGTTCAATGCTGCCATGGCCCAATTAGTGGGTCTGCACAAAACTACAACAATGCAACACTAGAAAAAACAACAGGCATTTTGCTTGTGTAATTATGTTAAAGATGTCAAAACCCAATGCATTTGTTTTTGTAAAAAAAAAATGGACAAGATGTCAAAAACAATTGCAGGATAAAAACACAACTCTACAAAAAATCAGCAGGCATTTCGAGCAGACGTACCATAAATGTTTTTTATTCTTTCATTCGTGGCAGTAACTAATTGTTAATTTGGGAAATGTAGATTTAATATGCTTAATAGGCAATACTGACAACAACCTTAAAAGCAAGAGTACACATTTTTAAAAGCAAAATGTCTGATTTAAGAAAGAAATAAATTAATAAAGAAATTATGAACCTAACTGAACTTGCTGTCGAAACTTTAGATTTTAATTATGCTGGAAATATTCTAAGTGGTAACATATTTCTCTTGTACCGGGTCCATGATTGCCCATGATTCTTAAATACAATCCTTATGTACTGTGGTGTAGGGTATCATATGGTCGGCCTGGACCGATAATACTTTCTTACTTGTTTTTATTAATTTTTATGCAAAGACAGACTTTAAATTGTATTCTGTTCTTATCAATATTAACTTTTTCCGCAGGTCTCAATGCTTGGACCCTTGGGCTTAGCGAAAACAGTAGGTAACGGATATAAGAAAATAAAATATTCCACAAAAAAATTTCTTATAAGCGTTTTTTTTCTTTTGTGAAAATATACCGTCGGCTAAAATGCAAAAGTGCGTAACAAGAAAAAATTCGAAATTGGGTTCTTGATTGATTACACTGTCCAACACACAAAAAAATAGCAATGTTCTGCCAACTGATTCTTGTAGAGGGGACTAAAAAAAGTTATACGTGTATCTGCGTTTTAAAAGTTTACATCTGAAACTCATTGTACGGCCTAATAAAAGTTGCACCCATGTATAGTGAAATAATGTAGAAAATCGTGTGGTACTTAGGTTTTTGGTATATCGTGTCTTCAGAAGATTTATTAAGAAAATTAAAAGCAACATTTTTTTGGTATACATTAAGCCTCGAACTTTTCTTAAATGGGTCGTTTTGCAATTTTTTTTAAAAAAAAAAGCAAAAATCACCTTTAAAAAATATTCTGCTAAAATAATCTGCGAAAATATTTGTCATAAAATTCTACTATAGGTCTCCGTCACACTTAAGTCGAAAATGCAACTTAAATTAGCAAAAACTTAGAATTTGGTTTAGGGGTAAATTATACTTATGCCAAGATGGCGATAAAATATCGCGGAAAAATTATTTTACAACCAAACCAAAGCTACGAAAAGCAAATCAAAAACAAAAGTAAAAAATATTCTGCTCTATACTCTACCGTTATACTGTACACACAAGTTTGACGGTTTAAAAAACGCAGTATACTTTCAAAGTAAAATTTGAGTGAGTTAATAAATAAAAATTTTTAAAAAAAAATCATAGACAATTTTTAAGGATTTAGCAAATGTCTTATTGTTCCGAAAATACGATCTGTTTTGCTACGCCTTAACCAAACATATTATACCTGAACATAGAGTAAATTTCTTCAATAGCAAAGTGGAAGATATCTATAAAATGCATTTTGAATTGCATGCCTAAGCATTGTTACTACGGCTTAGGGATGGGAAAATTGAACAAATATATCGATATATATCGTATCGATATTTTTTAAGAGTATCGATATTTATTAATTAAAAATATCGATATACCGATGTATCGAACGTATTAAGCTGAAATTATCAAATTTTTAAACTTACTTTACCTATGTCAATATATATGTACACGCAGAGAAACAATATGTTTAAATATGGTCACATCCAACAAAACTATTTTTAAAGAAAATTTTAAACATATTATGTTTAATTTAACCATATTATTGTCACCGACAACCATATTATTGTTAAATTAGTCCTCCACCAGGAAGCTATAACCATATTATGGTTGCCTCTAAACATGTTATGATTAAATATGACAATAATTTGTTTTTAAATCAACAATAGTATTTTCCTCTTTTCCAAGAGCAACATGCTATGGTTGAAAATCAACCATGCTATTATAAATGTTAAACATATTTTAGTTATTATTAATCAAACCATGTTCGGAGGGAATCATAATATGGTTATGCTTTCTTAATGGAGGACTATTTTAACCATAATATGGTTGTCGATGACAATAATATGGTTATATTAAACATAATATGTTAAAAATTTTCTTTAAAAATAGTTTTGTTGGAGGTGACCATATTTAAACATATTTTTTCTCTGGGTGTATTTACATACGTACAAGCATATTACATGTAATTCCATTCTAACTTTTTATTGTTTCTTTTAATTTCAGATTTACTGTCTGTCCCTCGATTTCATTCGCTAAACTTTTATTTAAAACAAAAACCAATGTTAAAATTTAGTTTTTCAGGTGAGTTATGCGAACGAAGTTTTCGTTTGAAATCGAGGGACCGGCAGTTAATTCTACAATAAAAAAGATTCAAAAGTGTACAAAAAAATGTTTATTTATTCGTCATATGAAATCTAAAAAAAAAAAAATTAATTGTCAGTAAACAAAACTTGTGACACGTACTATGCAAGTAAACTGTGCAATATTTAATTTTTAATATATGTGTAAGGACATGCTCAAATAAAATAAATTAAAAAAAAAATATTTTTTTTTTATTATTAACATTCAAACTTTGATGAGTCTATTGCTGCTAATATGCCATAATTAAGGCGATTCTTTGCATAATTCTAAGAATCCTTTCCAGAATATTTTTTTCCGCGCTTATATTTTTGTTGTCATCTCTTAAAAAACCGAGACAAAACTGAACTGTTTAATCTATGAAAATGTACAATGGAAAGGCGCCGTTATTTTTTTAATATTAGTTAGTTATTATAAAGAGATCTTAAAAATATCGAATTCGATAGTCGTTGATTAATATCGATTTATAGATATATGGGTGTTTTTTATATCGATTATAATTTTTTTAAATATCGATATTTTGATATATCGATATGTATTGCCCATCCCTACTATGGCTTAATGCTTTGGTTTAAAGGTAATTAAAGTTTTGTTCTAATGTACTTCTAAACACGGTATTTGTACTTTTAAATTTCAACTTTAGAGACAACGAAATTCAGATATGGTAGAGATGTGTTTGTCAAAATAGTGCGGAACTAAAATGAAATTGATTTAATTAACCCTTAAACTACCTTTTAAGTTTTTGCTTATTTCTGGTATTATTGTTAAACAGTGTGTTCGGAGACCTATAGCAGAATTTCATGACAAATAATTTTGTAGAATTTTTCCACCACATACATCCCTGATCTAAAGGTGATTTTTGTTTAAAAAGAAATGCAAGAAGACACATTTTCAGAGGAGTTAGAGGGTTAATGTATACCAACTAAATGTTGTTTTTAATGCTCAGAATAAATCTTCTGAAGACACTATGTCCCAAAAACCTAAGTATCAAACGATTTTCTACGTTTTTACTACACAACGGTGCAACTTTAAAAAAGGCCGTAAAATGAGTTTCAGATGTAAACTTTTATAACGCCGATAAACGTGTATCTTTTTTAGACCCCTCTACAAGAATTAGTTGGCAGAACATTATTATTTTGAAAAAAAATTCATTTTGTTGTACAGTGCTATTGTTTGTTTTATTCAACTACATGTTCATAAAAAATTTTAGATCCCTGCGATCAAAAATGTCGACTTTATTAAAGAAATTCAAACGCAAAGTACACCATGTTGTTATTGATTTTGTAAAGTTTCTTGCTTCTCCTTTAAAAAAAAATAAAAACTGATGCTGCGCCCTTTTGCATTTTAGGTGACGATATGTATGTGCCTCATAACATATTTTTTATATTGACAAATATTGAAAAAGACACGGTGCATTTGCCATAATTTTCTATAAGCGGTTTTTTTTCTTATATGAGATGTTCTTATATCCGTTATCTATTGTAAAGCTAATAACTGATTTCGCAGAGTGTTTTCTTAATATCTTTTACGAGTATTGTTTTAAATAAAGGATTTCAAATTTATTTTAAATGGTTATAACTTTGTAATTTACCATAATTTTTTAAATTTAATTATTTATTAAAGTGTCAAAAGTATTCACGAAAGGAGAAACGTTCTTAAGGAAATTAGTTATTAAATAGATGGGAGGTGTGTGAAATAAATAACTAAAACAAGAGTTTTGTTGCACTAAAAAACCTTCACAAATACATTTTGTTAAATATAATAATTAACTTTTTTTAATATAATACATATGTAGGTATGTATGTATGCATATTTAACACAATATCAATATCAAACAAGCCCCAGCGGTAAATACTGATAGGATCGCAATTGGCAGGCCTTTTTGAAGGCCTCTTCAGAAGTATGCCTTCCATAAGGTATACATTTATTTTTGAAAGACCTTCCAAAATATTCTGTACACATTCACTACTCCCTTCTTGAAGAAGGGAGAAAGGAAGTTATTGTGTTTTTTTTAGTGACCCCCCTCTTTGGGAATGGAACAAGTTGTTATTAAAGAGATTGTGGAAAGGTTTGCGACAACCTGTGTAAAAAATAAATAAGTATGGAATGCGGCGAGGAGGGCTTGAGTCTGCATAATTAGGCCTTTTAATAGGCCTCTTTACTCATTCTTGTTACCACTAAGGATCTTTATTTTTAATATTTTCATACAACTGCATATCCATTTAATAACTCTTTAACTACTGTCATATATTTACAACAATAAGTAAATTGTTTTTCTTTATAATCCTATTCAACAGATTTCGTACAAAAACCTGACTTTTCAACTCCTGCTATTCTGGTATCTACTAACACTTGTTGCAACAAAAGGCTAGCGCCAGTTTATCCCACCCATAACTCAAAAAAAAAACAGAAAAGATTGCAAAAACTCAGCATGACCTGCTGCAAATGTTGTTGCTATTGTTTGGAAGAATCAACAAAAATTATGTATAAATATTCAGCACGTGTAAAGGGCACTTGTTGCATTTGCGACAATGCATGCAACAAATTACAACAACAATAATATTACCTTGTTAGCCAATTATTTACTTAAAAACTCAATTGGCAAAGTAAGAAAAATTTTATTTCTGTTTTTAATGAGTACAAGGCATTAGGGAATTTAAGATTTTCCGAAATTACAAAGGATTCTTATTATCTGTTAAAAGTAAATTTTGTATAATTATTAAAACTTTTAACAAAAGACAATGCAGGACTCTGACGCAAATCAACTGATCAGATATTTACAGGGTGTTTCACTTTCTATATTTAAATTTAAATCTTGTGTGAGATATCATCGACATTTTTCATTCGTGTGAAAGGCACTTTGTATGAAATACAACATGGTGCAAATATCCGCCACTTCTTTGCTTAGCGCCGCGCATCTAAAACGTGCAATTTCCATGACTAAGGGCCACTGTGGTTTGTGGCTTATTCGCATAGACCTGCGACTTACGAAGACCTCACAAGATAAAATCTAACAAGGTCAAACGCGCGGTCGCAATGGACAGCTTGAAAGACCTCCACCTGCAGTTTTTACTATTAGATCGTCGTTTTAAAAAGTTTTGCTTGACTTCGTACTTGATCCAAAAAATGCTCGTAAAACTAATTGCGTTTTATTATATTTAACAACCTATTATCTATATTAATATATTTATACATGTATATAAAATTGTAAATGTACTGACTAATTTATCATCGCACAGTCTAAACACCTGAAACTAAAATTTGGACCGGAGGCTGGTTTCTTGCCAAATCGATCTTCTAAGACGAGATTTGGGAAATTCGTTTATGGGGTAAAAAAGGGTAAACACAAGTAAATTCGCTAACTTCATATCACCTAAACTTAAAGAGCTACAAAAAAAAATTAAATGCTTATCGCTGTTCATTAAAAATAAGCCGACAGGTATTTGCTACTTTTTTGAAATATTGCCCTATTGGCGAGTAAACGGGTAAATTGTGTATTTTGGAACTTTTTTGTCACGCCATCTATCTTTTAAACCACTAAACATATAAATAAATATTATATCACATTTGTAACTTTTATTAAAAATACAAATATATATTAGAAATTTTTCGAAATTCGAGCGTTTAAAGGTTAGAAATCATATCCAATACAGAAAATTTATAATAAATGATTTTGCATAATCTAAAACTCATGTGTAATCTAATACTCTGTAATCGTATGCATCATTTAACGTAATGAATTACTTGTAAAACCAAAAACCTACTTTGCCAATCTGGCTCACAAATACTAAGTTAAGCCATCTATAGATAAATATTATATATATATATTAATTCCAGAATTACGTATAACTGCAAATAGCTGTAAATACATACATATATTTTATCTATCTATTAAATAAATAATCATACCCATTTTTATACCCTTCACCGAAGGTAAAAGGGTATATATAACTTTGGTATTCCGATTGTAATTTCTACAATATTGATCTAAGACCATATTGAGTATATACATTCTGGCTTCTTATGAGAAGGGAAGTTCGAATCCGGTTGTCCGTCTGTCCGACCGTTGATATGTGTTTTCCCAAGACCCCAGATATGATGAAGTCTAGGTTGTTACACATTTATGTCACATATAGTCCGGAATTGTTTGCTATTGAAATTCAGCAAGATCGGTTAATAAATGGCTGAGAAATGAGCAAAAAACCACGACTACCTCTAATTTTTCCCATAAATCCCATGTTGTTGTTGTTTATTAAATTCTTTTTTTCTGTATATCTGGAGAACGGCAAGAGCTAGGGCTTTTTTTTGGGGCGCGACCAATAGGGCCTGGGGGAACCGAACGGACTGCCGGGTATCACGGACGATGTGGCCGGTGCTCAGGAAGTCCGACTCGGAGTTGTTGCTGGGCAGAAGCAGGGTCTGCGTGAGGACCATAATAGGAATCATCACGGGTCATTGCATGATAGGCAGGATGGCGATGAGGTTAGGATCCGACGTGTCGGATATGTGCGGGTTGTGTGAGGACCCGGAGGAGCTGGAGACGGTTGAGCACATTTTGTGCCGCTGTCCCAGGCTACAGGGCAGCAGGCTGAGGTGGCTGGGCAGCAGATTCCTAGGCGAATTAGGGGACGTCCCGGGCTGTGGGCTCGAGAGTCTGATAGGATTCGTAATGGGGATGGCCTGGCTGCGCAGCAGGAGACTGGGAGCTAGCCGCACATAGGGCGGATTGGTGTTGTGTTGAGTGAGGCTTTTCTCTCGGGTTTGGTCAGAACTTCCTTTTCTCATCTATTCTTATCTGTTCTTATCTTTTCTGATTCTTTTGCTGTTTCTCTTCACCTTCTTTTTTCAGCTTCTTAAATATAAACAAGGCATCACAATGGACCGTATTGGTCTCTGGGTGAGGGTGTGAAGGAGACTTCACACCAGCCTTTCTACCTACCTACCTACCTAGGGCTTTTAAATTTGGTACAAAAATCCTGGTTGCCAATACACCAACTGTCGAAAAAATAGGCGGGATTGGATAAGTGGGTATGGCACTTCCCATACAAAGACGTTATACATTTCTGTATATCTATACAAACATATCGGTTATCAATACACAGTATCCCACAAAATATGGGTGGGAAAGACATTATTGAAAATACTCAAAATTTTTAATTTTAGGGCCTAACCAAAACAATTTATTTTAGTCAAAACCCTTAATATCTCAAAACGAGAAATTTCGACTTAAACCATTATTATTTAATGCCACAGATATATTGTATATGTATATTTATATAAATATCCTTTTGTTCTTATTGCACCATGGTGAAGGGTATATAAGATTCGGCATAGCCGAATATAGCACTCTTACTTGTTATATATAAAATTGTGACTTTACTGACTGACTCATTGATTTATCATCGTAAAGCCTAAACGCCTGAAGCTTAAAAGTTGAAATTTTGAACTCGGATTTGTCTGGAACCATGAATTTTCTTAGTGTAAATGCATCTTTAGCTGTGGTGATACCCCAAAATCAATCGAAAGGAGGTCTCCAAAAGACATACATAAATATGTATGTATGTACATATACATACATATGTATACATATACATACATATGTATGTATATGGGGGATTTCATGTCAAGTGACCCAACTTTTGAAATCAAAGTCTTCCGATTTGGAAAAAATTTGCACCACGGTTAGCCCTATTGGATAGTAGTTCAGACACAAATTAAACACCAATAGGTAATAAGTTACATCGATGAGAAAGAAAACTTGTTTGGCCAAAATGTCAAATTTTGACCCCCTCTAACTTTGCCGTTCATGTTGAAAATTTACTATCCAATAGGACTAACCGTGGTGCAAATTTTATCCAAATCGGAAGACATCGATTTCAAAAGTTGAGTCACTTGACATGAAATCACCCATATGTATTTGATAACGCGGAAAAAATCCTAAGGTAAATCTAATGGTACCATTTTCGTTATTGTCTTTGAAAAATTATAACATCAATCTAGCACCAAAACTCGTATACCGTTTCAAACTTCGTTTCCAATGATTTCACATTTTTATATAAGTAGATGATTTAGAGAAAAATGTTAATAAGCCACCAAACTCTTTAAAATTATGATTAAGAATTTTATAGACCATTTTTTCTTTACACTATATTAAAGAAAAAATTTATATGATCCCCATTGGAATTGTAGGCTTCATTTATATTGGCATTATAGGTTTGATTTATACTTGCCTTCAATACTTGAATTCAAGTATAATTATCACGTGTTTAAGACTGGAATTTCTTTCACTTTAATTCAAAGCTTGAATTTCAATATATTGACATTGTTATGTTCTACTAGATTTCCAGTATCTATTTTGCTGGAGTATGCTATTGAATTCCACTGTAATAAAAGTATAATTCAAGGCTTGAAAATGGAAAACAGGACTGGAATTACACTTTATTTATACTTTAACTCCAGCAAAATTGCTTATATTTCAAGGAGTCTTAGATGAATATTAAAAAAGTTCTTTATTTATAAAAGTTACCTAAGTATTCATTATCATCTTATTAAAAAGAAAAATATTAAAGAGCTTAACGACATGTTTTTCATAAAAACGTCTGTCGAACGATCACAAACAAATATCGGCATTTAATGCAAAAATAAAATTTAATTATTAAAATTGCAACAAAATTTAGTTAAATTCTGTTCTTAAAAAATTTCTATAAGTTAACGCCCATTTTTAATATTTTACCCAGTCTTCTTCGTTTTGGCCATTTAATATATGAATCATATCTTCTTCCGCTAGGGAATATTTCCGAAATATGGCATATCTAAATTCTTTTAGTACAGGACAGTTACCAACAAATTTTTGGAATATTTCATGTGCCTGTAAGTTGCACAATTAACAAAACTTGTCTTCGTTTGCTGCACCAAATCTGTTATAGTTTAGTCCAATTAGCCCTCTGCGTGCTTTAAATAACCATGTGATTTTATCTGTATTTAAGTCATCATTAAAGTAATGTATTCCTCTTTCACAATCCAGATGTTTATAAATTCTTGTAGTGGCTTTTGATTTACTCTCCAATCTTTCATTCAAAATATTGATTTTCAAGTTACTAAGCAATTCCGTACTAAAGCAATTCCATTGTGGTTCCGTGTGTTTGTTTCTGGCCGATGAATGTTTAAGGAAGTAGCTTTCGATTTTAATTCGTTTACATAAAAAAGGTTGCGACACAATACAATTAAGGATAAATGGCGAGGTAATCTATTCGGTGTGTAATTGTAAATTATTCTGCTTAAATATTTAAGATGAAGTCCCAATGTATAAAGATGGCTGTCTTCAGCAGCGGTTTTAAACATAATAATGTAGCTGGGGGTGAAGGTAGGTAAATGTTATATTCTTTTCATGAAATATCGTTGCAGCTTATCAGCATCATCAAAATGGCTAAAGCCCAAAACCTCAGCTGCATAGGCTTGAATTGCTCTGCACACTGCAATTTAGACTTTCCACGTCATTCTTAGGTTTATACCTTTTTCCCCTATCATACCTTTTTCCCTATCAAACTTTCTACCATATGGCCTGGAACAGAATAAAGTAGTTTTAGTAGTATCTGACGAATGCTCTGTAGCGCAACAAGGTTCAAAATTTCGAATTTTGTGCTTCACCTTCAACTGCAAAGACTACTACAACTGCGTATTCCGTTGACACAACTTTGAAACTGCCGTTTTTAATATTTCACAGCTTGCAGCGCTATTCGCAACGTTGTACCACAGCGACTATTCTGTTTCTTACTTAAGTCCACCTTCGAAACATTCATGTAGATCATAAAGGGCAAAAATATCCTTGTTTAACACCTGATTTTGTTTGGAAATATTCTGGAAAGTCTTTACCAGTCCGCACATAAAATTGTGTATTAGAATATATTCTTTCTATGAACTGGACAAATTTGTACGATACTCCCATCTTAAAGAGGTTATAAATCAGAGCTTTTCTTGAGGCACTATCGAACGCAGCTTTGAAGTCCAAAAAAAACATAAACTTAATTTTTTTTTTTTTTTTTGCTTACTTTATGCTCACAATAGCTGATAAGTTATAAATATTGTCAACCGTGAAATAATTTCTGCGAAAACCTGCTTGGTACTTATTAAGTACTTGATTACGTTCTACCCAGTTTAACAGTCGATCATTTAAAATGCCCATCATTACTTTAACAGCACAGTACATAAATTAGATACCTCTATAATTTGCAGGTTGACTGGGATCTTCCTTTTTGTAGATAGAAAAAACAATAGGTTTTGTGAAAGAGTTATCTACCTGGTTACTGGCAAACGCATTATTTTATACTGATAGCATTTTTGTGTAGAATTCATTTGTAAAAGGCATTTATAAAAAAATCTGTCTTCACCTGGTGCTTTGTTTAGTTTAACCTTATTCAGCATGGCCTTAATTTCGTTCATAGTTATTAGACTATCAATCAAAATATCTTCTTTAAATATTGATGCATAGTGTACTTTTGTTTGTACGGGGTTTAGTAAATTTTTAAAAAACTGTTTAAAATCAGACATTGCAACCAGTTTGATATTGACGATTCTGTATTTCGTTCACCAATTTCAAACATTTTTTTTTTTGCTTCTAGTATTTCTATATTGCTGTAGCAATTCAAATCTTTTTTGACTTGCTCTATTTCATATGTTATTGTACCATTTGTTTTTGGGCTCGAACGAGATTTTCTTTAATGCTGCTGTGGATGAGGCTTTCTTTATTACCCCGGGTCTCTACGTAGCAATATTTATTGTGGCAAACGTCAAATTTGATTGCTCCATAAAACTTGCGACGTGTGGACCGCATATTGCTATGAGTGGCAGTCCATTGCGCAGTGATTGCTCTTTGATTGCTTGAACAATTATTGCTTAGCAGTCTGATTTTAAATCAGCTGTCATTTATCTGGTTTTTCATTTCTCTATATGTTTGCTTATGGCAATTTCGCGTGATCTCCAGCAATATAATCAGCAGTTATTGCGCCATTATTCTGCCATTGTTCTGCAGACATTTTTGCTTGGGCTTAGCAAAAAAAAAAAAAAATTCATTTAAATTAGTTTCTGTGTTTGTTATAGATTCTAAGTTCTTATTAAGCTTTGTTTGATATTGGTCTTTCTCGCAACTTTTCCAGCGAAGTTTCGGCAATAAATGTAGCTTCCTTACAATTTCGTTTATGCTTTTAATCTTTAGTTTTAACATAATGGAAAAGTGGTCCGACCATACTTTCTCTTCGATTGTAAATTTGTCAATATATTGTAAAAATTCTTAGGATGAGGCACAGATATTACTGACAAATTCTCAAATTTATTTTATGTATGGCAAAAAAAAGGCTTAAAGACAACCATAAACTTGTAGTTGCTGCTAATACTTTTTAAAGTAAAGAAGACGGCAAAACAAATAAGTAAGTATATATTTAATAAAATGCTTGTGTTAATTAAGTTTATGTATATGCCCCCATTCCGCGCCAAATCGAATGGCTTAAAAAAATTTTTTTTTTTGTATTGCCCCAATTTTGCTATATGGTAATTTTGAAATTTTTTGCTTACTCCTTCTACGGATTCTTAAATTTCTTAAAAAAATCTTAAAAAATTAGAAAAAGTTGGATTTTTTTGTGAAATATTTGTTTTAGATGCTTTTTACAGAAAAAAAAATTCTTGGATTTGAAATCTTAAATCGGATTTTTGAAAATGAGTGTATCATTTGATTTTTTCGGAAATGCGTTTTTTAAGCCTCTATCAACCCAATAAGTTTTAAGCCCGGTCCAGTAGTGGGCCTTCCATATTTACTATTTTTTGTTCTATTTTACATATTTCCCGTGAAATTACCCACATTTTTTAATTTTAAATTTAAAAATGGTAAAAAATAACAACTTTAATCCATGAAATGGAAAATAATAGTCAAATTACTCGTGTCGTTCGGTATTTTGGGGTATAAAAAGCCAGCACTGATGCGTCATGGAAGCGTATCACAGATAAATTTAACAGGCTGCAGTGTAGCGGTTATAGATGGAGCTGCCAGTAAATCCTCAAGGACAAGTATTTGGAGCAAACTTGGCTGAAGTTTTGGAATAAGAGACTGAACTCCAAAATTCTAACGAGCGACAATAACAAACTTTAGAGGCTTTTCTATTTACATATCTCGTTAATAGCGTCTAATGGGTGCCACGTTAACCGCCTTATATTGATCTGCGTAAAATAGATACACAGAACTAATCATATATATTAATATGAATTTTATTTTATTCAACCTTTACTTTTTAAATTGTTGTGTAAAATAAATGTAATAAACATTTTTATATAAAAAGAAAAAAAAAAACTCAAACTCAATTAATTATACAACATATCGCACTTGTTCCTCTAAACAGCGTCAGCTCAAAATTTTTCAATTTTCACTTTTTGCAAGAGAACGATAAACAGTGGCCATATCTACCCACTGTAAAAATCTTAGATCGATTTATCTAGTATTTTGCCTAAAAAATGCATTTTTATCTCAATTTGTAATATAAGAATATATATAAAAAAAAAAGTTTTTTGTCTATACTGATAATTTATAAATTTTGAGTTGACTCTGTTTCGAGGAACAAGTGCGATATAGTTTAATTTTATTTTATTTATCTTTTCAATTTGAATTACTTTTTTTGTTGGTTTTATCAATTTCTTTGTTTTATTTTTAGTGGCCAAACTGTAATAGCATTATCAATAACTTTTTGGCAAATAAACAATGTTTCAGTGCCTAATACTAATTTAAATGCCAGTTGCATTGCTTTTCGAAAACGCAACTGAAGTTGAGTTGTGTCTATAATCGACCAATTTATACCCTTGTTCACCACAAGCGGTGGTGGAGGGTATAAAACACATTTCATTTTCATCACTTAAATTTTTTTAAATTACTTTATGTGTAACCCAATCCAGGTCCTAAACATTTACCTGTATTAATTTCATTTTCAAGGATTATGTTTATTTTGCTTACAACCATCGTTGTCCTTTATTTGGTCTTATTTTTGTTGTTGTTTAAACACAGTTGGAAATCACAGTTTTTGGCTAAAATTACACTTGTTGTCTTGTATTTTTAAAATATATTTATAAGAAATTATATTTATCCATCGGTTTGTCTGGCCTGCTGCCTGTCCACTCGTCTTTGTTTATTACGTGGGTTGCGTTTTTGCAGTTGTTTTTGTCATTTTACTCATAAATGAATGCCATAAAATTTTAGTCTTCTTCCTTTGGAACAACTTCTTTGCTCAATGCACTTGTTCGAGAGTCATTTGAAAATTTTTATTGTTTTTGCCAAATAATGATTTTGTTGTTGTTATACATCTTTATGGAATTATTATTTGTGTGTGTGTGTTATTTTTTCTTTAGAGTTCCTTGTTGTTGCCATTTGTATTGGCAGACAGTTTTGTTAATTTTTGTGGCGCCAGTTAAACAGTTGGTGTTCTTTCTTCTGAAATATTAGTGTTTTAAGTTGTTTTTACAAAAAGTACATAAGTACATACTTTACTATTTTGTATGTAATATGATTTGTAAAAAATTATTATAAACAATTTTTTTTTTTTCATAAATACTGTTGAAGTTTATAGCTTTTTGGCTATTCCTTTGATTGGTAGTATGAGATTTTATTTTTTAAACGAATTTTTCAAATGATTTGTAAGATTACGACAGGTACGTTTTGTTGTACAAGTCGATCCTTTAAAGTAAAACTGGCCATAAAAAAAAAAAATCGAGACTTTTTTACTCAAACAGACATTAATATAAAAGCACATGTCTTGACTTTTATTATATTAGTTTTCGTAACAGAAAGATCAATTTCTTAATGATGTTATTCCACATTTTGTCCATAACTCTTTTCGTACTGAACCGACTGTGCTGGATTTCAATCTCAAATAGCTTTGAAGAACTAAAACCAATTGGATGACTAACATATTGAAGGACATGGCTAAATCGACTTTCAATTTTAATGCGATTATTGTCGTTTCATCTTTGAAGTCGCTCTTGTGCTAGGAACACAACTGGGATAAACTTAGAATTTCGCCCAACACGACGAATTTTTCAGTAAAAATTCGCTGAGTAAATTCGTCGTATGAAGCACATTAATGACGACTAACTAGCAGCTTCTATACCTGAGAAAGTTGATTGCTGTTTGTGCAAAGAGAGAGAAATAGTGTGACCATATTAACGAAAATTATGCTTAAAAATTAAAACAGAATCAAAAACGCAACTTAAAATTATTTGTATAGCAAAATACTTTTCTTTTAAGTGTTACAAAAAAAAAGAAAAAAAATTATTAAAGTAAAAGTAACTTTATTTACTAAAATATTTCTAAATTAAAATCAAAAATGCTCACCTAGTACTGATTTATTCGTCGTTCGCCGCGTATGACGAATTTCGGCGAACGCTTTTATTTTTATATACACCAATATGTTTTATTTTTGGCGACGAATATTCGCGGCCAATAATTCGTCGTTCGTTCCAGTTGTGTTCCAATCATTATGTTTACATTGTTGGATTTCAAAGAGTACACTCGCTTGTGTACGTGTAGGACTTCAAATATTTAATATGTGTGAACATATTTTAACTCAATGTAATTTATTAAAAACGTTTGCCGTAAGTTAAAAATTAATGAAATTTATTATCAAAGTTGTTTGTGGGAATACTATTATTTATTAAAAGATTTTGTTTGTTGTGCTTAATTCCCTTTTTAAATAATGGATAAAAAAAAATACTGAAATTTATTGTTGGAGGATAAGCTGTTCCTATGCGCATTCACTGGTTGCTTATGCCAGATCGTCAGGAAACGTTCTCCTAAATAATTTTAGAAAAGCCAAAGCTATCAGCAAACAAAACTACAGAGGGAATGAGAATTACCTACAAACACTCAAAATGTCTTGTTTGCAACGATATCAAAGCTTAAACAAAATACCAAGCAATAAATCAGTGATGAGTTTATCTTTTCTTACATTCCCCCTACAATTATTTGGAATTCTCCCAACATTAATTGTAGTTGTAATTGGGTAAAGAAAAAACATATTAAAAACAAAAACAAAGTGCTTTTATTGTAATATTTCTTTAAAAATGATGCTGGTGCGAACGTAACCGTCAATGGCAACCGTTATCGTGCCATGATAACCGACTATTTGATGCCTGAAATTGAAGCTCGTGATCTCGGCGACATTTGGTTTCAGCAGGACGGCGCCACTTCCCACACATCGCATCAATCAATGGATTTATTGAGAGAACACTTCGGTGAGCACATCATTTCACGTTTTGGGCCGGTCGATTAGCCACCAAGATCGTGTGATATCACACCGTTAGACTTTTTTCTGCGGAGATATGTAAAGTCTAAAGTTTATGCGGACAAATTCGCTTCGATTCAGGCCTTTGAGGAAAACATCACGCGTGTCATTCGCCAGTTACCAGTCGAAATGCTCGAACGTGTCATCGAACATTGGACTCAACGGATGGACCATCTGCGACGTAGCAACGGCCAACATTTTATAGACATAATCTTCAAAAAATAAATGCCAAAGAATGTTCTTTCAAATGATAATAAACATTTCCCATTAAATTTGAATTTTCTGTGTTTTTTTTTTTTTAAAAAAGTATCACGCTTTACTTTATTTTATGTTCTGCCAGTGCCAGACGAAAAAATTTCGTTATTACGGTTTCTGTTCACATATGTAGGTGTTTATCGCTCATCTGATTGGGTGAGTGCTGCAGTGTCTCTCCTTCTTAAGCGAGTGTGGCCGCCATAATTTAAAATATTTCGAGCTAATGGATTTGGGTGCAGTTCCAACCTTTTTAAATATTTTACTGCATATTTCGTTATCATAGTTTTTACTAATGGCCCATTGAGATCCTTGTGGATATTTGAGTTTTTCACATACCAGGGAACGGCTATTCGAAGAAGTTTATTTTGGCGCCTTTGAATTTTTTTGATATTAGAAGCCGAGGCAGTGCCCCATAACTGAATACCAAATTGGCTTTAAGATAGAGTTGTAAAGTAGAAGTTTGCAATCGAGACTACGAACAGAATTTCTTCCAATAATCGAATTAATTTGAATTGCTTTTAGTTTCATTTGAGTTAATTTAGCTTCCATATGCCATTTCCACGTTAAACGCCGGTCTAGATGTATACCGAGGTATTTTGCATGCGAGTGTTGGGGTATTATTTGATTTTAATAGAGGGAATGTTTCTCGACGCAATGTGGATGTTATATGTTTTAACCATTGTTTTAACCACTTTTCCAGTTCAAATAAATGATCCTGTAAGTAACTCCATTTTCCTTAAATGGCGCGTTTTTTTTTTCTTTATTTTGGTCCGTTTTGAAATTTTAAAGTTTACAACGCTGTTAATAGCCATATCGGGCATGATGCTGGTGTTTTATAATTGAAATTCTGTAAGGTGTAAAACAACTAAGTAAATCAATCATAATAATATTCTACTTCTTATTTCACTTTTGGGTTATTTCAACTACGAGCTCGGGATTCAGTCAACTGTATAATTCTTGAATCAAGGACATTTTGAGATTGATTCAATCTCAGTTTAACTTAAGTCAATATCTTTTTCGGATTGAATAATCCGTACTTGAATCAATCTTTCTGTACTTGATTCAAGCAAATCCGTACTCACCGTACTATTGGTACCGCTTCGGATTGATTTGAGAACGGATGGATTGATTTGTCCTTTGAGTGTACGAAAAAAGTATAAAAAACGTACTACCAAAATCAAACGTTTATAAAATTTAGCTAAGTTATTTTCAGAATATAAAACATATTTGGTATTAAAAATAAAGGAATTTATTTTATATTTTTACTTCAGCAACTCCATTCAAAACTGTTGGTGCTGCGTATCAAAAATTCGTAATGGTCAAATATAGAATTCTCATTTGTTTAGAAAAATAATCAAACAGAGCGGTGAAACAAACAATTAATTATTAAGTTTACTAACATTCGCCCAAGTATTTCTTTATATTTCATTAATATTATGTATATGTGTTATTAAAAAAACTTCCCGATATTTAAAAATAAAACAATAAATTTATATTATGTTTCTTTGAACTTAACGGTGTTTTTTAAAAGACGAAAATTAAAGATTTTAAAGGCAAATAATCTTAAATAAAATATACTGCAACAAATTGCGATAATGTCAGTTATTATGTGCCAAGGATCCTTTTAGTAAATTATGACTTAACAGTCAAATAAATAACACCCTTTTTTAACAAAATTGCTCTGAAGGCTAAAACAAAAGATCAACCTGACAATTTTAGCATTAAAATGCAACATAATGTCAATTATAAAAAGGCAATACAAAATATATACATATGTATTTATGTTTGTACAAATGAAAAAATATATTATCAAGATGTAACTACAATTATATTATTGAGCAAAATTAATTGGTTAAGTGTGTCGTCTTTTAAAAGAATTGGGCTCTAAAGAGGGTGGAAGAAAAAGTTGGGGAAAAAATTAGTTTAGAAAGGTGGCTCATTAAACATAATTTTTAATAGCGGATAGTTTGAACCAGTATGATGGGCACGCTCTTAGTGTAAGGGCATTTGTGCTTAGGCCAGAGTTACCACTTTCTGGATATTTATTAAAAAAAATGTACTACTTTCGCATATTTCTATTTTCGCTATGTAAAGTTTTAAGTGACACTTATTTCAAGTGACAGCTTCATCAGCCGAATTTTTTCATGATGAATGAAATCTCTGAAGCAGTTGAAAACTTGCAACAACTTTTTCAATAAACAACACTAAAGAAAAGTGTCAACAAAAAAGGTAGAATAATGAAGGAAAAAGTGAAATATAGGCAAATCCCAGAAACTGTCCACCAACCGAAAATTTTTCAAATTAATCTAATTTAAATTTGTTTTTAATGTAATATTGGACTAGATGTATAATTTCAGAAATGTAAAAAAAATGTATTTCGATGATCACTAATACAAAAATTATAATCAAATCTTACCCTACATCAGATCTCTAAATGTTATGCGAGAAATTAAAATATTTTTAGGTGTTCATAAAAATTCTTTAGTGTTAATAAAGAAGGTCCGATTGTAAGATATATTTTTATTCACTCAGTTCTCTTAAATGTTGGTATAAAATTATTTTGTTAACTATTTTGGAAAGATTGATATTAGGTATGAAATGTCAGTTCCAAGAATTGTAACGTGCGTCGCGAAAAATAAGGTTTTTTTTATACTGTGAGTAGAATGAGTTTTTTTTTCAAGTCATCTATAATTTTATTTCAATTTCATTACCTCCTTTTAAGCAAATAAAAAATTTTAATTCTACAATAAGAAAATAAAAAATTTTGCTTATTAAATTCTGCAGCTTGCGTCACGATTTGAGTTATTTTAAAAATTGTATTAAAAACCGATTCAATAGTTATTTTCTTTTCTTATATCTTCGCTTCTTATTACTTTTCTTCAGAATAAGAGCTGTTGTGAAGCGAAATATTTGGCAGGTGTTTGGCAAAATTTTATATAAATAGCATTTATGTTTTAAATGTAAGCATATAGATATATAAAAGCCAGTAAGAAAGTATAGTCGGTCAAGCCAGAGCATATGACACTCAAAATTATGTTTTTAGCTTAAGGTTCATATAAGAGTCCGTTGTATTATATTATATAGATAAATGAATGTATCAGTATGAATTTTTTGCGACTTTTATGGCTAATAAATCAGTGAATGTTTAAGCACAGCTTAAACTCAACAGCTGTAAACAGTGCCCCATATATAATTTGTAGTAAGGAAATTAAAGTATTAAAATATTTTTTTCGGGAGTTTATTTGTATGTGAACTAAGGTCAAATATAAACCGATTTAATAAACTTTGGTAGGATGATTTGAAATATTTTTGGACAAAATTTAATATAAATACCAAAGTAATAACATGGTTTATGGATGGGCACAAAGTACTCTTTTCCGAAGAGCAGCTTGTATGGAGGTTATGTGAAATTATCGAGTGATTGTCACCATTTTCAATAGGCATGGTTCTTATGACAATGTAAACGTACATACCAAATTTAAGTTAGTTATATCCAAAATTGCAACTTGTAGGTTTACATGGACATCCAGCCATCAAAATATAAAATTATACAAAATGCATTTATAAACAAAAAATTTGTATTAAAAAATGTTAATAAAAAAAATATAAATTTTTATTTGTTAAACTAAATACAATTGTGTTTTTTTTTTTTTAAATTACTGAGCTGGAGTTACGAGCGTTGCGTAGCGTGCGTTACAGTGGGTTCACGGCATTTGATAAAAAAAGATAGCGTGCGTCACAAAACTTTATGATCAAATATTTCGCAACAAATACCTGCTAATAAATTAAAATATATGCCATTCGATAGTACACAGTAATGTCACTAAGCACTTTGAATAAGATGAAGCTATCTTTTTTGAAAGATCAAAAAATGTTTATATGTATATTAATCAGAAAACGCGTACGAATGTAACGTTTGTCACGCAGGATTTGCCCATATACTTAGTTATAATATAAACTTAATTTTAGTATATATAATTGTTCATACGTTTTTCAATTTATATATACTAGTGTTTGCCCACTGGTCGAAATTCGACTATAATTATTTATGCGAATATGAAGAAATCATACATATAAGTAAAAATAAATTTACATATTTCGAGCATTTACTTTTTATTCGTCTTAGTGGGTCGGTTTGGCGAGGGACCAACCTCCAGTCTATATGTACTCTTCCACAATCATTAAAATAATATTAAAATAAAAATCAGAAATTACCATTTAAAAACCAAAAAGGACAAAAAAGTCTTCATTAAGATAAAGTTTCTCAATCACTATGCATGTTTAATTTTATGTTTCTAGGTCAAATTTTAATGAAAATTCAAAAAGTATCTGTTGAGAGCAAAAAAGTGAAAACATTTTTCTTCTTGCAGGTTCTCATTCACTCCTATAATTTTATGTTTCTACGTTCAATATTTTAGAAAATTCAAAAATTACCACATGCAGCACGGAAAAGAAACAGAAATTTATATCCCGTATTTAAAAGTACCAAAAAGTTCAATATTGTAGTGGGACTCCATAATTTAATACGAATGTGTCAATACATAAAGAAAAATATGTTGTAAAAAAGTGCCAAAAATAGGTAAAATTTTCACAGCATTTTATATGCGAACGTTGATGTTCGAATCGTTGGATCACTTATTTTTACCCTTTTTACCGCCGCAGATTTTAATGAAATATATATTGTGCACTACTGCAAGTAAATACCTTTCATATGGTGTACTTTTTGTTCCAATCGGTTGGCATTTGTAAGAAGATAATTGTATAATTCAATTAAGAAACTGTTTAATGATGTTTGATCCAGCAAACGTTTTGCAAAAGCAAAATTTTTTTTAATAAAACTACTGGTTATGTGTAGGACGTCAAATATTTTAAAGCATTAGTAAAAAAATCAAATTGTTAAAAATTAAGCTAAAGCTTGATCAATTTACTGGTCACACTTTATTTGGATTTTATCATCAAATATTTGTTATGTTTGTAAGGGTGAACATACCTTCATATCTATGTATTTTGTTGGTTCCTTACCTTTGTGAATTATTTTGTTGTACTTTATATTAACGTTTTATTACAAAAACATATTTGAGTTTTATGTTTTTATGTATTCGAACTAAAACCGGTTAATCGGATATTTTAAAAATGCTTAACCAAAAACCGGGGTTTTTAAAATAGCAGCTATTCGGAATATTCGAAAACCGGTTATTGAAATAAGTCGAATAATTGATCTCCGTACTGTCTACACAAAACACGTACGCTTGAAAATGGTTTCTGTACTCTCGTTATAACCCTCTGATTTTAATTAAAATTACAAAAACCAAAGCGAAATTATTATAAGGGGGTGCCAACTTTACAATCACTTTAGAGGCAGCAGGGATTGTCAAAAAAAATCTGTTCAGCGCAAATAAAACTATAAGTAAATTGAAAATTTTGTGAAACATTCACTTGCACACACGTTTTTTCACATACAAATTTATTTGTAAGCTAATATTTCTTTTTGGACTTACACAATTCTACTTTGTTATCAAAATTTTACAACTGACACCTCCAAAAAATTACTAGCTGTTTACTTGACACCATCTTATAATAAATTCGACTTGACAAAACCTTTAACTTGTTGTCCCTTTGCTTTGTTGTTTTGTCAAAGTAAATTTTCTGTTGATATAAAGTAGAGTTAGGCGAACGTCCATGCACACTAACGGAACAGCTGGTCCGTTTTGTTATTTGCAAAACATAGCAACTACTTGCCAAATGTATATGTCATGTTGCCTGCACGTCTAAGTCTGTTTAACCCTACGGTCAATAACCAAAATATATACGTAAGTCAATAACCGGGTACCCCGTTAGAAATTATGGTTTTAAGTTCAATTATATAAAAGCAACGTATATAAAAGCAGTTAAATTAAATGACCCTACGTGAGTTTATTTTTTGGGCCAACGCATAATATCCTCTATACTGAGCAACAATGGGCATTAATAAATTCCCGTCACTACTACATTTTACACCCTTTAACGATGTTAACACCAGAGCTGAAAGCAAATCTACGGATTAAGCTACTCTTTCAGCACGTTAAAAACCCAGCTATAACCTTTAAGTCGACGAACATATCTTCCCATACCGCGGCAGAATAAGTTCACACAAAAACTTGTGAGGCAAAAACTCCTATCTGCCCGAAGGCGCAACATCACAATATAGAATTTTTTACAACACTTAATTTGGCGAAACATTTGCTATCATACAAATTGAAGGCTGTGCAAAATAAGGCTTTACATTCCTGATATAATGAAGGATAAAAAAAGGCTGAAATATCACTGTGTTCATACGCGCAAAAAAATCGAATTTTGTAATTGTATTATCCACAATGAACAACAGTGTTGGTATTAATGGAAAACCAGGGGACTAATTCTGGCAGTCGTGATCGAATACTTTTTCGATTCGAAAGAAATTTTAGTTCTAATACTTTCAGTCCATACTGAACGAATCAAACTTATTTTTTCAGTGTTGTAAAGCATTCATTTGAGTTTCCACAATACTGAAAAAATAATTTCGATTGGTATCGACTGAGATAAAAATACATAAAATTGCTTTCGAATTGAGAAAATATTCGATCACGACTGCCAGAATGAGCCCCCAGATATGATCACATTTTATAACAAAAAAAGGTGGCCTGCGGATGTCATGGAAAAAATGCTGGGCAAACAAAAAGCTTTTTTCAGGGGCTTAGTGAGGAGTTTGTGTGCCCCTCATTGAAAGCTGCAAATAGCAAAACTACTTTCTACTTTTCATCCAGATCTGCTATTGAATGGCTATTTAGGCAAACCGATACGTACAAATATAGCATGTGTTGGCCCACACTGACAAATCAGAAAAGTGTGCAACATGTGTCATGAGCTGATATGCCATCATCCTACCAATGCCATTTTCAAACGTTTTGAAAGTTTAAAAATGATTTTTCAATCAAACTCAAAGTAACAAGTGGTAAATTTGCAACAAAAAACAAATGAAACTTGTAGGGGTACCACGGTACCCGGTCATACGTAGGTGTCATACGTAGGTGTCGAATGCAAAGCGATTTTAAACAAATATGTTGCTATATATATAATTTTGTTTTTAATTTTTAATGCCTTTTAAGACCTAAATAGCGACGATTTGAAGTTTCATCGCCATATTTAAATTGTGAAAGAATTGCAAGCATTTTTAAGTTGAAAAAGTTTCCCGGGTACCCGGTTATTGACCGTAGGGTTAAAATAGAACTTCAGACCTTACAAAAACAATCGTTAATAATATTTTACGTGTGTCGCTCACCACTGATGCTCTAAATTTGCCAATAGAAAATGTCTGCATCTTGAGGCTATACATCCTGATCATTCGAATTTATTCAAGCAATTTTACACAACCCTCGTATTATTCAATTTACATGTTGTAAGCTGAGAAAACATATATTAAATTAAAAAAATGCATTAACTGAAAATGTTTAAATGTAATACATATAAATATAAATATGTACAACTAAATATTTGAATACATACGGGCGTAGTCAGTACCGCCTGCTAAAGAAATGGATGTAGATGTAAAAACAACTGCATCTCTTGTTTTTTTTTTATTTCCTTTTCGCAAGAATCAATTAATATTTTAGTCTTTATTATTTTAACATTGGACATTGGATTTAACGTACAATGTTAAAAATCAGCTGTTGGTGCTGGTGATACATGTTGATGTTGCTGGTTGGAGTAGAACAAAGTAACTG
Organism: Pollenia amentaria; assembly: GCA_943735925.1. NCBI lineage: Eukaryota > Metazoa > Arthropoda > Insecta > Diptera > Polleniidae > Pollenia > Pollenia amentaria. The sequence goes on along the minus strand of OX031007.1, from coordinate 179,343,278 downwards.
GCATATTGTTGCTTAATGCAAAAAATACGTATAAGACTAAAATGCATTACAATAATTTAACATATTTTAATGAATTGCTGACGAAAAAATTACTTACAGTTGCAGTAATTTACAAACAAAAATGTAAAATTGTCTGTTTTTCGGTCGGCTCTTAACTTTTTTTTTGTCCCATAAGGGATTTTAAGTTGCAACCACATACTAGTTGCAACTGCATGCTGTTGTTTCTTAAAACTGCAAGTATTTAGAGAAACCAATAAATGTTATCATTTTTCTTTTTTTTTTCGTTTTTGAAAATTTCAAAAATGTGTCTCGTCTTACAACAAATGAAATAAATAAACCAACCGCACATTTAGTTTAAATGTTTTGAGCGTTGACTACTAAAGAAAAGAAAAAAATAAATAAATAAATAAAAGACAAAAACCCAGACACCTGATAAACATGACCGCACGCAGCAATTAATAATTTAACCAAATATACAGTAACAACAATTTGCAATTACAACAACATAAAAATTCCATCATATCAACACAATACGAACATCATATGAACAACAAACAGCAACAACAAGTACTCGACTACAATGCCAAATAATTGCAACAGTTTTTCACTACAACTGCATTAAAATACAAACAGCAGCAGCACTTTAAACCGCATGCGTGTAAAACCACTTGAACACCTTTATTTATTGGTTAAGTGTAGAAGTAATTTCGTTAATTATGGGTTGACACTAAACTAAAGCATAATTAGTAACACAGTTACTATAGACTCAAAAAAATTCATTTATGGTCGATTTTTATTTAAACAAAGAAAACTAAATGCATTTTTCTAGGTCTGATAAAACTATCAGTGAAATTTTGATTATGAATTAGCGAATTTCTATTATTTTACTAAAAACAGAAAATTACAATCAGAGAAACCATAAATATGCAATTGCCTGTTTTTTCTTGTGCGACCAATGAAGGTAGAAACAAAATATTTATTCGTTTTAGAGATTTTTATGAATTTTGGCATCGATTTGTTAGTGCATATTTCAGCATATTTAACCATTTACAGCATTTATTGCATAATTCAGTTAAAAGAGCATTTTTGCAGCATTTTTTTTAGTTTATACCGCATATTTTGACATTTTGAGGCATATTTTGATACATGTTAAATTTGTTTGGATACTTACAAGAGCTTTCGCAGAAAATAAAATAAGATTTTTTTTTCAAAGTTCTGGTTTTTCTGTTTTAAACCTCTACGTATTTGTATACCAAACGTGTTACTTCAGTTTCGTCATCTACATTTAATTTTTACTCTAAAATTGTAAGCGAAAGCAGGTTGTCATTAACGAAGTCTATGTAAATGGTGTGCATCGGTCTATAATTTCACATATTTACCATAAATACTTCTTTCCAAATTAGGCCTTTGTGTGCGCAAGCCACCTAATTATATTGTTATTTAGATTAAATTCGGCGCAATAATATCTTCTTGAAAATTAAATTCACATCTATAAAAAGCTTTAACTTCCTTTCTAACGTTAAATCCTTTAAGACAAAAAATCTCATAAGGATGTTAATATCTAGATGATATTCGCCACAAATAGCTCTCATATGAATTTTAACCTCATGACATAACTTTTTTTGTGACCCCATGACTGCCCTTCGTTTCCAAATAGGTTAAAATCTCGAAAACTCGTCTCTTGTTTTGAGCTTTACCGATTATAATTTTAGGACTGTTTTTTTAAATGAAAATGTTGTTAAGCTGTTGAATATTTTGTTTTTAAATGAGCAATTTTTGATTTTTTGGGGGCATATTTTTAACAATTTTCAGGGCATATTTACGAATTTTTACTGCATAATTAATGCGCATAAAACGCGTGTAGGAGCATATTTCTGGTTTCCCTGCATGTAATAATTTTATGTCATAATGTATGCAGAATCCCCAAGTGAGCATGAGTTTCTTTTTAGCGTAAAACTATCGTCCTAGAGACTTAATATATTCAAATCGCCGGAAAAAAGCTAAATCTAGTGCTACTAAAATCATTACGACACAGCATCTTAGAGTTATGGTCTAATAACACTGTGCTAGAATTTTAAGCTTTTTTTGTGACAAGCGGTTGACCTGGCGTTTTAACCTAATACGGGCACGCTGAGCCCGTGGGTGCTAACCGTTTTTTCAGGTTATCTGTTGTTTTCGAGATATATCGTTATTTTAAAAATGGAGGCGGTTGCACAACATATATTCTCGTAACTCAAAAACGGATTAGTTTATTGAATAAACTAAAAAAAACCGAAAATCCGCATATTTGTCGCTTATCACCCATACAAATTTGGCGGCTTAATGAAATTCTTAACTTTGGCGCCTGCAGCGCCCATTGACGGGTCAAATGTGTGACCAACCCCACTTTAGTTTTCATCCCCATCATTTGCTTCTTACATACATACCCGCTATCTTCATTTCTCAAGGGGATTCCCATACAAAATTTTAAATCCAGGCTAGAAATATGTCAAAGCAAAAGTCGTATAATTGCCTGGGAGTCGCCCCTAAAGGGATAAAATTTATGCCCGACATCCAATAGTCTTTCGACTTAAACATTTCTCAAAAAATACTTGCCCATTATCACTCCCATACAAATTTAAAATGTTTCATCTTTTGTGAGCAAAATCAAAAGTTGTAAAATGATTTTAATCATTTATGGCTTGTTTTGTTTGAAACTTTGTTTTCTATACATGCAGAAAAAATTAGAGGCAAAAACCAAAATTTCGGAATTTTGCTTAAAAATTAGGTAAGGTTCCATTGGCAGCCGTGATTAAGCACAGCTCACGTGGGTCCATTAATTAGTTCCCGTTGTGTTACCATGTTACACCGTCTCCCAAGGGTCCTGTGTTACCTGGCTGCCAATATTCTCACTAAGCCAATCGGTTGATTCAGTGAAGCAGTGGATCCTGTTTAAATCAATATCAGAGAGACAAGTTTTGTCCCCAAGGGTTCTTCGATCAAACATTTCAAGTCTCAAATCTTAAAGGAAATTATTTCTTTAATATTACTTGAAACATCAACACTAAATATTTTTTTATAATAAAAGTAATATTTCTTTTAAACAGCAGCACTAATAAAATTTTATTGAGTTATTAATAATTTTTCACAAAATTCTACTGTTGGAAACAGATGTTTTATGTTGTCTACTTTGTTGTCATGTGTAGCAAATTAAGTAGCACAGAGTTGTATTTTTATGGTTTAGTTTCTATATTTTGCTGATTTTTATTTTTAAGCCGGCGTTAAATTTTTGGCCTACTTGATGACGCAATATATTAGGGGAAGTATGTTATTTATATTTAATAGGGGTAGCCATTTTTTCTAAGAATCTTAAATACATATATTGTATTCGAAAAGGTAATGCAGACAGAAATATCATATTCCCTTAGCCAATTTCCGATTTTTTTATATCATTTGACACCACACATTGTGTTAGCAAAAAAAAATTCCTTTACTGAAATGAAAACCAGCCTAAAAATGTTAAATTAAAATGAAGGCAAATGTTTAAGAATTTTTTTTTTTTTTTGTATTTGTCAAAACGCAAATGTTGCTTCAATTCAATTGAATTGAATATCTATCTGTTTTGCTGCATTCTGTTTACTTTGTCAAATTAGTTCTTAAAGTTAATTTTGTTTTATTTGTGTTTTTTTTTTTTGTAAATTTCAATATTGGCATGTGTCATTTCACATTTTAAGTTTTTATTTTTTTTTTTTTTTTTTGAAGTTCTTTGTATCTTTTTTGATTATGTTGGCTGTCAGCCATTAAGACAAGACAAGTAGCATTCTTTAGACGTTTGCATCTGGTTTGAAAATTGGTGCAATTGTTCTAAACTTTTTTTGCTAACAATACGCTTGAAGTATGTTTGGGCTTAATGACGCGCCAATATTGACAGCAGTTGGTGACACATGCACACAACCATAGATAGAATGTAGAGAACTCATTTAACTTTACTTTTAAGGAAAGAGACCTTTATCTAAAACAGCACATACACACACACTTTAAGCCATCTTATACCCATATTTGTTAGTTTATAGGGGCAAATTTGAGAAATTATTTTAACGAAAGTGAATTGCATGGCTTTGAAGATACAGGTGAATTTTGTGTGGATAAAGTTAAAACGCAATTTGGAAAACGTTAAATTTATTAGGGAAATAAAACTTTAACGTTGTCAAAACTAAAAGCCCTAGACTAAAAATAGACTAGAATATCAATTCTTTCCAAATTTCCTAATCTCATCCATATGAAATAAAAAAAACCTATGAGAATCTCATACTACTTACCATTCGGTTGCGAAAAATAAATGGATTTAAATATGGTCCGGTGATTTCAAAATGGATTAAAACAAGCTGTTTACGACTTAAATATTAAAAAGAAAAAATTTTAGATGTTGTAAAATTGCACATTGGCTGAGGTCTCCAATTTTAAAAGACTCTGTTGCAATAACCCAAATATGGTTTTAAATTTTAATGGTAAATTCAGAGGGATCAGTCGATGGCGTCGTATTGACAATGATCTCCGCCTTCAGATAATAACACAGGCCAACAAATTTTTAACCCAATGACCAAGAGTATACTCTTCTTTGACCTTATGTTTTTATATTTTTTATTTGTCAAAAATAAAAAAAAACTTAAAAACAAATATAAAAAAATAAAAAACAATACAAAAATTAAGTCAAAATTATAAAAAAAAAATCGTAAAAAAATATAAAAAATTAAACAAAATCCTTAAAGTAAATATAAATTAAATTAAAAAATCTTAGAACTACAACAATTCAGTCAAAATTATAAAAAAAAAATTTAAAAAAAAAGTAGCGAAAATAACATGAAAAAAAGGTTAAAATACCCCAGAGTAGGAGCAACATATTGCAAAGGTTAACTGTCTCCGTATTCATAAAAAATAAAAATGGATTTGAATTGTATTTTAATTATATTAACTTTTTTTTCGAATGTGCTTCAATCAATTGTATTTCAATTTATAAAGCTTTTTTTTACAATAGCCTTATTCCCTCAATATTTCACATACTTTTTTGTTTAAGCCAACCTTTGTTTAACAATGAACCTATAGATATGTACTTATACTTAGGAATGACTTTAAACACTACCAGAATATCTTGTATCTTCATGTTACATGTTTTTACCTTAGCTATCCTTTGGTTAGCAAAGGCGTAAATTCTGTATGTACAGAAAATTTAACAATTATCAGACACTAGCAGAATGTAATTCATTTTCAGGCCCGCTACGGCCTCCGTCAGCATTCTCTGTGTGACACTGGATAGTGATACTTTGTAAATTTCATGTATGTTTGATCTTGCAATGATTTTTGCAAGAAGGTGCAAAATAAAAACGGTTTACAATATATGAAAAAAAAATTGTGAACATTATTGCTAAACACACCAAGGCCTATGTTGCCGTCAACAATGTAATTAACTCAACAATTTTAACAAATAGAATATGGGAATTCCCCCTTTTTCATAAATTATTTTTAATTATTCGAAAAAATAGTTAATATAATTAAAAATAATTTAGGAAAAAGGGGGAATTCTAATATTCTAAATGATTTTAAGAACACAAATTTATGAAAAATTTGCCTTAAAACATATTTCAAACTTATTCCACTTTTTATGTATACGGCAGTTAATATTTAACTGATAAAGGTTATTGTTAGGAGTTTTATATACCATATCAGGTTTTATAAAAAAAAGATGAATTTTCACTAGTATAACGTCTCGAATATGTCATAAAAATGGTTTTTTTAAACTTTAAGCAAAGATATCTCGAAAACCTAAGGTAAGAAATTTTGCGTAGAGATTCGGATTTAGCGCAACTCGCACCCTTAGAAAAGTAGTGTCAGGATTTCAATTGTTTCCAAATTTTGCAGCTATGTGGACTTCTACAACAAAATATCCAGCGGGGTCAAATTGCATGAAAGTAGTAGCCAATTAAGGTTAATTTATAAGAGGTAATCATAGCCCCTGATTAATGTCAAATATCTTTTATAGAGCTCGGAATCTGGCCCATGGTGCCTTCTTCTTTTGCCACACATCGCCCACTATATGTTCAATATATCGATGAGGGTTCTTACCATAAACTATCGCCCTCACATAATCCTACTAAAAATATTAAGCAGGTTTAATTTCAAGTGGCCAGCTTATCTTATAAAAAAAACATACCCTCTAATTGTTTACGCAACATTTTCATTTAAATGTTCAAAATGTGGCAGGTATCGCCATTCTGCTACTGCTAGATACAGTCCACGATCGTTTAATGCAGAAAAAAATTGGTTATCATTAATCTATTGCGCTTGCCACAGCCTGGGCCAATTAAAACCTTCAGGTTCTAAGTTGAATATTTCAGAAGAAGCCTGGAAAATCAAAATGTAGCAAAAAATATCTTTAAGATGTTGGGTAAGGGCTGATTTTTTACTTCTAGGCCTAAGGACAACCCCCTTAATGGCCTCTCGGTGTGTTGTTTGAATTTATCTATTGCTTTCGCCGCTGCTTTACCAACGTCGTCTAAAGTATTTTAGTCCAATTTCATTGACAGCGGTAATCGATTTTTATCGATCTGATTGTTTCGTTCGGTGACTACTTTCGACACTGCATGTCGAAATTTCTGCAACGGATTGTGTGTAGAGATAAAAAATTAATCGACTTCAATATACCTATTAGACTGAAAATCATTTAAATTTAATATCCATTACGAATGATTGATTGTAAATTTAACTTATTTTCTCAATCAAATTCTTATTTTTGATATTATGGAGAATTGAATATACTTAATACGGCATTTACATTACATCGAAATCTAGTAGATTTCATTTAAAATCTTCCTCCAAATCTAAGTAGTTCGTTTACATTATACTTGTTTGACATTAGCGAGATTTGGTTTTCACAACAAAAACCGCCGACTGAAAGTTTTTTGTGTAATACATACTTACATATAAAGAAATAGGCATTTAAAAATTTGCATTACATTTTCTTTATAATCAACTTTTTACTATTTTACAAAATTTTTGAATTTTTTTTAACAATTTTAACAAGCAGCTATTACTGTTTTTGTTTTGTTTTTTGTTAAAATGTCATTTTTTTCTTGTGCAGGGAAGTAGTTTTTAGTGCTATATGGGGAAAAACATAGTTGCATCAATAAGTACTACTAGATTTCGAATAGATTTCGTCAAAATCTAGTTACGGAGTAGATTTTGTTTTGTAGGTGAAATCTAGCCAAAAACAACTAGATTTGGCTCGAAATCTCGAAAGTACTAGATTTCGTTGTAGTGTAAATTGGCTATAAGGCTGTTTTACACTATCACACAAGTTTTACGACTTTCGACGTAAATGCATCGCAATCCAATCATTGTTTGAAATTTGTCGAACAACAATAACAACTTATCATGGCAGGGTTGTATTTTCTTCTAACTATGTAAGACTTCTGTGATAGTGTAAAGTACACATTAATAATATTTCTAATAATAGCCCGTTAACATTACAACGAAATCTAGTATATTTGATTTGAAATCGTTTTGAAAATCAAGTGCGTTTACTCTGTACTCTTTTACATTAGCGGGATTTTGTTTTCAAAGCAGAAACAGCTGACTGAAAGTTGTTTGTGTAACACATGTTAACATACATACTCACATATTAAGAAATAGGCATTTGAAAATTTGCATTACCTTGTATTTGGGTGTGTGTAAAAGCAAAGTTCTGTGGTTTTCATGGGTAAGCGCGTATGTCTTAAAACGAATTTTTTCAGGAGTGCCGAAGAACCATTCTAGATCAAACTATGGGGTCAGTATTGAACTTTTTGAACTTGTTATTACGTTAAAAAATCGGAATGGGTTCAAGTTTTTTCACAAATTTTTAGAACCATGTAAAGAGCGTTTAAAAATCATCAATATGGCTTAAACATCTCATAATCGAAAAAATGGACATACGCGGTGAAAACCACAGAGTTCTATAGTGAATTAAAACTGTCAAAAATGTCTACGCTGATGTCAAAATGTAAACTAGCCCCCAGCATAAATGGTACCTAAATTGTACCCAAATTTCGCTCCATAAAAATAAAAAATCATACGAAGTAATTCACAACACTTTTTCATTCAACAAAACTTTAAACAAAACAAGTAAAAAATATGGTTGATCAAAATTATGTAAGGAGGAGTTCGTTGTGCCGAATATTTAGAAATCTTCATCTATATCAGATTTGCTTGCCCTAAAGTGGTTTTATGAAGGGGGCTTATATGGGACCTATAGTCAATATTGGAATTACCAGCACAACATTTTGCAAGACATTGTAGCTATTGTCAAAGTTGTGTCGAGTATATGTCAACACAAACATTTATAAGGAAATTATGGTCCTAAAAGCGGGAATAGAATTTGTATGGGAGTTATCATCAAATATGGACCGATTCCAATAAAATTTGGTAAGATGATTAAGATTGCAATTAAAAAAATTTGGCCCAAATTTAATCTTAATACTCGGGTATTCATTTAATCGGGTTTCTACTTTAAACGGTTAATCGCTTTATTAATTAACCGAGGTTTTGGATTAATCGGTTAATCTTGTAATTGATCGGTTAACCGATTAGTAAAGTTTTTTTTTTAAAATTAAGTAATTTCAATATATAAAAATGCATAGTTAATTTATTATTTGGATTTCATTTATTAAAAAAAAACAATAACATGACAAACATAACAATTCTGGAACTAAAACGAGAAAACAAAAAAATAATTCATAACAATGTAATACATATCTTTTATTTAATCCATATTACGTATTTATTATTAAAAAATACTTTCTAAACATATACCTTTTGTATAAAATGTCAAATCAACCAAGAGTGGGACCCGACCCCCTTCGTTTTGAATGAAATTTGGTGTGAAGGTTCCTTTCTCCTAAAAGGAACATATATTAACGAAAAAAAATTCATTTAATTTCTTGGTGACGTAACGTGATAAAAAGTGTACTTTTCTTTGAAAGTGCCCACATTGAGCTCCAACAAATAAACATAAAAAACTTTATCAATGTCGTTATTATTTTTAACACCTAAAATTACACTAATCTGATTTAATAAATACTTATTTCTCAAAAATTACAATATTAAAATTTTATTTTAGTATTATTTTTTACAGGTTGCGAAGAAAAAAAAATCATATCTTAAAAAAGAAAAAAAAACGCCGTCTTTAAAATTTCAGGATTTTTAAAGAACAGTTTGAGGAATTACATAAAAAAAAATTAGCCAAAAAAAATAGGTTTTGGACTTAGTCCATTTTTAAAATATAATATTTTGTAGATATTACATTTTAAAAAGTTAATTTTTTTTAATATATTGTTTGTAGCCCTAAGTGTTCTCTTTAAAATGACATACAAATCTTCGTATGTGCAGTAGTTTTTGAGATATTGAAAAAATTAACTCAACACATTCGGCTAATTCGGCGAAATTATGACATTAAAATGTTTTCGTTAATATATGTTCCTTATAGGATGAAAGGAACCTTCACGCCAAATTTCATTCAAATCGAAAGGGGTCGGGTCACACTCTTGGTCGATTTGACATGGAATTACCCATATGAGAATAATTAAAAACACAAAAAATATGTTATAAACTACAAAAAAATAAAAATTTTGTTACATCGGTTTATAGGTTAATCGATTGAAATAAATCGGTTTAATCGTTAATCAAAAATAGCCAATTTTAAATTAACCGATCAGTTAATCGGGTAGTAATTAATCGGTTAGCCGATTAACGGTTAACCGAATGAATACCCTACTAAATACCAACATAATAAGCTGGTTTATAGGCACAAACACTATTGAGGAAATAATTTTGTATGGCTAAGCGAAATTATAAACCGATTCTCACAATTTCCAGTAGGCTTCGTCCTAATGATTTGATTTCATCAAATTACCTTCAAATTGCGACCTGTACTTTACACACAAGGTTACATTGACAGCCAACCAGACAGTCTGCCAGCCACCCGGACTGTGGGAAATTGCCAAATCGACTAAGTAAGTGATTTATAGTCGATCGGTATACTAAAAGGTTGGTAAAGGATCAATATTTTTTAGGGTTACACACAATAGCACAAACGCATAAAAAACTCTACTATTGTGGTGTGGGTATACAAAATAAAGAAGAATCAACAATTTCTCTACTACTATTTCTTTGCCAATGGCAGACAAAAGTGTAGATAGTGTCACCAAAACAATCGACAAAAGTGGCGATTTGGAGACAGAGTCACCAAAACAATTGACAAATGTGGCGATTTGGAGACACTTGAACCCAGTTTTCCTACAGGGATACGAGAACATTTTCTTATGTATGTAATGACTTAATATGTTAGTATAACATCAAGAACACAAATTAACAATCATGCAGTTTTTGGTAGTTCTGGTTAGTGCTGGAGATATATTATTAAAAATTTTATTATTGAAAATAAAAGTGAGTTAATCCACCTCAAAGGAATGATAAAAGTTGTTAAATTGTTCCAAAAAAGGATCATTTGTACCAGTGTACCAATAAAGTTTCGCTTGTACCAAATTTGGTACAATTGTACCGCAAATCCCATCAGTGGCCCTCAGGGCTAGTGAAATTTAATTCACCTCAACAGTGTCAATATTTTACTTCCATGAGTAGTACCGTTTCACGCACGTCCTTTGTAATCAACTTTATTTATTTTATCAATATTATTTATCAGTTTAATTTTTTTTTTTACTATTTCCTTATAATTTTTGAATTTTAAACATTTTTAACCACCTGCCATTTTTGTTTTGATTTTTATTCAAAAGTTTTTTATACAGGAAAGTATTTTTTTAATATCATATGGAAAAACCCATAGTTGCATCACTAAGTACTAGTTACTAGATTTTGAGGAGATTCGCTAAAATCTGGTCACGAAAAAAATTTTGTTTTGTACGGGAAATGTTATCAAAAATAACTAGATTTGGCTTGAAATCTCGTAAGTTCTTTTATTTTTTTTTATTACACCTACGCTAGGCCCGCGAAGCTCCTTGCTTGGCTGCAGGAGACCAGACTCTCTGGCGGGAATCGAACCGGCAACCCTAGTACTGATAGACTTGCTCACTACCAGCTAACATACCGGGACACGGGCTATAAGCAATATTATTCAGAAATGTATTAACAAATTAAAGTATTTTCTCAATAACAAATAATAAAAACTTTTAGATTTTTGCATAAAAATTAAAAAACTTTGAGATTCATTTAAGACTTTATTTTCTACCTCACAACAACATTTGCACTTTTTTTTAGAATCTTTCAAACTCTTTTAAAATAGAGACATTATTGCTAAGAGACAATTAAACTTAATTTATTTTATGACACATTTCGTTGAAGTTTAATAATGATTAGGAAACAATTAAATGTGTGTTTTAATGGGCCAAAGAAAACAAACTCAGCACAACAACCATTAACAACAAGCGACAATCAAGTCAAACACCTTATTTGCCATTAATTGGCCATTGATATGGCTTAAACACTAAAAATCACAGATCACAGTACGAATAACTTGCAACAACAACGTGTTGTATTCGATGTGTGCGAATATGGCCCAAAGAAAACGAAAACAAGTGTTCTAATACAAATTAAGAAAAAATTATTATGTCCACTTGAAGTTGAAGCAAAAATTGGTGTTTTAAAACTTAAATCTATGTCTGTTTTTGGAAGTGGCTTAAAAGGCGACCAAAGATGAAGAGGAAAATAATAACAAAAAAAAAAAACACCTAAAATGCATTTTCATTAAACACCTCCTATGGTGTTTATGGCGCCAGTTAAAAGACAAACAACACACTTATATTTCGTATTCCAACAACTGAAAACACCTCTTTAGTAGAGGGTATCGGTTTAAAATGAAACTCTTTCATTTGACTTTTTCAAAATGTTGAGTCATTTACTTTTATGTTGCATTTATATCTCAAAACTTAAGCAAACAGTTGTCGTCGGTTGGCAAAGATTAAAAAAAAAAATATAAAAAACTTGTTGCATGTTGCAGCATCAGCATCGTTTTAGAAGGTTAAAGTATTTGTATTTATTTAACTTTCTGTACTCTGTTTCTAGGTGTGACATTTCAAGAAAAAGGCCTTAAACTCTTTAATACCGTCGGTTACTGTAAGCAAAAGTCTTTCGTTTTATTATAACTAATGCACAGTGGGATGAATTGTAAGAAAACGGCAAAGAAATGTCAAAAAATAATTTAAAGTTTTATGTTTTTCAACAGTCTAGAATATTTTGAAAAATATCTAAGAAAGACCAATCAAAGATTTAAGCTTATTTTTAATTTAGTGGACCGATATACCAATATTTGGCTAAGCGCAATGATAAATCTACCGCAATGGATTTTTGTGTTAAGGTTTTGACCAAGGCGAATTCATTTATCAGGTGGCGTTGAAAGCACAGCTGCGCTACTTTTTTTTCCTACTTATAGAGAGAAATGTCAAAAGTTGCTTGTGTGTTCGAACAACGAAAGCAACAAAAAAATACACTGTTGTGTTGTTACTTGTTGTAGTATCGACATCACCGTATACATGAATTCGCCTTGGTTTTGACTTAATGATGAAACAGAATCGAGTCTTCAACTTCGGGAAAAAATTCTAAAGCCCATAATTAAGACGTCGACAGTAAATGCAAATTCTCTGTCATTTCTTTCGTTTTCTTTTGTTCTTATTTTTCTTTGCTTACAAAAGGTATTAAATTGAAAGAATGTATGGTGGCATTATTGGGAGAATAATTGTCTCTATGTGAGAGCATTAGAAAAAACGTTTTTAAAATAAAATTGATTTTATTTCTCGATCGCATTCTCTGGCATAATTTTATGTCAAACAGTTCAGCCCCAGTCCAAAACAGACTCAATTCTGTTTTATGATTTACACTGCAATTATTTGTAAAGAATTTTGTCACATTATAATTATTCTTAATGATATTAATTGCAGTTGTTGTACAGCCCCACAGTTTCATTAGACCAACTCACTGGGATCCATTTAGTTCGATTTCTTGCTAACACCAGATTCAAACCGTGATTTAAATATCATGTGGGTGCCCCGGTAGGCAAGCTGGTAGTGAGCTAGTCTATCAGTACCGGGGTTGCGGGTTCGATTCCCGCCAGAGACTCTGGTCTCCTGCAGACAAGCAAAAAGCTTCGCGGGATTTAGTGTAGGAATAAAAAAAAAAAGAAAAAAAAAAAAAAAAAATATGTTTTATTTTTAATTCCTTTTAAAAGTTTCTCGCAAAAACACAACAGATTCAAACAATAATTTTTCCCAATGATTTTAGGGCGGGGTTTTCTCCGTCATAGGTAATTTCTCTCATCTTTTTTGTATGTAAAAACAAACAATTAAAATGCGCTTCGTGTTTTGCATTTGCATAAAGAGATGTTGTCACATTAAAATAAAATGAAACTACAGAACAAAAATACGAATGTGTGCAAAGAAAAGGGTAAAAAAGATACAGAGAACAGAAAAAGTGATTTTTCTCTAACCCGTTGTCTTCTTTACACCGTTTGTCAACAACCACCGATAATCATGTCTTAAAAAACACGGCAAAATCACCGTCTAAATCGTATGTAAGCTAATTAGCTCGACATCGCAGTCTACCAGATATATTTTTTGCACCAAAAGAAATATTTGGCCAGGTAAAACTCTGGCCGTTTCAGGGCAGAGATCCAATTGTCGCGGGAACGTCAAGGGCATTTGTTGTATCTTGATGGGTAAATAAGCTTTACATTAGAATGTCTCGAATAGTCATTTAAAGATAATTTACACAAGGCGCATACTTTCAAGAGAGAATTCAGTAAAGCTTAAAGGCTGTGTCAGATACAACTTCGCCAGATACAACTTCTAACTTGACAGAAAAGCGAAAAGCAAAAGGTGTATGACACAATAAAAACTTTGACAACTCTCACGCATTGTTTTGTGTTCTATAAATGCGGTTGGTAAATTTTACATTTAATTATTTGTTATAAAAATAAGCGTAAAAAATTTTATTGGACGATTTATCGGAATTGAATTTTGCAAAAATAAAAAAAAAAATACTAAAAAAATTATACTAGATGATTGTCAAAGCGAGCAAAATGATGAGAGTTGCATAACTTTTTGCTTCGTATTAGTATGTATGTATATTTCATCTTAGACGTCAAAACGAATCTGTAAAGCAACGCGAAGCAAAAGGTTTATCTGACAAAGCCTTAACTGTCTTATGGTTTTATGGTGTTTCACTAAATTCATGGGTTTTTTGATTTCAGTCTAAATAATGCTTCATTGATCTCGCTGGCTTAACTTTACCTTTCTATGCAGTCAAGGAATGAAGAAGGCTCTTACTACACCTATTGATGACTTTGATCGATCTGTGTCAATATTAAGTGTATAATCCTGTGCCCATGTTCTGTAAATCCCACGTAAGGAAATTACTCGCCAATTTACAGAGAGAATTTCCGCTTTGGACTGTCAAATAAACTCACGAGTAAAAGCTGGGTAAAAAAAATTTTTAACACTAAAAAATATATTACAAATACAAAATGCAATGAATAATAACACGAAAGAGGTAAGTATTTGTTCTTGGTCGATGTTTTTATTGTTCAAATGTTTGGTTTTAAAATTATTGGGCAATATACGAATGTTTTTAAAGCTAGTAAACAACAAACATTAAAGTCGCACTTTAAATTATTTGATATAGCTGACGGTTGTATTTTCGCCGCCGTCCTAAAAATTTTTTTTAATTTTAGTAAATTTTGGTCGCCGTCAATGACATGTTTAATTGGCGTTCTCAACGTCTGCTATTTCACATCGGCTTCGAGTGGAATATTATGACATTTATAACGTAACTACGTAATCTCTTCTGATAATTTTCGACATGAGTTCCAGACACACTTTTTTCTCACTTTTCGAGAAACGATGGAATATTTTGTTTCACATCTTTTCGATGTGAGGAGTTCTCACCAAAGTTACAGCACATGGGTACTGGTTTGTTTTATCCAACCAGAAAGATAAATCTGATAAATCTACAAAATAGCACCAGACAAGCAAAGGTTCGTTTTTATCAGTCCCAAGATAGTTGCTCGTCCAAAATTAGATATTATGTGTTGCACAACAATAAATTTCAGTGTTTTCATTTAAAAAAATTGGGATTATAAGCACATCATTAATAAATGAATTAATTAATAAAATATTTCATTCCCAAAAATAATTTTTGATAAAAATTTTTTTTGCAATTTTATTTTACAAAAAATAAGTGTTTATTTAAAAAATATATATTTTAGAGGTTATTTTTAAGTATTTAATTCTTGTTATTCAATTATAATTTGATACCATTTTTACAAACTTAATTTCTATCCCATACAATTTGCTTCTATTATTTTTTTTCTTCTTGACTAACAATTATTGCAACAAAAATTTCCGGCAATAAATATGTACAAAAAAGTGCTGTATACCCTAAAGATAACATAAGGTGTGTTCATTTACTTTACTACCAGAACCTGCAACGAGAGAGTAAATTTAAAATTTACAAAATTGTTCTCCCAATTACTCAAAAAAAATATAAAAGGAAATGAACGCTTTACCAGCAAAAACTAGCAAGTTAGGAGCAGTGATGCCAACTTTTTTTAGAGCAAAAAGCTCTTTAAAATTTAAAAAAGCACTTAAAAGCACTATTTCATGCAAAAGAAGCACTGAGGCATTTTTTCCGTTTAATCGATAATTGAACACAAAACAAGTTACCATATATTTTAAAAAAAATGGCGAAGGACTTGTTGGGTGACCTTTGTACATAACTTTGATGTGGATCATCATAAGTTGAGTTTCAATTGGGTCATAAAATAGTTTTTAAGTAATATTTTGATTTTTGTATGTTTCATTGAAAAATATATCACGGCAGACACTAAGTGGTAGAATGTAATCCTTACAGCATGAATTATGTCGACGAAGTTCATATTTAATGTGAAGAATTGAGTTAACAGAGTTAAAGGATAATCCGTTTCTAACTTTGGATTTAATATAGTTCATCGAACTAAATGCTCTTGCAACTTCCGCGTTAGAGTATGGTAAACTTAAAATTCTTAATATAAAATTGGACAAAATCTGGATTTTGTCCTATTGAATATTGAAAAACTTCTATCCAAAAAGATCTGTTCGTTCTTGATTTTTCCATTTACAATTCTTAATATTTTCGAAGCAATTTTCTTTAATAAAATGTGAAACGAAACCAATTACATCGTTTTAATTGCGACTAACAGCCGAGCTTACTTAATAAACAGTTGCCATACTGAAAGAATGTTTTTACACTTAACAAAATTGTAACTGCATAATTATTTTAAGAAATTGTAGAAACAACTTAAAATTGTAAAAAGCACTAAAGGCACTAACGTAACATTGAAAAAGCACCAAGTTAGAGTTTTTTCTTAGTTTGGCACTAAAGATAAAATTTTTGCGTTTCGAGGTATTAAAAAGCACCATAAATAGTGCCAAAAGCACTAAGTTGGCATCACTGGTTAGGAATACTGACACTGTTCAGCTGTAAAAAACAAGAGTTTTTCTTAATAAATTTATTTGTTTTGAACTATTTGCGCAAGAATATTGTTCCTTAATTTTAGTAAAATAAATTTTTTATTTTTTTGAAAAACTTTAATATAAAAATTAATTTTGTTTTGTAAACAAAAACATGAAACAGGCGGTTGAAAACTTCTTGCTAGTAAAAATTTTACTATCAGAAATTTTCCAAAAAAATTTTTGTCTCAAATTTGTATGCTTTTTTTCTCTCTCGTTGCAAGTTTTTCGAGTACGTGAACACTTACTAGTAACAATTATTGAAAATAAGCAATAATTTTCTGTAAATGAACGCACCTATAATTTTGACATTTGCTGCAATATATGTCGTAATATTTATCTCTGGTGCAGATTATGGGTTACATGAATAATTGTATTGCCATATACATTAAAGCCATCTTGTTTGTTTTTGTTGCTTTTTATATGGGTTGTCGTAACAAAAAAACAGGAAGAATTTAGTTTGTTTTTGGTCATACAAAACATTGGCTAGTGAAGACGGGGTATTAAATGCTAAATTTTTCTTAACCAACTTCTTCTAATTCCTGCAAACATTTGATATGAAAATTTAAAATTCACAAAGGCCCACAGTGATTCTCTGCTCTGTCCGGCTCTTTTGACTTTACCTGGTTGACCACTTAAAAATGATAATGATGCCTTGGCCTGTGTGCATATACTTCAAGACACTTTAACGTTCATACTCGCACATCCCTACAACATTCATTTAATCATTATTATCGGTTCTGTTTGTGGGCTACAAGAGAATATTCAATGGATGTTTATTTCATTTTATTTGTCTCAAGAGTTATGTGCACACAAATACGAAATTGTGTGAGGTATGTAATGCGTTCCACTATATATGCATCCAATTTTTTTTCCTTAACATTTTTAAGGGATTCATATGTGAGTAGTTTGGTGTATTTTCTCTCCATTCCATCCGCTAGGCTGTTTACAATTTGGCGTTGAAGTGCTTTATCGTGTAAATTAATGTGGTTTTTGTGGTTGATTTCTTTAAGTTGAAGAACGTAAGAATTACACAGAGCACGTAAAGGTGGCGGATTAAAATGCAATCATGATTTAAACGACAAGATTTTAATTGAAAATAACCATAAATGTTTTTTTTTTTTTTTATTAACAGCTCCTTTTTTTATTACATATTTTAATACCCTTCATCATAGTTAGAAATGGTATATATAAGTTTGTCATTCCGTTTGTAATATCTACAATATTGATCTTAGACCCTACAAGGTATATTTATTCTGGGTTCATATGCGTACCGAAGTGGATTTAAGGATGTCCATCTGTCCGGCTGCAATGGGGTTTTCGATGACCCCAGAAATAATGGCGACTAGATTATTATATTTATGTCACATATACTCTCTTAAAGTTTTCTATTGAAATTCAGCCCGATCGGTCCACAAATGAGCGACTGTGTTTAATTTTTTTAATAAAATCCGATGTTGTTGTTGTTTTTTATACCCATCACCAGTGTGACCTATTAACTTTTTTCGAGCTAAATTAAGCTTTATTTTTCATTTTTAGCTTGAAAATGTTGATTTAGCTTAAAGCCTTTTTTTAGCTTTTTCAACAATACATTTAACGTTTTCTAGCTTTTTACTTTAATTTCAATTTCGTGTTATTAATTTATATTTTACAAAAAATTAAACAGTTAATCAGTATAAATTTATGTGTGGTAGCCATATACAGTACTTAAAAATAATAAAGGGTCCGCCAATTTTTTTTTTTTTTTTTTTTTGAAAAAGCTTTAAAAAAACTACTGAATATTCTATCAAATTTCTTTTTTTATTTGAAAGTACAATCCTTCCGGTTAATAATAGAAAATAATTTCATTCAAATGGCTGCCTCGGCTGGCCATGCAGTGTCCTACACGATCGGTCCAATTTTTAAGCACATTATCGATTGTGTGCAGCTGTATTTCAGCAATGGCTTCACGAATATTGTCCTTTAAAGCGTCAATTGTCTCTGGCTTGTCGGCGTAACACTTATCTTTGACGGCACCCCATAAATAATAGTCCAACGTTGTCAAATCGCAGCTCCGAGATGGCCAAACGACATCAGCTCTGCGGCTGATAATGCGATCTTCAAAAACAGGGCGCAAAACATCGAGTGTAGCTTCGGCTGTGTGGCACGTAGCGCCGTCCTGTTGAAACCAAATGTTGCCAATTTCCTCCTCTTCAATTTTTGTGAACAACAATTCGTTCAACATGGACCGATAACGATCGCCATTGACTGTAACGGCCACTCCTTGCTCATTTTCGAAGAAAAATGGCCCAATTTTGCCTCTGGCCCAAAATCCGCACCAAACAGTTACTCGTTTTGGGTGTATCGGCCTTTCAATGTATGCGTGCGGATTTTCTGTGCCCCAAATGCGATAATCCCGCCAAGATCAAAATGAGCTTCATCTGAAAATATGATTTTTTTGGCAAAATCGGCATCTTCTGTAAGTCGATCGCAGGCCCACTTAGCGAAGCGAAAACGCATTGGATGGTCAGTTGGCTTCAACTCCTGAACCAATTGAACTTTGTATGCCGTCATACCAAGGTCTTTATGCAAAATTCGTCTCAATGATGTCTCCGAAATGTTAAATTGTTGAGAACGACGGTGAATTGATGTTGATGGCTCTTCACGCACACTTTCTGCCACAGCAGCAATATTCTCAGGTGTACGCACTGTTTTTGGCTTTTCACGCTTTGGTTTATCGATGAGGATGCCAGTTTCTTTCACTTTTTTCACAAGATAACGAACATACGGAGCTGACGGTGCTTCTCTTCTTCCAAAATCCGTACGCAATTTTCGCACACATTCTGCAACATTACCATGATTTTCAAAGTAATATCGCAATATTTCCCAGCGTTGTTCTAGCGTATACACAACCATATTCGTTCAGCGGAAGGATAAAACTAATTATCTGTCAAATCAGATATGAGCTAAGTGTTACCATTCACGAAATAAGCACTAGTTGAAAAAAAAAAGTTAGATGGCGGACCCTTTATGTAGTCTAGCAGCGCAGTAACAATCGTTGTTCCAGTGTCGCCAAGGGAAGAAAAAAATAAGCTTTTATTTTAAAAAAGTACTGATTTTATTTTTTTATTTAAATAAGCCAAAAAATACACTTTTATATCATAATAACATTTAACCCGCTACTTCGTTCGAGTAAAGGCTGAGTTAGGCGAACGTTGCTGTCCCGTAACTTACTGTAACGGACTGCTTGCACGTTGGTGCACTTATAGAACATCTAAAAACGTGTCATATGTTTTTCACATACATAAACAAAAAAGCAATAGTATACATAAAACAACACACACAGTGATGGGAAATCAAAAGGTTTAAATGTTGACCGTTGTACAGAAAAAGTACCAAGTGATTAAAATGGTATTAAAACAGCACTAAATACTGTAAGTAAAAAAACATTAATAATTTAATATCGGATATTTATATTATAGATTTACAATAAACAAATATTTATTTTAGCATATACATACAAATTTACATATATTATTTTGTAAATGTGCATAGGCAAAACAATATTTTGTAACCATTTAAAGCCTTTTATATATTTCTCATTTCTATTGTATGTGCATATGCATTTGTTTATTTTGTACATCTAAGCATATGTATATTAATATATATGGAAATATGTTGTATTGTAAGTCGTTTTGTCGAAAGTTCATAAATATACTGGAAAAAAGTACCAAAAAACAGAGCGAAAATACCCGCATTCAATTTAATATACAAGCAGGCCATCACTGCTTTACAACTGTCACGTAACGACGGCAAGAAATTCTAATTTATACAGATTGAGACGTTCCGTTACGTGACATTTAAATTCGGTAAGCATTTACATTGTAAGCAAATAACAAAACGGACCAGACGTTTCGTTAGGGGACGTGGACGTTCGGCTAACTCTACCTTAACCCTTTCTTACGTGAACATATTTAGTTATATGCCGAAGTTAATGTTTCTTGGTTTTAACAAAAACAGTAGCAACATTTTTCATCTTAGTGGTTCTTCTTTACTCAGGATCCTGAAAAGTGTACGTTGTTTATCCATCTCTTCCTTGATTTTCTTACCCATGGCACGTCTTAGCAAATCTGCTTCTGCAAGACTATATCCAGAGAGAATACCACCTATAATTTTATGTTTCTAGGTTCAATATTATGGAAAATTCAAAAAATATCACATGAAGAACGAAAAAGTAATATAATGAAATTTTATTTTCTGTATTTCTTCTTTTTGATACTTTTTTCTCCTCATTGAATGATCAAAAATTTCAATATTTTAGTGGAAGTCCATACTTTAATACGCACAAAGCAATCAATGGTGAAAATGTTTTGTAAAAAAAGTACCAGAAATATTTAAGATTTCACCCCTTAAACATTCGAATTTCGGAAAGGCACTAAATTCATATTTGTATTTTTTAGATAAATTATGAATGTGATAAAATTTTCATTACTGTGTTTATTGGTTTAAAAGATAGATGGGGTGACAAAAAAGTTCCAATACACAGGTTTTATCATTACCCCCCAAAAGAGCCGATTTTCAAAAAAGTACCAAACACCTGCCCGCTTATTTATTTAATGACCTACGATTAGTAACAATATTTTTTATATCTCTTTTAGCTTAGGAGATAAGAGAAAAGCGAATTTACATGTTTTTACCCTTTTCCATAAGTCCCGCCTTAGCGGATCGATTTGGCGAGAGAACAATCTCCGGCCCAAATTTCAACTTTTTAGCCTCAGACGTTTAGGCTTTGCGATAATTAATAATTCAGTCAGTTAGTCCGTAATGTTAGCATTTTTAATATACATATATGTAGATATACCTACATTAACACTATTAAGTCCATGAAATATATCGAAATAATTAAAAGTTACTATTAGAAATCCATAAAAAATTTGCTTAATTTTTGGCTTTAAATTTCCGTCTGTAGCTCTTCTTCGTTCTATTTCAAATATGATTTAGCTTTATATTATTTTAAGATCTGGTCACGCTGCCCATTACCGAAAATAAAAAGTTGTATAAGTTTTTTATATATATTTAAGATTTTTTGCTATTTTTTACACATAATAAACTCGTACATGCACAACACAGTTGATTTAACGATGTCCGTCTGTCTGTCTGTTTTTATGTATCTGTGGGGAACGGAAAGAACAAAAGTTTCCATGACAAAATGTGGGCGGGATCATTGAAGTGGGCATGGCACAAAATATATTTACTTATGTCTAAAGGACAGTGTCTATATAACTTTCTTTTCTGATCGCACCATGGTAAAGGGTATATAAGATTCGACATAGCCCAATATTTTTTTTTTGAAAAAAGATGCATATCTTTTTTTTGAGCTATTTTGCGACATATAGCAGGAGTCTTTTATTGGAAGAAATATTTAACTTTTTTTTTTTTTTTTTTTTTTTTGTTTGTTGTTAACTGATTGAAATTGCAAATAAAACTTAAATTCTTTGAAAGACAGAAATATTTTTATGGTCAGGTGGCAATTTAAATGGTACATTTGAATCAAAGATATGAGTTATTTCTTTAAAACTTTCGAAGATACTAGAATTTTATTTAATTAATAGGAGACGTTGTGACTCAAAGCCAGCAGAAATATCACGAGACATTCAAAAATCCTTCTATCTCTTTTTATTTCACAACTGTCTTGTTTATGTTGCTGCCTGTAATATATAGCGGTTTGCTCTTGTAATAATTTCTAATGCATAAAATTATTACATGAACCGCTCTCAAAATAGGATTTAAGAAAATTTAAATGTTCAAAGCAATGTTGGCAACCGAAACGTATTGCGGTATCGGTATTTAAATATTTGGTTTGTTTGGTGTAAGTGTTTTCATTTTATCGATACAAAAACTTTTATACCGGTTTAGGTATATCAATTTTACAATTTAATTAACCAAACCAAGCAAGAATTATAAAAAACATAGAAGGGGTGTAAAAGACTTAGATACACATTTTTTACATGGTGACAGTTGCACAGGCCTGCAAAATTTTGACAAAGTCCAAACGCTAGGACTTACGTATACTTTTTTGTGTTGCGCGGAATTCAAATCTGCACTCAAAATATCCACTACATCAGCTTTTCGCCCCATCCCTGTTTTTCACCATATTCGAAACGTTATAACTGCGCGAATTAGTCTTTATATATAAAACCGGATATGTCGTCTGGAAGTCCCACCAAAAATCCTTAAACAAAATGTTTAGCCTTTGTAATAGCCCTGCGGGAAATTTGTGTCAATTGTTCTAACAGAACTCGTCCTGGGATTTGTGAAAATAAAAAAGAAAAAAAAGAAATAACGAATGACATGAGATTCTCCTTTAATCTCTTAAATGGTTTATTAAGTAAGAATAAAAAGGTAGATTTTTTATTTTGTATTAATTTTGCTTTAATAATTTTTTTAACATAAATGTTTTTTTATTTATTTATTAGAACCGTTTTTGTAATTTTTTATTTGTAATATTTCAAGGACTCTTATTGTTGTAACTACCGCTTAACACGTTTATTGAGATTAGATGTGTGACTGGTCAAATGATGGCTTTTAGGTGTAAATTTTCCCTCTCCAATGACAACCCCATGTAAGAGCGAGAGGTCCCATTCATATAAAGTATTAAAACTAGGACCGGTCCCTGCCATCAAAGAACTTATCACGGGACTACTTTAGTGTCAGTTCGCTTTCCTCTAAGGATCTTGTTCATCCTCTGAGATATCTTAACCGAAACTTTAAGAATCCAATTTTTTCGCTATTTTGGTATTTTGGGAATTTTTTTTATCTTTTTTGTGATTTTTTTTTATAACTTTGATTTATTAATTTTTGTATTCTTTTTAAGATTTTTTTTATTTTTTTTAATTTTTTTATACTTTTTTTAAGATATTAGAATTTTTTTTTTTTTTTTTTTTGTGATTGATAAAAATTAGTTATTTCGGTATCAATGCCGGTATTAAGCAATTTGTTATTTCGGTATCGTTATCAATACCGATATTCAATTGTTAACATTATTAAAACGGTATAAATGACGGTATCGCTTGTCAACCTCGCTTCAAAGCTTACTCTTATGTTGCTTTATGGCTTGATCAAGTTGGGTCTTTTAGACCAAAAGTTTCTGCAATATGAACCGAATAAGCCGCAGTCCTGTTAATGGATTCTGCATAAACCGATCCTTGTGAAATTCGTATGCCAAGTGCTATTTGGTGATTTATCTAAGACGAACTAGGTAATTAATATTGAGACATAGTATATATATACTCCTTCGTCGTCTCAACTAAACTATAAATTTGTCCTTCATATCTTTTGGTTATACATATTTGACTAAATTCAATGATCAATTAAAAAATTGACAGCTTTAGTAACGGGTCTTAATACGTTTGACTATTTAATTCGTACTATTTCAGGCGAAAAGTGTAGAAAGACTTGAGCCTGTTCCTCCAACCAAAAAAAAAATCATAAGAAATTTTAGAAAACTTCTGAATCACATGACGTCGAGTTCTTATCACACTTGAGAAGCCTAATCTCGATAGCATGGATGGAAAGTTTAGATGAAGAGAGTACTTTTTGGCGAATAAAAGTACTTAACATGTGTATTCATTTACTTAAAAAATAATGGCACAAATGCAATGTTAATTTATGAAGCCAATATTATTTGATGAAATGTTCAGTATTAAAGTTATAGGAAATTATTAAAGCTGATTTCCTCTGCTCTTGGTTTAATTGGGTGCCTCGGAAGGCTAGCTGGTAGTGAGCTAGTCTATCAGTGCCGGGGTTGCGAGTTCGATTCCAGCAAGAAACTCAGGTCTCCTGCAGACAAGCGTAGAGCTTCGCGGGATAAGCAAAGGGAATAAAAAAAGCAAGAATGACTTCAACTTCCAGTTAAACATATTCATATACTACTCGTTAGGGGTGCCAATCGGGACTGATTTTTGAAAATCTTGGGATTTTCGGGATTCGGGATCAATGTGTTTCTTTAAGATGCTACATTTTTTTAATAAGCAACACTTTTTGAATATTCAAAAGGTTTTATATACGTAACATAAATTTTTAAAAATGAAAACAACAAACCAATTTATTTTATCCAAATGTTTATAACACTGGCCTCACACATAATCAAACTGATCAGATTCTGAAAAAAGCTTAAAAAAATATACGTATCTCTTAGTTTTTCTAGATCAATTCATTTCGGCTTTTTGACAGCAATTCAATTTTTAATGTGAATTAAGTTGTGACGACATTAATACACGGCAAAGTGTAGTCCTTAATCGATCTCGATAGCTGAGTTAAAAACTGTAAAATTATGTCGACTGCAGTGCAGTACACCTCCAGGGTGAGGGCGAAATACATAATCAATAATTTAAGTACGTTTGAAATTTATTTTAAAACAAAATGTTTATACAAATTTTTTTTAAAACAGATTTAAAGTTTAAATAATTTTTTTATGAATTCGTCAGATAGTGTTTATTTATAAAAAAAATTCTTTTATTTGCCGTATGTTTTTTAAGCAAATTTTTTATTATTATTGGACCGGTAGGATTATGAGCTATTTCATAAATATAACGACTTAATTGTTATCATTATATGAACTTTTATTCTTTAGTTTCTTAATGTACTTTAATTGGATCGTGAATAATTTTTATTTTTTGCTTGATATATAACAATTATTTATTGATTTCTATATTTTGCATAAAAATAATCATTTTTATTTTGGTATTATGTCTTAAGCCAAAGCTGAACTTGCTAAACGTAATTGTAAAAAAGGCTTGAGATGTGAATCTGCAAATTTCGTTTCTACTTAAAATAATGGTTTTTATTAAGCAAAATACAAAAATCCAGAAATAGTCGTCATATATCAAGCAAAAAATGAAAATTTTAAGTACTCGCTGTGTTCCAAAAACAAAAATTAAACTCAAAAATAAGAATTATTTGCAATAAAAAATAAACTTAAATATAATTTTTAAAAAATATTTTTGTATAGAGTATAAAAATTCAAAAAAAAACGTACATTTTTGTACATAAAATTTGATATGTTAAAAATCCCGGGACTCATAAAAATTGATAAATTGATAAATCCCGAATCCCGGGATTTTGGTATTCGTGATTTCCCGTTTGGCATCCCTACTACTCGTACATTCGAATTTCTAACAAATCTCCAAAAATATACATATTTAATTTTCGACCTCCTATCACCTTCCACAACTCCAACATTCTACTAATTTCATTGCTCCTATTTAAAATTATTGCTGCTGATGTCATTTAAGACAAAACAGTGAACAAAAAATCAACAAATAAAAACACCTGCAGGCTGGCTCTTACAAATAAATGAAGAAATCCTTAACACTTCGAATTTTACACAACCCGAAAGAGATGAAAAGAAAAAAAAAACGAAAACCTTAAAAGGATTTCTGTAATTTGAGGCGACAATGAAGACAATATTTAATTTATGTTTAAGGCGGCAAATAAAATAGAACTTTTCGACTTTATTTTTTTTTTTTATTTATTTATTTATTTCCAATTTCTAGATAAACATTTAAACGTTGAACAGAAGATGGAAAGAAAAAACTAACAACTACAAATAGAAGACAAACATCTACTGGATGAATTTCAAAAGTTATCGACACTTTTTAGTTTAAGGCTTGATGTGTGACATGTTTTCAGTACAAAACATGGACAACATTTTTACGAATATTTTTTTTTTATTTTTAAATGGTACGCTACAGTGGTATCAAAGGTTAAAGATATGAAAGGATTAATTTTTTTTTTTATTATTATTAAAATAGTAAAAAATATTTATTAAGAAGAATAAAGTATGTCATGGAGCATTTTGCATTTTTTTCTTGCGATATTTTTGCATTTTAAGTGAAATGAGAAATAAACCCAAATAAAAGTGCAATTGTTACTATTGGACTATTTTTTTCCAACTAAAAACGACCGCAAAAATTCAATGTAAAAATTTTGAGTGATTTTTTATCTTAACAAATATGCTATATTTTATAACAAATTATAATCAAAATGGAAGTAAATTTTGCGGTACTTTTAAAGAGTACTGCCAAGTGTAGAGTGATACCAAGTGTAGGAATTTTTTTCCTTTTGTCGGGAGTTATTTTAAAAATTTGGCACGTAGCGAAAAAGGGAAAGATTTCTGACTTCTGTTAAATTGAAGAGATTTTTTCTATATACTTTTTTAAGTATATCATTATAAATTCGTAAATCTAATGATACCTCTAACTAATTAGAAGAAAGTAAATATGAGGCATCTTTAAAACAATAAAAATTAAACACTTGTTAAATTATTTTAAACTTGGTCAAAACTTTATTAAAAAGGAATGCCTAAAGAGTGACTGTACCATAAGGATGAAGTTTATGTCGGCAGTGAATGTGAGGTATATTGTTCCAAACGTTTCCAAAACCAGTTTTCATCCATAAAAATCTGATTGGCTACAATTTTACAAACTATATGTTGACGCGTTGTTGTCCAAAATTTATGTTGTTTCTACGTTTCATGCAACTTTTTATGTTATTTTAATAGTATTTTTACATGAACTTTAACTTTTTTTTTTTTTTTTTATTCCTACACTAAATCCCGCGAAGCTTTTTGCTTGTCTGCAGAAGACCAGAGTCTCTGACTGGAATCGAACCCGCAACCCCGGTACTGATAGGCTATCTCACTACCAGTTAGCCTACCGGGGCACCCACTTGTACACAGAAAAAATTAAAAAATTTCTCTAATCACCAAATTTATAATATCAAGCATTCAAATTGCTGATTTTGCTGCTAATACCAAAATGATTATATTGATTACTAAAAGTTATTGAATTTTAAAAAAAATTTTCAATATATGATATTTTTAATTTTAATTAAAAAAATGATCAAAAAACTTTGCCATTTCAAACATTGTGTTAATTTATTTACAATTCCCAACAACAATTCTACAAGTTTAAATTATTTTATTTTAAACGAAAAAAATCAATTAATATTTTTGGTATTTAGTAAATATTTTAATGGAAAATTTATTTCAAAACAACTAAATTATTAATTAAATCAAAATTATATTTTCAATTTTCTTTCAACTAAAAAAATAATTGATTCAATTATCACATTAATTAAATTTAAATTCTTTTTAAACAATTTGTTTATTTGATAAAAAACTTTTTTCTGTGTACCTGAAATAAAAATTTATAGATTCAAAATTAAATTTTTTTTTTAACATTTCTAAAAGTATTCTAGGGAAAAAAAGAAATTTTTTCAAAATAGTAGGGATTTTTTAAAAATTTCCTGGCATTACTGAATTAAAATATTAAATAATTTTATTAACACAATTTTTATTTTCAAATTTAAATTTAAACTACGTTTTGATAAATGACTTAATGCCCAACTATAACATGCACAAGCTTGCTTAAGCTTCTGTCAAAAATTACCAAAAAGTTTCTCAAATGCATTTAAAACCACAAAAACAAAATCAAAGAACATTTAATTCCGTACGGAAAGCGCAATCTGTTTCGCAGCTTGCTTAAGCAAATGGAAGATTTATAAAACTTAGCAAAAAGTTTCCTTAAGTTCAATAAGATTTGATTCATATGATTTACATGTATTCGGACAGTTGCTTAAGCGAGCTTAACTATATTATAGTTGGGCCTTTAGTTATTTCTTATTTTGTAAAGTACTTTATTACACCATAGAGGAAAAATCCTTGCCACCATGCTAAATATCGCGTGATCTTTACAACCAAAATTGTCTAATTCTTCAGGATATTAAAATTCAGGATTTTGAAATTGTGGATTTTTAGATGTGGAATTCTGAAATTCGTGATTTTGGAATTCGGAATTTTAAGTTTCGGTCATATGACCCCAACCCAAATTTATTTACTCGGAATATTAAAATACATGATTTCAAAATTTTGGATTTTTAAATTTGGAAATTCGTGTTTTTGGAATTTTAGGTTCCGGGCAAATTCTGCGATTTGAAATTCTGGATTTTTACATTTGAAATTCGTAATTTTAAGTTTCATGCATATGACTGAAACCCCAATTTATTTGTGCTATTTTTTTCGGCTGAAAATTCAAAAAATTTTAAATTTTTTGGGATGAATTCTTAAAAAATTTCAGGTGAGTTTTCATAAAGAAGAACTAACCCAAATTTAGAGACATATTTTATTTAATTTTGAGCGCTATTTTTAATTTTTTTTTGGTGACATTTCAATAAATAAAAATTGGGTCTTATTGCTTTATGAAAAATAAACCAACATTTGGGGTAGATTTTTTTTTTAGAACATACATATGTCCTTTCGCAGCGCCCTTCCAAACACGTTCTAGGTATCGGCCCATAATTTCTCATATTAAAATCAACCCGCAAATATCTAAAAACGGCATATTACTTAATTTAACTTCAATACAAACAACCCACGGAATAGTAATAATTCGGGAAAAATTTATTAAAAAAAGTAAAATATTAACATTAATGATTTATTAGCTTACTCTATGGCGTGCTAAATTTTTTTCTATGGTTTCTATGCGCATTTTACTGGTTGCTTAGGGCAGCTCGTCAGGAAACTTTTTTCAAAGACTTTAGAAAAGCTAAAGTTACTATACAAATTAGACTGTAAAGCGAATAAGAATTTTAAACACTCAGGGTTTACTTGTAACAATATCAAAGCTTCAACAAAACTACACCAATAAACAGTGAGTTTTATCTTTTCTTGCATTCCCCTACAATTGGCTGGTGTTCTTACTCGAATTGTAGTTGTAGTTCACAAAACATTATAGAGGGAGGTCTTCTATTAGTCATATCCGCCATATTAGCCCTGCTTTCAGAATTCTATCGTGCAGCCATAAATCGAAAGAAAATATTCTTATCGCAATAAAACATGTCCATGCCAAAATCTCGTTATAAAAATATGGGGTCATGGCAACCATATAGAGCCCTATTCCAAAAAAATCACTTTTGCTAAAAAGAAGTCTGCCAAAAATGTTTCTATCATTATAGTATTTAGAAAAAAAAAAATTTGACAGACAACCTTATATCAGCAAATTTTAGGAATGTAGGACCCTGATCGACCATAGCTCCCCTATAAGCCCAGTTCCAACAAAGAAATTAGTTATAATTTAATCTTAAGGAATGTTTGCTATGAGATAATCATCATAAATGGGTCAAAGCTACAAAATGGATTTAGAGTTTTGCAATATTAACCCCATTACGGTCATGGTACCCTTTCCCTATTAATTTCTCTTACTACAACATTTTATTTAGGTTTACCTTGGAAACCAGAGTAACTTAGATTTAATCAATAAGTCGGCACTGCTAAATACTTCCCAGGTGCTATAAGTCCCAGCGCAAAGACTCCCAACGAAATAAATCCCAAAATAAATGAAATAACCAAAACTGGAAAAAAGAAATAAACACCAAAAACAATGAAATAATTCCCAAATGAAATATGAAACAAATCCCGAATATTAAAATCCACGACCGCTTACTAAAACATGCAGAGGCTTCGGCCGGTCGCAAGGATTTCCTCCTCTATGGAATAACAAACAGTCTGGTCTTGAGCACGGTTGAGGGCCGTCTTTGCAGAGATGCTTTAGTGAACGAAGTTGGTGCTTGTTATACCATAATGTTTCGCCCGGCAATAGGCAGGCTATGCAGAGAAGTTTTAGTAAGCGATTCTGGATTTTAAAATTCTAAATTTTCGAATTCAGTATTTTAAGTTTCGGGTTTTTAACCTAAACCAAATACGATTGTATGTATGTTTAAAACTTCTTTGTACTTGAATATTTACATATCAGGTAATTTACAAAAAACTAACAAATACAAATGGAAATTCCAATTTGAAAACCAAACACAAAAAATTACAGAGCTCCCACAGCAAATAAAACAACACCAAAAAAACAAAATAAAATGAAATAAATGTCAAGTTAAAATTTTTTGGGACAATAAATGAAAAAACTTCCAAAAAAAACTAAAAATAAAACCGCAATGGTGGGGAGCAATTGCATAATGAAATTACTCCTACATGTATATGAAAAATTTTTAAGCCTAATTTAATTTTAATATTGCACCAGGACCTTCTTTCGCGGCCCCCAAAAAGTCAGAACACGTTAACATTTTATGGTGTAGGGTCTAGCTTAACCGACTACACTTTCTTACTTGCTTTTTACTTTATTTCACTTCAAAATGCACATGATGTGTCATTAACGCGCTTTTTGGCATTTCCTCTTAAGTCATTCTGGAGAGCATGAGCCAAAAAGAGTACGCGGAGCTTGACAAACTAGAATGTTCGATATGTATGTTTAGAAATAAAAATGTGGATTGGAAAAATTAAAAAAAAAAAGCAAAAACAAAAACAAACGATTGGCAGCAAACAAACGATACACATGAAAAATGTTTGTATTGTTTAGTTTGTTTTGTTGTTGCTGTTGTTTGCCAATTGATTTCCAATTAAGGATTTCACACTTCAATCTGGAGTTTTAGAAAAGAATGACAAACACGAAATATACTTGTGTGTATGTCAAATCGCTTAAGTGAAGGATAAATAACAAATAATTCGAAGTGCTAATAAGAAAAAAAATAAAAATATATATGTTGACTGCAACATGGTTAGAAGAATTTCATTTAGGCTTTTCAGTTGTATCGACTTTTTTGTCACTAGTTTTAATTTATTTTTTGTTTTTCTTGATTTTTTCCCAGTGACATGACACACTGATCATCGTTGAAAGCATTCGAAAATGTATGTTTGTTGTTTTAATCGTAGCCAATTAAGGACTTTGGAGCATTTAATTAGCATTAAATTTATTAAGAATCTAACAATCAACTTCTCCTTATATTTAAAAAAAAAATGTTTAATGATGATTTATGTTCAGTGTCAATTCCTAGTGGTAACATCACAACTTGCCTGAAATTCCTTCATTAATGTGTAATGTGTCACTGGAAAGAGAAGAAGTAAATTTTGTAAATTATTTAAAAGATTTTTTAAATTTTAAGAGCGAAGACATTTTTATTTATAATAACATGATTTTTAAATTCTATATAAAGTACTAAGTTCATACTTGGGTTGGATTAAAAAAATATGTAGATATGTATGTATGGGTAAACAGCCTACAATCTTTCAGGCGGAGATCTACGCAATCTTCCCATGCGCTAGGGAATATCTGAGGAGGAGGGAAATGAAATTGGGCATGAAATTGGTTACTATGTCGGATAGCAAAGCCACTCTTAAAGCACTATCTTCTTCGGAGGTGAAGGCCAAACTAGTCATGGACTGTTTTACCTCTCTGAACGGGTTTGGGAAATACAATGACTTGGGGTTGTGTTGGGTGCCCGTCCATGAGGGCCATGCGGCCAATGAAAGAGCAGATTGCTTGGCAAATAGGGGCGCTCGCCGTCGATTCATAGGCCCTGAGCCTTTCTTCGGTGTCTCTGTCGTACGCTGCAGAAATGGTCCGAACGTTAATTCCTTCACAGATGGACCTCCACTTCTGTATTAAGACTTAGACTGCTTGTTGGCCTTTTAACTGGTGGATTGTGATCCACCAGTTAAAAATGGGTAATGTATTTACATAGATATGCAGATTTTCATAGGTGGATGATGAAAACCGGCCTTGGGGACTTCGAGCCAGACATTTTTTGGGGGCAAATTATGAGCCCAACTTATGTTTTAAATCTTTCGCCAGGTATAAGTTGCCTGAACCTGACATGGTGTGATGTATGGGCTGTACAAAAGATCTTCTAGTAGTGCTGCTTATATATACTTTCATACACATACAGTCATGTGCGACAAAGCACATAGTTTGTGATTTGACGATTTTTGGTTCCGAAATTAGCAAAGTGCTGATTTGCTGATTTTTTTCTTAAAAGTGATGATTTTATTCAGTCTTCAAAATAAGACAATTTTAAATCTTTTGGTGTTTGTTATTAGGCAGCACAGAAAAAAAAACATTTTTGTAAACAAGAAAGCTTAAATTTTAATATTCATTCCTATTGCAAATAAAATTATACTAGAAAAGCTAAATTTTGAGTCAAGTAAATTTAAGTAAAAATTAGTACAAAAACCTTGATTTTCAGATCGAAAGTTCACTCGTGTGGGGAGCAGGTGAAGTTATGACTGATTTGGATCATTTTTAAAATTTAATACAGTTTTTATATATGAAAAATTTTCAAGCCAAATTTGATCCTCCTTTGCCATGGTGCCAAAACTATAATTTCGTGAAGAAGTGTTATTTCAGGTAAAAAAAGAAAAAATAATAAAAAATTATAAGAACATTTAAAGAAGTTAAGGTTTACAGGTCAAAATTAGAGATTTGGATTTAGAGATGGGTAGAAATTACAGGCAGTCGTGGGTTTTTGTTCATATCTAAGGCATTTGTAGACCGATCTGGCTGAAATATAATAGCACACTATTCCGTACTATATCTAATATAAATGTATAGCAATTTTTATATACGAGTCTTCGGAAATCCCGGAAATTTCAAGAAACACGTGGTTAGATTGACATCGTTAAACCAACTTTGCTATTCATAAGGACTCAGAATATACATATGACCCCATATTCATAAAAAATATTTTTGATGAATGAAAGGTGTATTAAACAAATTTTCATACAAAATTCGTTTCATAAACCTGCTATAAACCTCAAATATGGGGGATATACTTTATAGGGCCTTATATTAATATTGTAGGAATTACAAAAGGAATGATAAACTTATAAAAAACCAACTTGTATATATACCCTCTGCGGTGAACGGTATACAAATTTGAAATTTTTAAAAAATGGCTCGATTGAAAGTATCTTTTGTTCTTAAGACTTTGAAAAAAAACCTTAGATTATTATAATATAGTAATAAAAGATTTCAAAACAAATTTTTTACGAAAATTTTCCTTAACAAACGTTTGTTAAATTTAACAAACAATTTCATAAACATACGGGGGTATATGTTTTGTTTGCTAGTTTTTATATAAAAATCGAATAAACTTCGTTTAAAATCTAAATTTAAATTGTCCGATTTTTTTGACGAATTTTTAAACAGAAAAATACGATTTTTTTATTTTTTTCTCAGGAAATTGACGATTTTTTCAGAATTTTATCTGGCAGCCCTGGGTACGGTGATCATTTTTTATGTTTGTATGTACTCGAGTATAAATAGAAAATTTGAATTTTAATATGGTACTAAATTTGTTTGCATCGGTCCTTACCCTTAACTTAATCTTGTTAACCATTTCACCAAGTGAGTAGGCTATATGCGGCCGTGCCACATCTACCCAAATAAAACTCAAAAATATGTTTATAGCAATAATAAAAATAAGAAATTTAAAATACGTTAACACTCCGATGATCCGTGACTTATGATACAGTAAGTGCATCATAAGGGTCTGGGTAGACCCATAAAAATAACTTTAGCTATAAAATTTTAGAAACCATTTTACTTATTCATTAAATTCTTTAAATATGCAGTAGTAGTTAATTTAATTATTTTAATACAATTTACAAAGAACAATGGGGTTTACATCTAGTTTAATATTAATTTTTTTTTTTTTCATGTTAAAAATAATGTTTTTGAAACGATTTCATTTATTATTTTAATTTTTTTAATATGCATTTATAATTCATTTATTTATTTTAATACAATTTACAAATAACAATGGGATTTTAATCTGTGTAATTAAGTGGAATGTTCGTTGGGTATGCACAGACCGATTTGTGCTTGATTAACAAAAGTAGCTTAACAATAATTTTTTTTACAACAAATATATTCAAAATGTAGATTACAATTGCTAACAGTGTTCAGCGAACTATATCTAGGAAGTTATAGACCAAGGCAGCTCAGCTTGTTTTAAAAAAAGAGATACACACAGTTAAAAATGGATTTGTTTTGCCCAGATCCATATGAACATCGGAGGGTTAAACTAATGCTTTTTCAGTTAACCTGTGCGTATGAGTAATATTTGTAAATTCTACTACTGCTTCGAGCACATCTGGCCGTTTGCCACGAAGGGTATAAACCGTTCCAAACGGTTCATTTTTCTGGACATAAATAAGTCTGTAGGATCTGCTGCTGATTGGTCTCACTGCATATGCGGCAATTTTGCCTATTGACAAGCACAATTTATATAACAAAACACAATTTTGCGATAAAACATCTAAAACTGATTTTTAAAGTAAATTTGGATCATTAAAGCGTGAATCTATTCCTAATCTATGCCACAGTAAATTGATCTAAATGTCAAAAAATTGAGCGCAGTATGGCCGTTTATTTGACATCTTACTCTTACATAAAATCTATACGGCTTAAAAAATACCTCGTATGTAAGAGGTGTTTTTTATGGGGCATAAAACTTATTTTTAAAAATAAAACACAACAATTTGAATAAAATTTTTACAGTAACTAATTGTGGGTTATTAAATTCGTTTTTCGTACTGTTAAAATTAAATAAAAATATAGTTATTTTACGAATAACTTTATTTTTTAACATTTATGTTTGTTATTCAAAAAACAAACTACAAAAAAATAGTGTTTTTCCGTACTTATATTGTTTTGAATTTGGATTTTTTGTCAATTAAATTATATTTTTCTAAAGCAACAACTGTTAAATTTTACGCAATATACTGTTAAATAAAAAAATAAAAAATTTATGTAAAGGGGATTTATTTTAAATAAAATGTAAATGATGTGTTTTTAAATAAATTTTTAGTGGTTTAAGTTGAATTTTCTGTGAAACTTAGCTGCATAATATTTTTAGTGTATGACCAAAATTTTGGATTTATTATGCATGGCATTTAATGCTTAAAAATAATTTCTAGCATATGTCCTCCGCGACTGCGCCTTATCAACGCCATCCTGTCAATCCAATTTCGCACCATTTTTTCAAGCATACCTGCTCTTATTTAGTCCACAGGGCGCTAAATGTTTGACGTACCCCCACAAAAAGTAGTACAATAGTGTTTAATCACACGAACGAAATGGCCAATTCACAGACCCATTTCTTGAGATTAATAGGTCATCAAACGTTTGGCTTAAGTGACGATTTCATGCGCTGAATGGCAAGATACGCCATCTTGTTGGAACTATTTCTCCTCAATGACATGAGGAATAAAAAAAATTACGAATAATTTGCCTGCAGCATTCGGCATTCACGGTAATGTTGGCATCTGTTTTAAGGCGAATGTCATATAAACCGCACTAAACAGTGAATTTTTCCGGATGTAGTGGAATCTCAAGAGTCTCATGAGGAATGTGCACTCTAAATATGACATTTCGACTTGTTTAGATACTCGTTAAGCCAGAAATCAAGTTGATTCTCAGCCCATTCACCGAACACACATCGCAAGTGATAATCTGCTGGCTTTAATTCTTGCACCAGTTGGATGTAGGCCAAGATCTTTTCTCAAAATTTTTCAAGCAGTGGATGGGCAGAGACCTTGTTGGTGAGAGTGGCATTGAATCGATAAATTCGAGTCCTCTGTCACGCTGACGTTTAAAGCGGCGATGGCTTTTTCTGTACGCACGGTACGGGCTCAATTAAGATAAATATTATCTCAAATAGTAAATGTGGTCACGAATCAATCCATAGTACTGAGTTTGTGCTGGACGAGTATGCTCACCGTAACCTTGACTAAGTGCTCTAGAAATTTGGTGAACAGAGCGCGAATTTTCCCAAAAATTTACACGATTTGTAAAGGTTATTCTGATGTAAGTCTTTTCATGCTGATTTTTAGTATGATAGCTGTTTAACAGTTATAACTCTCGTAAGTTCTATACGTTTAAAAAATACACCCTTTATTTATTTTAAATATTCTTGCTTTTGCTTGTTACGTAAGAGAGCTAAGTAAAGTAATGGAGCGATTTGATACATTTTTGACAGCAAATGCTCTTTGTATAAGGGAAGTACTCGTATTATCAAAAATGTTGTTGCCTTATCTCATTTCGGGTTGACATTTGTATGGGTGCTATATGAAATATGGGGTCGAGTCTGCAATTTTCCGTACCAAATACATTAGTTATTCATGTCAAAAAGTTATTTTGCCAAAAGTCATATTTTTTGACTCAAACGCACAAAAATTAGGAGTTTATGTTATAGCATCCCCTGGTAAAAAATTATAATTAAAAAAATTACCTCCAGTTAAAAAAATTTTTAAATTCTTTTGAAAAATATGATTGGGCATGATTACGGCAACTACACTATGTTTGTTGTAACAATATTTCGTTGCCGTACGCAAAATATTGTTATTTATTTTTAATATCAACAATATTATAGTTACTGTAAACATGTCAATGTTTATCGCAATTATAAATTTAAGTATGGTTCAATGAAAAATAATCATTTTTATAACAACTAAATAATGATAACTTTTAAAACATATTATATTCTTCACAATCATTTAATGGTATTAAATAGCAATAACATGCTCATTTTCTATACTTGTACTCTAATAATATTTTGATATCGCCATTTGTAAAATAATTTTGCATCAGTGGTGTCGTTTGTTTTACATGTGCCTATCGAATTATCTGTTATTTATAAAAAAAAACCAAGCCTAAAGAAATTAAAAAATAAAGAAATTGTAGGTACATTAAAAAAAAATTTTAAAGTGTCACAAAATAAAATATCACTGCTAAAAAAAATTTAATATTGTCTGAATATGGTGCAAAAATATTGACCATTGTTTTGTGTTATTTTAGAGAAAAAGAATGAAAATTCTATAAAATAATTTATAAATAATTACGACCTACGACAAACATAGGTAAAAATATTATGTTTAAAGTTGCATCATATTATGATGTGAATATCTGTAACAGTTTTACGTCAAGGTTGCCAGTAAGTAAATAAGCATAAATATATTTTACAAATATTTTTCGGTTTAAGGTTTAATCTGCATATTATTATGATTAACATAATAATAATATGATTACTCCCTAACTTATTATGATTAACATGATAATAATATGATTACTTCGTAACTTATTATTATCGACATCATAGTAATATGATTACATTAAATTATAATATGATGTAACAAAAACCAATTAGGATTAAGGGAAAAATATTATGATGATATATTACGAATATATTTGGTCATAATATGCTTCAATAATAATCGTAATATGTTGACTACAATCATGAATCTAATCATAATATGTTGCTCTTAGAATATGTTTACTACAACCATGTTTTTTCTTTGCGTGTACTATTGATTTTTTCTACTTCAGGCAACACTGACTAACTGTGAAGTTATAATGTTGTAGTTGTCGAATGATGAATTTAATTATAACGGTATTTGCCGTCCGAGTCCAATTATTTCCTACAAAGCTAAGAAATTAAGATACCACTAGAAATTCTGGAAAAACAAGCTTTGATTCCCAATTTAATCAAATAAGAGCAAAGATCACATTATTAAAAAAAAATGCGTGAAAAAACTACTTAACACCCCAACGATAAATGTTCTTTCCTTCCAGCAATTTCCAAGCATTATCCATTCAAAATTTTCCAATTAGTGTCCTTACAATGTTTGAATATCTTGCTAATGTGGATACATTTTGCAGACATTGTAAAATAATTTATTTAATTTAAGTGTATTTAGATTGTCTTTATCGTAGTTGTGGCGTAAATAGTTGCAATTGATTACTAAATTATGAAATCTTCACATGTCCTTATTTTTTGTTTATAAGCAATGACAACAACGACAACAGCAGCAATAGGAGAACTGCATACATTGTAAAACTCTTTGACACGCGCCAAACACGCATGTCCTTCTTGCTGACTCTCTACACGAGCAACGTGATGTCAGATGTAATTTCAAACCAACAGCATATAAAATAAGCAATTTGTGTTGCAAGCAAATCGAGAGTGCAGCGAATTATAAGAACACTATATGAACAATGAGATGGCAGAAAGTTGAAAGCTAAAAATTGAAAAGTTAAAAAGGTGATTAGTATGACTGCACATCTAAAATTTTGGAACTTCGCGCTCCACATTAGTATAAAAAATTTTAACATAAAATACCTTAAATAAATTTTCGCAAGACAAATAACTTATTTTTCGGAAAGGTTTCAAACATTTGGACAAACTTAATTACCATTTTAACTCTCTTTAAAAACAGAATAAAGAAAAACGTCATTATAATACGAAAGAATAAAAATTGCATGTTGGCCATGTTGAACACTTATGACATAACGAACGTTTGTCGACAACATGTGTACAACTTGAACACTGAACGAAAAATTTTAAATAGATTGTTTAAAATGGAAGAAAAGTAGGATATTTATTAACTAACAAAATTGTTATTGTACAAGGTGCCGTAAAAGACCTCACCCTATTAGAAGATGCTATAATTTTTAAAAATGTCGAAATGGTAGAAATGTCAGTTCTACTCTCATAATTGTGATGTAAAAAAATATGTACCAAAAACATGTCAGTAAGAAATAAAGTCCTGTACTCCTCAAGATTTGTGACATGGGCATTTCCTGGGGTCATGAACGTTCGTACGCGTTGATGTAAAAATAAAGTAGAAAACTAAACTTTTTCAAGCATTTGTTTGCGATTCGATAGCATTTTGTTAGCTCCATATTTAGTGCAAATGGTGGATTTTATCGAGTTAAGGATTTTATGATGATAGTTATAAACATGTGGTCACGAACATACACAAAATAGAAGTCAACTTTGGCTGACAGTAGTGAAATGTTAAAATCTGCGAAATGGCACGGAATATTCAAACGTGATTAATTTATTTTAAAAGGCTATTCATGTAGGCCTCTATCCAGTATTAACACAATAAAATATCTCTATTGTTTTTTGTTTAATTGGCTTAAGTACCGGTCGTGAAAGTACGATTTTTCCATATCGTGATTTACTTGAACAACGTCATAACTCAAAAAATTAAATTTTGGGGTAAGTGATGTAGAATTGTTCGCTATGTTTTTCTTTATATTGTATTTAAACTTAATCTTCATATATTTTATACTTTTCCCGTTTGAAGAGAATGTATCTTTATTTTTTCTAAAACTATAAACTCGTTTATCTCGAAATGGATTTTTTTGAGTTGCGACGTCGTTGAAGTAAATGAGCGATATGTTTTAACCGCTAATTAACCGTTAACTTTTATTGTTCTCCTTACACTTTTCTCTTCTTAATTGATTGTAATAGAGAGTTTTTAAAGAAAGAGTGCAAACATAAAAAAATTTTTTGCATTTAAAATAATTATATATAGAAATGTCTTTAGAATTAGCTAAAAAAGAAAAAAGATATTGGGAATTATTTCTTTTTATAAGCTTTATTATATTCAACATTTTTTTATTTTTCGAATTTATTCTATGAGAATGTAACAAGAAAATACAAGATAATAGTCTGGTAGTGTGTAAAGTCATTCCTAAAAATTTAAGGAATAGAACTATTAAAAAAAAGCTTTATAAAATACATAACTGAAATTTAACTCATAGAATAAATTCGAAAAATAAAATATGTTGAATAAAAAAGAAAATATTAAATTTTCCAGTTTCCAGCCCAATTTCCTTAAGAAAAACAGCTAAGATA
This sequence comes from Pollenia amentaria, assembly GCA_943735925.1. NCBI lineage: Eukaryota > Metazoa > Arthropoda > Insecta > Diptera > Polleniidae > Pollenia > Pollenia amentaria. Next base: position 179,303,190 of record OX031007.1, on the reverse strand, counting down.
TCATAGAATATCATATATTTATACCATTCTATTATAAAAACATAGACTTTTTTAATAATTATAAACAATAAAACACGATGATTATCAACATTTTATATGTATTTATTTGTATTTATATTTGTATTTGTATTTGCGACCACTACACCGACAAAATTTTTTTCTACTTACTGAAAAACAAGTAAGCTATATTCGGCTGTCTCGAATCTTTGATACCCTCCACCAAGAGTTAGAATATTTATGGAGTGTGCTTTTTATAGGGCCTATTGTAAATTATAGCCCGTTCTTCACAAAATTAAATTGTGAGATTTCCAGTCTTATGAAACTATGACAGACCAACTTTTATTACAAAAGCATTATAAGTTACGGTTTTACTCGTACTAAAGAGTTTTTCGAGAGCGGGTTTTATATGGGACCTGTGGTAAATTATGGACCAAATTTGGTAGTGTGATTTCTAGTTTTATAAAACTATGACAGATTAAATTTAACTACGATATTTTACTAGAGAATATGAATTTTGAATATTCAAGAATACGAATACGATTATCCAATCTGAAATGTTTTACCACTCGATATTTCAAATTTAATTGAAAAAAAAACTCCCGTTTGCGTCGATAACAATAAATTAAAAAAAAAAACTGTCGCACTAATAAAACTATTTAACATTATTATGACATTTCGATGACTGAATTTGAAATTATGAACTTTGCACCACAATGCCACTGACATGGTGGAAAGTAAATAAGTAATAATACGAGCTTATTTTACACTACATTTTACTATACATGAAAGTAATTTATTGAAAGTTCCAAATACGTAGTGTCAACAAAAATGGCAAAAGAAAAATAGAATTTTATAAAATTTATTTTAAATATCGTCATCTTCTTCTTCAGTTTATTTTATGTTTCAGAGTTGCCAAAATAATTACCCACGTCGACCTTTAGAAATTCATTTAAATTAGTATTTATTTTTAGTTATTTTCATGATATTAAAAGATTTTGTTTGTTGTGCTTAATTCCCGTTTTTTTAATAATTGATAAAAATACTGAAATTTATTGTTGGAGGATAAGCTGTTCCTATGCGCATTCACTGGTTGCTTAGGCCAGATCATCAGGAAACGTTGTCTTAAATAATTTTGGAAAAGCCAAAGCTATCAGCAAACAAGACTACAGAGGGAATGAGAATAACCTACACTCAAAAACTGGTTTCACTGGTTGCTTAGGCCAGATCATCAGGAAACGTTGTCTTAAATAATTTTGGAAAAGCCAAAGCTATCAGCAAACAAGACTACAGAGGGAATGAGAATAACGTACACTCAAAAATTTTTATTTGCAACGATATCAAAGCTTAAACAAAATACCAACAATTAAACAGTGGGTTTATCTTTTCTTACATTCCCCACTACAATTAGTTGGAATTCTTGCAACATTAATTGTAGTTGTAAGTGGGTAAAGAAAAAACAAATAAAGTTTCGACTGAAAGAATTAGAAATAAAATTGCCTTCGAATCGAAAACGTACTCGCTCGCGACAACCAGAATTCGGCCCCTGGGCTGAAAATAGTTCTTTTGTTTTGTCATTAAGAACTATTAAAATCTTTTTTAAATACTACAAGCAAGATTTGTTTCAGTGTATAAACATTAAAAACAACGAATTACAACAGAAAGTATAATAATCGCTTCAGTTGTGTGTGTGTGTGTCCTTTGCAGTATGAATCCTTGGTTTAACAAATATCAATATAAATTGTAATCTAGTAAGAAACACTCATAAAAACCAAAAGAATTCATAACTTTGTTTCGTTTTTTGCATACTGTAATGTATATTTGTTTGTCTGTCTATCTGACAGATTATTCACTTGTCTGTCTTAAATTGATGATCAGCTGCCACAGGCTAAACAGAACATTGTTGTAGAAAAACACCTGAGGCTAAGGCCACATACAAATGCACCACCACCATCACTGACTGTCAGGATGAAACAAACATACCAAAGAGTTTCATAATGATGATGACGAGGAGAACAGACAAGAATACAAAAAAATTTTTAGTTTTAGTAAACTAAACATACAAAACAGATGAAGCGACTAAATAAACGCATTAATAAAATAGCAACCGGCAAGTAGCGACAGACATTATGAACACAGGAAGAACAAGCAACAAACACATTGCATCAAACATATGTGTAACAAAAATAAAAGCTACAAATATGCTGGTTGCAAGAGTATTATGATGATGATGATGACTAGAGGATTTTGTTTTTTGTTTGGTTGCCCGATTAAATGTTTGGCAGACTGCCTGCCATACATTTAGTAGTCATGCATTCGTATAAATTTCAGGCAAAAGGATGTTTTGTTACTTTTTTATTCATCTGGATTTTATTTATATTGTATAAATTTGTTTATTGCTAGTGATGATGGTGGTGGTGATGGTGATGGCGATGGTGCATATACAATACTAATTACTTAGCAGTCGACATACACAAGCATCCCTACACACTTTACCCAAACCCAATCCACATGTTAAGCTGTAAACATGCAGCAATTAACAAGGATAAAAAATATCCGCAGTAGCAGCAGCAGCAGTCATAGCAACGACAACAACAATAAAAACACTTGTGTAATACCAAAGAGCATAAAATGGAATTTGTGAGACTAAAAAAAAGTATTCGATCAAATGTTGCACAGTGTTTATAAAAAGGTGGTTTGAACCAGTGTTTAAATTGCTTGCTTTAAAATAGCAACAGTCGCACATTTTTGCTTTGTTTACATTTTTTGCAGCAAATTAAAAAACTGTGTGTCTAAGTGTTTACTTAACTCTTTGATAACGAGTCAGCAAAAGCAAAAAAGCAAAAGCAAAACAAAGAGAGTAAATAATTTGTTTAAACTCGCTATGTGCATGTACTCTGCTTAATCTGTCAGCAAAGAAGCCACTTAAGAAAACAAATTTTCTGTTGCTGTAAGTATTAAGTTTTTGATTGTTTTTTTTTTGCTTTTGATGCGCTTAAAGTCAGCAAGTTAACTTCTTTGCTGTTGCTGTCGAATTTGTTTCGAATTTTTTTGGTATTTTGCGTTTTTTTTTTTTAATAAATAGGTACATACATACGTAAATGAAACTACACGTTTTTTTAAACTAATTTGTTTATTTTGTGTTATGTAATTATGTATATATTCTAGGAAACTAACGCCTGCAACAGCAAGCAACAGCAATGAAGTCAAAAACAGCAAAGAAGTTAATACTCGCTGAATTTAAGCACATCAATTTACAGTTAAGCCAAAGCAAAAAAAAAAATAAACAAAAACTTATTACTTACAGCAACAGCAATTTTTTTTTCAAGTGGTTGCTTGGCTGGCTTTTTAAGCTGAGAACATAAACATGGTGAGAATAAATAAATTATTTACTCTCACTTTTTCTGCGTTTGCTTTTGCTTTTTGCTTTTGCTGTGTTCTTTTTCTTAAGTTAAGTTAAGCAATTACAAAAACATTAAAAATAGTCAAGCATTTTTAAACACTGGTTTGAACACATAAATATATATGTATATCCTAAATAAAACTGATTCGATTAATTGGGAGGTTAAGATCAAATAGATCTTGTTTGGTAATTTATATCAATTAGTATTTTTCAGGGCAAGGCCAACGAAAAAAAAATGTCTAAGTGTGTATTAAAAAATAGGGTGACAACACCTACTCTTTGGTATGATATATTTTAACCAGCCTTTAAAACAGACTTTTCTTTATGCCACCAACAACAGCAATGAATGATTTTATCATTTCATGTTTACCATTACGAAATATTCATCTAATACCAGTGATGGAAAATTCAGTACAATTGTACTATTTTCAGTACTTTTTCTTTTCATATATACCACAGTACCCCCGCGTCAGTTTTAGTACTCTTATTTATTTATGCTTGTAAAGAAATCCAAGGACTTGCCAATAACATACAGGATCACATACAATATATTGTTCTTTTTCGTTTCATGTTTTGTCGCAAAAATATTGGTATTTTTCAAGCACAAATGTCATTTAAAATGCGTTTCGACTACATAGTTTCGATAAAAGTATAACACAGTATGTATTCACTATTTTTACTCACCAATAGTTTACAAACATATTTTGAACACCACTAGAAAATATGTAAAATAAAGTTTTCGCTCGGAAAATGAGAACGAAAATAAAACGATGCATTGAAACTTTGCAAAAAATGGAGGCTACTTCAATCAGTAAACATTTATACATTTCTAGAAAGTATATGCACTTACAAATACACAGAGAAAAATTACCAATGTCAAATTACCCAGGCGCAATGCTGATTAAAATTCATAATAAATTTCTACTAAACTACGGACTTTATTTAAAATGATCATTGTTTCATATTAATTTTAAATGTCTGAAAACAGACACAACACTATAAGAAGAAAAACAAGAATTTTTTATTTTTATATTTAATTATTCGTTATAACTATTTAGTTAAATACATTCAATTTTCGAAGTAGAATGATGACGAAATCATATCGGGCCTTTTCTGCTGGTGTCTTTTAACTATGAGTGCTTCTGTAAACATCGGGGAAAACAACAAAATGCAACAGGAAAATAAATAATAATATTCTTTCTCTCTGCCTAGTTCAGGGGAAATTGTTCACAATAATTCTAAAATAAAAACATATGTTGTATTCTTCTCACTGTTATTTCACACTTAAAATGAATCGATTCGACATTATATACACGTTGTTTCAACTTGAAATAACTTTAAGTCAACGTGATTCGTAGTGTTATTTCAATATCTTTTTGCTCTAACTTTGCTGGAATGAATTAAAGTTATTTTAATAGAAAAAATGTTGCTTGCAAGTTACTTCATGTTATTCTTACATGATTTACATGAAGTTACTATTAAGTGAAATCACTGCCGAAAAAATGTAAAATCAACCTCGTTTTCGACGATTTTACATTGATTTTTCCTGTGTGTATTTACATTTGCATTTACATACATATTTATATCATAATGAATTAATTGTTAGTTTGTTTACCAAAATTTTATATTATTATATTAAAATTAATTAATTTTTTATTTATTTTTTTTTTAAATTTTTGTGTTTTTGAATATATTTTATAATAATAGGAATAAATGTTTTATAAAAAAGTACCAAAATTTTGAATAAAGTACTCTTTTGCTTGGTGGTCAGTACCATCTCAATTTTTCAACTTTCCAACACTGTCTAATACCATAAAATATATCAACTTAATCAACAAGAGCGTATAAACTTGAAATTTAAAAATTTTCAGGAGAAGCAAAACAATTTTTAATTAAATATTAAAGGCATATGAAAAAGAATGTTTAAGCCAACCGTTTCATTACCAAAAAAACAAAAAATAAAGCACAATATGGAGCGGGTGATATGAATATTACGCATCGATTTTTTCCAAAAAGTGAGAAATAAAAATTTTGAGTTAATACCCTCTTGTTGGTCAAGTGAGATAATTAAGTTCTTGAGTAATTCCAAGCCGATTTCGCCATGTCTGTACCTCTTTAGAAAACACGCTTACTTCATTGAAATATTTTATTACAAAAAGCAGGCTAATCGGAATTATTTTTTCAGTGTTATAAAGCATTTATTTGATTTTTTACAACGCTGAAAAAATAATTTCGAATCGTTCAGTATCGACTGAAAGAATATGAAATAATATTTCTTTCGAATCTAAAAAGTATTCGAGCACGACTGCCAGAATTAGCCCCCAGCAAAATCGGTCTGGTTGGAATATGAAAGTTATCAGTTTCAATGGAGAGATAACCAGCCATGTATTAGAGGTTCGACAAAGTGCAACGTAGCCTCATCAAATGTTTTGCAAAAGAAAAGCTTTTATTAGAGTACGTTGGCCTATCATTCATTCATTAGTGAGTAGTAAATATTTTAAAATTTTGCTGCTCATATTTTTATTCAGGGGTATGAAACATAAGGTACATTTTGCTTTTGTTTATTCATGTATGAGATAATTCATTTATTTATTTTAATATTTATTATAATTTAAATTACAATAAATTATACAATTTAAGCCCTAGCATATAAGGCTATCGGCCATCGTTATATAAAATATTAGTTAAATCATTTAGATTTATATATAATTGTGTAAGAGGTATGATGTTTGTTGATTTACATATCCTTAAACGTATTGTGTTTAGTGCTTGGCAGTCAGCAAGAATATGGAGAATTGTTAATATTGAGTTATTGCAAAAAGTGCACATATGTTGGGGTTCTCTGGATATCAAATATTGAAATACAGTTGCGTGTTGAGGAAGTAATCCTCTTATATGTGTAGAGTAGTTCTCGTCTACTACGGAAAATCCTACATGATTCATAGTTTTTGATCCATCGGTGTATAAAAAGTTATCATTGTCACTTTTGTATTTTGAAACCAATTCGTTAAATGGGGATTTAAATACTGCTGGTGGTGTAGTGAGCTTGTCAAAACTTTAAAAGTTTTTGAAAAATATGCTAGGATCAAGAAACCTAGGCGGGTGTATTTCCAGTGGTGGTTTGAGGTAATACAGTTTCTTTGATTTCTACCATTTTTATACATAAGTGAAAAGTACGCATTGTTAAAATTTTTCGGCAACTTACACGAAGATAGCACGAATAGCATGTGTATATGCATATTTTACTTTTGCCGGCGCTGCGCAATGGGGCCCCAGGAAATATGGCCCCAAAAACAATTAAATTTGACCCAAAATTCAGCGCTATTTTTCATAATGCAATATGACCCATGCTTGATTGACAATTAATAAATTGATACATCAATTTAACCCTTTCAGTGTTTTTGTCGAAAATATTCGACATTGCATTGTACTCTCTTTTTACGTACTTTTATTGTATTAAAATATACAGGTAATTATATTTTATTTTTTTTTGTTTATCTGAAAGAGGGACCTTTTGATATTTTAAATTGTTATGATAGTAGACATTGACTTTCTTTTCTTATTATTGAGTGCATTGTCGTACCCAGTCAGAAAATTTGTAAAAAGCTTAGATTTAGGAAGAAAGAAAAAAATGTTAATTTCGGGGATCAGGCGATATTAAAAAAAAAATTTTAAGTATTGATACATGCGTAAATAAGTATTTTCTTGAAAAAAAATATTGCAAAATTATTTGTAGGTTCTTTTGTGGACATTTGAAGGTCAATTTTTAATATATTCGGCATTCCCTAAAAACCAGGGGAGCTGCATGAGGCAAAAACTATTATTTTTCCCGGCTTCAGCGCCATCATATTGCCTAAAATGCAAATTTTCAGATTTTTATCTCGCCAAAAATTATTTTTGACCCTGAAAGGGTTAAGGATTTTTTTGAAACATAAAAATATCTGTCAAAATAATCTTTAAAAAAAATAACACACCAGATACGGTGATTTAGCAATTCTTCTGCAAGCATTAAAATAACAGTCATAATTTTAAATTTAAATATATTCATTTATAACCCCCAATTTTTTTATTATAATCGGCCTGATTACGGTTGGCCTGGCGTAAACGCCTTTGTAGTTTTTTTTAATAGATTAAAGTAACACATTTCCTGTGTTCTTTAATCTACTACAAAAAACGACCTTGCCGTTTACACTAACCCTAATTTGGTTGAAGGAATAATTTATTTAATTTTTGTTTGAGCGCTTCAATTGTTTGATTTTAATGAAACCAGAAATCATTTGAATAAAAACAGCAAATATCCAAAAAAAAATATGGCTTTTTTAAGGAAAATCTAACATAATATGGCAAAAATGCTTTAACGATGAAATAAAAAATAACAAATCTATGACATTTTTCAGCAAAAATTGTGATTCGGATAACGCCCTAATGATGAAATATGTACATGAATGAACAAGCGCAAAATGTTTTTATTTCTTCATATTCATAAATGAAAAAGATATAACTAATTTTAGCATTCTCATTCATGATGAATATACCAACTTGGTATTTTTTTTTACATTCATACACGAAAGATTCTGAAATCTGCATTAAATAGAATATATAATATATTATTTTGTAACCTAAGTAAGAAAGAAATAGGTCTAAAAATAAGTGTTCCAGAATTTCATGGAGATAATAAAAGGAAGATTTCAAATATTTTATACTAATACAATATAATAATTGTAGATTAAATAACCAAAATAGTATTACGAACAGAGAATTTATAAATCGTTAACATATGTACCCAGCAAAAACTTGGTAATGACTTGCAATTACTGAACAACTTACTTTTCAATAACAACTTCATACCATCTGCATTAAATAGAAGTAGTTTATTTTGTCAGTCATTACATATAATCTGATACATAAGCACTTGCTTATTAGCTGATTAATGAAATTTATAATTAATTCAGTATAAAATGCATTTGAGGTTTCATTTATTGAAATCTAATACCAATTGATTTTAAATACATATTTTTTCTTACAGTTTTTTTTATTTCGTATAAATGAAAAACTATTTGTGATAGATTGAAATACACAGAAAAAAATAAAGATTTTCTCTTATCACCAAATTCGCTCCAAATTCATAGAATAAATCAAACAATTTGTTGATTTTGCCAAAGCTTTGGCTTTTCTAAAATTATTTAGGAGAACGTTTCCTGATGATCTGGCCTAAGCAACCAGTGAAATGCGCATAGGAACAGCTTATCCTCCAACAATAAATTTCAGTATTTTTTATCAATTATTTAAAAAGGGAATTAAGCACAACAAACAAAATCTTTTAATAAATAATAGTATTCCCACAAACAACTTTGATAATAAATTTTAAATTATTTTATTTTAAACGAAAGTCAATTAATATTTTTTGATATTGAATTAATATTTTAATTAAAAATTTATTTCAAAACAACTTAAATATTAATTAAATCAAAATAATATTTTTAATTTTTTTTCAACTAAAAAAATAATTAATTCAATTATGATATTAATTAAATTTAAATACTTGTTGATTTATTTTTTTAATTGATAAAAACATTTTTCTGTGTATGAAAATTTAAATACTTAATTGATGTCCTTAATGCAGGGTAGTCAAATTTTGCATTAGAAAGTAAATTAAATTAATAACACAATTTGTGTGACAAATTCAGTTTTGTTGATACCAATGTGAAGGAAGTACCTATTTGTAAGTGTACGTGGTAATGACTTATTAAACTCCCTATTTGTAAGCGAATCTGGTAATGACTTATTTAATTCCCTATTTGTAAGCGAAGGTGGTAATGACTTATTTAATTCCCTATTTGTAAGCGAGGGTGGTAATTACTTGCCTCCAATGACATCAACGTGTTAAAATAATGAGTTAAAGTGCCAATGCATAAGTAGTGAAAAGTAGTTATAATAGCTTTTAAACTCATTACTTGTCAATTCAAAATTTTCAAAGAGATAAGAAAAATCGTATATCGGCATTTCCTCCGAATGGTCAACCAGGATGGAAAAAAAATGTTCATAGTAGTCGTGTTTTATTGTTCATAATTATAAAAAAGTCTATGTTTTTATAATAGAATGGTGTATATGATATGCTATAATATCTCAGCTGTTTTACTTGATGAAATTGGGCTGGAAACTGCAATATTTAATATTTTCTTTTTAAGCTACTTCTAAATACTTTTTTGTATTTAATTATTTTACATGCAAAAACATTTTTTATGTTTGCACTTTTACTTTAAAACCTCTCTATTACAATCAATTAAGAAGAGAAAAGTGTATGGAGAACAAAAAAAGCTCGATTAACGGTTAAAACATATCGCTCATTTACTTCAACAACGTCATAACTCAAAAAATCCATTTCGAGATAATCGCGTTTAATCACATAGAAAAAATAAAGATACGTTCTCTTCAAACTTGAAAAGTAAAAATAAAGATAAATTTTATACACAATATAAAGAAAAACATAGCGAACACTAACTGCAAAATTTCATTTATTGAGCTATGACGTTGTTGAAGTAAATGAGCGATATGGAAAAATCGTACATTCGCGACCCGTACGTTCGCGACCGGGAATTAGGCCAATTGAACAAAAACCAATAGAGATATTTTATTGTGTAAATACTGGATAGAGGCCTACATGAATAGACTTTTAAAATAAATTAATCACGTTTGAATATTCCGTGCCATTTCGCAGATTTTAACATTTCACTACTGTCAGCCAAAGTTGACCACATGTTTATAACTATCACTATGAAAACTTAAACTCTATGAAATCCATCTCTTGCAATAAAATATAGAGCTACCAAATTCCTATCGAATCGCAAAAAAAATGCTAGAAAAAGTTTTGTTTTCTTTATTATTTGTACATCACAAGCGTACGAACGTACGTTCGTGACCCCAGGAAATGCCCATATATATGATAACAAAATGTACAAAATAGCTCATAACTCTTTTAACACAGTTGGTAAACCTTTTACTAAAATAAAAGACAAAATAAAGAAGATGGAAATGTCAGTTATTGTTTATAAAATACCTTGTAAGGGTAATGATAGTAGACAGTGTAATAAAGTATATATACATAGGTACAGCGAAAAGAAACTAAGAACTAGGATAGCAATAATATAGAAATATTTCATCAGAAAAAACAGCTTTATTAACACATTGTGCTAATCTAAACCATTATACAGATTTTGAGAATACAACAGTTTTAAACACTGAAAATAATTATAGACGTTGATTTATGTTAGAGATGTTACAAATAATAGAAGTACCAACAATGTCAAGACTTAATTTTAAGTCGGACACTGAAAATGTAGCATACACTTATAGACATTTAATTTATAAAAATATAAACGGAAGTTAAATATTTATTTATATTGTAATAGATCAAGTTTGAATTCAAAAATATTTTTGTATTTAATTTAAAAAAATTTTTAATTTGTCATACATACATATATTGTTAAATTTGTTTAAAAAAATTGTGAAATTTTGTTAAATAATAAAGAAAACCCCTGAAGGAATTTCCGAAATATTTGTTAAAATAAACGTTTAAAATTTTTTATAAAAAAAACTTTGACCACAAGCTCGACTATTTAATTATAATGTAAGTAAGTTTTATTACTAAATTATATAACCTATATCAGCTGAAACTACTGTGCAACTAAACTCTTTCTAAAAGCAAAAAACACTTGACTAATTCCTAAAATGCACACACACAAACAAAAAGCGGAAGAAGACACATCCACACATAAACAAATTTAAACTCAGCTGTAGCCAGACAAACTCAATTTCTTTTTTTCCATTTTATTTTCGAATGAGTCATACACTTATTTTTAACTACAACAATAAAATCGTTTTTCTTTATTCATCCTTCATCCTACAGCTACAAGTTTTTTTATCTCTTCTATTTTATTTATTTATTGGGTCACTTTTTTTAGTATTTTCTTTACTTTTACATCCTGTTTGTCCTTGTTTTAGGGGTTAAATAAAAAAACAAATATTTCAAATCTAATACGAACGTAAAGAAGTTGAACAAATACAAAAACACATTACGAGGAAATCCATCTGGTTCTGGGTACTTTAGATGTGACCCAGATAAAAGAATTTTTCTACGGTTGCTACTTCTTTTGTAAGTCCGTCCTTTTAAATGTCTGTCCTACTTTATATGTAAGTGTGTAAATGTGTGTGTGTGTGTGTTTTTTTTTTTTCTTTTTTGTGTAGTTATAGTTGTCATCTTATTAAGAATTGCGGCGATTGCTTGAGTTTGATTCATCGGTTTCTCTTTTCTCTTGGCGGATGTTTTATCTCTTATACACTGTTAACCTTATCACAATTTCTATTATTATTATCAGTTAAAATTTACTGTTGTTTGTTAATCGTGGTAAAATGTTATTTGTATAAATTTTTATTTAGCAAAATGAACTGAAAAAAAATAAATAGAGTCCAATAACACCGTATGTTTTATCATTCTATATAAGTTTCTATATATAGATATGTAAATAAAAATAAAAAAAAATAAATAAAGTAAGGTCGGGAGTACCTCCGCTAAAAGCGTGTGGAGTGAGAGTTATAAAGTGTGCACAGCTGTTTGTCAGGTGTTTTCTTTGAAGAGTATTTAGAGATAAAGGCCAATTTATTGTTTTCAAAAAGTATCTACACGAGTATCTACTTTTTTAATTCTTTGTTTTTTACTTGAACTAATTATTTTTAGTCTGGAGATTTTTTGAAGGGCAAAATAGAAATGCAAACTTAGCTAAGATATGTATTTAAGTGTAATTTATTTAGATATCTGTTATTAAATTATTGTTTAACTCGATAGTATTTAATAAGCAAAGTTTCCTTAACTGTTGTATACAGAAAGCAGCCGCAATAAAGCATATCTCTTGTGGGTTCAGCAATTTGTTCCCGTGGTGTTACCATTTGCCATTGTCTCGCAGACGCCCTAAATTACCTGGCTGCTAACAGTTGATTCAATAAAGGAGTGGATCCCAACCAAATCAGTATTAGAGAGGCTGGTTTGAGTTTGAGTCTTACGTCTCCGAATGCCGGAAAATAGCAGAAATGGTGTTTCTATTTTTGTCTAGTTTTTTTTTAGTTCTTTCCAGGACTTATCCATCTGATTTATTTCAGCATTTTTGTTGAGTCGTTCTGGGTCGTCCATGTTTCATGTTGCTTATTTCATTTGTTGTTGCAAGTAGTTGTTGATCAGATATTGTTTGGGGCCAACAAGTTTTCAACGGCAGCGGTTCGGTAAATGTTGCAGTTGTCTGGCTAATACTGCTGTCAGCGCCCTGGGTTCGCACAGAGTGGAAATTCTTTGCTTAGTTTTAACTTATATAGAGTTAGCCCATGATTTTAAGCCGGAAAACTGTGCTTTTGGCTTTATTTATGAGGGAAGTAACTTGTTTTGCAGTGCCACCACTTGGCGTTATCTTACTTTCCAGATAGCAAAATTGATTTGTTTGTTTCATGGAGTCGTTGTAGATGTTGAAGAAGGGCGCATACTGAGCCGTAGGCCATATTCTTTGGCATTTTGGCTTAAGTGGTTGAGTTTAGTTTTCAAAACTTCAACGACATCCCTGGGCAAAATTTAATAACAATGTGAGCACGGCTTAAAGATAATATTGTTGCAGAGTTTCGGATTTTTTTTAACTGAATATGGTGAACCGTATTCAAGTTATTCCAATATATGTAGTGAAAGTGACTTAATTTTGGACATGACGGTATATCTCGAAAAGTCGAACTGAAAGAGAACAAGTTAGAGTCCTATATTCGGCTGTGCCGAATCTTTGATACCCTCCACCGGCAGAAGTGGGCTCTTTATGATAAATACATATATATTATTAACTAAGCTTCACAAAAACGACCGTCAACATTAAAATTGGTTGCGGTTTAGTTCTATATTAAATAATTGACCGGCAATAAAAAAAAATTATTAAATTTCTCCAATCACCAAATTTATTCCAAATTCATAATATCAAGCAAACAAGTTCTTGATTTTGCACCTATTACCAAAATGATTATATTAATTACTAAAAATTTTAAAATTTTGAAAAAATATTTTCAATAACAGACATTTTTCATTAACAAAGTGATCAAAAAACTCTGCCAATTCTACAACAATTCTACATGTTTAAATTATTTTATTTTAAACGAAAAAAGTCAATTAAGATTTTTTGTTATTTAATTAAAATTTGAATTGAAAATTTATTTCAAAACAACTAAAATGTTAATTAAATCAAAATTAAATTTTCAATTTTTTTCAATTAAAAAAATAATTGATTCAATTATCACATTAATTAAATTTAAATACTTTTTAAACCATTTTTTTAATTCATAAAACACTTTTTTCTGTGAAAGTTTTATGCGTTTTTTGTCAGAACTTTGAACGTCAAGGTTTTTGCCCAACTTAATTTGACATTTCTTTGGTTCAGTGCTTTACAAATTCAACCATGGAGCGGTACACAATTGAGCAGTGCATTTAGATTGTTGAAGCCTTTTACGAAAATGTGCATTCAAATCAAAATGTACACTTCGTGAATTTTTTGGTCAACATAAGCGATCTCAGTTCATTCGTTAACAAGCAGAATCCACGAGTGACTGTTTGGTGCGGTCTATGGCCTGGGTGCGTCATCGGTCCGTAATTCTTCGAAAAGCAGTTACCGTGAATGATGTTCGCTATCGCGAGATGACAGCGGACTTCTTGTATAACTAGAAATTGAGGATATGGACCTGGACGATATGTAATTCCAACAGGATGACGCCACTTGTCACACAGCCAACGAAACAATGGCTCTTTTGCGGGAGAAATTAAATGGCCATGTTTTTTCACGGTGTGGCCATGTTAATTGACCGCCACGATCATGTGATTTAACACCGTTGTACATCTTTCTTTGTAGATATTTAAAAGAAAAGCGTACGTCAATAAACCAATTACAATTCAAGAGCTAAAGGATGAGATAATTCGGCACATTTACGACATGTCTCAAAGTCATGGAAAATATGGAACATCGGATACAGGTATGCCACCGAAACCGTGGCGAGCTTTTGTCCCATACTTAACTTCACAAACTTAATGGGGGTATTTAACTTTGGCTTTCAGCGCATAATATAGTCTATTAAACCGAAGTAGAGTCAACTTTGTTTATTATGAATATGTTTTTTCTTATCGATCTTGTTTCGGGCTTTTAAGTGCATTATATATATCGAGGGGGTATATTCAAAACCCTCTATCTTTGATATTCACGAAAATTACTTTTTAATGGTAAAATATTCAGTAAAACAGTCCTCATCATATGGTGTGAATTTCATAACAAATATATTTTTTGTTTTCTTTTCGGCTTTTTATTTGAATTTTTATTATTTCTCTATCTTAAACAATTCATTTTTCTGAAAGCAAAACTCCGTATCTTTTTCAATAATTAGTTTTCAAATATTTTTTTTGGAATCATTTCTTCTTGCAAGACACGTTTTCGTACTAATTTTTGCATGCTGAACATGAATTTGAAATTTAAAGCCGATTCTGAATTGAATTGACATAAAAATATTTTACCTTTTTGTATATATATATATTCTGGTCCAGTATCAATTTAGCCCAATAAGTGGAAGAATTTGCAAGATTTTAAGAGCGCAATACCACCGGAATACCATTATTTTTACGATAATTTACACCAATTAAACTCCAAAAAAAAAAAAAAAAAATTAAAAAAGGCAAAATAAAAAAAACAATTTTTCTATAACGCAGGAAAAACTTTTGGAATTTTGGTAATAGGTAGTATTTATTTAACACCTTACCTGGTAAGTAGGTATCATTACAATTGTCATTATTCTGAAAACCTCAATAAGTACTTACTAGTAATGACCTCAGTAAATACTTTTTACTTCTATTATTTCACTACTGAATATTTGCTTACTAATAATCAGCTCAATAACTACTTATTAGGTATATAAACAGTTTTAATATGTATTATATACAAATTATTGTTTTTGTTCATATTTTCGTTTTACTAACTAATTAGTTAATAAGTTAACTTAATAAAAACTAGTTATATTTGGGCTTCTAGTAAATATATTGTAAGTACTTCCAATTCAACTTACTGGTAGTTAAATAATAACTAGATATTTTTTGACTACTAGTAAGTGCCATAGGGCACTTACTGTGTGACTGCCCGGCGCTGGCATGGGCCAGACGGAGACACTTGGGGCACGGCGTGATAGACCCGTCCCGAGTCGGTGCAATACCGGCAAAAGACCTTCTTGGATTTCTCTGGGAGGCAGAGGGTCTTTTGGCCAACTAAAGGGGGGTGGGTACAATAGACCTGGCTTGGTCGCGGTACCGTCTCCGTGGGGAGAAATCTCCCCGCTCTCTCTCGAAAAAAAAGTGTATTGTAAGTACTGAATTCTGTGGACAACTAGAACAAAAATAAGTAGTTATTCAGCCGAAAAATAAGTAGTGTTTAAATGTCTCCAACATTACTTGCTAACTTACCGGGTAATTAAAGTTTTTTCTGGGAACTTTTCGTGTGTTATATTGTTTATTGTTAATTTGTTTATCTATGTTGTATTATTAGTATTTTTATCAAAATGAAAACCCCTCTATCTGAACATTTTCATACATACACATTGAATATTTTTGAGAAGCAAGCCTCTCTATCTATCCCAAAGTCCCCAATGATGCAACATTTTAAGAACCAATTATATGTGTGATTCAGTAGTTGCTTTAAAAAATGTTGTAGAATACTGAATTTAAATACTGAATAAAGAAATCAATTTTTTGGCGCTCCTGAAGAGTTGTGTATTTAAGATAGAGGATTTTTAATAAAGGCCCTCGATATGTAAATTGTAATTTTAAAAATTTAAGTTACTTTTTAATTAAAGTGGCAATTAGTGAATTTTGTGGTTAATAATAATATAATCAAGTTATTTTTTCTAATTAAAAATTGTCTTAAATAACAACAAACAGATCCGATATTGTCCATCGGCCGATCTTGGACTATAATGTATATTGTGTAAAGGGTACACTGTTTAGTTTGCAATACTCCAAAAGCTTAGCTACTGCTTATTAATTTTGAATTGAAAATAGCGGCAAATAGTTTAAAAAAAAAAGTGTTTTTATACACAAAATGTGATATAAATTAAAAAATTAATGAAATTTGCATGAGCAAACCAAATAATAATATCAATTAAAAATTTTTTGATATTAACATCATTTTCTGCAGTAACGTTGTTAATATACGTAAACGTTTATTTCACTTGATTAAATGTTTAATTAAGACTGATGTTATTTTTGATAATTGAGAATTTTTTCTGTGTACCATTCACCACATGTGGAAAGGGTATATTAGTTCGTTTTTTATATAAGTATGTCCTTTATTTTATTTTAAAATATTCTGCATCGTCATAAGTAGCGGAGTGGATTTAACGACGCCCGTCCTTCCGTCCGTCAGTTTGTCCTTCCGCATGTATGCTGCAATGGGTTTTCCAACGACCTCAAATATGATAAGGCCTTGGTTGTGTTATGTTGATATCTAGTCCGGAATAGTTTGCTATTAAAATTCAGCCAGATCGGTTCACTAATGGCTGAAATTTAAGCAAAAAACCATAATAGCCTCTAATTTTAACCCATTAACATTTTTTATTTTAAATTTTATTATATTCTATAAACTTTATTTTTTACTTTAATCTGAAATAAACTTAGTAGAATTCTAGGAGTAAAAGCACAGGAGTACTCCCAAATTAAGGGTTTTGGTGCGATTTTTAATAATATAGTGAATGGTATATACGATTCGGCATAGCTGCATTTAGCACATTTACATTTTTTAATTATAGCCTATTTCCGATGTGCGAAAGAATTCTTTCTTTCGAACAACAACATTTAAAACAAAAACAAGATTTTTACAATTTGTTTTTGTTTTAAATGTAGTTGCACGAACGAACGAATTCTTTCGCACATCGGAAATAGGCAGTTATATTTTTGTTGCAATGCATTAAGGAATACAATATACAATCTCAGTCCGTCCATCGCCAATAATTATTAAATTTTAAAAAAATGTTAATCTCCCTAAAGTTGACAAATTCATCTCAAAACATCATAAATTTCAAACTTATTAAATATAATTTCCCCCGGATTTTACTTAACACTTTGCCGCAGGTCATAACAAATTAATTTGTTTCTGTAGTCCACGATACCAATAAATAATTAAAAAATTATTGTTTAATGTAATTGAAAAAACTTAAATGTTGGTTGCATAAACTAATTGAAATTATTTGGAATTTTATAAAAATAGAAAATGTGTCTATTGAATAATTGTTTATTGAACAATTTTATAATTAATTTATACACGTTAATCATTGTCAATATTGCAATATAATACTGATTAATAAGAAACAAATTAAAAAAAAATTTCAATTCACTGTTAAGCCATGATTAGGAGTGTATGAATACGAAGAAGTTGTGAATTATTAAACTGTATATACAAAAACAAAAAACAAGTTCATCCCATTAAATATTAAAACAAAAACAGATGTAATGAATGTCAGACTCACGATTAATAATTTAGCAACTAATTTAACATCATCGTGTAATAAATGTACAATACACAAAGAGAAAAACTTGTTTGTTTATATTGAATTTAAACAGGTCCTTCTAACAAAAGAGCTCACCAAATGTTTTTCATACACTATGGTTTTCTCTTTGCTGAGTGCACATGTTATTTTTTATACAAACGATTTCGCCTTTGTCGCCTGAAAACTTAATAGCTTTTTATTTAATGCCTACCGCCATGTCCACATGAACATTTCTTTCGCAGATTTTTATTGAAAACAGTAATAAAAAATTAAAATGTATTTTTTGGTCAATGTTAATATACGAAAGAAAATGTATTGTCGATATTGTGGGCCAGGCAGTTAATTAATAGCTATTAAGCTTTCAGGCGAGAAAGGCGAAATCGTTTGTTTGAAAAAAACATGTACACTCAGCAAAGTGAAAATCATATTGTATGAAAAACATTTGGTGATTTCTTTTGTTAAGGAGACCTGTTTATATTCAACATAAAGATAATTTAGTTGACATTCGTGCCGATTAATTTTGTAGCTTCAATAATATTAATGAAGAAGAATATCGATTGACTGTTTAAAAATAGATAAATCCAGTTGTTATAAATAGCATACCGCATATATTTTTCATTGTCGAAAGATTTAACATTTCCATACTTGATGGATTAATTTGGTAATATTTTTAATTTTTTGGGGAACAATCGCCCCCTATTGTGAATAAAATTTCATTCGAAAATTGTTCCGTTTTCGCTAAAAAAAATTTATGAAAGCGAAATTTCGAGGGTACGAACTGTTGATTTTTTTTACGATCGGCGTGATTAATATGAGAGAGAGAGAGAGAGCTTTAAGAACATACCCTTTTTGAAGCGACATTAAGAAATTACAATATTCAGGACTTCTTCCATTCCCCAAATTTTGTTCTAGTATTTTAGGGAATTCCTGGAAGAAACTTTTAATATTATAGAAAATAACCATATCGCACACTGAACCATAAATAGTCACAACTCAAAATTCACAAATGTTCAGGAGAGGCAAAATCGTGGTTGTACTTTTAAAATTAATCATAAAAACCGATATTACGATATTTTTCCAGTAAAAGAAAACAGTGTCACTAATGAAATAGTTGTGGTTTAGAAATACGATTTGTGAACTGTATTTCTAACATTGTAAAATTTTTGCCATGAAACGAGTCAAGTGCAACAAAATACGGATTTTCTCACTCAATTGTTTCTGTTTCTTTACTTTGCGAAAATAATCTGTCATTTAAATAATTTTCCAGCAATTATTGAAGGGATGTGAGAAAAAGTGTTTCTTTAAAAATATTTTGCGAAAAGCTTCTCACAAGAAAAATAAGTCACATTTGAAATTGGTGCGGGAAAAACTAAATTTTAAATATATAGATATTAGAAATTTAATATGTGTTTGTAAATAATGTTTTTAATTTAATTAGAAAATAGAAAAAATTTAAATGATGAATATAAATATAACACAAATGTTATATTTTGTTATTTAAAATTTTGTTTATAATTTCAATGTTTAGGTTTTATAATTTAATTCTTTTGTTGACGTTTCGCTTGCATTTTACACTTAATTACTAAAAATAATCCAGGAAAAACAGAAACCATGTTGTCTGTTTTTTCATTCAAATACAGAAACACTTTTTTTCTCACAAATCGAGAATCGATGCAATTTTTTATTTCAAACTTCATGTGAGAAAGTTTGTGACGCGAGATATATAGAAAAGAGCTACTGGTTTAAAAAAAAATAAGCCATTGTGATCAATGTTGAGTAATGACGGTTTGTGATTTAGGCCAGTCAGATTACAATTTTCTTTTAAAAGGCGCGATACCTTCTTCAAATCTTCTTATAGCATTACAAACGATTTCAGAAGACAGCAATTGATTTTGAAAGAAATTCGAGTCAATATATTCCAGTATCTGCTTGTAATCAGATGATTTGGTATTTATATATCATTATATCTAACATTTGGTAAACATTTTTCGGACAATTAGTCGCCCCAAAGTTGTGGCTATAATTTTTAGATTTAAACCGGAATTCTATGTTTTCCTTTCATTATCCTTTAAATGCTTATAAGAGTATATTTGCTTAAACTTCTAAGGCTTTTCTTATGATATTGAAAACTAAATATGTACTAGATTTTTAAAAATTGTCTCTAATCACCGCATTTATACCAAATTCATAGAATCAAGCAAACGATTTGTTGATTTTGCAAGTATTACCAAGATGAATTTAATGATTTCTAAAAATTGATGATTGTGATTGTTTTTAATTCAATAAATAATATTTTTAATTTTAATTAAAAAAATGATCCGAAAACTTTACCATTTAAAAGAATGTGCGAATTGATTTAATTAAATATAACTCAGATTTTGACAATTCCCAACAACAATTCTACAAAATTATTTTATTTTAAGCGAAAAATCAATTAAGATTTTTTTGTTATTTAATTAATATCTTAATTAAAATGTTATTTCAATAAAAACTAAAATTCCCAATATCTTAATTAAAATTTTATTTCAATAAAAACTAAAATTCCCGAAAATAATTTTTGATAATAAATTTGCATGTGCCCGGCAAATAAAAAACTGAAATGGCAAGCTGCTTTATTTAAGCAACTTGTTATTTTATTTTGTTTTTTTTTTTTCTTTCTATCCTCTTACAACTACAATTCGTGTTGGAAAAAAACTAGCTAATTTTAGGGGAATGTAAGAAAGAAAAATTGACGGTTATTTGTTGTGTGTCTTTGTTGAAGCTTTGATATTGTTACATGTAAGACCTGAGTGTTTTAAAATTCTTATTCACTTTATGGTCTTACTTGTATAATATTTTTAGCTTTTCTGAAGTATTTGGAAAAAGTTTCCTGACGAGCTGGACTAAGCAACCAGCGAAATGCGCATAGAAACTAGCTTTCACACAACAATAAATTTCAGTGTTTTCATTCAAAAATTGGGATTATCAGTACATCATTAATAAATGAATTAATTAATAAAATATTTCATTCCCGAAAATAATTTTTGATAAAATGGTAATAAGTCAAAACTATTTTTGTAATTTTCTTTCAACTAAAAAAATTGATTTATTTATTACATTAATTAAAATTTAATAATTCTCAAACCATTTTTTTTATTGATAAAAACTACTGAACATTTTTTCTGTGTATTGAATATCATTTTATTAAAAAATGTTCTGCTCAAATACAGAGACCCGAAAACTTTTTATTTTATTTTACCCTACACAGAAAAAATTATTAGTAGTTTTTGTATTGATTAAAAAAATTATTTAAAAAGTATTTCAATTTTATTAATTTAATTATTGAATCAATTATTTTTTTAGTTGAAAGAAAATTAAAAAAAATATAATATTAGTTGTTTTTTTTTTGAAAATATTGTTTTGAAAAAATTTTTAATTAAAATATTGCTTATAAAACAAAAAATCTAAATTGATATTTTCGGTTAAAATAAAATAATTTAACCTTGTAGAATTTTTGTTTGGAATTGTCAAAACCTGAACTATATTTAATAATATCAACACATTGTTTGAAATTTGATCTACCTAAGCCTTACTAAAATTTCAAAAACTTCAATTAAAATTCAACAGTTCAATGAAAAATCACAATTGTTATTTTTAATTTTATTAAAAAAAAAATGATCAAAAAGTATAAATTATTTTATTTTAACCGAAAAAATCAATTAAGATTTTTTGTTATTAATCAATATTTAATTAAAAATTTTTTCAAAACAATATTTTCAAAAAATATCATTTATTGAAAAACAGTATTCAAAGTTTTTAATTTTTAGTTAGTATAATCAGTTTGCTAATAGGTTCAAAATCAACAAACTGTTTGCTTGATTATATGAATTTGGTGATTAGAGAAAATTTTTAATTTTTTCTGTGTGTTAAAAAGTTACAAAAAAGCGATATTTTTGCACCGAAATTGACAGGGAATAAAAATTGGATTTATTACAATACTTCGTGTTTTTAATGCCTTTATTCATAATAATTATTTGTATTTTAAATAATTAGAAGATAGTTCATGCAGTTGAATATAGAGCATCATTGTGTTTCGGTTATATATTTGTTTTACGGAATTAGTTATTAGTACACAGTCAACCTGTTTTCTGGGTCAGGGTACCCATTTATCTACTTTTTTTGGCATTGGTTATCTGGAGCCAATAAATCAATAAAATTAAAGCTACACGTTGACAGGCTTCTCTTTCTTAGACCCTCTTCTCCAATCCACTGTACTGCCCGCCTCTTCTTATTATTCGCAATCACTCATCATGCTAATTGGTAGAGTTATCCACTAATGCAACATTTTGTGCTTCAGCTATACTCCCCTACACCCAGAGAAAAAATATGTTTAAATATATTCACCTCCAACAAAACTATTTTTAAATAAAATTGTAAGCATACTATGGTTATTTTAACCATGTTATTGACATCGACAACCATATTATGGTTAAATAAGTCCTCCATCAAAAAGGCACAATAATATTATGGTTGTCTCTGAACATGTTTTGTTAATAATAACTAAGATATGTTTAACATTATAACTAATAATAACTAAAATATTTTTAACAGTTCCAAGATGTTGTTGCTCTTGGAAAAGAGAAAAATATTATTGTTAATTTAAAAAATAAATTATTGTCATATTTAACCATAACATGTTTAGAGGCAACTATAATATGGTTGTGGCTTCTTGATGGAAGACTAATTTAACAATAATATGGTTGTCGGTGACAATAATATGGTTAAATTAAACATAATATGTTGAAAATATTCTTTAAAAATAGTATTGTTGGAGGTGACCATATTTAAACATATGTTTTCTCTGCGTGTATATATTTGTATATTTCAGCACCGCAGAGTGACTCCAAAGCCATGATATATAAATAACCAGGGCACGAAGAACTCCATAGTACACACCAATATCTCTAAACGTCAAAGCTTATTGTCTATGACGCTTTTATAATGTTATGAATTAAAATAAATCAGACTTTCACGGGATAGTTAAAAAAAAACACATAAAGAAAAATGCCCAGAATATGCTGCCATCCATAAAATCATAATTTATCCATGACAGCTGTGCAAGTAAAAAACTATTTTACATATTATCTTAAAGCCCAGATCCTTAATACTCTGTTTATTGTTTGTTTCGATCAAATGTTTCAAAAATTCCTTTAAATGATTAGATTTGGCGTGGAATTTAACTGTTGCCTGAAAAAGGGCATGTGATAGAGTTTTAGCCAACAACCATTCATTATTTTCTCTCAGTACATAATTTATTATTATTATTATTTTTAATATAACCTAACTGTCTGTCTGCTATTGAAATAACTGACTCTAGCTGCTAACTTTTAATTTAAAATCTATCTAGACACCCAGGTAATTTAGTGTAAAATAGTCGTGTCTTGATTATTTATTATTTCTACTACAATTTTGTATTGATTTTTTTTTTTTTTTGCTGTTTTTGCATTTCTTGGAAACTGTTTATCTGGCGATTATAATAAAAAATGACTTTTGATTTCATTTGTTACGTTATTAATTGAAACATATTTTTTTGCTTTGCTATCGAGTGTCAATAATTGTTGCTGTGATATTGAAATTATTGAAAATGGAGAATGTAAAGTCAAACGATTACAGCAGATGCAGTTAATAATTATTACAGTAGAATCTCTTTACAGCTGGTAATTTAGCGATTAACCGGAAATTCATTAAATAAGAGTTATGTTTGTATATAGACATTAGGGTATTCATTTAATCGGTCTTTTGCTTTAATCGGTTAATCGGTCGATTAAATAACCGAGGTTTTGGTTTGATCGGTTAATTGTGTTATTGATCGGTTAACCGATTAATTAAGATTTTTTCATAAATTAAGTAATTTCAACACATAAAAATAGTAACAAAAAACTATAACATAACAATTCTTGAACTAAAACGAGCAAACAAAAAAATAATTCATAAATATGTAATTCATGTCTTTTAATTAATACAATAATATTATGGTTTAATGAAAAAATAAGCTGTAATATAATTTTATCAGTTATTTAAATAGTTTAAGGAGACCTTAAAAAAATCTAATCTTTTAGAAAAATTTTTTGGTTTAAATGTTTAGGATTTATGCGATTTTTTTTTTTAGTTTTGATACAACTTGACTTGAAAAAAAATCTTTCACTTATTGTGGATGTTGGTGAAATCGAAAGCAACAAATAAAACATAGTATCTAATTTCTCAGTCTTTTTTCTAAATTTCTCTTAACGTATAAAATCTTCCATTATGCCATTAGACTCCTGTTTTGATTTTTTAAAATTTTTAGCTCTTTTAATTGCTTCGATTAATTCTGTTTAAAGATTAATATGAGAAAATATGAGAAGAAACAAATAACTAAACATAAAATTTAAAAGGTACGTGAAACAAAAAGCTGTTGACAGCAAACGCCTATTTTCAATGAAGATCACTGAACACCTTCTTTGTTTTTTCTAAACACATACCTTTTTTATATGAGACGAAACAAATAATTCAAAACTCAAAAAAATATGTTATAATACTGCAAAAAATTAAAAATTTTGTTAGGACGGTTAATCGACTAATCAACTGATATTAGCCGGTTTAATCGTTAATCGAAAATAGACAATTTTAAATTTACCGATCAGTTAATCGGGTAGTAATATACATCTCGTCCAGACAGATTGACGCAGTTGGGTGGTAATCAGAGACCTGAGCCTTGACGGCTGAAGCCGTCTGTGACGAGCCGCCCATTATTTTTAACATCCGCCGCCGCCGATAATTTATTGACTAAAGTCGGCTTAAAATCAGCCGCCGCACAGTGGCGCCATTTGAGTTTTTTCGTTGCAAAAATCATATCTTTTGAACCGAATAAGATAATTGAACAGTTTAAACAGCATATGATAGATAACTGTTCAGCCTATGAAATGAGCGTTTGGAAAGGGTGCTACGCTTTGTAGGGGCCTACTTATGGGTTATCAAAGTTAAAATTAGTAGAAAAATCAATTTTATGGTAACTAAAAAAAATTTTTTTTACATTTTTAGATTGTTTTTATTTTTTTTCTTAAGGGTTTTATGTTTTAAATTATTACCCAACAAATTAAAAAAAAAATTATTTTTTTTTTAAATTTATTTTTTCAATTTTCTGTAAAATATTCATCACAATTCGTAAGAGAAGGTATATCTAAAAGACTAACCATTTCTAAACTATAATTATTTTGTAACTCTATTCGTGACTTCACATGCAGCAGGGAAGAAATAAGTGGATCGGAAGATGCTGCCAACATGTTGAAGAGGTCCTCATTTTGCCTCACCCTTGATGCTTTGAATGTGTTCTGCAATCTATATTTTTTATAAAATTTGTTAAGAGACTCCTGTGCTTCTTCAGAAAGCTCTCCAATTGGCAAAGACTGGTACTCAATTATATCTTTGCCATGCGCCAATATTTTATGGACGGTCGGGGTCAACTTCTTCTGTGGATACATTTCTGCTAAAAGAGATGCAGTTTTCGACGCATATTCTCCATATTTTGTAGAATTGACATTTTCTTTGCAGTTTAAAACATCCAAGATCGTTCCCAATCTTTTCACGATTTGATTGTCAATTCCAATGATTCTAGTTACTGCCTCATCATTTTCAAAAAATCTCCTAGAAGTGTTTCCATCGTTTGAGTTACCGTATCCGTGCTTGGGACAGTCTACTTTTAGTCCAACTTGTTTAAAAAAAGCCTCCTGTATTTGCTTCTTTCTGATCTTCTCCTTATCCTTTATTGATGTATTTTCATCGAAGTTTTCCTCCTCTTGTAGTAGGGTATATGCCAGTTTTAGCAAGAATTCCATACACCTTGCGTGCAATGGTGACATTCCATATTCGTAATTCTCCTCATTTGTAGAATCGTTTAAATAACCAAAGTTCTTCTGACAAATAATAATATAAAATCGATAAAAAAAATATAAAAATAAAACGAAAAAAGGGGTTTAAATAGGTTTTTGCTAAATTTTTACCTCCAATATAATTCTGTCTATATATATGTATATGATAACTAATTGAAATATATTATAATTAAGCAGAAAAAGATACTAATCTTAAACTCTTTACAACTAATTATATTAAATTGAGATGTAACATATTATATATGAAATAAATTGAATTGAATTGAAAAAAGTTCTTCTGACTCTTTTTGCAAATCGGGCATGACATTGTTGAGGTTGTTCCTGTCAGTTCGTAATTGCATTCAATATATTTTCCTTCTCCAATTTGCAGCTTTGTAGGCTTAATCTTGCTTATTTGTTCTTCAATGTCCTTCACCGCAGTCCTTATGAGTTCTGCCGATTCCCTTGCAAACTGAAACATTATTGGTCGGCAATAATGCACTGATGACGGACGTGGATTTTTCCAGTGTAGGGAATCATCCGATTTTAGCCGCAAAGGAACAACAGATGCCATAAACATATTTCCGTCCGATATTGTAGCGTCATCGGAAGATATCCTTTGCTTATAAACGCTTTGTCCGGATGATCCATCGTAGCCCCATTTGCTGATCACTGTCATATTCTCAGGAAGAATTTTCACTTCCGTGAAAAACTTTGGTGTGGTTGACTTTCTAAACAGTTCAAATAATTTTAAATTGTTCAACGCCATGTTTTCAGTACTTAAATTGTTTAATGGTTTCAGTAATTGTTGCGCCAACTTTCAGGCGTAGACTAATCCAGGCATTATGCTTATTTTGCAATATATAGGCTTATGCTACCATGCCTAAAAATTTACCTGTTCCCTGCATACATATGGATTTATGCTGAATAATGCAATTTTGATATTATGCACGTGTCCAAATAAGATTTGTGCCTACCTGTAGGGACCATAAGTCAATATTGTTCCTGACCATTTGTACGCCAAAGTATTGTTTATGTGAGGTACGTACCTGCTAATATAATAACTATTAGATCAAACTACTGTCAGTCAAAACATATAAGGGATGGACGCCATACAATTTCTGCAACCATGTCTTTTTAAACTTTTTTACCTCTAGAAGCCAAACGGGCACGTACGGGCAGATAAAACCTTTTGAATTATGTAAAGAAATAATCAAAGAACAGGTTTTGCAAATATGGCAAATATAGAAAAATATAGTTTTTTTTTATTTTCCGTCAAAGTTGAAAAATAGTGAAAAAACGGATAGTTTTTAAATAGTGATTTACCAGGAGAAACACAAAGCAAACAGTTAATTTTTTTTTTATCATTATACATTTAATAAATACATCAATCAATACAAACAAAAAATAAGGCGATTCGTTACC
Source organism: Pollenia amentaria (assembly GCA_943735925.1). Classification (NCBI taxonomy): domain Eukaryota; kingdom Metazoa; phylum Arthropoda; class Insecta; order Diptera; family Polleniidae; genus Pollenia; species Pollenia amentaria. Next base: position 179,275,890 of record OX031007.1, on the reverse strand, counting down.
TATTTTTCGTGATATTACACCTGAAATCGCAACAAATTGACTAAAAATTGTGTGTTTTTTTGAAAACCGAAAGTCGGTCAACTTTGAACGGTTATATCTTCTAAACTAAAAATGTGATATTATTAAGAGTGGCATATTTGAAATCGTTGAAAAGTTTCCTATAACATGGGTTTATTCAAAACTTCGTCGGCATTCATGAAAATTTTGATTTTTGCAACCTCGCTTGCTCTACGGGCGCCACTGTGCGCCGGCCACAGTCACAATTTAATTTAATCGAATTTTTCCTAACTTTAATACTTTTTTATAATTTGTAAGGTGGCAACACTTTCTTTTTTATTTATGTGGCAACTTTCCTTTTTTTTCTAAGCGAATGCCATTTCTTTTCCTCTCTCTCCTAAAAACTCAAGACATGACGGCGAAGACTTGAAGAGTGTGAACTTGCACTAAGTTTAAATTATATTCCATATATTTAACGAATTTTTGGAAAAAGTACACAGAAAAAATTATTAAATTTCTCCAATCACCAAATTTATTCCAAATTCATAATATCAAGCAAACAAGTTGTTGATATTGCACCTATTACCAAAATGATTATATTAATTACTAAAAATTTTAAAATTTTGAAAAAATATTTTCAATAAATGAAATTTTTAATTTTAATTAAAAAAGTGATCAAAAAACTTTGCCATTTCAAACAATGTGTTAATTTATTTAAATAAATATTCACAATTCCCAACAACAACTCTACATGTTTAAATTATTTTATTTTGAACGAAAAAAGTCAATTTAGATTTTTCGTTATTTAATTAAAATTTTAATTGAAAATTTATTTCAAAACAACTAAAATGTTAATTAAATCAAAATTAAATTTTTAATTTTCTTTCAACTAAAGATAATTGATTCGATTATCACATTAATTAAATTTAAATACTTTTTAAACCATTTTTTTAATTGATAAAACACTTTTTTCTGTGTATTAAAATATAACCAGATGGATAATTAATATTGCTGATTTTAGTGAGTGTAAAAGTGATGTGTTATGGTATGAAAAATTAATGCAAAGCCGCGAATAACGTTGTAAAAGCCACTGTTTGCAAAATCAGTTTTTTTGCAGATTAGCGTTAACATTACTCTTTTACACTGTTTAAACGTCAATTCACACAAAATTATGCACCTTAACACCATCAAAATGCGATACAAAGAGTCAGCCAGTGGAAGAACGTTGTAAGTTACTAACAAAATGATACAAACGAACTGGTTTTTCAAGGTGGAATAACGTTCTAAAAGCCGCTTGCGTAGTGGAAAAACGTTTTAAATGACATCGCGATTGTGGATTAAAACGTTTTTCTACTAAAAAAAGAATATAAACTGTAATTAAGCATGTTATTTAAAATTCGATTTACTTGATATTTTGCATAAAAGTTTTTATTGTCATTATTTTTGATAATCTAAAAAAAAAAATTAATAATCCTGCCTTCTAAAAACGTTTTTTTGCTCTCCTGAAAAATATTTATTTTGTAACTTAAAACGTTATTCGCGGCTGTGCTTCAATTGTTGATTGCTAAAAAAAAACATCTAAAAGAAAAAACTAATATATTACTTACTAAAATAAGCGCAGGAGGTTCAAATTTTTTGGAACTATTTCGGGTAAATAGTCATTTCTAAAAAAATGCTGTTGAAAGGGTAAGTAATTTTACAGGAAAGAACTTACAGTAGGCTATGATAAAATTGCAGACTATTTACTCGATAGACACTTTTTTCAAAATGCTTTTAGATTTGGATTAGCGACATCGACATCAAACCTTATAAACCATCTGCGCAATACTCACTCTTTAGCCATTATTAAAGCCAAATATTTTAATGCCTACTGCTACTACGTTAAGCCGATCGAAGAAATAACTTGTTGTCACTATTGAAAATTTATAAATTTTGAGTTAAATCTCTTTATAGGAACCAGTGCGATGTGTCTTTTTCACAATTCTTTAAAAATATTTTTGAAATATAAAACTTTACGAATTAAAATGTTAATGTGTAAGCTATAACCTTTGTATATTTTTAAAGGTTTTGTGGTAAAAATTAAAAATCTCATTTAGGTAAAGGTTATAGTCACAAGCATTAAAACAAGTATATATTGAAATTAATTTTATTATTCAAACTAAGATATAAAATTTGGTTAAAAAAATATTTTTTTAATTGGCCTTAGCTTAATTCGACTTAAGTCGGCTTTGAGCCGCCGACGACAAAACTTGACGACGCAGGTCTCTGGTGGTAATATCAGATGAGACAAGCATAGAGTCAGAGTTTATAGTATTACTATTTCACACTCGCATTTTATTCCTATTGAAATAGTTTCAATATAGCAAATCACCCATAAGAAAATTCATACAATGTCATATCTCCCTTTCTCTGGATAAAGTTAAAGTTAAGCTGATTCATTGAAAAACGTTTCTATTGCCAGGGACTTTTTATATAATGCGAATCAGAAACTTTATAAATAAAACTGCAATTACAAGCGTGAATATTTTAAACAGATTATAACTTAGTATCATGGATTAAATTGTATTTGCTATTCTACTGTCTAATAAAACTGACGTTGTCATTTTGTTAAAAACAAACTTTAAAAATTTCAATAAATAAACCATTAAAATATGTAAATTTATTACGAAATAAAACTAATAAATTTGTATGAAAAAATTTGCAAATCAAGCGAAAAACCAAAAAAATATTTCCGGTTTAGGATCGATGAAAAGGTTATCCACAAGAGTTTAAATTCCTATATTATACTGTGCGAATATTTTGGAATTTATTTATTCCCGAGATTGCTTAAAGAATTTACAATTACAGTAGAATCTTCATTAACGAACACCTTTTAAAGCGAAATCCCATTTTCGACGGACACTGTTTCAAGAAATACCGATGATTCCTTTAATGACCAGTGTCAAAGACTAACCTGTCGTCTGTGCTGAATCTGAGTAAGAACATTTTAGGAGTGCGCTTTATATTGGATCTTTAAGTTATGAACCAACATTATTAAAGTTGACCTAAGCGTATTATTTCGTAAGTTTTTAAGGCGGATCAACGAATATGCCAAAAGTACCCTTTATATTGGGTCCATGGCAAACATAGGACCAATCTTCCCGAAATTCAGTAGCATGATATCTAGTTTTATAGAACTCTGACATGGCAAATTTTTCTACAATAGCATAATTCGTTGTGGTTTTAAGAGAACTAAAGTTTTCCGAGAATGGTAAATCAAAGGCCGACCTTGGTTAAATTTGACAGTATCGTTGCTAGGCCTTATGGAACTATAATAGACCAAATTTTACTCAAACAGCATTAATTATTACAATTGTAGGCGTAAAGTGTTTTCCAAAAATAGGCTTGATATGGGGGCTACGGTATATCACGGACCAATGGCTAGGAAATTTAGTATTATGGTTTTTAGTTATATAAAACGAAACTGTGTGAAATTTAATAACAATCGGTGAATTCCGCTAGCAATTTAGGTAAGTTTTTCTAACAGAAACATTAAGTTTTTGGGTGGCTCTTCCACATATAACTTACACTCAGTTACTGTAATAATTTTATCAGTTTAGCTAATCAACACATTAATCATTCACTTTTGCTGGGCTTAATGTGTTGGTTAACTAATGTAAACTTGACCTTTTTTTTGCATAGGGGAGATTATGTTTAATTTAACCATATTATTGTCACAGACAACAATATTATGATTAAATTAGTCCTCCATCAAGAGCCACAACTAAATTATGCTAGCCTTCGAACGTGTTATGGTTAGCAATACCTTGAACATGTTTTACACTCATAATAGCATGGTTGTTTTTCAACCACAGAGTGTTGCTACTAAAGAACAGGAACATATTATTGTTAATTAAAAAACAAATTATTTTCGTATTTAACCATAACATGTTTAGAGGCAACCATAATATGGTTGTGGCTTCTTGATGGAGGACTATTTTAACCATAATATGGTTGTCGGTGACAATAATCTGGTTTAATTAAATATAATATGTTTAAAATTTTCTTTAAAAATATATTTGTTGGAGGTGACCATATTTAAGCAGGTGGCATATCGTAATGACCAGCAACATAATGTCCGTGGACATTATAACACACTTAAAAGTGTCGTAAGGTCCATCAGGGCAGTGTCATAATGTCCCACGAAGTGTTATACGACGAATTTATCCTCTATGGTATACAAATACCAACTTCGCTAACTTAAGCTTCCCTTCAAGGATTTTCAACTCTATGGTACAACAAAAACTGGCTTCGCTAACTTATGTAGACATTGCGACATTTTTAAAAGTGAATCATTTACATTATGACATGCCACCCATAAACATGTTTTTTTTCTCTGCGTGTACTTTGTGGGCTCTCAGATGAATATTTACAAGGTTTTACGCGAAATGACAAACTTAGTATAATATCATTCACCAGTAGAAGTGGAGGGTATAATTAAGTGACTGTATTAAAACAATTAATCGCTTTGTTAAATGCATATGACACCTAAAACTACTCAAACTTTCTATGTCTTCTAATAGAACGAGAAAATCTTATTAAAGATTATTTGTGTGTCCGAATCGATTAACACCATCAAAATAATCCTCAAGTTGTCTATTAAGAAAAAAATTTTACAATTACCCCGTACTTTTCCACCTTACGCGTGTTTGCAAAACAAATTTTTGCATCCCAATCATGCAACCACGTGACAAGGCTTAAAGCTGATTTCTAACTTAATCGCCTTAACTTTACGCCTTTTTTTATTTAATTATTTATTTTTTATGGTAGCGATTTGTATCTATCTTTTTTTTGTGTTAAGTACTTACGGCAATTATAAATGAATTTGCAAATGTTAATTAAACAACAACTTAATAAAAATTAGAATGGGCTATTTTTAAGCACAAGTTTTGTATTTTTAGCAAAACTTGCAATCAAAAATAAATATACAACAATTGTAAAAATAATTAACATACATTATTTAATAAACAGGCGTCAGCCAAAACAAATAAACAGAAACTGAGCCAGTCGATCAACAAAATAAATGTAATTAGATTTCAAAGTTTATAACGCAAAAAAAAATTGTTACTTATATTTTTAGCGTCGCGAAGCATCTTTGCTGAAAACTATTATTATACTTGTTTTTTACTACGCATTTCGACCTTTGCTGTGAAATGTGCAATGCCACAAATTAAGATTAGAATTCATAATAAAACAGCAAGATTTTATACGCTTAAACAAATACTCAAATCCTTTTATTGTTTATGATCGCAAGCAATTGTTCATTCGTTTGTTCGCTAACATGTGTCAGTACTTTGAGCGAAAAATAGGTTAAAAAAAGGTGTCATAAAAAAATTGTTTATAGTTGTTTTTGGTATTTTTCTTGTCAGGTGGGTAATTATCTATTTATTTGCTTTTTATTATAATTTTTTTTTTTTTTTTTTTTTTTTTTTTTTTGGAAACACAAGCAGCTATAAAACATCAACAATGGCAACATAATTCTACAACAATTTAGCAGATCATATGAGAGGTGTTTATTGAAGTATAATTTTAATTATTATATTATTTTTTTTTAATTGTCTACAAACGTGTTAATTTCTAATGTGAAATTTTAAAGTATGTCAGATAAAATAAAACAAAATGTTAAATATGAAATACAGTTTATCATAAATAAAAAAGAAAGACGCATTTAATTTTATGAGAAAAAAAAGTTGATACAAAAAATCCCGGTCTTGACAATTAACAAGTTTTCCCACTCTGTACCCTGACAGGTGTAAGTGTTGTAGCCATAATATATAACTAGTATGCCGACTGGTGAGAACGTTCTCTTTTTTTTATAACTCTCATCACACATATAGGTTCTGTGTGAATTCAACACACTTAAGAACAACAAAAACAAAACAAAATTTGAAATTTTTTAATTTAAAATTTTTCACAATATAACACTTCATGTTTAATTTTATGACTTAAACACATAATTAATAATTTTTTTCAATACATTTTGCTAATTTTCTTTTACAAATTGTTTTTGTTTTTCACAAACTAAAAATTTTTAAATAAATTTTTTTGACACTAAATTTTTTCTGTTGTTAATATTATTAAAGCCAGCAGAGTAGCATTTTGTGGTATAAAAATAATATTTGAAATCATTAATTATTTATATATTATCCGATATTGCAGAATAAAAATTTAGCAAACATGGCTTTTAAAAGTTTATAAATGCAGCCAGCATTCAATAAATTGAAAATTTATTGAACTAAGAAAATTTTATTTTGGAAAAAAAATTGTTGCCACATTCTATACGATTTTATGCAACTATGTTTAGTGGTGGAAATAGTTTTATACACCAATACATTTGAAAAAAATCTTACTAATACAAACATAAAAATGTACCACTGACAGTTGAGTTATGTACCTGTCAAAGAGTCGGCATACTAGTTGTATACTATGGTTGTAGCCATAGTATATAACTAGTATGCCGACTGGTGAGAACGTTCTCTTTTTTTTATAACTCTCATCACACATATAGGTTCTGTGTGAATTCAACACACTTAAGAACAACAAAAACAAAACAAAATTTGAAATTTTTTAATTTAAAATTTTTCACAATATAACACTTCATGTTTAATTTTATGACTTAAACACATAATTAATAATTTTTTTCAATACATTTTGCTAATTTGCTTTTACAAAATGTTTTTATTTTTCACAAACTAAAAATTTTTAAATAAATTTTTTTGACACTAAATTTTTTCTGTTGTTAATATTATTAAAGCCAGCAGAGTAGCATTTTGTGGTATAAAAATAATATTTGAAATCATTAATTATTTATATATTATCCGATATTGCAGAATAAAAATTTAGCAAACATGGCTTTTAAAAGTTTATAAATGCAGCCAGCATTCAATAAATTGAAAATTTATTGAACTAAGAAAATTTTATTTTGGAAAAAAAAATTGTTGCCACATTCTATACGATTTTATGCAACTATGTTTAGTGGTGGAAATAGTTTTATACACCAATACATTTGAAAAAAATCTTACTAATACAAACATAAAAAGGTACCACTGACAGTTGAGTTATGTACCTGTCAAAGAGTCGGCATACTAGTTGTATACTATGGTTGTAGCGTTAGAACGTCTCGAATTTTAAATTTCGGTTTCATTGTATTTTTTTAATACTCTCCCAATAACGAAGTTGGTATGACACGTCGAATATGGGCATTTCCATTGTGCCGTGACGTGATTTTTGTACGACAAAATTTAAAAAATTAAATAAAGAAATCAAATTTGTAAAAAGATGTTTTTATATTTGCAAAGTAATGAAGTAGCACTTCCCTTGGGGAAAGGGAACTAACACTAAACTTGTCAGGTGACAAGTCACTTTAACATGGCGATGTCCTACGAGGGGTTAATTGGCACCTTTTAAGTGTCACAGGTCACTGCAATAACCTTAATGGTCACATCCAATTTCGGTTAAAATAATGCCTGTCGCAGATATTGTCATCATTATGATAGATCCCCTTCATATAAAGTAATAGAACTAGAGAGAATCAGCCACCCCGCACAAAATGAAGTCACATTATCACCAGTTAAGAGATGGGTCTTGTTTTCACAATTCGTTCCTTTTAGTTAGAAAATAATGTTGTTCACTGGGATAAGTGCTTTAAGAGCAATTGACACGAATTTCCCCCAGGGTATATTCAGAAAAAATTTACAAAAAACAACCCTAAGGATTTGATATAAGCAAAAATATGCGCTGGCGTGACGTTACAAAAACTGAAGTGGATTTTACAAAATTGCATAAGTCTGCGAATTTAGCAAGACTTTTTGTATGAAATCTTTTTTAGTAAGCTTTGGACTTATAAAGATTTATTTTCCAAGTTATCAAATTTAAAAATCTCTGCTTTTTTTAAGGAAATTTCCAGCGAAAAGTCTACCTTATGTAATATAACGCCAGCAATAAATAATCTTGTATTTTAGGCCCATGTTGTTCAAATCGTATCCCCTTTTTAGCTTAATGAAGTGCTTGTAGCCCTTTACACCAAAATATAAAAAAGTAAATTATACATATAAAATTTGTTTGAGAAACAATTTAAATTATTTCTGGCGATACGTTACAAAAAGTAGACTTTTCGCTGGAACTACCCATATCTTGTTTTCGTCTTTCCCATCTTTCTACACGCACAGAAAAAAAATATGATGGGTTATAGCAATATATTTTAAGAGCAACATACTATGTTTGGATTTTAAAAATGTTAGTATTTATAGATAACCATATTATGGTTATTAACCATAACTAACCATATCTTTGTTAATTAACCTTATTATGACCAAAGTTAAATATAATATCCCTGCTGGGAATTTGTGTCAATTTTTCTTTAAGCACTTATTCCGTGACAAATAAACACAATATTATTTTCAAATGGAAAGAATTCTGGCAGGTGAAAAGAAAAAAGACAAATCACTTAACTGTTGATAATGTGTTTAAAGTGTAGTTAATCCGGAGAAAACAACAACACCGGTATTACATGGGGCCTCCAAGGTACACTTGGAGACCTAGATTATTCAGATGATATATGTATTCTAGCACACAAGCACTCCCATATCGCGACAAAACTTCAGCACCTGAGCGATTGTGCAGCTAAATCAGGCCTTAGAATTAGTATTGCGAAAACCAAACTAATGGGCATTAATACCGACTACACTTGACCTCTATTTTTAGACGGGAAAACGATCGGAGCTGTCGACTCTTTCTGCTAACTGGGAAGTATAATTTCTAGTAATGGTGGAGCAAGTGATTATATAAAATCCTGCATCACAAAGGCTAGAACATCGTTACCTCTTTTATCAGCATTCACTTCTCAAAATCGTTGACGCTTGTATTAAATCCGTTACTTTGTAAGGGTGCCATACATGCGCTCCAAGTATTTATAAACCGGCGTCTACGGCAAATTTTACACGATTTTAATCAAACGCCACATTGTGTACAGACCAACTACCAATAAAAACCAAAATTTGACGACGTAAATTGAATTGGATCGGACATACGTCGATGAAGCCCCCAGACAACATGACTCGAACTGCGCTTGACTGGAATCCGCAGGGTAGCCGAAGAAAAGGAAGAGCTGCTATTACATGGAGGAGACTGGTTGAATCTGAGGGACTATCAGTAGGGCGTAAATGGTGTGAAATTAAGGTTTTGGCATTGGACAAACCAGTTTTAAGTTGTTTTTGAAGCCCTATGCTCCACGTGGGAACTTCGGGAATGGAATAATAATATAATAATCCGGAGAAAAGGTAATTGATACAAGACTAGTCAACTAGTCATGTAACTGGATTTTGTCCTGGTAATGACTGATTCTATCTGGTTCTATTACTTTATATGACATATTTTTACCTCTTTGTGATGGCTCGCATAGTGAATGCAAATTGATGATTATGTTCCGTTTTGGATATTATAAGACTGATCACATATTCATTGGAAAATAATGAATTTTTTGCCACATTTTAACTAGTTAAGTGATAGACATATTCTTCTCTCACATATCACAGGACCTGTCCCGAAGGTTCGTTGCAGTTTTTTTAAACACCCCTGCGGGAAATTTGTGTCAATTTTTCCACCAGACTGGTCCTGGCATTTGTGAAAATAGAACAAGGAAAAAAAGAAAGCACTCATGGCCAATGAAAGCAGAAACAACTGGCATGTGAAGAACCAAAAGGTAGAAAAAGTAATAAATTACAGTACAGTATTCACCGGTGGTGTGACACATTTTTTGGGTACTTTCTAAAATCTGGTTCTTAAATTTAGTTCTAGGACTTGTTTTACTAAAATAATACTACATTGTGTTGAAATAATACTCCATTGTCGTAACTAAAACTGAATATGTCATTATTCGTGGATAGGTCTAAAGTCTTAAATTTGAGACAGTTCAATTGGGAAAATACCTGCGACAGGCATTATATCATCCCAAATATTATATGTCCATTTAGGTTATTTGAGTGATATTTACAAAGTGTCAAAAAGTTACCAATAAATTGCCTCCTAGAATATCGCCATGTTAAAGTGTCAAGGCCCCTTCATAGAAAGTGTTAAAACTAGAAAGGGTCCCTAGCACTTTAGAACTGTCACACTACACGTTTGGTGTTAGTTGCCTTTCCCACAGGGATGGTCAACATTTTCCAGAATTTGGTCAAAAGTAACCATATTATATTATTATATAGTATGGTTATTTACCTAAGCCATTTTTTTTTCAAATTTAGCAAGCAAAGACAAGCTGTATTTTTATTTATTATTTTACTCCTGTTACAAATCAAGTTATAACTTAATGTTTTTCATTCCTGCTTCATGTTATGTTCCATTTTTATAAGATATCCTTTATTTTCCAGCAACGATATTTCACATCATAATACAATGCAACTTTAAACATAATATTTTTAACCTATTTTTGTCGTAGGTCGCAATTATTTATAATTTATTTTAAAGAATTTTCGTTCTTTTTCTCTAAAATAACACAAAACAAGGGTTAATATTTTTGCACCATTTTCAAACAATTTTTAGTGACACTTTCATTTTTTTTTTTTTAATGTAAATACAATTTCTTAATTTTTAATTTCTTTAAACGTGTTTTTTTTAACGTGTATTTTTTTTTAAATTTTTTAACCACTGAATAACAAATAATTCGATAGGCATATGTAAAACAAACGACATAACTGATGCAAAATTATTTTACAAATAGCGATAACAAAATATTATTACAGTAAAGATATTTTGTTTGCATCTTAAACATATTATGAGTACATGAACAGAAAGTTATCATGTTATGGCTATTAAAAAGGAGGAATATGATTTTTATAGTAAGAGCGTTATAGTAAAGCCCCTAAACTAACGATAAAAAACTAAATCATTAAAATCGAAGTGCTAAAACCAGTTTTATGTTCATCTAAAAATGGTGTTGCGAAAACGCAACGGCGGTTAAAAATGGGTTAAATAAAAATAACAATATTTGGTGTATGACAACAATATAAACATAGTGTAGTTCCCCTAACCATGTTCAACCATATTTTTTCTCTGCGTGTATATGCTCGCAATCATTTTCAAATATAAATGTCATGTATTGATCATTCGTATAAAATTGTTCAGATTAATACGAGTATTTAATTTTTTGTGTTATTTTTTACAATTTTAAGTTTTCTCGGGCCTAAGAAAACACCCTTTTCAAGCAGCTTAAGTAAAGCGTATTTGGAGTATGTCAGCTGCTGTTACGTCTTCTTCTCACAATTGTCCTCGATTTTATTCTTATGTGCAACAATATGAGTGTAAAGATAAATAAAAACAAAGGTTTCATTCAAGAAACAAATATATAACATTTTGTTAAGAACAGCTCCGTTGCGTCAGTAGTGTGCGGAGAAGAAATTGGGAAAAGTGATTTGCATGCAATAAGCCATTGTTGCGTTTTCGCAAATAGTGAATTTAATAAGATTATACTGAATAAGTGGGACTATATTTTCATTTATGGTTTTATGATAAACGTTTTTCAATGGTTTTACTATCTGAATGAAAGAGCGGAAAAATTTTTTTTTGTTTAAAGGTAAATTACGTCGTTTTTGAAAAGGTATTTTTTGGACTGTTTTTAAAGTTTCATTATCTTAATGAAACAAAGGAGGAATATGATTTTTATAGTAAGAGCGTTATAGTAAAGCCCCTAAACTAACGATAAAAAACTAAATCATTAAAATCGAATAATTGATAATGCTTAAGGCATGTTCAGATCTAACAAATATATGACGAAAAAATCGAAAAAAGTGTGACCAGTCTATTGATCAGACTTTAATTTTAACAATTTCTAATGATTTACTTAACCTTATTTGTAAGAAGATAATTGTATAATGTAAGTTAGAAACTGTTAAATGATGTTTGATCTAGCCAAACGTTTTGCACAAGTGAAAGTTTTTTTAATAAAACTAGTGGTTACGTGTTCAACGTAAAATATTTAATAGGTGTGAACATAGCTTTAGAAGTCGAAGTCTTATAAATTTCGCTTCAAAAGTCAATTCTGTTTAATAACAATAGCCCATGACAGCTTCCACCCGACTTTGCCATAGGTTACAGTCAAAAATCATCCTCAAGCTGACATTTTAAAGTCACATCTGCTATTTAAATAAGAACCACAGCCACTACATGACCATTAATCCGTAAATTTTCTATCCTAATCACTGGGGGCTTGCGTGGTACTGGATAAGACTCTAGTCAGCCATTTTGATGTACGTTAATATAAAATATACATATCTTGCCAAAAAATAATAAATTAATCCATTTTACCTATTACACAGAAAAAAAAATTACAACAGTAATTAAGGACATTTTTTTTATAAATTCCGAATGTATTTAACAATTTTCTTAATAAACAAGTTTGTAAATTGTCATATTAACAAATTGTTTCAGTTACAAATAAAAACATACAGTAAAAATTATTTTGTGTCAAACATATGTTTAGCAAAATAAATATTTTGGTTTAAATCACTAAAAGCCCAAACGATAGGAAGATTATTGAAAAACTTAAATAATCTTTGGGGCAAGTAAAGTTGTTTTTTGATTAGTTTAGAGATTTTAACGGGTCCTTAATTTATTTTGGTTTTTAAATTCTAATAGACAATGGTGTCAAGATTCGCCTTTTTACAGTTATTAACATATTATTGTGCATCCAGTCCATAGTGCTTGTGACATACACTGTTGCCAATTTAGCATTTTTAGTGCTAGATCTAGCATTTTTTTTAACTCATTTAGCATGAAAAAAACGCTTCTAGCATATAGCACTTTTTCAGCATTTTCCCAAAATTGTTTACAACATTTTTAGCATTTTTTAGTTTATGTGATAAATTTTTATTTTTTCCATTAATTTATAGCTTTTTACTAGATGTGCAAACATGTACATAAATATTAATACTGTTTTTTTTTCAGATATAAAATGATATTATTATTTCTAATTTTTTAAAAAAAAATTGTGAACGTAATGGAATTTAATTGTTTTTCCCAAGTTAACTTTTAAATGTGATTCAATATAAATTTTTTAAAGCTGCGTTATTTTTTTCTTATTAAGTAAAGTCAATTTTTGCATCTACATATTTTGTTTTATTTTTAATATTAAATATTTATATGATTTTTATACACCCTACCACCAGTGCTGAATGAGGGTATACTTAGTTTGTCATTTCGTGTAAAAATTTTTTTAATATTCATGTTAGACCCTTGATTATTGTGTAATTCCTAGTCGATTTAGTCATGTCCGCCTGGATGTCCGTCTGTTTGAGACACGCTTACTTTCAAAAGACTCAACAGAAAATAACAATATTGATGTTAAATGGTTTCTTGTTCCCCAAAGTTTGGGACTAAAATCTACCTGAAATCGGCTTAGAAGAAAAAACTTCCCTGAAAAATTTTAATTTTGGTTACAAAAATTAAAAGTGGCTGGAAATAACTGGAAAGCGCACTAAAATTGTATGAAGATTATTTACAATAGGCACCATGTAAAGGGTCCTTCCTAAAATCATATAAAAATACATTAAATTCTAATCAAATTGTATTACTGTATTGAGATTCGGCTTAATTTAAGTTTTTTATAATAATTTTTATTAGCGATCTATAATTTACGATCAGCTCAACATAAAATTTAGTCCAGAAAATCACTTAAATGCGCCTAATAATATTTCTGAAACAAATAAGAATATTTCATTTAACATAGGCAACGAATAATACAATTTTGAGGTCAGGTTTTATGAAGATTGGCCTATAATTTATAGATCCCATATGAAACCCACCCCTGAATTATTCGAACTCACGGTGAAGGGTATTAAAGATTCGGCATTGTAAAATATTATAAAGTACTAACGGACAATTTCACCAGGTTCAGTTATAATTAACTATCAGTTATAGCTGTCGAAAACATATTGTTAACTGGAAGTTAAAGTAATAGTTTGTTTTAACTGAACTTGGTAAAATTGGCCGTAGTTCATGTAATTTTATACCATGCTTATTATTTACAAATTAATGTCAAATCAAATTGTTTCCTTTTAATGTTTATATAATATATTTTTTAGCACTTTTTTTATTTTTAGGCATTATTTAGCATTTTTTCACAAAAATCTAGCATTTTTCTTTCAATTAGTTTTGGCAACACTGGTGATGTAGGTTTTAATATATTTTAATAAAAAATCAATTTAGCAAATATTTATATGCATTGCATTTTTTTGTTAATATTACAACCTCGTTGTTGTTTGTTTGTTTTGTTTGATTTTTTTTTTTTTTTTTTTTTTTTTTGTGGAAGAAATATTTTTAGTATATACACAGAAAAAAGTGTTTTATCAATTAAAAAAATGGTTTAAAAAGTATTTAAAATTAATTAATGTGATAATTGAATCAATTATTTTTTTAGTTGAGAGAAAATTAAAAATTAAATTTTGATTTAATTAACATTTTAGTTGTTTTGAAATAAATGTATAATTTAAATTTTAATTAAATAACAAAAAATCTTAATTGACTTTTTTCGTTTAAAATAAAATAATTTAAACATGTAGAATTGTTATTGGGAATTGGCAATATTTATTTAAATAAATTAACACATTGTTTGAAATGGCAAAGTTTTTTGATCACTTTTTTAATTAAAATTAAAAATATAATTCATTGAAATATTTTTCAAAAATTTTAAATTTTTTAGTAACATTAAAAGATTTTGTTTGTTGTGCTTAATTCCCTTTTTAAATAATTGTTAAAAAAAATTCTGAAATTTATTGTTGGAGGATAAGCTGTTCCTATGCGCATTTCACTGGTTGCTTAGGCCAGATCATCAGGAAACGTTCTCCTAAATAATTTTAGAAAAGCCAAAGCTATCAGCAAACAAAACTACAGAGGGAATGAGAATTACCTACAAACACTCAAAAAGTCTTTTTTGCAACGATATCAAAGCTTAAACAAAATACCAAACAATAAATCAGTGATGAGTTTATCTTTTCTTACTTCTTAATTGTAGTTGTAAGTGGGTAAAGAAAAAACAAATTAAAAACAAAACAAAGTGTTTTTATTGTTTTCGCAAGAAATCAAATTAAAAACAATTTGCCAGTTCAGTTTTTTATGCACGTGCACTTGCAAAAATTTATTTTGGGAATACTTTTGGGAATAATTCCCAATATCAACTTTGATAATATAAAAAAAAAAAATTTAGTAATCAATATAATCATTTTGGTAATAGGTGCAAAATCAACAACTTGTTTGCTTAATATTATGAATTTGAAATAAATTTGGTGATTGGAGAAAATGAATAATTTTTTCTGTGTATGTATATGATGATATTTATACTCGTATCAAAGTATATTTGTTGGATATAAACAATTTGAATTAACAAAAGAATGTTTTATATTTAAAGATTCGGTTGTTGGTGAATTTACAATTAAAAATTTAATTATATTGACGAATATGGTATTCAATATGACTATTAATTCGTCGTAATTATGTTCTGTGTATGATTCAGTGAAACATTTTGAATAACTTAAATAACAATAAAATTCAACTTATACAGGAAAATAAATATGAAATGAAAATCTCTCCCAAAAATATTTAAAATATCCCCAACAAATTTCCTAAATTTCCAAAAAAAATTCCCCTGTTGGGGATAAATTTCCAAATATTACAATACTGGGTCTAAGATGCTGAGCATTTTTCGGTTTCAAAATTAAAGTTAAATAAAATATACATGAAGCTATAATTTCGATGAAACTTTTATTTTATTATAATGTTTGGACCTTGCCATTAAGTACGAAATACAATGTCGTTTAATGACGGCCTTCAGATTGGTTACAGCAGTCGAAGCTTGTGAGGAAGTTTCCGATCACTTTTTCGAACATTTCGGACGCTATTTCGGCGATAACTCAACAAATGTTGACTTTCGAATGTTTCAATGTTATTACTAGACACGGTCTTTGACGTAGCCCCTCAAAAAAAGTCTCACGGCGTCAAATCGTATGATCTTGGTGGCTAATTGACGTCGGCAAAGAGTGAAATTGCGCGTTCTGGAAACTTTCCATGCAATAGAGCCAAAATCGGTCGTGTTGTGTGGCTCGTGGCACCGTAACTGCAGGTCAAAAAAATCAGTAATCATATGGCCATATCGCTCTGAGCCGTGTAATCGACAAATTCGGATTATCCGCGATATTTTCGGCAGTGCGCACATTGCGATCTATAACGATTTAAGTCTCTTCAAATTTATTTATAATCTTACCAATTCCTTGCACTGTAGATCGTTAACAAGGACCATAATCACCCCTTAATGCTCGAAAAGTGGCCATGTTTGAACCAAACCTTTCACTTAATAAATAACACTAATTATAACAGATATTTAACAGCTGACAACCTTTGCCAGACCGGCGGTTTTTAAACCACTAAACGGATATGACATTCTCAAGGCCGTGTCAGATACAACTTTGTCGCTTTGCGTGACGTTTCTACCTTCGGCAGAAAAACGCAAAGCAAAAGGTGTATGCCACAATGAAAACTTTGACAACACTCACGCATTGTTTGTTTACTTATAAAAGCGGTTGGTAATTTGTACATTTAATTATTTGTTACAAGAATTAAAGTTAAAAATTTAATTGGACGGTTTTTTGGAATTGAATTTGGCAAAAAAAATTAAAAAAAAAAGAAAATTATACTAGCCAATTGTCAAAGCGCGCAAAAAGATGAGAGTTGGCTAACTTTTTGCTTCGCTCCGCTTTGAAAGTACTTTATGTGACATGTTTCGTATAAGTATGTATATTTTATCTTAGATGTCAAAGCGAATCGGTAACGCAACGCGAAGCAAAAGTTTTATCTGACATGGCCTTCATGGTGAAAAATTATGGATTTGTGTATGGTGACTTATTCAGACCGTTTTGTCGTCACAATTCTCACGCAATTGTAGTGTATGCATACTTAGAGCAAGCACTGTATCATTAATTGTTTACATTTAAGTAAGTTAAGTTTTTGAGCCAATGAACTTATTTTAATTTTATGTTGGTCAGCAGTAATAAGAATTATTTTTTTATATCAAATAATGTGTGAAATAAAATTGTAATACTGTGTGGCATGCGAACGACTTGTAATATGAATCCTAAATTGAATTCTTTTTGTTATATTATTATTGTCGCATTGAAGTCTTTCACGTGCCTTGGAAATTTTCTCACGGGAACAGCAAATCAATTAGTGATTTGTTTGTAGCCCAAATTAATGCTGACCTATAGAATAAATTTAGTATATAAGCTTGTACAATTGTCAAAATAAATCAGAATTAATTCAACTCTTAATTGACTTGTCTTATTCTCAAAAATTCGTGCATTTTAATGCTCGGCAAAAAGCGGCAGAAGTGCTAAGAAAATACTTAACTTTTTTTTTTACACACTCCACATTTTTACACACTTCCATCAATTATCATTACATGGCGATCCTGCCAAACATTTTTTTGATCCTGCCAAACATTTTTTTGATCCTGCCAAACATTTTTTTGATCCTGCCCAACATTTTTGTGATCCTGTCCAACTTAAATTAATCCCGCAAAGCATAAATCTTTCAATGTCCCAAATAGAAATAAAAAAATTTTTAAGAAATGGGAAGAATTACTGAAATACGTCCCCACTCCAGTATGAACACAAAAAACGGAACTAATTAAAAAACTAAAGAAATTAAAAGAAGACGGCTGGAGATAATGAGGTAATGACATTTGAAATATTCAAGATAACTGAAAAGGAAAGACAAGAAATTATACTCGAAAATATAAAAATGGGAATAGCAGACGCAACAGTCCAAGGACAGGCAAATGCCTATGCAATAAATGATAATAAAGTAACCATTAGTTTAGAACTAGTTATAATTTTACTTATTATAATTATATTATTAGGATTATGGAAATTTTTACAAAATTATTTAAAAAAACACACAGCAATTAATGCTGTAAGAAACTAATAAAAACAAAAAAAAAATATTTGTAATGGAAAAAATATTTGAAGAACTTAAAAAAATAATTATAAATGCAAAGAAATCTAGCGGTAGAAAGTATACAAAAGACACAGTAAAAGAAAAACTTTATTTAATAGATCAGCTTAGTTTGCAGTTTGGAAAATTAGTAGGACATCTTTCCAATCCAAATAGACAGGAAAAGATAATTGAGTATAGAGACTTAAAACATACAGCGATTAGAATATTATGGGAACACTTAGAAAACAGTAAAGAAAATATATCAAGTGCAACAATCATGTCCAATTTTAATAGTAAACAAGCTTCGGATACAATTCCAATATTTGACGGAAAACCTACACACCTCGATATATTTCTATCAATGGTTGAAATGGTTCACGATGAACTTAACGAACAAGGGAAAAAGAACTTAATAAAATATATTATTGCCATGAAATTAAGCGATAGGGTTAGAAGTATTTTAATGACACAAGACATACCAAAAACATTTAACGAACTAAAATCAACACTGTCCAATCATTTCAAGTCAACAAAGACAGCCAGTAGTCTTCATTCGGAAATTAGAAATATTAAGCAAAGAGGTAATGTGTCAAGTTTTAGAGAAAAAATAAACACATTGATTTCAGAATTAACCATAGTACAATTCAGTGACCTTGAAGACGGTTCAAATGAAATAGCACGATCTACAATTAGAATGTTGAACGAAAAATTAGCACTCGAAACATTCCAAGAAGGTTTACAAGAGAACATAAGAACAGCAGTTATAGCAGCGCAACCTAAATCGCTAGCACAAGCATTTGAAATAGCTAGCACACAGGAAAGACTATTACAGGCAACAAATACATTAAAAATCTTTCACATATATGACAGAAATCGACGCAGTAATAACAATTACAACTATAACAATAACAGATACAACAATCAAAGAAGACAAGACTTCAACAGAAATGACAGAAACTACAACAATAATTATATACAGAATGCCAAAAAGAGTAGATAATGTAATAAAACAATACAGGCTAATAGAAGAATTTCATAGCCCACCCCATAGTGGACATTTCGGAATAAGAAAAACATTAATAAAATTAAAACAGCGATTTATTTGGAAAAATATGAACAAAATGGTTAAAAACTATATAAGATCATGTGAATCGTGCCAAAAGAACAAACAGACTAAACATACGAAAGAACCTTTTACTATAACAGATACACCATCAAGTAGTTTTGACATTGTAGTAATGGACACAGTTGGACCACTTAGACCGTCAGTAAACTTTAGATATATACTCACAATGCAGTGTGAACTGACAAAATATGTTATAGCTTGTCCAATAGAATCAAAAGATGCCAAAACAGTGGCAAAAACGCTAGTAGAAGAAGTTATTTTAAAATACGGTTTGTTTAACATTCTCAAAACGGACAGAGGTACTGAATTTACAAATGAGTTGATGAGAGAGATTTGTGTATTATTAAAAATAAAACAGAATTTCTTGACGCCCTACCATCATGAAACTTTGGGAACAGTAGAACGCAATCACCGTGTTCTAAATGAATATTTTCTAAATTTCGTAGAAGACAACAATTGGCACGAATGGATACCATACTTTGCTTTCGCTTTTAACACAACTCCAAACGTAGATACTAATTATACACCCTTTGAGTTGGTATATGGAAAACTTCCTAGACTACCAAGTGACGAATTGAGCGACACTAAAAATATTTACAACTTAGACAATTATTTGAATGAGCTTAAGATTAGACTTCGTTACTCACTACAAAAAGCAAGAGACATAATTTTAGAAGTAAAAAATAAAAGAAAACTAGAATCTGAAAGAAAACAGAACAAAATAGAACTAAAAATAGGAGACCTAGTTCTAGTAAAAGCCGAGAATAGAAGAAAACTCGAGCCTCCATATAAAGGTCCATATAAAATACTGGACATAGATGATTTGAATATAATTATAGAAATAGATAAATCAAAAGTTAAAAGTATACATAAAAATAATTTAAAAAAGTTTATTTCATAAGTGCATAAAGATAAAAAAAAAAAAAAAAAAAAAAAAAAATTAAATTTTAAGTCATAAAAATTTTTATAAACATATAAACACTTCCATAAATACATACAATAATAAAAATCTTTATACTTATATATCCATTCATACAATAATTCTATATATTATTTTTATTTTTAATAATACACAAAACAAAAAGGGTGAGGGTGTAGTGTATGCATACTTAGAGCAAGCACTGTATCATTAATTGTTTACATTTAAGTAAGTTAAGTTTTTGAGCCAATGAACTTATTTTAATTTTATGTTGGTCAGCAGTAATAAGAATTATTTTTTTATATCAAATAATGTGTGAAATAAAATTGTAATACTGTGTGGCATGCGAACGACTTGTAATATGAATCCTAAATTGAATTCTTTTTGTTATATTATTATTGTCGCATTGAAGTCTTTCACGTGCCTTGGAAATTTTCTCACGGGAACAGCAAATCAATTAGTGATTTGTTTGTAGCCCAAATTAATGCTGACCTATAGAATAAATTTAGTATATAAGCTTGTACAATTGTCAAAATAAATCAGAATTAATTCAACTCTTAATTGACTTGTCTTATTCTCAAAAATTCGTGCATTTTAATGCTCGGCAAAAAGCGGCAGAAGTGCTAAGAAAATACTTAACTTTTTTTTTTTACACACTCCACATTTTTACACACTTCCATCAATTATCATTACACAATGGTCTGAGCAGATAATTCTTTAAGCCTTAACGCAATTAACATTTTGATGTGGGTCTCATTTGAAATATCCCTAGAGTGAAGCGAACCGACACTAAAGTAGTCCCGTGATACGTTCTTCGGTGGCAGAGACAGGTCCTAGTTCTAATACTTTATATGAATGGGACCTATCACTTTTACATGGGGTTGTCATTGGAGGGGGTTAATTGAGGCGTAATAGCCAACATTTGATCTGTCACACATCTATTTTCAATAAACATGTTAAGTGATAGTTTCTAAAATGATAGTCCAAAAAAAAAGTCCTAGAATTAATTTAAAGAACAAATTTTTAAATAGTCCCAAAGAAAAGTATCACACCACCAGTGAATACTGAAGCTGTTACAAAAATGGTTCTAATAAGTTAAGAAAAAAAATCATTTATATAAAAAAAATTAAAAAATCTACCTTTTTGTCCTTACTTAATATTAGGGATGGGCAAATTGAAAAATATATCGATATATATCGTATCGATATTTTTTAAGAGTATTTATGTTTATATTTATTAATTAAAAATATCGATGTATCGAACGTATTGAGCTGAAATTATTACCAAAATTAAAACTTTAATATACCTATATCAATACATATTTACATATGTGCAAACATATTACATATTATTCCATTCTAACTTTTTGTTGTTTCCTTTTATTTCAAATTTACTGCCTGTTCCTCGATTTCGAACGAAACTTTCATTCGCTTAACTTTTATTTAAAACAAAAACCAAATTTAAAATTACCCTTGCAAGGTATCTTATAAATAATATTAGATCTATCTAGTGCATCTGTCTATCTTTCATTTTACTAAATAGTCTATCTAATGTACTACAAAAAAAAACTAAATTAAAAAAAAAACAAAATATTTTTTTTTTATTATAAACATTCCAATTTTCATGAGTCTGTTCCTGATAATACGCCATATTTAAGGTGATTTGTTGCATAATCCGGGGAACTCTTTCCAGAATATTTTTTCCGAGCTTATTTTTTTGTTGTCATCTCTTAAAAAACCGAGATAAAACTGAACTGAGTAATCTATAAAAATGTACAATGGAAAAGCGCCGTTATTTTCTTAAAAAACAACAGTATCGTAAGCAGTTGAGCAGCGGTAAAATGTTGAATTTTATTATAAATAGATCTTAAAAATATCGAATTCAATAGTCGTACATAAATATCGATGTATCGATAATATATGAGTATTTTCCAGTTAAGTGATTAGTTCTCCTTTCACATATCATAAGCTAATTATTTTTGTTCTTATTTTATTTTCATAAATTTCCCGAAGGGATGTCAATTCGCTCTTCATATTTTTTAAAAAGATCTTATTTTAATTTTTAGTTCCAATACGATGCTAAAGATCTTTTTTCCGCAGACATGCAAAATCAGCTCCCAAGCTTTTGTGGCTTTCTTGATAAATTGTTATTTTTGAAAGTGTTTAGTAAGTGAATTCAAAAAGCGCAAGGCCCCCAAATGTTTAAAATATAAATTATAAGTCCTTCAACATAAAGTATACCAATAATTTTTGGCGAATCTAGTGCTTTTTTATGCCTGGGTATATCTTAATAAAATGTCTGGTATTTTCTCAAAAACTGGATCATTTCAATCTAACAAAATTTGCTGGGACCATCCTAATTTACACTAATACACATGTAGCTAGTGGATTATGTGTGTGTGTCACGTGTAGTTTTTAAAATAACACAAAAACACACTCGCACATTATTTTTATCTTTTAAATATTTACAAAAGACTAAAGTGCAAAAAAAAATCGTGATTAAAATATTTAACAAATACAAACATTAACACGACGTGTGATAAAACACAAAAAAAAAACAAACACGAAATCAAATAAACAAAATTTTAACACATCATCATAATTATTGTACTCGTAATCAATTTTATCACCAACCAATCTCCACCTCCAAACTGCAACTGCTGAATCAATCAACTCCCAAAACCTCTTTCTATCCGTATCTATCTCATCATCTTAAATATCAAATATTTATTTCCTTTTTTATTTAATAGAATGTGTATTTTTTTTTTTTTTTTTTTTTTTTTTGTGATAAAATCATGTGACGGATGGATGGATTTTTGTGAAAACAGGTGTATATTTATGGCATTATTTCCTTAGCGAAAAAATACTATTTCAATAAAAAATGAAAAAGCCATATAAAAATAAATTTTATTTAATTAATATTTAACAACAATTGTCAACAACAGAAGCATCAGTTTACTGGTTTTCACTAACAGATGAAAAAAAACAATTTACTATTTCAATTAACACTTTATTTAACTAAAACGCAACAGTTTGCTATATTTACTACACGCGCGACAGGGTTACTTCACTTCTATGATTCCTAATTTCGTGGACTTTTTTATTAGATTTTTGATATCAGTTACAATAAAAGTCAGTTGTATGGAATACAATGTACATAAGGTGTTCGTGTAAATATTTTCCAAATATGTAAATATATTCTACACTAAACCAAAAAGTGTTCATAATACAAACGAACAATGTTCGTTAATATTATTAACACTCCAGAATTAATAAATAATAATATTAACGAACGTTGATGAACACTCGGAAATTTAAGAAAATAATTCATTGAGACTACGTACTGTGTTCGTTAAGTCAACAAATTTGTATAACAAGATTATTCGTTGAATTAACGAAAAGGTTCACTGAATTAAAGAAAAATTTCATTGAATTAAAGAGTTATTTTATAACATTACAATTTAACAGAAAATAATTCTGACGAACTTGGTTCGTTAAATTGATGAACTTTTTGGTTTTATTAACGAACAGTTCATTAAATTATTAAAAAAAAAACTTTTAAGGAGTGGTGATTAATTGTTACAACGAACAAATTCATTGGACAAAAATTAATAAATTCGCGTTTGCTCATCGTAAATTTTCGTTGTCTCCAGATTCCCTTTTTGGTTCATTGTAGGTCCTTATGAGCAGCAAAGTAATTTGCGATGTCCTTCTTTCCATGTGTTCGTTGAAATGGGTTTTCCGAAGACCCCAAAAATGATGGGTCCGGAAAACAATTCAGTCGATAGGTCCATAAAGGGCTGAGTAATGAGCAAATACCACGACTGTTTCTAATTTTTGTCAAATGGTCTTTGTTATTTTATTTTTCCTTTTTTACATAAGAAATAATACAATGAGTTACATGGAGAAATGTGTATAAAAGAAAAAAAATACGCTTAATGTTAAATTTAAATGATGATTATGTGCATTAGGGTATGAGTGGTCTAAGGTGCTGCAATAGACAATGTGTGTTTGTGGTTCGGAATCGAATAGCATTTTTTTGTATTTTTTATTTTCAATGGTAAATTCGGTAGAGCCGAAAAATGCGCTTTAGTTTGTTTTATTTAAGACCTGTTTCAGGTATTCAAGGCCAACAGAGGTCAAAGCCCTTTCCTTTTGTTTAAAAAAGTTTATGTTCATTGTCGAGTTTTAATGAATTTCTTAGGAAAAACTTTTTGAATTTTGGTAATAGGTCGTAGTTATTTCATACATTACCTGGTAAGTAGTTGTCATTACAATTGTCATTATTCTGAAAACCTCAATAAGTACTTGCTAGTAATGACTTCAGTAAGTACTTTTCACTACTATTATTTTCAGTTATGAATATTTGCTTACTAATAATCAGCTAAATAACTACTTATTAGTTGTTTTGTTTTCAGTACTGAATATTTACTTACTGGTAACTAGCTCCATAAATACTTATTAGGTCTATTAACTAGCGCCAAATTAATAAAAACTAGTTATTTTTTGGCTTCTAGTAAGTATATTGTAAGTACTTACAATTCAACTTACTGGTAGTTAAATACTAACTAGATATCTTGTGACTTCTAATAAGTGTATTGTAACTACTGAATTCTGTGGACAACTCGAACAAAAATAAGTAGTTAGTCAGCCAAAAAATAAGTAGTGTTTATATTTCTCCAACATTACTTGCTAACTTACCAGGTAAGAAAAGTTTTTGCTGGGATATTCTTATTCCTAGCATCATCCTAAATTTACGCCAATGGTTCGGATAGTAATAAAGAGAATGGATTTTAAGAGACATTCGAACTAATATTTCAATCAATTATTTAAAGTTGGTCGGTTGGTTTGTAGCTTCCAAAAACATATTTAAAATGCATTTTATTATGTTTTTGCCTAGCATTAGTTTAAGTTTAAAGTTTTAATATTTTTCTCCAAATTTAGCGATTCTGCTTTGATTCAAAAATTTTTCTTGAATAAATAGACGAAATCTCCTGTCCTAAAATTCCCCAAAAAATTTGAACACATTTTTCCCTTAATATCAAGTTTATTCCAAATAGAAACCCTATTCAATTACGATCTTTGTTATAATTATGACAAATTATTTTGTTTTGTATCAAAAAATATGACTCGAATTTAGTATAAAATTGCTGTTCAATACATCACATTTTCTAAGAGTAAACTTTTTAATCTCTTATAATTTCATTATTTCAATGACATAATTTTAGTTCTGTTTTTCCACATTTTGTTAAACGTTTTATATACAAACAGCTGTCTTAGTAGAAATTGTTGATCAAATGGTATTCCCAGCTTAAAAAGGGTGATCACAGTTTGTTGTACTGAGTCAAATCTCGAAAATTTATAAAATAATAAAATCAATAGATTTTATTAAAATAGCCAAATATATTAATAGAACTTTTAATAGGAACTTTTTTCTTTTTCATAAATTATTTTTAACTATATAAGGGTAATTCCATGTCAAATCGACCAAGAGTGGGACCCGACCCCTTTCGATTTGAATGAAATTTGGTGTGAAGGTTCGTTTCATCCCATAAGGAACATATATTTACGAAAACAGTTTAAAAAAATTTTTTTTTTTTTGCAAAAGTTACGCCATATTCAAAATGTCATAAATTCGCCGAATTAGCCGAATGTGTTGAGTATATTTTGCACATACGAAGATGATTTGAATGTCATTTTAAAGACAATACTTAGGGCTACAAACAATATATTAAAAAAAAATTATTTTTTTAAAAATGTAATATCTACAAAATATTAAATTTTAAAAATTGACTAAGTCAAAAACCTAATTTTTTTTGCTGATTTTTTTATGTAATTCCACAAACTGTTCTTTAAAAATCCTGAAATTTTGAAGGAGGTGTTTTTTTCTTTTTAAAGATATGATTTTTTTTTTCTTTTGCAACCTGTAAAAATAATCCTAAAATAAAATTTTAATGTTATAATTTTGAGCAATAAGTATTTATTAAATCTGATTTGTTTGATTTTAGGCGTTAAAAAAAAGTAACGACATTGATAAAGTTTTTTAGGTTTATTTGTTGCATTTTTTTCTCTGGAGCTCGATGTGGGCACTTTCAAAGAAAAGTGCACTTTATGTCACGTTACGTCTTTAATTAAAAAATCCATTATTAATATTTAATATTTTGTAGATATTACTTTTTTTTAATAAATTGTCTCTATAAAATGACATACAAATCATCTTCGTATCTTCAGTAGTTTTTGAGATATAGAAAAAATATACACAACACATTCGGCTAATTCGGCGAAATTATGACATTTTGAATATGACGTAACTTTTGAAAAAAAAAAATTTTAATTTTTTTCGTTAATATATGTATGTGATGAAAGGAACCTTCACACCAAATTTCATTCAAATTGAAGGGGGTCGGGTCCCACTCTTGGTCGATTTGACATGGAATTACCCATTAACAATTTTTTCGAATGTGCTTAAAGTCATTCTTAAGCATAAGTACATATCTATAGCTTCAATGTTAACCAAAGGTTAGCTTAAGCAAAAAAGTATGTGAAATATTGAGGGAACAAGAAAGGTTTATAAATTGAAATACAACTCATAGAAGCACATTCGAAAACATTTTTAATATAACCAAATATATTAAGTTAAAAAAAAATTTGAATTGTTTTATTCGAATGTTTTAAATTGTCATAAAAAGAATGATATTTCTGCGGAATAACAGGATTCAATGCTTGTAAGTGCTTCCATTGCTTAGTTCAATAGGATGTGGGCCAGATTGTAAGGGATTCGCTTCTATATGATCCCTGTATGTTTTAATTGTAGTGTAACCACTTGGTAGATATATGAGAGATTTTATTTGTGATACGGTGGGATCACTTTTTCATCGACCAGGTCTAATGGATGTGAAAAGTATAAGTTTTTTGTTGGTATAGTCTTTAAAGAAATCATAAGTCAGATAAAGACTATCAAAAGGCATTATAACAATTATTATTATAAATTTCGATTGTCTTTTTGGCATCTTTTGTTATTTTAACATAATCTTTGGGCAAATAAATTGTCTGATTTGTCAGCCTTATCTCAATCTTAGCGTGTGCACTGTCGCACTCCATTTGAGTGTCCCCCTTCTCTAAATACTTCTGCTCAATTTTCTTATTATTTTCTATAGAAAAAACGGAGAGTGCATTCGATAAATAGTGGTTACGATTTTGATAGCCACAACCATCAGAATATATTATATTTGGTAACGTGTCGCAATACATGAAATAAACGTCGAAGCGGACAGATTCCCATTACTCTAATTCCACCAGTAATTTGGACATTGATGAGTTGCGAGGTTATAAATTGTAAAGTTGTGTACTTGAAGGCGCTGTTTATAGTAAATAGCTGATTTGTTTATATCAGGGCATAATTTTACTGCTTGTGCATCCATGGTAAGCACATGACAAAAACAATTATAAATAAATATATAACTAAAAATTTATACTATTGACAAAAACTCATCCAGAAATTTTTTGCAGTTTTTTTTTGCAAAATGTCTTCAACGAATTTTAAAATAATATTAGTTTTTGATATGAAGACACAATTCCCAACCTTTTGATGTATAATATGTCTACTTTGTAATAACAATTTTTATCATTTTATTATATAGAGGAATATTTTTTATGCAGATAGCACTTTTTACCAAAAAGAAACGTGTGTGTTAGATAGCACAATACAATATTTATAAAAAAAAAACCTTTCGGGAAAAAACATTTTTTTTTTTCAAATTTAAATGACAGATGCCCCTTCAGTCAGTGTATTCGTTCTTAAAAAAAACACATTTTCGAAAAATTGCAGATAGCACTATTTGAATAATAACCCTCGATATACAACATATTCTAAGCAACAGTACTATACATCAACCGATTACCCGTTTTCTCTGATGGAACATCAAGCAATATCATTTTCTTTTATTGTTGTTTTATCTTTAAAAACAATAAAATCGTCATTGCGTAGTGGAATTATGGCATCCCTGCTTGCGTTTTAAAAAATTGTGCTCATGCTCTGGCCACTCTTTGGCCATTATGTTTAATGTGTCATTAAAATACGGATATTTTCCCCAATTTTGGAAATAATCCTTTTTCATACCAATATTTCTATCAGGAAACAAGTCAGACATAACGAATTATAGAGGCATTGCAAAATTAAGTGTAGTTCCTAAAGTTTTTGAAAAATGCTTAACAGACTCTCTCTGCCACAGTGTATCCTCAATGTTTTCAACATACCAGCATGGTTTCAGGAAAGGTTGCAACTAACAACTCTAACAAATCGAGCTTTTAAGAATGGCCAACTTATGGACGTTATTTATAATGATCAGCAAAGCTTTTGACAAAATCAACCATAACCTACTTCTCACTAAGCTGAATTTATTAGGGTTTACCTGCAATGCTTTGTGCTGGTTACGGTCGTATCTAACCTGCAGGACACAGTGTATTATTTTTGATAATACCACCTCCAAAGAAATTTCTGTTAGCTCCGGTGTCCCCCAAGGAAGTGACCTAGGCCCTTTGCTATTTCCGCTTTTCATAAACGATTAAGACCTATTTTGGATATATGGGTCTATTATCTGGGATCCTGAATTTAATATGCACATAGATATAATAGAATCTGCTCAAAAGCAGTTTTTCTTATTCTGCCTGAGGAGCTCATTTGGTCCTTATGCTGGAAATCTTCCTTCGTATACTGCGAGGTTATCGTTAATTAAACTACCTACCTTAAAAAGCCGAAGGACTATGCTAAATGTTGCATTTCTAATTAATTTGATAAATGGCGATGTCCTCTCCGACTTCCTTTTTCGTGACATAAATTTTAATATTCCACGACGTTTTACCCGACACCTTATACCTCTGCACCTTTCTGTTGTTCAAACAAATTACGCTGATGCTGATCCTTTAAGGGGAATATGTAAAATTTTCAAAGAATTGTATAGCTTAATCGATTTTTCTATTAATGTCAATGTATTTAAACGCAATATAATTGTGTTTTTAAATCACAGAAAAAAGTGTTTTATCAATTAAAAAAATGGTGTAAAAAGTATTTAAATTTAATTAATGTGATAATGGAATCAATTATTTTTTTAGTTGAAAGAAAATTAAAAATTCAATTTGGATTTAATTAACATTTTAGTTGTTTTGAAATAAATTTTAATTAAATAAAAAAAAATCGTAATTGACTTTTTTCGTTAAAAATAAAATAATTTCACAGAAAAAATTATTAAATTTCTCCAATCACCAAATTTATAACAAATTCATAATATCAAGCAAACAATTTGTTGATTTTGCACCTATTACCAAAATGATTATATTGATTACTAAAAATTGTAAAATTATGAATATCTTTTTCAATAAATGATATTTTTAATTTTAATTCAAAAAATGATAAAAAAAAAACTTTGCCATTTTAAACAATGTGTTAATTTATTTAAATAAATACTGACAATTCCCAACAACAACTCTACATGTTTAAATTATTTTATTTTAAACGAAAAAAGTCAATTAAGATTTTTTTGTTATTTAATTAAAATTTTAATTGAAAATTTCTTTCAAAATAACTAAAATGTTAATAAAATAAAAATTAAATTTTGAATTTTCTTTCAACTAAAAAAATATTTGAATCAATTATCATTACATTAATTAAATTTAAATACTTTTAAAGCCATTTTTTTAATTGATACAACACTTTTTTCTGTGTTAAAACTTGTAGAATTGTTGTTGGGAATTGTCAATATTTATTCAAATAAATTAACACATTGTTTGAAATGCCATTTCAACTTTTTTGATCATTTTTTTTAATTAATATTAAAAATATAACTTATTGAAAAAAAAAATATTCCAAATTTTACAATTATTAGTAATCAATATAATCGTTTTGGTAATAGGTGCAAAATCAACAAATTGTTTGCTTGATATTATGAATTTATTATAAATTTGGTGATTGGATAATTTTTTCTGTGATAATTAATATGTCTTAACAATATTTTCGTTAATAATGCCTTTATTTAAAATCTTGTAGTATATAATAGTCTGTAAGGATTCATATCCATAGATTTAATCAAATAAATATATAAATATAAAATAAAAATATATGTACATATGTATGTTTGTTTGTTTGTACCTTATAGCCGCCTAACCGCTAAACCTATCTTCATGAAATTTTTACAGTATATTACTGATGATCTGGAAGGATCTATAGGCTATATATTTTTTGTCTGTGAAGTTTTGAGTGGGCGCGGCACCTCCCCTAATTTTTCAAATTTCGTAACATTTGAAACAACATTCCTTTCATTCTACATTCTCTTTTTATTTAAGTTATCTAATGTTTTCGGGTCAGTTTTGAAATTTAAAAAAAAGTTAAAGCAAGATCTAAATTTTTACTATTGACAGCAAACCGTCGTCATTGGCAGTGAGTGTAAAACGACAAATATTCTCTGAAGAGATAGTGTGGTTACTATTGAAGCATGTCAGAATCAACCTGTCTGTGATCGTGGGTTTGATCCCCCGGTCAGTCAAGAATGAAAAATTATCAATAAATTTTAATTAATATCATATTGTAAAATTCCTTTCTTTTTAGAAATAATTTAATGAAAATTAAATTTAACGAACTTTAGCCTGATTAATATGTAAAAATTTGGATTAAAACCATATAGTTCAATAAAATAACCACAATACTAATTATTGTTTAGACCAAATTTTAAAATGTTTTTTAAAAGCTGTTTAATCTGTGCACTTCCCTTATGTTTACTATCATATATTTATTAACTAATATTCTAATACATACTTATATGTAGGTACATATCTTTAGCTAAAATGCAAAAAGGCATAACTAACAAAAAATTCAAAATCGAGTTTTTTATGGATTATTATGAATGCCATTAATCAACATGTCTTGTCAATGTTTTACACTTCTGGCTTTCTTTTAAAATTGTTTAAAGAATTTCATGGACGGCTAATCAATGCATGGTTTTCTGATGAGAGAAAAACTTCGTAAAAAATGTTAATAGTTTTAATTTTACAAAGTTTTTTGCTTCTTCTGTAAAATTATGTTTTTGTAAGTAACGCCTTTTTGCATTTTAGCTAACGATATGTATGTAAGTATATTTGTTGGCATATTTATTGATTGTTTTTATAACATTCTTATCAATTGTTGACTTAGGTTCTTTAATACTTGAAAATGGCATTTAAAACAGTTGTCGTATTTTCTTACTATTTAATTTTTTGCCTATTTGTTTCTTTCTCCCAACTGGTATTGGATAATATTGTGTAGATACCCGTACTGGGCATAATATTTGCACATGTGTTGTTTATAACAATTTCATTTATCTGGTAAATAAAGTAATAAATAACTAAAAAATGCAAATGTTATCTAAAAAGAATATATGTAAATGTCATTAATGCCAACTAGAAGGTACTTCCGTTTTTTTCTCAACATTTCGTATATATATGTGGTCACATGCAAGAGCAGCATAAGTCGATATAAGACAGAATTGATTTGTAATAAGTAAACAAGGGTGTAAAATCTTTAATATGTTCTAAAAACAAATTTTCAAACATTTACTTTTAGCCTTTATTGTCTTAAAGCAAAAACTCCTCAAATGAAACTCCAACAAAAATGAGGATATCTCGAACCTATATAATCGACATAAGCTACTTTTCCATATTGGCACAAATATATCCACATCTTTAATATTTATATTTAGGGAAACTATTTGGCTATTAACTTCGAAGTATTGGTTGATATCGGAATTTGTTTTACCTCTGAAGTTTACTCGATATTTAGAATAAGAGGCCATTCTGGCAAATTATAAAGTGATACAGATTAAGAAATATATATAAATTAAGTTTCTATACAAAATGTACTTTATGGACACTTGACATAATGGAGAAATATAAGACTTTATAAAGGGTGGTCCAACCAAAACGCACGATGTTAGTTGTTAATAAAACAAAAAGTTTTCAGAGAATAAACTTAATAGCATCTTAATGATATTCGCCAAATATTTGTTTCAGCGCGTGGCATGTCCTGTCAGCGCGTGGCATCATCCTGCTGAATTCACATGTGTACAATAATAGTGCCTTCCAATTGAGGCAGGAAACTGTTGGTAAACATGTCTTTATATCGCTTACCGTTTACTATAAAGTTTTTACCATAATAACAATTAAAGACATATGCACCGATAATAAAACGTACCAAATAATGAGTTTTTCTGGATGCAAATGTGGCAGTATTCGTTAACATAGCCAATTAACAGAAAGTGCGCCTTATTACTGAACAAAATCTGCCCGATGAGTTTGTTTAATTTAACCATGATTTTCAAAATCAATTTAAACAATTGTCTATTTTCACGTTGAATTGCCAAAGCAAACTTATCTCAAAGCAACCGAGAACTGTCAAATCAGCTTTCACAAACAGCAAAGATCACACTATCGGTGTAATGTACAAATTTTCGTTGCATTTCATGTGCCGACAATGTGAACCAAGCAATTTTCCGACAATTTACTATTTATAGGAACTCTTCGAAAATGTTCTATTTAAAGGAAATTTTGCTTACATTTTCTTTTAAGAGGAAATTTTGTTTAAATTTACTGGTTATAGGAAAGTTTGCAAAGATTTGCATTTTATAGATTTTGCTAATATTTTAAGGAAATGTGGCTAAAATTTATTTTTTATAGAAAATTTTACCAAAATGTTCTTTATATAGTAAACTTTGTTTAAATTTACTAATTATAGGAAATTTTTCTGTATAATAATTTGTTTAGTAACTTTTAGGAAATTTTGCCATATCTTACAATTTATAGGAAATTTCGCCAAAATTTACTTTTTACAAGAGCTATTGCCAAAATTGGCTTTTAATAGAAAATTTTGCAAAAATTTACTTTTTATAATGAATTTTGGCCAAAATTTTCTTTATATAGGAAATTTTGTTTAAATTTACTAGTTATAGGAAATTTTACTATAGTTAAATTTTTTAGGAAATTTTGTTAAAATTTACTTTTTACATGAGATATTGCCAAAATTTACTTTTTATAGGAAATTTTGCCACAATTAACTTTTTATAGGAAATTTTGCCAATTTTACTTTTTATAGAAAATTTTGCCAAAATTAACTTTTTATAGAAAATTTTACCAAAATGTTCTTTATATAGTAAACTTTGTTTAAATTTACTAGTTATAGGAAATTTTTCTGTATAATAATTTGTTTAGTAACTTTTAGGAAATTTTGCCATATCTTACAATTTATAGGAAATTTTGGCAAAATTTACTTTTTACAAGAGCTATTGCCAAAATTGGCTTTTAATAGAAAATTTTGCCGAAATTTACTTTTTATAACGAATTTACTAGTTATAGGAAATTTTACTATAGTTAAATTTTTTAGGAAATTTTGTTAAAATTTACTTTTTACATGAGATATTGCCAAAATTTACTTTTTATAGGAAATTTTGCCAATTTTACTTTTAATAGGAAATTTTGACAATCTTACATTTTATAGGAAATTTTGCCAATTTTACTTTTATAGGAAATTTTGCCATATCTTACTATTTATAGGAAATTTCGCCAAAATTTACTTATTCAAGAGCTATTGCCAAAATTTGCTTTTAATAGAAAGTTTTGCCAAAATTTACTTTTTATAATGAATTTTGGCCAAAATTTTCTTTATCTAAATTTAATTTGTCTAAATTTACTAGTTATAGGAAATTTTGCTATAGTTAAATTTTTTAGGAAATTTTGTTGAAATTTACTTTTTACATAAGATATTGCCAAAATTTACTTTTTATAGGAAATTTTGCCGAAATTAACTTTTTATAGGAAATTTTGCCACAATTAACTTTTTATAGGAAATTTTGCCAATTTTACTTTTTATAGGAAATTTTGCCATAAATTACTATTTATAGGAAATTTCGCCAAAATTTACTTTTTATAATGAATTTTGGCCAACATTTTCTTTATATAGGAAATTTTGTTTAAATTTACTAGTTATAGGAAATTCTGCTATAGTTAATTTTTTTTTAGAAAATTTTGCTAAAATTTACTTTTTGTAGGATGTTTTCCAAAATTTACTTTTAAGAAGAAATATTGGCAAAATTTACTTTTTATAGAAAATTTTGCAAAATTTACTTTTTATAATAAATTTTGGCCAAAATTTTCTTTATATAAGAAATTTTGTTTAAATTTACTTATTATATTATTTTTATTTTCTTTTATTGACAATAATCCATTTAAAAATAAAAAATAATCAAAAGTAAGGCACGTGACCATATTGTACCGATAATTGTCTCGTTTTTGGTTTAGCTCAATGTGCGTCAAAAAAATCGTTACATTGTGCGACGACAATGTGACCCCTAAAGAATTAATTGTGCACTTTGTAGATATGCGGGAGACAAAGCACAATAAAAACCTTCGCAGATTATGCTGTTTGCGCCGATAGTGTAATCTTAGCTAAAGACAGTGCTACCAATTTCAACTTCTCCAGCGTTAAAAAACGACCGATTTATTAAGGTTCAGAAGATATTATCAATTCTTCAAACCAAAGCTTAAAAATATTTTTCTTCCAGTTTTAGTCCAATATTAACAACAGACTGAAAAAGTCTTCGCCAATTTTCTTTTAATTATAAGACTTTCTGTCGTTTTCAAGGCCAATTTTTATTTAATCCTTCAATTTTTGTTTTTAAGGTCATCACATGACCATAATATCGGAATTGACCAACCATCGAGTTGATATTGGACATAAATTTCGTTTTAAAAATACAGCAAATTAGTTTTAATCATAAAAAAATATATAAAATTTTCAGAATCTAATTTCCGCTTCACTTTGATGGACGACTGAAAATTACCATAAGATTTAAATTCAAGTATATTTACGACAGAAATTGAATTAATTTCAGCAAGTGCTCATGAACTTATAGAAAAACCAAATCAAATTCAAATAGCAAATAAAAATATGGAATAAAAGGAAAAAATAAAAAAATAATAATTATGGTATTTTTAGTGATAAGAGAATTCTGTTCTTTTTTTAGTTTATTGGACAGGTGTGCACAAGTTTTTGGCTTGCGCAAGCTTTATGTGGGAATAGGTTTTTTTCGTTATCAGCAATCAGTCAAATATATAATTTTTTTTTACTAAACCTCTTTTTTAAAGACCGACAAAAAAACAAATTGAATTGTTTATAAATTGTTAGTGGTTGTAACACAATTCAGAGGGTACAGGTGCCCTTAGAACTGATAACATTTAATAAAATTTGATAACGTATTTCTAAAAAATGTAATAAAGATGAACTGGGGTAAACAATAGAATTTTGAAATGAATTGGGGGCATATAAACTTAAAAAAATATGCAGGCAATGTGTCGTTAGCTATTATCATTGCCCCCCCCCCCTCCCCCCTCTCTTCAATATAAGTCCGTTTCATAAACCTTGTTCTGATGTGAAGCCTATTCCAATTAGAGCGTTCTGCATCGAGACAAACCAATGGTAGTCGGATGGGGCAAGGGTGAAATAAGACAAATTAAGGTGATAGTTCCTAACCGCTATTTTCTTACTAGTTTTTATTTGGAAATAGAAAACTACAATGCTTAAATATGTTCTGTACATGGCCCATCGTCTGGTCCGATTTTTTTAATGAATCCATTTTTTATCGTCAGTAATGATTCGATGCAAAAATATTTTCCTTTTATAAAATTCAATCAGCATTTCAGACAGGCAAAATCGTCTTTAATGCGTCTTGGCTTCAACTTATGCTGTATTAAATTGTCTTGCTTTAACTTGAATACTGCACTTGCGAACATTTTAATTACTGCTAGAGGATGATTTTGCAAGTTGCTCATTAGTTTGAAAACAATCTTCACTAAGTAATGCCTCTAATTCGTTACCTTAAAGCTTTTTTGCTAACGTGGCAGGTGTTGTCTTCCATGTCTTATGAGTCACACAAAACATTTAATCGCATGTTGAAATCGATGAAATATATTCAGGACAAGTGTCGCACAGTGATTCGGCTAGAACATGCTAGCGGGACAAAATTCATGACGTTATTTCGATTAACCACTAATAATGACTTGTGGGCGGGATTGGAGAAGTGGGCGTGGCACAAAAAACTTATTCATATCTAAAAACGGTAAGAGAACATTTTAAAAATGTTGTACACAGTGCTTTTTGTTTGACTTAAATTCGATTAAACTTTTAATAAATTATTTATTGTATAGCCTAAGAATCTCAAAAGTGAATTTCAGAAACTTTATGGAAAAGGAATAAATAAAGAACATTTATTTCCGCAAAAAAATAAGAAATGTTAATTATTTTTGCCCAAAAAAAAATTTAAATCAGAAAAAAACAATTAAAGGGGTTTTTATAAGCCACCCGAATTGAAAAACTGGTTTTAGGTGTTATTTTCTATAAAAAAAAAATATAAGCCTTCCCACCCAACCCAATTTATATCAACCAAACCTTTATAAAGTGAACTCAACACCAGACGGCTGAGAACCTGCAATTTCAAGTCAATCGTTTGCTCTTCGTTTTTCTTCGGCACATATTTGGATTTGCAAAAAAAAAAATTGTATTAAAAACGACCGACATTTCGAATATTTCAGGGGTGGGCTCTATATGATATCTATATATTATTAATTAATGAAAGAATGAAAAATTATCAATAAATTTTAATTCATTTTATGTTGTAAAATTCCTTTCTTCATACAAATAATTTAATGAAAATTAAATTCAATGAACTTAAGCCTGATAAAAATATCAAAATTTGGATTAAAAATCATTCACAGTTCAATAAAATGACCACAATACTAATTATTATTAATTAATCTTTATAAAAACGGACGTTTGCGGGTAAGACCTAATTTTTTACCGACAATCGGAAAGTTTTATGCTTTTCTTTTTAGAAATTTGAGCCAGCTTGAGTAAAATATCATGATTCGCAACAGTTTTAGCCGAACTAAATGATTTTCTGTAGAGTGATTTCTGGAATTAAAACACATAAATTAGAATAAATTTCAATACAACAGGGAAATTAGTTTTCGCGTTTACAGTGAATTTCAGAAGGCTCCCTAATATGGAATCTATGGCAAATTATGGACCGTATATGACAAAATTGCATAAAATTTTTACGGCCATATGAAGCTAAATTGAAAAAATTTTACCGCCATAAATAAATCTGATACAGTTTAAGGCGAATTTAGTTAATTTCCCAGAGTTGGCTTTATATGTGGCCTACGGTACATTATGGACCGATCAGCACGAAGTCTATTAGAATATGATTTATAGTCCTTTAAAACCGTGAAGTATTTAATTCTATTATGATAGCAATATTTATTACAGGGTTAGGCGTAATAAGCTGTTCCCAAGAGTAGGGCTTATATGTGGCCTATAGTAAATTGTTGACTGATCTTCAAGAAATTTGACAGTGTGATTTCTAGTTCTACGAAACTGTGATGTATCAAATTTCAAATACAATTGTTTTATTTATAACGGTGTTAGACGTACTAAACTATTTTCCGGGAGAGGGTTTTTTCGGGTATAGGGTAAATTATGGACCGATCTGTATGAAATTTGGCAGTAGGATATCTAGTCCTTTAAAACTGTGACGCACAAAATTTTACTGCGATAGCGCTATTTGTTACGAATTTAGGCGTTTTAATGGGTTAGTTATAGACCGATCTTCACGAAATTTAGCAGTATGTTTTCTACTCCTACAAAACTGTGCCGTATCGAATTTAATTATAATAGCATTATTTTTAACGGTTTTAAGCGTACTAAACTGTTTTCCAGGAGCAGGCCTTATTTGGGGCATAGGGTAAATTATGGACCGATCTTCATGAAATTTGGCAGTGTAATGTCTAGTCCTATAAAACTGCCACATTGTTTATTACGGTTTTAGGTGTACAAAACTGTTTTCCGGGAGAAGGGTTTATATGTAGCTCAGGGTAAATTATGGACCGCTTTTCAGAAAATTAAAACCTATAAAACGAGTTTGTGCAAAATTTTATATCATTCCGTGCATTATTCCACCATTTTTGTAAGTTTTTGTTACAAAATTATCAATTGTTTAGGGTGGTGGTTCCACATTATGATTATGATTCATAGCTCTGATCCTACTGAACCGATTTTTCTCGATTTCAATCCCAAACTGCTTAGGCCCAGTAAAAAAAATGTGTCTTTTTTGAAGCACTTAAGAGAAAAAGCGCATAATCGAGCGCTTCAATAAGAGAGTAAATGATAACGAATAAAGAATACAAAAAAACCTGTTATTTTAGTGCTGACAACGAAGAAGGTTTTAAAGCGAAAACAAAATCAAAATATATTATGGTTTACGAATATGCTCGAAAAAATGCATTTAAACCAGTAAAAGCAAAAAATGTATGAATATGTTAATTTAGTTAGCCCATAAAAAAGCATTTTAGGAGTGCTTTTTTGCATATTTTATGAAGTTAAAAGAGGCGCTTATTGTCAGCAGAAAATAGTCCTTCAAACCGGGAACATCCCATACAAAAATCAGGCATCCCATCAGCAGGTTTGAAGCGATTTGAGGTATGAATTCATACATAAAACCTGCTCCTTTTGGAGCACATTTTTTACTGGATGGTAACTACAAGCAATTTTGCACCAAGTTTTTTCTTTTCTTTTGATTCTTTCGAAAGCGAGCGTGTTTTCAACAGACAGGCGGACATGGCTAAATCGACTTAAAATTACTCAAGGTGCCAGAATATATATACTTTATGGGGTCTTAGATGTATAATAAAAAAGTTTCACACGGAATGGGGGTATACAAATTTCCTAATATTGCCAAGTAGTTTTTTCAAGGGGGGAATATTTTTCCCGCACCGCCTGGATTAAAACAGTGTGTTCGATTTTCATTATGACTTTCTTGCTTGACGGAACAAGATGATTTTGAATTGTTCTAGTCTAAATGTAAAGATAAAAAATTTCTATATTATTTCTAACAGCGATAATTATTTAGCATTGTACATATTTCGGTATTATTTATATGTATCTTATTTACTAACTAGATCACCGCAAAATTAATAGCCAAATTTAAACAAACAGTTTATTCAACTGTTAAGATCATATTTTTATTTACTCTTCAAATTCGTTGTCAGTCTTTTCATATTTTTATTTTTTACCCACCCTCCAACAGCAGAATTATATTAATGCTAGGAACACAACTGGGGCGAACGACGAATTTTTGGCCGCGAATATTCGTCGCCAGAAATAAAAGACGTTTGTGTGTATGAAAATGCACACAATCAGGGCGCCGGCGAAAATTCGCCAGACGCAGCGAACTTTAAATAGATTTAATTCTATTTCATACGCCGGCGAACGACGAACAAATCAGTACTAGGTGACCATGTTTAGTTTTAGTTAAGAAGTAGTTTAGTAAATAAAGTTACTTTTTACTTTAGTAATTGTTTTTTTTTTTTTTTTTTTATTGTATAACACATAAAATAAGTATACAAAGTATTTTGCTATAAAAATAGTTTTTAGTTGTGTTTTTGATTATGTTTTTATTTTTAAGCATTATTTTTTTGAATATGGTCACACTATTTCTCTCTCTATACACAAACAGCATTCAACTCTCTCAATTATAAAAGCTGCTTTTTATTCGTCGGTATTGTGCTTCATACGATGAATTTACTCAGCGAATTTTTACGGAAAAATTCGTCGTGTTGGACGAAATTCGTCGTTCGTCCCAGTTGTGTTCCTACCATAACTGCCGTATTCATAGAAAATAAAATAAGTTTGAAATGTGTTTCAAGGCCAACTTTTCAATAATTTTTTCTTAAAATACAATTCAAATCCCTATAAATTCTTTATGAATGTGGTAGTAAGTATATAGATGGTATATTTAGCTTGTCATTCCTTGTGTAGCACCAAGAAATTTATTATGTAGGACCCGATAAAGCTTATATAATTTGTGTGTCCTAAGTAGTAGCCATATATATCTGTCTATTTGGGGAATCGCTTTCACTTTTAAAGGGTTTTACAGAAAAAATGGTAATAATTCTTTATTACCAAACAAAGTAGTACTATATCTCCTTAGCAGTTTGGGATTGAAATTCGACAAAATGGGTTTAGTTTAGTTTCTATGTATCCTGGCAGTATTTTGTGACTACCGCGAAAACAACAAAAAAAAAGCAATAAATCGTTATCAGTAGTGTCTTTGAATTTTATTATTCTTAAATTTCCGAGAATCGGCACTGTCGAATGTAGCATTTTTTGTTAATTTTCTTTATAAACTTGAAATTTCAAAAAAAATATTTGCATTGCACACGCTTTTTGATTAAAATTGACAGACAACAACGCAACAACTTTAAAATGGTTTACGAAAATAAATATTTTTTTAATAGAACGGATATTTATTTATTAAGGTAAATATGTATGTATGCATGTACTTATGTACTTATTTATAACGTTTGTATTTCTATAATAAAACCGTCTTAAAAAACTTGCATGTGGAATTAAACTAAATAAGAACTTTTTTCATTAAAAACCCCTCGCTATTTAAAAATAATAATTAAGGCAGTGTCTTTAATGCTAGAAACACAACTGGGACGAACGACGAATTCTTCGTATCAATATGAAAATACACATAATGATTGCGTCAACCGAACGAAATTCGTAAATTTTATGATGGAAAATATTACAACTGTTGAGATGAGCGGAATTGCTCAATATGCGTTTCTAAGACAAACACTCAATGGTTGCGCAACAGTTACGTCTTATGAACGTGCCCAATGGATAGCAGTGAAATAATTATAGAAGAAGTTAGAAAAGAAGTTAGTTAATATAGAAAAGCTATAACTTACGTTTTCCTTACTTTACAGGAGAAGGGACAAACTTAATAAAAATTATAGTTTTGTAGTCGCAAATTTTTCTAAGCGCAGTTTTTTATTAAATTCTCTAAGCAATAAAAAGTTCATTCTGTTTGACAAAAAAAAAAAAGGTTCACTTGCCAGATCAGAATGTTAAGACGTATGTCAGCAGTTCGATGCATACAGATTATGTACAGCGACTTGTTTTTTTTTTTACAACAATACACATCAGTGTTGCCAGTGAAATTTCGAGATATATTTTAGTTTCCAAAAAGATACAATTTTTCTAAAAAAGATACATTTTGGAAAAATTTGAGAATCCATTTTTACGTTTAACATTTATTAACATAACATTTTTATCTTTAAAATTTTTTTATTATTGTATTGCTGGATCAATTATATTATTTCATTATGCTTTTGTATTGCCTCTTCTTAATCCTTATAAATAAAACACATCATTGTATTTTTTTCTCTCTTGATCTATTTATTTCGAACCAACAATTCTCTTCAGGATCTAATCATATAAATTGTTGGTTCGAAATATATAGATCAAGAAAGAAAAAAATACAATGATGTGTTTTATTTATAAGGATTAAGAAGAGGCAATACAAAAGCATAATGAAATAACATTTTTATTTCGTATTTAATGAATATTGCAAAGAAAATGATATCATATAAATTCATTTTTATATTTATTTAAGTCATAAATATGAGGTGTGTAAGTTTTAAAAATACAGTAAGCAAACTTTAAAATTTATTATATGTAACTATCTTTGGATGTTATCAAAACAAATTCATTTTTGTAAAAATTAATTTTGCGAGTTAAGGCGTTAATACTAAGGCGATTATATCAAAGAGTTCACATAAATGTTTCTTCTTAAATTTCATCTTAACACACATACACAAGAATAAGCAGGCGACAGAAGAACTTAGAAAACCTAACATCAAAATACATGTTATTTTTGTATA
The DNA here is from genome assembly GCA_943735925.1 of Pollenia amentaria. Taxonomy (NCBI): domain Eukaryota; kingdom Metazoa; phylum Arthropoda; class Insecta; order Diptera; family Polleniidae; genus Pollenia; species Pollenia amentaria. Next base: position 179,234,033 of record OX031007.1, on the reverse strand, counting down.
GCCTCGTACAGACGGTGGTCATATCATACAATATTGTAAGCAGAATATTTTTCTGACAATTGTGCCATTGTCAGATGCATTAATTTTATACGTCTGCCAAATACAAATGAGCTTACAATGTTCACACAGTAGCAAGACATTTTAATGCAATTTAAGCAACGCCTCTGTCTGTACGAAGCTTATTTAGTTGTCACTTTTTTTTAGTATTCATAACGAAATGATAACTTAAAAAACTTTGTCAGATACGAAAAGTTTAATATTTTATTTCTGTACATTTTGCGTACAGATATAAAAGATACGAAAAATGTCAGGATTATACATGGTACCTGAAGTCATCAAAAGATACGAAAAATGTATCTTTCGTATCCTAATGGCATCACTGACACACATATAAATATATCGCGCAAAAATGTTTAAGAGACACAGAGAACTGGCTTGAAAAACATTGTTGCAATATTTTAATCAAATTGAATCGAATTGAAATTTTCGTATTCGCAATAGATTTATTTTGAGAACGATTCTGATAAATTTTGACTTGTGCCTGTTTATGATTTAATATGGGATATGAAGTTTTTTTTTTTTTTTGACTAAAAATCGAAATGAAAAAGAGATCTAAGTGTAACTCAAGAATGATAGAAATAAAGATTACCGCCTTGCGCATGTGATGACGTAGTTTTTCCCTTATAAAGGTTACCAAGGCTTTTTTATATGTGAAATTCATCATTTCTTGGAAAAAATTTATGTATTGCGTGATAGCTGACTACCCTACAATTAATTTACTCAGAGAGTTATAAAAAAAATTTAATATTAATTGTCAAACAAACTAATAATTTTAATAAATATTTTCAAAATTTTCAAAATTGAATAGAGTAAAAAAAGAGTGAAAATATGAAGTGTGCAGTGGGCAAATGCAAATTAAGTACCAGCAAAAAAAAACAAGTGAGTAATTGTGTAAATAATAAAGTTTAGCGTGTTTTTAATAATATGCTAACATTTTTGGCTATATCTGTATCATTTTACAATTTTCCAAAAGATTCAGCCCAAACTAAGCTATGGGTAATATTTTGCAAGCGAGTGAAATCAGTAATTTTGAATAAAGAAAAAATTTGTGCTATACATATCACACAAGAAGATTTTGAAAAAAACTTCAAATTTGAAATGGGTAAATTAATTAAAATTAAATTTTTGCAGTTTATTACTAAATTATATTGAATAAGATTTAGCAATCGTCGTGGACCAAAATAATAGATAACCTAAGTTATTAATGGGCTAACCACCTAAGTGAAGGTCGGTTAAGTAAGCCATCAAGTGCATTAATGGAAACGTTGAGATCATGTGATGCTATCTTTTTGCAATGAAATGGGAAAAATTGTTGCTTAAAAGCAAAATATTTGCAAAATCATTTTTTAGAAGGAAAGGAATTTGAAGTAAGTTAAGACATGAAAAACTTTTTTTTAGATGTAGGAAGAATTTCTAACGAGGTTACTAAATGCCGAGATTGCTTAAAATTTCAACAAGCCAAAGAGGAAACTAAATAAAATTAGAAACTAAAATTCTTGATATAAAAGTATTTCCCTTTTTCGTCTGCTTTAATTTATGAAGTAAAGATAAAGTTAATGTACATTATGTATGTATATATTTATGAAATAAATAAAACTATGAAAAAATAACCTTAAAAAAACTTTTATTTTAAATAATTTAAATAGAAAAATTATAAATTGTCCCACTGTTATGTTTACACATAAATATATAAGTTTGAGAGCTAAACAATTTTAGCCAATAAGAACACAGGTTGTGTGACGTCAGAGTTACTACATGCGCAGTAAAACAATTTTATGCCTGCCTGATGTCATAATCTTTATTTCTATGATTCTTGGTGTAACTTTACTTCATTAAAAAAAAATACAACCACACAGTTATGGAAAAAATGAAGTTAGTTCGGAAAAAATTCTCCGAACATTAAAAAAATTTCACGAAATTCTTAAGGAATTTTGCGGCCAAGATTGCCAACTTTAAAATCTTTAGAATATATTTTTTTTGTTAGTTTATCTAACAAATTTGAAAAGTAGGGCCTCGAAAGACAATATTTGTCGTGAAACTGCCAAGATATAGGTATAATTGCTATCGATTATTTTAACAGAGCAATCGATATTTGAAAGCGTGCTCGTAGAAGGGATATCAATTATCAATCATAAATTATTTAATATGCATTTGAAGAGGACATATATGTATGTATCTACTTATTCTATTAATAAGATTTTTCCTTAGCCCATTCATGCACCAAACGGCTTTGGGGCAGCCTTTTTCCAAAGTTAAATTTGAAAAACAAAAAGCTTTTACTTATGTGCCAGTCAAAAGCAAGTCTGAAATAAGGGACCACAAAATATTATCGGTAATACTTTGGTTTGCAAAACTTTTCCTTTATATATGGCAAATTAGCTTTAAAAAGTCTTGTTGTACACATAAGGGTGGGCCGATTGGTAATGACGAAAATTTGTCGATATTGTGCCATCGATTTTTCCATAGCTTTTGGCATGAGGGGAAAAAAGTTCCACTACGACATATAAAAAAAAAATAATTTTGCAGGCACCCAAATTTCAATTTTTTTTACTTTTTTCAACTTTTATTTTTAAGGATTACCTCCATCTGATTTAATTTTTTTAAATATAACGTAAAATTGTACGCTTAAAACGATGGCGATAGAATTTTTTTTTTTTTGGAACATAAATGTTTTGTGTTTTTTAGCCGAGTTTTTGTCGAAAAAACGTTTTTTCGATTTTTTACTCTTTTTTGTTATATTTAAGGATCCAAACCAATTTTATGTATTTCTCCCGTATCAAATAGCTCATTTCTAAAGAAATTCGCACGTTGAAGGCGATGGTGACATCAGTTTTCCGAAAAAAAAAATTAATTTCGCACGAGTTTTAGTTGAAAAATTGATTTCTTGCAATAAAAAAAAAATTTTAAAAACAATGATATCGCCATCGTTTTAAGCGTACAATTATACCTTGGAACCTTGGATAGGATATACATATTTAAAAATTGAAATCGGCGAATTTTTTTAAACTAAAAAACCCGTTCAAAATTAACGTTAAAAAATTTTTGTACTCGTCCGAAACCTTAAGAAAAACATTTGTTTGGAAAAACTGCTATCGTCATCGTTTTTAACGTACGTACAATTTCACTTTGGAAATGAGTGACTATTGACGTCATCCGGCTTCAATAGCCGAGTGAGTAAAACGGCAAACCCCACTGACGAGATTGTGTGATTACAATCGAAACTAGTCTGGGCAACCTGTCCATGAACGCCTGGGTTCAAATCTCAGCGCAGTCAAGAATGAAAAATTATCAATAAGATTTTGATTGATTTCATGTTAATTCCTGTCTTCATAAAAATAATTTAATGAACTTAAGCCTAATTAAAAATATCTAAATTTGGATTAAAAACCATTAACAGTTCATATGCCAAAAGCTATCGAAAAATCGATGGCACAATATCGATTACTAAATCGACCAACCCTAGTACACATACAACAAGTGCATACAAGAGGTAAACCGTAATTTGTTGACGTTTGCCAAGTGTTTTAAAAATCTGTAGTGTAAAAATTATTGTTTTTCTGAAAATAAAATTTAAATCTACGGTTTCTTTTTTTGTCATCAATAAACAAAACATTAAAGTAAACTTTTGATATATCATAACCGTCTTGAATTTAAATAAACTCATTAACATATTGATATGAAAACTTGTCATTGTTTATTTAGTATTTTTACGCACATGGTCGTCGTATTTGTCATTTCAATTATTGTGAATGAATTTTTAATATTTGACAAAATTTTTGTCTAATAAAGTAATGAATTCAAAATAAATTTGAACACGAGAATTTCACATGTCAAAAATTTGCACTGAATAAATTTACAAAAAAATATCAAAAACGGCAGACAGAAATTTGATCAATCAATTAAGTAACTGAAATTCTATTGACGCTTTCAAGAAAAAAATCGTATAATAAACGGTACGAAAAAATGGCATATTTTAAAAGTCGATTTGGTTAAAAAGTAAATACATATAAATAGGGTGACACATAATAATTGTCACAATAGAGAATTAATGAATTGGAAATTAAAACGAATTTCAAGTTGAAATCAATTTCAAATCATTGTTTTCGTCTTTTTGTGTCTTAATAAAGAACCATTTTTTTTTAAATTTTTCTTTTTATTTCTTTTTTATATGGTACAAATAACGGGCTACTCATTTTTCGATTTCAAAGTTAAATTAAACACACATTTCATATATTATGCTTGGACCATGACATGATGTATGACATACAATATCATTTAAATGACCGCCTCTAGATTGGATGTAGAAGTCGATGCTTTTGAGGTAGATTGCGATCCCTATTTCGCACATTTTGGACGGTATTTCGGCGATAACTTGACAAACTTGGGCTTTCAAATGCTCTAACGTTAGTGTATTATCCGGGTAGACACGGTCTTTGACGTATCTCCACAAAAAAGTCTAACGGCGTCAAATTGCATGGTCTTGGTGGCCAATTGGGGGCCAAAATGCGAAATTACTCGTTCTGGAATTTTCTCATGCAATAAAGCCAAAATTGGTCGTGTTGTGTAGCTCATGGCACTGTCTTGTTGAAAATTTTGAATTTCTTGCGAAAACAATAAACCAACAGCCTTTTTCACGAAATCCGAAAGAATGATTCCTTTCGCACATCTACATGTAAAACAAAAACAAGTTCTCAGAAATTTGGTTTTGTTTTCCTCCAGATAATATTGGACTACGTGGTCAATTGTTGCTTAAATGGACTACTTACAACGTGGTCCAATGTACTGCAGTATGGACCATATTAGACAAATTGCATGTTAATGTGTGCTGCCAATAACTGCATGATGTATAGATATACTATACTATAGTTTACAGTATTAAACATTGGTAGCCTTGATGTTGTCCATTATTAATTGTTTATATAAATATTTAAAAGTGAAACAGGAACGTTTTTTAAGATTTGTGAACAAATTAAAAAAAATTAACAATATCAAGTAAATATATATAATAATAGCAATAATGGATTACAGTGCACGCCATAAAAGGCGATTAGTGAAAAAGAAGTAACATGGAGCACTTTTGAAACTAACCCACTTGAGTTCTCCATGGAGTAGTTTAGCGACTACTTCTGTGGGTTATATGGTCCACTCCTTGGACATCGTAATGTTAAATAGACCACCTTTTAACCATATAATTGGACTAGTTTTGTAGTACTCCTACTCCTTTATGGACTACTCATTACACGCATGTATGGACTAGTCTCGTTATCTGCAGGGTTCAAATGGATTTGTGCGAAAGAAAGCGTTGTTTGGATATCGTGAAATTGGCAGTAAAGTAATTTGTTTATATTTTTGTTTTTTCTTTACCCATTTACAACTACATTCGGAGTTGGCAAAAAAAAACCAACCAATTGTAGTCGGGAAATAAAACTTGGAGCGGTTGTAATTCTTATTGGCTTTATAGTTTTATTTGAATAATTTAGCTTTTCTAAAATCTTTGGAAAAAGGTTTCCTGATGATATGGCTTAAGTAACCAGTAAAACTTATAGAGAATTCATTTTGTTTAAAAAAGAAAATTAAATACAAAAATACGCAAAAATTTATTTGGAATTCAATTTTTTTTATATATAAAAAAGTAAATAAAAATAAATTTTTTCTTATTAACCAATAAATTATTTGACATGGAAATATTTATTGAAAACATTAAAGGTGCTTAAACTTTAACGTGTTTTAGAAAGTCATTATTAAAACGAAATTTACAAAGTTCAAAATGAAACTTTAAAGAAAAAACTCTAAACCCCATTTTATCACTTTCAGATAAATTATATGAATCTAGTGTTAAAAATACTTCAGCACATAAAAAAATTAGTCCTTATACTGTAAATAAAGCAACTAGTTTTAAACTATTATAAAAATGAATAAATATGAATTAGTTGGGCTCCTATGAAAACCCAACGTTAAATACGACAGTTTGATATATGAAAAAAATCAAAAGTGCAACTAGCTTAGAATAAATTCCAACCTGTATATTTCTAGCTAAATACTACTTTGTCTGCAGGACACCTTCTTTGTTTGTATGATAAAATAATTTCTAAACACATGCTTTTTGTGTATGAGACTAAACAAATAATTAAAACACAAAAAATATGTTTAAATACTACAAAAAATTTTAAATTTTGTTACATCGGTTAATCGACTGAAATTAACCGGTTTAATCGTTAATCGAAAATAGCCAATTTTAAATTAACCGATCAGTTAATCGGGTAGTAATTAACAGATTAACGGTTAACCGAATGAATGAATACCATAGTACTTACCACCCCCGCTTACAAATAGGGAGTTAAATAAGTCATTACCACATTCGCTTACAAATAGACACTGTACATTGTTAACAACAAAACTGAATTTGTCAAACAAATTGTGTCTTTAATTTAATTTGCTTTCTAATGCAAAATGTTACTACCCTGCATTAAGGACATATTCATACCCAATAAACCAGAGAACGATATGATTGCAAAAACGAATTGATATTTTCATGGAAAATCGATATTATAAGGAAAGGTACAATTTAAATACTATCGTTTATGATTGATTAGTTTAGTTTTTATTCAAAATTTTATTTTTTTAAAATACATATCAAAATCGATAAAGTATTTAAATTTTCCATATTCAAATTCATATTAATTTATAACAAACAAAAAAAAAACAAATTGTAAGAACAAATATTTAAATATAAATTTGTATTAGATTTGAATGAACAAAACCTTAAATGTATTTTGTTATGAATTAATTATAAATTTCGTTAATTAGCTCATAAACAAGTGTTTATGTATCAGACTATATGTCAACCAAGTAAAGGTTGACATATAGTCTGATACATCTATGTAATGCAGATGGTATGAAGTAGTCTTCAAAAAGTAAGTTGTTCAGTTATTTCAAGTCATTACCTAGTTTTTGCTGGGAAATAAATAGAGCTATTCCGGTAGGATTTTTGCATAGATATAAATGTTTTCTACTTAACGACTTCTTTTAGATTTAGTACCAAATAAAGCGTATACATTAAAGGTATTTGCATCACATTATACTGTTGGCCTAATTCCAGGAGGCTTTTGCAACTGGGACGAACGACAAATTTTTGGCAGCGAATATTCGTCGCCAAAAATAAAACATATTGGTATATATGTGCTGTGTCCCCAAATAGTGAGTCGGTAAAACTAGAACTCTTATCGCAGAGCGAGAAAATTAAGTATACTGATACGTAATGCTAAGTTAAGAAAAATTTCAAGTTTGAAAAACATCCGTGCAAGGATATGCCTACCTCCCATACATCTGAATGATTTTTAGCCACAATTCATATCAGAATGTAGCAAAAACTAGTAGCTGTCTGTAAAATTTGACGTTCTAGGGTTGTTGCAAATTTTGTTGCATTCGGTGCAAGGACATGCCAACCTTCCATATATCCTTTTTTTAACTATGTTTTAGCTGCATTTATGATTGGAATGCACTAAAAATTAAGAAGTGATTTTAAAATAATGCATTGCAGGTGCATACACAGAAAAAAGTGTTTTTTCAATTAAAAAAAATGGTTTAAAAAGTATTTAAATTTAATCAATGTGATAATTGAAACAATTATGTTTTTAGTTGAAAGAAAATTAAAAATTTAATTTTGATTTAATTAACATTTTAGTTGTTTTGATATAAATTTTCAATTAAAATTTTAATTAAATAACAAAAAATCTTAATTGACTTTTTTCGTTTAAAATAAAATAATTTAAGCATGTAGAATTGTTGTTGGGAATTGTCAAAAGTTATTGTTTGAAATGGCAAAGTGTTTTGATCACTTTTTTAATTAATATTAAAAATATCATTTATTGAAAATATTTTTTAAAATTTTTAGTAATCAATATAATCATTTTGGTAATAGGTGCAAAATCAACAACTTGTTTGCTTGATACTATGAATTTGGAATAAATTTGGAGAAATTTAATAATTTTTTCTGTATACATTTTTATAAAAATGCGAAAATATGATGGTGGTACAAAGTAAAATTTAAGTTAAATGCTATGGCTTTTGTTTTCTTATTCATTCAATTTCCTTCAGTATGGCTTAAAATTTTTGTAATCAAATGGACTATACAATAAAATTATAAAACTCTGGATCTTGTTATTTACTATGGTACAAAACATCTTCCAAAGTGCCAATAATTTGTGATAAACAATAAAATTTTCATAAAATTTAAGCTTTGATTCACTATCACTCAGGTATTTTTTATCCAATTAGCCACTATTCGAGACGTAATTTAGCATCCTTTAAACCAAGATATAATTTATTTTAATTGAACCAGCATTTTTCCCTGGATGGAAGCTGAAAGAGAAGTATAAATTGAATAACACACATTTACCTTTATTTGATATATTTGACGTGGTATATTTAAGTGATTCCTAAAAAATTTCAGGAATAGAACTATAACAAAAAGCTTTATAAAATACATAACTGAAATTTAGCTCATAGAATAAATTCGAAAAATTAAAAAATGTTGAATATAATAACGTAACTTATGAAAAAGAAATACTTCCTATACTCTACCAAACTTAAGCGATTTCGGGGTGTTTCAATAAAAAAATCTCAAAGTTTACGATAATACAAAAATTGTTCTCAGTAATATTGTTAACCAACAGTAATTTCCCTTTTTTGCGAGTTTTGTGGTAAACAAAACTACTAAGTTTGAAAAGAATATATTAAGAAATGAAATTTTGTAAAAGTGGTTTTTTTATTTAACAATTTAGCTCAAAAATTGTTTGATTTTGGTGCCCTTCACGGTAAATACAAAGTGAAAATTATGAATTCTACTTACAAATCTATTTAAGGTGCTTTCTTAGCATTACAACAATATTTATAACATAAATATTTTAAGCACTTTATTATTTTTTGTTTTGCCTATGGGACAGAGCACTGTGCGTCGGCCGAAATTCGTCATACGCGGCGACTTTGCAATAGACTTATTACGCCAGCGAACGCCGAACAAATCAGTCAATTTTCACGGATCACGTTTTTCACAAAACAGCTCACTCAAATATTAGTAAATAAAGTTAATTTTTACTTTAATAAATGTTTTTTTTTATTGTAAAAAGCTGCTAATTATTCGTCGTTGTTGTGCTTCAGAAGACGAATTTACTCAGCGAATTTTGACTGAAAAATTCATGTTTGGCGAAATTCGTCGTTCGACCCAGTTGTGTGCTTAAATTGGTCCATTTTCTAAATTAGTTAAACATCGTATTAAACAAAGGATTGTTTTTTTTTATTTTTTTTTTTTATTCCTACGCTAATCCCGCGAAGCTCTTTGCTTGTCTGCAGGAGACCGGCGTCTCTGGCGGGAATCGAACCCGCAACCCCGGTACTGATAGACTAGCTCACTACTACTGTTCGTTGGCTATTAAAATATATAGGTACCAGTAGCCTGAAATTAGCAGGTCTTTAGGCCGTGGCTGGACGAATCCCCATCTGGAATTACAGGAGCCTTTACAACTTTTAAGGTCCTGAGCTAATTGTTGTTCTGACATCTTCGGAAAACATAAGGTGCTGTGGCTTTTATCCAAATCATGGAAAGGAAAATCTAAAAATATCAGATCAGGAGCTGATTAATTGCCAGTCACCTAATCTTAAGCTTGACATGCTGGTAAATGTCCAACTGTGACAGAACAGAAAACGTTTTAAAACATATTTAAGCTTTGAATGAAATGAAAAACAGAAACAAAAAATTTTATGATACGAGGGCGGATCAATAAGTCCGTGACTTTTCGAACTTCCCTCGTAGTTATATGAAAAAAAAAATTTTCATTTTCAACATAATCTCCTTTTAGCTCAATACACTTAGTCCAACAATTCTCCAATTTGTGTATCCCTTCCAAAAAATAGGATTTTTCGAGGTCCATAAAATAGGCATTTGTTTGACCAATAATTTCATCGTTGGATGTAAACCTCTTTCCACCGAGCCATTTCTTAAGGTTTGGAAATAGGAAATAGTTACTGGGGACTAAATCCGGAGAATATGGCGGATGAGGTACCAATTCGTATCCCAATTCATGTTATTTTGCCTTTGAGACTGCACACGTGTGCACCAGTGCATTATCTTGATGAAAAATAACTTTTTTTCTTGGCCATATGCGGTCGTTTTTTTTAAATCCTCGTTAAATCGGTCCAATAAGTTGGCATAATATTCGCCGTTTATTGTGTTTCCCTTTTGAATGTAATCGATGTGGATTATCCCGCGTGCATCCTAAAAAAACTGTATTGATCCACAAACATACCTTTGCCTTCTTCGGAGCCGGTTCACCCGGAGAAACCCATTGTTAAGACTGTGACTTTCTTCGGTTTCTTCGGGGTTCACCCGGAGAAACCCATTGTTAAGACTACTGCTTGGTCTCCGGAGTGTTGTAATGGATCCATGTTTTATCCACAGTTACAAAACGCCGCAAAAACTCATTCGAATTGCGGTTAAACAACTCTAAATAATTCTTTGAATTTGTCACACGATTACGTTTATGGTCAATTAAGAGCAAACGCGGCACCCATGATTCAGACAGCTTTCTTAAACCCAGCTGATCATTTAAAATCGAAACCACACTGCCATATGAAATGCCTATGGCATCAACAATCTCAGGCACTTTTACTCTTCGATCGGCCAACACTGTATCGTGAATTTTTTCGACATTTTCGGGTGTAGTGACTTCAATTGGCCATCCAGAACGTTCAGCGTCATTTGTACTTGTGAGACCACATCGAAAGTCAGTAAACCACTGTTTTACCATTGAAATCGATGGTGCAGAGTCCCCATAGTATTTATCAAGCTTTTCCTTGGTTTGATTGACGGTTTTGTTTCGCAAAAAATAATTTTTAATGAGCACTCGAAATTCACTTTTTTCCATTTTTGAAAAAACCCACAAGGTTGTATATTTTGAACAGCTGTTAAACGCAAAGTAAATGACGGAACTTGCTCAAAACTGGACAGTAGTCTATTAACAGGTGGTACTTGATGGGAGCATTTCATATAACTACGAGGGAAGTTCGAAAAGTCGTAAAAATTAAGTTTATTTTATGTTATTTTTTACATTAATTATGAAAAATAATGTCAGTTAAATGAGAACCTTTTCCTCTAACGCCAAAATTTGCTCTTTTCTCATGTTTCTTGTGGTATACTATCAATTTCTTGTTGAATGTTGTGCTTTAGCTGCTGCATGTTTTGGGGCGTGAACAAAACAACAGTTTGTTCAGTGGTCTGAAGTTTGCTTGAATACGAACTTCATTGAATAAACATTTCACTATGTTCATGAATGAAGTTATTCATGCAGCCCTTTAATATATATTATGCACAAATTCAATTTTCACAATTACACTCTGTGACAAATTTAATTTTTTTTTTTGCAGAAACGCCACTATATATCCTTTAGTATAGAGAAAAAATATAGTCTAACTGCGTGCTTAATTTTTAATTTCCTCATTTTTTTCCTTTTTAAAGGACTTACAATTTTTCAAGAATTCTTATTTTAGATAATTAATTTTTTTACTATTATATTATTTATTGTATATTTTTAAGCAAACTCGGTACCCAATAAAAGGGAAGGCTCTGTAGAATTTAAAAAAATATTTACTTGAGTTCCCTTGAGCAAAAATATAAAAAAAATTTCTTTTAAAAATATATCCATAAAACTTTTGATTTAAAATTGTTTAAAAACTGTTCACTTATTTCTCTTAGTTTAGAAGGTGTGATTGTTTTTTTCTTGAAATAAAACTAATTTCTATGTAGAAATTTCATTCATTAGATATTCGCTTTTTATTATTCGCATTCATTTTAGCGACTGTGAATGCAAATGAGAATAATAAGCGAATTGTTCGCAAATGCGAACCCGAATTTTCGGTGACCCTAATATATACGTACATGGTTTTAACACTTGATGAAGATTGCCAAGCTCTTAGGACTTATAGTGCAGGGTTTCTGTTAAAAAATACTACAAAATAATACAAAAATTTACGTATTTTTAAACAATATAATGAAAATGAGATAATATTTTGAAAATTCCCTACATTTGCCTTAAAATAAAATATTTGTCCTTTTTCCCTACGATTGAAATTTTCCGAAAAAATCCCTACAAAAAGGGAAAATTTCCTACTATTGGCATCACTGTGTAGGGTATAAAAAGAGGCAACTTTAGGAATTGAAATTGTAAAAAAAAACTTATGCAATAAGAAACCACATTTCAATTGTGTCAAATAATTTTTTTTTTTAATGAAGGGTTTAATTACGTTTCTTCTCAATTGAAATATGATTGTTTATCACATCCTCTATAAAAATTCCAAATTCTTTTGCAACCGGACTTAAAAATTTCAGCGAATTTTATTTTTATCTAAGATTTACGTTTAAAATTCTTAGAATTTCCCCAATATCCCCACCTTCTAATCAAACAAAATCCCCTATATTTGCCTGAATAAGCCATATTTTTTTTTTTTTTTTTTTTTTTTTGTCTTACCATTGTTAAGACATTTTGTATAATTGCATGAACGAATAAAAATGACAACTAAAAACACACACGATCAGAGAGAACTCTAATAAATGCATGCAATCTAAACAATAAAAAATAAACTAAAAACTAATGAAAAATTCATAGAAAATATTTATAGAAAAAAAAAATACAAAATGTGTACACAATGTCAGACAAACTGAAAACTTATTTTTTTCTATGAATTTTTTTCACAAACAAATTACAAAAACAATTACACACATAAAAACATTTTATTAAAGAATACAAATATTGCTACTGCTGCTATTATTATGCATTTATTTAAAATATTTTAAATGAAAGAAAAACATAATATAAATCAAACAAACAAAACAATTTCAAAGATCAGACGCAGCCATTAAAACAATGTTTACATGAAAAATATGTACAGGGTTTTTTAAGTTCGAGTTTCCTTTTCACACGTAGTAGAAGGCATACAATTTCTAAATGATAATTTATATTCTCGGCAAAAGACGCTTACAAATGTCGATTCATTTGGGTGATATTTCTTAATTCAGTTTCACGCTTAATGTTGCCTGTTTAAGATTTCATTGTTTGTAATTTATTTGGATACCCTTTTTCTTGGAAGTGGCCCGCAGATAATAGTCTAAAAGCGGTTGAGATCAAATTATATTTTTTTCTTTCATTTAGGCTTAAAACACAAATCGTCAATATCCAAAGCGCCAATAATCTGAGTTAGGTTTTAGCTGCAAATTTCCGTAATCGCGATTACGAAAAACAAATACAGTGACAGCTGATGTAGGCGGATAATGCCCATCAGCGCCATTTTGTCCATTGATGGTAAGTGTCCGTCTCCGTAATCGTTAGTGTTAATGTGTGCAGAGGGAAATTACAAAACCATGAAACTGAGAACATCCTCCGCCCATGGGAGCTCTCCGGCTGGAAGAGCTGTCTGTGAGTAGAGCTTTAACTGTATTGCATTATTTCCGATTATGGTTTTAGCGCACTTTTAATATTTAGAATTTTAATTACATAAAATTTTTAATACAAAAGTTGATTGATTGATCTTAGAAAATTAACTAAAAAGGTTTAAAAAATTCTAAACAGATTTAAACGAACAAAACAGGATTACATTAAATTTAATATGTAGATAACTGAATTTGTATTTAAAAGACTCTTTAGCTCTGACAGAAGCAGCGATTTGAATTATCAAGGGACACGATATAATATTTTCTTGGAGTTTTCTTTATCTTTCGATTTTTATAAAGATCTCTTTTAGATCAGAAACAGAAATTGTTAAAGTTTTTTGTACAAGATTAAGGCTGAGTTTTTGAGATCTCACTAAATCTAGGTTTAGTCAATCTGAAAACCGAGTTGTGCCGCCATGACCAAGTTTGTATACAAAATGTTTATGGAACAGCTTAGTTTTGCTTAAAATGTTCGTCTTAAATGAAATAATCAGCTTAATTACGGTCCTCGTTGTCGAAAACGGATCTGTAGTAGATTAAAGTAACACAACATCTGTTTTCTTTAATCTATTACAAAGTTCGACTTACGGTTACCGACATCGAGAACCGTAATAAGGTTGAATACAAAATCCGAGTTTTAGAGTACTTAAAACTAAGTTTAAACTCAATCCACATCTCAAAACCCCGGCCTGAATATTAAATTTTTTAGACAATGAAAAATAAAATTCTAGAATTTTTATAGAATTTGGCCCTTTAAGACCTAAATTTGATCGATTATCAAGGCAGCGTTATGTTTTCTGAATCTAGATTTGTAGATTTCTTAATCAAGATTTCACAATTAGTGCACAATTACCTTTAATTATATTCAAAATAAATGTTTAACATTTGTAATATCTTTTTCCTTCAAAGAGATCTTTACCTGAAGTTGGAAAAATTCGAGTTTTCGCTATATTCATGATATTTTCGCTCCTTTTTTAATTTTTTGTGATTTTTTTTTTAATATTTTGGACTTTTTTTTAATTTCGACTTCTTGTATTTTTTATTTTTATTTGTTATAGTCTAGAGGTAATTTGTAAAACTTTCAGACGACATTTAATGTTTTTTAAATAAAAATAAATTCGCGCAGTTATAACGTCTTAAATATGACGAAAAATAGTATTTTTTTAAACTTTAAGATATCTGATGAGATAGGTGATGGAGAAATTCTGAGTAAAGATTTGGGTTCAGCGCAACTCAAGACCCTAGAACACTATACCCTGGTTTATGAGTTAAAAATTAGTTGGCGTTTGTTATGATAAATAATAAATTTTGCATTAAAATAATAATTTTATAATAAAAATCTTAATTGATTTTTTTTTTTTTTTTCGTTTAAAAGGAAATAATTTGAACTTGTAGAATTGTTGTTGGGAAATATCAAAACCTGAGCTATATGTAATTAAGGGGCTTATTTTGTAAAACACTTTACCTGACTTGAAAATTATTTTCATACAAATTTTTGAGAATTCAAAAAATTTTATATGAAAAAATTTTCAACGCAAGGAGGAGGGATTTATAAAATAAGCCCCTAAATCAATTAACACATTGTTTGAAACGGCAAAGTGTTTTGATAATTTTAATTAACAAAATTAAAAATAACAATTGTGATTTTTTTATTGAACTCTGGGATTTTATTGAAGTTTTTGAAATGTTAAATTAAATTTTTTCTATTGTTGCAAAAACATTAACAAGAACTGCTGCACTTTAAACAGTTGATATAAAATGAAAATTTAATTTTTCTTATGTTAAGAAAAAGTGAAATTGAAATACCTACACTAGGGAACACTAAAGATGATAGTGGAATAGATAAGATGTAGCGATGTTAGTGTTTCATCAAATTTAATTATCATAAAATTATTTTTAATGAAGGAAGGAATTTACAACATGAAACGAATTAAAATATTAAAATTAAAAATAATTTAATGAACTTAGGCCTAATTAAAATTGCAAAAACTTCAATTAAAAATATCATTTATTGAAAAAAATATTTACAATTTTTATTTTTTAGTTATCTGTATAATCATTTTGGTAATAGGTTCAAAATCAGCAAACTGTTTGCTTGATTCTATGAATTTGGTGATTAGAGACAATTTTAAATTTTTCCTCTGTTTGTAAGTGAAGAATAGAAAATAAAGTATCTACAAATTTTTTTTGTTTTTTCGTAAAATGTAGCAAGAATTATTTTGTGCTAATTTGCCCACTGTTTTCGATTTTCGTACAACTGTAAATGACAGTGCATGTGGATTGTGGAACACCTTGACAAGGTGTGCTGCGCAAGCTTTAAGTAAGAAACAAAAAAACAAAGGTGTTATTGTTGTTTTATTAATTGCAACATTTGTTATTAAAACAACAATAATAACAACTGTTTTGTAAAATATGTAAATTAAATTTTTTCTATTGTTGCAAAAACATTAACAAGAACTGCTGCACTTTAAACAGTTGATATAAAATGAAAATTTAATTTTTCTTATGTTAAGAAAAAGTGAAATTGAAATACCTACACTAGGGAACACTAAAGATGATAGTGGAATAGATAAGATGTAGCGATGTTAGTGTTTCACAATAAAGACCTTCAAATTCCGATCTTGATCTTGAATTTAATGGCAGATTTCTGGGGCGACTTGTAGATATTAGTTGCGACACTTTAAAGATGGACCTAACCGAGAAATATAATCTGAGCCTACATTTAAATTTTGCTTTGGACCTTTCAATGATGGTGTTCTTTATGTTCAAGACAAGAACCATTATTTGTTAAAGATTGCCATATCGCTTATTTCTCGCATCAGTTTCAAATGTGATTTATTTTGACAATTCTTGTGAGAAACTTTTCGCAAAATATTGTTACAGAAACACTTCTTCTCACATTCTTCCAATAATTGCTGGAAAATTATTAAAAGGACAAATAATTCTCGCAAAGTAAAGATGCAGAAACACTTATGTGAGAAAAACCATTTTTAGTTTTATATTTCAATGTTTTTGTAATAATTTACTTGTTTCATGCGGGAAATTTTACGATGCGAGAAATACAGAAACGGGCTACAGGTAACTATTTGAGTCCATCATCCGGCAAGATTATACACTCGCCCCTTATTTAGGAGCCGGAGCTTTCCAACCTTCAAAGATTTTGAAAAATGCTATATCTGCTGAGCAATATCTGTTGAGTAGCAACAACACCTAGCGATAGTCCTCCCTGAGGCAGAACTCACCCGCAATTGCTGAAAAATCCGCTCTTTAGTGGGATTTATAGGATATTCATTCCCACGACTTTGGATAGTAAACCGCAACCACCACGTGATCCCCGAAAGTATCTTTTCAACGGAAAAGCAAAACTTTCGCAAATACATTTACATATTAACAGAGGCCCCAACATATAATCAGTCCCTTGCCGTACCACCGGGGCTACTGACACCCGTGGTTCTAAGTAGGATCTCTGGTCAGTTATTACGGTTTTAGACGTACAGTATGATTTATAGTCATATAGAACGAGTTTGTGAAAATCTTATATCATGCCGTTCATTATGCCACCTCTTATGTTAGTTTTTTAACAAAATTTTCAATTTTTTAGGGTGGTGGTTCTACATTTTGGTTCTACAAGCTGATTAGGATAACTAGAAGCAATTTGGCACTAACATTGTTCTTATCTTTTGAGTTTTTCGAAAGTGAGCGTGTTTTCAACAGACGGATAGACGGACGGACGGACATGGCTAAATCGACTTAGAATTACTCAAGGTGCCAGAATATATATACTTTATGGGGTCTTAGACGCATAATAAAAAAGTTTCAGACGGATGACTAACTTAGTATACCCTCATTCACCACTAGTGGTGAAGGGTATACAACGAGTTTAAAGTCTAATAGGGAACAGTCTCATATACATTTAGCATCAAAGTTAGAGTAGGAGTTGGAGTCGGAGTTGGAGTCGCACTTAAAAAATTTCAGCGTTTGGAGTCGGAGTTAGTGCTTTTTTCTGACTACTGGTAGGTTAAAGTTAAGTTGTAATAATGGAACCCTTAGCTATCGGTAAGTTGTGAAAACGGCCCAACGAATTTTTAAATTTTAATTAAATTGCTATCCAGTGTACAAAATGTCATTTATGATTTGCATTCATTTAAAACAAAACAAATAACATAGAAATTACGAAATAATTAATAAAATGTTCAATTAAAAAAAAAACCGTTAATAGTTATTTTTTTTTTTTTTTTTTTTTTTTTTTTTAAATTAAAATTTCCATATTTCAATTCTACTAATTCGATCATTTAAACAATTAATTAATTTTCAGTCATTAACATGTTGCCTCAGTCAGTCACTCACTCCTCACACTGTGCATTTCTAAGAATTACATGCTTTACACAAAATTAATCAAATATGCCGGAAAATTATTAAAGAATAAATAAATTGATTAGTTTATGGTTCAGTTTTAATGTTGCTGATTTATTTCAATGGGATAGATGCATGTTCAATATTCCATGTAAAAACAGCCTCAGATAAGAATGTATTTGAAATAGTATAAAGATACTGAGATTGAATAGCTGACTGACAGACTGATTGAGCGAGCATGGGAGATTACGTTACCACCTTTTCGCATTTAAATAAAATTGACATTAAATACATTAAACAGTTTAAATTATTATGTGTTACGATTTATGATGTATTTATTTAATGTTAACGTTTATTTATTTGGTTTTAATCATATTCTCTGTAGGACTGTTCTCCCTTCGCTTTCATTCTCATTAATTATAAATTTTAATAAAAACTAATTAATATGATTAAATATACTGTAATTAATAGCAATAACAAAACTGTCTACAAAAATAATTATTTTAAAAGTTAACAGAAACGTATGAGTGATGTGTAATTAAATACAATAACAAGTTATTAATTATTGATCATACGTCATCATATAAAGAAGAGGAAGAATTTATGTAAAAGTTAATTTTATTATTATTAATATGTTATTGTTAATAATTATTAAAAACTGTTTAAATAACGGAAATATTTCGTTAGCTAAAATGTAAAAAGGCGTAACTAACAAAAATTTCAAAATCGAAACTACATGTCTTGACAAAATTTTATACTTCTGCCATAAAAAATTACGCTTTTATTGACAGAAAACAAAGGGACGTAACTACAAATATGTTTATTTGATAATTGCAAAACGACGTAAATACACCTTTTTTTAAATAAACGTTTGCATTGTCTTCAGTAATACTTGGAATTTTTAACATTTATTATATTTTCAAATTTAGCTTTAATTTTCTTTCGGAAATGTGATTTTATAAAATATGGACTACTTTTATATAAAAAAAACTGTGTAAAACATTAACAATAATCAAAGTTAAAATAAAGTGAAAATAAGTAATTAATTACAAACAAATACCAACTGTTAAGAATAAATAATATTTATAACAAAACAAAATTAGAGAGTGAGAAGCTTAAAAGTTCCAATTAAAATGTCAAAAAGCAGAGACGCGAAAATAAGAGTAATCGTATGAAAGGTAAAACATATAAAGGTATGTTCAAAGGAAAAGTTATGAGTGATAACAAACCGAGAGAATTGAAAAATGCGCGCAACTTCCAATTTTGCGAAAAAAGTACTGCTCCTATTTTTCGGAAGACTTACGTAAGGAAATTTTTGAAATGTTCTGGATGATGACGTGGGACCAAAAGAGACTTTATTTAACAAACCAGATTAATGGCCAAAAAAAAAACAGAGCATTTAAGTGGAAAACTCAAGACGTTCAAATACACAATACTATTTTCTTCGAATCTTATACACAAATATATGATCTCTTTACCGAGGCATGCAAAGAGCACGAATATAAAAATTTTTAAATCCATAAACTTGTTCTAAAAAAATTATATATTTAAAACTTTTTATTTGATTTTAGGTAAAAAGGCCGGAGATCCCACTGTCAATATGATCCGTACTTTGGCATACGATCCAACTGGAATAATTTAATTCAAATCAAATATAACTGAAGATTACGAACAGCAGAGAATCAAAATTTCATTTAAAAAATGGCAACATCTACAGGATCTCAAATAGTTACTACCTGCAGATTGTCTTTATTTTTATGACAATATTTCACTTCAAAAATTATTTTGGAAAACATTTATATGTATGTACATACATAAAATAATTCATATTAACAAAAAAATTTTATTTCAAATATATAACTGAATTAACTAATGAAAATAATATTATATATTATCTGCCTTATTCATAAACTATGTTTTATGTTTATTAAATGCTTATTTATCAAATATTGCATGGAAATTTGTCAAATTTGTGTGAATAAACCTAAATTATTTTTATGAATAAGGCCGTATATGTATAACAAACTCGAATTAAAAATGAAAAACCTTTAATCTTAAATCCATATGTTAAACTTTATTTTAATCAATAAACTTAATTTCTTTATAATCAATTATTAACTCGTATACCTTCTTTAAGCCGAAAATAGACATTTTACATTTTATAAAACACTTCAACTATATGTCTAAACTTATTTGTTGTAGATACGTCTTTTTGTGTTTCAGAAAAATAGAAGTCAAAAAGGCGTATCTAACATTAAAATATTTAAACAAATTTTTTTTTGTTTAAAAATAAATTTATCGGTTGTGTTTAAAGTGAAATTAGAAAAAACTTCGTTAAAAACGGTTATAGTTTTCATTTTACAAAGCTTTTGCTTCTCCTGTAAAATTATATTTTTGTTAGTAACGCCTTTTTGCATTTAAGCAAACGATTTACACTATTCAGTCGAATAAACAAAAATGGAGCATTACGAAAATAAAAATCAACTTCTATAGATCCAACTTCGATTTAGGTAATCGACAAGGTTTCCATTAAAAAAATTTGTTCGGAAAAAAATTGCTCTTTGTAGAAAATATATTTTTTGCTTTAAAGGAAACTCCGATTATTTAAATCGAGATTTTTTCCATAAAAAAATTTTAAATCAAACGAATCGAACAGTTTACTATTAGACCATATTTACATTATGCAATTAACGCCGCAACTTTTGCGTGCAACATTTGATGTGTTAGCAAGAGGTGTAGGGAAGAAAACGGGGTAGATAAAGTTGCACGACGACGCATGGATAGGTGTTTTATTCGTTTTTGTTTTGTATTATTTTTGCTTTTAAATGTTTTGTTTTCTAAATGTTGTGAACTTTTTTGCTGAAGGAAAAAAGCCGTCTTCATCAAAATATTTTAAATTCAATTAAGATTTAAAAAACAAGGAAAAGCGAAGTTCGATTGTATATTTTTATTTTATTTTTTTTTTTTAATTTTACAATCAAGAGGTAAAAACAAACCAAAACTTTGTACTTTTTATGACAAAAAAATTTTAGGCTTCTTGTAATTTGGGTGTTGCTTCTCAAATATGTATTTATGTTCTAAGATATATTTTTAAGGCTTTTTTTAAAAGAGCAAATATCTCCTAAAAACATCTTAATTTTTCTAAAAAGCAGCTTTCTAAAAAATAGTTAATTTCATCAAGGTGAAAAGTACGTTATTCAGGAAGTACATTTTTTAATTATAACTAAATATTATTTATAGAGATAATTTTAAATCTGAATACTACATAAATAATTATATACATATGTATTTGTATTATAATAGAATATTACATAATAAAAAAGTTGCAATTGCCACGGTTTGTATTTGTGTGTGTAGGAATTTTTAATCGTTTAGTAATGGCAAAAAACGCTTGGTTGACAACACAGTTGTTTTGTTTACATTTAATTGAAAAAAGGCTTGGAAAAAAATTAAATGTAAATGTGAAAACAGATTCGTAGCAACTTTATATGAGAATAGAGAAAAAAACTTGGCCCTAATTGCATAATCTAAATGCGGTCTTAGTCAAATTGAAATTGTCAATGCAGCTTAAAGAAACTGTCTCTCTTTCGATTATTTGCATCGAAATAAAATTTTATTTCACAGCATTTTATCAATAGGGACTACCGATCTTTGACAGTTGAAAGCAGCCAAAGCGTTGAATCTATATCCATCGAATTGGCTGTAATTTTTCAGTCTGTTTTGTCACATATCCAACAAGACGTTCTATTGATAAAAATCTTAAGTTGTTAACAAAATTTTAACTTTTTTTCATAATTTATTTATTTATTATTCATATGTATGTTAAAATATGAACTAACAAAAATAAATCAAATCTTATTCTAATGTTCAATTTTTAGGATAGTAATCAAATCTCTATATTGTTAATTTTCATATAAACGTAAATCGTTTCAAAATACAGTTTGATTTTTTCCGTTTTGTTTGAAAAGTCTGGTAGCACCACTAAATAAAAAACAAATATTAGGTCTGTCTGCGTACACATATTTTGCATAATTTTGTACAAAATGTCGCAAAATCTTGCAAAATGTTGTTTGCGTACTCCAAATCTCTTACAGCGAGAGAGCCAAAAAGAGAATTTTTTGACAGTTGGAAATTAGAGAACTTGCAAAATGTTACTGGAGAAATTTCCTCTGGTAAGATTTTGCAACTAGTTTGAACAGCTGTTTTTATATACTGTTTGAATGAAAGAGTTTACGTGTGCCAAGATAGCGTCGACGAAATAGCGTCGAATTTGGGAATTTAAAAACCGGGAAACCAAAATACCCAAATAATGGGGATTTACAGTATATGAACAAAAAGTTAGCGTCGAATTTAGGAATTTAAAAAGGGGAAGTAAAAATATATTTATATTTTTAATAAAAATACTAAAAATATTTACCACAGGCTTTTGCACGGTATAAACTGTATATTTTCTGAAAGTAAATAGTTTTCTGGACAAAATGAGCGATGCGTGCAAAAAATATATAGTTTATACCGTGCAAAAGCCTGTGGTTCATTGCATAAATAAGTAAAGATTTTTACTGATCATTTTGGATGAACCCAGATTTCTCGGAAACTGTCCGAACGATTTTTTGCACGCATCGCTCATTTTGTCCAGAAAACTATTTACTTTCAGAAAATATATAGAGTTTATACCCTGCAAAAGCCTGTGGTAAAAAAATATAAATATATTTGGACTTAAATCTAGTTTACCGACGCAGCTCCAAATAAAAATAAAGTATCTAGGGTGATAGAAAATGGAAAAATAAGAAGAAAAAATTATAATAAGAAAGTTGGCGCAAACGCTTAGTTTTCGAGTTATGGGCGTTTTAAGTTTTTATATAAATATGTGTTTTTGCAGTACATTTCCAAATGTATATGGCTAATATTGGTATCATTGCAAAGCGTTTCACTAGATCTTTCTGGACATACAGAATTTATTTTAATATTTCTAGTTTATTAAGAAGTGGGACGAGTTTGCAAAATACAAAAGTTTTTTAGTAAGCATAAAAACAAATTTATTAATTTTTTCTAATTCTTTAATGTATGTATATACTACATACTAATTTATTTAAGAATTTTAATTAAAATACAAGTAAAACCTTCTTTATGTTTATGTTAAACTAATGAGGAGAGAATCCTTGCCCATGGGCAAAGGCCGTCTATGCAGATAATCTTTAGTTAGCGAAGCCGGTATTAGTTATACCATAGGGGAGAAAATATTTGCGCCCGGCCGAAGGCCGTCTATGCTAGGAAGGTTTAGTAAGCGAAACCGGGGTTTATTATACCATAGAGAAGAACATCCTTGCGTCCTGCCAAAGGCTGGCTATGCAAAGAATTTTTTTTTTGCGATGCTAGTGTCTGTTATTTTATAAAATTTGTATTACACTTTTATTTAAATAAACTACATTCTTTCCTAGTGCACTTCCGTAACATTTCGACGTGAAATGAAAAAAACTGTAATGTGATCTAAAGAGTTTAATATTTTGAAATAAATTATGTATATCCAGAAAAATCTGTTCAAGAGCTTTGAAATGATACCAATATTGGCCATATACGTTTAGAATTGTAGTGGAAAATCACATATTTATATGAAAACTTTAAACGTCCATAACTCGAAAACTAAGCGTTTGCGCCAACTTTTTTATTTTATTTTTTCTTCTTATTTTTCCATTTTTCATCACCCTGGGTACTTTTTTTTTATTTGGAGCTGCGTCGGTAAACTAGATTTGTTCCTATATTTGTACTTCCCTATTTTAAATTCCGAAATTCGACGCTAACTTTTTGTTTATACTGCAAATACCCATTATTTGGGTATTTTGGTTTCCCGGTTTTTAAATTTCCAAATTGTACGCTATTTCTTCAACGCAATCTTGGCTCACGTTTGTTATTTCAATTGTTTACACACCGATCAGCTGTTTTCTTGCAAGATTTCACTGCATACTGTCTGCGTACTTTTTGAGATATTCTCAGCCGAAAGAGTAAAATTTGTCTTACTCTCCCAAAAAAATTTACTGAGTATTTGCTACTGGAAAAGTACGCAGACAGACCTATTATAAAACAAAAGTGTAGTTATTTACAAAATGGTTTCAAAAACAACTGAATGTTGTTGCTTTACCTGTTGTCGTTGTTGTCATATTGAGGCCACCTTGCTAAGTTATATATAAAATAATATAATGGAAACTTATGTTATTAAGGGCTGCATGATTACTTCATACATACTGAATTGTTTATTCAATAAAGTTCATATTCAAACAAACTTCAGACCACTGAACAAACTGTTGCTTTATTCATTTTACTAGCAAACACATTTCGTTTCATATGGCAAACACAAAGGCTTTGTTCAATGAAACGACTTGTTTTATAGTTTTCACTCTCTCTCATTTTTTTTATATTAATACTCAATAGCAGTGTTGCCACTTAGTAAATTTATGTAATTTTTTCTTTTTTGTTACCTTTACAATAATATATGTAATTTGTATATAATTTTTTAAATTAAATTTAAATTTTTTTCCTAACAACTTTTTTATGTACTTCCAAGCAAAACACATTGCTAAAAATGTTTTTGAAAATAAAATGAAATTTTTTAAGTTTAAATATTTACATTAAAAAATATTAATTTACATTGAAAACAAAGTCAAATTTGTATTGTTTTTATTATTTTAATATTAATCTACTTCATTATCTTGTTGCTTTTACTCTTCATGGTTATTTTTGTTTTTTTTTATCTTTCCTAATATTTTTCTTTTCTTTCAACTGGCAAATCTGACTCTAAAATAAATGTGTTTTTCCATGAACTTATTCGACATTTATTCAGTGGTTGTTAGTATTCATATTCTCTTGCTTAAGTAAACAAAAAAACTGCTTTCATTTCGTAGTTATTCATTTTATTGAATACAAACGAAGCAAATACAAAATTATAATGAAAGTTTCATTAACATCATTATTAAGTTTCATGCAGATGTTTAACGGAAACTTATGCTAGGAACACAACTGGGACGAACGACGAATTTCGCCCAACACGACGAATTTTTCAGTAAAAATTCGCTGAGTAAATTCGTCGTGTGCAGCACAATAACGACGAATAACAAGCAGCTTTTATAATTGAGAATGTGGATTCCTGTTTGCGCAAAAAAAGAGATATAATGTGACCATATTAAAAAAAATAATGCTTTAAGATTATAACAATCAAAAACACAACTCTAAACTATTTTTATAGCAAGGTACTCGTATTTTGTATATTTATTTTAAATGTTATACAATAAAAAAAAACAATTATTAACGTTGCCTTTACACATGCAAGTAGTGGCATGCCACTGTTCTATACATATTATAAACGAAAAAGTGTTCGAAATAGTCGAATCTCATGCCATTTGCGTTTCTGTTTACACATGCCACTGCCAGTTCATTTTCAAAATGTCGTCGAAGCGTCAACTTGAGATAATTTGTTTACATCTCAAATTAAAAAAAAAGTACCAGAAAACAAAAAAGAGTTGCCGACTTCATCACAAAGTTTTAGTTTTGGGGAAATAGTTTACATTTATTTATATTAGCATTATTTTAGCAAAATTAATGCTCTATAATTAGGAAACTTACTTATTTTAACGCCCGTTACTACAAATTAATCATAAAAATGCATTTAACAGTTAAAACTTAAATTACAGTTCGACAACAATCCAGTCGATTTGCATTAAATATTGAACAGGGTAACATTGCTAATCGTTTTGACATTTAGTGGCATGCAAGTGCCAAATTTCCACTCGCATGCAATTTTTGCTGCCACTGGAGCTGCCATTGCGAAAAATGTGAGTGTATTAGTAAAAAATCGTGAGTGTATTGAGTTTTTCGAACTGGCAGTGGCATGTGTAAATGCTAGGTAAAATAAAAGCAACTTTATTTACTAAAATACTTCTAAAATGAAACCAAATATGGTCACCTGGTACTGATTTGTTTGTCGTTCGCCGGCAAATGAAATAGCAATAACTCTATTGCAAAGACGAATTTCGCCGGACGCTACTATTGTGTGTATTTTCATATACACCAATGTGTTGTGTTCCTAGCATTAAATTAAATCTACCAGCTGGGTGAATTCAGTTTCATTTAAGTGCTTTGTGAAGAACAGAATTGAGTATTTAAGATTATTTTTAACATAAATGTGATTTAATATCAAACCTAAAAATTGGCGGTAATTACACTATGCTAGTTGAAAAAACAGACAAGCCATGCACATAGCGTTTTATCATAATTCGGGTACGCTGAATCCAGTGGTGCCCGCGGTTTTTTAAGATTGGCTCTGGTTTTCGATATATACCATTATTTCGAAAATAGAGGAGGTTGCACAACATATGTTCGCATAACTCAAATTCCGCAATAAAATTTCCTTTAAGAAAAGTAAAAGCCCTTTCTAATATCCGCAGTCGTTTTAGAAACATAATTTTTTTTTTTGGAAAAAAAAATAATTTTTTTAACAAAATTTCGAAATTTTTGTTTTTTAAAAATTCATAAAAAATTGGGAAATGCAGTATATATTAAAGGGCTGCGCAAAATATTCTTAATGTTCTGTGTTCTACTTCACACAACTATCAATCACATTATTTCACTATAAACATACATAGCAAAACAAACATAACAACACATTACTCTCACCAAAACAAAACAAGCATAACTTGAAAAGTTTTTCTCTTCTGCTTTGTTAGTGCTTGTATTATCAAAACAAACAGAATATCAACACAAAAACAGACAATGAAATAAAGAAACGGTAAATTATAGTAAAAGCATCGAGTGCACGTAATTAGGAATTTAAAAAATTTAAAGTGATCTTAGCCTATAACAGAAATGGATGCATTAAATGTAAGCAAAATTGATTTTTTTGAATTATTTCCTAAATGTATATTTTATTTTAGTCGACCTTTATAATTATATTAGGTATAACTAAATTATCAAGCTTGATGTCTTTTTTTATTTTTATATAAAACTTTAAACGTTTATTTAACCAATATATCTAATTAAAAATTTTTTTAATTTGTCAGTTATTGTTAAATTAGTTAAAAATTGTTGAAAATTTAAAAAATAAGGAAGAAAAAACCTTGAAGAAGGCACTCAAAGGAGTGCCGAAATATTGGTTAAATAAACGTTTAAAGTTTCATATAAAAATAAAAAAAAAGACTTTAAGCTTAATAATTTAGTTACCTATATTATTTCCTAAATTTTTAATAATATTTTAAAGGAACCTACAACCGAACCCGTTGAAAACCACTCAAACGAAATTAAATCAAAAGTTTCTGCCTTTGCAATTTTCTCTTTGGTTTATGTTTACAATCAAAACATTCAAACATGCTTGGAATGTTCTATTTCTGTTTTAATGTTCTACTTCATCTTTGTTCTAATTCAGCTTTATTTTAGTTCAGCATTGTTCTTGTGCAGTTTTGTTTTATTCTTCTATATTTTGATCGTAAAGCAAAACAATTGTTTTTGGAAGTATGAGTTTTGTAATGAGAGAGTAATATACACATACTATCTACATTTAATGAAATTGCTTGTAAGCAATTTTTCTTGTGCTTGTGCAGCTCTTTAGTATATATTTTATGAACATTTTGATAATGTTTTTTGAATTTAGAAAATTTTCGTAATCGAAAAATTTTTAATCGAACTAATTTACATTTGACCTCTAAAAAACTCAAATTTTGAAGTAATATTATGTTTTGAAAAATTTATTCGATTATTCAAGTACAAAATTTAAATCGATTATTAGATTGAAAATTTTTATTTGGGTATTAAACAAAAACTTTAATTCAATTATTCAAATTAAAACTTTTTTTGATTAATCAGTTTAAAACTTTTATTCGATTAATCGATTAAAAATATTTATTCGATATTTCTAATAAAACCTCATTTGTTTAATAGAATAAAAAGTTTCTTAACTCTAAAAATGTTAAATACTCAATAACCATTTTTTGTTTTTAAATAAGGAATTTCTTTGAAATTTGTTTTCAAAAAATTCTTCTTTAAGAATAAAAAATTGTAATTAATTTGCAAAATTTTGTAGTGGGCATAGTTTTAAACTTTTCAAATAAATTAAGTAATTTATACAAATGAAATATTTATATTTCGCAAATATATTTATTAAAATGTCACAATGCTTGCAAAATAAACACATGTACATCTGTATAAACATAAAACAATTACAATATTTTAAACAAATACAACTATTAAAAAAAAACAGCAATAACTTTAGAGGCAGATGTACAGCCAAAAACTTAACGCCACTATGGCAGCCAAAACTAACAAAAAAAAAACTGCAAAAATTCAGCAGCTAATCTAACGCAACCCGCAGTTTTTATCGTTTTGCTGGTTTTATTACCAACGTTGTACATTTGGCACATAAAACGAAGCAAAGAAGCAGAAAAGAACAACAACGACAACAAAGACAAATGTTAAACAAAAGTTATGCGTACAAAATGCAATAAGCCATCAACAATAATACCAAATTGCAATGACAACAACAGCAACAACTGGGGCCAATGATGCTCATGGCAACGACAGTGTGCTCGCACACATATGCATACTCATTGAGATTTAGCTACCAAAAAAAAAAAAAAAATAGCAGCAACAACTACAGAAACATCCGTTATACAAACAAGATTGGATGGAGTGCTAAATACCAAAAGCGCCAAGTTTGCATATTGTACATGTATGGGGAACACTTACACATGCTAGTCTTAAAAGTACACACATTATTTATGCAACCACGATATGCAGAGTGATGCCATATGTTTAGTTTCTGAAATTTCGTTATCTCTGTTAGCGAAATGTGTTAGTTTTCTTCTGTTCACAGAAATACTTAAATGGTTCTTCTGTGTAAAAAAGTACCACTCAAAGAAAAAAAGTACTATTAGAACCTTTCAGTACAAAACTAAAAATATCTATAAGCATATTGTTTGATGGCAATATTCATTAAGAAAAAAGTATCATAAGAAATTTTTTCACCTCTTCAGGGCCATAAGATTAAAAAACGGTTAATAGATATATTTAACAATTTTGAAAAACTATTTGTTACAACAAGACTTTTAATAAGTTTATTTTTGGGACACTTTTAAAAACAAAAAATTCAGTTGATTTAATTTTAACCTTTAAACAACTAGTAGATTTAAAAATATATTAAAATTAAAAATTCTAAACCTGGAAGAAAATTTTTTTAAATATGAATAACTTAAAACAGTTTTTGATTCATTTAAAATTTTTAGGTTATCGTAATCCTTTTTTAATTATTATTGAAGGTGTAGTAAAATTTATATGAAAAACACACAAAAATCTGAGTGCTTTTCATATAAACTTTACTTCACGTTCAATCACTTGAGTTGTAAAAGCAGCACATAAACATTTTGAACGACAATAGAAAGGACTCAATTGTTAAATGTAAAAATAATACTCAAATAAGTATTTCGATTTTTTTTTTTTTGTAATACGGGAATAACTCACAGATTTTGGCACAATTTTAATGGATTTGTCTTATTCCATAAATTTAGTTAGATATTAGCGATTTTTTCACATTAAGAAAATTTTCTATTTTTAGCTCTCAACGATTTTTCCTCTTTCGGAATTCTATTTACGATTTTTGTTAATTTGACTGATTTTTAAAACTGTATATTATTTAGGCGATTTTAAGAATTTAAGCGAGTTTTTAAATTCCGATTACATTCCAAAACTGAGTAAAGAGAGTTAAGAGCTTTTCATATAAATTTTACTACACGTGCAGTCACTTTTGTTGTAAAAACAGCACATTTGTCTTTCATTCCGTGTGAAACTTTTTGAATATTCATAAAGTATGTATCGGCCATGTTCTGCCTTGAAATCGCACAACAGGTGCTCTGTAAACCGCAATCACAAGAAGTTTGGCGACTTTAATTTGCAGAAGTATACTCAAGGGCACTAGAATATTTTTAAGAAACTATGGCATATGGCAAGCCAAACGCACGAGTTTCGGAACACCATTAAAAAATCTGGCGTTTTACGATTTCAGATCGTGCGATATTGAGAACATTGCCGTATGTATACTAGGGAGATCGGAAGGTTATTATTCGACAGGTTTTAACCAGTTATTTTACTTTTGCCCCAGCCGGTTATTTTAAAATGTCCATTTTTCGAATATCGAATAAGCCGGGTTTTTTTGGTATAATTAACCGGTTATTTTAATAATGTGTAATTTATATACGTTTTCCTTACTTGTTATGTAATCTAAGTATTTTTCTAATTGAATATTGGGCAAACTTAATGTCAAAACAAAATGTAACAAGAGTCAAAAAACATTACGAACAATGTCAATAAAAATCGCTTATAAAAGCGAGTGTTCTTGAAAAAAAAAACCAAAAACAATTCAAAATACTACAAAAAGTGTTCAGTTGAAAAGTAAAGAGTAAGTTACTCATATCATTCGGTTAACCGATTTATTGCTAGCCGATTAACTGATCGGTTAATTTAAATTTGGCTATTTTCGATTACCGACTAAACCGGTTAGTTGCACTCGATTAACCGATGTAGCGAAATTTTTAATTTTTTTTAGTATTATAACACATTTTTTTATTTTTTTAATTATTTGTTTTGTCTCATAGTTATACAAAAGTTATGTGTTTAGAAAATATTTTTTCATGGATCAACAGCTAGCATAGATCCACAGATATTCAACAGCTTTTCGTTTCATGTACTTTTTATATGTATCGGTAATGTTCTGGAAATCGAAATCACGTGGAATTGAAATCGAACCTATTTTGGAAACTCTACCGTGTTCAAAGTTCGTAAAAAAATATGTCCTGTTCTATATCTCATACTTTGAGGACCGCACCAACTTCTGCTACCTAAACTACTTTTGAAATCAGGAATCGCTACGTTCATTTTAACAAAAATTCAAGTGAAATTCTTTATCGATTTAAATTTCACGTGATTTCGATTTTTAGAACATGGCCGTATGTGTTTAGTTATTTGTTTCTTTTCATAATTTCTCATATCAATATTTTAACAAAATTAAACGAAACAATTAGAAGAGTTAAAAATTAAAAACAGGACTCCAATGACATAACAGAAGATTTTATACGTTTAGAGAAATCCAGGAAAAGGACTGTATAATTTGATATTCTGTATTATGGGTTGCTTTCGATTTCTCCAACATCAGCGAGAAGTGAAAGAATTTGTTCAAGTCATGTTTTATCCAAAGTAAAGAAAAGAATCGCTCAAATTCTTAACATTTTTCTAAAAGATTATTTTTTAAGGCCTCTTTAAACTATTGAAATAACTGATAAAATTATCTTGTAGTTTTTTTTTTTAATTACTACATAATATTTATGTATTAATTAAAAAATATGTATACACAGAAAAAATTATTAAATTTCTCCAATTACCAAATTTATTCCAAATTCATAATATCAAGCAAACAAGTTGTTGATTTTGCACCTATTACCAAAATTATTATATTGATTACTAAAAATTTTAAAATTTTGAAAAAATATTTTCAACAAATGATATTTTTAATTTTAATTAAAAAAGTGATTAAAAAACTTTGCCATTTTAAACAATGTGTTAATTTATTTAAATAAATATTGACAATTCCCAACAACAATTCTACATGTTTAAATTATATTATTTTAAACGAAAAAAGTCAATTAAGATTTTTTGTTATTTAATTAAAATTTTCATTGAAAATTTTTTTCAAAACAACTAAAATGTTAATTGAATCAAAATTAAATTTTTAATTTTCCTTCAACTAAACAAATAATTTATTCAATTATCACATTTATTAAATTTAAATACTTTTTAAACCATTTTATTAATTGATAAAACACTTTTTTCTGTGTAACATATTTATGAATTTTTTTTTTTGTTTGCTTATTTTAGTTCAAGAATTGTTATGTTTGTAATAATTTTTTTTATACTACTAAACTCCAAATAATAAATAAAAAAAAAACTTTATTGATCGGTTAACCGATGAATTACAAAATTAACCGATTAAACCAAAACCTCGGTTTAAGCGATTAACCGGTTAAAGCAAAAGCCCGATTAAATGAATACCCTGGTAAATAGTAATTTGTGCGGGAGTATTCTAAATATTAATTATATTTTTATATAGATGAAATCTCTGGAGATATTTCGAACGGGTACTCTAAAACGATAAGTTGCAATGGTTCTTAGACGTCACGACTTATTAATCACCTTAAATTAGTCCACATGCTTGGCATTAATGTGCTCCCAATAAAATTAAGCTCCGTTTGAAGTAGTTCTAAAGAGTAACAAATAATACTTTACTAAAATAGCTGCCCAAAATTAATCATTGGTTGAAATATTAGCCCGTCGTGTAACCGAGGACAGAATGCCCGTTAAGGCACTAAAACCCCTTAAGTAGCTCTAGCATATCATAGATATGGAAAACATCAATTACTAAAAAACTAAATAATGCCAACATTTTTTTAAATATATAATCCAGACTAAAATGGTCTGATTAAAACTAATTTAAAATGAATTTGAGAGTGTATCTCAAATAATAAATTTATTAAATTCCTATAATTTTTTTATTTGCTTTTGCAAAACGTTTGGCTAGATCAAACATCATTTTACAGTTTCTAAATAACATTATACAATTATCTTCTTACAAATAAAGTTTAGTAAATAAATACCCTGGTATGTTTAAAACTCGAATATCCACAAGGATTTTAACGTGCCATTGTTAAAAACTATGATTACAAAATACGCAGTAAAATATTTAAAAAGGCTGGAACTACAGTCAAATCCACTAGCTGGAAATATTTTAAATGATGGCGGACACACTCGCTTAAGGAGAAGAGACACTGCAGCACTCACCCTATCAGAAGAGCGATAAGCACCTAAATATGTTAACAGAAACCGTGATAAGAAAAATTTTTGTCGGCCACTGGCACGACATGAATTAAAATATTAGTATAAGATTTGATTACTTATTGTTAGTTCATATTTAATATATAAAGATTCAATAAAGAAACTCTGGAAAAAAATAGAAATTGTAAAAAATAAATCTAAAGTTTGGTCAATTTACTGGTCACACTTTTCTTGGATGTTATCGTCAGATATTTGTTAGGTCTTTCCATTTTGAATTGTTTTGTTTTTATTCAAATTAACGTTTTATTTCAAAAAATTATTTGATTTTTGTTTTTTTATGTATTCGAATTTAAACCGGTTAACCGGATATTTTAAAAATGACCGGTTCTTTCAAATAGCAACTATTTGGAATATTCGAAAACCGGTTTTTGAAAAAAGTCGAATAATCGATCTCCCTAGCATATACAGCTGGGTCCTTGAATACTTCCAAGTTGATTTAGCCCCATGTCCGTCTGTCTGTCCATCTGTTGAAAACATGCTCACTTTCGACTCAGCAGAAAAGAACAATATTGGTATCAAATTCTTTCTAGTTCTCCTAAGCAGTTTCGGATTGAAATCCCGCACAATCGGTTCAGTGGAACAACTTCCCTAAACATTTATATTTTTTGCTACAAAAACTAAAATAAATTTGTGACCAAATGCACAGATTTTCATTGAATTTTGGTCAAATTCGTTTTATATGACTGGAAATTCTACAATTTAATTTTATGAAGCTCGGTTCATAATTTACCAAAGACTCCATAAAAAGTCCACTCTCGGAAAAAACGCTAGAACGCCTAAAACCGTTACGAATAATTATATTGTGGTAAAATTTGGTCCCATGTAATTTTCCATAGTTTACCATGTGTTCCATATAAAGCGGCCTTTCGAAAAGCAATTTAGAAAGAATTACATTCTAAAAAATTTGTATTAGGTAGAAATCAGTCTACCGAATTTTGTGATGAAAGATCCATAAGTTACGATAGGCCAAATAAAAAAAATCATTATATTTTATTTAAATTAGGCAACGAATTATAATACTGTAAGTTCAGATTTTATTAAGATTGGCTTATAACCTGTTGATCCCTTATAAATCCGACTCCTGAAGTACTCGAGCTGTCGGTGGAGGGTATTAAAGATTCGGCACATCCGAATATAGCACTCCTCCTTTTTTTAATTTCATTTGGGTCGTTCATTAAAGGCAGATTATAAGGTTATATGGTTATGTAGTTATATTAACAGCAAAAAAAATATAAAAAATAAAAAATTATATGAATGTATTTTGTTTTTTTTTTTTTTTTTGTTTTGTTGTGAATATAATTACATAAAAACCCTAACAACCAGCCTTATGTTAACAACCCGAATAATTTGAATAAATTTGTTATTTTTAACATTTCTTTCATAAGGAAATAAAGTACGTTTAAGACGGCAGTATAGGTAAATGAAACGTGTTTCTAAAAATTTTCGACGTTACGTCCTACGTTAATACGACTTCAATTATGTCCAACGACGTAGATACGCTTTAACGTTCGCTTCAGCTATTGAGTGTCTTTACATTAAATATTATGTATATATTGGGTGATAGGGATATTGGATTTGGTCGTTTGTTTTTTTTGATACCTCGAATTTTTTTTGGAATAAGCCAATCTTTAGGCGTGTGTGAAACGGCAGCAAAGTACTCATGAAAGTAAAATTTTGACACTGTTGAGGTGAATAAAATTTCACTAGTCACCTATAATCCGCCGCCGAATTTAAATTTTGAGTTGAAGTCGCCGCCGGTTCTTTACACTCAATTTTTAGTCAAACTTTTCTTTTTAGCCGTGTTGCATATTTATAAAAGCTATTATAAAATCAAAAATAGTAACATATTAAATTTTTTTTATTAATAACGTTTTTTTTTATTATAATATATGCATGTTGATATCAGTGTCTGATAGAAGTAAAGCACTATTTTTTAAATAAATTTAAAATTCAGTAAAAGACTATAGACCGCTAATTACATTTACATTATAAAAATTTTGTTATATTACCAAGGCACAATCTTGAGTAAGTGTAATTGGAAGAAACCAATCACAATAACATGGAAATACATTCGATTGAGAGGTAATCTAAATAAAAATACAATCTAAATAAAAAATTTAATAAAAATGAGAAATTTCCTAAAAGTTTAAAAAAGCACAAAATATCTGTTTATGGGTTCCAACTAGTAGAGAAAAAAAATCGCAGAAAAACGCAAATGTGTAACCTCTAAAAATTCCTCAATTTTTTTTTACATTTGCAACCTGCTAGCAAATCACATTATAAGTAAGCGAAAATTCTGAAAATTGAAAATCTGAGATTTAGTCATCTTTAATCTGTGTTTTTATTTTTTAAGATGAGAATTAATTACTTTCATTTGCAAGTTTAAGCGGCCAATGTTGGTGGCTTAAACTTAATCTACAAATGTCAACACATATACATGTATAACAAAAGCAGCTGTTAAAATAAAAAAAAGAATGCATATACATAAATGAAAACCGGATTATTCTAGTGAAGATGATTCTGAAAAATATGAAAACGTTAATTAAACAATTATAAGAAGTAAATTTATTTTTATAAGAATTAAAAGGGCCGAATTCCTTCTTCTTCTGTATGAAACTTAAAGTGCATTGATAAAAAGTTGCCATTTTTTGTTATTCAGTATGACAGTGCGGCGAGGTTAAACTTCAACTTTAAAACAGCAAACCCAATTAGTCCTCAATTAAATTTATACTCAGATTAATTAATTATAGTTTGCTGCTAAGATTAACCTCGATGTTAAAAACCCACTCTTAGACTTCTGTTAAAAAATATCATCAAACAATAGTTCTTTTCTTTATGTCGAAATTAAACGTTGTCAAAAATGTTATTATTCCACACAGCTCAACCAAGAAATGTTTCTACCACAGACAAATTTTTTTTTTTCACAATAGAAATTTGCTACCGTTTCACACACACCCTTTCTGTACCAAACACTGTTATTTCCAATTTTAAACCATTACGATCGATCGATCCATTACATTCAACTAAAGTTGTGTCATCAGCAAACCGAGAAATCAACAGACTATATTCTCCAACAATTTATAGGGTATAACAACAGTACTTTTTTGCATCAAATGCGTGTATGTCAAATGTACACTAAACGCATACTTCAACACAAAACCAAAGAAATATTTAAAACGACAAAATAAAAAAAAAATCAACTAAAAAGATATAACATGGCGGCTTTTTGTCGCCAATGCATTTTGACTGAAAATAATACGAAATATGCAAAACAAGTGCCAAAAAACAAATGCAACAACAACTGCAACATCGGCAAAACTATTACACTTACATACAACAACTGCAGCAACAACAACTATAGAACTTAAGTGACAAAGTCCAAACCAAAAAAAAGAGATGCAGAAACAAAAACAGAAATTGAAATGTTGTTGCAACTGCTGAAATTCTACTCAAATTCTTTGATATAAAACGAGAGTTTTTTGTTTTTTTTTTTGTCTTCTTTTGCAACAAAAAAAAACAGCAACATAACAATTGAACTTTTAAACAGCCGTACAAAGTCCATCCAAATCGAAAAACTTTAATGAAAGAAATATAATAGAGAAACAATCAACCGAAAAAATGAATGAATTTTATTTTTGATTCAAAAAATCTAGAACAGTGAAAAAATCCTTGTATATATTTTGACAGGGCGCCGCATTTGCAAAAGTTTGTAATTTTTTCGTATAAACTTTTGTCAATTTAAGTTTTTTTCTTTTTTTTTTTGTATTTAAATTGTTTTTAAACTAAATAATGTTTATACTTAACTAAATACTTTCGATAGACTTTAGCTTGAACATTATTAAAACAATGGACCACAATATAGTGAAACTCTAAAACAGATCTATAGTACAGAATATATCTGTAAATATGAGCTATATTTAAGACTAGCATTTAACCCGCTACTTCGTTAGCGTCTCCTTTTCTTTTTTCGATTTAGCGAGAGGCCAACCTCCCGGCCAAATTTCAACATTTTAGCTTCAGGCGTTTAGGACGTGGGATGACGAATCAGTCAGTAACTTTACATTTTTATATTATATATGTAGGTAGATGAAGAAAAATATTTTGAAAAAAAAAATAACAGAATTAGGTACAATTTCACCCCTTAAACGTTCGAATTTCGAAACGCATCAATTTGTATTTGTATTTTTTACATAATTTATGAATGTGATATATTTTTTATTTTAATGTTTATCGGTTTAAAAGATAGATGGCATAGCAAAAAAGTTTTAATATACAGGTTTTACCCTTTTACTTCCCAAAAAGGCCGAATTTCAAAAAAGTACCAGGCACCTGTCCGCTTATTTTTTATTGAACAACAATAAGTACTAAATTTTTGAATTAAAAAAAAGTAACAAAAATAGTTACGGTTATTACCCCTTAAATGTCCAAATTTCGAAAAAGTACCAAATTCGTATTTGGATTTTTTAGATAAGTTTCAAATGTGATAGAACCCATATTTCTATGTTTATGGGTTTAGAAGACAAAAAACTACCAAAATACAGATTTTACCCGTTTACTCCCTATTTCCCCTTTTTGGTACTTTTTTTCTTCCCATTGAAGCATAAAAAATTTCAATATTGTAGTGGGAGCCCATAATTTAATATGTATATTTATAAATAAAAAAAAAATTATAAGAAAAGTATCAAAAATAGTTACGCTTTTTACCCATTAAACGTCCGATTTCGAAAAAGTACCAAATTCGTATGTGGACTTTTTAGATAAGTTTCAAATCTGATATAACCCTTATTTCTATGTTTATGGGTTTAGAAGATAGATGGGGTGACAAAAAAGTACCAAAATACAGGTTTTTCTCGTTTACTCCGTTAAAGGGCTGAATTTTCATTAAGTACCAGACACCTGTCCGCTTGTTTTTCTAAAGAACAACGATAAGTATTAGATTTTTTTTGTATCTTTTTTAGTTTTGGAGATATAAGGTTTACGAATTTACCCGTTTTTACCCTTTTTTATCCCCTAAACATTCGAATTTCCAAAAACCCCGTGTTAGTGGATCGATTTGGGGAGAGGGCAACCCCTGGTCCAAATTTCAAGTTTTTAGCTTCAGGCGTTTATGTTGTGCGATGATGAATCAGTCAGTCAGTCAGTGAGTCAGTAAGGTTACAATTTTATATATATAGATATGTAGATTAAAGTCTGGACAATTTCATAGCTATTGTGGTCTATACAATAAAATAAACTAAACTGCAGAATACAGTTCAGCTTTTAGACTAGAATAATGTCCAGATTACAGTTCGGGCTATAGACAAAACTATTATCCAAATAATAGTCCAGGGTATAAGAATGTACTATAATTTTGATTACAGTCTAGACTATAAAACAAACTAAAATGCAAAATACAAAGACTATACAGTAGGGTATTCATTTAATCGGGGTTTGCTTTAATCGGTTAATCGCTCGATTAATTAACCGAGGTTTTGGTTTAATCGGTTAATTTTGTAATTGATCGGTTAACCGATTAATAACGTTTCTTTTTATAAATTAAGTAATTTCAATACATAAAACTGCATAAATTATTTATTATTTGAAGTTTATTTTTAAAAAAAAAGCAATTATAATACAAACAAAACAATTCTTGAACTAACAAGATCAAACAAAAAAATAATTCATAAATATGTAATACATTTTTTTTTAATTTATATATATATATTATCCCCCTAATTCATAAAAAATAAAACAGTTTAATTGAAGGTTTATTAAACAAATTTTCATAGAAAATTCGTTTCATAAACCTTTTATTAACCTGTTTTATTTTTTGTGAATAAGGCCGTATGTAATAATCTAAAAATTAACTGTTTCATAATTTTATTAGTTATTTCAATAGTTTAAGGAGACTTTAAAAATAATCTTTTAAAAATTTGTTTAGGGTTTAAGCGATTCTTTTCTTTAGTTTTGATAAATCTTGACTTGGAAAAAATTCTTTCACTTATCGTTGATTTTGGAGAAATCGAACGCAATCCATAATACAGAATATCTAATTTCTCAGTCCTTTTCCTGGATTTCGCTAAACGTATAAAATCTTCCATTATGTCATTAGAGTCCTGTTTTATTTTTTTTAAATTTTCAACTCTTCTAATTGTTTTGGTTTATTCTGTTAAAAGTTTGAGAAAATATGAGAAGAAACAAATAAGTAAACACATACATACATATGGAAAGTTCCAGCGAAAAGTATCCTTTTTGTAACGTAACGCCAGAAGTAATTTAAATCGTTTATCAAATATTGTATGCGCATAATTTACTTTTTTATGTGTTGTGTAAAGCGCAACTAGCTCTACATTATGCTACAAAAGGGATAACTTTTGAACAACATGGTCTAAAATACAAGATTATTTGCTTTCTGGAGTTACATTACAAAAAGTAGGCTTTTCGCTGGAAATTCCCATATGTACCTTAAACGAGCAAAGATTTTTAAATTTGATAAATTGGAAAATAAATCTTTATAAGTCCAAAGCTTATTTAAAAAGGTTTTATTCGAAAAGTCTTGCTCAATTCGCAGACTTATGCAGTTTTGTAGTGCAAGTCAAAGTCCACTTCTGTTCTTTTTAACGTCACGCCGGCGCATTTTTGCTTATATCTTCAAATCCTTAGAGTTGATTGTTGTAAATTGTTTTCTGAATATAGTGCTGCTTTATTACTTTGTAATATAAAAAAAACTTTTATAAAAATTGACTTCTTCATTTAATTTTTTTACATTTTGTCGTACAAATATCACGTCACGTCACAATGGAAATGCCAATATAAAAAGTACGTGAAATAAAAAGCTGTTGACAGCAAAGACCTATTTAAAATGAAGATCCCTTCTGTGTTTGTATGAAAAAATATTTTCTAAACACATACCATTTGCATATGAGACAAAACAAATAATTACAAACACAAAAAAATATGTTATAATACTACACAAAATTAAAAATTTTGTTACGTCGGTTAATCGGTTAATCGACTGAAATTAAACGGTTTAATCGTTAATCGAAAATAACCAATTTTATATTAACCGATCAGTTAATCGGATAGTAATTAATCGGTTAACCGATTAACCGAATGAATACCCTACTATACAGTATTCCAAATTAAAGAGTATAACTACTATACCACACACAAAAAAGTAAACTATAGTATAGATTAAAAACTAGAATAAATTCCAGACTAAAGTGGAGACTATAGATAAGGCTATAATCTAAATAAAAGTCCAAGGCTTAAACTAGACTTTAATCCAAATTAGGCTCCAGGTTATGAAATAGTTTCGATATCAGTTCATACCATAGAATGGACGTTAGTTCAAATGATATGTCAAAAATTTTCTAAATTATACTTTATAGCCCGTTTACACTATAACAAAAACTAGTACTTACAAGATTTTAAGCGATATCTAGTTGTTTTTGACTAAATTTCCCGTTTCAGCGATTTCACCATCTCCCAAGGGTCCTTGTCTATTTTCTTTAAGATCTTTAAATAAAGTTAATGTTTCCTTTTTAATTAACATTTGACTTAAGGACATTCTGTTTATTAAACGACTTCTTATTTTTTTAATCTGTTTAATTTATAACGATGTTGAGGTTTCAACAATTTTTTTAATTTTATCAGCGTCTCTGGAACAAAAAATAGATTTCATTGTAGAAGTTTTTATTCCAGTATCAACAGCTCTCTCCCCTGATTTCGAACATTTCAAAATGTTCAGTAAATGTAATTTGAAACTACTCACGACCTTCAACTTGCAACAAGCAGACAACCTTCATATACAAATATATTTGCTTTAAATTTAAACGCGCAATGCCCACAGAAATTTTAAAAAGACGCATCTTCGAAACGACGCAAATCTTAGCGACAAAAACAGGGGTATTGGTGTATATTTCTAGTCATGACTAAAGACTTGTCTATTATCCCAATCATGTGGCCACAAGATAGATGGCAGCTATGTATCAAACAAGTTAAAACGAGCATGATATATTCCCCAGTCCAGTCCAGACTATAGAGTATACTATTACAGACAAAAATAAAAATTGATTTCAATTAAAAAAATTGTGATAATAATTAAAAAATTAATATAATGTGCACCACTAAACAAATTAATAGTATTAATTGAATATTTTTCAATATTAGCAAAATTTTCTGCAGTAATCTTGTTGATATAAGTAAACGTTTTATTTACTTGATTAAATTTTTAATTAAAACTGATTTCATTTCGATTAAAACAAAAAAAATTGGCCATAAACTAGATACAGGCCACATAAATGTCAAGACTATAGATAATTAACAAGGTTATAGTCCACATTAAGCCTGGGTAAAGTGTGTCTAGTATACATAAGTAATAGCCTGGGGTAAATATAAGCATATAGATACCAGGAAATGGTGTTCATACTATTATAGACTTAGATGCGGGCATGTTCTAGAAATCGAAATGAAGTGTTATTGAAATCAAAAACTGTAGTTTTTCCTGTTTCTTGG
Source organism: Pollenia amentaria (assembly GCA_943735925.1). Classification (NCBI taxonomy): domain Eukaryota; kingdom Metazoa; phylum Arthropoda; class Insecta; order Diptera; family Polleniidae; genus Pollenia; species Pollenia amentaria. The sequence continues at coordinate 179,192,728 of OX031007.1, read as the reverse complement.
AGTTGTTCTTGTAAAGCTCATTGGTCAAGTATATAAATAGGAATATTTTTATGAACTTCCGTATTCAAAATTTGTTCGATTTTAAGTCCAATTCATTTCGATTTTTATAGTCCAGACAAAATACAGGTGAATGCTATAGTAAAAACCAAACTATAGAAAACTTATTGGCCAGGTTATATAAATAACTATTTTTGAGATTAAAGCCTAGTTTTTACAATATCGTGAACACTAGACTGGAGTTAAGACTTTAGCAAAGGATACATAGCAGTATGATCAGAATATACTGCCATGTAGATTTTAATCCAACTAGATTCCCGATTATTACTAGAATAAGTATAAGCAAAAGTTAAACCAATAACAAAAGTTCAGATATTATAGCATATAGATAGACTAATATATAAGTTTTGGCTATGTTCGAGAAACTATATTAGACTATAGTTTAAACCTTAGTTCAGATAATAGACTATAGTAAATAATTTATTTTGTATTATGGCACAAATTTCATGCCTAACTTTAGCCTTAAATACAGACATATCGTTACCTAAACCATAAAAAGCCCTTGCTAGCAAAAAATTAAAAATTGTCTGTTTCATTGATTCTGATATATTTAATCAACACAAATGTCTACAAATGGCTGGAATCTTTCAACCAAAAATTAGCGATTAAATTAACAAAAGATAAACGGCCATAGCTGAAAAAGATTATATCATAAGCGCTTAAAGACCTAACAAACATTTTTCATAATATGCTACATTGTCAAAACAATTGGTAGGTTTTACATAAAAAGTAGAAGAATGTATGAATTAATGTATCAATTTAACATTTTAAATAGTTTTTTAATATTTTAAATAGTTTTTTGCTTCTTCTCTAAAATTTTCAAAATTTTAGATAGGGCCTTTTGCGTTTTATGTAACGAGATATATTTATATATTAACTTACCCCCATATTCATAAAAAATATTTTAGGTTTAAAGCAGGTTAATGAAACGAATTTTCTATAAAAGTTTGTTTAATAAATCTTTTATTAATAAAAAATATTTTTTATGAATACGAGGGTTACTCTGTACGGTAACGCTTTTACTTACAATCAATCCTATTTCCGTACCCTGATTCTTGTCACCTTTACAATAACATACTCTCATTCTCATTTTATACACCTGTGTGCAAAAACAATTGCCGTTCTCGTTTTTATTGCAAATTTTCACCTAATGAATTAAAAATTAATTAAATTTTCGAGTATTTTGCATGCATTTCCCAAGTGATTGATGATCTACAATTACAAGACATTAAAATTAATGCTAAATTAATCGATGATCTTAATCAGTTAAAATTTCAAACTTTTACTAATTGTTTCTCTGAAAATTTGTTGTTTTCTTTACATTTCTCGTCCCCTTCAAATTGCTTACAAGAATTTCTTTAACATAGAAAAAAGTGTATTGTGGCTGCAACATGCTTGCAAACCTTTGGCAGCAACATGAATAGGAAAATAAAATTTTTGAAATTTTTTAAATTTTATTATGTTTCGATCATGCAGATAGTTTTGAAAAGCACTTAACACAATTTATTACTTGCGATTAGCGGAAACTTATTTTTTTTGAAAAAGGCGTCAAAGTTCTTTAAGGCAACAAAAAATGTGATATGACGCAGTCAAAGAAAGACCGTTAAATTGTTTCACGCAAAACGTGAGGCAAATGAAAAATATTTAAAAAATACTCGTTTATTTAACTTCTGGCGTTATTTAATTTATACCGAAAAATTTAAGTTTTCCAAAGAATTTCGATATTTCGAATTTCATATAAAAAGCCATAAATATTTAACAAAAATTGAAATGAAAAGTGAATGATATTGACTTACTGCCTGTTCTTCGATTTCGAACGTTATCGTTCGGATTGAAAATAACATTTAAAACAAATACAAATTTTGAAGTTTAGCTTTATTTTTAAATAACATTTTCTATGCGAACTTTAACGTTCGAAACTGTTGAACAAAATAAGCTTTTTGGATAATTTCGAAATTTCTGAAATTATATTCAGCATCTTAAATTTATAAAAACAACGTTAAAATTTGCCTTATATAATGAAACATTTTTGAAATTTTTATTAACCAAAAAAAAATGTAATTATAAAAGCTTATAGAACATTGTGAGGAAATGTAGTATTTAAAAAAATTTGGAAAATATTTTAACTCAATTTCGAATTTTTTTTTTTTTATGAAAACAACTTTATACTCTGCCAAAAATCATGAAAATAATATATTTGGAATTAATGAAAAAATTATATGTTCAAAGCAAATGTGGCTACCAAGAAACACGTACGTTGTTACAATATCAAGGACATCACTCAACTCAAAACGAACAATATAAAATCATCCTTTGGGGTTTGCATTGAAACCACAGCTATCATGAGATTTTCAAAAGGATCTTAACAATAATCGGTTTTGTACTCATAACGAGGCTAAAGATTTTATTTTTAAAGTGTTAGATCCAGCTTTGGCAATCTTGTAAAGTTTCAGCAATTTTTATTTTCAAGCACTTACATAAGTTTATCATTCAAGACTAAGGCCTCAAATCGATACCCAACAGGACTAATTAGCAATCGGATGGGAGTACTTTCGAAAAAAAAGTTTTCTTTTAAAGAGTTAAATCTTCGATGGAGGTTTTGATAAAATGCTATTCAAAAATAAACAATTAGTGTCAATCTTGAGATGGTGTATGCACCCAGAGAAAAAACATTTTTCAAAAAACCAATTTTAAAGAAAATGTTTAAACCTGTTATTGTTAATTTAACCATATTATTGTCACCGGCAACCATATTAGGTTTAAATGTATCCTCCATCAAGAAGCCACAACCATATTATGGTTGCCTCCAGACTTGTTATGGTTAATTATAACAAAAAATATGTTTATCACTTATAATAGCATGGTTGGTTTTCAACCATAGTATGTTGCTCTTGAAAAAGAGATTAATACTATTGTTAATTTAAAAACAAATTATTGTCGTATTTATCCATAACATGTTTAGAGGCAACCATAATATGGATGGAAGACTAATTTAATCATAATATGGTTGCCGGTGACAATAATTAACCATATGTTTAAAATATTTTGTTAAAAATAGTTTTGTTGGAGGTGACCATATTGAAAAATTTTTTTTCTGTGCGTGTTTATGCCCACACGCACACTATAAAGCAAATGTATTTTTTTTTAAGATCTTTTTAAAATAGAAAAGTTCAAAAAGTTGTTTTATTTAAGGAAGTTTTGCCGCGTTATTAGTTATTAAGGAAAGTGCTCCAAAAGTTATCAAAGTTATTTTCGCGAATACATAATTTTTCATTATTAAAATTTGGTTTGTAGTGCTTAATTCCCCATTCTCATTCTTGATAAATACACTGAAGTTTATTGTTAGAGGATAAGCTATTTCCTATGCGCCGTATTCTTGTAAAATGTAACAAATCACATTTTTGTTATAAATTAGTATAATTTAAAACAAGTAAGAAAGTTAATTCGGTCACGCCCCATTATATGACACCCTACAGTACAGATGATCTAGATTGCAATCAAATTAGTTGGGACAAAAATTGATTTAAATATCAACATAAACAAAATGGTTTATGGGCACAAAGACTCCATTCCGTACGACGAAATCATGCATTTAACTAATGGCAAATTGTAATAATGGCCCTTAGTGTAATAAGAGTTAGCCAATTGAGTATTTCTCCATTATGTGCTATAGTGCCAAATGAAGTAGATTCAAGTGATATTCATAGAAGTTGACAAATAGCCCACACCTACTTTTTTTTAAAATTTTTGGAAAATAATTTATGGAAAGAGCAAAATATTGAGAAGTTTCGGGAGAGAGTATTTAAAGTTAGGCGTTGTGATGGGACCGAAGTTTTACCATATTTCAAAAAATAAGTTTATTACATTTTGTCGTATACAATAAATGTAGAGCGTATTATTAAAAAAAAAAATGTTAAACAAAAATAATGTAAGAAACAAATAAGAAATACAAACCTTAAGGTCCAATTATACGTTACATAAACATAATGTCATAACCGTAACCATAACCATAACCATAGACACTGAAATTCAATTGGTTTGTTTGGTTATGGTTATGGCGTTATGATAAGTCACCTATAATCAAATTCAGTGTTGCCAATAATGTTGGTTCAAACAACTTTTGTCCTCCCAGCTCATATGGTATGAGCGTATTGTGCAAAAAACATTATTTCAGTAAGAAAAATGTAGTTATTTGTCAATAACTGATTTTTTAGTTTATACAATTAGTAAAGTTTATTTCGGGTGAAAGGTTAAAGATAAAATTCATCCAATCGTCCAATTTGGGATTTTAGAACAACATAAGTTTCGAAAAAACCAAATTTAAAAGAGAACAGCAATTGTACAAAATTTAAGCAATCAAAAGGAATGGCTTTATATTAATATGTTTTTTATTTTGTTTTTAATAAGTGTTTCCTTTTTTTGGGTTAAAAAGAAAACATTTTCTTTTATTTAATTTTTTTATATTAATAAACAAAATTATTTCTTAATAAATTTTTTTGTTTTCAATAATTAGTATTGTGGTTATTTTGTTGAACTATTCATGGTTTTTAATCCAAATTTTTACTATTTAATTAGGCTTAAGTTCATTAAATTTAATTTTCATTAAATTATTTTTATGAAGAAAGGAATTTTACAACATGGAAAATTAATTAAAATTGTTATTGATAATTTTCATTCTTGACTGACCTGGGATTCGAAGCCAGGCTGGCTGGCGTGTGATTCGAACCCAGGCGGCTGGTTACCCTGACATGTTTCGACCCCAACCACTAGGTCTCCTCAGAGGGATTTGCCGTCTTACACTCGCAGCCATCGATGACTGCTGACGTCAGTAGTCAAACATCAATCCTTAAACCAAATTGTATTTTAACCTTTGGTAGATCGAAATTTGCTTTTTGAATGATTATCCATTTTTAATTGATCTCACATGTTTTCCTTACTTCTGTTTTTTCGTACTTTTGTCAAGAATTCTTCTTGAAGTCCAAAGTACATTTTTTGTTTATCATGTTTTTGTCTTTCTTTTTTCTTGTTGACATTTTTCAGCACAACTTGAAGGACAAATGAACACATAGAGCTTGTGCCTTAGCTTTAACAATAATTAGTATTGTGGTTTTTGTTTTCTTTTTAAATTTTGACACTTGTAAGGAAAATTTTTTTTTCAGAAATTATAAGTTTTTTAAAGAATATAAATATATGGCAACGCTGATTGTACCAATGCTTCAAAATTAACGCTTAAAATTTTAAATAAAAATTACATATTTTATATTAATATGATTTTTATTTTGTGTTAAATAAGCGTTTTTTTTTTTTTTTGTTTAAAAAGAAAAAATTTTTTTCTTTAATTTTTTATATTATTAAAAAAATTAATTCATAGTGCATTTTTGTGTTTTCTTTTAAAATTTTGGCACTTGGTTGAAAAAATTTTTTTCTTTAGAAATTATAAGTTTTTTAAACAATATATATGGCAACGCTGATTGTACCAACGCTTCAAAATGAACGCTTATATCTCAATACGAATTCGAACATTTATTTCGTTTAAATAACGAAGTAACTCCAAAAAAAAATTCTATTATAATAACCCAATTCACAAGGTGTTCTAAAGTGCTAAGTTCTATTTTACGCTTGTTGTATTATAATATGACAAATTAGTGTACAAGTCAAAATTAAATTTCATTTGATTAATAACGCATATAGACAGTGTTGCCAGGTAATTTTTTTCTTCCAAAAAAAAATTTTAAACCCCCAAAATTTAACGTATTTTAAAATGGTACATGAATTTCTATAGAAAGTAACAACAAAATTACAAAATAATTATGACATTGTTTGTGCTTTCAATGTTATTCTTTGGCGTTGCGCTGCGTTTTGCATGATTAGGGCCTTAATTAGTAAAAATTTGCTATTTTTTAAATATTGGAATTAAGCTTCTTCAAATATATCGAGTGTTGCAAAATCATTTTCGTTTATTTTGTACATCTTATCGGAATTAAAAAGTTTGTGCATTTCAGGTGTTTGATTAAAGTTGTGACACGTATTTTTCAATGAATACTTCACCCTTAAAACTCTTTCTTTTTTTAATCTTTTCAAAACCTATATTTGCTCAACTAAAAACAAGCTGTAAAATATATTTAGTATTACTTTATTATTGTTATGTACAGACAAGCAAATACTGAAAACCCCTTAAACCCCCCTAAATATAAATTAATACCCTCCAAATTTTCCCCCTAAGAATTTGTACCCCCTAAATTTTCCCCTTAATGAAAAAACCCCCTAAATCTGGGGGAACCCCTGTAATCTTAATACTCTGCATATAGATCACATACACTTCATAAGAACAAATTAAATTTCCATTGGCATTATTCATTAAAAATAAAACAGGTTTAGAAAATATTTTTAAAAAGAATTTTGTATGAAAGTTTGTTGAATTACAGGAGTATTTTTTGTTTCTGTAGAATTAGAAAAAGTTATAAAATTGTTGCATTTGAATACATGTTTGTTATTCACATTGTAATTGAATGTTGAAAAAAATAAATCATTTAAAAAGTGATTTTTAAAGTAAGAAATAGGCAAGACTGTTTTGCACTTCAAAAAACTTCAAAATCAAATAAATCTGCACAGTTGGCAACGCTGCATATAACTTAGTTGTATTATATCTTATGTTTTAATTTATTTATTCCCATTTATTTTTTTCCCCTATTATGTATTATCTATAAATATAAATTTGTTTTAGATTTTTTATTAAATTCTACTGTAGATTAAATATGGGCATTTCCATTAGAATGTCAACCACGACTCAAAAAATAAATAGCCTTGAAACTATTTTTCGAATATGGTAGAAAGTAAAAAAACACTCAAACTTTACTATGCAAAGGGGTTTACAGCTTATTACAATTTTTAAAGAGCAAAAAATAAAAGTTAAAACTGACTATCTCTTCGATTCATTTTTAGTAACTGCAATCAACAATTTTCACTTTTCTGCCGATTAAATACAGATACTGGTAACATTGGAATTATACCTTAAAATTAATGTTACAACAATAATGAACAAAATTCACGAGGAGGGACCAAATATATAGTTTGATTAGCGGTATATTTTTTGGTTTGCTTTGGGTGCTATTCAAATGTCACGTACGTGGTGCGAAAACATCATTTGTCTATGTCATTGGTATTTGATCAGTCGAACGTGTTTCAAAATAAAAGTTCAAAGCAAGATATTTGTTGCAAAAAAATATTGACCGGAATTTTTTTTTGAATAGGTATAATAATAATCTTATAAGCTGTTAAACGTCGTCACGTACGATATTGTATTACTATAAATTCAACTAAATGTATCATCTTATTATGTTGGTATTAGGTTGAAATTTGATCAAAAATTATTTTTTTGCAGTCTTAATGATCTAAACAATTATAATTGGTATCGGTCCATATTTGACTACTCCAGAAAATAGCTTTTAATGTTGTAACTTTCTAATAAATGCTGGTATTGACATAAAAATTGGCGACAATACCTTTTACGACAAGTACTATATCGTGATAAAATGTTGTGCTGATAGGTCCAAAATTAACTATAGGTCCCATATAAACCCCCTTCCTAAAATCGCTGAAAGGCAAGAAAACCTCATATAGATGAAGATATCTGAATAATATACGGCACAAATAACTTTTATATAACTCTTAACGTCATAGCATAATTCTGTTCCGGCGACCATGATTGGCGATGGGTTAAAAATAGGGACACTCAAAAATTTGTTTTTAAAATATTATGGTGTAGGGTATTATATGGTCGGGCTTGGCCGACTATACTTTCTGACTTGTTTGTCTTAAGTTTTTGTATGCATATATTTCCCAAAAATATATTTCATATCTTGTAAATACTATAAGAGAAAAATCTGTCACGTACGGTATGTCACGTACGATATTACATTTGGTTCATTATTAAACCATCCAGAAAAATGTTTTTCTTTCCAATTACGGATTATAACGGAAAAATATATGGTTTAATGCAAAAAATTTAAAAAAGGAAAAATACATCCCACAATTCGCAGATTTTCGGATTTTTTTACATTCACCCCAAAATCACTTCCGTTTTATGTCACGTACGATATACACCTATTTTGCTAGGTATTTTAGACAACAAGGTCTCGAATGTAACAATTTTTTTTTTCATATATAGTACCCTCTAAAAGAAACATAATGATTAATAAGTTTTCCAGTTACTACTATTTGCGCAAAAACTCCATCGCTCCGAAGGCGTACAAATGTCACGTACGATGACATGGAAATGCCCATATGGTACTTAAAATGGGTTGATTGATAAGAATTTTTTTTCAACAATTTGACTTATTTCAATTCTTCTTAACTATTTACTCCGGCACCCTGACCCATACTCTGTGTAATAAATCTTAATCCAAATAATCTCATTAACAAACATACGGAAAATGTCATCGAAATATTTTGATTTGTCGATGATTTATTTAATTAGAAAAAAAGAAAAAATTTCAGGCCAAATGAATTTTCCTTGACATCTTTATTATTTAAACGAACGATAATTAATAATTTTATACTCAAACATTTCTAGTGCTTTTGTTGTTGATACAGAAAAAAAATTTATAAATTTTTCATAATACATAATAAACAAGACATCTGTTTTGAGAAATTGCAATTAATAAACAAATACGCCGTATATGAGTACAAACGACTGAGTATCTATGTACAATCAAAATATTCTTAAACACCAACACACACACACAGCCAACAGAATGAAATACAAACAATTGTAGAATTTTTTCAAACAAAACCAAAACAACATTAACAACAACATCATAATCATAATACAGTATGAAGTGAACTATTTTTAGCCACAATTCCACTCGACGTAAAACAATAAAAGCCAATCCAAACAGCCGACAAAACACGACAAATGTATTAGTTATTTAAAATATCCGTTTAAATTATTTTTGTTAAGAATTTCACACCTCTACAACATGTTGCTACGCAGCTGCAACATGTGGGTAAAACGTGTTGCATACAACATATCTACGTCTTAAGCGATCTCAAACATGTTGGCGCTGGACCTTGATGCGAATTCAACATCTTTTTTTTTGTTATCGTTTTTATCGTTGTGGTTTTTTATGACTGGCTGTATGTTGGGTGTTCGGCCGCTCTTTTTAATTGTTGCCATTAAAAAGGCAACAAAAATTGCAGACTGCTAATTAGTGTGTGATATTTTTTATGAATGAAATTGGTTTGCGCTTGAATATACTACGAGTGCTTGTGTGCATGTGAGCGCAACTGAACGAACCACAAAAACTGTTTGTTTGTGACGGGGTGGATGGATATTAAGTTGCCTTAAAACTTTATAGCATGCTATAATTTTTTTCTTTTTTTTTGGCACTTAAAATAATTTGAACTTTGAGATCAATTTTTTAACGATGACAGTTTTATCCACAGTTTGTGCTTATTTTTTTACTAAATTATAATTTAAGGAGTCTTCTGACTGCTGTACAGGCGCGTATGACTTTATTTTTTAAGGGAAAAATCATTGGACAGTGTGGCCATTTTGGCATTTTTGCAGCAAAATTTAGCATTAAAAATTTCTATTTAGCTGCGAAATTTTCATTTAGCTGTTGGCATTTTTTGAAAATATTTTTAGCTCTTTTAGCATTATTTATTTTAAAAATTTGAACGAATAGTTCTATTGATTTTTCTAAAAAAAAATTATAAATTATAATAAATTTTGACTTAAACTAGTTGTACCCAAAATGAAATTTCGTATGAAAATGGATAATTCTTATTTTAAGAAACATCTTAACTGCCCTGTTAAAAAAATACAGGGGACATTAGAAATGTCCTTATCACGACGATTGTAAATTTAATTTGCCCTTTGATATAACGATATAAAAGTACAAGGGAATTTCACTTTGTATTTAGATAAAAATTGAATGGTGTTAATATTTGAAAAAATTGCTCTATACTGCTTTTCTTAAACTATAAAAAATAAAATGATTTAAGAAATTTTATATATTATGGAAATAAATCGTTTAAATTTTGCATAAATCAGAGGTTTGCAGCCCCCCTAAATTTAAAATGTAATCTCAACACCTGTGCTACATATTTATATGTACATATCATATATTTATATGTACCTATCCGACTGCTGTACAGGCGCGTATGACTTTATTTTTTAAGGGAAAAATCATGGAAAATTGACAGTGTGGTCATTTTGGCATTTTTGCAGTTAATTTTATATTAAAAATTTCTATTTAGCTGCAAAATTTTCATTTAGCAGTTGGCATTTTATTTAGCATTTTTGGAACAATTTTTTAGCTTTTTAAACATTATTTATTTTAAAAATTTGGACGAATAGTTTTATTGATTTTACTAAAAAAAAATTATAAATTTTAATACTTTTTGTATCAGATGCTTTACAAAATTCTAGCCACTTGCTTAAATATAACCATTTATTTCCATTTCGTTACAAAATTAGTCACTGACATGTATTAAGTTTCGAATAAAATTTCATACTGGTAATAAATTTTTAACAAAAATCTTTAAAAAAAAATTTGCATTATTTTAGCATTTTTTGAAATCAATTTTGGCATGTTTTGGCCATGTCACGATTTAGCAGTAAAATTTTTTTAGCCCTGGCCACACTGAAAATGGATGATTCAAGTTTTTGTATTTATTGTGGAGCCCATTTTAAGGATGTAACTCAAACAAAAATATCGCCGATATCGATACCGATACCGATACGTATATTGAATTTGGATGCAAGTTAAATTTAACAAAACTCAAGTAGAGTGAGTTATAAATTATAAAAAATTCCAGTGTAAGAGATTATTAATATTTAAAATTTGATATGAATAAGATTAAAAAAACAAAGAAATAAATTTGAATTCATGATAAAATTACCAAAAAATAAAACATTTTTTTTTAGAAAATATTAATAAGATTTTTGTTCAATAATCAAAGTATTCTCAACTTTTGCGGAAATAAGCGAGTTCGCAAGTCCGTTTGAGCCAGGCCTGCAGTGAAAAATAGTCTCTTAGATGCGACAGAACTCATTTGAAATCTTAGGAATTCCTGCGCCATTTTCTTCAAGTTTGGGTATAACATGTCATTGCGCCCGTTAACAAGCGGATCTGCGTCTCGAGAAATATTAGGAGATCTAAAGTATCTCTGGACTTCTTCTTTAGCAGATAGGATGGAAAGAGGCTCATCCTCCTTGGATACCCTTATAATTTTTTCGCAAAAGCTCAAAAGGTCAGTTATTATAATCTGATCAGAACTTGTACCACCTGTAGGTGTGACCGGGTTTTCAACACTTTCGTACTGCAGCGACATGTTTAGTTGCTCAGGAAGACGCTTTTCGGTACGATTGAAATCTTTGAAATATTTGAGCATTGTTTCGAGGTTCACACATTGGAGATAACCCATAGGTTTCATTCTTTTCTAGTTAGAGCTAATGGTAAGTCAGCCGCTAAATTTTTAGACTCCGAACTATTTTCCATCTTCGTTAATGCTTTTATTATAAGAAACAATTTCATTATTCTGTTTTAATTTTATGATCTACTTTTTAATGTGTTATTTCTATAAAATAAGCATAGAAAGTTTAACTATTTGTTCAAAATTACTCCAAAAAGTATAAAAAGTACCGACTTCAAAATATCGCCGATACCGATATATCGGAACATCGGAAGTATCGCCGAGATATCGGTATGGGTATTCATTACATTCCTATTTTTAATATCAACTTACATAAATGTGTAAAAGTATAGATTATTTTTTTAAATATCAATAAATAAAATCTTTTGCTTCATTTTTAGTTCTGAACAAAAGTTTTTTATAAAACATGTTTTCTGACAAATTTTTTTTTTCTATCCAACAGAGTTAACGTAGATCATCCTTTAATTAAATTACCTGTATAGATTTTCCTTAAATTAAAGGTAACAGCTTCTTTCGGGCTGGACTTTTGTATTACAACAACTATAACAAAACAATTTAGTCTGTTTTCAAAACAAAGGAAAGTGTTTAACCTAAGTACACGCTGTTTAACAGCAGAGTACTTCAGAAAATATAGCGTATTTATTAGGGTATTCATTTATTCGGGCTTTTGCTTTAATCGGTTAATCGTTCGATTAATTAACCGAGGTTTTGGTTTAATCGGTTCATAATCGGTTAAAATTGTTATTGATCGGCTAACCGATTAAAAAAGTTTTTTTTTATTTTTTCGACATTGTGGGCCTGGCAGTAAGTAATTTTATTTTATTTATTTATTTGTTTATAACACAATACAAAGATTTAATCTTATATTAAAGTATTGGATAAAATATATGTTAGATTAAAAAAGAGGCATTATGCCATACGTACATACATAAGAAAAATTGATACAATACAATTTAAATCATTTATTCACGGCCTTATGGCTAAGATTAAAGTGTAGTAATTTCAATAATAAAAATGCAAAAATTATTTATTATTTGGAGTTTATTAGTAAAAAAAAATTACATAAAAAACATAACAATTCTTGAACTAAAATAAGCAAACAAAAAAATAATTCATAAATATGTTATACATATTTTTTAATAAATACATAATTATTATGTAGTAATTAAAAAATAAGCTGCAAGATAATTTGATCAGTTATATCAATAGTGTAAAGATATCTTAAAAAATAATCTTTTAGAAAAATGTTAAGAGTTTAAGCGATTCTTTTCTTTACTTTTGATAAAACATGACTTGAACAAATTCTGTCACTTCTCATTGATGTTGGAGAAATCAAAAGCAACCCATAATACAAAATATCAAATTACACAGTCCGTTTCCTAGATTTCTCTAAACGTATAAAATTTTCCATTATGCTATTAGAGTCCTGTTTTATTTTTTTTTTTAATTTTTAACTCTTCTAATTGTTTCGGTTAATTTTGTTAAAAGATTGATATGAGAAATTATAAAAAGAAACAAATAACTAAACACATACGGTCATGTTCTGAAAATCGAAATCACGTGAAATTTAAATCGATATATGTAGAATTTCAATTGAATTCTTGTTAAAATTAACGTAACGATTCCTGATTTCAAAAGTAGTTTAGGTAGCAGATGTTGGTCCTCAAAGTATGAGATATAGAACAGGACATATTTTTATGAACTTTGAACGCGTTAGAGTTTCCAATTCCACGTGATTTCGATTTTCAGAACATTCCGTATACGTATAAAAAGTACGTGAAACAAAAATCTGTTGACAGCAAATACCTATTTAAAATGAAGATCACTAAACACCTTCTTTTCTATGAAAAAATATTTTTCATAGAAAGAAACAAATAATAAAAGACGAAACAAATAATAAAAAACGCAAAAAAATTTTTTATAATACTAAAAAAAAATTAAAAATTTCGCTACATCGATTAATAAGTTAATCGACTGCAATTAACCGGTTTAATCGTTAATCGAAAATAGCCAATTTTAAGTTAACCGATCAGTTAATCGGGTAGTAATTAATCGGTTAACCGAATGAATACCCTAGTATTTATGCATCCGGATGCCACTAAAAATACTTTTAAAATAAATGTTCAAACTGAATTGAAGGTTCAACTGCAGGAAATAATCCTAAATCCCTTAATTAAATCTCTTTCATTTCTTTCTTTTCCATTTTGTTCTTAATTTTCTTTGTAAACAAAAGATTAATTGAAAGTTAATGAAAGTATTGTTAAGAGAAAAAGTGTATATATATGAGAGCATAAGAAAAGCTCCAAAATAGACTTGGAAGCACTGGCCCATACATGAGAGTGGCACTCCATTCTAGGTCGGATATAGGTGGTATAAATAGTAAGGAGATCAGATGGAGTGAAGTATCTCTTACACCGTTTTAAAAAGTCCAGAACATCGAGCGATTCTGATTCTTCTATAATTAACCCATATGAACACAAATACATAGTTGCCAATTTAGCGCTTTGTGCTCTAGATTTAGTGCTTTTTAACTGTCAAAAAGGCGCGTAATTTTCCCTTAGCATTTTTTCTATTGAAATTTTTGACATATTTGTACTCTTATTTGCATATATTAAAATCAAGGCAGATTAAACCAAAATTTGTTACTGTTTTTCAAATACTTCTGTTCTATAGTATACAGAAATGTACATATACTATATAACTACATCCATATCATCTGGTGGTTATTAGTATGCCGCTTCGCATAAATAATTTATATATAACAAGTGTGTCCTCTTAGTAAAACCTTAATCCTTTTTGTGTATATTGAACATTCATATGTATTAAGTAATATTAACCCAAACCATTGCCTCCTCATATCTACAATTGAACCCTTTGAATGTCCCCAAACAAACAATTTTTTTATAGCGTACGTCCACGTACATAATCTAGTAAAAATGGCATGCATCACATATGATACACGGACCATCGCATACGATTCATGCCATTTTTATTCTTTACTATAAAAATGAACCTTCCTAAATTCTTTTATAACTATATGTATAATGAAATTATCTTAAGTTTTATTTTTATTATTATTTTTTGTTATATTTTTAACGTTTTTCAACATGAATAAAGTTTATTTTCTTTGCAAGCGTATCAATCATGACACCTGTGCATCATATGTGATACATTGGACAGTCAAAGGGTTAAGAGTTCGGCACTTTTTGTGCTATGAAGCAAATGAACAATGTAAATGTAAAAATATATATTTGTAATTGTAATTGTTTTGCTGCACATTCTATTTATGGAATTAAGATTTAAATATTTTATTTTGTTTTTTCATATAGAAAACTAATTTGTATACCAAAATTTTAAGGAATTTTTAAATTGTGGCGCCAGCGGTCTAACGCACAGAATTCTGATGATGAGAATTCTGTTCAATAATTTCATGTTGTAAATTCCTTCCTTCAATAAAAATAATTTAATGAAAATTAAATTTGATGAACTTAAGCCTAATTAAAATATAAAAAAATTTTGCATTATATTTCATATTAGTTATATATCTTTAGTTTGCCTAAAATATCAGAAAAAGCTTTGTAAAAATTTTAATGTTTTAATAACACTGGTCGGCAAAAAAAAGTCAGAGGAGAGATAACTTTATTATGTGATTTGCATTGACCTTACCAATGCTGATCCAAGTCTGTTCACAGTTTTATTCAATCATCTCTAATTATCATTTTGTTTACTGATTTTGATGATTTGATGGCTTATTTTATTTGTAATATATCTGGATTTCTGATAAAAATGTATAAAATTTTTCGTGATAATTTTTTTAAAAGGTTTTTGAAAACAAATTTCTGTATAAGTGGCGGTAATTTTGAAAATAAGAAAAATATAATTAAAATGACTCAAACGAAATTTTATTTTTAATCATTTTGTAAATGATCATCATCGCACAAATCGTTGTCAATTTATGATAAAATGTATTAGCATAATCGCTTTACTTCGGGCGAAAAGTAAGTCTAAAAAAACTAGATATAATAGGAAAAACTAAATACTGATTTCAATTTAGCGCTTTAAAATCTTTTTATTTCATATATTTTTTATTTAAAAGGATTTTTTTTTGATAACCATTTCATTTAGTTTTGTATTAAATTTTTTTAGCGCTTTTTAGCCCTTTTTAATTTGGAGCACAGCGCTTTTTGATCAGTAATAGTTCACAACCCTGTATACAGAAGAGGCATGAGACATTGAGTCTTACGGGCATTCAAAGTGACTCTGTTCACAGCTTCAATTTCTGCGCTTTATGCACTACAGCACCAATTTTGCGGTGCATAATAGGGTATTCATTTAATCGAGCTTTTGCTTTTATCAGATAATCGATCGAATAATTAACCGGGTAATAACCGGTTAATTTTGTTGTTGTTCGGTTAACCGAATAATAAAGTTTTTTTTATAAATTAAGTAATTTCAACAAATAAAAATCCATAAATTCTTTGTTATTTGGAGATTTTTAGTAAAAAAAAACAATTACATAACAAACATATCAATTCTTGAACTAAAACGAGCAAACAAAAAAATAATTCATAAATATGTAACACATATTTTTTATTAGTACATAAATATTATGTTTTAATTAAAAAAAACTGTAAGATAATATTATTAGTTATTTCAACAGTTTAAGGAGATCATAAATCATAATATTTTAGAAAAATTGTTTGGATTAAATGTTTAGGATTTAAGCGATTCTTTTCTTTAGTTTTGATAAATCTTGACTTGGAAAAAATTCTTTCACTTAACGTAGATGTTGGTGAAATCGAAAGCAACCCATAATACAGAATATCTAATTTCTCAGCCCTTTTCCTGCATTTATCTATGACTATAAAATATTTCATTATGCCATTAGAGTCCTGTTTAAATTTTAACTCTTCTCATTATTCGGTTAATTCTGTTCAAAGATTGATATGGGAAGATATGAGAAGAATCAAATAACTTAACACTTAGACATAAAAGTACGTGAAACAAAAACCTGTTGACAGCAAACACCTATTTAAAATGACGATCAATGAACATCTTCTTTGTTTGCATGAAAACTATTTTCTAAACAAATACTTTTTGTATATGAGACGAAACAATAATTTAATAAACAAAAAAATACATTATAATACTACAAAAAATTGAAAATTTTGTTACATCGATTAATCGGTTAATCGACTTAAATTAACCGGTTTATTCGTTAATGGAAAATAGCTAATTTTAAATTAACCGATTAGTTAATCGGCTAGTAATTAATCAGTTAACTGATCAACGGTTAACACAATAAATAACGTAGTGCATATATCTTTCCATATTATATTTTATAGTAAAAATTATGCGATAACGTAAAAGAATTTATTTGTTCTACTAAACGATTGTGTCTATATAATGCAAAAAAAAATGTTGCATTAAAATAACTAAATTTTACACATGGGAACTAACTGGGGCATAAAACTCATCCTTTTAACCCCACCCTTATATGAGACCTAGCTAAGCATTCACTATTGCCACAAAACACCCGAAAATAAAAGAGAGAAAAGAATAAAAAATATACTAACATGTACAATTAGTACAACATGTTGTCATTGCAACTAGTACAACACCAACAACATTCATCCATATGCATGATTTTTGTCATGCCAACTTTACAAAATGCATCATCTGCAATTTGCCAACACTAGTTTAGTGTCACTAGTCTTTTTTCACATTTAACATTAAAACGATTTTTTTTTTTTTTTTTTATAATACCCTACCTCACCATAGATAAGAAGGGTATTATGGCTTTGTGCTGAAGTTTGTAAGTCTCAATTTACACGTTTCATCTTTTGATGCTCAACTTCTTTTCAATTCCCTTTTGAAGATGCCATTATGTTCACACGCAGCAACCGCTTTCAACCTTTTTTGCTTCATAACAACAACACTTTTATTCAAAGCGAACCAAAGAGAAATAGAAAAGAAAAAAATTTACATGCAGACATTGTTGTGCATATTCCTACGAATGAGAACACAGAGCGTACTGCCCGAGTACAGGCATCTGCGTACCAACCCCTTTTCTTCTTGCTTCCCTCTCCTGAAAAGACAAGAGTTGAGCATCAAAAGATGAAACGTGTGAATGTAGACTATGTCATAACAAGATGTAATCTTTAAGTATAACTATAACATTACATATACATAAGTCATTTAAAACTTATTCAATAACAAAGGAATAGCAAAGTGCCTCATAAACAAAAGGCAAGATGCGTCGAAAGTTGATTTTATATTTCGGAAACGTTGTTTTCAACGGTGTAAAAATCTGTTATTTTGTATCTGATTGCAACTGGTGATAATAAATAGATTTATTATGACGATTCAAAGTATAATTCGAAATATTAAAGGCGAATTCAAAGAGCAAAATCAAAATGTGATTTACGCTATGTATTCCACTCTTTTTGGGGGGGTGTCCAGCATAGTTTTTCCAGATAACAATTGTAATATGTATATAGAGAATGGTATACATTATTTTGAATATGCCCCCAAATACGAAGCTATTTAACGAAAAAACTGCTTCGATTAGGTACTGGGGTATTAGGTATTAGGGTACTGTCGAATTCGCCTTTATTTCCCAAACTAAATGTTATTTTGTTCTGATGGATTATTAGGCTTTCACGTGGTGGATGTGGTTAAAAAACACCTATTGTGGAAATGTGCTGGCCATAGCTGACAGATAAAGCTTGTCGAAAATCGTTAAATTGTCGAAGCTCACTCGTCACAAAAATCGTCATTGTAAAAAACCACAAACCTTTAATAAATTTTGAAAATTAATTGTTATTTTTAGTTTCCGTTGCTAATAAAATTTTAATATACTTACTCTGCCTTTTTTTGAAATTAAAATAAAAATTTTCTTTTAGAAACTTATTATTAAAGGTGCCCGTAGACGACATGTTTTTTACATCTGACTTGTCAAATTTCCCACTGTAAAATACATACATGTCGTGTGTTTCCTTTAAAACATTGCATCTGTATAAGTCAGACGCAAAGTCATCTGACAAAATTTCAATTAGAGCATGCTCTATTTTCTTCTGACAAACCATCTGACATCAGCTGTGTCAAAAATCTATGTCGGGAAAAAACCGTCAGCGGCGGTGTACTCTTGACGGAATTATTAGCCGGCTGAAGTTAATATTTTACAATACCGATGTATGTATGATAATTTCACCATTGAATATTTCTTATGTTCATATATATAAAAAAAAACGTTTTACAATAATATCCTTAATTGGTTTCTTCGAATTTAAAAAAAAAATGTTAATATGGCTGAACTCTTTTACGGCGCAAATAACATTTTTTGTGGCGGCAGCACGATATTTTGAAACCGAGAACTACTTTAGTTTCTGCAATAACTATGCGAAAAAACAGAGCCAATGTCAGAAACAAACTACATGTACGTATGTGACCAAATATTATAAAACTTCTGTAAAACCGCAATTTTGACAGACATTCACAATTACATATGACTTGAAACGTTGACAAGTCAGATGTAAAAAACATGCCGTATACATGCATCTTAAAGTAACACAACCAAAAAATGTTCCAAATTCATACGAAAAGTAAGAAAATAAACTAAAGCCAAGAAATATCAAACACCTATTTTACACGTCAAAAATCCTGCTAATAAACTCAGACTTTCTGAAAGAAAACTTTCATAGTGTGAACTCAGATTAAAGAGAGTGGTTGTAAAATAGATGTAATAAAACAGAACTAACTGATCAAATAGAACTCTTAAAAATATGCATTTTGCTAAAAAAAAATCGTCTTTAAATGTCGATAACAGCTAAGACATGAAAATTACTGCCAATCAAATAAATTAAAGTATCTAAGAGGCTAAAAAAAATGTGAAATTATATTAAAAGCATTTGTAAATTTTTACAAAATTTGTCATTTGAAAAATCGTCAAATTTAGGGTATGTCTCGTCCAATCGTCAATAGACAATTTTTAACCCAAAAATCGTCAAAATGACGATAAATCGTCAAATCTGCAGCTGGCGGAGATTCCTAATTGCTACTTCTTACCAACAGAGGCTGTTTTACAGTGGAGGTAAGATAGCTCCAGCTCCAAAGTAAGATGTGGGTGTCTAGTTCAACTACATTATACATTCAAATTCACAACTGCGCGTGTTCTGTAATGTCCCATTCACACGTGGGAGCGTTGTCCAACGCACTGTGTTCATCCATTATTTTTGAGCACCATGGGCTCTAAAAGCAGGTTTTCACGTTTACGCTTTAAATCCCAGACCTTATCCCGTTTGACTTTTATTTGATACATTTTATTTAGAACAACTTGACTTTATTAGACAAAGCCCGGTCTACTTGCGTAAGTGTTTTTAGGGAGAATATAACTCTGCGCATTGCATTTTCGCAGGATATTGGAGCAGTCTGGGACTTCAATTTGGCAGATTTCTTAAAAAAAAGTTTTTTATCTTCAGCTTGTAGTTGTGGCAGATGTTAAAAATGCAGGTCTAAATGACGATTTTTATCAGAAGCCTAGGATGGAATTCGACATCATGGCTGTTGCTATTTAAGAGAAACTGCTTTTGCAGTGGTATTTATATACTGATAGAAAAAGCGTCATGACGCTGATGTATTTTGACATCAGTACTATGACAAGTGTCTCCGTTTTTAATGACAGTTTTTTATTGCGACTGACTTAATTTAAAGTGAGAAAATATTATTATTTACTTATCCGTTACACATGTTTGTTTTACTTTTGTTACATTCTGCCCTTTGTTTACAGAAGAACTCTCAATTATAAGACAACAGCAGCATGCCCGATATGGTTTTCGTAATCATTCTACTTTGAAAATTTTATGTATTTAACTAAATAATTTAAAAAAATAGAATATGGGAATTTTTTCCTCTCATTTTGTTTTGTATTTTTTAAACATGAAAATAATTTTAATAATACACAAAATGTGGCCTCGTTTCGATGTCACTGTAGTCATAAAATAACTGACGCATAAAATATGACAAAATTTGAGAATGACGTTCGGCATTGGATTAATGTTCCTTTTTGCCTTATTGATACCATTTGTAATAATATTGAGGTCACAATTCTGATGTAAGGGAATCATCAATATGAAGATGCATTTTTCTATGAGTGAATAGCTTCATATCCTTGATTAGGACCAGCAACAAGATGACCATTTGTGACAACACTCTGGAGTATTAGTAGACGCGCTGTGTTCTAAGGGTGTGTTCTGAGGTACCCGACTGCCTCAAAAACTATTGACCGGTAAAATTTTTCTGGATAATTTATAAAAAGTCGCATGTGGTGTAGGATATCATATGGTTGGGCTTGCCCGGCTATAATATTTAATGTGTTTGTTTTAATTTTAATGTATGTATGTAGTTATTTTGTTGGGTTGACAGTAACATATGTGTTGTTTGTTGCAAGTGTGAATGTGTTTGATGACGATGAAGATGCGATGTGGTGTGATGTGATGGCAAATGTCGTCATTTCCTGCCACCATATTCATCATTCCAATATTTTTGCCAAAATAAAAAACGCATATTTCTTTTTCTGATTTAACACAAGGAAATATGTTCATGTTACCAGCACCAACGACCACAACCATAAATTTTATTTTACAAAATACTAAAAATCTTTAGTTTGCTTCTTTTCCTTTTTTTTCGAAAAAAAAAATAAAAAACCAATTCATTAAAAGAAATCCTTGATATGGATTTTTATAGCGATTATTTTATGGACGAAATGCTAATTTTACTGTTTAAATGTAGAGTTCTGCTTGCAACATTTTGTTTTATGCTCCACTAGTTGTTGTTGCAAGTAACATGAGGAATTTGTATGCGTAGGCGCAAATCCTCTTCATCTATAAAAGACACAAACATAGAAATTTATGACTCTAAATGACACATTAAGACGCCAGATAGTTAAATATAAAAAATTTTAGCCTCTTCCAAACATGATTATAAACTTATTTCCCTATTTGTCTGTCTGTCTGTCTGTCCAACCCTCAAATTGCTACAATTTAATATCATTGCAGAATTACCATATTTAACAAACAAAAACTGCATTGAAAAAAAATTTGCACATTCCAAAATTTTCTATAAATATTTAAAACTGTGTATGCATTTCATTCTTTTTAAATTATTAAAATATTTTTTGAAAAGTTTTTTTCATGTTTTCTTGGTTGTAAGTATAAATTATGCTGTTTAAAAAAGGTTTCTTTAGATGCCACCTAAGAAGTGGAGACATTTATGTTTTATTTACGTGGTGACAATGTAAAAAAATAATTGGCGCCATACAGTTTTGGTATGTGTCAAGTTCGGATGGTTTTGAATTACTGCATGTTCTTGTTTGTGGAATGGCCATACAAATTTAAATAATCGTGATTTGGTGATTTGGTTATTTTATATTCTTAAAGAATCCTTAAAGTTTTTTTTCGCAAATTATGATGTCTATATTATTGATCATTTTGCACCTGCATTTTCTTTATAACAACGAAATTTCCATAAAAAAAGGAATAAATAAAATTTTAAATCTCAAAAATTCTAAATTAATACTAATAAAAAAAGTCGTCGCTGTTTTTTCTAGCAGTGGGTCTTTTATCTAAAATATTAAAATATCTGCACATATTTGAAGAACAGAAATGAATTATGATCGATAAGTGTGACTTGCATCTGCATTTTTTGGCAATAAATGAATTTAAATCACTCTCATTCCTTGGAACCAGAAAAGTACTCCACAATGCACTAAATCCATCAAAACATATGGGTCAAGGTCTGAGTTATAAAATTAAAAATATTTATTTATTTACATATCGCACTGCTTCCTCTAAAGAGAGTCAACTCAAAATTTACAAATTTTCAGTAGAGTTAAAAAACTGTTTTTTTTTTTTTAATATTAACAATGAAAGTAAAAAAAAACTATGGCATTGTAAAGAAATACGAGTAAGAAGTAAAAAACGGTAGTTGTTTTTGTGATTTTTTCAAGTTTTTTGAGTTGATCCGCTTTATGTGAAATTTGTTCATTTCTATAGCGATTTCATTTCGAGTTGTGCCAGTTTAACTGCAAATAGAACATCATCAAAGTAAACCGTTTTGACATAACCACTGGCACAACTTAAAATATTTCTCTTTTGTTGAAACAAAACTGATATGAGTTCAGCTTTCATTTGGGGGACAACTCAAAACATTTCTCTTTCGTTGACTTTGGAAAAGCTACTTTTCTATCAAGAAGAGGGATGCAACTGTATTTTTTTTTTTTTTTGGCGAAAAAGTTGAGAAAATGATGTAAGATTTTTACAGTGGGTAGATATGATCACTTTACATCGATTTCTTGCAAAAAGTTAAAATTGAAAAATTTTGAGTTGACTCTAGGGAGATCGGTTATTCGACTTTTTTCAATAACCGGTTTTCGAATATTATGAATAGCTGCTATTTTAAAAAACCCGGTTTTCTGTTTAGCAATTTTTTAAATAACCGGTTAACCGGTTTAAATTAGAATACTCAAAAACACAAAAAGCAATTATGTTTTTAAAATAAAACGTTAATTTGAATAAAAACAAAACTATTTGCAAAACAAAGGAACCAACAAAATACATAGATATGACTTAAGCCTCTAGTACACGGCATGTAAAAAGCCACATGCGCATGTGGTTCTGACGTAATTTTGACGTCATCACACAACATGCAATGCTTATTGTGGCTTTGCATTGACGTCAGAATTACGTCAGAACCACATGCGCATGTGGCTTTTTACATTCCATGTACTAGAGGCTTTAGATTAGACCTAACAAATATTTTACGATAAAATCCAAGAAAAGTGGGACCAGTAAATGGATCAAACTTTAGCTAAATTTTCAATAATTTTTTATTGGTTTACTAAACTTTATTTGTAAGAAGATATTTGTATAATGTAATTTAGAAACTGTTGAATGATATTTGATCTAGACAAACGTTTTGCAAAAGCAAATAAATTATAGGAATTTTATAAAGTTATTATTTGAAATATTCTCTCAAATTTATTTTGAATGAGTTTTAATTTGTTGGTGGTTAGGCTATCTATTACTACGTTTATACGCACGGCTTATTCGCAAAAAAATTATATTGCAAGAAGAGAAAATTGCCGCATAAACAGTGAATTAAATTTTTATTTGCGAATAGCTAACTCACGAAAACAATTCCTGATTAACGACACTATTTGCAAATAAGATTTAAACATTGCCACACTTTTAACGGTTTTAAGTTTTTATTTCGATGTGACTCATCCATTTGACAACAAATTTAAAATAAACTAAAAATTGTGCAAATAAAATATACAAATACAACATTATTTTTGATTTTTTTTTAATTTTTAATTTACCAAAGGATTAAATTTTTCATCTGGCAACACATAAAAATAAAAATTTTCTGTAAAAAAAATTCAGTAATTTAGTTAATTGCAAATAGTTTTTATTTGCAAATTGGCTACGTATAAACGTAGTATATATAAATCAACCATATTTTTCAAAAGTTGCAAACAAAACCTCTTAGCCAGGATTATCTATTTCAAATTATTTTGTTTCAGCATTATAAAATCGAATAGTGAATAGTGAACTGAACATTCTTTTTGTGTAAAATATTTGTCAATTCGTCGACTACAATTTAAAACATTCCATGACATTGTTTGATTTCTTCAATTTTGTTTTTTAGTTCTTGGTATTTTAATAAATAAAACTGGTAGAAATGTTTCCCATATCGTTGATTCCGCCGTAATGCTGTAGTTTTTAGCATTAAGAGATGCCAGAACTACTTAAGAGTTTTTAGTGCCTTAACGGGCATTTCGTCCCAGGCAACACAACGGGCTAATATTTCACCTAATGATTCATTTTTTGCAGCGTATTTTAGTAAAGTATTTATTATTTGTCGTCTCCTTAGAACTACTTCGAACGGAGTTACGTTTCATCACATTAATGTCAAGCATGTAGACGAATTAAAGGTGATTAATAAGTCGTGACATGGAAGAACCTTTGTAACTTATCATTTTAGGGCACTTCAAGCACCTTAGTTTGTCTTTTTAATCGTGTTCGAAAAATATCTAGAGATAACCTTTATATAAAAATATATTTAATATTTAGAATACTCTTGCACAAATTACTATTTACTTTTTTGTTTTTTTTTTCTACAAGAACCACACGCTTTTATAAGCGATTTGTATTTACAGTGTTCATAATGTTTTTTGACCTTTGTTACATTTTGCTTTGACATTCTTTATAAACAGTTTAAGTTTGGCCAATATTCAATTAGAAAATGCTTAAATCAAGGGTACATCTTCAACAAGATTAAGGAAAATGTATATAAATTACACATTACTAAAATAACCGGTTTATTATACCAAAATAACCGGTTTATTCGATATCCGAAAAATGGGCATTTTAAAATTACCGACTTGGGCAAAGCTAAAATAACCGGTTAAAACCGGTCGAATAATAACCCTTCGATCTCCCTAGTTGACTCCTTTTTAGAGGAACCGGTGCGATATATATTTCCCTTAATTCCTGAGGAGCGTAGGGCAAGTTTCTATAGTTCGTTCCAGGTTTTATCCATTTGATTTTTTTGGCATTGGTGTTGTTCTTGGTCGTCTATGGTTCCTATATCCTTGGGGGTTCCACCACAGTGATCGCCTACATGTTTTCTGTACGTCCTGTCTAAGGATGTGGCGTATCCCTCGCCATTTTCGTCTTCTGATTTCAAGATCGATTGATATTTAATTTGCTGTGGCAAGTAGTTGTGGACTATATATTTTTCTGAGCCACCACATTTTCTAAATTTTTCGAAGGCAGCCAGCGGTTCGTGAAGGTCTTCTGTTTTCTGGCTAATGCTGATGTAAGAGCACAGGATTCGCACATACATAACATAATCGACTTAACATTTGAGCTATAAATTCTAAGCTGAGTTTTAACTGATATAGAGTTAGAGGCCCATATTTTTTAAATTGGCTTTATTAATGCGGGAAGTGATGTCTTCCGCAGTGGCACTACTTGGCGTTATCATTTTATTTTATTTATTAAAAATTCAAATTGATTACAAGCCTATAAGGCCTAATTAATCTAGACTATACATTTGAAATTTTATAAAATAATTTAATTTTTTAAAAATGTACAATTTCTTAAAACAGAAAGTTATTATACTTTCTAGATAGCAAAATTGTTTTGTTTGGTTAATGGGTGTTGAAAAATGATTAATTTTGAGATGTCCTGATATCTTGACAAATTAGAAAGGTAATAATTATAGAGTAACGAAAACCGATCCCGATACCGATATATCGTCGATACTTTACGTTTGCCTATATATCGGTATCGGAGATAATTTACTGTCGATACCCCGATACTTTTTTATAGTTTTTTTGAAAAAACAATTTAATTTTCAACGCTTATTTTTTGCATAAAAGCTAATAGTAACTAATCAAACAGAATAATAAATTGCATCCTTAAATTTTTAAGCTGGAGGTCGGTCCATACTTCGTATTTTTTCTTTTTTTCGAGACGCATGCCAAAGTAGAAAGGAATCCTACTTCATGCTTTCGATACGTATATGTATTTTACGCATTTGCTGTGTAACTTGTCAATACAATTTTACACTACGACTGATGCATAAACGCATTGAACGCTTGGTGTGAACCTACGCCATAATGGAAAAACGTTCTCCCATTGATAAATCTTGTATGTTATTGTACATTTTAAGAATTTTTGGTTAATTTTTAATGATATTGGTGAAAATAAAAATCATTTCGCTGCAAATTTTGGTTTACTTCAAAGAGACCACAAAATCCATAAGCAAAGCCACTACTACATTTTCAGACGTTATTTCACTAGTTAACAGTCTTCGAAAATAACGGGTGGTTACATTTTAAGGGGCGATGTTGAATGTGAACCACACCTAAACGTCAAGTCATTTGGCATTTCTCAATTTCAGACTAACTCAACTTGAACCATGGAAAGATACACAATCGGGCAACGCTATTCAGGCTTATTATGAAAATGGGCGTTCAAATCAAAATGAACATCGTGCACTTCGTGGGGCACATTTTTACCTCAGTGGAGTGATTGTTGAAAAGCCAATGCACCCACAAAGAGTGACTGTTTGGTGCGGTTTATGGGCTGGCGGCATCATCGGGCCGTATTTTTCCCAAAATGAGGTCGGTCAGGCAGTTACTGTGAATGGTGTTGGCTATCGTGATATTATAACGAACTTTTTATGGCCCGAATTGGAAGATATGGATGTGAACGATATGTGGTTTCAACAGGACGGTGCCACTTGCAACACAGCTAACGTAACAACGGCTCTTTTGCGCGACAAATTCAATGGCCGTATTATCTTACGTGGTGGCGATTTCAATTGGCCGCCAAGATTATGTGATTTGACACCGCTGGACATCTTTCCTTGGGGTTATTTGATAGAAAAGATGTACGTCGATAAACCAGCAACAGTTCAAGAGCTTAAAGATGGCATAATTCGGCACATTAACGGCATAGAACCTCAATTATGCCTCAGCGTCATCGAAAATTTCGAGCATCAGATAGAGGTGTGCCGCATAGGTCGCGCCATTTGGCCGATATTTTGTTCCATACATAATTGAACCATACCAATATTATCATAATAAAAAGAAATGACAATAATTTCCTAAATAACTTGTGTTTTATTCAAAATCAACATCAGCGCTTAAAATTTGAATATATGACTAACTGAGATGCAGAATAGTTCATATTCCCAAAAATTGACAATTTACGTAGCATTAGCTCTAAATGAAAGATGTCAGTGTTTAGAGAATAATGAAATCTATTTTTTATCTACAATTCTTTTTCTTCGAATTCGCTTCGATACAAAACTAGAAAATATCAAAGACAATAACTGCCTGTATTTTTTACACTTGAATAACAATTTTTTTTTTTTTTTGAAATTTATATTGAATACAAAAACAAATTTGAGTTATTTTATTGTTGTTTCAATATAAATTCTCAAGCGAAAATTTTTAATTTTATTTTTTGAAAAATAGGCAGAAAATCGAAAAACGTCTTATTGAGCTACTATACATTCCGAAAGTGTTAAAGACACGGTCACCCCTACGCCTAGTAAAAGTTCTGATAAGTCTACAAAAACTGACCTTTGGAAAGTTTGTGAAAATCTTAAAAAATATTTGGAGAAGAATAATCCTCTGTCCATCCTACGCTGTGGTTGAGCTTAATAGGAAGTCTAGATGTACCTAAGATCTTCCAATTATTCTAGAGACGCAAATCCGTTAATTTACTGACGCTATTTACGAGGGCGGATCAATAAGTCCGTGACCTTTCGAACTTCCCTCGTACTTATATGAAATGCAACACTTCTCCCATCAAGTCCCACCTGTAAATAGAGTGCTGTCAAGTTTTGACAGCACTTTGTGTTTAACAGCTTATCAAAACATACAACCTCGTGGATTTTTTAAAAATGGAAAAAAGTGAATTTCGAGTGCTCATTAAACATTATTTTTTGCGAAAAAAAACCGTCAATCAAACCAAGGAAAAGCTTGATTAAGACTATGAGGACTCTGCACCATCGATTTCAATGTTAAAAAGTAGTTTACTGACTTTCGTTGTGGTCGCACAAGTACAAATGACGCTGAACGTTCTGGATTGCCAATTGAAGTCACTACACCCGAAAATGTCGAAAAAATTCACGAAATGGTGTTGGCCGATCGAAAAATCCGATTTTTTGGAAGGGATACACAAATTGGAGAAACGTTGGACTATGTGCATTGAGCTAAAATGAGATTATGTTGAAAAAAAAAAATTTATTTTGTAAAAAAAAACTGTGTTTCATTCAAAAAGTCACGGACTTATTGATCCGCCCTCGTAAATAAGCACAAATATATATTAAATATATTTTTCGGTTTTAGATTCAATCTACATATTATTATGATTAACATGATAATAATATGATTACTTCCTAACTTAGTATGATTAAGATGATATTAATATGATTACTTCTTAACTTATTATGATGAACATCATAATAATATGATTACATTAATCTATAATATGATGAAAGAAAAACAAATTAGGATTAAAGGAAAAATATTATGATGTAATATTACGAATATACTTGGCCATAATATTATTCAATAATAATCGTAATATGTTGACTACAATCATGAATCTTATCATAATATGTTGCTCTTAGAATATGTTTACCACAACCACGTTTTTTCTTTGCGTGTGTGTAAATATAATTACTCTTTATCGCTTCATAAATAATGAAAATATTTTATAATTTTCATAAAAATGGTCTGATTGATTGTATATCTATATTGAGCATATAGTTATTAGCAGAGACTTAGTATGCGCTCATTAAACAACAATTTAAAAATCGTTTGAAAATTAGATCAACAGTTTAACAAGCAAAAGATTTTAAATGCATATAACGGATGACCACCAAAAGTTTAAAAATTATTTTAAATTAAATTAATAACTTGTGCGTTTTAAAATTCATAAAACTTGCACAAATGCCTTGCTCAACTGTTTCCCTACTTCCTCTGATCTTCAATAAAATTAATAATCAACAAAACATAAATAATTGCTCATTTCACACTTAAAGCACTTAATAAAAAAAAACTTCCGAACAAAAAAAAAAGTACATAAAATAATTACACAACTAAATTATCACATTAAACAATAAACAGATGTATGTCTATTGATAATTACAAACCCATAAATTAATCTTCCGTGGTCGAAATTGCACTAAATGTATTTGTAATTTTTTTTTTCGACCCCATAAAGCTTCATAATGAGCTTTTTTTATTTAACAAGCAACCAAATTGAGAAGCAAACTGATACTACAAAAAAAGCATAAATCATTAAATTTAAAAGGTGCCCCTATCCAAAGAGAAGAAAACATTAACTGAAGCGCCAAGTTGAAAATCGCATAAATTCTCATATTCATGGCATATAAAACAAAAACGTTGGCTGTGTACATATTTAATGGGCATATAGTTTTTAAACGGTGATAAGTTGGTAATGATCAAAGATTATACCCTGAAATGTATTCATGTTGGAAACTGGCAAATCATTACGGTTGTGCCACATAATTTTCCTTAATAAATTTAAGGTGTTTTTGAGAAAACAAAAGTTGACGATACCACAAAAAAAATAAAGAAACTCATAAAACAATTGTTAAATTATTAATTCTAGAAAATATTGCTTCGATGTTAGTGTGTAAGTTACTTACAATAAATGCAAGTGAGAACCGAAACACAGCCAAATGAATATAAATGTTTATCACGCATTTAAAAACCACAATTATAAGCCATAAATTTAAGCACCCAACATGTGTCACATCATGTAACCAACACTCTGGTCAAGGAAGCAGCGGTTTTTTTCCACTGTTATTTTCTTTTTTTTTTTTTTTTTTTTTTTTTGAAAGAACCGAAAAAATATGTTTAATAATTAGCTGCTATTAAAAGCTGTTTTACATTATTTAGCCAAAGGTCGAACAATTGTAGTCGGTATGCAGATTATATTCCTTTTGAAATAAAACTTTATGCTTTTGAGTGACTTTTTCTAATCAAAGAAAATTTTTATATCAAAATTGACTTTTTCTAAAGCAACTGACTTTTTGTATTAAAAGCGGCATTCTATAAAAAGGCGACTTTTTTTATTAAAAGGTGATTTTTTCTACAAAAAGGTGACTCTTTCTATAAAATGGTGACTTTTTCTCTATAAAGGTGACTTTTACTATAAAACGGTGAATTTTTCTATAAAATGGTGTCTATAAAAAGGTGACTTTTCCTATAAAAAGGTGATTTTTTCTATAAAAAGGTGACTTTTTCTATAAAATTGTGACTTTTTCTATATAAAGGTGACTTCTTCTATAAAACGGTGACTTTTTCTATAAAATGGTGCCTTTTTTATAAAAAGGTGACTTTGTCTATAAAAAGGTGACTTTTTCTATAAAAAGGTGTCTTTTTCTATAAAATGGTGACTTTTTCTATAAAAAGGTGACTTTTTCGAACACAAAAATAATACTGTTGTCATCCAACTTAACAAATAGATTAGAACATTTAATTGCGTTCTCCTTTTTTTTTTTTTTTTTTAACCACAAACTTCGTTGTGTTCCGTTCAGCACATTAATGTTCGTTCGTTTTAATTGTGCTTAGCGTACTTATTCTGGTAAAATATTTTTTTTACAAAAACAAAAGGAAAATATACGAATAAAAGCAAAACGCCATCGGAAAAAATTTTCACAAACAAAATATGTGCACAATTTTTTGATTGCTCATTTCTTTATCAATGTAAACACTTTAGAATATTAAAATATAATGTATGTATACAGAACCACTACAATTATTATGTTTTATAAAAAAAACAGAACACTTTATATTGCTCTCTGCTTTTTTGAAATAGTTACGAACGGTATTAAGGGTTGTCTTCGTCTACACAAACACTTTTATAACGAAAAACAGAACACTGTTCGTTACTTTCTTAAAAATTGTAACGAACGATATTAAGGGTTGTGTTCGTCTACACAAACACTAAAAAAAATAGATTTCGTGAGACGAACACTAAATAATGTCAGTTTATTTTCGAACACTTATAAAAAGTGAATTTTTCTATTAAAAGTTGACTCTTTCTACAAAAAGTGGCTTTTTCTATTAAATGGTGACTTTTCTATAAAAAGTGGCTTTTTCTATAAAAAGTGACTTTTCTATAAAAGGTGACTTTTTCTATAAAAAAAAAAGTGATTTTCTATAAAAAGTGGCTTTTTCAATAAAAAAGTGACTTTTGTATAAAAAGCGGGTTTTTCTATAAAAAGTGACTTTTTCTATTAAAAGTGAAATTTCTACAAAAAGTGGCTGTTCTACAAAAAGTTAGTTTTCTATAAAAAGTGACTTCTTCTACAAAAAGTGACTTTTTCTAAAAAAGTGTATTTTCTACAAAAAGTGATTTTTCCTACAAAAAATTACTTTTTCTACAAAAAGTGACTTTTTCAATTAAAAGTGGATTTTTCTATAAAAAGTGATTTTTAATTAGTTTTTTGTGGTTAATCGAAATGTTTATGGTTTTTAACCGATATTTGATTTTATTTTAAATCAGGCGGCTTAAGTTCATCAAATTAAATTTTCTGTAAATTATTTTAATAAGGGAATGAATTTTACAACGTGAGATAAATTAAAACTTATTAATCATTTACATTCTTGACTGAAACCGGTGTTGAACTTACAACGCTGTTTCGAGTGTTGCAGTGTTGTAAATGTTAGTACTTTAACTAAATAAATAAGATTGACAAGGTCTACAAGGGACTTTACTATATAGGGTGAAAAGCGCTCATGTTTTTTTTTTGTAATTTTTTTTTTTTTTTGTTTTTTTTTTCTGTTGACCTTTTGCACAACTTGCTTAAGAGCAATTAGTTTCGTTGTCGTAATCGAACTGTTAATGGTTTAACTGCAAGTTTGTTTTTATTTTAAGTCAGGCTTAAGTTCATCAAATTTAATTTTCATTAATTATTTATTATTTTAATTTTACAACAAAACACAGTTCAATTAATTAATTAATTCTCCGGGAGTATTCTTACTGCTGTTATTTGCTCCACGACCACTAGTGGTGAATGAGGGTATGCCAAGAAAACAGTTCAATTAATTAATTAATACCCCGGTTAATGGGGGTATACCATGTTTATTATTCCATGTGAATCTTTTTTTTTATTCATCCCCATATATATATACATATATATGTATATATATATATTCTGGGTCCTTGAATAATTCTAAGTAGATTTAGCAAAGTCTGCCTGTCTGTCCATTTGTTCCAACCCCTTTGTGTTTATCGGTCCATTATTTACCATGGGCCCCATGTTAAGCAGGTTGCACTTTAAAATATATTAACCGCTTGAACTAATTTTACATCCGGTTAACCGTTAGTCGGTTAACCGATTATTTACTACCCGATTAACTAATCGCTTAATTTAAAATTGGATTATTTCGATTAACGTTTAAGCCGGTTAATTTCAGTCGATTAACCGATGTAACAAAATTTTTTATTTTTTTGTAGTATTATATCATATTTCTTGTGCTTTTAATTATTTGTTTCGTCTCATATACAAAAGGTATGTGTTTAGAAAATATTTTTTCATACAAACAAAGAAGGTGTGCGATGATTTTCATTTAAAATATGTGTTTGCTGTCAACAGCTTTTTGTTTCACGTACTTTTTACATGTATGTGTTTAGTTATTTGTTTCTTCCCATATATACTCATATCAATATTTTAACAGAATTGAACGAAACAATTAGAAGTGTAAAAATATTTAAAAATTAAAACAGGACTCTAATGGCATAATGGAAGCTTTGATATGTTTAGAGAAATCCAGAAAGAGGACTGAGATATAAGATTTTCTTTATTATCGATTGCTTTCGGTTTCTCCAACATCTACGATAAATGAAAGAATTTTTTCTAAGTCAAGTTTTATCAAAACTAATAAGAAAAATCACTTAAATTCCTAACAATTAAACCAAATTTTTTGTCTAAAAGATTATTTCATAAGATCTTCTATTCTACTATTGAAATAACAAATAGCATGATCACACAGTATTTTTTTTTTTAATTAATACATAATATGTATTAATTAAAAATATGTATTAACATGTAATGAATTATTTTTTGTTTTCTCGTTTTAGTTCAAGAATATTTATGTTTGTTATGTTATTGTTTATTTTTTTTTTACTAAAAAACTCCAAAAAATACATAATTTATGCATTTTTATAACAAAATTAACCGATTATAACAAAACCTCGGTTAATTAATCGAGCGATTAACCGATTAAAGTAAAAGCCCGATTAAATGAATACCCTATTCACAACCATATTTAAGTTTAGTGTAATTTAGGTTTTTTTAATACCTGGAAACACTCTACTGAATTTTTGTGATGATTGACCCTTAATTGACCATGGGTTCAATATAAATTTCCCTTCTTAAAATCATTTAAGTACGGCTTAAACAGTTACGAACTTTAACATTTTACTTGAATAAGTTCAAATTAAGTTTTATATGACTAGAATTAAAAGCATAATATATTCCGATTGGTGACCAATAATTTGACATAGGTCTAAAACGCAACCATTTTAATTCTGACGTCCGTTTTTATAAAGATTGGTTTATAGTTTATAGATCCCATATAAAGCCCACATCTAAAATATCTGTGATTGGAGAGTATCAAAGTTTCGGCCTAGCCGAATATAGCTCTCTTACTTGTTTCTATTGAAGTTCAATTGTCAAAATAATTAAAGGTGCGTTTAATTCATAATTTGGTTGATAAGCACATATTTAAGCAATATATAAGGAAATATGTCACAACGATATTTGACAGAGAAGTGACTATTTCTATAAAAAGTAACTTTTTATAAAAAATCTTTAGCCTGATATCACAATTAAAGTCCATTCCAGTAGGACATCCACAAACGTAATTATTTATATGTATTATTGTAACATTATTGTTAAAATCGTTTGGCGGTTTATGTAAAAGCCCTAAATCATCATTTTTAATGACATGAACACAGTAGTAAGACCCTGCTAAGTTGTGTTTTCATAATATTTGAAAGACTTAAAGCACATTAAACAACGTAAACTCGTCGCTCTCTTGTGATAACAAAAAATTCAACATCGCCAAAATTGTTTTACATAATATGTATGTAAACTAAAAAACAATAACGCACACATGCACATTAGGCGTATAACAAATTTTTACGAAAAATTTGACATGGTTGCAAATATTGTACCAGTAAGGGCTGTCACTTTTTTAGATGATTTGGGTTCAACAATTTTCCGCACGATAAGAAATATAAATTTTTTGTCGTATTTATTATTTTATTTATTACATATTGTAATAAAAAAGCCTTCATGTGGCCAATTGATATTACAGTGGAGTAATAAAATTTGCTTATAATAGTAACTCTATAAAACATAAATATTTATATATAAATCAAAAAAGTTTTAAAATTATTCTGAAAAAGAAATGATTTCGGCAAAGAGCTCTGAAGAGATAGTGTGGCTACTATCAAAAAGCGTCAGATCAACCCGTCCGAGAACGTGGGTTCGAGTCCCACGGCAGTCAAGAATAAAAATTTTCAATAAATTTTAATAAATTTCATGTTGTAAAATTCCTCCCTGCATAAAAAAAATTTAATGAAAAATTAAATTAAGTGAACTTTAGCCTAATTGAAAATATGAAAATTTGGATTAAAAATCATAAAACAGTGCCCATGTTCTGTAACACCGCGTCGAAAAACTTTTCGATTGAAATGTGAGAAATTAAACAAAAATGCCTAACATTCAAAACAAACAACTGTGTTTCTCACTCTGTGTCTGTAACGTTTTTTCTTTATTACGTTACTCGCCAATTTACAGAAAAAGTGTGTCTTTAAAATTTTTGAGAGAAAACTAAACTCACGAATAAAAAGGGGGTGAGAAAAAAATATATTATAAAGAAGAAAATGTAATGAATAATAGCACGGTGGAGGTAAGTATTTTGTTCTTGGCTGATTTTCTTCATTGTTTAATGGTTTTGCTTTAAACATTTTTAAGAAATAGCAGATTATGTGTATTTGTCATGTGAAATGTCACTTTTCTACACACATGTAGTTTCATGTGTATACCAAAATTTGAGTAATACATAAGGTTTATAATTTCCATGTTCAAATGTTGGTATGTAAAGTACATTAAACATAACCTATCAAGAAAAACCATCTTAAAACAGTTGAGTGGATGTATGTACAAAAATTAATAATTATTTGTGTATTTTTTATTCTTTATTTACTATTATTATTTATATTTGATAAAATTTCAATTATTTTTCGTCGCCACAAACAATTTTGTTATTACGAACCAGCTTATGTCAGATGCTTTGTCACTTGAAAATAGAGCTCGTTCTAAATCAAAAAAGTGTCACATGTACTGTACACAGAGAAATAACACATGATAGTGTTTGGAGATGTTCAGACGATATGTACAAATTTAACATGTGAAAAAGTGAAAATCCATATGACAAATACACATAATATAAACATAGTTTAAGTAAACTTTGGTCGCCCTCAATGATATGTGTGATTGCCGTTCCCAACGACAGAACTTTCACATCGTCTTCGAGTGAAATTTTATGACATTTCTAACGTAACGACGTATTGTATTTTAATAGTTTTTGACATGAGTTTTTTCTCACTTTTCGAGAAACAATGGAATATTTTGTTTTCACATATTTTCAATGCGAGAAGTTCTCACCAAAACTACAGAGCATGGGTAAAGTTAAACAAAATAACCACAATACTAATTATTATTAGCAGCTAAAGCACGAGCTCTATGTTTACACTTGTCCTTCAAGTTGTTCTGAAAAAAGCCAACGAGAAAAAAATAAAAATAATATAATGATAATTAAATTTAATGAACTTTTGCCTAATTAAAAATATGATAGTTTGGATTAAAACCATAAAACAGTTCAACAAAATAACCACAATACTAATTGTATGAAATAAGTTTTAAATTTTAAGTTACACTCACTATATTCTGTACGTTAAATTAACTGAAATTGTAATACCTATAAAATAAATGAATATTCAGTTAAAAACCGGCCTACTTATTTTTCATTTATATTTAACGAAAAGTTCATTTAATTTTTACTGTCAAAAATTCAACTGCGAATTCCAAATGAATTTTCATTTAATTTATATAAATAACTATCAAAAAATAACCGACAAATTCCGTAGAAACAAATTAATTTTCAGTTATTTTATATAAATTAACTATCAAAAAATAACTGACAAATTCCGTTAAAACAAATGAATTTTTAGTTATTTTATGTAATTCAGTAATTTTATATAATTCAGGTTTTACTCGAATTTCTAAAAAATACCAGACACTTGTCCACTTGTTTTTCTAATGAGAGAGAGAGAGAGAGAATATTGAATTTTATTTACTTACCATGTTATACATGTTTGTTTTACTTTTGTTGTACTGACCACTTTGTTTAAAGAAGAACTTTCAATTATAAGACACCAGCAGCATGCCCGATATGGCATTCGCAATTATTTTACTTTAAAAATTTGATGTATTTAACCAAATAATTTTAACAAATAGAATATGGGAATTTTCTAAACAAAACAAGCAAATCGTTTTTTACTTTTACTTTTTGCCACAGATTTATAAATATATTTATTTTTTGGTAGTTAAATTATATTCAATAACTGAAAATTCATTTGTTTTTACGGAATTTGTCGGTTATTTTTTTGATAGTTAAATTATACAAAATAACTGAAAAATTCATTTGTTTTTACGGAATTTGTGGTTAATTTTTTATGGAATTCGCGGTTGAATTTTTGACAGTAAAAATTAAATTAACTTTTCGTTAAAATTAAATGCAAAATAAGTAGATCGGTTTTTAAGTAAATTTACAGTTGTTTTAAATTTCATTTTAGTTTAATTTTACATACAGAATACTTTTACTTAATCAACTGACAATATTAAATGCAACCGAAAATCTGTATTAATGTGCACTTAGTTTTTTTTAATAAATGTTAGAATCACTTAAAAATAAATTTGTTTGGAATTTTAAGGGTTAATTTGTTTAAAAATGACTGAACGGAATACTTCTTGAATTACCTACAGTCCGTTACTGTAATAAAATTGTGAGTGTAGTGAGCAAAATGTCTTGCCCAATTTTATTTGCACGTTCTGCGCAGAGGTTGATCCGCTGAACTTCTTGAATATCTGATGGTTTTTTTTTTTTGATCCAATGTCTGAGAAAACATTATTTTTTTTTAATTAAACCATTAATTAAAAATTAAGGCAGTTTTAATTAAAAATTTAATCAAATGAATTAAACGTTTACTTATATCAACAAAATGTTGTTAAAATCAAAAAATATTTAATTGATACTAGGAGTATTAATTTGTTAACTTGTGCAATTTTTTGTTTAATAAATTTTTATTTTTTCGTGTGCTTTTATAAAGCCTGAGAATGATTTTTTGTAGTGTGGGGAAATTATTTTTGTTGAATGTATGATCAGAAAATAAGATTTCGCTCCAAGCGTCACATTTACAAATAAAAAATAATTTCAATCGATATTCCGGAATAAGCATAAAAGAAAAAAATGCCAGAATAGCTCTAGAATTCCCTCGAGCATTACTGAGTTTTATTTGATTTTTTTTATTTGTGATTAATTATAGGGAATAAATTTATTTTTTTTAAAGTATTTAAAAGCTTGGACCAATTCATATAAGGACTAATAAATCAGAGTAAGTTAAACTCTCTTTTTCGCTTAAAATGTATTTAAACCAACAAATCTATAAATCTGTAAACATATAAACCATCTTTAAAGGCATAAAATTGGGCGTTTAAGTTACTAATACAGACCATATGAATTTGACAACATTTATCGTAGTGCTGCCACATGTAACTTTTTAAACTACATGTAATACATGGCCCGGGCCACTGATTTCAACTGTTGAGTTTAAACTTCATATGAATGTAAGTTTAGTTCAACTAAACCGCGAGTGTTTTTTTTTTTCATAGAATGAGTTACATGAAAAATATGTTGACGCGTTTTCGGCAGAAAGTTGGTTAACTTTGAACTTTTTCACGCGTTGTGTTTTTTTTGACAAGTAATCAGCTGACAATAAAAAAGAATAACTTAACAAATTTGTGAATCATGGAGGAAAAACTTATTGAAGAGGTTAAAAAACATAAAATATATACAAATATAACAAATTCAAAAAATCTTGATTTTTAAATTTACAAAAATGTAAACAAATAAAAAACAGGCGACACAAAAGGCTTTTAAAATGCGCGTTTTGTAACTTGCAATTTGTCATGCGGTATAGTTTTTAAACGCACGATACACGTAGACGAATAAACGCGTGGTATGAACTTCTAGCTTAAGTATTGCATGTCACACTAATAATACTTTTTTTAACATTTTTTCGCAAATAATATTTATTCTTTAAAAATGTAATTGCTTTTGGTGCGGAAACTTTTTTGCATTTTCGAAAAAAAATTATAATTGGTATTCATACTTTTTATGCTCTATTCGCCTATGCCATGCCGTTGTTTCTATTTGCAAAAATTCTAAAAAGCTCATATTTTTGCTCACACATACAAATAAAAACAAATTTTAACAATTTGAAATTCTTGCTCTCCCTAATGCGTATAACCTTGTTAAATGTGCATTGGATAGACTCAAAAGTTTAATTTTAAAAATTAATGTAGAACTGCCAATTAATTGTTGCTGTTTAATTTGGAAACATTAAAATATCGGTCCTCTTTTTTTAATATGTTAACACAGTGTAACGTTTAAGTTACGAATTCAATTTTTTTTTTTTTTAATATTTTCACACATTCTTTGGACAAATAATAAACTAAATATTTAATAGCGCTTGTTAAACAAAATGTTTTCAGAAGAATACAATAAACCATTTAGATAATGTTGTAATGAAAAGAACAATACAAACAACAACATAACCATATTTTAACATTAAAAGACAATATTATGGCCCACTTTATCAAAGACGACAACCCAATCAACAGCTGCCTTTTTTTTTGTCTTTTGTCGTCTGCCATAATCTTCTCAAAAATTTGCGCTGGCCTTCTTGCCACTGCTAAAAGCAAAGAAATTTTGTTAAACAAAAAATCGGTATCATAATTTTTTTTTAGGTTATTTTCTCTTTATTTTTAAAGTTTTTTTATACCCTTCACCACAAGTGGAAAAGGGTATATATAAATTTGCCATTCCGTTTGTAATTTCTACACTCGTAGAAAAATATGTCTTCATATTGATGTTGCTCTAACATCAGAATTATGATAACAATGCTATTACAAATCGCATCAATGAGGCAAAAAGTGACATCAATCCAATGACGAACGTCATCCTTAAATGTTGTCGTACCTTATGCGCCATATATGATATGACTACAGTGACAACAATTCGACGCCACATTTTGTGTATACTGATAGAAAAGGCGTCGTAACGCTGATGTATTTTGACATCAGTACAGACAAACTGTCATCAGTGCGATAACAAACTGTCATCAATGCAATGACAAACTGTCATCAGTGCAATGACAAACTGTCATCAGTGCAATGACAACCTGTCATGAGTTCGATGGCATAATAGTGATTACAATGTGTCAACAGTGCAATGACAAACTTTCATCAGTGCAATGAAAAACTGTCATCTGTGCGATGGCATAAAATATCACGTCATAATATATTATTAACATTATTTTCATTTTAAAAAAGTAAAATTCGAAGCAAAAATTCCCATATTCTAATTTTGTTTAATTATTTATTGAAATACATCAAATTTTTCAAGTAGAATATTTACGAAAAACAAATCGGGCCTGCTGCTGGTGTCCTTTAATTGAGAGTTCTTCTGTTAACAAAGGGCAGAATACAACAAAAGTGAAACAAACATGTGAAACGGGTAAGTAAATAATGATATTCTCTCAATTTGA
The DNA here is from genome assembly GCA_943735925.1 of Pollenia amentaria. Lineage (NCBI taxonomy): Eukaryota > Metazoa > Arthropoda > Insecta > Diptera > Polleniidae > Pollenia > Pollenia amentaria. The sequence goes on along the minus strand of OX031007.1, from coordinate 179,152,715 downwards.
CTTAAGGTCAATTACAATGACTCAATTGGATGACAGTTTGTCATCGCACAGATGACATGCTTTATAAAACCGACTCCGATTCGTAATTTCTGTGATGCTAATGTGTCATCCCATCGATGACATAATTTAAATTTTTGATCCTGATGACAGTGATGTAAAGGGCTGTGGGCTTAAAAACGAAGACACTTGTCATAGTACATTTTGTCATAGTACAATACATCAGCGTTATGACGCCTTTTCTGTCAGTGTACAATATTGATCTTTGAACACATAAATTATTTATACTCTGGGTTCTTATGAGTAGCGAGGTTGATTAAACGATGCCCGTCGGTATGTTGGTTTTCCGAAGACCCCAGTTATGATTGAGACTTGGCTGCAATATATTTTTGTCACATCTGATCCTTATAATTTTGCTATTGGGCACGTTCATAAGGCGTAGCTGTTGAGCTCAACTGCTAGAAAACTGTTGACAACTGTTGAGCCGAACATTTTCGTCTTAGAAACGGCATTATGAGTATAATGCAAAATTAACAGCTGATAAACATAAACAATTGAAAAAAAATAAAGGTTGAGGTTGAGCACAACATGTTGACTTTAGGTAGCTAAAAAATTTTATGATGGAATAAATGGCCTCAAATACCCAACTGTTGTGTTGAGCTAAAGTGCTCAACTATGCGTTTCTAAGACAAAATCTATACGGTTACACAACAGTTACGCCTTATGAACGTGCCCATTGACATTCAGCCAGATCGGACCATAAATGGTTGCCTCTAATTTTTTTCACAACATCCTATGTTGTTGTTTGTTATAACTGTTACCGAAAGTTTTTCTGTATATCTGGAGAAAGAAAAAGCAAAAGTTTCCAAATAAGGTACAAGCATCGTTGTTATCAAAAGACAGCATCTGTGGGTGGGATTGGAGACGGAAGCGTGGCACAAAATACATTTATGTATTTATATCTTAAGAACGGTAACAGAAACATTTTAAGAGAAAGGCAAGCGCCAGTTTTCAAATTAGATAGAAGCATCTTGGTTATCAATACACAACATCCAAAAAAATATGGGCGGGCTTATAAAAGTTGGCGAGGCCCATCTCGCACAAAGACATTTAAAACTTATGTATATCTAGGGAACGGCAAAAGCCAAAGTTCCAAAATTAGGTACAAGCATCTTATGTATAAAAACTCAGCATCCGAAAAATGTGGGCGTGTTGGGAGAGGTGCGCGTGGCACGAAATAGATTTATTTATATCTAAATAATGTAATTTATATTTATAACTTTCTGTTCTTATCGCATCATGGTGAAGGGTATACAAGATTCGTCGTTGCCGAATATAGCAATCCTACTTGTTTTATTTTAATATTAATGAAACGTTTCATTTGCGTTGAAATTGTTTCCTGAAACAAAGGATCTCCTACTGCTATATGCCACATCATTTAATTCTGTTAAAAATTTATATTGAACGCTTTTTTGGGGCAGGTGTTTATATGGGCCAAAAACGAAATAAAAATAATTTAAAAGGATCTATAAAGACTTGATTTTTGTTGTCTTAAAAAGTTAGACCCAAAATTTAATTAATACTTAACATAAGTATGACGACGTCGATGACGATAACGATAATAATAACAAAAATATATGCTAAAGTTAAAAGCGAAAAAAACAACAACATGGCCGAATACAAAAGTTCTCTTAAACTGCTCAATAGCAGCCTTTAGATACTGTCTCTTTTGTTCCTTCTGCTCAATCTTTTGCAACACTTTATATTCTTTTTGATTACGATTATTTTAGTGTTGATAACATTTATGTTTATGCGTTTTATGCTGAGGACATATATTTTTTTTTCTTATTTTTTTTTTTTGCCTTATTAAAAATAAATTGAATTTGGGTCAAAATCATTAAATGCATCAAGAAAAGAAGAACAAAAACTTTTTGCCGAAACCGCTCGATATCTACTTAATTGAATTTATTTATGAGGTAACCAAAATTATGCGCTAAACGCCTTTATCGTAATGAAAAAAGGCATTATAACACATTTTCTTTAGTTTGATCATAAAATTCTGAACGATTTTACGATGTCCAGATCATTGTTATTGTGACTGTCAAGTGTTTGTAATTTTTGCATGAAACGTAAAACTTATTTAAATTGTTTGTTGAATTGTGGAAAAACTCTTTTTAAAGTTCACTTAAGATAAAAATTCAAGAAGACAATTGAATTAAAAATACATTGTCAAGAAAAAAATCCATATTGACCGGTAATAAAAAGAAGGGAAAAGCTAAACAGGTTTTTTTTAAATAGAATTTATCAGGTCGTTATTATGGTTAGAAGCATACAATTTTATAAAAATGAGAATATGTCTGTAAGACCCCTGGGAATGTTCAGGATCTATGCATTAATGGGTTAATTCGACTAAAAGAAGGCTTAGTGATGACTCACATAAGTTAGGAGAGTATTCCAGTGCCGTGTAAATTATTTACATATTTGTGATGTCTATCTCAAACGAACGCCCTGAAATGTTAAGTAGTTTTCTAGTTGATTGGTAACAAGAACTGTCAAACAAAGTTTTACCTCCAACAATCTGTCCTCATCCCATTATTATTAAAATCCATGCGAAGCACACTGAACCAAAAAGTGTTCATAATATTAACGAACAACGTTTATTAAAATAATTTTCGTTGGCTCAATGAGTTATTCGTTAATAGAATGAAAAATAAAATCATTCAGGGATTTCAATTTACGTACGATTCGTTGACTCAATGAACATGCATTTAATAAATATTTCGTTAACATGGATCTGTAATAAATAATGTAAAATTTTTTGTAATAATGAATGTGCTTAAAAAATAATAAATTTTACATTTGGCAAAAGAATAGTGCATTGAAATTAACTATTTTATATGTCGCTTCAATTGAAATGTACGTAAAATATAATAAAATGTTCGTTGAACTAATGAAACATTTATTTAGTCATAATAACACAAAAGCGCATAATTTTATAATATATTAGTAAAATATAGTTAAATTACGTACAGTACTTTTAAATGTATTGAAGATTCTTGTGTTCAAGTATTTAAAAATTCTAACCTTTTATTTTTAATACTATAAAAAATTAAACATAAAATATAAGCCCTCAATTAATGTTAGATTTTTATATTTTTTTATTGCTAATAGTCGAGATGCGATAATGCTTTAAGCTTTGCATGGTAGCCTGGTTCCTACATTGAGACAATGCACTGTGTTCGCTGAGTAAACAAATTTAAAAAACAAAATTAAGCTATGAATTAACGTAAAGGTTTACTAAAATAACGAAAAAGTTCATTGGATTAGAATATTCTTTCATTAAATTATTAATTTACAGAAAATAATATTGACGATCTTTCTTTATTAAACTAATAACCTTTTTTCTTATATTAACGAACAGTTCTTTAAATCATTAATATCAAATCTTTTTAAGAACGGACATTCATTGTCTCAACGAACAAATTCATTGGACGAAAATTAATAAATTTTTCGTTTGCTCAACGTAAATTTTCGTTGACTCCACGTACCTTTTTGGTTCAGTGCAACGACTTGCTTTGGATTTGAAACAAATTTATCTTTGCTTCGGAACAACTGGGTTCACATTTGGGTAAATGCTGTTTACTCACCGAAAGGGGTATCAACCCAAGGTACTTTTACACAAGGTAGACTCATTAGCGGACAGACATAAGCCCCACTTATCAAACTTCGTATGTATGAGCCAATATATTTACATAAGTACGTTAAATTGTTATTATTTTATATGGAGACAATTTTCACAAGTGGAGTATTTTTGTAATGCTCACCAAAATGAGTCTGCCTTATGTAAAAGCTCCGTGTATTAACTGAAGGGACGCCCATGAATACACAACGTTTTCTCAGTTGAACAGTAATATAAGTCGTTGAGAAATATCTACACTGTGCAGCGTTGCTAGTGAGCAGCTACTTAGTGCAGCTGGACAACTTATTCAGACCGAAGAAATACAGCCATGACACAGAGTACAATTTCTTTCGAAAACTAAATTCATTCCGGTATTTTGGTGCTTCAGAAACTTACGAAAAAAAATTTGCGGAATGAAACCATTTTTTTTTTTTAGAGAACGGAATGAGAGTTTTCTGGCCAAATAACTATCAAAATATACTTTCTTTCAATTAACAAATATGTTTTCTTCGGTTCCGAACGGAATTGTAGTCTGTGACATGGCTGATAATATACACAGCACAAGTGCAGAAAAAGGGCTTTTTAGGCATTGTTTTTTTTTATAACTGTATTATCTAAAAAATTGTATGTTTTCACTTTTTGGAAAAACGCGTAATTTGCATATCTACCCGCTGTAAAAATATTGTGCCAATATGTTTTGTCTTCTTTTTGGTTATGAAACGGTTGGTTTAAAAAATCTTTTTAATTTGCCTTTAATATTAAATTGTAATTTGTTTTACTTCTACTGAAAATAAAATTTTGTTTGGATTTAATACCCTCTTGTTGATCAAGTGCGATATGTGTTCCAGATTGAACTTCGATACTGCTGTGCTTAGGAAAAAGGCAGTAAAACTGCAAATCAGAGAAAAATGAAATTTAGATTTTGTATTTTGTTATTAATTAAATATATTTTACAAACTAACATTTTTAACGATGTATTTTATTTTATAATAATTCAGTAGAAAATAATTAAAGGAATTTATTGGAATCAAAATTTAAAAAAAGGCATTTCCTAAAGGTGCCCGTAGACGACATGTTTTTTACATCTGATTTGTCAACTTTTCAATCATATGTAATTGTGAATGTCTGTTAAAATTGCTGTTTTACAAAAGGTTAATAACATTTGGTCACAAACGTACATGTAATTTGCTTCTGACATTGTCTATGTTTTTTCTCTGTAGTTATGGAATAAACCAAAGTAGTTCTTGGTTTCAAAATAGCGTGCTGCCGCCACAAAAATTTTTATTTGCGCCGTAAAAAAGTTCAGCCATCTAAACATTTTTTTTTTTTTTTTAAATCGAATATTCCAATTTAGGATATTATAACGATGCGTTTTTATTCTATATGTACATAATTTCTATTCAATGGTGAAATGATTATACATATATCGGTATTGCAAAATATTAACTTAAGCCGGCTAATGATTTCGTCAACAATACACCGCCGCTGCGGGTTTCTTCCCGGCACAGATTTCTGACACAGCTGATGTCAGATGGTTTGTCAGAAGAAAATAGAGCACGCTCTAATTGAAATTTTGTCAGATGACTTTGCGTCTGACTTGTACAGATGCAATGTTTTAAAGGTAACACACGGCATGTATGTATTTTGCAGTGGGAAATTTGACAAGTCAGATGTAAAAAACATTTCGTGTACATACAACTTAAGCACGGCAGTATAGTACCATGTGTGTGTATTAGGGTATTCATTTAATCGAGCTTTTGTTTTAATCGGTTAATCGCTCGATTAATTAACCGAGGTTTTGGTTTAATCGGATAATTTTGTAGTTGACCGGTTAACCGATTATTAAAGTTTTGTTATAAATTAGGTCATTTCAATAAATAAAAATGCATAATTTAAAAAAAAAACAATAACATGACAAACATAACAATTCTTGGACTAAAACGAGCAACCAAAAAAATAATTCATAAATATGCAATAAATTTTTTTATTTTAATTAATACGCATTATGTTTTAATTAAAAAATAAATTGTAAGAACATGTTAATAGTTATTTCAACAGATTAAGGAGATCTTATTTAATAATCTTTTAGAAAAATAATTTGGGATTTAAGCGATTCTTTTCCATTGTTTTGATAAAACTTGACTTGGAAAGAATTCTTTAATTAATCTAAAGCAACCCATAATACAGAATATCTAATTGCTCAGATATTTTCCTGGATTACTCTAAACATATAAAATCTTTCAATATGCCATTAGAGTCCTGTTTAAAATGTTAAACACTTCTAATTGGTTCGGTTAATTCTGTTAAAAAAATTTATATGAGAAGAAACAAATAACTAAACACATGTGTACATTAGGGGTATAACCAAAAAAAATACCTATCACGACGGGGTGGCCACTGATGTAAATATCAAGAAAACAGTTTTTTGAGATCAATTTGGATAAAAAACCTCCCCCCCAAACCGTTTTTTCTAAAAGCTTCCAAAAAATAATAATATTTGAATTTTTATTTTTTAAATACCATTCATACACTCATGTACTATATATTAACTTCAGATACTAAAAATTATCTTTGTTAAAGTAAATAAACTTTAAGTTCAAAGTGCGTGTTGATCTGCAATTATGTATTCTTAATAAGCAAAAAAAATCCAAATACTAAACTTCAAATTGATTTGGGGGGGAACTTTTTTAACGCCCGCGAAAAAGTGACCCCACTTTTCATCATAGATTTTCATGGTCTATATGGCATGGATAGGTATTTTTTGATAATTTAAAAAATTGTTCAAAAGTTATACCCCTAGTGTACATATATGTTAAAAATGCGTAATACAAAAAGCTGTTGACAGCAAACACTTATTTCAAATCAAGATCACTGAACACTTCTTTGTGTGAAAAAATATTTTCTAAACACATACTTCTTGTATATGAGACGAAACAAATAATTAAAATCACAAAAAAAAAAGTTAAAATACTACAAAACATTAAAAATTTTGTTACATCGGTTAATCGGTTAATCGACTGAAATTAACCGGTTTAATCGTTAATCGAAAATAGCCAGTTTTAAATTAAACGATCAGTTAATCGGGTATTATTTAATCGGTTAACCGAATGAATACCCTAGTGTGTATACACTTTTGTGCGTTCGGTCGGACACAACTGGTTTCCAACCAAACCGTGCAATAAAACTTCTTCAATACGAAAACTAAAATGGAATTATGAGAAATGTGTTTTTTGACATTTTTATTCCTAAAATAAATCAGACACACAGTTATAGCCTATTTCCGATGTGCGAAAGAATTGTTTCTTTCGTATAACTACATTGAAAACAAAAACAAATTTCTAGACTTTGTTTTTGTTTTGAATGTAGTTATGCGAACGAAAGAATTCTTTCGCACATTGGAAATAGGCTATTAAGCTCCTTAAATCCTGCTGAAGAGTGTTACCACGTGCTTTTCTGAAAAATTGTACTTCTTATTACCATTTCATATTATAGAAACACCAATATAGGTCGAACACTTTAAAAATGTCCGAATCTAAATTTTCTTGGAATTTAAAAAATATTATCAAAAATTATTTTCGGGAATGAAATATTTATTATTAATTACTTTTTCGAAATACTTTAGAAAAGCTAAAAATATTATACAAGTAAGACCATAAAGTGAATAAGAATTTTAAACACTCAGGTCTTGCATGTAATGCTTTAAACACATTCGAGACAGCAGACTACCGACTTCAATATGTCAACAATAGAATACATGTGTGTATATGGAAATGATTATTTTAACGACGACACGGCAAAATGGCTGCAGGTTGTTGTCTATGCTAATTTTGTCGTTGTAGTCAAATTAAACTAATTTCTATTTTTGTACGCTACAAAACAGAAAAAGTGCTGCTAATATAATCAAAAATTAGAAGAATTAGTGCTTTTAATATATAAAAATAATTTTTTGTTTAAACAGCAAAGAACCGGATTGAATCAAGAATATAAGCGCGGCTCACCACCAAATCTATATTATTATTACTTTTTAGTATCCTTAAAAGAAGTTATATAGGAAGATGTTTGTCACGCCAACGCTCTTAGTTTTAGCAGTATGGGTATCATTGAAAAACTTAAAGTGCTTTTCACATGGTGTTTAAAGCACACCGATTTATTAACCCATCAAGAGCCCATTTCAAATGCTCATACTTCTTGACTGACTTTTTTACTTAATTTGCTTTATCTTTAAATTATGTCGATATAATAATAATTAATTCACAATAATATACACATGTTACCAAAGTTATTAGGACTTTGATTAATAAAGTTTTTCTGTATTGCGGGTTTTTAGCCTTCCGGAACACTTTTCAAATATTTACATATTACTTTATTTCAATATGAAACAAGTACATAAACTTTTACCACTATATATTTTGACTCAAACTTATAAATAAATTGTGAAGTTTTCCAAAATAAAATTTTTTAACCCTAATAACTTTAAAATTTTATATGATGGAGTTTCTAAAAATATAGCATACAAAAACTTGGGGTGTTCTCTATAACATATTATATTTTAGGAAATATTATTATACATATCGACAAAATTTCAAGATAAATCCTCTTAAGGGGTTAATAAATCGGTATATTTAATACATCATATGAAATGTGTTTCGTAAGACTTTATTATGATACCAATACTTTAAAGATTCAGATTATATTTTTTTTCCTATACTATTGATAAAGTGCTCTGAAACCTTTACGACCTATAATTCATTAACTTAGTGCGTTGAACCAAAAAATTACAGTAGAATCGCGATACAGTAATCTTGCGGTCAAGTTAACCAAATTTTAGCGCTTCTGAGCCCCTCTAAACGTTAACTCTAAGTTAACTTTCCAGATCGTATTAGTAATAGTACTGATTTGTACAAACGATAAAAAATTAGATTAAATTTTAAGCTGAAAGTTGAGAGTTTAAACAAAATTGAGAAATCCATTAAAGAAAAACTATCGGCGTTGTATTATTGTATATCACAAAATTTTCGAGGCTTTGAAGAATACATAGGAAAAAGCATACAGGAAAACATTACATAGACCAAAATTTGCCGATCTTAAAGCAAGTTTGTACAAATGTTTTCTTGAAGCATCGAAAACGTAATTGCGCAATCACTGTTCTAATTTCAATATCAATAGCTAAGCGCGAGTTCGTGTAACTGCAACCTGAAAAGACAATATTGTCAGTAATGAATGGCTGGCGAATGTTTAAAAAATACACAGAATTCGCTATATGAAAATTTTTAAAGAACTAATTTTCTGACAAACATCATATGTAGCACCTAACACATAATACATGAATGATTTTATAATTATTAATTATAAATTTTATTTCAAGAGCAAATGTGAACTTGAAACCAGCCGGTACAAATTAGATCTAAGTTTCTTTTTTTTGTACTGATGAAAACTAAGTCATTGAAAAAAATATAGGTACATATGTTAATTATTGCATTTTTTACAATTTAAGCCCGCTTAGAAAAGTTAATAAATAAGACGAAAAATTTAACAACCCTTAAGACATTTCAGTTTACTTTTTCGCGATTATACTGTATATTATGATTTTTTTATTCAACCTGCCATGAAGATGATATTCTTTATGAGTTCCAAAAACAATAAAATTAAAATATTTTAAATGTTTTTTAATAAATTCATTTGTTTTTACGTTAAAAAATTTATCATAAATAAGTATTTATATTTTTGTAGGCTTAAATTAAGTTTGTGTACGAGTCTGCAATTATGCATGTTGTTAAATTTATAAAAATTAAAAATGATAGTGGCACCACTGAAATGTAAATAGATAATAAAAAACACAGCTGTTTATATTTTTTCAATTGTAGCTGTCGTCTTCAAAATAATTCAGTAGCTGATTACGCGACTACAATTGCAACCTGCAGCATTTGTAGCCGTGCCTTCGTGTTGCCTGCTGTCTCGAATGTGTTTAAGGCATAACAATATCAAAGCTTCAACAAAGACACAACAATACACCGCAAAATGTTCTTTCTTACATTCCCCTACAATTGGCTGGGTTTTTTTCCAACACGAATTGTAGTTGTAAGAGGATAGAAAAAAAAAACAAAATTAAAAAAAAAACAAGTTGCTTAAATAAAGCAGTTTGCCATTTCAGTTTTTTATTTGCCGGGCACATGCAAATTTATTATCAAAAATTATTTTCGGGAATGAAATATGAATTATTAATTAATTCATTTATTAATGATGTGCTAATAATCCCAATTTTTGAATGAAAACACTGAAACTTATTGTTGTGGGAAAGCTAGTTTCTATGCGCATTTCGCTGGTTGCTTAGGCCAGCTCGTCAGGAAACTTTTTCCAAATACTTTAGAAAAGCTAAAAATATTATACAAGTAAGACCATAAAGTGAATAAAAATTTTAAACACTCAGGTCTTGCATGTAACAATATCAAAGCTTCAACAAAGACCAGCGAAATGCGCTTTCCGACAACAATAAATTTCATTGTTTTCATTCAAAAATTGGGATTATTACCACATCATTAATAAATGAATTAATTAATAATTAAAAAATATTTTTTTACCGGAAATTCCCGGAAATATTCACCCCAATAGGAGCCCCAAAGGAAATCTTAGATTAAGAGAATTAAGAGAAATCGAGATGTTATCTCGTATATCCACTACATTTTCAATGCAGTATTGAATCCTTCAGATTCAATTAAATACCAAATATCATCAGAAATAAAAATTTAAAAAACTTATCATATTTTCGAAATTACATCATCGGAAATTCATACTGCTGACATGACTTCACCACACAAAATATGGCAAATATTTTTGTCAGAACACAAAAAAAAGACTAATTTTTTTTTTTGATTGCGGTGGTTTATTTAGATTTTGTATATTTATGGTTTTTTTATACATTTTCAATTTTGCCAAAATCAAAATCATATTGAAACATCTGTTGATAATCAGCAACTGTGTTCTTGTTTTAAAAAATCTGAAATAAAACAGAATAATAAAATAAATATTTAAATGTTTATTTTTACTCGTATTCAAGTGGCATATAATAACAAAGATGATGATCATCATGACGATGATAATGATGCACCCCATATACAACCAATAAAAAATATATCCCTGATGGTTATTTCAAGAAAAGGGGAGCCCATCTTCCGAGCAAACTCTACTCAATTGCTTTTAATGAAACAAAAAAAGGAGGGAGAAAAGACAATCGAAGTGATTGAATTTAAAGTGAATGAATGAAAATAAAAAGATGCAACAGATGAAGGATAAGCGAAGTGAAGTATACACATGTTTTTTTAAAAACTCGAATATAAAATAATAAAATGTTCAATCTGATTTTTTTTTTTTTAAAGAATTGCACTCTTTTATTAAGTTTTTCCTTTCTTTTTTTTTTTTTTTTTTTTTTTTTTTTTTGTTATGCTGTGCTTTAAGGCACATGTTATTATTTTGACTGTCTGATTGAATACAATGAATTGCTTGGTTGCAATCGTTTTGTTGTACTTGTAAATGTACGTACAGCATGTTGCTGCCACTTTTGCTGTTGTGTTGTCTGTTTACTGCTGCTGCTGCTGTTTGGTGGTGATAAAGATGATCGTTACCAGTTCAAGTTCCAAGATGAATGAATAAATGAATGAGTGAGTGAGCGAGCAAATTAATGGTGGTGTTGTGGTGGGTCGTTTATATTTATATATTTTATATGATTGGTTTTAAAAACTGATCGTTGTAATCATGATCATTTTTATGAGTTTGCTAAAAAAAACAAGGATGTATAATTTTGATTTAATTTTAAGTTACACCATTTGCAGTGTAATTTATACTTCTTCTTTTCTGTTAATGCCGACAAGAAACTTTATGCAGAAATTCCTTTATAATTTGGTAGGAGAAAATATCACTAAGGGTGAAAAAATGGTGGAAGTGCATTAATTTAATTCGTCTTAATTCAATTATTTTGTTTTAAGTAAATTTCTAGTTCTAATAAGCATTAGAAATCTTGGGTTTTCACCATTATGTCGTATGTAATTTTTTTATAAAAAACTGCAAGTGCAGTTCAAAAATCAAGAACAACACAGAAAAATTTGTCGGAAAAATTTAGATAAAATTTAAGTTTTGTAAAAACGGATTTAATATTGTATTCTGTGTTCCAGTCTTAGGCTTGGAGTTCTTTTTTCTTATTTTACTTTTATAGTGGGTTTAAATAATTATTCAAAATTATCTTAAATATATACCGTAAAATCACTTACAGGTATTCGACCTGTAAAATCACTAACAGGTATTCGAGCTAAAATCACAGTCACCACGCGCTCGCCAACGATTTCTTAACTATAAGTAGTCCAGTAGCTCGTTTCTGTATTTCTCGCATCGCAAAATTTCTCACATTAAGTGTGAAACAAAAAATTCCTATATATATATATATATATATATGTATATGTATATAGAATTGTAGCAATATTGACTGATTGATTTATGATCGCACAAACGCCTGAGGCTAAAATCGTAATTTCTTTTTTGGTACTTTGAAGAGACTCAAAATTAAGCTGCAAGGTCCTGAGTGATTATCATCCCATATGATAAAAAAATGTTAGTAGCAGAACTATAACCATTGGCACACAAATATGATCATAAAAAAGGACCGGTCAAAGTAGCGAATTAAATGCTACCATTTAAACAAGTTAAAACCTAGAAAAATTTACTTTGGCAAAAAAATATGCTTACGAAAGAAGAGGAGGTAGAATGCTACTAATTAAATAAATATGTATTTACAGGTTCAAAAAATTCTAGAAACAAGTATGTACATAAGTATGTATGTATGTGTGTGTGTTAGTTCTTCCATATGTTTAAAAAAGTTAGTGATATCACGCAAATACCTTCACCATTTCTATATGTTGATGTGTAGCAAAAAATCGTCTTCATATATTGCAATTTTTTTAAACATTTTTAGTTTTAACATTAACTAACATTTTTTAATAGAAGTTTTTGTTTTTTAAATTTATAATTTATTTTTGTAAACAAAAGCCAGGGTTAACCTTGAACACAAAATCCTTATAAGCAAAAAGCTTAAACAGGTACGAAAATAAACGCATTGGCAATAACGTTATTTAACGATAGAAAAAAGCTCTATTTATGTCAAACATGAATAGACGAAAGCTTTTAAATGTTTTTTAAAAACCATATTTAAAACGTTTTCGTTTTAATACGAAAACTTCAAGTGAGAACACTTGTGTTTTACAAAAACAGGCTGTAAGTGTCAAATGCAAGCGAAACGTCAACCAAAGAAGTAGATATAGTAAAAATAGGGCTGCCAGATTTGATGATTTATCGTAATTTTGACGATTTTTTGTTCCAAGATTGGCAAAGTGCCGATTTGCTGATTTTTTCTAGTGACGATATTATTCAGTCTTCAAAATAAAATAATTTTAAATAGTTTAATATGTTTGTATATTAGGCACCACAGAAAACGATTTTTTTAAAAACAAGGCGGCTTAAAAAATTTATTGGCAAAATCAAAATTTCGAAGGAAAACTGTTTAATTGTTATTTCCTTACATTATTTTATATCAAAACATTAATTAAACTATTACACCATTTTTCAGTCAATGCACTATAGGAAATTGTTGCCTTTTTTTTTTTTGGCCAAAAGTGTTAGTTTTAGTTCAATGTGATATTTTGTCACGCTTTCTGTGATTTTTTCAGGAAAATAAAACAATTTGAAATTTTAAATTGTTATCGGATTAAATAAAAAATAAAATAAATCATTTTATTTAAATAGACATCAAGCTTATGTATGTATGTATAAAATATGTATTTTACCCACGAACTTTAACTTTTTTAATTATGTTTTAATAAAAATCGAACAAAATTTGTCAAAACTAATTTTAAATTGTCCGATTTTTTAAAAAGAAAATAGACGATGTTTTTATTTTTTCTTAGGAAATTAACGATTTTTTCACAAATTTATCAGGCAGCCCTGCATAAAACGAAATCAATGAAGGGCTTAAAAAAATTAAAATAACAAAATATAACAATTGTGTTTTACATATTTATTTTCATTCTTTAAATTTTTCTCTTCAAATAAAAAAAAAAAATACACATCTTGTGAAATTCTATTTTTCTCGCATCAATTTCAAATGTGACTTATTTTGATAGTTCTTGTGAGAAACTTTAAGCAAAATATTGATACAGAAACACTTTTTCTCACATCCTTCCAATAATTGCTGGAAAATTATTAAAATGACAGATAATTCTCCCAAAGTAAAGATACTGAAACACTTATGTGAGAAAAACCATTTTTTGTTTCATATTGCACTGTTTTTGTCATAATTCACTTGTTTCATGCGGGAAATTATACGATGCGAGAAATACAGAAACGGGCTATAGAACCCTAAGTTCCTGCAGGCGGCTGGTTTCCCTGGTATCAAACTGATTTCTTTAATCAACATTAGTCCCTTAGCGATCTTCCAGTTTTAAACATCAGACAATTTTGAGTAACTGATATGTTGATAGCTGCCATGACAGTTAAAAAATTCTACAATATTCCGGTTGTCTAAATACTAAGACAGAGTTGACACCACTTCCTAACTGAAACCTATATTATCAAGAATATGGCTTTAGTTAATATCGAACCCACTTCTTTATATGAAAATAATTTCAAATGTATTTTGTCCTGTTTTTAACGCTAAGCCCGTTGCTATCAACGCATCATTTAATAACAATATTAAAGCTTAAAGTATGCCCCTGCAAAGATCAATGCTTGTTTGGTAGGAAACTGTCGTATTGAAATTATACTAAAGTGGTCCGATAACTTGTTACAAAAAGATCTAAGTAATAATCGACTTCTATCATCAATGATGTTGAACTCATAAAAAAAATATTTGCAAAACAAACACGTTTAAAAGCCACTACAATAAAACATCAGTCAATTGCACAGCTGTATTTAAGATTAGCAGGTGTACCTTCCATGGTTGGCCTGGCCTTACGGTGGTCTTAAAACTGGTTGGAAGTAATGCGTATAATTACGCCTTCATGTGAGCAAAGCAGGGTCTGATGAATATTAAAAGCATACAACAATGCGGAGGATTCACATAGGTACTTGTCTGGTAGAACTAACACCACGATGTTCAAAAACACTGTCTAGACACAATGCATCCACCGGTGTAAAAGAGACATGGGTGGCAATTTAAGCGCATAAATTTCGGAAGAAGCTGCTTCGATTGTCCTTTGCTTTTCAGCTGGATCTCCCCAATCTTCACTGCTAAAACACAGCAGTATCCGTTTATAATATTATAATCACAAAAGACGTGCGTATTTTGAGGAAAACACAACCCTGTCATGCTAAGTTTTTATTGGAATAATAAGATCAGAGATGTATTTTTCTCAAAATAAATAAGACTTGTGTGATCGTTTAAACTACCTTAAGAAACATAATCTAGAAAAATCAGCCCTTAATGCTGACTTGTTGAGACATCCCTTCCCACCACGTGATTTTTGAAGGAGCCTCACCGATAACCAGTTCAGGATCGAAGTCCCAGGGGCGACTGGTTCCAAATAAGTATCTTTGTTCAGCCACAAACCCAGAAGATCTGCCAGTTGAACCCTGCATTATGAAGGTATTGACTACGCATTCTACCCTCGAGAATATTCCACCGTGAGGTAAAATATCCCAAATATGTATACCAACATACTCCAGGGGGGAGCAACAGCACGCAGGAAGCTCCGTTCGCGTGCCCAACTTCACTCTACGTTGCAGGCGAAAAGCAGACCCTAACCCCACCATTTAGGTTTTTACCACAGCAACTAAAGGGTGGTCCAACCATAATGCACGATGGTTGTTGGGAGTCGCATCTTAACGTCAAGTTTTTTGCCCAACGTAATTAGACATTTCTTTGTTTCAGTGTTTGACAAATTCAACCATTGAAAGATACACAATTGAGCAGCGCATTAAGATTATTAAAGCCTTTTACGAAAACCGGCATTCAAATCAAAATTAATTTCTTGACTTCGTGATTATTTTGGTCAGCATAATCGATCAAATCTGTCCACAATCGGGAGAATTGTTCGCAATTTTCTGCAAACCGGGTCTGTAGGTAATGTGGAAACACCTGTGCATGCTCGCCCAGTTCGTTCTACGCAAAACATTGCTATTGTTTGCGATAGTGTGGCAGAGAAGCCGTCCACCTCGGCTCATCATCTTGCCCAAAAGTTTAACATCTCACGAACATCGCTGATGCGAATTTTAAATATAGATTTGAATTAACACTCTTACAAGGTTCAATTGACTCAAGAGCTGAAGACTACCGACCATTTCAAGCGTCGTCAATACCCCGAATGGTTGGTTGAACAGACAGAAGTAAATGGTGGCTTTACAAAGAAAATCATCTTTAGCGACAAGGCACACTTTCACCTCAGAGCAAATAAGAATCCACGAGTGATTTTTAAAAAGCCGATGCATCCACAAAGAGGGACCGTTTGGTGCGGATAATGGGCTGGCGGCGTCATTGGGCCGTACTTCTTCGAAAATTAGGTCGCCCAAGCAGTTACCGTGTATGGTGTTCGCTATCGCGAGATGATAACAGACTTCTTGTGGCCAGAAATGGAGGATATGGACCTGGATGATGTGTGGTTCCAACAGGATAACTAGTGTGACTTGCCACACACCCAACGAAACAATGGCACTTTTGCGCGATAAATTCAATGGCCGTATTATCGCACGTCGTGGCTATGTTAATTGGTCGGCACGACCATGTTATTTGACACTTTTGGACTGCTTTCCTTGGGGATATTTTTAAGAAAAAGTAAGCGTCAATAAGCCAAGAATAATTCAAGAGCTAAAGGATAAGATAACTTGGCACATTAACAACATTAAACCTCAATTATATCTCAGTCATTGAAAATATGGACCATCGGATAGAGTTATACCGCCAACGTCATGGCGAACATTTGGCCGACATTTTGTTTCACTCATAATTGTCATAGATCCTTCTATCTTAATAAAAATGTAGTAAGATAATTCTCTGAAAACTTTTTTAAGTTTTACGTGATTCCCACTTTAGTCTTAAAAATCCAGGGACATATAGCACTTTGGTCCGCCGTAATATTAGTAGATCTGCCAATTTTAAGCCCGCGATATGCTTAGGGTATTAGCGTTGCCTGTATAACACGACCGTGCAACGCCAAGAGGTCAGCTTTTCTAGAGAAGATATCAGCAAACTCGGAAAGCAGCCAATTTTACAATAATATATTTTCTGACATATTGCAATTTCAATAATACGGTTATAGTAACAAACGATATTTTGCAATATCCTGTAGTTGTGCAATACAAACGCAATATCAAAAAGCCATAAGTAGGATTTACTGCCTGTTTTTCAAAATAAAATAAAAATTTTCGGTTGGGTAAATATGTATGTATATTGAAACAACAATAAAAAAACTCAAATTGTTTTTAATATAAATTTTTAAGCGAAAATTTTTATTTTAATTTGAATTAGTTCGAAACGGATATTTGGTATACAAATTGCAACAGTGTAATTTATCATTTGCAAATAATTCTTTAAGCGGCATCTTTTTTACTCTTACAATTCTCCGTCTTCATCAGCTTGATCATCTTTAAACATCAACATCTGATTATAAGTGTTGTGACTGTTTGTTGCACTTTGCTAAGTGACAGACAGCGTTTCTTTTCCTTATTTTTCTGACAAAAAAAGATGATGCAGATTTTTTTTTGTACCATTAAACATCATATTTTTTGATATTTTGTTTAAGGAAGTTTATACTTGGGTTTTTAAATATTTTTTTGTAAGTTTTTATATTTAACAATACACTTGACTTGTACTTTCAAAAACAAAATGTTTTAATGATAATTTGGTTTTTACTGAGTTTTTAATGTTAATTTTTTTTTTCTTTTCCAAAAAAAAAAATACCATTGAAAAGTTTTGACTTGTACTTGTGTGTTCGTATGTTTTAAGTAGGCTCATTAGGGAAACGAATATAAAAAAGTACTGCCGGAAAAATGGGAAAAAACTTGAAGAAAACATCTGTTCAAATTATAAACGAATTCAGATGTTATGAGTCATAATATGTAAAATATTGTGCAGACAAATAATTGATGTATAATAATAAATTTATATTAGGGAATGTGCATATGTTTATCGAAGAGGACGTAGAATCGAATACGGAAAACCGATTTTGAGTATCTGCTATGAAATGAGATTAAAAAATCTAAGAAGGGTATAATTTCCTGCTAAGTATTTAAATTTATAAAGAAATTGTTCTAAGGAAATTAAGTCCGTTAACTTTCCTAAAAGAACAACTTGAAGAAATGATGAATCAAAAGCGATAAAGGTGATTTCATCTCGATATTTTAAAACCTGTGCATATTCGTTTGGTTTGCAGTCAAGTGCAGCTCACAGCTGTGGAAAATATTTACATGGATACCTGCCCTTGGGCCTACTCCATGGTGGATCTTAACAACTGAGTGACAAGCAATACGTTTACCAAATTAGAACACCCAGAATACCCAGAAAGAAATTTGAGTGCATAATTATTCACTCGGGCATTATTTAGGAGCTGGAGTTATCCAGCCTCCGCTGCTTTTGAAAAATATTAGCAGCATATTTTACTAACAACAGCACGGATAATACTCCTTTAGGCCAAACTCTTCTACAAGTAGTGAAAAATCCGACCTTTAGTGAGATCAGGGTATCTCTTCCCACGACTTTGGGTAGGAGGGCATAATTACTACGTGATCCCCGAAGGTATCTTTTCAACGACAAAGCGATACTTCCGCAAGGACAATCCTCGTGAAAGACAGGAAGGATTTTCCGGGAGAAGACCTCAACCAAAAGTCAGTCTACTGCCGGAAGCTACTGGCTCCAGTGGTACCAGATAGGATCTTTGGCCAACCGCGATCACATGAGATCGTGAAGATCTCTTGACATCTCTATTTTGGATTTTTCCCGCTGTCCACGGTATTGGCTACATCAGCTTATACCCCGGAGGATGTTATACCAAAAAGTGTTACACCATTGCAACAGTCTCTATTATTTCGGAACTGCGCAGATAGTGTGGCACCTCAGACAGGGAATATTTAGTGCGATCTTAACAATGCACAATTTCCTTTAATTTTTTTTTTTCCTATTTCGACACCAAAGTAAAGAAGAGTATACATGTTTAAACATTATTTAGAGGGTTAAAAAAGTTATTTTGTATTGAAGCAGTAAGCTGGTCATTTGATCGCATGTGATCCTTACAATTAAGAAAACTATGGACTGGCCAAGAACAAAGATTTTTTCAAACAATAAAATTACCCAGCAAAAACTTTACTTACCTGGTATGTTGGCAAGTAATGTTGGAGAAATATAAACACTACTTATTTTTCTTTTGAATAACTAATTATTTGGGTTCGAGTTGTCCACAGAATTCAGTAGTTACAATACACTTACTAGAAGTCACAAAATATTTAGTTATTATTTAACTACCAGTAAGTTGAATTGTAAGTACTTACAATATACATACTAGAAGCCAAAAAATAACTAGTTTTTATTTATTTGGCGCTAGTTAATAGACCTAATAAGTAGTTATGGAGATAGTTACCAGTAAGTAAATATTCAGTACTGAAAACAAGACAAATAATAAGTAGTTATTTAGCTGATTATTAGTAAGCAAATATTCATAACTGAAAATAATAGTAGTGAAAAGTACTTACTGAAGTCATTATTAGCAAGTACTTATTGTTTTCAGAATAATGACAACTCCTTACCAGGTAACGTATAAAATTTCTACGACCTGTTACCAAAATTCAAAAAGTTTTTCCTGGGTATGAACTGTCTAGAAACAAGTTAACGAAATTGTAAGCGATTTTGTTTGTTGTGCTTAATTCCCTATTTTTATAATTGATAAAAATACTGAAATTTATTGTTGGAGGATTAGCTATTCTTATGCACATTTCACTGGTTGCTTAGGCAAGATCATCAGGAAACGTTCTCCTAAATAATTTTAGAATAGCCAAAGCTATCAGCAAACAAGACTATAGAGTGAATGAGAATTACACTCAAAAAGGCCTATTTGCAACGATATCAAAGCTTAAACAAAATACTAACAATAAAACAGTGAGTTTATCTTTTCTTACACTCCCCACTACAATTAGTTGGAATTCTCCCAACATTCATTGTAGTTGTAAGCGGGTAAAGAAAAAACAAATAACAAAAAAGAACAAATTGCTTTTACTGTTTTCGCAAGAAATCAAAATAAAAACAATTTGACAGTTCAGTTTTGTATGCACGTGCACTTGCAAAAATTTATTATCAAAATTGTTTTTGGGAATACAATTATTTATTAAGCAGTTTAATATTAGACTATTTTAGGCCTATACAGGGAAATACCAGGACAAATCAGAACACTTTCTTAAACTTTACAAGTTTCAACGCACTTGTAAACTTAAACTTCCACGAAATACTACGGAAGTCACAGCGACTGAAAATATAAGATGTAAAACAGCAAAATATAAGATGTAAAACAGGTTTCACAAAAAAATATTTCATCTTTTAGATAGAAAAATTTTATCTTTACTTATCTGTAATCACAGAAGACTGTATAATTGAAAGACCAGCCCATTCTATAGATAGCTGCTAGGATTACTTCCATAATAAGCGCGAATGCGTACTAGAGGCAAGAGGTGTGCACAGTTCTATTTCAAAAAACATTCAAATCATTGTCTATCACAAACGAAAACCTTGTGAACGTGTAGAACCAAAAACAAATGATTCATTATATCGGGTATAAAAAATACTCTTAAAAATTAGCAAAGCAATAAAAAATACACGCAGTGACTAAAAAATACACATTAATTTTTTATACCTACACCACAATTTGTGCTGATGAGTTTAATACCCTAAAATATCGGTCCTATACCCAATATATATAGTATACTGATCGACTCTGAATAAATTTTTGAGTTGATCTGACGATGTCCTTCCGGCTGGCTGGCCTGGCTGGCTCTCCATGTAACCTTGTGCGCAAAGTGCCGGTCGCAATTTTAAACATCATTTAATGAAATTTGGTACATAGGTTCTAATTGGCACAATGACCAAGCCTATTGGGGCGATTCGGTCTAAAATTTCATATAGCCCCCATACAGGCTGCTTTCCGGAATAGGGCCTTTGTGCAGACTATCAAACCAATTTTAATGAAATTCAAAACATAGATAGATCGATATTTGTATGGACACATAAGCTATGCATTTTTTTAAAAATAGAATGACAAGGGGTGATAGGGGCGATTTCTGACTTTCAGAAACAATCAAACCGATATTAATGAAATTTAAAACATAGATCGATCGCTTTTCGTATAGCAACATCAGCATTGCATTTTTCAAAATTAACTATAGATCCCATATAAACCCCCATGCTTAAATCTCATATATGTAGAGGAAGATATTTAAATAATATTCGATACAAAGAACTTTTACACGAATCTTAACCTCATAACATAATTTTGTTCAGGCGGGTCCATGATTGCCCATTGGTCCCAAATAGGGTACACTAGCAAAAAAAAAATGTATATACTGTGATGTATGTTTGGGATTGACCGACCTTACTTTCTTACTTGTTTTTTTATGTGAGTTTGGTTTATTGTTGTACGAAATATTTTGTATGCTTATTTCTTTGATAATATTGCAACAACAATTCTTTGCAAAGCAATTATTTGTATGCGTACGCTACATACGACACATTATTAAACATCTCGCAGACTGCACGAGATAATTTTTAAATGCAAGGAGTATAGGCAAAAGTTGTTTACTGTATTGAAAGGTTTTGAGTGAAACAATTACTGTCAGTAGTGTACTTTATAGAACTCTTGTACCCGCACAACAATATTTAAATAGCGCATAGCACTTGTCATTGTGGTTTTACGCAAACGTTTTGTGCACACATTTAATTCTTGTTGTGTTTTTAATTTTCAAATTCTATTGATCCTTCGTTAAATAGAAATTGACTTGCCATAATTCGATTTGTTTTTTTTTTTTTTTCTTTGTATTGTTAGGACCTGCCCATCGGGGATGACTCCTACTTATGCATTATTGCTTTAGGTTGGAACTATGGAAATAAGTTATGGGATGGAGGATAGAGGGAGTAGTGCTTATGGACTTTCGATTTGAACTAATTCATGTTAAAAGTGAGAGGAAAGACTTTTGCAGGAAGGTTATTGCACATGCGAACACATTTTCGAGCACAAAAGGATGGGCTCTTTAGAAAAAACGCGTATTACGAACAAACGTACGAGTTTCGGGAACCCGATCCCTAATTTTATCAGAACACATCCCATTGTAGTAGCAACAAAACAGGCAAATACAACCCATATTACGATTGTGCTCAAGGGAGTATATAGAATTAGATATCCTACTGTTACCAATAAGAACCTTCGCCCGCCTTCCAGAAGCTCCAAAATAGTCTTTAATGCACCGGCACACACATGAGAGTTGTACTCCATTCTCGGTCGGATATAAGTAATGTAAATAGTAAGGAGATCAGATGGAGTGAAGCATCTCTTTCCACGTTTTAAAACCCCGAGGTACTTGATTGCATTTTTCTTTATCCATCGGACATCACATTGTATTTTCATGCTAAGAACATCAAGAGATTCTGACTCCTCCATAATTGAATCGTTTATTTCAGAAACCCGTCAACTGACATTTTTTCAAAAATTTTATTATTATAGATTATGATGACCTACTTTAGTCACATCGTCGTATGCAGGAAAGCGTCAACTGTTTGGTCTTTTAAAGGATTGTATTTTGTTTAGTGCAGAAAACGTTTATTAATTTAAAAATTTGGATGATTTTTTTAGTTGTCCGATGATTTAAAATAGCGCACTTGGCGGGTTTCTGAAATAAACGATTCAATTATACCTTCCATATATAAAGATGAGGCATCTTCAACCGTCGCGCATTTATGCGGTAGCATGCAACATTGGGTCTTCCGGTCATTCAAATCGACAATATTTGCCCGATCCCATTCCGAGATTATGTCAAGGTCTCAGCCAAGCGTATAATTCATGATCTGCCTCATAGAACCAACATCCGATACGCTTGATCCATAATCAAATGAAAGTTGCTGTCATCTGCAAAAGAGTAGGTAGTGTTGAAATTTGACATAGGAGGTCGTTTGGAAAAATATCAAAACTTAAGTGAACTTTCTCCGAAGTTCGGTTTAGTCATACGATGCTAATGATATTTTAAAAGAATTTAGGCGTATCAAAATAGATCAATAGGGCTAAGAAATAACTAATTATTATATTGCATGGCGCAATAATCTGAAAAATTGATTAATCTTCCTAATGAATGGTTTAATTGGCAACACTGGCTAAAAGTATTAACTTTAAATTTTTCACAACAATCAAGCGATTAAAAAAAATTAAGTGTCATTAAGAAGAAAATCTTGTGAACACACAAGCAAACTCGTCATTAAATTATATTTATTTTCGTCTAACATAAAAAAATAAATTTCAAAAATTCCACACACACACTGATGCATACAAACATTTGAATATGCATGTTTGTAAGTATAAAAATAATACCAATAAAATTAGTTAAGTCACTTAAATTTATGTTCATTTCATTTTAACAAAAAAGATTTAAAATTAGCTAAAAAATTTAAAATATTTATTTGGATTTATGAATTTGCTTAATTGTTCTGGCAATTTTTTATCAATCTTTCATCAGTTTTATTAGATACAACGAAAAATTAGTAGTTGAACGTAAATACAAACTGACAGATATAAAAATATTTCAAAATCTTAAAAAAAAAGTATATACATACAAACATAAAGATATTTTTTATTCTTTCGGAAAATCGAAAAATAAACGTTTTTCTAGCAAAAGCCAACTAAAATATTTGAACAAAAATATTTGAATAAAACAACAGATGTCAACTTAAACAGCAGATATAATCCACGACACACAGACATCACAAAAACCATTTATTTTTTTTTTATTTTGAAATTTATTTGAAATTTTTATGTTTCTGTGTGTGTATCCGTAAGATATTTAATGATGTTCTCGTTTTATTTTGTTAATTTTCCTAAATATATTTTATATGATTTTAATTTTCTATTAACTTTTTTTTTCTTTGAAATTGTTATTGGATTACGATTTTTGTCGTTGAAGCAGCAACCGTCAGCTTTACGGAATGTAGGAAATTGTTAGCATGTGTTAATTGGCCCATTTGTTAGACATAAATTTTGAATACTAGATGCTGAGGACGATATTTCTTTGGTTTGCCAGAATTATTTATATTCCCGAGATCAATTTTGTGTATTTAGTTTGTGGTACAAATATTTTAAAAATTAATACCAACGTGTCTTAAATATTTTTTGATTTGAGGTCATATGATGAAATGTATTTCGTCGTTTTTTTATTTTTATTTCTTTTTTTTTGAGCTGTAAAAAATGCAGTGAAAAGTTATTTATTGGTTTTAAAGTGAAAAATATTTGTGTGAAAACATAAATTATTCGTTGCTGACATGATGATGTCACAGTAGTAAAAATTCATTCAGTATTTATCTTAGAATTATATATGTCAAAGCTAATTTTAGGGTGAATAGAAAATTGTTAGTCATTTACTTTAGCTTATGTAGTAGCTTTGGTACAATTTAAAGAAAGAAAAAAATCTTTCTGAATTTCTTCTCAACTTTAGAAAACATTTTGGAGACGAAAAATCCTCATGATAGAATTTTTCTACCATTTTAAACTGTTTTCCAGCTGTCTAATTTACTAAATTAAGTATCTCGAAGGTTATAGAACTATTTATCTACTTTAAGGTGCACGAACACGACATAATTTTTACATCTGACTTGTTAAATTTCCCACTGCAAAATACATACATTACCTTTATAACATTGCTTCTTTAAAAGTCAGATGCAAAGTCATCTGTCAAAATTTCAATTAGAGCGTGCTATATTTTCCTCCGGCGAACCATCTGACATCAGCCGTGTCAGAAATCTATGCCGGGAGGAAACTTGCAGTGGCGGTCTACTATTTTTTTTTTTTTTTAAGTAATTTTTTTTATTCCTACACTAAATTCCGCGACGCTTTTTGCTTGTCTGGAGGAGACCAGAGTCTCTGGCGGGAATCGAACCCGCAACCCCGGTACTGCTAGACTAGCTAGCCTACGGGGGCAATCATTGACGGAATCATTAGCAGGCTGAAGTTAATATTTTACAATACCAATATGTGTATGATCATTTCACCATTGAATAAAAATGATGTATATATATATATATATATATATGGGGGATTTCATGTCAAGTGAACCAACTTTTGAAATCGATGTCTTCCGATTTGGATGAAATTTGCACCAAGGTTAGTGTTATTGGATAGTAGTTTAGACACAAATTTTCAACAAGATCGGTCAAAAAGTTTCTGAGTTAGAGGGGGTCAAAATTTGACATTTTAGCCAAGCCGGTGTTCTTTCTCATCCATGTAACTTATTATCTATTGGTGTTAGCAAAATTTGTCCCAAACAAATTAGATAGCTATTTCTTCAAGCTATCGATATTTTTTAAAATTTTTCTTTTTAAATTTAAAACTTATTTTTTATTTTTTTTGAAAACGGTATTTTTTTTCCCCACTAGTGGTGAATGAGGGTATACTAAGTTTATCACTCCGTGTGAAACTTTTTTATAAGGCATCTAAGACCCCATAAAGCATATGGGGGATTTCATGTCAAGTGACCAAACTTTTGAAATCGATGTCTTCGGATTTTGATGAAATTTGCACCAATGTTAGTCCTATTGGATAGTAGTTTAGACACAAATTTTCAACAAGATCGGCCAAATAGGTTTTATTTATCATCCATGTAACTTATTATCTATTGGTGTTAGCAAAATGTGTTCCAAACAAATTAGATAGCTATTTATATATATTCTGGTTTCTTGAGTAATTCTAACTCGATTTAGCTATGTCCGTCTGTCGAAAACACTCCCGAAAAACTCAACAGATAAGAACAATGTTGGTGTCAAATTGCTTTTAGCTATCCTAAGCAGTTTTGGGATTGAAATCCAGCTAAATCCGATCAGTAGGATCAGAGTTATGAATCAACATGTAGAACCACACCCTAAAAAATTTATAAATTTGTTACAAAAACTAACATTAAAGGTGGCATAATGAACGGCATGATATAAGATTTTGCACAAACTCGTTCTATATGACTAGAAATCATATACTCGCATTCGCAAAAATTAAACTTCATTATTTACATTCGCATTCGCTAAGCCTCTTTAGCCGCACGCCTAGTCAAAACAGTTAAGCTTTTAAGATCTTGTGTATTTACTGAGTCTAAAAAACATATTTATTATTTTTCACCAAAGGGCCTAAGAAAGTTATTATTCGGTGACATCGGAGAGACAATAAAAAATGTAATCAAACGTCTTTCGATGGCCAGATGGCAACTTAGCATAACTGACGAACTTTGGGAGTTTGTTTGAGAACCTTTTTAAAATCAAATTTGTACAACACAATTCTTTCAAATCAATAATAATTAAAAATAATCCGATAATAATTACCATTCAAAAGATCATTTTAATTAAAATTTTATATGCCATAAGAAAAAAAAACCCAAAAAACGCATTAACGTTAAAACCATATTCATTTAAATAAATTAATTTTTAAACAAAATTTTTTCCATTAAACCTCCAAAATACAACTAATAAACACTTTTAATTTACAATTTTCAAATGCAATAAAAATAAATTTTATAAAAATCACCTGCTCAACTCATTTGAAAACCTTTCAAAAAGACCAAAACTTTTTTCGTAGAATTAAATACAATAAATTTGATAAAAGATCATTAAAATCCTGACAGATAATTTGAGATCCTTAATCATACATTAAAAAAAAACAAAATGTTAACATAAAATTAACATATAAATTTATAACATCAATAACTAATTCGCCAACTCAGCAACATTGCTCATGGACGTTCTTCAGAGAAAAGTTCATGTTTCGGGTTGAAATTAAAAGAACGTTTAATATAAAATGTTAAAATTCATTAATACCTAAAAAAAAAAAATAACAACTTTTAAGTCCAAATTTCAACATTTAAAACTGAAGACTGTTTTCAATGGAAACTACTACAACAGCAGCGATAAAACTCGAATGTACTTATTGCTTGAGCGCGGTGCTCAAGCAAAAGTAGTTTTTAATTAAAGTCATAAAACATTTTTATAACGAGTCAAAGCTGGTCTGTTCGCCGATTGTTGAAGATGGTATGATGTGAGAATTAGGGTGGTCAGATTATTGTGATGTCAATTTAACATTATGTAAATCCTTAACCCAAACTCAAGTGGATCTCACTGGTGAACTTATTGAATTTTTTTTTTTAAATTGCTTATATGCAATTTAAGTATTTCTCAGCTTTATTTACCTATTATAACATTTTTGGAATCCACAATAATTTTTATTTGTAAATCGTTTAATCGATGATCGTTTTGAGGATGTTTTGATATTCTGCTTGAATTTAAAATAATCTGTGAATCTTACAACTAAAAGTTGAAAAATAGATAGATAAAAGAGAACGAATATTCAGACAGACTTCATCTTAACTTTTTAGTTTTTTGTACACTGCTTCGCCATTTGATTTTCGATCATAACATATTTCATATCGTTATTTATGGCTTGTCTATGGCTTCATTTTGGGCGCCACTTATTCCATATAGGATTCTTTCCCCCTAATATAAAATAATAACAGTAACAAAAAATTCAGTGTGCAAAGCTAATCGTTACATTCACCAATTTTTACATGCGCTGCATAGAGCGCTTTTTGTTTCAAAAATGTATTGCTTCAAAGTGGGAACTTGTCATATAAAATTTATGTCTTCCGAAAGTGATATGGTAAGAGAAACTTTTACGTTTCTCCCTTAGATACCTGCTTCGTTGGAAGCTCCATTTCTTATTGGGTTCTTTATAGTAAAAAAAATTATACATGAAAGAGCTGAGGTACCTCAAAAACAGTGATTTGAAAACTTGAAGGGTAATGTGGAAGCCCCCTGGTTGATAATATGGAATACTATAACATATTATCAGAAACAAAATAGTAATATAAAAACCAATTAAAATTAAAATTTTTTTAATCTGGCCATAAATAATAATTTAAAAAAAACGTTAATTAAAAATTACTCATCAGCCTTCATGGCTATTGGTGAAATATAGTTACACATTAGCCAATTCTCAAAGTTCTTATAACAAATTTTAAAATATGAGAAAACTTATTAAATTGTTACACTTACTAAGTAGAAGTATTATTAAGTAAACAAATTGGTTACCCTAATTTCCAATTTGTTGCACTTGGTAAGAAAGCCCTTCTAAAATTTTATAAGTCTAGCTTTAAATATATTCACTTTTATGACATTCTATAAGTTGGGCCTCTTTCTTTTTCACATACAGGTTACATTAAACCAGGCCGAACCCAATATTAAACAAACGATATTTGGACCAGTCATGGCCTAGAATGAAAGGTATATTATTGAAGATTCTAGAAATATGAAATTTTTTGTTTTTATATATATTGCCTTTTTCAGCATATGTTTTAAGCAACTGGAGTACTTTACAATCATTTAAATTAGTAGAAAAGCGCAGTAAATCCGCATAATTTGTTTTCTTGGATGTACCCTACAAAAAACGAGACTTTTCTATACATGCATGTATGGACTACTCCATAAGGGAGTAGGACTACTCCAATTCCTAACCTAAATGTATGCAAAAACATACTCCAATTTACATTGCGATGTCCTAGGTCTGGACCACGTAACCCAAAACTACTCTATGTCGCTACACTATAGAGCACCCACAAATACTAGTTTTGAAAGTACTATATTTTACTACCCTATGGAGTACTCTTAGGAGTTAGTTTCGAAAGTACTCTATTTCACTACCCCATGGATTACTCATAGGGGTTAGTTTCGCAGCTACTCTATTCCACTATAATTATTCCACGGTAATTAAATAATATAAATTATCTTACCAATTATGTCAGTTTTTTTTATTTAAGTTTTTTTTTTAACTTTTTATATTGTAATTTACTTTTATTTTGTGCTTTAATTTAAATAATTTTTTACCCGCATATTTATTTCTAACCTAAACAAATGACATAAGTGCTACCAGAGATGTAATTTAACACCAAGCATTTTAAGTGTTGCCAAAAAATCTTGTTAAATTGTTAAAAGTACTCCTTTGGACCATGTACTCCATTCATTTTTTGTAGGGTATAAGCTGAAATTTCATGTTTGAAGAGCACCCAATAAAATTTGGCCAATCTCGCCCTGAAGTTTTTGAAACTCAATGTATAAATCAAATACCCCATTTATTGAGCACTTAAAAAAACATTAAGAATATTTTCAAAACCGTTATTAAAACCAAAATTATTTAATTGCCCGGTAAAAACTTCGCCTACATCATACTAAATAAAAATGTTGTATGTTAATTAACAGGGAAACCATAAATATGCAAAGATGGCAGAAGCAATATATTTATCCGTTTTAGAACTTTTTATGATTTTCGGCATCGATTTGTTAGGGCATATTTTTGCATATTTTACTTTTTATAGCATATCTTTGCATAATTTAGTTAAAGGAGCGCTTTTGTAGCATCTTTTAGTTTATAGCGCATATTTTTCCTCTTTGAGGCATATTTTGATACATGTAAAATTTTTTTTAAAGCTTACAAGAGCTTTCGCGAAAAATAACATATAATTTTTTTTCAAAATTCTGGATTTTCTATGTAAAATATCTATCTGTATACCCAACGTGTTGCTTCAATTTCGCCACCTATATTTAATTTTTACTCTTAAATTGTAAAGCCTTTAGTACACGGCATGTAAAAAGACACATGCGCATGTGGTTCTGACGTAATTTTGACGTCATCACACAACACGCAATGTTTATTGTGGCTTTGCATTGACGTCAAAATTACGTCAGAACCACATGCGCATGTGTCTTTTTACATGCCGTGTACTATAGGCTTTAGCCAAGGCAGGTTGTCATTAAAGATGAATGTTATTTTAAGCTTTCAAATTTTATATGTATATACGTTTTTGGACCAATCTTTTAGTTAACCGACTGACTTCGAATCACTTTTTAAAGTGATCTAACAATGTCGATCCGTCTGATGTCTGACTGGTTGTCTGTCTCTGTTAACTTTGTGCGCAAATTACATGCTGCAATTTTGTAGATAATTTTATCAAATTTGGTAAATACATTTTAATTTTACTAAAGACGAAGCTTGTAAATTATGAGAATCGGTCTATTTTTTCACATATTAACCATAAAATCTTCTTTTCAAATTAGACTTTTGTAAACCATCCGTTTAACCCATTACTGGCCATTGTGCTCGCACAGGTACAGAAAAACTCTCATATTTGAATTGCCATAAATCCAGTAAGAAATGAGTTGTTTCAGTGGTTGTTTTGATTTTATGTTAAGTGTACTCTGCTTAATAAAAACAAATTGAAAAAGCAGCGGCAGCAAATAAAAGTACTTCGAATTTTGCTTTTCTTTGTCTAACCTTTTCTCTGCTAAAAGCTTATAGCATAACAAGTAAAAACTTGCACTTAATTTGCAAATAAAAAGGCTTGTTTTATTCTAATTTGAAAGTTTTTTTTCATAAAAAAGTGATTTTCAAAGCGAAAAGAAAGTTTTAAAAACAGTGTACTCGCTTGGGTACGGTGGCTGATAACGTATATACTTTGATTAGATTTTTTATATTATATTTTTCGAATTGACATGGCGTTTGAAAGTATCAACCCATCAATATTTTATGGCAGAAGATTTAATAATATAGACAGCGCTTCGGATTTTGTGGAAGGGGCTTCAAATCATAATTTTTTTGATGTCGCGTATATTCCACCAGATGCAAATTTCAATACAGGTGAGGAGAACGGTGATGCTGAGGATCTTATCGCTAACATCATACCGCCAGATATTCTGGGTAATATAGAGGTTTTTTTTCAACAGCGATAGCATAGACGCCCTTTAAGGCCTGCGCACTCAACACCAAGTCAAACTTCTCCCAAATGGTCATAAAGAGAATGTTTCATTCACTTATTTATTTTTGTGAAATGGACTGATAACAACGCTGTAACCGTCGGATCAACCGATGAATTTCGTGAATTTCGATGGTGCTCGACCGAAAAAACCAAGATGAGAAAAAACCAAGATGAGCCAAAATAGATTGCAGATTACAATTCAGAAATGGTTGGCGTTGACCTTCATGATCAAGCACTAAATAATTACATGGCCAAATTTCGTGGAAATAAGTGGTAATGACCGCTTTTCAGATCAATGATGAGTTCAATCGTCGTCAACGCACTGGAGTTGTACAAGAAAGCCAACAACTTAGAAATGGACTAACTGAAGTTTCATCGTGCCATCGTCCGGCAATTCCTACGAAACCATCGCAACAATCAATATCTAAGCGATCGGTTGTTCCTAGTGTAGCACCTAATGCTGGAAACCATTTTCCGAAAAGAATTGAAAACTTTTACGCTATCTTCAATGACACAACAGAATAAGATGTACTTGTAAACTATTTAGCATAGCTATGTGCGTTGAGAAGGAGTGCTTTTCAAAATGTTCATACAAAAAAATAAGCATATATGAAAACATGCATTGAGCCATTGTACCTGCTTGGATTTACCTTCAAAATACACTTAATTTTTATTTTTCATATTTTTTAAGTTCATTATGCTCCTTTTACTTATACTAAATAAAAAATTAATGATTTTTTCTTTAAAGACTGTTGGCTTTTAATGGGTTAAGTTGGTATTCAGATTAAATTTGCCCCAAATTTATTTTAAATGTTAACATTAATAAGCAATTTAGCGACCGCCCCGTTTTCTGATGACCTGGCCTAAGCAACCAGTGAAATGCGCATAGGAACAGCTTATTAGTATTTTTTATCAATTATTAAAAAAAAGGGAATTAAGCACAACAAACAAACTGCCGTATTCATAAAAAACTAAAATGGATATGAAATCTGTTTTAAGAAAAATTGGTATGGAAATTTTGTTTTAAAATAGGTTTGAAATCTATTTTATTAAATTACTTGGAAAAAATATCAAAGTATCATTAGAAAATGATTTTTACACTTTTGTGACCTCTATACTAATGTAGGATTCATTATTTCTGGATCTTACAAATTACTATGAACGCAGGATATAACAACGTATCCTCACTTACAAAATTTTTAAGTGATACTTATCCCAAAATTGTTAACTAAAGCTTCGTACAGACGGTGTTTAGATCTTAAAATAATGTAAGGTCTGGCAATGTGGTAACAATATACTGCCAAACAAAAATTACTACGAAGGGTAAGTTGTCAGTTCAGATGATTGTAAGAAAACTATACAATTTCATTGGCAAAAAACTATCTGACAATAAATTCATCTGCGAACAAAATTTGTTAGTTCACACTGTTGTCAGATAATTGCATAGCAAGAACTGCCAGATCTGTTATTATCAATGTCCGATAATGAAAATTCCGTGCTTTTTTTTATTTAGAAAATTGAAAATATTGTTATTGAAGGGACAAAGTAATAGCCAGGGTTTTAATCTTTTTATGTTGTTTTAAACAGGTTAAATTGATTTTCATTAAAATGCATTTTAATTTAACAAATTTAAACTTTTTTGTTTTTTTTTTTCACTCATGCATCTCAGGGATGGAAGCTATGGTGCAGTTGTACGTTTTTTTAAACATTGGTGGCTATCTTTAAAAAAATTATTTCGTAATTAATAAAAAGTCTTTTTTCTAAATACATATGTGTATCAAGAGATGAGTCAGAAGATATAAAATTGGTGCCATCATAGTATCACAACTACGTTTTGGTATTGAATTTGTAACAAAATCCGAACCCTCATTTTCCATGGAATTTATATCCAAAAATTGTTGTGAGTGAGACAAGGCCCAAAAAATAATGAAACATTTTATTTCTAAATTCCCAAAAAATAATGAAACATTTTACTTTAAAATTCTTAAATAATAATTCTTTAATTTTATTTTTAATTTTAATTTTAATTTTAAACATACATATCGTTACCTAAAACGCAAATAGCCCTATCTAACAAAATATTAAAAATCGACTTCTTCATTGATTCTGATGTATTGCATCAACTCAAATGACCCCAAAACAATTTGGAATCTTTCGACCAAAATTAGCGATTTTATTAATCAAAAACAAAAGGCCCTATCTACAAACGATAACGTCAAATATGCTAAAAGGACTAACTAACATTTTGCATAATATGCAACATTGCTAATTGTCAAAGCAACTGGTAGGTTTTACAATAAAAATAGAAGAAACATTTATTATAAACAGTTTAATGCAATTTATAAATATATCATATTAAATTTTTTTTTGCCTCTCCTGTACAATTTTCAAAATGTTAGATAGGGCCTTTTGCGTTTTAGGTAACGATATATACACATATTTATATATATATATTTAGTCCTTTAATACCCATTGCAACATAGGGCCTCAACAAAGGCTCTCCATTCCTCCCTTTTTGTCGTCAGTGGTTTCATTTGGCTCCACGAAACGTTATGATCTCGTAATTCGCTTTCGGTTTGGCGCCTCCAGGTGTTCTGGCTCCTTGAGGATTATAAATAAATTTTCTCGATATATCGTCATATGACTCTCTCGACGTGTGATCATTGAATTTCCGGAAAAGAATATCCACAGCTACGAGGATACGTCTGGTACATCGGTTGACAAAGGCTTGGAAGCTTTGGATTTCGCGTTTGGATAAGTACCATGTCTCACAGCAGTATAGGAGAACGGATTTGATGTTGGAGTTAAAGAAATTGATCTTTGTCCGACCTGTGATGCTGCAAGGCCTCCAGAATTTATTAAGCATGCGGAGAGCCTGCTTAGCTTTACAAAATCCGTTTTGTATGTCCTCTCTGCTGTCTCCGCTTTTTGATATTAAGCTACCCAGATTGCAGAAGCATTCGACATATTCAATGGATTGATCCGTAAGCTGAAAACTTTCAGCAACTGACGTCTTGATGCGCATCGACTCAGTCTTGCTAATGTTGACTTCAAAGCCAGCTTTAGCCGCGCGTTCAACAAATGATTCTATATTGGCTTGCATATCCGAAAATCGATGGGATAGAAGGCAGACATCGTCCGCGTGGTCAAAGTCGTACTCACGCAACCGTCATGCGAGATAAAGCACTGCGCGCTGTTATAAATCTTTTTGATGAGTCCGTTCCAGCGTTACCGTTGAGATACTAAAGTATCAATTTGACCCTTTTTCGACGCTCTTGATACATTTTATGACCCTTTTTTTAAATTACCCCTTTGTATGATTTGAAACAATTTCGTGACACTTCTTGACCCTTTTTAGAAATAACACTTATATTTTGCTTTTTGGCCACATTGCTGTAACAGCTTTTGTTAAGTGAAGTTTACGCGATCACACAAGTCGTGCGTATTTTGACGAAAATGCATCTTTGATCTAATTATTGTTTGAATATTTTCCTCATAATACGTAAGACTTTGTGGTCGTGTAAACTACCCTTAAGCGGCATGTTGCAAGCAGATTTTATATGCACAGCGTTGCCGTTATTTCACTAAAGTGGCAAATTTTACCCTCTTTTAAGGGCCTTGCTACTGTTATGAGACTTTTATAAAGTACTCTTGTGTATCACTTTAAAATCAGTTAACCTTTGAACTATTTTTGATTTATGCCACGAAATTGTATCAAGAATAAGTAAAAAAGACGACAACAAATGTTTTTAATATTTTTAAGATATACATATATTACCTTGACATTGTTTCCAAATTCAATACATAATTTTAAAAGGAGATGCTCCTTCAAACGAATTTAAGTTAAAAAAAGTTTAAGTTTGAGGTCGGATTTTAAAAAAACAGATTTATTAAAAAAATATTTACTTAAATTTAAATAAATTCGTTTGCGAAATTAGAATTGCTTAAAAATTAATTTTGAACAGACTTAAAACAGAAATTTGCGATTCCATGCATTCGTCTCCTACTTTATTCGAAATGGAGCTGGAATAATGGACTCCAAGTGAAGACTTAATAACCAAATATAGAACGAATATAATAAAAAGTAGTTAGTATTCGTAGAAACATTTACTAAAATATATTTTTGCGACTTCTAAATAAATTTTACGATAGTAAAGTACAGATTAAAAGTGCAATATCCGCAATAGCCTAAATCATATATGTAGGTACATATTTGTTATTATTTTATTTATTGAATAACTTAAATTAATAAAAAAAATAAAGTTAGGTTTTTTAGTTTATAAAAAACTTGGCTAAAATTCACTCTTTCGACCCCTTTATTGGTAAATACTATTTATAAAAAACTTGACCCTTTTTTACTTTGAAATATCCTTTTTGTGACCCCTTTTTTTGGAAAATCCCCTTTTTGTGACCCTTTTAGAAAATTTCTAACGGTAACCCTGGTCCGATCAACTTTTCGGGTACTCCCTTACACCTCACAGCTTCCCAAATTGCTCTGTGCAGAAGAGTGTCAAAAACGCGCTTGGGGTACTATACCTGAATTCAGAATTCGAAAATCCCGAATCCAGAATCGCTGACTCAAACTTTTCTGCACAGCCTAAGGCCGGTTATGCAGAAAAGCTTTAGTTAGCGAAGCCGGTGTTTATTATACCAAAGATGGTAAAGTCATTGCGACAAGCTTTACTTAGCTATTCGGGATTATTAAATTCGAGATTTCAAAATTCGGGATTTTCCAAATTCAGGATTTTAATGGAAAATAAAATATCAGCTACTTAAAATAAAAGCTGTTTTACTAGATCTTACAGCCGTTATTTTTTAATATCTCACTGAAGAATTTGTTAAAATAAAAAAACGAAAAATTGCCAAAAAAAAAAAATTTCTTAAACGTGGTAAAATTAAATTATAACTCAAAAGTAACCCGAAAATTGTATGAAAAATGTTTGGTCGATTTTTCACACATTGATTTGGACAATGTTGCTGATTTGGACAATTCTGCTGCAATCCATAAATGTAATATTTAAAAAAACAGTTGTCATAATAACCTTTAATATTATATATGTTCAAGGCATCCAGGGAAACCCCTTTTTGCAATCGTTGTTTAAGCGCATATTCGAAACTAAGGAATTGTTCACTTAAGTCGTTGTTGCATAATTTGTAAAAAAAATATTTTAAGAAATAAAGGCAGATGTACCAATTTCTAAACAAAGTTCTTTAGAATCTGCCTAAAGTTTTAAAAGTGGTTCTTTAATGTAATAAAGAGTTGCTGACAAAATTAACTTATTTAATTTTTTAAATATAATCCACCAATTTCATTTTCCAAACAATATGGTCACCTTTTTATTTTTTGAATGTGAAACGATTTAATATTTCGGATATTTTGTAAATCATCAATTGTCAGCATCCTTTTTCCAAAAATTTCAGTTCACTAACTATACCTAGTACCTTTCTCTTTCTCTTGTTTAAACTTCTACAACTTCTTAATTTTTATTATCTTCCAAAAAAGAAATGTTTATTATCTTCCAAAAAAAAAGGGTAAAATGCAGATGAAATTAATTACATTCATTATTCGCCTGCCAAACTTAAATTGTTTACATATTTTTACTCAAGCAAAATTCAAAACTGTTTTTACTGTAAAACTCCACCCAAAATAAAATGTTTGTGTGGGGCTCCAAGAAAAAAGTCATGGTAAATTATGCTGGCATAAAAACAACAGGACCAAACGACCGACCGACAACAACAAAACATCGTCAACGTTGTCATCATCGTTTCTCAATGCACAAGGTGTTCACTTGTGTTCACTTTCAATTGAATTTTATCCATATAATATCATAAAGGAATGTGTCTGACTCTTGCACAGCCTTCTGCTTGTAGCAGGTCGTCTGCAAACGGATAACATTTGCATGCTACCACATTTAGTAGTGGTACAAATACGAGTCTAAAGCGGGCAACAAATGCCGCTGAAAATTTGATCAATGACTGGTATAATATACTACCATTAATACTCGTTCGTAGCCTTTCTTTTGGGAAGACTTTTGGCGCATATTTTTGTTTTTCATATATACGAGTATTTGGCTCGATCTGTTGCTTTCGTAATCTTTAACCGTTTAATTATGACAAGTGTCTGCATGCAGCAAGGTGCATATAAGAATGGCATGCACCTTAAGAGACATTCCACCACCACCGAATGTATGATTACAAAATGTAAATGTACTAAACTGACTGAGTTTATGGTGGCACAGTTTGTCGCACAAGTGCTTAAGGGCGCGCAATTGTTTGCCCTTTATGTAATATTATCTTTAATCGACATTTGTTTATAACCAGAGGGAGTTTTTCTGTAAATATTTTTTCTTTCTCTCTCTGTCTCTCTCTCTCACTCTTTCTTTCACTTTTGCCTTTAACTTTGCTTATAATTATGTGTCAGTAACTTAAGGAATAACAACAATAAATGCCCGTGTTAACAGACGTTGCACATGCGCACCAGTTTGTTTTATTACGACTGGGGCATATGTTTCCAATATGTTTGTGTTTTTGACACTAATTGAAATGTATGAAATTTCAGTTATAACTATAACTTTTTCCCTAAAAGAAATACACGTTAAAATAAAAATATAAAATTAAAGTTGCACCCCTTAAAATGTAGGGCGGTATATTTATTGATATTTTGTCATAATGAAAATTAAATAATTTGTCAAGCGACGTTCACAGGTGGAATGTGTTTGTATGAAACGTTTATTGAGATAAAATTGTTTAGGACTGTTTTAAAAACATGAACTATTTTTACGGTAATTGGAAAATATATTTAATTGATCATGACTTATTTTAATCACACAACCTTTACATCAGTTCCGATTTTCTTTTGCTAAACAATTCAGGGGGGTTATTATGTAATTTAATTCGAATAGAAAAGACATTCGAAAATAATTTCCATAATTTTTCGGAAAACAAATCGTATTATGTACACTGATAGAAAAGGCGTCATAACGCTGATGTATTTTGACATCTGTACTATGACAAGCGTCTTCGTTTTTGACCCCATGACACTTTTTATCATTGCGTTGTCAGCCTTAACATCACTTGGTCAAATTGTCATCAGTATCAAAAATTGTAATACTGTCATCAATAGGATGACACATCTGCATCACAGAAATGACGAATTGGAGTCAGTTTAATAAAACATGACATCAGTGGGATGGCTCAGTAACATCGTAGAAAGTACTCATTAGGCTCAATTTAATGACATTCAATTTAGTCATTGGGCTTGACTTGAGTCAAAGTGAGAGACTATTATTATTAACTTATCCGTTACACATGTTTCTTGTACTTTTGTTTTATTCCGCCTTTTGTTTACAGATGAACTATCAATTATAAAACACCAGCAACATGCCCGATATTATTTTTTCGTAGCAATTCTTCTTTGAAAATTTGATGTATTTAACCAAATAATTTAAAAAAATAATAGAATATGTGATCCAACAACCGATACATCTTCTCTAGTCTTGTGTGTTGGAAGAGCACCCTACTGTACTAAAAAAAAACTGAAATAAAACCTTAAAAATTAAATTACGCCGTGGTTAAGTGGAAATTTGGAGAAATTGATTTTGTATAAGAAAAAATTATGATCTGGCCTAAGCAACCAGTGAAATGCGCATAGGAACAGCTTATCCTCCAACAATAAATTTCAGTATTTTTTATCTCTCCTCAAGAATGCCTTTAAGGCGCTGAGGCTTTAAAATTGTAATGAATTATCTTTTTCTGTGAAATAAATTTAAATAAATAAAAAAACAAAAAAAAATGTTGCTTCTAATTTTACTTTTTTAACATGAAAATAATGTTAATTATACACAAAACGAGGCATCGAATTATTGTCCATATAGTCATGGCATAGATGACGCACAAAATTTTATGATGACGTTCGTCATTGGATTAATGTCACTTTTTGCCTTGCTGATGCCATTTGTCATAACATTGATGTCATAATTTTGCAGTAAATACATTTTTATAATTTAAGTAATTTTAATATATAAAAATGTATAAGTTATTTATTATTTTGAGTTTATTAGTAAAAACAAAAAAATAACCTAACAAACATAACAATTCTTAAACTAAAACGAACAAACAAAAGAATAATTCACAAATATGTAATACATATTTTTTAATTAATACATATTATGTATTAATTAAAATATTAACTGTGAGATCATATTATTAGTTATTTTAATAGTTTAAGAATATCTAATAAAATAATCTTTTATTGAAATAATTTGGTTTAAATGTTTAGGATTCAAGTGTTTATTTTCTTTAGTTTGGATAAAACTTGACTTTGAAAAAATTCTTTCATTTATTGTAGATGTTGATTGTGATTGTTGATCAAAAGCAACCAATAATACAGAATATCTAATGTCTTAGTCCTTTTCCTGTATTTGTCTAAACATAAAAAATCTTTCATTAGAGTCCTATTTTAATTTTTCAAAATTTTTAACACTTCTACTTGCTTCGGATAATTCTGTTAAAAGATTGATGTGAAAAAATATGAAAATAAACAATTAACTAAACGCATACATATAAAAAGTACGTGAAACAAAAAGCTGTTGACAGCAAACCCTTATTAAAAATGAAGATCACTGAACTCCTTCTTTGTTTGTATGAAAAACTTTTTTCTAAACACATACCTTTTCTATATATGAGAACAAACAAATAATTAAAAGCACAAAAAATATGTTATAATCAGGGCTGTTGAGTCTTAGTCGAAGTTGAGGTTTTTGTACCGGACTCGGAGTCGGAGTTATAGTACCCACAAAAACTCGCGACTCCGACTCTAAAATTTTTCGACATAAAAAATTTAAAAATTTTTTATAATATTTTCCAAAATATAAATTCGTCGAAATCGGCGATGCAATATTTCAAATATCGATTTGAAATTTTTACAGAATCATTTTCTTGCTATATGTATTTGACTATTTGAAAAGTACTTCATTAAACACAAGTTAGAGTGATATATTCGGCTGTGCCGAATCTTTGATACCCTTCACCGACAGTTAGAATATATGAGAGGTATAAATTATTAATTAATCTTTATAAAAACGGACGGCAGTATAAAAATTGGTTCTGGCTTAAACCAATTGGACGACAATCAGACAGTGTTATGCTTTTATTTCTAGCAATTCAATTTGAACTAACTTAAATAAAAATATAATGATTTGTAACAGTTTATGCCGAACTAAAATGATTTTCAGGAGGGGAATTTATATTAGGCCCATGGTAAATTATGGACTAATCATTACGAAATCCTGTAGAGTGATTTCTGTTATTAAAAATCTAAACGGAACAAATTTCAATACAGTAGTGCAATTTATTTAAGCGGTTAAAGTGCTTTTCAGAAGGTTGCTTAATATGGGATCTAAGGTTCATATGAACCGATAATCAAAAAATGGCATGAGATTATTTCTGGCCATATGAACCAAAATTGGACCAAATTGTACCACAATATCCATATCTGCTACGGTTTAAGGCGTATTTAAATACTTTCCCAGAGTGAGCATAACATTGGACATTAATGGTATAGTGTGATTTTTAGTCCTTAGCCCGGAGTTTACACATGCCACCATTTACACCATCCCATTTTTCGTACTTGCAGACCAACTTGCAAGAGAATTTGCTTGCAAGTAAATTTTTGACAATTGCAGCAAGTAAAATGACAAATAAAGCAACAGTGTTACCGTGTATGCCATTGGTATTAATTTACTAGGACTTAGTAATTTAAAAGTTATGTTTATAGCTGATTTTCTGTGTATTTATAAAAATAAAAAACAAAACAAAAACAAAGCAACACATCTTCATGGCATTTTAAAACATAATTTGCAGGCATTTAAAAGAAAGTTGTCAATCAAAATATTTTCTCAGAAATTTTATGATATCGGTAACTACGGCAATACTGAATTCACATATTTTAAAAATAAACATAAGTTTTTCATCAAGATGGACCAAAAATAAAATAAAGAAACAACTTAATAATTTATATTTAATATTATTAAATAAATTTCGTGATAACATTAACATGATAATGTTAAGCCCAAAAATAAAGCTTTTTCATAAGATGTTTTCGCTTCGAGAACATTTGAAAAATAAACTTGC
This sequence comes from Pollenia amentaria, assembly GCA_943735925.1. NCBI lineage: Eukaryota > Metazoa > Arthropoda > Insecta > Diptera > Polleniidae > Pollenia > Pollenia amentaria. The sequence goes on along the minus strand of OX031007.1, from coordinate 179,111,863 downwards.
AACTGACAGTGTAAACACTCAATCTACTTGCAAGACTTTCGAATATTTCTTCGACATTTTCATTGATAATACATATACACTACTTGCAAGTAATTGCTTGCATGTCTAAAGGCAGGGTTAATCTTTGACGTACCAAATGGTATTACAATAACATTATTTATTTCGTTTTTTAACATACTAAACTGTTTTCTGAGAGGAGGTTTTATATACGGTTTTATTATGGACCGATCTTCACTAAATTTTGAAGTTTGATTTCTAGTCTTGTAAAACTATGACGTAGCACGTTTTAATATGATAGCAATATTAATTACGACGGCTTTAGACGTACAGTATGATTTCTAGACATATAAAACGAGTTTGTTCAAACTGTTATATCATGCCAAATTTTCTGTTAGTTTTTGTAACAAAATTGTCAATTTTTTAGGGTGGTAGTTCTACATTTTGATTCCTAAGTCTGATCCTACGGATCGGATTTTGCTGGATTTCAATCTCAAACTGCTTAGGATAACTTAAAGCAAATTGACATGAAGGTTGTTCTTATCTCTTGAGTTTTTCGAATATGAGAGTGTTTTCGACAGACGGACATAGCTAAATCGACTTAGAATTACACAAGAAACCAGAATATATATAAATAGCTATCTAATTTGTTTGGGACAAATTTTGCTAACACCAATAGATAATGAGTTCCATGGATGAGAAATAAAACCTAATTGGCCAAATTGAACATTTTGACCCCCTCTAACTCAGAAACTTTTAGACCGAAAATTTGTGTCTAAACTGCTATCCAATAGGACTAACCTTGGTACAAATTTCATCCAAATCTGAAGACATCGATTTTATGTCAAGGGTCACTTGACATGAAATCCCCCATATACTTTATGGGGTCTTAGATGCATTATAAAAAAGTTTCACATGGAATGATAAACTTAGTATACCCTTATTCACCACTAGTGGTGAAGGGTATACAAAAAGTTTAAAGTCTAATAAGGAACAGTCTCATATACATTTAGCATCAATGTTGGAGTAGGAGTCGGAGTCGCACTTACAAAATTTCAGCTTTTGGAGTCGGAGTCAGAGTTAGTACTTTTTTCTGACGACTCCACAGCCCTGTTTATAATACTACAAAACGTTAAAATTGTTGTTACATCGGGTAATCGACTGAAATTAACCGGTTTAATCGTTAATCGAAAAAAGGCAATTTTAAATCAACCGGTCAGTTAATTGGGTAGTAATTAATCGGTTAGCCGATTAACGGTTAACCGAATGAATACCCTATCAGATATCCAATCATATGAAAGTAATGTTGATTTTATATTCCTGGGCTTTCATTTTAAGTATATCTAACTTTTTATTCTCCATACGTTTCGCATAAATTTACTTTTAATGGTTGCTTTTGACTTGGGAATATTAAACCCTCCTGCTTACAACGCCTTTCGTAGCTCTTTTCTTGGTATAAACAAGGAGAAAGGTGTTTTACCATGAGCCACCAACCGCCCACAACAGCAGGAAACGTTTTAGTTTTAGGTGTAAACAACGTGATTAAATAATTCCCAAATATCTCGGGACTAAAAATTTTAAATCGCGGAATTTTCGGGAACGGGATATCTCTTTTGGCCTCCCTAGTTCACACCTTTCACACAACATATTTATGACGTTAAAGTTTTCTTACACGCATTAAATAAACATTGAATGATCAATCTAAACGCATTTGTTGAAATTTAAAAAGATCTTTTCTGTCCTTGCTAAATAGCAAATATAATTCGAATACGTCAATCATCTCAGCTCTTTATTTTGCATCTTAAAAAATCCCTCAAAATTGATGTTGACAAATCTTTCATAATTGCTGTCAACACTTTTCCCATTGCGGTTCGCCAACTGCACTCAAACACACACAATAATGAGAATTTAAATGTTTTTATTTATTAAATTATTTATTCATGTTTTTTCTGCATCTTTTTTTGTCTCTTAAACATTTATAAGGATTAAATTATTAAATATTTACAAACCCATTAAAAATGCACTGAAAAAGATTTATAAGCATCGCTGGTTAATTATAAAAACGATTTATTTTTATACTTTTCACACTGACGGGTGAAAAGATCAGGGAAGAAAAGTGAAATTAGCGAAAGACAAAAGAAGCAAGAAGTCAAATTGAAAAACAAGAAAAACACAACAGTGAAATAAACAAAAACAAATTGCTCGCACCTTGGCCACAATAATTTGCCAACATTTCAACACATTTGTTGTTCATTTTAAGATGCCTCATAAATAGAATTTATTCTCCACATTATCTGCACAAGGAATTGTTGTGTGAGGGATGTGGCGCAGGTAAGAGGGGGTGTAAAAGATAGAACACAACTTTTGTCTGTTTTTTTTTGAGCTTTTCAGCCAGCTTTGTAAAAGAGTGAAATCTTAACAAAATCCAAAAAATGTAAACATATTTTCAATAGATGTGATTACTGCACACCTCTCGTTAGAACCAGATAGATGGGCCCCCATATAATGCATCAAAAGTTATACAGTGAGACCTCGAAAAAGATTAAAAACAATTTTTTTTATTTCGGGGTCATAGAATAAATCATAAATCGATGCAAAAAGATTCTTTTTATTTCCCGTATAAATAATGTTGTCGGTTAATCGCATTAAGGATAATCGGGGCCCTATTGCACCACTTATATCGGAGAGTCATCGTGAATCATAAAAGCTGAATAAGATTTCTAAGGTTTTTATGGCCATATTGTTCTTAGCACAAACAAAATAAAAAACATATTAAAGATTCTATGTTTTAAAGAACTGGCATTTACTACTGACGACTTTTTTCTTTTCATTAATTTTTTTTTTTTTTGTTTTTTTCTGAAACATTGACAACAAATTATGATATGGTTATGTTCATAATTTTCAGGCGAAAATACCAGTCACTCTCTTAAAGGCCCTCTTACTCTTGATCGCACTCTTTGTTCCTACTTCTAGCACATATCACTTAATTGTTGGGAAATTCTTTAATGCTGAGATTTTTGCGGTTGCCATTACCATTTAGGAATTGTTTATGTGCTTTTTGACCCACAAGGTGCTTGAATTGCTCATTTACGTTTCATTTGGGTCTTGATCTCGAGGTCTACTTATTGTTACTGTTCTCCTCACTGCCATGATATACGATTATTTCTTTTAACAGAATGTTCGTCTTAGTTTCGTATTGAGATTTTTAAATGAAGGTGATAAAGTAAAACGAATCCACTTTATTCCAAAAAAATTTATTTTCATTTGGTTGTCCCATAAAGAAAATATTAATTCCTTCCTTCAACTTGTTAATACTAATTTATTTGTCATAAATTCCACTGAATATTTGTATTAACAATTTATCATGATACATTTTTAGTTTCGATGATTTTGAGCTAGAATTTTTGTATTTATTTCTTCAAATAAATTAAAATATTTTCAGTTTCCTTTAAAGACAACTGTGTTTTTTCCTGTCTCAAAAGTCAAATGTATGCAACCTCTGAGGAAATACAATTAGACCATTTTACAACACTTAACGAACACACGCCACATGACTTAATAGGCCATTAGTAGATAAAGACGTGTGACAACATGAAAATTCATGACAACCGAATTTTTTAAAATTTAAATGGTAGAGCGCCAAATGTTTTGGTGTTTTAAAAAATATAAATAAGTTTGCACCTTCTTTGTTAGATGGCAGCTAATTAAAAAGTGGGAGAGTATAGTCGAAAACAAAATGCCTTAATGCAAACGGATTCATTTTTATTTTATTTTTTATTTTTGCGCGAAAAAACTATTTTTGACCAACATTTTGAAATACATATATTATGGTTAAAATTATTCGCACGGGCAACCATTTGTCCCCCATAAAAAGTCACAAATGTAACAATTGTCTCCGATCATGTTATGGGTAATAATAACATTATTATGTTGAGCACTTATAATAGTATAGTTGCTAATAGTGATGTTACTAATATCAATTTTAAACATTAACGAATACGAATATCTGCGCCAATATTCGCCGAAAACGAATAAGATTATCCAATCCGAATCTTAGAGCCACTTGACATCTTAAATTGTTGACATTTAATTTAGGTTTTTTTCTTTATTTTTCTTAACTTTGTTTTTGACAGTTTTTCATAAAGGATATCAAACTGTTAAGGTTGCCACCGTTAATTATTGTATAATAAGCAGAACGAAAAGATCTCTCCGAGTTTCTTTAAATATCTCATGCATTTCAGTTGTATTTGTCAATTTATTACCGATATAAAAAATACGTTGTTCAATCCGACGCAGCGAGTGCATTTTTAATTTATGTAATGGAATCGGAATTATTAAAAGCTGATTTAGCCACAGGCTTGCAATTACATCAATGTAACAGCTTCTGAAACTGATTTTCAGACTTTATTGCAGGACATATACATATAAATACCTAAAAATTCCTATAAGGAAGATAGAGCCTCAATAACTGATCTCCAACGAGTTCTATCCGATGCTGCTCTTTTGGCGTCATTCCAGGTTAATCCAGCAGTTTGTAGTTGGGCTTGAACTTGTCGTCTCTATGTATTTTTAGGTCGTCCCCTTCTTCTTGCTGCCTGTGGGTTGTAAACAAGGCATTTCCTGTTGATGCCATTAGCTGGCTTACGAAGGGTATGACCCAACCATCTATATTTGCGTATTTCGATCTCATGGTTAATTGGAGGCACTAAACCATAACTCAGAATTTGTTATATTTTAAGGCCAAAATATCTTGAGGATTCGGCGAAGGCATTTATTGACGAAGGCCTGTAGTTTTTGTATATCAAGGCTAGTTAAATTCGAGCGATAACGCAGTACTGACTACATTACTAGTGAACATCTTAATTTTTGTTGATACTGTAATGCTGGCTACCCTCCAGAATTTATTCAAGATTCTAAACGCTTGTCTACCCCAATAAATGATTTTGATTCATCGTGAGGTTTGATTTATAATGTAAAATAAAATACACAAATATGAAAGTAAACAAATATGAAAAAGGCCAATTTATGGCATTTGCTATTTGAAAATAATATCATGTAAATGTTGGCCATGACACGTCTGAGGTGGTCCATTCGGAAAGTCCAATTTTGGGCGACTCGTTTGAGTATAGCGACTGGTATCTAACGAATAACACGAATAATGTTGGCTTCCAAGGCGTCAATCGTAGCTGGCTTATTCCTGAAGATCTTAAACTTCACATATCCTCTGAGAAAATCGTCCAAAGGTGTTATATCGCAAGATCTAGGTGGCCAATTTATCGTAGCAGAACATGAAAGTAAATGCACACCCAAATGATTTCTCAAGAAGGTCATTGTTGCACGCGCTTTAAGGCCGTCTTGTTCAACCAGAGCTCACTGAGACCATGCACTTGAATTTCAAAAAGCACATGGTGAGATAACGGTTACAATTAACGGTAATATTCGGATTTTCCTCATTTTTAAAGAAATATGGATCAATGATTACAACTACCCATAAACCAAAAGAACTGTTTTTAATTGATGTAAATAGAAATCTATATCTAGCTCAAAATTTCCTATTGAAATCTATCGCTAGCTCAAAATTTCCTTTAGAAATCTATAGCTAGATCAAAATTGGCTATAGAAATCTATCGCTAGATCAAAATTTTCTTTAGAAATCTATCGCTAGCTCAAAATTTCCTTTAGAAATCTATCGCTAGATCCAAATTTACTATGGAAATCTATCGCTAGTTTAAAATATATTCTTGTATCTATCTATCGCATGCTTAAAGTTTCCCATCCAAATCCATCGCTAGCTCAAAATGACTTTAGGAAATTAACGTTTATATAATTTTAGTTATCTAGATTTTAGTCCATCAAACTATTGAAGTAGATTGATAGATTACTTAAAGACTATGTAATCTATGTTGCTCATTTAACCCTTCGACTATTTGAGTTGTCTGGATCCTCACGGTGCTGTAAAGACTTGCTTAACTTTCCATGAACAAGAGCGACAAGCGTGTTATTAAATACAAAATGTCTGTTGCTAATACATTTTCAATAAAAGAAACAGACCTAGCGATCTGACAACAAAGATTTTCCAGCCGGGTGGTGTTGACCCGTTTTAAGGCTGTGTTTTGTATAAAGTATTTGAAAAAGAGAAGTTTTGACATACTAAACGCTTGCCGCTTTTTTTTTGTTAGCCCAGTTAGATATTACGAAGCTCTTTTGTATCATTTAAATCATTTAAAAACTTTACATATCTTACTTTTTATAGGAGTTTAATAGGATAAGGGTACTACTCCCTCTTATTTTTTATTAATAGATATAAATCTTTTGACATAAAGACCATTCAACTAACTCTACCTCTTAAATTTCAAATGTCACTTAACAAATTTGTATAAGAATTTTGTAAAACCAAATACACGTTTAAAGCAAAAAAAAAACTTTTAACACATACAAAAGAATATATGCCACAACTTGAACAAAGTGAGAAGGAATGGCTGAAAAAGACACCCACTAAATCCGCATTTCCTGAAAATATTTCAAATAAAAATGTTAATTTCCTCGAAATAAATACAAAAATACTAAACAACAACCACAAGAAAATGTACCAAATCACAACACATGGCATTCAAATGAAGAAAAGTAAAAAGTATTTGAAAAGTGAAAAAAGCAACAGAAAAGTTTTTTTTTTTAAATTGTACTTCAGCTTGTTTGCATGAGAATTTGTGAACGACATCAGCAGCAACAAAAACAAGAACAATATTTTATAACTTTGACAAATTTTCAACGGCTGTTGTTGGCATCAACCAAAGTAACAGCAGCACCAAAAAAAAAGTGGAAAAACTGACGGCAACAAACAAATAACGAACCAAAGAGGCAGTAAAACAACCAGCCAACACCATCAATGAACTATTCAGAGGAACAGAGAAGAAATTCATGTTGTGCTCCATCAAAAAAATCAAATATTACAACAAATCGTTAAACATTTTAGGTGGCATTTAGTGGCATCGTAAATAAGTCTTTTAAATGGATAAATTTTTTTTCGTAAAATAAATTACGATTCATATTAAAAATATTTTTTGTTGTGCCCTACTCGGAACTTTAATAAAAACACATGTGTTTCGGGATTAGCTAAAGGCATCGATTTAGTGTAAATTAAAATAGTATCATATTTTAATATAAATGTTAACATTATTCTCTGTAGAACATGTCCACGTTTATAAAGGCCAGAGTAGAAATTTTTCTAAAGGTCATGTAAGATAACCCGCTACTTTGTAATAGGTACGATTTACACCTATTAAACGTTCGAATTTCGAAAATGTACCAAAATTTTATTTGTATTTTTTAGATACGTTACGAATGTGATATTTTTTTTATTTCAATTTTTATTAGTTTAATAGATAGATGGCGTGACAATAAGGGTCGAATTTCAAAAAAGTACCAGACACCTATCCGCATGAGGTTAGGGAATTTACCCGTTTTTAACTTTTTTACTTTCTAACCATAAACATTTCCCAAAACTCCCATCCTAGGGAATCGATTTTTCGAGAGGCCAATCTATCGGGCAAATTTCAACATTTTAGCTTCAGGCGTCTAGGACGTGCGATGATGAATCAGTCAGTAACTTGACTGTAATTCTCATAAGGAAAAAAATACATTTTATATAGAGCAAACACCATCATAAACGTGCGCGTATAACGCATCTTCGTAGAAATTGTTCGATGGTTTGCTTTATAAACCATCAGTTAAAGTAGACCTTTCCAACACATGTACTCGTTTGAAAATCGGTTGAGTGGTTCTCCAGTTATAAAATAACGAACATAGGAGAACTTATTTTTATATATATAGATACTGGAATGTTTAATTTAACAACCGCAATTAAAGGTAAACAAACTATGCGTGAGTGTTGTCAAAGTTTTTATTGTGTCATACACCTTTTGCTTTACGATTTTCTGTCAACGTTTGAAACGTCACGCAACGCGACGAAATTGTATCGGAGGCAGCCATAATATGGTTGTGCCTTCTTGATGGAGGACACATTTAACCATAATATGGTTGTCGGTGATAATAATATGGTTAAATTTAACCATAATATATTTACAATTTCTTTAAAAATAGTTTTGTTGGAGGTGACCATATTTAAACATAGTTTTTCTCTGGGTGTGGCTGATATATCAGCCTCTATTTTTTTACCAATATATCGCTAATTTTTACCCATAAATTTTACTTTAAAAATCTTGTTATAATATATGAAATTTATTTTTCAACTTTCACTAAATTTAGCAGAATACTGGTAGTGAAAATAACTAAATCGGTCTTTAAAAGAAATAGCTATTGACAAATAACTACACGACATTTTTCTTCCATAAATTATGGTTTTGATATAGCAACGTTCAAGCAATATGATAAAGGAAGACTTATCAGGTATTTCGTATTTATAAAAAGTAATTAATATAGAAGAAGGGCAAAATCGGAGCATTTGAACTAGAGAGCATTGTCTTCTTAATATTATTGCGATGGGAATATAAGATTCGGCAACTTTAACTTGTTTTTCATTTTGTTTTAATTTAAACAATTTGGTAGCTTTTGAGGATATTCCTATAAATGGTATTCCAAGTTAAACTATAAAAAAATACAATTACGTGAATACGTAAACAGTTTTTGTTTTACGCAACACAAGTAATAAAATTATATTTAACTTAGACTTCTCCTTTCTCAACTAAAATTTAAAAAAAACTAAAATCAGCTTTACTTCCATAAAAATAATCACAAATCAGCTGATTTAGCTCTTTAATAAGTTAAGTATGAAAAACAAATGAGATTCTGATAGTCCTTCTGCTATACATTTTTCTTTAAACAATTCAATATCTTATATTTCTTGAGATGCAAGTTCCCTTAGCACTTTCCGCAATTCGTTTCCCCCATTTTTACAAAATACATTTACAAGCCAAATATAAATTTGTCCCAAGCAAATTAGATAGCTATTTCTTCAAGCTATCGAAAAAAATGTTTTTTGTATTTTTTAAAATTTTTTTTTTTTAAATTTAAAACTTATTTTTTATTTTTTTTGGAAACGGTATTTTTTTTTTTTTTTTTTTTTTGCTCAAAAGAAAGCTTATGCATTTTTCTTTTAGGTAGTTTTGGTCGCTTAGTGGGATGAGAGTGTGATATGTTTTTAGCATATGCACTATTTTAAGTCCTTTAATACCGTTTCCAAAAAAAATAAAAAATAAGTTTTAAATTTAAAAAAAAAAATTTTTTAAAATTTTAAAAAATACAAAAAACATTTTTTTCGATAGCTTGAAGAAATAGCTATCTAATTTGCTTGGGACAAATTTTGCTAACACTAATAGATAATAAGTTACATGGACGAGAAAGAACACCGGTTTGGCCAAAATGTCAAATTTTGACCCCATCTAACTCAGAACCTTTTTGACCGATCTTGTTGAAAATTTGTGTCTAAACTACTATCCAATAAGACTAACCTTGGTGCAAATTTCATCCAAATCGGAAGACATCGATTTCAAAAGTTGGGTCACTTGACATGAAATCCCCCATATATATAATTTTAACGTTACTGACTCACTGACTGACTGACTGACTGAAACGCCTGAAGCTAAAAACTTGAAATTTGGACCAGGGGTTGGCCTCTCCCCAAATCGATCCACTAAGACGTAATTTTTGGAAATTCGAATGTTTAGGGGGTAAAAAAAGGGTTAAACGGGTAAATTCGGTAACCTTATATCTCCAAAACTAAAAGAGATACGAAAAAAAATTTAATACTTTGGTACTTTTCGGAAATTCAGCCCTTTAACGGAGTAAACGGGTAAAACCTGTATTTTGGTACTTTTTTGTCACCCCATCTATCTTTTAAACCCATAAACATAGAAATAACGGTTATATCACATTTGAAACTTATTTAAAAAGTCCAAATACGAATTTGGTATTTTTTCGAAATTCGGACATTTGAGGGGTAAAATCCGTAACTATTTTTGGTACATTTTTACAAAACATTTTTTTTTTATTCAAAAATTTAGTACTTATTGTTGTTCAATAAAAAAATAAGCAAACAGGTGCCTGGTACTTTTTTGAAATTCGGCCTTTTTGGGAAGTAAACGGGTTCAACCTGTATTTTAAAACTTTTTTACTATGCCATCTTTCTTTTAAACCAATAAACATTTAAATAAAAAATAAATCACATTCAGAACTTATCTAAAAAATACAAATACAAATTTGATGCGTTTCGAAATTCGAACGTTTAAGGGGTGAAATCGTACCTATTACAAAGTAGCGGGTTAAAACCTAGAAACATACACTTCGGCGTAAAAATATGTCCACGAAAGAAAAGGAGACGATAACGAAGTAGCGGGTTAAATGCTTGTGTAGGGATAAAAGCAGTCTGACTTGTCCTGTCATAAATAAGGTAAGAAATATTAAACGGAAGTTCGTGCAGATTTAAAAGTATACAAAATTTTAAAAAATTTATTTTTTTTTTTTGTATTTTTATGGCAATCCCTATTTAAACAAAAATTCTATGTTCATTCAAAAATCTTGCTTTTTTTATTCTTCGTTTTCGTTTTAAGTGTTTTGCTTTTATTTTATTGTTAGTGTGTGGTTTTTTTTTGGCGGATATGTGCTTCCATGCCGCCATATGCTAAATTAAATGTCGCCAAATGTAGTTGTAGTTTGGAATTTTTTGCTCTTTATTCTGACTTCGCACCCGAAATCACTAACACCACAAAAAAGATTTTGGTGTCATAAAAGAAATAGGAGGAAGAGATCATGTGTTTTAATAAGAAATGTTGGTTCATTAGATTAATGACTGACTACATATTTGTTTATGTCGTACAATTTGTTATATTTTATTTAATTATTTGTTTATAGCTTCTTTAATGCCGGATATAGTTAGGTTTTTTTCTAATTACGTCTATTTAATGCCGCAATTAATAAAGATTCAACAAAATCAGATGTGAAAATATTTTAATGAGTAATTTTTAATCATGCCAATTAATTATTTCCTTTATTATATTTTAAACTCCAAGCTGTTCGTTCTTGTATCGTATTAAAGGGCTCTCTAGCAAAAGAAAAAGTGCAAAAGTATCCATATCGGTTTAAAAGTTACAGATTTTTAGCCATTTTCAGCCACTGTGCGGTGAAGAACAATGGTGAGAGAGGACACTGTTGTTCCACACCTTGAAAGATTCGCTAGGTTTTCAATCGTGTCTGACATGAAGTGGTGCATTAGTGTATATTGAATTAACTATTTTAATAGGAACTCCCTTTGCCTGTGAATTTGCCACTATTGTGAAAAATAAATTACTTTTTATTATTATTTATGGGCCATTATAATTTTTAAAAATAAAACTGGCAAAAACGTGAACGCAAAGACGGCGATATAAGTCCAGACATAAATTTAAAAAATCCCTAATTTTTAGCAGAAAATAGAAATTGTTCGACTAACCCAAAATTTAATTAATCAAATTTCTGATTAATCGAATAACTTATCAATCATAATTTTAATTTAACGAGATTCTTTATTAATTGATTAATCGCACTTCCCAACTTAGTATAGTTTTGAAATGATTTTAACAAATAGAATCTGGGAATTTTAGTTATCATGTTGAGTTTAATTATTATTATAAATTTTTATATTAATTCGAATGTGTATTCTTTGTCAAATTACAATTTATAAAGCTTTCATCACAGTGATAGCTGCCAGATTTGTCGATTTATCGTCATTTTTACGATTTTTAGGTATAAAAATGTTATATTGACGATAGGACGATTTATACCCTACATTTGACGTTTTTTCATATGACAAATTTTGTTCAAATTTACAAATGTTTTTAATATAATATCACTTTTTTTAACTTCTTAGACTGGCAGTAATTTTCAAGTCTTAGCTCTTCATCATATAAAATACGATTTTTTCTTGCACGATGCATATTTTTTAGAGTTCTATTTGATCAGTTAGTTCTGCCTTATTAAAGGCATTTTACAGCCCGTTTCTTTAGTCTACGTTCAAATTATGAAACCAGACTTAGTTCTTAAGCAGGATTTTCGATGTGAAAAATAGGTGTTTGATATATCTTGGTTTTAGTTTATTTTCTTAATTTTCTTATGGTTGTGTTACTGAGCTACCTAAACACGGGCGGCAAGCTTTTTTTTAAACATGAAAATTCTATTTCAAATACATTTTCAATAAGGCAAATCGACATAGCGATTTGTTAAATAAGATTTTCCAGCCGGGTGGTGTCGAATTCGCGTTCTAAAGGTTTTTTCGTATAAACTTTATGCAAATAAAAAGTTTTGGCATACAAAAAACGCTTGCCGCTCTTATTTAGGTAGCTCAGTTACTTCGATAATAAGTTTCTTAACCAAAATTTTAATTTAATTTCAAAAACAGACGGCGGAATATATTAAAATTTCATTGGCAACCGAATTTAAAAATAACATTTAATATTCAAAACTTTTTAAAAATTAGTGGTTTTTTACAATGACGATTTTTGTGACGATTTAGTTTAGTCAATTTGACGATTTGGACGATTTTTTCCTCAAAATTTGACGATTTTCGACCAGTTTTATCTGGCAGCTATGATCACAGTATACAACTAGTATGCCGACTAGAGATGAGCGATCCCGTGATTTTTGAAGATCATCGTGATTAGTGAATGTGATTTAAAAATCACTGCTCCTTTAAACTGTGATTGTGATCACGGTTTATCAGTTTTCTGTTCTTTTAAAGCAATTGCGGCCAAGCTATATGTACAATGCGCGAGCTTTTGCAAGAGCTTTTGTAAGCACTTTACAAAGAAACAACAACAAATTGTAAGAGCTTTTAAATCTGTTTACTTTCATATACATACATACTTGAACAAATCAATTTTGGCATAAAAAAATTCTAATAAGATAGAAGAGAGAATAAAAGGAACAGCAATATCATTCGACATTTCATTCAAAAAACGCTATTACCCACACAAACAGTGAAATATCATAAATTTGTATATGTAACAAAATACAAAAAGAACGACTTAGAAAGTACCTGTTACTTGACAAATTTGGTCACAACTGTGATTCGTGATTTTTCAGTCACAGTGATTAAATCACAGGTACAGAAATATCGCTCATCTCTAATGCCGACTATTTGACAGGTACCTAACTCAAATGTGTTAAGGTACCTATTCGATGTTTTTTAAGTAAGATTTTTTTTTAAATGTTTTGGTGTTTAAAAATTTTTTCACCCCTTAACATAATTGCATGAAATCGTATAGATTGTGGCAAAAAATATTTCTAAAATAAAATTTTCTTAATTCGAAAAATTGTCAATTTATTTAATGCTGTCTGCATTTATAAACTTTTAAAAACAATGTTTGTTTACTTTTTATTCTGCAATATCGGAAAATATTTAAATGATTTAAGATTTCAAATAATTGTTTCATACCAAAAAATACTACTCTGCTGGCGTTAATAATAGCTGCGTTCGAGAACAAAAAAGTTTTTATTATTTTTTACTGAACTTTACTGCATTTTACGAAATTGCGTTCAAGTACACAAAATGCAGTAAATGAGAACACAAATTGAGAGCGTAAAGTGATAGTTCTTAATTGAGTACTTACAAATTTTTACTGCAAAAATTTTTGCAGTAAAATTTAGTAAAACAAAAAAACATATGTTTCAAAAGGTAAACAAACAAAAGTAGCAAACAAAAGGCATACAAATTGTGGAAATTGTGGAAAAATTGTTTAAAAAAAGAAAAGTTGAAATAAAACTAAAATAAAAACAAAAAATGAATAAATATTAATTAATTAAACTTGTTTGTGAAGCATTTTTAAGCTAATTACCAAATTTGAAAACTTTGTTTTGTTATGTTAATATTTTGGAGTTGTAAATGTGTCAAGTATTTGGGTACTGAGAACAGCACTTGTTTTAAAAGTGATCAATAGTAAAAAAAAACTATTAGTGTACTTTTGAATAAATTTAACCGGATACAAATTAGCAAATTTAAATAAAATAAAAAACAAACAAATATGAAAGATTACATAAAATAATTTGTTTGTATTTTCCAAAAATATTTGTGTTATAAAAAGTATTTAATCGAGTACCGATAAGAAAACGAGTTAAGTAGTCAAAAGTGTAAAAATTTTTCAACACTTCAATTATTTGTCATTAGCTGTTGCCTTTATTTTATGAATTTTTAAAAATTTTGCGTTTGCGTACTTTTTTGGACAACAGCTTTTTGTGAGAGCAAATTTTTAAGTTTACTCATTTACTGCATTTTACTGTTAAAGTACTCAAACGCACCTAATATTAACAACAGAAAAAATTAGTGTCAAAAAAATGTTTTTAAAAATTTTTAGTTTGTGAAAAATCAAAACATTTTGCAAAGGCAAATAAGAAAAATGTGTTGGAAAAAATTATTAATTATGTGATTGTGTCATAAAATTAAACAAAAAGTGTGATATTGTGAAAAATTTATAATATTCTAATTTAAAATTTTTCTTTTTTTATGTATGTTGAATTCACACACAGAACCTATATGTGAGAGGGGTGAAATAAAAAATTGAGAACGCTCTCTCGAGTCGGCATACTAGTTGTATCATTGCATACTATCCTTTTTCTAGCAATGAAGTAAATTGTACAGAAAATTTATACAACTATTAGATACCAGCAGAATGTCTGGCCCGCTACGGCTTTTAATGCTTATTTTTAGGATAACAACTAAGAGAAATAACACATTTAAAAGCAGAACATAAAATCAAAACAGAATAATAAATTGTTTCTTGTAATTCTTTAGCAGGAGGTAGACAATACGTGTTCTATGCGTGGAAGGTAATTCCACTTAATGCGTTCTATACGTATATGTGTTTGCTGTGTAACTTGTCAAAAAAATTTTACACTGATTTTACTTTTTGACAGATGCTTAAACGCATCAACGTATTGAACGCGTAGTGTGGATCTCCAGCTTTAGCCGTTTGGCTTTGCACCATAGTGGGGAAATAGTCTCTCATTGCAAAATTTTTAATGTATTCGTAATACAAAAAATGTGCAAATTTGTACTTTTTTAGATTTGTATGCTTATTTTTAATGATGTTTGTGAGAATGGATATCATTTTGCTGAAAACTTTGGATTACTTCAAAGAGGCTACAAAATCCATAAGCATGGTCACTGCTACATTGTCTGACGTTATTCTGCTAGTTTACAGTTTTCGATCATTATTATAAAGTATAATAAATGAATAAGCCGAGATAGATAATAGTTCTGAGGCCAAAAAAATGGTGACTTAGTAGCATTAGTTCTGAATGAAATATTTTTTTATGGTTTAGGGAATAATGAAATCTATTGTTCATCTAAATATCGACTTCAATCGTATCGAAAAACGTCTTACTAAGCTGTTATAACTATGCATTTAGAAAATGGGAAAGACACGATCACACCTACACTTAGTGAATGTTGTGATAAGTCTAAAAGAGGCCTTTGGAGCGCTTGTGTCCATCCTAAGCTGCAGTTCTACTTAAGAAGAAGTCGTGATAAATTTTAGATATTCTAATAATACTAGAGACACTGGTCCGCTTGGTGCAGAATACTTAAGCTTGAGTTCTGTCGTATTTGAGAGAATATTTCCCACTGCAAGTCTGGTTTGAACGGATTTGCGGTCTCCGCGAAGAATATCTTGTGTGTTTAACAAAAATGTTATTAATTTCAATTTTAAATATTTATAATCTCTTTAGTGTTCATGCAGAACTGCGTCGACACCACATTTTCCACACAATTTGACATACAACTTTGTCGTAGAAAGCCGTCATGAAATAAAATCTATTTTATTTTGAGAACGCTTTTTCTAATGTTCTCACAATTAAAAACAAAAGAAAATAAAAAATTAAAACAATAAAATGAGACAGAATTGGAAGTTACTGCCGACGTTGAAATTATGAGTTTTAGGAGTTTGCCTGAAGTTAAAGACTCAATTCTGTTTGAACACTGACTTCCATTTAACGTCGTCGTCATCGTTATCAATTTGATATCAACATTAATTGTTATCGACGTCGTCAGTAATTCGATACAAAACTTGTATTCTATAACAGCAATGTTACTATGTCGAATTGTTTTCGTTTTTTAAAGCACATCTTTAATAATATTTTTTATTTATTTATTTATTTATTTATTAGTCTTTGGATTAACTCCTTTCAGACAAAAATTACAAAATATTACAAAATTTTACAAATAAATTTTACATCATCTATTTAAATATAAAATTAAATTGTGTTTGATAGTGTTAATATCCAAAGTTATATCAATAATACTGTACAAATCATTAAAATTTACACATATTCGACGAACAGGGTCGGCATTTGCATAATTTTGTTGAAAGTATTCAATTGATAACGGCTGGTAATAGCGTGTAGGGCGTTGGGGAACATTAAAAAATAAACTATTTAGCTGGAACTCCGTGCAAATATTGCCTTTAATCAGATTGATAACAAATATTACATTCATATATAGACAGTTGGTTTGTTTTGTTTTCAGTTTTTAATTAAAAAAATGCAATTTGATGTTCGTTTTTAAAAAATGTTGTGGTCTAATAAAGGGTAGCTTAATTTATTCTGAAAAAAATCTCTTACTAATGGCAAAAGGCATTTTCGCCCCGTATAAGTCGACAGTGTTAATAGTGCCCTGTCTGTCTTCTTATAAAGGCGAAGATTGCCGAAAAGAGTAACAAAGCTACGCGAAAATTGCAAAATTTGCAAAGATAGCGAAAATTTTTAATATTCAATATAAGCCATAAAATTGCTTAAAAGTCCCTAAAACCATAAGGAATGGCAAATATTCTATAAAAATGACAAAATTAGCGGAAATTTGCAAAAGTTTTCTAATTACGGCATGAATTTTCTAATTACGGCAAACTTAAACCTGTTAAAAATCAGAAAATTTACAGGCGAAATTGCTTCTATCGCGAACATGGCTAAAATTTGCGAATTTCCTCTAATTTAGCCATTATGATGGAATTTTTGCCATTCCTTATAGTTTTAAGGACTTTTAATAGCTTTTATGGCTCATTTGAAATATTAAACATTTTCGCTATTTTTGCAATTTTCGCGTAGCTTTGTTGCTCTTTTTTATTTTATTTTTTTTAATTCAACATTATTATTTTTTAAAAATTAAAAAGGAATAAATATACATCGACGCTTATCGATATAACTTGATATTGACAATGGGCATACCAATTTACAACAATCAACACGAAACGACATCGTTTCGTATTGTTGACGCTGAATAGAATAAGGGTGATTATTTATTTTTTGTTAATATACCATAAAATCAAAAATCAAATTCGTTGTTTTTTAAATCAAATTGATGTCAATTTTAATATTAACAATCTCTAACACTATTATTTTGTATAATAAAAAAATTATTCTAGTTTTGTCAATTTTATTCAAATTTTATATTCGTATTGGTATCGCTATCGGCGATATTTGTTTTTTAGTATCGGTATCGTATCGGCAAAATGGCGTATCGTTACCTCCCAAATTTAAACAGCTTATAAAACACTATTAGCTTAAAAATTCGTTCTTTGCATATACGAGCATAATTAAAATTTTAATTTATTATCCGTTACATTTTGTTTGGCGCCATCTCTTGTTAAAAGTGTGTATTAAAGTATAAAATCAAAATGACCAAATTTGTATAACATAATTCTAGGCAGATAAAAAGTTAGAATTATGGATATGGCATCTCTATGCGGTACTATTGTTCGGCTCTTTACACTTACACATTTTAGAGCCTAACCCGTGTTTGCATCTCCTTCATTTAAATGCCGGAATAAATATTAACCAATAGAGTTTCCAGATTTTAATAAGAAAGTAAAAACTAAAAAATATCCAAAACTCCGAAAAAACTTAAAATAAATTTTTAAAGTTACCCCTCGACTACACAATACTTTTGTACTTTTTGGCAATTACCATCTATTTACTTTTCTTAGTGGTTTAATTTGCAAAATAGATAGATATTTTACATAGATATTTTAAAAATAACACACTAAACTTTGTTCAATAGCTTAGTTTTCGTCGTTACAAAACAGAAACTTATGGGTCGATTACGGATGGCAACAAAACTGAAATTAATTAGGCAGCGCCGCAAATGTTAAAATATACAAAAAAATATTTTTTTTTTTTTTAACATGATCGGCGGTGCTTGGTTTCGCTACTGACAACTCATCTTCAGTTCAGTTACCATCCGTAATTGACCCATTAGATTTTATTTTTACCGAGTGGTTTAAAGTTCTCAATTGCTCTTGAACTATAATTTATAATTAATAAATAGAATATGGGAACTATTTCATAAGCTATTTTTATTATACTAAACATTTTTAATATAATAAAAAATGTTTAATAAAATAATAATAATTTTTACAACCATTATAAGTGAAAAGTGGTTCATCTTCACAAATTTTCATAGAGCGAATTTTTTGCTTTATCTTAAATTTCTAACGCCATCCATTACTTGCTTTAAGGTTTTTAGGCTGCAGTACACCGAATTCTTGCTTAGTTCTTGAGAGAAATGGCTGACTTCATAAACGCAGTGGAGCAATGCAACACTGAAAGGAATTGTTATATAAACTCTAACTTTTTTTTAGACAAGGCATGAGCTCACTATTGTATGGTAACCGTATTCACCGCGCAATGGTTGCGAAATTTGTGCATTGTTTTTAATAAGTGATGCTTTTTCAACGCATTTTTTTTAGTGATATTTTGTAACACAGCGTTTATGAAGTAAGGTAAAATTGGAATAGTCATTGCACAACGACGCCTTTGTTTGTTGCTTAAAAAAACATTTTTTCAAACTTGCTTCAAGATTAGCATATTCCGGTCTATGAAGTGTTTTACTGTTCGCCACAGGCTAGAGAATTTCATCATTATTTTAAACATTTTTTTAATAAATTAAAGCATTTTTTGACCATGTATAATGCCAGATTTAGCTGTAAAAATTTTTTTAAGTCTGGTCAAACTGATTATATAAGTTAATTGAACTGTGGTTTAAACGAAAAATTAAATTCAGAAATAGATTTTAAAATCGCTCACACCTTCTAAAAAGTTCTTTTTTTAATCGAATAATTTTCAGTACATATGTATAAGTTAACAACGCTAACGCACACATGTGCGAATTGGACAATGTTGGTGTTTTTTAAAATATTTTTTTATTTTTTTTTATAAATTTATTTATTTGTAATATAACTACTTTAATTCAAAAAGCAAATGTGATAACTTAAATAATATATACCAGGAGTTATGTAGACCCAAAGGATTACATAACTATATACAATTAAATTTAAATGGAATTATATACATGCATGTACATATTTACAAAAAGCAGACTAGCTTATAAAAGGCTAGTCTAGTAAATGAACTCGCTGCAGTCTACGTGTTTTAATGCTGTGGTCTAATAGCGCAACAGCCGGAGGGTTGCTATGGTTACTTAATCTTTGCAGATAGTTTTTACTGAACCTTTGAATTTCTTCTCGTACTGAGTACATATTCAAATCTTTACGAATATATTTGTTTGTGACAAACCATGGCGCTGCTGTAATTAGCCTTAAAGTTTCTTACTGGTATTTCTCTAGAATATCGATGTTTGAATTGATTGCTGCTCCCCATAGCATAATTCCGTATGTCCAAACATGCTTTAATATAGCCTTGTATATGATCAGTTTATTGTTGTAATTTAGTTTAATTGTTATAATTTAGGTCCTAGTAGCCAATATAATTTACAAGTTCTTATATTTAGTTCTGTTCCTTTAGATTTAATGTGCTGCTTTCAAGTCAGCCTCCTACCTAATATCATTCCTAAATATTAAACTAAACTTTCTGTAGGTATTTGTTCGCCGTAAATAGCAGTCCCCTTACCTTAGTGTGAAAGTTGTGTGTTTTTATTTATCTGAGTTGACTTTTATATTCCACTTGGTGAGCCATTTTTCAAGAAGATGAATTTGATTCTGAACAAATACCGATGCTTCTGATGGTGACTGGCTTGTTGCAGCAATTGCTGGGTCATCCGCATATGTTGCCACCAGGACATCATTTATGCCTGGCATATCTGCAGTAAAAAATTGTGTACAACACTGGATATTTCGATATTGCCTCAAAATTTTGGGTATAAAATCAAAAAATTAACATCAAAATTGTTTTTTAAATTGTAATAAATGATCTCAAGCCAAACCAAATATAAACTACAAAAGTTATAATTTCATCTTCTTCTTACAACTCTTTGAATTTAGCAGTAAATTTATGTATCAGTATCATTAATTAATTTCTCTACAGCCCCAACAAAATCTTAATAATAATCCCACTTTCTAACCTAGTTTTTGAGATTGGCAGCTCTGTACAACACATTCATTATTTCCATCTCTTTTATTCTTACACATTAATGGCCGAATTTTCTCTTATTGTTGTATTGCCAATGCACTCTATCAGTGTTTACAAATTTTAACAACAAATTGTGCAAATGCGGAATTTCTAAAATGTAGTGTTGCCTGCTAAAATTGCTGTTAGCCTGATAAATGACGCGCGCCAGGATACAACACCTCAAAACTCATAATATAAAAAAATACTTTTTTTTCGTTGCCGATGTAGTTAGTGACTAAATGAGTGTTTAAGAAACAATAAAAGAGAAAAGGGATGGAAGACATGAAAAAACAAAACAAATATGTATGTGTATGTATAAGGTAGAGCAGCAGCTGATAAAACTTGTTGGCGGCTTTTTGTTTTCGTTGTTTTTAGCGCATTAATAGGTGCGTTCGAGTACCCAAACGTTTTGTCTATTTTGTACTAAATTCAAAACAGCGAGTTGAGAGTGTAAAGTGACAGTATTTTACTGAGTATTTACAAAATTTTACTGCAAAATTTTTTTCGGTAAAATTAGGTAAACAAAAAAACATATGATCCATAAGGTAAACAAACAAAAGTAAGCAAACAAAATGCATACACACAAATTATGAAAAAATTATTTTAAAATAATTAAAATAAAACTTAAACAAAAAGTGAATCTTATAAAAATCGGCAAATGCAACACAGTTTCTTCCTCGGTTGATCAAAAAATACACCATTTGAAAATAGTTTACTTACAAATTTACGATTTAAATTTTATTTAGGGTAACGTTGTAACTCCAAAACTAAAAGAGATACAATAAGAAACCTAAATACTTATCGTTGTTCATAAGGAAAATAAGCGGGCAGGTGGGTGGTACTTTTTTGAAATTCGGCCCTTCTGGGGAGTAAACTGGCATAACCTGTATTTTGGAACTTTTTTGTCGTCGCGTCTTTCTTTTAAATCAATAAGCATATAAGTAAAGAGTATACCACATTCGCAACTAATTTAAAACACAAATAAAAACTTGGTACTTTTTAGAAATTCGTACGTTTAAGGGGTGAAAACCGTGTATATATGTGGTACTTTTTTACAAAACATTTTTGCCATTTTTTGACACAAAAATATTGAAATTTTTAATACTTCAGTAAGAAGGAATTATCAAATAGGAGAAATTCGGAAAATAAAAGTTCTTCATGTGAGTGAATGAGAACCAATAAGATGCAAAATGTTGGTACTTTTTTGATCTCCAACTAATACCTTTGGAATTTTCGTTAATATTAGACCTAGAAACTATTTTTTGGTACTTTCTCGTTCTACAACTGGTTGTTTTAGTTTTCGTTAATATTGGACGTATACAAATAAAACTTAACATGCAATGTCCTGAGTGGATGAGAATCAATAAGAGGGAACCTTTTGGTCCTTTTTTGTTATTTAACTGGTACTTTTTGGATTTTTATTAACACAGAGCCTACAGACATAATATTCAACATGCTGAGTTCAGAGTGATTGAAAACCTATAAGAGCAGACGTGTTAGTTCCTTCTTGTTTTTCAATTGATACTTTCATATTTTTTTTATATTATTGAACATAAACAATTAAATTTAACATTCACGGAATTGGCTGGAAGATAACAAAACGGAGCGGAGGTTGGTTTCTCCCCAAATCGTTCCACTAAGATGGAAAAAATGCTCGGAACATGTAAATTCTTATATTCTTGTTAGGTATATTTTCTACAAATTTGCATAAATAATTATGGTCTAAATAATTATTTTGACCACTGGGCCAATACCAGTTTATATTTATCGATTACACTTGCTTGTGAAGCAAGTATATAGCTCCATGCCATATTTTATATATACCTACATATATGTACATATATTAATTTTTGCAAAAGTGACTTTACACTAAAATAAAACTGTTAAGGTACTGGAACGGACCTATTATGCAGTCGAAAGAAGTTGACAAAATATATGTTACGCAGTAAACAATTAGGTTTGGGATGAAAATCGATTTTAAAAGCGAAGAAATTAGAACTCGCGAATATTAGGACCAGAATTTTTAATGCGTAACATGCTTTAAAATTAGTTTATATTGTCTCATAATATTGTGTTAATATTGTCTAATAAAATTTTAAATAAATAAATTTTCACTTATGCTATCATAGCGCTTGATGTACACGAATAATTCGCCTGCATGACAAGCATTTGTCTGTGATCGGCAAACTCAGGGCGCCGCGTTTGCTATTTTAGTGTATTTTAAGGGGCCTGTACACGGTGAAGCATTTCTCATCAAGCGCTATGATAATATAACTGAAAATGTGTTTCTATGTGTGGCACCGACGGTGCTGTGCTGGATGGAAAATCAAAAAATTTAGTTATGACGTACGTGTGCACACACATTGAAGAGAATTATAACTCTGTGCCCATGTTCTGCAACTCTCGCTTCGAGAAACTTTACGATTGAAATAAAACAAAAATGCCATAAATTGAAACAAACAACTGTTTTTCTCACTTAACTGCGTATGTAACATTTTAGCGAGTAATAGCTGTCACGTAAGGAAATTACTCGCCAATTTACAGAAAAAGTGTGTCTGTAAATTTTTTTTGAGAGTACCCGCTTTGAACTGTCAAATAAACTCACGCATAAAAACAGGGTGAGAGAAAATATTATCACTAAAAAATATATTAAATATGCAAAATGAAATGAATAATAACATGGAAGAGATAATTTTTGTTTAACTGATTTTTTCATTGTTTAATTATTTTGCTTCTAACATTTTTGAAAAATATACGAATGTTTTCAAAGCTATTTTTTAAACAACAAAAATTAAAGTCGTCCTCTACATTATTTGCTATAGCCGACGGTTGTATTTTCGCCGCCGTCATTAAAAATTTTTAAATTTTAATAATTTTGGCCGCCGTCAACGATATGTGTTACTGGCGTTCTCAACGTTTGCAAGTCCACATCGGCTTAGAGTGGAATATTATGACATTTGTAACGTAACGATGGAATCTCTTTTGATAGTTTTTGACATGAGTTACAGACACACTTTTTTCTCACTTTTCGAGAAATTATGGAATATTTTGTTTAATATCTTTTCGATGCGGGAAGTTCTCACCAAAGTTACGGAACATGGGTACTGTTTATTGTTTATAAACAATATGTAAAATGCATACAGCATACAATCGCAAAATGTAATAGTATAGGTTGCCTATCGCAGGTCTAAAGGGGTATGTACACGGTCAAGCATTTCTCATCAATTCAAATTAAATGATGAATGCCATTAAGTTATCTAAATAAATCAAGCGCTTTTACAAGAAATTGGCTCGAACAATTTCGAACAGCGCAGATTAAATCGAAAAATGGAATGAGGATATTTTTAAATACTTATCGAGTATGAACATAGTAGCGATGACGAAAATTTAGATAGCCAGGATGAAGATATTGAAGAAGCCACGCGAGTTACTTTTAATGTGTTAGCCACAAAGAGCTTCAATAATTTAATAAATTGGTGTAGAACTAGTGATCTGTTTTCAACAAGGTACATGTCCAATCTTTCAACGATTTTCCTATGACAAATTTAATTAAGCCAAAAAAAAAACATATAAGTAAATATTACAGATTATATGATTCAACAATAAATATGTAAGTTGGAACTGAGTGACTTTTTTTTTTTAAATAGTTGAAAAACTTGTATTTTATGTGAACTTTTATATACATACTAGTTGAACCCGGCAAACTGATTTTAAAACAGATCTCGTGTATGGCATGTAATATGGTTACCTACCCATTTCAATTTTTTGACAGATGTCTTGTATTGATATGTACGAAATTTAAGAACTTACACTTACCGATCTCCAGATTTAAAAATTTCTATACTTCGTTTGTATGAGCCCACTTACCCAAATCCAGTCCACTTTTTGACAGATGTTGTCTATTGATAATTGACCTATGTATTTGCGGATATACAAACATTTATATAAAAATCTATTGCGTATTGACAACCAAGCTAATTGTACCAAATTTGACGGATTTGTTCTCCAGGTATAATGAAATATATTTTGTCTCACGCGCACTTCTCTAATCCCGCACACTTTTTGGCAGATGTCATGCATAGACATCGAAGATATTTGTACTAAATTTGGAAACTTTTTCTGCTAGGATTCTTCAGATATACATAAATCTATTTTGTATTTGTGTGGGAGGTGCCACGCCCACTTTTCCAATCCCGCCCGAATTTTTGGAACGGTGGTGTATTGATTACCAAGCTATGTTTACCAAATTTGGGCCATTTTTCTATTACAGTTCTAAAAATAAAAATTAATCTATTTTCTGTCACGCCCACTTCTATAATCCCGCTCACATTTTATCCAAGATGCTTGTACTTTATATGGAAACTTAAGCTCTGGCTTTGGGAAAAATCGCCCTAAGAAAAATGGCCCAAAAAAAGATATGAAAAATCGCCCAAAAAAATTCCATGTAAAATTGGGCCTAAATTCATATGAAAAGTGACCTAAAATTTTTGGGCTATTTTTCGTTATTGTTGGGTGATTTTTCGTTTTTTAAATTTGGTGATATTTCATTATGAAAAATAACCCAAAAATGTTGTATGAAAAATGGCCCATTTTTTTAATTTTCTCCTCTATGGTATAACAAACACCGGCTTCGCTTACTAAAGCTTCTCTGCACAGCCGGCCTTTGGCCGGGCGCAAGGATTTTCTCCTCTATGGTATAACAAACACCGGCTTCGCTAAGTAAAGCTTCTAAAATCTGCCTTTTTCTAAACGAAAGCCGACTATGCAGAGAAGCTTTAGTTAGCGAAGCCGGTGTTTGTTATACCATAGAGGAGAAAATCCTTGCGCCCGGCCGAAGGCCGGCTGTGCAGAGAAGCTTTAGTTAGCGCAGTGTCAATGGACACTATGACACTTTTTGGAGTGTCATAACGTCCATGGCCACTATGACACTGGACGTCATAACATGCCACCGGGAAAAAATTCGTTTTTGCTTTTTGGGTCATTTTTCATTTTTTTTTTGGGCCCTTTTTCGTTTCTTTTGGGCAAAATTTCATATATAACTTTTTGGGTAATTTTTCATGTTCTGTTGGGCGATTCTTCATTTGGGCGATTTTTCATATCTTTTTTTGGGCCATTTTTCTTTGGGCGATTTTTCCCACAGCCTTAAGCTCTTGTCGCTCTAGAGATATAAAGATATCTATAATGCATTTGTACGTGTAGTTCCACGCCCGCTTCTCCTATCCCGCTCGGATTTTGTAAGTTGTTGTGTATTGGCAACCAAAATGCTTGTACCTTATTTGGAATCTTTAGCTCTTGCACGCTCCGAGATTTTGTAATGGAACACGGTTAATTATTACAAAAACTAAGTGCAATATTATTGAAGCCACAGTTTCAGCTCAGGTAAGCCTGAGTACTTTTCTAGTAATAATTACTCAGAAACTTTTCAATAAATAGTTAAAAATTTCAATATATAAGAGTGAACGAACAAAATGCAGTAAAATATAGTAAACATTTGCACAAATTGTTACAAACTATCAAGCACTCATACACAGCACACAAGCGCACATTTTTATTGCTTTTGTATGACAACCAGCGTTGCAGATTTATCTACATTTTGCTAAAAATTTGTTAAAAAAAATAAGTTTTTTTGTAAATTGTGCAGTTTTTGCATAAAATTTTTTTTAATTTCAAACAAAGCCATAATCCTACCTAATTTGCTTAACACATACTCGTATAACAGAGGCAAGCTTAAGAGCCAATCAAAAAACACAAACGCGTTCGGAATCACGTACTTTCCGTTACCAAATAAGCCACCCAAGCCTAATAAATAATTTTTCAATAAATTCAAATAAAATACTTTCATTCTTTTAAATTGTTATCTTTCGTCGTTTCCTTCTTGACTGCAAAATTTTCACTTAAATTATTAAATTTAGCACTAGGTAGCGCAAACAGTTTGGAAAATATACATTTCGATTTTTCCACAAACGTGATTTAATCATTTGTCAAATACCCCTATAAACAACGCAAGAGGATTGTACAAATGTAAAATATTGACATGTTTGCTAAGCCATTAAGTTAATTTGGCTTTTACTTTTGAAATTTTAATTATGTCCATGTTTACATGTTGTAACTTTTGATGTTTCTTTTTTTAAAGTTGCATTTGAGTTTACTTGCAGCAATTTTTCATGTATGTTCACTTGACAAATTGCAATTCTGGGCCTGAACTAAAATAAAATTTGTACTAAATGAGGAAACAAAACAAATCGCAAGACTACATGTCCTTTTACTCCTGTGTAGCCCCCTTAATTCCACTCTCTTTCATCTAGCCTACAAAGTAACAATATTCGTTAATAATATACAATGTTATACTGTATTTGTTTATGTATTACACGTACATATGTTAAAGAAAATTAAGTAAATTGTATATTTTTATTTTGGCTATTTTTATGTGCAGTTTTTTTTAAATTAAATTCCGTTTTTTTTTTTTCTTAAGATACAGTTATTTTCAATAAAAATATGGCAACGCTGATGACAACGTTTACCGAGCTCACCTAGTTTGACTAAGTTTGTGATCAATTTGACAACTTATATTCTCATGATTATATGATCCCCTCTTTAACACATTTGCCACATTTCGACAACATGCTTTATTTCGACAACACACCGTTATTATGTTGACATCTTCTATTGTCATTTCAGCAACATACTCTTAACAATCATTTTTCCATCTCACATTTTTTTGAAGTGAGAATGTTTTCAACAAACGGATCCAGAGAAATACATTCGTTATGCAGCCTTGCATAAATATTGATTGGAATATAAAGACGATAAATTTTGTTTCAAATTAAAATAGATTTAACATATAAAATGCTTATGGGGTTATATATATTTATTTAATAGCCCGTTTACACTGCATATCTAGTACTTATAAATTTTCGAACAAAATCAATTTCTTTTTGACTATATTTCCCACACAAAACAAAATACACTCCGAGATTAGATTTTGACGAAATCTACTCAAAATCTAATAGTACTTAAGATTACTTTTAAATATTACACAAGTCTTAGTTTTATTGTGACTGTCAAAAAATCTAATTAAACATTACAGTTTGTACCTATCATATCCTTGCAAGTTCTTTATTAAAAATTTTTTTGTGTCTTCGACGTATGATTTTATTCCTCCTGTGTATTTTTTTTTTTTTTGTGCTACAGCCGTACTTTCTTCTTTTTATCAATCACTTTCAAGACTATTAATAACAATAATAACTCAGTAACACAATTGAATTATTAATTTTGAAAAAAGGCTCAGGTACAAATTTATGAAAATTGATTTTTTTTTTTTTTTTTTTTTTTGCTATTTTGGAGGTACACATATAGACCGATATACTGGGAGAATGAAGGGTCGATATATCGTTTCCATGAAAAATAAGTGGCTTTTTAAAATTCAATTCGAAAAGGGCTCATCTCCATATTTATTTAGAATACTTAATATGTGGCTTTAGTAAGTAACTGCTTGGGGCTACTTGGAGGACAATGATATCCAGATTGCCGATTTACAAAATCTTTATGGAGACATTCTGCAATGGCCAACCGTTATGTATTCACAGGCAGATGTAGAAGAAGATTTCTAATTTATGTTTTTCTTGGTGAACTATTTTCGTTTTTGTAATTTTATGAATGTACTATATGTGTTTTCTAACTTTTTATCTTAATAAGCAGTTAAAAATGTACCGTAAGGTGTTTTTGTTCGTTTATAATACAAATCTTTCGCAAGAACTGTTGTTTGTTTACTTTTTATAAAATATTCGACTTCATACACGAATCTTCAAAGGGGCTAATCTTATTTTAAAATGCAAAATTTATATATTTTAACTTCATAGATTATCTGAATATTTGTGTTTCAAAAAATTGCATACACTAAAGATGCCATTTAGATAGAAAAAAATTTCTCATCTCTAGAAACTGAAATGACCATTTTCTTCATTAAATATTACTTAAAAAAATTTTGTTAAATAGTAAACAAGAACCTTTCAATTTACGGAAAAAACTCTGCTTTGAAATCCAAAAGTTTAAAGAGATATTCAGTTTTTTGTGTCCCCTCTCCTGAACACTTTGTATTTTTGTACCTGAGCCCTTTTCGAAATTCATGATTCAATTGTGTTACTGAGTTATTATTGTTGTTAATAGTCTTGAAAGTAATTGCGTCATGTTGTTAAGCTCGTCCCTTCTGTTTTACAAGGGATATTTTTCGGGAAAAAGTGAGAAATTTCATGGGAAATTTATATTTGTAATGTGAGGAATGGGGAAAGAGAAAAATTTCATGCGGTATTATTATTCGTGATTGGGCTGATTAATTAAAAAAATAAACCCACACAAAAATGGTGCCTTTTAAAACTGATAAAATAATTTAAAATTTGTTTTGTTATGGAAACATAATCTCGCTTATGTCAAAAGTACAATGTAAGCGCACAAGATTTTAAGGAAGATTTCAAATCAAATCTACTAGATTTCGTTGTCATGTAAACGGGCTATATGCAACATAAGGTGTGTTCATTTACAAAAATTATTGTTTATTTTCAATAATTGTTACTAGTAAGTGTTCACTTACCCGAAAAACCTGCAACGAGAGAGTGAAAAAACATACAAATTTAAGAGACAAAAAATTTGTTAAAAATTTCTGATAGTAAAATTTTTACTAGCAAGAATAATTCAACCACCTGTTTCATGTTTTTGTTTACAAAACAAAAATAAAATCGCCTTACAGTTTTATTTGTATAATATTTTTAGCTTTTCCAAAGTCTTTGGGATAAGGTTTCCTGACGATCTGGCCTAAACAACTAGTGAAATGCGCATAGAAACCAGCTTTCCCTTAACAATTTCAGCGTATTTATCAAAAATAAAAATTGGGAATGAAGCACGTTATAGAAAAATCTTATTGATAAAAAATAATTTTCATAATTTCTAAATTAAAAGTTTTTCAATAAATTATATATTTATTTTTCTAAAATTTAGGAACAAGATCCTTGCGCAAATAGTTCAAAACAAATTAATTTATTAGCAAATAATCTTGTATCTTACAGCTGAAAAGTATTGATATTTTTAGTTTCTGCTGGTAAAGCGTTCATTTACTTTTTTATTTTTGCGAGTAATCGAGATAACAATTTTTTAAATTGTATAGGTATTTACTCTCTCGTTGCAAGTTCCTGCTAGTTAAGTTAATGAACACACCTATTATGTTTAAGCGATTATCAGTATCGAATGGTTTTAGAATTACTTAAGTCATTAAAATATGTAATTCCTACACAATCTGGAGAAGCTGTTAGGTATTCATCAAAAGATATTTAAAATACAACAAATTATAACAATAAAATGAGGCTCATAATAAAATGGCACTAGGTACATACATATATACTTTTTTAATAAAACTTTCGTTTGCACATACATATGTACATGTGTATTTTCAATATCGACAAAAACTCCTTTTTTATGTTTCATACAATATTAACAAGATAAAAACATATATATATAAGTCTGATAAATAATTTATGAATAGTTGTTGTACAACTACTTTGTATGTGCACAGTTCTTTTTATTGTTACCCCTCTTTTGCTAGATTTAAAATTGTCTGCTTACCAATGGCATTTGATAACAATGCACTATCATTCAATACTGACCAACCAATCAACATATTTCGTACTCCACCCACCAACTGCATGGATGGATGATTGCTGCAATGCACTTACAGATAAACAGCATAGGAACGTGTGCTTGTTTGCCTATAGGTTAAAATTACTCACCCAAATAATTGAAAGGTGTAAGTGGTCACGTACATCAGAAAGCCGGCAAAACCCTTTTTCTCACTATACAAAATTGCTAATGAAATATTTACTTAACCATATTTATTACATGTTGATTAAACTATTACAATTTACACCACTATTTTATTTACATACATACTTATATTTCCACTTTAAATACCTTTATTAAAAATATGAATTTCATTGTATACAAACCCGCTAAAATACCTGTACAATTATAGTCTTAAAATTATAGTAAAATTATTAAGTTTTATTATATTTAATTTATGTACTGTATTCTGATGTTTGCCACTTTTCAATGATTCACATTTTGTTATGTAGAGTAAGAAAAAAGCGCAAAAATATTTTGACATGTAAGCAAAACAAAACGAAAGACGGAGAAAAAACAATACAGTGTTGCTTTTGAGAATAGAAATAAAACAGACAAAAAAATGGCTGAATCTGTTATTTAAAAAATCCAATGGAAAAGACGCATTTTTTTCAAAATAAGTAGTAGGTAGGTAGGTATGTATGTATTTTATTTTCTTAATTTTCTTTAGAACTAAGTTTTGTTGAAGATAAAAAGTTAAGCATCCCTTGATCAAAACAAACAGATTTACAAATTCTACCTCACGCCCATATTACCACTAAGCCAAGCAATATTAATCTATGATCTCATTAAGTTTGTGCATATGCAGCATACATACATATGTATGTATAATGAGCTTTTGGAAAATTCATATTCTGAAATATTGAGAGCAGTACCTCAAAATTTTGTATATACAGTACTTTTTGCTTATAGTCCATTCCGCTTAAAGGCCAAAAACGGATTTAAGCCAAAGCTGTCATATTATCTTGCAGATTTTTTCGAATTTCCAACAAATTATTTGTTCATTTCGCTTTTAGTAAATTTTTGTTCAAAAAACACATTTCTTTGCATGCGTATCTAATACTTTATTAAAAAAAAATCGCTTACAGTCCACTCTGTTTTTTATATTTTTTTAACAAGCTGGCAATATGTTTTTATTTACCTTTCTGGCCTTTATTTACCTTTCAAATTTTGGTTAATTCATAAAAGTAGAAAAAATGAGTAAACGCGTTCTATTGACTGGATTTTATTGAAGAAAATAGTTTTTATATAGTCCAAAATGTGGATTATACTAGGAATCACATATTATCCATAAAATGGCTTATAAAAACAAATCGGTTATAGTCCAAATTCGCTTATATAAAAGTTGTGCAACTATAGTAATGGACTATACGCGAAAAGTACTGTATGTATTTTATGAATTAACTCTAGAACAATAAACCCTGCCTGTGAGGCGCAACGAATGCCACTTTTTTGAATTTCAATACGATCGTGTGCAAGTAAAGGCTAGTTTACATGGTAATACAATGTATTACGACTTTGTGGAATCAAAATATTATGAAATTATCTCCGTGTTTAAAACAAAAAAAAATAAAAATCTGTTGGTAAGTATTTTTTATGTTTACACGGATGGTTTAAGTAAAATAAAAGCAAAGTAAGTTAATAACAAAAAAGCAGATGGTTGCAGTTTTACAATATTTACAAAAACAACATGAACACATCCTGAGTTGATTCTGCTTGTTTTTGTAATTTTATAAAAATGTTACCACCTTCAATATACTCTGTTAAAATGCGACTCTGGTGTGATGAGAATACATAAGTTTCTAAAATGGTTTAGAAAATGAACATTTACCGACTGATTGTCATATTTTTATCCGTATTCTCTCTTACTCAATGCATTTTGCTTTTACATGATAAGATTTTTCTCATTCTACATCATTTTTTGACATGTCGTAACACATTGTATTACCGTGTAAACTAGCCTTAAGAAGACGAGCTTTCAAACGACCGCAGTATTCTATCGCGTGAGCTTGTGAACGGACGTTCATTGCAAAAAAAAAAATTTTGGGAAGGAGATATACTAGGTTAAGCTCTAATGGTATTTTTCTAACTAGATGTTCTTAATAAATTCATACTTCCGAGGACCAGCAAAGAAACTCAGAACCACAAATAAAGGTCAATGTGCAATTAAACGTCAATGTGCAATTAATGTTCACCAAGGAAGATCGTATGCCTTTTTTTATTGTTCAAAATGCAATAAAACGTACGGTCTGGAATACAGATCTCCAACTTGCTATAAAAAAAGGTCTGAAATAATTTTTATATACAAAGCAAAATATAAATTATATGATGAAACTTTTTATATTATATGAAACTTAGAACTATGAGTTATAAGAAGAATGTGCACTGAAGTCTTTAATTTTAAAGTTAATATTATATAGGTATTGTATATTTTTCAAAGTTATCTTTAATTGACTTATAAAAAAATTTTTGTTCTATAATTTAATTTGCTGCCGTTTAAATATAAGCTGTTTCGAAATAAAAAAGAGATATCAAAAGTTAGAAAAACACTTTATTTTTTATAAAAGTAGCCTCACATGCGAGGTTAAGCTTTAAACGTTAAAGAAAAAGGTTTAGTTTTCTAGGGTTAAAGACAGTTTATGAATATATTGTTTGCCTGGGTTCACAAAATGGAAGTTTTCTTTCAGAGAGTCTGCTTTTATTGGTGAGAGGGGAAGATAACATGCTATTCTTCTCTCCCCTCTCACCAATAAACTCATACTTTCTGAAAGAAAAGTGTGAACTCAGACTTATTTAGGTAAAAATCATGGTCCAATTAGTAGGTCTGAGCAAAACTACAACAATGCAACAATAGAAAAAACAACACGCATTTTCTTTGTGTAGATTATATTAAAGATGTCAAAACCCAATGCATTTGTTTGTGTAAGACAAGAACAATTTCTTCAAAAACAATTGCACGATAAAAACACAACTCTACAAAAAATCACCAGGCGTTTCGAGCCGACCTACTAATTGGGACATGGTAAAAATGTTGCTCATTGTTATGGTGCCCACAGACGAGGCAACATTTTTCAAAACATGTGTTACTACTTATGTTTCAGTTTTTACAACAGACGATGACACTAAAAACGAAATATCAGTATTGCGTGTTTTTTTTTGAATATACATACCGCTACAAAAAAAAATGAATTTATTTTGTTTTTATACCTATCATATTTATTTATTTATTTAGATATTTATTATAATTAAAATTACAATAAATCTTAAAGCTAAAGCACTAGCAACTAAGGCTATCGGCTTAAACCTATCATATTTTATGACCCATAAATTTAGAAAAATGTTATATTCAATTATTATAATTGTTCTCCAATTCTCATAATTTGCAATTGTTCCCATTTTCCGATTTCCTTCTTCATATTTTTTTTTCGAGATTTGCAAAAGCATCGTACTCAACAACTTTTCCTAACAAAATGAGAAGGAAAAAGAAGTAAACATCGCTACACACGATGAAACATTGTGTTTGGAAACATTAAATATCAGAAGTTTATAATATTTGAGAAACCAAAAAGGTAACACGAATTTCAACCAGAAATTGATACACACCTAGCGAAATTTAGTGAAACATGCCCATGTTTCGACTGTGGGTACATTTACAATTACCATTGTTGTAACAACATTTTAAAAGAAATAGTGTCTAGAAATCATTACACAGGGTCTCCACCTGAGATAATATCTGAGAGAACGTCGACAGAATGAGAGAACACATTTCTTTATGTTAATCTTGATTTTAAACAAGGGGAACACGTATCCTATAATATTTCATAATCGACTGATTCTCGTATAGTAAACTTGTATCATTTTTGTTCTTTTTTATTCTTTTTTTTTTAGTTTTTGGTTTTTTTTAATTTAAAATATTGTTTTTTTAAACACTTTTCTCAAGATTCGCACTATGTATTTGCATTAATAAATTACACATTTTAATAATGGTGGCTTATTATTGTTTTATATGTATCTATGTGTATTTTTGATAGCTCATCTTATAAGATAGTTGTTATAAGTTTTCTTATAACAACTGTCTCATAACATTTATTATAATATTAATACTAACACTATTTGAGAGTTTACACGTAAGGTAATACTCTCTGCGATTGAATTTGACGTTTGCTAATCAATATAAAAATCTTATATCTTATCTCAGGTGGAGACCCTGTGCTATGACTAGAAGTATCGTATCTTTCATGGAACGATTACTCCCGAAGAAACACAAAAATGCATTTAAAATGGCAACAGATATAGATATTGTCATGATATTTGAGACAATTTATCTTTTTAGAATAAAAATGTCAGGTATGTGATGAAATTTCATCGATTTAAAAGCGAACGTTAGAAAGGGTGTGATGCATTTCGAACAATGTTAAAATCTATTTATTAATTAAAGTCGTAATTCTTGTTCCGAAATAGAGTTCAATATTTGGTGCAATCGGCAAACAGTAGCGTGTAGAGTTAACCAATACTTATAATACTTTAAAATAGTTCCAGCCTACGTCAGAGCTTAAATTTTTGTAAATTTTGACACACAATATGTATTGTATGTATGTATGTATATGTAAAAATCTTGAAAACAAAACTGGAATGTGTGACTGCTGCGTTAACACCACTGTTTGAAAATAAATAGAAAATTATTTAACGTACAGCTCGGCTCGCACACCGAAATAAACGATAAATATTTTGTTAGCGATCGTGTATTAATACACAACCAGTGTTTTAATTTCTGACATTTTTTACAAATCGTTAAAAAGAATTACTTACACTGCTTGTGTTTTAATTTTATTTATTAAAAACCATAATATAAAAATATAGATACATATACCTATATCAACTACATAATATATAAATAAAATTTAAATTCATCCAGTTGTTTTATATACGTATTAAAATTTTTATATTTTGAGCTTAGATCATCTGAGTGAAGATTTTTTACAAATTACAACTAAATTTATGTAAATCATTTAAATTTTAGAAAAAAATTAAAAGCTTTTTCATCTCAAAAAACTAGCAAAAAAGATAAATCCTTAGATATGACAACACTGTACACAACCCTTAATACCATTCATAAGTCATCGTCCAGACTTGCAATTTTTGTTGCTGCAATTTTTAAAAATTCTGCTTTAAAATCGCATTAGCCTAGATTGAAAGTTATATTTTTGTAATTTTTGTATATTTATCTTGTAAACGGGTAAACCCTGTATTTGGTACATTTTTGTTACGCCATCTATCTTTTAAAGCAATAAACATAGAAATAGAGATTATATGTATCACATTCAAGACTTATCTAAAATATAAAAATACGGATTTGTTTTAGAAATTCGAACTTCTAAGGGCACTGGTACACGTTCAATATATATTGTGATATTTGGATCGCGATCCATATTGATGGATCACATCAAATCAGGCTATTATGCGATATGGATCGCGATCCATCAATATTGCATGCTACACGTTCAATAAATATCGTGATACTAGAAATATCACGATATTTATTGAACGTGTAGCAGTGCCCTAAGGTGTGAAAATCGTAGGTATTGTCGGTACTTTTTTTCAAAACATTTTTTATTTTAAATTATAGGCTCCCACTACAATATTGAAATTTGTGATACTTCAACGGGGATAAAAAAAGTACCAAAAAGGGGTCTAACGAGAAATTAAATTTATTTCTATAACTGTTACTTTTCTTAATTACTGTTAATATTTTACCTAGGAACATAAAATTAAACATGCTATGTCCTAAGTGAATGAGAATCTGTAAGAGGGGCTTTTTGTTCTTTAACTGAAATCTTTAATGAGAATCTGTAAAAGGGATCTTTTTAGTACTTTTTCGTTCTTTAGCTGGTACTTTTTTAAATTTCATTAGTATTGGACCTATAAACATAAAACTAAGCATGCAATGTCCTGAGTCAATACGAATCTGTAAGAGAGCTTTTTTGGTACGATTTTGTTTTATTACCGGTACATTTTGAATTTCCGTTAATATTGGACCTTGAAACATAAAATTAAACATGCAAGATCCTAAGTGAATCAGAATCTGTAACAGGGATTTTTTTCGGTACTTTGTATTTCTCTAACTGCTAGTAACTTAGAATAGGGTTCAGGGGTGCTAAGCCTCCTATATTCAGAAAATATGAATTATCGTTTTCGAAGAGATCTATTAAAGCAATAGCTTTCGTACTAAAGAAAAAACAAAGCCATTTTAACGTGAGCACGCTGTTTACCCTCCATACCGCCTGCAGTTTATCTTTCCGCTCGACCGTCCCATTACCGAATGCGAAAGTGACTTTTGCGTTTGCTGCGCTTTATCGGCTGAATAGATGAAACGATTTGGATGAAAATGGAAATATAGGCTTTTTAAATTTTTAAAGCTAGGACCAAGAGGGGACATACGGAGAATAACTGCCTCACCGAAAAAATCGTACTAATTCCGATAAAATATGAAAAGATAGATCAGCGTAATTAAAACACAGGGTTTATATGTTTTTCAAAGCTAGGAACATGAAGGGACAGATTGGCAATTTCTGCCTACACGAAAATATCATTCCGATTTTGAGGAAATTTATAACATATTTTTCCTTTTAGCATTGGAGTATGGATATAAATATCAGTATATTTTTAGCAAAACTAGAAAGTCAAACAAATGTATTTTTATGATAATGAACCTCGTTCTAAAACTTATTCGTACTTTCAATGTTTCTCCATTCGCACGTTTCTTTTCTGTTCACAAATAACGTTTAGAGGCCTACAAAAAAAAATTGATCCAGTAAATAAAAACCTGTGGTGCCGCTTATTTAAGAGTAAATACAAGATTTTCTAGCGTTTTCTTCTAATATTGTTTCTAAGCATTTAAAATAAAAAATATTCTAATTACACCTATTCCGAAGAAAACTTTTAAATCCCTGTTTAATCTCCTCCTTTCAGAACTCTTTGGTTTAAACAAGTTTGCGCGTATTTACTTAATTTCTCTTCAAAGCAAGTTTCCAAATGAAAATAATGTTCAATGCAGTTTGATTCTTGGTGCAATCGTAAAATACGATACAACCATAAAAACAAAAGAAGAAAAAAACTGTTTAAATAAACCAATCAACAACTGATTTTACCCAAACCCAATCTGTGCTTATCCCTCTATTAAGCAATATGGTTGGTCAATTTAAAATTTTATATTCAACAGCGAACTGACAGTTAGCATGACAGCAAGCAAACAAAAAAAAAAAATAAAACAGTGGGAAATAAAACGAAAAGGCACAAACGGAAAGGGTACACGAGTACGACTATTTTAAAATCGTACTTGTGCTATACAATTAGGGAATCAAACGGAATTTTGTTAATCTTTAACAGAGGTGTAAATGAAGGAAATCTTTATGATTAAAAATTCTTAAATATTTACCGTCTAATTCATAAACGCATTATTGCAGCTTTATAATTCATTAATAAGCAAAAGAAAAAAAAATTTAATAAAGTTTTAATAGATATTGTAACCTTTACCCTACTTTAAGCGTTTGATAAAGTGACTTTTCAATGTTTGTTAACATAAAATTTTAATAACTGCGCGAAAAATTAAACATTTTTGTCTTTTTATTTATTTTAATAAAATCGTTTTATAAAAATAAAAACTAGCAAAAATAACAATGGATATAGTATATTTGATTTCCAGAATTGGCGAGTATAATAAATTTGTGCAATTAAAAACCTTTAGAAAAAAATCGATGATTTAGAAAGAAACGATGATAAAAATCCATCGTCGAAACATCGAGTGCAAGACGTCCCAAGACTTTTAGGAAGAAAATCAATTCCTTTACAATTCCAAAGCAGCTATTCAAAGCAAGATTTCGTTTCAACAAATCCACCGTTAAAGAATTATTAGAATGGTTAAGCTTTCCAGCACGAATTAGATAGAAGAGGCTGCGGTACATCGGCTGACTTGCAAGTTTTGGTTCCATTGCGATGTTAAGGTCAAAGGGAAGTATGTATGATTGCAAAAAAAAATTGCCTTTTGTCCAAAACAATTAAAAATTAAGTTTAATAATTTAGAAACTAGGTTTTAGCAATTCCCAAAAAAAGCGCTAACATATTAAATTAAAGTTAAAAAACGATTTGCAGATTCAGGATGATGCTGCCGTTCTTGATGAGCTATCTCAAACAAAGACTATGTTTGCTATTTGTAGGCAATATACATCAAAATTAAATAAAAGAAAATAGTGATGCAAAATCAACTAGATTAAAGTTGGTATTTGACTTCCTGTTGTAGTCCGCGGAGAAAAAACGTGATTAAACAAATTTTTCAACACCTCAAATTTTTCAACTTTGTCTGGTAATGAAAAGTGTTTAAACTATTTTTTTTAGTTATTTTAAAAGAAGGTTACACACAATAATTTAGTTTTTTTTTCTTTTAACAGGTTACCTATACAAACGGTTGTTCCTTGTATGCATAACTAGACAAAAATTACCATTAAAATAACAGGTTGTTGGCAACATAAAACTAAAATAGTAATAAAAGCGTTTAATTGTTAATTCACTGCTATTAAGCGTTTATAAATCAGACTTTTTATTAAAGGTTTATAAAACAAAAAGTGTTTGATAACTAATGTAGACATTAAAGCTGAAATAAGAAATTTTTATGAATTAGACTGTTAAAATCACAACAAGAATTAAAAAAAGGTTTCAAACTAAAAACGTTTTTTTTTATTAAAGCGCTGAAAAGTAAGTAATGCTCAATTTAAAGCGTAATGATTTGAGCAATGTAGTAAATCTCTTAAGTTTTTTCGAAGTTTGTTTGCTGTGTTTAGGCTAGGGCTAGCAAAAACGTGGGTTTTTTTTTAAGAAAACCCCAACCCACCGGATTTTTTCAATTTCAATTTCAATTTATTGCAGGTAATATAATGTTTTTCTTTTGGGCTTTATTGGGTTTTATGGATTTTTGTGTAGTGATCTTATAATTGGTTTAAGTAATGTTGTCAAGTCTGCCCTTTTCAATGATTTAGCCAGAAAATCTTCAATATTTTTTTATGGAGTCATCATAAAACGCATGCATGGTTAAAACGGTTCTATCTTATAAGTCCTTATATATATGCCTCAGCTGCCAAGTGATGTAATGACACTTTTTTGAAATTGTATGCAAAAATAAGATCAGAACAGTTCAATGAATTTGACAATGGCATATATTGCAAATTTTAAAGCGTTTTTCCATTTACCATTAATTTCATAAATATTATCTATTTTCATAAACGACGTAGTAATACGATTTAATAAATTTATTTTTTACACTTTCGTTATGCGTCTTGAAAGACACAAATATTTTACATTTTTACTTTTTTTTGACACGTCAAATATGTACAACTTTACGTTTTCCATTTCTCCCTTCCATTTTTACCTTTTTTGTAATACAAAATATCTGAACTGAATACCCTTTATATTTATTAAAGAAAAAAGTGCTTATCAAATTAAGGCCTTAATCATATAAAACGCAACGTAACGCCAAAGAAATACATTGAAAACACAAACAATATCATTAATATTTTGTAATTTTGTTGTTGCTTCCTACAGAAATTCACATTGCGTTTTAAAATTTCAAGCGCTCCATAGCTTGCGGCGTTGAAAATTTTAAAACGGTACATGAATTTCTGCAGAAAGCAACAACAATATTACAAAATATTTATGAAATTGTTTGTGCTTTCAATGTTATTCTTTGGCGTTGCGTTGCGTTTTACATGAATAGGCCCTAAGTGAACAACATTGGTGGAAAATAATTAAATAATTTAAAAATTTTTAAATGTTTAGCAACGATGATGATTTGTTTACTTCAGTCGTCTTATGGTTTAATATAGAATAACCTTAGAAATCGTCTTGGATTGGAAAAAACATTTAAAATCTGAGCCGCCAGAGTGGTAACTGATTTAAAATAAAAATGTTTGTGCTACTATTTTTACAATTTTTTTAATTATTTTCTTGTAATTTTCTATGTATAGGTATGTTTTATGTTAAAAAAAAAAACAAATTAAGAATTTTCGAAATCCAATTAAGTATTTTACAAATCATATTCCGCATTTTTTAAATCAAATTCGGCCCTTTAAATATCAAAATCAGCCTTTTGTGAACCAAATTCAATTAAAAAGAAACTTGATTTTAATTTTTTAAATGGCGAATTTGATTTTGAAAAACGTAAATTTGTTGTTTAACAACCTAAATTTAAATTGGAAAAGACCGAATTTGAAGTTAAAAATATAGATACTACTATCTATGTTTCAATAAATAAATAGAGAAAAGTCCACTAACGTTAAATCAACATATACACAAATGGGAATAGGTATAAATACATTTATTTCATTTATTTATTTTATTTATTTACTGATTTCCTGCACAACAAGAACAAGTCTTATAATTAAAGTACAGGATTATATTGGTTTACAAGGATTGCCATATAAACAATATTAAGATTAAACATAATACATTAAATTAAAAAGAAAATATACCTACTGAGAGTAATATTACAAGTTTTATAAAAAATAAAAGTTTAAAACAATAGGTATATAAAAATTACACAAAAAATAAAGATAGGATAAAATTTTGTAAATTAATTTATCAATCACAGAATTTTTAGTTTAAGTTAAGCGAAAGTTTTAAATAAAAATTTCCTAAAAAGTGTTGCGTTGCTATTTGTTTGTTGGTTATTTGGTACATCATTCCAAAGACGAACTGCGTTTATTAAAAATTGCCATTCTGACACAAGACATTTAAATCTAGGTATAATCATGTTCTTGCCCCTGGTAGATCTAGCAAATTGGATAAAATTATAAAGGTATTGTGGTTTTTTTGTGTATGCAACTTTGTGCAGAAAAATAAGTACTCTAATTTTAAGAAGGTATTCGAAAGATACACCATAAAGATTTTTTGAGAATGCAGAGACTCCATCACTCTTCCTCAATCCATAAACATACCTTATAATGTTGTTGTACAAAACATCTAATTTTTCCCTACTGATGGAATCACAGTTAGCGAAAAGTTCACAACAGTAAATTAGACTAGGAATCAGGTAAGCCTTTACATTGTAGGTATGAATTTTATAATCATTTTCTTTTAATAGGGTAAGTGTACCAGTAGTCGGCAGTTTAATTTTTTTTTCATTTTCAAACTGGTGCCCTTACGTATATAAACGTGATATTGGGATGGCAACTATTCACTACAGTTCAGTAATGTGTATTTGTTCGATTCATATAATAGTTTTTAGACTAATTTTTTATTAAATTTGAGCAATTTTACTTTTTTCTAAAATATAGCTCATTTGCCAGTAGTCGGCATACGATGTACCAGTCTTCGACATGTAATGATCCTATTGTCGGCATGGCTATTTTTTAAAGAAAAAACCAATTTGTACAGGAATGCAATTGTTCATTTATTGAAAATTAATGCTCTTTATTTTCTTAAATGCTTAAAATGTACATTTGTAGGTCTATATAGGCACTACACGCAGAGAAAAAAAAATTATTCAATATGGGCACCTCCAACAAAACCATGTTAAACAAAAAGTTTAAAACCTACTATGGTTATTTTAACCATATTGTTGTCGCCACAACCATATTTTTTAATGTAATGGTTATATATAGAACGGATTGCAGGGTGTCGAGGCCCTTATGGCCCGGATTGGACGCAGGGGCAACCAGGGTTCTATTAGGACTGGATAGGAGTAGTCTCAGGATCTTTATAGGGTTCCTGAAGGGGCATTGTTTTGTTAGGGCTTTTATGGATAAATGGGACATTGCGATACCGGACTTCTGCAGGCTGTGTGGGGATGCCGAGGAGCTAGGGACGGTTGAGCATGTGCTGTGCCACTGTCCTAGGATGCAGGGCCCCAGGCAGAAATGGCTAGGGGCTAGATTTCACGACGAACTGGTGTGTATCGCTGGATGTAATCTAACAGATCTACTGGGATTTGTCAGGGAAATAGGACGGCCGTTTCTGTTGGGGGACCATAAGGGGGATTTGCCCTACGTTATTTATTTATCTGTACCAAACCTTAGGTCTATTTTCTACTTTTCTTCTTTACTTCTCTTTTTCCTCTTTTCTCCTATACTGAAGGGATTCACAATGAACCTCATTGGTCTCCGAGTGGATATGCTCCCTTGGGCGCATAACCCTTCTTAACCTAACCTAACCTAACCTAATGGTTATATATGACAATAATTTGTTTACCACCAATAATTTTTTGAATATAAACTAACAGTATTTTCCTCTTTTCCAAGATCAACATGTTATGGTTGAAAACTAACCATGCTATTATAAGTGCTTAATATATTTTTGTTATTATTACCCAAAACATGTTCTAAGGCAACCATAATGTGGTTGTGGCTTCTTGATGGAGGACTATTTTAACCAAAATCACCGATGACAATTAGTTTTTATTGGAGGCAGAGCTGTAAAAACTACAATCAAACTGATTGCAACCAACTTGATTTCATTTGTAAGATTACAATACTATCTAATTGCAATCTTTTTTAATTCATTCTTTTTACATATCATTGAATGCAATCAATTCGATTGCAATCAAGTTTTTACTGAAATCTTGCGAGTGCACCCCATTTTTCTGAAAATACAACAACTAGTGAAAGTCCAATGAAATAATGCCTATATACTTGGAACAAATCGGTCGTAAACAAAAATTTATATTGTTGGCATTTCCAAATCATCAGAGTCAGGTTTATTTCTAGAAGAAGGAGTTTCATTTGAAGGAAACGAAAACTTTCGATTCTGATTTTATTTTTATTGCAATTACTGAATTTCAATGCAATATTTTAATTGCAATCAATTTATACATAAATTGAATTAAAAAACTTATTACAATCAAATCCGAAAAATTTATTGTGTGATTTCAAATTAAAATCTAACATATGGAAATTCAACCATTGGGACTTCTCTTATTGCCATTAAATATTCTGGACGGATCATCTATAATATCAACATCATTTTGTTTAATATGGTTTTTAAATCAGTTAAACATTTGCTGATTCCTTCTTCAGTGACTGTAGCTCGACTTTACTAATTCCCTCTGCTTTCTTAGCAGCTAAGCTTAAATACCGATTCCAGGACGATAATTTTTAAATTCAGCAAGTATCAATTTTACATTTTTCTTTTTAACATTTGACTAAACAGTTTGCGGACCTATTTTTAAGGACCTTCTGCAACGCGGTCATGTATTCTCTCCTGTAAAGTGGAGCGTGGAGCACAACCTTTGCCTTTTTTCCCTGCTTGTCATATTTAACTTTATTGAAATAAGTATCTATATGAAATACAAGGAAGTAAAAGTCTTCAAAAATTTCAAAAATTATACCGATTTCGGACCCCACATTTAGTTAAAACTAGAAATAAAACTGCTGTCGACTTTAGGACAATATTTATCCTATAGTCGGCAGGTTATAAGATACTCAAAAGAAATCATGCCGACTACTGGGTAAACTCGTTTTTAACTCATTTTCTGTCATCCCATAGGCA
Source organism: Pollenia amentaria (assembly GCA_943735925.1). Taxonomy (NCBI): domain Eukaryota; kingdom Metazoa; phylum Arthropoda; class Insecta; order Diptera; family Polleniidae; genus Pollenia; species Pollenia amentaria. The sequence goes on along the minus strand of OX031007.1, from coordinate 179,068,291 downwards.
AGAGGAGCGATTGATGAGCAATTTACTCAAATTTGAGCTTAATCAGAGAAAAATACTGATTTGCCAGTAGTCGGCAGCCAATGCCGAGCTTAGGAAATTTTGTAAATTTTTGTTCCTAATATCGGCCCACAACAAACTTAAAAAAATATTTATTTTTTGTAAATTGTTTTACTTTTAAGACAAAATTTAAAAGATTTTCTACAGTTACAGACCTTATTGTTAAAGTAATTCCCTTTAATAATATGGTTATTTACCTTTTTAAGTTGGCTCTATCACTAATTTTTTTTTTGAAAAAAACGAGCACTAGCGCTTATGATCAAACACTTGTCACTTAAGGCTATAAAATTTGGCAAAAATACTCATTTTACTCCAATTTAAATATTGCAACTAGAAAGATGAGTAAATTCTCTTGACAAACTTTAAACAATTTAAGAATATAAAAACCGCATTTCTTATTTATTCACGTATAAATGCAAAAGATGCCGACTACTGGTACATGCCGACATTAGGTGCACTTACCCTATAAGACGTGAAAACGATACCTACCATCTTTGTTTAAATGAATAGGTATTAAGAAAAACCCCACTTGGGTTATTTTTAAACAACATACCCATTAAACCCCAGGTGGGTGTTTCTGGGATACCCGGTGGGCCATTTTATGTGTGATTTAAAATGAAAAATACATATGTATTGGTAGGTATATTTATTTTATCAACTATTTCCTTTATAGCTCTGTTAAAAAAACTCGGCAATACCTACCTACAATATTAATTTTAATACCGTAAATAGGTAGGTAGGTATAAATGAATATAAAATTATATCACTGCACTATCGTACCCATCACTATACAACTACAGTAGCAACAACAACAAAAACAACAATATTAAAACAAAAGTAAATGATGACTGGTCTGTTGCCTAGTACTGGCTAAAGACTTTGGCTTGGCCAACTGTTTATAATTTAAAGGCAATTGTTTGCTGCTTAAAACTACTATTGTTAAAATACCACACTAACTACCTACCACCCCTGGCATCATAATCACAACCACTACCAACCAGCACCAGACCCGGCTATTGTTTTCTGCCATCAAAATATCCTGTGTTCTAGGCAAGAAGAAATGAAAAATCACATTCTACATACTACATACAATCAAATCGAGGAATACTATTAACGAACCAACAGCAAACTAAATAAACACCAATGAACCAACCAACTCAATATTAAAACCAACAAATACAACATCAACAACAAACCAAATCTGATCCAAAGAGCAATAAAAAGCAAAAAAGAACCAAAAACAACAAGTATGTGTGTGTAACAACAATGAAACTAACTGAAAAATACTCGGCTCGTACAAGCGAAAAGTGCAACACTGACGACAGCCAATAAGAGCATTCATCCAACTGTAACAATGCAAGCACTTCCAATTCGTGCTGATCGCCTGTTAAACGAATTGTGCCATTCGACCAACACAAATTTTTCGAAATTCATTTCTTTGTTGTGCTACAGACAACGACCAATCGACTAAAGCCGATATAGTTTTTGCATGAAATATCTTTGCCATTGTACTTTTAAACATTGTGAACGTTGTCTGTTGTTTCCGTAAATTTTAGCGCCCGTACGTTACTCGTCGTCAACAAACAACGAGTTATCATTTGAGTTGGCACAGTAACAATCCAATCAAACTACAACCAACCACAAAACACCACTGTAAGAAGAAGTAACAGGCGTTAAGGCGATAAATAGGAAGAAAGTCGATTTTTGTTGTTGCTACGTGACCCAGTTTGATATTATATCAGCTGTTTTTTAGCTTGAGTAGGGGGAAGTATGTGTTAGGTAGAGTTATTGTTCTTGTTTAAGCTATGGAATTATAAGACAGAAGTGGTTGTTGTATTCTTACTTTTTTATAAAGCTAAGTTGCTGACGTCAATTAAGAGCTACCGTGATTGTAAAGTATTATTCCTAAATAAATTTAAAAAATTCCAACTATTTGAGACTATTACTCATCAGTAGTTTTTTTATTCCCGCGCTTTTTGGATTCCCGGGAAAGCGGGAAATAAAAATCAAATTCCCGGGATCCCGGGATTCCCGGCCAACATTTTGTATTTATCTATTTACTTATTTCCCCAATGAAACTAATATTTCTTATTGGTTATTATGCTTAAAAGAATTAAACTTAGTATCTATTATACCTATAACAAAAACAAAACAACAAAATTTAATAACATATTTTTTACAATTGTATAACCCTAAATCAGCAGTGGTGTATGAAGGTATGTATACTAAGTTTCATTCAATGTGATATTTTTTTAATATTCATCTAAGGTTCCATAAAGTATTTTTATTATTAGTCCTTTATTAATTCTAAGCCGATTTTGCCATTTGGGTGTCAAATTGTTTCTAGGCTGTTCGGGATTGAATTACAGCAGAATCGCTTCAGTAGGAAAAGAGTTATGCACCAAATGTGGAACTACCTCCCTAAAAACTCAACTAAAACGAACATAAATTTGTGGCGAAATGCACACAATTTTTTACTTTCTACTTTTAAAAGATTCAAAATCACTTGAAATGCCGCATATGAAACACAATCTAGGAAAACTATTTACTACGCCCTTAACCGCAAAGCTTTATAATAATGTTGTAAAATTTACACTTCAATTTGCTAGGAAAAGAAATAAAATTTCGTGATGAAAGGTCTTTAATTTATCATAGGCTTAATATAAAGCCCATTCTCAAAAATTAGTTTAAAAGCCTTAAACTAGAAAAATTAAATATTGTGGTTAAATTAATTTGGATAAAACAAATAAAGACACAAGTCTGATATAAATTTACTAAAGTTTTAAAAAAAGATTTTCTTCAAAATTTCCCGGGAATCCCGCAATAAATTCCCGGGAAAGCGGGAATTGAAAACAACTGAAAATCCCGGGACGAGAAATCCCGGGAATAAACTCTACTCATCAGCCCAAATACGTCAAATTTGTTTATTTACGTATCCATTTAGCAAAGTGTCGCGATAAAACAGCCCTTTCACTGAAATTTTGAAGACCCTGTTGTCTTTCTATGATGACTTGCCAATCTAAACTGAACAAAAATGACAAAGAAGTTTGATATGAATCACGCGTGATCTGAAAAATAGCATATTACATGAAAATCAAACCTCATGATAAATCACCTTTTATATGCCAAAAAGTGGCTAATATAAAATTCAAGCTAAAGTCCAATTCGCCTAATAGTCCACAAATATAGTGCATTTAAAACAGTGGACTATACTGTATAAAAAATCCAATGAAGTCCAAAAGTTTACAACACTTATGGCTGTTTTCTCAATGTATCCACAAACTGATAAACTGTCGGTCGACGATTTTGATTGTCTCAATATAGGTACGGACCAATGTACAATTAATAAAGTTAACCTAGTAGCCTCATTTTACGAAACTTACATTATGTCATAATTGGTTTACAAAAAAGAGAATTTATTGTTGCTAGAAATACACATACCTATACTTATTTGGACAACATATCCGGGTTTTCTACCAACAAAATACATGTAGTACTTACTGCAGAACTAGGGTTGCCTTATTTATAGTACCATGATACGGACAAAAACATTTAAGCACAAAATGATGCGGTTTGATACGGTTTTGATCAGTGTTGCCATGACCAAAAAATTTTTTAACCAAAATGTAATATAATGGAACCAAATACAAAAAAGTGGCCTTAATATTTATTTATTAAAAATACTATGCTATTTACAGCTTAGTAAAAATATATTATATATAAGTATGTATATTAGGGTCGGCCGGCTTGTAAGGATACAAATTTGTCGATATTGTGCCATCGATTTTTCGAAAACTTTTGAAATCGTCATCGTTTTGGGCGTACAATTTTACCTTGGATAGGATATATTTAAAAAATTTTAGATCAACGAATTTTTTTAACATACCTACTAAAAACCTTAAAAATTTATTTGACAAGAACTCGTCCCAACCCTCAAAAAAAACATTGCTATCGCTATCGTTTTTAGCGTAAAATTTCACCTTGGAAGGGTTATATTTAAAAAAAATTAAATCAGCAGATTTTCTTTATTCCCTACTGAAAAACCCTTAAAAATAAAAGTTTGGGCGCCTCGAAAATTATTTTTTGGACAAGTCGTAGGTAGTGGAACCTTTTTTCGTCATGCCAAAAGCTATTGAAAAATATACCCACCTTATCCTCTGGATCGGTTTTTATAAAATTTTGACAGTATGTTACTGATGGTCTGGAAGGTGCAATAGGCTTTATTTAGTGGAATTGGCACCTCAAAAACAAACGTAATACCTTTTTTCGTCTATTTGTAAAACTGTATGTATTAGTTAGAAGTTTGAAACTTTTATTAACAGAATATAAATCTAGTGTCTATAAAGATAGTGTTTATTTACACTTAAAATTATATTTAGCTTATTATATTGCTTAATAAATAACACAATGCAATAAATGGAAAAAGAATCCCATTTTGTAGAGGCTGCTCCATACATCTTTTCGTAAATTTGGCACGACGTACTCGATTTTGTTATGCAATCAGTCAAAAAATAATTAAATTATGCCAGATTAAAGTCTTTCTTATATAGTTTTTCTGATTTAGTTTTTTTAGTTATTGTATTTTTAGTTATTGAGGCACAAGTAATAAAAAAATTTCTATTTTTTTTTTTATTAATTTTACCATGGATAAATTCCTGTTTTATTGCCGATAAGGTGAAAGTAGTTAGACTTGACATTTTTTATTGTAAATTTGTGTAGAGCTAAGTACTGGTTCACACTCTTTAAGTTTTAGCCGTCAAGTCTTGAGTTTTTGAAAGAGGCGGCTTATACTTGAATAGTGTAAACCAGCACTAAACATGATGTAATTTCTTAACCGCGTTACCCTTTGCGATAAAAAAAATGTCAAAACTAGGAACTTTCAGCGTGTTTATCAAGAGTACAAATTTTGAATTGGAAATTCAAAACGAAATCTTATAAATGTATTTTTTACTCCCAAGAAAAACTTTGATAACGTGCTGTTTTGTTTACTGTGTAAAAATTTTCAACAAAACATCAACAAAATTATTGATGCACAGTTTGTTTTTTGTTTGCGCATCAATAGCTGTTATTATAAATTTAGGGACGTATGACATTGTCAATGTTTAAATGGTTGCATTAAGGAATGAATGATTTTGTTCCGTTGCATTGCAAATGACGTTTTGGAATTCACCCTATAACTCAAAATAAATGTGATTAAATTAGCGTTTAAGAAACTGCAGTCAAAGTTCAAAAACTGCAATTTCTTCCACTGCTTCATTTGTTGCTGGCCAAAAAACTGTTGCTTTTACTTCTGATTCATTTAATGTAAACAGTCGCTGTCAAACCAATTCAAAAAGCGAAAAGTTGTACACAAATTTTCGTTTTTTGTTTGGCAGTTTTTGGTTTCGACTGCAGTTCTTTAAACCCTGGATTAAATTTACCTGTACGACAAATAATTAATTGGAAGATGAGGTCGGGTTAGTTGTTGCCAACTTAGCATTTTTAATGCTAAATCTAGCAGTTTTTAAACTCATTAAGCATGAATAAAGCTTCTAGCATATATCACTTTTTCAGCATTTTCCCAAAAGTATTTAGCACTTTTTTTAACCTTTTTTAGTTTAAGTAATACATTGTTATTTTTTCTATTAATTTATAGCTTTTTCCATTAATTTATAGCCAAACATGTACATAAATTTTAATACTTTTTTTTCAGATATAAAATGATATTATTATTTTTAATATTTTAAAAATAAATTGTGAACGTAATGGAATTTAATTGTTTTAAACAAGTTTACTTTAAAATGTAATTCAATATAATTTTTTTTAAAGCTGCGTTATTTATTATTAATTAAAGATCAATTTTTGCAACTATATTTATTTATTTTTAATACCAAAAAATATGTGATTATTTTAACCTTTACCACTGGTGGTAAACATTTTTAATATTCATCTAAGAGCCCTGTTCCTTGTGTAACAGCCTGCTTGTAGAACACGACTCGCTTATAATAAGCGATAACTTATTAGCGTGTTTCTTTTTTTGGGTCTAAGATCGCGACTGTTGACGATTTGTATTCAAAAACGTAGTAGCTGTCAATTGATTTTGGTTTTTATATAATGTTTTGCCTCATCATAAATGCCAAAGTTCGGCGAGTAAAAAAACTATACTCGTTTTTAGAAACATTTATTAAAATTGAAACAAAAATAAAAAATTTCTTTAAAAAAAAGTAACTCAAATTTTATATTAAAAATCTAATTGTTTTGATTGCATACATTTTTCGCATTAAAAAAACTAATATAAAACTCGCTTACATACATATTAGAAAAGTTACATCACTTAAGTTTATTAAATAAACAAATTTTGTTTTTTAACCCATTTTAAAAACAAAAATCAGAAAAATTATTTTAGTTTTTTTTATATATGTATGTATATTGATTACTGCTGTATGTCAGCGGTGTTTTATGTATGCACAAGAATAGGGTTGCTGTTGATTTAAGCTTAAAATACAATTTCGTATGAAGAAATGTAAACAAAAAAAATTTTTCAAGATGTTGGCAACAGTACAATCTCATATATATTGGACTCATACAAATAACGTAAGCTGCACGACAAAGTTAAGTCGCGTTTTACGAACGCTATTTATTACGTATTCGTCCATCAATTGGCTGGTCGCGAGTTAGCTTTGTCGTGTTCTACAAACAGCCTGTAACTATTACTGCCTGCTTGTAGAATGCGAGCGCAAAAGTGACTAACTTACATTTAAAACAAAATTTCAACATTTGTTTTTGTTTTAAATGTTAGTTAAACGAGTTACTTTTGCGCTTTAGTCATGTCCGCCTGCCTGTCCGTCTGTTTGAAACACACTCACTTTCGAAAGACTGGATAGAAGACAACAATATTGATTTTAAACTCTTTTTTTATTCCTCTAGGCAGTTTGGGGTTGAAATCTATCTGAAATAGGCTTAGTAGAAAAATAGTTATAAACCCAAATGTGGAACAACTTATAATATTTCTGAAATAAACCAGAATTTTTTATTTAATTTAGGCAAAGAATTCCACTACTGTGAGGTCAGGTTTTATGAAGATTGGCTTATAATTTATATATCCCATATAAAGCAAACTCCTGAATTATTCGAAATCTCGGTGAAGGGTATTAAATATTCGGCATACTTCTTTTATATATTATTTCCAAATTTAATTGTGAAATACTATAAAATACTAACGGCCAATTTCACTAAGTTCAGTTAAAATTTACTATCAGTTATAACTGTCGAAAACATATCGTTAACTGGAAGTTAAATTAATAATAAGTTTTAACTGAACTTGTTCAAATTGGCCGTGATTCATGTAATTTTATATGATGCTAATTATTTTCAGTCAATTAAACCAATTAAATCGTTTTTATTTTTATATAATAGTTTTTAAGCATTTTTTTGCATATTTTTTGGCACTTATTTAAGCATTTTTTCACAAAAATCTAGCATTTTTTCTTCATTAAGTTTTGGCAACACTGGACAGAATATAAGCAAATGAAACATACAGCCATACCTAAACAAGAGCGGAATGCGTTTTCTAGCTGTCAAAAATACTCATGCCCATACAATTTGTATGAAGCATTCCTAAATAGCGCGGCGTCAACGCTTTGCAATTGGAAAATCCGATTTTGACAGCGCGTTAAAATAAGCAGATAGCTATATTTGTTGTTTTGACAGCCCTGTTTTAATTGTTTGATAATAAATAATGGCAAATTAGCTATTTTTAGGTCAAACTAGCGGTTTTAATTCCATTTATTATTTCTTTTATGAGGGTTTTAGTAAGCACTAACGTTAACACTACTGTTTGTGACACAACGCCGACGCTCTTGTTTAGGTATGGCATATTAGCGTAAAAGCTACGCGGAAGAAAACGTTCCGCCTTCCGCTCTTATTTAGGTACGGCTGATAGGGTTTTTCGTTAGGAAAAAAGATAATCGCCTAATGAGAAAACGGCGATTAACCTATTATTTGCTCTACACATAGAATGCCATATAATTGATTTGATTAAAACCAAGACAAAACTCTGAACTAGGAAAACTAGTTAGTAAAAGTAGATTAACATTATTTAATATTGTTACGAAATTAGATTTGTCTAAGAATTATTTATGGTTTTAGTTATAAGTTATCTTGTAAATTATAGTTTTATGTCATATTAGTTACTATTTTTATGAACGCCACTGTACTAAATTTTCTAGCAATTGTAATTGTAGACTTTAGATTTAGATGTATAAGTTATTTTAAAATAATTCGAACACAACATTCTAGAAAATACTAGACGGTTCTTGAATCAACTAGGAAAGGTTTTGAACTATAAATACAGGCTAACTCATGAAAAATTAGTGTAGATTGATTGGAGATATTAAACGGTTCAGATCGTTACTTAAGCCTATAGTACACGGCATGTAAAAAGACACATGCGCATGTGGTTGTGACGTAATTTTGACGTCATCACACAACACGCAATGTTTATTGTGGCTTTGCATTGACGTCAAAATTACGTCAGAACCACATGCGCATGTGTCTTTTTACATGCCGTGTACTATAAGCTTTACAATAGTGGTTAAATTTTGTGAATTTCAATAAAGTTTGTTAAGTTGAATTCACATGTGTATTTATTTTTTATTTGCAATTAATAGCCTATTTCTGATGTGCGAATGAATTGTTTCTTTGGAGCAACTACATTTAAAACTACATTTAAGATTGCCAGTAAGTTAATAAGCATAAATATATATTAAAAATATTATTCTGTTTTAGATTTACTCTACATATTATTATGATTAACATGATAATAATATGATTACTTCTTAACTTATTATGATTAACATAATAATAATATGATTACTTCTTAACTTATTATGAGTAACATGATAACAATATGATTACATATTAACTTAATATTATTGACATGATAATAATATGATTACATTAAATTATAATATGATGTAATAAAAACAAATTAGGATTAAGGGAAAAATATTATGATGAGATATTACGAATATATTTGGTCATAATTCAATAATATCATAATATGTTGACTACAATCATGAATCTTATCATAATATGTTGCTCTTAGAATATGTTTGCCACAACCATGTTTTTTCTTTGCGTGTAGTACGTATAAACAGTTTTTAGACACACTTGTATTACCTTTTAGCATTATTTTGTAAAAAAAGTCGTGTATAGCGGAACATTAAAAAAAGTAAAATATTCGCGGAATCTAGAGTCGCAAATATCGTGACAGAGTAGAAATGGGAGCTAAATCAAAAATTAACCGATTTTGTACTTTAAAAAATGTTATAGACCTTTATAGGTATAAATATTACTATAAATATTTATTATTGGAGAAATTGGAGCACTATAAGGTTGAAAGAAAATACATCATACGAGTTTTTTTTTTATATTAAATAACCTTATGCTAGGAATACAACTGGGACGACAGACGAATTTTTGGCCGCGAATATTCGTCGCCAAAAATAAAACATGTTGGTGTATATGAAAATACACACAAAAATAGCGTCCGGCGAAATTCATCATAGCGGGGTCTTTGCAATAGATTTATTCATATTTCGTACGCCGGAAAACGGCGAACTTTTTACTTTAATAATTGTTGCTCTTTTTATTGTATAACATTTAAAATATATATATACAAAGTATATTGCTATAAAAATATTTTTTAGTTGTAATTTTGATTATGTTTTAATTTTTAAGCATTATTTTTTTTAATCAACTTTCTCAATTACAAAAGCTGCTTGTTATTCGTCGTTATTGTGCTTCATAAGACGAATTTACTCAGCGAATTTTTACTGAAAAATTCGTCGTGTTGGGCGAAATTCATCGTTCGTCACAGTTGTGTTCCTAGCATTAGGTTGCTTTTTCTAAAAAGACAGCAGAAATAACTTAAAACTTTTTTGAACAGACAAAAGCTTGAAGGCAATTATAGTTTGAAAATATTTAGATTTTTCCGCATTACGTAAAAATGTTCTGGGAAAACGTTTCCTGATGATCTGGCCTAAGCAACCAGTGAAATTGGTTATTTCTAACCAAAATTGGTAATTTTTTTTTCTCAATGGGGAGATGTGAATATTTTTTTCATTTTGAATACTTTTTTTCTAAAATAAAAAATGCGTATGATTCAGTGTTTCTTGATACACTTGAATCGCGTATTTCGAAGGGAATTTTTTACGACTTCGAATAATGTGTACTTTGCACAACGATTTTCTTTTTATTTGTTTCAAATGAACGAAAATAAAAAATATATTTTTGTTAAGATTTTTGTTAAGAAAAAAAATACCAAATGTGATTTTTATATTAGAAACGGCCATGTTCTGAAATTGATATCAAATGAAGTTTTAACCGATGTAGATTTTCAACTATTTTTTAAATGAGCGTAGTTTTTCTTAATTTTAATGGCCATTTTGTCAATGTATCGACAAATGGCCTGTTACTTAATGTCCACATAAATGTATTAGACCGACAAACTGTCCGTTAACGATTTTGGGTTTCTCAATATACCGACAAAAACATTGTTTTCAGTTGGCAGTACCTCTCATAATATGTGTAAAAGTTGGGAGTCAGCTGATTGAATTTATATGTACGGCAAATAAATGGCAAATAAATAATTGGCAGATGACTGCCGGTTAGTTTTGCGACAGAATAGAAGCAAATAAGGCATTGCGAAAACCAAATTTTTGTAATGTGCAGTTTTTTCTTGGGAAAAAGATAATCGTCTAATTAGAAAACGGCCATAAGAGTGGTAAAGATAGGAATGTGCATAATATCACGTGGAATCGATTTCAGAAAATGACTGAAGAAGTACACAAAAGCAGCTTTAGTGTTTCTAAAAACTTGAATAGAAAAACAAATGTTCTTAGTTCACATTAATTCCAATAGTATATTTAAATATATTGAAATACACATACATATGTAGGAATATTAAAGATTTTTCAAAAATAAACTGATATATAATCTATAATTTTAGAATTTATTCAATTTACTGTAAGAAAATGGCGTGAATTTATGAAATTTTAAATTAAATTTTTTATAACCTGTCAGTATGTATATTTATTTAATGTTTTTTGGCAGTATTTTTACAAATTTCGTTTATTGTAAACGATATATTCAAATTATTAACTTTCAATATACAGAACTTTGCATGGACATTTGACGGGTTTTAACTCTTAGAAAATAAAACTATTTCTTATGAAAAAGGTCTGAAATAAATAAAAACTTTTGATTTAAGTTTCTCGTTATTTGTTTAACATTTCTGGTTGTGTTTTCTTAATTTGTAATTAATATTTTCCTATTAATTTTAAAGATTTTTTCAATTAACAAAAGGCATTTCTAATGTGGTTATATTTTTTCACATTTGGTAACTTTATTAAAAATGTTGGTTGGCAAAATGTTGTTAGTCGTGGCAGCACTGGTTAAGGTTGCGCACAACATGTTGGCTTTATGAACTGTTGCCAATTTAGCTATTTTCTCGTCAAATCTAGCTATTTTTGTCAAACTGCGGAAAAAATTGTGTTTTAGCTATTAGCGGGAAATCTAGCGATTTTTTTTATGGGTTTGTTCGTTTTTAATAAATTTTTTGACACTTTTGTTAAAAAGTTACTTTGATATAAACAAAAGGACCAAATAAACCGCACAAACTGTTGCACAAACATATAAAAAAGCATGAATTGTACTTGTGTGAATATTACAAAGTTGTTATCTTGTCCAATTCTTATATCCAATTCTTATTTCTAAAAAAATTATTGACTTTAAAGCCTGATTCACAATGGAAGCAGCCATTTCGTTTTCCATATGGTTCATATCTTTCCAAGGTGTTTCATATAAATTACTTTAATTTCATGTACAAAAATGTAACTGAAGTTGTGTTAAAGAACTGAAAAACTTATTTAAGGCTAGTTTACATGGTAATACAATGTATTACGACTTTGTGGAATCAAAATATTATGAAATTCTCTCCGTGTTTAAAATAAAAAAATAAAAATCTGTTGGTAAGTATTTTTCATGTTTACACGGATGGTTTAAGTAAAATAAAAGCAAAGTGAGTTAATAACAAAAAAGCAGATGGTTGCAGTTTTACAATATTTACAAAAACAACATGAACATTTCCTGAGTTGATTCTGCTTGTTTTTGTAATTTTATAAAAATGTTACCACCTTCAATATACTCTGTTAAAATGCGACTCTGGTGTGATGAGAATACATAAGTTTCTAAAATGGTTTAGAAAATGAACATTTACCGACCGATTGTCATATTTTTGTCCGTATTCTCTCTTACTCAATGCATTTTGCTTTTACATGATAAGATTTTTCTCATTCTACATCATTTTTTGACATGTCGTAACACATTGTATTACCGTGTAAACTAGCCTTTACTATTTTCTTCTACTACAGCACAAATTTATATTAAGTTCTAAATGATGATTATGATAATTTTCATAAGTTTTAAATAAAATTTAGCATAACTTCGTCAACGAAATCTTTTTTTAATTATAAGTATTTATCGACTTTCTTTTTTGATTACTCTAAATAGTTGTTATAGTTTTCTATATACAGGCTTTCAAGGTCATTAATTTAATGTAAATAAAAGATTATTTATTTCATTTTCAATAAAATCCGACGTTTTGTTGGTATTCTTTCCAACTTCTTCAGGGATTGAGTTTTATTAAAATAATAATCTTTTTTCGTCAGTTTACATCATTTATAAAATATATCACAGTATTTTGTATAGGTGGACAACACAACACAAAACTTAAAATATTAAAATAAATATATGTAAATTTTAAAAATTATCACAGAAAATTTGTCCTTTTTTAGATCACAGTTGTTATTATTACACACAGTTGTTATTAATCTTTTTTTTATTGATTTCTTTAGACTTAGAGAATGTATTTGAAATTTTTATTAAAATTTCTTCTCAGCCTATAGCTAAGCTATATTATTTTAGTTTACCTATGTATGTATGTATATATGATTGTATGTTCTACATGCTTCCTGAAATTTGTTCTTAAAAATAGCATTTGATGATGCATTAGCAAATTGTAAGTTACTGATTTTATTTGCAAAAAGGCGATTTGTCGCTATATTTTTAAATATTTCGAAAAAGTTATTCTCAAAAACGTGTTTTTAGCGAAACATCGCTGAATTTTTTAATAAGTTAAAAATTTAGCTATTTTCAAGCTATTTTTCATTCTGCTTTAGCGATATTCTTTGGAAATCCGTTGAAAACAGTGACTTTAGGTAGCTGTAAAAAATTTATAATGACAACTGTTTAGTTGAGCGGAATTCCTCAACTATGCGTTTCTAAGCCAAACACTCAACGGTTGTGCAACAGTTACGACTTATGAACTTGCCCATTGAATTTAAAAGTTATTTTAAAACTGATCCCGGTACTTTTATAAGATATAAGATGATGATAACCCTTCAGCATGATTGAATTGCAGTGTTGCCACTTTGTGGGTAATTTCCCGAATTTAGTGTAATTTTTACTATCGTGGGTAGAGCGTGGGTAATTTCTTTGAGGTGTAATTTGAAATTTTTTCATTTTTAAACCAATAATATTAGGATTTGATTTTAGTTATAAAATTTGTACCATTATACGATTGTAAACCATATTGTTGATCTAAAAATTTTACAGTATATTCAACCAAAGACACTGCTTATAAAAAAAAAAATATATGCCATAGTTTATGAAGCAAAAGATTAATGGTGATTGGCGCCAGATGGACAATTAGATTTCGATAAATATGAACTTCATAGTTATTTATAACCCGAAGTTTATTGGAAAAATAAGGTATTTATTTGTACTAAAAAAAAACCTCCCTTGGAGGAAGATATGTCCCAATATTACAACAAGTAATGAATTTTGTGTTTGATTTAACATTTAAAATGCTTAATTTAAGAAATATTTAGCGCACATAACATTTGTTTAACTGATTTGAGAAACCGACTGTCATCTGAAATCGTTACAGGAATTATATTTATTGAATAAAGTATAGAAAGGAACGGCAATGAACATTTTGTACCTTCCCTATTTATATGGAAGTAGAAGTTAATATTTTGACTTTTTGTTTAGTTTTTAATAATTTGTTGATGTTTTTAATGTTATTTTTTCAATTATTTTGAATAACTTGTGAATCTTAATAGTATGACTAATATTCATCTTATTTAAGTGAATAGGTTATTTATTATAAGTTTGTTTTGATATATGAAATACATACAAACATTTGTTGTAGTACATACATATATCGGTCAACTTAGAATCAGTATCAGAGTCGCCCGTTCTGCTGGCTTGTTGTCTGTCCATGTAGACCTTCTGCTCAAAGTACAGGTCGCAATTATTCAGATAATTTCCGATCCATAATTTTACATAGCCCCCATACGAACTTTTTTATATGGAGTCTTTGTGCCTATAAACCATCTTATTTGGAAAAAATTTGATCCAAATATAATTCATTTCAACCAAAATTATCTTACGAAATTAATTTTGGAATCAGTCCATATATGACCATGGCTCCCATACAACTACCACTCATGAAAATAATATCATAACTGCCTTATAAATATGGGTTCGTATTGATATAAAGCATTATACGTAGGTCATATGTAAACCCTTAAATTACTTTAAGACAATACAATCTTAAATAGCTGTATGTAGTTATCTAGATAATATTCTTCGAATTTTATTTTAATAGGTCCATATATGCAATTATAAAACCTAACAAGGGAACAAGGCAACACTTAATAATTTTTCTGAAAATACTGTGGTGTAGGGTGCAAATGTTTGGAATCGACCGACTATGTATGTAAATTCTAATTTGTTCTTTTTGTAAAAGTTTTTTTATATTGGGTAATTTTGCGTCATCTCATGTGTAGTTTTCAATTTTGATGCTGGTAGCACTGTTGAATTGTTTGTTGTTGTTTAAGAATCCAGATACCTATTTATAGTGTAAATTTTATACCAGCATGCATATTAAATTTCACTTATACATACTTTGCAATCAACAAACATACATATTTTTGTATAAGTAGGTATATATGTACTCGTATGTATTTATATATGTATGTATATAAGATGAGGTATAATTTTGTTAACAATTTTTTGATTGTATGTATGTATGTACGTAAACAGTAAAATGAATAAAAATAAAAAGCTAAACAAAAAAAAAACACTTGTTAAAAATTCTGATTGCCTTTTAGAAAAATCGGCAACGATGTGCAGCCAACGTCGGTCACAACGGACGGCTACGAAAAAATACTTTTTCAATGCTCAACGACGACACAATTATGGCAAACTGCTGCTGCAAGCCAAAGAAAAAGCAACTTTGGGGTGTGTTGGATGGTTTTTTGTTTCTATTCCTTTTTCTTTCTGTATGGAAAATATAACGACCTTATAGGTATATGTACCTATTCCATGTTAATCTAAGCTACTACTTACTGTATGCATTGATAGATATCATTTTAGGGTACCTTGAGTACCTAGTTTGTATACAATGTAGTGTGTCCTTAAAAAACTGACAAAACCTTGAGAATTGATGGGTTCTTTGCCACTTTGTTTAAGGAACTTAAAACCGTCAATGACAAAACCAGCGCGACAAATAAGAAAAAGCTGGGTCAATATCACTGGCCATGAACTACAAAATAAAAACCACCACCATAAAGACTAACAAGGTTGAAGTGAAGGTATTGGTTTGTGTTTCATTATAAAGGTTTGGATGAGATACATACATATCGTACTTGATCAACAAGAGGATATTAACTCAAAATTTTTGTTTTTTCACTACTAGATTGTGTTCTTTAAAATTTCTTTCATCATTTAAATTTATTTTATTAGTGTTAATATGATATTATACCTACATACCTATTGAAGTTTTTTTTTTTAATTATAACATTTCATATTTTTTTTTTTTTTTTGAAAATAAAATTATTCTCTTAATTTTTAAAATTATAACTATTACAAGAGCTAAGTAGTTTGAGCTTGAATACTTATTCCTCACTGTTTGGGGGATTCACAAGGTAGTCATATATATGTTCTAAAATAATTACAAGAAATATATATGACTGCTGTGAGCAACCGTTTATAATTTAGATTTCTACTGTACACTTATGACGAATCAGTGAACACAGCATTAAAATTTTTATTTTGTTTGAAACACAACAATGTTTTTTTTAAACAATTGTTAAATATTATTTAGGACATTATGACGATATGACTTGATCGTACACCTTGTGAATCCCCCAGTTGTATTATAAAAAGTGTGATAGTCCTTTGGTATTGAAGCCATCACTGCGAAATATAATCGGCGTGGTAAACTCCACTTCAGTTTTTGGGGAAATCAATCAAGCGGGATGAAAAAACGTTTCCATCCAAGTCTATCTGCAGAAGTATTTAATATAACAGTTCGAGCTTGTACATACTTCTTTTACTTCAAGATAGAGGTTATGCACAACATACATATATCCACCAGCTGAGATACGCGTTTGCATATTGTGGAATAAAAAGCTAACTAACAAATACTTACGCTTATGACTTTGCTAAATTGTGAAACAGCTTCACTGATTACTTTTCCGGTTAAAACACAGAATCGTAAAAAATCGAGTTAGGAGGTTGCGTTTATTAACCACCATATTTTTGTAAAATAAAAAAATATATATATTTTTAAAGGTTTTGCAACAATTTAGGACGTTTTCCTTAACACCTGTTGCATTGTAGTAATACACGGTGGCAATAATACCCTTTGTTCACTTGCATATATTTCGGAGAAACGAATGGAAGATGTTGAAAATGTGAAACATGCATTTACACTTGATACATCTAACATCTACTATCAATCGAAAATGTCACCATTTCTGAAAAAAAATATTGTTTTTTAAATAGTTTTTTTCAACAAAAGTTCCGAATTTTTAAAAGAAAACACCAAACTGTTTTTAATAATATAAAACAAAATTGCCCAATAATTGCCTTGCAAAAAGGGAAAAACTTGTAAAAAGGTAACGCTGCTTTCAAAACAAATGTCAGTGATGCAACAAAAATAATAGAATATATTGCCACTTTTGTAGTGATGACAATAAAATAATTGGAAGATATATAATGGAATACAATGAGCTAGACATATCTTGTAAAACTTTTGATTTGTAGCTCTATGTATTTCTTATTGGAAAATATCACCACCTTCGCATTGATGATTGATGATTTAAGCTTTATAACTACGAAAGATATTAATTAATACGTCCCGTGACAAAAAAAAATGTTGGCTTTATTGAATATTAATATCTTTCGTAGTTACAAAGTTTAAATTTAACTCATTCAGTATGTACGTTCGAAATAGTTGAACAGCAGCAGTTACTTATTTCAAAATTTTCACACTTGTCAACATCTACCATCAATTTGCGAAGGTGGTGATATTTTTTTTTTTTTTTTTTTTTATTCCTACACTTAGTCCTATATATATGTATGTATATAAATAAATATATATATGTATGTATATTTGTTCTCTAGCTCATATGGTAAAGGCGCTATCGTGTCAAAATCCTTATCGGAGAGCATATTTGTATGGACGCTAGGTGTAATAATAATTGGTCGATTTCGCTGATTTTTAAAACCACACAAATCTCATTAATGTAGGATATCTGAGCTTAATTTTTACATCTTAGCTTTTTTTGTATGGATAAAACCCCATAACTTAGGAGGACATCTGTATGGGAGACAGGTAAAATAATGAACCAAATGGCTA
Source organism: Pollenia amentaria (assembly GCA_943735925.1). NCBI lineage: Eukaryota > Metazoa > Arthropoda > Insecta > Diptera > Polleniidae > Pollenia > Pollenia amentaria. The sequence continues at coordinate 179,050,482 of OX031007.1, read as the reverse complement.
ATTTTTAATATTTAATACTCTTCCTAGATGGCAGACGTAATAGCGAAACTCGGGGCTGAGTTACGGTACAACAGAGTAATTGACTTCCAATTCGTAATAATAAGAGAGATTCAGACTCTACCATTGAGAGGAAATCTGATGCGGTTTGGAGAAACACCGAAACGTGCAAGGTATCCAAAGCTATGTGGGGATCCTATGATCCAAAGTCGACTAAGCTTCTTCTGTCGCTTCCAAAGTGTGGCGGTAGGCTTCTGGTAGGTTTTATAACGGGTCACTGGTGGACGGCAGTATACGCCAAATGGGCGGGGTAACTGACTATTGACAATTGTAGATTATGTGGGGTACCAGGGAAGAAAGAGACGTTGGAGCATATACTCTGATACTGTAAAGAACTGGGTCTGGGAGACCTAGGGGAAATCTCTGGCATTGGACTATGGAGACTCCTGGCATTCGCTACGATGGTGTGGAGTACTCTAGGTATCATCACTTCATACTAACCTTTTCAATTAAGGGTTATCGTATCGTTACCACGATGTATCGCTAGGGACCAACTCGGTCTATGCGGGGTCTTTATGACCGGCCACCTAACATAACCTAACCTAACTCTTCATATTAAATAAATATTTGAGCCAATACTATATGCTATTGTATCAAAATCATTATTTTTGAAAGAAAATCGTAGTAGAATAAAGTGTTTAAATCAGCCATTTATTAACTGATTTTTTTATATATTTTAAGTTTACTTAAGGTGAAAGTTTTTTTAATTCATAGATTTTAAGGAAATTTGAAAAAGTAAATGTTTATGGGTAAAAATTAAAGACAAAAGTGGTTTTTTTTCTCTATCTCAGTCATTTGGGAACCGATTTGGCTCATTTTCAATAGCAAACTATTCCAGATTATATAAGAATTAGTCCCCGGCGCTGCGAAATGTGGCCACAGGAAATATGGCCCCATTAGGAAAATAAAAATTAAGGGCAATGTCTTAAGATAATGTTTAAAAAAAATGAAAAATATCCCTAAAAGTAAAATGATATATGCCCCTAAATTTAGGGTAATCCTTCTTTATGAAAAATCGACTTCAATTAGTTAATGAATATTTGCCCAAAAAAAGTTTAACTTAAAATAAAGAGGTTATATAAAAATCCTGAATTTTAAAATTCCAAAATGTCATATCCCGAATTTCAGAATTCTGAATATCAAAATCTCGAACTTTATAATACAAAATTTTAAAAAAGCTGATATAAAATCCCTATGCAGGTCAGCTTATTTTAGCGAAGTCGGCGTTTGTTATACCATTAGGGGAAAATACTTCCGCTGGCCGCAGGCCCAACGAGGCAATCTATTGGGAATTCGTAATTTTGAATTCCGATAGTTATTTCGGATATCTTTTTTATATGGATTTTCGACATTTGGAGAAACTAAGTTCAGCTGGGCGGATGCGTATACATACATATTAAGTGTAAGCTAGAGGTACGGGAAATGTGTGTTTAGCTAATACGAATAATCAAATAAAATTTTTGCGGAAAGAAATACTTACTACATGTTGAAAATTCATATATAAATTTAAGGGATACAAGGCAAAATACTAAATAAAATTACTTTTACAATAGTTAAATTAAAAAAATTAGGTTCTATAAAAGATTTTATAGATGAAATTGCCACAGATATTTGTTTCTAGAATTATATTATAAGGCGAACATAATTCTTGTGCATAAGGTCTCTAGTACTTAAAGTTTAATTGAACTAAAATATATTCAATCAACAAACGTTTTGATGCTTTATAGCTCTTAAGAGTAGTGCGTTGCTCTGGTTTATATGTTTTTCATGTTGCTATTATTAGATATTTGCTTTGAATATTTTCATACATTTTAGTTAATACGAATGGAAAAATAAGAGTTAGCAAATGCGAAACCGAACATTCGCCGCACCCTGTTTGGAATAAAATTTTGTTTATTTCTTTATTTACAGTCTGATTATATAACAATAATGTTAAAAAGACTAGATTTTTTTGACCTAGATATAATTAAATAACGGTAAAACTTGTTTACATCCCGAAAGCGTCATCGGCCCACTTGTCTTTTATTCCGAAACCGATGTTAACCATACCGTGCATTGCGAATGCTACATTGTAAATCATTTGGAGGAGAAATAGTTCCAACAATATGGCGAAACATGACATGCAGCGCGTGAAACTATCACTTTGTTGAGCCATACGGTTGCCACCTTTTGTTCGTGTGATTTCACACCTTTGTACTACTGTTTTGTGAGCTAATAAAGTCCAATTTTTGGCCATTCTATTGAATTTGTTGTGTTTTATTGTTTTAAAAAGAGTTTTATACCTCTAAAGGCTACCTTACACTATTATACTTTGTATTAATACATGTCAAAAACTCAAGTAATGTATAAAACTGTAATTTATAGTGTGACTGTTATGTGGTATGAAAATGACAAGTATTAGGAAAAAAAATTACAATTTTTCTAAACAATAATACGTTTCATATGATCAAGGCATATTAATGTGGATAGTGTAAATATAAACTGTCATATTAAATTAGATTTTTTGATTAATTTAGCTCTAATCACATCAAAATCGAGATTAATATCCATACATTTAAGTGATTTGTTAATCATTTCTTTCGAGTTTTTTCACCTTCATTGGTTATACACATATAACATTCGACTTCTTCACTATTTGTAGCATAATATTATGTAGATCAATAATAGTTTTATTTTCGACTCGATCTTGAGTCGATAATTATCATTAATTAATGGTTTTAACCAAACTACATAGAATTTTAGATTTTACATCACAAAATTAAAAAGTACATGACAAGCTAAAAATTAATCAGGCTAATACCTGAGCCCGCTATTTGATAATAACACCGCTGTTCATACTATTCTATAGATATAGAAACAATTCAAAAGTTATTTCCCACCCAAAATAGGAATTTACTAAACATTGCTAATTCCCCTTAGGCTAATTCCCTACTAGGGCCAAATTTCGGCATTCGATATCTTTTGAATTTTTTGTTGGTTAGGACCAGCACTCAAAGGTTGACCACAAATGCAATACATTGGGTTCGAACTAGGAAAATTTGAAATTCCCATTTTAATTGTATTGTGGTTTCGATCTAGGTAGGTATATCAATTGTCGTAACATGCCCTCAAATTTATCAAAATTTCAATTTAGATATTTTGCACACTGTGATGTTTAACTTTAATTTATTATATTAGCCTCGTACATCTAACAAATAAGTACCTATGTGAATAAAATGCTTAAATTAAAAATATTATGAAATTTTTTCGGCACCCACTGTAAAACTAAATAAAATAAGCAAATTACGTCACCAAAAAAAAATACTTCATATTCATAAAACAAACATAGAATAGCTTAACTCTTTTCGCTTGAGCTAACATTTATCATCCATCTCTTTTACTCCACAGACGTCTATGAAAAATTTTAGCAACTTTATTGTAAACATTTTTGTATTCAAAATGTTTTTCATCCCTACAGAAATTTCTGTTCGCCTGGTCTGGCGGTCAGACATTTGTTTCACTTTTCGTAAGCTCGCAACTTGTCTGTGCCATATTGTGTTGCGGAAAACAACAACAACAATATGTGTATGTATGAGAAAAATAAAACCGAAAATAAAAGAAGTTCATTGAACTTGTCGTCATGTCAGGCTCTGCAACCAAGTTTATTTACAGATTTGTGAAGTTTGTTTGTTTGTGACGAGCTTTTTGTGTGTGTTTTTGGTTAAATGTCTGTCTGTCATTGAACTTGATTAGTTAACTTTTTTAACTTTTAAGATAAAGAGGGTAGAAGAAAAAATGAAAGTCATAAAAAAATACCTACGCTGTTTTAAATTTTTGGGATATGTATGTGATGTAAAAAAGGTAAACGACCTTAAATATCAAATTGAAGAATCTGGGAATTTTAGTTCTCATGTTGAGTTTTCATTTTTATTATACCTAAGTACAATTTAAAAAAAAGCTTTTAAAGTTACAATAGTATTTATTATTCCTTCTGGTTGTTTGTATCTATATTTCTGTTATTTTTGTTTGTTTGTACCTAGGTACCTATCTAGGTATAGGTATTTCTATTAGTAGTGCATAGAAAATATTCCTGGAAAATATTGAAGGAATAAGACTATAAGAGTAGGTACCTATAAAAGCTTTTTAAGTTATAATTTGACTTAGAATAGGTACAAATTCAAATTAATAAAAAATTTATAAAAAATTAATGTTTTTTTAAATTTTTTTGGTAGAATATGTGAGTAGTGGTACGTAACTCATATCGCTTTTGATTATAAAAAATGTATTAACTCAAACTGTTTAATTTTTAATGTTTTGGAAAATATTGACACATAATTAATTATTCATATCTACATACCTACCTAGTGTTGCCAGTTTTAAAATCAGAGAAATCTGTACATACCTACCTAGAAGAAAAAAATCAGTACAATTTGAAAAAAAGCTTTTTTAACATTAAATTACTTTTTCAAAATATAAAAAGCCGTAATCAGTTTTAATTGGAATTCATTGTAGATATAATTTGTACCGAGACAAAATTGAATTAATAAATTTAATAATTAATTAAAACTGGAATTTTTCAAACTAATAATTCCGTAAATATTTACATATAGCGGGAATAGGCAAAGTGAACAACTAAAAATCTGAAACAACAATTTGTTAAAAATTCGATTTTTAATTTCTTGATAGCTACTTGGCTTAGTATTTTACAAAGCAACATTAAGTTTATTTAAAGCAACATTTTTCGTTATACCTACCTATCTGTAGCTAAAAGGTAAAAACGACAACGATGTTAAAAAATAAATTAATCACTTGAAATAACGAAACTTATTATGTGTATTTATATCAAAATATTATTTAAAAGTAAAGAAAACTATAATTTTAATATTTTCAAAACTGAATATTTTGGACATTGGCACTTTTAGCACCAAGCTACAGATATAATGACAACGATGTTAAAAACAAAACAATCACTAAGAATTTAAAAAAAAAAAATATTTAAAAGTGATTTAGGTACAACTAATTATTATTATTAATTGTAATTATTGCAAAAGGCACAATAGTTATTAAGACGATCTCATTGTTCATTGTCTATAATTTTTTTCCCGCAAGGCGAATTAATTTTCCAGGTGGCGTTGAAAGCAGCGTTGTCAACTTTGAAATTTCTAAGCGCACCGAAATGGAGAAAACTAAGGGAAAACGCACCAAGTTTAAAATTTATTTTAAATTTTAAATTAAAATGTTTTTTTACATAATACCTACTCATTATCTGCAACAAGACCGATTTACTTGGTGGATATGATTTGGTACGTATTAGGGGTCATTACTTGTTGTTCTTATTGTACCTATTTTACTAAAAATTATGCACTGTTGAATGAAATGGTATAGAAACTGGGGGCTAATTCTGGCAGTCATGACCGAATACTTTTTCGATTCGGTAGCAATTTGATTTCTAATTCTTATAAATAAGCTGTTTTAAAAAAACATGTGATACCTATTAGTTATGCAAATTACATACATATGTACATACCTACTCATAAACTAATACAATTTTCACACGGACAGGAATATTAGTGTTTCGCTCTCCCGTTCCTGTTTCGCGCCCTAAACATGACTGAAACATAGCATTAGAAGTGTGTACCTACTACATATGAACATATGTTTAGCATAGTACGTTTAAACTTTAAAGTCTTAAAGTGTACTTACTATGCTAAATACTTTTATCGCCTTTACGAAGCAAATACTCAACTCAGTCGACTTTTTCTCACTTTTATTTCTTTCCCCTTATTTGACACTATAAAGTTTATAAAACATTTGTTGTGTTTGTATTTATAATACCGTGTATTAAAATAACATGTTCAAAAGAAAACAGCTGACTGCATTCAACGTTTTTATAAACGCTCTAACATTACACTCACATTCTGAAAATAAATTTAATAATATCCTACGAATATTTCTGTTCGCCCAATAAATTCAAACTCGGTAGTGCGGTAGAACTCGCTTGAGTTGTCTGGCTCACCTCCTTGTCTTTCTTTCATTTCTACAGAACTAAAAAAAACAACAATACAAATTCGCTCTGTCATTCGCCAGTACAAGTCCACTCGAACTCATTCAGCTACATACAACAATATCATATTTTGTTTGTGTTGTTTTGCTTGTTGAACGAGTACATACTAGGGATGCCAGTGGGTACTGATTTTTGAAAATCCCGGGTTTCGGTGATTTTGGAAATCACGGGATTCGGGATCAATGTGTTTCTTTAAGATACGACTTTTTTTTAAAATAAACAACACTTTTTGAATATTCAAAAGATTTTATAAACACAATTAATGTTGGGAGAATTCCAAATAATTGTAGCGGGAAATGTAAGAAAAGATAAACTCATTGATTTATTGTTTGGTATTTTGTTTAAGCTTTGATATCGCAAAAAAAGGCTTTTTTAATGTTTGTAGGTAATTCTCATTCCCTCTGTAGTCTTGTTTGCTGATAGCGATGGATTTTCTAAAATTAGGAGAACGTTTCCTGATGATCTGGCCTAAGCAATGATCTGGCCTAAGCAACCAGTGAAATGCGCATACGAACAGCTTATCCTCCAACAATAAATTTCAGTATTTTTTTTTATCAATTATTAAAAAAGGGAATTAAGCACAACAAACAAAATCTTTTCATAAATAAATAATTCATTTCGGTTTTTTGACAGCAATTCAATTTTTAATGTGAATTAAGTTGTGACGACATTAATACACGGCAAGGTGTAGTCCCTCATCGATCTCGATAGCTGAGTTAAAAACTGTAAAACTATGTCGACTGCAGTGCATTACACCTCCAGGGTGAGGGCGAGATTCATAATCAATAATTTAAGTACGTTTGAAATTTATTTTAAAACAAAATGTTAATACAAATGTTTCTTAAAACAGATTTCAAGTTTAAATAATTTTTTAATGAATTCATCAGATAGTGTTTATTTATAAAAAATTATTTTATTTACCGTATGTTTTTAAGCAAATTTTTTATTATTATTGGACCGGTAGGATTATGAGCTATTTCATAAATATAACGACTTAATTGTTATAATTATATCAACTTTTATTCTTTAGTTTCTTAATGTATTTTAATTGGATCGTGAATAATTTTTATTTTTTGCCTGATATATAACAATTATTTATTGAGTTCTTTATTTTGCATAAAAATAACAATTTTTATTTTGGCATTATGTCTTAAGCCAAAGCTGAACTTGCTAAACGTAATTGTAAAAAAAGGCTTGAGATGTGAATCTGCAAATTTCGTTTCAACTAAAAATAATGGTTTTTATTAAGCAAAATACAAAAATCGTCGTCATATAACAAGAAAAAAATGAAAATTTTAAATTGTCGCTGTGTTCCAAAAACATTAAACACAAAAATTGAACTGCAAAAAAAAATAAACTTAAATATAATTTTTAAAAAATATAAAAATTCAAAAAAAAAAAAAAACGAACATTTTTGTACATAAAAGTTGATATGTTAAAAATCCCGGGACACATAAAAATAAATCAATCCTGGAAAATCCCGTAATTTTGGGATTCGGGATTTCCTGTTTGGCATCCCTAGTACATACAAATTGTATGTTGAGTCAGTGTGACCAGATTTTAAAATAATATAAGAAATAGAGGTAAGAAGAGCTAAAGAAGGAAATTTGAAGCTAAAAAATAAAGCTTATTTATAATAAGCATCATTTCACCTTTATTATTTTAATGTATATGTTATTAAATTATCAATTGAAATGGAATTTATTTTAAAATATCTATCATATTTAGGCACCTTAATAATTATAAAATGAAATGGAGTATTAATATATTGGTATTGTATTGGTAATTATATCTCGAAACATCCGAGGAGAACAATAATTAATACATACAGCTAAAAATTTTATAAAAGGAGTTCTAAAAATAAACAATTCAGAATTTCAAAGGGATAACAAAAGGAAGATTTCAAATATTTTAACAAATAATAGCGTTCTAAGCAATAATTAACAGATTTATTAATACTATATAATTTTTGTCAAATAAGTAACCAAAATAGTATTACAGAACAAAAAATTCATAAATCAGTAAAAAATATACCAACATTTTCAGAAAGGTTAGAAAAATAAAATAAATGTGATGATGCAAAATAGAACATAAATCTTTTAACACAGTAGGTAAACTATTAACTAAAATGTAAGACAAAATAAAGTGGATGGAAATGTCGAATATAGTTTATAGAATTCCTGATAGTAGACAGTGTAAAATCGTATATATATGTACAACAAAAAAATAAACTAAGAACTAGGATAGCAGGACATAAGTCAGATAAATAATATAGAAATATTTCATTACAGAAAACAGCTTTATCAACTCATTATCCATATTTTGATAATAAAACATTCTTAAACCCAGAAAATAATTATAAACGTAGATTTATTGTAGAAATGTTACAAATTAAAAAACTACCAACAATGTCGATAATTAATTTTAAGTCAGATATTAAAAAATGTAGCACAAAATTTGAGACATTTACCCCAATATTCATAAAAAATATTTTATTTTTTTTAAACATGAAAATTTGTTTAAAAGGTGTGATGAATTTCGAGCGATTTTACAATCCATATCTAAATTATAGTCTTAAATTTTTGTTCACAATACAATTCAGTTTACATATATAATATAAAATTTTATAGAATGAAGACAAAAAATAAAAGAAATATGTATTAAAAATCTATTTTAAAAGATACATAAAACGATATTTTTGGTTTCAAATCGTTTCGTTTTTAAAATCGATTTCCATCACATACCTGATTAAAAGAGTTATCATTAATACGGCTAAAAAATAATAAGAGTGTTGAATCTTAGTGACTTGGAATTCCATAAAAATAATATAAGCAAAATTGGAAACATCCTTTTTGACAACAATTTTCCTACAACACTCACAAATAAACTTATTCGTGAACTATGAAAATAAAATTGTATATCGTGTGAAAGTTACTGACATACCCCAGAAATACAGATCCCTCACCTATGTACCAGAAACATCAGAGAGATTTAAAAAATCCAAACTTTTTAATGATGAAAACTTTAGAATGGCTCTCAAAAATATACAGCAAAACTAAAGATAAAATTCAAAAACAGCACTTGTGCACCACTGTGTCAAAAAAAAAATCGCCTGATTTTAGTAATGTAGGTGTCTTACAAACAGAGCCGAATTACAAACGTCGATATATCGATGCCTTACTTTTTCAACCTCGTATCTTAAAAAAATACGGTTTGGACTTTTTCATATAAAACGATTGTTTTTTTTTTGTGTTCTATTACTGCAAAAACTTATTATTTCAATAATTTATTAATATTTACAGAATTGAGACAAAGTATTGAACTAATAAGTTGTTGCAGTAATAGAACACAAAAAAAAAAACAATCGTTTTATATGATAAAGTCCAAACCGTATTTTTTTAAGATACGAGGTTGAGAAAGTAAGGCATCGATATGCCGGAGATGCTTCACATCATAGCAACAAAGAGAGTAAACTTCAAGAGCGACGTAGAGTATTTGTGTGTCCATAACTACAGAGGCTTAGTAAATAAAATCAAACTGCAATAATAATTTTTAAGTTTAGTGTTAATTTAGGTGTTGATTCGTACACAATATATTTTTAAGTTTTTGTATTAATAAAAATTCACTGTGAGTGTGTGAATATATTGTTAACGTATAAAGCTTAAAAAACAAAATTTGTGGTTGTTATCAAGAGCGACGTAGAGTGTTCGTGCGCCAATGACTACAGAGGCTTAGTAAATAAGATCAAACTGCAAAAATAATTTTTAAGTTTAGTGTCTTTAGATGTTGACACGTACACAATACATTTTTAAGTTTTTTTATTAATAAAAATTCACTGCGAGTGTGTGAATATAATGTGAACGTATAAAGCTTAAAAAAAAAACAAAATTTGTGGTTGTTGTCTATATATGTTGTTGTTATTTGTATGTTTAGAATAATGATCTTATACTTATGTCTTTTGTTGTTCTTTCACTTAAATTTAAGGAAACAATCTCTGATGATGATCTTCAACGAAGATCGAAATTAAATTAAAAGGAATATTTATTTACAAAAAAAACACTGGTCTCGAGTTTGATTAATTTTTATTTATTTTTGGTTCATTTAAATAAAAAACTAACTAAAATAAGTACGTAAAGCATGTATATATGAATGCCTAATCCTTTTTTTTTATTTATTTATTGAACTGAACGTAATCAAAACCCCTTATAGGCCAAAAAACTGATTACAAGATAAATTTTAAATGTAAGTACATTAAAAATGTTTAACAGATTTGTAATTATACTTTCCTTTTTTCACGAATATGTTTTTGAATTTAAAATGTTTAAATATGATCGATAGCATTACTAGTAAACTGCGCAACGGACTTTGAAAAATTCCATTCAGTGTATGGTATAATAGAATTCTATAGTCGAACAATCCTTAAGTGAAGAGATCTTTTCATGATTAACATATTAAAAGCAGATATTATTATATTATTCTCACTTAGAGAATGTTCTTGCTGAGTTCAAAAATTAAAAACTAGAAGAAAGATAAAATGCTGAGCCATATTTGACCGTCTTATAGAAAAATGTAAGTAGCTTAACAATTACAAAATCTTCAAGGTGCAGTTCAAAAAATCAATGATGTAACATGATCGCGCAAACCAAGGTGATACACATATCTAAATTTTTTATTAAAACATTGCCTTAAAATTAATCGTAGTTATGGGTTTCTTTCATAAAAAAATTTTTGCTCTTGTTATTATCAGTGGAATATGGAATAAAAATATTTGTTTTATTTAAGGCAAAATGTAACTTTTGGAAACAAATTCTTTGAAAGAAAAGCGTAATGTAGATCAAACCATGGTTCAAGCATAATTTTTCAACCAGCTTCAACCCCGCATTAGCAGCATAAGACCAAACAAACCAAAAGTACATTAATATATATAAAGCTTTGTATACATTTTATGCCAGATAAAATAATCCCGTGTGTGACGGAAAGAACAAAAATTGTGCGGCTTAAAAAAATAGTCTCGTGTGTAATGGAGCATTGGACTATGGATCAAATCTGCAACAGCAATTGTTTCTTCGCTGCCAGACTATTGTTTTTAACTTCATTACATATATGTACGGTGACAATTCGTCCTTATTTTAAGACAGTCCTTTTTTTTTTTTTTGATATGACGTTCTTTGAGATTTTTTCAAAAAAGAGGACAGTAGATTGTCCTTTTGGTAGATTATGACATTTTTAAACTCAAAAACTAAAAGTCACTCCAAAAATTTAGCCATAAAGTCTTGTGCTTTTTCTCAAGAAGGGAAAAGAGAATGCCATTTATTTTCCTCTCTCTCCAGAAAACTTATAGACTTGTTGACTGGCCTGCCATATTTGCCGATTTATCGGCATTTTGCCGATTTTTTGCCTAAAATAAGCAAAGTGCCGATTTGCCGATTTTTGCGCAAAAAATGCCAATTTTTTGATAAACACTTAACTCCCAGTAACTTTGCTTGTTAACGTGTAATTTATTAATTTTATGCAACTTTGGAGCACTTGTCATAACCTATACAACAAAATGGAAAGTGTTTAAAACTGTATTAACTAATTTTACAAAAATTATATTTACTAAACGGAATTTACGAACACAAAGAATTTTTTGAACGTTAATGATTAGTATTTGGGCTTAGTGGCTAATAAGTTACTATCAAAATTAAAACTCAACTAAAGCGATATTAACAAAATTGTTAATAACTGTATTAATTTTTATATAGAACTTGCAAATCAAATACTAATATGTTTTGAATTTGAACAAAAATCTTATAAATCTTTATATATGATGACCCTTACAAAATTATGAAAAAGGAAAATATTTCTTTTATGGAAATTCTGAAAGAGTTCCCCAGCTTTACTTCTGAAAAAGAAAAACAAATTTTATGCTGAATGTAGAGAGTTAACATTTTTAAATTTTTAAGAAGAAGAATTTAAGAAGAGGAATTTAAGTAAATTTACAAACTTTTTGGCAAAAAGTTTCAGACTTAAAACGTGAGGATTCTAATGATGCATTTTCAGTGCTGTCAAAGTTTGTACAACAAATTATGGTCCATATATTCCATATTCTTCCCTAAATGTGGAAAGAATTTGTAGCTAAGTGAATCTTAATAAAACCAAATTTCGATGTTCCCTGGAAAATGAACCTTGCAAGGCATTCTTTTTTCTAAAGATTACATAAAATTTAATAATGCAAACTGTTTTGATGTTGGTATTTAAATGGATTTAATTAATTGTTAAACTCAAATATGTATCTATAAAATGTTTGTTTAAATAAATTGTTGAAACAAATTTTTCAATCAATAACAACAATATTAACCTAATGTAGAAAATTTTTTTAAATTAACTACAATTTATTTACAAAAAGCTTTATAAAATACATAACTGAAATTTAACTCATAGAATAAATTCGAAAAATGAAAAATGTTGAATATAATAAAGTTGCTTATGAAAAAGAAATAATTCCCAATATCTATTTAATATTCTTTTTCATTATTTTAATTTTTTATATGGTTTACATGTAAGGTAATGCTGAATTATTCTGTTTTGCTATTTTTTGTGTTAATAAATATATGTTTTATTGTTCTTAAAATGGATATTATTAAGTTGCCGATTTTTTTAATTGAAGTGCCGATAATGCCGATTTTTTATCAAAATTATCTGGCATCCTCGCTTGTTGGCTAAGATAGTGTGAACCAGAACAAATTGTACGAACTCTTCACTCACTAGCGATAATACGAAATGACTATCCCATCCATACGTGTTTTTAACGTTGCCATATAGCTGGGATGTTATAAATCTTTGATGAGAATTAGGAATGAAGTAAAAATAATTTTCACCAAAAAAATACGTTGGGTCTGTAAATTTAAGACCATTACGCTGTAAGCTTACAGTTTTAAATCCGTGATTTTCAGTGATTTAAAATAACTTTACATAAAAAAAACTTGCAGAACATGCCTGATTATATAGAAAACATGCTTAAAATTAAATTATATAAAAAATAGCTCTTTTTGGGAGGCTCCATTTCTCATGGGATGAACTTTATCGAACTGTCCACTACAATGTTTTAAAAATAAATGTGTTTTAGAGCTTTGTTAAACAACTTTTTTTACTTCAGAAAAATTCGTTTTTAAGAATACTAAACAATTTGCTAAAATAAAATGATTTATTGCTACAATTATGAAAAGATCGAAAAAAAAAAGAAATTTTCGAAGTCGAATACTTAGCTCTCAAATTTTAAGAGATATCCCATACCTGTTACGAAGTATCTTCAATAAATAAATTATTAAATTTCATATATAGTACGATGTTTTAAAGAAGATGGGTTCATTTTGAATTTTCGTACACGCGCGATGTCCTCCATAGGCCATGATATACTATCACCAACGTATTTTGACGAAAAATGCTTCTCTAATCTAATTATTTTTTGAAAAATTTAAAAAACACAATAACAACTTACCATGACAGGGTTGAATTTTCCTCAAAATAAGTACGGCTTGTGTTATAGTGCATCATGGTATTTTGTATCATCCATAGAAACTGCAGACATATTTTACTTTTTTTTAAAATACTTTCACCGCAATACATAAAGGAAACTATCTATTTTTTCTATAATAGGATTTAATTTCTACTGAATGGGTTTTTTTCATCGGTGTTTAAATCAGTGTTCGAAAATAAAAATTGCATACTATTTGTTAGTGTTCGGTACGGTAAAAAATATGGAAAACACAAACGCTATTAGTGAGTGTGTAGTAAATACCTTGAAAAACGTTTCTGTTTGTGATCTTCGTACACAATAAAACTATTTACTAGTCCAACTTAACATAGAGATGAGAACATTTTATTGCTCGGTCTTTTGTACAGTGCTCTTTTGGCTGCTAAAAACAACAAATTTTTTTTACAAAAACAACACATGTATAAATTAAGGTACGGAGGTTCAATTATGTCGAATTCTTTGCAAATATTAAGATTGGAATATTAAAATTGTTGCAGAGGCTAACTTGCAATTTTTATTCAACATTCCATTCACATGAAATGTGAATCCATTCTGCCGATAAGCATATTTGTCGTAGTATTTACTTTTGCTTTTACATTTAGATGAAGTTGTGGAACACTTTACTATAACTAAGAACTTTAGTTCAGTTTTGGCACTCAAGCTTGCATGGCAAGATTTATTATACTACTTAACTCATTCCTTAATAAATAAAATTGTACTACTTAAACCATTCCTTAATAAATAAAATGAAATCATCCTTTAACCCTTTCGGGACGGAGTTTTATTTCGAAAATTTAAATATTTGTGGTGGAAATTTTTGCATATTCTAAGAGATATGGTAAAAAGAAAATGTTCTGCATATTTAGAAATCCTAAAATCGTCCTTTTATCCTGGGACATATTATCCCAATAAGCATTTTCGGTGGGACATATAATCCCAATAAGGTTTCCAACAAGTGTTTTTGGTGGGTGATTCGAATAAAAACAAATATATAAAACAAAAAAAGATTAGTTTATTTCAATTAAATTCACGTTTATTTTTCTTTTTTATTATTTATAAACATTATGGTAATGTAATCAGGGTTTTAATTTGTGAAAGGGTCCAAAGCACTTGTAGCACAAAGCGTTGTTGCAGCCTGAGCATATCATCTTTGTGCGCTTTTCGATACCAAATGAAGTACAGCGGACACAGAGACAACGCCTTTCTTGCTCTACTGGCAAGTGGTTTCCAACATTCAGGCTATCAGTCTTCGGGCGTTTGGGATTTCTTCCGCCCCGGAGACGTGGCATTGCCGCTTGACTTTTATTTCCTTCGAAAATCATAGCTTCAGCAAGTGGGACAAGAAAGTTTTTCAACGATAATTTTTGTTTCTTACGTTCGGTGTACACAATCCACGAGTTTACCACGCTAGCCATCAGCAGTTTGAAGAATACTTTCTTCCACCATTTTTGGGACTTCCGATTGAAATCATAAACGGTCGTTTTTGGTCGGCTAAGTCGACTCCTCCCATAATTCTATTGTAGTCTTTGATACTTTCAGGGCACTTGACTTTCTTCTTCGAGCCGTCCTTTTGCTTCCTATCAATATCTACAAGCGTTGGCGAATGACAATTAGAAGCTAAAAGGACTTCTTTTGAATCCATCCATCGAACTGCCAAAATACCACCAGAGTTAGTTTGAAGTTGGCTTTCTCCTCTGTTAAGCTTTCCTATAAATTTAGGAGTATTTTTTCGGTTTTGCATATATGTTCCAAGTGCGGGATATGCAATCGTTTCCAATAAATTTATTGAAGTAAAGAAGCGGTCAAAGGCCAGACATACATCTTTCTCACGTATAGAAGAAACCAATTTTGAAACTACTTTTTCTCCAAGAGTTGCGACCTTAGACTGCGCAGCATTTTCTTCTTTTCCAGTATAAACATTGAAGTCGTAAGTGTACCCCGTCTTTGAGTCACATCGCATCCAAATTTTTATTCCGCGTTTTACTGGTTTCATAGGCATGTATTGCTTCATGCTTGATCTTCCTTTGAACTTGACCATACACTCATCAATAGACTGAAAAGAACTCTCACTACGAGTAGCTGCAAATGTGCATTTTAGACAGCGTACAACATCAGAAATGTAATAGTCTTTACCAACGTCCAAGGGCTTTTCGCAGTCATTAAAATATAACTTCGATGCCAATAATAAAAAGCGATCTCGTGATATACAGTTTTATAACTGAATTACCCATTGATGGATTTTTGCTCCAATAGTCCTTCAGAGATGGCAACTTGTTATAATGCATAATCAATGAAGCGCCCAGAAATACAAGGATTTCATTAGGATCTGTTAGGTTTCGCTTTGAAAGCACGCGACGATTCAAAGCTATCAAACGCTGATTAGTGCATTCAGCAATTCGAATACGCAAACTGTAAGGAAATATCTTTGAAAACACTTTGTACTCGCTGCAATCGTCAGTAAGATTTAGAAGGATTTTGCAGTCTCGTTCTGACGGGAGTTCGTACTTGGGCTGGAAGTCCTGGCAGCCATCGGGGGTAACATTTACCCAATGGACAACTGGGTGAGACTCATCACTATTTTCATCGATATTAACGGGCACATCAAGATTATCGCCAATTTCTGAGCAAGATTCGGTCTCGTCGGAACTCTCAGTCGAATATTCACTGCCAGAGTCCTCAAAATCGCCATCAGAGTCTGAATCTTCGCATACAATACGCTCAAGATCTTCAAGAGTAAGATTCCTTTTTGACATCCAAAATGCGTATTGGGACAATTAATCCCACGTAAAAAACGTATTGGGACTATATATCCCAATTTTATAAAATCTAGCAGAACTTACCTTTTATTATTGTAAAAGACCATAAACCAATTTAATTTAATAAATCAAACACTTTTCTATAAAAATTAACACAACTTTACTGAATTACGCTGTTTGTGCAGCCACCTTCAGCAAATTAACGATCCAGACTGTTGAAATTTCTACGATGTTGTGATATTCATCATCAAGTGTAATGAAAATGCTGACATGTACCGTTATGTTTTTATTTACATTTAATAAAAAACAGTTAAACCTGTTTTTGGGACTATTTAAATTAGAAATTGCATTGAAAATGAAGAAAATACGAAAGTTTAAAAATTAGTGGGATGTATTATCCCAGTAGTCCCGAAAGGGTTAAAATAAAAACCCAATGTGTAATAAGAATAAATTTAAGTGTCGGGCGTGGGCTAAAAATAATTTATACAATATATACTTTAAAATATATATGTACACTTTAAAATATATATCGTTTATGGGTGTGTGTACCGTACGCTAAATAATGTTCGGTATTTTTTTCGAACACTGGTTAATAGCAGAGCGAAATATTCATACCATATGTTTTTTTTTCTTCTGAAAAGTTTCTATTTAAAGAAAAAGACAGACTTATTTGAAAAATATTTAATATGCCGAACATTCATTTCATATTCAGATTATTATGGGGATTTTAAATTGTCAACATCGGCCTAAAACATAAAAAATTTTCTGGCAACATTGCTGCAGCTTTATTTATATTTTTTTTTTGTTGTATTTTGTACTGTATAAATAAGCTTCTTTGTGTTATACTATTTAAAAGATTTTTGGTGCCATTTAAACATTCTGTGCTCCCGTTCCGAATAAGGTTCCTTTTTCTACAAAAATACGTTGGAAAACTACTTTTTTTAACAACAAACACATGTGTTTGTTGTTGCAGACAGTAGTAATAACAAACAAACAAGTAAGTGCCAAATAAATAAAAAAAGTACTTTTCTTTTAAAATTGTTTCTTACTCGCCGAATTGTTTGTTTGTTTTATTTAGGGTAGGTGTTTATTTGCTGTAAAATAAATTTATTCTACCAAGGTTGCCAATTTAGCCGTTTTCCGGCTAGATCTGGCGGCTATTTTTTCAACTAGCAATACACAAAAATGGGTGGTAGATTTTGCCGGAATAAATAGCAATTTTTTTCTTCATAGCTATTTTTTATTTTATAGCAAAATTTTTTATGAACATTTTTTAGTTTTTTTTTATTAAATGTGCTATTAGTTTTTTTAATGTTGATAAAGGAACTTTATTTAATACATACTTTGAAAAGCCAAAATGGCATTTACCTCAAATGACAGTTTTAGCAACCTAGAAATATTAACGGTACTTATTATAGAACCCCCAGAGCTAACTTTATGTCATCTGATGAGGACTCTGGAGATGAAGGTGGCCCCTCAAAACTTGCTCAAAGCACTACTTATACAACCATGCGAAATTTAAATTTCGAAGTCCAAATCAAGTGTCGATGATAATCAGGAAGACATAGAAAATGTATTTCTATTTCTAATAACTCTTCCGATAATTTAAATATTAATGTCCAATTTTCAGGATAGTATTTATATCTATATTATGTTAATTTTCATATAAACTTAAATCGTATTTAAATACAAATTGATTTTTTGAGTTTTATTTGAAAAATCTACATAATTCAAAAATAACCTACAGGAAGACTACCGGTAATTTTACTTGTTAGATGATCAGTAGTGCTCACCGATATATTGGTTATAGTTTCTATTAGTTTATTAAGAGCAAAAGAAAAAACTGACCGAAACCTTGTGTACGATTTTGCCTCTCTCTTTAACTCATTATGTCGCTCTCTCTACCTTATTAATTCAATGTAAAATTGTTGCAAGTGTGCTAGTAAAAACTTTTTTTTAGGTGCTAAGTTATTACAATGTAAACTTAAGTTGAATTTAAATGTACCACATCGTTGAATTAAGTTTTATTTAAGTGTTTAGTTAAGAAGAGAATTTTGTATTTAAAACGATTTTAAACATACATAAATGTGTTTTAATATCAATCCAGAAAATTGGACATAACTGCCTTAGACCTAATGCAACTACACCGTTTAGTGCGCAATGGTCTATAGAATCTCCAAAATAAATGTAATGAAAAACAAGATAAACCCATTGTAAGATTCCTCGCATGCAGCAGTTTGTGTCAACTTCCACAAAGAAAGCAAGACCTTAAAAAAGTAAAAAATCTAAAGCATAGGTACTTTGATTTTTTACATTCGTATAGTCTGGAAAACATTAAAAAGTGAATTGATTCAGTGGGTGAAAGATGATGATGTATGGTGTCAACGGATATTCCCTGAGCCCGACTTTTCTGATTTCACTGACATGCCAATCTACGTGCAATTTGTGAAGTTTTTGAAGATGAGTTGGTAGAAATGCTATGTTAAGATGGTAACAGTAAAGCATTATGTAGTGGATAAGAGAACCCCAAAAACCACTAAGGGCTTTAATGGGTTTAATTGAAAAAATCATTAAATATGTGATTCCTGGGTTAAATAATGGAGTTTTTCATAATTTTAAATATATTTTTAATCCAAATTTAGATATTTTTAATTAGGCTTAAGTTCATTGAATTAAATTTTCATTAAATTATTTTTATGAAGACAGGAATTTTACAACATGAAATTAATTAAAATTTTTTTATTGATAATTTTTCATTCTGGAATGCGCTGAGATTTGAACCCAGGCCTTCACGGACAGGTTGCCCAGACTAGTTTCGATTTTAACCACACAATCTCTTCAGTGGGGTTTGCCGCCTTACATACAATCTTAGAATAGGTCGTAAAGTATATTTCACACCGCCAGGCGCGGATTCAGGGGGGTAAAAAAGGGAATTCCCCCCCCCCCCCCGCTAAATTATACAGTAGTTTTGAATTAACTGCCTTTTGTTTAAGTGCACATTTGACTTAACTGCACAAAATTAATATTTTTTGTCATTATTCTTTCAAATCCCATACAAATTCCTTTTTTAAGTGCGCTTTCTATACCTGCACATTTAAGATACATGCACAATATTTTTGGCATTTTAAAATTATTTTCATACAAAAAATCAAAGATAGATGCACATTGACTTAACTACCCAAAATACATATTTTCTGTAATTATTCTTCAAAATCCTTGTTTACGTGCATTTTGTTTACCTGCTCATTTATCATATTTTTGAGCAGCTTTAAAATATTTTCATATAAAACATCAAAGTTAGCTGCACACATGAACACATAAATATCAAATATATGCTGTTTTTAAAAACATAAATCGCTATGGAGATTTGACCGAAATCGAAATAATTAGGGGGAACACCAGTGCTGAACAAAAAATTTATAATGAAATTGAATCTGATAATCAAGACGATGAAATTAAAGATGTCAACGAGATTCCGACACTTAAAGAATCATTGATTGCCTTAAATATTGTTCAAAAATATTGTTTTTTCATGAATATAGACATATCGGTTGACAAAATTGAAACCGAAATGTACTATAACAGATATGTTCTATATCTATGTATGTACCCTTCAGGAGATTAGGCGTTAATTGTCAAAAAGCCACTGGTAACGGTGTTAGAGTTTTTATATAAAATATCTAGTACTTATTGGTACTAGTACTTAATGTAGTACAAGAGCACCGGTTGTAAACTGATAGAATTTTTGTGAAAAAAAAAAATTTTCAAAACAAAAGTTTGTATTTTGATACTTACGAGTATTTTTTAATTTTATTTGAAATAATTTATTTACGGTCATGTTCTGGAAAGCGAAATCACGTGAAATCAAATCAAACAAAATTTGAAATTTATCCTGTGCTTAAAGTTTATAAAAATATTTCTTTTTATATGCCTCATATTTTGAAGTCCACTATCTTTACCACTACCTCTTTTCAATTTCACATGATTTCGATTTCCAGAATATGGCCGTTAAGCTGCCAATTGGGTCCAAGTGTAATAGTACACGACTAGAACCAATAGTACTAGTGATTTTCCAAGCCCCAATGCTAATTTGAGCATTAATATAGTATAGAAAAGTAGACAGTCGAGAACTAGTACTGGTGATCTTTGTTCTAGTTTGGTTCAAGCTAGGTTCTAGTTCGATCTCCGGCAGGGTATTTATGAATTGTTTTGTTTTTTTTTTAATTTTTATTTTTGTGAATTCTCATTGTTTTTGTTAATGTTCCTTTTATATAAAATATACATATGTTTATAAAATGATTTTTTATTTGAAATAAAATTTTAATAAAACATCAATTTTTTAATAAAAAAGTTTTTTATTCTTCTCTTAAAAACTCTTCTTTAGCTGCACTTTTATGCAGGTAACCACAATTGTATACCTGCACATTAAGCCAGGTAAATACATTTAAGATAACTGCATTTTTGATTTAGCTGCACAAAAAATCGTGCAAAGGAGATTGTGCAGCTAAGTCAAAATTACTGTAAAAATATGTTTTGCTTATTTTGATAATACACGAATTTCCGAATGTACAAAATTTTTGGAAAGCACATCAAGTTTTATTTTTGTTTTTTATAGAATCTCTAATCAAATTTTCAATAAGTATCCAAGTATTTATCCTAATAGTTATTTATTATATATTTCCTATGAAACATCTAGTTTACTGTATTTAAATACATATTATTCTACATTCAATCCCAGCAAGTGCCATCTATATCCGAAAAATAAACGTTTGGGTTGAAAATGCGAGCGATTGAATTATTAATAAGCCTTAGTATATGCAATATTTTAATTTGTGTTATGATAATTATTTATTATATACATTTGAATATAACCGTTTTTCGTATTTTAGTAGGCTTTGAATTTGAATTTTATATGCATTGCCATTCTACCTTCCCATATATACATATGAATATATGTATTGGTCTAGTAAAAGTTCACCAAAGAAGAATTATATAACTGTCAAATTTCAAGTGCATTAATAAGAAAAGTTCTTTGATATACAAATATACAAAAAAATTAGTGAAACAATGGTGAGTCTTTAGTTCTGAATATATTTTAAGTCTGTAAGTCCAGTTTTGCTTCATTGCCGATTCTTTATTGGCTTGCAAACCAACTAAAAATAATACATTTACATAGCTTTTTGTGACTTATCACCTTTTCTATTATATATTTTATACTTTTACCCCCATATTCATAAAAAATATTTTAGGTTTATAGCAGGTTTATGAAACGAATTTTCTATGAAAATTTGTTAAATAAACCTTTTATTAATTAAAAATATTTTTTATGAATATGGGAGTTAATGTACATTTTAGTATGTCAATTTGCAAAAAATAAAATATACTATAAGATTATTTTATTTATTTCAATGTTGACTATTAACAAATATTAACAAATTTTTTTTTCTTTAGCATTTTTGGACTAAGAACTTTTACATATCGTTGCAAAACAAGAACTAGAAAAAAAATATTTGTATTTTTTCCGCAAGCGATGTATTTTTGTTTAATCTATTGAACTGCATCAAAAACTTAATCTTCAAAAATTGTGGCATTAGCGCATTTACGACTAAAGGTACATATGTATGTATGTGCAGCCAAAATTATTTTTGCCTTTCCATTGTTATAAGCTTTAAAATTCCTTTCCAAATAAAAATAATTTAAATAAAAAAATTAACTGTAATCAACTTAAACCAGAATAATTATATATGTATATTGTATTACCAGACGATTTAAATTGATCTTTAAACGAAATTTACGGCCTTTAAATAAAAATCCATGAAATACCTATCAAAACGTTTTTTTACAGAATAACTTACATATGGTGTAGATATGGGTTCAATGAAAAAAGAAACACATGTATTTAAGGCAAATTGGAAATTATATTTATTGATTACTTCATCTTAAGGCTAGCGGATAGACAATGTTTTTTGTTTTTTTATTTGGTGTAAAAACGTATAAATTTTTTGGAGTGCCAACTCGGAAGCAAGCCACATACAACTGGCCGTGTGAAAAACATGAATTTTCCAAAATTAAGCCAGCAATAGTCAATGATTGGCCTTGTGCTTTGTTGATGGCAATAGCAAAAGCAAGACGCAAAGGGAATTGGAGCCGCTTGAATTCAAATGGTAAATCGTTGGAATCGGGCAAGCCGTTCTCCAGTTATGCGCTTAATAGAAAAAGTGGTCGTAAAAGTAGGCGTGGTATATTTTTCTTTCGATGAAAACTTAAAGTAGAATAATACGAACATTTGAAAGAAAAATTAGTCAACTCGATGGAGCCGTTTTCTGATTTTAGGTAAATCGAAAAAAGTGGGCGTAAAAGTAGGCGGGGCAAAATGTTCTTTCCGTAAAAACCTAAGTTAGACCATGGCGATCATTTTAAAGAAAAAATCATTCAAATCGGTCAAGCCGTTCTCAAGTTATGGATTTTGCCACGCCCCTCCGCCCCCAGACCGAAAATCAGACTTCACAGTGTCACCCGCCTGAAGATTCCCTGAAAATTTCATCAAAATCGGCCCAGCCGTTTTGGAGTCCATACGTTACATACATACACACATCCTATTTTATATATATATATTACCTTATTGTTGAGTTTTTTTTTAATATAATATAAACATATCGTTTTTAATAAAATTTTAAAAACAAATTTTTTACTTGTTTTGTACCATAAAAAATTTGTAAACATATTTCTCTTAAAATATTTGTGTAAATTTCCAATTCCTTTTAGTTTTTATGAATGCGAAAGTTTATGTAAAATGCTATTTCTGTGGTTTTCATGAGCAACCGCGTATGTCTTAAAATCAATTAAAAAACTTAAAGTCAATGAAATCAACAACATTTTTCACCATTCTATTTTAAACTATGGGTTAGGTATTATAATTTTTGAAGTTTGTTATTACGTTAAAAAATTAAATTGGTCTATCTTTTTGGAGAAATTTTTAACACCATGTAAAGAGCGCTTAAAATAAAGCAACATCTTAAAGTTTCCTATGAAAACCACAGATATATGTTAACACGTTGATGGTCCTGTTACATACATGCTGTTGAAATGGTAGAGGTGCCCAATCGCAATGGAACAATTTCTATGAAGCCGAATATAATTCGAGATTACAATAATGGAAGTCTGGAATTGACCGAACAGATCTAATGATTCCTTACTACACATTTCCAAGAAAGATATTAGATGGTCCAAAATGTTCACAGAATTTTTCAAAAAGTAACTTCATCTAAAATAAAACTGATAAAGTTCAGAGAAGAATGCGTCGTCGCGTTGATTGAATAAGAGATTCAACCAGTTTTAAAAAAAATTAGATTGCAAGAGCTCGATTATTTAGAGCGTTTACCACTAACTGAAAAAAACAGCGTCCGACAAAGCCATGTGGTATATGTAGCCAAGCAAAAAAAACGCCGAGAAATGTTCTGTTCAGGCAAACCAACATTGACTTTTGGTTCTTTTTCCATACTAGCACTGATATAATCTGGTTTTATTCGTAGCTACTAGAGTATTCATTCGGTTACCCGTTAATCGGTTAACCCATTAAAAGCTACTCGATTAACTGATCGGTTAATTTTAAACTGGCTATTTTCGATTAACGAATAAACCGGTTAATTTTAAACTGGCTATTTTCAGTTAACGATTAAACCGGCTCATTTCACTCGATTAACCGATGTAACAAAATTGTAAATTATTTGTAGTATTATAAGATATTTTTTTGTGTTTTTAATTAATTCTTTCGTCTCATATACAAAAGGTATGTGTTTAGAAAATATTTTTCCATACAAACAAAGAAGGTGTTCAGTGATCTTCATTTTAAATAAGTTTTTGCTGTCAACAGCGTTTTGCTTCACTTACTTTTTATGTGCAAGTGTTTATTTATACTCGAGGTCGATAAGAAATTGCAGATGTTGTGAACGCCAGTCAAACATACGTTGACGGCGACTAAATTTGACTAAAATTTAAAAATTTTCAACGACGGCGGCGAAAATCAACCGTCGGCTATACCAAAAAATGTAAAGTGCGACTTTAATGTTTGTTGATAACAAAATTGCTTTGAAAACATTCGTACATATATTTTTCAAAAATGTTGAAAGCAAAATAATTAAACAATGAAAAAATCGGCCAAGTACAAAATACTTATCTCTTACGTGTTAATATTCATTGCATTTGGCATTTTTAATTTATTTTTTGGTGTTAAAATTTTTTCTCACCCCGTTTTTATGCGTGAGTTTATTTGACAGTTCAAAGCGGGAACTTTCTCACAAAAATTTTACAGACACAGTTTTTCAGTATATTGGCGAGAAATTTCCTTACGTGACACTTATTACTCGCCAAAAATGTTACAGGTGCAGTTAAGTGAGAAAAACAGCTGTTTGTTTCAATTTATGGCATTTTTGTTTCATTTCTCACATTTCAATCGAAAAGTTTCTCGCCGCGTAAGTAACACGCTGTTCATACGATTCATTCTTGTTTCATGTTGACATTTTTTTTGTGTTGTTAGTGTGATTTTATTTAAAATAGATTAAAATGTAAGTAAAAATTCAAAATATATTATTTAAAACTTTTATTAATATTATTATTTAATTATTTTCACTTTATTTTATTTAACATGAATTTTTATTTTGTTTTTTTCTTTGTTTTGATTTTTTTTGAGAGCTAGTTCAGATAAACTAACGATAATTGTTATCAAAATTGGAGATGATAGTATATTTTTCCTGTTTCGCAACATGTTTCAAAATGAAACGACCTGTTTCGCTCTCAAAATTTTGTATGGCAAAACATGTTGTTTCAATCATGTTTGGGGCGCGAAACAGGAATGGGAGAGCGAAACACGAATATTGCTGTCCGTGTGAACATGGTATAACAGAACATGGGCACAGAACTCTAATGCATAATGAAAGATTTTAAATGTTACGAGAAATCTAGGAAAATTACTGAGAAATTAGATATTCTGTATTGTGGGTTGCTTTCGATTTCTCCAACATCTACGATAAATGAAAGAATTCTTTCCAAGTCAAGTTTTATCAAAACTAAAGAAAAGAATCGCTTAAATCCTTAACATTTAAACCAATTATTTGTCTAAGAGATTATTTTATAAGATCTCCTTAAACAATTGAAATAACTAATAAAATGATCTCACAGTTTATTTTTTAATTTATACATAATATTTATGTATTAATTAAAAAATATGTTTTACATATTTATGTATTATTTTTTTGTTTACTCGTTTTAGTTCAAGAATTTTTATGTTTGTCACGTTATTGTTTTTTTACTAATAAACTGCAAATAATAAATAAATTATGCATCTTTATTTATTGAAATTACTTAATTTATAAAAAACTTTATTAATCGGTTAACCGATCAAATACAAAATTAACCGATTATTAGCCGATTTAACCAAAACCTCGGTTAATTAATCGAGCGATTAACCGATTAAAGCAAACCCCGATTAAATGAATACCCTAGTAGCTACACAAAAATGGCTAGTTTAGTGAGTACGCTAAATTAATAAAAAATTATATGTAATTTTTCTATAAATCTGTAATTTGGGACACTGTACGTACATGTACAACGAAGTGGATTACATATGTCAGTCTGTTTTTCTGTATAACTGGAGAACAGAAAGAGAAGAATTCCATACAAAGACATTACAGATTTCTGTATATCTGGAGAACGGCAAGATCGAAAGTTTCCGAACTAGTTACAGACATCATGGTTATTAATAGACAAAATCCGACAAAATGTGGGCGGGAGTGGATAAGTAGGCGTAGAACAAAATATAGTTATTTATATCTAAAGAATGGTATTTATATAACTTTCTGTTCTTATCGCACCATGGTGAATGGTATAAGAGATTCGGCATAGCCGAATTTAGCACTCTTACTTGTCTTTTGTTGGAATTGTTAACATAAAATTAAACAGATTTTTACCCACTGTGCTAGATAGTATTTGCAAAACAATTTATTCATCTCCTCGTAAATATACCTCTAAAAATAAAGACGTCACCTACATAAAACGATTTACAGAAAAATCAGAAAACACTTTCGTTTGTTTCTTCAGCAGAAAAAACACATATATTTATATTTAATACCCACAAATAAATATTTTATACAAATGAAAAGCAAAACACATAAAAAATAAATAAATAAACCTGTGAAAAACTCAAATTTTATTTGGATTTTCTTCTCAAATCTGTACGTCCCACTAAACACGTAGAAAATATTTAAATTGAGCATATGACACCTAAAAAAATAAATTTGTTTAATAAAAAATTTTGTAAAAGAATAAAATATTTTTTTTTAAATTACAACCATACATTAATAAAAAAAAATAATAAAACAGCACGAGACCAAAAAAATATATATATATTAAACGAAAATACGTTCAAAATTAAATATAACGAAAATATATCTTCTTTAATAAAAAAAAATAATATACCTAAAAACGACAACATTGTTGAAGATAAGAAAACATTTAGAACAAATAAAACATGAATTTTTTTTAGACATTATTTTGAAAACATGAAGAAAACGCACAAAAATTTGTTGCATATACATCGACACATAAACACTCTAAAATGAACAACAATTTGTAATGTTTCAAGGTTATTTAAATTTTTTAATAAAAAAAAGTTTTTTGGTTAATTTTTTGTTTATTCATTAAATGTTCAGTTATAATATTGCTAAATTTTTGAATCATGAACGGAATGGAAGTTTTCTGTATCTTAAAGGCCAAAAAACTATCAAAATATACTTTCTATCAATAAACAAATATGTTGTCTTCGGTTCCGAACGGAATTGTACTCTGTGACATGGCTGTATAGTTTATTTTTACTATTGAAACATTTTTGTATTACATACTAATTTTTCTATAAAAATGTTCACACCTTAATTTTTTATTATTAAAGTTTGTTAATTTTTATAGAAAAAAAAATTATAACGAAATTAAGTAGTGTAATTTACCCGGCGTTTACACATGCAAGTGCAAGTTCGAAAAACTCAGTACACTCACACTTTTTGACTAACACCGTCACATTTTTCGCACTTGCAGCCCAACTTTCAAGAGAATTTGCTTGCAAGTAAATTTTTGACACTTGCAGCAAGTAAAATGACAAATAAAGAAACAGTGTTACCGTGGATGCCTTTGGTATCAATTTACTAGTACTTAGTAATATAAAAATTATGTTTATTGTTGATTTTCTGTGTGCTTTTAACAATAAAAAAACAAAAACAAAAACACTACTACAAAGCAACACATCTTCATTGTATTTTAAAACATAAATTGCAAGCATTTAAAAAAAAATTTTTTTAATTAAAATATTTTCTCAGAAATTTTATGATATCGGTAACTACGGCAATACTGGATTCACATATTTTAAAAATAAACATAATTATTTCATCAAGATGGACCAAAAATAAAATAAAGAAATAATTTAATTATTTATTATTAAATAAATTTCGTGATAACATTAACATGACAATGTTTTTTTTAACCCAAAAATGAAGCTTTTTTCATGAGATGTTTTCGCTTCGAGAACATTTGAAAAATAAACTTACAACTGACTGTGTAAACACTCAAGTTACTTGCAAGGCTTTCGGCTATTTCTTCGACATTTTCGTTGATAATACATATACACCACTTGCAAGTAATTACTTGCATGTGTAAAGGCAGGGTTATACACTACATAATTCCTACCACCAATGTTGGTGGTTGTTTTTTTTTTATCATATTTTCAATTGAACTAATCATTAATTAAGAAAAGGAATCAAAATTTTCAATTCTTACAAATTTTAGTAATCAATATAATCATTAACCAAATTTATAATATTAAATCTTGTTTGTAAGCCTCTTTTAAAGACTTTTTTTAATAACTAATTTTAAAAAGCATTTATCTTTTGACTTTCAAACATTTCGAATCCCGAAAAATCCCGATATCCCAAAAAATCCAGAGATCCCGAAAATTCCGGTAATACCGGGATTTGATTTTATTAAATTCCGAATCCCGTGATTTGTGAAAACCAGTACCGATTGACATCCCTAGTATATGCATTGTCAAATTCAGAGCTCATTTGCATAATTAGAATGAAAGTATTAAAGTCTTACCGTAGAAACACAATTGCAGCGTATGAACGTATAAGCGGAGGACGTAGATACGTTGTCAAACAAAAACTTTTGATATTTAATACAAAGGCACACAATAGTTGGCGCAAACGTAAAAGCGCATCTACATCGTACGTCGATATAGATCTAATTCTGTTTCATATGCCGGTTACGGCCGTATTGTAATATAAAATGAAAAATTAATCATATAAAATTAAATTATTTTTTTGTTTTTTGAATATTTGAAATTGAATATTTGAAAACAAATAAAAAGAAGGAAAAAACTAACGCCAATTTCAATAAATTTGGATTTTTCTAGTATTATTTTCAAAGGAAAACAAAGTACGTCTACGATGGAATTGTGCGTAAATAGAGCGTGTTTTTAGAAATTTACGGCGTTACGTCCTACGTTCTTACGACGTACGACCCAGTTGTATTCCTAGCATTAGGGGAATAAACTTTCTAGAAAAATCGACAAATCGGAACTTTGATAATTTAGAGACAAAAAATCGGCAAAATGCCGATCAATCGGCATATATGGCAGGCTTGATACCCATCGTGCGATAAGAACAGAAAGTTATATAAATACCGTTCTTTGGATATAAATAAATGTGTTTTGTGCCACGCCCACTTCTCCAACATTTTGACGAATGTTGTGTATTGATAACCAATATGCTTGTACTAATTTAAAACTTAAGGTTCTTGCCATTCTCCAGATATACAGAAATCTCTAATGTCTTTGTATAGGAAGTACCACGCCCACTTTACCAATCTCGCCCACATTCTGTCGGATGTTCTGTATTGATAACGGAGATGCTTGTACCTGATTTGGAAATTTTGGCTCTTGCCATTCTTCAGATATACAGAAAAAAACAAGGGACTTATGGGCAGTGTTGTCATATCGTAAGATTTATCTTTTTGCAAGTTTTTTGAGAAGCAAATGTTTTTTTCGGTTTTTCGGAAATTTAAGTAGCTCACATAAATTCAGTTATAACTTGTAAAAAATTCATCTTCACTCAGCTTAGTTCATTTCAAAATATAAAAATTTAATACGTGATATAAAACAAATGGATGGATTAAATTTTTATTTATATATTTTATATATATTCAACATTTTTTATTTTTTCGAATTTTTTCCATGAGTTAAATTTTCAGTTATGTATTTTATAAAGCTTTTTGTAATAGTTCTATTACTTAAATTTTTTAGAAATGACTTTATACACTACCAGACTATTATATTGTATCTTCTTGTTACATTTTACCTTAGCTTTCCGTTGGATAGCAATATAGCAATATACTTCATATTGTATGTACAGAAAAATTTACAATTATTAGACACCAGCAGAATGTAATGCATTTTTTGGCTTATAAAAAAGAAATAATTCCCAATATCTATTTGTTAAAAATAGTCGAGTTAAATACATTCAATTTATAAAAAAAGTATCACTATCCAGTGTGACACAAAGAGTGCTGACGAAGGCCGTAGCGGGCCAGAAAATGCATTACATTCTGCTGGTGTCTAATAATTGTAAATTTTTCTGTACATTCAATATACTTCATTGCTATCCAAAGGATAGCTAAGGTAAAATGTAACAGGAAGGTACAAGATAATAGTCTGGTTGTGTATAAAGTGATTCCTAAAAAATTTGTGGAATAGAACTATTACAAAAAAAGCTTTATAAAATACATAACTGAAATTTAGCTCATAGAATAAATTCGAAAAATAAAAAATTTTGAATATAATATAGTTGCTTATAAAAAAGAAATAATTCCCAATATTTATTTATTTTATATATATTTATAAGTTCATATATATGTATGTTTATTTTTATATTGTGTTTTTTAATAAATAGAATCAAAACACATGCAGTTTAAGTGATTCTCTTTAACGATTTGTAAAAAAAAGTTTTTTTGATCAAAAAAAAAGTATTTTTTTTTAGAAATAAAATGATTTTTTTTTTTAAATATGACAACACTGCTTATGGGTAAAAATGGAGGCTGTCGTGGTTTTATTTCAATAGCAAAATTTAGAGGAGCATATATGACATAATTACATATAATATATATACATACCTCTAAGGGTCTTAGATCAATATTGTAGAAATTAAAAACGAAATGACAAAGTCCAACTTCGAATAACTAAATGCTTATAACTTTTGATTTTTACAGTTTTCTTTGTTATATTTTTTGCAGGTATTTAATAAACAAATAATTAAAAATTTATAAAGTCATCATACTCAATTCCGTTTTCGAACGATCAAAAAAATAGTCACCATATCAAGCAGTGTGGCCATTTTGTCATTTTCGCAGCTAAATTTAGCATTAACATTTTTTATTTACCTGCAAAATTTTTATTTAATTTTATTTAGCATTTTTATAAAAATATGGACGAATAGTTCTATTGATTTTACTTATAAATTCTAATAAATTTTTCTTAAAATGGTTGTACCTAAAAGAATTTCGTATGAAAAGGGATAATTCTTATGTTAAAAAATAGAATATTCAGGGAACATTAGAAATGCCCTTATCATGTTGGTTGTAAATATTAATTCCCCTTTGATATTACAATACAAAAGTACAGGGAAATTTCACTTTGATTAAGATAAATATTCAATATTGTAACTGTGTGAAAAAATACATATTTATGTGTATCAGATTATTTACCAAAATCTATCCACTTGTTCAAATATAACAATTTATTACAACTTCTTTAAAAAATAATTCACTAAAATGTATAAAATTTCATACTGGTAATACATTTTTAACAAAAATCTTTAAAAAATTTTAGCATTATTTTTTAGCATTTTTTAAAATCATTTTTAGAATTTGTTGGCATGTCTGATGCCAGATTTTTATAGATCTGGTCACACTGATGTCAAGTCAACTCACTGCATGAATGTGTGAGTTTGAGTGCTTGAGTGTACACCCAAAGAAAAAATATGTTTAAAAATGGTCACCTGCAACAAAACTATTTTAAAAGTAAAATTTTAAACATATTATGTTTAATTTTACCATATTATTGTCACCGACAATAATATTATGGTTAAATGGTTCCCCCGTCAAGAAGGCGCAACCATATTATGGTTGCGTCCAAACACGTTTTGGTTAATAATAACTAAAACATGTTTAACACTTGTGACCATTTTGTGTAACACACAGGTGACCATTTTTAAACATATTTTTTCTCTACGTGTACGAAGCAAGTTTAAACATCAAATCACCCAAAATTATGCACCTTAATGCCGTCAAAATGCGATACAAAGAGTCAGGCAGTGAAAGAACGTTGTAAGTTACAAACAAATTAATACCAACGAAATGGTTTTGTAACGTGGAATAACGTTTTAAAAGCCGCGTTTTAAATGACATTGCGTTTGTGGAAGTGAAACGTTTTTCCACAAAAAAAAAATTATAAACTGAAATTTAGCATTTAATTTAGAATTCGATTTTCTTGATATTTTGCATAAAAGTTTTTATTGTCATTATTTTTGATAATCCAAAAAGAAAAATTAAAAAAAAATAATCCTGCCTGTTAAAAACGTTTTTTTTGCTCTCCTGAAAAATAATTATTTTGTAACTTACAACGTTATTCGCGGCTGTGCTTCAATTGCTAATTATTAGGGAGATCGATTATTCGACTTTTTTCAATAACCGGTTTTCAAATATTACGAATACTTGCTATTTTTAAAAAACCGGGTTTCGGTTAAAGATTTTTAAAATAACCGGTTAACCGGTTTTAATTCGAATACATAAAAACACCTACAAAATTCATAGATATGACTTAAAGTATGTTCAGACCTAACAAATATTTGACGATAGAATCCAAAAAAACCGAGACCAGTAAATTGATCAAGCTTTAACCTCATTTTTAACAATTTCTATTTATTTATTAATCTGTTATTGTAAGAAGATAATTGTCTAATGTAATTTAAAAACTATTAAATGATGTTTGATCTAGCCAAACGTTTTGCAAAAGCAAATAAAATATTATATTTAATAAATTTATTATTTGAGATATTCTACTAAATTTATTTTAAATGAGTTTAAATTTTTTGGAGGTTATGCCATCTCAGTAGATTTCCACAATTTTTTGGAAAAGTTGCAAACAAAACCTCTTTGCCTGGATTATATTTATCAAACGATTTTCTTTCAGCATTATATAAACGATTAGTAATATGAAGATGCTTTTTGTATGAAATATTTGTCAATTTGTCGACCACAATTTGAAACCTTCCATGACATTGTTTGATTTCTTCAGTTTTGTTTTTTTTTCTTGGTGCTTGAATAAATAAATCTGAAGAATTATTTCCATATCGTTGATTCCGCCGGAATGTTGTAGTTTGAAGCATAAAGAAATGCTGAAACTATTTAAGAGTTTTTAGTACCTTAAATGGCATTCCGTCCTCGGCAACACAACTGGTTAATATTTCACCCAATGATTCATTTTTGGCAGCGTATTTTGGTAAAGTATTATTTGTCGACTCTTTAGAACTATTTTTAACGGGGTTAAGTTTTAGTTGGAGCACATTGTTGTCATGCAAGTGGACTAATCAAGGGTGATTAATAAATCGTGACGTGGAAACCCCTTCGCCACTTATCACTTTAGGAGGCTTCAATCACCTAACTTTGTTATCAAAAGATCAAAGAACATCCTAATTAAAAATGTCAAAAAGTGAGCGCAGTACGACACTTCGTTTGACAACTTACCCATTTGTAAGTTCTATCGGGCCTAAAAAACACCATTTATTTTAAAATTTTTGGCGAAAAGTTGATTTCGGGAAATAGACCAGTCAATTGGCCTTCAACTTTATTAGATTTGACACTTCTCTCTTACTTCCTGTAGGGCTACCTGTTACCGAGTTAGGCAGATAAACCTGCAACAATTGACGCCTTGGAAGCCTTCTTTGTAAGTATTAATCGTGACTAGGGATGCCAATCGGG
Source organism: Pollenia amentaria (assembly GCA_943735925.1). NCBI lineage: Eukaryota > Metazoa > Arthropoda > Insecta > Diptera > Polleniidae > Pollenia > Pollenia amentaria. The sequence continues at coordinate 179,017,037 of OX031007.1, read as the reverse complement.
ACTGATTTTTGAAAATCCCGGGATTCGGAATTTTGGAAATCCCGATCCCGAAATCCTGGGATTTTCGGGATTCGAGATCAATGTGTTTCTTTAAGATACGACTTTTTTTAAATAAACAACACTTTGAATATTCAAAAGATTTTTTATGCATAACATACATTTAGAAAAAAGAATACAACAAAACAAATTAGTTTATACATATGATTATAACACTGGCCTCACACATGATCAAACTGATCAGATTCTGAAAAAAGCTTAAAAAAATATACGTATCTCTTAGTTTTTCTAGATCAATTAATTTGGGTTTTTTGATTTTATTTTCAGTGCTCATAATGTTTTTTGGCTTAGTTACATTTTGTTTTGATATTCTTCATAAAAAGTTTATGTTTGCCCAATATTGAGTTAGAAAAATATTTAAACTACGGGTACATCTACAACAAGAGTAAAAAAATGTATATGAATTACACATTATTAAAATAACCGGTTTATTATACCAAAATAACCGGTTTATTCGATATTCGAAAAATGGATATTTTGAAATAACCGACTTGGGCAAAGCTAAAATAACCGGTTAAAACGAATAATAACCGATCGATCTCCCTACTAATTATATTGCAGGAGAACACGTGAAATTGCTTTGCCTTAAACAAACGTACAGAGAAATGAAATGTCAGATAAATGGCAACTGACAGCAGATTGCTTAGCAATAATTGCTCAAGCAATCAGAAAAGCAATCATGGCGTAATGGATTGCCAGTCATGGCGATATGCGGTCCACACGTTGCAAATTTTATGGAGCAATCAAATTTGACGTTTGCCGCAATAAATATTCCTACGTGGAGATCCGGGGTTAAATTACTATAACTATAAGGTTTAAGAAATGACTTATAAGCTAGCAGATGAGTCACTTTTAAGTTAATTGTTAATTTGTAATAACCAAAAACCATTTATCTGTCAGACAGCATCTTAAAAATAACTATTTGTAAATTGTAATAATGACCCTAAAAGCTAAAATATTATAATGGAACCAAAAAACTTCAGTTCTTTAGGTATCAAATTAAACAAGTTTTGTTTTGATAAATGTTTTAGAAATATTTTCAATCTTTTTGTCAAAAAAATTAGGTATTTTTGGTATTATCATTGAGTTTAAAAAATGTAGGGCGAGATCGGGAAAATTTTATTGATTGCTCTTCTAATATGAGATTTGAGCTTATATAGCCAAAAAAATCTTGCGGATATACTGCGGTTTTCTACTTATTTCAATTATACCTTTCATTCTGGAGCGTGTTAGGTAAAACCTGGTTGAATGTAACATGTATGCTAAAAAAAAGGACCCAATTTTAGTCGTGTCATAAAAGTGAGCATATTTAAAGCTAGACGTACAACGTTTAAGAAGGACTTTCTTTCCACGAGCACAAAATTAGAAATTAGGAGGAAAGGATCCGAGATGACATAAATGATGGCAAGAATTAAATGTCGGACTATAAGGCCATCAAGATCCCGTACATCGCTGCGGCACATTCTAAAAGTTTATCTGGGGTTGCTTTCATATAAAATTCAATGGACACAAGAATTATTGTCTATGGGTGCATCACTACGGCTGCCAATAGACCAATTTTGCTTGCGGGGCAAAACGACAATTTTTCGAACTGCGGCCAGAAATGTTGCGAAACGTAATGCAAAACGTCTAAAAAAACAGTCAGTCGAGGTTTACACATGTGGTGAAGGGTAGTAAAATCACCTATACACCCAACAGTAATTATTAGGGAGTAACGATACGCCTTTTTGCCGATACGGTACCGATACTCGAAAAGAAATATCGGCGATACCGATACCGATACGAATATAAAATTTGTATCAAGGTAAAATTTACAAAACTCAAGTAGAATAATTTTTTTATTATACAGCGTGATCCATTTCGAGGTTCCCTACTTTTTTAAAGAAAAAAAAACGCAGAAAATTAAAATTTAATGGGGAATGTTTATTATCATTTGAAAGAACCTTCTTTGGCATTTATTTTTTTAAGATTAAGTCTATCAAATGTTGGTCGTTGCTACGTCGCAGATGGTCCATCCGTTGAGTCCAATTTTTGATGACTCGTTCGAACATTTCGACTGGTAACTGGCGAATGAAACGCGTGATGTTTTCCTCCAAGGCCGGAATCGAAGCGGGTTTGTCCGCATAAACTTAAGACTTTACATATCCCCACAGGAAAAAGTCTAACGGTGTGATATCACACGATCTTGGTGGCCAATCAACGGCCCAAAACGTAAAATTATGTGCTCACAGAAGTGTTCTCTCAATAAATCCATTGATTGATGCGATGTGTGGGAAGTGGCGCCGTTTTGCTGAGACCAAATGTCGCCGAGATCACGAGATTCAATTTCAGGAATCAAATAGTCGGTTATCATGGCACGATAACGGTCGCCATTGACGGTTACGTTCGCACCGGCATCATTTTTAAATAAATATGGACCGATGATTCCACCGGCCCACAAACCACACTAAACCGTTGTTTTTCTGGATGAAGTGACAGTTCTTGAATCTCTTCAGGTTGCTCTTCGTCCCAAATGCGACAAGTTTGTTTGTTTACATACCCATTGAGCCAGAAATGGGCCTTATCGCTGAACAAAATTTGCTTCGAAAACGTCCGATCTTCTTGGAACTTTTCAAGAGCCCATAGAGCGAAGCGATGTCGCTTGGGAAGGTCGAGCGTCTTCAGTTGTTGCACAAGCTGTATTTTGTACGCTTTCAATTTAAGATCTCGACGTAAAATGCGCCAAGTCGTTCCATACGTCAGTCCGAGTTGCTGCGAAAGGCGCCGAATCGACTCTCCACGGTCTTCGTGTACACTTTCAGCTACGGCCGCTATATTTTTTTCGTAGCGCACAGACAGGTATTTGGCCCTAAAAGTCGCTCAAAATGCATTTTTTTATATTAGCACTACACTATTTTTACTGTTAGTTTTTAAAAGTCAGGTAACCACTCCAAACAATAGAACGTGTTCGTGTGATTGATCGATACGCTTAAAACTTTGCTGTCTTCATATATTCATGTTATTGTGATAAAGTGGATTTTGCGTTAGTTTCTATCATGGATTGTGCTTTATCTTAAACTTAAGTTTTACAATGATTCTAATTATTTACGAGTATTTTTTTTGCCCTTAATGGTTAAGCTCTACAAATGCAAAAAAAGCACACATTTTCACATATCACAAGGGTTTTAAGCTATTTCTATTCATTTCTGAGCTTAAAGTTTGATCGCATTTTGTAGAATAGACCCTCCAGAAATTTAAAAAGCAAAAAACAGCCACCCCAATCCACCACTAAATTTTTAGCGATTTTTTTAGTACATGGGTTTTAAAACTAGGTTAATCAAGAATTTCAATAAAATGCCATTTTTTTATTACAGGCTCTTCTGGAATGAGGGTATTAACCAGAAACGACTTATGGGCCATTATGGAACGCTCAGATGCTAAAATTTTAATGAAAAATTGAAATTTATGGAGTCAGAGGTTCTTAGTCATTATTCCGAACATAACCCAAACATTGCTTTAGTGAAACAGAAATTGTCGATTGTACGAGACACGAATTTAAGCAGACATGGTAAAATGTCCGGAACACAAAGCCCAGATTCCAAGAAAACAATAGAGAGTGGCTTCCAAAAGCTGGTATGTAAAACTCAAATGCTATTGTTTATTTACTTAAAGCATATTGTGACCCTAACTATAGTAATGACTCACCTTGTGTCCATTGTTACAGGATTAAGTTCCGGTAGGCCTCAAAAGACGTTCTCAAAACTAAGTGAAGGTAGTAAGAGACGAAAAACAAAAAATCTTCGGTCAGCTGACTTGAAAGAATTGGGATATGCAACACAAATGAACTTACGAAAGACAGGCGAAGTAGAAGTGTCAAAAATTGTAAAAGTCCTAACAAGAAGCCCCTGTCGAGCAAAAATATATGCTGCAGCCATTAAGAAAAGTACCGCTGATAAAGGCAAAGAAGTCTCATCAAAATTGGTACATCTACGTTTATTGATCATGTACGCTGATGCGGCACTCACGCAGGCACAATAGGAAATAGTAAGATACTCAAATCCAGGATTTTACCATTGTTATCCTATTCTATTCTACGCTGAAGTCAGGGTACAAAGTTTGATGGATTATACGACCAAACGACTCTTGTTTCATCTTGGCGAGGAGGTGCTAAAACAATTGACAACAGCGGAAAAAGAATCTTTCGTGCTGATAAGCAAATGGGGTTGTGATGGGTCACACCAAACACAGCACAAAATGAAGTTTGAGAATGAGACAGATTCCGACGCCAGTAAGAAAGTGGAACGCTCGCCTGTCCTCCGAGGAGAAGGATCTGGTGGCAAACCAAACAAAGGGAATACAAACGAAATTTCGAGACCAACTGGGCTAATTGGTGGACATACCTAAGTCGAATTTTGGCAACACTAATGATGGAAATACCAGTCGCCGCTTTTTTGAATAATACGAAAGATCAGCAGATATAACTGGGATTGACAAAAATATAATCTACCGGTTTACAATAATACTAGATGCCATGTGCTGTGGTATTAAAATTAAAAAAGAAAAGTCCGAGGCCTTGTGTAAGAAAACTGCTGGATTGTATGTTTCCCTTTATCAATTTCAAACTATGTCACCGACATTGCATAAGGTGTTGCGACATGGAGCAGCCGTAATAAGGGAGGCGATTCTGCCAATCGGTCAACTCTCCGAAGCGGCAGAGGTCCGTAATAAACATATTCGGACATACAGACTGGATTATTCTAGAAAATTTTCCAGAATAGAATGCAACCAAGATGTGCTATACCGGTTGCTTTTGACGTCAGACCTTCTTCTGACAGGAATGAGGAAGACCAAATCGATAAAGAAGAAACCTCTTTTGATTGAAGTCTTAAATTTACTTAACGAAACCGACATTTGTAACGTTAATATTGAAAATGAAGACGATACTGTGGAAAATGACGAATAAATAAGATTTATAATTATGTTTTTGCCATTTTCTACACTGAAATACCCTAACCTACCTTTAAATCCAATAAAATACTAATATAAAATTATAAAAAAAAATTTTTTTTGAGCATTCTGGTCTATTCGGTCGAAGATTATCCAATAATGAAAGCTGGGTCTCAAAATGGGTGATGGTTATGTTGACCATAAGTTGAGCGAAGTGCATGAAACACATTCCTCACAGAACGTGAATTTTCGTAATAAAGTTGAACGATTTGTAAACGTTGTTCAGGCGTAAGTCTTTCCATTATGAAATGCCAAACAATACTAAACAAAAATAACATGACAACATGACACGACTCCCACGTGATCTGTCAAAAATAGGCTATTGAAAAAAGTATCTCTACTTAAATCACCCATTACAAAATTATAGTGTAGGATATTTAAAATTTATATTAATATGATTTAAAAAACAAGGAATTTGATTTTATGATAATATTAACAAAAAATTAATAATTTTAATTAATGAGATTTTTTACAAGATAGTCTCAACTTTTGAGAAAATCGCAAATCTGTTCGAACCAGACCTGCAGTGGAAAATAGTCTCTCAGATGCGACAGAACTCATTTGAAAACTTATGTATTTCTGCGCCAAGCGGAACTGCGTCTTTAGAAATATTAGGAGATCTAAGGTATATATCGACTTCTTCTTTAGCAGAACCACAGCTTACGATTGACAGAGGCTCATCCTCCTCGGATTTTGTTGTAATTTGTTCTGAAACACTCTAATGGCCAAAGGAGTTGCACAATTTCAGAATCATAGTAGCTCAGTAAGACGTTTTTTCAATACGATTGAAGCTGATTTTCTTTAAAGTATTCGAAGAATTTTGGATAAACAATAGGTTTCATTATTCCCTAAACCTTCAAATCTTTCATTCAGAACTTATGCTAAGTAATCCGACAATTGTTGGGCTTCTGAAATAGCCTCTATCTCAGTTAATTCATTTATTTGTGATTATAAAGTTCGGGATTTTGAGATTCAGATTTTTGTAATGCAAGATTTAAAAAATTCGGGATTTTGTTAAATCTTTCGGCCCAGAGCTTGAAAATAATGGAATCAACAACTAATTTATTATAGCTCACTAAAAAGTGCAATAATGGCCAGGGACATTTCGACACTGACCTGATGGACATTATGACACTTTTAAGTGTGTCATAATGTCCATGAACATTATGTCACTGGACATTATGACATGCCCCCTTCGAAGACTGTAAACTTGCCGAATAACTTCAGACAATGTAGCAGTGTCCTTGCTTATGAATTTTGTAGCCTCTTTGAAGGAACCCAACATTTTTGTTCTAACAAACATCATTAAAAATAAGAATAAAAATCTAAAAACGTACAAGTGGAATTAAAATTGCATGCGTCTTGTAAAAAGGTCAAGAAAGTATCAAACGTATAGATCGCGTGTTGCGGACCTCCAGCTAAAGAATTAAAAAAAAACAAGTTATTATTCTTTTTTGATTTTATGTCCTGCTTTTAAAAGTGTTATTGCTCTTAGTTGTTATTGAAAAAAGGCATTGAAAAATAAACTGTTTTTTTTTAAAAAACCCTAACAGAAATATCGGTGTATCGACAGTAAAATATCGCCGATACCGATATATCGGCACGCCTGGAGTATCGCCGATATATCGGTATCAGTATTCGTTACTTCCCTAGTAAATATCTCAAACAACAGCAAAAAGTCTTTGTGACCCGTAAAATGAATTTCTCTACGTCATTTAGTAACTTCATTTGATACGTACTGATTTCCGGTTTGTAGGGTACTTATGTAAAGAAAGAAACAACAAGGATTCTGCGCATCATTCAACACCAGAGTAATATATATATGTATGTTCATATATTTTTTTCTTTTTTGGCAACGATTGTCATGTTTTTTAACAAAAAAAAAAAAAAAAAAAAACATATTAAAATAAAGATTTTTATTTATTTCAGAAACAAAAAACAAGATTTGAATGTTTATTTTCTTGTTGTAACCATGTTATTAAAAATTTATTTTGAAAGAAAAACATTCGAAAATAGCAAAAAATATATTTATGAATGATTTCTAATTGCCCAAAATTATTGGGGTTTAAATTACTTTTATTAGTTAAGTTTATGTTTATTTCAATACTTGACTTTTTTTAAATTCAATTTATTTCAATTCTCTTTTTTTATTTACATACATATATATGCATGTACATAAATGTCCTCGTGTGTTTGTTTGTATGTCATATTTCCTATTCTAAATATATCTACGTGGGTTAAGGCAAAATATTTGTGCATTCTTAACGCTTTTCTTTTGGTTTTATTCTTGTAAATATCTTTAGTAAAACTAAATTAACCAAAAAAGTTTTTAAATTTTATTTAAGTGAAAATGAAAGAGATAATCTAATATGTTAAATATAACAACAAAATATTGAGCTACGATCTCATTATGTATTTTCTATTGTTTTATACAAATAATTAAGAGCCAGTGCATAAGCTGTATTCGGCAGTGCCGAATCTTTGATACCCTTTACCGAGAAATAAACTTTTTTAGAAGTGGGCTTTATCTTGGAACTCTCAATTATGAGCACGCAGCATTATAATTTGGAGTTTAAGACGTATTAAAGAATATCTGGCAGTGCTGTTTCTAGTCCTATGGAACTATTATATTATTATTCCAAAGCCAATGGTAAATAATGGACCAATCTTCCCGAAATTTATTGGTATGCTTTCTAGTCCTATGAAACTATGACAGGTTTAAAGATTACTAAAGTGTTTTCCGATAGTAAGCTTAGGGCCGATGGTAAATTATGGACCAATCTTTCCGAAATTTAGTGGTATGATTTATATTCTTATGGAACTATGACAGACCATATTTTATTACAATATTTTCATTCGTTGCTATTTTGAGATTACTAAAGTGTTTTCCGAGAGTAAGCTATGTATGGGGCCTAATTTAAATTATGGACCAATTTTCCCGAAATTTGACAGTGTGATCTTTAGACTAATAAAACTATGATATACCAAACTTTGCTACAATAGCACTACTGGTTACGATTTCAGACGTACTAAAGTGTTTTTTTTGTGACTAGGCTTTATATGGGGCCTATGGCAATTTATGAACCGATCTTCACGAAATCTTGTAGTATGAGTTTGTGAAAAATATATTAACAATCGGTAGAATCCGATATCAATTTATGATAGTTTTTGGTTGTTTCACATTTGGGGTCATAACTGTTTTCCTACTGAACCGATTGTGCTGGTTTTCAATCCCAAGCTGATTAGAATCTGACTTTATCTGATAAGAAGGTGACTATAAGTAATTTGACACCAATATTGTTCTTTTCTTTTGATTCGTTCAAAATAAGCGTGATTTCAACAGACGGAGAGACATGCATTAATCGGCTTAAAATAACTCAAAGACCCAGAATAAATATGTATAATTTATGGGGTCTTAGATGAATATTATCATCACACAGAATGACAAACTTCATATACCCTCTTTAAAACTGTGGAGTGTATAAAATATATTTACCCAGCAAAAACTAATGCTTCCTCAGAAGCAGTGATGTAAGGGATAATTCGGAGTGAAGCGCTAACGTTTCTATGAAATATTACATGATATTTATTTGGAATATCGCGCGTTGAAGCTCTGCTTTAGAGGTCTGAAATATGTTTATTTCACGCTTTGAAAACTGACATGATTTACGTGAATAAAGTAAGTGAAAAAAATTAAGCATTGAAAAATGGCTATTTCATCATTAAAAAGGCTTTTAGAAATCTAAAATATTTTATTTTGGAATAAAATATACTTTTATATACAGAAGCAAAAAAGAAAGCGGTTGAGATGCAGTATACGCATTTATTTTCTCGAAATCACAAATAAATGTGCCGGGTACTTCCTGCTTATCGATGACGAACTAAACATTCGTTCGTTTAAATTTCCAAAAAAAATATATGATCAAATCTGATTCAGGGATGCCTAATAGAATATAAAACTAGATTCACAATTTTTCATGCAATAGCACGAATAAAAAAAAAATGACCGTTGGTCCTAATAGGAATACGAAAATCAGGACGTGGGTGCACGTCTAATTGTTTAAACAAAAAAAAAATGCTATATATCATACAAAATAACTAATATTCCATTACATGTACAACGTATAGTAGTATCCACGTAAACAGGTCACAAAAAATCATTTTAAATAGAATTTTAAATAACGCAGATTTTACGTTTAAATGTTTTTTTACCTTTTGATAACGCATTGGCTTATTTCCTTTTCTTAAGCCGAGAGTTAAAAACACAGCTTATTGACGGTGACAATCTTAACTGTACAATGTCTTAAACAAACCCAGTTTACGGTATAGGCTTGAGTTGTGGTTATACCTAATCGTAAACCTAGTCTAGTAGTTTCTTAAACCTACGCCTAAATTTAACTCTACTTCTTTATGTAAAATTATATTAAATTTGAACTGCTTTGCCAAAATTATGACATTAAAACTTTAATATTGATGTCTCAGAGCTAAACGGAGCCAAGTCATAAGACATTTATCATATATGAACACTTGTGCGAATTACCATTTACACTTGTAAGAAAACTTCTTACTAAAACTACAAATGATTCTTAGCTACTTCTAAACATAATTTCTTAAACATGTTTTTGATTGAAAATGGAAAGAGTGACATTAAGTATTGTAGGGTACTACCAGTGTTGCCAACCCAACTCAAACGGCGAATGTTTACGTTAATTTATATTGCTAAAGCTAGCGATTCACTATCATATTTAAGCCGATATTCCCTTTCCTATTTAGTCCTATACCGAGTAAGCTCATACGGTATGATAGCATGACTTAAAAATTTAATTGTATAACAGATTTGTATAACAAGACTCTCCGACCTGCAAATGTTTTATTACAATTACAGCAAATTTCGATCCATCAATACAATTGGTTAAAAGATTGATGTTTGACTATAGACTGCCAGCCGACGCAGTATACCCGTTCAGTCAAGAATAAAAATTATCAAAAGAAAAAAAAATAATTTTAATTCATTTCATGTTGTTAATAAATAATTGAATGAATATTTAATTTTATGAACTTAAGCCTAATTTAAAAATATCAAAATTTTAATAAAACTTAGATTGTTTTTTTTTAATTTTTATAAAAAAATAGAGTCTATGCGATCAGAGCAGAATTTGTTCTAAAGCTACAGAATCTAAATTTTTTTATTAGGGAAGTGACAATACGCCTTTTTGCCGATACCATACCAATACTATAAAAGAATTATCGGCGATACCGATCCAAATATTGTATTTGAATGCAAGTTAAAATTAAGAAAACTTAAGTAGAGTAATGTTCTCATAGTAGAGTAATGTTCACAAAATTACAGTGTTAGAGATTATTAATATTTAAATTTAAAAATAAAATTTAATAATATTAAAATGATTCCAAGTGACCCAAGCTAAATATCAGATTTACTGGATTTCAAAATTTACTCTGGTATATACTCCTAATAATTTGTTAAGTATTTTAGACTCCGATGAGTTAAACTCAGAACACTCACCTTTAGTCGTAAATTACCACACTTGTTTGTGTTGAAACAAAAATTGCAATGTCATTTAAATATTGGATAGAACAAAATATTTATTAAAAAATTACATTAAAAGACGGCTAGACATTCTGAATGTGGTCAAACACCTTACAAATCTTATTCATGAGGCTGCCTATCTTTCTACCCCAATCAAAGAAACTACAAATGATCAGAAATTCACAACTTTTGTGGAGAAAGACGATCCGTAATCCGTTTAAATCAGACCTGCATTGGAAAATAGTCTCTCAGATGCTACAGAACTCATTTGAAAACTTAGCATTTCTGCGTAATTTTTTCAATTTTGGATATATGTAACATGTTATTACGCCACAAAACAAGCGGATCTGAGTCTCCATAAATATTACGAGATCTAAAATATATCTCGACTTCTTCTTAAGCTGAACCACAGCTTGGGATGAACAGTGGCTCATCTTCTTCGGATTCTATAATTTTTTCACAAACGCTTCAAAGGTCAATTTTCGCAGAATTATGAAAACTTGGTGTAGGGGTGACCGTTTCTTAAACAATTTCGGAATGAAGCCGATTGTCTGTGAAATATTCTATCTTTGTATCGGGGTCATTCAGAGCAATGCTAAGTAAGTCGCGAATTTTTCGGACTCTGAACTATTCTCCATCTCCGATTATTCATTTATTGAATTTTCTAATAATTTCAACATTATTGTCATCTAGCGGAAAAGCGTCAGTCAGTGAAGTCAGTGGCTTTGCTTATGGATTTTGCAGCCTCTTCAAAGTAACCCAAAATTTCCAGCAAAAGTATTTCTATTCTCACAAACACTAAAGAAAATTAGAAGATAAGTCTTGAAATGTACACAAACATACAAGATTTAGCAACCAGCGAACATTTAACTACTATGGTGCAAAGCAAAGCGGCTTAAGCTGGAGGTCCACACCACACGTTCAATGCGTTTGTGCATCTGTCGGTTGCAAACCTAGTTTTTACATAATTTTTGTGTAATAGAATAGCTATCAGTTGATAGTGGAAATGTGGTTCTCTTGGTATTGCTCGATCACTCAAAAGCCTTTGATACGGTAGATCCCTTTATTTTATGTGAAAAGCTGAAACATATGTATGTTTAATTTCAGTAACACCTCGGCTAAACCTATGTTTCCGTACCTATCTGATCGTTCACAATCAGTGTTTCTACATAACCGTATGTCTACCAGAGTCAGTGTATCAAGAGGTGTGCCTCAGGGTTCGATTTTAGGGCATCTTTTATTCTCCATATATGCTAATGATCTTCCAGTTAAACTTAAATATTGTAATAAACATATGTACGCTGACGACGTCCAGGTATATCTCAGTAGCACAGTCAAAATTATGATTTAAGTAATATACATAAATGGGCAGCTGCAAATGGGCTTTGTCTCAATCCAAATAAATCAAAATGCATCGTAATTCATAAACGATTACTTTATCTTGATCGTGTTTTTGAGGTTAAGCTTAATAACAAACCAATCGAAGTCGTAACCTGTGTTAAAAACCTTGGAATTATATTCAATGACATCCTCTCCTGGACAAATCACGTAAACAGTGTTGTGGGAAAAACATATGGTATGTTGAGAACACTCTGTTGAGAACAGCCTGTACTCCATTAAACATTAGAATGCTTCTTGCTAAAGGCCTAACTATAATGTGCTTAATGAACCTTAAGCAAATGTGCGAATACAAACAATCAAATGTATACAACTATAATGTACTTAAAACACTTTTCGTTAAGTTTCGTCAAGTGTCATTTGCTTAAGGAAAGTGCGGTCAATTTCGCTCTTCCTTAAGCAAATGACACATAATAGATACATATAATTGTTTACAATTAAAAGATGCAACCGCAGTTGCTTTTTTTAGTACTTTTTTTATTTTAGTTTTCGTTTACTTTAAAAATTAATAAAAGATAAACATAGATTTACTTGTTTATGGTAATATATTTATAACTTTTACAAATTAAATGACATTTCGTCAAAAATATTACATTTTAAAGAAATAAAAACGAAAATAGTTTTCCAAAAGTACAAATGTTTGCAACTAAGTGTAGAAAGTCTTTAAACTCAATAAGTACAATATAGCCACCTAAAAGTCTTCAGTAATTTACTTAAGCATTTGACATGCTTTTCGTTGAATTTTGACACTAGCTTAAGTTTGGTTAAGCACATTTTAGTTGGGCCTTAAGGCTTATTTAATACCATCTTTGCTCTATGGATGTGAAATCTTTTCAAATTGCGATGCTGTTAGTAAACGTGAACTAAATTCCATTTACAGAAATATTGTGAGATATGTCTTTGGTGATAGAAGATATGGCTCAGTCACCATGTTTAACAATAAACTTTTTGGAATCTCGTTTGAAAACCTCCTTAAATTACGAACTCTTTTGTGTTTGTACCAGATTGTCTATGAGAGAACACCAAAGTATCTACATGACTAACTTAGATTTGGGAGATCCAGTAGGGGTAAAAGAATTATCGCCATTAGGTATAGAACGCTTATATCTGAGTGGCAATTTTTTATCAACGCCATACGACTTTGGAACGAACTGCCATTATCACATCCAGCTATATAGTAACGCATCAAAATTAAAAATTGAAGTTTTGAAATCATACGCTTAACTTTTATAATGATTTTGTTTAATGATTTTTGTTTCATGATTTTTATGATTTTCTTTATTTTTTCCTGATTGTCTTTATGATAATAAATTCTAATTAATTTTTTTTCTTTTTGTCAAAATGTTTAATGTTTAAATAAGATATTATTAATATTATATGTATATACTAACATATTTTATATTATATAATCTTATTTTGAATTGTATATGTAATTCTTAAAAACAACAAATTAACCTGTTTAGCTTTATAAAATCCTATGCTGTAATTATAAGATTTAATCTTGTTGCATAGGACAGTCGATGAAATAAAAATAAATAAATAAAATAGCTTTGAAAACACAGCGTGCCGACATTTTGTCGAATTTTTTTGGGAATGAAACGTACGATTGATTTGAAAAAAATTACTAAATGCAGTTACTAAATAGCTCAAATGGCAACACTGGATATTAGCTAAATTAAATTATATCATGGTCAAATTTTATTAAGAGAGAAAGTGATCCCGTACGAATAACAGATAATATTATAAAATATACCCTATAATATGTTTTGAAATTATTAAAAATATCAAACGATTTCAAATATTGTAAATGATCTCTGGAAATCTAAATAAGTGAATTATTTAAAAAGGTAGTTTAAAAGCCGATAGAACGAGTAAAGAGAAGTTTTCAATATTTTTGAAATTTTTTTTAGTATGTACTCTTATTTAATTTTTAATTATACCATTTAAGTAATTGCGAATTGTAAAGCGAGACATTATTTGAACAGGTGTTTAAATTGTGTTACATTAATCCTGTATGAAAAAATAATGAGTGAAAATTTTTAAACTATTTTGATAAAAATAATATTGTTCATTTCAAATAAAAAAAATGTAGCAAAATTTTAAATTCGTTGAATCTTTAAAAAAAAATACTATTAATCTTTTAATGAGAATCCAAAATACAAAAATAAAAACAAAATAGTACTTTGCTGAGAAAACGAAAATAAATAGATTTTTTCTGATATTTTTATAGATATTTTGTTTTTGTGTAAAAGATAAAAATATTTCAAATGAAAATTTGGTGGTAAATAGTCTGATTGTGTTGTTCAAACGAAACGGTTGTGTAAAAAAGAATAATTTAAAATTCAAAACTTCTGGTATTCGAAGTACACAATAATAAAAACATAATTAAAACAAAAAAAACAAGATAAAGGATATTAAATAATATATTATATTTTTTTTTAAATAAAATATTTACAGGTGTGTAAAGAAAGTGAAGAATACATTTTTAAATTCAAAAACATAAAAAATATTGAGAATAATTTTTAAATCTTAATGTTTGCCACAAAAAACAAAACATTTATTATATAAGTTCAGGAAAAAAACATGATTGTTAAAAGCGACTGATCAATGCAATTTTTTTACAAAAAGGAGGAGCAAACAAAACACAATTAAAATATACATTTTTTGCCTTCAATTTTTTGTGGAATTTAAATATTAAAGTGCATTGTCACAAATAAGCACAAAATAAAAAAAAAATTGCGATATATAAAAGAAAGATTAAAATAAAAAAATTAACAAAAACAACAGTTTTAGAAGGCCACCAACAATTTAATTGATCGAACACAAAAAGCACTAAAAAATATATTTACAAAAGAAATTTAAAACGAAGAAAAATTAACACTTTTTCAAAACTATTTTGAGTAGCGTAAGGTGGTTTCCTGACTCTCTCCTTTCTCTCAGTTTCCTACATTTTTTTTCTATTTTTAAATTAAAAAATATATCATGTTTTTTTCTCAACTTTAACTAATGAAAATCTTTTGTTAAGAGCAAAAACATGAACAATTTTAAATTCGAAACTGAATTAAATATATTTGCTCTCACTTTTTTTCTTAATGGTCTTTTTTTATAATCCAAATATTTTGAAAATATTTTTTTTGTTTTTTAATTATATTTCTTAAGTTTTGTATTCAAATATGTTGGCCAATATAAATACACATCTTTACAAACAGTCATTTGAACAAAAATAAAACCACCTACGCGTTGTTTTGAAATTTTGTTAAATGTAATATTTTTAAAAAAATAAAATAAACATAAAAATTTTAAATAAAGTAAAATTTTAACATTTTAAAAATTATTTTGTGCAAAAAATAAAAGTATTTTTAATTCTATGTTTAATAATATCTCATTTTTTAAGATTAAAAATGGAAAAAACGAATAGACCTCAGCGTAATCGTCGTCACAGTAGGTTGGTTGATGATAATGATGATTTGTGTTAAAAAGATGTTAAATCATAAAACATTATGTTATATGATTTCATTATAACAAAATTATGCATGCTTGTTTGTTTTTTAATTAATAATAAATTGATCTTTTATAAATAATTTAACATTTTCTTTTGTTGCATAACTTAGCTTTTTTATAGTCAATTTTATCGCACAAAACTTTGAAAATATTTTCATTAAAGAAGGACATTCAATAGTTTTCTTTTAATATCTAGGAAATCCTTTTTAATATGAAAATATTTGCCGTATTCACAAAACCTTTTGTAGCCTTGTATCGATTGTATGTAGTATGAGAAAAACATAGTGAACGTTGCATTTTAATACAACATACAATCAATACAACAATACAAGGTGTTTTGTGAATTCGGCAATTGTATGCATATTTTTAATTTATAACGGTAGTGATAACAAAGTTTATTTGGTACAACATTCTTTTTTTACTTCGGATATCCAAAAATGTATGCCTAGTTGACAATTCTAATTAACGTAAGGTAGCTTCCAGGTAATTTTGAAGGATTGGGTGACTAAGCTATAGTAGGGTATTATGCGATTGTGCTGACGTCTGTAACGCATTTAATTATGGCTTCTAAACCATATTTAGCCAAAGCTTTGTACACTTGCATACATTTCGGAGGAACGCATGGAAGATGTTAAAAATGTGAAACGCGTTCACATTTTATCAATAAAAAATGTCACCATTTCTGGAAAAAAACTTATATTTGTTTAAAATACTTTCTTTCTACAAAAGTGCCAAAATTTAAAAAAAAACGGCAAAATGTATTTGGAATTAATTTTGTTTAATAATAAAAAAAAAAAAACAATTAAACAAAAAATTGCAAAATGTAAAAATTGACAAATGGTAACGCTGCTTTCAAACAAATGCCATTTTGCCAGTGATGCCACAATAATATTAGAATTTATTGCCACTTTTCTAGTGATGACACTAAATAATCGGAAGATTTAGAGTGCAATAAAGGGCATAATATACCACACAAATTGCTTGGCAAACATCAACTTTGTTTTTGCTCAATTTATCATTTTTGTTTTGTTTTCAATGAATGCAGACGCCGATTGTGCTGAGGCAATTTTACTCGCCATATGTTTAAAACAGAGAAGAAATATAAAAGAAAGAGAAAGAATTTTGGAGTAAAGACTACTCTAACAACGAGCTGTTTTGGGGCAAACAATGCTGTTAAAACATAAGAACTTATGGCTGAAAATAATTTAGTTGATACTTCTTCTACGTCTTAACTCTGCAAAGTTTTCGCTGAAATTATTACTTTAAGCACTAGACACAACAAAAAATTTGACAAATATCCAACATGTCTGCCAGATATTAATATTTCTACATACATTGCTTCAAAGCAAACTCCCCAATTAACAACACAAAATATTTGTACAAACGTAAAATTGTGACCTGTTTGCCAAGCTATTTATGTGGTTTATTATGCCCTTAAGATAGAAACATCTTGTAAATATGTTGATTTCTTATGGGAAAATTGCAACATATTCGCAAATTAATGGTAGATGTTAGATGTTGACCAGTGTGAAAAGGCCATAAAGTGAAGTTGTGTTGGTGAGCGAACTACCCAGAAAACATAATTAGTTTATGCAACAAAGTGCTCTGTATCTTCACTTTCTAATTTATAAAATGTGACGAATTTGACTTATTTCGTTGCTTTAAACAAATTAACTTTAGGTAAGAAAATATTTCCTCACATAAATAATTAGAGGAAAAAAAGATAAATATTTTAAAGAATGTATTGACGAAATAATAAGCAAACGTTCCCATATTCTCTTTGTTAATATCATTTAGTTATATACATCTCATTTTCAAAGTAGAATTATTAAGCTAGGGTTACACGATTGCCGCAATGAAAAAATTTGTAACAATTTTTATTGTGCTAATTTGGAGGACAATAAATCGATTGTCCCAATCAAATTTTCTGCAGTTACACGATTGCCTCAAATTTCATAAATTTGGTTGCCGTAAATTTGCGCACAACGATTAAGGGCCAATAATTGCCGACTTCCAGTTACACGATTGCTATGGTATGCGGCAACACTGAGAAACAACGGTTGTGTTTAATTAAATTTTTTGTTTTGCTAACATGAATTACACTTTTATATCTGTAAAAAATTTATTTAATTAAGTGAAAATCATTTCTTCTCAAAAGAAAATTGCAGCTGCTATAATTATTTTGTGTGAATTGGATACAAAGAAAAATGAAAAAATGTGTGTTAAAAGAAGTATTTGGGTCAGAGAGTGCCTCACAAAAAAAAAAAAAAAACATTAATGAAGTTTAGAGAAATCGAAAATCAAAAGTTTTTATTTAAAAATGTCATACGTATGGCCGAACAAACCTTTAAGGAATTGTTGCAACTAGTGTCTCCACTTATTAAAAAACAAGACACATATATACATAAATAATAATTAATTTATTTACAACAGTAAAAATTAATTTTACTTACAGATATAATATTCCACGACTAAAGAAAAAATTAATATTGGCGCTTATTGCCCACTTTGATTGCCGCTCAAGAAACCAATAAATATTGGCGCAATTAACACATTTCATTGCCGTATTATTGTCTATCGAGCAGTTACTCGATAGCCGTACCAGGGCTGCATTTGATTGGGCCAAATAAGAATAGTATTGTCGAAGGTTGCCGTATGAGCCAATAAATTGTGAAATTACACGATTGGTGCATAAAGTGAAAACCATATCGGGCATGCTGCTGGTGTCTTATAATTGAGAGTTTTTCTGTAGACAAAGGGGCAATACAACAAAAGTGAAATATATGTGTAAAAACAAATGTGTAATAGTCTCTGTCTCTCTTTAAAAAATAAATAAAGCAAAAATACGTAATTTTTTTTTTTTTTATTCTCTTATTAAAGTCAACATATTGTATGCACCACAAGCTAACTCATAATGAGCTAACTTATGGTTATCTTAAAGTTATGCAGTGTGAGTGAGTACTGACTCGTACTGCGGACATTGCGTGTAAAAACTGAATAGCTTTAACCATGTAAATGAGTTAGCTTGTGAGTTACCTCTGACTAACTTCTGATTAACCATGAGTTAACTTTAAGCTAACTCATTTTCCGACAGGGAACAGATGCGACATGTGCAGCATATGTTTTAATAGTCCATTCCATCATTTTTATAACTTATTATATGCAATAAAACTTGAAAAAAAGAGAAAACAATTAATTATTATTACTTTCAACGAACTTCTATTGAGACTTTATTAGTTGTAGAAGCTATGCGGATTTTATGGCCTCATGTATATTTTGGCTAAAATGAAGATCATGCTAATTTTCTTACGGCTTCTGCGCAATCATAGCTGTAGACTAGGAGAGAAAAGTGTTCAGCAAACTTATCCGAAAAAACTGTATCTAGACGCCAAAATTGCTTACAATGTGGAAAAATTTTAATTTTTTTTGCCATTTTTGGCCGATAGCTGCCAAACTGTGAAACATTTAGTAAAATAATCTTCAGAGAAAATTCTTTTTTTTAAAACGTTCATATTTTTTCAAAATTTCCAACTGTATTTCACATCAAAAGTTCGAGAAATGTATGAAAAATGTTGCAAAAAATAAATTAATTAATCGAGTTTATGTGAGCAAGATTTCTCTGAAACGGCAAAAAGAAAAACATTGAAAGACATGGCATTGAACATAGCAGCGTAAAACAGCTAAGCTTAGTTACAATGACAGACATGCTAAGACAGTATGTTTGACTTGGCATAAGATGTCTTACCACCTTGTTTGAGTTGCCATGGCATAGCAATGCCATAATTGTCTATATATATAATTCAACAAGACTTTGAAGTTGTTATGAAATCGATCTCTTCTAAGGAGCTATAGTATATGCGACTTGTCTTAGATAAGGATCAGTAAAGTAAAATGCTTTAAAAGTCTTCAGGATAGTTCACACAGATCGCTTCGCTCTGCACCGATGAAGAAGCTGTTCACTATGCTGAATTAGCTGCCGATTGATCTAATAACTAAAAAGATCCGCGGTTGGGCTGAATACAGTCGATTGTTGGTCGATACATGTCTTTGGTCCTACCAATTTCTTTCCAACTCTTCAAGTGCCTTAGCAAACTATACTATTGCATTCCAAAACCATTTTTGGTGCATTATTCACAGCGCACTTTCCTAATGGGAATGGGTTGTCTGACGAAAAGCAGTCATCTAATCTAACCCTAAGGGTCTATACAGATGGTTCAAAGGCAGGCAGTAAGGTGAAGGATTCTTCATTCAGGAACCAGAAACTACGGTTTCTTTTCGTCGCTAGACGACAGCAGCGGTCTGCAAATGAAAATCACTGCTATAAAACGGGCAGTTTGCATGCTAATGTATTATCGTATATTTCAGGAAAACGGATAGCAAAACTGCCCTTGCAGCCCCAGGGGCTTATTGACATCAAGATTAATTGCGGAATATAAGATGTCTGTGAATGAGGTAGTAAAGTAGTTTTAGGTAACGCTGGCATTTATCCCAGAGCACGGAAAAACAACAATGTTCGCGCTAACTACTCTTTAAGCTATTTAAATGAAGAGGAGGGTGAAACAAATCTCCAGGATATTAGGATTAGGCATTTTGTGAAACCAGAACTGCCCAGTTTAGATGTTTAATCTGTGATAGGACTAAGGTTGAATTATCTTTTCAGCAAACTTTCGATATAGTTGGTCGCTCTTTCTGGGTATTACAGCCGGAGTTAAAGCAAGCTGTTCTTATGACCGACGAATGCGCATTGAACCTTACTTTGCCTGAAATCACTTGCTCAATCGACCTTTGCATGTCCATATAAATCTTGTGTACAAAGAACAGTTGGAAATTGTAAAGATGATTTTATAAAAACTGCTTTTATTGGCTAAAGGACAAAACCTATTGAAAATAGTAAAAATCGTTACGAGATTTTATCCTTCTGATAGTGTGCTTTAGCGTCCATTAACGTTCTTACTATGTTTGTATTCAGTTAAAAATTTTTAACACTAATAAATCCCAAACAAATATCGGCATGTAAACCACACCTACCTTTACATAATCCTTACTGCCTATTTCACTAAATGCGAACGAACGCTTTCTATCGACATCGTGAAATTGGCAGTTAATCTCACAAGAATTTTTTTGCGGTTCCCGGAAAAGAGAAAACCAATTTTTATTTGTTATCTTCTTTTCTGCATTGAAACAAGAGGAGTAAGTGTAGAGTATGATAGAGGTCACATGAAATAATAAGAGGAAATATTTCGGTAAGATATTTTCTGTAAAGGGCCCAAAAAACATTTCTCTACTAATGGCTGTTTTGGCAAGAATGGGACTGATAAAGATTTCTTTAGAATTAGAAATAAATAAATCAACTTTACCTATTATTTGATCTAGACCTCATTTTAACAAGACTGCACGTTAAAATTATTGTTAATATTTTATGTGCATTAAATTATCTGCTTGTTTAACAAAATAAACTAGTTATTTTTATAATGAATTAATAAGCAAAATTCTATTCTATACATGTTTAGGCGTGCTTGGCCACCAGAAGATGATTTGCATTTTCCCCGTCCTGCCAAACGTTTGTTTACACCTGAAATCAAACGTATGCTTAAAGAGTGGCTGGTGCGTAGACGTGAGAATCCCTATCCCAGTCGTGAAGAGAAGAAACGTCTTGCCATAGAGACTGGTTTAACTTATACACAAATCTGTAATTGGTTTGCCAACTGGCGGCGTAAGCTCAAAAATTCCGAAAGAGAAAAATCGAAAAAATCGTGGGGACATTTAATCAAACATTACAATAACAACGCCAAAGGAAATGTAGAACAGTTTAGTATATCATCCGAGGATAGTATATGGGAAGAAGAGGAGCAACAAAGACGAAATAAAATGAATGAACTTTCCTTAAACAGTGGTAAATACGATGATGAGGATGACGAAGACTCATCGATATGTGATA
The DNA here is from genome assembly GCA_943735925.1 of Pollenia amentaria. Taxonomy (NCBI): domain Eukaryota; kingdom Metazoa; phylum Arthropoda; class Insecta; order Diptera; family Polleniidae; genus Pollenia; species Pollenia amentaria. Next base: position 178,995,609 of record OX031007.1, on the reverse strand, counting down.
TTGAAGAATCTAATGAATCTACTGATATGGAACGTAACACTAGTTGTGGCAGTGGAGAGACACAAATATTAGACGTGAAGTATACACCAAATTATTACATGGAAACCATGACAAGGAGCAAAGATCCTGTGGAATTATTTATAGGAAGAGAAGTTGATATTTTGCCAACTAAAGCTACGTGTCAAATAACGAGTGGATCGAGTAGTAGTGATAGCGCAACTAAAACAAAGTACAAACAAAAAATTATGGAAAAATATTTAAGAGATACAAATGATTCCATGCAAATGAACGGCAATATTAAGTTACATCCTCAAGGACAAAATCATGGACAATTTCCAGCGACATATGTAAATGGCAATAACACAACAATTATAAAATCAGGAGCAGAACTATCCAAGTGGCTTGAAAGTGCCGCAAAGTTTCAACCCAATAAAAACAATTATTATATAGAATGGAATAGTAAAAGGTAAAATAAATATTAATATTAAATTTGTTTAAAATAAGGGACTCATTTATCTTCTTAAATTTTCAGAAACAAACTTGAGAAAAAACCCATTATTACCAAAACATTTCTACCAAATACGAACTGTGTTAATCTTCAGACTTCAAACACAACTGTAACGATGTTACCGCTATTGTATTCCACCTCACCCTTAGTACAAAGAGAACATTCTCCGGATTGCCAGCATCATCAGCATATTTATAATGTCATACATCACAAGGATGAATTAGATGCTGCTGAGGCTTTGGCCAATTTGGCCTTTAATTGTCGTCAAAAAATGTTAGATTCTGCCACAAATAGTAGAAACTCTCTTTCATGGCCCTTAAATCCGATAAGTTCGTGATTTATTTTAACAGAATTGAAGCATTTAGGTTTAAATGGTGTAGAAAAGTGAAAGATTATATAAGACAAAAGCATTCCAGCACGAGATTTTATTGATTAAAAGTGCGGAAGAAAATATATTACAATAGAAAAATTCTTTAATATTCAGAAGACTAAAACGAATGTTTATTATTTAATATATATGTAGATACATACATATCTATACATATATATGTGTATATATACATATTTATGTATATGTATATTGATATGTATATGTATATACATATATATATATATATATATATATATACATATATATATGTATATATACATTACATAATACATATGTATATAAAATAAAATATACTAATTAAAAAACTTAATACGATTTTAGCAACGTTTTTTTTAAATATGTGGGCATTGAATATCGAAGAGTTTTTGGATAAAAAATTTTTTTCGTGAAAAAATTCTCTTCTTTTGCAGAAAAAAATTTGGTTTTCTAATTTCCAACACTTTTCGATTACTGGGAAGTTCCGGAAATTGTATTTAAAAAAATGTATAAAAAATTATATATTTAAATTGATTGTATTATTGTTAACGAAAAGTTGTTGCTTTTGATTCTTAATTCTAATGCCGTTTTTTTTTTATTATTATTGTTTAAAGCTTTTGAAATTTTAAATAAATTAATTTCTTACTATCTTACTATCCCTCTAATACCGGCCGCCCAAAACTCTCCTAAAAGCTCCTAGTAAAAAGAACCAAGTCCATCGTTTCCTGATTGACTCCCAGGCCCTTATCAGTCGCTGATAGTTCACTAATTGGCGGCAGAAACTTGCCCGATACCAATATTACTACATCACCTGCGTAGGCCGCCCCTTCTGTCTTATCCTGTCAAAATGACCTAAAATTACATTGAGAGATAAGAGCCATAATAAGGGAGAGGGAACTCGTTACTATGGGGCCCTCCTAGTCACCAGTTTTCTTAGGCGTTCGTTTCCCCATTCCGAATGAATAACTCTGCTGCTAAGCTTCAGAGTTATCCATTCGACCAAGAATAACGGAATCCTTAAATAACCCAGTGCCTGTCTGATAGCCTATATCCTCAAATTGGTAAAGACACACTCTATATCCAGGAATACCGCCAAGGTGTATTCTTTGTTTTGATATCCCCGCTGTATATAACACACCACAACATGAAGCGCACTCTCAAGATAGGCGTGTTGGGCGCCGCTGATGATGCCGGCACAATCTTCGTCCTCAGATGTAGATCAATCAGTCTTCCTAATGTCTTCAAAATCAAAGACTATAGGCTAATGTCTAACATCCTAAGGTTTCGAGTTACAGGTTTAACCTGTCTTAGGTATGAAAATAATCCTGACCTCCCTCCAACCTCTAGGAATGTATCCGTTTAGCACACAGACCCTAAATAGTTCAACCAGCAATAGGAGTGATGATCGCTGGATATTTTGTAGCATTGCCCGAAAGATCCCATCTTGTCCTGCCGATTTGCAAGACACAAAGGTATTAACCGACCATGTTACGTTATCCAATGTGATCGTATCCCCCACCGCATCCCTTACCTAAGCTCCCAAATACGAAACTGAGAAGGAGTTACCACACTCCATCTGTCCCCCCGGCCCATGATCCACACACCATGGAAAGTGAGTCTCCATAAGCAAACAGAGAGATTCAGAGCTAGATTCCGTCCATGAATCGTCCATTCTCTGAATCAATCCCGGAACTGAGGGTTCTTGATTAAAATTCTTCTAAGCCTGAACAACTCATTTATAGAATCAACTGACCCGCTAAATTTTATCCACAAGTCCCTTTCGCCCTCCTTTATACCTATTATAGCTTGTCCTGAAGTTACTCCAATCATCATCCCTACGCGCATGCTTTGCCCTATCGAATAACTTTCGAAAAGGGGACCTTTGAGTCTTCCACCTTCTCGGTTGCGTGCGCCTGCCCGGAAAGTCCAACAGACAAGATCGCTCCTAGCTACGAGTCATCATCTTTGTAAGGGTACCTACCAATTGATCCTCACCAGTCGTGTGTAACTCTAACGTTACTATTTACGAATCCCGAAAAATAATCCCAATTCCTACTCCTTGGATTCCTATATGGACACCTTCTTAACTTTTCAAAGATTAGACTAAAGGACAGACGACTATGGTCAGAGAAAGAAAATCCAAAAGCCACCGCCAATCATCTACTAAGTCCCTATGATTCGTCAATGTTATATATGTATATTACTGCCTCCCTTTCCTTAGTTCTGAACGTTGGCATATTCCCACTAATTCGGTTGAGACTGCTTTACAGTGATGCAAGTTTATATGCACCACTTTCAGTTTCTTAGGGTCGATAATTTTTAGGAAACCTAAATCAGATAGACCCCTTTCTAAATATCGCAACCGCTCTCATTGAATGCAGCTTTTTGAGAGACTCCTGGTCTACTGCGAAACGGAAGACTCTCTTTTTTGGGACTCACTGTCGGATATTATTAAAACATTAGTGGGTAATTCATTCCCAGGCCTAGCTCCCTCGTGCAATGAAGAATCTTTCTAGGCTATATTTTCTAGAAAGGTTGAGGAAACTCTCACACCACTGTTGGATTTTTTATAATTCGATCGGCTCTCCGATGTGACCTGTCCTGTTGCATTCTGTCGAACAATGGGTTTCTATACCCTCGGCAATTTAATCTCAATCTCGAGTACGACCGCAGAAGTCTACGGTTCAACCTTCTGGTCCTGGCCATAGCCGAAATCATGGTTATTTCGTGCTCATCATCAGAGCTCAAGGTGAGATCACCGAGTATTTTCGATGCCCCAGTACGAGACAGATAGTCGATTCAATTCTGTCATTAACTGACTTTCCTGCAGCAGAATATGAATAACCAGCAGATCCCAGTCTGAGTCTGACACCGAACCTGCTGAGTTGTCAGTGATATTCCCCACACCAACTTCTGTCAATACATTCGTTTCATGTTCTTTTTAAATTTTCCAGTTTTTAAGTCCCACGAGTAAGCACGTTTTAAAAAGGACAACTGACCTTTGGCATCAGTGTCAGAGGAAAGCTGTTCGCAACTAGTTAATGTTTCACTTTTTTAAGCAGTCCCCTCTAATTCATATTCTAGACTGAGACGACCTTTATTTGCATTCTTTCTATTTTACTGGTCCGTAAATTTATGTATTTTAATGAATAATTGAAATAAAATGAATGAGAATTTTAACCAACCGCAGCAAGTATGTATGTAATTGAAAAGCATTTAACTATTGAAGAAAGCAAAAAAAAAACATAATTTTGTTGCTTTTAAACATGTTATCTTAAATTTAAAATAACACATACAATGTTTTAAAATATTATAATTTCAAACATATTTTTGTTATTATTAAGCATAAAATGGATGAATTTAACCATAATATGGTTGCCGGTGACAATAATATGGTTACAGTAAGCATAAAATATTTATGTTTATGGATGTACATGGATGTACAGGTAGCAGTTTTGAAGACAATTTGATAAAATTGAAGCTTCCTTAGAATTATCTTCTGATCACACACCTACAATTCTTACTATAACAAGCCCTAATAGAATTGTATCTCCGTCTGGTTACTTAGTGACATCAGCCACCACACAAATAAATTGGTTAAAATATAAAAAAATATCACACTACTGAAAATGCACTGCACTGAAAATTTTCCGCTCAATACATCGGAGAATGTAAATCTTTCTATTCTAAATTTTTACAATTATCTTAAACTCGCTGTTCAACATTCTAGCATATTCCTCAAAAATATCAAAAATAGTAAAATATATTCTACAGATGTCGAGCGTCTCTTGACTGAAAAAGGGAGAGCTCGAAGAGAGTGGCATTTACACAACTCCCCTCAACTTAAAAACTTACTAAAAGAGTGCACAAAAACGCTAAGAAAGTTACTGCAGTCTCAGAAAATGGCTTCCCTGGAAAAATATCTTAAGGAACTTGATGTAACTCCTCAATCTGACTACTCATTATGGCGTGCAGCTAGAAATCTTAAAAGTCCAGTTATCACTAACCAATCATTAAGAAACTCAAATGGAAGTTGGGCACGAAATGATATAGAAAAAGGAAATCTTTTTGTTAATCATTTTAAAACCGTATTAACCCCTCATACATCTTTCGATATTGCGGTCGAGTTACCACCTGTTGCTGTTAGAGCAGCTGTTCCACTAAGATTTGATATAACAGAAATCGAAAAGGCTATTCATAATTTAAACCCCAAAAGCCCCTGGTGTTGATAAAATCAGTAACAAAATGCTTTTGGGGCTACCCAGCATAGCAAAGAAAATTATTCTAATAATTTTAATGCTATTTTACGCCTTGAATACTACCCAAAAGAATGGAAAGTGTCCTTAATTACCATGATACCTAAATCAGGAACGGATCCCACAAAAGTTGAGTCATATAGTCCTATAAGCTTATTGTCTAATATATTAAAGCTGTTTGAGAAGCTGTTAGTGTCAAAACTAGCCCCAATTTTAAACAAAAATTGATGTATCCCTAACCATCAATTCGGCTTTAGAAGACAACACAGCACAATTGAACAAACCCATCGTATAGTAAACGCCATAAGAAAAGCCTTTGAAGAAAGAAAATATTGCTCCGCTCTCTTCATCGATGTTCCTCAAGCTTTTGATAAAGTCTGGCATGAAGGCTTATTACATAAATTGAAGCTAAACATACCAGTAAACACACACAAGCTGTTAGAAAACTAATTAGTCGGTCGAAATTTTATTATTAAAGAAGAGGTGTTTTTAAGTTCTCCTCAGCCAATTGACGCTGGAGTCCCTCAGGCAAGCATCATGGGCCCACTGTTATACTTAATATATACCTCAGACATGCCAACAAATAACCACACCCTAACTTGAACATTTGCTGATGATTCAGCTTTTTTAAGCGTACACGAAAACTATCATGAAGCATCTGGTTACTTGCAGGATCATATATTTGAACTGGAAAAGTGTTTAAAACAATGGAGGATAAAGATCAATGAGCAAAAATGCGTACATATAATATTCACCTTGCGTCGGGAGTCATGTCCCCCTATTAAAATCAATAATCATTTAGTGCCCCAACAATCGCATGTAAAATATTTCGGTATTCATTTAAATCGGCGTTTAACATGGAAATGCCATATAGAAGCAAAACTAACACAAATGAAACTAAAAGCAATTCAAATTTATTGGCTTATTGAAAGAAATTCTGTTCTTAGCCTCGATTGCAAACTTCTACTTTACAACTCTATATTAAAGCCAATCTGGTGCTACGGTATTCAGCTATGGTGCACTGCCTCGGCCTCAAATGTCGAAAAAATTCAAAGGCGCCAAAACAAACTTCTTCAATTAATCACAGTCGCTCCCTGGTATGTTAAAAACTTAAATATTCACAAGGACCTCAATGTGCTATCAGTACAAACTATTATGACGAAGTATGCAGTAAAATATTTAAAAAGTCTTGAGTCGCACCCAACTCCACAACTCGAAATATTTAAAATGACAGCGGCCACTCTAGATTAAGGAGAAGAGATACTGCAGGACTCATCCGACGAGAAGAGGGCTACATATGTGAACAGAACCGTGAGGAGAAAAATTTTGGTCTGGCATTGGCACGACAAAAATAAAGTATTAGTATAAGAATTGAATAATTATTGTTATATTGAGAAAAAAAAAAGTTGATAAAATTTGGTACATTCGTCTTAATTACAATAAGGTCGAAGCCTTCTGAAAATGGCGAGAATCGGTCGATAATTTCACATGGCACCCATAAAAACTTCTTTGCGGAATAGTCTTTTTGCCCATAATTATTTAGATAAAATTTGGCTTAAACATATTTTATTGCAACATAAGTCATCTTACCAAATTTTATTTGACATTAGCAACCGTATAAATAACACTCCCGAAAAAAGCTTAAAATGCCATTACTTCCTTATAAAAGTTGGTATTGATATAAAGTTTGGCATTTTTTATATTATTGGTTTTATATTACCTACTATGTCATAGCAAAATTTTGAACTTGAAGGTCCCATATAAAACCCCTTTCCATAGACTTTGATGACTTATGGTTTCTTTTAAATTTAGTAGCTTTCTGTGGTTTTTAAAAATCATTAGCCTAGAATTGTTTTATTTTATTAAGTACTGAAACAAGTGTGAGTAGGGTTGAAATTTGATAAAAACTACACAATTTTGACTGTACGATGCTTTTTATCAAATGCTTTTTAAACCTTGGCCAAATCTGCATTCATATAAAAGCTATAGCCTTTAAAACAAGTTGGAGTGCTATATTAGGCTGTGTCGCATCTTTGATACCCTCCACCGACATTTCGAATATTTCAGAAGTAGGCTCTATATGATATCTTTATATTGAAATTGATTCATCTTTATAAAAACAGACGCCTGCATTCAAATTGGTTGCGGCTTAGACCTATATTAAATTATTGGCCGACAATCAGAAAGTTTTATGCTTTTCGTTTTTGAAACTTAAAATAGCTAGAGTAAAATATCATGATTCGTAACAGTTTAAGCCGAACAAAATGATGGTAAATTATCGACCAATCATGCCAAAATTCTGTAGTGATTTCTGTTATTTAAAAAAAAATTATAACAAATTTCAATACAGTAGTAATATTGGTTTTAGCGTTTACACTGAATTTTAGAAGGCTGCTTAATATGGGATCAAAAATACCGTATATCACAGAATTGCATGATATTTTTTCTGGCCATATGAAGCTAAGTTGGCACAAATTTTACCGCAATATTTATATCTGCTACGGTTTTAGGCGTATTTAATTAATTTCCCAGAGTGGGCTTCATATGGGGCCTATGGAAAATTTTGGACCGATCGTCACGAAATTTATTAGTGTGATGTCTAGTCCTATAAAACTGTAGAGTATTACATTTTATTATGACAGCATTATTTATTACGGTTTTAGGCGTAATAAACTGTTCCCCGAAATTATGGACAGATATTCACGAAATTTCACAGTTATGTACCAAATTTTATTACAAAAGGATTATTTGTTACGGCATTAGGCCTACTATGCTGTTTTACGAAAGTATGCTTTATATGGGGCCTATGGTAAGTTATGTATCGATCTTTACGAAATTTCACAATGTTTTTTCTGGTCATATAAAGCCGTGACGTACTACTCTTTATATATACTTTATGGGGTCTGAGATGTATAATTAGAAAGTTTCACACGGAATGAAAAACTTAGTATGCCAGGATTCACCACTTGTGCTAAAAAAAAGACATATATGCTCACTATGCTTCTTATACTAGTTTTAATAACAAGGTTGTGACAGTTTCTTCTTCCTGCAAGTAAACGGGCACGATCGGGCGGCCAAATTTTTTAGCATAGTTAGTGTATGAAACAGACAAAGTGCACATATCCGAACTTCTCGAAACTTCGTGTGACTTTAATAGTATTACTCTATTTAATTCCCAAAAACGACGTAAATGTAGGGCGTTTTGAGAACTCCGCCTACTAACGTAAAAAAATCTTAACATTTTTTAAGTCGAATTTAAATTAAAAAAAAATAAGCAACATTTTTTAATCAAATCAAAATAAGTAGTAATCGCTTGCAAATTTTACATAAAAAAAATTTGAAGCATAAAGTGTTGGCAAAAATTTACTTTTTTACCTTTATATTAAATACTATACGTTTTCATTTGACAACGTATCTACGTCATACACTACTACCTTAAAAATAATCGAAAAAGCTTATCAGAGGTGTTCTGGAAATCGAAAACGCAAAACGCAAGAATTAAAAAGTCGTTTTTTTGTAAAATTTGTATATTAAAAGAAATGCAAATACAATACAATACAAATATTTCTCTATTAAAAATTCTATAGAATTCTATAAGAAAATTATAAAAAATTGGATTAAATGATGAAACAGAACTGAGGCTGAACGATGTTTTTCATACAGTTTGACAAAAAATTATGCCAGAGAATGCGGTCGAGAAATAAAATCAATTTTATTTTGAAAGCGTTTTTTCTCATGCTTTCACATAGAGACAATTATTCTCCCAACAATGCTACCATACTTTCGTTCAATTTCATACATTTTGTAAACAAAGAAAACTAAGAAAAAAAGAAAACGAAAGAAATGAGAGAACATTTGCAGTTGCGGTCGACGTTTTAATTATGGGCTTAAAGGCCATGTCAGATAAAAATTTTGCTTCGCGTTGCGTTACCGATTCGCTTTGACATCTAAGATAAAATATACATACTTATACGAAACATGTCACATAAAGTACTTTCAAAGCAGAGCGAAGCAAAAAGTTAGCCAACTCTCATCTTTTTGCGCGCTTTGACAATTGGCTAGTATAATTTTCTTTTTTTTTAATTTTTTTTTGCCAAATTCAATTCCAAAAAACCGTCCAATTAAATTTTTAACTTTAAGTTTTGTAACAAATAATTAAATGTACAAATTACCAACCGCTTTTATAAGTAAACAAACAATGCGTGAGTGTTGTCAAAGTTTTCATTGTGGCATACACCTTTTGCTTTGCGTTTTTCTGCCGAAGGTAGAAACGTCACGCAAAGCGACAAAGTTGTATCTGACACGGCCTTAAGAATTTTTGCCTGAAGTTGAAGACTCAATTCTGTTTCATCATTAAGAGTGTAAGAAAAAGAACTAAAAATTCTTGCGTTTTGCGTTTTCCAGAACACCCCTGTATGTTTGTTTTGTTTTGTTTTTTACCGATTTCTAAAAATAGTAAAGAGATTTTTGGCTGATTTGTATTGCTGGAATAAATAAATTAAGAACAGTTTACGGTTTGTAAATACTCGATATTTTTTATTTTTCGAATTTATTCTAAGAGCTAAATTTCAGTTATGTATATTAAAGCTTTTTTTTGTAATAGTTCTATTTCTTATGAAAAAGAAATAATTTCCAGATTCGGTTTGTAAATACTTAAAATAAATTGTTTTTTTTTTATTAAATTTTAGGTGTGTTCATTTACTAAAAATTATTACGAACTTGTAAGAATTGTTACTGAAAAGTGTTCATAACCCAAATTTGCAAGTAGAGAGCTTCAAAAGGAAGTGATAAATTGAGAGACAGCGTTAACATTATGCGGCTAAAGTCGCATTTTACCCCTTTTTTACTGCCCTGGAAACTTTCATTGCCCCTTTTTTATACCCTCAACCTCCACTAGTGGTGAATGAGGTTATACTAAGTCTCTAAGTCTGCATTCACACGTTTCATCTTTTGATGCACAACTCTTGTGTTTTTAGGAGAAAGTGGGTTGGCACGGAGAAGCCTGTTCTCGGTCAGTACGCCTTGTATTTTTATTTGTAGGTAAAAAATTAACTCAATATTTTATCATAGCTTTTAGTAGATTTTAAAATCATCATCAATAAAATAAATTAAAGTTAATTCGCATAACATGTGAAATATATCATATTTCTAGCCAAATATTTATACTTTTAATTATAATGCTGGGTACAGACGGTGTAATCTACATCAAGGCAATCTCAAAATATCAACACGTTTTGATGTTGGATGAAATCTAAAATGAATGAAAATTAACGAAATTTGCTAGATTGCATAAATGCATTGAACTTTCTGTACCCAGCATAACTGATAACTGTTTTCACTCACCTCATCAATTCATGGAAAATTGCGAAAAAAAAGAATTCGCTTCTTTTACAAAGTACGGCAACTCCTTTTCTATGCTCTTGCAATGTAAACAAATGCACGTTGACAGCAACAAAACGCACACTTTCACACAACAACAATTCTACCAGATAGCATATCGGAGCACTCCCAATTGCATTGAATTCTACTTTAATTTGGTGAAACTTTACACGCAATTTTTAAAACTTAATCGATTAAAATCCATAAAACTTTTATTAAATATACAAAATTTAACACTTATTTTACAAATTAATGCAAAAATATTATTAAAAACTTTAATTTATTTAGCAATTAATTATTAAGAAAACTTTTCACTACCAAAACACAACCGGTTGAAGAACTAAACGCGCACAAACTGAAACAACTTCAGACAGTTAATATTTTTAAGATAATGTGGCTCAGATAAGTTGCGGTACTGCCATTTAAAGATATTACGCTTTTATTTAGCAAAGACCTTCACTGTGACTTAACTTTAATTTTAGCAGCTGGCAGTTATACTTAGCAAGATTCAAGAAGAGATATTGTTTAGACTGGCTGGAACCAATAAACAGCGCAAGCACATTTCATACACAATTTTTAAATTTTTTCATTTTTGTTTTATTTTTTATGAATGCAGACGACGATTGTGTGCGGCAATTTTACTCTGCATTCAAATTGGTTGCGGCTTAGACCTATATTAAATTATTGGCCGACAATCAGAAAGTTTTATGCTTTTCGTTTTTGAAACTTAAAATAGCTAGAGTAAAATATCATGATTCGTAACAGTTTAAGCCGAACAAAATGATGGTAAATTATCGACCAATCATGCCAAAATTCTGTAGAGTGATTTCTGTTATTTAAAAAAAAATTATAACAAATTTCAATACAGTAGTAATATTGGTTTTAGCGTTTACACTGAATTTTAGAAGGCTGCTTAATATGGGATCAAAAATACCGTATATCACAGAATTGCATGATATTTTTTCTGGCCATATGAAGCTAAGTTGGCACAAATTTGTTACGGTTTTAGGCGTATTTAATTAATTTCCCAGAGTGGGCTTCATATGGGGCCTATGGAAAATTTTGGACCGATCGTCACGAAATTTATTAGTGTAATGTCTAGTCCCATAAAACTGTAGAGTATTACATTTTATTATGACAGCATTATTTATTACGGTTTTAGGCGTAATAAACTGTTCCCCGAAATTATGGACAGATATTCACGAAATTTCACAGTTATGTACCAAATTTTATTACAAAAGGATTATTTGTTACGGCATTAGGCCTACTATGCTGTTTTACGAAAGTATGCTTTATATGGGGCCTATGGTAAGTTATGAATCGATCTTTACGAAATTTTACAATGTTTTTTCTGGTCATATAAAGCCGTGACGTACTACTTTTTATATATACTTTATGGGGTCTGAGATGTATAATTAGAAAGTTTCACACGGAATGACAAACTTAGTATGCCCGGATTCACCACTTGTGCTAAAAAAAAGACATATATGCTCACTATGCTTCTTATACTAGTTTTAATAACAAGGTTGTGACAGTTTCTTCTTCCTGCAAGTAAACGGGCACGATCGGGCGGCCAAATTTTTTAGCATAGTTAGTGTATGAAACAGACAAAGTGCACATATCCGAACTTCTCGAAACTTCGTGTCACTTTAATAGTATTACTCTATTTAATTCCCAAAAACGACGTAAATGTAGGGCGTTTTGAGAACTCCGCCTACTAACGTAAAAAAATCTTAACATTTTTTAAGTCGAATTTAAATTAAAAAAAAATAAGCAACAGTTTTTAATCAAATCAAAATAAGTAGTAATCGGTTGCAAATTTTACATAAAAAAAATTTGAAGCATAAAGTGTTGGCAAAAATTTACTTTTTTACAGTCAAAAAAGGTTTAACTTATTTTCAAAATTTTATATTATATAAATTTATAAATGTTATACGTTTGCGCCAATTATGTTCTGCCTTTATATTAAATACTATACGTTTTCATTTGACAACGTATCTACGTCATACACTACTACCTTAAAAATAATCGAAAAAGCTTATCAGAGGTGTTCTGGAAATCGAAAACGCAAGAATTAAAAAGTCGTTTTTTTGTAAAATTTGTATAGTAAAAGAAATGCAAATACAATACAATACAAATATTTCTCTATTAAAAATTCTATAGAATTCTATAAGAAAATTATAAAAAATTGGATTAAATGATGAAACAGAATTGAGTCTTCAACTTCAGGCAAAAATTCTTAAGGCCGTGTCAGATACAACTTTGACGCTTTGCGTGACGTTTCTACCTTCGGCAGAAAAACGCATTTTGCGTTTTCCAGAACACCCCTGTATGTTTGTTTTGTTTTTTTTTTTACCGATTTCTAAAAATAGTAAAGAGATTTTTGGCTGATTTGTATTGCTGGAATAAATAAATTAAGAACAGTTTACGGTTTGTAAATACTCGATATTTTTTATTTTTCGAATTTATTCTAAGAGCTAAATTTCAGTTATGTATATTAAAGCTTTTTTTTGTAATAGTTCTATTTCTTATGAAAAAGAAATAATTTCCAGATTCGGTTTGTAAATACTTAAAATAAATTGTTTTTTTTTTATTAAATTTTAGGTGTGTTCATTTACTAAAAATTATTACGAACTTGTAAGAATTGTTACTGAAAAGTGTTCATAACCCAAATTTGCAAGTAGAGAGCTTCAAAAGGAAGTGATAAATTGAGAGACAGCGTTAACATTATGCGGCTAAAGTCGCATTTTACCCCTTTTTACTGCCCTGGAAACTTTCATTGCCCCTTTTTTATACCCTCAACCTCCACTAGTGGTGAATGAGGTTATACTAAGTCTCTAAGTCTGCATTCACACGTTTCATCTTTTGATGCACAACTCTTGTGTTTTTAGGAGAAAGTGTGTTGGCACGGAGAAGCCTGTTCTCGGTCAGTACGCATTGTATTTTTATTTGTAGGTAAAAAATTAACTCAATATTTTATCATAGCTTTTAGTAGATTTTAAAATCATCATCAATAAAATAAATTAAAGTTAATTCGCATAACATGTGAAATATATCATATTTCTAGCCAAATATTTATACTTTTAATTATAATGCTGGGTACAGACGGTGTAATCTACATCAAGGCAATCTCAAAATATCAACACGTTTTGATGTTGGATGAAATCTAAAATGAATGAAAATTAACGAAATTTGCTAGATTGCATAAATGCATTGAACTTTCTGTACCCAGCATAACTGATAACTGTTTTCACTCACCTTATCAATTCATGGAAAATTGCGAAAAAAAAGAATTCGCTTCTTTTACAAAGTACGGCAACTCCTTTTCTATGCTCTTGCAATGTAAACAAATGCACGTTGACAGCAACAAAACGCACACTTTCACACAACAACAATTCTACCAGATAGCATATCGGAGCACTCCCAATTGCATTGAATTCTACTTTAATTTGGTGAAACTTTACACGCAATTTTTAAAACTTAATCGATTAAAATCCATAAAACTTTTATTAAATATACAAAATTTAACACTTATTTTACAAATTAATGCAAAAATATTATTAAAAACTTTAATTTATTTAGCAATTAATTATTAAGAAAACTTTTCACTACCAAAACACATTATTCACAGCGCACTTTCCTAATGGGAATGGGTTGTCTGACGAAAAGCAGTCATCTAATCTAACCCTAAGGGTCTATACAGATGGTTCAAAGGCAGGCAGTAAGGTGAAGGATTCTTCATTCAGGAACCAGAAACTACGGTTTCTTTTCGTCGCTAGACGACAGCAGCGGTCTGCAAATGAAAATCACTGCTATAAAACGGGCAGTTTGCATGCTAATGTATTATCGTATATTTCAGGAAAACGGAAAGCAAAACTGCCCTTGCAGCCCCAGGGGCTTATTGACATCAAGATTAATTGCGGAATATAAGATGTCTGTGAATGAGGTAGTAAAGTAGTTTAAGGTAACGCTGGCATTTATCCCAGAGCACGGAAAAACAACAATGTTCGCGCTAACTACTCTTTAAGCTATTTAAATGAAGAGGAGGGTGAAACAAATCTCCAGGATATTAGGATTAGGCATTTTGTGAAACCAGAACTGCCCAGTTTAGATGTTTAATCTGTGATAGGACTAAGGTTGAATTATCTTTTCAGCAAACTTTCGATATAGTTGGTCGCTCTTTCTGGGTATTACAGCCGGAGTTAAAGCAAGCTGTTCTTATGACCGACGAATGCGCATTGAACCTTACTTTGCCTGAAATCACTTGCTCAATCGACCTTTGCATGTCCATATAAATCTTGTGTACAAAGAACAGTTGGAAATTGTAAAGATGATTTTATAAAAACTGCTTTTATTTATCGTTACGAGATTTTATCCTTCTGATAGTGTGCTTTAGCGTCCATTAACGTTCTAACTATGTTTGTATTCAGTTAAAAATTTTTAACACTAATAAATCCCAAACAAATATCGGCATGTAAACCACACCTACCTTTACATAATCCTTACTGCCTATTTCACTAAATGCGAACGAACGCTTTCTTTCGACATCGTGAAATTGGCAGTTAATCTCACAAGAATTTTTTTGCGGTTCCCGGAAAAGAGAAAACCAATTTTTATTTGTCATCTTCTTTTGTGCATTGAAACAAGAGGAGTAAGTGTAGAGTATGATAGAGGTCACATGAAATAATAAGAGGAAATATTTCGGTAAGATATTTTCTGTAAAGGGCCCAAAAAACATTTCTCTACTAATGGCTGTTTTGGCAAGAATGGGACTGATAAAGATTTCTTTAGAATTAGAAATAAATAAATCAACTTTACCTATTATTTGATCTAGACCTCATTTTAACAAGACTGCACGTTAAAATTATTGTTAATATTTTATGTGCATTAAATTATCTGCTTGTTTAACAAAATAAACTAGTTATTTTTATAATGAATTAATAAGCAAAATTCTATTCTATACATGTTTAGGCGTGCTTGGCCACCAGAAGATGATTTGCATTTTCCCCGTCCTGCCAAACGTTTGTTTACACCTGAAATCAAACGTATGCTTAAAGAGTGGCTGGTGCGTAGACGTGAGAATCCCTATCCCAGTCGTGAAGAGAAGAAACGTCTTGCCATAGAGACTGGTTTAACTTATACACAAATCTGTAATTGGTTTGCCAACTGGCGGCGTAAGCTCAAAAATTCCGAAAGAGAAAAATCGAAAAAATCGTGGGGACATTTAATCAAACATTACAATAACAACGCCAAAGGAAATGTAGAACAGTTTAGTATATCATCCGAGGATAGTATATGGGAAGAAGAGGAGCAACAAAGACGAAATAAAATGAATGAACTTGCCTTAAACAGTGGTAAATACGATGATGAGGATGACGAAGACTCATCGATATGTGATATTGAAGAATCTAATGAATCTACTGATATGGAACGTAACACTAGTTGTGGCAGTGGAGAGACACAAATATTAGACGTGAAGTATACACCAAATTATTACATGGAAACCATGACAAGGAGCAAAGATCCTGTGGAATTATTTATAGGAAGAGAAGTTGATATTTTGCCAACTAAAGCTACGTGTCAAATAACGAGTGGATCGAGTAGTAGTGATAGCGCAACTAAAACAAAGTACAAACAAAAAATTATGGAAAAATATTTAAGAGATACAAATGATTCCATGCAAATGAACGGCAATATTAAGTTACATCCTCAAGGACAAAATCATGGACAATTTCCAGCGACATATGTAAATGGCAATAACACAACAATTATAAAATCAGGAGCAGAACTATCCAAGTGGCTTGAAAGTGCCGCAAAGTTTCAACCCAATAAAAAC
Source organism: Pollenia amentaria (assembly GCA_943735925.1). Lineage (NCBI taxonomy): Eukaryota > Metazoa > Arthropoda > Insecta > Diptera > Polleniidae > Pollenia > Pollenia amentaria. The sequence goes on along the minus strand of OX031007.1, from coordinate 178,979,263 downwards.
AATTATTATATAGAATGGAATAGTAAAAGGTAAAATAAATATTAATATTAAATTTGTTTAAAATAAGGGACTCATTTATCTTCTTAAATTTTCAGAAACAAACTTGAGAAAAAACCCATTATTACCAAAACATTTCTACCAAATACGAACTGTGTTAATCTTCAGACTTCAAACACAACTGTAACGATGTTACCGCTATTGTATTCCACCTCACCCTTAGTACAAAGAGAACATTCTCCGGATTGCCAGCATCATCAGCATATTTATAATGTCATACATCACAAGGATGAATTAGATGCTGCTGAGGCTTTGGCCAATTTGGTCTTTAATTGTCGTCAAAAAATGTTAGATTCTGCCACAAATAGTAGAAACTCTCTTTCATGGCCCTTAAATCCGATAAGTTCGTGATTTATTTTAACAGAATTGAAGCATTTAGGTTTAAATGGTGTAGAAAAGTGAAAGATTATATAAGACAAAAGCATTCCAGCACGAGATTTTATTGATTAAAAGTGCGGAAGAAAATATATTACAATAGAAAAATTCTTTAATATTCAGAAGACTAAAACGAATGTTTATTATTTAATATATATGTAGATACATACATATCTATACATATATATGTGTATATATACATATTTATGTATATGTATATTGATATGTATATGTATATACATATATATATATATATATATATATATACATATATATATGTATATATACATTACATAATACATATGTATATAAAATAAAATATACTAATTAAAAAACTTAATACGATTTTAGCAACGTTTTTTTTAAATATGTGGGCATTGAATATCGAAGAGTTTTTGGATAAAAAATTTTTTTTCTCTTCTTTTGCAGAAAAAAATTTGGTTTTCTAATTTCCAACACTTTTCGATTACTGGGAAGTTCCGGAAATTGTATTTAAAAAAATGTATAAAAAATTATATATTTAAATTGATTGTATTATTGTTAACGAAAAGTTGTTGCTTTTGATTCTTAATTCTAATGCCGTTTTTTTTTATTATTATTGTTTAAAGCTTTTGAAATTTTAAATAAATTAATTTCTTACTATCTTACTATCCCTCTAATACCGGCCGCCCAAAACTCTCCTAAAAGCTCCTAGTAAAAAGAACCAAGTCCATCGTTTCCTGATTGACTCCCAGGCCCTTATCAGTCGCTGATAGTTCACTAATTGGCGGCAGAAACTTGCCCGATACCAATATTACTACATCACCTGCGTAGGCCGCCCCTTCTGTCTTATCCTGTCAAAATGACCTAAAATTACATTGAGAGATAAGAGCCATAATAAGGGAGAGGGAACTCGTTACTATGGGGCCCTCCTAGTCACCAGTTTTCTTAGGCGTTCGTTTCCCCATTCCGAATGAATAACTCTGCTGCTAAGCTTCAGAGTTATCCATTCGACCAAGAATAACGGAATCCTTAAATAACCCAGTGCCTGTCTGATAGCCTATATCCTCAAATTGGTAAAGACACACTCTATATCCAGGAATACCGCCAAGGTGTATTCTTTGTTTTGATATCCCCGCTGTATATAACACACCACAACATGAAGCGCACTCTCAAAATAGGCGTGTTGGGCGCCGCTGATGATGCCGGCACAATCTTCGTCCTCAGATGTAGATCAATCAGTCTTCCTAATGTCTTCAAAATCAAAGACTATAGGCTAATGTCTAACATCCTTAGGTTTCGAGTTACAGGTTTAACCTGTCTTAGGTATGAAAATAATCCTGACCTCCCTCCAACCTCTAGGAATGTATCCGTTTAGCACACAGACCCTAAATAGTTCAACCAGCAATAGGAGTGATGATCGCTGGATATTTTGTAGCATTGCCCGAAAGATCCCATCTTGTCCTGCCGATTTGCAAGACACAAAGGTATTAACCGACCATGTTACGTTATCCAATGTGATCGTATCCCCCACCGCATCCCTTACCTAAGCTCCCAAATACGAAACTGAGAAGGAGTTACCACACTCCATCTGTCCCCCCGGCCCATGATCCACACACCATGGAAAGTGAGTCTCCATAAGCAAACAGAGAGATTCAGAGCTAGATTCCGTCCATGAATCGTCCATTCTCTGAATCAATCCCGGAACTGAGGGTTCTTGATTAAAATTCTTCTAAGCCTGAACAACTCATTTATAGAATCAACTGACCCGCTAAATTTTATCCACAAGTCCCTTTCGCCCTCCTTTATACCTATTATAGCTTGTCCTGAAGTTACTCCAATCATCATCCCTACGCGCATGCTTTGCCCTATCGAATAACTTTCGAAAAGGGGACCTTTGAGTCTTCCACCTTCTCGGTTGCGTGCGCCTGCCCGGAAAGTCCAACAGACAAGATCGCTCCTAGCTACGAGTCATCATCTTTGTAAGGGTACCTACCAATTGATCCTCACCAGTCGTGTGTAACTCTAACGTTACTATTTACGAATCCCGAAAAATAATCCCAATTCCTACTCCTTGGATTCCTATATGGACACCTTCTTAACTTTTCAAAGATTAGACTAAAGGACAGACGACTATGGTCAGAGAAAGAAAATCCAAAAGCCACCGCCAATCATCTACTAAGTCCCTATGATTCGTCAATGTTATATATGTATATTACTGCCTCCCTTTCCTTAGTTCTGAACGTTGGCATATTCCCACTAATTCGGTTGAGACTGCTTTACAGTGATGCAAGTTTATATGCACCACTTTCAGTTTCTTAGGGTCGATAATTTTTAGGAAACCTAAATCAGATAGACCCCTTTCTAAATATCGCAACCGCTCTCATTGAATGCAGCTTTTTGAGAGACTCCTGGTCTACTGCGAAACGGAAGACTCTCTTTTTTGGGACTCACTGTCGGATATTATTAAAACATTAGTGGGTAATTCATTCCCAGGCCTAGCTCCCTCGTGCAATGAAGAATCTTTCTAGGCTATATTTTCTAGAAAGGTTGAGGAAACTCTCACACCACTGTTGGATTTTTTATAATTCGATCGGCTCTCCGATGTGACCTGTCCTGTTGCATTCTGTCGAACAATGGGTTTCTATACCCTCGGCAATTTAATCTCAATCTCGAGTACGACCGCAGAAGTCTACGGTTCAACCTTCTGGTCCTGGCCATAGCCGAAATCATGGTTATTTCGTGCTCATCATCAGAGCTCAAGGTGAGATCACCGAGTATTTTCGATGCCCCAGTACGAGACAGATAGTCGATTCAATTCTGTCATTAACTGACTTTCCTGCAGCAGAATATGAATAACCAGCAGATCCCAGTCTGAGTCTGACACCGAACCTGCTGAGTTGTCAGTGATATTCCCCACACCAACTTCTGTCAATACATTCGTTTCATGTTCTTTTTAAATTTTCCAGTTTTTAAGTCCCACGAGTAAGCACGTTTTAAAAAGGACAACTGACCTTTGGCATCAGTGTCAGAGGAAAGCTGTTCGCAACTAGTTAATGTTTCACTTTTTTAAGCAGTCCCCTCTAATTCATATTCTAGACTGAGACGACCTTTATTTGCATTCTTTCTATTTTACTGGTCCGTAAATTTATGTATTTTAATGAATAATTGAAATAAAATGAATGAGAATTTTAACCAACCGCAGCAAGTATGTATGTAATTGAAAAGCATTTAACTATTGAAGAAAGCAAAAAAAAAACATAATTTTGTTGCTTTTAAACATGTTATCTTAAATTTAAAATAACACATACAATGTTTTAAAATATTATAATTTCAAACATATTTTTGTTATTATTAAGCATAAAATGGATGAATTTAACCATAATATGGTTGCCGGTGACAATAATATGGTTACAGTAAGCATAAAATATTTATGTTTATGGATGTACATGGATGTACAGGTAGCAGTTTTGAAGACAATTTGATAAAATTGAAGCTTCCTTAGAATTATCTTCTGATCACACACCTACAATTCTTACTATAACAAGCCCTAATAGAATTGTATCTCCGTCTGGTTACTTAGTGACATCAGCCACCACACAAATAAATTGGTTAAAATATAAAAAAATATCACACTACTGAAAATGCACTGCACTGAAAATTTTCCGCTCAATACATCGGAGAATGTAAATCTTTCTATTCTAAATTTTTACAATTATCTTAAACTCGCTGTTCAACATTCTAGCATATTCCTCAAAAATATCAAAAATAGTAAAATATATTCTACAGATGTCGAGCGTCTCTTGACTGAAAAAGGGAGAGCTCGAAGAGAGTGGCATTTACACAACTCCCCTCAACTTAAAAACTTACTAAAAGAGTGCACAAAAACGCTAAGAAAGTTACTGCAGTCTCAGAAAATGGCTTCCCTGGAAAAATATCTTAAGGAACTTGATGTAACTCCTCAATCTGACTACTCATTATGGCGTGCAGCTAGAAATCTTAAAAGTCCAGTTATCACTAACCAATCATTAAGAAACTCAAATGGAAGTTGGGCACGAAATGATATAGAAAAAGGAAATCTTTTTGTTAATCATTTTAAAACCGTATTAACCCCTCATACATCTTTCGATATTGCGGTCGAGTTACCACCTGTTGCTGTTAGAGCAGCTGTTCCACTAAGATTTGATATAACAGAAATCGAAAAGGCTATTCATAATTTAAACCCCAAAAATCAGTAACAAAATGCTTTTGGGGCTACCCAGCATAGCAAAGAAAATTATTCTAATAATTTTAATGCTATTTTACGCCTTGAATACTACCCAAAAGAATGGAAAGTGTCCTTAATTACCATGATACCTAAATCAGGAACGGATCCCACAAAAGTTGAGTCATATAGTCCTATAAGCTTATTGTCTAATATATCAAAGCTGTTTGAGAAGCTGTTAGTGTCAAAACTAGCCCCAATTTTAAACAAAAATTGATGTATCCCTAACCATCAATTCGGCTTTAGAAGACAACACAGTACAATTGAACAAACCCATCGTATAGTAAACGCCATAAGAAAAGCCTTTGAAGAAAGAAAATATTGCTCCGCTCTCTTCATCGATGTTCCTCAAGCTTTTGATAAAGTCTGGCATGAAGGCTTATTACATAAATTGAAGCTAAACATACCAGTAAACACACACAAGCTGTTAGAAAACTAATTAGTCGGTCGAAATTTTATTATTAAAGAAGAGGCGTTTTTAAGTTCTCCTCAGCCAATTGACGCTGGAGTCCCTCAGGCAAGAATCATGGGCCCACTGTTATACTTAATATATACCTCAGACATGCCAACAAATAACCACACCCTAACTTGAACATTTGCTGATGATTCAGCTTTTTTAAGCGTACACGAAAACTATCATGAAGCATCTGGTTACTTGCAGGATCATATATTTGAACTGGAAAAGTGTTTAAAACAATGGAGGATAAAGATCAATGAGCAAAAATGCGTACATATAATATTCACCTTGCGTCGGGAGTCATGTCCCCCTATTAAAATCAATAATCATTTAGTGCCCCAACAATCGCATGTAAAATATCTCGGTATTCATTTAAATCGGCGTTTAACATGGAAATGCCATATAGAAGCAAAACTAACACAAATGAAACTAAAAGCAATTCAAATTTATTGGCTTATTGAAAGAAATTCTGTTCTTAGCCTCGATTGCAAACTTCTACTTTACAACTCTATATTAAAGCCAATCTGGTGCTACGGTATTCAGCTATGGTGCACTGCCTCGGCCTCAAATGTCGAAAAAATTCAAAGGCGCCAAAACAAACTTCTTCAATTAATCACAGTCGCTCCCTGGTATGTTAAAAACTTAAATATTCACAAGGACCTCAATGTGCTATCAGTACAAACTATTATGACGAAGTATGCAGTAAAATATTTAAAAAGGCTTGAGTCGCACCCAACTCCACAACTCGAAATATTTAAAATGACAGCGGCCACTCTAGATTAAGGAGAAGAGATACTGCAGGACTCATCCGACGAGAAGAGGGCTACATATGTGAACAGAACCGTGAGGAGAAAAATTTTGGTCTGGCATTGGCACGACAAAAATAAAGTATTAGTATAAGAATTGAATAATTATTGTTATATTGAGAAAAAAAAAAGTTGATAAAATTTGGTACATTCGTCTTAATTACAATAAGGTCGAAGCCTACTGAAAATGGCGAGAATCGGTCGATAATTTCACATGGCACCCATAAAAACTTCTTTGCGGAATAGTCTTTTTGCCCATAATTATTTAGATAAAATTTGGCTTAAACATATTTTATTGCAACATAAGTCATCTTACCAAATTTTATTTGACATTAGCTACCGTATAAATAACACTCCCGAAAAAAGCTTAAAATGCCATTACTTCCTTATAAAAGTTGGTATTGATATAAAGTTTGGCATTTTTTATATTATTGGTTTTATATTACCTACTATGTCATAGCAAAATTTTGAACTTGAAGGTCCCATATAAAACCCCTTTCCATAGACTTTGATGACTTATGGTTTCTTTTAAATTTAGTAGCTTTCTGTGGTTTTTAAAAATCATTAGCCTAGAATTGTTTTATTTTATTAAGTACTGAAACAAGTGTGAGTAGGGTTGAAATTTGATAAAAACTACACAATTTTGACTGTACGATGCTTTTTATCAAATGCTTTTTAAACCTTGGCCAAATCTGCATTCATATAAAAGCTATAGCCTTTAAAACAAGTTGGAGTGCTATATTAGGCTGTGTCGCATCTTTGATACCCATCACCGACATTTCGAATATTTCAGAAGTAGGCTCTATATGATATCTTTATATTGAAATTGATTCATCTTTATAAAAACAGACGCCTGCATTCAAATTGGTTGCGGCTTAGACCTATATTAAATTATTGGCCGACAATCAGAAAGTTTTATGCTTTTCGTTTTTGAAACTTAAAATAGCTAGAGTAAAATATCATGATTCGTAACAGTTTAAGCCGAACAAAATGATGGTAAATTATCGACCAATCATGCCAAAATTCTGTAGAGTGATTTCTGTTATTTAAAAAAAAATTATAACAAATTTCAATACAGTAGTAATATTGGTTTTAGCGTTTACACTGAATTTTAGAAGGCTGCTTAATATGGAATCAAAAATACCGTATATCACAGAATTGCATGATATTTTTTCTGGCCATATGAAGCTAAGTTGGCACAAATTTTACCGCAATATTTATATCTGCTACGGTTTTAGGCGTATTTAATTAATTTCCCAGAGTGGGCTTCATATGGGGCCTATGGAAAATTTTGGACCGATCGTCACGAAATTTATTAGTGTGATGTCTAGTCCTATAAAACTGTAGAGTATTACATTTTATTATGACAGCATTATTTATTACGGTTTTAGGCGTAATAAACTGTTCCCCGAAATTATGGACAGATATTCACGAAATTTCACAGTTATATACCAAATTTTATTACAAAAGGATTATTTGTTACGGCATTAGGCCTACTATGCTGTTTTACGAAAGTATGCTTTATATGGGGCCTATGGTAAGTTATGAATCGATCTTTACGAAATTTCACAATGTTTTTTCTGGTCATATAAAGCCGTGACGTACTACTCTTTATATATACTTTATGGGGTCTGAGATGTATAATTAGAAAGTTTCACACGGAATGACAAACTTAGTATGCCCGGATTCACCACTTGTGCTAAAAAAAAGACATATATGCTCACTATGCTTCTTATACTAGTTTTAATAACAAGGTTGTGACAGTTTCTTCTTCCTGCAAGTAAACGGGCACGATCGGGCGGCCAAATTTTTTAGCATAGTTAGTGTATGAAACAGACAAAGTGCACATATCCGAACTTCTCGAAACTTCGTGTGACTTTAATAGTATTACTCTATTTAATTCCCAAAAACGACGTAAATGTAGGGCGTTTTGAGAACTCCGCCTACTAACGTAAAAAAATCTTAACATTTTTTAAGCCGAATTTAAATTAAAAAAAAATTAGCAACATTTTTTAATCAAATCAAAATAAGTAGTAATCGGTTGCAAATTTTACATAAAAAAAATTTGAAGCATAAAGTGTTGGCAAAAATTTACTTTTTTACAGTCAAAAAAGGTTTAACTTATTTTCAAAATTTTATATTATATAAATTTTTAAATGTTATACGTTTGCGCCAATTATGTTCTGCCTTTATATTAAATACTATACGTTTTCATTTGACAACGTATCTACGTCATACACTACTACCTTAAAAATAATCGAAAAAGCTTATCAGAGGTGTTCTGGAAATCGAAAACGCAAAACGCAAGAATTAAAAAGTCGTTTTTTTGTAAAATTTGTATAGTAAAAGAAATGCAAATACAATACAATACAAATATTTCTCTATTAAAAATTCTATAGAATTCTATAAGAAAATTATAAAAAATTGGATTAAATGATGAAACAGAATTGAGTCTTCAACTTCAGGCAAAAATTCTTAAGGCCGTGTCAGATACAACTTTGACGCTTTGCGTGACGTTTCTACCTTCGGCAGAAAAACGCATTTTGCGTTTTCCAGAACACCCCTGTATGTTTGTTTTGTTTTTTTTTTTACCGATTTCTAAAAATAGTAAAGAGATTTTTGGCTGATTTGTATTGCTGGAATAAATAAATTAAGAACAGTTTACGGTTTGTAAATACTCGATATTTTTTATTTTTCGAATTTATTCTAAGAGCTAAATTTCAGTTATGTATATTAAAGCTTTTTTTTGTAATAGTTCTATTTCTTATGAAAAAGAAATAATTTTCAGATTCGGTTTGTAAATACTTAAAATAAATTGTTTTTTTTTTTTTTATTAAATTTTAGGTGTGTTCATTTACTAAAAATTATTACGAACTTGTAAAAATTGTTACTGAAAAGTGTTCATAACCCAAATTTGCAAGTAGAGAGCTTCAAAAGGAAGTGATAAATTGAGAGACAGCGTTAACATTATGCGGCTAAAGTCGCATTTTACCCCTTTTTTACTGCCCTGGAAACTTTCATTGCCCCTTTTTTATACCCTCAACCTCCACTAGTGGTGAATGAGGTTATACTAAGTCTCTAAGTCTGCATTCACACGTTTCATCTTTTGATGCACAACTCTTGTGTTTTTAGGAGAAAGTGGGTTGGCACGGAGAAGCCTGTTCTCGGTCAGTACGCCTTGTATTTTTATTTGTAGGTAAAAAATTAACTCAATATTTTATCATAGCTTTTAGTAGATTTTAAAATCATCATCAATAAAATAAATTAAAGTTAATTCGCATAACATGTGAAATATATCATATTTCTAGCCAAATATTTATACTTTTAATTATAATGCTGGGTACAGACGGTGTAATCTACATCAAGGCAATCTCAAAATATCAACACGTTTTGATGTTGGATGAAATCTAAAATGAATGAAAATTAACGAAATTTGCTAGATTGCATAAATGCATTGAACTTTCTGTACCCAGCATAACTGATAACTGTTTTCACTCACCTCATCAATTCATGGAAAATTGCGAAAAAAAAAAGAATTCGCTTCTTTTACAAAGTACGGCAACTCCTTTTCTATGCTCTTGCAATGTAAACAAATGCACGTTGACAGCAACAAAACGCACACTTTCACACAACAACAATTCTACCAGATAGCATATCGGAGCACTCCCAATTGCATTGAATTCTACTTTAATTTGGTGAAACTTTACACGCAATTTTTAAAACTTAATCGATTAAAATCCATAAAACTTTTATTAAATATACAAAATTTAACACTTATTTTACAATTTAATGCAAAAATATTATTAAAAACTTTAATTTATTTAGCAATTAATTACTAAGAAAACTTTTCACTACCAAAACACAACCGGTTGAAGAAATAAACGCGCACAAACTGAAACAACTTCAGACAGTTAATATTTTTAAGATAATGTGGCTCAGATAAGTTGCGGTACTGCCATTTAAAGATATTACGCTTTTATTTAGCAAAGACCTTCACTGTGCCTTAACTTTAATTTTAGCAGCTGGCAGTTATACTTGGCTGGAACCAATAAACAGCGCAATCATATTTCATACACACATAAATTTTTCATTTTTGTTTTATTTTTTATGAATGCAAACGAATTATTGGCAGACAATCAGAAAGTTTTATGCTTTTCGTTTTTGAAACTTAAAATAGCTAGAGTAAAATATCATGATTCGTAACAGTTTAAGCCGAACAAAATGATGGTAAATTATCGACCAATCATGCCAAAATTCTGTAGTGATTTCTGTTATTTAAAAAAAAATTATAACAAATTTCAATACAGTAGTAATATTGGTTTTAGCGTTTACACTGAATTTTAGAAGGCTGCTTAATATGGGATCAAAAATACCGTATATCACAGAATTGCATGATATTTTTTCTGGCCATATGAAGCTAAGTTGGCACAAATTTTACCGCAATATTTATATCTGCTACGGTTTTAGGCGTATTTAATTAATTTCCCAGAATGGGCTTCATATGGGGCCTATGGAAAATTTTGGACCGATCGTCACGAAATTTATTAGTGTGATGTCTAGTCCTATAAAACTGTAGAGTATTACATTTTATTATGACAGCATTATTTATTACGGTTTTAGGCGTAATAAACTGTTCCCCGAAATTATGGACAGATATTCACGAAATTTCACAGTTATGTACCAAATTTTATTACAAAAGGATTATTTGTTACGGCATTAGGCCTACTATGCTGTTTTACGAAAGTATGCTTTATATGGGGCCTATGGTAAGTTATGAATCGATCTTTACGAAATTTCACAATGTTTTTTCTGGTCATATAAAGCCGTGACGTACTACTTTTTATATATACTTTATGGGGTCTGAGATGTATAATTAGAAAGTTTCACACGGAATGACAAACTTAGTATGCCCGGATTCACCACTTGTGCTAAAAAAAAGACATATATGCTCACTATGCTTCTTATACTAGTTTTAATAACAAGGTTGTGACAGTTTCTTCTTCCTGCAAGTAAACGGGCACGATCGGGCGGCCAAATTTTTTAGCATAGTTAGTGTATGAAACAGACAAAGTGCACATATCCGAACTTCTCGAAACTTCGTGTGACTTTAATAGTATTACTCTATTTAATTCCCAAAAACGACGTAAATGTAGGGCGTTTTGAGAACTCCGCCTACTAACGTAAAAAAATCTTAACATTTTTTAAGTCGAATTTAAATTAAAAAAAAATAAGCAACATTTTTTAATCAAATCAAAATAAGTAGTAATCGGTTGCAAATTTTACATAAAAAAATTTGAAGCATAAAGTGTTGGCAAAAATTTACTTTTTTACCTTTATATTAAATACTATACGTTTTCATTTGACAACGTATCTACGTCATACACTACTACCTTAAAAATAATCGAAAAAGCTTATCAGAGGTGTTCTGGAAATCGAAAACGCAAAACGCAAGAATTAAAAAGTCGTTTTTTTTGTAAAATTTGTATATTAAAAGAAATGCAAATACAGTACAATACAAATATTTCTCTATTAAAAATTCTATAGAATTCTATAAGAAAATTATAAAAAATTGGATTAAATGATGAAACAGAACTGAGGCTGAACGATGTTTTTCATACAGTTTGACAAAAAATTATGCCAGAGAATGCGGTCGAGAAATAAAATCAATTTTATTTTGAAAGCGTTTTTTCTCATGCTTTCACATAGAGACAATTATTCTCCCAACAATGCTACCATACTTTCGTTCAATTTCATACATTTTGTAAACAAAGAAAACTAAGAAAAAAAGAAAACGAAAGAAATGAGAGAACATTTGCAGTTGCGGTCGACGTTTTAATTATGGGCTTAAAGGCCATGTCAGATAAAAATTTTGCTTCGCGTTGCGTTACCGATTCGCTTTGACATCTAAGATAAAATATACATACTTATACGAAACATGTCACATAAAGTACTTTCAAAGCAGAGCGAAGCAAAAAGTTAGCCAACTCTCATCTTTTTGCGCGCTTTGACAATTGGCTAGTATAATTTTCTTTTTTTTTAATTTTTTTTTGCCAAATTCAATTCCAAAAAACCGTCCAATTAAATTTTTAACTTTAAGTTTTGTAACAAATAATTAAATGTACAAATTACCAACCGCTTTTATAAGTAAACAAACAATGCGTGAGTGTTGTCAAAGTTTTCATTGTGGCATACACCTTTTGCTTTGCGTTTTTCTGCCGAAGGTAGAAACGTCACGCAAAGCGACAAAGTTGTATCTGACACGGCCTTAAGAATTTTTGCCTGAAGTTGAAGACTCAATTCTGTTTCATCATTAAGAGTGTAAGAAAAAGAACTAAAAATTCTTGCGTTTTGCGTTTTCCAGAACACCCCTGTATGTTTGTTTTGTTTTTTTTTTTACCGATTTCTAAAAATAGTAAAGAGATTTTTGGCTGATTTGTATTGCTGGAATAAATAAATTAAGAACAGTTTACGGTTTGTAAATACTCGATATTTTTTATTTTTCGAATTTATTCTAAGAGCTAAATTTCAGTTATGTATATTAAAGCTTTTTTTTGTAATAGTTCTATTTCTTATGAAAAAGAAATAATTTCCAGATTCGGTTTGTAAATACTTAAAATAAATTGTTTTTTTTTTTTATTAAATTTTAGGTGTGTTCATTTACTAAAAATTATTACGAACTTGTAAGAATTGTTACTGAAAAGTGTTCATAACCCAAATTTGCAAGTAGAGAGCTTCAAAAGGAAGTGATAAATTGAGAGACAGCGTTAACATTATGCGGCTAAAGTCGCATTTTACCCCTTTTTTACTGCCCTGGAAACTTTCATTGCCCCTTTTTTATACCCTCAACCTCCACTAGTGGTGAATGAGGTTATACTAAGTCTCTAAGTCTGCTTTCACACGTTTCATCTTTTGATGCACAACTCTTGTGTTTTTAGGAGAAAGTGGGTTGGCACGGAGAAGCCTGTTCTCGGTCAGTACGCCTTGTATTTTTATTTGTAGGTAAAAAATTAACTCAATATTTTATCATAGCTTTTAGTAGATTTTAAAATCATCATCAATAAAATAAATTAAAGTTAATTCGCATAACATGTGAAATATATCATATTTCTAGCCAAATATTTATACTTTTAATTATAATGCTGGGTACAGACGGTGTAATCTACATCAAGGCAATCTCAAAATATCAACACGTTTTGATGTTGGATGAAATCTAAAATGAATGAAAATTAACGAAATTTGCTAGATTGCATAAATGCATTGAACTTTCTGTGCCCAGCATAACTGATAACTGTTTTCACTCACCTCATCAATTCATGGAAAATTGCGAAAAAAAAGAATTCGCTTCTTTTACAAAGTACGGCAACTCCTTTTCTATGCTCTTGCAATGTAAACAAATGCACGTTGACAGCAACAAAACGCACACTTTCACACAACAACAATTCTACCAGATAGCATATCGGAGCACTCCCAATTGCATTGAATTCTACTTTAATTTGGTGAAACTTTACACGCAATTTTTAAAACTTAATCGATTAAAATCCATAAAACTTTTATTAAATATACAAAATTTAACACTTATTTTACAAATTAATGCAAAAATATTATTAAAAACTTTAATTTATTTAGCAATTAATTATTAAGAAAACTTTTCACTACCAAAACACAACCGGTTGAAGAAATAAACGCGCACAAACTGAAACAACTTCAGACAGTTAATATTTTTAAGATAATGTGGCTCAGATAAGTTGCGGTACTGCCATTTAAAGATATTACGCTTTTATTTAGCAAAGACCTTCACTGTGACTTAACTTTAATTTTAGCAGCTGGCAGTTATACTTAGCAAGATTCAAGAAGAGATATTGTTTAGACTGGCTGGAACCAATAAACAGCGCAATCACATTTCATACACAATTTTTAAATTTTTTCATTTTTGTTTTATTTTTTATGAATGCAGACGACGATTGTGTGCGGCAATTTTACTCTGCATTCAAATTGGTTGCGGCTTAGACCTATATTAAATTATTGGCCGACAATCAGAAAGTTTTATGCTTTTCGTTTTTGAAACTTAAAATAGCTAGAGTAAAATATCATGATTCGTAACAGTTTAAGCCGAACAAAATGATGGTAAATTATCGACCAATCATGCCAAAATTCTGTAGAGTGATTTCTGTTATTTAAAAAAAAAATTATAACAAATTTCAATACAGTAGTAATATTGGTTTTAGCGTTTACACTGAATTTTAGAAGGCTGCTTAATATGGGATAAAAAATACCGTATATCACAGAATTGCATGATATTTTTTCTGGCCATATGAAGCTAAGTTGGCACAAATTTGTTACGGTTTTAGGCGTATTTAATTAATTTCCCAGAGTGGGCTTCATATGGGGCCTATGGAAAATTTTGGACCGATCGTCACGAAATTTATTAGTGTGATGTCTAGTCCCATAAAACTGTAGAGTATTACATTTTATTATGACAGCATTATTTATTACGGTTTTAGGCGTAATAAACTGTTCCCCGAAATTATGGACAGATATTCACGAAATTTCACAGTTATGTACCAAATTTTATTACAAAAGGATTATTTGTTACGGCATTAGGCCTACTATGCTGTTTTACGAAAGTATGCTTTATATGGGGCCTATGGTAAGTTATGAATCGATCTTTACGAAATTTCACAATGTTTTTTCTGGTCATATAAAGCCGTGACGTACTACTTTTTATATATACTTTATGGGGTCTGAGATGTATAATTAGAAAGTTTCACACGGAATGACAAACTTAGTATGCCCGGATTCACCACTTGTGCTAAAAAAAAGACATATATGCTCACTATGCTTCTTATACTAGTTTTAATAACAAGGTTGTGACAGTTTCTTCTTCCTGCAAGTAAACGGGCACGATCGGGCGGCCAAATTTTTTAGCATAGTTAGTGTATGAAACAGACAAAGTGCACATATCCGAACTTCTCGAAACTTCGTGTCACTTTAATAGTATTACTCTATTTAATTCCCAAAAACGACGTAAATGTAGGGCGTTTTGAGAACTCCGCCTACTAACGTAAAAAAATCTTAACATTTTTTAAGTCGAATTTAAATTAAAAAAAAATAAGCAACATTTTTTAATCAAATCAAAATAAGTAGTAATCGGTTGCAAATTTTACATAAAAAAATTTGAAGCATAAAGTGTTGGCAAAAATTTACTTTTTTACCTTTATATTAAATACTATACGTTTTCATTTGACAACGTATCTACGTCATACACTACTACCTTAAAAATAATCGAAAAAGCTTATCAGAGGTGTTCTGGAAATCGAAAACGCAAAACGCAAGAATTAAAAAGTCGTTTTTTTGTAAAATTTGTATATTAAAAGAAATGCAAATACAGTACAATACAAATATTTCTCTATTAAAAATTCTATAGAATTCTATAAGAAAATTATAAAAAATTGGATTAAATGATGAAACAGAACTGAGGCTGAACGATGTTTTTCATACAGTTTGACAAAAAATTATGCCAGAGAATGCGGTCGAGAAATAAAATCAATTTTATTTTGAAAGCGTTTTTTCTCATGCTTTCACATAGAGACAATTATTCTCCCAACAATGCTACCATACTTTCGTTCAATTTCATACATTTTGTAAACAAAGAAAACTAAGAAAAAAAGAAAACGAAAGAAATGAGAGAACATTTGCAGTTGCGGTCGACGTTTTAATTATGGGCTTAAAGGCCATGTCAGATAAAAATTTTGCTTCGCGTTGCGTTACCGATTCGCTTTGACATCTAAGATAAAATATACATACTTATACGAAACATGTCACATAAAGTACTTTCAAAGCAGAGCGAAGCAAAAAGTTAGCCAACTCTCATCTTTTTGCGCGCTTTGACAATTGGCTAGTATAATTTTCTTTTTTTTTAATTTTTTTTTGCCAAATTCAATTCCAAAAAACCGTCCAATTAAATTTTTAACTTTAAGTTTTGTAACAAATAATTAAATGTACAAATTACCAACCGCTTTTATAAGTAAACAAACAATGCGTGAGTGTTGTCAAAGTTTTCATTGTGGCATACACCTTTTGCTTTGCGTTTTTCTGCCGAAGGTAGAAACGTCACGCAAAGCGACAAAGTTGTATCTGACACGGCCTTAAGAATTTTTGCCTGAAGTTGAAGACTCAATTCTGTTTCATCATTAAGAGTGTAAGAAAAAGAACTAAAAATTCTTGCGTTTTGCGTTTTCCAGAACACCCCTGTATGTTTGTTTTGTTTTTTTTTTTACCGATTTCTAAAAATAGTAAAGAGATTTTTGGCTGATTTGTATTGCTGGAATAAATAAATTAAGAACAGTTTACGGTTTGTAAATACTCGATATTTTTTATTTTTCGAATTTATTCTAAGAGCTAAATTTCAGTTATGTATATTAAAGCTTTTTTTTGTAATAGTTCTATTTCTTATGAAAAAGAAATAATTTCCAGATTCGGTTTGTAAATACTTAAAATAAATTGTTTTTTTTTTTTATTAAATTTTAGGTGTGTTCATTTACTAAAAATTATTACGAACTTGTAAGAATTGTTACTGAAAAGTGTTCATAACCCAAATTTGCAAGTAGAGAGCTTCAAAAGGAAGTGATAAATTGAGAGACAGCGTTAACATTATGCGGCTAAAGTCGCATTTTACCCCTTTTTTACTGCCCTGGAAACTTTCATTGCCCCTTTTTTATACCCTCAACCTCCACTAGTGGTGAATGAGGTTATACTAAGTCTCTAAGTCTGCTTTCACACGTTTCATCTTTTGATGCACAACTCTTGTGTTTTTAGGAGAAAGTGGGTTGGCACGGAGAAGCCTGTTCTCGGTCAGTACGCCTTGTATTTTTATTTGTAGGTAAAAAATTAACTCAATATTTTATCATAGCTTTTAGTAGATTTTAAAATCATCATCAATAAAATAAATTAAAGTTAATTCGCATAACATGTGAAATATATCATATTTCTAGCCAAATATTTATACTTTTAATTATAATGCTGGGTACAGACGGTGTAATCTACATCAAGGCAATCTCAAAATATCAACACGTTTTGATGTTGGATGAAATCTAAAATGAATGAAAATTAACGAAATTTGCTAGATTGCATAAATGCATTGAACTTTCTGTACCCAGCATAACTGATAACTGTTTTCACTCACCTCATCAATTCATGGAAAATTGCGAAAAAAAAGAATTCGCTTCTTTTACAAAGTACGGCAACTCCTTTTCTATGCTCTTGCAATGTAAACAAATGCACGTTGACAGCAACAAAACGCACACTTTCACACAACAACAATTCTACCAGATAGCATATCGGAGCACTCCCAATTGCATTGAATTCTACTTTAATTTGGTGAAACTTTACACGCAATTTTTAAAACTTAATCGATTAAAATCCATAAAACTTTTATTAAATATACAAAATTTAACACTTATTTTACAAATTAATGCAAAAATATTATTAAAAACTTTAATTTATTTAGCAATTAATTATTAAGAAAACTTTTCACTACCAAAACACAACCGGTTGAAGAAATAAACGCGCACAAACTGAAACAACTTCAGACAGTTAATATTTTTAAGATAATGTGGCTCAGATAAGTTGCGGTACTGCCATTTAAAGATATTACGCTTTTATTTAGCAAAGACCTTCACTGTGACTTAACTTTAATTTTAGCAGCTGGCAGTTATACTTAGCAAGATTCAAGAAGAGATATTGTTTAGACTGGCTGGAACCAATAAACAGCGCAATCACATTTCATACACAATTTTTAAATTTTTTCATTTTTGTTTTATTTTTTATGAATGCAGACGACGATTGTGTGCGGCAATTTTACTCTGCATTCAAATTGGTTGCGGCTTAGACCTATATTAAATTATTGGCCGACAATCAGAAAGTTTTATGCTTTTCGTTTTTGAAACTTAAAATAGCTAGAGTAAAATATCATGATTCGTAACAGTTTAAGCCGAACAAAATGATGGTAAATTATCGACCAATCATGCCAAAATTCTGTAGAGTGATTTCTGTTATTTAAAAAAAAAATTATAACAAATTTCAATACAGTAGTAATATTGGTTTTAGCGTTTACACTGAATTTTAGAAGGCTGCTTAATATGGGATCAAAAATACCGTATATCACAGAATTGCATGATATTTTTTCTGGCCATATGAAGCTAAGTTGGCACAAATTTGTTACGGTTTTAGGCGTATTTAATTAATTTCCCAGAGTGGGCTTCATATGGGGCCTATGGAAAATTTTGGACCGATCGTCACGAAATTTATTAGTGTGATGTCTAGTCCCATAAAACTGTAGAGTATTACATTTTATTATGACAGCATTATTTATTACGGTTTTAGGCGTAATAAACTGTTCCCCGAAATTATGGACAGATATTCACGAAATTTCACAGTTATGTACCAAATTTTATTACAAAAGGATTATTTGTTACGGCATTAGGCCTACTATGCTGTTTTACGAAAGTATGCTTTATATGGGGCCTATGGTAAGTTATGAATCGATCTTTACGAAATTTCACAATGTTTTTTCTGGTCATATAAAGCCGTGACGTACTACTTTTTATATATACTTTATGGGGTCTGAGATGTATAATTAGAAAGTTTCACACGGAATGACAAACTTAGTATGCCCGGATTCACCACTTGTGCTAAAAAAAAGACATATATGCTCACTATGCTTCTTATACTAGTTTTAATAACAAGGTTGTGACAGTTTCTTCTTCCTGCAAGTAAACGGGCACGATCGGGCGGCCAAATTTTTTAGCATAGTTAGTGTATGAAACAGACAAAGTGCACATATCCGAACTTCTCGAAACTTCGTGTCACTTTAATAGTATTACTCTATTTAATTCCCAAAAACGACGTAAATGTAGGGCGTTTTGAGAACTCCGCCTACTAACGTAAAAAAATCTTAACATTTTTTAAGTCGAATTTAAATTAAAAAAAAATAAGCAACAGTTTTTAATCAAATCAAAATAAGTAGTAATCGGTTGCAAATTTTACATAAAAAAAATTTGAAGCATAAAGTGTTGGCAAAAATTTACTTTTTTACAGTCAAAAAAGGTTTAACTTATTTTCAAAATTTTATATTATATAAATTTATAAATGTTATACGTTTGCGCCAATTATGTTCTGCCTTTATATTAAATACTATACGTTTTCATTTGACAACGTATCTACGTCATACACTACTACCTTAAATATAATCGAAAAAGCTTATCAGAGGTGTTCTGGAAATCGAAAACGCAAAACGCAAGAATTAAAAAGTCGTTTTTTTGTAAAATGTGTATAGTAAAAGAAATGCAAATACAATACAATACAAATATTTCTCTATTAAAAATTCTATAGAATTCTATAAGAAAATTATAAAAAATTGGATTAAATGATGAAACAGAACTGGGGCTGAACTATGTTTTTCATACAGTTTGACAAAAAATTATGCCAGAGAATGCGGTCGAGAAATAAAATCAATTTTATTTTGAAAGCGTTTTTTCTCATGCTTTCACATAGAGGCAATTATTCTCCCAACAATGCTACCATACTTTCGTTCAATTTCATACATTTTGTAAACAAAGAAAACTAAGAAAAAAAGAAAACGAAAGAAATGAGAGAACATTTGCAGTTGCGGTCGACGTTTTAATTATGGGCTTAAGAATTTTTGCCTGAAGTTGAAGACTCAATTCTGTTTCATCATTAAGAGTGTAAGAAAAAGAACTAAAAATTCTTGCGTTTTGCGTTTTCCAGAACACCCCTGTATGTTTGTTTTGTTTTTTTTTTACCGATTTCTAAAAATAGTAAAGAGATTTTTGGCTGATTTGTATTGCTGGAATAAATAAATTAAGAACAGTTTACGGTTTGTAAATACTCGATATTTTTTATTTTTCGAATTTATTCTAAGAGCTAAATTTCAGTTATGTATATTAAAGCTTTTTTTTGTAATAGTTCTATTTCTTATGAAAAAGAAATAATTTCCAGATTTGGTTTGTAAATACTTAAAATAAATTTGTTTTTTTTTATCAAATTTTAGGTGTGTTCATTTACTAAAAATTATTACGAACTTGTAAGAATTGTTACTGAAAAGTGTTCATAACCCAAATTTGCAAGTAGAGAGCTTCAAAAGGAAGTGATAAATTGAGAGACAGCGTTAACATTATGCGGCTAAAGTCGCATTTTACCCCTTTTTACTGCCCTGGAAACTTTCATTGCCCCTTTTTTATACCCTCAACCTCCACTAGTGGTGAATGAGGTTATACTAAGTCTCTAAGTCTGCATTCACACGTTTCATCTTTTGATGCACAACTCTTGTGTTTTTAGGAGAAAGTGTGTTGGCACGGAGAAGCCTGTTCTCTGTCAGTACGCATTGTATTTTTATTTGTAGGTAAAAAATTAACTCAATATTTTATCATAGCTTTTAGTAGATTTTAAAATCATCATCAATAAAATAAATTAAAGTTAATTCGCATAACATGTGAAATATATCATATTTCTAGCCAAATATTTATACTTTTAATTATAATGCTGGGTACAGACGGTGTAATCTACATCAAGGCAATCTCAAAATATCAACACGTTTTGATGTTGGATGAAATCTAAAATGAATGAAAATTAACGAAATTTGCTAGATTGCATAAATGCATTGAACTTTCTGTACCCAGCATAACTGGGTACACTCACCTCATCAATTCATGGAAAATTGCGAAAAAAAAAGAATTCGCTTCTTTTACAAAGTACGGCAACTTCTTTTCTATGCTCTTGCAATGTAAACAAATGCTTGTTGACAGCAACAAAACGCACACTTTCACACAACAACAATTCTACCAGATAGCATATCGGAGCACTCCCAATAGCATTGAATTCTACTTTAATTTGGTGAAACTTTACACGCAATTTTTAAAACTTAATCGATTAAAATCCATAAAACTTTTTTTAAATATACAAAATATTAATACTTATTTTACAAATTAATGCAAAAATATTATTAAAAACTTTAATTTATTTAGCAATTAATTATTAAGAAAACTTTTCACTACCAAAACACAACCGGTTGAAGAAATAAACGCGCACAAACTGAAACAACTTCAGACAGTTAATATTTTTAAGATAATGTGGCTCAGATAAGTTGCGGTACTGCCATTTAAAGATATAACGCTTTTATTTAGCAAAGACATTCACTGTGCCTTAACTTTAATTTTAGCAGCTGGCAGTTATACTTAGCAAGATTCAAGAAGAGATATTGTTTAGACTGGCTGGAACCAATAAACAGCGCAATCACATTTCATACACACATAAATTTTTTATTTTTGTTTTATTTTTTATGAATGCAGACGACGATTGTGTGCGGCGAGTTTACTCGCTACTTGTTTAAAACGGAGAAGAAATATAAAAGAAAGAAAAAGAATTTGGAGTAAAGAGTGCTCTGAACAACGAGCTATTTTGGGGAAAACATTGCTGCTAAAAAAATTAGAATTTACGAATGAAAATGATTTTATTGCTTCGCTGAAATGATTACTTTTAGATTCCACAACAAGTTTAAAAAATATCCAACATGTCTGTCTAATTCACAAAACCCCTTTTATCGTTGTATAGATTTTATGTTGTATAAAATAACATAGTTAACTATTGTGTTTTTATACAACATACAAAATCTACAAACATTGCTGCAAATGTTTGCCCAAACAGCAAACTCCCCAATTAACAACAAAAGTAATATTTTGACATGCTTGCTAATAAATCAGAGCAAGAAAAACTTTTTTTTTGGTTTAAAATGTGTTTAAACCACTGTTACCACCAGCTAAATTCAAAACTACACTTGAGATGACGCAAAATTACTCAATTTAAATGAAATTACACCTGATATCAAATTAACGTTTAATAATAAAAAAAACTTTTACTAAAAAAAAACCAATTAGACAGTACATAAGGACCTATTAATATAAAATTATGTTATGAGGTTGACCCTAGGTAGCTACATCTATTTGAGATTTTTTTCGTTTTGAAGTGATTTATTAGGTAAAAGTTCGTAAGGGGGCTATGTGAAATTATGGACCGGGCCGATTCTCAACATTTACAAAAAAGAATGAAACAAATTTTATTAAATTATCTTAAAAATTGAGACCTTGCGTAAAAGGTCTACATGGACAGACAACCAGCCAGCAGGAGAGACGACTCAGATACCGATTCTAAATCGATCGATACACTACAACAAATATTTGTATGCGTTTCATACATCACTTAAATAAGCTCAATATTAGTCATACTATTAAGATTACTGTAGTAATTCAAAATAATTTAACAAATGCAACATTAAAAACCTCAAATAAATTAATAAAAACTAAATAAGAATTACAAATATAAATCAGAAAACATATAAACCATCTTTAAACGCATAAAATTGGGCGTTCAAACAATCAATACCAACCATATGAAATTGACAATATTTATCGTAGTGCTGCCACATGTTACTTTTTAAGCTATATATTATACATGTGACACAGATTTACAACTGTTGGGTTTACACTACAAATAAATTTGAGTTTAGTTCAACTAAACCAGCGTTTAAAAACTCACTGATTTATAAGCCATAAGTGTTATACAAATACATAAACCTTTTTTAAAGCATTATTGGAATACATTGATGGGATTTGAAAATTTTCATTGTAACGAAAACGGGCCCAATCGACTGAAAAAGAGCCAAATTGCAGCATTGCAAAACAACGGCTGCATGAACATTTTTTATTTTGTTTCTCTATTTGGTTGGCTTTGAATACAATCGTTGTTGTTTTGAAGCAAAAAAAAAAAAAAAAAAAGTTGAAACCGATTGCTGCGTGTGATCGTATTGGCACCTTCAAAAGGGAATTGGAAAGAAGTTGAGCATCAAAAGATGAAACGTGTAAATTCAGACTAAGTTTGTCTTTTTTTAAGTCGATTTAGCCATATACGTCTGTCTGTCTACCCGTCTGTTAAAAATACGCTCACTTTCGAAAAACTCAAAAGAAAAGAACAAACTTGGTGTCAAATTGCTTATAGTTAATCTAAGCAGCTTGGGATTGAAATCCAGCAAAATCGGTTCAGTAGGATCAGAGCTATGAATCAAAATGTGGAACCACCACTCTAAATGGATAATTGTGTTACACAAACTAACGTAAGTGGTAGAATAATACACGGAATGATATAAGATTTTGCACAAACTATACGACTATAAATCATACTGTTTAATTTCGTGAAAATCGGTCCAAAATTTACCATATGCCCCATATAAGGACTACTCCCGGAAAACAGTTTAGCACGCATAAATAATAAAATTTAATACATTTTATATGACTAGAAATAACACTTATAAATTTCATAAAAAGCCCACTTTGGGAAACTAATGAAATTGATCTTAAACCGTAGCAGATATCGATATTGCGGTATACTTTTTTCCAACTTAGCTTCATATGGCCAGTATTATATATGGGAAGGTCAATATTGACAACACTTCTTTTAAGTGCAACCCTTTTATGAATGCATCTTAATTTTACTGTTAGTACTAGGGCTGTAAGATTTGGCGACTTCTCGCCAAACGTGGCGGTTTTTAAACTTGGCGACCTAAATTTCTATTGGGCGACTTTGTTGGCTATTTTTGATGAATTTGTTTTGAAATTTGTTAAATTCGATACGAAGAAATAATATTACTTTTATTCTAGTATTTTATGTTATGAAATTAGTTGCATTCATATGTATGACCAGTATTTAAAACTAAATTATGTCGAAATGATGAAAATCTTCGAGAAAATTGTTTTCACATTTAAAGGTGCTCTTGAAAGAATTAATAAAGAGAATTCTTTAAAAAATTAATATATTTAAAGTTTATGAACATTTTTCCATTATAAAATGTGGCAATTTATTATCAGATAAAATTCGTTGTTGGTAAAGATATATTAAAGATTATTTTGAATCATTACGTACATATAGATGTTTATGAAACACAATAGAAAAAATACTGTTTGTTAATTGGAAAAAGAATTTTAATAATGATGTTCTATTTAATTTAAATCAGTTTAGTCCAACATTTTATAGCTACAAGGATACGGAAGGTACGTACCATTTTTAAGTAATTGCTTTGGATGTTCTTTATTTACTGGTTATTACAACTTGCAATGCCTGTATTGAAATAACGAAATCCAATAAAACTAGCCTTCGAAGTAGAATACGATATGAAACCTTCGCAACGTATTCAAAAAAATAAGATAAAAAGGGTGTCTTGTCGGCGAAGTGTAAAGCATTATAGATATATAATATATACAAATGTTTTACCGATTTCTAAGAATAGTTAAGAGAATTTTTGCTGATTTGTATTGCTGGAATAAATAAATTAAGAACAGTTTACGGTTTGTAAATACTCGACATTTTGTATTTTTCGAATTTATTCTATGAGCTAAATTTCAGTTATGTATATTAAAGCTTTTTTTTGTAATAGTTCTATTTCTTATGAAAAAGAAATAATTTTCAGATTCGGTTTGTAAATACTTAAAATAAATTGTTTTTTTTTCTTTTTATTAAATTTTAGGTGTGTTCATTTACTAAAAATTATTACGAAGTTGTAAGAATTGTTACTGAAAAGTGTTCATAACCCAAATTTGCAAGTAGAGAGCTTCAAAAGGAAGTGATAAATTGAGAGACAGCGTTAACATTATGCGGCTAAAGTCGCATTTTACCCCTTTTTTACTGCCCTGGAAACTTTCATTGCCCCTTTTTTATACCCTCAACCTCCACTAGTGGTGAATGAGGTTATACTAAGTCTCTAAGTCTGCATTCACACGTTTCATCTTTTGATGCACAACTCTTGTGTTTTTAGGAGAAAGTGGGTTGGCACGGAGAAGCCTGTTCTCGGTCAGTACGCCTTGTATTTTTATTTGTAGGTAAAAAAATTAACTCAATATTTTATCATAGTAGATTTTAAAATCATCATCAATAAAATAAATTAAAGTTAATTCGCATAACATGTGAAATATATCATATTTCTAGCCAAATATTTATACTTTTAATTATAACGCTGGGTACAGACGGTGTAATCTACATCAAGGCAATCTCAAAATATCAACACGTTTTGATGTTGGATGAAATCTAAAATGAATGAAAATTAACGAAATTTGCTAGATTGCATAAATGCATTGAACTTTCTGTACCCAGCATAACTGATAACTGTTTTCACTCACCTCATCAATTCATGGAAAATTGCCAAAAAAAAATAATTCGCTTCTTTTACAAAGTACGGCAACTCCTTTTCTATGCTCTTGCAATGTAAACAAATGCACGTTGACAGCAACAAAACGCACACTTTCACACAACAACAGTTCTACCAGATAGCATATCGGAGCACTCCCAATTGCATTAAATTCTACTTTAATTTGGTGAAACTTTACACGCAATTTTTAAAACTTAATCGATTAAAATCCATAAAACTTTTATTAAATATACAAAATTTAACACTTATTTTACAATTTAATGCAAAAATATTATTAAAAACTTTAATTTATTTAGCAATTAATTACTAAGAAAACTTTTCACTACCAAAACACAACCGGTTGAAGAAATAAACGCGCACAAACTGAAACAACTTCAGACAGTTAATATTTTTAAGATAATGTGGCTCAGATAAGTTGCGGTACTGCCATTTAAAGATATTACGCTTTTATTTAGCAAAGACCTTCACTGTGCCTTAACTTTAATTTTAGCAGCTGGCAGTTATACTTGGCTGGAACCAATAAACAGCGCAATCATATTTCATACACACATAAATTTTTCATTTTTGTTTTATTTTTTATGAATGCAGACGACGATTGTGTGCGGCGAGTTTACTCGCTACTTGTTTAAAACTGAAAAGAAATATAAAAGAACGAAAAATAATTTGGAGTAAAGAGTGCTCTGAACAACGAGCTGTTTTGGGGAAAACATTGCTGCTAAAAAAATTAGAATTTACGAATGAAAATGATTTTATTGTTTCTTTTTCTACGGCTTTACTCTGCAAAGTTTTCGCTGAAAGGATTACTTTTAGCACTAGACTCCACAAGAAGTTTAAAAAATATCCAACATGTCTGTCGTATTCACAAAACCCCTTTTATCGTTGTATAGATTTTATGTTGTATAAAAAAACATAGTTAACTATTGTGTTGTTATACAACATACAAAATGTACAAACATTGCTGCAAATGTTTGCCTAAACAGCAAACTCCCTAATTTACAACACAAAATATTTGTTCAAACGTAATATTTTGACATGCTTGCCAAGTTGTTTTTTGTGGTTTATTATGCCCTTAACTATTTTAAGGGCAAGTTAAACCCTTTTTTTGGTTTAAATTGTGTTTAAACCACTGTTACCACTAGCTAAATTCAAAACTACACTTGAGATGACGCAAAATTACTCAATTTAAATGAAATTACACCTGATATCAAATTAACGTTTAATAATAAAAAAACTTTTACTAAAAATAACCAATTAGACAGTACATAAGGATCTATTAATATAAAATTATGTTATGAGGTTGACCCTAGGTAGCTACATCTATTTGAGATTTTTTTCGTTTTGAAGTGATTTATTAGGTAAAAGTTCGTAAGAGGGCTATGTGAAATTATGGACCGGGCCGATTCTCAACATTTACAAAAAAGAATGAAACAAATTTCATTAAATTATCTTAAAAATTGAGACCTTGCGTAAAAGGTCTACATGGACAGACAACCAGCCAGCAGGAGAGACGACTCAGATACCGATTCTAAGTCGATCGATATACTACAGCAAATATTTGTATGCGTTTCATACATCACTTAAATAAGCTCAATATTAGTCATACTATTAAGATTACTGTAATAATTCAAAATAATTTAACATAAACAACATTAAAAACCTCAAATAAATTAATAAAAACTAAATAAAAATTACAAAATAATAAGTACTGTTTACATATACGAGTACTTAGGAAAGGTTCAAAATGTACATGTCCGTTCCTTTGTATACGTTTTTAGTAAATAAAATTCCTGGTTTCAGATGAAAGTTTGTTTCTCAAATCAGTTTAACAAATGTTAAGGGCGCAAAATATTTGTAAGCTAAACCATTTCAAATGTTAAATAAAACACAAAATTCATTACTTCTTGAAATATTGGAAACATATCTTCCTCCAAATTTCCAATGAACTTCGGGTTCTAAATCACTATCAAGCTTACATTTATCGAAATCTAACTGTCCAACTGGCGTCAATCAATATCAATCTTTTGCTTCATAAGCTATGGAAATCTGTGGAATGGAATACTGTAAATCTTATATCTTAACTCATCAAATCCTTATATTATTTTTTGTTTTAAAATGAAGATATAAAAGAATTTCAAATTACATCTCATTTACACCTCAAAGAAATTATCCACGCTCTACCCACGAGAGTAAAAATTACACCAATTCGGGTAATTACCCACAACGTGGCAACATTGGTTTAAACCAACAAATCTATAAATCAGAAAACATATAAACCATCTTTAAACGCATAAAATTGGGCGTTCAAATAATCAATACTAACCATATGAAATTGACAATATTAATCGTAGTGCTCCCACATGTTACTTTTTAAACTTTATATAATACATGTGACACAGATTTACAACTGTTCTACAAATAAATTTAAGTTTAGTTCAACTAAACCAGCGCTTAAACACTCACTGATTTATTAGCCATAAGTGTTATACAAATAAATAAACCTTTTTTAAAGCATTATTGGAATACATTGATGGGATTTGAAAATTTTCATTGTAACGAAAACGGGCCCAATCGATTTTGAAATTTATTTTTGCATATAACGAGTTGTAAATAATTATTACATATCGTTACTGTAATTTTGAAAGTTCGTATCTAACATATACACATTCTTTTAGTTTGAGATATAAAACTTGATAAAAAAAAGAATACAAAAGAAAGTTTATGCATAGTTTAAGAACTGTAAGAAATGTTGGACCTTTCCTAGTTAGTTTTTTTATCAATTAATGAATAATCAGTTTTAAATGAAGCTTACAATAATCAGGGAAACCGTAAATATGCAATAAGTTTTTCGTTGCGCGACCAATGGAGGCAAAAGCAATATATTTATCCGTTTAAGAGCTTTTTATAAATATTAACATTGATTTGTTAATGCATATTTTTAACCCTTGCAGCATTGCAAAACAACGGCTGCATGTACATTTTTTATTTTGTTTCTCTGTTTGGTTCGCTTTGAATACAATCGTTGTTTTGAAGCAAAAAAAAAAAAAAAAAGTTGAAACCGATTGCTGCGTGTGATCGTTTTGGCACCTTCAAAAGGGAATTGGAAAGAAGTTGAGCATCAAAAGATGAAACGTGTAAATTCAGACTAAGTTTGTCATTCTGTGTGAAATTTATTTATTATACATCTAAGAATCTAGCTCCTTGAGTAGTTTTAAATCAATTTAGCCATATCCTTCTGTCTGTCTACCCGTCTGTTAAAAATACGCTCACTTTCGAAAAACTCAAAAGAAAAAAACAAACTTGGTGTCAAATTGCTTATAGTTAATCTAAGCAGCTTGGGATTGACATCCAGCAAAATCGGTTTAGTAGGATCAGAGCTATGAATCAAAATGTGGAACCACCACTCTAAATAATTGTGTTACACAAATTAACGTAAGTGGTAGAATAATACATGGAATTATATAATATTTTGCACAAACTATACGACTATAAATCATACTGTTTAATTTCGTGAAGATCGGTCCATTATTTACCATATGCCCCAAATAAAGCCTACTCCCGGAAAACAGTTTAGTACGCATAAATAAAATTAAGTGCGTCAGTTTTATAGGACTAGCAATCACAATGTTAAATTTAAATTCGTGAAGATCGGTCTATAATTTACTACAGGCCCCATATAAGCCCTACTTTTGGAAAGCAGCATAATAAAATTTAATACATTTTATATGACTAGAAATCACACTTATAAATTTCATATGAAGCCCGCTTTGGGAAATTAATGAAATTGATCTTAAACCGTAGCAGATATCTTTTATAATTTTTTTTCCAACTTAGCTTCATATGGCCAGTTTTATATATGGGAAGGTCAATATTGACAACACTTCCTTTAAGTGCCTTATAGCAACCCTTTTATGAATGCATCTTAATTTTACTGTTAGTACTAGGGCTGTAAGATTTGGAGATTTTTCGCAAACGTGGAGATTTTTAAACTTGTTTGGCGACCTAAATTTCTATTTGGCGACTTTGTTGGCTATTTTTGATGAATTTGTTTTGAAATTTGTTAAATTCGATACGAAGAAATAATATTACATTTACTCTAGTATTTTATTGTATGAAATTAGTTGCATTCATATGTATGACCAGTATTTAAAACTAAATTATGTCGAAATGATGAAAATCTTAGAGAAAATTGTTTTCACATTTGAAGGTACTCTTGAAAGAATTAATAAGTAGAATTCCTTAAAAACTTAATATATTAAAAGTTTATGAACATTTTTCCAACGTACATATAGATGTTTATGAAACACAATACAAAAAATACCGTTTGTTAATTGGAAAGAGAATTTTAGTAATGATGTTCTATTTAATTTAAATCAGTTTAGGCCAACATTTTATAGCTACAAGGATACGGAAGGTACGTACCATTTTTAAGAAATTGCTTTGGATGTTCTTTATATACTGGTTATTACAACTTGCAATGCCTGTATTAAAATAACGAAATCCAATTAAACTAACCTTCGAAGTAGAATACGATATGAACTCTTAAACGCTTTATTACGAGTTAAAAGTTATATGAATGTAAATAGTACATGTTGCATTTTAGGTCTTCGCAACGTATTCAAAAAAAGAAGATAAAAAGAATGTTTTGTCGGTGAAGTGTAAAGCATTTTAGATATATAATATATACTAATGTTTTACCGATTTCTAAGAATAGTAAAGAGATTTTTTGCTGATTTGTATTGCTGGAATAAATAAATTAAGAACAGTTTACGGTTTGTAAATACACGACATTTTTTATTTTTCGAATTTATTCTATGAGCTAAATTTCAGTTATGTATTTTATAAAGCTTTTTTTGCAATAGTTCTATTTCTTATGAAAAAGAAATCATTTCCAGATTCGGTTTGTAAATAACTAAAATAAATTTTTGGTTTTTTTTTTGATCAAATTTTAGGTGTGTTCATTTACTAAAAATTATTACTTATTTGCAAGAATTGTTACTGGAAAGTGTTCATTAGCCCAAATTTTCAAGTAAAGAGCTTCAAAAGGGAGTGATAAATTGAGAGACAGCGTTAACATTATGCGGCTAAAGTCGCATTTTACCTCTTTTTTACTGCCTTGAAAACTTTCATTGCCCTTTTTTATACCCTCCACCTCCACTAGTGGTCAATGAGGTTATACTAAGTCTGCATTCTAGGGTTGCCATTCGTACTGTTTTTATCAGTACATGTACTGTTTTTTGTTTAAAGTACTGATTTATGCATTACAAGCACATCAGTACGCAAATGTACTGATTTTGTCATTAATGTACTGTTTTTGTACTGTTATTATATATTAATATTGTTCAGTATATAGAATGTCAAATTTTTGTCGAGTCTGTACGAAAAAAGAAAACAGTAGAAGAAAAATGGATAGTGTTTCTACATGGTGGTGCGTGTACGAATTTGAGGAAATATAAAATTTTATTTCTTCCATTCCACATTCAAATGCTTTTACAGAACGAGGGGTTAGTTTTCAAAGTGGAGAAAATAGAGAAACAGGCTCCTAATATAAAACCTAGAAAATGACTTGCAGACAAAGACAAACTTTGGTTATAGGTGTAATGAGTTTTACAATTTCTTGAAGACTGAAGACAGGAAAGAAATTGTGGACAATGTACAAAAAGGCCATACAAATTTTTAACTTGTAACATTGTAAATATTTATGTCCATACATAGTAATTATATTATGTATATATAAAAATCTATAGTGCAAGATCGTCTGAAAAACGATTGTGCCTTTTACAATAGTTAGAATTATTAATAGTAATTAGTTGTAAATCACTTTTAAATAAAAAGAGTTCTAAGTGCAATTGACTAGCAAAACCCTTTTGAAGCTGTTCTCGGTTAAATTGGACATTGGCTGTATCCGCAAAATAAAAGAGATTCAGCATGCTGATTGATATAGCAAAAAACTACTTTTGTTTAATTTTTATTTAATTTTATGCTGACCTATATTCAACATAATGTAATAAAAATATAATAGAATAAAGGAAATAAAATTTTAGTTCATATGTTGGTCACGTTATTTTTCGTCAAATATTTGCTAGGTGTGACCGTAGGTTAAGAAAAGACCTAATGCAACAATTAAGTCAAAACAGCAAAATATTGACATTGACCCTTTTAGTACCAAGCTTTAGACGTAATGAACTCAAATTTTGCTTTTAATAAAATTAATCTTTCTTTGAAAAATATTAAACCAAGTAGATAACAAGAAATTAAGAATCGAATTTTTAACAACTTGTGTTTTAGATTTGTTTGTTGTTCACTTTGTATTCCCGCTTAATATATGTATATAAGGAATTGAATTATTATTTTGAAAAAAATCAGTTTTATTAATTAAATTTTGTCACGGTTCAAATTAAAGAATGAATTCAAGCTTTGTTTTCAAAAAGATTAAAGTTTCTATGTTAATAATATGCAATTTTATATTAAAAAAGTATATGTACTGTTTTTTATGCAATTGTACTGATTTTTTTTCTCTTATGTACTGATTTCTCTGATTTCAAAACTGGCAACCCTACTGCATTCGCACGTTTCATCTTTTGATGAACAACTCTTGTGTTTTTAGGAGAAGGAAGAAAGAAGAAAGTGGGTTGGCACGGACAAGCCTGTTCTCGGTCAGTACGCCTTGTATTTTCATTTGTGGGTAAATAATTTACTCAATATTTTATCATAGCTTTTAGTAGATTTTAAAATCATAAATTAAAGTTAATTTGCATAACATGTGAAATATATCATTTTTATACTTTTAATTATAATGCTGGATACAGACGGTGTAATGTACATCAGGGCAATCTCAAAATATCAACACGTTTTGATGTTGGATGAAATCTAAAATGAATGAAAATTAACGAAATTTGCTAGATTGCGTAAATGCATTGAACTGTCTGTACCCAGCATAACTCATAACTGTTTTCACTCACCTCATTAATTCATGGAAAATTGAGAAAAACAAAAGAATTCGCTTCTTTTACAAAGTATGTATTAAGTCAATTACAAAAAAACTACTACGGCAACTCTTTTTCTATGCTCTTGCAATGTAAACAAATGCACGTTGACAGCAACAAAACGCACACTTTCACACAACAACAGTTCTACCAGATAGCATATCGGAGCACTCCCAATTGCATTAAATTCTACTTTAATTTGGTGAAACTTTACACGCAATTTTTAAAACTTAATCGATTAAAATCCATAAAACTTTTATTAAATATACAAAATTTAACACTTATTTTACAATTTAATGCAAAAATATTATTAAAAACTTTAATTTATTTAGCAATTAATTACTAAGAAAACTTTTCACTACCAAAACACAACCGGTTGAAGAAATAAACGCGCACAAACTGAAACAACTTCAGACAGTTAATATTTTTAAGATAATGTGGCTCAGATAAGTTGCGGTACTGCCATTTAAAGATATTACGCTTTTATTTAGCAAAGACCTTCACTGTGCCTTAACTTTAATTTTAGCAGCTGGCAGTTATACTTGGCTGGAACCAATAAACAGCGCAATCATATTTCATACACACATAAATTTTTCATTTTTGTTTTATTTTTTATGAATGCAGACGACGATTGTGTGCGGCGAGTTTACTCGCTACTTGTTTAAAACTGAAAAGAAATATAAAAGAACGAAAAATAATTTGGAGTAAAGAGTGCTCTGAACAACGAGCTGTTTTGGGGAAAACATTGCTGCTAAAAAAATTAGAATTTACGAATGAAAATGATTTTATTGTTTCTTTTTCTACGGCTTTACTCTGCAAAGTTTTCGCTGAAAGGATTACTTTTAGCACTAGACTCCACAAGAAGTTTAAAAAATATCCAACATGTCTGTCGTATTCACAAAACCCCTTTTATCGTTGTATAGATTTTATGTTGTATAAAAAAACATAGTTAACTATTGTGTTGTTATACAACATACAAAATGTACAAACATTGCTGCAAATGTTTGCCTAAACAGCAAACTCCCTAATTTACAACACAAAATATTTGTTCAAACGTAATATTTTGACATGCTTGCCAAGTTGTTTTTTGTGGTTTATTATGCCCTTAACTATTTTAAGGGCAAGTTAAACCCTTTTTTTGGTTTAAATTGTGTTTAAACCACTGTTACCACTAGCTAAATTCAAAACTACACTTGAGATGACGCAAAATTACTCAATTTAAATGAAATTACACCTGATATCAAATTAACGTTTAATAATAAAAAAACTTTTACTAAAAATAACCAATTAGACAGTACATAAGGATCTATTAATATAAAATTATGTTATGAGGTTGACCCTAGGTAGCTACATCTATTTGAGATTTTTTTCGTTTTGAAGTGATTTATTAGGTAAAAGTTCGTAAGAGGGCTATGTGAAATTATGGACCGGGCCGATTCTCAACATTTACAAAAAAGAATGAAACAAATTTCATTAAATTATCTTAAAAATTGAGACCTTGCGTAAAAGGTCTACATGGACAGACAACCAGCCAGCAGGAGAGACGACTCAGATACCGATTCTAAGTCGATCGATATACTACAGCAAATATTTGTATGCGTTTCATACATCACTTAAATAAGCTCAATATTAGTCATACTATTAAGATTACTGTAATAATTCAAAATAATTTAACATAAACAACATTAAAAACCTCAAATAAATTAATAAAAACTAAATAAAAATTACAAAATAATAAGTACTGTTTACATATACGAGTACTTAGGAAAGGTTCAAAATGTACATGTCCGTTCCTTTGTATACTTTTTTAGTAAATAAAATTCCTGGTTTCAGATGAAAGTTTGTTTCTCAAATCAGTTTAACAAATGTTAAGGGCGCAAAATATTTGTAAGCTAAACCATTTCAAATGTTAAATAAAACACAAAATTCATTACTTCTTGAAATATTGGAAACATATCTTCCTCCAAATTTCCAATGAACTTCGGGTTCTAAATCACTATCAAGCTTACATTTATCGAAATCTAACTGTCCAACTGGCGTCAATCAATATCAATCTTTTGCTTCATAAACTATGGAAATCTGTGGAATGGAATACTGTAAATCTTATATCTTAACTCATCAAATCCTTATATTATTTTTTGTTTTAAAATGAAGATATAAAAGAATTTCAAATTACATCTCATTTACACCTCAAAGAAATTATCCACGCTCTACCCACGAGAGTAAAAATTACACCAATTCGGGTAATTACCCACAACGTGGCAACACTGGTTTAAACCAACAAATCTATAAATCAGAAAACATATAAACCATCTTTAAACGCATAAAATTGGGCGTTCAAATAATCAATACCAACCATATGAAATTGACAATATTAATCGTAGTGCTCCCACATGTTACTTTTTAAACTTTATATAATACATGTGACACAGATTTACAACTGTTCTACAAATAAATTTAAGTTTAGTTCAACTAAACCAGCGCTTAAACACTCACTGATTTATTAGCCATAAGTGTTATACAAATAAATAAACCTTTTTTAAAGCATTATTGGAATACATTGATGGGATTTGAAAATTTTCATTGTAACGAAAACGGGCCCAATCGATTTTGAAATTTATTTTTGCATATAACGAGTTGTAAATAATTATTACATATCGTTACTGTAATTTTGAAAGTTCGTATCTAACATATACACATTCTTTTAGTTTGAGATATAAAACTTGATAAAAAAAAGAATACAAAAGAAAGTTTATGCATAGTTTAAGAACTGTAAGAAATGTTGGACCTTTCCTAGTTAGTTTTTTTATCAATTAATGAATAATCAGTTTTAAATGAAGCTTACAATAATCAGGGAAACCGTAAATATGCAATAAGTTTTTCGTTGCGCGACCAATGGAGGCAAAAGCAATATATTTATCCGTTTAAGAGCTTTTTATAAATATTAACATTGATTTGTTAATGCATATTTTTAACCCTTGCAGCATTGCAAAACAACGGCTGCATGTACATTTTTTATTTTGTTTCTCTGTTTGGTTCGCTTTGAATACAATCGTTGTTTTGAAGCAAAAAAAAAAAAAAAAAGTTGAAACCGATTGCTGCGTGTGATCGTTTTGGCACCTTCAAAAGGGAATTGGAAAGAAGTTGAGCATCAAAAGATGAAACGTGTAAATTCAGACTAAGTTTGTCATTCTGTGTGAAATTTATTTATTATACATCTAAGAATCTAGCTCCTTGAGTAGTTTTAAATCAATTTAGCCATATCCTTCTGTCTGTCTACCCGTCTGTTAAAAATACGCTCACTTTCGAAAAACTCAAAAGAAAAAAACAAACTTGGTGTCAAATTGCTTATAGTTAATCTAAGCAGCTTGGGATTGACATCCAGCAAAATCGGTTTAGTAGGATCAGAGCTATGAATCAAAATGTGGAACCACCACTCTAAATAATTGTGTTACACAAATTAACGTAAGTGGTAGAATAATACATGGAATTATATAATATTTTGCACAAACTATACGACTATAAATCATACTGTTTAATTTCGTGAAGATCGGTCCATTATTTACCATATGCCCCAAATAAAGCCTACTCCCGGAAAACAGTTTAGTACGCATAAATAAAATTAAGTGCGTCAGTTTTATAGGACTAGCAATCACAATGTTAAATTTAAATTCGTGAAGATCGGTCTATAATTTACTATAGGCCCCATATAAGCCCTACTTTTGGAAAGCAGCATAATAAAATTTAATACATTTTATATGACTAGAAATCACACTTATAAATTTCATATGAAGCCCGCTTTGGGAAATTAATGAAATTGATCTTAAACCGTAGCAGATATCTTTTATAATTTTTTTTCCAACTTAGCTTCATATGGCCAGTTTTATATATGGGAAGGTCAATATTGACAACACTTCCTTTAAGTGCCTTATAGCAACCCTTTTATGAATGCATCTTAATTTTACTGTTAGTACTAGGGCTGTAAGATTTGGAGATTTTTCGCAAACGTGGAGATTTTTAAACTTGTTTGGCGACCTAAATTTCTATTTGGCGACTTTGTTGGCTATTTTTGATGAATTTGTTTTGAAATTTGTTAAATTCGATACGAAGAAATAATATTACATTTACTCTAGTATTTTATTGTATGAAATTAGTTGCATTCATATGTATGACCAGTATTTAAAACTAAATTATGTCGAAATGATGAAAATCTTAGAGAAAATTGTTTTCACATTTGAAGGTACTCTTGAAAGAATTAATAAGTAGAATTCCTTAAAAACTTAATATATTAAAAGTTTATGAACATTTTTCCAACGTACATATAGATGTTTATGAAACACAATACAAAAAATACCGTTTGTTAATTGGAAAGAGAATTTTAGTAATGATGTTCTATTTAATTTAAATCAGTTTAGGCCAACATTTTATAGCTACAAGGATACGGAAGGTACGTACCATTTTTAAGAAATTGCTTTGGATGTTCTTTATATACTGGTTATTACAACTTGCAATGCCTGTATTAAAATAACGAAATCCAATTAAACAAACCTTCGAAGTAGAATACGATATGAACTCTTAAACGCTTTATTACGAGTTAAAAGTTATATGAATGTAAATAGTACATGTTGCATTTTAGGTCTTCGCAACGTATTCAAAAAAAGAAGATAAAAAGAATGTTTTGTCGGTGAAGTGTAAAGCATTTTAGATATATAATATATACTAATGTTTTACCGATTTCTAAGAATAGTAAAGAGATTTTTTGCTGATTTGTATTGCTGGAATAAATAAATTAAGAACAGTTTACGGTTTGTAAATACACGACATTTTTTATTTTTCGAATTTATTCTATGAGCTAAATTTCAGTTATGTATTTTATAAAGCTTTTTTTGCAATAGTTCTATTTCTTATGAAAAAGAAATCATTTCCAGATTCGGTTTGTAAATAACTAAAATAAATTTTTGGTTTTTTTTTTTTGATCAAATTTTAGGTGTGTTCATTTACTAAAAATTATTACTTATTTGCAAGAATTGTTACTGGAAAGTGTTCATTAGCCCAAATTTTCAAGTAAAGAGCTTCAAAAGGGAGTGATAAATTGAGAGACAGCGTTAACATTATGCGGCTAAAGTCGCATTTTACCTCTTTTTTACTGCCTTGAAAACTTTCATTGCCCTTTTTTATACCCTCCACCTCCACTAGTGGTCAATGAGGTTATACTAAGTCTGCATTCTAGGGTTGCCATTCGTACTGTTTTTATCAGTACATGTACTGTTTTTTGTTTAAAGTACTGATTTATGCATTACAAGCACATCAGTACGCAAATGTACTGATTTTGTCATTAATGTACTGTTTTTGTACTGTTATTATATATTAATATTGTTCAGTATATAGAATGTCAAATTTTTGTCGAGTCTGTACGAAAAAAGAAAACAGTAGAAGAAAAATGGATAGTGTTTCTACATGGTGGTGCGTGTACGAATTTGAGGAAATATAAAATTTTATTTCTTCCATTCCACATTCAAACGCTTTTACAGAACGAGGGTTTAGTTTTCAAAGTGGAGAAAATAGAGAAACAGGCTCCTAATATAAAACCTAGAAAATGACTTGCAGACAAAGACAAACTTTGGTTATAGGTGTAATGAGTTTTACAATTTCTTGAAGACTGAAGACAGGAAAGAAATTGTGGACAATGTACAAAAAGGCCATACAAATTTTTAACTTGTAACATTGTAAATATTTATGTCCATACATAGTAATTATATTATGTATATATAAAAATCTATAGTGCAAGATCGTCTGAAAAACGATTGTGCCTTTTACAATAGTTAGAATTATTAATAGTAATTAGTTGTAAATCACTTTTAAATAAAAAGAGTTCTAAGTGCAATTGACTAGCAAAACCCTTTTGAAGCTGTTCTCGGTTAAATTGGACATTGGCTGTATCCGCAAAATAAAAGAGATTCAGCATGCTGATTGATATAGCAAAAAACTACTTTTGTTTAATTTTTATTTAATTTTATGCTGACCTATATTCAACATAATGTAATAAAAATATAATAGAATAAAGGAAATAAAATTTTAGTTCATATGTTGGTCACGTTATTTTTCGTCAAATATTTGCTAGGTGTGACCGTAGGTTAAGAAAAGACCTAATGCAACAATTAAGTCAAAACAGCAAAATATTGACATTGACCCTTTTAGTACCAAGCTTTAGACGTAATGAACTCAAATTTTGCTTTTAATAAAATTAATCTTTCTTTGAAAAATATTAAACCAAGTAGATAACAAGAAATTAAGAATCGAATTTTTAACAACTTGTGTTTTAGATTTGTTTGTTGTTCACTTTGTATTCCCGCTTAATATATGTATATAAGGAATTGAATTATTATTTTGAAAAAAATCAGTTTTATTAATTAAATTTTGTCACGGTTCAAATTAAAGAATGAATTCAAGCTTTGTTTTCAAAAAGATTAAAGTTTCTATGTTAATAATATGCAATTTTATATTAAAAAAGTATATGTACTGTTTTTTATGCAATTGTACTGATTTTTTTTCTCTTATGTACTGATTTCTCTGATTTCAAAACTGGCAACCCTACTGCATTCGCACGTTTCATCTTTTGATGAACAACTCTTGTGTTTTTAGGAGAAGGAAGAAAGAAGAAAGTGGGTTGGCACGGACAAGCCTGTTCTCGGTCAGTACGCCTTGTATTTTCATTTGTGGGTAAATAATTTACTCAATATTTTATCATAGCTTTTAGTAGATTTTAAAATCATAAATTAAAGTTAATTTGCATAACATGTGAAATATATCATTTTTATACTTTTAATTATAATGCTGGGTACAGACGGTGTAATGTACATCAGGGCAATCTCAAAATATCAACACGTTTTGATGTTGGATGAAATCTAAAATGAATGAAAATTAACGAAATTTGCTAGATTGCGTAAATGCATTGAACTGTCTGTACCCAGCATAACTCATAACTGTTTTCACTCACCTCATTAATTCATGGAAAATTGAGAAAAACAAAAGAATTCGCTTCTTTTACAAAGTATGTATTAAGTCAATTACAAAAAAACTACTACGGCAACTCTTTTTCTATGCTCTTGCAATGTAAACAAATACTTGTTGACAACAACAAAACGCACACTTTCACACAACAACAATTCTACCAGATAGCATATCGGAACACCCACAATTGCATTGAATTCTACTTTAATTTGGTGAAACTTTACACGCAATTTTTAAAACTTAATCGATTAAAATCCATAAAACTTTTATTAAATATACAAAATTTAACACTTATTTTACAATTAAATGCAAAAATATTATTAAAACCTTTAATTTATTTAGCAATTAATTACTAAGAAAACTTTTCACTACCAAAACACAACCGGTTGAAGAAATAAACGCGCACAAACTGAAACAACTTACAGACAGTTAGTATTTTTAAGATAATGTGGCTCAGATAAGTTGCGGTACTGCCATTTAAAGATATTACGCTTTTATTTAGCAAAGACATTCACTGTGCCTTAACTTTAATTTTAGCAGCTGGCAGTTATACTTGGCTGGAACCAATAAACAGCGCAATCATATTTCATACACACATAAATTTTTCATTTTTGTTTTATTTTTTATGAATGCAGACGACGATTGTGTGCGGCGAGTTTACTCGCTACTTGTTTAAAACTGAAAAGAAATATAAAAGAACGAAAAAGAATTTGGAGTAAAGAGTGCTCTGAACAACGAGCTGTTTTGGGGAAAACATTGCTGCTAAAAAAATTAGAATTTACGAATGAAAATGATTTTATTGTTTCTTTTTCTACGGCTTTACTCTGCAAAGTTTTCGCTGAAAGGATTACTTTTAGCACTAGACTCCACAAGAAGTTTAAAAAATATCCAACATGTCTGTCGTATTCACAAAACCCCTTTTATCGTTGTATAGATTTTATGTTGTATAAAATAACATAGTTAACTATTGTGTTTTTATACAACATACAAAATCTACAAACATTGCTGCAAATGTTTGCCTAAACAGCAAACTCCCCAATTAATAATTTCACTGCTGTATTGAAATTTATTCTAATTTTTACTTTTCAATACCAGAAATCACTCTAGAGAATTTTGGGATGATTGGTCCATGATTTACCATTGGTGCAATATAAATTTCCCTCCTGAAAATCATTTTAGTTCTGATTGTCGGTCAATAATTTAATAAAAGTAGGTCTTAAAAATATACGAAAATAAGTGTTAGCTTTGTTTGTACTTTAAGTTTCAATGTAATACGATGGTTATTTGCAGTTAATAGGACAATATTAATTACAAATTAAGAAAACAAAATAAGAAATGTAAGTCTTGTACAAATTAAAAAATAACGAGAAACTTAAATTAAAAGTTTTTTTTATTAGAGACCTTTTTTTTATAAAATATGTTTTATTTTATAAGAGTTAAACCCGTCCAATTTCCATACAAAATTTGGTATATTGAAAGTTTATAAATTTAATTTTTTGGGATATGTCCTTTATTTTTTTTTTCTTAACAAAAATTTAAAAAATATATCTGGTTCCTATGCCTGTAATTTCTACAAAAAGCAATCTAGTTGTGTATAGAAATCTATGGTGTAAAATCTGTCATATTTTAAAATAAAACTTAAGGTAAAAACTCGTAGGCGAAATAACCGTTGTAATGGGTAAAGATAACTGTT
Source organism: Pollenia amentaria (assembly GCA_943735925.1). Taxonomy (NCBI): domain Eukaryota; kingdom Metazoa; phylum Arthropoda; class Insecta; order Diptera; family Polleniidae; genus Pollenia; species Pollenia amentaria. The sequence goes on along the minus strand of OX031007.1, from coordinate 178,938,371 downwards.
AGGTACGAACACGACTAGCTTTATTTTTGTAGCATTAAAAAGGATTTTTGTTTTCGATAAAGTATAAAAAACTTCTGTTCGTTTAAAACAAATAATACGAAAATCTAAGTGCAAAGTACACATTATTCGAAGTCGTAAATAATTTCGTTAAAAATTTTAATACCGTAAATTGCAAGTATATCAAGAAAAACATATTGGTGAGTATTTAATATTTTAGAAAAAAGTAACTAAAATGAAATAAATATTCTCATCTCCACATTGAGAAAAAATGACCAATTTTGGTTAGAAATAACCACACACAGCAGCTCTGTTTTATACACAATATTGACGGAACAGCTTAGTTTTGCTTAAAATGCTGGTCTATAATGAAATAATAAAAAAAAACAAATTTCGGCGGAAAAATCCGAGTTTCAGAGTACGTTAACCCGGCCTACGATTACTTGCTAAAGTTCCTATGTAGGTGTATAAAACATTGCATTTTCATTTGAAAACTTTTATTATTTCTAGTATGTATTTTAATAAACTAAAAAACATGTTGCCATAAATCTCATTTATTATTTTTTAGTTTCTTCATTATTTCGCGTAATGTCGATTTTAGCGTCTTTAGATAATGCTTCCTTAGTATAGACATTCAAGACATTAACAAAATCATTTTGGTGGCCTTCTAAATTCCGAACCAAATTACAGGCAGATGTATTAAGTGTATGTACTAATTCAGCTTGTGCCGATTGCAAATGAGCTAATTTGGCATAATTTATAAATTCATTGCGACTTAGTAAAGTATTGTCCACAATACCAGCCATTAATAACATCTGCGGCACTTTGCGGGTAGTTCTTAATAGTTGCGAAACCTTTTGTTCCGATGAAAATACTATGCACTGTTGTGATTCAAATAACGGAAGAATAGCTTCGTAGCGGGAGCCCTCAACTGCTTTTCGCATAATTTTGGAGCCATACATTTTCAATTGCATATTTTGTTTATGCAATTGGACTCGTGCATCGAAGAAATCATCAGACTTGATTGAATTTAAATGAAATATTGCCACCATTTGTGAATGATCCAACCAATTGCGAACTTCACGAGCAATGATATCATTGTAAGGATTTTCAATGACACTTCGAATGCGCTTTTCAAAACAGCCATTTGTTTTTGGTGGTTCTGGATAACGGGGTGTTGTTACCGCAATAACACGGGCACGTTCATAATGTGGCTTTTGGGGACGTTGAATATTAATTTTACCTCTATAACGTTGAAACTGCAGCAACGGGGAGAGTTTAATTTGTTTAAAAAGTTCTACAGCCGGTGGACAAAAAAACAGTGGTTATACAACTTAAAATTCTATATTTCATACAATAAATTTTCCTACCAGTTTTTATCAAATGCGACATACTTAAAGTAGATTTTTTTAAACGTTTATGTTAAATTTGTACAAAATTTTATCAGCTTATTTTATTTATTTTTTTATTTTAATTAAACATTTTCTAATTTGCTCGTGTATCTTCTGATTTTTGTGAGTTTTTGCTGCAAGCATTGCTTATAAATCACAATGCCTTTTGTTTATTTTTTATCATTCACAATTATGCTATTAACCTTCGCGCTCCCAAGATCAATTCAATCAGTGATTACACTTTGAATTTTTACTTAAACAAATTCACTTATGTATTTGTAACGGTAAATCTTAAAGGTCCTACGCTGGGTCTCCACGTAGCAATTTTTTTTGCTAAACACAAGCAAAAACGTAGGCAGAACAATGGCAAAATAATGGCGCAATAATTGCTGATTATAATGCTGGAGAACACGTGAAATTACTTTGCCATAAGCAAACGTAAAGAGAAATGAAATAGATTGCCACTCACGGCAATATGTGGTCCATACGTCTCAATCAAATGGATCAATCAAATTTGACATTTGCCGAAATAAATATTGCTACGTGGAGACCCGGGGTTATGTCCAATTTTCAGGATAGTATTTAAATCTATATTATGTTAATTTTCATATAAACTTAAATCGTTTTTATATAGATTGATTTTTTGAGTTTTATTTGAAAAGTCTTTTTTAATTAATATAAAAGTATGGTAGCACTAATAAAAAAAACACCATAAAAAAGTATATTTATTTACATGGTGGCCTCAAACCAGCTGCATGTTATTGCTTTTTCTGATCTTGTTGTATTGTTAGGATATTGAGGCCAACTTACTAAGTTATTATAATGGAAACTTAAGTTGAATATAAATGTACCAAATTGGTAAATTAATGCCCCTATTGTCGCTCTCAACTCAACGCAGATTGGTTGACTACGAATCGCCCAACTTTCACACCACCAAACTGTTTCTTAGTGCTGGTTCATACTGTTAAAGTTTTAGCCGTCAAGTCTTGAGCTTTTAGGAGAGAAGGGAAAAGAGAATGCCATTTATTTTCATATCTCTCCTAAAAACTCAAAACTTGACGGCAAAGACTTGAAGAGTGCCCACCAGCACTTAGTATTGTGAAACACAAATGTTTTTAGTTGAAATTGTTTTGGAGTTGCCAACTTAAAATATCAAGTTTGACAGAAAAGCAGACAAATTAAAGTTAAAATCTTTAAAAAATATATATTACAAGAAAAAAACTGTTATAACAATATGTAAACAAATTGTATAAAACTATGCCCCAAACAATTTTTGAGGTGATTAAAAATAAAGGAAAGTTGACACATTAGCTGTGTTCATTTACTAAAAATTGTTACGAATGTGTAACAACTGGAAAGTGTTAATTAACCCAAAAAATTTACAAGTTGAGAATCGAAAAAATTCTTGCAAATTTTTACTTGCAAGAATTTTTGAAACAGCTGTTTCATGTTTTTGTTTACAAAACAAACTTTTCCAAAAGAAGTTTATAATAAGGATATTTTCAAAATGTATTTCTTAATGTTAATTTTTTAAATTAATGAAAATATTTATGCGATAAGAAATCATACTTTTGTTTAACTTAGGACAGATGTTTCGACATTTTTATTGCTAAATAAAATAACGAACTTGTTAAAAAAATCCCTTATGTATTTTGTTTTGCTTTTAACCGATGAGGTGTTGTTATTATGGTACCCACAGACGATGCAAAATTTGTCAAAACACGTGTTACTATTTATGTTTCAGTTTTTACCACAGACGATTACACTTAAAACGAAACATCAGTATTGCGTGTTTTTTGAATATACATCTACAAAACACAAAAAAAAAATGTATTTATTTTTTTTGTATACCTATCATATTTTTGTCCCATAAGCTTGGAAAATTTTATATTCAATTATAATTGTTTTCCAACGATTTCTTTCTTCATAGTTTTTTGTCCGAGAGTTGCAAAAGCACTTCACTCAACAACTGCTCTCAACAGAATGAGAAAGAAAAAACCGTCAACATCGCCACACACGATGAAACATTGTGTTTGGAAACATAAAATATCAAAAATGTTTGATATTTGAGAAACCAAAAAGGTAACAAGAATTTCAACCAGAAACATCCCCACACACGTAGGAACATTTGTCAAAACATTACTATGTTTCGACAAATGTTGGCTCGTGTGTGGGTGACTTTAGTATTGTGAGTATAATGGTTACCTAGATATCCGGAACTTAACACTATTGCAGTATAATACCCCATTAGCTAAAAAATTTGTTTGCAAATTAAATTATTTACAAAATTATTGGTTATTATTAATTATAAAATGATTTGAGATATTCTCATTGTTTACTTTCGACGGATTTGTTTATTATGAAACAAACACCAAAGAAATGCATTTGGACCATATAAAACGGCCGTAAATAAGATAATGAGAATGCTGCCAGCCTGTAAACAATATGGTAGCTTTGTTTTTTCGGGCAAAATTTCCGAAATAGGTGAATCGTTCAGGATTAAAAAAATTATTCTTCGGACAAAAATATTGTTCGGAAAGCATGGAGGAATCTACGGTTAGTTTAGGAGTTAAGAGGTTAGCGAATTTACTCGTTTTTATGCTATTTATCCCCTAAACATTCGAGTTTCCAATAAATCCATCTTACCTAGCATTTACACATGAAAGTAGTTTCTTGCGAATCGAAATGCACTAAATTTGGTCACTAACACACACACAATTTTCGTACTTATAGGCAATTTCTTCGATTTTTAGTGGATCGAATTAGCGAGAGACCAGTGTACCCGGTTCAAATTTCAACCTTATAACTCACAGCGTTAAGGCTGTGCAAAGATGAATCTGTCAGTCAGTCCGTTACGTTGAAATTTAATATACGAGTACCTATGTATATACATAGGTTATACATAAATTGTTAAATTGGCTGAAGTGCACTTTACGGGGCGTACGAAAAAAAAAATATAAAAAATATGCCACCCGATCCAGAATTAAAAAAAAAAAATACCAAAATTAATATTTAAGGGGGCTGAGGCCCGTGGGGACCCCTGGGACCATAAAACCGCCCCGCCCACTGAATGGTATGTGTGGGTACTCAAATTAAAGGTAATTGTGCAACAAAAACGAAAATAATAAAATTTTGGGTGGGCGGCATTTCTAGGGCCCTCTGGGGCAAAAAAAGTGTCCCCCCCATAACACTTATGTATATCTGTGTGGATACTCAAATTAAAGGTAATTTGCTCACGATTGCAAATATGTATTTTGTTTTTGTATTCGTTTAATATTTTCCTCTCTAGGTTAATTTATGTATCTTTTATAGCTATGCAGAGAAGTTTTAGTTAGCGAAGCCGGTCTTTGTTATACCATAGAGGAGAAAATCCTTTTGCCCGGCCGAAGGCCGGCTATGCAGAGAAGCTTTAGTAAGCGAAGCCGGTCTTTGTTATACCATAGAGTAGAAAATCTTTGCGCCCGGCCGAAGGCCGGCTATACAGAGAAGCTTTAGTTAGCGAAGCCGGTCTTTGTTATACCATAGAGGAGAAAATCCTTGCGCCCGGCCGAAGGCCGGCTATACAGAAAAGCTTTAGTTAGCGAAGCCGGTCTTTGTTATACCATAGAGGAGAAAATCCTTGCGCCCGGCCGAAGGCCGGCTATACAAAGAAGCTTTAGTTACAACAAAATAAAAAAATAATAAAACTCATTTGAAAATTTTAGCGCATAGGTATAACATTAAAAAAGCAAAATAGAAACAAAATATTTACAATCGTAAGCAAAATACCTTTCATTCGAGTACCCACACATAGTTATAAGGGCGGGAGGGGCAATTTTTTTACCCCCAGAGGGACCCAGAAGTCCCGCTCGACCTAAATTTTATTAATTTCGTATTTTTTACACAATTACCTTTAATTTGAGTACCCACACATACCACTAAGTGGGCGGGCCGCTTTTTTTGATCCATGAGGTCCCAGGGGCCTCAGCCCCCTTAAATTTTAATTTTGGTTTTTTTCTTTTTTTATTCCAGAGGGGGTCCAACTTTTTTTTTTTTTTTTTTCCGTACGCCCCGTAAAGTGCACTTTTGCCGTTAAATTAAATATTTTGTGTTGCCTTATAAATACTTTTATTGTTAACGAAGGGTTTTTTATCTTTTATTATTGATAAAAACCCGAATTCTTCTTTCACCTCCTTAACACAAAAAAATCCAATTCATAATGCATTTAATTCAACATAAACAAACATAAATTAATAAAATCACATTATTTTTACCGTAATGTATAAAATCTTCCAAGTCTTAGAATAATTAATGGGTACTCAAATATTCCAGTATATTCGTCACTACTTTAACATGCAAATTTTGGCAGGCAAAGTGTTCATTTAGTTTTTAGTATTTTTGAGAGCAATTTCTTTAAATTCCTACTTCCTCTCTCTTTGCAAGTTTCTGCTAGTAAAGTAAATGAACACACCTATTATTAAAAAAATTTTGTATTGCATGTGAACTTGAATATATATTGTGCAATACTTTATTTAACAAATTTTTGTTTTGCAAATCAAGTTTAAGAAAAAAAATTAAAATTTGTTAAAACCAAAAAAAAAAAAAAAAAAGATGTAATAAATAGGATTAAAACAACAATTTAGTTAAAACATTTAAAAATCGTAAAGAATATAAGACGAACTTATGTACATATGTATATTTTGCAACGTAGTGTACGCGTTGCCATTCTGGGGAAGTTCTAGTCAGTGGTCCCAAGCTGTTTAATTCTATCGCAAATCCCTCCCATATATCTTTCGGTTATTTTTAGTCATACCAAATTTTAATTTTCCACGAGAAATCTCTGGGTTTTTCCCTATTAGATTAACAGGCCTCTCAAATTGTGCTTTAGTTGTAATTTTTAATCTGATCTACGAATGTGTAAAATTTTCTAATTTTTTTTTTGCTTTTAAAAATTCATTAATTTTTCATTTTTGTTTTGTTTTCAATGAAAGCAGGCGACGATTGAGCTGCGGCAATTTTGCTCGCTATTTGTTTAAAACGGAGAAAAAATAAAAAAGAAAGAAAACGAATTTGGATCATGGCCAAATTAGTAGGTGCGCGAAACTACAACAATGCAACAATAGAAAAAACAACACGCATTTTGTTTGTGTAAATAATGTTAAAGATGTCAAACCCCAATGCATTTGTTTGTGTAATAAATGGACAAGATGTCAAAAACAATTGCTACAAAAACAATTGCACGGTAAAAAACAACTCTACAAAAAATCAGCAGGCGTTTCGAGCAGACCTACTAATTGGGCCATGATTTGGATTAAAGAGCATAGCTGCCAGATTTGACGATTTATCGTCATTTTGACGATTTTTAGCTACAAAAATGGTCTATTGACGATAGGACGATTTATACCCCAAATTTGACGATTTTTTAAATGACAAATTTTGTTCAAATTTACAAATATTTTTAATATAATTTCACGTTTTCGTTAAGCTTCTAATATAATTTTATTTGAATTATTTGATTGGCAGTAATTTTCATGTCTTAGCTGTTCATCATATAAAATTCGATTGTTTTTTTTAGCACGATGCATATTTTTAAGAGTTTTAGAATCACTTGTAAACTGATAGAATTTTTGCGCAAAAATTTTTTTAAACATAAAAATTCGTATTTTGATACTTATTTTTAAATTTGATTTTAAATAAACTATTTACGGCCATGGAAATGGAAGTCACGAGAAATTGAAATCGAACAAAACTTTAAATTTATCCTGTGTTTAAAGTTTATAAAAATATTTTTTTTATATGCCTCATATGTTGAGGTCCACTAACCTTTACCACTACCTCTTTTCAAATCAGGAGAAGATGCGTTCAATTTAAAAAAAAATTAATTGAAAATATCCAATTGGGTCCAAGTGTACTGGTACACGACTAGAACCAATAGTACTAGTGATGTTCTAAGCACACGCAATGCTAATTTGAGCATTAAGATAGTATAGAAAAGTATACAGTCGAGAACTAGCACTGGTGATCTTTGTACTAGTTTAGTAGGTACTAGTTCTATCTCCGGTAGACAAACTTTTCTTTCAGAAAGTCTGATTTTATTGGTCTTGAAAAATGTTTGGTTGTGTTACTTCAATAATACATTTCTTAGCGAACATTTTTATTTAATTTCAAAAACAGGCGGAATATATTAAAATTTTATTAGCAACGAAAACTAAAAATAACAATAAATTTTCAAAACTTATAAAATTTTAGTGGTTTTTTACAATGACGATTTTTGTGACGATTTAGCTTAGTCAATTTGACGATTTTGACGATTTTTTCCTCAAAATTTGACGATTTTCGACCAATTTTATCTGGCAGCTATGTTAAAGAGTGCTCTAAGCAATGAACTGTTTTAGGGAAATAAAAAAATTAGAATTTACGTCTAAAATTGATTTTATTACTTCTTCGTCCAAGTCTTTACTCTGCAAAGTCTTAGCTGAAATGATTACTTTTAGCACTAGACACCACAAAAAGTTTGACAAATGTCCAACATGTCTGCCAAATACTAAAAATTTTTAATATTTCTGCAAACATTGCTTTAAATGTTTGTCCAAACAGCAAACACCCCAATTGCAAACACAAAATATTTGCACAAACGTAAATTTTTGACAAGTTTGCCAAGCTATTTGTGTGGTTTATTATGCCCTTTATTACTGCCGTATTCATAAAAAATAAAATAAATTCCAAACGTATTTTAAAACTAAATTTCCATACAAATTTTCCTTAAAATAGATTTCATATCCAATTTAGTTTTTTATGAATACGGCAGTAAGTGTTTAGTGAAGAAGAGAATTTTGTATTTAAATCGATTTCAAACATAAATGTATTTTAATATCAATCCTGAAAATTGGCCATTAGATTTATTTATTTTTCAGATAGTTTTCTGTACTTTTAATTAAATATTATTTATTCAATTAACTTCTTGTTAGAAGGGCGAAATGGGGCACGTGGATCAAAATTAGCGAATCTGTAAATGAGATGTGATGGTTCAGAAGAATTTTATCCAAGGACCCTGCGGTCCCAGGAATTATTCAGAGACGGGACGACTCGTGGACGGAATCTAGCTCCGAATATGTTTGCTTATGGATCCTGGGAAGGGGAAGCGGTGGGGGATATTATCACCTTGGATAAGGTTAACGGGCGGTTAATACTTTTGGGTCGTACAAATCGGCAGGGCCAGATGGTATATTTCCGGCTATGCTACAGAATATCCAGGGATCATCACTCCTATTGCTAGTGGAACTATTAGAACCGGTCACTCTAAACCCAAGGATTTAAGACCAATCAGCCTATGGGCTTATCTTTTGTATACATTAGAAAGACTGATGGATCTACATCTGAGGACGAAGATTGACGCCGGCATCTTAAGGGTAGGCCTGTTGAGATTGCCCTTCATGAAGTGGTGGGTTATATAGAACGGGGATTGCGAAACAAGGAATACACCTTGGCGGAGAGGGGCCCTTTAACAATGGGAGGATAGAGGCTACAAGGCAGGCACTGAGTGATTTAGGGGTTTCGTTATTCTTGGTCGAATGGATAACTATGATGCTTAGCAGCAGAATCTGGCATGGTGAATGTTTGTTTACATTTAAATCTCTTCACTACAGTGGCGTTAAAATTACGTCAAAATGAGAGTAAAAAGTTAAATGTTAGTACTTTAACAGGGTCTACAAGGGACTTTACTATCAAGGGTAAAAACACTTAATGCTTTTCATTCTATATTTACTTGCAATAATTTCTTTTAATAAAACGCGAGTAAAATTTTTTTCTTTTATCTATTTATTATATTTCAAAAACATCATTCACATCTGTATTTGTAAGTTTTGTTTATAACGAGTTACATAGTTAATATATTTAAATCAAAATGTATAATAATGAATGTAATGTAATGTATAAAAATGTACGCATGTATAAGTACTTTCTGAATTTAATAAGCATAATTATTAGCAAGTTCTTTAGAAAACAACATACATATTATTTTATATTTACTTCTTTTTTTTTGCCCCTAAAGACTTTGTTAAAGATATTCTTTTATTTATAGCCTTATCTGATTTAACACCAAATCTTGAATCTTTATTTACTTCATCTATGTCATTTTTAGTACCAGAGTGTGGAGCATTATCCGTTTTTTCATTTTCTTTGATTTGACCTCTCATTTCATGTCTGGCCATATGTAATTTAAAATCTCTCAATCCTAATAGTTTTGAACTACACACCTCACAAGTGTACCTAAAACGATCTATATCGTGGGTAGACATGTGTGTATTTAGACTAGCTCTGTTGGATAAAATTTGATAACATATTAAGCACATACTTTCTGGCCATTCATTGCGAGGATGGTTTTTTTTCAAGTGTTCAGTTCTTTGATGAGCAGTCGGAAGAATTTCGCTACATATGGGGCATTCAAATTTACCGGGCGCAAAATGTCTTCGTCGAAAATGTCCATATAGTACGCCTAAAGTATTACAGCGAGTATAGCATAAATTACATATAAATGATCTATATGGCATATGGGTAAGTTTATGTTTTTGTTGCTGCGTAGAGCTAGTAACCAAAGTCATTTTACATGTGGTGCATTTGAGAGATCCATCGGTGTCTTTAAAGTAGATATTAGAATTTTCAAAAAAATTATGCTGTGTTGTTATATGGGTATACCAGTTTTGTTGCGATGTCAAACTTTCATTGCATTCAGGACAAGCGTAAGTAATAAATTCGGCAAATTCATTAAGTACATGCGTCTTAATAGTGGGTTTCCCTAACTCAGGTATTTTCATAACATTATATTCTTTATCCTCCTCTTTGTCGGAATAAAGTGAAATTTCTTTTTTAGATTTTTCATTTACTTTTTCATTTACAGTTTTGGCAAAATGTGTCATGAACAAATGGTGGTAACAAATTTTAAATTTGAGATACGACTTTTGGCATAATACGCATTTAAAACTTTTTTCATCAAAGTGTAAATGCAAATGATTAAAACAAGCATTTTTATCGTATTGTACATACTCTTTTTTGCAAATTATACAAGTCACTGACATATCAGGTTTTTTTATGAAAAACTCCTGAAACATGTTGTGCTCATCTTCGTAGTGTTTAAAAACACTTTTAATTTCACTAAATATATGGTCAGTACATAAGGGGCATTGTATATTTATCATAGATCGTGTATAATTATCATTATCATTTTTACTTCCCAAAAGTCTTCGAATAAAATCTCTATCCTCCTGATCCTGGCAACGCTTTAAAACGTGATTCACAGCTGTTTTAAAGTTGTCTAAAGTTTGGGCACAATGCAGACATTTATAGGGTTTGTAGGGCAAATGCTGAAAACGATGGGCATGTAAATGCTCTGGTGCATTGGCAACTACTGTATGGCAAATTATACATTTTAATTTATCACTTAAATTATCAAATACTTTCATTTCTAAACCTTTTAGAGTGTCTATTTCATGTTCGTTTCTTAAGTGGTGCTGCCACTTTAACATTTTCCCAAATTCCATTTTACAAAATGGACACACATGAGCAATATATTCCTCAAATTCTTTTAATTTTTTCATTTTCCATCCTGTAGTTATAGAGTTATTAGCACTCTCACTAATATCATTTATCCGTTTTTGTTTTTTCCCATAGTAATGCATCATTTTAGAGCACAAATGTCTGACCTTTGGTTTTTTATGGTCAATTTTTTTGTCACAAAACTTACACGTCCAGTAGCAATCGTTTTTATGCTTTAGAAAGTGTTTGAGAAGTTCTTGTACATCATTTTTGAAATATAATCTATGACATTTAAGGCACGATACGTACTCTTTATCCTCAAATATTTTTTGGTAATTTAGAACTTGCCACGAATTCAATTCATGTCCTTCCATTAAATGCTGCAATAAAAGTTCTTCACTACTAAAACGATCATGGTGACATAAATAACAGTTGTAGATAAATTTTTCCTGATATTCTTGTGGATGTCTATCCATAAAGTGATACATTAAATTATAAAGTTTATTGTAAACCTTATAGCAAAGAGGGCACTTTAAATTTTTTTTAGCACAACTAGATTTTTCAAATTCTTTTATAACTGCAGGATGCTCTTGCATAATATGATTTTTTATGAATATTGTTTGGCTGGCAGTATAATTGCATAGTATGCATATATATAATTCCATTTTGCTATGTTCGGTGTGTTTTGTTGAGTGAACATAGCGGGAAAATTGGGCCACAAATTCCTGTTTGCATATTTTACATACACCACAATTGTCACTTATAAGATTAAAATTAACATCAGCTGCTTTCATTAGATCCAAGTGACTTGTTTCTATATGCTTACGCCATTGATTATAGCCTTTTGATACATTACTACATGCTGGACATTCACGTTTAATGTAATTATTACTCAACCATTTAATAAAAGAATATTCGTAAAGAACCTTGGAACTACTGGGGTTTTCATTATTTTCTTGTTGCTTTACTAAATCTAAAGCGTCCTTTTTAAGATCAAAATTATACTTAATGCCTATATTATCCGCGTCATCGGAATCGCATCCATTTGGTTCATCTCTCTCACTTCCAGCATAATCATCATTTTCGTCATCCTCGTCTTCCTCATAAACATCATCCTCACTTTCATCTACATACTCTACTGTGAATTCTTCATAGACAGTTTCATTTTTAACAAGTGACTCCTCATCCTGCATAAACTCTTGATAATATTCACTTTCCTCATTCTCAAGTTTTATTGGCAGCCATGGGACATCGCCTTCAATTATTAATTCCTTTTCTTCTTTTATTTCCACATTCGTTTGTAATTCAGTATTCCTTTCATCTTCAATTGGTTCCACTTTTATTTCCACGTTCGTTTGTAACTCAGTATTCCTTTCATCTTCAATTGTTTCCACTTTTATTTCCACGTTCGTTTGTAACTCAGTATTCCATTCATCTTCAATTGGTTCCGTTTTTATTTTTATATCCATTATTTCGTTATATTATATATATTTTGGTTACAAACAAAATTCGCACAAATCACATTAAATAAAATTAAAAAAACTATTATAGGGATGGTTTTTTAGATAACAAAATTTGTTATCGATACAAAATTTGAATTATTGTCAGCGTTGCCACTGAAAAAATTTTCTATTCGGCCAGCCAAGGTCCATTTACATAAGTTCGACCCTTTTCAGACTCGGCAAGTAAGTTGCGCAAGTCACTTGCCGACTATAGCAACGTCTGTACTCACGTACATTACGTGCTTCGCTCTCTATTCATGCTTCACACCCTAATGTGAAGCATGCTAATTTTGAGAGCGAATCAAGTAGATTCATACCATTTTATTTGGCATTTTTGGAAAATGTTTTTAGCTTTTTTTTAGCATTATTTATTTTACAAATTTGGACGAATAGTTTTATTTATATTACTAAAAAAATTTTGTAAATTATACAGCCATGTCACAGAGTACAATTCCGTTCGGAAACGGAATTCATTCCGTATTTTGGTGCTTCAGAAAATTACGAAAAAACTTTGCGGAATGAAACCATTTTTGTTTTCATGAACGGTATGGGTGTTTTCTGTATCTCAAAGACCAAAAAACTATCAAAATATACTTTCTATCAATAAACAAATATGTTTTCTTCAATTCCGAACGGAATCATTCCGAACGGAATTGTACTCTGTGACATGGCTGAAAATACATTTTGACTAAAAATAGTTGTGGCCAAAATGGAATATTACATAAAAATTTATAATTCTTATGTTAGAAAACATCTTACCTGTCTTGTATAAAAGTACATGGAAATTTCACTTTGTATTAAGTATAAATTCAATGTGTAAATGCGTGAAAAAATTATTTGCGGCAAAAAAAATAATTATTTTAAAGCTCTAACTTTTCTTAAAATATAAAGAATGAAATGATATAAAAACTTGTGTATTTCATGGAAATAATTCGTTTAAATTTTGCATATATCAGAGGTTTGTAGCGCCCCTAAATTTAAAATTGTATCTCAACTACATGTGCTACATATTTATATGTACTAGATGCTTTACCAAAATCTAGCCACTTGCTTAAATATAACCATTTATTTCCATTTCGTTACAAAATAAGTCACTGATATGTATTAAGTTTCGAATAAAATTTCATACTGGTAATACATTTTTAAAAAATATCTTTAAACAATTTTAGCATTTTTTAAAATAATTTTTAGCATTTTTCGGCCATGTCTAATGCCAGATTTAGCTGTCAAATTTTTTTAGACCACGTTTGTTGAACTAATGCTTTTGTTAAACGTGGCTTGTGTTTTGTTATTTTTGTCTTGATCACGCAATCTGTGTTGATTGTAGAGGCCTGTTTTTACACATTGCCACTTTACTACCAAAAAACGCTTTTTGTCTATTTCTTCGAAAGCTGCTCTCGCAACTGATTTGGCTTTTTTCACACGTCACTTTTTACATATCTGTATAATCTGTGCTTTTTAGTCCACTAGTTAATTTTGGGTCAGTTTGTCTCTTGTTGTCAATTCACTTTTGGTCTTTTTTTGTTGTTTACTTGATAGTTGTTTACTTAATAGCCCTAGTTACGTGCTATCAAAATCAGCAATCAGATTTTATAAGCCGGTATATTTGTAGATTTTATTCATGTAACAACATTTTGGAAAATTTTTGAATTTTTTTTCTTCTTTAATATGGAATTTCTTTCAAAATTACAAAATATTTATGACATTGCTTGTGCTTTCAATGTTATTCTTTGGCGTTGCGCTGGGTTTTATATGATGAGGGCCTAAAGGAACATGTGCATATTGTCAAACATACTTTTAGAATTAATGGTTTCAGCCTGAAAATCCATGTTGAATGACTTTATATCGTTTATGAACTTTTGAAGCTGTGAACATTTCAAATGTATAGAATTAGCATTATTATAACGACCCAACATGCATATTCATTTTACGCGAGAAATATTAATATTTGTGGACATATGTATATACGTTTAAAAGTTATTTTACTTCTTAGAATGTTTACAGGTTGACCTAAACAGAAGGGGTACATAAACGTTTTTTATATGGTCTAATTAGTAGGTTGTGTTTTTTTGTGGAATTGTTTTTGACATCCTTATCATGTCTTACACAAACAAAATTAGTGTTGTTTTTCCTATCGATGCATTGTTGTAGTTTTGCGCGACCTAGTCATTCGACCATGGTTTTTAAGATAAAAAGAATTTTGCTGCAGAAACATTTTGAATAAAAAACTGATGTGGCAATCAGCAAAATCAGATTTTTCAGCCGACAGATATTGAATTTGCGTTATAATTTGTTTAAAATAAATTATATTAAAGGAGTTTTTTTACATAAAAAATATTAGCCTTTTTATTTAGGTTATCTTGTAAAATAAGCAAAACTTTAAATAATTTACCCAAAAAGAAAAAAAAAATTTTTTTACATCCTCAAAATAAGCCCGAAACAAATTTTTTTTAAATCTAATTTGATATTAGTACCCCAATTCTGGTAGCCCTGCTTTAGTCAACTGTTTTATGCAAGGCGAATTCATTTATATATTAATTCGTCCTGTTTTTCACATTCCATGACCGAAAAACAAAAACAAAATACCATGTTGTTTTTTGTGTTGTTGACTTGTTGTAGTCTCGCCGCCACCTGAAGTAAATTCGCCTTGTTTAATATTTTTGTATAAATGTTTTTCCAAGGCGAATTGAATTCGCCTTGTTTTTTTTCTTTTAGTTCCTAGTAGGGCTTCTAAACGGGAAATTCCGATCCCGGATATGAATATTGTTTTGCCCCTAACGCCAATGTTTGGAAAATGGGTCAATTTCTGCACAAAAAGAAAAAATCAACGTTATTCTTGTTTTGCTTCATTGCTGCTAACTTGGAGGCCACACGATCAAGTTTTGCCTTTAAATTCCTTTCAATTTGCAATAAACCCTCACTTTTTTCACTAACACACTTACACTTTTGAAAAAGATCCCGAGATTGCTCTCAATTTAACCTTTCCATTTATTTGGCAATTTTACGTCCAATTTAACAGCTGATCACAAAATAATTTTGGCGCTTCCTTTATAAACAATATACATATTTCTTAAAAAATAATTGTGCTTTTAAAAATTCTTGTGCTCTTTTACAAAATACTTTGAGTTAAGCTACTATTTTGAGTTGTTTAATCGTCGTGGGCATTTTTAAAATGAAATTGATTATTAAATTGAGTGCAGCCTTCGCCATATCTGTTAATTCAAACAAGTTTTGACAAGCATCCTTCAAGAAATGAATAACCAGAACTAAAAAAAAAATTTTTTACTAACACACTTGCAAGACCTATCCAATAGGTCTGCTTACCGCTACAACAATACAAAAAACAATAGGAGTTTTGTTTGTGTTAAATTCCTCACGGTTGTCAAAATCTTACTACTACATAGGGAAAACAAAAGGAAAAACGTGTTTTGTATGCATGTATGTGGCAAAAAACACAAAACGTAAACATAAATATACATGTATAAGCAAAATGTAAACAACTTTTGACAACCTAAGGGAAAAAGCAAAATAAACATCTGGCTCCTTTTGCAGGCCTATTCGATAGGCCTTGAACACTTGCAACAATTTAACCAAGTCTAATTAACTAAAAGGTGGAATCAAGTCAACATATGGCTATTTTTTCGGTGGTTAATTTGTCAAAGTTTGTATACAAAGTAGATTTTTATGTAAACAAATATTTTTTTTACTAGCAAAATTTTTGCCAGTCGGACCACAAATGCAGTGTTGTTGTATAGTTGACCTCACCTTCTAGTGAATTCGCCTTGAATTTAACATTGAATTAAGAAGTTAGAGAGAGAGACATGAGTTAGAGAGATAGGCAAGCTCACATGTACACAAGGTTTCGGTCAGTTTTTTCATTTTGCTCTTAATAAACT
This sequence comes from Pollenia amentaria, assembly GCA_943735925.1. Lineage (NCBI taxonomy): Eukaryota > Metazoa > Arthropoda > Insecta > Diptera > Polleniidae > Pollenia > Pollenia amentaria. The sequence goes on along the minus strand of OX031007.1, from coordinate 178,922,075 downwards.
AATAAAAACTATAGCCAATATATCGGTAAGCACTACTGGTCATCTAACTAGTAAAACGACCGGTAGTCTTCTAGCAGGGCAGTCTGTGTGAACAACTTAAAAGTAATTTATTGAACGTCTTACTACCGGGCAAGTGCTGGTTCACACTGTTCAAGTCTTAGCCGTCAAGTCTTGAGTTTTTAGAAGAGAGAGGAAAATAAATGGCGTTTTCTTTTCCCTTCTGTCCTAAAAGCTCAAGACTTGACGGCTAAAACTTGAACAGTGTGAACCAGCACTAAAGGGCATAATAAACTACACAAATTGCTTGCCAAATACATACATATGTCAAAATTTTACGTTTGTACAAATATTTTTTGTTGGTAATTGGGGTGTTTGCTGTTTGGACAAACATTTGAAGCAATGTTTGTAGAAATATTATGAATGTTTAATATTTGGCAGACATGTTGGATATTTGTCAAATTTTTTGTAGTGTCCAGTGCTAAAAGTAATTATTTAAGCGAAAGCCTTACAGAGTAGAAGAAGAAGAAATAAAATCATTTTCAGCCAGTGCTAAAAGTAATTATTTAAGCGAAAGCCTTACAGAGTAGAAGAAGAAGAAATAAAATCATTTTCAGCCGTAAATTCTATTTTTTTTTGCAGCATTGTTTGCTTTTTGCTTAGAGCACTCTTTACTACAAATTTTTTTTTTTTTAAACAAATAGCGAGCAAAATTGCCGCAGCACAATTGTCGTCAGCATTCAATGAAAGCAAAACAAAAATGAAAAATTAATCTTTGTACGAAATATGATTGTGCTATTTATTGGTAACAAAAGCAGAAACATAGTGCATGTTTGCCAAGCAATTTGTGTGGTTTATTATGCCCTTAAACGAAAGTGAAGCAAAACAACGCAGTAAAAAAATAAGAATAAGTTAGAGCTAATACATACAAAAAACTTGTAAACATCTCATTTGGCTAATTATATTAGTTTATTGATCGAGAAAAGCTGGGCCAAAAATCTGTGCGTAAAAAATGGATTGTGCATCATGTTTATCATGTGATCCATCGTTTCGTTGGGATATCGTTAAGTAAGTATTATATTAATTTTCATGGATATTTTATTTTAAATTATTCGACCATTCATAATTTTAATTTCTATTTATTTTTTAAAAAATGTAACAAGTTGACCATAAGCTCCATTAAATAGAAATTAAAATTCTTTTTGCCTCGAGAAATTACCAAATGATTTCTTCGCATACTCTGTGGTGGTCAATAAATTGGACTTTAGAATTATCCCATTTTTAAACATTGAAGTTAGAGATGAGCGATATTTCTGTACCTGTGATTTAATCACTGTTACTGAAAAATCACGAATCACAGTTGTGACCAAATTTGTCAAGTAACAGGTACTTGCTAAGTCGTTCTTTTTGTTTTTTGTTACATACAAAAATGTGTGATATTTCACTGTTTGTTTGAATGCAATGGCGAATAATGTTACTGTTCCTTTCATTCTATCTTCTACCTTATTAGTATTTTTTGTAAGCCAAAGTTTATTTATTCAAGTATGTATGTATATGCAAGTACGCAGCTTTGAAAGCTCTTACAGTTTGTTGTTGTTTCTTTGCAAAGTACTTACAAAAGCTCTTGCGAAAGCTCGCTCATTGTACATGTAGCTTGGACGCACTTGCTGTAGCAGAACTAAAAACTGACAAACCGTGATCACAATAACAGTTTTAAGGAGCAGTGATTTTTAAATCACGTTCACTAATCACGATGTTCCTTAAAAATCACGGGATCGCTCATCTCTAATTGAAGTGATAGTGTATAAAAATCTGATGAATTTCACATTTGTTTTAAAAATTCCATCAGGGCTAAATAATTCCAAACCGCTCTTTTAATTAAATCAGCATCAAGTAGAGTTGTGTCGTACCGGAACAACTTAGTTCCATTGAACGATTCCCTAATAGGCACGGTTCGGACTTGTTCAAAAGTTCAGTTTTTTATCGTTACTCCTTCCGCAATTGTAATCCGTTGGATCATCACATGCATTTCGTTCACTTATTTCTGTACACTTAGAACAAGATTGATTTTTTGCGTAATTGATTTTTTGCGTGTGACATATAAAACATTTCGTAACTGAATCCATTACAAATATGATCCAAAGCAATATATTTTAGCAGTAAATCATCCGTTCAACATCAACAACCGCATGCACGTACGCGTAAATTAAAACGGGTACAAATTTACGAAATTTTTAAAACGTATTTATAATTTATTTATTTATTTTATAAAATGTAATATAAAGCATCCATGGCCAATATAAAAATATTACATACCATTAAAAAATACCTAAGATTTTAAAACTAAATAATATTCCATATAATACAAAAACAAAAATTTTAAATAAATGCCAGCCCACTAAAAATAAAAACATCCCTACCATTTTAAACATTAGCTCCCCAGCCAATATACAGAATAATTAAAAATTTAATTAAAGAAAAGTAAAGTAACGGTCCAATTCAGTACAGAAAATATGACAAATCTTAGTGCATACCAACACTCGTATACATCCCTACATAAGCATAAGTACAAATATGGATGTATATATACTAGCAAGATAGTTCCTGAATACTAAAATCATACAGTCAAAAAAAAAAAAAAAAAAGATTTTTAAACGAAAAACATTAGAGTGGGAAAATATACGCAATTCAAAAGGCAGTTGATTCCACCACCTCGCAATCCTAATCCTAAAAGATCTTTCAAACAAGGTAGAAGAAATTCTAGGAATCAAAAGTTGTGGGTTCCTATTCGAACGTGAGAAGATAAAAGAATTAAATAAGGGTAGTGGTCTTCTATCTCTTATAACTTTATAGAAAAACGCTAAACTACGATATTTAATTAGGTCTACAAAAGTAAAGCCAAAAAAATTCTTAAAAAAACGAGAAATATGATCTCGACGCCGAATACTATAAACAAAACGTATGACCACGTTAATCAAGCGATTAATTCTTTTAAAGCGCATCGCACATGTGCCAGAATAAATCTCAAACCCATAAAAAATTTGAGATATTAACAAGGCCCACGACAATCTAGCTTTGATACGATAAGGCAAATATAAATTAATTGAATAAATTCTACGTAACATACCATAGAGTCTAGAACTCAACAAATCAATGTGATAACTAAAAGAAAGTCTAGAGTCTAATATAATACCTAAACATTTTAATCTATCTACAAAATCAATACGCACATCATCCAAACAAATATCAATTTCTAGAATAAACCGATTCGTAGGGCCCAACATAATGACCTTGCTTTTAGAAGGATTAATAGTTAAGGAGTTATTCGAAGTCAACTCAAGAACACGCTTTAGACAAAAGTTAATATTATTCTCAAAAACATCCTGAAAATCAAAAGATCCCTTAAAAAGCAGAAAAACATCATCAGCAAATAAAAAAGAATCACACATTCCAGAGTTAACATAAGAATGTAAACTGTTTATATACAAAGTAAACAAAAGAGGACCTAAAACGGAACCTTGAGGTACTCCAGAAGAAAGTGTTCGTACTGCGGAACTAATCCCATTCAAAACTAAAAATTGAGACCGATTTTTAAGGTAAAAGAGTAAAAGTTTACAAGCCGTTTTCGAAAAATTAAATTCATTATTAAGTTTCCTATTAAGAACAAAATGGTCAATAGAGTTAAATGCTTTTGAAAGATCAAGAGAAATAAGAGCACTAAGAGTATCCTCATTCACATTCTGCCTAATATTATCAGTCAAAGTAAGAAGCAGGAAAGTTGTATTAAAGCCTTTCCGACGCGCAAACTGCTTAACATAAATAGAATCTGAAACTTCATTAAGAATTTGGTTCTTTACTATATGTTCAACCACTTTATACAAAGCAGGTAATATCGAGATCTGTCTAAGATCCTCTGGTTCATGAACCAATCTTGATTTCGGAATTGGAACAATCCTAGCATTTTTCCACTAAGAAGAAAATTTGGAAGAGGTCAATATAGTATTTACAAAAAATAATATGTATTCAGACATAAATGGATAAATTAATTTAATGAATTTAATTGGAATTTCATCAATACCAACTGATTTAGAATTTACCCTATCAAACGCATCAAGTAATTCATATTCATTTACACAATAAAATGAAAAGGAATTACCAAAATTATTTAAGTTTTCAAAATCAAAAGCATCATTGCAAGGAGAGTTATCATAAGCCAAAAAATTATTTAACTGATTGACATCACCACAATTAAAAATCAAATCATCATTAAGACAACCCGAACCTCTTAAAATTCTCCACAAACTTTCAGAATTTAATCCATCAAAAAGTTTAATAAAATATCTCCTTTTAATTCGCCGAATAACATTTTTAGCTTTATTTCGAAGTTTTCAAAACGTTTTCTAGTTAGCTACAGAACGATCCAACGTATACGCCCGAAAAGCCAGTTCCCTAAGAGAACAAGCAAATATTATTCTTTTATCATTCATCCAAACATCCTTACAATAGCGAACTCGTTTCCTTACAATCGGAACATACTCAAAGAGCAATCTAAAAGCTGAACTAAGAAAACCACATTGATGATCAGAATCACCAAGATAAAATTGAGAAAAATCTAAGTTAGACAAGCATAGAAGAAGGCCATCCCAATCAATAGAATTAAAATCACGATATTCATAATATTCAACAAGACGATCAGCTCTAACACTAAAAGAAGAAAATATCAATTCATGATGTGAAATAGAAGAACATTGCATTTGATCAGATAAAGAAACCAAAGAAATATCACTGACTAACCAAAAATCAATTAATGAAGCGGATCCATGAGCAACATCAAAATGAGAAGGTCGAGAATTATGAACAATTGATAAATTACACCTTAAGCATAAAGAGCGCATAGCATTTGACTTATTAATATCAAACATGTTACAATTAAAGTCACCAACAATCACTAAATTACTACAAGCAGAAAAAAATCATTATGTAAATTTTCAAACGAAAAAAAGTCACCCTGAGGTAGGCATACAACTCCAAAAACAATTGCGATACTATCAAAACGAAGTTCAATAAATAAAGATTCGCAAACTCCCAATTCAGAAAGTTGAAATACTTTCTTAAACTTAATTCCCCTGGAAACATAAATGCCAACACCACCTCCCCTTGCAACCAAACGATCATTCCTACAAAATTTAAACCCAGGAATCTCAATAGAACGATTCGAAATGTAAGGTTTCAACCAGGTTTCAGAAACAGCAAACACGTCCAAAAAAGAGTCACTTACAATAGACCTCAATTCATCGATTTTCGAATAATTACCGGATGGTGAAAAATTTATTATATTTAACAAACATTTTAAAAAACTTGTGCGCGAACGCAATTTAGTAAAGTTCAGTATAACATAGGAAATAATTTTGGTTCCCAAATGCACCTTTTGTAAGTCGAATGCTACCATCAAGTCCAATTTATATAAATTTGTCCATATTCCTTATAATTTCGTTATGCATAATTTTTGATATGCAACAGAGAGCTGCAAGGAGTATGATCAAGCCTGCTCAATCACTACAGCCCAAAATTCGGTTTAAATCAAAAAAGTATTCACAGTTGTGTTCTAGTTCAAACGTCAACACGAACCAAAAAATTTAGTAAGAAGTATGAATCGGTCGCAAAATTATGCTTGTATTTGTTTGTTTAAAAGTGATGCATCTGTTTTTGAACTACAACTAACTTGTACTCGGCTTTTGGCTCGGTGATTCGAACATTATTTTATTGTGATCAGTTGCAAGGACCACTCGAATTTTATGATTCAATCGGTTTTGTCAAACATCAAGAACAGATTTTGATCTAAAGAGCTCATTTAAAATAGTCAGTTTGAATTCTTGTACTCGCAACGAACATGAATGTTAAAATTTCTTTGGTACGATAGTAGCAAAATTCATGTTATAGGCTCGAGCCACTTGTATTTTGTGTATTATTTATGTATGTATGTATATAAGCAATAAAAAGCTCATGCTATTGTATTCGTCTCTTCTAAGCCAATGTGATATTTTTTAATAGTTAGAAATCAAAAAATCCCAAAAATATGTGCTTTTTAATATACATACATATCTATGTATGTATTTAACATACCAAAGTCGGAGCAAAAAATGTAGAGTAAATTGTAAAATATTTTGCGGGTTAGAGAAATTATGGGTTAAAGTTAAAATTTTCATACAAAAAGTCGAATTCAGCAGACATTGGTCCTATATAAATATCTCATAAAATTTCTTCGAATTTATTTTTATGCCTATGCAATAATATGTAGGTATGTAAGTACATAAAAATTTTTCGCAAATTTTATTTTCATATAAATTTTTGGTTGCGATTTTTTAACAGTTTTTTCTCTATATCCATATTGCCTAACAATGCAGGCAATGTAAAAAAAACAGCCAGATCTAACATACACTCAACCATTTGTATTTTTTTTTTTACCATTCATGTTGCGACTGACACAAGATTCAGACCGTGATTTAAAAATCATGTCTTTTTTTAATTCCTTTTGAAAGTTGCTTCCAAAAACACAACAGATTCAAACGAAGATTTTTTCCCCATGATTTTAGGGTTGATTTTTTCCCCATTATCAGTAATTCTTCTTTACTTGCTTATTTATAAAAACAAACAATTTTATTGCGCTCCATGTTTTGTATTGTAAAGAGATGTTACCACATTGAAATAAAAAAATAAAATGAAGCAACATAACAAAATTACGAATGGGAGCAAAGAAAAATATAAAAAGGCACACATAGATCAGAAAACGTGTTTTTTTCTCTACCCCGCTTGCTTCTCTACACCGTTCGCCTACAAACATCAAAAATCATGTCTTAAAAAACATGGAAAAAATCACCGTCTGAACCGCGTGTGATACTTACATATGTATGACGCTCGAACGAGAACAAAGCTGTAGAATATATCGCTCATTTCGTGCAAGACCGTCACAACTCAAAATTTGGCATTTTTGAGTTAGTAATGCAGAAATGTTCTTCTCTTAAATCTCTACAAATTGATCTAAGAACGGAGAGAATTATCGAAAAAATAACGGTAATATAGATGCTTGTGACGCTATGACCTCTCGTAACAAACTTGAGCAATTAGCATCAACAAGGTCACATTTCAGTTTGTGTTTGGCATTCCTCTTGTACATGTGGTTTTCTTTGTAGCAAAAAAAGAAACATTTGATTTTATAACTGTATTTTAGTGAAAAAGAAGGTGACAAATAATAGGTTAGAATTTTAAAAAGGCTCTCCTGTAAAGTTTCAAATTTTGAGTTGTGACGGTCTTGCACGAAATGAGCGATATGACTGGTTTGTACATACATACTTCATTTTTAGCGTTGATGATTGAGTTGACTCGATCATACATGCTGCACCTGAATAAACATTATATCGCATTTGAAAACGAATATTGCAAGAGTGATGCGAGCACCGCTTCCTTTCCTTGCGGTGATCTGCAGTCATACCAGAAAAAACATTTACAAACATTCATGTTCGTTGCGAGTACAATGATTCAAACTGATTGTTTGAAATTAGCTCTTTAGAATAAAATCATTTCTTGTTGTTGAACAAAAACGGTTTGAATCATAACAATTCAGAGTAAATGATTGGATATACTCCAAATTTTAGTATTCGTTGCAGCTCTCTGATATGCAATATGAAAAAATTTTTGAACAGCACTTTCAAGGCGAATTGCACTAGAAGTGAATTGCAATAGAAGTGAATTCGCCTTGAACTTTAACAAAATTATAAATTCGCCTTCCCTCTAATAATCTCATTAATATCGATAAGTTATCGATTTAATTTAGTCGAGTCCCTCATCTGTAATAAAAGAAACTAATTCTAAAGTTTTGTTTGCATTTATAAGAAATTAAATTTAAAATAAAATGGCTTATAATAGTAGTCGAATTAAAAATAATTATGCTAGGGAAACTATACTACCTGATGAGGAAATATTAATGGCAATTAAAACAGAACCGGAAGTTATTATTGAGCATGAGGAAGATCCAGGTAATTCGTCGCAAGTAAACAAACAATTCTAATCCTCAAAATAACATACGTATGTACATACATATGTATGTATGTATATAATATTAGTAGGAAAATGTTTCTCTTCACAATAGTTGTATGATGTGTATAATAAATATTGCCTTAAGTCTAGTATACGAACGCAGATCCAAATAAAATAAAGGGCATAGGGGAATAGAAAATTGAAAAATAAGAAGAAACATAAAATGGCAAAATTCTCGGAGACGCATAGTTTCCAAGGTTTGAACCTCTTAAGTTTTCATATAAATTTGCGATTTCCCACTACATTTCTGAATTTATATAGCTAATATTTGTACCATTTGAAAGCTTTTGAAAAGATATTTCTGAAAATGCAAAATTTATTAAAAACTTTTTAGTTCCTAATACAGTTTTTGGCTGAAGTGCACTTTACGGGGCGTAGGGTAAGTGCACCTAATGTCGGCATGTACCAGTAGTCGGCATCTTTTGCATTTATACGTGAATAAATAAGAAATGCGGTTTTTATATTCTTAAATTGTTTAAAGTTTGTCAAGAGAATTTACTCATCTTTCTAGTTGCAATATTTCAATTGGAGTAAAATGAGTATTTTTGCCAAATTTTATAGCCTTAAGTGACAAGTGTTTGATCATGAGCGCTAGTGCTCGTTTTTTCAAAAAAAAAATTAGTGATAGAGCCAACTTAAAAAGGTAAATAACCATATTATTAAAGGGAATTACTTTAACAATAAGGTCTGTAACTGTAGAAAATCTTTTAAATTTTGTCTTAAAAGTAAAACAATTTACAAAAAATAAATATTTTTTTAAGTTTGTTGTGGGCCGAGATTAGGAACAAAAATTTACAAAATTTCCTAAGCTCGGCATTGGCTGCCGACTACTGGCAAATCAGTATTTTTCTCTGGTTAAGCTCAAATTTGAGTAAATTGCTCATCAATCGCTCCTCTTGCCTATGGGATAACAGAAAATGAGTTAAAAACGAGTTTACCCAGTAGTCGGCATGATTTCTTTTGAGTATCTTATAACCTGCCGACTATAGGATAAATATTGTCCTAAAGTCGACAGCAGTTTTATTTCTAGTTTTAACTAAATGTGGGGTCCGAAATCGGTATAATTTTTGAAATTTTTAAAGACTTTTACTTCCTTGTATTTCATATAGATACTTATTTTAATAAAGTTAAATGTGACAAGCAGGGAAAAAAGGCAAAGGTTGTGCTCCACGCTCTACTTTACAGGAGAGAATACATGACCGCGTTGCAGAAGGTCCTTAAAAATAGGTCCGCAAACTGTTTAGTCAAATGTTAAAAAGAAAAATGTAAAAATTGATACTTGCTGAATTTAAAAATTATCGTCCTGGAATCGGTATTTAAGCTTAGCTGCTAAGAAAGCAGAGGGAATTAGTAAAGTCGAGCTACAGTCACTGAAGAAGGAATCAGCAAATGTTTAACTGATTTAAAAACCATATTAAACAAAATGATGTTGATATTATAGATGATCCGTCCAGAATATTTAATGGCAATAAGAGAAGTCCCAATGGTTGAATTTCCATATGTTAGATTTTAATTTGAAATCACACAATAAATTTTTCGGATTTGATTGTAATAAGTTTTTTAATTCAATTTATGTATAAATTGATTGCAATTAAAATATTGCATTGAAATTCAGTAATTGCAATAAAAATAAAATCAGAATCAAAGTTTTCGTTTCCTTCAAATGAAACTCCTTCTTCTAGAAATAAACCTGACTCTGATGATTTGGAAATGCCAACAATATCAATTTTTGTTTACGACCGATTTGTTCCAAGTATATAGGCATTATTTCATTGGACTTTCACTAGTTGTTGTATTTTCAGAAAAATGGGGTGCACTCGCAAGATTTCAGTAAAAACTTGATTGCAATCGAATTGATTGCATTCAATGATATGTAAAAAGAATGAATTAAAAAAGATTGCAATTAGATAGTATTGCAATCTTACAAATGAAATCAAGTTGGTTGCAATCAGTTTGATTGTAGTTTTTACAGCTCTGCCTCCAATAAAAACTAATTGTCATCGGTGATTTTGGTTAAAATAGTCCTCCATCAAGAAGCCACAACCACATTATGGTTGCCTTTGAACATGTTTTGGGTAATAATAACAAAAATATATTAAGCACTTATAATAGCATGGTTAGTTTTCAACCATAACATGTTGATCTTGGAAAAGAGGAAAATACTGTTAGTTTATATTCAAAAAATTATTGGTGGTAAACAAATTATTGTCATATATAACCATTAGGTTAGGTTAGGTTAGGTTAAGAAGGGTTATGCGCCCAAGGGCGCATATCCGCTCGGAGACCAATGAGGTTCATTGTGAATCCCTTCAGTATAGGAGAAAAGAGGAAAAAGAGAAGTAAAGAAGAAAAGTAGAAAATAGACCTAAGGTTTGGTACAGATAAATAAATAACACGTAGGGCAAATCCCCCTTATGGTCCCCCAACAGAAACGGCCGTCCTATTTCCCTGACAAACCCCAGTAGATCAGTTGGATTACATCCAGCGATACACCCCAGTTCGTCGTGAAATCTAGCCCCTAGCCATTTCTGCCTGGGGCCCTGCATCCTAGGACAGTGGCACAGCATATGCTCAACCGTCCCTAGCTCCTCGGCATCCCCACACAGCCTGCAGAAGTCCGGTATCGCAATGTCCCATTTATCCATAAAAGCCCTAACAAAACAATGCCCCGTCAGGAACCCTATAAAGATCCTGAGACTACTCCTATCCAGTCCTAATAGAACCCTGGTTGCCCCTGCGTCCAATCCGGGCCATAAGGCCCTCGACACCCTGCAATCCGTTCTATATATAACCATTACATTAAAAAATATGGTTGTGGCGACAACAATATGGTTAAAATAACCATAGTAGGTTTTAAAATTTTTGTTTAACATGGTTTTGTTGGAGGTGTCCATATTGAATAATTTTTTTTTCTCTGCGTGTAGTGCCTATATAAACGTACAAATGTACATTTTAAGCATTTAAGTAAGTAAAGAGCATTAATTTTCAATAAATGAACAATTGCATTCCTGTACAAATTGGTTTTTTCTTTAAAAACTAGCCATGCCGACAAAAGGATCATTACATGTCGAAGACTGGTACATTGTATGCCGACTACTGGCAAATGAGCTATATTTTAGAAAAAAGTAAAATTGCTCAAATTTAATAAAAAATTAGTCTAAAAACTGTTATATGAATCGAACAAATAGACTTTACTGAACTGTAGTAAATAGTTGCCATCTCAATATCACGTTTATATACGTAAGGGCACCAGTTTGAAAATGAAAAAAAAATTAAACTGCCGACTACTGGTACACTTACCCGAAAAAAAAATATAAAAAATATGCCACCCGATCCAGAATTAAAAAAAAAAATACCAAAATTAATATTTATTTATTTATTTATTTATTTATTACAGTAATATAATAAGCCTCATAGGCCAAAAACAATTTTATATTACAGAGTACCTATATACACACCTGATTAGTTATTATATTCAATTCTTAAAAAATACATATATGTTTACAAAATACATATACCATATAATCCACTTTTGGCTCCCCAGCCAGTAAACAAAAAATCAAACATAATAATAAAAAAGGGGGCTGAGGCCCGTGGTGACCCCTGGGTCCAAAAAACCGCCCCGCCCACTGAATGGTATGTGTGGGTACTTAAATTAAAGGTAATTGTCCCCCCCATAACACTTATGTATATACTCAAATTAAAGGTAATTTGCTCACGATTGCAAATATGTATTTTGTTTTTGTATTCGTTTAATATTTTCCTCTCTAGGTTAATTTATGTATCTTTTATAGGTATGCAGAGAAGTTTTAGTTAGCGAAGCCGGTCTTTGTTATACCATAGAGGAGAAAATCCTTGCGCCCGGCCGAAGGCCGGCTATACAGAGAAGCTTTAGTTAGCGAAGCCGGTCTTTGTTATACCATAAAGTAGAAGATCCTTGCGCCCGGCCGAAGGCCGGCTATACAGAAAAGCTTTAATTAGCGAAGCCGGTCTTTGTTATACCATAGAGGAGAAAATCCTTGCGCCCGGCCGAAGGCCGTCTATACAGAAAACCTTTAGTTAGCGAAGCCGGTCTTTGTTATACCATAGAGGAGAAAATCTTTGCGCCCGGCCGAAGGCCGGCTATACAAAGAAGCTTTAGTTACAAAAAAATAATAAAACTCATTTAAAAATTTTAGCGCATAGGTATAACATTAAAAAAGCAAAATAAAAACAAAATATTTACAATCGTAAGCAAAATACCTTTCATTCGAGTACCCACACATAGTTATAAGGTGGGAGGGGCAATTTTTTTACCCCCAGAGGGACCCAGAAGTCCCGCTCGACCTAAATTTTATTAATTTCGTGTTTTTTACACAATTACCTTTAATTTGAGTACCCACACATACCACTAAGTGGGCGGGCCGCTTTTTTTGATCCATGGGGTCCCAGGGGCCTCAGCCCCCTTAAAGTTTAATTTTGGTTTTTTTCTTTTTTTATTCCAGAGGGAGTCCAACTTTTTTTTTTTTTTTTCGTACGCCCCGTAAAGTGAACTTTTGCCCAGTTTTTACATAATTTGATATCAAAATGTTACGGAAGTGCACTTGGTAGTAAAAATTTAATCAAATAAACCCCAGCTTGGCGGAGAAGCTTTATTAAGCGTAGCCGGTGTTTGTTATACCAAAGAGGAGAAAAATCCTTGCACCTAGCCGAAGGCCGGCTATGCGGAGAATCTTTATTTAGCAAAGCTGGGGTTCATTTGAATAAATTTTTATTACCTAGTGCACTTCCGTAACATTTTGATATAAAATTTTGTAAAAACTTATTACGAGCTAAAGAGTTAAAGAATTTTAAATAAATTTTGCATTTCCAGAAAGATCTGTTCAAAAGCTTTCAAATGATATATATCATTATCGGCCATATACGTTCAGAAATGTAGTGGGAAATCGCAAATTCATATGAAAACTTCAGAGGTCCATAACTCGGAAACTATGCGTTAGGGCTTCCAATCGGGAAGTCCCGATACCGGAAATCACGGGATTTTTGGGATTAGGTGAATCCCGATTCCCGGCCTCTTGATTTTTAATCCCGGGATTTTAGGGATCCGATTTTTTTTATATTTTTTATTTTTATATTTTTTTCAATAATTTGTTTACATATTTTTTTGTACGCGTATTTAAATTTAAAATTTAAACATTTGCAAACGATTCTATTAACGAGTGTTGAGTGCGAAAGAAGTTTTTCAACTGCGTCATATCTTAACAACAAATCTCGTTCGTATTTAGCAGATACAACACTGGAAACTTTAATATTCTTAAGAAACTACTTGAACTTAGTATTATGAACACGCCTTTTAAAAGTTTAAAATACATCATTTCCAATTGAGTTTTAAAAGTTTCCAAATGTTTTAAAAAAATTTTTAATTGTATTTAAAAAATTTTCAAATTTATTTTAAAACCCTTCATATGTATTTTAAAATTATTAAAATGTATTTTAAAATTTGACCAATTGAATTTTAAAATTTTCCAATTTTGTTTTGTTGATATTGCCAAATTATTTATTTAGAAAACATTTGGACAATTTTAAAATACATTTAGAACATTTTGAACTACATTTGTAAAATTTTGAAACACATTTATATAATTTAGAAATATATGTATGTGGACACTTTAAAAATACACATGGAAAATTTTAAATATTATTTTAACAATTTCAAATACATTTAGAAAACTTAAAAATATATTTGGGCAATTTTTGAATTCATTTGGAAAATTTGAATACATTTGGAAAATTTAAAATACAATTGGAAATGGTGTAATTTTTTATATCAATAATTAAATATGGATAGAAATAAGATTTTTTTTACGTTTTTTGATATATTTTCTTTATAAATTGTGATCAATTAATAATTTAAGTTTGTTTTTAATATATATTGTTTTTTGGAACAAATCTAGTTCACCGACGCAGCTCCAATTAAAAAATAAAGTACCCAGGGTGATAGAAAATGGAAAAATAAGAAGAAAAAATAAAATAAGAAAGTTGGCGCAAACGCTTAGTTTTCGAGTTATGGACGTTTAAAGTTTTCATATAAATATGCGATTTTCCACTACAATTCTAAACATATATGGCCAATATTGGTATCATTTTAAAGCTCTTGAACAGATTTTTCTGAATATACAACATTAATATCAAAATGTTAAACTCTTTAGCTCACAATACAGTTTTTTTCATTTTACGTCAAAATGTAACGGAAGTGCACTAGGAAAGTATGTAGTTAATTTAAATAAGTGTAATACAAATTTTATAAAATAACAAACACCAACGTCGAAAAAAAAAACTTCCCTGCATAGCCGGCCTTCGGCCGGGCGCAAAGATTTTCTACTCCATGGTATAAAAAATACCATCTTCGCTAACTAAAGCTTCTCTGCATTGCGGGCCTTCGGTCATGCGCAAGGATTTTCTCCCCTAAGGTATAAAAAATACCAGCTTCGCTAACTAAAGATTCTCTGCATTGCCGGCCTTCGGCCGGGCGCAAAGATTTTCTACTCCATGGTATAACAAACACTAGCTTCGCTAACTAAAGCTATTCTGCATAGCCGGCCTTTGCCCGGGAGCTAGGATTCTCTCTTTATTATAACATACACTGACTTCGCTTACTAAAACTTCTCAGAATATCAATTAATACGGTAAAATAAAGTAAAGAACAACAGGAAAACATATACCCATACAGATCTAGTGAAAAGCTTTGCAATGATACCAATATTCGCCATATACATTTGGAAATGTAGTGCAAAATCACATATTTATATGAAAACTTTAAACGTCCATAACTCGAAAACTAAGCGTTTGCGCCAACTTTCTTATTTCATTTTTTCTTCCTTTTTTTCCATTTTCTATTACCCTAGGTACTTTTTTTTTTATTTGGAGCTGCGTCGGTAAACTAGATTTAAGCCAAAAAATTTTATATATTGTGATTCAAAATATCCCGAAAATCTCGGGATCCCGAAATATTTTCTTCAATTTCGAATCCCGGGAGACAAACCAGTCCCGATTGGAAGCCCTACCATGCGTATCCGAGAATTTTACCATTTTATTTTTTCTTATTTTTGAATTTTCTAATACGTTCTGTACATTTTTTATGTGGAGCAGCGTTGGTAAACTAGATTTGTTATCGTAATTTCATTTAGAAGTGTTTATTTAATGTCCTTGTACATTGGAAATATTTTACACACAAAACTTTATTATTTGTTATACTAATCGACTCTTAATGACTTATTCCTTTTATTTTACAAAATTGCAGTAAACGAGAAAAATAAAATTTAATTTGTAGAAAATTAATCTTATTTTTTTTGCAATGGATTAAATATAACTTATTAATACTACTCCTTAAATTGTAACATAAGAGTAGTATTTTGATTTTCAATACATACATATCGTCAGCTCAGAATTGGTTTGGCGCATATGCCAAAAAGTCGGAGTGGAGAAAAACGACAAAGAAGATTTGCATGAAGATTTCTCAAAATGTACCCGATAGAATTTTTTTATATTTTTACCACTGCTTCCGGTATATGTTATGAAGAAAAATGTAAATTTTTGCTCACTTTCATGAATAAAGTTAGAATTTAAAAGTATTTTTTTGAAAATGAAAAATATTGTTTTGTGCCGCATACGCCACTTTTCTAAAAAAAAATTTAAAAAATGGCTTTTTATGCTGCATACGTATACTTATTGCTGTGTATTGAGTAACTTATTGTTGAGATGAATGTTTCTATATTTACAATCTAATAAAAAGTCAACATTAATGAAATTTTTTTTTTATTTGGTTTTATTTTACAAAAACAGAAAAAACAGTTCTACTGTTATGAAAAGGTACATAAAAAGCCACAAAGTAAACAACTTAAATAATACAAAAGTAAAATAGAATCAAGAAAAAACACTTAAAATTTAAAACTAAATATTGAGTAAATTTTTATAATAACTTTTATCAACATGTGGAAGAAATATAAGCAAGTCTTTTATGTCTCTCTTTTTATCGCTGGAAATAATTGATGGTTTCGATATTTTCAAAACGTTCGTCAACAAATTCTCAGGAGTTTTCAAACAATTTTTTGATGCAGACTTAACCAAAATTGCATTTTTATATTTTTCCTCTCTCGTCGAAGTTTTATAATGTATACATAAATCATTATTTTTACTGTATAGAAGTACTTTAATTTTAGCAAAAGGGTGTTGTCGAAAGTCCATTTTATTTGCTACCAACGAGTATGTGCGAAAATCTTCCGGAAGCATTTCCATAACTTTTAATTTTGTTTTATTATTTGGCATTGTTTTAAGCAAATTTAGTAAATGAAGAGGACTATGAATTTCAATATTCTTTAAGTACCGGTCAATAACACCATGAACACGTCCACTTCTTGAATTAAAGAATGTCCTGGTTCTGAAAACTTTTGTATTACGGTATCAATATTATTTTGTTTAATAAACATTTCGATTGCGGTTGAGTTAATTCGATTTTTATTTTGAGGAGTTTTTGCTGGAGATTCTTTCTTATTTATAGAAAGGTAAGCTTGTCCAGATTCTCGAAGCCGTTTTCTTACGTTACGTTCCCACAGTTCAGGGTTTGTTTGCCTTTTCTTTGATGACGAAGGAAGGATTCTGAATAACATATGAATGTATATAAGTAATGAACTTTTATTTTCAAATAAAACAAAATAATATTCAAGTATGTACCTGTTATTGTTTTCCATTTGTGGAGGGTTTGACGCACATTTAAACGGTAGCTTTTGAGTTAAAGATGTGTCATATAGGTAAGAATCGGTCCAATTTTCATCATCCTCAAAGTATTCATAAATCATTCTAAAAGCATTAAAAATTTAAACAAATATCTTAATATGGTAAAAATTTAAATAATACTTACTTAATTTCATCTGGAAGTGTAGGAGCTGGTGAAGAAGATTCCATTTTTATATTTTTTTTTTATAAATGTTTACTATTTATTAACACGAGGTGTTATTATTTTATAAAATTATTTTTCCCAAATTTATTTTCTTGTTGTCATTTTATTTTGCTTTTGCTTATGTTCTTATTATTATATTATATAGGTCTATGCAGCAAAGCAACAGTAAAATATATTTTGTACGTTTTTGTATGAAGAATTTGCTGCAATCGCCAAACAATGGCTTGTAGAGCAAAACAGTACTTAAAAGATTTTGAAACAGTTGATATGCAGCAAAATTAATGCTTTATATCTCAGAAACCATAAAAATTTTCGCGAAACAGGTTTTTGATTTAGAAAGAGGGTATTCAAAAAATATATTCCTCATACCTAACTCATTTTTTTTAAAAATGGTCAGTAGGTCAAACCAGTAATGAGCTGACGATATGTAATTTTTATGTAGTAATAAATTAATTTGAAATTACTTGTCTATTTATTTTATATAGTTTGCTAGAAATTGTTGAAATACAAACTATGTAGTTGTTGTCCCACAAAATAGACCAAGGATAATTAAAATTTATGTATTTATGTATTTTTAACCTTCCTGACAATTTTCGTTTTTGTGAGACACGTTAACATTTGTCGGCCTCAGATTTTAAGCTTTTAGTTCTAGTGGGTTCGGAGACATTCAAAAATTGTGAGGGGCCATGGTCAACAAACTAATATTAAATAACTCAAGCAAAAAAAAAAAAAAAACTTTTTCAGCTTAAAGCGTCAGTTTATATTTCATCACAACATTTAGAAATTTTGGATTTGCATTAACAAAAAGCAACAAAAATAAAATTTGGTTATTCTATTTGTGTATATATCGCACTCGTTCAACAATAGTGTATTAACTCAAATTTTAAAAATTTTCAGTATAAACAAAACTCTTTTTAATTTAGTATTAAAAGTACATGAAAACAAATTTAAACCAACTGTTTTATTACGAAAAAGTAGACAAAATAGCGCCATATTTTTACAGCGGTTAGATATGAATATAACGTGTCGAATTTTTCCAAAAAGTTTTTTTTTCCAGAGTTTCTTTATTGAATCTTCATATATTAAATATGAACTAACAATAAGTAATCAATTCTTTTACTAATACTTTAATTCATGTCGTGCCAGTGCTTGACAAAAATGTTTCTTATCACGTTTTCTGTTCCCATATTTAGGTGTTTATCGCTCTTCTGATTGGGTGAGTGCTGCAGTGTCTCTTCTCCTTAAGCGAGTGTGGCCGCCATCATTTAAGATATTTCGAGCTAGTGAATTTGGGTGTAGTTCAAGCGTATTTTGTAATCATAGTTTTTACCAATGGCACGTTGAGATCCTTGTGGATATTCGAGTTTTTAGCATACCAGGAAGTGGCTGTAATTATACGAAGAAGATTGTTTTGGCGCCTTTGAATTTTTTCGATATTAGACGCTGAGGCAGTGCCCCATAATTGAATACCATAGCACCAGATTGGTTTTAAGATAGAGTTGTAAAGTAGAAGTTTGCAATCGAGACTAAGGAAAGAATTTCTACCAATAAGCCAATGAATTTGACTGGCTTTTAGTTTCATTTGAGTTAATTTTGCATCTATATGGTATTTCCACGTTAAACGAAATAGATCTATACCAAGTTATTTTACATGCGAATGCTGAGGTATTATTTGATTATTGATTTTAATAGGGGGGTATGAATCCCGACGCAAGGTGGATGTTATATGTACGCATTTTTGATCGTTGATTATTATCCTCCATTGTTTTAACCA
This sequence comes from Pollenia amentaria, assembly GCA_943735925.1. Classification (NCBI taxonomy): domain Eukaryota; kingdom Metazoa; phylum Arthropoda; class Insecta; order Diptera; family Polleniidae; genus Pollenia; species Pollenia amentaria. The sequence goes on along the minus strand of OX031007.1, from coordinate 178,903,275 downwards.
TATTTCTAGTTGTAATATATGCTCCTGTAAGTAACGAGATGATTCATGATGGTTTTCATGCACGCTTAGGAAAGCTGGGAATTTTCAGATATTTTCGTTGATATTTGGCTTTTGTGATGCTATTATAACATTGGACTATTTTTGTTTTGTTTTGTTACTTTCATTCCTTGGGCTGGCGAGCCAATTATTAAATTATTAAACTTATCTTTTTGAATATAGAAGTGTTTTTTGAATAATTTTTTATTTTCATATTATTCAGGTTTATTTCTGTATTGTAATGTAAATTTATTGGCCTAATTAGGCTTGTTATATTACTGGTTGAATTAAATAAATAAATAAATAAATAAATAAAAGTTTAGGTTTGGGTGTAGTTTTTAGTTGGCATGTCCGAAGTATACATAAGGAATAATAGTGGACCCAGGATGCTGCCTTGTGGGACTCCAGCGGAAATTGGCTGAGGAGAACTTAAAAAGATGCCTTCTTTAATTACGACCGACTAAGTAGCTTTCTAACAGCTTATGTGTGTTAACTAGTAAGTTTAGCTTCAATTTATGTAATAAGCCCTCGTGACAGACTTTATCAAATGCTTGAGACACATCGATGAAGAGAGCGAGACAATATTTTTTTTCTTCAAAGGTCTTTCTCTTATGGCGTTAACTATCCGATGGGTATGTTCAATTTTACTGTGTTCTTTTCTTAAACCGAACTGATGGTTAGAAATACATATATTTTCATTTCAAATTGGGATTAATTTTGACACTAAGAGTTTCTCAAACAGCTTTGATATATTAGATAATAAACTTATAGGCCTATATGACTCAAATTTTGTGTGATCTTTTCCTGGTTTAGGTATCATGGTAACTAAGGAATCTTTCCATTCTTGAGGGTAGTATTCAAGGCGTAAAATAGCATTAAAAATAAAAAGAATAATTTCTTTAATAAAATCTTTGCTATGCAAGGTAGTTCCAAAAGCATTTTTTTAATGATCTTGTCAAAACCAGGAGCTTTCTTGGGGTTTAAATCACAAATAGACTTTTCGATTTCTCTTATCTCGAATCTTAGGGAAACAGCTGCTCTAACATCAACAGGTGGTAACTCCACAGCAATATTGTGTGATGTATGAGGGGTAAATACGTTTTTCAAATGATTAACAAATATATTTCCTTTTTCTGCATCATTTCTTGCCCAACTTCTTTCTATTCTATTCTATTAAAGGTGGTTTAAAGATAACTGGCCTTTTAAGATTTCTAGCTGCACGCCATAATGAGTAGTCTGATTGTGGAGTTGCATCCAGTTCCTTAAGATATTTTTTCAAGGATACCGTTTTCTGAGACTGCAGTAACTTTCTTAAAATTTTTTTGCACTCTTTTAATTTCTTAAGTTAAAGAGATCTGTGCAATTGTCACTCTCTTCGAACTCTCCTTTTTTCGGTCAAGAGCCGCTCGACATCTGTAGAATATATTTTATTATTTTGATGGTTTTGCTGGAATGTTTAACATCTAGTTTAAGATAACTGTCAAAATTCACAATAGAGATTTCAAGTATCAAGCGGAATATTTTCTGTGCAATGGGTGCTAAGATATTATTTATATTTTAACCAATTTATTTGTGTGGTTGTCGTCGCTAAGTAACCAGACGGAGATACAATTCTATTTGGGGTTCATTATAGTAACAATTGTAGGTGTGTGATCTGAAAATCATTCTAAAGAACCTTCAACATGAATCGTTTCTATGGGGATGTTTTTAACCACGACAAAATCGATGACATCTGGAATTTTTTGTTGATCAGTAGGCCGATATTTTAGTTGTCCGCTCGCGACAACATTTAAATCCATTTTAGAGATTGTATTAAACAAGACACGACCCTTTGGTGTTATAAGTTGTGACCCCCAGAAGGTATTTTTAGCGTTATAATCGCCAGCGGCCAGGAAGCATGGTCCTAATGATTTATAATATTGGCTTTCTGATATTGAATATCTAGGGGGAGAGTATAAATATGAAATTACTATGTTTCGAATTAGTTCTTTAACACAAATGTTCGTCGCTTGCAGATAATCTTCACAATGGTCACACATTAGGTAGAGTTGAGTTTGATTCGGGCTTTTATCAAAATGGCAGAACCTTCACAAGCTCTACCTCGAGGGTCATTGGCATCACATAATATATAGCCATTTGTTTTAAATGTATTTCTTGAGGTTAAATGCGTTTCAGAAACCATCATAGTATCAATTTGTTTATTTTTAAGAAAGTACTCTAGTTCATTTTTGTGTTGGCGGATGCCGTTTGCGTTCCAAAAACAAATTTTCAGACAGTTCATGGCTTGTTATAACATCGACTGCACTCTTAACATTTCCTGCATCATATTACCTATTGTGTTCGTAAAATTATTTATAGTTTGCACTAATGTTTCCAAAGTTTTTTCTAGTCGACTTAAATTAGAAATGGTAGTTTGATCATTATTGGGAAAATCGCCTTGCATTGGCATATGGTTTGATTTTAGAACGTTAGCGTAGGAGATTCTGTTAGTACCAGGTTGCGGTACCTGAATGGCATTAGTGTTTTCTTGGTTTGTTACCTGAATTTGAGTGGGATTAGGTTTCGCTCCCACCGAACGTTTTTAGACTTATCGCAATGAACTGTGCCATGTAATTCTCCACATACGACGCAAACAGAGGGTAAATGGCAGTATGCTTTAGTATGACCAAATTCTTGGCAGTTTCAACATTGAACGGTACCATTTTTTTTTGCGGCTCCTCTATCGTGATTCGTCTGTACATAATGTATTTTAAATTGTAAATGGGGTGCGTTTCATTTTTTTTAAGCTTTATATCGCCTGGTTCTAATTCTACTCGAAATAGTGGTTGGGGATTTTTCTCCTTTTTTTATACCCTTCCCCGAAGGGTAACTTTGTCATTCCGTTTGTAATTTCTACAATATTGATCTAAGACCATATAAAGTATATACATTCTGGCTTCTTATGAGAAGGGAAGTTCAAATCCGGTTGTCCGTCTGTCCGTCCTAAGAACATATAAAGTATATACATTCTGGCTTCTTATGAGAAGGGAAGTTCAAATCCGGTTGTCCGTCTGTCCGTTATACATTTATGTCACATATAGTCCGGAATTGTTTGCTATTGAAATTCAGGAAGATCGGTCCATAAATGGCTGAGATATGAGCAAAAAACCACGACTACCTCTAATTTTTTCCATAAATCCCATGTTGTTGTTTTTTAAATTCTTTTTTTCTGCATATCGAGAGCGGCAAGAGCTACGGCTTTCAAATTTGGTACAAACATGTTGCATCCCAATACACAAACTCTCTCAAATGGGCGGAATTGGAGAAGTGGGTGTGGCACTTCCCATACAAAGACGTTATACATTTCTGTATATCTGGAGAACGAAACGAGCTAAAGTTCCCAAATTAGGTACGAACATATCGGTTATCAATACCCAGTATCCCACAAAATATGGGCGCGGCTTGAAAAGTGGGCGTGGTACCTCCCGTACAAAGACATTATTGAAAATACTCAACATTTTAAATTTTATGGCTCTAGTATGACATATGAACACGTTTTATATACCAAAATATCAGAAATATGTATATATCCCAAAAACCCTGAAAGTTTTCTCCCAAAAATGGAAGAGAAATGCCCAAAATAAAATTTTTTTTTAAACACTAATTTTCGGGAACAATAGAATATATGTTTTAATTTTCATTAAAATCTGTAAGATAGCTTCGGAGGGGCAGAAACTGCTCCCTATCTTTCCTCGTTGTCCTATTTTTTAAAAAATCCAAAGCTTATGTGTCCATATAAATATGAATCTATCTATTTTTAAAAAATGCATATCTATGTTCTAAATTTCAGTAAAATTGGTTTGATACTTTCTGAGAGGCAGAAATCGCCCCTTTCTCCCCTCGTGGGCCATTTTTTTAAAAAATGCAAAGCTAATGTGTCCATATAAATATTAATCTATCGGCCATATTCTGACAATCGCACGATTTGAAATCGCAAAACGCCAGATTTATTTCATGGTTTCCTGAAACTCGTGCGTTTTGCTTGCGATCTGCTATAGTTTCTTAAAACTATTCTAGTTCCCTTGAGCATACTTTTGCTATTTGAAGTCGCCAAACATTATTTGACTGCGGTTTACAGAACACCTGTTATGCGATTTAAGTCACAATCGCAAATGTTAAGCATTTTGCGATTGTCAGAACGTGCCTGAATATATGTTTTAAATTTTATTAAAATTGGTTTGATAGTGGGCGCAAAGACCCTACTCCGGAAAGCATCTTGTATGGGGGCTATATTAAATTATGGACCCCATTTTCAATAGTCTTATAATGTTTTCCCTCATCCAGTATATCTAGCTATGTCCAAGAGAATAAAAAGAACTTCTTTCTTCTGTTTCCAGTTTATGATTAATTTTTATTTTTCAATTTCATTTCTTATACCTATCTAAAATTTTACAATTTACAAAGATTGAGTGGCTTCTCAATCCACTCAATAATTTACAAATTATTCTACTTATACAAATCTATAATTACTACTTACTTATCTACGTCACATTTTTCCTCATGCAGTCTTGTGCTGTATGTTTTTCATTTTTACATTTTGTTTCTTTATTTGTATGTAGGTACATATATTTATTTGTTCAATGTGACAATTTTTGTTTATTTAATTTAAAGTTCTTTGCACTAAATAATGATTTGCTTATTGTAACTTAATATTCTTAATAAACATTGTTTTTATTTTTCATTGTTTTACATTTTTAGCAAAGAGTGTTAATTTTGAAACTTGAGTAAAAAAATTTCCTTCTTTTTTTCTTTTTTTTTTTTTTTTATAAAAATTTTTTTTTTTTTTTTTTTTTTTTTTTTTTTATACATGTACATATGTAGGTTAACTGTTGTCTTAGGTCAGTCATTAATAATTTGACGTTTCTTTAGCTTTTGTATTTCTTTAGTAGATTCTTGTGACAAACTTTGTCTTTATTGTTTATATTAACATTTATGTTTAAGTCATATATGTTAACTATTCTATATGGTCCTTTATATGGGTTTTCATTTTTCTTTCTATTTTCTACTTTTATTAATACTAAATCTCCTAAGTTTAATTTTATTCTGTTTATTTTATTGTATGATTCTAATTGTCTCTTTCTTTTTATCTTATCTATCATAATCCTAGCATTTTCTAAAGAATATTTTAATCTACTTTTTAATTCATTGGTGTAATTTTCAAAGTCGTAAACCTTTGGATGATTCATGACTTCATCCCCAGGTAAACTTGGTAACTTCCCGAAAATTAGCTCGAAAGGTGAATATTCAGTGTCGACGTGAGGAGTCGTATTATATGCGAATGTGTAATAAGGTATCCATTGTTCCCAATTAGCATTCTCTACAAAGGATAGAAAATATTCGTTTAGTACCCTGTGATTCCTTTCTACAGTTCCTAAAGTCTCATGATGGTATGGAGTCGAAAATTTTTGCTCTATTCTTAATAGTTCGCATATGTTTTTCATTAATTCATTTGTGAATTCTGTCCCCCTGTCTGATTTGAGTACACTAAAAATTCCATATTTGAGTATTACATTTTCTACCAATGCTTTTGCTATTGACTTCGCCTCTTTTGTCTCCATTGGACAAGCAATCAGGTATTTTGTCAATTCGCATTGTATTGTAAGTATGTACCTATAGTTATTTGTTGGACGTAGTGGACCAACTGTATCAATTAATATAGTGTTAAAACTATTTGTTGGTGTGTCCGTTATTTTAAGCGGTTCTTTAGTGTGTCTAAATTGTTTGTTTTTTTGACAAAGATCGCATTTAGATACGTAGTCTTTTACGCTTTTATTCATACCTTTCCAAATGTATTTTTGTTTCAATTTCAACAGAGTCTTTCTTACTCCGAAATGACCTCCTTGGGGTGTGTCATGATATAATTTTATTAGGTCTAGCTTTCTATTCTCTTCTAGAATATTCTGAGGTTTTTTATATAATAGTATTACTATGTCATCTTTATTTTTTTTACAATGCTTATTGTATTTGGCCTTAAAATCTTCCGCGGGAATTATACTAAATATTGCATCATTTTTTTCGATTGCAAATTTCCTATTTTTCATGTTTCTTACTTTCTTTAAATATGATGATAGTTTCTCCATAAGAGTACCTAAATACAATGGATTATCGCTACATCTAACACGTGTTTCATTATTTTCTATATCACACTCTACTGTGTGTTCATTAATATTGTTTATTGGCCTATTTTCTAATATAAATTTCAATTTATTTGCGCGCTTAATATCATTGATAGAAGTGCAGTCCCACATATAGAGTTGATCAGACTCGTTGTGAGATCCGCTTATGATATTATTATTTTCTGATGACTTTTTGCTCATACCTCTTGTTACTACAAGTGTTTTCTTTATCCTCTCATCATTCTCTGATGGTATCATGTCTTTCAATATGTCAGAATTAATTTCTATTCTTGACAGTGCATCTGCTTTTGTGTTCTTTGCCCCCTTCTTGTATATTATGTCGAAGTCATATTCTGAAAGCTCTAATCTAATTCTTGTTAATTTTGAACTAGGATTTTTGTGTGAGAATAGTGATACCAATGGTCTATGGTCGGTGACAACTGTAAATCTTCTTCCAAACAGATATGGTCTGAAAAATTGTATTCCCCAATAAATGCCTAGTAATTCTTTTTCAATCACGGGTTTGTTTTTCTCATGTTTATTGAGGGATCTGCTTGCATAGGATATTGGTAGATCTTCACCTATTGGACCTTGAGATAAAACTGCACCTAGAGCGAAATCCGATGCATCGGTGGTCAGGACGAATTTTTCGTCAAAATTTGGATATTGTAGAATCGGTGGACTGATTAGTTTGTTTTTTAGAGTTTCAAATGCTACTTGGCATTCTTGAGACCATTCAAATTTTGTGCCCTTCTTCAATAATTTGTTTAGACAAGTAGCAATATCTGCGAAATTTTTGATAAATCTTCTATAGTAGTTGCAAAATGCCACGAATCTTCTTACGTCGTCAGCACTACTCGGAATTGGGTATTTTGAAATTGCTTCATACTTGCTTGGGTCTGGTTTGATACCATTTGATGTTATAAAATGCCCCAAGTATACTACTTCTGGTTTAAGAAAACAACACTTGCTTGCATTCAGTTTCAGATTATATTTAGATAATCTGTCGAAAACATTAATCAAGTTGTCGTTGTGATGTTGTAAGCTACATCCAAAAACAATTATGTCATCCACATATAGAAATGCTTCAGACTCCAATCCGGACAATGCTATTGTCAGCATTCTCTGAAAACTATTTGAAGATATTTTCAATCCAAAAGGTAACCTGGTATACTGGAAATGACCATTTGGAGTTGAAAAAGCGGTATACGGTCTTGAATCCCGATCAAGTTTGATTTGATGGAATGAACTTGTCATGTCCAAAGTAGAGAAATATTTGGCTCTACCCAGTTTATCTAAAACGTCATCTAGTCGCGTTAAGGGAAATTTGTCATTTACTATCTTGTCATTCAGTTTCCTGAAATCCACAACTAACCTCCATTTCTTCAGATCGGCTTGTCCTTTTTTTGGAACTAATAAAAGTGGAGCGTTGTATGGGCTTATATAGGGTTCTATGATTTTTTGTTTTAATAGCCCTTTGACTTGATTATTTATCTCCTCTGTATGCGTTTGTGGTAAACGATAGTTTTTTATGTAAACTGGATTTGAGTCATTTAAATGGATAGTTTGATTGTAAAAATTATTTGTTGTTAAATTTTCACTATCTAAATGGAATACTGACTGATATCTCTTAAGAATTTTTAACAAACTTTCTTTTGCTACGTTATCTGGGTTGTCTATATTGAGTTCTTTTAAGATTCGATTGAATCGTTCCTCATCACATTTAATCCTACTTTCACTAGTTCTGTATATCTTATAATCCTCTAATGGAGTGGTTTCTATCTTCAAATTATGTATTATTGCTGGGTTATTTGAAACATTTAGTATTTTTATATGTTTGTTTCCATTTTTTGGAATTATGGCGTTTGCCAGGAATACACCTTCTATTATTTCTCTATTGCATATTACTGCATCTTCTTTAATGTCTATATCAAATGGTATTATAATCTCACTTCTTGGTGGAATTTTCACAAATTTTACACCAAATCTGTTGTCATATATCGGCAATTTAAAAATTTCTTCTCCTACGTTGACAGTAAGTATAAATGTCTCATAGTCTATGTTGCAATTGTATTTTAGTAAAAAATCACGTCCGATTATGCCGTCAGTGCCAATGGGAAAATCTTCTCTAATCATATGTATTCTATGTTTAAATATTGTTTCATCAATTTTTATAGATAATTCTGTGGAACCTAACGATTTTATTTCTTCTCTAGTGATTCCTGTTAAACAGCAATAGTCATCTGGATCTTCATCGTGCTCTGGTAACAAATCTTCTTTGCAGAGAGATACGTCTGCACCCGTATCTATCAGAAATGTTAAAACACGATGTGTTTTCAACACATTTAGTTTAATATAGTTCTTGAGATCAGATGAAATGCTAAATATTTGGTTAGAATTTATTCGCTCTGATCCGAAGATACCTGGTGGTATGCTACCTCCGGATTTGTCCCGTTTCCCTGTTCCTGTACACAAAATGCATTTCGTCCTCTATTATTATTACGATGGTTATTACTGTTGCGATATGTGTTGTTATTATTATTGCTTCTATTGTTGTCTCTGTTAATGTCTCTGTTGTTGTTATTATGTCCGCGGTTACTATTGTTCCTCATATAGTTACCTCTATCACTGTTATTTACCCCGTTACGATTTGTTCTATTATTGTAATTGTTTCTCTCCTGACTGTTATTGTTAAATCTATTGTTGTTATTATTAGGATATCTGTTTCCATTGTTACTTCTATTGAAATTGTTATAATTGTTGTTTCTGTTGTGTGAATAATTAGTATTGGTATTATTCCTATTATTATAGAAATTCCTAACTTTGTTTCTCGGTTGACTAGTTTGAAACATTATTTGATTTTGCCTAATGTCGGCAGAGACTTCTGTTGCTATTTCTATAGCTTCATTGAGTTTCTTTACTCTGCTTGCTTCTAAAGTTCTTACAATCTCTACTACTGAGTCCGTTTTTAAAAGAATTAAATGCGATTGTAGCGTTTGTCTCACAAATTACACTTCTGTTTTCTTCCCCTAAGGTACTAATTTGTATCTCATTCAACTCCATCGTGAGTTGTTCTATTCTATCAGCAAATTTCTGTATTGATTCAGTTTGTGTAATTCTCGTTAGTTCATTTAGAATTACATTGGGTGATTTCTTTGGTTTATAAATCTCTTTTAATGTTGCGATTAAAGTGTCTATACAAGTTGGAACTCTTGTTTGCCTTAATCTGTTCTGCACTTTGAGTGTTAACTTTGTTTTGTATACAAAGTTGAAAAATGAAACTCTTTTGTTTGTTGGGAACGTATCCCTGAGAATCTCTAAATTCGCTAAAAATGGATTTAATTCTGTCTTTGTTCCTTCAAAGGTCGCTATTAATTTCGAGATTGATGCCAATTCGGCAGCATTAAGGTTTTCCTCCGTCATATTGATGGGATTTCTAACTATTGTCCCTAATGTCTGTGTATTACTGCCTTGTGCAAGTTTATCTTTGTGCAATTTGAGGGTTTCCAATGCTTCCTCTTTAGTTTGTCTAAAATTTGCAGTCTGTCGCTGTAATTCTTCTCGAGATAATTTAGTGTCTGCCAACAATTTTATAAAATACTCTTCTAGTTCTTCTAGTTCCTTCTTCTTTGATCCTATTGTATCTAATGTATAACCCTTGCTTAGAGACTTCTTAGCGTTGGATATCAAACTGTTTAATGTTTCATATATGCTGTCCATTTAGCATTTTCATATAAATCCTGTAACGTTGGTTTGCCCTGTAGACCTATAAACCTTTAATCTATTCTCCCTTCTTATGTCAGATTACTGTCTTCTAAAAAAAATTACAACTGTTAAGTACTCCTTCTCATAATTATTTTATGTAATAATTTTGAATTGTGTTATGTTTATTTATATATTTTTATTCTTAAACATTATCTATAGCAACATTATTGTTGTTGTTATACTTATGTTTCATTACATATTTTTTAAAATATTTGTTTATCTTATAGGCTATGAGTAGTATGATTGATATTATAATAATGATTTTTATGTTATCTGGAATAACGACCATCGAATTATTGGCGTTTCTATTCATAACAATGTTTTCTTGGATATCTACCTTACTTTGAGGTTTACCCATTTTATTACCCCAAATTAGACCTACCATTTAGAATTAACAATTTTCTCTTTTTTTTTATAGTTTCAAATCTTTGGTTTCTTGTTTTGTATAAATTTTTACAAAGTTTTTTTTTATACTATATAATGTTTTATTTTATACTATACTTCTTATTATCTGACGTCTTATCTGTTTCTCTATGTATTTTTTTAAGTATTTTACTATGATTACTATTGTTGCTGCTATGCAAATCAAAATGACTACTTCCACGCTCACGCTTATGGCATTTGGAACATTAGCCGTTACAGTTGTAGTTTCAGTTATTTTTGTTGGGGTGACGCCCATTTCTTTTTTCCTTTTTATAAGTTTTTATCCCAAGTTTTGTGTCTAGAATTTTTTCTTCAATTTTTGCACTTATTTCTGGGTTGGTTGTTGTGCTTAACTCGCACTTCAAAACATTAAGTGTTTGCTTCATCCGGCTTAACCAATCACCTCGATTTTTTTTTATTTTTGGGATTTTTATGACTGGAATAAATGGCTCTTGTGTAACCAATTTTGCTTTTATTTTTATTGGTCTAGGACCAATATTAAGAATCTCCGGTTTTCTAGGCTTTTCTGTACTTTCTTGATTTTCTTTTAACAACTTCTGCCAGCGTTCTTCGGCAGCTCTCAGTTCTTTCAATATTTCTTCTAATGGTTGTTCCGCAGACATTTAAGCTCTCATGTATCAAGCCTTCACTTTGAAAAAAAAGGACGTAAGCAACAATAGCATCACATAATTAATTGTTAAATATTTCCACGCAGAAACAGATAATGTCTGATGTATTTTTTTTTTTTTTTTTTTTTTTTTTATCTACTTATGCTTTTGAAAAAAAAATAACTGCTGTGTATATTTGTTCTTTTGTTTTAGTCTTGGTTTAAAATTGAAAAAGTATTTATTGATTTATAAAAAAAAATTTTTTTCTGTTTTTCATTTGCCAGACATGCCCATGCACTTTCTGGTCAAATAGCACAATATTATTTTTAGTTTGTATTTTATATATTTTTTTTTTTTTAACTTCCTTCTCAGCAATTAACTTCCTTCTTGGCAAATACCTCCTTCAGGATCGAAACTGGCAGGATCGCCATATAATGTTTTCCCTCATCCAGTTTATCTAGCTATGTCCAAGAGAATAAAAAGAACTTCTTTCTTCTGTTTCCAGTTTATGATTAATTTTTATTTTTCAATTTTATTTCTTATATCTAAAATTTTACAATTTACAAAGATTGAGTGGCTTCTCAATCCACTCAATAATTTACAACTTGTTCTACTTATACAAATCTATAATTACTACTTACTTATCTACGTCACATTTTTCCTCATGCAGTCTTGTGCTGTATGTGAAAGGAGGGGCTTAATTATTTGCATGCTCCTTACTCATTGTAATGCAAAACAGTTGACCCACTTATTAGTCAACCGCTTTGTTTGATTTGAAATTCATTACGTTAGCAAAAATGCAAAGGCAATGACTCCAAATCAAACTTCGGTTATTATTGGATCACTTACACAAGAATGCATGCATGGGTGGTCACTACTAGAGGTTTTGGTGTGCCAATTCTTGTGTACACTACAGTCTAGTTCCTTGTGCCAATTAGAACCTATGTACCAAATTTCATCAAATTATCTTCAAGCCAGCCAGCCGTACGGACATCGTTAGTATACTTTAAGGTGGGTCTATGACCAATGTTTTAAGTTGTTAAACACATCAGCACAAATTCATAATACTCTCTCCACTATAATGGTGTGGGAATAAATAAAGAAATCACATAAAAACAAATTTTGAGCACCATTTCTTTTTAAAACAATTTACTGTGCCGTTTACAGTGCATTACAGGTACACTTAATTATAAGTTGGTCCCACATACAAACTGATCAGCCAGCACTGATATTTTTCTTTAATTTAAACGCACATGTTACACTAAACGCTAAGTACATAATGAGTAGCCGTAAAGATACTGAAGAAATGAGGGAGTTGTCATTTCTTGATTTAATGTAATCAACAAAAAAGTGATGCGCCGGTCTCACAGACAACGAAAATAGGAAGGTTAAAATGTATTTTGGCAAAATTTCATTTTCCTTCCAGCAAACACAAGCTTGGATATTAAATTAAAAATAATATGAAATAAAACGGATTCTCAAATTTGAACCATTATATTTTATTTTAAGAGTTAAAAGTGGTTTAATAATCATTCTCGATAAAAAGGGGAGCTTGGATTAACCATTTCATATTAAAGGTAAATTTTTTCAATGTTAAATTTTTGTTTGCTCTTGTGTACGCTATCAAATAAATAATTTAATCTGCATATAAAGAGTCGTATTATTTCGTATCATTCTTTACATACTTTAAATCCATTATAATTTAGATGAACTGTATTCGGTTTTTACCAACTAAATATGTACTTTTTCTTAATTATACCCTCCACCAGTGGTAAATGAGGGTATACTAAGTTTGTCATTCCATGTGAAATATTTTTAATCATCTTAGACCCCATAAAGTATATATATTCTGGCTCCTTGAGTAATTCAAAGTCGGTATATTCATGTCCGCCCGTCTGTTGAAAACACGCTTACTTTCGAAAAAAATTCAAAAGAAAATAACAATGCTGATGCCAAAATGCTTCTAGTGATCCTAGGCAGGTTTGGATTGAATTCCCGCACCCTTTAAAATTGACAATTTTGTACAAAAAATAACATAAATGGTTTTATAATGCACAGATTGATGTCAGATTTGGCACAAATTCGTTCTACATGACTAGAAAAATTTCGTAAAGATCGGTAAGTAATTTACCAGAGGCCCCCATATAAAGCCTGCTCTCGGAAAACAGTTTAGTACGCCCAAAACCTTAACAAATGATGCTATTGTAAAGTATTTGGTACGTCACAATTTAATAGGACTAATTACCATTTTTTTTTAATTAAATGTATGGATATAAATCCTAACAGACTACTATATATTATATACAAGAATTTATATAAAGACTTACTGTACACAAAAATTTTTATTAGAGATATTCAGCCTTATTATGGTTCTCGATGTCGAAAACGACTCTATAGCAGATTAAAGAACACAGTTTGTGTGTTACATCAAAATACGACTTACGTTATTATCTACATCGAGAACCGTAATAAGGCTGATAATTTATTTAAAAACACGATAAATATTTCGTTTAACTACATTTATATCAATAGAAAAATCGATTAAGCTATACAATTCATTGAAATTTTTGCATTTTATTCTCATAGGATCAGCATCGGCATAATTTGTTTGAACAACAGAAAGGTGCATAGCTATTCAGCCTTATTACGGTTCTCACCGTCGAAAACGACTCTGTAGTAGATTAAAGTAACACACAACCTATGTTTCTTAATCTACTACAAAATTCGACTTACGTTGTTACCGACATCGAGAACGGTAATAAGGCTGATTAGGTGTCGGGTGAAACATCGTGGAATATTAATATTTATATTCTGAAGGCCCCATATAAAGCCGGGTCCCGGCTTCAAATCGCAGAAGAAAATGTGAAAATCGGTCCATTATTTACAATATTAACCATATAATGTCCACTCTGGGAAATTTTTTAAATACGTCTAAAACCGTAGCATATATAGATATATATTGTGGCAAAATTTGGTACCATGCAGTCTTGTAGTAATCGGTCCATAACTTACCTTATATCACATATTAACCATCCTTCTGAAAACCACTTTAAAACTATAAAACGCTATAACAAATTTTAATTCTATATCGAAATTTGTTCTAATTTAGGGTTTTTAATACCAGAAAACAGTCTAAAGAATTTTGTGCCGATTTGTCCATAACTTACCATGGGTCCAAAATAAATTCCCGTTTCGAAAATAATTTGAGTTCGGCTAAAACTCTTACGAATCGTGATATTTTACCCAAATTTGTTCAAATGAAGATTAATATGCCTAGAAATAAAAGCATAAAGCTTTTCCACGCCTGAAGTATTCTAACTGTCGGTGGACTGTATCAAAGGTTCGGCACAGTCGAATATAACACTCTTACTTGTTTTTTATTTTCCGTAGGTGTTGAGTTAACAAAAATTACATTCTCTTTAAATGTTTAAATTTTAGATATAACAAGTTCCGACAGAAAAATAGACCAACTTCGAGGTATGACAACTAATGTTTTTTTTACATAAGTACAAATGTATTTTATTTATTTACTAATGGTTATATTTACAATTTAAAGTTGTTATGGAACAAAGGCTAAACCAAATTCAAGGTAAAAATTAAACCAATTAAAAATTAAAACTTTATTATTGACTTGAAAATGTATTAGCTCAAATAAATGTTATATTGGAGGCTCAGGAGGAACAAAATTTATTATTACGTAATTTTATTGCTAGTCAGCAGGATATGAATAGCAAATTTCCCCTAAAAACTGCCAAAAATCTAAAAGAGCTTGATGGAGAAATAACTCCGGAGAATAGAGAAACATATGTAAGAAGCATCAGTCAGCATTATTGATTTCTTTATTTTTACTTTCTTTGAATTTTAAATATTTTTTTAGAAAAATACTATTAAAACATTACTCAAACCACAGGGAATAAGAAAAAATTTAAAATATTTATTATCTACAGAAATAATTAATGAATATAATATTGATGGAGTGCATGGGAAAAAATGTCTGAAGGATTTACGAAACTTTTATGAAGTTGTTATAGGTATGATTGTCAAAATAATAAAAATCTTATCGATTCTAACTTTATTTAATAATTATTTTTTAGATTCAATCGAAATAACATCAAAATCGGGAACTGCAGAACAGCAACTCCGAGATGCTATAAGGCTAGCAAAGAAAAGATATTTGAAAAATAAAAGCGTTTCAAGAAGAAACGCTACAAATAGTGAAATGGAATATGAATAAAGTTTTAAGCAATATTGTTACTTATTTTAAAATTTATTTTAGCATTATTGTTTTTAATCTCTTCATCCAATTTTTTTTTTTTTTTTTTTTTTTTTTTAAGACAACTTAATTATTCCCAATGAAAGAAAACATGAATTTTAATATACATACCAACATATATATGTACAAATTGGCAATTTTTGAAGCGAATAATAACGTTTAAACACTTTAAATTATTTAGCTAAAACAAAGAGCACATTTTTAGCTACAACTATTTTTTTATACATAATCATTAAGAGCCACTTTTTGGGTTAGAGATTAGAGATTAAATTAACTTTAATCTCCGTATTAACTTTTTGAGTTGTATTTTTTAAACTTTTTTTGCTAGTTTAAGCGGCCAATGGTGGTGGTTTAAACCTAATATTTATCTGTCAATATACACATGTTTAACATAAACAGCTTTTGCAAAAATATAATCAAAAAACTATTTTAAGAAAATTAAAATATGTATATATTGTTATTTCTTTATTTTTTCTCTTAAACTTTTTCTTTAGTAATTCTTTAAACACTTGTAGCTTGTAAACAATATTGAATTCGGGCATTTTCTTCTTCTTCTTTGAAAACATCCATGTTGTTTTGATAAAAAATTTGACATTTGCACAAAAATGTTGCCATTTATTTGTTTTCAGTATGGTAGCACTACATGGTTTAAGCCACCACCCAAAAATATCAAATTCAATTAATGCTAGTTAAACTTAATTCTCAGATTAGCTAATTATAGAATAAGATTAAGTTTAATCTCAAACCCAAAAAGTGGCTCTAAGTATGTTTGTGCATGTGGGTTAGTACATACATATATTGATTTGAAAACCCTTTAGGTCTATTATGTATTTATTTGCATTAATATTTTAAATACTCTTTATTAACATTAAAATAAATATACAGCAAAAAAAAAATCCATGCCTTATATGTATGAAAACTGTCGTCCATTGTGCGAAATCATTCGTGATTTCGCTTCACGAAACTCTTGCGTACAATGTACGTATGTATAACGATTTTTAAATAAAGGAAAAAATATGCAAAAGGATAAAACAAAAGTTTCCTTAATTTCTAAATGTATTTCAAATCAGATAGTTATTTAAAAAAAATCATCCATTATATAATAAAAAAATTCCGATTAAATAATCGAAATATTTTTAATGAACTTTGAAAAAATATTGCAACTTTTAATAAAAAGTATACGAACGCTTTGCACAACAAATGTTTTTAATTTCTTATCTAGAATACTATGTACAGTGATTTTAACACAATAAAAATTCAAAATTATAAGATAACTAATAAAGGGTGGCTAAATTTTAAGGGCCGATGTTAATTTTGAATAAAACACAAATTATTTAGAAAATTTTTGTAATTTCTTTTTAGTATGATAATATCGATATTGTTCAATTATGTATGGAACAAAATATCGGCCAAATGGCCGCCGCGACCTTGGCGGCACACCTCCATCCGATGGTCCAAATTTTCTATGACGCTGAGGCATAATTGAGGTTCTATGCCGTTAATGTGCCCAATTATCTTATCCTTTAGCTCTTGAATTATTGCTGGCTTATCGACGTACACCTTTTCTTTCAAATAACCCCAAAGAAAGAAGTCCAACGGTGTCAAATCACATGATCTTGGCGGCCAATTGACTTCGCCACTACGTGAGATAACACGGCCATTGAATTTGTCGCGCAAAAGCGCCATTGTTTCGTAAGCTGTGCGGCAAGTGGGACCATCCTGTTGAAACCACGTATCGTCCACATCCATGTCTTCCAATTCGGGCAATAAAAAGTTCGTTATCATCTCACGATAGCGACCACCATTCACAGTAACTGCCTGGCCGGCCTCATTTTGGAAAAAATACGGCCCGATGATGCCGCCAGCCCATAAACCACACCAAACAGTCACTCTTTGTGGGTGCATTGCTTTTTCGACAATCACTCTTGGATTATCATTCGCCCAAATACCGCAATTCTGCTAAATGACGAATCCACTGATGTGAAAATATGCCTCATCACTGAAGATGATTTTCACGATATGCATTTTGATTTGAACGCCTATTTTCATAACAAGCCTGAATAACTTTAACGCGTTGCTCGATTGTGTATCTTTCCATGGTTCAAATTGAGTTATTCTGAAATTGAGAACTGTCGAATGAAATGCAGAAAAAAAACTTGACGCTTAGGTGTGGTTCACATTCAACATCGGCCCTTAAAATTTAACCACCCGTTATATACAAGATAGCTAATGAATACAAAATTTTTTTTTTTTTTTTAATTAAATACAATTACAACTGAGTTATACTCATTTAGTAATATTACAATAATACAAAATAACTAATAAATTTAACTAACTCTTAATATTTTCGTAACACATTAGGTGCGATACCGTACTTTTTGGGTAAAGTTCGGTAAAAAGGTAGAAAAAATAAATGTAAGGAGCTAAAATCGTGGGCAGTTAGAGATAACATTTCATAAAATGCGTTAGAAGTTTACTACGCACTTTAAAGTAGTGGAGATTCACCATTGTTAGCTAAATCTGTTTTGAGGTCGAGTTGAAGAATATAAATATTGCAACTTTCCTGTAGGAGAGTTTTTATACCCAGGTATTCAGAAATATTCTTATTCGCATTCCTTTGATTACGTTAAAGAATAAGAGGACGATTCAACTGATGTCGGCGTCGATGGCCTTAAACTTTTTAAGAGTTCCAATAGAGTTAGTTGTAGGTTTTGCTCAGGTAAGTCCCTATTTGTCGGCTTGTTTCTCCGGATTTAATGAGCAAAAATGTTTAAATAGATTTATGAGTTATTTTTGCGCTAAAGTGAAAGTTCTTCAAGAAGTGGTGTTAAATTAGGCTCCAAGCAAAAGCTACTGCGTTTTAAATTCGTTCAGTTGCTGGCGATTCTCCAGCAAAGGGTTTTGTCACAAGTGTTGTGTCCAATAATAGTAAAAATGGTTTTCCAAAATGTTGTCAAGAAGGAACATATAAGGAGAGAAGGGTTTGGTTTTCTAAAGACGTTGGTGTTTTAAGAATGGAATCAACATTTGGTTCTAAATAAAGTCCTTCTCATTACTAGAAGTGTTTACGGTCAAAAGAAGCATTTTGGAGGAAACAGGTTTTGGAATGGCTTCACAGATTCCTTTAGGTTAAATGCACTTAGTCGACTTGGGAGTAACTAAGAAGTTGTTGAGGCTTTTTATTCATAAAGGGAATATTTGTCAAAGTCTGAAATGTTTTGAGACAAACGATTCGTTTGGCAAACATAGAGTACACAAATAACAATTTATTTATAAAACGTTATTACTTTTAATTTGAATAATTAGTATTGTGGTTATTTTGTTGAACTATTCATGGTTTTTAATCCAAATTTTTACTATTTTTAATTAGGCTTAAGTTCATTAAATTTAATTTTCATTAAATTATTTTTATGAAGAAAGGAATTTTACAACATGGAGAATTAATTAAAATTGTTATTGATAATTTTCATTCTTGACTGACCTGGGATTCGAAGCCAGGCTGGCTGGCGTGTGATTCGAACCCAGGCGGCTGGTTACCCTAATTTTAACAATTTAACACTCGCGACCAAAGTATGTATACAACTAGTATGCCGACCAGTGATGTTAACTTTTATTTTTTCATTACCGTACGGTCCTCGTAAAATTACCGTTTTAAGAAGAAATTACCATACGCAAAGGTGTTTAATCAAAACGTATCATAACCTTTTAAATTTTAAATGTGTTTAAGAAAAATTGAAATGAGAATGTTTGTTTTGACTGTCGTTCGTACAACTACATTTAAAACAAAAACAAAGTTCTTAGAATTTATTTTTGTTTTAAATGTATTAGTTCGAAAGAAAGAATTCTTTCGCACATCTGAAATATGCTTTAAGATCAATTTTAAACCAAAATTATTATATGTATATATAAAGTTGAAACGTTACTGACTGATTGATCATCGCACAGCCTAAACGACTGAATCTAAATTTGGAACGGAGGTTGGTTTCTAATATAACACTTGGTCATAAAGAGGGTATTAACTCAAAATTTTATTTTTTCACTTTTTGGAAAAAATACAGGTAATTTGACTCCTTTTTAGAAATTAAACGGTTGGTTTAAAAATTATTTTTTGTATGCCTTTAATTTAATATTAAATTAAAATTTTTTTTTGCTTCCACAACTCTTTCTGTTATTAATATTTTTGCTTCTACTGATTTTTTTTTTTTTAATTTCTTTATGATCAAGTGCGATATGTATGTTATGAATATTAAAAAAAATCAAATATCAAAAATCACTTAAAACTAGCTATTGCTTTAACTTCTATTTAACAATATGTTTTTGACAGTTAAAGCTGATAGTTTATTATAACTGAACTTGGGAAAATTAGACGTTAATTATATACATTAAAAATAAGTAGAAATCCATACATATACATACATATATGAGGTGGCAAACAAAAAAAGTGTATAATCATTTTTGTAATGTTACACTCAAAATAAAAATCAAAATTGACAAAAGCGGTGTCAAAAGTACGGTAAATACGGATTTTCTTAAATCATGTACAGAATGCTTGATTCGAGTATGGATTATACAAGTGTCAAATAATTAACTTAAGTCATATTTAATCCCTGATCCGTACTTGAAATAATCCGAAAACTATAGTTAAATTCATAACGTCACGGCTATTGTACATGTTTAAAAAATTGTTTATTACACAGTACAACACATGATTTCGGGACTCAATTCTGATAATTGTTTATGAAAGTAGATCCAAAAAGAAGAACTTCTGCCTCATTAGTTTGGTAAAGGTACATCAAATAATAATTAAAAAAAATAATTTGAAGTTAGTAAGTATCGTATAGGGGAATTTGTCACGTTTAAGGCTCTTTTCTTTGTCATAACTCGAGAACCACTAGTCCGAATAAGCTGAAACAAATTTAATTAAAATTAAGAATTACAATTCCTTTAATCTGTTCATACAACGTTTCACTACATATGCAACAGTTTCGCAGTTATAAATAAATGTATGAAGAAAAAAAAATTTTTGCCCAAATAATTGAATTTTTTTTTTTTTTTAATTCATAAAATAACCGTTCTACATCTTTATTGGATTTCTGGTTACTGAGTGATACATCCACTATGAAGTTTTCTAATCAGGTTCAATGCCCTGGCATTTCACACCATGCTTTAATTTTTGCTGTGTTTGATTTAGATTCGGGGAATCATGTGCAATATATTGAGTACAGAGACTATAATCAGATTGATTGGGATGGTATGTTGTTATTGCAACGCAATTTGACACCTCAGCATTTTTCATTCCAATGATATTGATCATCTATGTAGGTCCTTGTCTTTCCTCATGGAATCTTTGTTTAACTTCGTTCCTTTGGCTTGCAGGAGGATTTCGAAAGGCATTGGTTCTTGGATGAATTCTAATGCTATAGTTTTGGCTAAGTCGTTAAGGGATTTGGCTTACTCTGCCTTTAGGGGTTCCAATTCTGATGAGGACTGGTCGGTATCGAAAAACGTGATTCGGAAGGTGAGGAGGAAATATTTTGCAAAATTGTTTTCTGGTATTGATTCAAGTGCCATGTGGAAAGTTCTTAGAGGTAGTGGATTTACCAGTGATAATGAACTTACATTTCAATTGAATGCTGAAGACATTAACACCCATTTTGTAAATTCTACTTTTGCAAACTCCGAAGACTTGGATTTTGGGATGTTTGTTGATGATGGATTATTTTCATTTAGATGTATTACTGAGGATGAACTCTTTTTGGCTCTGTGTAAAGTTAGAGCTAAATCTGTGGGTACTGATGGCATCCCTATTACCTTTCTGAAATTAATTTACCCTTATATTTCCCATCTTTTAATGTTTCTTATTAACTCAATTTTGATGTCATCGGTTTTTCCAATGGATTGGAAGAAGGCTCGTGTGGTTCCAATTCCAAAAACTAGAGTGGTGCGAAACATTGATGACTTGAGACCAATTTTGATTTTACCTGCCATATCTAAGGTGGTTGAACATATTATTAAGTATCAAATTCTCTCCTTTGTTCGTAGTAATCTTGCTTCTTCACAATATGCTTTCCGTTGTCGCTATAATACTACCTCTTTGTTGTTGAGTTTAACGGATGTTATTCGTAATAACGTTAATAAGGACTACTTGGCGTTACTAGTTTCACTTGATCTGACCAAAGCGTTTAGTTCTATTAATTTTAACACTATGATTAGTAAGTTGAGACATAGTTTTAATTTTTCTAAAACTGCTTGTATGTTAATTTACTCTTACCTGTGTGGGAGATATCAGTTTGTGGATTGTGATGGAACATTTTCTGATA
This sequence comes from Pollenia amentaria, assembly GCA_943735925.1. Classification (NCBI taxonomy): domain Eukaryota; kingdom Metazoa; phylum Arthropoda; class Insecta; order Diptera; family Polleniidae; genus Pollenia; species Pollenia amentaria. The sequence continues at coordinate 178,881,695 of OX031007.1, read as the reverse complement.
TACTTCCTTTGTTATCGGGTGTTCCACAAGGTTCGGTTTTGGGGCCCTTGCTCTTCATAATGTATGTTAATGATCTTCCTTTTAGTATTGACTCAGGTGTATGTAGGAGTTTCCTTTTTGCGGATGAAGTTTTTTAATTATTTAGCTCTCATAGAAATAATAATACTGATGTTTTGGAATCGAACGTAAATGACAGCTTGTCGCTTTTTTCTCGATGGTCATCTATAAATTGATTTTTTCTTAATTATTCTAAAACTAAGGCAATAATTTTCGGGAATACGGACTCTGAGTTGAATATTTTCATTGATAATCGAAGGGTTGAATTTGTGGATAGCCTTAAATGCTTAGGCATATTTGTTGATAGAAGCCTCACGTTTAAGATTCATGTGAACTATACCTATAGTAGAGTTTTAGGAGTACTACGGAGGATTTACTCTAATAATGTGCATTTGCCTTGCAGGGCTAGATATTGATGCTTGTTGTTGTTGATGCCGTTTATTTTGTATGGCCTTGAAGTTGTTTCTGGTACGTTAACTTATATTTCTGCTAAATTGAATCGCTTGGTGAATATTATAGTGCGTTATGTTTATAATGTCAGTCGGCGAGTGCATATATCGGAGTACGTTAGGACATTTCTTGGCTGTTGTTTCAGCGAATTCATTAAGTTTCGTTGTTTATTGCTTTTCCATAGAACTATTAGGTTGGTTGTTCCTCGCCGTCTTTGCTCTGAATTTTGTTTTTCACGTTCAACCAGGAATCCTCAAATTATTATTCCGAGAATAAAATGTAGTTTGTTTGAGAGATCGTTTATTGTTAGGGTGGCAAGAAGCTGGAACTTTTTGCCTGTTGAGCTTCGTATTTTTTCACATTCTAACAATGCATTTCGTTTAAAACTTTTAATTCACTTTTCTTCTGTATAGTTTGGTATGCGTTATGGCGAAGTTTTCTTTTATATATATACATACATATATATATATACATATATACATATGTATGTATATTTAGAACATTTTCAATTATTGTCACTATCCATCCTCGTTGAAGTTGACGCTTGCGGTTCTGATGACCTTATTTTCTTCGTAGTTGTTCATATTCATGTTCTGAGTCTGCATCATCGTCATCATCCGAGATAGACGTAATATTCAAGGGCATGTTTTGTTCAGTGTGTCCACAAATTTCAAACTGCATAATTTTAGAACTCCACCAACAAACCTCCGCAAGCAATGCATCCAATTTTTTGCCTTTGAATCGCTTTTCCATTGGCATGGTCACCTGGTGGAACCTCTCTTCTTGTTCTTCCGATTCCTGAGGTAATTGTGCCAAAAAGGTTTCAATGTGGAAATGCAAGAAATGTAATTTTAACGTCATGGATGCATTGATTTTTTTCACAATAATACAGCAAGTTGTCCACTCGTGTCTGTATGTCATCTCGCTGTACACGGTTCTTTCCTAAAACGCCTTCGATGACTTGTTTCAATGCGTCCCATGCACATAGGTGGTTATAATGGTTCGAAAGCATATTTGTGAAAGATTCGCTTTTCATTAATTTTCGTATATCCGGTCCATTGAGAATACCTGTTTGAAATATAAAAAAAAACATTTACGAAAAAATTATTGGTAATGCGAATATATCGAAGTAAACAAATTTAGATATGACAATAGGTGCGTTTGAGTACTTTTACAGTAAAATGCAGTAAATGAGTAAACTTTAAAATTTGCTCTCACAAAAAGCTGTTGTCCAAAAAAGTACGCGAATGCAAAATTTGTAAAAATTCGTAAAATAAAGGCAACAGCTGATGGCAAATAATTGAAGTGTTGAAAAATGTTTACACTTTTGACTACTTAACTCGTTTTCTTATCGGTACTCGATTAAATACTTTTTATAACACGAATATTTTTGAAAAATACAAACAAATTATTTTATGTAATCTTTCATATTTGTTTGTTTTTTATTTTATTTAATTTTGCTAATTTGTGTCCGGCTAAATTTTATCAATAGTACATGAATACTTTTTTTGCTATTGATTACTTTAAAAACAAGTGCTATCCCTAGTACCCGAATACATGACACTTTTACAACTCAAAAAAATTAACATAACAAAACAAAGTTTCAAAAGTTGGTGTTTAGCCATATAAATTCTTCACAAACAAGTTTAATTAATTAATATTTATTCATTTTTTGTTTTAGTTTTATTTAAACTTTTCTTTTTTTAAACAATTTTTTCACAATTTGTATGCCTTTTGTTTGCTACTTTTGTTTGTTTACCTTTTGAAACATATGTATGTATGTTTTTTTCGTTTTACTAAATTTTACTGCAAAAATTTATGCAGTAAAAATTTGTAAGTACTCAGTCAAGAACTGTCACTTTACGCTCTCAATTTGTGTTCTCATTTACTGTATTTTGTGTACGCGAACGCAATTTAGTAAAATGCAGTAAAGTTCAGTAAAAAATAGTAAAAACTTTTGTGTTCTCGAACGCAGCTAATATTAAAATACTGACAACGATACATACCTTTTCTAACTTTAGCTGAACGTATTTGCTTCGTCAACGGAATAAAATTTCTGAAAATCAGCTTGGCGATGTCGGTATGATGTTGCGCTGACATTTTGCTGTGTCAGTTTTCTGCTTTTCGAAAATTATGTCAACATTTCGGAGTTTTGTTGTGATAGTCCCATCTTAGCCACAATGTAATCCATTTTGATTTGTGTTAGCGGTTGTGGTCCATTATTTTCAATATCGGGTGTCCAATCAGCATCATTCAAATTGGTCGGATTGGTGAAAACGGTTTCGGCTTGCAGGGACACAGTATCCAGACTCGGAGGTATAGGTGTATCGGTACCAGCAGCGCGTTTAACTGGAAGTGTGGCAGTGAAAGCAGCAATGTATACTTTTGTTTTCAATTGTTTTCTGTTTAATCCATGACGAGAATTTATGCATGCGTAGCACCTGGATTTATCATGTCCAGTTAGGTCTTCCACCCAAATTACTGGCTTCATAAAAGAAAACTGTCCACCTTTTCCATGTATCCACATTATAAGGGTATTATAATAATTTTTGCACACTGTGTTCGGAGTACAATTTGCACCACTTAAATCTGCTTCATCAAAATAATGACAATACGATGTTTTCCTCAGTAATCAATTCTTTTCGATCCAGTTGGCCTCTTTTTGGGATGATATGACCACAAACGTAACAAAAATTGTGCAATTGTGGACACTTGTTATTTTCCATATATTATCAACCCAATTATGAATAGAAATTCCTCGGGAGTTTTCTCCCTTCTCCCATTTTTCCTATGTAAATTCAATTGTAGAATTTTTATTCTTAATTGGGCTGTATATGTTTTGTTGTTATTCACTTTTAAAAACCGGAGAAAAATTCACTACAAATATTTCAATATTTTACTGGCAGGTACTTATGAAATATGTTTTTGAAACGTTCTAAAACATGAGCACTCATAAATGTTGGTGCAATTTCTGAAAAAAAAGTCATACAGGTAACTAAAGGAAACCCCCAAATAATTCAAAAAGTGCACTTTCCTTTTTTCCTTTTAATTGTACACTCCCATTTATTAACGCTTATTACTTTGCTACCGCAATCATAAAAATCAAATAACCTTTTGTTTATTCCTTTTTTTTAATTCTGAGAATCATAAAAAAAGTCATCAATGTTTTTTCCAAAGAATTTTGTGGATATCTCGAGCAAATTTTTGAAATTCGTACTTTTACTTAATTGCGAATTAAAGCGAAACGCGTTCATCGATTTTCATGATTTATGTCTCATTTTGTTCATAGGTTATGCGACTTTACGTAAAGGTAATAGGACTTGACCCTTTTTTACCGTTTTGGATTTTTAATGAATTAAAAATAAAAAATTAAATTTTTTTGGCAAAAAATATTTTTTTTCTTCATACATTTATTTATAACTGCAAAACTGTTGCTTATGTAGCGCAACGAGGTATAAACAGATTGAAGGAATTGTAATTCTTAATTTTTTAAATTTGTTTCAGCTTATTCGGACTAGTGGTTCTCGAGTTATGACAAAGAAAAGAGCCTAAGATACTTACTAACTTCAAATTAATTTTTAAATTATTATTTGATGTACCTTGACCAAACTAATGATGCAGAAGTTCTTATTTTTGGGTCTACTTTCATAAACAATTATCAGAATTGAGTCCCGAATCAATCACCTGAAAAATTTTGTACTGTGTTATTAAACAAACAAAAAGTTAAAAAAAAAACTAATAATATGCAATAAGTAATTTCCTTTTTCATATTGTGCACTTATGTATAAGTGTAACCAAAACATTTGCAGAAACACATAATTCTTAATTTTTTGGTTAACGGGTGGTATTATTGATTCCGTTCCGCGATTGTGGAAAGCTATTTTTGTGCGGAAGCAAAATTTGCAATTATTCATTTCGCTTGTGCGGTATCCTTCCGTTTTTGCGGTGTCATCTCTTTCATTGCGGCATTTCCATATTATTGATACCGCAATATAGATATTTTTCGCCATTTTGCTTACGTTAAAATTTTACAGCGAGAAGCTAACGGAAGGAATGAAAATGTAAGAAGAAACATAAAATTAAAAAAAAAAAAATTTACTCTCTGTGTGTAGAACGTGAGCGCAAAATTGACCCGTTTAACTGCCCAACAAACACGAAGTCAAATCTTTGATATAAAATGACTTATCATTTGACGTCAAACACAATTCTCAAACCTTTTTAAATTGTTTGATTTAACATTTGAATTCAAATTGATAAAGAGTTGAATATAAACATTTGATATAAAATGTTTTATCAACTTGTTATCAAATGTTATTCTCAAATCAAAAATAAACTTACCAACACTAAAGCGAAAAATAAATGTAAACATTAAAAAATGGCGACTAAAGTTAAATTTGTTTTTCATTTAAAGAAAAATTAAATGTTACGTAAAGTGAATTCGCCTTTAGAAAACCTTAATTTCTAGTAAAAATATATAGATTTTTTGTGAGTAAAAAATTAATTATAAAGTGTAAGAATATGAAAGTGATAAAATATAAGTTTGTTGTACGATTGCGGTGCTAGGTCAGGACAATCCTTAAGAAAGAAGCCAAGTATTGCGTCTTTCCAAGAATTTAAGGACAGAAAGAACTATGGTGCCGAATGTTCAGCGGACAGAATGAAAATATTTTTCATTTATGTTCCACATTGTATTGAAATCCACCTTTGAAAAACATTTGAGAATAACGTTTGAAAGCAAGTTGAAAATAAAGGCATTTTTCAATTTGAAAATAATTTCCCCTTTTTTGTTGAGAATGCTATGATTTTCAATTGCTTTTTAAATCATTATCAAAGGTTTGTCGTTTATTTATTTATTTTTGTTTTTAATCCAAATTTAGATATTTTTAATTAGGCTTAAGTTCATTGAATTTAATTTGCATTAAATTATTTTTATGAAGACAGGAATTTTACAACATGAAATTAATTAAAATTTTTTTTTTTTTTTTTATATTGATAATTTTTCATTCTTGACTGCGCTGAGATTTGAACCCAGGCGTTCACGGACAGGTTGCCCATACTAGTTTCGATTGCAACCACACAATCTCGTCAGTGGGGTTTGCCGTTTTACTCACTCGGCTATTGAGGCCGGGCGACGTCAATAGTCAAACATCAATCCTTAAACCAAATGGTATTTCACTTTGGTAGATCGAAATTTGCTTTTTTGAATGAATGATTATCTATTTTAATTGATTTACATGTTCTTCCTAACTTCTGTGTTTTCGTACTTTTTGTCAAGAATTCGTCTTTCTTTTTTCTTGTTGACCTTTCTCAGCACAACTTGAAGGACAAATGTAAACATAGCTCGTGCCTTAGCTGTTAACAATAATTAGTATTGTGGGTTTTTTATTGAACTGTTAATGGTTTTTAATCCAAATTTAGATATTTTTAATTAGGCTTAAGTTCATTGAATTTAATTTTCATTAAATTATTTTTATGAAGACAGGAATTTTACAACATGAAATTAATTAAAATTTTTTTTTTTTTTTATATTGATAATTTTTCATTCTTGACTGCGCTGAGATTTGAACCCAGGCCTTCACGGACAGGTTGCCCAGACTAGTTTCGATTGTAACCACACAATCTCGTCAGTGGGGTTTGCCGTTTTAAATTAATTAAAAATATCTAAATTTGGATTAAAAACCATTAACAGTTCAATAAAATAACCACAATACTAATAATTATTTATTTTTGTTTTAAATGTAAGTTAAGCGATTCACTTTTGCGCTCGCGTTCTACAAACAGGCAGTTAGTTTCGTTATTTAAACAAAAAAATAATTTTATTGGAATAAGATACATAAATATACTAGCAAATTGTTATTACATATAAGCAATTTTGAATGATTGATTAATTGAAATTAAATTAAGACATCGCTAAAGATTTTGGGCCATCTTTAAACTATACCAGTGTTTAACGCTGTTTTTAGTAAAATTTTGCTAATGCGAGCATTAATTTTTGTTGTATTGTATTTTGGTAACTCCCATCTGTAAAAAATCTCATCCAAGCAGAAAGTTTACCATTGGCAGAAAGAGCTACTTGTCGACTACTTGCGGAACTTGCATTCTCTAGGTCAGACAAAATATATTTAAACGCTGCCTTATTTAAGCGAAAATTCTTTTGAAAGCTGTGAAAAATTAAACAAGATATTAAATGCCTTAAACATACATTAAATTTCTTATTCCAACTTACTCCCTATCATTCATCTGTATTACATTTTCAGATTTATATTGCAAAACTCTTCTTTCTGCCCGAAGGTCTTAGCAATATTCTTCACTGCTGTCTTCAAAAATTTTGTAACCATATTACATTTTTATATTTTCTACGTTTGTATATTTTACATTAATTTCAGTTGTAAAAAAAATTATTGCTCTCAAAAATTTTAACCACTTGTTTTAAAAGTATTTTTTTACCAACAGTTGGCACAATATCAACTCTGAAATTTTTAAAACAGAGATGTTAAAAAGGTTTGCGGAAAGCAGGAATGAATAATTGCAATTTGCATATCGATTGATACTTATTTCCGTTGAACCATCTTTTCCGTGCGGAATCAATTATACCACCCAACATTTATCTATTTTTAAACTTCTAAAAATTTAAAATCATCCCAGCTAGCATAGGCTGTTTGTTAGACGATTATGTTCAATATACAACTCCTAAAAGAGTCTTCTGATGATTATCTGACGAGTTACAAAAACAAAAACATCTAATTTTTTTTTATTTTTAATTTTTTTTTTAAATTTTTGACACGCTCGTCTTTTAATCTTGGAATGAGCCTTTTGAGACTCTCTGTAAGAGTCATATAAGAATTACTGAGCTACCTAAATAAGAGCGTTTTTGAAATATGAAAATTATATTGCCAATACAATTTCAATAAAACAAACCGACCTAAGGATCTGTAAAATAAGATTTTCCGGCAGGATGGTGTTGATTTCCCGACCTTAAGGTTTGTTTGATATAAATTGTATGAAAAGTATAAGTTTTGACATGAAAAACACGCTTGATGCCCTTATTTAGGTAGCTCAGTTATACGGCTGAGCATTTCACGAGTTGTAAAATAATCCCTTTATGAGTCTCATACGACTCTTGGCATGATTTTTGAAAGACTCGTTAGATAATCTCTACATAAATCGTAAACGATTCCCTTTAGGATTAATATAAGAGTCGTTTGCTGTATTATGGAAGACTCTCTCATACGAATCAGCACGTGTAACAGTTGCTCCCGTGCAAGGAATCGTCTACAATTAAAAAACGAGCTCGTCGACGATCAAAAACACTCGTCATAAGATTCCCAGTAGACTCCTAGACGATTGAAAATGCTAGCTGGGTCCCGTGCGAGGAATCGTCTACAATTAAAAAATGAGCTCGTCGACGATCAAAAACACTCGTCATGAGATTCCCAGTAGACTCCTAGACGATTGAAAATGCTAGCTGGGATAAAACCCAGCTAGCATAGGCTGTTTGTTAGACGATTATGTTCAATATACAACTCCTAAAAGAGTCTTCTGATGATTATCTGACGAGTTACAAAAACAAAAACATCTAATTTTTTTTTATTTTTAATTTTTTTTTTTAAATTTTTGACACGCTCGTCTTTTAATCTTGGAATGAGCCTTTTGAGACTCTCTGTAAGAGTCATATAAGAATTATTGAGCTACCTAAATAAGAGCGTTTTTGAAATATGAAAATTCTATTGCCAATACAATTTCAATAAAACAAACCGACCTAAGGATCTGTAAAATAAGATTTTCCGGCAGGATGGTGCTGATTTCCCGACCTTAAGGTTTGTTTTATATAAATTGTATGAAAATTATAAGTTTTGACATGAAAAACACGATTGATGCCCTTATTTAGGTAGCTCAGTTATACGGCTGAGCATTTCACGAGTTGTAAAATAATTCCTTTATGAGTCTCATACGACTCTTGGCATGATTTTTGAAAGACTCGTTAGATAATCTCTACATACATCGTAAACGATTCCCGCTACGATTAATATAAGCGTCCTCCGCTGTGTTGTAGAAGTATCTCACAGAGGAATCAGCTTGTGTAACAGTTACCCAGCTAGCATTTTCAATCGTCTAGGAGTCTACTGGGAATCTCATGACGAGTGTTTTTGATCGTCGACGAGCTCATTTTTTAATTGTAGACGATTCCTCGCACGGGAGAAACTGTTACACGTGCTGATTCGTATGAGAGATTCTTCCATAACACAGCAAACGACTCTTATATTAATCCCAAAGGGAATCGTTTACGATGTATGTAGAGATTATCTAACGAGTCTTTCAAAAATCATGCCAAGAGTCGTATGAGACTCATAAAGGGATTATTTTACAACTCGTGAAATGCTCAGCCGTATAACTGAGCTACCTAAATAAGGGCATTAAGCGTGTTTTTCATGTCAAAACTTCTAATTTTCATACAATTTATATCAAACAAACCTTAAGGTCGCGAAATCAACACCATCCTGTCGGAAAATCTTATTTTACAGATCCTTAGGTCGGTTTGTTTTATTGAAATTGTATTGCCAATCGAATTTTCATATTTCAAAAACGCTCTTATTTAGGTAGCTCAGTAATTCTTATATGACTCTTACAGAGAGTCGCAAAAGGCTCATTCCAAGATTGAAAAACGAGCGTGTCAAAAATATATAAAAAAGTAATAAATAAAAAAAAAATGTAGATGTTTTTGTTTTTGTAACTCGTCAGATAATCATCAGAAGACTCTTGTAGGAGTTGTATATTGAACATAATCGTCTAACAAACAGCCTATGCTAGCTGGGTACATACATATGTAAGTATGTGTTTGTATGTATGTATTCCAAAAACCCAAATTTGTTTAAATTGCCGTATATTAAATGAAATTACGTTGCTATCTTTCAGGGCTTAAAATTACCGTAAATAAGGGTAATTACCGTACTGTTAACATCACTGATTCCGATTGTTTGACGTTCGTGCGACAATTGGGTCTACGTACCGGAACAACTCGGAGTATCAACTTCACCGACCAAAGATTGTCAGCTCAGCAAAACCAAAACAAGTCGACTTGTTACAACAACAACAACTCTTTGACAGGTACCTAATTGCCCGTCGATACCAGAGATAAATACTGCGACATATTGCAGCAAATGTCAAAATTATATGTGTGTACATACATATATGTATCTTTAATGCAGACACCACTTTTTCTCAATGATGATTTACTAGTTTTATTATATTGAGTTGTACAGCAAAGCTAAATAAACAATTTGATCATTACGTCGGCAGAATAACAGAGCAATATTTCTTATTGCTCAGCTTATGTCAAAGGCATGGGTAAACGTATTTGTGTTAACCCATAGTTTGAAAAAAAATCAGGGAAGAAGGTGCAGTGTAAAAGTTACGGCACCTTGAGAGCATAATAATACAGGGTGATTCATCCTGAGGTTTGATTTTCAATATGCTTTTTTAAAGATCACGCGTGACTCATACCAAACTGCGTTGTCATTTTTGCTGAATATTGTTTGACAAGTAAGTCATAATGGAAAGACTCATACCATAACAGCGTCAGCTGTATAACGATTGACGATTTGGAAGACAACATTTCTCGCGTTATTCGCGAGATGCCAGTCGCTATGCTCGAACAAGTCGCCGTAGTCGACGTAGTCATGACCAACATTTACATGATATCATGTTCAAACAGAAAATGCCATAAATTGTTCTTTTAACCGATAATAAAAATTTTAAATTCACTTTCAAATTTACATATGGGTTTTATTTTACAGTATAAATCAAACCTCAGAATGCATCACCCACCCAATATTTACAAAAAATTATTAATTTTTTGATCTTGGGGCCTTTTTACCCTCCACCACCACTATTGGTGAATGAGGGTATACTAAGTTTTCATTCCATGTGAAAAAAATTAGTACGTCACAGTTTTACAGGACTAGAAATTACAGATCGGTCCATAAATTACCATATAAAGCGTTCTCGCGGAAAACTGTTAAGTACGCCTAAACCCGTAATTAACAACGCTATCTTAATAAAACTTAATACTTCACAGTCTTCTGGGCCCAGAAATCCCACTTCCAAATTTCATAAAGATCGGTCTTTAATTTCTAGTCCCCATATAAACCCTGCTCCCGGAAAACAGTTTAGTACGCCTAAAACCATAATAAGTAATGCTATTATAATAAAATTGAGTACGTCACGGTTTACTAGAACTATTAATGACACTGGTAAATTTCGTGAAGATCGGTCAATAATTTACCATATCCCCATATAAAGCCTACTCTCGGAGGTTAAAAACAAAAAAAAAAAATGTTGCAAAAATAGCGAAAATTCGCGAACCATTTTAATATTTCAAACAAGCCATAAAATTTAGTAAAAGTGCCTAAAACTATAAGGAATGGCAAAAATTCTATAAAAATTGCTAAATTAGCGGTAATTCGCAAAAAATTTGCTAATAGCGGCACGATAGCAAAGTCTAATAATTATAAAAAATCTTTAAAATTGTAAAGAATCCGAAAACTTACAGGAAAAATTGCTTCTATCCGGAACATGGCTAAAATTATTTGTCGTTGTTTGCTCTTACAATTTTTTTGTAATATCAAATAAATGTTTTCTCAAAAATTACTAAAATATTTGATTTTTTGTGTTCCCAATCAGCTCAAAATCAGCTGCATTTCATACTCAAAATTTTGTGTTCAGACTACGTTAATGAAATATTTGATGTTTGCTTTCAAATATTTCATCAGTCTGAACGTACCTTTACAAATACATTTAAAACAAAAACAAAGTTTTTAGAATTTGTTTTTGTTTTAAATGTAGTTGTTCGAAAGAAGGAATTCTTTCGCACATTGGAAATAGGTTATAATATGTAAAAATATTTTTTAATATTTTTATGTCCAGAAATAATGATGCGATTTTGTGTATTCTAGATACTGGGTACAAAATTGTGCAGCACCAACACACATCAAGCTGATGCAAAACTTCATTGTTTTAAAAATTGTCTGTTTAAATAATCGTGTATTTTCTATAAGCAAAATTAAAGTAAAAATTAGAATTTCTAAAAATAAAAAATCATAATTTGAGATAAAAATCTTTAATCATATTTTTGTTAAAAAAAATAATCCAAAATATGATAAAATCATCATTCTGGCAACGCTGTTTATATATTATAGGTGCGTTCGTTTACCCCAAAATTTGCACAAATTTGTGCAAGTTTTTACTGGATTTTACTGAAATGCGTTCGCTTACACAAAAATTTGCAAAAGAGAGCATCTACTGAGAGAGTAAAGTGACAGTTGTAAGCAAAGAGTCTGCAAATTTTTACTGAACAAATTTTTACCAGTAAAAACCAGTAGAAAAGAAAAACATATGTTTCATTTAAGTAAACAAACAAAAGTAAGCATACAATTTGTAATAAAAACATTTAAAAGAACAAAAGCTGAATTAAAAGTGCAACAAAAACCAAAAATATTTATTACATCCTAAACAATTTTACTTACCACTTTGTTCCTTCCCAAATGTTCCGGGAGAGCATGAAATATTAAGTTTTCTTTTTTTGGCATCCATGGTAAAATTTGTGTTAATTGTTCAATATTACTTATTTTTGTTTTTGTTTACATTAATATTTTAGAGACGTAAAGCTAATGAATATATGATTACTTCTTATTGCATATTATTGAGGGTACCAAATATCAAAAATCAAATATTGATGTAGTTTCGTATGTAATTCAACTAGAAACAAAATTAAAAGTCATGTACAAAATAAACAAGTCTTAAAACTTGCACAGAAGCTCATTTAATAAATAAATTTGCTACGAATTTATAATCATTACAATGCATTTCATCAAGTACCAAAAACATTATGTACTGGGTAGTCTAAACAACACATATTTTACAACACTAAGCTTTTTAGCGATCAGCTGTTTGAATTAACCTGCAAGCATTTGCAATTTTTCCGTTCGTTTACTTTTTTGTGCAAGAGCCATTTTTGAGAGTAAAATTTTCATATTGCCCAAAATTTACTCAACTACTGGATTTTACTGGAAAAGTAAACAAACGCACCTTATATTCAAACAAGAGAAAACAAAAATTTGTCAAATTAAACTTTGTGTGTCTGAGCACCAAACAAAGTTTAAAAGAGAATTCAACAGACTGTCGAAGTAAACTCTGCCTGTCTGAAAGGGGACTATGAGTAACTTTTGAAAAAAGTTTGTTAGAAAGAAATTGTTAAAAAAAACTTTAACGAGAAAAACTAAGAATTAGGAAATGTAGCCCATAGATTTCTCTATTACGTCCCGTAACTTAATGGAAAAAAAACTGAATATGAGGAAATGTAGTCAAGAAATTCCTCTATAATTATCGCTTTATTTTATTTAACATTGATTTTTAGTTTGTTTTCCCAATAAGCACTCAAAAATTAAATTTCAAGTGCTTAAAATTTAACTGGATATTAACTTGAGTTCAACCAAGTTTTTAAATGCTTTTCAAGTTTCAAAAAATATTTTCAAAATTTATTTTTGTTGTCAAATAATTATTTAAAAATGTTTTTTTTTTTATTCGAAATAAATAAAATCTTGCGAAAACAAAAAATTAATACTATTGTGAAAATGCATATACATATTTAAAACAGTAAGTTAATAATATAAAACGTGAAAGAATGGTGAAAACAAAACAGAAGTCCTTTGCGCAGAAAACTGTTGCATTGTTTACTCAATTAATGTGAACGAAGCCCCCATCCAAGTTTCAGCAATTGCCAATGTAAGTATGCAAAACGAATCTGAAACCCAATTTAAACACGACAAAAGCAACAATAATTTAAGTAAAATTTAAAATTAAAAGATTAGTTAGCTAATTGGACCGTTTCGTTTAACATAGTCAGTGATGCTACCAATAATCTTTCAAAAATTTTGAAGAATCTTGCTGATGAGTTGCCTGCTGACAGTCGCAATTTACACGCTCTGAATATAAATATTGTAGAGATTGCAACAAAGAAAGTTAAGTATCGTACATTACAATTAGTATAACGGCATTTTTTTGCATTATGCGGTTTAAAGTTAATTGGACCTTTTAATCGTAGAGGGCCGTTAAAGTTATAACAGCTAAAATACATTATTTCATTTCACACAAATATCTTATTTCAGATATTATGGAGCCCGATGCAACAAGACTTATGCAGAGAATATTAAAGGAAATTAAGTTGGTACAAAACAATGAACAAATTTCTTCAAATTTAACATGATTTCTACCCAAAAGCTCCTTTCAAACGAGGGATTCTATTTTAAAATTTGAAAAAAAAATCCAAGAATCGGACGATACCTTTATAAACTTGGTATTGTAAATTTTTCATGTTCATTGGTGTGTATGAAAAATCTTTTATTTGTATTTTTTAGGTAAAAGAACTTAAAGAATGAGCGGACACTTCTCGAATTTTATTACAAATTGTTGGGACTTGTTTTTAAAGATGAAGTCACTAAAGCATTTCGCTGGCAAGGCTCTAAGGAAATATTGAAAAAGTTTTTTCAATAATGTAAGCCATAAAATGTAAAATGTGAGTAAGATTTTTACTTTATTTTTAATTACAAATTCACTTACATACTTATGTATATTTAAAAACATTTCAGTGCATATATTCAAAAGTTTGCTGATTACAGTGGAACCAAATTGAAAAACCAATATATTAATTTTCAGCCGGCAAAAACTCGTTTCTTCAAAAGTTAACCATAATGTAATTTTTTATTTATTTGTAACATTAATTATTGACCGTAGTTTGTTATATTCACTACTTTTATTTTATTATTCATAAAAAAAATTGTTAGATATTAACTATTTTTGGAAAATAACATAAATTTACCAGAAAAGAAAATTTGAATTGTGGTTTAATTTCTACTTGAAAAACATTGTATGTTTGAGCTTGAATTCAAACAAAAGTCAACTAAAATTTAATTGTAATTCAAGCTTTAGTTTAACTGTAATGCTAGGAACACAACTGGGGCGAACGACGAATTTTTGGCCGCGAATATTCGTCGCCAAAAATAAAAGACGTTTGAGTATATGAAGATGCACACAATCAGGGCGCCGGCGAAAATTCGCCAGACGCGGCGAACTTTAAATAGATTTAATTCTATTTCAGACGCCGGCGAACGACGAACAAATCAGTACTAGGTGACCATGTTTGGTTTTAGTTAAGAAGTAGTTTAGTAAATAAAGTTACTTGTTACTTTAATAATTGTTTTTTTTATTGTATAACACATAAAATAAGTATACAAAGTATTTTGCTATAAAAATAATTTTGGGTTGTGTTTTTGATTATGTTTTTATTTTTAAGCATTATTTTTTTAAATATGGTCACACTATTTCTCTCTCTTTACACCAGTGATGCTCATTCAGGCAAACAATTGTTTAGAAGCCCCACCCCTTTGTTTTTTACGCTCATTATTTTTGTCGTACGTGTGAGAGCAACAAGCGCACATGTACGATAGATGCATTGATATTTGTTCAAATACAGTGTGTAAAATAAATAATAATGAAATTAATTTAGTTGTTCGTCAGACAGCGACGAATGCACATGCGCGGAAGCTACGCTAGTTTGTTGCTAAAAAATATTAAAATGCAAAACTATTTTATGATTAAAAATGCCTTTGGTAATGCCCAATGTCTTTTATGTTATCAAACATTTAAAGGACATTGGGAAAATGTTATTAAGAGGCATTATGATTCTTTTCATAGCAATATGACTGGATATACCGATGAAGAAAAAAAAAACCTTTTTATTAGAAATAAAAAGATTTTTTTGGAAACATTTTTTAATATAAAATTTGATTTATTTTCAATATTTTCTTCCCCTGCCATTCCTTAATTTAAAAACAAAAAATGTTATTTCTAATGAAAAGGTTTTTTTTTCTCATCGGTATACCTAGTCATATAGCTATGAAAAGAATCATAATTTTCTTAATTAATCCCTAAATACCAACTCTACAGAAACCTCTAATCAACGGAAGTTTATCACATACACTTAATTCAGAGTGAACTGCATTATTATAAATTTTATATAACCAAAAAAAATTTTTGTGATTTAATATTAATAAAAATTGTGCGTTTAGTTTTGCGTGTCACTGTACTTAAACAATTCTCTCAGAATACATATGCAAAACATTTTTGAACACCAGTGCTTTACACAAACAGCATTCAACTCTCTCAATTATAAAAGCTGATTCAAGCATAGCTGCCAGATTTGACGATTTATCGTCATTTTGACGATTTTTAGGAACAAAAATGGTCTATTGACGATAGGACGATTTATACCCCAAATTTGACGATTTTTTATATGACAAATTTTGTTCAAATTTACAAATATTTTTAATATAATTTCACATTTTATTTAGGCTTCTAATATAATTTTATTTGAATTATTTGATTGGCAGTAATTTTCATGTTTTAGCTGTTCATCATATAAAATAAGATTGTTTTTTAGCACGATGAATATTTGTAAGAGTTCTATTTGATCAAAGCCTGTACAACTACTCTCTTTAGGCTGGGTTCACATTATGAACCCTTCAGGAGATTAGGCGTTAACTGTCAAAAAGCCACCAGTACAATTACTAGAACAAGAGGCACTAGTGGTAACGGTGTTAAAGATTTTATATAAAAATACTAGTGCTTATTAGTACTAGTACTTGATGTAGTACAAGAGCATCACTTGTAAACTGATTGGGCAAAAACTTTTTTAAAAACAAAAATTCGTATTTTGATACTTATTTTTAAATATGATTTTAAATAATTAATTTATAATTTATTTATGCATTATTTACGGCCATGTTCTGGAAATTGAAATCACGAGAAATTGAAATCGAACAAAATTTTAAATTTATCCTGTGTTTAAAGTTTATAAAAATAATTTTTTTATATGCCTCATATGTTGAGGTCCACTAACCTTCACCACTACCTCTTTTCAAATCAGGAAAAGATGCGTTCAATTAAAACAAAAATTAATTGAAAATGTCCAATTGGGTCCAAGTAAACTGGTACACGACTAGAACCAATAGTACTAGTGATTTTCTAAGCACAAACAATGCTAATTTGAGCATTAACAGCCTGTTTTTAGAAAATGAAAATATTTATTCGTTCGTAAAAAAAACGAACGAAAACTGATTTAGGTTTTCATAAAATTAAAACACATTTTAAGTGAGTGACTGAAAAAGCTTTCATTTTTTCCACACACGTTTGGTTCTTATAAAATGAACATCTTCGTAATAAATGAACACAAATGCCAAAATAAGACGATAAGTAAAAGGCATTCGTTTAAAAAAATAAATAGAAAATAAAAAGGATATTTTACTGAAAGAACCCTTAATTATTTACAATATTATTAAAGGTTTGTGTATCTATATATATGATTGATTTATGATCGCACAGCCTAAACGCCTGAAGCTAAAAACTTGAAATTTGTACCGGTGGCTGGACTCTTCCCAAATAGATCCACTAAAACGGTATTTTTGGAAAGTCGAATGTTTAGGGGGTAACAAGGGTAAATTCGGTAACCTTATATTTCCAAAACTTAGAGAGATACAATGAAATGTATATCTTTAAAAAAATAAGTGGACGAGTGTCTGGTACTTTTTTGAAATTCTCCTCTTTCAGGGAGTATTTTGGTACTTTTTTGTCATCCCCCTATCTTTTAAGCCAATAAACATAGAAATAAAAGTTATATCACATTCGAAACTTATCTAAAAAATGCAAAATCAGATTTGGTACTTTTTCAAAATTTAAACGTTTAAGGGGCGAAAAACCTTAATTTCTTTTTTTGTACTTTTTTTAAAAAAACATTTTTCTCCATTCCCACTACAATATTGAAATTGTTAATAGTTCAACGGGGAGAAAAAAGTATTAAAAAGGTTATATACGAGAAATTAAATGTCTTTCTTTTACTCTTGTGTTCTGCGTATGGTACTTTTTGAATTTGTTATAATATTGAAGAGACTTAAAATTAAGCTGCAAGGTTCTGAGTGATTATCATCCCATAAGATAAAAAATTTTAGTAACAGAACTATAACCTTTGGCACACAAATATGATCATAAAAAGGGACCGGACAAAGTTGCGAATTAAATGCTAGCATTTAAACAAGTTAAAACCTAGAAAAATAAAATTTCGCATAAAAATATGCTTACGAAAGAAAATGAGACGTTAATGAAGTAGCGGGTTAAATGCTACTAATTACATGAATATGTATTTACAGGTTTAAAAAATTCTAAAAAAAGCATGTATGTTTGTGTGTATGTAAGTTCTTCCGTATGTTTTAAAAAATTAGTGCTTTCACGCAAATACCTTCACCATTTCTATATGTTGATGTGTAGCAAAAAATCGTCTTCATATATTGCGTTTATTTATTGCAATTTTTGTAAACATTTTAATTCAACATTTTTAGTTTTTAACAATTTACTACCATTTTTAATAGTATTTTTGTTTTTGAAATTTATAATTTATTTTTGTAAACAAAAGCCAGGGTTAACCTTGAACACAAAATCTTTATATGCAAGAAGCATGAAAAGGTACGAAAATAAACGCATTGGCAATAATGTTGTTTAACGATAGAAAAAAGCTCTATTTATGTCAAACATTAATAGACGAAAGCTTTTAAATGTTTTTTAAAAACCAATTTTAAAACGTTTTCGTTTTAATACGAAAACTTCAAGTGAGAACACTAGTGTTTTACAAAAACAGGCTGTAAGATAGTATAGAAAAGTATACAGTCGAGAACTAGTACTGGTGATCTTTGTACTAGTTTAGTACTAGCTAGGTACTAGTTCGATCTCCGGCAGGGAAACTTTTCTTTCAGAGAGTCTGATTTTATTTGTGTTTACCTGACTTAAGTTCTTAAACAGGATTTTCGACGTGAAAAATAGGTGTTTGATATACCTTGGTTTTAGTTTATTTTCTTAGTTTTCTTATGAACGCCAATACTTTTGAAAAATGTTTGGTTGTGTTACTTCAATAATAAGTTTCTTAACGAATATATTAAAATTTTATTAGCAACGAAAACTAAAAATAACAATTTATTTTCAAAACTTATAAAAAATTAGTGGTTTTTTACAATGACGATTTTTGTGACGATTTAGCTTAGTCAATTTGACGATATTGACGATTTTTTCCTCAACATTTGACGATTTTCGACCAATTTTATCTGGCAGCTATGGATTCAAGGCGAATTCATTTATCAGGTGGTGTTGAAAGCACAGCTGTGCTACTTTTTTTTCTTACTTAGAGAGAGAAATGTCAAAAGTTGCTTCTGTTTTTGACATATCGATCAACTAAAGCAACAAAAAAATACATTGCTGTGTTTTTGGTGTTGTAACTTGTTGTAGTATCGACACCACCGTATACATGAATTCGCCTTGAGCTGATTTTTATTCGTCGGTATTGTGCTTCATACGACGAATTTACTCAGCTAATTTTTACGGAAAATTTCGTCGTGTTGGGCGAAATTCGTCGTTCGTCTCAGTTGTGTTCCTAGCATAACTCAAGACTTGAATTTAACTTTAAGTCAATGCTTGAATTGAACTACAATTCGTGGATTGAATTGAACTGTATTTCAATGCTTGAATTAAACTATATTAAAACTGTAATAATCCACTTGAACTCAAGTTCCCATTTTACTGGAGAATGCTATTTAAATAAAGTGTAACAAAAGTATATCTCAACCCTTGAAACTGGAAATTCGAACTTGAATAGCAATTGTTTTGCACTTGATTTCCAGCAAAATTGCTTATTGGGTTTTTTCTGTTTTGATTTTTTTTTGAGAGCTAGATCAGATTAACTAACGATAATCGTTATCAATATTGGAGATGATAGTACAATTTTCCTGTTTCGCAGCATGTTTCAAAAAAACATGCCAAACAAGGCGAATTCGCCTTGATGCAAAACATGTTTCATTTATGTTTGTGGCGCGAAACAGGATTGGGAGAGCGAAACACGAACATTACGGCGAATTAAAAAGGGAAGTGCAACTCTACAACTACAAAAAGCCACATGAATTTGGTTTTTGCAATTTAATTGCTTGTTGTCAAAAACAGCTGACCCAGCCAAACATTTTTCTCAGAAATCGTTTCGGTTCCTTTGGCGGAAAACATAAACAAAAGTATGTTTTAACGTTTGGGGATTATATTTGCAATTCGCCGTGTATTAAGTAAAATAAAAACAAAATGAGTTAATAACAAAAAAGCAGATGGTTGCAGTTTTACAATATTTACAAAAACAACATGAACTTTTTCTGAGTTGATTCTGCTTGTTATTGTAATTTTATAAAAATGTTACCACCTTCAATATACTCTGTTAAAATGCGACTCTGGTGTGATGAGAATACATAAGTTTCTAAAATGGTTTAGAAAATGAACATTTACCGACCGATTGTCATATTTTTATCCGTATTCTCTCTTACTCAATGCATTTTGCTGTTACATGATAAGATTTTTCTCATTCTACATAATTTTTTGACATGTCGTAACACATTGTATTACCGTGTAAACTAGCCTTAATTAGAGATAGAAATGTCGAAAGTTGCTTGTGTTATTGACATATCCAAGGTCTATCCATTAGGTCTGCTTAAGAAGCCAGATGTTTATTTGGTTTATTCCTCAACCATGTCAAAAGTTTTTTACATTTTGCTTATACATACATGTATATTTTTGTTTACGTTTTTTGTTTTTTGCCACACATACATGCATACAAAACACGTTTTTCCTTTTGTTTTCCCCATGTAGTAGCAAGATTTTGACAACTGTGAGGAAAATTACACAAACAAAATGCCTGTTGTTTTTTGTACTGTTGTATTGTTGTAGCAGTAAGCAGACCTATTGGATAGGCGAAGGCAACAAAAAAAATACATTGTTGTGTTGTTGGTGTTGTTACTTGTTGTAGTATCGACACCACCGTATACATGAATTCGCTGTGCACTTTCCTTTTTTTAATTCGCCTTGATCAACACGTATTCGCCACTTACAAGAACATTAACTTATTAATACCCAAGGTATATTTATAGCAGGTAGCCGCGAGATTACAACAATTGTACAATAAAACAAACAACAGGGCTTTTTATTGTTGTTATGCGATACGAACTGTCAAACAGCAAAGTGGTTGATATGAGACAAAAAAGACAAAAGATAAAGACAAAAAACTTGTTTACTTGTTTACTATACAACATTTGACAGTTCGTATCGCAAAACAAGCATATAAAAAATAAACAGCTGTCTTTCCGAGACTACCTGCTATAAATATACCTTGATTAATACCGTTGCTCTGCCGGCGTTACGTTCATGTCTTGTTCAAGTCGATAGCGCTTGAAGACGTAGTGTAATGATGGTAGGTCCGGGCCAAGGCCCAATTAGTAGGTCTGCGCAAAACTACAACAATGCAACAATAGATAAAACAACACGCATTTTGCTTGTGTAAATTATGTTTAATATGTCAAAACCCTATGCATTTGCTTATGTAAAAAATGCACAAGATTTCAAACACAATTGCTACAAAAACGATAAAAACACAACTCTACAAAAAATCAGCAAGCGTTTCGAGCCGATCTACAAATTGGGCCATGTTTTGGACAGTTTGTTAAAAACAGTTATCGTATGTGAACATATGTTATCGTTTCTAATAACTTACCATCCCTGTCGCACCAAACAAATACATTTTTAGAATTTGTGAAAAATAAGCGGATTTCAAAATTTTGTTGTTTTGTGAATCTACTAGTCAAGTATGGAAAATAATTTAAAACTATACAATAAAAAACATTTATCATCAGTTTTTGTAAAAGAAGAACCAGATATTTGTGGAAAATATAGTATCAATGGAAGCTCAGGTATTGTGTTTTTGCATAAAAATGCTAATATGTACCTATTAATTTACTTTAATATACATACCTACATATGTATATTTTGAAAATATAAAAAGTATTTACTAAAAGAAAAATTTGTTTTGTGACTTAAAATTAGATTGTTTGTATATTCAATACAACTGGTCGTATAGCGGAATTTACTTTTGCCGCCAATTTTACAGTCTCCTTAGATGTTTTATATTCTTCACCACAGGTGGAAAAAGTATATTCGATGGAATAATACCTATAAAAAAGTCGTAACTCAATTTGTATACCCATCCCCGAAGGTAAAAGGGTTTATAAAAATTTGCCATTCCGTTTGTAATGTCTACAATATTGATGTTAGACCCTATAATATATATATATATATATATATATATATATATACAGCTGTGGTCAAAAAAATAGCAGCAGGATATAAAAAAAAGTTCTTCGTTAGATATTTGTAAATAGGTCAAACTGATTTCATTGAATACTTGTCATAAGATACCTACAGGACTGTCAAACAATATTTAATAAAAAGCTTTAACTTTTTTAAAACAACCTAAAAAACACTCAGTCAAAAGAATAGCACTGCAGCTCTTATTCTATTAAAAATAATTACTTAAACTAAAAATAAATTAAAGATTTTGAATTCTGTTTTTTATGATGTCTTCTCATATTGAAATTAATATTGGCAATAACCTCTGCCTCTGCTGAACTGCCACCCAAAGGGCTTCGTTACTTGTTGGTTGTATTTGGGATACTCCTTTCTTTACATCTGTCCATAAGTTCTCGATTGGATGTAGATCTGGGGACTGAGCTGGCCATTCTATAACGTTTATTTTATTGTCCTGAAACCACTTTTTGCAAGTTTGCTGGTATGCTTCGGGTAATGTCTTGCTGAAACACCCAACCATGCGGCATTTCCTTAGAAACATATGGTAGCATTACTTCCTGGAGGATATTAACGTATAGTGTCTTATCCATGATTGTTCTGATCCAATATATGGGTCCTACTCCATAGTAGGAAAAGCACCCCCCTACCATAATGCTTGAACAACCATGTTTAACGGTTTTCGTTGTGAATTTGGGATTGAATTCAGCGTTAGGGGGTCTTTTCCCTCCAAATAAAACAACCTTGGATTCATCTGTCCAAAGAACATTGCTCCACTTTTCAGTTGCCATTCCAAATGAGTGCTAGCGAACTCCAAACGTTTTGCAACATGCTTACGTGAGAGCAGAGGCACTTTTCGGGGACTACAGGCATTCAAGTTGTTGTCTTGCAATCTCCGATGAGTAGTTTCAACACTTGCGGACACACTTAGCTCCTTTTGTAGATCTGTAGCTGACATAAACGGTGTATTTTTGCATGGTCTGACCAAACGCTTAACCATTAATGGTGGAAAAACTTTCTTGCGACCACGTGTTTCCGACTTTTGAGTAAATTTTATTGTATTTACAATCATTTTATTGGAGCACCCAATCAAGTTTCTTATTTCAGAATATGATTTATTTATTTATTTATTAGATTTATGCTCAGAAACCATTTTTTTATAATAGCACGTTTTAAGGTGTACAATGCTTTTCACGTCCCATTTCTATGAAAATCAATAATGTAATATGCGATGAACTATTTTTAAAAAAAAATATCTTACTTTTAGTATTTGATCCTTTTATTTCAACTATTAAATCACTATTTTTATTTTTTAAAGAGTTTTTGTTATTCGGTGCTATTTTAATGACTGCGCTGATGCTATTTTTTTTTTTATAATTTGGATCATTGGAAAAAAAACCGTTAACATTTTTTGGAAAAAATAAAGGCGCTCATACTCAATTTAAAATAATTAGCACAATATATGTTTTCACTAGAATGAACATAGAATAGGTTATTGGTGCTATTTTTTTGACTGGCACTGTATATACATGTATGTATATAAATATTAGACCGACTCAAGTTGTATGAAGCCGAAAAAAGTGTTTTAGTTACCCCTCTGAAAATAAAGGTTGATATGTTTTATGATGATTCCCAAAATATTTTGGTTCTAGCGTCGACCATCCGTGAGCTGGACCATTTTTAAAAAAGGTATTTTTTCAGACGACATAAATAAAATTTGTTATCATCGGAAAGGGTTTCCAATGGTATACAAAACTTTACCACTTGCGACCCACTTATTGAGATATTTTACTAAATACATATTTTCGTTTCGGGTTTTTATACAAATTCCCTTTTAAAATTTTCAACGCCAAAAGATATGCAGCGTCTAAAATTAAAAAATTCAGAATGAATTTATATGGAAAGCAACAACAAAATTATAAAATATTTTTGACTTTGTTGTTTGCTTTCCATATAATTTTTGGCGTTGTGTTGCGTTTTACACAATTAGGGACTTAATATTTTATTATACGTAAACTAACCGTAAAATTGTTATCATCGGTCAAAAATTTAAAAATACATATTTAGTGAAAACATTCGAATTTGAATTTTCATAAAAACTTATTCAACGTTACTACTGTAGTTAGGTACTCTATTGCGGTATAAGGTAGTATGCTTTCGCTTATCGGTCTATTTCATAATACAGGGTGACCTCATAAATGCAGTGTGGCAAGCCATTACTGAAAACAAAGCGTTGAAAAAGCATCACAAATAAAAACAATGCACAAATGTCGCAATCTTTGTGTAGTGAATACGGTTATCATGCGATAAGCAACTCAAGGCATGGTTTAGTCATCGCTCACGAGGTAATTTGAGCTGCTTTTTAAGCCAAAATTTGGATCGATATGGCTGAAGCTTTGAATTAAAGGGTTTCTCATGGGCGATGGGGTTTTGATTTTTGTAATAGTTAAAATTTTTAGGGCTGCTACCATATGAAAAAAGCAATAAAACTGAATATCTCGAAAACTTACGGAAACTTGCGCATTTCCATCGGGGGGCTAACAACACCGTGCAACCTTAACGATAATTTTTTACAAACATTTTGTACCTTTTGCTTTAACGAAACATTTAAACAAATTTCACTGATATTTAAATTATAAACAGCATTAGTTTTAGTTTGCCATATTTTAAGCTGAGGCTGTCAGAAAGAAATGGATACACATATGTATGTACATAAATCAAAAAACGAAAAAAGTCGAAACGTAAAATAAAATAGAAAAACAAATTCAGAATTCTTTTCTTTAATTAATTCATTTATTAATTACGTGCTAAACTCCCAATTTTTATTTATGACAAAAACACTTAAATTTATTGTTTTGGGAAAGCTAGTTTCTATGCGCATTTCGCTGGTTGCTTAGGCCAGCAAATAATACCCTAAAGTGAATAAGAATTTTAAACACTAAGGTATTAACTGTAACAATATCAAATCTTCAACAAAGCTATAACAATAAAGATTGAATTTATCCTTATCTTTCTTACATTCCCTACAATTGGCTGTTTTTTCCTACACGAATTGTAGTTGTAAGAGGATAAAAAAAAAAACAAAATTTAAAAAAACAAATTGCTTAATAAAGCAACTTGCCATTTCATTTTTTTATTTGCCTGGCACATGCAAATTTATTATCAAAAGTTATTTTCGGGAATACAAAATTTATTATTATTTAATTAATTTATTAATGACGTGCTAAACTCCCAATTTTTATTTATGACAAAAACACTGAAATTTATTGTTTTGAGAAAGCTAGTTTCTATGCGAATTTTCTTTACACTTTTCATCAAGGCAAAATACGGCAGTAACGGCCAACATTATCAAAAGCTTATACGAAGTTTATATTTATGGAAAAATTAATTTATTTGACGTTAAGTTATAATTACACATATTATTAAAATATTGGTTTTTTATAACTTACTATCCCCTCTCTTCTCCATAATGCACGACATCCATCTTTTTGTTTAGTGTGTAGCAAAATTAGAGACATCCATTAGACTTTTATGAAATACATTCATACTGGTTACATACAAATGATGTACATATGCATTATATATTATATAATATAGATTATATTTATTTTAATAAAATTACTTTTTTTTAGGAAATTGCACATTGGAAAACACAGATGAAGCCAATGATTCAAGACAAGAATCGAACAGAAGGTTTGTTAACAAAAAAATATGAATTATTTTAGTATGCGAATGCTTTAACGTTATTTTTGGCCTAAACTTAAAATTTTTCTTTTAAGCACTTAAATATATTCGAACCAATATGTTTTAATATATTCCCTTATTTTCAGTTGCCGTCGCAGTAGAAGAAACAAAACTAGGAATAAACGTTATAAATCAGATGAAGAAGATACTGGTGATGTATCCCACAATTCCTTAGAGACAGATATTAAAATTTTAGATGACGATTTCAAATTGCAAGAACCATCTAGTTCTAAAATAAATATGAGTAGAAAGTTAACACCTGTTGATGATCCGCTTAAACAAATCCTTTTACAAATTGGACTTTTTGACGAATTATATTTATTTTTAAAATGTATGTGTTTAAATGAGTAAAAATTTTATAAAAAGGAATTTATTTTTCATGTTCTTCTAGCAAGATGTATTACCGCACATGCCTTAAAATACATGCAAACACGACATATTGATGAATTATTTAATGGTACTCGTTTAAGCACAAAAATTATATTTGAACATCGTTTAAAAGAATGGCAGGATAAGAATGAAAATTATGAGCCAACAACAAGTAACAATGTAAATAATTAAAGCGGTCACAAATTAATTAGTTTATATTTGCAAAAACAAATAGAAAATTATCTTTTATAAGAAGTAAATAATTTTAAAGTAGAGTTTGTTATAAAAAATGAAATAAATAGGTTGTTATTATAAGTTTTCCATTTATTTATGTATATCGGTAACTTCAGTTGTAAAGGAGCTTAGTCCAAATTGTTTCAAAATTCAGATTTGGTTGCAGTGTAATAGAGTAAACGAAAATTTAGTTTGCCGAAAAAAAATGTACAGATTTATTGGTTTCATTTGTGGTCTTGCAGTTTTAAAGATGTAAAATAATATTAATCAAAATAAAGCAAAACTGCACGTACAGATATAAAATTTATTGAGAACTAAACCTATAAAAGTTTTTTCTCTCCTGTAAAATTTTTTAAATTGGATTAGGCTTTTTTTCGACTGAAGGTATCATTAAGCCCTAGTTAGCTGACATTAACAGTTATGTAACATTACAGTAAAAGTAAGAAAAATCGATTATCTATAGATTACGACGTTACGGTTAAGGTACAACTTACTGCTAACTATAATCGTTCTAATTGCTTTGCACACAACAAAATAAAGCATCTGACTTGCAACGATACTGTTACTGTCAGCTAACTATGGATTTAATATATACTACATATTACCGACTACTGTTACATTCACAAAAAAATATTTTATGCCAAAACTATTTAATTTTTTGTATTTTCCTTTTTAAAGCAGTCTCAATTGATGAACTCTTCTATTAATCAAATACTGCTTGAACCAGAGATTACAAGTCTAGCGAATGTAGGTATTTATTGTTTATTCATAATTTTATTGTTATTAAATTTATTTATTTAGTGTTTAACAAATGCCGTACAACAAGCCATAAACACAACAATACAAGAATTTAAAGCATCTTATCAAGAGGTAAAATTTATTTACTTGTAAAAATATTTGATTAACTGATTTTGTTTTTTTTTTTTTTTTTTTTTTTTTTGCTTTAGACTAAGAGGTGTAATTTAATGACAAATAATAAATTACCCATATCAACATTCCCTTTAAGAAATATTAAATTTGAACCAAATCTCAGTAACGATGAAATTATTATACCTAATGAAATTCCAAACAAAAAAGTCAGTAATCCACAAAAGGTAATTATTTTAAAATTTTAATAAATCCTTTACATATTATGGATCTTATTTATTACGAGGTTTGTTTTATAGGTTTTTAAAGCCTCAAATGAAGTTGTACTTTCAAATCGTCCAGTTGAGATTTTATCTCAGCCAAAGAAAAGAAAATTGGTATGTTGCACTTAGTTTAATCTTCATCATTTTATGCCTCTATTACGGTTTAGAACTCAACTCTAGCTCTGTTGAAATTTTGAAGTTTTTTTTTATTATGGTATTATTATTAAGTGCGGTTAACAAAAACATCAAAAATTTACAACTCATCACTAGCAGTTGTTTTAATTTTAACTTAACTCAGTTAAGTTGTAAACCGTAATAGGAGCGATATTTATTCCATAGCTGCTTATTATGAATATTTTTACTACAAATATTTGTTAAAACTAAATTAAACTATAATTTTATCAGAATATGAAGAATACGAATTAACAAAAATCATTTGATATCCATAATAACATAACTGAAATCCAATTTTGGTAATTTGAAATTAAATATTTAAAAATTTGGTTTATTTGCTTGTTGGCCATATTAAATCATATTTCACTTCCATGAATTTGATTAAATTTATTGTTTATATACATTATTTTAATATTATTCGACAAGATTAAGGTATAAGAATTTTTTTTATATACAAATTTACAAAATTTTTAAAAGAAACAACTTAAAAAAATTCAAATTATTTTTCTTTGATTTGATTCAAAGAAAAATATTCGTTTTTATCAATATTCATTAAAAATATATACAAATAATATAATCCAATAAAACCCCTTCCAAATAATTTAATTAAAAAAAACAATGAATACTTTGATTCAACAAAAAACCATCCAAATAATTTTATTAAAAAAAAAAAAAATTATAAATAGAAAAAGAAAATTGTAATTATTAATACAATCAGTATATTTTTCTCATAAAGAGCTCAACGGAACTGTCAGAATCAATTGTCATCTCGGTTTTTAATTTTGTAACGAACAAGTTTTTCATCTCACCTTCTCATATATAAGTTACCGCGTGAAAAAACCAATGTTTTATGAAATTTAAATTTCAAAACTAACTAGCTAGCGTTTTGTGAAAATGCTCGATGACTTAAATTATTTTGGGTGTGTCAATTCCCATACAAAGACGTTATACATTTCTGTATATTTGGAGAAAGAAGCGAGCTAAAGTTCCCAAATTAGGTACAAACATATCGGTTATCAATACACAGCATCCCACAAAATATGGGCGGGATTGGAAAAGTGCGCATGGTACCTCCCGTACAAAGGTATTATTGCAACTACTCAAAATTTTCAATTTTAAGGCTCTAGTATGACATATGAACATGTTTTATATATCAAAATATCAGAAATTTTTAGCAGAATATATTTCCCAAAAATGGAAGAGTAATGCCCAAAATATTTTTTTTTAAACATACCCATTTTCGGAAACAATAGATCTTTCCGAGTCCAAGTGTTATAATCTAGGTAAATGGTAAATTTCTTCCGAAAGACGTGGGTATATAAATCTGCCAAATCGGTTAAGAAATGGTTAAGTACTCCAAAATACTCCAAAAATGGGCTAAAAAGCATCAACATTTTTATATAAATTAAAATTTTAGAGCTGTTATATGACCTATGGATACGTCTAATATATCAAAAGATCGGAAATTTTTAGTAGAACATATTTCTGAAAAATCGGTTCAGATATTTTTAGTAGAACATATTTGCGGAAAAATCGGTTCAGATACAAAAAAGTTATTATCAAAATATAATTTTTTTTTTATATTTAGAAATAAACCACTTTACTCATTTCAACTAAAACTGCAGTTTTTCTTAACAGAATGCTTAACAGAAATTGTATATTGATTGTAAAAATATAATTCAATTTAACTTTATCGTTTTCCATTTTAAATACATTACTATCGAATTTAAATTGATTCAAGAAAAATAATTTTTTAAAAATTGATATGAAAAAAATTATTATTTAGATTGATTATATTTGTAGCTAAAAATATCAACTAAAAATTTAATTTAAAAAATTTAATTTTTTATTTGCATCTTACAGCTATTATTTAATCTTAATCAGTTTGATTTAAATAAAGAGTTTGTATATTTTAAGGATTCAGAAATAAGTGTAAAAGAAATTCTTTCAAAATCTCCATTTGGTCAAAATTTATTTGATAAATATGAGAAGAGCAATCACATAACACAAAGTCAACAGACGGATCTTGTACACCATATTATTGATTATTATATACGTAAAGATCTGTCTATAACACCAGAACGCTGTAAAAAAATTGCCGAAGAATTGTTGCAACTATTACCTACAGAATCTTTGGTGTGTTGAGTATTTATTTTGATATATGACCACTACTTTTTAAACATAAAATTTTTTGTATTTAAAGGAAACTTATTTTAGACAAGATAATATAAATACATCTCCTAAAGGAATAATTTGGGAACTTTACCAAGTCCGCAAAAGTTCAATTTGTAAATCATTTTCCTTAAATTCACATGCAGATTTATTAAAAAATGATCCCTCAATAAGTGATACAGACGATTCAGTTGTTAGAATCGATTGGACTAATATGCAGACAATATGTTCTCAGATGAAAAAAATAACTAATGAGAAGGAGTTATTGGAAAAATGGAAAGAATCGTTTGCATTTAGACGTCATCAATTACAATCAGGTTATTTTAGTAATTGGAAATTGTACTTTGATGAATATCCATTTTGCAAGCAGCAAAATTATACAGAATATGTAAGTAATATTTTTCTAAAGCGGAACATGTAAAAAACAAAAATGTTGTAAATGTTTAACAAAATTTTTGTAAATGAAAGAGTTTTTGAGAGAGAAAATTTGATTCTTCTTCCCAAACTTACTTAAAATATTTCTTCGGACAAGTTTTAAAAGTGGACATGATTATCTGTGTTAATACAAGCTTTTACGTGGAGTCTATACATGCGAGCAATATTATAAAACTGTATATTTTATATGCATAAATAGATCGTAAAGTTAAACGACTAGAAGTGGAAACAACTAACTTTAGGTAGCTTAACTTACATTTAGTACTACTACAATATTTTAAAATTTATTTTTAATTCAAATGTAAGTTAGGCGAACGAAATCTTCGTTCAAAATCGAGAGGCAGGCAGTTATTGCATATAACTTTGCTTTATTTAATTTGTATTGAACCTTCGATTGACTTTTCCGTTTTTTTTTTTTTTTTTTTTTTTTTTTTTTTTTTTTTTTTTAATTTTTATACCCTCCACAACCACTTGTGTTGAATAAAAGTATACTCAATTCGAAATTCCGTGTAAAGCGGCACTGTAATTTTGTCCAATTTATTTTTTTAATACTAGAAATTACTCAACCGAATTTTGTGACGATTGATACACCTTTTACCATATGTCTAATATAAAATTCCCTTCTGAAAATCTCTTTGATACGGCTTATGTAATACGAATCTTTTTTTAATTATGTGAAACTAAGTTCTATATGACTAAAAAATACGATAGTATAGTCAAGCGCGACCATTTGATACCCTACATATAACATACTTCACACCCCTGGAAGTATGTTTAAAATATCAGTAATTACACAGGGGAAAAAATTAATAGCAACACCAAAGAAAGAAATGCGAAATGATTGTATTTAAGATCGCCTGAGATATAATATGGCACGCTGTTAAGCCACATAGGGGTACATTTGTCCCTTCCCCAACCTACGACCCTAAATCCCTAAGCCTGTCCCGTATACAAAACATTCGTTATATTATGCTTTACTTACCATAGCCCGGTTTCTCCTAGCATCCAATTAAAAAAAATTTACACAATCATTTTGTATTCCAATTGTACCTAAACAAATCTTCTAATTTCTTTATTTGCATAATATAAATAATATACATTTAGGTTTGTGGCATAAAAACTTAATTTTCCAATAAAAATGAAACTCTTCGCTTTCAAAAGTTCTTTTTTTTCAAGACAAATTTCTTCAATTCATTAATATCATAGCAGAAGAGAAGGTTAGTTTGAGTAATTATAATAATATTGTAATAAAAGTAAAGTAGCTTACTACAAAACTATGTTCATCTGTTGTTGTCGTTTGCAGAGTTCGAAAATAAACTGTAAAGTACAGCAAGTTAAAGTACCACATAGTTTTTTAAATTTTTGTTTGTGAATTTGTACACAAACAAAATATGGTACATAACTATTGTGAGCACCCCAGTTCGTCGTGAAACCTAGCCCCTAGCCATTTCTCCCTGGGGCCGTGCATCCTAGGACAGTGGCACAGTACATGCTCAACCGTCTCCAGCTCCTCGGCATCTCCGCACAACCTGCAGAAGTCCGGTCTCGCAATGTCCCATTTACCCATAAAAGCCCTAACAGAACAATGCCCCGTCAGGAACCCTATCAGAGTCCTGAGACTACTCCTATCCAGTCCTAATAGAACCCTGGTTGCACCTGCGTCCAATCCGGGCCATAAGGCCTTTGACACCCTGCAATCCGTTCTATCCCTCCAGGACCGGTTAACGGCATCACGAAATCTTTCCCGCAACACCCCATAGTAGTGACATAAGGGGGGTTTTACCCCTCTGTCCCTTACCTCTAAGTCCAGATTCGAACCCCCTCTCGCGAGTTCGTCCGCCACCTCGTTGCCATCCACCTTGCAGTGTCCTGGTACCCAACACAGCCTTATTGTGAATGCCAACATGAGCTCTCTCAGAGCATTCCTAAACCGAGCAACCAGGCACGATCGCACCGTATGATTTGTCAATGCCCTTAGCGCATCCTGACTATCGACGTAGATTGTCACAACAGATCCCCCCACGATGTGATCCAGTATCACTTCCGTTGCCCTCCAGATCGCTAGGATCTCAGCCTGGAAGACACTGCACTAATCCGGGAGTCTGAATGACCTTTTCACGTCAGTGTCAGCAATAAAAACACCAGCACCAGTGCCAGTGTCCATCTTGGACCCGTCCGTATATGACAGCTTTAGAAATGCACTACTGCGTATAAACCAAATCAGTAAAATTCACAGTAGTGCTTTTTTTTGATCAATTATGCGCCATAATACCAAATAAAAATTCGTTCAATCAGATATTTCGACTTCAGTCAATTATCGAATTAATTTTTAATAGACGACGTGGGGAGGGGCGTATTTCGATGGGAAAGAAATAATTTACGAGTTCGAACAATTTGTACGGCGTATAACGATTTTCGTACTATTTGTTTCGAATGAAAGAAAGCTGTTTATTCCTTATCGAAAACAAAGTCCTTTTCGAAACGGCAACGAAAAATAAAAATCCCTTTCGAAACTTAAACTCAGTGTTACGAAAACAAGCGTCAGTTATGCAAAAAGCGTTAGCAAATTGTTCGAAAGCTATTTTGTTGGTGACAAAGTGAAAGAAAAACCAAACATGTAAGTATTTAAATCTTTGAAAATAAATAAAAGTGTAAAACAAACAAATTGAACCAAATAATGTTAGATTTGATATAAACTAAATGATATCGTTTCGACCGAATAACGCAGTACGGTTTACGGATCGGAAATTGCTTTCGAAAAATTTTACTTTTCGAATCGAAATACGCGGTAGCCCCCCGTAGTTTTAAATTTATCTTTACTTGTACATATATAATACTTACTTAATCATAAATGCGGTAGGTATTCAGTCAAATTTTAAAAGCTTTCAACTGAATTAACTTTAAAGTTAATATTAAAGAATTTTTAAACCAACCGTTTCGATACCAAATAGCAGACAAAATAGCACGATATTTTTACAGCGGGTAGATATGCATATTACGGGACGATTTTCTTAAAAAAGTAACGAAATAAAAAATTTTATTTATACCTTCTTTATGATCATGTGCGATATATCTCATTCTAAAAATGTTTAATGTAGATTAATTTTATTTATCCAAAAGACATATTGTTTAAATAAACATAAGATACATATGTCCATTATTGACTACATGTTGCTCCCATATAGGTCACTTTTTCGAAAATCGTTTAACACGCATTACTAAATTATAAATATTACCTACTAATCGAAAAAAATTTTATTTTCATAATTTTTATTGCGACCTATCCCTTTTTTTTTAATATTGACGCAGACAGACGTGGTGGAGTATAAAAAGTACTAAATGTAATGTTAAAATTTTTGTCTTTTCCAGATTGAATCGGATTTAGAAACCCTTTATCCAAGTTTAAAATTTAATGAAACTTTATGGGATGAATTTTTAAGAAGTTTTCCAAAATATTTTTCAAAACGCATCAGGCATCAAAAATCCAAACAATTATATGACCAACTTCTAGCCATGGATAATTTGAGTTCAGTACCCGGTAATCATCCATAAAAACATTTTGTTTAATTTCTTTTTATTCTTATTAAAATATAAATTTTTTTTACAGATTATGCTGCAATTAAAGTTTTAGAACTATTACATTTCGTTCTAAAAACTTACAAGTTGGAAAGTTTAGAAGATGCACAGCGTAAGTTTACCGTAGAGGTTAGCGATTTATCTGCCCTCAAAAAAGTTGTTATTGATCGCAAAAACTTTTGCACCGAAAATAATATACAAGCTAAACCCTATATAGCAGTTGTTGGCCATAATAAAAGTTATAGCCATTTTTCAGTTATATTAGATTCAACTGGATTCAGTTGTGATAATTATAAGGATTCATTGATTTTATGCTTTAATTTATATCTCTTTTTCGAAATAAGTTTTCCTCACGAATCGTTGAATGTATGGACATTTATACAGAAGTATTTTTTTAATAAGCCTTCCTTGCTTAGAAACGCAAGAGTTGACAGTTTTATACACGATATAAAGGGACTGACTGTAGTCAGCTCAGAAACAAAAGTAAATGGTGTGAAATGACAATGGCGTTTATATCATAAAACGTTGAAAAATAGTTTTAAAATTTGTCTTCTCATTTTTGAATATTAATACTAAGGATGTAACGATACGCCGTTTTGCCGATACGATACCGAATCTCAAGAAGAAGTATCAAGTAGAGTTATTTCTTTATTATAAAAAATTACTGTGTAAGAGATTATTAATACATATTTAAAATTTATTTTTTAAACAAAAAAACAGTAAGAGTTTTCATGATATCGCTTAAAAGGCTCGCAATCTGTGCATTTTTACGCCCTCGCAAATGAACTGTCAAAAATTGTATGAGAATTATGTTACACAAACTTAGTAAATTTGCCTTACAATTTTGATATAAACAAATTTTTGTGATGCTTACCGTCGTTTTCGATGAAATATTCAAGTGTTTATAAATCATTAACAATAAATTCTTCCAATAATTTGAATAGATAAGTCTTTTGGCTTTCCTTATGCATTAAAAAAAAAAATCACATTTTAATCACAAATTTCAACTTTTATTTTTATATTTAAATTTTTTTTTTTTTTTAATTTTCTTGCATTGACGTTTCTTACAAACTGATATTAATAGTTTAAAATTACACAAAAATTAAAAAGGGTCTTCATGGAGCGAGTCTTGCAAGTTTACCCATTTGCACAATTAGCAATTTTAAGCGATATCATGAAAACCGTTAGTGTATGCGATTATTAATATTCCAAATTAATATTAATGAGATTTTTGTTTAAAAAAACAAAGTATTCTCAATTTTTGCGGATATCATTTCACAACTTGAAGCAGACCTGCAGTAAGAAATTGTCTCAGATGTGAATGAACCCATTTGACGACTTGATTATTTCTGCGCCATGGTCTTAAATGTTGAGTATAATATTTAATACTGCCAGTAAAGAAACGGATCTGCGTCTCTAGAAAAATTAGAAGATCTAAGGTATATGTAGACTTATTATTTAGCTGAACCACTGAGTAGGATGGACAGAGGATCACATTTTCTTTTAAGATTTTCACAAACGCTCCTAAGGTCAGTTCTTGTAGACTTATCAGAACTTTTAATAGATGTACGGTTGACCGTGTCTTTAACACTTTCGGAATGCAGAGTCATATTAAGTAGCCCAATAAGATACTTTTTCGATCTATTGTCTTTGAAATTTTCTAGTTTTGTATCGAAGGCAAAGAATTTTAGATAAACAAAATATTTCATTACTCTCCAAGCCCTCAAATCTTTCATTCAGAGCTAATGCTACATAAGTCGCCAATTTATGGGACTCTGAACTATTCTGCATCTCAGTTTATTAATTTATCGTATTTTCTAATGTTTGAAGACTGTTAACTAGCGAAATAACATTAGAAAATATAGCAGTGGATTTGTTTATGGATTTTGTGGTCTCTTTTAAGTAAACCAAAATTTTTTTTACAAAAATCATTAAAAATTGGTAGAAAATTCTTAAAACGTACAAATACATACATAATTTATCAACGGGAGAACGTTTTACCACTATGGTGAAAAACAAAACGGCTGATGCCGCAGGTCCATACCAAGCGTTCAATGCGATTATGCCAAAAAGTCCAAGTGTAAAATTGTATTGACAAGTTACACAGCAAACGCGGAAAATACATATACATATCGAAGAAATGAAGTAGGATTACTACTTTAGCATGCGTCTCGAAAAAAGGAAAAACGCGTGGCGTGGACCGACCTCCAGCTTAAGAATCCAAAGAAACAATTTATTATTCTGTTTGATATTTTGCTATTAGTTGTTATGCAAAAAATAAGCATTGACAATTAAATTGTTTGTTCAAAAATAGTATCGGCATATCGACATTAAAATATCGCCGATACCGATATATCGGCAAACGTGAAGTATCACCGATATAAGTATGTATCGGTATTCGTTACGTCCCTAATACATACCTCTATTGTAAAAACAAATGTGTTTAGTCATTAAAAAAAAACTTGGTTTTTACTATATATTATTCTAAATAAATATTGATGAATAAATAATAAATGCCATTTTAATTAGTGTGCACACTTTCAAGTCTTTTTTTTTATCATGAAAATAGGTATTTTTCCCGATTAGCAAGTATTCACAGTAAGTTTGACTTAAATTTATTAAAAAAAATGTTTAATTTTTTAAAAACGGTTTTTATCCTTTGTATTAAGTGTACAACTCTGCTTTGCGCGAGTCTCATATTCGTATGTGTTGTAAATTAATGAATTTGTTGAGTGAGAGAAAGGACAGATAGTTTCATCAACTGTTTTATTCTGGTAAATTAACACGTGTTTACTACAGCTTTTTGTTGGATTTTTCAACCACAGCGTAGTAAATTTTAGTCTTATGCATTTTGTTTTTGTAGTGTTGTAAATGTCAGTACTTTAACTAAATTAATAAGATTAACAAGGTCTACAAGGCACTACTATCAAGGGTGAAAACCGCTAATGTATTTTTTTATAGAATTGTTTAACATAAAATGTCTATTGTTCGACCCATAGTGAAATTACTAAAATGGTGGCCCGGTCAGCCAGCTGTTCACTATTTGCTTGTATGTGGTAAATATATTGTTCTTGTCAAGTTTTTTATGGTTTTGTTTTTAACTTGTCAAAGTGTATTGAATATTATTTGTGTTCATTTACAGAAAATCATTGCTTTTTTTCAATAATTGTTACTAGTAAGTGTTCACGTACTCGAAAAACTTGCAAGGAAAGAGTGAAAAAGAGCATAAAAATTTGAGAGAAAAAAATTTGAAAATTTCTGATAGTAAAACTTTTACTAGCAAGAATTATTTAACCACCTGTTTCATGTTTTTGTTTACAAAACAAAAATTATTTTCAAACCTTTCAAATTAAAAGTTGTTCAATGAAATGAAATTAATTTTTCTAAAATTAAGTACAATATTCTTGCGCAAATAGTTGAAATCGATTAAATTTATTTAAAAATAATCTCGTATCTTTCTCGTAAGTTGCTAGTTTTTACTCTCTCGTTGCAAGTTTCTGCTAGTAAGGTAAATGAACACACCCATTGGGTTGTGTACACTTTTCCGAACAAAAACAACTTTTAATGTTTTTGAATACATAGAAACACATGCAGTGTAAGTGATTCTTTTTAATCATTTATAAAAGAAAAGTTTTTTGGTCGAAGAAAAGTTTTTTTTTTAGAAATAAAAAGATTTTTGAAACAAATATAACAACACTGACGCTCTTACTCCTGCGGCTACACGATCAAGATTTTTTTGATAGTCTTTTACATACACTGTTTGCCAAAATTTATATAAATTGAAAGCTGTGACGTAGGCTGCACGTAATTTACTTTCAATATGTCATCAAACAATTTATAAAGACAAAGCTGTTAAATTGAACGTAAAATTGCCAAACAAATAGAAAGGTAAAATTGAGAGCAATCTCGTGGTCAATTTAAAAAGTTTGAGTGTGCTAGTAAAAAAAAAATGAGAATGAGAGTGTTATATATTATTATAACTGTCGTATAATAGAACTTAAACTATATGAAATTAATCATGTTATTCTTTGAAATATTTATCATGTTGTCTAAATCGAAAAAAATATTAATTATTCCTATTTTTATCGTTCTTAATTGTTGTTAATAAATTTTTATAAATAAATCTTTCAAAA
Organism: Pollenia amentaria; assembly: GCA_943735925.1. NCBI lineage: Eukaryota > Metazoa > Arthropoda > Insecta > Diptera > Polleniidae > Pollenia > Pollenia amentaria. The sequence continues at coordinate 178,843,960 of OX031007.1, read as the reverse complement.
TACAATATTGGCGTCAGAAGTGGGATACATAGAATGAGTATCCCATAGGAGCAATTATCGACGGTCATTGAATTGTTGGCAAGGGCAATTCGCTCTGCAGTAACAGATGCAACGCATCTAGCGGTTTTTATTTTGGTTTCTTGCGAAAGCAATAAAAGCAATTTGTTTTTGTTTTAAATATAATTTCTCTTTACCCACTTACAACTACAATTAATGTTGGGAGAATTCCAACTAATTGTATTGGGGGAATGTAAGAAAAGATAAACACACTATTTTATTGTTGGTATTTTGTTTAAGCTTTGATATCGTTGCAAATAAGACTTTTTGAGTGTATGTAGGTAATTCTCATTCCCTCTGTAGTCTTGTTTGCTGATAGCTTTGGCTTTTCTAAAATTATTTAGGAGAACGTTTCCTGATGATCTGGCCTAAGCAACCAGTGAAATGAGCATAGGAACAGCTTATCATCCAACACAAAAAAAAAATCATGAAACAGTTGGTTGAATATTTCTAGCTATTCAAAAGTTTACTACCATTAATTTTCAAAAAAAAAAAATGTCCCTCAAATTGGTATGGCCTTCTGTTTTTATCTACTCGTAACCGCATGCCGTTGCAGGTGGTAAACGGGTTATATATTAATAAAATATATTGCTTTGGATCACTCTTGTAATTTATTCCAAAAATCAACTTTTGGGGCGGGATACTCTCTATTGCGATGCGAATACAATTTCGATGCGATAGCTAAATGCCAACCTGGCACTCTCTATCACTTTCGCAAAATTTTTCGAAAATTAAACAATAAGTGGTAATAAAATTCAAAGATAGCGCAGATTTCCAGTAATGAAATGGCAAAATATGTAAAAAATTTTAAATTGGAATGTTTAATTAAAAGAAATAATGATGATTTGCGAAAAGAAAAAATAAATAGATGCGAAAGACAAACGCGCAAACGCATTAAAGAGTACCAATCACTAGATTTGCTACAATTTTCTTTCGCATCGCAATAGAGAGTAGCCCCCTTGTTTTAAGTGTACAGAAATAAGTGAACGAACGGATTGCAATTGCGGAACGAAGAACGATAAAAAAGGAACTATAGAAAAAGTCCGTACCGTTTCTATTTGGGAATAGTTTGTTGGAACTAGGTCGTTCCGGAACGACACAACACTATTTGAAATATACATTTGGCAATCAACAAGAAGAAAAATAAAGTAAATAATTGGTTATTTAGACGATGACTTTAAGGCCCTAATCATGTAAAAAGCAACGCAACGCTGTAATTTAAAATTTCAAACGCTGCATAGCTTGTGGCGTTGAAATATTTTAAAACGGTACATGAATTCCTATAGAAGGCAACAACAAACTTACAAAATATTTATGACATTGTTTGTGCTTTCAATGTTATTCTTTGGCGTTGCGCTGCGTTTTACATGATTAGGGCCTTAAGCTTGAGAGTGGAATGAGGTAAAAATAACCGCGTAACAATTCCAAAATATATTGTCTTATGCTATACTCACATTATGTGTATTTGTCATGTGGAATGTCACTTTTTTACACACATGTTATTTCATGTGTATGTCAAAATTTGAGTAATACAAAAGGTTTAAAATTTTCATGTTAAATGTTGGTATGTAAAGTACATTTGACATATGTAACCTATCAAGAAAGACAATCTTAAAACAGCTAAGTGGTTATATGTACAAAAAATAATAGTTATTTGTGTATTTTTTATTTTTTTTTTTATTATTTATTTACTATTATGATCAATATTTGATAAAATTTCTATTAAGAACCAGCTGATATCAGATACTTTGTCACTTGAAAAAAGAACTCGTTCTAAATCAAAAATTTCATACATACATCATACAGTACATAGAGAAATAACACATGATATTGTTTGGAGGTGTTCATGGCCCAATAAGTAGGTCTGATCGAAACGCCTGCTGATTTTTTGTAGAGTTGTATTTTTATCGTGAAATGTTTGATTCTATTGTTTTTGACAACTTGTTTATTTCTTACACAAACAAATACATTGGATTATGACATCTTTAACATAATTTACACAAACAAAATGCATGTTGTTTTTTCTATTGTTGCAATATTGTAGTTTTGCGCAGACCTACTAACATGGCCATGGAGTTGTTCAGGCGATATGTACAAATTTAACATGTGAAAAAGTGACAATCCAAATGACAAATACACATACATAATGTTTACATAGCTTTAGAAAGTAAATTTTTTTGGATTTGGTATCCCGCTAAACGCATTTTTACCACGTTTGGTCGTACTTTATAAAGTATTTATATAGTTCATACTATGTTTATATATATAAACCAGATCTTGAAATTTTTTTCCCTAAATCAAGCATTAGACAAGACCAAAAAATTCTAAAAATGATTTTAAAAAATGCTAAAAATTTTTAAATATTTTCTTAAAAATTTATTACCAGTATCAAATTTTATTCGAAATTAAGTACATTTTAGTGACTTATTTCTTAATGAAATTGGAATAAATGGTTATGTATATTTAAAAAAAATAGCGGTTAGATTTTGGTAAATCATCTGATGCATATAAATATGTAGCACAGGTAGTTGAGATTAAATGTTAAATCTCTGATATCTGCAAAATTAAAACGATCTTATTTCTATGCTATACAAAATTTTGTAGATCATTTTATTTCTTAGTTTAAGAAAAGTTGAAGTTTTAAAATTTTTATTTTCTCAGCTGTTTAGAGCAAAACACGTTTTCAAATACATATTTACATTACACAGAAAAAATTATCAGAAGATTTTTATTTCATTTAGTTGAAAGAAAATTACAAAAAATATAATTTTGATTTAATTAACATTTAAATTGTTTTGAAATGAATTTTTAATTAAAATATTTATTAAATATCAAAAAATCTTAATTGATTTTTTCGTTTAAAATAAAATAATTTTAACTTGTAGAATTGTTAATGGGAATTGTCAAAACCGGGGCTATATTTAATGAAATTAATTAACACATTGTTTGAAACGGCAAAGTTTTTTGAATATTTTTTTAATTAAAATTAAAAATAGCATTTATTAAAAAAAATATTCACAATTTTACAATTTTTAGTAATCAATATAATCATTTTGGTAATAGGTGCAAAATCAACAACTTGTTTACTTGATTCTATAAATTTTGTGATTAGGACCATTTTTAATTTTTTCTGTGTATAGAATTATCTAAATACAAAGTGAAATTTCCTTGCATTTTAATATTTAGTCAATTCACAAGGTATCCTAACATGTCATATTGTCAAAATGTCCTAATATTTCACAATGGTTTAAAAATATTGTTGTTGGTTTGTTAACAAAAAGTGTCTTAAATAAATAGAACGTTGCTTGCTGTGTTTATTGTGCTGTCGTAATTAATCAGAAAAGTCCAGCGCTGAGCGGCTGAGCCGTACAACAATATTTTTAAACCATTGTGAAATATTAGGACATTTTGACAATATGACATGTTAGGATACCTTGTGAATTGACTAATTGTAATATCGAAAATATTTCATAAAAATGCCAAGTGCTAAATGAAAATTTTACAGCTAAATCAGTGGTGTCAATTATGATTGTGTTGGTGCGAATACTCTTGTCTCTCTCATTCCCAGCGGGAGGAATCTGCGGTTGCGAGGCCTATTACGAGGCCTAATTAACATACATATTTTGCTATGAAGACTTTAGAGCAATTAATAATAATACAATTATCGAAAAATGTTGAGATATGGACAGACACAATCAGTTATTATTTAAATAAATTTAATTTGGAACCTGCATTTTGCAGAAACTTTGCTTATTTTTTGGAAAAATTGAGCATTTGACAATATTTGAAGTCTTTTTACAACCTTATACAATTCTTTCCAAAATTTTTAATTTGGTGCTCAACATATCTTTGCGAATGCCAACAATGAAAATTAATTTGCACATAATAATGCAAATAATAACCCCATTAAGTTTAAAAATATTCTATAATTATTAACCACCATTATAAAAAGAGAAGATTTTACTAGCCTATAAAAATATACTTTTATTTGCCAATAACATCTTCTAAATTTATATTGCAGTTTCGAAACAACAAAACATTTTTTAGGTTTGCGGACGTTAATTTATTGCGTTGTTTTGAGCAAATGTATTTCAAATCGGAAAATATTTGTTCGCAAAGATATATTGAGGAAAAAAAGCGACAAACATTTGAAGGAATTTTTTTTTAATACAGGATATAGTGCCCCGTCTAAATTTTTCCAGAACTCAATAATATGTTCCCTATCTGGATGATTAAATTTTAAATAAACTCATCCGCTTGTATGCTCGTTATCGCTGTCTACAAGACTAATTAATAAAATTCAAATTTGAAGTTTACAGAAGCTCAATAAACACAACATCAAGGCGAATTCATCACATTTATTCTTGATACTACAACAAGTACACTACACCTCGTACAAAAACCACAAGCAATTTGTTTTTTTAAAATCATTGTACAATGTTAAAAACAGAAATAAAACAAAACAGAAACAAAGATAATAAATAATAAATATATTATTTCTGTTTAGAGGCCTCAAAAAAGGCCGTGCGATCGTGCGATATTTCCCGCTGAATGAGAGTGTTTTGTAGTAAACAATTATATTTTACGCTCGCAAAATAAAAGAGCGTAAGCGTACATGTGAGTTTTGCTGACACAATTGTGTATGACGCTGACATCCCTGAGCTAAATACAAATTTTTAATGCTAATTCACGGTACCATTTTTTTTTTACTTTATTAAAACAACAACAAAAGTACATAAAAATTCCATTGTACACAAACAAAAAAATAAAAAGTAAAAATTACGAACATTGAAAACAATGTTTTTTTTGGAATATAGAAGGACTACTTAACTTAACAAATATATGCGAAAGAAATTTTTCATATCCTGCTTTTTTTTATAACTTTCACATTTAACGTCTCATAATTCTGTAAAAATGTTTAAATCCATTTATAAAATTTCTCAGAATTATGGGACGTTAACCACCACCTTGGATAACGATCTTGCAGCGATGTGGTGGCTGAGTCTAGGCTGTGGTTTGTATTTCAAGTGCAGGTAACGTCACAAGCGGCGCCTGGGTTTGAGATACAGAACCTAAAAGCCTTGACGACGAAAGGTTATCCACCCCTAAACCGAGGTGTCATGCGACCCGTGCATATCGGTCTGGTTTGCAGTCAGGGGTTACCGACTGTATTATCACGGAGCTTTGCTGATACCTGGGCACCTCAGCAAATATACCACGCCCTTACCACGTTATTGGGGGCTATGACGTGGCGGGCCTTTCAACTCCCCTACACTCGTGGGACCAGAATTCAATGAACAATTTAAAAGACAAAAAACAACAACAAAAACAAACTGTAACAGTCCCGGCGACCAAAGAAGATCGGCCTAGGCTGATTGGAAGTGGTAAGGCAGCTCGACCAGAAGGCGGCTGCTCTAAAAATTGCGGCGGGGTGCCTCTGTGCTTCAATCCAAGCACCTCCAAAACCGCTTCAGCCCTTTCCGTCATTGGAACGGATAAAACCCCTGCTTCGGGTGCTGCTAAGTTGGGAATGACAAAGTCGTCCAACATTGCAGTTTCCCATGTGCCCATTGTGCAAGGAGGGATGGCGATGAAAACATCCAATCCCAAGGTTGCACCACCCCACGCCAAATTCGGCGACCATAAAAAGTCTCCAAGGCACAAAAACCCTACAAAGAGGGCATCCAACACAAGGCATGCCGCCTTGCGTTTCATTGAGCTTCTAGGCTCCAAAAAAGCTGAAGAGCTTTCCAGTGAACAAAAAGCTTCACTGGCATGGGCAAGAGCCCACATAGCTGGGCTGCCAAGTGCTACTCCTTCAGTCCCTGCGAAGGTGACAATGCCTAAACGGCAACGTTCGGAGGAGGAAGCTGCAGCCGTGAAACAGCAACCAAAGACGAAACGTCCTAAGATTGCGCCGAAATCGATGAATAAGTCCTTCAGCGAGGTGGCCAAAGGTCACCTTGTACGGGCTGTTATCGATAGAGGTGTGGATAATGGTGCCATCTCCCATACCAAGTGGGACCTGGTTAAACAAAAATTAATGGGAGTGTTCTGGACGATCCTTAGGGAGAATCCAGGGCCACCTCCTCAATGCGATGATGCTGGCTGGTTCCAGGGTCACGTGAAGTTGATGGCTTGCGCAGATGAGCGCTCAGCGCTGCTTCTGAAGCGGGCCATCCAAATGTTAGGAGAGATCTGAGAAGGTGCTAGGCTCGATGTGGTATTAGTTGATGAGATACCACGGAGACCTAGATCGATTGTCATCATCCCTGCCGAACCATCGGAACCTGAGGAGATCTTGAAGATCATTCAGTGCTGCAACCCTCAACTTCCCACACAGGACTGGAAAGTTGTGAAGGTTTCGTCTGCTGAAGGGTCCTCAAGGACGGCGATTGTGGTGTTAAACCAGCAATCCTTGAAACCACTGAGGGAGAGACAGGGCAAGAAATACTATGGTTTTAGTACGGTCTTGCTCCGTGTCTACCGAACTGATAACAAGGGCAATCCGGCTCCTTCGGTTAGTGAGGCCAAGCAGCCTGACAAAGAGGATTGGTGTCTGTCTTTGGGCACCTGGGTGATATGGTTGATGAGGACGTACTTCTGGAATCAGACCAGGAGGACGTCAACATCACAGTGGTCGCCAATATGGAGCATGGTGAAGGTTCTTTAAATCAACCTCCACCACTCTAAAGCAGCATCTGCTGCATTGCTTCTCCGTGTGGTAGAAAAAGGGGAGGAGCTCGTGATGGTCCAAGAACCCTGGATTCATAAGGATCGGGTTTGCGGACTGAATCTCAAAGGCTACAAGCTACTGTTTGCGAAAGGCACAGGTAACATAAGATCTTGTGTCTTAGCTCAAAATTCGTTGAATATCTTCATTCTCTCTGATTACAGTGATGAAGACACCACAACAGTTGCTCTCGAGACACAGGACGGTATAATCTGGATATATATATATATATCTCGGGATATATGGCGCATGATCACGGACAGGACCCACCCAATCGGCTCATCCGTGATGCAGTAACGAGGGCAGCAGGCACTGGAACACCTATCATAATCTGTGCCGATGCTAATGCGCACCACACTATATGGGGTAGCACGAACAGGAATGTTAGAGGTGAGTCACTATTCTCCTTTATTATGAATTATAATTTAGGAATAGTAAATAGGGGCCGTGAGCCAACGTTTGTTGTAGCAAATAGGTGTGAAGTTCTTGATGTCACGCTGGTTAGCATTGACCACATTGACATGATCGAAAACTGGATGGTTTCTAATGATTGTTCACTTTCTGATCATAGATATGTGGAATTTAGTCTGGTACTTAGATCTATAGGATCGAGTGCTATGTTGAATAGGAAACGAACGAATTGGGGGATTCATTCCCCCTCTCTGGGACGGTCTCTATCTGATCCTCCCCGGGTTGATGATATAGGGGGAATGATGCGGCAGTGGGTCTGCTTACAGACTCACTGCAGTTAGCGACTTCCTTGGCGTGCAAGCCAATGGTGCATAGGGGCAGGGATCGTCCACCGTGGTGGGATAGGTTGTTCAATATGGCTAAGCGTCATGGTAATTGGGCGGAGTACAAGTCTTCACGGAATAGATTCAGAAACTTGGTTAGATCGGCGAAAAGGAGCGCTTGAAGGAACTTCTGTAGCGGCGTGGAAGGATCCTCTGAGACAAACCGTTTTCGTAAGATAATGGCTTCGAGCCCTGTTGTCCCGACCTATATCTGTAAATCGGATGGTTGCTGGACTACGACTAGTCAGGAAACACTCGAAGTGTTAATTGACACTCACTTTCCTGGAAACTCTCAAGAAGCTTGCGGGATCAGGTTTGTGAGTCGATGCCCGGTCCTTTGTCCATCCCAATGGACTACGATAGGATTAAGCGGGCTGTCAACAGCTTTGCCCTGTACAAATCACCGGTTATGGATGGTATAATTCCGGCGGACTTGCAGAGGAATTCGACTGTGATTATACCCTGGCTGATGGCTATATACAGGGGATGCGTTAGATTTTCGTATGTACCTATGAGCTGGACCTTGTGTAGAGTGGTCTTCATCCCCAAGGGAGGGAAGACTTCTCACACCGAAGCGAAGGATTACAGACCGATTAGTCTTGCATCCTTTCTTCTCAAGACTCTTAAAAGAGTTATCGACATTCACTTGAGGATGACCATCCCCAAGTGTTTACTCTCGACCTCTCAGCATGCCTACACAAAGGGTAGGTCTGTTGAGACGGCTCTTCACTCATTAGTTGGAACTATTGAGAGATCACTCGAATTTAAGGAGTGTGCTCTGGTGGCCTTTCTCGACATTGAAGGGGCCTTTAACAATGTCAACCCGGATTCTATTGTTGCATCTATGAGGAGTCTGGAGGTTGATGACGGCATATGTAGATTTGTGGATAATCTACTCAGGAATAGGGTCATCTGTTACACGATAGGTGCGACCAGCGTTCAGAGACTGGTTAACTCCCCAAGGAGGAGTACTATCCCCACTATTGTGGAACCTGACTATGAACACCATGTTGACAAAAATGGACGACATGAGGATTAAAACTGTGGCATACGCTGACGATGTTGCAGTGGCCATCACGGGGAAGCATTTGAACATAATGTCTCAGTGTATGGAGGCTGCATTAAGGGTACTTAGCACCTGGAGCGTTTCATGCGGCTTGGGTGTTAATCCGTCTAAGACGGAACTGGTACTCTTCACGAGGAAGTATAGGACTGAGGTCATGAGACTTCCGAGGCTAAATGGGACTGAACTTAAGTTCTCTTACAGCGCCAAGTATCTGGGCGTAATCCTGGACAGTAAACTGTCGTGGGGGCTGAACATCCGGACGAGGATGGAAAAGGCAATTGTTGCTATATATGCGTGCAGAGGTGCAATCGGCAAGAACTGGGGCATGAGCCCGAGGTGTGTCAATTGGATCTTTGAGGTTGTAGTAAAGCCGACTCTGTATTACAGTGTTGTCGTATTCTGGACTGCGCTGAACAAGGGTAGGTACCCTGCGATGCTTGAGAAGGTTCACAGACTGGTCGCATTGATGATCACAGGATCCACTCCCACCAGGGCGCTGTTTACTATGCTAAACTGGCTGCCGGTGGACATCACGGCCAGACATATGGCTCTTTGTTCGGCGATACGGTTGAACGCGGCACACGGCTGGTCGAACCGTGACTATGGACACTCCAGTATAATGGGATACTCGATTGTCCCTGAAGGAGTGGACTACTGCACCCCGGAGCCTTTCTTTGGCGCGAGGCATGCGACACACATAGCGCACGATAGTGCGCTGTCGGTTATGGGCACCTTCCATGAACCAGCCCTGGGGGTATACACTGATGGTTCAAGGAAGGGGGAAAGAGTTGGAGGAGGTTTCTACATAGAGGAACTGGGCGTTAAAGTTTCCTTTCGTCTGCCGGATGGATGTAGTGTCCTGCAGGCGGAAATCTCGGCTATAAAGCGGGCAGCCAATTGCCATTGCCTCTCTTGCGGGTGTCTAAACGACATCTAGGTTGACTGTGGAATGTCGGATATCTTTGAATGAGATTGCTGAACATTCAGAGTTAACGCTTATATGGATACCAGGGCACTCAAACTGCCCGGGTAACCAGATTGCAGATGAGTTGGCCAAGGAAGGTGGTCGTATGGATGAAACATTCATTGATCAATTCATTGGCCTTCCAATGGCTCACTGTAAGTCACTCACTCGGCGCGAGAACTATAGAATTGCGCAAGATGGATGGACCCGTGAGTCCACCTGCTCCACATCCAGGGCACTTTGGCCTGGATATGATGAACGGAGAACCAAATCTCTACTTAGGTTCAATAGGAACCAAATCAGGACCGTGGTGTCGGTCATAACTGGACACTGGCCTGTTGGGACTCATGCTAGAAGAATGGGTCTGGTATTCAATGACTACAGTAGAAGTTGTCATGATGAGGAGGAAGAGGAGACTGTGCTTCACTTTCTCTGTCAATGCCCTGGGCTACGGGGCATCAGGGAAAAATACCTGGGAGAACCGGTGTTTTCCTGTTTGGAGGATCTATCAAAAATAGAACTAAGATTGCTTCTTCTCTTCATTAGGAAGACGAATTGGCTCAACCTTGCAGTGACGCCATCTGAATAACTGCTCTTCGGGATGGGCATTGGCGCTGGGTATCACAAAGGGACCGCTAAAGGACCCAAGTGAGCTGTCTCTCGATGGCTGCCCATGGAACCTAATCTAACCTATGGGACGTTAAATGTGAAAGTTATAAAAAAAGCAGGATATGAAAAATTTCTTTCGCATATATTTGTTAAGTTAACTAGTTCTTCTATATTCCAAAAAAAACATTGTTGTAGCGGATATGATAGTCGCATATTCTGGCATACTCATACACAACCTAATTCTCATATGACACATTGTTTGAATTAATGTAGAAACTATTAAGTGATGATCATGTTACATTATTCTTACCGATATATTTATAATTATTGTAATGTAATTTGGTAATAAGAAGTAACATACAAAATATTATTATAAGTGCTAAGTAATCATTATTTTTACTATATAAACCTGTCATTTTAAATTCAATAAACAGATGGAAACTATCAACAAAACCTTCCACTCGCTTATTCATTAATCTAATGATTACATTGTTTTCAATGTTCGTAATTTTTACTTTTTTTTTTTGTTTGTGTACAATGGAATTTTTATGTACTTTTGTTGTTGTTTTAATAAATTAAGTACCGTGAAGGTCCAAAAAGTACATTTTTTTTTTTTTTTGAAAGTTAGTACAAAATTTAAAACCCCATTTAACATCCCTGATATGTACGTTTTGCATCTAAAATTTTTTAACTGCTTTATTCGCTTTTCTCTGCGCACTGACAACCACAAAGTTGCATTTGAAACAAAATGCATTGTCAAAATTTTTATGGCTGCATTTAAGACCATGTTGATGTATTATTACAATGCAATAGGCGTTTAGGCAACAGCCTATCTAACAGATTTTTATGAAACTAAAAACCTACTTGAATGGACACAGTAGCTATAATTTTTTAAAAAATAGGGCCACGAATGGAGGTAGGAGGAAATTTCTGCCTCTCCGAAACTATAGAGCAGATTTGATTGAAATTTAAAACATAGATATGTAAATAACTTATTACCGAAATTTTACGTTTAAAGAATTCCAGGTTCCCACAGGGATAATTTTTTTCTGCTTTCTTTTATTCTTTTTAGCTTTATTTTTTAAGCACATTATATTTTTACTACCCCAAAATGCTGTGCCGGGAGCAATCACTATAAACCTCAATGTTAGTTATCTTTCACAAAACCTAATAAGTTTGTTATTGTAAAACAATAATATTTATTAATACAAAACATAGTTTAAAGTTCTCTTTGTAATTTGACTCATAATTTTTTCTCTAATGTATGATTGTTTTAAACTCAAATAAACTTAACTTAACTTAACTTAAAACATAGATATATCCTTATTTATGTATACGGACACATTAGCTATGCAATTTTTAAGAAATATGACCACGAGGGGAGGTAGGGACAATTTCTCGGAAACCGATTTTAATGAAATTTTAAACATGGATAGATCCCTATTTATATCGACACTAGGCTTGTGTCGTTCTTGAATGAATTACTTCAAGTGAATTACTTCAAGTGAATGATTCTCTGAAGTGAATGAATGAAATATTTCTGTATTTTCTTTCCATTTCTTTCATCTTTTTCCTTTAATATTTATGTTTGCTTTCATTTTCTGTTTTATGTCTATCTGGTTTGTTATGCTTTTTCTCTTCTATTTGTCTTTTATTGAAATAAAGTTTTTTAAGTGACTTTTTTGGTCGAACATACTAAACATATTAAATAAATGTATGCATATTTAATATTTCTAAAATAACGATGTATGAAAAAATCTTTGGGTTTTTAAAATATCAATATAATTACAGTATCAATATTCATTACAGGTGATCCTAAAAGCCCTGCTGGTAACTTTTTTCTTTAGCATTATAATTGTTGGATGTCAATATTTTGTTTATTGTCTTTGTTTCTGTTTTGATTTGTTTCGGTTTTTGACATTGTGCAATGATTTTAGAAAAACAAATTGCTTGTGGTTTTTGTACGAGTTGTACTTGTTGTACTACCGAGATTACCTGGAATGAATTCGCCTTGAACCAGATCGACACTTCATTCTGAAAGCCTCGTGTCATTCAGAATGGTGAAATAAAGGAAAGAATTAATTCACTTAAACTTTTGAAAGATAATGAAACATTCACATAAATGAAAGATTTTGCCCAATGCTAATCGACACATAAGCTATAAATTTTTTCCAAAATGGGAATAAGAAAAGGGGGGTACGTAGTAGCACACGCCGGGTACCCGCTAGTATTTTTATAAAAAAAGATCTCAAGCTTAACAAAATAAATTGTTTATGAATTCACACATTACTGTTTTAGAGAACCAATGGCATTCTGAATCATTTGCGTAAGGAGTAAAGTATTTAATGCATTAGTGGATGTATTTGGACTTTGTACAGATACTGTTGGAACCGTTAAATTGGGGAAGCCATTTAAAACTATTGGTAGATTTGCAGGATTTGCTGGACAATTTGATAATTTAGAAGTTGTCTTGGAACAAGTCGTCTTATTTTTAATTTTGAGTTTCTTCTTGGAAGAAACTACACTTTCAACAGGCGAATCTGAAGATTCATCTTCAATTTCTTCTAAAGATGTCTCGGAATCGCTATCATTTTCATCGCTGTCTTCCTCATCACTGCTATCATCACTACTGTTTTTAGACTTGGTTTTCTTTGATATGTGTAGTTTACGCTTTTTTGATGATTTAGTTTTTTTATTACTTTTGCTTGCTTTAGACAGTTTACGCTTTAGGTTTTTTGATTTGTTACTGGCACCTGTTGAGTTAAGCGAATCAATTTGCGGTTTGGGAACATTATCAGTAGGATGTATTGCATTTTCTGTACTGAAGTGTTGAATTTGTTGCATACAAAATTCCATAAACATTTGCAGCATTGTGTTTAAATTAGCTGGTTGTGGACAAGTGCGATAACTATGATAGGGGGTCGAACAATTTTTACAAATCATTTGACATTCAAATGATGTATGACCCTGGAATTAAAATACGTACAATAGTTTAACTGATATTTAATTGAATAGTGTTGAAAATTCAAACTGTTCTTACTTTTTTATCACAAATCATGCATTTTTCGGAAGTCTTTTTTGCAGATGTTTTATACTTTTTAGTTAAAACTTTTTTAGTTGGTTTTTCATTTTCAACATTATCATCAACATCTTCCTCATCACTTTCATCTTCTAATACGATTTTGTTTTCCAAATTTCCTATACATACGACATCGTCTTCCGAGTTGTTTTTATTTTTCGACGATATGGGTTTTTCTTGCTTTTTAATAACCGATTCCTGGTTCTTCGGAAGTTCCTCGTCAGAAGATGACGAAGAACAGAACGATGATGAAGATTCTGGTGAAGCTTGTAATTTTTGACTTGGTTTTACTGGTGTTGAATTTGCAGGCGTAATTTTAGGTTTAAGTTTAATATTAAGTGGTGATGATGGTGCTTTAGAAGTTGAAGTCATTTCTGTCTTAGAAACTACAGGTGGTTTAATCGCAAACTCTGTTTCTTCTTCGCTCGAAGAAGATTCACTGGACGATGATGAGCTTGAAGAGGATTTTCTTTCTTGTTTAAGGTTTCTTGCCAAATCAGTTTTCTGCTCTATTTTTACAGAAAAATTTGTTTCAACAGGTATTTTAGGTGGTTCAGAAACTTTAGGAACAGTGGTAGTTATAGAAGCAGAATTACCTTTATCGCTTTTCTCAAGTGTAATTGGATTTTCTACTATCATCTGTACATTATCTTTACCATTTTCTGTATCATTTTTATATAATGACCTCTCTTCGTTATTTATATTGTTTTCAAAATTTAAATGCTGCCGTGGAATGAACAAGGGATTGATGGGATTTTTCCTAAACCACGGAACTATGCCAGCATCAGTATGCCCATTATTCTGAAAACTATTATCAAAAATATTGTTATCATCGTTGTGTTTCCAGTAAATGGATTGATTGTTTGAGTGCTCATTATCAACAAATTTTGGAAAATTTTTTTTGCCTCCACCAAATCGACCATTTTTTTTTTTTGCCTGTTTAAAATTTTCCTGTCTACTATTGCTCTGTCTTTGATAATGTTTATGGCCACTGCCTCCACCATTATTATTTTTCCGATTATTTTTCATATTGTTTGCTGTTAATTTATTAATATTATTTTTGGTAAATAAAACACTGCACGTGTTATAATTATTTACAAAACTCTGTACTAGTGCTGTAAGACAGTCGATAGTTTTTTGGCTGACTATCGATAGGTTTTTATCACTAGATACTATCGGAAAAGTTACCCACAGACGAGGCAACATTTGTCGAAACATGGGCATGTTTCACTAAATGTTGCTACGTGTGTGGGGATGTTTCTGGTTGAAATTCTTGTTACCTTCTTAGTTTCTCAAATATAAAAAATTTTTGATATTTTATGTTTCCAAACATAATGTTTCATCGTGTGTGGCGATGTTGACTATTTTTTCTTTCTCATTTTGTTGAGTTAGGTGCGTTTGCAACTCTCGGAGAAAAAAAATATGAAGAAAGAAATCGGAAAATGGCAACAATTGCAAATTGTGAGAATTGGAAAACAATTATAATTGAATATAAAAATTTTCCAAGTTTATGGGACATATAATATGATAGGTATAAAAACAAAATAAATAAAAACTTTTTTTTTTGTTTTGTGGTAGTATATTCACAAAATTCGTAATAGTAATGTTTCACTTTTAGTGTCATCGTCTGTGGTAAAAACTGATGAATGTGGCATCGCCTGTGGGTACCTTAAAAATTACTACAAAGTTGATTAACAACATATCGTTTACATTTGACAGTACTGGCAAGACCAATGATTACTATGTGTAATCTGTGGGCAAGGCAGTAAAGCTCCCTGTAGACCCTCCAAGCAATTGGTAGAGTGGTTTTCGATTGTCTACGAATTTTAACTACTTCGTCACATTTGGTAGTTAAACAGTAGATTTTTCGGAATTAAACAACAACAAAATACGGTAGAATCGCATTATGAGTTCTTAAATTATACTTTTTCGTCACTTTAGTGAGTTGTTCAGATAATTGTAACAGTTATACAACTGCAACAATGGCACAATTGAATATTTCACATATTATATTGACTTCTTCGCAACGATTTGCTGTTTAATAGTGAATATTACAAAAGCAAAATACGTAAAAGAGCACAGCTTGTATTTAAGTTGCCATGTGATCGGTGCTACGTGCGTGTAAAATAATATTAATATATAAAATTATGTAAAATAGAGTGAAATTTTTAATATTTGAAAATAGAAATAGTTATAGTATTGTACTTAAAATTGGGACTCCGAGGAATCCAAATGTTACCGAAAAAAAAAAATGTTCACGTATAAATGAGAGCACAAAACTGCCCAAACTTATTCTTCGGTTAGATTGGTTAAAGTTTTAATAATTTCTCATGCATATTTTTTTTAGAGCAAATGAAAATGAAATTGAAAATAATAATTTGATAATTATCTTTTTTAAAGGATATTAGTGATTTTTTTAAACTGTCTGTTTATTTAATGACTTTAAAAATTTTAGTGTGAAAATTAGTGTTTTTGTTAAATTTTTCTAGTGAAGATCAACAATAACTTTGAGTGAAGAAAGTTTGTAAATAAAAATTTGCAATAAAAAGATATGCTAGTTATAATATGATGAAAGTTTACAAAGTTAGTGTTTGAACAAATTTGTGATTTTGTGTAGTTTTCTTTAACAAAATTTGTCCACATTAGGTTCTTAACTTTAAAACATTAACAGCTATTTTGATTAAATGTAACGTAGATTTTTTAATATTTGTTTAACTTTAAGCTCATTTTTTTATATTTTACTTAGATTTCCCTTACAAAATCAAACAAAGATAAACAGTAAAATTACCCACTTTTTTATTATAAAGAACAATAAGAAAAAGAGTACTTTTTGGAGCCAACAGCGATACTACTAAATTTAATTGATATTAAACTTCCAAAGCGCTCTAATTCGTCATATAATATAGACACTAAGTGGATTCTTAAAGTAAATATTACCATAGTGGGACACTTCTTCCCGAACGATGTAACTACATCAATAAGAATTGAATAGCAAAAGCGATAGGTTTTTGCTAAATGGGGAAACTATTTAGATTATTTTTCGATCGAAATTGTTTGCAGGGGACTATCAAATAATCACACCAATTACATAGTTGTGTGAGTGCAGTCGTTCTTTTTCGGCTACACATACGCGTTGTCGGCAATGCTTAGTGAAAATCCAAAAGTTTTTATTTTCTTATTTTATGGCGGATTATTTGATAGTTTGCTGTTGTGATTTAGATAAAAATTTTATTTTCTTTGTGTTTGTTGCCATGAAAATATAAATATTTTGTTTCTTTTTACAAAATACAATTGTTGATTGCCTTGTTTATTTGTACGTCTCCGAAAAAGCCTGAATTAAACGACGCTAACACATATGCACTGATTGATGGGCTTATTTGATAGTCTCCAGTAGAGATGAGCGATATATTGTACATGTGATTTAATCACTGGTACTGTAAAATCACGAATCACAGTTGTGACCAAATTTTTCAAGTTACAGGTACTTGCTAAGTCGTTCTTTTTGTTTTTTGTTACATACATACAAAAATTTATGATATTTCACTGTCTGTGTGGGTAATAACGTTTTTTGAATGCTATGGCGAATAATGTTGCTGTTCCTTTTATTCTCTCTTCCATGTTATTAGTATTTTTTTAAGACAAAGTTTATTTGTTTAAGTATGTATGTATATGCAAGTAAACAGCTTTGAAAGCTCTTACAATTTATTGTTGTTTCTTTGCAAAGTACTTACAAAAGCTCGCGCATTGTACATAAAGCTAGGACGCATTTGATATAAGAGAACTAAAAACTGACAAGCCGTGACCACAATCACAGTTTTAAGGAGCAGTGATTTTTTAATCACGTTCACTAATCACGATGTTCTTTAAAAATCACGGGATCGCTCATCTCTAGTCTCCAGTGCCCTTAATGCTATGTTCATACGACGATATAAACCACTTGTTTCGTTCTCTGAAACTAGATTGCCAACGATGCTGTTCATATGATTCATTCTTGTGTAATTTTCACATTTTTTGTGTTGTTAGTGTGATTCTACAGGGTTGCGCAGAATGAGCTATATGGCTTAAATTGTTTATACCTTTTTTATTTACGCGATTGTTATTACTTTTTTTGTTTTCGAATACAGTACATTATTGGGGAATTTTTTGTAATTAGTTTTGAAAAAGGATATCCTATAAGTGATGTCCATTTTCTGTTTCGCACATACGTGTTCTTTTTGACATATTTTCCGTAACTTTTCGCAAAATTTCGGGCGTACACAATTACTTCCTTATACAATTAATTCACCATTAATTCCTCAGGCCTTCATCACAAAATGCTGAAAAAAAAACAATTAAGAAATATCATAATTAAAAAAGTTATAAAGAATTCAAACCATATACATAGCTCTTTCTGTGCCATCGTGTATTTTACACAACCAACACAAGTCATTTTGATAATTATTAATCGGGTTTAATTATTTTTGTTCGTTGTTCGATTGTATAGTTATTTATATGTTATTCTACAAGCCCTTTGCACAAAATGCTGAAAAAAACAAAGAAAATTTAAATATTAAAAAAGTTATTATGAGTTCAAATGATCTCATTCTGCGCCACCCTGTATTTAAAATATATTAAAATGTAAGTAAAAATTAAAAATATATGTATTATTTAAAATTTTACTTATATTATTATTTAATAATTATCACTTTATTTAATTTAACATTAATTTTTTTGATGATATGAAATTACTCCATAACCCTCTTGAAGATCAAAGGATAGGAGGATTATTTGGCTGGTCCAAAGGAAGGCAGATTCACTTCAATCTCCTCTAGGAATTCGACTACGGATTTGTAACTGGTTACCTTCACCCTGATAAAAAATTGAGTTATATCCCCGTATTTACCAAGAACCAGGTATTTGGCCCTCTGTTGACTATAACTTCTACAGTGGAAAATAATGTGACAGTCATCCTCCGCCACCTTGCAACGCTCGCACAGTCCATCCACTGCAGATGACACCCTCATCCTCGACAACGAGTGACGACTAAGGAAGTGAACCACCATCAGTCTGTTGATCGGTTTTATCTGAGGACCACTACGGTCCGGTTAGTATTTTGAAAACCATGCTTCCCTCATCAGAGATGGAAAAATGTTGCCATAATTAATGCCTTTCCTTCGAATCAAGCTTCCATAATTTCTTTTTCACTCTTTAAATAATCATCTCTCTATCTCTTTGATCGCATCCGATTTCGGCCACTTCATCTCCTGGCCTATGCCATTTTGAATAGCTTCCTTAGCCGCCTCATCCACAATGGAATTTCCTAAGATTCCCTTATGGGACGGGATGTAATGAAATTCAACATGTTCGATAAAACATGCTTCCTCAATCATGTTATGAATTTTGATGCAGATATCATAGTCTCCGGGCCTCTCAAGGTTGAAGAACACACTTTTACTGTCAGTCAATATCGCAATTCGTCTAAAACTTTTTTTAATAGCGAATTCAACAACTTTCATCGTCGTTACCAGCTCCGCCTTCATTGATGACACCAAGAAGGGAATTTTCAAACGCTGAAGCATAGCCGAGTCCACATGGTATAAAGCTCCACCCACTTTGCCATCCTTTATTGATGCATCCGTAAAAATAATTTCCCATTTTCCAATCGTCAGCCTTTATCTCTTCTAAGATATAGTTGCTCAATTATTTGTGGATTTGTGTTGTTCTTATTTCTGCCTTTGATGGTATAGAATTCATTCACTACTGCAATCTTTGGGGATCTTCTGATCAGCCGTTGCTGCCTCTCAATGTTCACTAGAATCTGATTGTACTTATGAAAGATGCGCACTATGCTGGTGTCGATAGCATCTCCGATAAGCCAGCTCCCCAATGAAAAATTTTTACAAGATCCTTGACGGTCCTCAATTCAAGACGGCTTTCAGGTGGCAACTCCCAAGCCATATGATATAAGATGTGGACCGGTGTGGATTTAACGATCCCCAGTGCCCTTCTTATTTGAGAATTAATGCAATGCACAAAAAAAATTTAACGTGTTTAGAAGTTCAACGCTGATTTTGTCAGAAAAGCAAATGAAGATGCTGCATATTCAATCTTCGACCGCGCGTACACTTTATAAAACTGCAAGGATCTCTTCGGGTCGATACCAAAACGGCAACCACTTAATGTCAACAAAAAACTACTTGTCTGTGTGATCTTATCCGCAGCACTGGCGACATGAGGCATTGCTCAACCACTTGCCGCCACAATTCTTCCCAGATACTTGATTTCAGTTTCCTGCTTGATTTGGGTATTGTCTATACTTATGTTCAAAGTTGGGGCCCTTTTACCAAAGGCAATAACCTTAAACTTCTGTAGGTTAACCTTGAGATCCAAGCTGTTACACTCAGATATAAATTTCCCTATCTTGCAAATTAAATGCATTTTTGCCTCGTCGAAACTATCGCCAAACGTTAGAATAAAATAATCGTCCGCAAATTGAAAAACAAAGCTCACCTCATCCTCGATCTCATGAAGCGACGCCGTATATAGGTTAAATAATAGTGGGTTCAAGCCACTGCCCTGGGCCAGATCGTAGCAAATCTATGTTTACATAATCGTATGCTTTTTCCAAGTCGATGAACGCTGCCATAACCTTTAAATCATTTGCCTGCAATATCCTGATGGTGTTCAAAAAATCATTTATGTAAAGGACTGTGCTCATACCCCTCCTTAAGGCGAATGACTTCGTCGGTAACAATTTGTTCTTATCAATATGCACCTCCATACATAATTGGTTTAACCAGTCTCTCAATGCATTTGAGAAGAACTGACAACAAATGGGTCTAAAATTACAAATTTCCGTGGAGTCACCTTTCTTAGGTATAGGGTGTATCTTGCTTGTTCTCCACGCCTGAGGGATTAAGCCAGATCTCCAAGTGTCACAGCACATTGAAAGCCTCCTTCTATCATCATCTGTAAGATTCAGAAGCATACGGTACGAAATATCATCAGCCCCTCTTGCAGAACCAAGATTTCTTCTCTCCAAAAATTCCACAAAAGCTTCATATTTAAAGTTAGTGTTGGTGTCCCTATTCACAAAGTCCCGCCATTCTACAAACACATTGGTCGAGTCCGGATTAGTAATCATCTCGAGGTAAGATTTCTTCTCACCCTCGCTCTTCAAACAGCCATACGTAGGATTATTTAATTTTTTCACATAGTATTGGGGGACTCTGGTTTGGAAAGTTCCTCCTGCAGCTTACTTAAGTTCTGCCGCTTACGCGCCCTAATGTGATTCTGAAATTCCGTTCGCATTAACCGCTGATATGGCATCCTCGAAAGACTTGATTTTATAGTACCGTAACCTCGCTGCATTTCTTAGCCTCAATTGTCTCGTTGAGGATTCATCCCACCATGATTTCGGAACATATTGTCTACCAGGACCAATGTTTACAGTTTGCGCTTAATAATCTCATCGAAGTCCTCGCTAATTCTTTCAATGTTGTCCGCGATTTCCATATTCTTCAATTCCTTGTATAAATTGTTGTACACCAGCTTACGCACTTTATCATTCACCTTACTATCCACATTGCCTTCAATGACTATGGGCTTATGGTTGCTGCCAGATATTTTTATGTCTAATGTTTTTCATAAAAAGGCAGAGGAATTCCCCCTCACCATTGTCAAGTCCAGAGTAAACTCTGTAGTCGGGACAAAAAAAGTTGTTGAACCATCGTTCAAAATATCATAACCATAGTTATGTACCATCCCCTCCAAAGATCGTCCCTTCTCATCCAGAACAGGACTTCCCCAGGTCGGCGATTTGACATTGAAATCCCCCAAAAATTATCCTCGTCAAATTCGAGCTGGTAAAATTTCATTATCTTGTTCATTTCGTTTTCCACAAATACTCCGTCTTTATCAGGTGGTATATAAACACTCACCAGATTAAAATTCTTCTCAAAGTTAAGCGTAGAAATTGATACTGCCTCTCAGACCGTTATCAACCTGTTAATAGAAAATTTGATGATATTCTTGATATAAATCAAACTCCACCATATCCGTAATTTCCTTATCTTCCTACGTATTTATAGTTTAACATGCTCGTGCTCCTGTTGTCCTTTAGCCAAGTCTCGGAGAGAATTTGTGACTTTGGTTGAATATACTGCAAACTTTTTAAATCAACAATATCATAAATGGTATAAATTTTGTTTTAAAACGAATGAATTTCAAATTACACCT
The DNA here is from genome assembly GCA_943735925.1 of Pollenia amentaria. Classification (NCBI taxonomy): domain Eukaryota; kingdom Metazoa; phylum Arthropoda; class Insecta; order Diptera; family Polleniidae; genus Pollenia; species Pollenia amentaria. Next base: position 178,822,441 of record OX031007.1, on the reverse strand, counting down.
GATCTAAACCTCAAAGAAAAGACCCACGCTCTACCCACAAGAGTAAAAGTTATACCAAATTCCGGTAATTACCCACAAAGTGGCAACACTGATGGCAAAACATTTTGTTTCAACCCTGTTTGGAGCGCGAAACAGGAATAAGAGAGCGAAACACGAATATTGCTGTCCGTGTGAACGTAGTATAATAATGCTAGTTCATACGACGATATAAACCACTTGTTTCGCTCTCTGAAACTAGATTGCCAAACATGCCCTTTATACGGTTCATTCTTGTTTCATTTTGACATTTTTTTTATTTAATACTTTTATTAATATTATATTATCATTTAATAATTATCACTTTATTTTATTTAACATGAATTTTGGTTTTGGTTTTTTATTTGTTTTGATTTTTTTAAGAGCTAGGTCAGATAAACTTACGATAATTTTTATCAAAATTGGAGATGATGGTACATTTTTCCTGTTTCGCAGCATGTTTCAAAATAAAACGACCTGTTTCGCTCTCAAAATTTTGTATGACAAAACAAGGAGTTTCAATCATGTTTGGGGCGCGAAACAGGAATGGAAGAGCGAAACACGAATATTGCTGTCCGTGTGAACATGGTATTATACCATAGTATTATACCAAGAAAATACATATTAGTTGCCAAAAACACTTCTAACTGTCTTCGTGACGCAGGCGTCCAAACAGTAATTAAGCCATTTCAATTTTGAAAAACATTCAAATGTGAATATTGCATGTGTAAAGGCTGTGTCAGATACAACTTCGTCGCGTTGCGTTACGGTTCTAACTTTAAAAGAAAAGCGTAAAGCAATAGGTGTATGGCACAATAAAAAGTTTTGTTAATTTTAAAAGCGGTTGTTAAATTACACATTTAATTATTTGTTATAAAAACAACAGTTAAACTCTTTATGAGATTTTTTGGAATTGAATTTTGCAAAAAAAAAAAAAAATTAAATAAAAGAAAATTATACTAGCTGATTATCAAAAAAATGAGAGTTGGCTAACTTTTCGCTTCGTTCTGCGTTAAAAGTACTTTTTGTGACATGTTTCGTATAAGTATTGTAACGTTACTGCCTTTTCAATAACGTTTTTTAGTTATTTTCTTTATAATAAACCTCTTGAGTTCTTTTATTGCAACTTTAAAATAAATAAAACACTTTAAAAACTTTACTTATAGCTGGTACTATTAACTATTCACACAACTTCATTTAGAATTTAGTCAATTATACCACTTATACTTGCGATCTACAAACTTAAATGTTCGTACTAATACTGATTATTGATGCCCACCTTCACGAGTATTTATACTCTGAGCGCTAACATCTAGGTGGCTGTAGTACATTCGATGTTTTCGAAATGTCTGTAACATTTCCGAAATTTCTGGAACATTCGAGCTTTTATTATCTTAACAGTTAATACCATTATGCATTATTATACATCAATAAACTAAAGCATACTTTATGGGTTAACAATAATCTTAACACTATTATGCTATACAATTATGTATAACAATTATAACATTACATTTATACTAGAAAATTCTGTACAGTTTTTTACATTGGAAATATGCATAGCTAATACAATAACAATTTTTTTCCAGAGTTTCTTTATTGAATCTTCATATATTAAATATGAACTAACAATAAGTAATAAATTCTTAATACTTTAATTCATGTCGTGCCAGTGCCCGACAAAAAATTTTCTTATCACGATGATTGGGTGAGTGCTGCAGAGTCTCTTCACCTTATTTTACTGCGTATTTTGTAATCATAGTTTTTACAAATGGCACGTTGAGATCCTTGTGGATATTCGAGGTTGAGCCAATTCGTCTTCCTAATGAAGAAAAGAAGCAATCTTAGTTCTTTGGATATGGAGCAGGTGGACTCACAGGTCCATCCCTCTTGCACAATTCCATAATACTCGCGCCGAATAAGTGACTTACAGTGAACCATTGGAAGGCCAATGAATTGATCAATGCTTGTGTCATCCATGCGACCACCTTCCTTGACCATCTCCTCTGCTATCTGGTTTCCCGGGCAGTCTGAGTTCCCTGGTATCCATATAAGCGTTAACCCTGAATGCTCAGCAATCTCATTCAAAGACATCCGGCATTCCACAGTTTACCTAGGTGTCCTGTAGACATCCGCAAGGGAAGCAATGGCAGCCTTGCTATCAGTAAATATATGTATATCTCCCAAAACGCGATAAAACTTAAGCCAGTTGGCTGCCCGCTTTATAGTCGACATTTCCGCCTGTAGGACACTGCATCCATCCGGAAGACGAAAGGAAACTTTTACGCCCAGTTCCTCTTTGTAGCAACCTCCGCCAACTCTTTCCCCCTTCCTTGAACCATCAGTGTATACCTCCAGGGCTGGTTCATGGAAGGTGCCCATGACCGACAGCACACTTCCGTGTGCTATATATATGTAGCGTACCTCGCGCCAAAGAAAGGCTCCGGGTGCAGTAGTCCACTCCCTCAGGGACAATCGAGCAGCCAATTATCCTGGAGTGGCCATAATCACGGGTCGACCAGCCGTGTGCCGAGTTCAACCGTGTCGCCGAGCATAGAGCTATCTGTATGGCCGTGATGTCCACCGGGAGCCAGTTTAGCATTGTAAACAGCGATCATTAATGCGATCAGTCTGTTACCTTCTCAAGCATCACACAGTACCTGCCCTTGTCCAGCGCAGTCCACCATACACCGTAATACAGAGTCGGCTTCACTACAGCCTCGAAGATCCAACTGACACACCTCGGGCCCATACCCCAGTTCCTGCCGATTGCACCTCTGCACGCATATATAGCAACAATTGCCTTTTCTATCCTCGTCCGGATGTTCAGCCCCCACGACAGCTTACTGTCCAAGATTACGCCCAGATACTTGGCGCTATGAGAGAACTTAAGTTCAGTCCTATTTAGCCTCGGAAGTCTCATGACCTCGGCCCTATACTTCCTCGTGAAGAGTACCAGTTCCGTCTTAGACGGATTAACACCCAATCCGCATGATACGGTCCAGGTGCTAAGTACCTTTAATGCAGCCTCCATACACTGAGACATTATATTCAAATGCTTCCCCGTAATGGCAACTGCAACATCGTCAGCATACGACACTGTTTTAATCCTCATGTCGTCCATCTTCGTCAAAATGGTGTTCATAGCCAGGTTTCACAATAGTGGGGATAATACTCCCCCTTAGGGAGTACCCCTGTTTACCAGTGTCTGAACGCTGGTTCCACCTATCGTGGAACAAATGACCCTATTCCTGAGTAGATTATCTACAAATCTGCATATGCCATCATCAACCTCCAGACTCCTTATGGATTCAACAATAGAGTCCGGATCGACGTTGTTGAAGGCCCCTTCAGTGTCGAGAAAGGCCACCAGAGCACACTCCTTAAATTCGAGTGATCTCTCAATAGTTCCAACTAATGAGTGGAGAGCCGTCTCAACAGACCTACCCTTTCTGTAGGCATGCGTAGAGGAGGAGTAAACACCTTGGGATGGTCATCCTCAAGTAAATGTCGATAACTCTTTCAAGAGTCTTGAGAAGAAAGGATGCAAGACTAATCGGTCTGTAATCCTTCGCTTCAGTGTGAGAAGTCTTCCCTCCCTTGGGGATAATGACCACTCTACACAAGCTCCAGCTCACTGGTACATACGAAAATCTAACGCATCCCCTGTATATAGCCATAAGTCAGGGTATAACCCGAGTCGAATTCCTCTGCAGGTCCGCCGGAATTATACCATCCATACCCGGAGATTTATATGGGCCAATGCTTTCGACAGCCCACTTAATCCTATCGTAGTCCATTGGGATGGACATAGGACCGCGCATCGATTCACAAACCTGATCCCGCAAGCTCCCTTGGGAGTTTCCAGGAAAGTGAGTGTTAAATTAAACCTCGAGTGTTTCCTGACTAGTCGTAGTCAAACAACCATCCGATTTTCGGATATAGGTCGGGACAACCCGGGGCTCGAAGCCATATGTAAGCTGTTTGTCTCACAGGATCCCTCCACACCGCTACAGAAGTTACTCCTAGCATTCCTTTTCGCCGATCTTACCAAGTTTCTGAATCTATTCAATGAAGACATACAGCCGTATGCATAACGAAAATTTGGCATGAAGTTAGCACAAAGTTTATTCATAATACACTTACCAAACTCTGGCTAACGATTTGCTAAACTCTTGTCAACAAGCTGCCAAACGTTTGCCAACTTGTGATAAACAGCTGTTTTATGTTGAATAATTTTGTTTGTTTTTTTTAATACACTGTTTTTTTTTTAGTTAAGAGTCCTTTTTTAAATATATTTTAATTTAAAAACATTTAAAATTTTTATATAAAGAGGGAAAATAAAAAAGATGAAATGAAATGACAAAACCAGCGATGATTAATGCAAAACGTGTTGCATTTTTGAGTATTATAATGTGGCATCATTAATATTCAGAGTTGATTTATTAAAAGTTAGCAGACGGATAAAATTTGTTATTAATAAACTCTGTGCTAACAAGCTGCTAAGCTTAATCGGCATTCTAGTTAGCAGCTCGTTGTGCGTAGTGTACAAACTGTGGCTAACTTTTTGTTATGAATACGGCTGATAGTGAACAACCTACGACAGTCTATTCTTGCCTGCGCAATATCAGGATCCCACCACGGTGGACGATCCCTACCCCTATGCACCATTGGCTTGCACGCCAAGAAAGTCGCCAACTGCAGTGAGTCTGTAAGTAGACCCACTGACGCATCGGCCCCTATTTACTATTCCTAAATTATAATTAATAATAAAGGAGAATAGTGACTCACCTCTTACATTCGTATTCGTACTACCCAAGATAGTGTGGTGCGCATTGGCACCGGCACAGATTATAACTGGAGTTCCAGTGACTTCTGCCCTCATTACTGCATCACGGATGAGCCGATTGGGTGGGTCGTGTCCGTGGTCATGCGCCATATATCCCGAGACCATCTAGACTATACCGTCCCGTGTCTCGAGAGCATCACTGTAATCAGAAAGAATGAAGATATTCAACGAGTTTTTAGCTAAGACACAATATCTTGTGTTACCTGTAAATTTCGCAAACAGTAGCTTGTAGCCTTTGAGATCAGGTCGCAAACCCGATCCATATGAATCCAGGGTTCTTGTACCATTACGGGCTCTTCGCCTCTTTCTACCACCCGGAGGAGCAATGCAGCAGATGCTACTTAGTCGGTCGTAAACTCATTACTAAAGAAGTCGACTTTTTAAGTTCTCCTCAGCCAATTGCTGCTGGAGTCCCACAAGGCAGCATCCTGGGTCCACTATTATACCTAATATATACTTCGGACATGCCAACTAACAACTACACCCAAACTTCAACATTTGCGGACGATACAGCTTTCCTAAGCGTGCACGAAAACCATCATGAAGTTACTAACAGGAGCATATATTTCAAATATAAATATGGTTAAAACAATGGAGGATAATAGTCAACGAGCAAAAATGCGTACATATAACATTCACCTTGCGTCGGGATTCATGCCCCCCTAATAAAATAATACCTCAGCATTCGCATGTTAAATATCTCGGTATACATCTATATGGAAATACCATATAGATGCAAAATTAACTCAAATGAATCTAAAAGCCATTCAAATTCATTGGCTTATTAGAAGAAAGAAATGTCCTTAGTCTCGATTGCAAACTTCTACTTTACAACTCTATCTTAAAACCAATCTGGTGCTACGGTATTCAACTATGGGGCCTCAGCTTCTAATATCGAAAAAATTCAAAGGCGCCAAAATAATATATATAATATATTTAAAAAGGCTTGAACTACACCCAAATCCACTAGCTCGAAATATCTTAAATGATGGCGGCTCGCTTAAGGTGAAGAGACTCTGCAGCACTCACCCAATCATCGTGATAAGAAAATTTTTGTCGGGCACTGGCACGACATGAATTATAGTATTAAGAATTGATTACTTATTGTTAGTTCATATTTAATATATGAAGATTCAATAAAGAAACTCTGAAAAAAAATTGTTATTGTACAGAATTTTCTAGTACAAATGTAATGTTATAATTGTTATACATAATTGTATAACACAATAGTGTTAAGATTATTGTTAACCCATAAAGTATGCTTTAGTTTATTGATGTATAATAGCTCAATTTAAATTCAGCCATAGTGTTAATGCATAATGATATTAGCTGTTAAGATAATAAAAGCTCGAATGGTCGAGAAATTTCGAAAATGTTACATACATTTCGAAAACGTCGAATGTCCTAGAGCCACATAGATGTCAGCGCTCAGAGTATAAATACTCGTGAAGGTGGGCATCGATAATCAGTATTAGTACGAACATTTAAATGTGTAGATCGCAAGTATAAGTGGTATAACTGACTAAGTTCTAAATAAAGTGTTGTGAATAGTTTGTAGTACCAGCTATAAGTAAAGAGTTTTATTTATTTTTTTAAAGTTGCAATAAAAGAACTCAAGATGTTTATTTTAAAGGAAATTAACCAAAAACGTTATTAAAAAGGCAGTAACGTAACAACACTTTATCCATATCTCATTAGGTATAAACTGAATCCTGTATCATTGAAAAATTTAAAGTGTGGTTCAAATGGTGCTTAAAGCATCCAGATTTATTAACCCATTTCGAGCCAATTTCCAATCGTCATACTTCTTGACTGACTTTTTTACAAAATTGACTATATCTTTAAATTATGTCGATATAATAATAACACTGTGCTAGAAGTTGACACTTTTTTTCTGTCAATCGGGGTAACTGGCGGGTAAACCCTACCTAGGGTAGCTCTTGTTTTACAGATACACCGTTATTTTGACAATGGATGAGCTTGCGCAACATATATTCGCGTAACTTAAAAATGGGTTCGTTTGTTGAATAAACTAAAAAAAACGAAACTCCGCAGCTCCATTGTTTTTTGTCCTTAACATTTTCTCAAAACATACTTGCCCTTTATCTCCACCCCTTAGGGGTGTTCCCATACAAATATGGCGGTTTAATGGAATTCTTAAATTTGGCGCCTATTATATAACCGATTACCACATATATTTTTTACTCAAACCTAACAAATCTAAGAATATAGCATATACAAATTTGAAGTGTGCTCTATAACATATAATGTTTGAATAAATATTATATCGACAACATTTTAAGATAAATGCAATTTTGTAGAAAAATCTTTCATGAAATATTAATTTTTTAAATTGGCTCTTAGCGCGTTAATAGGTCGGTATTTTTAATACATCATGTGAAAGATATTTCGAAGTACATTAGAGTTGGGCAAAATCGTTCCTTTTGTGGAATCGTTCCGACCGAAAGTTTAAAGGAACTCGGTCGTTCCTTTCGTTTATCGTTCCCGTTTTTTTATTTTGAACAATGAATGACCGAGGAACGAGAAAACTGCTCTGTCGTTAATAAAAACATGCCGTAGCAGGTGGTAAACGGGTGATATATTGATGAAATAAATTGCTTTGGATCACTTTTGTAATTGATTAAAAATTCGACCTTGTTCGAAGTGTTCAGAAATAAGTGAACGATACTCATGTAATGATGATTGCAATTGCGGAACGAGGAACGATACAGAAGTAACTATTAGAAAAGTCCGCACCGTTCCTATTAGGGAATCGTTCATTGGAACTAGGTCGTTGCGGAACGACACAACTCTAAAGTACATACTTTCTAATGATACCAATACTTTTAAGATTTAGTTTTTACCTAAGAAATATTGATAAAGTGCCTGCAAATTTTACGAACCATAATTCCTAAGCCACGCGCAAAAAATTGGTATATTACCATTTTCATTAGGCTTCGTCCTAATAGAAACTGAAACACATGAACCAAATTTCAGTCGCACGTACATACATATGTATTTTATATTTATTCAATTCACGAAAGCCTACAAGGCCAAATGGATTACATAGTATTTCTATAAGTAGACACAATTACTTAAAACTAGCCCTAGTTGTGCGAAACATGTATGTGTGTATATTACAGGAATTAGGAAAGAAAAATATTACATACATAATATACATATGTACATAAGTGTCAGATGGCCAGTGATAAAAGAAGAAAAGAAAAAACAGAAATCTATATTACAAGTTGTCCCTAAAGAGTGTGTGAGAATTATGAAGACTAAGCGAAAAATTAAGAGCATTGTATGGGATAACACCAGTGCTGCCTAGTTTTTTCTTCCCCCCATAAAAATTTAAAAACCCCTCAAATTCGACGTATTTGAAAAAAATCCACCCAAATTTAAAGGCTTAGGTAATAAATGCATTTCAATTAATTTAACTTGACTCACTTTTAAGTTACATTCTAATATCAATACCTAAAATAAAGCAAAAATCGCAAAATGTGTAACATTTTACTGAAATTCCCCCAAAAATATTTTTTTTTATAGTTTCTTGAATATTTTCATTTTATAAAATATCTTAAAAAACAATTTATATACAGTTTAAAAAAAACTGTAACATGTGTACAATCATATATAAACTATATACACACTCAAAATTGAACGTTATTTCGAAAATGGAGGAGGTGGCACAACATACTTATATGTACATATTCGCGTAACTCAAAAATGATTTAGTTTATATGAAATTCCGCAATAAAATTACCTTTAAGAAAGGCTAAACTTTTTTCTTATCTCCGCTGTCGTTTTAGAAACATTTTTTTTTTTGGCAAAAATTTTTTTATTATCAAAATTTCGAAATTTTTGTTTCTTTAAAAATAATAAAAAATTGGAAAATGAAGTTACTCTTTTAATTTTTCTAGACGTATAAAAAAACGAAGTTGCAAGGATATTCAATAATAATTGTGTTACGCTAATATATGTTGTGCAACGTACTCCATTTTCGAAAAAGCGGTATGTCTCGAAAACAAAAGCTAACCTTAAAAATCGGTAAGCACCATTGGATTCACCGTACCCGAATTAGGTTAAAGCGCCAGGTGCCCGCTTGCCAACTAGCACAGTGTTATTATTAACACAAAGTTTATGATAATGATTAAAGTGTTTAATTTTGGATGTGGCTCGCTGTATGTATCTGATCAAAATAGAGTTTGTAGAAATTTGCTATTTTTTAAATATTAGATTTGAAAGTTTCTTTAAAAATATCGAGTGTTGCCAAATCCTTTTTGTTAATTTTCATCTTATCGGAATTAAAGAGATTAAGCATTTTAGCTGTATGATTAAAGTTGTGACACATATTTTTCAATAAATACTTCACGCTTTATTTTTTTAATATTTTCAAAAACTATTTTTGCTCAGCCAAAAATAAAAACGGTTAAAGATATCAAGTATTACTTATGTATTGTTATGTACAGGCAAGCAAATACTGAAACCCCGCTAAATATAAATTTATGCCCCCAAATTTTCCCTTTAAGAATATGTACACCCTAAATTTGCCCCTAAACGAAATAAAACCCCCATAATCTGGGGGGAAACCCCCTAACCTGTACACTCTGGATAACACCGTTCCACGGTCTGGATATTCTAACAACAAACGACCTCACCATATACATACATTAGCTCTGTTTCTTTACTCTACTTTGGGATCCCTCGGGATCCCAATTTGCACGAAAAGCGTTCCCGAACTTTAAATTTGTGTAAAAGAGAGCGAGTTTGAGAGAATAAAATTCTTCTTCTTGCACGAAACAGCCCAAACTTTTTCTTCGTGTAAATTGTTAAACAGATGTAAAACATAAACAAAACAAACAAAGGTATGGAAAAAATGCTAATGAACAAATTTTGGAAAGTGTTGTGGAATAAAATAGTGGTATTTAATAAAAAAGTTTTATATTACAATATCAAGAAAAATAATGTAAGTTGTTGTAAAAGTGTTTGTATTGTTCTATTTTTGTTAATAGTAGTTTATTTCGACAGATAATATACAATTTTTCAAAAGTGGCGCAACCTTTTATTGGTTTGTTAAGACTGTCAAAACACTGACTTTTTATTTTGTGCTTAAAATGGTTTTTTCTGTTCCCGTACTTTTGTGTAATTTTGTATCATAGTGAGAGAAATGTATGCTTGCTCTCATTTTCACGAACTTTACCCAAAAAGAAACAAAGCTATTGTATTAATTCTAAGACATATAACCGCTGAAGTACGAGACGAGTGTGAGAAAGTGAAAAGATTCCGTAAGTATTGCGGGCATCCATATTTTTCTATTTTATAACTGATAAGCCGGAAATTATCAAAACCGTTGAAATACATACATTCATTCCTAGAAAATTAACTACATAGGTACAAACATATTTAACTAGTGCACTTCCGTAACATTCTGGTTTAAAAACAGTATTGGGAACTAAAGAGCTATCAGTTTTTAAATACATTTTGTATATCCAGAATAGGCTAGCCAGATTTAACATTCGGAAAAACAGAACATTGAATAAAAAAACTGTTCAATCAAGAAAAAAACAGAACGTTCTTTTTGACAAAAACATAACTATTTCAATAGATTCAATAAGCAACAACAATATTATAAAAAATAAATACCTACACTTAAAAAGTATAGCGCTAAAGGAAAGATTTACATTTTATGGCGAAATTACACCATTTGCGTTTAAAAAGCAAACACCACAAACGAAGCATTTGGCCATAGTTTCATGTTCCAATGTAACTTACAAATGTGTAAATATTTTGGTTTATGCCTACATATGTATGTTATTTTGAACTTGTTATAAAATGTTTTTTTTTCAAAATATGAAGACAGGATAACAATAACAATGATGTAAGCCATGACTAACATCGAAAGAGACAAGAGAAAAAAACCTAACTTAGCTTAAATTAATCGTGTAAGTTGGAATTTCTTTAAACATATTGATATTTAAAGCAGTTTTCACCACACACGTAGTTACAAAAATTGAATAGAATTAGAGAAAATGTTTGTTTCCTAAATTTATTTTTAATTTCAAACAGTTTTTAATTTATTTAAGGTAAATTTCACCAAGTTCAGCAATAACTAACTATTATTATAACTGCGCCGTCTATGCAGATGATCTTTATTTAGCGAAGCCGGTATTAGTTATACCATAGGGGAAAACATCCTTGCGCCCGGCCGAAGGCCGTCTATGCAGAGCATCTTTAGTTGGCGAAGCCGGTATTAGTTATACCATAGGGGACAAAATCTTTGCGCCCGGCCGGAGTCCGGCTATGCTATAGTGCTTAAGTAAGCGAAAACGGTGTTTGTTATACCATAGAGAAGTAGATCCTTGCGTTCGGCCAAAGGCTGGCTATACAGAGAAGTTGTTTTACGATGCTAGTGTTTGTTTTTTTTTATAAAATTTGTATTACACTTTTATTTAAATAAACTACATTCTTTCCTAGTGTACTTCCGTAACATTTCGAAGTAAAATGAAAAAAAACTGCAATGTGAGCTAAAGAGTTTAAAGTTTTGAAATAAATTTTGTAGGTATATTCAGAAAAATCTGTTCAAGAGCTTTAAAATGATATTGGCCATATACGTTTTGAATTGTAATGGAAAATCGCATATTTATATGAAAACTTTTAACGTCCATAAATCGAAAACTAAGCGTTTGCGCAAATTTTTAATTTAATCTTTTCTTATTTTTCAATTTTCTATAACCCTATTTACCTATTTTTATATTTGGAGCTTCGCCGGTAACCTAGATTTGTTCCTTTTTTTCTTTTTAATTTTCTATCACATATGTAAACTTTTTTGTAATTATAAATTTTCACGTTTTTCATTTTACCTTACTAAGAACTTAAAACTCAACGATTACAATTAGACACGTCGCTGTTTATGTACATATTAATATTTAGTTAATTTTTTTTTTTATTTTTTTTTATCTTCATATTTTTAACAACATTTTCGAGAGAGTCACCAAAAGCTAATACAGTAGTTTTAGTTATAACACTACGCATTACGTTATTTTGTTTATAGTTCAACCTCTTACTATCAAAGTTTTCCAAAATGTCCGTTGAGATAAGTTGTTTCACATCAGCTTTAAAATCGTGTTTTTGTTCAACATTTCCTTTTTGGCCTTTGATTTTATTTTTTGAATTTTTCTTGGTAGTATTGTTTTCTTCTTCCTCACCAAAATCTTCCCATTTGGTAGTTTCGTGTTTCTTTTGTTCAATTAAAGATTTTCTGTAATTGATTTCACGTTGTTTGAGGGCTTTCTTTGCCTCACTACTGTCCATGTTAGCTTGCAGAGATGCTTGTTCCTCTTCACGTTTTTTAAAAACAATTTCGTCCTTGTATTTATTCCATGGTGTAGCATTTTCAGGTTTAGCACCTTGTGCAACTTCATTAAATTTGTAATTCCCGTTTTTACAATTTTTGTTTCCCTTTCTATCGCCAAACTTTTTGTTAAATGATTTGTGGACACCTCCTTGATGCTTATTAAAAAATTTTTTATCACCACCACCGCCTCCAAATTTTTTCGGTTGAAATTTTGTTTTACCCCAATCTTCCACACTTTGTTGAACATTTTTGGAAGGTTTGCTACGAAATGGATTATTTTCCATTATTCTACTTGTTTATTTAATGTTTTCTCATAAATGTGCAATTGGAAAATGTTAACAAATGTAGGGATGGGCAAGTTTAAAAAATATATCGATACATATCGTATCGATATGTTTTAACAATATCGATATTTTTAATTAATGAATATCGAAAGTATTTCGCTGAAATTATTGTTACCACATCGTCTTATGAACCACAGATGAACATTATGATCTAAACCACTTGTTTCGCTCTCTGAAACTAGATTGCCAAACATGCTGTTCAAATTCTCGGTTCATTCTTGTTTTTTTTTGACATTTTTTTGTGTTTGTTATAACATGTTCACACGGACAGCAGTATTCGTGTTTCGCTCTCCCATTGCTGTTTCGCGTCGCAAACATGATTGAAACCACATGTTCAGCGTTACCGTTGGTGCTACTAAAGTAGAAATTTGCCACTTTTTCGACTGCTTGGATACTATTTTGCTACTTTAACAAAATGCACACAAAAGTGGTACTTTTTGTTATTCTGGCCACTTTTTTTTGATACTTTTTGCTAAATGAAAGATACTTTTTTGTACTTTCTGTTTTATTTAAACTCCTAGCCTTATGCCCAATTTTCAGGATAGTATTTAAATCTATATTATGTTAATTTTCATAAAAACTTAAATCGTATTTAATTACAGATTGATTTTTTGAGTTTTATATGAAAAGTCTTATTTAATTAAGATAAAAGTATGGTAGCACTACTAAACCCAAAAAAATATCATAAAAAAAGTGTAGTTATTTACAAAGTGGTCTCAAAAAACAGCTGGTTGTTATTACTTTGTCTGTTGTTTTTGTATTGCTGTGATATTGAGGCCACCTTGCTAAGTTAATCCAATTGAAACTTAAGTTGGATTTAAATGTACCACATCGGTGACTTAAGTTTCATTTAAGTGCTTAGTGAAGAAGAGAATTTTGTATTTAAAACCATTTTAAACATATATGTGTTTTAATTTCAATCCTGAAAATTGGCCATTAATGTAAGTTATACTTTTTAGCCTGGCCTTTACACATGCAAGTCTAATGTACACAAGTGATTGAACGAGTAGTAAAATTTATATGAAAAGCAATCATTGTTTTGAGTTTTAACTTGATTGCTAAAACAATTATTAAAGTGTTTGCTTTTTTTTAATTTTATATAAAAATATGTTTTTTTTTTGGCAAATATACATAAAGTAGACAATTAATTTAATTTTAAAATATCAATCTCATTAAAAAAAAAAAAAAATAATATAAATTATTAATGCCATCTGTTTATTATAAAATCAACATTTTCATGGTTTATGTCTTTTTTTATTCTTTCCGACAAATTATAAAAATGTAGAATTTTTCTTTTATAATTTTTTTTTTTATGAATTTTGGAAAACTTAAAAAATGTAACGCCATTATTTTCTGAATATCTCCGAAACTGTTAACAGTATAAAAAACTATTGTTAATATAATATTTTTTTTTTAATTAGGCTTAAGTTCATTGAATTTAATTTTCATTAAATTATTTTTTATGAAGACAGGAATTTAAGAACATGAAATCAATTAAAATTTTTTTATTGATAATTTTTCATTCTTCACTGCGCTGAGATTTGAACCCAGGCTTTCACGGACAGGTTGCCCATACTAGTTTCGATTGTAACCACACAATCTCGTCAGTGGGGTTTGCCGTTTAACTCACTCGGCTATTGAGGCCGGGCGACGTCAATAGTCAAACATCAATCCTTAAACCAAATTGTATTTCACCTTGGTAGATCGAAATTTACTTTTTGAATGAATGATTATCTATTTTAATTGATTTACATGTTCTTCCTAACTTCTGTTTTTTCGTACCTTTTGTCAAGAATTCTTCTTGAAATCCAAAGTACATTTTTTTGTTTTTCATGTTTTTTTTTTTTTTTTTTTTTTCTTTCTTTTTTCTTGCTGACCTTTTTCCGCACAACTTGAAGGACAAATGTAAACATAGCTCGTGCCTTAGCTGATAACAATACTAGTATTGTGGTTATTTTGTTGAACTGTTAATGGTTTTTAATCCAAATTTAGATATTTTTTTTTTTTTAATTAGGCTTAAGTTCATTGAACTTAATTTTCATTAAATTATTTTTTATGAAGACAGGACTTTAAGAACATGAAATCAATTAAAATTTTTTTATTGATAATTTTTCATTCTTGACTGCTCTGAGATTTGAACCCAGGCTTTCACGGACAGGTTGCCCATACTAGTTTCGATTGTAACCACACAATCTCGTCAGTGGGGTTTGCCGTTTAACTCACTCGGCTATTGAGGCCGGGCGACGTCAATAGTCAAACATCAATCCTTAAACCAAATTGTATTTCACCTTGGTAGATCGAAATTTGCTTTTTGAATGAATGATTATCTATTTTAATTGATTTACATGTTCTTCCTAACTTCTGTTTTTTCGTACCTTTTGTCAAGAATTCTTCTTGAAATCCAAAGTACATTTTTTTGTTTTTCATGTTTTTTTTTTTTTTTTTTTTTTTTTTGTCCTTCTTTTTTCTTGCTGACAAAAATGTAAATCATTTAAAATAGATAATCATTCATTCAAAAAGCAAATTTCGATCTACCAAGGTGAAATACAATTTGGTTTAAGGATTGATGTTTGACTATTGACGTCGCCCGGCCTCAATAGCCGAGTGAGTTAAACGGCAAACCCCACTGACGAGATTGTGTGGTTACAATCGAAACTAGTATGGGCAACCTGTCCGTGAAAGCCTGGGTTCAAATCTCAGCGCAGTCAAGAATGAAAAATTATCAATAAAAAAATTTTAATTGATTTCATGTTCTTAAATTCCTGTCTTCATAAAAAATAATTTAATGAAAATTAAATTCAATGAACTTAATAATATAAATATTAATCATGCCCATAATTATTAATAGTACATAAATGTAGCATTTGTCCTAAGACTTTCACGATAAATACCTTATTTTTTCGTTATATACCTGGCATTCAGATAAATGATACAAACGTAAAATGTTTTTCCTTATAATCTTTGTATAAATTTTTTAAAACCAAAATAGTACTTATTTTGCAAAAAATTTATCACCACTAGTTTCTGAATAACTCCGAAACAGTTGAAAATATAAGGACATTTTATTTCTTACTTCGGGCGAAATATTGGGCTAGCCCATAAAAAACTAGACGTGATAGAACCAATCTTTGAACAGATTTGGATTCAGCAATTATAAAAGTCAATTATAATCAAATATAAAAGTTATTGCTCCCGACTTTTTCTGTTTTTTGTTATTATGTAATGTTTTCTGTTATGTTTATTTATCATTTATAAAATGTTATTTAAAGTTTGAAATGAATTGAAGAAAATATGTGGAAAAAACATAATTTATTGTACTTGTTTTGATTTTAAAAGAGGTGCCCCTTTTCCTTCTTAAGTCTGCTTTTTGGTGGCACTTTTTTTTGTAAATATCCCCTTTGTTTGGTAGTTTTTGAAAATCTCCAATGGTAATGCTGCACATGTTTTGTCACACAGGAATGGGAGAGCGAAACATTAATATGTCTGTCCGTGTGAACATGCTATTAAAAACAGTTTTCGAAAATAAACAGTAAAGTACAGCAAGTTAAAGTACCACACAGTTATTTTAATTTTGTTTGTGACTTTGTACACAAACAAGTTATGGTACATAACTTTTGTGAGCTGACGAACAGAAGCACTTAGGCATCTATTACGGTTTACAACTCAACCCAGTTGAGTAAAGTAAGTAAAGATCAGTTGTAAAGTGTCAAGAGTACGCGTAGGTGTAAATATGTATAATTGTTTGTGGACATTTGTAAGTGGTAAATGAAACATCGAAAATTGTTGTAGTGCTTTGCATTAGTCAAGTTAAAAAAAAAAAATTATGACTGCTCTTGTTTTTTATGATTTGAATTTTTTTAGTTAAATATCTGTTGTTGTTTTCTACATTCATACTTAAATTTTAGATAATACTGAATAAGTACCTCAAAAGAACTTAACACGGACTCTAAAAAAAGTTCGGTAAGTTATCTAAGTGCTTGTGTCCATCAGCTCACAATAGTTGTGTACAATATTTTGTTTGTGTACAAATTCACAAACAAAAAATAAAATTTAGAGTTTGTGTGGTAAGACAAGTACACTACGTTAGTGTACAGTTTTTTTTTCGAACTCTGTTTAAAACTTTCGTACGTAAGCGCGTCTGACCAAAAGTTTTACAAGAATGTTCAAGCGTGTGTGATAAAATAAAATAGATTTTTTTTCCGTGAGGGCGCGTGAGATGGTCAACAAACAAATTTATGGGCATTTAGTGGGAGGGAGACTTCCAAAGATCGATTCAAAAAAGTCATTCATTTTGGACCAGCCGTTCAGCTGAAAATTAGTTTGGCCAAGAAAAAAGGAAAAAATTCCCTATATTGCAAAGCTGACATTAAAAAATTTGATCAGCATTCTTGTGATTTTTTTTCTTTTGTAAGTTTTTTGACATATGTCGCACTCAAATAGATTTACTCTGCACTTGTTTTTCTTGGTAAGCTATTCGCAACTTTTTTGCGGATAGCAAAAAAAATTGCAAATAAATACTCGTTGAGCTTGTTTTCCATCCAATCAACTTTTAATTATGTTTCTTTAAGCTAGCTATGTAACAAAATTAGTGGTTTATGATCTGTATGTAATTTAAATTTTCTTCCATATAAATAGTGTCGACAAGCCCAAGCGATAGCAAGAAGTTTTATTCCATTTCGTTCTTGAAGCGAACGCTTTAGGAAAATTATTCTGAGATAGCACAGCACCCCATGCGAAGTTGTTGGCATATGTGGTAAGTATAAATTCTTTTTTGAAATCAGGACACCTTAATACCATATCTGAAGTCAGTATTTTTCTCAACTTTTCGAAAAATTCTTTTTAGTCGGTGTAATTTTAATTGATCTGAACATATTTTTTCAATCTCAAAGTTAGCGGTCTCTGATTTCAAAAAAACTCGCTTTAATTTAGTGACAATTTTAAATTATCTACCCTAAGCGCCGGACAAAAAATTGCAAGTTGAGAGCGTCAAGAGAGAGACAAACAAATTCTTGCAAATTCTTACTGGTAAAATTTTTACTTGCAAGAATTTTTGAAACAGCTGTTTCATGTTTTTGTTTAGAAAACAAACTTTTCCAAAAGAAGTTTTAAATAAGGATATTATGCAAAATTTATAAGTTAATGTTGATTTTTAAAATTATTAAAAATATTTATGCGATAGGAAATCATACTTTTGTTGAACCTTGGACAGATATTTCGATATTTTAATTGTTAAATAAAATAACGAACCTGTTAAAAAAATCCCTTATGTATTTTGTTTTGCTTTTAAACGATCAGGTGTTGGTTTTAGTACTGTGAGTATAATGGTTACCTAGATACCCGATACTTAACACTATTGCAGTATAATACCTTAATAGTTAAACAATTTGTTTGCAAAATTAAAGATTCTTTTTAATTATAAAATAATTTGAGAAATTTTCATTGTTTACTTTTTAACGCATTTACTCGTTTTTACGTTATTTATCCCTATAGATTACACATATTTTATTAATGTATCTCCTCAGTACATTATTTATCTTTCTTTGGAATGATGCCGTGGAATTTTTTTTTTAGCCTAAATGGCATGCATTTCAATTCGTAATGGCCCTCGTTAGAAGATCGTTAGTAAAGAAATTTATTTTTTTCTGATCATTTTCTTCTACTTCTATCTGTTAGAAACCCTTTGTTCAATCTAATGTTGAAAAATTATTTGCTCATCCTAGCTTATCTTAAACGTCGTCAGTAATAGGTCGGGTTATGTTAGGTTCAATGGGCAGCCGATACGAGGTCGGCTCACTAGGGTCCTTATAGCGATCCCCTTTGTGATACCCTTAGCCAGCGACAAGAGTCAACCGGTATTCACCAGACTATTCTCCAGAAGTCACCGCAACCTCGAACCACCCGACTCCCTGCAGAACAGAGAGATCGATTTCAGTTCCGCATTCAGTAATAGGTATGGGATATTTATTTTCTCTCGTACATTATTTAGTATCCTATAATCTATGACTTTTCTCCAATTTTTATCTCCCAATTAATCTTTATTTAAATATTCTAATCTCAACTGTTCGTACTCTCCCAATTCATCCAGATGATGTAATTCGGGTAGTTTTTCTATATCACTTATTTCGCGTTTAATTAATATTTCATGTTCATTCTCATTCTTTTCCTCGAAATAAAAAGGTAATTCTTAATTGTTAATTACACTGTGTCACAAGTTTTCGACAAAGTCGTGACCAAACGAATCTGGCACCTAAACTTTTTGTAAATTGTCTACTGAATCCGAATGTGAAGTCAGAATGGTTAAAAGTAGAACTATTTTCGAGATATTCCAAAATACCCGTTATTTGTGTTTTTAAAAAAGATGATGACACTTATGCAAATATCTTTAAAAATATTGGATAGATGATGTATTTCTTTTTTTTTTTTTAAATAAAAGATAATGAAACCATAGTGGACCAATGTTCAAATTTCACAAAAACTTAAATTTTTTTTTTTGCAATTTTGCTCTTTTGAACTTATTTTTTTTTAAACCAAACAATAAATTTTTTTATGTTTTATCACTTACGAAGTTAGCTTATTTTAATACGAAGATTTTTTGTCCAATAGGATCCAGATCGGTGCAAAAATGGCAAAATTACAGAAGATTAATTGAATTATCCCACTATTTCGATTTATATTATTAAAAAAAAAAAAATTTATAAAATTATATTATTTCTTATGTCGGGATGTTGTATGAAGGTATGTCCAGAAAAAACAAATTAAAAAAAAACAGCCAATTGTAATGAAATGTAAGAAAAGATAAACACACTGTTTATTGTTGTGGCTTTGTTGAAGCTTTGATATTGTTACACGTATGGCCTGAGTGTTTAAAATTCTTATTCACTTTATAGTCTTATTTGTATAATAGTCTTTGGAAAAAGTTTTCTGACGAGCTGGCCTAAGCAACTAGAGAAATGCGCATAGGAATTAGCTTTCCCTCAACAATAATTTTAAGCGTTTTTATCAAAAATAAAAATTGGGAATTTAGCACGAGTTACATATTCACTCCTTTGTCTATTAGTATTGGCTGGTAGAAGTGTAGGGAACCAACATCATATTACATTTACATTTTATGTTCCCACATTTTTTCCAGACAGTAATATTAAACGCTTAAAATAAATATAATATTACAATTTTCTATTCCCATAGTTTAGCTTTTTTACAAATACAAAATTATTTTTAATTAAAAATTTAGTCTTAAGATTCATTTAAAATAAATAAGACGTTCTAAAGAACGTCAGAAAACAAATACTTATATATTTTGTTTTATTTAAAAACTGTTTCTTCCCAAACAGTTAACTCACGCTATAAATAAATCTTATTAATATTAAATTTTGTATTCCCGAAAATAACTTTTGTTATTAAAATTTATATTTTTTTTTAAAATTTTCGGTTGAAAAAAGCAACTCGAAAAGAGTTTGCTCTTTTGCTCTGCAAAAAATTATCAATATTTTTAAGAAGTTTGAACTTTTGTCCACTGTAACTCTGTCATAACTCAAAATCGCCAAAGCATTTATTTTTAGTTTTTGACAATAATATATGTATTTTTAGACTAATAAAAAATATTTTTTTTTATAAAATTTGTTCCGTATCTCTAAAATCCGCCTAAAATTCAAAAAAAGTCGCCATGATATATTTTGCTTAATTTTTATTTAGAACAAAGTAAAAATGATTAGTGAACATAAAACAGGGGCAATGTATAAAATACTTTATAGTAGTCTATTAAAAGCAACAAGAAATGAATTTTTGCGGTAAGTATTTAACAAAAATTGGATATACAATACATCTGAATGTAGTTGCAGTTCTATTATATACCTTGAATGCTATATACTTCACCAAGAAGACTCCCTTTTTGTCTTAATTTTTGGAATACATTGTGAAGGTACAAAATAAATGCAAGATGTACTATTTACATTCATATAACTTTTAATTCGTAAAAACGTGTCGTAAACTACATATCGCATTCTACTTCGAAGGCGAATTTCATTATTTCAACACAGGCGTTGCTAGTTGTAATAACCAGCATATAAAGAACAGCCAATGCAAGTTCCCTAAAATGGTATGTACCTGCCGTATCCTTGTAGCTATAAATTGTTAGCCTAAACTGATTTAAATAAGATTGAATATCATCATTAAAATTCTCTTTTAACAAATGGTACTTTTTCCATTGTGATTCATTAACATCCAAAGGTACGTTAGGATTCATAAAAATCTTTAAAATATCTTTAACAACAACGAATTTTATCTGTGATAATTTGTCATATTTTATATCGAAAACATGTTTATAAACTTTAATTATATTAATTTTTTTAAGGAATTCTACTTATTACTTCTTTCAAGATCACATTTAAATGTGAAAAAAAATTTCCTCGAAGACTTTCCTTATCTTCATCAGCCGTTTCAACATAATTTAGTTTTAAATACTGGTTATACATATGAATGCATAAAATTTCATACATTGAAATACTAGAATAAAAAAATATTATTTCTTCTTATTGAATTTAACAAATTTTAAAACAAATTCATGGCTCATCAAAAATAGCCAACAATACGCCAACTATTTTAAAAATCGCCATGTTTGGCGAGAAATCGCCACATCTGACAGCCCTGATCATATTATATTTCATTTAAAAAAAGATGTACATAATATGTCTAATATTTTTGAAGATATTGGCATTTAAGTGACATCATCTTTATTAAAAACACAAATAACGGTTATTTTGGAATATCTAGAAAACTGTTCTACTTATGACTATTCTGACGTCATATTCGGATACAGCGGACAATTTTATATGAAGGTTGGGTGTCAGATACATTTGGCCAAGGCGAATTCAACTGGTGGTGTCGAAACGCCATCTGATTTTGACAGTTCGAGCTACTTTGTTTTGATCTGTTAGTGTTTTGTTAGGAATGGTTGACATATTGGACAGTAAACACTAACAATGTAATGCAAAAACCCCTTTGTTGTTCCTGTTGTTTTTGGATAGTTGTATTATCTACACCACCTGTAGTTGAATTCGCCTTGCATTTGGTCAAAAAACTGTCACGTATACGCAAAGAAAAAACATTGTTGATACAATCGCAAACTATCATTCATGTTTGTAGTTATGATTGTGTCAAACACGTCTTCAATAACAATATATGTTCAGACATGTTTATAGCTTATAATTGTCTCAAAAATATTATTAATAAAAAATGTATTTAACAAATTTTATGTTTTATTAAAAATACACTTGTCGGCATAAGTATTTTGACGAAATAAAAATCGTGCATTTTTACGTTTGATTTTTAAACGGCTTTTTTAAAAGTACTTGTTTGTTTTTTCCTTTTTATTTATAAGTTACAACATAATATTGTTATAGTAAATTC
This sequence comes from Pollenia amentaria, assembly GCA_943735925.1. NCBI lineage: Eukaryota > Metazoa > Arthropoda > Insecta > Diptera > Polleniidae > Pollenia > Pollenia amentaria. The sequence goes on along the minus strand of OX031007.1, from coordinate 178,800,471 downwards.
AAAAATGTTAAGGTAAACGGTAAACATATTAGGCAAATATGAACAAAAATTGTCGTAGCGACCATTCATTAATCATGTTTTTTCTCTGCGTGTAGTGTTATTAATTGTGGGGGTACAAGTGCCGAATATAAGAAAATTGAGTTACATGCAAGATTCAACACTTAATACCAATATATATCCCTCGACAAAAAGTCAGACCTGTATGATGATCTCAAAAGACGGTATTTACCAGAAACCAATATAACTTTAAAGCTTATTTACTCAGAATTTAGTTTTTTGCACTTGTACCCCTTTGCTTTTAAGCGCCACAATTATTAAACCTTTCATAAAAATATTACAGTAACTGATTGTGGGTTATTAAATTAATTTTTCGTAGTTTGAAATTGAATACAAATATAGTTATATTACGAATAACTTAATTTTTTAACATTTATGTTGGTTATTCAAAACTACCAAAAAATAATATTTTTCCGTACTTATATTGTTATGTAGTTTGATTTTTTGTCGGTTCAAATATATTTTTTTAAAAGTAACTACTAATAAATGTTACGTAATATGCTGTTAAATAAATAAAAATTTAAAAATTAATGTAAAATTAATTTATTTTAAATGAAATGTGAATGATTTAGTTGCTTAGAAAGAATTTTCTGTTGAATCTACCTACATAATATTTTGAGTGCATATTCTATAATTCGAATTATTATCATGCAGTAATTTTGTTCCGAAGATTCCATTTAAATGGGAGGAAAATTAAACATTTTAAAAGTTATATCTGTTTTTAAAACAATTTGAAGGTCTTTTTTTCTTATTTTGCTGCTTCTTTTTTTATTTCTAAATAACCTGGCGTAGTTCTTATTTCTAATAGAGTTTTTAATGTAGAAATAAAATTTTTTGGACAAAGGTCCCCTTGGAACCGGTATATAATAGCATTCTCGTTGCCCGTTGGTTCTGTACAAACAGAATACATATAGGGTAATTTGAGTTCAGTGGCTCATTTACTTGTGAGACCATAAATTGAATATTTTGATATGTTAAATGAAAATTAAATTCAATGAACTTAAGCCTGATTAATATATCGAAATTTGGATTAAAAACCATTAACAGCTTAATAAAATAACTACAATACTAATTATTGTTAACAGCTAAGGCACGAGCTATATGTTTACATTTGTCCTTCAAGTTGTGCTGAAAAAGGTCAACAAGAAAAATAAAAAAAACATGAAAAGCAAAAAATGTACTTTGGATTTCAAGAAGAATTCTTGACAAAAAGTACGAAAAACTGAAGTAAGGAAGAACATGTAAATCAATTAAAATAGATAATCATTCATTCAAAAGCAAATTTCGATCTTCCAAGGTAAAATACCATTTGGTTTAAAGATTGATGTTTCACTATTGACGTCATCCGTCGTCAATGGCGGTGAGAGTTAAACGGCAACTCCCTCTGAAGAGATTGTGTGGTTACAATCGAAACTAGTTAGGGCAACCTGTCCGTGAAAACCTGAGTTCAATTCCCAGCTCAGTCAAGAATGAACAATTATCAATAAATTTTAATTCATTTCATGTTGTAAAATTCATTTCTTCATAAAAAATAATTTAATGAAAACTTAATTCAATGAACTTAAGCCTGATTAAAATATCGAAATTTAGATTAAAGACCATTAAAAGTTCAATAAAATAACTACTAACTTTAAAATGATAGTTCTGTCTTATCTGTTCACATATGTCCATAGGTTCCGTAACATTTTCTATGCTCATTCTGGTTATACAAGTATCTATAAAAACTGGGCTTATTGGAAAAGTAAGGATTTGTGTTGGAATTAGGATTTTTATCGGAAAAAGGATTATTATAAGTTCTACTGAAAGTAAACTTCATTATTAAAAGCTTTTACATATTTAACTTGCAATGTATGTATGTATGTTTGTTCGGGTGAAATCTTGCAGCTCAATTTTGAAGCAGATATCTTCAACCGATTCACATGAAATTTTTTACACACGTTCAGTTTGGATGACAATTCATGGTTGGCTATGTAACATCATCCAAATCCCACATGTAGGCGCACCCAAGATGGCGGGGTAGCTATTTTAAATTCACTCCTTCAATATGGATATCAAATGAAAGGGCTTGCTAAGAATAACTCGAAAAATAAAGTGACGTCTCCCTAAATGAAATATGGCGGCCTTCTAAAGCTTGAAACTCAATTTTGAAGCAGATATCTTCACCCGATTGTGTTGAAATTTTGTATACACATTTCGTATGGATGACAATATATGGTAAGCTGTGTGACGTTTTCCTAAATCCAACATGCTGGAACCCCCACGATGGCGGACTAATTATTTTTAATGCATTATATTGTAATAAGATGCTATTGTAATACAATTTGGTACGTCACAGTTCTAAAGGAAATAAAATCACACTGTTTAATTTCGTAAAGATCCCATAATTTACCTTATGCCCCATATAAGGCCTACTCAACATAAATGGTTAAATATGATTTAAAGGAGCTGTGGAGGCAATTTTTTTTTAAATTTTATACTCTGTATGGGAGTCCCCGTAAATAATGGAGATATCGGGCAAGTATTTTACCCATCTAGGGGTGACTCTTTGGCAGTTATGGAGTTTTTTATTTTTGCTCCTACTTCAAAAATGCAGGAAGGGGACGCTAACTTCCCCCGTTTTCGGCTCATGTATTTTTTCCTCAAACCTCACAAAATAAAGCGGGAATACGAAAGGGAATCCAACTAAAAGTTTTATTTTTGTTTACTTATGTATACTACAAAAACATATGTTCTGTATAAATCGGGTGATTCATCGTGAGGCTTGATTTATAATGTAAAATAAAACACATAAATTTGAAAGTGAACTTCATTATCGGCTAAAAGAACAATTTATGGCATTTTCTGTTTGAAAATAGCATGTATATATTCCCCATGACTAGGTTCGGTTAGGTTCCATGGGCAGCCATCGAGAGACAGCTCACTTGGGTCCTTCAGCGGTCCCTCTGTGATACCCAGCGCCAATGCCCATCCCAAAGAGCAGTTACTCAGATGGCGTCACTGCAAAGTTGAGCCAAATCGTCTTCCTAATGAAGAGAAGAAGCAATCTTAGTTCTATTTTAGATAGATCCTCCAAACAGGAAAACACCGGTTCTCCCAGGTATTTTTCCCTGATGCCCCGTAGCCCAGGGCATTGACAGAGAAAGTGAAGCACAGTCTCCTCTTCCTCCTCATCATGACAACTTCTACAGTAGTCATTGAATTCCAGACCCATTCTTCTAGCATGAGTTTCAACAGGCCAGCTTTAATCATAGCTGTTTTTTTTCTGAAGACCTCAGACTTTACGGATCCTCAGAGCAAATAGTCCAAAGGTGTGATATCGCACGATGTAGGGACCCAATTATTTATTAATTTATTTATTAAAAATTCAAATTGATTACAAGCCTATAAGGCCTAATTAATCTAGAAATTCACTATGACTATACATTATAAATTTTATAAAATAATTTCATTTTGTAAAAAATATTATACAATTTCTTAAGACAGAAAGTATTTCTATATTTGCCCCCCTTTTTGCACAACTATTAAAGCTAAGTAGCATCATATGTTATAAATTGCTTATATAATTTGCAGTTCTTTGTTGAGTTAGTAACAGCAAATACAAAACGTTACAAATATTGCTTTACAGTCTTCTTAAATTCATGACATAGCAGTTTGATATAAGTTACGCATGATCTGTACAAAAAGGATATTGAAAATCAAACCTCACGATGAATCACTCTCTACATATATGAATATCCAAAGGATGCATTAAATATGTACACAAATACATAGTTTAAAAATACATATCGTATATGTTCCTAAAGAGGGTATTAACTCAAAATTTAAAAATGTTTAGTAGAAGCAAACCAATTTTTTATTTAACATTAAAGGCATATGAAAAATAATTTTTTAGCCAAGAGTTTCATTACCAAAAGGACATAATTACAGCGAGTAGATATGAATGTTAAGTGTAGATTTTTTCAAAATAAAAATTTTGAGGTTATATCCAATTTATGATCAAGTGCAATATGTATGTATGTAAGTATGTTGTTATCTATATCTAATACTCTTTTTAATTGAAACAAAACGAAAACAGTTTTAAAAATCGCCTTAGATTTTAAATCACATAACAGGTGTTCTGTAAATTGTAAGCGCAAGAAGTTTTGTGACTTCAAATCGCAGAAGTATGCTCAAGTGAACTATAATATTTTTTAAATGCTTTTCTTTAGCTTCACTTCGGAAAATCAAATCTTGTAACGTTAATTTAACCGCCCTCTACTCCCGATGACAATACACGAATACATGGGCGTAGCCAGGATGAAATTTAGGGGGGGGGGGCAAATTTTTTTTTTGGTAAAATGCTTTTTTGATTATTAAAAATAAAATAAAAAAAAAAATTTTTAAGAAACGCTTTTTTTTTACCTTAATATATTGATCAGTTGTGAACACAAAATGAATATGAATACTAAAAAAAATCGACTAAAAGTCAAAAAATAAGATAATTTCAAACAACATAGACTTTTAAATCTAAGTGGAAAAAATCTCGCACATCCCTTAAAGAAAAGCGTGGGGCGCGTTGTTATGAAACAAAATGCACAATTATTGAAAATTCGTAGCTTTTAACATGATTGGTTTTATTTTTTTCGGTCTGAAATATTAAAATGTACTCACGGCAGTCATGTTTTTTTTAAGTTCAGGTTGGTATGGGCGCCCCACGCTTTTCTTTAAGGGATGGGCGAGATTTTTTCCACTTTGATTTAAAAGTTTATGTTGTTTGAAATGTTCTTATTTTTTGACTTTTAGTCGATTTTTTAGTATTCATATTCATTTTGTGTTCACAACTGATAAATATATTAAGGTAAAGAAAAGCGTTTCTTAAAAATTTATTTTTTTTTATTTTATTAAGAAACTAAACCTTGAAAAACGCTATAACGAAACACATACAAACTTAAATATATTTTCTTATAATTTGCGCAACAACTAGTTATATTTTCACAATGTTTTAATTAATTATAAATTTTACATAAAAAAAATCTCTTTCGATTATGCTTATGTCTTTCTCAGTTGTATATCTACGAGTATATTCTAGCGATTTAAACGAACAGCCTAAAAACTTTTACGTTTTTTATTAATTTTTTCGGGATTTGAGTTTTTTAAACGCAATCATGCTTAATAACTTTTATTTTGGATCTTTTTGTTTTGTATTTATAAAACATACTTATGTATTATTTTTTTGTAAACAGCATCGAAAAATAGCAGATCGCATATCTTGAAGAAACAATTAATTGCTGATAGAGAATATTGTTTTAAATCATATACAAGCATTTTAAACCTTGTCTAGTATATGTGCTATAATTTTGTATTCTCCATAACCGCCTTTGGGAGCATATGGCTTCCATACAGCATCTACATCGTAAACGTTGCAGTTGTTTTCGCGTCTTGCCATGTTAGATTTTACTGTCCTAGTTTTTGGAGTATCGATCCATTTAGTATTTGTGCTATAACTAGAGTTTCTTTTTCCCGCACTTTTTGGATTCCCGGAAAAGCGGGAATAAAAGTAATTTTCCCGGGATAAGGGGATTCCTGTCCATATTTTTTATTTATTTAAATACTTCTTTCTGGCAAGTATGCTTAAATTAATTATTTAACAAGAAAGAAAAAAATTAAGTTTAAGGATATTTTAAGACACCAAAGAGATTTGATTTGATGCCGATACGGTAACACATCGGTTAATGCATCGTTATTCTGCGGATACGTTCAAAATTTGCATAATTAGACTGAAAGTTTTAAAGGAATTCTGAAACAATTTTACCGTTTAACAAATTCAGCGTTAAGGATAAATTAAATTTACCTTATTTAATAACATATTTGTTTACAGTTTTAATCCCTTAATCAGCAGTGGTGTATGAAGGCATACTAAGTTTGCCATTCCTTGTTAATATAATTTGATATTCATCTAATAAAGTATATATGTACATATTTATGTTAGAGTGTCCCAAAAATAAGCATATATTTTAATGCATAGTCTCTCATTTTTTTCGAATGATATCAAAACGACTTTAAAAAAATGTTGAAGCACCTAGGACCACGGGAACCCGTGCCGACTTTCATTGCAAGTAGCCAGTATTTTGCGAGCTATGAATCAAATATACAAGAGCAAAGACTGCGAACAAATTTTGCTTATTTTGTTTAAAAAATTAACTAAAACTAACATATGTATGTGTAATTTTAAGTAACATAATGTTTTTAATATCGTCACCTTAAATGTAAAAGGCCGTAACTAACAAAAAATTTATGATCCTCATTTTGACTAAATGAAATTTTGTTGGGTACGAAAACGTATATTTTTATTATTAAGCAGCATGACCACAGAACAAGCTGGCCCTTCAAACTAATGTGTTTTTTATAGTATTAAAAAAATGCCCACGCATGGTTTAAATAGAGATGGAAGACAAATACTAACACTGATTCCAACAGTTGGATATTTGGCCGAGGCGCGAAATACCGTAAATTGTAGCTGTCCACTGGGATGGAAAAATGTTACCAGCCCTAGATACACGCAAATCCAAAGAAGAACGTATGCCAATAGTTATTTCTTACGATGACAAACTTATTGCTGTGCCAAAATTAGAAAATTCATCAGGAATGGAAAAATTTGAGGCAGTATGGAACGCAATGCTAGACTGGGATCTTGAAGATTTTCTGTTGTTGTACAACAGCTTCAAATACAGGTCGCATTGATGGTGAATGTGTACTTTTGGAGCGAATGTTAAATAGGGATATACTTATTTTTGCTTGTCGCCACCATGTCTACGAATTAGTATTAAAATGTGCGTTTGAGACAAAAATTAGTCAAATAACTACCAGTCCTGGGGGGTTACCGCGTATTTCGATTCGAAACGAAACATTTTTCGAAAGCAATTTCCGATTCGAAAGTTGAATCGTACTGCGTAACTCGTTCGAAACGATGACAGAGTTGTATTTATAAACAAATGGGAAATTTGATAAAAAGTTGGTAGCACTGTTACTAAAATACAAAAATGGACGAAAATATCCCAAAACAAAAAACATATTAAATACTATTCAATGTGTAAAAATGTTATAATTGTGATTTTTTTTAATTAAAACTGATTGCATTTCCCTGTGGTTTGAAGATTCCAAAGAAAAAGTCAATCACTACTTTATACTGCTTTTTGTACATGTACATACATATGTATGTACATATTTTTTTTAATATATTTTTTTTTTTTGCAAATTTCAAGACCACAAATATTAAAACATTTACAATAATAACATTAGTAATTATTTAGTTTATATCAGATATAACATTATTTGGTTTAATTTGTTTGTTTTACGCTTTTATTTATCTTGAAAGATTTAAATATTTACATTTTTTGTTTTTCGTTCACTTTGTCACCAACAAAATAGCTTTCGAACAATTTCCTAACACTTTTTGCTTAACAGACTCGTGTTTTCGTAATACAGAGTTGCACTTTCGAAAGGGATTTTTATTGTTCGTAATAGAGAGTTGCCGTTTCGAAAGGGATTTTTGGTTTTCGATAGTGTATAAAAAATTTCCGTTCATTCGAAACAAATTGTACGAAAATCGTAATACACAGTACAAATTGTTCGAACTCGTAAATTATTTCTTTCGAATCGAAATACGCGGTAACCCCCCTGATATTCCGCTGTTTAAAAGCTTTTGAGAAAATCGGAAAAATGTCGATTCCATGAAAATTAAAAGCTACACAGAAAATTTAACATGTCTAAATGTTTGAGAAATTGACAAACTGATACAATATTACCAATCTGATTGACTAAAGACAACGTTATAGGTGACTATCGTGAACCGATAGAGCTGTCAATAATATTTCTTGGTGGAGATACCCAGAATATATTTAATATTCGGTCTTCTGGCGCCATGCACCAAGCTCGCTGGATGACAAGGGCAATTTATTCATTGAAAATGGTATTACTTAGCTCTCAGTTTAGAATATCAAAGCGAGATAAGGAGGCTTTGTTAGATGTATGCCTTTTCATCGCAACAGTATACGTCACGCCTTGGCTAAAATGTATTTTAGCTGTAAAAGCACCTTTCCAAGATCTGTGGTTTTTGAAGACTTTGAGAGCTTATGAAAAAAATTGACAAATGCCTACCAAAAGCAACGTTGCAGAAGTTTCGTTAATAATAATATGTTTTATTTCGTTCAATACTTCAATATGCAATTGATAACGGTTTTCTCTTTTTAATTTTTGACAAAAATATAGATGACTTTATTTTATATAAAATCAAATCCTTATTCAATCGGCTCAAAATCGGCGACAGTTTTTTAAGCGAATGCAAACTAATGCATCATTTCAACAAGGATAATAGAAAGTGAATGTACTGAGAGTGGTTAATGATACTGCTGAAAGAGCGGTTAAGCAAGTGAAGGATTTCCATGGCTTAATTACAGCTGAAGAGGAGCAAAAGCAGTTTTGACTACGTTGTGTACAAGAGCACACACAGATGTATCCGGACTGTAACAAACAAACTTTAAAAAGAAAATTTTATGAATTTAATATAGATAAGAAAATCTAAAACTGTAAAATTAACATTTTTTTGTCTTGGTTGTATCACTTACCTTCTCTAGATGGTCTTAGGCAGGAACTAAAGGCTTGCGGCAGGGCAACAGTAAGGTACCAGCACAGGGCGGGGAGGGGGCGTGGTTAGAGAATTCACTGAATATTCACAAATTTTTAATAAATAAATGTGTTTTATAGAAGTAAAATTAATAGACGGTTTTAAATTCCAAACTTATTCTATTGCTTTCTTACTGCCCTATATCTCAAACTTTGCGTAAAGTCGGCAAGGGTAAACGTTATCCGATCGCAATAATATTTCATTTTTCGGTTATTCAGACCAAAAGGAAAAAAATGGAGGGTATGCGTATCTGAATTAAAAAAAAAAAAAATTTCCCCATACAAGCTTGGGACAGTCTAATGTATGTATATATTTTAGATCTGTATTTCAGTTGTTCTAAGTTGATTTAGCCATTTGGGTGCCAAGCTGTTTCTACAGTGTGAGATCTACACTCAAAAGAAAAATCAATCCATCAGTACTAAAGTCAATTCGAAGCGGTACCAATAGTGCGGTGATTATGAATTTCTTGAATCAAGTACAGAAAGTTGGATTCAAATACGCATTATTCAATCGCGAAATACTTAAATTATAAATATTCAATCCTGAATTCGTACTATTTCAAATACGAAAATGAGACTGATTTAGGTAAAACTAAGATTGAATCAATCTCCAAATGCGCTTGATTCAAGTATTATAAAGTTGATTCAAGCCCGAATTCGTACTGGAAATAAACAAAATGTAAAATTAGAAGGAGCATATTATTATGATTGATTTACTTAACACCTTACAGAATTTCAATTATAAAACATCAGCATCATGCCCGATGTGGTTTTTACTTTAAAAACTTAATGTACACATTTAACTAAATATATAAACTAAATGAGAACTTTTGATTTTAATTCGACTTTTGAAACATAAAAATAATTTTAAAAATTAAAATGGTTTTTGTTGTTTCTACACACAACATGCAAATTGTTTTTTAGCTACTGGTGTGGTGTTGTTGTTGTGTCTACAACAAATTTTGATAATTTATACGAGATTAACACGCTCACTTTGTAATTTCACTCTCAGGTTAAGGAATTTTATACTTATTTTAAGAAATTCCGCGATTGATTTTCGAAAGTAGTCTCATTAAGGATTGTTTTGAGTACGTTTTAGTGTAATACGTACTTGAATTTTCGAGTACGACTCGTACTTAAAGTTAGTATAAAAAACTTAATTTATCCCGAAAGTTTTTTTTTTCTGTATAGTTTTCCTAGACATTTTGGGATTAAATTCCAGCGGAATCGGTTCAGAAGGAAAAGAGTTATGCATGCCATTGTGGAACAATTTCCCAAAAAAATTCACAAAAACGAACATAAATTGGTGGCGGAATGCACAGATTCTCATTAAATTAAAAAAAAATCGTTTTGTTTGTCGGTCCATAATTTCCCTACGCGCCCATATTGAGAACACTCTCGGAAATCATGTTATTATGGATAAAAGCGTAACAAATAATTCTTTTGTGGTGAAATTCATGACTTCAAATCACACCAATAGATTTTGTGAAGATCGAGTATTAATTTATCATACGCCCCATATAAAACACACTCTCGGAAAATTCGTTCCTACTCCTCAAGCCGCAAAACTTAATTGTATTATTGTAAAACTTAGCCCACTAGATGAGTCAGATAAGTCTATAACTATATGCCATATAACTGCAGAAAATTGTAATATTCTAGTAAAATTTTGTTGGATAAAACAACTTAAAACACTAGTACCACATATATTTACTTAAGTTTTAAAAAAAAAGTTTTATTCTAAATATCCCGGGAATCACCTGAGGGTGAATTAATTGTCCCGGGAATTCGCAGGAACAAACTAGTTGTAATGGACAATAAGTATTATTCTGTTTTTATTGTTCATGTTCATTACAGCATTATAAGTCGTACAAACAGAAATAAATATTTTGTGCCGGTCTTTTTCAGTTCCTCAAACAATTTTAATGCAACATGTTGTTTTCGAATCACATTGCAAATATTGTCACAGACAAATAAATGAAAACAAATGAAAGAAACGTTTTCAAATCTATAGTAATTGGATTAGGTGGAATCATAGAATGGTTTTTATGTCAAGTGCCTACAACAATTGAAAATAAAAAAATCCGAAGCACATTTGAGACATTAACACACATTTAGTTAACATTCGAACATTGGCCGAAATACAACGTTTAACGTTAAAACTACGGCATTTAAAAACTGTTACATAAAAATAAAAAATTAAAAATAAATTAAATATTTATTATGAGTTGTAGTTATTTATATGAAATACGACGTCAATCAGAAGACTTCGAACATCAATTTGAAAATACACAACGAGAAAATTCAAATCTTTCCGATTATTCTAAAGATGAAGAAATTTGGGAAGTGCCAGAAGAGAATTTTGATAATGTCTATAAGCAAATGGGATGCAATGAAGAATTGCAAGAAGAAAAGAAACAAGATGATGAAGTTAATACTATACCAAAAGTATTGAATTTAAAACAATTTGAAAATGCTAAAACATTTCATATAAGTTTAAGTACAGAGAAAATTGCATTAAGATCTTTAAGCCAACAACAGTGTGATACAACTAATAAAATACAGCGCAATTCGTTACACTCAATCAATAAATCAATTAATACGGAAACGGATGTTACAAAGTCAACGACCATCGCGAACAAAACTACAACCACTACTACATCGACATCAAATACCGGTGGCAGCAAAGTGCAATGGAAAAATTGTAAATTATTAAACAATAATAACAATAATAATTCCCCCACTTCGACTTCGTTACTTAATTTTACTATTGTGCCCATAAATGTTGCCTCCCAAGGGCAAAAACAAAACTGTGACAAACAGGAGGATATTAAGGCAATAGGAAAATTACCGGAAATCACACTTACTTCTTTTTCGACCAGGAAAAATTCTTTAAAATCGAATTCGGGAAAAACTACTTTACTAAAGCAAGTTGGTGGATGTAATGTGCAATGTTTAAACGACTTGAAAGCTTCTTCAAATTTTCCAAGACGCAAATCATCATCCGGATCCGAGATTAATAAACATATAACTGAAAATTCCACATCTCCAGAGTCATTGTTGGACAATATATTAAGTGGGGCATCTTCAGTGTCAGTACAAAGTAGTAGTCTAAGTAGCACTGGCTTAAACGCTGATTTGGATCTACATAAATTAAACCAAAGTGCCAAAAGTCATGAGAGTTTTTCACCAAATAAATTTGCCAAAAATAGTTCCGATATTTTAAAGACACAAATACCGGAATTAAAAATTATTACAGCACCCAATTCACCAACTTACCAACAAAATGTGGAAACAAATCCCTCGCCTTCGCTGTTGACTATTAGCAATTTGTCGCATTCGGATTCTTTTGAAACTGCATCGAATCAAACAAGGTAAGAAGTTTTTAACGTAATTTTTCTTTTAAGTATGTAATATATTTATTATCTTTTAAAAAGCTCTCCCCCCTCACCCCTTAGTAGCTTATCGCCCAAGGTGCCAACAGAAGCCTCATTGTATCCAGACGAATTGCGTTGTCAAATTTGCAATGAACTTTTTAAGGATCCAAGAAGCTTAAATTGTTTACATTCATTTTGTTTTCAATGCATTGTCAATGAAAACTTTAAACAAGATGCCAGTATACCATTTTGGTCTCAACCTCAATCTCTTCAAGCACCACTTGTTTCTTCGCCTCATAAGCAATTTGATGGGCAGACTTTAAAAGGTGAGTTTATATTAGTTTCGCGGAGAATGTTTGGATACGCATTTTCAAACTATTCGCTACATCCGAACTCGCATTTGGGTAATTCCATGTCAAATCGACCAAGAGTGGGACCCGACCCCTTTCGATTTGATGAAATATTTTTTCAAAAGTTGTGTTGAGTTTATTTTTTCTCAATTTATCTCAAAAACTACTGCACATACAAAGAGTATTTATATGTAATTTTTAAGAGAATACTTGGGGCCATGATGAAATAAACAGGTGGCATTACTACGCCAGATGACGATTTTTTGCTCTTGTATTGTTTGTCTAGTCTTATGTCAAAGTTTTTTTTATGTTTACAAAAAGTCCACGTTTTGTGCTGTGATTATTGTATTGTATTAACGTTTTTGATTATTTAAATTAAAATTAAATAAGATAGTAACCATAGTGAAATAAAAATTGGCTAAAAATTAATTTATTTCATTGCGTTCGACGGCAAAATTTGATTTTAGTTTAATATAGTTTTTGACGTATACGGAGACTTATTTTTCATTTTTGTTGTATTGTTGTATTTGTTGCCGTAGCGCTGCCACCTACTTATTCCACCATGCTTGGGGCTACAAACAATATATTAAAAAAAAAATTTTTTTTTAAATGTAATATCTACAATATATTAAATTTTAAAAATGGCCTAAGTCAAAAACATAATTTTTTTTTGGCTGATTTTTTTATGTAATTCCTAAAACTGTTATTTAAAAATCCTGAAACTTTGAAGGAGGTGTTTTTTTTCTTTTGTAAGATATTATTTTTTTTCTTTTGCAACCTGTAAAAAATAATCCTAAAATAAAATTTTAATATTGTAATTTTGAGCAATAAGTATTTATTAAATCTGATATGTGTGATTTTAGGTGTTAAAAAAAGTATCGAGATTGATAAAGTTTTTTATGTTTATTTGTTGCATTTTTTGTTCGAGCTCAATGTGGGCCCTTTCAAAGAAAAGTACGCTTTATGTCACGTTACGTCTCCAAGAAATTAAATGAGTTTCAATTTACTAATGAGAAATGAAAGGGAGGCAGTGTGTTGTGTTCTTCAAGTTTCTCCTAAACATTTTTCGGGTCGGGTCCCACTCTTGGTCGATTTGACATGGAATTACCCATTAGTAAAAATCTATACGAATATTTAAAGCGAATATCTAATAATGATCATATTAATAATATCTGGCAACTTTCAAAAGGCTTATTTAAGTTAATTAAGTTTACGATTCTTAACTAACAACTTATAGGAGTGATAAAGCATCAAAACGTATGTTTATTAAATAAAACTTCGCTCACATTAACTTTAAGTTAACGCTTTAGGAGACTCTTAAAAATGTTATGTCAGTACACTATCTAAAGATAGCACTCAATATAGGTATATCAATTTTAAAATTAAAAATATACCCATGTATACAGCCACACATAAGCGTTAAAGATAAATGTACTTAGCATATGAATAAATATGTATACACATATAGGGGGCGTTTCATCTCATTTGAAACAACTTTTTAAACCAATGTCTTCCGATCGTAATGAAATTTGCACCAAGGTTAGTCCTATTGACTAGAAGATCGGTCACTTACTCTTTGAGTAAGAGGCCAAACAGGTTCTTTTTCTAATTCATGTAATTATTACCTACTGTTCTTAGCTAAATTTGTCGCAAATAGTTTAGATAGCTACATATTTCTGCAATATTTAAAAAAAATTAAAAAAATTTTTTTTTTGACCGGATCATTATAAAATAATTTGTTTTCCACAAATATATGATTATGGTTATTAATAATTAACTCAAAATTTTCAGTAAAAACAAAACAATTTGAATTTTACCTTAAATGCATATGAAAAAGAATTTATAATCCAACCGTTTTATTACCAAAAAGTAGACAAAATAACATGATATTTTTACACAGGATCTCCACCTGAGATAAAATATCAGATTTTTATATCAACAAACGTCAAATTCAACCGCAGAGAGTGTTATCTTACCTGTGGACTCTCAAATAGTGTTAATTTGTATTGATATTATAATAAATGTTATGAGACAGTTGTTATGAGAAATCTTATAACAATTATCTTATTAGGTGAGCTGTCAAAAATACACATACATACATACATAGATATTAAACAATAATAAGACGCTATCTTTAAAATGTTTAATAATTTTAGTGCAAATAGTGCAAATCTTACTAATAAACACTAAAAACAAAGAAAAAACTAAAAAAGAATAAAAACGATACAAGTTTACTGTACGAAAATCAGCAAATTATGAAATGCATTAAATGCAAGATACATGTTCCCCTTGTTTAAGATTAACTGCCCTGATAATCGATTTCGAACGTTAACGTTCGCATAGAAAATTAAATTTTAAGCAAAAACAAAATTTCAAAATTTGTTGAATGTTATTTTCTATGCGAACGTTAACGTTCGAATCCTTGAACAGGCAGTAAGATCAACATGCTCTCTCATTCTGTCGACGTTCTCTCATATAAGTATTATATCAGATATTATCTCAGGCAAAGACCCCATGTTACAGCAGGAAGATATGAATATAAAGTGTTAATTTTTTTTTTTCAAAAAAGTGAAAAAATAAAACTTTTGAGTTAATACCATCTTGTTGATTAAGGTTGATATGTTTTTAAAAATTTATATAAAACATAAAAATATTTGTAATTTATATTTCTTTTTTGTTCTTTTAACAAGGGCTGTGGAGTCTTAAAAAATAGTTCTAACTGCGACTCCAACCGCGAAAAGTTTTTAAGTTCGACTCCGACTCCGACTCCTACTCTAAAATTTATGCTAAATGTTTACGAGACTGGTCTTTATTTTACTTTAAAATCTTTTTTAATGCAGTACCTTTTAAATGGCTAAATATAGCATGAAAATCATTCTGTAAAAATTTAAAATCGAAATCGATAGACTGGTCCTTATTTTCTGACTTAAATAATTTTTTATTTTGGATAACATTAGATATTTTTTTTTTTTTAATATTTTATGCCGAAAAATTTTGGATTCGGATTCGGGAGTATTTGTGGGTACTTCGACTCCGAATACGGTACAAAAACCTTTTGCATTGTTTTTTATTAAAATTTAATTTTAAAATTAAGATTTAGTTTGCATTAAAAATTAAAAAAATATGTGAATGAATTGCTATGTACGATTTTTCTTATTGTTAAAATAAATAAATAAAAAAAAATATTTGTACAAAATATTTTTTAGTACCATTGGGGCCGAAAAGTACAATTTTATGAACATGTTGGTACAACTTTGAAATTCTCATTTTGCATACCTGGTAACTTCTAACCGGGGCTTGATTCTGGCAGTCGTGATCGAGTACTTGCTCGCTTCGAAAGCAATTTAATATCTAATTATTTCAGTCAAAACTGAACGAATCGGAATTATTTTTTCAGTGTTGTAAAGCATTAATTTGAGTTTCACAATACTGAAAAAATAATTTCGATTCGTTCAGTATCGACTGAAAGAATTAGAAATAAAACTGCTTTCGAATCGAGAAAGTACTCGATCACGACTGCCAGAATTAGGCCCCTGGCCTTTACACATGCAAGAGCACACATTGGGAAAACTCAGAAGACCTTTCTTACCTTAAGCCTTATTAAAGGCCTGCTTAGACATTTTTTGATTCAATTACCATTGTGATCTAACTGCTAAAGAATGCCTCATAAAAGGCATCGGGAGAAAGAGTTCGATTTTTTTTTTTTTTTTTTGCCAAAGCAAAAGCCAAAGAACTCAGATCCCGTTAAAAAATCACCATTCTCTGGTCATTATTTGAATGCCTTTCAGAATCTATGGCAAAAACAGCGAGAGCTGAAGGCATTCTCCCCAATTACAACTTGTGTAAAAAATTTATGAGTATGGAATGGAGCGAGCAGGCCTTGCACAACTAAAAAAAGTTCTTCAAGGCATCCGTACTCCTCCTTTTTCCCGCTGGTCAAGTTCGAAAACCTCAATGCTCTGACCCTTTTTAAGGCTAGTTTACACGGTAATACAATGTATTACGAAAAATCTTTTGTATTTTTCATGTTTACACGGAAGGTACTAGTAAAATAAAAGCAAATGTATAAAACAGCTGCATTAATACCAAAAAGCAGATGGCAACAGTTTAACAGTATTTACAAACACAACATCAAAATTTCCTGAGTTGATTTTGGTTGTTTTTGTAATTGTATAAAAATGTTGCCACCTTCAATATATACTGTTAAAATACACCTCTGGTGTGATGAGAATATATAAGTTTCTGAAATGGGTTTACCGACCACTTGTCAAATTTTTTGACATGTCGTAATACATGGTATTACCGTGTAAACTAGCCTTTATAAAACCACTATTTTTTGCACTTGTATACAACTTATAAAAGATTTCTGAAGACAGTGATTTTTTGACACTTGCAGAAAGTTAAAAACATAAACAGTGCTACCAAATTTACTTGATTGCGGAAACAATAATTATCGACTTAACTTTTTAAAGTATATGTATAAAAAAATATTTGGATTTTTCTGCAAATATACATAAAGTAAACAATTGATTTAATTTTAAAACATCAATCTCTTTAGAAAAAGTAATAATAATAAATGCCAACTGTTTATTTAGAAATGAAGCTCTGTTGCCCATTTGGTAACTGATATTATAAGGAACTTCCACTTGGCTGTGTAAACATTCATAAAACGTGTATGAAATTCGACTATTTCTTCGACATTTTCGATGTTAATATGTATACTTGACGGTAGAGTATTCATTTAATCGGTCTTTTGCTTTATTCGGTTAATCGCTCGATTAATTAACCGAGGTTTTGGTTTAATCGGTTAATAATGTAGTTGATCGGTTAACCGATTAATAAAGTTTTTTTTATAAATAAAGTAATTTCAATAAATAAAAATGCATAAATTGTTTATTATTTGGAGTTTATTAGTAAAAAAAAACAATAACATAACAAACATGACAATTCTTAAACTAAAACGAGCACACAAGAAAATAATTCCTAAATATGCAAAATATATTTTTTAATTAATACATAAAAATTAATTTAAAAATATTTGGTTTAAATGTTTACGGCCTAAGTTATAAAAAATAAAGCATGTTAATAAAGGGTTTATGAAACAGATTTTGTATGAAAATCCAAATTATTTGCATAAAAAATTATTTTATAAGATTTTCTTAAACTATTGAAATCACTAATAAAACGATCTTACGTTTATTGTTTAATTAATACATAATATGTATTAATTAAAAAATATGTATTACATATTTATCAATTATTCTTTTGTTGCTCGTTTAAGTTCAAGAATTGTTGTTTGTTATGTTTTTGGGTTTTTTACTAATAAGCTCCAAATAATAAAAAAAACCTTTATTAGTCGGTTAACCGATCAATAGCAAATTAACCGATTATTAGCCTATTAAGCCAAAACCACGGTTAATTAAAAGAGCGATTAACCGATTAATGCAAAAGCCATATTAAATGAATACCTTAGTGTTTACACAGTCAGTTGCAAGTTTATTTTTCAAATGTTCTCGAATCGAAACCATCTTATGAAAAAAGCTTTATTTTTGGGTTTAAAAAACATTATCATGTTAACGTTAGCACGAAATTGATTTAATTATTTCTTCTTTATTTTATTTTTGGTCCATCTAGATGAAAAAATTATGTTTATTTTTAAAATATGTGAATCCAGTATTGCCGTAGTTACCGATATCATAAAATTTCTGAGAAAATATTTTGTTAAAAGTATTTTTGTTAAATGCTTGCAATTTATGTTTAAAAATGCCACGAAGACGTGCTGCTGTATAGTAGTGTTTTTGTTTTATTTTTCTATTTTTATAAATACAGAGAAAATCAGCTATAAACATAATTTTTATTTTACTAAGTACTAGTAAATTGATACAAAAGCATCCATGGTAGCACTGTTTCTTTATTTGTCATTTTACTTGTTGAAAGTGTCAAAAATTTACTTGCAAGCAAATTCAAGTTGTGCTGCAAGTACGAAAAATGTGAAGCCCATGTCAGATAAAACTTTTGCTTCGCGTTGCGTTACAGATTTGCTTTGATATCTAAGATGAAATATACAACCTTATGAGAAACATGTCACATAAAGGGTTTTAACGCAGATTGAAGCGTGTCATACACCTTTTGATTTAAGCTTTTCTTTCAACGTTTAAAACGTAGCTACACGACAAAGTTGTAGGCATTAACTTTGAAAGAATAGCGTAAAGCAAAATGTGCATAACACAATAAAAACTTTGACAAAACTCACGCATTTAAGCATTAAAATAATAACCCAACCAAACAATGCCTGAGTGTTTTCAAAGTTTTAATTGTGTCATACACCTTTTGCTTAACGCTTTTCTTTCAAAGTTAATGCCTACAACTTCGCCGTGTTGCTCCGTTTCAACGTTCAAATTTTAAATCGGATATTTTTAATTTCGAGAAAGATCAAAAATTAAATAACGAAATGAAAAATTAATTTTTAGTTATAAATTTTGAGAGAATTTTTATTGTAATCAGTCATTAGTATTGATAAATATATAAATAGGTAAAGCTATAATTTGAATACCAAAAAAAAAAGATTTGTTTAAAGAACATTTTGATATAACTGTATGAGATATAAATTTTTAGTTTTTAATTCGAGTAAATTAACAAGTGTTTATAGTTAAACATGTAAACTTGAATCTATTTAACGATTGTACCGATTTGTGTTAATTTAAATCTACAATAAATTTTAATATGTAATGTAAAGTTGTTGTTAGATAAAGTTGTAAAATTTATAGTTATATATATTTGTTTTAAATAAATATGGTGTTTGGCAAAGTTTAAGTTTCACAAGTCTATGCTACCTAATAATTAAATGTATGAGTATTTATTAAAAAAATATAATCAAAAGCTAAATATCATTTTTTTGTTGTTTCTTTAGTATTAAAGTAATTGTGTGTTCTTAAATTTGGCCTGTATTAAGTTTGATTTAAAATCATTATTGCTGAGACCTTCTTAACAAATTGTATTATTTAAATATTCATAACAACTAAGGTGACCACTGCCACTTTGGAGGGAAGCCGTTGCAGCTTCATTGCGCGTCTTAATAAAATTACCCACCCAGTGTGTGGTTAGATCTAAATATTTGGTTTTCGCTCCGGGATTATAATCAAGAAAGCCAGCTTTTGGTATAACTTCTTCGATCTGGCTACCATCGGGCCAATTGTTGTAACTGGCTATGTTGATAAAGCCAACATGATTCAAAATAGATGTACGCCAAGCAACACCATAATACTTTAGAAAAAAAAAATTTTTTTTTTTTAAATTTAAAACCTAAACATATAACTTAATTTGAACTTACCCTGCCATTACTACGATGTCTTTGTATATCACCATGTCGCGGAAATTTATTACGTTCGGCAAAACCAGGACCAACTGTTGGCACAAACAACATTTTATAGGTTAAAGCAAACGATTTCAAATATGACCAATTTTTCCAAGTGCTGGCGAATGTAGCCCCATTGCTAGGCAATTTGCTATAAAACCCATCCAAACAAAGACGTCTTATGTAGTCGGCATGATTTTTTAATCTGAAATTCATCCAAATAGTTTTAAATAAATCTAAATAAAATACAAAAAGAAGTTAATAAAAGGATTGATTTGTAAACCATTTTATTAAAAACATAAGCGGAATTCACCCTTGATAGTAAAGTCCCTTGTAGACCTTGTTAATCTTGTAATTTTAGTAAAAATACTAACATTTACAACACTGCAACAACAAAATGTATTAGACTAAAATATACTACGCTGTGGTTGAAAAATCCCACAAAAAGCAGTAGTTAACAAAGTGTGTGAATTTACCAGAATAAAACAGTCATTAATTTACAATGCATACGAAAAAGACACGCACGCTTTGAAGTATAAAATCGTATTAAATATAACAGAGTTGTACACTTAATACAAAGGGTGAAAACCGCTATAGTTATGTATTTATATGTACATATAGTACCATCTTGTGGATCGGTTAAAATTTTTAAGTAAAATAATGAAAAATTTTAGCTGGACCAAAAGTGCACTATGTAGACTGAGAAGAAAAATCAATATATTCTTACTTGAATCAAACCGAATCGGTGCCAATATTACGGTTAGTATGGATTTCCTTAAATCAAGTGCAAAATGGTCGATTCAAGTACAGATTATTCAAGTGCCCCTACTTAAAATAATCTGAAATCGGGATTGAATTAAGTAAAAGTGAGATAAAAATTATTCTCAAACCGTGCTTGGTGCAAGAATTTATTAGTTGGTTTAATGCGGAATTCGTACTTAAAATAATCCAAAAGTGGATTTGATTCTTACCTAAGCACTTACCCCAGAGAAAAATAATGTTTTTTTTACTTACCTACACGTTGATTACACGTGTTTGTTTCACCTTTGTTGTATTGCCCCCCTTTGCTTACAGAAGAACTCTAACTAAAAGGCACCAGCAGCAGTTTTAACAAATATAATTAAGGAGTTTTTGCTTCTTATTTTACTTTTTAAGCATGAAAATAATAAGGGTAATCACGATGGTCATTGTGCGAATTTGCAATTTGTAAATTTTCAATGCATATTATGATTGATCGTGAGCATGCCACTTTTATTTTTTGTGCAAATGTGCCCTTCTTTTTAAAAATTAATTCTGGAAACACAAAAGCTTCTGGCAGCACTAGTATAAGTTGTCAAAAATCATTATTTGTTAACATTTATCACATGCATTTTAGCCACGATTACTACATAGATATGTCACGAGACGGAAGATTTTCGTTTTTTGTCTCTTTCTTAGAAATCTGCTCTTATTGCGTTTCTCTTTGCATCATCTTTAATGCCGAAATACAATGAACACAAATTTATTAAGTTGAGATTTATTTGCAAAACTGTTGTAAAAACTGTTTACCACAACATGAGTAAATAATATTTTAGTAATTAAATAACTTAGAAAACAAAACAATATTACAAAATTAATTTTTATTTTGCACAAAACAAAACGTTTGTTGAATCAATGCTTTTCTTTAACGTGATTTGTGTTTTGTTATTTTTGTTTTGATCACGCAATTTGTGTTGATTGTAGCGGCCTGTTTTTACACATTCCCAGTTCACTACAAAAAAATGCATCCTGTCCCTTCTTCGAAAACTGCCTTCTTAACTTATTTGGGTCTTTTTCACATGTCACTTTTTACAGTTCTGTACCCATGTTCTGTAACTTTGGTGGGAAATTCTCGCATCGAAAACAGGTGAAACAAAATATTCCATCGTTTCTCGAAAAGTGAGATGTTGAGAACGCCAGTCAAACATATCGTTCACGGCGACCAAAATTTACTAAAATTTAAACATTTTCAACGACGGCGGCGTTGAAATTTACTTATCTCTTCCGTGTTAATATTCATTGAATTTTTAATTTTTTTTAGTGTTGAAATTTTTTCTCACGCCGTTTTTATGCGTGAGTTTATTTGACAGTTTTAAGCGGGAACGTTCTCACAAAAATTTTACAGACACACTTTTTTAGTATATTGGCGAGAAATTTTCTCACGTGACAGTTATTACTCGTCAAAAATGTTACAGACGCAGTTAAGTGATAAAAACAGCTGTTTGGTTCAATTTATGTCATTTTTGTTTTTTTTCTCACATTTTAATCAAAAAGTTTCTCGCCGCGGGAGTTGCAGAACATGGGCACTGTTTAGTATTCTGAAATTATAACTCTAATTTTTGTGCTTAAGCGATCACAGAGACTTTTAATTAAAATTTTCTTTTTTACAAATAAAAAAAAAAATGCTTAAGGGGTTTTTTAGTGCAAAAGAAGCCATTTGCAAATATATATTTGTAGGTGGCACAATATTTTGGATAAAGTATAAAGGAATAAAATATAGTGTAAAACAGCATCAGGCATGTTCTGAAAATCACTTTTTGTGAAAGTAACACTATGCAACAAGCAAAAATTCCTTGAATAACCACTATTTTTTTTTGATCCGCTATAGTCATCTAACTATAAATATCATCATTGTTTCAAATTCTATGGTAAGGTTTTTTTTTAAAAAATGTTTTTCTAAAAATTGAGATTTTTGAAAAGGCTGCTCCTTACATCTTATCGTAACTTTGAAACGACGTACCCGATTTTGGCATGCGATCCGTCAAAACATTTTAAATTACGCCAGATTTAAGTTTCATGTCATTTTTTAATTTGGCCATTATTTTTGGAGTTGAGGCCGAAGTGGCAAAAAAAAATATTTTTTTTTTTTTTTGCAAAATTTTTGGATTCAAAAAATTCATAAAAAATTGAAATCAACAAATACTTACCAGTTTTAGTACTTAAGCTCAAAGCTGTATTAGAAGTAAAATAAATTTTATTTCATGAAAATCCATGGATAAATTCCTGTTTTATTCCCTATAAAGTGAAAGTACCTAATTTACATTTTTTTATCGCAAATATGTGTAGAGCTAAAAGTTTTGTGATTTTTTAACGGGTTTACCCTGTTTATTGCACAGTATTTTGTTTAATCCTTTATTTTTTATTATTTTTTCATAAAGCTTATATTAGAAAAAAAATTTATTTTATTTCATGAAAATCGATGGATAAATTCCTGTTTTATTCCCGATGAAGTGAAAGTACCTATTTTTGACATTTGTTATCGCAAATTTGTGTGATTGTAGAAAAGACAAGTATTAATATAAAACAAAAAATTAGCAAAAAACTTAAAAAAATGTCGTGTAAAAATGAGCCGGATGTATTTTGTTATGTGAGCGGCAAATTTATGACTAAAAATAAGCGGCGCAATTTCTCAATTGTGTAGTAAAAGCTGTTTTGGAAAACATATGCAATGGTCTTACCCCACCATTTCTGCAGGTGGATTTACACTTCCCGTTTTACATCAAGATAGAAAGTCAATTCTTGAAGATCCGTGTGATATACCATGTGCTTACCTTTTAGCACCCCCTCCCTACCAACACATCATCTTCGAGCATGTGTAGTACATCAGATGATCTAACACCGAAGCTTTACAATCAACTTGGGCTTGATGATCTTATAAGAGACCTCGAGCTAACAAAAGAGAAATAGGAGCTTTTAGCATCACGCTTTAGAGAGCGAAATTTCTTAGAAAATGACGTCAAGTCAACTGCGTACCGGAACCGACATAAGCCAGAGAGAGCCTTAAGGCTGTTTTATTACATATTGGCAACGAGAAGCCATCTATACCTATGCCATGAAATGAAAGAAACATATGAAACTATGGCCACTGTATTAAGAAGTTTGAAGTATGAAAATCACAATTGGAAAGTGTGTTGCGACTTAAAAGTTGTTCCTTTTTTAACAGGCCTTGAAGGTGGCTATACAAAGTATTGCTTTTTTCTCTGCCTCTGGGATTGCCGAGATCGCAAAAATCACTACATAAAATAGGATTGGAAAATAAGAGACATAAGCACCTTAGGCCTACATAATGTAAGGTACCCTGCGTTGATTAAAAAGGACAATGTAATTTAACCACCACTACATATAAAGCTCGGCTTAGTTAACAATTTTGTGAAAGCACTAGACAAGGAGAGTAGAGCCTTTGTTTATTTGAAAACAATATTTCCAAACCTTTCATGTACAAAAATTGGCGAAGAGGTTTTCGATGGCCCTCAAATTCGAAAATTGCTTCTAAGTTCTAACTTTGAAAAGTTATTATCAGCAAATGAGAAATCTGGGTGGAATTCATTTCGACAAATTGTTTCTAACTTTCTAGGAAATATCAGGAGTCCAAATTACAAAGAAATCGTCTGTGATTTGCTTGAAAACTATTCAAAAATCGGTAAATATTAATAAATGAATTTTCTTATTCATATTTGTTTATTTTTCCGAATTTATTATTTAATGTTTAAATATGTCTCTAACAATACATTTCTTGCACTCGCATCTGGACTGTTTTCCGGAAAACCTTGGTGATTTCATCAACAACTTAAGACCATGGAGCAACGTTATCAGGGCCTATGAAATGAAAATATAGGAGATTTCATTTGGTTTCTTAAAACAAAAGTCGAAATTATTTTTAGATTATACTTTTTAAATCTTGTTGCTAAAAAAATAACTACTTGATAACTTTGTTTGTACTATCACTTTGTCGGGAATAAAACAGGAACTTATCCATGGATTTTCATGAAAAAAAAATTATCTTTTTTCTAATATATATACCTCTTTACGAAAAAATAATAAAAATATAGGATTAAACAAAATACTGTGCAATAAACAGGGTAAATCCGTTAAAAAATCACAAAACTTTTTTATGCTATGTTTCCACGGTACGTGCTTCGCTCTCTATTCATGCTTCACACTCTAAAGGCCATGTCAGATAAAACTTTTGCTTCGCGTTGAGTTACCGATTCGCTTTGACATCTAAGATAAAATATACATACTTATACGAAACATGTCACATAAAGTACTTTCAAAGCAAAGCGAAGCAAAAAGTTAGCCAACTCTCATCTTTTTGCGCGCTTTGACAATTGGCTAGTATAATTTTCTTTAATTTTAATTTTTTTTTGCCAAATTCAATTCCAAAATACCGTCCAATTAAATTTTAAACTTTTATTTTTATAACAAATAATTAAATGTAAAAATTACCAACCGCTTTTATAAGTAAACAAACAATGCGTGAGTGTTGTCAAAGTTTTCATTGTGTCATACACCTATTGCTTTGCGTTCTTCTGCCAAAGTTAGAAACGTCACGCAAAGCGACAAAGTTGTATCTGACACGGCCTTAATCATGAACGCAACAACTTGCTTCGCCATACAAAATATTGAGAGCGAATCAGGTAGATTCATATTGAATCTACTTGCGAAGCAGGAAAAATTCCTCTCTTCTCTAATATTTATCGCAAGTTTATCTGAACTAGCTGAATAAATCGTTTGTGTTAGCGTTGTCAATTCGGTGCGTTTTGTACGATTTTTAGTGCTTTTTTATACTTTTTATAATGATGAAAATATTAGCTTTATTAATTTGGAATAATTATTATAAATTTGTGATCTCTTTTTAAAAAGATCTAAACAGAATTTATTAAATGCATGTACGAAAATGTATCACCTTTTTTATTAATTTTTTTTTTCTAAATATTTTCAGGGGTGTTCTGGAAATCCCATTTTTTATAATTTTCTTATAGAATTCTGTATAATAAGAGAAATATTTGTATTATATTGTATTGGAATTTCTTCTACTACAAAAATCTTTTTAAAAAAATGACTTTTAAATTCTTGCGTTTTGCGGTTTCGATTTCCAGAACACCTCTGTTTATCAAAGGCTGTTTTATTGTTATATTTTTAAGATGAAAGTATTAAACTTCTGAAAACAAATATTGTTTTTTAAATATTTTAATAAAAGGATAAATAGATAACTATTGTTAATTTTGAATCCGTACTATTAATCGAAGATCCCTTTTTAAAAAGTTTTTTATAGAATTTATGCGATTAAAAATAATTTGTTATCTAATACAAATGAATACAAGCAAATTTGTTTATGTTTTTTTTTTCTTTTTTCTAAAAAAACCTGAACTGCAAAAGCTAAGTTAGCTCTTCACAAATTTGCGATAAAAAAATGTCAAAGTAGGTACTTTCACTTTATAGGGAATAAAACAGGAATTTATCCATGGATTTTCATGAAATAAAATTTATTTTACTTCTAATACATGCAGCTTTGAGCTTAAGTACTAAAACTGGTAAGTATTTGTTGATTTAAATTTTTTATGAATTTTTTGAATCCAAAAAATTTGCAAAAAAACAAAAAAAAAATATTTTTTTCGCCACTTCGGCCTCAATAACTCCAAAAATAATGGCTAAATTAAAAAATGATCTTAAAGAAACTTAAATCTGGCGTAATTTAAAATGTTTTGACAGATCGCATGCCAAATCGGGTACGTCGTTTCAAAGTTACGATAAGATGTAAGGAGCAGCATTTTCAAAAATCTCAATTTTTAGAAAAAAAATTTTTAAAAAAAAACCTTACCATAGAATTTGAAATAATGATGATTTTTGTAGTTAGATGACTATAGCGGATCAAAGAAATATAGTGGTTATTCAAGGAAAAAAAAAACTTTCCATTTGTTGCATAGTGTAATTTGAAATCGCAAGAAATGTGACCTGAAAAAAACTCATTTCATAATTCGTCGATTTAAAATTACTTGCTTATTTTTTCCCTTCATTTTAAACACAATTAAAACTTTTGGGTTTTTCCAAAACACCCTTAATTGACAAAGTTATTTGAAATCTTGTGATTTTTAGAACTTGACTGTATGTATGTAAATTCAAAACATAAATTCCATCTAGATGTTATTCCTTATTGTGTGGTGAGAGATAAAGCTTAAAATTAAATCTCGAACAATGGAAGCCCACTTTTCTTTCAAAATTTGTGAATTTTTACTTCCAGTTATTATTTTAATTTATTTCGTTATTGAACCCATGTACATTAGACAGTACCTCAAAAAAAGTTTCCCTGTATCACCTCTAATACAAAGTATTTTTGCAAGGAGGTTTCGAAAAAAATTCTTTTTGCCGAACGTAGGGGTCGCCTTTTTACATTTTTCGTTATATCTTAGGCATTTACAGTCCGATCTTAAAGTATGATATATCAATATTTTTGTCTGCAGCTTGCTAAAAACTGTAATGATTTTTAGCAAGCTTTAATTTTCTAATTAGATTTGAAAATGTTTTTGCTGGTATTATCGAATTACTTCCTTAGCAAAAGCTTAATAGTTTCTTGCGTGCTTTAATTTTCGGACGTAGGTTAATGTAAGGGCAAAACATTGGTCTTCTCGAGACAAAAATATATCATACTTTAAGATCGGATTGTAAATGCCTAAGATATAACGAAAAATCTAAAAAGGCAACCCGTACGTTCGGCAAAAAAACATAACATTTACTTTTGTTTAGAAGCGAACGGGTTAGAAAAGCAAGAGGGATAGACAAAAATACACGATTTCGTTACATAATATTTAAAGATCCGACTGTAAATGCTGACTGTCCTGCAGGAATTATAGTAATTCTTCCTTGGCAAAACTGTAATGATTTTTAGCAAACTTTAATTTTCTTATTAAATTTAAAAATGTTTCTGCTGGAATTATCAAATTACTTCCTTGGAGATCTGGTGGATAAATACTAGAACGAGATACTTGAGGTCAATGGCCCCTAAGGGCAAAACATTGGTCTTCTCGAGACAAAAACATTGCCTTATCATTCTTTAAGATCGGACTGTAAATGCCTAAGATATAACAAAAAATGTAAAAAGGCGACCCCTATATTCGGCAAAAAAATTTTTTATATTAGAGGTGGTACGGCGCACTTTTTTCTCCTAAGGTGGTACGCTCTAATGTACATGTATATTAAAAGCAAGAGATTTAATTGTGATTAATGTTGTCATTTTCTCTGAAATACTCACCTTATGTGACCAATATAAAAAGCATCAAATATAAAACGTATAGACGTGGAAGATTTACAAAATGCTTGTGATGCTAGAGAATCCACTAACTTGTAGGCGTTACTTATATAAATAACTGGTGTTAGAACTTTACGAGTTTGAGAATAAACTTTAAAAAATACTGGCAAATGGTAATATTTTCGTATATCCTTTAGATTTTGCTGTAGAAATGATAACGATTGATTGCCAGCTACACTTATTTCAAAGGTTATGGATAAATTAAATTTTGGTGCCACTTGAAATATGGTCTTGTAGACCTCCAATTCGGACGATTTTCCAGTGTAGCTTAAAATCAATACTCCCACACCGCAATTGCGTATGTTTTGAAAATGTTTTTCAAAAAGTTCACAAGTTGGCTTATACAAACCTAAAGCTGGATAGAAAGCACTATTTAGAATTTTGGCTGCTGGTTTTTGAGTGACATTTTCGGTTGTATTAAAATCACTCAGAATTTCTTTTGGCACTGCAGCTTTACGAGTCTTATACCATTGTACGGGAGCAGTGTAAAAAATATGTATGGCCGTAGTTACACTTTCCATAACGGTATGTTCCTCTTCAGGGTCCTGTATTAATTGCTTTGTCTGTTCCTTTAAATTGTGAATTTTTTCTTCTATTAAACGAGACTTGAGCTTATGTTCATCGTATTTTTCCGGTTGTACAATACCATTTTCACGGGGAGATTTTAAAATTACCAAATTATCATCATTTTGCTGAGGTTTAAGTTGTGGTGGTCCAGCATAAGCTTGTGCCACGAATCGTTCATCGATTAATCTTTCAGAGTTGACATGTTGCAAACCATTGTTAAGTATTAATAATGTAATTACAATAAGCGTGACAATCATCAAAAGTAAAATGATGCGAAATTTGCGTGGATTTTTACAATATTTTGTTATAATCATTTTAAATTTGCCTGGGACTTTTAAATAAAACTTTTAAAATTTCAGGACATTTTTTAAGATTCACTATGACACTAATTGACATCTTTGTACATTCTATGTTATGTTTGTTTGCAGTTGTGATTTTAATTTTTCACATTATTTACTCTTTAAATTTGTCTTTTTCTTTTAACTACGGGCCTTTTTTCTAGTTTTCACATTATAATACTAGTAATGATTTTCATCCACCCTCATAGACATCCGTTTAAAATATTTTTGTGTATGTGCGAGTATGTATGTATATTTGGTTGTATGTGTGAATCGACCATGTGTTTCCTGTTTTCTGTTTTGGTATGTATTGTTTATTTTGGTTTTATGTCAAAATAGTAAATATTTAGCACCGGGAATTCTTGATATTGTATTGCGCATAAACAAAATATTTTTAACTCTTAAATTGAAGTTGCAGATTCTCTTTAAAGAGAATAGAGAATTAAGAAATACACGTTAACAAATTGAATAGTAAATTTTAAAATTGTTATTCACAAACGTTATGACGGAGATGAATGGTTATGACCTCACCACATGCATATAGTCGGGTTTTATGTAAAATAAATAAATTCCGGCTTACACTCTTCAAGATTTAGCCGTCAAGTGTCTTTTACCTTCTCTCCTAAAAGCTTAAGACTTGACGGCTAAAACTTGAAGAGTGTAAACCAGTACTAAGTGATCTTAAATGCTTTTGCTTTATTATCATATTTATATTATAAGGTTCAATAATTCATTTATTCCATGTATGTAGGTGTATTAATAAAAATTAATATTTATGTTTTACCTTATTTATAATTTAAAGTTATTTCACGATCCTGGGATTTTTTTAATAAGATCCGGAAATTTACAAAATCCCAAAAATTGTAAATTTGTTTAAATGTTAGCGTGGAAGGTATCAAGTTAAAATAAAAATGTAATTGACAAATTTTCCATTGATTTGAATGTTTATAACACTGAAAAAATAATTTCGATTCGTTCAGTAACGAGTGATAGAATAAGAAATAAAATTGCTTTCGAATCGAAAAAGTATTCGATCACGTCTGCCAGAATAAGCCCCTTGCTATAGCGTTTTATACGTTTTAAAGTGTTTTTCAGAAGGCTGCTTTATATGGGAACTATGGTAATTTATGGACCGATTATCAAAAAAAAAAAATTATGGTGTAATTTCGGGCCATATAGAGATTAATTGGACCAAAATTTCCCACAATATCTATATTTTCTACGGTTTTAGGCGCACTTATGAGTTTTCAGAGAGTGGGCTTTATATGGGGCCCATGTTAAATTTTGGACCGAACTTAACGAAATTCATACTAATGATTTCTAGTCATATGGCATTAGTGCAAAATCTGATCTCAATCCATGCATTCAACTAATGTTTATGTTAACCTTTTTAAAAAAATTGTGCATTTTTAAGGGTTGTGGTTCCATATTTGGATTCATAACTCTTATCCTACTGAACCGATTTTACTGGATTTCAACACCACACTGCTAAGGATATCTAGAAAGAATTTGACATCTTTTGAGTTGGTCGAAAGTGATCAGCTATATCAGCACAAAAATGTCTCCCTGATATATCCATGCAAAATCGATTTAAAAGCGGCGTTTATGAAGACCGCCTAAATATTAGAGAGAAAAAATAAAAGAAAAAAAATAAACAACAACTTGCATATAAAAATTTGCCTTTTTTAATATTATTTTAAAAAATTACGGCGTTACATCCTACGTTCTTGCACCTAGCATTGATGGAAACATTATTTAAATAATAATACATATAAGCAGTGTATGTACATATTTTCTAAAAAAAAATATTTTTAGTAAAAATTGGAAATTGCTGCATTGCTCTCATTCTAAAATGCAGTTTATTTCGAATTTTACGAAAAATTCCACAATTTCTAATTTTACTTTTTGTTATTTTTGCAACGAAAAATAAAAATAAAATGAAAAAAAATTGTTTGCTATTAAATATTATTAAATCTTTCTAATGCTCTCTTTTAGATATTTAGATTATTGTTCTGCATTATAAATTATAAAGCAAAATGATGTACGAGTATATAAAAATGGGTACAGATCCCTTTTACTTTATTTCTTACTCTCGGAGGATTTGGTCCAACCTTGCTTAATAATTTCTTTTAATTAATTTGCAAAAATTGGAAAACATCATTTTACTAACGCATATATCTATGAAAAAACATGTTTTAATTACTTATTACAGAAACTACAAATAAGAAGATGGCAGACTTTTTTTCTTTAAATTGAATACCCTTTAAGATATTAAACTAACATAATTTATTTTTTCCAATTTATTCTAAAGCTGGGATCACACGATTGCCGCAATGCACCAATTTTCACACTTTTTAATACCCCAATCGTGTGACTGCACAATCAAATGCCTCATGTACCAATCGAGGGCAATATTGTGCTTACTTTTACCAATAAAATGCAACCCTGGTGCGGCAATCGTGTGACTACTTGATATGCAACAGCGCGTCAATAAAAATGACAAAAATGTACCAATATTTATTGGGTTCTTGTGCGGCAATTAAACAACACAATACGCGCCAATATTTACCTTTTTTTAATAAATTTACTTTGTGTGTTTCTTTTAGTAGGAATAAATTAAAAATAATTAAATTTATCAAAAATTAAAATTGGGAATTTAGTGCAATTGCTGTTCAGGACAATATTAAAGAATATATATAGGAAAACGGAGCAAAATGTATTGAAATTCTTAAAAGCGAATATATTTTTGAATATAAATATTCTCTATTTCATTATATTCTTAAATTAGAATTTTACTTTGTTTAATTATTGGAATTTCATATAAATTACACTATGCTAGTTGAAAAAACAGACAAGCCGGGCACATCGCGTTTTAACATAATTCGGGTACGCTGAAGATTGGCTCTGGTTTTCGAGATATACCGTTATTTCGAAAATGGAGGAGGTTGCACAACATATGTTAGCGTAACTCAAAAACGCTTTAGCTTATTGAAATAACTTAAAAAACCGAAATTCCGCAAATAAATTTTTCTTTAAGAAAGGTAAAACCTCTTTCTAATATCCGCAGTCATTTTAGAAACATAAACATAATTTGGAAAAAAAAATAATTTTTTTAACAAAATTTCGAAATTTTTGTTTTTTAAAAATTCATAAAAAATTGGAAAATGCAGCTATGCATTTTTTCAATAAGCTAAAGCGTTTTTGAGTTATGCGAACATATGTTGTGCAACCTCCTCCATTTTCGAAATAACGGTATATCTCGAAAACCAGAGCCAATCTTAAAAAACCGCGGGCACCACTGGATTCAGCATACCCGAATTATGTTAAAACGATAGGTGCCCAGCTTGTCACGAAAAAAAGGGTCAATTTCGTGCACAGTGTTATTGGAATTTTATATATTTTACTTAAAAAAATTCAAATAAAACTATTCAACAAAAATTTGTTTGAATATATGATACAATTTTTTTTTTAATGAACAAGCCAACTAGATCTTTTAAACAAATATAAAAGCTACCACAACAGCTGTTTTCGCAGTTGACACAGGTAAGAACAATCGTGTGATTGTGATGCGGCAATTATTGTACACATTTCGCTTTGTACCAACTAGCGGCAATTAAATTTGTATAAAACAGGGCAATCGTGTGATTTCAGAATATTTTATTGGGGGCAATTTCATTACTGTGCGTCAATGAAGCACAATCAAAATTGTGTAATATTGGTGCATTTGCGGCAATCGTGTGATCCCAGCTTAAGAGCTAAATTTCAGTTATGTATTTTATAAAGCTTTTTGTGATAGTTCTATTCCTTAAATCTTTTATCTCATATAATAAATTCGAAAAAATAAAAAAGGTTGAATATAATAAAGTTACTTATGAAAAAGAAATAATTCCCAGATATTAAACTAAGTTAAATAAAAACAAACAATTTTATATTTAAATATTTTATAACATACATATCGTTACCTGGAACGCAAAAGGCCCTAACTAACCAAAAATTAAAAATCTAAATTTTGGAATCTTTCGACCAAAACTAGCGATTTTATTAACAAAAAAAAAAAAAAAAAAATAAAAAGCCCTATCTAAAATATATTATACGATAAACACTAGAAGGCAAAATTAACAGTTTGAATTATATTCAACATTGTTATTTGTCAAAACAACTGGTAGGTTTAACGAGAAAAATAGAAGAAAAATTCATTTTAAACAGTTTAAGGCAAATAATCAATAATTTTAAATAGTTTTTTGCTTCTCCTCTAAAATTTTCAAAATGTTAGATAGGGCTTTCTGCGTTTTATGTAACGATACGTACATACATATATTGAAAATTTCGAATAGTGGATCAAAGCTATTAAAAATTTTATGAAAATGTTAATGTTTTTAATTTGAATAATTAGTGGAAGACGTTAAACTTTTCATAAAATATTAGCTTTGATCCACTACATTTTGAATCAATAAAAGGCAATAAGCTAATCACTATTCGACGTAATTAAGCTCTCAAACAAGATATAATTGACCTTAATTGAGCCAGTCTTTGACTGTGGATGGCGGCTGAAAGAAAAGCACACAGCAAAAAAACACAAACATATCGAAATTTGATAAATGAGACGTGTTGGGAGAAAACTGAGTTCACATTCGGCTTTAGCATGCCAAAAACCATAAGAATCGGTTGGAATGGTTAAAAAACTTTTTCAATGTCGTTCTGTGTAATAAATAAATACAAAAACGCATGAAATTTTTAAACATCAAAAAAAAATTTTTATACACAAAATAATATTAAATAAATATTTAAAATATTTCTTACTTGACCGACTTTATTTACTTATTTCTGCCCCCGTACTGACTTTGCACCGTAAAGTATTTCTTATGTGATAAAAATATTACCCTGGCTTAGTTTTGATCAGTCCCATACAAGCATTATACACAGCTACATTTAAAATAAAATCTATGTATTACAAGATACAGTTCAAGCTATGTCAATGTTATTTTTTATATTAAATCTACTATTTACAGTGATAAACTCTCCCAATAATAGTGTACATTTGGCTACACCAGATATTCAAACGGTCCGTAGCAATTCGGACTTAACGAATACACCATCACAACAAAAGCGTAGATCATCCTTTGTGTTTAAAAGAAAGAAATCGTCGGATCGTTTGGCTTTTAAGGTAAAAATATATTTTAACATACATACATATGTACATACCTAATTCCGAATTATTAAATTCTTTTACTTGCACCTAGAATAAATCCGACGCGTCTATAGGAACGTCTCAACAAAGTAATCAAGCAGTTCAACGGTCTCAATGCGAAATGACTCGTCTGATAAAGTGTAAAATGTGTCAATTTCCTACAGAAGTACCGGTAGGCGGCATACGTCAACTACCTCACAACTTTTTACTAGTTAGAAGGATTGAAGAAATACGTTTTAAAGTGGGAGAAGAGATAATTACAAGAATTTGGTGCAGTTTGTGCTATGAAGAAACTAACGTAATTAAATTTGCATAGCTCAAAATGTAATTTAAATTTCAATTATTAATTCTTTCAAGGCTACTTATCATTGCTTAACTTGTATATTAAATTTGTGTACTCTCTGTAAAGAGTCACATGAGAGACAAAAAAGTACTACGAAACATAATATTAAAAATATTATAGAGTTGCGTCGAGCCCGTAAAGAACAGGGTGCTCATTTCATAGACAATTCAAAATTTGTATTGAAATGTAGTATGCATCCGGGTTTTGATATTAAATCATTTTGCACAGTTTGTCTCCAAGTGGCATGTTCCGATTGTTTAATATTGTTGCATAAGAGCCACAAACACGAAACCATATCCAAATCTATTCACTGTTATGGAAGGATTTTAAAAGATACCGCTGATCAAACTAAACCTCTCTGTAATTATGCCGAACACTCAATAGGAAAACTTAATGAAATAGCTAAAAACATAAATCGTAAATGTGATGAGATCCAAGCAGAAGTCGAAGAATTTATGACCAGCTATTTCGAAGCAGTAAAAGCTCATAAAAATACACTACTGCAGCAAGTGCACCGGGCGAGGGAATCGAAAGTTGAAATGATTTTAGAACAGCAACTGGACTTGGGTATTGAAAAAAAATATTAAAGTAATTTAAAATTTGTATAAATGTTTGTACCATTTGCGCAGAAAAACGTACGCAAGATGCTTTAATGGCTGTAAAATTTAGTCAAGAATTAACTGACATTGCTTCCGATGTGGAAATTTTATCTTTTTTAAAAATTCTTTTAAAAAGATTTGAATATTGTCAACAATTTAAAGCACCCATTGATCCTAAGGTAAGTAAGATAAACAATTATTATTCAGAGATTTTATTTAAATACAAGTTTAGATTTCAGATACTTTACATTTTCTACAAAAAATTAGAGCACCAGCAGCTAAAAATCAAAATGATATTCCTTTATTTGGTATTATAACAATGCAAACTGTAGATCCATCCTTGTGTACATTGCAGTGGGATGGTAAGAACATAAAAAAGCAAGTAAGAGTAATATATTCGGCTGTGCCGAATCTTAAATACCCTTTACCCAATTCTAACAATGCAACTCCAATCTTTAAGATTGTTAACTGCTTCGTGAGAATTGGGACTAACGTAATGTACGTTAGACATAATGAAAACCAAAAAATAATATGAGTAAATTTCTCTATTTAAGCGGCAAATCATGTACAAATTTGTATGTGTAAAAAGAAAGTAAAAAGGTGAACACATTAACATATGCTGAATCTTATATAAAGTATTCATTTAATTGGGATTTCGCTTTAATCAATTAATCGCTCGATTAATTAACCGAGGTTTTGGTTTAATAGGTTAATTTTGTTATTGATCGGTTAACCGGTTAATAATGTGTTTTTTATAAAATAGGTAATTTCAATAATATGCATAAACTATTTATCACTTGGAGTTTTTTAGTAAAAAAACATAACAAACATATATATTCTTAAACTAAAACAAGCAAAAAAACAAAAAAATTATTTATAAATATGTAATACATACTTTTTAATTAATACATAAAAATTATGTATTATTAATTTATTTATTAATGTCGAGCTAATTTTCCAATTTTTATTTTTGATGAAAACACTGAAATTTATTGTTGAGGGAAAGCTGGTTTCTATGCGCATTTCGCTGGTTGCTTATGTCAGCTCGTCAGGAAACTTTTGCCAAAGACTGAAGAAAAGCTAAAAATATTATACAAATAAGATTATAAAGTGAATAAGAATTTTAAACACTCAGGTCTCACTTGTAACAATATCAAAGCTTCAACAGAGTTTTCTAACATTTCCCTACAATTGGCTGGTTTTCCCCAATTCGAATTGTAGTTGTAAAATGGTAAAAAAAATGCAAAATTAAAAATAAAACAAATTGCTTAATAAAGCAACTTGCTATATCAAAAGTTATTTTCGGGAATTCAACATTTATTATTAATTTATTTATTAATGACGTGCCAAATTCCCAATGTATTATGTATTATTAAAAAAAAACAGTGAGATCATTTTATTAGTTATTTCAATAGTTTAAGGAGATCTTATAAAATAATCTTTTAGAAAAATAATTTGGTTTAAATGTTTAGGATTTAAGTGATTTTTTTCTTTAGTTTTGATAAAACTTGAAGTAGAAAAAATTCTTTCACTTATTGTAGAAATAAAGCAACCCATAATAAGAGAATATCTAATTTCTCGGTCCTTTTCCTGGATTTCTCTAAACATATAAAATCTTCCATAGTCATTAGAGTCCTGTTTAAGTTTTTTAAAATTTTAAACACTTCTTATTATTTCGGTTTATTCTGTTAAAAGATTGATATGTGAATATATGAGAAGAAACAAATAAATTAACACATACATATAAAAAGTACGTGAAACAAAAAGCTGTTGTTGTAATTTTAAATGAAGATTACTGAACACCTTCTTTGTTTGTATGTCCTTAACATATTTCTTTTGAATATTAGACGAAACAAATAATTAAAAATAAAAAAAAATATTTTATAATACTACAAACAACAAAATATTTTGTTAAATCGGTTAATCGACTGAAATTAACCGGTTTAATCGTTAATCGAAAAAAGCCAATTTTAAATTAACCGACCAGTTAATCGGGTAGTAATTAGTCGGTTAACCGAATGAATACCCTATTATATACCCATCGGCATGGTGCGATAAGAACAGAAAGTTTTATAAATATTTAAAAAAAAATCCAATTTGGATCACTTTAAAGAAAACTAAACAAATGAATCCTTTGAAGGAGTAATCAAAAAATTTCAAAATTTACCAGGAAGGCCCTTTTTAAGTGTACTAAAAATAAAAAACACAAATTGGAGAAATAAAAAAAACTTTAAGCCATGCGATTTGGCATGGAAGGCCCCATGTATGTATATATATGTACCAGTTTACATGGTGCGCTTTGCTACCACACATCTCAAATGCGGCTGTGCTGATAACCCAGCTATTTTTCTCTTGCCATTCTTTTGTCGGATGTTGTGTATTGATAACCAATATGCTTGCGTCTAGTTCTATAATGTCTCTGTGGAGATGCCAAGCCCACTTTTCCAATCCCGCCTATATTTTTAGAGAGTTTGTGTATTGACAACTCAGATATGTGTACCAAATTGGGTAAATTTTTGTCTTACCCTTCTTTAGATAAAAATAAAGCTTTTTTGTGCCACAGCCAACTCGCTCGCATATTGTCGGATGTTATATATTGCTAACCAAGATACTTGTACCTGATTTGGAAACTTTGGCTGTCTTTGTATGGGAAGTGCAACCACTTCACCAGTCCCGCCCACATTTTGTCTCTAGATATATAGAAAAAGCAGCAACAAGGGATTATAAAGTTAGAGGCAGTCGTGGTTTTTAAATCATATCTCAGCCATTTCTGGACCGGTAATAATAAATTTCAATAGCAAACGTAAGCATATGTGACATTAATATATACCAACCAAGTCCACATTCTATCTGGGGTCCTCGGAAACCCCATTTCAAGAAACATACGGACAATTATAAATCAAATTCACACGCCATAAGGACCCAAAATAGATATACTTTATATGGTTTAAGATCAATATTATAGAAATTACAAACGGAACGAAAAACTTAAACTGTATGTTTGTGTATAACCTTCCATCTGTGGTGATAATTAAATAATTGACGAATTGCCTTAAAAATTGCATGAAATGCATCACTTTTTAAAAACGATCGATTTCACCATATACACTGAAAAGAAGACTCAATCCATCCGTACTCAAATTAAGCCAAAGCGGTGTCAATAGTACGGTGAATACTGATTTTCCTTAATCAGGTACACAGTGCTTGAATCAAGTACGGATTATTTTGGATTGACCCGTACTTAAAATAATCCGAAAACAGAATTGAATTAAGTAAAAGTGAGGTAAACGTTAATCTCAAACTGTGCTTGATTTGGGAATTTCGAAGTTGTTTTAATCCGAATTCGTACTTGGAATAATCCGAAAGAGAGCTTAGATTTATACTAACCTAAACACTTACCCCAAACAACCAGAGATAGAAAGAATATTATAATTTACTTATCCGTTATACGTGTTTGTTGCACTTTTGCTGTATTTTGCCTTTTGTTTACAAAAGAACTCTCAATTATCAAATATAATCATGCGCGGTATGATTTTCGTTATGCTGTGAAAATTTTATGTATTTAACTAAATAATTTTAAAAATAGAATTTGGGAATTTTTGCTTCTGTTTTACTTTTTTTTGTTAAAGTTGGTACAATTGTACTTTTTTGGTACATTTTGACCTTCTAAAGTATGGTGGTACTACCGTAACTCATTTGGTACAATTTTAAAATTTGCCATAGTTCCCCTCTTTGGAATTTTTAGTATAGCATAACATATAATTATTGATTCCTTTTCATTGCATTTATTTTATTTATTATTTTTTCTTTCATCACGATTTAAAAAATCCTTCTTTTAAATCGCATTTTGTATTTCTGCAATATGCACTTAAAATTATTAACATGGTTAACTTAGAGTCGCAATCAGAAGATGCTCGAATGCATGTATTTTTACAAGGGCTAACTTTTTTGTTTCGCCAAATAGAACGTAATTTCATGAATAAAAATGTTTTGGATGAATGGTATATATCTATATGCGGAACAGAAGTGGATTTATATATTTCTACAAATAATACCAATATTGATATTGTTTAAGAAATGAAAGAAACTGCAAAACAATTTTATATAAAATTTTGCGAAGTTTTGAGAATCAAAGTCAACTTTAATAAGGAAGTTTTAATGCGGTTCCATAAATTTACTACAGAAAATGTTATTTCAGGTAAAACAAGTTGTATTGTACCTCCTCTAGTAAAAATGTTTCCGAATAAAATTGCAAATTTTGATTTAATCAATAATCAATTTAGAGCTTTAGCTGATGTCGAGCAACTGCAGTCGTTAAAAACTGAAACCTTTGTAGTTTTTGGTCGGTAGTAGCTAATTCACAAAAATAGCTGAATGCCTATTGCTTCCTGATATTTCTAGAGTCGTTGCTGGAATTTTATTTATTCCACATTCGTCTGCAAATGTGGAAAGATTTTTTTCTTTTCAAAATATAATAAAAACTAGGGAAAGAAACAGACTACATGTGCCAACGTTATCAATAAATGTGTGCTTACTTTTTAAAATCTCCCATTAGTGCTTCGCAAAATAGGAAAATTTTTTATTGGGTTATTTTATTCATACATATAATATATGTTAATGTTAAGTTTTTTTTTGTACAATTCAATTTTTTGTTGTTTTAATAAATTTAAAAAAAAATGGTACCGTGAAGGTCCAAAAATTAATTTTTTTTAGAAGTTGGTACTTAATTTAGAACCCCATTTAACATCCCTGGTCTGAACCCCTTTAAACAATAGGTGTTTTCCACAAGATCTCGGTCAAGTTCGGACTAATGAGAGTAAAATAAAAATTACTCTCTAAATTTGCCAAAGATACCTAAAATTGTTGGAACGCAAAAAACCATTTTCGAAATACTAAGATCTATTTAAGTAATTTTAGACGCTTAAAAGTCATAAAATTATAAAAACAAATTTTATTTTTTTATATTAAAGAACAAGGGAAATATGTATGCACTAATATATTTACCACCTTAACTTTTTCATTTTGCTTTTTAATATATTTTTTAATAAAAACTAACCTTTTGTTAATTGCAAATTTTCTAATATATTTGTCAGTTTCATATGTAAACAAAAAACATCTGATTCTTTAATTCTTGACCGAACTTTCGCAAAGAAAAAGTTCGTGCAAATTTGTACAGGAAATGAAACAAATTACTCTCTCAATTACTCTTTTAATTGCACAAAAATTGTTATCTGGAACGCTTTTGGGTGACTTTGTGCAAGTTCTGACTGTTTCGTTATTCATGTAGAACAGAGCTAATATCATGTGATATTTCTCTGTGTTCAGTACATAAGACATTTTTGATTTAAAAACAAATTTTAATAAATATAAATAATAATAGTTAATAAATAAATTTGATGATTACTTAAAGTGCGTTTTTTACTGTTTATGCACAAAATTATATAAACACATCAGCCTGGGCATCTCTATACACTCTTAAATTTTTCAACACTTAATGTAAAAGACTTCCAGCATTTGGTCATCGAACACTGATTTCTAATTACCATTTCTTTATTTATGCAATCAGTCTATGGAACGGAATCCCCTATACATCACAAACCATTAGTAACGCACGTAAATTCTGGAAATGTTTTTTTTCTCATTTTTCGCTCTGAATACAGCTATTTTCGTTTTGATACTTTCTGATTATATAAAAGTATAAAAATGTATGTTTTAAACTATTCCGGTTTCACATTTTCAATTTTCCATTTTTCTTTTGTTGTTTTACCATTTTTTCTAGCTTATTTTTAATAAATTTTGCTAAAATGTTTAATAAAATGTTTTAAATTTTATTTTATATGTTATTAGTTTTATTTTCTTCGACCATTTAATATAAGTTTGAGGTAATAAATATTTATTTTTTATATAATTGACCGTGCGCTTGAATATTTATTACATCAAACTTTAATTTTTTATTTTAAAACTACTTAATAAAATTGAACACAACACTTAAGTCTTGTGTATGGAACATCGAAAAGAGAAAAATAAATAAATAAATTGAAAAGGAAAAATTTTATTAGCCGTGCAGTAGCAAAAATAGCTTCACTCACGCATTTGAGTGTTCTGTCTCGAGATCAGAGGCGATAACTTCTCAAGCAACTTTTCAAAGGACGAATACGACATTCTGCAGAATCTTTTCAACGTCTTTGGATCTTCTAAACCCAGTTCATTCATCACCATTGATGTAATTCCAAGTCCCTTGTCTCTGCGCAGCAACCAGTTATGGCTCCATAACGCTCTACTTCTTTTAGATCTCCCTTTTTCTTCTTTTTTTCTTTTTTTATTTAAACATAAGCTGCACTTGCATTACTGCTGCATGCAACTATTTGATCAACGTTTGGATTCATTTTTAAATTAAAATTTTATTTAAGCAAAAATTTATATTTTGTTTTTGTATATAACCTCTCAGCTGTTTTAAGATTGATTTTCTTGATAGGTTATGTCAAATGTACGTTACATACCAACATGTGAACATGAATTTATAAACCTTATGTAAGACTCAGATTTTGACATACTCATGAAATCTCATGTGTGTAGAAAAGTGACATTCCACATGAAAAATACACATAATGTGAACATAACTAAACTCCCATATTCATAAAAAAATATTTTCATAGACAATTCTTTTCATAAACCTGCTATAAACCTAAGATATTGTTTATGAATATGGGGTAAGTCTATAATTTGATAAATAATTTGTTCTATTTTGTATACCCTCCACCACCACTAGTGGTGAATGAGGGTATACTAAGTTTGTCATTCCGTGTGAAACTTTTTTTATTATACGTCTAAGACCCCATAAATTATATATATTCTGGCTCCTTGAGTAATTCTAAGTCGATTTAGCCATGTCCGTCTGTCTGTCCGCCTGCTGAAAACGCGCTCACTTACGAGAAACGCAAAAGAAAAGAACACACTTGGTCTCAAATTGCTTGTAGTTATCCTAAGCAGTTTGGGATTGAAATCCAGCAACATCGGTTCAGTAGGACCAGAACTATGAATCAAAATGTGGAACCACCACCCTAAAAAATTAATAATTTTAATACAAAAACTAACATAAATGGTGGAATAATGCACGGAATGATATACAATTTTGAATGAATTCGCTTTATATGACAGCAAATTATACTGTTAAATTTCATGAAGATCGGTCCATAAGTGATCATAGGCCCCATATAAACCCTACTCGCTGAAAACAGTTTAGTACGCCTAAAACCGTAAAAATAATGATATCATAATGAAATTCGGTACGTCACAGTTTATTGCGCCTAAAACCAAATAAAGCCCACAACCATAAAAGATATGGATATTGCGGTAAAATTTCTTTAAACTTAGATTCATATGGCCAGAACAAATATCATGCAATTTTGTGAAATTCACTGATAACGCTTAAACTAATTACCCTGCAGTATTGAAATTTATTCTAATTTATTTTTTGTAATACCAGAAATCAGTCTTCAGAATTTTGGGATGATTGGTTCATAATTTACCATAGGTCCAATACAAATTACCCTCCTAAAATTCATTTAAGTTCGGCTAAAACTGTTACGAATCATGATATTTTACTCAAGCCAGTTCAAAGTTCTAAAAATAAACGCATAAAACTTTCATATTGTTGGTCAATAATTTAATATAAGTCTAAACCGCAACCAATTTTAATGCTTAAGTTCGTTTTTGTCAATCTTAGCTAATAATATATATGTATTTATCATATAGAACCCACTCCTGTCGGTGGAGGGTATCAAAGATTCGGCACAGCCGAATATGGCATTCTAACTTGATTTTTGTTTATTTAAATTAAGTATTAATGATTTCAAAAAAATATTTGTTTTTTAATTAAGGAGTTTCCCAATTACGCCTTCATAAAAAAGCCGAACTGGTTTTAATTTCTCGAGATGCTGATGGTGCTTCACTATGTCATGGTGGTTTACAAATAAAATGCCAAATCAAATACAAGGACAGTCATATAAAATTATTGCCAATAGAGGTATTAATTAATTATTTTAGTTTTAATGTTTAGTTTTTAGTTAAACGGTTTTTCAGATTTCCGATAATCGTGATGGTTCATACATTATCTCATTTACACCAGACTCTCAGGGTACTCTAATACTGACAATTACTATTAACGATAAACCAATTAAGGTAAATATGATAAAATTTGACTATTTGAATCAGGCTGATTTTCAATAAATTTTTGTTTAAGGGAAGTCCATTTAGTTTCCAAGCACGTACTTTACGTCCTCATAATGGCATCTATCATTGTTGTACCTTTTGCTCAAGTAAGGGTAATAAAAATGTAAAATGTGCTTGTGATGGGCGTATGCCGGGTTTTAATGGTTGCGGTCATGGCCATATTGGTCATCCCGGTCGTCGTCATTGGTCTTGCTGCGGTAACGTTTTGGAAAATTCTGAATGTTGTGTAGCTAATAAACTGTTAAGCTCATAGACAAAAATTAAAAAAAATTTTGTTTATTTTGTAACAACATTAGAGCGACTCACAAAAAAAGTGATTTTGTTAC
Organism: Pollenia amentaria; assembly: GCA_943735925.1. Taxonomy (NCBI): domain Eukaryota; kingdom Metazoa; phylum Arthropoda; class Insecta; order Diptera; family Polleniidae; genus Pollenia; species Pollenia amentaria. The sequence continues at coordinate 178,756,975 of OX031007.1, read as the reverse complement.
CCCTCTGAAAATAAAGGTTGATATGTTTTATGATGATTCCCAAAATATTTTGGTTCTAGCGTGGACCATTTGTGAAAAAAGGTATTTTTTCAGTTTTTCGAAGTTTTTTGTACTTTGCTCCAAGACGACATAAATAAAATTTGTTATCATCGAAAAAGGTTTTTGAAGCAGCATCCAATGGTATATAAAACTTAACTTATTGAGATATTTAACTAAATACATATTTTCGTTTCGGGTTTTCATACAAATACTACGTATTTTTTTATTAATTTTACTAGCTGACCCGGTCCGCGTTGCTGGCCCTAAGCAAACATTAGTGTTGTATTACCAGACGATTTAAATTGATCTTGAAACGAAATTTACGGCCTTTAAATAAAAATCCATGAAATACTTATCATAAAGTTTTTTGAATGAAAGTATGGCACATTGTTAAGAGGATAAGTGTCTATATGTGAGAGCATTAGAAAAAACGTCCTCAAAATAAAATTGATTTTATTTCACGACCGCATTCTCTGGCAAAATTTCATGTCAAACTGCATGTAAAACATCGTTCATCCCCAGTTCTGTTTCATCATTATAATATTATAAATTAAGATGTTGTTCATATACATATGTTTAATTTACATTTGATTTGAAAATACATATGGTTGTATGTATGTATATATATGCTGTGAATCTTACGAAAAAAGTGAGCGTAAAAGTGGGCGGGGCAAAATTTTCTTACCGCAAAACCTAAGTTAGACCATGGCGATCATTTTAAAGAAAAACTCGTCCAAATCGGTCAAGCCGTTCTCCAGTTATGCGCTTAATAGAAAAAGTGGGCGTAAAAATAGGCGTGGTAAATTTTTCTTTCGATGAAAACTTAAAGTTGATTAATACGAACATTTGAAAGAAAAATTAGTCAACTCGATGGAGCCGTTTTCTGATTTTAGGTAAATCGAAAAAAGTGGGCGTAAAAGTGGGCGGGGCAAAATTTTCTTTCCGTAAAAACCTAAGTTGGACCATGGCGATCATTTTAAAGAAAAAATCGTTCAAATCGGTCAAGCCGTTCTCAAGTTATGGATTTTGCCACGCCCCTCCGCCCCCAGGCCATTAATTTAAATAATAACTATCCTATCATCTAAGTTGGACCAAATTACATATATATGCCAATTTTCATGAATATCAGTTGACTCGTTTTTGAGTTTATTCGAAACATACACAGTGACACGGATTTTTTATATATTAAGATATTTTTTTATTGTATTTTTCACATTTTGATAAATTTTAAAATGAAAAAATTTTATACCTATATTGCCTATATATAAAAAAAAGATAAAATATATCGCGATTTTCGCGGTTTAAGTGAAAAATTACAAAAAAAAAAAAAATTAAAATTATGTTAAAACAGATTCAATTTGAAAAGCAGAACATTACTTCCACATACGTAGAATTTGTATGAAAACCCGAATCGAAAATATGTATTTAGTTAAATATCTCAATAAGTAGGTCTCAAGTGGTAAAGTTTTATATACTATTGGATGCTGCTTCAAAAACCCTTTGTGATGATAACAAATTTTATTTATGTCGTCTTGGAGCAAAGTACAAAAAAATTCGAAAAACTGAAAAAAGACCTTTTTTAAAAATGGTCCAGCTCACGGATGGTCAACGCTAGAAACAAAATATGTATTTTGGGAATCATCATAAAACATATCAACCTTTATTTTCAGAGGGGTAACTAAAACACTTTTTTCGGCTCCATACAACTTGAGTCGGTCTAATCAATATGTTTTTAAAATTGTATTTCATATCTAAATAATATTGTTCATTTCTTTATATAATGGTATAACTGAAATATGTTCCAAATCGTAACTTTATGTTAAATGGTTAATTTAAGAGAATAATTGTCTACAATTCTCTAACATGCCATGGTAAAATTATTTCACCATATTTCGTGCTATTAAGAATAAAACACAAGCAGTGATGTCAGATTAAGGGATTTATCCTCAAATTAGGGTTTTTATTTGGAAAATGGGGATAAAAAATTTGATTTCGGGATTGGAAATTTTGTTGGGGATTTTTTAATCTTGGGAATTTTTCCGGGATTTTTTAAGTTTTTCACTAAGTAATGGCATTTTTCATGTTGAGTGTACTTAGTAAAGACGTAACAAAAGTAGTTAAGGCGATAGAAACAGATCCATTCTGCTTTGCATTAGATTAAATTGATGTTGCCTACGATTTTAATGAAGAAATAAAATCGATCGTTACAGTGTTGTTATTAAAATTAAAGGAGATATGTTTTGTATATATATATATATATATATATATGTGACGCGCAAAATAGAAGGGGACCTAAGGGTAAAAACCATTTAAAACCATTTTAAAGATTTAAATATGTGTATCTTTGGTGTACCATCACTGAGCGTGTTAGTATTGGTCTCATTTGAAAGCGACACATCTCATGACGTCAGGAACGTGTTGGTCAAACTTGAAAACGCGCTCAGATGTTGTCAACATCAAAAAAACAAAAGGGGAAATTGATTTTTTTACCCTTAGGTCCCTTTCTCTATGCGCTGTCACATATGTATACATATGTATGTAACAACTTTATTACAACAAATGTTTAAGCGTTTCCCACATAGTCTAATTTTTTTTAAGACTTACAAACATGTTGCTCCAAACCCATTTGGACAGGCCAATTGCAGCTTAATTATGAAAATAATACTACCGGTTATGAAAATCAATGTTTCAACAGACATTTATTAATCACAATGGAGAAAACTGCCATTTGCTAAGTGGAAAGATTTATTTGACTTAGATAAATGAAATACTTTAAGCTCATTTAGAACAGAATTTCATTAATAACAAAAGTCCGCTCTGCATCACGCCATTTAAAAATTTGACAAGTTGGTATAAACTCTGATTTGTGTACCTACAATTAATGGGGGTTAATGCGGCAGTGAACCTTATTAAAACAAATAAGATATTATAAAAATAAGAAATAAAATTATATAATCATTATTACGAATTAATACTCATTTTAAAAGTATTTCAACTTGTTGCGACACGTTTGAACCATCCCTAGAAATGGCAAAGCTGTTTAATTTAAGAAATACATGCGTACCAAAAAATTGAGCGTGATGATGAATTTGATTGTGAGCTTTTTGACTTATGCTTCAAGCAAGAATGATATAAAAAGAGATTACGCCATGCGCATGTTTTCCCGTTAGATGACGTAGCTTAACCCAAGCTAAGGTTACCTATTCGTGTATGTTTCGTGACGTCATTTGACCCACCTGCGCAGAAAATTCAATTTTTGAGTTCGTGTTGTCGTAATCTTTCTTCTATCATTCTTGGCTTCAAGTATTTTTTTTTTTTTGTTTCTTTTAATTCAATTATTTCACTATGCGACAGTCAAAATCGGGATGGGATGAAACCAACGCGAAATGTTATATCGGTAAAAAAGAAGTTATACGTGTGCCGGCGTTTCGCTGGGTCACGTCTAGGAATCGAGATATATCAATTTGAAGTTAGTAACTATCATATAGGGGAAATTGTGACCTTTGGTGGTCTTTTTTTTCAAATTTAAAAAAATTAGGAATTACAATTCCTTTAATCTGTTCATACAACGTTTCGCTACATAAGCAACAGTTTCGCAGTTATAAATAAATGTATGAAGAAAAAAACTATTTTAAAAATTTAATTTTTTTTTTTTAATTCATAAAAAATCCAAAACGGTAAAGTCCTATTACTTTCGCGTAAAGTCACATAACCTTTAAACAAAATGACCTTTTGTTTATTACTTTTTTTTTAATTTTGACAATCATAAAAAAAAGTCATCAATGTTTTTTCCAAGAAATTTTGAGCATATATCGAGCAAATTTTTGAAATTCATACCTTCACTTAATTGTGAATAAAAGCGAAACGCGTCCATCGATTTTCATGAACTATGTCTCATTTTAAAGGTTATGTGACTTTACGTGAAATTAATAGGACTTGACACTTTTTTACCGTTTTGGATTTTTTATGAATTAAAAATAAAAAAATTCAATTTTTTAGGCAAGAAATAGTTTTTTTCTTCATACATTTATTCATAACTGCGAAACTGTTGCTTATGTAGCGAAACGTTGTATGAACCGATTAAAGGAATTGTAATTCCTAATTTTTTTAAATTTGAAAAAAAAGACCACCAAAGGTCACAATTTCCCCTATATGATAGTTACTAACTTCAAATTGATATATCTCGATTCCTAGACGTGACCCAGCGAAACGCCGGCACACGTATAACTTCTTTTTTACCGATATAAATTTTTAATTTTAAATTTAAATTTGTTTCAGCAAAATCGTACTGGTGGTTCTCGAGTTATTTAAAAAAAAAAGACCACCAAAGGTGACAATTTCCCCTATATGATTACTAACTTCAAATCGATATATCTCGATTCCTAGACGTGACCCAGCGAAACGCCGGGACACGTATAACTTCTTTTTTACCGATATAACTTTCCCCGGTAGTTTGAACCCTTCCCGATCACTGACCCCTACCATTTGTCTCACAGTGTTTTAAGAAATATAACACAAACCTTTATTCATTTCAGTATATAGAAATATCCTTGAATTTTTAAAAAGAAAACATAAAATTACTTATTAAAAAAATATATAATTTTGTGTTCTTGATTTAACAAGGGGTTTAGGCCCCAAAATGAAATTTTGTATGTATCTCATGATTTGATTTGTGCGATATGTTAAATTTCTGATGCATTAACTGAATTTGCAGCAGTCCTGAACCTTGTTTTACGCGAATTTGATTTGCACGTGCTTTCTTCGGTCCCATCGGTGTTTCAACATCGATGTTTTATTTTTCTTTTATTATTGAATGATTTAATATATAACCAACAAAGAAGTCGGTTAAGTAAACTTTTAAGGAGTTTTCTTGACAAGATTACATGAAATGCAAAGTAATTTCAAATAAATATTATAACCCTATTACACAGTCTCTTAAATTGTTTTGACTTTTCTTTAGTTTATAAAAGGAGGTTCCCCTTATTTCATATGGGGGATGTCATGTCGAGTGACCCAACTTTTAAATCGATGTCTTCTGACTTGGATTTGGACTCCAAGGCTAGTCATATTGGATAGTAATTTAAACACAAGTTTTCAACAAAAAGTTTCTCAGTTAGAGGGGGTCAAAATTTTACATGTTGGCCAAACAGGTGTTTTTTCTCATCGATGTAACTTATTACCTATTGGTGTTAGCAAAATTTGTCACAAGCGAAATTGATAGCTATTTCTTAAATCCTTTTTTTTTTTTTTTTGCTCAAAAGAAAGCTCATGTCTTTTCCTTTAAGGTAGTTTTGGTTGCTTAATGGGCTGCTAGTGGGATATGTATATGACGAATATTTGAAACCCTCCACCGACAGGAATTAGCTTCACAAACACGAATGTCAGCATTAAAATTGGTTGCGGTTTAGACCTATATTATATTATTGACCGACAATAAGAACGTTTTTTGCATTTCTTGTTAGAACTTTGAACGGGCTTGTGTAAAATATCATGATTCGTAACAGTTTTAGCCGAACTAAAATGATTTTTAGGAGGGTAATTTGTATTGGACCCATGCTAAATTATGGACAAATTATCCCAAAATTTTGATTTCTAGTATTACAAAAAATAAATTAGAATAAATTTCAATACAGCAGTGTAATTAGTTTTAGCGTTAACAGTGAATTTCACAAAATTGCATGATATTTCTTCTGGCCATATGAATCTAAGTTGGAAGACATTTTACAGCAATATCTATACATATTTGTTATGATTTTAGGCGAATTTTATTATTTTCCCAAAGGGGGCTTTATTTGGTTTTATGTGCAATAAACTGTTTTCCGAGAGTAGGGTTTATATGGGGCCTAATGTAACTTATGGACCGATCTTCAAAAAATTTTACAGTGTGATTTCAGGTCCTATAAAACTGTGACGTACCAAATTTTAGTATGATAGCGTTATTGATTATGGTTTTAGGAGTACTAAACTGTTTTCCAGGAGTAGGGTTTATATGGGGTCTAGGGTTAACTATGGACCGATCTTCACGAGATTTTCAGTCGTATTAAGTGAATTCGTGCAAATTTTATATCATTCCGTGCATTATTCCACCATTTATGTTAGTTTTTGTATCCAAATGATCAATTTTTTTATATTGTTGGTTCCACATTTTGATTCATAGTTCTAATCCTACTGAATCGATGTTGCTGGATTTCAATCTCAAGCTGCTTAGAATAACTACAAGCAATTTGAGACCAAGTTTGTTCTTTTCATTTGCGTTTTTCGAAAGTGGGCGTACGAACATGGACAACATGGCTTAATCGACTTAGAATTACTCAAGGAACCAGAATATATATACTTTATGGGGTCTTAGACGTATAATAAAAAAGTTTCACATGGAATGACAAACTTAGTATACCCTCTTTCACCACTAGTGGTGGTGGAGGGTTTAAAAATAATTTCTACTTCAAGGCGAGGGTTTTTCAATTTTAAGAATATGCACTATTTCTTTCCTTTTTGTGTGAAGGTGTTTCTGAAGTTTCTGTTGAGAAACTAGACAAATTAACCTTTCCTACGGTATGTAACATACCTAACTATCATTTTATACCTTCTATACTCTAATGCCCACAATATGTTAATCCCAGGAATAAAATCACTTTTTTATGTAGAAATGTTAACAAATTAATTTTTTTTATTTTTTTGTATTAATAATTAAATTAATATATAATTATAATAATAATAATAATACAAATAAAAAAATAAATAATTTAATAAAATTTAATCTTAATCACATTAGATCCTTTTATATCATAAATATTTTTCACTTAATTTATTGTAGCTGATGAAGTGTTTAAGTTTCGCAAAATTTTCAAATGCAATGCCCTACAAGAAATTAATAACCAAAACAAAAAAAAAAAATATACCATTCCACTTGCAACAATTTTACATTGAATTAATAAGTTAGAGAGAGAGACATAATGAGTTAGAGAGAGAGAGGCAAAATCACATGTACACAAGGTTTCGGTCAGTTTTTTCATTTTGCTCTGAATAAACTAATAGAAACTATAACAATATATCGGTGAGCACTACTGGCCATCTAACTATTTAAAGGACCGGTAGTATTCTTGTAGGGCGTCTTTCATCCTCACTATTTATCGCTTTAATTTTCTACTATTTTTGCCAATCCTTTCTTGGCGTTACTAGGTTTAGCTGCTGGTTTTTTTTTGGCTTTGGAAAGAAATCGCATTACATGTTTAGAAAACGTCGATGTATCGTTCGCATCCCTAGTCCCAACAGAACGCGTAAATCAAGGGCTACCTGCATTTTTAAAATATTATATGGCAAAATTTAAAAGTATATAGTGGGGATTTCAAGGATTTTAAAAAAAAATATTTTTTGGGGATTTTTAGGGATAAAAATTCACAATTTGGGAATAAAATTTGAACACACTTGACAATCGTGAAGACAAGGACATTCATAGAGTAAACACGTCGCTCTCTTAATATTTTGCGTACGCAGAAAATTTAGAATTCTGTTTCGTATAAAATAAAGAAAATTAATGCACACATTCTTTGGCTCATGCATACGAAATAAAAGCACTTTTTGGCAATTTGGAATTATGTACCTTGAAGTTGCAATTTATAAAAAAATATAATAATTTAATTTATTTAAAAAAAAATAATTATATAAAAAATATGAAATCGTCATAATGCTTAAACAAATATTTTTAATCTTAAAGTAGAGTAAAGAACACAATAAACATAAATATTTAATGTTCTAGATTAATTATTAAGATAATATTTATTGTTAAATTTTATTTGCGTACGAATATAATGCAAATAATAATTTATGTCATATAACATTTATCATTTCCTCGGTGTTACTCCAGCATTAAATGCAAATAGAGACTTGTTAATTTTGGTTAATTGTTGACGGTCGCTTTGTAAATATTACATGCCATAAAGTGTTTGTGCTACTGTGTGTATGTGTGCTTACAGAAAGAAGAGCTGGTAAACATATAAAACCTTTAGGGCCTGAAATGTGTAAGAATTAAATAAAGAATTATCTTTATGCTCCAACTTTCGAATATGGGTTTAAATCGATATAACTAGTAACGACATGAAATTCCGGTTAAAGAAAGGATAATTAATATATTCTTTGGCACATTTATGATCGGAATGTCTTAAATTTTTTAAGATGTTTTAAAGGCAGTAGAATATAAAATTGCTAACGAAACGAATCTTCGCCTTTTGTCACTAATGCAAATTGTTTTATGCAAATTTTAAGCTTTGTGAGCTGTTATGCTCTTGTCGATTCCGAACCCAAAAAAAAACATTAAGGGCTTTTATGAAATCGCTTAAAATTGGGCACACTTGCGAGACTCATTTCATGAAGCCTCTTTTAAACCTTTGTGTAATTTTAACAATAAATGTTAGTTTTTAAGAAATGTGAATGCAAAAATAATTTAAAAAAGATATAAAAAATATAAAAAAAGTTAAAATTAGTGTCTAAAAAGTGAAATTTATGTTTAACAATGTCTAAAGAAAGCCAAACGACTAATTTGCTTAAATTATTCCAATAATTTGTTGTTTTAATTGTTGAATTTTTTTTTTTAAAACGACGGTAAGTATAAAAAATCGTTTTGTATAAATGAACAATTAAACAGCCCAAGTTTGCGAGTCAAAATTGTTAGGCAAGGTTTTTGTAAATTGCGAGACTTTTAAGCTATAACATGAAAATCTTTATTTTTTGCAGATAGTTTTAGTAGATATGAAACAAAAGCTGATATTGTGGCAAATAACTACATACACGTTAGATACTTCTTTATCATCTAAAGTAAAAACTATTTAAAATTTTTCGAAAACATTACTAAGTTAGTTTTGAAGGACATGTATTTAGCAGTGTGCCTTTCCAATTTCCCACTGCAAAATTCATAAATGTCGTGTCAAAGAAAAAAAAAAATTTTCTCTGTAAATGTCAGCTCGATTTCGCAGTGTAAAACTTTTTAATTAGTCTTATTCACACTACGAATGTTTTCTTGAACTGATTAACCATCTGAAATCAGCTGTTTTGCAAGAAATTTTTTGGTGTCGGCAAATATATGTACATTAAAATCTATTTATTTACACATATTCTTTAATAAAACAAAATTTTTAATTAACTGAAATACAATTAAATGTGAATAGAAATATAAGTCCGTATAGAATTTGCTGTGTATGATTTGAGGTTATGTTAGATGAAATCAAAAACCAACGTGTGAAAATTATAAACCTTCTGTATTTTTTATATTAAAAATTTTTATTTTTCGAATGAATTCTATGAGGTAAATTTCAATTTTATAAAGCTTTTTTGTAATAGTTATATTCTTTAAATATTTCACATACTTTTTTGTCTTAAGCCAACCTTTGGTTTACATTGAAGCTCTAGATATGTATGTACATATATTCAGGAACGATTCTATACACTACATATCTATAGCTTCAATGTTAACCAAAGCGTTTACATTTGACAGTACTGGCAAGATAGTAAGCAAATACATATTACTACTTGCTGTCTTCGTGACGTAGTTAAGACAGTTCACTTTTAAAAAAATTTTTTACGTGAATGTCGCAGTGCAAGATCTAGCTAAAGGTGTTTTATATGAACCTTACAAATTAAAAATAGCATTTAACAACTATTTTTTTGAACATAGATAACACTTAAGTAAAACATAATTTATTAATTTTCTTTTAATTGTTGATTTTTTTTTTTTACTTTTGCGAACAAAACTTCAAATTACTGTCAGCAAATGTCAAATCACTGTCCATTTTACTGTCTGCAAAATTTGCAAGACAGTAGACAAGACATCTGGAAAAGTGTACATGTACATTTTTTTGACAGATGTCTTATGTAATAATAATAAGAGTTTTGTAATTCTACCTTAACTTTTACTGCGATTACAAAAAATACATAATTACAACTTTACTTCCGTTCTAAAATATCCGTTTAAGATATTTAAAAAAAAAAGTTTTACTTCTTTGAAACGCAGGTTCTTCTACAATTTACTGATTATTGAATTCATTAGTAAGTATGTATGCCATATTCACCCTGCCGGTGCCAAAGTTTTGCCGTACAGTGTCCACATTACAACTTGTTTAACGTACAGTATAGCCGTATTTTTAATTTCAAAAAATTTATTCATTAATATATGTACTACTTTTAGTTATAGTGAGTGAATAGTAGATGACAGATTAAAATTTAAAAAATAATATGATATGAGTAGTTAAGTAGAAAACTTTTAATTGCTATCACGTATTTAAATAATTTGTTTATAAAATTTTAAGAAATTTGTAAAAGAAAAGTGATTGAGAAAAGTGTTAAAAGTGCCTTTCTAATAGTCAAACGTTGGCTGTTATACGAGTATCGCGGATAAATAAAATATACCGGGAAATAAAACGAAAATAAAACAATTAGAACAAACATAAAAAATTTTCGTACTTTAAATAAATGAATTATAAACCACAACATTATTTAATTTAAATCTTAACCATTTTTGGTTTAAATTAAACTATAATTTTTTATTCATTAACAATTTATGTTTTTGTCGTGTTTAAATTTATTAGTAGAAAATTAAAATAAAAACTCTCACTTCTTCTTAAGCCATATAAATAAACCAACTATTAATTTGGTCTTTTTCACCAAAAATCGATTTGAGTATGAATGTTTTACCGACAGACAAGTGACAGTCAGCAGTTAGTTGCATTTTAGACGGTTCAGTGTTAATAACAATTTCTTGTGTGTTTCGACCGTAAAATTGTTTTGCAATATTTACAATATTATATGTAAATAGAAATTAACTAAATAAGCGTTATATTAAAAAAAATACTATATAGGAAACATGTGATATGGTATTTTGAAAAAATTTAAATCCAAGAGATTTTATCATTTTATACACATATTTTTTTGTAAATCGCTATTTTTGCTATAATGATTTTTCTCCAAATCCGTGAACGGTTCAGTGTCAATTGTTGGATATTCTTTATTTTAATCATTGGTAAGTAATAATAATTTTAATCATGTTTATATAGATTAATTTAAGTTTTTGAGTAAAAATAGAAAGTTTTTCTATAGTTTAAAGAAAACATAGGTCAGGTACAATAAACGTGCTTATAATAATTTAAAATATTTTTTTTATCAAACTGAATAGTGTGTAGTGAGGTTTTTTCTTATAATTTTATTAAATAGTTTGGAAAAATATTTGCCGAATTCTAAATTAATTAAGACAATTTTTTTTACCGTACCATTTCAAAGTGAAGTAAAACATATCAAATATAATAAAAACTGTTCGGAATTGTATTTATACTACTAAAGAGAGTATAAGTATAAGGAAACAAAAAAAATGTAGGAATATTTAAAGATCATAGATACATATTATGATAAATTCAATTTCCTTTAAAAATCCCAAGCATCCGATTTTGCAATTTTAAGGAAAGTTTAATTCTTGTTAACATTTTTAGTACTTTGTCCAAAGTCTTTTTGCTTTAAGACCGCTTTTGAAGCGTCTTGGCATATTTTCAACCATGTTCTCTATTGTTTGCTTTGGCATATTTGACCACTGTGTTTGAACTCTCATCTAATGCTTACTTTTGTTTCTTGCACGTTGTGTCTTAAAAAACGTCCATTAATTTTCGATCGTATTGAGATCTGGGCTTTGCGCTAGCCTTTTCATTGTTTGAAATTTTTGATTCGGCAGTTAATCCTTAACGATGCATCGCGATGTTGGCTGTATGTTTTCGATCACAATCCTATTAAAAACAACTTCTTCCTCTGGCTATGCACGTCTGTCCATAAAATCGGGTAAATTGTCTCCTAGGATTCGAAGGTAATTTTCTTTTTTCATAATACTATCGATTTTTTCTCATGGATTAAGGTTCCACCAAGTTAAACATGCCCAAAACATCAAGCTTCCACCTCCATGTTTCATAGTTAGTAAAAAACTTGGAGCTTTTTTAAAGTTTTGTTAGGGCGGTGCCAGAAGTACTCTTTTTCATCCGACCATATTACACGTTTCCAGCCTTCCACACTCCAATTTGTATGCTCTTTGCAGAACTTTAAATGCGCCGTAACATTTTTATCTGATAGTACCGTTTTTTTTTTTTTTTTGTTGAAAGCTGATTTTTTTAAGAACACTTCGAGCTATCTACTCACTAATTGGCTTGCTTATGACGTCTGCACCCTGCTTAAGTGTTTTTATTGTTTTGTAACCATTAAATTCTCCATTGCTCAAGCATCTCTCTCGGTAAGCAAACTGGGTCGGTTTATGTTTTTTCTTTGCTTGCTGCGCGCTTTTATTTCTTATTTTTCTTACCTACAGTTTAGTCGCAAATTCCTTGTTTTGTAGCAATATTAAGTGCTGAAAAATTGCTTTTGGTCATTATAACAATTTGATTTTCTAAACCAGCCGACTTTTGCCAAAATTTACACAATAAAGTTTTTGCTGTTAACGTTTTATTTTTCTGTTTATACCCTGCACCACCACCGTGTGAAACTTTTTTATTATACATCTAAGACCCCATAAAGTATATGTATATGTTCTGGCACCTTGAGTAATTCTTAGTCGATTTATTCATGTCCGCCTGTCTGTCCGTCCGTCTGCCCGCCTGTTGAAAACTCGCTCACATTCGAAAAACGCAAAAGACAACAAACTTGGTCTTAAATTGCTTGCAGTTATCCTAAGGAGTTTGGTATTGAAATCCAGCAACATCGGTTCAGTAGGATCAGAGCTATAAATCAAAATGTGGAAACATCACCCATATAAACCCTACTCCCGGAAAACCGTTTAGTACGCCTAAAACCGTAACAATGCTATCATAAAAAAATTTGGTACGTCGCCGTTTTATAGGACTAGAAATTACACCGTCAAATTTCGTGAAGATCGGTCTATAATGTACCCTAGGCCCCATATAAGCCCTACTCTCGGAAAAGAGTTTAGTACGCCTAAATACGTTATATGCAATACTATCATTATGAAATATGACACGTCATAGTTTTAAAGGACTAGAAATCACACTATCAAATTTTGTGAAGATCGGTCCATTACTTACCCTAAGCCCCATATAAACCTTAAATCGTAATAACTAATGCTATCATAATAAAATTTGGTACGTCACTGTTTTATAGGACTAGAAATTACACTGTCAAATTTCGGAAAGATCGGTCCATATATTACTCTAGGCCCCACATAAACCCTTCTCCCGGAAAGCAGTTTAGTACCCCTAAAACTGTAATGAATAATACTATCATTATAACATTTAATACTTCACAGTTTTATAGGACTAGAAATAGCACTAATAAATTTCGTGAAGGTCGGTCCATAATTTATCGTAAGCCCCATATAAAGCCCACTTTGGGAAAATATTTAAATTCGCCTAAAACCGTAGCAGATATAGATATTGCTGTAAAATTTCTTCCAACTTAGATTCATATGGCCAGAAAAATATCATGAAATTTAGTGATATACGGTCTATAATTTACGTTACATCCCATATTAAGCAGCCTTCTGAAATTTACTGTAAACGCTAAAACTAATTTTACTGCTCTATTGAAACTTATTCTTATTTATTTTTTAACAAATATGTATATATTGGGAATTATTTCTTTTTTATAAGCAACTTTATAATATTCAACATTTTTTATTTTTCGAATTTATTCTATGAGTTAAATATCAGTTATGTATTTTATGAAGCTTTTTGTAATAGTTCTATTCCTTAAATTTTTAGAAATGATTTTACCTCATGGAATAAATTCGATAAATAAAAAATGTTGAATATAATAATTTATTTTTTTTGTAATACCAGTCTTTAGAATTTTGGGATGATTGGTCCATAATTAAGCATAGGTCCAATACAAATTACCCTCTTTATAACCATTTTAGTTCGGCTAAAACTGTTACGAATCATGATATTGTACTCAAGCTAGTTCAAATTTCTAAAAAGAAAAGCATTAAACTTTCTGATTGCAGGTCAATAACTTAATATTGGTCTAAACCGCAACCAATTTTAATGCTGACGTTCGTTTCTGTGAAGATTAGTTAATAATATATATGTAGGTGTAGGGTATCACAGATACTATAACATGTTTTTTTTATGATTCTTAAAACCACACAAATAACGTAATCACACAATTAAGGCCATGTCAGATAAAACTTTTGCTTCGCGTTGCGTTACCGAATCGCTTTGACATCTAAGATAAAATATACATACTTATACGAATCTTGTCACATAAAGTACTTTCAAAGCGGAGCGAAGCAAAAAGTTAGCCAACTCTCATCTTTTTGCGCGCTTTGACAATTGGCTAGTGTAATATTCTTTTTTTTTAATTTTTTATTGCCAAATTCAATTCCAAAAAACCGTCCAATTAAATTTTTAACTTTTATTTTTATAACAAATAATTAAATGTACTAACTACCAACCGCTTTTATAAGTAAACAACCAATGCGTGAGTGTTGCCAAAGTTTTCATTGTGGCATACACCTTTTGCTTTGCGTTTTTCTGCCGAAGGTAGAAACGTCACGCAAAGCGACAAAGTTGTATCTGACACGGCCTTTAGTTATTTACTTTTTTGTTGCCACGCTAATGATTTAAAACGGGCAAAACGGGATACATGAATTTTTCCCAAATTAAGGAAAATTTAGGTCTTACTTTTGAATTTGGAAAAATTCTTTCTATAGCATATAAATTAGAAAGTTGAGCATTTCAATTTGAAATTCATAAAATTTTAATTTGAAATTGATAACAATTTTAGTTTGAAATTGATAAGATTTCAATTCGAAATTTGAAATTGAGAAATTTCCAATTGAAATTGAAAAATTTCCTAATAAAATTCAAAATGAAATGGAGAAAATTCAAAATGAAATTGAGAAATTCTACATTGAAATAAATAAATCAAAATAAAATTAAGAAATTTCAATTTTAAACTGAGAAAATTAAATATTTATTATACTCATTTCAAAGATTAAACAAAATACCACCAATAAACAGTGAGTTTATCTTCTTTTATATTTCCCACTACAATTGGATTATTTGGATTTTTTTGGGAAAAAGTTTCCTGTAAGCAACCAGAGAAATGTGCATAGAAACTAGCTCATCTACCAACAATAAATTTCAGTGTATTTATCCAGAATAAAATTGCTTGTTCGACTCCCGCCAGGAACTCTGGTCTTCTGCAGACAAGCGTAGAGCTTCACGGAATAAGCATAGGAAAAAAATGTTTGATAGTGTGAATACAAACTGTAATGTTGAATTAGATTTTTTAACAGTCGAAATTAGACTCATTGGATTTCTATCTCACAAAGTATTAAGACTTGTGTGATAGTGTAAACTAGCCTTTAGGAGAACTAAAAACAATTCGACACCAAAATTGTTATTTTCTGTTAAGTTTTCCGAAAGTGAACGTATTTTAAACAGTCGGCTTAATCGGCTTAGAATTACTCAAGGATTGAGAATATATCGCATACTAAATCATAAACACTCAAAACACAAAATTCAAAAAAGGTTCAGGAGTGGCCAAAAACTGGCTTCAAAAACATGGTTTCAATTTGTTAACAAAATTGAGTTCCACAAATTATTAAGAAGAAAAGTTAAAAAAGGCAGTGACGCAAATTTAATTGTCTTTAAAAATTTGATTTGTTTATGCAAGAGTAAATAGTTTTGATAAACTTTAAGATTTGCCTGTGTATGATTAAATGTGCGATTTATACTTTCTAGAGTCTTAGATGAATATTAAAAAAAGTTACACACGGAATGACAAATATACCCTCATTCATTACTAGTGGTGAAGGGTATAAAAACGAGTAGTTAAGCGAAATCAAGTATTCTAAGTGCAAAAAAAATATTTATCATAAGTTTATACAAAACTTATTTTTAATTTTTAGCATTGATATTCAATTTATCAATAATAAACGCCAAAGCAATATTTAATTCCTCATTAAAAATTGCGAACACAAAACCTGTTGTAAAAACCGATGCCACTGAAGCTACGCCTACAACTACTACAGCAGCTCCACCTTCTAATCGAGATATCACGATTGGACCATGTACATGGGCTATTGATAGAAAATGTCCAGATAAAGATATAACATTTTATCTTTACACCCGTAAAAATCCTTCCGACAGACAATATTTAAATATCGATGATAATTTAGAAAGTTCAAATCTAACAAATTCATATTTTGATAGTAAATATCCAAGTAAAATTATTATACATGGATATAATTCAGATATGTTTTTGCATCCATTACAAATGATGAAAATGGGTTTGTAAATATAAATTTAATATTCATAAGCAATCCTTTAAGATAATAAGATTTTTTTAACAGAATATTTGGCAAAAGAAGACTACAATATATTTTATGTCGATTGGAGTAAACTAGCACCTGGTCCTTGTTACATAAGTGCAGTACATAATACCCGGCATGCGGGAGCATGTGTGGCTCAACTGGTGGAACGTATTTTGGACTTAGGTAGTTCCGATATACATGTTATTGGTTTTTCATTAGGAGCTCAACTAAGCAATTTTATAGCTAAAAGTTTGAGAACATTTCAGTTACCTCGTATAACTGGTAAGTTCTATAAAATATAATAGCCTCTAAGTTCATACAAAATTTAGACATTTTTGTTACCACTTTAAAACTTCTAGGCTTAGATCCAGCTATGCCTTTATTTGCTATGGCCTCTGAAAATGATAAATTGGATCCCTCAGATGCGGAATATGTAGATATTATTCACACTAATGCCATGGTCCAAGGAAAATTAGAACGTTGTGGACATTCCGATTTTTATATGAATGGTGGCATTATACAACCTGGCTGTTCAAGAAACAGTCCATTAAGTAAGTGTTTTCTTTTAATTTTTTTAGATTAATTTTATTTCCATTTTTATCTTAGACCCATTTGCCTGTAGCCATCAAAGAGCTACAGCATACTTTCTGGAATCTATACGTTCACCAAAAGGCTTCTGGGGTTATGCATGCAGTTCCTATATAGCTTATTTGCTAGGTATGTGTCCAGCCACAAATTATTTAGTAGAAGCTGGCGAAAATGTTAAAAGAACTACCAGGGGCATGTTTTTAATAAATACTAATGATACAGCCCCATTTGCTTTAGGTAAATGGACCGATTTACCCACCTTAGGTATCAAGAAACCAATGCAATCGTCCAGCATTTCGATGACATTTCGACCGCCACCACAAAAAGGTGATCCTCTTTTGCGTAATATTGATGAATGGGGTAAATTAGATTACAGCTTCAATAATCTATATCATCAAGAGCCAACGCCATTCTTCCAAGATCCATATGGTGAAAATTGGACTTATTTCAGTGGTGACACATCGGATATAACTAATAACTCAGTTGAAGAACAAGATATACCAGAATATCAGAATGTTCAAATAAAACATGGTCTCACAGAACATCCACAATATAGGTGGGATGATTATAGGAGAAATTTAACTGAGGGCTTTATAGATAATAGCATATTTAAAATACCAGCGATAGGTAAAAAATAATTCCAACCAAAAATATTAATAAAAAAAACTTAAGTGATGAGCCACTTTGTAACAGTTTAATTCAATTTCCTCTTATAATTAAGTTTGGATCATAATAGATTACTTTGCCAGAAATAAATGTATGACCCAAAATTTACCATCCAATATTTTTCTTAAATTTAAAATATGTGCATGTATGTAAGTTAGTTATAATTCAGTTAAAGTTTATATGTATATCAAATATTGATGATTGATAGAAATTAAATTTAAATTTAATTTACGAGTATAATTATGATAAACATATAGGAGAGCAAAAAACTATTCAAGATTTTATTTTATTTAATTGATAATAAAAAAGGTCAGACTGCATTATTTGTGATTAACTTTTGCAAGTCTGTGATTAAAATAAAACTGCTTTTATTTAAAGAGCTACAAAGTAATGTCAACTTCAAAAAAATAATATAAAAGTACTAACTTCTATTTATTGTTTAAAGGTATTTTCTTGTTTAAACAGTTAAAAAAAAAAAAGAAAAATCTATTGCAAATTATGCAATATTAAAAAAAATATTAATTAATTAATTACAAATCATGAATTCAAGATAAGTAAAAATTTTGTTCTTAAATGATATATATGTAGTTGATAAATAAAAAAATCGCATAAATAAAAGTTGTACACAATTTAAGCCATAAACTTAAGCCATAAAAGAAAGTACAATTGTACCAATTGTTTGTGTTGACGAGGGTTAAATAATTTAATACCTGTTTCAGACTAATCGACATAACACTGCAACAATATACGTATCCCTTCGAAAACTCGTAGACGTTCAGACGTTACTTTTTTTTTGTTGCAAGTTACATAAATTTTAACCAAGGCGAATTCAGTACATCATCATCATTTATATATTAATAGGCAAGTGGTTTTCTTAGGATCCCTTTTACGCCTTAACTATATATTGTATTTTAACAAATATATATGTATATCATTCAAAAGATATTTTTTGGGAGATTCTGCTAATTTAAATTTTGTTAAAATCGGTTCAGTATTTCAGTATACGCTTTAGAAAGTGGTACTAATACATTGAAACAATTCACATACGTGTGAGCAAAAACAATTGTAGGAAGTCCTGTAGGAAGTCAAACACATTTTTAAGTAACTTCAAACTGGTGTTTTAATAACCACATCTAGTTGATTAAGTGACTTTTCCTTGTCACCGACTCATTATTTTAACATTGGCATGTCATAGGCGGTAGTCAATTTGCAATATCTGCATGACTTTTTAATTGACTACTAACTACTTATTTTTCAACCAACTTGTAGTCGGTTTATATTAAATTATTCAAAAACCACTTTTTTTAAATGTATTTTTAAACAGTTTTATTTATACATATATAAAAATAATATAAAAAAATATAATAATAAATAACGCAATATAAAAAAATAGAAATTTGTGTTGGAAAAAACCCAGCCAATTGTAGGGGAATGTAAGAAAGAAAAAATTGACGGTTTGTTGTTGTGACTTTGTTGAAGCTTTGATATTGTTACATTTAAGACCAGAGTGTTTTAAAATTCTTATTCACTTTATGGTCTTACTTGTATAATATTTTTAGCTTTTCTAAAGTATTTGGAAAAAGTTTCCTGACGACCTGGCCTAAGCAACCAGCGAAATGCGCATAGGAACTAGCTTTCCCACAACAATAAATTTCAGTGTTTTCATTTAAAAAAAATTGGGATTATTAGCACATCATTAATAAATGAATTAATTAAAGAAATAATATTATTTAGTTTTTTTTCAACACAAACGTTATGAAAATGACGTTTTTTAATGACAGCTAATGCGTTGCGTAATTCCTTATCTGGGTCATCACAGAGAGGCCGAACCGCATCCATCAATGCAGCAAAAACTTTTTCATAATTCTTCAAGCGCTTTTTGCCGTGAGTGCCATCAATATTGATAGCAAGAATCAATTGCAAAGAAAGAATTGTCGTTAAGGTTTTTGGCAATTTCCCTTTCAGTGATAATTTCATGGCATTGGTCTGTAAAAAAGTACAAAAATTTGGAAAATAGCAAAAGTAGAGAAAAATAAGAACTCACATAAATATGATGATTTTCATCAATTATTGCGTCATTGAGCGCTTTCAACTCCTCGAGGGTGTTTATGGGGAAGACATTCTTAATTGCCACATTGTTTTTTTACTGTCGGACAAGGCTTCACTACTTATTGGGCAGACAATGCTGCCATTATAGTTTCGTTTTGAGATTTTTTTTTTTTTTTTTTTTATTTCAATATAATTACGACTGAGTAAAACTCATTTAGTAATATTACAATAGGAGGTAAAATAGTGTGACGAGTGATAATTCATTAATTATCCTCAAAAAAAAGTTATAAATTTATGTACTTGTGTACATATATCTAGTTGACCAGATCCATTGGAAGGGTCCTCTGTAGTCTTCTGTATGGGTTGTGAGAGAAGAAGATTTCATTAAGATCTTCATTTGTGTGAAGCTGAAGTTTTGTAGCGTGCTTTTGTGCATGGAGTTGTATCTCCTCAGTTACGGTGTTTATCCCCAAATCTCTATGAAGGTCGTCGTTACGAATGAACCATGGAGCATTGACGATAGTACGTAGTATTTTGTTTTGTGTTTTTTGAATAATTTGTACATTAGTTTTCTTCGAACAGCCCCAGAGCTGTATTCCGTACGTCCATATAGGTTTTATTATTTGGTTATACACCATGAGTTTGTTAGTGAGAGATACATCAGAATTACTCCCAAGTAACCAGTATAGTTGTCTGAATTTTAGTTTAATTTCCTGAGTTTTTTTTTTTAATGTGTTCCTTCCACTTTATTTTAGTGTCGAGAGTCATGCCTAAGTATTTGGCAGTATTAGCGAATGGTATCTTTATGTTATTTATATATAATGGTAGGTATTTAATTTTTTTGTTGGTGAAGTTCATATGAATAGATTTACTTTCATTGAGTTTCATCCGCCACTTCCTGATCCAAACTATGGTGTCTGAAAGTGCATGTTGTACTTTGTTAGTTGATTCTTTCTCATATTTGCCTGTTGCTAGAATTGCAGTGTCATCTGCAAATGTTGCTATTGTTGCAGATTGGGGTATGGGCAGATCTCTTGTGTATAGCAAGTATAAAATAGGTCCAAGGACACTACCTTGCGGTACACCGGCTTCTATATTTTTTAGGTTTGAATATTCGTTTTCCAATTTAACTCGAAAATGGCGATCAGCTAGATATGACTTTAAAATTTTGTAAAATTCTTTTGGTAGATCTTTGTGCAATTTGTATAAGAGTCCTTGATGCCAAACTCGATCAAAGGCTTGACTTACATCAAGAAATACGGCTGAACATATTTGTTTATTTTCTAACGACTTTTCAGCAAAGTCTATAATACGATGGACTTGTTCTATTGTAGAGTGACGCTCTCTGAACCCAAACTGATGCTTTGGGATCAACTGACGTTGTTCTATTATGTACTGAAGCCTTTTAACAAAAAGTTTTTCAAAAATTTTTGACATTACAGGAAGTAATGAAATGGGTCTGTATGATGCTATTTCATTAGGTGGTTTTCCTGGTTTTTGGATAACGATAACTTCTGCAACTTTCCATTGCAAGGGAACATATTGAATTCGAAAACATGCGTTAATAATGTATAAGAGTTTCTTTAAAGCTATTTCTGGCAGTTTCTTTATAATTTTACCGGTTATTAGATCATAACCTGGAGCTTTTTTTGGACTAAGGTCTTTTTGTATAACGTTTTTAAGCTCCTTCATAGAGGTTGGCTTTATGCTTTTATTATCTAATTTAAAATTCTTCATTATATTTTCTTCAGCTGTTTGTCTTGGCAAAGGCTTGAAAATTTCAGCGAAGTGATCTGCGAACATTTCAGATTTTTCTTTGGCCTCCCTAAGCCATGTGCCAGTTGGATTCCGAATCGGTGGTATATGCGGTGATGATTGATTAAATTGCTTTGTGGCTCTCCATAAGCTATAGTTGGTATCTTTGTTTGCAGAGAGGTTTTTCAGATATGCAGACATGGTATTATTTTTTGACTCAGTTATTAATTGTTTAAGTTTAGTACATAATCTATTGAAAATAGACTTGTTTTCCGAAGTGCGCTCAAGTTGCCACTTTTTTCTTGCTTTGCGTTTTTTACTTACAAGTTCCCGTATTTCTTTGGGATATGTAGTGGTTTTTGTTGAATTTTGTATATCTGGCGTGCTTTCCCACGCAGATGTTTGGATAGCATCAATTAAGTTGTCTAGCTCATCTTCGATATCGTGTTTTGATTTAAGAGGAGTTTGTAAGATAATTTTGTCATTTAGCAATGCTGAAAATAAGCTCCAGTTTGTTTTATTGCTTACTAAAGCTGGTGAAACAGGTCTTTGTACGATATTATCGCTGACTGTCATAATGACAGGTGAATGATCGGATGAAAGACCACAGTAGTTTTCTAAATGTATGTAGTTTTTTGAAATACCTTTAGTTATATAAAAATCTATTAAGTCTGGGATTGAATTTGGATTTGAAGGCCAATAAGTGGGTTCATTTCCTGAGAAAATTTCACAATTAAAATGGCAGCATGCTTTGTATAATTCACAACCTTTTGGTGATGTGAGCCTGGACCCCCAAATTTTGTTTTTGGCATTGTAATCACCTCCAACTATGAAATGGGTTCCAAGGGATTGAAGCATATTTAAGTATTGTTGATATTGAACATTATGTTTTGGCGGAATATAAATTGCACATAGTTTAAATGCATTTTTGTGTTTAAGATTGACTGAAATACTAGCCAATTGAAACGTATCAGTTTCAATTTTTGACTCTTCGCTATGTTGAATATTTTCATTTATTATCACAGAAGCTCCACCTCTTGCTCGTTCCGCTGGATGGATTGAGTTGTAAATTTTATAGCCTTTGATGGAGGCATATGATTGTTTTGTTAAATGACTTTCTGATATAAGAAGTACGTCAATTTTTTCTTCATTTAAGAATAGTTCAATTTCATGTAAGCGGCTTAACAAGCCGTTACAATTCCATATAGCTATACGAAGTGTTGAATACATTTTGATGAATTAAAGATTGTTTTGAGATCTAAGCTCTATCGAATTAATTTTGTTGAAAAACTTTTCGTTAATATTGTTTTGTTGATCTAACCTTTGGTTGATTTTCTCTATACTTTTTAAAATTTCGTCAAGAATTCCATTGTTAAATGAATTTTGCGTATGTTGGTTTTGTAATGTTTGGGAATATGATCTATTTTGAAGATCTGATACATGTGGCTGTGGTTGGAATGACGTAATTTGGTTATGACGCTGTTGTGGTTGACGTTGATGTGGTTGACGTTGTTGAGGTTGTCGAGGTTGTTGTGGTTGATGTTGTTGTTGTGGTTGACGTTGTTGTTGTTGACGTTGTTGTGGTTGACTTTGTTGTGATTGAGTTTGAATCTGAGCTTCAGGGTTTGGCACCTCTGGCATTTTAGATCGATTTTTATTACGTATCTTTTGTAATTCTTTGGCTATTTCGCATCCTCTATAGCTAGCAGGATGGTTACCTTGACAATTTACACATTTAGGTGTCGTTTGAGATGTTTTAGAACATTCCGATGTTAGATGTTTACCGGCACATTTAACGCACCTGGGTTCTCTATAGCAATATTTTTTCGTGTGATTAAAGCCTTGACACTTTTTACATTGTGGTATTCTGGCAGTGGTTCTTCTTATCGCTTCTATTTTAACTTGCATATTGGCAATATTTTTGATTTTATATATTTTATCAATATTATCTTCATAACTAAAGGTAATCATAAAAAGTGGCAGCCCTCTGCGGTTTGTTAATATGCCTTTATCAGTTTCGACAGATTCTTTTTTGATTATGTTGACTGCATCAGTTGGATGGTATCCCTGAGCTTGCAAATCTACCATAATGTCTTCTTTAGTACAAGTGTGGTGCAATCCTCTTACCATCACTTTATTTGGTCTATTGTTTTTGTTTTCATAGGTGTGCCATTGAATTTTTTCATCATTGAGTGTGGATGATAATGATCTGTAACCATCAGGATCAGCTGTATTTATCTTCCAAATATTGTTGTTTAAAGCTATTACCTTATAATTTGTGAGGTTTGCCTTATTCAATAAATTTTTTAGTTCAGCATATGTTAAGATACCCGATATGTTTATTGGCGGAGGTTGTCTTTCGATGCTTGTTTGAGGTTTATCTTGACGTTGTTGATTGGATTGTTGTACATTATTTTGTTGTAGTTGTTCATCACCAAAATTAAGAGGTTTTTGATGAGATTTTGATTGATGGGTTTGTTGCTGTTCTTTATTGTCTTGATTTCTTTGGTTTGGTGGGTTAATATTTTTGGGTTCGGGTATTTGGACAGGTGGAGATTTGGCCTTGCGTTTTTTTGATTTGACCATGATCCAATTTGTCTCCCTCTCTAGTTCTTCCTCATCTGTTGAGATTGAATAATCTCTTTGAGCTCCTTAATTTCGCCTTGAAATATATGTAAATATTAATATGAAAAACGTGATATTTTTGTTAACAATAACTGTTTTCAACTTACATGTTATTTCTGAAAATTTTGCATTCATTTCAGAAATTTTCGCATCAAATTGCATCAACAATTCAACTGAACATTGGCAAGGCGCTTTATTTTCATTTTCTTTTCCGTTATCTATTAAAATACGATAAAAGTATTAGGCATATTTTTATGATTGTACAAGATTCTTACAATTGTGCTTAAATAAATGCGCTTCATATTTGCTTTAATTTTACGTTTTGGCTTTTAATTTTTGGTATTTTAATTATTTTTATATTAATATATTTTAATATAACAAAATTACTTTTATTATTTTATTATAATGTAACAATATTACTTTTATTAATTTTATTATAAGCCTTCAATATTTAATTTGTTTTTTCTCACTTGATATTTCTGTTAAATTTTACCACTGTTTACCGCAAATACCTCATTTGCTTTGATTGATATGTGACACTTGACTTCATGACCTGCTTCGTTTGTTTTCTACTTTTCTTTTCATTTACTTATTTTGCTTTTATTTATATTTTACGTGTGCTTCTGTACAATATGTTTGGTTGAAATCTGCATGAGATTTAAACCAATTTGTAGTCATTTGCAAAATAGTTAATTTATAGTTAGTGTTTTTTTTCAACCGATTATTTTATTTACTACAGGTAATGTAAACACATAACAGAAGCAGTATGCTTTGTTTTTGTGTTTACATAGTAAAAAGAACAACAACATGCAGAGTTTTCTGCAATGCATTAAATTGGAGAACAGTAGAGATTAAAAAAAAAATATAAAAGAGAAAGTCAATTTTAAATATTTTGTTTTCTTTTTGGAAGAGTTGTTGTTTTTAAATGTTACCGTTGATTTCGTAAATTTTTGCACTTATGAAAAATTTTAAAGTTATTGTTACATTATTAATATGGTTACATTGTAAAGAATGTATTTATTGCATTTTTTTTTTAAATAAAGTGCGATCTTTTGATGGGCTGCGATTTTATATAACAGACACTACCGATCATGGTCATTTGTTATATGATAATCATGTATTTACAAAAAATTTATATATATAGAGGTTATAACAACATAATTCATCAACGAAATAAATATAAATGAAAAATATATAAAAGGCTTTGTTATAAGCATTGAGATTAGGGAACTTATGTTATATAGTATACATTTTTAGAAAAATAGTCACTAAATTTCATATGCCTAAAAGAAATATGCCTCATAAAATTAAAAATTGTTCTGATCTACTGAGAATTATTACATTTTGAGTTAATAAAAGTGCGATATGTTTTTTAACATTAAATAAATATATTTCTACATATGTATATATTAGGGAGATCGATTATTCGACTTTTTTCAATAACCGGTTTTCGAATATTACGAATAGTTGCTATTTTAAAAAACCCGGTTTTCGGTTAAGCAATTTTTAAATAACCGGTTAACCGGTTTTAATTCGAATACTTAAGAACACAAAAATCAAATAAGTTTTCAAAATAAAACGTTAATTTGAATAAAAACAAAACAATTTGCAAAGGAAAGAAACCAACAAAATACATAGATATGGCTTAGATCAGACCTAACAAATATTTGACGATGAAATCCAAGAAAAGTGGGACTAGTAAATTGATCAAACTTTAGCTAAGTTTTCAACAACTTTTTATTGATTTACTAAACTTTATTTGTAAGAAGATATTTGCATAATGTTATTTAGAAACTGTTGAATGATATTTGATCTAGACAAACGTTTTGCAAAAGCAAATAAATTATAGGAATTTTATAAAGTTATTATTTGAAATGTTCTCTCAAATTTATTTGAATGAGTTTTAATTTCTTAGTGTTTAAGCATGTCTATATAAATCAATATTAGTTTTCAAAAGTTGCAAGCAAAACTTCTTAGCCAGGATTATCTATTTTAAATTATTTTGTTTCAGCATTATAGAAACGAATAGTGAACTGAACATTCTTTTTGTGTAAAATATTTGTCAATTCGTCGACTACAATTTAAAACATTCCATGATATTGTTTGATTTCTTCATTTTTGTTTTTTAAGTCTTGGCATTTTAATAAATAAAACTGGTAGAAATTTTTCCCATATGGTTGATTCCGCCGTAATGTTATATACTTAAGAGTTTTTAGTGCCTTAGCGGGCATTTCGTCCTCGGCAACACAACGGGCTAATATTTCACCCCATATTCATTTTTGGCAGTGTATTTTGGCAAAGTATTATTTGTCGTCTCCTTAGAACTACTTCGAGTTAAGTTTCATTTGGATCACAATTATGTCAAGCATGTATACTAATTAAAGGTGATTAGTAAGTCGTGACATGGAAGAACCTTTGTGACTTATCATTTTAGGACACTTCAAGAACCTAACTTTGTCTTTTTAATCGCGTTCGAAAAAGATCTAAAAAAACCTTTATATAAAAATATATTTAATATGTAGAATACTCTTGCAAACGTTTTTGTAGTATTTTGAATAGTTTTTGGTTTTTTTCTACAAGAACACACGCTTTTATAAGCGATTTGTATTTACAGTGTTCATAATGTTTTTGACCAATGTTACATTTTGTTTTGACATTTTTCATAAAAAGTTTAAGTTTGGCCAATATTCAATTAGAAAATACTTAAATTGCGGGTACATCTACAACAAGAGTAAGGAAAATGTACATAAATTACACATTACTCAAATAACCGGTTTATTATACCAAAATAACCGGTTTATTCGATATTCGAAAAATGGGCATTTTGAAATAACCGTCTTGGGCCAAGCTAAAATAACCGGTTAAAACCGGTCGAATAATAACCGTTCGATCTCCCTAGTATATATGTACATATTTAATAAAGTTTTAACCCATATGATTAAATAAATATTAGAAATAACGGTACAAATAAGTTATTTCTAGATTGCAGTCGATTGTGTCGACTGCTGGCCCATACTAGTGTATTCTTAAAAGCCCTGCTGATAATTTTTTTTGTTTGATAACACTGTGCTAGTTGAAAAAATCTAATTCGGGTACGCTGAATCCAGTGGAGCTAGCCGTTTTTTTTAGCTCCGTTTTTCGAGATATACCGTTATTTCGAAAATGGAGGAGGTTGCACAACATGTTCGCGTAACTCAAAAACGTTTTAGTTTATTGAACAAACTCAAAAAAAAATCCTTTGAGAGAGGTCAACCTTTTTTCTCATAAGCGCAGTCGTGTTAAAAACAAAAATATATTTTTTGGAAAAAAACTCCTAACCTGGCCACTCTGATTCGCATCAACAATTTAATATTCCAAAATCACAACAAAATACGTTATAAAACTATGATCAAGGCGAATTCATGTACACGGTGGTGTCGATACTACAACAAGTAACAACACCAAAAACACAACAATGTATTTTTTGATCGATATGTCAAAAACACAAGTGGTAGTATTAGTGAAAATATGGTCGTATGTGTGACACCGACGATGCTGGATGGAAAATCAAAAAATTTAGATATACTACGTCCAGCACACGTACACGAGTGATTTCGCAGGCATGAAAAGCATTTTGACCGTGTCCAGACCCCTTAAGTAAGAAAAAAAAGTAGCCCCGCTGTGCTTTCAACGCCACCTTAAAAATGAATTCGCCTTGACTATGATCAACACCCACGCAAAAAAATGTCTACCCTTATAATAATTACTTTTTTACGGTTTTAAATAAATTTCTCAAAACACAAACGCACTTGTTTTTTACTCTATTTTTGAGCGACTGTTATAAACAACCATTTAGATTTATTTTTTTATATAAATACTATATTTTATTAAAACATTAGTATAATTTTGCATGTTTCTTATATTTTTGCACTCCTTTTATAAAACTCAACTTCAAATGATTTTTTTTTTTTTTTTTTCAATAAATAAACCAAACCATTAAAACATATTTCTTATATGTACTTACAGAGGATTAATTATTTTAAATATTTCCTTTAAAAAAAGAAGTAAGTACATTAAATGTTCAATACACATACACTTAAAAATCATATCATGATAGCTAAATGTTCACTACGTGTTCACTAAAAAACACAGAATAAGTACCTCAAAAAAATTTTACACGTACTCTAAAATAAGTTGGGTAAGTTATCTAAGTGTTTGTGCTCATCAGCTCACAATAGTTGTGTACAATATTTTGTTTGTGTACAAATTCACAAACACAATAATAAGCTTAAGAGTTTGTGTTGTAAGACAAGTACACTACGTTAGTGTACAGTTTTTTTCTAACTCTGGTCGAAGGTAAGTAAAACTGACAACCCTCCTGCCATATAGCCGTCTGTATATCTATTAGGGTGTTCAGTCGATTAATTCTTGTTCGATTAATCGAACAATTTAAGACGATTAATTGTTCCATTAATTTAAAATTGCTGATTTCGATTAAGGGATTAATTGAATAAATTATGCCGATTAATCGAATAACAATACATATAAGGTTTTTCTGTCAAATGTATAAGTTTTTAAAGTTTTAAGTCAAATAAACAAACCAAATGTATGTGTCCGTTGGAATTAAAAAAAAATAAACAGTCATGGTAGTGAGTAATTCACGTACATGGGCGTACCGATTACTTAAAAAATTTTCATTAACCAGTAATTTTTTACTGATTACTAAAATAATGCATTAATCCGTTAATTTTTACTTATTATTAACACAAATACAAAAACATATTTTTAGCCCTGGAGCCACACGTTTAATAAATTACTTTCAAGTTGTTCACAAAAACTGCTTGTCGAAACTTGTTTGAATTGACAGCTGTGTTACAGGCTGCACTCATTTTGATAATCAATTTCACTTTAAAAATGCTTCCGACGAAAAAACAACTCAAAATAGTACCATGACTCAAAGAATTTTGTAAAAAAGCGCAAGTATTTTTTCGAACACAATTATTTTTTAATAAAGCACATTTATTTTTTACGAAATATTTGTTTTATAAAGAAAGCGCCAAGTTAATTTGTGGTCAGCTGTTAAATAGAACGTAAAATTGACAAACAAATGGAAAGGTAAAATTGAGAGAAAAGCTCGTGTTCAATTTAAAAAATGTGATTGCGTTAATCTTCGTGAACAAAACAAACTTTTTGGTTAGCTTTTGGCAAACTTTTTCACAGTTGATAAGAAAGTAGTATTTAGTAACATGTGCGTTTTGTTTTGCATGTATATTAATATACATGCATATAGTTTTGCGCTTATAAAATAAAAACTAATAAGCGTGTGCATATATAGGTAGTACCAAACGATAGAGCATAAAAATCTGAACCGATATCAATATAGCTTATTTTCTAAAAGACTTGGGGGGAATTTTCCATATATGTACATATATAAATTTAGTTTTTCACTAATAACTCTGAAACTATTCCGCGTGCACATATGTGTCTAGCTAGTAAATTATGAAATCTTATAAGATACATGTTCCCCTTGTTTAAGATTAAAGGCCCAACCATAATATGCATGAAGTCGCTTAATTCAACTTAATCAACTGTGCGAATACATATATAACATATGTGGGTAACTTTTGCTTAAGAAAAGTGCACATTCCGTACGGAAAAGCTGTGTGCATTATTTAAAAAAATAATGAAAAAATTTTAAATGGATAAAAAAAAATAAGAAAAAAGAAAAAGAGGAAAGACTAGAAATCGCAGTGTCAAATTTTGTGAAGATCGGTCCATAATTGACCATAGACCCCATATTAACCCTACTCGCGGAAAATAGCTTAGTACGGTTCAAACCGTAATAAATACCGCTATCATACAAAAATTTGGTATGTACGTCACAGTTTCAAAGGACCAGAAATCACATTGTAAATTTTTTTTATGATCGGTCCATAATTTACACTAGGCCCCATATAAACCCTACTCTCGGAAAACATAACAGATATAGATATTGCGGTAAAATTTCCTCCAAGTTAGATTCATATAGCCAGAAAAAATATCATGCAATTTTGTGAAATTCACTGTTAGCGCTCAACCTAATTACACTGCTGTATTGAAATTTATTCTAATTTATTTTTTGAAATACCAGAAATCAGTCTTCAGAATTTTGGGATGATTGGTACATAATTTACCATGGGTCCAGTACAAATTACCCTCCTAAAAATCATTTTGGTTCGGCTAAAACTGTTACGAATCATGATTTTTTACTCAAGCCAGTCAAAGTTCTAACAAGAAACGCATAAAACTTTCTTATTGTCGGTCAATAATTTAATATAGGTCTAAACCACAACCAATTTTAATGCTGACGATCGTTTTTGTGAAGATAAGTTTATAATATATATGTAGATATCATATAGAGCCCACTCTTGTCGGTGGAGGGTATCAAAGATTCGTCACAGCCGAATATAGCACTCTAACTTGTTTTAATGATTTTCGGTGCACTAGAACCTTCTATTCGTCTTGTAAAAAGGAAATTGAAGATCCAATTTTATGACTTAGCTTTTTTTTCTTAGTGCAAACATCAATGATAGAAAAAATGTGGCTGTGATCAATCAAAGATAGCTAATTTACTCTAAAACTTTTTGATTCACATCTTAAAAAAATTATGTATTTTTTAGAAGAAAATTCCTACATTTAGGAATTTTTCCCCTACGTATGTACATACAACATCACTGGGAACAAAGGTCTATCCATTAGGTCTGCTTAAGGAGCCAGATGTTTATTTGGTTTATTCCTCAACCATGTCAAAAGTTGTTTACATTTTGCTTATACGTGTATATTTTTGTTTACGTTTTTTGTTTTTTGCCACACAAACATGCATACAAAGCACGTTTTTCCTTTTGTTTTCCCTATGTAATGGTAAGATTTTGACAACCGTGAGAAAAATTACACAAACAAAATGCCTGTTGGTTTTTTTTCTCTTGTATGGTTGTAGCGGTAAGCAGACCTATTGGATAGGCCTCGACTGGGAAAAACCATGGTGGAATAAGTAAGTGGCAGCGCTACGGCAACAAATACAACATTACAACAAAAATGAAAAATAAGTCTCCGTATTCGTCAAAAATTATATTAAACTAAAATCAAATTTTGCCGCCGAACGCAATGAAAAAAATTAATTTTTGGCCAATTTTTATTTATTATAAACAAAACTTTGACATAAGACAAGACAAACAATACAAGAGCAAAAAATCGTCATCTGGCGTAGTAATGCCACCTGTTTATTTAATCATGTTACAAATGTTTAACTTTTTTTGAGTGATAGAAAATTTATCGATAACACACGTATATTTGTTTGATATTTCAAGCTGTTTTATGATACAATCATACTTTTTACACTTGGTCCTTTTTCCTTTGCAAATACATTTGCACTGTTCTACAAAATAGAAAAATATACAAAAAATAGCAAGTATCATAGCACATTAAGCTGTTGAAAAACGGCTTAAATATTGGTTTTTTATATAAAGCTACATACAAGGCTACATATTAAAAATATCGAATTCGATAGTCGTAAATATATATCGATATATGGGTATTTTACATATCGGCGATATATATCGATTATTTTTTAAGTATCGATATTTTGATACATCGATATTTATTGCCCTTCTCTATTACAAAATAAAAAACTTCAACAGGCGACGCACGTGTTTTTTTTTAATATAAATTTTTTTAAGTATATAAATCAATAAAAAAATACATTGAAATGCGCCGTCCCAAGAAGGTGAATAAGAAATTTTTATATTTAATAAATACCTATATAATGTTAAAAATTTCAGTACGAGTCCGGTGAGGCAACACAATATATTACACGTAGAGCAGCCCTACGTAAACTTCAATTGTCTCTAAATGATTTCCGTCGTTTGTGTATTATTAAAGGTGTCTATCCAAGAGAACCTAAACATCGTCGTCGTGCACAGAGGGGTTCTTCGGATATTAAAATTTTGTATCATTCTAAAGACATACGATTTCTTTTGCACGAACCTATCGTTTGGACACTGCGAGACTACAAAGTAAGTGTGAATTCACAATGTAAAACGTGTGGTCTCCTATGCGTAAAACGAGAATAGCTTTTAATTTTTCTTTTTTCCACTTCTAGATCTTTGGCAAAAAGACTGGACGCGATCGCGCTATTAAAGATTTTCGTAATTTAAAAAGACGCTTGGCCCAATTTCCTGAATTAAAGATTGATCATATTGTAAAAGAACGTTATCCTACTTTTATAGATGCCATTAAAGATTTAGATGACTGCCTAACATTGTTGTTCCTGTTCAGTACTTTTCCTTCCTTAAGATTGATACCACGTGAGCAGTCTGCACTTTGCCGTCGTTTGACTATTGAATTTTTGCACTATGTCATCGCTTCCAAGTCTTTGAGAAAAGTTTTCATTTCCATAAAAGGTTACTATTTCCAAGCCGACATCAAAGGTCAAAAAGTAACCTGGATTGTACCTCATTACTATCCGTTCAAACCACATTCTAAGGCAGAAGTTGACTTTAAAGTAATGTCAATTTTTGTTGAGTTTTATACTGTCATGTTGGGTTTCGCAAATTTCCGTTTGTATCACAGTATAAATTTGGCTTATCCTCCGCAGTTTCCCACTGGTGTTTTAAACGAAAGTGAAGAAAGTTTAAAGGACGAGGCCTCGTTTGTTTCTGATCGTATAGCGGCCTTGAATTTCCAGCTTTTACGCACCGATAAAGTAGAAGAGGATGAAGATGAACATGAAATGGATTTAGAGTTGTTGGAGCAAGACGGTGACACTAAACGTGTATTGAAAATGAAGCAAGAGGCTCAGGAAACATCACGCCTAAGAAGTCTTTTTAAGGGTCTTAAAATTTTTATAAACCGCGAAGTACCTCGTGAACCATTAGTTATTCTAATACGTTCTTTTGGAGGGAACGTTTCATGGGATTCTAGTGTATTTCCAGGAGCTACTTTCGATGAGAACGATGAAACTATAACCCATCAAATTGTTGATCGTCCAAGCCTAAGTAAACAATATATTTCAAGAGATTATGTTCAACCGCAGTGGGCATTTGATTGTGTAAACAGACGTCAGTTGTTGCCCACGAACAAATACTTCATTGGTGTTGTATTGCCTCCACATTTGTCGCCATTTGTTGAAGCTAATCGTGATTCGTACATACCTCCCGAGGAGAAATCTTTGCATGATCCCTCATTAATCGAGACACATGAACAGAGTGATGCCGAGTCTTCAGAAAATGAAGAAGAAATAGAAAACAATGAAGAAATTCAAAACATAATGGATGCTCAATTGCAACAAGCTTATCAAGAGGAGAAAACTGAAGCTGAACAATATAATGGCGATGATGTCAATGAAGATGAGGTGGAAGATGAAGAAGAAAACAGTGAAAACGATGATGAAGAGGAAATAGATGAAAAAGAAAAATTACGTTTGCATGAGGTAATTAAAATTAAAAATTATAAAAAAATCAGTGAATAATTTAAAATTGCTTAATTTGTTCTTTTTTTTTAGAAAAAGAAAATGTCTGTACTATCTGGCAAAGTTCACAAAGAAAACAAACGTTTGCTACGCAAAAATGATGTGGACGAACATCGTTTGCAGGCCCGCATGGTTAAGCCTAGGCACCGTAATCTTTTCCGTAAATTAATACGTGAAAAACAATCGAAAGAAAAGGAAGAATGGTTGTTGAAAAAGAAACGTCGTGTTATTGATGCACAAAGTAAGGAAGACAAAAAGGCTTCTAAGAAGGCTGCTAGAAAAGCTGCCCAAGCTTCTGTGGCTTTAAAAAATTAGCTTTTAGTTATAAGTTTTTATATAATTTTATAGTTTATATTTCCTTGGCGTTATGCAAAGAGGTCTTAAGTTAAAAGCTATATTTTTTTCGTAATGTTAAATTGGAAAATATTTATTTGATGATTTCATAGAATGTTTTTCCTAAAAAGCAGATTGTTACGATTAAAAGCAATTGTGCTAGACTTAAGTTATTTTTTGACTTAAGACCATTTATCACTTGTGTGTGGTATATAAATAAGTATTTAGAAGTGTAAATAAAATAAAAAAAATTTATAAAACAAATTCCAACATATTGAATTTGATTTCGATTCAAAACGTGTAAGAAAATATAATATATTTCATGCCAGACTATTATACCCTACACCACAGTATTTACAGACACATTTATGCGATTTAATCGATTTAGACAACGAACCGATTTTAAACCGGTAATATCGCTTACAGTATCTTTAAATTTGATTAAAAGACCTTTTCCTCTTAGTTTTTGTATATCTTCCTTTAAATATTATATTTTATATCATAAAATCATAAAATTTTTAGTAGAAGTAAAAATTTTTAGTACAATAATTTTTAATTTAACATTAAAGGCATATCAAAATAAATTTTGAAACCAACCGTTTCATTGCCAAAAAGAAGACAACGGCCCTATTATGAGTTGCATTTGACAAACGATTTTCGTTAGCTATCGAATGTAAGTTTTGTATTAGATTTAATACCCTCTTTAAGATCAAGTGCGATATGTTAATTGAATTGTATTTTGAACAAAAAATGAAGACTAGAGGTTTTTCCTCCTGATAGTAAAGTCCCTTGTAGACCTTGCTGATGTAAACACGTGTGTTAAATTACCAGAATAATACAGTTGACGAAACTTTATCTGCCTCTTTTTCTCTCAGGTAGTTCATTAATTTGCTATACAAACAAACAAGAGACTCACTCTTCAATTCCAACAATAAGGATGCAATAAAAAAAATAAAATATACCTTGAACTTAGCCAATATCTTGAAAGAAATTTAAATTAAGAAAATATGGTGCAATGATCTAGTAGTCCGCACTATTTGAATTTAAGTATTTTATAAATTTAGTCTTTTATATAATACTTGTGATAAATAAATAAATAAATAAATAACAGAGTTGTACACTTAACCCAAAGGGTGAAAACCGCTTTTATTTCAGAAATGTATTTTAAAATCGCTCGAAATTCATCGTACCATTCAACAACAATCGTTTTGAAATCGATCGAAATTCATAACACACCTATGTATATGTTATGAGGTTAAGGCCCCTATTACGGTTCACAACTCAACTCAGTTGAGTTGTAATTTCTTAATTTTTGTATTATGGTTTACAACTTGGCTATATTGCGGCGAACAAAAACATCAAAAAATTACGACTCATCACAACCAGTTGTTTTAATTACAACTCAACCGAGTTGAGTTGTGAACCGTAGTAAGGGCATAAGATTCATATAAGGGTTCATATTCAAATAGTTCTATCTGCAAAACCACAATTTTACAGGCGAGCAAAAAAACTGATTTTTTCGATAACTCTAAGAGTAATAACTAATCTTTATATTAGATGTTATTTAAAGACAACGTCTAAATCATACATATGCAAATTTTTTTTTAATTCCAGATGTTTGCGCTTATATGTCTGATAATTCAAATTTTATCGATTTGAACTTTAAATTAAGCAGATAGCACTATTTAAACAAAATAAGAAATGAGCTGTAACGAAAACTATTTAATGTGCTGTTTTCACAATACAAGTGATGTAGTAAAATTTTGATGGAAAACACTCAAAAACTGAGTACTTTTCATTAAAATTTTACAAGTTCAATCACTTGTGTTGTAAAAACAGCAAGCACATAAGACTTTAATTTAAGTAACACGAATTTGTATTGAAAGATAAGTATTTTTAAACAAAACAATATATTATGGAAAAGTAAAATATATAAACGCGTTATTAATTAAGTTTCAATTTTACACTAACCAATATTGGAAAGCAATAAATAATTTAACTTTAGCCGCATATTTTAAATTATCATAAAAATAATGATATTCTTGCGAAATTACAAATTAGATTATGTGTGTATGTTTATTTATGTGTAGTTTGCGAATTATAGCTATAATATCGAGGCGTAAGTTCAACAAAGGATTTTAACAAATCTTTAGAGTATTTTGATTTTAATATGGCTAACTTAGTAGACGACAAAATACGACTAGAAGTAAATACGATTAAAAAATGTTTGTACATTTCAGCTCGTATACATCCTTTAAATCAATTGTTGCAGCATATAACAAGAAGAAACGGAATTGTGTAGATACTTTCTATTGAGATGCGAATACAATTTCGATGCGAAAACTAAATGCCAACTTGGTGCTTCCTATCAATCGCAACATTTTGTGAAAATTAAGCAATTTTGACAATTAAAATTAAAGATGGCGCAGATTGACAGTAATTAAATATAAAATATTTGAAATTCGAATATTTTAATGAAATAAATAGTGATGATTTTCGAAAAGAGAAAATAAAAAATAAAAAATCGCAATAGAGAGTAGCCCCCTAGTTTGCTAAATTCTTCCCTCGCCTGGGTAACAAACTTGTCGAGATTCGAGAGCTTAAGTGCACTCTACGGTTCTGATCTACTGAGATGATGTATCTGGAGGCTTATTCTGAATTGCGATGCGAAAATCAATGCGATGCGAAAACACATAAATGCGAACAATTGCTATTCTGTATTGTGATATTCGCAAAGTTTTTTTTTAATCGCATTTCAAATACGAAAAGGTGGCAAGTCGGTATTCTACATTGCGACAACAAATGTCAAGTTCGCAAAATTTATTCGACAACAAAATAGCATTCGCAAAGTACAAACATGTAAGTGAAAGATAATATTTTATTTATTTATTCATCATATATTTATTATTTAATTCAGGGAAGTAATCAATAAAACCATCAAACGGCGTCTATTTGAAATAATGATAGAAATTATGAATAAGCACAGCCAATTGGCAAGAGGCCATTTGAAAACACCAAATGCACGTGCCACAGAATCCATTTTTATTATTTTTTTTTCTTACAGAATGTCCTAAATATGTATATTTACTAAACAATTTTCACAGCCAAACACAAACAATTTATTTATTTTTAATTTGACGTTTGTTGACACTGACGTTTATTTGAGCAGCGTTGCCACGATTTGAAATAAATTGCGAATGCGATTGCGAAAGTCTAACAGAATACCAATTTTCTTTCGCATCGCATTTCATTTGCGCATCGCATTGATTTTCGCATCACAATTCAGAATAAGCCTCCTGGATACGTCTTCGCAGGAGGTTATGAATGATGAAAGAGTGTGCGACTAAAGGTTACTCACCTTGACAGGATAATGAGGCGGTGGTGGGAATGTACATTGTCCGGTCTATTATCAGTACATATAGCACGTCATGCCAGCCCGTCATGGTTCGCCCCTTGTAAGGTGGGGGCTTTACCAGTGGTTGGTGCGCGACATATGCACTTTTAAGGTCAACGTGAAGGTAGCAGTGCCGAGGGCCTGGGTGGCTAGTTAGTGTAAAAAGAAACTAGTCGTTAACAGCTCCCCTCAGCGTCATGGCAAAGCGCTGTTGTATGTCAGTAGCCTAGTCCGCGCACGCCGTCACTGTGTGGATCGTCCGACTTTACGGCCTACTCGTGGGAACAAAATTGAAAATAACATTAAATATAATTTAAAAGGACGGAAGGAGGACACGACGGACGGAGTGATCGACCAGGGGTCTAATCACCGCATTCGATATCGAGTAAACTATCGTATACGATAGGCACTGACGTATCGAATGAAAACTCTAGAGATGTCTTTTGTTACTCGATATCGAATATTATCATCTCAAGTTACGATATATTTCATTAGATATCGAGTGTCATGATACCAAAATAACAAATTGTCTATCAATTTTGCTCGATATCGTATGCGGTGATTAGACCCCAGGGTAGAGTCGAAGGTCGATCGGACGTCACGGTCGGGGAGTCGGGCAGTGCTTGTGAGGGGGGGCTCACCCTATCGGCTGTTCATGACAGCATTATTGGGCACGAAAGACAAGTACTGACCGACCTACAGGCGGACAGTCTTCTGGCACTGTAGAGTGACTCCTGTGGTGAAACCGGGGTTGAAGCGGCTGACTCTGCTCTCTGACGAGGAGCATGATACTGAAAGTATATCTGCTCACAGTCAGACTACAGAGCCTATCCCTTCGACCGATGAGGCCAGGGGACACTCGGGAGAAGACTGTCCACAAGAGCCTTGGATAATTAAAAATAAGGTTTGCGGGTTAAAGGTTTCGGGATACACTCTGTTTGTCCCGTTCACAGAGGACAATGTAAGAACGTGTATACTAGCGAGGAATGAATTGAATTTTCTCATATCCCATTCTTTCAGGTGCGGTGACTTGACTGTCGTTAATAGAGAAGCCAAAGGTAAGCGTACTCTTACACTGGCTTCGGTGTATATGCCGTACGAGGCAGTAGATCCACCTGGCGCAGAGGTGGAAGAACTGGTGGCGTATGCAGGAATGAGTGGTGCCATCTTGGTTTTGGGATGTGATGCAAATGCACATCATAACCAATGGGGGAGCGCTGATATTAACAAAAGGGGTGAGTTAATGTTTGATTTTATAACTACTAACAATCTTATTATCTGTAATATGGGTAACACTCCGACGTTCAGAAATAAGGATAGGCAGGCAGTTATAGATCTGACTTTAGTGAACCGCGGCGAACAACTTGTTGCGGATTGGAGGGTGGCAACGGACTGTACTTTCTCAGACCATAGCCGTATAACCTTTAGACTGAATTTTTACCTGTCTAGGGTTAATCCGTTTAGGAGTAGTCTCAGGACCCTTATAGGGTTCCTGATGGGGCATTGTTCTGTTAGGGCTTTTATGGGTAAATGGGACACTGCGATACCGGACTTCTGCAGGTTGTGCGGGGATGCCGAGGAGCTAGAGACGGTGGAGCATGTACTGTGCCAATGTCCTAGGATGCACGGTCCCAGGCAGAAATGGCTAGGTGCTAGATTGCACGACGAACTGGGGTGTATCGCTTTTTCTTTACTTCTCTTTTTCCACTTTTCTTCTTTACTGAAGCGATTCATAATGGACCTTATTGGTCTCCGAGTGGATATGCGCCCTTGGGCGCATAACCCTTCTTAACCTCTCCTAACCTTGCTAAATTCTTTAAATCGTATGATTTTCTTTGTTTTTAGATATCATTTGAAGGTTTTGTTAAAGTACTGATACATTCGCCCTTATTGTGTCAGGCGTTGTCGTTAATGCATAAGTCTTCTTTTGTAATAGATAAAATAATACAGGTTGTATGTTACTTTAATATATTACAACAAACGACTCGTTAACGACAACGCTTACGATAATTAATTCTTTAAAATTAACCTTTGAATGCATTTTATAAATAACAACGTGATTTAAGGGATCAAAAATAATGTCTTACTTCTTTTGATAAGTGATGTTGAGGGTTTGTTTTATTTTTAAATGAAAAAGTATGAGCGTTCCTCGCAATTTGTTTTCTTAAATACGCTCGCTTTATTGACTTTAGCGGTACACCTTTCGCAGGAAAAAATTCAGTGTGACCTCTGCAGAATATAGTGAAAACTCTGGCTGGTATATCGCAACAAAAAGCTAAAATTTTAAACTTAAAAAGTTTATTTTTCAATCGATTAGCCCATCTGCAAGCACCGTCTTATTAAAATACAAAATTCTGAGAAAATCGATTTAAAAGTTTTTGAAAGTGAACTGTCAAACAATATGGAGAGTTTTGCAGGAGTATTGAATATTTAACCAGAAATTGCGCTTTACTTACCGAGTTTTAAACGAGATAGATAACTGCTTAGGGAAGAACTTTAAAAAACAAATATAAATGGCGGCCTTTACAGAATTTTTACTTCTTTTAACTTAGCGGTGGTTGCAACTGGACTGTTGAATTTTATACCTATGTAGAAAGTAAAAAATAAGCATTTTAAAGTTTTTCGTTTACAGGTACTTGCGCTAATGAAATTATTGGTTGCTAAAAACCGCTTGCCTGAAAAAGGCTTCGAATTTCCAAAGTAAAATGCTTTTATAAATGGCTTTTCCTCATAAAGACCGGAATATACATTTCCCATTATCGACCATAATTTTTTCGATTTTTTCAAAATTTACATGCCATCCACATGTATTAACACCATTATTTGTTCTTTCTTGTATATTTTAGGATATATTATAGCAAAAATAGCTCCCAAAAGTGTTGCCCGAAATTTTCTATTTTCTTCTAGTAAAAAGAAAATTCTTAAGAGGTTTATATTTTTATATAAAATTAATTTCCGTTATAAGATAGCTTTTAAAATGGCTTACACTTCTGACTTCAATCACAGTTTTTTTATTGCCATTAGCAAGAACATTTTCAAAAACATGTTTTAAATGAGAAAAAGAAAGTTTTAGTTGAAATAAAAATACTCTTGTATTTGATATCATAAACCTTTACAAAATTTTCCAGTTAGATCATTGTTTATTCGAAAAATGCAGAAAAAGGAAATAACAGAAATCTTTTCTTGTTAAAAATTTTTACCATCAAATAAATTGCCATCGAAACCTCGTTTTTGTAAAATCGTTAGACAGGACATATTGAATATAAGCCAACGATATGTACAATGTATTTATATAGTTTAAAGTTGATTTATTGAAACAACAAATTAAAAATTTATAATAAAATCACTTCTAAAGGTATGTTCAGACCTAACAAATATTTGGCGAAAAAATAAAAAAAAGCGTGACCAGTAAATTGATCAAACTTAAGCTTTATTTTTAACAATTTCTATTGATTTATTAAACTTTATTTTTATCATGTAATTTAGAAACTATTAACTGATGTTTGATCTTGCCAAACGTTTTGTAAAAGCAAATATTTTTTGAATTAAACTAGTGGTTACGTGTAGGACGTCAAATATTTAATAGGTGTGAACATAGCTTTAAAGTAAGTGAAAATTTAAAAGAATAAATATAAATATTTATTAAAAAAAAAATTATATTTAAATGAGGAGAAGTAAAAACTTTCTTATTAATTCATCTGCAATTATGATTTTTTATTTCTTTTAAATATGTAGTAGAATTCTTAATAAAGTTTTGATGGTTTTTAAACTGACTCTTATTACAGAAAATTTGTATGCTTAAGTATGTGTTGCTGGTTCTTTATTGCTTCTTTTTCACAACACGTTTAGATTTTGCAGGATCTTCTTTTTGCGGACTTTTAGGCTCAGTGTTTGCTTCTACACTAGTAGACTCATCAACAGCCATTTGCTCCACATTTGCAGTTGGTTGATCTTCATCCATGGCAGAAGGTGATGGTGGTGGACGTTCTGCATCGGGGTCAGTATCTTCCTTCGCATGAGTTTCTTCTTCTTCTCCACTATTAACTTCAAGTATTGACAAATGATATAGAGCTTTTTCCTCTTCAGAAATCGGTACTGGTGCACTAGACAACGGATCACGGCCATTAAGAGACTTGGGGAATGCTATTACATCACGTATCGATACAGCTCGGCAAATAATTGCAATTAAACGATCTAAGCCCAAGGCAATACCACCATGAGGTGGACATCCAGACTCCAATGCACTTAGTAAATGTGCTAAATGATCATGTGGAATTTTTAAGATTTGTTCTAAGACAAAATGTTGCATATCACGATCGTGTATACGTATAGAACCACCACCAATTTCTTGTCCATTCAAAACCAAGTCATAAGCTTGTGAGCGTATTTTTACTAAATCTTCAGATTTCGAATTCATAAAAGCCTCCATGTCGTCGGGATGAGGTGCGGTAAACGGGTGATGGACACTTTCAAAACTACCAGTTTCAGGATTTAACTCAAACATGGGAAAATCAATAACCCATACAAATTTATTATCATAATTTTTGCGAGTTTTTCCATTGTCTATCAGAAAGTTGTGGTAATCAACACGAATTTTGCCCAATAGTTTTTGCTTTATATTAAAAGGGAAATTAATAAATCATGTTTTATATTTATTAGTTATGATGATCGATTATTTTTGCTGAAAATATTTTGATGGGAAAGTCTTGAATATAGTCAAAGTGGGGTTAATTTTTATACCCCTGATCTCAGGTGGAAAAGCGTATATATAAGTTTAATAAACAACCTCTCTTAAAATATGGGCGGGATTGGATACGTTTGCGTGGCACACCTCGTACAAAGGCAATATAGATTTCTGTATATCTAGAGAACGGCTTAGATATTAACACCCCACAAAAAGTGGGAGTGGCACAAAAATATGTCCTTATCGCACCATGGTGAAGGGTATAAAAGATTCGGTTGGATTTAAAAATGTTAATTTCTTTATTTTCTTCCTTATTTTCTACTTTTAGGTATTTTTATATTCCCTTTTTTAATTTTAAAAATAGAGTATTTTTAAATTTAAAGCCATTTTATAAATAGATACGTACAAAAAATCTAATAAAATATTTTTCAAATTAATATTATCAGGATCAAGACCCATTCATTGTAATTCACAAGGTTCTTTTATAAATTAGCTGGGTGAATGCGTATACATGTTAAATGTACACTGATCAGGATAGACTTGAAAAATTAATAGCAAATGAAGTTCAAAATGATATGAAAGTCTGTCATTTGTTCAAAAATTAGCTAATGAAATTTGAATCGTTCTAAACAATAATGGAACATTTTTGGGATAAGAAAATATAATAATTACAATATGCAAACAAACTCCTTCTCGTGTGGAATTTCTCGAAGTACTTAACTGCTAGTATTTAATGGCCTCTTGAATATTTTAGCTAAGACTTGAATAAAATCCAAATAGGGTTGTGTTTGTTTCGATAAGTCCTTCGCGAAATTTTACACGAGATGTTTCAAGGAGTTTCCACTCGATGGCTTAAAAAATGTTGCAGTGTTGTTAAAAAAATATTCTGTTTTATATTTCTTTAAATTCACATGACTTAAAATTTTCGTTAGCTAAAGTCGCATACAACATATAAAGTCATTCATATGGATATTAATGTTTGGTAAACATGTATGTCCTTTATCAGTGCTGTCAATTAGATTTTACATCGAAATTTTTCACTATCATATGTTATATTTGGTATATAAATTTCAGAGGTCTAAAGTCTTTTGGTGATTTAATTTTTAAGTACGTTTGAGTATAAATGAAATATAAATGAAAAAGTCTGAAGCAATGAACTTACCGTTTCAATCTTCTCACCAATACCCAAGAATAACAAGTCATTTTCTTCTAAATCATATTTAGAAATTAGTTCTGTAGCCACTTCTGATTCTAATAAATTGCTCAAACGATCCATTACATCTTTATATTGCTATAAATAAAACATAAAATAATAATATAGAAAAATAATATAATGAATTTTTTACATACCAAAAATTTACGAACAAATAAAATGCCAGAAAATTCTTTAGAAATACTTTCATAATGTTTGCGTGCGGCACCATTCCAAAACCCTCCATTGCCACGTACTATTAATGCATAAGCACCTAAATCTTTGAATTTGTTAACAAACTTTTCATTTTTTTTAATAACTTCAGTAACGTTGGTCAACTACAAAAAATGAATTTTTTAAAACAGTAATTCATTAAAAAAACCTTGAAAAAAACACTTACTGCTAAGCTAAAACGGGTATCTGGCTTATCTGTGCCAAATTTTTCCATAGCGTCATCATATGTCATGCGCTTGAAAGGTGTTTGTATTTTCGTATATTCTTTGGGCCATGAATAACGTAAAGTTTCCTCAATTAATTGCATAATATCGTCACGATTTGTAAACGATAATTCTATATCAAGTTGAGTAAACTCCGGTTGACGATCGGGGCGAGTAGCTTCATCTCTATAACAGCGAGCAACTTGGAAATAACGATCAATGGCACCAGCCATTAGCATTTGTTTGAATTGTTGGGGACTCTGAACAAGTGAATAGAAATTACCAGGTTTACGAGTAGGTACAACAAATTCTTGTGCACCACCAGGAGTGCGCCGGAACAAAGTGGGTGTTTCTACCTCTACAAAACCCAAATAGTTTATAAGGTATTCACGCATACGCATAATAACTTGCGAGCGTAAACGTAAATTGTGTTGCATGTCAGAAAATCTTTTGGAAAAATTATTTAAGTTTAAAAATGTTTGAATATATACTTTCTTAAGTACCTTAAATCTATGTAACGATGTGTTAAGCGCAATCGTTCGCCTGCTCTATTAAATTTACGCACTTCAAAGGGTAAATTTTTCTTAGCAGGATTTAATATTTCAACACTTTCAGCTTCAACTTCAATGTGACCAGTTTTCATTTTAGGATTTATTGTTGCTGCTGGCCTAGGTATAACCGTACCCTCTACTTTTACTATGGATTCCAATGTTATACCCTCTTCTTGACTATTTAAGCCGCCTGTCTTTTCAGTTATTAGGACTTGAGTTTGACCATAGCCATCGCGCAATATAAAAAATTTACCCATACGTTGGAATTCCAGCCAACCACATATGGATACCTTTTCACCAATATTATCACTCGTTAGCTCCCCACAAGTATGTGTACGATTAGAAAATTTATTTAAATCTGCAACTTTAATAACATTGCCAGAGCCACCTGATTTTGTATTACCATCTTCATCCATTGCTTCACCATTTTTGACACCACCCTCACCAGTTTCATCGATATCATTAATAGAAAGTTTATTTACTTTATCTTTAACCTTGATGGGTCCATCATAGGGATCTTCAGGGTTAAGAACTTTTACACTTTGAACCATTACTTCGACTTCACCAGTGTCGTACTTCTAATAAAGCAATAGACGTAAAGATTTTTTTAGTAAAACAATGAATATAACGTTAGTTACCTACCATATTTATATTTTGCCTTGGCCTGCC
The DNA here is from genome assembly GCA_943735925.1 of Pollenia amentaria. NCBI lineage: Eukaryota > Metazoa > Arthropoda > Insecta > Diptera > Polleniidae > Pollenia > Pollenia amentaria. The sequence continues at coordinate 178,712,218 of OX031007.1, read as the reverse complement.
TAAAACTTTGCCAGAAATTTGTATAACCGTACCTTCAGGAGCGCTAATCACAGTATCCTGCATCTATAATTAAAAATTAATACAATTTCTGTTTATTTATTTATTTCAATCCAAGCAATATAAAGATCCTATTACATATGTAAATTCCCCATATTAAAAGAAATATTTTAGGTTTATAGCAGGTTTATGAAACGAATTTTCTATGAAAATTTGCTAAATAAACCTTTTATTAATCAAAAATAAATTTTATGAATATAGGGGTTAATTTAAAGAAACAATTAAATGTTACTTACAGCTTGATCTTCAATAATTATTTGTGTTTGACCATAACCATCCTTTAATTGCATAAATTTATTAGTTTTAGTTGGAACCCAACCAACTAAATTAATATCTTTACCAATATGACGACGTCTTAAATCATTGCAGGTTAAATCACGATTTTCAAAGTATTTCAATAAATTATCAGATTCTTTAATAAAAAAAATTTCAATAAATTTAAATTTCAACTATCATTTACTTAAATAATATAACTTACTAGCAATTTTATATTCTGTACTAGTTATAGCTGTACTATTTTGTTGAGCCATTGTACTATAAGAACGTTTATCGCCAACTCTCTTAGAATTTGAATTAAAATCAATGGTAAGAATATCTTGTACTTCTACTTCAATTTCTCCAGTAGGCATGGTTTGATTACAAGAGTTACGCGGACGTCTTGTTACTAACCCAACTATGGAGATAACAGTGTTCTCAGGCATATTAATTAAGCGACGAGCCACACGAGGATACTATAACATAAGTTTGAATGGGATTTTTGTTTTTTTACTATTTTTAAATTACTTACCCGATCTTCTAAAATCACTAATTGGCATGCACTATTACCACGGTCTCTCAATTCCATAAAGCGTGTAACACGTTTTTTTATTAAACGTCCTGTTAATTCTACAAACATACCATCATGATGGGCACGCAAATCTCCGCAGCCCATGCGCACAGGGGGTGGTGGTGGTGGATTCATATTAAAACCGCTTGCCATTGCATTCATTATTTGCATTAAATCATTACTGGACACGTTATTCGGCACTGTTAAGAATAATTAAATGAATTAGTTTTGTATACTTTCTATTTAAATGTTTCTTTTTCTGTGGCAAAAAGTTAAACATATCTTTCTACTTTTCTTAAAATTATAATTTTCAAAAAAAAAACCTTTCAAAATTTTTTTTTCTGATGTGTTTTTCGATCGATTTTTCACTATTTAATTAATTATGTAATAGTATTTTTAAGATTTTATCGAATTCTCATTTTAAAATTATTTCTGATTTCGATTGAAATTCAAAAAACATTTAATTTAAAAATTTTTTTTTGACGATATTTTTGCACTTGATTTTTTTCGTTTGTCCGTTTTTTCGTTTTAACGTTATATATATGTGTTCCTCTAACTCCCATTGGAGCATAGGGCGCCAACGTTATATGGATTATGTTTACTAATTAAACGATTTTAGGTTTGAGCAATTTTTGCAATTAAATAAACTGTCTTATATATTTTACAATCTATGTGTCCAATTCAAGAGTATTCGGTTCGTCGTTTTTTTAATGAAATCCTAAGAGGCCAAATATTAATTGATATACATTAGAGCGACTCAAAAAAAAAAGGATTTTGTTACCCCTCTGAAAATAAAGGCTGATATGTTTTATGATGATTCCCAAACTATTTTGGTTCTAGCATTGACCATCCGTGAGCTGGACCATTTTTAAAAAATGTCTTTTTTTCAGTTTTTCAAATTTTTTTGTTCTTTGCTCCAAGACGACATAAATAAAATTTGGTATCATCGAAAAGAGTTTTTGAAGCAGCATCCAATGGTATATAAAACTTGACCACTTGCGAGACCACTACTTATTGAGATATTTAACTAAATACATATTTTCGTTTCGGGTTTTCATACAAATTCTACGTATTTTATTTATTAATTTTATATTTTTTTATTGTATAAACTGAAAAAAGACCTTTTTTAAAAATGGTCCAGTTCACGGATGGTCAACGCTAGAACCAAAATATTTTGGGAATCATCGTAAAACATATCAGCATTTATTTTTAGACTGTACCGTACCGAATTTTAGTATGATAGCGTTATTTATTACGGTTTTAGGCGTACTAAACCGCGGGTACGGTTTATATGGGGCCTATGTGTTGTAAAAGTATGGTTCTGAAAAGCTGAAAATTGAAGGCACAAACAACAAAATGGGTGTCTCACGTCAAAAAAGTGCAACTATGCTATTTTGCACAGTTGCAAGAGTAACACAAATTGACGTAAATACATTTATTAAGAACTAACGATTTTAGCAAGTTTTTTCCCTCTCCTGTAAAATTTATTAAATTGGACTTAGCTCTTTTACGAGTGAATATCGTATGTAACATAATTGTGGATGTACACCAAAACAGCTTATGAATATTTACAATTTAAAAAATCTGGCGTTATCTTGTTGTATGTGGACCAGTGTCACCATCAGCAAAATTCAAAATTACACTTCAGATGAAGCAAATTACCCGATTTATATGAAATTACACCTGATGTCAAATTCATGGTGCAATTTTTTTATAAAACAAGTTTTTACAAAAAATAATTTAAAGAAGATCAATATTAGTCATACTATATATCGCACTTAATCAACAAGACGGTATTAGCTCACAATTTAAAAAATTTCAGTATAAGCGAAACAATTTTTTATTTAACACTAAAGGCATATGAAAAACAATTTTACAACCAACCGTTTGATTACCAAAAAAGAAGACAAAATAGCACGATATTTTACAGCGGGTAGATATGAATTTAACGTGTCGATTTATTCGTGCGATATTACTTTATAATAAAAAACTTAAAATAATAAGTTTAACTTCCACATTCGGTTGCATAGGTTTAACATATTCATTGTCATTCCTTTGTATACCTTCTGTAGAATAAAATTCTTTAATGGTTTCAAACGACAGTCTGATTACTTTAAATCAGTTTTACAAATGTGATCGTCGTTAACTATTTTCTCAACTAAAGCATTTTAATATAACATAAAATAATTAAATTCATTACTCTTTCTTATGTTGGAGACATATCTTCCCCCAGATTATTTTTAAGTTTGGTGCCATTCATCATCAGCAGTTGAGAGGAAGAGAAACAAAGTATCAAGTTTATGATTAATCTAATGAATAATCTAATAGCAAACATTTGCATTTGTAGAATTCTTTTGATGTTCAAATTTGGCAATACCAAAAAAATCTTTTTCAGCTTAAATCTATGGTCAAAAAGTACCGATAGCTTTCATACTAAAAAACAAATTTTTTTTCACATATTACGAAAAACTATACACATTTTACATTTGTTTTTAATATGTTTGTAGGGAAGAAAAATACCATTTGCTAAAAAATATTAAAACATGAGCATTTCTTCTTATTGTTCGCTTGAATGTACATTCCGGTATGTGATATAAATCGATTTTAAAATCGAAACGATTTAAAACCGATAATAATGATTTCAGTATCTCTTAACATGTATTAATAATAAATACATTTTGCTCTTATTTTCTTTATATATTCCTTTACATTTTTATTATATGTGTTAGCTTAATTAGACTTCAATTCAGAAATTGATTTTAAAATTGCTCGACATTTTTAATCCAAATTAAGATTTTTTTTTTTTTTTTTTTCGAAATATACACTTTTTAAAACCGATCGTTTTAAATACGATCAATTTTTATCACACCTTTTTCATTTATATTCGAGTATCTCAAATTAAGTAAATCTTGTTTGATTAAAACAAACACAATAATCTTGAATTTATTTATTGGCTCCATACCTACCCGAAAAAGTGCTTTAAAAATCGCAAAAACGCCCATTTTTAAAAATTTTTTTAAGCTATTCTTACACAGAAAATATGAGATTTTTATGGGTTATCTATGCATGAAAACAAAACTCCTAAAACCAATTACTCACTCTCTGCCCACGACAGTAAAAATTATAACAAATTCGGGTAATTACCCACTAAGTGGCAACACTGATGTGGACAAAGTATGTTAGGAATGCTACAAAAAAGAGACTATCGGTTTTCACTCTTTGTATTAAGTGTACAACTCCGCTTTATTTAGTACAATTTTATACTACAAAGCGTGAGTCTCTTTTTCGTATGTATTGTAAATTAATGAATTTTCTGAGTGAGAGAAAGAGACAGATAAAGTTTCGTCAACTGTTTTATTCTGGAAAATTAATTTTTAGCGTAGTAAATCTAATATATTTTGTTGTTGCAGAGATGTAAACGTTAGTTCTTTAACAAAATTAATAAGATTATCAAGGCATACAAGGGACTGTACTATCAAGTTTGAGAACCGCTACTATTTTATTAATAAGACTGTTATTTTAATATTTTTCGTTTTATATTTAAAGAGTTTTTTTTCGATGAAGTACACAGCGGTTATTTATATTGATAGATTTATTTATTTGTTTATTTATTAAGATAACATGTAATATAAAGCCTCCGTGGCCAATACAAAAATATTACATACCATAAAAAAATACCTAAGATTTACAACTACATACATAACATTTTATATAATACAAAAATAAAAAAAATTTAAATAAATGCCATTTACTAAAAATAAAATACATATGTATTAACCATTCAAAACTTCAGCTCCCCAGCCAATATACACAATTATAAAAATTAAATAAAAGAAAAGTTAAGTAGAGTAACGGTCCAATTCAGTACAGAAAATTCGACGACAAATCTACGTATGTACATACCCACACACGTATATAGGTCTACACAAGCATACGTAACAAATATGGATGTCCATATATTAGCAAGCTAATTCCTGCATTCAAAAATAATGCAGTAAAAAAAAACGCAAGAGTTTTAAAGGAAAAAAATAGAGTGGGAAGAGATAGGTAAATCAAAAGGTAGTTGATTCCACCACCTATCAATCCTAATCCTAAAAGAACCGTCAAACAGGGTTGAAGAAATTCTAGGAATTAAAAGTTGTGGGTTTCTACTCGAACGTGAAAAAATAAAAGAATTAAATAAGGGTAGCGGTCTTCGATCTTTTACAACTTTATAGAAAACTGCTAAACCACGATATTTAATTAAGTCCACAAATGTTAAGCCAAAAAAATCCTTAAAAAATGAGAAATATGATCTGACGCCGAATACTATAAACGAACTATGTTTATCAAGCGATTTATTTTCTTCAAGTGCATCGCACATGTGCCAGAATCAACCTCAACCCCATAAAATATTCGAGATATCAACAAGGCACACGACAATGTAGCTTTAATACGATAAGTTAAATACAAATTAATTGAATAAATTATGCGTACAATTCTATAGAGTCTAGAACTCAACACATCAATATGATAACTAAAAGAAAGTTCGGAGTCTAATATAATACTTAAACATTTTAATCGATCTACAAAACCAATACGAATGCATCATCCAAAAAAATATCAATGTCTAGAATAGTCCGATTTGCAGGGCCGAACATAATGGTCTTGCTTTTAGAAGGATTAATAGTTTAGGATTTATTTGAAGTCCACTTAAGAACACGTTTCAGACAAGGGTTAAGCCTATAGTACACGGCATGTAAAAAGACACATGCGCATGTAGTTCTGACGTAATTTTGACGTCAATGCAAAGCCACAATAAACATTGCGAGTTGTGTGATGACGTCAAAATTACGTCAGAACCACATGCGCATGTGTCTTTTTACATGCCGTGTACTATAGGCTTTAATATTATTCTCAAAAACATCAAGAAAATCAAAAGATCCCAAAGCAAAAAAAAACATCTTCAGCAAATAAAAAAGAATCACAATTTATAATGGGTGATACATTTCGAGGTTCCCTACTTTTTTAAAGAAAAAAACACAGAAAATTCAAATTTAATGGGGAATGTTTATTATCATTTGAAAGAACATTCTTTGGCATTTATTTTTTTAAGATTATGATTTTTAAGATTATTTTCCTCCAAGGCCTGAAGCGGGTTTGTCCGCATAAACTTTAGACTTTACATATCCCCACAGGAACAAGTCTAACGGTGTGATATCACACGATCTTGTGATATAACGAACGTGAAATTATGTGCTCACCGAAGTGCTCTCTCAATAAATCCATTGATTGATGCGATGTGTGGGAAGTAGCGCCGTCTTGCTGAAACCAAATGTCGCCGAGATCTCGAGCTTCAGTTTCAGGCATGAAATAGTCGGTTATCATGGCACGATAAAGATCGCCATTGACGGTTACGTTCGCACCGGCATCATTTTTAAAGAAATATGGACCGATGATTCCACCGGCCTACAAACCACACCAAACCGTTGTTTTTTCTGGATGAAGGGGCAGTTCTTGAATCTCTTCAGGTTGCTCTTCGTCCCAAATGCGATAATTTTGTTTGTTTACATACCCATTGAGCCAGAAATGCGCCTCATCGCTAAAAAAAATTTGCCTCGAACTCTTGGAACTTTTCAAGAGCCCATAGAGCGAGGCGATGTCGCTTGGGAAGGCGTAAGTCTTTCTCACACGTGATGTGTCAAAAAAAGGCTATTGAAAAAAGTATCTACTTGAATCACCCTATATATAAAGTAAATAAAAGAGGACCTAAAACTGAACCTTGAGGTACCCCAGAAGAAAGTGTTTGTATTATAGAAATTATCCCATTAAAAACCAAAAATTGAGATCTTACAAACCGATTTCCAAAAACTAAATTCGGTATTAAGTTTTTTAATAAGAACAAAGTAATCAATAGAGTTAAATGCTTTTGAAAGATCCAGAGAAATAAGAGCACTAACAGCATCCTCATTCAGATTTTCCTAATATATCAGTCAAAGTAAGAGGCAGAGAAGTTGTATTAAAGCCTTTTCGAAACGCAACTGTTTAACATAAATATAATCTGAAACTACATTCAGAATTTGATTTTTATGCTCAACAACTTTAGACAAAACAGGTAGTATCGAGATCGGTCTAAGATCCTCAGGTCCATGAACTACCCTTGATTTCGGAATTGGAACAACCCTTGCAGTTTTCTAGTAGTATAAACAAAAAATAATATTTATTTAGACATAAATGGATAAATTAATTTAATAAATTTAATTGGAATTTCATCCATACCAAAGAATTAGAATTTACTGTATCAAGCGCATCCCGTAATTCATGTTCATTTACACAAAAAATTAAAAGGAATTATCACAATCATTCAAATATTCGAATTCAAAAGCATCATTTCTAAGAGAGCAAAAAAAATAATTTAACTGATTGCCATCACCACAATTAAAAATCAAATCATCATTACGACAGCCAGAACCTCTTAAAATTCTCCACAATCTTCTTCTTATTCTCCGAATAACATTTTAAGCTTTATTTCGAAGTCTACAAAATGTTTTCCAGTTAGCCACAGAACATACAACGTAAATACAATTCTTTTATCAATCATCCAAACATCTTTACAATAGCGAACTCCTTTTCATACAATTGGAACATATTCAAAGAGCAATCTAAAAGCTGGACTAAGGAAAAAACATCGATGATCAGAATCTCCAAGATAAAATTGAGAAAAATCTAAGTTAAACAAGCATAAAAGGCCATCCCAATCAATAGAATTAAAATCGCGATATTCATAATATTCGACAAGACGATCAGCTCTAAAATTAAAGGAAGAAAATATGATGTGAAATAGATGAACATTACATTTGATCAGATAAAGAAACCATAGATATATCACTGACTAACCAAAAGTCAATCAAAGAAGCGGATCCATGAGCAACATCAAAATGAGAAGGTTGAGAATTACGAACAAGTGATTAATTACACTTTAAACGTAAAGAACGCATATCATTTGACTTATTGAGACCAAACATGTTACAAAGTCACCAACAATAATCAAAAACAATTATTATTTATTTCTATATTGCTTAAATTTATTTTATTTTTAAAAAATTAAAGCTTATTTGCAGTAATAGTAAACCTAACTGAGCTACCTAAATAAGAGCGGCAAGCGATTTTTTATGTTAAAACTTCTCATTTTCGTACAGTTTATGCCCGGAAAATCTTATTTGATAAGCTATGTCGGCCTTTTTTATTGAAAATAGAATTTTAACGTTAAAAAACGCTTGAAGCTTTTAATTAGGTATCTCAATAAAAAGTATTTATACAAAAAAAAATTCGATAATATACATAAATATTAGGGACGTAACGAATAGCGATACCAATACAGATATATCGGCGATACTTCACGTTTGCCGATAAATCGGCATCGGCGATATTTTACTGACGATAGGCCGATACTATTTTTATAGTTTTTTTGAACAAACAATTTAATTTTCAATGCTTATTTTTTGCATAATAAATAATAGCAAAAAATCAAACAGAATAATAAATTTTCTTTTAATTCTTAAGCTGGACGTCGGTCCACACCACGCGTTTTAATTTTTTTCGAGACGCATGCTAAAGTGGAAAGTAATCCGAATTCATGCTTTCACTACGTATATGTATTTTATGCGTTTGCTGTGTAACTTGTCAATACAATTGAACGCTTGGTATGGACCTACAGCATCAGCCGTTTTTCTTTGCACCATAATGATAAAAAGTTCTCCCATTGATAAATCGTGAATGTAATTGTACGTTTTGAGAATTTTCTGCTAATTTTTAATGATTTTTGTGAAAATAAAAATAATTTCGCTACAAATTTTGGGTTACTTCAAAGAGACCACAAAATCCATAAGCAAAGTCACTGCTACATTTTGTGACTAGCGAAACTAGTTAAGTCTTCGAAAATTATTAGAAAATATGATAAATAAATAAATTGAGATGCAGTCCCAAAAACTGGCGATTTATGTAGAATTAGGTCTGAATGAAAGATTTGAGTGATTAGAGAATAATGAAATCCATTTTTTATCTACAATTCTTTACCTTCGATTTCAAACACCAAAAATCGAAAAAACGTCTTATCGAGCTACTCAATTACTACATTCCGAAAGTGTTGAGGACGCGGTCACCCCAACATCTAGTAATAGTTCTGATAAGTCCACAAGAACTGACCTTTGGAGCGTTTGTGAAAATCGTAAAAGAAAATTTGGAGAAGAATGATCATCTGTCTATCCTACGCAGTGGTTCAGCTAAATAATTAGTATAGATATACCTTAGATCTTCTTTTGTTTTTTAAACAAAAATCTTAATCCAAATTTAGATATTTTAATTAGGCTTAAGTTCATTGAATTTAATTTGCATTAAATTATTTTTATGAAGAAAGGAATTTTTTACAACATGGAAGATTAATTAAAATTGTTATTGATAATTTTCATTCTTGACTGACCTGGGATTCGAATCACACGCCAGACAGCCTGGCTTCGAGTCCCAGGTCAGTCAAGAATGAAAATTATCAATAACAATTTTAATTAATCTTCCATGTTGTAAAAAATTCCTTTCTTCATAAAAATAATTTAATGCAAATTAAATTCAATGAACTTAAGCCTAATTAAAATATCTAAATTTGGATTAAAAACCATTAACAGTTCAATAAAATAACCACAATACTAATTATTGTTAACAGCTAAGGCACGAGCTATGTTTACATTTGTCCTTCAAGTTGTGCTGAAAAAGGTCAACTAGAAAAAAGAAAGACAAAAACAGGAAAAACAAAAAAAAAAAAAATGTACTTTGGACTTCAAGAAGAATTCTTGACAAAAGTACGAAAAAACAGAAGTAAGGAAAAACATGTGAGATCAATTAAAAATGGATAATCATTCAAAAAAAAGCAAATTTCGATCTACCAAAGGTTAAAAATACAATTTGGTTTAAGGATTGATGTTTGACTACTGACGTCAGCAGTCATCGATGGCTGCGAGTGTAAGACGGCAAATCCCTTTGAGAAGACCTAGTGGTTGAGGTCGAAACATGTCAGGGTAACCAGCCGCCTGGGTTCGAATCACACGCCAGACAGCCTGGCTTCGAATCCCAGGTCAGTCAAGAATGAAAATTATCAATAACAATTTTAATTAATCTTCCATGTTGTAAAAAATTCCTTTCTTCATAAAAATAATTTAATGCAAATTAAATTCAATGAACTTAAGCCTAATTAAAATATCTAAATTTGGATTAAAAACCATTAACAGTTCAATAAAATAACCACAATACTAATTATTCAAAAATCTTAATTTTAAATACTTAAAAAATTAATTAATTTTACCATAAATTTAAATTCATTCCGTTGTTTTAAAAATCCTAAAAAAATCAATAATAAATTTCTTTACTTGAGTTTTGTAAATTTTACCTTGAATTATATATTTGTATCGGTATCGGTTTATCGGCAAAAAGGCGTATCGTAACTTCCCTAATAAATATATATTTGTGACTCTAGCATAATTTTCGTTGCGATAATATCGTTTTTTTGACTGTAGGTTAGGTTCAATGGGCAGAAGACACGAGGACGTGCCTAAAAGAGACCCTTAAACGCCCGGGAGACTATCAAATAAATACATCAATCACATAGTTGTGTGCGTGCAGTCGTTCTTTTTCGGGTACACATAAGCGTTGTCGGCAATGCTTGATGAAAATCAAAAAGTTTTGATTCTTTTATTTGATGGCTGATTATTTGACAGTCTCCTGTTGTGATTGACAAAAAAAATTATTTTCTTTGTGTTTGTTGTCATGAAAAATATAAATATTTTTGGTTTTTTACAATATACAATTGTTGATTGCCGTGTTTATTTGTACGTCTCCGAAAAAGCCTCAAATAAACGACACTAACACACATGCACTGATTGACGGGTTTATTTGAAAGTCTCCAGAGCCCTTTATGCCCAATTCCTTTTTGACTTTGTTTTTGCAAAATCAAAAATATTTTTTATTTTTTTTTTCAAAATGGCCCTTGCCAATAGGTCTTTTTCTTGAAGTGCTTTTTAGTCGCTTAGTGGGATGTCAATAAAAAAAAATGTTTTGTAACTTATACCAACACTTTTCGATTTTTACCACTACTTTGAATTTTTTTTTCTATTCGTGTGTAAGTATTTCTTAAATCTCAAAAATTAAACTTATACTGAGAGACTATTTAAATTAACCTTGCCGACGATATGCAACATATTATAATGTGAATGTTTTATATTAATTTAATTATTACAACAAATAAATACAAAAATTTAATTTTAATTCCTTTTTAGTAAGGTATGTTACATACCGTCGAGTTAAGGACCTCTGAAGTTTTCATATAAATATACGATCTTCCACTACATTTCTGAAAGTATATGTCCAATATTAGTATTATTTGAAATCTTTAAAATATATCTTTCTTTATATACAAAATTTATATAAAAATGATTAAGTGGGGATGAGTTTGCAAAAATAGTTTTCAGTAAGCATAATAATTACGGTGCAGAGAAGTAAGTTAGCGAAGCCGGTGTTTGTTTTACAATAGAGAAAGAAATACTTGTGCCCGGCCAAAGGCCTGCTATGCTGAAAATCTTAAGGTTTGATCTCCTCTCGTGGTCATATTTTTTAAATATGCATAGCTTATGTGTCCTTATAAAAATGAATCTGTTATAAATTTCATTAAAATTAGTTTCATAGTGGGCACAATGGTCCTATTCCTGAAAGCGGCTTGTAGGGGGGCTATATGAAATTATAGACCGATTCGTCCCATTTTCAATAGGCTTGGAACCTACGTAAAATATTCATCAAATTATTTTCAAAATTGCGACATGTACTTTGCGCACAAGGTTACATGGACAGCCAGCCAGCTAGCCAGCCGGACGGATATCGTAAGATCGATGTTATTCCGAGTCGATCGGTATACTTTAAGGTACCAATATTTTAACGTGTTACACAAATCAGCACAAATGCATAATAACCTCTCCACTATTGTAGTATGGGTTAATAAGAGTTTTACATAAAACGACTTTTTTAAAGTTAAAAATTTACACACAATATAATGGGAAACGAAATTTTTAATCGTCTCTTCATAAGAATGATTTACTATGCATTAGTGATAGGTATAAGTCAAAAATCGCAAAACGTTGTTGCAGCAAATGAGCGATATGTAATTATTATCTACAAAAAAATGTTTATTATTACGTACTGTTGCCGAAAGGATTCATTGCGTTGCTGCCATTATAACCGCCACCATTGTATCCACCACTACCATAGTTATCATAATCACCACGACCACCATACCCGCCACCGCCATAACCTCCACTGTTACCAGCAAAACGGCTGCCACCACGTTGACGGCCACTCATGATCTATACAAATAACATTTTGTCATGAAAATTTATTTATACTTTATAAGAAACTTACGTTACTTTTCGCTGATGCTAAAGATGATGAAATTAAGGTTTTACTTATTAAATCTCCTTGTTTTTGGTGTAACACTTGGTAGTTCTTTGCAAAGAAAAGCTGACTTTTTGGTAGTGTCGGAAGAAACCTTTTAAGACTTTTTGGTTGTTTGTTTTGCTGAATTACTTTTCTGGAAATTAACAACATTTTTTACTTAATATTTAAATAATTAACAAACTTTTAATATTTTTTTTTTGCCGGGTTTTTACACATGCACGCAATTCTCTCAATTAAAAAACGTTCACAACAATATTATTATATATATTTTTTACAAATGCACATATGTATATAACATACATATTTACGCGTATAAAAGCGAAGCATAAAAGTGTAAAAATCGACATAGCCGAATAGAAATGTATTGAGAAAAAAAACTTTAACCTCACCTTAACAATATTGTTGCCGCTATATTTGCAAACAGTTTTTTGTATTTATGGAAAAAAGATATGCTTGATTTTTCACAATAAACTATTTAATTATTTAAAACTGTAATCCAGGTTTATTTGTTTTCAAAAGATTTTTTCGGAGCTAAAAATATTTTGCACAGACAGACGGCGGAATATAAACGCGACAGCGAACCATAGACAATGACATTTGTGCAGCGAACAACAGCGACGCTTGTTTGCGCACAATGCTGCTAATTTAGAGTTTTTCCCAAGGTGTACTTATTTATTTCAAGTAACTTGGCAGCAACGCGATCAAGTTTTGCCTTTCAATTACATTCAATAAGTCCCCTTTGACAGAGTAAAAGTTGAAAGGTAGACAAACGACTTACATTGTTTGTCCAATCTTATTTCAAGGTTTTGTTTATGCTTACAAAAAGTCTACGCTTTGTGTTGTGATTAGAGTAATTTATTAAGCTTTTTGTAAATTCCTTTCTTCATTAAAAATAATTTAATGAAAATTAAATTTGATGAACTTAAGCCTGATCAATATATATAAAAATTTGTATTAAAAACAATAAACAGTTCAATAAAATGACCAAAATACTTTTTATAATAAGTAAATAAGATATTGACCATAATTAATTAAAAATTGGCTTTATTAATTTCATAACGTTTAGCGGTAAGCTTTAATTTCTGTTTATAATGATTTTTAACATAAGCTGCGACTAATTTCCAGTTTTTTAATGTTGAATATTTGCCGTAGCGATGCCAACTGCATTATTTTACCATGATCTGTACTAGACATTATTCGTATTTCTTTTCCACTGTTCGCAATTTTCATGTTGTTTCATATCATATTCATTTTAGTATCAATGCCTGTCAAATGTTCATCTCCGTCAACAGCGAAAAAGAACGCAAAAAGGAAACGAATAATTTCAGTCTGTCTTTTAATTTCGCTATTGTGAAAGGTTAAGCCAATTTCAAAAGAGAATTAGAAAACGTATGCCTTTTAATTTCAACATTGTAAACACAGACTGTGCTATACACTCACACTTTTAAATTGACCACGAGATTGCTTTTACCTTGCGGCCACACGATCAACTTTTTGTTGATAGTCTTTTACATATACAGTTTGTCAAAATTTACATAAATTGAAAGCTGTGACGTAGGCTGCACGCAATTTTTAAGCAATTTACTTTCAAGATGTCATCAAGAAAACAATTTATACTGACAAAGTCCCCTTTTACAAAGTGGCAAGTGAAAGGCAGACAGACGAAGTTTGTAGGCGAGGGGTTGTAGAGGTAGAGTGTGTAGTACATGACTATCTGTACTAGACATTTTTCGTGTTTCTCTTTTACTGTTCGCAATTTTCATGTTGTTGCTTCATATCATTTTTCTCACACCAATGTAATTTTATATATCATTGCCTGTTAAATGTTCGTCTCCGTCAACAGCGAAAAAGAACGAAAAAAAGAAACGAATAATTTCTGTCTGTCTATTAATTTCGCGATTGTAAAAGGTTTAGGTAAGTTCAAAAGAGAATAAGAAAAATGTCTGCCTTTCAATTTCAACATTGTAAATTGGGACAAACGAAAAATTTGCTCACTAAACTTTTAATCAGCTGTTAAATTGACCATAAAATTGCCAAACAAATGGATAGTTCAAACGGAGAGCAATCTCGTGATCAATTTAAAAAGTGTGAGTGTATTAGTGAAAAAAATGAGAGTGAGAGCAAATTGAAAGGAATTGAAAGACAAAAATTGATCGTGTGGCCTACAAGTTAATTTAACCATGGTACAACTCAGCGTTGCAATTTGTCAAGATTTCACTTTTTTTGAGATGCCAAAAGGATTTTAATTTATTTAAAGTTTTTTCAAGTTTTTTATAAATAAACGATTTTATATTTTCTCACTCCTTTATTAGTGCAACAGTGTTTAATTATGTATACTCCCTGTAAGTACAACAAGGTCGTTTTTATACATTGACAGCTTTTAGTTAGCTTTGTAGTGCGGAAGACATTAAAAAACATGGACAAATATTTAACGAAAAATGGTAAGAATATAATTAAAATATTTATGCCTATTTTTAAATAAAATTTTTTATATTGTTTTAGTCCCGAGAAAAGAAACCACTACAGAGGAAGAAACAAATCAACCGGAGACTCCAAGTTGTCCAACGAAACCTAAGAAAAGGAAACTTGGGAACTACGTAAAAACATGGGATGTCCATATTTTACTGAAAGGATGGATAACGAAAAAATTCCTTAAACATTTTGGTATTTTCTTTAACAATTTGGCACTTTTGAAAAAAAAAGTTTTTTCTTGCGAAAACAAGTTTTTTTTCTGAGATAACAAGATTTTTTTTAAAAATATATGGTAACGCTGGTACAACTACACAAGGTCAAGGCCAAGGCGAATTCATGTATACGGTGGTGTTTATACTACAACAAGTAACAACACCAAAAACACAGCCATGTATTTTTTTGTTGCTTTCGTTGATCGATATGTCAAAAACACAAGCAACTTTTGACATTTCTCCCTCTATGTAAGAAAAAAAAAGTAGCACAGCTGTGCTTTCAACGCCACCTGATAAATAAATTCGCCTTGGTCAAGGGTAAATAGCTGACAAACTTCTGCGCCAACGAGTCTACCTTGTGTAGTTGTACCATGAATTTTTCCTTGCCTTTTGTTTGCAATTTTACAGCTGATTACAAGTTTAGTGAGCAAATTTTCCGTTTGTCTTTATAAATTTTATTTTTGATGACATCTTGAAAGTAAATTGCTTAAGAATTGCCTACAGCCCACGTCACAGCTTTCAATTTTTTTTAAGTTTGACACACAGTATATGTTATAGTCTATCAAGAAAAACTTAATCTTGTGGCTATATGGTAAATACAACTAATAGCCAATTCATACGAGGGCTCTTAAGAAAACGTTTTTTTTTTAATTTTGATGATTTTTCGCCTTGATTATTCGTAATTCGTTTAACCGGCATCATCAAATAACCGGGAATAAAAAAATTTTTTAGCATCGATTTAAATTTTTTGCAACGATAACTCTGTTGTCCGAAATTATAAGACCATTTTGCTTTTTTTCGATTACTTTATCAATAAAAAATTTTAATAAACGAAGAAAGGGAATTTTTCAACGTACTGGCAGCATGTGCTGTCAAACATTATTTTTTTCCTTACATTTAAATACATATTTACATAATAATACACATTTTATATTTACATACATAAAATAAGAAACACAAAAAACCCAGAATATTGCTGTATTTCCAACCTGGCACTTCACACATTTAAATTTAGAAAATATCAGAAATGTATACGTTTCACAAAATCTTTTGGATATACCCACAGACGAGGCAACATTTGTCGAAACATGGGCATGTTTCACTAAACGTTGCTACGTGTGTGGGGATGTTTCTGGTTGAAATTCTTGTTACCTTTCTGGTTTCTCAAATATCAAAATTTTTTGATATTTTATGTAAGAATTGGAAAACAATTATAATGGAATATAAAATTTTTCCAAATTTATGGGACATAAAATATGAGGTATAAAAACAAAATAAATAAAAACTTTTTTTTTGTTTTGTAGTTTTTTTTTTCGTTTAGTGTAATCGTCTGTGGTAAAAACTGAAACATAAGTAGTAACACGTTTTTCGACAAATGTTGCATCGTCTTTGGGTACCTTTAAATAAAATTGTAAAGATAACAACTTAAAAGAAAATAAGAAACACAATTATTATTAAAACTAATTGTTTTATATTCACTGTGCAGAATAAATTATTAAGCAGTCTTTTTTAAAAGTTATCATCACTGTTGTAAAGCACTGTTTTATTAGCGTTACCAGACTTAATTAAGTGTACACAAGCTAGTGCTGCCAAATTTTACTTACAGTGGACTAGTATAAATTTTAATATAAAAATAAGAAATCTTTCTGAACTAGTTAAAAAGCTTAAAAATTCGAAATTATCCCCTTACGTCAGTTTAAAAGTCAGGCTGTTTATATGTTTTCACAAAAAAAAAAAAAACCACATCACAATTTTAATATAAGTGAATTAAACTTGGTATGTATATAAATCTGCAAATGAAATTAAGCTTTATCATTAACAATTGTTAAGATCTTAGTGGGGTTTCCATATACATTTATATTAAAAATCAGATAAGTATGTGTGTGCAAATTAAAAACCAAGGGCTTATATCTGAAAAAATACGCATGAATGACTCGTTACCGTAAATACCTTATATATTTAACACGAGTAAGAGAGTAAGCATGATTAAAAAATAAAGAAATCGTGCGTGTTCGCGCGTTACTAAAAATTCAAAATCGTGCACATTTTTCACGTACTCACATAATACACGATGTCAAAATTCTTAATTAAATTGTTGTAAAAAAATTACAGCATATTGTAATATACAAACATAAGTATTTGGAAACTGCTAAGAACTTTCCCTTGTTAAAAGAACTAGCATGAAAGATTTTAAATATCCCTACAAATTCTGTAACAAGAGAACGTGCATTTTTTACGTTTGGGAGTCTTTTAGAACAAATGCGCATTTCCCTTCTCAGTGAAAATGTAGACAAAATCGTGTTTCTTTAAAAAAATATTAATTAATGTATTTGTTGAGATCTTAATTAAAAAAAAAAATTCTGGCAACCCTATGCTTGAGTAGACGTGTGTTTTTTCGACAGCTAATCATTTTTTAACTTTCAACTTTATATTTGAATAATAAATGGTAAAAACTTGAAGTTGCGGTTGTTAATAACATAAATAATTATTTTAACACTGTGTGTGTATAAAAATTAATCGAAGAACTACAATTGTTCTGGATTTCTGTGGAAATAGCCTGTTGCAGTTGTTGCTTGTGTGAATTCTGCCGCCATTTACTTATATACATACATACATATGTATGTACATATAAATATTTGTTTAACAATATAAAAGTGGAAAAACAAACCAAAATAATATATTAAATTACTGTGTTTGCCTGGATATTTTTAACTAATTGAAGCTCGTTTTCTTCTGGATTTTCATTAAAATATTATTGTTGTTGCTGTTGTTTGTGTGATTTCTTGCCGCCATTTATATATACATATACATAAAAAAAAGTAAGAAATACAAATTGTCTCAAAATGCCGGCCGCTAAAATACAATATAAATGTGGAGATTGCCATGATAGTATAACAAAGGCTCAGTCTAGCGTTCAATGTAAAGCCTGTGCTAATTGGTTTCATGTGTTATGTGCTGGTCTAAATGATAAAGCCCTTTCTTCCTTAAAAGATTGTAAGTCTTTGTCGTTCTCTTGCAAATCTTGTAAGACTGATTCTTCACCTGGCTTATCATTGCTGCGGCAGGAGATCAGTGAACTGAATACGAAGCTGGATACTTTCACGGACACTGTTAACAGCTTTAAAGCTGAAATTGCAAGCTGCTTGAAGGAGATGAAGTCGGAAATTTTGGATTGTAACAAGCTTATTCATCATGTGGATTCTTCCACTAATAAAAGAATTTCCGAGTTAGAGGTAGAAAACAATGTCTTGCATAAAAGAATTAACAGAGGTGATATTGTTGTGACTGGCTTACCAGACGGCTTGGATAATCTTATTGCGCCTATAGTGAAAATTGGTTCTATTTTTAATATAGAGATTTCTCCCTTGAACATTAATTATGCTTGCTATTTTAATAATCGGAAAGCTGTTTTATATAAATTTAACAATATATTTTTGCGTGACAGCATCATGAGAGCATATTTTAAGACCAAATCTATAAAAATTCGGGATGTTATTGGTGGTGAGATTGATATGCGCCTGTATTTAAATGACCATTTTTCCCCGGCGTCCGGTAAATTAAATTATATCTGTAGAAGGCTTTTGCACAAAAAAGTAATCACGAAATTTAGAATATTAAATACAGATATTGCTAAAGCTAAGCTTATATTGGTAAATGGTAAAGAAGTTGTTTGTAACCTTTCGGAGTGTACTTCTCTTCTTGATGAATAATCGTATCCTTTTCTTTTTTATATACCAATGTGTTCAGTGTAGAATTAAAATTTATCTACATATTAAGTTTTCATTTAGTATTTGCATTTTATTACTCATTTTTATAAAATGTTTCCAGCTTTTTCTAGCTCCTTTGCAAAACTTTGAATTGATTAAACTTAATTTCTTCATCATTTTAATTTATTTAAACTTAAAATAGTTGCAATCTTCTTAATTTGACCAAAGCGTGCCGCCTAAACTTTAAATTTAAACTCAACTACCTGTACCACATAAATACATATTTCTCTGATGTTTTATCAAAATCTACCCACTTGTTTAAATATTACTTTTTATTTCAATTTTCTGAAAAATTAGTACTTATTGTATTAGTTCCAAATAAAATTTTATGCAATTTAAAAAAAAAAATAATGTTTGGCAATGTTTGGATTGTCTTGGCCAGATTAGGCTGTAAAAATTTTATGATCTGTTCTTACTGATTGTTTTTTATTATATTTTTTTTTTCTTCCTTTTTTTACCTTTTATTATTGATCTAAACTGTATTATATGATTAGTTGTTGCAGTAATGTTAATTTGAATTGAATTAATGTATACTTTTATATTTAGATATAGTTATCCTTTATTTTTATGGTTCCCCACTGCCTTATTTTGTTTTTACTTTGATGTCTTCTAATCGTAATATTGGTCCGGTACTCAGTAGCAAATCTGATTTAGATGCAGCTTTGCGATTTTATGAACATAAATTCAACGTAGCTCATCTTAATTGCCAAAGCATAAGGCCTTCTGCAAGTTTTTCAAAAGTAGACGAGCTTAGATCTTTTTTAGTTGGTTCATCCCTAAGTATTTTTGCTGTTACTGAGACTTGGTTAAAGCCGTATGTATCGAGTCGAACTGTTGAGATATCTGGCTATAAATTTTGTCGCAATGATCGCTTAAACACAAGAGGAGGTGGTGTTGGTATGTATATATCTGTTGGTCTTAAGTATAAAATAGTCTTTAAATCTTCTGAGCCTGGGATTTGTGAGTCTCTTTTTATTGAAATTGTTGCCAATAAATATAAAATTTTGATTGGAGTTGTCTATTTACCCTATGGTGATCTTGTTTCATTCGAGAACTTACATACTGATTTGTTTCTAGCTTATTCAAATATTATTGTGGTTGGAGACTTCAACCATAACATGTTTGACACGGTTAAATCTATTAATATGCGAACGATGTGTTTAAGAAATAATTTGTCAGTTATTCATAATTCTATGCCCACCCATTTTGATGTGGCTCACGGATCTACATCTTTAATTGATCTTTGTTTAGTAAGCAGTGGTTGTCGGACTAATTGTTCTTATCAGTTCCAATGTCCATTAATATCTCACCATGCATTAATATTGGCCTCCTTTGATGTGACGGTTGATAAAATAGTTGAATTTATTGAGTATCGTGATTTTGATGCTATAAATTGGGACGAAGTATTTTCGTTTTTGTCTAACTATGATTTTTCGGACTTTACTTTAGGTAATGTTAACGAAATGTGCGAATCCTTAACTTCGGTTTTTAATACTCTTCTTACATTCGTTCCCGTAGTCAGAAGGAAAGTTTGTAGAGACAAGTCTAATTGGATTAATTCTAAACAAATTGTGTTTGCTAAATCTATTTGTTATCTGGCTTACCGTTCCTATATGGCTAATCGCTCCGAAACGAACTGGAAAATTTACTGTAAATACCGTAATAAAGTGAAATCTGTTATTAGAAGGATTAAGAGAAATTATTTCTCGAAAATATTTCGTAATATGGATTCTCGTAATGTATGGAGAACCCTTAAAAGCCATGGCTGCTTAGACTCTGATTCGGAAAAGTTTTTTGGAAATGTCAATGTCTTAAATGATTTCTTTGTCGGTAATGGTGGTGATATTTTGGAAAATTTTAAATTTGAGGACTTTGTTGAATCTCCTAATTGTTTTTCATTTCATTGCGTTTCAGAATTAGAGGTTATTGATGCACTTGGTAAAGTTCGATCTCAATCGTTAGGAATAGACAATATTCCAGCTCGCATGGTTAAAATGGTTTTTCCCTTTTTATCTAGATATATACTGCACTTTTTGAATACCATTTTAACTACTTCAACATTTCCGATGGCTTGGAAGATTGCCCGTGTTACTCCCATT
This sequence comes from Pollenia amentaria, assembly GCA_943735925.1. Taxonomy (NCBI): domain Eukaryota; kingdom Metazoa; phylum Arthropoda; class Insecta; order Diptera; family Polleniidae; genus Pollenia; species Pollenia amentaria. Next base: position 178,691,316 of record OX031007.1, on the reverse strand, counting down.
CCAAAAACGCGAGTAGTAAATGAACCTGGAGATCTTAGACCAATTTCGATCCTTCCGGCTTTGTCTAAAGTTCTTGAGCATTTAATGAAACAGCAAATGTTGGATTCTACCTTTTTAAATATTAGTAGCAGCCAATATGCATTTCGTAATGGCTATAGTTCGACGCTGACGATTCTTGATCTTACTGAGCATATCCGCCATAATATTAATGAGAATAATCTTAGTGTCCTTATCTCTCTTGATCTTGCTAACGCTTTTGGTTCTATTTGTCATTCTACGATGATGAGGAAACTCAGGGATGAATATAAATTTTCAAAGTCGGCTTGTAAACTCATTTTTTCATATTTGGCTGGTAGATCTCAATATGTAGAATATAATGGTAATACGTCTGTCTTGCGTATTTTAACCAAGGGTATACCTCAGGGTTCCGTTTTAGGACCTCTACTTTTTACGTTATATATTAATAGCATCTCTGATTTTGTTACTTCATCGTTATGCAAACCATTCATTTTTGCCGATGATGTCTTTTTACTCTTTAAAAGCCGAATTGACTTTAGTGACGTTTTGCAGAACAATATAAATTTTTGCTTAGATCGGGTATGTGAATGGACTTCTTTCAATTCGTTATCTATTAATCCTACTAAGTCTAAAGCAATAATGTTTGGCCCAACCAGTCGTTTTTATCCTGACATTAATATAGTTTTGAGCAATACTCATATTTCTTTGGTTGACCATATAAAGTGTCTAGGTGTATATTTGGACAGCAAACTTTCCTTTGATCCCCATATTGATATGGTTTATGGTAAAGTCTATGGTATATTGCGTAAAATTAATTCTACCAACTTATACTTACCTCTGCGAATTAGGTATAACTTGGCACATGCTTTGATGTTTTCGAATATCTTATATGGCATTGAAGTTTACTCAGGTACTGGTTCTATGCGCTTGAGGATGATTAGACGTATATTTAATTTAATAATTCGTTTCGTTTATAATGTTAGACGCTATGAGCATATTAGTAATACCGCTTTTAGTTTTCTTGGATGTACTTTTAATAACTTTATTAAATATCGGAACATGATTTTGTTTTATAAAATTATCAAAAATGGCAAACCACCGGAATTATTAAACTCCTTTGTGTTTACGCGTTCTTCTAGAAATCCCGTAATTCGTATACCAAGAATCTCAACATCCTGTTTCGAAAAATCTTTTATTGTTCGGATTGCTAGACTTTGGAACTTGTTGCCATTTTCGTTACGGATTTTTTCTTATTCAAATAATGTTTTTCGGTTAAAAATTTTAAACTTCTTAAATACTCTTGATTAGCTACTGATGGATGGATGATAATTATGATATTTATATTTTAATTTGGCTGGGGAGCCTTAATCTAAAGTGATGGTATATTATTATTTTTTATTTTTCTTTTTGTTAGTTTTAATTATGAATTATAACTATAGATTAATGAATATTTTATACATGTAGCTTAAGCATTAATTACTTGTAATATTGATTTTTGGCCTTAATGGCTTAATATTACGTAAATAAATGAATAAATAAAAATAAATAAAAAAATAATTGAAGGACAGCAGTTGTTAAAGTAAGAACATAAATTTTTATATTTACCCATGACTTTCTCCAAGTGAAAATTATTGCAAGATTTAAAAAAGGGTTTATCCTAAAACATATTTGCAGAAATTTTATGTTGTTTTCTGTATCTATGCTTATTTAATATAAAATACATTTTGGGAATTCATTTAGAATACAAAATGCGTATACATATGTATTTTAGATACATATTTTAAGTACATGCATATATACATGCGTAAATATTTCTACTTATACATAAATACGAACATATATGTTAATTTTAACAAAACAGAATATAAATTTCTTTTTTCAGCATATTTTAAATAAGAGATTGAGTTTATTTTTATTTGCTCTAAGCGATTGTAATAGAACTTGCATGACGTGAGCATTTTTAAATGCGTTAAAGTGCGTGATTGAAAATATAATAGTTGTGAGCTTCCGTAACGTTAGTTAAAAGAATCAATAGTGCGCAATTATATAATCTAGGATTTTTTTTCAGAAATATAAAAAAGTTAGTTTTCACCTTAAAAAAAACAATATCTCATATTATAAGCTTATTCTACAATTCAGTTACATCTCAATTATGGAATGGCCTGTAGGATTAAAGCCCGTGTGCACACATACAAATGGAAACTGCTTAAAATATTGTTAAAAAAATTTGGAATTTCATTTCAAAGTTCGGCAACAATTGGAAATCACTTCTAAAGATATTTTTTTTACTAAAAACCATTTATACATTTCGTATCAAATTATTGCTTTTATTAAATTATGTACACATTTTTTTACTTTTACAAAAATATTTTGTAACAAATATAAATAATATTTGCATACAAACTATATTTCACAATCAACATTTTTGTGTTTTTATTAAATTTACGTTTCTCTTAATTCATATTTCAGTTTTAATATATAACAATTTAAAAGGCAAAAAATGCAATATTAAATGCAAACAAGTAGATATTTCCAATCGGCTGAAACACTACCTTCACACATACAAATTATTATCTGCCGTAAGTACCAAAATCAAATGAAAGCTAATATTGCTTAAATATATATTTAGACTTCTTTATAAACAGTACTATTTAAAGCATCTTTAAAATGAGTTATAACGTAGTCGTGGTAATACATCATAATGCACAAAGGCTGGCCGAGAATTATTGAAGCCCAAACTATAATATTACCCATACGGGGACCCAATGATCGTTCCACAGTTTTTGATATGGCCGATAAAGGAATTTGGCCCATCATTCCTAGAAAAGCCCAAATTTTATATGTTTGCAAGGGAACAGAAACCTAGAAAAAATTAAACAATAAAAAAGTTTTTAAAAAAATAGTTATAACTCTAAATTGAAAACAAAAAAATTTACCAAATATTCATGAAAAAAAGCACTTATCAAAAAAACAATAGTAGAAGCCTGTCTTGAAGAATATCCCATTTGTACAACAGGTATATATAAGTGTCTTACACACCATCTTAAATAGATAAAGAATAATATAAAATAGAAATTTAATTGTTAATACAAAATATGGACTTTATTACCTATGAACCGGCATATTCCATGTTCTCCAAAATGTGTCAATATTATTAGCATTCCACCAATCATTATAGTAGTTACGATCAGCAAAATGTAATATTTCTCCAATAGCATTTAAAAATGAATGAAATGCTAAATAGAAAAAGCACAGCCAGACTAAATGATTTGGTAACTAAGAGAATTCAATAATTTATAAATAAATTAAGTTTTAAGGAATTATTTTTAACTTACCGCCAATTTTAATAGACGCTCGGTGGCCAAACCCACATCCATATTTGAAAACGGTATTAATGAATTACGTACAGAGGGTATAATCCATTGTTGGAATAGAGCCATAACAACATTAACACCAAATACAACTTCTAAAATACGTTTTAATAAAAAACGTTTACGTATGCGTGTAGTACGAGGAAAATTTAATTCATAGCATAAAGTAGGGGCACATAGGAAATAAAATAAATCCTTGTAGCATAAATTATCAGGATATTGTACCAAAACGGGAACATCCTCATCCGTTTCATCTTCTTCGTCTAACTGTCCATTTTCTATGAAGATTAAATAAATATAATAAAAATGTTAAAAGAATTCGGGAAAACCGTCTTACTTAATTCAGCCAATGTTATACTAGGGCGTCTTTTTCTTGGATTATATTGTTTAGTGTGATATGTCTGACGACACCACATATTAACCTGAACATAACTCCACAATTTTAAGAATAATATAGAATAAAAGAAACACACTGTTGAGGCACCCACTGTAAGTTATATAATGAAAGCTGTTATATAAAATATGTTTGTATATAAATAATATATAAGTTTCTTACTTAAGCTGAATAGATGACCCTTCAAATGCATTATTACAACTGGCAAGACCACAACGACAATTATATTAGTCACTTGTATAAACATGCCTATTCCTTCCGTAATTATTTCCTAGAAGAAAATTAAAAATTACAAGTTATATGTTAATGTTAATGGATCTTAATAAGTAAATAACCAATAGATTAATAATGCAGCTAATGTGTAATAATTGTTTCAAATATAATTTCCTTGAACTTATCAGTATCGAAATCCTCAGAAAATAATACACGAATCTTAGAGAACGACCTACAAAACATTCCGGATGCCAATTAAATTTCTTTTATTTTGAGCTAATAAATATATATAGTGTTATTGATTTTTGAACGCCTAAAATTAATAAAAATATACTAACACCTCTAGTCTGCTCATAATAATTTTTTATTATCAAGGCGCTGGCTGCAAAACATTAAACATTTTGAAAGACATTGAGTTAAGTTTATATAAGCTCTGCTCCACTGTAATTTTTATTAAGCAATCTGCCAAGCTCCTAGTATGGCAACGTTATACATTAAAAGTGCTGCCCAGCTTGTATGTTTTGCGTAAAAGGGCTTTACTATAGAGTTGCATTTTAATGTATTAAACAAACGGATTTTTTTATTTGCAATTCTCTCTCGCTTGCATGTGTGTTGTTCCGTTCGAAGAAACGCTGTGTAAAAAATATTAAAAGAAAAATTTTTAACAACGAAATATTTGCCATAAATTCATAAAAAAGTTCATATTGATTACCAAAGTAATTGGAAATAGTAAATCAACACAGAACAAAAAGTAATATTCTGTATAAAAGCGTGTTGAAATTAAATCAACCTAGAATTTCATAATGGAAGTAAATAATGAAAATTTGCAATTATTAGCCGGCTATTTGCAACAAACTTTGAGTCCTGACCCCAATGTTAGAAGACCGGGTAAGTTTTAATTATGAACAAGTGACATTTATAAAGAAAATTATTAAATTATAAATTATTTGACCATCAATTACTTATATTGGATTAAATCTAATTTACCGACGCAGCTCCAAATAAAAAAAGTACTTAGGGTGATAGAAAATGGAAAAAATAAAATAAAGTTGGCGCAAACGCTTAGTTTTCGTGTTATGGTCGTTTAAAGTTTTCATATAAAAATGCGATTTTCCACTACATTTCCAAACGTATCTGGCTAATATAGACATCATTTCAAAGATTTTCACTAGATCTTTCTGGACATACAGAATTTATTTGAATATTTTTAGTTTATTAAGAAGTAGCACGAGTTTGCAAAATCAAAAGTTCGTTAGTAAGCATAAAAACAAATTTATTAATTTTTTATTAATTGTTTAAAGTATACACTACATACTAATCCTTGAGAATCCTTGCCCATGGGCAAAGGCCGTCTATGCAGAGCAGCTTTAGTTAGCGAAGCCAGTGCTCGTTATACTATGCAGGAGAAAATCTTTGCGCTCGGCCGAAGGCCGGCTATGCAGATAAGCTTTAGTAAGCGAAGCCGTTATTAGTTATACCATGGGGGAGAGAATACTTGCGACGGTCGAAGGCCGGCTATGCAAGGAAGCTTTAGTAAGCGAAACTTCATTGCTATCCAACGGAAAGCTAAGGTAAAATGTAACAAGAAGATACAATATAATAGTCTGGTAGCGTATAAAGTCATTCCTAAAAAATTTAAGGAATAGAACTATTACAAAAAGCTTTATAAAATACATAACTGAAATTTAACTCATAGAAAAATTCGAAAAAAATAAAAAATGTTGAATAAATTATGTATATTCAGAAAAATACCAATATTGGCCATATATGTTTAGAATTGTAGTGGAAAATCGCATATTTATATGAAAACTTTAAACGTCCATAACTCGAAAACTAAGCATTTGCGCCAACTTTCTTATTTAATTTTTCTTCTTATTTTTCCATTTACTATCACCCTGGGTACTTTTTTTTTTTTTATTTGAAGCTGCGTCGGTAAACTAGATTTGTTCCCCTTTATTTCTATATGTATTTCGAGCTTATGGGCAATTATTTTTTTAAAAAAGTTAATTTTTAATTATCGAACTTTCGTAACTCCTTTGTGTTGCTTGTTTAGGATGTTGCAAATATTTTTTAATTTTCTGGAGACAACACAAACGAGTTACGTTAACTTTATTATAAATAATACTTATTTTTTAAAAATTGACCAAAAGCTCGAAACAAATATAAATCAACATTATTAGTATTAACATTTTTCTTATCTGCGTTCTAGCTGAGAAATTGCTAGAATCTACAGAAACTCAACGTAATTATGCGGTGCTGTTATTGAATTTAATCGACAAGGCTGATGTGGACATGACAATAAGAGTGGCTGGTTCCATCGCGTTTAAAAATTATGTTAAACGTAATTGGGCAATAAACGAGGTTAGTAAGCAAGCATTAAACTCATTGCAAACAATTTGCGAAAATTAGTCCTTCAAGATGTTCGTAGGGCAGTTGTAAATGTTTTTAGTGTGCAATTCGAACCATTGAAATTAAAACAATCAACAAAGGCGAATTGAATACTAGATGGCCTCGTTAGCATACTTCATCATCAGATGTGCCAAGCGAATTGTCTATTCAAACTCCAAGTGTAAACATTTGTTTATGTTTTCATTTTAGCTTTTATTAAAATTCTTAAAATAAAAGTATTTTGCCAGTGAAAATATTCAAATAAAATTTAGCAAACAATAAGAAATTCTTTCCAAACGAACATTGTTATATTTTTTTTTAAATTTGTGTTTATAGTTAGATGTTTTTGACAGATTGGTAAAGTTGTACCAGGCGAATTGGGCGTTCTATAAATTCGACGAAGAGGACACCTTATATGAATTCGCCTTGCGTTCCACTTCCCTTAATTTTTAAAACTAAAGTTTTTTAAAAAAAAAAAAAAAAAAATTAGTACAATTTTTTTTTGATTTTTAACAAATATTGCATTGTTGGAACAATTCTATTTTTTGCAAGGCGAATTTTCACATACATATTTAATTTAAGGATTTTTCTTTATTTTTCTTAACTGTACATATTTTGCTAACCTTTTTTTTTTGAAGTGTTTAATAATGGATATCAATTTGTTTCGCTATCCCCCACCCTTAGTTATTGTATAATAGTAAAGTTCACCTTTTTGAAGTCATCGAGTGTAAACTCGTGTGGAGTTTCTCAAAGTACTTATCTAACACACATAATACCAATTAATTAATTTTTGTTTTGCCTTTTGATACATTTCGAATTTTCGATGTTAATAGACGGGAAATCCAAATATCAATTGGTTTCCGTAATAAAATCGTGAGAAAAATTTAATGTTCTTAGGAAAAAATCAAGTTTTAGGCAAAATTTACATGATACCAGAAAATCCGAACATAAGCTAAACTAGCAAAACCCAAATGGCGTTTTGTAAGTTTCGATAAGTACACGGGAAGGAGTTTGCATTTTATGTGCTGCACTGTGTAAGCTGAAAGAAAAATCCCAAGTTTCAGTTCATATATTTTTCAATTTATTGCTGATAAATAATAATATACATACTTTGTGCAGTTCACAACAGCGAACGTATTTTCAATTTGTGTAATGGGATTGCAATTGGAATCCCAATATTTAATTCACCCATTGCAGTTGTCGATAATTTACTTACAATAATAAGACAATTGCTTCAAATATATCTAGAAATGCTTTACATTAACTGGAATAATTTTCATAAATTCTTTTTGTGGCGGCACAAAACTGCAAAAGTTTGTTTGTTTTTTTAAAGACAAAGGTTTTTTTTTTAAATAAAAATTAATAAAAGTTAATATTTTTTTGTCTCATTGTATGTATTTTTTTTTTTTTAATTTTTGGGATGCATTCACAAAATATTAGCGAAATATTCGCTAGAATTTGGCGAATACGACAACAAATTGTATGATTTTTATAAGTAGTAATAAAAAGTTGTTTTCAGTTTCATTTTGTATAGTAAAAACCAATTATATTTTCTTTACCTTAAGGACTCTGAAATTCCTGATAAAATCCACGTTGATGATCGTAACACCATCAAAACCTTGATTGTCACGCTTATGTTGCGTTCTCCTCCAGCTCTACAAAAACAACTTAGTGATGCTGTTAGTATTATTGGAAAATATGATTTTCCGAAAAAATGGCCACAACTCATTGATGAAATGGTTGATAAATTTGCTACCGGTGATTTCAATGTTATAAATGGGGTTTTGCAAACAGCACATTCTCTATTCAAACGTTATCGTTATGAATTTAAATCACAAAATTTATGGGAAGAAATCAAATTGGTTTTGGACCGAATGGCAAAACCATTAACTGATTTACTTTTGGCCACAATGCAGCTAACTAAAGTACATGAAAATAACACAGAGGCGTTAAAAGTTATCTATGGTTCATTAGTTTTGGTGTGCAAAGTATTTTATTCGTTAAATTCACAAGATTTGCCCGAATTCTTTGAAGATAATATGGCTACTTGGATGAAAGCTTTCCATGAGCTTTTGACCGTAGATGTGACTTGCTTGCATACAGGAGATGATGAGGATGCTGGGGTGTTGGAACATTTACGTTCACAAGTGTGTGAAAATATTGGCATGTATGCTCAGAAATACGATGAAGAATTTGCACCCTATATGGAAACATTTGTAACAGCTGTGTGGGAATTGTTGGTCAAAACTGGCATGCAAACGAAATATGATGCGGTAAGATTTTGGTTTATATTTTTTTACAACCGCTAATAGATAATCGATTTCAGTTAGTCTCTAATGCTTTGCAATTCTTGTCTGTGGTAGCTGAAAGATCTCAGTATCGCAAAATTTTTGAAAACCCAGAAATCTTAGCGAATATTTGTGAAAAGGTTGTAATACCCAATTTAGATTTCCGCCAATCAGACGAAGAGCTTTTTGAAGATAGTCCTGAAGAGTATATTCGCCGTGATATTGAGGGCTCTGACATAGATACACGACGTCGCGCTGCTTGTGATTTAGTGAAAACTCTTTCGCAAAATTTCGAAGCTAAGATTTTTGGTATTTTTGGACAATATTTGCAAATTTTATTGGGTAAATACAAAGAAAATCCTGCTGCTAATTGGCGTGCAAAAGATACCGCTATTTATTTGGTTACATCATTTGCTTCACGAGGTGGTACACAGAAACATGGAGTAACACAAGCCTCCGAGTTGGTACCTTTGCCAGAGTTCTGTGCTCAACAAATTGTGCCAGAGTTGGAGAGACCAAATAGTAAATTAAAATGAATTTTCATATCAATTTCCTATAAAAAAATTATTATTTTTTAGTTAATGAACTTCCTGTTCTTAAATCGGCGGCACTAAAATTTGTCATGGTATTTCGTAGTTTATTGGGCCAACAAACTCTTTTGGCGGCTATGCCACATTTAATACGTCATTTGCCCGCTGAAAGTGTTGTGGTCCATAGTTATGCAGCCTGTGCTCTAGAAAGAATTTTCACTATAAGAGATCCAGCAAATGCTTTACTGTAAGTAAATGTTAAATATTTTCATATAATTTATAATAATATATTTTCCTTTTTAGTATTGGACCCCAGCATTTAGCTTCTGTCGCTAATGATCTTTTAGGTGGTTTATTTGCCACTTTAGCTTTGCCCGGCTCAAATGAAAATGAATATGTAATGAAAGCTATAATGAGAAGTTTTTCATCTTTACAAGAACATGCTTTGCCATTCATGGGTGTAGCTTTGCCACGTTTAACTGAGATTTTAACGCTGGTAGCTAAAAATCCCTCAAGGCCACATTTCAATCATTATTTATTTGAAACCATTTCGTTGGCCATTAAGTATGTTAATAAACCCTAGTAAATTTACAAAAATATTTTAAATTAATTTCTTTTTCAAAACAGAATTGTTTGCAAAACTGAAGCAGCTGCTGTTAGTTCATTCGAAGAGGTTTTGTTTCCTCTGTTCCAGGGAATATTGCAGCAAGATATTTTGGAATTTATGCCTTATGTTTTCCAAATGTTGTCCTTGTTATTGGAAATACGCGAAGGTTCTGGAGCTATACCCGAACCTTACTGGGCCCTATTTCCCTGTTTGTTAGCTCCACCACTCTGGGATAGATCGGGTAATGTCACTCCCCTTATACGTCTACTCTGTGCATTTATTAAACAAGGTTCGGCGCAAATTGTAGCCATGGAGAAATTGGTTTGTTAAAAAAATCTGTTTACTTTCAAGTTTTGAAACCTTTAATTTTTCTTTTTCAGAATGCAATTTTGGGTATATTCCAAAAGATGATAGCTTCCAAGGCTAACGATCATGAGGGATTCTTTCTGCTCCAAAATCTATTGGCCTATTATCCTTTAAACGATTTACAGAATAGCATGCGCCAAATATTTGCTTTACTATTCCAACGTTTATCATTATCAAAGACTACAAAATATGTTAAGGGTATTATTGTTTTCTTCTGCTACTACACTGCAAAATTGGGTGCACCCGCTTTGGTGGAACTTATCGATCAAATACAAGCCAATATGTTTGGCATGGTTATCGATCGTGTATTCATTCCAGATATGGCCAAGGTATCCATTGAATTAGAGCGCAAAATTGTAGCTGTTGGCATTTCTAAAATACTATGTGAATGCCCTGCTATGTTGTCACCACCCTACAATCAAAATTGGTCTAGATTATTGCAAGCCTTAGTAGAGCTTTTTGAACTTCCTCCGGATAAAACTATTTTGGAAGGTGATAATTTTGGTGAACCAGATGATACTGCTGGTTATCAGGCAGCATTTTCTCAACTAAGTTTTGCTCAACCAAAAATTCAAGACTTTTTAGCTGATGTCTTAGACGGTCGTAAATTTTTAGCCGATTCTTTGGCAAAATTGTCTCAATCACGACCTGGTGAAGTTCCACAAATGGTGTCCGCTATTGGAGACAACCACAAGCAGGCCTTGCAAAAATATTGCGCTCAATATGGAGTACGTATAATTTAAGTTCGATATTTGTTTGTGTAAGTTTACCTTTATAATTTTTTTTACTGTTTTTTTATTTAATTTTTTTATTTTTCAAAATTTTGTTAACTTTTTCTACTTAACCGTCTATTGATATTTGGCATAAATTTCTTTATTATTATCAACTTTGTAAAAGTGTCATTATGAAATATATATTAAATATCTAAAAATATTTCAGATATGTTAAAATTCAAGATTCCATAATTTGTAAGGGATTTCAAGATACAAGTTTTTAGTGGGATCTATGAAAAAAGGTGAGTCATTTGGAAATGTTTGTTAAAAAGAAATTTAAAAACGTTTTAGCTTTAAAAACAATACATTTTTGATCTCAATATATTTTATTGGAAACTAAGGCGGAGTTTTTGAGATCTTAGTTAAAGTAGGTTTAGTTAATCTGAAAACAGTTATGTGTCGCCATTACCAAATTTGTATACAAAATGTTGATGGTACATCTTAGTTTTGCTTAAAATGTTGTCCTTTAATGACATATTAAAAAAAGTCTCATTTCGCCGGAGAAATCCGAGTTTCAGACTACGTTAAGCTAAGTTTAAACTTAATCCACATCTCAAAACCAGCCCTAAGTGATAGATTTAGGATTCTGTATAATTAAGCGTTTTAAAATTTTTGACGTTGTCGAACTAACTACATCTGTGGTCACAAGCAATAACCTAAGTCGAAATATTGAGAAAATGCACTTTATATTTATGCTTGCGTTTCTGAAAAAATTAATTGCATTAGAAAAAAAAATAACTCAGAATGAAATATTCTTATTCCCACAATGCTAAGATAAAAAAGTTGTATTTATTTCACAAATACTTAATAAAAACAAATATTAACTCAATTGTTTCTTAAGTCGACTTAGGCGGTTATTGCTTGTGAAGACAGACGTAACGAAATATGGATAAATTTGGAATTCCATCATGTTTAAGCGAAATAACTTATCTAGTATATAACCTAATTTTTTACTCTGCTCCCAATATGATTGCAACATCCGGTGCTTAGAACTGATTGTCGTGAAAACGTGAAAGGTTAATCATTATTTTTATTGCAGCAGCTTTTTAATGATCAATTTTAGAATACGTTTTTGTTTCAAATGTAGTTGTACAAAAGAAAGAATTCTTTCGACGTCGTGAAATAGGCAGTTAGTTCTGTTTATTTTCCAACACCTTGACTGAAACGTAATTTTGCATATATGTACCTATCAATAGATGCTTTATTTGAAACTTTCACGATAGCGAATCGAATTGGGATCGGAGTTTAATAAGTGGGTTTATTCCTTCGAAAAACTTAAGAACACATACATCAACACACGAAACCCACATTGGAATTTATGATTTCAAGATTGGTGTTGGTTGTTGTTGTTCTAAGAGACTAGCTGTCATTGGAATTTCTTTCCTGGGATAAAAACTTCAGATTTATACAGCTGTTGCTGAGTTTACAATCTTTGGCCGTGTAATACTAGTCTCGTTCTGGTGCGTAGATATACAGTTGTCGTGGGATCGATTAGTGTGGGTCGACAGTTGTGATATGGTCCGTTGTGATATGGTCCGTTGGTAAATGTGTTGTGGCAGACAAAAGTTCAACAAAAAAAAAAAAAAAAAAAAAAAAAAAAAAAAAAAAAAAAAAAAAAAAAAAAAGAGCAATACAATTGAAAAAGCACCTAAATCATCTTAAAATAAATCGTGAAATTGAAATACGGCCTTAAGGCCGTACAAACAAATTGCCTGTTTGTATATAACATTATCACATACGTATCTTGAGGAAAATTTAATCCTGCCATGATAAGTTGTTATTGTTTTTTGAAAATTTTCAAATAATATGATTCTCCGGGAAGCAATTTCGACAAAATACGTAAGACTTGTGTGATAGTGTAGAGTTCCGTTTAAGGTCGATGGAGTTCCGTTTAAGGTCGATGGAGTTCCGTTTAAGGTAATGGTGAATAGAACTTAGTCGGAAAATCCTCAAAATTACGAAAAAAATCTAAAGACACATATGTATAAGACCTACAATTGAGAAAAATTCGCTTAAATCTAAAATATGAAATCTCAAAAAGATATAATCAGATCATAACATATAAAATCCTATATCTAAGAACCGCTCAATTCGTTATCATCATAAAAAGTTAATGAATGTAAATATAAAGTCGATGCAAAAAAATGTTATTACTAAAACAAATCTGGGTAATGATACAGGAAACGAAGCCTTTTAAATCTTAGGGCAAATTAAGGCATTCGATATCGATCGAAATTTCAATTTAAATAATATGTATTGTAACTACGATCGATGTCGTATGCCGTATTTGCCCCTGAAAAAATTAGAATAAAAAAAGGTTATTAAACTAAAATCAAACAGCCAGAAATGGCCCATAAATATATAAAAAAAACCAATTGGAAAAAAAGATGAAAATTTAAAAGTTTTATGTACACAAATTGCAAAAAACTAAAAAAATAACTTTTTTATGAAACAAAAAAACTTTAATTCAATTAAGTTTTATAAATTTTCTTAAATCTCACGAGTGATAATTATTTAAAGTCATAACAATTACAAGCGATACAATGCGTTCGAGTACCCAAAAGTTTTTACTATTTTTACTGAACTTTAGTGCATTTTACTTAATTGTGTTCGTGTACACAGAAGATTAAATGAGAATTCAAATTGAGACGGTAAAGTGACTGTTCTTGACTGAGTATTTGCAAATTTTAAACAAAATAAACAAAAAGCATACAAATTGTGAAAAAAATCATATTAAAAAAATAAAAGTTGAAAAAATGAATCAAAAACAAAAAGTTAAACAAATATTAATTAAATAAACTTGTTTGGGAAGGAAGTATATGGCTGGCTATATACCAACTTTTGAGCTTTCTTTTTTTTGTTATTTTAATTTTTGTACTACAATCATTATTTTTTTTTGTAATTTATAAGAAAAAAATTATTCCTGTACTTTTGAATAAATTTAACTAGACACAAATCAAACAAATGAATTTAAAATTATATAAAAAATTTTTATTTTCGGAGAATTTTTGTGTTATACAAATTATTAAATCGAGTACCGATAACCAAAGAAGTTAAGTTGTCAAAAAATTAAAAATTTTTCAACACTTAATTTTTTGCGAAATTTATAAATTTTCTGTTTTTTGGGTAATTTTTCGGAAAGTAAATTTTTCAATTTACTCGGTAATTACTCATTTACTGCATTTTACTGTAAAAGTATCCGAACGCATCAAATGACAACACAAAAGTTATGCTTAAAAAAAAAGTTCTACCAAAGCACTCTGTGGTTTTGATTGTTTTATCGATAAGTTAAAGTTGAAGTTTTTTTTTTTGCAAAAAAATGAGAATGTGGAAATGACCTCGCGACGTTAAAGATAAAGTTGTTTTGATAGAAAAAGGTTACCCAAGTAGAAAAATAGCCCAAAAAAATAAATATAAGTTGACAAACGGTTGTAAAAATAGACAAAATGTTGTTGGATTTATGAACTTTGAAGGCCGCTCCAGGAAGATTTCCGATGGGGATGAACGTTCTGTTGAGCGATTATTGCAGAAAAAATTATGTGGGGCCGCTCGGTAAGCTGCTGCATAGCTTAAAAAAAAGCATGGTCGCAACCGTTAAGCAGAAGAAGCCTGCTTTGTCTGAGCGATATGCAAAAGCTCGTCCTTAACTTTGCAAAGAACGATTGGAAAGGAAATTGGGCGATACCAATCAGATGGAAAGGCTTATTTTTAGCATCGTCCTTAGAAAAACTAGTGTGAACTAGTTAAGAAAATGGTTCAAATTGGTGGTGGTAGTTTAATGGTTCGGGGTTGCTTCACATGTGGTGGAATGTTGGTCCGCTGTATAGAATAAACCCAAAAATGAGTAAGGAGTTGTATCTCCATATTTAATGTGCCTATCCGCCGAAGAAATTATTTTTTTTATTTTTTTATTTTTATTTATTAAAAATGGATGCCGCAAGCCCGTAGGGCCTAGTTGGCTAGTCTACAATGAGATCGAGAGTAAACTTAAGACTTAAATTATAATTACTAAATGTAATTCATATAATAATTTCACTTAATAATACTTAATCTAAAAAATATTGGGATTTACACACACCTATTGCAATAAAAAATTTCGGGAAGAAAGCTGTGGCAAAACTGAGGTAGCCCATAAGATGGCAACAATATAAAAAATATAAAAAATTTAATGATATTTATTCTACACTCATTAATGTTCAAATAAGTTAAAATTAAATTGTGTTTATTATTCAGCGATAAATACTGGGTATACTCAAGAACTTTAATAAAATTATCATTACAACTTTCATTCGCAATGAAAGTAGAGGAGTAACATCATTAGTGAGTGAATAAGTTATAAAAATATAAATATATATATATAATTTAATTTTTAAAGAAAAGTTAAGTCTCTTATAAATTCGATAAGAAAATATGTTCAAATTCTGATAAAGAGTGAGAAAATCCTCGTTCACGATACGGTATCACCCTATTCCATATCCGTGAAACGATTACACGAAACGACATTTCCATAACTGAATAAGAGTATGCAGGATATATTAAAGAATGTGTTCTATTAGAACTGGCAAAATGAAATTTACTCATAAGATAATCGGGTTTACAATATTTTATTGTTTTGTAAAAAAATAATATTTGCCTTAATTCAATATATTTTTCAAAAGAACAACCAAATAAATCTAGGTAATATTCAGAGACATGATTATCGATACGAACACCATAAATATACCGAATTACCTTATTAAAACAGACTCTCAATCTAGACCTATTCATTACGGAGGTGCAGGAATAAACTTCAATGCCATAAATTAATAAGGGTAAACATAAAGATAAAGCAATTCGTCGCTTTATCGATAAAGGTAAATAAAATGCAACATTATACAACCTACGCAACGGTCCAAGAGATTCGAGAAATAACAGAATTAATGTGATGATTGAATGTTAAATTATCATCCAAAATAATGCCAAGTGTCTTATAATGTGTAACAACTTGTAACGATTCATTATCCAGTAAAATGTTAATATCTATAGGGTGTTTGGAAAATATCATAACTTTGCATTTTGTAGGATTTAATTGTAAAAAATTGCATTTTGACCATTCAACTAATCGGGTGAGTTCAATGTTAATCTGCTCTTTAGAAATACTTAAAGATGACGTGTCAAATGTTGCCAGCAATTGCACATCATCAGCATAAGTATAACCTTTTAAGAAATTACATATCATTTTTCAGCAAGACGGAGGACCGGACCCTAAGCATACTGATAAAATTGTCCAAACTTGGATCCGAAATCAAACTTTTCACACTTTTCATTGGGCAGCACAAAGTCCTGACCTTAACCCGATAGAAAAGTTGTGAGCATACATTATGCGTCAGATGGCTAAGTTCAGAAGTCCACCTACAAACATCGACGAATTGTCGCACCGGGTACAGATGTAGTGGACAAATATACCACACTCAATTATTGAAAATTAAGTCGAAATTATGCCCAGACGTATAAAAAGTGGGTATTGTGGACAAAAAATTATAGGTAATAGCTATAAGAAAACAAGTTTTAAGCAAACCCGCAAAATGACTTCTTAGAAGAATTAACTGTTTAATTTTGTTATTAAATCGAATAAAATAATTTTGTTTTCCAATATAAATTGTCCAAATACGTGTCTTTATTTTGGTGTACATATATGTATATGTTTCTAATATTGATGGCTGAACAGAAAATATAACAATATTTAGGTAATATCGGTAAACATGTTAACGGTTTTGCTCCTTACTGTAGATAGTAATTTATGATTTGAAGGCGATGATGACCAAGAACCTCAAATTTTGTTTAATAATGAAAAATGTTAATAGATTGTAAATGCCACTTAAGGCTTCAGTGGTACGAGTATGTACCTAAATTGCATTAAATGTAAAATTATCCCATACTCAATAGATACTGGGTGGTATTATTGATTCCGTTCCACGATTGCGGAAAGCAATTTTTGTGCGGAAGCAAAATTTGCAATTATTCATTCCGCTTGTGCGGTATCTTTCCGTTGTTGCGGTATCATCTCTGCCATTGCGGGATTGCCATATTATTGATACCGCAATATAGATATTTTTCGCCATTTTGCTTACGTTAAAATTTTACAAAGAGAAGCTAACGGAAGGAATGAAAATGTAAGAAGTAACATAAAATTTAAAATAAGAAAATTTGGTTTAGTTATTTAAACAAAAAAAAAATTTCATTTGAATAAAATATATAAATATACAAGCAAATTGTTATAAGCAATTTTTTATTGTCGATTCAATGAAATTAAATCAAGAAATCGCTTGTGGTTTAAGAAAACGTAGATAGGTGAAATAACACAAATTGTTGAAAGATTTGGCATTAACTCTAAATGGTTTCGGGCCACCCATAAACTGTGCCAGTGTTTAAAGCTGTTTTTAGTAAAATTTTACTAACGCAAGCATTATTTTTTTTTGTATTGTATTTTGGTAGCTTCCTTCTGTACAAAAATCTCACACAAGCAGAAAGTTTATCTTTGGCAGAAAGAGCTCCTTGCCGACTACTTCCGGAACTTGCATTCTCTAGGTCATAAAAGATTTATTTAAGTACTTCATTATTTAAGTGAAAATTTATTGAAAGCTGTGAAAAATTAAACAAAAGATTAACTGCCTTAAACATGTATTTAATTTCTTATTACAACTTACACCCTATCATTCATATCATTACATCTTCAGATTTATATTGCGAAACTCTTCTTTCTACTCGAAGGTCTAAGCATTCGTCTTCACTGCTATCTTCAAAAATGATATTATATCCATATTTCAAATTTATAAATATTTTCTACGTTAGGATATTTTAGATAAATTTTACTTGTAAAAAAACTTATTACTCTCAAAAACTCTAACAACTTGTTTTAAATGTTTTTTTTTACCAACATTTGACACATTAGGTCTGTCTGCGTACACATATTTTGCATAATTTTGTACAAAATGTCGCAAAATCTTGCAAAATGTTGTCTGCGTACTCCAAATCTCTTACAGCGAGAGAGCCAAAAAGAGAATTTTTTGACAGTTGAAAGTTAGAGAACTTGCAAAATGTTACTGGAGAAATTTCCTCTGGTAAGATTTTGCAACTAGTTTGAACAGCTGTTTTTATATACTGTTTGAATGAGAGAGTTTACGTGTGCCAAGATAGCGTCTACGAAATAGCGTCGAATTTGGGAATTTAAAAACCGGGAAACCAAAATACCCAAATAATGGGGATTTACAGTATATGAACAAAAAGTTAGCGTCGAATTTAGGAATTTAAAAAGGGGAAGTAAAAATATATTTATATTTTTAATAAAAATACTAAAAATATTTACCACAGGTTTTCTGGACAAAATGAGCGATGCGTGCAAAAAATATATAGTTTATACCGTGCAAAAGCCTGTGGTTCATTGAATAAATCAGTAAAGATTTTTACTGACCATTCTGGATGAACCCAGATTTCTCGGACTGTCCGAACGATTTTTTGCACGCATCGCTCATTTTGTCCAGAAAACTATTTACTTTCAGAAAATATATAGTTTATAACCTGCAAAAGCCTGTGGTAAATATTTTTTGTATTTTTATTAAAAATATAAATATATTTGGGCTTAAATCTAGTTTACCGACGCAGCTCCAAATAAAAAAAAAAGTACCTAGGGTGATAGAAAATGGAAAAAAAGAAGAAAAAATGAAATAAGAAAGTTGGCGCAAACGCTTAGTTTTCGAGTTATGGGCGTTTTAAGTTTTTATATAAATATGGGATTTTGCAGTACATTTCCAAATGTATATGGCAAATATTGGTATCATTGCAAAGCGTTTCACTAGATCTTTCTGGACATACAGAATTTATTTTAATATTTTTAGTTTATTAAGAAGTGGGACGAGTTTGCAAAATACAAAAGTTTTTTAGTAAGCATAAAAATAAATTTATTAATTTTTTCTAATTAATTTAAGAATTTTAATTAAAATACAAGTAAAACCTTCTTTATGTTTATGTTATACTAATGAGGAGAGAATCCTTGCCCATGGGCAAAGGCCGTCTATGCAGAGAATCTTTAGTTAGCGAAGCCGGTATTAGTTATACCATAGGGGAGAAAATATTTGCGCCCGGCCGAAGGCCGGCTATGCTAGGAAGCTTTAGTAAGCGAAACCGGTGTTTATTATACCATAGAGAAGAACATCCTTGCGTCCTGCCAAAGTCTGGCTATGCAAAGAATTTTTTTTTGCGATGCTAGTGTTTGTTATTTTATAAAATTTGTATTACACTTTTATTTAAATAAACTACATTCTTTCCTAGTGCACTTCCGTAACATTTCGACGTAAAATGAAAAAAACTGTAATGTGATCTAAAGAGTTCAATATTTTGAAATAAATTATGTATATCCAGAAAAATCTGTTCAAGAGCTTTAAAATGATACCAATATTGGCCATATACGTTTAGAATTGTAGTGGAAAATCACATATTTATATGAAAACTTTAAACGTCCATAACTCGAAAACTAAGCGTTTGCGCCAACTTATTTATTTCATTTGTTCTTCTTATTTTTCCATTTTCCATCACCCTGGGTACTTTTTTTTTATTTGGAGCTGCGTCGGTAAACTAGATTTGTTCCTATATTTGTACTTCCCTATTTTAAATTCCAAAATTCGACACTTACTTTTTGTTTATATTGCAAATACCCATTATTTGGTTATTTTGGTTTCCCGGTTTTTAAATTCCCAAATTGGACGCTATTTCTTCAACGCTATCTTGGCTCACGTTTGTTATTTCAATTGTTTACACACCGATCAGCTGTTTTCTTGCAAGATTTCACTGGATACCGTCTGCGTACTTTTTGAGATATTCTCAGCCGAAAGAGTAAAATTTGTCTTACTCTCCCAAAACAATTTACTGAGTATTTGCTACTGGAAAAGTACCCAGACAGACCTATTAGCTGCGTTCGAGAACACAAAAGTTTTTACTATTTTTTACTGAACTTTACTGCATTTTACGAAATTACGTTCGAGTACACAAAATGCAGTAAATGAGAACACAAATTGAGAGCGTAAAGTGACAGTTCTTGACTGAGTACTTACAAATTTTTTCTGCAGAAATTTTTGCAGTAAAATTTAGTAAATCAAAAAAACATATGTTACAAAAGGTAAACAAGCAAAAGAAACAAACAAAAACGATACAAATTGTGAAGAAATTGTTTTAAAAAAGGAAAGTTTAAATAAAAAACAATAACAAAAAGTTAATAAATATTAGTTAATTAAACTTCTTTGTGGTGCATTTATATGGCTAAATTCCAACTTTTAAACTTTTGTTGTTGTTTTATTTTTTAGAGTTGTTAAGTTGTATGTATTTGTATTTGGGTACTTAGTACTTCACTTATTTCTTAAGTAATCAATAGCGAAAAATGTATTCATGTATTTTCGAACAAATTTAGCCGGACAAAAATCAGTAAAATCAAATAAAATAAAAAAAAAAAAAATAAAAATGTGAAAGAGAAATGAAATAAATTGTTTTTATTTTCTTAAAATTTCGAGTTGTAAAAAGTATTTAATCGGGTACCGATAAGAAAACGAGTTAAGAAGTCAAAAGTGTAAACATTTTTCAACACTTCAATTATTTGCCATCAGCTGTTGCCTTTATTTTACGAATTTTTACAAATTTTGCGTTCGCGTACTTTTTTGGACAACAGCTTTTTGTGAGAGAAAATTTTTCAGTTTACTCATTTACTGCATTTTACTGTAAAAGTACTCAAACGCACCTAATATCAACTCCGAAACTTTTAAAACAGAGATGTTAAAAAGGTTATACCGCAGGAATGAATAATTGCAATTTGCATATCGATCGATATTTATTTCCGTTTAACTTTCTTTTCCGCGCGGAATCAATAATACCACCCACTATTTTCTTATAATTTTTTTTTGTATTTACTTTAAATATATCTTCGC
Source organism: Pollenia amentaria (assembly GCA_943735925.1). Lineage (NCBI taxonomy): Eukaryota > Metazoa > Arthropoda > Insecta > Diptera > Polleniidae > Pollenia > Pollenia amentaria. Next base: position 178,670,418 of record OX031007.1, on the reverse strand, counting down.
ACGTTTTTGGTATTTTTTGAAAAAAAAAAAAAAAAAAAAAAAAAAAAAAAAAAAATGGCATGAAAATATTAAGTAAGATATCATAACTTGTTGCAGAAATATTATTTGGCGAAATCAAGTTATTAATATTATAATAAAATTTTTTTTTACAATTTAATGCTTCTTAAATTGCTTTTCAGCAGGCGAAACAGAGGGTTGAAATTGACTAAAAGTCATATTTGGTAATGGGCGGAACTAAATAAAATTCCACATCACTAACTGCTAAAATTACTGCTTTGAGTAACTTCCGTTATTGGCAGTGAGCGGTCAAAATCAAATTATTTTTACAAGTTTTGCTTGACGTGGTAAAAGTGAAAAATTGAGATATTTCGAGTGCTAGTACACCAATGTATTAAGTCTTCTAAAAGTAAAAATATAATTGAACTACATATATACTTCAGATATTTGAGTAGCTAATTAAATTATTTTTGTCTTGATAAATGTTTTGGAAAATATTCTTAATATTTTTTTTAAACTGCTCCATAAAATATTTTTCAATTGTTTAAAGAAATATTGTTGTGTTTCAAATAAAATTAAAATGTTAATGCTGCGTTCATTAGGCTAGGTTAGGTTACAAAGGCTGGTGCGAAGCAAACTTCACACCCTAACTGTACAGTAGAAAAAATCTAAATTATAAGTGGTTGTCCACAGAAGTCATATATATTTCATGTAATTATTTTAGGACATATAACTTTACAACTTTTCGACGACCTTGTGAATCCCCCAATTGAGTTTGAAAAATTTTAGGGCGAGATCGGGCAAATTTTTTTGATTGATCTTCTAATATAAGATTTCTGCTTATATAAGGGCGATTTCATGTCAAGTAACCCAACTTTTGAAATCGATGTGTTCCGATTTGGATGAATTTTGCACCTATTGGATAGTTACAGGTCCAGCTGTTGATTTCGCTGTTGTTTCTTTAGGGGTGCAATGTGAGGCCGACCGCTATTTATTTTCCAAGGCCAACACTTTTCCTAAGTCTTTTATCTGTCTTATTGCGGATTTTTGTCAATCCTATAAGTAAATACCGTTGCAGTTTTTTAACGTAGAAGATAATACTAAATTATCCAAAATCTACATTTACAGTAGAGAAGGTATACTACGTTTCGGACGGAACTCGTCAACATTTTAAAAACAAAAGTAAGTTCGCAAATCTTATAGCTCATGAAAAAGATATTTGAATGCCAGCTGAGTGGCATTTTCATCCTACTGCTCATCGTAAAGGAGCATGTGATGACATTGGAGCAAACCTCAAAAGAAATGCAGCCAAGTATAGCCTTCATCTTAGATGCGACTGCTTTTTTCCATTGGGCAAAGAATTATTGTAAAGAAACTCAAAAAGTTTTTAGTAGCAAAGAGGATCATTAGGAAACATTGAAAACATAGAAGAACAGATTCGATGACGCGATCGGTGGCACCGATCAATACCATGCGTTTCTACCGCTTGCCGATATATGACTCAAGTTGAAAAAGTTTTCTGCCTCTAGTCAATGCGGATTCTTTCCAAAGCCAAAAAATAAATCTTCAGCAAAATCAAAAGCTGAACCTAGTAACGCCAAGAAAGGATTGGCAAAAAAGCAGAAAATAAAGGCGATAAAGTGGGAGGATGACAGACTGGGTATTTGAACATTTTCAAAACTTATACACTTCAAAAGCTACAATTAGAGTTTTTTAATTCGCGCACTTTTTGGATTCCCGGGAAAGCGGGAATTAAAAATCAAATTCCCGGGATCCCGGGATTCCCGCCTAAAATTTTGTATATATTTATTTACTTATTTTTCCAATGAAACTAATATTTCTTATTGGCTATTACGCTTAACATAATTAAACCTAGTATCTATTATATAACAAAAACCTAAAAAAATTTAAGATTCAAATTATTTTAAGACACTTTAGAGGTTATATTGATGTCAATAGGATAATAGAAATAATTTGAATGAAAGTATTAGTCTTACGGGAATAAAAATTCTGGAAGGGTGATTAGGAACTAAAAGCTCAAAATTACGAAGTAGGCATTCTGAAATAATTTTACCGTTAAAAAAAATTCAGCAGAAAGGAGAAATTTTATTTTTTATAATTTTGTAACCCTTAATCAGCAGTGCTGTATGAAGGTATACTAAGTTTGTCATTCCATGTGATATTTTTTTAATATTCATCTAAGGTCCCATAAAGTATTTGTATTATTAGTCCTTTATTTATTCTTAGCTGATTTTGCCATTTGGGTGTCAAATAGTTTCTAGATCTTCTAGGCTCTTTGGGATTGAATTCCAGCAAAATCGCTTCAGTAGGCACTAAAATGTAGTTCTACCTCCCTAAAGACTCAACAAAAATTAACATAAATTTGTGGCGAAATGCACACATATTTCTACTTTCTACTTTCATAAGACTCAAAATCACTTGAAATGCCGCATATAAAACACAATCTAGGAAAACACTTTACTACGCCCTTAACCGCAAAGCTTTATAATAATGTTGTAAAATTTACACTTCGGTTTGCTAGGACAAGAAATAAAATAGTTTATCATAGGCCCAATATAAAGCCCATTCTCAAAAATTAGTTATAAAGCCTTAGACTGAAGAAAACTTAAATATTGTGGTGAAATTAAGATGGATAAAACAACTAAAGACACAAGTCTGACATAAATTTACTAAAGTTTTAAAAAAAAGATTTTCTACAAAATTTTCCGGGAATCCCGCAGGAAAGCGGGAATTGAAAACATCTGAAAATTCCAGGGACGAGAAATCCCGGGAACAAACCTTAAAAAAAAAGTTTACCACCACTGCATATAGCGTACCTGAGTTAGGTTAAAACGCCAGGTCCCCGCTTGTGTCCAAAAAAAGTGTAAAATCCTAGCACAGTGTTATTATTACAAATAATTAAAAAAAATTTAATTTGTCAACATTTCTATAGGAAAAAGTTATTTTATTCCTGAGGTTAACATATTATGGGTAATACAGTATCGAAGGTTTGAAATGCTAGGTATGAAATGTTACATACCGCCGGAAAGGTTGATTTTTCTAGTTTCTCAGCATAAGTTTTATTTTTAAGGTTTAAGAAACACTTACACACAAATAGGAAACTCAGGGACCGAAAATAACAGTTATTTTGAAATTTTAAAACAAAAAAGCATATAGAAGTAAATACTGGCAAACTGATTCAAGTATACCATATTGATCCTTATGAATTTTTCTTTGATAAAATATTATGATTTTTAAAATTTTTATTTTTATTTTTTCGATCAAAAATTACAGTTATTTTTTGATTTATATTTTTTTTTTGATGAAAAATAACAGTTATTTTATGATTTTTATTTTATTGAATAAAAATAACAATTATTTTTTGATTTTTATTTTTTCGAGCAAAAATAAAAGTTATTCTTTACAGAAATGCACGTGTTATAATTATTGAGTTGTCTTTAAATATTTATTTAATTATTAAAGTCAACCGAATAGTTATAACACGTACATTTCTTTAAAGAATTACTTTTATTTTTGCTCAAAAAAATAAAAATCGAAAAATAACTGCTATTTTTGATCAAAAGAATAAAAATAAAAAATAACTGTTATTTTTGTTCAAAAAAAATAAAAATCAAAAAATAACTGTTATCATCTGACTTTTATGAAAAAAAAAAGGAAAAACTGTTACGGTCCCTGAGGAAACTATTAAAAATAGTGCATATGCTAAAAATTGCAAAACCCTCGTCTTGAGTTAGAAATTATTTTTTTGTATACAAATTCCACTCGCATCCCACTAAGCGACCAACACTAATTTAAAGGAAAAGACCTAAAAAGTACCCATTTAAAAAATTATAATAAAAGTTTTTAACATTTTATATTTTTCGAATTTATTCTATGAGCTAAATTTCAGTTATGTTTTTAATATAAAAAATATGAACACAAATTTTTTGTTTTTTAAATAATTTTTTTTTCGAAAATTGAATAAATAGCTATGTATCTAACTTGTTTGGGACAAATTTCACTAACAACAATTGGTATACGTTGGATGGATGAGAAAGAACACCTATTTGGTCAACATTTCAAATTTTGACAGCCACTTGTGTGTAAACTACTATCCAATAGGACTAACCTTGCTGCAAATTTTATCAAAATCGGAAGACATCGATTTAAAAAGGTCACTTGACATGAAATTCTCACATAAAAAAAATTCAGTGGATTTACTGCGATTTTCTACTAATTAAATTTATTTTGAAAGAACTCCCGTTTCTCAAAACTTATGCTGAAAACGGCGGTATATTTTGTGGCGTGAAAAACAAATTTTACGATTCTAGAAACTTCTTTCCTTCTGGGGCGTGAGTTGTGCAATTTTATTTTGTTTTGTTTTGGGTTCGACCTGGTTTAATATTACAACCTGATTGTTGTAAGGCGTGTCATAATAGTGAGTATATTTAAAGATAGACGTGCAAATTTTAAAAGGGATTTTTGCCAAGTTCAAAAGGAGATGGCATAAGTGGCGCCCAGAATTTGATGTCGAATTAAAAAATCACCCAAGGCAAAAATGATGCCATAGACAAGCCATGAATAACGATATAAAATATGTTATGATCGGATTACAAATGGCGTCGGTGTGTACAAAAAACTAAAATTGCGGTATCCAAAGGCGTGGCAAAAATGAAAGAAAATATTTCTGAAATTGTTTTTAACTAATCTTTAATCACAGGGGATGACTGGTTAAACTGAATTTATAGAACTACCCTAATGCATAAACATATCGTCAGCTTATTATTGGTTTAACCTACCGACCATTTAAAAAAAATTTCAGAAAGGTATGCAGTATTTATATTTCTGAATCCAAAACCGGTTTCGCGGATTTTTTTTATGGTTTCTAAGATATTAACCTTTAATTTTGCTCAATATCAAATTTTACTCTGAATTTGCTTCACTGCCTTAGGAAAAAAAATTAGTTAAAGCAAAAGCGTAGTCAGTCCATTCAGTAGGTCTACGCAAATTTTTTGCAGAGTAGCTTTTTTTCATGCAATTTTTTTGTAGCAATTGTTATTAACATATTTATCATGTTATACACTAATAAAATCAGTGTTGTTTTTTTCAATAGTTATATTAAAAAAAAAAAAAAAAAAAAAAAAAAAAAAAAAATGGCAACAGGAAAATAAATTTGTTTAAAATAGTTTTATAAAATAATAAACACATGTTTATAAAAAGTAAAAATTTCCAAAATTTCAAAAAAATATCAAAATGAAACTGTTTTTGTAAAATAAAACCAAATAAAAGAAAAAACTTTATCAGTGTTGACTTTTTATTAGATTCTAAATATACAAACTTTCATTTCAACAAGAGTTATTCAATACACACTAAAAAATATACATACGTATGCAGCACAAGAGGCTACTTTTGATTTTTCATAAGAAAAGTATGCGGCACAAAACAATAGTTTTCACTTTCAATAAAATACTATTTACTTCTAACTTCATTCATGAAAGTTCATACAAATTTAAAGCTTTCTTTAAAACATATGCCGGAAGCACTGGTGAAATTATAAAAAAATTCTATCGGCTTTATTTTTAGAAATATTCACTCTTTGTCGTTTTTCTTCACTCCGACTTTTTGGAATAGACGCCGAACTAATTATGAGCTGACGATATGTATATCGTTACATAAAACGCTAAAAGCCCTAACTAAAAAAAAAAATTAAAAATCTACTTGTTTATTGATTCTGAAGTGTTGCATAAATAAATATGGTTACAAAAATTTTTGAATCTTTCGACCAGAATTAGCGATTTTTTTAAAAAAAAAAAAAAAAAAAAAAAAAAAAAAGCAAACACCCCTGTCAACAAAAGATTATATGATAAACGCTGAAAGACCTAACTAACAGCTTGTATAACATTCAACATTGTCAATTGGCGAAACAACTGGTATAAAAAATTATATGCAGCTTAAGGCAATTTATTTTTTTTAAATGTAAGTTTTCGTAAAATTCTCCTGTAAATTTTTAGTTAGAAATGTTAGATAGGGCCTTTGGGTTTTAGGTAACGAAATGTTTTTATGTATCTACATATATTTTTTCTCTTCTTTTTTGAATAAAAAATATTTTCTATAAATTTTTTTTCTAAAAACCATTTGTTTTACTAAATAATGTATAGTTACACATTCCAAAAAAAAAAAAAAAAAAAAATAAATAGCGATAATCGGATTCCCTGAATTAAACCTTAGTATACCTATGTTTCAACCCACTATGGTCCGCTTTATATAGGACTGAATAGCACAAAATTACATGGTGTTATTTTCTGCCATATGAGGCTAAATTCGACCATATTTTGCCACAATATCTATATTTGTTACGGGTTTAGTCGTATTTACATAATTTTCAACAGTGGGCTTTATAAAGCGCTTATGGTAAATTATGCGACGAACTTCACGAAATTTTGCGGAGAGGTTTCTTATCTCATTATTCGTTACGGTTTCAGGCGAACTAAAGTGTTTTCTGAGAGAGGGCTTTATATGGGGCTAGGGATGCCAATCCCAATTCCGAAAAATTAAGGGATTTTCAGCATTCAGCGAATCCCGGGATTTTAATTTTTTAATCCTGGGATTTTCGGGATTTAGTCAATCCTGAAGTCGTTAACTTAATTTTATTGTTTTACCTTTTTATATAAAAGGAAATAAATCATGACATTTTTTCTTATTAGATTAATCATTTATAGTTATTAGATTAATTCTGGTAATACTGCCATTGAAAACGAAAGAAAAAAGTTAAACTTTGTTATTCTTTTTAAGCGTGTCCAACAATTATAAAGAAATTTTAATATGAGAAGTGCTGAAAATAATTGACTAATTGAATTGAATAATTGAATTGAAATGCACACAACTCGTTTGGTTTTATTTTCTAATTGATTCCACTGGTGCACCAAATGCAAAATTTAAAATTTACTCTTAACAGTTTTAGGCTTAATCTTACAAATAAATCAATTACTAGTTTTTTGCTCTTCAATTACTATATTAATTATTTTTTTATTTAGTTTGAATCAACTGAAGTAGTAAATGAATAATAGATTTTATGTTAGTTTTATTTTTAATTGAATCAATCAACAGATTATTGGAAATCGTACGTTGTTTTTTTTATCACATTTTTAATTAAATCAATCATTAATAAAGAAAAATCTCAAATTTCAATTTTAACAAATCTACCCGCCCGTTCGCCGATATCGAACGTTAACGTTCGCATAGAAAATTACATTTAAAACAAAAATAATTTTTGAAATTTTGTGTTTGTTTTAAATGTTATTTACTATGCGAACGTTAACGTTCGATATCGACGAACGGGCAGTTAGTAATCAATATAATCATTATATTTAACTTTGTAATATTGAATGAATTATCGTATAATATTTTTGTTTGTAAACCTCTTTTAAAGACGTTTTTTTTTAAATAACCCTGAATCCCGAAAAATCTCGAATCCCGGAATTTGCTAAAACCAGTCCCGATTGGCATCCCTATATGGGGCATACTATTATGGACCGATATTCACAATATTTAGCGGGGTGGTTTCTAATCGTATGAAAATATCAGGCCTGTCACAGAAATCAATTTCGAACGGCTTAGGAGAACTAGAAAGAGTGTGCAAATCTATTTTCTTTATTGGGTCTTAGATGAACATTAAAAAAGTTTCAGCCGGACTGACAAACTTAGGGTCATTATAAGTTAGTTAAAGGTAGGATTTTGTCAGACGTATAGTAAGTTTTTTATTATTTCAACTTAACTGTTACCTACCCGGTAGGATAAGCTTGCCTTTAACGTATTGCTCACTTTAATTTAAAGCAAAGTTGTAATAGTAAAAAACTTTTTATACGTGGGACAAAATCCTTCCTTTAACTATCGGCAAGTTGTAATAATGGGCCTTGGTACGTACATCTTGGTATATTTGAGTATAAAGAGCTAAAAATGTTAAATAAAATGCCAAATACTAAATAAAAATATTATAGCTAAATAAAAATTTTTAATGCTGAATTAAGCTAAATTTATAAAAATTTTATAGTATAAATGTTTGGAAATTTTGTGATAATCCAACGAAATATGTATCTAAAAAAATTGAGCTCAGTACTGCTGAAAACATAATAAATTTAAACCTCCAATTTTAAACAATAAGAAATAAACTTGTTTGTCTATATGATCTTCACAAAATTTAAGCATTATTTTTAGCATTTTGAAAATTTTTTTTTAGCATTTTCTTGTCTTGTCTAACGCCAGATTTAGCTGTAACAAATTTTGAGATCTGGTTACACAGCACATCGCTATTTTTTTTTTGGGCAATATCTAATGATTTTTTAACCTTTATACATACGAAAAACAAACCATTTGTAACTTACCATGGCTAATCCCTTTTCCACAATGAGGCAAATTGATAAATGAACAATAGAATCTAAAAAAAAATATTTTTTTGAATTGAAACAATTAAGATCTTAACATTAATTTTTTATTCTAAATGAAATAAAAATTTTTAAAATTTATTACAATATTTAACTTATTTACTTACATAGGATTAAAAATAATGAGGCATGCCCTTCGCCTTTATTTTTGCCACTTAAAAAGAAAAACCATTCAATAGGATTAATTCTAATGCCATATTTCAACAAGTTTTCCAAACACAATCGAAAACCACCAATAGTTAACAGCAGGAAACCCCAATTCACTAAGCCGGTAAAATTGCTAAAACCAGAACTCCATGAAAATAAAGAATCTCTAGGTCGATGGCAACTGAAAAAATAAATTTTGTAAAATTTTTAAACTGTTAACAAAACATTTTTTTATAATAATAATTGCTGTTTAAAATATTTATCAAAAATTTAACTTACGGTTTATCTGGTTGTTCCTTACGTTGCTTTTGTTCTTTGGTTGTTATTTCTTCCGCTCGGGTTACACTCTGTGTCCTTCGATATCTAGACTTTTTCTCTGTATTGTTACCATTGTCTTCCTTATCCAAAACCTTACGAAATTGTTTGAGGTCTATAGGTATACCATGTTGATCGAAAAGATTCTGCGTTGATTTGCGATTACGCAATTCACTCATATTATGTTCGCTAGCCGATGCCGATCGTCTTAGTTTTTTAATCATCCCCACGTGACCATTTTGTTCTTTCGTAGTCATTTTTTTTTGATAAATGTGTGTTTATTTACTGAAAAGGTAGTACGTTTTAATAACTTATTTTAATTAAAGTATTTATTTTAAATTAAAAAAACATGATAAAATTTAAATTTTACCTACTATTTTGAGTTTTTGAAGAATTTATAACGATATCTGAGAAAATGTTGATGTTTTTATTTTAAAAATTAATAGTTAAAACTATCTAAAGAAAAAAGTTTAAAAATAATAATATTTTGTAAACCACTGGCGATAACCAGGGGAGGGGGCAAATTACAGTATTCGATATCGATCGAAATTACAATTTGAACTGCATTGTAACTTCGATCGATATCGATATTCCCCTAGAGTATTCAGCGTTACCAACTCTTCAAATGAACAAGAAAATGAAATAGAAAAAAGGGGAAAACCATAATTTTCCTACATTTTTTACATTTCATCCATTTAAGTGCGGGAAGCGATTTTAAAAATACGTTTTAACTTTAAAAATGACAAATACATACAACAATCAGTTCGAAATCTAGTGGTTAAACTTCGAAAAGAAAATAAGTTTTATGGAGAAATTGTTAGAGTATTGAGAGTCGTGCTACTGTGCAAACTATTATTAAAAACTTTGAAAACACCAATATGTAGTATACATATCGATGCCTTACTTTCTCAACCTCGTATCTTAAAAAAATACGGTTTGGACTTTTTCATATAAAACGATTGCTTTTTTTTGTGTTCTATTACTGCAAAAACTTATTAGCTCTGTTCCAGATGCATAACGAAACAGTCCGAACTTACACAAAGTTACCCAAAAGCGTTCCACAAAACAATTTTTCTGCAATTAAGAGAGTAATTGAGAGAGTATTTTTTTTTAAATTCCCGTACAAATTTGCACGAACTTTTTATTTGGGTAAGCATAGCTGCCAGATACAATTGGTTGAAAATCGTCAAATTTTGAGGAAGAAATCGTCAAAATCGTCAAATTAACTAAGCTAAATCGTCACAAAAATCGTCATCGTAAAAAAACCACTAATTCTTAACAAGTTTTAAGCATTAAATGTTATTTTTAAATTCCGTTGCCAATGAAATTTTAATATATTCCGCCTGTTTTTGAAACTTAATAAAAACTTTCGTTTAGAAAATTATTATTGAAGTAACACAACCAAAAAATTTTCAAAAGTATTGGCATACATACGAAAAGTAAGAAAATAAACTAAAACCAAGAAACACCTATTTTTCACGTCGAAAGTCCTGCAGATAAAAGTTTGGTTTCTTAATGTGAAATGCCTTTAATAAAGCAGTACTAACTGCTCAAATAGAACTCTTAAAAATATGCCTCGTGGTAGAAAAAATCGTATTTTATATGATGAATAGCTAAGACATGAAAATAACTGCCAATCAAATAATGCAAATAAATCAAATTATCCAAGAAGCTAAAAAAAACTGAAATTATGTATATTAAATACATTTGTAAATTTGAACAAAATTTGTAATATGACAAATCGTCAAATTTAGGGTATAAATCGTCCTATCGTCAATAGACCATTTTTATACCTTAAAATCGTCAAAATGACGATAAATCGTCAAATCTGGCAGCTATGTGGGTAAGTTCGGACAAGAATAAACAATCAGCCGTTTTTTTTAATTTGAAACTGAAAAATTAATCAGAAAATTTGCAAGCAAAAGAAAAAGTTTAGTTTTTATTATAAAATATATTAGAAAGCAAAATGTAAAATTTTAATGAAAAAATGAAAGTGGTAAATGCATTATTGCATACATATTTCCCTTAATCTTTAACATAAAAGAAAACAAAATATAAAAAATTACAATGATGCAAATGTTTTGGTTTTATAATAGCGGAGTTCAGTGTTAAGTGCAAATGGTCTTTCGAAAGAGCAATTGCAAAATATCATAGCTTTTTTGTTAAATCCAACAACAAAATACACAGAGTTTACGTTAGATTTTATAAAAAAGCTACGAAATTTTGCATTTGCTCTTTCGCAAGACCATTTGCACCAAACACTGAACTCCGCTAATGTTATGACTTTTAAGCGTCTTAAATCATTAAAATAGATCTTAATTTTAAAAGTAAGCATCAGTATCATCAAGTATTTGAAGAAGTGCAAAAATGGTTTTTTTGACTTCCCGCAATTTTGCGTAGTTTTGGAAAATTCAGAGAGTAATTTTCATTTTACTCTCACTAGTCCGAACTTGCCCGAGATCTTGTGGAACACACCTATTATTTCAATAATTTATTAATATTTACAGAACTGAGACAAAGTATTGAAATAATAAGTTGTTGCAGTAATAGAACACAAAAAAAAAAACAATCGTTTTATATGAAAAAGTCCAAACCGTATTTTTTTAAGATATGAGGTTGAGAAAGTAAGGCATCGATATGTAAAATAAGCCAAGGTCTGGAAGACATAAAAAACTTTTAAGACGCGATGTTAGTAGTCTTAAGAAATTCCATCACGATTAGGGATGCCAATCTGGACTGGAATTCGCAAGACCCGAGATTCGGGATTTTTCGAGATATCGATATTTAATGGAGTCGGTATCAAATTTAATACCGGACTTTAAATCAAATTGTGCATTTGCAATTATTGGGTGGTATTATTGCGTAAGCACAATTTGCAATTATTCATTCCGCTTTGCGGTATCTTTCCGTTGTTGCGGTATCATCTCTACCATTGCGCCATTGCCAACGGAAGAAATGAAAAATGTAAGATGAAATATAAGTTAAAAAAAAAGAAAATTTAGTTTAGTTATTTAAAAAAAATTTTATAGGAATAAAAGAGATAAATAAAAAAATTGCAATTAAAAGCAAATTGTTGAGTTAATGAAATTAAATCAAGACTTTGCTTGTTAGAAATAAAATAAAAGTGGAAGATTTGGCAAAGGCTCTAAATGGTTTTGGGCCACCCTTAAAATATTCCAGTGTTTAATGCTGTTTTCAGTAAAATTTCGCTAACGCATGCATTAATTTTTCTTGTATTGCATTTTGCTAACTCCCTTCTGCAAAAAATCTCACACAAGCAAAAAGATTATCTTTGGCAGAAAGGGCTCCTTGTCGACTACTTCCCTAACTTGCATTCTCTATGTTAGACAAAATATATTTAAATGCTTAGCGAAAATTCTTTTGAAAGCTGTGAAAAATTAAACAATATATTTAATGCCGTAAACATGTTTTACATTTCTTATTCCCACTTACTACAGTACTTTTCGCTTATAGTCCATTTCGCTTAAAGGACAAACACGGATTAAAGCCAAAGCTGCCATACTCACTTGCAGATTTTTTCGAATTTCATACAAATTATTTGTTCTAAGGTCCATTTCGCTTGTAGTTCATTTTTGTTTAAAAGCCACATTTTCTTTGCATGCGTATCTAATGCTCTATGCAAAAAAAATTCGCTTACATTCCACTCTGTTTTTTATAATTTCTTACAAACTGGCAATATGATTTTATTTACCTTTCTGGCAACTTTTATAAATGTCAGATTTTGGTTAATTGTTGAGGCACGTTCAGCGGAATGAGATGTAAGTCTCTTTCAATGAATGTTTTTATTATGGCTTGGGCCACTAATGTTATTGAGATTGTTTATATTTCTCTACAGTACCCTGATTTAAATTTTAATTTTAATTTTAAGCTATATCTTATATTAAGATTATTTCAATTGCCATTTAATTTCTTTTGATTTAAAATTATTGTTTGAATACTCAGGTATGTGATGGTAATGATTTGGAAACTGGACGATAAAAATCCATAATGTCGTTTTCATGAAACTGTGATTCAGAAATGGAATAAGGGGAAAAACGTACGTTTGCAAATCGATAGCTTATCATCACATACCAAAACTAAACAAAGGCAAAAAAAAAAAAAAAAAAAGAAAAAAAAATTAAAAATTTAATTGTTTTATTTTTAAGTTATTTTTTTTATTCATACTTATGATTATTCATATTGTTTGTTGAGTAGCTAGTATGTTTTGAGTTGTATATTTTTGAACAGCTAAAAGATAAGCTTCTTTATATATCTCACCAAAAAATCGGCACTGTTGGATGCTGAAGGAAAACGGCTGCAGAGCTTAGTAAATACTGAAAACTATTATTTTATTTTTCCCATTATTTCTTTTCCCAAAATAAAAATACCACACCATACATATATGGCCTTCTGGGCTCGGTTTGTGTGTAACATTGATTAAGTAAAAAAAAAGAAAAAAAAAAATTCATAAAAGTAGAGAAAGTAGTGGTTTTATTGAAGAAAATCATTTTTATATAGTCCAAAATGTGGCTTATTCTTATTATTCACTTATTATCCATAAAATGGCTTATCAAAAAAATCGGTTGAAGTCCAAATTCGGTTATAGTCAACAAAAGTTGTGCAGCTATAGTAGTGAACTATAAGCGGAATGTACTGTATTCCATTTTCAGATTTATATTGCAAACTCTTCTTTCTGCCCAAAGGTCTAAGCAATTGTCGTCACTGCTTTCTTCAAAAAATGCTATTGTATACATATTACAATAACAAATTTTCTACGTTTGCATATTTTACTTAAACTTATCTTGTAAAAAATTATTACTCTCAAAAATTTTAACAACTTGTTTTAAATGTTTTTTTTTACCAACAGCTTACACAATATTTTAATTAAAAAAATTATCAAAAAGCTTTGCCATTTCAAACAATGTGTTAATTGATTTAAATAAATATAACTGAGTTTTTGACAATTCCCAACAACAATTCTACAAGTTTAAATTATTTTATTTTAAGCGAAAAATTCAATTAAGATTTTTTGTTATTTAATAAAATATATATTAAAAATTTATTTCAAAACAACTAAAATGGTAATTAAATCAAAATTATCACATTAATTAAATTAAAATATTTTTCAAACCATTTTTTAATTGATAAAAAACTACTGAAAATTTTTAAAAACTTGACAAAAACTAACATAAATTTGTGGCGGAACGCACCGATTGACATGAAATTTCAACAATTTACTTTTATATGTCACCAAATATCTTGAAAAATTCAATATTCATAATTTACCTACGGCCCCATGCTAAGATCACTCTCGGAAATCATGTATGTAACGAATAATGATTATGTGGTACAATTTAAAATAATCTTATTTCACAAGATTTTAAATGCCCTATATAACACCCAATCTCGGAAAATACTTTACTACGCCATTAACTGCAAGCCTTAATGATATTGTTGTAAAATTTAGCCCACTACAGTTTGCTAAGACAAGTAATAAAATTTCCTTAAGATATGCTTATAATTTATCACAGGCCCTATTTAAAGACCATGCTCAAAAATCAGCTTAATCAGCCTTAACTTCAGACAATTTTAATATTGTGTTCAAATTTAGTTAGATAAAATAACTAACTACTCAGGTCCCACATAGATTTACTAAAGTTTTAAAAATAAGTTTTTATTCAAAATTTCCCAGGAATCCCGCAATTAATTCCAGGGAAAGCGGGATTTGAAAACAATTAAAAAAAACTCTAGTTTCAACTGAGTAAAGTTGTTCAAGTTTCAATCCAACTTAGTTAAATTGTTAAACGTAATAGGGGATATAATTTTAATTTTTTTCAAAAGTACATAAATACATAGCAACAATAGATAGCAACTTTCTTGCGTTTTGGAAATATTTCCGATAATTTGTGGAAATACAAGTTTTAAAATAGTGTTGAAAAATTATATATTAATGTGGTGTTTATAGAACACGAGCGCCTTACTCGTCCGTTCAACTTTCATTAAAAATAAAAACAAAATTTCGAAATTTGTTTTTGTTTTAAATGTTATTTGAACGGACGAGTAAGGCGCTCGTGTTCTATAAACTACACATAATAGAATTATGATAAACCAATATATGATCCCAATTTTAGTTGAAAACTGTGTTAATAGCTGCGTTCGAGAACACAAAAGTTTTGACTATTTTTTTACTGAACTTTACTGCATTTTACTAAATTGCGTTCGCGTACACAAACTACAGTAAATGAGAACACAAATTGAGAGCGTAAAGTGACAGTTTTTGACTGAGTACTCACAAATTTTTACTGCAGAAATTTTTGCAGTAAAATTTAGTAAAACAAAAAAACATATGTTTTAAAAGGTAAACAAACAAAAGTAGCAAACAAAAGCCATACAAATTGTGAAAAAATTGTTTAAAAAAAGAAAAGTTGAAATAAAACTAAAATAAAAACAAAAAATTAATTAATATTAATTAATTAAAATTGTTTGTTAACAATTTATATGGCTAAATACCAACTTTTGAAACTTTGTTTTGTTATGTTAATTTTTTGGAGTTGTAAAAGTGTCAAGTACTCGGGTACTTAAAACAGCCCTTGTTTTTAAAGTTATCAATAGTAAAAAAAAGTATTCGTGTACTATTGATCAAATTTAGCCGGACACAAATTAGCAAATTCAAAAAAAAAATAAAAAAACAAACAAATATGAAAGTTTACATAAAATAATTTGTTTGTATTTTCCAAAAATATTCGTGTTATTACAAGTATTTAATCGAGTACCGATAAGAAAACGAGTTAAGTAGTCAAAAGTGTAAACTTTTTTCAACACTTTAATTATTTGCCATCAGCTGTTGCCTTATTTTACGAAATTTAACAAATTTTGCGTTCGCGTACTTTTTTGGACAACAGCTTTTTGAGAGAGAAAATTTTTAAGTTTACTCATTTACTGCATTTTACTGTAAAAGTACTCAAACGCACCTAATGTTAATTACGTACCATTTACTCCCTCCAATATTATTTTTGAAAAACTTATCATTCTACATCGACAAACTTTCAGTACAAGAATGATTTATTTAAAGTAATAAATCCTTAAGTTTATGCCAAACCTTTGCAGAGTAATTTCAGTCTTAGGATTCTTAGAAATTTCAAAAACATTTTCCTTGAAAATATTTCCAGAATAGATACACTAGTAACACACTTTAAAGATAATTTTTTCAAATTTTTCATATTAAAAATAAAGACCTGTGAAAACTAAATAACGAATAAACATTTGGACACGTTACGGCCCACACAAGAGGTTAAATTGGATTATAATTTGTTAAATTTTAATCAGGGTTAAGTTCATTGAATTTAATTTTCATTAAATTATTTTTATGAAGAAAGGAATTTTACAACATGAAATGAATTAAAATTTATTGATAATTTTTCATTCTTGACTGAGCTGGGAATTGAACCCAGGTTTTCACGGACAGGTTGCCCTGACTAGTTTCGATTGTAACCACACAATCTCTTTAGAGGGGTTCGCCGTTTAACACTCACCGCCATTGACGACAAAATAAATTTTAATTCATTTCATGTTGTAAAATTCATTACTTCATAAAAATAATTTAATGAAAATTAAATTCAATGAACTTAAGCCTAATTAAAATATCGAAATTTGGATTAAAAAAACCATTAACAGTTCAATAAAATAACCACAATACTAATTAATTTATTAAATTATATATATATATTTTTATTTGCTTAATCGTCATACGAATATATATAACGTTAAAAATGATAAACACTCAGAGGATATTCTTCATAATCATGAATGATTCTTCGACAAGTAATTTCTATTTTTGCTTTAAATTACTTTCACTTAAGATGAAATATCTCCACAGCTTTTTTTTACTAAAATTTTTTTTTAAATAAAATTTACTTGTGTATGTAGGGTATTACATGAACTATATTTTCTTACGTGTTTTTAAATAAAAAAAGGTAAATTAAATACAAGAGGAGATCAATAAACTTTTTAAATGAAACAGTTTTTTCTATAAAAAATAATTTCTTTTCAACGTAATAATCTCCTTTGTGCCACATAAAATTTGTTCAAAGTTTCTTCAAATCTCTTTCAGCCGAGCCATTTCTTTAATTTTGGAAACAAAAACTACTTAAGTGGGACTAAATCCGAAGAATAGGGCGGACGAGGGAGCAATTCGTATCCTTATTTATGTATTTGTTAAAACATGACATACTGTATGTGTTACAGCTGTTTTGTTATGCAAACAAAATCTCGCTAGTGTCAAAAAAATAAACGCACTAGATTTTGAGGAAGATTTAAAATCAATTTACCAGATTTCGTTGCAAGAATGATAGATATAAGAACATGCGCAGAAGATTTCGACTTTGATTTTGGGATGGCGTAATCTTCTTCCTATTAGGAATGCAGTTAGCGTGACCGCATTTGTGAACCAGCGCAGAAGATTTAAATTTTGTTTTCGGGATGGCGTTATCCAAGAATGATGGAAATAAAGATTACGCCATCCCAAAAACAAAGCCGAAATCTTCAGCGGATGACGTACAAATGACGTCATGTGATTGGCTAATAATTTCAATCTGGTAAACTTATGATAATTGTTGTTTAATGCGGCGTTACCAGCTTTTATAGAACGGCGCTACCAGCTCTTAAAGTACATAAATTTTTTATAAAAAAAATCGTGAATCTTAGGTAATTTTAAACTTGGCAACCCTTGCCCTTCACAGACTACGTCATCTAACGGGAAATCATGCGCATGTCGTAATCTTTCATCTAAACATCCTATAAGTTAAGAGATGAAAAATTCAAAAAGTCAAGGACAAAAATACTGTTAATTTGATTCTGGAAAAGTTTTCTGGAATTTCAGAACTTTTACGCAGCTTACCCATAACAAAATAAGTTTACCTAATGTCTTCCATACATACATATTAGCAAACTGTACTTTTTACTTATCAAATTAACAACTTTAATTTTTAACATTTCTAATCTTGAAAAACATTCTCTTTTAAACGTCAGGTATTTAGAAAGGAAAGAGGGTAAAAAACTATTGATTGCAAATATTTATAACGATTAAAAACATATTTTTTTTCTTTTAGCAACCCCTGACCGCCATATGTACTATAATATACTATAATGATAATAAATGTACTTTCTTATCATTCAATAAATTTTGCAAGGTTAAATTGCAATAAAATTTTAATAAATTTTTGTCCCAAATTTTTTTTAATTTCAAATTCTATTTATGATTTGTTTATAAGTTCCCGTTGTTATTATTATTTTTTAATTTGTTATATTTCTTGAAGCTCACTTTCCTTTTTATACATTTTATTAATAACTCGATGTTTCTTGTTTTGCAAAAAAGATTTTAACAATCTATTACGTCAATTATTAAATGAATTTTGTTTTAGTTATCATTTTGTAATAAAATACGATTTTGTACATGTTTTTAAATAAGTATACAACATTTAAATCTGTTCATGCGGTCATGTAATTAGTTGTTAAAACAATTGTGGCTTAAAAAAATTTGTATTTTACCATCAGGAAGATTATTTATAACTTCGATAAAGTATCAATATCATTTTATATAATTAACTGTTAATTTTATATAAAATGTATTGCTGTTAAAGGTTTCACCGTATTACATTTCAATATAATAGATACCACAATGTGGTATATCGAATGAAAATGTTGTAAGCAGGGCAAGTTTTAATGTACACAAAAATTAAAAAATAGGCATGTAAAAAACTACGAAAAAAAAAGAAAAACGATTGCTCATACCACTTCACCATTGCCACTTTTCTTAAATCGGATTGTAAAATTTTAGGCAAAAATGTTGGCGACCCAAACGAATAGCTTTCCCACAACAATAAATTTCAGTGTTTTTTATCATAAATTGGGATTATTAGCACATCATTGATAAATGAATTGATTAGTGAATTTCTGTATCGTTATTTAATGAATGGCAGTGATGCATTTTGCGTTTTTAATTTTTAGGACAACATAACGCTTTAAAAGGGCCAAAATACCTTTGATAGGGCCAACATTTTTCACCAGAAACATCCTGCGTAGATAGTGGGAAAATAGAATCAGTGCTGCTGGCTTGTGGTTAAAAACAAATCAAAACCAGTGCAATGAAATAAAACGTCGAAAATGGCAATGGATTGTCCACAACAACAACAAGCGCTTACTTGGAACCCTATAGGTAGAGGGCGCCCCTTAAAAAAAGGTGGAGGAGAGCTATTGATGAGGCACTGCGTTCCGCAAATCACAATAAAGCGAATAAAATATTGAAAAACAGTTGCACGGTTGAGTTGCTATGGTCCAATACGAGAAAAGAATGATAGTGATTCTTGGTACTAACTTGACATACATATTACCAAAAAATTATTTTTATTGAATACATGATAGATTTGACAATACAATTATGAAGTTTTTTTTAACAAACAAAGCAATGTTGTAAATAAAATTCGTGTTTGAAACAGTGAGAAAATTACATTGAAAAATTTGTAAATGTAGTTAGTTGAATTTTGATCTGAAAGGGCCAAAATAGATTAGAAAGTACCACAGGGCCATCAAACATTCAAAAGTGCCACAAATGGCCCAATTGTGCCACATTTTGCATCACTGGTATTAATATCGGTATTTAATTATTTGTTATTTCGGTATCCATATCGAATTATTTGTTATTTCGGTATCAGTACATACACTTTTATGCCGATATATATTGGTTTAACAATTTAAATGACCAAATAAGAATGTTAAAAAAGGAATCAAAAAGGGGTCTTATCGAATTAGATGTCCCGTTTGTTATATTTTGGCAAAAATCAAAAAGCTATTAACAATTTTGTTTTATTGACTTAAGACTGAATTTTGCATTTATGATATCGGGAATGTTCTGACACCCGCATGATTGTCAACAAATTGCATGTGAGTTGGAAATCGCCTTACTTCATTTTGCATGTTCTGCAACTCATGCGTTTTGTTTGCGATTCGCCACATTTCGAAGTTGCATTCAAAAAGTAAAAACATATGTTTTTTAGGAAAATATACCTGGGTACTTCGTTTAAATTATTCACAGGACTGGTGACATTCGTTTTTCGTATATAATTTAGAAAAGCTGTTTATTGAAATCGCCAGCAAGAATGATAGAAATAAAGTTTACGCCATCTCAAAAACCAAGTTGCAGCATTTGTTAGCTCTTATAAAGTGCATATATGTATCTCTTTTACAGTCCAATTATATATAAAAATTCCCCGGGAGTTTTTCCCTTTTCTCATTTTTACAATTGAATTTAAATAGGAAAAATGGAAGAAGGGAAAAACTCGCTGGTAATTTTTATTCAAAATTAGCCAGCCGGACGGACATCGTTAGATCGGCTCAGAAAGTGATTCTGAGTCGATCGGTATACTGTAGAGATGAGCGATCCCGTAATTTTTAAATATCATCGTGATTAGTGAATGTGATTTAAAAATCACTGCTCCTTTAAACTGTGATTGTGATCACGGTTTTTTCTGTTCTTTTAAAGCAATTGCGGCCAAGCTATATGTACAATGCGCGAGCTTTTGCAAGAGCTTTTGTAAGCACTTTACAAGGAAACAACAACAAATTGTAAGAGCTTTCAAATCTGTTTACTTTTATATACATACATACTTGAACAAATAAATTTTGGCATAAAAAAATTCTAATAAGATAGAAGAGAGAATGAAAGGAACAGCAATATCATTCGACATTTCATTCAAAAAACGCTATTACCCACACAAACAGTGAAATATCATAAATTTGTATATGTAACAAAATACAAAAAGAACGACTTTGAAAGTACCTGTTACTTGACAAATTTGGTCACAACTGTGATTCGTGATTTTTCAGTAACAGTGATTAAATCACAGGTACAGAAATATCGCTCATCTCTAGTATACTGTAAGTAGGACCCATATTTTAAGGTGTTACACACATCAGCACAAATGCATAACACAGTGCAACATTTTTCAGGTGATTGATTCGGGACTCAATTCTGATAATTGTTTATGAAAGTAGACCCTAAAAGAAGAACTTCTGCATCATTAGTTTGGTCAAGGTACATCAAATAATAATTCAAAAATTAATTTGAAGTTAGTAAGTATCTTATAGGGTAATTTGTCACGTTTTAGGCTCATCTTTGTCATAACTAGAGATCCACTAGTCCGAATAAGCTAAAACAAATTTAAAAAATTAAGAATTACAATTCCTTTAATCTGTTCATACAACGTTTCGCTACATAAGCAACAGTTTCGCAGTTATAAATAAATGTATAAAGAAAAAAATATTTTTTGCCCAACAAATTTAAATTTTTAATAAACAATTATCAGAATTGAGTCCCGAAATCATGTGTTGTACTGTGTAATACCCTCTCCACTATTGTGGTGTGGGTATAAAAATAATTTTCGAGGCGTCCAAATTGAAATTTATTGACTTTTTTTCAACTTTTATTTTGAAGTTTTCCTTAGTAGGTAATAAAAAAATCGACTGATTTAATTTTTTTTTTAATATTACCTTTCTAAGGTGAAATTGTACGCTAAAAACGATGGCGATAGCAGTTTTTCCAAAAACAATTTACTTGTACTTGAGGTTTTGCACGAGTTTTTGTCGAAACATTTATTTTTTAGGCGTTAATTTTAAGTTTTAATAGTTATGTTAGAAAATAAATTCGCCGATTTAAATTTTTTTAAATATATCCTATCCAAGGTAAAATTATACGCTTGAAACTATCCTTTTCGAAAAAAATTTTTTTTTGTGTTTTAGACGAGTTTTTGTCGAGTATTTCGAAATTTTGTCCTTAAAAACCGGCCCGCTCTATATATGAATATATTCTGGATCTGGATATGAATATATTCTGGATGCGTAGCAGTAGGGGAATAAATTTAAGGATGTCCTTCTGTCTGTGTGTTTATTGAAGACCCCAAATATGATAAGAACTAGGTTGTTGTACATATAATTTGGAAGAGATAGCTACAAGTTCCCATATAATTTGTACCCCTTATTGTTGCACTTTTTTCAATATTTAATTTTTGAATCTTCATATAGTAAATTAGAACTAACAATAACCCTGTCCTGCAAAATTTGGAAAAAGTCGAAACCGTGGGACTAACGTATGCTTTCCTTAAAGTTTAAAAACCCTGTTTTCGCCATATTCGAGACGTTATGACGGCGTGAATTAATATGCCCTCTGAAAGTCCTACCAATTACCTTTAAACCAAATCTTTAACCTTTGTTATATCTTGTTCCTTCTCTGATATATCTTTTTTTGTATTTTATTTTTTTATATTTTGACTTAATTTTTATATAATTTTAAAATTCATTGTTATTGAAGCAAAAATAAACAATTTTTCTACTATATAATATCGACAACTAAGTTCCTAAACATGCGTTACGTTTTTGAATTTAGTTTAACTTAAATTCTGCAAATTTTGGTGTTGATCGTCTTATCCAAAAGTTATGCACAAAAAAGTACTTAGCATACTACTAAATGTTGTATTGCCCGTAAACTTTAACCCTTAAATGCCTTAAGTTTCAATTTTATTTATCAAAATAAAAAAATAAAAAAATATTAATAGTATCAAAACTGATACTTGCTTTATTTTTGCAATTAAATGGATAAAAAAAATTTTTTTATTTATTTTCTTATTTTTCCTATTATCTGGTGAATAAAATAAACACATTGATATTTTTTTTAAATTAAATTTGGGAAGTCAGGCATTTAAAACCCACTTATTCGACTTAGCATGTTTTGGAATTGAGCTGTCGATAACAAAAAATATACATATACCTACTCGAAATTTGTGCAATTTAAATTATTTTTTTATCCGCAAAATAAGTGTAGAAATATTAAATAATTTCTTGTTTTGGTTTTATATTTTATTATTCACCCCCATCGTGAATAATTTTTCCTTTGTACTTTGTTCCCTTTTCACGTATTTGCGGTCATGAAAAACTCTCATGAATACAATTAATTCATAGGAGAATAATAACGTGAAAAAAATTTTCGCGGGAAAAAATTCCACAATTTTTTCCCTCGTCATTTGTTCACTTTTCCCTTTGAATTTCTCACTTTATTTTTACTGGGGAGCAAAACATTTATGTAATCTCATAATTCGAATATTGAAGTTTATAAAATTAATTTTAAGGTCAATTTCCATTAACAAACTTAAATGTATGTATATTGTTAAACCAAATGCAAAAAACAGGTCGATTGGCTGAGGAGTTATGAAACTTTTCAAAGACGTGGTGGCAGAATTTTAGAAATTTTTTACTACATAAAAGTGCAATAAGCTTATGTTGCAGGTCAAACTATCACTACAATACAATATATTTTATTTTCTTTTTTAACTTTTCTTTAAAATATACGTGTATTTTTTTGAACAAAAAAATTTTTTTTTTATGTTTTTTAATATTTCTTCTTTTTTACATTCACTGAGAACTGATAGCGCGAAAAATTGTTCACGGGAGTTTCACGATAGCATTTTTCCCTTCGAGGGGAATAAAAATTTCATGGGAACCAAAATTCCACTTGTTTTTCACGATGGGGTGATTATTTTGAGAAAATATCCTCTCAACTTTGGCTGTTGATACTGGTTTTGACAAAATTGCATAAATTATGGTTCTAAACCATCGCAATATTTTGTACTAAATATGATATACATTGTTGCTTTTATAAGGGAGTACAAGTTTTAACACTGTTGCTTTAGAATAAATGCTTATTTGTATTATTCGAAACAAGTTAAAAAACTGCAGTGATTTCAAAAAATTGCAAAACACAAATAAATCTGTACATTTGGCAAAGCTGCTCACATAACCTTTTGCCTGAATTTAGATTTTAAAAGAGATGTACCCCGTTTTTTCTTATGACCTTAATTAAGAGTATGGGAAGTAACGTTCCTTGTGCAACTACCCCTTTGTTTCATTGATGCTGCATATGCCGCTCCTGATCGTAGTTTTGTTTTCACCAAAATAAATGACCCAAATAAAGCTCTTTTAAAAATTCCATTTTAATTAAAAAATTTCATCTTCTATATGTATGTACTTATGTATGTGCATACATATATGGTCCATAATAAAACAACAAATTTAGCTTTTATGAAGATTTTTTTAATTCTCTTTTTACATGCCCTTTAAAACGCTAAAAAAATTTTGTAGACAATATTGTGTGCATAATAATTATTTTGGAAGTAAGTTTCCTTTTTTTTTATTTTTGAGAAACAAATTTTGGGTATTTCTTTTTTTGCATGTTAGCAAAGATTCTGTTATAAAAGAAAAACGCTAAAAATTTTAGCTTGGCCTTGAATTCAAACACCAAGTTCATTAAAATCATTAATTTCCACGACTAAATTTTTGAATTTACACTTGATATTTGTTTTATTAACGCTTTTCAAATAAAAGTATTTGATCGACAAAATTATTGTGTTATACACTTGAACTTCTGTTTTATTATTTTGCATTTCCAGCTGTAGTGTTTCTCCAACAATCTGAATAGTTTCAGGAAGTACTTTAAAAAATTAGTTTAAGTTCTTTTTAACAAAATAAATATTTTTATTTTTAAATTGGAATTGAAATTACAATATTCTTTGAATTTAAAAAATAAATACAACCGTAGTCATATTTAACACAAGACTCCAAAATAATTTTTAGACTCCATTTGTAGGGCTTATAAAGTTCTTCCTAAAAAATACTTGCAAACATTTGTTTCAAACTATCATGGATTTCAAATTAGCACTTAGCTGTTCATCACCACCTCTATTATGAAAGTCGATGTGGCGACGACGCCACAAGTAGACGGCACCGGAACAGTAATTCTATTTTTTTAGTCGTTATTGACAATAATCGATTACTATTGGCAACTAGATATTTTCTAAGGCGCTTTGAAGTCGAAGTCGAAGTCGAAGTCGAGTAGAATTGTCTCTGCTTTAGTCTACAGGAAATTTTGCGACGACTCAAATCAATGTTAAAGAAATTTTAAATAGAATGTAAACATATTTATTAAATACGTTTAACATAAAAAATGCAAATTTAAAAGAAGTTATGAGCACAAATTTTATTAGTAAATTTAAACCGAATATTGCAAAAATTTGGAAAAGTTTGCTAAAATAGCTTAAATTTGCGAAATAACCTCAAAGAGCTACGCGAATGTATTTTAAACAAGACATAAAACTGATTAAAAGTTCCTAAAACTATAAGGAATGGCAAAAATTCGGTAAAAATTGCTAAATTAGAGAAAACTCGCAAAAACTTGCTAACAGCGGCTGATAGCAAAGTTTAAAATTTATTAATAATCGTTAAAGCTGTAAACAATAAGAAAACTTGCATTAAACAAATCTTTTATATCGCGAACATGCAAATCGGAATGAAATTCTAAAATTTAATTTAAATGGCTAAATCGGTTAAAAAACAAAATGTCGAAAAATGGCATAAATAGCGTTAAAAAAAGCTGTAGTGATGCAGAACAAAAATAATAGAAAAATCATTAGAGATGGGATTTGTTTTGTCAGATTTTCGATAATTAGTCGACGTCTACACAACATTCTTATAAAATACCAAAATCAACGTCGGAGTGAAGAAGTCGTCGACTTAATGTGACAACAATTCAAAATTAATGTCAACAACGAATAACATAATAGGGTGAATAATAAACAGCTTAAACAATACCGCAAGGTTATCGACCCATTTTGTTAATGATTTTGTTAAGATTGTTTGTTTTCCGCGTTATACATTTTATATTATAAACAGGGCAAGTTTTTTAATGCATTTTGCATGAAAAATAAGCTTTTGCATATTTCTTAAGTTTCTCCCAAAAAAATAATTTTTAACATATTTTGCATATAATTTAACAAAAATGGCAACCATAATATGGTTGTGGCCTCTTGATGGATGACTAATT
The DNA here is from genome assembly GCA_943735925.1 of Pollenia amentaria. Lineage (NCBI taxonomy): Eukaryota > Metazoa > Arthropoda > Insecta > Diptera > Polleniidae > Pollenia > Pollenia amentaria. The sequence goes on along the minus strand of OX031007.1, from coordinate 178,644,597 downwards.
TAACCATACTATGGTTGCCGGTGACGATAATATGGTTAATTTATCCATAATATGTTTAACAATTTTCGTTTAAAATAATTTTGCTGGAGGTGACCATATTGTAATATATTATTTCTCTGGGTGCACAAAAGGACTTTATATAGAAGGATCAAAATGTTGAAGTCTCTGATCACTCAAAAAATATATTCATAAAGATTAGCATGGATTTTATGTTAATTTAGATCATAAGCTCTCTATTTAATATTTTTTTTAACTTTTTAATGTTCTGTTTTTAAAATACTACATAAATAAAATTCTTTTAATGGCCAGAACTTTTTTTTTTGCAATCTTGGAATGATATTTGAAACATATGGTCCTTTTAATCTAAGATACATATTTTGTTCAGCGACTTCGCGGAAACAATTTGGTAACTTAGGCTCGGCAACTTAAGATAACGGTGGGCATTCAGCTAACAAATTGGCAAAACATCCAACTTCAAAGAAAAATAGAGGTCTATTCTTTTCTTGGTTTAATTTAAAGAAAAAGGTTTAAAAAATACTTTTAGAATAGTATTATATTTTTGAATTTATATGTTATAAAAAAGAGCATTTGTTTGGGTGGAGATAAGCTTCAGCATTATTTTCGTATAACGCTTTAGTATATCCAATACTAAGTTTCTGCAGTTCTTTGAGTAAGCTTACACTCTTGTATAAGTTGCTACAGAATAATTGCGTTTAGGCGACTGATCTCGTGATCTAGTAAAAATAAAAAATGCCTACACTTCTACAATGTCATCTGAAAGATACAAAAGGGATGTATCAATTGGCTGCAAAATTTGTTTTGGCAAGCCAGCTTTCAAAGTCCCTAAAATAGGACTGGTGGGCATGTAAGATTTAAGAGGCGTTTTGCATAAATTTCGTAATGATTGGACGATGCAATCTCCCTAAGTCCCCAAATATTTCTATGTCTGACTTATCGGATTTAACATCTGTATCTTATCTAGGTAGAATGATAACTATATCTACAGATATTTCATAATTTTTCGAAAGCTCCAATTCCTTTAAGTTCTTACACTATTAAATTATTCCTTATTTGACTTTCCAAATAAAAACTTCAGCACAGATATTGCTAAAAGTTTTAATAAAAATATTAATTTTTTCTTCAAAACAAAACAGTAATGTGTAAAAAAATTAAAAAATAATTATTAGAAATGCTCCAACAAAATGAGTTATGTGCAATTTTTCGAAAAAAAATTTGTTATAGCTGCATAATGACCAATAAGTGAAGTTTTATTTCACGAAATACTTAAAGCAATGTCAACCACTATTCCAGAAATCGTTTCTATTTAAAAATATGTGCTAAAGTAACTACATAAAACGGACTTTTGCTCTCCTGAAAACCCAGGAAAACACATAGCAAATTTTGTCGGAGCAACGACAATATGTATGTAATTCTTAGTAGGTTTAGCCGTGTTCGTCTGTTGAAACACCGCTCACTTTCAAACAACTTAACAGAAAATAAAAATTTTAGTGTTAAAATTGTTTTGCACAAGCAGTTTGGAATTAAAATCTAGCACAATTGGCTTGGTAGGAAAGAAGTTATGGACCCGAATGTGACAGAATCTTCCTAAAAAATTAATATTTTCATTCCAAATAGTGCAGTCAATTGGTAGCAGAGTGGCACTGATTGTCATTAACAACCTGGCCTACGATGTCGATTGACAACTTGCTGTTAAATATCGGCAAAAAATTAAGCCGCAAAAATTTAACTCTGTGTAACAAACAAGACTGTAAACAAAAAATAGAAATTTGTGCAAAATATTTAAAAAAAAAACTATAGCGGTATTCACCCATAATAGTAAAGTCCCTTATAAACCTTGTTAATCTTTTAATTTTAGTAAAAATACTAACATTTACAGCACTGCAACAACAAAATGTATTAGACTAAAATATACTACGCTGTGGTTGAAAAATCCCACAAAAAGCAGTAGTAAACAAAGTGTGTGAATTTACCAGAATAAAGGCCGTGTCAGATACAACTTTGTCGCTTTGCGTGACGTTTCTACCTTCGGCAGAAAAACGCAAAGCAAAAGGTGTATGCCACAATGAAAACTTTGACAACACTCACGCATTGTTTGTTTACTTATAAAAGCGGTTGGTAATTTGTACATTTAATTATTTGTTACAAAAATAAAAGTTAAAAATTTTATTGGACGGTTTTTTGGAATTGAATTTGGCAAAAAAAATTAAAAAAAAAAAGAAAATTATACTAGCCAATTGTAAAAGCGCACAAAAAGATGAGAGTTGGCTAACTTTTTGCTTCTCTCCGCTTTGAAAGTACTTTATGTGACATGTTTCGTATAAGTACGTATATTTTATCTTAGATGTCAAAGCGAATCGGTAACGCAACGCGAAGCAAAAGTTTTATCTGACATGGCCTTAAAACAGTTGCAGACACTTTATCTGTCTCTTTCTCTCACTCAGCAAATTCATCAATTTACAGTGAATACGAAAAATACACTCACGCTTTGAAGTATAAAATCGTATTAAATATAACAGAGTTGTACACTTAATACAAAGGGTGAATACCGCTTATATAATTTTGTAAGTGGTGTTGTTTTAAAAAAAATTTAGTGTTGGGTGTAAAGAAATAATTTCGTTTGATATTTCAACTAAATGCCTCTGTCGAAAACTACAACACAAGTGACTGATTTTGACATTTGTGATCGCATAATACGTTATTTCTTAGTGGGCCGCAAATATGTATTAAAACTGTTTTACGTTATCGGTTGCTTGTATTGTCGATCGACTTGTCGTGCTAAAAATTTTTAATGGGCCTCAAATCTGTTGTTTGTCGTAGAAAATTCAAACGAACGATAATGTTATTGTGTTATAACTTTGTGTTATTTTGTGATAATAGGTTTATAATCTAACATAGGTCCCATAAAAAGCCGCCTTCTAAAAATCGCTTTAAAACGTTTTAAACTCTAACAAATTATATTAAGTGAAATTTTCACTTATTTAGCTTTTTTAATACTAGAAAGCACTCTCCCGAATTTTTAGACGATCGATCCATAATTGACCATTGGTACAATATTAGACTCCCTGCGGAAAATATCTTTTTATGAAATTAATTCCAATTAAGCTTTATATGTCTATAAATAAAAGCATTAACATTTCTTATGATCGGCAGATAATTTAATTTACACCACATTACAAAAATCTAGATACAGGGAAGCCTCCATTTACGTGGTACTTCATTTCTCTCATTATTTTTTAGTCGAATTTAATGCAAGACAGTTCAAAATTAGGCAACTAAAAACATTTTTGAAAACTGGTTCCAATTTTTGTTTAAGAAGCAGAAATTTTAACAAGTTTAATACTATGCTATAAAAAACATTAAAAAACAATTTGTACAAACTGTGAATTTTTACGCCCCCGCAAATGAACTGTCAAAAATTGTATGAGAATTAATTTACTCAAACTTCGTAAATTTGCTGAACAATTTTGGCATGTTAACTTGCGCTGTTCAATTGTGCATTTATACAAACAGATTTTATTATTGCTTACCATCGTTTTTAATAAAAAATTCAATTGTTTAAAAATCACAAACAATAAACTCTTGCAAAATTTGAGCAAATTACTCTTTTTGGATTTCTTTATGCATTTTTTTATAACAAATTTCAACTTTTATTTTTATAGTTTTTATTTTTCATCCAAATTTTTAATATTTTTATCCCGGCTAATGTTTATTAAATTTAATTTTTATTAAATTCATTTTAATTAAATTATTTTTTTTATTGACGTTTCTTACAAACTGACATTAATTGTTTAAAATTACACAAAAATTAAACGGGTCTTCATTAAACGAGTCTCGCAAGTTTGCCCATTTGTACAAATAAAATTTTAAGGGATATAATAAAAACCCTTATTATTTGTAGAAACACAATTGCCGTGTTCACAAAACCCCTTGTGTCGTCGTATTGATTGTATGCTGTATAAAATAGTGAACTATGTATTTTAATACAAAATACAATCAATACAACGATACAAGGGGTTTTGTGAATATGGCAAATTTGTTTCAATACCTTATTAATGTAACATTTTACTTAACACTACTTAATAAAACCTAATCATTACGAATGTTCAATAAAAAGCTGGAATTTTCTTTCATTTTCATTTTCAAACAAATAAACCGGATCCGTACAAAATTTTTAATGAAATGAATATTGCAGTGCTCCAAGCGTAACAGGTATTTTCATGACAACTGCTAGAATTGGTCGCCATTTCTCCCCACCGGGGGAGAATTCCATATTCACCTCTTGTGTTCTTAACTTCATCTACTTATTACAAAGTGCTTTTTTTAAAATTGAGATTAAGTGCTCATATACCCCGTGTGCTCCAAGCGAAACAGGTATTTTAATAACAACTGCTAGAATTGATCACCATATCTCGCTACCGGATGAGAATTCCACATGTAATTGCAATAAAAAAAAAAAAAACTTAAACCCCTTGTGCTTTAAGTCCCTCATATGTTATTTCACCTAAAAAAAAAAACACTTTAACCCCTTGTGTTTTAAGCCCCTTATATGCCTTCAATGTTTTATTAAAAATTCTTTTGCTTCTAATGAAAATAAGTAAATTTTGAGTTAATACCTTCTTGTTGAGTTAAGTTGAGTTATGGGTAAATAAATTGGACTGATGTGTGATGGTTTGCCTGTTTTAAAAATTTTGCACTGCAAATTCGAGCTGAAATTTGCATTTTATTTTTGAAATTTTGGTAAGCACACTGCTAAATACATGTCGTCTAAAGCTATATTCACATTATGTGTATTTGTCATGTGGATTGTCACTTTTTCACATGTTAAATTTGTACGTATCGTCTGAACACGTCCAAACAGTAGCATGTGTTATTTCTCTGTGTACAGTACACATGAAATTTTGGATTTTGAACGAGTTCTATTTTCAAGTGACAATGCAAAATTGCTTGGGGCGGCGAAAATTAATTAAAATTTTATCAAATATAAATAATAATAGCAAATAAATAATAAACAAATAAAAAATACAAAAATCAAATAATTATTAATTTTTGTACATATAACCACTCAGCCGTTTTATTAATAATTATTAATTTTTGTACATATAACCACTCAGCCGTTTAAGGATTGTTTTTCTTGATAGGTTATGTTAAATGTACTTTAAATATCAACATTTAAACATGGAAATTATAAACCTTGTGTATTACAAAAATTTTGACATACACATGAAACTACATGTATGTAGAAAAGTGACATTTCAGATGACAAAGACACATATAGTCAATTCACAAGGTATCCTAACATGTCATATTGTCAAAATGTCCTAATATTTCACAATGGTTTAAAAATATTGTTGTACGGCTCAGCCGCTCAGCGCTGGACTTTTCTGATTAATTACGACAGCACAATAAACACAGCAAGCAACGTTCTATTTATTTAAGACACTTTTTGTTAACAAACCAACAACAATATTTTTAAACCATTGTGAAATATTAGGACATTTTGACAATATGACATGTTAGGATACCTTGTGAATTGACTAATAATGTGAACATAGCTTAAAACTACATTTACTAGTTTTTCTTTATATTTTCGGCAACAACAAAAATATTAGAGTACTTTCTGAAATTTTTAAAATTTTCTTTCATGTTTAAATATTTATTTCTATGACTGTATTCACGTGCTTGCTGTTCGACACTCTAAACCGGTATTTGATTTTAAATAATTAAATAAATATATATGTATATGCATATATTTTTTTAAGTGATTAAAAATAAACAATCTAAGTACATACATGTATTTTTTCAGACACATTTTTTTATTATTTATTATTATCATCGGCGATTAGACGTGGAGATTATAAAATATATTTCAAATTAATATTTTAAATGTTTGCACTTAAGAAGATTTAAATTCTGTATTTACAAGAGATATAGGTCAAAAATAACATAAAGACTAATTTTTATAACAAAATGTTCTAAAACATCATAATTGGTATGTACTTTGCATTCAAAGTCATAAATGTATCATCAAGTTTAACGATGCACAGTTTGCTTAATGCGAACGCAACTAAAATTTGATTGGTGCACTTTGGGACAGATTATATTGTAAAATTCTACATAGTTGCATTTAATAATACATTTAAAAAGTCAGGTTGCTTTGCAAATGACATTTTGGAACTCATTTTTTGAATTCAAAACAGATTAATGTTTAAAACAAAATTTTTTATTAATGACTCCGCAAAAATTGTTTATCAGTAAAAAAAAAACAATGGAAAACAATTGTATGAAACAAATGTAATTATTACTTATTTACTGCATTTGTTTAAGAACAATGTCAGTTATCGGTTAAAATCCAGATCGAACTTTAAACAGTCTCTATTCCCTGCAATCAACATATGTGATAACCAGGGAAACCGAAAATATGCACTAAAAAGTGTTTATGCGCATTAAATAAGCAGTAAAAACTTAAAAATAAGCCATAACAATTTTCATAACAGGCCACAAAAACCAAAAATTACTTTTTTTAAAACAAAACATTTAACAATCCAATAATAGTTGCATAAGTCAAAAATTATAATCGGTAAAGCCCGATCATACACCACGGAATTAACAATGTTGAATATATGAATTTTCAATATTGTATTTAAGAACTCATAAACAGTCATGTACGCAATTGCCATTTCTATGAGAAATTTTCCTCTTTCAGTGTTTTTAGGAATAGTAAATAAAATTTATAATAAAACTAATATCTTCAAAGAATTTATGGATATTTTCGGCAGTGATATTTGTATGGGAGCTATGGCCAAATGTGAACCGATACCATTAAAATTTAGTTTGCAGTTAAATATTTTTGGGATGAATTTAATCTTTAATATGGTTTGTGGCCATAAAGACTCTATTCCGGAAAGTAGTTTGTATGGGGGCTATGTGAAATTATTAACAGATTCTCACCATTTTCAATATCCTTGATTTACCAAATTATATCAAATTATCTACAAAATAGCGACCTGTACTTTGCCCACAAGTTTTTCGTCGGGTGGTAAATAGCCAGACTGATGAACGGACATCTTTAGATCGATTAAATCCCCAGTTAGCTGACAGTAACAGTAATGTAACCGTACAGTAAAAATTTTTTTTTTTTACAGATTTAGACGTTACGCTTAAGTTACATCTTACTGATAACTATAATCGTTCTAAATGATTTACATACAACAAAATGAAGCAGCGGATTTGCAACGTTGCTGTTACTGTCAGCTAACTGGGGCCTTAAAAAGTGATTCATAGTCGATCAGTATACTAAAAGATGAGTTAAGACCAGTGTTGCCAGGTAATTTTTTTCTTCCCCCCAAAAATTTTTAAAAAGCCGCCAAACTTAACGTATGCCACTTTGTAGGTAATTACCCGAATTTGGTGTAATTTTTACTCTCCTGGAAACAGCGTGGGTAACTTCTTTGAGGTTTAGATCAGGTGTAATTTGAAATTCTTTCCTTTTAAAATAAATAATATAAGGATTTGATTTAAGTGATTCATTGTATACCATTTAAGATATTTTTAATCTCAAAAGTATGCTGTATATTCAATCAAAGTCACTGTTTATTTAAAAAAAATATTTCCATAGTTTATAAACCAAAAGGTTAATAGTGATTGGCGCCTGATGGAAAATTCGATTTTGATAAATATGAGCTTCAAAGTGATTTTAAACCAGAAGTTTATTTAAAAAATAAAGTGTTTATAATAAAAACCCCCTATAAAACGATATGTTTCCAATATTACAAAAAGTAATATATTTTGTGTTTGATTTAACATTTAAAAAGCTTTAGTTGAGAAATATTTAGGGCCCTTAACATTTGTTAAACTGATTTAAGAAACATACTGCCATCTGAAACTATAACAGGAATTATATTTATTAAATAAAGTCTACAAAGGATGAACATGAACATTCACCTTCCCTAGATAAATTATTTTAAGTTTTCATAATTTTTTAATTTTTATTAATTTATTTAAGCTTTTTAATTTTAATTTTTTTAAATTAATTTGAACTACTATAAGAATCCTAATAGTATGACTAATATTGATCTTATTTAAGTGAAAAGGGTAATATGAGTTTATGCTGATGTGTGAAACACATACAAATATTTGTTGTGGTACGCCGATCGACTTATAATCAGTATCTAAGCTGTCCGTCCTGCTGGGTGGTTGTAATTCCAAGTAGACCTTCTGCACAAAGTACCGGGTCGGAATTGTTAAGATAATTTAATGAAATTTGGGTCAAAAGTTTTTTTTTTTAAATTTTGAGAATCGGTCCATAATTTCACTTATCCCCCATACTTACTTCACTATTTTTTTTCTAATAGAGTCTTGGTGCGCTTAAACCGTTTAATTATGTTGGTATTAAGACAAAATTTGGCCCAATTTTTTTTTATTTCAACCTAAGTCATCTTATGAAAATAATTTTGGAGACAGTCCATATTTGACAATGGCTCCCATTCAAATACCACTCACGAAAATAGCTTGTAATGCCATAACTGACTTACAAATATTGGCATGTATTGCTAAAAAAAAAAAAATAGCTGCTATGGCATTGCAAAATTTTGTGCTTTTAGGTTTAGTTTGTCTGTAAATACTCTCTAATTTGTTCTTTTTGTAATTTTTCTTTATAATTAAACGTTAATTTGATATCAGGTGTTATTCCATTTAAATTGGGTAATTTTGCGTCAATTATTGTTTTGAATTTTGCTGGTGGTAACACTGGTTCTAATATCAATCAATACCTAAATAAAGCAAAAATCGTAAAATGTTTAACATTTTTCTGAAATTCCCCAAAAAATATATTTTTTAAAGTTTCTTAAATATTTTCATTTAATAAAATATCTTTAAAAACAATTTATAAGCAGTTTAAAAAAAGATTGTAACATATGTACAATCATATATAAACTATATGTGTATCTCATCAAAATAGAGTTAGTAGAAATTTGCTATTTTTAAAATATTGGAATAAAGTTTATTCAAAAATATCGAGTGGTGCCAAATCATTTTCGTTAATTTTGTACATCGCATCGGAATTAAAAAGTTCGAGCATTTCAGGTGTTTGATTAAAGTTGTGACACGTATTTTCAGTGAATATTCACCCTTAAAACTTTTTCTTTTTTTTTTAATTTTTTCAAAACATATGTTTGCTCAACCAAAAACAACCTGTAAAATATATCTTGTATTACTTAGTTATTGTTACAGACAAGCAAATAGTGAAACCCCCCCTTAATAAAAATGTATGCCCACCAAATCCCCCCTCCCACTTAAATTTGTACCCCCTAAATTTGCCCCTGAATGAAATAAAACCCCCTATATCTGGAGAGAAACCCCTCTAATTTGGACACTCTGGTTTATACTTCTATGTATTACATACATCAGCACAAACGCATATAATTGGGTTTCCCTTAAAAAAATAAATGCATAAAACTAACAGAAACATCAGTTAAGATTGTAAAATATGCAGCAATGAAGTAGCAAGTGATGTAGAGTAAAAGAAGTTTGCCTTTAATGTAGCAATAAAGTAGCATTCGGTCTAGCAGTAAAGTAGTATATGAACAAATCAAAAAAACTTTCCATTACAACCATATTAGAAAACACGATTATTTTACGAACAACAATTTTTTCTTGTCGAATCAGCACTGATGACGACTTTGGGTTCGACTACTTTATTGCTACATCAAAAACTACTTTTAAGGATAGTTTACACTATCGCACAAGTCTTACGTATTCCATAACTTTGTAAGAAAGTAATATAAAATGAAAATATAAATATAAAATCTAATTTAACATTACAGTTAAAATGCAACCTTGATCAAATGAAAAGTATTATTGGCCCCTATTATGAGTTACATTCGATAAACGATTTTCGCTGGCTATCGAACATCGACTATCGAATGTTAATTTGCTATTATGAACTGGCAGCACTGTCGAAAATTTCGTTGTGCATCGAATTTTTCAACGAAAACAAATTTGCTTTCGACGGTGTAAATAATTTTTAAAACAATTGCTGAAAATGTAAGTTTTTGTTAATTTATTAGTTTTGGTGTGCAAATTCCACATTCTTAATTATTTTTGGTTATTTTATGCAAGTCTAAAGTCGACAGTAGTAAGCAGCAGATACTTGTCCGTTTTAACGTGATCATCGTCAGTGTGACTCTTCCTCACGGTGCTCTTAACACAGGGCCAATACAATGCGTTGACCACCGCCCCCCTCTTCCTTCGCCACAAAGCCGTGACACCAGAAGAGAGGTACCAACTTTGAATCCGTGCGTTTGGGCACTTCATCCCCCTCGGTCAAGGGCGGAGCCTATCTAACACACCTACCATTTTATGGTCAAATGGCAACCGGTTGCAGTGCAACTCCACACCGAGCAATAACTTGCTCTACCCGCGATATGGGTATTAAACCACAGCCACCACGTTACTCCCCCGAAGGGGCCTCACCATTCACCAGGCTGGGACCGTAGTCCCAGGGGCTTCCTGGTTCCCGTGGTACCAGATAAAGACTCCGGTCAGCTTCGTAGCCTAAGCTACTACCAGTGGACCCCAAACGGCCCTGGGACTGGTGGCCCAATCAGCAATCTCCAGCTCACAAAACACTGCCACACGGCAGCACGGCAACACGGCAACACGGCACAGCGGCAAACTGGACAGCAACACATCAACTGCAACGCACCAACACAGCACACTGTAATGCGGCATGAACAGCAAACTGCAGCACGAACAACAAATAACATACATCTACATATAGGGACTTAGACATCACCAGTAGACAAGACAAAAACAGTAAACAGCCGCTCTCACGAGCGACACTTTGGCCACATCGTGTGACACCAGCAAAGGACATCACACACAACAATGACCACAAAAACAACAATAAACACAGTCGCCCTCACGGACAGACTCAAGGTCACAAATGACCCACAGCAACCAAACAACGCAGCAACAGAGCAGGGGGCCGTTCCGGAAATCAGCCAACAGCGTGCCGCTACTCCACCAAGACACTCCCATCTCAAGCCCCAAGGGACCAGAGATAAAAGTGTCCCGGCACAAGCAACAGCAGCATGGGCAAATCACCAGACACGAACACAGCGAGCTCCCACCAAGACCAGCAATTGACCTCCGAACCACGACAACAATGCGCAGAGCGGACAGTTCGACGATACACGCGAGCGTCGGTTCGCAAATGACTGCGAGCACGACCGCCTCCACTACTCCTGTATCCTCCTAGCAAACACATCACGGGCAAATTGCCCCAACCTCCCCATCGTCCGATCGTCCTCTAAGGCCCTACTATAATCCCAACCCGCCCCAGTATGAGTGATGCCCATACTATCTAAGTCCCTAATGTCATCATAGTAATGGCACTCGGCAATAACGTGCCACACGTCCTCAGGTCCCTGCCCACACCCACAGTCCGAAGTACTCGACAAGGCCCTCCTATGCAAAAATGCATTGAGAGAGCCATGTCCCGTCAGTAAGAACCCCAGACTAAGACCGAAGCCAAAATCTGGGCGCTCGCGTACGAAGACCGCATCACGTATGAAAGCATACGTGACACGACCCTTGTCAGAGTCCGTCCAGCGCGTCCGCCACCTAGAATCAAGATGATCGGCCAACATCACCTTGATTTCCCTACTCCCCTTATTCGCCACGTCAACAGCAGAAACCCAATCATGCCCAAGAAGTGGCAGCCCCTTCTTGATCTTAAAAGCGATAGCACGACGTATCACTTCCAAATCAAGAGGAGCCGCACCCAGCAAGACCTGAAGAGCATCCGTAGAAACCGTTCGACAGACCGGCATGCAAGCAAGCATAGCAACTCTCTGACAAGACAGCACCTTAGCTCGGCCAGCAACAGTCATAACTGTTTCGTACCATACAGGTGCACCATACGCTGCACAGGCAACGAACAGCCCACCATAAATGGTTCGAACAGCACGCCTGCTGAGGCCCCAGTCGCTCCTAAGAATGCGCTTGACCTTACCAACGACTGCAGTCAGCTTATCCCGAACATAAGAGAGATGAACCAAAAAGTTCATCCTCTCACCCATCATTATTCCCAGATACTTGACCTGAGTCGCGTATCTGAGACTAACGATACCAGACCTAATGACAGGCGGACGTGCACTGGACAATCTGCCTTTAAGCAGCATTATCACGGTCTTGTCAAGGGCAACCTCGACACCGACCTGTGCACCCCATTCATTAACAATGCGCATGGCCCCCCCACCCTTCTCTTCCAGAGCAAGCCTAGACTGCCCTTCGATCAGGATGAGCAGATCATCCGCATATGCGCACAGCTTGCCGAGACGACCCAGTCGAGCCAACAGTGGATCCATCATGAGGTTCCATATTACTGGACCACAGACAGAACCCTGCGGGCACCCCCGGGTAACATCCCTCCAAACCGTGCCGCTGGCACCAACCACACAAGCCTTTCTACAGCTAAAGTAACTTCTCCACAAGTTGAGCTCACGACAGCCTACACTACGCAGCCTGTCGAGAACCGCGTCCCAGTGGAGATGGTCAAACGCACCCTTAAAATCAACAAAGATTCCCAGCACATACTTCTCAGTAGAGCTACTAACACATTGCCTAACATGCAGCCACGCGTCTTCTACGGATCTCCCCTCCCTAAAACCAAACTGGTACTCCGAAGTTTCCTCGCTGCTGTCCGCCTTCAGTCGCGTCACCATTATCCTCTCAAGCACTTTTCCAAGTACCGGGAGGAGACTGATGCCCCGGTAAGAGCGAGGATCACTCCTCACCCTACTAGGAGACTTCAGGAGCACAACAACCCTAGCAGACTTCCAAGCCCTAGGGAAATAGCCCTCACTCAGACACTTCCCAAAGATCGACTCCAAGTATTCCGGTATAGCCTTCCAGATGGCCCTGGCCATCTCTCCAGTCATACCATCAATACCTGGCGATTTCCTACTTTTAACGCGGCGAAAACTGTCCGAAACTTCCGACCTCACCAAGTCCGGAGGGCCGACCGTTTCCTGTATAACAGGGGAACGACCAACTACCTCCATTCCCGGAAAAAAGACCCCCAACAGTGTGTCAGCGCATTCCCCCCATGAAGACAAATTAACATTGTCAACCTGGAGGCAAGCAATGTCAGCTACCTTACCTCTACCCCTGCAGATACGGTAAACCGTACCCCACGGGTCATCCCTATTGTCCCGTACGAAACTCCTCCACTCGTCCTCCTTAACCCTAACAAGCTTGTCCTTGTACGTCTTGAGGGCAGACAAATAAGTGGACTTGCGCAGAGCTAGATCGTCAGAACGGGCACGTCTGGCTCTCTGGAATAACCTCCGGAGGTGCCTGACGGACCTTTTCATCCTTTCCAGCTCGGCCGTCCACCATTTGACCTTACTAGGCGTCCTTCTAACAAAACGACCTAGTACGGCATCATTAACCGTGAGCAACCACTGGTTAATCATGCTGACCTGGTCATCTAACGTCAGTGCCCTATAGTCAGCCATCGGGCGCGTTAGCGCCGCCTCTCTAAATTCCCTAGCATAAAAGTCCCAGTCCACCCCGTGACTCCGCCATCTAAGAGGCAGAGGCGTCTCCCTCGTCCGTTCGCGTAAGGTGACCATAATCTCAATCGGATTATGATCACTTACTCCCCATTCGTCACAAACCCTCCACCTAAGTCCAAAACACGTCAATGCCGCGCTATTCGCGAGCGTCACGTCAATGTCACTATTACCATTTGGACCATCAAAAGTATACAACTCACTCGGCTCATTGACAACAATGAGACACTTTGTGACCAGCCATTCGCTAAGCATTACTCCTCGCATAAAGTTCGGATGTCCAGAAACATTTCTGGGCATCTTAGAGAACCACATACGAGAGCATGCATTTGCGTCAAGTCCGAGGATAACAGGAATACTACTCCCAGAGAGTAGCACCGTATCCATGTAGCTTAAGTATGCATCCAAAGGCTCCCTACCTACACAGTAGATGCTAGCCAACAACATCTTCCCAAAGTCGCACTCCACAGAAATGCACACCCCCCATTGGCTACTACTAACTAACATTACGTCCATGTCCCTATCATCAACTACAATAGCCGAGTTTCCCCTCACGTCCGTATAAACTCGCATCCCCCCCGGCAAGCCCCTCACGCAGCCATTCGCGAAATATGGCTCCTGCAAAAGCGCAAAACGAACCCCACGACGCCGCATCGCCTGTCCCAACTCGCACATCACCGCGTAGGCACCTTGGCAATTTAACTGAAAGATCGGGAAACCCTCCATGTTTAATGCCTAGCGTTCACCCTTGCAACCGCGGCCGCATAGACCGGACACACCATCGACATCATAAGGTGGTTCGAGGGCAAGCCCTTGAACGCACAATTCCGGCAACGAATTTCATTCTGGCACCTAGGGGCACCATGTCCCATCACACCACATCTACGGCACACCTCATCATTCATACGGCACTCGCTGATACGGTGGTCGAAACCAAGGCACCGATAGCACGCAAACACTGGCTCCTGGATACGCACCAAAAATCGGAACCACTTAACGTAAACGCCAGTGGCCCTAAGGTGCTCCGCAACTCTCGGCGTACATTCCAGGTTAATATTAACTGGACCTCCATCTGCCCTCCAGGGCCTATTCACCAGTCTCACACTTTTACGGTAGGACTCAGGGGACAACATCTCCTTTAAGTTCAGCTCATATAACTCCTCCATGAACTCATCCGGGGTGATCTCTGCGTGCACACGCTGCACGGTCACCTTAGGGCCCAATTTATCTGCCGCCGACACCTGTAGTCCTACCTCCTCGAACTTCTTGTTCTCAACAATCTTCCTCCTTTCAGCTACGGAGGGAGTGCGAATTACCGCACCACCATCACGCGTTGGCCGTACCTCGTGCACACGTACACCCAGCGTTGGACCCACCTGCTCCACCACCTTGCTCACCACCTCCTTTGACGTAACAGGGGCACCTTTGCCCTTCACCACCACCGACCACGTCTCCACCGGCTTCGTTGCATATGGCAACTTAGGGGCCACCACCACCGCCTCAGGCGCCTTAGGCACAGCAAACACACCACCACCAGAAGAGGCCACTTTAGAGGGCCCAGCAGCCACACCGACATCCAGACGCCCCTTCAACCGCTCATTCTCTGCGATGAGCCGCATCAAGACCTCCTCATACTGCGCCGCGTAATCCAGCACCTCACTTGCCAGCCTGGTCGGCACTCCCTCCTTAACCACCACCGCCGTTAGACCTCTCGTAATCTCCTTCATCCCCGAGATCTCGCCATCCGCAGCCACCATACCTCCAACCTTCCTCCTGTTCCTTGATCTACGGGGACCAGCCACAGTGGACGCCGCGTCAGTAGTAACCACCACCTCGTCCTCGTCAACTGCAATCACACCCGCAACACCAGCAGCAGCACCAATACTACCAGTAGTAGCCATGGGAGCACCAGCAACACCAGCAGCAACAACCTCACCACCACTAGCAGCAGCAATACCACTTCCAGCCATAGCAGCAGCAGCAGCACGCTTAGCCTGGGGAGAACCAGGCTTAAACCTCTTCTTAGCGCCCATCTCACCGTCCTCAGCACTCGAAACCTCACTATCAGTGTGACGAATTTTCGGCACACTGACAGGCGGGACACTCCTCACGTCATCCGTGGTGACATCAGAAGCGTCACCCTTCGGCTTCCTCCTAGCCGGAGGCATCACCAATCGCCAATCAACAACACCAGAAACTCAAAAAGACCAACCTCAAAACTGCCAAGTCGTCAACCAAATGTCCAAATAACCCGAACAACCGAAACCGAACCGTAAAATCAGAGAAAAACCAAAAATAAATAGCCAAAAGTCCAAAACACCAATCGCCACGAATGAACCGCACTCTGACAGAAATGTAGTAAGCAGCAGTTGGAAAAGCTTGTTTCCCTTATGGAACAAAATCCTTTGTTGGCAAAAGGAATTTTTACAAAAGTTCAGGCTACAGGTACAGGCCAGTTCCAGCAAGCGTTCATCTTCATCAGATGAATCATCGTACCATAATTCCGTCGTAGTCATGTATTATATTAGTTTTATTTTTTAAATTTGTTAACAAAAATTTTTTATTTAAAGTGACAGCTGATAGAAAATGTACTACTGTGATTAAACTAAATCACAATAGTACTTTCTTTCCGAATGTGTGCCATAATACCAAATGAAAATTCGTTCGATCAACTAATTCGACTGCTGTTGAAAATCGAATTAAGTTCATAATAGGCACCATTGTTTAGAAAACTTAAAAAAAAAAAAAAAAATCGATGAAGTCGTGTGGGCTGTCAAATTTTTTTTCGTAACACTTTTTCCACACTTTTACATGTTACTTGAGTTTTTGACATGTATTAACACAAAGTATAATAGTAATATAACTAGCCTTTAGAAATATGTTAAATTCTTGGAGTAGAAAAAAATTAACTCCAAATGAAAAAGTAACAATGATTTGATTTTTAAGCTACTGGCTCTATAGATAGCTTAGGTTTAGTTATTATTGCACCATTTCGAATTTAATTTTTCAACATTAAGCAATAGTTAATTTATTAAAATAGGTAGCTAAAAACATTTTAAATCTATTGCTAATGCTACAGAATTTGTTTGAAAACAGTGACTCGCGATATAGAAATAAAATTGTAGAATGTAATTGTAACATTTTAAACAGTGATCAAAAACATTTAAAATCAATTATAGACTTTAAAACGTTAAGGTTTAAACAGAGTGTTTAAGTCATATACATATTTATGATGTTTATTAGTTTAAGAAAAGAAAAAATTGAAAAAATTTAATAATAGTGTACTTAAAAATATTTATGTAACTGTTGTTTATTTCATTTTTAATTTTTTTTATCACGATTTATGTTTTAAACGATTAGTTGTTTAAAACAAGTGACAACTGAGAACGAAATGTGATAAGAACTTACTTTTGGTATTTTTTCTTGTGATAAGATTGAAAAAAAATCTATATATTTGTTGACCTATAACAAGTAGATAGTTTCTTTTTTATTACAATTTCTCTGATATTGTTATTCGTCGTCAGGGTTGCCAGAAAGTGGATTTCATTAAGGCAACCTAAAACGGAAAGAGTTCCAAAATTTCATTACTGCCTATTTTACGATTTCGAAATAATCCTTTTTTCGTACAACTGCCTTTAAAACGAAAACACAGTTTTGGAATTTGTTTTTGTGTTAAATGTTATTTTCGCGATAAATGTGATTTTTCCAAAGTTTTAGAATTTTTAACATGTTCAAGGATTTTTAATCATATTACACTTTGCAATATTTCGGGTTTTTTTTCTGTGAAATGTTAAAAATTATATGGTTGAATAATAAAGATTAATAAAAGGTTGAAATTGATTTTTTCCCTCAAAAATTTTGGCAGAGATGTAGTTGCCATCGGCGAATTGTTTTCCAAAAAAAATTGTTTTCAAGAAAATGGTTCATATCAGGTATTGAATATAGGCGGTCGATTTTAACTCTCGAAGAAATTAAATTTTTCTTTCAAAAATATAATTGAAACCTTTATGCATTTTGGCAAGAATAGATGCAAAATCTGGCGACACAAAATAAAGCCTACTGAAAACTTAAAAAAAAATTAACACCAAATTCTTATGATTTAACCCCCAATTAAATAAATAAATTATTGAGCTTTAATTTAAAAAAAGTTGGAAAAAATTAATTTAAGGTCCAATTAAATAATTCCCAAAAAAATTAAATAGGTAAGACATAATTGGGTACATTTTATTTGAAAATTTTAAATATTTTAAATATGGCGCTGCGAAGCGTGGCTGAAGGCCGGCTATCAGGGAAGCTTTAGTTAGCAAGGCCGGTGCTGTTATTCCATAAGGATTTTCTCCACCGTGGTATAACAATACCGGCTTCGCTAACTAAAGCCTATAGTACACGGCATGTAAAAATAATTTTGACGTCATCACACAACACGCAATGTTTATTGTGGCTTTGCATTGACGTCAAAATTACGTCAGAACCACATTCGCATGTGTATTTTTACATGCCGTGTACTATATGCTTAAGGCTTCCCTAAGCCCTAAGCCGGCCTTCAGCATGTCGCAAGTATTCTCTCATCTTTAGTTTAGCAAACACCGACTTCGGTAACTAGATCTTCTCTGCATGGATTTTTTTCTCTGTGGCATAACAACACCGGCTTCGCTAACTAAAACTTCCCTGCATAGCCGACCTTGGGGCCACATTTCGCCAAAGTTTTGTTAAAAAAATTTAATTTAAAGAAAATGAAATAAGGCATAAAATAATATTAAATAAAGCCCAAAAACATTTTAAATTTAATGAACCCCAATTTGTTCTGTTGTTTAAAATTTGTTTTGTTCGTTGTTCCATAATGAAATAAAACCCAAATTAAAAAATTAAACACAACCAAAACAAAATTAAATTTTGCCTAATTGTTTTGGGTTTTATTCATTTTCTAAATTGGGCCTTATTTCGTGTCGCGGCAAAATCTAGCATTGCAAATTATTAAATGGCATCACTGTTTATCGTTTACTCTCATTTTTTTTATCTTATGATCATGAAAACTCAGAAATTTGACCATTAATTCAATGATAACTAGAAAATTACATTAATTATATGAGCATACATTTCTACTTGCACGGTAAAACTTACATTTATAAGATTGTTGGTGTCGTTTAAACCCCTAACAAACTACTCAATTGCATTCAATCTACAATTTATTTTATTTTATTTCATTCGATTCAATTATGGTTTTTACGTAGAGTGGACATCCACTTTTTCTCTTTACTTGATTTGAGCGATAGAAAGTCATTAACTCATGCACGTTGCCAGTAATTTAGAGGTTTAAGATAAAAGTGCAAGAAAATAAATATTTACAATCGTATCTAGTATATTTATAATGGTGTAATGCACTTGGAGAAATGTATTTCCATTAGAGAATTTACACCACCATACTTGATTTAATACGTAACACTATCCAGGCTGCCCGCGTTATCGTTAAAATGTTATTTTTTTTTTTTTTTTTTTTTGAAAACAAGTAAGAAATTAAAGTCGCCCAAGCCCGACCATATGATACCCTACAGCATAGTATAAAAGAACAAATTTTTGCAAGTGTACCCTATTTGGGACCAAAGAAAGCCAGAACAAAATTATGTAATTGAGTTTAAGATTCATATACAAGTTCTTTATGCCGTATTTTATATGGATAACTTCATCTATACACAATTTGTTTGCCTTTAAGTGATTTAAGGAAGGGGTTTTATATGAGACCTATCCCAGTAAAAAATGTGCTCCAAGCAGGTTTTATATATGAATTCATACCTCAAATCGCTTCAAACCTGCTGATGGGATGCCTGATTTTTGTATGGAGTGTTCCCGGTTGGGAGGACTATTTTCTGCTGACAATAAGCGCTCCTTTTAACATAATAAAACACGCAAACAAAGCCCTCCTAAAGCGCTTTTTTAAGGGCTAACTATATTAAAATATTCATTTTTGTTTTGCTTTTACTTGTTTAAATGCCTTTTTTAAGCATTTTCGTAAACCATAACATATTTTTATTTTGTTATCGCTTTAAAACCTTCTTCGTTGCAGCACTAAAATAGCAGCTATTTTTGTATATTTTATTCATTATCATTTACTGCTGTATAAGAGCTCTCTTATTGAAGCGCTCAATTATGCGCTTTTTCTCTTAAGTGCTTCAAAAAACACAAATTTTTTTTACTGGGATGGTTAATATTGGACTCACCAGCACAACATTTTGTTATGAAACAGTAGCTATATACATATAAATTTATTGTCGCCAATTTTTATGTAAATACTAACATTAAAATCTATTTTCGGGAGTAGTATTTGTATGGGAGCTATGGTAAAATGTGGACTGATTCCAATAAAATTTGGTAGATGATTTTGAATAAAATGAGTTTAGAAAAAATTTAATTTTAATACCAACATAATAAGATGGTTTCCGGAAAGAATCTTGTATGAAGGCTCTGTGAAATTATGGACCGATTGTGCCAATTAGAACATATGTACCAAATTTCATCAAATTATCTCCAAAATTGCGACCTCAGAAAGTGATTCTGAGTCAATCGGTATACTTAAAGGTGGGTCTAGGACCAATATTTTCAGCACGAATCTCCAGTATTGTGTTGTGGATATAAATAGTTGATATCTTTGACAAATACTTGCTGATCTGTTTATTTAATTTGGTGCCCAAGCAAGTTTGGACGTTTACGAAATGAAAACAAATTTCTCAAAATTTCAAAATTTGTTTTTGTTTTAAATGTAAGTTAAACGAGTCACTTTTGCGCTCGCGTTCTACAAACAGGCAGTTAGTTAGCAATTGGGGATTTTCGAATTCGGAATTTTTACTTTGGTCAATATAGAAAACGAAAAAATGCCCAAAAATTTTTCTTAACTATGATAAAAATTAATTATTACCTAATAACTACGAAAAATCGCCCAAAAAAATTTTGTTATATTTCCTATGCAAAATCACCCAAATTTGTATGGAACTTCACTTTGGGTGATTTTGTTGGTAGCCAATCGAATATGCTTATAAAAGCGCATTAAGAGGGTTTATGCGATCTTTATTTAGTCCTAACCTGAAGATTATTTTTTTTTTGGCTCTTCATTGCTTTTTCCGATTTAATGTGGAAGATATGAAAGAAAAGTTAAAGCAGTATATACAGAAACTCTGGTAGGTTAAAGTGTTATCATGAAATTATGATTTTTTCTTAAAGTTTTATATTTTTAGCCAAACAAATTTCAAATCAATTTTTCCCTGACAGGAAAATGGTGCATTTTGTTCGAGGTTGTTGATTGTTTTAAACACTTAATATAATGCGACACATTAATATAAAATGTATTATACAGTTCAAAAAATTCTGTACATATTTAAACGATAATTTTAGCCATTGTTTATTTATCTTTATTATTTAATTGCTATATTTTTTCAAGTACAATGAACTTCAAAAATTGTTTTTAAAATAAAAATTAATCTGTAGAAAAGTTTTAAGCCGATATAAATATAATCTGCATACTGCATATAAGTAATTCACTCATAAGTTTTTCTGACGTAATTATCCTTAATATTTCATAAAAAATTATAAAACGTGCTTAATTTATCAGACATGTTCTGGAAGCCGAATTCGAGTGAAATTTAAATCGAACAAATTTTGAAAACGATGCAGTGTTTAAAGTTCATTAAAATATTATAAGCTTTATACTATGAGTACAGCTTATCTTTATCAGAACTACTACTCTTAAAATTAGGAAAAAAAAACTACGATAATTTTAAAAACAAATCGAAGTCACGTGAAATTGATATTGAACAAAATTTGAAATTTATTCTGTGTTTAAAGTTTATAAAAATATTTCGTTTTATATGCCTCATATTTTGAGGTCCACTAACCTTTACCTCTACCTCTTTTCAAATCAGGAAATAATGCGTTATTTCACATGATTTGGATTTTCAGAACATGTTCCTAAAAATTTAATTATACCCACCACAGTAATAGAAAGGGTATTATGCGTTTGTGCTGATGTGTGTAACACTTAAAGAAATTGGTCCCAGACTGCCTTTTAGGAGACTGATCGACTCAGAATCACTTTCTGAATCGATCTAAAGAAAGTAACAGGTCGCGATTTAAAAGATAGTTTGAAGAAATTTGGTACATAGGTTTCAATAGTCATTACGACTAAGCCTGTTGAAAATGTTGAGAATCGGTCCAAAATTTCACATGGCCTTATCCTTTCCGGAAAAGTCGTTTTGTTCATAAGTTATATTATTATTTTGGTATTTAGATTAAATTTGGTCCAGACTTATTTTGTTGCAAAATAATATTACCAAATTTTATTGCAATTCGTCCATATTTGACCATAGCTGCCATACAAATACCAATCCAAAATAGAATCCCGAAAATAGCTTTTAGTGCAACAACTTTCTTATAAATGTTGGTATTGACATACAAATTGCCGACAATAACTTTGACGAAGGTACTTAATATGTCGTTTTGTGGTGGTAGGTCAAAAATTAAGCATAGGTCTCATATAAACCACCTTCCACATAAAATCACCAACTTAAAAGCAAATAAATCTCATATAAATGAAGATATCTAAATAATATTCTGCACCAAGAACTTTTACATGAATCTTAACCTCATACGAGTAATATAATTTTATCTTAATCTCATAACATAATTTTGTTCTGTCGGATCCATGACTGTCAATGTGTCCTAAATAGAGTACACTCTTGAAGTTTTGTGTTTATATTCTGTGGTGTAGAGTATCAAATGGTCGGGATTGACCGATTATACTTTCCTACTTGTTTTAACTAATTTTTTTGTAGCGTTCAAAGTCTTGTTTTAATATTTAGTTAGTTTTAAAATTTAACATGTTTTGTGGAGACAATCACTATGTTAAAATCATTTTTTCAGTTTGTGTTCATTAATGAATTGTTTTATTTATTTTTCTAAAGTAAAAGCTATTGCTACTTACCAAAGTTCAAAAAAGTTTTTATTATATTCATATTCGGCTATTTAATTTATCGAATAACTGTTGACTCATGCTAATAAATTGTAAAAATGTTAATGACATAATTTTTTTTGGCGCTGAAATGATAAAGTTTGTTGTTATACGCACAAATCAATAGCGAATATCGCACTATGCGCTTGTGCTAATGTTTGTAACACCTCAAAATATTGGCCCTAGATCTTTTAGTAACCGATCGACCCAAAATCATTTTATCAGGCTGGTCTGATTCAAATCACGTGCTTTTAAAATCACACGTGTGATTTAGTGGTGTTCTGAAAATCACACCATTTTGTGTTTCTCACACCATTCTGTGTTTTTAAATTTCCTTGTACTTTTATATCGTAATATTAAAAGGCAAGTAATATTTACAATCAGCATTTCTAATATGTATTCCCTAAATATTAAATTTTTTTAACAAGACAGGTTAGTTGTTTCTTAACATAAGAATTATCCATTTTCATACGAAATTTAATTTTGGGTACAACTATTTTTAGTCAAAATTTATTATAATTTATAAAAATTTTTTAGTAAAATTAATAATACTATTCGCCCAAGTCTCTAAAATAAATAATGCTAAAAAAAGCTTAAAACATTTTCCAAAAATGCTAAACACAATGCCAAGTGCTAAATGAAAATTTTGCAGCTAAATAAAAATTTTTAATGCTAAATTTAGCTGCAAAAATGCCAAAATGGCCACACTGATTGCTACAGAGTAAGCATATGGTCCAGATTTAAATATAGGGTGCTTTTTAAGAGGTAAACATGGAAAAATTGGAACTTTTTCTCTTTTTGATAAATGTAATTCGTTTACAGATTGCATATGGTCCAGTGGTTGGAATATACACATTTAAGAACCCCTTCACATGAACAGCTGAATGTCGGTTGCCCAAGAGTATCGAGGGATCATAACGTATATGTATGTGTTGACGAAAAATAATTAATCTAATAATGTTGAGCTATATTTAGTTAAATTTATTAACACAGGGACAAATAACCGAATTACGACGACAAAAATGGAATTTTTTATTTTGTTGAATGTAACCAATATTGCACTAATGTGTTCTATATACCAGTACGCAATCAACCTATAAATATTTATTTTTTTAACGCATCACATTAGTCTGTACGTGCGTGAAAAGTATTATTATCTGTTACACGCACTTATACCTGACAGCAACATCTATAGCGTTTATTGTTGCTACACTCGACAATTTTTTTTTGTAAATTTACAGTTTAAAATTTTGTAAATATATTTTTAAGCATCAGTAGAGCGATTCACTAACTTTTTTTACGATAATCGTATCGTTAAAATAAAATTTATCGAATTTGCTATTCAGTAACATTTTTAACTATATTCGCTGTCGATTAAAGTCAGCTGTTACCTTAAGCAGTTTTTTTTCGTAATTTTAAAGACAATAATTTACGTACGTTGTGTTTATTCAATCGATAAAAAGTGTATTTTATGTTGTGTATCTATATTAAATTCAAAATGTACAAAAAAAGAAAATCATGAACAAAAAAAAAATTCTAAATGGAAAATTCCCAAAATAAAATACGTAAACAGTAAACTAAGCACAATTAACAGCCTGTTTTTGTAAAACAAAAGTGTTCTCACTTGAAGTTTTCGTATTAAAACGAAAACGTTTTAAATATGGTTTTTAAAAAACATTTAAAAGCTTTCGTCTATTCATGTTTGACATAAATAGAGCTTTTTTCTATCGTTAAATAACGTTATTGCCAATGCGTTTATTTTTGTACCTTTTTATGCTTTTTACATATGTATGTATAAGGATTTTGTGTTCAAGGTTAACCCTGGCTTTTGTTTACAAAAATAAATTATAAATTTAAAAAACAAAAACTTCTATAAAAAAATGTTGGTAAATGTTAAAACTAAAAATGTTGAATTAAAATGTTTACAAAAATTGCAATTAATAAACGCAATATATGAAGACGATATTTTGCTACACATCAACATATAGAAATGGTGAAGGTATTTCCGTGATAGCACTAATTTTTTCAAACATATGGAAGAACTTACATACACACATACATACATACTTATGTACATACTTGTTTCTAGAATTTTTTGAACCTGTAAATACATATTTATGTTATTAGTAGCATTTAACCCGCTACTTTATTAACGTCTCCTCTTCTTTCGTAAGCATATTTTTATGCCAATGTTTATTTTTTATGATCATGTTTGTGTGCCTAAGGTTATAGTTCTGCTCAAGGTCTATCCATTAGGTCTGCTTAAGGAGCCAGATGTTTATTTGGTTTTTTCCTCAACCATGTCAAAAGTTGTTTACATTTTGCTTATACATGTATATTTTTATTTACGATTTTTGTTTTTTGCCACACATACATGCATACAAAACACGTTTTTCCTTTTGTTTTCCCTATGTAGTAGTAAGATTTTGACAACCGTGAGGAAAATTACACAAACAAAATGCCTGTTGTTTTTTGTACTGTTGTATTGTTGTAGCGGTAAGCAGACCTATTGGATAGGCCTTGGTTCTGCTACTAACATTTTTTATGTTATGGGATGATAATCACTCAGGACCTTGCAGCTTAATTTTTAGTCTCTTCAAAGTACCAAAAAAGAAATTACCAATTTCGCCCCTTAAATGTTTTAATTTCGAAAAAGTGCCAACTTTGGCTTTGCATTTTTTAGATAAGTTTCAAATGTGATATAACTTTTATTTCTATGTTTATTGGCCTTAAAGATAGGGGGATGACAAAAAAAGTACCAAAATACTCCCTGAAAGAGCAAAATTTCGAAAAAGTACCAGACACTCGTCCACTTAAGTTTTTAAAGACAACGATAGGTATTACATTTCATTGTATCTCTCTTAGTTTTGGAAATATAAGGTTACCGAATTCACCCTTTTTAACCCCTAAACATTTGACTTTACAAAAATCCCGTTTTAGTGGATATATTTGGGAAGAGTCCAGCCACCGGTACAAATTTCAAGTTTTTAGCTTCAGGCGTTTAGGCTGTGCGATCATAAAGCAATCAGTCAATAATGTAACAATTCTATATAAATATACATATATATAGATACACAAACCTTTAATAATATTGTAAATAATTTAGGGTTCTTTCAGTATAATACCCTTTTTATTTTCAATTTATTTTATATATTTTTTTAAACGAATGCCTTTTACTTATCGTCTTCTTTTGGCATTTGTGTTCATTTATTACGAAGATGTTCATTTTATAAGAACCAAACGTGTGTGGAAAAAAGGAAAGCTTTTTCAGTCACTCACCTAAAATGTGTTTTAATTTTATGAAAACCTAAATAAGTTTTCGTTCGTTTTTTTTACGAACGAACAAACATTTTCATTTTCTAAAAACAGGCTGTTAATTTGTTTTTTCTTTATTCTCTTTTGTGCTTTTCGTTTATTTTAACATTTTGTAGACAGAGATTTTACAAAAACTACAGCTGTTTACAATCGTAAAAACTTAATTACAGAATCACACTATCATTACTGCAAGCGAATATATATGTCGACGAAAATTACGATTGTCGGATCGTTAAAAGTTAGTGAATCGCACCACAGGTATCTAATTTAATTTGCAGTTATTATTAAAATAACAATTATATGTAGTGTAGGTATAGTATACTGTTTTTATTATGCAATATATCGAAAAATTTACTTTAACTAGAGCTACAAAAAAAGTTCCAAACAGTTCCATGACTTTTCCTTATAAGTTAAAAAAACAACTACTAGTAAGTGTAAAAAAGTCAAGTGGTGGCTCCCCCGTTTCCCCTTTCAATAAATAGAGCCTATTTTTCTTAGATAGTACACCTAATTCTGAAAATCCCACATGCAAATGACATTTCTTTTAATTCGCTAAATTTTACATTCTGTGCAGTATCTTCACAAAATACTTGTGTGCACCACTGATGTATACTTAAACTGCTACGAAAAAATATAATAAGGGGAATTCCGTAACTAAATTTTAACTAATAGAACTGCAATAGCAAAATTTTTCATTCAGTGCCGTGTTCTTACAAGATATTTGTGTGAACGAAAATATATTAGGAAGGGCAATTCCGTAACTAAATACATTGGGTATATTGAGATATATGTATGCTTTGAAGAAGATGAAAATGAAGAGAAAGGAGATATTTGATGTACTGAAAAAGCAACAATTTTATAATACATATGATGTCATCATCAAAGTGTAATGAACAACTATCACAGTATATTTTGGTTAAGTAGTATCATCACGAGTGGATCAAATTTAAATAAAAAATATAATTATTAATTCCGCTTTTTATAAGTATTCTCGTTTTAAGTTTTTAATTAGGCCTAATGTTTTGAAATTTGAATTTTTGATTTTTAAAAACTGACATCAAAAATCCCATGTAATAAGTTTTAATTCGATAGATTTTTTAAAAATTGTATGCCATATTGGATCCGCCATTTTAAATTTTTAAAAACTGACATCAGATTCGTAATCAGCGTTCCTGAATCCATATGAAGTAAATAATTTTGTCGCACAAAATTTTCAATGTGTCCCTGTGTGCGGTGTTTGAAATGGCAAACTTTTTGATAATTTTTGTTAATTTTTGTTATTGGAAAAATATTACAATCTTCCATTTTGAAAATTTTATTAATAAATATAATCATTTTGGTAATAGGTGCAAAATCAACAAATTGTTTGCTTGATTCTATGAATTTGGTGATTATAAACAATTTTTAATTTTTTCAGTGTAAATCTTGCTCTAATTTGCACGTGAACGAAGTCACGGGTAAAAACAAAACTAATAACTTAAATTTTCTAAAATACAAGTCATTGAAATCATAAAACTATTTTCTCGGATATCACCGGAGAATTTCCGCATATAAACTCCCCTGAACAACCAGACACCGAAAAGTTTTTTCTATTCAGAAAACTTTAAATTAGGGGTTTTGGCAAAATTCTAAACTTGTTTTATAATGTAATTTAGTTTTTAAATAACTTTTAAGTTGTTTTGCTTACATGTGTAAACTTTATTTAAGAGTCAGGCTTACATTTATTTCATTTTTGGTCTGAAGGCTTTTTGTTACAATATTTGAATAAATAAATGAAAATAGGACTTTTTTTGTGTACTGAACAATGATAAAAATTACACTTCTCAATTGACGACCAATTTTTTTTAAGACTTTTAGGTGTGTCGCACGAAGTAATCAAATTCGTACGAAAGTGAAAATACAAACGTCTTTACCTTCTCTAGAAAACGTAAAGCGGTACGAATTGAAAAATTTGTAAATTTTCACTCACTTTAGTAGAAATGATGTGGTGGCATATCTGAATATTTTTCTAAAATTGTAACTTTTTGTGTTTTTTCTAAAAATAAATTTTATAGATTTTTATTTTGGAAACAACTTTTAATATACTTATCGTTAGCAACAATGCAAAAAGGCGTAACTAACAAAAATGCAAAATCGAGTTTTTGATTGATTTTTATGAATGACATTAAACTACATGTCATTCATAAATTTTTACAATTTTGCGATCGAAAATTACACTCTTATTGACATAAAACAAAGGGACGTAACCTCAAGTGTGGTTATTTGGTTAATACAAAACGACGTAATTATGTATTTTTTCTAACAAAATATAATGAAATGGGTTTCTTTGAAGAAATCCATGGCGACTAATCAATGCATGTTTTTCTGACATGAGAAAAAACTTCTTTAAAAATATTTATAGTTTTCATTTTACAAAGATTTTTGCTTCTCCTGTAAAATCATATTTTTGTTAGTTACGCCTTTTTGCATTTTAGCTAACGATATGTTACAATTGTTTTTTAAAAAAAGCTTTGAATATGAGGTTGTGGAAAATGTTTTTTTTTTTGTCCAGAAGCTTTTAGTTTACAAGATATAATAAAGCTTTTATAATGTTTGTGTTTATATTTAAGCAAAATATACAGTGAGTTTTTTTTAGTGATACATTTTACACAAATACACCTCGTCAAAAAATTCAATGCAATTGCATCAAAAATAACGGATTTACAAGCAATTTAACATTTTGATACATACAGTTTCTATTATGTTTTTATCTTCTCTTGCAAAGTTCCAGTTATGTGAGTTTGGCCCTGTCTACATAAGACCAACGAAATATTTTCAAGGGATTTTCCAATAAAAGCCATTTTCTCCAGATTCCATCGACATAATAATATTAAAAGTTGTGTACTATTACATATAAACCCTTTAAAGCCTTTTTTCTGACGCATAAGATTTATTTGGGAATGAAAACGGCGTTTTAAAAATGCGTTTTTTATTATACAATATTTTTATTATATACGATGAAATCTATGTATATTTATAAATAGTTAATTGTAATCATAAAGGCGGAAGAATTTTTACTTTATAGTGTGTCGAACACAAGTTTCTCCTAATCAATTTTCTACGCATTGCCGTTCTTTTAGCCGTGCGGAAAGGGTTATAGTTACGGTGACAATCCGTTCTGTAATATGGGCAGTTCCAGCGAAAAGTTTACTTTTTGTAACGTAACGCCAGAAATAATTTAAATTTTTTCTCAAAAACTTGTATATGTATAATTTACTTTTTTATATATTTGTGTAAAGCGCAGCTTGCTATACATTAATTTACAAAAGGGATAACATTTGAACAACGTGGTCCTAAAATACAAAAAGTAGACTTTTCGCTGGAAATTCCCATATGTACTTTAAACGAGTAAAGATTTTTAAATTTGCTAACTTGGAAAATTAATCTTTATAAGTCCAAAGCTTATTAAAAAAGGTTTTATACAAAAAGTCTTGCTCAATTCGCGAACTTATGCAATTTTGTAATGCAAGTCAAAATCCACTTCTGTTTTTTGTAACGTCACGTCAGCGCAATTTTTGCTTATATCTTCAAATCCTTACGGTTGATTTTTGTAAATTTTTTTTCTTAATAAAGTGCTACTTCATTACTTTGCAAATATAAAAAAACATTTTTACAAATTTGACTTCTTCATTAAATTTTTTTACATTTCGTCTTACAAATATCACGTCACGTCGCAATGGAAATGCCCATATACAGAACAGTTCTGTATTATAAAGCTTTGTTCTGTGTGAATTAGTTTTTAGTAAAAATCTTTAATTGCTCTGTTTTAAATTTAATGTTCTGTATTTGTACTTATAAAATAACTTATTGCTGATAACTTGTACAATTTTTCTTTCATTCTCTAAAATCCGTGAACATTTAATTTAAAAACGATAAAATAGAGGCTGAGTTCCCAACAGGCGCGGATTCAGGGAGGGGGGGGGAATTTCCTTTTTTTTTATTTTATAAAAATATGTTTTGCTTATTTCGATAATACACGAATTTCCGAATGTACAAAATTTTTGGAAATCCCATCAAGTTTTTTTTGTTTTTTATTGAATCTCTAATCGAATTTTCAATAAGTATTCAAGTATTTATCCTGATAGTTATATATTTCCAATGAAACATCTAGTTTACTGTATTTAAATACATATTATTATACATTCAATCCCAGCAAGTGCCATCTAAAAATAAAGGTTTGGGTTGAAAATGCGAGCGGTTGAGTTATTAATAAGCTTTAGTATATGCAATATTTTTATTTGTGTTATGATAATTATTTATTATATACATTTGAATATAACCGTTTTTCGTATCATCGTTTCGTCATAGTAGGCTTTGAATTTGAATTTTATATGTATTGCCATTCTACCTTCACATATATACATATGCATTGGTCTAGTAAAAGTTCACCAAAGAAGAATTATATAACTGTAAAATTTCAAGTGCATTAATAAGAAAAGTTCTTTGATATACAAAAATATATAACAATCAGTGAAACAATGGTGAGTCCGTAATTTATTTTTAATATAATTTACCTATATAAGTATATTGTATATCATTTAATCGTAAAGGATGTAAGTCCAATGTATACATTTTAAAGGAGAGAGAAAAAACTTTCTAAAGTCTTTAGTTCTGAATATATTTTAAGTCTGTAAATCCAGTTTTGCTTCATTGCAGACTCTTAATTGGCTTGTAAACCAACTAAAAATAATACATTTATGTTTTACATAGCTTTTTGTGACTTATCACCTTTTCAATTATATATTTTATACTTTAAATGTACATTTTAGTATGTCAATTTGCAAAAAAAAAAAAAAAATATACTATAAAATTATATTGTTTATTTCAAAGTTGTCTATTAACAAATATTAACAAATTTTTTTTTAAATTTTCACATTTTAGTGGGCCCTAGCGCTTTTTCTTTAGCATTTTAGGACTTAGAACTTTTACATATCGTTGCAAAACAAGAACTAAAAAAAAATATTTATATTTTTTTCCGCAAACGATGTATTTTTGTTTACTCTATTGAACTGCATCAAAAACTTAATTTTCAAAAATTAAAAATTAGCGCATTTACGACTGAAGGTATGTATGTATGTGCAGCCAAAATTATTTTGTCTTTCCACTGTTATAAGTTTTTAAAATTCCTTTCTAAATAAAAATAATTTAAATAAAAAAATTAACTGTAATCAAGATTAAAACCCAAACAGTTCGACTATAAATCATAACTTAATTTTAAAATTAGTGAACATATTCCTTCTTCCAAAATTTTGTTAACAATTGCATATGTTTTTTTTTTGTCGAAAAATTGTTCAAACAATTTAGTATGATGTACTCAAATTAATTGTTTCAAATAAAAAAAAAACATTAAAAATAAATAAAATTATTTTTATAGCAAAAACGTATTTAAAAAGATTAATTTATTTTAATTTATATTGAACTGATCTTATATTTTATTTTACCTTATTGTTGAGTTTTTTTAATACAATATCAATATATCGTTTTTAATAAAAATTTTTTTAAAACAAATTATTTACTCGTTTTGTATCATAAAAAAATCCCCCCCCCCTAAGACTTAAGCTGGATCCGCGTCTGGTTCCCAAACAGCATAATACTTTTTAGCACAAGTCAAAAATGCATCATCAAGTTTAACGATGAACAGTTTTGTTATTATGTATGCATCGAATACTTTTTTGGTGCACTTTGGGACAAATAACATTGTAATAATTCACACGGTTGAATTGTAGCATGCAGTTCAAAAAGAAAGTTTTTTTGCAACCGACGTTTTGGAACTCAGCCTTATTTATGCCTAACTTATTATTTGGACCACTCCAGTCTTAAAATTTTAAAAATACTGAGATTTTCGGTTTTTGTTGAACATTTTGCAATATTCTAACTGGATAATAAATTTCAAATATCCTTTTCTACGAGTAATACTTTTCAAACTTCAAGGTCATCACGTTTATTATTCATTGAAATTTAAAGCAAGAATTTAAATTGCATTTTTGAAGATTTCAACATTAATTTAATTATGCACTTAATACACTTGTGGTTGCCTCATCACGGCAAAGGTTCGTATCATCCCATAAAAGAGATAGTTGGTCCAAAGGCGAATTCATGTAAATGGTGGTGGCAATACCACAACACGTTAACAATAACTTTAATCACTATGTTCTATCATAACGTCAGATATTTAAGCTAACTATTTTTCATTGTTTTTTTTAAATTCGTTCCTAGTTATTTTTAAAAAAGAAAAACCTACAAAGTTTTTCATAAAATTAAAAAAAACAAACAAAATTTTCGCAAATAAAAGCCTTTTATAAAGAAATATATTTTAAGCTCATTGCACACATTAACATTCTAAAAACTGACATTATTTACTTACATTTTGCAAAAATAATAATAAAATATTTTTTTTAAATACCGTTTTGTTAATTTCGTTATTGTGACAAATTGTTTAACAAAGTTGCCACCTGATTGAAATTTTTAGCAATGTTGCAAAAATTGAGTTAAGTCACCGTCCAGACTTGCAGTCGCTGCAGCAATTCTTGAGGTTATAGGTGAGAGGGGTGAGAAGATTGGGATACTTTAACTTAAAGTTTTTAACTTAAAGTTGGCTGTAGGTGTATTTGTATTTATATAAAAAATATAAAAAGGAGAAGAGGAAAGATAAGATTTTTATCTTATACTATAATTTCATAATCTGGAAACTGATGCATTTTCAACGCAAAATTTTTAAAAATTGCAGCAACAAAAATTGCTAGTCAGGACGATGACTTACTGAATTTCTGTATTGTTAACACAAGCAATAAACTGTGCCAGTAAAGTTAACGCTAGCCCTAATCTTTAAAAGTAAGAGAGTTGCACTACAGCTGTGTTTTCAACTCCACCTGAAAAGTGAATTCGCCTTGGTTGGACTCTTTTTATGTGTGGCTCTTCTTTCTGGACCACTAGTTGCACAATTTCAAACTGTTTTGTTGCTTCGCATTAAACCTCCTCGGTCGTGCAAAAGGGTCTTAAACTTAATAGTCTGTCAGACTATTCTGCGTTGACGAAAGGGTTTTATGGTATGTCAAACACAGTCTTTGCTTTATAAAATTTCTATCCAATAAACATTTTGTTTTTGCACCACAGATCTTTAAAAAAGTTTTTTTTTATTACATTTGCCAATTTCTACCTTAGAGTGCTTTGAAACCTAAAATAATATGACGTCCTCTAAACTGTGTGACCAGATCTTTAAAATTTTTAAAGCTAAATCTGGCATTAGACAAGGCCAGAAAATGCTAAAAATGATTTTAAAAAATGCTGAAAATAATGCTGAAATTTTTTATAGCTTTTTGTTAAAAATTGATTACCAGTATGAGATTTTATTCGAAACTAAATACATTTAGTGACTTATTTTTTGACGAAATTGAAATAAATGGTTATATCCAAACAAATGGGTAGATTTTGGTAACACATCTGATAGATATAATATGTAGCACAGGTAGTTGAGATTAAATTTTAAATAGAAGGGTCTCGCAAACCCCTTGCAAAATTTAAACGATTTTCTATTCTACACAAAATTTTTTAGATCAATTTATTTCTTATTGTTTAAGAAAAGTTGAAGTTTTAAAACTATTATTTTTTTCAGCAGTTTAAAGCAAACATTTTGTTACACAATTACACTATAGAATTGTTATCTAAATACAAAGTGAAATCTCTTTGTACTTTAATATCGTAATATTAAAGGGCAAATCATTTTTACAATAAACAGAATGAGGGAATTTCTAATATTCCCTTAACATAAGAAATATCCATTTTCATACCAAATTTCATTTTGGGTACAACTATTTTTAATAAAAACTTATTATAATTTAAAAAAAATTTAAGTAAAATAAATAAAACAATTCGTAAACATTTTTAAAATAATGCTAAAAATATTTTACAAAAATGCTACAAAAAATTCTAAAGTAGTGCTAAATGAAAATTTTGCAGCTAAATAAAAATTTTTAATGCTAAATTTAGCTGCAAAAATGCCAAAATGGCCACACTGCCTCTAAATGAAAGGTGAAAAAGTTTACTAACAAATTGTTGACCCTTGATAGTACCGTTACATCAATACATTTTAGAGATAAGAGAATTTTTGTAAAAGTTTAATTTGTGAAAATACCAAAAAATAAAATGTTTTGCGTTTTTTAAAGGCCAGTAAAAAAGCATTTTGTAGGTATTATAATTCTTTTGATAGGCACTTCGAAGCACTTTTAAATGATTAACATGTCATGAAATCAAAAATAACAGAGTTATTGCAGTTTAAATATCGAAGTCTTAACTGAAAACAAACATTTTGCCCCAAATTAAGGGGTTTATTTTCTAAAAAATCACTTCACCTTGCGTTGAGAAATTTTTCATATAAAATTTTTTTGCATTTTCAAAAATTTGTATGAAAATATTTTTCAAGTGAGGTGAAGTGTTTAAGAATAAAAACTTTATGAATGATATCAAATTGTATTAGATTACTGAGTTACATTAAATGTGCAGTGAAGGGCTAAAGTCTACTTTTGCAACCTACTTTTTCACAATTTTTGGGATTTGGTGACGATAATCTTTTAATACCAATAATTGAGTCACTACCAAATAAAATTATTTGAAAAAAAAAAAAAAAAAATTATAATAATTCAAAAACAAAAACTTAACATGGAAATTAACAGCGTCAAACTGTAAAAAAAACTAAAGTCTATTTATTTACATACAAAGTGACTACTTGAAAAATGTTCCAAAAAGCATTTCCACCCAAAAACTATACAACGAGCTTTGCATGAGAATAGCTTTAAAAGCAGAGTTGCACGTAACAAAATAGCTTAATCTGCCTAAAACCAAAAAGCCGGCCTAAAATTTGCTAAAACACAATTTAAAGGATACACATTTTTGGAAACGAGTCTGTTTTGCTGACGAGATCTAATACATTTTTTTTTGAAAGCGA
The DNA here is from genome assembly GCA_943735925.1 of Pollenia amentaria. Taxonomy (NCBI): domain Eukaryota; kingdom Metazoa; phylum Arthropoda; class Insecta; order Diptera; family Polleniidae; genus Pollenia; species Pollenia amentaria. The sequence continues at coordinate 178,609,709 of OX031007.1, read as the reverse complement.
TGGACATTCCAAAGTTTGGAGAAAACTTAATACAGTCTTAGATCCAAAGAATATTATACCCACAGTCAAACATGGAGTTGGAAATTTTATGGTTTTGGTGAGCCATGGCATCATCTGGATGTGGAAATTTAGTTTTTATTAAAGACGCATTGGACCGATATCTTTATCAGAACATTTTAAAACATAATTTGAAACCAGCGGTTAAGAAATTGTTCGTGAATGGCTTCTATATTGTGGTCCCAGACAACTCTATTCCCCACCATAATCATCGCATTTAAATCATTAAGAATACATCTGGGATTTTTTTTAGAGAAAAATTAAAATTTCTTTTAATGCAATTTTCAATTATATCGTTCCTTTTTTTACTGTATGTACACATTTGTCCTTTGATGTTTTGGTTATTATTGTTTTTGTTATGTTTATGAATCATATTTTTTTTGTTATAAATAAGAGTTTTTATTAACGCTTTAAATATTGGCATACAATTTTTTTTCAATATCGATACCAATTCCTAAAATTCTTAAAATATTAGGTTGCATGTAGACTTTTCGTCCTTCACTGTATATAAATACAAATCTTTTTTTTATAACGACAGTATGTATATAAAAACTTTTCGGGCTTAATAGATTGAAATAAAGTAACCGATTTACTACTTCAATCGAGAAACTGCGTTCACTAGCCATGGTCAACTATTATGCCAATAGCAAGACGGCTGTTTTTTTTTTTAATAAACACACGTTTGGCATTTTTATATTTTCCGTGTTTTGTTATTTTTGTTTTTTACCGCTTAATGTTTTGAAAATAAGTTTTTAACTTTATTGTTTATATACAATTTAGAATATATTAAAAAAATCGCACAAAATATAAGGAGTTAGAACAAGAAAAAATTTTTGTATAAATAAAAAATTTAAATAGTAAACAAACATTTTAACAATCAACTTTAGAAATCATAATAATACTAACAATTTTTATAAGAAAACAAATTCAATTTCAATTGTTACTCAATTATTTGTTCGATGCTCGTGTTGTAGTTGCACACTTTTTATCATGACACAAGGAAAGTAAAGCACGCGATAAATTAATTCTTTTATTTTAGTTTTACTTTTATTTTACACTTTTTCTTTTCTAATAAAAATATTTATATTGTAGTCAATAATAAACACAACTTCCACCAACACTTTTTTCAATACATAAATATAGACTGTCTCGTTATATATATTGAGGGAGCGGCAGTCTATGGAAAAAATAGATTTAACTTGATCTCAACCGATCAACGCGTTGAAAACAACTAAAAAATATTCAACCGTTTTTTTTATACATAAAAGTGACTTGATTTTTGTCGATTTCAAACATTTTTAGCTGGCTCTCTTGCACGTTACCATTTTTAGTATTTCTCTTAATTGATACCAGCAAATATTAATTTTATTTTTTTATTTTTACGTATATGAGGAGGTCCATAACAAAATGCAACAATTCCACTCTAACATTTTTCTGGATATATAGAAGACAAGTCAGGGTTTACTCTTCACTATGGTGCGATAAGAACAGAAAGTTATATAAATACCGTTCTTTAGATAAAAATAAATCTATTTAGTGCCACGCCCAGTTCTCTAATCCCGCCCACATGTTGTCGGATGTTGTGTATGGATAACCAAGATGCTTGTACCTAACTTGGAAACTTTGGCTCTGGCCAAAACAAATAAAAAAGAACGGCAAAAACAACAAGGGAATAATGGGTTAAATTAGAGGCAGTCGTAGTTTTTGCTCATATCCCAGTAATTTATAGACCGATCTGACTGAATTTCAATAGCTGGCTCCCTTGCACATTGCCATTTTTAGTATTTCTCTTCATTGATCCCAGCAAATATTATATAACAACCATTTCTGCGTTCTTTGAAGAACCCATTTAAACATACACACGGACAGACGGACATCGTAAAATCATTCGTTAATCATAAGGACCCACAATATATATACTTTATAGGATATAAGATCAATATTGTAGCATTTACAAACGCTACCCATTTAAACATACACACGGACAGACGGACATCGTAAAATCATTTGCTAATCATAAGGACCCATAATATATATACTTTACTAGAGTAACCCCGCCCGCGTTGCTGGACAATACAATAACATGCGTGTACGTCTTTGTACTATAAATTAATTAAAAATTAAAGAATAGACATTTTCCTGAAAAAGATGTGCAAAATAATATAAATTTTTTAAAGTGAGAATACAATCAGTAACACACAGAAATTATATAAGTCAAATGACGCGAGCAAGCAGAGCCTTATAGCGACAAAATGTAATTCTCATAAGAAAAACAAAAAAACATTTTATATAGAGAAAACACACCATCATAAAAGTGCGCGCTTAACGCATATTTGTAGAAATTTTTCGATGGTTTTTTTTATAAACCATTAGTGAAAGTAGACCTTTCCAACGCATGTACTCGTTTGAAAATCGGTTGAATGGTTCTCGAGTTATAAAATTACGAACATAGGACAACTTATTTTTATATATGTATATAGATTGGGTCTAAGATCAATATTGTAGCATTTACAAACGGAATGACAAATTTGAACATAGTCTAAGGGTCTAAACTTTAATTAAAGGCAAAACGATGTTTATATTTTTTAAAACTCGTTTTGGTAAATAGTTTAATAATTAAAGGGGCCTATCTTTACCCGATCAAAATGTTTGATGATATTCCATTTAGCATCGTTACAAATACTAACACTTCTTTATTCATTCTTCAAACATGCTTGTGAACTATTTTGATCGTGCATATACCCCTTAAAACAATTTATAAATAATTAAATTTTTCGGACAGTTGGTTTTTAATTAATTTAGAAAGCAAATTTGGAACTGTTGCGTTTTGATACAATTCCTAGTTACTATATAAATTTGTTTTGATATAAGCCCAATCTAAATATTGCGTTTTAAAATGAACTAGGTTTAGAATTATGACGATTTCTATTTTAATAATATTGTAATTTTATCCTTTTGTTTTAAATTTCATAAGTTTTATAGAAAATAAACAACATTTATTTTTTGTTACCCTTCACGTTTCACTTATATCTCGATAGATGTGGAATACTTTCATTTTGATCTGAACTTCATTAAGTATAAAACATTAATATTAGATTCTGAACCATTATATGTATTTGTTATTGAATTACAACAAAATAATGGAAATTTGGTAAGTTTTGTAACAATTAACATAAAAAGATTTGTTAAGTTTTGTTATGGAACTCCTCACATATATATTATTTTTATTTATTTTTTATATTTGTGTGTGTTCATAAACATATAATTTTTTTTTTAAATTGATGATAAAAAATTATACATTGTTGTTATTATAGTCAATCATATTTTCTTCTCTTAAATTGAATTTTATTATTATGATGATTTTTTTTATAATGCTTTAGTTTGTTTCAGGGATGGATAGATTTAATTTTAAAATTGTAGCAAAAAAAGTTGTTGTGCTTAGTTATCTAGTTAACAGTTTTTGAAAAATTTTTACTACTTTATCATAATTATTTTCGAAAAATAAAATCTTAGAACTGAATTACTTTAAAAATTATATTGGCTGTAAAAATAAGTTTTTGTTCTTATATCATCCACCACTAATGATGAATGAGGGCATACTAAGAATGTCATTCCGTGTGAAACTTTTTATACCCACACCACAATAATGGCGAGGGTATTATGCGTTTGTGCTGATGTTTGTTACACCTTAAAATATCGGACCTAGGCCGACCTTTAAACATACCGATCGACTCAGAATCACTTTCTAAGTCGATATAACAATGTCGATCCCATTGGCGGCTATCAAAGATGCGGCACAGCCGATATCTACATCCATATGAAATTTTTTCGTCTTAAAGTGATTTCGGAGAGGGGATTTTTTATGAGACCTATGGTCAATTAAACCAGCACAAAATTTTTGCCATGACATCTCATAATAAAAGTTATCGGCGCCAAATTTTATATTATTACTAATATTAAGAAGTGTGTAATGGTACTATAAGCTATTTTCAGGAGTGGTTTTTGTATGGGCAAATATGGACCGGTTCCAGTAAAGTGTCGTTATATTATTTTGGTTGCAATAAAATTTTTTTGTGCCAAATTTAATGTAAATACTAATATAATAAGATGTTTAATTGGTAAAAATACAGTATTCCGGAAAGAAGTTTGTGTGGCAGCTATTTGAAACTATAGACCGATTCTTCTTATATACATAAGTTCTTCAAAATTGCACCTTGTACTTAGTTATCGGTATACTAAAACACTATGAGCACTAACGTATATGACTCCACTATAGGGTATACAAATCTAATTTTTTGTCTTAAATTTTATTTCTAGATGTTTGAAAGAAATTATGAATTCATTTTGCCAGTCTGAAGGCAAGTTACGACATTCGATATTGATCGAAATTTTGCTTGTTATTTAATGCGGTAATTTGCCCCCTGGCTTAATAATTTTAACAAACGAGTGTGGTGTTCAATCTGAGTTGATCGGTATACTGAATGATTAAGATGTTCATGAGCTACAAACATTTACAAAAATATAATAATGCCTTAACTGTCTATAGTGATGAAGGGTATAAATATGGGGTTATTTCCATACAATTTTTATTTACCAAATTATTTAACCCTGAAAGGCTACTCTTCATTTTAGTACATTAAAGTTACTCTTCGTCGAATCGACGAACTTTAAAAAAATCTAGCGGAACGACTTTTAAGGTAAAAAATCATCAAAAAAAAATTTAGTTAAGCATTTGACTAAAAAATTAAATTAAATAAAGCATAAAATATAAAAGTGTTGCTTCTCTTTCAAAATTTTATACGAATTTTTACTGATTTTTGTGTTTTAAAATGTATTATTTTGTAAAGCTTTCGTCATCAGCTAACGTTGTTGAAAGAAATAGCGTTATTTAAATACACATAAAAAAGTTATATGATAAATTTTTAAATGAGCTTCGTCGATTCGACGAACAGCAACTATTTAGGGTTAATGTGACCCTCGGTAGATACGACTCTTAAGCGGCTCATACACTTGCAATATTATTGTATACGTTATAACAATTGTGATTTTTAATTGAATTGTTGGTTTTTAATTTCAGTTTTTGATATTTCATTTAGGCTTAAGTTCATAAAATTTAATTTTCATCAAACTATTTTTATTGAACAAAGAAATTAACAACATTAAATTAATTACAAATTTTTAAATAGTTCTTGACTGAACACGGGATTGAACTCGGGTCGAATTTACATGTTTCGAGAATAACTACATTTCCATCATCAGAATTCTTTGTGCCACTGCGGTGCCTGCCAGTCTATAGTCAAACATCAATCTTTAACCAATGGTATTGTATACGTTATCCGCCATATTACTTCCATTTCGCCCTATATTATGCAATAAGTGGCATAATATAGGGAGAAATGCGCAATAATGTGGCGCAACTTTCATTCAATAAAAAGAAACAACCTATCACCAAAACAAAAATATATGGAACAATTTGCGGTGTTTTGATTTCTACAAAACTTAAGACTGAATTATCAGCCTTTGGGAATCTTTTTTTATATTTAAAAAGAAGACTATCATATCGTTGATTCTTTTTTCCCGATTCAAATAATCTTTGCATTGTATTCTGCAATTCTGACAGAGTTACACTCCAAAATAAATTTTCTTTCTTCCAATTTTTGGGACATATTCACTTAAATTGTTTTTCCACTATAGAAACAATATATTTGTTTTTATATTAAAATGTTTATGTACTTTTATTTTATAATTAAAGTATAACCCTTATATTCATAAAAAATATTTTTGATTATAAAAAGCTTTATTAAACAAATTTTCATAGAAAATTCGTTTCAGAAACCTGCTATAAACCTAAAATATTTTTTATGAATATGGGGTTAACTTTAAACAATAATTTTAATAAATAAATATGAATTAAAATTAAAATATTCACAACACAAAAAATTTATTTAACCAAACACAGTTGTTGTTATGTTTTTGCGGAAAAACAACATTGAACAACGTTGCCAACACATTTCACAGTATATTGCATTAAAAAAAATCAAAAGTCTTTTGATTGTTGCCAATATATTGTGCCACCTTCGAATATCACATACACATTGGCGATATATGTAATTGTACAATACGAAAATTGAACAATTATGCAAGTGTATGGGCCAGGCCGCTTTACTCATAATTTAGGTCCAGAAATAAAAATAGTTTTGTTGGTGCAGGATGAGGACAATGATTTTTTAAATATTAAGCGTTTTCTATCTTCAGAAGTACTGAAGAAGTTCTATATTACTAAATTTTCCATACCTGGTTTGTTGTTTGTTTATTTACGGATCGTTGCATTATCTCTTTCCGCTCTTCAAACATTTTGTATTCTCTCTTTTAAGATCCCTTTAATAAATAACCAGGCATTGTTGTCATTAGTCGAATATAAAAATTGCGTAGCGGATAACCGAATCATATATATGGAAATGAATTAAGAATTTTGACAGTTTCTTTGTTCTTCGGAACATTTGCCACTACTTAAATACTTGAGAACATGCATTTTAATTGTAATTTTTTTTATACGGATAAGTTTATTAAACTTATCTTTACAAACCGCTAAGCTAGAGTCATTTATATATATTCTTGGAAACTTCCAATGCTCCTTTCGCTATAAATGACTTAAAAAATTGGATTTGTTAATTGAAGTAATTATTCTTTTTATTAGAACTACAGTTCTCTAATAGAAAAGTTGTACTCATTCTTTCATTAAATTTGTTTTACTTAAATTATATATGATAAATTAAAACCGTCCTTATTTCATAGTTTATCATTATCATGTATGTGCATTGGGCTTAAAATCAGGCCCATGTCACTTCCACTTGCTTCCTTATCACATGTGCATGAATGTGTACACACGCATTGATAAGAGTGATATAAGCATCTGTATTATAGGTGCTGGGAATAATATATAGTTCTTGACCCTGAAGCAACCAACACAGATGGTGCATTAATAATCTTTTCTATTGTGCATGAATTTAAAATGACGTCACAATAGACAAAACTGTATCGTTTTTTTATGTCACACAAACCATAAACAACTTAACGGACTTAAACAATGCATAATCTTTTTGATTTGATTAAAAATCATCTTACTTGGGCTATATACATACATACAAAAATAAATACGTATATATGTATTTGCGTGGAAGATGAAATCTAACATTAATGTTATCCTTATAAGCTTTGCTTCGTACATAACATAAACCAAAAAACAATAAACTTTTTCGTACAAAAGTCCTGCCGGAATGCTAATTTAGGAGCGATAAAGGTTTTATACGTTTCTGAGGAATTAGCTACTTTATATCCATAAAATTTGTTTGATTGGTCCTTTTTGGGACTTAGTATTCGTTATTATTAAAATTTTAATTTTTTGTAATAAACACGGATTCAATTAATTCTATTACTTGATCCAAATCCCTTTCAAATATTTTTCCGAAATTCATTGTTGTAATCCTAAGTAGCCAAACTTGTTTTTAATAAAATAAATTAATTATCCGGTTTGCAGAAATGTAATGCATTATTCGTCAATAAAAAATTAACATCAATATCGGAATTTACCGGTCGCTGATTATGTTTTATTGTTGTATTCGGCTTTTTATTACCAAGTTTCGCTCCCTCTCAATAAGAAAGAAGCTAAACGTGCATAAATATATAATGGGGTTACCAGATGCAGTGCTTAGAAAACTTGCAAATAATCTCCAAAAATTCTCAATTTTTTTTTTAAGCACAGCAACAATCATCAAAAGTTATTCAAATATATAAACGATTTGTATTAGAAGTTTGGTTAAGATCGGATCAAGATTAAAAATCATACAAATAATCAACCGTCAGGTAATCATATTTATTATTAATAAATGTTTGTATACATAAATTCCATTAAATACATTTAAACCAGGGGGCTAATTGTAGCAGTCGTGACTGAAAATTTTATAGATCATCGATACATCACTAATTGAAATTTTTTTTTCAGTGTTGTTAAAACTCAAATAAATTTATTCGATCACGACTGCCGAATAATTATTCAAACAGAATTGACTCTGAAACTTCAGGCAAAAATCGTAAAGCTCATAATTAAAGCGCCGGCAGTAGCTTCAAATTCTCTCTCAATTTATTGTATTAATATTTTATTTTCTTTTGTTTTTAATTTTCTGTTCACAAAGTATATGAAATTTAATAAAGGTATGGCAGCATTGTTGGGAGTATCTACATATGTATATGTGCAAGGCGAATTCAACTACAGGTGGTGTCGAAACGCCATCTGATTTTGACAGTTCGAGCTACTTTGTTTTGATTTGTTAGCGTTTTGTTAGGAATGGTTGACTTTTTGGACAGTAAACACTAACAATGCAATGCAAAAAACCCTGTGTTGTTTCTGTTGTCTTTGGATTGTTGTAGTATCGACACCACCTGTAGTTGAATTCGCCTTGGTATATGTGTGAGCATTATAAAACACATTCTCAAAATAAAATAGATTTCATTTCACGACGGCTTTCTGTGACAAATTTTGATGTCAAATTATATGAAATTGTGGACACTTAGCCCCCAGGTGCCAAAAATTCCCCATATTTAGGTACGAGTCTGGCAAGTATAATTTACTAAGTATGTATCCATGCGTCATGGGGGATTTGATTTTATGAGTGCACACTTTTAAGTTCAAAGCAAAACTGTATCCATCAGATGAGAGAATATATGTCTGTATGTATGTTCTTACATCAGGCTATACAATATACAATATTTATATATATTTACAAGTCTAATTTTTTTTTATCTATTAGTACTTTTAAAGCCTAAAAATATGCTTTGCAAAATAATTTATACTCCATTTGAATGAACATACAGTGACGGTCAAAACTAAGACACTTCTTAGGATATGTATCTTCAACCGGTAGTTTTTCTATAAAGAATGTTAAAATGAGTAAAGTTTTTAAGTTATTATAGGTATGTATTTTTATTTCTATTCTAATTTTTTTGTACCTTTGCAAATAAAAAACATTTTTAAATACATTTCAGACTTAACTAAAAATTAATGGACAAAACTAAGTCACCCCATAATATTTTGCTGGAAACTTAATATAAAAACGATTGGTAACTTAAGGATAGCATTACTCTTTAAAAAAATTGCTATAAATTTGTTGGAAGAAATTTCACATGGTTTTTTTAAAGTATTTTGTTTGAAATAAAAATTGGAACTGGAAAATATGGCCAGAAACACTTACTCAAACGAATTAAAAAAAGATATAATTAGTAATTTCAAAAGTGGTTTATCCCGTCATCAAGAAAGTAAAAAATATTCAGTTAATAAATCTAATATATCACGCCTAATTAAGAAATATTAAGAAATGGTAACGTTTCTGTAATGCACGCAGGAGCAAGACTTCGAAAAACTTCACGGAGGGTTCAAATTTCAAAAGAATTATTCAAAGTGATCCCAAAACATTATCAAGTCAAATCAATACCTATTTAGAACTTAAATTCAGCGAAAGAAAAGCTGTTGAAGTCGGGGTTATCAGCAGGCGTCCAGATGATAAATCAAATATAATTTAAAAGACTGGTGGTTTCTGATCTAACGGCCAGAGATTCAATACGAAGTATCGTATAGCAACTTCAAAATTTGGAGGTGGTAACATTATTGTCTGGATTTATTTTGCTGGACAAGGTATTGATTCAATTCATCACATAGAAGGTATTATTAATCGCTTTATGTGCTCATTCTAAGCAATGTGATGTTAGCTTATGCAGATGAAAAGATTCCGCTGGTATGGCGTTTCAGCCCGATCCTAAGCATTCCTCAAAACACTGTAAATTGTGAATCCAGCCCAATCACTATTTCTTAACCCCATCAGTAACTTATTAGAGTTTGTTAATATGAAAATCAATAGGGAAAATTGTGAAACAAAGTCTGATTTATTCGATGCAGTTAAAATAATGGCTTTGAATAGAACAGAGCAAGAAACAATCGGTAACCTAATATCATCTATGTGCAGCAGCAGTAAAAGAAAAAGTGTATTTTCTAGAAGAAAATGAATATTTTTAAAGCTTTAGCTTCATACATAAGGGAGTGCTTTCGTTTTGTCTAATAAATTTTCGTCAAGTCTGAAAATAGTCTTAATTTTTTTGAATATTTACTAAACAAAAATAAATTAGTCTAAAAATGTAACACGTTTCAATATTTTTTTTTTTTTAATTAAATTATTAAATTTTTTTATATATATACATAGATATTTTTTTAAATTATAGATAAAAGGATCAATTACTAAAGGGGTGTTTTGACCTATACTGTATGAATAAAGGAAAATCCATTATCGTTTTAGAGTTTATTACATATTACATATTTTGAAATTCAGACGGTCAAACGTTATTTTAAAAGTATGATTTTTCAATAATTTGTGTAAAGCTATGATCACACTTAACAAACATTTGACCAAACAATTGAAACACGTAACCACTATTTTCTTGAAAAATTTGCTTGATTTTGCATAGCGTTTGCTAGATTCAACCGTATTAAACAGTTTATCAATTATATTCTTCTTCAATATTTTTCAGAAATAAAGCTAAATAAATCAACAAAACTTGTTGAAAAGAAAGCTGAAAGTAGATTAATTTAGTGGTCACACTTTTTTCGGACTTTTTCGTCAAATATTTTTAAAGTGTGAACACACCGTTAAATTTGTCCAAAAAATACGGTTAGCCATTTTACGTACTATCTATTCTTTTTCCAAAATTTCCGAAGTATGACTTTTTACGCATTTCAATTGAAAATCTGAATTTACTAAACAATTTGATTTAAATAATCAAAGTTACATTTAAATATTATTGAGCCATTAGGAAATAATCGAACGTAGTCACAAATAATCTTTAAATTTGTTAGATTTTTTTTTGGATTAATTTTAATTATTTTTTATTATATTCAATATTTTTTATTTTTCAAATTTATTCTATGAGCTAAATTTCAGATTTCTGGTAGTGTATAAAGTCAGTCCTAAAAATTTAAGGAATAGAACTATTATAAAATACATAACTGAAATTTAGTTCATAGAATAAATTCGAAAAATAAAAAATGAATATAATAAAGTAACTTATGAAAAGAAATAATTCCCAGATTCTATTTTTGATTACATTATTGAATATTCCAAAAATTTTAAAAATTCCATTAATTAATTTTTGAAAGGTTTTATATAGAATCAATTATATATAATATATAATTACGGTGACCATTCGTCCTTTTTTTAATTGGACAGTCCTCTTTTTTGATACGATCTAGGACAGTAGATTGTCTTTTTGTTAGATTATGACTTTTTTTTATTTAAACTCAAAAACTTTAAGTTTTATTTTCCCAAAACCCCAAAATTTCCACATTAATACTGTAAAACACGCTGGTTAACTTTAAATAAAAATGATTTGAATTTTTCAAAAGCTTAAAGTAATGCTGGAAAAGGTCAACAAGAAAAAAGAAAGACAAAAACATGAAAAACAAAAAAATGTACTTTGGATTTCAAGAAGAATTCTTGACAAAAAGTACGAAATAACAGAAGTTAGGAAGAACATGTAAATTAAATAAAATAGATAATCATTCATTCAAAAGCAATTTTCGATCTACCAAAGTGAAATACCATTTGGTTTAAGGATTGATGTTTGACTATTGACGTCATCCGGCTGCAATAGCCGAGTGAGTAAAACGGCAAACCCCACCGACGAGATTGTGTGGTTACAATCGAAACTAGTCTGGGCAACCTGTCCGTGAAAGCCTGGGTTGAAATCTCAGCGCAGTCAAGAATGAAAAATTATCAATAAAAATTTTTATTAATTTTCATGTTGTAAAATTCCTGTCTTCATAAAAATAATTTAATGAAAATTAAATTCAATGAACTTAAGCCTAATTAAAATATCTAAATTTGGATTAAAAACCATTAACAGTTCAATAAAATAACCACAATACTAATATTGTAATGCTAAAATTTATTTTGAAAATTTTTGTTAAAAATTAAATTTTATTCAAAACTATAAGCATTTTAGTGACTTATTTTTTAATGAAATTTAAATAAATGATTATACTAAAACAAGAGGGTAGATTTTGGTAAAGCATCTGATACATATAAATATTTAGCACAGGTAGTTGAGATTACATTTTTAATTTAGGGGACCCGTAAACTCCTGGTACATGCAACATTTGAACGATTTTATTTCTATGCTATAGGTATAACATTTTTTTGATCATTTTATTTTTTATAGTTGAAAGTTATAGAAAAGTTGAAGTCTTAAAATTATTATTTTTCATTCGTTAAGAGCAAAAAAATTTTCCAAACATTTATCATCATACTAAATTTCATTTTGGGTAGAACTATTTTTAGTCAAAATTTATTATAATTAATAAAAAAATTTAAGTGAAATAAATTCGTTTATTAATCATAAATTCCTTTATTTTCCATAAATACACATATTTGTTTTCTAGAGTCACAACACATTTCAATGCCTTAAGCTGCTCTTACTTTAAATGACATTAAATTAAAATTAATTGCACGCAAAGAAGATGTGTTTTACCATTGGTTATGAAAACCATATTGTGCAATTTTCAAATGGACCCTGCAAAATTTAAATTATTTTTATCTAAAAACAGTGATATTTAAAAAATACATTCTACAGAAAAATTTCAATTATTAAGTTTTTGGTTTTAAAGACTTTTACACAATTTGTTATATGATTAAAAATTAGTATATGTATTACTGAACTTGCTAGTATCATATTGTTTGAACTATCTTATAACCTACCCAATAACCTTGATACTATTTATAATTTTTACTACATTTCAAAATGTCCTTTTTTCGAAAAAAAAATATGGTCATATATGTATATATAATGTACATATATGTATATATAATGGATTTAAATAACAACATTTTTTGGAATACATTTTGTAAAACATTTTTTGTAAGAGGTTTTAAAATCATGATTTTTTTCACTGGCGCAACTGAAGACTTTTTATATATACTAGTTTCGCCCAGTGGCCGAAATTAACCCACTTGACATTTACTTGTGAGAGAACCAGTGCGTTATACAACAAAAACGTACTCATTTTAAGTAAACAACAAAATGCACTCTTTTCGAGAACATTTTAAAATAACAACAAAAAGCATTGGATTTTTCAACCACTGTTAATACATGCAAAATAAATTAAATAAAATTCTAAAAATTTAGGAAATAAAATTATATTGGGCATATTTTTCCTATTTAATTTTTTATTCTGTTCACATTTCTTAAAATGTTATTGTTTCAGTATAAACTAACAAATTCTTTTTTATCCCTGTAAAGCAGATGTTCTACCGCTATAGGGGCACATGGGTTAAGATTTCATTATACGTCATCATCAATGATTGTTTTAGTTGTTGGATTTGATAAAATGTAAGAAGATAACAACGTTATTTCGTCCTAGTTCTCCCATGTGCTGGAGCCGGTATTTAGTGGGATATAACGTGATTTCAAGGGCCAGAGCAGGCAGTTAATTAGGGATTTTAAATTAACAAAACATGCGAAAATGCTAGAACCGTTACAAAACTTTGCACGAGTACCTTGTATTTCAAAATAACTGACTTGACAAAATTGCGTTTGGCAATAGATACTTAGATCTTATATAAAACCTGAAGAACACTTTTATCTGACTAATCCCTTACCAATGTTAGACAAAACTAAATACAAATATCTTTTAGATAAACAAAAAAAAAACTTCATAAATTTTAAAGAGAATAGGTCCAAAACTTATAATATCCTTACCTGAAACGCAAACCCCCCCAAAATCACACATTTTGCAAATTTTATAGGAGAAGCAAAAAACTATTTAAAATGATAAATAGCCATAAACTTTTTATTAATTTTTTTCTTCTATTTTTCTTATAAAACCTACCAGTTGTTTTTGACAATTGACAGAGTTGCAAATTATGCGAACTGTAAGTTGGGTCTTTTAGCATTTATCATGTAATTTTTTGTAGAAGAGCGTTTGATTTTTGTTAGTAAAATCGATAATTTTTAAATCAATGAAAAAGTCGATTTTTAATTTTTGACTAGTTCGGCCATTTTGCGTTTTAGGTAACGATATATAGCTTTTATATGTGTTTATCTTACAAAAATGTTAGTTACGAAAAAAAATCAGAACGTGCTACTTTAATGTAAATGTCAATCATACATAATTCCCGTAAACGAAAATTATATTTACACAAAAAAAAAAAATTACTAATTTTATTTATTTTAAATGTAACACAAAAACTTGTAACAATCTAGCCTGTTCTGAAAATCACGTGTTTTAAATCACATGTGCTTTTAAAATCACACCTGTGATTTTGTGGTGTTCTGTAAATCACACCGTTTTTGTGTTTTTCGGTGTGATTTTCAAATGTCGAAAGCACAAGCAAACACAAGTTTTTTACACCTAAGTTTTCTGATTCTTTACAGCTTCAAAGATTTATAATAAATAGAAGACTCTGCTATCTTGCCGCTGTTAGCAAATTTTTGCGAATTTCCACTAATTTAGCAATTTTTACCGAATTTTTGCCATTCCTTATAGTTTTAGGGACTTTTAATCAATTTTATGGCTTGTTTGCAATATTAAAAATTTTCGCAAATTTTGACTATTTTTGCAAAAAAATTTTTTATTTTCCGATATTTTGTTTTTTTTTTAGCCCATTTAGCGATTTTAGATAAGTTTTAGGCATAGCTTGGGAATAATGATTAGAAATCCTAATGATTAGCAATTGGATTAGAAATTTTAATTGTGCTGAAAAATTGATTAATTATGATTAGTTAGCCATTTTATACGATTACTAATTGATTAGAATAGAAATAATCAAAAATCTAATCACAATTAGTGACGATTAGCATTTCTAATCAAATCTAATCAAAACTAATCCAAAAAATAATTGATTAGATTTCTTGATTATTTTTGATTAGATTTGATTAGATCAACTATTTTTAACTATTTTTGTGAAAAGAAAATATTTATTTATCACATTTATTGCTATATTTACATAATGTAACAGTTTTGGAATATTGAAAATTAACATTAATAATAACACAACAACAAAGTGAACCAGCTGAGTCAAGTGTTTATTTTAAGAACAGGGTGCACCGTATCCAATTTTATGCAATATTCAAAAACTGTTACATTATGTAAATATAGCAATAAATGTGATAAATAAATATTTTCTTTTCACAAAAATAGTTGATCTAATCAAATCTAATCAAAAATAATCAAGAAATCTAATCAATTATTTTTTGGATTAGTTTTGATTAGATTTGATAAGAAATGCTAATCGTCACTAATTGTGATTAGATTTTTGATTATTTCTAATCAAATCAATTAGTAATCTGAAATTTTTATCAAAATTCAATTCTAATGATTAGATTATTTTATATCTCTAATCGTAATGATTTCTAATTCTAATCGAAATTCCCCAGCTATGGTTTTAGGGTTTGTTTACAAGTTTGCAATTTTTCGTGAATTCTAGCCATGTTCGCGGATAGAAGCGATGTTTTCCTCTGATTCTTCACAGCTTTTACGATATTTTATAAATATTAGACTTTACTTTCATGCCGCTGTTAGCAAATTAGCGATCTTTTATTCAACTAAAAAACAAGCCTGAAATTACAACAGAAGTCACAAAAGAAAATTTGATTTTTGTACTGTCGTCGAATTTTCTTAATTTTAAATGATTTCTTGTAAATAAAACAGCTTATTGCATAAAAAAATTAATAAACAACACATTGAATATTTTACTAAGTAATTTATTATGACGGTCATCTTGCAATAGTCGGAAAAATAACAAAGTGATTTTAAAAAGTTGTTTACGTAGCTGAACGTTTTGAAATCACAAAATAATTTGCCCAGAACATCTTTCTTGTGGTTTCAAATCACTTTGCTAAAATGTGATTTTCAGAAAAGGCCTGAATGTATTTTTTTTTGTTCTTTAAATCTTCGTACACAATGCTAGCAACAAATTTGTTTTTTCTTATCTTATCTTATTTCTTCCCAAAGTATTTCATATATTTTCCTTTAATTTTTCGAACAAAAATGTAACTAATTTTTTTTTAAAAGTTGAGTCTGCTTCTGCTTCAGCAACAATTTGTATGAAAATGTATATGACGTTTATAATTATTTTATTTAGGCCCTAATCATGTAAAACGCAATGAAACGCCAAAGAATTACATTGAAAGCAAAAACAATGTCATAATTATTTATTAATTTTGGTTTTGCTTTCTACAGAATGTCATTTTCCCTTTTTAAAATTTTCAACGCCACAAGCTTTGCAGCGTTAAAACGCATTGTGAATTTCTGTAGGAAGCAACAACAAAATTACAAAATATTTATGACTTTGTTTTTGCTCTCAATATAATTCTTTGGCGTTGCGTTGCGATTTACGTGATTAGGGCCTTAGTTTTGAATGAAAATTTCAACAAAATTTTTTTTTACGTTTGCAAATTATGCCCACAACAATTTTAAGAATTTATTATTATTATACCCTCCACCACCATTAGTGGGGAATGAGGATATACTAAGTTCATTCTGTGTGAAACGTTTTTATTATACTCGTACTTCAAAGACCCCATAAAGTATATATTGGGGGGATTCACAAGGTGTGCTATCAAGTCATATCGTCATAATATCCTAAATAATATTTTACAATTGTTTTAAAAAAAATTTTGTTCTGTTTCAAACAACATAAAAAAATATTTTTTTCTTAAACAATTGTAAAATATTATTTAGGACATTATGACGATATGACTTGATAGCACACCTTGTGAATCCCCCCATTGTATATTCTGTCTTCTTGAGTAATTCTAAGTCGATTTAGCCATGTCCGTCTGTTGAAAACACGCTCACTTTCGAAAAACGCAAGAGAAAAGAACAAACTTGGTCTCAAATTGCTTGTAGTTATCCTAAGCAGTTTGGGATTGAAATCCAACAACATTGGTTCAGTAGGACTAGAACTGTGAATCAAGTGTGGAACCACCACCCTCAAAAAATTGATCATTTTGACACAAAAACTAACATAAATGGTGGAATAATGCACAGACTGATATAAAATTTGCACGAATTCGCTTTATACGACTGCAAATTATACTGTTAAATTTCGTGAAGATCGGTCCATAATTGACCATAAGCCCCATATAAACCCTATTCGCGGAAAACAGATTTATAATAAATCTACTAAAATTTGGTATGTCACTGTTTTATAAGACCAGAAATCACACTGTAAAATTTTTTGAAGATCGGTTCATAATTTGCACTAGGTCTCATATAAACCCTACTCCCGGAAAACAGTTTTGTACGCCTAAAACCGTAATAAATAATGCTATCAGTGTTTTAGGACGAGAAATCCCACTGCCAAATTTCGTGAAGATCGGTTCGTAATTTACCCTAGGCCACGTATAAACCCTACTCCCGGAAAACAGTTTATTGCGCCTTTGGGAAAATAATTAAATTCGCCTAAAACCATAACAGATATAGATATTGCGCTAAATTTCTTTTAACTTTGATTCATTTGGCCAGAAAAAATATTATGCAATTTTGTGAAATACACTGTTAACGCTAAAACTAACTACACTGCTGTATTGAAATTTATTCTAATTTTTTTTTGTAATACCAGAAACCAGTCTTCAGAATTTTGGGATGATTGGTCCATAATTTACCATAGGTCCAGTACAAATTACCTCCTACAAATCATTTTAGTTCGGCTAAAACTGTTACAAATCATAATATTTTACTCAAGCCAGTTCAAAGTTCTAACAAGAAACGCATAAAACTTTATTATTGTCGGTCAATAATTAAATATAGGTCTAAACCGCAACCAATTTTAATACTGACGTTCGTTTTTGTGTAGCTTTGTTAATAATATATGTATATGTATTAGACCGTCTCAGTTTTTATACTTTTTTCGAAATTTCTTCATGAACATCGATTTTCTTTATCTACTATAAAAACCAAGAATTTTGGTGTATAACACTTAAATATTAATGAATGGGAAGTGGTCTCTCAAATCGATTTTTCATTTTTTAGGCAAAATGCCTTTTTTTCAAATAATGAAAAAATCTTGATTTAGCAATTTGCCTTAAACTCAAGCAGTTCTGAATGGATTTGAACATTATTACATGGATTAGAAAGCTTATTAAATTTCCTAAATGTTTCTTAAAGCAACGTTGCCATTTTGACCGATGGTTTTTTATTTATAGCACTACAAATTCAGATTTTGAAATACAAAATTAACATTTTTTTTAATTTTTGCTTACCTTAACATATATAAAATTTGAACGAGGCAAAACTTTTATATTCTGTAAATGGAGTATGGTAGGAAATTTTAAAATAAAGATTTTGGTGTAAATAACAGTCGCATTCTGTTAAGAAAAACGGCAGTTTTAGTTGAAATGAGTAAAGTTGTTTATTTCTAAATATAAAAAAAAAAAATTATATTTTGGTAATAACTTTTTTGTACCTTAACCGATTTTTCCGAGTTTTTCAGCAAATATGTTCTACTGAAAATTTCCGATCTTTTGATATATTAGACATATCCATAGGTCATATAACAGCTCTAAAATTTTAGTTTTTATAAAAATGTTGATGCTTTTTAGCCCATTTTTGGAGTATTTTGCTAATAACTTAACCATTTCTTAACCGGTTTGGCAGATTTATATACCTACGTCTTTAGGAAGAAATTTACCATTATTTTAGATTATAATACTTGGACTCGGGAAGATCTATTGTTTCAGAAAATGGGTATGTTTAAAAAAAAAATTTTATTTTGGGCATTACTCTTCCATTTTTGGGAAAAAACTTTCAGGGTTTTCGGGAAATATATTCTGCTAAAAATGTCTGATATTTTGATATATAAAACGTGTTCATATGTCATACTAGAGCCCTAAAATTTAAAATTTTGAGTATTTTCAATTTATCTTTGTACGGGAGGTACCATGCCCACTTTTCCAATCCCGCCCATATTTTGTGGGATGATGTATATTGATAACCGAAATGTTTTTACCTAATTTGGGAACTTTAGATCGTGTCGTTCTCCAGATATACAGAAATGTATAACGTCTTTGTATGGGAAGTGCCACACCCAAAATAATTTAATTTAAGTCATCGAGCATTTTCACAAAACGCATCCAAACTCCAACAAAAGCACAATTTTAGCAAATTTGAAAATAAAAAAACCAATATCTTCTTACTTTATAATGTATTTATGCAATAGAAGCAAATTTAGAAATAAACAACTTTACTCATTTCAGCTAAAACTGCAGTTTTTCTTAACAGAATGCGACTGTTATTTACACCAAAATCTTTATTTTAAAATTTCCTACCATACTGCATTTACAGAAAATAAAAGTTTTGCCTCATTCAATTTTTATATATAAATAGGTAAGCAAAAATTAAAAAAAATGTTAAGTTTGTATTTGAAAATCTGAATTTGTAGTGCTATGAATAAAAAACCATCGAACAAAATGGCAATGTTGCTTTAAGAAACATTTAGGAAATTTAATAAGCTTTCTAATGCATGAAATTATGTGCATATCCATTCAGAACTGCTTGAGTTTGAGGCAAATTACTAAATCAAGATTTTTTCATTTTTTGAAAAAAAGGGATTTTGCCTAAAAAATGAAAAATCGATTTGAGAGACCACTTCCCATTCATCACTATTTAAGCGTTATACACCAAAATTCTTGGTTTTTATAGTAGATAAAGAAAATCGATGTTCATGAAGAAATTTCGAAAAAAAATGAAAAGTGAGACGGTCTAATATGTATGTATTTATCATATAGAGCCCACTCCTGTCGGTGGAGGGTATCAATGATTCGGCACAGCCGAATATAGCTCTAACTTGTTTCTTCCCAAAGTATTTCATATATTTTCCTTTAATTTTTCGAACAAAAAATTAACTAAAGTTTTTTTTTAAAAGTTGAGTCTACTTCTACTTCATCAGCAATTTGTATGAAATTATAAATGACGTTTATAATAATTTTATTAAGTTTTGAATAAAAATTTTCAACATTTTTATTTTTCGAATGAATTCCATGAGGTACATTTTTAATTTTATAAAGCTTTCTTGTATTAGCTATACTCCTTCAATATCTAACATACTGTTTTTGCTTAAGAAAACCTTTGGTTAACATTAAGCTATAGATATGTACATTAGGGTGGGCCGATTTAGCAATCGATATTGTGCCATCGATTTTTCGATAGCTTTTGGCATGAGGAAAAAAAATTTCACTACGACATATCAAAAACCCATTTTCGAGGCAGTCAAATTTAAATTTTTTGACTTTTTCTTAACTTATATTTTTAATTTTATGATTTAATTTTTTTTAAATATTACCTTTCCAAAGTGAAATTCTACACTAAAAACGACATATCAAAAACCCATTTTCGAGGCAGTCAAATTTAAATTTTTTGACTTTTTCTTAACTTTTATTTTTAATTTTAATTTTTTAATTTTATTTAAATATTACCTTTCCAAAGTGAAATTCTACACTAAAAACGATGGCGATAGCAGTTTTTCCAAAAAAATTTTTTCTTGAGGGTTTGGACGAGTCTGTCGAAAAATTTTTTTTACCCGTTAATATTTAAGGTGTTTTTTTTATTAGGTATGTTAAACAAATTCGCCGATATCAAATTTTTTAAATATATCCTACGCAAGGTAAAATTGCATGCTTAAAAGGTTGGCGTTATAATTTTTTCGAAATTTTTTTTTTTTTTTTTTTTGGGTTTTAGACGAGTTTTTGTCGAGTATTTCCGGGAGCCATGCATCGTCCCGAATGCAACTTTTATTACAAAAGTAAATGGTAAATTTTTTCCTAAAGACGTCGGTATATAAATCTGTCAAATCAGTTTAAAAATGGCGGAGTTATGACACAGAAATTCCAAAAATATCCTTTTTTTATACCCTTCACCAGGCAGAAATTAAAACTCCAAAAATACAACAACTTAATTATTTTATATAGTATTTTATATTTGGGTCATAACTCGTAATAAAAGTTGGACTCGGGAAGATCAAAAATTCCCGAAAATAGGTATTTTTTAAAACAAAATTATATTTTGGTCAAAACTTGTTTGTATTTGAACCGAATTTTCCAAGGTTTTCAGAAAATATATTCTACTAAAGATTTTCGATCTTTTGATATAAAATACGTATCCATAGTACTATTAGCTGTAAAATTTTAGTTTTATTGCCAAAAAAGACTAAAAAATCGAAAAAAAACCTTTTTTCGACAAAAGCTCGTCTAAAAACCCAAAAAACATTTTTTTTCAAAAAAATTATAACGCCCTCGTTTTAAGCGTACAATTTTACCTTGGATACAATATATTAAAAAAATTTAAATCGGCGAATTTTTTTTACATACATACTAAAAAAACCTTAAAATTTAACGTGTAAAAAAATAAATTTTTCGACAAAAGCTCATCCAAAACCTCAAGAAAAAAATTTTTTTTTTTGGAAAAACTGCTATCGGCATCGTTTTTAGCGTACAATTTCACCTTGTAAAGGTAATATATAAAAAAATTAAATCTGCCGATTTTTTTATTACCTACTAAAAAACCTTAAAAATAAAAGTTGAGAAAAAGTCAGAAAATTTAATTTTTGGCGCCTCGAAAATGATTTTTTTCATATGTCGTAGTGGAATTTTTTTCCTCGTGCCAAAAGCTATCGAAAAATCGATGGCACAATATCGAAAATTTTTGTCGTTCAAATCGGCCCGCTCTAATGTACATACATATATTAAGGAATGACTACTACCTGACTATATTATATCTCCGTTACATGTTTTACCTTAGGTGTTCGTTGGTTAGAAATGAAATATTTTTGTATGTACAGAAAAATTTACAATGATCAGACACCAGTTGCCATCATATTTAGAGCGTGTTTTTTAATATCGCGTAAATAAAGCGCGCAATTCAAAAAAGTTACTATTTTTGATCCGTGTTATATCTAAATCGCGTAAATGAAGTAACGTGTTAATCAAGGGATACCTGCTTTTATATCCTGATGTTAGAATATACATACAGACATATATTCAGCGTTAACGTTGGATTTAAGAAAAAATGGCAAATCTTAATTTTATGTAATATTTATTATTATGGCCATGATTTATATTTTGTTCGAAATTAGTCGATTATCCACATATATTTTAACATGACTTGAGAACGTTTTGAATACTATTACCAGCAAAAGATTTGGAATTTAATTCCTTTTTTGCCATCTTTACAATAGTTTTTTATATTTTTCAACAGTTTCGGAAATATTCAGAAAGTAGTGGCGGTAAATTTTTTAAGCAAAATGAATATTATTGTTGGTTTTCAAAAATACATAAGAAAATATAAAATTATAAACGATTTCATATAAGCCTGCTTAGTCTGGGTTCACACTATGAAAGTTTTTTTTCCGCAAGTCTAAGTTTATTGGTGAGAGTGGAGAGAAGACTAGCATGTTCTCTTCCCCTCTCGTCTGTCCGGTAATAAATGCCCATAGTGTAAATTGGGACTAAGTACTATCAAACTCCAAATATACAAATTTTGTTTGAGTTTTTTATACGGAGTTTGACAAAGAGCGAAGATAACATAAATGGTCATATACTTACTTGCAGATACATTCCACGGCTGCCAGATTTGAAGATTTATTGACGATTTTTGGGTGCAAAAAATTTAATATATTATTCGTCATTTCCATTTCGGTGAAATATCTCTAGTGGCCATCTAGCTACCAACATTGAAAATTGCAAATATACTGCATAAGAATGCAATTACTTAAGTATTGCTACCGAACACTATCTAAATAAAAAAAAAAAAAAAAAAAAAAAAACGCGTGGGTTTTCTTAACCAAAAATCTATTCTTTCTTTTCGAATCTACACCTCCAGCTATAAACATCAAAAAAATAATAAATATTAACTAAACCAAGTTGTGCGTAATATCCTTACAGGATATTTTTATATAATTCTACAATTTCGGGATAAAATATATGGTAATTAATTAATACTTAAGAGATTTCAAAGCAAATCATCAAAAGACAAAACTTTTGATAAATTCGAGCCTTATGTCACAATATTCTAACTTCTTAAGTTAAGATCTCCTGCAAATATTCTAAACAGTCAGGCCTTTTTTTCAGCTACATTTACAGTGGTGGTCATGTTCCTCTAGCCACCACTGTACCGTTGTATTGCACCTTTTATTTGTCTCACAAGAAATTTGCCTATATTAATCCAGTTTTTGGTTCAATTGTTTTGAAGAGATAGAGAAAGAAGAAGAAAAATCAATTTCAGCAAAAAAATTATTTTATTTGCGATAATTCATCAGATGATCAAGAAGTGTGTGATGAACGCAATATTTTACAACGCTAATTAAAACAAAAAAAAAAACAACATATCTAAAGTGGAAAATAAAATTCATACCGTTCCTTAATACCAAAATTGATGCATACTTATAATTAATATTGTGAATTTAACTATAAATTCTTATAAAATTTCTCCCACATTATATAAGGACAACATGCTGGACTTTATACACTCAAATTTATTTCCATAAAATACAGAAAATAGTGTAAAAGTTTTTTTTTAAAAATTAAAACTACCTCACGTAAGTGTTAAGTATCTTTAATTCATAGTGCACAAACAAAATCACAAAAAAAAAAAAACAACCATACTGATAAGTTAATAGATTCGAAAAACTGATACTTTGTGTAAAGTATTTGTTAAAGCAAATACGGCTAAAAACTATTTTTGTAACAGTAACAAATTAAAACAAAAAAATTTTTAAACTTTAAATATCTATGATTTGAAGAAACTTAACTAATTTTGCGTATTATACCACAGTTAAAACACATTTAGTCAATTCACAAGGTATCCTAACATGTCATATTGTCAAAATGTCCTAATATTTCACAATGGTTTAAAAATATTGTTGTACGGCTCAGCCGCTCAGCGCTGGACTTTTCTGATTAATTACGACAGCACAATAAACACAGCAAGCAACGTTCTATTTATTTAAGACACTTTTTGTTAACAAACCAACAACAATATTTTTAAACCATTGTGAAATATTAGGACATTTTGACAATATGACATGTTAGGATACCTTGTGAATTGACTAATTATTATAATTGGGGGATTCACAAGGTGTCATAAGGTCATATGTCTTAAAATAATAACATGAAAAAATACGACTGTTGTGAGCAACCCCTCGTAATTTAATGTGCTATTAATTACGACAGCACAATAAACATAGCAAGCAACGTTCTATTTATTTAAGACACTTTTTGTTTACAACCCAACAACAATTAGTCAATTCACAAGGTATCCTAACATGTCATATTGTCAAAATGTCCTAATATTTCACAATGGTTTAAAAATATTGTTGTACGGCTCAGCCGCTCAGCGCTGTACTTTTCTGATTAATTACGACAGCACAATAAACACAGCAAGCAACGTTCTATTTATTTAAGACACTTTTTGTTAACAAACCAACAACAATATTTTTAAACCATTGTGAAATATTAGGACATTTTGACAATATGACATGTTAGGATACCTTGTGAATTGACTAAATATTTTTAAACCATTGTAAAATGTTAGAACATTATGACAATAAACTATGATAGCACACCTTGTGAATACCCCAAATATGTTTCTATTTAAGTAATGGTACAGATAATTAATTTAAGCCCCCTATGGAATCAACTTATATGCAAAATATATTTTTTTACTTCCAACATTAATAACCTTTAGAATCTGCAGCGGATTGTCGAGGCCTCCAAATTCTACAGCTCCAGATAACTATCTAAATTGGTGAGTGCTATTTATATTTGGGGTATTCACAAGGTGTGCTATCATGGTTTATTGTCATAATGTTCTAACATTTTAGAATGGCTTAAAAATATTGTGGTTGGTTTGGAACGTTGCTTGCTATGTTTATTGTGCTGTCGTAATTAATAGCACATTAAATTATGAGGGGTTGCTCACAACAGTCGTATTTTTCATGTTATTATTTTAAGACATATGACTTTATGACACCTTGTGAATCCCCCAATTGTATCTATTGGGGTATTCACAAGGTGTGCTATCATGATTTATTGTTATAATGTTCTAACATTTTACAATGGTTTAAAAATATTGTTGTTGGTTTGTAAACAAAAAGTGTCTTAAATAAATAGAACGTTGCTTGATATGTTTATTGTGCTGTCGTAATTAATAGCACATTAAATTATGAGGTGTTGCTCACAACAGTCGTATTTTTTCATGTTATTATTTTAAGACATATGACTTTATGACACCTTGTGAATCCCCCATATATATTTTTGTTTGGCATAGGATTTTGAGACTCAATTCTAGGGAAAAAGTTATATTTAATCAGGCATCAGAAATTAAGAACCGTAAACTTAAAATTTAAGTTTTTCATTTGAAAAATTCAAAACTAATGCGTACAAAATAAATTTTTTTTTCCATCAGTTAAAAAAAAATAGGAATCATAAAAAAGATATTTATTTTTAAAGTACAATATGTGGTTTTGTACATGAAAAGAAACAAAAAAATAAAAATTTAAAAAATACACAAAAACGTTTTTTTTTATTTTTTTTTTTTGAAAAATATTTATCATTGGTGTTCAAAACGTGTTTTCAACTGTACAAAAAAAAAAAAAATTAAAATTATTTTGTTTTATTTGTTCTTCAAAGTTCAAAATAATAAAGTTCTTAAAAAAAAGTTTTTGAGAAAAATATTTTTTTTTTTTGTTTTTAGAAACTAACAATTAAAACTCAATTTGAAGTTAAAATTGTGAATTTTAATTAAAATATTATATAAAATTGTGTTAAAATTGCAATTGCAAAAAATCTTTAGAGATTCTTAATTATCAAAACTAGCTGCAACCAGGGCTGTGGAGTCGGAGTCGGAGTTGAAGAGTCGGAGTTGAGGTTTTTGTACCGGAGTCGGAGTCGCAGTACCCAAAAAAACTCGCTACTCCGACTCCAAAATTTTTCGGCATAAAAAAATTTAAAAAAATTTCTAATATTTTCCAATATAAAAATTCTTCGAAATTGGCGATGCAATATTTTGCAAATCAATATGAATAAGTAGATTTTAATTTATTTTATGAGAAATAGTTGATTCAAGTACTTTACTATTTAAGTATATTTAGGTATATTTTTTATACGTGCGGAAAAAAGTCTAAATTACATTAGCAAAACTTATACTCAGTTATTGATCTAGTTGAAAAAGATGTGTGATTTTTTAAATAATTTACTCATGCTAAAAAATGTTAATGACAGGAATTGCCAATAATTTTAATATCAGAATTTTTTAACCATCAACGCTGAAATATTTTCAACATTGTACAGAATAAGTGTTGCTATAGCGCGTAAATACTAGTATGTATTAGAAAAATTGTGACGTAAAATTATTTCTCTTTTGTGTAGAAACATCTTTATCGGCCTGCCTTTAATTCCTACCATAACACTCATGTTTTTCTTATGCACATTACGCGGAGATTCCCATAATTCGTTTAATAAAGATATTTCTACACAAAAGAGAAATAATTTTACGTCTCATTCATTTCGCATCACGGTTAGAGTAGGAGTCGGAGTCGTGAGTCGTGAGTCGGAGTCGCACTTAACAAATTTCAGCGTTTGGAGTCGGAGTCGGAGTTAGTACTTTTTTCGGACGACTCCACAGCCCTGGCTGCAACACAGGTATCTGTGGAGACATCCCTTCAGTGCCTTGCCAATTATTATGACCAAATAGAAGGAATTTAAAATCTGAGCATGTAGAAAATTTATTGTTGCTCAAACTCAACATCAAGCTAATTGATAAGATTACTATTTAGTTCTAGGATAATCTTTATCATGTTATAACTACTTATTATTAATGAGCCTTATATTTTTACTATAATTTTGTACGTATGAGTTTAAATTTTGTCAATTAAAAAAAATCTATTTTAAGTTTTCGGGTCTTTTTTTTCTTTGCATGTACAAAATAATATTGTACTGAAAAAATAAAAAACTTTTTTTTGTGTTTGCTTTTATTTTTAAAAAGAAAAAAATTATAGCCTATTTCCAATGTGCGAAAGAATTCTTTCGTTCGTATAACTACATTGAAAACAAAAACAAAGTCTAAAAATTTGTTTTTGTTTTCAATGTAGTTATACGAAAGAAAGAATTCTTTCGCACATCGGAAATAGGCTATTAAATTTTCGAATCGTAATTTTTTGTACAAAAGTACAAAAAAAATATTTTTCTAAAAACCTTTTTTTTTTGAGAACTTTATTATTTTGAACTTAAAGAAACAATATCAAACAAAATATATTTATCTATTTTTGGTTATTGTACAATTTAAAATATTTTTCGAACACCAATGATAAATATTTTTTAAAAAACATAAAAAAAAACGTTTTCCGGTCCTTGTATTTAATATCAAAAATAACAACAACAATGTACAAGTAAGGCAATCGAACGAATGTTTAGTTAACGCCGTCAGTCTGGTTTTAGATGTCGATATTAATTGCATTAAAAATAAGCAAAATATATTTTTTTGAAATTCCTTTTTGTGGTGACCTTATTTGCAAAGATTTTTTTAATTCAGTTAATGATCATTAATCAATGCAACTAATAATCGTGTTTTTGTTACTTATTTACACTATAGTTTAATTATTTTGGTTCACCTTACATGAATTAAAATTAAAATCAATTAGTAATTTTTCACATTTCTCAATTTTTTTTTTGTTAATTTATCGAAAGTATCAAAATTAATAGATATCTTTATCGATACCTATTCTTGAATTAAATATTTCCTCACGAGTTTTAATCGAATTCATCATAATTATATTAATTGTTGTTAGTGAATATGGTTAGTATTTAAGAAAATTTTAATAATCTAAAGAAATGGTGAACTTTATCATGGAACTCTAAAGGTGCATGTACACGACATGTTTTTTACATCTGACTTGTCAACTTTTTTTTGCTGTTTTACATAAGGGTTATAATATAATATCATGTAATTTGCTTATGACATTGTCTCTGTTTTTTCGCATAGTTATTGCAGAAACCAAAGTAGTTCTCGGTTTCAAAATATCGTGCTGCCGGCACGAAAATTTTTATTTGCGCAGTAAAAGAGTTACACATTTTTTTTCTTTAAATTCGAAGAAACGAATTTAGGATATTATAATAAAAGGTTTTTTTTATATACATGAACATAATTTATATTCAATGGTGAAATTATCATACATATATCGGTATTGTAAAATATTAACTTCAGCCGGCTGCCGGTTTATTTCCTGCAAAGATTTCTGATACAGCTGATGTCAGATGGTTTGGCAGAAGAAAATAGAGCACGCTCTAATTAAAATTTTGTCAGATGACTTTGCGTCTGACTTTTACAGATGCAATGTTTTAAAGGTAGCACACGACATGTATGTGTTTTACAGTGGGAAATTTGGCAAGTCAGATGTAAAGAACATGTCGTCTACGGGCACCTTAAAGAGTTTGTTATTGTTTTCGTAGTGTGAGAGAGTAAGTGTTTGGAACATTTTAGGGATCTTTTAACTTTGCCCAATAAGATCAAAGAAGGGTGGGTCGTGAGGCGTTATATCTCCATAAAATCTAGGAGATATGAAAAATAATTTCGATCAAATTTATCATCTTATAGGGTGAAGAAAGTATCGGGTCATGTTTTATCTTCTTTTATTGTTTTAAGTCAATTTATTTTTCTTATTTGTTGTAGTTTAGGGAGTCTACAATAATTATTTCTGAATGTCGAAAAGTAAAAGGGACCTTAAGCAACCAGAACAAGAACCCCGCCGCCCGACTGACCGCTAGTGGCAAATTAATGGCTCCCAATGGTTCGGTTGTGAAGTAATGTTTTCTCTTCGCATTCCTTTTTACTATGAACTAGAGTTTGTTCCCGGGATTTCCCGTCCCGGGAATTCCCGGGATTTCCAATTGTTTTCAATTCCCGCTTTCCCGGGAATTAGTTGCGGGATTCCCGGGAAATTTTGAAGAACATCTTTTTTTAATACTTTAGTAAATTTATGTCGGACTAGTGCCTTTAGTAGTTCAATCCAACTTAATTTTGCCACAATATTAAAATCTACTACAGTTTAAGGCGTATTAAGCTCATTTTTAAGAATGGTCTTTGTATAGGGCCTATGATAATTAAAGGCCTATCTTCACGAAATTTTATTTATTGTCTTAGCACACTGAAGTGTTAATTTTACAATAATATTATAAGGTCTTGCGGCTTAGGGCGTAGTTAAGTGTTTTCCTAGGTTGTGCTTTATATGCAGCATTTCAAGTAATTTTAAGTCTTATGAAAGTAGAATATGCTAAATTGCACAACAAAATGATTTACATGATTGGTCTAAACATGGAGCCGTAGGTAAATTATGGACCGACATTCACGAAATTTGGTGGCTTATAAAACGAATTTGTGGAAATTTAATGTCAAATTTGTTAGTTTTTGTGGAGTTTTTAGGGAGGTAGTCCCACATTTCGTCGGTTGATAATTTAAATGTCGTATGTGGATTTTTTGCGGTTTTGATTTATAATCGATTCCTTAGGTTTTCCGACCTGATCTTTCATTTGACGTAATCAGTTTTTCGATACCTAATACGCTTTTCGAGATATGGAGTGTTGAGTTTGTCGTATGTGGTATAGGCTGAAGCAATTTTGAAATTAGATGTGTTCAAACTCAATTTACTTGAAACTATCGGAATTCACATACGACAATTACATTATCAGCCAACGATTTGGGTGCATAACTCTTTCCCTACTGAAGCGATTCTGCTGGAATTCACTCCCAAACAGTCTAGAAGATTTAGAAAGAATTTGACACCCATAAGACTAAATCGGCTCAGAATTAATGAAGGATTCACAATAATATTAAAAAAAGATTCACGTGGAATGTCAAACACCTTCATACACCACTGCTAAACAAAATTTCTCCTTCCTGCTGAATTTGTTAAACGGTAAAATTGTTTTAGAATTGCTCTCAGTTCCTAATCGCCCTTTCAGAAATTTTATTGCACTAAGACTTTAATACTTTCATTCTAATTATGCAAATGAGCCCTGAATTTGACAATGTATATACGTATATTGATTTCTATGATCCTATTGGCATCAAAATAACCTCTTAAGTATCTTAAAATTACTTTAATCTTAAATTTTTTACGTTTTTGTTATATAATAGATACTAGATTTAATTATTTTAAGCGTAATAGTCAGTAAGAAATATTAGTTTCATTGGAGAAATAAGTATATAAATAAATAAAAAAATTTGGGCGGGAATCCCGGGATCCCGGGAATTTGATATTTATTTCCCGCTTTCCCGGGAATCCAAAAAGTGCGGGAATAAAAAAACTACTATGAACACTTGGTAATCAGAAAAGATCTAGGTGCCTATTATGAACTAAATTCGATTTTCGACAGCAGTCGAATAAGTTGATCAAACGAATTTTCATTTGGTATTATGGCACACATTCGATAAAAACGTACTATTGTGATTTAGTTTATTCACAGTAGTACATTTTCTATCAGCTGTCACTTTAAATAAAAGATTTTTGTTAACAAATTTAAAAAATAAAACTAATATAAATCATGACTACGAAAGAATTATGGTACGATGATTCATCTGATGAAGATGAACGCTTACTGGAATTAGCCTGTACCAGTAGCCTAAACTTTTGTAAAAATTCCTTTTGCCAACAAAGGATTTTGTATCATAAGGGAAACAAGCTTTTCGAACTGATGCTTCTTACTGTCGACTTTAGACCTGCATAAAATAACCAAAAATAATTAAGAATGTGGAATTTGCAAACCAAAACTAATAAATTAACAAAAACTTATATTTTCAACAATTTTTTTTAAAATTATTTACACCGTCGAAAGCAAATTGGTTTTCGTTGAAAAATTCGATGCACAACGAAATTTTGATAGTGCTGCCAACTCATAATACGAAATTAACATTCGATAGTCGATGTTCGATAGCCAGCGAAAATCGATTATCGAATGTAACTCATAATAGGGGCCCTAGTTTAATATAGAGTTCTCTTTCCTGGCTTAGCGAAGTTTTCCTAAGATACTCTAGAATTGGACATTACATAATAGGGGCTGTAGTTTAATATAGAGTTCTCTTTCCTGGCTTAGCGAAGTTTTCCTAAGATACTCTAGAATTGGACATTACAAAAATGATCCGTCAACAGATCATTTTTGTAATGTCCAATTCTGCGATTTGGGCGATTTATACCCTAAATTTTACGATTTTTCAAGTGAAAATTTTTCTACTAATTAACAAATGGTTTTATATTTTATTTTAGCTTCTTAGATACTTTAATAATTTGATTGGCTGTAATTTTCATGTCTTAGATGTTCAAAATATAAAATACTACTATTTTTTTTAGCAAAATGCATATTTTTAAGTTATATTTGAGCATTTAGTACTGTTTTATTACATCCAGTTTACAACCACTCTCTTTGGTCTGAGTTCACAATATGAAAGTTTTGCTTCAGAAAGTCTGAGTTTATTGTGAGAGGGGAAGAGGTGGAGCAGGATTTTCGACGTGTACATAGGTGTTTCATATTTCTTGGCTTAGTTTATTTCCTTAATTTTTCTATGAATGACAATGCTTTTGAAAAATTTTTGGTTGTTTTACCTCAATAAGTTTCTAACGAAAATTTTTATTTTAACTTCAATAACTGGCAGAATTTATATGTACACCATGAATTTGATATCAGGTGTAATCTCATTTAAATCGAGTAATTTTGCTTCATCTGAAGTGTAATTTTGAATTTTGCTGGTGGTAACACTGGCAAAGCCATACAAGATGAGTTACACTCATTCTCTCATTTATATCCATGGTAACATGTGGTATATCTGTTTTGACAATCTTATGATACACTCTTGCACGTTTTAAATTCATACATATTTAAAACAGTGACGATAAATAATCGAATTATACTTAATTATGTTACAAATATATTTGCATTTGGGCTATGTTAGATTAGGTCGAAAGCAGGACGAAGCATCAAAGATGCAACCCCATATCTGTACAATATACATCTAGGCCACCACCGGAGCTGTTGTGCGCTGCTTAAGAAGAAGCCACCACATATAGGGAGGGGAAACCCAGTTTCCCGGACTAATTCCTTAAGGTTTTCCAGTCAACGTTCCTCAGGGATCCCAAGCCCAACATGACATCGCTCCCGAGGTGTTGGGATCTTAATTCGATGAAGGCCTGACAGCAGCCGATAAATTGTTCCAGCGTCTCGCTCTCCTCGCCACATGCTCTGCACTCGTCAGATTTGCATTTAGTTAAATAAAAAAAATTTTACCTCCTTTAGTAAAAAAATCCCAATTTCTTTTATTTCTTTCCATACCCATTGACATAACATTTTTATGAAATAAATAATTTTATTTAATAATTTACACTTATATGCTAAAATAAATAAACAATCACAAAAATAAACGTGATGGTATGTATGTAACTTAAATTAAACGACTCTTTAGATGGAGGAATTTCTGTAACTTCTTGATTTTCTTTCTTTTTCTTTTCAAATAAATAAAGCTGTTTTATATACAATTACAACAATACAAAAATACTACAAGTTGTGCAAAAAGATTTCAAAGATATTTTAAGATTTGGTATAGAACAGTATAAAAAATACTTTTAAGCTATAGATTAATTTATTTTTCTCTTAATAAAACTTAATATGTAGATTTATTTTCGCCAGAAGTTTCAAGTTAAATGTTACGCCTTTTTAGTTTCATGTTTTTGTCTCTGTTGTTCTCGGGCTAGATCTGTTAAATCGTCTTCTTCAATATCGAGTAAATCGTCATCAACTAACGATGAAAGATTATCAAAGCCATCATCCTCTGAGCTTATATTTACAAAAGAATCCATAGGTTTAATAGGGTTATGTTGTTTGTTGGATGAATCTGCAGTGGATTGGGTCTGCACTTGTCCCTCAGCTTCCCCTTCGTCTTCTTCATATTCGTCATCTAAGTCAAAGGCAGCCAAATCATCTTCATCATCAATTTGATCTAAGAAAGCACCGAAATTGGGATCGTCTTTGAGATTTATTCTAGATTCAGGTAATTGATCGTAATCAAATACTTGTCTCGTTTCACGAGGTAAGTATTCGGTGGTCATTCTAAAGTAGTTGTCATCTTCGTAGTCTTCATAATCTTTTGCGTTAATCGGTTCTAATTTTGTGCTAACTCTGGCTTCAATTTGTTGTTGTGGAGGACCCGATTTCATTGGTACGGGTTTTAGTTTGGTTGTTGTGTCCTTAATTTCCATTTGTTTTTCCGTTTTAGGAGCTCCATCAACAATTGAATCTCCCTTAAAAAAGCTGTCAAGAGATGAATCTAAAAAGCTTAAGATTCCTTGCATTGCTGTTGGAGATTCATTTTGAAAAGATTGTTGACTTGGTTTTTTGGGTGTATCTAAAGCATTCGCATTTGAAATTTTTGCGGACATTTTTAGGTCGGTTGAAGAGGGTTTGTCGTTTTTAATGGTGGTTTTTATTTCACTAACGGGAGCTTTTTCTTGAATAGGTATGGAAGCAGTAGTTGTAGCGACGCTTAATCTAGGAGCAGCTTTTGCTGTTGTTGGCTTGATAGTTGTAGATGTAGTAGTGGTAGTTACGGAATTCTTTGAGGCTGATTTAACGGTTGTCAAGGGTTTGGCAGTTGTTTTTGACTTAACGGTAGTGGTAGTTTTAGGGGTAGTTTTAATCTGTACTGGTGGTTTCTTTGTGGCTGTTGATGGCTTTGAGTTTGTTGACTTTGTAGTTGTAGATTTTATTGTAGTTGTTTGATTTGGTGCATTCGGTATTTCCATGGGCTTAGTGGTCTTGGTATGCAAATGTTTTACTTGGAAAGTTTCTGGTGTGCCTCTCCTCTCATTTGGATCAGCCACTCTTACTACAGGTTCGCGTTTTGGAATAATGGGTACAATTTTTGGCTTGTGAGGATCTAATTCATCTTTGCCATATGTTTTGACCTTCGAGTGACCCTCAATGATCAAATACATGGGTCCTCGGAGGGGTTTCTCCGGCTGATTATAGTGTGAGAACAATGAATCGGTAGTCATTTTAGCAGGTGCTACCGTGGGTCGATAAGCTAAATTACTAGTGTTTGGTATTAATAATCTGGTTGGACTCAAAGTGGTAGCAGTTCGGGGGGCATGAATTGTATGCGTTGATGGAGTTGAGCTATACATGGGATATTGGGATGTTGAAGTAGTTTGTTTTTGGGTAGTACTTGTTATGTTAACAGTTTGGGTAGTGCTGGTAGTGGTGCTAGGCATAGTAGGTGTTACAAATGTTACTGGAGCATAGGTTGTACTAATACCTTTTTGTTGCATTATAGGCTCGAAATGTTGTGGCTCCACGTGAGAAGACTTTATGGTTTCAACATTATATAAGTTTGGGCTATGTGTATGTTTTATAGGTTTAATAAATTCTTTTTGTAATAAATCATGTATCCAAGGTTTTCTTGAACTACTTGCCGATGATTTATGTCCACTAGAAGAACCTCTTATAGAGTTTGGCGAATACATTTCATGATGACCTGTGCCAACATTCATGCCCAACATTATGGAAGGTGTACTAGTTAGACTGGGCCGACTTTGATAAGATAAATAGTTCACCGACTCCTGGTGATGGGAATCCTGCCCATGAGAATGAGGATGAGAATAACGATGTGAATTACCAGACATCATTGGAGAATAAGATGTTGAGATAGAAGGTGAACTAGATGTATGCATCCAAGGTTGTGTGGCTGTAGTCATGTAATACGTTTTCGAATGGCTGCCCATTGAGCTCATTGGCGATGAGGTCATATAAGAATGTCCGGGCATATTGTGACGATATTCTGTATGTAAGGGTTTAACCATATGCATAGCTTGTACTTGATGATGTTGGGAGGCCTGTTGCTGCTGTTGCATTTGGGAGGACTGTAATTGATGTTGTTGTGCAGCTTGTGCCATTGGTTGCATGGGTGGCGGCATTAAATGTGTTGGCAAATGATGAGCATAATAACTGCGTCTTATCGAGGTATATTTTGGCTGCAATAAAGGGGTTTCTCCCTTAGCATTCTTAGCCATATTTGGTGCATGTTGCTGCTGCACTGGTGAACCTCCACGTATTCTATCGCCTGTCACACCCAACAACAGTATCTCGTTTTTACCCGGATTAGCCTTTTTTAGCTTGGCATCTATTAAGGCTGCTGATGCTTCTTCCGTCTTTTCCTTATCCTTATCCGAATCAGCCCAGTATCTCACTCTATCTAACGTTGGAGGACTGTAATCAAATGTTGGATCATTTTTTAATGGATCACCTCTGCCTACTGGACGCCATTCGTTGTTATTGTAGTCCATGCGTGGCGAAAAGTTGCGTACTAAAGAAAAGAGAAGAAACAAGAAAACAATGCAAATTAATAACTCACAAACTTGTGTTGAGTACACAAACATAATTTGACATGTGTTTGACAATGATTATTACATGATTGTTATAATTGCAATTAAATTAATACTTAAAAACAGTGGGGCGTTTATGAAAATCTTTGGACAAATTTTTTTCTGAATATAGTTTTTTTTTAATGAATTGAAAAAAATACAACATTTATTAAGTTATTAAAAAATATTTTTTTTTTTATTATCAACATGTTTGTAAATTGGCATATAAACAGTTTGTTTCAGTTGCAGAAAATTTTTGTGTCAAAAAAAACTAAATATTTTTTAAATTAAGTCACTAAAAGAATCCTTTGAAAAAGCAGTATTATGATTCTTTTTATGATTCTTAAAGAAATTTCACCGGATCTTTTCTTCATTTTAGTTTTCAAATTCTTGTTGATAATGGTGTATGTAGATGTCAATACCTCCAAGTTCATTCAGTTTTAAGTCTATAATAAGCTTTAATAATATGGGCTATGAAATTTTTATTATTTTTAAATAAAAAATTAATTAAAACAACAGTTTGAATTGATTCACTTCTTTGAATATGCAAAAAATTAATTAAAAACAAAATCTTTTGTTAATATGACTAATAGAAAACAATGTGTTTGATCTGTATCCATGGGAGGTATAGCTATTGCGGAATCAGACATTCTTGATGTTCTGGGCATGAAAATTCGTTTGAACCAGCATGTTTTTCAAGTGTCGAAAGAAGCATTCAAGTCTTGGTTTCTTAAAACGGTGCACGAACTACTTCACTCCGTCTGATCTCCTCACTATTTATACCGCCAATATGCGACCGAAAATGGAATATTACTCCCATTTCTGGGCAGGTGCTTCAAAGTCTATCTTGAAGGGAATCGGATGCAAAGGAGTGCGTTGAAGCTCATCAATGACAGTAGGGTATCTAGCTCTGTTGACTCATTGGAGCATCGTCGGAATGTGGGTTGTACGTCATTGTTCTATCGATATTACCACGGTAAGTGTTCAGCTAAGATGGGCGACTTCATCCCTGAGACGCGGGCCCGTAGTACTCGTCTTTCCAGCAGATCACATCCGTTCGTTGTCAACTGTCAAATGTATCACACAAAGCATAACAGAGAAAATTAGTTTCTCGGTCGAACTAGCCGTATGTGGAATAGACTCCCGGCAGAAGTCTTCCCAATCAGCTACATTTAGAAGAGTTCAAATTAAATGTCCACAGACACTACTCCCTCTTTCCTTCTCCAAAAATCTTTTTTCCTAATACCAACACAATGCATTGCATTAGTAGATGGCATCCCATGAGTGTTGGTTCAGAGTAAAAAAAATGGTGGCAAAAATTTCGACAATGCGATTTGAATTGAGAAAAACACTTAATTGGCCATCAAGATCGGGCGATTTTATACATTTAGACTATTTTTTGTAGGTTGATTTGAAACCAAAAGTGTACATCAATAATCCCACAGGAACAAAAGAGCTTAAAAACAACATTATCGAGCAGATATCAACCATTGACAACAGTTTTTTGAAAAACGTGATTGAGAATGGGTAAGGGTAATAGCCGTTGCATGAATAAATTCCCTCTATTAAGAATCTACTTTAGTAAAGATCTTCATCAAAACTAAAGTAGACCCGACATTATCATAGACAAATCGTTTAATTCTTTTTAAGATTAATTGGTACTAATAAAAAAAATATGATATGTATTTTATTTGACCTTTACTATTTTAATGTATAATTAAATTATCGAGCTTACTAAACCAATTTTTCGTGCCATCTTTATGGTATTTGCTTGATTATTTGACAAAATTTAACAATATATGTACATATATATAAAAGTTATAGTTGCTTTTATTTTTTTTTAATTTATCCCTTTATTTAACCCATTTAACCATAATATGATTGTCGGTGACAATAATATGGTTAAATTAAACATAATATGTTAAAATTTTTTTTTTTAAAAATATTGAAAAATGTTTCTTCCACTTCTTAAACGATTAGGGTAAAAAAAGATGGAACATGCTTATTTTTTAATAATGAAAAATTAAATTAAAATGTTTTTCTTTACTTATTATAAAATAGTTAATGTATTTATTAGTTGACAATTCCATCACAAACTATCTTTGCTTAACCACAGTTGTCCTGACTCGATAGCATTGCCTTATATTAAACTTCATCTTAATAGTTTAGCAAAGCTTTTAGTAAGTTTCATCTTAAGTCTTCTCCAATTTACAGCAGGCTGTCTAAGCTTGTGTTATGCTGCTGTGTTGTGTTGTATTGTGTCGTGTCGAAAATCAGTTGTATAAGTGACATGATATGTACACCTACTAGCATCTGGTGTAGTGTTAAGTTTTTTTTTTATCTTAAATCATAACTTGTTAAAGTGTTAACAAATCTTTGCCACAACCATCACTGCCACCACAGCTAATACTCGTACCACCATCACCTAATACCGTCACCAATAAGCCAACCACCTTCACGTATGTTTTTTTTTTTTTTTTTTTTTTGAAGTCAGTCAGTCACTGACATGTTGCAAGTGGTTGTTGTCTGATTGTGACTGCTACTCTGTACTTACTACACATATTTTTAAGTCTCTGTTTGTCTATCTTTGTATCTAGTTTGCAACAGATACTTGTGTATATGGATTGTTTTAGCTGAAATGCAACAACTACTGTTTGCTTCTGTGTATATTTGCAAGATATCAATGCATATGTGCCTGTGTGTCTGAACTACTATGGTGTCTGGCAACAGTCTGAGGAGTGTCTAGTTTTTAGACAAATTATACTGATTTAATAGTTGGTTGAATATTTAGACATTTTAAGATTACAAGAGCAAATTTTCGTTAACAACTTTGCTCTACTTAAGAGTAATTTGATCATATAATTGTAGCCTTCAGTCAATTTGTTTTTTTTTTTAATTTTTTTGTAATTGCTTTTCTTTTTAAAGTGTTAATCACTAACAAATTTTGCGAAGCAGAATATTAAATAATTTTGTTTTTGTTTGAAGTGTCACACTGTTTTAAGGACTTTCAAGATGAAAGAAGGTATACAAGTGTTTAGACTAAAAAAATATATTTCCGTTTTAAAGCTCATTTTAAAAAAAATATAGGAACATTACCACAAGATAGCAGCACTAGGATTCTATCTGTCCCATTGTTTCTTATGTATCTTATGAATTTGACACTTAGAAGACATATAAAACTCCATACAATTAAAAGGGACAGCCAGTATAAGCTTCTTTAGTGCATATACCAAGGCGAATTCATTTTTCAGGTGGCGTTGAAAGCACAGCTGTGCTACTTTTTTTCCTACTAAAAGAGAGGTATGTCAAAAGCTGCTTGTGTTGTTGACATATCGACCAACGAAGGCAACAAATAAGATACGATGTTGTGTTTTTGGTGTTGTAGTATCGCCACTACTGTTTACATGAATTCGCCTTGGCATATACCTTGTGTAAGTGTACCTTGTTCGTAATCAAACAGACCTATTTATCTTACCTAAAGCATATTTCAAAGCAATCTAACGAAATACCTTTGCTAGTTGGATGCATAAGCAATTCTTAACGAAAATTATATCATATCAAAAAAATATTTTGGTAGCTAAAAATGTAAAAAAATTATTGTAATAAATATTTCGTATAACACAAAACTATTTTTAGACAAAATTTTAAACATATTATGTTTAAATTTAACCATATTATTGTCACCGACAAACATATAATTGTTAAATTAGTCCTCCATCAAGAAGCCACAACCATATTATGGTTGCCTCTAAACATGTTATGGTTAAATATGACAATAATTTGTTTTTAAATTAACAATAGTATTTTCTTCTTTTCTAAGAGCAGCATGCTTTGGTTGAAATTCAACCATGCGATTATAAATGTTAAACATATTTTAGTTATTACTAACCAAAAGATGTTCGGAGGCAACCATAATATGGTTGTGCCTTCTTGATGGAGGTCTTATTTAACAATAATATGTTTGTCGGTGACAATAGTATGGTTAAATTTAAACATAATATGTTTGCAATTCTCTTTAAAAATAGTTTTGTTGGAGGTGACCAAATTTAAACATATTTTACAATTAAAATCTCTTGTTCTTTAGCTTTTTGACTTGATCATCTATGTATATATTGGGACTATGGGACAACAAGGTTCTAACTTACATTTTTTGAAATGTATGCCTAATTGCGTAGTGCATAAAAGAGCGGTTACTTTTTTAAATGTTTCTTTAGTGCTTCCCGAATTAAAAGGTTTTTTTTATTGGGATGGTGCTCAGATTCAGTATGTATTGATATTTTTATTAGTTTAGAACAAGCAGTCATTGAGCAAATACATGTTAGTAATTTGGAATTCAATGAAATAACTGCTTTACGAACTCTAATTTTTACTGTCAAAAACCGAACGTGAGGAACCATTTTAGGATTTTTACTTTTTATTTTTTATCAACCAAGGCTCGGTTTTTGAAAAATTTTGACGGGACGGCTTAGTTTGGCTTAAAATGCTGGCCTTTAATGAAATAATAAAAAAAAATCACATTTCGTCGGAAACTAAGTTTAATCCACATCTGAAACCCGGCCTTAGAGAATTAAAAGTGTTCAGAAAAGCAATAATATATACGTATTAAATTATGGGCTCCCACTATAATCTTGAAATTTTTGATACTCCAATAGGAAGAACAAAAGTATCAAAAGGGGAAAATAAGGAAAATTAAATTCTTTCCTCAACTGTTCCGTTCTACATGTAGTACTTTTTGAATGATGAGAAATATTGGTACTTTTTTGTTACAACCTAGAAACGTAAACTTTGGCATATAAATATGTCCACAAAAAAGGGAGACCTAGGGTTAAGTGCAAGTAGTAAATGTTGCATTTTGACATGAACTATTAGGTTTAGAATTATGACCATTCCATTCAATAATATTGTAATTTTACCTTTTTGTTAAAAACTTTACCAGAAAAAATTTTCAGTAGTTTTTTTTATCAATAAAAAAAATATGGCTTGATAAGTATTTCAATTTAATTAATTTGATAATTGAATCAAATAAAAAAATTTTTTTTTATTGATTTAATGAACATTTTAGTTGTTTTGAAATAAATTTTTAATTAATATATTAATTAAATAACAAAAAATCTTAATTGATTTTTTTCGCTTAAAATATAATTGCTGTTGGGAATTGTCGAAACCTGAGATATATTTAATTAAATCAATTACTTAATAGACATAATCTTAAAAAAAAAAAAAAAAAAAAAAAAAAAAAAAAATGCCAAAGAATGTTCTTTCAAATGATAATAAACATTCCCCATTAAATTTGAATCTTCTTTGTTTTTTTTTTCTTTAAAAAAGTAGGGAACCTCGAAATGGATCACGCTTTAGGTGCAAAATCAACAAATTGTTTGCTTTATTCTATGAATTTGGTGATTAGAAACAATACATAATTTTTTCTGAGTTCATAAGTTTTATAGAAAATAAACAAAATTTATTTTGCTATTCTTCACTTTTCACTAATATTCCGAAGCTATTTATTGAATAGACGTAGCTTTGTTTCAATTTTATCTGAACTATTATATTTGTTATTGAATAACAATACAATTATTGAAATCTCGTAAGTTTTATAGCAATTACCTTATAGATTTTAATATGTAGATTTTAATACGTAGATTCAGTAAAAAAAAAACAAAAACCTTAAAAAGTGGAATTGTTGGGTTTTTGGTATTGACCTACTCAAATTTTTTCTAGTAAACAAATGAAGAGCAAGAGCTTTCGCATTTATATTTGATTACTAGACTTTTTATGTTAGGAACACAACTTGGACGAACGACGACAAAAATAAAGCAACGTGTATGCAGGTTTAAAAGAGAATTAAAGAAAACCTGTTCCGCTAAACCTGAACTGTCTGAACCAGCACTAACTTTACAAAGTAGTTTGCCAAAGCGAATTCACACGAAAGTGGGGTCAAGTCAATATGTGTTTTTTTTCGGTGGTCGAATTGTCAAAGCTTGTGCACAAACTACAGTTTTTTTATGCAAACAAAACATTTTTTATCAAAAATTATTTTAGGGAATGAAATATTTATTATTAATTAATACATTTTTTTACAAGCAATAGGACCACAAAAGCAGTGCTGTTGTAGAGTTGACCTCACCGTGTAGTTAATTCTCCTTGGTAGTTTGCTATACAAATAGTTTTTAGTTGTATTTTTGTAATGTTTTATTTTTTAGGCATTATTTCTTTAATATTGTCACCAGTGCTGCCACGACTAATGAAATTTTTACAACCAAAATTTTTAAAAAATTTCGCAAATGTGAAAATATATAACCAAATTAGAAATGCTGTTTGCTAATTAAGAAAAACGTTAAAATTATTTAAAGTTGCATTGTAAAACATATGTTATTTGCATATAAAAGGAAAATATTAATTATAATTTAAGAAAACAAAACATGAAATGTTACTCTTGTACATATTAAAAAATAATGAGAAACTTCAAAATATTTTTATTTTATAAGAGTTAAACCCGTCAAATTTCCGTGCAAAATTCCGTTTATTGAAAGTTAACATATTAAATTTTTTTTGAATATATCCTTTACATTAAACGAAATTTGTATTTCACAGTTATAAAGAACAAAAACTCAAAATTAAAATTGTTTTCCGCTTATTGACTGTCAGTGGCATGGATGTCAAATAAGATCGGTTGTTTTGGCGAAATTGGAAGCTGTTGGCGATATGCCAAATGAATTTTTTGTGAATATTTTCTAATTTACATACATATCGAGCTATAACCGCAGAAAAAGCTTAAGCGACAACATTTTCAATTTTAATTTTTTTATAAATGAATTTAATGGGAACACGCATCATCTCCTAAAATCTCATGGTCACAGAAGGTTTATAGCAAAAACAATTTTAGTTTAAGCGCCAATTTTCATACAAAATTTTTATAAAATATAATAAAAAAAACCTTCTCCTGTAAAATTTTGTTTTTTTCGTTTGAGCTATTTTTGCGGTTATGGCTCTATATATGTAAAATATTATAAATATGGGTATAATTTGTTTCTCCTTTTCGTTAATTTTATTTTAAATTTATAATTGTTATTATTACTGTTTTACAATTGTTCTATTTGAAGTATTTTCTGAATCGTTGTATAAATAATATTATGGCGAATATAAACAAGTTCGTATTTCAGAACGTCAAAGGGTTTTTTTATAAATCAAAAAAACATAAAATAAAAAACCTAAAATTTAAAATTTTTTAAATTCACGCCATTTTCTTACAGTAAATTCTAAAATTATGGATTATATATCAATTTACTATTGAAAAATCCTTAATATTCCTATGTGTATTTTTATATTTTCAAATATGCTACTGGAAATAATGTAAATTTAAAACATTTTACTTATATTTTAGTTTTTAGAAATACTACAACTACTTCTGTGTACTTTTTCAGTCATGTTCTGAAATGATATTATGCACTTTCTAATATTATGCACTTTTAACTTTAAGTACCACTTATCTTTACTACTCTTAAAATCAGGAAAAATTACGCTCATTTAGAGAAAAATTTTTTAACAAAAATCTTGAAAAATATCTGGTGGCTGTCTTGAAATGGCTTTTTTATTTTCGATAATGTATAAAAAACTTTCGTTAATTTGAAACAAATAATGAGAAAATCGTAGTGCAAAGTTCACATTAATCGAAGTCGTAAATAATTTCCTTCGAATCGGAATCGTGATAACCCCCCATGGAAATGAAAACGTAAACTGCAAGTATATCATGAAAAACCATATTCAGGGGTGTCATAGAAAACGATCCTATTGGAATTGGATTTGAAACCGACCCAAAAAAATACATCGGTGTCACGAAATCAAATGTAATAAGCTTTTTGTTCGAACTGAAATTAGTGTCGGTTTAAAATGTCACAGAAACCAATATGATCGGTTTTTATTGAAAATAGACCAAGCAGCTTACAGCTCTTGTTTTTTTTATTGGAAATAAATATATTTAGTTGGCGAAATTTTAATTTTTTATTTTATTTTTTCAACAGTTAGTTTTTTTTCAATAGATGGAAGTTAATAAAATTTGTAAAATAGTATTTTTTGCACGTCTCTGGCAGTCTCCGGAAGCGGGCTGCTGCAAACTCGCAAAAGTATTTGCAACAACATTTATTTATTTTATTTATGTATTTATAAACAACAATTTTTTTGTATTTTTTATAAATTCGCTTTATATTTTTACAAAACAATCAAATAACTCAAATGTAAACAAATGCAAATAATACAACGATGGCATTTATTTCATATGTTTAGCGTGTTACGATTCTAATTTTCTTTTCTATAATTTTCCTGTTATTAAAAACACAAGTTTTAACAATATTTTAGCGTAAAAATCATAATTTTGAAAAATATCAAATAAAAATTGATTGACAGCTGATTCAAATATCGGTTTTATTTGTATTCGAAAATGACAAAATCGACTTGTTTTTATGCCACCAAATGAAACCAATATTGGTTTGAAAA
Organism: Pollenia amentaria; assembly: GCA_943735925.1. Lineage (NCBI taxonomy): Eukaryota > Metazoa > Arthropoda > Insecta > Diptera > Polleniidae > Pollenia > Pollenia amentaria. Next base: position 178,565,670 of record OX031007.1, on the reverse strand, counting down.
ACCGGCAATTAGCAAAACCGACTTGGATTCTATGACACCCCTGATTAATACCTATTTTATATTTTAGATGGTCTGATGGTCACATAATTTCTCTCTCTTTGTACAAACAGCGCACAACTTTCTCAATTATAAAAGCTCTTTGTTACTCGTCGTTATTGTTCTTCATACGAGGAATTTTCTCATTGATTTTTCGTCGCGTCCTTGTTGTGCTCCTAGCATTAAAGGGAAAAACTTGTTAATTGAGTTAAGGAATATAACAATTATGACAGGAAAAGAGTTAATAATAATTGTGAAACACTTTTACTATTTTCTTTATGACTAAGTATGGCTAAATAAGTCTAAGTAAAGCTAACAAAGTGTTTATATTCGTTTAAAAGGAGTCTTATTTGCCGCATGCACGAACATGGTACTGTTGTTTATCAGTCAATAGTCAGTCAGACTGTTAGTCAGTCAGGCATTCATCAGACTGTATTGTAAATTGTGGCTTTAAATAATGTCAGCAAAGTATATTTTTTAGTGACATACCAAGTACTCTAAAGCTATGAGGTTTATAAAGGGTGATCCATTTATACCTTTTTTATTTGTTTTTTTTTTTTCTACAGAACACGTGTGACTGGTGTCATCTTATTTTTATTCAGTAGTGCTCGACAATCCATCATGGAAAGTATCAAACTGCTTTAATTTCAGGCTATGGGCTCTACAGCAGATCAATGAAAATCCACGGTTTTCACGCCGAATTTTGTTCAGTGGCGAGGCACATTTCTGGCTAAATGCATATGTAAATAAACAAAACTGGCCGCATTTGGGCTGATAAGCAGCCCGAAAGGATTCTCGAACTACCTTAACATCCACAAAAATGCTCTGTGTGTATTTCTTTAAAAATGATGGCGGGCAGAATTTAACTGGATTTTTTGTTGATAACGGATTTTTTGTTACCTCCAATTGAAGCCAGAGATGAAGGCAACATTTGGTTTCAGCAAGACGATGCTACGACACACACGGCGGTCGGGACAATGGCTTTATTGAGAAATAATTTTGGTGAGCAGATTTTTTCGCATTTCGGACGGGTCAACTGGCCGCCTAGATCGTGGGATATCACACCACTGAATTTTTTTCTTTGGAGTAATGTGAAATCAAATTTCTTCGCCAATAAGCCAGCTACGATTCAACAAAATACTAAAGATAACATTACTAAAGTAATTCGCGCGATACCGGCAGCAATGCTCGAAAATTGCACCTTCCGAATGGCCCACTATGCTGTAGTCGCGGGCAACAATCGAATGAAATTATTTTTAAAAAGTAAATGTCAACGATTGTTCTTTCGGGCAATAATAACGATTTCGACATCCATATATTTTTAAGTGTTTTATTTAAAATTAAGAAAAGGTCTAAATGAATCACTCTTTACATATTTGTATGTGTGTCCATTCAACTACATACTTATGTATTTATCTTTCTATATGTCTGTATTGGCTGGTTTTTTGTTTGTGATCTTTGAGTGATTGACCATCAAAAAGATTTCTGTTGTTATTTTGGTATATCCATTTGTTTTCAGTTTACAAATTTAAAAGTTGTTGTGATTTTTTTTTTTAGTTTTTGATGCTGTTTTTGTAATTTTTTCCTGTTTAACGTCTACAAGAAAATTTATTCAACAATTTTTTGATTCATGATCTTGTTGGGCTGAGAAAGATGTTGTTACTGTTGACGACGTCGTCGTCGTCGTCGTTTGTAAGCAACATAAAATGTTTTTTGTTGTTTGTTGCATATGAATATATGTTAGTAATGTTGTTTGCCCATTTTTTTTTTGCTATTTTGTAGTCTGAAAATATTGCCTATGAGAGTTTTATTTTGGTTTAAACTTTAAAAGTTCAAGTTTTAGGTCTACTACCCCAGGAGATTGTTTACAATAATTTTGTTTATTATTTGCTAATACATGCCCAATCTTGTATACCGACCGGTGTAATTTGTAGATAACTTTGAATTTTTGTAAACAAATGCTATAAAAATTAATGCAGTTTTTTAAAGTTCATAAGCTATTTTAAAATTATAATCGGTTTTGATTATTTTTGGCTTAAGGTATTTGCAGATATTTATACGGTTATGATTGGAAGAAATTGAAAGTATAACGGATGTTAAGAAATTCTATTAAGCTTAAGAACTTTTTAAATTAAGCTACACTAAGGAATTTTAGTATCTCAATTACAAATACTATTGCATATTTTTCTACACAAGAATTGTGGCTTTAGCATTGTAAACGGAGTATTGGATTTGAGCAAATTTGTTTTCGTTAAAATTTTACTTATTTAGGTTAGTACCGTATAAAGGTGATCATACCCTAAGCGACAACTATAGAGGAATATTTTGTAACTCTGTTACAAAATACATATTCACGAAAAATTATAAGTGAAGCTTCAGCCAACATTCTAGGAGAATATCAGGGAGGAATTTGACCAGGCAGATCCACACTTGATCAACTATTTCTCTTAAAACAGAATTGCGAAAATATCAGGGAGGACTTAGACCAGGCAGATCCACACTTGATCAACTATTTCTCTTAAAACAGAATTGCGAAAAAATACTATGAATGTGGTATCGACATGCATCTTCTTTTTATTGACTTCAAGCAAGCGTTTGACTCCATCAATAGAAACAAAATCCCCCAAGATATTTCCGACTTAGGAATATCCTCAAAACTCACAAGAGTTATCTCCGCAGCCTAAGTCAACACTACAGTGGAGCTTTTACAGATTGAACTGGCAGTAAATCCTAAAGGAAATGTCTTTTAGACAAACTTATATAAAGTTTTGGAACAAGAGACTGAGCTCCAAGATACTAACGAGCGGCAACAACAAACAGTAGAGGCTTTGATATATCTCTTTTATAACGTCAAGTAGTTTGCCACGTTAACCGCCACCTCTTAGTCCACAGAACTAATCATATTAATTTTATTTTATTTAACTTCTTCTTCACTTTAAATCAATTTTTTGTTGGTTTTTTCAATTAAGCTGCCAAACTCCCAAATTTTTTTTGACTAATTATGTCAGCTGACTTGATTTTTAACAACGAAACTGAAGTTGTGTTGCCAGCCGCAATCGACCCATAAGTTAATTGTATATAAGAGTTACAGTAAAATTAAATTTTGAAAAAAATGATTCCTACCACTAAAAATTCGAAATTTTAAAATTTTACGAGAGTTAACGTTATATGGGAATAGTGATGAACATCGTTTGTTTATCCTTGTGCGACCAATGAAAGCAGAATCCCTTTATTTATCCATTTTCAATTGAGAATTTTTGCAGTATTCTTTTGAAGCCTATTTTTATACTTGTGGAATTATTTTTGAAATGATTACAATTGCTAAATTGCTTTTAATTTGCCTTTTCAATTTATGCCCATCACAATACTTGTTTATTATAGCAAATATTATTAATGTGTTAATTGTTTTACCTTCAAATAAGGCATTTTTAGGGCATAATTTTAACAACTTTTTAGAGCATATTTTCAAGGGTTTTCTAGAAAACTAGTGCGACCCGGCCAAATTTGATGACAGTTCTATTATTCCTTTCGGTTTTAGTCTTAATAAAATGTTTTTTTTTCTAACTAGCTTTTCAACATGCGTTATTTTTTCCCATCTATTATTATTAAAAATTCCTTGATTCCACCTGATAATTTGCAATTATCGTACAAATATACATATTTTAGAAATGCTCATATAATAAAATTGGTTTTGTGTTTTTTTTTTTTTGTCCAAACTTTGCTACGCATTGCAATTTCAGCTTAAGTAATATAAATCACAAGTGTATCCTCCTGAGAATTGCAAATAAACTCAAACAAAAATTTTTTAAAATGACAATCTAACAAGACAGGTCGGCACAGCAGTAGGCATTTTTTTTGTTAACGTTGTCTATTTCCAGAATGTTAACATTTTACAAAACTTGATGGCCATAGAAATTGAGATTATACGTGTGTTAGCAGAAAAAAAATTAAGTAAAAAAAAAAAATCCAAGAAAAAAGTGAAATACACTCAAAACGATAAGCACACAGATGAGATGGGCTGTTCATGATGAAGTGGAAGAAGTGATGGTAATAATGCAACAGCGTGTGTCACTGATGACAGTTATGATTGTGGCAATAAGATTGTATTTTGTAAATTGTTTAAAACAACAAAGTGTTATTGTCTATTGAACATTATTTTACTTATTTTTTTTTTGTCATTTTCTTATGAGAGACATTTAAAGAAAAGTGTTCGAATTAAAGAAAAACCACATACATACATATAAACAATTACACTGGTCTGCAAAAAACAAAAAATTTTCAAGCCATTAAACAAAAATATGTAGACTATACAGAGTTTAATGCGCTTAAACCAAATCCATTTTTAGTTCTTTTCTATTGGTTTCAATTTTTTTATTTTGCCCGATATAAGGCAATACCACAATAAAATCCGATTTGGTTTAAAATACCAACAAATTGTTAGGAATAAAATTTCCTTGAAGTCATGCAAATATCATTTTATTATATTGGAATTTTTGATATTTTAAAAATTAGGCTTAAGCTCATCAAATTATTTTGAAATATTTCGAGTTAATAATATTTTTTTTAGCAATCATCGGCTCTCAACAAAAAAAACTTATCAGTTTTCAATTTGTTATGGAAAATAAATCTTAAAAACTGAATCTTTTTCGATTGCAAATGAAATTGGTATTTTAAAATTTTAACAATAATAATGTATACTGGGTAGTATGTAAAAATAATTGAATTCATATCGAAAGTAAATGATTTTTTGAAGAAACGTCCATTGATATCATGTTCTGTAAAATGGTATCAAGCGTATTTTTCAATGTGGTGTGCAGAGCAAAAATAAGGCGCAGTTTTGTATACTTTTTGTCTCGATTTTTATCGAAATAAAATCAATTTTTTTTCATATTACTTAAGGCCGTTTTACACTATCCCACAAGTCTTAAGTATTTCGGCGAAAATGCTTCCCTGATCTAATTATTGTTGGAAAATTTTTAAAAAAAAACATAACAACTTATCATGAACCATGTAATTTTTTCCTCAAAATGCAACAAATATTTGAAATCTAAAAAAGCATGACCAGCAAATTGAACAAACTTTAGCTTTATTTTTAACTGTTAAATAACGTTCGATCCATCAAACGTCAAATATTTAATAGGTGTGAACATAGCTTAGGCCTTGTGTGATGTGTAATGTACCCTTATTAAAAAAAAATAAATTATTCACCTTAAATTTTTGAAAACAACAATTTTATATAGAACGGAAAACGAATCTGAGTTAGAAGTTACTTGTTAAAAATAATTCATGTAATGTTATTGTTTAGAAAACAAATATTGGATATTGGGTGTTTTCTGGTAAGCCTAATTAATTTCAAACGTTACATTATGTTTCGATCAAAAAAAAAAAATTTTTTTTTAAATATTTGACTTATTTTCACATAGAAAATCATGCTTATAAAAACTGGTTTTTTTTGAATCAAATTCTACTGAATTGACATTCTGGGTAAAATTAATATATTTCCAATTAATACAATTCTCAACAATGTGTGCACAATAAAAGAATTTTCATATCGCAGATATAAATACACAACTAGAATTAGGCTAAATATAGAAAATTTTAATAAAGCTAAAATTACTCTTGTTTACTCTTTTTATATAAAACTTCCATTTGGCGAATTTTTTTCACTAAAAATCTAATAAAATAAAATGTTGGCGATGAAGTTGAAAAAATCTGACAGCCCTGCTTAGCATTTCTTAGTCTTGAAATAGGATATAAATAAATATCAAATTGCTTTACATTAATTGAATTTGAATGTTTTCATGTAAAAATATGCTAAAACACAGTCTTTTCAAGAACTAATATTTTTTTTTTGTTTCGGTGGACCTATCGTTGGAAATGTCTATATATGTATATTAGGGATGTAACGAATACCGATACCGATATATCGGCGATACTTCACGTTTGCCGATATATCGATATCGGCGATATATTACTGTCGATACGCCGATACTTTTTTATAGTTTTTTTTTGAACAAACAATTCAATTTTCAGAATTTCTTTTAATTCTTAAGCTGGAGGCCGGTCCACACCACGCGTTTTTCCTGTTTATGAGACGCATGCTAAAGTAGAAATTAATCCTAGAAAGAAAGATTTTGGGGCTCTGAGAATAATGAAATCTATTGTATATGTACAATTCTTGACCTTCGACACAAAGAAAATTTCATAGACAATATATCGAGAAAGCGTCTAATTGAGCTACTTAACATGACTCTGCATTCCGAAAGTGTTGAAGACAGGGTCACCCCTACACCTAGTCAATATTCTGATAAGTCTACAAGAACTGACCTTTGGAGCGTTTGTGCAAAAAAGAAAATTTGAAGAAGGGTGGTCCGCTGTCGATCCTACGCTGTGGCTCAGCTAAAGAAGAAGTCTAGATATATGTACCTTAGATCTTCTAATTCTTCTATTGACGCAGATCCGTTTGTTTACTTTTAAATATTATACTAAAAATTTAAGACCATGGCGCAGAAATACTAAAGTTGTCAAATGAGCTCAGGCACATCTGAAAGAGATTTTTTACTGCAGGTCTGCTTCAAACGGAGTTGGGAATTTATATCCGCAGAAGTTGAGAATACATTGTTTTTAAACCAAAATCTTATTAATATTAATTTTGAATAATTATAATTTCTTTCACTGTTTCTTTTGTTGAAAAAATAGATAATTTTATAGTGAATTTTAGTTTACTGGGATCGCCAGGTGGACGAAATTCGACCACTTGACATTTAGAGTAAAAGAAATCCTTTTATGCACGTATGGAATATGCAATTCTTATTTAAAAGGGCTACCTAAATTTAAGAAAATAACAAATGGCCTCTCATATTTCCTTTTATTCGTTACTATAAAAGCATAAAACATTTTAAAAGCATAAACATATTATACAGCATAAAAATACCTTTAAAACGATATATGTTTCATTAAAATCGGTGGACAATAAGATACTTAAAAATCAACTACAAAACATTGTTGCCGTTAAAATCTTATTAAAATCAATTTGAAATATTTATAATTTCTTACACTTGCTCTACTTGAGCTTTGTTAATTGTACCTTAAATTATATTTTTTTTTTATTGAAAGTCGATTTTTGCTGCAGGCCAGTGTTTATACTACATACATATGTATTTATTTTTAGCTATTTAATAGAAAATTTGTTAAGAAAAAAATTAAATTAAGCAGATAAGTTGAAATCCTTGCATAATTGCAGAAACAATAACAACTTTCTACTATAACTTTGATTTTTAAATATAGAAATAAAACTATTCCTCTAATAGTATTTGATTTGATTGCATTTAAATTGCATTTAAATTGCATGTTTTTATATAAATAAAATTTTAAATTCGTTTTAAATTATTATCAAATTGAAAACGATTTGCAATTATCATTTAATATTTTATTACAATGAATGATGTTCGTTAAAGCAAGTAAAGCTGGAAAAATGAGTAAAATAAATAAACGTATGTAAATCAAATAAAATCAAAAAAAATTATACAAATTAAAAAAAATATATGAAATAACTAGAATCTGCGAATATTAGTTCTCATGTTGATTTACATTTCTATTATATTGAAGGAATAAGACGATTAAAGTATAAAACCTTTTTAAATTGTAATTTGACTTAGAATACACATTCGAATTAATATAAAAATTTATATGTAATAACTTTAAAAGAAAAAATAAATTAAAGTCGGTACAATAAAAATTAGTAATAAATAATCAGTCTGTCAAGCCCATATTACTCTGGATTATAAAAATAATTGAAGTTGAATCTTTATCCTTAAATTGATATTTGCTAAAGTGCTACTTTTGTCATTGTGTATCGGTACAAAAATTTTTCAAAGATTTTTTTTCTTGCCAAAGTGATTATCGGGAATAGTTCCCATATGAAATATATGGTGTGTTTTAGAGATATCCAAAATTTAGTGGAGTTTTTTACTTTTTCTGAAAAGGTACTTACCAGGATTTTTTTTAACCCTGATAGAACTTTAAGCTAAAAAAATAACTTAAAATATTACATTTCGGCCCTTATTACGGTTCACAACTCAACACAGTTGAGTTGTAATTTCTTAATTTTTGTATTATGGTTTACAACTTTACTATATTGCGGTAAACAAAAACTTAAAACATTACAACTCATCACAATGAATTGCTTTAATTACAACTCAACTGAGTTGCGTTGTGAACCGTAATAGATAAAAATGCGCTAATAAATGTCATTAGCGCATTCTGGACGTGCAATTTTGAGCCGCTTTTTCGACCATTGCTGGCTGTATGTCATGAATTACACAAAAAATGTTGGCCTCTAAAACGGTAATTGTTGCGAGCTTAAGGCCGGTATTCACTATCCTACATAATCGTACGATTCATTCACACGAAAATCTGACGGAATTCTATCCGACATAAAAAAAATGTCTGCCAAATCTGCTGTCAATGCCACACTATCCCACAAAAAAGATGCAAACTCAAATGACTCATCTACTTTACAAGAAAATGCAACTCTGATCGCATATAATCTATCATTTTATGAAAATTTTCATAAATATTTACAAGTCGGACAGACTTGTCAAAAAAATCTGTCACTCAATTCATTTTTAAGCCACACTGTCATACATTATGAGCACACACGATTTTTTTGACATATCGTGCGACTAAATAGGATAGTGAATACCGGCCTTAAGCAGCATTAACCATGGACTTAATGTGAGGGTTACGGTTCGATTTTCGCCGGAGACTCTGATCTGTTTCATCACAAAGTTCTGAAGGTTTATTCCATTCTATATCTATTGCTTGTAAATTAAGTTAAACTATAATTTTTAATTATATTTCTAATATATTAAAGCCATATTATCGCTCTGTACACTCAGAGAAAAAACATGTTTAAATATGGTCACCTCCAACAAAACTATTTTTAAGTAAAATTATAAAAATATTATTGTTAATTTAACCAAATTATTGTCATCGACAACCATATTATAGCTAAATTACTACTCCATCAATAAGTCACAACCATATTATGGTTTCCTCCGAACATATTTTGGTAAAAAATAACTAAAATGTGTTTAACACTTATAATCGCATGGTTGGTTTTCAACAATAGCATGTTTTTCTTGGTTGTAGGTGACAATAATATGGTCAAATTAAACATAATATGTTCAAAATTTTCTATAAAAATAGTTTTTTTTTGAAGGTGACCATATTTTTATAACCCTCCATGTTATACATCATAGATCAAACCCGATTTTACGATAAAGTCATATATTCGTATTTAATTGATAATATTCCAAATGTTGCTCCTGCTTTATCAATCATATTCTGCACTCCATCTCAGTACCACCATCGGCTGAAACCAAGCTGCCGTGGTAGCAAACCGGGTCTTCCAAAGCATAGATTTGATCTCCTATACCAATAGATGACGGGGCGTTTACAACTTTTTACAATGCTGCTGAGGTAACAAGCCGGGTCTTCCTACGCTAATAGATAGCAACAATGCTGATTTAATAATGCTGGAAATTTATATCCGCAATATTTGGATTAAATGTTTTACCATCAAGTCAGCTCTGTCTGCATTGGATTACTTTTAAACTTAAACAGATTACGTTCTTACTGTGAAATTTCGAAATTTGAATACCATTTAGAATTTTCTAGGCTTTAATAACGGTACTTCATTTAAAATTTATTTCGATTTTTATTGATAGTTCGAAAACTAACAGGGGCACAGCACAGATTTCACAATTTTTACCTGATAAAGAAGACCCGAAAATATATCCTTGATCTCAATTTACCGGTTTCGAAAATCAGCTTCTGTTATTTATTATTGCTCATTTTGTAAAATATAAATAATCTTTTGACCAGCTTTTGGCGATATAGGGGATTTTTTTGTAATTGGGAGTAAAATTTCGTGGAAATCCCCAGGATATTTTTGGGCATAATATATTATTAAAAATACAATTTGTGTAATGGTAACACCGATTTGTTCCGTCTTCTCAAATGCTAACACTTGTAAATATGTAAAACAAAATTGCATTTTCTGAGGAATCAGAAGATTTTGATTCTGAAGTTTTTAATTTGGCATTCCACGCCAAATCGGATGGTTTATAAAAAAATTTTTGTTATCCTCAATTTTGTGATATTTATTTGTGCACTTCAAAAGGCAAATTTACCGGACCATCCTGGTAAATTTTAACGTTTTTTTTTTTTATTACTTCTTCAAAGGTTCGGCGGGAACAATAGAGTTAAATATAAATTAAATCATTAATTTTAATACCAAATATAACACCTTTTTCGATTTAACGCTTGATTTTAAAATTATCAATTCAATGAACGTAAAATATTTCTCAAACCGTCAATCAATATGACATGGCTTAATGGTTTATGGCGGTTTAGTTTAATTAATTTTGATTTGTTTTCAACAACTGCAGAAAACTACCATCATTTAGTCAATAATATAATATTCCCCGTCTCATTCAAATCACTCATATTATAACTATTGTAATATTTAGTATAAAATATTTTTTGAACTGTTTTTATGGGTTTTTTGTTGGTTTTTAAATTTCCAATGAGACCATAATGGTTATTTAGTTTTTTTCTTTCTAGTCAATACAAGAAGATATCTTGTAAACTTATGCCATTCGTTCAGACAAACATACCTGTTACATCTTGGTGTTGCTGTTGTTGTTGTAGTGGTCCATTGCTCTCAACTTCATGTTGCAGTTGTAATGTTGATTTCAATTGCTGTTGCTGTGACTGATGATGTTGTTGTTGTTGGGGTTGTGTGGCCTCCACATAATGTATCCATGTATTGCTGCTACTAAATGCAACCAATATGAGGCATAAAAACCACAACCATTGTATCGTAACAAAATTCAATTTGTTGCGATCGGTAATCATTGCTGTCAGGGGATCTGTAAAAATACAAGTTCACAAAATTGTTACATTTAAAATTAGTTTGTTGCTTATTTATTTTATTTCGCGCATTTACGCTTATATTAGCCGAAATTGGTAACAAAGTGTTAATAAACAAATACAATTATTATGGATAATTTGCAATAACAATGACAGATCTGTACAAAAATGTTATGTAAAAAAAACTTTGTATTTAAAGGGAAATCTAAGAGAAACAAATTATTAAAACAGATATAATTTGATTTATTGTGTAAGTATTTTTATTACAATCCGAGCATAATAAAATGTTTTCTTTTCTCCAAATTTTTATAAAGAACGATGTGAATTAATTAAGCAATAAAATGTGCTCAGTCAGAAAACAGTAAAAAATGGTTGTATCGCTTCAGACACTACAGTCGAACTGAGCGAATTCAGTCTTTTTTTGCCTAACTGAGCGAATTCTGACTTTTTGTTCTAAAATTATTGCTTTCGCCGGAAAATATTATTAACCCTTCAGTATAGAATTGAAAAGCCCAGCTCATATGGTATGAGCGCTACCGTGTATACCGAGAGCATATTTGTATGGGAGCTAGGCGAAATAATAGGTAAATTTCGCTGATTTTTTAAACCAAGCAATCTCATATATTATGTCATAGCTTCCAAAGAAAATCCCTCTTCTTGTCACTTTACGCCACCAAGCTATAAAGATTGTATATTTGACCAATGTTGTAAAAACTTTTCCTCTCTTTTACTAAATGTAAAGATAGTTACGCTTTACACAGGGTCTCCACCTGAGATAATATCTGATATAATAACTGAGAGAACGAGAGAATACATTTCTTCATGTTAATCTTAATATTAAACAAGGGGAACACGTATCTTATAAGATTTCATAATCGACTGATTCTCGTGCAGTAAACTTGTATCGTTTTTATTCTTTTCTTTTTGTTTTTTGATTTTTTAGTTTAAAATATTGTTTTTTTAAACACTTTTTATAATATTGGCACTATTTGCATTAATAAATTACACATTTTAATAATGGTGGCTTATTATTGTTTTAGATGTGTGTATGTATGTGTATTTTTGACAGCTCATCTTATAAGATAGTTGTTATAAGATTTCTTATAACAACTGTCTCATAACATTTATTATAATATTAATACTAGCACAATTTGAGAGTCCACACGTAAGATAATACTCTCTGCGATTGAATTTGACGTTTGCTGATATAAAAATCTTATATCTCATCTCAGGTGGAGAGCCTGTGTTACACCAAAATACAAAAAAATAAATAATATATAAATTTTTCTTAAGCTGCCCACACACTAGTGATTTGTGCGTGTGTCAAAAAGAAAACATGAATTGTGAATCGGATAATGCAATTGCAGTTTTGATAATTTGTGTAAAACAAAAAAGAAATTAAAAAAGATATAATTTAACGTTTTGTTGTAAACTAAAATAAAAAAATTTTAAACGTTCGCGCACAAGCCCACTAGCACATCAAACAAATCACCCGAAATTGAAAAGTTTCAATTACATGTAATTTGTGCGTACACAGACCCATTAACAACTAACAATACGTCGAGCACCAACAAATCACACGCACAAATCACTAGTGTGTGGGCAGCTTTAGAGAAACAGTTTAACCTGCTTGGTGGCGTAACGTGACAAAAAGTAGACTTTACTGTGGAAATGCCCATAAAGAGAAGATTTTATTTACCATGCTATTAAGCTTGTTTTGTATGGTCCCTTAACCCTTATTAGGAAGAACACCTGTATGGGGATCAGGTGAAATAATGGACCAATTTGGATCATTGTAGATATTTAATACTCCTTATGTAAGGGAAATATCTGCGCCGATTTTAGCCTTCGTAGCGTTAATGGTATGGGCGCTAGTAATTTGTCTCCAAAGTAGTGAAGAGGGTATTATGCGTTTGTGCTGAAGTGTGTAACACATAAAAATATTGGTTCTAGGCCCACCTTTAAGTATTCAGATCGACTCAGAATCATTTGACGATGTCCGTCCGTCCGGCTGGCTGGCAGGTTGTCTGCATAGATGGGTGCAGTGCACTAATTTTGAAGTTTTAACTCACAGTAGTGCTGCTGCAAAATTATTTCATTAAATTTTTTGATGTTGAGTGAAGCATTGATAAATAGCAGCCTCACTAAACATGAGTGATAGTTATGTTAAAAAAAATTGCACTCAAAAAAATAGTTTGATTAAAATAAAGTGGTTATCAGTTTGCTGTAACTTTTTTGTTTTTCGCTCATTTGAGTGCAACTAAAACTTTTGCACTAAAGTTTAAAACAAAAAAACTTGTTTTTTCATGAATAAGACCAGAAGTTTTTTCGTTTTTGGCAAAAGTTCATTTTGATTAATTTCCTTTGCATATACATATCATCACAAAAATAATAATACATGCACATACAAAATATCATTTTGTAAGTTCTAGTGAGAATATGTTTATATGCAGCTTTTCTGATTGCAAGCTCAACTTTTGCACTATTTGAATTGTGTGCAGATTTTATGCAGTGATATTGATAACATTTGCAATACCACTCAATTTTTTAGTGCTTGTAAACAAAATACCAATCATCACTAAAGCTGTTAAAAAATAGTGCAAACTAATTTTTTTGCAGTGTTATTTAGTGATAGTGCGATGCTGATTCAAATCAATATTTAGTGCACTATCCCCAGATATGGTTGTCTGTCCATTTAAACCTGTGCGCAAAGTACATATCGCAATTTCAAATATAATTTTATGTAATTTGGTACATGCATGCGTTTTAAATGTCATTAGGACAAAGCCCATTAATGGTGATAATCGGTCGGAACAGATATTTTGCATATAAGTTATCTGATTATGTTGGTATTAAGATAAAGGTGAAAATTATTTTATTGTAATAATAAAACTATCATGTTAAGGTCGAGGCTAGTGTTATATTATTTGTTTTCAATATTTCGATACCGTTTGGATTGTCATTGTCAAGAAAAACAATTAGTATATATTTTAAATATTGAAATAATTATTTACAGAGTTTTAAGTATAACCTTTTTTTTATTTTTTTTCTCTATTGTCGTTATCGTTAAAGAACTTTTTCAATGTTTTCATGACAACCAAACAGCATTATCTTTGCAAATTTTCTTTTCATGCCAAGACGTTTTCTGGATCTTGGCGTGAGTTCCATTTAATATTCTTCCAAAATATAAACTAAAATCCTTGTTATGAGAGGATATTTGCGCGGGGCTAGGTGTTCAAAGATGTTAAAAATCGAACCATACTAAAAATGATGCGGAAATATTGTATCACCTACGCTTATTGCGAGAGGTTGCCGGTTTACCAAACCGCTTATTTCGAACGATAAAAAAGACCGATGTAGCTTATTGTATAATATTGCATCCTAATAAATTCACTTGTACCAGAAACCTGCTCAGCTATTCCCTATATCTGACATTCTTTAAAAAGTACCTTTAAGCGAATCACCCAAAATGTACCTTTCCAACGATTAGTACAGTAAAATTACATCAAATAAATATTTTTTTATGTAAGTAATATGATTACATTATAAGTAAAATTAAAATTTGTATTTTGTCTTGCTCTAAGTAACGTGACAGGACCAATCAACCAGTCATGGCAACTTCATTAAAAATTTATTACATTATCATACTCGTTCAACCATTCAACCCAAGAGAAAAGATTCATTTTGTTATTGTTCTATCATACAATGGGCGATCAAAAAAAAAAAAGGCAAGCAAATATGCCGTTTATAATCGGATAATGAATTTGTAAAATTTAATTTTTAAAAATTTCACGTATTTTTGTAAGCTACATATCGATTTATGTAGATATAGAAAATCTTTTAAATTATATATATTCTGGGTTCTTGGTAAATTCTAAGACAAACGGAAAGACGTTTGTTTGTTTTTGGAACGATACAACTTTTTAGAAAGGATCGGGGGAGAGTAGTTTTGTTATGGTACAATGGCGTCACACGGAATAAGGTACAGAAATGCTGTACAAATATTTTCCGTCCATTACAAATTTCCCCTCGAAATAAACATTTTATAGAAAAAGCGGATACAAGTTACGTGATAAATTACGGGGAAACGCGATGGACAACAGAGATAAATTTTGGGTACATTCGTAAATGCATCACTGCGCTGCATCAGTGATTTCAAACGTTTATATATATTTCAATGAAGTAGATGTGGATCAAAAAATTGTCAAATACTTCACAAAAATAATAGTCTCACAATAAAAAAAAATGATAATTTCTTTTTATCTGCAATAAAAAAGTTTGCTTTTCTGATGCAGTGCAGTGATGCATTTACGAACGCACCCTTTATTTAGTTATACTATTTGATTAAAAGGAAATGTACTTTGTTGAAATCGTATTAAAAGGGCCCATTGTTTTACCAAGCTTACGCAAATGACCTTCGGAAAAAGTATTTTGAATATATGTTATCGGCATCTAAATAGTTACGGGATAACACAAAATTACCAACTATGTTTATCTTTGCTGAAAAGAGACCAAAGTATTATTCTAATTTATAACAATTATTCCGGCAAAGATTTAAAATTTGTAGCATTAAAGCCTTCGTGATTTCTTGAGACCGAAGGCGCACTAGAGATCCTTATCTGGTACTATGGGAGTCAGAAACCACCGGCGGTATACTTTCTTAGGGAGGGGTGTCTTCGCGCTTCATATAAGTTCTGTGAAATTCACGTTTAAAGATAAGGTCAAAATGATTGAGGTGATTATGCTGGTTGTGGTGAAGATCTGGTAGTTTTGTTTGTAAAATGTAGGTCGAATGACTGTGAGATGGACAGTGAAGACTTGAAATTGAAGGCAGACGAAAGGTTGAGGTACCATGGTTGAAGATTGGTGTGCGTTGGTAAAGAATAGGGTGCGATGGTTTTAACTACTCTCGTGAGATGTGTTTTAGCAGGATGATGCTCTTGCGCGAGTAATACTTTTCCTTTAGGGGTTTGCGTTTAAAGATCACGTGGTGGCTGTAGTTTATACACAAAATCGCGGGAAGGAAGAATCCCACATAGAAGGCTGTGTGATGGATCATACACGGGGACGTTTCGTAAGCGCATAGTTAGTCTACCAGTGTTTAAGATCCACCATGAGGTTAGGCCAAATTACAGGCGCTCATGTCAATTTCCACATCTGCATAAAAATGTCCTTTGGAAATAAATATTTTAAATGATGAAATCTATAAGGAACCCGAAATGAGCAACATGAAAAAATATTACAAAAATTTATTTCCGATCAAAAATGATTCCAACTGACATTTATTTTAAGACTTTATTTAAAAATCAACTGGAATAACGATATTTGTACAGTCGGACCTGCATAAGATTCGACCAACTACACAGTGCAACATTTTCAAGGTATATAAGCACTTCATTTGGATTTCTGATAGTACTTATCGAAACTGACAAAACCCCGTTTGGTTTTCTCTGGCTTTGTTTGGATTTAGATTTTAAAGCATCATTAATCTTTAAACTGAAACTTGATTTTGGGCATTTTTTCAAACAAATCGTAATATTTTTCACGGCTATATCTCGTTAAGTCATTGGAATTTCGTTTTCCCGTCCTTAAAATTTAAAATTTAAAAATTACCTTTTTTCCACTTTTTCCAAATCTAAATCCGAGCTTAGCCAGAAAACGCCAAAAAGCGTTTTTGCAAGTTTCGATTAGTACTTTTAGGACCTTAAGTCAAAGTAGAGTTATTTTACCCTAAGAAATAAGGGCTTTGCAAAGAGCACCCACGACCTGAATGAGCAAATTTCGTCCAAAGCATAACTGTGTCACAACTTAGTTGAGTGTTTCTGGAGAAATAAGGCAACAAATTGATAGTGGAAAAGTGGTTCTCTTGGTATTATTCGATCACAAAGCCTTTGATACGGTAGATCAATTTATTTTATGTGAAAAGCGGAAACATATGCTTAATTTCAGTAACACCTCGGGTAAACTTATGTCTTCGTACCTATCTGATCGTTCATAATTAGTGTTTTTACATAACCGTATGTATACCAGAATCACTGTATCGAGAGGTGTGTCTCAGGGATCAATTTTGGAGCCTCTTTTATTTTCCATATATGCCATATATTTAATGATCTACCAATTAAACTTAAATTTTGTAATATACATATGTACGCTGACGACGTCCAGGTATATCTCAGTAGCACAGCTAAAACGCTGAATACAATAATCTCCAAGATTAATTATGATTTAAGTAACATACATAAATGGGCAGCTGCAAATGGGCTTTGTCTCAACTCAAAAAAATCGAAATGCATTGGAATTCATAAGCGATAACTTAATCCTGATCGTGTTTTTGACGTTAAGCTAAATAACAAACCAATCGAAGTCGTAGCCTGGTTAAAAACCTTGGAATTATATATGGATGTGAAATTTTCTCAAATTGCGATGCTTTAGTAAGCGTAAACTAAAATCCATTTACAGAAATAATGTAAGATATGTCTTTGGTATTAGAAGATATGGCTCAGTCACCATGTTTAACAATAAACTTTTTGGAATCTTGTTTGAAAATCACCTTAAACTACGAACTCGTTTGTGTTTGCATAAGATTGTCTATTAGAAAACACCAAAGTATCAACATGATTTACTAAGATTTGGGAGATCCAGTAGGTGTAAAAGATTTAATTATCGCCATTAGATATAGAACGCTTATATCTGAGTGGCAATTTTTTTTTGTCAATGCCATACGACTTTGGAAAGAAATGCCATATCACAGCCAGTTATATAGTAACGCATCAAAATTAAAAATTAAAGTTTTGAAATCATACGCTTAACTTTTATAATGATTTTGTTCAATGATTTTTGTTTCATGATTTTTCTGATTTTTTTCGGATGATTTTTTTGATAATAAATTCAATTTTTTTTTCTTTTTGTCAAAATGTTTAATGTTTAAATTAGATATTATTTACATTCTATTAAGGCAAATTCATACAGGTGACCGCATAATGAGATAGAGTTTTGCTAGCTATCCGTTTTTTTTTTTTTTTTTTTTTTTTGAAAAATACTAAGTATTTTGTTTTTGTAAAAAGTTAGAGTGAATGTCAAAGTTATTTGTTGAATATATAAACAAGAGAATTTTTTGCTTATAAAATATACACAATTGCTTAAGAAGGTAAATCTTTTTTATGTTTTGCAAATTTATTGTGGCTCCACTTATTCCTTTCGCACTTTAAATTCCTTTATTTTATATTTTATATTCCCTTTTTTTTTGTTTTATAAAATTAAATAAGTTTTTTTTTCAAGTATTTAGATTTTAATTGAATTTTAAATTTTAATTAATTATTTCATAAAATGTAAACAAAGCTTGACATTCAGTATACACACAAATAAATAAACAATAAACAGATGACTCGAAAATGTCACCTGTATGAATTCGCCTTGCATTCTATATATTTTCTATTATATCATTTTATTTTGAATTTAATATGTAATTCTTATCAACAACAAATTAACCTGTTTAGCTTTATAAAATCCTATGCTCTAATTATAAGATTTAATATTGTTGCATAGAACAGTCAATGAAATAAATAAATAAAAACATAATTTTACTTTTGTCTTTTTCCGACAAACTTCCATTGTGCATCATCAAATTCAAAACCTAATATCCCGACATATAAAACCATAAATAAATATATTTATAAAAAAAAAAATGAAATGATAAGCCAAATAATGGCTGGTCCAGAAAGCGAGCATTTCTTTTACAACAAGATCATGTGCGGCGGTGTAAGTTAAGTCTTTAACTTACACACATTTTAAGTTAAACCCCTGAAACGAAAATTAAACAAAGGAAAAAATTATATGAATCGCAGGTATCATTTATAAAATCATTGAGGCGTTTATTTGCAATTTGCACTGTGTGGTCAAGTATGTTGGGGCAAAGGCGATCGTTGTCTTGCGCATGAAAAAAAGAAGATGCAACATGTTGCATACTCGTTTAAGAGAATATGTGTGATTGTATGACTATTTACTTAAAGGGTTTTTTTTCATTGTTGTCGTTGTGGCTGTTGTTGGTGGTGTAAGTGCGTTGTTAAAGATACCGCCACCAAAGTAACAAGACAAGCCATTGAGAAGACAATATCATTAAATGGCATCATTGTAATTTTTTTTAGTATAAGAAAAGGAAAAAAATATATTTATCCAAGATAAAGATACCAAAATTGCATGGGTGGGCTAAATTCAATTTCTGACAATTGTTGGGAGTAAAAGGGGATCTTCTGTATAATTTCTTTTATGTTACTTTCATACATTAAATATTGCTAACATGTCCTTAGGGAACATATTTTTTTTCGTTCCTCTGATATTGTTATAAGCCTCGTTTTTTCTTTCTTAAACTCAGAGGGGTTTCCTGTAACGTTTTTTTTTTAATTTTTGAATTTTTTTTTTTTAGTTTTAAATGAAAGTGAAATTTCTTTCTTTTTCTGTGGTCTAGATGAAGTTTTTGTTATTAATAAAATAGCGGCTTCTTTTAATATTGAGGTTTTTTTTTAATAAAAACTCAACTTCAGCATGAGAATATTTTTTTCGTAGTTTTGGTAGATGTTAAATTTTGCTTGATTTATGTTGTTTGTAAAAGAAGTCTTTTATTTTCGTTTGCTGTTGACAGTTAATTTAAATTTATGTTGTGCTCATAAGAAAATCATAAATTTTCTCACCAAAAAAGAATTTGTTGTGTTAAAATTTTTTTTAAGTTATAATAAATAAATTCATGAAAAATTGTCATTTAAAAGTTGTCTGCTAACAATCTGTTTGTGAACTTAATGTAAGCGTTTATACTTATTGTTAGGAATGTCAAACAGGAAAATGAGTTAATCCTAGTTCCTAGATTTTTTAAAATTATTATTTCGGGCTAAAGAAAAATTTACGAGGTTTTTTTCTTTATTTCTATTATTCAAATTTATGAACCTGTACCAAAAACGAAATATTTTTATTCTTTTTTAATCCAAATTTTTAATATTTTATTCAGGCTAAAAAAATTCATTAAATTTAATTTTCATTAAATTATTTTTTTTTATGAATTAAGGAATTTTACAACATGAAATGAATTAAACTTTATTGATAATTTTTTATTCTTGACTGTGCTGGGAATTTTTGGTAGTTGGTTTTTTGAATAACAAACATAAATGTTTAAAAATAAATTCACCTACAATCAGTTACTGTAATAATTTTATGAGTGTACATATATGAGATTTTTTGTGCGTAAGTGAATTTAGGCAGAGGGCTTATATAGGCACATTTTATATCATCATCAAAATTTATAAAGAAGCCATGGAATTGAAAGCTTTTTTCGCGATTAGTGCTTGTATGGGAGCTTTGGTCAAAAATGGACTGATTGCTGGTTAGACGATTTACATAAATTGCAAAAAAAAAAAAAAATAAGTTTGGGCCAAATTAAAACCAAATACCACATAATACGATGATATTTAGTTACAAAGACTCCATCCAGGAAAGGAGCTTATATGGTGGCTTGGTCTTTTTGACAGTTACAAAATTAAATTTCATCAAATTATCCCTAAAATTGCGAACTGTTCTTTGCACACAAAGTTAACATTGATAGCCGGCCTAATGAAAATCGATAGATCGATTCAAAAAGTGATTTTAAGGCGATCGTTATACTAAAATCAATATTTAAAGGTGTTACAAACATCAAAACAAGCACACAATACCATAATCACTATTGTGATGTACGTAATAACAGACACAGCGGAAACTCAGCAGACCTTCTTACTTCAGGCCTTATTAAAGGCCTGCTCAGACATTTTTTTGATTCAATTACCATTTTTTATCAAACTGATAGCATCGGATATTCCGTATAAAAGATTAGATACACATTCCCTTCTATGAGAAGGGAGAAGAGAAGTAGTACGATTTTTGGTTTTCTTTTGCCAAATCAAAAGCCAAAGAATTCAGATCCCGTTATAAAATCACCATTCTCTAGAAAGTTGAAAAAAAAGTAACGACATTGTATATGTATTGTAATGTATAAAACTCATTTTATTTCTTGGAGACGTAACGTGACATAAAGTGTACTTTTCTTTGAAATTTCCCACATTGTGCTCCAACAAAAAATGCAACAAATAAACATAAAAAACTTTATCAATATCGTTACTTTTTATTTAACACCTTAAATCACACAAATCAGATTTAATAAATACTTATTGCTCAAAATTACAATTAGTCAATTCACAAGGTATCCTAACATGTCATATTGTCAAAATGTCCTAATATTTCACAATGATTTAAAAATATTGTTGTACGGCTCAGCCGCTCAGCGCTGGACTTTTCTGATTAATTACGACAGCACAATAAACACAGCAAGCAACGTTCTATTTATTTAAGACACTTTTTGTTAACAAACCAACAACAATATTTTTAAACCATTGTGAAATATTAGGACATTTTGACCATATGACATGTTAGGATACCTTGTGAATTGACTAAATATAAAATTTTATTTTAGGATTATTTTTTACAGGTTGCAAAAGAAAAAAAATTATATTTCAAAAATGAAAAAAAAAACATAAAAAAAATCGGCAAAAAAAAATTAGTTTTTTGACTTACTCTCCTATTGTTGTTATTTTATTTACAATTTTAAACATGTTTTGGGCAACCAATGCAAAAAAAAAAAAATATTCTTTGTGTTTACATAGTTGGGAGTAGTGCACTAAATATTAATTTATATCAGCAGTACACTATCACTAAATAAAACTGCCCTCTTTTTTTTACCAGCTTTAATGATTATTGCTTTTTTTAACTACCACTAAAAAAGATTTTTTCACTATCACTAAACGAATTTTGAATGCAAAAATCTGCACTCAAATCAAATAGTGCAAAATTTGTACTTGCAATCAAAAAAGCTGCATATAAACAGCCTCTCACTAAAATTTGAAAAATGTAATTTTTTATGAGCATAATTTTTGATTCTTGTTATGATATGCATAAGAAAGGAAATTAAACAACATGTCAATAATTCGTCAATATCGGAATATCTCATGGCTTTAATCATGAAAAAACGAGTTTTTTGTTTATAAATTTAGTGCAAAATTTTAAGTTGTACTCAAATGAGTAAAGAGCAAAAAAGTTGCAATAAACTGATGATTGCTTTTTCTTAAATCAAACTATTTTTTTTTGAGTGCAAAATTTTTTAGCATCTTTATCACTCATGTTTGGTGAGGCTGCTAATTTTCAATTCATCACTCAACATCAACAAAATGATTGCAATAATTTTGCACTATCACTAACTGTGAGTCGAAACCGCAAAATTAGTGCGCTACCCCCATCTATGGTTGTTAGTATCTTTTTTGCTGGCATATTTGAAAATGTTTCTAAATATTCGGGCATTTAATATTTTTCCAAAAATTTTGTAAATGTCCGTTTAGCACATTTTTTAAGTTTTAAATAATAATTGATAGTAAAGTCATGCACTATTAAAACCAAAGCTCTACATTTTTCCAGCAGTTCAAAACTGTAAATTATCTTGAAGACTATATAGAATTCGCTAAACTTTTAAAAAACTAAAAATTTTTGGCGACAAGCGCTCATAAGCATTTCAAAGTGTAACATTTCCACAAAATATGCACAAGGGTTCTTTTATCGTTATGTCGAAAAATAACTTCGCTTAGTAACAGATTGTTTATATAGCCCGCCGAAACTGCTTTCTCAGGAAAAATATTTTTATAGTAGTAATATTGCAGTATTTTTGTGATTATTCGAGCAGCTATTTGACATATACATACATACGTATATTTAAAATAATTACCCAGCTAGCATTTTTAATTGCTAGGAGTCTACTAGTAATCTTATGAAGAGTGTTTTTGATCGTCGACGAGCTCATTTTTTAATTGTAGATGATTCCCGACCATAGCTGCCAGATTTGACGATTTATCGTCATTTTGACGATTTTTAGGTACAAAAATGGTTTATTGACGATAGGACGATTTGTATCCCAAATTTGACGACTTTTTAAATGACAAATTTTGCTCAAATTTAGAAATTTTTTTAATATTATTTCACATTTTATTTAAGCTGATTGGCAGAATTTTTAAGGTCTTAGCTGTTCATCATATAAAATACGATTGTTTTTTAGTACGATGCATATTTTTAAGAGTTCTATTTGATCAGTTTGTACTTCTTTATTACAGGCAATTTACAACCTCTCTCTTTAGTCTGGGTTCACATTATGAAACTTTTCTTTCAGAAAGTCTGATTTTATTGGCGTTTACCAGAATTAGGCCCTAATCATGTAAAACCCAAATAATAACATTGAAAGAAACGCCAAAAAATAACATTGAAAGCACACACAATGTCATAAATATTTTGTAGTTTTGTTGTTGCTTTCCACAGAAATTCATGTACCGTTTTAAAATTTTCAACGCCACAAGCTATGCAGCGTTTGAAATTTTAAAACGCAATGTGAATTTCTGTAGGAAGCAACAACAAAACTACAAAATATTTATGACATTGTGTGTGCTTTCAATGTTATTCTTTTGCATTGCATTGTGTTTTACATGATAAGGGCCTTAAGTTCTTAAGCAGGATTTTCGACGTGAAAAATAGGTGTTTGATATACCTAGGTTTTAGTTTATTTTCTTACTTTTCTTATGAATGCCAATACTTTTGAAAAATGTTTTGTTGTTTTACTTTAATAATAAGTTTCTTAACGAAAATTTTTAATTTAATTTCAAAAACAGGCAGAATATATTAAAATTTTATTAGCAACGAAAACTAAAAATAACAATTAATTTTCAAAACTTATAAAAATTAAGTGGCTTTTTACAATGACGATTTTTGTGACGAATTAGCATAGTCAATTTGACGGTTTTGAAGATTTTTTCCTCAAAATTTGACGATTTTCGACCAATTTTATCTGGCAGCTATGTTCCCGACACGAACGAAAATTTGACGATTTTCGACCAATTTTATCTGGCAGCTATGTTCCCGACACGGGAGAAAATGTTTCACGTGCTGATTCTTATGAGAGATTCTTCCATAACACAGCGAAAAACGCTTATATTAATCATAAAGGGAATCGTTTATTATGTATGTAGGATTATCTAACGAGTCTTTCAAAAAGCATGCCAAGAGTCGTATGAGACTCATGAAGGGATTATTCGTATGAGACTCATGAAGAGATTATTCGTATGAGACTCATGAAGGGATTATTCGTATGAGACTCATGAAGGGATTACTGAGCTACCTAAATAAGAGAATCAAGCGTATTTTCATGTCAAAACATCTAATTTTCATACAATTTATACCAAATTGTATTGGCAATAGAATTTTCATATTTCAAAAATGCTCTTATTTATGTAGCTCAGTAAATGTTATTGACTCTTATAGAGAGTCACAAAAGGTTCATTCCAATATTAAGAAAACATCGATCTATCGGTCATAAGCGCCGATGTTCACATCGATGTTTTGATGGACGATACATCGGCGATAAATCGCCGTCAAAACTAAAAAACATCGACATCGTCTATTTAATATTTTCATTTATTAAAATTTTTTTCATAATATTTTTATCATTTTAAATATTTATTTTTTCAATTAAACCCTTAATTTAAAAATATGAAAAAGTGCATTTCAAAGTATAGCCGTACACCTAGAGAAAAAACATGTTTGCATATGGTCACCTTCAACAAAACTATTTTTAAATAAAATTGTAAACATATTATGATTTATTTAACCAAATTATTGTCATCGATAACCAATACACAACGAAGCACAACCATAATATGGTTGTGGCTTCTTGATGGAGGACTAATTTAACAATATGTAATTGTCGGTTGTCGGTAACAATAATATGGAAAAATTAAACATAATATGTTCAAAATTTTCTTTAAAAATAGTTTTTTTGGAGGTGACCATATGCAAACATGTTTTTTCTCGGCGTGTACAAAGTACGTACATATGTATGTACATACCTGCATAACATGCATTGCATAACTACATTTACATATGTGGTTCCCATATTGTAAACTAAAGAAATGTTAAAACAATTTTGGAGACTGTGTAATAGGGTTATAAGTTTTTTAATTTTTTGCAAATATCAGTTCTCCCAAGGTAAAATCGTGTAGGGCATGGAAAAATATTAAGAATTGCATTTTTATTTTTTTGCTATTGTTAAAAAAGTACACCCG
Source organism: Pollenia amentaria (assembly GCA_943735925.1). NCBI lineage: Eukaryota > Metazoa > Arthropoda > Insecta > Diptera > Polleniidae > Pollenia > Pollenia amentaria. The sequence continues at coordinate 178,540,525 of OX031007.1, read as the reverse complement.
CTTAGTTCCATGAAGTTTTTAATTAAAATGTTTTTTTTTTTACTGAAATTATATAATATTTATTTTAAAATACTTTGCATTTCATGTCATTTTGTCAAGAAAATTCCTCAAAAGTTCATCTAACTGACTTCTTTGTTGGGTACATATTAAATCTTTCAATAATAATAAGAAAAAAAATTAAAACATCGATGTATCGTGTTTTTACCGATGTTTTTTAACATCGATACTTATCGTGGAAACATCGATGTTTTTCGGAACGATGTTGCATCCCTAATCCTGTTACATTGATGTGTTGATCAAAACAAATGTCCGCTAAAACTTTTGGAATCTTTCGACTTAAATTTGCGATTTTATTAACAAAAAAACAAACGGCCCCAAGTATAAAAGATTATATGATAAACGCTAAAAGACCTAATAAACAGTTTGCTTAATATGCAACATTGCCAAATGTCAAAACAACTGGTAGGTTTTATAAGAAAAATTGTAGAAAAATAAATTATTTACAGTTAAAGGCAATTTATCAATTTATAATTTTAAAGATTTTGGCTTCTCGTGTGAAGTTGTCAAAATGTTAGATAGGGCCTTTTGCGTTTTAGGTAACGACATATCAAGATTCTTTTATGTGCCCCACTTGAAGTGAGAGTAGCCGTATGTATGCACACAAATCTATTAATATTGGTAATAAAACCACCTTATACTCTTTAGGGTCTCTGGCAATTATTTTGAAGTATTACAAACTTAATATCATGGATGACAGAATGACGTAATTTTGGCGCAAGGTAAAAAATGGAAAACCGATACTTAAAATTTGATTTGTTCGTCGTACATAATAATCGTAGGACCATAAAGTATGTTAGTAGAACCTTTTAAACGTTATTCCAACAGTGAGAAAAATATATAGATTTTAACCGCGAGGACCTACGTTACTCTTTATATACCATCGATCGTTTGAAAATAATAATAATAAGACTACATGGCTCTTTATAAAACAGGTTTAAATCAATACAGAGTATGGTTTGTTGAGTCTATTGCATAAAATTTATGGATTCCATTGTTAAAAATGAAGATCTACTTTTTAAATTTAGTACTTTAGAAGAAGGATGTGGAATATTATCTCTATTAAATTAATTTAATTTAAATTTGAATTAATTTTTTTATTCAAATTTCAAATTAAAATGAAATTTTTTTTTAAATTCAAGCGATTTATCAATAAATTTGATTAACGAATTATTGTTTAATCGTTATCGTGTTTTTGAAAATTTACAAAGTCGAAAGGCATGAAATCAACCCTCAACCGAATAATAACGTTGAAAAATTAAAACATTAGTGATAGTTGTTATATAAGATTCGCCATGAATGAATTCAAGTTTTTGACTTGTTTCTCTCTTGCACATTTATGCTTAATATGACTACTGCTTCACTATTTGTCAAATGATTGAAATGCAAATAAAATATCTAATATTGCATATTTTTTGTACGTATAAAGCAAAATCGTAAATCCAAGCATTAATATCTACTCATAAAACAAATTTTAATCTAAGAAGACTTAACAAGTCCTCTGATAAAGGCCCATCAAAGTCTAAACTATTTACAAAATTGCTGATTGCAACACTAAATTACACTAAATCTTCTTATTTAAGTGCTCATTACACTAATATCTCTCCATTTACCATTTATTTTCACTTTTGATTTTAAATTCTAAATAAATAAGTAAATAAAAAAAAAAACGAAGACACATCTAAACTCTTAATACTAGTACCAATCAGACGGCAGACACAACAGGCTCAAATAAAAAAAAAAAAAAAAACGAAATTACTACAATAATATTGGTTGGCTTAAAAACATATACTAATTGCAGTGACAAGTGGTAGCAAAGTAGCAGTCGTAGCAGCAGCGGCAGTTTAAAGACTGTGGCAATCGTAATGTTAATAGCATTTTTTCATTCAGCCAGTCATTCATACAATTCATACATTTATTGGTGTTTTTGTTCATTTACCATTAGATAAAATGAAAATAAAAAAGTAAACAAACAAAATATAGACAAATAGACAAAAGAGCAAACAAACTACTATGTTATTGACAACATTTCCAGCAAAACAAAACTTAATGTATTTTAAACATTTATTAACTTTAAATGTTTTGAAAAATAAAAGAAAAACAGCATCTTAAAAATGCTAACATGTGGACTTTTTCACATTACTCGCAGAAAGTCTCAAAAGTGGTTTTACAATTTGGGAGTTTGCTTTCGTTACATGTTTAAATTTGATGGTATTTTACTATATAACCGTCTCTACTGTTATTGGGATTAATATTGAGTCCAGCCCTTTAAACTCTTCAATAGTTTTAACCTGTTTTGTAGATGCTCATTTTCAATAGCAAACTATATATATATATATATTAGGGCTATGACTTATTTTTAACAAAAACTTTTCCTGTCACCAGGTGATAGACAATACTAAATTAGTGATAAAAATCATGTTTGCTGGTCATTTTGACTGAAAATCCTTCCGCAGCAAATGCAATTTCTAAAAATCTACACTTATTGTTTTTACTACCTTATCGGATTTCCGAAAGACTTAGTGCAAAAAATCGTAGCTCTTCTGTTAAATCTAACAACAAAATACAAAGAGTTTCCGTTAGATTTCTAAAAACAGCTACGATATACTAACAGCTACGATATACTGTACTGTTAGCCGCTTAAAATTGTGACCATGGTAATTTTAATAGTTAATTTTTTTTTTAATATAGAACATACTTCAACTCATTTGGTGCGGGAGCTTTTTTTAATGCAGCGAAAAAGAAAGATGGCGTTTGTTAATATTCTTTATGGACATTTTGGCTATGCCATGTTCAATTTTATATTAGCAAAAAAAATTAAAAAGTCAATACCCTAATATTCCTTTAGTTCCTATAAGGAACATACAACAATTATAGGCCACGATAAATTATATAAAAATAATTAAATTTAGATCCTTTCGGATTGTATATTAATGTTATAATATGATGATTATCGGAATGCAGTTATTCCGTTTGTAATAGTACACAGCCGATCACTTGAATAGGTTTACTTCTATTTTACATTTAAATAAATTTTTTTTTAACAATTTATTTAAAATTTTAAAATATTAAAATTTTGCATTATTTATCATTAAAAAGTCAAAAATTACAGTAATAATTCTTTGAAGTTAGGCAACAAGGTCTTTAGTAAGAAACTATAGTTTTTCGTAATGTTAAATTGAAAATCTTTAATTGGTGCATTAAATTGACTTATTTCGTAAAGAGCAAATTATTGCAATTGGAAGCAGTTGTGCTACACTTAAGTTCTTGATAACAAAAGAAAGGGAACAATTTACAGCCAGGCCGCCGATGTCGATCGACAACTTAAGCGAGCGACAACAAGTCACTCATAATACAAGGGGACAAGGTTTTTGTTGATTAGGAACTGAATGTTGTTTTTAAGGTTATTTGGGACGCTGAATTCAAATCTGCATTCAGTTTTTTTTTATCGGCTTGACTTTCGAGATATACCGTTATTTCCAAAATTAAGACACAGAAATTAGTAAAAAATCGGATCAAACTTCCAACCAACACACAGCAAGTTTCACTGTGTTAGCGTTCTCTTAAGCGGCCCTTTAACTATCGACTTGTCGGTCGACAGGTTTTCCGTGTCTTACGTAATTTATTTATTTATTGTCAAATGACTGTATTGACACATCATTAATTCCATAAATAAAACGCTAGCTTGGAATTAAAAATCGTCAGACATTTAAATAAAGCCAAAAAATAGAACTCTGGCTGCAACCAAATCAGCATAGAAAAAATATTTTAAGAACCTTTATAATTTTATAAGTGGTGGTGTTTAAAAAAATTTTAATAAAAAAAAATATTAAGTGTTTGTGTGTACAGAAAATTTTGTTAAATATTTTAACTCAAAATGGTTTTTTTTTTTTAACTTAATACCTTTTCGCCTAAAACCTTGATCGGGATTAACCCAGCTTAGAAATTCTTGAATCAAGCACAGTTTGATATTAATTTTTATTTCACTTTTAAATAAGTCAAATTTCGGATTATTTTAAGTAGGGATTTTACATTGATGAAGAAATGAGCAAACAAAAATTTTAAACAAAGCTTTTCACTAGTATTGTTATTGTTGCCTATGTGTGTATTGTATACTTGTTTTGTTTTTTTAAAAAATGTTTTATTTTTATTCTTCAGTAATATTATTAAATTAACTTTTAAAACTGTCCTCATAACTACTATTAATACGTTTATGTATTGTATGATTTGAGGGGTAACAAGAAAGCTTAAGTGTAAAGACGTAAATGAGAGTGGCACTGGTATGGAAGCGTTTACAAAAAGTTAATTTCATTAAAAGAATGTCATCTTCACTTTAAGTGAAAGATAAATATGTAGTTAAATGCTTAAAAGAAGCTTAAAACATACTTAAATAAATAATAATAATCATAATAATAGTTGTAAATAGTTAGTACTGTAAAAAACTAGTAAACATTTTTAATATAAATAAATATATGCCTATTAAGTATTTAAGTATTTTGTTGTGTACGTTTCGTATGGGCAGACGCCAAGACATAAAAATAATATCTATTATTTTATCTGATCTATTAATGCGACTTTAAGGTGTGCTGTTTTTGGCAAAAAGGGAAAAGAATCTGGTGAAAATAAGCTAGTTATTAATTTAGATTTATTGTTGTAACATTTTAATTTCTTATTTATGATCTAATTTTTCTTGCGACTAAAGGCGAATTTATACACTGTACGAATTAATAATGCGTAAATAATTTTTTAATGAATTTCAGTTTTACTTAATGTTTTTTAAACATTAAATTTTAACATGTGCAATAAAATTTTTTATGATTTTAAAGACAACAAAATATACTTTCAGAAAAGGTAACTTTTCTATATTGTCTATATTTTTTTTTTAATGTTTAGTGTAGGAATTAATAGTGGTTAGGACTCGTACGTACATATACAGTAGCCCACAAAACTAAGGACACATCTAACATCTATTTAAAATTTTTCTAATTCTTTTGTTGTTTAAGCAAAAATATTAGCACAAAACCTACATTTATTTTTAATTTTAAGGTTTTATTTTATTTAAAAAACAAATGTTATAATTTTTTTTTACAAATGTTGTGAATAAATCGTAATATGAGAACGAAAAACACAAGTGCTTTTTATTTGGTAAAATTCAAAAATCAAACAAGGAAATTCGACATGTATTTTGAAAAGAGCTTCATAAGTAATACGAAAAGTAAACATTATTTTAAGTTAATTGGGTTTTAACTGGAATATAAATGCAAAATTGTGACCTGGAGGAAAGCAAAACTAAAATCGATTTGTATCAACCACAACATAAAAATAGTATCCTGCAGTCGTTTCGCGATAAGAAAAGTAGTTTAACAAAAGCATACAAGAAAATCGAGCTAAAAATAAGCCTGTAAGGGTCGGCCGTCAGAGGTCACCGAACACGATAAAAGGCATATTAGACGCGTCTTTAAATACACTCCATTTACCAGTGCCACAAAAATAAACTTTTGACTAGAAAACAAATCTGAATACTAAAGTTTCACCCGATACTGTGCGACAGAATCAAGGGATTATGTCTGTGTACCAGGAAAAGAAACAGCACACAAACAAAGTCAACAGATAAAAGTGTTTAGACTTCGCAAAAACGTACTCAAGTAAGCCCCAAGTATTTGGATCATGTTATTTTTACTGTCGAGTCGAAATAAAACAAATAGGGTTCTAATGAAAGTTCAATACTGTGGCGCAGAGAAGGTGAATTTCTAAACCCTAAACATACAATAAAGACGGTTAAAGAAGGAGGTGAAAGCGTTGTGGGGCTGTATCTCCCATTCGAGTTTTAAAAACTTTGTATTTATTAAAAACACTGTGTAACAATATGTTTACTTAGATGTTTTAAAAATGATTCTCGAAGAGAGTGAAACAAAACTGGGTCTAACTGTCCGCGCAACTTCCAGCATGACAACGACCCCAACTATACACCCCCAAAATGTGCGTGTAACACTTCATCAAAGTCCAAACTTTAATTCTATTTAGTTTAAATGGGAAAATTTGGAAAGATATACGCGAAAACACGAAACTAGAAGTAAACCCCAACTGGAAGAAGACCTTTTAGAAGAATGGTATTAAGTAAATGCCGAAAAAACAAAAACTTTGGTAAATTCAATAAAAAAAAGACGTTTAGAAGCTGTAATAAAAAAGGCTACTCTGAAATATATTAAGAAGACAAATATTTTGTTAAATTTGTAAAAGTAAATGGTAAAATTCAATAGATTTTATAAATGTTTCTAGCAACATTGTTATTTTCCGTGCGAAACAAGTGCAGCTCTTATTATTACGCACGAAATTTTAAGCAACAGCTTATCATTTTTTGTAATTTTTTATTTTGTTTTTGTAAATTGGTTTTTATAATAAGCGTTTCGCAAAGAAAAATGTAAAAAAGTGCTAAAATTAGTAATAAAATTAAATTTTTTTGTTTTTTGTTTTGGACAATTATAAAAATAATATTATTGTACTTTTTTTAATGACAATTTAAAAAAAAACATGCTTTTTGTTTACCTTCGAAAAACAATGTTGTATACTTGCAACGTTTAATTTTGAAAAATCGCGAGATAGATAATATTGATACATGTCAAAATGTTCGTTTGAAATAATCAATGTTGCTTAACATTTTTCGCAAGTTCGAACAGAGTACTAGGCTTAGACTAGATTATATTTTTTTTTTATATGTTTTTGGTTGGTATTTCTTTTAATATAAAAATAATAAAATATAATTAGTATTGTGGTTATTTTATTGAACTGCTAATGGTTCATAATCCAAATTTTGATATTTTAATCAGGCTTAAGTTCATTGAACTTAATTTTCATTAAATTATTTTTATGAAGAAAGGAATTTCACAACATAAAATGAATTAAAATTTATTGAAAACTTTTCATTCTTGACTAAGCTGGGAATTGAACCCAGGTTTTCACGGACAGATTGCCCGGACTAGTTTCGATTGTAACCACACAATCTCTTCAGAGGGGTTTGTCGTTTAGCACTCACCGCCATTGACGACGGATGACGTCATTAGTCAAACATCAATCTTTAAAACAAATGTTTTTTTACCTTGGTAGATCGAAATTTGCTTTGAATGAATGATTACCTATTTTAATTGATTTACATGTTCTTCCTTACTTCTGTTTTTCGTAGTTTTTGTCAAGTGATTTTCATGTAAATTTTCCTATACGTTCGATCACTTGTATTGTGTTAATTCTGGACCTACCAGTACAAAATTGACCCAACAAAGCCTTATAATCAATATTATAATATAATAATATTAATTATATTATAATTAGTATTGTGGCTATTTTATTAAACTGTTAATGGTTTTTAATCCAAATTTAGATATTTTAATAAGGCTTAAGTTCGTTGAATTTAATTTTCATTAAATTATTTTTTATAAAGTCAGGAATTTTACAACATGAAATAAATTAAAATTTTGTTGATAATTTTCCATTCTTGACTGCGCTGAGATTTAAACCCAGGCCTTCACGTACATGTTGCCCAGACTAGTTTCGATTGTAACCACACAATCTCTTCAGTGGGGTTTGCCGTCTTTACTCAATCGGCTATTGAAGCCGGATGACGTCAATAGTCAAACATCAATCTTTACACCAAATGGTATTTCAACTTGGTAGATCGAAATTTGCTTTTGAATGAATGATTATCTATTTTAATTGATTTACATGTTCTTCCTAACTTCTGTTTTTTCGTACTTTTTGTCAAGAATTCTTCTTGAAATCCAAAGTACATTTTTGTTTTTCATGTTTTTGTCTTTCTTTTTTCTTGTTGACCTTTTTCAGCACAACTTGATATGATTATATTATGATATTAATCTATTTTATATCAATACCAACATATATAAGGAGTGGCATGTTTATGAGGCTTATTTGTTTAGAAGCCATGGTCGAATATCGACCTATTCCAATCAAATTTAGTAAGATGATTAAGGTTGCAATTAAATATTTTTGGACCAAACTTATTCTAAATACTAACATAATAAGAAAGTTACTGGGCACAAAGGATCTATCCAGGAAAGAAATTTGTATGGGGACAATTTAAATAGGATTTATCCTTGTGACCTTTTTACCAAATTATATTTAATTATCCGTAAGATTGTGTACTTCTCGCACAAGGGTAACATGGACAGGCAAATAGTCAGCCAATCAAAAGAACGACAAAGTCGATCGATGTAATCTAAGAAGCAATCTCTTCATATGTTTCACACATCAGCAGAAACGTATAGTTTCATCGCCACAATGGTGTTGCGGATATAAAACGGACGTATGTAGATGTTTTCTTTTACAAAGCTATCTAAAATTTCAATTTCAAATCACATACCTTGAAAAAAGTATTTGCTTACTTATCAAAAAATCTTTATAATATCAAGTAATTAAAAGTAATTTAAACAATTTGCGAAGAAAAACACAATTAATGTAATCATATACAATATGTGCAATATTATAGTCTTTTGTATGGGAGAGATGATGCAATTTCTTTGAAATTCCAGAGATTATAGCAGAAAACATTGTAAGCACGTGCAGGCAACATAATTACGTTAATGTTATTTAATTAATTTCTTTTTGGTAGGTAATAAAAAAAGACACAGATCGTTGATATAAAATATAATACATTTTCAACTTTATAAAATGTTTTATAATTTAATTTTTTGTAAATTTAAATGTTTTTTTTTTTAATTGTTATGATTTTAATTTAATTGTACATACCATAAAACATATAAACAGCAAAATTTAAATCCAATTAAGGTTTATTGTTAAATTTTATTTTAAAGTTATTTTAGGGTTTCTGTTGTAATATTTTCAATGAAAATTATTTTTTTTTTTAATTTTTGTTATCCTTAGTAATTTTTTGGATTCTTTCAAAATTTGTTTTTATAACTTCATTAAGAGTTGATGACACTTTTATTTAAAAAAAAGTTTCACTTTTTATTTGTTGTTGCATTAAAAATCCAAAAAAAAGTAACTAAGACTTTTTAAACCTGGGGCAGCCGTTGCTAATATGCTGCTGCATGTAACAAACTTGCTAAATAATCATCAAACAACAGGCTACATGCAACAACAAAGACGACGAAGACATAAATAAACAAACTACGAAAATAACACACTAGCAAAACACTAAAAATAACGCAAAATACACATACTTGATTAGTTAAGGTTGCAACCAAAAAACACAATTTTTTTCTATTTTTTAAATTTAATATTGGCTGCGTTTTTTAATTTTTTTTTTTTTGGAAATAAAAAAATCAATTCATTAAAGCCACTTGAGCGAGTTGACTGTTTTTGAAACTTTTTCAAAGTTTAACCTTTTTAACAGTTTTTTTCAAGTTATTTCCGCAAAAGCATCCGTTACAGTCGATGTTCGCTATAAAACTGAATTCGCGTTAATTCCTCGCTAAACTAACAACTTGTCGTCAGCGTAGTGTTGTGGTTGTTGTTGATGCCGTTGGTTGTAATGTTACACTACAAACCCTCGACTCTTCATCGATATATTCGCATAAACACTCTTAAAAACTAATCGATAACAACACTTACACATACAATCACATACACCCATAAAGACCTGCACATACTTCTCGACTCTTCTCCAAAACAAATTTGTAGAAATATAAGCAATACAACACTTGCGCTTTTTTCCCCCATATGTTTTTTCTTTCATTTAACATTAACCGTCTTCTGCAACAACAAATTTAATTTAAATGTATGTATCTAAACTTTGTTGTTTTCCAATATTGAGCCATTGTCTGTCTGCTCGTCCGTCTGTCTGTCTGTCTACATAGTCTACCAACAAAAGCTTTAATTTATATTTTTGTTGCTTACAGACAAACTTGTACATAAATTTAAAACGTGATGTGCATCATTTAGCGTTGTTTTTTTTTTTGTATAATAAAACAACTAAATAGAAATGCTTTTACTTGTCATATACTTACGTATAATATACCAACTATATATGAACATATTTTAATATTTTAATCTTTTAATGTAGTTTTTTTTTAACAATTTTAACCTACCCCCAAATAGTTCTCATTTATTAAAATGTTTCAGCAACATTTGTTGCTAAGATATAGATCTGTGATGGTGTTTGTGTCTTAAGATTTTTGTGTTATTGTTTTTGTTGTTCAAGTCTTTTATGCAAATATCAAGTAATTTTAAATTCGATTTTTAAAAAAGCAGTTGCAAAAATGAATTAGTAAATATTCTTTGACCTTACTTCTAAATTGCAAAATCTTGTGTATTAAACGGAGCTTTTTTTTATTTTACCTTACAATATGCAAAGCTACTTGGATCATGCAAATATTTTTTTATTAAACTGTCATTCCTTTTTTCAGAAACATCACAGATAAGTTGCAAATTAAGAACAATATTTATAAATTTTTTTAACAATAAAAATAATTCTTTTTCTGATTAACAAACACAGAGTGCTTTTAAAGGTTTAGCATTTCGACATGGAATAAACCGTCATACAGTTGTCAGATCTGACAACTCTTTTGTAAATTGTGGCATTGTGTAATTGGGGCAACGTGTTCAAACTATGCAAACTTATTCCGAAAATCGAGAATTTTAACACACTATTTTATTGTACTATTCAGTTCATTAATGGGGATATATGCTTTTTATTGAGTAGTTCAGCAGGCAAAATACATAGTCGCACTTTAAGAAAAAGAAGAAAAAAACTTCAATTGTAAAGTCCGGTAATTCATTTGTCTTCTTCCTTAAAAACCCCACTTTGACAAACACATTTCCTTATTATGGTAGGTGGTAATACCGTTGACGGTATAGAAATTTTTCAAATTAAAGTAGAATCGCGAAAAAGGTAATCGAAATGTCCCAAGTGTTGATTTTATCGAAGTATTAACTTAAAAAATATAGATCATTTGGAAATAATATACTAAATTAATTTCAATGCTGGCTTATGCTAGGAACTAGGGATGTAACGATACGCCTTTTTGCCGGTACGATACCGGTTCCGATACTCAAAGAGAAATATCGCCGATACCGATACCAATACGAATATTAAATTTAAGTTCAAGATAAAATTAACAACACTCAAGTAGAGTAATTTCTTTATTATAGCAAATTACAGTGCAAGAGATATTTAATATTTAAAATTGATATCAATAATATTCAAAAAACAACGAAATGAATTTAAATTCATGGTAAAATTTATTTATTTTTTAAACAAAAAAAAACAGTGTTAAGGTTTGTTCAGACCTAGCAAATATTTGACGAAAAAATCCAAAAAATAAAACATTGCCAGTAATTTGATCAAATTTTGGCTTTATTTTTAACAATTTCTATTGATTTACTAAACTGTGTAAGAAGATAATTGATTAATGTAATTTAGAAATTGTTAAATGATTTTTGGCTAGAAAATCCTCGTTAAATTTTTTGATAAATATTTACCCCAAAATCGTTCAAATTAAAAAAAAAAAAACACAAAGAAATTTATATTAGAAATTTGGGTTAGGGTCATATGTCAGAAACGAATAAGAAACTAAGGAAATCAGAAAAAATCAACTCTGACTGCAAAAAAAGAAACATGGTGAAAATTTAACAAGTTTTTGGAAGTTTCTTTAAAAAAGAAATACAAAAAAGACATGTCTTTTAAATCATCGTGAAAATTGGGTGTAATACATAAATAATGAAAATTTTATGAATTGAAAAATGACCCAAAAGATTTTATAAAATATAATATAAAAATTTCTAGGGATAGTACCAAAATCCCGATTTCTTATACCAAAGAGGAGAAAATCCTTGCCGGCTATGCAGAGATGCTTTAGTTAGCGAAGCCAGTGTTCGTTATACCATAAGGGGGAAAATCCTTGCACCCTGCCGAAGGCCGGCTATGTAGAGAAGCTTAAGTTAAGTCTAGTTTACAAGGTTATACAATGTATTACGACATGCCAAAAAATTATGTAGAATGAGAAAAATCTTATCATGTAAAAGCAAAATGTATTGCGTAAGAAAGAATACGAATACAAAATTTAACAAGCGGTCGGTAAATGTTCATTTTCTAAACCATTTTAGAAACTTATGTATTCTTATTATACTAGAGGTGTTTTTTAACAGAATATATTGAAGATGCTTACATTTTCAAAAGCAACCTAAATCAACTCACGAAATTTTCATATTGGTTTTGTAAATATTGTAAAACTGTAACCATCTGCTTTTTTGTTATTAACTCAGCTGTTTAATATCTCTGCTTTTATTTTACTTATAGATGGCAAATCCTTGCACCCGGCCAATGTCGCAACTATACTATCTATCGCGCGATTTTTAAAACTAAAACGGTACAATTATTTGGGATATTAAAATTTAGGATTTTTAAATTCTGGATTTTTAAACTTTAATTTTGATTTAATTAACATTTTAGTTGTTTTGAAATAAATTTTCTATTAAAATTTTAATTAAATAACAAAAAATCATAATTCACTTTTTTTCGTTTAAAATAAAATAATTTAAACATGTAGAATTGTTGTTGGGAATTGTCAATATTTATTTAAATAAATTAACACATTGTTTGAAATGGCAAAGTTTTTTGATCACTTTTTTAATAAAAATTAAAAATATGATTTATTGAAAATATTTTTTCAAAATTTTAAACTTTTTAGTAATCAATATAATCATTTTGGTAATAGGTGCAAAATCAACAAACTGTTTGCTTGATATTATGAAGTTGGAATAAATTTGGTGATTGGAGAAATTTAATAATTTTTTCTGTGAATGTAACTTTCTTTTTTTCAATTTTAAACTTTTTTTGGGGAAAAATACATTACAAATTTTGAGGTTATTTTTCATAATGCTTGGTGTAAACTTGGGTTTTATAACGCGTTTAAGCAAAATGTTGATAAAGTTAATCAAAGCCGTTCACGTTACATTTGAGATGATTAAGATGACAGTTGATTAATAAAAAACCACAACAAACAAAAGTATATTTCTCTAAAGTATTAGAAATTGATAAAAATACTTTAATAGTTAGCAGAAGAATATTTAAAAGATATTTATGAAGAAATTGTGAAAATTTGTGGTCGGTTGTACACGTGCTAGGTACGTTTATTGTGGGCGATACTATCATCATACTCAGTTTAAGGAATCATTTAAATGTATGGTTAATCATTTTGATTTTGAAGTGATTGTGCTTGTTCACACTCATCAAGCCTTAGTCGTCAAGGAGGGATGTTAAAGTTGGTACAATTGTATTTTTTTTTTTTTTTGGTACATTTTTACCTTCTAAAGTACCGTGGTACTACCGTGACTCATTTGGTACAATTTAAAAATTTGTCATAGTTCCCCCTTTTTGAATTTTTAGTATAGGAAACAAATTATTGAGTTGTTTTCATTGCATTTTTGTTGTACAGCAAATCGTTAATGTAATTGGCGCTTAAATATGCGACTAGTATTGTGGTGTATAGAGCGCTTAGTCCGCTTTAATAATGTGGCAAGTGAAAGGCAGACAGACGAAGTTTGTTGGTGAGGGGACGACGCTGTATGTCTGTCACACTTTACTTTTTTCCTCTCTCGACTACAAACTTCGTCTGTCTGCCTTTCACTTGCCACATTGTAAAAGGGGACTTATGGTACCCACAGACGAGGCAACATTAGTGAAAACCTGAAATTTATTGCTGAACAGAAGTGGCTTTATATATTTCTACAAATATTATCAATATTGATATTGTTAAAGAAATTAAAGAAAATGCAAAACAATTTTATATAAAATTTTGCGAAGTTTTGAGAACCAAAGTCAGCTTTAATAACGAAGTTTTAATGTGGTTCCATAAATTTACTCCTAAAAATGTTATTTCAGGTAAAACATGTTGTATTTTACCTCTTCTAGTAAAAATGTTTCCAAGTGAAATTGCAAATTTTGATTCAATCAATAATCAATTTAGAGCTTCAGCTGATGTTGAGCAACTGCAGTCGTTAAAAACGGAAAACATTTGTAGTTTTTGGTCGGTTGTAGCTAATATACAAAAAGAGCTGAATGTCCATATGTTTCCTGACATTTCTAGAGTCGTTGCTTCCACATTCGTCTGCAAATGTAGAAAGAGTTTTTTCTTTTCAAAATATAAAAAAAAACTACGGAAAGAAACAGACTACATGTGCGAACATTATCAAGTCTCATACAAACAAAGGATTGGTTACGATCAACAAATTCATGCTGCTATAATTTAAAAATTCCAAATAGTTTATTAACTAAACAAATAAGTGCCTGATTTTGATCTCTTATATTTATAAGACTTTTATGTACCTTATTTTATTCATAAATTTAATGTTTGTTAATGCTAAGTTTTTTTTTTTTTGTGTACAATTGAATTTTTATGTACTTTTTGTTGTTTTAATAAAAAAGTACATTTTTTTGGAAGTTCGTACAAAATTTAAAACCACTGTCTTCAAGTCTTGAGTTTTTAGGAGAGAGAGAGAACAGGGAATGGCATGCTCTTTTCCCTTCTCACCTAAAAGCTCAAGACTTAGCGGCTTAAACTTGAAGATTGTAAACCTGCACATTAGAGCTTAATCACGATCGAGATGCTTAAATGCGCTTAAAAACCAAGTGTGAACATACACTCAAAAGAAAAATCAATCCATCCATACTCAAATCAATCCGAAGCGGTATCAATGGTACGGTGAGTACGGATTTTCTTGAATCAAGTGCAGAAAATTTGATTCAAGTACGCATTATACAATCGCGAAATACTCAACTTATCCATGTTCAATCTCGGATTCTTACATAAATTATCCGAAAATTAGATTGATTTAAGTAAAACTGAAATTGAATCAATCGCAAAATGTGCTTGATTCAAGTGTTAAAAAGTTAATTTAATCCCTAATTCGTACTTGAAATAAACCAAAAGTGAAATTAGAAGAAGAATATTATTATGATTGATTTATTTACCCGTTTCACATTTTACAAAGTTCCAATTATAAAACACCAGCATCATGCCCGATATTTAACTAAAAATATAAACTAAATGAGAACTCTTGCTTTCAATTTTACTTTTTAAAGTTTAAAAAGTAAAATTGATTAGGATTTAAACATGAAAATAATGTGTTTTCTTCTTGTTCTGTTGTTTTTGTTGTTTTTACACACAACAACAAATCGTTTTTTAGCTACTTGTGTAGAGTTGTTGTAGTGGCAACAACAAATGTTGATAAGTTATATGAGATTAAAATGCTCATTTTATAATTTTACTCTCAGAGTGACACTACCAACGAAAAGTTCAATCTTTTTTGTACTTGGTTTAAGAATTCTATACTTATTTTCAGTGCTGCCACGCCTAATAGAACTTTTACAACCAAAATTTTTGAAAAAGTTACCAAATGTGAAAAAATATAACCAAATTATAAATGCCTCTTTTTAATTGAGAAAAACGTTAAAATTTATTTTAAGTTGCGTTATAATACAAAGGTTATTTGCACTTTATAGGAAAAAATTAATAACAAATTAGGAAAACAAAACAAGAATTATAATTCTTGGTAATGTTAAAAAAAAATAACGAGAAATATAAATAAAAAGGTTCTATTTATTTGAGACCTTTTTCATAAAAAATATTTTTATTTTATAAGAGTTAAACCCGTCAAATTTCCATACAAAATTCAGTATATTGAAAGTTTATAAATTGAATTTTTTTGAATATGTCCTTTACAACAAGCGCAATTTGTACTTCACAGTTATAAATAACATAAAAGAAAAAATTAATTATTTTCCACTTTTTAACTGTCAGTGGTAGGGCTGTAAAATGTAGCAATTTTTTAATGCTTTTGGCGATGAAAATTTACTTTTGGCGATATGGCGATTGTTTTGGCGAAATTGTAAACTGTTGGCGGTTTGCGGAATGCATTTTTTGAAATATTTTTTAATTTACATATCTTTAAAATATTATAAAAATGGGTATAACTTGTTTATCTTGTTTGTAAATTGTATATTATATTAATAATTGTTATTATTACTGTTTCAAAATGGTTCTATTTGAAATATTTTGTAATATTATGGCGAATTAATATTATGACGAATATAAACCAATTCGTATTTGAGACCGTACATTCAATGGACAAAAAGTATATGACTGATAGTCAAAGGTTTTTTTATAAAATAAAATATTGCCAAATCATTATCTTAAATTAACGCAATTTTCTAATAAATTCTAACAAATTCTAAAATTATACAGCCATTTCACAGAGTACAATTGAGAGAAAGTATATTTGGATAGTTTTATTGCCTTTAAGATACAGAAAACTCCCATTCCGTTTATGAAAATAAAATTGGTTTCATTGCGCAAAGTGTTTTAGTAATTTTCTGTAGCACAAAAATACGGAATGAATTCCGTTTCCGAACGGAATTGTACTCTGTGACATGGCTGATAGATTATATATCAATTTATTTTTCAAATATCTTTAAAATTTCTATGTGTATTTTAATATATTAAAATATAATACTAAAAATAATGTAAATTTAGAACATTTTTCTTTAAGTACCACTTATCTTTACTACTATTAAAATTAGGAAAAACGCTCGATTAAAAAAATTAATTGAAAGTTTTCATCGATGAAAGCTTCATCTGAGTTCAGTTTCAGAACATGACCGGTTCTTATATAACAATCACATCTGGCCATTTTTTTCTTAATAAAAATCTTGAAAAATATCCGGCGATTTTTTGTTTTTGATAAAGTATAAAATCTTCCGTTTATTTGAAACAAATAAGGAGAAAATCGTAGTGCAGAGTACACTTTATTCTAAGTCGTAAATAATTGGTTCAAATCGTAGTACCCAATAAATAAAAACGTTAAAAATTAAAAAAAAAAATCCAAGTGTATCAAGGCAAACACATTCATAGTATTTTATATTTTAGAAAAAAGTAACCAAAATGAAAAAAATATTCACATCTCCACATTGTGAAGATGTTTATTTTATTTTCTGAAGTTATCCCATTTAGGTTTGTTTTGAGTACGTTTTAGTGTTATTCGTACTTGAATTTTTGAGTATGACTCGTACTTAAAGTAAGTATAAAAAGCTTAATTTATTCCGAGGGTTTTTCTTTCTGTGTAGCATAATGAGGATTCACCCCAAATTAAGGGTCGGTCATATTTTATTTTACTTTTAGGACTATTTTTAATTTTTTGGGGTAATTTTTCATTAAAAAAAAATTGCATTATAAAAATTAGCCCCAAATTTGGGATCAATTTTCTTTTTTTGGACCATATTTCGCAGCGCTATAACAAACACTGGCTTCGGTAACAAAAGCTTTCAATAATAGTACATAAATGAAAGATAGTCCCAAAGTAAAAAATTACCATTTTATTTTTGGGTAATTTTGCATTCCTTGATATTGGGGTCACTTTTCATTTCTTTTAAATTGAACCCCTATTAACACAATAAACCTATACGACCTACTGCCAGGTTTCCAGCTGCCTTTTAAAAGCCAGGCCATGCCCATAACGATTCCCATCAGATTCTCTAGCTCACAGCCTGATATATCACCTAATTTGTCTTTGAACCTGCTACCCATTAATCTTAGGCTGGTGTTCTGCAACCTGGGACAGTGACACATAATGACTTTGTCTCCTCCATCTCCTCACACAACCTACATAATCTCTGCCATCCTGCTTTTCATACAGTGGATTGTGACTGTATCTACCATGGTCCTTTACTCCCACACAGAAATGAATTAGAATTGATCTTATTCTACTATACAATCAGGTCTACTCTTCAGGACACGATTATTAATACTTTTAATCCATTCCCTGATCTTCCCTTGATGAGAGCCTTGTGGGAGTCTGACAGCTTCTCAACTGTCAGTATCAAACCGTTCTAGTCTCGACAATTCTGTTTCGTTATTGGTGATGTTGCAATATCTGGTGCCAAGCATATCCTTACTACATATTCCCCTAAGGTTTCCCTTAGAGCTTTCCCGGGTACTCAGCTTTTAATTGTTATGTAATTACATTTAATTTAATCCTTACAAATTTATTTATAATATTTTAATTTATTTTACTCTGTTTTTGCTCAAAACTGACATAAATTGCCATTAAATATTTAACAAGTCAACAATTTGGCTTTTGACAATTTAGCTGTAATATAAACAAAGATACATTTTAAGTGTTGCAACACTGCGCATTGCCAGTGAGTATGTAAAAGATGGTGTTTCTTTATTTTTGATAATGAACATAAAGCAAACAAACTGAAAAAAATGCAAAGATAAAACAATACGAGGATGTTGTCGTTTTGTTGCAAGTAGAAAAAAAAACGAACACATGCTTTAATACAAAGTTTATAGATAAGATGCTGTAGAGCGGTAAGGGAAGTAAGTTTTGTAAAGAAATACCAAAAAACAAAAAAACAAAAAAAAAAAACAAACAAGCATGAGACATGTAAGGCAGACATGCAACATGATGTTGCGGCATAAAAACTGATATGCAAAAGAGCTTTTTATAGCAACAACAAACGCAATGACAACAAACAAGCAACAAGTTGTTGACTTTACGCATATTTTAAA
The DNA here is from genome assembly GCA_943735925.1 of Pollenia amentaria. Classification (NCBI taxonomy): domain Eukaryota; kingdom Metazoa; phylum Arthropoda; class Insecta; order Diptera; family Polleniidae; genus Pollenia; species Pollenia amentaria. Next base: position 178,521,929 of record OX031007.1, on the reverse strand, counting down.
TAAAGATTTTTTTTGTTGCTGTTATTGCTGTTTTTCTTTAATGCTGTGTAACTAGTTGCACATACTTTTTTGATTTTATTTTTGTTTTTTTTATTAGTAGAATATCCACAATAAGAGTGTAGCTACTAGACATACGGTCACCAAAATCGTCATAAATAGTTATTATAATATTTCGTTGTTTCAACGTTTTTTTTTTTATCTTTTTATTATTTTATTGATCTTAAATTTTATTGAACCGTAGGATGTCTTAATTTTTCTTTCAATTTTGTTTTTTGCTTAAAGATTTGTTTTTATTCAATAGTTGTATGTATTTTAGCTGTTTGTTTTTTATTTGATCTGCAACTTCAGCTATTTACAAAAAACATAATGTATTTTTTTTGTTGTTGTTGTTTCTGTTAGTTGTGCTGCATAATAAAGTTGTGAATGGTGCTTGTGGCAAGTTATTATACTACGAATTATTTAGTGCCAAATGACAACAATATTTAGTTGTTATTGGCCCCTAATGAAAATTGTTTATATGTACTTACATACATACATATGTATGTATGAATGTATGAATGTAACTGCCTTTGTGTGTACAAGTTTGGCTTAATATGTACTTACGATTCTGCAGAGTTGTTGTATTTTCGCACATGTGTAGGTTGATAGATAATTTGAATGTTATCGTTTGTGTTGTAAGTAAATGTATGTATCTTCTTTTCCTTGCCCCAACTCTTTAGTATTGGCTGTGGTTGTGTAGTTTCGATTTTTTCCAATGCAGCTGGCAGCGGTACAATTCGTTTGATTTTTTTTTTCATTTCTTAGAGTGTGGCTGTAATTTGATATATTTAAATGTTGAGTTAAGTTAATTCAAATAATCATTGCAAAAAGTAGAAAATATTTAATACACCGCAAATATTTAAAGCATTTTTATTAATTGGTTTTAAATCCAATCGAGTGCTTAATTTGTAATAAACATAAATAATAGTAATCTCGTATTTAAAGTTATCGATGAGATTGAGCAAAGGAAAATGCGATTACCTCTTCAAAAGGCTCTTAATTAAGAGAATAATTATTTTTCTTTATGATCACGGATCACTATATACTATCTTTTATTTTAGTTACTACATCCACTTTATGATTAAATCAGTCCTCTAAATCAACGTTTCCTAAATGGGGCTTGCAAACCCATAAATGCCCGAAGCAAATTCCCAGGCGAACTGCAAATGGACTTTCCTTATTGAAAATTTTAAAATATTTTAACTGAAATTTGCAAAAAAAAAGTAGAGGTGCTAAGTAGACCCTATATTAATTTATTTTTTTTTTTTTGGGTGGGGAAAACTAAGAATCGCCTTAATTATAGTGTATTAGCTGCAATAGACTCATGAAAGTTGGAATGTTAATAATAAAAAAAAAAATATTTTGTTTTAAAAAAAAAAAATATTTTGTTTTTTTTTTTTGAGCATGTTCTTATATATTAAAAATAAACTATTGCACAGCTTACTTGTATAGTATGTGTCACAAGTTTCGTTTACCGGCAGTATATAATCATCCGGATTATAATCCCAATTAATTTATTATTTCTTGTTTTTAGATTTCATATGGCGAATAAATATAAATTTTTTTGTATTCTGTACTTTTTTTTAAATTTTTTTTATTGTAGAATTAACTGCCGGTCCCTAGATTTCAAACGAAAACTTCGTTCGCCTTAAAACCTAAATTTTAAAATTGGTTTTTGTTTTAAATAAAAGTTAAGCGAATGAAAGTTTCGTTCGAAATCGAGAGACAGGCAGTAAATTTGAAATTAAAAGAAACAATAAAAAGTTAGAATGGAATTACATGTAATATGTTTGTCAATATGTATGTAAATATGTATTGACATAGGTCTATTAAGTTTATGAATTTGGTTATAATTTCAGCTTAATACGATATATCGATATTTTTAATTAATAAATATCGATACCCTTGTAGTGTGACCTTAGTTATTATTCTTTGTACTAACAACGAATAATGATTTGTGATTATTACTCACCACTTGAGTAACCAGCCCAAGTACTGAATAACATGAATAAAGAGGATCATATTGCAACATAGTAAGTTTGTTTGTAATTGCTTACAAATTGTTTTGTGACAATAATAAACAAACTGAGGAACACACACGTTGGCACATGTGTTGTGTTGAGTAGTATTGCAATACACAATTTGTTCACATATGCAGGCCATATGCTTATAGCAACATTGTGGTAGGTTAAGGTTTTTGTTATTTAGTCAATTCACAAGGTATCCTAACATGTCATATTGTCAAAATGTCCTCATATTTCACAATGGTTTAAAAATATTTTTGTTGGTTTGTTAACAAAAAGTGTCTTAAATAAATAGAACGTTGCTTGCTGTGTTTATTGTGCTGTCGTAATTAATCAGAAAAGTCTAGCGCTGAGCGGCTGAGCCGTACAACAATATTTTTAAACCATTGTGAAATATTAGGACATTTTGACAATATGACATGTTAGGATACCTTGTGAATTGACTAATTGTGTATTGGGTCGAGTTTATTAATAGTATTCTAGATAAGAATTAATAAAAACAAAAATAGTATTAAAGTAGATAGTTTAAGAGTTGTAAATTCATTCAAAGACAAGAACTAAGTAGCACTAGAACTCACTACGAGTTCTGAATGCAAATAAATAAATAAATTCATAATAGAACAAATAAAGGAAAAATCTTTTTATTTAAAAATAACGCAAAGGTTATTACACTCTTAAAAAATATCGATACGATACATATCGATATATTTTTTCAATTTGCCCATCCCTACCGCAAATCATAATCCCAAATCATAAATACTTTTTCTCAAAGTGTATTTTAGTTTTATGCTTAATTAACTCTTTAATAGCATTTAAGTGTTTTTACTTATCTGTTCAACTATCACATCTCAAAACATGACATAAGATATTGTTATCTGTGAATAATCTTACTTTTTATTTCAATTATAATTTTTAAAATATTTAACATTTTATTATAATAATAAAATTAAAAACAAAAAATATGAAAATAAAATAACAAATACATGTGTTTCCACACCCAAACTACATTATGATTGGTTTAGACTATTTGATTTTAGCTTTCTGGGCAAATTTATTCCGAATATTTATTTATTTGCAAACAAGTGCTTTTTTTCTATTTTTTTTTTTTTTTTTGACATAAACACATACTGAGTTAATTAATTATTGAAATTTCTTTTATTTTCTTTTTTATTATTGCAGTGACTAATTTAAAATTTTGTAGCTGTTTTTTTTTGGGTGAATAGTCAAATTTTGGCGTTACTTTATAAACTTTAATATCATAAGCATTATTTTCCATTGTTAATAATTTACAGTACAAGATTTTTATATGTAGATGATTAAAAGATTATCGTTTCTTGTTAACCTGCAAAGAAATTATAAGAGATGTGAACTCTGTGGTTGTAAGATACACAAGATATACTTTTGTAGAATTAAGTAAAAAGTATGTATTGCTAATGTAGCAATTTAGTGGCTAGATTTTGCCATTTTTCACGAAGATTAATTTAGCCATATCCAGTAAGCAAAATTTTTTACAGTTTTAACAAAAATAAATAAAAAAGGTGAATTTGTTCCCATGCTCTGTATCTTTTGGTGAGAACTTCTCGCGTCGAAATGATGCGAAACAAAATATTCCACCGTTTCTCGAACAGCAAGTAAAAACGTGTCTGTAACTTATGTCGAAACCTGTTTAAAGATATTACGTCGTTACGTCAGAAATATCATAATATGTATACAACTCGAAGCCGATGTGAAATTGTAGTTGTTAAGAACGCTAATCCGAAATATCGTTGACGCACAGTTTTCTGTGTTATTATTTACTGCGTTTTAAATATATTTTTTTATTGTGAGTATATTTGACAACTTTTCTTACAAAAATTTTACAGAGACACTTTTTCTGTAAATGGATGTGTAATTTCCTTACGCGACAGCTGCTAATCGCCAAAAAAATAAGTTACATGTGTTTCATTTTACACATTTCAATAGAAAATTTCTCGACACGCAGATTACAGAACATGCGCACTGTTTAAAATTTAACGCAGAATTATTCTGAATTAATTTGTTACGCATTTTTAACACACTAAATTGTATAATTTTATGGATAAAAATAATTTTGGTATTGCAAACTATCAGCCATGTCACAGAGTACAATTCCGTTCGGAACCGAAGAAAACATATTTGTTTATTGATAGAAAGTATATTTTGATAGTTTTTTGGGCTTTAAGATACAGAAATCTGCCATTCCGTTCATGAAAACAAAACTGGTTTCATTCCGCAAAGATTTTTCGTAATATTCTGAAGCAACAAATACGGAATGAATTCCGTTTCCGAACGGAATTGTACTCTGTGACAAGGCTGTATATATTGAAATCTATGATTCACTTGTTTCAAAATTTCGATTTCAGAGAAAAATGCCCAGATTTGAAATTTTCATTATTTTTATTGTTACCTTGTTATATAGGCTCAGTGTCACTTAAAAGTCGATACTGGCATGTTGACTGACCAGTGGAGTGGTTCGGTTTCCATACAAAAAAAAAAAAGTTGAGTCAGGCACCCCCTAGGATTAAAAATTAGTTAAAAAGGATTTCAGATTTTTTTTTATGTTTTGCCACGTCTCTGGATACCGCCCTTTTTGTTTACTGTCAGTTAAAGCCCGATCATATCATATTGCATATCGTTATTCATGGCTTGTCTATGGCTTAATTTTTGCTTTAGGGACTTTTTAATCATACATCAAATTCTGGGCGCCACTCAGATCGTACGCCTCTAATGCCAATTTTTTGCACGTGTCAAGAAAGGCCTTCTAAAATGATGTACTTCTAGCTTTTATTGTACTCACGTTTATGCCACGCCCCGCAATAAAGCCCATTTTTTTCTTTACATATAAACAACATTTCACTTTTTGTTTTTTATATATGGTGCAGCCGTTTCAAGTTTCGGATATCATTATTAATGGCCTCATTATGGCTTCATTTTTGACTTCGGTGACTTTTTAATCCGACATCGAATTCTGGGCGCCGATTATGCCTTCCTCCCTAATGTCGAATTGCTTACGCGTTGCAAGGGAGCCCTTCTTATACTAAGTATGTCTAGGTTTTAATATGTTCTCTTTTATGCCACACCTCAAAAGTACGCCCCATTTTTCTTTTACACATACATATTACATTAAACCAGCTAAATCAACATACAAAACAAAGAAAATTGCATCATTCAGAATGAAATTTTATATCAATGAAACGTGTTGCCCAAAATTGGATCGTCCGAATGCACCACCGCAGACGTAGTCATGGCCAACATTTACATGATATAATTTTTTAACAGTAAATCCAGTTTTAACCGATAATACAAATTTTAAGTTCACCTTCAAATGTATGTGTTTTATTTTACACTATAAATCAAACCTCACGATGAATCACCCGATATTTTACAGATTTCAAGGAATGTTTTTACCAACATTGGGTTCCCCGGTAGGCTAGCTACACAGAAAAAAGTGTTTTATCAATTAAAAAAATGGTTTAAAAAGTATTTAAATTTAATTAATGTGATAATTGAATCAATTATTTTTTTAGTTGAAAGAAAATTAAAAATTAAATTTTTAATTAAAAAAAAAACTTATTTTTAAAAACTAAAAACGAATGCCGTAAGCGAACTTTTTTTTAATAAATATATGTCTTTAAAAATCAGTTATTTAAACACAATTTTAAAGTTAAAGATTTTTTTTTTAGATTATATAACATAAAAACATGAATTTAATTCACTATCTTTTAATAAATAATTATTCTGAAATAAAATTCCTGAAAATCATTTTTCGCGAATAAATCCCAGTTGTTACGCTTAACATTTACGTTTACACAGAAACTGCCCCGATTCTAATAAATTATTTAAGACCCACTCGTTTAAGTAATTTTTATTGGGGCTGGACGGCATAATGTTGGTAAAAAAAATCGTGAGCAGCATTTCAACGTATCTAAACATAAAACTAAAGGGTTTATAATACTGTTAATATTACCTTTTTTAAAACCAAAAATGACGGCTTAATTAACGAGTATTTAACTTAAGCTACAAGTGATCATGTAGCATCATGTTTTGATGTTCGTGGAATCTTTAAATTTGGACATGATATGAACTTTTCATATTTTCAGATTAAAAACAGCGCTCAAAAATGTTTTTTTTTTTTTGTCACTTCATGATGACAAGCATCTATTTCAGTAAGGATCTATCAAAAAAAAAAAAAAAAAAAAAAAAAAAAAAAAAAAAAAAAAAAATTCGTCCTCTGTCCAATAGAAGCTTATAAACTAAATTTTATCCAAATTCCTACCTGCACTTTGTAAAGTTTTCGTATACAAATAGCTAGAAAACGGACAAAAGAATCGACCTTAAAAGTGATTCTGAGTCGATCGGTAAAATATATGTAAGTGTTAAATATCGCACCGCTTCCTCTTAAGAACGTTAACCCAAAATTTATAAATTTTCAGTAGAGGCAAAAAACTGTATTTTAATATTTAGGCTTCATATCACAAAGAGGTGTACAACTGTATTTTTTTTTTGCGAAAAATAGAGACAGCGATTTGTCAGTGGTCCTGTATATTGATTTCTTATAAAAGTGAAAATTTTTAAATTTCAAGTTGCCCCGCATTAGAGGAACTGGTGGGATACATTGAAACAAACAGTAGAATGCAACTTTTCTTGGCAAATAATTTTCGCTGCAATTGTTTTGGTTTTTTTTCTTCTTTTTTTTTGTTAGGACCAGCACTTAGGGTATGACAAATGCAATGTATTGTGTTGGAACTAGGAAACAAAGTTATGAGAGTAGTGTTTGTGAACATTCGACTTGAACTTATTCATGTTAAAAGTGAGAGGGAAGACTTCAGCAGGAAGATTGTTCCACATACGAACAGTCCTGGCAAAAAACGAACTTTCACTGTAAGGCGTTGTACGATGCACCGGCCAACCGACCACAAAAGGACGATCTCTTGAGGAAAAACGTATACTACCAAAAAACGTAAGGGGTTTGGGGAGAGATCCCTAATTTCATCAAAACACATCCCATTGTAGTAACGATAAAACAGGCACTCGTACAGTGAAAAACAAATTAACTTTTGCTTTTTTACACAATTTCTCAAGCAGAATCTAACGATTTTTACCATTGAAAATTTTTTTTTAAGATATGCAAGAAAGCTAAAACATAATGAAAAAAATATATAAATTTATTAAACTGCTGCCGCTTTAATCAACCTGTCTACACCCATACAAAGAATATTTATAGCAATACAGTTTTAATTCCAAAGGCGTCATAAACAACAGCAAAAAAAATACACCTAAGTAAAAAAAAATATTATTTTAAAATTAAGCCAAAGTAATTCTTTACAATTAGTAGAACATAAAAAAAAATAATAAAAAAGAAATATAAATTGTAACACACCAACTGTGAGTGGCGAGTACAGTGCAACTTCCAATACAAAACAAAAGACTTTAGCAACAAACTTTAACCATACCAAATAAACGCCAACACGTACAATTAAGGAACGTATCAACTACTACTGACAACAACAGCTACAAAAGTGCTAAAAACAATAACTAAAACTTACATACACACCATATGCATATTAAACACATTTAAACTACAAGAAAAAAACTTTCTTTGTACAAATTTTATTTTGAAACGATACTATTTGGCATTAAGCCCGTCATCATACATTTTATGGAAAGAAGTCATACTTTTCTTTTGTTTCTTACTTTTATTTTCTATTAAGCAAAATATTTTCTAAGCCTTCATTATTTATTTTTGTAAAGCTATCAACTGATCCATCAATTTTTAGAAAATGTTTGCATATTTTTTTTGCTTAAAAACAAATTTTTAGCAACATTTAACAAAAAATGTCAATTTGTCAATCGTTTGTCATAAACAAAATATATTTGTATTTTACGATTTTGTTTAGAGTTGTTTTTGTTTGCATACGAGTCTGTTTAGAAAAGAGCAGCAATAGCAACTTTATGATTTGTTTTGTATTTGAGTCTATACAAAATATTTTAAGTAACCCTGTCCGTCCGTACAACCGCCTGCTCTTCGACGACTGTCTACCTTACAAATTTGGTTTTTTCATTGTATATAAATTTAGCCAGAAGGCAGACAAAATATAAATTTTTAGACTTCCATGAACATAAAATCGTTACGTGGCTTATTTTTTTTTAAATAAAACTCAATTGTATTAATGAACTATATAGTTTGCCAATGTAAAATATGTGTCGATTTTGCATAACTCTATTGGAGATAGATATGAGGCCCCTTACTACTTGAGGATATGGAGATTATTTATCTTGACATCAAAATTTAGGTGACTTCTGAAGTCGAGAGTACTTTTTAGGGATATATTATACGCAGGGCCGGTCTTTTATGCACTTATTTTTGGAAAAATTTCTCCCAAATGTTTCAAATATGTCAAATATATTCATTAAAGCCAACAAAACATTTATAAATAAGAATATATCGTCATCTAAAATGCAAAAGGGCGTAACAACAAAAAAAATTCAAAATATTGTTTTAAATTGATTTTTGTTCGTTTTATTAAGCTGTATGTTCACAAAATTTTTTAGATCTCTGCGTGAAAAAATAGCGACTTTATTAAAGAAATTTAAAGGCCAAGTACACCTTGTTGTTATTGATTTTGTAAAGTTTTTTGATTCTCCTGTAAAAAAATAAAAAGTGTTATTACGCCCTTTTGCATTTTAGGTGACGATATATACATATATATGTAACTTACTATTTTATGTCTTGAAAAAGTCATGCTTTTGAATTTAAATCTGACCCCTTATTATAAGCTATAATCATTATGTTGGACCGATTTTTACAAGGAAAAGCCTATTTTGGGATAACAGTTTTATATGGACTAGGCGTAATCGCAGACCGATTTTCAGAAATGTTATCAATTCAGCAAATACATATATTATTTCCTAAATTTTGTAAAATTGGGACCTGAAATTTGATCACAAACCTTTAAAGTCATAGAAAATTTTACAAAGTTTCAACAGGCTTTTATCAAGTTATTTCTAAATTGCACCTTTGTTTAAAGATTTACATGCCTAGTCCAGGAGTTTATTCAAACTGGGGCTGAATGAAATCATAAATCCATATTCTTTTATTTCAATAGGTTTCGTCTTACGATTCAAATTTTATCACATAACTTTTAAATTTGAAACTAGTGTGTAGTAGGGAGATCGATTATTCGACTTTTTTTAAAAACCGGTTTTCGAATATTCCGAATAGTTGCTATTTTAAAAACCGGTTTTTAGTTATGCATTTCATATACATTTTCATACAAATTGTTACTAAAGTACTTCTACTTTTAACTTTAAAATTTAAAAAAAAAAATGTTAGTTACAATTTTGTTCGAAAAAGTAAAAACAAACCACACATACAGACTTTCAACTGAACAGAAACAAAACAGCTGACTCGTCACAGAACAGAACGTACAAACTACATAATTCTGTCTTTAGACAGGATTATATGTAAATTTCAAATTATTTTGTTTCAGGACTATAGAAACGAAAAGTAGTATGCACATGCTTTTTGTATGAAATATTTGTCAATTTGTCGACCACAATTTAAAACCTTCCATGACATTGTTTGATGTCTTCAATTTTGTATTGTAGTTGTTGGTGTTTTAATGAATAAAACTGGTGAATTTTTTGCATATCGTTGATTCCGCCGGAATGTTGTAGTATTAAGCATGAAAATTTGCAAGAACTAATGGGTGATTCAAGTAGAGATACTTTTTTCAATATCCTTTTTTGACAGATCACGTGTGAGTCGTGTCATGCTGTCATGTTATTTTTGTTTAGTATTGTTTGGCATTTCATAATGGAAAGACTTACGCCTGAACAACGTTTACAATCGTTTATTACGAAAATTCACGTTCTGTGAGGAATGTGTTTCGTGCACTTCGGTCAACTTATGGTCAACATAATCGGCCTATTGAGCGTACTATTCGCAACACAATCACCCATTTTGAGACCCAGCATTCATTATTGGATAATATTCGACCGAATATTCGACATCGCATCAATCAATGGATTTATTGAGAGAACACTTCGGTGAGCACATAATTTAACATTTAGGGCTGGTCGATTGGCCGCCAAGATCGTGTGATATCACACCGTTAGACTTTTTCCTGTGGGGATATGTTAAGTCTTAAGGTTATGCGGACAAACCCGCTTCGATTCACGCCTTGGAGGAAAACATCACGCGTGTCATTTGCCAGTTACCAGTCGAAATGCTCGAACGAGTCATCGAAAATTGGACTCAACGGATTGACCATCTGCGACGTAGCAACGGCCAACATTTGATAGACATAATCTTCAAAAAATAAATGCCAAAGAATGTTCTTTCAAATGATAATAAACATTCCCCATTAAATTTTAATTTTCTGTGTTTTTTTCTTTAAAAAAGTAGGGAACCTCGAAATGGATCACGCTTTACTTAAGAGTTTTTAGTGCCTTAACAGGCATTCCGTCCTTGGCAACACAGCAGTGTATTTTAGCAAGGTATTATTTGTCGTCTCTTTAGAGCTACTTCGAACGGAGTTAAGTTTTATTTGGAGCACATTTATGTCAAGCTTGTGGACTAATTAATTAATAAGTCGTGGAAGAACCTTTGCAACTTATCATTTAAGGGCACTTCAGGCACATAACTTTGTATTTTTAATTCCGTTCGAAATGTCTCCAGAAATGACATCTACATCTATAAAAATATATTAAATATTTAGATTACCCTCTCACAAATTACTATTTACATTTAATAACTGAACACCTTTTTTAATCTTTGAACTATTTTCGGTTTTTTACAAGAACACATGTTTTTATTTACATTGTTCATAATGTTTTTTGACTCTTGTTTAATTTTGTTTTGATATTCTTTACGCAGAAGTTGAAGTTTGCCCAATATTTAATTAGAAAAATACTTCAATTACGGGTACATTTCCAACAAGAGTAAGGAAAAGGTATATAAATTACACATTATTAAAATAACCAGCTTATTATACCAAAATAACCGGCTTATTTGATATTCGAAAAATGGACATTTTTAAATTACCGGCTTGGCCAAAACTAAAAAAACCGGTCGAATAATATCCGTTCAACATCCCTAGTGTGTAGGTTCATCCAAAGAGACTTTAAAAGATGTCTCAATTTTATTTTTAGCTTTTGAGTATTATTAAAATTTGCTTTGAAATTGGTTCCTGCAATTGCTAAATATCGCAAATTTATTTTTATTATATGCTCACTTCAGTTCATGCTAGAACAAATGTAAATTTTTATTAAGTTCGACAATGTCAATCCACCGCTGTTGTTCTATGCTGACGTCTTCTGTTGGCTAAAAGTTCGCAAACAATAGAGTCTTGAGATATCACTTTATTCACAAATAGGATGAATTCCAAAACGTTATTTGCAATGCAACCGCACAAAGTCATGCATTCCTAGCGGCAACCATTTAACATTCACAATGTCATACCTCCCTAAATGTATAATAACGGTTATCGATGCGCAAACAAAAACCAAACTATGCATAAATATTTTTTATTATGCTTTGTTGACATTTTTTACAGAATAAAACAAACAGCATTTTTTCACTGCAATGTATTTTGATGTTTTGGAACTCACCCATAATTCCTCTTTATTGCATTTTATAAGCCGACTGCGCCGTTAAGGCATCAAGAGTCACTTCTATGATTTTTTTGGTTAATTTTTATGAGACATTTACTAAAATTATGTTTTTTTATATATCATACAGTGATGGAGCAATCGACTTACAAGTGAAGTGAACTACAACGTGAAGTGTAGTTCCCTTCCCGCAAACAGTCAAATAGAGTTAAAAGAACTACATTTTGACAAGATCACACCACTTGTCAGATGTATTGTCCTTAACATCACGATATATTCAAATATGTGCAATGCTTTTGAAGAAAGTCGAGACGTTTGGGCTTATTTGTAATGTAGATAAGCCGGCTGCCCCTAGAGCGATATCCTCTTGTAAAGTGAAGTCTATGGAGGTCATGGACTTACTTCTTTGAATGATCTAGAAAAATACAACTGTGTGACTTAATGTCACGCGGGCAACGAAAGGGCAGATTGCTTGGCAAATAGAGCGCTCGCGGCTATTTATAGGTCCTGAGCCCTTGTCCGGTATCTTTGCACTTATTGCCCTACTATTCACTGGGCACTATGATCTAAGATACCATCAGTTTTTATTGGGTAATGTATTTACCAAACAATACAGATTCTCCGAGATGAATCATGAGACATATGGACATCTGCTCGTTAATGTCCTGCCTTAGGAAATCACAGACAGAAGCTTCTTGGGGAACTTATTATGCATCCAGCCAGAATTTATTTTCTCTCTCTCTCTCTCTCTCTCTCTCTCTCTCTCTCTCTCTCTCTCTTATATCATGGCTGCACAAATGGTCAAATAAGTAACAATGCTTATTCCCTCCTATATCTATTTATATTGAATTATTATTAAAAAATACTTAAACTTTGCGTAAATTATATTTAGTCAATTCACAAGGTATCCTAACATGTCATATTGTCAAAATGTCCTAATATTTCACAATGGTTTAAAAATATTGTTGTACGGCTCAGCCGCTCAGCGCTGGACTTTTCTGATTAATTACGACAGCACAATAAACACAGCAAGCAACGTTCTATTTATTTAAGACACTTTTTGTTAACAAACCAACAACAATATTTTCAAACCATTGTGAAATATTAGGACATTTTCACAATATGACATGTTAGGATACCTTGTGCATTGACTAATTATTTCTTTATAGATACACATTACTTCAATTCAAAGTCTTTGAACCAACTTCTGGACGATTCATTTTTAATTAATCTGAAGAATAAAAAATTGGAATAATAAATTAAAAATCAGTACTTTCAATTGAACGGTTTTTTAACATTTGTTAAAAATAAATATTTGTAAGGATTTAACTGCCTGTTTTTCAAATAAAAATATGAGTTTTTGTTTAGGAATTTACATTTATGTGCTGTTTCCAAATGACAGGCAAGTGACTGTGTAGTCAAATTTATAAAAAAAAGCACTCAGTTTATTTTAGTGATTTTCATATAAATTTTACTGCACAATTATTTGCCTGTTATTTAGAAACAGCACAGTAAACAACAATAGAAAAAACTCAAATCTATTTTTGTTTTCATTATAAATTTCTAAACGAAAACTTTTATTTAAATTTCAAAAACCGGCAGTTAATCTTTGAATATATCGAACAAATAGGTATAAGCTTCTGTAAGGTATAACATAATATTAAGTAACATTAACATTTTTTTTATTTATTAACGGCACACCGACGCTTTGTTGTTTCTTACTTGCAGTGGGTTTGGCTTATCACACAAAGTATGCAAAATTTCAAATATTAAAAGCAAATCTTGAAAACGGAAAAAAACTTACAACCAACAGTTTTGGTTAAAGAGCTTATTTTGGTTGTGAAAAGGAAAGTGTTAAAAATGTATGACAAAAATGCATTAAACAAATAATCAAACAAAATTTTTTTATAAAATAGGAACAAAAAACAACAACTTACATCAAACACACACATAAACACTAACCTAATGGGGAAGCGGCAGCAACAGCAACGAGAATAATAATGGAAAAAATCAAAAGACTTAAGCAAGAAACTTGTTTAAATAAGAAATCACAAATTTTTTTTTCTTTTATTTTCTACAAAATTTTCATTCATAAAAATCATTGAAATCATACATACATACATAAATAAATAAAGACAACAAAAAAATAAATAAAAAATATGCGCAAAGAAACACTAAAGTCTCTCTACTTTTTAGCCTTTTAAATTGATAAAAGACTTTTTCTCTTTCGTTTACATTTCCTTGGAATTATTGAAAATGAAACATCCACATAAAATCGAATTAAATGAAATCACATCAACGACTACAACTACATTAACAGAAAAGGAAAAATAACTACTCGTTTAAGTGAAAACTGAAAAAATCACAAATACCTTAACATATGTAGATAGATATACTCATGTATGTATATAATTTGCCATGTTATTATGTATAATTGGACTTAACATACAAAAATTGGTAATATTTAAGTTATTTAGGAATATAGTTAATCCACAAATGTGGTGTGCTCCGGAATTCCAGTATGGTAATATCTCGCATCTTGGCAATGTTTCGATTAATGTTATCTTTCAAGACGCCCAAAGTTTTGAATTTGTTTTTATTAATCAATTTACTAATATAACTTTAGAGAAGCTTAACCAATTGCCAATTGACTGAATTACTTAAACTGAATAAAGCCTTTTCAAAATATTGTCTCGAGTAAAATTCGTATTGGAAACAATATTTGTACCTAAATAAATTGTAACAATGGTTTATTGGAAATAATTAATAACTTATTTTTAGAAGCAGCTAGAGACAGAGTAGCTAATTAAGCGCTTTAGGCGCTAGATGTAGATCAAAATATTTTTTTTTTTTTTTTTATATATATATAGAAGACTAATTTTTATATCTAAATTTTAAAGAACGCGATAATTTTTAAATTGTTTGTTAAGTGTTTCTTTGTAATATAAATATTTTTTGATATTATTTTACTTTATATTTCATAATAATTATAATTCTTAACTTTGCCTGAAATATCAGTAAAAAGCTTTGTAAAAATGTTAACGTTTTAATAACACTGGTCAGCAAGAAAAAAGTCGGGGGAGAGAAAGCTTTATTATGTGATTTTAATTGACCTTACCGAGCTTAATCCAAGTCTGTTCACAGTTTGATTCAATATCGTCTAGTTTTAATTTTGTTTACTGATTTTCATGATTTAATGGCTTATTTTATTCGTACTACACATGCATTTCTGATAAATGATAAAAATTAAAAATTTTTGTCTTTATCATATTTTTAATGAGTTTTTGAAAACAAATTTCTGGATTAGTGGCGTTAATTTTGAAAATAAGAAAAATATTATTTAGATGACTTAAGGAAATGTTATTCCTAAACATTTTGTTTACGATCACAATCGCACAAATCGTTCTCAATTTATGATAAAATGCATTAGCATAACCGCTTTATTGGGGGCGAAATATTAGTGTAGCCCATAAAAAAAACTAGACATGATAGGAAAAACTAAGAAGGGATTTGAATTTAGCGTTTTAAAATCCTTATATTTCATATATTTTTATTTAAAATGATTTTTTTTTTGCCTACCATTTTATAAAGTTTTTTATTTAAATATTATTTAGCGCTTTTTTAATGGGGCACGGCGCTTTTTGATTGGAAATAGTTCACAACACTGGCTAGAGACACTAAATATTGTGCAGATTTAGGATTAAGGCTAATAGATTTATATATATAACAAAAAGTTTACTGGGTGGGATAAGCCCCACGCCCCATTCCCCAGTTAGTAAAATCTCAGTTGTTTATTAAAATAAATTTGTATAGAGTGAACATTTATAAACCACTCTGAGTGAGTATGAACCTAAAGCATAAGTCAACCAATAAAAAAAATGTATATGTATGTATTATTATTCGAAATTATTTAAAAAAAGTTTTTCATGTTTTTCTTATTTATTTTTCATATATATATTGGTTAAAAATTGTAAGACATTTTCCATCAATAACAGTTAAATGCAATTTGAAAAATATCACGATACATTTTCTTTCTTCGAATTCTACTTTTAAACTTGTTATTTTGCAATTTAAATTTTTAAAACAGGCATCTTCCGTTAATATACCTTTTTTTTGTTTCTTTTATAAATTCCAGTTTTTTTAACGGCAGTACCTACTGGACTGAGAGCAATTGTCCCACAGTTTCTTCCTGAAGATTCTATCTGTCTTAGTGAGGGGGTGATAGCCAATTGGGATGAATCAGTTGTAATGATTGTCCGGATTTTTGCTTGAACTGCGATTGGCGAGTGCTGCTGTCGAAGCAATAGTTTTATAATTTTTTTGAAGCTCGATCTGAGCTTTTCATTGATTTTTTCAAAACTGTTACTTAATCTTTGTTGTGACTCTTACAAGCAGATGTGGCAGCTGCACGGAGAAGTAACGTGATTTGTATAGCCTGTCGTAAGTAATTGTTTAATCACTACTAGGGTGCCCCGGTAGGCTAGCTGGTAGTGAGCTAGTCTATTGGTGCAGGAGTAGCGGGTTCGATTCCCGCCAGAGATTCTGGTCCCCTGCAGACAAGCGAAGAGTTTCGCAGGATTAGCATAGGAATAAAAAAAATCTAACCAGTCAGAATATTCTTGTTGAAATCTATCCCACCTTCGGCAGCATTTTGTTTTCCCTTCAATGTAAAATATTCAGGCCTTTTCCATAAAATCTTTTATATCTTTATCTGTTATATATTTGTATCCAATCTTATGTATGAAATAGTCATAAATAACTTGTTTCTTTCTTACATAGTTCAGCGTTTTAGAACTGCCTTGTTCTGGAAAACAATAAATTTCTCATAAAGCTCAAAGATGCTCAAGTTCACATTAATAAAATAAAAACTCAAGGCATAGTTTTTCTATTAAAAAAAATACCGTGGACAAAGCTAGAAATTTTTTTAAAACTTAAACAAATTGAGAAATACTTATAATATTTTCTTTATGTTACCGGTTTTACTTGATCGTTTTATGATCAAAAACTTTCAATACTTACCAATACCTGTATTCTCCATTGTTTAAAAAAACTTTAAAAATTCGAAAATACGCCACTTCAGACTGCATTAACAATAGCAATAGTTCAGGTTAATTTTTTTACCTTAAAAGAACAAATCAACTTTACAGCCACGCCAAATACCCGTAAGCAATAATTTTCAACCACAGGTTTTACTTTAACATACTTTGAAGTGTTGCCCAAAAATATTATAATGACATATAATGCTTAGTCAATAAATTGAATTTTTGCCACTTTTTTCGTCTTTCCGACTATCGTGCACAAGGCGAATTCAACTACAGGTGATGGCGATACTTAAACAATCAAAATACAACAGAAAGAAAATATTCCTAAAAAAACACTAAGGCCCAAATTTACAGTGTAGCTTGTAACAACCAATAAAATATTATTTTTTTAACCATTAGTTAAACCATAAAATATATATTAACTATTTGTTAGATAACAGCTGTTGCGTTGAAAATTATTATTTGTTTTTTTCAACATTTTTTTTATTTTTCAAATTTACTGCTAGGCCCACAATATCGACAAGAACATTTCTTTCGCATTTTTATATTGAAAACAATAATAAAAAACTAAAATTTGTTTTTGTTTTCAGTTTAAATGTACGAAAGAAATGTTCTTGTCGAAATTGTGGGCCAGGGAGTTATTCTATGAGTTAAATTTCAGTTATGTATTTTATAAAGCTTTTTGATATAGTTCTATTCCTTAAATTTTTTTAGGAATGACTTTATACACTACCAGACTATTATCTTGTATCTTCCTGTTACATTTTACCTTAGCTATCCTTTGGATAGCAATTAACTGCCGTATTCATAAAAAAATAAATTGGATATGAAATCTATTTTAAGGAAAATTTGTATGGAAATATCGTTTTAAAATACATTTGAAATGTATTTTATTTTTCATGAATACGGCAGTAAGTATATTGTATGTACAGACAAATTTACAAATATTAGACACCAGCAGAATGTAATGCATTTTCTAGCCCGCTACGGCCTTCGTTAGCATTCTTTGTGTCAGTGTGACATTTCAGTGTAACACAAAGAATGCTGATTAAATTTTTTGAATCGGTTTACATTTAAACATACAGCTTCCATTCAAATATAAATCTTGAAAACATGAAATTTTAAATGTTAATATTAATTTCATATTAAGCGACCTTCCCTTTAATCCCTCTACGAAAAAATATCTCATATATTTTGTGTATATAGCTTAACGGTTGCAAATAGGGTACAATCTGGAAAACGCGCCTGCAAATACTGTAGTGTATGGGCTTTACCGACTATAATTTTTTTCTTGTTTTTTTTTTTAATTCAAATATAAAATTTTTGAAAATTTTGCTTTCAAATAAGCAATATTTTGTTTTATTGGGGCATATTTTTTTTAAAAAATTTAAGTGCATATTTTCAAGTTTTTAGTGCATATTTAATGCTCATAAGACACTTTTTTAGATCATATTTCCGGTTTCCCTGCTTATTATTAAGATGCAAACTTTGTTGCATTACTTGCTGTGTTGTTGTCAAATAGTTCTGAGGCAATTAGGTGACATTTTGCTTTGGGAGTTTTATTTTTAAGTCAATTATCCTTTTGTTTATAAATGGAAGAATAAACGGGAATAAAAACTTAAGGTAAATAAGGTTGAAAGGCATTTAAGAGTGGTATAATTAAGCGGGTTTTATTTTATTATGTAGATATAAATGTTAGTTATCCAATAGTTATAATTTTAGCCTACCAATAATTAACTAATTACTGTAAATTTGGGACTAACAAATCAAAAAAAATTGGTTCGAACTGTAAAAATCTGTAACCACCTTGTATGAATTCACCTTTTATATACATTGGCGGTAATGTTTTGACAAAACTATTATAATAATTCCAATGGCCGATAAACCGGTACAAACGTATTTCGTTAATTTTTAAGTAACTGCGAAAATGTTTCCTTTGTTGTTGTTTATGAGCCAAAATGCAATAAAACGGTGGGTTGTCTTTCAGTGAATTGGAAATGGCCAAGTGAATGAATACTGAACGCTTACTCTCTACTACAGCGGCCATATTGATTATTGACCTGACTTAACATAATATTGCGATAAATCAGTGTGCCGACTTCTAGTATATTGACCTTTGCCCGATGCCAAGTGGATAAATAAAGTTTCATTTACTAAGCGCGTAGATTTATTACTAATGAAACCATAACTAACTATAGTTTACAAAATAGTTGCTCTGAAATAAATTTACCAATATCCACATAAATAATAATAGAGTTGCCAGATCTGAGAATCGTATGACCGTTTTATTTCTATTACAAACAAAACATTTTATAAAATAAAGAGTTGATTAATTGTTTTAAAAATAACTATAAACTAAGTAAATTTCCCAATTATAGTTCTATTTTTATATTTGTTAAGGTGTTTGAACTTTATAGAATTTCTAATAGATTACTACTACTTTATGCATGTTATATCTTAGTCTACATCGACATCTTTTAAAACTTTTAGAGATTCTTTTTGCAAAGGATTTTTTTAACGATATGAAATGGGTCGACCCTTTCAAAGTTAAAATGTTTTAGGTACAATAGAGTTTTTCAATTTTTAATATTTTTAATTAGTTTCGCTAGTATTTGTATGTATTAAATGATCGCACATACAAACAAGTTTATTATAAATATTTTGTGCTTGTGTCTGTTAAAAAGTTTCTTAGAAATGGCGAAATTGCGGGTGTTTGGTATTGTTACATCTTGTTGGACGCTTCACGTTTCTATAAGTTTAAAAATCAAACATAAAATACAAAATAATACTCAAACTATAGACCCGTTTTTTATAAAACATCTTAACGATTATTATGGTTAATATGTTTTACTTGATTTCCAAGTTTGTAACTATAAACAATAAAGGAGGCATATTAATTTGTCGTCGTATTCGTAATACTTTCGTTGTAAAACCATTTGTAGTTTTGGTTTTGGTGTGTTATAAGATTAAATAAAATGAAAGCCTAAGATTCTAATTTCCAAAATTCGCAGATATGTATAGACATTTGTTTATTTCCGGTAATTCACAGAAATTTTATTTAAAGGAAAATATTGAATGGTTGTCAGTCTTAACTTACACACTCAAGACTATTATATCCTATTGTGATAACATGGAAATGTGTTTAGAGCAAATTTTCGCCCTAACTCGAAAAAGCACTTCAATTTAATAACAGTTTCTTGAAGGACAGCTCCCATTATGTCTAGTCAATTCTCCGCTAACGCAGCACAGCTTCAAAGAAAGTGTTTTACGCTATTCGTGTTTTTAAGAAACTAATATGAATAACCCGTTAATTCTTAAAATAGCAACCAACAGTCTCTCCAGTATAAAGCAACAAATAAGAAATAAAGAGTTGAACTTGATTTAAGCTCACTCTTTTTCTGCGTTTCGATTCGGATCGTAAGTTTTTCCGTTTGGCAACTTTGGAATTCTGTGTTCCGTTTTGTTTAATTTAATTTTTTTTCTTTCGGCTGCTTCATTTTCTTTTATCTAACGTAACCGTCACGTCTCAATCTGTAGAAAATTGATTTTTCTTAGATTTTTACGTGGCACAGTGCAGCCAACACAATAACTTAAAAACACACTGTAATTAAAAAAAAAAACTATTTGTTTGATTTTATTAAAAAAGAAATAATTTTTAAAAAAAAATGGCATTTTATCTAAGCCAACCCAAAATAAATAGTTTCAGAAACAAATTAAGGCCCTAATCATGTAAGACGAAACGCAACGCCAAGTTCCTTTAACACACAACAACTTGGAGAAAAATATGTGAATAAACCGGAACCAATTTTTATACGGACGTCCGTTCTTATAAAGATTAATTAATAATTTATAGCTCTCATATATTCTGACTGTCTGTGGATAGTATCAAAGATTCGGCACAGCCGAATATATCACTCTAACTTGTTTTTAATGCAGTACCTTTTCTTTTTTATATACAAATTTTTATTACATTTATTTGTTTCCCTGATGATGATACACATTGCTGTATCGAAATATTGGAGTTTTAAAATAAATGTAATCAAATTTTTTATATTAAAAAGAAAAAACCTCAAGCTCATTAAATTATACAACGATATTTGAAATATTTCATCGCCAATTTCGAAGAAATTTTATAGTCGGAGTCGCGAGTTTTTGTGGGTACTTCGACTTCGACTCCTTTACAAAAACCGCAACTCCGACTCCGCAGCCCGGATTCAAACTTATAGAAGTGTTTTCTATAAAATAGATAAAACTTCCTACTTTGACCCAAATCATTTTTGGCCAAGCTCGTGACAGTGTGTGTTTTGATTTATAAATTTAGTGAAAATAGTCCTCATAAAAGAAAATATAAAACATTTCTGTCCGTTCACTTACCTTACTCCATCTCTGTGTGTATTATTGCGTAGTGCATAAATGTGCGCTAATTTTTTAAAATTTACTATAAGTGCTTCGCAAAACAACAAAAAATTTTATTGGGGATAGGTATACTAACAGCCGTATTCATAACGAAAATTTGGCATGAAGTTAGCACAAAGTTCATTCATAATACACTAACCAAACTCTGGCTAACGATTTGCTAAACTCTTATTAACGAGCTGCCAAACGTTTGCTACCTTGTGAAAAGCAGGAGATTATAGTTGAATAATTTTGTTTGTTTTTTTTTAATTCACTGTCTTTTTTTAATTAAGTTCTTTTTTAAATTTATTTTAATTTGAAAACATTTAAAATTTTTTATTGGGTAGGCAAAAACAAAAAAATAAAAAAAATTATGAAATGAAATGACAAAACCAGCGATGATTAATGCAAAACGTCTTGAATTTTTGAGCACTATAATGTGGCAACATTAATATTCAGAGTTGATTTATTAAAAGTTAGCAGACGGATAAAATTCGTTATTAATAAACTCTGTGCTAACAAGCTGCTAAGCTTAATCGGCATTCTAGTTAGCAGCTCGTTGTACGTAGTGTACAAACTGTGGCTAACTTTTTGTTATGAATATATATATATATATGTGTGTTCCTCTAACTCCGATTGGGCTGTAAATTACTTGGATTTGTTAATAACTGATTAAATTTTTTTATTACTGCTAATGTGTCAGTACATTTATTATTCCGCATACGTTATTAAAATTTAATCCGAATTATACTTTGACACGATAGCAAAGGAATGTTTTATATTAAAAGCGAAACAAATTAAGATAAATTTGCAAAGTTCCGAAAATAAATTCAAAACTTTGGCTGGTTCTCGTTCACAACTTAATTTTTTACCTATCGCATGAATAAATTTGAATCTTAGGTGTAGAGTATGCCTAAGGTTAACTAAGATGCAACGTACAAACACGAAACAATGCAAATGCCGCTACTTAAGGGAATGAAGGCAAACTAAAAAACATGTTTTTAAAAACAAAAAGATTGTAGATCAACATTTATTTACTTAAAAAATGCAAAAATGTTATCAAATAATACGGGAAGTGACCAACAATTCTTGTATTTATAGGTAAAAACTATTGGGATACCATCCCACAATCTAACTTCCTTAAAAAGATTGAATATCATCCAATAACATCTATGTATCTTACTAGTTTCGTGTTTTAATGTTTATGCCATTAAGACAGAAAAGAAAAAATAAAATACTCAACAGGTTGAAATTATAATGTTGCATCTAATACTGTGGAACATTAAAAAAGGAGTTTGGTTCCTCCATAATTAGTCATATATGTTTAAAATCTAAACACTGAATGAATTTGACATAAATGGATAAATTAGCCATAATGGTCAGCTAATATCCAATACAAGTCTAATATTAAATACACACACAACTACAACGATATCATCGTTGTGAAACGATCGTGGCAAAAAAGGTTTGAATGCTACCCTGGCTTACTGATATCAATGTTGTTGGTGACGTTACACTACGAACATCAAATGATTGTTGTCCAGTGAAGTGTACAAAATAATTCCGTACGAGTATCAAAATCTAAAATTCTTAATTTTTATTCTGTTTTTTTTTTTTGCAATGTTGCTCTCCGTATACTTGTTATTGTACCCACATCACAATAGTGGAGGGTTTTATGCGTTTGTGCTGATGTGTGTAACACCTTAAAATATCAGTCTGGATTCACCTTTAAGTATGCCGATCGTCTCAGAATCGATTAAGTGATGTCCATCCGTCTGGTAGACAGTTTGGTTGGATATCTAAGTAAACCTCGTGCGCAAGGTATAAGTCGCAATTTTGTAATCAATTTTCTGAAATTTTGTACATGGGCTCTAATTGTCACAAGGACCACGCCTTTTGAAAAAAGTAAGAACCGGTCCATTATTTTACATAACCCCTTATACAAGCTTCTTGCCGGAATAGAGTTTTTCTGCCAATAAGCCATTTTATTATGTTGGTATTCAGATTCAATTTGCAATCTAAATCCTTTTATAAAATATTATTGGAATCGGTCCTTATTTGTGACCATAACTTCGATACAAATACAAATCCCAAGAATAGCTTTTAGTGCCATAACTTCCTTCTAAATGTTGGTAAGGACATAAAACTTGGCGACAATAGCTACTAGTGCAAGTCAAAATTTTGTGTTGGAATTAAACATACATAAGTCTTAAGTAAACCCCCTCCCTAAAATCACTAAATGACGAAAAAATTTCATATGGATGAAGATATATAAATTATATTCAGCCTAAAGAACTTTTGCATGCATTATTTTTGTTTTTTTTTTGTTTTGGCAAGTCTACGATTGCCCATTGGTTCCAAATGGGGTGCACTCCAGTCAATTTGTCTCTAAATACTGTAGTGTAGAGTATAATACGATCGGGCTGACTATACTTTCTTACTAGTTGATTATAATTGAATACATTGTATTGAAAGTCTTAATAGTCGTTTTGCTATTTTGAAATAGAATTAGAAAACTTTCACTTTCATTTCACATGTTTATAATAGCAAATATTTGTCTCTGTAATTGCAACTTTTTAATGTCATTATATCGATTTGTAATTGTGAGTTAATACGTTGTGCTGAAGTTTTATAGTGGGTAGAAATTATTTGTTATAATATGGAGAAAATTGTTTACTTTGATACCTTTTGTAATTTATGGTGTTGCACGTACGAACTTCTAAAATGTACATGCACATCACCAAAATATACGTATCTATGTATACATAATGTACGCTTGGATTATGACGCAAGAAATATTTGTGTAATAAAATATGTAATTTTAATTTTTGGACGTGAAAAATAGTAAAATAAAATTATAAGCTAGAAATTTTTAGTTGTGTCAAACGTCATTCAAACCCCTTCAAAAAACATTGAAATTCGGAAATTTTCCATTTTTAAGAAAGCTATAAACAAAATCTTTGATATAATCCACCGATAGTTCGATAATTTCAGGATTGGGGTTTATATGCGATCTATACATTATCAGCCAATCTTTATTAAAACTAAGCTCACAGTATTCACCCTTATTATGCGTTTCGATTCGGTTCGAAACTTTCTCCGTTTGTCAACTTTGGTATTCTGCGTTCTGTTTCCATTGTTTTCTTTCGATTTTATACCAGAATACGATCGTAGCTACGTTTTATCAAGTTGTTTTGTTTATAACATCTTCACACTTGCCAACATCTAACGCCCTTTGTACACTTGCATACATTTCGGAGAAACGCATGGTAGATGTTGAAAATGTGAAACATGCGTTCACACTTGAAACATCTAACATCTTTTATGAATAAAAAATGTCACCCTTTCTGAAAAACTAAACTTATTTATTTAAATACGTTTTTTCTACAAAAGAGCCAAATGTTTTAACGAAAACACCATGATGTATTTTAAATTAATTTTGTTGAATAATATAAAAAAAAAAAGAATTGCAGAAAAGTAAAATCTTGAACTTCACAAATGATAACACTGCTTTCAAAAAAAATGCCATAATAATACTATCGAGCCCTAACCGCGAAAATAACGTAAGCGACATCATTTTTAATATTCGTTTTTTTGAATAAATAACTATATTGGCAAGACTTGCATCATCTCCTAAAATGTCATGGTCACAAAGGATAACGTTACGAATTTATAGCAAAAACAATTTTATCGTAAGCGACAAATTTCATACAAAATTTATATGAAATAAAATAAAATAACTCTCTGCTGTAAAATTTGATTTTTGGCGCTTACGTTATTTTCGTGGTTAGGGCTCGCTATAATTTGTTTCCACTTTTCTAGTGATGACATTAAAAAAATCGAAAGATGTAAAAGGGAACAAAATCAGATTGTATCATCAAAAACATTACATTGCTGACCTGCTCATTTGTATTTTTTTCTAGTGATGGTTATACTTTTTTTTTACAAATTACTTGTTTTTTTTAGTGATGACACAAAAATAATCGAAAGATATTGAATGAAACAACATGAGATAGGAACGTCTTTTAAAGGTGAAGAAAGAGAAAATGGTGTTCTGCAAATTCATAAAATTGATTTTCCATTACGACCAATATGTTCATATATAAATTCTCCATCATATGAACTTTGTAAATATATTACAATAATTCTTAAAAAATAACGGAAAATTCAAAATATAATGTAAGAGATTCTCTTCAATTTAAAGATAAAATTACGAATATTAAGTTACATGATGATGGGGAATAAATTTATTTAGATGTAGTTTCACTATTTCCAAGCATACCTATAGGTCTTGCTATAGATATAATAGAGGAACAATAAAATAAGGCAGAAAAACATTCTAATATAGATAAGCATTTTTTTTAAGTATTCTGAAATTTTGCATAATTGATAATAGGTATTTTCAATTAGATAGTATATATGTTCAATTAAAAGGACTACCTATGGGTTCACCTGCATCTCCTATTGTAGCAGATATTGTTATGGAGAAATTAATAAGTAAATGTATAGAACAGTTGACTATTAAACTTAAAATAATTACAAAATATGTGGATGATTTGTTTTGTGTAATTAAGGAATCAGAAATAACAAAGATTTTAAATACATTTAATTCTTTTCATGCAGATATAAAGTTTTCAATGCAAAAGGAGTTTGAATCAAGATTGCCTTATTTAGACACTTTGAAAATAAGAAATGAAAAAAGTTTATTAATTGATTAGTATCAAAAACCAACATCGCCTGGTAGAATAATTAACTATTTTTCAAATCACCAAAAAAGGTTTATAATTAACACGGCTAAACATTTTATAGAAAGGGTATTGACAATAAGTGATACGTGTTTCCATAAGAATAACAAAAATTTAGAGCATTAAGGGAAAATAGTTTTCCAAAGGAAATAATATCCACAGCACCTAACATTTATAAATCACTAACTTATGTACCAGGATTTTCAGAAAGATTGGAAAAATCAAATATTTATGATATGAAAATATATAAAATTGCACATAAATCTTATAACACAATATGTAGATTATTCACTAATATGAAGGATAAAATAAATAAGTTCTAAATGTCAAATGTAGCTTATAAAATGATTTGTAAGGGAAATGCTAATGGACAATGCAGTAAAGTGTATGTTGGTTCAACAAAAAATAAACTAAAAAAAGGATAGCAGGGCATAAGTCAGTCAGATCAAAATTATAGAAATATTTCATCACAAAAAACAACTGTATCAACCCATTGTGCAAAGCTAATCCTGATTTTCAAAATGTAATAGTTTTAAACACGGAAAATAATTATAAACGTTACTGAAAATGTAGCCCAAAATTATGGACATTTGATTTATAAAAATAGAAACGGAAATTAAAAATTAATTTAAACTACTGCCGTATTCATAAAAAATAAAATAGATTTCAAACGTATTTTAAAACAAAATATCCATACAAATTTTTTTTAAAACAGATTTCATATCCGTTTTATCCTGTATCATTAATAGATGACCCTTTAAAAAACATTAATTGATGCAAAATATCCGAATTCTATAACCAAATTTAGAGGTGGCGCACAACCGGTGAAATTTGAGACTATACTATTGATATTAAACAGAAAATGTACTTTTTAAATTTACAGTTAGTATAATTTTAAATGCTTTCCACCATGGTAGGGAAGTGTTAGAAACACTGAAATTTATATACGGTTGAAAAGAAGTTGGGGAATCCCCTTATGCTAATGTTGTTTCATTGTTATTCATTCCAGCTTTTAAGTGGTACGCACGTGCTTAACAAAAGTTTAGCACAAACGAAATTTTTAATTAATAAATTGCTTACAACCTTTTTTATGTATTATAAATATATGTAGAAATATTTAAAACCTGACTAAACATAATGCCTAAAACTCGGAAAGATTTGCTTTGCCCTGTATTTGGTGCACCACTTGTATTAAATCAATGTGTTACCGACTTATTTTGATATTATTAAATACTAGCATTTAACCCGCTACTTCGTTAGCGTCTCACTTTCTTTCGTGGACATATTTATATGCCAAAGTTTATGTTTATAGGTTTTAACTTTCCCCATTGATGTATCAAAAACTTCAATATTGTAGTGGGAGCCCATAATTTAGTACGTATATGTCAATGAATGGAGAAAAATATTTTGTAAAAAAGTACCAAAAATAGTTACGATTATCACCCCTTTAACGTTCGAATTTCGAAAAAGTACCAAATTCGTATTTGTATTTTTTAGATAAGTTTCGAATGTGATATAACCTTTATTTCTATGTTTATTGGTTTAAAAGATAGATGGGGTGACAAAAAATACAAAAATACATGTTTTACCCGTTTACTCGAGCCGAATTTCAAAAAAGTACCAGACACCTGTCCGCTTATTTTTCTTAAGAACAACGATAAGTATTACATTTTTGTTGTATCTCTTTTAGTTTTGGGGATACAAGGTTACCGAATTTACCCGTTTTTACCCTTTTTTACCCCCTGAACATTCGAATTTCCAAAAATCCCGTCTTAGTGGATTGATTTGGGGAGAGACCAACCTCCTCTACAAATTTCAAATTTTTAGCTTTAGGCGTTTAGGCTGTGCGATGATGAATCAGTCAGTAACGTTACAATTTTATACATATAGATTACTTGTGGATAAAAAACGATTTGCTTGAATTGAATAATGCAAAAGATCCTTCAATTAAATGTATCTGTGAAAAGATTGCTACTGATGAAAAACAAATATGGCATCGATTCCAACAATTAGTCATCAGCAAGTTGTCGCAAGATTGATATAATATTATAACAAGTACAATAGAATGAAAAAATTGCAAAGTGATGTCAAGAATCAACATTTTTACAATTATTCTAAAAAAAAATTATTTGACATCGCAACGTGTAAGTATGCATTCAGAAAAGCGTGTAAATGGGCAACTCTCTATTGCGATGCGAAAGAAAATTGTAGCAAATCTAGTGATTGGTACTCTTAAATGCGTTTGCGGATATGTCTTTCGCATCTTTTTCTTTTTTTCTTTTCGCAAATCATCATTATTTCTTTTAAAACTCCTCAACTGCCTGGATTTTTAACCACAAGCTGTTGAAACGATTCCCACAGAAATGTCGGAAATTAATATTAATATCTTAAGTACTGATCAAATACATTTTTACGAAATATGTTACGCCATTTCAACTGGCCTAGTTTCGCCAAGATTAGCTAGTTGACCCCTAGGAAAATTAGCACACTCCCGATGTTAAACTTGCGCAAATAGGATACTTCGATTGTACATTGGTAACTCCAATCCATTCGATAACTTAAAGCAACTAGCGATTTTCATTATGAAAGTGTACGCGCCAACATGGTTCGATATGAAATCAAGGCCATTTTGTAAATGTTGTCCAATTCATGTCTGCAACATGATTAAGCGAAGCTTATACTTAAGCGATACCCTTAAAAGTATTGTTTTAAAAATTATACAGAGAATTTCATATTTTGTACACCCAGAAAATATGAGAAAAAACATGTTTAAAAATGTTCACCTTCAACAAAACTATTTTTAAAGAAAAATTGTAAACAAATTATGTTTAATTTAACCATATTATTGTCATTGACAACCATATTATTGTTAAATTGGTCCTCCATCAAGAAGCCACAACAATATTATGGTTGTATTTAAACATGTTTTGGTTAAATATGACAATAATTTTTTTCTAAATTAACAATAGTATTTTCCTCTTTTCCAAGAGCAACATGCTATGGTTGAGAACCAACTATACTATTATAAGTGTTAAGCATATTTAAGTTATTATTAACTAAAACATGTTTGGAGGCAACCATAATATGGTTGTCGCTTCTTGATGAAAGACAAATTTAACCATAATATTTTTGTCGGTGACAAAAGTATGATTAAATTAAACATAATATGTTTAAAATTTTTCTTTTGAAATAGTTTTGTTGGAGGTGACCATATATAAACATGTTTTTTCTCTGGGTGTGCTAGCTATGCTACAAGATGGTGCGTTACATATAAGGGAACTAGCTCTTCGAAAATCAAGAAAAAAGCCGACAAAAGAAAAAGTTCGTGAGTTCTGTCTTCCAGAGCTTCAATTAAATGTGGAAATTACTATGATTTGATAGATTGGGCGAACGTGAAAATAACAGAGCCACCAATGAATATGAAATATGGTATTGCAGAAATTTCAAATTTAATTTATTAGATAAGTAACTTTCTTGAAATTAAGAATTAACATTGTCATATACAAGCAGTGGAAAGATGTGTCAACCTTGTCACGGAAGCTTCAATATCTGTTTGTGGATCGAAAGAAAGAGATGGTTTTATACTTTCTGGAATAAAATCAAGTATATCTATCCCGCATACCTGCTTTTGAGACAAAATCTGAATTTTTTCCAAAAATTAGTACATATATATATTAGGAAAACTTTATTTCAAGTGCTGTCAAGGAGTGAAATAATTATTTTTTTTATTAATATGTACTAATTGATGTTATTTTGTTTTATACTCGTAAATGAAAGATCAAAAAAAAAATTATAAAAATTTTTCATGTTATGATTTCCTGTTTCAAAAAATGGTTAAGGAAAAAAATGTAAGCGCTCTGCGCAACCTCAAGACCTTAACTTAGAAGGCTTTTATACGTGTTTAGAGATATAGAGCATAGATTCAAAATACAGGAAAAACAAAATTTTAAAAAAAATTTTCGCTCCACCCCACCGCCAGCATGCCGAAATTCACCCTAGGTTAGAGGATAATACGGCGTAAAGTTCTATATGTAATTAAAAATGTTTAATTACAACGTTTCGAGAATGTTATGTTCACTTTATCAAGGGATTCGTAATAAGAGGAATTAATTTTTTATTACATTGAACAATAATTTTTTGTAGACAAACATAAAGAACATTAAACATGAAAAATTAAGTTAAACACAACTTAAAAAATTATATCACAAGTTAGATATTGCAACACAGTAACAGCACAAATATTTAGTTTTTCATGAAAAGATTTTCGGGCATGTTCTGACAATCGCAAACTCTTAACATTGGCGATTCTGACTTGAAATCGCATAATAGGTGTTCTGTAAATCGCAATAGCAAGAAGTTTGGCGACTTAAAATTGCAAAAGAATGCTCAAGGGAACTAGAGTATTTGCAAGAAGCTATAGCAGATCGGTAGCTAAACGCACGAGTTTAAGAACACCATTGCGATTTAAATCGTGCGACTGTCAGAACATGGCCGCAAGCTTATGGCACTGGACATTTTAAACTTCTCTTAGAACTACAGCTGCCTGAGGATCCAATGGCTTGGCGACTCTTCGCTGGCTCATCCAAGCTGAATAGTATGTGCCGATTTAAAAGTAGTAACAATTCTTGAGGGATTAGGAGGAAAAACGCGATATTGTTGCTTTTTATGTGTGTAGGACAGCAGAGCAAAAGCATGTCATTTAATACAACGAAATTTACCCTTAAAATCACATTCGATTCCGAAAAGCAACCCATCGCAAAATAGCCTTTCGTTACCAGGCAACAAATATTTTTTGCGACACTACACATCAAATTTGGCCTTAACAAAAATTTGGTAAATGCCAAAGCAGAAATGGAGAGTCATTAAAGCACTTGAGAAGTATTATATTTTCACGCGTTAGTCTACCTTCATGGAAGCAAATTAATTGGTCCCCAGATAGAAAAAATCTTTAAAGGCCAATTCTTCAAATCTAAATTTGTTAACGAAGCTTTTGAAAATACAATGTCACAATTTTTTTTTAGAAATATAAGGACTGAAATCTACAAAGAACTGGTACAAGAACTTTTTTTCATATGAACAACTCGGATGCAACATATCACTAAAAATACACTTCTTGCATTCGTATTTCGATTTTTTCCCCCAGAAAATTTTGGTGCGTGTCTGATGAGCATGGCGAGAGGGTCCACCAGGATATTGGGCACAAAAATAAAATATAAAGCGGCAAGTGGTCCCAGTAATGTTATCTGCTTTCTGCTAGGAAATCAATCGTGAAACAGCAGATAAATCGTATAATAGAAAGCAAACCACCAAATAGCTGTTATCTTATTATGTTGTATTATTAGTGAAACCAATTTAAGCTTTTAATTTATATAAGACAAGTCATTAATGCTTAAGGGTTTCTACTTTTTTCATAATAACTGTGTATTTAATCACCCCTATTATATAAATCGTTGTCGACGCCAACATTAATTTTTTTTCAAAAATTATTTTTGGGAATGAAATATTTTATTAATTAATTCATTTATTAATGATGTGCTAATAATCCCAATTTTTTAAATGAAAACACTGAAATTTATTGTTGTGGGAAAGCTAGTTCCTATGCGCATTTCGCTGGTTGCTTAGGCCAGCTCGTCAGGAAACTTTTTCCAAATACTTTAGAAAAGCTAAAAATATTATACAAGTAAGACCATAAAGTGAATAAGAATTTTAAAACACTCTGGTCTTAAATGTAACAATATCAAAGCTTCAACAAAGTCACAACAATAAACCGTCAATTTTTTCTTTCTTACATTCCCCTACAATTGGCTGGGTTTTTTCCAACACAAATTGTAGTTGTAAGAGGATAGAAAGAAAAAAACAAAATTAAAAAAAACAAGATGCTTAAATAAAGCAGCTTGCCATTTCAGTTTTTTATTTGCCGGGCACATGCAAATTTATTATCAAAAATTATTTTTGGGTATGAAATATTTTATTAATTAATTAATTTATTAATGATGTGCTAATAATCCCAATTTTTTAAATGAAAACACTGAAATTTATTGTTGTGGGAAAGCTAGTTCCTATGCGCATTTCGGTGGTTGCTTAGGCCAGCTCGTCAGGAAACTTTTTCCAAATACTTTAGAAAAGCTAAAAATATTATACAAGTAAGACCATAAAGTGAATAAGAATTTTAAAACACTCTGGTCTTAAATGTAACAATATCAAAGCTTCAACAAAGTCACAACAATAAACCGTCAATTTTTTCTTTCTTACATACCCCTACAATTGGCTGGGTTTTTTCCAACACAAATTGTAGTTGTAAGAGGATAGAAAGAAAAAAACAAAATTAAAAAAAACAAGATGCTTAAATAAAGCAGCTTGCCATTTCAGTTTTTTATTTGCCGGGCACATGCAAATTTATTATCAAAAATTATTTTTGGGAATGAAATATTTTATTAATTAATTCATTTATTAATGATGTGCTAATAATCCCAATTTTTTAAATGAAAACACTGAAATTTATTGTTGTGGGAAAGCTATTTTTTTTGTTGTCACATCAAGTGATGTAGCACTTCGACGTTAATTTGGTATTTTATAAGAAAGTTGTGCCGACATCGACGTGTTATCGAAAACCTGACATAAAAAAAATCACATCTCCAATTATTTGATTTGATAGCAAAGTCTTATATTTATTAATAACACAAGGGAACAAAATGGATTTATTCTGAGGCCTGGAACTTTATTGCAAATTTTTACTAACTTGAGGTCGCTGATTTCAAATTTAATCTCCATTTTTCTCTATCAGCTTGACTTTTCGATATATACCGTTAAGTCCAAAATTAAGGCACTTTTACTACATTTATTGGAATAACTTGAAAACGGTTCACCATATTCAGTTAAAAAAAAATCAAAATATCGGCAACAATATTATCTTTAAGCCGCGCTTACATTGTTGAGAACAAAATTAAAAGTTGTGCACCGATTGCAATGAAATAAAGCTCATTTCATTCGAAATCTGCTTAACTAAATGTTTTAAGACAAAAACTGATTTCATTCGCATATTTATTTTTTATGAATTTTTAAAGAACAAAAAAAAATTTTTTTTTAAACTATTATTTTTTTCAAAACTTCAACGTTATCTCTGAAACTACTGGGTAAACTTAAAAATAATGTAACCGCGGCTTAAAGATAATATTGTTGCCGATTTTCAGATTTTTTTTTAACTGAATATGGTGCACCGTTTTCAAGTTATTCCAAAATATGTAGTGAAAGTGCCTTAATTTTGGTCATAACGGTATGTCTGGAAAAGTCGAGCTGATAGAGAAAAATGGATATTAGATTTGAAATCAGCGACCTCAAATTAGTAAAAATTTGCAACAAAGTTCCAGGCCTCACAAAAAAAAAAATCAATTTTGTTCCCTTGTGTTATTAATAAATATAAGACTTTGCCGCTGTAAGCATATTTTTGCAATTTTTACCGAATTTTTGCCATTCCTTATAGTTTTAGGGACTTTTATTTAATTTTATGTCTTGTTTGATATAATAAAAATTTTCGAGAATTTTCACTATTTTTGCAAACTTTTCCAAATATTCGCAATTTCCCGTAGTTTTGTTGCTATCTTAAATTAAAAACTTTCGCGAATTTTTGCTATTTTAGCAAAAACTTTTCAGAATTTTCGCGTTTAATTTACTAATAAAATTTGAGAGAATTCTATTCGATGATTCCTTAAAGGGCTTTCGGATTAAATTCGGTCCAAAAAGAGCAATTTTGTTTATTAAAGTTTAAACAAAAATGGGCTTCGCAAAATGGCTTTATGAATTTCGAGAACAGATTTCTTTTTTAAGTCAATTTCAACACTTTGGAAGCACTGTTCTAGCGTTGAACGATTCATGATGCCTTGCCAAGCCGTATTGAACAGAAATTGACATACCCAGCTGTCAAACCATAGTTATCGATTTCTAAAATTCTCATGCGGCTAAAAAACATCCGAAATATGCCAAATTTAATTAATATCCAAATTACTCGGGGTTTAAATTCGAATTAGTTTTTCTCTAATACAACGCCTAAGTTTATTTAAACTTTCTAAAGATTTTATTCCCAAAAAAATTATTTAATTTCATATTTAACAAATTTGTTTAAATTTAATTTACAAAGTTTCGCCAAACTTAAATATACTTACTTAATTGTACACCCGTAAATACGAGCCTCCCAAAGTTTTGAGTGTCGAATTGTTTAAATGTATGTGTACATTTTCTATGTTGAAGTGATATTTATGGAACTGTAATAAAGTACCAATAAAAATTATTTATTCCAGTCAAGATTTAAAGTTTGAATACGTACCTACTAACGCATGTCTTTAACTAAGCACATATACTTATAATTTCCATTTTTAAAATAACGACAGCAAGTCTTTTTGTTAATAATAAAAAAAGCTAGAGGTTTTTAGTTTCACTTTGTCATACTTTTGTTTTTATTTTTGTATTATTTTCTAGCATTTCTTTATTTTTCAGTTATTTTAAAATGCATTTCATATAACTATTTGGCTTAATTGCGTGTTATTTAAACGTGTTATTTAAATTTTTAAATTTTCCAATACTTTTATTACTTTTTTTTCCGTCCTAAGTCATAAATTCTTTTTTAATTAAAAATTAAAGCTTGTATTGTGTTATAAAAAAACTACCTCAATTTATTTTTAGTTGAGTGTTCGTTTTAAATAGTAAAAATATGAAAAGGAAAGTTTATTTCTGTATAAAGAAGTGGATGTTTAGACGGTATAAATTGCCTCGAAATTATAAAGTTTATATATCAATCAATAGTCTGCATTTTGTAATTGTCTTTTAACGTATCTATTTAAAAAAAATCGTATAATTTCATTATGAGAACAATTCAAATTAACCTGAATTTTTTTAATTGGGCAAGCTGTAAACATTTTATTGTGATAAGCCATTTAAGCACATGTGTATATGATTTTTTTCTAATTTAAATGGTTACAAGTGCCCAGACCTGGCGTAAACGGTGCTGGGAACTTGTTAAATAACAAATTGATTTGTCGTTATATGTATAACAATCAGCAATCTGCTCGAAACGCAAATGCATTGGGTTTTGACATCTTCAACGTAATTTACACAAACAAAATGCGTGTTGTTTTTTCTATTGTTGCATTGTTGTAGTTTTGCGCAGACCTACTAATTAGGCCATGTTAGCGAATAAAAACAAAAACATTACATTGCTGTCCGTCCTGATCTTTTGTATTTTTTCCTAGTGATGGTATATACTTTTTTACAAACTATTTTTTTTTCTAGTGATACACACATATAATCGAAAGATGTTGAATGAAACAACAACATATTTTAAAGTATTTCTGTAGAAAGCAGCTACAAAATTACAAAATATTTATGACATTGGTTGTGCTTTCAATGTAATTCTTTGGTGTTGCGTTGCGTTTTACATGATTAGGGCCTTATTCTCATCATGCTAAATGTATATGAGACTGGTCCTCATTTGACTTTCAACTCTTTTTATACCCTCCACCACTAGTGGTGAATGAGGTTATACTAAGTTTGTCATTTCGTGTGAAAATTTTTCATTATGCATCTAAGACCCCATAAAGTGTATATATTCTGGTTTCTTGAGTAATTATAAGTCGATTTAGCCTTGTCCGTCCCTTGAAAACACGCTGACTTTGGAAAAACTCAAAAGGTAAGAACAATGTTGGTGTCAAATTGCTTCTAGTTATTCTAAGCAGTACGCGATTCAAATGCAGCAAAATCCGATCAGCAGGATTAGAGTTATGAATTAAAATGTAGAACCACCACCGTAGAAAATTTACAATTTTAATACAAATACTAAGATAAAAATTTTGCACAAACTCGTTATATATGATTAGAAATCACACTGTACGTCTAAAACCGTAATAAATATTGCTATGATATTAAAATTTGTTACGCCATAGTTTTATAGGACTAGAAATCACACTGATAAATTTCTTAAATATCAGTCTATTATTTACCCTAGGCCCCATATAAACCCTACACTCGGAAAAGTACTTTAGTACTTTTTTTAAACCGGAACAAATAATGCTATCATAACAAACTTTGGTACGTGACAGTTTTATAAGGCTAGAAATCATGCTTTAAAATTTCGAGAAGAAAAAAAAAAACTGTACCTTCTTATTAACTAGTCATTATATAAAGGGTCCGCCAAATAACTTTTTTTTTTGAAAATGCTATAAAAAAAACTACTGAATATTTTCTCAAATTTCTTTTTTTATTTGAAAGTACAATCCTTCCGGTTAATAATGGAAAATAATTTCATTCAAATGGCTGCCTCGTCTGGCCATGCAGTAGCCTACACGATCGGTCCAATTTTTAAGCACATTATCGATTGTGTGCAGCTGTATTTCACCAATGGCTTCACGAATATTGTCCTTTAAAGCGTCAATTGTCTCTGGCTTGTGGGCGTAACACTTATATTTGACGGCACCCCACAAACAATAGTCCAACGGTGTCAAATCGCAGCTCCGAGGTGGCCAAACGACATCAGCTCTGCGGCTGATAATGCGATCTTCAAAAACAGGGCGCAAATCATCGAGTGTAGCTTCGGCTGTGTGGCACGTAGCGCCGTCCTGTTGAAACCAAATGTTGCCAATATCCTGCTCTTCAATTTTTGTGAACAAAAATTCGTTCAACATGGCCCGATAACGTTCGCCATTGACTGTAACGGCCACTCCTTGCTCATTTTCGAAGAAAAATGGCCCAATTATGCCTCTGGACCAAAATCCGCACCAAACAGTGACTCGTTTTGGGTGTATCGGCTTTTCAATGTATGCGTGCGGGTTTTCTGTGCCCCAAATGCGACAAATCTGCTTGTTTACATACCCGCCAAGATCAAAATGAGCTTCATCTGAAAAGATGATTTTTTTGGCAAAATCGACATCTTCTGTAAGTCGATCGCAGGCCCACTAAGCGAAGCGAAAACGCATTGGATGGTCAGTTGGCTTCAACTCCTGAATCAATTGGACTTTGTATGGCGTCATACCAAGGTCTTTATGCAAAATTCTTCTCAATGATGTCTCCGAAATGTTCAATTGTTGAGAACGACGGTGAATTGATGTTGATGGCGCTTCACGCACACTATACTACCTATTAAACTTTGTTTTTACTTGGTTCCCAAAAATGTGTATTTTTCAAAAAAAAAAAATATTTTTTTTTGCTAGAACTTTTTTGTATCTGAACCGATTTTCCGAGTTTTAAGAAAAAATGTTCTAAAGATTTCCGATTTTCCGATATATAAAATGTATCCATGGGTCATACTGGCTTACAAAAAATTAAATTTTTAGGAAACTGCTGATGTTTTTTAAATGATTTTTCACGTTTTTGCTCATTTGTTATTATTGGCGTTGTGTAGGGGCTCCGAAAACTTGATTTCAACTGACAGACAGACGAAAAACCGGATTTTACTTCTCTTGTCATAAGGATCCAGAAAATATATTCTTTATAGGATCTAAAATCAATATTGTAGAAATTGCAAACGGATATAAAAATGGAAGTTATAAAAAAAATATATTAAAAAAATATCGAAAGTTAAGGTTTTTAAAATATGCAATTATTGCATTATTTATTTTTCCTTCACAAATTCCAACTTTCAGCCATTCTTCCAATATTTTTGAATTTTTGAACGATTGACATACATGAAGTTGGAGTCTTATCCTTTCCCATTTTCGCAAGATAGTGATGTTAAATTTTTTTAAATATAGTTTTCATTACCAATAACAAAAAAAAAATACCATTCGAAATTTTAGTGACTTAATTATATGTGTTAAGTTTCACAATCATTGAATACCCATAATATCATTGACTTAACTTATTAGGTCTGTCTGGGTACTTTTCCAGTAGCAAATACTCAGTAAATTTTTTTGGGAGAGTAAGACAAATTTACTCTTTCGGCTGAGAATATCTCAAAAAGTACGCAGACAGTATCCAGTGAAATCTTGCAAGAAAACAGCTGATCGGTGTGTAAACAATTGAAATAACAAACGTGAGCCAAGATAGCGTTGAAGAAATAGCGTCCAATTTGGGAATTTAAAAACCGGGAAACCAAAATACCCAAATAATGGGTATTTGCAGTATAAACAAAAAGTTAGCGTCGAATTTAGGAATTTAAAATAGGGAAGTACAAATATAGGAACAAATCTAGTTTACCGACGCAGCTCCAAATAAAAAAAAAAAGTACCCAGGGTGATGGAAAATGGAAAAATAAGAAGAAAAAATACATAAATAAGTTGGCGCAAACGCTTAGTTTTCGAGTTATGGACGTTTAAAGTTTTCATATAAATATGTGATTATCCACTACAATTCTAAACGTATATGGCCAATATTGGTATCATTTTAAAGCTCTTGAACAGATTTTTCTGGATATACATAATTTATTTCAAAATATTAATCTCTTTAGATCACATTACAGTTTTTTTTCATCTTACGTCGAAATGTTACGGAAGTGCACTAGGAAAGAATGTAGTTTATTTAAATAAAAGTGTAATACAAATTTTATAAAATAATAAACACTAGCATCGCAAAAAAAATTCTTTGCATAGCCAGCCTTTGGCAGGACGCAAGGATGTTCTTCTCTATGGTATAATATACACCGGTTTCGCTTACTAAAGCTTCCTAGCATAGCCGGCCTTCGGCCGGGCGCAAATATTTTCTCCCCTATGGTATAACTAATACCGGCTTCGCTAACTAAAGATTCTCTGCATAGACGGCCTTTGCCCATGGGCAAGGATTCTCTCCTCATTAGTATAACATAAACATAAAGAAGGTTTTACTTGTATTTTAATTAAAATTCTTAAATAAATTAGTATGTAGTATATACATACATTAAAGAATTAGAAAAAATTAATAAATTTGTTTTTATGCTTACTAAAAAACTTTTGTATTTTGCAAACTCGTCCCACTTCTTAATAAACTAGAAATATTAAAATAAATTCTGTATGTCCAGAAAGATCTAGTGAAACGCTTTGCAATGATACCAATATTAGCCATATACATTTGGAAATGTACTGCAAAATCACATATTTATATAAAAACTGAAAACGCCCATAACTCGAAAACTAAGCGTTTGCGCCAACTTTCTTATTTAATTTTTTCTTCTTATTTTTCCATTTTCTATCACCCAAGGTACTTTTTTTTTATTTGGAGCTGCGTCGGTAAACTAGATTTAAGCCCAAATATATTTATATTTTTAATAAAAATACAAAAACTATTTACCACAGGCTTTTGCAGGGTATAAACTATAAATTTTCTGAAAGTAAATAGTTTTCTGGACAAAATGAGCGATGCGTGCAAAAAATCGTTCGGACAGTTTCCGAGAAATCTGGGTTCATCCAAAATGGTCAGTAAAAATCTTTACTGATTTATGCAATGAACCACAGGCTTTTGCACGGTATAAACTATATATTTTTTGCACGCATCGCTTATTTTGTCTAGAAAACTATTTACTTTCAGAAAATATACAGTTTATACCGTGCAAAAGCCTGTGGTAAATATTTTTTGTATTTTTATTAAAAATATAAATATATTTTTACTTCCCCTTTTTAAATTCCTAAATTCGACGCTAACTTTTTGTTCATATACTGTAAATCCCCATTATTTGGGTATTTTGGTTTCCCTGTTTTTAAATTCCCAAATTCGACGCTATTTCGTCGACGCTATCTTGGCACAAGTAAACTCTTTCATTCAAACAGTATATAAAAACAGCTGTTCAAACTAGTTGCAAAATCTTACA
This sequence comes from Pollenia amentaria, assembly GCA_943735925.1. NCBI lineage: Eukaryota > Metazoa > Arthropoda > Insecta > Diptera > Polleniidae > Pollenia > Pollenia amentaria. The sequence continues at coordinate 178,482,292 of OX031007.1, read as the reverse complement.
CGTGCGCCAAGATAGCGTCGATAGTTATCCACGAAAACGCGAAATTGAATTGGTGCTTTTGGGGGGTTCAATTGAAAATGGGAATTTAATGCTTTTAGGAATTAAAATGATGATGGGAGTTTTGAATTTGGGAATTTAAAATATGTGAATTTAAAAAATTAGGGCGTTCGAATAAAAATGAGAATTTGTAATTTTAAGCAAATAATTACGCAAAATTTAAATAAAATAAGTAATCAACAAGAAAAAAATCTAATATATATACAGAAAAGTATTAAAATAATTAAAAGAAATGTATTTATAAAGAAAAGAAATGTTTTTATAATTAAAATAAATGTATTAGTAATTGAAAGAAATGTATTTATAATTACAAAAAAATTTTTTAATTATTATAAAAAAATACTCTTGTTATCATAAAAAAAACAATCGTAAACATTTTACAAAAAAAAACAAAGATTAATAAAATGATGAAGTATCTACACATTAAAACTATTTAAACCGAGTTTGGTCTATTATTTTTTCGGGGTCTTAGAGGTAACGTCAAGGAAAAAACTAAGTAGATTATGAAAGTAGACGTTCCATAGAATATAAAAAGCTTTCCGTGCAAAAAATTCATCGTGCAGTTTTCCAGAAATCTGGTTTCATCCAAATTGGTCAGTAAAATCTGGGATTAATTTTTTCGGGGTCTTAGAGGTAACGTCAAGGAAAAAACTAAATAGATTATGAAAGTAGACGTTCCATAGAATATAAAAAGCTTTCCGTGCAAAAAATTCATCGTGCAGTTTTCCAGAATTCTGGTTTCATCCAAATTGGTCAGTAAAATCTGGGATTAATTTTTTCGGGGTCTTAGAGGTAACGTCAAGGAAAAAACTAAATAGATTATGAAAGTAGACGTTCCATAGAATATAAAAAGCTTTCCGTGCAAAAAATTCATCGTGCAGTTTTCCAGAAATCTGGTTTCATCCAAATTGGTCAGTAAAATCTGGGATTAATTTTTTCGGGGTCTTAGAGGTAACGTCAAGGAAAAAACTAAATAGATTATGAAAGTAGACGTTCCATAGAATATAAAAAGCTTTCCGTGCAAAAAATTCATCGTGCAGTTTTCCAGAAATCTGGTTTCATCCAAATTGGTCAGTAAAATCTGGGATTAATTTTTTCGGGGTCTTAGAGGTAACGTCAAGGAAAAAACTAAATAGATTATGAAAGTAGACGTTCCATAGAATATAAAAAGCTTTCCGTGCAAAAAATTCATCGTGCAGTTTTCCAGAAATCTGGTTTCATCCAAATTGGTCAGTAAAATCTGGGATTAATTTTTTCGGGGTCTTAGAGGTAACGTCAAGGAAAAAACTAAATAGATTATGAAAGTAGACGTTCCATAGAATATAAAAAGCTTTCCGTGCAAAAAATTCATCGTGCAGTTTTCCAGAAATCTGGTTTCATCCAAATTGGTCAGTAAAATCTGGGATTAATTTTTTCGGGGTCTTAGAGGTAACGTCAAGGAAAAAACTAAATAGATTATGAAAGTAGACGTTCCATAGAATATAAAAAGCTTTCCGTGCAAAAAATTCATCGTGCAGTTTTCCAGAAATCTGGTTTCATCCAAATTGGTCAGTAAAATCTGGGATTACTTTTTTATATATTGTAAATATAAAAAAGCACTAAATTTGTATTACTTTTCTATCACAGGCATGGCCTGAGGCGTCTCTTTTATTATTGGCGGCAAAAAAAATTTTTGCAACTCTAAAAATGGCGCTAAATATTTGTTCATATAAAGTTGCCATACCAAATTGGTTTTTTACCCATCGTATTCACGAGCTATAAATTTCCATCATTTTCACTTAATTGGAAAGATGCCTTAAAGTTTTACATACCTAAGTTTCAGTAAGTTTTTGAATACAGAGTTAAAAGCTATTCTTAATACCTTACTGGTATGATTCTGAAAAGAAATGTTAATGGAAAATTTGACATCTACAGGAATTTTATTCCTCTTCTACTGCATTACGTAAAGTTTTAATAGCAGTTACAAAATTTTTTAGGTAATATGACTACAAATTTAGATAATTTCGTTGTTCAAAAAATTATCTAAAAATTTTCCATAGAGAAAAGTAAAGTAAAATTTATATAAACATTTAAATAAAATTTCAATTTTTATTCGCAAAAATATATATTTCTTATTCACTCTTATGCCAGTAGTATCTACAAAAAGATATCTGGTCTCGTCTTCGAATCTAACAGTTATCTTTGCCTCTCTCCACGCTTATTTGGCCTACATGCTATAACCTTAAGTTTCGTTTTAAAAACGGCAGCATTTACACCATAGATTTCTTTTTTTTTTTTTTTTTTTTTTCTTTCATTATTTATTTATTGAATCTTCATATATTAAATAGGAACTAACAATAATTAATCAAATCTTATCCTAATATTTGCTTTATGTCCTGCCAGTGCCAAACACAAAAGATTTAGTCATCACGGTTTCTGTTTATATATATAGGTGTTTATCGCTCATCTGATTGGGTGAGTGCTGCAGTGTCTCTTCTTCTTAAGCGAGTGTGGCCGCCATAATTTAAAATATTTCTAGCTAATGGATTTGGGTGCAGTTCCAGCCTTTTTAAATATTTTACTGCATATTTCGTTATCATAGTTTTTACTAATGGCACATTGAGATCCTTGTGGATATTTGAGTTTTTGACGTACCAGGGAGCGGCTGTGATTATTCGAAGAAGTTTATTTTGGCGCCTTTGAATTTTTTCGATGTTAGAAGCCGAGGCAGTGCCCCATAACTGAATACCGTAGCACCAAATTGGCTTTAAGATAGAGTTGTAGAGTAGAAGTTTGCAATCGAGACTAAGAACAGAATTTCTTCCAATGAGCCAATTAATTTGAATTGCTTTTAGTTTCATTTGAGTTAACTTCGCTTCTATATGCCATTTCCACGTTAAACGCCGATCTAGATGTATACCGAGGTATTTTACATGCGAGTGTTGGGGTATTATTTGATTATTTATTTTAATAGGGGGGCATGTTTCCCGACGCAATGTGAATGTTATATGTGCGCATTTTTGCTCATTGATCTTTATCCTCCATTTTTTTAACCACCTTTCTAGTTCAAATATATGATCCTGTAGATAACGAGATGCTTCTTGACAGTTTGCGTGTACGCTTAGAAAAGCTGTGTCGTCCGCAAATGTTGAGGTATGGGTGTAGCTGTTTGTTGGCAAGTCCGAAGTATAAATTAAGTATAATAGAGGGCCCAGGATGCTGCCTTGTGGGACTCCAGCGCTAATTGGCTGTGGAGGACTTAAAAATTCGCCTTCTTTTATAATAAATTGACGACCGACTAAGTAGCTTTGTAACAGCTTGTGTATATTTGCTGGTAAGTTTTGCTGCAATTTCAGTAGTAAACCTTCATGCCAGACTTTATCAAAAGCTTGAGACACATCGATGAAGAGTGCTGAGCAATATTTTTTTTCTTCAAAGGCTTTTCTTATGACATTTACTATTCGATGAGTTTGTTCAATTGTGCTGTGTTTTCTTCTAAAACCGAATTGATGATTGGGAATACATCTGTTACCATTTAAAATCGGCGTTAATTTAGACACTAGAAGTTTCTCAAAAAGCTTTGATAAATTAGACAATAAGCTTATAGGTCTATATGACTCAACTTTTGTGGGATCCTTTCCTGGTTTAGGTATCATGGTAACTAAGGATACTTTCCACTCTTGTGGGTAGTATTCAAGGCGTAAAATAGCATTAAAAATTAGTAGAATAATTTTCTTTGCTATGCTGGGTAGCTCCAAAAGCATTTTGTTACTGATCTTATCAAAACCAGGGGCTTTCTTGGGGTTTAAATCATGAATAGCCTTCTCGATTTCTCTTACTTCAAACCTTAGTGGAACAGCTGATCTAACAGCAACAGGTGGTAACTCGACCGCAGTATCGAAAGATGTATGAGGGGTAAATACGGTTTTCAAATGATTAACGAAAATATTACCTTTTTCTATGTCATTTCGTGCCCAACGTCCATTTAAGTTTCTTAATGGTGGTTTAGTGATAACTGGTCTTTTAAGATTTCTAGCTGCACGCCATAATGAGTAATCAGATTGAGGAGTTGCATCAAGTTCCTTAAGATATTTTTCCAGAGAAGCCGTTTTTTGAGACTGCAGTAAGTTTCTTAGCCTTTTTGTGCACTCTTTTAGTAAATTTTTAAGTTGAGGGGATCTGTGCAATTGCCACTCTCTTCGAACTCTCCTTTTTTCAGTCAAGAGACGCTCGACATCAGTAGAATATATTTTACTATTTTTGATATTTTTGCGGGCTATGCTAGAATGTTGAACAGCTAGTTTGAGATAATTGTCAAAATTTACAATAGAAAGATTCACATTCTCCGGTGTTCTAAGCGGAATATTTTCAGTGCAGTGGGTACTGAGATATTTTTTATATTTTAACCAATTTATTTGTGTGGCTGACGTCACTAAGTAACCAGACGGTGATACAATTCTATAAGGGTTTGATATGGTAAGAATTGTAGGTGTGTGATCAGAATATAATTCTAAAGAAGCTTCAACGTGAATCGTTTCTGCGGGGATGTTTTTAACCACGCCAAAATCGATGACATCTGGAATTTTTTGCTGATCAGTAGGCCAATAAGTTGGTTGTCCACTCGCGACCACATTTAAATCCATTTTAGACATTGTATTATACAAAACACGACCCTTTGGTGTAATGAGCCGTGAACCCCAGAAGGTATGTTTAGCGTTGTAATCGCCAGCGGCTAGGAAACAGGGTCCTAATGATTTAAAATATTTATAATATTGGCCTTCTGATATTGAAAATCTAGGTGGAGAGTATAAAGATGAAAGTACAACGTTTCGATTTAGCTCTTCAACACAAATATTCGTTGCTTGCAGATAATCTTCACGATGATCACACATTAAGTAGTGTTTGATTCGGGTTTTTATCAAAATAGCAGAACCTCCACAAGCTCTATCTCGAGGGTCCTTGGTATCATATAATATATAACCATTAATTTTAAACGAATTTCTTGAGGTCAAATGAGTTTCAGAAACCATCATTACATCAATTTGTTTACTTTTAAGAAAATATTCTAGTTCATTTTTATGTTGGCGAATGCCGTTTGCGTTCCAAAAACAAATTTTTAAACAATTCATGGCTTGTTAAGTACAGCTTGCAATAACATCGATTGCATTCTTAACATTTCCTGCATCATATTACCCATTGTATTCGTAAAGTTTGTTACTGTTTGTACTAGTGTTTCCATGGTTTTTTCTAGACGACTTAAATTAGAAACTGGGGTCTCATCATTATTTGGCAAATCACCTTGCATTGGCATATGGTTTGATTTTAGGACGTTAGCGTAGGATGTTCTGTTATTACTAGGCTGCGGTACATGAATGTCATTAGTATTATTTTGATGTGTTTCCTGAATTTGAGGTGGATTAGGTTTCGGTCCAACCGAGCGCTTGACGATAGAGTATACAGGGCATCCTCTATAGTTGGCAGTGTGATTACCACCACAGTTGCTGCATTTTTTTACATTGGGGTCGTTTTTAGACTTATCGCAGAGAGCTGTACCATGCAATTCTCCACATACAACGCAAACAGGTGTTAAATGGCAGTATGCCTTAGTGTGACCAAATTCTTGGCAGTTTAAACATTGCACGGGACCGTTCTTTTTATGCGGCTCCTCTATCGTTATTTTCCTATACAGGATATATCTCAGACTGTAAATGGGATGAGTTTCATTTTTTTTAAGCTTAACGTCGCCGGGTTCTAACTCCACACGAAATAGTGGCTGGGGATTTTTTTCTCTATTTTTAATATTAACTACATTTTTAATTTTAAAGCCCTTCTCTTCTAAAAACGTTTTTATTTCACCTGGGTCTACGCATGAATCAATGCCCTTTATCACTACCTGAAGACCTTTACTGCTCTTCAGTTGGTATGTATAAAAGTTTTTTTTTAGTGCTTCTAATTTAGTTATTACTTTACGAAAATCATCTTCACGATTAACTTGTATTTTAGTTTCATTTATACCATAGATTTCTATGCGTAGAATTAACCTACATCTTTAGTAATGCTTACAAAAGTTTTAGCCAATATTTAATTTTTATACATATGTATTGCCAATTATCTTAGGTAATTAGACTTAGTTTTTTGTTTGAAGTTCCTAAATGACTTTTTTGTTTGAAATTTTAAACTTAATACCTAAATTATGGCCCACAAGAAGATAACCGGTCATTTTACTAGCTAGATGACCGGTAGTGCGAGCCGATGTATTGGTTATAGTTTCTATTAGTTTATTAAGAGCAAAATGTAAAAGCAGCAAAAACATGACTACTGTCAAGCTAATCCGTCATTTCATGTTAAAAAAGAGTTGCTAATGTTTAACATTTCATGTCTGTTGTAGACTGTGTGTTATGAAATTTTATACACCCTACAAGAAATGAATAACCAAAACTGTAAAAAACATTTTTTGCTAACACACTTGCTCCAATTTTACATTGAATTAATGAGTTAGAGAGAGAGAGGCAAAATCACATCTACACCGTATAACTAATATAACCATGTATAACCAATATATCGGCTAGCACTACCGGTCATCTAGCTAGTAAAATGACCGGTAATCTTCTTGTGGGCCATAATTTAGGTATTAAGTTTAAAATTTCAAACAAAAGTCATTTAGGAACTTCAAACAAAAAACTAAGTCTAATTACCTAAGATAATTGGCAATACATATGTATAAAAATTAAATATTGGCTAAAACTTTTGTAAGCATTACTAAAGATGTAGGTTAATTCTACGCATAGAAATCTATGGTGTAAATGCTGCCGTTTTTAAAACGAAACTTAAGGTTATAGCATGTAGGCGAAATAAGCGTGGAGAGAGGCAAAGATAACTGTTAGATTCGAAGACGAGACCAGATATCTTTTTGTAGATACTACTGGCATAAGAGTGAATAAGAAATATATATTTTTGCGAATAAAAATTGAAATTTTATTTAAATGTTTATATAAATTTTACTTTACTTTTCTCTATGGAAAATTTTTAGATAATTTTTTGAACAACGAAATTATCTAAATTTGTAGTCATATTACCTAAAAAATTTTGTAACTGCTATTAAAACTTTACGTAATGCAGTAGAAGAGGAATAAAATTCCTGTAGATGTCAAATTTTCCATTAACATTTCTTTTCAGAATCATACCAGTAAGGTATTAAGAATAGCTTTTAACTCTGTGCAAAAACTTACTGAAACTTAGGTATGTAAAACTTTAAGGCATCTTTCCAATTAAGTGAAAATGATGGAAATTTATAGCTCGTGAATACGATGGGTAAAAAACCAATTTGGTATGGCAACTTTATATGAACAAATATTTAGCGCCATTTTTAGAGTTGCAAAAAATTTTTTGCCGCCAATAATAAAAGAGACGCCTCAGGCCATGCCTGTGATAGAAAAGTAATACAAATTTAGTGCTTTTTTATATTTACAATATAAAAAAGTAATCCCAGATTTTACTGACCAATTTGGATGAAACCAGATTTCTGGAAAACTGCACGATGAATTTTTTGCACGGAAAGCTTTTTATATTCTATGGAACGTCTACTTTCATAATCTATTAAGTTTTTTCCTTGACGTTACCTCTAAGACCCCGAACAAATTAATCCCAGATTTTACTGACCAATTTGGATGAAACCAGATTTCTGGAAAACTGCACGATGAATTTTTTGCACGGAAAGCTTTTTATATTCTATGGAACGTCTACTTTCATAATCTATTTAGTTTTTTCCTTGACGTTACCTCTAAGACCCCGAAAAAATTAATCCCAGATTTTACTGACCAATTTGGATGAAACCAGATTTCTGGAAAACTGCACGATGAATTTTTTGCACGGAAAGCTTTTTATATTCTATGGAACGTCTACTTTCATAATCTATTTAGTTTTTTCCTTGACGTTACCTCTAAGACCCCGAAAAAATTAATCCCAGATTTTACTGACCAATTTGGATGAAACCAGATTTCTGGAAAACTGCACGATGAATTTTTTGCACGGAAAGCTTTTTATATTCTATGGAACGTCTACTTTCATAATCTATTTAGTTTTTTCCTTGACGTTACCTCTAAGACCCCGAAAAAATTAATCCCAGATTTTACTGACCAATTTGGATGAAACCAGAATTCTGGAAAACTGCACGATGAATTTTTTGCACGGAAAGCTTTTTATATTCTATGGAACGTCTACTTTCATAATCTATTTAGTTTTTTCCTTGACGTTACCTCTAAGACCCCGAAAAAATTAATCCCAGATTTTACTGACCAATTTGGATGAAACCAGATTTCTGGAAAACTGCACGATGAATTTTTTGCACGGAAAGCTTTTTATATTCTATGGAACGTCTACTTTCATAATCTATTTAGTTTTTTCCTTGACGTTACCTCTAAGACCCCAAAAAAATTAATCCCAGATTTTACTGACCAATTTGGATGAAACCAGATTTCTGGAAAACTGCACGATGAATTTTTTGCACGGAAAGCTTTTTATATTCTATGGAACGTCTACTTTCATAATCTATTTAGTTTTTTCCTTGACGTTACCTCTAAGACCCCGAAAAAATTAATCCCAGATTTTACTGACCAATTTGGATGAAACCAGATTTCTGGAAAACTGCACGATGAATTTTTTGCACGGAAAGCTTTTTATATTCTATGGAACGTCTACTTTCATAATCTATTTAGTTTTTTCCTTGACGTTACCTCTAAGACCCCGAAAAAATTAATCCCAGATTTTACTGACCAATTTGGATGAAACCAGATTTCTGGAAAACTGCACGATGAATTTTTTGCACGGAAAGCTTTTTATATTCTATGGAACGTCTACTTTCATAATCTATTTAGTTTTTTCCTTGACGTTACCTCTAAGACCCCGAAAAAATTAATCCCAGATTTTACTGACCAATTTGGATGAAACCAGATTTCTGGAAAACTGCACGATGAATTTTTTGCACGGAAAGCTTTTTATATTCTATGGAACGTCTACTTTCATAATCTATTTAGTTTTTTCCTTGACGTTACCTCTAAGACCCCGAAAAAATTAATCCCAGATTTTACTGACCAATTTGGATGAAACCAGATTTCTGGAAAACTGCACGATGAATTTTTTGCACGGAAAGCTTTTTATATTCTATGGAACGTCTACTTTCATAATCTATTTAGTTTTTTCCTTGACGTTACCTCTAAGACCCCGAAAAAATTAATCCCAGATTTTACTGACCAATTTGGATGAAACCAGATTTCTGGAAAACTGCACGATGAATTTTTTGCACGGAAAGCTTTTTATATTCTATGGAACGTCTACTTTCATAATCTATTTAGTTTTTTCCTTGACGTTACCTCTAAGGCCCCGAAAAAATTAATCCCAGATTTTACTGACCAATTTGGATGAAACCAGAATTCTGGAAAACTGCACGATGAATTTTTTGCACGGAAAGCTTTTTATATTCTATGGAACGTCTACTTTCATAATCTATTTAGTTTTTTCCTTGACGTTACCTCTAAGACCCCGAAAAAATTAATCCCAGATTTTACTGACCAATTTGGATGAAACCAGATTTCTGGAAAACTGCACGATGAATTTTTTGCACGGAAAGCTTTTTATATTCTATGGAACGTCTACTTTCATAATCTACTTAGTTTTTTCCTTGACGTTACCTCTAAGACCCCGAAAAAATAATAGACCAAACTCGGTTTAAATAGTTTTAATGTGTAGATACTTCATCATTTTATTAATCTTTGTTTTTTTTTGTAAAATGTTTACGATTGTTTTTTTTATGATAACAAGAGTATTTTTTTATAATAATTAAAAAATTTTTTTGTAATTATAAATACATTTCTTTCAATTACTAATACATTTATTTTAATTATAAAAACATTTCTTTTCTTTATAAATACATTTCTTTTAATTATTTTAATACTTTTCTGTATATATATTAGATTTTTTTCTTGTTGATTACTTATTTTATTTAAATTTTGCGTAATTATTTGCTTAAAATTACAAATTCTCATTTTTATTCGAACGCCCTAATTTTTTAAATTCACATATTTTAAATTCCCAAATTCAAAACTCCCATCATCATTTTAATTCCTAAAAGCATTAAATTCCCATTTTCAATTGAACCCCCCAAAAGCACCAATTCAATTTCGCGTTTTCGTGGATAACTATCGACGCTATCTTGGCGCACGTAAATCTTACCAGAGAAAATTTCTCCAGTACCATTTTGCAAGTTCTCTAACTTTCAACTGTCAAAAAATTCTCTTTTTGGCTCTCTCGCTGTAAGAGATTTGGAGTACGCAGACAACATTTTGCAAGATTTTGCGACATCTTGTACAAAATTATGCAAAATATGTGTACGCAGACAGACCTATTGTAACTTAATATAAACTCTTTGCTTACTCAACATTGTACTTCAAGTTCATTGCTTTTAATTTTAGTTTATTGTTTGTAATTTCTTTAATTTCACTATTTGCTGAATCAACATTGTACCTAAAATTCATTCCTTTAAAGTTATTTTTATTTATTATTTTGTTCTTTGCCGAATCAGCATTATACCTAAAGTTCATTGCTTTTATTGTTATTAATTTAATTAGGCAATTTAGCCTTTTTACCAGTTTGTCAACTCAACATATTTTTAGTTATTTATTAAGTATAAATACATACCTCAATAAAATTAAAAATTATCGTCAGTAAGATTAAATACAACCAAGTAATTGCATTTTTTATTATTGACCCATCACTCTTCAAGTTACAAGTGCTTGAAGAGAACCTAAAACAAAAACAAATTAGTGTCAGATCAAATTTATGTGTTTGATCAGAGTTTCCACTAATGAAACAACTTTCAATTTAACATTTTTTGGTGACCCTAGTTTCTTTTGAACGCGCAACCACATTGATCAGGATAACATTTAGTCCACCTACCAGATACCAAATTCATAAGTTTTGTATTCATTTTGCACACGTGCAACAACATTCATCAGGACAGCAGTCCATCCGGTGCTAGTATCATCAGACCTACAACAGGCAACCTTCCGATTCAACCAGGCCTATCCATCTCGCAACCTATACTCATCCGCGACCATATTCGTCAGGACAACATTCATTCTAGAAAACTCGCTGCACGGTCATTATTAAATTTGTGTAAAGTAGCAAGTAGTATATATAGCAGTCCAGGCCAAATCCACTCTTAGGTATGGAAGTCATTGAACGTCTACTGAAGCTCCAAAGTGAGACTGGTGAAATAATCCAGAACATTGTGAGAAACTATAAAAAGGACCCAGCAGACAGAAAACAAAAAGTCACCTACTATGAGGAGCGATTACGACGCCTTCAAGAATCTTGGAACCAGTTTCAGGAAACGGACTCGAGGTAACGGGATGCTTGCGCCAATCCAATGCAATTTGAATATTTTACTACAGGGTACTACGACCAAATCAATGCGTTAGTATCCGATTACACGAATATATTTAACAATGAAGTAACTCGCATCAGAAAACAAAATAAAGTTCAGTTCAAAATCACGGAAGCTTTGGAACTTTCAATGGCTGGATACCCTAAGGAGCAAAATATATCACCAAGTGGAGCTTCGAACAATACCGCTGGGATTATACGAAGATTAGAAGCTCGTATAACAGCTCTCAACCGGCTATTTAAGGGATTAGCAATTACAGAACATCAACATCTACAATATTTTGAGATAAATATTAGCACAATTAAGAGGTTATGGAATCAAATCGAATCACTGCATTATGAAGCTCATGATCAACTAGCAAATCCAGTTTCCAATGGCCTAAATCAAGATGAATATAACAACGTATATGATTTAATGCAGCAAAATTTTATCAATTTATCTGTTAAAGCTGAAACATTGAGGAATGATGCTCCTTCACACACTGGAGTGGTAGTACCAGCCATGAGTACTAGTACTTCATTACATTTACCAAAACTCACAATACCAAAATTTGATGGCGATTATTTAAAATGGAGGCAGTTCCATGATTTATTTTCTGAGATGGTGGATAAACAGCCGATTCCAGCAATTCAGAAAATGTTTTACCTAAAGAGTAATTTGTCAGGAGAAGCGGAACATCTAATCAGTCAATTCTCGCTATCCGAAACAATCTATGTAGCTGCTTGGAAAACATTACAGGATCGTTACAATAATAAAAGAATTCTAGTAGCTAACTTAGTGGATAAAATAATCAATCAACAATCCGTAACCTCATCTGCTAAATCCATCAAAGACTTGCATGATACTACCAGGGAATGTCTACTAGCACTGAACAATTTGGGTATTGAAACATCTTCGTGGGATGCAATACTCATACAGCTATTGACTAAAAACTTGAGAGGATCTTACATATCAGGTACATGCAATCATTGACTTGCCCAAGGGATTTACCAACTATATCCGAATTCTTATCATTCTTGGAACATCAATTCCAATCGATGGAGACAATCGCTCCAAAAGAAAAGCCGACAAATAAAGCAGTCTCAACAATTGTAACATCCAACAATAACAGCATATGCAGATTGTGCAATAACGGTGGCCATCGGTTGTATTATTGCAAAAAATTTCTTCAATTATCAGAGGCAGAACGACTACGTTGGGTTCAACAAAAAAATCTATGTGTCAACTGCTTCGGAAGTGATCACGTCTCTAAGTCCTGCAACTCAAGTAGCTGCAAAAAATGTGCGAAGAAACACAATACGTTGCTTCACTTAGAGAGGAAGAACAATAACCAAAAAGGTAAAAAATCATTAGTAGAAATCACCCCACAACAACATTCAGTTGTAAGGCCGTCCACCTCAAATATAGCAACATCAGCAGACAACGTTGCTGCAGGCCGCCAAGGCATTTCACATGCAAATACAGATGTAAGGGTGTCTACCCCAAACGTTCGAGCAGTCACGTCAACAATAATCAAAGTCGCGGGAGGTCACCAGGGCTATGTTCTGCTGGCAACAGCTAAAGTCATAATAACAGCCCCAAATGGTGTATCCAATGAATGTCGAGCAGTATTACATTCAGGCTCCCAAGTAAACGTCGTGACAAAACAACTTTGCCTAAAGTTGTCCATTTCACCGTCAGCAGCATCACTTTGTCTTGATGTTATTGGTGAAACTCAAAGAAAATCAAAATATCGCCTAAATATCGTCTTGAAGTTCCATTCTATTTAATCTATTTATTCTAGATCTTTGTGAAGTTGAAAACATAATTTCTTTTGCTGATGATATTGTTATATATCATGCTGATAAAACTATTGATCAAATCAATTGCAATTTACAAAAGTTATTTGATATCGTGGAAGAGTTTTCAGTAAACTGGATGATGAAAATTAACGTACAAAAATGTGAAACTATCTTATTTAGACCTCCAGTAGGCAAATGTAATAATAATGTTAAAAGAAATTGGAAATTATTCGGAATCAAATCCAAAAGAAGTAACACTAATATACCGAACAAACAAATTGTAAAATACTTAGGTATTTATTTAGATAAATTTTTATTTATACTTTAACACACATATAAACCAAACGCTTAAAAATGCAACAAAAGCCTTTTTTAACACAAAAGTTAAACTCACTATGTATCAAACGTTGGTTGGACCAATAATCACATATGGATGCCAGATTTGGTTTAACATATCACCTTCTTACATGGAAAAAATTAGAGTCTTCGAGAGAAAATGTTTAAGATTTAGTACATCATTATTTAGATCACAAACAATTAATTATAAAAAATATGTCTCAAACAAAATTTTGAACAATGCATCAAATATAATTCGAATTGACAATTTTATAATAAATTTAATAAGAAATCATATACATATGTACTAAGATGTATGTCATGTATTGAAAATAACATCATTATGGCTTCATACAACGCAAATGAAGAATATATAATAAATACTCTGAAAATCGGGTTTTTTCCCCCAGAGGCATTTTTGTATCTAGATAAAATTAAATTCATCCAAAATTAAAATGCAGTTCCAATATTTGATCATAATTTTAGAAGAGCAAATGTGAAAGCTGTAGATTGCAGTACTGAACAAAATAATTTAAGATATGAAAAAAGTATTTCTAATACTGATAAATATGTTTGCCAAAGGCAAGGTACTAATAAGTTTTGGTGGTTAAATGAATATGCAATATCTATTGTTTTCACTTCCTTGTTTTTGCTTATATTGAAAAAAAAACCCCCCCTCATAAAGGAAATCCGCAAAAAAAAGACTCAATTTTTACACAAACCATCGTCACTACAAGGAATGTCCTCGAACTATTCTTTCAAATCATTAAATTCATTAAATCACACACACATCGCGTATATATCGTTAAATTAAATAATCAAATATGTTACAAAAATTGTGTGTAATGTCAACGTTTAAAACGAAAAAATAATTGTGAAAATTCAATAAAAAGCATAATAATAAAAAAATTTATTATAAAACCGCGTAACTTCAATTCCGCATAAAAATACAAATAAATGTATACAGTTTCCTTTACGCAAATATCTTTTATAAGAAATTTATGTCTTATTAAAGTTTTAACTTCGTAAGAAGTTCATATGTACTATTACAAGAAATTTTTTTTATTACTATAGTATGTATGAACATAAGGGGGAGCCGATTTGTAAGGACAAAAATTTATCGATATAGTGCCACCGATTTTTTGATAGCTTTTGGCAAAACAGTTCCACTACGACATTTCAAAAAAATCATTTTCGAGGCACCCAAATTTCAAATTTTGACTTTTTCTCAACTTTTATTTTTAAGTTTTTTTTAGTAGGTAATAAAAAAAATCGGCAGATTTAATTTTTTTTTAAATATTACCTTTCCAAGTGAAATTGTTCGCTAAAAACGATAGCGATAGCAGTTTTTCCAAAATATGTTCTACTTAAGGTTTTGGACGAGTTTTGGTCGAAAAATCTACCTTTTTTACGCGTTAATTTTTAAGGTTTTTTTAGTAGGTGTGATAAATAAAATTCGCCGATTTCAAATTTTTTAATAAAATTGTACGCTTAAAACGGTGACATATAATTTTTTCGAAAAAAGTGTCTTTTTTTTATTTTAGACGAGTTTTTGTCGAAAAAACAATTTTTATGTATTTTCTATCAAATAGCTCATTTCTAAAGAAATTCGCACTTTCAAGGCGATGATGATGTCAGGTGATATCAATTTGATGGCACAATATCCATTGCTTAATCGACCCACTCTAATAATAATAATACATATTTATAAAACGTATTGTTTTTGGCTTAAGAGTAAAACAAATTTAGTTTTAAAGATCAGTATTTGGATATTTTGCGTAAGCAAATACATTATTTCCGTGTAAAAAAAAAATCTTATAAAATATGTTTTATGTACGCATATTTTTTAATGGTGCATGGCAAAATATGTCTTGCATCAGTTATTTTCTTATACAGAATACATTTTTTATAGACAAATATTAAAAAAAGACTGCGTGGCTTTGTCATACTTTTTTAATAGCGGTTTTTTTATATGAGAAGTTCTATATCCGTTATCTACTGTAACAAAAGAAAAAATTGGGAAGCATACCTAATATTCAACTTTTCTGATTTACTTTATTAGTGAACATTTACTTAATTATATGAGCCTGATTCAGAAACAAAAAAGTTTCTTGCGAAAAATATGTATGATATAGAACGTAAAAAGTCTGAGAAGAAAAATACTTAAATGTGGTTTAAAATATGTACATACTATTTTATTCGAACTTTATTTTACTTTTCTTCTTCACTTAACAAATCATCTTCATCGTCCTCATTTTCTTCCTGCTGGATTCTTTCCAATTCTTTGGCATAAAGTTCTTTAAATGCTTCGAATTCTGCCAAGCTTACATGACATACTTTTGTGGCAAATGTTTTCTCAGATGTATCGGTGATTTTATATAGACGTGCATTTTTTGTTGGTTCATTGGGATCTGCTTTCAAAGGCCTAGGTTTAAACAGCCCTAGTCTTTCCATGAAGACATGACGACATTTAATGTCGTCTAAAGATTTACTTAATGCTTCACATTTAATAATTTCTGGTATTTCAATGCGCATTTGATCTTTCAAATACAAAATTTTAGCTTCAATCGTTGATTCCATTTGTTCTATCAATGTGGGACAATTCATCAGTAGCTTCCAAACATTTTTGTTGGTACTTACATAAGATTGTAAGAAGGAAATTTGTTTCAACAGTCGTCTTTTATCGTCAACATCCATTAAAAAGGGATATTTATTTATTAATAGAAAAAGAAAATATTCACCGAACTGACAGGAACGCCAATTTTCTAACGTGTCTATGATTTTCCGAGGAGAACGCATTAAAATATTTGGATTGCCGGTAACAATATGCAAAAAACTATGTGTAGTTATACCATGATTTAGGAAAGTTTTATGTGCGTTGTGCCACATTTCTGATGAAACGTTCAATAAGGTAGGTGTCGCCTTAATAGCTTGCTCAATATGTTCCTTTTGTAGTTCATTATCTACTGCTGCTTGTGACTGTTGCGCTTCATTGGTAGCTTTCCTAAATATCGATATCGGCAACTAAAATATTGAATTATTGAAGCCTCTAACATACATATATTTTAATTTAAATATACTGACCTTTAATTTAGTTGTATTTTGTTGAGTTTTTATAATAATAGTTTTCAACATTTTAGCAATTATGTTGGTTGCTTTCTTAAAATTTAATAAATGTGCGGTGTAAACATGTTATAAAAGTGTAAAATACAACATATGTTGATCAGCTGTTGACAATGCAGTTTGTTTACTATTTAGAGCAGCTACCAACAAGTCGGGCGTTTTTACATTAACGTTTTTTAAGCTACCTTCAGACGAGGAACCATTTGTTGAAACATGGGTATGTTTCACTAAATGTTGCTACGTGTGTGGGGATGTTTCTGGCTTAAGTTCTTTGTACCTTTGAGGTGCTTTTGCAAGTCTCGGACAAAAAAAAAATATAAAGAAAGGCAACAATTGCAAATTGTAAGAATTGGTAAACCAATTGTAATTGAAAACAAAATTTTTCCAAATTTATGGGACATAAAATATGATAGGTATAAAAACAAAACAAATAAATACTTTTTTTTTGAGTTGTAGGAGTACATTCACAATACACGCAATACTAATGTTTCTTTTTTAGTGTCATCGTCTGTGGTGAAAACTGAAACATAAGAAGTAACACGTGTTGCGACAAATGTTGCATCGTCTGTGGGTACCTTTATATACTACTAAAGGCGAATTCATTTCAGGTGATCTTAAAAGCCCTGCTGATAACTATAGCTTCGATTTTGGAACCTTCAGAATCGGGAAAACAAAATGCTTAAGCAATGGGGATTTGCGGAATAAAAATAAAAGAGCGTCGAATTTGGGAATCTAAAAAGGGGAATTAAAAATGTTTAGGCATGTATTTATAAAATATTTTAAATATAATAAAGGTTTACAAAACAAATTTTCTATGAACATTTTCCTTAACCTTTAGTTACCGACCCTATTTTTCGGTACATAATTGCCGACGTTAGGTCACAGTGACACCACTTTTTTGTTTTATTTTACATTTTTGCTTAAATTATATATAATCTGAATAATAACTTACAGAAAATTGGAATTAAATAAAAAAAAAAAACAAACACAAATTCCCCTACAAGAAATGAATGAGCGAATCCAACGTATTTTTCACGTCGGCGTTAAGAAAATGATGAGAGAAATAATAGAAAATCAAGTTTTCCTATCATTTCCTTACCGCAAACGTGAAAAATATGATGGCTTCAAAAATAATGTTTTCCTATCATTTCCTTAACGTGAAAAACATGATGAATTTAAAAAGATTTTATTGCAAAATTGCTAGAATGGCACATTTTTAGGAACTAACTTTTAGGTATGAAAAAACATAGTAATTCATAAAAAAAAAACCAAAAACTGTTCCTATACATTTAACAAACACGACTCTTATTCGTAAGGCATAAAAAATATTTCAAAGAACTATTCTTCTAAGGCACATTTCTGGCAGACCTTTTGAGGACATTTAAGACATATGTATATTTTGCACATGATGCACTGATGAGGGGTCTTTCTTTTGAGTTTGGGAAGCCAGATTTTACACAGCTTCCTCTTCTTCGTCATCTTCTTCTTTGGGTACCAAGTCGTTACAAAGAAAACGTTTTATAGTAAGCATCAGGTCTCTTGGCAATACTTTGCAAGAATCTTCCACACTCAATCGGGAGTTCACAAAGCATATTTAAAGCAACTAAAAAAACTAAATTGATAACGTTAATACCGACCTTACGTCACGGTGACACCTGAGGACAGACTGCGAGAAAACCTGTGAACGTGCTGAAAGTTCACTGTAGAGAAACGAAAGATGAGTAACTGCTCAAAATGTCAGCTATATAAAGCTATTGGTTGGTGAAATATTATAAGCTTTACCTAATATATCAGTCAGCATTACCGGTCATCAAACTAGTTAGATGGACGGTATTCTTCTTGTAGGGTGTTTATTACAATAAAACCTATAAAATAGTCGATTATTTAACTGGTTACTCTGTATTTGTTTTGAATTTTTGTCTTATCACTAAAGTTAAATTGCAATGCAATTTATGCAGCCGGTGTACTTGAAACAGTGAAAAGTTTTTATACAGTTTTTTAAAACAGAAAAATCATATAGCACATATGTATAGTATATTGTAAATTACTTAATTTATATAAACAATATCTGCTGAAGAATTAATTTAATAAACCTGCAATTGTAAATGCAGTGTAAGTTGCGCAATTAAGATTACAGACAGAGGTACATACTTAAAGTCAAAAAATTTATTTACCTAAATTTTCTAACTCGCATGACCAAGCTATACTGCTTATCTATAGAGTAGTTTTATATTTTCCTTATTTATAGAGAACTATGTATATACATACATACTTGAAACACTTTTTGATAATTGAAATGCAACTTACAGGTTAAACAACATCGGAAAGTTATTAGTCCATAATTGTTGATTAAAGAAGATGCCAACAGCTTTACATTGGGGTATTGCATCGGCTGGTAAAATAAGCCATGATTTTTGTGTTGCTTTAAGCACTTTGCCATTTGATGAACATCAAATGGTTGCTGTGGCTGCACGGGATCAAAAAAGAGCCGAAGAATTTGCCAAAAAACATGAAATTGCTACAGCTTTTGGTACTTATACAGAGTTGGCCGAGTGCGAAGATGTGGGTAAGTACAAATTAGAAAAATTATACTATTATTATTAGAAAAAAATACAGATACAATTTCAAGTGATGGTATTCCTTTAGGTACACCCCTATGATTTTTAAATAGCATTAGATTTTGTAAATAATCTACATCTACTAATATTATAGAGGTAATGTTTGTTTGTTTTTAGGAGGTAATCTCCGAAACCGCTTAACCGATTTTAATGAAAAGTTTACATTATATTACTAATAGTCTGGGAGGTGATATATGCTAAATATTATTTTAAAATTTTAAGTGGGTGGGGTACCTCCCATACAAAGACATAATAGATTAACGCTTATCTGTATAACGACAAGAGCTAAAGTTTCCAAATCTTATTTATCAATACACAACATCTGACCAAATCTGGGCGGGACTAGAAAAGTGGACGTGGCCCTTCCCGTAAAATGACATGGGTAATATCCGTAACCTCTGTTTATATTTGTAGCTCTTTTCTGTATTTAACGTCTTTTATAATTATGGACCTTATGACACTTTTGAAAATGTCATAGTGTCCGTGGGCATTGAGACACTTTGCAAATGGATATTATGACATTTTCAATAGTGTCATAAGTTCCATAATTACAAAAGAAGTTAAATACAAAAAAGAGCCACAAATATATTAAATATATAACGAAAACGCTTTTGGGCGCATGTATTTTATTTTCTATGGTATAACAAGTACCAGTCTATGGTATAACAAGTAGAGTGTAAACCTGCTAAATCCATTTTTCACATTATATGAAATTTTGATACCGTTCGAAAGATAAAGAGACGCTGCATCGACTAAGAAAAACATGTAGGCACTTCAATTTGGAACTCTATAGAATATTAGAAAATAAACCAAATATATAGAACTTTTTAAAAATAAATAAAACTTAAATAAACTTGCAATTTAATCAATTGGATAGCGGCTCGCTTTCTTTAAAACTACCGCCAGATAAAAACCAGCCTTCTGGTAGTAACAGTAGTTGTTCACCATCGACTTCCCAATCAGCTTTAATTACACACCCTCAAGATATAGCAATTAAAAATGTTCTAGATGTTTTGCTTCCAAGATCTTTCTTTTTTATTATCTATTTGGGGAAGATACTTAGGAAAATGATTTTAACCCTCTAGTGCGCCGTGATGCAAATTTGAATCATTTGAAAATCTCTTCGTAGTTTCAAAATTTGAAAACAGTTTTGTGTAAATGTTCGTTATATGTTGTCTCCATTTAAGTAGGCGACGTTTTCTCTGCTTTTGCAGTACCGTTATAGCAGCATTGAATTATTGTGCAATTTTGAAGTGTCTGCTCATTAGTTTGTTGTGCGTAGAGGAAACAGTGTTTTGTTCTGACCTTAAATTTAATTAATTTCAACAAGTTTATTAAACAGTTGTGATTTTTACATAAGTTACACTCTTTTTTTATTAAAATCTAATAGTGTTTATTGTTTTTTTGTGGTAAGTACTTTGCTGTGTATAAAAAACGGTTTGATGAAAATTTGCATCACTGCGCATTTAAGTGATAGTAAAAAATTTTTCGTATGTAACGAATTTTCAGGATATGTCAAGACAACCACTTTTAGAGGAGGATATTCTCCGTATTTTGCTTGATCCTGCTGCAAGTGAAGATGAATTAGACGACTCCGATGATGAAGATGAAATTATGGAAGGTAAGCTTCCAAATAATGAAGATCTAGAGCACCTTCTGGGTGATGAAAATATTGTGGATCTCATGAACAACTTGAATAATGAAGATGAAAATGTTAGTGAAAATATAGCTCCAGAAATTTCGGAAAATCTACTTGGTGCCACAAATTTCTTAACACGAGAGGCTTGCAGACATATTGTCTGGAAAAAAATTAAATTTTCTGTCAGTGAAGACGAAATAAAATTTGGAGGAAATATCGATTTGCCGGAATTTATATAGAACTTTCAGACTCCATTCCAATTTTTCAACTACTTCTTTGATAAATACATTTTACAACATATAGTAAAACTATTTTTGAATATTTAGATGAATGTGTTCCAAAAATTACTGTATTTAAACAGTCAGGTCCTCCATGGAGCTCAAGACAGCTGTCCAGACTAAAAAATATAAAAAACAAACGTTTCAAAAAATATAAAGATTCTGGATCATCTTGTGATTATGGTAAATATTCTGTATCCCGTTCTGAATATAATTTACTAAACATGAAACTGTATAAAAATTACTTAAATGAAATGAAAGTTAAATTTAAACATGATCCTAAGTCATTTTACAAATTCGTAAATTCTAAACGGAAATCTACGGGATATCCATCTATCATGAAGTATTTAAATCATGAATCCAGTAATGATTTAATAATAAGTAACCTGTTTGCTGACTTTTTTGGAACTACATATTCTGATGCCCAATACAACAAATATAACAATTACCCTTACGTGATTGATGAACACCAAGCAATATCATTTTCTCCCATTACAACCTCCCAAATAGTTGCCAGTTTGAAAAGCGTTAAATCATCCTTTTACAGTGGACCTGATGGTGTTCCAAGCTGTATTCTAACCAACTGCGCTAATGCTTTTGCCACACCCTTATCAATAATATTTAACTTATCAATTAGATATGGCTACTTTCCAACATTTTGGAAAGAATCTTATATAATTCCGCTATTTAAGGCTGGAAATAAAACAAATATAGCAAATTATAGAGGTATAGCCAAACTAAGTGCTATTCCTAAACTCTTTGAAAAGTGCATGACTGATAGCCTCTTTCATCAAGCATCGTCATTACTATCTCCTTTCCAACATGGCTTTAGAAAAGGACGCTCAGCAATGACAAATCTCCTACAACTCACCACTATTGTTAATAATGGATTTAATAATGGGCAACTAACGGACGTTATATACACAGACTTTAGTAAAGCTTTTGATAAAGTCAACCATAGTCTTCTTCTTAGTAAACTTTCTTTAATGGGCTTCACTAATAACAGTGTTCGGTGGCTTGAGTCATATCTTATTTCTAGGAAACAAAGTGTTTGCTTTAATAATACAACATCAAGGAGCATCATCGTCAATTCTGGAGTACCGCAAGGTAGCCACCTTGGTCCAATCTTATTCTCACTTTTTATAAATGATCTGCCGAGTGCAATAAACAATTGTGATGTATTAATGTATGCCGACGATGTAAAAATCTTTTTAAGCTACAAAAAAACTTCTGAAATGCTCAACCTTCAACATGATTTGGATAATTTCTATAAGTGGTGTAACATCAACCTCATGAATCTTAATTTAACAAAATGCAAACATATGCGTTTTTGTAGAAAATGGAATTCTTTGGGTAACTATACTTAGGGTGATAGCCAACTTGAATTAGTTAAAGATATTTTGGATCTTGGTGTTTTACTTGACTCAAAATTAGACTTTATAAAACACATTACGACAATGATAAACAGAGCTCGTGGAGTACTTGCTTTTATAAAGCGTTGGGCTAAGGAGTTCACTGATCCCAAAATTACAAAGCAGTTATACATATCTTTGGTAAGACCAATCATCGAATATGGTTCTATTATCTGGGATCCTGATTATAATGTTCACATAAATCGAATAGAATCTGTCCAAAAACAATTTTTATTGTTCTGCTTAAGAAATTCAACTTGGAACCCTTCTGAAGTTCTTCCATCCTACTTCGAAAGACTCGAACAAGTTAAACTACCTTCACTGGTAAGCCGAAGAAAAATGCTTAACATTACGTTCTTAGTTAATTTGCTTAATGGTAATGTTTGTTCTGAATTCCTGCTTAATAATGTTAATGTCAACGTTCCTCAACGATCAACTCGCAATTTCATACCATTGTATCTTCAGACTTTCCGCACAAACTACGCTAATTCTGATCCTTTTCTGAGAATATGCAAGGATTTTAATGAAATGTATAATTTTATTGACTTTTCTTTGAATGTTAATGTCATTAAACGTAGTATTATTTTGTTTTTGAATACTTTACCTAATAGATAATATTATTTGTAATTAAATTCTAGTCTGTAAGGATTTACATATATCCATAGACTTAAATAAATAAATAAAAAAATAAAAATAAATGTAATTTGTATGCGAAGCAAAAAAATATTGAAGAGAGCTTTATTTTGGAAAAAACTGATATTTACCAATTTATGGGCATCCTAATTTTGTCATCAGTAGTGAATTACTCCAATATTCGCCTTCTATGGGACAGCCAAATTGGTTTGGACTGTGTAAAGGATTGCATGCCTCAAAAAAAATTTGAAAATATTCGATCAATATTTCATTTGAACAATAATGAAAATTTCATTGCCGATCAAACAGATCCTTGTTACGACAAATTATACAAGATTCGGCCACTGGTAGACTGTTTAAATGAAAAATTTTCATCCATTCCGTTAGAAGAACGCTTATCTGTTGATGAACAAATGTGCGCAAGTAAAGCCTCGCATCATTTAAAACAATATATGCCTGCAAAGCCACACAAATGGGGCTACAAATTATTTGTACTTTTCGGAGTGTCAGGTTTTGCATATAATTTTGAAATATATACGGGCCAAGACAATTTGCCGCATAAACGATTGCCAAGTGAGCCTGATCTAGGAGCTTCTCCAACGTTGTTGTACGACTATTACGAAATGTCCCAAATGGATGTAACTATAAAGTTTACTTCGACAATTATTACACCGCCATCCCGTTGCTTGTTTATTTAGGAAAAAAGGGCATACATACAGTGGGAACAGTCAGACGAAATAGGATACAAAATTGTAAATTACCAACTGATCAAGAAATAAAAAAATGTCCTAGGGGATCATCATTTCTATTCGTTGCTGACTTTGAAGGTTTAGAGCTCGCAAACGTCTTGTGGAAAGATAATAAGAACGTAACTCTTCTGTCCTCATTCGTTGGCGTGGAACCAGAAAATGATATTAGCAGATTCGACCGTCGGGAACGCAAGTCGATCATGGTTAAGTGCCCAGCGATTGTCAAAGAGTACAACCGTCACATGGGCGGTGTTGATCTCTTAGACAGCATGATGGGGCGGAACTGAATCAAAATGAAAACCAGAAAATGGTATATGCGTTTAGTTTACCATCTTCTGGACCTAGCAGTTACAAATGCTTGGTTTTTGTATAAGCGGGCAACAGGGAATACGACTCTTACACTATTAAAATTTCGTAAAGATCTGGCATTGACACTTCTAAAAATAAACACAAAACAGAAACGTCCAAGAACCAACGATTCACCTTCTGTCGAAAGATTGTATGTCCAAAAGCAAAAACGAGGTCCAGCATCAGCTATACCATCCGTAGATATCAGGCACGATCATGTGGACCACTTACCGGAATTCCAAGAAAATAGGGTAAGATGCAAGCTGCCGGGTTGTAAAGGCCAAAGTCAATTGATTTGTAGCAAGTGTAACATAGCTTTATGTCTAACAAAAACCAAAAACTGCTTTGTAAAATTTCATAAAAACTGAACAAAATTAAAATGTGATCTTTAAAAAAAAAAAATGTAAAATTTCATAAATAATAAATAAATAATACGTTGGTTTTTAAAAAGAAACAAAAACATTGTCCATTTAAATCGCTATTGAGTATAAAAATTATAAACGAAAATTATACAAACTGCTAGAACAAAAGTTTGTTTTTTAACCATTTCCTTTCGTTTAAGTAGTATTTTATTTTATTTGGTTTTCTTGCGCACTAGACTAGAGGGTTAAGAAATTGTCAAAGTAAAAGGTAAAAAAAGAAGATGCAATGACCCAATTCGATTGGATCTCACCACATTTGAAACTTAAAGTGTTTATAATTACAACCGTTTTAAAATTTTGGGTGAAATTGAAATGTACAGAACTAATAACGCGTTTAAAAATGCGCACAAAGAAAAAATCGGTGAAACCTACAGCCGAAAGTTATTGCCTTCCTATTTTTATTAACAATTTAAATATCGAAAGTCTGGTGGATCAATTAAAAGCCAAAAATGTTAATTTTAAAATCATCAAATAATCAAGATTCAAAAGTAAACTTTATGTGCGAGATCCTCGTGATGGCGTTACTCAGGGAAAATTGCATCGAATCTTACTCATGATCTCCAGAAGCTCTCAAGAATATTAATATAATTCTTCGTGGTCTTTATTTTAAAACAGATATTGGAGACATTAAAAAAATTCTTAATTTTATTCTTCTCCATACTGTAGATGTGGTTGCAAAATTCCATACTAAGTTTTCAAGAAGATTTGATGTTGACACCAGCTTATTTCTATAAACATTGCTGCCCGGCAAAAACACAAATGATTTTACTCATATTAGGGATTTGCTTAGTCAATCCGTTTCTTGGGAATCACCTAAGGTAAACTCGAGAGAAGTTCAGTGTTAACGTTGCCAAAAATGGGGGCATTATTCCAGTAACTGTAACAGGCTTCAAGCTTGTGTTAAGTGTTCTGAAAAACATGGCCGGGGTGAGTGTAAGTTGTTAGTCAATGATAATTCAAAACCCTTTTGCGTTAATTGCAAAAATTGAGGGCATTCAGCAAATTGGCGAGGCTGTCCGCTGTCCCTACTTATTACAATACAGTGAACGTGAAAAGGAATTTTCTGATGTTATCAAAGAAAGAAATTTATAGGTAGGTAGGTAGGTAGGTAGAAAGGCTGGTGTGAAGTCTCCTTCACACCCTCACCCAGAGACCAATACGGTCCATTGTGATGCCTTGTTTATAGTTAAGAAGCTGAAAAAGAAGGTGAAGAGAAACAGCAAAAGCATCAGAAAAGATAAGAATAGATAAGAATAGATGAGAAAAGGAAGTTCTGACCAAACCCGAGAGAAAAGCCTCACTCAACACAACACCAATCCGCCCTATGTGCGGTTAGCTCCCAGTCTCCTGCTGCGCAGCCAGGCCATCCCCATTACGAATCCTATCAGACTCTCGAGCCCACAGCCCGGGACGTCCCCTAATTCGCCTAGGAATCTGCTGCCCAGCCACCTCAGCCTGCTGCCCTGTAGCCTGGGACAGCGGCACAAAATGTGCTCAACCGTCTCCAGCTCCTCCGGGTCCTCACACAACCCGCACATATCCGACACGTCGGATCCTAACCTCATCGCCATCCTGCCTATCATGCAATGACCCGTGATGATTCCTATTATGGTCCTCACGCAGACCCTGCTTCTGCCCAGCAACAACTCCGAGTCGGACTTCCTGAGCACCGGCCACATCGTCCGTGATACCCGGCAGTCCGTTCGGTTCCCCCAGGCCCTATTGGTCGCGTCCAGAATCCATTCCCTAATCTTCCCAAAGTAGAATCCTATTGGAGGCCTAATTGCCTCTATGTGATTAGGATCCTCCATCTCTGAGCCCTGTCTCGCCAACTCATCAGCAATCTCGTTGCCGTTTATGTTGCAGTGACCAGGCACCCAGCACAATCTCAACATATACCCTCCTAAGGCTCCCTCCAGAGCCCTCCTGCAACCGTCAACTAGCTTGGATTTCACGCAACAGCCCCTTACGGCCATAAGGGCCGCCTGGCTGTCGACATATATAGTGACCTCCGAGCCCCTATCAATGTTGTCCCTCATCAGTTCCACGGCCCTCAAGACCCCCAGAACTTCCGCCTGAAAAACACTGCAGTCGTCCGGAAGCCTATATGACATTCTGATGTCCAGATCCTCAATGTAGACCCCCGCACCCGTGCCTCTCATCTTCGAGCCGTCAGTGAAAATAGCAAATCCACTAAATAATCTGCTCTTACCTGACCATCTCTCCCTAGAAGGCGTTACCACCTCCGGCAACCGTCCGAAATCCACCCTGGTGCCCACGAAATCCGTGGAGCCGGGTGATCCCAGGCAGTAACCTCCAGCTTCGATCTCACTCAAGATCCGTGAGGACCCTGCGTGAAATCCCTAATCAATCCTAGTTCCCTCAGTCTAAGAATGCTTCTGGCTGCCATTCCCATAACATACTGCTCAATGGGCAGAAGATGTAGAATGACATCCAGTGCCGCTTGAGGTGTACTTCTCATGGCACCTGTCATGCCGATTGAAGCACACCTCTGAGCCTTAGACAGAAGGTTCCTTCGACAAGCCACTCTCAATGACTCCCACCAAACGCAGCATCCATACGTAAGAATGGGTCTAACCACCGAAGTGTACAGCCATCCCACTACTGACGGCCGGAGTCCCCAACTCCTACCTATCGATGATCTGCAAGCATAGTAGGCATTGAGGCCTCTCTTAAGTCTCTCCTGAGTATTCCTTCCCCACGACAGCTTGCTGTCCAGAAAAACTCCTAGATACTTAGCGCTATCAGATAGTCTAAGCTCTACTCCTCCTAGTACCGGCAGCCTAAAATTCTCTACCCTGTACCTCCTAGTAAAAAGAACCAACTCGGTCTTCTCCGGATTGACTCCCAATCCCTTATCACTCGCCCATGCTGACAGTTCGCCCAGCGCCCCTTGCATGACTTCGCTTATTGTCGGCAGAAACTTGCCCGATACCAATATCACTACATCATCCGCGTAGGCCACAACTTTCCGACCCAATCTGTCAAAAAGTCCCAGAACGACGTTGACAGCTAAGAGCCATAATAAGGGAGAGAGAACTCCCCCCTGTGGGGTTCCCCTAGTCACCAGTTTCTTTAAGCGCTCGTTTCCCCAGTCCGAGTGAATAACTCTGCTGCTGAGCATCAGAGTTATCCATTCGACCAGGAACAGAGGAACGCCTAGATCCACCAATGCCTGCCTGATAGCCTCTATCTTCAAATTGTTAAAAGCGCCCTCTATATCCAGGAATGCCGCCCAGGTGTATTCCTTGTTTCGCAATCCCCGCTCTACATAACCCACCACATCATGAAGCGCACTCTCAACAGATCTACCCTTAAGATAGGCGTGTTGAGCGCCGCTGATGATGCCGGCGTCAATCTTCGTCCTCAGATGTAGATCAATCAGTCTTTCCAACGTCTTCAAAAGAAAAGACGATAAGCTGATTGGTCTAAAATCCTTGGGTTTAGAGTGACCGGTTCTTCCCGCCTTGGGTATGAAAACCACCCTGACCTCCCTCCACCCTTTAGGAATGTACCCGTTCAGCACACAGACCCTAAACAGTTCCACCAACAGCAGGAGTGATGATCTCCCGATATTCTGTAACATCGCCGGAAAGATACCGTCTGGTCCTGCCGATTTGTAAGACCCAAAGGTATTAACCGCCCATGTTACTTTGTCCAAGGTGATCATGTCTCCCACCGTCTCCCTCTCCTCACCGCCCGATTCTGACCCAGAGAAGGGGTTACCACATTCAATCTGTTCCCCCATCCCAGGATCCACACATCCCGGAAAGTGAGTCTGAATTAGCAGACAAAGAGATTCAGAGCTAGATTCCGTCCATGAGTTGTCCGGTCTCTGAATAAATCCAGGGACTACAGGGTCCTTGGATAAAATTCTCCTGAACCTGGACATCTCATTTACAGATTCCACTGACTCGCTAAACTTGACCCACGAGTCCCTTTTCGCCCTCCTAATGTCTCCTTTATATCTATTGTAACTCAATCTGAAGTTACTCCAATCTTCTTCCCTACGCGTATACTTCGCTCTATTAAACAACCTTCTGACAGTGGACCTTTGAGTCCTCAACTCGTCTGTCCACCATCTTGGTTGTGTGCGCTTGCCCGGAAAGTTCAAAGGACAGGATCGCTCATAACTACTAGTCAGTACCCCCGTGAAGGTGCCCACCAGTTGCTCTACACCGGTCGAAGTCGACCTCCAGTCGCGTGTAACTCTAAGGTTACTTTGCACCAATCTCGAAAAGTGATCCCAATCCGTCCTTCTCGGATTCCTATACGGACACCTTTTCGACCTCTCAAACATTAGATTAAAGGACAGGCGACTATGGTCAGAGAAGGAAAACCCCAGGTCCACCCTCCAATCCTCCACTAATTCCCTACAGTTCGTCAATGTCATGTCTATCACTGCCTCTCTATCCCTAGTTCTGAACGTAGGTGTATTCCCCCTGTTACAGATATAAAGATTGCTGGCAATAAGAAATTTATAAGCATCACAAAATATTCAAAATGCTACTATTTATTCTAGTTTTATATCTTCTCATAAAACATTTGTTAGTTAGGAAGAACATGTAAATCAATTAAAAATTGATAGTCATTCATTCAAAAAAAGCAAATTTCGATCTACCAAGGTGAAATACCATTTGGTTTAAAGATTGATGTTTGACTATTGACGTCATCCGGCGGCAATAGCCGAGTGAGTAAGACGGCAAACCCCACTGAAGAGATTGTGTGGTTACAATCGAAACTAGTCTGGGAAACCTGTCCGTGAACGCCTGGGTTCAAATCGCAGCGCAGTCAAGAATGAAAAATTATCAATAAAAATTTTAATTGATTTCATGTTGTAAAATTCCTGCCTTCATAAAAATAATTTAATGAAAATTAAATTCAATGAACTTAAGCCTAATAGGTTAGGTTAGGTTCCATGGGCAGCCATCAAGAGACAGCTCACTTGGGTCCTATAGCGGTCCCTTTGTGATACCCAGCGGCAATGCCCATCCCAGAGAGCAGTAACTCAGATGGCGTCACTGCAGTGTTGAGCCAATTCGTCTTCCTAATGAAGAGAAGAAGCAATTTTAGTTCTATTTCTGATAGATCCTCCAAACAGGAAATCACCGGTTCTCCCAGGTATTTTCCCCTGATGCCCCGCAGCCCAGGGCATTGACAGAGAAAGTGAAGCACAGTTTCTTCTTCCTCCTCATCATGACAACTTCTACAGTAGTCATTGAATACCAGACCCATTCTTCTAGCATGAGTCCCAACAGGCCAGTGTCCAGTTATGACCGACACCACGGTCCTGATTTGGTTCCTATAGAACCCAAGTAGAGATTTGGTTCTCCGTTCATCATATCCAGGCCAAAGGGCCCTGGATATGGAGCAGGTGGACTCACGGGTCCATCCCTCTTGCGCAATTCTATAATTCTCGCGCAGAATGAGTGACTTACAGTGAGCCATTGGAAGGCCAATAAATTGATCAATGAATGCTTCATCCATACGACCACCTTCCTTGGCCAGCTCATCTGCTATCTGGTTTCCCGGGCAGTTTGAGTGCCCTGGTATCCATATAAGCGTTAACTCTGAATGTTCAGCAATCTCATTTAAAGACATCCGGCATTCCACAGTTAACCTAGATGTCGTATAGACACCCGCAAGAGAGGCAATGTCAGCCTTGCTATCAGTAAATATACGTATATCTCCCGATACGTGATAATACTTTAGCCAGTTGGCTGCCCGCTTTATAGCCGAGATTTCCGCCTGCAGGACACTACATCCATCCGGCAGGCGAAAGGAGACTTTTACGCCCAGTTCCTCTATGTATAAACCTCCGCCAACTCTTTCCCCCTTCCTTGAACCATCAGTGTAAACAACCAGGGTTGGTCCATGGAAGGTGCCCATTACCGACGGAGCACTTTCGTGCGCTATATGTGTCGCATACCTCGCACCAAAGAAAGGCTCCGGGGTGCAGTAGTCCACTCCATCAGGAACAATCGAGTATCCCATTATGCTGGAGTGTCCATAGTCCCGGCTCGACCAGCCGTGTGCCGCGTTCAACCGAATCGCCGAACAAAGAGCCATCTGTCTGGCCATGATGTCCACCGGCAGCCAGTTTAGCATTGTAAACAGCGCCCTGGTGGGAGTGGAGCGCATTGATCCTGTGATCATCAATGCGGCCAGTCTGTGAACCTTCTCAAGCATCGTACGGTACCTGCCCTTGTCCAGCGCAGTCCACCATACGATAACACCGTAATACAGAGTCGGCTTTACTACAGCTTCAAAGATCCAATTGACACATCTCGGGCCCATGCCCCAGTTCTTGCCGATTGCACCTCTGCACGCATATATAGCAACAATTGCCTTTTCCATCCTCGTCCGGATGTTCAGCCCCCATGACAGCTTACTGTCCAAGATTACGCCAAGATACTTGGCGCTATAAGAGAACTTAAGTTCAGTCCCATTTAGCCTCGGAAGTCTCATGGCCTCAGTCCTATACTTCCTCGTGAAGAGTACCAGTTCCGTCTTAGACGGATTAACACCCAAGCCGCATGATACGCTCCAGGTGCTAAGTACCTTTAGTGCAGCCTCCATACACTGAGACATAATATATTGAAATGCTTCCCCGTGATGGCCACTGCAACATCGTCAGCGTACGCCACAGTTTTAAACCTCATTTCGTCCATTTTCGTTAACATGGTGTTCATAGTCAGGTTCCACAATAGTGGGGATAGTACTCCTCCTTGGGGAGTACCCCTGTTTACCAGCCTCTGAACGCTGGTCTCACCTATCGTGGAACAGATGACCCTGTTCCTGAGTAGATTATCCACAAATCTACATATACCGTCATCAACCCCCAGACTCCTCATGGATGCAACGATAGAATCCGGGTTGACATTATTAAAGGCCCCTTCAATGTCGAGAAAGGCCACCAGAGCACACTCCTTAAATTCGAGTGATCTCTCAATAGTTCCAACTAGTGAGTGAAGAGCCGTCTCAACAGACCTACCCTTTGTGTAGGCATGCTGAGAGGTCGAGAGTAAACACTTTGGGATGGTCATCCTTAAGTGAATGTCGATAACTCTTTCAAGAGTTATATAGGTCGGGACAACAGGGCTCGAGGCCATTATCTTACGTAAACGGTTTGTCTCAGAGGATCCTTCCACGCCGCTACAGAAGTTCCTCCAAGCACTCCTTTTCGCCGATCTAACCAAGTTCCTGAATCTATTCAGTGAAGACTTGTACTCCGCCCAATTACCATGGCGCTTAGCCATATTGAACAACCTACGACAGTCTCTTCTTGCCTGCGCAATATCAGGATCCCACCACGGTGGACGTTCCCTGCCCCTATGCACCCTTGGCTTGCACGCCAAGGAAGTCGCTAACTGCAGTGAGTCTGTAAGCAGACCCACTGCCGCATCGATCCCGATCAGATAGAGACCGAACCGGAGAGGATGAATGAATCCCCCAATTCGTTCGTTTCCTATTCAACATAACACTCGATCCTACAGATCTAAGTACCAGACTAAATTCCACATATCTATGATCAGAAAGTGAACAATCATTAGAAACCATCCAATTTTCGATCATGTCAATGTGGTCAATGCTAACCAGCGTAACATCAAGAACTTCACACCTATTTGCTACAACAAACGTTGGCTCACGGCCCCTATTTACTTTTCCTAAATTATAATTAATAATAAAGGAAAATAGTGACTCACCTCTAATATTCGTGTTCGTGCTGCCCCATATAGTGTGGTGCGCATTAGCATCGGCACAGATTATAATAGGTGTTCCAGTGCCTGCTGCCTTCGTTACTGCATCACGGATGAGCCGATTGGGTGGGTCCTGTCCGTGATCATGCGCCATATATCCCGAGACCATCCAGATTATACCATCCTGTGTCTCGAGAGCAACTGTTGTGGTGTCTTCATCACTGTAATCAGAGAGAATGAAGATATTCAACGAATTTTTAGCTAAGACACTAGATCTTATGTTACCTGTACCTTTCGCAAACAGTAGCTTATAGCCTTTGAGATTGAGTCCGCAAACCCGACCCTTATGAATCCAGGGTTCTTGGACCATCACGAGCTCCTCCCCTTTTTCTACCACACGGAGGAGCAATGCAGCAGATGCTGCTTTAGAGTGGTGGAGGTTGATTTGCAGGACCTTCACCATTATCCATATTGGCGACCACTGTGATGTTGACGTCCTCCTGGTCTGATTCCAGAAGTACGTCCTCATCAACCATATCACCCAGGTGCCCAAAGACAGACACCAATCCGGAGATAGACTGGGTGTCCTCTTTGTCACCTGAACTTACGGCATCGTCACCAGACAAGCCCTCTTCAGGCTGCTTGGCCTCACTAACCGAAGGAGCCGGATTGCCCTTGTTATCACTTCGGTAGACACGGAGCAAGATCGTACTAAAACCATAGTAGATCTTACCCTGTCTCTCCCTCAGTGGTTCCAAGGATTGCTGGTTTAACACCACAATCGCCGTCCTCGAGGACCCTTCAGCAGCCGAAACCTTTACAACTTTCCAATTCTGCGTGGGAAGTTGAGGGTTGCAGCACTGAATGATATTCAAGATCTCCTCAGGTTCCGATGGTTCGGCAGGGATGATGACAGTCGATCTAGGTCTCCGTGGTATCTCATCAACTAATACCACATCGAGCCTAGCACCTTCCCAGACCTCTCCTAGCATTTGGATGGCCCGCTTCAGAAGCAGCGCTGAGCGCTCATCTGCACAAGCCATCAACTTCACGTGACCCTGGAACCAGCCAGCATCATCGCATTGAGGGGGTGGCCCTGGATTCTCCCTAAGGATCGTCCAGAACACTCCCATTAGTTTTTGCTTAACCAGGTCCCACTTGGTATGGGAGATGGCACCATTATCCACACCTCTATCGATAACAGCCCGTACAAGGTGACCTCTGGCCACCTCGCTGAAAGACTTATTCATCGATTTCGGCGCAATCTTGGGACGTTTCGTCCCTGGTTGCTGTTTCGCGGCTGCAGCTTCCTCCTCCGAACGTTGCCGTTTAGGCATTGTCACCTTCGCAGGGACTGAAGGAGTAGCACTTGGCAGCCCAGCTATGTGGGCTCTTGCCCATGCCAGTGAAGCTGTTTGTTCACTGGAAAGCTCTTCAGCTTTTTTGGAGCCTAGAAGCTCAATGAAACGCAAGGCGGCACGCCTTGTTTTTGATGCCCTCTTTGTAGGGTTTTTGTGCCTTGGGGACTTTTTACGGTCGCCGAATTTGGTGTGGGGAGGTGCAACCTTGGGATTGGATGTTATCATCGCCATCCCTCCTTGCACAATGGGCACATGGGAAGCTGCAATTTTGGGCGACTTTGTCATTCCCAACTTAGCAGCACCCGAAGCAGGGGTTTTATCCGTTCCAGTGACGGAAAGGGCAGAAGCGGCTTTAGAGGTGCTTGGATTGAAGCACAGAGGCACCCCACCGTAGTTTTTAGAGCAGCCGCCTTCTGGTCGAGCTGCCTTACCACTTCCGATCAGCCTAGGCCGATCTTCCTTGGTCGCCGGGACTGTTACAGTCCCTGGCTTTGTCGTTTTACTGTCAATCGTTGTCCTTATCCTCGCCTGTCCGTCATCAGTTTCCGTTGATTGTTTTTGTTGTTGTTTGTTGTCTTTAGATGTATTCATTAAAATTTTAGTCCCACGAGTGTAGGGGAGTTGAAAGGTCCGCCACGTCATAGCCCCCAGTAACGTGGTAAGGGCGTGGTCTATTTGCTGAGGTGCCCAGGTATCAGCAAAGCTCCGTGATAATACAGTCGGTAACCCCTGACTGCAAACCAGACCGATAGGCACGGGTCGCATGACACCTCGGTTTAGGGGTGGATAACCTTTCGTCGTCAAGGCTTTTAGGTTCCGTATCTCAAACTCAGGCGCCGCTTGTGGCGTTACCTGTACTTGAAATACAAACCACAGCCTAGACTCAGCCACCACATCGCTGCAAGATCGTTATCCAAGGTGGTGGAACTTAAGCCTAATTAAAATATCTAAATTTGGATTAAAAACATTTGCTTATTGTTTTAATATTTCTCAAAAACCTGTTAAAGCCTCAAAGAAACAGCCGTTGATTGAGGAATTTTTGAAAATTGCTAAAGAGTTTTGTAAAGTGGAAACAATGTCATTAGAGGATAAAATAAGAAGTTTTATTATAAATTATAGAAATAGCTGTAAGCCACAAGCAAAATATGTTTGTTTGCAGCTCCTTCAGGAGATTGAATCTATTTATGGGAATTAGAAATATGGATATTTTGACTTTTAACGTTCTTTCCCTAATTAGTTCCAGTAGAAGAATAGATTTAGTTAATACATACTTTGAAATGCAATAAGATTGATGTTGCCTTTGTACAGAAGACACATCTTAGGTCAACTCATAGAGTTGTTTTGGAAAATTACTCATTTGTAAAAGGAAATAGTTTCGTTGGCGTTTCTATCGCCTTGAGGGAAAATTACTCTTCTCGTTATTACTCTATTTTATTTCCAAATCTTTTTGTTGAAGTATTTTTTTTTAATTGATGGTTGGCCTAAAATAAATTTATGTGGTTCCTTATAGTTTCCTTGTAATTTGAATTATAATTTAATCAATAATGGCTTATCTGCTATCAAGGTCATTTCATCCAATAATGATGGTGTCATTTTAGGCGGTGATTTGTATACAAATCATTTATTGGGGTGATAATTGAAATTTGGTTGATATGTTTAATCCTAATTCAGTTCAATCTCTTCTATTATTTCCGGATCATTTTCCTTCACATTTTCAATTAAAATTTTTGTGTTTTGAATTTGTTTTAAGACAACCACGTACATATATTTACATTTTTTAGAAAGACTACTGATTGGGACTCTTTCAAAGAAAGCTTTTGATTATTTAGCAATTATTTTTAATAACTGCATTAGCAATAGATACTTTCCAAATTATTGGAAAACGGCAAAGTTTGTTTCTTGTGGACAGGAAATTCCTTTTGTAGACAATATTAAATATGTATGTATTAATTATAATAAGCTTTTTAAGTTTAACCGTCATGCTAGAATTTTTCTTAACAAAGCCCGCAGGATTAAAATTTCTTTTGGAAAATGATTTAATAGCGGATATTTACCATAAAGGACAAAATTGTTAATTTATAATTTAAGCATAAGGCCGGTTCTTATGTATTTTCACCTTCGGTAATGATGGAATTTGAAATTTTTGAACGTTAACTTCTTATACTATGCGTTACAATTTCTTTAAGCGGTTTTTTATGAAATTTTTAAATAAATATATACATACATATATGATTTAACAAAGATTAAGCCCTTAGCCTCGTATGGTTTTGTTATAATTAAACGCTTTATTTACGCTTTACATAATCTCGATAATGCTTTGATTCAAAATGTCTTAAATGAACACTTACATAGGTTTAAATTATTTCAATACCAACTACTACTCACCATTAGGTTACACTATATGTGTAAATAAATATGTAATTACCAAAATTTTATGTTTCAAAAACTCCAGGTGCCCACAGCGGATATTTTTTTTAAATTGTTTTTTTTCTTATATTATTTTTAACTTTAAGTTTAGTTTTTAATCACATTATATTTTTACAAAGTACATTTTATTGAAATCGGTTCAGTATTTTAGGAGTTATAGGCGTTAGAAAATGTTACTAATACATAGAAAAACCCCTACAAGAAATGAGTAACCAAAACTAAAAAAAAAAATTTTTCTAACACACTTGCAACAATTTTACATTGAATTATTAAGTTAGAAAGAGAGACATAATGAGTTAGAGAGAGAGAGGCAAAATCACATGTACAAAAGTATTGGCATTCATAAGAAAAGTAAGAGAATAACCTAAAACCAAGAAATATAAAACACCTATTTCGTCGAAAATCCTGCTAATGATCTTAAGTCTGGTAAACACCAATAAACTTAGACTTTCTGAAAAAAAGTTTCATAGTGTGAACCCAGACTAAAGAGAGTGTTTGTAAATTGCTGTAATAAAACCGTACAAACTGGTCAAATACAACTCTTAAAAATAGGCATCGGCGAAAAAATTCGTATTTTATATGCTGAACAGAAAATACATGAAAATGACTGCCAATAAAATAAACCAAATTATCTAAGAAGCATAAATAAAATGTAAAATTATATTTAAAACATTTGTTAATTTGGACAAAATTTGTTATTTGAAAAATCTTCAAACTTACCGTATAAATCGTCCAATCGTCAGTACAGCATTTTTGTACCTAAAAATCGTCAAAATGATGATAAATCTGCCAGTTATGGCTATGCCTTAAATTGGAGAACAGTAGATAATTAGAATAAAAACAGAAAGAAAATTTTAAATAGGAACCCAATAAAAAATGGAGCTTCCAACGAAGCAGGTTTGTAGGCGAGAAATGTAAAAGTTTCGCTTACCATATCGCTTACGGAAGACATGAATTTTATATGGCGAGTTCCCACTTTGAAGCAATACATTTTTGACACAGAAAGCGCTTTATTCAGCGCACACTGAATTTTTTGTTACCGTTACTCTTTTATAAGCTCCCTTACGAACCTGCTTCGTAGTAAGGGAATGTGGTTGCTCTTAAAATTTTATTTTATTTATGCAGAATTCGTTCACGTACCTTGCTGCATCTATGTATGTCTTTTTGCGTATCGCATAAATGTGTGCTTACTTTTTACAAAGTACCATTAGTGCTTCGCAAAATAGGAAAAACATTTTATTGGGTATTTTGTTTTCTTTTTGCAAGAGTTGTTGTTTGCAAATTTTACCGTTGATTTTTTAATTTTTTTTTTTTTGCTTATGAATAAGTTTAATGTTATTGTTACATTATTAATATGGTTACATTGTAATGAATGTGTTTATTGCATTTTTATACCCTCCACCACCACGAGTAGTGAATGAGGGTATACAAAGTTTGTCATTCCGTGTGAAACTTTTTTATTATACACCTAGGACGCCATAAAGTATCTATATGTATTCTGGTTTCTTGAGTAATTCTAAGTCAATTTAGCCATATCCGTCTGTCCGAAATCCAGCAACATCGGTTCAGTAGGATCAGAACTATGAATCAAAATGTGGAACCACCACCTTAAAAAAAATGATAATTTTTATACAAAAACTAACATAAATGGTGGAATAATTCACGGAATGATATAAAATTTTGCACGAATTCGTTTTATACGACTGCAAATCATACTGTCGTTCCATACTTAACCCTAGACCTCATGTAAACCCTGCTCCCGGAAAACATTTTAGTACGCCTAAAACCGTAATAAATAACTCTATCATACTAAAAATTGGTACGTCACAGTTTTATATGACCAGAAATTACACTGTAATATTTTTTGAAGATCGGTCCATAATTAACACTAGGCCCCATATAAACCCTACTCCCGGAAAATATTTTAGTACGCCTTAAACCGTATTTAATAATGCTATCATACTAAAATTTGGTGTGTGACAGTTTTATACGACCAGAAATCACA
The DNA here is from genome assembly GCA_943735925.1 of Pollenia amentaria. NCBI lineage: Eukaryota > Metazoa > Arthropoda > Insecta > Diptera > Polleniidae > Pollenia > Pollenia amentaria. The sequence goes on along the minus strand of OX031007.1, from coordinate 178,443,963 downwards.
CTGTAAAATTTTGTGAAGATCGGTCCATAATTAACCCTAGACACCATATAAACCCTACAGTTTAGTACGCCTAAAACCAAATAAAGCCCACTTTGGGAAAATAATAAAATTCGCCTACAACCATAAAAGATATAGATATTGCGGTAAAATTTCTTTCAACTAAGATTCATGTGGCCAGAAAAAATATCATGCAATTTTGTGAAATTCACTGTTAACGCTTAAACTAATTACACTGCTGTATTGAAATTTATTCTAATTAATTTTTTGTAATACACTGCTGTATTGAAATTTATTCTAATTAATTTTTTGTAATACCAGAATCAGTCTTCAAAATTTTGGGATGATTGGTTCATAATTTACCATAGGTCCAATATACAAATTACCCTCCTCAAAATCATTTTATGCTATGTTCGCACGGCATATTGAATTACGTTGTTCGCGCTTTGAATTACGAATGCGAATAATGCTTTTCCCACGGCACATTCATAATTCAACAAATCTTCTGCTTGTGCAGTCAGTATGTATCTATATCCATTGGAAATGCGCAGTGCTAGTGATTGTCAAGGGATCTTTATTGTGCTTAGATATTTTATTTTTAGCACAGTTTAGGCATTGTTTAACATAATCCTTTATCATTTTATTCATGTGTTTCCATAAATACTTCTGTTTTATTCTAATAATGGTTCTTTTTACTCCTGCGTGACCTCCCTGTGGTGAGTCATGGTATTCTTTTATAATTTTCATCTGCTCTTCTTTATCTTGCACCTTTTTCGGTGGATTATATAATAAAATTTGTGTAGGTGTTTGGCGAATTCTCCATTCATTTTGCATGCTATTATATGTTTCAATGAGCTCATTTTCATCTATATATTCAAATATCATATCGTCTTTTGCTAACGAAATTTTGTCGACGCTACTATCAGATAACAATATTGTGAGTTTCTGCAAGATTTCACCTATGTCCAAATATGCATTATCACTGCACTGTGTTATAACAGTAACGTTTCTTTTATCATCAATTGTAACTTTTGGCAAACTTCGGCGCGCTTTAAATTTGTCTCTCTTTATAATTTCAAATTTTAATCTAGGTATACCTTTAATATCAGAAAAAGAAATAATATTCCACATGTAGAGTTGATCAGGCTCTGTGTCATAAATTCTTTCTGTATCCCTGTCTCGAGACTTCCTTCTATCTTCCTCTGCATTCGTTATATCCTTTACCATGCTCCTTGTCACTATATCTATATTTTTAGGCAACATTTCCTTTAATGCATCAGAGTCTAATTGTACTCTAGATAGTGCATCAGCGTTAGTATTAATCCTTCCTTGTTTAAAAACTATATTGAAATCGTAATCAGCTTAATCTAACCTAATACGTGTTAATCGAGAAGATGGGTTTTTATGTGTTAATAAAGAAATGAGGGGTCGATGGTCCGTTACAACCTTGAATTTTCTACCGTAAAGGTATGGTCGAAAGTGTGTGATTCCCCAATAAATCGCTAATAGTTCTTTTTCTATCACGGGTTTATTCAATTCATGCTTGTTTAAAGATATACTGGCGTAGGATATGGGTAAATCTTTCCTATTTCTTATTTCCTAATGTTCGTTGTTTGGCGTACTGAGGTTTTCCCCGTTTCCCTGATTTGCAAGGAAGACCCTTCTATTACTTGGCCTACTTATATTATTATTTACTGTTCTATCGTCAGTGTTCCTGTAATCATTGTTATTTCTGATGTTGTAATTTCTGTTATTGTTATTTCTATAGTCATTATTTTGGTTGTTGTGGTTTCTATTATTATAGTTACTGTTGTTATTAATTCTTTGGTTATAATTTGATCTAGTATTGTGGTCATAGTTTCTTTAGTTATAGGTATATTTACCTCCATAATTTCTATTGTTACGCATATATAATACACTGCTTTGAGTGTTTGATATCGTGGATTCGACAGCTATATCTATTGCTTCTTGCAAGCTCTTTGGTCTAGACGCCATAACTATCGATTTTTGCGTTTCTTGTAAACAATTCTTAAAAGCAGTTAAACCAATTTCATCGTTCAGCTTTGTAATAATTTGTCTATGTGCTGATCCTTGCTCTAAAATCTGTAATTAATTTAATGCTGCTATCAGTCCCTCAATGTGTGCGGCAAATGCAGTTATTGATTGGTTATTTTGATGTGTGCAAAGTGGCAGTGGTTTAAAATGATTTGAAACAATTCTTTAGTAAGGTAGACAATGCCTGGTAAGTTGTTGGGCTTTCGTATGAAACAATTCTGTTTTTGACTTTTTCTGATAGCTTTGTAGCTAAGATAAATTTAATAATGTTAGGTTTGTCTGCTGTTGTCAATGTGTCATAATAAAATTTTGTTACCCCCAAAAAATTGGAGAGCTCTTTATGAATACCTGTGAACTCCTGAATTAGATTAGAAGCTGTAACCAAATCGAAACTTGCCATAGTGTCAAAATTGTCACTTGTGTCTGTTTCTGATATTTTAGGTTTGAGGAATGTGTATACCTTACAAAATTTATAATTTATTTTATCTCATTACAATGCTTGTGTGGCAGCAAGTTTAAGAGCTTTTTTTTCATATAATATTTATAATACTCATTTAACTTAAACATAAATAAAATTAGTACTACAACCAAAGTTATTTGTTGCAGGCGATCAGACGTAACCGTCAATACTCCAGCCCCATTATTATTAGTAGTAATAATGGCTTCCTTAGAGAACCATCCGCCCATTATGCTGTTACGCGTTTTCTGATCTCCTTTATCTGAGTTTTGAACTTTAGCTTATCCGTTTTGTTCACAGCAAGGTTTAGATCACGATACACGATTGCCAATTCCTTCCTCTTTTTAAACGCTTTGCCGGAACGTCTTGTTTTCCTCTTCTTCTGTTTTGGCAAGTCAACTGCAGTTCTATTTCGTGACTTCTGTTGGCGCTGGCGATACTCTTCGATCGTAATTCTCTTCGTTGTGGCGATGTACACAGGAGGATATTGGTTGATTTGTGACACCGGTTCTGGGATGTACGGAATCAAATACTGTTCCCACTTTCTGAAGATCTGTTCGATTTTTTGTTTGTCCGCTTCAAAACTATCTTCAACTTTTTTTTCCATTAGCAAGAAAATTAGGACCAAAATATCAAAAAAATATCAAAATATAAAGTACTTCCTTAAAGTGGCAGGATCGCCATGTAAGGGTTGTATTAGGTGTTTAGGTGTAGAGGATGTTTTCCCTATAGCACTTTAGTTTATTTATAGCTCAAGTGTGTTCTTAGCTACTTGGTAGGCTGCTACCAGTGATTTACTAGGAGCCTGAATATGAAAGTCAAAAACTGTCTTCAATTGCCAGATTGATTCTGCCTTTATTTGCCATTAATTTTTCTATTTATACAATTTTTGTTAACATACTCTTACTTTACTATTATACAATTTTTAACATACTTAGAAAATATCTTATTATTAAAATTTTATTTGTTTGATATAGTTGGCAAATTTTAAATTAGGTCAATTCTCATATTTATTTAATTTTTAAATTAGGTCAGTTCTCATATTTATTTGTTTCTTTTTTTATTTTTTATTTTAGCTCAATGTTCAATGTTCGTATTTTATTTCATTTGTTTGCTTTTTGTTATATTTGTTGTTACTTTTATTCTTTGTTTTTTTTTTTTTTTTTTTTTTTTTTTTTGACTTAATTTTTGGTGACTAAGTGTCCGTACTTTACACTATTTTTATTATATGTATTAATATTAATTTTTATTTGGTTTAGTTATGTTTGTTAATGCTTTTATTTTGTTTAGAAGATTGCAAATTTTTGTTACGGTGTTTTGTTTAATAATAGACAACACCTCCTTACAGTTCAAACGTTTATTCTTGAGTGAGGTTATTTCAGTTAGATTCAAAAATACAAGAATGTATAATACAAAAAGAATATAAAAAGCAAAAGAAGAAAAAACATAAAAAAACAGAGTAGTAAAATATTAGCATTGTAAAACAGAGTCGCATTGTATATGCACATTACATTTCAACACTCCTCCTCAATGCCAATATTTATATTTAAATACAATATAAACTCCAATAAGCATCAACTAATCAAACCCAAAAGTTTCAGAAAACAATCATTGTTAACCCTCTGTAGATTCTTGGTCAATGACAGCACTATTGCATAATTTCACTTCCTGCAGTAATTTACCAATGTATGTTGCTTCTTTGGCTGCAGAAGATAAAACCATATACTCAGCCTCAGTACTTGATGATGCTACTGACTGCTGTTTGTGGCTTTCTCACGAAAAAGCTGCACCTCCAAAGAGAAAAGTGTATCCTGTATAGGACTTGCGGTCAACGGCATCACCTTCCCAGTCTGCATCGACATAACATTCAATTGGTCGGCCAGTTTTATAATACTTCAGTTGCATGTTTTTGGTCTTGCTTAGATACCTCAACACCCTTATCAAAGCGGTAAAATGCTCCCATACGGGATCACAGTTCTTTTGAGATAGTTTCGAAATAGAGTGCATGATATCAGGTCGGGTGCATAGACCAATGTACATAAGGGATCCAACTAACGACTGATATTCAACTTGATTAACCCTTTCACAATTTTCGTTACTGCATGCAATTTGAAAATTCGGCTCTAAAGGTGTTGCTACTGGCCGACAGCTATCCATATTATATCGCTTTAATAGTTGTTCTATATTTTATCTTTGACTTATTGCAATTGAGCCCGTTGGTCCATCCCTTTCTATCTCGATACTCAAAAAATGACTTACTGGCCCTTTGTCGACAACTTCAACTCTTTTAGCGATTTCTTTATAGACTTCATATTATTTATATCAGAACACGCAATCAAAATGTCATCTACATATACAGCGATTATGTTTATCTTATTTTCAATTTTCCTTACATACAGACATGGCTCACTTTCACACGCATAAAATTCAATTTCGTTTAAAATAAAGTTCAACTTACGGTTCCACTGACGGCCAGATTGTTTGAGGCCGTACAATGCCTTCTTTAACTTCAAAACGTGGTGTGGTCGCCCTTCATCGATAAATTTGTTGGGCTGTTTGATATAAACGTATCTTCCAGTTCGCTGTTGAGATATGCTGTCGAAACATCCATCTGGTGTAGATGTAACTCGTACTCTGCTGCAAATGGAAATACCATTCTTATAGTCTCATACCTTACGACCGGTGAAAACGTTTCTTCGTAATTAACCCCATAAACCTGAGCACACCCTTTGGCCACCAACCTAGCTTTAAATCTTTGAACAACACCTTGCTTGATTCTTTTAAGTGAAAACATCCAACGACAACTGATTGGCTTTTGTTCACGGGGAAGCTCAACCAGTTCCCATGTTATATTTTTCATAAGTGCTTCGTATTCACTCTCCATCGCATTCTACCAAAAAATCGAATATTTATTAGATAGAGCCTCATCAACGGTTTCGGGAATGTCAATGTTTTCAGAACACATTAAATTAACGGTGTTGTATATTTTTCTAGGTCTACCTGGTACGCCTGTACGAATAATTTTTGGCCTTCCAGATCTTTTTCTTTCTGGAACTTCTTCAAAGCCATAAAATTCATCCGCTGATTCATCACTTTCATTTTCCGTATTCACTTCGACATTTTGTCATTATTTTGTTGTTGTTCGACACTTTTTTGCAGCAGTTCAAAGACTTTCCTTAACGCCCCCATCGACCAGCATGCATCTTGCCATCTCAACTAACGTGCGGTTGAATCTTTCCACAACGCCGTTTTGTTGGGGCGTATAGGGAACGGTCAACTGCCGAACAATACCATTTTCGAAAAATTAAAATATTAAAATATATTTGATAACTACCTGAAGTTATCAAATATATTTTAATATTTTAATTTTTCGATCAATCTGACGTTCAACCATAGATTTGAATTCTTTAAATTTCTCAGACACCTCAGATTTATTTTTTAGAAAATCAACAAAAACATATCGACTTTTGTCATCGATAAACGTTAGCATGTACTTTGCACCGCCACTGGATGTTGTGTTCATAGGGCCGCAAACGTCAGTATGTATAATTTCCAGCAACTCATTGGCTCTATTCTCCGAATGTTTAAATGGTCTGACACTGCATTTACATTGCAAGTAAATATTACAGCTTAAGTTATCCGGAATATTTAGTTGTCGCTAGCTAGAAAAATGTATGTGCCCAAAACGTTTATGCCATCTCAACGCCTCCTCAGTAGTTTCACATGAAACAAAGCATTCATTATTCTTTGCACCATATAAAAATAAACCACCGACTCTCTTAGCCGTCAACCAAACCCTACCTTCTTTTTTTATTAAAGCTTCCGTTTCGTTAAAAATGACAGTACAACCATTGCTTACAGCCTTGCCAACTGAAATAAAATTAAATTGCAAACACGAAACATACAGTACATCTTTCAATGTTATATCAAACTCTTTTATGTAAACTAGCCCTTTTCCTTCGGTTTGTATTTTGTTACTACCAGCAAGCATTATTTCTTCTTTATGTTCTACAGATTCTTCAAACATGTTACGGTCGCAACACAAATGCGACGATGCCCCGCTGTCGACGCACCAAATGCTCTGTTGCAGTGCACCCTCCTTTGATATTAGCTCTGTTCCAGATGCATAACGAAACAGTCCGAACTTGCACAAAGTTACCCAAAAGCGTTCCACATAACAATTTTTGTGCAATTAAGAGAGTATTTTTTTTTAATTTCCTGTACAAATTTGCATGAACTTCTTATTTGAGTAAGTTCGGACAAGAACAATCAGCAATATTAAAACAAAATATTGCTTATTTGAAAGCAAAATTTTCAAAAATTTTATATTTGAATTAAAAAAAAAACAAGAAAAAAATTATAGTCGGTAAAGCAAATACACTATAGTATTTGAAGACGAATTTTCGAGATTGTACCCTATTTGCAACCGTTGAGCTAGATACACCAATTATATGAGATATTTTTTCGTAAAGGGATTAAAGGGAAGGTCGCTTAATATGAAATTAATATTAACATTTAAAATTTCATGTTTTCAAGATTTATATTTGAATGGAAGCTGTATGTTTAAATGTAAACCGATTCAAAAAATTTCATCAGCATTCTTTGTGTTACACTGAAATGTCACACTGACACAAATAATGCTGACGAAGGCCGTAGCGGGCCAGAAAATGCATTACATTCTGCTGGTGGCTAATAATTGAACATTTTTCTGTGCATACAATAAAAATGTTGAATTATAAAATAATTTTAGATATTATCTTTTTTTACTTTATGACCGTCTTGTTTATTATGAAACAAACACCAAAGAAATGCATTTGGACCAAATAAAACGGTCATAAAGTAGATAATGAGAATATCTAAAATTATTTTATAATTAACAATAATTTAACCCGCTACCTCGTTACATTTCTTTCGTGATCATATTTAAATGCCAAAGTTTATGTTTCTAAGTTTAAAAAAAAAATTACCAACGTTATAGGTTCTGCTCATTCGCTCAGGACCCTGCACCTATAATTTTATGTTTCTAATATCTATTATAGCAAATTAAAAAGATACCACTTGTAGAACGAAAAAGTAAAACAAAGAAATTTAAGTAAAACCGTTTTTATTTCTATGTTTATTGGCTTAAATTGAAAAATTAATGGTTTAATTTAAATTTTTGTTCAGGATAAAATAAACTGCGATGCACTTTTTTCTATTTGTACATAAAAGCTGAATTGAGATGCCACATCATATAGTGCTATTTGCTGAATATATAAATAAAAAAATAAATATAATTAAAAATAATAATATCACTTTCCTTTTTTCGTCCATTTTATTAACACACTTTTAGAAAACAATTCAATATACATAAGTAGTTTGCTAGTTGTGCTGCCAGTTTGTATAATTGTTTACATCTGTAAACGATCTGGTAACTTTGTTTTTCCGGGAAAATTTTCCGAAATAGGTGAATTGTTCTGAAGAACACTTTCTGTAAAACAAATTATTCTTGGGACAAAAATATTGTTCGGAACGCATGGCTGAAAACACGATTAGTTTAGGAGGTATGAGGTTAGCGAATTTACTCGATTTTACGCTATTTATTCCCTAAACATTCGAATTTCCAAAAATTTCATCTTACATACATATCATTTACACATGAAAGTATTTTCTTAAGTTGTTATAAGATTTCTTATAACAACTGTCTCATAACATTTATTATAATATTAAAACGAGTACTAACACTATTTGAGAGTCCACACGTAAGATAATACTCTCCGCGATTGAATTTGACGTTTGCTAATATAAAAATCTTATATCTTATCTCAGGTGGATACCCTGTGTAATGGGTTTAAATACTTACCAAATATTTGCTACGTGTCCACAACAGTACAGTTATACAGTTTAGTAAAAATAAAATCTAATCTACATACATATGTATGTATAACTATACCAAAAATATTACTGGAGCCGAAAAAAAGTTGAGTTTCAACGCTAGACTTAAATGCCCAGATATAAATTACTTACGAAACAGAGTGTCCAAGTTAGGAGGTTTCCCCCTAGATTTAGGGGGTTTTATTTCATTTAGGAGCAAATTTAGGGGGTACAAATTCTTGAGGAAAAATTTGGGGGCATATATTTATATTTAGGGTGTTTTTGGGGGGTTTCTATATTTGCTTGTATGTACATAACAATAACTAAAGCCTATAGTACACGGCATGTAAAAAGACACATGCGCATGTGGTTCTGACGTAATTTTGACGTCATCACACAACACGCAATGTTTATTGTGGCTTTGCATTGACGTCAAAATTACGTCAGAACCACATGCGCATGTGTCTTTTTACATGCCGTGTACTATAGGCTTAAGTAATACAAGATATATTTTACAGCTTGTTTTTAGTTGAGCAAAAATCGTTTTTGAAAAGATAAAGAAAGAAAGCGTTTTAAGGGTGAAGTATTCATTAAAAAATACGTGTCCCAATTTTAATCTAACATCTGAAATGCTGAAACTTTTTAATTCCGATTATATGTACAAAGTTCATGAAAATGATTTGCCAACACTCGATATTTTCGAAGAAACTTTATTCCAATATTTAAAAAACGCAGATTTCTACGAACTCTATTTTGATTTATATGTGTATGTATGTACATTTGTACATTTAAAACATATTTTTGGGGAAATTTCAGTAAAATGTTAAACATTTTTCAATTTTTGATTTATTAAGTTTTAATGTTAGAACCAGAGCTGCCGTTTTTAATTTTTTTTTCAATGTTGAGTTGTAAATATTTTTTTAATTTTGGTTACTTCATTCTAAAATAATAATACTTGAATATATTTTGCTGGATACACTTGCTAAATTTTTAACGTTTTTATTTACATGGGGGGGTTATCGCGTATTTCGATTCGAAGGAAATTATTTACGACTTCGAATAATGTGTACGTACATACTTTGCACTACGATTTTCTCATTATTTATTTTGAATCAACGAAAGTTTTTTATACTTTATCGAAACCAAAAAATCCCTTTCAAAAGAGCTAACAGATATTTTCAAGATTTTGGTTAAGAAAAAAATTGCCAAATGTGATTTTTATATTAGAAACGGCCATGTTTTAAAATTTAAAACAAATGAAGATTTAATCGATGGAGATTTTTAATTAATTTTTTTAAATAAGCGTTTTTTCTTATTTTAAGAGTGGCACAGGACTGAAAATGTACACAAAAGTAGTTTTAGTGTTTCTAAAAACTTGAATATAACTAAAATGTTCTAAATTTACATTATTTCCAGTAGTAAATTTTTATATATATTACAAATAGGAATATTTAAGATTTTTCAAAAATAAATTGATATATAATTCATAATTTTAGAATTTATGTAAATTACTGTAAGAAAATAGCGTAAACTATAGAAATTTTAAATTTTACTTTTTACAACCTGTCGGTATGTATATGTATATATGTATATATGTATATTTTCAATCTAAAATAAAATTTTTAGTTTAAAAATTTAAATTCAAAAGAAAAACAAATATGGGCTTTTTTTATTGTTTCAATATAAATTCCCAAGCGAATATTTTTTTTTTTGGAAAAACAGGCAAGGCAGTTAATGATTTTAGATATTGATTTCGATTTTTAATTTATAAAAAAGAACTTTGGCTGTCAGTCGTATACTTTTTTTTCATTGAATGTACTTTCTGAAAAACGAATATGTTTATATTCGCCATTTTGAAACAGTAATAATCACAATTATAAATTTAAAGTATGATTTACAGATTTTATATTTAAGATATATGTAACTTAGAAACTGTTCACAAAAAATGCATTTCGCATATCGCCAACAGTTTCCAATTTCGCCAAAACAATCGCCAAACTTAAATTTCCATCGTCAGAAAAATTAAACTCGGCACATTTGACAGCCCTGCTGATAGTTAAAAGAGGAAAATAATTAAATTTTTTTATTCTTGTTATTTGTAACTGTAAAGTACAAATTTCGTTTATTGTGTAGGACATATTCAAAAACATTCAATTTTCAATATACTTGTATGGAAATTTGAAATAAAAATACTTTTTATGCAAAAGGTCACAAATAAATAAAAAAAGTTAATATAATTAAGAAAACAAAACAAGAAATGTAATTCTAAAATAATTTAAACTTTTACATTAGGGGGATTTTTTATCAAAATACGTTAAATTTTGGGGTTTTAAATTTTTTGGGGGGAAAGAAAAAAATTACATGGCAACACTTTTACGAAAGCACATGTGCAATTTTCGTTTCAAAAAAACGGTAAATCGTACTACAAAGCAGTGTTACCATACCTCCAATAGTACATTGCACGCATAAGAACAAAAAGTTATATAAATACTGGTCTTTAGATGAAAAGCTCAATGTTTTGTCGGATGTTGTGTATTGATAATTAAGATGCTTTTACCTAATTTGGACATGTTGGCTCTTGCCGTTCTTTAGATATACATAAAAATAATAATAAAAAAAAAACAATAAGGAATTTGTGTTCACATCTCAGCTATTTGTGGATCGATCAGGGTGAATTTCCATATCAAACAATTACGAACTACATATATCGATACCTAAAAGCATAGAGCCACATTGCAAAAAATAGTCAAGTTTTTAATTGCTTTTATTTGAGCAAAATCCTTATGAACATATTCAATTTAGCAAATCAACAATAGTGTACAACAAGTGTTTACTATCCCAATAAAAAAATTTACTCTAAATTTTCATAAAATACCTATTATACATTTATTTTTAAAAAATGGTTTCCATAAGCCCAGAAATACGCGACAAAACTAAAGCACATTAACTGAAATCTTTACTCTTTTATTTCTTTGTAATAAAATACCAACAACAGTTCCGTTAAATTAAAAAAACAGTTATTTAAGAGTATTTTTAGAATGTTTAGAGAAAATTTACACATGTTTATCAAATAATAAATGATTACAATAAAGGTAAATCTGTGACATGTATCGCTAAAAAATTTAGTATACACCATAGCATCATTTCGCGAATTATAAGCCGTTTTCGTTCTTCAGGCTCGGTGACCACTTTACACAAATGTGGTCGACCCCGAAATACCAGAAAACGAAAAGATCAAGCTATAATTCGTATTGTAAAAAAAGATCAAATTCTAGTCAATTATGCTTAAATTTTACGCCCAGATCCATCCAAAGACGAGCTGTGGAAAGTGTCTTAAATACATACAAAACAGCAAAAAAAAAACATATTATTTCACGAAAAAATTGATAGGCAAGGATTAATTTTTCAAGGGAGCACACCAACTGGACAATGACACATTGGAAAACTTCTCTCTTCTCTGATTAATCAAAGTTTAATTTAAAAGGTTCAGATTACAGTTAGTACGTAGACCAAACGCACAACGACTAAACCCAAGGTAAACCAAAGGCACTGTTAAAAACGGATGGGGTAATGCTATAGTCTGGGGATATTTTCCGGCCATGATATCGGACCAATACATAAAATAAATGGAGTAATGTATCGCTACTTTTATAAAGATATTTCGGAAAACGTTATGCTTCCACATGCCAAAGAAGAAATGCCTCTTAAGTGGAGATATCAACACGAGAACGATCCCAAGCGCACGGCTAAATGTGTAAAAGAGCGGTTTATAAGTAATAAAATCAATGTTTTAGGGTGGCCTGCACAATCTCCTGCTTTAAATGCAATATAGAATTTATAGGAAATTGTCGTAGATCACAGTAATTGTAAAAATTTGGATGAGCTTGTTCGCCAAATGGAAATTGATTGGGGCGGAATTTCACAGAATGTTTTATTTAATTAAAATAAGTCAATGCCACGGATATGTGCAGCAGTATTAAAAAAGTGCCCATGTTCTGTAACACCCGCGTCGAGAAACTTTTCTTTTGAAATGTGTGAAATGAAACAAAAATGTCAAAAATCGAAACAAACAACTGTTTTGCTCCCTTAACTACGCCTGTAACATTTTTGGCGAGTAATTGCTGTCACGTTAGGAAAATTTTTGTAAGAACTGTCAAATTAACTCACGCATAATATATATTAGAAATGCAATATGCATTGAATAATAACACGAAAGAGGTAAGTATTTTGTTCTTGTCAACAATAAATGTGTTCCACAAGATCTCAGGCAAGTTCGGACTAATGAGAGTAAAATGAAAATTACTCTCTGAATTTGCCAAAACTACCCAATATTACTGGAACGCAAAAAACCATTTTTGCACTTCTTCAAATACGAATGATGCTTACTTTTCAAATTAAGATCTATTTAAGTATATTTTCCACTTGTCATTTTTTATATTTTGTTTTCTTTTATGTTAAAAATTAAGGGAAATATGTATGTAATAATGTATTTACAACTTTAATTTTTTCATTAAAATTTTACATTTTGCTTTCTTATATATTTTTTAATAAAACCTAAACTTTTTCTTTTGCTTGTAAATTTCCTGATTAATTTTTCAGTTTCATATGTAAACACAAACAGCAGATTGTTTATTCTTGTCCGAACTTACCCAAAGAAAAAGTTCGTGCAAATTTGGACAGGAAATGAAAAAAAATACTCTCAATTACTCTCTTAAATGCACAAAAATTGTTATGTGGAACGCTTTTGGGTAACTTTGTGCAAGTTCGGACTGTTTCGTTATGCATCTGGAACAGAGCTAATATGTTTAATTGGCATTCTCAACATCTGCAATTTCATATCGGCTTCGAGTGGAATATTTTGACATTTATAACGTAACGACGCAATCTCTTTTGATAGTTTTGACATGAGTTACAGACAAACTTTTTTCTCACTTTTCAAGAAACGATGGAATAGTTTCACATCTTTTCGATGCGAGAAGTTCTCACCAAAGTTACAGAACATGGGTACAGAATGACAAACTTAAACAATGCTTATTTACAATCAAAAATAATAAATCTAAAGGAAACCCCCTAATCTGGCCACTGTGATTTCAGTTTAACTAAGTTGAGTTGTATACCGTAGTAGAAGCAATTATTTACGCTTCAGGACTAATTTATAACAAATTCAATTTATGAAAAGAAATCCGTTAAAGAACTAAATGAATTTTTGGAAATTTTATTATTACTTTTTTAAATTTATTTTCCAGATGTTGTTTATGTTGGATCCTTAAACCCACAACATTTTGAGATTACTATGTTAATGCTGGAACATGGTAAACATGTGCTGTGTGAAAAACCTTTGTGCATAAATCGTAAACAAGCGAAAAAGGTCATACAATATGCTGAAATGAAAAAACTATTTTTAATGGAAGGTGTTTGGTCAAGATTTTTCCCAGCTTATCAATATTTACGCAAACAAATTGATACTGGTGTGTTGGGAGAAATACAAGAAGTAGACGTTGAATTCGGGTTTCCTTTAAACGAAGTAGATCGCTTGCAGTAAGTAGAAACTTTTATGAAATTGATATTTCATTTCATTCACTTATCGGAAATATTAATGACGGGTTTATTCGTATTTTAGAAAACGTAACCTAGGAGGTGGTACGTGCTTAGATTTAGGTGTTTATACCATACAAATATCACAATGGGCTTTCCAAGAGCCACCACAGGCAATCAAAGCAAGTGGTACTTTAAATGCTGAAGGCGTGGATGTTGAGGTAAAAGCAGAATTGCATTATCCTGGCAAACGAGTAGCCAAAATGCATTTTAGTGCCAATGGAGTTTTGGGAAATAATGCTGTTATTAAGGGCACAAAGGGACAAATTACAGTGAGTTTTATACTGCTATAGGAAAAAGTTATTATACATTTTTTATTAATTTGTTTTTTTTTTTATTTTTTTTTTTTTTTTTGCTTAGCTTAAACAATTTTGGTGTCCTACCAAAATCATAGACATCGATGGCCAAGAAAAAGAATGGGTTTTGCCCAAAGCCAAATATCCTACTAACTTCGTTAATTCGGAAGGTTTGCGCTATGAAGCTGAGGCAACGAGACAATGTATTTTGCAAGGAAAACTACAACATGAGCATGTTAGCCACAATGACAGTTTATTATTTGCCCAAATTGAAGACGAAATCCGTGCTCAAGTTGGTGTTGTTTACCCACAAGATAAAGAATAGGTTGCTCTTTTTGTAAATGACTTTAAAGGCTTACAATTTTGTTAAATACAGGTTTTTTATTTCAAAAGTATTAACCCTTATTCTATTTGGGGTCGTCAACAGAAAACCACGACGTTTTTTATGTTTTGTTACAATTTCGTATTGGCAATTGGCATTCCCGTTGGCAATGTTGCCATATTTCGATGACTGTTAACATATGTTTGTTATTTTGAAAGAAAAACCGGCGTTGATATTGTCTTTAATTTTCTTTAATTGCCTTTGATTTTGTTGTCGGCGTTTTTAGTGTTTTCTTGTGTTTTGTTTTAAAATTTTTAAAAAAAATGCAACGTGATTGTTAACTTTTATTTTGATTTCTACGGCGGTTTTGATATCTTTCTACATTTGTGTTGTGTTTTTAATATATTTTTGTGGAAATAATGGAAACAAATTTAAATAACAAGTACGTGGCAGTTGGAGAAGCTAGTGGAAGGGCTTGAAAATATTACATCACTAGACACAGGATTTCGCAGGGGCTCTGTTCCTAATAATTTTAAGGAACAGTGAGAGACTATTGCCTCTGCGTTAAATTCTCTTGGTGAACCAATTAAAACTGGTGATGGATGGCAAAAGGTAAGGCAAATAGTTTGTTTTAAAACTATGATGCCTGATGGAATTGTTTTTGCAGATTTCGTGGGCCTTAAAATTCAAAGCCAAAAGAAAAATGGCCACAAATAAAGCAAAAAGTGAAGCTACTGGAGGTGGTGTATTTAAACAGAAGCTTCTTTGAGGAAGCTGTTTTATTGTGTCTGGAACTAAATTTGATCTACATACATATATGTATAGTAAGATACTAATTTTTGAAAAACACAATGACAGACTTACAAATCCGTTTGACAAGATCGGCAGTGGAAAATAGTCTCTCAGCGATAGATCTCCTTTGAAAAGCTAAATCTTAAATAAGAAACATGGCCTAACTTGGTTGTGAAACTCATACTTTTTTTTTTTTTTTTTTTTTTATTCCTAAACTAAATCCCGCGAAGCTTTTTTTGCTTGTCTGCAGGAGACCAGAGTCTCTGGCGGGAATCGAACCCGCAACCCCGGTACTGATAGGCTAGCTCACTACCAGCTAGCCTACCGGGGCACCCACTGCTTACTTGTGAGCTTTGAATCTGCTGTGTTAAAAGCAGTTTTGCTACATGTCACTAATTTAAAAAGTCCTATTCCGATAGCACTAAGCACAAATACTAAAGAGACATACGCATCAATGAAAAAATAATACAGTTAATTAAATATGAAGACCACAAGTGGAAAATATGCACAGCTTTAAAAGTGGTAGCTCTTTTCAGAGGCATGCAATTGGGCTATATTAGAAATATGTGCTTCATGTGCTTATGGAATTCGCGTTTCGATGGCGACCAGTACAATACACGGGATTGGGCTTTACGTGAGGAAAGCAGATTGCATAGAAATAATAGCGGTATTCACCCTTTGTATTAAGTGTACAACTCTGCTATATTTAATACGATTTTATACTTCAAAGCGTGAGTGTCTTTTTCGTATGCATTGTACATTAATGAATTTGCTGAATGAGAGAAAGAGACAGATAAAGTTTCTTCAACTGTTTTATTCTGGTAGTAAATTCACACACTTTGTTTACTACTGCTTTTTGTGGGATTTTTTAACCACAGCGTAGTATATTTTAGTCTAATGCATTTTGTTGTTGCAGTGTTGTTAATGTTAGTATTTTTACTAAAATTATAAGATTAACAAGGTCTACAAGGGACTTTACTATCAAGGGTTAATTTCGCTAATGTTATTAATTTACCACTTGTGCCGTTGGAAAATATTTTGCCACTCCACATCAAACTGGGTATTGTAAAAAATTTTATAAAAGCATTGAGCCCAGATGGTGTTGCTTTTACCGAATTGCGCCAAATTTTTCCACGATTAAGCGGCACGTTGCCCCTGCAGCGCCTGAGAATCTCCTGTAGCTCGTTTCTGTATTTCTCGCATTGCAAAATTTCTCACATGAAGTGTGAAACAAAAAATTCCATCGTTTCTCGATTTGTGAGAAAAAAGTGTTTCTGTTTTTAAATGCGAGAACAGACAACACAGATTCTGTTTTAACTGGAATACTTCCAGTAATTAAGTGTCAAATCCAAGCGAAACGTCAACAAAAGAAATAGATATAATAAAAATAGGGCTGCCAGATTTGACGATTTATCGTCATTACGCCGATTTTTTGTTCAAAAATTGGCAAAGTGCCGATTTGCTGATTTTTTTTGGTGACGATATTATTCAGTCTTCAAAATAAAATAATTTTAATTAGTTTAATATGTTTATATATTCGGCGCCACAGAAAAACAATATCTTTAAAAACAAGGCAGCTTAAAAAATTTATGGGCAAAATCAAAATTTCGAAGGAAAACTGTTTAATTTTTATTTCCTTAGATTATTAAATACATTTGTTTATGTGATCAAAACATTAAACTATCACCCCATTTTTCAATCAATGCACTATAGGAAATTTTTGCTTTATTTTACCAAGTTCAATATGATATTTTGTCACGCCTTTAAGTGAACTTTTCATGAAAAAAACAATCTGAAATTATAAATCGTTATCGGATTAAAGAGAAAAATAAAATAAATAATTTTATTTAAATAGACCTCAAGTTTAAGTATGTATGTATATATGTATTTTACCCATGAACTTTACCAATTTTTTTTTTTTTTTTCATTGATTATGTTTTAATAAAAATCGAACAAAATTTGTCAAAATTAATTTTAAATTGTCCGATTTTTTAAAACAAATTAGCCGATTTTTTTTATTTTTTCTTAGGAAATTAACGTTTTTTTCCAAAATTTATCTGGCAGCCCTGCATATAATGAAAACTACGAAGGTCTTAAAAAATTAAAATAACAAAATATAACAATTGTGTTTTAATTATTTTCATCACATAAATTCTTTCTCTTCAAATAAAAAAAAATAATACACATTCTTGTGTACATACATACATAATTTGTGCTCCATTTTTTCAAATTTTATTTTTCTCGCATCATTTTTAAATGTAACTTATTTTGACAGTTCTTGTGAGAAACTTTTAGCAAAATATTGATACAGAAACACTTTTTCTCACATCCTTCCAATAAATGCTGGAAAATTATTTAAATGACAGATAATTCTCCCAAAGTAAATATACAGAAACACTTATGTGAGAAAACCCATTTTTTGTTTCATATTGCACTGTTTTTGTTATAATTCACTTGTTTCATGCGGGAAATTTTACGATGTGAGAAATACAGAAACGGGCTACTGGACTGGTCAAATGTATGACCAACCCAACTTTATTTTTCATCCCCATCATTTGTTTCTAAGGCCTAGGAGTCACTCCTAGGGGGATAAAATGAATGACGAACCTCCATTAGTTTTTCGTCCTTAACATTTTCTCAAATCATACTTTCCCTTTATCTGCCCCCCCCCTTAGGGGGGCTCCCATACAAATATTGCGTTTTACGAAATTCTTAGATTTAATTAACATTTTTCGCTGCATTTTCCAATTTTTTATAAAATTTTAAAAAACAAAAATTTCGAAATTTTGTTAAAGAAATAATGTTTTTTACCAAAAAAAATGTTTATTTCTAACACGAATGCGCGGAATTTCGCTTTTGAGTTACGCGAACATATGTTATGCTACCTCCTCCATTTTCGAAATAACGGTATATCTCGAAAACCAGAGCTAACCTAAAAAAAAACGGCTAGCACCACTGGATTACCCGAATTAGGTTAAAACGCCAGGTCCCCGACTTGTCTGTTTTTTCAACTAGCAAATTGTTATTAAAAAACAAGTAAAACCTGAGTGTTTAAAATTCTTATTCACTTTGCACTTTTATTTGAATAAAATTTTTAGCTTTTCTAAAGTCTTTGAAGAAAGGTTTCATGACGATCTGGACTAAGCAACCAGTGAAATGCGCATAGAAACTATCTTTCTCTCAACAATAAATTTCAGTGTATTTATCAAAAATAGAAATTGGGAATTTAGCATAGAGAAATCGTGTTAAAAATTTTTTTTGTATTTGCAAAAATAACTGTTTATAAAAAATAATGAGGTTGACTTAAAATGAAATATTCTAATTTTCCTGCACTTCTACAGTAAAAGAAGGCTGTACATTATGAACGTAATTTGAAGTGTTAGCTCTAATATTGCATCAATTGTTTGTTCAAAATAACTAAAAACATACTTACGTATCGACAGTAGAATATCGCCGATACCGATATATCAGAAAATCTGAAGTATCGCTTATATATCGGTATCGGTATTCGTTACCTCCCTAGTAATTAAACGGGTTATACTGGGGTCTAATCACCGCATTCGATATTGAGTTAACTATCGTATTTTTCTGCATACGGAGCACTGACGTATCGAATTAAAACTCGAGAGATGTAATGTATGGTTTACAACTTTGCTATATTGTGGTGAACAAAACCCTCAAAAAATTACAACTCATCACAACCAGTAGTTTTCATTCGATATCGAGTGTCATGATACCAAAATAAAAATTTTCGATAAATTTTGCTCGATATCGTATGCGGTGATAAGACCCACCCCTGGGGGCTAATTCTGGCAGTCGTGGTCGAATAGTTTATCGATTGGAAAGCAATTTTATTTCTAATTCTTTCAGTCGATACTGATCGAATCGAAATTATTTTTTCAGTGTTGTAAAACATCTATTTGAGTTGTCACATCATTGAAAAAATAATTTCGATTCATTCAGTATTGACTGAAAGGATTAGGAATAAAATTGTTCTCGAATCGAAAAATTATTCGATCACGACTGCCAGAATTAGCCCCCTGTATTTTGTAAATTAACCTCTACCGAATTTTCTGTTACATAAACAGATTCTTGTGGCGGTAAGCAATCCTAACATAAATTATTTCTTTGTATCCCGGAAATTTTTTTCTGATTTGCGCGTTTTCGCAGTTCCATGTACTGATGTGAGTTTTTAATCTAAAAAGTAGCGGAAGTGCTTCTTCGGGAGTAAATTTTTTTTCTTCATTTGGAGTGGGTATGCTCTTAAATATTCTTTTTACACATTTAGGGCTTGCAATTACGGTTTTTTCAATTGTTTCAATTAAATTTTTTGACCGTTCCGTTCCGTTTTTATTTTCAAAATAAATTTCAGCTAGGATATTATAACTGAAATTAGCCATTGTCTTCATAATAATTTAGAACCGACCTATTACTTTTGAAATTTACTTTAAGAATTCTTTTTTCCAATTGAGAAAATATTTTAAAAAAAATTTATAAAATTTGTTTATAGCTAAGCAGGTTTTAGAAAAGAGTTTTAGTTTTTACCTATTAGAGCCATTAATAGTGGTATTCACACCGAGCTTGTTAGTCGTTAATTGTTACTTTTTTACGCGCATTTTGTTTTTGTATATTTAACGCGCTACCGGATTAACATTTAACAAATTAACGACACGGCACCCCTGATAAAATAGTTGTTAGTTCGTAACTCACAGTCAGCTGTTGCAGTTTCTAAATAAATATAATAAAAAAGTCATTTGCAATTTTCGTGTACATTGAGAATAATAAATTGTGTCAGAACAATAAATCAGCTGTTTTACTACGAAAGTTACCAAACTAACAAAGTTTTAAAAAGGGGGTCGTTCACAGTTGGTAACTTTAACAAATTAACAAACTACAGAGCAACAAATTAACAAGTTCGGTGTGAATACCACTAATGTTTAATAATGTCTGTAGAAAACCACAACATAATATTTATGACATTGTTTTTGCTTTCAATATAATTCTAAGGCATTGCGTTGCGTTTTACATGATTAGGGCCTTAAATACTTTATAACTTTATTTTTTAAGGTTTGCTCGTTATACAATTGTAATACTGTTTTAACACTTATTAAAGAACACGTGTTACAACTTTCAACTTTGATAGCCTTGCAGACCGGCAGTGTTGACAACTGTTTTTTTTTTTTGTATATATCTTCTTGATTGCTAAGAGTTTTGGCATTAAGAAAATAAATTCACTTTTAACAATTTTAAATTTTTTTTTAATTTTTGCCAAAAACAATATATGGGCATTTTCTGGGGTCACGAACGTACGTTCGAACGCTTTTGATGTACATGTAATATAGAAAACAAAACCTTTAATGCAAGTCTCTATCTAGTATTTACACCATTAAATAACTCTATTGGTTTTTGTTTAATTGGCTTAAGTACCGGGTCGCGAACGTACGATTTCCATATGTTTTAACCGTTTGTGGGCTAGACTTTCTTCCTAGCCTCTGAATGTTGTGAAGTAATAAAAAACACGGTTGGTCTTTATTTTCAATTCTTTCAAAAAAGGTTTTATTAAGCTTCTTGTGTTGTGCGCTTAAGACTAAAAAAACTTTAACAATTGTAGGTTCGTAGTAACCAAATAAGACTCAAATAAAAAACAATCTCAAGAGACAATTATAGCAAAAAAAAAAAAAGTAAAAGAAACCCTGAGAATTACTCTACACTTAGAGAAAAGAAAATACAAGTTCAAAAAACAAAGTCGAAATTAAAGTAAATTACAAAATTAAAGATTTAAGATTTAAAAAATAAAATAAGAAGAAAAAAAAAATAAATAAATAAATAAAAATTAAAGCAGAATAAAGAAAATTAGAAAAAAAATAAAATAAAGTCTGAGGACACTTCAACATGCTCCCCCCGACGCATGGCAAGAGCACCCCCTCCACACAACAGATATGATCCAGCCAATACTGCCGAGGGGTCCTCATGGTGAGGTTTAGCGAGAACATTCTTTCCCACTTCTGGGTGCAACAGAGTGTGGAGAAGGGCGTTGCAGGGCTGCCTGTTGACCGTCACTGAACATCGATTGGCCGAGGTACACTCGTCTCGGGCATGGTCATAGGCGCTGCAATCTAGGCAGAAGCCTTTTCCGCTGGCCAGCGTAGCTCAACACTGAGCTCTTTAAACCCCTTACAGTGCCGTAGAGGGTGGTTGAGTTAGCAAATGTGGCAGCGTGGTCGTTTCTCCATCTGTATTATTAGTAAAAGAAAAGAAAGAAGTATATACAGTGTTAAAAAATACCTAATACGACTGAGTTTTCTAATTTTCTATTTTTGTTGAGGAATTTGGTAGATTATTGGGCAGGTTGCGGTGGGAGTATTGGTTGTAGGCAGCAAACAGAGTGTTACCACTGGGCGTAAAATTGTACCCTTTGTGATTACTTCCGCAACTCGTACTTTGCTGTCTCGACCATAGATGACGCTGTTAACGCGACCCAGGAGCCACTCGGTAGGTGGGAGTAAGTCTTTGACTATAACAATATCGTTTGGTTTTAAGTTGTCGCGTTCCTTTTGCCATTTAAAACGGCGTTGAAGCTCGGTTATATATTCAGACTTCCACCGTCGAGCAAAAATATGTTGTAGCACTTTTAATCTTTCCCAGCGTTTTAGGAATGTCACGTTTTCGAGCGGTGGTTCTGCGGGTGCTTCTTGTAGTGCTGTAATTGGAGCTCCTCGAAGTAAATGTCCTGGGGTCAGTGGCAGAACCTCATTCGGATTATCTGTAAGAGGCGATAGAGGTCGCGAATTTAAAATGGCTTCGATACGAACTAAAAGCGTACTGAATTCTTCGAAGGTGAAGGAGAGGTTGTTGGTAACTTTCTTCAGGTGAGACTTCATGCTCTTTACTGCGGCCTCCCAGAGGCCACCCATATGAGGTGCATATGGCGGTATAAAAGACCAGGTAACGCCCAATGTAGAGTAATTTTCGATTAGAGTTTTTTCAGTAGATTTTAAAAACTCGTGGTGGTTTTTAGAAGAGCGTAGCTTGCACCGACGAAGTTTCGACCGTTGTCGGAGAACATGGTAGGGAGCCCTCTGCGTCCGGTAAATCGGTGAAAACAGGCTAGAAAGGCATCGGTTGAGAGGTCTGAACAGACTTCTAAATGGAAGGCTCGAGTAGAGAAGCATACGAACACAGCAACATAACTTTTAAGGATCTTGGCATTTCTCACTGTAGAGGATTTAATGCTGAATGGACCAGCGAAATCGACTCCGGTATATGTGAAGGGCAGGGAAAAGTTCACCCTTTCGGGGGGGGGAGTGCGGCCATGATTTGGTGCTGGACCTTATGCTTATAGATCGTGCACGCCTTGCATTCTCTAATACATTTTCGTACAATATTTTTTAATGTTGGGATGTAGAATCCCTGGCGAATCGCACGTAGCATTATATGGTGCTCAGAGTGAAGCAGAATGCGATGCGTGAAATTGATTAAAAGCCTTGCGAAGTGTGACCGTTCTGGCACAATAACGGGATGACGTTCCTCGTAGCTTAAACCTGAGTTAATAAGTCTGCCGCCAACTCGTAAAAAGTCATCCTTATCAATAAAAGGATTTAAGTTAAGCAATCTGCTTTTGCGGCCTAACGATTTCTTTTCTTTGAGACAATCGTATTCACGGTAAAATTACCTCTTTTGAGCGATTGAGAGGAGTCGAGTCTTCATTGAACTAACTTCTTTAGCTATAATAAACTTTTTGGTTGAAAACGGTTTCTTGAGAACTCGGTTGACAAATCGAAGTCGATAACAAAGAACTCGCAACGCCCTTGGGAAAGATGAAAATTCTTCTAGTACATCTGTGCAATTTACGTCAAGATGAAAGTTGATAATAGACCTTTTCGTCTCCAGATCGACTGGATCAAACGTCCGAGGAATTGGCCACAATGGTGTGGAAAAGTGTAGCCAGGTGAAAGTTGATAATATACCTTTTCGTCTCCAGATCGACTGGATCAAACGTCCGAGGAATTGGCCACAATGGTGTGGAAAAGTGTAGCGGGCCCATGCCACCAGAGTTGATTGTCCGCAAGTTCCTGCGGGGAGCAGCCTCGCGTGCCCATATCTGCAGGATTTCCGTCAGTTTTTACATGTTTCCAGTGTTGAGTGCTGGCGACGCTGATGATTTGAGTCACACGATTGGCGACAAACGTTTTTAACGTAGAAGGAGGTTTTTGTAACCAACCCAGTACTATGGACGAGTCTGTCCACAAAAATAGTTCATAGGAAAACTGACAATTCGTGATTATACTTACGGGGCCACTTTCGTTTTTGCAACTAGCAAATGGCTACTTATTTGGCCTTCGGAGTTTTCTGTTCGAATGTATACCGAACCACAATATGCCTTCTCTGAGGCGTCACAGAAGTCATGTATCTGAATTTTTTATCCTGGAGAAAAATCTACCCATCGGGGTATTTTAATTTTCGAAATAAATGGCAAGTTTTTTAAAAATAAATTCCATTTCACAAGTATGTGTGGATGTACCCCTTCGTCCCAATCGGACTTTGCTTCCCATAATTCTTGCATCAAAGTTTTAGCAATAATGACGACTGGGCCTAACCAACCTAGGGGGTCAAATAATCTCTCTATTACCGACAAGATTTTTCGTTTCGTAGCAGATGGGGTAATTTCAACTGGCTCTACAGCATAGTAAAATATATCCGCTAACGCATTCCAGCGAATTCCCAAAGTTTTTATTGAGCTGGAGTCATCGAACTTCAAAAAATCTTCGTATAGAAGATCCTCCCGGGGCAAACTTTCTAGAAGTAACTGGTCGTTTGCTGCCATCTTCTTAAGGGGAAAGCCAGCAGATTTCAAAGCCTTAATAAGCTCCCCTTGCTTCAGCTTGGCTTCATCCAGTGTGTGTCCCCCGGACAGTATGTCATCAACGTAGACCTCGTTTTTCAAAATAATCGATGCTTTGGGATACAAGTATCTGCAATCATGACCTAGCTCAAGTAGAGTCCTAATCGCCAAATAGGGGGCACAATTTACGCTGAACGTAACAGTTTTAAGCTGAAATGAATTCACATATCCCTCAGCTTGGTTACAGAAGAAGATCTGTTGATAACGACGATCTGCTTCATGCATCAAAATCTGCCTACACATCTTCTGTATGTCTCCAGTGAATACGTATTTGTAATTCCGCCATCGTAAAACGAGCTGGATCAGATCCGTTTAAAGAGTAGGACCCGGTAGAGCACGTCGTTTAATGAAAATCCACTTTCTGTCTTCTTTGAGGCATTAAATACAACTCGAACTTTTGTTGTTTTGCTTTCGGGCTTGATGACCGTGTGGTGGGGTAGATAGAACGACTCCACTTTTTCTGCTTTGGGTTCAAAATGTACAACGGGGTCCATGTGGTCCAAGTCGAGGTATTCTTGGAGAACTTCAGTGTACTGCGCTTTCAAATCTGGAGTTTTATTGAGCATTTTCTCCATTCTGTGGTACTGCGCAAGAGCCATATTTCGGGAGGGGCCTGGAAAAATCTCTTTCGGAAATTGTTCCTTAAACGGTAGTCGCACCACGTAACGTCCATCAGATTGTCGCGTTGTAGTACGTTTTAAATAGTTTTCGCAATAAATGTCGCTTTCAGACTGAAAATCTTGTTTTTCCGCCTCTTCTATCTCCCAAAACTTCTTAAGTTGTTCATGAAGGGCCAGATCGCTGCAAGGCGAAACAAAAGTATGGAAAGATTGAACTTTAGTCTCTGGCTCAGGGCCTAGCAAATACCATCCAAAGTGAGACTCTCGAGCTTCAAGATTATTGCCAATATTCATTTTTACGCCGCTCAAATTTATAAAAGGCAAGTAATCACTACCAATAATCATTTCGATTGCCGCCGGTTTGTAGAAATAGGGGTCTGCCATCTTTAAACCTCTTATATCTTCTAAATTTTGGATTGGAATCGGCCGTGAAGGCATAAAATGTACTAACGTTGGTACCACAATCGCTCGAATTTTAATTTTAAAATCCGATATTCGAGATTTAACTGTGACGTAGCACCTTCCCTTCGAACTTCCTATCACTGTTTCACCGAATCCTGATATTTCGCTATGATGGTGTTCTAGCGGTAGGATAAATTCTGTTGAACACGCCTTAGAATAAAACTTCTAGTCGACTCTGTATCAATTAGTGCTCGGACAGTGAATTTTTCGACCAAATGTTCTACCTGAACCAAAGCTGTTGGTAAAATCGCAGTTCCGCTGTGTTGGGATAAATTAACCTGAACTGACTCTTTCCCATTGATATCAGTAGTGGCAGGTCGTCCCCATTGAGAACTGGACGCTTTTGTGTTGTTAAGGGTGCCTGACCCAGATGGCCTTTCGTCGTCGTAAAAATGCTGTTGACTTGATGCCCTTGGAGTTGGACCTTTTTTCGACTTCTCTTCATCGATGTGTAGCATGGTGTGATGCCTTTTATTGCATATGGTACAGCTGCTCGTACTCTGACATTTCGTCTTGAAATGAGTGGGTGAAAAACAATTTGCACAAAATTTGTTCGCATATACATACTTTATTCTATCATTGACTGACAATCCCTTAAAATATTTGCAGAACCGTAATGGATGGTTCTGCTGGCATTTCTTGCAGCTGAATTTACTTTTATCTGGTTCAGTATTAGAATAAAAAACTTGAGATTTGGAGGTATTGTTGTTTCTGCTGGACGGCTTCCTCAAATTTATGAAAGTTTCCAGAGTTTCAATTCGTTCAGACAGAAATCTATTAAGTTGCGGCCATGTAGGCAATTCTTTGTGGTTAATTAAGGAATCTTCCCACGCACGCGAAGTTTCTTCTGGGAGCTTTGAAGTGCAAATGTGCATAAGGAATGGGTCGTTATCCGCTACTTCAACTTGAAACGAGCTAATAATCGACAAACCATCGCTGACCGTATTTTGAAGTTGCCTTAAAAATTTTAAAGTTTCATTCTGAGGGGCCTGAATGAAAAAAATCATCCTAATTTGATTATTAATTCAAATTCGCTTTTTCGTAGCGATTTTTTAAAGCCTGCCACGCTAACTCGAAATTAGAATCTACCAACTCATAATCTTTTATGAGCTGGTAGGCCTCCCCCCTCGTTTTGCCTAGCAAATAATATAATTTATGAGCTGGAGCTACCGACGGCTCCTTTCCAACCACTGCCATAAACATATCCCTAAATGCTGGCCATTTGTTGAAACCCCCTTCAAACGTTTGGATTTCGACCGCAGGTAACTTAAGCGACGACTGACGCACGGCTGGTCCTTGCTGTTCTGGAGCCTTAGCTTTTAGCATTTCCATTATTTTAGCCTTGATAATTTGGTATTGCTCACACGCATCTTCGTATTTCACAGTAATTTCATCTGTAAAATCTTCTTCTTCCTTTACTTTTTTATAGCTTGTGATGAATTCTTCAAAAGTTGCCACCATTTTAAGCCATCTTCTCTCCAATTCAGACTGCTTTACCTCTAAAAGTGAAGTCGTCAATGCTTCTGGAGAGATCTTCTCAAAAGTAGAACAGAAAAGCACCAATTGGCGAATGTCGTATTTACATGTTCTTTCAGAGACCATTTTTAAAATTTTAGATCAAAAGCCTTAAATATTTTTTACCTTACCGAATTTTCTCGAGCAGCCATTAGACTTTCAAGTCCAAATCGTGTAGATATTCAACCTCTTATTGTATGTTCTAATATTCGCGAAGAATGTGAGCGTGTCGAATGGAAAAAACGGCCTTAGAATTTCGCCCAAATTTTCCCAATAAATAATCGTATAAAACTACCAAAAATTTTCTTAGGTGCTTATCTAGCAGCAGAGCAGTATAATTCTAATATGTGAATAAATTTATTAAAACCTTTTATTTAATAACTTCGTTCTCTACCACCATAAATTTATTTTCATAAATTTATCCACAAAAACTTATTTTACTCAGACTTCGTAAAATGTATTAAAACCTTTACTCATAAAATTCCCAATATTATATTATTATAATTGTGCTTTAAATTAAATTTTCCAAAAATTACACACTCTTTTCTTCAAAGAATTTTTCCAAAGTTTTTTGGACAATTTTTTCCCTTGGCAATGCATTTAATCGTGTACCACATGAGGGGCCACCGTGTAAATTTTTCTTAAAAAGTAACCTCTTTTCGGTTCACCCTTTTCCTTTCAAAAGTTCGTAAACATTGATGTAATTGTGCATTCAATAGAAATGCTACATATTTTTAAAATTTTGTACACCACTTGAAAGGTCACCGTGTAAAATATTTTTACTACAAAATTAATTCCTTATCATAATTTTTTTTATAAATATGTAATATGCAATTTTAACCGCTTATGTCAAATCACTGTGTTGTTTTTTTTTTAATTTGAATTTCCCGTACCAAATTCTTCACAAAAATATATAATTATTTGAATTCCACACACTCACCCTTATACAGCTTTTTATTTGCAATGTTGTTGTTGTTGTTCTTCTTCTTCTGTGGTTTTTTTTCTCCTATGCACTTCAATTATTCTTGTAGAAAGAAATTCAATGGTTTTTTTTTATTGTTTTTAAACACACTTTATCAGCCATGTCACAGAGTACAATTCCGTTCGGAATGATTCCGTTCGGAATTGAAGAAAACATATTTGTTTATTGATAGAAAGTATATTTTGATAGTTTTTTGGTCTTTGAGATACAGAAAACTCCCATACCGTTCATGAAAACAAAAATGGTTTCATTCCGCAAAGTTTTTTCGTAATTTTCTGAAGCACCAAAATACGGAATGAATTCCGTTTCCGAACGGAATTGTACTCTGTGACATGGCTGTATATTTTAATATTTTTCCGTGTGTTTTCCTTTTTGTTTGTTTTTAAACACACTGGCTCCTTTTTATTTTATCAATTTATTTTTCTTTCAATATTTTTCACACTACTTTTTACTTTAACTTGCTCAGCGCGTGTTTAACTTGTGAAGTTGTCGGCAAAAAATCAATTGTACATAACAAAGTTAGGGAAACTGGTGGAATTGAAACACTTGTTAATGAGAGTGACGAGTATGGCAGTTATATTTAACGGCAGTGCGCATGTCTTAAAAAAACTCCGTTGTTTTTTCTTATTTACCAGTGTTGGTACTTTTTATCAGTGTTGGCACGTTAGGGATTTTTTATATCAGTGATGTCTTTTTATTAAATTTGAAGGTTATGTTCGATACCTTGTTTGAATATGATTATGCAGTAATTTTAATCAATTTTTAAAGCACTTTAATTTAATTAAACACAATCGCACTAAATATAATTCAAACACTGTACTTACCCAATCTATTCCTTTTGATGATAATTAATGATTACCTTGCTGATTTTTTCTCTTGAAAATCAATCGCCCGTAGACTTTTCTTCCCTCCTGGAATGCTTATAAAGATTGGGAATTCTCTTCTTCGTCGGGACGGGATACACCAAAGATTTTTCTGCAAGCAGCCCTCTTGACTGTGGTTGATGTCGTCGTTGTTGCGGTAGAACAATTATTGACGACAGTTCAAATGTGCCTTAGTTGTTACGATTGAAGACACTTTGTGGGGAGATTTTCCACTGGTTCATTTAATCTTAGCTCTTCTAGGATTTTTACGAAGGACCAAAATGTGGGTTAGACTTTCTTCCTAGCCTCTGAATGTTGTGAAGTAATAAAAAACACGGTTGGTCATTATTTTCAATTCTTTCAAAAAAGGATTTATTAAGCTTCTTGTGTTGTGCGATTAAGACTAAAAAAACTTTAACAATTGTAGGTTCGTAGTAACCAAATAAGACTCAAATAAAAAACAATCTCAAGAGACAATTATAACAAAAAAAAAAAAAAAAAGCAAAAGAAACCTTGAGAATTACTCTACACTTAGAGAAAAGGAAATACAAGTTCAAAAAACAAAATTCGAAATTAAAGAAAATTGCAAAATTTAAAATTTAAAAAACAAATAAATAAATAAAAATTAAAGCAGAATAAAGAAAATTAGAAAAAAATAAAATAAAGTCTGAAGTCGCTTCAACACCGTTAATCGAACGTTTTTTGTTCTCCTTACACTTTGAAAACTGATTCTGGTATACAATATGTATCCTTATGAACTTGTCTATGATAAAATATATTGGCCCATACTCATAGTCAAATAAATGGATACTTTAAACTAAAAAAAGTATACTTTAGAAAAAGTTGACTTTATTTTTGAATAAATTTCAGTGTATCTATGAAAAATAAAAATTGGGAATTAAGCACGTTATACATAATTTTTTTAATATTAAATTTTGTATTCCCAAAAATAACTTTTGATAATAAATTTGAATGCGCCCGTCAAATAAAAAACTGAAATGGCAAGTTGCTTTATTAAGCAATTTTTTTTAATTTTTTTTTTTTTTTTACCCTTTTACAACTACAATTCGAGTTGGTAAAACGCCAGCCAATTGAAGGAGACAGTAAGAAAATAAGAAAAGATAAATTTACTGTTTATTGTTGTGGCTTTGTTGAAGCTTTGATATTGTAACAAGTAAGACTTGAGTGTTTAAAATTCTTATTCACTTTATAGTCTTGTTTGTATACTATTTTTAGCTTTTCTAAAGTCTTTGGAAAAAGTTTCCTGACGAGCTGGCCTAAGCAACCAGCGAAATACGCATAGAAACTAGCTTTCCCTTAACAATAAATTTAAGTGTTTTAATTCATTGATTCATTTATATATAGTTTTCAATCAATTCAGATCCTGAAGATGAACCCCATGTTCGAAATATATTGATCAAATATATAAAAAATACATTAACGTTTTTTATTTTAATGGATTATTTTAATGGCAACACAAAATAAAAACTTAATAATATAATTTGATCCAGCAATACAAATTATTATTTCATAACACTGGTATTTTTGTTCAAAAAAATCAAAATTATAAAGTACATAACTGTTATTATTTAACTGTTATTTTTGTTCAAAATAACAAAAATCAAACTGTTTTCATCTGACTTTTATGAAAAAAGGATTAACTGTTACAGCCCTGCTTGTCAACGTTTCGAACACCTTAGGAAATGTTTTGCCAACGTTGGGCCGATTGTTTTTTTTTTCTTCCTGATTTAAAATAAGTTTGCGCGTCATTTAGTTTTAAATGAAAAATAATATTGTCTTTTCAAAAGCAATTAATTGTTCTAAGTTGTGTCAAATTTTTAATATGTATGTATGTTGAATAATATTCTTTGAAATACGTTTGACGCGACAACTGATTTTTACATACAAGGTGGGCATTTTCTAAAGCGAATTGAGGCGAGTCTACCTGTTATGGATTTCCTTGATCACAACCCATGATTGGTTACACCACCAAATCATATTGTGAAACCTGAATTTATCTTACTGATTAAAATTTTATTTTTTTTAATAATTCTTGCAAATATTTTCGGTATGTTTGATTTTATTTAAAAATTAAATAAATTATATTTGATTTAGTATTAGCAATAATCTACGTTATTAATATTTATGTTTTCAAGACTTCTAGTTCTTGTTAATTGAGTTTTCTCTTTTTGTGGTTATTGTTTATATATATTTATATTTAAAATTGGAAAACGTTTAAGATAACAAAACCTTAAAGGATAAGAAATAATGGTAATTAATGACAATGAAAACGTAGAAACAGTGTCTTATTAAAATACATACATATTTGTTTATAAAATATAATTAAGAATTACAACGCATAACGTAACTCAAATTCATTTAAGAGAAACATTAAAATTATATATAAAAACAAGTAAAGCTAACTTTAACATTAAATTGTTTAATAATAAAATTTAATTATAGTTTTTATTAAGAGTATATTGAAAAGAAAGTAAAAGTAAATTATATTAAACAAAGAAAACATGTTAATTTCATCTAAAGCAACTCGATGTGTGTGGGTTAATGTACAGGACTCAATTTATTCTAATTGTTTTTTTTTTTCTCATTAAAGGCAATAAGGGAGGATTAGGGAAGTTATAAACATTAGTTATTAAAAAAAAAAATTTACAAGTTTTTAAATAAGTATTTTTGTGTGTTATAATTAGGTTTGTTAAGGTTACCTTTTTTTGTATACAAATTAAAGGATTAAACAAAAAAATTGTGGTAAAATTACAACAAACTTAAATTCGAGACGAAAAACGTGTAAAATTTTAAAACTTTTCATAAAAAAAAATATTTCAGTTTTTAAAACGAATTTTCTATGAAAAATTGTTTATCTTCCTGTTTTTAGAACACAACCGCAAAACTCGTACGTTTACCTTACATTTAAAATAAAAACAAACAAAACATTTTGCTTAAAAACAAAATTGGTTTTTGTTATAAATGCAAGTCAAACGAACAAGTTTTGAGCTCCTGTTCTAAAAACAGGCAGTAATAAAACTTATAGATTTAAAATATTTTCAATGAAAAGGCCTTAAGTATTTTAATTACAGTTCGAAAATTCATACTTTCAAAATAAATTTTAGTACGTACATACAACTTTTAAGATTTCGAAATATTTTTTAGTTAAACATTTTTAAGTTTAACAAAATGTTTTGAGTGAAAAAAATTACATAAATAATAAAACTTAATAAAAACAATAAAGAAAGTTATTGTGTACCGTATTTAAATTCGAAAAATATAAACTTTCTAATACTAAAGTGCAAAGTACTATTTTAGGCTAAATAGCACTGTTGGGAACAGCCTGTTGTATTATCATATGATAAATTAGTATAAATGTCAAAATTAAATGACAAAAGACATGTGTTTTTATATTACGTGAATAAAAGAAAAATAATTGAAGAAAAATTATTTAAATTTGTAGACAAAAACCAGGGGGCTAATTTTGGCAATCGTAATCGAATCGAAAGCAATTTTATTTCTAATAATTTTAGTCAATACTTAAAGAATCGATATTATTTCTTCAGTGTTGCAAAAAACTAAATAAATGCTTTACAACACGGAAAAAATAATTTCGCTTCGTTCTTTATCGACTGAAAGAATTAGAAATAAAATTGGTTTTGAATCGAAAAA
Source organism: Pollenia amentaria (assembly GCA_943735925.1). NCBI lineage: Eukaryota > Metazoa > Arthropoda > Insecta > Diptera > Polleniidae > Pollenia > Pollenia amentaria. The sequence goes on along the minus strand of OX031007.1, from coordinate 178,411,580 downwards.
GTATTTGAAGACGACTGCTCGAATGAGCCCCTAGCTGAAAAAAAATCACACTGAAAATACATATCGCACACCTAGTTCGAAAGTTACCCAACTCAAAATTTCTATTTTTCGGTTTATATGCCTAAACTATGCACAAAACACTTATTTATCCATGAAAAATATCAGTGTAATTTTTTGTTGTTAACTGTTACTAAAAACAGTTATGTCTTTCTTTATGTTTCAATTGGTATAAAATTGCAATTCATCAATGACTTATATTTAGTTGTGTCAGAAAATATGATGGTAGTAATCCTTACACTGCAGCCACACGATCAAGTTGTTCTTGATAGTCTTTTACATATACAGTTTGTCAAAATTTCCAAAAAATGGAAGCTGTGACGTAGGCTGCACGCAATTTTGAAGCAATTTACTTTCAAGATGTCATCAAGAGAACAATTTATAAAGAGAAACGAAAAATGTTCTCACAAAACTTGTAATCAGCTGTTTTCTTGAACGTAAATTGATACACTCACTTGAATGAGAATTTTAAAGGCAAGTTCGCTTCAATTTTTAAAAGTGAGTGTATTGGTAAAAAAGTGTGAGTGTATTAAAACTTGATAGACAAAACTTGATCGTGTAACCCTCAAGTTACTGCTAAATAATCTTAATTCGAATTGTGACACTTTTGATCAAATAAATCTTTGTTGGAGTTAATATTAATTAGATTTGTGTCAGGTTAGCTCATTGAGGTAAGTACTATTAATTTCTATTATTCAGCTAAAGTGACATAACTTAGATAACTTGTGCATATTAGACGTCATCCAAAATAAATACAACTAAAAATTGTTCTTTTTCTAGTGTATAAATATTAAAAAAAAATCTTTTTAGATCATAATCTGTATGAATTTTTTACTACGACCTAAATTTACAACCATTAGAAAACCAATAACAATAGCGGTTTTCACCCTTTGTATTAAGAGTACAAATATTTAACACGATTTTATACTTCAAAGCGTGAGTGTCTTTTTCGTATGCATTGCAAATTAATGAATTTGCTGAGTGAGAGAAAGAGACAGATAAAGTTTCTTCAACTGTGTTATTCTGGCAAATTCACACACTTCGTTTACTACTGCTTATTGTGGGATTTTTCAACCACAGCGTAGTATATTTTAGTCTAATACATTTTGTTGTTGCAGTGTTGTAAAAGTTAGTATTTTTACTAAAGCTATAAGATTAACAAGGTCTACAAGGGACTTTACTATCAAGGGTGAATTCCGCAAATAATTTAACCAATATACCTACATACAGTGTATCAATTTAGTAACCGGACAGTTGTCTATTTTTTAATTAATTCGTTTTTAAATGTAAAGAGATTTTTGTAAAAACAGAAAAACCTTTTTAATTTCTTAAATCATCTATATATTGTATATATCACTTGTATTAATGCCACAATAATATACGCAAACAATTTTATAAGCAAAAAACTGAAGTCTGTCAAAATAAAACACCAAATTAATAATCGGACATGTGGCAAATACCATGCTTAAATGTCATTTTATACCGGAATTCCTCGAACAAAGTTAGTTGGGAATTAACTAAAATTGTAAAAAAGCGTTACATGGAGTTTTTTGCAAAAGAAAATTTTTGAATCTCAGACATAAAATTGCGAAAAAGGCGATATGAGCAGCAAACGTGTTCAAACATCGATAGAAGTTAGAGAGTTGATAATAAAACATTATCAAATCGGTATGTCTTTACGTGAAATTGGAGATGCTGTTCAAAGAAGCCATTTTACGGTTCACGATATTATAAAGCGCTTCAAAATTGGCAATTTCGTAGAAAATAAGACCAAATCTGGACAACCAAAAAAGTTTACTCCATCTGATGAACGATGGATTGTTAATCAAATAAAGAAGAATCCAAAACTAAGTGCTTCTAAATTAACAAAATTGGTGTCAGAAAGCTTACAAATAAGTGTCAATCCTGAAACTGTCCGAAATGTACAGCGTAAACACAATTTTCATGGCAGAGTTGAACGAAAAAAACCATTTGTAAATGATGTAAATCGGAAAAAGAGATTAAAGTTTGCATCTGAACATAGAAACCATGACTTTTCGTACTGGAGTAACGTGATTTTTACAGACGAAAGCAAATATAACGTTTTCCGGTCAGGCGGACAGGCGTACGTTTGGAGAAAGCCAAATGAAGAACTAAAGACTTCTAATCTTCATCCCACCATTAAGCACGGATCTGGAAGTGTCATGGTTTGGGGCTGTATGTCCGCCACAGGACCTGGACAGCTAGTTTTTATAGATGGTATAATGGACCAGTTGAAGTACATAACCATTTTAAGGGAAAATTTGGCTCCGAGCGTAGAAAAATTAGGCATTTCGGAAAACTATAAGTTCTACAAAGATAATTATCCGAAGCACAAAGCGCATAATATACGGATGTGGCTACTGTATAATTATCCCCATGTTATGGAAACTACCCCCCCCCCCCCCCCCCCCCAGTCTACAGACATTAACGTGATAGAGAATTTATGGTCTCATTTGGAAAATAAATTGAAGTCTCGGACAATTTCCAATATCAGTAAGCTAAAGATTGCTCTAAAGGAAGAATGGGAACAAATTGATCCAGCTTACTGCAAAAAACTCGTGGAATCAATGCCAAAGCGATTAGAAGCTGTACGTAAGAGCAAAGGAATGCCCACAAAGTATTAGATTGGCCAAAATATTAAATGCACCTACCATATTAAAAAGTGTCCGATTATTAATTTGATCCATATTTTTAACTTAATATGATTTTGTTGTTGTTTCTCTTAGAATTGAGATTTTGTTTTTAAATATTGTTAGCGTTTTTATAAGCCAAAAATAACTAAGTGAATTACATTAATAAATTTTTTTAGTTTTTTGAAAAAATCTTGTGTATTTACTCGAAATTCTTATAACTCGTTGTTGTCCGGTTATTAAATTGAGCCACTGTATGTACATATTTTCAGCTTTTTGTTAACCATTAGTTAAACAATCAAATGTTATTGGTTAACTACTAGTTAGGCAACGGCTGTAGCGTTGAAAATTATTAATTACATTTATTTTTGCTTGTGAAAATTACTATCATAAATTGTAGACAGACGCTGCCACGCATCGTCTTTTTGTTCAGCAGTAACACTATCATTTTTTTTTTTTTTTTATATAACATTTTGGTATTGTCCAACCAGGTTATATTTTCTTTTATAAAGTAAGAAAACATAAAAAAATGTAAAAAGCACTGCTACCAACATTGAAATTTATAATTTTGATAGAGTTAACATTATTTACTCTGCTTAAAATTTTTAGTTAAGCAATATATTTAGTCAATTCACAAGGTATCCTAACATGTCATATTGTCAAAATGTCCTAATATTTCACAATGGTTTAAAAATATTGTTGTTGGTTTGTTAACAAAAAGTGTCTTAAATAAATAGAACGTTGCTTGCTGTGTTTATTGTGCTGTCGTAATTAATCAGAAAAGTCCAGCGCTGAGCGGCTGAGCCGTACAACAATATTTTTAAACCATTGTGAAATATTAGGACATTTTGACAATATGACATGTTAGGATACCTTGTGAATTGACTAATTGTAAATATGAAATGTTAGTTAATCAATAGTTGTCATTTTAGTTTACTTACTAATAAATAACTAATGACTTAATTTGGGCCTAAATGGTCCAGTTTTTGATTTTAACTATTTTTATTTAGGTCAAAAAATGTTTTTTTTTCGATTTCTGAAAAATTAAGTTTTTTGACTTGAGTCATTTTTGAACTAGGTGCGCGATATGATAGATATCAAATTTATATTGATAGATAATATTTAAATATGAAATGCATCGATTATAACATAAATAACCACTTTGACACAATAGAACACTTCGTTTATCGCTTAATTGTATTTTGAAAGTGTTTTATTTGGAAACCACAATAACTCTCTATATTGTGTGCGAAGTGAGAAAGCTTTAAAACTAGAAGGTATTAAATGAAAATAACTTAGGATATAAACAGAAAGAATGTAATGTCGTAAAAATTATTTAAAAATAGAAATTATATGTATCGAGAAAAGAGTTGCTTAGCTTCTTTTGTTCACAGATAGGGAATTAACAGTATTAGGGTTTCTACCAAATATTAAACAAGTTTTGTTAAGAAATATTGGTAATATTTCACTATTTTTAAGGAATTGAAAAAATAGGTACATATTGGAATTATTGGTATATTTTACACTGTGATTTCAAATTTGTAACGTTTCCTTTTGAATCGAAATATTTGTAATCCGTCGTGGACTGTAGTTCGATTTTAATGAAAGTCTATAGGTATAAAATGGAGAAAGTAGGTCAATGTGGTTTATGATTTTTTTTATTTTATAAGATTTATGTACATTGTCTGACATATTGCATTCAAACATATTTAAATCATTTAAAGGAATTCAAAACTCAATAGGAATAAATTCAACTGGTAATTAACTTTTTTTGAAGTCAAGCTTTAAGAATTAAGCAAATATTTCACTCAATAGGAATTGAAATGCCGAATTAGTTATTCTGTAATGTCTTATTCTATTTTGTAAAAAGAGAACTAAGAAACTCTTTCTTTCGAACACAGAGATATGTTATGCGTTCAAAATAAAATTTTAAGTGTTTAATAACAAAAGTGGACATTTTAAAAATTTTTAAAAGTTTTTCAACCATTCCAACTGATTCTTGTCTTTTTGGCATGATTAATCCGAATATAATTTCAGTTTTCTCCCATCAAGTCACATTTATCAGATAACGTTATATTTGTGTTTTTCGCTTTATCTTCACTTTCAGCGTTATATCTTTTTTTATTATAGGATTTAAAGATTTGTGTCATCAAATGGACTATAAATACATTAAACTATTAATTTAGTTGTTAATTGTGGTACAAAACATCTTCCGAAATGGCAATAATTGGTGAAAAATTATAACTATAACTCAAGCACAAAAGTACCATTAACTTTTAAATGCTCAAATTCGGATTTAGCATGTCAAAAAACATAAGAATTAGTTGAAATTAAAAAAAAAAACTTTTTCAATGTGTTATGTATAAACCATAAAATTTTAATAAAAAAAAAAAACAAAATCCAATTAAGAATAAAAATTAATTAAAAAAAAAAAAAAAAAAAAAAAAAAAAAAGTTATACGATATTTTATAGTTTTTTTTGCTGACAATATTACAATCTGTATAAATGTGTATGTGTGTATGGTGAGATATTTTTTATGTTTCCAGTTTATATGTTGTTTTAAAAAACGCTATATATTTGATTATATTTTGCTTACATTAGTTTTGTTTTTGTGGTTTTCTTTTTAAGATGGTGTAATTTTTTATATTTTGTTATATACTTACTATATATGGTTGAACGCTTATTTCTCTATATATGTATATGTATTTTGTCATATTCAATTCAAACGGACGTAACTAAACTTTTATAATATAGTCGAAGCAAAAAACTTTAAAAATCTAAATAAATAAAGTTATATTGGCATTTTTCAAATTTTGCGTATAGTTCATAATTAAGTGTACATAATTCGATAGAACTAACGACAATCAATTAAAAACACGTTTTCAAAATTTGGTGTAGTTACGTCCCTTTGCAATAAAGATGACGACTTATACACATATCATTTTAATTGAAGCTTAACTAAATATTTAATTTATTAACTTTGCTTGTGTTTTATTTGCTTTTTTGGAAAATAAACTGGCTAATTTAGTTGCCAGCTGTCACTTCTATTGATGTAGGTTTTATAGTTGCGCTTACCGCCACTGTGGTGATATCTTTGTCATCAATACACAATGAAGAACTTTTTGTTAAAAATTCAGTATTTAATAATGAAGATGTTGATGTTTTATCTACGTTTTTGGCCAAATTTTCTGTTTCTGCTAATAATGGTAGTGTTGGTGTTATTGGTTTAGCTGGTCCACTGTTATTGTCATGTTCAATAACTGCCACTAAATGCGCCGGGTCTAAAGTTTGCGCTAATTCTTTATAAGACATGCAACTATTGTGGGCATTATCTATAGCTGGTGTATTATTCGATGAGCTTGTTACTGGCAAGTTGCTAACACTATCATTAACCTGTGTTGTACACGCTGTTGATGTTACGTTCTTATCTGTGGCTCCTATGCTTTGTGAAATAGCCACTAAGGCTGTTGTTGCATTACGATTATGTTGTAGTAAATCATTTATTTGCGATAGTCTTGAGGAACTGGCTAAAGGGGTGGAAAGACTTATAAAACTTGCACTATGATCATTTTCCAATGATGTCGTACCATTAACAATACAAGAGGGAGCTGTTGTAGTCTCTAAGCTTGTCAAACTACTTACACTATGATAGACTCCCGAAGCTTCTGTTGTTGTGGCTGTACCATAGGGTGGTATAGAAGGTACAGCACATGAGCTATAAGTGTTAGATGTAATAAGGGATGTGGTGTTACTGTTTCTATTAATGTAAGGGGTATTGTGGTAAGAATTGTAGGGAGATGCCTGTAAAAATTATTGGAAAACACAATAAACTTATTGAAGTAATTTGTTGTTTAATTCTTTAAACTCACTTGTGTTTGCACATTTCCATAATGATACGTTGGCACTGGCATTAGTTCCCCATAAGATGGTGTAGCTATAGTGGTTCCACTAAAAAGTCCTGTATCCAAACTATCAATACCATACTGCGATGTAGATGTCGTGTTATTTGCACTACCATTGTGTGTCATTTCTAATGAAGTTTGTTGTCCATACAGACCGTTGGATGTGGAAGGTGATTGCGAGTGATAGTATGGATTGCTAGCCGTTTGTGGATGGAGTTCGGAGGCAGTGTTGTAAGCCGGTGATGCATAACCCGAACTATAGTTCGATTGCGGTTGCAAATGGGATTGATAAAACGAGGAAGGAGTTGGTTGCATAGGTGAGGCAACAGCAGAAGAATAAGGATTTTGTTGTTGACGATTCTCCATTTCCAAACGCATTAGAGTGTGTATGTAATGTGTGCGAACACGAGTCGGATTAAATTCCACACGTCCAATTGTATTGCCACAGGCATCACGAGAGCAGCCACAAGGAAACATATCACGATCAACTTGACATTTAATGCCAGATTGAGAACAAGCACATGTCTCAGGATCACAAAAATCGCGACAAGAACAACCACAAACCTCTCGACTATTGCGTATATTACGGCATTCAGCCTTTTCACTGGGATCTATTTTACGTATACCAGCAGCCTTCAGCAAAGCTCTCCGCTGTTTGGGTGACACTGGCTGTAGAAAACCATTGGTTTCACCATCTAAATCAGAGCCACTACCCTCACTTAAATAGTCTTCCTCGGATTCCTCGCTGTCATCACTTGAGCTTCCTCTAGGACTTATTTCCTGTAACTGCATACGATGAGCTCTTCGCAGCTCAGCTGCATGTTCAGCTAATGTTAAAGTTTTTAAAGCCACGTGTCTGGCTCCCATGCCCAAAGTACAACCACCCGCAGATGGTATACAACTAAAGCCCTGTTGTCGCGGAAAATAATAGACCTGTACCGTATCGAAATTAATTGAACGCTTTGGTTTCTTTTGTATACTAACAAGTAGAGAGCTATGATCACAAACTGAAGAAATCGTAGACGATAAAGTACCAAAACCTTCTACTACATCATCAACTTCCAAACGTCGTTTTAAATTTGATCTGTATGGTTTAAGAAGGTCCTTTGGTAGTGATTTTGTTAATTCTAGCACATTTGTGTTTTCCTTTTCTTTTATTTTTATCTGATTAGGAGTCTGAATGGGTGTCGCTGTTGTTATGTTCAATTGGCTAGTATCAGTAATACTTGTGGTGGTGGAGTGTAAAGCGGAGGTTTCACTACCTAAACCAGAATCTGAACCCTCGCCATTACGTTCCTCCTTTTCAGGTGTAACTTCCGATGCATTACCTTTGAGTAACTCTTTACCACTGCAAGATGGTTGATTATCATCTAGATCAGTTTTAAGCCACTGTAAATCATCTTCGGTGGTTGTTCTGGTATCATCATCTTGTGAGTTCTGTGAATTATTGAGTAAATTCAATTTCTCTAAAGCAGCAGCTTTATCGGCAATAAAAGCTTCTTGCTCTTCACTGGCTATAGATAAAGGATCGTCCGCGGTATTGTTTGTATCGATAGAAGTCGTAGAAGCATTGAGATCCACTTCATCTAAAACAATTACATTGCTGTCTGAAAATATAAAATTTTACAAGAAAAATTCAAAATTAAATTGTTATGCTTATTATTAAATATATAAAATTTTTCTAATACCACTTACTTTTAAAATTATGCAAATCTAAGAATGGCTCTTCTTCATCCTCATCGTCTTCATAATCATCATCAATATCGATGACATCATTTTGTTCGTTTTCGGTTTCAACATCTTTGTTTTCGTCTACTTCAACATCTGAATCTATTATTTGTTCGTCCTGCGTTTTACATTTATCAAATTCTTCTTTCTCCTTGGTTTGTATATCACCTTTTGTTAACATATCTTTTTCGAGAGCTTCTTCTACACTTCCCACCGAACAAAACTCATCAGCTTGTTGATTAGAACAAGGTGATGAAATCGTACACAATACTTCCATTGGATCATTCCTAAAATCATCTAATTCATCTTCTATTGGGCTTAAGGCCTGGTTACGATTAAAATCATGACTAATAACAACACCGCTACTAGCGTTTACAAATTTTTTCACTTCTAGAATTTCACTGCCACTTGTGGCTGAAGCTTTCACTGGTTTTTTCAACATAATACTTCTTTCGATTTGTGCCTCTATGTCTTCATCTTCAAGATCACAGGAATTTTCTGTGGATACTGTTGACGTTGTTATTAAATTGGTAGTTTTTGTTTCAGGGTCTTTTATATCTGTACTAGAATCATGGGATTCTTCGCATTTTTTTTCTTCGGCTTCTTCTTTATTTGTAACACTATTTTCATTTTTTTCAATTTCTTTCGGAATATTACTTCCCGTTTTCATATCTACGTTTTCTGTTACTGGCTCTATATTTTCTGTTTCCATTCTTGCTGATTCTTCGTTTCCACTATTTCCACCAAATATTGAATTACCAGTTGCATTCTTTTGTATATATGTTATAAAGTTTTTGATAGGTGTAAACATTCTCTTTTCAAGCTTAGCTAAAGCTTACCTAAATATTTGTATTCAGATAGTAATTTTCAATGCGCATTTTTGACCTGAAATGAAAAGAAATATTGTTGATCGTTATTATTCTGTTTTCTTATCCTTATTTAAGATTTTATTAACCGTAACTTGGGCAGTATTTACATTTGTAAATATTCAATTTTTATAATTTCTATAATTTTTACATTTAAGGTTCTATGGGGTTATGATTCGGACTCAGTGACTAATTTTTCAATGTGAGGAAAAACATGAAAAATTCGTCACTGAGTCCAAATAGAACCTTAAATGTTAAAATTATAGCAATTTTAAAAATTGAATATTTACAGATGTAAATAGAGCAGAGCCTAAGTTAGGGTTAAATATTTAATTGCAATATTACGAGATTTTACTTTAAAGTATTACAGAAATTAACATCTTAATTAAATAACGAAACTACAATAAATTTGACAATCAAAAAACCTTGTATTTATTCAGTTTTATAAGAAATTTTAAAAACAATCACTAATTGCTACTCTTTATAACAAAAGAGTCTATTAGTGATTATGTAGCAAATTTCTTAGACGTTCTGCATTTTAAAACAAGTAAAAAAGTATAGTCGGCCAAGCCCGACTGTTTGATACCCTACACCACAGTATATAAAAGGAATTTTTGTTAGTGTACCCTATTTGGGACCCATTGAAAATCATAGACCCGCCGAAACAAAATTATGTTATGAGGTTAATTTTCATATAAACGTTCTTTGTGGAGAATATTATTTAGATATCTTTGTCTATTTGAGATTTTAGGATGAGGGTTTATATATCTATGGTTAATTTTGCATCTACCAGGACACTTTTTTTTCTTGACATTGTAGCTAAAAGTTATTATCGCCAATTTGGCATTAAAAGCTATTTTCAGTTTTTAATAGGTGTAAACATTCTCTTTTCAAGCTTAGCTAAAGCTTACCTTAATATTTGTGTTCAGATAGTAATATGGTAGAAAGATGATTTTGATTGCAATAAAATAAGTTTGGACCAAATAGAATCTAAATAACAACATAATAAGATGGTTTATGTGCACAAAAATCATATTCCGGAAATAATTTTGTATGGGAGCTACAAAATTATGGAACTATGCGCCCAATTTTTAGGCTCCACGAAAAGCCCCCAATGAAATAAATCCCAGGGAATAACCCCCATTGAAATAAACCCCAAAAAATAGGAAATAACACCCAAAAACGGTGAATGAAATAACATCGAAAAATAAATGAAATAAACCCCAAAGCGAAAACGAAACAACCCCTAATATTTGGTAGTTATTGCATATGAAATAACACCCAATGATGAATATGAAATGACCCCCAATGAAATAAACCCCATCAGCAACAAAAATGAAATTATGCCCAAAATTCATAAAAGAGTCAGTTTCACCAAGGAACAACTTCGAAAGTGTGCCAGCATTCATAATCAATTTTTTTTTTGGTGAAGGAACATACAAAGCTCGTTTAATATTGACTACTTTTGGTTTTGTGAATGGACTAAGTCCAGTACAGTTATTTTCCCTTATACGATGGAGGCTATTTCAGATCAGCCACCAACGAACTATCCTAAAACTTTACGAATGGATTGAAAATCCAACTCATGTGGGACGTTATTATAGTTACAATGTTGTAAAGAAGGCAATAATTTTCTGTAATGGAGATGTGAGGAAGTATGGACAAAGAATTGTTTAATATTTCCAATATATTTATTTTTGAAACCCAACTACCAAAAAATTATTTTCATGTTCATACATAAAAAAAAAACTTACATTATACGTAAGGAATGGTAAAAAAACAAAATGGTTGCTCATGAATTCAAGATGGAGAAAATATACGCTGTATGTAATATTACATGGATTAGTTTTTACCTCTTACATAAAAACTTGGATAACGTCGTCTACTGCAGCATGACAAATAGGGCAATTATATGTTTGGAGTCCACTACCGATAGTTTCCCGTTGAAGCTTTAGTACGCACTCGTTACATATTTTTAAATGCTTACAGGGCATAAGCACTGTATTAGCCTCCACTACCAAACAAACAACGCACAACTTTCTACGAGTAGGTTCCTGCGGCGGTTCAGAAATATTTATTTCATCATCCTTAACCTCAATATACTCTATGGCTTCGAATAAATCTTCGTCCGGTTCCATGCCAGTACATATTGGGAAATGCCATTCGATTCAAAAATATTGCTGCAGTTATTTTACCGCCCGTAGATCGTTGTAGGTAGCCCTGCTCTATTTTTGCAGTTCCGAGGACAATTTGCCTTTTACGTTTGGCCTTTACACAACTACCTGCACTGTTCACAAGCAAATCAATTTTTCACTTAAAGAATATAGCAAATTGCTATTTCTTTGTTTTCCACCAACAATTTCGAATTCCATTTTTTTTAAATATTAACACGGGATGATGTAAAGCGTCCAAACTTTGGTGCACAACTGAAAATATTTTATGTTTTACAACAACTCAACTCAACATGCAAGGCAGATTGTACTCATATGTTGACACTGTTATTCCAAAAAACAGTTACTTGAATTCTCAAAAAAAAAAAAGGAAAAAGATCAAACTAAGCAAATAAAATGAAATAACCCCCAAAAACCAACAGCTTTAAAAATGAATTAACCCTCGAATAAAAAATGATATAACACCCAAATTATACACGCTATGAAACAAGCCCCGAATTTTAAAAATTTGTTGGGTGTTATTTCATTGGAGATTATTTCATAATTTGAAAACCCCAAATGAGGAATGAAATAATTCCCAAAAAAAATGAAAAATGGCCCAAAAAAATTGGGAGTTATTTCATATGTAATAACGCCCAAAAATGTATGAAAAAATTTTGGGAAATATTTCATTTCTCGTTTGGGGGTTATTTCATTTGGGGGCTTTTCGTGGAGCCAATTTTTAATTAGCTTGGCCCTTGTGCAATAAGAACCGAAATTGCGACCTGTACTTTGCGCACAAGGTTACATGGGCAGCCAGCCAGCCGGACGGGCATCGTTAGATCGACTTAGAAAGTGATTCTCAGTCGATCGGTATACTTTAAGGGTCTATGACCAATATTTTAGGGTGTTACACACATCAGCACAAATGCATTATACCCTCTCCACTATTGTGGTGTTGGTATAATAAATGACAGTCAATTTTCCTGCAAATGAATTAAACACTCTAGACCGTGTTTAAACCAAAATTTAGCATGAATTCAGAATGGGCATTATTTATAATAAGGGTAATCACGATAGACATTGTGCAAATTTGAACTTTGTAAATTTTCAGTGCATATTATGATTGATCGTGAGCATACCACTTTTATTTTTGGTGCAAATGTGCTATTCAAGGCGAATTCAACTACAGGTGGTGTCGAAACGCCATCTTATTTTGAAATTTCGAGCCAATTTGTTTAGATTTGTTAGTATTTTGTTAGCAATGGTTGACATTTTAGACCGTAAACACTAACAATGCAATGCAACAAACCCTATGTTGTTTCTGTTGTTTTTGGATTGTTGTAGTTTCGAAATCACCTGTAGTTGAATTCGCCTTGGTGCTATTTTTCTAAAAATTTATTCTGGCAACACAAAAAACTTCTGGCAGCACTACCATAAGTTGTGAAAAAATCTTAATTTGTTTACAATTATGCACTAAACCAGTGAAAAATTATTTTCTTTTTTACAAATAAAAAAATATGGCAGAAGTTGTTGTTTGCTTTTATTTGCAACTGAGCAAATATGCACTACTACTTTTGCTCAAGTTTTTTTTTAGTGCAAACGAAGTAAAATGAAGCAAATTGCAAATACGAGTAGGTACATTTTGTTGTTGTGCAAATGTGTGCATTTTTGCACCCATCGTGATTACCCTTAATGTTTAATCCATTTGCTAAACGTATGTTGACTCACAATCAAACACTGATGGCCTTTTTCCGAGTACTTTAAGTGTTCGTTACACAAAAAATTTATCTGGAAACCCGGTTTTAACGAACATTTGCTGCCGTATTCATAAAAAATTAAAATTAATCTGAATTGTATTTTAAGAAAATGTTGTATGAAAACTTGGCTTTAAAATACATTTTTAATACGGGAGTAAAAGTTCAAATAGGGCGTATGTGTTTAGAAAACAGCTATAGGTATAATGTACCAAAGTATATTGTAAGAAAGGGAAACACTTTATCAGAAACGTCGTAAATACACCAGAGCTGGGGCAAATTATGGCATTCGATATTTTTATTGTTATATTTTTACTGTTATATTTTTATGTTCGTATTTAATAACAAATGTAATTGTTCAGATTGGCAATAAATTACTTCGGTATGCTAGTGAGATATAGGAATAATTTAAAAACTAACTGGCAAATAAATCAATCACATCCTATTGTATTTTTTACGTTAAATTCGTTTTAAGTTTTAGTAAATTATTTATTGGCCACAGATGTTAAAAGTGAATTTCAGAAAGTTTATGGAAAAAATCAATAATGAACTTTTATTTCTGCAAAAAAGAAAAAAAATGGAAAATAACAATTATGTCTGCAAAAAAATACAAAAAAAAAAAAAAAATAACGAGGGACTTATTGTAAGAATATTATACTCAAGCCTCCTGAGTTGAAAAACTGATTATCTTAGTTTTTTATTAAAAAATTATATTTCCAACAAAAGCTTCAACCGCACGAACTTTTTAATAGTCAGTTTTTGTCTTAAAGATCGTCGATTAAATTTAAATTAATCTTTGAAAGTCGTTTTTGAGTAATTGATTATTTTTTTTTTGTTTGCTAGTTTAAACGCTCAGAGTTGGCGGTTTAAACTGGCGAGAGGATTATTAAAAGTACGTACAGCTGATAAAAAAAATATTACTTATTAAAGTACACAAGTAAAAACTATTGTAGAAAATTATAAAATGCACTTTTCAAATGATCAGGAATATTAAAAGCATTTCAGCAAAAAGTTCTAAATCTTTTTAATTTATTTAATGACAAAGAATTTGTTGAATAATTCAGATTGACCAAACATTCAATAGTGACCTTGTTTTTATCAACAAGTTAGATAAAATATTTCTTGATCGTTTTGATCCTTTTTCTATTTTTTACTTATCAAAAAAATTTCAATGAAAATCCGGTATTTTATTGTTAATTTTGTTCAGTGATGAAGCACATTGTTGGCTCAGTAGATGCGTTAATAAACAAAATTGCCGTATTTGGACTGATGAGCAACCCGAAGAGTACCAAGAGCTACAATTACATCCATTAAAATCAACGGTATGGTGTGGTTAATGGGCTGGTGGAATCATTGGTAAATATTTCTTAAAAAATGTGAAAAATCAGAATGATAGGGTCAATATTAACCGTTATCTCACCATGTTAATGGAATAAATAAATAAATAAATAAATAAATAAATATGTGCTTCCCGAAGCTTGAGCGAATGGTCTCAGTGAGTTCTGGTTTCAACAAGACAGCAATACGAGCCATACAGCGCATAAAACAATGACCTTGTTGTTGAGAAATAATTCTGGTGAGCACTTAATTTTACGTTTTGCTACCGTAAATCGGCCACCTAGATCGTGCGATATAACACGTTTGGACTATTTTCTCTGGGGATATGAAAAGTCTGAGGTCTTCAGGAGTAATCCCAGCTTCGATTGACGTTTTGAAAGCCAACATTATTCGTGTTATTTGCGAGATTCTAGTCGTTATGCTCGAACCTCAGACGTTGTCATAGCCAACATTTACATGATATCATTTTCAAACAGTTAATGCAATAAAATGTTCTTTAAACCGATAATAAACATGTTAATTTCACCTTCAAATGTATGTGTTTTATTTAACATTATAAATCAAACCTCACGAAGAATCACCCGATACATTAAACAAATCATAATTCATATAGCAATGTTAAAAGTTTTAAATGTTCACTCAAAAAAATTAAAAAGGGATAACGGTAGTTTAAGGCCCTAATCATGTAAAAAGCAACGCAACGCCAAAGAATTATATTGAGACACAAACCATGTCATAAATATTTTGTAATTTTGTTGTTTCTTTCTACAGAAATTCACATTGCGTTTAATATTTCAAACGCTGCATAGCTTGTGACGTTTAAAATTTTAAAACGGTACACGAATTTCTGTAAAAAGCAGCAACAAAATTACAAAATATTTATGACATTGTTTGAACTTTCAGTATAATTCTTTGGCGTTGCGTTGCGTTTTACATGATTAGGGCCTAATTTTATTATAAGATTAATTAATCTTTTTACTAATCCTGGTTTAATCTTAAAGTAAAAAACTGGCTCTAAGTCAAACGTTTGATCTTCGCATATAAAAATCTTTGGTTATTAACGAAACTCTTTGACTTGTCAGCACATATTACGATTTTATAAGGCAAGAAAAAATCATGCTTGGGGTGTAAGAGAAATGTGTTTTATAAAGATAACGATAAGGATAAAGATATCTTTTAAAAAAAACAGGGTTAGAAAAGGTTTATTAAACAAATTTTCTTATAAAATCCATTTCCTTTTATAAAACTTCATAATCTTCTCTTCTATTATATAAAAATTTATTTTTAGTTGTTCGTCTGTTGTGCGTGGCCAAACCGCATACCCGAACGCGATAAAATTAGGTCTATTTACTCTGTGCACCTCCGGGAAGGTTAAAAAAAAGTAGGTGGGAGAGTTTAGGCCAACCCATACAAATACATTCTAGATTTCTGCACATCTAGAGAATGCTTACAGCTAAAGTTTCCAAATTTGGTACAATAAGCTTGGTTGTCAATACGCAACATCTGTTAAAAAGTGGGCTGAATTTTTTAAGTGGGCGTGGTACCTGACATCTATATATATATAAAATAGGATGTGTGTATGTATGTATGTATGTAACGTATGGACTCCAAAACGGCTGGGCCGACTTTGATGAAATTTTCAGGGAATCTTCAGAATATTCAGGCGGGTGACACTGTGAAGTCTGATTTCTTTAAAATGATCGCCATGGTCCAACTTAGGTTTTTACGGAAAGAAAATTTTACCCGCCCACTTTTACGCCCACTTTTTTCGATTTACCTAAAATCAGAAAACGGCTCCATCGAGTTGACTAATTTTTCTTTCAAATGTTCGTATTAATCAACTCTAAGTTTTCATCGAAAAAAAAATTTAGCACGCCTACTTTTACGCCCACTTTTTCTATTAAGCGCATAACTGGAGAACGGCTTGACCGATTTTTTCTTTAAAATGATCGCCATGGTCCAACTTAGGTTTTTACGGAAAGAAAATTTTGCCTCGCCCACTTTTACGCCCACTTTTTTCGTAAGAAAAACTTTATGATAGGTATTTCATGGATTTTTATTTAAAGGCCGTAAATTTCGTTTAAAGATCAATTTAAATCGTCTGGTAATACAACACTAATGTTTGCTTAGGGCCAGCAACGCGGAACGGGTCAGCTAGTACAATATTAATTTCTATATCTCTTAACAAAGGAAACATTAAGAATTGTTAAATTTGGTAAAAATAACTTCGTCATCCAGCGAGATCTGTATTAAAAAAATTTACTAATTTTATTTCAATGAGTGTAGCGAAGCGCACATTTCTTTTAAATAAGGCAGAAATTATTTTAGAAATAAGGGAATAAATGTTACTTATTTGTAAGGATGTAACGAAACGCCTTTTTGCTGATACGATACCGATACTCAAAAATAAATATCGGCGATACAGATACCGATACGAATAAAAAATTTAAATTCAAGGTAAATTTAATAACACTCAAGTAAAGTAATTTCTTTATTATACAAAATTATAGAGTAAGAGGTTATTAATATTTAAAAAGCAGTAGTAAACACGTGCGTTCGTTAACCAGAATAAAACAGTTGACGAAACTCTATCTGTCTCTTTCTCTCACTCGGCAAATTCAATCATTTACAATACATAGGAAACGGCACTCACGCTTTGTAGTATATATTGAAATAATGGCTGATTTCATAAACGCAGTATTGCAAAGCATCACTTAAAACAAATGCGTTGACAAGGCTTCACAAATAAAAAAACAATGCACAAATTTTAAAATAGAGAGAGAAAAAGAAAAAAATATAATCGTTATGATAATGAAAGCATTTGGTAGGTTTTGAAGACGCACTGCAAGATTCCGAAGCGCAAAGTGATCAAGTAAAAGATGAAACTAGAAGTATTGATGATAGTTTTGAAGATGTCGTGGAAGAAGATAAACCGCAAAGCAATAAATGTCTGCAAGATGAAGAGTTTGATAATGATATACCAAATGTGAAACGTTTGCGTTATCGTACAATCATTATTGATAACATACAACGTAATGATATTGTACTTATTTCACAATAATTTATTATTAAAATTCAAACTCCTAATACATACAAAGAGGCAATAGAAAGTGAACAAATGGAAGAGCGGAAGAATGCTATGAAATTGGAAATGAATTCGTTAATGCAAAATCAGACTTGGGAACTTAAAGAATTACCAAAAGGCTTAAAAGCTCTTCCAGGAAAATGAGTTTACAAAATTAAAAATTAACAAAAGCGGATGGTACTGTAGATAAATATAAAGCTAGATTGGTTTAAAAGATTTTAATCAAAAGAAGGGCATTGACTATGATCAAACATTTAGTTCTGTGGCCAGAATGTAAACTATACGTTCAACTATTAGCATTGCTGCAACTGGAGGTTTACACTTGGTCCAATTCGATGTTTCGACAGCATTATTATATGGTGAGTTAGAAGAAAATATATTTATAAAACAGCCTGAAGGTTTTAATAATTGGTCAAATCGAGTATGACATTTGAAGTGAAGTTTATATGGACTTAAGCAAGCTCCTAGGATGTAGAATAATCGAATTGGAAACTATTAAAAAAAACTTGGATTTAAAACCAGCAAAGCAGATACTTGTTTATATATAAGGGAAAAGAGTGGACACAAAATAAAACTTGCATTATACGTTGAGGATGGACTAGTTGCAGATTCAAACAAAAATGATTTAAATCATTTTATAAAAGAATTCAAGATTGTTATCAAGGAAGCTTCGTATTTCTTGGGTCTAGAAATTGAGAAAAATGAAAACTATATGAAAATACACCAAAAAGCATATGCCAAGAAGATTTTAGAGAAATTTAACTTTTCAGATGTTCGTCCAGTTTCTGCACCAATGGAGAAGATTTCTGATACTCATAAAGAAAAAGAAAATACTGAATTTCCATACAGATATGTAGTTGGTGGTTTAATGTATTTAATTTTGGGAACGAGGATTGACTTAGCATACAGTGTAAGTTATTTGTCAAGATCTTTAGGAAATCCAAATAAAGAAGATGTCCAACGAGTTAAGCGTGTTTTGCGATACCTAGCAGGAACCTTAAATGTTGGAATAGTTTATAATAAAAAGGGACCCATGTTACTAGAATGTTTAAGTGATGCAGATTTTGGTGGATGTCTTACAACTGGTCGTACAACGAGAAGAGATGACGGGTGAAGTGCGGCGTTTCGCCGCAGGATGGACAAGTGTCGGAGGGGTGATCTGGCTCCTCGAAATGACACATAGGATTGTCGGCCCGAAAGATAATTCGACATTTAGCGTTTGAGGGTGTTCGGTAGTGTGGACTCGAAAATGTCCTTGAGCAGGGTGGTGTAATTAACGGTATCAAATGCCTTCGATAGGTCCAGGGCTACCATTATGGACCTCTTGTGGGGTCTTTTACTGTTCAATCCTTTTGTGATTTTGGAGGTTTTTTCGCAGCGCCGTTGTGGTGCTCCTACCCGGTCGGAAGCCGTGCTGTTAATCCGCTAGGTGGAGGTGTTCAGCAAATATTGGAAGCAGTATGGGTTCCAGAAGCTTAACAACAGGTGAGAGGATGGTGATGGGCCTATATGAGTCTTCATTACCTGGTTTTGGTACCGGTGTTATCTTCCCACGCTTCCACATATCTGGTACCTCTAGGGTTTCTATGCTAAGTTTAAGAAGGTGTGCCAGGTATCTCGCAAAATTTTCGCGGTAGAACTTTTTGCCGTTCTAATGGCCTCTAGGATGTTTTCCTTCGTATGTTTGGAATAGTGAGGTTGGGTTCATTAGCGAGGCTATGTGTGTCGCGTTTTTACTTCCTACAGCCTCTCTTCGGTTCTTGCGGGTGTTCCGCGAATTGACGGTTGAAGTCCGTTGCACATTTCCTTCCCGTCTCAAGGAGTGTGCCACCCAAAGGTGATGGTGGTCTTCTTGTTATTACGGTTGTGATAGTGGTCTTCTTGTTCTTGTAGTGTGATCTTTTAAGTGTTCAATAATTATTTAAAACAGGGAAAAGTATTGAAATAATGGTTTTTAAAAAGACTGTGCTGGAAATTTACACTTTTTTGAGAAAATCTGGGTACTTGGCGTTTTAACATAATTCGGTTACGCTGAATATAGTGGTGCTAACGGTTTTTTTTTTGGTTAGTTCTGGTTTTCGAGGTATACCGTTATTTCGAAAATAGAGGAATTCGCATAGCATATAATCGCGTACCTCAAAAACGATTTAGTTTATTGAGCAAACTGAATAAACCGAAATTCCACAATAAAATGTTTTCTCATATGCGCATTCGTGTTAGAAACAACATTTTTTTTTTTTTTTTTTTTTTTTTTTGAAAAAAGAATTATTTTTTATCAACATTCATCAAAAATAGAAAAGTGCAACTATGCTTCTAACATATAAAAAACGAAGTTGCAAACAAAACAAGCCATAAACGATTATTCACAAAAGACGAAAACTTTTAATTTATTTAAGCATTTCATAAAACGCAATAAAGGGCAAGTATGTCTCGAGAAAATATTATGAACAAAAAACTAATTGAGGTTGGTCATATATTATATCCCACTAGGGGCGACTCATGGGCAAATATGGCAGTTTTTTTCAATATATTTCTAGTTTGAATTGTGCATTATGTCTCCCATAATGAATGGAATAGCGGGTTGGTATGTTAGAAATAATGATTGGGATGAAAAAGAAAGTGGTGTTGGTCATACATTTGACTCATCTAGGGGCATTTAAGAATTTTATTAAACCGCCATATTTGTATGGATGAAAATCTTAAATTTGGCCCCTGTAGTACCTAGGAAATTTAATTGTGGAATTTCGAGCTAACCTAAAAACGGTTAGCACCACTGGATTCAGCGTTCCCGAATTGTACTTAAACGCCAGGTGCCCGGCTTTTCTGTTTTTCAGTTAGCACAGTGTAATTAATGCACCTGTTCAAGTTTTACTTTTATATATATTCTCATAAAAACAACCCAGCTAGCATAGGCTGTTTGTTAGACGATTATGTTCAATATACAACTCCTAAAAGAGTCTTCTGATGGTTATCCGACGAGTTACAAAAACAAAAAAATCTACACTTTTTTTTATTTATTACTTTTTTATATATTTTTGACACGCGCGTTTATTAATCTAGGAATGAACCTTTTGCGACTCTGTAAGAGTCATATAAGAATTACTGAGCTACCTAAATAAGAGCGTTTTTGAAATATGAAAATTCTATTGCCCATACAATTTCAATAAAACAAACCGACCTAAGGATCTGTAAAATAAGATTTGCCGACAGGATGGTGTTGATTTCGCGGCCTTAAGATTTGATTGTTTGATATAAATTGTATGAAGAAGTTTTGACATGAAAAATACGCTTGATGCCCTTATTTAGGTAGCTCAGTTATACAGCTGAGCATTTCACGAGTCGTAAAATAATCCCTACGTGAGTCTCATACGACCCTTGGCATGCTTTTTGAAAGATTCGTTAGATAATCTCCACATACATCATAAACGATTCCCTTTATGATTAATATAATAGTCGTTTGCTGTTTTATGGAAGAATCTCTCATACGAATCAGCACGTGTAACAGTTTTTCCCGTGCGAGGAATCGTCTACAATTAAAAAATGAGCTCGTCAACGATCAAAAACACTCGTCATGAGATTCCCAGTAGATTCCTAGACGATTTAAAATGCTAGCTGGGAACAATGTATGTTTTTATGTCTCATAATAATTTTTGTCTAATATTTTTTACTTGAATAAAAACTTTCTTACAATAATTTAAAATATTAATAAGATTTTTGTTTAAAAAATAAAGTATTATCAACTTTTGCGGAGCTTGAAGCAGATCTGCATTTGACAACTTAAGGATTTCTGCTTACATTTTGGGATAACATTCAATTGCGCCAGTAAGCAAGTGGACCTGCCTCTAAAAAAATTAGAAGATCTAACGTATATCTACACTTCTTCTTTAGCTGACCCACAGCTTACGATGGACAGAGGATTATCCTTCCACATTCGGAATGCAGTCATGTTAGGTAGCTCAATAATACGTTTTTTCGAAATATTGTCTTTGCAATTTTCTAGTTTTGTGTCGATGGCCAAGAACTGTAGATAAACAATAGACTTTATTATTCTCCAAACAATCAAATCTTTCATTTAGAGCGAATGCTACGTAAGTCGCAAATTTTTGGGACTCTGAACTATTCTGCATCGTAGTTAGTAATTTATTCTATTTTATAATAATGTACGAAGAGAGTTAACTAGTGAAAAAGCGTCAGGAAATGTTGCATTGATTTTGCTTATGGATTTTATGTTCTCTTCGAAGTAACCCAAAATTTGTAGAAAAATTATTTATATTTTACAAAAATCATTAAAAATTGGCAGAAAAATTTTAAACAGTACAAATACATACAAGATTTATTAATGGGAGAACGTTTTACTATTGTTGTGCAAAGCAAAACTGCTAAAGCTGCAGGTCCACACCAAGCGTTGCATATACGTATCGAAAGCATGAAGTGAATTTACTTTCTACTTTAGCATGCGTCTTGAAACAAAGAAAAAGTAACATACGATTAGAACGCGTGGTGTTGGCCACCAGTTTAAGAATTAGAAGAAGTCATTTATTATTCTGTTTGATTTTATGATCTGCATTGAATGTGTTATTGCTCTTAGTTGATATGCAAAAAATAAGCATTGAAAATTAATTTGTTTGTTCAAAAAAATATACAAAAAAGTATCATGGTATCGCTAGTAAAATGTCGCCGATACCGATATATCAGTATCAGATTTGTTACTTCCCTACTTATTTGCACTACATAGGTACAGCATGTTTTTTTTTTAGAGCAAATCTTTGAAGTTTGGCAAAAAAAAGTGTTGTCCGAAAGTAAAGTTATTCCTAATGTCAAATGTAAAATTATTTAATTGACTTATTTAATTACCTTAAAGCAAATAGTTACGATTGGAAGCAGTTCTCTTAATCGTATGTTGTGCCTACTATTATGTAATTTTTTATATTTAAATTACAGGATTTATTATTTTGTATAAATTCAACTAAGAAATTAAAATACAAAACAAAGTTATAGGTAGGTATTTACTTTTAATAATAATTTTAACATCGAAATAATAAGAATTAACTGAAAATTAAAAGAAAATTAAGGTAATTAATTATTAACGTTATCTTAAAAAATAATCATACCTTGTTCTTATTCAGCGATATACCAAGAAAATGTTATTCGAAAAATAGAAAGCAAAATTACTTTGACCTTTTGAGGATACTGCTGTGAGCTACTAGAGTTTTGAAGGCCGGTTTATAACTCCATAACTGATGATAAGAAGTGGAATGGCCCTGTTGCCTTTTCTTTTGTTAGAAATCCCTTCCAAGCTTTCGGAAACAAAATCTTTAATAAACGAATGAAGCAACGAAGCGGTGAAGGCGGCGACTTCTTATAACAAAAAGGCTTCTTGAGTACATACGCAATGAGAGCCTACCGCCACATACACAATGTTTAAGACGAAATTTTGCAAAAACTTCCAAAAAAAAATTGACAATTTTGCAATAACTCCAAAAAAAAAGTGACACTAAGCAACTAGTAATTTTAAATATTATATACATACATATGTAGATACAATTCTTTTTTTAACTTTTGCAATTTTTAATGTTATTTGATTAGTGATTTTTTATCATTAATTTTAAATTTTTTACCTTTTTTGGTAATTACAAATGTTCTTTAATTTTTTGCAAAAATTAATTTCTTTTACAATTTATATAGTTTTAATTTTTTTGTAACACTAAATTTCTTTTTTGTTTTTTTTGAAACCACGAATTTTCTTCAAATTATTTTCTTATTCACAGATTTGCGTGATTCTTCTTTTTCTGATATTTTTTTTTGGCAAATATCAGTTTGTTGGTTGGTTAATGTTTTTAATGCTTTTTTGACAATTGTTTTTGTAGCGTTTTTTTCACTTGTAATTTAGATAACTTTTTTCTTTTTAAACAATTTTTTTTAAAGAATATCTTCCCATTGAAAAAAAACTTTTTCATTCGTTCAATTCTTGTAATTTATTTAATTCTTTATATTTATCTGCATTTCTTACATTCTTATATTATTCGTGTGCGACAATTTCATAACGTAAACGAAAAAAAATACGCACTTCATTATCGTATCTTTATTACGTTATTCGAAGCAGCGTTGCCATCTTTACGCTTTTTGAGTATTTTATACAGCGTTGTCATTGAAAATTTTCAAAAAGTGCTCCACCAAGGATTTTTTTTAAATAAGTCTACACGTTTCATCTTCTGATGCTCAACTCTTGTGTTTTAAGCAGAGGGAAGCAAGAAGAAAAGAGGTTGGTACGGAAATGCCTGTACTTGGGCAGTACGCTTGGTGTTCTCATTCGTAGGTATATGCACAACAATGGCTGCATGTAAATTTTTTTCTTTTCTTTTTCTCTTTGGTTCGCTTTGAATAAAAGTGTTGTGGTTTTGAAGCAAAACAAGTTGAAATCGGTTGCTGCGTGTGAACACAATGGCATCTTCAAAAGGGAATTGAAAAGAAGTTGAGCATTAAAAGATGAAACGTGTAAATTGAGACTAAGGATCAAGTTTATCTTATAAGCAAACAACATAGGATTTGTTAAGTTTTTGTAAAAATCAACAAAAAATTTTGAAAATCGGTTCAGTGGGATCAGAACTCTGAATCAAAATGCGGAATCACCACCATAAAAAAATTAATCACTTTTTTAAAAAAACGTAAAGGTTGCATAATACACGGAATGATACACGATTTCGCACAAACTTGTTTTATATGACAAGAAATCATACTGTAAAATTTTGTGAAAATCGCCCCTATAATTTCCCATATGCCCGATATAAATCCTACTCCCGGAAAACAGTTTAGTACGCTTTAAACCGTAAAGTTACCAATACACGAGGCAACATTTGTCGAAACATGGGCATGTTGAAGATGCCATGAATGCCTGTAATCGTATATCTGAATTGAAAACCCACTATTTGGATTTATGTGTAAGTGTTATTCATTACCATTAAAGCCATAGCTGAGGATAAACCGGATACTAAATGTTAATCCCCAAAACGTTTACCTAAGAGAGTTACGACTCTTATGGGTCATTAGTGTGTTAAACATGGCTCCGAGCATACGGTATGGGAATTGACAATTTTAATAGCTCCTAATCCCTATTGGTAAAAGCTTTTAAATCCTTTACCGCCAAGGAATTGATGTGGGTAACAAAACAAATGTTTGCCCAAAAAGCTTTGGAACTGTGTGCAGAATTAAGTCTAATATCTTTACAGAAACATTTTTGCAATTTTTTCCATTAAAACTTTTCCATTTTTTTTTTAAATTTATTTTATGTTAAAATTTTTTCATGCCTGCTGAAAGTTTTTCAATTAAATGGAAACAAAAATAATAAACAAGTTTTGACATCCAACAATTATAAAGCTAAAAAAAAAGTAATCACCTGAGCTTATAAGACCACCTGTTATGAATTCGCCTTGACAATTGAATATAAAATTTTTCCAAATTTATGGGACATAAAATATGATAGGTATGCAAAAAAAAATGATTTTTTTTGTGTTCTGTAGTAGTATATTCAAAAAACACGCAAAACTGATGTTTCGTTTTTAGTGTCATCGTCTGTGGTTAAAACTGAAACATAAGTAGTAACACGTGTTTCGACAAATTTTGCATCGCGTGTGGGTACCATAATAAATAATTGGTACGTCACAGTTTTATAGGACTAGAAATCACACTCAAATTTTGTGAAAGACGGTTTTTACCCCAGGCCCCATATAAACCCTACTATCGGAAAACAACTTAGAACGCCTTAACCCGTAATAAATAATGATATCATAATAACATTTGATATACAGGGTGTTTTTTTTACAGGTTTGTTTTTCGAGTAGAGATAAAACTGGCATTTTGTGGTCAAATCTGGCAACTCTAATGTCATTTATGTTCAGTTTGGCTTGCCATTTCATCATGAACAGGTTGACAAAAGAACAACGCTTGCAAATCGTGCTAATTTACACAGATTACACACAGATATGTAAAAAGTGACGTGTGAAAAAGGCCCAAATCAGTTGCGAGGGCAGCTTTCGAAGAAAGAGACAAAAAGCGTTTTTTGGTAGTGAAGTGGCAATGTGTAAAAACAGGCCGCTACAATCAACACAAATTGCATGATCAAAACAAAAATAACAAAACACAAACCACGTTTAACAAGAGCATTAGTTCAACAAACGTTTTATTTTGAGCAAAAAAATGTATTTAGTAATATTGTTTTGTTTTAAAAGGTTATTTACTTGCTTAAATATTGTTTACTAGTGTTGCGGTAAGCTTAAAAGTTAAATTTTTCAACAGTTTTGTAAATAAATCTCAACTAAATAAATTTGTGTTCATTGTATTGCGGCATAAAACATGGTTCAAAGAGAAATGAAAAAAGGGCAGCTTTCTAAGGAAGAGACAAAAAAATCTTCTGTCTCGTGACATATCTGTGTGTAATCTGTGCTAATTTATTTCGAAAATAACGGTTCAGTTCGCGAAGTTTACCGCAAGCTCAGTCCATTTTATGGTCGACATAATCGTCCATCAGAGCAATTAATTCGGTTAACCATGGATCGTTTTCGCACTACGTTTACTCTATGTGATAATACGCATCCGCAGAGACGTCGAACAGCGTGCACCGAAGAAACAATTGTCGCTGTACAGCAAAGTGTTGAAGAGGACCCGAATGAATCGATTCGCCACCGTGCACAGCAATTGGAGCTTTGTCCATCAACTTTATGGAAGATTTTGCGCAAAGATCTTGGCTTGCGACCTTACAAGATCCAGCTTGTGCAAGAATTAAAGCCGCGAGACCATGCAATGCGTCGTGATTTTGGTGTATGGGCCGAAAATGAGATTGATCTCGATGCTTATTTTCATCGCAAAATTTTGTTCAGTGATGAGGCTCATTTTTGGTTGAATGGCTACGTCAACAAGCAAAATTGCCGCATTTGGAGTGAAGAGAATCCACATGAGACCCTTGAGACGCCATTACATCCACAAAAACTGACTGTTTGGTGTGCTCTATGGGCTGGTGGAGTCATTGGGCCATACTTCTTCCGAAATAATGCTGGAGAGGCAGTTACCGTTAATGGAGACTGGTATAGAGCCATGATAACCGACTATTTTGTTCCCGAATTGGATGGCATGAATGTGGATGAGTTGTGGTTCCAACAAGACGGCGCTACATGCCACACAGCGCACGCCACAATCGATTTATTGAAGGAAACATTCGATAAGCGCATAATTTCGCGGAATGGACCTGTCAATTGGCCACCAAGATCGTGTGATTTGACACCATTGGATTATTTTCTTTGGGGATATGTGAAGTCGCTCGTCTACGCCAACAAACCAGAAAAGTTAGGGGAATTGGAAGCCAACATTCGTGGCGTTATTGCCGACATACGGCCCCATATGCTCGAAAAAGTGGTTGAAAATTGGACCTGTAGAATTGGCTTTATTCGAGCCAGCCGCGGCGGCCACATGCCTGAAATCATATTTAAACATTAATGGCATAAAATTATCCTTCCAATAAAGCCAAATTGATGGTCATTAAAACGATTTTATTGTGTTTTATTTCAATTCGAAGTTCTATACCACTGAAAAAAACACCCGATATCACAGTTTTATAGGAATAGAAATGACACTGTCAAATTTCGTGAAATTCGGTCAATAATTTACCATAGGCCCCATATAAACCCTACTCTCGGAAAACAGTATAAAACCATAACAAATAACGCTACGGTAATAAAGATTTGTGCATCGCTGTCTTATATGACGGGAAATCATACTGTAAAATTTCGTTGAGATCGACCCAAATATACCATAGGCCCCATTTAAATACGGTGACCATTCGTCCTTTTTAAAGAGGCCAGTCCTTTTTTGATACGATGTCCTTTTTAGAGTGAATTGTCCTTTTGTTAGATTATGACTTTTTTCTTTAAACTCAAAAACTCTAAGTTTTATTTTCAAAATTGATACAGAAAAACACGCTGGTTAAAATTATTGCCGGCGTTAGATCGAGTTTTACAATTGTTCGTGCCATTGAAAGAATTCAACAAAGGTGCCCGATGATATTGAAAAATTATTTTGATGATTCATGTGCTGAATTGTGGTTACTTTGGGCACATGCCCAGCCCTTTATATTCCATAAATACATTTGTCGTCTAGAGTCACAACACATTTTAATGCCTGAGGCTGCTCTTACTCTAATGAACTTTAAATTAAAATAAATTGCACGCAAATATGTGTTTTTACCATTGTTTATGGAAACAATTTTGGCATACTAAGTTGGCAGGTAGTATTCTGTATTGACGATTTAAAACAATGAGCAGCAGCGTTTACAAAAATTTACATTTTGATTGGGTAAGAAGTGGAGAATAGATAATACATCAGTGGATCAAATATAGATAGAAGGTGGTTTCTTAGCAATCACTTTTAATAACAAAGTACAGTTTTCAAATGGACTGTGCTGAATTTAAATTATTTTTTATCTAAAAACAGTGATATTTGAAAAATACATTCTACAGAAAAATATCAATTATTTTTAATTATAAAATTATTTGTTTTAAAGACTTTTACATAATTTTTTATATCAATTTCTGGGTATATTTTATTTATTTTTCATAGCCAATAAAATTAGTATATTTATTACTAGAAGTACTTCTTCTCTATACCATATTGCTTAAATAATCTTATTACCTACCTATTAAATTGATAAAATTTATAATTTTTACTACATTTCAAAATGTCCTTTTTCGTTGAAAAATATGGTCACCGTACATACAACGGCTACTCCCGGAAAACAGTTGGGTTGTTCGCGGAAAAATAGCAACTCTGTTTAAGTTTAATGCCGATTGAATTCGA
Organism: Pollenia amentaria; assembly: GCA_943735925.1. Lineage (NCBI taxonomy): Eukaryota > Metazoa > Arthropoda > Insecta > Diptera > Polleniidae > Pollenia > Pollenia amentaria. Next base: position 178,383,204 of record OX031007.1, on the reverse strand, counting down.
CAGCTTGTGTTAAAAGATAATTGCTCTGCAATGTATTATAGCAATTGTTGCCGAACATGTATTTTAACACATGATTCTGCAGGGCACACGTTAACATTTTGTGTGAGCAATTGAATTTGACAGCCAATAATTGCCAAACCTATTGCGCGTGAGGTCGGGTGGTTACCATAGACCACATAAAAGCCCGCTTTGGGAAAGTAATTAAATAAGCCTAAAACAGTAGCAAATATAGTAATTGCGGTAACATTTGTTCCAACTTAGCTTTATATGGTCTGGAAAAATTTCTTGCACTTTTTTAATATACGGTCCATAATTTACCTTAGATCAGCCTACTGAAATTCACTGTAAACGTTTAAACTAATTGCACTGCTGTACTGAAATTTTTTTTAATATATGTGTTTTAATACCATTGGTCCATATTTTACCATTTAATTGTTAAATTTTTCATATTGTACAATTATATCGCCAATGTGTATTGATATTCGAAGGTGGCACAATATATTGGCAACAATCAATAGACTTTTGATTTGCACAACGAAAAGAAGTGCAATATACTGTGAAATGTGCTAGCAACATTGTTGAATGTTGTTTTTCCGCATAAACAGAGCAACAACTGTGTTTGGTTAAAGAAATTTCATGTGTTGTGAATATTTTAATTTTAATTAAAATTTATTTATTACAATGATTGTATAAAGTTACACTTTAACTATAAAATACAAGTACATAAACATTTTAATATAAAAACAAATATTTTGTTTCTGCAGTGGAAAAACAATTTAAGTGAATATGTCCCAAAAATTGGAAGAATGAAAATTTCTTTTGGAGTGTATTGAACTGTATGAAACTCTGCCAGCATTGTCGACTAAAAAGTGCAAAGATTATTTCAATCGGTAAAAAAAGAATCAACCATATGATAGTCTTCTTTTTAAATAAAAAGAAAGATTCCCTAAGGTTAGTTAAGGTAAGGTTTGAAAGGCTGGTGTGAAGCAAACTTCACACCCTCACCCAGAGACCAATACGGTCCATTGTGACGCCTTAATTAGTAAAAGAAAGAAGAGAAAGAAATCTAGTGTGAAAGAGTAGGAGAAGTAAATGGTGAAAGTACAGGAAAGGAAGATAGTGGAAGATAAGAAATCGGACAGAACAAGCAAAAACAACCCTACCAAACAGGAAAACAACCCTAAATGTTTCCAGTCCCCAGCCTCCTGCCGCGCAGCCAGGTCATTCCCATTACGAATCCCGTCAGATTCTCCGCAGCACGAGACATCTCCCAATTTGTGCAGGAATCTGCTACCGAGCCACCTCAGCCTGCTGCTCTGTAGCCTGGGACAGCGGCACTGAAAGTGCTCAACTGTCTCCAACTCCTCTGGGTCCTCACACAGCCTACATATATCCTATAAGCCAGACCCCATTCTCACCGCCATTCTTCCTATCACACAGTGGCCCGTGATATACCTATCATAGTCCTGACGCAGGCCCTATTCTTACCCAGCAGCGCGTCCGAATTTGACATACTAAGCATCGGCCACAGCGTGCGCGATACTCGGCAGTATGTTCGACCCCGCCAAGCCCGATAAGTCCCGCTCAGAATCCATTCCCTAATTCTCCCAAAGAAGAAGCCCACTGGAGGCCTGACCACTTGCAAACTGTCAGGATCCTCCATTTCCGAGCCAAGTCTTGCCAACTCATCAGCTGTCTTGTTGCCTGTGATGTTGCCGTGACCCGGTAACCAGCAGATCCTCACTTCATAATTCCCTAAGATTCCTCCTAGAGTCCTGCAGTCGTCCACTGGCCTGGAGTTCACATAACAGCCCATCAAGGCCCTAAGAGCCGCCTGGCTGTCCACATATATAGTGACCTCCGAGCCCTTGGCAATGTTAGCCCCTACCAATTCCACGGCCTTGAAAACCCCCAGAACCTCCGCCTGAAATACACTGCAGTCTTCGGGAAGTCTATATGACCTTCTGATGTCCAGATCCTCAATGTAGACCCCCGCACCCATGCCCTTCATCTTCGAGCCATTAGTGAAAATAGTAAATCCCCTATACAATCTGCTCTGGCAAACGCCCAAAATCGACCCTAGTGCCCAAATAATCCGTAGAGCCGGGCGAGCCTAGGTGATAACCACTAGTACTAATTTCACTCAATATCCGCTAGTGACCCTCCGTGAAATTTCCCAACAGTCCTAGCTCCCTCAGCCTAAGAATGCTCCTTGCTGCCATTCCCATCACATACTGCTCTATAGGCAGAAGATGAAGAATAACATCCAGAGTCGCCTGAGGGATACTTCTCAAGGCACCTGTCATGCCGATCGAAGCACACCTCTGACCCTTAGACAGAAGGTCCCTCCGACCAGCTAGTTACAATGCCTCCCACCAAACACAGCATCCATACGTAAGAATGGCTCTAACCACCGAAGTGTACAGCCATCTCACAACTGACGGCCGGAGTCCCCAACTCCTAGCTATCGACGATCTGCAAGCATAGAAAGCATTGAGACCCCTCTTTAGTCTCTCCTGAGCATTACTCCTCCAGGACAGCTCATTGTCCAGGAAAACTCCTAGATACTTAGCACTATCAGATAGCCTAAGCTCTACTCCCACTAGTACCGGCAGCCTAAAATTTTCCACCTTGTACCTCCTAGTGAAAAGGACTAATTCTGTCGTCTTCGGATTAACTCCCAAACCCTTATCAGTCGCCCGTGCTGATAGTTCGCCCAGCGCACCTTGCATGACATCCCTAATTGTCGGCTGTAACTTGCCCGATTCCAATATAACTACATCATCCGCGTAGGCGACGACCTTCTGACCTATCCTGTCAAAACGTGCCAGAACGACATTGACAACCAAGAGCCACAATAAGAGAGAGAACTCCCCCCTGTGGGGTCCCCCTAGTCACGAGTTTCCTTAAGCGCTCGCTTCCCCAGTCCGAGTGAATAACTCTGCTGTTAAGCATCAGAGTTATCCATTCGACCAAGAATAACGACACCCCTAAATCTCTCAGTGCCTGCCTTATATCCTCTTTTCTCACATTGTTAAAGGCCCCCTCTATATCCAGGAATGCCGCCAAGGTGTATTCCTTGTCTAGCAATCCCCGTTCTATATAACCCACCACATCATGAAGCTCACTCTTAACTGACCTACCCTTAAGATAGGCATGCTGAGCGCCGCTGATGATGCTGGCGTCAATCTTCGTCCTCAGATGTAGATCAATCTGTCTTTCTAATGTCTTCAAAAGAAAACACGATAGGCTAATATGTCAAAAATCCTTGGGTTTAGAGCAACGATCATCACGTTATGCCCCCAGGGTCCGAGCACTTTTCGGGATTTTCACACACACAACCCGAATATTACCGAAACTCACTTCAAAGATTGTAAAAAACTATAATTTCATTCATTTGTATTGTAGCTTTAAAACAGGAAGAACGCCGTCGGTTTTGTTGTTAAAAAACAAAAACAAAACACATTGTAAATATCTCAAATGAGTAGTTTTATTTTCTCTCTTTTTCAGAATTTGAAATTTTTTCAGTACACTTTGAACATAGTATAGAACAGGGATTTCCAAAAATTTTTTGGTTGTGTAGTAGTGAGTACCAGAGAGTAAAAAAATTGAGAGAATGCATTCATTTACGGCCGAAATAAAATGTTAGTAATATATTTTATAAGTTGTATAACACAAAGGTACAATATTAAAAATTTTTTGTGTTGCAATTCTTTACCAATTCATTGTCGCTGATTTTAAAACTGCATTTTTTTTTATTCGGAAGCTTTTTGACTCTAAATCAATTTCAAATATCTTATCAAACAATTGTAAAAAAATTAAAGATTTTTATGTTTTAAAAATTCATAAAAAATAAATATTGCACGCAAATCACAGCTGATAGAAAAAAAGTGCAGTTTTAAAATCAGCGACATTGAATTGGTAAAGAACTGCTTCAAATTTTCTATCAACACAAAAAATGTTTAATTTTGTTCACTTGTGTTAAACAACTTATAAAATAAAATCTTCTAAATTTATACTTTTATGGCAGTTTCGTAATAGTAGAATGCTTTTCAAATGTCATGAACTTAATTTATTACGTTGCTTGGAACAAATAAATTTTAAATCCGATAAAATTTGTTCGCATAGGTAAGTTGTGCCGAATAAAGAGGCACTTAAATTAATTTTTTTTTAGTTCAGGATAGAACTCGCCATCCAAATCTTTCCAGAACTCTACAATATTATTTTCGTCTGGAGCATTTACTTCGCTTCGTAGTATGATTAGTTCTGATTGAATATCAAATTCGTAGTTGCTTACATCGCAACGAAATGGGTTTTCGAAAAGATCTAATAGCGGTTGTAAAATTACAAAATCTTGAAACCTGTCTTGAAAATTATTGAAATGTGTTTCAAATATTTCGACATATTAATATCTTTTGTCGTTTTCAAGATTTCTATAAACAAGTGAAGTTTTTGGAAAATTGGAAAAATCACCAGTTTTAATTTGGGAAAAAATAAGATAAAGTTTTGTTTTAAAATTGTGAATGATTTTTGACAATTCGCATATATTGCGTTCCTTTCCTTGCAATTCCAAATTAAGTTCATTTAACATACTTGTCGTATCTGCCAAAAAAGCTAAGTCTAAAATAAAATTATTGTCTTTTAAACACTGTACTAAAACTTTTTCTATTTTATCAGTTTCCAGGAACCGAAGAACTTCTTCTCTTAAATCATAAAGTCTATTCAGGCAATCACCGCGACTTAGCCACCGAACTTCTGTAAACATTTTCAGGTCACAATTCACAGCATTTTTGTTTTTAAAAAGGTTACAAATTTTCGGTGGGTAAGCGCTTCATAGCTGGGGTATCATTTATGAATTTCGATGCAAGAGCGGTCTGATGAATTATGCAGTGCAAATTATGAACTGCAAATTCGTGTTTTTTTAATTGGCCTATAAGCCCATTATATTTGCCCAACATTACATTGGCTCCATCTGTGCAGACTCCAGCAAATTTATTTATGTCTACAATGGAAAGAAGCTTTTCTGTGACAACATCATACAACAACGTACCAGTTACATTTCCATAAAATGTTTCTAAAGTAAACATTGACTCAAAAATAGTGTATTCGCTGTCTACGCATCGAATACAAATTACAGGTTCATACAGATCATTTATGTCAGTGCTTTCGTCTAAACAAATTGAAAAAAATTCGCAATTAATTACTTTTTCCCTAATTGCAGATTCTACACATGTTCCTAATTGAACAGTACGACGGTCTACAGTTTGACTGGACAGCGGAAGAGACTATATAAATTTAGTATTATAATTAAGCCTTTCCCAAATTTTTTTAGCAATTGCTTGATAAAAACACTATCCCACAATGGTCTTCCTTCCTTTTTTAACAATTTCCAATATTACTAAACTTGAAATCTCCTTTTTCAATTTGGGAACTGATTTTGGTTCATAAATTTCCTCTTCTAATAACCATTTTTTAAATTTTTCGAAAAAAATTGTTTTATTTTTATAAAACAGGTCTTCTCTTTCCTTATCATTTAAATTATTTATATTATTATGAAAACGATCGCAATGCCGTTTAATAACATATTCCGTTCCTTCCTTAAATGTTGCATAGCATATAAGGCATTGGATGTTACCATGTTTTTTAAATATTTTTACTTAAGAAAAGTGTTTTCATAGAAAAAAAAACCCACCGACGCGATTGGTACAGAAACAAAACTATTTTTACAAGCACAAAATACCAACAAATTCTTGTGGCTATTTTTTTTTTTTTAATAATTTCTGCATTTAGGTACGTCTTTTTTACGAAAGAAAAAGGGACCCTTTTACAGGCATCAAAGAATTTTTTTCACAAACAAAACACATATCGTTAGTTTAAATGCAAAACAATGTAGATATAATTGTTGATTAGGATTCACGTTACATATGTATTTTTATATAATTTTAAGTTATTTGCAAAATGTAAAATGACGTATCATCAAATACATATATAATTTTTTTTTTAACAGCATAATGTATAATCACACTCAAGAAAAAAATTAGCAGAGTTTTTAATTCTTTTTATAAGAACACATTAATATTTTTAGACACCAAAACTGGGTAATCTGTTTTATAACTATTACCACGGTGTTAGTGGAATTAGTGATCAGAAAATAATTTATAATAATAATTTTTTGTATTGCATAAGAAAAAATAAAAAAGTGCTGAAAAATTATAAGAACCGAATCAATATACGTATGTAAAATAAAACCTATAATAAATGTGACTATCAGCTTCTTCCAGATAGGACTGTTAGACATTTTGCAATTTTTTATCTGAAATATTAAAAATTGCTTTTAAATCTCAAATAATTACCATTTTACAAAGTTCTTTGCTTTGCATGTAAACTTATGAAATGTTACATTATTCTACATTTAAGTCTTAAAATTTAAACTCTAAATAAAAATTGCACGCAAGGCATTGGATGTTACCAAAAGCATTTTTGACCGCACAATATTTTTTGAGTGTAAGCTGAAACAAAATAATATTGCATCCGCTAGACATGTACACTTGTCGAAGTCACATCGACGACTGAATTGAAGAGTATAAAAATATGTGTTAGTAGTGGTGTGCACAATTGTGCAAAGAAATGGAAACCCCTGGTATAGAACTAGTATGCCGACTGGTGAGAACGTTCTCTTTTTTTTATAACTCTCATCACACATATAGGTTCTGTGTGAATTCAACACACATAAGAACAACAAAAACAAAACAAAATTTGAAATTTTTCAATTTAAAATTTTTCACAATATAACACTTCATGTTTAATTTTATGACTTAAACACATAATTAATAATTTTTTTCAATACATTATGCTAATTTGCTTTTGCAAAATGTTTTTATTTTTCACAAACTAAAACTTTTTAAAAAATTTTTTTTGACACTAAATTTTTTCTGTTGTTAATATTATTAAAGCAAGCAGAGTAGCATTTTGTGGTATAAAAATAATATTTGAAATCATTAATTATTTATATATTATCCGATATTGCAGAATAAAAATTTAGCAAACATGGCTTTTAAAAGTTTATAAATGCAGCCAGCATTCTAAGAAGCAGAACTAAGAAAATTTTATTTTGGAAAAAAAATTGTTGCCACATTCTATACGATTTTATGCAACTATGTTTAATGGTGAAAATACTTTTATACACTAATACATTTGAAAAAAATCTTACTAATACAAACATAAAATATGTACCACTGACAGTTGAGTTATGTACCTGTCAAAGAGTCGGCATACTAGTTGTATACTATGACTTAATATTTCTCTACTTGTGTGTGTGTTTTTTTAAATGTGGAAAATAGAGTGGGGAAAAAGTTTTACCCCCATATTCATAAAAAATATTTTTGATTAATAAAAGGTTTATTAAACAAATTTTCATGGAAAATTCGTTTCATAAGCATGCTATAAACCTAAAATATTTTTTATGAATATGGGGGTGAGTTTTTATCTAATATTTTGAATAACGCTGAATGGTTATATATAAATAAGAATTAAAAAAAAATAAGTGCATACATGCATTTATATAACAAAAAATTTATTTAATACAAAAAAAATTTTTTTTACATATGTATCTCAAAATTTCTTTCAGTGCACCCAAAATACACTCACCACTACACACACATTTTTAACTATCTCCCTTTGTGATTACCTCTGGTTTAGAGTGACTGGTTCTACCTGCCTTAGGTATGAAAATAACCCTGACCTCTCTCCACCCTCTAGGAATGTAGCCATTTAGCAGAAATTCTTTAATAGTTCCACCAGCAATAGGAGCAGGTGCGGATCCAGCTTGAGCCTTAGGGGGGGGGGGAAATTTTTTATGGTACAAAACAAGTAAAAAATTTGTTTTTAAAAGTTTATTAAAAACGATATGTTTATATTATATTAAAAAAAACTCAACAATAAGGTAAAATAGAATATAAGATCAGTTCAATATAAATTAAAATAAATTAATCTTTTTAAATAACGTTTTGGCTATAAAAATAATTTTATTTATTTTTAATGTTTTTTTTATTTGAAACAATTTATTTGACTACATCCTACTAAATTGTTTGACCAATTTTTCGACCAAAACATATGCAATTGTTAACAAAATTTTGGAAGAAGAAATATGCTTCACTAATTTTAAAATTAAGAAAGACAAAAAGATGAAAAACAAAAAAAAAATGTACTTTGGATTTCAAGAAGACTTCTTGACAAAAGGTACGAAAACACAGAAGTTAGGAAGAACATGTAAATCAATTAAAATAGATAATCATTCATTCAAAAAGCAAATTTCGATCTACCAAGGTGAAATATCATTTGGTTTAAGGATTGATGTTTGACTATTGACGTCGCCCGGCTTCAATAGCCGAGTGAGTAAAACGGCAAACCCCACTGACGAGATTGTGTGGTAACAATCGAAACTAGTATGGGCAACCTGTCCGTGAAAGCCTGGGTTAAAATCTCAGCGCAGTCAAGAATGAAAAATAATCAATAACATTTTAATTAATTTCATGTTGTAAAATTCCTGTCTTCATAAAAATAATTTAATGAAAATTAAATTCAATGAACTTAAGCCTAATTAAAAATATCTAAATTTGGATTAAAAACCATTAACAGTTCAACAAAATAACCACAATACTAATATTAAGTAATGAATTTAAGTCGAACTGTTTGGGTTTTAATCTAAAGATACATATATAATTATTCTGGTTTAAGTTGATTACAGCTAATTTTTTTATTTAAATTATTTTTATTTAGAAAGGAATTTTAAAGCTTATAACAATGGAAAGACAACGGCCTTCAGCCGTAAATGTGCTAATGCCACAATTTTTGAAAATTAAGCTTTTGATGTAGTTCTTGTTTTGCAACGATATGTATATCCAAATGCTTAAGATGTAATTCCAAAAATGCTAAAGAAAAAGCGCTAGGGCCCATTGAAATGTGAAAATTTAAAAAAAAATTTGTTAATATTTGTTAATAGTCAACATTGAAATAAATAAAATAATTTTATAGTATATTTTATTTTTTGCAAATTGACATACTAAAATGTACATTAAAAGTATAAAATATATAATAGAAAAAGTGATAAGTCACAAAAAGCTATGTAAAACATAAATGTATTATTTTTAGTTGGTTTGCAAGCCAATAAAAAGTCATCAATGAAGCAAAACTGGATTTACAGACTTCAAATATATTCAGAAAGACCTTAGAAAATTTTTTCTCTTTCCTATAAAATTTATACATTGGACTACATCCTTTTCGACTGAAGGTAATGATATATACTTATATAGGTACATTATATTAAAAAAAAAAATACGGACTCACCATTGTTTCACTCATTTCTATGTATTTTTGTATATCAAGGAACTTTTCTTATTAATGCACTTGAAATTTGACAGTTATATAATTCTTCTTTGGTGAACTTTTACTAGACCAATACATATATTCATATGTATATTAGACCGTCTCACTTTTAATTTTTTTTCGAAATTTCTTCATGAACATCGATTTTCTTTATCTATCTATCTATCTATCTATCTATATATGTATATAAAATAGGATGTGTGTATGTATGTAACGTATGGACTCCAAAACGGCTGGGCCGATTTTGATGAAATTTGCAGGGAATCTTCAGAATCTTCAGGCGGGTGATTTTTGATTTTTGGTCTGGGGGCGGAGGGGCGTGGCAAAATCCATAACTTGAGAACGGCTTGACCGATTTAGACGATTTTTTCTTTAAAATTATCGCCATGGTCCAACTTAGGTTTTTACGGAAAGAAAATTTTGCCCCGCCCACTTTTACGCCCACTTTTTTCGATTTACCTAAAATCAGAAAATGGCTCCATCGAGTTGACTAATTTTTCTTTCAAATGTTCGTATTAATCAACTTTAAGTTTTCATCGAAAGAAAAATTTACCACGCCTACTTTTACGCCCACTTTTTCTTTTAAACGCATAACTGGAGAACGGCTTGACCGATTTGGACGATTTTTTCTTTAAAATGATCGCCATGGTCTAACTTAGGTTTTGCGAAAAGAAAATGTTGCCCCGCCCACTTTTACGCTCACTTTTTTCCATTTACCTAAAATCAAAAAACGGCTCCATCGAGTTGACTAATTTTTCTTTCAAATGTTCGTATTAATCAACTTTAAGTTTTCATCGAAAGAAAAATTTACCACGCCTACTTTTACGCCCACTTTTTCTATTAAGCGCATAATTGGAGAACGGCTTGACCGATTTGGACGATTTTTTCTTTAAAATGATCGCCATGGTCTAACTTAGGTTTTGCGAAAAGAAAATGTTGCCCCGCCCACTTTTACGCTCACTTTTTCGTAAGATTCACAGCATATACATATATACATACATACAACCATATGTATTTTATCTACACCAAATGTAAGTTATTCTGTAAAAAAACTTTATGATAGGTATTTCATGGATTTTTATTTAAAGGCCGTAAATTTCGTTTAAAGATCAATTTAAATCGTCTGGTAATACAACACTAATGTTTGCTTAGGGCCAGCAACGCGGACCGGGTCAGCTAGTCTTCTATCTATCTATATATATAAAATAGGATGTGTGTATGTATGTATGTATGTAACGTATGGACTCCAAAACGGCTAGGCCGATTTTGATGAAATTTTCAGGGAATCTTCAGAATCTTCAGGCGGGTGACACTGTGAAGTCTGATTTTTGATTTTTGGTCTGGGGGCGGAGGGGCGTGGCAAAATCCATAACTTGAGAACGGCTTGACCGATTTAGACGATTTTTTCTTTAAAATTATCGCCATGGTCCAACTTAGGTTTTTACGGAAAGAAAATTTTGCCCCGCCCACTTTTACGCCCACTTTTTTCGATTTACCTAAAATCAGAAAACGGCACCATCAAGTTGACTAATTTTTCTTTCAAATGTTCGTATTAATCAACTTTAAGTTTTCATCGAAAGAAAAATTTACCACGCCTACTTTTACGCCCACTTTTTCTATTAAGCGCATAACTGGAGAACGACTTGACCGATTTGGACGATTTTTTCTTTAAAATGATCGCCATGGTCCAACTTAGGTTTTTACGGAAAGAAAATTTTGCCCCGCCCACTTTTACGCCCACTTTTTTCGATTTACCTAAAATCAGAAAACGGCTCCATCGAGTTGACTAATTTTTCTTTCAAATGTTCGTATTAATCAACTTTAAGTTTTCATCGAAAGAAAAATTTACCACGCCTACTTTTACGCCCACTTTTTCTATTAAGCGCATAACTGGAGAACGACTTGACCGATTTGGACGATTTTTTCTTTAAAATGATCGCCATGGTCCAACTTAGGTTTTTACGGAAAGAAAATTTTGCCTCGCCCACTTTTACGCCCACTTTTTTCGATTTACCTAAAATCAGAAAACGGCTCCATCGAGTTGACTAATTTTTCTTTCAAATGTTCGTATTAATCAACTTTAAGTTTTCATCGAAAGAAAAATTTACCACGCCTACTTTTACGCCCACTTTTTCTATTAAGCGCATAACTGGAGAACGACTTGACCGATTTGGACGATTTTTTCTTTAAAATGATCGCCATGGTCCAACTTAGGTTTTTACGGAAAGAAAATTTTGCCCCGCCCACTTTTTTCGATTTACCTAAAATCAGAAAACGGCTCCATCGAGTTGACTAATTTTTCTTTCAAATGTTCGTATTAATCAACTTTAAGTTTTCATCGAAATAAAAATTTACCACGCCTACTTTTACGCCCACTTTTTCTATTAAGCGCATAACTGGAGAACGACTTGACCGATTTGGACGATTTTTTCTTTAAAATGATCGCCATGGTCTTACTTAGGTTTTGAGGAAAGAAAATGTTGCCCGCCCACTTTTACGCTCACTTTTTTCGTAAGATTCACAGCATATATATACATACATACAACCATATGTATTTTCAAATCAAATGTAAATCAAACATATGTATTTGAACAACATTTTAATTTATAATATTGCTTAGGGCCAGCAACGCGGACCGGGTCAGCTAGTCTACTATAAAAACCAAGAAATTTGGTGTATAACACTTAAATATTGATGAATGGGAAGTGGTCTCTCAAATCGTTTTTTCATTTTTTTAGGCAAAATACCTTTTTTTCAAAAAATGGAAAAATCTTGATTTAGTAATTTGCCTCAAACTCAAGCAGTTCTGCATGGATTTGAACATCATTTCATGCATTAGAAAGCTTATTAAATTTCCTAAATGTTTCTTAAAGCAACATTGCCATTTTGTTCGATGGTTTTTTATTCATAGCACTACAAATTCAGATTTTCAAATACAAACTTAACATTTTTTTTAATTTTTGCTTACCTTTTCATATATAAAAATTGAACGAGGCAAAACTTTTACATTCTGTAAATGCAGTATGGTAGGAAATTTTAAAATAAAGATTTTGGTGTAAATAACAGTCGTATTCTGTTAAGAAAAACTGCAGTTTTAGTTGAAATGTTTAAAGTTGTTTATTTCTAAATATAAAAAAAATAATATTTTGGTAATAACTTTTTTGTATCTGAACCGATTTTTCCGAGTTTTTCAGCAAATATGTTTTACTAAAGATTTCCGATCTTTTGATATATTAGACGTATCCGTAGGTCACATAACAGCTCTAAAATTTAACATTTTTATAAAAATGTGGATGCTTTTTAGCCCATTTTTGGAGTATTTTGATAATAACTTCAGAACTGCTTGAGTTTGAGGCAAATTACTAAATCAAGATTTTTCCATTTTTTGAAAAAAAGGTATTTTGCCTAAAAAAATGAAAAAACGATTTGAGAGACCACTTCCCATTCATCAATATTTAAGTGTTATACACCAAATTTCTTGGTTTTTATAGTAGATAAAGAAAATCGATGTTCATGAAGGAATTTCGAAAAAAGTATATAAACTGAGACGGTCTAATGTATATATGTGAAGGTAGAATGGCAATGCATATAAAATTCCAATTTAAGTCCTACTATTAGGAAAATATGATACGAAAATCGGTTATATTCAAATGTATATAATAAATAATTATCATAACACAAATAAAAATATTGCTTATTAATAATTCAACCGCTCGCATATTGAACCCAAACGTTTATTTTTCGGATATACATAGATGGCACTTACTGGGATTAAATGTAGAATAATATGTATTTAAATACAGTTAACTAGATGTTTCATTGGAAATATATAATAAATAACTATTAGGATAAATACTTGGATACTTATTGAAAATTGGATTAGAGATTCTATAAAAAACAAAAAAAAAAACTTGATGGAATTTCCAAAAATTTTGTACATTCGGAAATTCGTGTATTATCGAAATAAGCAAAACATATTCTTATAATTTAGGGGGGGGGGGGGGGAAATATCCTATATGCACAACAATGGCTGCATGTAAATTTTTTTCTTTTTTTTTCTCTTTGGATCGCTTTGAATAAAAGTGTTGTTGTTTTGAAGCAAAAAAAGTTGAAATCGGTTGCTGCGTGTGAACATAAATAATGGCATCTTCAAAAGGGAATTGAATAGAAGTTAAGTATCAAAAGATGAAACGTGTAAATTGAGACTTACCTTTTTATTGAATGAAAGTTATGCCATATTAAAATTAAAGCCATTGCACCACTTATTGCATAATATATGGCAAAATGGAAATAATATGGCAAATAACATATACAATAATATTGTAAGTGTATGGGCCGCTTTAATTCCACTCCTAAAAATCATTTAGTTCAGCTAAAACTTACGAATTCTGATATATTACTCCAGCTAGTAGTTCAAACTTATAAAAAGAAAAGCATAAAACTTTCTTCCACTCCTGAAATATTCGAACTGTTTATGTTTATACAATATTCTGCACAGCCGAATATAGCACTCTATCTTGTTTTTTTTATTTAATGTGCGATTTTAATAAAAAAAATATTGCTTTTCATTATATATAATACTAGCTGACCCGGTTCGCGTTGCTGGCCCTAAGCAAATATTTGTGTTGTATTACCAGACGATTTAAATTGATCTTTAAACGAAATTTACGGCCTTTAAATAAAAATCCAAGAAATACCTATCATAAAGTTTTTTTACAGAATAACTTACATATGGTGAATATAAAATACATATGGTTGTATGTATGTATATATATGCTGTGAATCTTACGAAAAAAGTGAGCGTAAAAGTGGGCGGGGCAACATTTTCTTTCCGCAAAACCTAAGATAGACCATGGCGATCATTTTAAAGAAAAAATCGTTCAAATCGGTCAAGCTGTTCTCCAGTTATGCGCTTAATAGAAAAAGTGGGCGTAAAAGTAGGCGTGGTAAATTTTTCTTTCGATGAAAACTTAAAGTTGATTAATGAACATTTGAAAGAAAAATTAGTCAACTCGATGGAGCCGTTTTCTGATTTTAGGTAATTCGAAAAAGGTGGGCGCAAAAGTGGGCGGGGCAAAATTTTCTTTCCGTAAAAACCTAAGTTGGACCATGGCGATCATTTTAAAGAAAAAATCGTCCAAATCGGTCAAGTCGTTCTCCAGTTATGCGCTTAATAGAAAAAGTGGGCGTAAAAGTAGGCGTGGTAAATTTTTCTTTCGATGAAAACTTAAAGTTGATTAATACGAACATTTGAAAGAAAAATTAGTCAACTCGATGGAGCCGTTTTCTGATTTTAGGTAAATCGAAAAAAGTGGGCGTAAAAGTGGGCGGGGCAAAATTTTCTTTCCGTAAAAACCTAAGTTGGACCATGGCGATAATTTTAAAGAAAAAATCGTCCAAATCGGTCAAGTCGTTCTCCAGTTATGCGCTTAATAGAAAAAGTGGGCGTAAAAGTAGGCGTGGTAAATTTTTTTTTCGATGAAAACTTAAAGTTGATTAATACGAACATTTGAAAGAAAAATTAGTCAACTCGATGGAGCCGTTTTCTGATTTTAGGTAAATCGAAAAAAGTGGGCGTAAAAGTGGGCGGGGCAAAGGTGAAAAGATTGGTCAGGGGAACTCAGCTTCATTAGCTCTGCAATTCTGTTTTGTTCTGTTATTCTCAGTTTTTAGCTTGAAATTGTAGGTGTATTTTATTTATATACAAAATATAAAAAGGAGAAGAGGAAAGTCAAGATAAAAATACAAAAACTGCAACAGCATAATTTCATAATTTGGACACTAATGCAATTTCAAAGTAGAATTTTTAAAAATTGCAGCATTAATAATTGTAAGTCTGGACGATGACTCACATAAACATTTTTCGAATGTGCTTCTAGTGTTGCCACAACTGTTTGATGAGAATATGCCAAAACTTCAAAAATATATGGGTATTTCCACGTCATCGTACGTGACATTTGTACGCCTTCAGAGCGATAGAAATTTTGCACAAATAGTAGTAACTGGAAATTATTTTTATTATTGTTTCATTTAGAGGTTACAATATATGAAACAAATTATTATTACTTTCGGAACCTTGTTGTCCCAAATATCAAGCAAATTAGGAGCATACCGTACGTGACATAAAAGGGAAGAGATTTTGGGTTCGATGTAAAAAATGCGAAAATCTTCGAACTGTGGGAGGTATTTTTCCTTTTTTTATTTTTTACATTAAACCACATATTTTTCCTTTACAATCCGTAATAAGAAAGAAAAAAATTGTTTATACGTGACAGATTTCTCTCTTATAGTGTTTTCAAGGTGTGAAATACATTTTTGGGAAATATACAGTGAAGGACTTAAGGCCTAACCATAATGTGCTTAAGTTGGCTTCAGCAAATGTGCGAATACATAAATCATATGAGGCAGACCATATTGAACTTCAGGAAACGTTTTGTTAAGTTGTATGAAATTTTCATTTGCTTAAGCAAAGTGCGAAACTGATCGCACATTCCGTACGGAATCAAATGTTTTTTATTTTGTTTTTGTTTTTTTAAATACATTTGAGAGACTATTTTGTAAATTTTTTATTACCAGACGATTTAAATTGATCTTTAAACGAAATTTACGGCCTTTAAATAAAAATCCAAGAAATACCTATCATAAAGTTTTTTTACAGAATAACTTACATATGGTGAATATAAAATACATATGGTTGTATGTATGTATATATATGCTGTGAATCTTACGAAAAAAGTGAGCGTAAAAGTGGGCGGGGCAACATTTTCTTTCCGCAAAACCTAAGATAGACCATGGCGATCATTTTAAAGAAAAAATCGTTCAAATCGGTCAAGCTGTTCTCCAGTTATGCGCTTAATAGAAAAAGTGGGCGTAAAAGTAGGCGTGGTAAATTTTTCTTTCGATGAAAACTTAAAGTTGATTAATGAACATTTGAAAGAAAAATTAGTCAACTCGATGGAGCCGTTTTCTGATTTTAGGTAATTCGAAAAAGGTGGGCGTAAAAGTGGGCGGGGCAAAATTTTCTTTCCGTAAAAACCTAAGTTGGACCATGGCGATCATTTTAAAGAAAAAATCGTCCAAATCGGTCAAGTCGTTCTCCAGTTATGCGCTTAATAGAAAAAGTGGGCGTAAAAGTAGGCGTGGTAAATTTTTCTTTCGATGAAAACTTAAAGTTGATTAATACGAACATTTGAAAGAAAAATTAGTCAACTCGATGGAGCCGTTTTCTGATTTTAGGTAAATCGAAAAAAGTGGGCGTAAAAGTGGGCGGGGCAAAATTTTCTTTCCGTAAAAACCTAAGTTGGACCATGGCGATAATTTTAAAGAAAAAATCGTCCAAATCGGTCAAGTCGTTCTCCAGTTATGCGCTTAATAGAAAAAGTGGGCGTAAAAGTAGGCGTGGTAAATTTTTTTTTCGATGAAAACTTAAAGTTGATTAATACGAACATTTGAAAGAAAAATTAGTCAACTCGATGGAGCCGTTTTCTGATTTTAGGTAAATCGAAAAAAGTGGGCGTAAAAGTGGGCGGGGCAAAGGTGAAAAGATTGGTCAGGGGAACTCAGCTTCATTAGCTCTGCAATTCTGTTTTGTTCTGTTATTCTCAGTTTTTAGCTTGAAATTGTAGGTGTATTTTATTTATATACAAAATATAAAAAGGAGAAGAGGAAAGTCAAGATAAAAATACAAAAACTGCAACAGCATAATTTCATAATTTGGACACTAATGCAATTTCAAAGTAGAATTTTTAAAAATTGCAGCATTAATAATTGTAAGTCTGGACGATGACTCACATAAACATTTTTCGAATGTGCTTCTAGTGTTGCCACAACTGTTTGATGAGAATATGCCAAAACTTCAAAAATATATGGGTATTTCCACGTCATCGTACGTGACATTTGTACGCCTTCAGAGCGATAGAAATTTTGCACAAATAGTAGTAACTGGAAATTATTTTTATTATTGTTTCATTTAGAGGTTACAATATATGAAACAAATTATTATTACTTTCGGAACCTTGTTGTCCCAAATATCAAGCAAATTAGGAGCATACCGTACGTGACATAAAAGGGAAGAGATTTTGGGTTCGATGTAAAAAATGCGAAAATCTTCGAACTGTGGGAGGTATTTTTCCTTTTTTTATTTTTTACATTAAACCACATATTTTTCCTTTACAATCCGTAATAAGAAAGAAAAAAATTGTTTATACGTGACAGATTTCTCTCTTATAGTGTTTTCAAGGTGTGAAATACATTTTTGGGAAATATACAGTGAAGGACTTAAGGCCTAACCATAATGTGCTTAAGTTGGCTTCAGCAAATGTGCGAATACATAAATCATATGAGGCAGACCATATTGAACTTCAGGAAACGTTTTGTTAAGTTGTATGAAATTTTCATTTGCTTAAGCAAAGTGCGAAACTGATCGCACATTCCGTACGGAATCAAATGTTTTTTATTTTGTTTTTGTTTTTTTAAATACATTTGAGAGACTATTTTGTAAATTTTTGACAGTAGGTTAAGCAAGGCTATGCATATTATGGTTGGGCCTTTAAGTCTACATGCAACCTACTTTTTTACGATTTTTGGGAATTGGTAACGATAATGAAAAATGTTTTTATACAACTAATTAAGACACTATTAAACATGATTATTTCAAAAAAATTAATTAAAAGGAAAAGCAGAAATTTCAAGCGTTAAGCAAATTTTTAAGAAGGACTAAAGTCTACATACAACGTGACTACTTGTATGATAACCTGAAAAATACAAAATGAACAAGAGGAATCCAATTATTTCAACTGATATTGAATTTAACTTACCATAACAATTTTTTAAATTAGTAACATTTTATTTAAATATTGTGTGAAGAAAAATTATTAATCTTTTAAATGAAGAATAGTCAAAAAATATCTATTTTAGTGAGAAATTTTATAAGAAATATTCGTAAAGAGCAAAAATATTATGAAGAAATTGCAAAAACGGTCAAATCTGTTGGGTTACAGTTCATCAATTATTAGAAATAATAAAAAAATGGAAATACTGAAAATCATTCAAAAATGAACGTGAACAAAAGCTGCCATGACGCAATGTTAGAAGTATTATTAAAGAAGTAAATGCGGATCCAAAAATACGACCCCAAATTGGCAGAACACATTGAAAAATTTGCCAGAAATAGTGTCCACCCCAAAACTATACAACGACCTTTGCATAAGAGTCGCTTTACAAGCAGATTTAAACGCAAAAAAAAAATTCTTTTATCTGCCAAAAAGCAAAAACTCTATCTTGAATTGGCTAATACTTAGTACTCGCAAAAATTAAGTTTGACAGTTAAATTTTTGCGAGTGTACGATTAAGTGTACACTAAAAGAAATTTTACATTCAATAATTACTTTGTCCTATTTGAATTAGTCATTAATAAATTCAATGTTAATTAATTGATTAATAGAAAAAAGAAGTACATAGATAAAATAAAAATAGAAAAAATGAGTTTTCAGAAGTGTGCAAATTGTCGCCTCGAACCGGACGTCCGCTGGAGTCCCTTACTCAATACACAGCACCTCTGCGATAGACTTGATGGCTGCGATCAGTATTCTCGAATTTGGTGCAGCTGCTGTTGGCCGTTGTTCTGCTGATAGCGTTGCTGTTGGTTGTGATTGCTGACGAGGTCGTGATGATTGCTGGCGATGACGTGGTGACAACCGCTAACTTTTTCCGCCGCTCTTGACGAGATAGAATATGCAGTAGGGTGTGGTGCAGCTGGTCGCACCGTCTGCAGGCGTCCTCTGATGTGCAATAGTTTTGCGAGTGACTTCTTGCCAAGCAGTCAAAACATAGAACATAACAAAGGAAATAAACTTAATTTAGTTAGTAACGATATAATATATATCAAGGGATATGAGGAAGTATTAATTTTGTGTTATAGCTAGGGATTTATAGATTAATTAGACGGGTTAGAGGCTAGTAACATGAGTAAATAGAGTAACAAGTATAAACTTACAAGGTTGTAATATATATTCCATAACCACCACAAGATCTCCGACCTGTAGGTTAGAACCTGAGCTTGTCAATTTATATCGTTTTTGTAATAAGTTTTGAAAGTGCACCTTTATGGAGGTAAAAGTGCCATTATTTGATAGCACAGTTGCTGCTTGTAAATAATGCAAATTTTACACTGTCGAATTACATTCTTTACTCGAGGTTTGAGAAGAAAGTGGTAAAATTCAGTCTGCACTATTCGGCACTGCATGATAAAGAAATTCATGGAAATGAGTTAGATACAATTGGCAAAATCGGGAGTTTCCCGGCAATATTATGGGATATCGTTCATTATATGGTAGCGAAGATTGAGTGAATCTGCCATTGACTCTTAGAATTGAGTTCAAATCGATATATGAATTCAAGGGTTTCAATGAACTTTTATTTGATATCGGTTGCGAGTCTAGCAAACATTGGCATTCCTCATTATAAAATGCCTTTTGTGCCAACGCAAGTAGTCTTAACTTGACGTGGTTCCACTCTTTTAGAGTTATTTCGTCCCCAGTACCCGAGAGAATATCCGGTCTGAGTTTGGCCGCGAAATTTGTTAAAAAATTAGAAAACGTAGACTAGTACGCGAAGAGCCCTGGTGGACGATGAAAATCTATTGAGAACCTCATCTTCTACTTGAAGCTCGTCAAACAACGTATAAACTTCCACAGATTTTTCCACCACTTTTAAAGGGTTTCGTTTGGACCATTCGGACATGAGTTTATGCAACCATGGAGGTCCATACCATCATTGAGAGTGATTCACAAGTTCCAGCGACTTGCAGCCACGTGTACTTGGGTCCGCTGGATTTGTATGAGTAGGCACATGTCGCCAAGATGCATTTGAAATAAGGAGATGAATCTGCGAGATTGGATTTGCCACGTATGTTTCCCACGTTGAAGGTGTTTTTGAGAGCGGACCTAGCACTATTGAGGAGTCAGTCCACAGGAAAAATTTAGTTATCAGTGAAATGGAGCGAAATTTCACGTATATTACCACATTTCCCAACAAAACTGCACCGCTGAGCTCCAAGGGTGGTAAACAGACTGTCTGAATCAGAGCAACTCTGGAATTTGCTAGCAATAAATTTGAAAAGGTTGTGTGAGACTCAGTTTCTACTCGAATGTATATTGTAGTACAATAAGCGGCCTTTGAAGCATCGTAGAAACCATAAATTTGAACTTTGTCCTCAGGTGTATATTGAGTCCATCGACTTATTGAAATTTTCTCTATTTTCGAGAGATCTGCGACAAGCTCATTCCAGTTTTTCAGCGATTCCGCCGAAATCTCTTCATCCCAACCCAATCCAGTCAAAAATTCCTCCAGAACAGCCCTATATTGAGACTTAAGTTATGGGTCTGCTATATTGAGCTACACAT
This sequence comes from Pollenia amentaria, assembly GCA_943735925.1. Classification (NCBI taxonomy): domain Eukaryota; kingdom Metazoa; phylum Arthropoda; class Insecta; order Diptera; family Polleniidae; genus Pollenia; species Pollenia amentaria. The sequence goes on along the minus strand of OX031007.1, from coordinate 178,362,418 downwards.
CGGGATGATCCGAGATAGATTTTATCAGAAAATTCGGATTCCTTATTGTTTCGTTATAAATGTTTTCGCAAAATTCATCTTCTGCCAACTTCGGGCGCTTTGCCGGTATTTCCTATTCCTCCCAGAACTTCTTTAAAAGAGCATTAATTCCAATGTATCAGACTTAGCAACAGCTATGGTAAACGTTTGCATCGTTGGAGACTGCATGGGACCACTTAGAGACCAGCCAAATACAATGTTGCAAGCGGATGTTTGGCCGCAAACATTTTTCCTGATACCTTCAATATTAATGAAACGTTCATAATCGCTTCCTAGAATTAGATCTATTTGGGAGGATTAAGTGAATGTATGATCAGCTACGTCTAATTTTTCCAGTTCCTTGGATTGTGGTACCTCAAAAAAACAGGTTGGGAATCGCTTAGTGACTTTTGGCAAAACTATTGCCTTGATTGGGATTCGTGTATTTGTTCTCCTTGCGTAAAGCGTCAAGTCGCATTCTTTAGTAACATATTGTTTCTGACCGCTAATACCCACGATTTCGAAACAAGACTTCCGATATGGGAGCTGAAGACGATTCCTAATTTTTACAGTTACAAATGTTCGCTGAGACCCTGGGTCGATCAGCGCTTTAATATTTTTACTATGGCCCCAGCTTCACCTCTCGTTTTATTTCTGAGATCGTATAGCCTTACTAAGGGAGATAGTTTCGAGTGGTTTTTATACACCTCGGTGAACAGGCACTATATTCCGGTCTGTGCCTTCAGACAATGTCGGAAGCCTCTACTGTGTTATCTTGAGCCATCATAACCTTTCTATAAGACTCCTTTACTCCCTAGTTCCCCTAATTTTGACTCATTCTGATGATCTTCAACGGTGCTAGCATTGAAAGTCTCACAGAATTGAAGAAAATTACCACAATTAATAAGGAATTGCTCCCTATATAAGGGGTTAAAAGCTGCGTTAGAGTTTTTGGGTGTAAGTTTCCGGTTAAACTTTCCGAGACACAAAAAGATTATTATCTATCTAAAATTTACTATATTTTAATATACTGCCAGATTCCGCTCTGATCCGCGGTTTCAACTATAAATACGATATGCTATAAAGTTTGGGGATACTTAAGTATTGTTACGCTTCGATTCGACAAAATCTTTTGACTTAGGAAATGAGACTTAAGAGTATTTAATACGATTTCTTGTGAGAAGGGTGGTATGAGTTCTAATAAATGCTATTTCGAGTATACAGTGGCACTTTTCAGCTCATGGGGTTAATTTGTAGCACTATTGAGTTGGAAGTGCAATAAAATACTCAGTTTGTTGTACAATGAGTTAGAATAATTAGTAGTACTTAGTGGGTTAATCTACCAAATGAAGAAATTCACGTTTCCTTATTGTTTTATGGGTTAGGGTAACTAGATAGCTGTTATCTAGTTAAAACAAAACATATACAGAAAAGTGAATACGCGGGGTTATTTTGCACTTCTTTTTTAAACGTTGTAAAAAAACCTTTACTAAATTTCCCATTTCATAGAGCGCTTGGAATAATAAAAAAATCTTGTTTTAAGTCCATTTTTAACCCACATTTGGTACTAGGCTCAGATACTTTTCCGGGAGTAATTGCCCCAAATTATAAATTCGGGTTGAATTATTCGCCAGGGCTAAATTCTTGTTTTAAATTATCATGTATATAGGGACACTTGAGTTAGGTTTTTAAATCAATATATTAGTCAATATTGGTTTTTGAATCATTTTCTTCATATATTTGATTAAAGCCTCCTAATTCACCCAAAGTTGTAAAGCAATAAGGGCACGGGTATGTGGCACTCGCTGTCTGCTGTTCATTGAACATTAAAATAAGTTTGAATTCAGACCCAAACTTAAAAGGTATTACATTTAATTTTGTCAAATGAACTAAAGTTTTTTCATTGTCATAAGTCTCTTTCATTTTTGGTACTATGCATAGTATAAATAATCGATTGGCACTATTTAATTAGCTTTTATTTCCAATATTTCCCCCAGAAGAATAAAAGGATACGTTTTTACTTTCACAATCGTTTAAAACATTTTCTTCTTCTTCAGATAAATTAGATAATGAAATTTTGCAAAAATTTTGACCTCCATCTGCCAATAATTTTATTTTAGATGCCTGTATTTGCTCCACGTTCCGTTGTTCAAAAACAAAGTCAAGAACTTCACTAGCGTTATCATAAACAACATGTCTTTGTGTAATTCCTTCTTTAGTCTCGAAATTAGAAAAAGTTTCTTGTTAAATAGTTTCCATTAACTTTTATTTTTATTGCATTGGGTGGTTATAATTCGATGGAACAGATTTCCTTCAACTTTGCTACGAATGAAGTTGACTAATTTTTTCATATAATTTGAAGATGATGCAGTATTAGCTTGAAAATTATATAATCTTTCAGGAGAAAAGATTATTTCACTTGGAGATTTTTTATTAATGGATATTCGATTTTTTTTTACCTGTTGCATTATTCAAGAGTACCTCATCAACAGTACTGGTTGTACTTTTTTTCCTTAAAAGACTAGTTACGACTTGATCTTATTGTTTAGAGGATAATTTTTCTGCCAAGTTAAATATATTTTTACGTGCATTTGAGGAAGCTGCGCCTTTACAATAATGTGAAATACCTTTTCCGATTTCTTGAAAACAATTTCTACAAATTTCTAAAGAAAAATTTTCTTTACTTATCTGTGAACAAGATTTATCTACAGTCCTTTCGGGAACTTTATTAACATCAATAGTCATAACTGTTTATATTTTACCTCGACCTTTTTTACTTTGAAATGGCTAGTACACCGAACAATGGAGCAAATGTAACAGTCGCAAACCGTTACCTGTCTAGTTTGTTTGGTAATATAATGTCCTCATATTTAGGCATACTCGGAAGAAGACTTTTCATAAAATGTTCACCTTTATTTTGCAATTCAGTCAAAGTCATCTGCAATTATGACAACTTATTTTCGTTCGAAGAGTCAATGTGGCTATTAATATATTTTTTAATTAATAAAATATGTTCTACACTCAATGTAAAGAATTTTGGTGGCTTGAAAGAAAATTTTTTTTCCGCAAGTGGCACAGTCTTTTCGACGATTCTCTTCGTGGTCACATTTGCGATTCAAATGAGTATGAAGAGACATTTATTTGCAATTGATAACACTGCGGAACAAAATTGAACTTTTTTTGTGCGGCCGGGAACTTTGTGTAATTTCTTTACTAATTTGAGGTCGCTGATTCCAAATCTAACCTTCATTTTTCTCTATCAGCTCCAGTTTTAGAGATATACCGTTATGTCCAAAATTAAGGTACTTTCAGCACATATATTGAAATAACATGAAAATGGTGCATCATATTCCCTTAAGAAAAAAAATCGAAATTCGCTAACAATATTATCTTTAAGACGTTCTAACATTGTTTTAAATTTGGCCAGTAATTTCAGAGATATTGTTGAAGTTTTTAAAAAAAACAAATAAAAATTTAAGAAAAAAAAAATTTTTTTGTTCTCTAAAAATTCATAAAAAATAAATGTGCAACAAAAATCACAGTTTGGGTCTAAAAGCATTTAGTTCAACATATTTCGAATGAAATGAGCTTTATTTCATTGCAATCGGTGCACAACTTTTGATTGTATTCACAATTTATCCATAAAAAAAACATATTTTAATGTATATTTTTTTTTTTTTTTTTTTTGTTCACACATACACATTAAAATACGTTTTTTTTTATGGAAATCGCAATTTTTATCTATTCGGTAAATTGTGAACACAATCAAAAGTTGTGCACCGATTGCAATGAAATAAAGCTCATTTCATTCGAAATATGTTTCTTAAGGGAATATGATGCACCATTTTCATGTTATTTCAATATATGTGCTGAAAGTGCCTTAATTTGGAGCTGATAGAGAAAAATGAAGGTTAGATTTGGAATCAGCGACCTCAAATTAGTAAACAAAATTACACAAAGTTCCAGGCCGCAAAATGGCTGTTCCGCAGTGTAATTACTATAATGGGTGTTAATTTTATTTAAAAATAGGAAAAAATATAATATGAAAATTTCTTTACCAAACACGTCTGATTTCATTGATAGTTCACAAAATACTAACACATTTCAATTGCTCTGACAAGTAAATTTGCTTGTATGCCCTTAATTTGTGCTATTTACATTTGCTATGTCTAGTAAATTTGCTTGTATGTATACACAAAAAACTAAAGAGAAACAAGTAAGTACATACTTGTCTGATTTACTGAAAAACATAGATGCGAAAAATTTTTAAGAAATTGTGGTTTTGGCCTTTTGAATATTTAGAAAATTCTTTCTGCGCAATGAATATTTCAAGAAAAGGAGCAGCTAGGATATCAATTCAAACGGCTTTTGAATACATTTTTCATCACAAACAAATTCTTGTCTTCGGTTTTTGTCGCCATTTTTATGGAATAATAAGATGATTCCTGACCAAGAATAATAGATAACAAGATTACGCATTGCGCATGTTTCTTATTGTTAACAAAAATCAGCTGTTTTTTAAATGACGTCACATGAGAATAAAATTTTTCGCGCCAATTCATTTTGTTAGGCAATTTGAAAAAAAAGTAACAAATAAAGGTAGTGAACATTTTCCCGCTTTTTAAATCCATAAATTGGAGAAATTGATAAAACAAAAAAAAAAAGAGAATTTGTATTTGTTGAAAACCTTTTAATGTGTGTAAACGACTTTTTTTTTTATCAAATTAAAAAATTAATAAAAACAATAAAATACAAAAATGAGATGTGCTGTGGCAAATTGCAAAAACTCCAACAAATCGAAGGCATGTGAAATTAGTTTTAATGCTTTCCCAAAAGACAGCAACATCCTTAAGAAATGGGTACAATTATGTGGCCTTCTCATGTTTGCATTTTGATCCTAATGATATCGAAAATAGTTTGGAATACAAAATGGGTAAGTAAACGGATTGGGCTTAAACAATAAATTTACAAAATGATGAAAGCGAAAACATTGATGAGGAAGAACTGGTTGATTTTGCTTATGATGGTCTAGAAAACTTCGCTGGCTACATATGTCACAGACTGAAATATGAAGAACCCAATATTTCTGTTCCAAGAAGTGAATTAACAGATCAGCCCTACACTTGGGTCGACCATCTTAGTGAAGGAGGTTTGTCTACACCAACTTAGGAGACTATCAGCCCAATTATGAATAAAAATTCCCTGGGAGTTTTTTCCCTTTTCCCATTTCTACAATTGAATTAACATAGGAAAAATGGGAGAAGGGAGAAAACTCCCGGGGAGTTTTTCTTTCATAATTGGGCTGTATGTGTAAAATGCAAGCACTACATAACATCTTTCAGACACTAAACAAGGACAAGTTGCTTATTACTGATTTTTAGCTCTATGTATTTCTTATACCCTTTGTACACTTATGGCGATTTCTTTTCTGAGAAAAATGTTGCATAAATGGTACATGCTCTACACAAAAGAGATAGAGCATGTACCATTTATGCAACATATTTCTCAGAAAAGAAATCGCCATTAGACCCCTTCCAGACAAACAAAGTTTACTTTGCAAAGTCTTGAGTTTATAGAAGAGAAGGGAAAAGAGAAAAGCGGGGGAGTACATACTTTGTTGTACTCACAAATTCGTTTTGTTTTTCGTTCGTAGATTATACCTGAAGTTGGCTGCAACTTTATATTTATATACAGCGTTACCAGAATCTTTGGAATGAAAATTGTCATATGGCGAAAGAAATCATATTTTGAAGATGAAAATCTTAAATTTTTTTTTCTTAATTTAAATTTTTTAAAACAAGGGCAAAATAGTAAGAATTATTAATTTTTTATTAAAACATACTTCTTATTATTTAAATTGAAATACACAAAAACATAATTCGTCAGTATATGAAACCTTATAAAAATAAATTTTTTCTTTTCACAAATATTTTTTTTATCAATATTATAACTGCCTATTTCCGATGTGCTAAAGAATTATTTACTTCGTACAAATACATTTAAAACAAAAACAAAGTTTTTAGTATTAGTTTTTGTTTTAAATGTAGTTGTTTGAAAGAAGGAATTCTTTCGCACATTGGAAAAAGGTTATAATATGCCTTTTTTAATATTTTTTTATGTCCAGAAATAATGATGCAATTTTGTGTATTCTAGATACTGGGTACAAAAGTGTGCAGCACCAATGCGCATCAAGCTGATGCAAAACTTCATTGTTTTAAAAAGTGACTGTTTAAATAATCGTGTATTTTGAGAAAGCAAAATTGAAGTAAAAATCAGAATTTCTAAAAATAAAAAATCATCATTTGAGAAAAAAATCTTTCATCATATTTTTGTTTAAAAAATAATCCAAAATATGATAAAATCATCATTCTGGCAACGCTGTTTATATATTCAAACAAGAGAAACCAAAAATTTGTCAAATTGAACTTTGTGTGTCTGAGCACCAAACGAAGTTTAAAAGAGAATTCAACAGACTTTGTCAAAGTAAACTTTGCCTGTCTTAAAGGGGACTTACATACATTTCGGTGGAACGCATGAAAAATGTTGAAAATGTGAAATATGTTTTCACACTTAAGGCCAAACCATAATATGCATAGCATTGCTTAACCTACTGTCAAAAATTTACAAAAAGTCTCTCATATGTATTTTAAAAAACAAAAACAAACTAAAAAAATATTTGATTACGTACGGAATGTGCGATCAGCTTCGCACTTTGCTTAAGCAAATGACAATTTCGTAAAACTTAACAAAACGTTTCCTTAAGTTCAATATGGTTTGCTCATATGATTTACATATATTCGCACTTTTGCTGAAGCCAACTTAAGCACATTATGGTTGGGCCTTTAAAACATCTTATATCTACCACAGGCGCGGATTCAGGGGGGGGGGGGGAAAAGGATATTTCCCCCCCTAAATTATAAAAATATGTTTTGCTTATTTCGATAATACACGAATTTCCGAATGTACAAAATTTTTGGAAATCCCATCAAGTTTTTTTTTTGTTTTTTATAGAATCTCTAATCAAATTTTCAATAAGTATGCAAGTATTTATCCTAAAGCTAGATTTACACGATTGAAATTTTCTTCAAAATTGCTCTTCGAAAAGCTTCAAACTCGTGTAAACAGGAAAATTTCTTCAAAATTTATTGATCAAAATTTATTTCAATAATATTGATATATAATATTTTGCTGTTTACACGAGTTTGAAGCATTTTGAAGAGCAATTTTGAAGAAAATTTCAATCGTGTAAATCTAGCTTTAGGATAAGTACTTGGTTACTTATTGAAAATTTGATTAGAGATTCTATAAAAAACAAAAAAAAAAACTTTTTTAAGTTTTTTTTATAAGCTAAAGCCTTTTTGAGTTATGCGAACATACATATGTTGTGCAACCTCCTCCATTTTCGAAATAACGGTATATCTCGAAAACCAGAGCCAATCTTAAAAAACCGCGGGCACCACTGGATTCAGCGTACCCGAATTATGTTAAAAAGCCAGGTGCCCAGCTTGTCACGAAAAAAAAGTGTCAATTTCTTGCACAGTGTAATTATTTACTATATACATTTGAATATAACCGTTTTTCGTATCAAATTTTCATAATAGTAGGATTTGAATTGGACTTTTATATGCATTGCCATTCTACCTTCCCATATATACATATGAATATATGTATTGGTCTAGTAAAAGTTCACCAAAGAAGAATTATATAACTGTCAAATTTCAAGTGCATTAATTAGGAAAGTTCTTTGATATACAAAAATACATAAAAATGAGTGAAACAATGGTGAGTCCGTATATATCATTACCCTCAGTCGAAAAGGATGTAGTCCAATGTATAAATTTTATAGGAGAGAGAAAAAATTTTCTAAGGTCTCTAGTTCTGAATATATTTGAAGTCTGTAAATCTAATTTTGCTTCATTGCCGACTCTTTATTGGCTTGCAAACCAACAAAAAATAATACATTTATGTTTTATATAGCTTTTTGTGACATCACCTTTTCTATTATATATTTTATACTTTTAATGTACATTTTTGCAGGTCAATTTGCAAAAAATAAAATATACTATAAAATTATTTTATTTATTTCAATGTTGACTATTAACAATTTTTTTTTTTAAATTTTCACATTTCAATGGGCTTTAGGGCTTTTTCTTTAGCATTTTTGGAATTACATCTTTAGCATTTGGATATACATATCGTTGCAAAACAAGAACTAGAAAAAAATATTTGTATTTTTTCTGCAAACGATGTATTTTTGTTAACTCTATTGAACTGCATCAAAAACTTAATTTTCAAAAATTGTGGCATTAGCACATTTACGGCTGAAGGTACATAAAAGCTTCAAAATTCCTTTCTATTTAAAAATAATTTAAATAAAAAAATTAGCTGTAATCAACTTAAATCAGAATAATTATATATGTATCTTTAGCTTAAAACCCAAACAGTTCGACTTAAATTCATAACTTAATTTTAAAATTAGTGAAGCATATTCCTTCTTCCAAAATTTTGTTAACAATTGCATGTTTTTTTTTTGGTCGAAAAATTGGTCAAGCAATTTAGTATGATGTAGTCAAATAAATTGTTTAAAATAAAAAAAACATTAAAAATAAATAAAATTATTTTTATAGCCAAAACGTTATATAAAAAGATTAATTTATTTTAATTTATATTGAACTGATCTTGTATTCTATTTTACCTTATTGTTGAGTTTTTTTTTTTAATATAATATAAACATGTCGTTTTTAATAAACTTTTAAAAACAAAGTTTTTACTTGTTTTGTACCATAAACAGTTCCCCCCCCCCCTAAGGCTCAAGCTGGATCCGCGCCTGATCTACCATCAATAAAAATGTCACCATTTCTGAAAAAAAAACTTTTATTTTTTTAAATACTTTTTTTCTATATACAAAAGTGCCAAATTTTTAGAAGAAACCACCAAAATGTATTTCGAATTCATTTTGCTTAATAATATAAAAAAATTAAAGAAATATCTTATAGCCAGTGATGCAATAATAATAATCGAATTTATTGCCACTTTTCTAGTAATGACACTAAGGTTTTTTAGCCCTATGTATTTCTTATGGGAAAAATTCAACATCTTCGCAAATTAATGTTAGATGTTAAATGTTGCCAAGTGTAACATGCTATTATGGGACGATTTCAACATCTTCTTAAATTAATGTCAGAAGTTAGATGTTGACAAGTGTGAAAAGGCAATAACTTTAAAAAAAAAAAATATTATCAATTAATTGTTTTTCACTTTTTCTACACTTTATATTCTCATCTTCCCAAGAAAAAAAAAGCAACGAACTTTTCTAATATTAAATTTGAAATTCGAATGAAGTTGATTCTATTGTTTTTATTTGTAAAGCTTATAAAAGGTTTCTTTCTTGCAATCCTTCCGTACTGTGGTGGGCTTAATTATGTGCTGGTCCCTGGTTGTAGGGAACTGGAGGTGGATATCTACTTCGATGGCGATGGTCGCTTCCGATGGGCACTGGCTGACTCCATGAAAGAGACAAACTGGTTGGTCTACTGCAAACTACATACTCACATTAAAAACCCAAAAGAAAGAAACACCATTGACTGGTTTTGTAGCTAGGTTCCTTTAGTGACAGTTTACCTTCCGTGTTAAAAGAGAAGCCAATTTTTTTTTAATTATTTTAATTATTTCAGTTCTATCTTATTTTCAGTGACAAATTATTCAAAAAAAATTTTCATACGTGTTATTATTTTAAGAAAATAAAAAAGTAACCAAAATAAAATAAATACACATTGAAGATATATTACCAATTTTGGCTAGAAATAAACAAGCACAGCAGCTCTGGTTACTTTACAAAAATACATTATGTAGAAAGTGTGGCAATACCACCTTTGTTTGCTTACGAAAAATTGTGTAGTGAAAAATACAAAACTCGTGTTTAATTTATAAATTGTGTAGTGAAAAACATAAAACTCATGTTTAATTCGTATTTTTTTAACTTTAACATTCTGAATTAAACAGTATTTGTTTTTAGTTTAAACAGCCTTTAAGCAATATTAGCGAAAAATTAATAGAGCAAACCGGATTAAAACGATAGAATTCAGTTATCAGATTTTATAAACCGGCAAATTTGTTTAAATGTTGAAACCATTAAAAAAAACGAAACATTTTTAAATTGGACCAAATATGGCATTGATGTATCATTGCCAAGGACCGGAAAACGTTTTTTTATGTTTTTTAAAAAATATTTATCATTGGTGCTCGAAAAATATTTTAAATTGTACAATAACCAAAAATAGATAAAAATATTTTGTTTGATATTGTTTCTTTAAGTTCAAAATAATAAAGTTCTCAAAAAAAAAAAAAGGTTTTTAGAAAAATATTTTTTTAAAAATCATGTGTAATATAATTTTTTTTTTCATCAGTTTAAAAAATTAAAGCAAACACCAAAAAAAGTTTTTTTTTCAGTACAATATTATTTTGTACATGAAAAGAAAAAAATGAACCGAAAACATAAAATTTAATATTTTTAATTTACAAAATTTAAACTCATACGTACAAAGTTATAGTAAAAAATATAAAGTTTATTAATAATAAGTAGTTATAACCTGATAAAGATTATCCTAGAACTAAATAGTAATCTTATCAATGAGCTTGATGTTGAGTTTGAGCAACAATAAATTGTCTTTGCTCAGAACTTAAATTCCTTCTATTTTTGGTCATAATAAATGGCAAAGCACTGAAGGCTGTCTCCTGTGTTGCGGGTACAGCTAATGCAACAGCAGCTAGTTTTGATAATTAAGAATCTCTAAAGATTTTTTGCAATTGCAATTTTAAACACAATTTTATATTATAATTTTAATAAAAATTCACAATTTTAACTCCAAATTGGGTTTTTATTGTTAGTTTCTTAAAACAAAAAAAAATATTTTTCTCAAAAACGTTTTTTTAAGAACTTTATTATTTTGAACTTTGAAGAACAAATAAAACAAAATAATTTTTTTTTTTTTTTGTACAGTTGAGAACATGTTTTTAACACCAATGATAAATATTTTTCAAAAAAACCAACTGTTGCTTCCCGGATTGTAACCAAATTAAAAAACTAAACACATATATGAACACACATACATGTAAGTCCATTGTAACTTGTTATTTATGTTTTTTATTTCAATTTAAATTCTACAATTAAAACGAAAAATTCAATAAAAACCAAATAAGGAGAGAAAAAAACTGCCCGCTTAGTTCCAAAAATCAGATTATTTTTAAATTGATGCGTAATTTATAAATAATTCGTATGTATAACCAAAATTGTTTGTGGCGGCTAAAAAATTAATTGAAATTTTATCAAATATAAATAATAATAATATGTAGTAAATAAATAATAAAAAAACATAAAAAATACACAAATAATTATTAATTTTTGCACATTTAGCCACTCAGCTGTTTTAAGATTGGGTTTCTTGATTGGTAATGTCAAATGTACTTTACATACCAATATTTGAACATGGAAATTATGTTACTCAAATTTTGGCATACACATGAAATTACATGTGTGTAGAAAAAGTACCAAGTTGAACAAGCAATGCTCTTAATTGTTTAATTTAATGCCGTACCCTACAAGTAGACTACTAAAATGACCGGTAGTTTTGACCACTATATTGGATAAAGTTTTTATTAGTTTAAGAGAAAAATGAAAAAAAACTCTTGTACATGTGATTTTGCCTCTCTTTGTAACTAATTAATTCCACTCGACTACGGAACATATATCTGTACTGCTTACTACGCTGCTTTATATTAGTTAATGATCGCGTAAATAATGGTTTACACTAACTAGTTAGTCATAACGTAAATAAAGGTTAGCACTAACTAGTTATTCATAGCGTAAAAATTTGTTAGTACTAACCTTTATAAAATAAGGTTTTCTTTTTTATTTAAAATAAAGTTTTTATTAAAAAATATAATCAAGCAGGCTTTATTAAAGTATATAATAGGTGTGGGTGCGGGACCACGTAACGTCTTTTCTGTGGCTGCTCTATAACGTTCCTTTCTCACATGGGTCTAAACTCGTGTTGGGATCTTATTTATAAAAGTTCTTTTGTAATGGAGGTAAACGTACTCATTAGCAATTAATTTCTCTTAGATTATATAAAGAAATATTATTTTGTTAACAACTTGTGACTAAAAAGCCGAATACATACATGTATACATACTCGAAAAGTCATCAGGATTTTAAATATTTGGTATAATTTGCTTCTTTATTTTCACCACCAAATCTTTAACGAGTATCCCGGCCAAAGCAACCACCTGAATGACCGCTACCTGTTGAAAGACCACTTCTTTTAACACGACTGTTTCGTACATGACCTGTTATTTCCAGAAAATTTACCACCACGTTTTTTGGAGCCGCCATCAGTACGCCCTCCTTTACTTTAATGTGCAACGTAGTTGCAAAGGAGATAAGCAAATTAATTTTTTAATTTAATATGGCAAATAACTTTTGTAATATTTAATTTGAACACAGAACTAACATTTAAACAATTCAATTTTTTTACAAGAATCGACAGGCCAAGCGTATGAAAAAATTATATTAAAAAATTGGCATTATTTAGGTTGTGTTACTTGTTCCACTCTAACATATGTATGTGTTTGAATGCAGCAACGAATGTAAAATTGTTGCAAGTGTGTTAGTAAATTGTTTTTTTTTTTTAGTTTTGGTAATGCATTTCTTGTAGGGTAGTCATATGATATAGACGTCAGAAGCACTCTCTGTTTTATGTGCTATCCTGACAATCGTCTTCTTTAAATGGCACTGCTAAATATACTGCCGAAGCAAACCTTTCGGAGGATACTGAGCAGTTTTCGAAGGAACAGCCGTTAAATGTCGGCAATTCACCAAAAACTTTACAGAATCAGTTATTCTTTCTATATGTTTTGTATATCTTTCTACATAAATTGCAGGAAGCAGGTTCGTTATTTGGCTTTTTTTTTTGATAAACTTCCACAAGGAAGATAAAATTCTTTACACAAACAAACCAAAAACTCGTTAAAAATATTTTTAAGTTTCTTTGCCTTGACTGTATACACTTTGAAAATGTATAATGGAAAAATCCTTTTTTTCGTGATGTTAATTTGTTTTTATAAAGAGCTATTTAAAATATCGAATTCGATAGTCGTATATAAATATCGATATATGGGTATTTTAAATATCGGCGATATATTCAGATTTTTTAAAATATCGATATTTTGATATATCGATACTAATTGCTCATCCCTACTAAATTAAATCTTATACCGATAACACATATGTACCTTTATCTAAAAATCCATCCCTATAATAACTTTTTAATTTTTTCTAATGTGACACGAATGTTGTACTAAGTTTGTGGTAAATAAAATTAAGAAATAGTAATGGAGATTACAGTAAAGTCGGAACCAATTGAAGATGAAAGTTCTGACGAATTCCAAATGAATGTGGAAATAAAAGAAGAAAAAGAATTAATAATTGAAAGTGATATCCAATGGCTGCCAACAAAATTTGAGAATGAGGAAAATGAATATTATCAAGAATTTTTTCAGGACCGTGATCGAGATATGAAGACACTTATTAAAAAAGCAACCGCCCATGAAGAAGATACTATAGAATATGTAGATGAAAGTGATGACTTCAATAATATAGCCAATGATTATAATTCAGACTTAAAAAATACTAACAACAACGATTTAGAACAGTCGGAAGAAAATAAGAAACAAACAAGTAGTTCCGAAGTTTTTTACGGACAATCTTTTAAAGCATGGTCGAATTATTATTACATTAAACGTAAATGTCCAGAATGTAATAAGATATCAAGAGGAAATAGTACGTGGCGTGATCATATACAAAGAATACACTGGGAAGAAATGAAAGCATCTGATGTTAATTTTGACCTTATTAGTAACAACGCTGGTGTATGTAAAATATGCAAACAGGAAGTTGTGTCTCAATTTTCCCGGTATCTTCACTCATTAAATCACACTAGAAATAGCAAATTGGAATTAAATGTATGCAAATTATGCAATTATACTGCCAGCCAATCAGTATACGTAAATAATCATATTGCGCAAAAGCATCCTGAAGTTATAAAAGAATTTGAAAAATCTTGCTGTTCTAAGCAAAATTTAAAGTGTCCTCTTTGCTGTATCGCTTACAATAAACTAAATGATTTAATGTATCACTTTATGGATAGACATCCACAAGAATATCTGGAAAAATTTATCTACAATTGTAATTTATGTCACCAAGATAGTTTTAGTGGTGAAGAACTTTTCCTGCAGCATCTAATGGAAGAACATAAATTAAATTCGTGGCAAGTACTAAATTACCAAAAAATATTTGATGATAAAGAGTACATGTCGTGTCTTAAATGTCATAGATTATATTTTAAAAATGATGTATTAGAACTGCTCAAACACTTCCTAAGCCATACAAGCGATTGCTACTGGACGTGCAAGTTTTGTTGCCAACAAATTGACCACACCAAATCAAAAAAACATTTGTGTTCCAAAATGATAAATTACTTTGAAAAAAAACAAAAACAGATAAAAGATAGTATAAATTTAAAAGAATTTGAGGAATATATTTCGCACGTGTGTCCATTTTGTAAAATGGAATTTGGAAAAATGATCAAATGGCAGCATCATTTAAGAACTGAACACCAAATAGACACCCTGAAAGGTTTAGAAATGAAAGTATTTGCTAATTCAAAAGATAAATTAATATGTACAATATGCCACACAGTAGTTGGGAATATACCAGAGCATTTACATGCCCATCGATTTCAGCATTTACCCTACATGCCTTATAAATGTCTGCAATGTGCGCAAACTTTGGATAACTTTAAAACAGCTGTTAATCATGTCTTAAAGCGTTGCCAGGATCAGGAGGACAGAGATTGCATTCAAAGCAAAAATTATGATTATAATTCAATACATTCTCTGATAAAAAAACAATGTCCCTTATGTACTAATCAAATATTTAGTGATGTGAAAAGTGTTTCCAAACACTATGAAGTCGAACACAGTATGTTTAAAGAGTTTTTCATAAAGAATCCTGACATGTCAGTAAGTTGTATAATTTGCAAAAAACAATATGCACATTACGATAAAAAAACTTGTTTTACTCATTTGCATATACACTTTGGTGAGAAAAGCTATAGATGCTCAATATGCCAAAAATCGTATATAACGTTGTCGTCATGCATAACTCATTTGCAAGAGTCACATCTTGTAAAAACTGTATATAAAAAAGTAATCAAACAAATAAACAAAAATATAGACAAAAAAGTAGTAATACAAGTAAACAAAACTGTAGTTAATAAAAAAGTAAAAGAAGTAAACAAAAAAGTAAAAAAAGAAAACAAAAAAGTAAAAAAAGAAGTAAACAAAAAAGTAAAAAAAGAAGTAATCAAAAAAGTAAAAAAAGAAGTAAACAAAAAAGTGAACAACAAAGTAAGCAAAGAGGTAAACAAACCAGTAAACAAAAAAGTAAACAAAGAAGTAAAATCTAACAAGATTACCTCACTTGATGGTCGGAAAAAACAAGTGTTAGGTCAACTCACTGAATTTGCCGAATTTATAACTTATGCATGTCCTGAATGCAATGAAAATTTGTCAACGCAAGAGGAATGGTACACCCATATGACGACACTGCATGATTTCTTCGAAACTTCGAACGTCTACTTTAAAGACAATGATGGATCTCTTAAATGTACCACCTGTAAAAAGAAATTAAGTACGTCCCTTACGGATCAACAAAAACATAAACTTTCTCATATGCCGTATAGATCATTTATATGTAATTTATGCTATAATCGTTGTAATACTACAGTTGTACTACGTGCCCATATGCGTCGAAGACATTTTACGCCGGGCAATTATGAATGTCGCATATGTAGCAAAACTTTGGTAACTTCCCATCAAAGAACTGTACACTTAAAACAAAATCATCCTTTTAAAGAATGGCCAGAGGGTGTGTGCTTAATATGTTATCACATTTCAAAAAACAAATTTGATCTTAATAAGCATATGGATATCCACGATAGAGGTGTTTCTAGTTACACTTGTTATGTGTGCAGTTTAAAACTAATAGGACTTAAAGATTTTATATTACATATGGCCACCCATAACATAAAAGATGAAATCAAAGAAAACGAAAAAATGGCTACTGACATTGCTTCACATTCGGGTTCTACAGTTCGTCAATCACATGATGATATGGATGAGAAAAACAAACACGCGGTCTGTGATCAAGTTAGTGTTAAATCAGAGAAGCAGGATTTACACAAAAGAAAAATTTCTATAAATTCTTCAGAAGCAAAAAAAGCAAAACCTTAAAAAAATTTAAAGTTTTTTGTTAAGAATATGCTATAAACTATTATCCTAATTTATATATTTAAACTTACATGTTATACATAGGTACATATATTGAAGATAATAAATAAATACAGATTGTTACTACGACTTCTAATAATCTTATACATATACCCTTCACCATGGTGCGTAGGTCAGCCAGCAGTGTGTCCATTTTGGCATTTTTGCAGCTAAATTTAGCATTTTTCTAAAAATGTTTTTAGCTTTTTTTTAGCATTATTTTAAGAATAATTTTATTGCTTTTACTTAAATTGTTTTATAAATTATAATAAATTTTGACTAAAAATAATTGTACCCAAAATGATATTTCGAATAAAAATGTATAATTTTTATGTTAAGAAACATTAAACCGGTCTTAAAAAACAAATATTCAGGGAATATTAGAAAATTCCTCATCTTGATGATTATTAATATTAAAATCCCTTTGATATGACAATATAAAAGTGCAAAGAAATTTCACTTTGTATTTAAATAAAAATTATAATGTTTGAAATTTTTTTTTCAAATAAATATGAAAAATTAAAATTAATAGTTTTAAAACTTCAATTTTTCTTAAACTATAAGAAATAAGTATAGCATAGAAATAAAATCGTTTAAATTTTGCATGTTTTAGGGGTTTGCAGGCCCGGTAAACTTATAATTGAATCTCAATTACCTGTGCTACATATTTTAATGTATATGATGTTTTACCCAAAGCCAACTACTTGTTTAAATATAACCATTTATTCAATTTCGTTAAAAAATAAGTCACTAAAAAGTTTTTACCTCGAATAAACTTTCATACTGGTAATACATTTTTAATATAAATCTTGAAAATAATTTTTTGCATTTTTTGGCCTGTCTAATGCCAGATTTAGCTATAATTTTTTTTTAGATCTGGTCACACTGGTAGCTAGATTTCAAATTGGGTAAAACAGTACAATGAATACAAGAAAAAAAAAAAGTACAATCAAGAAAAAAAACAGAGTACCGAAACGTTCACTCATTTTTCAGTCACGAGCGAGCATGAAAATTTAAAACTTTTTCTGCTGATTCATCCTCATGAGGGTGAGAAAAAAAATATTTTGAATTTCCTCACTCATGAGGAGTGCAAAATATTTTGAATTTCCTCACTCATGAGGAGTGCAAAATATTTTGAATTTCCTCACTCATGAGTATGTCAATTTTCAGATATGAAAAATTTGAAAAAATTCACATTAAAATTCTTCATTAGGAAAAAATGCTTCTACTTTAAAGGCTTCTAGAAGGCCTTCTAAAAAGAATTGAAATGAAGTAGATTTAAAATCGAACACATTTTGACAACAAGCCTGTTTAGAAAGTTCATAAAAATATTTCTTTCTATATACTTCATACTTTGGGTAGCAATTATCTTTACAAGTACAACTCTTAAAAACAGTAAAAACAATAATCATTTTGTAAATAATTGCAATCGAAGTCTCGTTCGTTTTCAAATCCACTTCATTTCGATTTCTAGAACATGCCAGTTTATCCCTGTTTAATTGTTGTTGCTAATAATGCGAAGTGGGTAAATTAATAACTAAACGTGCTACACTTTCCAACGTAACTACTAATAAAACGATTTTGACAAACCGTAGAATAGAAAGTTTGAATTTGTAAAATACATATTTAATAAAAACCTTTCTAAAAGATCTTTTCAAAGAAGGCACAGTCAAATAAGTAAAAGTTTACTAAAAATTCAATTGTAAACCTTCTTAAAGGTCTAAAAAGTGAATCTCTTGCAATTTTTCACGCTGGGCAGCACATGTGTGTTTTGTTTTAGTAAATTATTTCTTGACTGGTGAACCAAAATGTATGTGTTATTTTTTTTTGAAGGCAAAAATTATTGAAAAAAAAAATTGTATAAAAGAACTGCACATATCGCCATCTGAAATGCAGAATAATATAACATCACAGTTTACATGAGAAGCAAAAACGTTGTAAAATGGAAATTAATTGAGATATAAAAGCAATTTTAAATATAAAGGATAACATTTCGATAACCGATATATTTTTGAGGAAAAAATATTATTTTTATTGTTATTTATTTAGCTATGTGTGTTTTAATTTTTAATTCTCTGAAACAAAACGACGTATCATCAACGAAAATATTTAAGTATTAAGTAAAACAAACACTTAAAATATTAAATAATTAAATATTTTGTTAAATTAAAGGTATAATAGAATATTAAGATAAAGTACATGGTTATAAATGCTCTTAAACAATTATTTTAAATGTGGTTAAATGCACCTATAAAAATGATAATCACACAGTTATTATGTAGAATCATTATCTTTGCGTTGACATGGTGAAACAAATTTGCTTTTCTGATGCAATTATATTATTATAGATATTATGACATACAAATTTATAATTTTTTATTGATTTTAATTTCTAATTTCTAAACACAAAAATGTACTTGATTAAATTTATCTATAAATAAATTTAAAAAAGCCAACTTTTTTCTTCTAATTTACGTGTATTTTGATTTCCGTATAATTAATTTTCATATATTGAATTTTTCTTTACAACGTACAAATTTTGCAAATAAAACTTTGACTCAAATACATTAGACCGACTCACCTTGTATGGACCTGAAAAAAGTGTTTTTTTTTACCCCTCTGAAAATAAAGCTTGATATGTTTTATGATGATTCCCAAAATATTTTGGTTCTAGCGTTGACCATCCGGGAGCTGGACCATTTTTAAAAAAGGTTTTTTTTAAGTTTTTCGAATATTGTCGTACTTTGCTCCAAGTAGACATAAATAAAATTTGGTATAAGAGAAAAGAGTGAAGCAGCATCCAATGGTATATAAAATTTGACCACTTGCGACCTACTAATTGAGATATTTAACTAAATACATATTTTCGTTTCGGGTTTTCATACAAGTTCTACATATGTGGAAATGATTTTCTGCTTTTCAAATTGAATCTGTTTTAAAATAGTGTTAATTAACATAAACGCGAAAATCGCGATATATTTTATCTTTTTTCATATATAGGCATATGGGTATCAAATTTTTTCATTTTTCAATTTATCAAAATGTGAAAAATACAATTACAATAAAAAATTTTTAACAAATCTTTCCGCGATTCTATCTTTGTACAAAGTTTTCACGACTCCATTTTGTTTGCAATATGCCCTATTCGATTACTTTCGATAACAGAAAGACATGAGGTGTGTGCATTGGCTTTACTAGCAGAAACTTGCAAAGAGAGAGTAAGTAGGAATTTAAAGAAATTGCTCTCAAAAATACTAAAAAGTAAATGAACACTTTGCCAGCCACAATTTGCAACTTAAAGTAGTGACGAATATACAGGAATATTTGAGTACCCATTAATTATTCTAAGACTTGGCAAAATTTTATACATTACGGTGTAAATAATGTGATTTTATGAATTTATATTTGTTTATGTTGAATAAAATGAATCATGAATTGGATTTTTTTAGGAGGATGCTGGTTTCTTGCTAAATCGATTCACTAAAAATCGAAGAAATTGCCTAATAGTACGAAAATTTTGTGTGTGTGTTAGTGAACAAATTAAGTGCATTGCGACTCGCAAGAAACTACTTTCATGTGTAAATGCTAGGTTAGATGGAATTTTTGGAAATTCGAATGTTAAGGGATGAATAGCATAAAAACGAGTAAATTCGCTAACTTAACAAAATATCCTAAACTAACATAACTCGAAAATATTTTTGTCCGAAGAATAATTTTTTTTTCTGAGACTGTTCTTCAGAACGATTCACATATTTCGGAAAATTTGCCCGGAAAAACAAAGCTACAATATGGTTTACAGATGTAAACAATTATACAAACTGGCAGCATAACTAGTAAACTACTAATATTGAATCGTTTTCCAAAAGAGGTTAAGAAAATAGACAAAAAAAGGAAAGTAATTTTATTATTTTTCATTTTATTTATTTAATTATTCAGCAAAAAAACAATTGTTCCACTATATGATGTGGCAGCTCAATTCAACTTTTTTGTACAAATAGAAAAAAAGTGGCAACGCAGTTCATTTTGTTCTGAACAAGAATTAAAATTAAACAATTATCTATTAAGTTTTTTGTTATTCGACCTTTTTGATTATAATTTATAAATTAAATAATTTTTTCAAGCTCGAGGTCTGTTTTATTCTTTCAATTCTTTATTTTTCAAGTGCAATAATAGACCTACAAAATAATTGTTGTGTATTTTTGTGCCTCGTTATTCCTGAAGATGACATCCAAAGGATGTCGAAATATTGAAAAATAAAGAATTTAAAGAATAAAACAGATCTCGAGCTTGAAAAAAATTATTTAATTTATAAATTAAACAATTAAGTTTTCAATTAAAGCCAATAAACATAGAAATAAAAACTGATCCAAGAATACAAATTTGTTTCTTTTCGAAATTTAAACATTTAAGGGTTGAAAATTGTGCCTATTTTTTGTACTTTCTTAACAAAACATTTTTCTCCATTCTTTGCAATGTACGTTCTCAATTATGGGCTTCCACTACAATAATGAATTTTTTTATATTTCAATGGGGAGAAAAAATAAAAAAAAATGGAGAACTGCGGGAAATTAAATGTCCTTGTTTTACTTTTTTGTTCTACATTTAAATATGACCACGGAAGAAAGGTAAAGAGGTATCGGGTAAATTATTGTTAATTATAAAATAAATTTAGATTTTCTCATTAGTTATCTACTTTATGGCCGTTTTATTTGGTCCAAATGAATTTCTTTGGTGTGTTTTTCATAATAAACAAGACGGTCTTAAAGTAACCACTGAGAATATCTCAAATTATTTTATAATTAGTAAGAACCTTTAATTTTGTAAATAATTTAATTTGCAAACAAATTTTGCAATAGTGTTAAGACTCGGGTATATAGGTAACCATTATACTCACAGTACTAATAACAACACCCTGGGGCCTAATTCTGGTAGTCGTGATCGAGTACTTTCTCGATTCGAAAGCAATTTTATTTCTAATTCTTTCAGTTGATACTGAACGAATCGAAATTATTTTTTCACTATTGTGAAACTCTAATGCTTTACAACGCTGTAAAGCATATCTTCAGCAGAAAATTTGGCAAAGTTTACTTGTAAAGTTACCATGAGGACAAACCTGATGTTAGCTTATCAGTCACTTTTTAGGTTAATGTTAACTTGTAATAACCAAAAACTATTTATCTGTCAGAAAGCATCCTAAAAATAACTATTTGTAAGTTGTAATAATGGCCCTTAGAGTTTGTTTACGATTTTAAATGTTTCGCGAATTTTTGCCATGTTCGCGATTAGATATATTTTTTTTACTGTAGGTCTTCTTATTCTTTAACGATTATTAAAAAAATATTAGACTTTGCTATCATGTCGCTTCTCAAAGTTTAAAATCATAAAACCAGTAAAACAAAATTTTACAGGTTTTTTTTTTATTATATTTCATAAAAATTTTGTATGACAATTGGCGCTTAAACAAAAATTGTTTTTGCTATAAAATCGTAACGGTTCCTTCTGTGACCATGAGATTTTAGAAGATGATGCAAGTGTTGCCAATAAATTAATTTCTTAAAAAAACCGAAAATTGAAAATGTTGTCGCTTAAGCTTGTTTTGCGGTTATGGTTCGATAGGTTTCTATACCAAAAAACCCAACTTTCCTTAAATTACAGTATTTTAAATAAAATTACCTTGCTACCTTTTGGGGCTCAAAGTTACCGTAAAAAAGTGTAATTACCGTACGGTTTACGCGAAACATGAATAGGAGAGCGAAAAACGAAATGTGCTGTCCGTGTGAACATAGTATTATGCATAGATTACATGGATATGAAACTCCCTTAAAATTGAAAAAAATATATTTACCTTTTCACACATATAGGAACTGTGTGAATTCAACACTGTAAAAGTTCACCTCAATTTTTTGACAAATATTTTGTAAACAATAAACAATTAAAAAACAAATATCATAGTATATAACTAGTATGCCGACTCTTTGACAGGTACATAATTCAACTGTCAGTGGTACATTTTTATGTTTGTATTAGTAAGATTTTTTTCAAATGTATTGGTGTATAAAACTATTTCCACCACTGAACATAGTTGCATAAAATCGTATAAAATGTGGCAACAATTTTTTTTTCCAAAATAAAATTTTCTTAGTTCAATAAATTTTCAATTTATTGAATGCTGGCTGCATTTATAAACTTTTAAAAGCCATGTTTGCTAAATTTTTATTCTGCAATATCGGATAATATATAAATAATTAATGATTTCAAATATTTATTTATACCACAAAATGCTACTCTGCTGGCTTTAATAATATTAACAACAGAAAAAATTTAGTGTCAAAAAAATTTATTTAAAAATTTTTAGTTTGTGAAAAATAAAAACATTTTGTAAAAGCAAATTAGCAAAATGTATTGAAAAAAATTATTAATTATGTGTTTAAGTCATAAAATTTAACATGAAGTGTTATATTGTGAAAACTTTTAAATTAAAAAATTTCAAATTTTGTTTTGTTTTTGTTGTTCTTAAGTGTGTTGAATTCACACAGAACCTATATGTGTGATGAGAGTTATAAAAAAAAGAGAACGTTCTCACCAGTCGGCATACTAGTTATATACTATGACAAATATTTTATAAAATTTTTTTGATGTGTTCCTTTATAATTTTTTAAAAGAAATTTAAATTTTTTGCATTTAAAACAATGCCTAAAGTTTTATTCGGTACTACCCTTAGCGCTGGTTTCTTATCATATTAAAACGCAGAAAACCCAAAAGAAAAACAAGTCACATTCTCGGCTTTAAGTGCTTACGTGGGTTGTTCGTATGCGTGTTGAGGAGCTTGTTCTTTATGCGTGGCTCTCTGGGTAAAACAAAAGTCTATATCTCAAGCTTGTACAGCATAACATTTATACCCTTAGCAAACAGCGGCTGACTTAAGATTCATCTAGAATTATGGTAACTAGTAAGCATACTCACTCCGGCTGGCCTTTGTACGCAAATTACAGTTTACAATTTTAGAGACAATTTGATGAAATTTGGTACAAGTTATTAAATTTTCATAAGGAGAATAGCAGGAAGCGGCCCATACTTTCATAAAGTCCCCATATATACTTCTTTTCACAATAGAATCTTTCATATAAACCACCTTATTATGCTGGTATTAAACTTGGCCCAGAAATATTTTATTCCAACGACTCAAAAACTAACTCATTTGCATTGTTAAAGCTATTCAGTTTTTACACACAATGTCCGCAGTACGAGTCAGTACTCACTCATACTGAATAACTTTCAGATGACCATAAGTTAGCTCATTTTTAGTTAGTTTCTGGGCGATCAAATTTGAGTGCACTTTAAGTTAGCTGCGAACTGGCTAACTAATGGTTGGCCCATTATCAGTTAGCTTGTGGTGCATATAATATGTTGACTCTAATAAAAGATTAAAAAAAATGTACGTATTTTTGTTTTATCCCTGTCCGATTTTTATGAGCTAGCTCAACATTTAGTTGACTTTTAGCTAACTTATTTACAACTGGCTTCTTAACACACTCATAATTGGTACAGATTTGAGTCAGTTGTTTTTTGTGCAAATAACTTCTACTCGATAAGTTTTGAACTACCTTTTGGCTAACTCAAAGCTGATGCAGATATAAATACAACGTTTTACAAAAACTTTGGTAAAAAACGTTTTGCTTGTTTTGTGTACTTTTTCAAAGTTAAATAAGAAGAAAAAATTTCCATATTCAATTTTTTAATATTATTTAGTTAAATACATCCCATTTTCAAAGTTATTATTATGAAAACCATATCGGGCATGCTGCTGGTGTTTTATAATTCAGAGTTTTTCTCTTGACAAAGGGGCAATACAATAAAATTGAAAGAAAAAATATGTATAACCGAGGGGGTAATTTAATAATATTAATATTCTCTGGCTTTCTGGGAGGGGTTAGTGTAAGAATTACAATCTCGATTTAAAAAATATATCCCTGTCGGAAAATGAGTTAGCTTAAAGTTAACTCATGGTTAATCAGTAAATTGTATGAAAATTATAAGTTTTGACATGAAAAAGACGCTTGATGCCCTTATAAAGGTAGCTCAGTTATACGGCTGAACCTTTCACGAGTTGTAAAATAATCCATTCAAGAGTTTTATACGACTCTTGGCATGCTTTTTGAAAGACTCGTTAGATAATTTCTACATAGATCATAAACGATTCTCTTTATGATTAATATAAAAGTCTTTTGCCGTGTTATGGAAGAATCTTTTATACGAATCCACACGTGTAACAGTTTCTCCCGTACGAGGAATCGTATACAATTAAAAAATGAGCTCGCCGACAATCAAAAATACTCTTCATAAGATTCCCAGTAGACTCCTAGACGATTGAAAATGCTAGCTGGGTTGTAATCTATGGTATGTATTATGGTTTTTTTATATTTTTGAGATTTTCTTCAATTTTATATCCGGTTTTTGGAGCAGCTTTAGTTAACAAAATAAGCAACATAAATTCGCTTTGTTGTGTCGTTACTAAAACGGAAATTGAACTTGTTGCCTTATTAGCATGTCTAGAAACCAATGAAACCTTATTTATAAAGACGTTCAAAATGAAACGGAAACTTAAACAGTTTCCTTTTAAAATTATCTCTACAAACAAAACAAGAGAGATAAAGAAATTAAATAATTGAAAAGAACTCAATACAAGACGAGCAGCTAGATATCTCTATAGCTACCAGTATATACATATCTTTTAAACTATTCTAATAAATATTTATAGACTTTACGCATGTTATTCACTACTATCATGTGCTTATAATATTGTTTTTGTTGTTCTCTATTAACATATTTGCGAAATATAACATTCCTGCAGAATTTTTTTTTGTTTTGTTTTATTTCCATTTGGATTTATTTTTCTAAGTCTATTTATTACACACAGTCTGGTTTTTTTTCAACCGATATTTTTGCTCGAATAATTTCGCATTGAGGCCGTTGACCACAAAGTTTATGAAAAAAAGTCTCAATAAGAAATTCTATACATTTGAATCTTTTTTTCTTAGAAGTCTAAACCGTATCTTCAAATGATTGGGGAAGAATTTTCTTATTTAAGTGTGTTTGAATTTTGGCGCGAGTTTCAATACTAAAACGACATCATTATTGTTTTTTCCGCAAAAATAACGCACATGTTGTATTTAAAGATCTAATATTCGAAACTGCGATAAATACAGAGTTCAATACCCTGTGTCCGCGAGTTGATGTTTTGATTTTGATAGTTTCGGGTTTATTGACTTGAATAAATTTTTTCAAGGATTTATGAAAATTTCACAAACAAATTTAAAATTTTTATTTTATGTTTATGTTTTGGTAATTATTTGTTATTGTGATGAAACATTGACCTTTTTCAGTGTGAATGCCTGAATTATATGTTTATGCAGCAAGAAAAAGCGAAAATGAGTTCAGATTTAGATTTGCTCTTGATTTTCTTTCGCTAAATGTTCTATTTAAAATGATCAATGGTTTTTTGAGTCTGTTCAATAAACGAAAAGTTTTTGAGTTACGCGAACTTATGTTCTGCAACCTCCTCCATTTTCGAAATAACGGTATATCTCTAAAACGAGAGCTAACCTAAAAAACAACGGTTAGCACTACTGGATTAAGCGTGCCCGAATTAGTTTAAAACACTAGGTCCCCGGCTTGTCTCAAAAAAGTTTTAATTATTAGCACAGTGTTATTAAACAATAAACTACCGATAGAGCAGAAATTTAAAAATCAAATTATTTGGTACTTTTTCATCTGTAGCTTCACTTTAAAATAGTTAAAAGGTATTAATTTAGGTAGCAACCTAGCTAGCATTTTCAATCGTCTAGGAGTCTACTGGGAATCTCATAAAGAGTGTTTTTGATCGTCGGCGAGCTCATTTTTTAATTGTAGACGATTCCTCGCACGGAATAAACTGTTACACGTGCTGATTCGTATGAGAGATTCTTCCATAATACAGCGAAAGACTCTTATATTTATCATAAAGGGAATCGTTTATGATCTATGTAGAGATTATCTAACGAGTCTTTCAAAAAGCGTGCCAAGAGTCGTATGAGACTCATGAAGGGATTATTTTACAACTCGTGAAATGCTCAGCCGTATAACTGAGCTACCAAAATAAGGGCATCCATCAAGCGTATTTTTTATGTCAAAACTTATAATTTTCATACAATTTATATGAAACAAACTTTAAGATCGCGAAAACAACACCATCCTATCGGAAAATCTTATTTTACAGTTTGTTTTACGGTTTGTTTTGGCGGTTTGTTTGTTGTATTGGCAATAGAATTTTCATATTTCAAAAACCATCTTATTTAGGTAGCTCAGTAATTGTTATATGACTCTTACAGAGAGTCTCAAAAGGTTCATTCCAAGATTAAAAGTCGAGCGTGTCAAACATTTATAAAAAAATTAGATGTTTTTGTTACTCGTCAGATAATCATCAGAAGATTTTTTAGGAGTTGTATATTAAACATAATCGTCTTACAAACAGCCTATGCTAGCTGGGAATTGAAGTATTTTTCAAAGTAGCAATGAAATATCGGAAAATTTTTTTATGCGTGTATTGTTAAATTTGGAGTTTAAATGTAGAGAACATTTTCTTCGTATCAGAGGTTTTTAAAATAATCTTGTGTTCTAATGTGATTGTTTCAAAACTAAATTTTGGTTTGTTCATATGCCACTTTATTGATTCTTCTTATGCTCTCTCACTTGTTCTACTGCTTTTTCTGTTAGTTATTAGACTATTTATATAACTGCTGCTATTTAATTGAGGGGCTGAAATCCTCTGGGGTCATAGTTGGCAGATAAAATTGGTCGAAAATCGTCAAATTTTGAGGAAAAAATCGTCAAAATCGTCAAATCGATTAAGCTAAATCGTCACAATAAACGCCATTATAAAAGAAGCCATAAGCCATATAAAAACTTTTGAGAATTCATTGTTATTTTTAGTTTCCGTTGCTAACAAAATTTTAAAACAGCCAGAATACTGTTTTTAAAACTAAATAAAAGTTTTCGTTTAGAAACTTATTATTTAAGTAACACAACCAAAAATTTTTCAAAAGTATTAGCATTCATAAGAAAAGTGAGAAAATAATCTAAAATCAAGAATTATCTAACACATATTTTTCACGTCGAAAATACTGCTTAAGCTGGGATCACACGATTGCCGCAAATGCACCAATATGACATAATTTTGATTGTGCTTTATTGACGCACAATAATGAAATTGCCCCAATCAAATATTCTGATTGACCTGTTTTTACATATTTAATTGCCGCTAATTGGTACAAGCAAAATTGGTACAATAATTGCCGCAGCACAGTCACACGATTGTTCTTAATTGTGTAGCCTTTTATTTGTTTGGAAGGTCTAGTTGGTTTGTTCATTAAAAAAAAAAAAAAAAAAAAAAAAAAAAAAATTATATCATACAAATTATATTATACAAATTTTTGTTGAATAGTTTTATTTGAAATTTTTTAAGAAAAATATATTAAATTCCAAAAATTTCGGTTTTACATAATATTATAAAATACCAGTACCTCAAATCTGCAACTTTTTGAATTATGCTACCGATTTCGTTAATGGGTACTTTACAATATCACACAAGTCTTACGTATTTTAAGGAAAATACAACCTTGTCATGATAAGTTGTTATTGTTTTTTTAAAATTTTCAAACAATAATAACTATATGCATTTTCGCCAACGAAAAATATCGGCAAAATGTAAAAACATCAAAATTTAAATATTTTTAAAAATGGTTAATATAATAAAAAATTAAAAAGGAAATAATTATAAAATAAATTCGCTTTAAAGAATTTCAATACATTTTCCTCCGTTTTCATTTATACATAATAGGGATGCCAAACGGGAAATCCCGAATCCCGAAATCCCGGGATTTTTCGAGATTGATAAATCCCGAATCCCGGGATTTATTTTTATGAGTCCCGGGATTTTTAACTTTTATGTACAAAACTGTTCGTTTTTATTGAATTTTTATACTATATACAAAAAAATTATTAAAAATTATATTTGAGTTATATTTTATATTGCAAATAATTTTTATTTTTGAGTTTAATTTTTATTTTTGGCACACAGCAAGTATTTAAAATTTTTAATTTTTGCTTGATATATGACGACTATTTCTGGTTTTCTGCATTTTGCTTAATAAAAACCATCATTTTTTTAAGTAGAAACGATATTTGAAGATTCACATCTCCAGCCTTTTTTACAATTACATTTAGCAAGTTCAGCTTTGGCTTAAGACATAAAACCAAAATAAAAATGATTATTTTTATTCAAAATATAGAAATCAAGAAATAATTGTTATATATCAAGCAAAAAATAAAAATTATTTACAATCCAATTAATGTTTTATTCAGAAACTAAAGAATAAAAGTTGATATAATTATAACAATTAAGTCGTAATATTGATGAAATAGCTCATATTCCTTCCGGTCCAATAATAATAAAAAATTTGCTTAAAAAACATACGGTAAATGAAATAATTTGTTTATAAATAAACACTATTTGACGTATTCATAAATAAATTATTTAAACTTGAAATTTGTTTTAAGAAGCATTTGTATTAACATTTTGTTTTAAAATAAATTTCAAACGTACTTAAATTATTGATATTGAATTTCGCCTCACCCTGGAGGTGTACAGCACTGCAGTCGACTTAGTTTTACAGTTTTTAACTCAGCTATCGAGATCGATGAGGGACTATACTTTGCCGTGTATTAATGTCGTCACAACTTAATTCACATTAAAAATTGAATTGCTGTTAAAACACCGAAATGAATTGATCTAGAAAAACTAAGAGATACTTTTTTTAAGCTTTTTTCAGAATCTGATCATTTTGATCATGGGTGAGGCCAATGTTATTAACAAATGTTTAAAATAAATTGTTTTGTTGTTTTCATTTTTTAAAATTTATGTTACGTATATAAAACCTTCAAAAAGTTTTGTTTATTAAAAAAAATACCATCTTAAAGAAACACATTGATCCTGAAAAATCCCGAAATCTAGGAAAATCCTGGGATACCGAAAATCCCGGGATTTCGCAATCGGGATTTCCAAAATCCCGAATCCCGAGATTTTCAAAAATCAGTCCCGATTTGCATCCCTAATACATATATTCTTCGAAATTGTTTTATATATATATTACATATTTAAACTTTGTTTTAAACAAAAAATTAATGTGTCGTTTTTACAACAAAAGTGATTTGAACGTGTAGTAAAATTTATATGAAAAAAACTCAAAAAACTGAGTGTTATTCATATAAATTTTTCTACACGTTCAATCACTTGTGTTGTGAAAACAGCACATAAGACTTTATAATATAATTCAGAAATAGATTTTCAAATCGCTCGAAAGTAATAAATTTTTATTGTTTTGAAATCGAGCGATTTTCATCACATACCTTAATATTCCTTAAAAAGAAATAATAATCCGTTTTATATTTATTTTATTAAATATCTTGAATTTCAATATTCATCCTGAACAGCTATTGCACTAAATTAAATAAAAATTATATAATTATAATAAAAAATAAATAAATATGTATATATTCCCACTAAAAGAAACACACAAAAGTAAATTAATTAAAAAAAGGCAAATATTTGCGGGAATTTTGTTGTTTAATTGCCGCACAAGAACCCAATAAATGTTGGTACATTATTGTTATTTTTATTGACGCGCGGTTGCATATCAAGTAGTCACACGATCAGTGCTGCCACGACTAATACAATTTTTACAACCAAAAATTTTGAAAAAGTTACCAAATGTTTAAAAATATAACCAAAATTTAAAGCCTTTTGTTAATTGAGAAAAACATAAAAATTTATTTAAATTTAGTAGAGTGTTTTTATTTTAGTGTACTTTTTGGATTCCCGGGAAAGCGGGAATAAAAATCGAATTCCCGGGATCCCGGGATTCCCGCCCAAATTTTTTTGTTTATTTATTTACTTAATTCTCTAATGAAACTAATATTTGTTACTGGCTATTACTCTTAAAATAATTAAATCTAGTATCTTTTATATACCAAAAACGTAAATAATTCAAGATTAAAGTAATTTTAGGACACTTAAGGGGTAATTTTAATGCCAATAGCATTTGCATAATTAGAATGAAAGTTTTGAAGTCTTAGTGGTACACAATTTTCGGAAGGGCGATTAGGAACTGAAACCACAACATTACGAAGTAGGAATTCAGAAATAATTTTACGGTTTAACAAATTCAGCAATAAGGAGAAATTTTATTTACTACTTATATTTAATAACATATTTTTTACAATTTTATAATCCTTTATCAGCAGTGGTGTATGAAGGTATACTAAGTTTGTCATTCGATGTGAATATTTTTTTAATATTCATCTAAGGTCCGATAAAGGATTTGTATTGTGGGTTCTTCATTCGTTCTTAGCCGATTTAGCCATATGGGTGTCAAATTGTTTCTAGATCTTCTAGGCTGTTTGGGATTGAAATCGTGCAGAATCGCTTCAGTAGGAAAAAAGTTATGCACCCAAATGTGGAACTACCTCCGTAAAATATCAACAAAAACTAACATAAATTTGTGGCGAATGCACCTTTTGTCATTAAATTTCATCAAGTTCGTTTTATAAGGCACCAAATTTCGCGAATATCAGTCCATAATTTACCTACGGCTCCATATTTAGATTAATCTCGTTAATCATGTAAGTATGGCTTAAAGCGTAACGAATAATGCTTTTGTGGTGCAATTTAGCATAATCTACTTTCATAAGACTTAAAATTACTTGAAATGCCGCATATAAAGCACAATCTTGGAAAACACTTTACTGCGCCCTTAACCGCAAAAACTTATACATAGTAATATTGTAAAATTTACACTTCAGTTTGATAAGACAAGAAATAAAATTTCGTGAAAATAGGTCTATAATTTATCATTGGCAATATATAAAGCCCATTCTCAAACGATTAATAAGCCTTTAACTGTAGCAAATGTAAGTATTGTGGTGATATTAAGTTGGATTAATCTACTAAAGACAGTAGTCCGACATAGATTTACTAAAGTTTAAGAAAAAGATTTTCTTCAAAATTTCCCGGGAATCCCGCAATTAATTCCCGGGAAAGCGGGAATAGAAAACAATTGAATACCGGGAATTCCCGGGAACAAACTCTAATTGTAAGACAAACGTTATTTGCACTTAATATGAAAATATTAATTAAAATTTAAGAAAACAAAACAAGAAATGTAATTCTTGTACATATTAAAAAATAAGGAGAAACTTAAATTAAAAGGTTTTATTTATTTGAGACCTTTTTCATGAAAAATATTTTTATTTTGTAAGAGTTTTGTTCTGTTTTCACAACACAAGTGATTGAAATTGTAGTAAAATTTATATGAAAAGCACTCAGATTTTTGATTATTTTTCATATAAATTTTACTACACGTTCAAATTACTTCTGTTGTGAAAACAGCACACTAAGGCCGTCAAATTTGCATAAAAAATTCAGTATATTGTACTTTACAATAAACGAAATTTGTACTTCACTGTTATAAATAACAAACAATGAAAACATTTAATTATTTTTCGCTTTTTAACTGTCAGTGGCTGGGCTGTGATATGTGGCGATTTTAAAATTCTTTTGACGATGAACATTTACGTTTGCCGATATGGCGATTGTCTTGGCGAAATTGGAAACTCTTGGCGATATGCGAAATGCAATTTTTGTGAATTTAATCTAAAATATTATTAAAATAGGTATAACTTATTTCTCTTGTTTGTAAATTGTATTTTAAAACTATCAGCCATGTCACAGAGCTTAATTCCGGTCGGAAGTGGAATTGATTCAGTATTTTACTTCTATGGAAAATGTAAAACGAAATTTTTTTTCAAAGTGGAATTCATATTTTAAGCATTTTTCAGGTGTACAAACTATTCAAAATACATTGTTATCAGTAAAGCACGCTGTCTTTTTGCTTCCTTATCTAAAATAAATATAATTTTATGTGAATTAAAAAAAAAAATTTTAATTTTTCTAAATGCTTTCCAAAAAAAGAAAAATAAACGGAATTTGTCACAAATCACAAATTTTTTACTTTGATAGCAAAACTTAAATTTGGCTGGTTTTCAGGATCAGCTGTTTTCTTGTTTGTTTTGTTTTCTACATTCGTTGCAGTGTTTCCATAATTAATACACAAAAAGTGGTTTCATATTTTTTTGAGGTTTAATGAATCCGAACGGAATCTATAGAAGCTAAAACCATTCCGATCGGAATGGTAACTACGGAATCATTTCCATTCCGAACGGAATTCATGACATGCCTGTATAATTGTAATTGTTACTGTTTCAAAATTTTTCTATTTGAAATATTTTGTGAGTCATTTTATAATATTAGCTGCGTTCGAGAACACAAAATTTTTTACTATTTTTTACTGAACTTTACTGCATTTTACGAAATTGCGTTCGAGTTCACAAAATGAAGTAAATGAGAACACAAATTGAGAGCGTAAAGTGCCAGTACTTGACTGAGTACTTACAAATTTTAACTGCAGAAATTTTTGTAGTAAAATTTAGTAAAACAAAAACCCATGTTTCAAAAGGTAAACAAACAAAAGTAACAAACAAAAAGCATACAAATTGTGAAAAAATTATTTAAAAAAAGAAAAATGGAAATAAAACTAAAATACAAACAAAAAGTAAATTTAATTAATTAAACTTGTTTGCGAAGCATTTATATGGCTACATACCAATTTTTTGTTATGTTAATTTTTTAGTGTTGTAAAAGTGTCAAGTACTCCGATACTTAGAACAGCACTTGTTTTTAAAGTAATCAATAGTAAAAAAAGTATTCATGTACTATTGATAAAATTTAGCCGGACACAAAGTATCAAAATTAAATAAAATAAAAAACAAACAAATATGAAAGATTACATAAAATAATTTGTTTGTATTTTCCAAATATGTTCGTATTGTAAAAAGGATTTAAGCGAGTACCGATACGAAAACGAGTTAAGTAGTCAAAAGTGTAAACATTTTTCAACACTTCAATTATTTGCCATCAGCTGTTGCCTTTAATTTTACGAATTTTTACAAATTTTGCGTTCGCGTACTTTTTTGGACAACAGCTTTTTGTGAGAGCCAATTTTTAAGTTTACTCATTTACTGCATTTTACTGTAAAAGTACTCAAACGTACCTATTATAACGAATATAAAAAAATTCGATTTCAGAACGTTAATTCAATAGGGGAAAATGTATATGACTGACAGTCAAAGGCTTTTTTTTTTTGAATTAAAAATATTGCCAAATTATTATATATTTTCTTACACTAAATTCCGTAAGTTCTCAAATTATAGATTTTATATCAATTTATTTTTGAAAAATCTTTAAAATGCCTATGTGTGTATCAATATATTAAGATATACTACCGGAAATAGTGCAAATTTAGAACATTTTCCTTATATTCAAGGTTTTAGAAACACCAAATCTACTTTTGTGTACTCTTTCAGTCATTTTCTGAAATCGATTCCGCGTGAATAATGCACTTTCTACTTTAAGTACCACTTATCTTTACAACTCTTAAAATCAGAAAAACTACGGTCATTAAAAAAAAAAAATTAATGGAAAATATCCATCGATAAACCTTCATATGATTTAAATTTCAGAACATAGCAGTTTCTAATATAAAAATCACATTCACAGAAAAAATTATTAAATTTCTCCAATCACCAAATTTATACCAAATTCATAATATCAAGCAAACAAGTTGTTGACTTTGCACCTATTACCAAAATGATTATATTGATTACTAAAAATTTTAAAATTTTGATAAAATATTTTCAATAAATCATATTTTTAATTTTAATTAAAAAAGCGATCAAAAAACTTTGCCGTTTCAAACAATGTGTTAACTTATTTAAATAAATATTGACAATTCCCAACAACAATTCTACTTGCTTAAATTATTTTATTTTAAACGAAAAAAGTCAATTAAGATTTTTTGTTATTTAATTAATATTTTAATTGAAAATTTATTTCAATACAACTAAAATGGTAATTAAATCAAAATTAAATATTGGATTTTCTTTCAATAAAAAAAATAATTGATTCAATTATCACATTAATTAAATTTAAATACTTTTTAAACCATTTTTTTAATTGATAAAACCCTTTTTTCTGTGTTTGGCAATTTTTTTTCTCAGCAAAAATCCTAAAAATATATGTGGAAGCTGTTTTGAAAGGGATTTTTTGTTTGGGATAAAGTATAAAGAACTTCCGTTCATTATAACCAAATAATGAGAAATGCGTAGAGCAAAGTACACATCGTTCGAAGTCGTAAATAATTTCCTTCGAATCGATATACGCAATAACCCCCCATGTAAATAAAAAGGTTAACAATTTAAAAAACCTTAATTGCAAGTGTATCAAGAAAAACATATTCATACGTATTTTATATTTTAGAAAAAAAGTAACCAAAATGAAAAAAATATTCACATCTCCACATTGAGAAAAAAAATAACCAATTTTGGTTATAAATAACCAAAAACGGCAGCTGTGCACACGATTGCTGCACCAGGGTTTGCTTTTTATTAGTAAAAGCAAGCACAATATTTTCCTCGATTGGTACATGAGCCATTTGATTGTGCAGTCACACGATTGGGGTATTAAAAAGTGAAAATTGGTGCATTGCGGCAATCGTGTGATCCCTTTAAGCTTTAAGAACTGAAGTCTGGTCAACACCAATAAAATTAGACTTTCTGAAAGAAAAGTGTCATAATGTGAACCCAGACTAAAGAGAGTGGTTGTAAAATGCCTGAAATAACTCTTAAAAATAGGCATCGTATTAAAAAAATAGTATTTTATATGATGAACAGCTAAGACATGAAAATTACTGCCAATCAAATAATGCAAATAAACCAAATTATCTTAGAAGCTAAAATAAAATGTGAAATTATATTTAAAACATTTGTAAATTTGAACAAAATTTGTCATTTGAAAAAAAAACGTAAAATTAAGGGTATAAATCGTCCTATCGTCAATAGACCATTTTTGTACCTAAAAAACGTCAAAATAAAGATAAATCGTCAAATCCG
Organism: Pollenia amentaria; assembly: GCA_943735925.1. NCBI lineage: Eukaryota > Metazoa > Arthropoda > Insecta > Diptera > Polleniidae > Pollenia > Pollenia amentaria. The sequence continues at coordinate 178,326,916 of OX031007.1, read as the reverse complement.
GCTGCTATGACTGGGGTACAATAGCAAAAAGGAAATTATTGAGTAATTGGGCTTTTAAGTTTTTTTGTTATACTTTTAACGGCCATGATTACAACTTCCCGTTAGTTAAAGGTAGGAATTTGTCGGATGTAGCACAAGTCATCTATTATTTTAACTTTACTTAAACCTACACAGTAGAATGAACTGGCCTTTAACATATTACTCGCTTTAGCTTAAAGCAAAGTTGGAAAAGTGCACAACTTTTAAAACGTCGCACAGTGGCTGAAAATCGTTTTTCATGGGCCAAAAATCTGTAACTTTTGAACCGATAAATATTGTGATGTATTGATAAAAGTTCTTTATTGAATGAATCCTTAATCACAATTACCAATATGAAAATGTTCTAAAAACTAAATTATTCTATGGTTGTTACGATTAGAAAATATGAAGTAAAACCAATATATATCAAATATAATCTTGCAATTTTTTTGTTGGAGAGAAGACTTCTTGAACTTTCATACAGTTTTAATTTTATTAAAATAGGCTTAGCAGTTATTGAGAAATTTAAGGTCAAAGTTGAACCTTTGCTGTTTTTTAGCATTTAGTATGAAAATGCTTTTGATTGAGATTGAGAATTATTGTATTTTTTTACTCAAAAAGGGGTATATTTTTAAGTGCACTGTTATAGGAACTTTTTAGTCTACATAACTGCCAAATTTAATTATGATATCTTTATTAGTGTCAGATTTATAGAATGTCAAACCTTAAAATTACTATTTTTAAACTCATATTGAAAGCCCTTTAATTCATTTAACCTATAGAAATAATAATTTCAATGTTTGACATTTTAAGAATCTGAAATGGATAGAGCTATCACAATGAAATTTTGAAGTTATGTAGATCGAAGAGATCTTAAAACAGTGGGGATGCATTCTCATTTTTGATTAAGAAATACCCGAAATTTCCAATCCCGGAAAAACGCTTTCAAAAAAATAATTTTTTTTTTTTACAAAAATGGCAATAGTATTATCAAAGTTGTTTTTAGGAATACTATTATTTATTAAAAGATTTTGTTTGTTGTGCTTAATTCCCTTTTTTTAATAATTGATAAAATATACTGAAATATTTTTTTACTATTTACCGCTCGATCAGAAAATTATAGACAAATTAGAATTATTCGGATTTTTTTATTTAAATTAATTTGTTTTGTTTAAAATTTTTTTTTTGTTCTTTTTTTTTGTATACGTGTGGGAGAAACAAATGTCAAATTGACTAAAAATTGCTTTTACAGGCCTGCTCATAACGCTCTCTTTCGAAAAATATATTATATATATCTAAAGAAAATATTTTTTTTTCAGCGAAAGGACATATCCCTCTTTTGGTGAAATAGTAAAAATGTGTATTCATAAATATTACATTTATACGCATATACCATAGTTGGGGGTAGTGCAGCAGTGCACTATCACTACATAAAACTGCAAAAAAATTAGTTTGCACTCTTTTTTCACCAGCTTTAGTGATGATTGCTATTTTCTTAACTACCGCTAAAAAAATAGTGATATTCATCACTAAACGAAGATTGAATGCAAAAATTAGCACTCAATACAAATAGTGCAAAATTTGTACACGCAATCAGAAAAGCTGCATATATATTATAGTCTGTATCACTAAAATTTTAAAAATGTAATTTTGTATGAGCATAATTTTTGATTCTTGCATACCATAAGCATAAGAAAGGAAATTAAACAATATGTCAATAATTTGTCAATAACGGAATATCTCATGACTTTAATCATGAAAAAACAAGTTTTTTGTTTGTAAATTTAGTGCAAAATTTTAAGTTGCACTCAAATGAGTGAAGGAGCAAAAAAGTTGCAATAAACTGATGATTGCTTTTCCTTAAATCAAACTATTTTTTTTGAATGCAAAATTTTTTGCATTACTGTCACTAATATTTAGTGGGGCTGCTAATTTTTAATTCATCACTCAACATCAACAAAATGATTGCAATAATTTTGCAGTATCACTAACTGTGAGTTGAAACTGCGAAATGAGTGCACTACCCCCATCTATGGCATGTACATTCGTCTCGAATATATGTACCACTATAATTATAGAAAAATGCATAAGCATTTAATAATACAACATACCATTGCATAAAGTCTGCTTTCCTACCACCATTGAAAACAGTTTAATATTAAACATTATCCACCCGATTAAAAAACTCGAAAAATCATTAAAAAATCAACCCGAAAAATCCGCGTTATCCGAATATCTCTAAAGGCAAAGGAGATAACCTAAACATTTAAGCATATTTTTTGTAGGTCGGCTTAAGTCAATTTTTTGTGCAATTTATTAACGCATACTTATTTATAATTTTGGTGAATTTTTAGTTTGAATATCCGAGGTTACCAATTTTAGAGGTCCACAAGTGACTCTCCCGACCCTTTATGGACCCGTGTTCTTTCAAATCAACTTAAAAGCTGCCCGGCTATGACAATTTCAAGAATTTTATCAAAAACGTTTGTAAACCATTGTGTTATATTTCAGTAAATTGAAAAGACCAGAAACATAAAAAAAAATTTGCGAGTAATTTCAGTCAAATGAAAAAAGTGTTTTACTCCTGCAGATAATATTGGACTAGCTGGTCCATTGTGGCTTAAATGGACTACTTACAACATGGTCCAATGTACTGTAGTATGGACCATATTAGACAAATTAACATGCAGTGCTGCCAACAACTGCATGATGTATAGGTATACTATACTATAGTTTACAGTATTACATATTGGTAGCCCTGATGTTGCCCATTATTAATTGTTTATTTAAAAGTGAAACAGGAAAGTTTTTTAAGATTAGTAAAAAAAATAAAAAAAAATTGCAAATCTCAGCGCAGTCAAGAATGGAAAATTATCAATAAAAAAATTTTAATTAATTTCATGTTGTAAAATTCCTGTCTTCATAAAAATAATTTAATGAAAATTAAATTCAATGAACTTAAGCCTAATTAAAAATATCTAAATACCAATTAAATATATATAATAATAGCAATAATGGATTACAGTGCACGCCATAAAAGGCGATTAGTGAAAAAGTATTTACATGGAGCACTTTTAAAACTAACCCACTTGAGTACTCCATGGAGTAGTTTAGGGACTACTTCGGTGGGTTATATGGTCCCCTCCTAGGACATCGTAATGTTAAATAGACCACCTTTTAACCATATAATTGGACTAGTTTTGGAGTACTCCTACTCCTTTATGAACTACTCTTTACACGCATGTACGGACTAGTCTCGTTATCTGCAGGGACAGACAGTTCCAAACAGTTGGAAAAGTATATATGGGGTTAAAGAGGAGGACACTTTTAGCTTCCTGATGATAGTAAAATCTATTTGACCCCGTTTGGCCCTAACAAGTTCTATTCCTCTGAATTTCCGATTTAACAAAAACATAGAGCCTGGGTAAACATTTAAAACCACATCAGGTATAAATGATACAGTGATAACAACGAACCATTTCCTAAAAACTGCTATCCCACTAATATAACAAACAAAATTTCAACCCATTATTGATAATACCTGGCGAGAAATCATAATTTAATTCAGATCAAATTTACAAGAAATTAATTTTTTGTATAATAACATAAAATATGTGATTCCAGCAGCATGCCACACCCACAATTACCAAAATTTTGATCCAGTTTTTTGGACACCTTTGTTCTAATATGTTAAGCAATATGCCAAAATCGACTTTTTGCGAAACAGACCTTTTTATTGTTGAAAATGGTTCTTTAGGGCTTTAGCAGCAACGTTCTGCGACTTTTTCATAATTCCGTTATTAACTTATTTATTATTAATTACTGTTGTGTTTAGGTTATTGAAGCAAATCATAATTTTGACCTTAAAGTTTCCAGAATTCGACCAAAGGATGTTTGGCAACTTTGTACAAAATCCTTTGGCGAGTATTTTTTCTGAACATATATTTGCAAATACAGGGTGTTTTGATGCATTTTTCGCCAGTTAACATTGTCCTTTTATCCTAATATTTTACACAACGTATAGCTACAATACATAAAACAATTCTAGTGGGGGAGGCCGGCCTGTGCTTTGACATTTTTTTTATCCATACAATATTGAAGCATTCTAATGTACATTATTAATAAAATTAAATTACTTTTTTTTTCATTTGAAATCTTAACTTCACTCGAAATCTTGACCCTCTATTTGGTTTTTTACATAAAAGTCAGTTTCGCGATTTTCTCGGTTTTTATTGCTAAAATGATGTTGACATTTATTATAAAAGCATGAGATTTGCAACAAAGTTTGTTTTAAAAAAATTTTTTTAAATACGCCCCACCGTTTTTATGATTCTTCATTGCTTGAGTAACCTTATTACCTTTGCAAGGGTTATGCTCAGTAACTGGCGCTCGATTCAAAAACTTATAGCAAAAGTTTGGCAAGCGCTATGGTACTTGGCTTTAGCGGAGATCACGTCATACTCATAAAGTACACCATCTTCGACTAATTCTCCATAGGAATACTCTCGTTCTTCTGCTCTTTTGATGACGTTGTCTTTAAATTCCAGAGTTCGAAGCAGCGTTGCCATAATTTTTTTGGAAAATAACTGCATCTTAAGAAAAAAAAAAACTGATTTTGACTTAAAAAAATCTGCATATAAAAATAACCAAAAAATTTGTTATTAACTTAGTTTTTGTTTAACATATACCCAGCAAAAACTTACATTGAAAAGTAATGAGTTAAAAAGCTTTTATAACTACTCTTCACTACTTATACATTGGCATTTCAACTCATTATTTTAACACGGTGATGTCATTGGAGGCAAGTACTTACCACCCTCGCTTACAAATAGGGAGTTAAATAAGTCATTACCACATCCGCTCACAAATAGGGAGTTAAACAAGTCATTACCACATTCGCTCACAAATAGGTACTTAACATTGGTATCAACAAAACTGAATTTGTCACACAAATTGTGCTTTTAAATTTAATTTACTTTCTAATGCAAAATTTTACTACCCTTCATTAAGGACATCCATTAAGTATTTAAATTTTTCATACACAGAAAAAAGTTGTTATCACTTAAAAAAATGGTTCAAAAACTTTTTAAATTTATTTAATTGAATCAATAATTTTTTTAGTTGAAAGAAAATTATTATTTAATTAATTTAATTAATATTTAAGTTATTTTGAAATAAATTTTTAATTAAAATATTAATTAAATATTAATTGACTTTTTCGTTTAAATAAAATAATTTAAACTTGTAGAATTGTTGTTGGGAATTGTCAATATTTAATTAAATAAATTAACATAATGTTTGAAATTACAAAGTTTTTTGATCATTTTTTGAATTAAAACTAAAAATATCATTTATTGAAAAAAAAATATTCACAATTTTCCATTTTTACAATTTTTAGCAATCGATATAATCATTTTGGTAAAAGGTGCAAAATCAAGAAATTGTTTGCTTGATTCTATGAATTTGGAATTAATTCAAATCTATCACAAATAGTTTTTCATTTATAAGAAATAAAAAAAAAACTGTAAGAACAAATATGTATTTGAAATCAATTTGTATTAGATTTGAATAAATAAAACCTCAAATGCATTTTATTATGAATTAATTATAAATTTCGTTAATCAGCTAATAGGGTGACAGCCAAAATTTTTTTTTTGCGAATTTTAAAGCTTTTTCAACGGAATATTGTGCCAATAGGTCCAAAAGTTTTGTGACGAAAATTTGAGCCAAATCGGACAACGTTTTCTGGACGCGCATCCAGGTCAAAGGTCAGGTATTTTCATATTTTACAATATATACGAAATAAATTTTTTGAACTCGTTTATTTTTTTTCAATATTTAATGAAAAAATGTGGATTTATATATTTTCGAGAAAAAAATAGTAAAAAGAACTTTTTTGGTAATTAACCTTTCCTTTATGTCAGGAAATTAATAGATGCTTTTATTCAAAAACGTTAACTACAAAAACACATTTGTTCGTTTGTATTAAATCACACCATCTACATGGCAAACATTTTAAAATTGCTAATTTCCTAGACAACAACCATTATTTTTAACGGATTCTAATGATAAATTTCAAGGCCTACTAGATTTTTAAAATACGACTGAATTATGTATTTCCCCAAAAATTATATAAATTGCATTCAGTCGTGTGAATTACTTGTGTAAAGTGCTTTTGGTTAGAGATTTTTTGTGAATTTTGTAAAAATATATAACAATGCCCTCGTTAAGGGAAGAAATATTTTTAATAGGCTATTCAAAACACCAAATAGTTGGTTCTAAACTTCCCTCGAAGGGGGACTGCCTCAAAGTTTTTTTTCATAATATGAGGACAACGAAATCAACTGCAAAAGAAAGTGCTGATCTTGTGGTAAGAGAGTGTATAATTTTTTGGGAAAAGGCCCGTATTCCTGTTCACGATTTGCACTGGTGTACAAAAAAAATGTTGCGTCTGTATGAGGAATGGAAAGATTTAAAAAAAAAATATATCTAGAGTGTCCGACATTCATAAAAACAGAAGAAAACTGTGGAGCGATAATTTAGGCGATCTCTTTGATATTGCTCGTACCGATGCACTGGAACTAATAGATTTAGAAGAAGACAAGCAATTTTTAATTAAACAAAGAATGAAAGGTCGCGAAGGTTGTATGTTGGGAGTCGACTGTAATCTAAAAAAAAAGAGGAAAGAAAAAGAAATCGCAAAAAACAAGAAGAGTTGCGTAAAAAATTAAGTGACGAATTACCATCAACTTCATCAGGTAAAAATTTAATTAAATGTTAAATAACGTTGTTTTAAATTTTTGTTGGAAGTACTGAACTGTGACAAAATTTATTTCAGCCTGCAATATGATTGAATTTTCCGCGTCTGAAGATGCTGCAACATCAGAGGAAGAATATTCTGAATGTTCGATTGAGGCAAAACGTTTTCGCAGTACTTCTTGTACGAAAAAGCAAAGTGTCTTAACGTCAAGACTAGCTGCAGTTTTCGACAAGTTAAAAATAAGTCAGAGAGATGCTGTACACTTATTGGTTGCAGTTATTGACGCCGTCGGACTTAACACATCCGATTATATTTTAAATCGAACCTCCATAAGTCGGGAAAGAGCGCAATTAAGATTAACGCAAAGTGAAAAAATTTTAGAAAAGTTTACTGCAAGTAATCAACCTTTGACCATCCATTGGGACACTAAACTGTTATCGACAATAACAGGAAAATCAGAAGACCGTTTGGCTATAATTGCTACGGCTCCAGGCCTAGAGCAAATTATAGATATGCCTGATATTCCCTCTGGGACTGGAGGGGAAATTTCTTCTGCAGTTTATGATGCATTAGAAGACAAACATATTTTGGAACGAACGGAAGCGTTTGTTTTTGATACAACATCATCCAACACTGGTAGATTGAAAGGTGCATGTGTGCTTTTGGAGAGATCAATTGGAAGAGAAATTCTATTTCTAGGCTGCAGACACCATATTTTTGAAATTGTTTTGGCAGCAGTTTTTACGGAGGCCAATGTTGGAGTGTCGTCTGGACCGGACATAACGATTTTTAAAAAATTCAAAAAACATTGGCCAGAAATAAATACAGATAGTTTTGTGCCAGGAATAGCTCATCTACGAATTATGGAAATTATAGGCGATAATGTTGGTGAACTTTTAGATTTTGCTTTAGGAAAAATGAACGATTCATTCCCGAGAAATGATTATAAAGAATTTTTGGAGTTAGTAATTATATTCCTTGGTGGCAATCCTCCTTCAGGAATAAAATTCAGAAAACCCGGTGCACTGCACTACGCAAGATGGATGGCCAAGGCTATATACTCTTTAAAGATAGTGATTTTTCGCAATCAATTTCCTGAAGTGACAGATTTTGAAATCAGTGCTTTGATAGAAGTAACAGGTTTCATTGTAAGTTGTTATTCAAATTTTTGGTTTGATTCAAATAAAGCGGATAAAGCTGCTTTAAATGATATTATGTTTTTGAGAAAATTGGAAAACTACAAAAGAGTCAATCAAAATATTGCGGACAAAGCCATTTCAAAGGTATTAAATCATCTGTATTACTTAAGCGAAGAATGTGTGGGCTTTTCTTTGTTTGATGAAAGGATAGACAACATAACAAAAAGCAAGCTAGTAGCGAAGATGTCTGTAGATATATCTGGAAATGAGGATGAAGAGATAGCAAAGAAGCTAATAATAAAGAAGGAAAACTTAAAAAGTTTTATTTTCAGAGACAACTCTGATATTTTACAAGATTTGTTTTCAAAAAATACCAAAAAAGTTTTCAAGAGATTTGGAATTTCAATAGAGTTTTTCAGCAACGATCCACGTTCTTGGAGTGTTACAGGAGAGTACCTAAGAGCGAAACAAATTATTCAAAACTTGGCTGTTGTTAATGATTGTGCTGAAAGAGGCATTCAGTTAATTCAAGAATACCATGACAAAATAACAAAAGATGAGGGACAGAAACAACATTTAATGAAAGTAACTATCATATATTATAACTTTTTTAATTTTTTTTTCTCTTGACATGGTTTAATATTTTACAGGTGGTACAAAAATATAGGCAGCTGTATTCAAAAAATGCTAATCTATATTCTCTGCAAAAAGATTTTGATCTGTAGATTTTAAAAGAAAAAAAACCTACCAAATCACCGATCATAATTTTTGTTTTTAAAATTAGAAAAAGTAGTAGATTGACCATTGAATGCGGTCGCCGCTGGTAGCGCAGCAGAAAATATATGCATATTCCATCCTGAAATGTAAAAACTTTATGTTAATTGAAAATTTTTCCTGCAATATTTTTAAGTTATTTTATCAAAAGTACACAGAATTTATATACATTGCCAATAATGGCATACATATATTAAACATTTTTGAAATAAAATAGTTTGAGGATCACTTTGACGCAAGGGAAATTTGAGAGTTAGTTCCCAAAAAAACTATTTGAGTGTCTCTTTATTAAAAGTCTACAGAATCCAGATGTTTTTGTAAAATAAAGTAGAAAATATATGAGTTTCTCAACTTTATTTCATACTAGCTGTGAAATATGCAAATACCTGACCTTTGACCTGGATGCGCGTCCAGAAAACGTTGTCCGATTTGGCTCAAATTTTCGGCACAAAACTCTTGGACCTATTAGCACAATATTCCGTTGAAAAAACTTTAAAATTCGAACAAAAATTTTTTTACATACAAACCATTGTCACCCTAGTGTACATACTCATGTAGGTATACAAGTTTACAGGTAATTATCTCTCATTCCGCAGCTGACCCCTTTTTCTGCTTAAATGACTGGACTATTAACACGACGTAGCGAGTTTAGCATTATGTATTGTATTATTTACAATTAAACGGTAAATTACCAATAAAATCTGACAGCCAACATATTGTCACTTATTTAAAATTTAAAATAAAATATGTTTAAAATCGAAACAAAAAAAAAAAAAAAATGACAAAGTTCAAGTACAGGTTACAAAAACATCTCAAGCCAAGAAAAAAATTAACCAAGATTTAAGTAAATCGATAATAACCTTTAAAAAACTAAAAATTGAAGGGGACATATTTAGTGATTTTACCAAACAAAGTTTTGTAGTTCATAAACTTAACTTTAACAATAAACTTAAACTGCTGTTTTTCTTGCCATTATTTTTTTTATATATTAAAGTCTTATTTCTTTTTTACACAAACAAAATATTTTTTGGCAAAATACTTGACAACTGAAACTAAGATGCTGTTAAGATGATAAATACCAAAATAAAAACAGCAATGAAATCAATAAAACCCTATAGAAACAGGCAAAGAGACAGACATGTTGCTCACCTTACAATCAGACCGAGAGTAGTGAGTAAGTTAGTAAGAAGTAAATATGAACGAGTAAATGAGTACCCTAGTACAGTGGTGCTAACTTAGCCCTTTTCCGGTTAGATTTAGATCTTTTCTATGTAGCTAAAAAGCGAAATTTAAGCCCTAGACTAAAAAACGCGTAAATTCACTTTTTTTTTGTTATAACTGTGTAGCCGTTTTAGCCCTTTTTAACTTTTGGTATGGTTACATATTTTGTTTTTCTGGCAATATCGGATTGTGTAGACTGTCTTAAAAGGTTAAAAACGTGTGAATATTAAAAGTATGAATAAGTTTTAGATCGAGGTTTATAATTAATAAAAGAAAATCTGTAACAATCCATTTATTTAACTTTCTAGTTTTGCAATAAATATGTATATTGATACATCCGTACTCAAACGCTGACGTTAAGAGGACTTTTGGTGTCATAAATTAATATTAAAATAATAAATATGCCGTTGAAGACATATTATATATTATATATCGATCATATATTGCAACATAGTCACATCTTAAAAAAATCAAACTTGGCTAAATGCTATTAAAGTTTTCAAAATGCACCTTTATATACTGATTTAATAAAATATATTCTGCTATAACTTCGGTTCAGTTTGAGATATAACATAGAAAAAAAGGTATGAAGGAGCTCTTTTGCTTAAGTAACTTCATATCTTTGATTTTTTAAGATATGACTATGTTGCAAAATAGGAGCGATATGTATTTATCAGCGCTGTGGAGTCGTCAGAAAAAAGTACTTTCTCCGACTACGACTCCAAACGCTGAAATTTTGTGCGACTCTGACTCCTACTCTAACCTTCATGCTAAATGTATGTGAGACTCGTCCTTATTTGACTTTCAACTCTTTTTATACCCTCCACCACTAGTGGTGAATGAGGGTATAAAAGATAAGAACAATGTTGGTGTCAAATTGCTTCTAGTTATCGTAAGCAGTTTGGGATTGAAATCCAGCTGACAGCTATTCGTCGTTACTGTGCTTCATACGACGAATTTACTCAGCAAATTTTTACGGAAAAATTCGTCGTGTTGGGCGAAATTCGTGGTTTGTCCCAGTTGTGTTCCTAGCATTATTCTGGTAAATTCACACACATTGTTTACTACTGCTTTTTGTGAGATTTTTCAACCACCGCGTAGTATATTTTAGTCTAATACATTTTGTTGTTGCAGTGTTGTAAATGTTAGTATTTTTAGTAAAATTATAAGATTAACAAGGTCTACAAGGGGCTTTACTATCAAGGGTGAATTCCGCTACTGTAAAATTTCGTGAAGATCGGTCCATAATTTACCATATAATTCCCAATATTATGCTCACTTTGGGAAATTATTTAAATACGCCTAAAATCGTAGCATATATAGATATTGTGGTAAAATTTATTCCAATTTTGGTTCATATGGCCAGAAATAATATCATGCAATTTTCTGATTATCGGTCCATATTTACCTTAGATCCCATATTAAGCAGCCTTCTCAAAAGCACTTTAAACGCTAAAACAAATTTCACTACTGTATTGAAATTCGTTCCATTTAGATTTTGAATATGATTTTAGTTCGGCACAAACTATTGCGAATAATGATACGAGTATTTTATTCAAGTAAGTTCAAATTCCTAGAAATAAAAGCATACACTATCTAATTGTAGTCCAATTGGTTTTAACCGGAACCCATTTTTATATTGACGTCGGTTTTTATAAAGATTAATTAATAATTTATAGCTCTCATATATTCAAACTGTCTGTGGAGGGTGTTAAAGATTCGGCACAGCCGAATATAACACTCTAACTTGTTTTTAATGCAGTACCTGTTTAATGGTTAAATATAGCAAGAAAATGGTTCTATAAAAATTTCAAATCGATATGTGAGTAATATTGCATCGCCAATATCGAAGAATATTTATTTTGGAAAATATTAGAAATTTTTTTTACAATTTTAATGCCGATAAATTTTGGAGTCGAAATCGCGCGTTTTTTTATTTTTTTGGTACTACGACTCCAACTCCAATTCCGGTACAAAAACCTCAACTCCGACTTTTCAACTCCGGATCCGACTTCATAGCCCTGGTATTTATAGTTTCAAACGAGATACATAATTGTTATTGTTCAAGCTACGTGATACCAGACGGGCCACAATATCGCATAGATAGTGATTTATGGAATGAAAAAGACGAGGCCTGTAAATTTAATTTAACGATCATCAATTTTAAAAGGATATAAATGCTACTTTAACCAACATTTGTTTCTTAATTCCACTGAATATAAAATTATTTTTGACTCAATAATATTTATACCAACACCACAATGGTAGAGATGGCATTATGCGTTATTTATATATTGATCCTAGACCTTTAAGTATACCGATCGACCTAGAATCACATTCTCAGTCGATTTTGCTTTTCGTGCCATAACTTCCTTAAAAAGTTGGTATTGATATAAATATTGTCATGACTGGTCCAAAACTGAACGTGGGCCGCATAAAACCCCAAATCATAAAATCACTTAAGTGTTGCTTCACACTCTTCAAGTTTTACCCATCCAGTCTTGAGTTTTTAGGAGAGAGAGGAAAATAAATGGCATTCTCTTTTCCCTTCTCTTCTAAAAGCTCAAAACTTGAAGGCTAAAACTTGAAGAGTGTAAACAACCCGCGCTTTAGGCAAACAATTCTCATATAGATGAAGATATCTCAATAATATTCGGCACAAAGAACTTTTACATGAATCTTAATCATAACTTTGGGTACGTTCGTAAATGCATCACTGCGCTGCATCAGAAAAGCAAACTTTTTTAAATGCCGAAAAAAAATAATTTTAATTTTTTTTATTGTATGGCTGTTATTTTTGTGGAGTATTTGACAATTTTTTAGACCGCATCTACTTCACTGATAGATATATAAACATTTGAAATCACTGATGCAGTGCAGTGATGCATTTACGAACGTACTCATTATTTTCTTCTGGCGGGGCCTTGATTAACCATGGGTCGCAAATAGGGTGCACTCTCGAAATACTGTGGTGGAGGGTATTATATGGTCGGGCTTAACCGACTATAGTTTTTTTTTACTTGTTTTCGTTAAAATTATTTGGTGTTTTCATTTAAAAATATATTTAAGCTTATTTTTGTTTTTTTTTTAATTGCTGTCATTTTTTAATTTAGCCCTTTTTAGTCCATATTTTAAATATCTTCACGCGCTTAGTTCCTGAAGAGTTGTCATCACTCGTATTTAGTGTTGGAATCTGTGTTTTGTAAAACACCTTTTTGTGGAGATTTTTTTGTGTTCATTCTGTGAGATTCTGCACCAAATATTAAGGTTGGGTTTATTTTTCCATAAAAGGGATTTTTTCTATGCTTTAGATTGCAAGTAACAGACAACAATGTGTAAAAAGAAAGTATGTATACGAAATAATTTGATTGCATACGATAACTAAGGACACAAATAATATTAATAAGTAACAATTAAAATAAAAGCAGGTTAATAAGACTTAAAAACCAGAGTGAATATTTAGCTAATTACCAGTGTTGCCAGAAAACTATTGGCCCAGGTCCCCAATTTGAAGTATCTACAAAATCCCCATTTCAGACTATAAATCCCCAATGTTGACTACAATTGTATAAGTTTATGTTATTATTTTTAAAATTAAAATTGGGTTGTTCACGGAAGGCTGGTTATCAGGTTATATGGTTATTAAGTTATATGAATAGCAACAAAATACATTTATTAAATTTTTAATATATATATTTTTTGTTGCTGTTAATATAACTACATAACCAGACGCAGAGAAAAAATATGGTTGGGCATGGTTGCGGCTACTACACTATGTTTATTGTAACAATTTATTGTTGTCGTACACATAAATTGTTATTTTTTTTTAATATACAGAATATTATAGTTACTGTAAACATGTTAATGTTTATTGCAATTATAAATTTAAGTATGGTTCACTGAAAAATAATTATATTTATAACAACTTAATAATGATAACTTTGAAAACATATTATATTCCTCACAATCATTTAATGATATTTAATAGCCATATCATGATAACTTTCTATACGTCTGCTCATAATATGTTTAAGATGCAACCAAAATATCTTCACTCTAATAATATTTTTTTATCGCCATTTGTAAAATAGTTTTGCATCAGTTGTGTCGTTTGTTTTACATACGCCTATCGAATTTTTTGTTATTCAGTGGTTAAACAATTTAAAAAAATACCCATTAAAAAACAAGTTTAAAGAAATGAAAAAAAAAGAAATTGTATATCAATGCTAAAAAAATTTCAATATTATTTGAAAGTGGTGCAAAAATATAGACCATTGTTTTGTGTTATTTTAGAGAAAAAGATTGAAAATTCTATAAAACAATTTATAAATAATTGAGACCTACAACAAAATGAAAAGTTACAAATATTATGTTTAAAGTTGCATCATATTATGATGTGAAATATCTGTAACAGTTTTACGTGAAGGTTGCCAGTATGTAAAAAAGCATAAATATATATTAAAAATATTTTTCGGTTGTAGATTTAATCTACATATTATTATGATTAACATGATAATAATATGATTACTTCTTAGCCTATTATGATTAACATGATTATAATATGAGTACATTAAATTATAATATGATGTAATAAAAACCAATTAAGATAAAGGGAAAAATATTATGATGTAATATTACGAATATATTTGGTCATAATATGATTCAATTATAATCGTAATATGTTGACTACAATCATGAATCTTATCATAATATGTTGCCCTAAGAATATGTTTACCACAACCATGTTTTTTCTTTGCGTGCATATAACCTGATAATCCGCCTTTCGTGAATAACCCAAAAAATTTTCTATTAAATATTGACATACATGGTCGATTCTTGACATGTACAGTAAAATACGTGATCATAAATTGTTGTCCTAAACGTTCTATAACAATTTTTTTCCTAAGAGAAACTCGTGTTGTTGTAAAGAAAATCGATATTTGGTTGAATATTTCTAGTTTACAAGACATATCCGATTGGTTATTTGTAAACCGATAATTAACTTTAAAAAAAAAATCAATAATTTTTATAAGTGATAACAAATTTGCACCTATGAAATTACATTTTTAGAAAAATTGTTTTTAACTAGAAAATGTTATCATCTTGAAAAATATTTGACGTATTAACCCCATTTCATTGAAAAACGTCTTAAAATTATTTTCAAACTTTTAATATTAAATTCGTTTGTCCAAAATAGTTCTATAAGTCGAGGATCATTGAAAAATTTTGGTCAAAACTTTAGAAATAATTCAAAAGAACATTCAAATTCGACGTCGATGGAAACGGCCATAGAAATAATAGCTCAAAATCCTTTATAAAGCCTGCTTATCCAATTAACACCTAAATTTTTTTAAAATTTTTCTTAATGTTAATTTCCGGGAATAAATATTTAATTTTTAAAAATATGTTTTTTTTCAGTATTTATCTACTGAATCTTCATATACTAAATATGAACTAGTAATAGTTGATCAAATCATATCCTAATATTTACTTTATGTCCAGCCAGTGCCAGACAAAAAAATTTCGTCATCATGGTTTCTGTTCAAATATGTGGGTGTTTATCGCTCATCTAACTGGGTGAGTGCTGCAGTGTCTCTTCTCCTTAAGCGAGTGTGGCCGCCATAATTTAAAATATTTCGAGCTAATGGATTTGGATGCAGTTCCAGCCTTTTTAAATATTTTACTTCATATTTCGTCATCATAGTTTTAACTAATGGCACATTGAGATCCTTCTGAAATGATTAACAAACAGATTTCACTGAGATATTTTTTTTTATTTTAACCAATTTATTTGTGTGGCTGACGTCGCTAAGTAACCAGACGGAGATAAAATTCTAGTTGGGTTTATTACAGTAACAATTGTAGGTGTGTGATCGGAAGATAATTCTAAAGAAGCTTCAACAGCAATCGTTTCTGTGCGGATGTTTTTAACCACGCCAAAATCGATGACATCTGGAATTTTTTGCTGATCAGTAGGCCAATAAATTGGTTGTCCGCTCGCGACCATATTTAATTCCATTTTAGAGATTGTATTATACAAAACACGACCCTTTGGTGTTATAAGTCGGGACCCCCAGAAGGTATGTTTAGCGTTGTAATCGCCAGCGGCTAGGAAACAAGGTCCTAATGACTTATAATATTTTGTTTCTGATATTGAAAATCTAGGTGGAGAGTGCAGATAATCTTTCCAATGATCAAATAGCAGAATCTCCACAAGCGCTATCTCGAGGTTCCTTGGTATCATATAATATATAACCATTGATTTTAAACGTATTTCTTGAGGTAAAAATAATTTTACCAAATATAATAAGGGTAATCACGATGATTGTGAAAATTTGCAATATGTGAATTTTCAGTGCATATTATACCATTTTTTGTGTATAATATGGCTGCACTAGCATAAGTTGTCAAAAATCTTCATTTGTTTACAATTATACACAAGCATTTTATCTCTTATTTAATTTTTGCGCTTAAAGCGATCAAACAATTTTAATAAACATTTTCTTTTTACAAATAAATAAATATGTCAAAAGTTCTTTTTTGCGCTTATTTGCAACTAAGCAAATATGCACTTCTATTTTCGCTCAAGGTTTTAGTGCAAAAGAAGTCAAATTAAGCAAATTGCAAATACGAATATTTTGTTGTTGTGTTGTGCAAATGTGTAGTTTTGCACACATTTGCATCGTTTGTACACTTTGCACTAGCCATCGTGATTGCGCTTATGTAATATTCCTACATTTTGCAAAAATCATCGCTGTCGAAAATTATTACCTAAATTAATGATGATATTCCCAATTTTGAGGAAAAATCCCCTTATCTGGCAGCAGTGTCTATTGCATAAATTCAAAAGGATCCACGTTAAATTTTGTCTCATTGATCTTACATTAAGTAGATACATACATATTTATAGTGAATTATTTTAAGAGATTTATACAGGATTACGAAAATACGTATTTCAATGTACATATGATATTCAATATATTTAAAAAACTTAAAGAATTGTTCAATATTTAAGGCCGGAAATATATTAAATACCCTTAAGTTATCGCACTTGTTCCTCTAAACAGCGTCAACTCTAAATTTTTCATTATTCACTTTCTGCAAGAAAACGATAAAGCCATATCTACCCACTGTAAAAATCTTAGATCTATTTCTCTCGTATTTTGCCTAAAAAATGCAGTTTTATCCCATTTTTGTAATATAAGAATACATATAAAAAAAAAAGTTTTTTGTCTCTACTGAAAATTTATAAATTTTGAGTTGACTCTGTTTCGAGGAATAAGTGCGATATGTGGAACGTACTCAAAATAGAAATGTTCTACATTAACGTGAGTGTTTGATCTTCAGTCTGACCTAATGAAGATCAACCCCCTGAACCGGATTTTTTAAACATTTCTCCCTTCTCGTGAGTTAAACCACAAATCCATATGATTCTCGAAGAAACCTAACCGATAACTAGTCCAGGGCTTATGTTAGGATAGGACTCGTATTTTAGTTAGTTTACTGTTCGAAATATTTTTTACCAGTACAACATTGTCGTTGTGGAAAATTACAGCTCTGTGCTGGAGGACATAAATGGAGGAATACATGTGGTTCACAAATATCTTAAAGGATTATTTATCCAGGTTTAAGTAGCATATAATATCCTTCTAATACTAACAAATAAATAAAGAGTATTTATTATCTTAGCTAAATGTTTTAGTGCAGATTTTGCTTGCTTCAAATAATCCGAATTTCTTTTCTTACTGTTGTACCAGACCCTTTTATCATCTCCAGTCACAATTCGATGCCTTATCCTTCTTTTTGTATTGTTGAAAAACATTTTTGAAATAAAATCTGCTTTTAAGGTATTTGGGTTTTCGATTCTGTGGCACCAAGTTTCTTCGCATTCAAATTCATTTAAATGTTTTTTTTTAAAAAAAAGAGGTCCTCAAATAAAAACTAAATAAAGTTAAATGATATCTACACATTTCGATGAATGGACATAAAGTCCGTGCTTTACATTAGTGCCTACTCAAGGGCTTCATCGCATGGTGGTCTTACCACTGGGTGATTTATATTCAGCATTTACCAATTGCCCCCGTATATGCTTTGACTAAATACACATACAGGTAACAATGGTGTATATAAGTACAGTTGTTGGACCGTATACACCGAAAACTCTTTGTTTACGAGTTTTAGCTATCTAAACTATTGCTGCTCCGAAGAAGTAGCCAGCAGCTTATTTTTGAAAGAACCTTCCTCACGATTCGAGTCACTCCAATAACTCTCATCGCAATTCAGGTTCCTTCACCCCACGTTGGTGGTTAACCAGACAGCCACCTCGTGTACCATCTTTACTAGCTCCCAGGAGGAGGCCAGCATTCCAAATAAATAAGAATTTTTCCATTCATAAAACATACATTCTTTAATGAGTTGGCAAAGAACATAAGCACATAAAATAAGATACTGATCCAAGGATACATATACGGCCGCGATGCATCAACAGTTAAAATCTTCGCAACCAAACTTTCACATCGAATTACTGTTGGTGAGGCAGCAGTTGGACATTACTAGACAAGGAAGTGTACAAGTTCTACCATCGATCATCACGTTACTCGTCTCATCAAACCTTCATTAATACAGACCGACTCCCGCACCGGTAGCAGATCAATCTTTTCAAACTCAGCTCTCCTCACTAAGAGTACTCACTAGAGGCTACTAAGTCTTCACCACTACACCAATGCTCACGAACATCAGTTCACAGGCCAACACATAACTGGAATTACAAATCACAAAACAGACACACCGCCACAAAGCCATTGATGTGTCAACGCATCAACCCAGCTCATCCTCTTGCCCTAGGGCTCCAACATTCATACGTCCAGCTAACCCAGGCCCCCAACGCATTCGTACACCCAGCTCATCCACTTGCCCTAGGGCTCCAACGCATTACCTGACCCAGCTCATACAATCCAACAACAATGAACATTACGACACGAAACACATCCAACTCTGCAATATGCATGTATTACTTATAGAATTCTTCTCACCTATCTGGATACCTTGCCTCATCTGGAAGTGTTCCACTACAAGTGGATTAGTAAAGTTGACCTGAAACCAGATAGTCAGGCCGGTGCCATGTCACCGGGGGCTATCTGACTCCCGAGGCACCAGATAACCGTGAGTACTCCGGTCGGTACCCCGCACTATTTAATCTTCTAAATAAGAACATTCAAGAGCTCTCGGCTTTGAAGCACCAGCATGCTCTAGAATAGCCTCACCTAAAGCTTTATTCTTTTGCCATCTAAAATTAGATGCTCAGGGACCACCGCTTGGATATTTTGTTGTACTGAAGGCATTCCCGAAGGCTTCCTTCTGAGTACACAACTTGGACCCCTCGATGAACGGACAATTGGTTTTTGCAGGCGACAAAAAATTTTACAAGGTAAGCTCACTGTTGCCAGTAAAACTGCCAGTTTTTAGAAAATCGCAAATCGCATGAAAGCGCTAATCTTGATATATATATCGCTATTTATTGCGGTTTAATGGATATGGCAGATTATAGATCGATCTTCAAGAAAATCGAGCCTTATCAAACTATAATGAACCAAGATTTTAAAATTTCTCTGGACCTGAGAAAATATAGGAAATTTATTTACTTTGTCTTTGGTGGGCTCAAAACCAAATATTCTATCATTTATAAAACCGAATATCACCCACCATTTTCTAAACATTTTATTTTTAACCAAATTTCTTCGAATACATACTTTAAAAGGGCTTTCTACAGTAGCTTAATGTTTGTATATTTGTCTTGAAAGAGTTTGAATTTTTTGGCAATTGAAATATTCAAACTAAAAATTGCATATTGCGATTTATAGTTTGGTGCTAAATGTTTACAGCGTTGACTGAAGTTTTATGTTTACAGAGGGAACGTTATGACATTTGCATATCACTGTCAACTTTTTGTTAACTTATTTTTTTTAAAGGAATATAAAATTGGTTGGTTTATTAGTGGCTTATTGTTAATCAAGATAATTAATGATTGAAAATTAATATGCAGCATATTTGAATTTCATTGGCATTGGTTATCATATTTATGGTAGAAATGTCATCTATGACTGTAGTGAAATATGATAATTTGTTAACCTTACAAAAGGTTAAGAGATATGTGAAATATTCCAAAAAATTTTAATTGTTAAATCATTTTTTACAATTTACCACAATTTGCCAAATAAGAGTTTTTAGAAGTGGAAGTGTGATGATAAGGAGAATTTAAAATAAATTGGTTGAAGAGAGAAAGTTTTTTTTAGTTAAAATCGTAACACGTCCTATAATAGGTTTTATGGTATCTAAGGGATTTTCTATAAACGAATTAATTTTTTAAAACCTTCTTTAATACCAATAACCACATGGCTGGGGAGAGTATTATACGTTTGGATTAGTGAGATACCTGGAAATATAATTCTAGCAACCAAAGCGATATCACTAATCGACTCAGAATCGGCAGTCAATTATATGAGATGAGGGTCGTCCGTTATTTCTGGTAGAAATCTAAATAAAGAGTACTTTTCACTTTCACACAAGTCTTACGTATTTTAAAGAAAATACATCCTAGTCATAATAAGTTGTTATTGAATTATGAAAATTTTTTAGATCAAGGAAGCATTTTCGTCTAAATATTTAAGAAATACTAATTGTTTTGGATAAGTTTCCATGTACTATATAACCATTTGTGAAGGTCTCTATCTCCTAAATTTAAGAAATATTAAGAGAATTTATTTTACAAAGATACTTTATTATGCAGAATTAAGGCTTAAGCCTGTTTGTCCCTAATTTGCAATCTATTTCTGCTAATACCGCCTAAGGCTGGGCTTTTACGATCTCAGTTAAACTATGTTTAGTTTATCTGAAAACAGTTTTGCGCCGCCATTACCAAGTTTGTATATAAAATTTTGACGGAAAATTTTGGTCTTTAATGAAATAATAAAAAAATCACATATCGGCGGACAAATCTAAGTTTTAACTTAATGCACATCTTAAAACCCTGGCCTTAGTATTATATATACTTCGTTTGTGGTAGATCATGCAACATACAACATTTTACAGGCTGTAATATTTACATCGTAGCCAGTGCATCAGTGATCCTTACCGTATAGAACTCAATGTAATTCGAAGTCGGAGATTAAATAAACATCCTCACTTATATATCTCTGAATTGTGACTTCAGAATCCGTTTTTACGGCATCCTTTTAAACGTTAATCGGTTAACCGATTAATTACTACCTGATAAACTGCTCGGTAAATTTAACATTGGCTATTTTCGATTATCGAATAAACCGGTTAATTTCAATCGATTAAACGATGTAAAAGCTTTTTAATTTTTTGTGGTATTAAGTCTCGTACACAATGCTAGCAACAATTTCGGTGACCAATGCGGTCCATTGTAAAACCCTTCGGTATAGAAAAATAAGAAAGAGAGAAGTAAAAAATAAAAAAAGTAGGGCAAGACCCCCTACGGGCCCCCCCAACAGAAACAGCCGTCCTATTTTCCTGACAAGCCCTAGTAGATCGGCTGGATTACATCCAGCGATACACCCCAGTTCGTCGTGAATTTTCCACTCATATATTTTCCATTCATTTTTGAACAAAAATTTACCTAAAGTTTTTTTTTTAAAAAGTTGAGTCTACTTCTACTTCAGCAATAATATGTTTGAAAATATGACGTTTATAATAATTTGATTTAGTTTTTAATGACAATTCCAATAAAATGTTTTGAAAAAATGATCATTTTATTCTAGGAAATATTTGCAGACGGTTTCTTAACTGAAAATGTGTGTGGTTACAAAAAAAATTGTTGCTCTATTATGAACGAAGCTTTAAATATAACACATTTTTTGTGTTTCACATAGCTGGGTTATTAATACACAACCTCTCCAAAAAATATTGGCGGGATTAGAGAATTGAATGTGGCACTTCCCGTGCAATGACATTACAGATTTCTGTTTTTATAGAGAACAAGAAGAGCCAAAGTTTCCAAATTATGTACGATCATCTTAGTTATCAAAATACAACATCCCACAAAATACGGGCGGGATTGGGGAGAAGTGGGCGTTGCACATAGCCGTGTGCATAGCCGAATCTAAGCACTGTTGTTTTGGTTTTTATATTTCGAGCAAAATTAAAAGTTGGGTTCTAAAGAAATGGACGTGTTACAATAATTAAGATACTTTAAATATTTATTTAAATGTGCATAAGGAATCCCTATGTTGATCACACATACATTTTAACGTTCATACATTATAGCACATACATTGCCTTAGAAAATAACATTTATTTTTGTTCAACAAAATTAAAATAAAAAAAAAAAATAACTAATCTTTGTTTAGAAAAATTAAAATCTAAAAATAATGGTTATTTTTGCTCGAAATAATAAATATAGGTTATGTTTGAAGTATTATGCGCCCAAGGGCGCATCTCCACTCGGGGACCAATGCGGTCCATTGTAAAACCCTTCGGTAAAGAAAAATAAGAAAGAGAGAAGTAAAGAAGAAAAAACGTAGGGCAAGACCCCCTACGGTCCCCCCAACAGAAACAGCCGTCCTATTTTCCTGATAAGCCCTAGTAGATCGGCTGGATTAGATCCAGCGATACACCCCAGTTCGTCGTGAAATCTAGCCCATAGCCATTTCTGCCTGGGATTCTTCATCCTAGGATATTGCCACAGTACACGATCAACCTTCTCTAGATCCTCGGCATCCCCGTACAGTCTGCAGAAGTCCGGTATGGCATTATCCCATTTACTCATAAAAGCCCTAACAGAATATTGCCCCATCAAAAACCCTATAAGGGTCCTGAGACCACTCCTATCCAAGTGTAATAGAATCCTGGTTGCCCTGCTTCCAATGCGGGCAATAAGGCCCTCGACGCCCTGCCATCTGTTCTATCCCTCCAGGACCGGATAACAGCATCACGGAATTTTTCCCGTATCATCCCATAGAAGTGGCATAAGGGGGGTTTTACCCCTCTGTCCCTTACCTCTAAGTCCAGATTCGAACCCCCTTTGCGAGTTCGTCCACCACCTCGTTGCCATCTATCTTGCAGTGTCCGGGAACACAACACAGCCTTATTGTGAATGCCAATATGAGCTCCCTCAGAGCATTCCTACGACCAGGCTCGATCGCACGGTATAATTTGCCAATGCTCTTAGCGTAGCCTGACTATCGACATAAATTGTCACCGCAGATCCCCCTACGATGTGATCCAGTATCACCTCTGTCGACCTCCAGACACTGCATTCATCCGGGAGTCTGAATGACCTTTTCACGTCAGTGTCACCAATAAAAACACCGGCCCCAGTGCCAGTGTCCATCTTGGACCCATCCGTATATACTGCCTAACCCTCAAACAGTCCGTTGGATCCACCCCAAACTTCCCTATGCGGGAACTCCACCGGTGGTGTTACACCGAAGTGCAAGGTCATAATCCTATGATCCGAGATTCCCGCCGGAATACTACCCATGTCAAGCAGACCCACTTCGTATAGAGTCCTTGTGTAGTCATCCCGCCTAAGTCTAATCAACGAAGACTCGTAGAGTCTAAAAAAGTTCCTAGCAGCCACACTCCTCACATGATGTTCAGTGGCTTTGAGTTCCCTTTTCATCCTCTCCTGGGTGTTTCTTCTCCAAGACAGCTTACAGTCGAGGAAGTTACCCCAATACTTAGCACAGTCAGATAAAGTTAACTCGATGCCATCCAGCACTGTCCCCTTAAAACCCTCATTCCTGTACCTTATGGTAAAAAGTACCAGCTCAATGTTTGCAGGGTTAGTCCGCAGCCCTCTATCATTCGCCTAAGCCGAGAGTTCGCCAAACATCACCTGCATAATTTCACAGATCGTGGACAGAAATTTTCCCCTGACCAGCAGGACTATGTCATCCGAATAATCAACGACTTTCATACCCTTTAAAATGACCTGAGAATCCCGTTGACCGCAAGCAACCACGGTAGAGGAGATAGAAGCCACAGTAAAGGAGAATAGTTGTATCGATTGTATGTTGTGCTATAATACATAGTTCACTATTGTATTTTTCTATACAACATACAATCGATACAACGATACAAAGGGTTTTGTGAATTCGGTATATATGTAGTAGAATTTCACATGCATGACCGAAAATTGATTTCATTTTTTTTGAGTCCTCTTCTTTAATTTGTTGATAAATTATTGTTTTATATGAACTTCAAATTATCCGACTTTTTGTATACAGAGTTTTTCCTCTCTCTCTCTCTCTGTAAACAACTTTAATGTGCTGTTTTAACAACACGAGTGCTTGGACGAGCAGTAAAATTTATATGAAAAACACTCAAAAAACTGAGTGCTTTTCATATAAATTTTACTACACGTTCAAGCACTCGTGTTATGAAAACATCACATTATTTTCACTCTGCTTGAGATCTTTCTTTTTTTTTTAAATATGTAAAACAATTTGTAATAAATTCTGAAAACTATAATTAAATTCAATAAAATGTTTGTTGCAAGTTTATAATTAATATATAGTTTATGCATGCAAATATGCAACAAATAAATCCACACGAATATGCAACAAACAATAACAACATTTATGGGTGCACAGCATTACTCTTTGGTTCACAAACATTTTAATTGAGAGAATAAAAATGATTCTATTCAATTCTATTTTAGGTAAATCTTAAACGAATTAAACAAATAGCTAAACTGGATAAAGGCATCGTTGGATTCTGCAGGCAAATTGAAAAAGAATAATTGTACCCAATATAGAGTGTCACCACAAAGATCGTATAAATAGTAATTCATAAAAATTTTAAATATTGCTGAAAATAATGTCGACCAAGTGTAGGTGGTGGTAAATTTTCAGACGCCTGTTTCATATTGTCTTTACTTTACTTCACTTACATGTAAAACAGAATCCACTCCGACATACGAATATATTACGGGTATATAATTTTTTTTTGTATACAGTCTTAACTCTGTATACAAATTGAAAAAAAAAAAATATTTGTAAAAAAAATAATAAGGAATGAGTCATTCTTAAAACATGCTGAACTTTGTTCCATTAGACGGACTGGTTGGTTATAAACAAAGTTGTAAATGATTGCAATCGATTTAATTGCAATCACATGATTTCGCTTTAATGATTGCAAATTTTTTGATTGCATTCAAAATCGTAAATTGATTTCATGATTTCAATTTGAAATCATGAAATCAATATGATAAAAACGATTGAATCAATTTTTTGAAATCAATTTATATATAAATTGATTGCAATCAAATTTGATTGCAATCGATTTGATTGCAATTACTTTAATTGCAATCAAATCCAGTAATTGCAATCAAAGTTAAATCAGAATCGTTCTTTTCAAATGAAAAATGGCAATTTTTATTTACAAAGTTTTGTAAAATTGGTAAACATTATTTCTAATTGCAATCAGTTCTTCCGTAGAAAAAAAAAATGCAAGAAATGACTAACAAACCTACGTTTTTCATGTCACATGATTTCAAGGGAACTTGTTGAAATCACATGATTTCAACAAAAATTTGATTGCAATCGAATTGATTGCAATTAAATTAATTGCATTCAATGATTTCTAAAAAAAATGATTTCAAAATGATTGCAATCAAAAAATATTGCAATTTTGACAAGATTTCATTTTGAAATCTGAAATCATTTAGAAATCAAAGAATGAAATCAGTTTGGTTGAAATCACTTTGATTTCAATGTCAATTGATTGCAGCTTTTTACAGCTCTGGTTATAAACAATATAAATATAAACAATACGAGTGCAAGAGGGTAATACTTTATGGGATTTTTGCGCTTTAATTTTTTTTTTAACATTTTATTTTGTTGGTTGCGTTTTTTTGGCGCCAAGCTTTTGGGGGATAATTGCAAAATTTGACATTTTCCAAGGAAAATGTTTCAAGTGTTGTTTATGTAGCGGTTTTTTGTCGGTTTGGATAGATTTTAAAGTTTGTTCATCTTTATTAAAGAAATGGAAGATCTAGAGTCTTAAGCACTAGGAAATTTTGTTACAGAACTATGCGCCAACAGAAAAAACAAGACTAGCTTTTCATTAAGCCTTTTTTTTAGTTTTAGGAAACAGACATGGCGTTTTTCGTCGACAAAATGTTATGCTTAATCGGGAAAATATTTCTCTGTAAAAACATTTAACTAATTTCATTTCAATGAGTGAAGCGCACTGGGCTAAACTAGTCATTTATAGAATTCACGTTTCTGTTTTTTGTTCTATTTGCAGGATTTTTGCAATCAAAAATCACATTTGGTCTAGCTAGACCAAGAGGGTAATCCAAGGGTTAATGAACAGCTTAAATTAATTTACTGTGATAACCAAATTTTGTTTACCTTAAAAATTAAACTGGTCAGCTTAGTGTGATTTTGAGGAATGTTCTTAAATTTTGAGGAATGTCTTTAAATTTGCTTTTGGCAAATATCTTCATCAAAATTTTTAAATACAGTAGAATCGCGAAAAAGCTTATCGAAATGTTCCACGGTTAACTTTTTCTAACTATTAACTTTTCTAATCGTTTTTAAATTGCAAAAAAATGCCATCAAAAATTCCCGTATTCATAAACGATTATTAATTTTAACAAACGATTATCAAGTAAACTTTTCATAGAAAATTTGTTTTGTAAACCTTTATCAAATTTAAATTATTTTTATGAATAACGCAGTTAGTTTTCATCATAACAAAAAATAAACTTGGATCTAATTTGACCCGGCTAGTTTAAAGTTAACAGTTCCACTTGAACTACAATTTATAATTAATAATTATGTAAGTAAAATCACTTATGTATTATAAATTGAACGTGCTGCATACGGCTTATGTCTTGAATGCAGTTCTTTTCAAATTTCTAGAGAGCGAATTCTGTGCCTTTTTTTAATATTTACCAGCCATCCATTACTGACATTATTGCAGTGTGGCCTTTTTGGCATTTTTGCGGCTAAATTTAGCATTTAAATATTTGTATTTAGCCGTAAAATTTTCATTAACACTTGGCAATTTATTTAGCATTTTTAGAAAATGTTTTTAGCTTTTTTTTAGCATTATTTATTTTAAAAATTTGGATGAATAGTTCTATTGATTTTACTTTAATTTTTTTATAAATTATAATAAATTTGGACTTAAAATCGTTGTACCTAAAATAATTTCGTATGAAAAGGGATAATTCTTATGTTAAGAAAGATCTTACCTTTCTTGTTAAAAAAAATAGAATATTCGGGGAATACTAAAAATGCCCTTATAATGTTGATTGTAAATATAATTTGCTCTTTGATATTACGTTATAAAAGTGTAAGGAAATTTCACTTTGTATTATGATAAAAATTCCATAGTGTAAATGTGTGAAATAATTGTTTGCTCTAAACTGTTATAAATTCCAAAGCTTCAACTTTTCTTAAACTATAAAAAATAAAATGATCTAAAAAAATGTGTATATCATAGAAATAAATCATTTCAATTTAGCATGTATCACGGGTTTGCGGGCCCGTAAATTTAAATTTAATCTCTGCTCCCTGTGCTTTATACTCGTATTTATGTGTATCAGATGCTTTACCAAAATCTATCCACCGTTTCGTTAAAAAATAAGTCACTAAAATGTATTTTGCTTTGAATAAAATTTTATACTTTTAATAAACTTTTAACAACAATCTGTAAAAAATTTTAGCATTATGTTTAGCATTTTCTAAAATCGTTTAAAGCATTTTTTGGCCATGTCTGATGCCAGATTTAGTTGAAAAAAAATCTTTAGATCTGGTCACACTGCATTATTGTTTCTTTAGGTTGCAGTAATGCGAACTCTTGCTTAGCTCTTGCTATTGAAATTGGACCAATCATTGCGTAATAATGTTTTTGTTGCTTCAAGGAAAACATTTATACAAACTTGATTTAAGATCAGCATATTTCGGTCTGAGTAATGTTCTCCACATCCTCGAAAATTTCTTGACTTCAGATACACCATTATATATTGGCTTTGTTTATCTTTAATATTTTATTCAATTTTGCTGAAATTCTCAACTTTATTTATAAATACGCTTAAAAAAGTTATCTTAGAGTTAACCCTTACGAGCGACAGATGGGCGCTAAAAGTTGGTTAACTAAACCGCGAGATAACGCGAGTTAATTTTTTCGCGATTGAACTGTATAAGCATTAGCATTACTTACATTTGTGTACACACTATTTTAACATGTAACGTTATTGCGCCTCCATTGTTATACCGGTTGACAATTGTTTGTCATTTGTCATGTTTTAGCACACTTTAGATACACCATACTTCAACATCCAACATACACACACACGTAAATAAACATATGCATGTAAATTCAAGTTGTATATTTGTAACTCATAGATATATCGAACATTATAAGAGTATTAAACTTACAGTTATTACATGTTTTCTATAAAATAGAAAAAAAACATACTATTACAATAAATATCTATTGATGTTGTCACAATGTTACTTTTCGCGTTATTTTACCAAGTAAAATAACATTATTAACACACAGGTCAAACTCTTAACATGACACTTGTAATGTTTAGTTTAATATTTTTTTGCAAACTTGGAAAATAAAGAAAAACAAACACTTTGGGTGTTGCTTGAAGTTTTTGCGTTTTTTTTTCTATTTAGAAGGAGTATAAATCAATTATGTCAAATGTTTAATGTCAACAACATAATTTTTGTTGTGGTTGCAAAAAAAAAAAAAGAAAAAAAAATTTAAAGAATAAATTAAGTTTTTAATAAGCTTGAACAGGAAAAAAGTGAAAAATTACTGAACGTTTGAAGAAACAGATTTAATAATAATCCCCCAATTTTGTTCGATTTAATAATATTTATCCAGGTGTTAAAACGCTATTATGTTTAAGCTACATTTTTTTATTCAAAATTTTTGTGTAATAGTTACACATATCGAACGTGTTGTGTTTACACAAGCAATGGAATGAAATTTAATTGTAATAGAAAGATAAGAAAAGAACAAAATATATAGATATATTTAACTGTGTTGCGCAGCCCTTGCACCCATTAAAATTTAAAAATATATGTATAAACTTAATCGATTTCTATGATCAATATAAGCTACATATTTATGCTGATTTTACCCATAGTTAGCTTTACATATCAGCGATAAATTATTTATAGATAGTAAAATTTTTGAAGAAAATAAAAGCAATCGATAAATTTCCTATAGGAAATTAAAGACAATTGACAAATAAATATTCTTTCAAAAGTTCAAACACTTAGTTACATTTTAATAGAAAATTAAAGCAATCGAAAAATATTCTGTAGAAAATTTAAGCAATCGATACTCGTAAATTTTCTGTAAAACAATAATGGTATCGATTACTATTTGATATAAAATTTAAGTAATCCATAAATTATCTTTATAAAATTGAAGTAATTGATTAACATTCTACATATAGTCTTAAATTTTCCCTAAAGAAATCCATTTATCGATAACAATCTGTATAAAATTTTAGTTTTCGATACATTTCATATAAAAAATTAAAGTTATTAATAAATTTTCTATAGAAAACTACAGATATCAATAATATTTAATCCAAATTTCGATATTCTAATCAGGCTCAAGTTCATTAAATTTAATTTTCATTAAATTATTTTTATGAAGAAAGGAATTTTACAACATGAAATGAATTAAAATTTATTGATAATTTTTTATTCTTGACTGAGCTGGGAATTGAACCGAGGTTTTCACGGACAGGTTGCTCTGACTAGTTTCGATTGTAACCACACAGTCTCTTCAGAGGGGTTTGCCGTTTAACACTCATCGCTATTGACAACGGATAAAATACCATTTGGTTTAAAGATTGATGTTTGCCTATTGACGTCATCCGTCGTCAATGGCGGTGAGTGTTAAACGGTAAACCAATCTAAAGAGATTGTGTGGTTACAATCGAAACTAGTCAGGGCAACCTGTCCGTGAAAACCTCGGTTCAATTCCCAGCTTAGTCAAGAATGAACAATTATCAATAAATTTTAATTCATTTCATGTTGTAAAATTCATCTCTTCATAAAAAAACAATTTAATAAAAACTAAATTCAATGAACTTGAGCCTGATTAGAATATCGAAATTTGGATTAAAAACCATTAACAGTTCAATAAAATAACCACAATACTAATTATTGATATCAATAATTTATTTAATAAAAATTCAAGACATCGATATATTTTTTATAAAAAATTAATGTAATCAATAAATTTTGTAAAAAAAATTAAGTTAATGAAAAATTTTCTATAGAAAATTTGATTAATTTTCTATACAAATTAAAGGTATTGATAAATCGAAAACTGAAGATCTCGGACAATTGTTGATAAAAATCAATATACTTCTTATTCGAAATTTATAACAAGCATCACAATATTAACAGAAAATGAAAACAACTGATACATTTGTTATAGCCAGAGAAGACAAAAAAAAGCAAAAAACAAAGTGTTTACAGCAAAAAAAATATATAAAAAAAGCACAAAAATTTAGAAAAAAAAGCAGCAAAAAAAGCATTTTTATTTTTTTAATATATACATTTAAATATAAAAAATTACAGTTATTCTATTTCTTCAGATTCGTGAAAACAGTTACAATAACCAATCATTTGGGCTTTTATATTTGTAAACGTCATTTTTCTTCTTCTTTCTGTTAAAAGTGAATTGTATAAGTATAAACTTCTTTCCACGTCAACGGATGTTGTTGGAGCAAATTTATATTTCAAAATTTCATTTCGTCATCAGGTTTAGCACCAGTTTGAAGAATGCTGTTTATTTGTAAAATTTGTTTGAACCCCGGATTTCTTTGAAATACATACTGCATTAAATTTCTTCATATATATTTTTTCATGTAGATTCTCAAGAGCTTTTCGTATATTTGACACAATATTTACACTTTCGTGAATAGCTAACCCAACTGTTTGTAGCTTTTTTTATAGAAGACACAATAATTGAAAAATTATTTTTGATAAACGCAAGTTGGGAACTTAATCCGGGCAAGTTATATATTTCCTTGGCGTGCGCGATCGAATCTGAGTCTTCACTTTTCAGTTAAGAAATAACAGCCTTTACTTTATCCAGGTATTCTGCATAATGCATTGTGGCTTCTATCCAAGTACCCCAACGTGTAGGGCATGAGAACGGTGGAAGAGCCAAATTGGGATTCATTTGTCAAAATAACTGCTTTCTACGAGGAGCCTATGGAAATTAAAATTTTAGTTTGTATGTGTGTAAATACGAGTTATTGAAAATTTAACTTAACAAAAACGGATTTGGTACAAGATATTAATTTATTTACATGCTGAAACTCTAAGCGCTGCATCAGTTACCATTAGCAATATTTTGTCGTATTGAATGCCTAGATTAAATTAAAAAAAAAACATAAAAAAAAAAAATAAAATTTTGAATCAAATATTCACTTACCACCAGGCCATAAAATTTGTAATGAATCGTTGAAGAAAGATTCAATTGAAGCCCCATTTGCATTTTCGAGAACACCCATGTTCAATAAAAAAGGTTTATTTCCAACATCGTCATTTAAAATACCAAATATAAAGTTGGCCACATATATTTGTTCACTGTCTGTTGTGTCATCAACAGAAATCCATATATATTTACCTTTAGCCTTTTCACGCATTTTTCCCAAAGCTTCCGTATACATTTGTGGTATGTATTTACCTCGAA
Source organism: Pollenia amentaria (assembly GCA_943735925.1). Taxonomy (NCBI): domain Eukaryota; kingdom Metazoa; phylum Arthropoda; class Insecta; order Diptera; family Polleniidae; genus Pollenia; species Pollenia amentaria. Next base: position 178,295,287 of record OX031007.1, on the reverse strand, counting down.
TAGATCTTTCGCTTGGAACTGATAAATTGGCGTACTTTTGAAAGATGTTTTTGAAACTGGGATGGCTTACTTTTTTTACTGGTATATTGGTCTCCAACAAAAATTTACATAAGTATATCTTTGTGAAATCTATTAGCAGTAATAGTAACAGGAAATTCCGTTATAAGTTTTTGTGGACGATTTTCTTGGGAAGCAGCTAATTAGTGTTTTTTGTACTAAAATGTTGCTCCACATTGCACTTCTTTTCGCTATTAATTTTACTCGAACACACATTACAAAAAGCCAATCTTTTTCAACTTTAAAAACTTCAGGATACAATTTTACCATTTTTAGCAAAAATAACATATTTGACTTTTCTTTCGGCATTTTTTTTTTTTATTATTTTTTCGTTCACAACGGCCGGTTTACTTATTTTGTTTTAAACTCAAATAAGTAACATGGCTGTTTTTTTTTGGATGGTAAGTTTATTAATTTTAGTTGTAATAAAGCGCCCAAAAACGTTGAGTCCACAACTAACATATTTTTGTTTTAACCCAGAAAAGTTGTCAATTATTTTTTTTCTTCATGTTTTCTCAAAAAAATATTTTTTACGTAAAAATTATGTTAAAAAAGCTATTTTACAGCAAAAACATAGGAAAAAAGCAAAATAAGCACCATAATAACAAAAACAATTGTCTTAAATATTTATAAAAAATTAAAGCAAGTGATAAAGTTTCTATAAAAATTAACAAGGATTAATATTTATATAGAATATTAATGAAACCAATAAAATGTGGTTGGAACATTATGAAAAAAATAAATCAATAAATATTCCTTAGAAGGGTTTTTTCTATTTGTTCTTTTTTGCAGGATTGCTGTCGGTATATCAATTGGGTTGTTCACGAAAGCCAAATTATCAGGTTATACGGTTATGCAGTTATATTAACAGCAACAAAATATATTTAAAAAAACAATTAAATCTATTTTGATGTATGTATGTATGATGAATGTAACTAAATAACCATATAACCTGATAACCAGCCTTCCGTGAACAACCCAAATATGTATGTAGTGTAAACATATTCATATCACGAACTTGATTTAAAATCAGTTACAAAAACAAATAAGAAAGTATAGTCGGTCAAGCCCACCCATATACTACCCTACTCTATAGTATTTAAAAACAAATTTTCTAGAGTGTACACCATTTGGGTCGCATGGGCCAATCATGGACCCGGCAGAACAAAATTATGTTATGAGGCTACGATTCATGTAAAGTTCTTTGTGCCGAATATTGTTGGCCTTCAAGTGATTATAAGGGTTTCTTAAGGAAGGGGATTTATATGGGACCTATGGTTAATTGTGAACCTATCTGTCGTAAAAGGCAATACATATCGATAGTTTATAAGAAAGTTATGTCATCAAAAGCTATTTTTCGAAGTGGTATTTGTATGGCAGCTCTGGTCAAATAAAGACCGCTTCCAATAAAATTTGGTAAGATGATTTATATTGCAGTTAAATAAATTTGGAACAAATGTAATCTAAAAACGAACATAAAATGGTTTGTGTGCACAAAGACTCTATCCCGGAAAAAAGCTTGTATTAAGGCTATGTGAAATTGGTCACCATATCTCACTATATTCAGTAGCCTTTGTTCTTGTAAAATAAGAACTTATGTACAAAAGGTTTACATGGACAGCCAGCCAGCTAACTGGATAGACGGTCCAGCCAGCTGGAGAGTGTATCCTATTTGGGACCTATGGTCAAATGTGGGTCTAGAAGCGATATTTTTATGTGTAACATGCATCAGCATAAACGCATAATACCCTCTCCACTATTGTGGCGTGAGTATAAACACAAAAAACAAAAATACTCGTAACTAACTATATGTTTTATGGTGCAACAATGATGTATGATTCCAACACGCTCCACCATTTAACGTTTGACTACTCATATTTTTAACACTAAATTTAACTACTTACATACACGTACGAATATCATGCCAATTTAACCAACTAAATGTATCATTTATTGCCATTTTATTAGAAGTTTTGTTTGTTACACTTTAATAGTCTCGATTTAAATGGCTTTACAATTTTATTAATTCGCTTTAGACACTCAGACAAGCCAAATCTCTAGACAACCACCACATGAGCGCGAGGTTTTATTTTTGGCCAAACTACCAGTTATGGGCAGAGCAGGAGCATAAAATCAAGTGTATTGCATTTCGGTTGTAATGGAAATGAGGGGGGAAAATAAAAAAGTGCTATAATGTTTCGGTTTTCATTTATTTCATGTTAATATTAATAGTTTGTTCATAAATTAAGTCAATATATGAATGAATAATTCATTAATAATAATTTGATTAATAGTTGCTACAAATATTGAAAGTGCATATTAAACTTTTAAAACGATAAAAGGATATCAGAATGAGGAATATATATATTTTTAAAATTAAACTTTATTTAGTAGCAGTAATATTTATTTACTTTTAATGGTCATTTAACAATTTTAAGTTATAAGTAAGTTTATAACTTTTTTCAGGTTGTAAGCTATGGATGGTGAATTTTTATTTTATAGAATATTAAAGCAGTCGATATATTTTCAATTCAAAGTAAAAGCAATCGATAAATTTTCTATAGAAAACAAAAACTAACGATACATTTTTGTAGAAAATAATTGCTGTAATTTTATATGATAAATTTTTCATATAAAATTACAGCAATCGAAAATATTCTGTTAGTAATTAAAGCAATCGATAAATTTTCTGTAAAAGATGGCTGCATTAAGTTGCAAAATTCAAGTAGTCGATAAATTTTCTTTATAAGTTTCAAGTAATCGATACATTTTTTATAAAAAGTTCAAGTTATCTATTAACTTTATTTATAAAATTTAACTTATCGATAACTTTCAGTAAAAAATTTAAGTTATTGATACATTTTGTATAGAAATTAAAGATATTGATCAATTTTATATAGAAAATGAAAGTTATTAATAAATCTTGTGTATAAAATTTAAAACTTCGCTTAATTTCCTATAAAAATTAAAGATATCGATAATTTTTTTTTTAGCAAATAAAAGCAATCGATAAAATTTCTATAGAAAATAAAAGCAATAGATAAATTTCCCATAGAAAATTAAAGCAATCGACTAAATTTTTATAGAAAATTAAAGCAATCGAAAAACATCCTGCAATCGATAAATTTTATGCAAAAAATAGTGTAATCGATAAATTTTTGATATAAAATTTAAGTAATCGAAAAAGTTTCAATATAAAGGTAAGGTAATAAATAAATTTTCTCTAGAAAATTCAACTTATCGATAACTTTCCGTCTAATATTGTAGGTTTCGATAAATTTTATATAGAAAATTAAAGTTATCGAAATCAAAGATATTGGTTTCTATAAAAAAGAAATTTATCAATACATTTTTTATATTAGACAACGGCAGTCGATAAATTTTCCATAGAAAGTTATAGCAATCGATTAAATTTTTATAGAAAATTAAGATAATCGAAAAATATTCTGTAGAAAATTTAAGTAATGGATTAAATTTTCTGTACAAAATTATGTAATCGATAAATTGCTTATATAAAATTTAAGTAATCGATAATTTTTTTATAGAAAGTAAATGCTATCAATAAATTTTCTATAGAAAGTTCAACTTAACGATAACTTCCTGTATAAAATTTTAGTTATTAATAATATTATTATGCTAAATTAGAGATATCGATAAATTTTCTCTAGAAAATTAAAGATATCCATTAATTTTTTATAGAAAATTAAATTTATTGATACATTTTCTATAGAAAATCAAAGGTTATCACACATTTTCTATAGAAAATTAAGAAAAAAAAAAAATCTGTAGTAAATCCAAATCATTGCTCGATTTTCTTAAAAATATTCTAGTTATCGAGAAAATTTTTATAGAAAATTTAAGTCATTTTGAAATCTTTTGTAATAATATCAAGTTTTCGATAAATTTTCTACCGAAAATTCAAGTAACCAATTAATTTTTTTTTTAAATTTATGATATTGAAAATTTTTTCAAAGAAAATTCATGAATATTTTTCTATAGAAAATTCATGTAATCAAAAAATTTCTTGCAGAATTTTTTCGTTTTCCTAAATGGTCTTTAGTAATCATAAGTATCGAAAAATTTAAATTATCCATAAGTTTTATATGGAAAAAATTAAATCGACAAAATTAAAGCAATTAATAAATTTTTTAACACAAATATTATTTTGTTAAGTATTTAAAAAGTTTAGGAACAATTTTTCTTTTTTGTCAGACAATAAATTATTAGCATTCCTTTTTTTTTAGATATTGAGAAAATTGAGGATTTTTTATTTATAAATTACTTATCTGTAAATTATTTTTTTGTTCCTTTTAATTTTCTACTTTTAATCATACAACACAGTGGGTAGTATTTGCAACACATTGTTTTAAATTATTTTATGTACAACTTTGTTAACAGTTTCTTCCCAGTATAAACGCCTCAATATTAATTACAATTTTTATATTTACGATTGTTTTAAATTTAATTGCATGTTTTCATGTCAACATACTCGTACGTTAAATTATAATTGTCTGCACCGAGTTGTAATCGAACATACTTCATACATATTTTCTTGCGACTATTCAATCGAACTTGTACATGCACTTTTTGTAGTTTTCTAAAGTTTATTGATTTATTAAAATGACAAAAAGAAACATGATTGTTCGTATACGATTCAAACAAATACAAAAATTACATATTTATACAAATGAATTAATTTTATTTCATTCATAAATTTGAAAATTGTTGTTAAAAGTGTCATTTGCCAAATGACACACGCAGATACTCCGATAGTTTAGAAACAAACTTTCGTATCGTTTTTACTTGGATCATATTGAAAAAGGTGTGTTCCTGAGTAGAGCTTAGGCAAAATATTGAATTAATTAATAGAAAAACGAACTTGATTTTAGAAATCGACACGATATGATTTTGTTTATAATATATATTTATGTATGTATATGATTTCCATTACAACAATGTATATTTTGTTATGGGAATTTAAAATATAATTGTTAAATTGTAAAACTTCGTTTTAAGCCAGTCTGAGCTTTTGTTTGAGTACCATTTGAGCAATATTTTATAATCTTTATAATATGAAAAAATACTGATTTTGTGATTTAATATGAAAATTATTAGAAACTAGACTAGAGTATGCTATAGACTTTAGACTATACTCTTATCTATACTATAGACCACAAGGTCGACTAAACTGTAGACTACACTATACCCTACATATAAGACAGCATTGTTAACATTTAAGATTACTCTATAAATTGTATAGACTAGAGTCTATAATGGGTTTATACTACAATATTAAGACTACTATATGGACTTAAAACTACATTTTAGTTAACACAATTGACTACACTATACATTATAAAGGGTGGTCCAACCAAAACGCACGATGTTAATTGTAAATAAAACAAAAAGTTTTCAGAGAATTATCTTAATATTTTTTGTTATGATAAAAGACTCTATGACAAGTATGTGGCCTACCTCTATCCGATGGTCCATATTTTGAGTGACCATGTTCTGAAAATCGAAATCACGTGAAATTGAAGTAGATTAAGATTTTCACTTGAATTTTTGTAAAAATGAACTAAGCAATTTCAAAAGTAGTTTAGTTTAAGGAAAGTGGTCCTCAAAATATGAGATATAGAATAGGAAATATTTTTATGAACTTTGAACACGGGAGAGTTTCCAAAATTGGTTCGGTTTTTTTTTTTTTTTTTTTTTTTTTTAAATATGTTTTCAGAACATGACTGATAATTGAGTTTCAATATGGTTAATGGGCTTATTTATCTCAGCGATTAGCTCTTGAATTGTTCTTGACTTATTGACGAACACTTTTTCTTTTAAATATCCCCAAAGAAGGAAGTCCAGTGGTGTCAAATCAAATGATCGCGGCGGCCAATAAACATCGCCACGACGTGAGATAACACGGCCATTGGGGTAAACCTGCGGCCTCACGATTAAGCCTTTATTGATAGTCTTTTACATATACTGTTTGTCAAAATTTACATAAATTGAAAACTGTGACGTATGCTGCAAGCAATTTTTAAGCAATTTACTTTCAAGATGTCATCAAGAAAACAATTTAAGGCCTAACTATAATGTGCTTAATGAACCTTAAGCAAATGTGCGAATACACACAATCAAATGTATACAACTATAATGTACTTAAGACACTTTTCGTTAAGTTTCGTTAAGTGTCATTTGCTTAAGGAAAGTGCGGTCAATTTCGCTCTTCCTTAAGCAAATGACACATAATAGGTCTGTCTGCGTACTTTTCCAGTAGCAAATACTCAGTAAATTTTTTTGGGAGAGTAAGACAAATTTTACTCTTTCGGCTGAGAATATCTCAAAAAGTACGCAGACAGTATCCAGTGAAATCTTGCAAGAAAACAGCTGATCGGTGTGTAAACAATTGAAATAACAAACGTGAGCCAAGATAGCGTTGAAGAAATAGCGTCCAATTTGGGAATTTAAAAACCGGGAAACCAAAATACCTAAATAATGGGTATTTGCAGTATAAACAAAAAAATAGCGTCGAATTTAGGAATTTAAAATAGGGAAGTACAAATATAGGAACAAATCTACAGGGTGATGGAAAATGAAAAAATAAGAAGAAAAAATTAAATAAAAAAGTTGGCGCAAACGCTTAGTTTTCGAGTTATGGACGTTTAAAGTTTTCACATAAATATGTGATTTTCCACTACAATTCTAAACGTATATGGCCAATATTGGTATCATTTTAAAGCTCTTGAACAGATTTTTCTGGATATACATAATTTATTTCAAAATATTAAACTCTTTAGATCACATTACAGTTTTTTTCTTTTTACGTCGAAATGTTACGGAAGTGCACTAGGAAGGAATGTAGTTTATTTAAATAAAAGTGTAATACAAATTTTATAAAATAACAAACACTAGCATCGCAAAAAAAAATTCTTTGCATAGCCAGCCTTTGGCCGGACGCAAGGATGTTCTTCTCTATGGTGTAATAAACACCGGTTTCGCTTACTAATCCTTACCATGGGCAAGGATTCTCTCCTCATTAGTATAACATAAACATAAAGAAGGTTTTACTTGTATTTTAATTAAAATTCTTAAATAAATTAGTATGTAGTATATACATAAATTAAAGAATTAGAAAAAATTAATAAATTTGTTTTTATGCTTACTAAAAAACTTTTGTATTTTGCAAACTCGTCCCATAAATAAACTAAATAAACTAAAAATATTAAAATAAATTCTGTATGTCCAGAAAGATCTAGTGAAACGCTTTGCAATGATACCAATATTAGCCATATACATTTGGAAATGTACTGCAAAATCACATATTTATATAAAAACTTAAAACGCCCATAACTCGAAAACTAAGCGTTTTTCTTCTTATTTTTCCATTTTCTATCACCCTAGGTACTTTTTTTTTATTTGGAGCTGCGTCGGTAAACTAGATTTAAGCCCAAATATATTTATATTTTTTTTACCACAGGTATTTGCAGGGTATAAACTATATATTTTCTGAAAGTAAATAGTTTTCTGGACAAAATGAGCGATGCGTGCAAAAAATCGTTCGGACAGTTTCCGAGAAATCTGGGTTCATCCAAAATGATCAGTAAAAATCTTTACTGATTTATGCAATGAACCACAGGCTTTTGCACGGTATAAACTATATATTTTTTGCACGCATCGCTCATTTTGTCCAAAAAACTATATACTTTCAGAAAATATACAGTCTATACCGTGCAAAAGCCTGTGGTAAATATTTTTAGTATTTTTATTAAAAATATAAATATATTTTTACTTCCCCTTTTTAAATTCCTAAATTCGACGCTAACTTTTTGTTCATATACTGTAAATCCCCATTATTTCGGTATTTTATGATTTTTATTTTTTTGAACAAAAATAACAGTTGTTCAAAAAAATAAAAATCATAAAATAACTGGTATTTTTGATCGAAAAAATAAAAATAAAAAAATAACTGTTATTTTTGATCGAAAAAATAAAAATCAAAAAATAACTGTTATTTTTGTTCAAAAAAATGAAAATAAAAAAATAACTGTTATCATCTGACTTTTATGAAAAAAGGAATAACTGTTACGGTCCCTGGATGCCTTATCTATAAGTGTATGAAGTATCTGTAAGAAACAAATTTTTTCAAAAAATGTTTTTATATCGTTCAGAGAATCGCAAAGCCATGTTCAAAAAAAAATTTGTTGTAAAAAGTTCTTAACTGCCTGGCCCACTATGTCTACAAGAACATTTCTTTCGTATATTTATATTGAAAACAAAAACCAATTTGAGTTTTTTATTAATGTTTTCAATATAAATATGCGAAAGAAATGTTTTGTCGACATTGTGGGCATGGCAGTAAATTTCTTGTCGTCTTTTGAAAAATGAGTTGTTGGCTCTCACGTGGCGTTATAGACTACACTTTTTACTATACAGCAGATTCATACAGCCGTATTCATAACAAAAAGTTAGCCACAGTTTGTACACTACGTACAACGAGCTGCTAACTAGAATGCCGATTAAGCTTAGCAGCTTGTTAGCACAGAGTTTATTAATAACAAATTTTATCAGTCTGCTAACTTTTATTAAATCAACTCTCAATATTAATGATGCCACATTATAATACTCAAAAATGTAACACGTTTTGCATTAATCATCGCTGGTTTTGTCATTTCATTTCATTTTTTTTTTATTTTCCCACTTCATATAAAAATTTGAAATGATCTTAAATTAAAATATATTTAAAAAAGGACTCTAAACTAAAAAAAACAATGTATTAAAAAAAAAACAAACAAAATTATTCAACATAAAACGGCTATTTATCACAAGTTGGCAAACGTTTGGCAGCTTGTTAACAAAAGTTTAGCAAATCGTTAGCCAGAGTTTGGTAAGAGTATTATGAATAAACTTTGTGCTAACTTCATGCCAAATTCTCGTTATGAATACGGCTGATTGTGTCTAATCCCAATGATAATTTAACTTAATACAACTATAATCATATATATACTACAACTGTGAACTTACTAATATGCACAGGTGTAAAAGACCTGTATATCTTTAAAACAAATCAATAAAAATATTTTCTCCCATACGAATACTCGAATTTGATCTTTGCTGCAATAGTAACGATTACATAATATTACACAATAAAATTTCACATGTCTTGAACAAATTATTGACACTTAAAACAAAAAATAACTGCAAATTGCACTTGTGCCTGAAACATGAAACATAAACTTTTGTTAGCAACACTATCAATATCAGAAGACATAAACAAACATAAACAAAGATCATCTTGATACTTTGCATATGCAACACAAACAACAAAAGAAACATCAACAAAACATAGAAATACACATATTGGCAATACAACAAGATACAAAACATGATACGAGTACTTGTACACCACCCAGAAAAAATGGGAGAAATATCCACGAAAACAAACTCCGCAGCAGCTAAAATAAACGTTTTGCTATGTCGACACTCTTTTAGTAAACATAAAATTTCAATTATCCGCCAAATAATAAATGTGAGCCACCACTAACTACGATTTAAACCCAAAACAAACAAAAAAGACCAAAAACTTAAAACAATATTTAGTGGGAAATCATTTTGGATTGTGGTCAGAAAGTTTGGTAGGAAAAAGTATGGAAAGACAGGAAAACAAAAACCAGAGCGAACAACAATAAATGATCATGAAATAGTTGTTGAATGTAATGAAAGTGATTTTATTACGATTAATGTTTCAATAAATGTTTTAACGTAAAACAAGTTTGAAAACATTTATTACAATCACAAAAAAACAACCACGATCTTCTAAGTATGTAGTGGTCGTATGCAGTGATCCTTCGATTTGGATTGTACTCTTTTTTTTGTAGTGTTAAAAATCGTTTGAAGAGAACAGTGGTGTGAAAGGAAATTTTAGTCAAAATTTTAGTAAGATTTATTTGATGAATGTTTTTGTTAATTTTGTTTTATCAGAAATATCGCTATAGACATGTTTCCGTTAAAAGCAGAAACACGGATCAGGGTAAGAACATTTTTTAATCTTCTCTGAATTATAAACTATACTTTTAATTGAATTCTTATTCATTATTTAGTGCTGGTTCACACTCTTCAAGTCTTAGCCGTTTAGTCTTGAGTTTTTAGGAAAGAGAGGAAAATAAATGATATTCTCTTTTTCCTTCTCTCCTAAAAGCTCAAGACTGGACGGCTAAAACTTGAACAGTGTGAACCAGCACTAAATAATGAATGAGAATTTAATTAAGAGTAATATGAATTTACAAAACAAAAATTATTTTTAATATACTTATTAGGGTATTCATTCGGTTAACCGATTAATTACTACCCGAATAACTGATCGGTTAAATAAAAATTGGCTATTTTCGATTAACGATTAAACCGGTTGATTTCAGTTACAAATAAATCAATTAATAGTTTGCTTTGATTTTACGTTAATAACTTTTAAATTGAATCAATTAACACATTGTTGGAAACCGTACGTGGTTTTTCTTATCATATTTTTTCAAATTTTAGAAATCAATATAATCATTATATGTATTTAACTCTGTAATATTAAATGAATAATAAAACTTTTGTTTGTAAATCTTTTTTAAAGACGTTTTTTTAATAAATACATGTCTATCGAAAGCATTTACCTCTTAACTTTCAAAAACCCCGAATCCCGATATCCCGAAAAATCCCGGGATTTGGTTTTTTTGAAATTCCGAATCATGGAATGCCGGATATATCTATGGATACCAGGGCACAATGAGTATCTGGGAAACCAAACTGCAGACAGACTGGCCAAACAGGGCTGTGTCATGGAGGACATGTTCGTCGACAGCTTAATCACATTTCGCTGGAAGACTCTAGTCAAACGTGAGTCGTACAGTAGAGTTAAGGATAGATCGCAGTGTGAGAATACCTGCTCGATGGCCAGGACTTTATAGCCTGGCTGTGATGCGAGCAAAACCCGCATGCTACTTGGGTTTGGTAGGCACCAGATAAGGACGGTTATATCGGTCATTACGGGTCAGTGATTGATAGGGACACATGCGATGAGGATGGACCTAGGAAATAATAGCTACTGCAAGAGTCAAGGAGGAAATGGCATTTCACGGCAATGCCCCGGTCTAGGGGCTATTATGATGAAGCAGTTTGGTAAACCAGAATTGCCATGCTTGGATGCTATATAAGGTTGGTCTTTCATATAGGCAAGGAAAGGAAATGTTTCAAGGTTGCAGTGATATCTGGGGAATGATCTGATAAACACTGGCTTGACTCTAGGTATTGGCCAGGGCTTAAAAAAGAGACGGCTTTAAGGACCCAAGTGAGCCATCCTCTTGTCAGCTGCCCATTGAACCTAACGTAACCTTCTTGCATCTGTAAACAAGGGTTTAATTCAAAAATTTAAATGAAATTGTATTAAAATCAGATTAACTCTCGCCCACTAGCCGGTTGTCTTTGAATAAGCAAACTTCGAGAAAAATGTCGAAGGTCAAATTAAAAAAAAATCAAAAAAATTAATGATTTAAATGATCCTTCAAGACTGGTATATCCACAAAAATTTTAATAATAAGCCAAATCTACATAATTGTCATTGCAAACTGTCTAATTCTATGAGGATCGGTCCATAACTGACCATAGGTCCCATATATAGTATGTATAGCTTTTTAACCAAAATAGTTATAAATATCAGGGGGCTAATGCTGGCAGTCTTAATAGAGTACTTTTTCGATTCGAAAGCATTTTTATTTCTAGTTCTTTCAGTCGATACTGAACGGACCGAAATTCTTTTTTCAGTGTTGTAAAGCATTTATATGAGTTTTTGCAACACTAAAAAGCTCGTTCAGTATCAACTGAACGATACGTTCAGTATCAACGACTGCCAGCATTAGCCCCCCTGATATTTGTAACTATTTTCGTTAAAGAGCTATAGATACTATATATGGGACCAAAATTAGCCCAAACATTGGCCAAAAATTTAAATACAAAATTAACAAGAAGACTTCGGAAATGTAAAATAATAGTTTGGAAGTGATATAAAAGATGATCTATTTAAGTAGCCTTTGTTGTGGGCGCAGTGCCGTCAAAGGAGTCTCATGTCAAAACTTAATATATAATATTTCCCTACTGCCTCCATGCTTAATATTGTGTCAAATATATTAATTCTGTTCCGATATGTGAAACCCAAATGTTTAATGATTATACACTAGGCTGTTGATCGACTCAGAATTACTTAGTGAATTAATTTTACAATGTCCATCCGGCTGCTGACAATTTTAAAGATTATTTAATAAACTTATTGTCATAATGGCGAAGCCAATTAAAATGTTAGGAATCGGTCCATTACTTTACCTAAAACATATATTTTCCCGAATTAGAGATTTTGCACTAAAACCTGCAGTAAAAATGTTGATAATCATGAAAAATTTAGTACATACATGCCTGTCACAGAAATCAATTTCAATCAAAGTGGAAATAGTTCCATATTTTTCTTCTCCAAAAAATTAAAATTTTATTTTAAGAACGTAAAACCAATTCTATCGGAATTAAGACCATTTTAATCAGAGTGTGTGACAGGCCTGATAAACTGGTTTTATATAAGTAGGAATTTCATTACAAAATTTTGTAGAGATCGGTCCATATTAGTCAATTGTTCATTTTAAGACTTAGTTCCGACGTAAATCTTTTATAATACTTGTAATTGGAATAACATTTTACACAAATTGTTCTTACACAGAAAAATTTTAATATTGTCTCTAATCACCAAATTTATACCAAATTTATAATATCAAACAAACAAGTTGTTGACTTTGTGAATATTTTTTTTCAATAAATGATAATTTTAATTTTAATTAAAAAAATTATCAAAAAACTTTGTGTTAATTTATATAATTAAATATTGACAATTCCCAGCAACAATTCTACAAGTTGAAATTATTTTATTTATTTTATTTTTGATATTTGGCCAATTTGTTGTTTAATTGATTTGTTCTTTATTTAAGATAATAGGGCCTAAGGTTAATTAATGTAAATAAAAAGCAATTTTTTATTACAGTTTTCCCGACGTTTCGTCGATTTTTTGTCGACTTTTTCAAGGGAGCGTCTATTTAAAATTTTAAAAAATATATAAATTAACATAAATACAAATAAATTACATTAAAAAAGTTAAACTTACAATATGAGCTTTTCACACTAAATTAAATTTCTCCTTTTACATGTAATATTAAACATATAAACATAAATTTAAAGTTAAACACATATCAAAACAAGTATCACTGTAACGATTTAGTAATTGTACAGCTAAAATTATTTTATTTTAAACGAAAAAATCCATTAATATTTTTTGCTATTTAATAAATATTTTAATAAAAAATTTATTTCAAAACAACTTAAATATTAATTAAATCAAAATTATATCTTTAATTTTCTTTCAACTAAAAAAATAATTAATTTTATTATCACATTAATTAAATTTAAATATTTTTTAAACCATTTTTTTACTCGATAAAAAACTTTTTTCTGTGTATGCATGGCGAAATCTATACCTAAAGGGTCCCCGGTTGGCAAGTTGGTAGTGAGCTAGTCTATCAGCGCCGGGGTTGCGGGTTCGATTCCCGCCAGAGACTGGTCCCCTGAAGACAAGCGTAGAGCTTCGCGGGACTAGTATAGCAAAAAATATTTGATTGCAACTTTGAGATATAAGACCAACTTCCTAAAATTGCTTTTAACATTTTTGCCAGCTGCGATCATTAGGAGATCTGTTTGAAGACCCAGGCAAATTAAAGTTATTAGCCAAATCTATATCCCCTGAGAATGTAATGCGAAGAGCTTGGTTCTGCTCAAGATACATACGCACAACTTTCGGAGTAGTTTAGGAGAACCAAAGGGATTGGTCGGTCCTTGATTCAAAATGAAATACATCGGTCTAATCGTTTAGAAATTAATGATTTATCTGGAAAATATTTGGTTTCTATTCGATTTGTTAAGGCCAATTGATATTTAAAACACTGTAGTGATCTTGAATTTTTGGTTCAATAATTTTCTTATCTTAACTACTGTAGTGATCTTGTATTTTTGGTTCAATAATTTTCTAAATGCTCTAAACACTTTTAAGCAAAGCTTATGATCTTGTAACGTTATTTTAGAGCAGATGTGACTGCAAACAAATTTGTTGGTGGTTTGGCATGGAGATATTTACAGAGGTTAGAATTCAGTTGCTTTGTGGTAGCTTCAGCTTCTTCCAAATTTATGTCGTATCGAAAACGTTCTACCAACGTTCCATACCAACCCAAAATATATATATGTATATCCAACTACTCCTGCTGATTTGCTTTAGTTTACCTCATGTCGCTCTCACTACGTCTAGTATGTTTTTCTTTACCCAAAAAAAAAAAAAAAAATTGGAAAATATTCCATTATTCTGCAAGTTCTTTGGACAAAACATTTGTTGCAATTCAAATGTGAGCAGTCACTAACAAGAGTAACTAACTTTTTTTTTTAGTACAAGTATTTTTTTTTTGAAAATTGGGTTTTTATGTTTTCATATGTTTAGCTGTTTTTTTTTTCTATTTTTGAAGTTTCAGTTTCAATGTTTTTTTTTTATATTTAAATTTGTTTGTTTAAAGACGAAAAAACTTAAATGTAGTTTTTTTGTAGTTGCTATATCTGGTATTATTGTAGTTTTTGGCACAGGTTTGTAATTTAGAATTTGTTTTTAATTGCCTGCATTAAATGGGATCATTAATGCTGCAACATTAAATTGATCACGTTTTTGTAATCAAATACCGTGAAGGTGTGTGTTATTCAGGTGTTTAAAACATTTATTTATTTTACTTACTTTTTGTTGTTGCAGGTTTTGAAGAGTTAAATTGAAAATTGGAATTTATGTGATTGAAATCTTAGGGTAATATTAAGTTAGTCGTAAATTGGAGAAAATGATGCCATTAAGAATATTTAATTTGAACAATTAACAGATATTATCTAAAGACAATTAATTGGTATTTTTTTTTAAATATCAATTTAGCTCAAAAATACTTTTCATCACTGCTTAATATTTGTGTAAAATTTGATTATAACAGCAGCGTTTCAACGCCCTAAGTCTGGTTTACACTCTAAAAGTTTTCAATATGAAATTGTGAGTTTATTGGTATGAGATGGAAGAATATTATGAGGTACATAAGGGGTGTTTTTTTTGCAACAAATTCAATGGAATGACCAAAATTTTTGCTTTATTAGCTCCCAAATTTTATGGCATTTAATGTTTAAAAATAATTTCTGGCATATGGCTTCATCGCCTACGCCTTATGAACACCATGCTGTCGGTTCAATTTTGAACACTGGTTTCGGCTTATCAACTAGACCAGAGATTTCACGTACCCACATAAAAAGTTGTCCAAACGTGTCAAATCACATGAAAGAGGTGGCCAATTCGCAGGTCTATTTCTTTAGACAATTCGGCCATCAAAGGCTTAAGCTTAACAAAGTGATGGTGATATTAGAACAATTTCTTCTTTAGAATAATTTTTAATGACGTGAGGAATAAAAAAAAAATACACGAATCATTTGCTTGTAACGTGCGGGCTTCTTAGCAATGTTGGCACTGGTGTAGGATCGCCATGAAGCGTTAGAAGTGGAGTGTTGGAAGTGTATAATCCCTATAGCCCTTATTTATTTTTAATAGCTGTTAGGGTACCAGCTGATTTACAAGGCGTTCAAAAGAACTGCCGAATTATTTGAGGCTTGTAACTAAAAACACAAGGCAAGTTATAGCCGATTTTGATTGATAATTTCAAGTCTGATTTATTTTAAATTTACAAGTGCTTATATACTATACATGAATTTTTAACTTAACCGTTCTAACTTATTTTAATTATTTACATTATTCTGTTTGTCTTTGTCAGTCATATGGAGATATCAATAAATTGTAACAATAACAAACCCTCGTGACTATTCTCGCCAATCAGAATGTTGGAAGTTGGAATGCACTCAATTCTCACTCAATGTGGTGTCATTCACTTACATTCAGATTGTCGTCATTTGTCGATACCGTTATTTGATATTTAAAATACCCTACTCTATATAAGTTGGTAAGTGTTGGTTTAAGAGTAGTTTAAGGGTATGCGGTGGCGACTTATGAGGTACACTACACTGGTTTCGGATTTAAAGACCAAAATAGTGATTTTTTTGAGATGTAATGAAGACTTTAGAGTCTCATGAGGTTTGTGCTCGCTCTAAAGCCACAAGCGAGCCAAATCGCTTACGATGATTTGACGATAAAAGTCTGGTTCAACCTTGGGGAAAGGAGTGCGAATTTTAGAAATAAATTTCTGCGATTTGTAAGCGTTGTTCTATTGTAAGTCTTTGCATGGTGATTTGTCAAATTATACTGCAAAAATTCAAACACACTTCATTAATAAATATGAAATCTACGTAGTCTAACAGTAATCCCTATCGGAAATTCTATATGTCTAAAAGACCTTGTACTTTCAAGTACATACTTAAGCTATGGTCACACTTATTAAATATTTGACCAGATAAGCGTAACCACTACATTTGTAAATAGTTAATGTGATTTAATATGGCCTTAATATCAAAAATTAAAACTAATTATAATGCTAGACACACCAAGAAACAATTTTAATATTGTTTTTTTGTAAGATATGGTACACAGAAAAAATTATTAAATGTCTCCAATCACCAAATTTATTCCAAATTCATAATATCAAACAAACAAGTTGTTGATTTTGCATTACCAAAATGATTACTAAAAATTTTAAAATTTTGAAAAAATATTTTCAATAAATGATATTTTAATTTTAATTAAAAAAGTGATCAAAAAACTTTGCCATTTCAAATAATGGTTTGATTTATTAAAATTAATATTGACAATTCCCAACAACAATTCTACATGTTTAAATTATTTTATTTTAAACGAAAAAAGTCAATTAAGAATTTTTGTTATTTAATTAAAATTTTAATTGAAAATTTATTTCAAAACAACTAAAATGTTAATTAAATCAAAATTAAATTTTTAATTTTCTTTCAACTAAAAATAATTGATTCGATTATCACATTAATAAAATTTAAATACCTTTTAAAACATTTTTTTAATTGATAAAACACTTTTTTCTGTTTTTCAAAATCAAAATTAATATTAAAATAATATTTTAGTTTACTTGTTGGTCACGTTTTTTTCGTCAACTATTTGCCAAGTGTGATCGTACCTTTAGAAAATTTATTATATTAAATAATTAACCTGCATTAAGCTTTAATTAAAGTTACCATGTAAAAAATACGGTTTCATAAAAAATATTCAAATGTGTAGACACGAATGAAAGTTTAAAAGATTATTACAACAATTTCAGAGGGAAATCTTATGTCAACACAAACTAAGTGTGACTATCGATTTTGCACGCTTTTAGACCCACAGCTCTCTTCAGTGATTACCGAGTTGAATTAAAGAGTAAACGTTAGGGTTCTAAGAATTGAAAAAAATATTATTTGTGGATGGTTTTCCAATCTTTTCTCGTTCACTTTTTCTTATTATACTTGTTGAGGCCCGCAAAGAAGTCATACACCCAGAGAAAAATTATGTTTAAATATGGTCACCTCCAACAAAACTATTTTTAAAGAAAATTGTAAACATATTATGTTTAGATTTAACAATATTATTATCACCGAAAACCATATTATGGTTAAATGTGTCCTCCATCAAGAAGGCAGAACCATATTATGGTTGCCTTTGAACATGTTTTCGTCAATAATAACTAAAATATGTTTAACACTTATAATAGCATGGCTGGTTTTTAACCATAGCTTGTTGCTCTTGGAGAAGAGGAAAATACTATTGTTAATTAAAAAACAAATTATTGTCATATTTAACCATAACTTGTTTAGAGGCAACCATAATATGGTTGTGGCTTCCAGATGGGGACACGTTTAACCATAATATGGATGTCGGTGATAATAATATGGTTAAATTTAAGCATAATTTGTTTAAACTTTTGTCTAAAAATAGATTTGTTGGAACATCCAATTCTTTTAAAACGTTTCCAAACCAAACGAGTTTTTGTTTTACGGAAAAATCGTAAGTACCCTATTGCTTACCCAAACTACCAAGTTTCGAATAAAGTTGGGTTTCTTGTCTTTTCAACCCCGTTGAGGAGACAGCAATAACAAATATCTAACTAGAGTTAAATACAAACTTATTTGCTGAAAAGGTTACAAATATCTTCAATAATAATAATAATTGCAGAACAAACTGATTCACTTTTCAATAAAAACACGAATTTTCTTTAATTTTTATTTCTAAAATAATATCAATAATAAATGCACTAGTTGCAACATCTCGTCCGTATGCATGGATGGAATGTTCTTCGAGCACGATTCAACATCACTTGCTCGTGCCAGCATGGTGGAGTAGTGTATGCCCTGCTTTAGCTACCCTTTACCACCACTTGCGATTTGCGTTTGTTTTGGTGTTTGCAACGATTAGAAATGCTGTATATCAATAAATCTTTCTGTAAAGAATAAAATTCCCGGAAATTCTTGGCAAATAATCAGGGTCACAAAAATCTGATATTCGCTTTTGTGTTCGATTTAGTCCTATGACCTCTTAGTTGGTCAAAAATTTTTTTATAAGAAATGTTATCGAAGACCTTATAAGCTCTACGATGATCACAACAATGGATATCTTTCTTTTTGTTAAAATCACGATATATCTCGCATAATTTGATCAAGTGAGATTAAACTAAGCACAACTTCGTTTTTAGACGACAGATTTGCTTGGTTCTACAAAAGAGCGAAGAAAGATTGTTATTTATGTAATTTACCATTCAAAGATATCCCTTTAGCTTTTTATTGATATTTATTGGACATTTGCAATTGGACATTTTTCGTAGTATTTGATTTTTAAAAGTACATAGAGAATAATATTCATTTCAAGATAATGATGTAGGCATAGTTTTGTACAACAGGCTGTGCTAAAGACAGGATATAATTTGGGAGAAAAATAAACTAGAGCTTACTTTAGGGCCATTCTGTTGCAGTGTTTTCCAGTCAAAGATTTTAACGTAAACACTTTTGTTGGGAAGTAGAAATTAAGAATCATCAGTTTAAGCTTTGTTAATATCACAAAACTTTATATAAAAATTTGTTTAAAAAAGGCTCTAGGCCTTTTTTTATACAAACAAAACTTAAAAATTTGTTTATTTAATTAAATCTTTTCAATATTTCGCTAACCTTTGGTTAGCATTTTCAGGATCTTCTTAATATTATTAAAAAGGTCAAATAAAACTAAAGATATATTAATTTCTTTAGAAGTAATTTCTATTGGAACTATGGTAAATTATTGACCAATCATCCCAATATTCTGAAGACGGATTTCTGGTATTCCAAAAAATAAATAAGAATAAATTTCAATACAGCAGTGTAATTAGTTTTAGTGTAACAGCGAATTTCACAAAATTGCATGATATTTGTTCTGACCATATGAATCTTAGTTGGAAGAAATTTTACCGCAATATCCATATCTGTTATGGTTTTGGGCGAATTTAATTATTTTCCCAAAGTGGGCTTTATTTGGCTTTAGGCGCAATAAACTGTTTTCAGGGAGTAGGTTTTATATGGTTAATTATGGGCCAATCTTCAAAAAATTTTACAGTGTGATTTCTAGTGCTACAGAACTGTACCGTACTGAATTTAATTATGACAGCATCATTTATTACGGTTTTAGGCGTACTAAGCTGTTTTCCGGGAGTAGGTCAAAAATGTTACATTATGATACCAGGCCCTATAAAAGTTTTAGGATGATAGCGTTATTTATTACGGTTTTATGCGTACTAAACTGTTTTGCGCCAGTAGGGTTTCTATGGGGCCTATGGTCAATTATGGACCGATCTTCACGAAATTTAACAGTATGATTTCTAGTCGTATGAAGCGAATTCGTGCAAAATTTTATATCATTCCGTGCATT
This sequence comes from Pollenia amentaria, assembly GCA_943735925.1. NCBI lineage: Eukaryota > Metazoa > Arthropoda > Insecta > Diptera > Polleniidae > Pollenia > Pollenia amentaria. The sequence continues at coordinate 178,275,252 of OX031007.1, read as the reverse complement.
ATTCCACCATTTATGTTAGTTTTTGTATAAAAATTATCATTTTTTTTAAGGTGGTGGTTCCACATTTTGATTCATAGTTCTGATCCTACTGAACTGATGTTGCTGGATTTCGGACAGACGGATATGGCTAAATTGACTTAGAATTACTCAAGAAACCAGAATACATATAGATACTTTATGGCGTCCTAGGTGTATAATAAAAAAGTTTCACACGGAATGACAAACTTTGTATACCTTCATTCACCACTAGTGGTGGTGGAGGGTATAAAAAGCAAGTTTTTATAGTTTAAAAACTCCCTTTGCCACTCTTTACTTTTAAAGAATTATAAGTTCATTTTTCCTATTAATTGTTCATATGCGCGCAGAAAAAAATATAAGGTTGGAGGAACCCATATTCTAAGAGCATTAAATTGCTTGGATTTTAACAATGTTTATTTTTCTGTCGACCATATTATGGTGAAAATAACCCATAATTTGTCCGAAATCAACCATAATATGATCAAATTAACCATAACTTGTTTAAAATTAACCATTATATGGTTAATTATGGTTATTCATTTCAGCCATTTTACCAATTTGGTTATTAAATGTAAATTTTTAATTTTATTTCGTTTTTTATTCCTGTTACGTCTTGTGTGCCACTTTCATTTGCAACCCCCTTTTAATTCATGTTCTAGCCTGTGACGACCAGCATTAGTATTTATTCTGTTTAACTGGCCAATTTATGTATTTTAACCAGTTATTTAACTAAAGTTGTTAGGAATTTTCAGTATGAATTTGAAAAGCATTTAACTATTGTAAAGAACAAAACATCCATAATTTTGTTCCTTTAAAATTTTTTATTTTAAATTCAAAATTAAACATACAATGTTATAAAATATTAATATTTCAAACATATTATTTTCTTATTATTAACCATAACATGTCAGGATACAACCATAATATAGTTATGGCTTTTGGATTGATGAATTTTACCATAATATATTTGCGGTGAAAATAATATGGTTAAAGTAACCATAATTTGTTTTAGTGAATAGTTGTAGCTTTATTTTATTAAAACATTATATTGTTAAATTAAACCATATTTGAAGTTTCCAGGGAGGTAAACACTTTATTGTTTAATGGAAACAAAATATTATCAATAGTGAAACAAGTAATGATAAAAACAACAATAGGTTGTTTCTTGCCATTGCAGGCAATATGTTTTTATTTAACCATATTTCCACCATATTTTTCTCTTCGTGTGGGTACTCTGTGAAATGATTTTCTTATATTAGTGGCCATATAAATAAGTTGTGGTAAGGGAAACAATTTTTACCATGTTTGCAATTGAAAATGGACTAAATTACTCGATTTTTTTAGCTCAGCTCACAAGAAAATATCTCCCTGGTATAAAGATTTATGCATAGTATCACTCTGGTTCTATGCAGTTATTCAATTTGTTTTTCATATCAACCAATTAATATATTTTAAATTCACATATCAACAAACGAATACTTAAGATTAATTTTCAACAAAATATACAGATAATTAAATAGATAAGCAGACAAATATTTGCAACATTTTTGCAATTTATTTAATACTAAAAACCTTGTCTATTTACTTTTCTCAAAAAAAAAAAAAAAAAAAAAAAACAAGAAATACAGCAGCGCTTTAATGCCAAAATTACACCTTGTATAGTTAATCTAAAAATCCATCATTAATTTACCTAATTTACGATAAAATGAGATACAAATGATTCATTATTAAAGCATAACATTGATCCTTGAACCTATTACAAAATGCATTAATTAATAAAACTTACAATTACTTGACTAACTAACTAAACTAAAGTTTATTTAGAATAAATATTAACGAACCAAACCAAAAAGAGTACGAAAACTTTAAAATGAAAAACCACCATAATGATCTGTGAAAATACCACTAGTTTTCGATAAATAATAATGACTATTTAATAAATTAAGCTTCGCAATTTCAAATTATAAACTTCAACATACCGAAATAATACAAACTAAGCCGGCGTTGCCAGATGATGAAATATGTTTCCAAATAAGAGATTGTAGTACATTTTGTGAACAGGATTGTTAAAGGTGTTATGATACTTGCTATTTTTTGTATTTTTTCTATATTGGAGAACAGTGCAAATATATTTGCATAGGAAATCTGACTAAGTGTAAAGAGTTTGATTATACCATAAAAAATCTTGAAATATCAAAAAAATATACGTGTGTTATCGATAAATAATCTTAGACTGTCAAAAAAAATATAAAAATTTGTAACTTAAAATTGACATTTCCAGATTAAATGTTAGCACTGCTGCTAACTTTTTTAGTTTTTGATCGAAAGTAGCGGGTTTTAACTTTTTTTTTTGCGATTTATAGCTTTTTTTGACGGTTTTTGTGGGAACAAAACGTGGGCAATATTGTTTGTTTTGTTTACATTTTATATTGTATTGTATTTCTTGTTCTTTCTCGCATTTGTTGTTTCATTCAGTCAATCCTAAAAAAATCCAATACAAAAAATAGCAAGTATCATAACACCTTTAACAATTAAGGTTGTCAGTACGTAAATAAGCATAAATATAAATTAAAAATATTTTTCGGTTTTAGATTTAGGACCTTATCATATAAAACGCAGCGCAACGCCAAAGAATAACATTGAAAGCACAAGCAATGTCATAAATATGTTGTCATTTTGTTGTTGCTTTCTACAGAAATTCATTTTACGTTTTAAAATTTCAAACGATGCACATCTTGTCTCGTTGAAAATTTTAAAACGGTACATGAATTTCTGTCGAAAGCAACAACAAAATGACAAAATATTTATGACTTTGCTTGTGCTTTCAATGTTATTCTTTGGCGTTGTGCTGCGTTTTACATGATAAGGTCCTAAATCTAAAACCGAAAAATATTTTTAATTTATATTTATGCTTATTTACGTACTGACAACCTTAACGTAAAACTGTTACAGATATTTCACAACATAATATGATGCAATTATACAACATAATATTATTAACCTATTTTTGTCGTAGGTAGCAATTATTTCTTAAATATTTTATAGAATTTTCATTCTATTTCTCTAAAATAACACAAAACAATGGTCAATATTTTTGCACCATTTTTAAACAATATTAAATTTTTCTTTAGAGGTGATATTTTATTTTGTGACACTTTACAATTTTTTTTTGTACCTATAATTTAATTTTTTTTTATTTCTTTAAACTTGGGTTTTTTATAAATAACAAATAATTCGATAGGCATATGTAAAACAAACGACACAACTGATGCAAAATTATTTTACAAATGGCGATAACAAAATATTATTAGAGTAAAGATATTTTGTTTGCATTTTAAACATATTATGAGTACACGTATAGAAAGTTATCATTTTATGGCTATTAAATATCATTAAATGGTTGTGAGGAATATAATATGTTTTCAAAGTTATTATTATTTAGTTGTTATAAAAATGATTATTTTTCAGTGAACCATACTCAAATTTATAATTGCGATAAACATTGACATGTTTACAGTAACTATAATATTGTTGACTTTAAATAAAAATAACAATATTTTGTGTACGACAACAATATATTGTTACAATAAACATAGTGTAGGTGCCGTAACCATGCCCAACCATATTTTTTCTCTGCGTGTATGCAGCCCGAAAAAAATTCTTATTTTTCCCTACGCGCTCAAAAAATTATACCTACAAAAACCCCTACAACTTTTAAATAAAGCCATTGATGTTAAAGTATATACTAGGGTATTCATTCGGTTAACCGTTAATCGGTGTATTTTACTAAAAAGTATTTTTTAAATAAAAATGAAAGTAAATATGGATGAAAAACTATTACCGGCTGTGTTATTTATGTTTTTTCGTTCTCATTTAATATTAAGAGTAAAATTTTTTTTGCTTAAAATTTTACGTGAAATAAGTGCAGCTTATATTATTTCGCAGTTGTAAAAAAAATGTTGCCAGAAACATTTCGCAACTTTTTCCACAAATTGAACAGAGTAAAAATCTATCAACATTATTTCATAGAAATTCCGCACATGTTTTTTTCATATGAGTTTTGACAGCATTTCACGTGAAATGTTGAACAGAGTACCAGGCTTAAAGGGAGACAATTCATTTTGGTGACTTTACTCCAAAAGTTTTTGAAGCCCATCTTAAACATGTTATCAATTTATTGCTCTGAAAAATTAAATTTTTGTAAAGGAAATTTCACAAATTTACCTTTAAATCAAAGTTGAAATGGGGGCAAGCGATCACTTAAAGAAAATTACAAATTTTTAATGTTGCCAAATCAACAATTTTATTAGTATTTTGTCACAAATCGAAAAAGATTGCCAGATATATAAAAATTCTCAAGATTTTTGGAAAGTCCCTACTTTTTAATAATTTCACAATATCTGTCCCTCTTCTCCCAACGGCCACTTTTTTAGAAGAAAATCTCTACGAATTGGGATTTTTCCCTACATATAACATCACTGATACTACTCTCGGGAAACATTTAGGTACGTCTTAAATTGTGACAAATAATGATATTGTAGTGAAATTGGGTAAAATTTAGTTGTTTGAAACTAAAAATCACACTTAAAAGAGTTTTAGATGATATCTCCAGAATTTACTACAGGTCTCATATAAAGCCCCATCCGAAATGCAGTTCATTGAAAATTGTTCTAATTGATTTTTTTATTAATTCTACAAACCACTCCACCGAATTTAATAATGATCGGTCCGTTATTTACTCGTACAATAGACACAATAAAAAAAACTCAGTACTAAAAATAACTTTAATATGCCTTAAACCGAATCCAGTCTTAAAATTGGAAAAAAAAACACACAAAAATCTTTTTATTTTATTTCGTAGTCCAGAGGTGCCAGAGTAAAAAATTAAAAATTTTACATTTCTTTTATTTCCTGTCAAAGCATTTTGTTTAAAAAAATATATGTATTTTATATAAAAATTTATATGCACAGAACAAATTTAAAAATTTCTCTAATCACCAAATTTATACCAAATTCATAATATTGTTACGAAATTAGATTTGTTTCAGAATTATTTATGGTTTAAGTTATAAGTTATCTTGTAAATTATAGTCTTATGTCATATTAGTTACAATTTTTATGAACGCCACTGTACTAAATTTTCTAACAATTGTAATTGTAGACTTTAGATTTAGATGTATAACAGTTATTTTTAAATAATTCGAACACAACATTCTAGAAAATACTAGATGGTTCATGAATCAACTAGAAATAGTTTTGAACTATAAATACCGGCTTACTCATAAAAGTTTAGTTTAGTTTGATTGGAGACATTAAACGGTTCAGATCGCTACTTACAATAGTGGTTACATTTTGTGAATTTCAATAAAGTTTGTTAAACTGAGTTCATGTGTATTTATTTTAATTTGCAATTAAAAGAACTCAAAGGTTTATTATAAAGGGAATAAGCCTTAACGCGTTTTATAAAGTAAAAACGTAACAATATCAAGCAAACAAGTTGTTGATTTTGCACCTATTACCAAAATGATTATATTGATTACAAAAAATGTTACATTTTTTTTTCAATAATTGATATCTTTAATTTTAATTAAAAAAAGTATCAAAAAACTTTGCCATTTCAAACACTGTGTTTATTTATATAATTAAATATTGACAAGTCCCAACAACAATTCTTCAAGCTTAAATAATTTTATCTTAAATGAAAAAAGTCAATTAAGATTTTTTGTTATTTAATGAAAATTTTAATTGAAAATTTATTTCAAAACAACTAAAATGTTAATTAAATCAAAATTATATTTTTAATTTTCTTTCACCTAAAAAATAATTGATTCAATTATCACCTTAATTAAATTTAAATCCTTTTTAAACCATTTTTTTAATTGATAAAACACTTTTTTCTGTGTGTATAATTGCGATCACTTTTTGGTACTAAATCTCAACTTTATTGTTGAATAATTGTTAAAATATATTTTCTCAAAATATCAATGTTTTTTGTAAAACTATAAAAACTTTCATTTTAAAAATTAAAAGTTGATCAACTATTTATACAACGTTTAAGAGTAAGGGACAATATTGTAAGAAAACGGACTTTTGGGAACTTCAATCTTTAAATTGGGGATTTGAGCCAAACATCTTCTGGCAGCATTTTACTTAACCGCCAAGCAATTTTAATGTATTCGTAATTGCGAACAGATAACAATAAATGAATTTAAGACAAAAAAATTAAACAACAAACTTTTCAAACTATATTCAAATCCAAATTTAAATCAAGCGCAAACAATAAAAGAAAAATACAAAATACTACTGACCTTCGACTCTGGTGTTGCAAACAATTGCTACCAAATGTTTCCGAAATTCAGTAAATTGTATAAACAGAACTTAAACAATTTACCGGAAAAAAGCAAAAAAAACTATTGTAAATTGCTCTACGTTGCAAGTTGCAAACAAAAGCAATGATCAACAACAATAAAAACTATTTTATATATTTAAACAAATTATAATAAAAAAAAAATTTCATACAAAAATATTTTTATAATGCAATAAAACGGTTTTTATTTTATTGCTCTGAAAGACAGCAACAGAAATTTGTTTCCTAATCATGAAATGGAAATCAGTGGCGAATTTAAGAATCAATAATTTTGACTCATAAGTAGAGTTTCTTATTCCAGCAGTCTCGTGAATGTATAAAGAAATCTCTTTTCCCGGGGATTTTTAGTGAAAGAGAACACTATGCAACATTTTTAAAGTCATCGGCCTTCGTCAGCATTCTTTGGCGATTCAAACGAATATATGATTTTAAATCAGCTTCTTAAGCTAAGCCTAGATTGGCTACCGTTTATGTCGGCCCAAACTTTTTCCTTGAAAGGCTTTCTGCTGGACAACCTGGCAGGAAATACTATTTAATGTACCAAATCTTTAATTTAAGCCAGAGACTTTGCGGAGAAACCAACTTCCTGTATCTTTACAAAATTCAACCAACGCAACTAAATATAAAAATACTTTCAATAAAATCTATAGCTTTCGAAATAATAAACTTAACTTTAAAATTTTACAATTTAAATATTTCTTACATTTTAATTAAGTTTTCTGTTAATTCTAATTGTTGATCTATTTATCTATTATTATTACTATATTTGCAGATTAATTTTAAATATTAGAGCACATACATATAATAAAACTAACTTTTCTGATTTTAATACTTTAATTATAAGATAATGTACTTGTATCTTGTTGTATAGAAAATCATTCTGTAGAAAGCAACAACAAAATTACAACATATTTATGACATTGTTTGTGCTTTTAATGTTATTCTTTGGCGTTGCGCTGCGTTTTATATGATTAGGGCCTAAATAAATAAATAAAATAAAATTCCCGAAATTTCCCTTCTTAAAGTTTCGAGGCAATAAAAAATTTTTTTCCCTGTAATGCCCGGGAATTTTTTTTGATGAAGAACCCTAATAAGCTTTAAAAATATTATTGCGAATGCGAGAATTGTCGTTACTTATGTAGTGTATAAATATATAATTTGAAATGGTTTACATAATTTAATTTTAATACACCACATTACACTATTAATTTATATGGCACATTCGTATGTATTTTAAAGGGTCATAGATCATTTGAAATTATATCAGACATGTAATAAAAATATTTAAAAAGTTTTAAAAATATTTTTGGTTTGTAAATACAAATGAATGTTCATTTAAATTTGTAATTACTTTGAGAATGTTAAATATTAGAGTGAGTTTTTGAAACTAATGCGCTGTTTTCAAAACACAATTGATTGGACGTGTAGTAAAATTTAAATGGAAAACACTCAAAAAACTGAGTGCTTTTCATATAAATTTTACTACACGTTCAATCACTCGTGTTGTGAAAACAGCACGTAAGACTCTAAAGAATTTACTTTTAAGGCGAGCATATCAATGCCAATCCGAGTCAATCACTTTCTAATAAGCGAACATTGGTTTATTATACCCGCTATTCGCATACAATCAAAATACATAAGACTTGTATGGTCCATAATGGACCTAGCTATTATAGAAGCCCCATTTCTGAAAATATATCTTCTCATACGACAAATTCGTTTTAAGTTTTAAATAGTGTCAATCAAAGCCTAAGAACAAAATCTCGAATTTTTACGTTCCCGTAAAGGTCCCACTCTCGGATATCGCCTTTAATCACATACAAATGTTGGTACAGAGATACAACTCAGCACTGATATCGTTTAAAAATAAATCACAAAATTTTGTATTGGCAATAAGCCTCACTCCAAAATATCTATTTCACAAAGAATAACAAAAATGTTGGTATTCAGGAAAACTTGTCACAAGTACTCGTAATTTCATATATTTCAGTCGAAATTCGTGCGGTTGTATAATGGTAACAAAGCACAGGGGTAGTATTTAAGATCTAATTCTAAAAACAATCCATCCATCTGTTTTTTTTTACTTATTTTTTCTTTATGTATTTATTGTCGGGAGGGCCCGATTATACTTGCACCTGATAGCATGCCATGTCAGCTAATTTAAGTGCTATGAAATATTGGATCGATTTGGCACAAAATTTATTCTAAAGAAAATCTCTATATAAAAAATATTATTCTGACCATTTAGACCTGAAGTTCTTTTTTCTTTGAGGCTAGATGATAATATATATAGCGATTTGGTTTTATTTGAAATCCAAATCTATTGTCTAGAAAATATTATTCGGTGTTACGTAACCAGGGAAACCATAAATCTGTGGTTTTCATGGATAACCGCGTATGCCCATCTTTTTTGATTTTGAGATGTTGACGCCATATTGCTTGATTTTAAACGTTCTTTACATCTTTCTAAAAATTTCTGAAAAATTAGGGACCAATTCCGGCTTTTTAAAGTCATAACCAAGTTCAAAAAGATCAATACCTGGCCCATAGTTCGATCTAGAATGGGGTTTCGGTAATGCTGAAAAATTTGATTTTAAGACATACGCGGTTGCCCATAAAAACAACAGAAATTTCCAATTGCATGTTTTTCCTTGTGCGACCAATGACTGTTTTATCCGTGCATATTTTTGCATATTTTACCTTTACGGCATTGTTTTGCATAATTTAGTTAAAAGAGCATTTTTGCAGCATTTTTGAAGTTTATTTTGCCTTTTTGAGGCATATTTTAATACAGCAAATACATTTTTTTTTCTTTAAACTTCTGGTTTTTTTGTTTTAAATATCTATCTGTATACCCAACCCAGAATCAATTTTAAAAGTTATCTAACGATGTCCATCCTTCCGTCTGGCTGGTTATCTGTCCATTAGAGCGTAGCACCTTACAAGGGAAAAAAGTGCTAAACTTAACTATTTTCGCAGCTTACATGAATCTTCAAAGGCGGTCACCGATGACCAACGCATGGGTCATATTTTTTCAAAGCTAGAGAGCCGCCAAAAATACAGCCAACATGAAACACGTCGAAATATGACTGATTTAAATTTCCAACATTTTATTTTGTCTTAATTTTTTAAATTATTTTTGTATAATAAAATTTAAAAATTTTTTTGCTGGTATTATCGAATTACTTCCTTAGCAAAAGTTTAATAGTTTCTTGCGTGCTTTAATTTCTATGACATAAGGGTGGTATATTAGGGTGGTACTAACAGAGATATGGTAGATAAATACAAGAACAAGATACTTGAGGTGGCCCCTTAATACAAAAAATTGGTATTATCGGACTGTAAATGCCTAAGATATAACGAAAAATGTAAAAAGTTAAAATTTCGTTTAAAGATAAATTTCAATCGTCTGGTCATACACCACTAATGTTTGCTTAGGGCCAGCAACGCGGACCGGGTCAGCTAGTAAATTTATAAAAATTGAAAAAATATTTATTACATTAATAAAATAAAATCTAAAACTTCATAAAATTTTCAATAATTACATTTAAATCAAATACAACCTACTATACTACTATATATATAATTTACTTTTTTAAAAGAGTTATTAAATTACAATATGTATTAATATAATCTTTTTTATCACTCTTAAAATTACATGCATGTTGCTCATACTTTACAATTTGATTAACTTCATGAACTTGTAGTTTAAATTTATTTCTTTCTTGTTTCAGAATTGTTGCATTATTAAAATCAAACTCATGCAATACAAAAGCATAATGAAATAATTTATTACAGTTTATATACATTTTTAATTTCCGTTTCTATTTTTATAAATTAAATGTCTATAATTTTGGGCAACATTTTCAGTAGCTGACTTAAAATTAATTCTGGATATTGTTGGTACCTTTATAATTTAGAACATTTCTAACATCAATCTACGTTTATAATTATTTTCCGTGTTTAAAACTGATATATTTTCAAAATCAGGATAATGTAAAATCATGTGTAATCTATTAGTAGGATCCTTACCCAGTTTCTTATAAACTGAGTTGTCCTCTATAATATTATTAATCCTTAAATCAATAGATAAATTGTTTGGAACATCTAACTATTAAACCTAAAATTATGACAAAATTTGTGGATGATTTATTTTGTGTAATTGAGAAATCGGAAAATACAAACATTTTAAATACATTTAATTCTTTTCATGCAGATATAAAGTTTACAATGGAAAAAGAGTTTAAATCAAGATTGTCTTATTTTGACACTTTCATAATAAGAAAAGAAAAAAGTTTATTAATTGATTGGTATCAAAAACCAACATCGTCTGGTAGAATATTTAACTATTTTTCAAATCATCCAAAAGAGTTATAATTAACACGGTCAAAAATTTTATAGAAAGGGTATTGACAATAAGTGATACGTGTTTCTATAGGAATAAAAAGGAAACAATTTTAAGAGCATTAATGGAAAATTGTTTTCCAAAGGAAATTATATCTTATTTATTAATAAAATATAATAAACAATTCCAACAGTAACGCAGAACAGAAAATTTTTAAATCACTTACTTATATACCAAGATTTTCAGAAAGATTAGAGAAATCAAATAATTATGATACGAAAATATATAAAATTGCACATAAATCTTATAACACAATAGCTAGATTATTCACTAATATAAAGGATAAAATAAATAAGTTGGAAATGTCAAATGTAGTTTATAAAATACCTTGTAAGGGAAATGTTAATGGACAATGCAGTAAAGTGTATGTTGGTACAACAAAAAATAAGATTGCAGGGCATAAGCCAGATCAAAATTATAGAAATATTTCATCACAAAAAAACAGCTTTATCAACCGATTATGCAAGTCTAAACCATTTTCCTGATTTTGAAAATATATCAGTTTTAATTATAAACGTAGATTTATGTTAGAAATATTGCAAACCATAAAGGTACCAACAATATCCAGAATTAATTTTAAGTCAGATACTGAAAATGTAGCCCAAAATTATAGACATTTAATTTATAAAAATAGAAACGGAAATTAAAAATGTATTTAAACTGTTAAAGATTAGGTTTGAATTAGAAAACCTTTTTGTATTTAATTGAAAATATGACATTTTGTTAAATTTGTTAAATTTATTAAAAAAAATTGTTAACTTTTTGTGCAATATTCATGAAAAAAATCCCTGAAGAAGGCACACAACGGAGTGCCGAAATATTGGATTTAATAAATTTTATATTTTTTGTAAAAAAAAGAAAAAGACCTCAAGCTTAAATAAAAGATGTAGTAAAAATGTTTAAAGGTTACTTAAGTGCTTTGTCATTAAAAAAGTTCTCAAGCATAATTTCCTTTAAAAATAAAGACGGACGGACGTCACTAGATCGCTTTAGAAACCTAGAAAATGAGTTTATATACAATTTCGACCTCTTACCACAAAAAAGCTTAAGTGAAAAATACACAAATTTATAGCAGAAGGTTTTCTTTTATATTTCATAAGAATTTTGTATAAAAGGTTGGCGCTTAAGCTTAAATGGTTTTTTATATAAAATCTTAACTGTACCTTATGTGACCATGACATTTTAGCAGATGATGCAAGTGTTGTTAATAAATTCATTTATTAAAAAAAAAACGAAAATTTAAAATAATGTCACTTAAGTTTTTTTTTTGCGGTAAGGGCTCAATATATTAACTGCCGTATTCATAAAAAACTTAATTGGATATGAAATCTATTTTAAGGAAAATTTGTATGGAAATTTTGTTTTAAAATACGTTTGAAATCTTTTATATTTTTTATGAATACAGCAGTAAATATTAAATTTAAAATTAAATGAAAAAATTATATAACCAAGGCCTTATGTAAATTTTCTCTTGACCTAGGCTTTTGGAGTCGTTAATTATTTCGAAATAATAAATTATTACTATTTATGGTGATTATGTTTGTATGCAATAATTTAGAAAAACTGTTCAAATTCAATATTGCTAACAAGCAAATATATCAACTCAATATATTCCATAATTGACCTAACAATATCATTGTCATATATATTTAGGTTTATGTTTTCAATAGCCATGTTATTGGCAACTAATTGGTTAAACAATTACTAAAACATTGTTCATATTATTAAATTATAATGGTCAATATCAAAAGCATTTACGAATATTTATTTGCAGCAATTCTTTATCAAAGGTTAAAGGTTTTTCGCCTTAGAAATTTTTTAAAAATTAAAAAACTAAAAATATGAAAAAAACAAGTAGAAACTGGGCAAAAATACAACACAAAAAAAAAAAACAAAAACGGACTGCAAATTTAAACGATTAACTAGTCTCCGTCTGTTCCTATCAAGGTTGAACTAGTTATATTTTCATAAAAATTGGGTGTAGTTGGCACATATAAATAAATTTGTATATTATTTTGCAAATAATATTTTCTTTCAAACAAATTTTCATAGACTTTATAAAGCGGCCAACACCTTTTTTCATAGATAATATTGCTGATATTTAGTGGCTACTACTAAGAAATTCTTGTTTTAACCGCTTCACTGGCTGGCTGGCTATTTGGATTGTTGGCCAAGTACTGTATAAGATCTTTTCATACCATAAGTGGGTGGGTGTTTAAATTTTACACCAGCTTAAATAATATAAAAAAATATATACTTATTCGTATATAATACCAAGATTGTGTTACTTTTTTTTATTATTATTTTTTAGTTTCTCTTTAACACGTTTCCCTAATTCTGTTGTATTTATTGTGGTTTTGTTGTATTTTTTTTTTGTTTCTATCTAACGTGATAATAAAGTGCAAATAATAGACATAAACTCTTAATATGTCTGTCCATATACATCGTATACACATACATTTAGTTACTAGAAACATTTTTATGTATTCAGAAAAGTAGTATTAGTCGCCAATTGCCAGGATGTAAAGGAATTAGCTGTATTTCAGTCCTTGGATAAAATTTTAGTAGAGCGTTAGATAAGTCAATAAAAGGTTGATAGGACATGCAAAATCAATGACCGAATGAAATTTTCATAAAAAAAGAAATTCAAAACCAGTCTCTAAGTTTCCCTTAAAAAAAAAATTCATGATTTTCAAAACATGGCGTTGTATCGTTTTCAAATGGCTTATTTCTTTAATAACTTATATTGTATATCGTCGGCTTAATATGCAAACCTGATAACTCCCTTTCAGCACATTTAACAGGAGAGACAAAAAACTTTTTATAATTCATATTTGCAGCTTGAGAGCAGTTTTTCCTTTCAAACCATTTTACACACTTCAAGACTCAAACTGAAGAGAAATTACATGCTGGTCGACGAGGAGTATATTTCTCAACCAGATGTCATCAAAATCTCAATTTACTTAAAAAGTGGATTTAGCAGGTTTGCATATTAAGCCGACGATATGTCATTTATTTTCATTTATTAATCGAAATGGTGTTAAAAAAGCCAACAAAAGTGAGCCCTACTTCTTCAATTCCAATCAGAAATACAGCTGAAGCACATGACTTGTTACCTGAAGTGGCTCCTGAATATGTTTCATTGATTTCAATGTATGACAGATGACTTGTGCGGTTAAGAAGTGGTGATTTTGACATTGAACGATAGGCCGCCCAGGTTAGCCAAAAACGTTAGGAAACGATGAATTAAAGGTAAGTTTCGATAAGTGCGATTGAAAAAAAAGCTTGAGTACCAGCTTGAGTTAAAGGCATAGCTGCCAGATTTGACGATTTATCGTCATTTTGACGATTTTTAGGTTCAAAAATGGTGAATGACGATAGGACGATTTATACCCTAAATTTGACGATTTTTCAAATGACAAATTTTGTTTAAATTTACAAATGTCTAATATAATTCCATATTTTATTTTAGCTTCTTAGATAATTTGATTTTATTTGCATTATTTGATTGGCAGTAATTTTCATGTCTTAGCTGTTCATAATATAACATTTTTTTTTATTATGAGATTTTTATTTCAGAAAGTCTGATTTTATTGGTGTTTGCCAGACTCTTGGTATTAAGGAGGATTTTCGACGTGAAAAATAGGTGTTGGATATTTCTTGTTTTTAGTTTATTTTCTTACTTTTCTTATGAATGCCAATACTTTTGAAAAATGTTTAGTTGTGTTACTTCAATAATCCAGTTGGCAAGACTGTCGTCGACGACATTTTCGTCAACGATTTATGCACGACATGTCCTCTATCTTTTTGGATTTCTGAAAGACAACTTTGATGACATTGTCTAGTACACTGTTTTCTAAAGAAGTTTATAAGCGACGACATGACCGACATTGTCTTTTTTCTAGGTCTATTTACGAAAACATGACCGTCATTGTCTTGTAAGGTGTCTTATATCAACAATTATACATGTCAGTATGAGCGGCAGTGTCTTGCAAGGTGTCGCTTATCAAAATCTATAAACACGACAATATGAGCGACACGAAAATAATTTGTTCCCAATAAAAAAATAAAAAATAATATAAAATAACGTTATAATTAAAAAAAATTAAAGCAAAGTGAAGTAAATCAAAGTGAAGTAAATGTCGTATAGTTTTATATACGACATCGGCATGTAAACTGTAACTCCTGTAACGTTATCGAATCCACTGTCGGTAATATTGTCATCAAAGACAATGTGAACGACAATGTCGTTCATGTGGTCAGCAACGACAATATTGACGCAAATGTCGTGAATGTGGTCATCAACGACAGGCTGAGCGACATTGTCTTTCTTTGTGTCGTGCACGATTTACGCGACACTTCTTTAAATATGTTGTCGACGATTTGCATTAGTTGCCGCTTACGTGTCGTGCAGGAATTAACATTGCGATATAGCCAACTGGGTAGTTTCTAAACGAAAATTTTTATTTAATCTCATAAACAGGCAGAATATATCAAAAGTTTATTAGCAACGAAAACTAAAAAGAACAATTAAATCTCCAAGCTTATTAAAAGTTAGTGGTTTCATACAGTGACGATTTTTGTGACGATTTAGCTTAGTCAACTTGACGATTTTGACGATTTTTTCCTCAAAAGTTAACGATTTTCGACCAACTTTATCTGGCAGCTATGGTTAAAGGCAATATATATTGAGAGACGATTTTGCATATTCGAAATGCTCTTTAAGAGCTATAAAAAAGTCAATTTTGCATCGAATCATTACTGGCAATGAAAAATGGGTCCATTACGAGAACCTGAAGTGCTAAAAATCATATGTGAAGTGCCATTAACTCATATTTAGGTTAATTCGACTTAAGTACTTTTTCGTTTTTTACCATAGAATTAAAAAGTTTATGCACTGCAAAAAACTTGCGTTGAATGAGTTGTTAAAAATGTTTCGTTGTAGTAACTTTTTAAATTTTCCGATAGTATCGATAGTGATAAAAACTATCGATAGTAAGCCAAAAATAAAACTATCGATAGTACCATCGATTGTTTTGCAGCTCTACTTCAGCCACACTATCTCGAACAACAGCAATATTTTCTGCAGTACGAGCTGTACGAGCATGCACTTGTGTTTTCACATCTCCTACAGACCAGGTTTGCTCAAACTTTTGCACGATTTTTCCGATTGTACGCACATTTGGACGATTAAATTGACCGAAAAAATCAAGAAGTGCACGATATGCATTTTGATTTGAACGCCCATTTTCATAATAAGCCTGAATAACTTAAACGCGTTGTTTAATTGTGTATTTTTCAATGGTTCAAATTGAGTCTGAAATTGAGAAACGTCAAATGAAATGCAGAAAAAAACTTGACGTTAAGGTGTGGTTCACATCCAACACACATTTAAAATATAACCACCCTTTATATGAAGATGCTATTATGATTAATTTATTTGGAATACCAGTGAATTACGACCACATCTTGAGCTGGAAGATCTGAAAGGCTGTAATAATTATTGGCTGCTTGGATTTAAATGTATTAAATTAACAAGGGGCAGGATGTTCCTGTAAAAAACAGATTTTATTTCAAAAATTATGACAAAAATACTATGATACCATAATAAACTCCTGTCGAACAATAAAGTGTAGAAAATTACCATGAAAATCCTAGCCCTAACAATTACAAAAAATATAAATGAATTAACTACGTATACATTTATTAATAGGCGACGCAGGATATGCTCTGGAACCTTGGCCTCTGACTCCTCATAGAACACCAGAGGAGGGGTCGGTAGAGTTAAAATTTAATGAAATTCATTCAAAGTGCCGCAACGTAATTGAGCGAACCAGTGGAGTCTTCAAAAATATATTTAGATTATTGGTGCTAGGAAGCTGCACTACGCTCCAAAAAAGACAGCGAAAATAATAAATGTTTGTTGTTCGTTGCATAACATCTGCATTTATTATAAATGCAATACCAATGCAATTGATAGTCAAAACTTAGAAACTTTTACTGTTCAAGAAAGTGATGTGGTGTCATAAGCCTTACAGAAGTATCTGCAGCCCAGAATATTAGAAATAATATTGGAAAAAAAGAAATACAGGCCACATACATACATACATATGTATTTTTATACAAAAGATTTAAATACTTAACTTTTTTAGCGCAAATTTCCTTGCAATCTTTTGGCGGAATTATTTCAAAATTTCTCATCAATCTCCCCCTTTAATTGGCATACGTAATACGTACTTTATTCCCTAACGGAAAGTTGTATACTTCTAAAAAGAACACCCTTTATAACTTTGCATATCTCTTAGTTTTATTGTGTTAGCCACCATTCAGGCTAAAAGGGGTCTAGGTGTATTCATTCTGACTCGATTCAGCAACCACATTGTTTTAATTCACTGCCTTTAAACAATCATACAAAGTTTTCGTTTTTGTAGCATTTTAGCATTTTGTTTTAGGGGGTTCATTAAACATCCATCCAAAACATTGGATTTTCGGAAATTGTTGAGAAGTTTTTTTTTCCTATTTTTTCGTTTTTTTCGTGCATTTTGCTTAATTTTAGCTTATTTTGATAATTTACATTTGTGTGAGAGATTATTGGTTTGTTGTTGTTACAAATGTTATTGCTGTTTCTATTGTTGTTGGTTACAAGATACGATATGGCAACTGTTGCTATTGCAAGTTTTTTCTCTCTAGTTATTTTTTAAATAGATAATAAGAACCACCGCCATAGTTGTTGCTATTTCTATTGCTGTTACCTTTGTTTTGTTGTTGCTGGCTTTGTTGTTGTCTGCAGTCTATGTCTATTATTATCTTGATGGAAATGCACCTGACTCGTTTGGTATTTGCACGTTTTTTCTTTATTATTTTTTTTTTTTTGTATATTTTTGCACATGCGCTTAGTAGATATTATTGTGTTTTCATTACTGTTGTACTTGTTGTTATTTAGTGGGTGCTAATAGAGTTACCATGACTATATAAGGAGAAAAACTGAAGTTATCAGAAAAGTTTCAAAGTCATTGATCATATTTTTAAAGCCATTAGTAAAAAAAGTTTTTTTTTTTATAAAAAATTAAAGAAACCATTCATTTTCTCTAGAAAATTCAAGCAGGCGATAACTTTTCTTTAGAAAATTCAAGCAAGCGATAACTTATTTTGAGAAAATTCAAGCAATCGATAACATATCTTTTAAAAATTAAAACAGCAATACATTAAGCAAGCGATAATGTTTTTTTGTAAGCAAGAAATTCAAGCAAGCTATACATTTTTTATAGAGTGTTCAAGCAAGCTCTTAGTTTTATTTTATAGAAAATTTGAAAATTTTTTTCGAAACTTAAATTTTTTAATCAAAATTAAACGAGCGATAATTTTCCTAATGAAAGGCTGCCAATATTTTTTTCCGACAATTATTTCTTTCAATATTTTAGTTTTTTAAAAATGTCTCTACAGAATTAAAGTTATAAAAAGATGTTTCCCGGAATTATCAATTTTGAAGTTCAATTATTACAACGGCAACCCCAATTTTCATTATCACATACACAAACATACAACAGCCCAAAGAAAAAAGTTCATTCCTTCCAAGTTCTTTAACAAACTCTTAACAACAAACATTAAACCC
This sequence comes from Pollenia amentaria, assembly GCA_943735925.1. Lineage (NCBI taxonomy): Eukaryota > Metazoa > Arthropoda > Insecta > Diptera > Polleniidae > Pollenia > Pollenia amentaria. The sequence goes on along the minus strand of OX031007.1, from coordinate 178,256,850 downwards.
GAACTACCAAAAAGAACTTAAACAATTTTACCAATTTGGGGAGTTTTTTTTTTACTTTTCTTTAAAAATTTCATTGGCATTAACAGAAGAGGAGGAGGGCAAAAATGAGCAGAAATAGCAACCAACATTAAGAATCCAACAAAATTTAAATAAAATGCTGTAATTTAGCTGTTGGCAACGATTTACAACTGCAGCAACAATAACAAAAGAAAACAGTATGCAACAAAAGAACATGTTGCATATTTGCTTACTTGTGTTGTATATAGATACTTCAGTATATAGACAAAGTCGTCTAAGGAGCATCAATAAACAGAACAAAAATTGCAGAGGGTTTGAAACGAGCAACATTTTATACAAGCTAAAAAAGATTTCAAATGATGTTGTTGTTGTTAGTTGTGTTGTTGTTGGCAGTTGCATTTGTTGCTTTACACGTCAAACGAATTACTTTAACTTGACGGTTTTACAGTTTTTTTTTTTTTTTTGTTTTTGTTGAGCAATTATTCGACAGAAAATAACGAACACAAACATTTTTCAGTTGATTCAACTTTAGCCTCAAGTTCAACAACAAACAGAAGAAACAAATTTCAGTTTAAAAATCAAACTGAAATGCAAGAATCAAATATACGGATGAAGGAAACGAAACTGATCTTTGAGTAATTGTGGTTGTTTTATAGTTGTTATAAGTTGATGTTGGTGGAGGTGGTAGTGGTGGTGTTTTTCCAACTACAGTTTCCCATGATTTTAAAAATTGCTAGTTGCTGTTATTGTTGTTGCTGTTGATTTTTGTTGTGTTTTGGTATGCAATAAGGTGTAAAGTAACCTGTTGCTGTAACTTTAACTAATCATTCAACTATTCATTCATTTTTGTACAATAAATATACTTATACTAGATACTCGAACCGACACCTCTGCCAGAGGTGTAAAACGCATTAATGATTGTTTTGAATAACTTAAGCTTTATATGGAAAATTTATCGCTAACTTAATCTTTCTATAGAAAATTAATCGACAACTAAAATTTTCTATCGATAATTTTTCGATAACTTAAATTTTCTATCGATGAATTAAGTGTTACTATAAAAAATTTATCGAAGACCTAAATCTTACTATTTAAAATTATCGGTAACTAAAATTTTCTATAGAAACTTCAAGTTATCAGTCAATTTTACTATTTAAAATTATCGATAACATAGATCGTTTATAAAAAATAACGGAAACTTAGTATTTCTAAAATTTAACGATAATTTTAATATCCTATAAAAAATTTTTTGATAACTTTAATTTTCTATAGAAAATTGAACTATAACTTAAATTTTTTATAAGAAATTTAACGATTTTTTTTTTTAATTTTCTATACAAAATTTAACGATAACTTTAATTTTTATAAAAAATTTAACTATAACTTTAATTTTAATCTTCTTTAAAAAATTTATTGAAAACTTTAACTTTCTATAGAATATCTATTGATAACTTTAATTTTATCTCGCAAATGTAAAGATTACTTTAATTTTCTTTAGAAAATTGTAAAGACAACTTCAAATATCTATCAGAGGTGTTCTGGAAATCGAAAACGCAAAACGCAAGAAATTATAAGTGTTTTTTTTAATAAGATTTTTGTTGTAAAAGAATTACAAATGCAAGACAATACAAATATTTCCATATTAAACAGAATTCTATAAGAAAATGATTAAAATTTGGATTAAGAGCGTATTAAAAAGAATTTCAAAACCCTTACGTTTTACGTTTGCGATTTCCCCTTTATAGTTTTTATTATCGAAAACTTTGATCTCCTTAAAAAATTCATCGATAAGTTTAATTTTCAATAAAAAATTTACCGATAACTTAAATTATCTATAATATTTTTATCGATTTCTTAAATTTTACAATTTTAAATTGTCGGTAACTTAAATTTTTCATAGAAAATTTGTCAATAACATAATTTTTTTATAAAAAAATTATCGATAGATTTAATCGTTCGATAATTTTTATTTTCTATAGAAAATTTATTGATACCTTTATTTTTCTATAAAATATTATCGAGAACTTTAATTTTCTATAAAATTTTTCCGATAGCTTTTATTTTCAATGGAAAATTTATCGATAACTTTAATTTGCTCAAGAACAGTTACCGATAACTTTAATTTTCTAAATAAAGTTCATCGATAGATCTCAATATTTTATGGAAAATTCATCGGTGACTTAAATTTTACTAATTTTAAACTATCGGTAACATGAATTTTCTACAGAAAATTTTTCGATAGCTTTTATTTACTATAGAGAATTTATTGATATCTTTAACTTTCTATAAAAAATTATCGAGAACTTTAATATTCTATGGAACATATCCTGATAGCTTCAATTTTCTATTGAAAATTTATCGATAATTTAAATGTTGGCTTATATTTGTTTCGGCTTCAGTTCATTTATTATAAATTAAAAAACAATTTTGACTTAAATTTTTACTGCCGTATTCATAAAAAATAAAATAGATTTCAAACGTATTTTTAAACTAAATTTCCATAAAAATTTTCCTTAAAATAGATTTCATATCCAATTTAGTTTTTTATGAATACGGCAGTTAATATTTTTATTTTTGTACCCAATATTTCGAGGGGATTCATTTCCTCTTCAGGGGATTCATTTAAATAAAAAACAAATTAAAAATTTCTGTTGTCACTGTGCGCTGTTAGCCTTGGGCTGTTAGGGTAAACCAGTGTTACCACCAATTTAAATGAAATTGCACCTGATATCAAATAAATATATCAAATAAGCGTTTTGTTAAAAAAAAGCTTACAAAAAAAAGAACAAATTAGAAAGCGTTTACAGACAAATTCCTAAGAGTGTTCCCATGTAAGGTCGTAGATATATGCAATTATGGACCTATTACAACAAAATTATGTTATGAGGTTAAGACTAATAATATTAGAATTTTTAATGTCAAATATTATCAAAGTAACTACATGTATTTGAATTTTGTTCGTCTTAAAGTGATTTAAGGGAGGCGCTTATATATGGCCTTCGTTCCTAAACCTAAATAGCTACTACGTGCTATTTTTTTATAAATACATACAACTTATGGCATTAAAAGCTATTTACGTGATTGGTTTTGTATGGGAGCCATGGACAAATATGGACTGATTCCAAAATTAGTTTCATAGATAATTTAGGTTGAAATAATATATATTTGTGCCAAATTTTGTCCAAATAACAACATAATAAAATGGTTTATGGGCACAAAGACTCTATGTATTCGGAGGAAAAAAGTTCCTATGGGGGCTATGTGAAATTATGGACCAATTCTCACAATTGTCAAAAAAACAAAAAACAATTGCGACGTGTACTTTGCGCAGAAGGTCGAAATGGGCAGTCAACCAGCCATCAGGACAGACGACTCAGATAATGATCCTAAGTCGATCGATATACTACAACAAATATTTGTATGTGTTCCACACATCCCCATAACCTCATAGTACCCTTTTCACTTAAATAAGATCAATATTAATCATAATATTAAGATTCATATAGTAGTGCAAAATAATTTAATAACATTAAAAACATCAAACAAATTATTAGAAATTAAGCAAATACTTACAGCCTATTTCCAATGTGCGTAAGAACTCTTTCGTTCGCATAACTTCATTCAAAACAAAAACAAAGTCTAAAAATTTGTTTTTGTTTTCAATGTAGTTATACGAAAGAAAGAATTCTTTCGCACATCGGAAATAATCTATTAATATAATAAGTTATAATTCCATTTATCTAGGGATGGTGCAAAATGCTCATGTTCATCTTTTGTATACTTTATTCAGTAAATAAAATTCATGTAATGGTTTCAGATAACAGTCTGTTTCTCAAATCAGCTTAACTTTTGTTAAGGGCCCTCAATATTTATTAACTAAACCATTTTAAATGTTAAAGCAAACACAAAATTTATACATTTTTGTAATACATATTGGAAACATATTTTTCTCCACTTTTTTTTTTTAGTATAAATACATTCTTTTTCCAATTAGTTTCGGGCTTTAAATCATTTTGAAGCTCATATTTATCGAAATCTAATTGTCCATCGGGCGCCAATCCCTATCTATCTTTTGGTTGATAAACTATGGAAATCTTTTTTTTTTTTTTTAATAATTAGTGACTTTGGTTGAATATACTGCAAACTGTTTAGATCAACAATATCTAAAATGGTATGAATGTTATCATCAAAATCAAATCCTTATATTATTTGTTTTAATACACAGAAAAAATTATTAAATTTCTCTAATCACCAAATTTGTTCTAAATTCATAACATCAAGCAAACAAGTGATTGATTTTGCACCTATTACCAAAATGATTATATTGATTACTTAAAATTTTAAATAAATGATATATTTAATTTTAATTAAAAAAGTGATCAAAAAACTTTGTCATTTCAAACAATGTGTTAATTTATTTAAATAAATATTGACAATTCCCAACAACAATTCTACATGTTTAACTTATTTTATTTTAAACGAAAAAAGTCAATTAAGATTTTTTGTTATTTAATTAAAATGTTAATAGAAAATTTATTTCAAAACAACTAAAATGGTAATTAAATCAAAATTAAATTTTTAATTTTTTTCTTTTGACTAAAAAAATAATTGATTCAATTATCACATTAATTAAATTTAAATACTTTTTAAACCATTTTTTTTATTGGTAAAACACTTTTTTCTAAGTATGAAAGAATTTCAAATTACCCCTGATCTACACCTCAAAGAAATTACCCACGCTCTACCCACGAGAGTAAAAATTGCAACAAATTCGGGTAGTTACCCACAAAGTGGTAACACTGTATGGAACATTTATCGATAGCTTAATTTTTCTATAGAAAATTTATCGATTACTTAAATATTAATGTCAAAGTTAATCGATTACTTAAATATTACTATATAATAATAATAATTAATAGTAAATAATCAAGCTCGAGGTCTTTCTTTGGTTTAAAAATCTTCTTTATTTCATTCGTCCAATATTTCGTTATTAATTAAATAACATCCTCAGGGACAGTACAAAAATTTTTTCCTATAAGCTAGTGCATAGCTGTTGCTGTTGTCGTCGTCATAATAGTACTATTATAATAATTGATTATTTACTATTAATTATATTAATAAAAAGGTCGAATTACAACAAACTTAATTACTATACAATATTATCAGTTACTTGAATTTTCTATAGAGAATTTGTCGATCATTTTAATTTTCTATATAAAACATATCGATAACTTTAACTTCCTATGGGGAATTGATAAGTTAATTTTCTACAGAAATCTAAACAAATTTTAAGATAATTTTAATTTTCTATATAAATAATATATCTACGACTTGCATTATTTAAAGAAGCTTTTCAAAATAAAATACAAACATATTCAATATTAAAATTTTTATATTTTAGTGATTTAATATTTTTACTTACCATACTAGTAAATGTAAAAAAAAAACTAAATAAATACAATACAATAAAAAACTCACAACCACTTTAAGTGATTGACTACATTTAGTAGATTTTTAACTCACACTATAACACCTTGCAGCATTATTTAGAAATATTTTTTTTTTTTAATTTTGTAATACAAAAAAGGACACGAAGTTCAAATCATTCTACTATTCTTTTCCTCTTCCACTCGTACTAAATCACACATACTGCTTACCTACAAACTTCTCGATTACATTATTTATAAGCACTTTGCAGACTTCTTTGGCAAAATGATTGTGAGGCAGCGGCTGCTGCAGCTGATGATGATGAAATATCACTTAAAGCTCTATTTTAAGGCTGTTATTTTCAAATTCTTAGCAATTTGTTCTTTATAACATCTTACAAATGCTAACCCATTGAATATTTTACAACGCGAATACTGAGAGTTGAATATTTCAAAGATTTTTTGTTGTTGTATTCTTCTAAGTAGATTAATTGAAATTAAGGGCTTTCAATTAACTTTGTTTTTGTACTCAATTGTTGCAAAAATATTTTCTCAGAAGCCTCAAGTGTATTATTGTACGTCGTATATTGGCTGTAATCTACAGTAGTAAATTATAGTTTATGTTTTGCAATTTTTTTTTTTTTTTTGGTAATTCACATTGTACTGGGGAGTGGTTGTTAGTCAGTTTATTGGTGATGGATTCATGTGAACTTGTTAAAGAGGTATAGTGTTTTTATTTGAAAAATAAATCTTAATTATAAATAAGTTTTTGTGGCATTTTTTATTTTTGAATAACAAATTTGTTTGTAAGGAAATTAAAAAAAAAAACATGGGCGAACAATTCAGTTTATATTTACATAAAAAAAAATATCAGACACTTTCTGAGTTCCATAAAAAGTAATTTTAAAATTTAATATTTTTTAAAAACCAACTAAAAATACTGTCATCCTATTCATAACCGATAAGTTTTTGTAGTCATGTGCGGCCACATTTTCCTAACCTAAAAAACTCAATTGTTTTAAAGAAAGATAAAAAGTAAAGACGAATTCACACATTTGTTTCAAATAAATTTGTTATATACACACACCAATTTTGTTTTGTCTCTTATAAAAACAGACGTTACATAACATCTAAAAAACAATGTTGTCCGGAGAGAAATTTTGTTCGGAAAATAATGGATGACTTCACCTTAAAATTCCTTTCACAAAAGCAGTAAATCAAAATTACAGTACAATACTAAAATTTATGTTGGCCTGTAAAATTGGGCATTCTTATCAATAACCAACAAGTTTAAAAAACAAATATCTAAAAAATCATTAAATTCCTCCAAGCAATGCAGGGAATGCGACATGTTTTGCTATCTATAAATATTGATATCTTTCTCTGCTAGTAGGAGAAAAAAATTAACTCTTGGATACAGAAAATCATTATTAAAACGAATTTGGGATTTCAGCATTTTTTTGAAATAGGTGACTAGAAAAAACGAAACTAACGTTTTTTTTAGAAGTAGGGAATTAATAAGGAAATTCTAGTTACTTAATATTTTGTACGCCTAGTAGAGAAAAATGTTTATCACTGTGATAGATTTTTATTTTGTGCCATATTTAGGATGGATGATATTATGTTAAGTTTGTGATATACTAGTAAAAAAAATATACTACAGTTGCACAAAAAGATTTCCGACAGAGAATAAAGTGATTAATAATTTTAAGGAAATATGTAATAATAAAAGAATTGCTTTTTTTCTTATATGAGTAGTTCAACAAAGTCGACTTCAGAGGCAATTCGAGCTTTTTAAAATGGGTATATACCATATACCCATATATCTAATATATGCCTTTCAAACGAAATTGGATTTTCAAAGCATACAATTTCTGTAATTCTGATGCCGACAATGTTTTGGAGTTTTCCGAGATCATTAGATCCTGTATCCGTGCCTTTGGCAAAATAAATCCTGAGGATTAAGATAAAATCATGCGGTGGCACTTTACATATTCGTGACGTAAAAGTTATTAATTTTGCAAAAGAAACTTTCGTAGCTAAATTTTTCGCATTAAAAAAAGTTTAACGAATTCGTTCGTAGTCTACACAAAAAAAATTCTCCAAAATTGCTTACCAATTAAAGCATTAATCAAAAATAAAATCAGTAAAAATTTAATCAAGTAAATTTAACGTTTAATCAAGTGAATTAATAGATTAATTGATACTATTAATTTGTTAACTGGTGCAAATTTAATTAATTTTTTAAATTCAGCCCAATTATGAATAAAAATTCCCCGGGAGTTTTTTCCCTTTTCCCATTTTTACAGCAGAATTTACATTGGAAAAATGGGAGAAGGGAAAAAACTCCCGGGGAATTTTTATTTATAATTGGGCTGATTATATCACAAATTTTTTTATTGAAATCAATTTTTATTTTTTTCTGTGTATTTATTTGTAAATCTAAGTAAAGTGTTTATGTCTAATAAAGACAAGTATCACAAGAGTTTAAAAATGAACACACTTACTCACCTAACCAACTCGCCTCAAAAATGTCCAATGGACGCTAAGGCAACACCTTTCTTTGTAATAAAAATGTTTTCTGAATAAAGTCAACAAAAAAAAAAAAAAAAAAAAATTTAAATTTTAAGGTCTCTTAAGATTTTGGATAAACATAAATTAGTTTCTGATCAAAATATTTGAAAAAGATTTATATTTAAATAATATTCAAATCTTTATACCACCATCAACAACATTTCGTGAATAATTTTCTAACTTTCATTGAAAAAGTCGTCCACTTTTTTATATAAAATTTTATTTGGTCTTTTGAATTCCAAAATGAGCTTTACACCTTTAATCGACTTATATATATATTACTCTAGCTCCCACTAGAGAATAGGGCGTATATCGCCTTAGGTCCATTATTACAACTTGCCGAAAGATAAGTGTAGGATCTTGTCCCTCGTATAAAAAGTTTTTCACTATTACAATTGAGCAATACGTTAAAGGCAAGTTCATCCAACCGGGTAGAAGTAGAAATAATAAATAACTTGTTGTACGTCCGACAAAATCCTACATTTAACTAACCGCAAGTTGTAATAATGGCCCTTAAAAGTTTTTATGCCATTTGTGGTGAATGAGGGTAGGCACTAGAGCCCCGTTTTGCGTCGTTTCGATTTGCATCGATTTTCCTCAATTTGCAATAGGTACAGCATTAAAAACAATCAGATGAAGATGGCTCAAGTTTATCCCAAATGAGATTCTTTGTTTTAATGTTAGTGTGAATATGGATAAATGAATTAAAGTACTTTTTGTTATGATTTTATGAAAATGTATTTTTTCTTATGTATACACCGAAAAAGTTGAAAATTGTCTCTAATTACCAAATTTATACCAAATTCATAATATCAAGCAAACAAGTTGCTGAATTTGCACCTATTACCAAAATCATTATACTAATTACTTAAAATTGTAAAATTGTAAATATTTTTTTTTAATAAATGATATTTTTAATTTTAATTAAAAAAATGATCAAAAAACTTTGCCATTTCAAACAATGTGTTAATTTATATAATTAAATGTTGGCAATTCCCAACAACAAATCTACAAGTTTAAAATTTTTTATTTTAAACGAAAAAGTCAATTCATATTTTATTGTATTTAATTAATATTTTAATTAAAAATTTATTTCAAAACAACTTAAATATTAATTAAATCTAAATTATAGTTTTAATTTTCTTTCAACTAAAAAAATAATTGATTCAATTATCACATTAATTAAATTTAAGTACTTTTTAAACCATATTTTTGATTGATAAAACACTTTTTTCTGTGTATCTTCCCTGCAGAAAATTTGTGTCAATTGTTCCAGCAGAGTAGTCCTGGGATTTGTGTAAATAGAACAAGTACAAAAAGAAAGAAAACATGACGAGTGAAAGGAGAAGTAATCCTTTAACTGGCTTATAAAGAACCAAAAAGTTAGAAAAATAATGAATTACAGTACAGTATTCACCGGTAGTGTAGCACATTTTTTTGGGACTTTCTAAAATTTGGTTCTTAAATTTAGTTCTAGGACTTGTTTTATTGAAATATACTACATTGTATTGAAATAATACTCCATTGTAGTAACTAACACTAAGCTCGTTCATTGAGAATAGACGTGTGACTTGTCATATGGTGGCTGTAAGGTGTCAATTGACCCCTCCAATGAGAACCCCATGTAAAAGTTATAGGTCACATTCATATAAAGTGAACCGATCCCTACCACCAAAGACTTATCACGGAACTACTTTGGTGTCAGTTCGCTTCCCTCTAGGGTTTATATGTATGTTTTTGTTCTTCTTTCTTAAAATTAATGAAATCCATTTGCTGAAATAAATAAAATAAAACGTAACCGTATGACCTTTTTGACCCATTCAATAAAAAAATCAGTGTATTTATATATAAAAAAGTGAACTGATATGCGTCGCATTGCCGCGGTCTCCATTAGCGACGCAAATCGGAGCGCACTAAGTTTGTCATTTTTAGTAAAACTTTTTTTTTATTCATCCTTAAGTCCTTAAGTAACTTTTAGTCGATTAAGTCATGTTCGTCTGCCCGCCTGTTAAAACACGCTCTCTTTCGAAAAGGTCAACAGAAAAGAACAATATTGAAGTCAAATTTTTATCTAGTTTCCTTAAGCCGTTTGAGATTGAAATCCAGTATAATTGGCAGTGTGGCCAGGTCTAAAAAAATTTTACAGCTAAATCTGGCATTAGACATGGCCAAAAAATGCTTAATATGATTTTAAAAAAATGCTAAAATAATGCTAACATTTTTTAAAGATCTTTGTTAAAAATTTATTACCAGTATAAAATTTTATTCGAACCTAAATACATTTCAGTGATTAATTTTGTAACGAAATTAAAATAAATTGTTATATATAGCAAGTGGATAGATTTTAATAAATTGGCTAGATTTTTGGTAAATCATACTTATTAATATGTAGCACAGGTAGTTGAGATTAAATTTTAAGTTTAGGTGGCCATAAAACCTCTGATATATGCAAAATTTAAACGATTTATTTGTATGATATACAAAATTTTTTATAGTTTAAGAAAAGTTGAATCTTTATAATAATTATTTTTTCAGCAGTTTAGAGCAAACAATTTTTTTTAAACATTTACACAATTGAATTTTTATCTAAATACAAAGTAAAATTTCCTTGTACTTTTATATCATAATATCATAGGGCGAATAATGTTTACAATCGGCATGATAAGGACATTTTTAGTATTCCCTGAATATTCAATTTTTTTTTTTTAACAAGACAGGTTTCTTTACATAAAAATGATCCATATCACAGTACAACATTTTTCAATTAATTGATTGCCAACTCAATTCTGTGAACTGTATGTGAAATTAGACCCAAAAAGAAGAATTTCTGCATCATTCGTTTTGTCTTCTTACCTGCGATTTGAAGTTAGTATCGATTTGAAGTTAGTACTATCGTATAGGGGAATTTATCACGTTTTAGGCCCTGTTGTTTGACATAGCTCGACAACCACTAGCCCAATTTAGTTGAAATAAATTTTAAAAAATTAAGAATTACAATTCCCTTAATCTGTTCATATATTGTTTTCCTATACAAGTAACACTTTCGAAGTTAAAAATGAATGTATGAAGGGAAAAAATTATTTTTTGCCTAAAAATTTAAATTTTTTTTTTTTTAAATACATAAAAAATGCAAAATGGAAAAAAGTTTCAAGTCTAGTTATTTTTCGCAAAGTCACATAACCTATGAGCAAAACGAGACAAAGATCATAAAAATCGATGCACGCGTTTATTCGCAATTGAGTAAAGGTATGAATTTCAAAAATCAGTTATAGCCACCACCCTTAAAATAAAAATAAAAATATAAATTAAAAAATTATCATGCAAAAAAAAACTTTATTTATAAAAACTTAATGAAAATAAAATAATATGCAATTAATACGCAATTATAATATGCATAAAAACAAAATTTAGAACATTTTTTCAATTATTGGCAATATCCATCCTTGTAGAAGTTGACGCTTGTGGTTCTGATGATCTTGTTTTCTTCGTAGGTTGTTCATATTCATGGTCTGAGTCTGTATCGTCTTGGCGTTGTCGGTATGATGTTGCGCTGACATTTTGCTGTGTGAGTTTTCTTCTCTTCAAAAATGATGTCAGCCATTCGGAGTCGTGTTATGATAGTCCCAGCTTGGCCACAATGTAATCCATTTCGATTTGTGGTAGCGGTTGTGGTGCACTATTTTCAATATCGGGTATCCAATCAGCATCGTCCAAATCGGTCGGATTGGTGAAAACGGTTTCGGCTAGCAGGGACACAGTATCCGCACTCGGAGGTTTAGGTGCATCGGTATCAGCAGGGCGTTGCACTGGAAGTGTGGCAGTAAATGCAGCAGTGTATACTTTTGTTTTCAATTGTTGTCTGTTTAATCCAGGACGAAAATTTATGCATGCATAGCACCTGGATTCATCATGTCCGGTTGTGTCTTCCACCCAAATTACTGGCTTCATAAAAGATAACTTTCTACTTTTTCCGTGAATCCATTTTAGAAGGGTAGTATAACAACTGTTGCACACTGTGTTCGGCGTAAAATTTGCACCACTTAAATCTGCTTCATCGAAATAATTACAATACGCGGTTTTGAATTGCTCAGTAAACAAATTTTTTCGATCTTTTTTCTGTATTTTTCGGACGATATGACCACAAACGTAACAATATTCATCCAAATATGGTCACTTGTTGTTTTCCATATTGATATATTTTATGTTTTGTTGTTATTCACTTTTAAAAAACTGGAGAAAAATCACTTTTACTGTTCGCGTTCGTCGGCACTGGCTGAATGCCAAAAATCGATCAATGCACACCTATAAATACTACGTATTTTTGAATATTTTACTGCCAGGTACTTATAAATGGGCGCATATTTTAAGGGCGGCTGGCTATATACCTGATTCAGCACTTGTACGTTTCAAACTGTGCAAAACTTTCCAAATAATGACCACCCTTAAATGTGGGTGCAATTTCTGTAAAAAAATCATATAGGTAGCCACCGGAAAAACCCAAATAATAAAAAGGTCCACTTTCCGTTTAATTGTCCACGTACATTTATTACCGCAATCATAAAAATCAAATAACCTTTTGTTTATTCCTTTTTTTTTAATTCTCAGAATCATGAAAAAGGTGTCAATGTTTTCTCCAAATAATGTTGTGCATATCTCGAGCAAATTTTTGAAATTCATACATTTACTGAATTGCGAATAAAAGCGAAACGCGTGCATCGATTTTTATGATCTTTGTCTCATTTTGCTCATAGGTTATGTGACTTTGCGAAAAAATAACTAGACTTGAAACTTTTTTCCATTTTGCATTTTTTATGTATTTTTAAAAAAAAAATTTAAATTTTTAGGCAAAAAATAATTTTTTCCCTTCATACATTCATTTTTAACTTCGAAAGTGTTACTTGTATAGGAAAACAATATATGAACAGATTAAGGGAATTGTAATTCTTAATTTTTTAAAATTTATTTCAACTAAATTGGGCTAGTGGTTGTCGAGCTATGTCAAACAACAGGGCCTAAAACGTGATAAATTCCCCTATACGATAGTACTAACTTCAAATCGCAGGTAAGAAGACAAAACGAATGATGCAGAAATTCTTCTTTTTGGGTCTAATTTCACATACAGTTCACAGAATTGAGTTGGCAAATCATGTGTTGTACTGTGTATTCATACGAAATTTAATTTGGGTACAACTTTTTTTAGTCAAAATGTTTTATAATTTATATTTTTTTTTTAGTAAAATCAATAAAACTATTCGTCCAAATTTTTAAAATAAAAAATGCTAAAAAAAGCTTAAAACATTTTCCAAAAATGCAAAATAAAATGCCAAGTGGTAAATGAAAATTTTGCAGCTAAATATAAATTTTTAATGTAAAATTTATCTGCAAAAATGCCAAAATGGCCACACTGATAACTGGTTCAGTAGAAAACGATGTATAAAACCAAAAGTAGCATATCCAGCCTAACCTCCTATGCTCATTAAATTTTCACAAATTCGTTTTATATAACTGGAAATCAACTACTATATTTATGGGCCCACATAAAAAACACTCTAGGAAAACACTTTAGTACGCCTAAAACCGTAACGGATAATGCTGTTAAAGTAAAATTTAGTCAATCATAGTTTCATTAGATAAAAAATCAGACTAATAAATTTCGTGGAGATGGGTCCATAGGCCCCATATAAAGCCCATACTGGGAAAACCAGTAACGGATAATGCTGTTATAGTAAAACTTAGTCTATCATACGAGTAGTTTCACAAGATTAGAAATCAGACTTCTTGTTTTTGTGAACATCAGTCCATAATTTACCATATGCTCTATATAAAGCGCACTCTCGGAAAAAAAACTTTTGTACGCCTAAAACATAACAAATAACGCTAATCATAGTTTCATAAGTTCGATCTATAATTTACCATTGGCATCATATAAAGTTATCTCTGGAAAACATGAAAATACCACTAGAACCGTAACAGATATATATTTTATATATATTTCATTAAAAATTGCTCCAATTTAGGACTATATAGGTAGAAATAACGCCATCTAGTTTTGTGATATTCGGTCTATAATGTAATAAGGGCATATGTATCGGTCTTCTGAAATGCAATTCAATACGGATTAAATTCTAAGAAATTTGTGTGACTGTATTTAATGTATGTCCAATTTTTAGGATAGTCTTTAAATCTTTATTGTGTTAATTTTTAAATAAACTTAAATCGTATTTAAATACAGATTGATTTTTTGAGTTTTATTTGAAAAGTATTGTTTAATTAATATAAAAGTATGATAGCACTACTAAATACAAAAAAAAAATATCATAAGAAAGAGTATTTTATTATCAAAGTTGTTTTTGGGAATACAATTATTTATTAAAAGATTTTGTTTGTTGCGCTTAATTCCCTTTTTTAATAAATGATAAAAAATACTGAAATTTATTGTTGGAAGATAAGCTGTTCCTATGCGCATTTCACTGGTTGCATAGGCCAGATCATCAGGAAACGTTCTCCTAAATAATTTTAGAAAAGCCAAAGCTATCAGCAAACAAGACTACAGAGGGAATGAGAATTACTTACATACACTCAAAAAGTCTTATTTGCAACGATAACAAAATACCAACAATAAAACAGGGAGTTTATCTTTTCTTACACTCCCCACTACAATTATTTGGAATTCTCCCAACATGAATTGTAGGTGTAAGTGGGTAAAAAAAAACAAATTCCTTTTATTGTTTTCGCAAGAAATCAAAATAAAAACAATTTGCCAGTTCAACCTCCAACAATAAATTTCAGTAATTTTATCAATTATTACAAAAACTTTTAATAAGAAAGTGTATTTATTTACAAGGTGGCCTCAAAAAAAAAAAAAAAAAAAAACAGCTGTATGTTATTGCTTTGCCTGTTGTTGTTGCATTGTTAAGATGTTGAGGCCACCTTGCCAAGTTAGTACAATGGAAAATAAGGTTGTGTTTAACTGTACCCCATCGGTGAATTCAATTTCATTTAAGTGCTTAGTGAAGAAGAAAATTTTGTATTTAAAACGATTTTAAACATAAATGTGCTTTAATAGCAATCCTGAAAATTGGCCATTAATCTAATTTACATGTTTTACATAATAAAAATTACTCTTTTGTGATGAGCGATCCAATATATGCCCAATAAATGCCCTCGTGAAAATCACTTTAATTCGCCTAATGATAATTCTGAAACAAATCATGATATTTCGTTATTTCAATATTACTCTTTCAAAATTTTTCAATATGTTGACTCACTTTTATACTGCATACCATTAACATGTGATTCAACGAAAAGTTCAAGTCTTTGGATTGAAAGAGTTTAAATTATAAAATATTTTCCAAGATTTTAAAAAAAAATTTCGTTATTTTTCTTTAACTAAAATGGGTTAAAGCAGTTATTTTTCCAATAAATGTTTTTCCTTAACACAAAAAGTTAATTGTTTTTTCACTTACGGCGAAAAAAAACTTAATGAAACCAAAAATTGTTCCAATATTGGAATATCGGGAAAAATGGATTGCACTGAAAATTTCCGGGATTTTTTCAAAATTATTTTCCGCCTCTTCACGAAGTATAAAAGCCCGGGAAATTGCACATTTCTCCCTACAGTATCTGATAAAAGTTACCGCATTGGGCATGAAGTTAACAATTTCGTTTAATCAATTATATTTAATAAAAAATCATCACAAAAACCTGTTATTGACCATGGACCTTATAAGTTACAGAACTTTGAAAATCGTAAACTACTTTCAGTCGATCTGTATCAATCATTCTATTTGAAAAGTATAACGTTTGCAAAGCTAAAAAATATTTATACTGTACCCTGTTACTACATCACCGAGTGCCAATATGTTTGTGGCACACTCAAACTTGTAATACATACAATTTTTTATCACAGCATCATCACAACAGTGTTTGTTTTGGCAATTCCACAGCTGTGAGGTTGTGTAGAACTTTTAGTATTTATATCACAAACTATAAAAGTGCGTGGAAATCATTTGTGCCCTTCTCTCTCGCAGCTAAAAATGTTGTGAGCCTGTTACATTTGAGAAACAAAATCTACTCTTAATTCTATTTTATCAAACAAATTGATATATATAGAGTTATTATGTTCTCTTTTTCCCATAGTACTACTTATAACTTGGGGATTATCCTAACGCATACCTACACACACACACACACATTCAGAAGTATTGCTATTTTCCATTACATGTTATCGTTGTTACGATTGTCATCATAATTTAATTCAATTTATACTTTAAGAACTTGAAAGCCACAAAAATCCTTTTGTTAAATCTCAAACTCTACAAAAAATAACAAGTTTTATATTTATCACGTGTTTAGAAATTCTTAAAAGGACCTTAGTGTTCTACTATATAAAAAAAGTTTTAATGAAAAATCAAACACACGTGTAAAAATGTTGAATTTTGGCGCCTTCATATTATGGGAGAACAGAAGTTTTAAGAAAGTAAATAGAAGAACTGCGCATGGACCAAAATTCCATATTTAGCAGTGAAATATGTTTATGAGTGTATGGGTTTTATTTAATACCTAATAAGGGATGTTAAAAGGCAATTTAAGGGAGGTTTAACAATTCATTGAAAAATAGTACTTTTTCCATTCTTGAAAAGTACTTATTTGTTTGTTTTATTAAAAAAAGTAAAAAAAAAACGAATGAATTTTATCAGTAAAAGCAAATTTTCAAACTCTCATATTACTTTGGACTTAAATACTTGTAGAGGCTTGTAGTTTCAGTTATGTGAAAAACATATTTAAGAGAAAACCCTAATTTTCGCATGTTCCCTTTTCTAGGGATTCTCAATTTGTCGCCGAACCAAATATTCTAGCGTTAGGCAGAATATCCACATTGTAGATATAAAAGTCCTTTACTTGTGGGCATAACTGCCAGATAAAATTGGTCGAAAATCGTCAAATTTTAAAGAAAACATCGTCAATATCGTCGAATTGACTTAGCTAAATCGTCACAAAAATCAGCATTGCATAAAACCACTTACTTTTAATAATTTTTGAAAATAATCGTTTTTTATAGTTTCCGTTGCTTATGAAATTTTAATATATTTTATATGTTTTTGAAATTAAATAAAAATTTTCGTTTACAAACTTATTATTGAAGTAACACAACCAAAAAATTCTGCAAAAGTATTAGTATTCATAAGAAAAGTAAGAAAATAAACTAAAACCAAGAAATATCAAACACCTATTTGCACGTAGAAAATCCTGCTTAAGAACTTATGTTTTTCTGGTAAACACCAATAAAATCAGACTTTTTGAAAAAAAAAAGTTTTATAATGTGAACCCAGACTAAAAAGAGTCGTTGTTAAATGTCTGTAATAAAGCAGTACTTACTGATCTATAGAATAGAACTCTTAAAAAGCGTGCTAAAAAAATCGTATTTTATATGATTAACAGCTAAGACATGAAAATTGCTGCCAATCTAATAATGCAAATAAATCAAATTATCTAAGAAGCTGAAATAAAATATGAAATTATATTAAAAACATTTGTGAATTTTTACAAAATTCGTTATTTGAAAAATCGTCAAATTTAGGGTATAAATCGTCCTTTCGTCAATAGACCATTTTTGTACCTAGAAATCGTCAAAATGACGATAAATCGTCAAATCTGGCAGCTATGCTTGTGTGTGAAATTTGGCGGCAAAATATTAAGCCGTTTTTGTGCCATTTTAAATAAGAAATTTTTTATTGTTCCGCTGTTCGCTCATCAATTTATTTTCTCAAAGTGAACTGAATTTTTTTTTATTTATATACAGAAGATTTCAAGCCAATTTACCTATCAGGAATAAAAAATGGAATATTGTTGGCTATTAAAAAATTACAGCGCAGAATTCGTATTCGAATGAAAGCAGCTCGATGGTTAAAACATCCTCTGTTCCATATACCGGAAAAATCAGGTCCACTATATATGACACTTAAAGTAGCCCAATATGTCGCCAAAACAATAAAAATATTTCGGGATTTATTTCTTAAAGTTGAAAAAAAATACTTTTCTTGACATTTTGGGAGCTATATATAGTATAACTTGATTATAATTAGTATTGTGGTTATTTTATTGAACTGTTAAAGGCTTTTAATCCAAATTTTGATATTTTAATCAGGCTAAACCCACACGCAAAGAAAAAACATGGTTGATACAATCACAATCGCAAATTATCATTAATGTTTGTGGTATTGATTACAATCTTTAAAACCATGTTTCTATATTTCCCAACACCATGTAACATATATATTTCAACATGTTATATGGTTATCACAATAAAACTAATAAAAAATTTAATATCAAAAATTTATGTTTTATTAAATATAATATTAAATATATCTGTGTGCTTTAATTTATAAATTTTAGTGGAATAGAATGTTTAATTAATTTGTCTTTTATATGCATATGCATATGCTTTTTTTTCCCAATAACACTGTAATATTTTTTCTCCGTGCACTTAAGAATTTTAAAACTAAAGTGAAACGCAAACTTACCTTTTTTTTTAATATGGAATCAACTGTATCAATATATTGTTGAATAATAATTGAAACAAGTTCAGGGCTTATGACAAGGTTTTCTGTAAAAATTTCTATGCCGGTTCCAATACTGTAGGTTTTTTTTTGGCTAGAAGAACAACATAATTGCGCGTTTATACATTTTTATAATTATGAATAACTAACCTGTTGCAATAAACGTATAATAATTCATTTCGCTGGTTTTGCAAGGCAGCTTGGTCTTTTTTTCTCGCCGAAAAACGTTTTTATTATTTTATAGAAACTCATGCTTCCCGATTAACTAACGCTTGCTGACAAAAAATTACGTGGAAAAAATTTAATTTTTTTATAAACACACACTGTTTACTTTGACAATAAATGTTTGCTCATTTAGAGAATGAGTTTTAAAGCAAACAAAAATTATGGTATTAAACATAAATTTTGTGTGCAATTAAGATTATTAAATTAATTGTAAAGTTTAATAAATATATATTATAATAGCAAACATTTCACATAATTTAATATGTTTAGCTATATCAGAGTAACTTTTCAAGTGTAAAACATCATATAAAATTATTGTAGTGAATTTAAAAATGTTAAAGACAAAAAAGATTTGTTCAAGTTATTTTAGGACTATAATAAATTTATTAGGGTAAACATATTATTCAAATATGAATAAAAATGGTCGTAGTGACCACTCATTAATCATGTTTTCCACAGAATTCAGTACTTACAAAACACTTACTAGAAGCCAAAAAATATCTAGTTATTATTTAACTACCAGTCAGTTAATTTTTAAGTACTTACAATTTACTTACAAGAAGCCAAAAGATTACTAGTTTTTATTGATTTGGCGCTAGTTAATAGACCTTATAAGTAGATATTGAGCTCGTTACAAATAAGTTAATAATCAGTTCTGAAAACAACACAACTAATAAGTATTTATTGAGCTAATTATTAGTAAGCAAATATTTGTAGTGACAATAATAGAAGTAAAAAGTAGTTACTGATGTCATTACTAGTAAGTACCTATTAAGGTTTTCAGAATAATGGCAAGTACTTACCAGGTAATGTATGAAATAACTGCTACCTATTACCAAAACTCAAAAAGTTTTTCCAGGGAAAGTTTATTGAATTTAATTTTCATTAAATTATTTTTATGAAGAATGGAATTTTACAACATGAAATGAATTCAAATTTATTGATAATTTTTTATTCTTGACTGAGCTGGGAATTGAACCCAGGGTTTTCACGGACAGGTTGCCCTGACATGTTTCGATTGTAACCACACAATCTTCTCAGAGGGGCTTGCCGTTTATTAATTATACTGAATTTTATTGGAATATTTTAATATATGTGACCCGGTCTATGACTCAAAAACTAAATTTCGAAAAATCAGCTGTTAAAGATAAACAATACATTTCGTCAGTTTCTCGGTAGTTGTTCTTCTTCGTTCTGTTTCTGTTGCCAAATTTTCTGTAATAATTACAGTTTTTTCTGTAACTTCCATATATTATCTTCATTCTCGATTTTCAATAAAATTCTGTTTTTCTTTCATTTGTGCTCTTCTTTCTCTACATTTTTAGTACACTTCTAAGCAAGTTAGGACTTTCTGCTATGCTATATGTTAAAGAGCGTCTCAAAAACTATCCGCACCAAAAAAATGTGAAAAATAATTTTTTGAGTCATAAGCCACCTTTTCGTAGACCGGGTCACATATAAATATTTTTTTAAATTTTCGTAACTATTGCACTAATTTTTTTAATAAATGGTTCAAACTGGATAGAGTTGGAGTGTAAAAATACTCCTGTTAGTATTTTACATAAATCTTTCGAACACATCCTGTACCTAATAGGGCAGCAGTTACATAGTTCCTTAAATCGATTAATAAAACAAATAGGTGCCAAAAAAAGGAATCTTTGTATCCCCGCAAAATAAGCCTTCGACGTAAGCTTCAAACGCTGAATCATTTATTAAAACTTTGTAATAAGAACTATGAAATTCTGAAGATTAAAGAATCATTTAAGCGAAACATTTGGGTTTTGGGATGTAATTTAAGCAAAGCCGCGAATAACGTTGTAAAAGCCACTTTTTGCAAAAACTCTCTTACACTGTTAGAACATCAAATCACCCAAAATGCGCTTTAACGCCTTCAAAATGCGGTACAAAGAGTCAACCAGTGGAAGAACGTTGTAAGTTACTAACAAAATGATACAAACGAAATGGTTTTGCAACGTGGAATAACGTTTTAAAAGCCGCTTGCGTAGTTGAAAAACGTTTTAAATAACAGCGCAATTGTGGATATGAAACGTTTTCCACTAAAAAAAATTATGAACTTAAATTTAGCATGTAATTTAAAATTCGATTTTCTTGATGTTTTGCATAAAAGTTTTTATTGTCAGTATTTTTGATAATCTAAAAAGAAAAATTAAAAAATTGTAATCCTGCCTGTTAAAGGCGTTTTTTTGCTCTCCTGAAAAAAATTTATTTTGTAACTTACAACGTTATTCCCGGCTGTGCTTCAATTGACCATTTCTCACTATTCTCACTTGGGTCAGGGCGACATTTGTATATGCTGATAAAAGATATATTTCCTTAAACTATTCTAATTCACATTATAATTTATAAAGCTTTAATACTTTAATAGTCTTACTCCTTCAATATTTTCCAGGAATATGTTTTTATGCACTATCAGAATTTTCGTTTGTATATTTCTTAATATTCGAATTAATATGAACATTTTTAATAAATATTACTCACCAATAATTCCCAGCTTCTACTTGTTGAAACAATTTTTCATAACTATTTTAGTTTCGGCAAGTAAAATATTAGCAACTTAACCATATTTTGATTAAATCAATACTGTATATGGCCAGCACAACCATATAATGGTTGTTAATAAACACTTGTCTATATTTCTTCACATAATTTTATTATTGCTTGAACGATTATGACAAGTTGTTTTTAAAATAGGATACAAAGATAAAATGTTATGGCTTATTTTTAAACATGTTATTTAAACAAAAAGGCACTTATTCATTCATAATATAATTGTGGTAACAATAAATATGAGCTATCTATGGCCATACCGGTCATATTTTTCGGGGCATTCCGACTTTTCTCTCTTTGTTCGTCTTAACACCACAATGGAGCACAGGGCTTCTATCCAATTAATTAAACCAAAAATGGCTTTTCTTCCTAATATTATTCCCACACCGTTTTACGCTCTTGCTGCACAGAAAAAATTATCACCAATTTTTTAATTTAATCATTAATCAAAAATAAAATCAGTTTCGATTAAAAATTTAATCAAGTAAATTAAACGTTTGCTTATATCAACAATATTACTGCATTAAATTATGTAATTATCAAAAAATATTTCGGCCCGAATTGTGTAAAACGCAGCCCAACGCAACGCCAAAAATGCATTGAAAGCAAAAACATTTTAAATTTTTGTTGCTTCTTTCAACAGAAATTTATATTGAATTCTTAAATTTCAAACGCTGCATATCTTGTGGCGTTTAAAATTTTAAAACTCAATGTGAATTTCTGTTGAAAGCAACAACAAAATTATAAAACATATTTGACTTTGTTCTTGCTTTCTAATTAATTTTTGGCTTTGCGTTGGGTTTTACACAATGAGTGCCTTTATCGATACAATTTTTTTTACTGGTGCAAATTTAATTAATATCACAAATTTTTTAATTGCAATAAATTTTTATATTTTTCTGTGTGGTTTATTACTAAACAATATTTTTTTTGCTATTTGGCGTTGAAATTTCTGATAGCCAATTTAGTAAGGTATACTACCACACGTACTCCCCGAGATGCCATTTTTCCTGTTAGCCAAATCGGACTTGCTATCAGTTACTTCAGTAAGGATCGGTTTTACCCTCTACCTCACAGACTCGCCTTTTTATTCTGGCTTGTGACCGGCACAGTTGGTATAAGACAAATGTCATAAATAATAAACCTAATCGCAAAAAGATGAAAAAAGGATATACATTTTTTGATTATGGTATGTATTACTTCAGTATAGGCAAATGTTCCGACTTTTACCTTTTGAGGTAAGAATTGGGGAGATATCTATTAAGGCTTGGGTACCATTCTGAGAAAACATTAGTCAAATGGTTTATAATCTTAATCGTAGCGTTAAAACAGCTTATACAAAACACAATAACATATAATTTCATGATACAAAGATGTACCTACACAAAAATGTTCATGTAAATAGTACCAAAAAAAATTTACAATTATATCTCCGGTTCCATCCCTACTCCAAATAAAATATTTTTTCAAACTCCCGTTTGTGTTGTTTGCTCGTTACATTGAGTGAAGTAAATTCATTGAAAATATTTTTGGAATATTTTTTTTTTTTTTGGTTGGTTTCCACAAAAAACACCCTTTTGATAGCATCCTTTATTTTTCTGTTTATCCTGAATTGTTTTGCATTAAATTTGTGTACTTCATATTTACCCTACATTTTCTACTGGTATCCTTGTGTAAAGTTCATGATTTTGTTGACCTTATTTTTCTTTTATACCAAAATGAATTAAACTTGTGTGTATGTCCTGTGTGTGTATGCAATTTTATGTCATGACACATATTTTTTTTTTTTTTTTTTTTTGTAAACACTTTCTGACAATTTTTTGGGAATTCCATTTAGAATTTGTTAAATATTCTTGACTATTTAAATTTTCTGAACTCCTGGTTAAATACATGCTTTTTGTTTTTGATTTCAGGGACATGTCGAAATGATTGATGGGTGCTTTTGTCGTTGTTAAGGAAAGTAAGAATTTTAAATTAAACAAACATTCATGCAATTACATGTTATTATACTTTTCTTGGAAACACATGCTTTTATATTTGAAATTTCTAGGAATTTTCATAGTGTAGTGTTTGTATGTTTTACTAGATGGCGTTGGTGTATTTATCTGGATTTATGTGTTACAATGACTGTGTTATTTATGTGACTACTTATATATTGTGGAATACATAAGATTCTGTATTTTAACTTGGATTTTCTAAATCAAATATTTTTACAAAAGAACAACTTGGGTTCTTTTACTTGTATTTTCACCTTTGTCGCTATTATGACAAAAAAAAATTCTTATACCCTTAAGATTTTAATATAGTTAGACCATTTTTATTAATAAGTGTATTTTTTGCAAGAAAACAATTGAGACAGATTTCAAAAAAACTTAGATCTTGCATTTACCCCTTTGGCTCTATTATGCCAACAAAAATCCTTATTTCCTTAAGATTTTGATATAATTGTTAATAGTTTTCCCTCAGTCTAAATAATAAATTATAATCACAATTCTAAGATTAATATATTTTATAATAATACTTGTGATATAAGATTTAGCCAATTCTATGCAATTAAACATTTAAGTCATAACAAATTTAAGGTCCTAATCATGTAAAACGCAGCGCAACGCAAATAATAACATTGAAAGCACAAACAATGTCATAAATATTTTGTAATTTTGTTGTTGCTTTCTTCAGAAATTCATGTACCGCTTTAAAATTTTCAACTCCTTAAGCTATGCAGCGTTTGAAATTTTAAAACACAATGTGAATTTTTGTAGGAATCAACAACAAAATTACAAAATATTTATGACATTGTTTGTGCTTTCAATGTTATTCTTTGACGTTGCGGTGCGTTTTATATGATTAGGGCCTAAAAATTCTACTACGCAATAAATTAATTATATTAATATAATTTAGATCAATTTTATTGTGCGTACTCTATGCAAGAAAACAATTGTAAAAGATTAAAAAAAAAATTAGATCTAAGTAGGACCGAAGCTTAATTCCAAATTTTAAGCGAGTTTGAGCCAGGCACAACAATGGACCGGCTTAGTGCATTTTCAACAATAATAAAGTTGTGTCAAAAGACTTACCCTCATATTCATAAAAAATGTTTTTGATTAATATAAGGTTTATTTAACAAATTTTCATAGAAAATTGGTTTGTGTGTGGTTACGAAAAAAATTGTTCCTCCATTTTGAACACCAGTCGTAAAATAAGATCTATTTTATTTTGAGAACTTTTTTTCTAATGCTATCACATATACCCACTTATGCTCCTTACAATGCTACCATACTTTCATTGAATTTCATACATTTTGTAAACAGAAAATGAAAAGCAAAAGAAAATAAAAAATTAAAACAATAAAATGAGAGAGAATTGGAAGTTACTGCCGACGTTTTAATTATGGTCTCAATTCTGTTTGAACACTTAAAGCTCCTTCGATCCCGTATCCATATTCATTTTCAAGCTATCCGAAAATACAAAGTGCAAAAAAAAATAAACTAAAAATATGCTAAAATAAACCTTTTTTTATTCATAAGAAAACAAAGTGGCCACAAAGTTATTTTTTACAAATTATATACATAATAACACTTAGCTAGAATACTTAAATTTTGCACCTGCAGCGCCTAGAATGCCCCTGTATGGGTCAAATGTATGAATAACCCATACCTGGTAAATGTCGATTACGATTAGTAATCAATTAGATTACTTTTTAAAAAGAATCGTAATGATTATTTAACTCTATAAGAAAAAATTTCTGATTACTAATTGATTACGATTACAAGTAATCAAAAAATAATCAGAAGTACCGGCGATTACTACAAAATAATCAAAAAGAATCAAAAATAATCGTTGAAAATAATCGGATTACATTTTGATTACTTTTGATTCTTTTTGATTATTTTGTAGTAATCGCCGGTACTTCTGATTATTTTTTGATTACTTGTAATCCTAATCAATTAGTAATCATGCAAAACCAAAAATAATCGTAATTGTAATCATTACTTTACCCTTAAAAAAAAAGTAATCTAATACGTAATCATTACGATTACTACTCATTATTTAACAGCTATGGAATAACCTCACTTTATTTTTCAACACCATCATTTAATCCTAACAAACCTTTCCGTTATCTCTATTCCTTAAGGGTGCACCCATATAAAAATTTCAATACAGAATGATATATATTGAAGAAAAAGTTCCATAACTGCCTATGAGTCGCCCTTGGGGGGATAAAATGTTACATTTTCCCAAAACATACTTGCCCTTTATCACCACTTCTTAGGGGAGCTCTTATACAAATATTGTGTTTTATAAAATTCCTAAATTGTGGTTTATATTAAATTTGGCTTGAAGTCATTTATTATAAATTAAAAAACAATTTTGATTTTCATTTTTAATATTTTTATTTTTGTACCCAATATTTCGAGGCAACTCCGTAGCTCATCTTCAGGGGATTTATTTAAATAAATTATTTATAAAAAATGACCTCAAGCCGAACCAAATATAAACCACAACAACTAAAAAGGTCAACAATACATACTGTTAACAAAATACTTAAATTTAATTAAAATGTTTGCTCTTTCGTGATTAAAATCAAAACTTATAAACAGATTTTAATTATTTATCTCTTGTTTTGTTTGCAACTTCTGCAAAAAGATGCATTTTCTAATTTTTTATGATTTTTTAAAAACAAACATTTCGAAATTTTGCTAAAAAATTATTTTTATTAGAGTGTATTTTGTTAGAGTGTTATATACGGCTGTGCCGAATCTTTGATACCCTCCACCGGGTGGGTTCTATATAATAAATACATATATATTATTAACTAATATTCACAAAATCGAACGTCAGCATTCCAATTAGTTGCGGTTTAGACCTGAATTAAATTATTAACCGACAATAAGAAAGTTTTATGCGTTTCTTGTTAGAACTTTGAAATGGCTTGAGTAAAATATCATGATTTGAAACAGTTTTAGCCGAAGTAAAATGATGGACCGATCTTCACGAAATTGGGCAGTGTGATTTCTGGTCCAATAAAACTGTGCCGTACCGAATTTCATTACGTTAGCACTATTGATTACGGTTAATCCGCACTAAACTGTTTTCCGGGAGGAGGGCTTATATGGGGTCTAGCTTTATTTATGGACCGATCTTCAAAAAATTTTACAGTGTAATTTCTGGTCCTTTACAAATATGCCGTACCAATGATAGCATTATTTTTTACGGTTTTATGCGTAGTAAACGGTTTTCCGCGAGTACGGCTTATATGGGGCCTATGGTCAATTATCGGCCGATCTTCACGAAATTTAACAGCATGATTTGCAGTTGTATAAAGCGAACTCGTACAAAATTGTATATCATTCCGTGCATTATTCCACCATTTATGTTAGTTTTTGTATCAAAATTATCAATTTTTTTAGGGTGGTGGTTCCACATTTGACACACAGCGCCGATGTTGGTGGATTTCAATAGCAAACTGCTTAGGATAATTACAAGCAATTTAAGACCAATTTTGTTCTTTTCTTCTGCGTTTTTCGAAAGTAAGCGTGTTTTCAACAGAGGGACAGACAGACGGACATGGCTAAATCGACTTAGAATTACTCAAGGAGCCAGAATATATATATATACATTATGGGGTCTTAGAAGTATAATAAAAAAGTTTCACACGGAATGACAAACTAAGTACACCCTCATTCGCCACTAGTGATGTGGAGGGTATAAAAATTATGGTTCTAAAACGACTGCGCATATTAGAAAAAAGTATAATCTTTTTTTAAAGGAAAATGTATTGCTTTTTTTAGTTTGTTCAATAGACTAAACTGTTTTTGAGTTACGCAAATATATACTGTGCAACCTCCTCCATTTTCGAAATAACGGTATATCTCGAAAACAAGAGCTAACCGAAAAAAAAACGATTAGCACAACTGGGTGTTTAGCGCACCCGAATTATTTTAAAACGAACGGTGCCCGGCTTGTCTGGTTTTCAACTAGCACAGTGTAATTAACCATTTCAATTAAAAAACTGTTGTAAAAAAGCACTAACGGCCAATTTTTCCAAGTTTAGTTATAACTAACTATTACTTTAACTACCAGTTAACGATATGTTTTTGACAGTTATAACAGATAGTTAAATTTAACTAAACTTGGTGAAATTGGACGTAAATTGTATATATGTCAGTTTTTTTTTTTAGTAAAAGGCGAAGTTTTTAACTATTAAATAATTTATTTTTAGAATATGTAAACATTGCAAATTGCATTTTAAAAATGTTTGTTTCCATTTTATTTGAATTTTTTAAGGCAAAATTTTCATTTGTGTATTTAACTTAATAATTTCTAATGACTATTTCTTTTATCAAGATGACAAAATTTGTGAACTTGTCTTTCCAAAAGATTCTATTTTACAACAATCCACAATAAAAAAAAAACATTTTCTATTATTTAAAAACTCAATTGAAAAGTTCAACAAACCGTGGCGCTGTTTGCTTTTAATGATCTTAACAAATCAACACAATTGTCGTTTAAAACACTCGTGTAACGAAGTACTGAAAAGCGTGTGGAGCAGTCAGTCTGTATTTGCAATACAATAGTGCAACCTGAGTCATAAATCCCTGCCACGTTTGCCCTGTATAATTTTCAACTGCTGATGTTTGGTGATTGTGATTTTGAACAAAGTGTAAAAAAGCAACAAGTAGTTTATTGTTATTTATTCATATTTCTTTTATTATTTTATTTAAGTTTTTACGTTTTTTTTTTTCACTAATGCTTTTAGGAAGTTGAATCTCCCTTAATATTTAAGATGAAACTAAAGAAAAAATTCATGACAAAATAAACAATACCTGAAATATAAAAAAACTGTTAAAAAACTTTATAAAATCGTTGATTTTTTTTTAACAATAGTGATGGTAACACGGATAAAGGGAAATAATGTTAGTTGTATAGGAGAAAAAAAAACACCATCACAAACAGCAACAATAATCTAATGACAATTGTTAAACAAATAAAATATTATTATCATAATAATTGTACATAAATATATATTTATATATGTGTATGATTTTTTTTTTGGTTTGAAAATCATCTTTATAAAAATTGTATGCAGATTGTTTAAAACTTTTTTAGGAGAAGCTGACTGTAAATAGATGTTATTGCTGCCTCGCAGTACGATCGGTTCATGTTGCGATAAATGTAGTGTATCCATGTATTGGACTACTCCACAACTTCTTGTATTGAGAATGGTAAAAAAAATCATCTCTGGTTACAGTTACATACAGTTTGTAAAATTATGAATTCATTATATTTCTCTCGAACTTGTTGTGGGGACCGCCAAGGTCAAATATACAGTAGATAACGGATATAAGAACAACTTATGTAGGTAAGTAGGTAGGTAGAAAGGCTGGTGTGAAGTCTCCTTCACACCTTCACCCAGAGACCAATATGGTCCATTGTGATGCCTTGTTTAGATATAGATATATGGAAACAACAAATAGCGAAATCATAAGGAAAGATAAAAATGATAGATAAGAATAGAAGATATCTGACCAAACCCGAGAGAAAACCCCCCTCAACACAAATCCGACCTATGTGCTTCTAGTCTCCTGCCGCGTAGCCAGGCCATCCCCATTACGAATCCTATCAGAGTCTCGAGTCCACAGCCCGAGACATCCCCTAATTCGCCTAGGAATTTGCTGCCCAGCCACCTCAGCCTGCTGGCCTTTAGCCTGGGACAGTGGCACAGAATGTGCTCAACTGTCTCTAACTACTCCGGGTCCTCACACAACCCGCACATATGCGACAAGTCGGATACCATCCTCATCGCCATCCTGCCTGTCATGCAGTGGAACGTGATAATTCCTATCATGGTCCTAACGCAGACCCTACTCCTACCCAGCAGCGACTCCGAATCGGACTTCCTAAGCACTGGCCACAGCTGCCGTGATACCCGGCAGTGCGTTCGGTTTCCTCAGGCCCGATTGGTCGCGCCCAGAATCCATTCTCTGATTCTTCCAAAAAAGAAGCCTATTGGAGGCCTAACCGCCTCCATACAGTAAGGATCCTCCATCTCTGAGCCCTGTCTCGCTCAGCAACCTCATTGCCGTTTATGTTGCAGTGACCCGGCACCCAGCACAATCTCAAAACATACCCTCCTAAGGCTCCCTCCAGAGCCCTCCTACAACCATCAACTAGCTTGGAGTTCACACAATAGCCCCTTACGGCCATAAGGGCCGCCTGGCTGTCCACGTATATAGTGCCCTCCGAGCCCATATCAATGTTGTCCCTCATCAGTTCTACGGCCCTCAAGACCCCCAGAACCTCCGCCTGAAAAACACTGAAGTCGTCAGGAAGCCTATATGACATTCTGATGTCCATCTTCGAGCCATCAGTGAAAATCCACTAAATAATCTGCTCCTACCTGACCAACTCTCCCTAGAAGGCCTTATTACCTCCGGCAACCGCCCAAAATCTACCCTAGTGCCCAAATAATCCGTGGTGCCGGGTGATCCTAGGCAATAACCACCAGCTTCAATCTCACCCAGGATCCGCGAGTGACCCTGCGTGAAATTCCCCATCAATTCTAACTCTCTCAGTCTAAGAATGCTCCTGGCTGCCATTCCCATCACATACTGCTCAATAGGCAGAAGAGGTAGAATGACATCCAGGGCCGCTTGAGGAGTGCTTCTCAACGTTTTTTTTTTAAAAAGTATTTCAAAAGCAACGTGTATTTTTCCTTATGTGCCAACATAAAAAGTATTGAAAAGGAAAATTTTTCACAAGAAAAAAGCTGATATAAAAAGTATTTTGCCATGCACCATTGCGTACGAAACAAAACAGTTATCATCTGACTTTTATGAAAAAAGGAATAACTGTTACGGTCCCTGGTTAAATTTATAGATTTAGTTTTTTTTTGTCAATTAGTTCTCAGAATTTGTAGGTGTTTTTTGACTTTAAAATAAAGAAAGTGCATTTAAGCCAGAAGAATTCTTGACAAAAATTAAGAGAAGAAAGAGAAACATTTGAAACAAGACATTTTTTTTAACAAAAATATACCAATTGTAAGTTTTGACTCCTTTAAGGCACTGCCTGAAGCTTAAATTTTGTAAATCAGAAGATAGAGAAGTAGCAAAGTAGTCTCTTCAACGTCGTAGTAGTTTCGCTTAACAATAAATGCCCTTAAAACAAATTATTAACGAAATTTTTAATGACAAACTTTTGATGTGATGTCACGATTTTCAAAAGGTGTAGTTTGTCTTCTGATTGTCTTTTTTTCCCATTTTTTGTTTTGATTGTTTGAGTATGAAAAAAAATATTTTTTTTTTCATTTAAACTATAAAAGGAAAGAAAAGAAGTTGAAATACTTTTTCTCACGATTTTGTTACAATTTGTTTCTCATTTTTTTTTCTTCTAAGTGGCTTAAATACAAACAATAAAAATATTTTTTCCTAACAAAATCAAATAACTAGAAAGAAATTTTTCCATAAAAAAGTTTATTAACAGCATTTTTAGAAATATTTTGTATGTAAATTTGTTTTGTATTCTTCAATAATAAATGGTTTTTACTCAAACCTTTTCGGTGGTAAAATTTTGTAAAATATGTTAAGCAGCCTACGAAATTTTCTTGCAGTAGACACCTCTTGTTAAAATGCGGGCTAACACACGTGCTAAATTTTTAGTTTGTTTCCGAAACAACTTCACCCAAATGTATAAATATTTGTATTTTTTTTTTTGTTGAATTTGAAAAAGTCAAAGGAATATAACGTATGTAAAATACGAGTACAATTAGAAAATTTCCCTTGTTTGGTTTAAATAAGAAACATATGCGTGGCAGTGGTTGCAAAATTGTAAAAAATAGGCGCCCAATTCTTATGGAATGGTACGTGTTAAAATTATTATTATCCTTGAAGGATAAACCCCTAGTAAGCCCATCTGTTAACAGAGCGGTGATAATTTTAACACGTTTCTAAGGATGTTAAACTATTCTAGAATATTTTGAAATTTTTCTTATTTAAATCACTGATATCGAACTATAATGAATGTAAAACTCTTTGGCACATACATAATTAAAAATAAATAAGCAAACAGATAAGACAACTGTAGGCAGTTTGTAGCATAAATGATCGAACCACATAATTAAGATTATAAAAATCATTGTAAAGTATTTATCAACAAAAATATTCATGAAAAGTTTCATAAAAACAGTAACTTTCATTGTTTTTCTCAAAATGTTTAAACATTTCAAAGCCTTGGATTAAGAATAAAAATAAAAAAATTTATTAAAACAAGTAATTTTGCGTATAACTTTTTTACCTAAGAAAAATGCTTCAGAAAATCAATATCTGTTTGTGGAAGTTTTTGACGACATTTGTTATCGATATTTCAAAGATGGTGGTTTTAATGAGGGAAATAACGATACACCTTTTTGCCGATACGCTTATTGATATCGAATTCAAGTTAAAATTAACAAAACTCAAGTAGAGTTAGAGTATTCATTAGGGTGTTCAGTCAATTAATTCTTGTTCAATTTTAGACGATTAATTGTTCGATTAATTTAAAATTGCTGATTTTGATTAAAGGATTAATCAAAGAAATTATGCCGATTAATCGAATAACAATATATATATAGTTTTTCTGTCAAATATATATTTTTCTAAAGTTTTAAGTCAAATAAACAAACCAAATGTACACAGAAAAAAGTGTTTTATCAATTAAAAAAATGGTTTAAGAAGTATTTATATTTAATTAATGTGATAATTGAATCAATTATTTTTTTAGTTGAAAGAAAATTAAAAATTTTATTTTGATGTAATTAACATTTTAGTTGTTTTGAAATAAATTTTCAATTAAAATTTTCATTAAATAACAAAAAATCTTAATTGACTTTTTTCATTAAAAAAAAAAAAAATTTAATAAACATGTAGAATTGTTGTTGGGAATTGTGAATATTCATTTAAATAAATTAACACATTGTTTGAAATGGCAAAGTTTTTTGATCACTTTTTTAATTAAAATTAAAAATATCTGTTTTTGAAAACATTTTTTCAAAATTTTAAAATTTTTGGTAATCAATCTAATCATTATGGTAATAGCTGCAAAGTCAACAACTTGTTTGCTTGATATTATGAATTTGGAATAAATTTGGTGATTGGAGAAATTTAATAATTTTTTCTGTGTATGTGTCCGTTGAATTAAAAAAAAGCAGTCATGTTTAATGAGCAATTCACATACATGTGCGTACTGCTTACTGCAAAAATGTTCAGTTACCAGTAAGTTTTTACTGATTACTGAAATAATGAAGTAATCCGTTAATTTTTACTTATTATTGAAACAAATGCAAAGTATTTTGTAAAAAAGCACAAGAATTTTTTATAACACATTTTTTTTTTAATAAAGCACATTTATTTTTTAAGACATATATTTTATATAAAAAGTTAATTTGTGGTCAGTTGTTAAATTGAACGTAAAACTGGCAAACAAATGGAAAGGTAAAATTAAGAGCAATCTCTTGGTAAATTTAAAAAGTGTCTGTTCGTTAGTTAAAAAGAGAGAGTATGGCAAATTAAAAGGAAAAACAAAACTTGGTCGAGTGCAGGCTGCCAGATTTGACGATTTATCGTCATTTTGGCGATTTTTGATTCCAAAATTAGCAAAGTGCCGATTTTCTGATTTTTTTCTAAAAAGTGACAATTTTATTCAGTCTTCAAAATAAGACAATTTTAAATCTTTTGATGTTTGCTATTAGGCAGCACAAAAACAAACATTTTTGTAAACAAGAAAGCTTAAATTTTTATATTCATCCCTATTTTAAATAAAATTATACTAGAAATTTTTGCAAAAATTTTCGCAAAAGCTAAATTTTGAGTCAAGTTAATTTAAGTAAAAATTGGTACCAAAACCTTGATTTTGAGGTTGAGAGTTCACTCGTGTAAGGGGGTGCTTTAATACCATGTGAGATAAGGCCATGATGGCTTTATCTCTCATTCAATAGGGAGATAAAGCCTTTTTTGACCTTAGCTCACATAAGCAGTATTAGAAAATGGCTTTATCTCTCATTTCAGTTTTGTCTTCCCGGAGACACTAAAGTTAAGTATTGAAATCTTGCTTCGCATACTAAAGTTGTTCTGCGTGGCGGCCTGCGGCCGTGCTTACGGGTTTTCTCCTCCAGTAGGACGCGGCAGGTGGCTTCGCTGAATAAAGTTTTCCTGCGTGCCTCACAAGAATAAAAAAATGTCTTTTCCCGGAAACACTAAAGTAAAGTATGGGAATCTGGCTTCTGAAAAAATATGGCTTAATCTCCCATTTGCGAAAAAAAATATGGCTATATCTCTCATTTCGCAAAATTTTAAATATGACATTACCTCTCAATGATTGGGCAATAAGGCCATTATGGCTTTATCTCCCATTCAATTGAGCAATTAAGCCTTCATGGCCTTATCTCACATGGTTTTAAATCACCCCCGCACTCATGTGGGGAGCAGGTGAAGTTATGGACTGATTTGGCTCATTTTTAACATTAATTACTCCATATATACGAAATTTTGCTTAGCAAAATTTTAGCCTCCTAGCTTATATGGGTGCCATGGTGCCAAAACTATAATTTCGCGAAGAAAGATTATTTAAGGTAAAAAAGAAAAAAAAAAAAAAATAATAAATTAAAGGAAGATTTAAAGAAGTTAAGGTTTAAAGGTCAAAATTAGAGATTTATGGGTATAAATTACAGGCAGTCGTGGTTTTTTGTTCATATCTTCGGCATTTGTAGACCGATCTGGCTGAAATATAAAAGCGCACTATTCCGTACTTTATCTAATATAAATGTATAGCAATTTTTATATACGAGTCTTTGGAAATCCCATTTCAACAAACACATGGTTAGATTGACATAGTTAAACCAACTTAATTATTCGTAAGGACTCAGAATATACATATAAACCTTATAGGGCCTAACATTAATATTGTAGCAATTACAAAAGGAATGACAAACTTATATAAAAACGAACTTTTATATATACCCTCTGTGGTGAACGGTATACAAATTGGAATTATTTTAGAAAATGGCCCGGTTGAAAGTATCTTTTATTCTTAAGACTTGGAAAAAAACTTAGATTATTATAATATAGTAAATAAAGATTTACAAAACAAATTTTTTATGAAAATTTTCCTTAACAAACGTTTGTTAAATTTATCAAACAATTTCATAAACATACAGGGCTATATGTATGTATATAATATGTTCTTGTTTTTAAATAAAAATCGAACAAACTTTGTTTAAAATCTAAATTTAAATTGTCCGATTTTTTTGACGATTTTTTTATTTTTTCTCAGTAAATTGACGATTTTTTCACACTTTTAAAGCAAAATATTTAAACAACATTTTATTTTTAAAAGATCTGTTTAATTGTTTATACATATAAAATTATATGATCACAATTCATGTTTTATTTTTTTATCTTTGTAAAGGTTTCATCAATTAGTATGAATTGTTACGTTTATTTTGTTTTTTTTAGTTTATAAAATATTAAAATACTTGTAATTAATAATGTTTATTTACTCAAGTAACAATTTTTTCTAAAATTATCGAAAAAATATCTTAATTTATAAAATTTCTGAATTTTGAATTATTCGATTAATCGATTAATTTTAAAATTTTATTCGTCTAATCGAATTAGTAAAAACTGCCAAATATCGATTAATCGTTGAACCGAACAAAAAAGAAGCCGATTAATTGAACACCCTAAGCAGTACCCATGTTCTGTAACTTTGGTGAGAACATCTCGCATCGAAAACATGTGAAACAAATATTCCATCGTTTCTCGAAACGTGAGGAAAAAGTGTGTATGTAACCTTTGCCGAAAACTATCAAAAGATTACGTCGTTACGTTATAAAGGTCATAATATTCCACTCGAAGCCGATATGAAATGGCAGATGTTGAGAACGCCAGTGAAACATATCGTTGACCGCGACCAAAATTGACAAAAATTGAAAAATGTTCAACGACGGAGACGAAAATACCGACTATACCAAAAAATGTAAAGTGCGAAATTAATGTTTGTTGCCAAGAACAAAATACTTATGTCTTCCGTATTAATATTCATTGCATTTTTTATTTATTTTTAGTGTTACATTTTTTTCTCACCCCGTTTTTATGCTTGTGTTTATTTGACAGTCTAAAGCGTTAACTTTCTAAACAAAAATTTTACAGACATCCTTTCTAGGATATTGGCGTGTAATTTCCTAACGTGACTGCTATTATTCGCCAAAAATGTTACAGACTCAGTAAAATGAGAAAAACAGCTGTTTGCTTCAATTTATTTGTTTAATTTCTCACTTTTCAATCGAAAAGTTTCTCGACGCGGAAGTTACAGAACATGGGCACATATTGGTCTATAATTTAACATAGAACCCATAAACGCCCACTCCTTAAACACTCTAACTCTCGGCAAATAGCTCATTTACTTGTTTTGTTTAAAAATGCAAATAACTATCAGTATGGTATCACATATGGACAAAATACATTTCAAACTATTTTCATTTTTAACTCTAAAAAAATATTATCTTTAAACCATTCCTTACATTTAAAAGGACTTTATCATTTCGCACATTTGTAGTAAAAGGCGCAACAGCACCCCAAACAAAAGTTGAAAGGTTGCCGGTTTTTTTCAATTTAGTTTTTCGTATGCCTTCAAATTCATACCGCATATGATCAACACATGTGAAGTTTGAAGATTGGAAAAACAAATTGCCAAAAAGTGCCCCGTGCTCATACGAGCATTCCATTCCACACAAAAAAACATAGAACCTCATATTGGAATAATTTATAATTGCAAAAGTAAATACATACAATAACTAATTCAAAATTGCTTTAATTATGCTCGTGTTGCAGTGGAAAAATACAGAAATCGAAATCTTGATGTTCTTGATTTGAAACGCAATAAGTTTTGTTTTTCTAAACGTGTTTTTTTTGCTTTGCTGACAAAATTTATACCTAAAAAGTTTCAATTATTTTTCTTAATTTGCATGACGTTTTTTTAAGAAAAAACAAAATTTCATTCCTAATTCTAATGTCAAAGTCAAAGTGGTGTATTCACCTTAGAGATTCATTTAATTATTTCTTAAAATATTTTGAATGCGTTTTTATTTTTGCCTCCGCTAAAATTTACATTTCATTTTTATTGTCTTTTGTAGGAGTTTTATACAACGAGTGGCGCTAAGTGTATTCCTCTTTTTAAAAAAAGTTTTTATGCTAAAATATTAGAATTTTTGGGGGTATGTGCTTTTTGATGAAGATTGCAAGTCAATAGTCGGAGTTTGCACCTTGAACTTGTCCTTGAGTGTAATGTATTTTTGTATTTTGTGTTTTAGCAAAATTAAAATTTCAACTGTATTTTTTGTATTCAATTCCTAAAAATTTTAAGATTCTAAATGCATATGAAATTTTGCATTATTTAGAATAAAAAGCGATGATTTCACATTCAAAGAAAAATCTTATGATTTAGTTTTGGATATTAAAGATTTTGTTAAAAAAAATACTTAAAAATAGCTTAAAAGTTCAAGGCTTTTGAGTACAAATATAAAAAGAGATACAACCCTCTATACAGAAAAAAATAAAAATTAAGTTCAATTCAAAAATATGTAATTTAAAAAAAAAAATTAATTAAATATGCACCAGTAAACAAATTAATGGTATCAACTAAATATTTTTTTTTTAATTAACAACATTTTTCGCAGTAATGTTTTTGATTTAAGTAAACGTTTAATTCACTTGATTAAATTTTTAATTATAACTGATTTTATTTTTGATTAATAGTTTAATTGAAAAAAAAACACGAGAATTTTTCTGTGTATGTCAATCCCGATTTTGCTTGTAGAAAATGCTTTAATTTGCCAGTTTTCTACTTTTTTTTATTTACATAATGCATAAACCGAATGACTCTCATCTAAAGTATTTGAACGTATTATGCATAACCAAATAACCTGTTTCTTGGATAACAATAACTTGCTAACAGATCGTCAGTCTGGATTTAGAAAGAACAACAGCTGCATAACAGCCTTAGTTGATGTTACGGGGGAGATTAGAAAGAAACTTGATGATGGTGAGACTTCTTTTTTAATACTTTTGGATCATTCAAAAGCGTTTGATACCGTGGATCACAACATTCTTTGCTACAAGCTCAGTAATTTTTTTAATTTCTCTTCGACCGCTATTCAGTTATTGTCAACATACTTGGGTAACAGATATCAGTATGTTGAAACTGGAATCCAGAAGTCCAGGGCACTGCCTGTAACAAGAGGGGTACCACAGGGGTCCATTGTTGGGCCACTTTTATTCTCACTATACTCTAATGACCTCACAGCCGTGCTAACAAATTGTAATGAAAGAATGTACGCGGATGACGTTCAACTTTATACCAGTTGTAGAAATGCCTTAATTGACCAGTGTATTATCACTATTAATCAGCAACTTCAACGTATTTATACGTGGGCAACGGCAAATGGTTTGGAAATAAATCCTAAAAAATCTAAATGCATAGTTATTCAAAGGCGACTTAACAAACAGAATATTATTCCAAATATATTTATAAATAACCAACAAATTGAAATAGTGAAATCTGCTAAGAATCTCGGAATATTTTTTAATGACACTCTTACGTGGTCGAACCACATTAATTATGCTTGTGGTCGCACCTTTTCTATGATTAGAACTCTTTGGCGGACCCAGCATTGTACACCTCTAAAAATAAGAATACTGCTTGCCAAAACTTATCTGATGCCCATTTTATTATATGGTTGTGAGCTATTTGCTAAATGTGATACAATAAGTAAAGCAAAATTAAAAGTTGCATTTAATAACATAGTCCGTTACGTGTATGGACTTAATAGGCGTTCTAGTATATCTTTGTTTCCATCTCGGTTATATGGCCTTTCTTTAGATAAAATACTGAACATGAGAGTTTTAATTTTTTTACATAAGATAATATATACCCACAAACCTGATCATCTGTACTGCAAACTTTGTATTTCAGATATAAGCAGGGGAAAAAGAATTAGATCGTTTAAATACAAAAGTTTAATTTCGGAGTGGCATTTCTACATATTCTCAATTTCTCTCTGGAATTCTATACCCCATAGTTTTCAACTTTTAAGTAACGCACGAAAATTTAAAGAAAATATTTTTAAACTGTTTTCAACATAACAATTTGAAACATAATTATTTGAGATTTAAGTACATATGATTAAATTATTGAAATATGGTTTGATTTTAATTGATTTTGCTTTATATATATTTAACTGTAATTAGTTATTAAGTTGTTAATTAATTAATGATTTATAATTATACACATTCTCAGTTCCATACTGCAAAAAAAGACTCGTAAGTCTTGTGTATGGAGCAGTTCAATTAAATAAGAAATAAAATGACGTAAATTTCTGATCACTTTTTGGTTATGAATTATAATTATGAGGGAATAAAAGAAAAATCATCCTTTAAGTCGTTAAAAACTTAAATAAGGCAATGCATGGTACGTATTAGGGTATTCAGATATTTTGTATTAATCGATTAATCGCGCGAATAATTATTTGAGGAAAAAATTTAATCGAATAATAATCGAACCGATTAACCGAATAAATTTAAATTTGTCTAGTTAAGAAGTTTAAAAATAAGACCAAAAATTATATTTTTTAACATGAGAATTTTATTTAAAAAGTAACCACAATATAACGAAAGTTACTTCATGTAATAAAAGAGGAAAACTTTTTAATAAAAAATAACATCAAAATTTAAGCTACTCCCTTAAAATAATCTTTTAAAAAAGAGAATAGACCTTAAAAGTTTATGTTTTAAACGATTTCTTTCTTTTCTGTTAATGCAACTTGATTTAGAAAAGATCCCTTCACTTATTGTTGACGTTGGAGAAAATAAAAATTAAGCGTTATAAAGCATATCCAATTTCTATGTTCTTTTTCTAGTCTTTTCTAAAAGTTATATTATTTCATTATACCAATTGAATCTCTTTTTGTTTTCTTAGCAGTTTTAATACTTTTAATAGTCTTGTACAGGTCTGGTAAAAGGTTGTTTTCATTAGTCTCAAAAAAAAAAAAAAAATAATCGTCTTCATCTGAATCATTACTCGAAGGAAATGTTCCTGAGTAAAGAAACAATAAAAGGGTATTTAAAACGTTCCGGCTTGTTTTTTTACATAAAAGAAAAAACCCCCTACCCTAGATGGAAGCGAACTGGGACTAAAATAGTCCCGTGGTAGGTATTGGTGGTATATGGATGTGACCTATCACTTTTACATGGGGTTGTCATTGGAGGGGGTCAATTGACACCTAACTGCAATCATATGACAAGTCACATTCACACAAGTCTATTCTCAATGAACGTGTTTAGTGTTAGGCCTCTAAAACGGTTCACAACTCAACCCAGTTAAACTGTAATTTCTGAATTTTTGTATTACGGTGAACAAAAACATCAAAAAATGACAACCAGTTATTATAATAACAACTCAACTGAGTTTAGTTGTGAACCGTAATACTCCATTAGTTACTACAATGGAGTATTATTTCAATACAATGTAGTATTATTTCAATAAAACAAGTCCTAGAACTACATTTTAGAACCAAATTTTAGAATACCCTAAAAAATTGTGTTACAACACCGGTAAAAACTGTACTGTAATGCATTACTTATTCTAACTTTTTGTAATCATAAACCAGTTAAAGGATTCGTTCTCCTTTCACTGGTAATGAGTTCTTTCTTTTTGTACTTGTTCTATTTTCACAAATCCCAGGACCTGTCTGCCGGACCAATTGACACAAATTTCCCGCAGGGTAACTACTGTGAAAATAATAATTTTTGATTAATCGCCATAAGTTATTCGAGTTATTCGTTAATCGAAAATAAGCAATTTCGAATTATTCGAACAGTTAATCGGCCAAAATTAATCGATTAATCGAACAACGGTTAATCGATTGAATACCCTAATGCGTAAAGTTTTTGCCACGGATACAAAAAATAAAATAAATAAATTATTTTTCAAATAAACATAACTCATTATTTAAATTATATAGTGGAATTACTTATATAACTAATTGTAAATGATTATATAAAATAATGCTTTAAAAAGAAGGAATTATAAAACTCGTTTTCTGGACACAATCAAATATTTCATTATTATCCTAGGACATCTCTTTGTTAAGAATAATGAATTCTGGAATCAGTATATAAATCAAGCTATTAGGGTATTCATTTAATCGGGCTTTTGCTTTAATCGGTTAACCGCTCGAATAATTAACCAAGGTTTTGGCTTAATCGATTAATAATCGGTTAATTTTTTTATTAATCGGTTTACCGATTAATAAAGTTTTTTTTGTAAATCAAGTAATTTTGATAAATTAATATGCATTAATTATTTATTATTTGGAGTTAATTGGTAAAAAAAAAACAAAAACATAACAAACAAAAAAATTGCTGAACTAAAACGAGCAAAAACCAAATAATAATTCATAAATTAAATTTTAATTAATACATAAATATTATGTTTTAATTAAAAAAATAAACTGTGAGGTCATTTAATTCAATAGTTTTTAAAATAAGCTTTTAAAAAAATAATTTGGTTTCTTCTGTTAAGTTTTGGGACAGCTTGAAGTGGAAATTTTTTTTCAATTATCGCAGATGTTGGCGAAATCGAAAGCAACCCATAATACAGAATATCTAATTTCTAAGTCCTTTTTCATATATATACATATATATAATAGAGCGACTCCAAAAAAAAGTGATTTTGTTACCCCTCTTAAAATAAAGCTTTATATATTAATTCATTTATTAATGATGTGCTAATAATCCCAATTTTTGAATGAAAAGACTGAAATTTATTGTTGTGGGAAAGCTAGTTCCTATGCGCATTTCGCTGGTTGCTTAGGCCAGCTCGTCAGGAAACTTTTTCCAAATACTTTAGAAAAGCTAAAAATATTATACAAGTAAGACCATAAAGTGAATAAGAATTTTAAAACACTCAGGTCTTAAATGTAGCAATATCAAACCTTCAACAAAGTCACAACAATAAACCGTCAATCTTTTCTTTCTTACATTCCCCTACAATTGGCTGGGTTTTTTCCAACACGAATTGTAGTTGTAAGAGGATAGAAAGAAAAAAAAAAAAGTTGCTTAAATAAAGCAGCTTGCCATTTCAGTTTTTTATTTGCCGGGCACATGCAAATTTATTATCAAAAATTATTTTCGGGAATGAAATATTTTCTTAATTAATTCATTTATTAATGATGTGCTAAATTTAAGACCTGAGTGTTTTAAAATTCTTATTCACTTTATGGTCTTACTTGTATAATATTTTTAGCTTTTCTAAAGTATTTGGAAAAAGTTTCCTGACGAGCTGGCCTAAGCAACCAGCGAAATGCGCATAGGAACTAGCTTTCCCACAACAATAAATTTCAGTCTTTTCATTCAAAAATTGGGATTATTAGCACATCATTAATAAATGAATTAATTAATAAAATATTTCATTCCCGAAAATAATTTTTGATAAGCTTTATATGTTTTATGATGATTCCCAAAATATTTTGGTTCTAGCGTTGACCATCCGTGAGTCTAATATTATAAATTTGTCTGTTATTAATAGATTAATATGTTTTTAATTAAAAAATTAATATTAAAGAACCTACATTTAGCATCACAGCATCCAGGGTTTGAAAACGGATATTTTGCTTATCACCAGGTTATTATAATTGAAAAATCAAACAATTTGATACCCATATTGCCTATATATGAAAAATATAAAATAGATAAAATATATCGCGATTTTCACGTTTTATGTAAATAATTACAAAAAAAAAAATAAAATAACATTATTTTAAAACAGATTCAATTTGAAAAGCAGAACATTTTATTTCCACATACGTAGAATTTGTATGAAAACCCGAAACGAAAATATGTATTTAGCTTAATATCTCAATTCGTAGGTCGCAAGTGGTCAAGTTTTATATACCATTGGATGCTGCTTCAAAAACTCTTTTCGATGATACCAAATTTAATTTATGTTGTCTTGGAGCAAAGTACAAAAAAATTCGAAAAACTTTAAAAGACCTTTTTTAAAAATGGTCCAGCTCACGGATGGTCAACGCTAGAACCAAAATATTTTGGGAATCATCATAAAACATATCAAGCTATTTTCAGAGGGGCAACTAAAAAACTTTTTTTCGGGTCCATACAACTTAAGTCGGTCTAATATATAACATATAAAATCTTCCATTATGCCATTAGAGGCCTGTTTTATTTTTTTTTAATTTTTAACTCTTCTAATTGTTTCGGTTAATTCTGTTTAAAGATTGATATGAAAAGATATGTGAAGAAACAAATAACTAAACATTTACATATAAAAGTACGTGAAACAAAAAGTTGTTGTTATTTAAAATGAAGATCACTGAACACTTTCTTTGTTTGTATGGAAAAATATATCCTAAACACATACCTTTTGTATATGAGACGAAACAAATAATTAAAAACACAAAAAATATGTTATAATACTACAAAAAAATTAAAAATGTTGTTACGTCTGTTTATCGGTTAATCGACTAAAATTAACCGGTTTAATCGTTAATTGAAAAAAGCCAATTTAAAATTAACGATCAGTTAATCGTGTAGTAATTGGTCGGTTAACCGATTAACATTTAACTGAATGAATACCCTACAAGCTATGTATTATGTACCCGACTCCTATTGATTACCTTTTCCTGCTGGGATGGTAACCAGTTTACGTCACTGTCTTTTTTAATATTTAAGAAAATCAATTTGATTAAAAAATTGCAACCATGTTTTTGAGGCCAGTTGTTTGTCTATCCTTAACATTTTTGAATTTTAAGTTGTGCCTTTTTATGATTTTATATGCGATATGTAGGTTCATCTAGGCTATTTATTCCTAAATTACACTGATTTTTTTTAAGGATCAGACTAATGATTTGTGGTAATATAAGACATTAAATTTTTATAAAAATAGTGTTTTTTGTAAAAATTTATTATAAGGATATTATTAGATTTTTAAAAATGTGATCTTTGCCTATTAGTAATTTAAAAACCACATGTTTTAAAGGTAAGATACCCTTGAATTTTATTTATTATTAATGCCCTGTTTCGTATATGTACATACGAGTTCATATGTACGTTTTTTCAAATTTGAGAACATCAATTTCTCACGTTGAATAGTGCATGGTATATTAAGCAAAAAAATCCATGATACACAAAGTAATTAATACACATTCTTAACATATGACTTATAAAACTATTGGAAATTTCTGAAACTTATTTAATAAATATGAGTATTTTCTTCAAAGCCTTAACATAAACATACAGATAGAAAAAGTTAAAAATTAGCGCCTTCACCGTTGGAAGGTATAAAATATTATTTCAAACAAAAACACTACATTGATGAGATGCTGAGAACAAACTTACGGAAAAATTTATACGGTGGAAGGATATTACCCACCACCACTTGAACATATG
Source organism: Pollenia amentaria (assembly GCA_943735925.1). NCBI lineage: Eukaryota > Metazoa > Arthropoda > Insecta > Diptera > Polleniidae > Pollenia > Pollenia amentaria. Next base: position 178,212,987 of record OX031007.1, on the reverse strand, counting down.
CTGTCTTCATAAACATTGCCATAGATAAACATTTTGAAGGTGCGATACTGTTATGCCACATGATTATTTTCCTTTTTTTTAATTTTTTTTTTTTGATATTCCCACTCATCATATCGTCATCAACTTCAAAAAAATTTGGAATCGCCATGCCAATGTGCAACGTGGAAACAACAATTCACACAAAAATACAAAAACAAATAGATACAAGGTTTACACAGCAGCAACTAGTTACATATGTGAAGTATTTAGTACGTGCCCTTAACATGCCTTGTAACTTTTCATTAGTTTTCACAACAGAACCGAAAGATAGTTGGAATTTTTCATCCCATATATTCATATGTGTTTGAATCTTAAGAGTTTTTCCAATTTTCTTTGAGAAATACAAAAATCTAGTTGGTATTCCCTTTTTAATACCGACATATACACACATATACACACAAATACATTACCATATTCGAATGTGTGTATGTTTGGTTATTTTTCCCGTGGTTTTTTCAACTTTCATGTCCAATATGTTTGGGAAATGTTTGGCGAAATTTTCCAATGGTCAACAGCACATTTTATTGCCTGAGTTAATGAAACTATTGCGGTGATTTTTATTACGGCCGGCCGGCCTACTCCACGAATTTGTTGGTTACAGTAGGTAAATTAAGGTTCATTTTCATCATATGTGAAAAAAACCTCATGTTTATTATGTGACTTTATAGCTGAAACTACTATTTTCCCATGCTAGAGCACATTATCAGTGTGCAAAAAAGAAAAGAATTATCAAAATATATGGGTTTTTCATGGCTGGCAACTACATGCGAGCATATTAAAGGAAAATCCTTATAGCACTATAAATTTTTCCGGTTGGAAATATTTATATGTCGCTGTGATTTTTGCCTTGTATGTGGAAAACATCATGTGGCTGATGCACATCAAAAAAATTGCAAAATAATAAAACATGTAATAGGGAATTTAAGACAAAAAATCGCACATATTAAAGGACATTCGAAGAAATTAAATAGTATTTTCTATAATGTGTTAAGATCTCATGTTTTTCCCATTTGTTTAGCAAATATTTTTATAAACTGGAGATTCCATTTTAAAGTTTGATTTTCATGTGATAACGAATATGTGTTAAATTTCGTAAACTTCAGCTTTTAGTAAAGACTTACGAAGTCTTAATAGTTTCTATCATAGACTCACAGTTAGTGATAGTGCAAAATTATTGCAATCATTTTGTTGATGTTGAGTGATGAATTGAAAATTAGCAGCCTCACTAAACATGAGTGATAGCGATGCTTAAAAATTTTGCACTCAAAAACAAAAAAAAAAAAAAGTTTGATTTAAGAAAAAGTTTATTGCAACTTTTTTGCTCTTCACTCATTTGAGTGCAACTTAAAATTTTGCACTAAATTTACAAACCCAAAACTTGTTTTTTCATGATTAAAACCATGAGATATTCCGTTATTGACAAATTATTGACATGTTGTTTAATTTCCTTTCTTATGCATATCATAACTAGAATCAAACATTATGCTCCTACAAAATTACATTTTTAAAATTTTAGTGAGAGTCTGTTTATATGCAGCTTTTCTGATTGCAAGTACAAATTTTGCACTATTTGAATAGAGCGCAGATTATTGGATTCAATTTTAGTTAAGTGATGAATACCACTAATTTTTTTTAGTGGTTGTTAAAAAAATAGCAATCATCACTAAAGCTGGTGAAAAAAGAGTGCCAACTAATTTTTTTGCAGTTTTATTTAGTGATAGTGCACTGCTGATTTAAATCAATATTTAGTGCACTATCCCCAACTACGGTTTCTATACGCTCTATCACCACTGGTGGTGAATAAGGGTATATTAAGTTTGTCACTCCATGTCCTGTTTTTCACTCAGTATTTATTTATTGAATCTTTATATTTTAAAAATGATCTAACAATAATTAATCAAATCTTATCGTAGTTTTTTATTTTATGTCCTGGCAGTGTCAGACAACATATTTCGTCATCCCGAGTTCTAAGTCTATTTAGCCATGTCAGTCCCTCCATCTGTCCGTCTGCTGGAAACACGCTCGCTTTCGAAAGACCCAATAGCAAAGAACAATATTGCTGTCAAATTATTTCCAGTTTTCCTACGCAGTTTGACATTGCGATCTAACACAAGCAGTTAAGTAGGAAAAGCGTTATAAACCCCAATATAGAACAACCTCCCAAAAAAAATGGATATTTTTGGTACAAAACCTAACATAAATTAGCGATAGAAGGCGCCGATTCTAATTAAATATTGCACAAATTCGTTTTTAATAACTGGAAATCACACTATTAGATTTTGTGAAGATCGGTTCATAATCGGTTAAATGTTTGTTTTAAAAAATTCTTCATCTAAGCATCGACGGCATTTTAGTACGCTTAACAATGGATTCATTGCAAAATCAATATGATGAGAATTTAATTTCCAGAAGGGGTCCTGGGGCTTATTTCACTTAGCTGCAAGTTCACAATTACAAGCGTTTTCGCCTGTAAAATTTTGAACTTGTGAATAATTGTGTTTCAAAACATACAATTACAAGTTTGTGGCTACAAGTGACAAATCTACTACAAGTCATACTTCTACAAGTGGTTTTGTTTTACAAAACTAAATTTTCACTTGTACACTTGTAGAATTGTAGAAGATAAGCTTAGGGTCGACGGAGACCCTCAGAAAATTTTTTTACAAGTTACAAGTGCAAAATGAACCTTTTATACGATTCCAGTGATGAAAGCGATAATGAAATCGCATTAAGAAGAAGAAGACTCTTTAGACCACGTCTAGAATATGAATTCCTGGAATCCACGTTGAAGTACAATGAACGTTTCAGGCTAAAACGGGACAAATTTCTTTTGATATTAAATTTATTGTCTCCAATACTGGAGAGGGAGACAAATAGAAGCCATTCTCTCACGGCGCAACAGCAGCTGCTGATAACGTTACGCTGGCTAGGAACACGAACCACATACCACGCAATAGGTGACTTGCATAGTGTAAGCAAAGCCACTGTATGCGGAGTAGTAAAAAGCGTAGTAACAGCAATTAATACCGCTTTGTTTGCAACGTATGTAAGCTGGCCAAAAAACATGGATCGAGTGGTGTCTAAATTCACCCAAAGAGCATGAAGAAGCTTATGTTGATCGGCATGGTAATCACTCCATTTTCTGTATGGTGGTTTGTGGACCCAATCCCCAATTCTATTACTCCTATGCAAATTGGCCTGGTAGTACTCACGACTCTTTGGAAGCTAAAATTTCCCGCACCACACTAATTTTATTACGTTGATTTGCCATTACTTTAAACACAAACTTCATATGTTTTGATTGATTAGTGGTGTGCTAACAATAAAAACAAATTATCGATATACATTAGAGTACCCATAATTGCAAAAGTATTTATTGTTATCGCTCCCCGCACATTTTCCAATAGATTGGGTTTAAAAAATAAGAAATATTATTAAAATGTGTTATATTGCGTTTTTATAGGATATTTTAGCATTTTGAGTAATAATAAATAAGAAATGTAAAATTAATATCACAATATATACAAGCACTTGTAATTGTAGAAATTGTAGTTTACAAGTGCAAAAAGCTACAAGTGTTGTAAAAATTTTAATGAAACACAATTCATCAGCACTTGTAAGAATTAGACTTGTGATTGTAACTTGTAAACTTGTAGAATTGTAGTTTAGTGAAATAGGCCCCAGGTTACAAGTCTACATTTTGCACTTGTACACTTGTAGAATTTTAGTAAAAAAGCCTATGATCGTCGGAGACCATCAGAAAAATATTTACAAGTTACAAGTGAATGATACATTGAATTAAAATTTGAATTTTAACTATTTTCTTAATAAAAATTAGTTCAAATAATCACAACCTCCAAGACCAGGGTGTCCAGCTCCGTGAGCTTTTTGACCCTTCCGCCAGCCACCCCTGTCATCAGTCCAAGTGGAAGCCACCTCCCACTCTTTCCTTTTTATCTCTTTGTTAAGTTTAGCGATAAACTTACCAAAGAGAACGTCTTTGTCAGCTAAATTCCCCCGCATCACACTAATTTTATTATGTTGGCTTGCCATTACAAAACAAAAATATTCAACTTTTTTAATAGAAGTGGCAAACAAATTTAAACACAAACTACAAATTAACAATCAGAACAAACTATCGATATACATAAGATACAAAAGTATTTATTTTAATCGTTCCCCGCATTATTAAAATGTGTTACATTGCGTTTTTATAGGATATTTTAGAATTTTAAGTAATAATAAAAAATATTTGTACAATTAATATCACAATATGTACAATAAATTGTAATTGTAGAAATTGTAGTTTACAAGTGCAAAAAGCTACCCAGCAAAAATTTGGTAATGACTTGCAATTACTGAACAACTTCATACCATCTGCATTACATAGAAGTAGTTTAGTAAGGACTGACATATAATCTAACACATAAGCACTTGCTTATTAGCTGATTAACGAAAATTATACTTAATTCATAATAAAATGCATTTGAGCTTTTATTTATTCAACTCTAATACAAATTGATTTTCAAAACATATTTGTTCTTTCAGTTTTTTTTTTATTTCTTATAAATGAAAAACTATTTGTGATAGATTTGAATACACATAAAAAATAAAAAAATTTTTTTCTAATCACCAAATTTATACCAAATTCATAATATAAAGCAAACAAGTGGTTGATTTTGCTCCTATTACCAAAATGATTATATTGATTACTAAAAATTGTAAAATTGTGAATATTTTTTTTTAATAAACGATATTTGTAATTTTAATTAATTTAAATACCTAATTGATGTTCTTAATGCCGGATAGTCAAATTTTGCATTAGAAAGTAAATTAAATTAATAACACAATTTGTGTGACAAATTCAGTTTTGTTGATACCAATGTGAAGTACCTATTCGTAAGCGAATGTGGTAATGACTTATGTAACTCCCTATTTGTAAGAGTGGGTGGTAAGTACTTGCCTCCAATGACATCACCGTGTTAAAAATAATGAGTTAAAATGCCAATGTATAAGTAGTGAAGAGTAGTTGTAATAGTTTTTTAACTCATTACTTTTCAATGTAAGTTTTTGCTGGGTACAAGTGTTATAAGAATTTGACTTTTGATCACATAAAAAATTATCAGTAGTATTTTATCAAATAAAAAAATTGTATAAAAAGTATTTCAATTTAATTAATGTGATAATTAATTGAATCAATTATTTTTTTAGTTGAAAGAAAATTAAAAATATAGTTTTGAATAAATAAACATTTTAGTTGATTTGAAATAAATTTTTAATTAAGATATTAATGAAATATTAAAATTAATTAATCTTAATTGATCTTTTCGTTTGAAATAAAATAATTTAAACGTGTAGAATTGTTGTTGGGAATTGTCAAAACCCGAGCTATATTTAATTAAATCAATTTACACATTGTTTGGAAAGGCAAAGTTTTTTGATCATTTATTAAATTAAAATTAAAAATATCATTTATTGAAAAAAAAAAAAAAAAAAAAAAAAAAAAAATATTCACAATTTTATATACGAGGGCAGAGAAAAAGTGCGTGAGATTGTTGATGCTTTAGGCATTTCATATGACAGTGTGGTCTCGATTTTAAATGATCAGCTGGGTTTAAGAAAGCTGCCTGCAAGATGAGTGCCGCGTTTGCTCTCAATTGACCATAAACGTAATCGTGTGACAACTTCAAAGGATTATTTAGAGTTGTTTAACAGCAATTCGAATGAGTTTTTGTGGCGTTTTGTAACTGTGGATGAAACATGGACCCATTACAACACTGCGGAGACCAAGCAGCAGTATAAGCAATGGGTTTCTCCGGGTGAACCGGCTCCGAAGAAGGCCAAGGTAAGTTTGTCAGCCAATAAGGTGATGGCAACAGTTATTTGGGATGCTCGCGGGATAATCCACATCGGTTACCTTCAAAAGGGAAAAACAATAAACGGCGAATATTATGCCAACTTATTGGACCGATTTAACGAGGATTTAAAAAAAAACGAAGAAAAAAGTTCTTTTTCATCAAGATAATGCACGGGTGCACACGTGTGCAGTCTCAATGGCAAAATTACATGAATTGGGCTACGAATTGGTACCTCATCCGCCATATTCTCCGGATTTAGCCCATAGTGACTATTTCCTATTTACGAACCTGAAGAAATGGCTCGGTGGAAAGAGATTTAGCTCCAACGATGAAATTATTGGTCAAACAAATGCCTATTTATGGACCTCGAAAAATCCTATTATTTGGAAGGGATACACAAATTGAAGAAACGTTGGACTAAGTGTGTTGAGCTAAAAGGAGATTGATTATGTTGAAAAACAAAATTTTTTTTTTTGTAAAAAAAATGTGTTTCATTCAAAAAGTCACGGACTTATTGATCCGCCCTCGTATTTACAATTTTTAGTAATCAATATAATCATTTTGGTAATAGGTGCAAAATCAATAAATTGTTTGCTTGATTCTATGAATTTGGTGATCAGAGACAATTTTTAATTTTTTTTCTGGAAATCAACAAAAGATCGAGTTACATTTTTTTTCTGTGTATAGACACTTATTCATCCAACAATGCCACCATACATTCATTAAAAATTCATACATTTTGTAAACAGAAAATGAACAAGTAAGAAAGTATAGTCGGTCAAACCATATAATACTCTTCCCCACAGTATATAAGAACATAGTTTTGCAAAAGTAACCTATTTGTGACCGCCAGAGTAAAATTATGTAGTTGAGTTTAAGATTCATATACAAGTTATATGTGTATTATCTAGATATCTTCATCTTTATGCAATTTGTTTGCCTTAAAGTTATTTTAAGAAGGGCGTGTTTATATGGGACCTATGGTTAATTTATGACCTACCAGCACATAATTTTATCATGACATAGTAGCTATCGTAAAAGGTATCGTCGCTCATTCTTCTGTCAATACCAACATTTATAAGAAAATTATGACACTAAAAGTTATTTTCCGAAGTAGTATTTTTATGGGAGCGATGGTCAAATATGGACCAATTCCAATTCCGGATAGAAGCTTGTGTTGGGGCTATGAGAAATAATGGAGCGATTTGTCCTATTCCATAGGTCCTCGTGCAAGTTAAAGTTAAAGTTATCTATATTGAGCCATTTTTTACGTTATAAAAAGTACTGGTAAAAAAAACCAAACGAAAACTTAAGACTATAATTTAACATCTTAAAAAACTAGAGCGCTTATAGCAACAAGCTTACAATAAAAAGTAATTTATATAGAGCCTTTGTACCAAATTTCCTCGAACTATCTCCAAATGTGCGGTCTGTACTTTGAGCAAAAGGTTTACGTGGAAAATTACAAGTTTTGGAGATCGGGCTTATACACAGAAAAAAGTGTTTTATCAACTAAAAAAATGGTTAAAGAAGTATTTAAATTTAATTAATGAGATAATTGAATCAATTATTTTTTTAGTTGAAAGAAAATTAAAAATTTTATTTTGATTTAATTAACATTTAAGTTGTTATGAAATAAATTTTCCATTAAAATTTTAATTAAATAACAAAAAATCTTAATTGGATTTTTTCGTTTAAAATAAAATAATTTAAACATATAGAATTGTTGTTGGGAATTGTCAATATTAATTTAAATAAATTAACACATTATTTGAAATGGCAAAGATTTTTGATATCTTTTTTAATTAAAGTTAAAAATATCATTTATTGAAAATATTTTTTAAAATTTTAAAATTTATAATCATTTTGGTAATAGCTGCAAAATCAACAACTTGTTTGCTGGATATTATGAATTTCGAATAAATTTGGTGATTGGAGAAATTTAATAATTTTTTCTGTGTGGAATTATCTCCAAAAGTGCGAACTTATTTGGACAGCCAAATTTTGGAGATGGGGTTTATATAGATCCTATTGTCAAATATGGACTTACAAAGTTTATACAGTAGGTATGATCAAGAATGGACAGATTTGAACAAATTTGGTTAGAAGATTTATATTGAAAAAAATAGTTTTAGGCCAAGTTTAATCTAAACACCAATATTATAAGGTAATTAATAGGCACAAAGACTATACCTCATGCATAATACCCTCTCCACTATTGTGGTGTGGGTATAATTTATAATAGAAATATCTAGATGATATTTATGTCATTCGCCGTAATTCAATTAAGTGAGTCTTATACGTATTTACTAGGGATCTATCGTCATAAAATTTCGTTGTAATGCTTTTTTTTAGAGAACTATTGCAAATACTAATTTGGACTAATTTGTAAAATCATTTGTACACTCAAAATATTATGTAGGTTAAATTAACGTAAAATGAAATATAAAACAAATGAAAATTCATTTAAATCCCGGTCAAAATCCGGTTTAAAGGAAAAATAATCAGACTAAAAATCAGTTTATTTTTAAATGTTAAAAAAAATAGCTCACTATAATAAATATAATTTTTTTAAATATAAAATATATTTTTTTTATTTAAGGAAAAACAAAAACAACTAAATATTTTAAATGAACGGAAATTCGTTAGTCTTTTTTAATTTGTTTTTTAAAGAACGTGCGTGAAAAGTTAAAAACTAATTTTTGTACTAAAATTACAATATTTTGGTTTATTTTTAACTTAACGGAAGACTATAATTAGTTTTGTGGTTATTTTATTTTACTGTTAATGGGTTTTCAATCCAAATTTCTATATTTTAATCAGGCTTAAGTTCATTGAATTTAATTTTCTTTAAATTATTTCTATTAAGAAAGGAATTTTACAACATGAAATTAATTAAAATTTATTGATAATTTTTCATTCTTGACTGAGCTGGGAATCGAACCCAGGTTTCCACGGACAGGTTGTCCTGACTAGTTTCGATTGTAACCACAAAATCTCTTCAAAGGGGTGTACCGTTTAACACTCACCGCCATTGACGACAGATGGCGTCAATAGTCAAACATCAATCTTTAAACCAAATGGCATTTTACGTTGGTAGATCGAAATTTGCTTTGAATGAGAGTTTACCTATTTTAATTGATTTACATGTTCTTCCTAACTTCTGTTTTTCGTACTTTTTGTCAAGAATTCTTTTAAAATAACTTTTAAAATAAACTACAAACAGTAAATGTAAAACGTTTTTGAGTGTACGTATGTCTATTGATTTATCTAAAAAATCGATCATGTGAGTTTATATTGTTTTGTTATGGAACTCCTCAATTGTAATGCAGCCTTTTTCAGCTTATGCGATAGTTTTGCAATGTTGAACAGGAATAACCAAGTATGTAAAGATTTGCGCCAACAATTTTTACTTTACTTTAAAATTTCAATAAATTGTGTAAAAACCAAAACTCGATTGGAAATTTTTTTTCTCAATTTTCCGCTTTTCATTTTTTACCCCTAGAAAAGCCACTCAAAATTCACAACATGATACCAAACCTTACAACCACTTATTATTATCTCTCTAGTAACATTTAAAGTAATTCGTCAAACACTGTTTATTTAATTCTCTCACATCTCTACAGGTACTTGTTTAAATTCAAAAGGAAACTCCTCAAATCAGCTACCGGGGAAACACGCTTCGTTCTTGACGTTTTCCCAAAACTCATCATCGTCATCATAAAGGGACACACTTGACTCTATTTAAAATTTAAACAAAAATCAGAGTGTTTGTTTGTTTGTTTGTTATTTTACCAACTCGCTTTCGCTTTTAGCATCCTTCGAAAAAATAGGGAAACCCCTGACCAGTTTTTCTAAAACACAGGTAAATATTTGGTGCAACGGTGTTAAAAGGGCGGAGGTGTTACAAAATGATGACAGGTAAATATTTGCTAATTTTCATAAATCGTTTTTTCCCAATGGTTTTTTTTTTGCTGAGATGGGAAATATTAGGGATTTTTATTTTTCCGTTTTGAAATTTCCGATTTCACCATGGGAAACTGCATGAGCTTAAGATTGTGGTCAAGTGGTTTTTGTGTATTAGTGATTAGTTAATCACACCTGTTGTATTTAGATTAAGATATAGTTCTTAGAAGTGTGATTTGTTGCAAGTACTACTTAATTTGAGTGGTGTGTAAAAAGTTTTTTGGTTTGGTGTGGGAAAAATAAGACTTCCGTTTCTGATAATAAATTAAAAAAAAAGAATAACATTTTAATGATTTTAATAGAATTTTAAAAGTTGTTTTAACCATTTCACTGTTATAATTAATAAACCTTTGACAAACAATTTTGTTGTTAGTAATTTTTCAAAAAAGGAATCTCTAAAATCTGCTCATTCCTAAAATTCATTCTTGAAATTCAAACGAATTTCCAATTAATATTAAGTCTTAGACATCCTTTTTGCTATGTAAAAATCAATCGATGAGTCTTATTACGTTCTTTAATTTTTCTTATTCCATATAAATAATAATAGACCCACATTAAGACACTATTTGTTGGCAATAAATTAAATTACAAAAAAAAAAAAGAGAAAAAAGATCACAACAGTGATGATGATCATATTCATGAAAGTGGAAAATTTTTAAATAAAAGGACCAAAAAGAAATACTGAAAATTTCATTAGAAATTAAAATTTGATATAACCACTGATTGAGAGAGATTATGTTCGATTTGATTGATTTAAAATTTACAAATTAAGTCCTTTCTGTGGAACTGTATTCACTTAAATTTTTCTGTTACACTCTCTTTCCCTGACATTGACATAATGTGCCCACATTAACACATTTATTTATCAGTTTTAAATCGATTTTTAGAAACTACTGTGGTGGCATTTTAATTTACAAATAAATTTTTTTTTTAGCATTGAAAATGCTTTCCCTTTTAATGTTCGAGTGTTTTGATCATTAATTGATATAAATGATGTTTGCGTAAGAGAGCGAGTAATTTTGTTTTAACAAAACAATTTCACGCTAAATAGAGATTGTGTATGGAAAGATATGAAATTATTATTAATGAGGAGTAGTTGTTGTTAAGTAAAAAAAAAAAAAAAAATTAATTAAGTTTTCGTTTTTATTTTAATAAAACATTAACTGAAATAAGTAAATGAATAAGTAACAATAATTAAGAATCTAAGATAAATTCTTTGAGAATTGAAGCAAAGCCGCGAATTACGTTGTAAGAGCCACTTTTTGCACAAACGGGGTTTCTTACAGATTACCGTTAACATTACTCTCTTACATCATATCACCCAAAATTATGCACCTTAACGACGTCAAAATGCGATACAGTGTCAGCCAGTGGAAGAACGTTGTAAGTTACTAACAAAATGATACAAACGAACTTACGTAGTGGAAAAACGTTTAAAATGACATCGCCATTGTGGATATGAAACATTTTTCCACTAAAAAAAATTATAAACTGTAAATTTTGCGTGTCATTTTAAATAAAAATTTCTTGATATTTTGCATAACAGTTTTTATTATCATTATTTTTGATCATCTAAAAAAAATTGAAAAATAAATAGTTCTGCCTGTTAAAAACGTTTTCTTGCTCTCCTAAAAAATAATAATTTTGTAACTTACAACGTTATTCGCGGCTGTGCTTAAATTGTTTAAGAAGTTTTTTTTTAGAAATAAAGAATTCCAAAATAAATTCTTCATTCTTTTAATTAATCAAAATATGGAAGAGGATCACATAAACTAAATGAAAGACGTTATTAAGTTTCTACTTTACCAATGCTCTAGTTTTTTATTCAAATTTAACAATTAAAGCAAAGCCGCGAATAACGTTGTAAGAGCTACTTTTTGCAAGAACGGGGTTTTTACAGATTAACGTTAACATTACTCTCTTACACTGTTTAAACATCGAATCACCCAAAATTATACACCTTAAGACCGTCAAAATGCGATACAAAGTGTCAGCCAGTGGAAGAACGTTGTAAGTTACTAACAAAATGATACAACCGAACTGGTTTTGCAACGTGGAATAACGTTTTAAAAGCCGCTTGCGCGTAGTGGAAAAACGTTTAAAATGACATCGCGATTGTGGATATGAAACATTTTCCACTAAAAAAAGTTATGAACTGTAAATTTGCAGGTAATTTAAAATTAAAATTTCTTGATATTTTGCATAAAAGTATTTATTATCATTATTTTTGCTAATACTACATTGATAAAAAAGGCGTCATAATGCTGATGTATTTTGACATCAGTGCTATGACAAGTGTCTTCGTTTTGGACCCCATGACACTTTACATTACTGTGATGTCAGCCTTAACATCACTTGACCAAATTGTTATCAGCGTAAAAAATTTAAATTATGTCATCAATGGGATGACACATTGGCATTACAGAAATGGCGCATCGACGTCGGTTTTATAAAGCATGTAATCAGAACGATGACAAACTGTCATCAAATTGAGTCATTGTAATTGACCTTAAGCCAAATTGATAGAATATCATTATTTACTTACCCGTTACACATGTTTGTTTCACATTTGTTGTATTCCGCTCTTTTTAATAGAAAACTCTCAATTATAAGACACCAGCAGCATGCCCGATATGGGTTTCGTGATAATTCTACTTGAAAAATTTTATGTATTTAAGCAAATAATTTAATAAAAATAGAATATGAGAATTTTTACACTGATGACAGTTTGTCATCACACTGATGACATAATATATTATGTCATCATGCTGATGACAGTTTTTCATTGCACTAATGACAATTTATTATTGCACTGATGACAGTCTGTCATTACACTGATGGCATGTCATCGCACTGATGACAGTTTGTCTGTGTTGATGTCAAAATACATCAGCGTTATGACGCCTTTTCTATCAGTGTACACAGACTCTGGCGTCGAATTGATTTCACTATAGTCATGGCATAGATGACGCATAAAATATAACAAAATTTTAGGATGACGTTCGTCATTGGATTGATGTCACTTTTTGTCTCATTTATGCCATTTGTAAAAGCATTGATGTCACAATTCTGATCTTAGAGCATCATCAATATGAAGACGCATTTTTCTATGAGTGTATAAAGATCTCGGCTTCTGCTTATGTCTCATGTCACTTTAAAAATGCATTATCTAGTGAGAATATATGAAAGTGTACTTCAAATTTGCGCTAAAAACTAGAACACTCTTTTTGTAATCACTTTTCATTAAACATAAGGTGTGTTCATTTACTTTACTAGCAGAAACTTGCAACGAGAGAGTAAATTTAAAATTTACAGAGTTTTTCTCTCAATTACTCAAACAAATAAAAAAGTAAATGAATGCTTTACCAACAAAAACTAGCAAGTTTATAAATTCATTTGTTTTGAACTATTTGCGCAAGAATGTTGTTCCTAAATTTTAGAAAAATAAATATTTCCTTTTATTGAAAAACTTTTAATTAAAAATTATGAAAATTATTTTTGTTTTGTAAACAAAACCGTTAAAGAGGTGGTTGAATAATTTTCGCTAGTAAAAATTTTACTATCAGAAATTTTCAACAAATTTTTAGTCTCTCAAAATTGTATGCTCTTTTTTCTTACTCTCGCTGCAAGTTTTTCGAGTACAGCAACACTTACTAGTAACAATTATTGAAAATAAGCAATTTTCGTCTGTAAACGAACACACATATAAATTAAAAAAATCAAAGAGTCTTCTAGATTTTCTGATGAGTTCGGAAATATTCAACTTTCAATAGTTTCTCAGAACTTACAGTTTCTGGCTGCCGATCGTCTCTTAACAAAGAGGGTTTCTTTTGAAAATCTTGATTTAAAAACAAATTATAATTGATCCGCACTAAAATGACAAAAATAAATAATAATCAACATTATTTACAATTTACACGTCAAACTTAGAGAACAATAGCCATCGAAATTTCTAAAACAAAAAAAATAGTATGTCTGTCCATCCTCTTTTTTAGTTTTATAAAGAATTCAAACAATGGCGCTTCCCGAAATAAAACAAAATTCTTAATAATTCCTTTATTACAATTTATTTAATTTTTTGTAATCTTGTAATCAAATTGTTCACGTGTGGCATTTATTTGTTTTGGTTTTACAGTTTTTAATGTTTGATTGTTTGTTTAAGTCCAGGTGTCATCATTTTCATTTGTCAATTTTGTTTTCTCTTTTCAATTTCAATTAATTTTTTCGGTTTGACACCTTGTAATGTCGTGTCATTTGTTTGTTTATTTACGTTTATTTTGTATTTAATTTTCTGATGATTATTTATACAAATTGTGTAATAAGGGGCGTTTTAAATAAATTATAAAGCAACTCGTCGTTAATAATTTATAATTTACCCTTAAAAAGTGTTTAATAAAAATTATCGGAATGAAGTGAGGTTATGAGTATAGACCAGGGTTAAAGGTTAGAGAAATTTACAAAAATTTACTAGAAGCTGTCAAAAGTGGAAAGTGAACAAAGTTCAGAGGATTTTCTTTGTGAAGTTTGTACACAAAATACAGGCACACACAATTTTTTTGGTCAACGACGAAGTCTTTTAATATACATCCTAATCAGTCTAGCCCCTATGCAAATGATCTTTTGGAATAAATTTTCCCCAAAGCTCTTATTAGTGACAAAATTTGGCAAATTTGACAATAACTCCCACAAAGTCTCCATTCCCAAAAATATTTTATAAATTTTAAATTCCATTGAGTGTTAGTTAATGCTAGTTTACACGGTAATACAATATATTACGACTTTGTAGAATCAAAATATTATTAATTTCTCTCCGTGTTAAAAAAAAAATCTGTTGTAAGTATTTTTCATGTTTACACGGTTGGTGTATGTTAAATAAAAGCAAAGATATTAAACAGCTGGGTTAATTACAAAAAATCAGATGGTTGCAGCTTTACAATATTTAGAAAAACAACATAAAATTTCCTGAGTTGAGGTTTGTTGTTTTTGTAATTTCATAAAAATATTACCACCTCCAATAAATTCTGTTAAAATGCGACTCTGGTGTGATGAGAATACAAAAGTTGCTAAAATGGTTAAGAAAATGAACATTTACCGACCGCTTGTCAAATTTTGTATCCGTATTCTCTCTTAAGGCTGAGTTAGGCGAACGTTGCTGTACCCGTAACGTACTGTACCGTACCGCTAGCACGTTGGTGCACTTATAGAACATCTAAAAACGTGTCATATGTTTTCACATACATAAACAAAAAAGCCATACTATACACAAAACAACACAAACAGTGATGGGAAATCAAAAGGTTTAAATGGTGAACGCTGTGCAGAAAAAGTACCAAGTGATTAAAATGGTATTAAAACAGTATTTAGTGTAAGTAAAAAAACATTAATAATTTAATATATGATATTTATATTATAGATTTGCAATAAACAAATATTTATTTTAGCATTCACATACACATTTACATGTATTATTTTGTAAATGTGCATAGACAAAACAATGTTTTGTAACCATTTAAAGGCTTTTGTATATTTCTCATTTCTATTATATGTGGATATGCATTTTTTTATTTTGTATATCTAAGCATATGTATATTAATATACATATGGAAATATTTTGTATTGTAAGTAGTTTTGTCGAAAGTCCATAGATATACTGAAAAAAAGTACTAAAAAAAAGAGCGAAAATACCCGCATACAATTTAATATACAAGCAGGCCATCACTGCCTTACAACTGTCACGTAACGACGGCATGAAATTCTATTTTATACAGAATGAAACGTTACAACTACGGTACATTACATTTCGGTAATCTTTTGCATTGCTTTTCACATACCAAAAAGCGAACAGCTGATTGATACAGTACAGATACGGTACAGCAACGTTCACCTAACTGAGCCTTAACTCAATGCATTTTGCTTTTTCATGATAAGATTTTTCTCAAATATACATTATATATAAGCATGACTAGCTAGTTAATTGCACAAATCGTAAACAAACGATTGCATTTTCTTCTCTGCTTTTTTTTTGCGAACTCAACGTTTTAATGAATTACGCAATGTCCAACAGAAGAGGAATTACCTGGTGTCTTCAAGGTGGACTAGAGGACCTTGACTATTTTGACGAGATCTACTTACTCACCCACACTTTCTCTCCACATTGATTTTAATTGCAAACAACGAGCCAACTCTTTACGTCAGAGGTCAAGCTATCTGAAAGCTCATAGAACTTACTTGTGAGCATTTATACCACTCTGTGTTAAAGCCCTTCAACATCTTAAAACTTCTAAAGAAAATCGGCAGTTTGCCTAACTAAAACACAGAAAATTAATTGATTGATAAAAAAATCCCTGAAAAAAAAATTGTAAAAAGTATCGACGGTAAAATATCCCCGACACTGATACATCGGAAAATCTGAAGTATCGCCAATACATCGGTATCGGAATCGGTATTCGTTACATCCCTTATCGGTATTCGTTACAGGCAATCAATTCAATCTTAAAAATGAAATAAGCCTCCAAATTTTTGGGGGCTTATTTCATATGAAATAAGACATCAATTTCTGAAATGAAATAACACCCCAATTTGTAGAATACAATTAAGGCACTTCGAAACATGACCCCAGGAAATATGGAAAGAAAATGAAATATGGAAAGAAAATGAAATATGACCCCAAATTTGGGGGTATTCTTCATTATGAAAAATCACCTCAAAATTTTAAATGAATTTTAACTCCAAAAAAGTAAGCATTAAAAAAACACAAAGAAGGTTATATTAAAAATTGGCCTGAAACTTAAAATCCCGAATTTCAAAATCCCAAGTTTAAAAATTCAGAATTTCAAAATCCTGATTTTAAGTAACCTGAATGATTATACAGCCTTCGGCCTATTATTTTCTCCTTTATGGTGTCACGAACACTCGCTTCGCGAACAAAGCTTCATTAAATAGCCGGACTTCGACCGGGTACAAAGATTTTCTCCGCTATGGTATAAATAACACTGGATCCACTAACTAAAGCATCCCTGCATAGCCGGCATAAATTCTCTTCATTTTGGTATAAGAAATCGGGATTTTGATACCATTCCTAGGAGTTTTTATACAAAATTTTACAAAATTTATATAATATTTTTTGGGGTCATTTTTCATATCTTTAAATTTACAATTTATATAAGTAAATGACAAATAGCCCCAAAGTAAAAATTCTGATTTTATTTGGGGCCATTTTTCATTACGTGATATTGTGGCAATTTTTCATTTCACTTAAAACGCAAACACACCCCAACAGAAAATGTAAAGGAGCCCCAAAAATAAAAAAATTGGCCCAAAACTGCGTGTTGTTGTGTCTCATATAAAATTTTGGAGTCATTCTTCATTTTCTTTTTTGGGGCCATATTTCCTGGTGTCATTTTGCGCACCGCCTACAAATGATTGTACAGTAGGGGTATAACCAAAATAAGAACCTATCATTACGGTATGGGCAATGTTATACTGATATTAAAAATCGATATCAGGGGTCATTTCGGTCCAAAAACCTTCGGCACCGAATGCAATTTCTAAAACACCAAAAATTTTTTTTTTTAATTTTTATTAAAAAGTAAAAAAATTAAAACAAGCTTAATTAAATAACTTATACATTATTGTTTTACATTATAAACTTCAAATTGAGAGTTCGTGTTGATTTACAGAGCGGAAAAATGTCTTGAACAACTTTCACTGCCCGCTCAGAGCATATATTGCTGCGCTGCTGTTTAAAAATTCTTGATGGCTCCTTGACCCAGTGTTGAAGAAAACAGTTGTGAACGTTATTAAATGTTTCCAATGACTGACTTAAAATTTCAAAGTTTTTTTCATCATAAAAATGGTCCCAAAACCAAACGTCATACCATGCTCCACAAATAAATTCACAAATTGGTTTTAATTCAGTTCGGTAATTTGGAATAAGTATATATGCTAAAATTGCTAGTATAGCACGAGAGTTCCAACGAGCATTGCTTATTGGGGGTATAGATTTAAAATGTATGTATGGAAATATGTTATTTTTTTTGTAATATCTGTATGCTTTGCCGAGCTCATACAAATATTGCATAAAAAAACACGAAATGCAAAGACCAGCATGGCTTTCGACGTTAGAATTATGGATTTCCTGTAAAACTGAAAAAAATTATAAGCTTTTTGAACGCTCGCGAAAAAAGGAAGGCACATTTCTTCATATTTTTTTATGCACTATCTCACTATGATAGGTCCTTTTTGGTATTTGCAAAAAAATGCAAATGGTTATATCCCTATTGTACAGTCTTGGTTTTTAGAATCGCCTGATAGATAGCATGGCTGGGACTTCGTCCGGGCGCAAGGATTTTCTTTTCTATGGCCGAAGCTTCAGTTAGCGATTTGAGATTCTTAAATTTGGGATTTTGGAATATGACCTCAACCCTTGAAAATTCACATATATCAGTATTTAAAATTTTAATGATATGTATGTATGAAATAAGTCCCAAAAAACATTAATTGGAGTTTATTTCATTTCCAAAATTTGGGGCCTTATTTCATTATGAAACAATCACCCAAAACAAAATTAAGAATTATATCATAAAAAATTAACATACTCCCGAAAAGTCGTTGTTGTTATTCTCTGTATGGAAACATGGTGAATAAGTTCAATTTCGATTTCGGGACTTATTTCATTGGGAACTTAGTTTGTAGGGCTTAAAATAATGAGTATTTTGTAAACTGAAAATCGGAATTATTAATCTGAATTTTTCAAAAATCCCTACAAGGATTTGATTATTATTTTTTGCAACAATGAGTGCCACCATTCTGTGTGTTAAGATTTTTTTAAATCAAAAGAATTTATAAAATTACTTATAAAATATGAAAGGCATTACCGTTGAATCTTAAGTGGTCCTATGGTGCTTTTTTAAGAGACTACATATTTTTTTTTACGAAAATTGTTAAGTAAAAATCTATAAAATTTTAATACACAAAGTTTAGCAATAGTTGAACTCTTTAGATTTAATTTTAAACCAATTTGTTATACTGCTCAAACTATCCACCTATTCAATAAATAAATAACCTGATTTGAATATTCAACTCTGTATTTACCTTCATTTAACTAATCATAAGTAAATAAAATCATTTTTTTACAATTATAAACAAATAAAGTCGGAATCCAACACACATACGCACCATAAAAACTTAAATTACAAGATACTCTCTTAAAATAAAATGCCAATAGAGTCAAAGAGGATAAATAGAATTCATATACACATGTACGTTTGTATTGAGTTGAGTGTTACGAGTACCAAGTAATACCCCATTTTATTATCTACCCTAAAAAATCAGCAGACATAAAACCAAACAAAACACAAACAACAAAAGCTACAAAAAACGCACTTTATTAAACGCTTTTGACGTTTAAAACTTGCAAAACATGGACAAAAACATATCGAGTACAATGAGTCGCAATCGTGAAGAAAAAGAAAAAAAAAAGATTGAAAACAAAATTAAAATACTGGAACACTTGGTCTTATGCTAATATTTGGACAAAAAAAAAGAAAAAAAAATAAATATTAAATGAGAAAAGTACTAATGATATTGAGTTAAGATATTGTTGCCTAATACAAAATTTAAAATATTATTTATATATTCATGCATTTGTATGTATGAGAGAGATTTAAAAGAATTCGATCATAGTTTTGATTGGTGTTTGGTCAGATCTTGAAAGAGCACGGCTATCCAGGGTTCTATTTAATACCATCAAAACTAGTAGCTAGATAAAAGTAAGACATACGCCAACCTGTTAATTGTTGAGGATCCTTTGATGACTACATTGTGTCTCTGAGTTTGAAATCTGCTTAAATTTAGAGGAGAGGGACCTTAAAAATACCAGGATTGAGGCTGATTTTTTGCCGTAACCGCAATGTGGCCCCAGGAAATCTGGTCCCAAAAACCAAGTGTCAGTTGACATGAAATTTAGGGCGATTTTTTGTTATGCAATGTAACTTAATTTTTTTAATGAAATGTCACCGCAAAATAATAATAAATGGTCAGTTTAGGGTAATAAAGGGTCCGCAAAATAACTTTTTTTTTTGAAAATGCTAAAAAAAAAACAACTGAATATTTTCTCAAATTTCTTTTTTTATTTGAAAGTACAACCCTTCCGGTTAATAATGGAAAATAATTTCATTCAAATGGCTGCCTCGGCTGGCCATGCAGTAGCCTACACGATCGGTCCAATTTTTAAGCACATTATCGATTGTGTACAGCTGTATTTCACCAATGGCTACACGAATATTGTCCTTTAAAGCGTCAATTGTCTCTGGCTTGTCGGCGTAACACTTATCTTTGACGGCACCCCATAAATAATAGTCCAACAGTGTCAAATCGCAGCTCCGAGGTGGCCAAATGACATCAGCTCTGCGGCTGATAATGCGATCTTCAAAAACGGGGCGCAAAACATCGAGTGTAGCTTCGGCTGTGTGGCACGTAGCGCCGTCCTGTTGAAATCAAATGTTGCCAATATCCTCCTCTTCAATTTTATGGCCCGTTACCGATCGCCATTGACTGTAACGGCCACTCCTTGCTCATTTTCGAAGAAAAATGGCCCAATTATGCCTCTGGACCAAAATCCACACCAAACAGTGACTCGTTTTGGGTGTATCGGCCTTTCAATGTATGCGTGCGGGTTTTCTGTGCCCTAAATGCGACAATTTTGCTTGTTTACATACCCGCCAAGATCAAAATGAGCTTCATCTGAAAAGATGATTTTTTTTTTGGCAAATTGGCATCTTCTGTGAGTCGATCGCAGGCCCACTTAGCGAAGCGAAAACGCATTGGATGGTCAGTTGGCTTCAATTCCTGAACCAATTGGACTTTGTATGGCGTCATACCAAGGTCTTTATGCAAAATTCGTCTCAATGATGTCTCCGAAATGTTCAATTGTTGAGAACGACGTTGAATTAAAGTTGATGGCGCTTCACGCACACTTTCTGCCACAGCAGCAATATTCTCGGGTGTACGCACTGTTTTTGGCTTTTCACGCTTTGGTTTATCGATGAGGATGCCAGTTTCTTTCACTTTTTTCACAAGATAACGAACATACGGAGCTGACGGTGCTTCTCTTCTTCCAAAATCCGTACGCAATTTTCGCACACATTCTGCAACATTACCATGAATTTCAAAGTAATGTCGCAATATTTCCCAGCGTTGTTCAAGCGTATACACAACCATATTCGTTCAGCGGAAGGATAAAACTAATTATCTGTCAAATCAGACATGAGCTAAGTGTTACCATTCACGAAATAAGCACTAGTTGAAAAAAAAAACGTTAGATGGCGAACCCTTTACTTCTTAAGGAAGAATCACCTTTAATTGTTAAATGAATTTTTACCCACAAAAAGTTAAAATTGAAAAAGAAAACAGAAATAAAGTTATATAAGAAATTTAGGTTGGTGTCATATGCCCGACACTTAAAATCCCGAGTTTTCAAATTCCGAATTTAAAAATGGCGAATTTTAAAACACCTGAACCTTAATATCCGAAATAATTGTACAGTTTTGATTTTACAAATCGCGTGATAGATAGAATGGATAAGTCTTCGGAGGATTTTCTTCTATATGGTGTAAGTAAAAGGGTCATCCCTTGGAATGGGGTCGCTTTTCATTTCACTTAAATTTCAAAAACACCCGAAAACACAAAAGAATGAAAAAAAACACAAAAAAAACTCTACAATTATATGTTGTTAAGCTACATATAAAGTTTTGAGGCTATTCCGCATTTAGTGCTTTGGGTCACACTTCAGCGTTAGGGCGAAGCTCAATATGCTGAAATACGTGAGCTACCGCTAGCCATCTCCTCAGCAAGTGGTTAAGGCATGGTAAAGGCAATCATTTGAAGTTGAAAGCTCAGCGAGTTTAGGCTGTAATGTTATTTCTACTTATATACGGAGATCTGATTTTAACAAAATCATCAAGAGTTACATAAAGTGTTGTAGGTTTCATTTAAATAACGGCCTGAGAGATTTTCTGTCGCACAGTGGTTTTAAATATAGGTATACTAAGCATTAATTCAGCGGTGCGCAAAATGACACCAGGAAATATGGCCCCAAAAATAAAATGAAGAATGGCCCTAAAATTTTACATTAGACAACAACACTCAATTTTGGGGTAATTTAAATTAAATTAAATTAAAAAAAAAAGTTTCCTGATACAATTTTGACCTGGTAGATAGCGCTGGGGTCAAGTTATTAACAAAATTCTCCAGTATTTAATTTGTTATTTTTTTAGAAAATTCCGAGCAGCGCCGGGACCATAACATTCTTAGGAATAGTATCAAAATCCCGATTTCTTATACGAAAGTGGAGAAAATTCATACGGGCTATGCAGGGATGGTTTAGTTAGCGGAGCCACAGGGGAGAAAATTCTTTTGGCTATTTACAGAAGCTTTTGTTAGCGAAGCCATTGTAAGTTATACCATAGGGGAGGAAATACTTGCGCCCTCCAGAAGGGCGGCAATGCAATGAAGATGAGATATTTAGCGAGACAGTGCTCGTTATACCATACAGTAGAAAATCCTGGTCCCAAGGCCCAACCATTCTATCTATCGTTCGATTTTTAAATTTGGGGTTCATATGAACCCAACCCAAATTTTTAAAATAAATTTCGTTGTGTCTTTTAATGTTAACTTTTTTGGGGTTAAAATTCATTGGGGTCATATTTAATTTTCTTTTAAGGGGGGTTTTTTTAAATTTTTTTGGGGTAATTTTTCATTAAAGAAATTGAATTATGAAAAATAAATTGAATTATGAAATTTGGGGTCAATTTTAATTTTTGTATAGCGGCCATATCTCCTGGGGTAATATTTCGTAGCGCCGATTAATTCAGGAAAGCTTATTGCTATCGATATTTTTATTTTTTTTTTTGGAATAACTATTCATTATCCCCCATATTCATAAAAAATATTTTAATTTTATAGCAGGCTTATGAAACAAAGTTTCTATGAAATTTTTTTTTAAAAACATTTTATTAATCAAAAATATTTTTTGTGAATTTGGGGCAAGGCGAATTCATTACAGGTGATCCTAAAAGCCCTGCGGATAACTTTTTTCCTTTAGCTTTATAATTGTTGGATGTCAAAATTTTGTTTATTATCTTTGTTTCTGTTTTGATTTGTTTCGGTTTTTACAAAAACAAATTGCTTGTGGTTTTTGTACGAGTTGTACTTGTTGTACTACAGAGATTACCTGGAATGAATTCGCCTTGATTTGGGGGTAAGTATTTAGTAAAAAATATTCATAGAAAATATTTTTTTTATTTAAAAAAGAAGAGAAAAGTTATATATACGTTAGAACGTACCCCAAAAAATCCCTGTACACCCCCTACAATACAATACAATTTTGCAAAGTGATTTCGAAAAAATATTTACATACTGAGTTGAGCAACACAGAACAAATTATTAATTATTCTCCAATCACCAAATTTCTACCAAATTCATAATATTCATAAGCAAAAAATTTGTTGATTTTGCACCTTTTACCAAAATGATTATATTGATTACTAAAAATTGTAAAATTGTGAATATTTTTTTTTCAATAAATGATATTTTTAGTTTTAATTAAAAAATTATCAAAAAACTTTGCCACTTCAAACAATGTGTTTAAATAAATATTGACAATTCCCAACAACAATTCTACATGTTTAAATTATTTTATTTTAAACGAAAAAAGTCAATTAAGATTTTTTGTTATTGAATTAAAATTTTAATTGAAAATTTATTTCAAAACAACTAAAATGTTAATTAAATCTAAATTAAATTTTTAATTTTCTTTCAACTAAAAAAATAATTGATTCAATTATCACATTAATAAAATTTAAATTCTTTTTAAACAATTTTTTTAATTGATAAAACACATTTTTCTGGGAAGGAACCGCCTGTTGTCAAAATGACACTGCCCAAGTATGTATATAACCCAAGTCCTCAAGGGGGTGGTCCAAAAGTACAAAGATTTGACGGTTGTCCGCATTGGCTCTGTCTTCAAGGGGACTTATAAAACTTATTTTAAAATATGTATGTATGTTTGTACTAGCAAAAAAAAAACAAAATATAAAGTATTTTTGGCGAACGTAGAGGTTGCCTTTTTCAATTTTTCAGCTTAAATTTGGGATTTATTGTCCGATCTTAAAGTATAACACATCAAAGTTTTTGTCTCTGCTACGCAACAGAAGCAGCTTTTGCAGTTGGGTGTTAAATAGCGCCTATCCACATAGTTATTTGCTAGAATTAATAGCTACATACGATATATCTAAATATGATAGAGAGAAATTTTTTAGATGGTACAAATTTTTCCATGTCTAACTATTTTTTCTATGTAAGTTCTGGGTTACCACCCATTTAGTGGTCTCAAGACCGCCGGTCGAAGAATGCGTAAATATAGTTAAAGCTTACTACAAAAGTGGTGGTTCAAATGTGGCAATTTTTCGGGTGTGATTATAGTTGTCATAATCGAACTACTGTGCATGGAATTGGCAAGATTATAAAGATACTTGAAGAGACTACAAGCGTTACAGATGTCGTTAGGCCATTGCAATATGCGCACTACGAACATATCGCTTCTATTAGTGAAAGTATGGTGGATAGTCTTGCTCAGAGCGCTATGATAGTATGATAACCGATTTTTTTCGCCTGTCATTAAATATTATGTGCTGGACGATATGTGATTTTAACAAGACGATGCCACGATCTACAAAACACGACTAATTTTGGCTTTATTGCACGGAAAGTTTCCAGAACGCGTAATTTCACACTTTGGCAACGTTAATTGGCGATCAAGATCATGCGATTTTAAAGCTGTTAGTCTCTTTTTTGTGGGGCTACGTCAAATAACGTGTCTATGCGGATAAACGTTTTAGCATTTGAAAACTTGAAACTACCTCAAAAGAACAAACGAATCCTAGTGGCGGTTATTTATATGTAATTGTATATCGTGCTTAATAGCAAGGTCCAAGCATTATAGTGAAATAGAAGTTTTATCGAAATCCCTGGATAACCCTTTACTACACAGAAAAAATTATTTTTCCAAAAGAGCGTTAAATATTTTATACAAAATTATTAAGACTTGAAACCAATAGCGCGTATATCATATTTTTGTATAGTTGTCAACATTTATGTTGCTAAAATAAAAATCAATCAAAAATATTAATAGAAACAGTAAAAAAAATTTGTTGGAATTTAAACAATTTTCAAAGAAGCATTAATTTTTTCTGTGTAC
Organism: Pollenia amentaria; assembly: GCA_943735925.1. Classification (NCBI taxonomy): domain Eukaryota; kingdom Metazoa; phylum Arthropoda; class Insecta; order Diptera; family Polleniidae; genus Pollenia; species Pollenia amentaria. The sequence goes on along the minus strand of OX031007.1, from coordinate 178,187,868 downwards.
GTTAACACTAGGGTATTCAAGCGATTAACCATTGTTCGATTAATTTTGGGCGGTTGACTGTTCGAACAATTTAAAATTGCTTATTTTCGATTAACGAATAATTCGAATAACTTATGTCGGTTAATCGATTAGTCAAAATTTTAATTTTTCACAGTATTTGTTGATTTTTTTTATGAAAAAGAACAATCCGGTACGGGAACATCATTTGAAATGTGGGACCAAAAATATATTTAAATTAGACTTGTACTGATTCACCTGTTATGATTTCGCCTTGATCTTTTTTTTTTCAATTTAGAAATACAAGTTCTACAACGTTTAGAAAAAACCCTTAAACCATTGGATGTGGCTTTGAAGGAATTAAGTAAAAATTCCGCAGCATTTATTTGAGGCAATCATAACTTTTCTAATTAATACTTTGATAAAAGCTTATAATTTAATTGCTAATGATTTAATGGAAAATCTTAAAGGTAGGCCTAATGAATGCCGGATAAATGTTTCAAATGCCCTTTTTTGCTTCTTAACGCAGGAAGATTTCCTTCGAGTAACATTTTTTTAAAATATAGTAATACAACTGAAACCAAAGAGTTTGGAAATAATAATAATATAAAATTATATAATTTTTAAGAATGTTTAGTACAGACTTTTATCACATTGATTCGAATGAACAAGATGAGACTTTTGACATGATTGAAAACCACCTTCTATCTGACCTTTACGAGGCAATTAAAAGTATTAAAAGTGTTAAAAAATCAAACGGAGATTCAAGTTCTATAATGGAAGACTGCCAATTTTTAGAAACAACAAAAAGTACAGTGAAATTGGATATGCCTTATAACGCTTTACTTTCAATCTCTCCAAGGTTAACAATAAGTGCAAGAATCTTCTCTAAATTAAGTTTCATAACAAAACAAAAGAGAGAAATCGTTTGAAACTTAAACATTTTAAAGTGTATACACTTTTTGAAAGAATTTTTACGAAGATGCGCTTAAACTTTGATGTTTCTTTTATTAAAAAAAATTATCCTTTTTTATTACATGAAGTACATTTTGTTAAATTGTTGTTACTTTTTTAATGAAATCTTTATATAATTAAATCTAATTTTTGGTCTTATTTCTAAACTAGATAAAATTAAAATTATTCGATTAACAGAATAATATTAAATTATTCGATTATTATTCGATTAAAATTTCACCTCGAATAATTATTCGCGCAATTAATCGATTAATACAAAACCTCGATTATTTTAATACCCTAGTTAATTTTTATTGGCAAAACAGGATAATTCTAATCTGATTCTGATATGGTCCAGAGAATATTCATTTTGGGCAATCATATAATGGTCTACCGCAATCTTAATACAAAATTAAATTTCTGTAAACCGGTAGGAACTGATGGAATCATAATATGGTTGCGAAGACACACAGTACCATCAAAGCAACTTAGCATACAAATGTTTCCCATAACGATTCATATATTTGAAATTATTGCTTCAAGGAGTAATATTATTATTCTGATAACTATAAAATGGCATTGGGCTACTAAAATATAAATGTAGTTTTTTTAGTTTCAGGCGTTTATGAACTCAACGTATAGTTGTAATAATAATATACCAAAATATTTATAAAAGTTTTATAAGCAACTAGCATTTGTTGACGTATTTTTAAGCCCAAGTTTATGTTGCATTCACTCAGGACCATGCATGTTTAATCTTATGTTCATAGGTCCAATATTAACGAAAATTAAAAAAAGTACCAGTTAAAGAACGACAAAGTACTAAAAAGATCCCTCTAACAAATTCTCAATCACTCAGCATGTTCACCTTGCATGTTTTATTTTATGTTTCTAGGTCCAATACTAACGGAAATTTAAAAAGTACCAGTTGAAGAACACAAAGTACCAAAAAGTTCCCTCATAGATTCTTATCGACTCAGGATATTGCATGTTGAAGTTTAGATTTCTAGGTCCAATATTAACGATAATTAAAAAAATTGCCAGTTGTAGAACCAAAAAGCAAAAGTAAGAAATCAAATTTCCCGTATTTCCCCTTTTTGGTACTTTTTTTCCTCCCATTGAAGCATAAAAAATTTTAATATTGTAGTGGGAGCCCATAATTTAATACGTATATGTCAATGAATAAGACAAAATATTTTGTAAAAAAAGTACCAAAAATAGTTACGGTTTTTACCCCTTAAACGTCCGAATCTCGAAAAAGTACTAAATTTGTATTAGGATATTTTAGATAAGTTTCAAATGTGATACAACCCTTATTTCTGTGTTAAAAGATAGATGGGGTGACAAAAGAGTACCAAAATACAGGTTTTACGCGTTTACTCCGTTAAAGGGCTGAATTTCCAAAAACTACCAGACACCTATCCGCTTATTTTTCTAAAGAACAACAATAAGTGCTAAATTTTTTCTGTACCTCTTTTAGTTTTGGAGATATAAGGTTACCGAATTTTGTGTGTTTACCCTTTTTTACCCCCTTAACAGTCGAATTTCCAAAAATCCCGTCGTAGTGGATCGATTTGGGGAGAGTAGTTCAGACGTATTTTTGACGTCATTACACAACATGCAATAGTCATTATGGCTTTGTAGTGACGTCAAAATTACGTCAGAACCACATGAGCATGTGGTTTTTTACATTCCGTGTACTTAAGCCACGTAGGAAGAAGAGTTGGTAGACCACGGACAACTTGGAGACGTTCCATTTAAGCCGAAATCAGATCTATCGTGTTAACATGAAATCGACATGAATCGAGTGAGATGGAGCATAGATTATGGTCCGAATAAATATATACAATCAGCAGCAAAAGTCTGCGTACAAGCCATTGATTTGTTTTTCAGAACTAAAAAAGTAAAAAAAATTTTGTGTAAATCTATAATAAAAATGAATTTTATTTGTTTATTAGGATTAGTTCTAAAAATATTTGTAGTTATTTTTAACGATAGTTTTTAACTACTAAAAAAGGAACTAACAGCCTATTCAAAAAGGCATATGCAAAGTCTGCGTACAAAAATTTTTTTTTAATGTTTTTTGTTTTAAATTTTTAATTAAAAAAAAACAAAATTATTCTATGAGTTAAATTTCAGTTATGTATTTTTTAAAGCTTTTTTGTAATAGTTCTATTCCTTAAATTTTTAGTAATGACTTTATAGACTACCAGACTATTATCTTGTATAAAGTCATTCCTAAAAATTTTAAGGAATATAAATTTTACAAAAAAGCTTTATAAAATACATAACTGAAATTTTACTCATAGAATAAATTCGAAAAATAAAAAATGTTGAATATAATAAAGTTGCTTATAAAAAGAAATAATTCCCAATATCTATTTCAAAAAAAAAAATAATATCAAGTTGAAATTCGTTTTCGTTAGAGAACCTCCGCTAATCGTTTTGGCGTAGAGTCGACTACCTACGACGCACATTGGGGCCAAATGAATGAAAAGTGGCGATTAATTCAAAATATGAACTTTAAAATTCATGATCGTGTTTGGTACCGGGTGAAAGTGGATAAAATTCTGCATTACTAATTGCAAAAATTATACTTTTAAGTTGTTTGCTTTAGTTGAAGTGAGCACTTAAAGTTGAATAATTGTTATTTTTTTTGTGCATATTGAAAAAAAGTGAAAATTTTGATATTTCAATTGATAATTTTTTCTATTAATACTTCTAAAAGTTAAATTTTTATAATGGAACCGTCAACTTCAGGTAGTTTACTATATAGTACATGTTTTTTTGTTTAAATAAATGTTTTAAAAATATTAAATGTTAATAAAATATAATTAGCCCAAAAATGGGCTATTTTTGATATATATATGGAGTTTCAACAACTTTGTTCGTGAGCTTGCGTAAAATCGTCTATATAGTGTTATAATATCAGATCTCAACTAATAAACCCCAAAATATTTTTTTGCGATTTTTTGCGATTTTTGAGTTATGTTTGTTTTTGTGAAATAACTCAAGATGCTAAAAATCCACAAATATGAAAAAAAAAAAAACAAAACAAAACATCAAGTTGTTTTTACTTTGTTTTGTCATTATTTTCGTTATAGTAGTTGTTATTGTAGCTAAAAAATGTGTTGTTAATTAGAGATGGGGGCGTGAGTAACTTTAATTCACGCATGCTCACGTGATTGCGTATGTTTGGTTTATTTACTATGAATAAAACTAATTAAATTATTTTACATGCGTTTATGATATTTCAATGAATTTTACTTAAACATTTGTTAATTTTAAATTATTAGAAAATTGTATATGGCACAAGTGCACTATTTTGAAAAATTGAAGGAGGTCACGCTCCCATCCCTATTTATTATTGTCATTTATTTGAGTCCTACATAATAACTGTTGGTCATATACATGCATCATACGAGTAAAGTTTTAATTTTGTTTTAAGCTGGTGATATCAATCTACTAATATAATGATAATACATTTTTAAAAATTTCTATCCATCCGTAGGGTATTATTGATTCGGTACTGACACGTTTATTTATTGTTTTAGCTGTCAATGTTTTGTGATGTGATGTTACATATTTAAAGTGTTGTGAAAGTGTAAATTATTCGGTACAAATATGCACACAATATTAATTGTAGTTTCTAGTGGTATTGAGGTCAACATTGAAAAATTTACAAACTTCGCTAATAACACTGCCAGGCTATTTGTGAAAAAATATCCATGGTACTATATGCCTCCTACTCTTCACAAATATTTTATTCATGGGCCTGAAATTATATCATTATCGCCATTGCCAATTGGTCAGCTAACCGAAGAGTCTCAGGAAGCCAGAAATAAAGATTTTAAAAGTTATAGGGAGAATTTTGCCCGTAAATGCAGTCGAGAAAAAACAATGGAAGATATCTTTAATAGATTTCTCTTAAGTTCAGATCCGTTTATAACAAGCATGAACAATAGTTCTAAAAAGAAAAAAGAGCTAATGCCAAAATCTGCATTGGAGTTGCTTGTACTTCCCAGCAATCAAAATAGCAATGATGAAGATGAAGATGGAGATGAAGATTAAGATTATTGTAACGAATTAATTTATGATTATGAAATTGAATGTGAAGTAAATACTAACATTGAAGGTAATAATGATTATAATAAAAAATTGTTGTTTTCAAAAAAAAAAAAAAAAAAAATAGAATAACCGAATTTAATTAAATTTTTTTTAAATAGTGTGTTTATGGTTATTTATCAATAAAAAAACAATTAGATTTTCAAATGTTTCATTTTTGAGCAAAATTTTAAAATTTCGAGAAAAAAGGTATGATTTTAATTTAAACATTTTCTAATAGAAATACATATAAAATATTTATTCCTTATTATTTTTAAAAATATTACTTATTTTCTTAAAGACCATTTAGTATGCTTTAATTTGCAATTTAATTGAATAATTTATAGCGCACCGTTCCAAAGTTACAGCAAAAAATGTGAAAAAAGAGGATTTTTTACAGAACACAAAATGGCCCATAAAGGGTTAAAAAATGTGTTTTTTCACTCTGTTTTTTTTTAAATGTTGGTTTTTTATGTATTTATAAATATCCATTAATAAAAAATATTTTTTTTTTTAAATTACGACTTCTATGAATTAATCGCCACTTTTCATGCATTTGGCCCCACTGTGCGACGTCTCTTGAACGGAAATTTTGTTACATTCTTCATTTATCGATTTTTTAATGTTTGCTTGGAATAAATTTTGTGCTGTCGTTTACGAGGATCCAATAAATCCTATAAATGTTCTATGGGATTTATGTATGCAGACTGCGGTGGGGTTTTAAGCTGTTGTGGGACATTGTAGAGTAGCCAAAGCTTCGTATTATGAACCGTATATTTTGGGTCGTTATATTGTTAAAACATGTAATCGTTACCCAGGTTCAATTTCTTTGCGCTGGGCAGCAAATTTCCTATTAATATATGAAGATATACCTTAACATCCATTTTAGAAGTAAAAAGATCCAAATTTTCGACTCCTTGGCACGTAGAAAGTCTCTGCAGTCACTTGTAAATCGTCAGAAGCGAATTTCTTTTGCCAAGAATTTTTTACAGGCTACGCAGATATCCTAAACGTAAGATAAAAGTTTGGAAAAAAAATATATAAAGAAACGTTAAACTGGATAAATAGAAATAAACTACTATGATTTTACTCTTTTACTTCTCCTTTATGCTCTCACTCGTATTTATAACAATAAATATTGAAGAAGCTACATAGAAAGAAAACAAAGACGCAAAAAAGCTAGAAAAAAGGTTGCGCTGGGTTGTGAAATGAATGTATTCAGATACAGCACATTCGAACATTAAAACGGATGGTACCTTGTATTAACAACCCAATCGAAAACAACACCTGGTTACGTTTTAAGGTGGACTTAAGTGGTTGATTCAAACTGATACGCATACATCTACAGTATGTACTATTAATGCAACATACTCGTACATATACATACAAACTTTTATATTTTTGTATTTCAAAATACTTAAAATTCATAAATAAATATTCATACAAATGTTTGTAAAGAATCTAAACGCTTCTTATAGAGACTTTTAAATCGAAACGACGTTATAGTACGCAAATGTGAAATATCAATAAGAAAAGGGGCAAAATAAAAAAAAAAAAAAAAAACAATGAGACTGATTGTCGTCAATTGATAAAAAAAAATTCGTCAACAAGATTTGGAAGGGGGATTTTTTATGTTGCATGTTTTAATTCTTATTCAATAATAATCATGGGTCAATTATCAAATATTTATAATGACTTTTAAACACATTCGTATATTTTGAATTTTTGGTTTTATTTTTTACTAATTGGAGGGATCATTTATCGATAAAGTGTTTCACAATGAATAATAAAGATTTGTATTATGCACTTTATGTACATCTTCCTAAAATTTATTTTAAAAGCAACTTTTATGTGAATTTGAGTAAAGGTGCCAAACATGTAATAAAACAGTTCCATTTGTTTACACACTAGTCGCAAATATATTAATTCTAAGGGAAATAGAAGTATCTTATTTGTATTTGAACAAAAAATTTGCAAAATTTTATTAAAACTCATTGTTAAACAAGTTCAATTGTTATCTTTTAAAAATTATTTCATACGACAAATTTTGTTAATGACGTGTGGCGAACATTCGGCATGACTAAAAATATATTTGAATTTTGTGGCCTTGAACGAATTTTGTAAGTTATAAATAAGTTCATAGTGTGTAATTGTTTTTATTAAAAAGGGGTTTTTATCACATTTTGCTATAAAAGATAAACTAAAAAAAATTCATTAAAAGTATAATTACATTTATATTAGGGACGTAGCTAATACCGATATATCGGCGATACTTCAGATTTTCCGAAATATCGGTATCAGCGATATTTTGCTGTGGATACGACGATACTTTTTATATTTTTTTTTTGGAGTATTTTTGAACAAATAATTAAATTTTCTATGCTTAGTTTTTGTATAGCAACTAAGAGAAATCACATACTAAAAAGCAGAGCATAAAATTAAAAACGGAACAATAATAAAATTGTTTCAGATAATAAAGGAGTCAACGGAGATGGAAATAGTTCGAAGTCCCAAAATTTGGTGGCTGACTAACCATTAGCTCTAAATAAAATATTTAATTCTTTAGAAAATAATGGAACCTATTGTTTATCTACAATGTTTGACCCTCGAGACAATGGTCGAATATTTCAAACACAATTGACTTTAATCGTACCGAAAAAATGTCTTATTGAGCTACTAAACATGTCACTACATTCCGAAAGTGTTGAAACCCCGGTCACACCTTCAGGTGGTATAAGTTCTGATAAGTCTACAAGAACTGGTCTTTGGAGCGTCTATCCATCCCATTCTGTGATTCTGCTAAACAAGAAGTCTAGGATGGGCAAATTGAAAAAATATATCGCTATATATCGTATCGATATTTTTTAATAGTATCGCTATTTATTAATTAAAAATATCGATGTATCGAATGTATTAAGCTGAAATTATTACCAAATTTCAATACATATTTACATAGGTACAAACATATTACATGTAATTCCATTCTAACTTTTTTTTGTTTCTTTTAATTTCAAATTTACTGCCTGTACCTCGATTTCGAACGAAACTTTCATTCGCTTAATTAGAAATAAAATAGCTTTCGAATCGCAAAAGTATTCGATCACGACTGCCGTAATTTGCTCCCTGGTCTGGTTCAAACGGACTTGCGAAATCTTTTATCTTCTCAAAGGTTGAGAATACTTTGTTTTTTAAACAAAAATCTTATTATTATTTTGTCAAAAAATTTTCATTCTTTTTTAATTTTATCATGAGTTCAAATTTAATTTTTTGCTTTTAAAATCTTATAAATATCAGTTTTAAATATTAGTTATGAACTTATTTATAACTTACAAAATTCGTTCAAGGCCACAAAATTCAAATATATTTTTAGTCATGCCGAATGTTCGCCACACGTCATTAACAAAATTTGTCGTATGAAATCATTTTTAAAAGATAACAATTGAACTTGTTTAACTATGAGTTTTAATAAAATTTTGCAAATTTTTTGTTCAAATACAAATAAGATACTTCTATTTCCCTTAGAATTAGTATATTTGCGACTAGTGTGTAAACAACTCTATAATTTACATTTTACTCTACTGGAGTTTTGTTAAGTTTAACTTGAATTATATTTCAATATGCGTATCGTTATCGATATCGGCAAATAGCCTTATTGTTACATTCCTAATTTAAATTTTGATAATTTTAATTATGGATGGTAGTGCTCGTATATTAGCTCTTGTTTTTTAATAGAACATGTATGGGAGCTGTCATAAAATAAGTTCCAACAAAACGACGCCACTTGCAGAATCAATTTGGTGAGAATTTTTTTTCCAGAAATGGTCCTGTTTACTGGTCCCCTCGTTCGTGCATTTTAACGCCTCTGGATTACTTATTATGGGGATATGTTAAGTCATTATTTTTTGCCGACAAATCAACAACTATTGAATCATTGGAAGCCAATATTCAAGCCATCATAGACGCCATACAGCCAGATTTATTGGAAAAAGTAGTCAAAAATTTGACTGATCGAATGGACCATGTAACTCGTAGCCGCGGCAGACATAGGCACATTTAAAAAATAAATGCCATGAAATTATTTAGCAGATTATAATAAAAAAAATTCATTCTTACAATATTTCGGTCTTGTATTATCATTTGAAGTTCTCATGCAGCTAAATAACATCGTATATAAAGATCCCCTCGAAATAGGGAATTTAGCACTATAACAAAAATATGGAAAATTAATGTCGCCGGATTTTGGTCAAAATACTTTCTCTACATAAGATATGTCAAATCGGTTTTCTATTATAATTAGGCCCCCCTTCGAAATACAGTGCGCCCTAGGTTACTGCAACTCATAAAAGCCAAGGCAGTTGCATTAACCGAGTCACAAATTCTTATGGGCCAATTACATTTTTTTAATATATATTGTAAATATTGCACGTTGGGGCAGGTATATGGGGGTTCTTGGCAACAATTCAATTTTTAAATTTGCAATTTTTAAAATGTCTTTCTTTCATTTGAAATCTTATATTTTTCTGCACTTGACTACGTACTTTTTTGATTTGACTACTCACCTTTTATTGACACAGTGTTAAACTTGAAAAATTAATAAAAAAAATATTGAAAAAATTATAGTGTTAAGTTAAAAGCTTGTAATAAACGCTCAACAATTTTAAACTAGTTTAACCATGTATATTTGACCGACTCACCTTGTATTGAGCTGTAAAAAAGTGATTTTCTTACCCCTCCGAAAATAAAGCTTTATATTTTTTATGAAGATTCCCAAACTATTTTGGTTCTAGCGTTGACCATCCGTGAGCTAGTCCATTTTTAAAAAAGGTATTTTTTCAGTTCTTCGAATTTTTTTTTTATACTTTGCTCCAAGACGACATAAATAAAATTTGGAGTCATCAAAAAGAGTTTTTGAAGCAGCATCTATCTAATTCTATCTATTTTTTTGAGAGTTATGCGCATTTTTGACAGTTATTTTTGCCAAATTAAGAAAAGTTAAAAGTCAATGGTCAAAAAGTTATAGAGGAGCCCCCCTATTCACATATAACAACTTCGCAGAATGGAAGTTGAACCAGTTTCAATATTTTGCTCGAAAAGTGCCTTTTTGTGCAATTACACGCTAAATATTTTTCACCGATTTTAATATTTTCTAGGTTATGTTTTTAATTTTAAACTTTTTTCCAATAAATATTAATGTAGTGTTATTAAAAATAAGTAGAACATATAAAAAAGTACCTAAGGCGTTAAAATTAATAATTTATTCTTAATTTACTAACAGTCACTTAATATTTAAAAATTATTTTCAAAAACTTTTGATTTTTTTGCCTAAAATATTTGATTTTTCCTCTTTAGTTTTTATATTTATTAGCAAATATATAATCCCAGTACTATTGGTGGCACCCGTTATGAATACCCGTAATAAATAGTCAATCTCAATATTAAACTTTTAATGAATTTTATATATATATATTTTTTTTGTTAAATTTTTCTCAATTTTTCGAAGAAATTTTTGCATATTTTTATATAAACTCAATCTAATAATTGTTCTCTTCAAAATGATGTACATAACGTTCTTCAAAACTCTGCGGTTTAATTGATGCCACAAAATACAGCCTTTTGCCCCAATGTGCATTTCTTTAATTATTTAAACACAAGTATTAAAAAAAATAACAAACAAAATACAATACTCATTCTTAAGCTGCGAACTCAATTGTGTCTTACGTCGTAGGAATGTAGGACGTATCGCCGTAAATTCTTACAAACACGTTCAATGGACCCACCATTTCGTCGTAAACATATTTTGGTTATTGTAAAATATTATATTAGAAAACTCAAAAGTTGTGAATATAATATTTATTTTTTGCTTCTTTTATTTTGCTTTTAAATATTCAAGTTGAAAACGTTGAAAAGTTGAAAAAGACTTTTAAGGGCCCTGGAGACTATCAAATAAATCGATCAATCAGTGTATATGTGTTAGTGTCGTTTATTTCAGCCTTTTTTGAAGACGTACAAATAAACAATCACAACAGGAGACTATTTAATAATCAGCCATCAAATAAAAAAAATCAAATTTTTTTGATTTTCATCAAGCATTGCCGACAACGCGTATGTGTAGCCGAAAAACAACGACTGCACGCACACACCTATGTGATTGATGTGATTATTTGATAGTCTCCAGGGCGCTTTAGACAGTTTTTTGGTTCTAAGTATCATCTTGGTGGAAGGCAGCTGGAATTGGCCGTTAATTTCTTAAATCTTGGGATTCTACTTGATTCGAAACTTAGGCCCTAAACATGTACAACGCAACGCAACGCCAAAGAATTACATTGAAGAACAAACAATGTCATAAATATTTTGTAATTTTGTTGTTAATTACTACCAAATAAACTGAACGGTTAATTAAAAATTGGCTATTTTCGATTAAAGATTAAACCCGTTAATTTCTGTCGATTAACCGATGTACCAAAATTTTGAATTTTTTGTAGTAAAGGATGGTTAAATTTTAAGTGACGATGTTGAATGTGAACCACACCTAAACGTCAAGCTGTTTTCTGCATTTTATTTGACATTTCTTAATTTCAGACTAACTCAATTTGAACCATGGAAAGATACACAATCGAGCAACGCGTTAAAGTTATTCGGGCTTATTATGAAAATGGGCGTTCAAATCAAAATGCATATCGTAAAAATTATCTTCAGTGATGAGGCACATTTTCACCTCAGTGGATTCGTCAATAAGCAGAATTGCCGCATTTGGGCGAATGATAATACAAGAGTGATTACCGAAAAACTAATGCACCCACAAATAGTGACTGTTTGGTGCGGTTTATGGGCTGGCGGCATCATCGGGCCGTATTTTTTCCAAAATGAGGCCGATCAGGCAGTTACTGTGGATGGTGCTCGCTATCAAGAGATGATAACGAACGTTTTATGACCCAAATTGGAAGATATAGATATGGACGATACGTGGTTTCAACGAAACGATGCCACTTGCCACAAAGCTAACGAAACTATGGCTCTTTTGCGCGAAAAATTCAATGGCCGCGTTTTCTCACGTCGTGGCGATGTTAATTGGCAGCCAAGATCATGTGATTTGACACCGTTGGACTTCGTTCTTTGGTGTTATTTTGAAAGAAAAGGTGTACGTTGATAAGCCAGCAACAATTCAAGAGCTAAAGGATGAGATAATTCGGCACATTAATGGCATAGAACCTCAATTATGCCTCAGCGTCATCGAAAATTTGGACCATCGGATGGAGGTGTGCCGCCGAAGTGGCGGCGGCCATTTGGCCGATATTTTGTTGCATACGTAATTGAACAATAATAATATTCTCATAATAAAAAGAAATGACAATAATTTCCTAAAGAATTTGTGTTTTATTAAAAATTAACATCGTTCCTTAAAATTTAACCACCCTTTTTTTATAATATAGTTTTTATGTTTTGAATAATTTCTTTCGTCTCATATACATAACGTACGTGTTTAGAAAATATTTTTTCATACAAACCAAGAAGGTGTTCAGTGATCTTCATTTTAAATGCTGTCAACCGTTTGTTATTTTACGCACTTTTTATATGTATCCGTTTAGTTATTTGTTTCTTCTCATATCTTCTCATTTCAATCTGTTAACAGATTTAACTTAAACAATTAAGTGCTAAATTAAAACAGGACTCTTATGTCATAATGGAAGATTTAATTTGTTTAGAGAAATCAAGGAAAAGGACTGAGAAATTAGATATTCTATATTATGGGCTCCAGCATCTACGATAAATGAATGAAATTTTTCCAAGTCAAGTTTTATCCAACCTTAAGAGAATAATCGCTCAAATCCTTAACATTTAGACTAAATTATTTGTCTAAAAGATTATTTTTTAAGATCTCCTCAAACTATTGAAATAACTAATGAAATTATCTCAAAAATACATGATATGTATTAATTAAAAAAATATGTATTACATATTTATGAATTATTCTTTTTTTTTTGCTCGTTTTAGTTCAAGAATTGTTATGTTTGTCGTGTTTTTTTTTGTACTAATAAACTCCAAATAATAAATAAATATATAAATAAACTTTATAAATCGGTTAACTGATCAATAACAAAATTAATCGATTAAACCAAAACCACGGTATATTAAACCGATTAAAGCAAAATCCCGATTAAAAATTTAAAATGTATGTAAGGATTATCTTCCATAGACATATAAATAAATACGGCGGAAAAGGTAAATCATTTGATGCCTCTCGACGGCTTCTCTATGGACGCGTCCTGTTACCATTCACTAGGTCAATCTTGAATCCTTTCAAGGTCCAGGCATTGACAATACCGATTTTCCCAAGTGGGACTAAATAAATATTTGTCAAAATGGAAAAATCGCTTTCGACCAATATATGAATAAATAATCTCGTTTCTCTTTTTCGAATCCCCTAAAACATTGTAAAAGTCCAAAAAACGTTCGATATAATCGAATTACCAGTGGTGCGACTCACTAACTTTTAACGATCCGACAATCGTAATTTTTAACGATAGTGTGTGTGATTCTGTAATTTATCTTTAACGATTGTAAACAGCTGTAGTTTTTGTAACATCTCTGTCTACAAAATGTTAAAATTAACGAAAAGCACAATAGAAAATAAGGTAAAATTAATGAAATTGTGCTTTATTTACTGTTTTTATATATCATTTTGTGAATTTTACGTTTAGAATTTTGTTTTTGTTCATAATTTGCTTTTTTTTGTAGATTTTGAATTTCGAATTTGGTTTTTGTTCATACATATACATTAGAGCGACTCAAGTTGCATGGAAGCGAAATTCGTGCAAGGTGTACCCCCTCAAAATGAACCTTGGACTATTTTAAGATGACATTTAAACTATTTCGGCTTCAGCTTTGACCTCTCGTGAGCTGGACCATTTTGAAAAAGGGTCTTTTTTTATGCATATTTTCTTAATTTGAGAATCTGTTTCCTTACCAACATATACAATATGGGTATCATAAGAAAGGTTTTTTTTAAGGCGCGTCCAACTTTATAGACAGTTTGTCCAAGAACGATCATTCATGTCCGTATTTTTCGGATATTTTGTAAAAAAAGAACGGTTTTTAAATTTTTTGTTTGGGTTTGTTTGTAATAAAAATGCCAAATTAACATATTTTAATCTTTAGTCGATTTAATTAAATACGGGTCTCAGCTGTTTTTGAAATTCGTGCTAGTTCGCGTTTTGACAAAAATGCAATGGGGTGGTAACCCTTCGTTTTAAATAGGGCAATATGGGTATCAAATTTTTTCTTTTGCCAAGTACATCATCTTTGTATATAAATAATTTAGAAAGGCATTTTAATCACGACACAATGTACAATTGTATTTACATTTTTTTTAGCTTAAACCCAACGATATTGAAAACTGATAAACTAAAATTTACAATTTGTATTTTATGCATGAATTTTTTTTTGCAATTATTTTTGCAAAAATCAAAATTATTTACATACAAAGATGATGTACTTGGCAAAAGAAAACATTTGATACCCCTATTGCCCTATTGTACTTTTTTGTCAAAACGCGAACTAGCACGAATTTAAAAAAAGCTGACAACCGTATTTAATTAAATCGACTAAAGATTAAAATATGTTAATTTGGCATTTTTATTACCAACAACCCGGAACAAAAAATTCAAAAACCGTTCTATTTTACAGAATGTCCTTAAAAAAAAGGACATGGATGATCGTCCCTGGACAAATTGTATATACAGTTGAACGCGTCTTAAAAAAACTTTCCTATGATACCCATATTGTATATGTTGGTAAGGGAACAGATTCTCATATTAACAAAACATGCAAAAATAGATCCTTTTTCAAAATGGTCCAGCTCACGGGAGGTCAAAGCTGGAGCCGAAATATTTTAAATATCATCTTAAAAAAGTCCAAGGTTCATTTTTAAGAGGGTACATTGAGCACTTTTTTTGGTGAGTCGCTCTAATATACATATGCTTGTATGTATGTATGTAAGACGTCGGGCCTCAGCCACTTGAAACATAAAATACACTTTATCGAATCAATAAACACAACTTTAATTATTGTCGTTAAAATAACGAAAAAAACTGCGAATATCGTTTAAAATGTTACTGAATAGCAAATTCGATAAATTTTCGTTATATTTATTTTAACGATACGATTAGTGAATCGCACTACAGGTGAGTACAAGGAAAATAATTTCATTTGATAGTCTTCCTTGCTAAACTTAATTATTTTGCTTAAAGTACCAAGCTTGACTTTAAGCAAATGTACTTGGTAGTTCATCCGTACTTATTAAGATTATATCTAGTATTATTAAAATTTTTTTTTTAAATTGTATTCTCAGCTGTTCTCTAACAAATCATTTATAATTACAAAAATACTCGTTTTCGTATCTGATAAATTCTTGCACATGCCAAATAAATTTTGTCTTTACAAAAAGCAAACAGAATCCTATTGAAAAAATTTTGTTTTTGTTTTTCTTTAGACACAACAATTGCGGTTGCCTGACCCAGCTTTCATAATGAATATAATTTAAAATTGTTGTTTTGTTGTGGAACAAAATCAAAAGACATCCACCACAGTTTCCAAAAATGAAACACATCTCCAGGTACCGCAATCAAGGAAATAAATTGTAAAAGTGATTGCACTTTCATTTGCTGTTGTTAGTTTTTTGCTTGAATTATTTTTATTGTTTTGAAATTTGTTGCTTTTTTCCTTTTACAATTTCGATTGTTAAAAGCAGATGTAGACGAGTCAATGTCCGAGGGAGCAGAAAAAGTAAGAAATCACTGCACTACACAATTTTACTTACAAAATCCTTAAGAAATCCAAATATTTGTTAGCATCAAGGGATGTTGTTAACAGAAAATGTTTAAGGATTTGTGATGACGTAGTTCAATAAGATCTTTAACACTTTTAAAATATATTGTTGTAACATATGAAAAATGTTCTTTATTTATAGGGGTTGATGCCACCAGGGCAGCTGTCAACTTTGTTAGAATAACTGCCAAACATGCAATTATTAATATACACACAAACGCAAGCGTACTTGTACTCATACCACTACATCTGAAAAACACCAGATTTTTCGTAGCATACACCATGGCAAAATCAAAACAATCGTAAACACTAGACACCCCAGAAGAACCGGTGTTTCTAAAGGTATTTATAAAAAAAATTTACTTACGAAGGCAGAAAAAAAAATATTCTTTACACAGAAAACATTTTCAGTAGTTTTTTTTTTAAAATTAAAGAAATTGTTTTAAAGTATTTCAATTTAATAGCAAATTTACACTCCAACGAAATCTAGTACTTTCGAGATTTCGAGTCAAATCTAGTTGTTTTTGGCTAGATTTCCCGTACAAAACAAAATCTCTACTCCGTGACTAGATTTTGACGAAATCTATTCGAAATCTAGTAGTACTTATGAATGCAACTATGTTTTTCCCCATAAAGCACTAAAAACTACTTCCCTGCACAACAAAAAAATGACATTTTAACAAAAAAAACAAAACAAAAACAATAATAGCTGCTTGTTAAAATTGTTAAAAAATTTAAAAATTTCGTAAAATAGTAAAAAAAATGCAAATGACAAATAATATTGATAAAATAATTGAAGTTGATTAAAAAGAAAATGCAAAGTAAATTTTTAAATGCCTATTTCTTTATATGTAAGTATGTGTTACACAAAAAACTTTCAGTCGGCGGTTTTTGTTGTGAAAACCAAATCTCGCTAATGTCAAACAAGTATAATGTAAACAAACTAGATTTGGAGGAAGATTTCAAATGAAATCTACTAGATTTCAATTTAATGTAAATGCACTCTAATTAATGTGATAATGGAATCAATTATTTTAAGTTGAAACAAATTAAAAATATAATTTTGATTTAATTTACATTTTAGTTGCTTTGAAATAAATTTTTAATTAAAATATTAATTAAAGAACAAAAAATCTTAATTGATTTTTTCGTTTAAAATAAAATAATCTAAACTTGTAGAATTGTTGTTGGGAATTGTCAAAAACTGAGCTATATTTAATTAAATCAATTAACATATTGTATAAAACGGCAAAGTTGTTTGATCATTTTTTTAATTAAAATTAAAAATATACTTTATTGCAAAAAATCCCTATTTTAAATATTTAAGAATTTTTAATAATCAATATAATCATTTTGGTAATACGTGACAAGTCAACAAATTGTTCGCTTGATTCTATGAATATGGTAATTAGAAACAATTTTTAATTTTTTTTTTGGGTAAGTACTTTAAAATTATTTTTCAAAATTTTTTGGTTTTGCATTATGTTCTTCTTTTTTGCTTGGAGAAAAGTCATGACTCTGTGTATCAAGGCAAGATTTTTTAAAATTAACACCGAAACATGATATTTCCCAAACATTATTTGGCGAACTCTATCTAACAGAAAACGCTTTTAAGATTACCCTCGTATGAGTTATCCTTTTGCCAGGAGAGTGCTTGTAACATGTATGAGCATGACAATGTCTTTTTTCTTCAAATCAGTAAAATAATTTTTAGATTTTTTTCAACTGATTTTAGATCTTCTATTTTTAGCACGTTTGTTACTGCTGCCTTTGATGATGGTGGTAGTGTGGTGCTCCTGTCTCCTGTTTTGAATTCAAAACATGATGGTAAAGTGCGCAAATGATTTTGTAGTAAGTGCGCCACCAATTTCTAGCAAGCTGCCAGTTACCAAATCTTTAAAAATTCTATTAAGTCTAACAATTTGCCTGTTGCCAAGGAACAGATGTTGTTTGCAGGAAACATTTGTATCTGTATGTATTTGAAAACAAAAAATTTTTTGCAATGTGTGTTTTTGGGGTATTGTTCCGGATCTACTAACCGGTGTAATTAGTTTTTTTGCGTTTCTTTAAAAATTTTGAAAGGCACAGAGTGTAAAGGTGACATTTCCTTTAAAGACTGGTTTTTTATATTCAATTGATTTTTAAAGCTGTGGAATATAGAATGAGGTTGTTCCAAAAGGTGTTTGAATGTTGGTTTAATTGGATTTTTAGTTAAACATTGCGGCTGTCTTTGAGTTGTATGTTAATGTAGTTTATCACCTGGGGAAAATGGAATGGCTTAACATTTTTTTGATAAGTATTTTTTTGTGTATATCAGGAAGCTAGGAAATACCCTATAGTTTCCTTACGTTAAATTTATTTAATTTTTATAATCGTTTTTGGTCAGATATTGAAAATATGATGAGTTAAGGACCGGGTCTCTATATATACTAATTACTTTTTCGACAACCCTGATTATTAAGTTTCATTTCACATATTTATGAAAGTGATGACCATTAAGGAGTGACCAATATTCCACTTTTTGACTAGATTCTTTAAAACATTCCCTTATCCGAGCAGTGGATAATTTTCCTACACAGAAAAAAGTTTTTATCAATTAAAAAAATGGTTTAAAAAGTATTTAAATTTAATTAATGTTTTAATTGAATCAATTACTGTTTTAGTTTTTTTTTTATTTTATTCAACCTTTACTTTTTAAATTTTTGTATAATTTATTGAGCTTGAGGTTTTTTTTCTTTTTATATAAAATTTTTTGTTACATTTATTTTATAACTCCAATATTTCGATACAGCAAAGTGTATCATCATCGGGGAAACAAATTAAACCAACTTACTTTTTTTTAGTGAAAAAACAATAACAATCGTCACATAGAAAAAATTCTTTAAAATTAAAAAAAAATTTTATACAAATAATCTATTACATTCTAACAAATTTTCATTAAATTATTTTTATGAATACAGGAAATTTACAACATGAAATTAATTAAAATTTTATTGATAATTTTTCATTCTTGACTGCGCTGAGATTTGAACCCAGGCTTTCACGGACAGGTGGCCCAGGCTATTTTCGATTGTAACCACACAAGGTCTTCAGTGGGGTTTGCCGTCTTTACTCACTCGGCTATTGAAGCCGGATGACGTCAATAGTCAAACATCAATCTTTAAACCAAATGGTATTTTACCTTCGTAGATCAAAATTTGCTTTTGAATGATTGATTATCTATTTTAATTGATTTACATGTTCTTCCTAACTTATGTTTTTTTGTACTTTTTGTCAAGAATTCTTCTTGAAGTCCAAAGTACATTTTTGTTTTTCATGTTTTTCGTCTTTCTTTTTTCTTGTTGACCTTTTTCAACACAACTCGAAGGACAAATGTAAACATAGTTCGTGCCTTAGCTGTTAACAATAATTAGTATTGTGGTTATAAAAAAAAAAAAAAAAAAAAAAAAAAAAAAAAATTATTTAATGAAAATTAAATTCAAGGAACTTAAGCCTAATTAAAATATCTAAATTTGGATTAAAAACCATTAACAGTTCAATAAAATTACCACAATACTAATTATTCTAAAAAATTTTTACTTTCCAGTTTTGTTTTTATAAACTAAATTTCTATAAATTTGTGCTACATCTTCCGTGTCCGATTTAAAATTATTCCTTAACAAGTCTGGTACCTTAATGATTTGTTACATTTCTAGCATATAACGTCGCTTATAATTTTTTTCTGTGTTTAAAATTTATACTTTCTCAAAGTCCAGAGCAAAATTTAAACTAGCACAGTGGGTTGTTAATGCTGTTTTTTTGTGAAGAAATATCCCAAAATTTTTGATTTGATTTATGACCTGCAATTCTAGTTTTCAGTTTATTCTTTGTCGTACCTACATATACTTTATTGCATTGTTCAACAATATTTACCTTACAAGGTAGTATTTTATAAACTACATTCGACATTTCCAACTTGTGTACTTTATCTTTTGTTTTAGTGAATGATTTACCAATTGTATTATACGATTTATGTGCTATTTTATATGTCTTTGTGTCAAATATGTTCGACTTTTCTAAACGTTCCGATATTTTGGGAATATAACTTAAGCCTATAGTACACGGCATGTAAAAAGACACATGCGCATGTGGTTCTGACGTAATTTTGACGTCAATGCAAAGCCACAATAAACATTGCGTGTTGTGTGATGACGTCAAAATTACGTCAGAACCACATGCGCATGTGTCTTTTTACATGCCGTGTACTATATATAGGCTTTAGTGATTAGTAAATTTTCGGTTCTGTAATTATACCCGACTTGTTTGCCCTATGGTTATTGTATTGTCTTATTAAATTTAATATCAGTTCTATTGGAAAGCAATTATCCCTCAAAATATCTTATATTTTCTTCAAATTTTTGTTATGAAATTCCAAGTCACTTATTCTCAGTATTCTTTCTATAAGAATTTTTGCAGTATTAATTATAACCAGGGAAACCATAAATATGCAATTGCATGTTTTCCTCTGTCCGACCAATGAATGCAAAAACAATATATTTATCCGTTTTAGAGCTTGTAATGAATTTTGGCATCGATTTGTTAGTGCAAATTTTTGCATATTTTACCTTTTACAGCATTTTTTGAATAATTTAGTTAAAAGAGCATTTTTGGTGCAGTTTTTGTCTTTTTTAGATACAAGAGCGTTTGCAGCAAATAATATATTTTTTTTTTCAAAAATCAGATTTTTCTGCTTTAAATATCTGTCTGTATAGCCAACATGTTGCTTTTATTTCGCCATCAACATTTAATTTTTACTCTAAAATTGTAAGCCAAAGCAGGTTTTCATTAAAGATAAACGTTATTTTAAGCTTCCAAATGTTATATCTATATAAGCCAAAATGAAGTAAAAACCAATTTTGTATATACGTTTTTGGCGATGTAATACATAGAAATCTGAAATAACCTTTTAAAAAACCGACCTACTCTGCATCACTTTTTAAAGTGATATAACAATGTCCATCCGTCCGTCTGGCTGGTTGTCTGTCCATGTTTATTTTGTGCGCAAAGTCAAAGTTAAAATTTTGTAGATAATTTGATCAAATTTGGTTAATACTGTAAATATTAAAATAAAAAATCTAAAAATAGCTTCAAGTTTCTTTTAAATATCAACATTAATAAACAATTTAGCGACCGTTCCTGAAATCCCTTTAAGACAAAAAATCTTATATGGATGTTAATATCTAGATAATATTCGCCACAAATAACTCTTATATGAATTTTGACATCATAATATAACTTTGTTTTTGTGAGCCCATTACTGCCCTTCGTTTCCAAATAGGGTAAAATCTCGAAAATTCGTCTGGCGTTTGGGCTTTACCGATTATAATTTTAGGATTGTGTTTTTTTTATTGCAAATGTTTTTAAATTGTGGAATATTTTGTTTTCAAATGAGAAATTTTTGATTTTTTTTTTTTGGCATATTTTTAACAATTTTCAAGGCATATTTTCGGGGTTTTACTGCATATTTAATGCGCATAAAACGCGTTTTTTAGAGCATATTTCTGGTTTCCCTGATTATAACTCTCTTGGGATGTTTGGAGAAATAATTAGTTATTCTACCAGCAGAAGTAGGTTTTTTTTTTTTTTTTTTTTTTATTTTTTTTTTTTTTTTTTTTTTTTTATTCAAACAATATTTATTTAAGATACAACAATATAATGAATTGCCTCAGCGTCACTTGGACATTATTGAGGCGAGCTGGCAAATATTTAGTCTAATTTAACAATTAAATTAAATACATATGTGTATCAAAAGAGAATAATAATAACATATAAAAAAAGAAAAAAAAAAGGATGAAATTTATTTATGTATAAAAAAAAAAGACAAACTTAAAAAACTTTACAAAAATTATATGAGAAGTGTTTCTAAATTACGAAGCAAATAGCTTTTCACTTTATTTTTGAATACAGAAATTCTTTCAACATTTCTTATTTCTAGAGGGAGATTATTAAACTCAAAACTACCCATATATTCAACGCGTTGTTTTGTAGCTTCCAACCGGCATATTGCTGTCCTGAGATTCATGTTATTTCTGGTGTTAAATCTTGTTTGGTTCGTTGAAAAGAAATTGTGTGGTGGCCAATATTATGTATTGATTTAAAAACGTAAAGAAGTAACTGTAACTTATAGAGTCCGTTTACGGGTAAAATTGTTGTGGAAATATTCTTATACAGTGATATTGTAGAATATGTTAACGGCAAATTGTATACAGCCTTCAAAGCTTTATTTTGAGCCCTTTGCAGCGATTTTAGTTCATTACTTTTTCTACTTGCATATACCATAGGCAAATAATTTAGGTGGCTATGTATTAAAGATTTATATAGTATCAGTTTCGTTTTCTTAATAAACCTATTTTTAAACTTGTTAATAAATCCCAGAGCACTTACTATTTTACTTTTTAGATTCCATGACAAATTATTCTGAAAATAAACTCCAAGATATTTAATTGAATCGCTTTCAAAAATTTCCCCTCCACCAACAAAAATGCTAAAGTTTCTATTTTGTATTAAATACGGACGAAATCTTAGTAGTCTTGTTTTTTCAGTATTTAACACAAGTTTATTAAGTCTTATGAACTCACCAATTAAAGCTGCATCTTTCTCCATATAGGCTCTCACAACTGCTTCATACTTATATGGGTAAAAAAGACATATATCATCTGCATACATATAAATTTTACACTGAAAAGCAATGGTCCTAGTACACTTCCTTGAGGTACTCCATAATCAACCTGATCTATTTTACTTTTGCAAGCTTCTATTGCAACATATTGCCTACGGTTTGTTAAGTAATTGTTTAAAAGTCTTAATGCGTCTTCATTAACAACAATCCATTAATAATTTTTCCCTTCTTCTTATCAACAAAGTATCTCAATATAGAATTTTAAAGTAAATTTAACGTCCGGCTGAAATGAGTTAAAAGTTTTCAAAACATTTTCTATTTCCGATTCTTCAATAAGGCAAAATAAGTCGTCAACATATTTTGCCAAAATTTTTGCTGAAATAGTCAATTTTGAAATACAAGTGTCTAATAATTTCTCTTAAAAAAATTTTTGCTATAATAAAATTAAAGCAGGCTGTCAAACAATTCTGGGAATTTTAGTTCTCATGTTGAGTTTTCATTTTTATTATAAATTTTTATATTAATTCGAATGTGAATTCTAAGTCAAATTACAAAGCTTTTATACTTTAAAACATTTTGTTGAAATTTTCATTCAAAACTAATGTGCTGTTTTTACAACACCTCAGTTTTTTTTGAGTATTTTTCATATAAATTTTGCAGCACGTCCAATCACTTAAGTTGTGAAAACAGCACCTAAAACCCCGGGGAAAGAAATAATCTAATGAACAGACAACCATTCAGACAGCCGGACGCACGGATATCGTCAGATCGATTCAGAAAGTGAAACTAACTCGATCGGTATACTGAAACAATATTTTTCAAAAACACAACAACCACCCAACTTTGGTGTCTTGGGTATAAAAATTGAGTATATTTCTACATAAGAACTACAAATATCTTTAAAACTACTACATCAGCTTCAGATACGATTTCACTAATAAATATCTATGATTTTACAGGTATGAATATGTCAATGATTCATCCTTAAGCAAGAACATACACAGTCAACAGTGTTAAATCATGCTTATCCAATGAATTGACGACTTCAACCAGAATTTCTTTCAGAAGAATAAAATAAAAAATACTACCGAACAGCTGCCTCATTGTTAATAAAAAAAATCTATAAAAGAAATCTCTGTAGTAACTTTTTTGTCACCTCACTTTTTGTGCCACTATAATTTGGCTTAACAAAGGCAATTCATTTTTTTAAATGTAACAAAATGAATATCCTGTTTATAGCCTATTCATGCTGAATTATCCTGTCAATACCTTGGCATTATTATAGTCATCATCATTTTTTGTATTTTTTAAAATCTATTGTCAAGATTTTTTTTGTTATTTGGTTGCTTTGAACACACTTGTGCGTATCATTTTAACGAACTTGTTTTGAATCGATCGTTGAAATACTTTTTATAAATCAAATAATTATCCAAAGGAAGTTTTATCAAGGTTAAATGTGATTATTGTTATTAAATATAGTTAAGCTGATTTGAAATGGTTTATTTTATAAGAAAGGTTAACTAACAAAATATTTAATGGCTATTTCGGAAATAATTTTTATGATTTTGGGAAGTCCTTTAATCAGGGATACAGATGCAGTGTAGAAATAATAAATAACGAAAAATTTAATTCTAAATCAAAGTAAAGGATTTTACGTAAAGGATTATTTTTAGCCATAAGAGCATTTCGGTATCAAAATACTAACCCTTATTTAAAATTCCTTTTAGAAAAGATTGACCAACAACGACTTTTTTTTTTGCATATTAGATCCCATACGACTGAATCTAAAAAGAAAAAATCATTTTGCTTATGCCGGCCATACACTACACAAGTTCAGTGCTCTAGTCTGGTACTGCTTTAACGAAACTTGTTAGTCTTTTCGTTTATTTGTTCATTAAATTTTTAATTATCTTTTCGTAGGATTCGATTTTCATGAGTCTACTGCTGCTTTTAATGCGCCATAGTTCAGGCGATTCTTTGCATAATTCTAAGAACTTTGTCCCGAATATTTTGACTGCTCTCATTTATTGTAGTCATCTTTTAAAACCCAAGACAGAACTGAACTTTTAAACATATGCTACTACACAAGTTTACTGTAGAGTTTTAAAAACCTGAGCAAATATCAAACTCATTTTGATTTATACTCTGTTTAATCCCTAAATAGCAAAAATACTGCCATACACTACACAAACGCACTGTACAGTAACAAACTTGAGCACTAAACATATGCAGCTTTAAAAATAGAACAAATCTGATTTTTGTTTACCTAGTACATATAACAAATTTGTCTCTTGTTTTAATCCGGACTAAGCGTTAAACATTTTCCGAGACTTGCTGGAAATATATTTTTTTAACAAATCTGAATCGTTAAAAGAGTTGGAAGGAAACATCAAGTAGACCATAATCGAGGCTATACTAAATGCCACCTTATAAAATCAACAAAAAAGCATTACGTTAACTCACCAACTACACCTCAACTAAACACAGAAATATCTCTTCTCGTCCCATGTATAATTATTGTTCAGGATAAGAAATACTTTAAGAAAACCTGTCATTCAAACAAAATCTGATTTATCTTTTTAAATTTGTCTTAATGTAAAACTTTCGGATTTTCGCAAGAATAAGGAAATTTTATGTGTGCCCGGGAAAAATCAGCATCCATGAAGTCTGTGGGCAAATTCTTGCAGTCGTGATCAAATACTTTTTCGATTCAAAAGCAATTTTATTTCTAGTTCTTTAACTCGGTACTGAACGAATCGAAAATATTTTTTTTGTGTTGTGAAAACTCAAATAAATGCTTTACAACACTGAAAAAATAATTTCAATTCGTTCAGTATCGACTGAAAGGATTAGAAATAAAATGGCTTTCGAATCGAAAAAGTATTCCATCACAACTGCCAGAATCAGCCCCCTGAACATTCTAGATTTTCTTTTCCGTCCCCATTTGTATGAGGACTAGAGGAAATAATTCATAATTTAAAAAATCTTTAAGTCCAATTTTATTATTATATTATTTAATATGGCTATTCTCTTGCCAAAATCCTAATAAGGGAGGGAGGTCCTGTGAAACAAAGTATTTAATTCAAATTTTGTCCTCCTAACTCACATTGTGTGAACGCTTTTGCGCTTTATCCTTTATTTCGGAAGGAAAAAGAAAATTAAAATTTAATGCAAAAGGAGTTGGTTGCTTATATCCCAATCATTTATAAGCTTGCACAGAAAAATTTGTCGCCAATTTTTTTTTCAATTAAACCATCAATCAAAAATAAAATCAGTTTTAATTAAAAATTTAATCAAGTGAATTAAACGTTAACTTATATCAACAACATTACAGAAAATGTTGTTAGTATAAAAAAATATTTGATTGATACTATTAATTTGTTTACTGGCGCAAATTTAATTAATTTTTTTAACTAAGATCACAAATGTTTTAATTGAAATTAATTTAAATTTTTTTTCTGTGTAACTTGCTGAATTTCACAACCAGAATTCTTGAAACTATTTTAAATAGAAATATATAATTACATCATACACGCAGAGAAAATATGTAGTGACATGCAACAAAACAATTTGTAACGAACAAATTTTAAACAAATTATTGTTACTTTTACCATATTATTGTCACGCACAACTAAATTAAAGTTAAACTAGTAATTCCTCAGCAACCACATATTATGGTTGCTTTCAATCATATCATGGTTAATAATAACAATAATACGGTTTCCCATAATAATAGTATGGTTGTTTTTTTAACCATAACATGGTGCTTTTGGAATGAAGGAAAACGGTATTGTTAATCCATAATCATGCAATTACTAGTTCAAGAACCTTACAAGCGGGGCTGCCATCGGGAATATCTAATTGCAGAACGCCGAATGATGAAAACTAAAAATCTTATAATTAAAAGGCAAACAACATATAATTCGTTTTAATTGAAGCACTTTGACCTTGGAAGTCGGCTGAAAGAGAAGTTGCAATGTTTAAAAAACTCTTAAAATTATACCTGTGTTATTATATCGATAATAATAAAACGATTATTACAATTGAACTCAGCGTACTCGAACTAGGTTTGCTCGCCGCGTGCCCCGCCTTTTACAAAAAAGTTGTGGATTCGAGCATAGTGTTTTATAACAATAACATGTTCGCAGACAATCATAATATGGTTGTGCTTCTTGATGGAGGACTTATTTAACCCTAACATGGTTACCGGTGACACTAATATGTTTAAAGTTGCCATAATATGTTTAAAGTTTTTCATTAAAAATAGTTTTATTAGAGGTGAGCATATCGAAAAATGTGTTCTCTCTTCGTGTGGTCTACAGCTTTTCGGGGGTCATTGAAAAAACCTATTTGAACCATAATAAGAAAAACAACCACACGGACATCACTTAATCAACGTCCCTTCTTTTAAGGGTCCAGAATATATATATACTTTAGACCCTTTAAAGTATATTTTGGATCCTTAAGAATCTATATTTTAGAAATAACAAAAGAATTGACATACATATAAATATCCTTTCCACCTGCGGTGAAGGTTATAAAAACGCATATAGTTGTTCCATTCCCGGAATATGACTTTAGACGCAATAAATGATTTTATGTTAAATATAAATCTATGCTCAAAAAAGCATTTGCGTTTCTGCTGATGTGTATAACACATAAAAAAAAATGTCTCCACACCCACCTTTTAGTATACCGATTGACTCAGAATCTCTTTCTGAGTCTATCTTACGATGTCCGTCCATCCGGCTGACTGGTTGATTGTTGATGTAACCTTGAGCGAAAAGTACAGGTCGCAATTTGATGAAATTGTCGGAAGGACGAGGCCTACAGAAAACGGTGAGAATCAGTTCATAATTTTACGTGACCCGCAAACAAACTTCTTTCCGAAATATTATGTTGCTATTTAGATTAAATTTGGTCCAAATTGCTTTTATTGTAATCTAAATTATCTTACCATATCTTATTGGAATCGGTCCGGTCCATATTTGCTCAATGCTCCAATACAAATAATACTCCTAAAAATTACTTTTAATGCTATAACTTCCTCATAAATGTTATCGTAATACCAACATTTATAAGATAGCTAGATACAATTTACGATAGCTAAATACCATGTCATGACATAATGTTGTGCTAGTATGTCCAAAATTAACCATAGTTCGGATATATTCCACCCTCCTAAAACCACTTAAAGGCAAACAAATCTCAAATATGTAGATGAAGTTATCTAAATAAAAATTGGCATAAAGGCATTTCACGGCAATCTTAACCTCATACCATAACATTGTTCTGTCAGGTCCACGAAATAGGGTACACGTTTTTTTCCCATAAAATAAAAAATATTCAATTCTTATGTAGCGTTTTAAAAAGCCGTTATTTACTGTTTACAATTTCCTCTGACTGTCGTCTAAACTTTATTAAGTCAGCTCGTGTAAAGGAATCAATTGATTTAATTTGTTTTATTTATTATTCCAACTAAATGAGCCAGGTGATCCAACCTTGTGTTCGGTCTAACAATGACCTTTCTTCATATTCAACTTTTACATTAAACAATGTATGAATATGTGTGTCATCTTTTGCGGTCCCGAGAAGTTTTTCAATAACAAAAAAAAAAAAAAAAACAATTCTTAGAAGCAATTCCTTTTTCTGGCTTTTCAAGACATTTACTTCAATGTTATTTCGGTAATTTAATGGTTGTATAGTATACTTTTGTCCTAACTATAGGGCTTGGTATGTGTGCGTTGTTGTTTTTTATCCTGTGCGTTTGCATCAAAGTATTGGTAAGAATTATTAAGGATCTATTTTTCTTTTTTATTGTTATTGTGCAACACCGGTCGGCCCGTGGCAGTGATTTGATTTTTGTTTTGTTGTTTTTTTATACTATTGTGCTTAGAAAATATCAATACTAAGCAGCGTTTCTTGATACGATTTCTTATTGTAGTAGTTGTAGTTTTTCTTGAATATGATCCTTTTGTCATGAATATCACACATCAGTTTCTTTATGAATGCCAGTAGTAAATGTTTGTCTGTATTGTTTTTGGGCTTCTGTAATTGTTTAAGATTATTTCAATTGTAATTGATCGATTTTATTTTGTTGATTTTGCTTTTACATTATGCAACGTAATGCATTGATTGCAGTGTGCTGAAAGGTGTATGAATTTTTCAGATGAACACCGGGCCTTTCAAGCAACGGTGTTGTGCAAGAAAAATTTTTAGGGAATGTTAGGATTTAGTTGATTGTTGAATATTGAAAAGTAAACATATATAAAAATAAACCTTCTGCGAAATAAAGATGCGTACATCTGATATTTCGCTACTGACATTTAAATATCATTCAAGAGAAATTTAGGAGTCTTTAAATGGTAGAGCCCTTTTAAGGTTCTCTGATCAATTGTAAAATATCACTATAAATGTTTATATAAATAAAAATTTAGTTAAAAATTATAAATTTCCCGAGAATTCCCAGGGACGATTTTTTTTATAGTCCCGGGAATAAAAACACAGACTTTTTTTGGGAGTTTCGTTGCAAATTCTTTGAAATTAATTAAGATTTATTTATTTCGAAAAAAGTGTTTTAAAACCACATTATAATAGTGGAAGGGTTTGTTTGAGCCGATTTGTGTAACTCCTTAAAATAACTTTAAAATTGCCGATCGACTCAGCATAACTTTTTTGATTGATCTAACGGTGTCCATCCGTCCAGCTGGCTGGCTGGCTGTCCATGTAAACTTTGCGCTCAAAGTACAGGTCGCAATTTTGGAGATAATTTGAACCAGTTTGGCATGTGGCTTTTTATTGTCATGAGGACCAAGCCTATTGAAAACTGTGACAATCAGTTTATAATTTCACACATCCACCATACACAATTCTTAAAGGATTAGAGTCATTGTGACCATTAACCATTTAGTTGTGTTGGTATTTAGATTAAATTGGGTCCAAACATATTTTTTGCAATCTTATTTATCCTACCATCCCATACAAATACCACTCCCGACAATAGTTTTTAATGCTAAAACATTTTAACGTAAAGTTTTTTATTGTGTACAGCAGAATAAATCCTTTTAAAAACGTTTAAGCCAAAAACTTTGAAATTGCTTACATCAATTTTTCCTATACAAACTGAATGTATTAATTTTATAAACTTATATTTTACACTTTTAAAGCACTTCGGATTCTTATTAATATATTTAAAATTGATATTGCACAGAAAAAAATAATTTTCATATTTGAATACGAAAATCGCATATATCATTAAAAAAATTGTTGAATTTTCTGCGATAAAGATTTTTGCGGTATTGATAAACAAGTTTGTTGGTATTGTTATTGAATTTTTAGTCAACAACCAAGTTTATTGAGTCAGTAAATAGAGTTGGGCCTCAAAATAATTTTTTTTAACAAAATGTTGTTTGAATTATTAAACGAACGAGCTCAAGGTGGAACTTGGTTTAAATATGTTCTATTTATTTATAATAAAAATACAATAACAAATTATATTATTACTAAGTTTGCCGAGCTGTAATAACGTATACCTTTACCGCGTTGTAATTAATCAGATTAGAGTCTCTGGTGGGAATCGAACCAACAGCCCTCACGCAGATATACAAGATTACTTCTTAATAGCCTTGCGGGCAGAATTGCCGTTTTTGGTTATTTCTAACCAAAATTGGTTATTTTTTTTCTCAATGTGGAGATGTGAATATTTTTTTAATTTTGGTTACTTTTTTTCTAAAATATAAAATACGTATGAATATGTTTTTCTTGATACACTTGCAATTTAGGTATTTTAAATTTTAACCTTTTTATTTACAGGGGGGTTATTGCGTATACCGATTCGAAGGAAATTATTTACGACTTCGAACAATGTATACTTAGCCCTACGATTTTCTCATTATTTAATTCAAATGAACGGAAGTTTTTATACTTTATCGAATACAAAAATTCCTTTCAAAACCGTTTCCAGATATTTTTTAGGATTTTTGCTAAGAAAAAAATTGCCAAATGTGATTTTTATAGTAGAAACTACCATTTCTGAAATTGGAATCAAATGAAGTTTTATCAATGGAGGTTTTCAATGAATTTTTTTTAAATGAGCGTAGTTTTTCTGATTTTAAGAGTAGTAAATATAAGTGGTACTTAAAGTAGAATCGATTTCAGAAAATGACTGAAAAAGTACACAAAAGTAGATTTTGTGTTTCTAAAACCTTGAATATAAGGAAAATGTACTAAATTTGAACTATTTCCAGTAGTATATTTTAATATATTGATATACACATAGGCATTTTAAAGAGTTTTCAAAAATAAATTGATATAAAATCTATAATTTGAGAAATTACGGAATTTACTGTAAGAAATTATATCTAATAATTTGGCAATATTTGTAATTTATAAAAAAAAAGCATTTGACTGTCAGTCATATACATTTTCCCCATTGAATTAACGTTCTGAAATCGAATTTGCTTATATTCGTTATAATATTATACAATGATTCATACAATATTTCAAATGGAAAAATTTTGAAACAGTGATTTTAATTTTAATTTTAAAATACAATTTACAAACAAGAGAAATAAGTTATACCCATTTTAATAATATTTTAGATATATCTAAACCCACAAAACGTAAATGTTCGTCGCCAAAAGAATTTAAAAATCGCCACACTAGACAACCCAGCCACTGACAGTTAAAAAGCGGAAAGTTATTTAATTTTTTAATATTTTTTTTATTTAATATAACTGTGAAGTACAAATGTCGTACATATTCATAAAATATTCAAATAATTCAATTTATTAACTTCCAATATACTACATTTTGTATGCCAATTTGACGGGTTTAATGTGCTATTTTAACAACATTTTTTAACAATTGAACGTGTAGTAAAATTTATATGAAAAAAAAAATCAAAAAACTGAGTGCTTTTCATATAAATTTTACTACAAGTTCACTCACTTGTATTGTGAAAACAGAACAAAACTCTTACAAAATAAAAATATTTTTAAAAAAAAAGGTCTCTAATAAATAAAACCGTTTAATTTAAGTTTCTCCATATTTTTTAATATGTACAAGAATTACATTTCTTGTTTTGTTTTCCTAATTTGTAATTAATATTTTCATATTAAGTGCAAATAACCTTTGCCTTACAATGCACCTTAAAATAAATTTTTAAGATTTTCTCAATTAACAAAAGGCTTTCTAATTTGGTTATATTTTTTCACATTTGGTAACTTTTTCAAAAATTTTGGTTGTAAAAATTGTATTAGTCGTGGCAGCACTGCTTGCGGGGCACCTGTTTTTCTATTTAAAATCTTCGACTGACATTGAATTAGTCGAATCGTTATTAAATTATTTATGTATTTGAAAATCTTATATATATATATATATATATGTATATGCAAAAAAATGCACAGAATAATCTTTGCCAATTGCTAGCTGGAAAAGTGTGGATACCTTCTTTACATTGTTATTAAACGTTAAAAAAAAAACATTTGAATATAATTCTGGCCTCTTAAAATTATATTTCTTTTAGTCTTTGTTTACACTATGAAAGTTTTCTTTCAGAAAGTCTGAGTGTATTGGTGAATATCATGTTCTCTACCCTTCTCACCACTTTTTGAAATAGTGTAATAGTGTAAGCCCAGACTTCAAGTACATTGATTACATTTGTCTGAAACTGCCAAAATTTAGATGGGCAAAATTAGGGATATAAATCTGTCGAATCTTAGAACGTTTCTTAAAATTTTTGATTATGCCCCTTTCAGACTATATTTTAGCACACCTCTGCCACTTTGAGGCCTTATGCTTCTTAAAATCAGCCATCAGTCTCACAAAAATATCTTTTGTAATTCCTTTAACAAAACATTTTGAGTCAAGGTGCAAAACACTGGATAAAACTCATTACAAATTGTATAGAAAACATTAAAAGCAAAAACAAAAAACTCCCTCGCAAAAAAGTAAAGAAAAAAGAAATCAGAACAATAAGACTGGTGAATTTTAGCAAGTGTCCTATATTTCCAAAAGTCCTAAGAGAAAATATTATGAAAATGGAGAAAGAAAAAAGCAACACCTGCTGCTAAAGCAAAGCAATACCAAAAAAGAAACGAAAAAAGATTTTATGAATGAGTTAATGGAGGGGATATACCCAGATATATTACACTAACAATTTAACCAAGTAACACTAATGAGCTTGTGTGTTTTACCAGGATGAATATGATTACAGCAAGTACAAAAAGAAAAAGACAAGGACAAATACACACTGAAACAGGTACTCTCATTGCTTGAATTCTTAGTCGTTTTGGTACACTTATAACAAATATCCTAATCACATAACAACAAGTGGCGTGTGTCACGAACATTAACTGAGAGATCGTAATGAATCTGCCTGTGTTGTGAGTGTGTGAAAACCCAACGATAATTTTCCAAATTTTGATATTTATTGCAAAGGAAATACCAGACTTATGAATGAATTACCTAAGTGGGTTATTTGCTTATCGGCTGTCTGAAAAACCGCGGAAATACCTGAATTGTGGGAAATTAAAGTTATAAAAATTTTACGCGTTTATTTTTCCTATCATTTAAAGGTCGCGGATAAGAAAAGGTTAAAAATTATCAACATCTCAGGGTAAAATATGATGACAATTAAAAGTGGATTTTCCATTGTGTTTGGGAGAGAACGGAGAAATTATATGTGTGTTCATATTAAATTCAGGTACTTGTATTTATCCACCAACGAACACATGTCTGGGAAAATTATTCTACCTATAAAATAATTAAATGTGTGTGTTTTTCAAGTTTGGATTTCGTAAAGGAAATTCATAAACTTAATCAGGTATTTCTATTCAAATGTCCAAAATAACTATGCAGATTACTACTCAGCTTAAGCTCTCGTATCGCCTAATTGAATACAAATATTGTCATTGTAATAAATGTGGCTGATTTAATAATCGTTTGACTTTGTAATTGGATAATTTGGGAATTTGTATTGAGAAAATCCAACCTCGTCTATATCCGGATATGTTTATAGTTTTTCATCAAGAGTAAAAATTTTTCTTTTCCCAACAACAGGAAAGTCCCTTATAAAATTTTCATAATTTTTCCCATAGGGAAAAACACAATTTATCTACATACACAAACAAAAATTGAACATTTTAAATATTTTCAATATTTCACATCTCATGCAGTACGTTTTCTTTGAGAACTCGTTCGTTAGCATCATCTATTACGTGTTTCAAAACGGAATGTCCTTTTTTGAAGAAAAGAAAAAAAAAAAAAACAAAAAGACAACAAATATTGGTTTTGCATTTATGCGGGAAGTAAATATTTTCCCATCACACCCTTACTCTTGGTTTTTCTATCAATATTGGTACTTTTTTTATTGGCGAGTTTATAAATTGGAAATTTTTTCGCATTTGGAATTTTACATCAAGCCATCGATCGTATGCATCTTGTTTTTTCGGCGGGTTTATCAAAAGTTTTTATGGGAAGTTTTGAAAATGAAATTGGGTTTTTAACACTTTGATGTTTTTAATGTGAGTTTAGGTTTTGAAAATAACCTTAGGATTTTTGCGGGGATTTTCGTTTTGGAATTGTAAATATTTAATTGTAGAAACTGCATAGTTTGATTATTTATTAGCATTTTAGGGTTGGTAGAAAAAGAAATTAAAAACTCAGCATTTTGTTTTATAAACTTAAAGATTTTTGGGTAAGTTATTAAGATCAATTATGCACTAATTATCGCTTACTAGTAAATCTAACAGTCGGTCGATTTGACTGCAATCTAGAAAAAAAGGACTTAGTCCATCGCTTCACTATTAGGCTGTTGTAAAGCCATTATTGTTATTTGTTACACACATCGGTACAAACGCATAATATCCTTCCTAGAAAGATTTTAATTAATTTAAATTTTTAATTTTTTTTTTGGAAGAGTTGTTCTTTTATACCCCAACAAAGGTGGAGAGGATATTATGCGGTTGTGCTGAACGAAAATGGTGCCTATAAAAGTCCATACAAAAATTTCCCCAAACAAAATCTTTCCGGAAGAATTTTGTGCATATTAACCACCCTAATATGTTGGTATTTGCATTAAATCTGGCCCAAAAATATTTTTGTACCATAAGTTCCTTACAAATATTGGTATTATTATAAATTTTAGCGGTGATAACTTCTATATCAGCTACTATGTAAGTTTGGTACAGTTCCGTCCAGATTTGCCCATAAAAACGACATAATTACGAAAAAACCCGCAGAATGGAGTATCCAATTTGTTCCTGTCATTTTTAAGCTTTAGGCAGTCGAACAAACCACGATTCATTTTTATATACATCCCAGCAAAAACTTTGCTTACAAAATAAGCAGAAAAATAATGAGAACATGAGGAAATGAGTACTTATTTTTTTACTAGAAAAAGTACTTATTTTTGTTCGCGATGTCCCAAAAGTAATTACTTGTATAATATTTTTAGCTTTTCTAAAGTATTTGGAAAAAGTTTCCTGACGAGCTGGCCTAAGCAACCAGCGAAATGCGCATAGAAACTAGCTTTCCCACAACAATAAATTTCAGTGTTTTTTATCATAAATTGGGATTATTAGCACATCATTAATAAATGAATTAATTAATAAATATTACATTCCCGAAAATAATTTTTGGTAATCCTTTATAACTTGGCCAATTACAACCTAAAAAAGTACCATTATTTTATACTTTTTCGAAATGTAAGAAAATATTTTATAAAGAGTGCTTTTGCTGCACAAAATCATTTATAGCTCTAACACTGTAATAACAATGTGTGTCTTAATATATGTTAATATACGGTCATGTCACAGAAATCAATTTTGTTCGAATTTTTTTTTAATTCCGAGAAATCTTCAGAAAACGAAAACCGATAAATTTTGTTGGAATGAAATCACTTTTAATTCTTGATCGAAAAAAGTTTTTGTTTGGTTTGCACAATATTGCCACATTTAACTTAAAAATAACAAAATTAAAATTTGTCGGAGTTACGAAAATCGATCGAAATGAAAATACGGGTTCAAAACCATTCCGAACAGTTTCTGCGACAGTCCTGATTATGTTCTTCAAAAAATAAATCGTTAACATTAGATTGATATCACTACTAGTATTCTGATAACAGAAATATATTGTGTGGGTAATTTTGGAACATATTTATGTATATATTTATATACAATTGATTGATTTTTTGATTTTCCCTGTATTTCACATCGAAATTATTCTTAACATTTTATAATATTACCGTATATCTAACAAATATATGATATATTAAAAAAATAATATACCATACTTTAAGATCGGACTGTAAATGCCTGATATAACGAAAAATGTAAAAAGGTGACCCCTACGTTCGGCAAAAAAAACATTTTTCGAAATCTCCTTGAGAAAACTTTATATTATAGGTGGTACGGGGAAACAATTTTTTGAGGTACGGTACATATGTATGTATGTATATAGTTTTTTAAATTTCTTTATGAAATATAAAAAGTATATTATTTTTTATTTTGACGTGAGAATGAGTGAAAACCAAAATACAATTTCTTTTAAAATTATTGCATATTTTCTTCAAAGTACACTTCACAGGACCAAAAGTCCTTTTTATAATAACGGTAAAAACTAACACACAAAGTGCGATTAAGGGTTGTATAAAACATATGGGTTTATACAATTTTATTTTGAATACTATACAATAAAAGAATTATTATGCATAAATCTGATGCATAATTTTAATTAAATTTGTATCTTTAATCCAATAAACAATTTCATAACGGGAAGGAAATTTTACAAATTTAATGAAGCAATTCCATTAACACGACGAAATTGGGTTTCGTAATTTCGTTAAAATTTTTTAGAGAATTAATGACCACTTAATATCTCTTTTACAAGATAATTCATCTAATTTTTATAAATTATTTCAATAAATTTTTTTAAATGAAATTGAGCTAATAATTAAAATAATAAAATATCTATAATTTAACAATAAAAAAAGGAAACTTCTGTAACTTCATATTTTCAATGAAAAATTTCATTAAATATATGAAAAAAAAATTCTCTAACCACAAAATACTTATATGTAACTAGAAATTATTTTCTGTTTAGAGCTGTTGCAAAAATGAATTTTTAATTAAAGTTTTGGCAATAGCCATACAAATTTGTGGAACAAGTAAATATTTATGTTTTATAATATCAATGAAAAAAATTAATTACTATAATGAAAAATTTATTGTAACTAATTGTTAGTAATGGGTTCAAAAAGAAACAGCAAGAAAAAAAAACAGTCCAAATAATTTTCACATTATTTTTCCGTTATTTTAATATACAAAATTTACTTGGTAGTACAGACCAGTAAGATAAAAATAATGCGGGTGAAGGTCGTCGTGGGCTGGAAAATTAATTTAATGTAATTAACTTTAATGTTAGCTTATGGAAATCGAACATAACATGATGTAACAGGAATAAAAACCAAATGAAATAACATTCACAACAACTCATAACGCACATTGAAAAAATGGCTGCATAAAATGACCATAATAATCATTAAACGAAGACTTTCATAAAAATTTAAAAATTTTATAATTAATTTAAAAAATTTTTGTCATTGAACAAATTAAAACTTTTATTGAAATACAAAAACTTTTTTGTTGAAATAATGAAAAACATTTTTTACACATTTGACTCTTCATAATTATGTTAATGAAATGTTTCATTAATGTGATGATAAATAGTCACAGACTAATAAAATTTCTTGCATTAAGTAAGTGCAAAATGTTCATCGATTTTATGAAATATTCCATTAACTGGGGCTAATAAAACATTTTTCATTAATCCAATAAAACGTTACATAGGTTGAATTTTGATGCAATGTTTGATTGGATAAATGTCAAAATCCATTGGTTCTGGGAAGAAAATTCTTTCAGTTTGCTAATACAAAATTTTTTTCTTTTTGGAACATGGGCGGTAGGTGTGCCCTTGGTTAGATGTTTGTCAAAATTTAAATTTTTCTAAACCAACTTTAACTATGTAACAATTGTATGAAATTTCAGAAGTCTGCGTCATTCTATTTATGTCCTATCCTTATATGGAAACAAGCCTGCATTAAAAATGAAAAACATAAGCCTACAAGAGTTTTTTGTGCCTAATATTTTTTTATAAGGAAGTTATGGCATTAAAATCTATTTTTGGGTCTGGTATTTGTACGGGAGAAATGGTCAAAATGTACCGATTCTAATAAAATTTAGTAAGATGATTTAGGTTTCAATAATTTATTTTTGGTAAATGCAAAATTATGGACTAGTTTTGTACCATTTGTATTTACACTTGGTAATGGCGGCATAATTCTGTTTTAAGATAAACTAAACATAGTTTAACTGAGATCTCAAAAACCTAGCCTTACATGATACTTTCGTCAACTTAACGTGAAAAAAGTTTATCAGACTATGAATAAAAATAAAAATGTTTAAGAAAATTTCACGGGAGAGGTTTTTTTGTGGGAAAATAAATTTCCTACAAGAATGTGGCCTTCACAATTGTAGTTTTATTTGAAAAGTACGAAAAAAATGTGTAAAAAAATATTTTGTATGGAAAAACTGAAAGTCGTATAGCGTCGGGTATAATCAAAATATGAAACTGAATGAATCAGCCATGTCACAGAGTACAATTCCGTTCGGAAACGGAAATCATTCCGTATTTTAGTGCTTCATAATATTACGAAAAAACTTGGCGGAATGAAGCCATTTTTGTTTTTATGAACGCAATGAGAATTCTCTGTATCTTAAAGACCAAAAAACTATCAAAATATATTTTCTATCAAAAAAACAAATATGTATTCTTCGGTTCCGAACGAAATCATTCCAAACGGAATTGTACTCTGTGACATGGCGAATATATAAATAAAGCTGATCTTGTGGGAGATATTTTTTAATACATTCTAGAAACTTTTGAGATGGAAACACTTGAAAAAACAATATAAATGTTTTTTGATGCACCCTAATGTACATATCGTTACCTAATACGCAAAAGGCGATAACTGAACAAAAGTTCGAAATCGACTTTTTCATTGATTCTGATATATTGCATCAACCCAAATGTCTTGGAATATTTCGACCTAAATTAACGATTTTATTAACAAAAACAAACGGTTAACAAAAGATTATATGGCAAACGCTAAAAGACATAACTCACAGTTTGCATTATATGTGCATTCATCAGATTATCTCCAAGATGCCAGTGTATACTTTACGCATAAGGTATACATTGACAGACAACTAGTCAGCCAGTCGAACGGGCGGAAATTGTTAAATAGCTTTAGAAAGAAGTTCTGCTTAAAAGTGGAACCAATACACATTTGCACAAACCCATATTTTCTCCCCTACTATTGTGGTATGGGTACAATAATGACTATTAATTATTTTTTCAAAATAAAAAATAAAACTTTTAAGTTTGTAATTCCTCGGAAAGTTTTTATGCCTCTTTCACAATTTCAACCGCTCACATTTCTATGAAAAACACTCAGTTGTTAAAATATTTTCCATATTAAATTCCATGCCAACATTAACGTTCGAAGCTGTGAATTAAATATCATAATATTTGCATCTCCATCAAAATTTTCTATTTAAATTTTGGGCTTCGGAAGCGAGGCAGCGCACTATTCTAGATTTAATTATGATGCCAAGAATTTTTGAGCATAACGTTTCTGTTGAACTTGAATGTCTGAATAGATCTTTGTGTATTGCTGAAAGACTTTAAATAACACTTTTTAAAAATTTTTCTGGACTTAAATCCCAAAGAAATTCAATAAATTTATCCAAATTGATAGTACCCTACATACAACATATACTCTTTTGACTATTGACTCTTTTTAACACTATATAAATTTTGTTGGTTCTTCAAAACTCCC
The DNA here is from genome assembly GCA_943735925.1 of Pollenia amentaria. Taxonomy (NCBI): domain Eukaryota; kingdom Metazoa; phylum Arthropoda; class Insecta; order Diptera; family Polleniidae; genus Pollenia; species Pollenia amentaria. Next base: position 178,148,431 of record OX031007.1, on the reverse strand, counting down.
TTCAAATAAAAACTTCTACATAAAACCATTTCCCCACCCCATTTTGTATTTCCTAATTTATTTATTTTTTTTTTTGAAAATTTGAACCTCAAAACAAAAACAACAGAATTTATACACTTTATAGCAAACAGCACATGCCACCATCATAATTTCACATATATCAACATCACACACTCCACCACCAGACGGACGGGAATTCACAATTCAATCGCTTTAAATTTTAAGCAGAATAACAACAATAAGAAAGGACCAATCCATAAAGAACAACAACAATGATGATCATGCATGCAGGTATTCGAAGTACAAGAAGTCAGCAATAATTTGTAGTAGTTCTTATGTTTGTTGTTATTGCTTTCTGGAAATAGGAATTTCTCAGTGTTTTGAGTTTCATTTCCCACACTGTTACGCAGTATTTGAGTTTATTTTTGGGAATTTTCTCTTATGACTTGGAAATTCATATAAGAAATTCTAATTGGGGTGGGTTTTTCTTTTGTTTGCTGGCTTTTTTTTTCCTGCAGAGGTAAATTGGTATCGTTTTGAGTGAAAATGATCCCCCCTTTTTGGGTTATTTAAACATTATGATTTTTCATTGGGACTGACATCATCTGTGTTTATGATGGAATTATGTGAGGTGTCATATAGTAATTCACATATTTTAACATCTGTGTATTTTACATCAACATCTTCTAATAGTTGTAATGGAACTGATCTTAAACTTGTTTGTTGCTTTTTTGGTACTCATTTGTTTGATTCCATTGGCGTTCTCCGGTATCTTGTTGTCTCCTTGTGTTTAAATATGTGTCAATATTCGCATATTTTAAGTGTTTGAGATGATGATGAAATTTAAATTCATCGTGGGGAATTGATATTAAAATTGATTTTTAGGCCACAAATTCATTGCTAAGGGAATTTGTCCTATGAATTTTGAATACAGAGTTTCTGAGAATTTTCACGAGACTTCATTGTAATTCAATTAGATTTCAGTTGGATTCAATTATTTCTGACAAAGATGTTAAAACTGGTAGTGGGAAATTTTCAAGTTCAATAAAAATTAATTCAAATGAGATGGGTAATGGAGAATTGTAGTAATTTCTGGAGGTCACTTTTTTTTGTTCCCAAGAGTATTTGATATGCTGGCAATAGAAGTTAAGGTTGTTTTTGGTTACATATTTGGTTACATATTGAGGGTAATTTTATTATAATTTCAAATGAAGTTTAAGCGATTGGTATAGTAAATAGTATTGAATTACTGACGAATATCGATTCAATAAAAGAGAGTTCGTTAGACTTGTCCATTAACGGAACGTAATTGTTTCATAAATTCCTAAGTTCATAAGAATAATTCTAACTTCTAGATATCAGAAAAATCTATAGCTCCCAGTGTGACCAGATCTAAAAAATTTTTACAGCTAAATCTGTCATTAGACAAGGCTTAAAATTATTTTAAAAAATGCTAAAATGTTTTAAAGATTGTTTTTTGAAATTTATTACCCGTATGCAATTTTATTCGAAACTAAATACATTTTAGGGACTGATTTTTTAACGAAATTTAAATAAATGGTTACATTTAAACAAGTCTCTAGATTTTGGTAAAGCATCTGATACATATAAATATGTAGCACAGGTAGTTAAGATTTTATTTTAAATTTAGGGCCCAGAAATCCCTGATACATGCAACATTTAAACGATTTATTTCTATGACATACACATTTTTTAAAATTATTTTATTTTGTTGATAGTTTAAGAAAAGTTGGAGCTTTAGAATTATTATTTCTCCAGCAGTTTTGATCAAACATTTACACTACAGAATTATTATCTGAATACAAAGTGAACTTTTCTTTGTACTTTTATATCATAATATCGAAGGACATATAAAATTTACAATTAACATAATAAGGTCATATCTAATAATCCCGGAATATTTTTTTTTATCAAGACAGGTAAGATATTTCTTAACATAAGAACTATCCATTTTCATAAGCCATTTCATTTTGGGTACTACTATTTTTTTTTTATCAAAATGTATTATTATTTTTTAAAAAATTTAAGTAAAATCAATAAAACTATTCGTCCAAATATTTAAAATAAAATAAATAAATAAAGCTAAAAATATTTTTTAAAAATGCTGAATAAAATGCCAAAATGCTGAGTGACAGTTCTGCAGCTAAAAAAAGTTTTTAATGCTAAATTTAGCTGCAAAAATGCCAAATGGCTACACTGATGCTCAGATTTAAAATAATGTAAATAATAATTAGTATTGTGGTAATTTTTTTGAACTGTTAATGGTTTTTAATCCAAATTTAGATATTTTTATTAAGGCTTAAGTTCATTGAATTTAATTTTCATTAAATTATTTTTATGAAGACAGGAATTTTACAACATGAAATTAATTAAAATTTTTATTGATAATTTTTCATTCTTGACTGCGCTGAGATTTGAACCCAGGCGTTCACGGACAGGTTGCCCAGACTAGTTTCGATTGTAACCACACAATCTCTTCAGTGGCGTTTGCCGTCTTACTCAATCGGCTATTGCAGCCGGATGACGTCAAAAGTCAAACATCAATCTTTAAAATGTAAATTATCGAAGTTATTCTTGGGAATAATCTTGATAAATACAATGACATTTATTGTTGGAGGATAAGCTGTTTCTATGTGCATTTCACTGGTTGCTTAGCCAGATCATTAGGAAACATTTTCCCAAAGAACTTTAGAAAAGCAAAAGATATTAGTAAATAAAACTTCAAAGTGAATGAGAATTACAAACACTCAAAAATTCTTATTTGCAATTATATCAAAGCTTAAACAAAATACCAACAATAAACCGTGTAAATTAATTGATTTAGTAATGATGTGCTAATAATCCCAATTTTTGAATGAAACACTGAAATTTATTGTTGTGGGAAAGCTGTTTCTATGCGCATTTCGCTGGTTGCTTAGGCCAGGTCGTCAGGAAACTTTTTCCAAATACTTTAGAAAAGCTAAAAATATTATAAAAGTAAGACCATAAAGTGAATAAGAATTTTAAACACTTGTGTTTATGTTTTCTTACATTCCCCACTACAATTGGTTGGAATTCTCCCGACTTTAATTGTACTTGTAAGTGGGTGAAGAAAAAACAAACACAAATGGCTTAGTTGTTTTTGCAAGAAAATAAAAAAAAGGAATTTACCGGTTCAGTTTTTTATGCACGTGCAGTAGCAAATTTATTATTAAACAGCTTATCCTCCAACAATAAATTTCAGTGTATTTATCAAGAATAACAATTTGGAATTAAGCACAACAAACAAAATCGTATTAACGAAAAATTATGTGTTCACAGAAAAAATTAAAAAATTTCTCTAATCACCAAATTTATACAAAATTCATAATATCAAGCAACCAATTTGTTGATTTTGCTTATATTGCCAAAATGATTATATTGATTACTAAAAGTTTTGGAACTTTCAAAATGTTTTTTCAATAAATGATATTTTTTATTTTGATTAAAAAATGATCAAAAAACTTTGCCATTTCAAACAATGTGTTAATTTATTTAATTAAATATTGGCAATTCCCAACAACAATTCTACACAGAAAAAAGTGTTGTACCAATTAAAAAAATGGTTTAAAAAGTATTTTAATTTAATAAATGTGATAATTAAATCAATAATTTTTTTAGTTGAAAAAAATTAAAAATTTAATTTTGATTTAATTAACATTTTAGTTGTTTTGAAATAAATTTTCAATTAAAATTTTAATTAAATAACAAAAAATCTTAATCGACTTTTTTCGTTTAAAATAAAATAATTTAAACGTGTAGAACTGTTGTTGGGAGTTGTCAATATTTAATTAAATAAATTAACAAATTGTTTAAAATTTCAAAGTTTTTTGATCACTTTTTTAATTAAAATTAAAAATATCATTTATTGAAAATATTTTTTCAAAATTTTAAAATTTTTTAGTAATCAATATAATCATTTTGGTAATAGGTGCAAAATCAACAACTTGTTTGCTTGATATTATGAATTTAGAACAAATTTGGTGATAGGAGAAATTTAATAATTTTTTCTGTGTACAAGATTAAATTATTTTATTTGAAACGAAAAAAATCAATTAATATTTTTGGATATTTAATGAATATTTTAATTGAAAATTTATTTAAAAACAACTAAAATATTAATTAAATCAAAATTATATATTTAATTATCTTTCAACAAAAAAAAAAAAAAAAAAAAAAAAAAAATTATTGATTCAATTATCACATTAATTAAATGTAAATAAACAATTTGTTTAATTGATAAACAACTTTTTTCTGTGTTCCCAAGAATAACTTTGATAATAAGAACATTAAAAACTGAACTGCCTGTAGATTTTTTCTCATAATAATACGTTTTTTGTATCCTTATATTGCTGATAAACTGATTACACATTAAGATTTGTTAAAAACTAGACCATCTATTTACAAATGAATACAAAGTTTTTTCCAAATAGAGACCTTACTCGGCAATCGCGTAATTTTAACTATTCCAACTTAATTAGCTAAAGGCAATTACTTTGGTCAAGAACTTTGTTAGCAATTGAATTAAACCAGTGTTTTTTTAGAGTAGTCGGTATTGTTTATTCCGATGTTTTGAAAGCGATCTTACCTAAAGCACCGTTGCTACACATCAAACTGTTTCATCCAATTTACGTATGTTTGTAATTGTTTGTAATATTTTAATTTTCTTAGCACAGCCACACATCAAATTTTTAACATAAAACTTCAAGCATATATTTTTTTATTGAAAATTATTGAGCTACCTAAATCGTTATTCAACATGAAAATATTATTAATAATATGTTTCTATAAAACAAACTGATTTAGCAATCTGCCAAATAAAATTTCCAACCGGGTAGTGTTGCATGTACGTCCTGTCGCGTATAAACAAAATAAAATCAGTTTTATTTAAATATTTAATTAAGTGTGTTAAACGTTTACTTATATTAACAACAATACTGCAGAAAATATTGTTAATATCCAAAAAAAAAAAAAAAAAAAAATATAATTGATACTATTAATTTGTTAACTGGTGCAAATTTAATTAATTTTTTAATTAGTATCACAAATTTTGTAATTGAATTTAATTTTATTTTTAAAATTGTTTGAAAAGTATTATAATTTAATTAAAATCAATTTTTTTCCACTCAAAAAAAAAAAAAAAAAAAACTGAAAATATAAACTTGATTCAATTAACATTTTAATTGTTTTCAAAATAAAATGTAAGTAAAATATTAACTAAAGAAATTAATAAATTTTTTCGGCTTAAATAATATAATTTTCGGCCAATTTCACGAAGTTCAGTTAAAACCAACTATCAAATTAACTTCCAGTTAACAATTAAAATTGGGTTTTACTAATATTTGGAATCGACAAAATAGAGCTTCATTTATGAAAAATAATTTTTAATTCAATAATTGCTAATTTTTTTTTGGTAATACTCGTAAGAATATACGAGTAACGTTGTAAAAGTTGAATTTATCGTGTGACCTTCGTTTAGTTTTAGAAATTGAACTTTACCATAGTACTTTAGTATGTGTGTAAGTATGCATGTATGAATATAATATATTCACGACATATTTCCGAAATGAATTTTAATTTCAATAGGCTTTTCGAGTAGAGTTTTATATTGGATCGAACATCGAAAAATTTGGTAGAGTGAAAAAGTGGACACATTTCAATACAAAAATAATTTGCTAGCGATTAAGGCATCTTAAATTGCTTTTCGGGATCCGGCTTCATATGGAAATTGTTTTAAACTCTGGACCGATCATCATCTAAGTTTTTTGTATGATACAGTTTAAAACGTATTAAACTAATTTCAAAATTCGGTCGGCGTATTCCGCCACTAAGTTATGTTAATTTTTGGTATTTTGTCGTGTTAATAAATTAAATCGAAGTTTTTGTGGTGTAGCGCCCATCTTAGTAAGTTTTTGTGGTGTAGCGCCCATCTTAGTAAGCGGGCAATAATTTGTTTTATTGCAATACAATAATATATAATTACCGTTAATTTTTAATAGTATTAACTACATATGTTAATAGAAATATAAATTTGCCTACTAAATGGATTGTGCTGGATTTCAATCTGCTTAAAAGAACTCGAAACAATTTGACACCAAAATTGTGTTTTTCTCTCTATTCGTTTGGATAAATATATATTTCGTATATTAAAATGGAAATTTTATTGTTTTTTAAATAAATTGATTTTAAAAATTAATCATTCTACTTCGGAAATTTAATGTATTTAACTAATTAATTTAAGAAAACTACAACTTTTGCTTCTTACTTTACTTTTTTAACAAGAAAATAATGTTATTAATACACTAAATGTGGCATTGACTTGATGCCACTGTAGTCATAGTATAGATGACGCATAAAATATGACAACTTTTTATGATGTTTGCCTCATTGATGCCATTTGTAATAACATTGATGTCAGGATTCTGATGTAAGGGCATCAGCAATATGAAGACGTATTTTTCTCTGAGTGTCTTCATAATAATTGATTCAATGAAATTTTAAATGAATCTAACAAATTATTCGATTACAAGTTTGATTAACTCAATTTCTATATTTATTATTTTGTTTGTATATTTATTTCCAATCCACTGAGGCATTTAAAAAAAAATAAAAAAAAATTTTCTTAGACATTTTTGTTAATGATTCCAATACCACAAAAAAGAAAATAATTTTTATTACCGAATTTGTGATATTTATTAAAAAAATTATTTAAATTTTCACCAGTAAAAAATTAATAGTATCAATTAAATATTTTTTAATATTAACAAATTTTCTGCAGGAATGTTGTTGATATAAGTAAACGTTAAGTTCACTTAATTAAATTTTTAAACAACTGATTTTATTTTTGATTATTGGTTAACCTGAAAAGAAATTGGCGAGAATTTTTATACCCTCCACCACCACTGTGTTGAATGAGGGTATACTAAGTTTGTCATTCCGTGTGAAACTTTTTGATAATACATCTAAGACCCCATAAAGTATATATATTCTGGCTCCTTGAGTAATTCTAAGTCGATTTAACCATGTCCGTCTGTCTGTCCGTCTGTTGAAAACACGCTCACTTTTGAAAAACGCAAAAGAAAAGAACAAACTTGGTCTCAAATTGCTTGTAGTTATCCTAAGCAGTTTGGGATTTGGAATCCAGCAACATCAGTTCGGTAGGATCAGAACTATGAATCAAAATGTGGAACCACCACCCTAAAAAAACTAACATAAATGGTGGAATAATGCACGGAATGACATAAAGTTTTGCAGGAATTCGCTTTATACGACTGAAAATCATACTGTTAAATTTCGTGAAGATCGGTCCATAATTGACCATAGGCCCCATATAAACCCTTCTCGCGGGAAACAGTTAAGTACGACTGAAACCGCAATAAATAACGCTAGCATACTTAAATTTGGTACGTCACAGTTTTATTTGACCAGATATCACACTGTAAAATTTTTTGAAGATCGGTCCATAATTTACACAAGGCCCCATATAAACCCTACTCCCGAAAAACCGTTTAGTACGCCTAAAACCGTAATAAATAACGCTATCAAATTGAAATTCGGTACATTACAGTTTTAGAGGACGAGAAATCACACTGCCAAATTTCGTGATAGGTCCATAATTTAGCCTAGGCTCCATATAAACACTACTCTTGGAAAACAGTTTATTGCGCCTAAAACCAAATAAAACCCACTTTGGGAAAATAATTAAATTCGCTTAAAAATATCACAGATATAGATATTGCGGTAAATCGTCTTACTTAAATTCATATGGCCACAAAAAATATCATGCATATTTGTGAAATTTAACGCTTAAACTAATTACACTGCTGTACTGAAATTTATCCTAATTTATTTTTTGTAATATTCAGAAATCAGTCTTCAGAATTTTGGGATGGTTGGTCCACAATTTACCATACGTCAAATACAAATTACCCTCCTAAAAATCATTTTAGTTCGGCTAAAACTGTTACGAATCATGATATTTTACTCAAGCCAGTTCAAAGTTCTAACAAGAAACGCATAAACGTTCTTATTGTCGTCATAATTTAATATAGGTCTATTTTAAGGTTTTTATTTTATTAATTTCTTAAGTAAATTGAAATTTTAATTTAAAAATTTTGAAATATTCAGAAATATTTTAAAATCTATAAGGCAACATTTGAAATTAATATGTTAACCATATCTAAAATATTGTTCTATAAGAATTCAAAATTAACTCAATGCCGAAAAATAATATTTCTATATCGTTTCTATATTAAAATGATCAAAATAGGGCAACCTTAAATTAAAATTGTTTGTAAATTAAAATTTCAATGTTAATAGACTTTCGTTAATGTTTCTAATTGATTTAATATGGTTTTTGTTGATTTTAAGTTCTTTTTTCTTTGGGTGTATGTGCTTTTAGTCTGAGACTTATCCGGAAGATTAAGGCAAAACTTTTCAAGTATTAAGTCTTTGGCATTAAGTCTTTTTAGCTTTGAAGGAGAGCAATTTTAACCTTTAAATTTGATTTTTGAAATTTTACTAATATTCTTATATAAACATCGCTTCCCTGTGGTAAAAGTTTTTTAAAGTTTTTAATTTCTTATATTCCTAATGTCACAGACCGGAGGTTGACTTAATAAATTATTATTCTATATGCTATTGCACATTGCTAAATATAAGCAAAAATAATTTTTCTATAACTTCCTAGATAATCGTCCAAAATAATTGAAACTTTGCCCATGTGTACTTTTGCATTTGATGATCTGAAAGGTGCCATTAACAAAAATGTAGCTTAAGTCCACCTAAGCACTTTTGCCTTTTTTTCATAGAAATATTACGGCTATTAGAAATTTAAGAGAAAAAACAAAGAAAAATATTCAAGTTTTTGACCAAATATATTCATCAATACTTATTAAAAACCCAATTATATCGTGAGTTGAAGAGTGTCAATCTTAGATTGGAATTTTACTTTTAAAAAAATAACCTTCTGATGATCAACTACAAGTCAACTCTCAATTTTTATTTAGAGCATCATAATCAAATGCAAATTTTGAACTTAAGTCTGTGTTATATCAGTAGGACTTGATAGCTTTAAAACTGTTTAACATACAAAGAGTTTAAAATATGATCTACGTTAGTTAAAAAAAAGGAAAAAAATACAAATGGAAAAAAGCATATATGTACATACATGTGTTATTGAACAACCATTGAAAGTGCAAACAAATTCAGCGATCTTTTAACAGAATTAGTTTTTAAAAGTGCTTTGTTTTACAAGCTACCGGCGAGAAATATTTCTTTTGCGCTTCACATAGCAAACATAATCTTGACCATATTAAAATAAGAAAAAAAAAATCCCTCATAACTTGGAAAATCTTTAGATCCAAAAATGCCATAGTAATATTTAAACTTACGCTACCTGCATTTGATTGCTCTTAAAAATTTAGATAAACTTCTTTTATTACCATCACATTCAGGGATTCTGACGTATTTTCCACTATGAATTGAAAAACTTCCCAATGTGAATATAAAAAAATAAAATTTGGTTTGTTGGTTAAATTCTCCCTCGCACACCCAAAAAAACACACTCGCACACTGATACTCAGGTAAAAAATTAATACGCAGCAACAGCCCTTTCAAGCATGAAAAATAAGGGAGAGAAAGAGAAAAAAAAGGTTTTTTTAGAAGCGAGAGATAAAGTGATAGAATACGCTCACATGTGCATATGGAAAAATGTGTAAAAATCCACCACCGTGCTAAGACTTGAGAGCTGGCATATAAAAGGAGACGCAAATAGCTAACCTGTCATAGCAGTACAAGCGCTCAAACAGTGAACATCATTTATCTCTCTAAAATTATTTAAAGCAATTTGTGAATAAAAAAAACTCGTGATCTTAAATATTTTTATTTCGTTTTCGTATATTTTAATTTAACACAACTACAAAAAAAATATAAACACAAACATGGCCACCAACTACAAAAGTTGTCCATTAAAAAAACGTCCCATTGTCTATGTCAAAGACGAAGATGAACTCCTGCAACAAAAACCCATCGTTGAATACGAACAAATGGAAGCTTTGGCTTTAACTAAAGCCTCCAATGTTACCGCCAATGATAATCAGCCACAAGATTTATCACTGAAACGTAAAGCTAGCGACAGTTTCGAGGATTATGTCATGCCAGCTAAACGTGAATATGTTTTAAATCTATCCAACAAGTCTTCATCATTATCGCCTTCTTTGAAAAAACGTTGCGAATCATCAGTTCAAGATTTATCTGGCAGTTCAGTTATGTTATCTCCTGCCTGTGAAATGGATTCCAGCTTTGAATATCAACCAAGTGATATTCATCTAAGAGGATTAACTGCGGCCACCACTAGTTATACCACCAATCCCTACCAATCGGCTTTTGTAATGGCTGCTGGATGCAATCCCATGACTGCTTTGTGGAATACTTATCAAACCAATATCTCAGCCATATTTCCATCACCAGCATCGTCGATTGCCTCGGCAACTTCACCACGATCGCCATACAGTTACCAACATATTACGCCACCATCAAGTCCCGGTTCAGAGGTGAATTCTGAACCTGAGGATCTTTCTGTGCGTAATGATATTCCTCTGCCAGCTTTATTCCATTTATTCGATGAAGCTCCCAGCCACAAATCATCAAACTCCTCAGCATCCTCGGTCTACTCGCTCAGCAGCTCTACCAGTTCATCTTCATCATCAGCTTTCTCCACCAATTCCAATCCAGCCAACAAGAATTATCGTTTCAAGTGCGACAAATGCAACAAGATGTACTCCACCTCAATGGGATTATCGAAACATGAAAAATTCCATTGCCCAGCTGCCGAATGCAATCAGGAAAAGAAACAACATTCTTGCCAAGATTGTGGTAAACTCTACACCACATTGGGTGCCTTAAAGATGCACATTCGCACTCACACTCTCCCCTGCAAGTGCCCAATTTGTGGCAAGGCTTTCTCCCGTCCATGGCTATTGCAAGGCCACATTCGCACTCACACCGGCGAAAAACCATTCCAATGTCCCGATTGCCCACGTTCATTTGCTGATCGCTCTAATTTGAGAGCCCATCAACAAACTCATGTAGAAGTTAAGAGGTACGCCTGCAAAGTATGCAACAAATCTTTTTCGCGCATGTCTTTGCTCAACAAACATGCCAGTTCCAATTGTACCATTACAATTGTGTAAACATTGGCAACACAACAACAACAACAACGACTGCTACATAGACCCAAGAGTACAAACCCCTACCACAGAGAGAGAGAGAGAAAGAGGGAGTAACAGAAACTCTCGAAAGTTTTTAACATTCCGCTGGAAAGGATTAATTTATTATTTTAAAATTTTATTTTTTCTTTTGACAAACTAACAAACCTCATTTTTTTTTTTTGATTAATTAGATTAAGGAAGACAATAATTATCATTAGAGATACTCATAGTTTTAAGTTTATTTCTTTCTTTTTATAAATAATATTTCTATTTTTAAGTATTAACTACTGGTAATGGTGCTATATTGTTATAGTATTACTTTTATTTTTAAACTGAACTTAAATTTTTATTTCATTTATTTATTTTCTTTCATTTTTTCATTTCTTGGCATTGAGTTTAAGTTCTAGTCTTTTTTGTGTTTTTTTTTTTGAATTCTTGTATATTAATAACAAATTGGAAGACAGCATTTTACCAAAATTTATTTTATTATTATTTTCTAATGTTAAATATTAATTTTAAGTTTTTTCTTATATAATTTTTGTAAATTTATTATTAAGTTTATATATTGGATTTTTATTAAATAAATACTTATTTTTTCGAAAATACTTTAAAAACTAAATTTTGTTTAAAGCCTTTTTCTTCAATAATTCTTAGCAAAAATTTTGTGCTTTTTCAGTTGTTTTTGTAGTAATTTTTCTTATTTATGTAGTAGGGTATACATTTAACGGCGTAACCCATTAATTACTACCCGATTAACTGATCGGTTAATTTAAAATTGGCTATTTTCGATTAACGATTAAGCCGGTTAAATTCATGCGATTAAAATTGTTAATTTTTTGTAGTTTTATATATAACATATTTTTTTGTGTTGTTATTAATTATTTGTTTCGTCTCATATACAAGAGGAATGTGCTTAGAAAATATTTCTTCATACAAACCAAGGCGAATTGACTAGAAGGTGGGGTCAAGTCAGCGTATGGTTATTTTTTTTCGGTGGTCGATTTGTCAAAGTTTGTATACGAACTAGTTTTTTTATGTAAACAAACATTTTTTTTACTAGCAATTTTTAGACTTTGTTTTTGTTTTCAATGTAGTTATGCGAACGAAAGAATTCTTTCGCACATTGGAAATAGGCTATTAAACTTGAGGTCTATTTAAAGAAAATTATTTTTTTTATTTTTTTCTTTAATCCGATAAAAATTTAAAATTTCAGATTGGTTTTTTCCTGAAAATATCACTTAAAGGCGTGACAAAATATCATATTAAACTTGCCAAAAAAAAGACAAAAATTTCCTATAGTGCATTGATTGAAAAATGGGATAATAGTTTAATGTTTTGATCACATAAACAAATGTATTAAATAATCTAAGGAAATAAAAATTTAACAGTTTTCCTTCGAAATTGATTTTGATTTTGCCCATAAAAAAATCGTCAAATCTGGAAGCCTTATTTTTATTATATCTATTTCGTTCGTTGACGTTTCGCTTGCATTTGACACTTAATTACTGGAAGTATTCCAGTTAAAACAGAATCTGTGTTGTCTGTTCTCGTATTCAAATACAGAAACACTTTTTTCTCACAAATCGAGAAACGATGGAATTTTTTGTTTCACACTTAATGTGAGAAATTTTGCAATGCGAGAAATACAGAAACGTGCTACAGGACTCTAATGGCATAATGGAAGATTTTAAATGTTTAAAAAAATCCAGGAAGAAAACTGAGAAATAAGATATTCTGTATTATGGGTTGCTTTCGAGTTCTCCAACATCTACGATAAATGAAAGAATATTTTCAAAGTTAAGTTTTTTCAAAACTAAAGAAAAGAATCGCTTAAGTCCTTAACATTAAAACCAAATTATTTGTCGAAAAGATTATTTTATAAGATCACCTTAAACTATTGAAATAACAAATAAAAAGATCTCACAGCTTATTTCTTTAATTAGTACATAATATTTATGTATTACTTAAAAATATGTATTACATATTTATGAATTATTTTTCTGTTTGGTTGTTTATGTTCAAGAATTGTTATGCTTGTGTTGTTATTGTTTTTTTTTTTACTAATAAACTCGAAATAATAAATAAATAATGCATTTTTATTTATTGAATTTACTTAAATTATAAAAAAAAACTTTACTATTCGGTTAACCGATTAATTGCAAAATACACCGATTATTAACCGATTAAGCCAAAACCTTGGTTAATGTAATGAATACCCTATTATGCAGCAATATGTTAAAAAAAGTTATTGTTTTAATTTCAAGATATACAGGGCTGTTCTGGAAATCGAAAACGCAAAACGCAAGAATTTTGAAGTTCTTTTTAATACACTCTTAATCCAATTTATTTTTAAATTTCTTATAGAATTCTGATTTGTATTTCTTTTACTACAAAAATCTTATTAAAAAAACGACTTTTAAATTCTTGCGTTTGGCGTTTTCGATTTCCAGAACACCCCTGATAATAAATACCTTGATTTTAAAGAAATTTAAAACATTGATATATTCCTACTTATATGGACACTATCAATAAATTTTTTGAAAAATAGCACCACGCCGGTTGTTAAAAAGGATTTTATTCTATACATTTTTCCAAAACTAGGACCACGAAGGGAATTAGGGGGCAATTTCTGCCTCTCCGAAGCTGCTTCATTTTTATGAAATTTAAAACATGGATAGATCCCTACTTATATGGATACATTAGCATATAACATATTTAAAAAATAGGACCACGAGGGGAGGAAGAGGGGGGAATTTCTGCCCCTCCGGAACTACCTTGTAGATTTTAATAAAACTTTCAACATGAATAGTTTCCTACTTATATGGATACACATATGGATATAAAAACTAATGCAGTTAATTAAATATGAAGATCACAAGGGAAAATATGCGCTCTTTTAAGAGGCATGCAATGGGGCTATGCCAACAATTTGTGCTTCACGCACAGAAAAAAAGTGTTTTATCAATTAAAAAAATGGTTTAACAACTATTTAAATTTAATTAATGTGATAATTGAATCAATTTTTTTTTTGTTGAAAGAAAATTAAAAATTTAATTTTGATTTAATTAACATTTTAGTTGTTTTAAAATAAATTTTCAATTAAAATTTTAATTAAATGACAAAAAATCTTAATTGACTTTTTTCGTTTAAAATAAAAAATTTTTTTGATCATTTTTTTTAATTAAAATTAAAAATATCATTTATTGAAAATATTTTTTTCAAAATTTTAAAAATTTTTAGTAATCAATATAATCATTTTGGTAATAGATGCAAAGTCATTAACTTGTTTGCTTGATATTATGAATTTGGAATACATTTGGTGATTAAAGAAATTTAATAATTTTTTCTGTGGGTGCTTAGGAAATACGAGTTTTGATGTTGACCAGTACAATACACGGGATTGGCCTTAACGTGAGGAAATCAGATTGCATAGAAATATTATTAATGAATTTCCACTTGTGCCAATGAAAAAAATTTTTCTTCCTTCACTCCACATTAAACTGGATATTGTAAAAAAATTTATAAAATCATTAAACCCAAATCAGATTGCTTTTACTGAATTTTTCCACGATGAAGCGGCTTGAAAGCAAAAGAAGTTATGCACTCTTACTACTTTATTAAAATAAATTAAAATAGATATGTTTTTGCCCGTAGACGTCTTGATAGTATCTCTGATTACTCAAAGGGATTCTACAATTTAACACTCGAAAACCTGTTGAAAGTTCGTTCATTATTGTTTCTACAAAAGCTGATTTTTACTAAAAAGATTTATATCAGTAAGACATTTTTACGTATCTACAATTCGTCTGTGGAACCGATTACCTCCCCGTATTCGATTCATTAGCAATGCAAACAGTTTCAAATCTGCCATTTTTAAACATTTTTGTTAAATTTTTTTTTTTTGTAAATTATTTTAATAACTTTTTTTTATTATTGTATTCTTTCTATATTTGTTTACCTTTTTGTATTAATATTATTTATTTATATGTTTAATTTTCATTTTATTTTATTTTATTGCGCCACATACATATGTTTTACATTTATTCTACAGAACTTTAATATAAGACACCGTTCTTGTCTTATCTAATAAAGAATCAATCAATCAAAAAAAAAAAAAAAAAAAAAAAAAAAATTACTATTATCAGCTTTTCTAAAATTATTTAGGAGAACGTTTCCTGATATTCTGGCCTAAGCAACCAGTGAAGTGCGCATAGGAACAGCTTATCCTCCAACAATAAATTTCAGTATTTTTTTTATCAATTATTAAAAAAAGGGAATTAAGCACAACAAACAAAATCTTTAAATATTTTACTGGAATTCTTAATGGACCGGACCTACGCAATGATTGTACCTATGAAGTATAAATCTATGTATGTATGTTTATTCTCGGTTAAAATAGGTTTTACCAAGACCACGGATATGATGGGGACTTGTTTGTCATAGATTTATTTCATATATAGGCCGGAAAAGCTTGGTATCAGATAGATCGGTCCACAAGTGGCTGAGATATATGCAAAAAGCACGTTATAATTATTGGATTAGATTCAGTACCCAACTCAAACGTATTAAGTGTTATTGAGTATTGAAAAGTAGAAGCATTTGGCAGCACAAATACTTAATTAAGATCTACGCACAGAGAAAATTTCAAATTGTCTCTAATCAACCAATTTATACCAAATTCATACTATCAAGCAAAAAAGTTGTTGATTTTGCACCTATGTATGTATTACCAAAATGATTATATTAATTACTAAAACGTGTAAAATTATGAACATTTTTTTTCAATAAATGAAATTTTTAATTTTAATTAAAACAATGATACCCTCCACCGACAGGAGTGGGCTCCATTTGATAATTACATATATAGGGATGCGATTTCCATGCGAATGCATGTTTTTTTTATCGATAGTCTAAGAACGATGTCGACCAATCATCTTTCCAAATCATTAAATTTGCGTTAAAATGGCATCGATTTGTTTTTTGCATATTGTTGCATATATTAGTGAAAATGCATATTTTTGCATATTTAGGTTTTAAACGCATATTTTTACAGTTTTGAGGGATTTTTTTTAATTTCCATATTATAAAAAAGTTCTTAAAAAAAACTTTCCAAAAAATTTTTTAATAATAAATGAACTATTTTGGAGCTTTGCTCAAAATACAATATTTTTTATTTTAAGCCGATGCAGTAACTTACATGGTGAAGGTTTCCAATGGGTTTAAAATATTTTATCCAAAACTGTTACAAACTACTTGCTTAGCACGTGGGTTATACCGCGCTGCAGAAAATTTAGAGACCAATTCGATAATATTGCAATTTTTAATTAAATGTATCCTTTGATTCCCCTTTCAACGCAGCCAGTAGTAGCAAAATGGTGGCCTGGCTAGATGCTGCAGAATTCTATTCAAAAAATTTAAGTAATTTTAAAATGTTGGAAGAGCTTGTTGATGTCCATGATTGTGCAATTAAAAAAGTAAAAGAAATATTTAATTTAGATAACAGCAGAAGTCAATTATTATTTATATTTTCCAATAACGTATATATTGGTGAAACAATAATTAAGTAATTAGGAGGGACTTAGTTCACTTTATGCTCAAGTCAAATTAATTGATATTGCAGAATGTAAAATGAACAATGTGGAAGGAAGAATAGTCCGACAAATTAAAAAAAAAATTCAAATCGTTTTGCAAAAAAAAATTTAAGGACTTAAAAAATAAAATGAATTTCAAATGTTTTTCATCTGATCTGGAATCAAGTATTGGCATTCTTCAAGTACAAGACAAAGTTTTCCTTTTATAAAACAGTACTTATTTATTTAACCAAACAAAAATTACTTATTTTAGATTTTTAAAGATATTTAGACTGAATTTTTTATATTTTTGTTTTTAGTAAAATTACGATTTTTTATGGAAATTTTCTTAGTTTTAAGTGCATATTTTGTATTTTTTAATGCATATTTTGGATTTGTTTACTGCATATTTTAAGCGCATATTTTCGATTTATTAGTGCATGAAAATCTCATCCCTATATTATTAACTAAACTTCACAAAAACGAACGGTTTGAAAATATCATGAATTGTAACACTTTTAGCCGAATTAAAATGATTCTTAGGAGGGTAATTTGTATTGGACCTATGGTAAATTATGGACCAATCATCCCAAAATTCTGAAGACTGATTTCTGGTATATAAAAAATAAATTAGGATAAATTTCAATACAGCAGTGTAATTAGTTTAATGATATTTTTTCTGGCCATATGAATCTAAGTTGGAAGAAATTTCACCGCAATGTCTATATCTGTTATGGTGTTAGGCGAATTTAATTATTTTACCAAAGTGGGCTTTATTTGGCTTTAGGCGCAATAAACAGTTTTCCGAGAGTAGGATCTCGGACCGATCTTCACGAAATTTAACTGTGTGATTTCTCGTCATATGCAACTGTGACGTACCGAATTTCATTATGATAGCATTTATTATTACGGTTTTAGGCGTACTAAACTGTTTTCCAGGAGTAGGGTTTATATGGGCCTAGTGTAAATTATGGACCGAGCTTCAAGAAATTTTACAGTGTGATTTCTGGTTTTATAAAATTGTGACGTACCAAATATAAGTATTTATTACGGTTTTAGGCGTATGAAATATTTTCCCCGAGTAGGGGTCTAGGGTTAATTATGGACCGATCTTCACGAAATTTAGCAGTGTGATTTCTATTGCTACAAAACTATAAAGTACCTAATTTAATTATGATAGCATTATTTATTAAGGTTTTAGGCGTACTACACTGTTTTCTGGGAGTAGGCTTTATATGGGACCTAGTGTAAATTATGGACTGACCTTCAAAAAATTTTATAGTGTGATTTCAGGTCCTATAAAACTTTGATAAACCAAATTTTAGTATGATAGCGTTATTTACTACTTTTTTCGGAGTACTAAACTGTTTTCGGCGAGTAGGGTGTAGTGTATCCATACATTTTAATTTGTAATTCATTCTTTCCATAGTAATCAAAATTGAGTGTTAATACATTCTTGCAAAAAACAAACAAATCGTTTTATTAAGATAGGTCAGTAACAAAACTGAATTGGTTTACGTTGTCGCAATTATAAATTCTATTGTGTAATTCGATTTTTTAAATAAACGACGGTCATCGTTCGCTTATTCATGTTGACAACAAAATCGACAACAGTAGTTCAATGTACATTGTTACATTTATGCTGATCTAACAAATTCCTTAATACGAACAAATTCTTTAATACACTGGGCACCACTCAAACCAAAATTTATAAATATTCAAATTTATAAAGTAACTCAATTATTTCTGTGTGCCTGATACAATGCCATATCATTTGTATGTAAATTAATTCTAAGTACTGAAATAAGTGACTGAGTGAACTTTTGTAAAGTCTTTCAATATTAGGTTAAGTTTTTTTCTCATAAGTAGTATTTAAGCCAAATAAATCTGTAAATAAAAATCAAATCAATCAATTTAATCAACATTAATCAGGCCTTCGCTTGTGTTCTTATTTTTAAATAAAAACATTATAAGGGTTTATATGGGGCCTATGGTCAATTATGGACCGATCTTCACGAAATTTCACAGTATGATTTGCAGTCGTATAAAGCGAATTTGTGCAAAATTGTATATCAGTCCGTGCATTAATCCACCATTTATCTTAGTTTTTGTATCAAAATTATCAATTTTTTAGGGTGGTGGTTCCACATTTCGATTCATAATACTGATCCTACTGAGTCGATGTTGCTGGATTTCAATCCCAAACTGCGTAGGATAACTACAAGCAATTTGATAGCAAGCTAGTTTTTTCTTTTGCATTTTTCAAAAGTGAGCGTGTATGCAACAGACGGATAGACGGAGCCAGAATATATCTACTTTATGGGGTCTTATATGTATAATAAAAAAGTTTCACACGGAATAACAAACTTAGAATACCCTCATTCACCACTAGTGGAGGTGGAGGGTATACAAATGATAAAAAAACTATGCCATTTCAAACAATGGATAATTTTATTTGATTAAATATTTACAATTCCCAACAACAATTCTACAAGTTTAAATTATTTCATTTTAAACGAAAAAATCAATTAATATTTTTTGATATTTAATTAAAAATTTATTTCAATTTATTGCGGTTATTTTATTAAACTGTTAATGGTTTTTAATCCAAATTTAGATATTTTTAATTATATTTATAATTTTCTTTCAACTAAAAAAATAATTGATTCAATTATCACATTAATTAAAGTTAAATACTTTTTAAACGATTTTTTTTTATGATAAAAAAACTTTTCTGTTAGGATATTTCAATAATTTATTGAGCTTGAAAAAATCGAGTTCAAAACATTTTACATCTTACAATATTTTTAAAATAGCTCTTATTTATATTTTTTTTTAGGTCCTCAGTTTGCATTGAAAACAGTTCTGGTGAGTATTGAAACAAATTTAAAATTTTACCTCTAATTTTTTAATAAAATCTTAAAATCCATTTAAATTAAGTTCAATGACTTCCTTCCGAAACATTAAAAACACATACATTAATGACAACCGGAAGAACGTTACAACCTTAAATTTCTATTACAAAAATTAAATCTCTACCTCTCTCTAATTCCGACCTTGTTCTTATGCAAATCAATTTCGAAAGGATTTTCAAATATCAAATCACTCTTTATCGTTAACAATCTTAACTTATTAACATGACAACACTTCTTGTTTTAGAACAGAACATAAAATACAATAAAACCCTACCTGTCTTTGAATTCCTTTTCTTATTCTTCAAATTTAGTTTATTGGGTGAAAAAAACAAAAAAAAAAAAAAAATGCACAGGAAATATAAGAAATTTTATACAACCTCAATTTAAAGCCTTTTTCGAAAGATTTTCAAAATTATTTATTCAAAGGATTGAAAAAGGGAAATTAAATTAAATATTTACACTCCATATTAGCGTTTAAATGTATTTGAATACTTTGTTGCCAAGCCAAGCATGAGCAAATGTAAAGAACCGAATAAGAAAGGAAAAGCAGGTGATAACTGTCTGATGCCTGATGCAGTGATTTTTTTTCGTTTGTTTGTTTTTGTTTTGTATGTCTGACTGTCTATCTCTTCCCGGCAGCCTGCATAAACAAATTGTGGCGCAAAATTTGAACAATTGATAATAAGAATGAATGTCTTGACATAAATATTTGTTGTTTGTTGATCAGTTGATCGTTTGCTTTGAAAAAAGGACTAAGGATTTGTTAAAATAACGAGAAAAAAGAGAATTTAATTGAGAAGGAGAAAGAAGAAGAGGGAAAAAGTATCAAAACAAATCTGGTGGTAGTTTTCGTATGGATGGATGTATTTTAAAGTCGTATGTATTTGAAATGATTGTGTGACAATCTGAGGAATTACAAAAATGTACTTCAATTGTTGTAATTCCTCAAATTGTCAGTGTTTGGAAAAAATTTATTGAACTTGAAATGTTTCATATGGATCTTTCCTTAAAAGGCAGATAAAAAACTTGTTAAATTATTTGTCAACTTTATGTCGTAAAAACTTGTCATGTCGTATCTTTAGTACTATCTAAAAAGTAAGAACGCTGTATTAGGCTGTGCCGCATTTTAAATACCCTACACCAAGAATTATAAAATTCCGGGAGTTGACTTTATATGAGGAGATCTATGATAAATTATGAATGCAACTTTATAGAATCTAACATAACAATTTTTAGTCAAATAAAACGAATTTGTGGTCAATTTCATGACAGTTAAATTATTCGCTACGGTTTAAGACGTATTAAAAGTAATTTTTGGGCTGGCACTTTATATGGTTTCTAGGGAAAATAATAGACCGATTATAATTAATTTGTATGGTCTCATTTATAGCTGTATTAAGCTAAATTGGACCAAATTTTAATTAACTATAATTTTTGTTGGTTTTAGGCGTATAAAAACCTATTTTGAAAGTAGATTTACATTGGACTGTTGGCAAATTATGGACTTATTATAAAAAAATTTTGTTGTGCGATTTCTAGTCTTATACAACTAAATTTTAACATTTGGGGTATTCACAAGGTGCGCCATCATGGTTTATTGTCATAATGTTCTAACATTTTACAATGGTTTAAAAATATTGTTGTTGGTTTGTAAACAAAAAGTGTCTTAAATAAATAGAACGTTGCTTGCTATGTTTATTGTGCTGTCGTAATTAATAGCATATTAAATTATGAGGGGTTGCTCACAACAGTCGTATTTTTTCATGTTATTATTTTAAGACATATGACTTTATGACACCTTGTGAATCCCCCAATAGTAATAGGCATATTAAACTGTTTTTCGGGAGTGGGTTTTATATGAGACCTATGGATGGTTATTTGATAAATGTATTCCAAAATTTTTTTAATCCGGCCCTGATTTTTTGATGATTTTTGGGCTTTGTTCGCGAAAAGACATGAAATTTATATTTTCTTATGTTACGCCCAACTTATTGGCTGCGTCAAAAATATTTTGTCACTGCAAGAAAAATATATTATTAGGCAAAATAACAAAATATTATTAATGTTAGATCCAAAAAGTATATATCTTTGTTAATTTAAGCATATTATTGTCACCGGCAACCATATTATGGTTAAATAAGCCACAACCATAATATGGTTAACTTAAATATAATATGTTTAAAAATGTTTGTTAAGAATAGCTTTTTTAGAGGTGGACATATTGAAAAAATTTTTTTTCTCTGGGTGCGTAAAAATATAATAAATATAAATTTATTTTTGGGTTAGTTATTCCGTCCACATTTGGGCCTAAAACCTTTTTTGCTATTGAAATTATTGTGCTGAATTTCAAAACGAAACCGCTAAATAATTTAAAGCCAAAATCATTTGTTTCTCTTGTTCTGAAAAGAGCAGAGAAAAAAGTGATTTTGAAGTACAGAAGTACTTGCCCAATAAAACATTTTCCTATTTGGCGAAGCACTAATTGTAAATTTAAAAAAGTAACCACTCATTTATGCGCTACGCAACAAGATATACAGAGATGCAGTAAGGTAAGTGAACGAATTCTTAATAAATTAAAAAAATTTTAAGAGCCACGACATTCCCTTACTAAGGAGCAGGTTTGTAAGGGAGCATATAGAAGAATAACGGTAATAAAAAGCGCTTTCTGTGTCAAAAATGTATTGCTTCAAGGTGGGAACTCGCCATATAAAATTCATGTCTTCCGCAAGCGGAATGGTAAGCGAAACTTTTACGTTTCTCCCTTACAAACCTGCTTCGGTGGAAGCTCCATTTTTTATTGGGTGGCTAAATCGACTGAGAATTATTCAGGGTCTAGAATATTTAGTTATCATTTTTGGGGTCTTAGATGAATACTTTTTGATGTTACATACGAAATGACCAACTAAATATATCCTTTTTCATCACTCGTAGCGAAGAAGTAGTAGAGGGAGAAATGTTAAGGTTTCGCTTACCATATCGCTTAAGGAAGACATGAATTTTATACGGCGAGTTCCCACTTTGAAGCAAAATATTTTTTACACAGAAAGCGCTTTATGCAGCACATATAAAATTGGTGAATGTAACGGTCAGTGATGCAGACTGAATTTTTTGTTACCGTTATTCTTTAATTTGCTCCCTTATAAACCTGCTTCTTAGTAAGGGAATGTCATGGTTCTTCAAATTTTTATATTTTTTTAAATTTTTCAAGAAATCGTTCACTTACCTTTCTTCATCTCTGCATGTGTTATTGCTTAGCGCATAAATGTGTGCTTACCTTTGAAAATCTCCCAATAGTGCTTTGCAAAATAAAAAAAAAATTTTATTGGTTAATGAAATGTTTATTAAGAAATTCCAATAAAATACTTTAAGCTTTGCAGAAAGACAAGATCTTCTTTAAGCTGTTTTATTCGGAAGGCAATTCTTTGGTCACGTATTCAGTAAAGGTCTTGATATTTCTGAAAGCAACGTGTCAACCAGATCGCTTGGTTGACACGACGGATAGATTGGCACGTCAATGGCTTGACGACGTATGGTAATGTCATGACCGGTTCGGGTAGAATTTTCCCGGGGACTAAAGTTAATGATGGCATTGATGGCAATCTGCAAGGCATTTTCGCCGGTTAGCTAATGTATGATTTCAAAGAAATTTTACAATAGAGCAAACCATTAACTTTTTGCCATTTTTGCGAGCCTTCATCATCAAACAGCATGTCAAACGTTGAGCTTTGCGGAAACGTTTGCTAGTATAACGACCAGTAGAGTGTGGTAACAAGTGGTTAAATTTCTACTTTGCAAATATGTAATCTTGCAAAGAGATGTCATTGTTAGTCACATTATTGGAAAACCAGCGACCACATATACAACGTTGGTTTCTTACAAAATTTTCGCACCCTCAGTTGATGGTTGCTCCCGAAAAGTCTCGCTAGTGTGCTCAACAACTTCAGCTATTTTCTTCACTTAGAAAAATTAAACCCGATGCAAACATCAATTGCGTTCGCCTGAAAGAAAAGCAATTACAAAGATAATATGATCAAATTTGCCACATGATCTGATAATATTGCTGGAAATAATTTCTTGGAATATGCAAATCTTGTTATCAAATATATATCGTATTAGGTATAAAAGTTGGTTTTTTGAATCGAAGTAACCGATTCTATTGAAATTGGCGGATTTCGATACATTAATTAACCCTATCCCCTGTATTTTGATTAAAATAATTCGGTTAACTTGTTCGAAGCGTGACTAATTTCTGAAGGTAATGCTCTTATGTAAACATAAATAATTTCACAAAATATCATTGAGATACCCAAACCGTTGATAATAGTTCTTGCATAAGACTTGTTTTCGAACCGAGACAAAACTCGGTAAACACTTTTAATTAGACATCTACAACTTTAATTTTTATGAGTATGAGGTCATTTTTTCGAAAATTAAATTATTTTTTGTTTTTATTTCCATGTTTTTTTTTATAAACAACCTGTCTCTTGATAAATTATAAAAGAAGAAATACATAAGACAACCAAAACATTCCTTTAATAGTTTCCTATATTTTTATGCCATTCAAAAGAAACAAACATGTTGTTTTTGCGGTTGTGACCTTAACGGCACAAATTCTATATGTCATTATACCAAAGAGACATCAATTCATTTGAACTTAACTCTAGGGATGCCTTAAAGCTTCTAGGTTAAATAGCAGTTTAGAATTACACTTTGTAACTGTCATATTGGTTTCATCAACAGATGAACAGATGAAAACACCACAAGTATTTCAATCTGTTTGTATATGAACGAAGTGTATGTACACAGAGAAAAAAAGGTAACAAAAACTTCAAATTTATGTTAGGGTATCGTACATTTTTAAGGTTTTCAGAAGTTATGTCTTTAATTTGTGCAAGAGGCGCAATAGGCTTTTTTGCATTTTAAGCAAACTAATTTTGTACTGCGTCGTTTAAAAGGAGGATAAAATACTTATATCTGTAATTACTTTATCGATCAATACTGGTATATTGGCTATTATTTTAAAAACACAAAGACTAACGTTCTAACTGAAAGAAGTATACACTAGAAATTTACGATAAAAATTACATACCCATTCTACTTCGTCCTTTCGACGACGCATATACAGCTATATATGCGTACACAGAAAGAAAAACACTCGTGATAAATTAAGCTTATTATTCTTACTTTAAGTACGAGTCGTACTCACAAATTCAAGTACGAATAATACTAAAATGTACTCAGAACAATCCTAAACGGGATAAATTTCGAAAATCAATCCCGGAATTTCTTAAAATAAGTATAAAATTCCTAAACCCAGTTCAAAAAGATTGAACTTTTCGTTGGGAGTGCCACTCTGAGAGTAAAATTACAAAATGAGCGTTTTAATCTCATATAACTTATCAAAATTTGTTGTAGCCACAACAACAACACCACACAAGTAGCTAAAAACGATTTGCTTGTTGTGTGTATTTTTTAAAGTTTAAAAAGTAAAATTGAGAGCAAGAGTTCTCATTTAGTTTATATTGTTAGTTAAATATTTACATTAAGTTTTTAAAGTAAAAATCATATCGGGCATACTGCTGGTGTTTTATAATTGGAAGTCTGTAAGGTGTGAAATGGGTAAGTAAGGGGGGGGGGGTGGGGCTGAGAGTAAAAAATCTGACAAAACAAATTTGCCATATAGCTAAGGGCCACCCTACTGCACATATTTATACAAGGAACTTAGAGTTCTGAACTGTTTATTGGTTGGAAGCACGTATTATGAATTTTGGATTTGACTTTGATATATTTCTTTCTAATGCACATAATACGCAACATTGAAAGAAGAGATTATAAATTTCTGTTTCATAGGCAAGAAGTTAATATATACCTTAAATTTACATAATCATAAATTTCTATTTAAAACTGAATAAACTTAAGACGATTAGTGACCTCTTGTCGAATTTCAAGGCGATTATAAAATAGGATGAACTTAAATTGTTCACTAACTTCTTGCTTAAATAGAAGACGAAAATATCTAATCTTTTCAGTCAATGCCTATTTTATGTTGAAAATCTCATTCCATTGGCAAGAGTCTGTCCTTAAATAAGCAACTGCGGTGAAATATTGGGCTCATTGTCAGTGTGACCAGATCTAAAAAAATATTACAGCTAAAGCTGGCATTAAACATGACAAAAAAAAAAAATGCTAAAAATGATTTTAAAAAATGCTAAAATTTTTTTTAAAGATTTTTGCTAAAATTTATTACAAGTATGAAATTTTATTCGAAACTAAATTCATTTTAGTGACTTATTTTTAACCAAATTAAAATAAGTGGTTATATCTAAACAAGTGGATAGATTTTGGTAAAGCACCTGATGCAGATAAATATGAAGCACAGTTAGGTGAAATTAAATTTTAAACTTAGGGGCCCGCAAACCCCTGATACATGCTAAATTTAAACGATTTATTTCTATGATATACAAACTTTTTAGATCATTTTTTTTTTATAGTTTAAGAGATGTTGAAGTATTAAAATTATTATTTTTTCAGCAGTTTAAAAAGAAATGTTTTCAAACATTTACGTTATAGAGTTTTTTTTTATCATTTCTCTCACTGCAACTTACCACAACGACATGTCATTTTGAACAATATTTACAGCATACAATGTTAAGAAGGAAGAAAAGCAAAAAAAAGAAAACACAAAAAAAAAAACAAATCAACGTGCAACGTGCCTTCGCTCAAATACCTAAATGGGTAGAACAGCGAGAGAGCGAATTTTCTACGATTTCTTTTCCTTCGCTGATTTGCAAATGCTGATAAAAAAAAATTGTTACTTGTCAAAGTGCATGTCTTTAAAGTTGTCAATAAGATGTTAGATACTTTTGTTATTGTTGTTGCTGTTCTAAAAAAAAACATGCTGTTTGTTGTTGCTATTATAGTTTTTCTTTAACTGATAATAATGATCATGATCATCACTTTTATCCATCAGGATTGTTCTCGACTACAACAACAAACCAAACATCATCTCCAATTGATGGGCGGTTTTATACAAAAAAAAAAAAAAAAAAAAAAGAAAAAATGACATATCGATTGTTGTTCCTTTCTTCATCTTCTTGATGCAAAAATAACATGTGAAATCTTAGAAAGACGAAGAAAACAACTGAAAGAAATAAGAAAGACTTACTTGACTGACTGATAGACAACATAGACAAGTTGTTTGCAACTTTGGTAAAATTGTAAATATGCAAAATAGAAAAAAAAAGATTGCTGGCCCTTTTGCTAGAGCGAAATCACTGCTTTTCCCCTTCTTCTTCATCATACGACTGATCACGTCAAATCTGTGGTAATGTCATGTTGTGTTAGAAAGAAAAAAATCTACTTAAAGAAAAGTTTAAAAACACTAAAGCCAAGTTAGCTGGTGATTTTCTATTGAAACTGTTAATTGTGGTTTTTAACAAGACAATATCAGATTACAACTGATTTAACTTAAATAACTAACAATACATACTTTAAGTATGTAGTACAACATTGCACTGGATAAGAGCAACAACAGCAACATCATGTTGGAACAACAACACAAAATGACTTGTATTATCTGTAATTATTTGCAATGGGGAAAAAGTTTTTTTTACAATTTTGTTTTTTGCATTTTTTGCCTGTATTCTGTGTTTTGTGCTCAAATGAAAAGTTGGTAAAGAAAGTTGAATATTAAATTTCCTGGTTAGGTAATTAACCCTGTTTATAAATAAAAAAGTATTTATAGTTTTTTTTTAAAAAAAAAGTTTCAGCTTCAATAGTTTTCATTTTTTCAATTACAAGGTGCACAGATTTAAGATACGAAGTGCATTTTAATAGTTTTTGTAGGATTTTCCGAATTTTTAAACTTACTAATAGAGTAAATAATTTTGCTCCTTTTTAGCAAAACTTTTACTGCCGTATGCATAAAAAACTAAATTGGATATGAAATCTATTTTAAGGAAAATTTGTATTGAAATTTTGTTTTAAAATACGTTTGAAATCTATTTTATTTTTTATGAATGCGGCAGTTAAACTTTAAGGCATTGCACTATCATGGAACATAATTAGGGACAATACTACAAATTTTTTAAGGGCCTTAAATATGATAGATAGATCGCCGAAAATTACAGCTGGACATATTTCAATTTCAAATTACAGGAACCTATGGGACTCTAATAGTGTTTTCTTTTCTACAAAAAATGTGACATTTTATTAAAAAAAAAAAATGCAATTTGTGTTCTTTTCTTAAAAATGCTTCGCTCTCTAAAAGGGTGGCTTGTTTAATTCTAAAAAATGCACCCTTACTAATGGCATAAACCATTGCACTTTCGCCCCATATAAATCGACAGTTTTGATAATGCCCCGTAAAAAGATGGCTTCTGTTCATATAGGGTTACCAGACGATGTTGGGGAAAAATCGCCTCTAAGCAGGACAGTAAAAATTTAAACTTTTAATAGTTATTTTTTCTATAATTTAAGAGTGAAAACATTTAAAAGCCTTATATTGTTAATGATAGGTTGTCAGTGATATAAAATTTAATTGGATTCGGTGTTATAAAATTGTTTTGGAAAAAAACGTCAAATCAAGAAATCTGAAAAGCTTGGTGTTAATAAATCAGCAATCTGGCAAAGGTATTTTCTTGTATAAAGAAATTGGAATTTCGTTATTCATTTTGTTCATTTATTTATTTATTTGATATCAATCTATTAACAAATTTTGGTTTATGTATATTTTTTTTTATAATTTGAAGAACAAACTTTTTAATTTATGTACATATTTTTTTTATATTTTGAAGAACAAACTTTTTGTCAGCTGTTAAAAACAGGGCGGACCAATTTTGCGTTTTGTTCTCGTCAAATAAAAAATTGCATTATTACAATGTCGGCAAGACATTTTATACATATACCTTTTAACAAGATGGTATTTTTTTTGTAGAAAAGAAAACACCATAAGTTTCTTGAATGTTTATTTGTATGGATCACTCGTTGATTGTGTAGATCAACCCACGAAGCGTAGAGACGATCTCAAATATCTTGTGCTAAAGGCTGACTTTTGCTCTAGAGCTTGTTACCCTAAGTCTGCATTAGCCATCAAGTGATGTAGGGAAATGATGTTATGGAAAAGATTTTAAGACAAATTACTCATAAACGCTGTTAAAACATTAATATAACACTAAGTCTGGGTTCACACTATGAAAGTTCTCTTTTCGAAGGTGTGAGTGAATTCTCCTCTCCCCTCTCACCAACAAAATTCAGAATCACCTAAAGAAAACTTTCATAATGTGAGCCCACACTAACATAAGTAGTATACATCTAACACTTACACGATTTTACTATTAATGTAAGTAAATTTAGAAGTGTTCTATTGCATTTTACTATTGTATTTGCTATATTTTTATAAATATATTATAAGAATTTAGCCAATACAACCGATATGACACAAAAGAACTCTTTATGAATTGCCCAATGGTATTTCTTTATTATTCATAGACTGCTGGAATATCTGATTTTCCGTAAAATTTATTTCTGAAAAAATAGATGATAGAACAGGGTGGCGCATAATTAACAGCATGATTTAATAAATGAATACATTTTTGTTTACCTCTTGCTGGCCTTTTTTTAGAATTAATTTGAAAAACTTGGGAAATTTATGATGGAAAGACTCAACACAGAACAGAGAACCAAAATTGTTCAATTTTATTTTATCACAAAGATCATATCGAATAATGAGTAATGAGGCACATTTTCCTCTCAATAGCTGCCTCAATAAAAATATCGGGCACCCAACATTCAAGAACAATTATTTAACATCAAATGCACCCACTTAGATGCACAGTTTGTAGTGGAATAAGTTTAGGAAATATCATTGGAAAACGACCAACAAGTTGTGCTTAATCACAGAAAAAAATTCATAATTCTTTCTAATCACCAGGGAATCCACACGCAAAGAAAAAACATGGTTGTGGTAAACATATTCTAACAGCAACATATTATGATAAGATTTATGATTGTAGTCAACATATTACGATTATTATTGAGTCATATTATGACCAAATATATTCGTAATATTACGTCATAATATTTTTCCCTTAATCCTAATTTGTTTTTATTACATCATATTATAATTGGATGTAATCATATTATTATCATGTTAGTCATAATAAGTTAAGAAGTAATCATATTATTATCATGTTAATCATAATAATATGTAGATTCAATCTAAAACCGAAAACTATTTTTAATATATATTTATGCTTATTTACTTACTGGAAACCTCAAAGTAAAACTGTTACAGATATTTCCCATCATAATATGATGCAACTTTAAACATAATATTTTTTACCTATTTTTGTCGTAGGTCGCAATTTTTATAAATTATTTTATATAATTTTCATTCTTTTTCTCTAAAATAACACAGATATTTTTCAATATTTCAATATTCAATATTTTTGCACCATTTTCAAACAATATTAAAATTTTTTTAGCATTGATATTTTATTTTGTGGCACTTTACAATTTTTTTAATCTATCTACAATTTCTTTAAGCTTGATTTTTTTAATGGATATGTTTTTTAAATTGTTTAACCACAAAATAAGATATAATTCGATAAGCATATGTAAAACAAACGTCACAACTGATGCATAATTATTTTACAAGTCGCGATAACAAAATATAATTAGAGTAAAGAAATTTTGTTTGCATCTTTAACATATTATGAGTACACGTATAGAAAGGTCTTATGTTATGGCTATTAGATATCATTAAATGGTTGTGAGGAATATAATATGTTTTTAAAGTTATCATTATTTAGTTGTAAATATTGGGAATTATTTCTTTTCATAAGCAACTTTATTATACTCAACATTTTTTACTTTTCGAATTTATTCTATGCGTTAAATTTCAGTTATGTACATACTTTATAAAGCTTTTTGTAATAGTTATATTCCTTAAATTTTTCAGGAATGACTTTATACACTACCAGACAAGATAATAGTCAAAAAAGCAAAACTATTCAACAATTTAAAAATATAATCATTAAAAAAACAAATCCCGAAATTATAATTGGTAAAGCCCAAACGCCTGACGAATTTTTGAGATTTTGTCCTATTTGGAAATGATGGTCAGTCATGGGCTCACAAAAACAAACACATAAAAAATTATCAGTAGTTTTTATTTATCAGTTAAATAAATTGTTTAAAAAGTAATTCAATTTAATAAATGTGATAATTGAATGAATTATTTTTTTAGTTAAAAGAAAATTAAAAATTTAATTTGGATTTCAATAACATTTTATTTGTTTGGAAATACATTTTTAATTTAAATACATAAATATTTATTAAATAACAAAAAATCTTAATTGACTTTTTTCGGTTCAAATATAATAATTTAATATTAGTATTGTTAATTTAATCTTGCAGAATTGTTGCCGGGAATTGTCAAAACCTGAACTATATTTAATAACATCAATTAACACATTGTTTGAAACGGCATGATCATTTCTTTAATAAAAATTAAAAATATCATTTATTAAAAAAAAAAAATATAGAAAAATTTTAAATTTTTAAAATTTTTAGTAATCAATATAATCATTTTGGTAATAGGTGCAAAATCAACAAATTGTTTGCTTGATTCTATGAATTTGGTGATAAGTGACAATTTTTAATTTTTTCTATGATGTGAATGGCATTCAATACCGGGCAACGATTGAAAATATTTTAAGGGCCGTGGTAGAGAACAATCCAGAATTGTGGTTCTAACAAGAAGAAGCCACATATCACACAGCCCGTCCAACTATGTCTATTTATTTTTGGCGATCATAAAGTTACTTATGCGCTACCATGTAGTTTATACACGATAGTATGCCATAGAGCGCATGTAATATTTTAATTGTCGCATGAGCCATTTTCTGTTTGTGTACTGTCGTTGATCAGAATTGGCCACCAGTTCATCTGATTTAACACCATAAATTTTAAATCATTTGAATTGAAAGTCTATGGCAATAAGTTCAGACTATCTGTGCATTTCAGGAGGAAATTATTCAAAAATGTTATGGGAAATTTTGCCAGCATAACCGGGGAGTAACCACATAACACCCTACACAACTTTTGCTAATTAAGAAATGATTTTCGAGAGTAGATCTTAATCTGACGTACAGTCAAATTTTGGTTTTAGAGTAACAACTTTTAGACCTACTATCACAAATTTTTGTCAACAACATAAATTCACCCTTATTCTGCGTTTCGATTCGGATCGTAAATTTCTCAGTTTGGCAACTTTGGTATTCTGCGTTCCGTTCCCCGTATCAATTCGATTTGTTTTTCGATTGTATGTATTCTGCGTTACGATCGTAGCTACGTTTTTTCAAGTTGTTTATTTACTAACGGAAAGTTTTTCGATTTTTGTTTCTGTAGTTAAAAAAGTGTATAATTATATAAAATGTATAAAATGCTATAAAATGCTATAAATTTTGTTTTTTTTGTAACTTTAATGCTTTATTTAATTTAATTAATATTATTTAATTTAAAAATTAATTAAATTAATTGTTTCACACACATTTTAAACATATATCCTACAATTTATCACTCATCTCGAATGGATTGCAATTGTCTCTCAATTTCCGCTTTTCTAGTGTTGATTCTGCATTCTGGACCACGTTGTTCTCCTCTTCCAAAAACAACGCCGCTGCTATCGATTCCATTTCTTCTCTAAACTAAATTTTTCTTTTGCAATGATGTGTAGAAAATGAAAATTTCGCACCGGCGCTTCAGGATTCCTCACACTGAGTAGGTTGGCCACAAATACCGTTTGCTTATAATCTGGCTATTTTCTTCCTTTCCGCACTTAACTGATGAGTTTATTTAATTATAGTTACCACAATATTTACTTTTTATATATGTATGTATTTATCACTATTTATTCATAAAAGTTTACTTTTTATAGTTTAACAATTACAATGTTTATAAAATTTTTTATTTTTTGTGTTTCTATTTCATACGTTTCATAACAAACCAGCGGGTTTAAACATACTCTTCTCTTCTTCTTTTTCTTTCGATTAGGTTTTTTTAGAATACCTATTTTCCATTCGAGCGTAACTGAATGCGGGAACGTAATCGAAACGCAGAATAAGGGTGATTAAATTTTTGCACAATTTTTTTTTTCGAAATATCAACATTTCTTAAGAATTTATGGATGTGAAAGAAATATTCGTACACTCATAGAAAAATGCGTCTTCATATTGATGATGCTCTAACATCAGAATTGTGACATCAATGTTATTACAAATGGCATTAATGATGCAAAAAGTGACATCAATCCAATGACGACGTCCTCCTTAAATTTTGTCA
The DNA here is from genome assembly GCA_943735925.1 of Pollenia amentaria. Classification (NCBI taxonomy): domain Eukaryota; kingdom Metazoa; phylum Arthropoda; class Insecta; order Diptera; family Polleniidae; genus Pollenia; species Pollenia amentaria. The sequence continues at coordinate 178,115,353 of OX031007.1, read as the reverse complement.
TGTTTTATGCGTCATCTTTTCTTTGGCTACAATGACATCAATTCGACGGCACATTTTGTTCACACTGATAGAAAAGGCGTCATAACGCTGATGTATTTTGACATCAGTACAGACAAACTGTCATCAGTGCAATGAAAAAATGTCACCAGTGCGATAATATATCATGTCTTCAGTGTGATGGCAAACTGTCATCAGTGCGATAATATATCATGTCATCATAATATATTATTAGCATTATTTTCATGTTCTAAAAGTAAAATTACAAGCTAAAATTTCCATATTCAATTTTTTTAAATTATTTATTTAAACACATAAAATTTTAAAAGTAAAATTATTACGAAAACCATATCGGACATGCTGCTGGTGTCTTATAATTGAGAGTTCTTCTGTAAACAAAGAGCGGAATACAACAAAAGTGAAACAAACATGTGTAACGGGTAAGTTAATATTGATATTCTCTCAATTTGGCTTAAGGTCAATTACAATGACTCAATTTGATGATAGTTTGTCATCGCTTTATTAAACCGACTCCGATTCGTCATTTCTGTGATGCCAATATATCATCCCATTGATGACATAATATAATTTTTAACCCTGATGACCAAGTGATGTTAAGGCTGACATCACAGTGATGTAAAGTGTCATGGGGCCAAACACGAAGACACTTGTCATAGTACTGATATCAACATACATCTGATGTCAAAATACATTGTCATATGTGCACCGACACTCATAAAATTTGGTAGCATAGTTAATGTGCAATAAAACATTTTTGGGCCGAGTTGGATTTTAATTCAAACTGAATTAAAGGGCTTATGGTCTCTTAAGCTCTGTTTCCTAACAGCCGTACCTAAACAAAAGCGGCACGCGTTTTCTAGTTGTCAAAATTTGTCATGCCCATACAATTTGTATGAAGCATCCCTAAATAGCGCGGCGTCAAAAATTTGCAATTGGAAGATCTGATTTTGATACCGCATTTGATAGTGAAGTTAGCCTCTATTATTAACAAATAATGGCGATTCAACTATTTTTGGTCAATCTAGCGGTTGTATCTTAACTTTTTATTTCCATTACGTGGGTTTTATTAAACAAGAAAGTTAACACCACTGTTCGTGACTCAACATTGTCGCTCTTGTTTAGGTATCAGCGAAAAAGATAAGCAGAAGAAAACGTTCTGCATTACGCTCTGGTTTAAGTACGGCTGTTACTTTTCGTACAAAGTTGACATGAACAGACAACCAGCCAGTCATCCTGGTGGACATCGTTATATCTGTGTTTTTCATGGGTAACCGCGTATGTCTTTAAATCGAATTTTCAGGAGAGGCGAAAAACATTCTAGATCAAACTATAGGCAAGATATTGAACTTTTTGTAATTGGTCATTACGTAAAAAAATCGGAACTGGTCCATATTTATTCAGAAATTTTTAGAAGAACATAAGAGCGCTTAAAATTAAACTATATGGCATTAACATCTCAAAATCGAAGAAATGGACATACGCGGTTGCCCATAAAAACCACAGATATCAGTTAAAACTTTGATTCTGACTTGGTCAGTATATGCAACGTTTCGTAGGGCTCATATATTTATTATTCTTATCCAATTTTTTGTCTTTTGTTTATATCATATAAAAACTTTCTCATTTTTTAAATGTAATTTTATTTATTTCTTTGCGAGATTAATTTAAAAGATCATTAAATACACCGACTACATATACTTTTTTTCAGACACCTTTACCCATTAAAATTGATTAGACTTGTTGTCTCCTATAAGTTCTACAAAACAAATACCACTTTTTATTTCTTAGAAAGATTTTTTATGCATTATTCAATACAGTTTTTAAGACTATTTTCTTAAGGCAAGACAAGTTAGCACCTTGCAAATGTGGACTATTTTATAAAATTTTTTTTTTGGCAAATTCCCTTTAAATGACATAAAGAAATAAATAAAAAAAAAACAGAAGTACGACAATAGACCAGAGCGAGAAGATTGCAAATAGGATGGAAAATGTTACAAAATTCCTAGAAATCACAACAAATAATAATGATGATCATGATAATGGAGCACAAAAGATCTTATAGAAATTGTAACAAATCGAGTTAATACCGCACCAAACAATAGAATGAATTGCATGAATTCTAGAGGAACAAAAAAATAAAGAAAAAAACTAAATATAAAACAAATCTGAAGAAAAACTAAAACAATAGAATTACGGTAATTCATTGACAAAAGAATTGCAACATGTATTCATTCTTACAGATACATGGAAGTGGAACAAGATGCTACTAACTCAAAGGCACTCTAATACATACTTAAATGTTTGTCTTATATAGTTTCTTATGTGTGCAATAGAACCCGAAAGCGATCGCCTTGATGTTCTTGTTAACACAACATACAGGACGGACATTAGAATGCAACATGTGCAACATTTCTGGAAAGGATGATCATGACAAAGAAAGGTGACATTAAGACAATAAACATCAATATTTAGGGCAGTAGCAAAATTTTTTTGTGTGGTAATACAAACACTGCTAACACATATTCAAGTTATTTTGTATGTGTGTGTGTTGCTGCAAAATACCTGTCGTCCTTTCGTCTACCACATAACCAGACAACAAGTCGTCTTTAGGGTTGGAAAAAAAGGAAACATATCAAAAAGGCCAAACTGTCTCTTAAATACAAGTCATATGAAATTGTTTTAGCCAGAAATGAAATTAAGATTTGTTCAAGTAAAATTGCAACAGTTTATTGTGTAAATTCGGCGAATGAGTTTTCTTTTGGGCGGCAAATCATACAACTTTTAGTTATACGAAGCAGGAGTACTATATTTAGCTGTGCCGAATCTTTGATACCCTACACAGACAGTAAGAATATATCAGAAGTGAATTTTATTTGGAATCTAGATACGACCCAATCTAAATAACAATTGACCTCGCAGTTTTAAATTCATTTCTGTTTTAGGGGTATTGCAAAAGGATCTTTTCGAGAATTAGCTTTTTATGAGGCCTGTGGTAAATTATTGACCGATCTTTACAAAATTTTTTCACTCCTATAAAACTATGAGATAAAAAATTTTAATACAATAGTATTATTCGTTACGGTTAAAGGCGTATTAAAGTGTTCTCTGAGAGTGGACTTTATATGAGGCATTTTTAGAGTTTGTTTTTCAATTGTTTTCTATTCCCGTTTTTGAAATTTTGAAAATTTTTTTTTTAAAACTTTAGTAAATCTATGCCGGACTCGTGTATCTAGTTTTTTTATCCAACTAATTGACAACAATAACATTGAAATTTGCTACAGTTTAAGGTTTATTAAGCTAATTTTTGAGAATGGGCTTTATATAGGGCCTATCATAAATTATAGAACTATCTTCATGAAATTTTATTTCTTGTCTTAGCAAACTGAGGTGTAATAAAATACTTTTATGAAGACAGGAATTTTACAACATGAAATTAATTAAAATTTTTTTTTTTTTATTGATAATTTTTCATTCTTGACTGCGCTGAGATTTGAACCCAGGCGTTCACGGACAGGTTGCCCAGACTAGTTTCGATTGTAACCACACAATCTCTTCAGTGGGGTTTGCCGTTTTACTCACTCGGCTATTGAGGCCGGGCGACGTCAATAGTCAAACATCAATCCTTAAACCAAATGGTATTTCACTTTGGTAGATCGAAATTTGCTTTTTGAATGAATGATTATCTATTTAAATTGATTTACATGTTCTTTCTAACTTCTATTTTTTCGTACTATTTGTCAAGAATTCTTCTTGAAGTCCAAAGTACATTTTTGTTTTTTTGATGTTTTTGTCTTTCTTTTTTCTTGTTGAACCTTTTTCAGCACAACTTGAAGGACAAATGTAAACATAGCTCGTGCCTTAGCTGTTAACAATAATTAGTATTGTGGTTATTTTATTGAACTGTTAATGGTTTTTAATCCAAATTTAGATATTTTTAATTAGGCTTAAGTTCATTGAATTTAATTTTCATTAAATTATTTTTATGAAGACAGGAATTTTACAACATGAAATTAATTAAAATTTTTTTTATTGATAATTTTTCATTCTTGACTGCGCTGAGATTTGAACTCCTAACTTCTATTTTTTCGTACTATTTGTCAAGAATTCTTCTTGAAGTCCAAAGTACATTTTTAGGAAGAACATGTAAATGAATTAAAATAGATAATCATTCATTCAAAAAAGCAAATTTCGATCTACCAAAGTGAAATACCATTTGGTTTAAGGATTGATGTTTGACTATTGACGTCGCCCGGCCTCAATAGCCGAGTGAGTAAAAACGGCAAACCCCACTGAAGAGATTGTGTGGTTACAATCGAAACTAACAGAATTTAAGTCGAACAATACTTAATTCGAAAACGTAAAAAAAATTTAAGACATTCTGGGTCGACTTAGCATGTTTTGGAATTGAGCTATCGAATTCATTTCACGGTAAAGCGAACAGCGGAATAATGGGATCAGCAAACATAAAGAACAATCAGCGCAATCGATACATCCCGATCTATTTGACATTGGTCAAATATAAATTAAAATATTGAGACCGTTACCCCGACGCACAATCGATGCACCACGGTCTAAAACCGATATGTTACATTCTGGACCGATCTTAACGAAATTAAGTTGTATAATTTTTAGACATTTAAAAATAATTACCCAGCAAAAACTTTACTTACCTGGTAAGTTAGCAAGTTTTCAATTTTTCGGCTGAATAACTACTTATTTTTGTTCGAGTTGTCCACAGAATTCAGTAGTTACAATACAATTACTAGAAGTCACAAAATATCTTGTTATTATTTAACTATCAGTAAGTTGAATTGTAAGTACTTACAATAAACTTACTAGAATCCAAAAAATAACTAGTTTTTATTTAATTGGCGCTAGTTGATAGACCTAATAAGTAATTATGGAGCTAGTTACCAGCAAGTAAATATTCAGTACTGAAAACAAGACAACTAATAAGTAGTTTTTTAACTGATTATTAGTAAGCAAATATTCATAACTGAAAATAATAGTAGTGAAAAGTACTTACTGAGGTCATTACTAGCAAGCACTTATTTAGGTTTTCAGAATAATGACAATTGTAATGACAACTACTTACCAGGTAACGTATGAACTAACTACGAACTATTAACAAATTCAAAAAGTTTTTCCTGGGTAGTGCCTAATTAAAGGAAAATCGGTGCATTTCGCTTCCAATTTTTATACCCTTCACCGAAGGTAAAAGGGTATATATAACTTTGTCATTCCGTTTGTAATTTCTACAATATTGATCTAAGACCATATAAAGTATATATATTCTGGCTTCTTATGAGAAGGGAAGTTCAAATCCGGTTGTCCGTCTGTCCGTCTATTCGTCTGTCCGTCTGTCCGTCCGTTGAAATGGGTTTTCCGAAGACCCCATTTATGATGGAGGCTAGGTTTTTATACATTTATGTCACATATAGTCAGGAATTGCTTGCTATTGAAATTCAGGAAGATCGGTCCATAAATGGCTGAGATATGAGCAAAAAACCACGACTACCTCTAATTTTTTCCATAAATACCATGTTGTTGTTGTTTTTTAAATTCTTTTTTTCTGCATATCTCGACAGCGGCAAAAGATACAGCTTTCAAATTTAGTACACACATGTTGCTTGCCAATACACAAATTCTCTAAAAAATGGGCGGGATTGGAGAAGTGGGTGTGGCACTTCCCATACAAAGACGTTATACATTTCTGTATATCTGGAGAACGAAACGAGCTAAATGCGCATATTTTTATGTGGCTAATTTTATATAAAAACCAAACAATTTATTTTTGGTAATACCCTTAATATCTCAAAACAAGAAAGTCCGACTTAAGCCATTATTATTTAATGCCACAGATATATTATATATGTAGATTATTCTTATCGCACCATGGTGAAGGGTATATAAGATTCGGCATAGCCGAATATAGCACTCTTACTTGTTTTAATTGTTTTTATAGCAAAAATATAAATTTTGTAGGGTGGTTATTCCACATTTGGGTCTTTAACTCTTTTCCTACTCCCAAATTACTCAGTACAATTTCACGCAAATGATAAGATTCATGATTGTAGTCTACATACTACGATTACTATTGAATCATATTCTGACCAAATATAATCGTAATATTACTTCATAATATTTTTCCCTTAATCCTAATTTGTTTTTATTACATCATATTTTATTACATCATATTTAATGTATTATTATCATGTTAATCATAATAATTTAAAACATAATCATATTATTTACATGTTAATAATAATAAATGAAGAAGTAATCATATTATTATTATGTTAAACATAATATTTTCAAAGAAAAAATTAAAAAATTTCTGAAATCACCAAATTTATACTAAAAGTTTTTGAATTTTGAAAAAAATTTTCAATAAATGATATTTTTTTTTTATTTTAATTTAAAAAATGACCAAAAAACTTTGCCATTTCAAACAATGTAATCATTTATTTAATTAAATATTGACAATTCCCAACAACAATTCTAAGTTATTATTTTATTTCAAACGAAAAAAGTCAATTAAGATTTTTTGTTATTTAAAAAATATTTTAGTTGAAAATTTATTTCAAAACAACGAAAATATTAATAAAATCAAAATTATATTTTTAATTTTCTTTCAACTTGAAAAATAATTAATTTAATTATGACATTAATTAAATTTAAATACTTTTTAAACAATTTGTTTAATTTATAAAAAAACTTTTTTCTGTGGGTGCCCCGGTAGGCTAGCTGGTAGTAAGCTAGTCCATCAGTACCGGGGTTGCGGGTTCGAATCCCGCCAGAGACTGTGGTCTCCTGCAGACAAGCAGGAGATGTTAATAATAATAAATTAAGAAGTAATCATATTATTATCATGGTAATCATAATGATATGTATGTATATTAACTCTAAAACCGAAAAATATTTTTAATATATATTTATGTTTATTTACTTACTGGCAACCTTAACGTAAAACTGTTACAGATATTTCACATCATAATTTGACGCAACTTTCAACATAATATTTTTAACCTATTTTTGTCGCAGGTCGCAATTATTTATAAATTATTTTTTAGAATTTTCCTTCTTTTTCTCTAAAATAACACAAAACAATGGTCAATATTTTTTTTAAGATATATATTTTATTTTGTGACACTTTACAGTTTGTTGTTTAATGTACCTACAGTTCCTTTTTTTTAGTTTCTTTAAACTTGGTTTTTTAATGGGTATTTTTTTCAAATAAACTGAATAAACTAATAAAAAATAATTTGATAGGCATATCGTCGTTTGATAATTTAAATGTCGTATGTGAATTTTTTGCGTTTTTGAGTTAAGATCGATTCCTTAGGTTTTCCGACTTAATCGTTCATTTGGCGTAATCAGTTTTTCGATATCTTATATGGATTTCGAGATATGGAGTGTTGAGTTTGTCGTATGTGGTATTTGCTGAAGCAATTTTCAAATTCAATGTGTTCAAACTCAATTTACTCGAAACTATCGGAATCCACATACGACAATTAAATTATCAGCCGACGATATGTAAAACAAAAGACTCAACTGATGCAAAACTATTTTACAAATGGCGATAACAAAATATTATTAGAGTAAAAATATTTTGTTTACATCTTCAACATATTATGAGAACACGTTATCATGTTATGGCTATTAAACATCATTAAATGGTTGTGAGGAATATAATATGTTTTCAAAGTTATTATTATTTAGTTGTTATAAAAATGATTATTTTTCAATGAAACATACTTAAATTTATAAATCGATAAACATTGACATGTTTACAGTAACTATAATATTATTGATATTAAATAAAAATAACAGTATTTTGTGTACGACAACAATATATTGTTATAATAAACATAGTGTAGTTGCCGTAACCATGTCCAGCCATATTTTTCTCTGCTTGTTGAAACATCAAAATGGTTCTTTTCCCTTGAGTCCTTCGGAAGTGAGCGTGTGTTCAACAGACGGACGGACATGTCTAAATCGGCCTAGAATCGCTCAAGGACCCGGAATAAATATAAACTCTATGGGGTCTTAGATAAATATTAAAAATGTCTCACACGGAATGACAAACTTAGTATACCCCCTTTCACCATAAGTGGTGGGGGAATAAACAAAATCATTAAGTTCTTTTCTTATAAGTACATAAAACAATGTTCTTTAATCAAGACTAACCCGAACACTTGCCATTCATTGAAATTTCTTAGAAGTTCGCTTTCTTCTTATTTTTTTTAAAAAAAACAATTTTTTTTTTAATTGAAAAACATGCCGCCTTTCTTTTAAAGAAATATTTAGTTTTACTAGATGTTTATTTGTTTTTTTATATTTTGATTTAAAAAATTCGTTGTGGTTTTTTAAGAAATATTTTCGCACACATTTTTCCAAACATTTAACGTCGGGTTTTCTTTAAAGTTTTATTTTATATCTGCTGAAATCAAATCCTTTTTATTTGATCCTTAAATTTCATAATAATGCCAGAGTTTTTTTTTCTTTGTTTTGAGGTTTTCAGTTTCATTGAAAAATATTCTTTTACAACCAGGCAAGAGATTAGTTGTAATCCTGAGCTACTTGTTGATTTTTAATCTGCAAAAACAGAAAAAAGAAGTCAGTCGATGGGAAATCGTATGTGTTTAAAAGGATCTATACAGGTGCAAGTATCGAAAAACCAAATACAATTGAGTTAGTTTATTTAGAAATTATTTATTTTTTGGATTGGAACACGAAAATGTATTAAAGTTAGAACAAACTAAGAAATGGTTTTTAAAGATGATGGTTATTTTAATTTCAATATTTCATTAATTATTTTCAAATAACCTTTGAGTCGATATAAACATTTAAAGGGAATGTTTTCTCGGACGTGGAACCCAAAATTTATCGTCTGAAAATTTCTGGAAATTTAAAAGAAACTTTTAGAAATTCCCGGATAAAGTTACCCGACTTGGAAGCCTAGTGCTAAGTAAAACCATGGGCAGATGTTTTTAGGGCTAAAAATAACTTTATGTACCACTTTCCACAAATAAGCAAAAACAATTTCTGTTTTTTTCGGAATTAACATCACCTCTACATGAGATGGCGAGGCCATCAAATTGCTGCTGCTGAATGTCCAGTGTGACATGAACTGGGTTGCACGTAGCGCAACCGTCCTGCTAAAATCACATGCCGTTGGAATTCATATCAGCCAATTTTGGCCAAAATCAGTTGGTAATCATTGACATATAGTGCTTGCTGTCGACGATGATGGCACAGCCAACCTCGTTCTCGAAAAAATATGAACCGATGACGCCGCCAGCTCGAAATCCACACCAAACAGTGACTTTTTTGCACGCATTTGATGCTGATAATTTTGTTTATCGTGTACTATCAACCAAAAATAGGGCTTATCGCTGAGAATGGCTTTGCGATTTTAAAAATTTTATCAATTTCCCGTGTTCAGTACACAGAAAAAATTATTAAATTTCTCCAATCACCAAATTTATGCCAAATTCATAATATCAAGCAAACAAGTTGTTGATTTTGCATCTATTACCAAAATGATTATATTGATTACTAAAAATTGTAAAATTGTGAATATTTTTTTTCAATAAATGATATTTTTAATTTTAATTAAAAAAATGATCAAAAAACTTTACCATTTCAAACAATGTGTTAATTTACTTAAATAAATATTGAAAATTCCCAACAACAATTCTACATGTTTAAATTATTTTATTTTAAACGAAAAAAGTAATTTAAGATTTTTTGTCAGTTAATTAAAATTTTACTTGAAAATTTATTTCAAAACAACTAAAATATTTTTTAAATCAAAATTAAATTTTTAATTTTCTTTCAACTAAAAAAATAATTGATTCAATTATCACACTAATTAAATTTAAATACTTTTTAAATTATTTTTTTAATTGATAAAACACTTTTTTCTGTGTAAATAAAAGCCAATTAAAAAGATCGCTGGCTCAATATTACAAGGTTGTATGTATTTATTGTATTTTTATTTGATTTTTAATTAGTAATGTTTTAGAATATTATGGGACAATTTACAACTTTAATGTTTAAATAGATATGGTAACAAATTCTTGACCTCCTTGTGTAACTTAATTTTGTTACGTATCTGTATTTACAAATAGTAGAATAAAATTAAGAGATTATAAGCTTGATTGTTTCCATATTTTTGCTATTTCACATACAACCGTGTAATATTGAGCCATCGAGTTATAGTTTCAACAACATGGCCTGTCATATTATAGTTCTGCTGAAGAGTAAAAAGCTTAATATTTTTTGAACATGTGATCTTGAGCTAAAGACACTCATTTATTCATGCAAATTTTGTAATAATTGGGAATTTTCATAAGAAAATGACAACTACACAGAAAAAAGTGTTTTATCAATTAAAAAAATGGTTTAAAAAGTATTTTAATTTAATTAATGTGAATCAATAATTTTTTTAGCTGAAAAAAATTAAAAATTTAATTTTGATTTAAAAAACATTTTAGTTGTTTTGAAATAAATTTTCAATTAAAATTTTAATTAAATGACAAAAAATCTTAATTGACTTTTTTCAATAATTTTTTTTAGCTGAAAAAAATTAAAAATTTAATTTTGATTTAATTAACATTTTAGTTGTTTTGAAATAATTTTCAATTAAAATTTTAATTAAATGACAAAAAATCTCAATTGACTTTTTTCGTTTAAAATAAAATAATTTAAACTTTTAGAATTAATGTTAGGAGTTGTCAATATTTATTTAAGTAAATTAACACATTGTTTAAAATTTCAAAGTTTTTTTTATCACTTTTTTTAATTAACATTACAAATATCATTTATTGAAAATATTTTTTCAAAATTTTAAAATTTTTAGTAATCAATATAATCATTTTGGTAATAGGTGCAAAATCAACAACTTGTTTGCTTGATATTATGAATTTAGAACAAATTTGGTGATAGGAGAAATTTAATAATTTTTTCTGTGTACAGAAAAAAATAAAAATTGATTTCAATTAAAAAATTTGTGATATTAATGAAAAATTTAATTAAATTCCACCAGTAAGCAAATTAATAGTATTAATTAAATCTTTTTTGACATTAACAAACTTTTCTGCAGTAATGTTGTTAATTAAAAGTAAACGTTTATCTCACTTGATTATATTTTTAATTGAAACTGGTTTTGTTTTTCATTAATAGTTAAATTAAAAAAAAAATTGTCCAGAATTTTTTCTGTGAAGGATGGGTCCAAAAATTAGTTGGGCCTGTCATTATTTAGAATTAAAGATAATGTTTCAAAAATACTAATTTTGCCACGCCTCAATATACCGTCCGTTTTGATGTGTTTTTTTTATATATTGCTGCATTTTAAAGTCGTAACGAAAGACTTCGCATATCATTAGGGGGCTCCGGTAGGCTTGTTGGTAGTGAGCTGGTCTATCAGCGCCGGGGCTGCGGGCTCCATTTCGCCAGCCACTGGTGTCCTGCAGGTAGAGTTTCGCGGGATTATCATAGGAAAAAACTTTTACGAAAGTGTATATTCACTTAGTCGTAAAATCTATGTCCTATACCCAGAAAAAATTATAAGTAGTTTGTTAATTTATAAAAAGTATCTTAATTTTATAAATGTGATAATTGAATGAATTTTTTTTTAGTTGAAAGAAAATTAAAAATTTAATTTTGATTTAATTAATATTTTATTTGTTTTTAAATAAATTTTTAATTAAGATATTAATTAAATAACAAAAAATATTAAATGACTTTTTTCGTTTCAAATAAAATAATTTATTAACTTGCAGAATTGTTGTTGGGAATTGTCAAAACCTGAGCTATACTTAATGAAATCAATTAACACATTGTTTGAAACAGCAAAGTTTTTTGATCATTTGTTTAATTAAAATTAAAAATATCATTTATGGGGAAAAAAATATATCAAAAATTTTCAATTCTTACAATTTTTATTAATCAATATAATCATTTTGGTCAAAGGTGCAAAATTAACAAATTGTTTGCTTGATTCTATGAATTTGGTGATAAGAGACAATTTTTAATTTTTTCTGTGTACCCATTTTTTAGCGAAAATTTTTACGGCCTAAGTTATAAGAAATAAAACAGGTAAATAAATGGTTTATGAAACGGCTTTTCATACAAAATGCGTTTCATAAACCCTTTATTCCCCGGTTTTATTTTTTATAACTTAGGCCATATGTTTCTAATAAAATTGGTCATTGTCTAGCAAAACGTTTTTGTTTTTTCTAATTAACAAATGTACATTTTCTTGTTGAAGCATTAATTTTGGGCGAAAATAATATTTGTGACAAAATCTACATTTTTAATGAAATGTTGCATTTTTTTTAGTAAAAATAAGAATTTGTTTAGAATGTGTGTATTTTAAGAGCGCATATTTGCTTTTTGGTTGAAAATGTAAAGTTTTTGGTAAAAAATTAAATTTTCAGACAACACAATGATTTTTTTTTTGATACTATGGCAAACCTGATTTTACTGCAACAGCATATTTATGAAGGTTTTTGGCGTAATAAAGTTTTTTTCGATAAAGTTTTTTTATAAGGGCCTGTGGTTAGTTATCGACATATCTTAAGAAATTTGATGGAGTAATTTCTAATGCTATGAAAATTTGACAGACCCAATTTTGCCACAATAACATTATTTGTGATGGTTTTAGGCGTACTAAAGCGTTTCCGTGAGGTGGCCTTGAATGGGGCCTATGTTAAAAATTTGGACCGTTCTTCTTGAAATTATCTTCAAAATTTAATGAGATTCGGTACATTCTGTCACAAATTTATGTTAGTTTTTGTAACAAATAACTCTTTTCCTACTAAATTGATTGTGCTTGGCTTAAATAAAAAATTGCTTTAGGAAACTGGAAATAATTTGTACCTTTTTGGTTGAGTAGACGGGCATATCTAAATCGCCTTGAATAACTTAAGGACCCATAATATTCTAATATTAAATGCATATTGAAAAAGTTTTAAGCGGAATGACAAATCTAATAAATCCTCTCTCATTCGCCACTAGTAGTGGATAGTATAAAAACTAAATTAATTTGGGCATATTGAGAAATATGTATACTTAATAATTTCAAATTTTGTTACATAATAAATTCCACTTTGTAAAATAAAATGTTGCAAAATCCAAGCAAAACCCTTTTACACAGTGTGGCCAGGTCTAAAAAATATTTACAGCTAAATCTGGCATTAGATATGGGCAAAAAATGCTAAAAATGATTTTTAAAAATGCTAAAATTATTTAAAAATTTTTGTTAAAAACGTATTACCAGTATGAAATTTTATTCGAAACACAGAAAAAATTATTAAATTTCTCCAATCACCAAATTTAATCCAAATTCATAATATTAAGCAAACAAGTTGTTGATTTTGCACCTATTACCAAACTGATTATATTGATTACTAAAAATTGTAATATTTTGAAAATATATTTTCAATAAATGATATTTTTAATATTAATTAAAAAAGTTATCAAAAAACTTTGCCATCTCAAACAATGTGTTAATTTATTTAAATAAATATTGACAATTCCCAAAAACAATTCTATATGTTTAAATTATTTTTTTTTTAAACGAAAAAAGTCAATTAAGTTTTTTGATTGTTGTAGTTGTTTCTTTGGCCAGAGTGATAAATTTACGAATGTTATTTTTTTCAAGCTAATAGGGCCTAAATTTCTTCAATGTAAATAAAACTCAATTTTTAATTACAATATTTGTTCCCGACGTTTCGTCAATTGTTTGTCGACTTTTGCAAGGGATTGTCTATTTAAAAATAATAAAACAATAAAATAAGTACAATAATGTAACACATAAACAATATAGACTTACAATATGAAATTTAATCACATTAAAAAGTTTTAGATGTACCCAGGAGCATACAAATATAAAACAAAATTTTAATATTTAAATACATATTACTTTAAACTTTAAATATATCACAGCTCAAGTGATGGCAACAATATAACTCGCATTTATGTGGTTCGTGTCTTCCTTCAAATTCATTGTTCTCTTAATTTGTTGTTGTATTCTAAGGCTTTCAATTGTGTATCTCTTCCTTTCTTTGTTTTCTTTATCTAGAATTTTTACATCATCGAACTTAATTGTGTGACCAGTATGTAGGATGTGTTGTGCTAATGCGGTTGTCTCTTTTTTCCGCATTATCTCCATTTTGTGTCCACTTTGTGTTTTTTGTTATTTAATTAAAAATTTATTTCAAAACAACTAAAATGTTAATTAAATCGAAATTAAATTTTTAATTTTCATTCAACTAAAAAAATAATTGATTCAATTATAACATTAATTAAATTTAAATGCTTTTTAAACATATAATACATATAAATATGTATTTATATAATACATATAAATATGTAGCACAGATATATGCAAAATTTAAACGATTTATTTCTATGATTTACAGAATTTTTTAGATCATTTAATTTTTTATAGTTTTAGAAAAGTTGAACCTTTAAAATAACAATTTTTTAGACATTTACACTATTGAATTTATATTTAAATTCAAAGTAAAATTTCCTTGAATTTTTATATCGTAATATGAAATAGCAAATAAAATTTACAATCAACATGATAAGGGCATTTCTAATATGTATTCCCTGAATATGCTATTTTTTGAACAAGACGGGTAAGATGTTTCTTTACATAAGAATTATCCATTTTCATACGAAATTTAATTTTGGGTACATATATTTTTTTTTATCAAAATGTATTATAATTTTTTAAAATATTTAAGTAAAATCAATAAAACTATTTGTCCAAATATTTAGAATAAATAAAGCTCAAAACATTTTCCAAAAATGCTAAATAAAATGCTAAGTGCAAAATGAAAATTTTGCAGCTAAATAAAAATTTTGTAATGCTAAATTTAGCTGCATAAATGCCAAAAGGGCCACACTGCTTTTACATGAAGAAAATTAGCTCTTTCCCCCCAACATTAAAGGAATACATATTGGAAAAATATTTGTTTCATGTAAATTGATATAAAAACCCAGAAATCAAGATAGTGTTAGATAAAATTCAAAAAAAAATAACTGCAAATAACTGATGAACATTTTATACACATTTATCCTGTTTGAACAAAAAACAATGCTAGGACAAACATTTGAACAAATTATGCAAATAACCAGAGAATAAAAGTAATTAAATCACTTCCGCAACAGAAAAAAACAACATAAAAATAAAAATCATAGGGAACTAATCAATCGAACCGAAATGTATTTCAACAACAAAAATTTCTAATAAATGCACTCAAAAGTCTACCCTACCGGAAATCGAAGAAATTTGTCGTTTTCTTTATGGAAAATTATAGTGATGATAAAAAGAAAGAGTTCCACACATCTCAAACACAAGTTGTAGTAAAGAAAATTGTATGCATTATTATGTATACATTTCTAAAGCCTGAATGAATGAATGAATTTTGAAGCAACTTCTTTTATTTTTGGGCAATTTACATAAAAACTACATCAAGCTCATCGATTGTTAAAGTAACAAATATTTTGGGTATTTATTTTTTTTGTTGATGATTGTGAAAGAAAATAATTTGAATTTCTTTTTTATTTCATTTGATGGCAAGAAGCACAGCCATCAGATGTAAATTGATGTAATTGGGAATACATAAAATGAATTGTTGAGTTGATTTTGGAATATGTGTAAGAATTAAAAATTAATAAAACAGTGAAATTGAAATTGGTTCACTCGGTTTTTTAAATTTTGCATCTGTTTGACACATATTTATATTTTGTGAGGTGTTAAAAGTGATGTCAATTCTTTATTAATTTTTTTGTAAAATTAAGACATTACTCAAATTCATGAAATTGGCGTGCTGACTAAAACATTGATCAACATCTGCTAAGAAATTCAGGTGTTCATCTTATACACAGAAATAAGTGTTTTATAAATTAAAAAAATGGCTTAAAAAGTATTTAAATTTAATTAATGTGATAATTGAATCAGTTATTTTTTTAGTTGAAAGAAAATTAAAAATTTAATTTTGCTTTAATTAACATTTTAGTCGTTTTGAATTAA
Organism: Pollenia amentaria; assembly: GCA_943735925.1. NCBI lineage: Eukaryota > Metazoa > Arthropoda > Insecta > Diptera > Polleniidae > Pollenia > Pollenia amentaria. The sequence goes on along the minus strand of OX031007.1, from coordinate 178,099,281 downwards.
ATTTTTAATTAAAATTTTAATTAAAAGCAAAAAATCTTAATTGACTTTTTTCGTTTAAAATAAAATAATTTAAACATGTAGAATTGTTGTTGGGAATTGTTAATATTTATTTAAGTAAATTAACACATTGTTTGAAATGGCAAAGTTTTTTGTTAATTTTTTTAATTAAAATTAAAAATATCATTTATTGAAAATATTTTTTCAAAATTTTACAATTTTTAGTAATCAATATAATCATTTTGGTAATAGTTGCAAAATCAACAACTTGTTTGCTTAATATAATGAATTTGGAATAAATTTGGTGATTTTAGAAATTTAATAAATTTTTCTGTGTAAAACGAAACGGTAATCATTAATAAAATTGTATGTAAAAAATGCGTTTAAAACTTTTTTGTAGAATTTAAGCAAATCAGGGTTTCATTAAAGAAATCTATATCGTCCAGATTGGCAATACTCGCCTAAGGAGAAGAGAGTCCGCAGTATCTATCCGAATAGAAGAGCGCTTAACACCTACAGAGGTGATGCGTCTGGCATTGGCTGGATATAAAATAAGCAACAGGAATAAGATTTGATTGATTATTGTTAAAAAAAGTTTAATAATAAAAGAGAAAATAAAAATTTTTGGTTTTTAAATTCAATTAAATATTACAGAAGAAGCGTTTCCAAATTTCCAAGTAAATATTCTTTAAGTTTTTTCTTAAAAAGTGATATTCTTTCAATACTTTTAAAGTTATCAGGCAAATCATTGTATTCCAAACTACCCATGTGTTCCACACGTTGCTTCGTTGTTTCCAGCCTACATCTTGCTATCCAAAGATAAGAGTTGTTTCTTGTTTAAAAAACTGATTGATTTTGAGAAAAACTTATGGTATGATAACCAATATTATGCAGTGATTTAAAGACATGCATCAGAAGTTGCAATTTATACAAGCCATGTACAGGCAACACAGTTTCAGCAATATTTTTATAAAGAGATAGCGTTGAATACATTCTCGGGAGATTAAAAACAGTTTTCAGTGCTTTGTTTTGAACTCTCTGTAACGACTTTAGTTCATTACTTTTTTTGAAACCATATATTATGGGGAGGTAATTGAGATGACTATGTATCAATGGATTCTACAAAAGTAACTTAGTTCTTGTGTTAAACTTATTCTTAAATTTATAAATTAAACTTGTAACTGATCCAATTGTTGATTTGAGGCTCTGAATATGTGTGTCCCAGGACAAATTACTTTGCAAATACACACCCAGGTATTTCGTTCGAAAAGTTTCAAAAACTTTCTCATCTTTAAAAATACTGAAGCTTAGGTTGCCAGAGTAAGGCTTAAATCTTATTAACTTCGTTTTTTTTAGCATTTAACACCAATTTATTTAACCTTACAAACTCTGCTATTAACGCTGAATCTCGTTCCTTTAGTACCTTCAATGCAATTTCATGTTTATATGGATAAAAGAGACATATATCATCAGCATATAAAACCAGGTTTCCAAATAATCCCAGGTTCATCAAATCATTAATATAAATTGTAAAGAGTGATGGGCCCAACACACTGCCTTGTGGGACACCATTGTTTTTCAAAATTATCTCTAAACAAAACTTTTCGTTAGAATTTTTTTCTCTATAGAAAATTTTTGCCGAATTTTCTCCATAATAAAAAATGTTGGCAAACGTTTTTAAGGATAAACTTTTTCATCAAAGAAATATAGTCGAAGAACTCTTCTTAATATGAAGCTGTTTGCTTTTTTATCTATAGAAAAACTTTAATCTCAACAAGAAAATATGCCTGTTTTAAAATTGGGTATTGTAAATTTAATATTTTGGCAGCTCTTTCCATTCAGTTTTCAAAGCTTTTTTTTTATACAACACATTTTATTAAGCTTTTGTGTATGAAAGATTTTACATTAAATTTTTGTTGGTGGTAAACCTTGCCCCATAAAAAGTTAAACATTTTCGGCACACTTTTCTTTATTAAGTTAGTTGACGAAATATTCTCTATAGAAATCAGTTTAAAAAAGTTTGCTCTCCTTAGAAAAATCGTATATTTGTTAAAATATCCTTTGACTCATATTTAAAGGTTTTAGCAAATCAATTGAATTGTTTTTTGCGACCAAAAATTTCAACATTTTACTTAAATTATTTATACATTTAATAGTTGTAGTTGACTGAGCAATAATCTGTCTCAAAATCACTAAATTGTTTACATTGTTTGTAAAATGTATTCTTTTTTTTTCTGATAATATTGAAACAAATTGCCAAAAAAAAAAAACAAACAAAAAATAACGAAGTTAACGAATACAATATATAAGTAGTGAATGTTAAGATGATGTTGTAGGTATTTCGTCACACATTTGGAGATTTACATGATACAGAGAATACAACTTTTTTTGTTTCTAAAAGTTTTAGCTTCTTGCTTTTTTGCATATAAATTAAATTTATTGTTATTTTATTACATCGATTTGTTTGTCACCATCACCAGCAACAAAACAGCAGTCAGTTGGTCGCAGCAGCAACACCATCTAAAACATCGAAAGCAATGACAACAAAAACCATTAAAATCAGCATTCATCAATGATCAATAACGATCATTGATCTCTTAAAAGGCATGCGGCAGTTTGTTAATGTTGTCATCCAAACCAATTTTGTAGTTGTCTTATTTTTTTTTTAAATGTTGCTACATAAAACAACAGCAGCTACAACAATTGTAGTTGTAGCAACAATTGTTACCTGAATGTATGTAAAATAATCATCCAACAGACAAATCAGCATTCGGCAAGAGAAGGCAACGGGTGTTGATGACGTTGTCAATTGATTTAAAATATAAACCAATAACCGTTTATAAACCTTTCTTTTTCAAAACGTTTTGATTGAGTCTTTGTGGATATTTTTTGTAAATTAAAATATTTTTTACCTCCTTCTATTTGAATTTAAGATGACAGTGTTGCGGTTGTAAGTTAAGGTTGGGAGAAAATTTATATAATGTATTTATGTCTGAAATTTATTAAAATTTCACCGTATTCACATGTTTCTTATGCGGTTTGGCTGAAATACTATAATGCAGAGAAAGAGAGAGAGAGAGAGAGAGAATGTTGGTTTAATGCGAGTGATTGTACTTAAAACAATAAAAAAATTTTAAGAAGAGAAAACTTTGAAGAAATGTTTTCCATAAAGAAATCGTTAAAGAAAAATTTAATAACTTTATTTAAGAAATTTTTTTTGGCTTCTTTAATATTTAAGAAAAATATTTCTCTTGACAGATCTTTGCCAATATTTTGCAAAGAAAAAATATCACTATTGAGAAAACTTTGACAGTATTTTACAAAGAAAATTTAAACTTTAAGTGTTTTATGCAAAAAAGTTAAAGTTCAAGTCAGTTAGCCGATAAACTAATGGTGTTTACTTTTCTACAAAAACATGTGATATTTTATTTAAAAACTAAAATTTTAAATTTCGATATTTTAAACAGGCTAAAGTTCATTGAATTTAATTTTCATTAAATTATTTTTATGAAGAAAGAAATTTTGCAACATAAAATTAATAAAAATTTATTGATAATTTTCATTCTTGACTGAGCTGGGAACTGAACCCAGGTTTTCACGGACAAGTTGCCCTGACATGTTTCAATTGTAATCACACAATGTCTCAGAGGGGTGTGCCGTTTAACACTCACCGCCATCGACGACGGTTGGTAGTCAATGGTCAAACATCAATCTTTAAACCAAATGGTATTTTAATTTTGGTAGATCGACTATTGACTGCCAATCGTCGTCGTTCAAAGTCCCTTAAACTATAAGGAATGGCAAGAACTTGGTAAAAATTGCTAAATTAGCGGAAAACTTTACGAACAGCGGCATGATAGCAAAGTGCAATATTTATTAAAAGTCATTAAGGCTCTAAAGCTGCGATCAGGAAATTCACTTTAATTCTCTTTTATTACGTACGTGTGCACACACATTGTAGACAATTAAGCAACTTTAACAACAACATACACAGAAAAAAATTCAAATTGATTTCAATTAAAAAATTTGTGTTATTAATTATTAAATTAATTAAATTTGCCCCAGTAAACAAATTAATAATATAAATTAAACGTTTAATTCACTTGATTACACGCTTAATTGACTTGATTAAATTTTTAATTAAAACTGATTTAAATTTTGATTAATGGTTTAATTGGTGAAAAGTTTGCGAGAATTTTTTCTGTGTATGTAAAATGCATACAGCGCATACAATCGAAAAATGTAATAGTATAGGTTGCCTATCGCAGCTCTAAAGGATCAGAAAACGTACAGGAAAAAATCGCACCTATCGCGAACATGGCTTAAATTCGCGAAAAATTGCAAAATTGGAAACACCCTAAAATTTATTTAAAATCACTAATCGGTTAAAAACAAAATGTCGGTAAATAACGCAAAAAGCGTTAAAAAATTAGCTATAATGATGAAGAATTTTTTTTTCACTTTTCCATAACTTGTGTTTTGTTCTTGGTAAATAAAAAAAATAGCATTATTACAGGGTTGTAAGACATTTTATATGTGCACCTTTTCCGAAGCTGTTTTTTTTATGGAGAAAAGAAAACAGCAAAAGCCTAAACGTTTTGGTTAGGCTTATGCTGTTTTCGCAACCGTATATCGGCCGTATTGAAAGTGTCCCATTATTACAACTTCACTTTAACCTTCCAGGTAGGTTCAACCTTCCTTTAACTTATCGCTTAAGGTTAGAGTTTAGTTGTTATAATAGAACACCCTTTATACGGTGAAGTTAATCCTACCTTTTGCTGGGTATCGGTTTGATCTTTAACTCTTGTAATGTCTAAAAATTATTTCTGTCATATCGCCTCCGCGACTGCGCCTCATGAACGCCATCCTGTCGGTCTGACTTTTCACCACATTTACGAGCATACCCGGTCTTATTTCACCATTATTGGGTTAGATGTTGGCTTCTAAATAATCAATCGTTGCTGGTTTGTTAGCATATACCACAGATTGGAAGTTCCCTAACAAAAATAGTCCAAAGGTGTCAAATCACACGAGCCAGGTGGCCAATTATCCATTTCTTGAGATATTTAGGTCATGAAACGATTGGCACACAAAAGTGATGTTTTCTCACGCGTTATATGTCGTGTTGCGCCGTTTTGTTGGAAACATTTCTTTCCCAAATAATTTACAATGACATAAGGAATAATAAAAAAAAATCATAAATAATTTGCCTGTAGCCAAGGCGAATTCATTTTTCAGTTGGCGTTGAAAGCACAGCTGCCTACTTTTTTTTTTCTTAGTTAGAGAGAGGAATGTCAAAAGTTGCTTCTGTTTTTGACATATCGACCAACAAAAGCAACAAGTAAAATACAGTGTTGTGTTTTTGGTGTTTTAGTTATTGTAGTATCGCCACCACCGTTTACATTTATTCGCTTTGCCTGTAGCGTTCGCCATTCGAAGTAATATTGGCACCGGTTTCGGATTGAAAGACAAATGGGCCGATGACGCCTTCGGCATGTAAACCGCATAAATCAAACAGTGATTTTTTCGGGACGTACTTGGGTCGCAAGAGTCTCATCAGGATTGTACTTTCTCCAAAACCGAAATTTCTGCTTGTTTATATACCGTTATGCCAGAAATGAGCAAATTCACCAAAATTGATTAGACGATAAAAATAGGGTTCAACTTCCAGTTGGTTCTCAGCACACGACGAAATTTATTCGCTTGGATCTTATCTGGATTAAGCCCTCAAAATTTTCTAAGTAGCGATCGGGCAGAGACCGAGTTGCGGAGTTGTAACACTCACGTCTACAGCGGCGATGGCTTCTACTATACGCACGGTAGGGATCGATTTGGATGAATATGATCCAAAAGAGTTAATGTGGTCATATATCGATCTATATATAGTATTGCAAATTAGTTGGTCAGATTGACGATTATGCGCACTGTAAACTAAACGAAGTGCTCTATAAGTTTGGCGAAAAGAGCGCGAATTTGGAATATAAATTTCCACGATTTCTAAACGTTGTTTTGGTGTAAGTCTTTGCATGGTGATTTGCTAAAGCAATACTGCAAAAATGTCAAACGCACTTCTTTTGTATGACAGCTAGTTTTACAGTTATTCCTATTGGAAGTTCTATACGTCTTAAAATACACCCTTTATTAAAACAAAGCTTTTCATGCAGAATATATGTAGTAATGAAAATTATTCTATAAAGATAACAAGCTTTCTACAAACATGTTTAATTCAAAGGTATTTGTTTCTAAAAGTTTGCCAAACTGTTTTCTGGAAAGAAAACTTTGATAAAACGCTTTATTTGGCAAAGGAAATTAAAAAAAAGTTTTAAGTATAGCAAAATTATAAAAAATTACTACGAAAGTTTTATAATAGCTTTGTAAAAACTTAACGAAAAAATCAATTAAAATTATTAAAAATTGTTTCTCCTAAAGATTTAAGGAAAATATTTGACTATGAACGCCATTATTTTTAAATAAACCGAACATTTTTTAGCGTACGGTTAACACCCTCAGAAACTGTATCTATTTTTTAATTGTTTGTGTGTTAGTACACAATAAATAATGTTCATAACTTTATTCACAAAAGTAACGAACATTATGTAGGGTTTTGTTTTTCTTAAATAACAGTATAGTTTTAGTGGTTCTGTACATTATACATATATACATTTTCTGCACTGGTTTTTTTTACATTGATGAAGGAATAAGCATACAACAACTTTTGCAACGCTCTTAATAGTATTGTTGTTGCTTGTCAATTTGCACGACCACAGCACGAATAGGCTGTGCGTGTACATATTTGTATTGTGAACATGTTTTCTATTTGTAAAAATTTTTTGTGTTTTTTTCGTTATAAACACCTATGAATTTTGTTTTCGTAAAAAAAATTTTGTTGTCTTGACCAGCCAAAAGGGCGCAGAGCACAACTGAATAAACGAGTTTGTGGTTCTTTGCGAAAAATATAACGCAATAAAATGTTTTCATCTTTATGTTGAGTTGGATAAGACGAGTATTTTTTTTTTGTATACAAGGATCACAAACAGAGAAACGTTTTTTTTTAAAGGTATTTGCTACACAAAAACCCTATTAGGGTTATGTTTTCCATATTTTTACAGTACAGAACGCGTAAGTACAGTATCAAATGTTTTTTTTTCGAAGTCTGATGAAAACATAACCTTAAAGAAAATTTGAGAAAGAAGAGGTTTTACTGACAGATTTTTTTTTTAAGAAAACGCAATGAAATAACTTTTGGCGGAAAAAATTTTTCTGAGATCATTCTTCAAAAAAGATCCGAAAGCTTTATTTGTCTTTTAACAATTTTAGCAAAGAAGGGGTTTTGGTTACAGAACATTTAACATAAAATAATTTATTCTATAAGAAGATTTTAGTTATTTGTTTAAAAACTTGAAAAAGAAAGATCGTCTTTGTAGAAGAATTTAAAAAAATTAATATTTTAGAGAAAATTAAAAAAAAAATAAATTTAGGGTAAAGACAATTTGACAAAGATGATTTATTTGTTAATTCCCATTGTGTTGGAATGGGGTACAACTTGAGAAAAACATTCGGACTTTAATCCTAGAAAGATAACCATATCAATACATACACCCAGAGAAAAAATATGTTTAAAATTGGTCACCTCCAACAAAACTATTTTTAAAGAGAATTGCAAACATATTATGTTTAAATTTAACCATAATTTTGTTACCAACAAACATATTATTGTTAAATTAGTCCTCCATCAAGAAGGCACAACCATATTATGGTTGCCTCCGAACATCTTTTGGTTAGTAATAACTAAAATATGTTTAACATTTATAATAGCATGGTTGATTTTCAACCAAAGCATGTTGCTCTTAGAAAAGAGGAAAATACTATTGTTAATTTAAAAACAAATTATTGTCATATTAAACCATAACGTGTTTAGAGGCAACCATAATATGGTTGTGGCTTCTTGATGGAGGACTAATTTAACAATTATATGTTTGTCGGTGACAATAATATGGTTAAATTTAAACATAATATGTTTAAAATTTTGTCTAAAAATAGTTTTGTTGGAGGTGACCATATCTAAACATATTTTTTCTCTACGTGTACGTTAAAGATAATCATACGTAAAACTAACACATTATTTTAGCCTGCTATACTGTTGTATTTTTTGATTAATTAAGAACAAACTAATGTGGATTATAATTTTACATAACGCACTTGTTCCTCTAAACAGCGTTAACTCAAAATTTTTCAATTTTCACTTTTTGCAAGAAAACGTTAAACAGTGGTCATATCTACCCACTGTAAAAATTTTAGATCTATTTCTATAGTAACTATTTGCTTAAAAAAATTATAAGAATACATATAAAAAAAAGTTTTTTGTCTCTACTGAAAATTTGTAAATTTTGAGTTGACTCTGTTTCGAGGAACAAGTGCGATCGATATCTATATATTAAATAAAACGACCGAAATTTAAAAAATGTTTTTATACACTCACAATATTCTGTACGTTAAATATGACTGAATTTGTAATCTATATATATAAAGATGGTGTAAAAAATGTATAGGGATTCATAAAATGAGAACGGCTGGGCCGATTTCTGTAAAATTTTGGAAAATCTCTCCGGAAAATTGGAAAAATCGAAGATTGAGTTTTTGTATGAAATTTTGTGTGAAATTATTCCTTACTGAGCTACCTAAATAAGAGCGGCAAGCGTTTTTTGTATGTCAAAACTTTTCATTTGCATAAAGTTTATACGAAAAAAACCTTTAGAACGCGAATTCGACACCACCCGGCTGGAAAATCCTATTTGACAAATCGCTATGTGGATTTTCCTTATTGAAAATGTATTTGAAATTTAATTTTCATGTTTAAAAAAACGCTTGCCGCCCTTGATTAGGTAGTTCAGTTAATGGTTTTCCAAATCAAACAATAGAAAGTTCTTAGTGTAAATCATGGAAAATTGCGGAAAATGCGAAATGCGGAAAATTGGAAAATCTCTCCGCAAAAGTCGGAAAATTGGAAAAATTGTTCATCAAATCGCTCTCACTGATTCCATTCAAATAAATCACATTGAAAATTTAATAATTTGTGTTGTATTATTACTCTAAAGTTTGTCTGAAGGCTTACAATTTTGGCGAGGCGGGGTCGCTGGTATAAAATAAACGAATATTCAGTTAAAACCCGGTCTACTGATTTTTCATTTATTTTTAACGAAAAGTTCATATAATTTTTACTTTAAAAAATTTACCTGCGAATTCCGTAAAAACAAATGAATTTTCAGTTATTTTATGTAATTCAGATATTTTTTTATAATACAGGTTTTACTCGAATTTCTAAAAAAATCAGACACCTCTCCGCTTATTTTTCTAATGAGAGAGAGAATATTTATTTTTATTTTCTTACCCCGTTATACATGTTTGTTTTACTTTCGTTGTACTGACCACTTTGCTTACAGAAATACTTTCAATTATAAGACATCAGCAGCATACCCGATATGGTATTCGCAAATATTTTACTTTAAAAATTTGATTTATTTAACTAAATAATTTTAATAAATAGAACATGGGAATTTTCTACATAAAACAAGCAAATCGTTTTTTACTTAAGCCTATAGTACACGGCATGTAAAAAGCCACATGCGCATGTGGTTCTGACGTAATTTTGACGTCATCACACAACACGCAATGTTTATTGTGGCTTTGCATTGACGTCAAAATTACGTCAGAAACACATGCGCATGTGGCTTTTTACATGCCGTGTACTAGAGGCTTAATACTTTTTGCCACAGATCTATAAATAGATAACTGAAAATAAATTTTTTTGTAGTTAAATTATATAAGATAACATTTCTTTTTACGGAATTTGTCGGTTATTTTTTTGATAGTTAAATTAAATAAAATAACTGAAAACTCATTTGTTTTTACAGTATTTGTGGTCAATTTTTTATGGAATTCGCGGTTGAATTTTTGACAGTAAAAATTAAATTAACTTTTCGCTAAAATTAAATGCAAAATAAGTAGATTGGTTGTTAATCAAATTTACAGTTGTCTTAAATTTTTATTTTCATTTAATTTTACATACAGAATACTTTTACTAAATCAACAGACAAAAATAAATGCAACCGAAAATCTCCGTACTAATGTGCACTTATTTTTTTAAATAAATGTTAGAAACAGTTAAAAATAAATTTGCTTGAAATATTAAATGTTTATTTATTTAAAAATGACTGAACGGAATACTTCTTGAATAACCTACAGTCCGTTACTGTAATAATATTGTGAGTGTATGAAATGTCTGAAGTGCACAGAAACGTATTCCTGCTTATTAAAAAAATAGCAATATTTTAAAAGTGCATGTGTACAATTTAAGCAGATTATCTTTCTAGGGTTAAATGACTATCTCTGCTTTAAATATCGTATTTTACTTTATCACATTAACTTTCTTTTATGTCATTTCAAATGAACAATTTCATTCAGTCTTTCATTCATAGATTTTGTCCAATTGGTTTAATTTTATTTGAAATCAATTCAAATTAACGTTAAAATATCAAAAAATATAAAAAAACCAAATTCAAACAAAAATATGTTTAAACATCTTTACAAACCATATGTAAAATTTTGTACTGGCTGGCCGAATTTCTGAATGACAGACATGCTGTATGTTGAAAAGTAAGTACATTCATGGATAGTATAAAACAATGTGTAAAGTAAGTGAGTAAAAGAGTGAATAACTGACGGGCAGACTGACTTAATGAGTGAGTGTAGGCATGAGAAAGTTTTTTGCAGACAATTTGTTGTTATTTGTTGTTGATTAATTTCTGATGCCGAATTGTTATTGATGATTGTTTGCCAGAATTGTGTTCATTATCATCATCATCATCATCGACGTCATCATGTTCACTGTTTACCATTCAAATTCAACATTAATACCATCACATTTGGAATTCAGTTATATTTATTTGCATTTTTTAGTGTGTGTTTTTTTCTCGGGCAAAATAATTTGTTTTATTTTCTTTTAGTTTTCTAATAGTCAGATGACGTTTGTATTTTTTGGTTATAGTTTTTTTTTAGTGAATTTTTGTCTATTTTTACTGTTTTTTTTTTGTGACGTTAATGGTCTGCATAATTTGCTTGATTAAAATTGTATGCATGTTATATATATATTAAAGAAAGTCTTTCTTCCGTTTCCGCCTTAGATAAATTGAAAACATTGTATTGTTGGGGAAGAATGAATAATAATGTGCATATGTTCCCTCTTAACACTGAAGTAACCCTAAGTTGTACAAACTTATGCAAAATCATTTCCGTACAAAAAACACTTTTGTGCTTCACAAGGTATGCTATCAAGTCTTATCGTCATAATGTCCTAAATAATATTTTAGAATTGTTAAAAAAAATATTGTTCTGTTTGAACTAGGGATGTAGCGAATACCGATACCGATATCGATATATCGGCTATACTTCGCGTGTGCCGATATATCGGTATCGGCGATATTTTATTGTCGATACGCCGATACTTTTTTATAGTTTTTTTTTTTGAACAATTTAATTTTTAAAGCTTATTTTTGGCATAACAACTAATAGCAAAAAATCAAACGGAATAATAAACTGTTTCTTTTGATTCTAGAGGTCGGTCAACGAAACGCGTTTTTCCCTTTTTCAAGACGTATGCTGAAGAAGAAAGTAATCCTATTCATGTTTTCGATACGTGTAGGCATTTTACGCGTTTGCTGTGTCACTTGTCAATACAATTCTACACTACGACTTTTTGGACTGATGTATAAACGCATTAAACGCTTGGTGTGGACCTGCAGCATCAGCCGTTTTGCTTTGCACCGTAATGGTAAAACGTTCTACCATTGATAACTCTTGTATGTTATTGTACGTTTTAAGAATTTTCTGCTAATTTTCAATGCATTTTGTGAAAATAAAATTAATTTCTCTACAAATTTTTGGTTACTTCAGAGAGACCACCAAACCCATAATCAAAGCCAATGCTACATTTTCTGACGCTACTTCCTTAGTTAACATTCTTCGAATATTATTAGAAAATACGATAAATGAATAAACTGAAATGCAGAATAGTTCAGAGTCCCATAAATTGCCGACTTATGTAGCATTAGCTCTGAATTAAAGATTTTAGTGTTTAGAGAATAATGAAATCTATTTTTTATCTACAATTCTCTACCTTCGACACAAAGCTAGAAAATTTCAAAGAAAATAGGTCGAAAAAAGTCAATACTACCCAACATGACTCGACATTCCGAAAGTTTTGCAGACACGGTCACCCCTACACCCAGTAAAAGTTCTGATAAGTCTACAAGAACTGACCTTTGGAGCGTTTGTGAAAATTTTTTCAAGAGATGCAGATCCGTTTGTTTAATGGCGCTTTTAAATATTATATTCAAAATTTAAGAATATGGCGCAGTAATACTTAAGCTGTCAAATGAGTTCAGTCATATCTGAGAGACGATTACTTACTGCAGGTCTGCTTTTAACGTTGTTGCGAAATTATCTCCATTTTTATTAATTTTACCATGAATTTAAATTCATTTCGTTGTTTTTGAAATCTTATTAAGATCAAAATTAAATATTAATAATCTCTTACACTGTAATTTTGTATATTAACGAAATTACTTTACTTGAGTTTTGTTAATTTTACCTTGAAATTAAATTTAGTATTCGTGTCGGTATCGGCGATATTTCTCTTTGAGCATTGGTATAGGTTTCGTATCGGTAAGAAGGCGTATCGTTACATCCTAGGGAAACCAAAATAAAAATATTAATGCTGTGTTCATTCATTCGTCATAACTGTACAGTAGAAATCTAAATTATAAGCGGGTGCCCACAGCAGTCGTATATATTTCTTGTAATTATTTTAAGACATATGACTTTACCACTTTATGACTACTTTGTGAATCATCTAACTGTATTAATGAAGGAGGTTATGAGAATTTGATTCCGTTCTTTTGCAAACTTATTCAAAGTATTTCTCAAGGTAAATAAATTACACACACTTTGTTTTTGGTTGCAAATATGATTGTGTTTATTTTTCGTACAAATATTAATTTTTAATTTTTGTTTTGTTTTCAATGAATGCAGACGACGATAATGCTGCGGCAATTATGTTCGCTATTTGTTTAAGATGGTGGTGAAATATAATAAATGATATATACGAAAATAATTTGTAGTAAAGAGTGGTTTTCGGGTAAGCTGCTTAAAAAATTAGAATTAACAGCTGAAATGATTTTAATGCTTCTTCTTCTACTTCTTCACTCTGCAAAGTTTTTACTGAATGGATTTATTTGGCCCTAGACCCTACAAAAAGGTTGAAAATATCTAACATGTCTACCAAAACTCATTTAATTTCTTTGAGACATAACGTGACAAAAAGTGCACTTTTCTTTGAAAGTGCCCACATTGAGCTCCAACAAAAAATGCAACAAATAAACATAAAAAACTTTATCAATGTCGTTTTTTTTAACCACATAAAATCCCACAAATCAGATTCAATGCATACTTATTGCTCAAAATTACAATATTAAAATTTTAATTTTATATTATTTTTTATGGGTTGCGAAAGAAAAATAATCATTACTTAAAAAAGAAAAAAAAAACACCTCCTTCATAGTTTCAAGATTTTCAACGAACAGTTTGAGGAATTATATAATGACATTTTTTGAGATATTGAAAAAATAATCTCAACACATTCTGCTAATTCGGCGAAATTATGACATTTTGAATATGACGTACCTTTTAAAAAAAAATTTTTTTTTTAATTTTTTTTCGTTCATATATGTTCCTTTCAGGATGAAAGGAACCTTCACACCAAATTTCATTCAAATCGAAAGGGGTCGGGTCCCACTCTTGGTCGATTTGACATGGAATTAATTTCACCCATATCTACAATCATCCGCCAGATGTCTGTGCAAACAGCAAACACCCCAATTAACATTTGCACAAACGTAAAGTTTTTACATGTTTGCCATTTCATTTGTTTGCTTTATTTTGCACTAAAGTTTAGTTAAACATAAAGCGATCAGTTGTTACATTTAAAATTTAAAATAAAGAAGGAATATGACATCAAAAGTTGCATTTAAAATTCAGAAGTTTTAATGCCGACAGACGGTTTGATATTGAATTACAGAGGAATCTGTTATGATATTTTGTTTGTTATTTTAAAATAATGACTTATAATTCAAACTAGTTAAAGGTATGTGTAACACGTAAAAATATTGATTCTGGAACCACCTTTTACTGATCGACTTAGAATCAGTTTCAAAATCCCTTTAACGATGTCTGTCCGCCCAGCTGTCTATGTAAACCTTGTGCGCAAAATATAGGTCGCAATTTTCAGGATAAATAAATGAAAATCGCTATTTGCGCCTTAATTTTCAAATTGAAAAATGGTAAGAATTTGTGCAAAATTGTACAAATAACTTTCCAGAAAAGAGGCTTTCTATTCATAAGCCATAGTAAAAAATATTTTTTTGCAATGCAGTTACACTACCAAATTCGTTTGGAATCGATCTATATTTGACCATAGCTCTCAAACAAATGAAAATCCTGAAAATAGCGTTTACTGCGAAGATTTCCTTATTAATGTTGGTATTGAGATGCCTTTTAACGACAATACTGTTCTCCTAAGAAAGAAAGTCATAAGCGCTAAAAATCCAAAATTTAAATAAGGGCAGATTTGGAACCGTGAATGTGTTTCCGATTTTTGTGTTTAGGTTAAAAGTCCTATTTTCTTTTGTAAATGACTAAAAAACGTCAATCAAACTGGTCACATCTACCACCTCTAGCCTGTTTCCTAGATAAAAAGCCTTATCTACCACATACTATGATAAAAAGTCACATTGACCAAAATTTTAAGCTCTTAAGACTTTTTACCTTAAGCTAATGTTCACACCTATTAAATATTTGACGTCCTACACGTAACCACTAGTTTTATTAAAAAATGGTTTGCTTTTGCAAAACTTTTGCTGGATCAAACATCATTTAACAGCTTCTTAATTGAATTATACAATTATCTTCTTACAAATAAAGATAAGGAAGTCAATAAAAATTGTTAAAAATAAAGCTAAAATTTGATCAATTTGCTGGTCATGCTTTTTTTGGATTTGTTCGTCAAAAATTTGTTACGTCTGATCATACCCTTAGTATCTATGATTTTTTTGGATGGTGAGAGTTTTCTTCGTTGTGTGCGCAATACTACGGACAAGTTCTGGGATCCACCGAATAGTAAGAATAACTTTACGATCCAGAGAATTACAGACTAAGCAAAAATTGTTTTGACAGCTCAATTCCAAAACATGATAAGTCTAAAAAGTGAGTTTTGAAATAGAAGCTCTTAAAGTTAACGGGCGGTACAACACTCAGTTGTATGCTAAGATTCGTGTTTGTTCATAACTTTGGCTTGCATAAGCCGACCACCAGCTAAATTTGACAGAAATTAAATTGAACAATACTCAATTCGAAAACGTAAAAAATATTAATTGGAATTTAGCTGTCCGTACGAAATTAAAATCATCGTTGTGCATTAGTGCAAGCCAGCCTGTTTCAGTTCACACATAAATACATTCATTCATACACACATTTTGAGGCTGCAGGTTAGAAGACTTAATTTTAAAAATTTTTACTGCCTTCTGCATTTCTTAGTTTTTATAAAAAATTTATTAATTTTTATACGTGTGCGTTATTCATGTTATATTATAATAAAAATAGAAAATGGGTCTTTGCACTTGTAGCACATAAAAACTCCGACCTCGCTAAAAAAATTAGGATGAAATTTAGCGGCAGAGAAGAGAAAAGAAACCAATAAAGAAAAACAAATGAAAAATTCTACATCCCCAAAAAATCCTGCTATACCATCGTTAACCTCTGCTGATCAAAACATACCGTCACCATTGACAACTACTGAACAAAATATAATTATAACTGTAAAGCCTACCTCGCGATTTTCATCAGAATCTTCATATGTTCAACTAACAAAAAATGGCTTGACTAGGAAAATAAATATATACACAACATCTCCAAATTTTTAACTTATTTGTACAATTTGGTTTTCGTAAGATTTTTCTTTGAGAGAATATATTTGGTAATAAAGTCAAAAGTCCATTTTCTCTACTTTATCATCAAAATTTTCATCGTCTGTTAGGGTAATAAAATCGAATCAAATAATATATTTTTAAATAATTTTTGATATTTTTTTAAAATATACAATTTTAAGACGCGACGCGAAAGATAAAAAACATAAAAGCGGAATATCTCAATACTACTAAAATAGAGATGTGACTTTCTTTGTTAGTAGGGCAGAGAAGTTTCTATAACCGCTTCCATGTCGTGCACAAATTTTGTGCTTTAAGGTCTGTAATTGTCATAGGTCCCCTCTTTTCTTAACCTCATAGCATTATTTTGTTTTGGCATGTTCATGATTGCCCAAGGGTCCCACTCTTGGTCGATTTGACATGGAATTAATTTCACCCATATCTACAATCATGCGCCAATCTGTACACTCTTAAAAATGTAGCTGTTAATACTATGGTGTTGGGTACCATATGGTCTGTCTTAACCTACATACTTCCGTAATTGTTTCTAGTTTACATCAAATTGATTTGAGTAATGTCGATATAGCGTTTGCACTAACCAAGTCTTTTTACTATCATTTAAAACATCGAAAACACTAAATATTGGGCCAAAATTGTTAATTTGCCACAATGATTAATGTCAAAAATTTAGTTTTCCTTTCCGAACTATTTTTAATACAAATTAATATTTTGCTAGAGGACTTTGCTTTTGCCTTCAGTTTTTCGAATTGGATTTTGTTGAACCTCCACCACCTACGAATTATAAATGAGGGTATATTAAATTTATCACTTCGTTTGTGAGAGCCAGAAATATTTATCTGAGTCCCATAAAGTATATATATATATATATATATATGTATATGTATATTTGAGTATCCACTCAATTAATCGTTGTTCGATTAATCAAAGATTTGATCGAATAATTAAAATAGCCGATTTCAAATAACGAATAACTCGAACCATTTATAGCAATTAATCGATTAAAATTAATTTCTCAGAAAATTCTACCTTTTAATTAAATATATAACAACTAAATAACATGTTGTTATATTCTGTTTCTATTCTGATGTGGTTGTGTTAGAGACAAATCATGTAATAAACGATTAACTACTAATTCCATATGTTTTCATTTTCGTACTAAAATAGGGCTTTCTCATATTGAATTTGACGTTCATTGTAAAAAATTCATCAGCATTTATAAATGTGTAAGCCATGCACTGTCAGATTATGGGTAACCTGTTTTTACCCGACCTTCAATTTCTTTATTACCCCTTAGCATCCGTTACGGGAATTTGCCCGACCGTCCAGTTTCCACGAGATTATAAACATACAAGATTTGATAAATCCAGTTTTTATTGCATTTGTACGTTGAAATTCCTAAGTAAATTATAGTTTTTATAAATAAATACAAATTATTTAGTGAATGTAAATACGTACTTTTTAGTATGAAAACAAAGCGCGACAAAAAGTTTTTATCTGTTTTATAAATTATATTTTTAAACAAATAAGCTTTTAACAAGGTGAGTTAAATTTTAATTTCACAACTAGCAATCACTTTGTTTAACTATATGAAAATGTGTTTTCTTTACGACTTTAAATAGCTTTTTTCAATTACAAAAAGAATAAGAAATGTGCGCTTTTTCAAGGCTTGGGATTTTTACGTGTTTTTTAGTTTTTGACAGATTGAGATTGCACTGTCGCGATAAATAAGTAACCGATCGATAAACGATCAAGTAATTGAACGACAGTGGCGCTAACAGCATCCAAACGGCTGGATGAATTTTGACATTTTAAGTATTGTTAGATTCGTTTTAAAAACCAAAGTGTCATTAGATATGTAGTTTAAAACAAAATGACGGATTGTTGGCGCAAAATAGTAACACGTTAAAGAAACATATTACCCAAACCTATAGAGTAGAGCTTTAAAATGAAGAAAATCGAATACATATGAGCGAAATTGAAATTGAACACACTTTGAAAACGATCCAGTTTGAAAGGTTTCTTTATACTTTGTGTTCATATCTTAAACATAACTATTTTTAGAATCAGGAAAAATACGGTGATTTAAAAAAAATAACTGAGAATCTCAATTCATTTCAATCTTACTTGATTTTCAGGAATAATATATTATATAAATTGAATTACGAATAATAAATTTTTATAAATATTATTCATAAAAATATAGCGACAACAACGTTTAAAATAAAATAAATAATTAAAAAATAATTTATAAAAATATGAGATGAAAGCCTATGTTGAATTCCTCTATTAAGCTTAGTTGGAAGGACATAATTGCAAATTATACACTGAAATAAAATTAATGGACCCTTCGAACACATTAAAACTCCTATTCGTTTAATCGAGCAAAATTTAAGTTTCAAAATCGATTAATTTCTTAATCGAACAAAAAAAAAAGTCAAATAATTGGATACTCTAATGTATCTTATAGAGGGTGACGTATACGTAACGCTATTATTTGTTTAGTGAAAAAATTTTTTGTGAATTAATTTTTGTTTACGTTTTTTGTGTTTTTTTTTTTAAATTAACTTTGCAAAACTTGGGTTATTTATAAAACCAAAGTTTTTAAATTTTATATTGAAAGTCAGAGGGCGTGTAATATCGATCGAAATTTCCATTTAAATTGAATTGTGATTTCGATTGAAATCGAATGTCGTAATTTGCCCCCAGCATTCGATTATTCAGTCACAAAGATCTTATTGAATAATCATCGATGAAGCCCATTTTCACTTTAATGGTTACGTGAATAAATAAAATTGCAGAATATGAGGCGCACAGAAAAAATTAAAAATTTTCTCTAATCACCAAATTTATTCCAAATTCACAATATCAAGCAAACAGTTTGTTGATTTTGCACCTATTACCAAAATGATTATACTGATTACTAAAAATGTTAAAATTTTGAAATTTTTTTCCAATAAATGATATTTTCAATTTTAATTTCAATTAAAAAAGTAATCAAAAAACTTTGCCATTTCAAACAATGTGTTAATTTATTTTATTAAATATTGACAATTTCCAACAATAATTCTACAGGTTTAAATTGTTTTATTTTAAGCGAAAAAATATAATTATTATTTTAATTATTATTTTAATTAAAAGTGTATTCTAAAACAACTAAAATGTTGATTAAATCAAAATTAAATTTTTAATTTTCTTTCAACTAAAAAAATAATTGATTCAATTATCACATTAATTAAAATTAAATACTTCTTAAACCATTTTTTTTTATCGATAAAAAACTTTTTTCTGTGCACATAAAATCCAAGACTAATTGTTGAACATGGAATGCAACCACTTAGATGCAAATCCTTTTTTTTTGGCCATTTTTTTTTTCGAAAAAAAAAAACTACGAACAAGTTGCCGATAATGTGGTCCGAGGAAAAGAACAATCCAGAAATGTGGTTCCAACAAGATGGAGCCACAGCTCGTCCAGCTATGGCGCTCTTGCGCGAAATTCTAGGCAATCGAAAAATATTTTAGCAGCTTCGGATTTTTTTTTGGGTTTATCTAAAGGTTAAGGTGTATGTCAATAATCCGAGAACCATCCCGCAGCTTAAGGCGAATATCCGAGAAAAAATAAAGGACCTGAAATTCTAAAAAAGTTATGGGAAATGTTTTGGAAAGAACACGTCAGGTCGTAGCAAAAAATGGGCAACAAATAAAAAAAACATATTTCCAAACGATATTCTAAATATTTTTTAATACCAAACGATAAATGAAATCAGAAAGAAATTTATTCATTAAATAAATCATGACCTTACTTATGCGGACGACTCAACAGAAAAGAATGATTTTAGTGTAAATTGTTGTTCTACTTTTTCCCAGAAGAAGCGGAAGAGTAGATACTGCTATTCTATTTAGATAGTTTTATTATCTAGAACTAGCATGAGTAACTTTTTCAATGTATTTTGGCGATAATTTAGCATTCCAGTAACATAATTGTAACCTGCCAATGTAAGTGGGCGATATATTGCAAGAACCCTGATTGCATGTATTTACGCGAAAAAAACAAAAATTTGCTTTAAATTGGTGGCATATGTTGTTAAGAACTTTGGCAAAATTTCCTTCTTTTTGACTAGAAATTATACTGCCATAGTACCTGATGATCTGTTCATAACTTACCTTCGGTGTTTCATATGATAAAAAAATCACACTGCCAATTTTTCCTAAGTTCCCGTCCATACTATGACACAATTCTATAAATTCGTGAATTCCTGATGAGCCTGTCATTAATGAACTTAAACTTTGAACTACGTACAATATTTACATAAAGCAAGTCTTGAAAAAATCTGCTAATTATCTTTTTTTTTTTGCCCATCACATTTAAAATAAACAAGTTCCAGTATGTCTGATTTAAGATTTTTTAGAAATGGCCTTAGATATAAGGATAATCTTTATAATATGTCGACATGACTATAAAATAATTATAGAGTTAAAGCAACACATTTTAGAATATATCTTAGTGTAGAATATGTATAAGTATAGGTGTATCTTGTAAATACTTCCTAGTGGTAAATATTGAAAGGACCGCAAGTGGAAGGCCTTTTTGAAGGACAATATACTTCTTTCCAATAGATTTGTTACTTATGATATACTGTCTTCAGAAATATGTCTTCTAGAGGGTATACATTTTCTTTTAGAAAGACCCTCCTAAATATTCATTACTATTCCCTTCTTCAAGAGGGGGAGAATCGAAGCTGTTAAGTTTTAAATTGCTATAGTGACAATACATACTCTCTTCTTTCCTTACTCTATTCTTTGGTCTTGGCTCTCTGACGTTAACGTATTCGTTGCGGGTAAGCTGTTCCGTTTTCCACCAAGCTTATGTATAAATAGGTACTCCTGCATAAACGTGACATTTCGTTGCACGCAACATGATAATATTTAATATTTTTCTTCATTTTACGTATCAGAGCTGTTAAAGAATATACGACGTTTTTTATATTTTTATGCAAAACGCACAAATAACATGAGCTTAAAGACACTCTTCATATTTCCTTTTTAAAGACCTTTATCTGAATGCTTCCAAGAATCCCTCTAAAAAGAAGGAAGTACGCAGTAGACACTTGTGAGGTTACAACGAAAGGTCTTGTTCCCAATGGCAGCATGTGTTTAAAATATTTCTATATCTTAATTTTCTAAATGACCTCCTATATCATATTTCAAGCTTATCTTTTCTTTCGCAGATGACAGCAACCTTTGCCATTCGTATTCATTTGAGTATATAGCAAGCGTATCCGATATTGGTGCTATGACGCAGAACATGAATGATAAGCTTGGTCGAGACCTTGATAAAATCTCTGAATGCGGTCACTAGAACAGGGACGATTTTAATGCCCGAAAGACCCAATATTGCATGATGACGCACAAATGCGCGATCAGAATCTCTTGATGTTCTGAGCATGAAAATATAATGTGATGTCCAATGGACAAAACGTATATTCAAGGTGTTGAAAGAAACATTAAAGTGCCTCGGGTTTTTAAAACCGTGTAAGAATTAGTTCACTTCATCTGATCTCCTTACGATTAATACCACCTGTATCCGACCGCGAATGGGATAAAACTCTAATGTGTGGACCGGTGCTTCAAAGTCTATTTTGGACTTTAATGACCGCGTGCAGGAGAGGACAAAGATGCTCATTGGTGACAGTTTCCATTTCTATTGACTCTCTTGAGCACCGTCGCAACTTGGATTGTATTTGCTGTTTTATCGTTACTACAATTGGATATGATTGTATGAAATTGGGGATCTGGTTCCCGAAACTCTCAGGTTTGTTCGTAATACACGTTCTTTCTGAAGAACTCAGAAAGAACGTCGATTGGGCGGTTAAACGTACAACGCATTACAACGGATTTTGGCTGGACTGTTTGTATGTCTCATTTTTAACATGAACAATTTCAAGTCGAATTTCCACAAGCACTATCTCTATCACAAGCACTATCTCTATCCTTTCCAACACAATTACATGCACAAGTAGGGTCAGTGATGTTATACGTAGGGAAAAATCCCTATTCGTAGCGATTTTCTTCCAAAAAAATTGGCCGTAGCGAAAAGAAGGACAGATATTTTGAAATCATTAAAATGTTGGAACTTTTAAAAAATGTGGCAAAACTGTATATATTTGGCAATCTTTTTCGATTTGTGACTCAATACTAATAAAATAGTCGATACGGCAACATAACAAATTGTTAAATTTCTTTGCCCCATTTCAACTTTTGATTTTTTCGTAATTTTGTGAAACTCTCTTTTACAAGAATTTAATTTTTTAGGGGAATAAATAGATAACTCGTTTAAGATGGGCATCAAAACCTTTTGGAGTCAAATCAATAAAATGAAAAAATTTGAATGATAATTTAACTTTTCCCCTTTAGTCTAAATTAACTTTTAGAACAATTAATTTTTCTATTACAGATTTTTGTAGGGACAATTTTTTGAGGGCGTAGGGATTTGATTTTTTCGGTCTGCGTAGAGACTATTCAAAAAAGTCTATAACATCACTGAGTAGGGTCATCCCCTAAGTGATAATCATAACAAAAAAAAAAAAAATATTAAAAAAATATAAAAAAAAATTTAGGCACTGCGGCGAGGAGTATTGTGTCTGCTAAAAAGGCCTCTTTACTCACTCTTTTTTTACCGCTGGGTTAAATCTGTGTTTGTCTATTGGCTTTTCTGAATGTTTGTCTGCCTAAAATATCAAATTTGTATCTGCGTTAAACAAAATAAATATTATATATTTAATCATTAAATCGACTACTAAATTAAATATCACAGCACCAAAATCTAAGCAAAATTCAATATTTGAGACATAACAGATACATGGAGACAAGTATTGTATAATGATTTTGTATATATTTTTTATATGGCAATAAAATGTTTAAGATTTTGATATTTAAGGTACCCTACTCTTAACGAGAACTGTGTTAGTTGTACATATCATTAAAGTTAAATGGAATAAAAAAATATAAACGATTTAATTTCATAATGCAGTTTGCTCGATTCACAAATTGAAACTCTTTTTTTTATATATATATATACTTACAGAGTTTTCCAATAAAAGAAGCCAGAAGTTGAAGGTCAAGAGGTCAAGTTGGCGTATTCCATATTGTCTGTTTATTTGGTATATTAATACCTGTATACATTTTAAGTAAATGTATCAATAAAATACCCATCTGGGAGCAATATTTAGTACAGAACAAGTTGTATTTTTAAGCAGGATAATAGTCCCTTAATCACTTGGGAAATTTTTTACAACCATCTAAAACCACTTATGAAGATTATACTGCGGACGGAAAATTTATTGTCATATATGTAGAAAAAAGGATCACAAGTATTGGGAATCGTAGATTAAGCGTCATAATTTAATGAAGATCCTTGTCGAAAACAACAGGAAATTGCAGAATTTTTGGGAGTAGTTAAAACAATTGACAGACGTTTTGTAGATTAACGAGAGCTCCTGACGTTATGACCTGGCCACCCAGTGGACACAACGCATCTTCTAACTTCGACCTGACACTTTACCCCCGGTTAAAGAACTGAAAAACATCAAGAGATTCTGATCCCTCAATATTTATACCACAACCGAACCAAGCCATAAAAACGTTTAACTCTAGTTCTGTGACGGACTTAATCAAAGAGTGTTTCGTTATGGTAATATTTCTTATAATCCGTTTAAAAAAGTCAATGTAAATACCTAAAATACAGAACCGTTTTGTCATTGAAGATATATACACAATGGCTCCAGAAAATAAAAGCGGTTCACTTACTCAACCTCAAATTATTTCCGAATTAGCATACAACGTTGGGTCTTCTGGACATTCAAATCGATCATATTCACACGCTGTGCACTTACTGATCAATTTCGCTTATAATTGTAAAATTTTTCAATGAATGTTATAGATAAATTGCAAGTGTTCGAAAATAAGCCGAACATTATTTAGTAATATCTATTTTTTAGTGTGTATGTAACAGATATTACGTAGTGTTTCGTTTTTCGGTATAAAACAGTACAATTGTAGTGGTCCAGTAGACATTTATTATATTTTAATGTTCTGCAGTGTTATTTTGATATTGATGAAGGAATGAGAAACCAAAAATTTTAGCAACGCTTAATACTAGTATTGTTATTGCTTGGCAATTTGCACGACCACAGCGCGAATAGCCTGTGTGAATTTATCAGTGTTCGAATATAAACCGAACATTATTTAGTGTACGGTACGCATACTCAGAAATTTTATCTATTTTTTTTTTTTAATTATTTGTATATTAGTACACTACCCTTAATACCGCTCATAACTATTTTAGACAATGTAAAAAACATTGTTTCGTGTTCTCTTTTTCGTTATAAAACAGAACACTTGTAGAGATTCGATAGACATACATTATATTTTAAAGTCTTTCGTGTTTTTTTTAATCGATGAAGAAATTTTAACAACGCTTCTCACTAGTACAGTTGTTGTTGCTTGTTTTTAAAAAAATTTTTTGTTGGCTGTTTGTTTTTTTTTTCGTTAAAAACACTAATGTATTTTGTTTTTGCAAATAATTTTTTGTTGTGTTAACCAGCCAAAAGTCACTGCTCTCAACTGAAATTTAATGTATGTGATAAACCAAACACCACGAAGTTTGTGGTTTTTTTACGAAAAACAGAACGCAATGAAATGCTCTCATCTTTATGTTGAGTTGAATTAGTATAGCGAAACGTTTTCTAATGTATTTACTACACAAACACGATACGCATTTGCGTTTTCCATATTTATACTATACAGAGCACTAAAGTACAGTATATACGGGTCTGTTCTGAAAATCACGTGATTTCAAATCACGTGCTTGTAAAATCACATGTGTGATTTTGCGGCGTTCTGAAAGCCATACCATTTTTGTGTTACTCGGTGTGCTTTCGGTAATTGAAAATCACACCGAAGCACACAAAAACGGAACACCAAAATATCACACGTGTAATTTTAAAAGGCACATATGATTTAAAATCACGTGATTTGAGTTAAAGTGATTTTCAGAACAGGCCTGATAATGTTTTTTTTTTCGAAATCTGTACCCATGTTCTGTAACTTTGGTGGGAACTTCTCGTTTCGAAAACATGTGAAACAAAATCTTCCATCGTTTCTCGAAAAGTGAGAAAAAAGTGTGTCTGTAACTCATGTCGAAAACTATCAAAAGAGATTACGTCGTTACGTTATAAATGTCATAATATTTTCTTCGAAGCCGATATAAAATTGCAGATATTGAGAACGCCAGTCAAACGTTTCGTTGACGGCGACCAAATTTGACTAAAATGGAAAAATTTTCAACGACGGCGTCGAAAATAAAACCGTCGGCTATACCAAAAAATGTAAAGTGCGACTTTAATGTTCGTTGATTACAAAATTGCTTTGAAAACATTCGTATATTTTTCAAAAATGTTAAAACCAATAATTAAACAATGAAAAAATCTGCTAAGAACAAAATACTTATCTCTTTCGTGTTAATATTCATTGCATTTTTTATTTATTTTTTAGTGTTAAAATTTTTTCTCACTCCGTTTCTATGCGTGAGTTTATTTGACAGTTCAAACAGAAACTTTCTCACAAAAACTTTACAGACACACTTTTTCAATATATTGGCAGGAAATTTTCTTACGTCACAGTTATTACTCGCCAAAAATGTTACAGACGCAGTTAAGTGAGATTAACAGCTGTTTGTTTCAATTTATGCCATTTTTGTTTCATTTCTCACATTTCAATCGAAACGTTTCTCGCCGCTGGAGTTACAGAACATGGGCACTGCTATATATATTTATGAAGAGAAAACAGAACTTACAATGCAGGCTTATCTATTGAATGTCTTAAATGAATAGACATTATCTCATAGACATTGCTTAGAATTATTATTTCTTTGAGCTGTTATAAAAAATGTTTTATATAATATAAACTTTTTGGGATTTTAACTTTGATTTAATTAGACAAATCCAAGTCCGTTAGGGGTATATTTCCATAGCATATCCACCAATTCGCGTAACACCTACTCTGGTCTCCTTTATTCCACTTTGTATTTCCTTTTGCGTATGCAAAAATTTTAAATTGTCTTAAATTACCCACCAATAAAAACATATTACACACGTATTCCTACAGCATTTTCGATACTCACTACACCAGGCTAACACTGAAAATACAACTTGACTATAAAAAGATCGTATATATAGAATATGCATACAGGTATTACTAATATGTATGTATCGATCTTATATATAAATACATACGTCTGTACAAGCTGCTCTACTATTGTCTTTATCGCGATCTTACGAAATATCAGCTCAAAATTTTGTCTTAAGTTCAATTCACTTAAAAGATTAATGTTGATGCTTTTTCAATTACACATTTCGCTCCAAAGTGGATTTGAAGTCACCAGCCAGCCACAAATTTGTATTAGCAGAACGCCAAGCTAAAGGAGGCAGAAAAAAACATGTCTGTTTAAACAAATTTGGCATTAAAATACTTAGAAGAAATTGAATAGAAAAAAAATAATAATAATAAGAAAGACAAAACTTTGTAATCCTAAATGGTTTATTTTTAAAGTTTTTTTTTAGGTAACATCAAAAAAGCAAAGAAAAAAAAAACTTCATGTATCTGTAACATTACAACTAAAGTTTTGTTGTGGCTGTTTTCGTTTTTGTTGTTGCTGCTGTTGTTCATTTTATTTCGTATGTAGATCGATATGTTTATTTCTTATCCATCCAAGTTTAGATATTGAATTTCCTAATGCCTGTTGTATTTATTGTTTGTTCATTTGTATCTGAAAAAAAACCATTTTTAAGTGATATGCTTGTTGTTGTAAGACTATTTATACCCTACATCAGGGCTAATCAAAAAAAAAAGCCCATAAATTTTATAACGCTTACACCGTTATGAAAGATTTATGCATTATTTTTACATATTATTTACACTCAGTATACATATTTTATAAAGGCAACCTATATTGCCCATTTCGCTTGTAAGCTACTGATTGATTGGTGTATGCATATTAAGCATTTTAAAGTGCCTTCTTAACATACTTGTTGTTATGAATGAAGAGGGCAGCCCTACATTTTCATAGATGGAAAAGTATAACGCGTTTGTGTTGATATTTATAACGCAAAGCTGTAGATTTAGATCAAGGTTCTTAAAAAAGGTCAAACAATTTTGAAATGTATTATTAAATTTGCATATTTCTTTTTCACTTGTCTTAATATCAGGGACCGTAAATAACATTTATCCAGGCAATTTAAACTTAAAAACTCTTCATGCTGGAGTCAAAGGAGACCTTTACTGTCGTATACTAATGGATTCGTATCAATGGATATTGATCTATGGCGATCTTAAAAAACGATCTCAACTCCACAGTTAAGAGTTATTTTTCAACGTAAAAAAGGTCGAATAAGAGAGTTCTATTTTTTCCGTCTAAAATAAAACTCATTTCGCCGGCATAAAATATAGTGGGAAACAGAATAGGCGCTGTTGTACAACGTTACGAGTGGCGCTGTCAAAAGTTAAAAACGGCAGTTTGAAAGTATTGTCAACTTAATTTGTAGTTGTATTAGTCGTTGCAATAGAAGTTGAAGAACAAAATTTTATATTTTAAACTTTGTTCGTAAGCTTGAGCTACTAACACAACTATTTTATTCTTTTCCAGGCCTAAAACTCTTTTAAAGGGCTTATGCTGCTTAAAACATAATTCACAAAAAAAAACTTAAATTCCCAAATTCTATTTGCTAAAATTGTTGAGTTAAATACTTCAAATTTTCGAAGTAAAAAACATATCGAACCATTCTACTGGTGTCTGATAATTTATTTGTTTGAAAATATTTTTCAATACCAAAAACAAATTTATCTAATTATTACAATTATTTGTTAAATTTTTTTTTTTTTAATAAATTGTTTGAATATGCAAAATTGTATCTGACGGGGAAAATAGAACTCAAATGCGTATGTTTTTCTGACGGAAAAATAAAACTCCTCAAATGAGTTTCATTTTATTAAAACTTCATAAACGAGTTTTATTTTATGACAGCGAAATAAAACTTTTTTTAAGGGTTTGTTTCAACCTCTTTTTTACGTTAAAAATAACTGTTTTAGATGATGTTTTTTTCATTCTTAAAATATCTATTTTAAGATAACTCTTTTGATATTCCGTACAAGCGTCACGGTCCCTGCTTAATATACATTTCGCATACTAAATCATAAATAGGCACAACTCAAAATTTATGAAAATCGTTTTTTTTTCATAAACCACTTCGCAAATCAAATTTAGAGCGACCACGAAAATTTCGTTTGCGTCACTGTTCTCTTCAACTTTTCTTCTTTAAGATTTATGAAACTCAATTTGATTAAAAAATTGCACCCAAGTTTTTGAAGTCTCTCCTAAACATTTTTAGATTTTGAGTTCTGCCTGTTTATGATTTAGTATGCGATATTTTTAAAAACAAACGAAAATTATGTTGACCCCTGTCAGACTCGGCAAGTTACTATCTCAAGTCTCTTTCGCAACTCTTGGCTTGTAGATGTCAGCGGTAAGGTCAGGTTAAGGACAAAATACTTTAGTACAGACTTTGTTGTACTCGGCAACAGTGTGACCAGATCTTGAAAATCTTTACAGCGATATCTGGCATAAGACATGGGCAAAAAATGCTAAAAATTTGATTTTTAAATGCTAAAAATAATGCCAGAAGTTTTTTAAAGTTTTCTGCTAAAAATTAATTACTAGTATGAAACTTTATTCGAAACTAAATACATTTTAGTGACTTATTTTTTAACGAAATTGAAATGAGTGGTTATATTTAAACAAGACGATTTTGGTAAGGCATCTGATACATATAAATATTTAGCACAGGTCGAGATTAAATTTTTAACTAAGGGGGCCCACAAACCCCTGATACATGCAACATTTAAGCGATTTTATTTATATGGCTATACAAAATTTTTTCTTTCATTTTCACAGAAAAAAGTGTTTTATTAATTAAAAAAAATGGGTTTAAAAGTATTTAATTTTTGTTTTTTGTTTTTTTTTTATTCCTACGTTAATCCCGCGAAGCTCTTCGCTTGTCTGCAGGAGACCAGAGTCTCTGGCGGGAATCGAACCCGCAACCCCGGTACTGATAGAAAATTAAAAGTTTAATATTGAATTAATTTTAGTTGTTTTGAAATAAATTTTCAATTAAAATTTTAATTAAATAACAAAAATCTTAATTGCCTTGTTTCGTTTGAAATAAAATAATTTAAACATGCAGAACTGTTGTTCGGAATTGTCAATATTTAATTAAATAAATTAACACATTGTTTGAAATGGCAAAGTTTTTTGATAATTTTTTTTATTAGTATTAAAAATGTCATTTATTAAAAAAAAAAAAAAAAAAAAAAAAAAAAAATATTCACAATATAATCTCGGAATTATTTCTTTTCATAAGTTCTTAGAATAAATTCGAAAAATAAAAAAAATTTTAAATATTCACAATTTTACAATTTTTAGTAATGAATATAATCATTTTGGTAATAAGTGCAAAATCAACAAATTGTTTGCTTGATATTATGAATTTGGTATAAATTTGGTGATTGGAGAAAATTAACAATTTTTTCTGTGTAATTGCTTATATTTATTGTATATTCAGTTTTTTATTTGACCTTATTTAATTTAATAAATGTTTATATTTATTCAAGCTCTAGGTCCTTTTAATATTTATTTTTTTATTCTCAATATTTCGCTAACCTTTTTTTTCAGCAGTTTAGAGCAAACAAATTTTTCAATTTTTTTGGTAGCAAACATCAAATATTTCATTGCCGTAGTCTGAACACCACTAACACTATAGATTTTTTTCTAAATATAAAGTGAAATTTCTTAGTACTTTTATTTCGTAATATCAAAGGGCAAATAAAATTTACAATCAACATGATGATTGTTTGTTTTAACAAGACAGTTAAGATGTTTCTTAACATAAGAATTATCCATTTTGATACGAAATTTCATTTCGGGTACAACTATTTTTAGTCAAAAATTATTATTATTTATAGAAAAATGTAAGTAAAATCAATAAAACTATTAACGTCCAACATTTTAAAATAATGCTAAAAAAAGCTAATAATTCTTAAAATGCTTAATAAAATGCCAAGTGCTAAATTAAAGTTTTGCAGCTAAATAAAATTTTGTAATGCTAAATTTAGCTGCAAAAATGACAAAATGGCCACACTGCTTGGCAAGTTACTTGCGCAACTAACTTGCCGAGTCTGAAAGGGGTCGTTGCAATTCGTGCTGTGAATGTGAAAATATATTCGATTAAACTCGTAATTAAGAAATGTGAATAAAATGGAATATTTTAGTCTTATCTATCGATTTACAATCACTTTTTAATTAGATCTATTGGATATTGCCATTTATGCAGCTGACTGGGTGGTTGGTTTTGCTCATGTACAAAATGGCACGAAATGCAGAGAAATATGGAGATAAAGTTTTATTATTTTAATGGATACATTTTTGAACTTTTGTACAATTTTTTTTTTCCACTAAAGCTTAAATTTAAATTAAATACTTTAAAAATAAATTCTAAAATTGCAGTCCTAAAAATACCGGCAATTCGGAAAATATTTTAACCAGGAAATTTTTTCCAAATAGTTACTACTCCAATATGTATGAACTTTAAATCTCGCCTTTCAAATTTGTAGCTCCCGGGTTTAGTCATCATAGTTTCACTTTAATTTATTTGATTTGAATGTTTTCCTTTTCCCCTTGCAAAGTAATTTTTATCGCTTACCATCAATTTGATGCTGTTTTTTTCATTAATTTTTTTTTTTATACGGTGATTTTATATCGATCGTTTACAAATTTGATCGCATCTTGTTCCCAAATCGTTTTAATGGCTTGACTGGCTTGTCAATTGCAATTTGTTATAAAGTTTGGTTGCAATTTCTTTGCTATTTACTTGGTTTAAGGAGTCCTCTACTCGATTTTTCTGTTATATGGGTGTAGTAGTGGAGGGGAATATTATAGGCTGCAACATCATTATATGGTTGTTGTTGATGATGATGATGATGATCATCACCAATATCTACATTTGTAGTAAATAGTTGTTGTTGGTTAGTTTGGTATGTTGTGTGCTAAAAACGATCATGACAAGTATTTAATGGGTTTTAATGTCTGCTAATAGTGGAGCACACATCTCTTTCAAAAAGGTGTTGGTTATGTGTGCATTTAATTTGTTATAATTTATTTTGTGGAAAATATGTTTGATATTTTTTTACGTTTTTGGTTTTGCGCTCATAAAGTTAATTTGAGGGTTTTAAATGAAAAGTTCTTAAAAGGATTTTTAATCAAAAATTTGTCAACAAGATTGAAAATAACCGGCGAATATTCTTCCCGATCGTCTAGCTTAACATATTGTCGGTATAAAGGAAATCATTGATAACCGGCAAAATGTGCTATTTAGCGGGACTCGCAACTCCTGTAACTATCGGCGACCATCACATGGCAAGTATTACGTAGAACAGAAGCTTTGACAATTCTTTAAGTTTATTTTTTGAAGCTTTTCTTAAAAATAATTTTTAAAGACAAAGGGCTTGCTATCAAAAACAAAAAAAAAAAAAAAAAAAAAAAAAAATTGCAAACAAAATTATGTGGGCATTGGAAAAATCCTTGCCTATATGTTTAAGAACCATTATTTTACTTGAATTTTTTGGTTTGGAGCGATGTATCGACATGCTTACAACTTTTTTTTAAACCATTTTCTTTCTTACACACTAACCTAAAAGAAAAAGCGTTTTTTTGAAGCAAAAGCTAAAAACCTGTTGCAACATTAAACGGTATTAGTATTTCATTTTGCGCGTTAAGAAGTTGTTGTTGTTGTAACGGTTCGGGACATTGTGTTATCTATAATTTGTTGTCTAGTTGGTTTTGTGATGTGTATTCTACTATATTGATTACCAAGTTCAGGAAGGTCGTTACTTCCACAGGATGAGTCTAAAGAGATCTGAAAATTAGTTAAGTAGGCTTTACAGGGTAGTTAAACAGGTGTAGAGTTTCTGTGGTCCCTAGTTGCACGCAGGATATGTCTTCGACGTGTTGTCATCAATTTGTGCCCAATACGAATTGAGGCATCGACATCCTGACCTTAATTGAGCAAATCCGCTTCCTCCGAAGCTACTGACAGATGGTTTTATCCAGGTCGTTACTTGCTCTGTAATTGGCAACGGCTTCATAGGATGCATTAAGGTCAAACCAGAATGTACATAAGCAAGCTTAAGCTTTTGTCAAAAGTAAATGAAAAGCTTTTAAAATGCATTTAAAAAAACATTTTGTACGGAACGACCGATCAGTTTCGCACTTTCATAAAACATTTTTCCAGTTTCGTGTTTATTATATGAACTAAATTTCAGTTATGTATTTTTATAAAGCTTTTTGTAATAGTTCTATTCCTTAAATTTTTAGGAACGACTTTATACACTACCAGACTATTATCTTGTTTCTTCCTGTTACATTGTACAAAACGTTTCCTTAATTTGAATATTGTTTGACACATATAATTTACATGTATTCGAACAGTTGCTTAAGCCACGTTATGTGCATTCAGGATGAGCCTGTAGAGTGTATGGCACTGATGTGTGCCTATTTCTCTTTTGCAGCATTGGAATTCGCGCCATAGATCATGGAGATCTGCCTGGAAGGTGGTAGCACCAAGACTATGGTGGTAGCATTAAGTTTATTGCTTCGACAGCATAAAGTTGTACCGCCGCATTCTTGGTGGCCCACAGAAGACATTAGGAGACACCCTGTCGCTGTGCTCAGGGCGGCATTGCTTAACGCTCTTATTTAGGTTGGTCTGTTAGATTGCCAGATTTTTTTTATGTGTATAAACCAGAAACCCAGGAAAAACTTTTTTAATTTTGGTAATGGGTAGTTGATATTTCACACGTTACCTGGTAAGTTCATTAAAATTGCCATTATTCTGAAAACCTCAATAAGTACTTACTAGTAATGACCTCAGTAAATACTTTTAACTTGTATGATTTCACTACTGAATATTTGCTTACTAATAACCAGCTCAATAACTACTTATTAGTTGTGTTGTTTTCACTACTGAATAGTTACTTACTGGTAACGAGATCAATAACTACTTATTACGTATATAAACAGTTTAAAGGTGTATCATACACAAATTCTCGTTTTTGTTTAAACTTTCGTTTTACTAACTAAATAAATACAAACTAATTATTTTTGGGCTACTTAAAATTCATCTTAATGGTAGTTAAATAATAACTAGATATTTTGTGACTTCTAGTAAGTGTATTGTAAGTACTGAATTCTGAGGACAACCCGTACACAAATAAATAGTTATTCAGCCGAAAAATAAGTAGTGTTTATCTCTCTGCAACATTACTGGCTAACTTACCAGGTAAGTTAAGTTTTTGCTTGAAAGAATTGAAAAACACATTTGACGTGAAATTAAGCATTCAAAATATCCAATGTAAAATTTATTGTGAGAAATCCTTATAACGGATTATTTATTATGAAGTTTTTGTTCAAAAACTCAAATCATTTTTGCTAGGAATAAATGCACCTATTACCATTTACAATTCAACTTAGTTGAGTTGGAACTTTACAGCTTAACTTTACAACTGCTAGCGATGAGTTGCAAATGTTTGATGTTTTTTCATAAGCGCACTATAACAGGATTGTAAACAGTAATACAAACCTGCAAAATTGAAACTCATTTAGAGATTGCTTTCATACCGAGTTGTAAACCGCATGAGGGACATACTAATAAGTGTTGTTTGAAACTTGGCCGAACTTCCCCCTTCTGGAGTTTTAATTTCCGATATGTAACTCGAGAATGCTCAATTGTAGACCGAAAAAATAGAAAATTTTATTCCCGAAAATAAATTTGCATGTGCCCGGCAAATAAAAAATGGCAAGCAGCTTTTTTTAAGCAACTTGTTTTTTTTAATTTTGTTTTTTCTTTCTATCCTCTTACAACTACAATTCGTATTGGAAAAAAACCAGCCAATTGTAGGGGAATGTAAGAAAGAAAAATTTACTGTTTATTGTTGTGTCTTTGTTGAAGCTTTGATATTGTAACATGTAAAACCTGAGTGTTTAAAATTCTTATTCACTTTATGGTCTTACTTGGTTACTATTTTTAGCTTTTCTAAAGTATTTGGAAAAAGTTTCCTGACGAGCTGGCCTAAGCAACCAGCGAAATGCGCATAGAAACTAGCTTTCCCACAACAATAAATTTCAGTGTTTTCATTAAAAAATTGGCATTATTAGCACATCATTAATAAATGAATTAATTAATAATAAATATTTCATTCCCGAAAATAATTTTTGATAGACAATGGACTTTAATTAAACAATTCGTTCAGACCATTAAATGTTTTACTAATTTTCCTCCGCAACAAAATTGATCTATCAATTAACGGATTTGTATTTTCGAGTCAAGCCGCACAAATTTAGTCAATTTAAAAATAATTGCATAAACTGAAAAGTACACAACATATACACAAACATTTTAATATATGTGTTTTGATTAAAACAAATAATTGCACCAAGCAAAAATTAAATAAAAATATTAATGTTCACCAATTAAGGCTTTAATTGAAAAATTTTGGAAAAATTATTTTTGATTCGTACACATTTTTGACTTGACATGGTCCTTATTCAAAAATCAAAGCATTTGCACCAAAAACACCCATGGTTATGAGTTCTGAACCTTTAAACTGTTGACGTTATGATTTGTAGCTGAAACCCAAAATATTAAAATCAATTTTTTGGTTACTTAATCGTTTATGTTGTGATGATTGTGAGTAAAAATGATTCGGTACTATGTCATAAAGCTCTCACTCTGGGTTTTACTCCGTAGATATTGGCCTACCAATAAATATATAAAATATTTTACTATTCTCCGAAGACCACCATATGGTCACTTGTTTTAATATCCAAATCTTATCTTAACACGATCAACGAAATCTCTCAAATCCTGTAAAATGTTATCAAAAACAATGCAATGCTCCCCTATACAACCCTTTTTTTTTAAATGGACACACCTCATAAATTCCTAAGAATTCTACATTTAATTCAATAATTACATACACAAACATAAAAAAGGATAGAACAGCAACAACAAACCAAACACTTGCCCTTAAAGTAAACCCACAATATACCAAAAGAATCAAAATATTAAAAAATAAATTTTCATAGAAAAAAAAAAAAAACAGGATAATGACCTCTGATAGAAATGGAAACACAAAGTCGAATCACAAGGAAGAATAAAAAAATAAATAATAATTAATTCATTTGGGAACAACTAAATGTCAATTTTAATAAATTCGTTTTCGTTTTTGTAAAAAGTTTGTGTATTTAAAAAATATAAAAAAAAACTAAACTAAAAGTGAAAACCCACATATTAAAAATCTATACAAACAGGCATTAGGAAAAACAACCCCTGATGAGTTCGCCCGTGTAATAAAAAATTTTCAAGATGACCATGTGTTGTTCTTTTTTTTATTTTTCTTTTACTGAATTTTGTTTTCTACTTAATTGTAAGGGGGTTACATGAAACCTATAATTAACAAATTTTTCAATTTATTAAAATCCGTAAATGGTTAACTGAAATAATAGCCAAGAAACCCCTGCAAGGGTCAAAGAAAAACTCGTGGCCAACACACTTTATAACAAGCGTAGCGTGTTAATTGACTTTAACTAAGACCTGCCGCTAGAATTTTATCAAGATCAAAACCGGCACAGAGCCATTCTTGCACCATATGTTGCGAAAAGGAGAATAGTTTTAAGGGAACTCAAAATTATCCTTTTAGTCATTGAAGTATTTTGGAAGAGTAATAGAGTAGAGAAGATAAATATACTTGTATATTTGTTTGAAAAATTAGTGGTCAGTTAGTGGATGGCAATTAAAGACATTTGTGAACTGAATTGCACTTAGAGAAAAGGGTAAATATTTTTGTTTATTTTATATATTATATAAAATATTATGTTACAAAACCAATGACAAACTTAATTACAGCTTAAACCAGCCGGGAATTGAACCCGTAGGTCCTTTATTGATAGAATTGCTCGGCAAGCTAACGCAGGATAAATAGAATATATTTAAGTTATTAATTTGCTTTTCGTAAAAATTTCTTTAAATTTATAGTATAAACGACAACTTCGTAAGGATTTTAAAAATCATATAGTGGAAAAGTTTTTAATGTACCGACCAGCTAAATGTCTATTTGTGCTACGCCCACTTCTCCAATCCCGCCCAGATTTTGTGCAATGTTGTGTAATAATAATCTAGATGATTGTACGTTATTTGGATACTTTAGCTATTGATATTCTCCAGTTTTAGAAAAATCTATGTATTTTTTTTGTAGGAGAGGAACCGCGCCCACTAATCCAATCCCTCCCATTCTTTTTAGAGAGTTTGTGTATTGATAACCCAGCAATATTTACCAAATTTTTAAATTTTTCTAGATTTCAGATAAAAATAAATCTATTTTGTGCCATACTCACTTTTCCACTCCACTCTATTGACAACCAAGATGCTTGTATCTAATTTCGAAATCTTGGTTCTTCCCGTTCTCTCGATATAAAGAAATCTATAATATCTTTGTATGGGAAATGCCACATCCACTTCTCCAATCCCGCGTACATTTTGACGGATGTTGTCTATTGATAACCAAGACGCTTGTACTCGAATTGGAAATTTTGGCTCTTGCCGTTATCCGGATATACAGAAAAATAAAAAATAAGCAACAAGGAATTTATGGGTAAAATAAGAGGCAGTTGCGAGTTTTTGCTCATATTGCAGCCATTTGTGACCGATCTGGCTGAATATCAACACAAATAATTAACAGAGCGTATGTGATATAAATATATAACAGCATGTTCCCCGTAAATCCTTTGGTCTTCGGAAAACCCATTTCAACAGACAGACGGACAGACGGATGTTATTAAATTGACGTCGCTAGTCATAAGGGCCCAGAATATATACACTCTTTGGGGTCTAACAACAATATTATATAATCTACAAACCTAATGACAAACTATATATCTTTGGTTTTCATGGGCAACCGCTTAATTTTAAACGCTCTTTACATGGTTCCTCAATTTTCTGAAAAAATATGGACCAATTCCGATTTTTTTACGTAATGATCAATTTCAAAAAGGGTAATACCTAGCCCACTGTTCGATCTAGAATGTTTTTTCCGCTCTCCTGAAAAAGTTGATTTTAAGACATACGCGGTTACCCATGAAAACCACAGATATATCCGCATACCATCGGTGTAGGGTATAAAGATATGAGATGAAAGAGTTACGAAATATCAGAGAATTTATAAACACGTAAGAAAATATAGTCGGTTACACATATATATTTTAAGACTTTCTTAGTTACAAGATTTATTAAAGATTTATAAACACACATTTTGGAGAGTATTTGGGACCCATGGCCAACCATGGACCCGGCAAAACAAAGTTATTTAATGAGGTTACGATTCATATAACAATTCTTTGTGGCGAATATTATATAAATATCAACATCTTTATGAGTTTTGTTCGTCTTAAAGCGATTTTGAACAGGGGGTCAATTCTGGACCTACCAGTACAAGTTTTTGCTATGATATTGTTGACTATAAAAGTTATCGCCGGCAAACTTTATATCAATACCAACATTAATAAGGAAGTTTTGGCATTTTAAGCAATTTTCGGGAGTGGTTTATTTTTATGGGTGCGGAGCTTTGATTAAATATGGACCATATTAAAAAAATGTTTATAAGACAATTTATGTTGGGAAAAATATTTTTGAGTTCAATTTATTTAAATACCAACATAATAAAATAGTTTGTGGGCCTACAAAGACTATTCCGGAAAGAAGTTTGTATGTAGGCCATATGAGATTATAGAGCTATTCGCACTACTTTCAATATATCTCGTCCTTTTGATAATTAAGGAGCACATATGGATGTTCCAAATATCATCTTATTATCTTCAAAATTGCGACCTGTACTTTGCGCACAAAGTGACATGGACAGACAGCCGGACGCGTAAATTTAAATAAACTCTTCGCTAGTTAGAAAAACTTCGCTTTCTTTATGTATTTTTAAAAACAAATTTCAACTTTTTTTTTTTTTAATTTTTTTTATATTGACGTTTCATATACTCTGACATTAAGACCTCAATCATGTAAAACGCAACGCAACGCCAAAAAATTACATTGAAAGCACAAACAATGTCATAAATATTTCGTAATTTTGTTGTTGCTTTCTACAGAAATTCATGTACCGTTTTTAAATTTGCAACGCCACAAGCTGTGCAGCGTTTGAAATTTTAAAACTCAATGTGAATTTATGTAGTAAGCAACAACAAAATTACAAAATATTTATGACATTGTTTGTGCTTTCAATGTAATTCTTTGGCGTTGCGTTGCGTTTTACATGATTGAGGTCTTAATGTCAGAGTATATGAAACGTCAATATAAAAAAAATTAAAAAAAAAAAAAAGTTGAAATTTGTTTTAAAAAATACATAAAGAAAGCGAAGTTTATCTCACTAGCGAGCTTAAGTACTAAAACTGTTAAGTATTTGTTGATTTAAATTTTTTATGAATTTTTTTCAAATTCAAAATTGTTATAAAAAAACAAAACAAAAATAATTTTTTGCCACTTCGTCCTCAATAACTCCATAAATAATGGCTTAATTAAAAATGATATTTGAGAAACTTAAATCCGGCGTAATTTAAAATGTTTTGAAGGATTGCATAACAAAAACGGGTACGTCGTTAAAAGTTACGATAAGATGTCAAGAGTAGCCTTTTCAAAAATCTCAATTTTTAGAAAATTTTATTTTGAAAAAAAAAAACTTACCATAGAATTTGAAATAATGATGATTTTTGCAGTTAGGTGACTATAGCGGATCAAAAAATTAAAGTGATATCGTCCTCTTAGCTTTCCTAAATGAAATCTAATAATCAACATACAACGAATTTAAAAAATGTTGACTAAAGTTTTAAAATACTTTGTTATACGAGAGGCTTAAAGCACAGGAGCACTTAATCTCAATTTAAAAAAGGCACTTAAATCCCTTGTGCTTTAAGCCCCTCATATTATATCCCCCTTTTTCATGAAAAATAAAACAGGATAATAAAAGGTTTATGAAACGAATTTTCTATGAAAATATGTTAAAACAAACCTGTTTTATTCTTCATGAATAAGGCCGTATATCTCTGCTACACTTAGAAGCAATATTTATGCCCTACATAACTTTATTGTTAAAATTATGTCTATCAGGCTAGCAGGCTACTTTAAAAATTGCTTATTTGTAATGGCAAAATTGTGAAATGGTGGGTTAGGAATTCAGAAAAAGTCCCACATAAACCGCCTGCCTAAAATCACTTTTAGGCGCAAAAAATATCTTATACATGTTAAAATCTAGATAATATTCGGCACAAAAATATCCTTTATCTAAAACTTATAGTATATGATTGACCATAGGTCGCAAATAGGGTACACTCTTAAAAATTTGTCTTAAAATATTGTAGTGAGCATATTATTTGGTCGTGCTTGACCGACTATACTTTTTTACTGGTTTTTCTTGTATCTATAGTAGTTAACTCACTTTCTAGCAGGGATGTGGAGTCGGAGTTGATTTTTTGGAACCGGAGTCGGAGTCGAAGTACCCACAAAAACTCGCGACTCCGACTTCAAAATTTTTCGGCATAACAAATTGAAAAATTTGTTTTAAATTTTCCAAAATAAAAATTCTTTGAAATTGGCGGTGCAATATTTAAAACATCAATTTGAAATTTTTATAGAATAATTTTTTAGCTTTATTTAACCAATGCAAAGGCACTGCATTAAAAAAAGAGTTTTAAACACAGACCTCGAGCCTAATTATTAACATAATTTATTTAAAAGTTAAAAGGTCGAAAGAAAAACATATGTAGTTAAAAAAATTTAATTTTAACCAAAAATAATTTTTCATTCGAAAAATCAATCGAATTTACATTCGAAAATGATTTCGGGCACTTGAATGCCGCTGCTGTTCTTGACAATGCCCTTTATTAAAGGCCATTAGCGTTTAAAACGCAATAAACGGTGCATTTTTCTGGATTTAATGAAGTCTGTAGGGTCTGTTGTAGATTGGTCTCACTTAATATACGGCAATCTTATTTATTAACAAGCCCGTTAAATCAAATGCGCTATAAAAATCACGAAGTCGTCTATAAGTTGCACGAATCTATAACTGATTTTCAAAGCAAATTGAGATAATTTGGTAGCATTGTTTAAATGTCAATCTG
The DNA here is from genome assembly GCA_943735925.1 of Pollenia amentaria. Lineage (NCBI taxonomy): Eukaryota > Metazoa > Arthropoda > Insecta > Diptera > Polleniidae > Pollenia > Pollenia amentaria. Next base: position 178,058,892 of record OX031007.1, on the reverse strand, counting down.
TTCATCATGATTATTTGCCAGAGTATACTTATCATATATTTAAAAAACGTCAGCACAGTGTGACAGTTTGTTCAATAGCTAACCCTTTTGGAAGTTCTATTTAAGCTTAAAAACCCTCATATTTATATATATTTAAATTTCTGGAGTTCAACTAAATAATTTGGTGACAGTGCTGTGTTGGCATCCTTAAAGGCCACATTTTGTTGGTATTAGAGTTTGACGCCACAAATTAAATTCTATTTTTTCGTGCTTAGAATTGGTGTAAAAAGTTTGAAAGTAAAATGTGCGACTCTACTATTTGCCTTAATCTCTTCTATATAGATTAAAAAACTTTAAATTTTATATTAATTTTACCTGATATTATTCGTAGTAATTCTGTAAAATTTTAAATAGATTTCTGTAGGGACTTTTACTTCTATAAATATCTATTAAATTTCTGTTGATTTCCAAAATGTTTTAAATTTTTTCTGTGTATGAAAAAAAAATTTAACTACTGCGTCCGCCTAACGGTTAGCAAACGATCCTCCTTTTCAAATATTTAAAAATATACCGACACCTGATGGTTGATTTGTTTGGGTCAAACATCATTAAGATCGCAGCACATAAATTTCAACATCTTGGTTACTTATTTTCTTTTTCACTTTCAATGCTAAAATCACAACAGGTACTTAAGGATATTGATAGTTTATATTTTTAGTTTTCCTGCTTTCGAAAAAGGCTACTATCACGTTATCTATGAATTTGTTTTCTAAGATCCTTGCTAGTGCTTTATGCCGGTGTATATGTGTGTGAGTGTGTGTTTAAAGATAGACGATAATATTAATTAAATGTACTGAAGTTATTTTTAACGATCTGTTAGTTTATGATGTGCGTTCTTCTAACACTTTGGGACAGCCTTCAAATCATTACCAGACAATAACAATTCGTTATGCGGCTGTTGCTGTCTGTCTGACATTGCTGTCTCTATGGACTCTCCTTATAAGAATCTCAAAATTATCTTATAAAGTTATGAGCAACATTTGTTCTAATGTTTTTTTTCGTTTGTTAGTTTTAGTCAGTTTTTTTTAAAAACGTATGTTACTTTTGTTTGCTTAAAAATGTTTTAGCATTTGGCGTTTATGATTGTAGTAAAGTTGGCACTTCATAAAAATTACTGTAAGTTATCTATGACTTTATTACTACTGTCAGTAAGTGTTCGTTTTTTTTTTTTTTTGGTAATAATCAAAAATTTTACCTATTCTAATTTGTGGCTAGCTGGTAATTTTAACCCAAAAACGTAAATGATATAAGAAAAAAGATGTTTGGAATTTAGTTACTAACTACAAGTAAACAAGTATAGTATATGTTAAGCCCGACCATATGAGATTGAAGAGTGCAACATATTTTAGACACATGGGCAATCAAAGAACCGGCAAAACTAAATGATGTTATAGGATTCCGATTCATTTAAGAGTTCTTTATGCCGAATATTATTCAGGTATCAGCATCCATGTGATATTTGCTTGTCTTAAAGCGATTTAAAAATGGGGGCTTATATGGGACCTTTGGTCTATTCTGGATATACCAGCAAAAAATAACTTTGTAGCTATTATAACAGTTATCGTCGTCAAATATATTTTTAGATCAAAACCAACATTTATAAGGCAGTTATGGTTTTTGAAGCTATTTTCGGCAAGTTGCAATGAGATATTTTTGGACTAAATTTAATATAAATAACCATATATTATATATATTAAGATGGTTTATGGGCACAAGGACTCTAGTCCGGAAAAATCTTGCATGGGGGATATGTGAAACTATGGATAGATTCTCACCAATCTGCTTTATCCATATGACAATTAAAAAGTATGCACCAAATTTGATCAAAGTTTGTATCTTCAAATTTGCTTTGGTTTACATCAGGGGTCACCAACTGGCAGACCGCGGTTCGAATGCGGACCGTAGACCTATTTTATGCGGGACATTGTGTTAACAATACAAAATATTTTACATTATGTAACAGCAAATTCATGAGAAATATTTTCGTCTCGACATCAGCCTTTGGTGATGACCCATTGACTAACAAGTAATAGGGAAACCTATGCAAAAAGAAAAAAAAACAGATAATTTGGGAGCGATAACACAAGCAATTTCAATGATCTGAACCTTAAACTACAAGGCAAAGGAGAGCTTGTATGGGAGCTCCTGACAGAAGTAAAAAGCTTTTTGCTCGATCTTAATGAACGCCTGCACTTCCCTAATTTAAAAAAAAAATCTGCAATGACAACGAGCTTGACGTCGGTCAATACAAGACGTTCTTTGAGGATCTAAAATCGTAATTTGAAAACAAATTCGCAGATTTTAAGAAAATTGGGAATGTCGTCGAATGCCAGCATAATTTACACTTTGAATCCTGGGGATGAATGGAGTAATGAAGTTGCAAATATTTCCGGGAGTAATAAAGCTTCTCTCCAGATGGAAATGATCGATTTCCAGGAAAATACAGTTTTAAAATACCAAAAACAGGAAGTTTCTTGTCAAGAGTTTTGGATAAAATATGTTTGTGCTAATAAATACCCAGAATTAAAAAAAATTAGCCTTGAAACTTCTCACTTTATTTGGGTCAACATATGTTTGTGAAGCAGGATTTTCTAAGTGAACTTCATTAAAAATAAATTCCGGAACAGACTTGCCGATGAACATCTCAAAGATTTAATGAGAATAGCCTGCACAAGCTTTACTTCAAACTTCAGACGGATAATCCAAGACAAAAAATGTTATTATAAATGTTGTTTTTTCATTAATATTGTTAAAACCCTTAGTACGAGTACTTACTTCTTTTTATTTAAAGCATTTGTTTATTATTTAATAAAATAATGCACCAAAACCCATTCATTTAATTTGCCCATTGATACAGTATCTAAACATATTATTTAAATAGTTCAGTTTATTTCCTTCCGGATCGCGACGGTCGAGATTTTCTGAAAAAGTAGTTGCTGACCGCTGGTTTAAATGGCCAGAAACCAGCCAGCCAAAGGAAGGATGGACGGACGGATGGAAGGACGGACGGACCGACAGCGTTAATAGGTTAAAAGGTTTGAGAGGTGGCCTAGAATCAATTTATATATTTGTTACAAACATCAGCACAAACGCCTAATAACCTCTCCACTTTTGTGGTGTCGGCATAAAAACGAATCTTGCTTGTTTTCCTTTTGATCTTTTATTTAATTGCAATATTTCGCTCCTTGATTTTTAAATTAATCTGTTTCATTTTAGACTTAATTTGGTTGAAAATATTATTAGATTTTCTTCTAAAATTCGTTAGTGCACGGGCTTAACGCCTGCAAAACATTGGATTTTAAATTACGAAAAAACTTCTTTTCCTTAACTAATTCATTTAAATGCAAGTCCTTTTTCTGTTTTCTACGTTATTGTTGCTGTTGCTTTTACATTAAATTTGTTGTATGCATGTTGTTGCATTTTTCAAACTAAAATTTTTTGTAAAAAAATATTAATTATATTTATTTGTTCTCTTTTACCTCTGCTGGCACCATGGCTCACCATTATTATGTATAAACATCAAAAAGCGTCTCTTAGTTGGAAAAGGTGCCAGCCAATTAGTACCGCTTCTGACGGGCATGATTTGTTTTAATGTTGCTTTTAATATATGCGTGTTCTAAAATAAGGTTTTTTTTACATATTTTTAGTTAAGTTACTTAAGCGTAGATGGTGTTTTCTACAGAGTTAAAAGTCCAAACTGAAATGAAATAACGATAGTTTTGTGTTTAATATAAAGAACGCTATAGAACTCAACTAAAACTATTTAGGTAATAAATGCTTTATAAGAAAACCCAAATTTTGCTTGCATATTTTTAAATTTTTACTGCATGGGTGCACCGGTAGGCTAGCTGGTAGTGAGCTAGTCTATCAGTACCGGGGTTGCGGGTTCGATTCCCGCCAGAGACTCTGGTCTCCTGCAGACAAGCGAAAAGCTTCGCGGGATTAAGTGTAGGAATAATAAAAAAATTAATAAGCATTATAAACGTATTTCAGATTCCCTGGTTATGACTTACTATAACCTGCTTATATATTAGTTACATTTTCGAAATTTTTCACAATAATTTTTTAGTTTTGTAAATAAAATTCAAACGATTTTTCTTCCGTATTTATTAAATAACAAAAATGGGTGCCCATAAGACATGACCTAAACATGGTCTTTCTAATAAACATGATCTTTATAAACAATATACATATTTTAATCTTAAAAAATTATTAACCTTAAAAACTTATATGCTGAAATACCACTACTTAATACGAAAACAAAATTGCAAATTTAGACCCACATAATTTCAGTTGTTTGATGTAATTTTTGTCGTCGTTCTGGTGTTTGTGTTTCTTTTCTTTTGCAATAAAATGCAAATCAGCACAAATGACTGACGGACTGACTGACTTACGTTTAAGGTTTGGTCACTTGTTTTGCATTAAATTTGAATTTTAATTGAGTAATCTTATTTTGATGTTGTTTTTGTTATTGTTGTTTTAGTTTTACTACATACAACAAACATTTACATACATTTTGTTTGATAAAACGAAATAACAACACTGAAACATGTGTTAAATCATTCAGTTTAAAATTCTCGCACTCGTTCCATACGACCGACCAATGTCTCCTCTCTCGATCTCTGTAATTTGGGGCTTTTTTTCTTTTACGCTGAGATTGTGTTTTAAGGCGCCACTATACAAATACGATGCCGTGTGCAATATTATGAATGCATTATGAAGTTTTTAAGAACGATTTTTTTTTTAATTTCTCGGCATCAGGTGTGTGGGAGTTTTGCTGTAAATGTTATTATTGTTTTATTGTTATTTTTTTTTTAGTTTTAACAGCTTTTTATATTCAGTTTTATTTAAATTCGAGTAATAAAAATCTATATAGTTTTCTTAAGGTGTTAATGTATGTTTTTGTCAATTGTTTTTGGTGTTTTATGAATATATTTTTATTTATAAGTTGACTTGTATTAAAATGAGAACAGATAATGATTGTTAGGATTTATAATGCAGTGGTGTATTTTGTTCTAATAGACTTTTTGTCAACATTTTTTGTAATCAAAACGTGTTTCTCTTAATTACGTTAATGACATTTAGGTCGGTGAGAAACTTTTATGACATGTTGATAGAAATGTTTTGGCTTAACACTAAAAAGTATTGACACTAATAGGTCCTTATAATATGTTAAGTTCACAAAAAAAAAAAACACCAAATAAAGCATTAATCAAAAATAAAATCAGTTTTAATTAAAATTTTAATGATGTGAATTAAACGTTGCATCAACTGTATTAAACGTTTTATCCAGCGAATTACACGTTTAATTGATACTCTTATTTTGTTTACTGGTGCAAATTAAAAGTATCAATTAAACGTTTAATTCACTTGATTAAACTTTTAATTCACTTGATTAAATGTTAATTCAATTGATTAAATTTTTAAATAAAACTGATTTTATTTTTGATTAATACTTTAATTGGTGAATATTTTTTTCTGTATATCGAATAGGGTATTCATTTAATCGGGCTTTTGCTTTAATCGGTTAATCGCTCGATTATTTAACCGATCGGTTTATAATCCGTTAATTTTGTTATTGATCGGTTAACCGATTAATAAAGTTTTTTTTTAAATTAAGTAATTTCAATATATAAAAATAAATTATTTTGTATTTAAAATTTATTAGTAAAAAAAAAACAATAGCATAACAAACATAAAAATTCTTGAACTAAAACGAGCAAACAAAAGAATAATTAATAAATATGTAATACATATTTTTACATATTCAGGTATGTGCTGAAAATCGATCGATTTTAAAACGAACATTTTTAAAAGGTGTGATGAATTTCGAGCGATTTTAAAATCCATTAATGAATTATAGTCTTAAATTTTTCTTTGGAATACACTTCAGTTATATATATATAAGATAAAATATAAAAGAATAAAGGCAGAAAATAAAAGGAATATGTATTAAAAATTTATTTTAAAAGCCTGGCCCACAATGTCGACAAGAACATTTCTTTCTTATATTTATATTGAAAACAAAAACAAATTTAAATTTTTTTATTTTTGTTTTCAATATAAAAATGCGAAAGAAATGTTCTTGTCGATATTGTGGGCCTGGCAGTAAAAGATACTTTAAACGATATTTTCGGTTTCAAATCGCTTCGTTTTTAAAATCAATTTCCATCACATACCTGATTATGTATTAATTAAACAATAAACTGTAAGATCATTTTATTAGTTGTTTCAATAGTTTAAGAAAAATTTATAAAATAATCTTTTATACAAATAATTTGAAACTAAATGTTTAGGATTTCAGCGTTTATTTTCTTTAGTTTTGATTAAATTTGACTTTGAAAAAATTCTTTCATTTATCGCAGATGTTCGAGAAATCAAAAGCAGAATATTTTATTTCTCAGTTCTCTTCCTGGGCTTTCCTGTTTTAATTTCTTAAAATTTTTCAGACTTCGCATTATTTCGGTGAATGCTGTTAAAAGATTGAAATGAGAAGAAATAAATAACTTAGCGCATACATATAAAAAGTACGTAAAAAAATTGTTGACAGCTAACACTTATTTAAAATGAAGATCACTGAACACCTTCTTTGTTTGTAAGAAAAATATTTTCTAATCACTTACCTTTTGTATATGAGACGAAACAATTGATTAAAAACAGAAAAACATTTGTTATAATACTACAAAAAGTTAACAATTTTGTTACATCGGTTAATCGACTGGAATTAATCGGTTTAATTGTTCATCGAAAAATGGGAAATTTTAAATTAACCAATCAGTTAATCGGTTAGTAAATAATCGAATGAAACCCGTAATATATAATATATTTGATCGCGTATGAAATGATCAATCTATAACAACAGCTCGATATTATCACATCTATAATCCTGCAGTATTCGATCGTGGTCTATGAGATATATATAAGCTTTTATTGACTCAAGGAAAAACAATTGCTTCACGGCCTTTACGTAGCCGTTCATAATATAAGCATAAAAATACTGTGTGATCCATTTCGAGGTTCCCTACTGTTTTAAAGAAAAAAAAAACATCATTTGAAAGAACATTTTTTTGCATTTATTTTTTGATATTCATATCAAATGTTGGCCGTTGCTACGTCGCAGATGGTCCATCCGTTGAGTCCAATTTTCGATGAGTCGTTCGAGCATTTCGACTGGTAACTGGCGAATGACACGCGTGATGTTTTCCTCCATGTTTTCCTGAAGCGGGTTTATCCGCATAAACTTTTGTTTGTTTACATACCCATTGAGCCAGAAATGGGCTTCATCGCTGTACAAAATTTGCCTCGAAAACGTCGGATCTTCTTGGAACTTTTGAAGAGCCCATTGAGCGAAGCGATGTCGCTTGGGAAGGTCGAGCTTTCAATTTAAGATCTCGACGTAAAATGCGCCAAGTTGCTGCGAACGGCGCCGCTATATTTTCTTCACAGCGTGCTGGACGTGGTCCAATAATAAATGCTGGGTCTCAAAATGGATGATGGTGTTGCGAATAGCACGCTCCATAAGTTGAGCGAAGTGCACCAAACACATTTCTCACAGAACGTGAATTTTTGTAATAAAGTTGAAAGATTTGTAAACGTTGTTCAAGCGTAAGTCTTTCCATTATGAAATGCCAAACAATACTAAACAAAAATAATATAACAGCAGGACACGACTCACACGTGATCTGTCAAAAAAAGGCTATTGAAAATAGTATCTTTACTTGAATCACCAATTATTATAGAAATTCATAAATGGTAGAAAACTGAAAAATTATCGTTTTTAGGTACTTTTAACCATAATATTATTTTTAAAACTAGAGCTGAGATAAAAAAAAAAGACGCTTAGCACCACTGGATTCAGCGTATTCTAATTAAAAAGAAGTGTTTCCGATTGTAGCGTAGTGTAATTTAAAACATTAAGCAGCTGAATCAAGCGTACAGAAATTTTTGGTAAAATATTGAGTTCATTTGCTTGTAATTTTTGCTTTTATCTGCTTTTAACAGTTTCGTTATTTTTATAAAAGATTATTAAAGGAAATGTTGAATTGTCAAAAAATTTTTTAAAAATAAAGATTTCTTTTAGTGAATGTCAAGAATTTTGCATAATGAAAAATTGTCCTAAATTTGGTTTAATTTTCATTTGAATATTGGAGAATTGTGTTCAAAAGAAATTGACAATCGGACAAGTTCTAGAAATCGAAATGAAGTGGATTTAAAATCGAGAAAATTGAAAGTTCAAGAAAATATTCCATTATATCTACTTAATAATCCATTATATCTGTATAATTATAAGCTTTACAAAAACAACTCTTTAAAGCAGGAAACACTACTGTCACATGTTGTAAATAATATGAACTCAAAATTAGGGACGTAACGATAAGCCTTTATGCTAAATTTAAACTCAAGGTAAAAACAACAAAATTCAAGTAGAATAATTTCTTTATTATACAAAATTACAGAACAATCATAACTTTTACTAGGTGTAGGGTCTTCATTACTTTCGGATTGTAGAGTCATGTTGAGTAGCTCAATAACACGTTTTTTCGATCTATGGTCTTTGAAATTTTCTAGCTTTTTATCGAAGGTAGAGTATTGTAGATAAACACAAGATTTCATTATTCTCTAAAGACTCAAATCTTTCATTAAGAGCTAATGCTACGTAAATCGCCAATATTTGGAAATCTGAACCATCCTGCTTTCAGTTTATTCATTTATCGTTTCTAATAATTTTCGAAGACCGGTAACTATGGATTTATGTTGTCTATTTGAAGTTACCCAAAATTAATAGCGAAATGATTTTTATTTTCTCAAAAATCATTAAAAATTAGCTGAAAATTCTTGAAACTTAAATTGAATCATTTACAATCAGGTACAAAAATAGAAAGTGTTCAGGAGACCCAAAAAACTGAATACTATTTGAAGCAGAGTTTTTTCCTAAAATTGTAAGCGTCTGTCTATGTTATAACAGTTAAAACAAAAATTATTTTTAGTAATATTTGAAGGAGAAAATTATCATTGTAGATTCCGGAGTTGAGCCCTTTTCGAAAATTATTTTTGAATTTTCGTGGTTTTATTACCAAAATAGTATCTTTGATGTATGGAATTTTTTGAAACACGCAAATATTCACATAATCTATAAATATATTTTGCATTTTCAGATTAGATTAACCCTTTGAAGATTCACTATGAAATCGAAAATTATAATGAAAATAAACAACAATTAGTATTGTGGTTATTTTATTAAACTGTTAAATGGTTTTTAATCCAAATTTAGATATTTTTAATTAGGCTTAAGTTCATTGAATTTAATTTTTATTAAATTATTTTTAACGAAAGACTTTAAATATAAAGAAGCAGTAAGAAAATTTCGGTAAATTTTTATTAAGATAACAAATAAGAAAACACATACATTCATAAAATATCAAAGAATAAAATATTTCATCAAGATAAACATAAGAATTATAAATCTTTCATATCTGCCTGTGAGTACACGTTGTTTAACCATTGCAGAATGTCAAAAAATTTTTTTTTAAATCGGCAATCTGGGTATCATTATCCGCCGACCAGCTGGATTCACTCATTTTCAAAATAAAGTAAAAAATGTGTATTAATTTAAATTTGGCTCCTGAAACGGGGCTCACTGCTCTAATTTTTTAATAATGGCAAAATCAATATTATTTTTACATAACAAATTGACCACTAAACTTAAATCTCACTGTAAAAATTTTGAATATTTTTTCATATACTAACTAAAGAACCCATACAAAATATTCTAAATATCTAGCATTTTCAGTTTAATTATAACCTTTTTCAAATAAAACGAAACCTTTTTGAAATTTAACGAAACCTTTTTCAGAATAAACGAAACTTTATACAAAATAAAAGAAACTTTATTCAAAATAAACGAAACTTTATTCAAATACAGTTAAACATTTTTCAAAATAAATTAACCACTTTTAAAATATTGTAGGGATCTTAACAAGGGAGCTTAAGAAGGTAAAAGAGCTCATATTGTTTTGCCAACCGTAAGAAAAAATACATGACTCTAATTGCTACGACAGATACTACTGGCGTTGTTTACCATAGAGTTTCCACTGTGAATTCGGGCCGTTTCCAAGTATTTCTTTGGGAGCTCTTAAATAAAATTGGAAGCTGGCCAATGCTACCAAACTCGTTTTTTATTATGGAATATGCCAGAAGCCATAAATCCCAAGTAATATGACATATGGTGGACAATAGTTAATGTACATTAAAATTTTACCACCTTATTCTCCTATGCTGAACCCGATAGAGAACACATTTTCAAAATCCAAATTTCAAGTACAATCATTATTGTTATTTTACCACTGATCGTTACATAGTCAGTGTCGCCAAAGCAATACAGAAAACAAATTCCCTACAAAAATTTAATAATGGTTTAATTTATCTTGAAAAATGTTAAACGGTATTTGAATAAAGTTTCGTTTAATATTAAAAAAGTTTCGTTTATTTTGAAAAAGGTTTCGTTTATTTTGAATAAAGTTTCATTTAATTTGAATAAAGTTTCGTTTATTCTGAAAAAGGTCTCGTTTAATTTCAAAAAGGTTTCGTTTTATTTGAAAAAGGTTTTATTAAAACTGAAAATGCTATTTATGGAGATGAGCTCTTATCAAAATTTATTTTAAAAAGCCACCGCTTTGGAAGGGGTATATGACCATTCATTCTCACAGTATATCGGTCTATTTGTGTACCTCCAAAAACAGCAAATAACTCAATTACCAAAAATTTGTACCTGAGCCTATTTCGAAATAAATGATTCAATTACCGTGAAAAGCAAAACGGCTGATGATGCAGGTCCACACCAAGCGTTCAATGCGTTTATGCATCAGTCCAAAAAGAAGTCCTAGTGTAGAATTGTATTGAACGCGTAAAATGCATATACGTATCGAAAGCATGAAGAGGGAATACTTTCTACTTTAGCCTGCGTCTCGAAAAAATGAAAAACGCGTGGTGTCGTCTGACCTCCAGCTTAAGAATTAAAAGAAACAATTTATTATTCTGTTTGATATGTTGCTATTAGTTCTTATGCAAAAAATAAGCATTGAAAATTTAATTGTTCAAAAAAAAAAAAAAAAAACTATAAATTAGTATCAGCGTATCGACAGTAAATATCGCCGATACCGATATATAGGCAAACGTGTAGTATCGCCGTTATATCGTTATCGGTATCGGTATTCGTTACATCCCTACTTAAAATATCGTTTGATTTCAATTTCACTTCATTTCGATTTATAGAACATGTCCGAATATGAATTTTTTTTGTTTACTTATAATTTAGACCCATTTTTGTAAAGTTCAAGGCAATAATAGTGTTAATGTTTTTGTTTTCATTTTATTCGCGAATATTTTATTTTTTATGTATGATAATTTGTTGTGTTAAATATGATTAAAGCGATTTGTTATGGCCACGGAATTGCAAATAAAAACTTAATCATTGTCATTTTAATGCAAATTTCTTGTTACCTTGATAAACATTAAATTAAATATAAATTTTCAATTAATGATTTATGATTTTTAATTTATTTGATAATGGCTTATGTTAATTTTAATGTTCTCATAAATGTTATTAACATTTCTATGAAGTATTAAAGCACAACATGCAGTTAAGCTGGGGCGAATGGCTCAAAATCATAATCTTTTTAATGGTCAGGTTAAAATGGCATATACAAATAATTCACAATTTTAGCGTCTTAAATCAGTTATAAAAGAGAGACAACAAAACGCCCACAGATTTTGTTCTAAACCCATAATTTAAACCCATCAAAAACAACCAAACAAATCTAATGAAAGAAAACTGCAAATTAGTTACTTTTTATTTCCTTAAAAGTGCATTATTATTTTAGCATAAATTAGTGTTAAATTCATTTATTTTCTCTTTTTCTTCTGCCTATTTGCTTTCCAGGCTTTCAGTGGAGCGGAGAATCAATTTTAAAACTATTATTTAAACAGCACTTACCACAACATTGTTGAACAAATATTAAACAAAATGTCTTTAATTTGATCGTTTCTTGGGTTTTTCTTCATTGATTTTTCCAACGCACTTGGTCCATTTTATAAATCTTATATAAAATTTTCTTCGCCTCTTTTATTTTGCCGCTTTCGAAAAGTAAAGTAAATAAAAACGATGAAAATAAAGTAGACGGAATGATGTCTTGCAGGCTTACAAAAAGTTATGGGTATCAGGTTACCTGCTTATTGGGATAAAGAAAATGTTAGTTAGAAAAAAAAACTAAACTCAAACCATCACTGTCTTATAAGACTTAAAATCTGCTGGAAAAGAAAAACTAATAAGACAAAGACTAAAAAAAAATTAAACAAAAAACTTATAAGAAATGGTTACAAATGAAATTAACGAGTTATCGTTGGATTAAGTACATTTAGGAACAGTAATTTAGAGGCAACAAATTTTGGAGAAATAAATTTAACAGAAAGTTTAGACGCTAATCATGTAAAACGCAACGCCAAAAAATTACATTGAAAGCAAAAACAACGTCATGAATATCTTGTATTTTTTTTGTTGCTTTCAGCAGTAATTCACATTGCGTTTTAACATTTCAAACGCTGCACATCTTGTGGCGTTGAAAATTTTATAACGATACATGAATTTCTGTGGAAAGCAACAACAAAATTACAAAATACTTATGACATTGTTTTTGCTTTCAATGTAATTCTTTGGCGTTGCGTTGCGTTTTACATGATTAAGGTCTTTACCTAATGTCAACTTTTTATAAATAAATTGATGACAGTGATAATTTTTCTGCCGCAAAATATCACAGTTAATTTTTTTTTCAGAAAAATCTATTAAACCCAATAAGCAATTTTGATGGAATAAAAGTACAAATCAAGTGTAATTCCAGTCCTGTTTTCCATTTTCAAGCCTTGAATTATACTTGAATTAATTAATTAATTACACTTGAATTTTTTAAATTTCAGTGCTTATTGGGATGGAACAATTTTTCTAAGGAAAAGTAATAATTTTTTGAAAAAATGTTATTCATAGTGCTAATTAATTATTGATATCAGTGATAACTTCTGTACGCCAAATTTATTTATTTTCAGTATTTTCATTCAAAAATTGGGATTATTAGCACATCATAAATAATTGAATTAATTAATTATTTAGTTATAGTTTTCTAAAGAATTATAAAAAATTCACTAAAATAATAACAACAATTGAAGCAATTCAAAAAATATTACAACAGATACAATTTAACGTAGAAATTGTATCACAGCAATGTTTATGTAGGTAGATTGAAGGTTGTTCCAAGAAGAATTTACTGCAAAATAAATTTTTTCACAAAAAGCTGGTAATAAGTTTCCTAAAGAAAATCTATCACAGTGAGAAGTTTCAGTGATATGTTTTTTCAAGTATGTATGTTCCGTATATTGTTAAGTTAACCTTTTTAAGGATAGTTGATTGCAATGATTATTTTTCTAATGATTATTTTTACAGTCAATTTATCACAGTGATGAATTTCCACAAAAAAAAAAAAAAAAAAAAAAATTAAAAATATAATATATACCCATCTATCATTTTAAATCGTATAAGAGTCTCCCAGGAATCTCACATAGAGCGTTTTTGATCGTCGACGAGCGCATTTTTTAATCATAGAAGATTCCTCGCACTGGAGATACTGTTACACAAGCTGATTCCTCTGTGACTTCTACAACACAGCGGCAGCCGCTTGTATTGATCGTAGAGGGAATCGTTTGCGATGTATGTAAAGATTATCTAACAAGTCTTTCAGAAAGCATGTTAGGAATCGTATGAGACTCATATAGGAATTATCGTATAACTCGTCAAATGTTCAGCCGCATAACTGAGCTACCTAAATAAAACATGAAGAGCATTTTTCATGTCAACTCTTGTCATTTTCATACAATTTTATACGAAACAAATCCTTAGATCGCGAATTAAATTCCACCCGGTTGGAAAATCTTATTCGGCAGATCCTTAGGTCCATTTGTTTTATTGAAATTGAATTGACAATAAAATTTTCATGTTCAAAAAAAAAAAAAAAACGCTCTTATTTAGGTAGCTCAGAAATTGTTATATGACTCATACAGAGAGTTGCAAAAGGTTCGTTCCAATACTAAAAGACAAGCGTGTCAGAAAATTTATAAAAAAGTAAAAAATAAAAAAAATTAATGTTTTTGTTATTGTAACTCGTCGATAGAAGATTCTTTTAGGAGTTGTATATTAATCGCTTAAAAAACAGCATATGGGTAATTCCATGTCAAATCGACCAAGAGTGGGACCCGATCCCTTTTGATTTGAATGAAATTTGGTGTAAAGGTTGCTTTCATTCTATAACGAAAAAAAAATTAAAATTTTTTTTTTCAAAAGTTACGTCATATTCAAAATGTCATAATTTCGCCGAATTAGTCGAATGTGTTGAGTTTATTTTTTCATTATCGCAAAACTATTGCGCATACGAAGATGAATTGTATGTCATTTTAAAGAGAATACTTGGAACTACAAACGATGTCAGGCTGTGCTGACATTATTTGTGCCCATTCCTGAGCCTGGATGTACTATGCTAAGACTATTCACATTATATATAGATTATCCAGGTAATGAAAATAATTTCATGGGAACACATTGCAGTTCTTTGACTCGTTCGCGTAAGGGTAAATGTCCTGTCAAGGAGGTGCCCATGGCCTATGCTATGCCCACCGATGCCAAGGGTATGCAACTATTATATGGAAGTTCGCGCAAATCCCCCTATGTCATTAATGGCAACAAACATGACATGTTAAAATACAAGAATTGCGGTGGCTGCGAGAAATCTGATGAAAAGAAAAAATCGATATAACATGAAAAAGAGATTTTCAAATTAATACTGGGGTTTTTTTTATTTAAATATTAAAATTTACTTGGAATTTTTGTTTTCCACTTGAGGAGGCAAATATGAATGTTTAATGTTTTTTTTTTAATATTAATTTGTATTTGTTTTAAATGAGGAGTTCCATAAGAAAATGCAATATTTCCACTTTTTAAAAAGCAACAATTCCAAATTTGTCTTCTATAGAATTTAATAACTAACTGCCAGACAAACTAATTAACATATGATTTTTTTAGTTTAAATAAACTTTTTTACCACAAAAAGTCTTAAAAAGAGTCATCGATCTGGTTGTTATTAATTTTTTATATTTATCCACAAAACTGTTAAAGTGGAATTGTTGCGTTCTGCTATGGATCTCCTCATATGTTTTATTCAACTTTTATTGTGTGTTTAATTTAACAGCTTTTATTTGAAAATTGTGTATAAATTGTTTAAACTGTTAAACTTTTTTAAGATAAATTTATGACAGTAATGGATTTTTATAGTAAATATATCAATGAAATGAAAACATATCCTATTAATAAATTAATCAACATTTTGAACTTTTCAAAAAAAATTAATCTATTACTGTGATATATTTTTCAAACTTTCTCAAAAAATTCTTAGCACTGATGAATTTTAAAGCAGTCTATTGGGTTGATAATTTTTTTCTAAAAAGCCTATCACAGTAATAAATTTTATAAAGACAAATTTTCCAGTAATAAATATTTTAAAAATAATTTTCTTTGAAAATTAAACATTGGTAATTTTATAAAGAAAATCTAACACAATTGAATATATTTTTTTTGAGAAATTCATTAGTTTCACTGTGATGCTATAGAAGACTGATCACAGGGATAACTTTTCATATAAAATAAAATTATTACAGAGAGAAAATCTTTAACAGTGACACATTTTCAATAATAATATAAATCCTAACACCATGTGGACTTAAATCGCGCCAAAAATTTTAAGGGACGAACAAAGGACCTCTTTAGAAATTTTTCGATTATTGTTTTACAAATCGATTAATTTTCCTTTAAGCGGCAATAGTTCTTTTTTTTAAACTTCGTGTTAAATATTCCCTATAAATTATCTTTGACTTAAAACTTTCCCAACTCGACAAGTCCTACAAATCACTGTCGTCTCTCCACAATATAATTGATGAATGAACGCTGTGGCACACTGTGGTGGATAAAAAATGGTTTGTTGTTAGCAGAAAATATGCGTGAGTGTGATGCCTACTGTGGCAAAATATCACAAAAATTATTGTAAATCAAACTAAATATAAACCTACAACTGCAAAGCATCCAAAAGAAACTCAACTCAGAAGAGGGAGATGGAACAAGAAAAAAAAAACAACTTGTGGGTTCATAAAAGTAACAAGTAATGAAAGCACAGATTTTCATTTTCGTTCACAGTCAGTCAGACAAACAGTCAGAGAGATGTTTGTATGTGCGTGTGTGTGTGTACTTCATGGAATAGTATGTTAACCATGGATGTCATATGGAGCGAAATGTCTTCAATAATAAATTGTGGCAAATCAGGCGCATTGGAATAAGAAAAGAAAATAACAACAATGACAACAGCAAAAGCAACCAAAAAAAAAAACATCTAAAGACGTCATTACAGAGGAAGAGAAACAGCAACACTACCATCAACAATGGCAACACCAACAACAACAACATCAGCAACCATAATAGCTAAAATCAAATTAAAGCAAATGACAACAGCATGCAGAGTTGTGTGGTTGCAATGGCTTTGCATCAGCACACTTGCAACAAACATTCATACTTGCTAATAAAATTTGTTTTTGTATGTGTGTATGTTTCGGCAAATTTAATAGTAAAAATAATACGCATTTGAAACATTAACAAGTTGTTTGGCTTTTTTATTTAATTTTTTTTTGTTCGTGTAACTTATGGAGGTATAAAAATTCGAAAAGACAAATACCGGAAAGTTAAACATTTTCTAAGTGGGATGTGATGCGTGGCCTGCCACATGGCATGCCATACTATAGGAGGCAATTGGTGCAAAAACATCAACAACGTTGAAGACAAAAATAGAAAGAAAAAAAAAACTGAAAAAAAGTCGTTAGAGAGTAAAGTGCAAAAAATGGTTTAACAAAATTATAGACACTATGGGTACATAAGAACAATAGGTGTAAAATATTAATGGTATATTAATATGGAAAGGGAGCCGAGGGCTTATGAATTTTCAATCAGTATAAACGTTTTGTTTGGCTCATAAATGGACGTTTGCACGAAAGAGGCACTATTAATTGTAATCCAGTAACTTAAGCATTTTTTTTACTATCATCTATTTTTTGTGGTTCCCACATTTTTGCTGCACAGAAAAAATTATTAAATTTCTCCTATCACCAAATTTGTTCTAAATTCATAATAACAAGCAAACAATTTGTTGATTTTGCACCTATTACCAAAATGATTATATTGATTACTAGAAATTTTAAAATTTTGAAAAAATATTTTGAATAAATGATATTTTTAATTTTAATTAAAAAAGTGATCAAAAAACTTTGAAATTTTAAACAATGTGTTAATTTATTTAAATAAATATTGACAATTCCCAACAACAATTCTACATGTTTAAATTATTTTATTTTAAACGAAAAAAGTCAGTTAAGATTTTTTGTTATTTAATTAAAATTTTAATTGAAAACTTATTTCAAAACAACTAAAATGTTAATTAAATCAAAATTAAACTTTTAAATTTTTTCAGCTAAAAAAGTTATTGATTCAATTATCACATTAATTAAATTAAAATACTTTTTAAACCATTTTTTTTAATTGATAAAACACTTTTTTCTGTGTGTTTGATATAAATTTTTGAGCTGGAATTGCTAGAAAATTCTATTGGGAACGTTTACGAGAGTTTGATTTTCCTGTAGCCTCTATTAGCGCCATCCTAGTCCCGTCCAAAATATATGTAGATTTAATGGCACACGATTATGTAATTACAATACTAAAATGGAAACCTTTTTTTTTTAAAGCCTATTTCTTTAACGGTTTTATAAATTGGTCGTTTTGGAGCGGCTTCCTGAGGTGATGTTCAAAGTGTTCTGGCAAGTGGCGCTATAATATATTTAATACATACCTTTTTTACTTTCTGAATATGTTTAGGAATGGCATTTATAAAACTTAAAATTATGTTTTGAATATATTCAATATTTTTATTTTTTGAATTTATTCTATGAGTTAAATTTCAGTTTAAATCTTTCAAATTATTGTAATTATTTTCAACATGTCATGCACTCTCCAAAGTATTTTACATACATTTTTGTAACCTTCCAGCTCCCAGCGCTTTCACTTTCTTTCTAAATACTGTCCTTGATCTGTTAAATTGTTCTTGGTTTATTAGCTTACACCGTTCCCCTACTGTAGTTCCAAAGAGACAAATCGTAAGCAATTTAGCCGCATTATTATTTCTAAAGTTTTTCGAATGATCCTTTCTGCACCATATAGTACATCTAAGTGATCGGATCCTCTGCTTAACAATTCTTATAAGTTAACCAACACATTAAGCCCATACACTTTTGCTGGGCTTAATCTGTTGGTTGACTAATGTGAAATTTAACTTTTTTGCATAAGGGGAAACAACTTTGTTCACTAATTTAATTATAACGTTACTTATACGCCTCCGTGTTTCTAAGATACTTGGCTATCTGGGCATGTTGCCTGATACAATCTTTTTTTGCCTCTTAATTATCAATGTACCAATTTGCCGATTTTTGCTCCAAAACCGCTGAATTTTCGATAAGCACTTAAAATATCCTTACGTTTAAATTTTTGGTCCTTCCACATTATTCCGCAAATGTGGAAAACATTTTTTGATAAAACTAAATTTCGATGTTCCCTGCAAAATCAATCTATGCAAGTAATTCTTTTTTTTTTACAGATTATTTAAATTTAATAGTTCAAACTGTTTTGATGCTGATATTAATAAGGATTTAATGAACATGTCAAATTCAAATTTATATGTATAGATAGAATTTACTTTAATGTAAAAAAGTAAAAAAAAATTTTTGTTATTAACTACAATGTATGTAGATGTAAAATGTTTATTTTGAATTACTTTTATGTTGGTTTATATGTTCTAGATATTTTTTAATGGTTTTTTAAATTGAAGTTCCGAAAATGCCGTTTTTGAAAATATGCCTATTTCTTATCAAAATCATTTGACACCCCCTGCTTGTGCATCTCCATCGTGAGTAATTCCGTTAGTCATATTCTTCGAAAAATCGTCAAGAAAATGTCGTACTGTTTCCTTGTTTTTTTTAGTCGGTCTTAAGACTTCATCAGCTTTAAAGAATTTTTATATTCGGATTGTCTTACTTAATGGGAGATCGTCTAGCTGGGAACAAGTAATTTGTATTCAAAACGAAGTACTTGCCACAAAAAAAAATTTTAATTGAAATAAGCTTTAAGCAATGCATGTTTTGTTTTCGATATATACAATATTTAAATAAAATATAAAATAACTTTTTATAACCTACAAGAAGAATCGTAGAGTAACTTCGGGTATTGTGGAACCCCTCTTTTTGTTTTGGCAATCTTCAAAAACGTATAAGACATCTCTTCATCGGACTAGTTGGAATATGTTTCTAAATCGGTTGCCTAAATAACTTCATCACAAAAAATATATTTTCTTAATAATAAAAAAAGTAATTAATGAAAAATCTGAGGTACCTCAAAAACAGTGATTTTAAAAATTGTAGGGTAATGTGTAACATCCCTGGTGGGTAATATGGAATACTATTACATTTTGCCAGAAACAAAATAGTACTATAAAAAGCAATTCATTTTAGCATCTAATATTTTAATTTTAATTAATTAAAAACATAAGACTTTCTTCTTAGCATAACTTGTTGTTTAAAGATACAAATCCATTAAAGATTATTCCTCAGATTTTTTGGCTATTATATTCAAAACCAATCTTATAAATATTATAAAACTTATTAAATTGCTACACTTACCAATTAAAAGTATTATTAAGTTAACAATTTATAAACCTTCACAGAAAAAATGTGTGCCCCAATTAAAACATTAAACAAAAATAAAATCCGTTTTAATTAAGAATTTAATCAAGTGAATAAAAAGTTTAATTGATACAATTAATTTGTACCAGTAAACAAATTAATAGTAACAATTAAGCGCTTAGTTCACTTGATTAGACGTTTAATTCACTTGATTAAACGTTTAATTCACTTGATTAAATTTTTAATTAAAACTGATTTTATTTTCTATCAATGCTTTAATTGGGGCAACATTTTTTTCTGTGTTGTAAAAAAAAAAATAATAATATATTAATATTTTGAGCAGAATATAGGTTTGAATATGCGCACAAAAAAGTCGACAACACCTGTTTTCACTTACAGACCGACAGAAAACTAACAGTGCGACCATTTGCATAGCCAAAGCCGTAATGTTAATATTTTTCTTTAATCTATGTTA
This sequence comes from Pollenia amentaria, assembly GCA_943735925.1. NCBI lineage: Eukaryota > Metazoa > Arthropoda > Insecta > Diptera > Polleniidae > Pollenia > Pollenia amentaria. The sequence continues at coordinate 178,038,518 of OX031007.1, read as the reverse complement.
ACATACAGGGAGCGTTTCTAAATAACATTTAGTTTAGGAATTAAAGGGGGGTTCCACATTACCCTCATATTCACAATGCCCGAAGTTACTCTATATCGTTCCCTAAAATGCAAACGGCCCTATCTAAAATTTTGTAAATTTTAGAGTAGAAGCAAAATAAGATTTCAAATTTCGATTTGATAAGTCGCCCTAAACTGTTTATTATTTATTTTTCTTGAAAACCTATGAGCTGTTTTGACAATATTGCATATTATGCAAACTGTTAGTAAGGTCTTTTAGCTTTTATCATATAATATTTTGTAGATAGATCCGTTTGTTTTTTTGTTAATAAAATCGCTTTATATAATACATTAAAATCGATGAAATAGCCGATTTTTATTTTTTGGTTAGATAGAGCCTTTTGCATTTTAGGTAATGAAGGCCCTAATCAGTAAAAACGCAACGCACCGCCAAAGAATTATATTGGAAGCAAAAACAATGTCGTAAATATTTAGTAATTTTGTTGTTGCTTTCCACAGAAATTCACATTGCGTTTTAAAATTTCAAACGTGTGGCGTTGAAAATGTTAACACGGTACATGAATTTCTGTAGAAAGCAACAACAAAACTACTAAGAATTTTTGACATTGTTTCTGCTTTCAATGAAATGCTTTGGCATTGCGTTGCGTTTTACATGATTAGGGCCGAAATGTATCTGACAAAATTTTTCCTTAATTGCTTACATTTTTAACAATTTGTACTTAATAATGTTGGTTCAGTATTTAGAATAGCTAGTGAATAACTTTAAATCATTTGTGAATTTAAAGTAAAAAACCACAAGTTTTCTTTAAATATTTTAATTAAAGATTCTAAGAAACTTTGGTTTTATATCCTCCACCACCACTAGTGGTGATTGAGGGTATACTTAGTTTGCCATTCCGTGTAAACCTATTTTATTATACATCTAAGACCCAATAAAGTATATATATTCTGGCTCCTTGAGTAATTCTAAGTCGATTTAGCCATGTCCGTCTGTCTGTCCGTCTGTTGAAAACACGCTCACTTTCGAAAAACGCAAAAGAAACCAAAGAACTTGGTCTTAAATTGCTTGTAGTTATCCTTAGCAGTTTGTGATTGAAATCTAGCAACATCGGTTCAGTACGATCAGAGCTATGAATCAAAATGTGGAAACACCACCCTGAAATTGATAATTTTGATACAAAAACTAACATAAATGATGGAATAATGCACGGAATGATATTAAATTTTGAATGAATTCGTTTTATATGACTACAAATCACACTGTTAAATTTCGTGAAGATCGGTCCATAATTGACCATTGTCCCCATATAAGCACTACTCGCGAAAAATAGTTTAGTACGCCTATAACCGTAATAAATAACGCTATTATACTTAAATTTGGTAGTCCACAGCTCTATAGGACCAGATCTCACACTGTAAAATTTTTTGAAGATCGGTCCATAATTACTCTATGCCCCATATAAACCTTACTCCCGGAAAACAGTTTAGTACGCCTAAAACCGTAATACATAATGCTATCAGAATAAAATTTGGTACGTCACAGTTTTTTGTGACTAGAAATCACACTGTAAAATTTCGTGAAGATCGGTGTATAATTTGCTCAGAACCCATTTAAAGCCTACTCCCGGAAACAGTTTTATGCTATCATAATAAAACTTAGTAATTACAGTTTTGTAAGACTAGAAATCGCAGTGCCAAATTTCAAGAAGATCGATCCATAATTTACCTAAAACCGTAATACACAATGCTATCATAATGAAATTCGGTAAGTCACAGTTTTATAGGAAGATAAATCACACTGCCTTTACCCATATAACCCTACTCTCGGAAACCAGTTTATTACGCCTAAAACCAAATAAAACCCACTTTGGGAAAATAATTAAATTCGCCTAAGATGTAGATATTGGGGTAAAATTTCTTCTAACTTAGATTCATATGGCCAGAAGAAATATCATGCAATTTTGTGATACACGGTCCATAATTTACCTTAGATCCCATATTAAGCAGCCTTCTAAAATTCGCTGTTAACGCCATTTTATTCTAATTTATGTTTTTTAATGCCAGAAATCCCTCTACAGAATTTTGTAATGATTAGTCCATATTTTAGCATTGGTCCAATATAAACTACCCTTCTGAAAATCATTTAAGTTCGGCTTAAACTGTTACGAATCGTGATATTTTACTCAAGCCAGTTTAAAGTTCTAAAAAGAAATGAATAAAACTTTCTTATTGTCGGTCAATAATTTGATATAGGTCTAAACTGCAACCAGTTTTAATGCTGACATTCGTTTTTGTGAATCTTAGTTAATAATAATATATATATGTATATTAGACCGACTCAAGTTGTATGGAGCCGAAAAAAGTGTTTTAGTTACCCCTCTAAAAATAAAGGCTGATATGTTTTATGATGATTTCCAAAATATTTTGGTTCTAGCATTGACCATCCGTGAGCTGGACCATTTTCAAAAAAGGTCTTTTTTCAGTTTTTCGAATTTTTTTGTACTTTGTTCCAAGACGACATACATAAAATTTGGTATCATCGAAAAGAGTTTTTGTGGTCAAGTTTTATATACCATTGGATGCTGCTTCAAAAACTCTTTTCGATGATACCAAATTTTATGTATGTCGTCTTGGAACAAAGTACAAAAAAATTCGAAAAACTGAAAAAATACCTTTTTTGAAAATGGTCCAGCTCACGGATGGTCAACGCTACTCCCAAAATATTTTGGGAATCATCATAAAACATATCAGCCTTTATTTTCAGAGGGGTAACAAAATCACTTTTTTTTTTGAGTCCTCTAATGTATGTATACTAGGGATGCCAAACGGGAAATCCCGAATCCCGAAATCCCGGGATTTTTCGGGATTGATAAATCCCGAATCCCGGGATTTATTTTTATGAGTCCCGGGATTTTTAACATATCAACTTTTATGTACACAACTGTTCGTTTTTATTGAATTTTTATACTATATATAAAAAAATTATTAAAAATTATATTTGAGTTATATTTTTTATTGCAAATAATTCTTAAAGCCTATTTCCAATGTGCGAAAGAATTCTTTCGTTCGCATAACTACATTGAAAACAAAAACAAAGTCTAAAAATTTATTTTTGTTTTCAATGTAGTTATACGAAAGAAAGAATTCTTTCGCACATCGGAAATAGGCTATTATTTCTGAGTTTAATTTTTCTTTTTGGAACACAGCGAGTATTTAAAATTTTTATTTTTTGCTTGATATATGACGACTATTTGGATTTTTGTATTTTTCTTAATAAAAACCATTATTTTAAGTAGAAACGAAATTAGCAGACTCACATCTCAAGCCTTTATTAGAATTACGTTTAGCAAGTTCAGTTTTGGCTTAAAACATAATTCTAAAATAAAAATGATTATTTTTATGCAACATATAGAAATCAAGAAATAATTGTTATATATCAAGCAAAAAACAAAAATTATTCACGATACAATTAAAGTTTTATTCAGAAACTAAAGAATAAAAGTTGATATAATTATAACAATTAAGTCATAATATTGATGAAATAGCTCATATTCCTTCCGGTCCAATAATAATAAAAAATTTGCTTAAAAAACATACGGTAAACGGTTTTTAGAAACATTTGTATAAACATTTTGTTTTAAAATAAATTTTAAACGTACTTAAATTATTGATAATGAATCTCGCCCTGACCCTGGAGGTGTACTGCACTGCAGTCGACATAGTTTTACAGTTTTTAACTCGGCTATCGAGATCGATGAGGGACTACACTTTGCAGTGTATAACTGTCGTCACAACTTAATTCACATTAAAAATTAAATTGCTGTCAAAAAATTGATATAGAAAAACTAAGAGTTACGTATATTTTTTAAACTTTTTTCAGAATCTGATCAGTTTGATCATGGGTGAGGCCAGTGTTATAAACATATGTATAAAATAAATTGTTTTGTTGTTTTCATTTTTAAAAATTTATGTTATGTATATAAAATCTTTTGAATATTCAAAAAGTGTTGTTTATTAAAAAAAGTTGCATCTTAAAGAAACAAACACATTGATCCCGAAAATTTCAAAATCCCGAATCCCGGGATTATCAAAAATCAGTCCCGATTGGCATCCCTAATGTATACATATATATCATATATAGCCCACTCCTGTCGGTGGAGGGTATAAAAGATTCGGCACAGCCGAATATATCAGTCTAACTTGTTTAATATAAAAAGTTTGTTTATATTTGAATAAAGTTTTCGTTATATATACGAAACTTTTGTAAAAAATACGAAAAAAGTAGCTACGAAAGTTTTTTTTTTAAAATAAAATGATCATTTAAAAATTTTTCCTGGGCTAATCCGTTTCCATTCCGACCCATAGTGCATTTTGAATTAATCGGTATCTAAGTGTGTTTGTTTTTAGCAAGAAAAAAAAAATTAAGGCGGTTTTTAAGCTTTTGAAGTATAGCTAAAACAGCAACAACAATAAAAATTATAACAGAAACAACAACATCAGCAGTACATTGAAGGCTCCACTCAACTCAAGTTTGAAGAAAATTGACGACGACCGCCCGCTCTGTCAATCAGATGATGTGTGCAACCAAACGAGGTAACAAGTGGGTCTATAACTTTTCATATTGCAATAACAAATAACAAAAACGACACACACACACGTCCATACACAAAATTTAATACAATACAAAAAGGTGTATGCATTAGATGAAGAAACACTTGCAAGGAACTTTTTTCTTGTGTTGTTGTTTTTTTGTTTCTATTATTGTTTGTCCATTGTGGCATGCTCTACTACTCTCTATGCTCTAAAATTAAAATAACAGAAAAAAATTAATGTTTTAAAAGCACCGCCAAAAGACAACACTACCACCTTCACCACCATTAACAACAACAAAATCATCCATATTTTAGCTGTGGCCATTGCTGTTGCTTAAAGTCAGCAACATTAACATACACATAAAAGAGACCAGTACGTTAATACAACAATATAAATGTTGTTCAGAAATTTTCAAATTGACTTCGTTTTTAGTGATGTTGTCAATTTGTTGTTTGCTCATTCGTTCGCTCGTTCATTGTTGCTGTTTTTTTCTATAAAATAATGAACTCATAACTAGATGCTGTATAATAATGTTACTGGTGTTGTTGTTGTTGCTGTTGCTGCTTATGTTTTAGTTTCATAAAAAATTTTTACTTGCCATATCGTCGTTGTTTTCTTCCAATAACATGTCATGTTGTATTACGATCATTAAGTTCATATAAAAATTATCGACAACTAATAGTTTGACTTTTATATACTCGTTCACTTTATTGGATCGGGTAATATTATATTATATTTTCATACAAATAATGTTGCATGTGTGCTTTATTATTATTATTGTTGTTGAAAATATTGTTATTGTTGCTTTTACTACATCCATTTCAGTTTTATAACTTCTATTGCTAATATTTTCATCAACAAACTTCTAGATATTGCATGTTGTTTAAAATCCAATGATGCACTTGTGTTTCCGTCGTTTGCGGTTTTCTTATTGAGACCGCAAACTTATTAAAGGGTCTGCAGAAAAACATGCAATGCTTTTAGTGTTAGTTTTCTTATAAAACTTCCTTAATGAAGTTATTTTTGTATGTGGAAAATTTTGGATATAGAGATTTTGTTAAGTGAGTTTTTAGTATTTTTTCTGCTTACAAAAAATTAACTATTAAATATAATTAATGAAGTTGTTATTTGATATTTTTTTTTATTTATTTAATAATCTTTTCCTTTAAATATTGTTATTATAATTAAGTATTCGCTGTTTGACAAGAGAGAGCACAATTTCTAAAATTTTTTAAATTTTTTTCCGGTTCTTTTTAAGTCAAAGAGATTGAACATTTATCATTAGTCTAGAAAGTTGGGATTTTACGATTATTATTTTTTGGACAGAAAAAGTAAAATTATAATAAAACAAGTAAGAAAGTGCAGTCGAGCCCACAGGAATTATGTAGTGTGTAGGGTATTATGTAGTCAAGCCCGACTACATAATACCCAACATCACAATATTTAGAGCCAAATTTTCGAAAGTTGACCGTAATTGGGACCCATGGGCCCACAGAAAAAAAATAAAAATTGATTTCAGTTACAAAATTTGTAATATTAAATATAAAATTAATAATACTTTCACCAGTAAACAAATTAATAGTATCAATTAAACGTCTTATTCACTTGATTAAACATTTAATTCACTTAATTAAACGTTTAATTTGCTTGATTAAAATTTAAATGAAAACTGATTTTATTTTTGATTAATGCTTTGATTGGTGAACAACTTTGGAGAATTTTTTCTGTGCAATCATGGCCCGCCAAAACAAAATAATGTTATGAGGCTTAGATTCATATAAAAGTTCTTTGCGGCGAATATTATATAGATATCTTCATCGATATGAGATTTTTTGCTCTTTTGTAGATTTTAGAGAACGGGCTTATATCGGGCATATGTTTAGTTCTGGGCCTATCAACATAATATTTTAATACGACATAGCGGCTTTCGTGAGAATTACTGTCGGCAAATTTATGCCAATCCCTACAATAATTGCAACTACAATAAAATGAGTTTAGGCCAAAAGTGATCTAAATAGCAACATAATAAGAAGGTTTATGATCACAAAGACTCTCTCCAGGAAGAAGGCTTATATAGGGGATATCTGAAAATATGGAACGAAGTGCTTTTAGTAGGCTTGGTTCTTGTGTTATTTAGAACGGAAGACAAAACTTCGTCAAATTATCCAGAAAATTACGACCTGTACTTTGCGAATAAGTTTTACATGAACAGCCTACCAGCCAGCTCAACGAACGGACTGACTCAAAAAGTGATTCTGGGTCGATCGCTATACTAAAATGTGGTTCTAGGACCAATATTTTAACAACAGCATAAAAGCATAATACCGTCTCCAATATTGTGGTGTGGGTATAAAAATAACTATTTAAAATATTTTTTTTTTTTTTTTTTTGGAATATAAAAAGTTATTTTCGATTGTTTGGTACAGCTCAATGATGGCTTTCGTGATGCGAATGAGAAACAACTTTTGGATAAGTAAAGCTGAATATTGAGTCTTTTACGTGAGAAAGATCGGTGTGGCAGTCAATAATATATTACAGCATTATTGAGAGTAACACTTGAAGTAATTTCCTGTCACTGAAAAGCCTTGGATATTATTAAAAATCAACAAAATGTAACACATGTAAACAGAAGCCTTGAAAAATTTTGACGCGTCGAGTTGCGAATTGAAAATGCTACTTGAGCGACACAAAATACAGCTTTTTGAATGGTTCTATAATTAAAGACGATAAATACTTATGTTGCGATAATGCGAAGCGTAAGCTGGAACCTTTAAGTCTCAGCGACATAAACATTATTAAGGCTGCGATTTCCATGCAAATGCATGTTTTTTGTCGATAATCTAAGAACGATGTCGACCAATTGTCTTTCGAAATCATTAAATTTGCGCACCGATTTGTTTTTGCATATTCTGATTTTAATTGCATATTTTGACATTTACGACTGATCGTTTTGTTAATTTCCATATTATAAAAAATGGTCTTTAAAAAATTTTTAAATACACAAAAAAATTTAAAAAAAAAATTTTTAAATTCAATAAATAAATTATTTTGGAGCTTTGCCTAAAACACAATATTTACAAAATTTCGACAAAAGATCTTCTAGTTTTAACCTATGACAACATGGTTAACATGGTTAAGGCTGTGAATACTGCTCTGAGCAATTTAAGAATGTTTAAAGAGCTTATTGATTCCGATTATTATGCTATTAAGAAAGTAAAAGAAATTTTAAATTTAAATTACATCAGACGTCAGCTAGAATTTACATTTTCCAACTAAGGATATATCGGCAAAGCAATAACAAATTAGGAGGGATTTAGTTTACTTAATACTCAAGTCAAATAAGTTGATATTGCAGCAGTAATTTTTCGCACTTGGAGCCGTTGCAGTATTAAAATGCGATAACATATTCGCCCTTATTATGAGTGTGTTTATCATATTCGAAAATCACTCGATTTTAAAATTTGGTATTTCGATTGTGGTAAACGACACAAATATTAGAAACCTTTTATTGGGAAATTCTCAATGTGTTCTATTATATCATATTGGTTTAATTGCTTTTTTTTATTCATGTCACATTAATTAAATTATAGCATATACAATCAATATGACACAATAGAATACTTTGTGAATTATCTATATGTGTTTTACATTGTAATTTTCGTAAACTTTAATTTTTAGCAAAAAAAAAATTTACACGTCCAGAATTACCAAGAAATTCTAAAATTTTTAATTCTCTTACACTTTTATAATTTTTTTTTAATTAGTTATAAAAAGTAAAGAAAAGTTTAAGTAAAATAAAATGAAACTAATTGGTAAACAAGCTCCAATAAATATAGTGTTTTTTTAATTTAATTTATATTAAAAAAGGGATCACATCTGCCCACGATTACTGCAAGCCCCCATGTCACTTATTCAACTTAGCGCCCTGTTCAAAATTTGTTTGTTTTTGCATATTTTGCAAGTTTTTTTTAAAGGCGCTTTTTGCATATTTGGAAGTACAAATTTATATGTGTTTAAAATTTCCCTAAGGGGACGCAGTAATAATCAAGAGCATTAAAGGATTCTTGATATTACACCCACTGGGGAAAACAGTTGTGTTCAGTACCTGGAAAGCGAAAGGATTCACAATTTTCCAAAGTCCTGGCAACAAGAACGAACATAGAGAAGCCTACAAGAAATGCCAGATGGTTTTTCTCGTCTGTTTAATAATCGTATTACCATGGAGCTTTTTTTTTTGTTTGCTCGTGTTAGTTCAAGAATTGTAATGTTTGTTATATTATTGGGTTTTTTTTAAATAAATTTCAAATAATAAATAATTTATGCATTTTTATTTATTGAAAGTACTTAATTTATAAATAAAAACTTTATTAATCGGTTAACCGAACAATTTCCAAATTAATTGATTATTAACCGATTAAACAAAAACCTCGGCTAACTAGTCGAGCGATTAACCAATTAAATCAAAAGCCCGATTAAATGAATACCCTAGTCGCTACCTTTTATCGGACATTAAACATCTCTATGGCGTAATCAGGTGCAGCTGGTAGCCGCAACTCGACAGAAATAACAAAATAGGTAGATTTTTTGAGATCGTGGCTCTATAGAGATCCTTTCTATCTGTTTCCACGGGAGTCACAAGCCCCCGGTGACCGTGCCACTGGCCTGACTCTTGGTTGAGAACTGCGTTATTATGCTTCTTGCGAGAAATGCTTTCTGTCTTTAAGGATGGTTGCCTTTGCTTTACTTTCTGATAATTAGTACCTTCCAAAGTTGAGCTAACCAGTTGAGGTTAGGAGTTCAACGCAAGATGCTTTTTTGAAGAAGAGATACTTTCGATGATCAGATCGGGGCTGTAGTTGAAATCCAAATTGCAGGCAGGTGTATCATGAATCATAATGTAAACGGCTCTGGCTGCCACGAAAAATCAGCCGTGGTTGCTGTTGCTATTCGAACTGATCCAGCTGGCTATTAATGACCCATCAGAGTTTAGACAAAGGGCGAATGTATAATTTTTGCTGGATTATACACTAAAAATTTTAAACCGTGTCAGCTGAGTACACACGGGGCAATCGGTAGTCAATAAGTTTTTAGGATCCACAGTAAATGTGTAACCACAAAAAATATATTTATTACCAAGAAAATTATATTTTACCGTTGGGATATTGCAAAAAATCTCTGACAATTAAAATACTCACAGAAAAAATTATTAAATTTCTCCAATCACCAAATTTATACCAAATTCATAATATCAAGCAAACAATTTGTTGATTTTGCACCTATTACCAAAATGATTATATTGATTATTTTTAATATTTTTAATTTTAATTAAAAAAATGATCAAAAAACTTTACCATTTCAAACAATATGTTAATTTATTTAAATAAATGTTGACAATTCCCTCCAACAATTCTACATCTTTAAGTTATTTTATTTAAAACGAAAAAGTCAATAAAGATTATTTATTATTTAATTAAAATTTTAATTGAAAATTTATTTCAAAACAACTGAAATGTTTATTAAATCAAAATTAAATTTTTAATTTTCCTTTAACTGAAAAAAAAATAAATGATTCAATTATCACATTAATTAAATCTAAACCATTTTTTTAATTGATAAAACACTAGCACTTCCAATGTTTCAAACCCAAATGAAAAAACCATAATAGATTAATATACAAATGATCACCGATCGACCTAAGCAACCTCACACGTCGTTCAAACTAAAGCTTTCCCAGTCCTCTGGCATAAACATGTTGACTCCCGATTTCTAACAGGAACCAGGAAAAAATTTTATGACATAAAAATTTATATTCTTAAAACCTTTATTGCTGGGTCCTTGACTTGTTCGCTTTCGTTAATATTTAAAAAGTTTCGAGGAAGGAATTTCTGGCGGAATTTGTTGAACCAAAAAAACATGAAAAATGTAAACAAAAAGTGGCGGAATTTGAATCAAATTTTTTTCTTATCAAAAATGGAATTCCAAATCAAATGTTTATTAAAATTTAAAGTAATTCAAACCATTTAAGATTATAACGTAAAAAATTCGGCCCAGCTGCAAAAATTCTTCGCAAAACTTAATGGTTTCATGACTCAATTTTTATTAGTTAAAGCTGTATGTACTTTGTTTTAACCGGAGTTCTTTTTTCTAAATTAATTTTCACTTTACAACCCACTTTTGATTAACGCTCCACATGCATCAATCTGACATTTTCATTGAATCGCAAGAATTATTTCAAAATGTAACTTGTTTTCATAACGATATCAAATCAGTGTAAATAAATTTCCTTGAAAATTCTACTCGTAAATACTCACCCACACCCATCCATTTAATATTTCCGCATTAAATAGTAGAAAATGCTATTAAATGCCATGCAAATTAACATTAAACGGACAATTTAAAACAGGTTCATTATTTTACGGCCAATTATTCATGAAATCTTAAAAACAAAAAATTATAGAAAAAAACTTTTATGTAGAGGAAAAAAAAAATTATTGCTTAATTAACAGTTTAAAATTCCTTTTAATTGCCGATACTACGATTAAAAACATTTACAACATGACATTAAATTTATTTTGTACAATTTCCATTTACTTCCAAATGCTCGCGCTCATATCGCCAATTCAATTGTAAATGAATAATACGGCAACAAAAATTAAGTTTTATTTGCAAAACAAAAAATTAAATATTTTTTTATTTCTATTTGTAGCTGATAACATCTTTGGAAACAATTCTAAACCACACACCTTTTAATCTTTAATAGATACATGAAGCAGAAATAAAATACAGTGAATAGACAAAAAAGTTGTTGTATTTCTGTTTGTGTTTTTTGTATATAAGCCAAATGTGATATATCTTTATATATAGACACTTTTGATATGAACACAGGGGAATATGTATAAGTGGAATATTACACTCCTTAAGAGTCTGCCGTTAGAGAGACATTGTAAAGTGGAAAAAACTATAACTATACAATTTGAAAACTTTGAAACAAAAAATGTTATAAGCTGAATCATTATGGTCACTTGCTGGGTCTATAAATTAATTACAAATTGCGCCATAAAGCGCCACATTGATACATTGTGGGGGGAGTTTCATAAGCTGAAAGAATGAGATGTGGGTTATTGTGTTATATATTTAACTGCTTTTTGTTTGATTCTCCCCAACGCCAATGGAAGAGTAGATTTACCAGTGGGTATAAGATTCTAATTCTAAAAATACTGTCTTGGATTAATAAAATATACAGAAATAAGTTAAATAAGCCAATTTAGCCGTCTAGTGGCTTGATTCAGCCATTTTTCATTACGTTTAGCCATTAGCCACGTTTCTAGTCATTTTTATTTTGCCAAATTTTCTTCAAGCTTATTAAAATTTTAAGACCAAAAAATGATATAAATGCAGCATTAGTTGTGTTGTAACCAGAGTCAAAAAATAGTGCTAACTCTGACTCCGACTCCAACCACTGAAATTTTTTTTAGTGCGACTCCGACTGCAACTCCGACCCCGAGTCCAACACCAACTCTAACTTTGATGCTTAATATATATATGAGATTTTTTAATGCAATACTTTTTAAATGGTAAAATAAAGCAAGAAAATGATTTTGTAAAATATTACATCGCCAATTTCGAAGAATTTTTATTTTTCAAAATATTGGAACATTTTGTTGAATTTCTTATGCAGAAAAGTTTTGGAGTCGGAGTCGCGAACTTTTTTAGATGCTGCGACTCCGACTTCGGTACAAAAGCCTCAACTCCGATTTCTACTCCACAGCACTGCCCTGCAGGAAATTTGTGTCAATTGCTATTAAAGCACTTATCCCGTGACCAGTGAACAAAATTTTATAATTAAAAGGAACGAATTGTGATAGGTGAAAACAAGACCTTTCACTTAACTGGTGGTAATGTGTTTAGAGTGTAGTTGGTCCAGAGGAAAGGTAATTGGCACAAAACAATTCATGTGACTGGATTTTGTGCGGGTAGTGGGTGATTCTCTCTAGTTCTATTACTTTATATGAAGGGGATCTATCTTGTTGACATGGTTCATATGTGACAATATCTGCGACAGGCATTATTTCAACCGCAATTGAATGTCTCCATTAAGGTTATTTCAGTAACCTGTTACAAAGTGTCATAAAGGTGCCAATTAGCCCCCTCGTAGGACATCGCCATGTTAAAGTAACTTGTCACCTGACAAGTTTAGTGTTAGAACCCTTTCCCCTAGGGTGGCTGTAACGTTAAACTTTTCTTAATTAGTTCACGCAAATGAGTTTTACAATAAAAAAAAAAACAAAAAATAAAATAAAACAAACCGACATTTTTAATTTTTCGAACTTATTCTATGAGCTAAATTTCAGTTATGTATTTTATAAAGCTTTTTGTAATAGTTGTAGTAGTGAATAAAGTCATTCCTAAAAATTTAAGGAAAAGAACTATTACAAAAAACTTTATAAAATACATAACTGAAATTTAGCTCATAGAATAAGTTTAAAAAATGAAAAATATTGAATATAATAAAGTAACTTATGAAAAGAAATAATACCCAGATTCTAAAACAAACAAAGATTTTTTAATTCAAATTGTTATATTTTAACCAGGCTTAAATTCATCAAAATTAATTTTCATAAAATGGTACGACAAATCAATTGTTACATTGAATACCATATTCGTCAATACAATTAATTTTTTAATTGAAAAGGTAAATAAAAAAAAAATACTTTTTTTTAATCCAAATGGTTAATATTCAACAAATATGTTTAACAATGAGTTTGTAATACTGAATAAAATATTGTGCTGTATTATGAGCTTGTCATATTAACAAACTATTTTGTTGCTAGTTAATTTTTTGCCTATTCAATGAAAAAAAAAAAATGCATTTAAAATATTATTTTTATTACCTTTTTTTTTAATTATAATAAAAATTGCACAAAACATGACTTTCCTAGAGGGAAGCGAACTGACACCAAAGAAGTCCCGTGATAGGTTTTTGGTGGTAGGGACTAGTTCACCTTATATGAATGTGACCTTCCACTTTTACATGGGGTTGTCACCTAACAGCCACCATATGACAAGTCACACATCTATTCTCAATGAACGTGTTTAGTGTAAGTTACTACAATGGAGTGTTATTTCAATAAACGAGGGCGGATCAATAAGTCAGTGACCTTTTGAATGAAACACAGTTTTTTTACAAAAAAAAAATTTATTTTTCAACATAATCTCCTTTTAGCTCAATACACTTAGTCCAACGTTTATCCAATTTATGTATCCCTTCCAAAAAATAGGATTTTTCGAAGTCCATAAAAAAGGCATTTGTTTGACCAATAATTTCATCGTTGGAGCTAAATCTCTTTCCACCGAGCCATTTCCTTAGGTTCGGAAATAGGAAATAGTCACTGGGGGCTAAATCTGGAGAATATGGCGGAACATAAAATTAATTAAAATTTATTTATAATTATTTATTCTTGACCGAGGGCGGGGTTCAACCCACGGACAGGTTGATTTGACATGTTTCGATAGTAACCACACTATCTATTCATAAATCTTGGTTGGCCGTTTAAGTTCGAAAAATCACGGGCTTATTGATCCGCCCTCGTAATGTATTATTATTTAAATAAATCAAGTCCTAAAACTATGTTAATTTAAGAATCAAATTTTATAAAATCCCAAAAAAATTTGTTATACCATCGGTGAATACTGTACTGTAATTCATTACTATTTTTACCTTTTGTTTCTTCATAAACCAGTTAAAGGATTGGTTCTCCTTTAAGGTCATGAGTTCTTTCTTTTTGTACTTGTTCTTATTTCACTAATTCCAGGACCAGTCTGCGGGAACAATTGACACAAATTTCTCGCAGGATTATTACAGATTTAGAACTGCATTAATTTGGATGTTCTAATATCTGCATACACTATTATGAACAAGAATTTGAAAACTAGAATGAAGAAACCCCCGTTGAAATCTCTTTACAAATCATAAAATGAATTTTTATATTGCTTACCCCAAAGATGAGTTCGCAATATGAATCAATAATCGTCCGTCCAATCGTTTGTTCCTTTAGTGATTTAATCCGAAAACATTGAATTTTTCATATTTTATTTGGAATTTTTTGACACAAAATTTTTCTTCAACTAAAACAAATTGTTAATATGACAATTTACAAACATTTTAATTAAAAAAATTGTTAATAATATAAGAAAAGTTTTTAAAATAATTTTTAATAACTTTATAACTGTTGTTATTTTTTCTGTGTTTACAACATAAAATTAATTAAAATTTATTGATAATTTTTCATTCTTGACTCAGTGCGGGGTGGAATCCACGGACAGGTTGAGTTTACATGTTTCGATAGTAACCACACTATCTATTCAGATCGTATCTATCTATCTTGGCCGTTTAATACCCACCGCTATTGACGACGCCTGGCAGTCAATAGTCAAACATCAATCTTTTAACCAAATGGTATTTTTACTTGGTGGATCGAAAGTTGTTGTTGTGAATGATTATCTTTTTTTTCAATTGATTTACATGTTTTTTCGATCCACCAAGTAAAATGTCATTTGGTATTTGTCAATTTTATTTTAAATGCAGCAAAGTGTCTTATTCTTTATTAAATTATTTTTTTTTCATACAAGTTGAAATATTTTGATTAAAAAAATTATGATTTTGTGGGGAGCTTCGCTTTATTAAGAAATGTGTTTTAAAGATTTCTTATGACTGTTAAAAAATGCCAAGGAAATTTGAGCATAAGAACTGCATCAACAATAATTTAAACCAAAAAGCCGATTTTTTGGGATTAGCGGTCGAATTGATTGAAAAGCAGGAAAATTTGTTCAATACATCGCAAGCAGATTTTTTATGTTGGATAGAAATGCTTTTTTTAAGATACAAAAGACGATATTATTAAAATTAATCTGTAATTTTAGGTAAAAATTAAATGGATCTAAACCAAAAATTTGAGTATCTAAAATGGGAAAAATTTCATAATATCTATTGCATTCGGGTGACGTTCAGAGTAAAACAACTTACCATGCCGAAGCTTGACCTTAATTCTTTTGCATGCAAAAAAAAAAAAAAATATTTCGAAAACAGAGCATAATTGACTTCACCTCATCTGATTTCTTTCTGTCAATTTAAAACAATCTGGGACTACAGTTGTGTTCAGGGGTTCTTGACATTGTACAATTTTATTATACACAACAATTTGTCTATTGCCTATTGCAAAATTTTCTCCTATTGAAACGCAAAAATATACAGAGATACCGGTCCGTAATTTGGACTTCGTTTTAGGTTAGAGACATAAATTAATTTATTCTTTTCCATGATTGATGTATAAACTAATCTACTGCTGCGTATTTTGTGGTTCTTAATTTCTTGGGGCTACTGGCATTCGTTGTTCCACATTAGGTATCATTATCTTAATGATATGATAATTTTAAGTCATGGGAATCCAGTATGGGAGTTCCAAAAGAAAAAAGGCGACCACATTCGCATTCTCTGAGAAAAACTAGCGTACAGATGAAAATGTTTGAACAAAGCTATCTGCACAAACATATTCCTTGCAGAGGAGCTGGAGCTATTTAAACTTCATTGCAAAGCAGCTTCTGACGCTTATTAGCAGCACAGAAGTATATCCGCCAGCAGCTCATATTAAACGTTGGTTACGGGCAAAAATTCAACCTATAACCCGGAATATCTAAGATTTTTCTCGTTGCTATTTGGGTTTAAAGAGACACCACGTGATGTCCGAAGATATTTTACCAATAATCAGTCCAATGGTTGTCACTGACATTTGTCAGCAGCGATATGGAAGATCTGCCAAATTTTAGGTTCTTGTCATTGTACACTCTTACCATATACTACAACGGGTCTATCTTATATCCACTGCAAAATGTTCTCCATTTCTTAATAAACTCGAGATATGCCCTGCATATATATGCCCCGAGAGTGCAATAACATGTTAGTGCCTCCAAAGAAGTTATTAAAATGCTCAGGGGCGTCTCTAAGACTACACATAGCTTCAGTCGCTGGTTGCTTAACGTGGTATCTCACAGACTGTAAGAAATCATAAAGAGACTTTTCAGGATCACATTTTAAAAGGAACACACTACTAGCAAAAAATAAAATATGTTATGTCAGTTTATGAAGTACTAGAGTCAGTGATTTGCCCTTATGCATCCAGTAGACCCACTACCGTAATCTTCGATAACGCGGAGATGCTGGTGCGTACGTAGCCTTCCAGAAACCTCTGTCGTCTGGATATTAGCGCCAGGTGTTCACAGAGAGAGGGAAACACTATTTCCTCTTTCCGAAGGTCGTCGCAACTGCCACAATGTGCAGAGACAATCCCAGTCTATTTAAATTAATTCGTTTCAGCTAATGGCCCTTTAAAATTGCCAGAAACTTGAAGATGTCTCACCGATTCTTCAGGCATAGTTATTAAAAACTAGTATTTCATGAGACATGCATATATTACCAGAAAAAAGGAAGCAGTTCGAGCTTACGGGGGCTAATTTTTTGAATGCCATCATAAAAATAATGTTGAAAATAGCATGTGTTATACAGAAATCAGGATTCACCTTTTCATATAAAAATTTCAGTAACTTGACTTAAAGGAAGCTTTTTAATAGACAATATTAATTTGGCTCTACTTTTTTTTTAATTTTTGTAGACTAAATTCCATTTTAGCTTTTGCTTTAAAACTTTTTTTTTCAGAAAATCTCTTTTTCATAAAAAGCTCTCCCTATAGATAATGTAAATAAAAGGGGTTTTTATAGAGGTATAACTGGCGGCATAGTCTGACTTGGCATTTCAACATAATTTGAATGACACCTGAACGACGCTTCCAAATTGTGCAAAATTATTTTGAAAATCTGGTTTTATTCGAAATACGAATTTTGCGAATCTTGTTTAACGATGACGCTCACGTTTGTTTGAATGGAAATGACAATAAACAAAATTGCCGTATTAGGAGTGGTGATAATCCTCAAGTGTATGTTTAGACATCGTTACATCCAGAAAAACTGACGGTTTGGTGTGCTTTATGGGCTGGTGGAATCATTGGTCCGTACATTTTTAAAAGCGATGCTGGACAGAGCGTTACAGTCAATGGTGACCACTCGTTCATAAATTGAGCAACCATGATGTGCAGGAGCTGAGGTTTCAATATTTAATAAATTTATTGATGAAACGATTAGTAACCGAATAGTTTCACGTTTCAGACCCCTGAATTGGTCTCAAAGATCGTGTGATCGTGTGAAAGACTACTTTCTTTGGGGATATGATCCTTCTTTTACCTTAAAAGTATCGAACTTACTTTAATATTCAGTGTTTAATTACTTCCGATTTTCCGAATTTATTCATATTTATTTAAAACTGCCTAATTTTAATGTTTATAAGAAACATTCCTGTACTTTAACCTTAAAAACATTTGAAAGAATATTTAAAATGATTTTTTTCATCATATATTTATTATCATGTTCTTAACTGGTTTTAATTCTTAGCAAAATTTAGTTTTCTAACTTTTTTAGTTTATAAACTTTTTATTAAAAGCTACACAGAAAAAATTTTTAAATTTCTCCAATCATCAAATTTATTCCAAATTCATAATATCAAGCAAAAAATTGTTGACTTTGCATCTATTTCCAAAATGATTGTATTGATTACTAAAAATTTTAACTTTTTGAAAAAATATTTTCAATAAATGATATTTTTAATTCTAATTAAAAAAGTGATAAAAACTTTGCCATTTCAAGCAATATGTTAATTTATTTAAATAACTATCGACAATTCCCAACAACAATTCTACATATTTAAATTATTTTATTTTAAACGAAAAAAGACAATTAAGAATTTTTGTTATTTAATTAAAATTTTAATTGAAAATTTATTTCAAAACAACTGAAATGTTAATTAAATCAAAATTAAAATTTTAATTTTCTTTCAACAAAAAAAATAATTGATTCAATTATCACATTAATTAAATTTAAATACTTTTTAAACAATTTTTTTAATTGATAAAACACTTTTTTCTGTGTACACAGAAAAAAATTTTAAATTTCTCCAATCAACAAATTTACTCCAAATCCATAATATCAAGCAAACAAATTGTTGACTTTGCTCCTGTTACCAAAATGATTATATTGATTACTAAAAATTTTATCATATTGAAAAAATATTTTCAATAAATGATATTTTTAATTTTAATAAAAAAATGATAAAAAACTTTGCCATTTCAAGCAATATGTTAATTTATTTAAATAACTATTTACAATTCCCAACAACAATTCAAAATGTTTAAATTATTTTATTTTAGATTTCTTGTTATTTAAATAAAATTTTAATTAATATTTTTTTTCAAAACAACTAAAATATTTATTAAATCAAAATAAACTTTTTAATTTTCTTTCAACTAAAAAAATAATTGATTCAATAATCACATTAATTAAATTTAAAAACTATTTAAACAATTTTTTAAATTGATAAAACACTTTTTTCTGTGTATAATTAAATTATCAAGTTTTTTATATAAAAAACTTTATATGTTTATCATATCCAATATTTAAAACTTTGCCTTTATATAAAACTACCCAATAGTTTTACTAAAACTTTCAACTTAAAAAAAAAAAATTTCCAGATATAGACAACTATAATTTTTAAAATTTTATATTAAATGTTGCTGACTTATGCTGATTTCATCTTATAAATTTTATTTAAAGAAAAAATTCCTTATGTCTATGAAACTCCCCTTATATGTATGTGTATGGTTTTTTTCGCTTAACATATAATATTTGAGATAAGTTTCTTTATGTTTTTTTTTTTTGTCTAAGTATAACATTTTTTTGTTCTTTATCATTTTTATGAATTTGCATGCATTTTAAGTTCCTGGACCACCATCTATGTGTTGAAAATATCAATAACATTATACATATATTTAAGATTTTTTTTTTCTTAACTGTAACTTCAAATGTTTTTCTATTTAAATACCTTCAAACAAATAATCATTTTTTTTGGTTTTTATTAAAAAGTCAATTCAACTTAATGGTCATAAATTTTATATATTTTTTTGGAAAAACCATTTTTTTTTAATTCAAATTTAGCACGTGCTTTAATAGTTTTAATGTTATTGTACAGCACATACAAACAAATTAGACTTTTGACAGGACTGATATTTATTCTAGACCATTTAGAACAATCTTGGCGGTCAATTTTTTGATATATTAAATAAATTGTTCTTTTGGCAAGAATTTAGCAAAAATCATGAGCAAAACATTAACAAAAATATCTCAACGTCATGTAAAAACTTAACACATTTTAAGATTTAAGTTTCGGATAACTCGTAACTTTTGCAAAACTTTAAATCGTGTTTCTTTTTTATGTGGAAGACTTAATTAACTCATATGATCTTATCATGTTTAAGTTTTTCTAAATATCACTTTAATTTTTGTTTAAATAAAGCTGGTATTTATTTGTCAGAGTTGCCAAAGGATTTTATGGAAAATTCTTGCATTAATGTCGATAAAGTTTATTTACCTTTAAATTTTATTTATTTTTTTAAAAATTTAAGTTTTTGATATTTCAATTAGGCTTAGGTTCATTAAATTAAATTATTTTTAAAAATTATTTTCGGGAATGAAATATTTATTAATTAATTCTTTATTAATGATGTGCTAATAATCCCAATTTATGATAAAAAAACACTGAAATTTATTGTTGTGGGAAAGCTTGTTTCTATGCGCATTGTGCTGGTTGATTAGGCCAGCTCGTCAGAAAACTTTTTCCAAAGACTTTAGAAAAGCTAAAAATATTATACAAGTAAAACCATAAAGTGAATGAATTATTTTTATTGAAGGTAGCAATTTACAACATGAAATGAAATAACATTTTTTTATAATTTTATTCTTAACCTGAACACGGGATTGTACTTGGGTCGAATTTACATGTTTCGAGAATAACCACATTCTTATCATCAGAATTCTTTGCCATTCTTCCATTTGCGCCACTGCGGTGCTTTAAGGGTATTGGTAGTTCGAAATTTGCTGTAATTGATTATGAATTTTCTACTTTATTTACATGTTTTTTCCTTACCTCTGTTTTTTTCGTACTTTTTGTCAGGACCTTGTCTTGAAAACTTGAATATATTTGTTTTTTATGTTTTTTCCTTTTTGTCTTTTGCTGGTTGGCCTCTCTTTAAACAACTTAAAGGACAAATGTTAACATATAGAGCTTGTGTCATAAATATTTTATAACAATTGTGATTTTTCATTGAACTGTTGGTTTTAAATGGAAGTTTTTGATATTTTATTTAGGCTTAAGTTTATCAAATTTAATTTTCATTAAAAAATATTTTGTTGAAGGAAGTAATTTAAAACATAAAATTAATAAAAAATTTTTTTATTATTTAATTCTTGACTGAACACGTGCTTTTTTCAAAATAGTTCAACGAGTTTCAAAGTCAATAAATTAATAAAAAAGTTACTTAGTTTCATTTTTTTATAATTAAATTCATTGAATACATTTTTAATATATTATCATGTCAAGCTTGATGATCCGACATGCCTCGCTACTGTGGAATACGGGACTTTAAACCTTATTAATTGGCAACACTTCCAGTTTGATAATGGAAAATAAAAAAAAACTCCTGCAATTACATTTTTAAATCTTAGATAACACCTTCCAAAATCACATACAAATTTTGTGTTGAGTAATTTTTATGTTTATTATTTTTTTTTTCTTTTTTTACATCTACAGTAATTTTTGAAAAACCTCATATTATTTTTGATCAAAATCAAAAATTATCACATAAATTTTGATTTAGAAAAAATAAACTCTATACATGTTGCTTGACATGACAGTATCAATGTTTTTCTGTTTCGATTTTTTTCTTGGTACCACTGATCTCTAGACAAATGTATTTCACTCCTTCTGCCAAACTAATGTAGATTTTTTTGTTAATTTATTTTTTCAAACATAAATAGTCGCATATAAGAAATGTTTAATGTTTGAAAGAAAAAAAAATTTTAACTTAGTATTTTAAGTTGATTTTCTTTTTTGGTCAATTAAGCCATTTTGGCTTTTTTCACGTATGTGTGTTGTTTAAACACATGTTATGGATACATGGTGTTTTTTTTTTAAGTGACTTGAATAATTGCAATTAATATGACTGAACACAAATTTGCTGTTGGCTCTATAATTGTGCCAACACTGTGACTTGCACATTTATTCGTTTACTTTGATTTTATTTGTTATTTTTTTTAATAGTATTTTTTTAACCTGGAAAAATTAAGTAATTTAAGAGGATTTTAATGTGAAATAACTGGATTACAAATTTTGAGTCTAATGCTAAATTATTGTTAAAGCATGTTACTTAAGTCTTTTGTTATAAAAATATTTTTTAAAAAAGCTTTATTTCCTGCAACTAATTTGCAGTGCAGAGAGAAATATTTGATATCTATAAATGATATAAAATTTTTGAAAATATTGTGCGAAAATGTATAAAGTAATTTTTTTGATTGGTACTAGGGATGCCAATTGGGATTGATTTTTGAAAATCCCGGGATTTTCGTGATTTAGGGATCTTCGTGATCTCGGATTTTCCGGGATTTCGGTACTCGGGATCGATGTGCTT
This sequence comes from Pollenia amentaria, assembly GCA_943735925.1. NCBI lineage: Eukaryota > Metazoa > Arthropoda > Insecta > Diptera > Polleniidae > Pollenia > Pollenia amentaria. The sequence goes on along the minus strand of OX031007.1, from coordinate 178,016,284 downwards.
CTTTAAGATACTACTTTTTTTTAAATAAACAACACTTTTTTTTATTTATTTATTAATATTTATGTATATACGGGTAATTCCATGTCGAATCGATCAAGAGTGGGACCCGACCCCTTTCGATTTGAATGAAATTTTGTAAGAAGGTTCCTTTCATCATATAAGGAACGTATATCAACGAAAAAAAGTTAAAATAATTTTTTTTCAAAATTTAAGTCATATTCAATATGTCATAATTTCGCCGAATTAGCCGAATGTGTTGAGTTTATTTTTTCAATATCTCAAAAACTACTACACATACAAAGATGATTTGTATGTAGGGGGTACAGCCGATTAATTCTTGTTCGATTAATCGGACAATTTTAGGCGATTAATTGTTCAATTAATTTTAAATTGCTGATTTCGATTAAAGGATTAATCGAAGAATTTATGCCGATTAATCGAATAACTATACATATATGGTTTTTCTGTCAAATTTATAATTTTTAAAAGTTTTAAGTCAAATAAATAAACCAAATGTATGTGTCCGTTGGAATTAAAAAAAAAACAGTCATGCTTAATGAGTAATTTACATACATGGGCCTACTGCTTACTGAACAAATTTTCAGTAACCAGTAAATTTTTACTGATTACTGAAATAATGCAGTAATATGTTAATTTTTACTTATTATTGAAACAAATGCAAAAAAAATATTTTTAACCCTGGAGCCACACGTTCAATAAATCGCTTTCAAGTTGTTCACAAAAACTGCTTGTCAAAACTTGTTTGAATTGACAGCTGTGTTGCACTCAATTTTATAGTCAATTTCATTTTAAAAATGCCCCCAACTAAGAAAAGTATTTTCTAAAGAGAGCACAAGAATTTTTTAGAACACAGTTTTTTTTTTAATAACGCACATTTATTTTTTAAGAAATATATATTTTTTATAAAGAAAGCTCCAAAGGTAATTTGAGGTCAGTTGTTAAATTGAACTTTAAGTTGGCAAACAAATTGAAAGGTAAAGTTGAGAGCAATCTCGTGTTAAATTTAATAAGTGTGAGGGCGTTAGTAAAAAAGGTGAGAGAGAGTGTAGCAAATTAAAAGGAAAGACAAAATTGATCGTGTGGCTTATAAGTAATGCTAGGAACTCAACTGGGACAAATGACGAATTTTTGGCCGCAAATATTTGTCGCTAAAAATAAAACATATTGGTGTATATGAAAATACACACAATAAATAGCGTCCGTCATACGCGGCGTCTTTGCAATAGACTTATTTCTATTTCATACGCCGGCGAACGAAGAAAAATCAGTGTCAGGTGACCATATTTGGTTTTAGTTTAGAAGTATTTTAGTAAATAAAGTTGCTTTTATTTTAATAATTGCTTTATTTTTATTGTATAACATTTATAATAAATATACAAAATACTTTGCTATAAATATAGTTTTTAGTTGTGTTTTTGATTGCTTTAATTTTTAAGCATTATTTTTTTTTTTAATATGGTCACATTATTTCTTTCTCTTGTTATTCGTCGTTATTGTGCTTCGCGCGACGGATTTTACTTGGGTGAAATTCTTCGTTCGTCCTAGTTGTGTTCCTAGCATTAAGCAAAACATTTAAACAACATTTTATTTTTAAAAGATCTGTTTAATTGTTTGTACATATAAAATTATATGATCTCCACACATGTTTTATATTTTTTGCGTTGTAAAGGTTTTACAATTAGTACGAATTGTTACGTTTGTTTTGTTTTTTTTTTTTTTTTTTTTTTTTTGTTAATAAGATATTAAAATACTTGTAATTAATAATGTTTATTTACTCAAGTACCAATTTTTTTAAATTATCGAAAAAAAAAATTCTCTTAATATATAAAATTTCTGTGTTTTGAATTATTCGATTAATTTTAAAATTTTATTCGTTTAATCGAATAAGTCAAAAATGCCAAATATATATTAATCGTTTAATCGAACAAAAAAAAATCCGATTAATTGAACACCCTATTTGTATGTCATTTTACAGAGTGTAATTGTGGGTGGCTACAAACGATATATCAAAAAAAATTAGTTTTTAAAAAATGTCATAAGCTTTGTACCCGTGGGCATCTTTATAATTTTTTAAATATTACATCTGGTAGCAATAACAAGTATTTTAGCAAAAAAATTGGCGTATCGGTCAACTGCTGCGGGTGTAATCGTAACTTCCCCAAGTGCAGTCACATTAAAAATTGATTTGCTCGCTAAAAACCGAAAAAAATTTATATAGAAAAACTGAGAGATACGTATATTTTTTTAAGCTATATTTTGCGAATCTTGTCAGATTGATCATGTGTGAAAAATCGTGTCGTACAGTGTTATAAGTTAACGAAATGTAAAAAATTGATCTCGATAGCTGAGTTAAAAACTGTAACACTGGGTACGTTCGTAAATGCATCACTGCGATGCATCAGAAAATAAACTTTTTTTAATGCCGATAAAGAAATAATTATAATTTCTTTTATTGTGTGATTATTATTTTTGTGGAGTATTTGACAATTTTTTGGACCACATCTACTTCATTGATATATAAATAAGCATTTGAAATTACTGATGCGGGGCAATGATGCATTTACGAACGCACCCACTATGTCTACATAGTGCAGTACACATCCAGGGTACTGATATGATGCATTTACTGCGAGATTCATAATCAATAATTTGAGTGTACGTTTGAAATTTAATTTAAAACAAAATTTTTTACACAAATGCTTCTTAAAAAAGGTCTCAAGTTTAAATAGATTTTTGTATGAAAACGGCAGATAGTGTGTATTTTTTAAAAAAATTTTTTATTTATCGTATGTTTTTTAAGCAAATTTAAAATTTTTTATTATTAATGGACCGGAAGAAATGTGAGCTATTTCATTAAAATTACGACTAAATGGTTATAAATATATCAATTTTTATTCTTTAGTTGCTGAATAATACCTAAATGTGATGGTGAATAATTTTTATTTTTTGCTTGATATATGACAATTATTTCTTGATTTCTCTATTTTGCATAAAAATAATCATTTTTATTTTGGCATTATGTCTTAAGACAAAGCTTGACTTAATAAATATAATTGTAAAAAAGTCTTGAAATGTGAACCTACAAATTTCGTTTCAACTTAAAAAAATGGTTGTTTTTCAACAAAATATTAAAATAATGGGCTTTATTTTGCAAAATACAAAAATCCAGAAATAGTCGTTTTATATCAAGCAAAAAATTAAAATTTTTATTACTCGCTGTGTGCCAAAAAATAAAATTCAACTCAAAAATAAGAATTATTTGCAATAAGGTATATAACTCAAATATAATTTATAATTATTTATTTGTATAGAGTATACAAATTCAATAAAAACGAACATTTTTTACATACAAATTTATATATTAAAAATATTGAAAAATTTTGGGACTCATAAAATTTAATCCCGGGATTCGGGATTTGTCAATCCGGGAAATCCCGGGATTTCCTATTTGGCATCCCTAGTTGGTACTTTGCAAACTAATAGAAATACAATTTTAGATAAGCTTCTTGTTGCTTAAGTCTTTTGTTTTTCTTTAACTCATGCATAACTGTGTAAAAATCGTAACCAGTTTTCAATTATTGCATACAATTATTTAATATTTAAAGAAAATACTTCCTTAATTGTATGTGATAGAAATGAAGGTAAATTTAATGGACATATTTTGAATATAGAAATTCTTCAAATACCTTATAAATCGACCCCTTTAAAACTCAGCACCTTGGGGGAGCTCATGGAAGATGTTGAAAATGTGAAACATGCATTTACACTTGCTACATTAAACATCTATTTTTAATCAATATCACCGGTTCTGAAAACAAATTCGTTTTTTAAGCTAATTTTTTCTACAAAAGTGCCAATATTTTACAAGAAAACATTTAAATGTATTTGGAATTAATTTTGTTTAAAACTTTAAAAATAGTTTTTAGATCATTAATGGAAAATAGTTTTCCAAGGGAAATTATATCCAATTTATTATTGAAATATAATAACCATAGAATAAAGCATTCCAACAGTAACGCAGAACCGAAAATTTATAAATCAATAACTTATGTACCAAGATTTTCAGAAAGATTAGAAATATCAAATATTTATGATACGAAAATATATAAAATTGCACATAAATCTTATAACACAATAGGTAGATTATTCACTAATATGAAGGATAAAATAAAACAGTTGGAAATGTCAAATGTAGTTTATAAAATACCTTGTAAGAGAAATGTTAATGGACAATGTAATAAAGTGTATGTTGGTACAACAAAAAATAAACTTAAGACTAGGATAGCAGGACATAAGTCAGATCGAAAATATAGGAATATATCTTCACAAAAAACAGCTTTATCAACCCATTGTGCAAGTTTAAACCATTATCCTGATTTTGAAAATATATATCAGTTTTAAACACGGAAAATAATTATTAACGTAGATTTATGTTAGAAATGTTGCAAATTAAAAAGACATTTAATTTATAAAAATAGAAACGGAAATTAAAAATTGTTAATTTTTTGTCAAATATTCAAGAAAAAATCCCTGAAGAAGGCACACAACGGAGTGCTGAAATTTTGGATTCAATAAATTTAATATTTTTTATAAAAAAAAGAAAAAGACCTAAAGCTTAAATAAGGGGATAAATTATTAATAGTTAAAAAAAAATCGAAACAGGGCAAACTTGCAATATGGTAACGCTGCGTTCAAAACATATGACATTTTGTCAATGATGCCAGAATAATAATAGAATTTATTTCCACTTTTCTAGTGATGACACTAAAATAATCGTAAGATGTAGAATGGAATAAAATGAGATAGGATTATATTGTAAAGATTTTGATTTTTGTTTTTCTCAAAGGAAAATTTCAATATTTTCGCAAGTTGATGGTAGATGTTGACAAGTGCGAAAAGGCTATAACGAAAATGGAAAATGCTTCTACTCGGTGACTGGTTAGAAACAAAATAAAGGACGAAAGGGGGTGAATTTGCATGGTACGGAGTTTTAATGTGCATCACTTTTTTCTTATTTGCATTTATTAATAAACCATTGTCGTGGCACCATTTTGTTGCATCATCTAATTGTTGTAGCAATTTTTCTACTGCAATCTTCAAATTTTTGTTAGCAAATTTTATAACCGTATCATCAGCGTATGCAAAAGTTGTGCTATTATTAAGGTATTTTATCATATCATTCTCGTATATTATATATAGAATTGGACCAAGTTTTGATCCTTGAGGGACTCCACAGTTATACAATATTTTGTTGTTAAAACGTGAACATGATTACTTAAGCTTTTAGTTATATACGACGAAGAGTTTTCTAAGATTTGGATACTACTTTTGTGCTTTTAAAATCCGTTTCGGTTTATGTAATTAATTTTGTATTTTTGAAGAAAATCAGTGAGTCTTTTAACGATAACTTCTTCTAAAATGTTGTCTATTACAGACAAGATAGCTTTATAAATCTATAGTTGTTGATATATGTCCTATTTACACCTTTATATATCGGTCTCATTATTGACATTTTGAGCATATTTGGCACAATTCCGCATTCTTAACTTGAAATTATAAGTTTTGTTATTACCGGCGTTAAAAAAAATCGAATTTTTTTACGGTCTCTTGTGCGTTTATTATCTGCTCCGGGTCCTTTTCTAACGTTTAACAATTGCAAAATGTTAAAGATTTCGTCTTCAATCTTCATTTGTTTTTTCGAAGTATGTATTTTGAGTTTTGAACTGAAGTATCCCAGCGGTAACTATTGAAAGGACCGCAAGTGGCAGGCCTTTTTGAATGCCTCTGTACTTTTTTCCTAAAAGATTCGCTTCGAATGATATCCTGCCTTCAGAAGTATGCCTTCTAGAAGGTATACATTTCCTTTTGAAAGACCTTCCAAAATATTCAGTACTTATTCGGTACTCCCTTCTTTAAGAAGGGAGAAAGAAAGTTGTTTCTGTTTTATTTTTCGTTTTTATGTGACCTTCCTTACTTCCTTCTTTGGGAAAGGAGTGTAGAAGGGCTTGCCCCAATGACAACCTGTGTAAGAAGTAAAAAAGTATGGAATGCGGCGAGGCGGGCTTATGCCTGCTAAAAAGGCCGTATATTAGGCCTCTTTACTCATTCTTTTTACCGCTGGGATGGATATAGTTTATTGTTTTTATATTGCATGTGTGTGTAATTTTCTCTACATTCCTAAAAGTCTTAAACATTTTTTTATAATTTTTATTTATTAGTTTATGCCTTACTTCACAGTAATTAATAATTTCTTTTTCTACTTGATTTTACTTTTTTTGTTTAATTTATGTATATTATATTGAAAGTTTCGTAAATTTTATCATAAATCTATTCAGTTCTAGTTCTAGTTGAGTTCTAGTTCAGTTCTAGTTCAGTTCTTGTTCAGTTCTAGTTCAGTTCCAGTTCAGTTCCAGTTCAGTTCTAGTTCAATTCTAGTTCTGATCTAGTTCAGTTTTAGTTCAGTTCTAGTTCAGTTCTAGTGCAGTTCTAGTTCAGTTCTAGTTCTGATCTAGTTTAGTTCTAGTGCAGTTCTAGTTCAGTTCTAGTTAAGTTCTAGTTCAGTTCTAGTTCAGTTATAGTTCAGTTCTAGTTCAGTTCTAGTTCCGTTCTAGTTCAGCTATGGAATCAAAATCCAATAAAAACTAAACATAATTTTGATCTAAAGGGTCAGTCATTGATTATACTTTGCTAGAATTTCACTCTTTTTTTTCTGAGACAAGCCGAGCACCTGGCGGTTTCACATAACTCGGGTACGCTGAATCCAATGGTGCTAACCGTTTTAAGATATACCGTTATTTTGAAAATGGAGGATGTTGCACAACTTATATTCGCGTAACTTAAAAACGGCTTAGTTTATTGAAATAACTAACAAACCGAAATTCCGCAATAAAATAACATTTTAGGAAAGGTTATCTTTTTTCTAATATGCGTCGTCCTTTTTAAAAAAATTATTTTGTTTTGGCCAAAAATAATAATTTTTTAGCAACATATTGAAATTTTTGTTTTTAAAAATTCTTCGAAAATTGGAAAATGCAGCTTCATCCAGAAAACACGAAATTGCAAACAAAATAAGATTAAAATCTGTTAACAACTTTTGATTTTATTCACAAAATACGAAACTTTAACTAATTTAACAATTTCATAAATCGCAATAATTGTACGTAAGCCCCCGTAAGAAGTGGTGATAAAGGGAAAGTATGTGTCGAGAAAATGTTAAAGACAAAAAAAAGCTAATTGGGGTGGGTCATACATTACATCCGACTAGGGGAGACTCCTGGACAGTTATGGGACTTTTACTTTAATATATTTCTAGTCTGTCAAAAATTTTTTCGGGAATCAAATATTTTATTAATTAATTCATTTATTAATGATGTGCTAATAATCCCAATTTTTTAATGAAAACACTGAAATTGATTGTTGTGGGAAAGCTAGTTTCCATGCGCATTTCGCTGGTTGCTTAGGCCAGCTCGTCAGGAATCTTTTTCCAAATACTTTAGAAAAGCTAAAAATATTATACAAGTAAGACCATAAAGTGAATAAGAATTTTAAAACACTCAGGTCTTACATGTAACAATATCAAAGCTTCAACAAAGACACAACAATAAACCGTCAATTTTTCTTTCTTTCTGTATTGAACATTTTGTGTGGAAGCCCTCTTAAGGAATGGAGATAGCGGGTAGGTGTTTAAAAATAAATGATAGAGATGAAAAATAATGTGGCGCTGGTCATTAATTTGACCCATCTAGGAATTAAGAGTTTTATTAAACCGCCATATTTATATGGTTGAAATTCCTAAGTTTGGACCCTGCAGGAGATATCCTCAGTAAGGTATTTGGGACTAAATTTACAATCAAATCTTGCATGGGATCAACATATAAGACACCTAAAGTCTAAAATATCACCTGCTATTGGGCAGTTATATAAGTTTAAATACAAATATGATCAAAACATGAAGTTGTTGGTTTACCAATGTCTAATCCAAAGTCGCATTAACTATTTAGCTCTTATATATGCACACAAGTTTAGTGTTGAAAACTGTATTTGTATTTGCATTTGCAAACTTGCCAATGATACATCCAAGAAATTCCTTTTATACTTTATATTTCCTGTCTATTTTTTCAATATATGGACCGTATGAGCTACAAACTCTTTTATATGTATACAAATGTCTCTATATATACAATTCTCGCATTAATCAACAATAAGGAGAAGATTTTTGCCGTAGAGAAACAACAAAATAACGTTTTGAATACTCCGGAAGTAAAGAATTTAACAACTTACTTCAATTTATTAACATGTGTCCCACTCTTTCCAATTTAAAAAATTGTTAAAAGAATTTTTTAAATCAAATATTTAAGATGTTATAAAGCTACTGCTTCTGATATACCACGACTTGTATATACGCATGGAAATTTACTTTTTAATCTTAAATGAATTTAAAGATTTTTTTCTTCTCTTATTTCTATATATATAATAATATTTCTAAGGATAATAACTAATGTGAATTAAGTATGTTCTGCCAACTATCGTCTCCAATGAAAACAGGCGCTGAGGCACTATTTGCTTTTAACCACCTTTGTAATTAAATTAAATTAAATTGAAAAAAAAAATAAATAAAAAAGTAAAAAAGATTTGGGACTTTTATTTTCTATTATATTTTTATATATTTTTAAAGCCTAAGGTCACTTTTTTTAATAAATTAATAAAAATGATTTTTAATCTATCAATATTTATTTCCATTTCCATTGGAAATCTTCTTTAGGTTTTTTTTTTTTTTTTTTTTTTTTTATTGTCAAAAAAATTTTGTACTTTTATATTATATTAAAAATTTTTTCTAAAAAAGATTTCCAATGGAGATCGAAATATTGATGAATCAAAAATTATTTTAATTTATTTATTAAAAGAAGTGACCTAAAGCTTAAAAATATATAAAAATATGAAATTTAATAGAAAAAGGTCGAAATAATAAGAATATAATTAAAGACTTTTATATTCTTAAATGACTTTTTTGCGACTTTAATTTAACAATACCTCCTTTTGTGGCAATTTTTTAAAATGTCTAACTGTAACACTGTCGGTAATATAATTATTTCATTATGTTGTAATCGGGGTTTAGTTATTACAACAGTTAGAATTCTGCAGTGTAGATATTTATATAATACTAGAGTAACCCTGCCCGCGTTGCTGAACAATACAATATCATACGTTTACGTCTTTGTATTAAAAATTAAATTTTCTAGAAAGAATAGACATTTTCCTGAAATTAAATAAGTCAAATGACGCGAGCAAGCAGAGCCTTATACCGACAAAATGTAATTCTCATAAGGGAAAAAATACATTTTATATAAAGAAAACAAACAATCATAAAAGTGCGCGTTAGATCATATTCGTAGAAATTTTTCGATGGATTTTTTATAAACCATCAGTTAAAGTAGACCTTTCCAACGCATGAAATCGTTTGAAAATCGGTTGAGTGGCTCTCGAGTTATAAATTGACGAACATTGAAAAACTCATTTTTATATATATAAGATAGATAGTATTTTCAGTTTAAATAAAACCTATTTCAAATAAAATGAACCCTTTTTGAAATTAAACGAAACCTTTTTTAAAATAAAAACTTTATTCAAAATAAATGAAACTTTACACAGAAAAAATTATTAAATTTCTCCAATCACCAAATTTATTCCAAATTCATAATATCAAGCAAACAAGTTGTTGACTTTGCACCTATTACCAAAATGATTATATTGATTACTTAAAATTTTAAAATTTTGAAAAAATATTTTCAATAAATGATATTTTTAATTTTAATTAAAAAAGTGATTAAAAAACTATGCCATTTCAAACAATGTATTAATTTATTTAAATAAATATTGACAATTCCCAACAACAATTCTACATGTTTTAATTATTTTATTTTAAACGAAAAAAGTCAATTAAGATTTTTTGTTATTTAATTAAAATTTTAATTGAAAATTTATTTCAAAGCAACTAAAATGCTAATTAAATCAAAATTTAATTTTTAATTTTCATTCAACTAAAAAAATAATTGATTCAATTATCACATTAATTAAATTTAAATACTTTTTAAACCATTTTTTAATTGATAAAACATTTTTTCTGTGTATTCAAAATAAGCAAAACTTTATTCGAATTAAACGAAACTTTATTCAAATACAGTTAATAATTTCCAAATTAAATTAAATGTTTTTAAAATCTTGTAGGGACATACTTTTTTTTCCTTTTTTTTTACGGTTGGCAAAACTGTTATGTTGCAGAATTAACATGGCTCTAATCACTACGACATATAATACTGGCGTTGCTTACCATAAATTTATTTCTGTTTCCACTGTGAATTCGGCCTGTTTTCAAGTATTTCTTAGGGAGCTCTTAGATAAAATTGAAAGCAGACCAAGGCGACAAAACTCATTTTGAATAAAGTTTCGTTTATGTTGAAAAATATTCCGTGTTTTTTGAATAAAGTTTTGTTTATTTTGAAAAAGGTTTCGTTTAATTTCAAAAAGGTTTTGTTTTAACTGAAAATGCTATAGATCACGGTAGTAGCATATACTGCTTATAACGAAATATGTAATATTTATGTCTGTAATTTTTAATTTGTTTCAGTAAAAAGGTCAGAATTGATTCGTTATTTTGAATTTGATGGAAGAAAATTTATTTTAATAAATATTATTAAATAAACTAAAGTGTCTTTTCTATATACAATTTAATCCTTGAATTTATAGTAAACGAAACTTCTGAATAGATTATAATTTTGCATTAATATTGAAGAAGTTGATAAATTTTCCCAATATCAAATAACAGAAAAATCAAATGACTTTGTGTATTCTACTCATATGAACATAGCAAAAGCTCAAATATTTAATCATCATTGACATACGTTGCCATCTGTTAGAGAATGACACTTTTTTTCAACTTGCCGCCACGAGACATCAAAAGGCACTTGCTCAAAAAGAGCATAGACATTTGGCGCCTATTTAAACTTTAAAAGACAATAAAAAAGTCCTCAAACCAAAATTGTGCACGTACCACCAGTATGTGTATGTGTATCCCAACGTCTAGATTTATTTTTAATGTTTAAAGATGTATAAAAATGCTAATCCATTAATAAAAAATAATATTATAATTTATAGCAGGTCGTTCTAAGAAAACTAATGGGAACCTTAAACATTTTGAAAATAATATGGGAAAAGTTATTAGATGCTTAAGATGATCAATATGTCTACAATAATTTAAGGATTATAAAAAACACGAGTTTTTCGTTCTTATAAATTATTTATTTTTTAAATTTTTTTTTTGTGACCATTAAAATTTTAGTGCAACATTCTTACAAATTTGTTATTTTGATCTTGTCTTATTTGTACGAATAAACAAACGAACGTACATTTGGTTGATTGTTTTTTTCTTATTTGTTGGTTGATCATCACTCACCAGGCGTAACGAAGGTGCACCTTCAATCAAGCCTGACCATATAAGGAATTGACTTGAAACCCATTGAAGAAAGATGCAACTCTTACGATTCATGTGATTAAAATCTACTACACATGCTTACACACACATTATATACATGTGTATATAGTTGTAAGTTTGTGTATATGCAACTTTATGACAAACACTGAGGGGGGCAAAGTTGTATGGAATATATGCAACAATCAAATGGAATAAAAATGTTGACATTTTCAATACATCAGGTAAATTGGAATGCAAAGAAATTAGTGAAACATGGTCGAATTCTAAGTGCGCTTCATACGTTGTATAGTTGGCGATTTTGGAAAAATTAGGCCTGTTCTAAAAATCAAATTTTATTAAAGTGATTTGAAATCACTAGAAAGGCGTTCTGGGCATATTATTTTGTGATTTCAAAACGTTCAGCTACGTAAACAACTTTTTGAAATCATTTTGTTATTTTTGCGACTATTGTAAGATGACCGTCATAATAAATTACTTAAATAAAATATTCAATGTATTTTTTATAAATTTTTTATGCAATAAGCTATTTTATTTACAACAAATCATTTAAAATTAAGGAAATTCGACGACACTACAAAAACGATATTTGCTTTTGTGACTCCTGTTGTGATTTTAGGATTTAGTTTTTTAGTTTAATTAAAGTTCACTAACTTGCTAACAGCGGCATGATTGCAAAGTATCATATATATTATTTCTAAAGCACTTTTTTTGTCGGTTGCAAATATCTCCAATACCACTGCATCAAATTTAATAAATGATATCTCATTATAAAGCTTATTTCTAACACTAATGACGAAAAATATTTAGAAATTGAAAAATTAATATTTTCATTGATAAATATTATATTTTATATAGAACTGCTTGATAATACTGTTGTCATTATGATTATATGTTTTTGTTCAAGTGTGGTAATACAGGGTCGCTTTATAGTAATGCAGTTCTAATAGAACTGCATGATAATACTGTTGTCATTATGATTATATGTTTTTGTTCAAGTGTGGTAATACAGGGTCGCTTAATAGTAATGCAGTTCTACATAATATAGTATGTATTAAAATCCATTCTGGCAATACCGCTATTTACTATAATGCCGTTTATTACTAAGTCAGTTATATATAATTGCGTACGTTTAAAGATATTTTTGTTTGTATTAAGGATTCGTGCGGGCAAAAAGTTAACGATGATCATGTCATTACCTCTAACATTGTATTCAAAGAAGTATTATAAAAGCATTTAAACATTTGTATGTATGTATGTAAATATGTATGATAGGTATATATTATGATTTCTAATATTTTTATACTTTTAACAAAATGTATTGAAATTACTAAAATTTCTATTAATTATTTTCATTTTATGTTACAAAAATGACAACTAACGGTGCTAAATATTCGCACGGGTCATCTAGTAATGTTTATTAAAAATCGTAAAAGATTTAGGCTCTAATCATGTACAACGCAGCGCAATGCCAAACAATAACATTGAAAGCACAAACAATGTCATAAATATTTTGTAATTTTGTTGTTGCTTTCAACAGAAATTCATGTACCGTTTTAAAATTTTCAACGACACAAGCAATGGAGCGTTTAAAATTTTAAAACGCAATGTGAATTTCTGTAGAAAGCAACAACAAAATTACAAAATATTTATGACATTGTTTGTGCTTTCAATGTTATTCTTTGGCGTTGCGCTGCGTTGTACATGATTAGGGCCTTAAAGTATCACAGGAAAAAATCGTTTCTATCGCGAACATGGCTAAAATTCGCGAAAAATTGCAAATTTGTAAAAAAACTGTAAAATTTATTAAATGGGTTAAAAAAAACCAAATGTCGGAAAATACCAAAAAAAAAAAAAAAAAAAAAAAAAAAAAAAAAATTAAAATAAAAATAGTGAAAATAAGCGAAAAAAATTTTTAATATTTCAAACAAGCCATAATATTTAATAAAAGTCCCTGGAACTATAAGGACTGGCAAAAACTCGGTGAAAATTGCTAAATTAGCGGAAATTCGCCAATATTTGATAACAGCGGCAAGATAGCAAAGTCTAATGTTTTTCAAAAATCGTTAAAGCTGTAAAGAATCAAAAAACATACAGGAAAAAATCACTTCTATTCGCGAAAAATTTAAAAAAAAAAAAAACAAATTGTCGGAAAATAACATAACAAGCGTTAAAAAATAAACTATAATTTTGTGGAACAAACTTTTTGTTAGGTGTGCAAAACAGGGCATTACACTTGCTTGTGCTTTCGACAATTAAAAAGCACACCTAAAAACGCAAAAACGGTGTAATTTACAGAACACCACTAAATCACTAGTGTAGTTTTAAAAGGACATGTGATTTCAAATCACGTGATTTTCAGAACATGCCTCTATATAAACTCTCAATCTACACTCATAAAAAATGCTTCATCATATTGATGATGTCCTTACATGAGAATTGTGACATCAATAAATAGCATTAATCAGACAAAAAGTGACATCAATCCAATGACAAACCACATCATGAAATTTTGTCATATTTTATGCGTCATTTATGCTATGACTACAGTGACATTAATTCGATGCCACATTTTTTGTATTATTAACATTATTTTCGTGTTCAAAAAGTAAAATAATCTATAAATAATTTCCATATGATAACCCCTTGCAGTACAAGTTTTAAATGGGCAGTTCAAAAAATTTAATTTTTGGCCCTATAAACAATAACTAATCATTTGTTTTCAAAATTGTAACCCCCATTTCCCACAACTTACCGATTGCTATGATTTTATCGGTCGTATTAAAAGTTGCCCATTATTAAAACTTTACTTTAACCTTCCAGGTACGATGAAGCTTCCTTTAACTTATTGCTCGCTTTAGATTAAAGTAAATTTATAATAAGGAACAACTATTTATATGGCCGATGAAATCCTACCGGTAGCAATCGGTAAGTTGTGAAAACGGATCTAAATGTGTATTTTGGAACGTTGTACATATATTTTTTCTGTTAATTCTCGCACAAGCAGAGAAATAACATTTTTCAGTATAGTCACTTAGTGTTTTTTGGTTAAAATTGCAATTCTTTTACCAGCTCTAACAAATGTGGACTTTGTGGTAAAAAAAAACTGCATAAGAATTAGGGAGTTGCATTTTTTTAAAAATACTTTTGATATATTTGCCAACTTATCAATTTCATTATCTCTATTTTAGTATGTATTCGGATAAAATTCGATCTTTCGATTGCATAAGTTCTTTTGACAAGTAAATTCGTTATGACCCTGATGAAATTTTGGGCACTACTTCGGCATTACTTGCCCAAATTTTCATCAGAGTCAAAAATTTTAAATATGTCATTAATGCGAAATTATGAATCGGTATCGGATTAAGCAACTTATTGACAATATTAAGATAAAGTAAGCAGATCGAAAATTATATTAACTACTTTTGGGCGATGTCTTGATATTAGACCAAAATTCTGATTAAAAAAAAAGGCTAGAAAATATTAGCTCGAATATTTTTTTTAAAATATTTTTTTTTGATTTCTATCACTATTTGTTTTCTTAAATCTTCTGTTATGAGATTAGGAGATTTCTGTTGCACTCTAATGTTTGAAATATATTTCAAACAAAACAAACCCTTTTTTTGCCGCATTCGTGTTGATCGATGTTGAAGATAATAATGAAATAAGATTCTAAGTAACGTATAGAAAAATATTCACAAAAAAAATCGTAAGAGTGCTGGTAATTGTCACAATGGCTTAACGCTTTGGTTTAAAGGTAAATACATTTTTGTTTTTATGTACTTCTTAACAAGGCACTTTTGATTTTCTGCTATAGGGCAACAAGATTCAATGCAATTTGTTGTTCCCATGCGGTGGCTAGACCCAGCTGAGCATGCTGACTCCATCTGCCGTGTTTGTCAATATAGCGCCGTACTAAAATTAAAAAAACGTAAATTTAACCCTTTAACCACCTTTAAAGATTTTACTTATTTCTGGTATTAAAGTTGCATATTCAACTAAAGTGTGTTCGGAGACCTAGAGTAGATTATCATGACAAAAGTTTTCGCCGAATATTTCAACTAAATACATTCCTGTTTTAAATGTGATTTTTGCTTTTTTTAAAAAAAGTTACAAAAAGATCCATTTTCAGAAGAGTCAGAGGGTTACTGCATACCAACAAAATGTTGCTTGTAATATTCTAAAAAAATCCTCTGAAGACACTTTATACCAAAACCTACACAAGGTTGCAACTTTAAATAGGCCGTAAAATAAGTTTCAGATGTAAACTTTTAAAACACGATACACGTTTATCTTTTTTTAGAACCCTCTACAAGATTCAGTTGGCAGACCATTGTTATTTTGAAAAAAAAAAAAAAATTTATTTTGTTGTACAGTGTAATAAACAATTAAAAATTTAATCAAATATAACAAAATATTTAACTAATTTGTTAGATTTTGATTAAACGGGTTTTAAATCAAATAGTTTTTGCTGTACAAATGTACGCTGGTTATATGTTTGCGTGGTTTTTTTTTTTTTTTTTTTGTTATGTATTCTAAATTTTATGATCGAAACGTCTTAAATTAGCCCCTGGTCGTTGGTTCATATGGGTGTGTGAGATCCATTGTAAATACAACTTCGGTGTCCCTAATATAAATCTTAATCCAATCAGGAGCCTAATTACGGCATTCGATATCGGTCGAAATCTAATAAAATTGAAATGGAAATTTCGTTCGATATCGAATGCCGTAGCTTGACCCCAGTCTACCGGCTTACAAAAATTTTATTCTTCCCTCGTTGTGACTTGACAACATTATTTTGGTAAAATGCTAAATATTTATAAAAATACTGTTTCAGTTTTCAAAAGTCGAGCTAAGACCATTATATGTGTAGCGTACACAAAAATAAAATATTTAAATGCGGATTTATAATATTCTCTTTTCTTATGTTGTTGTTGCATTTGTTTTTTTTTTAAATAAAAATAAATTTAAAGGAGCAGCTTCCATACCAAAACAATAATATAGAAAAAAAATAACAAAATTGGTTGATTACCTGTGGTGGCACGGTGACTAAACACTTGTTTCGCTTCAGTAACGCACCATGCGTCTTATTTTTTGTTCTTTCAGTTAAATGTCGTTGTTCTACAGTTGAATCAAAGACCGTCCGTCCGTCCGTCTATAAGTTTGTCGTAAACGAAAATAAGAATAAGAATAAAATAACAAACACTCAATTAAATGCCTGTCGTGAATAATGTCGAAGTGCGGAGCATTTGGTTGATGGTGATGTTGGCGGTGGTGGTGGTGTTGGTATTGAAGCAGTTATTTAATTGTTTCTCATGTAGATGGGGTAACTCCTTATACTTTTGCTAGTCTGATAATTTAAATATATTTTTGCTGTTGTTTTTTTTTTTATATTTTAAATTTAATTTTAAGGTGTGATCTGTTGAAATTGTGTTCAGCACACTTATCGTGTTTTGCACCGCGATCCCCTACTTAACATTAATGAATAAATATGCCTGCCAGAAACCATAAAACGTCAAGGGGGAAGGAAATAGTTTGCTTTAGCAGCCGAATATGGAATTTATTTATGGTATATTTTTAATTTCTTTCTGAATTCATTTCACAACTGATTGCGTCTTCAGGTCAATATGAAATGAGCATTTCTTATAAGTTTTAAATTAAATGAACCATATCGCATACAAACTTACGTTCATAAGTTTTGTTCAAAAAACACGCGCCTTTCTTGATTTTAATTTAAATTGTTGTCTTTTTTTTGGCCTTTTCGTTTCCTTCTTTCTAGCGATAAAAATAATATCAATGAGTGAATCATTCATTGACTTTCTTATATGATGTGCAAGTTTTTGTTCAATATTTAACCTGATCATTATAAAAAACTGAAAAAAACACATTCAAGCGATTAATTTAAAAATGTATCAGGTACGTTTTTTTCATTGAATATTATAAAATGTTTTTTCTTTACGCTTTTTGGATTTTTTATTTTTTAAATACGGGCATTTCCACAGAGAAGTTACGAAAAGTAACTACGCCAGCAAGCAATTAAGCTTTTATTTTAGACCCACAATGTTTAAACTTTTCCCCGCTTTTAGTTAACTCTGTTTTATACAAAATACAAAATAAATTATAATATATAAATCTTTCTTTAAAAAATAATTTAAACTGATTGCTAGCGTAACGTGACAAAAAGTTGACTTTTAAATGGAAATTCCCATAATGTTTTATTTGTTATAACATTTTATTTGTTCTTATAAAAGCGTTTTATATTTTGGATTGTTGAATTATGAGAAATAAAATAAATGTGATCAAATGTAAAAATGTTTTATTCATGGAAAATGCTCATTGCAGTTGATTTTTTATGACGATTATGACAACAAGTCAAGTAAATCGCCTTTTTAAGGTGTGTTCTCCTTCACCTTACTGCCGTTCGCATTATGAAATATTTGGCTCTGTATCATCATTTTTGTATTTCTCAATATATTTTCAATTATATTTACTTATGTAAAGCTACGGCCACACTTATTAAATATATGACCAAATCAGCAAAACCACTACTTTTGTTAATGATATTTAACATGGGCCTCTATTATGAGTTACATTCGATAAACGATTTTAGCTGGCTACCGAACATCGACTATCGAATGTTAATTTGTTAATTTATGAGTTGGCAGCACTGTCGAAAATTTCGTTGTGCATCGAATTTTTCAACAAAAACAAATTTGCTTTCGACGGTGTGAATAATTTAAAAAAAAAATTGTTGAAAATTTAAGATTTTATTAATTCATTAGTTTTGGTGTGCAAATTCCACATTCTTAATTATTTTTGGTTATTTTATGCAGGTCTAATGTCGACTCTAGTAAGCAGCAGTTGGAAAAGCTTGCTTCCCTTAGGGAATAACATCCTTTGTTGGCAAAAGGAATTTTTCAAAAGTTCAGGCTACAGGTACAGTCCATTTCCAGTAAGCGTTCATCTTCAGCAGATGAATCATCGTACCATAATTCCGTCGTAGTCATGATTTATATTTGTTTTATTTTTTAAATTTTTTAACAAAAATTTTTTATTTAAAGTGACAGCTGATAGAAAATGTACTACTTTGAATAAGCTAAATCACAATAGTACTTTTTTTTATCAAATGTGTGCCATAATACCAAATGAAAATTCGTTCGATCAACTAATTCGACAGCTGTCAAAAGCGAATTAAGTTCATAATAGGCACCATTGTCTTCTGCTAGACAAAGCAAAAAACTCTTTTCTGTACGATGTGGTATTTTAAACAAAATAAATATTGAAATTAAAGGAAATTATATTTTAGTTTGCCTCTTGCTCCCGTTTTTTCGTCAAATATTTTACAAGTGTGACCGTAGCCTAGGTCTTTTTGTTTCAACAAACAAATTTTTGGATGAAGAATATTTCAAATGTATAATTTTTAATTAAAAAAAAAAATACAATCTAAAAATTTTACTTTATCTATTTAGCGTTATTTTTTTACTTTTCGCTATAATTTGCAAAAATCTCGTAGCTGGTGTTCATAAACAAAAATTGGCTTCAGAATGTTTGATGTGTTATAAGGTAATTTTAAAGATATTTTTGGATCTTATAGGTTCATATGACAAAACAGGTAGAAGTTTTATATTCGGCCATACCAAATCGTTGATACCCTCCACTAACAGTTAGAATATTTTGGTAGTCTTTTCTATATGGGATCTTCAAATTATTAGCCAACCCTTATAAAAACGGATGTCAGTATTATAAATGGTTGCGGCTTAGATATTTGTTAAATAATTGGCTGACTATCAGAAAGTTTTATGCCCAAAATTTCCAGTCATATAAAACTTAATTTTAATTAAATGAGTAAAATATCACGATTCGTAACTATTTATATTGGATCCATTGTAATTCATAGATCAATCATCACAGAATTCTGCAGAATGTTTTCTGGTATTAACAAACATAAATGAGACCAAATTTTAATACAGTAATAACAATTTTTAAAAAATTTATTATCAAAATTGTTTTTGGGAATACTATTATTTGTTAAAAGATTTTGTTAAAAAAATGCTTCTTAAATTGTTTATCGTAAAGCCGGTTTATCATAAAATTAATGGCGTTATAAAGCTAACTTGGACCAAATTTTACCGCAATATGTTCGCACCTATTAAGTATTTAACATCCTTCACGTAACCACTAGTTTAATTAAAAAATAGTTTGCTTTTGCAAAACATTTGCTGGATCAAACATCCTTTAGCAGTTTCTTAATCGTATTGTACAAATATCTTTTTACAAATAAAGCTAAAGGAGTCAATGTTTTTTATGGATTTTTTCGTCAAATATTTGTTAGGTCTGAACATACCTTTATAGGCTTATTTTTATCATTTCCCACACTTGGGTTTATATGGGACCTACCCTCATAAAATTGTTACAGTAACTGTTTGTGGGTTATTAAATTCGTTTTTCGTACTGTTAAAATTTAATAAAAATATTGTTATTTTACGAATAACTTTATTTTTTAACATATATGTTTGTTTTATTATTGTAAATTATTCGACCATCCATTATATTATTTTTAATATTTATTTATTTAAGCTTATGGTCTATTTTTTATTTTATAAAACAGTTAATCTTTATTTTTCTTTCGAATTCTCGTAACTCCGTTGTGTTACGTCTTCAGGATTGAAAATTTTTAAAAAACAATTACATAAAAAACAAATTAACAAAATTTCATAAAATAAAAAAATTGACAACATTTGAAAAAAATCTTATGCTTACAAAATATTTAAACATAATCTTTTACTAATTAATTCATTTATTAATGATGTGCTAATAATCCCAATTTATGATAAAAAACACTGAAATTTATTGTTGTGGGAAAGCTAGTTTCTATGCGCATTTCGCTGGTTGCTTAGGCCAGCTCGTCAGGAAACTTTTTCCAAATACTTTAGAAAAGCTAAAAATATTATACAAGTAAGACCATAAAGTGAATAAGAATTTTAAACACTCAGCTCTTACTTGTAACAATAACAAAGACACAACAATAAATAGTGAATTTTTTCTTTCTTACATTCCCCTACAATTGGTTGGGTTTTTTCCAACACGAATTGTAGTTGTAAGAGGATAGAAAAGTTTAAAATATTTATTTAGTTTCCGTTTTTATTTTTATTAACTAAATGTCTATAACTATGGGTTACACTATCTGTATCTGTCTTATAATTTATTCTTAATAAATTTGGAACCTTTATTATTTGAAGCATTTCTAACATATAACGTCTCTTGTAATTACTCTCTGTGTTTAAAATTGTTACATTCTAAAAATCTGGATAAGGATTTAAACTAGCACAGTGGGTTGCTAATGCTATTTTTTGTAATGTAATATTGTGTTTATATTTCTGATCTGATTTATGTCCAGCAATTCTCGTTTTTAGTTTATTTTTTGTTGTTGCCACATATAACTTATCACATTGTCCATTATTATTTCCCCTACAAGGTATTCTATAAACTACATTTGACCTATCTAACTTTTGTATGATATCCTTAGTTCTTGTATATAATCTGCCTAATGTATTATATGACCTATGTGCCAGTTTATAAATATTAGTATTATAGATCGTAGAGTTTTTGTTATGTAAAAAAGAACAAACTACCAAAAAATAATATTTTTCCCTACTTATATTGTTATGTATTTAGTTGGATTTTTTGTCGGTTAATATATATATCTTAAAGCAACAACTGTTAAATATTACGGAATATGCTATTTAATAGCCTTGTATTGCCTATTCAGCGCCATTTTTTTCTTTTAAACTGCGTTTCGATTGTTTTTTCTTACGTGCTTCTCCATGACCAAAATTTGCTAAATTTACTGGAAAAATGGCTAAAAGTGGCTTAAAATGGCTAAAAACTTTTTTATTTAAAAAAACATTTCAATTCAATAACAAAGCAATAATAGTTCTTTAAAATTTTTTTACAATGTAATTCTAAATTTAAATCAATTTGTTACATAAGAATAAATTAAATATTTTAGCATTTAAAAAATTAAATAATCAATAAATTCGATGTCGTTCGTGTTCATGTCATAGGAATCACTTGTGCCTAATAGTTTTAAATATTTTTAAGGTAAATCATAATCATGACAACATTTACCCAACCTTTCGAGTCCAAATCTATAATAAAAAATAAAAAAAGATAAAAGATATTTTATTGTTATATTCAACATTTTTTAATTTTCGAATTTATTCTATGAGCTAAATTTCAGTTATGTATTTTACAATGCTTTTTTGCAATAGTTCTATTCCTTAAAAATTGTAAAGTTTTCTGAACATTCAATATACTTTATTGCTATCCAACGGATAGCGAAGGTAAAATGTAACAGGAAGATACAAGATAATAGTCTGGTAGTGTATAAGGTCATTCATAAAAATTTAAGGAATAGAACTATTGCAAAAAAGCTTTAAAAAATACATAACTGAAATTTAGCTCATAGAATAAATTCGAAAAATAAAAAATGTTAATTATTTTATTGTTATAGTAAAAATATTTCCCTAATTGATGAAATCGAATTAACGGTTGCTAAATGTAACCTTTTTCTCAAATTACTTTTAACGATGTTTCCTTGGCTAAATACCCTCTCGATTTCAGCATTAGACCAAGAAAGTGAGAGAAACATTATAGTAAATTCTGAAGTTTCTAAAAGTTTTTTGTTGGCGCCTGCATCTTTATATTGAAATGCTTTCGACCAGATAGAAACAGTGTTGTTTGTATTGATCCATTTTTTTAAATTTAATATTGAAATGAATAGTGCTCCTTTATTTCGAAAGATTTTTCATCTTCATTGTTTATAGCGATTTTCAACATTTATAAAAGCTGGGATTTAAATTAAATGCGTTGCAATTATTAAAAATGTGTATTCTAATTTTATCAGTTTTATAAATTTTTATAAGAAAATTAAAATTATTTTTTAAAGGAAAACGGCAAAAAAATTTATGGCTAAACAGGTTGAAAAATTGCTATTGGCTTAACTCATTTTTAAATGGCTAAATTGGCAGACATGTTCCACTGCCATAAAATAAACTATTTTAGAATTATTAGAAAAACTATGTTAAAGTTGAATTTATTGTATAGAAAATTCCGATTTGTATCTTTTGCGGAAAACTGGAGTTCCACAAAAAGCGTTTAATGCATTGATGCATCTGTTAGACCCCTTTCAGACAAGCAAAGTTTAATTTGCAAAGTCTTGAGTTTATAGAAGAGAAGGGAAAAGAGCATAGCGGGGGAGTACATACTTTGCTGTATTCACAAATTCGTTTTGTTTTTCGTTCGTAGATTATACCTGAAGTTGGCTGCAACTTTATATTTATATACAGCGTTACCAGAATCTTTGGAATGAAAATTGAATTGAAAATGGCGAAATAAATCACATTTTTAAGAGGAAAATCTTAAATTTTTTTTTTTTTTAATTTACATTTTTTAAAACAAGGGCAAAATAGTAAGAATTATTAATTTTTTATAAAAACATACTCCTTATTATTTTAACTGAAATACATAGAAACATAGTCAGTATATGAAACTTTATAAAAATACATATTTTCTTTTCACAAATATTTTTTTTATCAATATTCTAACTGCCAACTTCCGATGTGCGAAAGAATTATTTACTTCATTCAAATACATTTAAAACAAAAACAAAGTTTTTAGAATTTGCTTTTGTTTTAAATGTATTTGTTCGAAAGAAGGAATTCTTTCGCACATTGGAAATAGGATATAATATGCATTTTTTAATATTTTTTATGTCCAGATATAATGATGCAATTTGTGTATTCTAGATACTGGGTACAAAAGTGTGCAGCACCAATGCGCATCAAGCTGATGCAAAACTTCATTGTTTTAAAAAGTGACTGTTTAAATAATCGTGTATTTTGTATAAGCAAAATTAAAGTAAAAATCAGAATTTATAAAAACAAAAAATCATCATTTGAGAAAAAAATCTTTAATCATATTTTTGTTTAAAAACATAATCCAAAATATGATAAAATCATCATTCTGGCAACGCTGTTTATATATTATATTCAAACAAGAGAAAAAAAAAATTTGTCAAATTAAACTTTGTGTGTCTAAGCACCAAACAAAGTTTAAAAGAGGATTCAACAGACTTTGTCAAAGTAAACTTTGCCTGTCTAAAAGGGGACTTAAAAAGTAGAATTAGTGTAAAACTGTATTAATAAGTTATAATGAAAACATTTTTTTATAAAATGCTTAAAAAGAATAATTTTTGTGGATTTTAAAAATCGCCCCACTAGAATTTTTTTTAAATAAAGCGTGATCCATTTCGAGGTTCCCTACTTTAAAAAAAAAAAAAAAAAAACAGAAAATTCAAATTTAATGGGGAATGTTTATTATCATTTGAAAGAACATTTTTTTGCATTTATTTTTTGATAGACATATCAATGTTGGCCGTTGCTATGTCGCATATGGTCCATCCGTTGAGTCCAATTTTCGATGACTCGTTCGACTGGTAACTGGCGAATGACATGCGTGATGTTTTCCTCCAAGGGCTGAATCGAAGCGAGTTTGTCCGCATAAACTTTAGACATTACATATCCCCACAGGAAAAAGTCTAACGGTGTGAGATCACACGATCTTGGTGGCCAATCGACCGGCCCAAAACGTGAAATTATGTGCTCACCGAAGTGTTCTCTCAATAAATCCATTGATTGATGCGATGCTTGGGAAGTGCCGACGGCTTGCTGAAATCAAATGTCGCCGAGACCACGAGCTTTAATTTCAGGCATAAAATAGTCGGTTATCATGGCACGATAACGGTCCGAGTTGCTGCGAACGGCGCTGAATCGACTCTCCACGGTCTTCGTGTACACTCTCAGCTACGGCCGCTATATTTTCTTCACAGCGTGTTGGACGTGGTCTATTTGGTTGAATATTATCCAATAATGAATGCTGGGTCTCAAAATGGGTGATGGTGTTGCGAATAGTACGCTCAGTAGGTCGATTATGTTGACCATAAGTTAAGCGCAGTGCACGAAACACATTCCTCACAGAACGCGAATTTTCGTAATAAAGTTGAAGGACTTGTAAACGTTATTCAGGCGTAAGTCTTTCCGTTATGAAACGCCAAACAATACTAAACAAAAATAACATGACAGCATGACACGACTCACACCTGATCTGTCAAAAAAAGGCTATTGAAAAAAGTATCTCTACTTGAATCGTCGATTCGACGAAGAGTCACCTTAATGTTGTAAAATGAAGAGTAACCTTCCAGGGTTAAAGGGAATGTCTTCTATGAAATTTTTACTATGTATTAGTGATATTTTGAATATTCATATTAGTATTCGTAGTATTCGTTTAAGTAAATTTGATCAATTTGGGCGGATTTAATCAAAGAACGCAGCCTTATTTGCATATAACGTTCATAAATCTTGCAGCCAAATTTAGCTAAAACCTGTTCATATCTGATGTTTTCGATTTAGCAGATTTTTCAATAATATTTTTACTATATGTAACAACACAGAAAAAGTGTTTTATCAATTTAAAAAATGGTTTAAAAACTATTTAAATTTAATTAATGTGATAATTGAATCAATTATTTTTTTAGTTGAAAAAAATTAAAAATTTCATTTTGATTTAGTTAACATTTTAGTTGTTTTGAAATAAATTTTCAATTAAAATTTTAATTAAATAACAAAAAATCTTAATTGACTTTTTTCGTTTAAAATAAAATAATTTAAACATGTAGAATTGTTGTTGGGAATTTTCAATATTTAATTAAATAAATTAATAAATAATTAGTATTGTGATTATTTAATTGAAATGTTAATGGTTTTTAATCCAAATTTTGTTATTTAAATCAGGCTTAAGTTCATTGAATTTAATTTTCATTAAATTATTTTTATGAAGAAAGGAATTTTACAACATGAAATGAATTAAAATTTATTGATAATTTTTAGGAACGACTGCCCCTAAGGTGAACACTCGAAAATTTATTGTTAATACTATGTCGAAAGCTTGACGAACTTGACTTTTTTACTATGCAAATATTATAAAATTGTTCTTTAGTGCATATTTCCGGTTTCTCTGATAAAAGGTAAACATAATATCAGTAACGAAATTAGTTAATTCAAAAATAGCTTTTTTTTTTAATTATTAAGAACTATTTAATAACCAAAATCATTCCCAGGATTATTAAAAATAAGATCAATTTAATATTTATTTATTCAACAGTCTGCATAAGTTTTTTGCTCCCCACCAAATTTAATCATTAAATAAAATTTAAAAAAAAACAAAAATTATTTCATAATACCTTGAGCAAATTTAAACAACAAAAAAAGATACCTCTAAATAAAATAGTACCGTCAGTTTTGTATTGATTTTAATAAAACCATCTTAACCTGAATTTTTTTCTTTTTGCCAAAATTAAAATTATAAATTTAAAATCAACAACTATAAAGCAGAAGCTGCTTAAATAGAAGTCAATCTAATAATAATTTTGAACAACTGAAAAAATGGCTTAAAGCTCTGTTATGTTTTTGCACACAAAAACTAAAACTAAAATGAAAATAAAAATATCAAAATTCATTTTGAAGTAGAAAAATCACTTGCAGCCCTATAACAATCACCCATGGCCTACATCGTGTAGATTCTCTTAAAGTTAGGCAAACTTCCACCAACATGAATTATAGCAACGACAAACAGCAAAAAAAAAAAAAATAATGAAAAATCTTAAAAAAAATATGCTGAACCAACTCAAGATGATTAACTACAAACAAACATGACAGCTCAATTTCAAACTGAAATTTTGCGATTGCAATATCAAAGTTTTTTTCAACTTAGAAGTAAAAAAAAGCGAGATTGCGCAATTTTTATGAGTAGTTTGCTTTAACAAGGTAAGAAAAGGAACAAAAAAAATTATGACGACAACAATCTTATAATCGCCCTAAATCCATCAATAATATCGGCCATCACGACAAGTTATTTTTTAATATTTTTTGTTTAATTTTTTTTTTTTTTTTATTTAAAATTTTTGCTATAAATTGTTCATGTTTCTGTGCGATTAAAGCATGTTTGCTCAAATCTTCATTAATGAAACCCCTGCTGCACAAATATCGTTAAATCAATGAAAATCCATTTGATTTGTTTGCTATTCTGTGCCTCCAAAAAAATGTCTTAAAAAGAGGCAGGCATGTAATGAAAAATCATGCTAACAAGTTAAGACCCTTAAAACATAATTTACTTGTAAAAGTTTGTTAAAAAAATATTATATGCCAAATTGTCGGTTAACAAAGTATTTTTTTGAGTTTAAATATTTGAATGAAAAATTTGTTTTGGCATATGAACTGTCACTGAATTTTTGTCATAAACATCATGATTAACAAATTAAATTTTTTTGCTGTTAGTTATTGACAAGTGAAGGGTTGAATAGAATAGTTATGGAAAAAAAAAATTTGGTTTGGAAACAATTTAATTAAGAGATTGTCCAAAGTTTTATAATTGATTAACAATTTTATGTGAAGCACCCAATCAGCAGTTGTTTTTTACAAAATTCAGTCATTTTTGAAATGGAATTCTATTATATTTGAGTTAAAAAATTCTTTGCATTTACTTAAAAATATTTTGGGATTTCAAGATTACCAAATTCCCGATTAAGACCCCGCGATTTCCGGCACTTTCAAAATACCTTATTGTACAGAAAAGTTTTGCAAGCCAACAACTCTAAAAGCATTGCAAGCGAATATTCAAGCCACCATTCACGTCATACGGCCAGATATGGACCATGTTACTTATAGCCGCGGCGGAGTTATGCCGGAAATAATATTTAACAAATAAATGCCATGAAAATATCTACCAGATTAAAATAAAATATTTTTAAAAAATAAATGTCATGAAAATATCTACCAGATCAAAATAAAAGAATTTCGTTCAAATAATATTTCTGTCTTGTATTTCGACTTAAAGCGATTTTAGAGACGAACTTTATAAAAATAAAATAAAAAAAAATTAAATTGATATCAAATAAAAAATTAGTTTTATTAATTAAAAAATTAATAAAATTTGCACCAGTCGACAAATTAACACTATCAATTAAACGTTTAATTCACTTGATTAAACTTTTAATTCACTTGATTAAATTTTTAATTAAAACAGATTTTAATTTTGATTAATGCTTTAATTAATGAACAACTTTGGAGCATTTTTTCTGTGATGTGGCCTGTCGTCAATTCTGCAGCTACCAAGGCATGACATAAAATGTGTTATTAAAGTTATTGTTGCCAAAGTGTTTGTCAATACCAGCGTTTATAAGGAAGTTATGTCATTTTCGGGAGTGGTAATGGCATGGGAGCTATGGTCAAATATAAACCGATTAAAAAAAATTTGGTTAAATTATGGGCACAATACTCTATTTCGGAAAGAAGTTTTTATGGGGAATAAGTGGAATTATTAACCGATTCTCACTTTAATCAATAGGCAGGCAATATGCCAGTCAAGACCTATGTTAAAAAATAAATCAAATTATCTTTAAAATTGCGCATAAGGATTACATGGACAGAACTTCAGCCAGCGAGCCGGAAGGACGGGCTTCGTTAGATCCACTCATAAAGTTGTTCTGAGTCCATCGGTGTACTACAAGGTGGGTCCAGAACCAATATATTTATGTGTTACTTAAAATACTAAAGCAAATTTTAAAGACAAATTTTCATGTGGTCCATATTTGGGACTCATACACAGAAAAAATTATCAGTAGTTTTTTATCAATTAAAAAAATTGCTTAAAAAGTACATATTTCAATTTAATTAAGTTTATAACTGTATAAATTATTTTTTTAGTTGAAAGACAATTAAAAATATAGTTTTGATCTAATTAACATTTTAGTTATTTTGAACTAAGTTTTTCATTAAAATTTTATTTAAATAACAAAAAATCTTAATTGATTTTTTCGTTTAAAATAAAATAATAAAATACAAGTTTAAGTAGAATTGTCAAAATATGAGCTATATTTAATTAAATCAATAAACACATTGTTTGAAACGGCAAAGTTTTTTGATAATTTTTTTTAAATAAAATGAAAAATATCACTTATTGAAAAAAGAAAATATATTCACAATTTTAAATTTTTACAATTGTTAGTAATCCATATACAAAATAATTTTGGCGATAGGTGCAAAATCAACAAATTATTTGCTTGATTCTATGAATTTGGTGATCAGAGACAAATTTTGATTTTTGCTGTGTAGACAGTAGTGCTCACACTAGAACGATATTATGTTTTGAGGTAAAGCTTCATAAGCAATTTCTTGGTGCCAAATATTATTTAGCGATCCACATCCATGGGAGATTTGTTTGACTTAAAAAAGTTTAAGGAACGAGTTTTATATGGAGCTACCATTAAAAATTTTGTAAATGCTATAGTTTAGCTATATAGCTATTATAAAAGTTATTGCAGAAAAATATTATAGCAATGTTAACATCTTTAAGGAAGTTACAGAGTTACGGTTAAGCTGATTCTTAAAGAAATTGGTAAGATGATTAAAATTGAATTTAATCTGAATACTAACATAATCAGATGGTTAAGGTGCTTTTACACGATATGTATTTAGCAGTGGACTTGTCAAATTTCCCACCGCATGTCGTGTAAACGAAACAAATTTGCTTCTGTAGATGCCAGATCGAATTAGCAGTGTACAATTTGTCAATAAGAGCGTGTTCTTTTTCGTTTTGACAAAACAATTGACCTCAGCTGTATTGCAAGTCATTTGTTTGTGGCCGCATACATATATCATTTATTATTCACAGATATTCTTTAAAAAAACAACATTTGTTATTAACTGAAATACAATACAAGTGAATAAAAAATACTAATATGTAAATAGTTTGCTGTTATAAACGATTTTGGGTTATGTCAAATGAAACCAAAAAATAAAGTATGAAAGCAAAAATTATAAACCTTCTGTATGTGTCAATTTTAACAGATAAGTGCAATTACAGATGGATTTTACATCTTACAAACCTACTGCAAAGTACATATCGTGTAAAAACAACTTTAATGGGCCCAAGGACTCTATTGCGGAAAGAAGTTGGTATGGAGACTATGTGGATTTATTGATATACATCCTATGACAATTAAGACTTGTGTCCCAAATATAATATAATAATCTCCAAAACTGTGGCCTGAATTGTGAGTACAAAGTTTCCATGGACAGACAACCAGACAGCTAGCCAGTCAGACGGATGGACGGACGGACATACGGTTTTTAAACGGTGGCGTGGGTATGAAAAGAAAAGCCATCTGTTAACAGAAATTTAAAACAATTTTTTTACGCTTCGAAAACATTTGTAAGCATTTCAGAAAAAAATTCAACAGGTATTAAAATATGCTTAAAAAAGGTGGAATATGGACTATAAACATAAAGGAATACTGTCAATATGCTGCGATGGGTAAAATATGCACTAACAACTCGGTGCAAAAATTAATGGGTGGTATTATTGATTCCGCGCGGAAAAGAAGGTTTAACGGAAATAAATATCGATCGATATGCAAATTGCAATTATTCATTCCTGCGGTATAAGCTTTCCGCAAACCTTTTTAACATCTTTGTTTTAAAAGTTTCGGAGTTGATATTGTGTCAACTGTTGGTAAAAAAAAACATAAAACAAGTTGTTAGAGTTTTTGAGAGTAATAAGTTTTTTACTAGTAAACTTTATCTAAAATATACTAACGTGGAAAATATAATTTTGAAATATGGATATAATAGCATTTTTGAAGATAGCAGTGAAGACGAATGCTTAGACCTTCGAGTAGAAAGAAGAGTTTCGCAATATCTGAATATGTAATGATATGAATGATAGGGCGTAAGTTGTAATAAAAAATTAAATACATGTTTAAAGCAGTTAATCTTTTATTTAATTTTTCACAGCTTTCAATAAATTTTCACTTAAATAAGGAGGCACTTAAATAAATCTTGTATGACCCAGAGAATGTAAGTTCCGGAAGTAGTCTGCAAGGAGCTCTTTCTGCCAAAGATAAACTTCTGCTTTTGTGAGATTTTTTTAACAGAAGGAAGCTACCAAAATACAATACAAAAAAAATAATGCTCGCGTTAGTAAAATTTTACTAAAAACAGTTTCAAACACTGGCACAGTTTATGGGTGGCCCGAAACCATTTAAAGTCAATGCCAAATGTTCCAGCAATTTGTTTATTTCACCTATCCACGTTCTCTAAAACCACAAGCGATTTCTTGATTAAACTTTATTAAATCGACAATAAAAAATTGCTTATAATAACAATTTGTTTGTATATTTATATATTTTATGCAAATAAAAATTTTATGTAAATTAAATTTTATGTTACTTCTTACATTTTTATTCCTTCCGTTAGGTTCTCGCTGTAAAATTTTAACGTAAGCAAAATGGCGAAAAATATCTATATTGTGGTATCAATAATGTGGCAATGCCGCAATGGTAGAGATGATACCGCAACAACGGAAAGATACCACACAAGCGGAATGAATAATTGCAAATTTTTCTTCCGCACAAAAATTGCTTTCAGAGCGACGAATCGAAAACAAAAAACATCCAGAGCACAATAAGACTTATCCAATAACGTTTTGTGAAGTGAAGCTACGAGTATTTTATATGCTTAAAAAATAGTGTATTTCCTAATTTGGGTAGGGGTTGTTTGATATATAAATCATGAACTTGAATAATCTTCTTCTTACTTTTGGTTAAGCCCACTAACCGAGTGTACAAAATTACTTTGCGGATGTTATTAACCGTATACGCTGGGGTGCCAGATAATTTTGATAAAAAATCGGCATATTTTCAAAAAAAAAAACAAAAAAACAAAAATCGGCTTTATCGGCACTTCAATTAAAAGAAATCGGCAAAAAATCGGCAAATTAATAATATCCATTTTAAGAACAAAAAAACATATTAACACAAAAATAACAAAACCGAATAGTTTAGCATTACATATAAATCATATACAAACATTAAAATTAATGAAACGGAATATTTTTAGAAATAAATTTAAAAAAAATTTGTACATTAGATTCAAATTGTTTTTATAGTTTAAAAATTTTTTGCAACATTTTATTTTACCAAATATTGTATAGATACATACTTGAGTTTAATAATTTAATTAAATCCCTTTTAATATCAACATCAAAACAGTTTGCATTTGTAAATTTTAAGTAATCTTTAGAAAAAAGAATTCCTTGCAAGGACTAATTTTCCAGGGAACATCGAAATTTGGTTTTATTAAGGATCACTTGGCTACAAATTCTTTCCACATTTGCGGAAGAATGTGGGAGGACCATAATTTGTTGTACAAACTTTGACACCACTGGAAATACTTCTGTAGAATCCCAACGTTTTAAGTCTGAAAATTTTTGTCAAAAAGTTTGCAAATTTAATTCAATTCCTTCTAAATCTTCTTAAAAATTTTAACTCACTAAACTAATTTGTTTTTTTTTTTTTAGAAATAAAGCTGGGAAACTCTTTCAGCATTTACATAATAGAAATATTTTCCTTTTTCATTACTTTGTTAGGGCTATCATATTTAAAGATTTTTGTTCAAAATCAAAATGTTTTAATATTTGATTTGCAAGTTCTATAAAAATTTTGTTAAATTCGCTTTTGTTGAGTTTTGATTTTGGTAGTAACTCATTAGCCAATAACCCCAAAAACTAATCAAAAAAGTTCAAAAATTCTTTGTCTTCATGAATTCCGTTAAGTATATTTAATTTTTTAATCGTTTTTTGTAAAATTAGTTAATACAATTTAAAAAAGACTTCCCATTTGATTGTATATGTTATGACAAGTGCTCCAAAGTTGCCCAAAAATAATAAATTACACGTTAACAAGCAAAGTAACCGTGGTTTAAGTGTTTAACAAAAAATCAACATTTTTGGAGCAAAAATCGGCAAATCAGCACTTTGCTAATTTTGAGGCAAAAAATCGGCAAATACGGCAGGCCTGCGTATACGTAGTGCGAAAAGCATCTATCGCTAAATGAATTACTCGCTTGAATGTTCTATTTTTTTTATTTTATTGTACTTGTATGCTTGTATGGCATGTGTTTCTAGCACGATTCATCATCACTTGTTTTGTGCCAGTAAAACACAAAACATGTGTAAAATTTAAAACGATGTCAAAAACTCAGCAAACTTTCTGAATGTCATAAGAACGATCGATGTTTAAAATCTCAAGACAATGACTTTTAAATTTTAGCCAATGTGAAATTTAAACCCCTTTTGATCAGATTACAGGTGAAAGGGTTTTTTTGTTTGTACTTTATCTTTTCAAAATCATACTAAATGAGCTGATGTCAGGCGCATGCCCGCATTTATAATCAACAAAACAAAAACCATGAAACTGCAACGTCACAGATTAATAATGCACAAATCCAAGACAGCAGCAACAACATAAATAAAATGTCACATGCACAACACCTTTTAGTGCACATTTAACTGACCAAGATGAACAATAAAAACAATTAAGAACCTAAAATATCAAATATCATAATGAGATCCTTTAACGGTGGTGGACACTTGAGTCATGTAGAATGAAAGGTGCAAAACACCCCCATTAACACAAAAACAAAAAACCAAAACAAAGAGAAAAGGATAAATGCACCGAGCACTATTGATTTCATTGGAAAGTAAACAAAACAATGTGTGGCATGCAACACAATTAATGGTCAATTAAACCCACCACAAAAAACATTACAGAAAACATAAATTTAGTTTGAGTATATATTGTGATTCTTCAACAACAGTTTTTCCCAAGACGTGAAAGGATGCTGGTGGTAAAAATATATTCAAATATGGACAGCTGGAAAAATGAAAGGATATTTTAAAAATTCTCATTCACTAAGTCAAAAGGCAGCGCCAAGTGCCACACTGCTATGCCGGCACAAAAATTTAGTAGGTTATGTGTGTTTCTTAATTCAGGAGACGCATTCAGGCATAAAGTAAACAAGTAAATAATTTCTTAAAAATCACTTCATTATAAGAGATGCAACAGCAGCCACATGTGCTTGTGCCACATTTTAAAATAATCTGTTTTTATGCCAACAAAAACAACTACAACAAAATGAATGAGGTATTGCAGCAGCTACAACAGCTAAGAAAGAAAATACTTTAGTTTGTTTGTTTTTAGTTTTATTGCTTGTTGTTTTTTTTTGCATACGTTGCAGGAAAACAGTAGTTGCAGCACAGTGTCATAATTAAAATGCTCCATTAGCTAAGTAATGTATCACATTTGATTTCATAAATGACACCAGTGACAAACTTATAAGCCACCGGGGTTTTGATTTTACGTAGTTGCGACAGAAATTCTACAGCAGAGAAAGGAGTTAAAAAAAAAACAAATCAAAATAATTTAATTGTATTGAAGAGTTGCCAACATTAATGTTTATTGTAAAAAAGTCTGTTTTTAATTTATAATATTTTATTTATTATGTATAATAAGTTAATCACCTTACACAAAGTATGGCTATAAATATGTTTGTAGTACAACGTAGGATATTTTAGGCCTTATCTTATCTCAATAACGCAGTTGGCTCAAGCGTCCCTAGAGGGAAGCAAACTGACACCAAAGTAGTCCCGTGATAGGTCTTTGATGGTAGGGACCGGTTTACTTCATATGAATGTGACCTTCACTTTTACATGGGGTTGTCATTGGGGGGGCTCAATTGACACCTAACAGCCACCATATGACAAGTCACACATCTATTCTCAATGAACGTGTTCAGTGTTAGTTACTACAATGTAGTATTCTTTCAATAAAACAAGTTCTAGAACTAAATTTAAGAACCAAACTTTAAAAGTCCCAAAAAAGTATCACACCACTGGTGAATACTGTACTTTTTCTTCCTGTTGGGTCTTCATAAACCAGTTAAAGGATTGGTTTTCCTTTCCCAGGACCAGTCTGCTGGAACAATTGACACAAATTTTCCGCAGGGATACGATTCAGAATAATCGCGAGACATATTATTAGAGCTGTGTTCAATTGTATAATAGCGATATTGGCTTTCAAATTGCCCAAAATACATTCTTTGAAAAAAAAAAAAACATTGGATATAGTAAATGAATTAAATAAACAGAGATATCTGGGCTTATACAGTATAACCCTAGGTACTGCCCTACGTGGCAGTACCAAAGTGGTAGGGACCGGTTCTAGTTCTATTTCGGTTAAAATAATGCCTGTAGCAGACCTTGTCTCGAGTGAACAATGGTAATATAAAACATCCCCTTCATATAAAGTAATAGATCCATATACATAGAATCAACCACCAACCGTACAAAATCCAATCACATAACTAGTTTTGTGACACTTACCTTTGCTCTGGAGTAACTTCACTTTAAACACACAACCACCAATCATTGAAACAAATTTCCCGCTGGGAATTTAACCGTGAACTGCCATAGGTGCGATCGGTGTTATGCATTTATGCTGGTATTTGTTATGCCAGAAAATTATTTACAATTGGACAATTATGTCAATAAATAAACTATTATTTATATTAAAGGGACGTACTCACACCACTAAAGCGGAGAGGGTTTTATGCGTTTTTGCTGATGCTTGTAACATATTAAAATATTGGTTCTGGACCCACTATTTAGTATAACGAAAGACTCAGGATTATTTTAAATAAAAATTTGGTACATAAGTTATAATTGTCACAACAACGAAGCCTGTTGAAAATAGTGATTAACGGTCCGTAATCTCACAGAGTGCCCATTAGCCATCTTAATATGTCGGTACTTATTACGGTATTCATTCGGTTTCGGTCCGATTAATTACTACCCGATTAACTGATTGGTTAATCTAAAATTGGCTATTTGCGATTAACTATTAAACCGGTTAATTTCAGTCGATTAATCGATTAACCGATGTAACAAAATTTTTAATTTTTTGTTGAATTCTAAGATATTTTTTTTGTGTTTTTTATTAATTGTTTCGTCTCATATACAAAAGGCATGTGTTTAGAAAATATTTTTCATACAAACAAAGAAGGTGTTCAGTGATAAAGGGTGGTTAAATTTTAAGGGCCGATGTTGATTTTGAATAAAACACAAATTATTTAGGAAATTATTGTCATTTTTTTTATTATGATAATATTGGTATGGTTCAATTATGTATGGAACAAAATATCGGCCAAATGGAAGCCGCGACATCGGCGGCATACCTCCATCCGATGGTCCAAATTTTCGATGACACTGAGGCATAATTGAGGTTCTATGCCGTTAATGTGCCGAACTATCTCATCCTGTACCTCTTGAATTGTTGCTGGCTTATCGACGTACACCAAATAACCCTAAAGAAAGAAGTCCAACGGTGTCAAATCATATGATCTTGGCGGCCAATTGAAATCGTCACCACGTGAGATAACACGGCCACTGAATTTGTCGCGCAAAAGAGCCATTGTTTCGTTAGCTGTGTGGCAAGTGGCACCGCCCTGTTGAAACCACATATCGTCCACATCCATATCTTCCAATTTGGGCCATAAAAAGTTCGTTATCATCTCACGATAGCGAACACCATTCACAGTTACTGCCTGACCTGAAAAAATACGGCCCGATGATGCCGCCAGCCCATAAACCGCACCAAACAGTCACTCTTTGTGGGTGCATTGGTTTTTCGACCAATGCGACCAATGCGGCAATTCTGCTTATTGACGAATCCACTGAGGTGAAAATGTGCCTCATCACTGAAGATGATTTTCACGATATGCATTTTTATTTGAACGCCCATTTTCATAATAAGCCTGAATAACTTTAACGCGTTGCTCGATTGTGTATCTTTCCATGGTTCAAATTGAGTTAGTCTGAAATTGAGAAATGTCAAATGAACTGCAGAAAAAAACTTGACGTTTAGATGTGGCTCACATTCAACATCGGCCCTTAAAATTTAACCACCCGTTATATAAGTGTTTGCTGTCAACAGCTTTCCCAACAGAGCAAAATGTAAATGAGTTGTAGAATAAGCTTATCATAAGAGATTTCCTACAACAGGACACGCGTGCCTAAATTTCGTATTATTATTCTTTAAAGTTTTCAGTCTTTGTGTTTTGCTCGGAGAGGGAAGTATTTTAAACAGTGCATTATCGCAAGGGGTTAGTTTTCATTATTAAACAATTTTTAATAAGCCTTTTATAATATTAATCACAACTGTTTTCTAAGCTTAAGGCTTATTTAGCATTCTTTCGAATTTTTATATGTATTTGATTTGTTGTTAGTTTTGTCTCATATCTTCTCATATCAATCTTTTAACAGAATTAATCGAAACAATTAGCAGTAAAAATTTTATGACTCTAATGGCATAATAGAAGATTTGATACATTTAGGGATTTCCAGGAAACGGACTGAGAAATTAGATATTCTGTATAATGGGTTGCTTTCGATTTCGCCAACATCTACGATAAGTGAAAGAATTTTTTCCAAGTCAAGTTTTATCAAAACTAATGAAAAGAATCGCTAAAATTCTAAACATTAAACCAAATAATTTTTCTTAGCTTATTTTATAAGATCTTAAACTATTGAAATAACTAATAAAATTGTCTTACATTTTATTTTTTACTTAATATGTAAATAATATATATTTATTAGAGCGGCTCAAAAAAAAAGTGATTTTGTTACCGCTCTGAAAATGAAGGTTCATATGTTTTATGATGATTCCCAAAAAATTTTGGTCCTTGCGTTGACCATCCGTAAGCTGGACCATTTTTAAAAAAGGTATTTTTTTTCAGTTTTTCGAATTTTTTTTGTACTTTGCTTCAAGACGACATAAATAAAATTTGGTATCATCGAAAAGAGTGAAACAGCATCCAATGGTATTAAAACTTGACCACTTGCGAGCTACTAATTGAGATATTAAGCTAAATACATATTTTCGTTTCGGGTTTTCATACAAATTCTACGGTAATGTTCTGCTGTTCAAATTGAATATGTTTTAAAATAATGTTAATTTTGTTTTTTGTAATAATTCACATAAAACGCGAAAATCGCGATATATTTTATCTTTTTTCATATATAGGCAATATTGGTATCAAATATTTTCATTTTTCAATTATAATAACCCGGTACTAAGCAAAAGATCCGTTTTTAAACACTGGATGCTGTGAGCTAAATTTAAGTTTTTAAATATTAATTAAAATTCTATATACCATGGGAGACTGCTTCAAAATCCATTTTCGATGATACCAAATTTTATTTATGTCGTCTTGGAGCAAAGTACAAAAAAATTCGAAAAACTGAAAAAATACCTTTTTTTAAAATGGTCCAGGTTACGGATGGTCAACGCAAGGACAAAATATTTTGGTAATCATCATAAAACATATAAAGCTTTATTTTTAGAGGGTGACAAAAACACTTTTTCCAGCTCCATACAAGGTGAGTCTGTCTAATATGTATTATTTAAAAAAATATGTATTACATATTTATGAATTATTTTTTGTTTGCTCGTTTAAGTTCAAGAATTGTTATGTTTGTTATGTTATTTTTTTTTATCAATAAACTTCAAATAACAAATCATTTATGCATTTTTATTTATTGAAATTAATTAATTTATAAAAACACTTCATTAATCGGTTAACCGATCAATTACAAAATTAACCGATTAAACCAAATCCCCGGTTAATTAATCGAATCGAAAACAAAAGCCCGATTAAATGAATACCCTAGTACTTATATTAAATTTAGACCAATCTTAATCATTTTACAAAATTTTATTGGAATCGGTCAATATTTGACCATAGCTCCCATACAAAATAATACTCCCAAAAATGGCTTTTAATGCCATAATGTTGTGTACAAATTTTGTACTGGTAGGTCCAGAATTAAACAAAGATTCTTTAAACCCCCTCTCTTAGGTCGCTTTTAGAGGGAAAAATCTCATAAAGATAGAGGTATCTAAATAATATTTTTCAGAAATAACCTTAAACGCAAAAGGCCCTTTCCAACTTTTTGAAATTTTTACAGGGAAACCAAAAGACTATTTAAAATGATAAATTACCTGAAACTGTCTAAAATTTATTTTTCTTCTATTTTTCTTGTAAAACCTTCCGGTTACCGACGTTTCATATTTTGCAAACGGTTAGTAAGGTCTTTTAGCGTTTAGTCCCAATTCATACGTTGCAAGTCTTATTGATAAACTTATCACATTTTCTTCTTTGAATCAGCTGCGGCGGTCACGCAGTGCTTGTCTTATTGCTGAAATATTATTTTTTTATGTATGAAGTGCTCACGTATAGTATACAACTAGTATGCCGACTCTTTGACAGGTACCTAACTAAAAGGTCAAGTACATAGTAGATGTTTGTATTAGTAAGATTTTTTCTTTCATGTATTGGTGTTTGAAAATATTTTCACCCGTAAACATAGTTGCATAAAATCGTATAAAATGTGGCAAACAAAATTTTTTGAATTAAATTTTCTTAATTCGAAAAATTTTCAATTTATTTAATGCTGTCTGCATTTATAAACTTTTAAAAACAATGTTTATTTAATTTTTATTCTGCAATATCGGAAAATATTTAAATTATTTAAGATTTCAAATATTTTTTCCATACCACAAAATACTCTGCTGGCTTTAATAATATTAACAACAGAAAAAATTAGTGTCAAAAAATATTTATAAAAAAATTTTCAGTTGGTGAAAAATAAGAACATTTTGCAAAAGCAAATAATCATAACGTGTTGGAAAAATTATTAATTTTGTCTTTGTGTCAAAAAATTAAGCAAAAAGTGTTATAACTATTGTGAACAATTTCGAAAAGAAAATTTTTAAATTTTGTTTTGTTTTTGTTGTTTTTATGAATGTTGAGTTCACACAGAGTCAATATGTGTGAGGGATGAACTAAAAAATTGAGAACGCTCTCTAGAGTCGGCATACTAGTTGTGTACTATTTACATTACGAATGAGAAAACAAAAGGTATATAATGAGTAAATCAAGCTGAGTACTCGTTTCTTTTCCCCTCGTCTCTCTGGCTAATAAAGTAGCCAGCTGATCAATAAGACTTGCATCGTATGAATTGGGACTTATTATATAATCTTTTTTAGATAGGACTGTTTGTTTTTTGTTGACATTTTTTGTGGATATATGTGTTGATGCAATACATCAGAATCAAAGAAAAAGATATATTTAATTTTTAGTCTTTTGCATTTTAGGTAACGATTTGAATCTTAACCTTTTCACATTATTTTGTTTAAACGGGTGAATGATTGCTAATGGGTCCCAAATAGGGTACGCTCGCGAAAATGTATCTCTAAATTACTTGGTCTGGATTATAATATAATAGGGTCTTACCCGCAATGGTTGTGAAAAGTATTCAATTCGTATCTGTTTAATAGCACTGGCTGTTCGATAGTTGTACTCGATACTGTATCGGCAGTAAAGTATCAATACCTACTCGGAATGGATCAAAAATCATTGATAATTACTTGTACCGGTCAATACTTTCTAATGATTAGAGCCAGTGAAAACCATGGTAAATTCTTAGGTACGTGGTTCTAAGTACGTGTTGTACATTGCATACTTATTCTCGTATATATGAATATTTTTAAACAGGGACCGAAAATAACTGTTATTTTCAAATCTTAAAACAAAAAAAAAAAAAAAGAGATAGAAGTAAATGTCGAAAACATAATTCAGGGGTACCATTTTGATTCTTATGAACTAGTCTGCGATAAAATATTATGCTTTCAAAAATTTAGATATTTTTCGAACAAACATAAAAACTGCACTGGCAAGTTGCTTTATTAAGCAATTTTTGTTTTTGTTGAAGCTTTGATATTGTTACAAGTAAGATCTGAGTGTTTAAAGTTCTTTTTCGCTATAGAGTCTTATTTGTATAATATTTTCAGCTTTTCTAAAGTCCTTGGAAATAGTTCTCTGACAAGCTGGCCTAAGCAACCAGAGAAATGCGCATAGAAACAGCTTTCCCTCAACAATAAATTTTAGTGTTTTTATCAAAAATAAAAATTGGGAATATTGCACGTCATAGTTTTTTTTAGTTTTTGAAGACTAAGGCCCTTATCATGTAAAACGCAACGCAACGCCAAAGAATAACATTGAAAGCACAAACAATGTCATAAATATTTTGTCATTTTGTTGTTGCTTTCTACAGAAATTCACATTGTGCTTTGCAACTTCAAAAGCTGCATAGCTTGTGGCGTCGAAAATTTTAAAACGGTACATGAATTTCTGTAGAAAGCAACAACAAAATGACAAAATATTTATGACATTGTTTGTGCTTTCAATGTTATTCTTTGGCGTTGCGCTGCGTTTTACAAAATAAAAGTAATATTTTGATTTTTATTTTTTTGAACAAGCACAAATTCTAAATTATGTTAAAAATTGCGAAAACTGGGCTTTATTTGTCTCACAATATGAAATAACTATTTTTGAGCGATACGAGTACGAGTACGGGCCAAGGTATCGATGCCAAAAGTACTCGGTATCGATTGAAAAGTATGGACTGGTTTTTTAAGAAATATGTTAGCAGGTGGTCTTGTTTCCCTTCTGGCAGCCATTCAGAAGGAAAACATAAATCCACGCCATAAATCAATCTGGTGCAATATTAATCTTTGGCATCGATGTTCCTTATCTTGAACGAGCCCATGAATAGTAAACATTCAGGCGGGACAGCCACCTAACGCAATTAATGTTTTTTGAATACCAGTGCTCGACTCACTTGGTTTATGACCCCACATGGATCCGCGCTTGTATGATTTTTGCTCTTTTTAATCTAAAAATATTACAAAATTTGAGGTTGCCCCAAACTAATTGCTAGTACTTTTAAAGTTCTGGGAAAATTAAGGCCTTCTGGGAAAATTGATAGCCTTCATTACCGACCATTTTATTCCCTACACTACAGTATTTCCAATCAAATTTTCGAGAGTGTGCTTCATATGGGACCCATGTACCATCATGGTCATGCTATCAGGTTAAGATTCATATATGAGTTTTTTGTGCCAAATATGATTTAGCTACACAAATCTATATGAGATTTTTTCATCTCAAAGTGGCTTTTGATAGAGTGTTAATATGGAGCGTATGGCATACCAGCACAAAATTTTATCATAACAGAGTAGTTATTATACAAGTTGTTGTCGCCAAATTGTGTATTTGTACCAAAAATTATCAGGAAATAATGGCATAAATAGCTATTTTCAAGAGTGGCATTTGTATGAGAGCTATGATCAAATATGGACCGATTTCATCAAAATTTAGGATGATTTAGATAAAAATAAAATAATTTTGGGCCAAATTTAATCCCAATACCCACAAAAAACTCATTCCGGATAGAAGTTTTTATTGGGGTTTTGTGAACTTATGGACCGATTCTCAGTATTATTAAAAGCCTTTGTCCTAATGGCATTTGAAACTTATTTAGCGAATTTCATCAAATTTGCTTAAAAGCATATACTTTGCGCACGCGTGTTAAATGGATAGACAACACTCCAGCCACCCGAACTAAGTCGTTTCTGAGTCATTAGATCGACTCAGAGTATAATACTTAGTCGATTTTAAGTGACTCTCACACCAAAGTGAAGAAGGCATTATGGTGATGTGGCTTCTAAAGGCTTGCACAATTTTAAGCACCCTGGCAATCCTTTCTTTAAGCATTTCAGTTTTGCTTTCCTCCAACAACCAATTGAGCAATGACCTTAATCCAATCATAACAACAAATGGCCATAGCAACAAACCATAAACAAACATCTGTACTCTTAAGAAATATGTGAGTTTTTCTTACATGGATAGTGGCATCCCAATGGATTTTAAATATGAATTGCATAAAACAAGCCAAGACACTAATGAGTTTCAGTGCACCAAACACGCAGGTCTTAAAGAAAGCAAACGTTTTTTATTTTGTATAATTTTTGCAGCCATTCGAGAACTAACAAATACCTGTTGCTTAAGATTCAGATTCTGTTTGATTTTTCACCGTCAACATGGAAGGCGCCAAATGTATAGTGGAGTGGATGATGTTGTAGTCGGCGAATCTTATTCTCGAAGAATTTCTCGCATTATTCTCGGCGCACAAACACATAAACACTTTTAAGACAAACAACTCCAACTTATTGTGAAACTGTGGCATAATGTGCCGTGTTGCACAGCATACAGTTGAATGCTCATGAATATGAATTAATCATCGATTGTCTGATATGTCCCCAATTCTTAGCATCCTTAATATTTTTACCATCTTCATTGCCAGCGCGTTAAACAAAAAGTGGAAAATTAAAAAAAAAAAAAAAATGTAGCATATAATTTTTTAAATTCTTTTTAACAGAGATAAGACACACACCCAAACAAATGCATGTGTAGTCACTCAAGAAAAAGATTGTTATTTTTCTTTCTTTTTTGCCCAGCAATGTGCAACATATTTCAGCTTCAACGAATCATCGTCATCAGACGAGTACGAGTAAGTTTAGACACTCATACGCACATACATTTTATGCGCGTGCCAAAATTAAACATTCGTTCAGTCTATTCATGCATGTTTGATACGTAAGTAAGTACACGTTTTGCAGTGGACTGAGGTTGACGATGATGCATTCAAAGAAATATTTATGCATTTTATTTACTTTTCCTCTTCATCTTCATCATCATCTTCATCGTCGTCATTTTCATCTTGCCATGACCATTTTAGGTCTTATCTGTTTATTTTTTTATTATTTCTATGTGTACAATTTATTTGAAGATATTTTGCTATTTAAAGGAGTTTATTAAATTTGGAATATTAAGAAAAGAGAAAAGTACTCGTAAAATTGCTTAGAGCCTCCAAAATCTTTTGAGTGTTTAAACAAGTGGGTTTGCTTGAGTAAACTGAGGAGTTTTGAATTAACATTTCTTTTTCCACAAAAAGGGTTTCCAGAGGTAGGCCTTTCATTAATTGGTGGGTCAAAAACGGACCAAAATGTGGAAGTACGATATTTTTGTATATAAAAAAAAAAAAATTGATTTTCAATTCAACCATTAATCAAAAATAAATTAAAAATAATTAAAAATTTAATCAA
Organism: Pollenia amentaria; assembly: GCA_943735925.1. Lineage (NCBI taxonomy): Eukaryota > Metazoa > Arthropoda > Insecta > Diptera > Polleniidae > Pollenia > Pollenia amentaria. The sequence continues at coordinate 177,972,761 of OX031007.1, read as the reverse complement.
GTGAATAAAACGCTTACTTATATAAAGGACCAAAGTCTACAGTTACGAAGGCAAATTTTCCAACAATATTTTTGTATACAAAAAAAAATTATTTTTTTTTTCAATTGAACCATTAATCAAAAATAAAATCAGTTTTAATTAACATAAAAAATGCAAGTGCACGTTCATAAAAAACTGAACTGGCAATTTGGTTTTATTTTGATTTCTTGCGAAAACAATAAAAGCAATTTGGTTTTGTTTTTAATCTGTTTTTTCTTTACCCACTTACAATTAATGTACACCCAGAGAACAAATATGTTTAAATATGGTCACCTCCAACAAAACTATTTTTAGATAAAATTGTGAACATACTATGGTTATTTTAACCATATTATTGTCATTGACAACCATATTATGGTTAAATTAGTCGTCCATCGAGAAGGCACAACCATATTATGGTTGCTTCCTAACATGTTTTGGTTAATAATAACGAAAATATGTTTAACATTTATAATAGCACGGTGGATTTTCAACCATAGAATGTTGCTCTTGGAAAATAGGAAAATACTATTGTTAATTTAAAAACAAATTATTGTCATATTTAACCATACCATGTTTAGAGGCTACCATTATATGTTTGTGGCTTCTTGATGAAGGACTCATTTAACAATAATATTAATATTAATGGTTAAATTAAACATAATATGTTTAAAATGTTCTTTAAAAATAGTTTTGTTGGAGGTGACCATATGTAAACATATTTTTTCTCTGCGTGTTGGGAGAATTCCAACTAATTGTAGTGGGAAATGTAAGAAAAGATAAACCCATCACTGATTTATTGTTTGGTATTTTGTTTAAGCTTTGATATCGTTGCAAACAAGACTTTTTGAGTGTATGTAGGTAATTCTCATTCCCTCTGTAGTCTTGTTTGCTGATAGCTTTGGCTTTTCTTAACTTATTTAGGATAACGTTTCCCGATGATCTGGCCTAAGCAACCAGTGAAATTCGCATAGTAACAGCTTATGCTCTAACAATAAATTTCAGTATTTTTTTATTAATTTAAAAAAAGGGAATTAAGCACAACGAAAAAAATCTTTTAATAAAAAATTGTATTCCCAAAAAAAAATTTGCTAATAAAAGTTTAAATGAACAATTTTAATAACTGAATAACACGTTTACTTACATATATCAACAACATTACTGCAGAACATGTTGTTAATATCAAAATATATTTTGTTTAGAGCCGATAGCCGTTAGTCGATAGTGCTTTACAATTTAGATTTATTGTAATTTAATTATAATAAATTTGTAAATAAATAAATAAATAATAAATAAACTATATTTAGTTTATACTATTAATTGTTTCACTGGTGCAAAATTAATAAATTTTTTAATTAATATATACAATTATTTTATTGAAATAAATTTTTATTTTTTGGTGTACCAAGTTACATCCGTATAATTTTCCCTAGAGGGAAGCGAACTGACACTAAATTTGTCCCGTGAAAGGTCTTTGGTGGTAGAGACCGGTTCTAGTTCTAAAACTTTAAATGAATGGGAACTATCACTTTTTCATGGGGTTGTCATTGGATGACCCACTCCATTGACACCTAACAGCCATCATTTTACAAGCCACACATCTATTCTCAATGAACGTGTTTAGTGTTAGTTACCGGTGCATACTGTACTGTAATTCATTACATCTTCTACCTTTTGGTTCTTCATTTACTGGACATGAGTTCTTTCTTTTTGTACTTGTTCTATTTTCACAAATCCCAGGACCAGTCTGCTGGAACAATTGACACAAATTTTCCGCAGTGTTAATTTTTTAAAGGGTACCAATAAAAAGAAGTAGAACCGTATAGTCAGTAAAGCCCATTCATATGATACTACACCACATCAGTTTTTTTTTTGTTAGCACCAGTACTAGGGAATGATCCCTGCTAATGCACTGCATTGTGTTGGAACTAGCAAAATAGTGGACGGTGTTCAAGGGCGTTAATGTAATTGGATACCCTACTGCCATCGACGAGAACCCTCGTTCTCTCCAGCACGTGGTCGAGAAACTCTAAATTTGACTTTGAAGCGTTGGCTCACACAAGAGAGTGGCACTCCATTCTCGGTCGGATATAGGAGGTATAAATATAATATAAATATCAGATTAAGTAAAGTATCTGTTATATCGTTTTAAAAAACCGAGGTACTTGAATGCTTCTTTCGACTCCTTGAGTACATGTGTTGTCCATCGGAAATAACATTTTATATGAATACCCAGAACATGTGCTTGAAAAACACAAAAAATTATTTAGCGTACTGCTTACACACCCAGAAACGATACCTTTTTTTAGTGTTTGTGTATTAACACACAACCCTTAACTCTTGTCCAGAAAGTAACGAACACTAACAATTGTATTCGTTCTGTGTTTTTTTACATTGATAAGCACAGAAAAAATTATTAAATTTCTCCTATCACCAAATTTGTTCTAAATTCATTATAACAAGCAAACTAGTTGTTGATTGTGCACCTATTACCAAAATGATTATATTGATTACTAAAAATTTTAACATTTTGAAAAAATATTTTCAATAAATGATATTTTTAATTTTAATTAAAAAAGTGATAAAAAAACTTTGAAATTTTAAACAATGTGTTAATTTATTTAAATAAATATTGACAATTCCCAACAACAATTCTACATGTTAAAATTATTTTATTTTAAACGAAAAAAGTCAATTAAGATTTTTTGTTATTTAATTAAAATTTTAATTGAAAATTTATTTCAAAACAACTAAAATGTTAATTAAATCAAAATTAAATTTTTAATTTTCTTCAGCTAAAAAATTATTGATTCAATTATAACATTAATTAAATTAAAATACCTTTTAAACCATTTTTTTAATTGATAAAACACTTTTTCTGTGAAGGAATAAGCAAATAAAAAATTTAAGCAACGGTTCTCACTAGTATTGTTGTAATTGCTTGGCAAGCTGCACGACCACAGTATGAATAGCTTGGGTGTGTATTGTGAACATGTTTTTTTTGTGTAAAACATTTTTGCTGGCTTCACAGAAAAAATTATTATATTTCTCCAATCACCAAATTTATACCAAATTCATAATACCAAGCAAACAATTTGCTGATTATGCACCTATTACCAAAATGATTATATTGATTACTAAAATTTGTAAAATTTTGAATATTTTTTTTCAATAAATTATATTTTTAATTTTAATTAAAAAAATGATCAAAAAACTTTGCCATTTCAAACAATGTGTTAATTTATTTAAATAAATATTGACAATTCCCAACAACAATTCTACAAGTTTAAATTATTTTATTTTAAACGAAAAAAGTTAATTAATATTTTTTGATATTTAATTTATATTTTAATTAAAAATTTATTTCAAAACAACTCAAATGTTAATTAAATCAAAATTAAATTTTTAATTTTCTTTTAACTAAAAAAATAATTGATTCAATTATCACATTAATTAAATTTAAATACTTTTTAAACCATTTTTTTAATTGATAAAAAACTTTTTTCTGTGCTTTTTTTTTTTTTTTCGGAAAATAACATATGTATTTTGTGTTTGTAAAAATTTTTTGTTTTCTTCAACAGTTAAAAGGGCTCTACGAACGCACATTAATGTGCTGAACCGAACATAAAGGAGTTTGTGGCTTAAAAAAAACAACACGCAATAAATTTTTTTGATCTTTTTGTTTAGTTGGATAAGTACAGTATCATTTTTGTGTTCGAAGAAGAGAAACGTTTTTTTTAATGATTTACTACACAAACACTATTAGCGTTTGTGGTTTCCACATAATTACCGTACCGAACACCAAAGAATAATATTTAATGCTTATTTTCGACCACTGCCCAGAACATAAAGAGATTCATTAATTATACCACCCATATATACAGATGAGGCACCTTGATCCGTCGTGCGTTTAAGCGTTAGCATGCTGCAACATTGGGTCTTTCGGTCATTAAAGTTGACCATATTCGCAAGACCCCAATCCGAGAAACGATACGATACACCACAGTATTAAGAGGACAATTATCGAGAATTACTCTTTTTGGGACCCATGTGCTATCGTATACTACGTTTATACGTAGCCTATTCGCAAATAAAAATTATTTCTGATTAACTAAATTACTGTTTATATGTCAATTTTGTTACAGAAAATTCTTATTTTTGTGAAAAATTTAATCATTTAGTAGCGCTGTATGTATATAATCATTTTATTTTTTTAAATCAAAAATTAAAAAAAAAAACAAACATTATTGTGTATTTTTAATCCAAATTTTTACTATTTTTAATTAGGCTTAAGTTCATTAAATTTAATTTTCATTAAATTATTTGTATGAAGAAAGGAATTTTACAACATAGGAAATTAATTAAAATTGTTATTGATAATTTTCATTCTTGACTGACCTGGGATTCGAAGCCAGGCTGGCTGGCGTGTGATTCGAACCCAGGCGGCTGGTTACCCTGACATGTTTCGACCTCAACCACTAGGTCTCCTCAGAGGGATTTGCCGTCTTACACTCGCAGCCATCGATGACTGCTGAAGTCAGTAGTCAAACATCAATCCTTAAACCAAATTGTATTTTAACCTTTGGTAGATCGAAATTTGCTTTTTGAATGTTCGAATCACACGCCAGCCAGCCTGGCTTCGAATCCCAGGTCAGTCAAGAATGAAAATTATCAATAACAATTTTAATTAATTTCCCATGTTGTAAAATTCCTTTCTTCATAAAAATAATTTAATGAAAATTAAATTTAATGAACTTAAGCCTAATTAAAAATAGTAAAAATTTGGATTAAAAAACCATGAATAGTTCAACAAAATAACCACAATACTAATTATTATTGTGTATTTGTATATTTTATTTGCACAATTTTTTATGAATTTTAAATTTGTTGTCAAATGGATGAGCCACATTGAAATAAAATTTTAAACCGGTTAAAAGTGTGGCAATGTTTAAATCTTATTTGCAAATAGTGTCGTTAATCGGGAATTGTTTTCTTGAGTTAGATATTCGCAAATAAAAATTTAATTCACTGTTTATGCGGCAATATTCTCTACTTGCAATATAATTATTTGCGAATAAGCTGTGCGTATAAACGAAGTAGTAGACTCGCCGGAACAAAATTATGTTATGAGGCTGGGATTCATTAAATAGTTATTTTTGCCGAATATTATTTAGATATCTTCCTCTACTTGATTATTTTGATTTTAAGTGATTTTGGAAAGGTGGTTTATATGGGATCTATGGCCAATTCTGGACATACCAGTACAACATTTTGTCATGACTTAGTAGCTATTATTAAAGTTATCGTTGCCAAATATTATAGCATTTATAAGGAAGTTATTTTCTAATTTTTTTTTGGTGGTAGTATTGGTAGACTGATCCCAAAAAATTATTAGAAGATGATTAAGGTTGCAATAAAATATTTTTTGGGCGAAACTATTCTTAATACCAATATCATATTGTGGTGTATGGTCACAAAGACTGTGGGGGATATGTGGAATTATGGCTTTGTCCTTGTGACAATTAGAATCTATGTAACAAATTTCATCAAATGATCTCTAAAATTGCGTACTGCGACCTGGACGTGGTTTACATGATTTACATGATTAACATAGACAGCCAGCCGGCTCATACCGATTCAAAAAGTGATTCTGAGTCGATCGGTATACTAACAGGTAGGCTAAGAATCATTATTTTAAGGTCTTACCCACATCAGCTCAACCGCATAATACCTTCTCCAATATTGTGGTGTGGGTATAGTGAACCAAGTTGGCTTTTCATTTCATTTAGCTCTAGTTAAAAATTCCCACCTGAATAAGGGGTTTTCACTATATAAAATATACCGGATACATGAGGTGTAAGAGGGTGATAACATTTGAGGTAAGTTTCATAAAAAGAGCATGCATGGTACAACTTAACAATTCGATTGGTTATTTTACAACCACTTTCTAATTATATGAAAGCTTATGCATGATCACATACAGTCCTTAAAATTTGTAGACAGGGGGTTGGTTAAAGTCCAAATTCTAGAAATAGAAACATTTAGTTTCCAAAAAGCAAAGGATAGACACAGTTAAAATAAATGTTCTTCACAAACAAAATTTTCACACTATAAGAACTTTAGCATGAGAAAAGCACAGGTGTTCTCTACTATTTTTATTTTTAACCCAGTCATTCCTACAAATAATTTAACTCCTTTAAATCCCTTTCTGCAAGTTTAACATAATGATTATTGCCTTAAAACGAAAAAATATGTTGTATCTTTTGCATTGAGTTGCAAACAATTAATCAAATTCAGTATTTTTGTTCGTTTGTCTGTTCATTTCGTTTGCTTATTTGTTGTTACGTTTTTCTTAAATTGCCTGTTAAGTTGGTGTTGGAGTTGATGTTCTTCTCCTTGTTTGTCTCCATGCCTGCCATTTGGTTGAGCCGCAGCCCGGCAGCTTGCTTCATACTTCATGGCATTGGATGCTATTGGTGTCGGTTGTGTCCAAGCTGACTGCCACTTGCAGGCGTAATTAGTTGAAAATTGTCTTAAGTGTTCTGCATATAAAAAAGCTTAAAAATAATAATGTTTTTGTAAGTGTTGTGGTGATTTGATAAGTTGATATGGTTTCGGTATTTTTCACTCTTTTTGTTTTCTTATTTTTTTTTTTTCTATATTTAGTGGGTTGGGTTTTGTTGTGCTGTTTTCGTCTGATTTTTTTGTGCTTTTTCTTCTTTTTGTTCGTTTGTCAAAAGAGAAAAAGTGTGTTTTTAGTTCACCAAGTTATTAAGTCATTAATTATGCAAAGTGGTACAAATATTGGCTACAGTAAAAATTTTGAACAAGAAAAAAACGACAGGTGATTAAATTTTTATATAAAAAGTCTTAAAAAAGTCGTCATTAGATTTTAATGGATAGTAGTAGTTTTCGTAGATGAATATGTCAAGATGTCTAACTAGATGGAATTTCGAAATAATTGTCACTCCCAGAACGGCATATTTGTCACACTTTTCAAGTGAAACATCTAGTAACTGGATTGAATGGTAAAAAACAGAAATAAAAAAAAAACTTGTTGATTATAAGGTTGGTCGTTTTGTATCGAGGATCTTTTCAAATCAAAACTGTCAATGGCAATATTTGAAGGTGTGATTAAGGCGTTTTTTTATTTTATAATTTCATTAAGAAGATAAAAAAACAAGTTGACCCACATCGATAAAGTGGAAAATTTTAAAATATTTCTTATAGTTTTTGCTTAAAAGTTAAAATGCTATAATTTGTTGTTAAAATGGTAAATTTAAATCTAACAGCCTTTGATCTCCCATATGCTTATAAAGGGTGTTTTTTAAGTCGTATAGATCTTCCGATAGGGATATCTTTAGAACTAGTTGCCATACGACTTCGTTTCCAGTCGTATACTTTGGCAAATCACTATGCAAAGACTTACAACCGAAAAACGTTTGTTAAACGTGGAAATTTATTTCCAAAAATCGTGCTCTGTTTCCCAAACTTATAGAGCACTTCATCGATTTTGCGGTGCGCATTTTCGTCTACTTTGGGTAATATTCATCCAAATCAAGACCTTACCGTGCGTACAGAAGTAGGCATCGCCCTTGTATACGCGAGTGTGACAGAGGACTTTAATTAATCGATCTAACGCCAGCAAACCGGCCTCTCTCCGTTCAGTACTTAAACAATTTTGAGGAAATATCTTGGCCTACGTCCATATAAGATCCAACTGGTTCAAGAATTAAAGGCAGCGGACCATCACTTGCGTCGTGTCTTCGGTGACTGCACTGAGAATCAACTGGAAGATGAACCAAAGTTTGATCGTCATATCATATTTTGCGATGACTCTAATTTCTGGCTTAAGGCCCAACTATAATATGCATAAGTTTGCTTAAGCTTCTGTCAAAAAATAAAAAAAAACCTCTCAAATGCGTTTAAAAAAAACAAAAACCAAATCAAAAACATTTGATTTCGTACGGAAAGTGCGATCAGCTTCGCACTTTGCTAAAGTAAATAAAAGATTCATAAAACCTTAAAAAAAATTGGGTTTAAGTTCAATATGGTTTGACACATTTGATTTACATGTATTCCCACAGTTGCTTAAGCCAACTTAAGCATATTATAGCTAAGCCTTTAACGGGTATGTAAACAAGCAGAATTGTCATATATGGCGAGAGGACAATCCTCCTGAGACTATTATATCCCGAAAAATCGGTAATTTGTCTTTAAATCCGAAACCGGTGCCAACATTATCATGAGGGGTGAATGCTACGTGCAAATGATTCGTGATTTTTCGTATTCCTCATGTCATTGAAATTTGCCGCCACGTGTCATACAGCGCGTAAAAACATAACTTTGTTAAGCCAAACGTAAGCTGACTCAAATGATCTCAAGAATGGACTTTGGCCAATGATTTGACACCTTTGGACTACTTTTTGGTGGAGTGATGTCAAATCTCTGGTCTAAGCTGGAAAACCAGCAAATATTGCCGAAATAAGTTAGGGAATGCTTGAAAATGTGGTGCAAAAGTAGACCGTCAGGATGCCATTCATAAGGCGCAGTCGCGAAGGCCATATACCAGAGATTATCTTTAAAAATTGAATGGCATGAGGTTATGAGCAAATAAACCAAAATTAAATTGAATTTGTTGTATTTCATTATGTAAAACAGTTGTAAGCCTGTAAAAATACACCCATTAGTAGAAATGCTTATATTCGTAGTATTTCTAATTGCGTGTATATAAAAACCTACTGACCTATGACCTTCTATAGTTATTTGGTCAAGGAGTAGCTCTCGTCTTTAATTTTTAACGGCTTTCTAATAAATTTCTAACAGAGTTTGCAAGATTTTTAATAAACATGTTTTAAGGGAATTTGTTTTAATTTCTTTCAAAACAAACATCAGCTTTTAATCCTTAACACCTTAAATGCCTATAAAAGTTTAGAATTCCTTATTTATGAGTGACCTTAATAAATTATGTGTCACCTTAATAACTTTTAATTTAATCCATTTTTTATTATTTGCTTTTGAATTCCCTATAACAAAGTTAATTCCTTAGAATTCTTCATGACTTTTAAAGGAATTATGTGATCTTTAAAGTTTATAGCTTTTTGTTTGTTTTGTTATTAAAACATATTTTTTTTCAAAATTTCTGCCATATACAAAATGTCATGTTAAGTTGACGTTGTAACCTCTCTATATGTGTATTTAATGATCACATTATTTTATTTGATTTCTTTTTTTTTATGTATGCGTATTTATTGCGTATGTAAACATAATTTCTGTCCAGGAGCTAAAATTTATTACATGTCGCCCACCAAATTTATGGCCTGAACGGGGATATATACAATAAATGTCTTAACGTGCATACACACACACAAACATACATACATACATATGTCAGAATGAACAGAAATATACATTTTAATTTAATGTCACATAAAAGTCCTAATAATTAATAGAAAAAAAAGTTACAAATGATTGAATCATATGAATGACTGTTGGTTGGTTATTTATTAGAAATAAAAGAAAATAACCAACAGATGATTTAAAACAACATTGGAAATGAACAGAGTTAGCTGCTTAAATTTATAAAAGCTTGAGCCTATAAAGAATACTCTAATTATAATTATAATAATCTGCGTACTATCTAATCTAGAGTTAACTAAAGTTTAAATACACACTTACAGGACACTTGGAGTTTAAGGAAAACTAAAGTTTTTCCGAAAATTTGTGGTATGCAGTTTTATTTCTCTTCATTGATAATAAAAAACTAAAAAAAAAAATTAACATACAGCCTGGCCCCCGATGTCTTTCGCTATTGCTCGCTTGCATTTTCAACGACAAACAGCTGATTTGTGGCCCAGTAACAATTTTCAGCACGACAAGTCGATCGACAATGCAAGCGACCGATAACGTCAGAGTTTTCATACAAAGAAATATTATGCGACCTCAAATTTCATAATAAATCACTTGTGTTGTAGGTGTCGACATAGGCATTTTGTTAAAATATTTAAAAAAATTTTCTTTACACACAAACACTAAGGCTGGGTTTTTGAGATATCAATTAAACTAGGCTTAGTTTATCTGAAAACATAGTTGTGCCGCCAGTACCAACTTTGTTTACAAAGTTTGGACGGAAAAGCTTAGTTTTACTTTAAATGTTGGTCTTTAATAAAATAATAAAAAAATACATTTTGCCAAACAAATTCGAATTTCAGAGTTCGTTAAACTACGTTTAAATTTAATACACATCTTAAAAACACAGTATAAATATTTTTTTATTTTTCTATTTTTTTAATACACCACCACTTATAAAATTATATGGGTTTTAAAATATTTTTTATTAAATTATATTTAACATTTTTTGTTTACTGCTTTGTTTGTTTTTTGTTTACTCCTTTGTCTTCTATTCTGATTTGGTTGTAGCCAGAGTTCTTATTTTTGGCTAAATTTATGTGTCTTGTCGATTTTTAATTCCAATCTAGCGTTTTATTTATGGAATTGATGATGTGAAAATACAGTCCAGGGATGTTAAAGTTGGTACAATTGTACTTTTCTTGGTACATTATGACCTTCTAAAGTACCGTGGTACTACTGTGAGTCATTTGGTACAATTTAAAAATTTGTCATAATTCTAAATACAATAAAAATTAATAATACAATAAAGTCAATTAGTCAATTCACAAGGTATCCTAACATGTCATATTGTCAAAATGTCCTAATATTTCACAATGGTTTAAAAATATTGTTGTTGGTTTGTTAACAAAAAGTGTCTTAAATAAATAGAACGTTGCTTGCTGTGTTTATTGTGCTGTCGTAATTAATCAGAAAATTCCAGCGCTGAGCGGCTGAGCCGTACAACAATATTTTTAAACCATTGTGAAATATTAGGACATTTTGACAATATGACATGTTAGGATACCTTGTGAATTGACTAAATATTTATTTTTTAAATTTATACACAGAAAAAATTATTAAATTTCTCCAATAACCAAATTTATTCCAAATTCATAAAATCAAGCAAACAAGTTGTTGATTTTGCACCTATTACCAAAATGATTAGATTGATTACTAAAAATTTTTAAATTTTGAAAAAATATTTTCAATAAATGATATTTTTAGTTTTAATAAAAAAATTATCAAAAAACTTTGCCATTTCAAACAATGTGTTAATTTATTTAAATAAATATTGACAATTCCCAACAACAATTCTACATGTTTAAATTATTTTATTTTAAACGAAAAAAGTCAATTAATATTTTTTGTTATTGAATTAAAATTTTAATTGAAAATTTATTTCAAAACAACTAAAATGTTAATTAAATCAAAATAAAATTTTTAATTTTCTTTCAACTAAAAAAAAAATTGATTCAATTATCACATTAATTATATTTAAATACTTTTTAAACTATTTTTTTTAATTGATAAAACACTTTTTTCTGTGTACATATAGCACAAGGCAACAAAATGGAATTTTTTGTTTTTATTGGAAGGTTGATGCAATTTTTAATAATTTTGAGGACTCTGTTTTGAAAACTCCGTTTTTGTCCATCAGCTTGCATTTTTTAAGTTGCAAGTTCTAGTCGTATTTTTAACTTTTTTGCAAAAATGCAAAGTTAAAAAAATCATAACTTTACTTTTTATTAAGCGATTTTCAAAATATCACAAAAAAAATAAAAAATAATTATAAATTTTGTTATATTAAAAGTCATGAGAAATCCAAGACGGGAAAAAGTTGAAGTCTTATAACCAGAGAAGACAAAAAAAAGCAAAAATCAAAGTGTTTACAGCAAAAAAAATATATAAAAAAAGCACAAAAATTTAGAAAAAAAGCAGCAAAAAAAGCATTTTTATTTTTTTAATATATGCATTTAAATATAAAAAATTACAGTTATTCTATTTCTTCAGATTCGTGAAAACAGTTACAATAACCAATCATGTGGGCTTTTATATTTGTAAACGTCATTTTTCTTCGTCTTTCTGTTAAAAGTGAATTGTATAAGTAGAAACTTCTTTCCACGTCAACGGATGTTGTTGGAGCAAATTTATATTTCAAAATTTCATTTCGTCATCAGGTTTAGCACCAGTTTGAAGAATGCTGTTTATTTGTAAAATTTGTTTGAACCCCGGATTTCTTTGAAATACATACTGCATTAAATTTCTTCATATATATTTTTTCATGTAGATTCTCAAGAGCTTTTCGTACATTTGACACAATATTTACACTTTCGTGAATAGCTAACCCAACTGTTTGTAGCTTTTTTTTATAGAAAACACAATAATTGAAAAATTGTTTTTGATAAACGCAAGTTGGGAACTTAATCCGGGCAAGTTATATATTTCCTTGGCGTGCGCGATCGAATCTGAGTCTTCACTTTTCAGTTAAGAAATAACAGCCTTTACTTTATCAAGGTATTCTGCATAATGCATTGTGGCTTCTATCCAAGTACCCCAACGTGTAGGGCATGAGAACGGTGGAAGAGCCAAATTGGGATTCATCCTCTACGAGGAGCCTATGGAAATTAAAATTTTAGTTTGTATGTGTGTACGAGTTATTGAAAAATTAACTTAACAAAAACGGATTTGGTACAAGATATTAATTTATTTACATGCTGAAACTCTAAGCGCTGCATCAGTTAACATTAGCAATATTTTGTCGTATTGAATGCCTAGATTAAATTAAAAAAAAAAAAACATAAAAAATAAAAAAAAAATTATGAATCAAATATTCACTTACCATCAGGCCATAAAATTTGTAATGAATCGTTGAAGAAAGTTGCAATAGAAGCCCCATTTGCATTTTTGAGAACACCCATGTTCAAATATAAAGTTGGCCACATATCTTTGTTCACTGTCTGTTGTTTCATCAACAGAAATCCATTTATATTTACCTTTATTCTTTTCACGTATTTTTCCAAAAGCTTCCGTATACATTTGAGGTATGTATTTACCTCGAATAGATCTTTAGCTTGGAACTGACAAATTGGCGTACTTTTGAAAGATGTTTTTGAAACTGGGATGGCTTACTTTTTTTACTGGTATATTGGTCTCCAACAAAAATTTACATAAGTATATCTTTGTGAAATGTATTGGCAGTAATAGTAACAGAAAATTCCGTTATAAGTTTTTGTGGGCGATTTTATTGGCAAGCAGCTAATTTGTGTTTTTTTGTACTAAAATGTTGCTCCACATTGCACTTCTTTTCGCTATTAATTTTACTCGAACACACATTTTCAACTTTAAAAACTTCAGGATACAATTTTACCATTTTTAGCATAAATAACATATTTGACTTTTTATTTTTTATTATTTTTTCGTTCACAACGGCCGGTTTACTTATTTTGTTTTAAACTCAAATAAGTAACATGGCTGTTTTTTTTGGGATGGTAAGTTTATTAATTTTAGTTGTAATAAAGCGTATTGATTTTGGCCCAAAAACGTTGAGTCCACAACTAAAGCCTATAGTACACGGCATGTAAAAAGACACATGCGCATGTGGCTCTGACGTAATTCTGACGTCATCACACAACACGCAATGTTTATTGTGGCTTTGCATTGACGTCAAAATTACGTCAGAACCACATGCGCATATGTATTTTTACATGCCGTGTACTATAGGCTTAACATATTTTTGTTTTAACCCAGAAAAAAGTTGTCAATTATTTTTTTTTCTCATGTTTTCTCAAAAAAATATTTTTTACGTAAAAATTATGTTAAAAAAGCTATTTTACAGCAAAAACATAGGAAAAAAGCAAAATAAGCACCATAATAACAAAAACAGCAAAAAAAGCAAATATGGGCAAAAACAGCAAAAAAGAAGCAAAAAAAGCAAATTAGTCTTCTCTGCTTATAACTTTTACGAAAGTCATATAACCCATGATATATATCATAAATATCGATGAACGCGTTTCGTTTTTATTCACAATTAAGTGAAGGTACCTCATTTTTAAGTGAAGAAAAAAATTCCATAAATCGAACAGTAGCAAACACAGACACAATAAAAAAAATGATATTTTTTATGGAAACCGCGATTTATATCAATTTAGTATTCTCAGTAAATTGTGAATAAAATCCAAAGATGTGTACTGATTACGATGAAATAAAGCTCATTTTATTCGAAATATATTTAGCTAAATGATTTTAAGCCAAAAGTGTTTTTATTTTTTATGAATTTTTAAAGAACAAATATTTAATTTTTTTTTAAAGAATTTTTCTTTTTTTTTCAAAACTTCAACGATATCTCAGAAACAACAGGGCAAAATGTAAAATAATGTAAGCTCGGCTTAAATATTATAAAGGGTCCGCCAAATAATTTTTTTTTTTGAAAATGCTATAAAAAAAAACTACTGAATATTTTCTCAAATTTCTTTTTTTATTTGAAAGTACAATCCTTCCGGTTAATAATGGAAAATAATTTCATTCTAATGGCGTCATACTAAGGTTGTTATGCAAAATTCGTCTCAATGATGTCTCCGAAATGTTCAATTGTTGAGAACGACGGTGAATTGACTTTCTGCCACAGCAGCAATATTCTCGGGTGTACGCACTGTTTTTGGCTTTTCACGCTTTGGTTTATCGATGAGGATGACAGTTTTTCACTTTTTTCACAAGATAACGAACATACTGAGCTGACGGTGCTTCTCTTCTTCCGAAATCCGTACGCAATTTTCGCAATATTTCCCAGCGTTGTCCAAGCGTATGCACAACCATATTCGTTCAGCGGAAGGATAAAACTAATTATCTGTCAAATCAGACATGAGCTAAGTGTTACCATTCACGAATTAAGCACTAGTTAAAAAAAAAAAAACGTTAGATGGCGGACCCTTTATTTTTGACGAATTTTGAATTATTTTTTTTTTACTAAATATGGTGAACTGTTTTTAAGTTCTTCCAAATTATGTAGCGCAAGTGATTTAACTTTAGACATAACCATATATCGAGCTGATAGATAAAAACTAAGTGCAGATTTGGATTCAGCGTCCCAAATACCCTTTAAAACAGCATTAAGTTCTTAATCAACCAAAACCTTGCGCCCTTGTGTTATCAAAGAAGGAAACAAAGCATACCATTAATTTTCGGAAAAACTTTAGTTTTCCTTAAACTCCCAATTTTAGGTGTGTATTTAAGCTGTTGTCTCTGGCTGCACATATTTATATAAATAAGTAGATTCAACGCATCATTTATAGGTTTCTGCTTAGGCCTTCTAGACTTATATCTAATATTTCATAATGTCAACAAAAATCTAAAAAGCCTTAAGCGAAAAAAATCAAAAGAGCCGTTTTGATGATTACACCTTTTTACAAGTGTTCAACATTTTGCCAGAACCTCAAAACTTAAATGTTTTCTAACACATGGCATTCGTTTATTTTTCTTATGAAGCCTTTTCCAGATGTTTGCGAAAAATCTGTTTTTTTGCAGTTTATGAAGCTATTTCCATAAATCTTGAGAACGGATTTTTTGAATTACGCAAATTTTGGACTATTACCAAGATATATTTTTTCCATATCTTTACTGTACTTATCGGTTAAAAATCCGCTGATTTATACGCGTTTAGAATCAAAAGAATTGATTTTTTCTACGTTTTTTTTTTTTCAAAATTTAATATCTTAAGTGACTTAAAATTTAAATCGATGGAGATCTTCAGTTAATTTTTTTTTAACAAATACACGTATCTCTTTCTGAGCCCATGTTCTGTAACTCCTGCAGAGAGAAACTTTTCGATTGAAATGTGAGAAATGAAACAAAAATGCCATAAATTGAAACACTCACTTAACTGCGTCTGTAACATTGTTGGCGAGAAATAACTGTCACGTAAGGAAATTTCTCGCCTATATACTGAAAAAGTGTGCCTATAAAATTTTTGTGAGAAAGTTCCCGCTTTGAACTGTCAAATAAACTCGTAAAAACGGTGTAAAAAATTTTTAACACTAAAAAAAATAATTAAAAATGCAATTAATATTAACACGGAAGAGATAAGTATTTTGTTCTTGGCAGATTTTTCATTGTTTAATTATTTTGTTTTTAACATTTTCGAAAAATATACGAAGGTTTTCAAAGAAATTTTGTAATCAACAAACATTAAAGTCGCACTTTACATTTTTTGGTATAGACGACGGTTGGTTTTTCGCCGCCGTCGTTGAAAATTTTTCAATTTTAGTTAAATTTGGTCGCCGTCACAATATGTTTGACTGGCGTTCTCAACATTTGCAATTTCTAATCGGCTTCGAGTGGAATATTATGACATTCATAACGTAACGACGTAATCTATTTTGATAGTTTTCAACATGAGTTACAGACACACTTTTTCTCACTTTTCGAGAAACGATGGAATATTTTGTTTCCCATGTTTTCGATACGAGAAGTTCTCACCAAAGTTACAGAACATGGGTACTGATTTCAAAAGTAGTTCTGGTAAAGATAAGTGGTCCTCAAAGTATGCGGTATATAAAATGGAATATTTTTATGAACTTTAAACACAGTTTTGTTTTCAAAATTGTTCGATTTTAATTTCACTCGTTTTTTTTTTATTCTTCAGTATAAGAAATAACTTTTTGGGAGATTCAGTGGCCATGAATAAGGCCGAAGAACAAGCCAAAAATGCACCATCACGAAATAAAGTCGCTCGTTTACAGACATCGGGATCTGTAAGGATCTCGGAGTGGAAGACCGCTTGAAGAAAGATTACAAAACAATACGAACGAGTTCGGGAGAGAGTAAATGAGAACTCTGAAACAGCGACTCGTAATCTTGGCACTCAGCTTTAAATATCCAGTAGTTCACTGGGGATAATAATGGAAACAAAAATTATTGCTGTTTTCGTGCAATATAAAGGGTGGGCCATTTAAAATTTAAATCGGCTATAAGAAGAAGTACTGATTAATTTTAGTCGTGGTAGCAGTGATGCCAATAGTAGGGATTTTTCCGGAAAATTTAAAGCGTAGGGGCAAAAGGACAGAATTTTTATTTTAAGGGAAACGTAGGGAATTTTCAAAATATTATCTCATTTTCAATATATTGTGTAAAAAAACTTAAATATTCGTATTATTTTCATTTAAAAGTTTAAATGTTTCATATGCAACAGCATTTAAGTACAAATGTAGTATTTTTCAACCGAAGCCCTATACTATGAGCCCTAACAGCCTGGCAATCTTCAACAAGTGCCAAAAACATGTACGTTTATATTTTTGGGCGTCGAATATTCGGGCTCACTATTTGCATTCGTTCTCACATTCGCTTCAATGTGTGCGAATAAAAAAGGAAATATTTAGTGAATGAAATTTCTACATAGAAAATAAATTTGTTCAGAGAAAAAACTAAACTAAGAGAAATAAAATCATACAATATGAAATTCTTAAAAAAATTTAATAAAAACTTTTAAGGATGCGGAAAGATATATTTTTTTATATTCCTATTTAGGGGAACTGAAGTTAATTTTTTTTTAAATTATACAGCTCCTTCCCTTTTATTTGGTACCGAGTTTTATAAAAAATATTAGATGCTTATATTAAAAAATTATTTAAAAAAAATGTATTCTTGAAATGAAAATCAAACACGTAGTTTGACTTAGTTTTGCCTTTTGAAGGATATATAGTGACGTTTCCATCAAAAAGAAAAAAATTAAATTTTTCACACAGTGTTTTTTTTCTAATTGAATATTTATATGTTTGAGCATAGCATTGTACATATTTATTTTGGGTTTTTCTTATTCTTAACAAATACTTATATAATAAATGTTAATAAATGCTTTAATTATAATATTTGCAAAATGTTAACAGAGTATGTATTTGTTTGCCTGAAGATAAACCAATACAATTTTAACGTAGGGAATAGTGTAGGGATAATTTTGTTGGTTGTAGGGTAAAGAGGGAATTTTTTTATTGACACGTAGAGATTTTCTTGAAATTTGTATTGGCATCACTGCGTGGTAGTCATATGAATAATATTGTGTTTTATTATTTAATGACAAAATACCGTTCCAATAAAGCCATAAATTTTAAAAATAATAAGTGCTTTTTTATAGCCGTTTCAAATTTAAAATTTTAAATGGCCCATTCTAAACACATGAAACATGAAATTTTTTCGCAAGACTATGCAATCCGCTCAAGATTTTGTGAAAAATTAACTATATTATTAACGGATGATCCTGATTTTATAAAAAGAGCACATAAAAATAGTCGTGGTTTTTTGCTCATATCATTGTCATTTGTGGACCGATTTGTCTTTCCAGACTATACGTGATATAAGTATATGACACATTAGTCCCTAAGATATCTGGAGTCTTTGGAAACCCCATATCAATATACATACGCATAGACGGACAGACGAATATCATTAAAATAACTTTACTACGCATAGCCAGACGGAAAATATATATTTTATAGATATAGATTCATGATTGTGGTGAAGGGTAAAAAAATATTCACAATTTTTCGAAATGTATCCAACTCATACATATGCAGTGGTTTTTAGGTGGAATTTAACTCCTTTAAGTAAATTATGAATTTTTGGCAGCTTTTAATAAAATGTATGTCTCAAAAGAAAAAAATCATTATTGCAAATGAAACTCAAACTGGAACGTTTCTGGGAATCGATATTATAAAAATCTCGATTTTCCCTAATAGGCATTGTTTGTTTAAAAACCAGCCTTGTCTTGTCTCATTTGATTAGCATTAGAAAACTCATAGCGAATAAGTTTTCCTAAAAAAATAATTTCTCCTTAATATCTCTTCGTATATCTTAAAAAAAGAATACTTTTACGACATTTTACAAAAAAAAAACACATTTCAAATGACTTGTTAACAAAAACTTATGTTTAATTTTATGTTAATTGAGCAGTTTTATAGCGTTTTTTTTTTCCTTTTGTATGTTTGTTTGGAATTTCAAATAAAAGAGATTTAGTCATTTTTTATATATTTTATTTTTTATTTTCATAAGTTTTCTGTCAATAGTTGTAAAAGATATTTTTGTGTGTTCAGAAGAGGTGTTTTTCGTAGAGAGCCAATCAGCCATTTCAGTCGAACATTTATCTACTTCAGCTGGTGTTTTTATGACCATTTAATGTCTTGCATTTAATACAAAATCCCACATTAATATTTTCATATGTTTTGCTGATTTGTCTCCATATAATTGCTTTTTAATGTCTTATCTCTTCCAAATGTCAACGCATTAATGAAAACACTTAATGCTGGGGATTTTCATTAATTGTTTTTAATGATGTGTATTTAAGTTGGCCTTTTTTCCATACTGTCTTATTCCTTTGCTCTCCAAGTTTTATATCAATTTGGACAAATATTGTTTGTCACAATTATTGAAATATTTTTTCGTTGGAGTTTATTTATAAGTTTATTTATCTGAAAACATAGCGGTGGTAAAGAATTGTAGGTTTGACTATGTTTTATCTTAATTATATTTAAATGTGTTTAATTAAGTTGTCCTGAATGTAAAATAAATATTTTGCAATATCAATTTATAGCAGGTTATTTGTGGATAATTCAGCTGTAAAAGTTGTACTGGGTGGATGAGAAATTGTGCAAAAGTCTCAAAGTTAGAAATAGATAAATATTTCAGTGTTTGTATCAAAAATAAAAATTGGGAATTTAGCACGTCATAGAGAAATCTTAATAATGATAAAAAATATAGTTTGAGTGTTTTTAAATATTAAAGAAATTTTCAAAAAAAAAAAAAAAAAAAAAATCGTTTTAACTATAAACCTTTTTTTTAATACTGACATATTTTGTACAATGAAGACAACAACTTTTTCATCAACTTAACAGTAACAGCACTAAAGTCGTTATTTTAAAATTGTTCTTTTCATCGACTTGTTAAAATCTTAAGGCTTTATTACATTCTACTGGGGTATTTTACAAGTGAAGGTTAGCACACTAAGTTAAAAATGGTAATATTTTAAGTTAATATGTATTATGAAGGATGACCCTTCACTTGTTTTTAATAAAAACAAGTAAAAGTGCTATACTCGTATATGCCGAATCTTTAATACCCTTCACCTAACGTAATGCAACGTCTTAGATCACTAACCCACAAACACATATTATCAAACCTTAATTAAAAAAAAAAAATGTAAAGTGTTTTCCAAGAGTGGGCTTTATATGAGGGCTATGAGGCAAACTATGGACCTATCTTCATAAAATTTTGTGATCGTCGTATATCAATATGTGCATTCTTTTGAATTTGATTTTTTAACGATATTTCGAGTTGTTTAATGTTTATTATGAAACTTTTATCAATAGTCGCTTAAACATTTTCTATATTAGTAGGAAAGCAGATTTTAAGGATTTTTACGTTTGTGGTATATATAGAAAAGCAACCACAGGGGATTTTATGACAAAAATGTTGCTCAGTCATATATGAACCGATCTAGCTGAGCTCCAGCAGCAAAATTAAACGCAGCATGTGTAGAAGAAGTAAATCACAACTTAGTTTCCATAATTTCTGGGGTATTCGGAAACCCCATTTCAACAGATAGATGGAAACTTATATATACCCTTATCCTTTACATCACCCTTGTATGAAAAAACCACACAAAAGGAATCATTTTTTACAAGATAAACAAAAAAGTTGTTGATGTACACTAGAAAAACTTCTTGACTTTGTTAGCAATTTTAATTTTAAAATATTTTTTAGTAACGAAATATTTCAGAACTTACGTAAGTTACCCTCGTATGTAGTTTCTATGTAATTTGCACCAGAGACAACATTTTCTGTCGGCAAGTGTGAATATTTTTGATATTGTTTCGAACTGCATGCAAAATATGTTTTATAAAGTGAGTGCTTAGATAAAATACATACAGGCTTTGTATGGTTTGTTGTTGATCACCAACGGGATAAGTACATCATTAAGGCTTGGATTACAAACGAACTATGGTACCCCAGCAAAGTAGACAGACATTGCATATGTGTGAAAAACCTCACACGAGGTTAACTAACGTAAGTTTTTTTGAGGGTGACTCGAGGGTTATATATACCATTACTACCAATGAAGAAGGGTATACAAATTATGCGGCATAAACTTAAATGCTGAACATTAAAATTTTTTTTTTGTTGCAAGTAAATCGAATCGGCAGTTAGAATATTTCAAGAGCGGGACTTATGAAGGGCCTTTGGTTAATTATGGACCGGTCTTCACGAACGTTGACAGTGTGATTTCTAGTCATATGAAACTATGGCGGACTAAATTTTATTACAAACGCGTTTCGTTACGGTTTAACGCTTACTGAAGTGTTTTCCGAGAGTGGGCTTTATATGAGGCCTACGGCAAATTATGGACCGATCTTCGTGAAATTTTGTGGTATTTCTAGTCATATAGAACGAACTTGTGCAAAATCTTATTTCAATATGTGCATTCCTTTGCATTTGATTTTTTTTAACGATATTTCGAGTTGTTTAATGTTTAATATCAAACTGTTATGAATAGTCGGTTAAACAGGAAGGAAAGTAATGATATATTGTACGTGTATTTTTAAATGCTTATGCATTTTTTCTTTAATTATAGTGGTACATATATTCGATACGAATGTATATTAATATAAAGGTAATACATATGAATACTCATTTTTCCGGAATTACGCCGCTAGAGAATTCCTTTCAGCTCTGTGTGGTTTTAAAAAGTTGGTGCAACTGCACACTTAGCTCAGCTGGTAATGGCCAAATTACGCAGAAAATTTCGTTCCAGGATTATTTCAAGAAATTCAATCTTCCGGTGGTCCCCGAGGTCGCCTGGCCTAAGGGCGGGCATTTAAATTCAACTATCTTTAAGACTAATTAAACTATTTTTTATACAATTCAATGGGGTTTCAAATGAAAAAGGAATGAACAAATTCCATGCATTACAAAAAAAAAATAATATTTCCAGTTTCTTAGTGTAACAAAATTCTTGCAAAATTCATCAGCCAAAAATAGTAATTTAAAGGATTGGCATTCTATAAATCTGACATTAATTAAGATATCATAATGAAATTTGGCAGCTATGTAGATTAAAAAGTTCTTAAAGAAATGCCCTTAAACATTCCCTTTGTTAATAAAAAAAATAACATAAATCTAAATCTCAATGAAAATCATTTTTATACCAAATGCTTAAAACCATTAAAAGTTCAACTTTGACCTTTTCTTCTTTCCAGCAAAAAAAAAAATTCAAAAAATAAATATTTTTGGCCGATACAAATGATATTCAGCCACTTTGTATCGGTATTAACTTGAAGTTCTCTCTCATTTTATTGTTTTAATTTTCTTTTGTTTTTCATTTTCTGTTTACAAGATGTGTAAAATTTTTTGAAAGTGTGGTAGCATTGTTGGAAGAATAAGTGTCTATATGCGAGAGCATAATAAAAAACTTTCTCAAAATAAAATAGATTTAATTTCTCAACGGCTTTCTCGACGCAGTTCAGTTTGAACACTTATGTCGATTTCTTTTCTGAGAAAAATGTTGCATAAATGGTACATGCTCTACACAAAAGAGATAGAGCATGTATCATTTATGCAACATATTTCTCAGAAAAGAAATCGCCATTACTCTTACCTTAGTATACCCTCTTTACAACTTGTTATGGAGGGTATAACAGAATTAAAATAAGTCAATCAAGAAAGTATAGTCGATCTAGCGTAAAACGCAGTATTTACAAATAAATTTTCGAGAACGTACCGGCAAATCAAAATTATGTAATTATGTTTAGATTCCTTATGCCAATTTAAACACATATGGGCATTGCCTCCCAATGGTCAACCAGGATGCAAAAATAAAATGTTGATAATCATCGTATTTTATTGTTTATAATTATAAAAAAGTCTAAGTTTTTTTACATGCAAAAACAATTGGTTATGTTTGCACTCTTTCTTTAAAATCTCTCTATTACAACCAATTAAGAAGATAAAAGTACAACGAGAACAAAAAAGTTCGATTAAGGGTAATTAACGGTTAAAATATATGGAATAATCGTACGTTCGCGACCGGTACTTAAGCCTTTTTTAAACAAAAGAGAGATATTTTATTGTGCAAAAACTGGATAGAGACCTTCATTAATACACTTTTAAAATAAATTAATCACTTTTGAATATTCCGTTCCATTTCGTAGATTTTTACATTTCATTACTGTCAGCCAAAGTTGACTTCTATTTTGCGTGTTTATTACTATCATTATGAAAACTTAAACTCGATGTAATCAATGTTTTGCACTAAATAAAGAGCTACCAAAATGCTATCGAATAGCAAAAAAAAATATGCTAGGAAAAGTTTTGTTTTCTATATTATTTGTACATCAAAAGCGTACGAACGTACATTCGTGACCCCAAGAAATGCCTAATTTACCAATTTTTATCAAAATATCTTAAACATTTGGACCAGTACTTTGCACACAAGCTTTACATAACGAGCCAAACGGACATCGTTAAATCAGCTTAAAAATTAATAATCCATTGTATTCCTATAGTAATCAATGTAATATTTTAGGAATAAAAACACTTGAGGAAAGGAGATCGATCCAATCTATTTTGTTCTTATTTGATATAATAAATTATAACATAAAATGTCCTAATTTATTAGCACTAGTAAATGTTAAAGTTCCTTGTAGATCTTTAAGGTATCTCACATATTTTGATATTGGATTGCATAACACTTGTCAGATCTCAACTATTGTTTAATAAATTAAGTAAAAATGTTATATTAGATTTTAGTTTTTCTTAAGAAAAGTTTAAAGACTTTATAAATAAATTGAATTGAATTGAATTGAATTGAAAAATGGTTCTAAGTCGATCGAATTACTTAAAGTTGGGTCTTGTATCAATATTTTATTCGTGTTCGTCATACATCATCACAAATGCATAATACCCCCTCCATTATGTTGGCTTGTGTATAAATAAACAAAAATATTAAACTGGATTATACGAGTAACTTGGAATTTTAGTCGTGTTAGCAACCCCACTAAAAATGGTTGAACAAACGAAAATAAAAAACTCTTGATTTTAATGCAACATTAATTTAAATTTATTTTTTATAAAAGAGGAGAAAGAATAAATTAAGTTAAATTAAATATTAGAAGTAAAAATCATAAGAATTTAGAAAAATGATTTACAATCACAGGCTGCATGCAACATATGTGACATCTGTTGATGTCTATTCTTTCACCTCAAAATGCGTGTGAGTTACTTTGGTGCTCATGTGAATGTGTATATATTTCTTGTAGGTATACAAATACAAATTATTAACATACTTGTCGCTAGTCGGTTCATTTATCTATATAGATGCACTTAAAGAAATAATATGGTAAAAAGGCTTGAATGAGTTTAGTTTTTGTTTTAATTGATAATGCGCTGTATAGCAATTTCGTTTTTCGTTTGATGAATGTAGTTGGTTTAATGTTAACGATTCTCCAACAAAAGTCTACCGTCTAGTCTAATAAAGTATACGCACCATGAGATTTAGTAGTCCTCGAGAAATTATAGTTTTCAGCTTAGTAGAGCTTCGAAACCATTGAAAACAAATTTGTAGTTCTAGTCGCGGGCAAAAGGGATCTTAAAGATAAGGACTTAAAGGCCGGGATTCACTATCCTACATAATCGTACGATTCATTTACACGAGACTCTGATGGAATTTATTCCGACATAAAAAAAATGTTTGCAAAATCTGCTGTCAATGCCACACTATTCCACAAAAGATGCAAATTCAAATGACTCAGCGACTTTGCAAGAAAATGCAACTCTGATCGCATAGAATCTATCATTTTATGAAAATTTTCATTAACATTTGCAAGACGAACAGACTTGTCAAAAAATCTGTCACTCAATTCATTTCTAAGCCACACTATCATACTTTATTAGCACACACCACTTTTTTGACAACTCGTACGACTGTATAGGATAGTGTATCGCCGGCTTAAAGAATTTTTAATATCCTGCAACCATAATCGGAGTTCAGCCTCCTAATAGGTAAATTCATGCGATGTTGCTTAAAATATTTTTTTGGAGATTATATATCTCCAGCACCTAAATGTTTATGTGCTCAGGTCATGATCTAGAAAATCATGTACGAAAATCCAAGACCAGTTAAACTGTGTTGGAAATTTTACCCCAGTCACCTTATAGTGCAGAACTAGCAGACCCATCCGATCACCATTTAGTTTTATCGATTACTGACGCTTTCACGGAAATTGGCTTTAATAAGGATACGAGTATTTGAAGTGGCGTTAAATTGTTCTTGCCTCAAAAATAAGCAGTTTTTTTGGCGCGAAAACAATGTGTTGGCAACAAAATTTGAGAAGGTCATAGTCAACGACCTTAAATCTTTGGATAAATTACCTGATTACCTTTGGATAAATTTCACAGTAAACACCCAGCAAAAACGTTACTTACTTGGTAACTTAGCAAGTAATGTATAAGTAATGTAATGTATAAACACTACTTATTGTTCGGCTGAATTACTACTTATTTTTGCTCGAGTTGTCCACATACTTCCGTACTTACAATACACTTACAAGAAATGGAAAATATCTAGTTATAACTATCAGTATATTAAATTTTAAGTTCTTATAATATACTTACTAGAAGCTAAAAAATAACTAGTTATTATTTAGCAGCCAGTAAGTCGAAGAGTCAAACAGATCCACCGACACAGTAAAAGAATAAATTTTAATATTTTTTAGACCCCTTAATTGCTTAAAAAAAATTCTTCGAATATTTTTGATTAAAGCCGATTGTAAAATTAAACAATTGGCGCAAGTAATAGACCTAATAAATTATTGTTGTGCTCGTTACCAGTAAGTAAATATTCAGTACTGAAAACAACACAACTAATAAGTAGTTCTTCAGCTGATTATTAGTAAGCAAATATTCAGTAGCGAAAATAATAGAAGTAACATGTAGGTACTGAGGTCATTACTAGTGGGTACTTATTTAAGTTTTCAGAATAAACACAATCGTAATGAAAACTACTTACCAGATAACGTATGAAATAACTACTACCTGTTACCAAAATTCAGAAAGTTTTTCCTAGGCACTCAAAAATTTTCACAAAAAAAGAACTAAACAAAGTGAAATTTAAAAAACAATATAAACTTTTATCTTCGGTGAAGTGTACACAAATACAAGGCCCCTATTATGAATTACATTCGAAAAACAATTTTCGCTGACTGTTGAAAATTGACTTTCGAATGTGAAATTTATATTATGAGTTGACAGCACTGTAGAAAAGTGAAATGAAATCTCGCAGGAACTTAATTACTTGGGACCACCCGTTACAATTTTTGTTTATGTTGCCGCTGTAAAATTGTATCCCCCAGGGGCTGTAGGGAGCATGTTAAGAATATTTCACCATCTGGTGTCACGTCCTCGGGAGAAATCAGGTGCACTCAATACATGGTATTGTGTACAGCTCAAAATTAATATTTAAAGATCTTTTGAGATTGCGAAAGAGATCCTATCTGGTACCAAGAGCGACAGTAGCCCCTCTTTCTTAGGTCTGACCATTGGTGAGGCCTCCGAAAGGATAGTTTCTATAAAAGAATGCTTTTCGCCACAAAAAGATTGCTTCTGCTAAGAGCGTACTTTTCTTTAAGAATGAAAATTTTTACACAGAAAGATATAATTTTTACATTAGAATAACATTTATTGAGATTTTTAAACTGGGTGCTGATGATAAGACGAAGGGAGAGGATAATGAAAAGAATGAAGAAATTGAAGAGAAAGAGGAATGGAAAAGGAGCAGTGAATATGTAGAGGAACGTGAGAATGGTTAAAGAATGTTGATTAGATGAAGGGAGAAGAGGACGAAGAAGGCGAAAAAATAGAAATCGAAAAAAGAGTGAATATGTAGAACAAATTTTTTTTCTTATGTATTAATTGAATTTTCATACAATATGAACAAACAACATACATGGACATACTGCATTAAAAATTTAATTCATTCAAAATGAATTAGTGATGACAATAGATAATTTGAGACTATTTTTTAATGAAGAGGAGATTAAAAACTTTTTGGAACACGAAGAAAAATTGGTAACAAATTTCAATGAAAGGGTCAAGCATAGACGTTAGAAAAAGTTTGAAGAACTTAGGAATATACAAAGGAAGGAACTAGGAATAAGATTAAACAAAAAATGGTTTGTAAACAAATCTAGCATTAATAGTCCAATAGACACACAGTGGGTTCTTTCTTTAGGACACAAACCTGCACTACCAATTAAAAGGGACAAATTCCCGACTTTGAAAATTATAACTGAGGAAGACGACTTAGTACATACATTAAGTAGTAAAGAAGAACAGGAAAAGGCCAGAACAAAACTTACAACAAATGTTGATAATTATATTAATAAAATAAGACTGAATAAAAGGGACAAATTCATTCTTGAAAAGATAAAGGAAACGGAACAATTATTAAGACTTAATAGGGAAATTCTTATTTTAAATGCTGACAAGGGTAATACTACAGTAGCTTTGGATAAATGTGATTATTATATGAGGATTAATAATATTGTGCAGGACAATTTGACATATAGGAGATCAAACAAAGATCCCACAAATAAATTACAAAAGATGAATAATGATATTATTCAAGAACCTTTCAATAAAAACATAATCACATCTTCGGACAGGAACAGACTTAAATCCAAAGTGGCAATTGCTCCAAGATTGTATTGAGTTCCTAAAATTCATAAAAGAGAATATCCGTTAAGACCAAGTTGCTCAAGTATCAATTCTCCATCATATGACCTTTGTAAATATATTACAACAATTCTTAAGAACGTAACTGTAAATTCTGAATATAACGTAAAGGACTCTATTCAATTTAAGGATACCAGTAGATCTTGCTATGGATATAATAGGGGAAAAATGGAATATAATTAAGGAATTGACTAAAATAGAAAGGGAACTATTTTTACGTATTCTTAGATTCTGTTTAATAGATAATAGATATTTTCAATTAGATAATAATTTATATATTCAACAAAAAGGACTTCCAAGGGGATTACCAGAATCACCAATTATAGCAGATATTTTTATGGAGAAATTATTAGATACTTGTATTTCAAAATTGACTATTAAACCAAAAGTTTTGACATTATTATTGAAGAATCGGAAATACAAAATGTTTTGGAAACTTTTAACTCATTTCACCCGGACATTAAATTTACTTTTGAGAAGGAGTGTAACTTAAAACTTCCATATTTAGATACTTTATTGATAAGAAGAAGGGAAAGATTATTAATGGATTGGTACTAGAAACCTACTTTTTCTGGTAGAATTATTAATTATTTCTCCAAACATCCCAGGAGAGTTATAATTAATACTGCAAAAAATCTTATAGAAAGAATACTGAGAATAAGTGACTTGGAATTTCATAGCAAAAATTTGAAGAAAATTAAAGATATTTTGAGGGATAATTGCTTTCCAATGGAACTGATATTGAATTTAATAAGACAATACAATAACCATAGGGCAAACAAGTCGGGTATAATTACAGAGCCGAAAATTTACAAATCACTAACTTATATTCCTAAAATATCGGAACGTTTAAAAAAGTCGAAAATATTTGACACAAAGACATATAAACTAACATAAATCGTATAATACAATTGGTAAATTATTCATTAAAACAAAAGTTAAAGTACACAAGTTGGAAATGTCGAATGTAGTTTATAAAATACCTTGTAAGGTTAATATTGTTGAACAATGCAATAAAGTATATGTAGGTACGTCAAAGAATAAACTGAAAACTGGAATTGCAGGTCACAAATCAAATCAAAAATTTAGGGATATTTCATCACAAAAAACATCATTAACAACCCACTGTGCTAGATTAAATCACTCTCCGGACTTTGAGAAAGTATCAATTTTAAACATAGAAAAATATTATAAGCGCCGTTATATGCTAGAAATGTTACAAATCATTAAGGTACCAGAATTGTTAAGGATTCATTTTAAATCGGACACGGAAAATGTGGCACAAATTTATAGACATTTAGTTTATAAAAACAAAACAGGAAATTAAAAAAAAAATTTTTTTAGAATGTAATAGAATATTTTTACAAAATTTTTTTTTTTTAATTGTAAATAATTTTTTCTATATGACAATTTTTATTGTTTTGTCATTATTTAAAAAAAACGTTAGTTTAATTGCTAAATTGTTTTCCCTGATGATGA
The DNA here is from genome assembly GCA_943735925.1 of Pollenia amentaria. Lineage (NCBI taxonomy): Eukaryota > Metazoa > Arthropoda > Insecta > Diptera > Polleniidae > Pollenia > Pollenia amentaria. Next base: position 177,943,607 of record OX031007.1, on the reverse strand, counting down.
TACACATTGCTGTATCGAAATATTGGAGTTATAAAATAAATCTAATAAAAATTTGTATATAAAAAGAAAAAAACCTCAAGCTCAATAAGTAATACAATTTTTAAGCACTTTTTAAAGCATTTTTTTTTGTCATATTTTAGAATTTTTTTCACAAAAATCTAGCATTTTTCCTTCATTAAGTTTTGGCAACACTGGTTTTGATAGAGTTGTTAACAAATACACTAAAACATCTTTGTTTTATTTATTTATTTCATTAAGTCTATGGAAAAATCCTTACAGACTATTACAAATTAAAAGTTTCAGTAATTAAAAAAATACAAGCATAAAAAATTTCATATACTGGTATTCAGACGAATTAATTCAATGAATTTAAATATGATATTATCGGGTATGTGATCAAAATCGATCGATTTCAAAACAAACGTTTTCAAAAGGTGTTATGAATTTCGAGCGATTTAAAAATCAATTTCTGAATTAAATTCTTAATTTTTTGCTTAAAATGCAGTAAAATTAATTCATGTGATACACAATTTAAAAGAATATGGACAGGAAATAAGAGGAATATGTATAAGAAATCCATTTTAAAAGATTCTAAAATCTATATTATCGATTTCAAATCGTTTCGTTTTCCAAATCGATTTCCGTCACATACCAGAATATCACTCTTTATAAATTTAAGGTTTTTACTAAAGTCGATATATTTAAAATATAACGAAAATCATCACATACACCATGAATAGGATACTATAATGCCTTGATAAACGCACAGGTACATTAAGATTAATTCTTCCCAGAATTGACACTACCGTTTATTAGCTTAAGTAGAAAAAGAGCATTTAACATTTTCCGATGACTTTTTAACGTTGGTAATTTGATAAGTGCGAGACAGTTTACATAGGATGGTAATCTTATGCGAGGGTCCTGACCCAAGCCACGAAGACAGAAAAATAAAAACCGGTTTTGAACTGACTCGATTTTGTTAGAGTGTACTGTGTACTGTGGATCCCCTAGCACGGATCCGTATTCAAGAATCGGTCGACCCAAAGCGGTAAACAGTTGGTAACCTAAGGATCTGAAAACTCTTTAGACCACCTTTTTATAAATCCCAGGACACCAGTAGCTTTGTTAGCTGTTAACGTGATGTGATTCCTGAAATCCAACCTTCTATCAAAATATACTCCTAAATAATTCATTGAATCAACCAGTTCAAGTATAGAGGCATTCATAGTATATATGCCATTATTTGGAGACGTTCTTGAGAAAATCATATCGTCGGTCACAGGTTGACAACTCTTAACTCACTTTTAAATTTTTTGAAATTGTCAACTCGTATTATTTATTTTAATCTGAAATTATTTCAATACCTTTGTTTTCTTTACACCATCTTACAATAAATATCTCCTACTAATTTTGTTTTTTTTTTTATTTACTTCCAACACGGTTTAGTAACGGAGTAATAACGTTTTTTTTTGTCTCCTGAAAAGTGCAAAAAAACATGTTAAGAGTTGTCAACCTGTGACCGACGATATATTAAAATTTTTTTACATTAAGTTCTATTAAATTATCGGTACACCAAGATGTCAAGTAATTAATATCATTCTGCAGAAGTATTTGTTGATCTATATTGTTAAATGTGATAAACATTTCTAAAATCGTCTACATACATCAGTGTGTTGGAATTTTTCGCAACAGAAGGAAGATCATTTATAAATAGAGTAAATAAGAGCAGCCCAAGATGACTGCACTGTGGCACTCCAGATAAAAAATCTATATAGTTAAAATACGTTTTACGGAACTTTACACATTGCTTTCTATTTTTTTAATAAGACTCAATTAATTTCATAAGCAAAGTGCTAAATCCTAATCGATTAAGCTTATGAATGGGTAAGTTATGATTTACTTTGTCAAACGCTTTACTAAAATCAATGTTAGTAGCGTCGGTTTGTATGCCAGCTATAAATCCTTCGGTAACTAAAGTTGTAAATTCTAGAAAATTTGTGATTGTTGATCGTGATTTAGAGAATCCATGTTGGAATGAAGACAATACAGATAATGCCTCATATGATAGTGTATCGTATAACAGTTTTTCAAACAGTTTTGGTATAACACTACAGCAATTCCTCGGTAATTTGAAAAACTGTAAACTAATTTATTTAATAATAGGGGGTTTTTTGGTTGGGCTTTAAAAAATCTGGATACAACCCATATTTTCGTGATTCCTCATGAGCACTAACAATTCTTGTAAATCAAGAAAAATTCAGGCCGACTGGCAAGCCTAATAAAAAATGAATGCGAAATAAAGATGAATAGCAAAGAATTAAATCATATACAATATGTATAAATAAAAACTTAAGCCTGATCCATGTATGATGAATGAAGTTTGAGTGTGGAATGAAGAATCCCCCAAGGACAAAGCGAGTATCGATCGCTCCCCCACAAGTATGAAGCATGAGTGATTACAGATTGGAGTATGTGTGAAGAATGGTGAACGGAGAACAGATTTATGAGCTGATAAAGATGGTGACGAGGAAGACTGGCTAGGCTCATAGAAATGCACTTTTAAAGAAGATGCTTTTTTTATGAAAGGACACTTTCGGGAATTACGTGGGGTCTGTGGTTTAAGCCCAAAGTCGTGGTAAGAGAGATCGACTCTTGGGAGAGTTTGGCCTTAGGGCCGGATCATTCCTAGGTGCAGTTGCTATATAACAGATGCTGCCGACCATTCTAATGGCACTGAGATTATATAGCTTCAGATACTAAGCAAAAGGCGAGTGTTACCACTATTGTTACCACTGCGTGTAAGTTGTTCTCACACACAGGGGCGGATGGTAAAAGATTGTTTATTCACCCAGCGGTTTAGAACACCGTGAGATTTGGCCAACACGGCAGTTGCTCAAGTAAATCTTTTCTACCCATGTATAATTATATTTGGTACATCCTTCCATTGCAGAAACCGTGGGCTATGAAAGGCCAAGCATATTTTCATTTCCAAGGCTGAGTTGATACAATCACTTCCATAAGCATAAAACTGTTGCCAATTTGAACATGGTTCGGCTTTACTTACGTTGTAATGTTCTTTTCAAATATATTTAAAGTATATCTTAATCTGTTCTTGCTTCTGCCAATTCCAGTAAGCGTTCATCTTCATCAGCTGAATTTTCAAAACACAATTTCATCGTGGTGATATTTAAGTTTAATTTTATTTTTTTTTTAACTTGTAGACAGAAATTTTTTTATTTGCAGTGCCAGCTGATAGAAATCAGTAGAATTTACAAAGTTCTTTTTTTTATCGAATGTGAGCCATAATACCAAATTCGGTTGATAAGCTATTTCGACTACAGTCGAAGATCAACTTTAGTTCATAATAGGCACTTTGGTTTTTGTTATCTTTTGGTTCTTATAAAAACCGAATTACGGAATAAAAAGCCTTCAGTGTATTCAAAAATATTCTTTTTAACCCAAGTTTTCTCTCAGTGTAGTTATACATATATAAGATATTGGGTGAGAAGAATAGCGAAATGTGAACTGAATTTCACTTACGTATGCTTTTTCGAAAACACCATAAAGGCTTAAGAACCGGAAGTTATACATGGAAGTTCCTACTCCTGCTTTAATAGAAAAACATTGAAAAAAAACACAACGTGAAAGTCAATTTTTTTGGAGTTTTATTTTTTTTTGGTTTTGCTCTAGTGAATTGCAAAGCGGCTTCGTTTGTTAATATTTTCTTTCATCTGCAACGATGGATGGCATGCAACATTTTTCTTTTTTATTTCAATGAGCCACAACAGTTGATAACAAACATTTTATAGCATTTGAATTTAAACAGACTCACAAGTTTGTTTTGGCTGCAAAGCCAAACAAAAGGCCACCAATATGGAAAAACTTAATTTCATTTGCTTATGATACTCGTCGTAGTGTGTAGCGTGAGAACTTCAAATCTATATTCAATTCCATTTAATTAATCATAATTCATGTTAAACTTTTCTGATAAAATAAAACGTCTATAGAATACTCATAATTTTTAGTAAATGCCACGTGTTTGACATTACATATGACTAAGTGCATTTTTATCAATTTTAGTGGAACACCTTAGTTAACGTTTTGTTGCCATCAGGGGCCTTAATTACTATTGACAGAGGTATTAAGCGAATACGATTTTTATTTTGTCATGATACCCTTTTCGGTAACAATCGACAATTAATTCCAGTTGTCTGCTAATTAATTCTAATTGTATTAGTAAAATTGTACGGCGGTAACCCTTTCTGCTCTAGTCCATTAAATTATTACGCATCCTGACTCTCCCCTGGCACACTTTTAGCATTATGAAGTACATAGAGTGTTTGTTGTTTAGTAGAACAGAGTTCTGTGAGAGAACTAGTGCAAATGCAAGGAAATTAGTCGAAGGGTTAATTATAGGTGATAAAGAATTGGACTGTACGCTATAAAAGTACTTTTTTAACAGAACGTACCTATTTTTGGCACATAGAACTAGTAGCATTTTCAAACCCTTTAATGCTTCTTAAGTTGTCAAATAAAAGTTGGTTTGCCTGTTTATATTTCATTCGTAAAACTGCTTTGGGACTGCTTCTAGATCAATCGAGGTCTTGTGGATGAGGCTCCAAATACCCTGGTGTTATGACTACATATGAGGGGCTTAAAGGACAAGGGGTTTAAGTGTTTTTTTTTTATACTCAGATTACATATGGAATTAGTAGGCTTAGTTCAGAGAAGTTCAGAACACAAGAGGTGAATGTGGAATTCTCATCCGTTAGCGAGATATGAAATACCTGTTTCCCTTAGAGCACACTTCCAAAACGTCAATGGCTTTGTATTAGAACAGAGTATAATGTTTCATAACGCCGCAGTACAAAATATATACAATGACAAAGGACGTCAGCCGGTGTATATGGGCACTTAATCTTAATTTTTTTAAAAAGGGACTTAAGTCCCTTAAGCTTTAAGCCCTTCATATAGTTTACCAAGAACTTAGTTTTCAAATTAAAAAAAAAGAAAATAAAAAATGTTTCTATTGTTTAACTTTAGAAAGAAAGAACCATTGGGTAAAATAATAAACGTACTTAATTACCACTTTTTGTGAAATTATTCACATTTATTTGAAAACAAAAGTGTGTCTATGAGTTGATGTTTTGTTGACTTGTATCTGCTTCACATACTACATGGAACACACTTGCCACTAAATATCGAGTACGTTCAAAAGGGGTGGTATTGCTGTTGTTGTTATTTCAGCGCCATAATGTTGTTTATATTTCAATTGTAATTGTGTTGTTTTTACTCTGGTAATATTTTTATTAACACCGCCGCCATATGTTGTAATGTTTATATAATTTTGGTTTGTTAGCAAATGTTTGACATTTAACACTTTGTGCTATGGCACTGAAGTTGTCTGTCATTTCTGTAAATAAGTTTTCAAATAAAGTGTAATTAGTTTCGTAAGTAATTAATCATTTACAATAAACCAAAAGGGTTTAGGAAAAATTTAACTTCACAACTTTATAAAATGTAATTAAAAGTCGACTTTTTTTTTACCCACAAAGGAACAATTTGGGGAACTTTTTTATTTTAATTGAAGGGCTTATTGCAGTAACATCAGAAGCCAACAGTGGTGCAAAACTGGGGTTTTTTGTGTGTTTTTCCTAATCCCCCTCAAAAGATTTTTAAGCTATTTTCCAATTAGCTTCTGACTTGGGCAATAACTGACTTTTTTTATTTCAATGTTTTTGCTAAATATATTTTCAAATAGAATCTGGAAATTATTTCTTTTCAACTTTATTATATTCAACATTTTTTATTTTTCGAATTTATTCTATGAGCTAAATTTCAGTTATGTATTTTACAAAGCTTTTTTGTAATAGTTTTATCATCTTGTATCTTCCTGTTACATTTTACTGGCCGTAGCTTGCCATAAAATGCATTGCATTCCGCTAGGGTCTAATAATTGTACATTTTTCTGTACATACAATATACTTTATTGGTATCTAAGATATTGGTATCTAAGATATCTAAGGTAAAATGTAACAGGAAGATACAAGATGATAGCCTGGTAGTGTATAAAGTCATTCCTAAAAATTTAAGGAATAGAACTAATACAAAAAAGCTTTATAAAATACATAAATAAAATTTAGCTCATATAATAAATTCGAAAAATAAAAAATTTTGAATTTAATTGTACCAGTAATTTGTTTACCACTAGTAGTTATATGGTTATAAAATCATAATGAAATTTTCCTCTTTTTCAGGAGCAATATGTTATGGTTCAACAACAATTATAATATTAAAAATTATAAATATATTATTGTAATTCCATCTTCGGAGGCAGCCATAATTTGATAGAAAAAAAACTAAAAAAGTACAATTTATTTATTCGGCTGATCCGAATCTTTGAAACTCCTCCACCCATAGTAAAAGTATTCCAGGATTGGGCTTTATATTTAAAAATGTTTAACGAATATTAATAAAAACTGCACAGTATTTAAATTTATTGCAGTATTAGGCGTGTTAAAGTTTTTTTTTATTTAATGGAGGGCTTATATGGAGCCTTACGAAATTTGGCGGAGTAGATTCTTATGTTATGAAACTATGACAGACCATACTTAACATATGGATTTTTAACTCATTGCCTACTTAACATTTTCTGCTGGATTTTAATCCCAAAGTGCTTAAAAAACAAGAAAAGATTTGGTTACAAAATTGTTCCTTTCGGTTGAGTCTTTCGAAAGTAAGCGTATTTTCTACAGACGGACGGACAGACATACGATTAAAGCTCAACTTAGAATAACTCAAGAACCGAGAATATTTATATAAACTTTACGGGGCTTTAAATGAATAATTACAAAGTTTAACACGAAATAATATACTTAGTATACCCACATTCGGCACTAGTGGTGGAGGCTATAAAACAAAGAAATGTGCTCCAAAAAATATATAAAAACAAATCATGAATATGCATCCAAAAATCTTCGATAAAGGTTTTATACCTATTTCACACCATGCGACAAGTCGCACAGAAATAAAGGGTGATTCATCGGGCTGTTTGATTTTCAAAAACTGCTTTGTCGTTTTTGTTCAGTACCGTTTGGCAAGTCATCATGGAAAGACTCGCACCACAACAGCGTCTCCAAATTGTGCAGCTGTATTACGAAAATCTGCGTTTTGTGGCATCCAACATTACTCGTATTATTTGCCAGATACCAGTCGCTATGCTCGAACAAGTCCCCCAAAATTGGACCTTTCGAACGGACCCCCTCAGACTTAGTCATGGCCAACATTTACATGATATAATTTTTAAACAGTTTATGCCATAAATTGTTCTTTTAACCGATAATAACAATTTTAAGTTCACTTTCAAATTTATGTGCTTTATTTTACATTATAAATCAAACCTCACGATGAATCACCTGATATTTCATGAAACAAAAAATTAGGATGAGGGCGTTGAGACGCTTGCGGTGTAAACAGTATCGAACGAAGTGTAAAATCAAGCAACAATTTGATGTTACTATTTTATATGCATGTCAAATTGTAGTTTATGACTTGCAACAAGAAGCGTTACGTCTGAATATGTACGAGCTTTCGAAGGAACACCAAGAGAAAATATTAATTATGTAGCAAGGTTCAGTCGCATAGTCTGAAACAGGCATTAGTAAATGGTCGACTAAAAAAAAAAAAAACAATTGTTACAATCAGCTTCTAAATTAAAATGATGAAGTGTTTTATCAATTAAAATAATGGTTTAAAAAGTATTTCAATTTAATTAATGTGATAATTGAATCAATTATTTTTTTAGTTGAAAGAAAACTAAAAATTTAATATTGAGTTCATTAACATTTTAGTTGTTTTGAAATAAATTTTTAATTAAAATTTTAATTAAATAACAAAAAGTGTTAATTGACTCTTTTCGTTTAAAATCAAATAATTTAAACATGTAGAGTTGTTGTTGGGAATTGTCAATATTTATTTAAATAAATTAACACATTGTTTGGAATGGCAAAGTTTTTTGATGATTTTCTAAGTAAAATTAAAAATATAATTTATTGAAAAAAAATATTTACAATTTTACAATTTTTAATAATCAATATAATCATTTTGGTGATAGGTGCAAAATCAACAACTTGTTTGCTTGATATTATGAATTTGGAATAAATTTGGTGATTGGAGAAATTTAATAATTTTTTCTGTGTATGTTTTGAACTGGTGGATGGCAAAGGCCAATATGTTTGTTAGAAATCTGATTGGTTAACTGAAAAGTATGCACTCATATGCAAGTAGAGACTATTTCCAGAAATCTTGCGAAACATACAACGACATATTTTTTAAGCAAAAAACTTGAAAACTGGCCTTGGTTTAATCGAAATAATAAGTAATTGAAAATCAATTTTTATAATAAAAATAGATTTTTGCAGTTTTTTTTTAATATATTTGAAAATTTTCTAGAAACTGTTTAAAATTTTTTTTTTAAAGCTCAAAAAACTTCTTTTTTTATATGACTCATAATGTATTTTTCCGCTTAACGTCCAAAAAAACCCAAAAATAAAATTAAAGAAATAATAATCCAATTCATTCAGTTATTCCTGCTAACTGTCGCTTTTTTCTAGTTTTTCTCGTATAGTGATTTTTTTTCTTTGGCGCCTTTATGACCATTGATAACTGGATTTTCTAGCGGTATTGTTTTCAAATCAAACAGTTTTATTAGCGTATCGTTTATTTGGCCACCATTTATTTGTTTTTCTTTCGTTTTTGCCAATTGTAGTGTCTCTTATCTGTTAAATTACTTTTAGAAATCAACAATAAGAACTAATTTATTTATTTATGTTAAATATAAACATTTATTAAAATAATATAGAATCAAAATACGGTAAGAAAATTTATAAATAGACTTAAAATCATAAGCGAAATCAAGATTGGGGAAAAATCTAGTTTTGCATAAGAAAAAACCCAAGTGTTTTTTTTTTGTCTAGAAAAACTTTTGCTAATATAATGATTTGTATTTGTATTTATTTTTTATTTTTTTTTGGAAAATATTCTTAAATACAAATTATAGTATTGCTAAATGCTGAAAAGTTAAAAGCAAAAGTTCTAATTTCATGATTATTGTTAATTTGTTTAAATAAAAATTTTCATGATTCGATTTTACTTTAAGTTAAAATTTTTGGTTGGTTGCTATTGAATTAAATTTACTCTATAGAAGGGTAAGAAACGAAAGTTTCAATACTGCCAATATTTTATTGTTGCGAAAGGACAATTTCTCAAGGAAATAAAAAATTTTAAAGGGCATAACAAATATTTATCTTCAATGTTTTGGACCCTAATATCTGTGGTTTTCATGAGTGTCTTAAAATGAAATTTTTAGAAGTGCCGAAAAACCATTCTACATCAAAATATGGAATCAGTAAACTTGGTTATAACGTTAAACAATCGGAATTGGTTTATTTTTTTTTCCAGAAATTTTTAGAACCATGTAAAGAGCGTTTAAAATTAATCAATATGTCATAAACATCTCATAATCGAAAAAATGGACATACGCGCTTACCTAAGAAAACCACATTTGTATAAGACTTGCAAATTAGGACTAGGATCAAATGATATAAATCAAACTCCATGGTTGCATAAATGTTGAGTGAATAGTATAGAACAAAGTATTGTTAAAGTTTACTCTAGTCGATGAGTAAGCAGTTGTTCAGCAAATATTATTTAATAAGCCTGAACTCTCCGTTAAGTAACAATTTTTCAAACGTCCAGTGTCACAGTGTCCATGGACGTTATGACGCTAAAAAACTGTCATAGTGCCCATGTACACTATGACAAGTCTCTGCGTAGTCCGCTTACGCTCAGGGATAAGGCCGATTTTAGAGGGTTTTCTTAGCGAAGCCGGTACTTTTTATACCATAGAAAAGAAAATCCTTGCGCCCGGCCGAAGGCCAGCTGTTCAGAGAAACATTAGATAGCGAAGCCTTTATGTGTTATATCATAGATGAGAAAACCCTTGCGCCCAAAAGCGTTTTCGTTATATATTTAATATATACGTAGCTCTTTTTATACCCTCCACCACCACTGTGCTGAATGAGGGTATACTAAGCTTGTCATTCCGTGTGAAACTTTTTTATTATACATCTAAGACCCCATAAAGTATATATATTCTGGCTCCTTGAGTAATTCTAAGTCGATTTAGCCATGTCCGTCTGTCTTTCCGTCTGTCCGTCTGTTGAAAACACGCTCACTTTTGAAAGACGCAAAAGAAAAGAACAAACTTGGTCTCGAATTGCTTGTAGTTAGGGATTGAAATCCAGTAACATCGGTTCAGTAGGATCAAAACTATGAGTCAAAATGTGGAACCACCACCTTGAAAAAATTGATAATTTTGATACAAAAACTAACATAAATGGTTTATTAATGCACGGAATGACATACAATTTTGCTCGAATTTGGTTTGTACGACTGCAAATCATACTGGTAAATTTCGTGACGATCGGTCTATAATTTACCATAGGCCCCATATAAACCCATCTCGAGGAAAACAGTTTAGTACGCCTAAAACCGCAATAAAAAACGCTAGCATACTTAAATTTGGTCCGTCACAGTTTTATAGGACCAGAAACCACACTGTAAAATTTTTGACGATCGGTCCATAATTTACACTAGTCCCCATATAAACCCTACTCCCGGAAAACAGTTTAGTACGCTTAAAACCGTAATAAATGACGCTATCATACTTAAATTTGGTACGTCACAGTTTTATAGGAGCTGAAATCACAATGTAAAATTTTTTGAAGATCGGTCCATAATTTACACTAGTCCCCATATAAACCCTACTCCCGGAAAAAAGTTTAGTACGCTTAAAATCGTAATAAATGACGCTATCATACCAAAATTTGGTACGTCACAGTTTTATAGGACAAGAAATCACACTGCAAAATTTTTTGAAGATCGGTCCATAATTTACACTAGGTCCCATATAAACCCTACTTCCGGAAAACAGTTAAGTACGCCTTGAACCGCAATAAATAACGCTAGCATACTTAAATTCGGTACGTCACAGTTTTATAGGACGAGAAATCACATTGCCAAATTTCGTGAAGGTTGGTCCATAATTTACCCTAGGCCACATATAAGCCCTACTCTCGGAAAACAGTTTATTGCGCCTAAAACCAAATAAAGCTCACTTTGGGAAAATAATAAAATTCACCTTAAACCATCACAGATATAGATATTGCGGTAAAATGTCTTACTTAAATTCATATGGCCAGAAAAAGTATCATGCAAATTTGTGAAATTTTCTGTTAACGCTAAAACTAATTACACTACTGTTTTGAAATTTATTCTAATATATTTTTTGTAATACTAGAAATCAGTCTTCAGAATTTTGGGATGATTGGGCCTAATTTTCCATAGGTCCAATACAAATTACCCTCCTAAAAATTATTTTAGTTCGGCTAAAACTTTTACGAATCATGATATTTTACTCAAGCATGTTCAAAGTCCTAACAAGAAACGCATAAAATTTGCTTATTGTCGGTCAATAATTTAATTCATGTCTAAACCGCAACTAATTTTAATGCTAACGCTCGTTTTTGTGAAGCTTAGTTAATAATATATATGTATTTATCATATAGAGCTCACTCCTGTCGGTGGATGGTATCAAAGATTCGGCACAGCCGAATATAGCAATCTAACTTGTTTGTATTTAACTTCTTTTGTAATTATGGACCTTATGACACTTTTGATAATGTCATAAGGCGCACGGACATTATGACATTTTCAAAAGTGCCATAGTGTCCATGGACACTGCGACACTTTTGATCTAGAAGAATGATAAAAGTATTTGTTATTAATTAATATTGTGGCTAATGTGGGAAATAAGTATTATTTTTAGCAAAAGGGCCTACAGGATATGAAGACAGATACTAATATTTATCTTGAGTCTTTCGGTTTTCAAACTTTTATTCAGTATTTTACTCTGTCTCCTTACTTTTGTCTTTTTATAACAAAGTTGACCTAAAAGAATTTGTATACCTTATTCCATGGTGGTCTTAACCCCTGGGTGATCGTTTGGTACCAACATGAAAACAGCCAACACATACAGGTAGCAATTCGGTGAAATTATACACTCACCCCTTCTTAAGAAGCTGGAACTACCTTACCTTTGCTGCATTATAATATACGGCAGCGCCTGCTGAATATAAACATCCTCTTGGGTGTTCCGCCCACAGACCGAACTTTCCCACAAGTAATGAAAATCACCCCTGGAAGAGAATTCTTTAGGGGCCTCAGCCAATAATAAGTCTAGTACCGTGCCAACAGGATCGAGTGAATCGCGTGGGACCAGATACGATCACTTGTGAGCCGTGATCTCCGATCTGTTAATTTTTAACTCTACCGAATTCCAGGTATTGGGTGCACCCTTCCTGCCCCTTAGCAGATATTTGGAATGAAAGAAAAAGATTATGCAGGCACCGCTATATTCAGAAAAAAATCAGTGTCTGCTTTACTTTATGAGGCGGCAAGGCGGAACCATGGATCTTTTCTTTATTAATTAGTTATTTAAAAGAGTTATTATGCGTACCAATTGTAATTGGACAAAGAGTTTTTAAAAAACAGTTTGGGTCCAGTTATTATTATTTTATTGGAGTCAATTTTGGATTGCAGAAATAAGTCTCCACATGTTTGAAAATATTGTCAAGTATTAATTATTTTTAATATTCTATATTTATCCCTTTAAGGCTTAAAGTTGCTATAGCTCTCAATTGGATCGGCAAGTCTTATAAAGAAAAAAAAAAAACAAAAACAAAAGAGCTCTCAGTACTGAGATTTATTCTTATTCTTATTCCGAAACCGTTGAGTATATAAAAAATAGTATTAGTGCAACTTAAAGACAATTTTATTTTTTGCAAAAAAATTGGATTACGCCTTCCTAAGATATGAAAAAACCGCAAATTTTAGAAAAAAAAAATTTTTAAAAAAAATCAATCCATACAATTTTAAATTTCGACTGTTTTTGTAGTAAAGGGACCAAAGCGCATCAAAAAATATAGTGGTCATCAAATTTCTTGACAAAAGTTCAAATTGGTTACATAGTGTACTCAGTTGAGGTTAATAGCATTTTTAACAAAAGTTTTCAATTCCTAATAATATTCGATTAAAGACAATTTATTTGAAGGCCAAAGTTCTTTTATTTTCAAAGGCAACTTGAAAGCAAAATTCAAGCGCTTAATGTCTTTCTTCTGCTTGGGAATCTTATACTGTTTTTAACTCAATAAAGACATTAAGGGAATTCATGATATCGCTTACAAGTTTCAAAATCTGAGCAAACTGTGTAATTTTACGAAAAAGCGAATGAACTGTAAAAATGGTATGACAATTTATTTACTACGCTAGCTTCGTAAATTTGTCTAACAATTTTGTCCCGTAAAATTGTGCGGTTCAACTAACCGTCGTGTTTTCAAAAAAAAAAAAAAAAAAAAAAATTAAGTGTTAACTTTTGGTTTTCCGACATTACTTTTTTTATTATTTTTTTTTTAATTTTTTTTTTTTGTGTTGACCCATATTATATTTTGAAAAACAATTGCTTTCATTTTTAAATTTTTTTGGGTGAAATTATATAAAATTTAAAAAAATTTAAATTTAAGACAGGAATTTTACAACATGAAATAAATTAAAATTTATTGATAAATTTTTCATTCTTGACTGAGCTGGGAATCAAACTTAGGTTATCACGGAAAGGCTGCCCTGACTAGTTTCGATTGTAACCACACAATCTATTCGGAGATCGGTCCATAATTTACACTAGGTCCCATATAAACCCTACTTCCGGAAAACAGTTAAGTACGCCTTGAACCGCAATAAATAACGCTAGCATACTTAAATTCGGTACGTCACAGTTTTATAGGACGAGAAATCACATTGCCAAATTTCGTGAAGGTTGGTCCATAATTTACCCTAGGCCACATATAAGCCCTACTCTCGGAAAACAGTTTATTGCGCCTAAAACCAAATAAAGCTCACTTTGGGAAAATAATAAAATTCACCTTAAACCATCACAGATATAGATATTGCGGTAAAATGTCTTACTTAAATTCATATGGCCAGAAAAAGTATCATGCAAATTTGTGAAATTTTCTGTTAACGCTAAAACTAATTACACTACTGTTTTGAAATTTATTCTAATATATTTTTTGTAATACTAGAAATCAGTCTTCAGAATTTTGGGATGATTGGGCCTAATTTTCCATAGGTCCAATACAAATTACCCTCCTAAAAATTATTTTAGTTCGGCTAAAACTTTTACGAATCATGATATTTTACTCAAGCATGTTCAAAGTCCTAACAAGAAACGCATAAAATTTGCTTATTGTCGGTCAATAATTTAATTCATGTCTAAACCGCAACTAATTTTAATGCTAACGCTCGTTTTTGTGAAGCTTAGTTAATAATATATATGTATTTATCATATAGAGCTCACTCCTGTCGGCGGATGGTATCAAAGATTCGGCACAGCCGAATATAGCAATCTAACTTGTTTGTATTTAACTTCTTTTGTAATTATGGACCTTATGACACTTTTGATAATGTCATAAGGCGCACGGACATTATGACATTTTCAAAAGTGCCATAGTGTCCATGGACACTGCGACACTTTTGATCTAGAAGAATGATAAAAGTATTTGTTATTAATTAATATTGTGGCTAATGTGGGAAATAAGTATTATTTTTAGCAAAAGGGCCTACAGGATATGAAGACAGATACTAATATTTATCTTGAGTCTTTCGGTTTTCAAACTTTTATTCAGTATTTTACTCTGTCTCCTTACTTTTGTCTTTTTATAACAAAGTTGACCTAAAAGAATTTGTATACCTTATTCCATGGTGGTCTTAACCCCTGGGTGATCGTTTGGTACCAACATGAAAACAGCCAACACATACAGGTAGCAATTCGGTGAAATTATACACTCACCCCTTCTTAAGAAGCTGGAACTACCTTACCTTTGCTGCATTATAATATACGGCAGCGCCTGCTGAATATAAACATCCTCTTGGGTGTTCCGCCCACAGACCGAACTTTCCCACAAGTAATGAAAATCACCCCTGGAAGAGAATTCTTTAGGGGCCTCAGCCAATAATAAGTCTAGTACCGTGCCACTAGGATCTAGTGAATCCCGTGGGACCAGATACGATCACTGGTGAGCCGTGATCTCCGATCTGTTAATTTTTAACTCTACCGAATTCCAGGTATTGGGTGCACCCTTCCTGCCCCTTAGCAGATATTTGGAATGAAAGAAAAAGATTATGCAGGCACCGCTATATTCAGAAAAAAATCAGTGTCTGCTTTACTTTATGAGGCGGCAAGGCTGAATCATTGATCTTTTCTTTATTAATTAGTTATTTAAAAGAGTTATTATGCGTACCAATTGTAATTGGACAAAGAGTTTTTAAAAAACAGTTTGGGTCCAGTTATTATTATTTTATTGGAGTCAATTCTGGATTGCAGAAATAAGTCTCCACATGTTTGAAAATATTGTCAAGTATTAATTATTTTTAATATTCTATATTTATCCCTTTAAGGCTTAAAGTTGCTATAGCTCTCAATTGGATCGGCAAGTCTTATAAAGAAAAAAAAAAAACAAAAACAAAAGAGCTCTCAGTACTGAGATTTATTCTTATTCTTATTCCGAAACCGTTGAGTATATAAAAAATAGTATTAGTGCAACTTAAAGACAATTTTATTTTTTGCAAAAAAATTGGATTACGCCTTCCTAAGATATGAAAAAACCGCAAATTTTAGAAAAAAAAAAAATTTTTAAAAAAAATCAATCCATACAATTTTAAATTTCGACTGTTTTTGTAGTAGAGGGACCAAAGCGCATCAAAAAATATAGTGGTCATCAAATTTCTTGACAAAAGTTCAAATTGGTTACATAGTGTACTCAGTTTATGTTAATAGCATTTTTAACAAAAGTTTTCAATTCCTAATAATATTCGATTAAAGACAATTTATTTGAAGGCCAAAGTTCTTTGATTTTCAAAGGCAACTTGAAAGCAAAATTCCAGCGCTTAATGTCTTTCTTCTGCTTGGGAATCTTATACTGTTTTTAACTCAATAAAGACATTAAGGGAATTCATGATATCGCTTACAAGTCTCAAAATCTGAGCAAACTGTGTAATTTTACGCCCTAACGAATGAACTGTAAAAATGGTATGACAATTTATTTACTACGCTAGCTTCGTAAATTTGTCTAACAATTTTGTCCCGTAAAATTGTGCGGTTCAACTAACCGTCGTGTTTTCAAAAAAAAAAAAAATTAAGTGTTAACTTACCACAAACTGCAAATTCTTGGTATGATCTGAGCTTTACAGTCTTTTGGTTTTCCGACATTACTTTTTTTATTATTTTTTTTATTATTTTTTTTTTAATTTTTTTTTTTGTGTTGACCCATATTATATTTTGAAAAACAATTGCTTTCATTTTTAAATTTTTTTGGGTGAAATTATATAAAATTTAAAAAAATTTAAATTTAAGACAGGAATATGAAGACAGGAATTTTACAACATGAAATCAATTAAAATTTATTGATAAATTTTTCATTCTTGACTGAGCTGGGAATCAAACTTAGGTTTTCACGGACAGGCTGCCCTGACTAGTTTCGATTGTAACCACACAATCTATTCGGAGGGGTTTGCCGTTTTACTCACACCTTGTTAGATCGAAATTTGCTTTGAATGAATGATTATCTATTTAATTGAGTTACATGTTCTTCCTAACTTCTGGTTTTCGTACTTTTTGTCAAGAATTCGTCTTGAAACCCAAACTTCATTTTTTTTCATGTTTTTGCCTTTCTTTTTCTTGTTGATCTTTTTCAGCACAACTTGAAGGACACATGTAAACATAGCTCGTGCCTTAGCTGTTAACAATAGTTAGTATTGTGGTTATTTTATTGAACTGTTAATGGTTTTTAATCCACATTTCGATATTTTAATTAGGCTTAAGTTCATTCGTATTTATTTCTTTGGCCAATTAATTATTAATTTTCAGCTAATTTTCTTTTTAAGCTAATAAGACCTAATGATATTGATGTAAATAAAAACAAATTTATTACATTTCACCCGACGTTTCGTCTTTTTTTTTGGTGACTTTTAATTTTCATTAAAAGCGTGGTTCAATTCTCAGCTCAGTCAAGAATGAAAAATTATCAATACATTTTAATTAGGGAGATCGATTATTCGACTTTTTTCAATAACCGGTTTTCGAATATTACGAATAGTTGCTATTTTAAAAAACCCTGTTTTCAGTTAAGCAATTTTTAAATAACCGGTTAACCGGTTTTAATTCGAATACTTAAAAACACAAAAATCAAATAAGTTTTTAAAGTATAACGTTAATTTGAATAAAAACAAAACAATTTGCAAAGGTAAGGAACCAACAAAATACATATTGTAGATATGACTTAGATCTGGAGTTTTTTTATTCCCGCACTTTTTGGATTCCCGGGAAAGCGGGAAATAAAAATCAAATTCCCGGGATCCCGGGATTCCCGCCCAAAATTTTGTATTTATTTATTTACTTATTTCTCCAATGCAACTAATAATTCTTATTGGCTATTACGCTTAAAAGAGTTATATATAGTATTTATTATATAACAAAAACGTAAAAAAATTAAGATTTAAAATTATTTTAAGACACTTAAGAGGTTATATTGATGCCAATAGGATAATAGAAATCAAAATACGTATATACATTGTCAAATTCAAAGCTTGCTTGCATAATTAGAATTAAAGTATTAGCCTTACGGGAATAAACATTATGAAAGGGTGATTAGGAACTTAAAGTTCCTGAAACATATTTATCGTTTAACAAATTCAGTATTAGAAAGGATAAATTTTATTTACTACATTTATTTAACAACATATTTTTTACAATTTTATAACCCTTAATCAGCAGTGGTGTATGAAGGTATACTACGTTTGTCATTCCTATGATATTTTTTTAATATTCATCTAAGGTCCCATAAAGTATTTTTATTATTAGTCCTTTATTAACTCTAAGCCGATTTTGCCATTTTGGTGGCAAATTGTTTTTAGATTTTCTAGGCTGTTTGGGATTAAATCGCTTCAGTAGGAAAATAGTTATGCACCCAAATGAGGAACTACCACCCTAAAAACTCAACTAAAACCAACACAAATTTGTGGCGAATTTTCTACATTCTACTTTTATAAGACTCAAAATCATTTGAAATGCCGCATATGAAACACAATCTAGGAAAACAGTTTACTACGTCTTTAACCGCAAAGCTTTATAATAATTTTGTAAAATTTACACTTCAATTTGCTAGGACAAGAAATAAAATTGCGTGATGAAAGGTCTTTAATTTATCATAGGCCCAATATAAAGCCAATTCTCAAAAATTGGTTTAAAAGCCTTAAACTGTAGAAAATTTAAATATTGTGGTGAAATTTAGTTGGATAAAACAACTAAAGACACAAGTCTGACATAAATTTACTAAAGTTTTAAAAAAAGATTTTCTTCAAAATTTCCCGGGAATCCCGCAATAAATTCCCGGGAAAGCGGAAATTGAAAACAACTGAAAATCCCGGGAATTCCCGGGACGAGAAATCCCGGGAACAAACTCTACTTAGATCAGACCTAACAAATATTTTACAATAAATCCAAAAAAAGTGGGACCAGTAAATTGATCAAACTTTAGATAAATTTTCAACAATTTTTTATTGATTTACTAAACTTTATTTGTAAGAAGATATTTGTATAATGTTATTTAGAAACTGTTGAATGATATTTGATCTATACAACCGTTTTGCAAAAGCAAATAAATTATAGGAATTTAATAAAGTTATTATTTAAAATATTCTCCCAAATTTATTTTGAATGAGTTTTAATTTGTTGGTGGTTAAGCATTTCTATATAAATCAGCCATATTTTTCAAAAGTTGCAAACAAAACCCCTTAGCCAGGATTATCTATTTCAAATTATTTTGTTTCAGCATTATAGAAACGAATAGTAAAATGAACATGATTTTTGTGTAAAATATTTGTCAATTCGTCGACTACAATTTAAGACCTTCCATGGCATTGTTTGATTTCTTCAATTTTGTTTTTTAGTTCTTGGTGTTTTAATAAATAAAACTGGTAGAAAATTTTCCCAAACCGTTGATTCCGACGGAATGTTATAGTTTTCAGCATGAAGAGATGCTAGAACTACTTAAAACTTTTTAGTGCCTTAAATGGCATTTCGTCCTCAGCAACACAACGGGTTAATATTTCACCCAATGATTCATTTTTGGCCGCGTACTTTAGTAAATTATTCTTTGTCTCTCTTTAGAACTACTTCGAACTAAGTTAAGTTTTATGTGGAGCACATTAATGGCAAGCATATAGACTAATTAATAAGTCGTGACATGAAAGAACCTTTGTAACTTATCATTTTAGGGCACTTCAATATCTACAGATAACCTTTATATAAAAATATATCTAATATTTAGAATACTCTTGCACAAATTACTGTTTACTTTTTAACTGCACGCGTTTTTGTAGTATTTTGAATAATTTTTGGTTTTTTTTTTCTAAAATAACACACTTTTACACTTTTATATGCGATTTGTATTTACAGTGTTCATAATGTTTTTTGACCTTTGTTACATTTTGTTTTGACATTCTTCATAAAAAGTTTAAGGTTGGCCAATATTTAATTAGAAAATACTTAAATTACGGGTACACCTACAAGAGTAAGGAAAATGTATACAAATTACACATTACTAACATAACCGGTTTATTACACCAAAATAACCGGTTTATTCGATATTCGAAAAATGGGCATTTTAAAATAACCGACTTGGGCAAGGCTAAAATAACCGGTTAAAACCGGTCGAATAATAACCGTTCGATCTCCCTAATTTTAATTGATTTCTTGTTGTAAAATTCCTGTCTTCATAAAAATAATTTAATGAAAATTAAATTCAGGTCTTATTGAAATATCGAAATTTGGATTAAAAACCATTAACAGTTCAATAAAATAACCACAATACTAATTATAATTTAAAAAATTTTTAATCCTCTCAAGTTGATTGATTTGATAATTATTTGGAGCTAGAGCATTCTCAACAAAAGGGGCAACTTTATATAAAAATAAATACTATATTACTATAAATTTTTCGAACAGCTTATGGTCAATTATTTTCTAAAAAATAAATATTAATCTTTATTTATTGTACTTAGTAAAAAATCGCTATTTTTCAAACTCCTTTCTTTTTCTTGCAAGCAAAAAGCACTAGAAGGCCAAAGTTGTATGGTTTTGCAAGACATCATTAAACTTATGTCCTATCAATTACGGCCCAATTATGTCCTTTTAATTACGAGCATTTAAGGTCTTTGTTGTCTACGGGAAACTTTAACTGTATTAAACTTCTACAGAAAAAAAATATTCAAAATTGTCTCTAATCACGAAATTCATACCAAATTTATAGAATCAAGCAAACAATTTGTTAATTTTGCACCTATTACCAAAATTATTATATTGATTACGAAAAATTGTAAACTTGTGAATATTTTTTTTCAATAAATAATATCCTTAATTTTAATTTAAAAAATTATCAAAAAGCTTTGCCGTTTCAAACAATGTGTTAATTGATTTCATTAAATATAGCTCCGGTTTTGACAATTCCCAACAATAATTCTACAAGTTTAAATCATTTTGTATTCAACGAAAAAATCAATTAAGATTTTTGTTATTTAATTAATGTTTTAATTAAAAATTTATTTTGAAACAACTAAAATGTTAATTAAATGAAAATTAAATTTGTAATTTTCTTTCAACTAAAAAAAATAATTAATTAAATTTCCACATTAATTAATTTGAAATACTTTTTAAACAACTTTTTTAACTGATAAAAAACTACTGATAATTTTTTCTGTATAAGAATGACATTATATTTTTTTTAATTATTAGTTAATTTTAATATTTTTTCAATAATTTTGGGTGAAATTATATAAACATTTCTGTCAGTTTACCAATTTAAGTACTTTTTTTTATTAGCATTACTTCGCTTAAAGTAGGGTATCAAAAAGTTGATTAGAATATATTTTAATTTCTGCTCTTGGTTTTAATTCTTGCCAGTTATTTTTTCTAAAGAGAAGTCCGCTTTAAGCCGCAGGATACTTTTTTATTATTGTGAATTTTATTTAAACTTTTTTGTTTTGTTTTAAGTGTGTCAAAATATCGTTTATATTTCATTTTCATATATTTTGATTGTTCATGATCTTTTTCAATTTGGCATTGTGGAAAAAATTATAGTATTTTTGACGTTTTTTTTTTTTGTTTTTTGTTGTGTGTTTTTCAAAAGACTGTATTCCTTTAGTTTTATTAAATATTATTGTCTGTGAGTGCACTATGAAGTGGTTGAAAGTATAGAAATCAAATCAAATAATCCAACCATTTAAAGTTGAGAAGCTGTCATAGCCGGTGGGCCAATAACAAAAGTAACCAACCAGCCAGACAGTCACACAAACAGTCAACTCCGAGACAGACAACCAGCCAAAAATCAAAATTACGAAAAAAAATCTTATGGTTTATTTGGTGGGGGTGTTTTTGTTTAATTTTTTTCATTTGTTTTCAATTCGTTACTTTTGATTATTTTAATTCTATTATTATTATTATTACTATTATTTTGTAATTTATTTTTTTTCCTATTTTACATTTTCATGTCCCTCGACCATACATCTACATAATTGTTATTTATTGTTGTTGGTAAATATTATTATTTACTCGGTTTTTTTTTATTTATTTCTATTTTCAGTAACTCATTTTTGTACTTTATAATTTTATACAATTTAACAATTGTTTAAGCTTCTCATAAATTAATAAAATGCTGCTGTATGTCGTTTTTATTTTTTTTTATTATATTTTTGTTTTTGGTTCTCTCGATTATAATTTTTAGTTTTGTCTTCATATTATTAGACTTATTTGAAAATTAACGGTTTGATTCGACTTCAGTTGGTTGTTGTGGGTGTTGCCAATAACATTTTGTAATATGTCTTGAAGAGGATTTATGGTGATGCCGTTGTTTTAGTTTATTCTTAGAAAACCAATTAGATTTATGTAAAAAGTGTCTTAATAGACAATAGTGTATGCTAAACTATTGTAGAGGGCATCTGTGTGTATAGACAATCGACATCAACTGAAATTATGTTGAAGATTTTTGTTTAAAGCATATTACCTGACTACCTGTTGAGACTGAGATTTAAAATTCTGATTAGATTTTTAATAAACACTACAATTAACATTACAAATCTTGTAAGAAAGTATTGTAATTAAAAGAATATAAAACTAAAAAAAAGGTTGAAAAAATCGCAGAATTTAGTAGGACTGGGCATATAACACTATACGACAAATTAATCCAGTTAGAAAAACACACTGACTGGACAGTGTAGGTTCGATTGTATTACCAATCAAAACCTATTTGATTTTTTTAAGCGGCCTCATGTGTAGTGATTTTTCCAAAGAAAATTAAGTCTTAAAGATATTTTAAATGTACCGAGTAAATATTGCAGCACAACAGAGAAGTGTGCAGCTTGTCATACTATTTTAACGAAAAAAATCTTTGTTTTAATGTGAATAAAAAGTCAAAAATAACTATTTGTAAGGTGATCTTTATGAGGTATTTAGAGTGCCTGGACACGTGCAGATTGCACTTATATCTCGCAAGAGTTGTTTAGCTTTACTGTACCTACGACTATAGGACTACAATATTGTTAGTAAAAAATTAGGAGTCCCTGTTAGTAATTAAAAAAAATTAAAAACATTTTTACTATTTTTACAAAAGTGCCTGAAAATGCTTTTTTTTGCCAAAAATTTTAACAAAATATGTTTGGTATCACGAAGTCTGAATAAGCCGTTTGCCAAAAACCAAAGAAACTGTTTTCTGTGGCCCCACATATTTTCAGGAGTTTTTGGAGGCCGATAAAAAGAAAATTGGTCACTAAAATCGCCAATCTGAGTATAGGGTTTTTCTACCAGTTGGTAATACAATCCGTGTATTTTTTGCACTGTGTATAATCAGCTAACCAAATTTGTATTTAATTTAATTAATATTTTTTTAAGACAAATAAAAATATTCTTTCCTAAAATGTAGAAACTTATTCTCCAATTACACAGCGACACTTTTGCTTAGCATAACATTGAATTTGTAGTAGGCAAAATGTGTTAAAACAGATGCCTTTCTATACATTTCACCAAGAAAAAGTCATGCATTTTACTCTAAAATAATCTTTAGCCTGTTCTTGTTTTGTGTTCTACTGTCAATTTACTTTGGTTCTTAAATTTCACATGATATTTAACTACAATTTATTTAAATCAATGATGTTAAATGAAACAATTTTATTAATGTGAATAAATGGCTTCATTTGATTCGGTTTTATTGTTTATCTAATAAATTATAATTTTTTGGAATTTTTTTCTTACTCAGCTATAGCAATTAAGTAAAAGCTGGGTAAATAAAGCGATTATGCACGGCCCTATGCTTCTTTTAGGAGTTAAAAAGAACAAATATATATATAATATTTATATATATATATATATATTGAAAATATAATCTGGGAATTATTTCTTTTTCATAAGTTACTTTATTATATTCAACATTTTTTATTTTTCGAATTTATTCTATCAACTAAATTTCAGTTATGTATTTTATAAAGCTTTTTATTATAGTTCTGTTCCTTAAATTTTTAGGAATGACTTTATACACTTCCAGACTATTTAATATAAAATACATAACTGAAATTTAGCTCATAGAATAAATTCGAAAAATAAAAAATGTTGAATATATTTAAAATATAAAATATCTTTTTGGCAACATATGACTTGGGCCAAAAAACTGCAAATTTTTTAAGGTCACTCACGGATGGAAACAAATGGTAGTTGTACGGGGCAATCACTATATAGTAGGGTATTCATTCGGTTAATCGGTTAACCGATTTGTTACTACCCGATTAACTGATCGGTTAATTTAAAATTGGCTATATTCGATTAACGATTAAGCCGGTTAATTTCAGTCGATTAACCGATTAAGCGAGGCAGCGAAATTTTCAAGTTTTTGTAGTATTGTTAGGCCTGTTCTGGGAATCACTTTAATTCAAATCACGTGATTTCGAATCACATGTGCCTTTTTAAAATCTTACGTGAGATATTGTGGTGTTCCGTTTTTAATTTTCAATTGCCGAAAGCACACTGAAAAAAACTAAAACGGCGTGATTTTAAAAGCACGTGATTTGAAACCACATGATTTTCAGAACAGACCTGCATAACACATTTTTTTGTGTTTTTAATTATTGGTTTCGTCTCATATACAAGATGTATGTGTTTAGTAAATATTTTTTCATACAAACAAAGAAGGTGTTCAGTTATCTTCATTTTAAATAAGTGTTTGCTATCTACAGCTTTTTGTTTCACGTACTTTTTATATTGTTGTGTTTAGATATTTATTTCCTCTCATGTCAATCTTTTGACAGAAGTAACTGAAACAATTACAAGTTTTTAAAATTAAAAAAAAAAAATAAAACAGGACTCTAATGGCCTAATGGAAGATCTTATATGTTTAGAGAAATCCAGAAAAAGGACTGAGAAATTAGATATTCTGTATTATGGGTTGCTTTCGATATCTTCAACATCTACAATAAGTGAAACAATATGTTCAAAGTCAGGTTTAATCAAAACTAAAGATAATTATCGATTAAATCCTAAACATTTAAACCATATTATTTTTCTAAAAAATTATTTTATAAGATCTCCGTAAACTATTGAAATAACTAATAATATATATCAGTCTATTTTTTTTAATTAATCCATAATATGTATATATTAATTAAAAAATATTTATTACATATTCATTAATTATTTTTTTGTTTGCTCGTTTATGTTCAAGAATTGTTTTAGTTGAATTGTTATTAGGGACGAGAAATCCCGGGATTTTCAGTTGTTTTCAATTCCCGCTTTCCCGGCAATTTATTGCGGGATTCCCGGGAAATTTTGAAGAAAATCTTTTTTTAAAACTTTAGTAAATTTATTTATATCATACTTGTGTATTTATTTGTTTTATCCAACTAAATGTCACCACAATATTAAATTTTTCTAGTTTAAGGATTTTAAACCAATTTTTGAGAATTGGCTTTATATTGGGCCTATGATAAATTAAAGACCTTTCATCACGAAATTTTATTTCTTGTCCTAGCAAATTGAAGTGTAAATTTTACAACATTATTATAAAGCTTTGCGGTTAAGGGCGTAGTAAATAGTTTTTCTAGATTGTGTTTCATATGCGGCATTCAAGTGATTTTGAATCTTATAAAAGTAGAAAGTAAAAATTTGTGTGCATTTCGCAACAAATTTATGTTAGTTTTAGTTAAGTTTTTAGGGAGCTAGTTCCACATTTGGTGCATAACTCTTTTCCTACTGAAGCGATTCTGCTGTAATTCAATCCCGAACAGCCTAGAAGATCTAGAAACAATTTGACACCCAAATGGCAAAATCGGCTTAGAATTAATAAAGGTCTAATAATAAAAATACTTTATGGGACCTTAGATGAATATTAAAAATATCACATTGAATGAAACTTAGTATACATACCTTCATACACCACTGCTGATTAAGGGTTATACAATTGTAAAAAATATGTTATTAAATTTGGTAAACGGTAAAATTGTTTCAGAACTCCTACTTCGTAATGTTGAGTTTTTGTATAACGTAAGACTAATACTTTCATTTTAATTTCGCAAATGAGCTCTGAATTTGACAATGTATATACGTATATTGATTTCTATTATTCTATTGGCATCAATATAACCTCTTAAGTGTCTTACAATAATTTGAATCTTACATTTTTTAGGTTTTTGTTAATAAAAGATACTAAGTTTAATTCTTTTAAGCATAATAACCAATAAGAAATATTAGTTTCATTGGGGAAATAAGTAAATAAATAAATACAAAATGTTGGCCGGGAATCCCGGGATCCCGGGAATTTGATTTTTATTTCCCGCTTTCCCGGGAATCCAAAAAGTGCGGGAATAAAAAAACTCTAATTGTTATGTTTGTTATGTTATTCGTTTTTTTTTACTAAAAACTCCAAATAATTATTTTTTATTTATTGAAATTACTTATTTTATAAAAAAAAACTTTATTAATCGCTTAACCGATCAATAACATATTTAACCGATTATTAACCGATTAAACCAAAACCTTGGTTAATTAATCGATCGATTAACCGATTAAAGCAAAAGCCCGATAAAATGAATACCCTACTATATAGAAATTAGTTTTAAGCTGCTCTTGCAACGTGTGGCTAGTGTTGTCATGATAGAACAAATCAATTGTTTTCGGTACAGGTACCCTGTGATCATCTGACGCGATTTCACCAGCTCATTTTGTATGATACTTTTCTTAACCCATCAAATACAGAGCTTTACTTTGGTTGCATGTATGTCGGCTTTGGCGTTGATTGGGCTGACTGGCCGGACCTCACATACAAATTATTGCACAAAATGTTGTCATAGTCGATCAGTTCTTCATGGGAAGTAATGAAGATGATAAAAAATTTACTGATTCTTATGGCATTCAAATGGCGTTTCCTCAATGCAAACTAATTTTTCTGCGACTCTAACCATTATGTGGTACCCTATTTTTTGCTTTTGAGTAACTCCTGATGCTTGCATTTGTCGCTGCTTAACCGATATCAAATTTGTCATATTCGAACTTTTCTGACATGATTGGTCTTCGCCTTCTGTGTCAAATATTTTAACTGCAAAAACGATCTCTCGTACATTGAAATCGAGAGAACATATTCCGGATAATCTTTGGTAAGCAATCGATGCACTTCAGCTGCCTTTGTTGCCAATTAAAGAAGACAAAAAGAACTTACCATAAATGATGCTTTGTTGGCACACAATTAGAAGTTTTAGAAGCAAAGAAACTTTGATATTTACACTATTTTTTTTAAAATGAATTAATACCCAGTAAAAACTTCGCTTACTTTTACACTATTTTTTTTAAAATGAATTAATACCCAGTAAAAACTTCGCTTACTTTTACAAAGTGAATAGCTCCTTTCACTCATTATTTAGTAGCTTTTTTCGCTGCTATCTGCATTACATACATACTTACATTTACATTTAACTTCTTATAATAACGTACTATAAAAGTCATTATTATTATTATGAATATGATATTCACTTACAACGTAATGATTTACAAAAGTGATTCCAAAAAATAAATAAGAATATTTTTAACAAATAGAATGTGAGAATTATTTCTTTTTATAAGTTACTTTTTATATTCAACATTTTTATTTTTTCGAATGAATTCCATAAAAAAATTAAAATTTACTTCATGGAGTTCATTCGAAAAAATAAAAATGTTGAATATAAAATATTTTTTATTTAATGAAAATGGATTTTTGACAAGCTTACAAAATTTTTTATTCATTATTCATAATCATTAGAATTCTTAGTAGTTTGTTGTACTTTTTTCTGATTACACAACTTATTATTTTGTTGGAGAAGTTTTTAGTGGGTAGGGATGCTAATTTCCCGTACTTTTTCCGTTTCGGGGAGTGCACAATTTTTTTTTTCACTCCCGGGAATTTTTTTGTGAAGAATAATATGAAAATGTATACATATAAGAAATAATCAATTATTTACAATTAGTGGTAACTTAAAGCAATGAAATGTGCTTTATCAATAAAAATTAATTGTTTACATTGCTTGGAATATGTTGAAGGCATTTGAATCCACAAGAGGTCACATTTGTTCCAAAATGCTTAGCATCATCTTCAAATCTCCATATCGCATCACGCAAGAGTTGGGGAAAAAATCGCAATTAAAATAAGGGGGACTTATTTTTAAAACCTTTCAGGATTATATCATCGAGGTTTTTAATTAAAATCAGAAGGCCAGACTTTCCTGTTTTATTATATAAACATCTAATAAAAATTCAAAAATGAGTTCCTTCCCAAAAACATATTTTCGTTTTTTTTTCGAACATTTTGTTTTTTAATATTTTGCTCTTATTAATTGAAAAATAAATTTTAATGCAAATAATTTAAATTATCCATTAATGAAACTTCCTTTAAAACTTGTGTTTAACAAAAACACCACAAAAGTTTTTACAATTTTGTTCATTAAATAAATATTCATCACTTAAAAGTTGTTAAGCCATAAAAATGTTACACATTTTATGTGTGCAAAAAAAAAAAACGAGTACACGTACATTCATCCATGTGTTCTTCTGATTACTTGCTCTCAATACTTATTACAAAAATCAGAAGAAGAAAAAAAAACTATAAAAATATAAATAAATTTCTTTAACATTCCAATAAACAACTGGACAAAACATCTCCCTTGAACTTCTCTTCATGTTTCATACTTTGTTGTTTGTACCAGCACTGATGCCATTTCAAGGAGCCGATAACAAATGTCCTACAAACCCATAACATAACTTAAACATTCACTTTTAATGTCATTTCTTGGCTACACCATCCCATACATACGTTTCCAAACACACAAACACACCAATATTCCGCACATGATGACAAACTGGTATCTGTTGAACGTTGCCACGAAGACGGAGAGTGAGACGAACGAAATTAAAACAAATTAACTGATGATCAGTGTCAATTGGTATGCAAAAAACACGTAAATTCAAATCATACCATAGATAAAGAGCAGAGAGAGAAAGAGAAGAAGAAATATCGAAATTTTTTAAGAAAAATATTCACAAATTTTAATGAAGATATTAGAGATGCCAGTTGGTTAATACTTTATGTGATTTTTCAAAGCATTTTTATTTTTTTTTTTTTACCAAATAATATTTTAAGAATAAAAACAAAGGCCTAAAACGCCTGTCTATATACAGAAAAAATTAATAAACTTTTAATCACCAAATTCATAATATCAAGCAAACTATTTGTTGATTTTGCTCCTATTACTAAAATGATTATATTGATTACTAAAAATTGTGAATATTTTTTTTCAATAAATGTTATTTTTAATTTTAATTTACCAAATGATCAAAAAACTTTACCATTTAAAACAATGTGTTTATTTATTTTATTAAATATTGACAATTCCCAACAACAATTCTACAAGTTTAATTCTACATTTTAAATGAAAACAGTCAATTAAGATTTTTTGTTATTTAATTAATATTTTAATTAAAATTTTTTTTTTAACAACTAATATGTTAATTAAATCAAAATTTAATCTAATCGTTTAAGTTTTCTTAATATTTCTTAGTTTGCAGATTTTTTAATCCGCAGATTTCTTAATTCATATTAGATATTTATATACAAGCGCGAATAGAAAAGTACAAGTATTAAAGACCTACAAAAATACCACTTACAAATCAGTGAATTGTTTTCAATTCATTCACTGCTGTGTATTTGAAAATACAAGTGTTGTGCAGACATATGTCATAAAATTCTTTCAGCACATGAGTATTCATTAAAGAGAGCGCAGACTATTTATTGTTTTTCAGTGTGTTTGCACACTAAGGGCTAATAAATCAGAGCAAGTTAAACTCTGTTTTTGGTTTAAACTGTGCTTAAACCGACATATCTATAAATCAGTAAACATATAAACCACCTTTAAACGCAAAAAATTGGGCGTTTAAACTACCAATACAAACCATATGAATTTGACAACATTTATCGTAGTGCTGCCACATGTTACTTTTTAAACTACATATAATACATGGAACACTGATTTACAACTGTTGGGCTTAAACTACATATAAATTTAAGTTTAGTTCAACTAAACCAGCGTTTAAGCACTCACTGATTTATTAGCCATAAGTCATTGTTGACTCAAATTGTTGAGTTGAAATTCTCTGCCTGTTTGTAGCACACGAGTGCAAAAGTAACTCGTTTACTTAAATTTAAAACAAAAACAAATTTTGAAATTTTGTTTTTGCTGTAAATGTAAGTTAAGTGAGCCACTTTTGTGGTCGCGTTCTACAAACAGGCAGACAATTTCAACTCAATAATTTGAGTCAACAATTACTGAAGGTTTCAAATTATTTTGTGCTCGGTTTTCTGTTTACTGTTTTTAGATTTTCAGTGTGTTATGGCGTGAGTGAAATGGTCTCATCAGAATTGTGCGATGCATGAATTGGCTGCCCTCAAATGTGATTTGATTTTTAAGTGGATTTGTGCCGGCCGCTAATCTCTATTGCCTATTACTGGCTGAAAATCTCAATTTGACGAAAAGAAGTTAATTTTAGCAAAATATTTTCTTTAAATAGGTGGCAACACCTTAAAACTAAAACGAAAGGAAACGATGTGTTATTTACTCACACTGTCTCTTCCATGAGCAGACACATACAAGCATTTATGCAACCGTAGTGGAATTAAACTTACAGGTTGTGTGAATTTATAGGTCCGTCTGTCCGTCTGTCTGCTTTTCTGTTTATATGGTAAATATCATCACAGCCATGGATGGCAATTTTTTCTGGTATCGATGAATTTTAACGATATTTGCAATTAATAACTGTCAAAGTTTATTTTCAATTTAAGGCTTTTTTGCGCAAAGTTTAATAAATTAAATATACTTACATTTAAAGGAAGTTTATGATGCCACATATAGATGTCTGTATTTAATATAAAAGCGGATCAGAAATAAAAAAAAAATGCAAAATAAGAATAAAATGTTTCTAGGTCAATTAAGATGAAAATCTAATAGAATTCAAATTTGTAGCTTTTCAATTTAAAAGTTGGTTTAATAACTTCATTTTATTGAAAAACCTAATGAAAACATTAAATTCAACATTATATTCTCTACCAGTAGACATTTACATTACCATCCTCATCGCGATCATCATCGCCATCTATTCATCTCTTGGATGCAACCCATCATTAGTTGGTTTCTTTTTTAGTTTTTTTTTTTGCGAAACAATTGTTTGATTTTTATATTTTATACGATTATTGTACGTACATTTAAACCAATAGTTATTGATTTGAACTTTGACATCCGTACAATTTCTGGCTGTTACTGTAAATAAAAAAAAATTCAAAAATTTGCAAAATATATAGTTTTGCTTGTAAAATCTATAAAGTAAAATCAGCGCAAAGCCCCCACTCAAATAGAAGAAACGAATGGTTGCCGTTGGTTTGTTGATGATAATGATGCTGATGATGACGTCGATGATGCTGTAATAATGGCTTTGACCATTAAAAATTATAATGTCTAAAGTAAAGAAAATAGACAAAAAAATCAAAGCAGTTGAAAATATTTTATTATGAAAATTTCGAGATGATTTAACAAGATATTGAGTAAAAAACCAAAAACTTGATTTTGAATAATTTTTATTTCTTTTTTGTTTTTGTTTTTAAGTGTTACAAGGCACATTTAAATTTTGTATTGTTTTAAATAGTTTTTAAATAAATTTTCCTAAAGCGGAACACGTGCTGGACAAAGAAAATAATCGCTTAAATATAATTGGGTTTTTTGTATTAAAGTCATTTGAAGGATTGAGCATTTTATGACATATTAATGCAAAGAACTTTAAGTTATAACTTATTCTAACTACATATTATAAAAGAGCATTTATGTCTGATTCCATTTATTCCCTCTGAATTACGACATCACTTAAATGTGTCCAATACTAATTTTTCATCTGGAGGCCTTACAGTTGAAGAGAACCAAGTCAAACGAGAAAATTCGAAAATATTTTGTCTTTGAGCAAGTGAACTCCCATTAATTTCTGGAGCCATTGTCTTGGGCTTATTTTACATTTCCATTAGAAACGAAAAACTTTTTGAGTACGTCCATTACTTTACGGGAAAGAGTTAAATAAATTTGAAATACATATGTTAAGTATTATATTTTAAAACTTGGTTTGTTTCAGCTCTGCACCCACCATATAAGGAGGTAAAAGTTCATGCACTTATTATTGGAAAATATGCGCATAGAAAAATTTAAAATATTCTATAAGAGTAAATAAAACATGCATATTTACAAGTATTTTAGAAAGAAATTTCCAAAATCCAATCCATATTCAGCGCATTAAATATTTTACTTGATCTAGATCCTGTAATCCTGTATCTTCGAAAGTCGGAACATTATTATTTTCTAGCTTGTTTTTAGACTTTTGTGGTCTCTTCTTCCTTGTCCCGTACATTAAAACTTCAACCTTTAAGCCATTAAAGCTTTCAAGAATAACAAAGGCAGTTTAAGGGTATTCAACTTGCTTCTAAAGTGTTTTTTGAGCCTAATTGTATCATCAAATAGAGGAGGGGGTATTACGAGTTTTTGCTTAAGTTTATAACACCTTAAAATATTGGCCAAAGGCCTACCATTTATTTATCGTCCAGACTTGCAATTTTTGTTGCAACAATTCTTGAGTTTTTTGCAGAGAGTGGAAAGAATATTGGGGAGGGGTACTCAGTTTCATGTACTCTGCAATTCTGTTTTGTTTTATTCTCACAGTTTGCAACTAGAAGTTGCCTGTAGTTGTATTTGTATTTATATACAAAATAAAAAAAGTAGAAGAGGAAAGACAAGATAAAAATACAAAATTGCAAAATTAAAAATTCATAATCTGGACACTATGGAATTTCAAAACATAATTTTTAAAAACTGCAAGTCTGGACGATGACTTGGTAAACCAAACGACTTAGAATTACTTTAACTAATGATATCTATCCGTCTGGCTGGCTGTCCATGTAAACTTTGTGCGCAAAGTACAATTCGTAATTTTAGAAACAGTTTAGTAAAATTTAGTTCATAGTTTTGATTGGCATAATAACCTTTTTAAAATGGTGCGAAGCGGTCCACAATTTTACATAGCCCCCATACAGCTTTTCCGGAATGGAGTATTTGTGCCCATAATGCATTGTACTATGTTGGTGTTTATATTAAATTAGGTCCAAACTTATCCTATTACAATTTTATTCATTTTACCAAACTTCATTAAAATCGGTTTATATTTGAACATAGCTCCCATAAAAATACTACTTCCGCAAATAACCTTTATTGACATAACTTCCTCCTTAATTTTAATTTTGACATAATAATTGTCGACAATACTCTTACGATTGCTACTATTTCCTAACAAAATGTTGCACTGGTAGGTGAAAAATTCACTATAGGTCCTATATTAACCCCATTCCAAAAAATCACTAAAGGGCAAACAAATCTTATATATGTAGATAAAGATATCGAAAAAATATTGAGCAATTAAATGTTTACATAAATCTTAACCTCATAACATTATTTTGTTTTGGTGGATCCATGGGCAATCATGGGGTCCCAAATAGGTTACGCTCTCGCCAATTTAATATTAAATATTATGATGTAAGATATCACTTTACATTCTGAGTTATTTTAGTTTCTATTACAGTCAAACCGCTATAATTCGAACCCACGTTATTTTGGTATTTTTTGTAAGTCAAAGTCTTACTCGTACATAACCTCTTATAATTCGTAATGAAAACCATATATAATGAATCTTTACCGTAAAAAAGCTGAAGCCACAAAAACACAATTTTACAGGAGAAGTTTTTTTTATTATATTTCATAAAAATTTTGTATGAAGTTTGACGCTTAAGCCAAAATTGTTTTTGCTATAAAATTGTAGTGGTACCTTATGTTAAGGGTTGTCATCAAACTCATTTATTAAAAAAACCAAAATTCAAAATTATGTCGCTTAAGATATTTTTGTGGTGTGGGCTCGATAATTTGAAATCAAATCGCCGATATTTCTTATTCTGGAATTATTTATGTTTCTTACCTCAGGTCTACACCAAAAATAAATATCTCAGCAATTTGGCAATAACGTTGCCAGAATAACAGAACCATATTGCTTATTGACCAGCTTATGTTAAAGGCATGGGAAAACGAATTTTTGTCAACTCATAATTTGAAAAAATCAAGGAAGAAGGTGCAGTATGAAAAGTGAAGCCATCTTGCAAAAATTATTTTTATTAATATAATTTTTTTCTCATGCGACCTTTAACATATAAAAGTATATTAATTTATTTAAGCTTGAGGTCTTTTATTTAGGAAATGAAAATCGGGCAAAAATGGTTAAGTAATTTAAATTTTCATAAAAATAGAATTGAAAAGCATCTAACATAAACATCTCCCTATCTCGAGTCTGTAGTTAGATTTTTAAAAGGTTTTAATGCTGAATCAAAGAATACCTAAATATCTATTATATTTGGTCATTCTTTGAAAAAAACTAAATTTACCGAATTTTTTCGGGCCCTTTTTTGACGGGGTTTTGCTCAGGGGAGATAATCGCTAGAACCAAAATATTTTGGGAATCTTCATAAAACATGTCAAACTGAATTTTCAGGGGGGTACAACTTTAATTTTTTTTCCCATGTAAGGTTTAATTTAAATTCATATTATTTAATAACCAGGAATATACAAACTGATGACTCCCTGTAAGTATTTCTGAGAAAACTTTTACGGCACAGACTAATAACTTCACAGAAAAAAGTGTTTTATCAATTAAAAAAATGGTTTAAAAATCATTTAAATTTAATTAATTTGATAACTGAATCAATTATTTTTTTAGTTGAAAGAAAATTAAAAATTTAATTATGATTTAATTAACATTTTAGTTGGTTTGAAATAAATTTTCAATTCAATTTTAAATTAAATAACAAAAAATCTTAATTGACTTTTTTCGTTTAAAATAAAGTATTTGAAACATGTAGGATTGTTGTTGGGAATTGTTAATATTTATTTAAATAAATTAACACATTGTTTGAAATTGCAAAGTTTTTTGATCATTTTTTTAATTAAAATTAAAAATATAATTTATTGAAAAAAAATATTCAAAATTTTACAATTTTTAGTAATCAATATAATCATTTTGGTAATAGGTGCAAAATCAACAAATTGCTTGCTTGATGTTGTGAATTTGGTATAAATTTGATGATTGGAGAAAATTAATAATTTTTTCTGTGTATATACAGGATTGGAAGTTTTCTACGCATCTCTATCCGCTTTTTTCAAATCTACAATATATTTATTGTGCTATATCCATCGGATCCAAATAATTTGAGTTCTGTTGACGTATCTATTTTAAGATTTTGTTATTATTGAAGACCTTCTCACCCTAAATTATATCGTAGAAAAGAGATAAATGAACACTTACAGTGTACAACCAGTGAATTATTCCCTCGGGACCTCACGGCAGTTTTCCATAGCTTTCGAGAGCTTAACAAAATTTTGTC
The DNA here is from genome assembly GCA_943735925.1 of Pollenia amentaria. NCBI lineage: Eukaryota > Metazoa > Arthropoda > Insecta > Diptera > Polleniidae > Pollenia > Pollenia amentaria. The sequence continues at coordinate 177,908,364 of OX031007.1, read as the reverse complement.
GTAAACAAAGTTTTTTGTCCTAACTTTAGCCAATATCGTGTCAACGATATTTATTTAATTAATCACGTTCCATATACATGGAAAAGTTTGCACTGAGTTTACTTAATTATACTCTACTACTGTGCTTTTAAACATCAAATTGTACCAAAAAAGCACATATGCGCTGATTGATTAACGTGTATACCTGTCTTTACGGTGGTCTTCGCAAGTTTGAAAGTATTATTTGACAGAAGTGGATATATGTGACCTTCACACAGTGGACCATACCGCTCTCTGGCCTTTCTACCTAACATCCACTTCCAATTGCACTTTCTGTTGAGTAGCAAAAGCACACTGAGAGGTCCGTGAAAATCAGCCTTTTGAAGATCACCCACCCTGCAATTTTGGGCTTTAACCACATCCACCACCTGATTTACGAAGGTGTGATCTAAGAGATCTGCCAATTTAAGCCCGGTCGTACTAAATGAATTGCCTGCACCTTTTTTTTCCAGAGAATGCTTCGTTTTTGTATAATATTTGGTATTCCATAAAAGTGCCACAATATTTAGTGCAGTTAAAATTTAATTTTATTATATAGAAAATAAAAGTTTTAACTTAATTCCAAAAAATTTCCAGTTTTCAGGAATATCATAAAAATTGTTGTTTAAGCATTTAATGGCCCTTTAAGTTGATGTTCATTATATTTATATTGAAAACATCAAATGTCAGCCACAAATTTCAAAATAAAAGAAAACTTTAACATCGCAGGTTTCTGTAAAAGCAGACGCTTTACAGGTTAATCAATAAAAATCAATCAACATGCAATTTTTCCAAGAACATTTAAACATACATGATCATAAAAATAAAAGCATTCCTCCTACAAGAAATAAGTGAAAATTAAATTGATCTAAATATAGAAAACCTTAAGAAAATTGTCAAATATTTAATGATGAATTCTAATGAAAAACATGTGGCAGACAAGAACATGCGCCACCTTGTAGGGCGTTGCATAAAAATAACCACAAAATCAAGTGTTAAAATAAATGAAAAAAATATTTACAGGGTGTCCCAAAAGAAACAAAAAGTTTTAAATGGTTATAATTTATGACTAAGTTAGATATTCTTTTATTTTTATTTTTTTAATTGTTGTAATGCAGAGTTGGGTTTCTTTACCTCCTTACTGAAGGGATTCACAATGGACCGCATTGGTCTCCGAGTGGAGGTGTGCCCTTAAGCGCATTACCGTGCTTAATCTAACCTAATGCAGAGTTGAAAAATAAAAAGCGGAAAGATACACTTTTCAATAACGAGCTAATAAAATTTAATCAGATTAAAAAAAGTAGTGAAGCTCAAAAGTGATTTCGCCAATAAACAAATATTCAAAATATGCGAAACGAAGAATCCTGGGGTAATTTCTCAACGAAAGTTACACTCTTTTTAGCGTACACAGAAAAAATTATCAGTAGATTTTTATCAATTGAAATAATTATTTAAAAACTATTTCATTTTAATTAATGTGATAATTGAATCAATTATTTTTTGTTCTTGAAAGAAAATAAAAAAATTATTTTGATTTAATTAACATTTTAGTTGTTTGGAAATAAATTTTTAATTAAAATATTAATTAAATAACAAAAAATCTTTATTGATTTTTTCGTTTAAAATAAAATAATTTAAACTTATAGAATTGTTTTTCGGAATGGTCAAAACCTGAGATATATTTAATGAAATCAATTAACACGGCAAAGTTTTTGAGTTTTGGCTTGAAACGGCAAAGTTTTTTTTGATAATTTTTTTAATTAAAATTAAAAATATCATTTATTGAAGAAAATTGACGTTGTAAAATTCCTTTCTTAATAAAAATAATTTAATGAAAATTAAATAAATGAACTTAAGCCTGATTAAAATATCGAAATTTGGATTAAAAACCATTAACAGTTCAATAAAATAACCACAATACTAGTTAATGAAAAAAAAATATTTACAATTTTAAATTTTTAGTATTTTTAGTATAATTATTTTGGTAACAGGTGCAAAATCAAGAAATTGTTTGCTTGATTCTATGAATTAAGTGATTAGAGAAAATTTGCTATTTTTTCTGGGTAGAGTTTTATGTGGCATATGATCCCAAAGGATTATTATTGATCCATTTTCTTTGAGGATGAAATAAGAACTGCAGTAACCATATCGATGCATCGGTGAGTCATATTAGAAATTTGTTGAGGCCTGCTGTGAAATACCACCCACAGATCAACAAGATGGAGCGACGGAGTGTAAAGAAAGGGGAAGAGTTACAGCACAAAACCGCTGTTTTTTCTGGATGAAGTGCCAGTTCTTGAATCAATTCAGGTTGCTCTTCGTCCCAAATGCTACAATTTTGTTTGTTTACATACCCATTGAGCCAGAAATGGGCCTCATCGCTGAACAAAATTGGCCTCGAAAACGTCGGATCTTCTTGGAACTTTTCAAGAGCCCATACAGCGAAGCGATGTCGCTTGGGAAGGTCGAGCGGCTTCAGTTGTTGCACAAGCTATATTTTGTACGCTTTGAATTTAAGATCTCGACGTAAAATGCGTCAAGTCGTTCCACACGTCAGTCCGAGTTGCTGCGAACGGCGCTGAATCGACTCTCCACGGTCTTCGCGTACACTCTCAGCTACGGCCGCTATATTTTCTTCACAGCGTGCTGGATGTGGTTCAATAATGAATGCTGGGTCTCAAAATGTGTGATGGTGTAGGCCGATTATGTTGACCATAAGTAGAGCGAAGTGCACGAAACACATTCCTCACAGGACGTGAATTTTCGTAATAAAGTTGAACGATTTGTAAACGTTGTTCAGGCGTAAGTCTTTCTATTATGAAATGCCAAACAATACTAAACAAAAATAACATGACAGCATGACACGACTCACACGTGATCTGCCAAAAAAAAGGCTATTGAAAAAAGTATCTCTACTTGAATCACCCATTACTTTGTTGTTGCAACCAAGGTTTTATTTTGTTTCTCATGTTTCATACCGCTCATATTTTCGAGAAAAGAATTGCTTTAACATAAAATATCTTATGTATAAATCGGCAAAGGCAAAACAGTTAAGAGCACTTTCCTCCTCTGTTTGCCCAACTACTTGAATAAGAGATACACCCTTTTAAAGGTATTTACTTACAGACGTGCACAGTATTTATTTTATTAAAATTCGTTTCGTATTTTCGGAGTTATAAGCGTTAAAATGTGTTACTAATACATATGGAAAAAACATAAATAAAAAAATAGTTTTTACCAATTACACAAAGTTTTTCTATGAAACAGGAAAACCAAAATTGGGTGATCGATTATTCGACATTTTTCAGAAACCGGCCTTTGAATATTTTGACTATACAAGTCGGCAAAGGCAAACCAGTTAAGAACACTTTCCTTCTTTATTTGTCAACCGAATCTCAATGGGAGAAGAAAGTATCAAATGGGGAAATGCGGGAAATTAAATTTCTTTCTTTTACTTGGTAATTTTTGAATTTTCTATAACATTGAACTTAAAAACACAATATTGTAGGTACTGGGTTCTGAGTGAATGAGAACCTACAAGATGTAAAATGTTGGTACTTTTTTTGTTCTTCCTCTGGTCATTTTGAATATTTGTTTATATTGGACCTTTAAAGTTCAAGTTAAACCTGCAGAGTCCTGAGTGAATAAGAATATATAAAGGGGAGCCTTTTGGTACTTTTTCGACATCTGGTACTTTGATACATTTTCGTCAATAGACATTTATACATAAAAACAAAAAATTAAACAAGCAATGTCCCGAGCAGATGAAAATCTGTAAGAGGAGACGTTTTGGTACTTTTTTTTCGTCGTTCAATTGGTACTTTCTGATATTTTTTTATATTGAACTTACAAAATTAAAATTATTATTCACGGACTCAGGTGGAAAATAACATTAGAAATGGAGGTTGGTCCCTCGCCAAAATGATCGAATAAGACGGAAAAAATAAATGCTCGAAACATGTAAATTCATAAATACTTAGATGTTCTATGTTTTCTTCATATTTACAAAATAATATATAGTCGAACTTCGACTTTTGGGAAAAACACCAGTAAAACTAATTACATATTAAAATGGAGATACGGGTAAATATAATTATGTATCTTATTATCGTTTACATTTTTTGCAGGTTATTAGTGGTGTCATTGTTTGCTTCCAAATTAATTAATGGTGAAAGTGTTAAAAGAGTTGTAAATAAAAGCAGAGTATTTAGTTCGATTGAAGTTGTGCAACATGTAACACTTCGAATGATTATAGGTACCATTAAAAAGTGTTACATGTTTACTCAGAAAACAAATCGTCATAAGAATTCATTAAATAAGTGTAATGAAAAAATTTATTTTTAAAAACACGACCGCCTCATTTCTTTTGAGCTACCCTGTGTTTCTAAACAAAAAAGGCAATTAATATTTCAATATTTATAGAAAAAGTATTAGAAATTTTAATCATTAAATAGAGACGTAGAAAATTCTAAAAAGTAATTGTTTGAAAAGAGCTGTATTATAATTAAAGGCAAGATCTACATTTTATTTGGGGGAGTGTTTTAATTTCTTTTAAGTAAAAATCCAAAAAGAACGCATTCCATAGAATAAATACTTATTCCATTACCTTCGTGCTACAGCCCTTTGTTTTCTCCTAAGAAAAAGAATTGCATTTAAAGTATTTCAATGACAACATTAACACTTGTCTGTCATATGAAATGGTTGCATTGTACAAGTAAAACAATAATGAATAACATGTATGTTTAACACTTTTTTTACATGTTTATTTTCATGTTATACTTGGAAATTTTTTTTTTTTTTTTTTTTTAACAAAATATTGTTAAAATTTCTACCGAACTACCCTTTAGGGAATAAAAATCATTACTCGCTCCCCTCTTTCCAATAAAGCACCTTAAAAGTGTCTATATGTACATGGAAAACTGTGTGGCATTTAAAATCCAACACCTACTAATTGGCTGTTATATCCCCTTGTCATATGGCTGCATGTAGATCTAAATCATCATCTCGCTAAGATTTGTGTTCTCATCTTTTAAAGCTTTTTCTATGACTCGTATTATGAATGTATTTTGAATTTATTAGACCAAGAGATTTTATTAGCTACTGCGATCATTTTTAAACAAAAGACAACTGTTACCAGACAATGTATCTGGGTATTAGTTTGTCTCCCCTTTTTTTTTGCTCTATTCTCGAAAATCATTACGTTTTCTTTACTTGATTTTCTTCATTTAATATTTGTTGCATGTATCAGTTAGCAGCAGTTGCAGTTAAATTTTGTTTGTCTCAGCCGCCTGCAGCTGTGTAATATAAAATTTGTAATTAACCGTGTTAAGTGTATTTAGATTTAATGCTTCTTTTTATTTGTTTTAGAAGGGGGGAAAACAGCCAATGTTTTGGAGATTGTAGGAAACTTTCAAACAACATTTTAAGGTGATTAATTTGAAAACTTAATCGTTTGGGATTGTCTCTAAAAGTTCTAAACTAAAGTCAGAAATTATTTATTTCATAAATGATTGATACGCACATTGACTGAGGCATGGAAGCCAAAATGGAACCGTATTTTTTAAATTATGAAAAGTTGAATATAATAAATGACCTAATTTGGAAAAGCTTGTTGTTTATTTTAATTTTTTTACACATGAATAAATTAATATACACTTAAAACCAAAGTTGGCGACCAACTAATAATACCGATAATGCTTAAATACCATTTAAAATTTAATATCGGTTTTGATACCGATACAAAAATAACAAATAGAACTAGACAAAATTAAAATTATTCGATTAAGCGTATAATATTAAATTGTTCGATTGTTATTCGATTAAATTTTTAACTCGATTAATTATTAGCGCGATTAATCGATTAATACAAAATATCGATTAATTGAATTCCCTAATGCCAACTTTGCTTAAAACTGGAAACCATTCATAATTAAAAGGGAAACAGGAAATATGCTCTAAAAAAGATTTTATGCGCGTTCTTAACCGATTTATATACATATGCATAATTTTTTAATTAAAGTACAGGTAAAAGTTTTACCTTCTAAAGCAATTGTATATATTTTATTAACAAAAAAATTCCCTTGTTTATATTTTATTTATTAAACCATTAAGTAAAATATATAAGCCGATTTGAGCTATTTTAAACGAAGTGTATTTGCTGTTATTTACTATTTTCAAAATATTTTTCTGTATTATGAGGTTTTAATTTATAAATAAATTATAAACCAACATCTTTGTATGTAAGATTTATTCGCATTAAAAAAGATTTTCGGAAAGAGACTTATATGGGACGGTCATTTCGGGACCTACTGTCACAAAATTAAGCCAAAAAATACGATCTAAAGAATTTGTTATTTTTGTTGCACTCTATTTTAATAACAACACTTTAAAGAAATTAATAGCACTAACTCGATTTTCGGGATTAATATTTGTATAAGCGCTATATGGTCTATATTGTTTTGTCATTATGACAATACAATATTTTTTATTAAATTTCATAAGATTTTTCTAAAATTGCGACTTGTAATTTGCACCGGCAATAAAAAATTTTGTATTAAATTTGATAAGATTTCTCTAAATTTGCGACGTTGCGTAACGTTAAAATGGACAGACAGTAAACCAACCGGACGGATGGACAGAAAAAAGACCTGTTTAATAGGATTGCCTTGGATTGCCAGTCTCCAAAAGTCTTAATTGGTCCAGGTGTCTTTAAGATCATCTTTTAATATCGTTCATTCAAAATTTAATTAAAACAAAAATATTTGCAAATTCCGATCAAAATAGTTTTTCTGAACGTAATTACTCTGATTTCGATTAGGTGTAACTTCTGTCGGAAGCACAAAATCAATTAACTAAAATCAAAGTAAATTTTTAAGCTGTATAAACTTTTATCGAGTTAGTATTTATGGTTAACTTTTTTTAACCTTCCAATTTAATTTTACAATTCTTACTTAGTTTTAGAATCTTGCTAAAAAAAAAAATCTTAAACAGTTTTTTGTTGCAAACACCATAAATACTACAGCTATCAACTTGGCTAAATAAAACGGAACAGAAAACATTAATAATAAAATAAAAGAAGGAAACTAATTTCATTTACTACCCTTAGGTGCTAAAGACAATTAAATATTCGTGATTTTACGATCATTTTGTAATGGCTTTTAAAGAAACACATTAAATGATTATTTTTTTTTTATTCTCCATTTCATTCTTTAGCCACACTAACAGATCTTCTATAAACTTGAGATCAATGCAGAAAACCTTTAATAAAAACGCATCAACGATGATAAAATAAAACAGTGGAAAATGTTAAACTATTATTGCTAACAAAAAAAAAAAAAAAAAAAAAAAAAGGGTATTGGGCATGGATGAGATGTATGCCACAAAACTAACTAGCTCATCACGCGATTTAAGAAAGTAGGAGGAGTAAAATGTTTTTTAAACGAAAAGGCTTAAAATTGATATATTCCAACTAACTGTGTTTTAGAGAAATTCTAAAGTGGTTAAAAGGCCGCTTAAAGAAACAGGTTACACACAGTACGACTATGATGGAAGTCAAATGCAAAAATAATAGTGGCCTATTATCAATTCGATTTGGAGTATTGCTTTATTTTTATAGGAAGACAGAATAACTTTAAAGAAATATAGAAATAGAGGACAATTGTTATGATATTTAAGGAGCAGCTAGATATGGAAGAAGATATTATTAATGGATTTGCATTAACAAACAGAATGTCATCAAATGTTGGAACTAAAACAAAATACACTGAGAAAAAGGAAAGACGTTTTCTCTTTATTTAAACACGTTTTTTTTTTTAAGAAAATTCCTAATTAAGTTTCTATTATGTGTGTGAAGTTAAATTCGAATTTATAACCCAAGACACAAACCAACGTGGTTAACATACTACGATTTGTTAGCTAACATTGCACTGTGTCGTACTTAACAGACTATCTCTTAACACTACAAAAATTATAAAAATTAAAAAATACAACATATTTAATAAAATATCACTATCCCACTATATGGAATCGATAGACAAGAAAACGTTCTATTGAATGAGGTTAGTGGTAGTTCTGAAATAATTTCAGAACTGAAATTTATTGTTGGAGGATAAGCTGTTCCTATGCGCATTTCACTGGTTGCTTAGGCCAGATCGTCAGGAAACGTTCTCCTAAATAATTTTAGAAAAGCCAAAGCTATCAGCAAACAAAACTATAGAAGGAATGAGAATTACCTACAATACCCTCAAAAAGTTTTATTTGCAACAATATCAAAGCTTAAACAAAATACCAAACAATAAAACAGTGATGAGTTTTTATTTATCTTTTCTTACATTTCCCACTACAATTAGTTAGAATTCTCCCAACATTAATTGTAGTTGTAAGTGGGTAAAGAAAAAACATATTAAAAACAAAAACAAAGTACTTTTATTGTTTTCGCAAGAAAACAAAATAAAAACAATTTGTCCGTTCAGTTTTTTATGCACGTGCACTTGCAAAAAGTTATTATCAAAGTTGTTTTTGGGAATACAAATATTTATTAAAAGATTTTGTTTGTTGTGCTTAATTCCCTTTTTTAATAATTGATAATTGATTGAAATTTAATAAAAAAGAATTTTCAAATCTAATTTTTCATGTTTCTGAGAGGGATGAGTGGCGACTATGGAGTCCACGGAAATAGTACCACTATCCCACTATATGAAATCGATAGGCAGGAAAACGTTCTATCGAAAAAATTTTCATGTTTTCATATCAATTTAAAATTTCTCAATTTCATTTGGAATTTTCTCAATTTCAAATTAAAATTGCCTAATTTCATTTGGAATTTTCTCAATTTCAAATTAAAATTGCCCAATTTCATTTGGAATTTTCTCAATTTCAAATTGAAATTCTCAATATCATTTGGAATTTTCTCAATTTCAAATTGATATTCTCAAATCAAATGGAATTTTTTCAATTTGAAATTGATATACTCAATTTCAGTTGGAATTTTCTCAATTTCAAATTGATATTCTCATTTTCTCAATTTCAATGAAAAATGATGTAGTGCTCGACTAGCACAGGGTAGTGGTGGACGATATACATCGATGTTTTAAAACCACTCGATGTAAGGTATCAATACATCGAAACAAACCGATGTTTTTTAACCATCAACATCGATGTTTTTTATTCGATGCATCGAAGCAACTTATTTAATACAAGAACTTTGCAGCATATGCTAAATGACATTATCTCAAACTACTTTTATTCCTTGTGCTACCCCATACAACATTTTGAGATCAAAGCAAAGAAGAAATAGTCCTTCTCTGCTTTTTTTACTAACAACTTTATTTGAACTAACTAAAAAACAATGATGCCAGAAGTACGCAATATATATATTTTGGAGATTCTTTTATTTATATGAGTTAGTGATTTTTGTTCCATTTTTGCCCTATTTTTATTATTAATTTTTTTTTTGGAAGTTATCATAGTTGTCAATTTTTCCTATGTTATGTCAAACAACGAAATATAACTCATAGAAAATATTTAATTTTAACATATTAAACACCTTTAAGATATCGCAAACTTACTTTTTTATATAAAACTTAATTTTGTTCAATATATTTGGAGGATACTTAAGGTGTGCTATCGAGTCATATTGTCATAATATCCTAATATTTTACAATAGTTTAAAAATATAATTTTTGTGCTTCAAACGAAAAAGTCCCAAAAATAAGGTCTTTTTATGTTGTATTTATTCTTTTGTCATAACTACACAGTATAAATCTAAATTATGAGGGGTTGTTCCCGGCAGTCATATTTTTTCTTGCTACTAATTTAAGACATATGACTTTGTGACTTAATAACTACATTGTGAATCCCCCAATTGTTTATTTGAAATTGATTTTTGGTTAAAATATGGTATCAATAACTTTTTATATTAAAATTTTTTTTAGAAAAATATAATTAATAACTGCCAATTTCACGATGTCGAAAGAACGCTTTCTTTCGCACAAATACATATGAACCAAAAACAAATTTTTGAGAATTTGTTTTTGTTTTACATGTATTTGTGCGAACGAAAGCGTTCGTTCGCATTTAGTGAAATAGGCAGTAAATTACACTTTTGACGTTTTTTTTAATATTTTCCTTTATCTGACATTACATGGGTTTTGCAATTGCGAATTTTTTTTCTAATGACTATACCTTGTACTTATTATACGATGGAAATTATTCGATTGTAAAGAGTTGTCAGAACTAAAATTAAAAATAGTTGGTACTTTATTTTTAAATTTTTCACCAAAAGTGTCTGTCAAGATTGATGTGAAAATCGTCAAAAAAATCGATTATTTTTCTAAATTTTTAAACGTTATGATACTTTTTGTCATTTCATCCATGTTTTCATAAACCAAATTCTTATCTGTTATGTTACAAAAACGATCGATGTAGAGAAAACTTCGATGTATTTTGCGAAATATCGATATAACATCGATGCCTGTATGCGATGCATTGCATCGAAATAAAAACATCGATGCTTTTTTTCAATGTCCATCACTAGCATTTAATTACCCCGCCTGGATCCGCGCTTGTCACACTAACAAAATTTTAATTCTAGAGTATTAATAATCCTGCAAAGCCGATTTATCTATTCTCTGATCAAAAATTTGTTTTCTCTCAAAATCTGCTAAATATTCGATATTAATTAAATTTTATGCTTTTCTAGCAGAAAATTTCTTAAGTTTTTTTGTAACTGTATTACCAGTTAATAAAACAGTTATATAAAAAAATAACGGCAGCTATTTATAAAGTTAAATATTATCTTCATGGTGGTGGTGACGAAGTTGATCTTTACTACCATATAAATTTGATCCTCCCACAAAGGCATTGACGTTTTTCCTGTGTTTTTTTTATAAATTATTTAAAATTTTTTGTTCTTATTGTTGCTGTTATTGCAACCATAAGCAAATCAATATTATATGCAACTGCTAAGGTGGTCAAGTTCATGAAGCTGATGAAGACAATGATGCATCATCGTGCACCATAGTGAAATTCTTAAACCAACCAACCAAACAACCAACATTCACTTTGCCATACATCTTTCAATATTTTGAATAATATTGTTTTTGGCTTTAACAATCAGATTCAAATCAGGTGTAATAATTCTTATTGGAGATGCTTTTTTTATTTTCTCCAATTTTTTTCTTTTAGCTGCATTTTTTTCCCTCTATTACTTCTATACAGATTTGCATATGAATTTACCATGTGGAAAATTTTTTATTTATTTATTTTATTCTATTTTAAGAATAAAAATTTTGTACAATTACTGTATCTAAAATTTTTTTTTCAGTTTCAGTTTTTGTCTTACTGCCAACATTATAGATCATGGAGTTTAGTTAGAACAACTAAAGAAAAATAAAACAACATTTTAGACAGTTTTAGCACGACTCTTCACATTGAAGACGGAGTTGAAGTGGAAAAACTAAATAGTTTTTCTTATATTTTTGATTGATCGTGCATGCCAAACTATAAATCCAACGTGATACATTCAGGCGATCAGGCAAAAAAGGAAACAACAACAACCAAAATATATTTGGTTACTTTGAAAATGTTGCATCGTTTAATTTTTGTTTTGTCTGCCTTTTTTGGTTTATAACGATGATTTTAAGCCAACCAAGCACACACACACACTGATATACAATAGTGCAGGCAAATTTGAATACACCACAAGTATCAAACCAAATCAAAGTCATTCTTTTATGAAGAAAAATATCTCAGTCAGCTTACTGCGGCTATTGATTTCACTACTTTGAATTGAAAGTACAATATGTGCAGATTCTGGCAGACTTCTTGGTAAATTACATGCAAAATAATAAAGACTTGTTAATTTTGAACTAAAATTACGTTAGTGGAATTATTCTAATAATATTTTTGTTCCTAATGGCCAATTCACAACTGCAATCACAAATTAACTTTTGCTGCAATGTAGGGTACCCATCTGAAAACACAATAAAAACCAAACTTCTTGCCCAAAAAAAAAAAAAAAAAAAATCAAACAAAATTAGTAGAAATCTTGTCAGTCAGTATTATTTTCTTCTACTTATTCATTCATTCATTCGTTTGCTCTCTGGTTCATTCGTTTCATTTAAAGTTTAACAGGACATGATGTTGTTAGGCTAAAACTGTTAAATGTTGCCTTGGATATTATGGTTGTGGTTGTTGCACTGTTGTTTTTATTTTCCATTTCCGTTAGCATTAGTAGTATCATCATCTTGTAGCACCAGCAGCTTTGAACTTTGGCCACTTTTTAATGAATACTCATAAAATTCACTAATATTTTCGTTTCGTTATTTCGCAGGCCAATGCATAATTTAATGCTGTTGACTTTATTGAGCAAGTTGTTTTACAATTTATTTGATTACAAAGAAAAAATTTTTTTTTTATAGAGAGAAGTGTTTCCTTCTTAAAAGTGCATTAAAAATCGTGTTTCTTATTTTCTTTTGGTTCTAAAAAAAGTTTACTTACCAGCTGATTTTGCCATGGCTGTTTCTTATTTTTGAAGCCTGGCAACTCTTTTAATGTGCTTCAAAAAAAAAATCAAAATTATGAACTATTTTAATTGAATTTCTTGTTGGCATTATTTTAATGATGAACTTCACACTTCTGGCAATATAATTTTTTCATATTTTACATTTAATGGAATTTCCATGATCTACTCATGATCATGGTGATGACCAACGCCACCAAGTGAATCGAGTTATAAGCCCAGCTGGATGGTACTTTAAACCATAAATAAAAAATTTACAAAAAAAAAAAAAAAAAAAAAAAAAAAAAAACACCACCAAAATCTAAAAATGACAATATTGTAATGACCTTTCGTCGTTGACCCAAAGACTAAATAAAACTAGTTAATGGTTTTATAAAAAAAAAAAGAAGAGTTACGGTTAAGCTAAAGATAATAAAGGAAGAAAAAAATTACATTTCTGCTAGTGATGGCAGTAAGTGATTTTCATAACCATTTGATTTTTCAGTGAAATATGAAAATATCTTTTATTTATGACAACATGATCTCATATAATTCATAGTTGTTTGTTTTTTGCTTAATGTAAAAAACTAAAAATTGTTTTCTTATCCGACTTATCAGTTTGATCTGGGGTTCACTGAGGGTGTTTTCAGACCTATATATTATTTAAGGGGAGATTGGTGAATAGGTAGAAAAACTGGCATGGTGAGGTCAGCCAGAACTGTCAGTATGGGAATAAATCCATATTGGCATCCCCGTCTAATATGTATCGGCAAATTCGACCTTAAGACTCAGATTGTTTTATGTTACATGTATAGGTGCCGGCTTGACCAAGACTCGAAAAGAGCGTACATTCACCACTGTAATAAATAAGCGAAACAAAAAGTTTCGCTAAATGTTCGAAAATTTAGAAAAAAGTGAACGTTCTCAATAACGAAGATTTTTCGATTTAACGAAGTTAAAAAAAGGTATTTTCACTAAATTTACGACCAATTTTTAGAAGTGATATTGTTAAAAATACCTCTCGCCAAAAGAAGCAAAGCCAAATGCAATTCTTTTTTTCCAAAAAAGCACATAACGTCCGGTTTTTTATTTAGGGAAAAGCAAAGGGAGGGCGAATATTAGGCCAGTCACCTGCCTAATTATATGTATACTGTGTGTGGGGGACTTAGTGTCGCGACTACTTAACTGCTTCGGGTCCCAAATATTTTTTTCATTTTATTCCGGTTTACCTTCTTCAGCTGGTATGAATTATTTTTTTTTGTGCCCGGGATTACTGCCAGCACGTCGGCAAGAACCACCCCATCCAAAGAGCTGAAGCCGCGCAATACGCCAGCATACCAGCGCCGCCGATAGTCTGGCCACACTCACTTGTTGTTGTGTAAACAGCAACCAGCTGGTATTTTATCCCCGTCCCGTGTAGTACACTGGATAATTTTATTTTTCATTATATTAACGAAAAATGCATTGTTCTAATGAAAATTATTTTGATAAACGATGTTCGTTAATATTATGAACACTTTTTGGTTCAGTTCGAGTTTCGAATATTTATAACGGTTTTTTATAGAATATTTAGTTGTTGTATTAAATTTTTGAAGTTGTTCGTTACAGATATTCGTAACAGATATACATATATCGAAAGATTTGCTCAGCGGCAAGTGAGCTCTGCGAGTTCTTTTTCGTGTCATTAGGAATAGTCGTTCTCGTATAGCGGTATTATTTTCGTCTGCCGTGGTCAAGCGGGTGTTCGGGCCTGAGAGAGGCTTAGAGCATTAAAAAGGGGTGAAGGGTTTAACTTATAGGATACGGCTATATGTATTTGCTTTGGCAGCCTTCAACTTAATGGTAATTTATTAAAAATGCATGCTAAAATATGCTTAAACTCTAACCGTACTTGAGTGATATCGTATCAGGATGGTTAGAGTCCGTGGCATAAACAAAACAATGGATGGAAATGAAAGGCTGTGTAAGAGTTAGCTCATCACTAAGTATAATGGATATAATAAGTTAAATGTGTCAAAACCCTTCGCAAAATTCTATCGGATCTAAATCATTCGGTATACTAGAATTATGAAATTTAAAGGGTGATAACTGTGCCAAAATTAGTTCGCTGCTAGACAAAACACAATTTACAAAAATTTAGATGGATTATTAGGGGTCGTTTATGCAGACAGCGTTCAGGTAAAACGACTTTCAGAATGCTTGGACCCTTAAGCAAGAGTTAGAAATTAGAAGAGCATTAAAATTTCAGGAAAATTTCATTATATCTTCCAAAATGTATCCTTCTCGGACATTGTGTTATTAGAACCGGCCTTGCCTAAGCAAAAATATGGTTAAATATGGTCATGGAGAACTTATTTAAAATGGTTGCAGAAAATTAAGAAAAAAATTGTGGAATTTTTAAACAAACTTTTTTAGCCGCAACTATATTTTTAATAAATCGGTCCTCTTGATATCTATCACAATCATATAACGGTTATAGCACATACACAATTTACAAAAATTGTATTTTTTATAATATTAAAGCTTCTCTCAGAGCTTGGACTGCTTTAAGCAGCTCCACAGGCAGCGCTTTTGGTTTAATAATATCGCTCATTTCGTGCAAGACCGTCACAACTCAAAATTTGGCATTTTCGATTTAGTAATGCAGAAATGTTCTTCTCTTAAATCTCTACAAATTGATCTAAGAACGCAGAGAATTATCAAAAAAATAACGGTAATATAGATGCTTGTGACGCTATGACCTCTCGTAACAAACTTGGGCAATTAACATCAACAAGGTCACATTTCAGTTTGTGTTTGGCATTCCTCTTGTACATGTGGTTTTCTTTGTAGCAAAAAAGAAACATTTGATTTTATAACTGTATTTTAGTGAAAGAGAAGGTAAAAAATAATAGGTTGGAATCTTCAAATTTTGAGTTGTGACGGTCTTGCACGAAATGAGCGATATGTTCTGCCAGGTTTTTGGAAACTTGGATTTTTTAAGAATATTAATATGAGTAGGGTTAAGTTTTTATGCATCAGTATAGTTCCTTTTGTTCTTAAAAATACTCGATTTTGGGGACTGTTCATTTAATCTAACGAAGTTGCTTACGGCCTAAATTTTACTGGCATTTCTAGACAGATAAATCCATTTTTTTGGAAAGTTTTTTTTTTTTTTAATGATCACAGATTTTGAATATTTAATAGTGTCATGTAATATGTAGTGTAATGTTAAAAGATCACTGAAAAATATTTATAAGCGAAACTTAGTTTCTCTATTAACAAAAACTGTCAGGTATAAATGTTCTAGATTCTAAGGGCTATCAGGTTCAGACAATTGAGATTTAGTACTTTAATTCCGAAAAGTGTTTATTAACCGTCAAAATAACTTTCGCTTTTATTTACTGTAATTTTTCAGGGATCTTTTAAATATTTCAGATGTTGACTATTTCGACCCCACATACAATGACCATGTTGGCTATTCATTATAAGATTCATGTGTTTTTATACCCTACACCGGTATATGTAACCCAAAGAAATACTAAACGACTTCTTAGTATACAATTTATATCATAAATACTTTCTGAAATAATATGATGTCCTTCCATCGCAATTGTTATGATCATTTTAGGAAATCTGTTTTACAAAATTCAATTGAAGGAAGGACGGAGGCATTTGAAAATGTCTACATTTGGTCTATTGTTCCATCTCACCCTGTTGTTTTAGCATCCGTGCATCATAAAGTAATATAAGTATTCAGATAAAACTCATACATTCATATTTCATGGTCAATTTCGTAGGCCTCGGCAAGAGATTCGGTTCACAACTGGTATAGCGGTCGAAATATTGTGACGCTGGGTTCCGAATTGCCATATAGTTAGGGGGTCTAACTATATGGTAATTTTACTCGAAAAGTCTTTTAAAATGTTGCTATTGATTTAAATGTAGACACGAATAACTACTACTTAGATAAACCAGCGTTACCGCTTTGATACTAAAGTATCAATTTGGACCTTTTTCGATGGTCTTGATACCCTTTATGACCCTTTTTTTATATTACCCTTTTGTATAATATTTAGCTTTTTGTGCCACTTTTTGCCCGTTTTTGGAAACAGCACTCACATAAAACTCTTTTGTCAACACTGTTGAATGTAGTGCTTCAGATAAACAAGTGTTTTTAAATTAGCACTTTACTTAAAAATAAACTTTGGAACAGACTCAAAGTAGAAACTTAAATTTCATGCTTTCCTCTCTTAATTTGTTCGAAGTGGAAATAGAGGAATATACTACAAGTGAAGATAAAATAATAAAATTAAGAACGCAAATTCCTATTAAGTTTGTGTTAAAACATTTTGAACGACTTCTAAATTAGATTTTCGATAGTAAACTAGAAACTAAAGCACAATTTTCTTAATAGCAGGTATAACTCCTATACATACATACATATTTGCTATTTTTTGCATATATTTTTTATTTACTGGCTGGCCCGCAATGTCGGCCAGAACATTTTTATATTTATGTTAAAAACAAAAACAAATTTTAGTTTTTTACTTTTGTTTTCAATATAAATATACGAAAGAAATATTCTTGTCGACATTGTGGGCCTGGTAGTTATTGAATAACTAGTTATTGAATAAGAAGTGCGATTCACTAACTTTTAACGATCCGACAATCGTAAGTTTTGTCGACATATATATTCGCTTGCAGTAACGATAGTGTGATTCTGTAATTTATTTTTAACGATTGTAAACAGATGTAGTTTTTGTAACATCTCTGTCTACAAAATGTTAAAATAAACAAAAAGCACAAAAGAGAATAAAGAAAATGCCATTGAAATTCTGCTTAATTTACTGTTTTAATATTTTATTTTGTGAATTTTACACTTAGAATTTTGTTTTTGTTTATAATTTGCTTTTTTTCTACATTTTGAATTTAGAATTTTGTTTTTGTTGATATACATATGTATGAATGAATGTAGTATATATGTAAGAAGTCGGGCCTTAGCCACTTTAAACTTAAAATACACTTAATCGTTTAAATAAACACAACGTAAATTATTGTCGTTTAAATAACGAAGGAAAAAACTGCTTAAAGTAAGAGCTCGACGCGAATATCGTTAAAAATGGTACTGAATAGTAAATTCGATAAATTTTCGTTATATTTATTTAATCGCACTACTGGTGTTTTCTTTCCTACAAAAAAAAAAAAAAATTACATTTTATTAAAAAAAAAACAATTTGGTGTTTGTTTCTTAAAATGTTGTGCTCTCCAAAAGTTTAGCATGATTTATTTTAAAAAATTCACCCCTGCTTATGGCATAAGGCACTGAACATGTCGCCCCGAAAAAATCGACAGTATTGATAGTGCCATGTAAAATAAGTGAATTCGTTTCATATATGGGGCTATTTTTAAAACATCGACGATTGCCTCAAAGAGCAACAAAGCTACGCAAAAAAAATTTGCAGAAATCCGCGAAAAAATTTTATATTTCAGACAAGCCATAAAATTGACTAAAAGTTCCTAAAACTAAAAGCAATTGCAAAAATTCGGTAACAGCGGTATGATAGCAAAGCCTTATATTTATTAAAAATAATAATTAGCATTGTGGTTATTTTATTGATCTGTTTATGGTTTTTAGTCGAAATTTTTATGTTTAATTAATTTTTATATTAAGTTCATAAAATTTAGTTATTTTTAATAAAGAAAGGAATTTGCCACCATGAAATGAATTAAAATTTGATGAAAATATTGCATTTTTAACTGAAGCTGGGACTGAACCCATGGACAGGATGATTTGATAGGTTTCCAAATTAACCACACTATCTTTTCAGAAATCTTTGTCCTTTAACACCCACCGCCATTGACGACGGCTTGGAGTCAATAGTCAAACGTCAATCATGAAAAATAGATGAAAGGGGAAAACATGTGAATCAACTGAAAATAGATAATCATTCACAACAACAAATTTGGATCCACCAAGTTATATACAATTTGGTGTCTAAAGTTGTGTAATTTTATTTGGAAAGTCAGTCTTAGATTATTCAGACGCAGTTATCATAATAACAATAGGCGAAGAATGCACCAATTCATCCACGAATAATTGCTGATCACTAAAATCACCCTCTCAGAAACAATGGAGAAGTTGGCATTCAATACCGATAATGATTGAACAGTTTGTAAAGCCAGAGGCAGTGAATAATCCAGCTTGTCCAACTTCAGCTTTCCTATGTAACATTTTTACCAATTGAATAAGATCGACTTCTTCTGATTTTTACTACACAGAAAAAAGTATTTTGTCAATTAAAAAAATGGTTTAAAAAGTATTTAAATTTAATTAATGTGATAATTGAATCAATTAATTTTTTAGTTGAGAGAAAATTAAAAATTAAATTTTGATTTAATTAACATTTTAATTGTTTTGACTTACATTTTCAATTAAAATTTTAATTAAATAACAAAAAATCTTAATTGACTTTTTTCGTTTAAAATAAAACATTTTAAACATGTAGAATTGTTGTTGGGAATTGTCAATATTTCATTAAAAACATTGTTTGAAATGGCAAAGTTTTTTGACCATTTTTTTAAATTAAAAATATCATTTATTAAAAAAAATATTCACAATTTTACAATTTTTAGTAATCAATATAATAATTTTGGTAATAGAAAATCAACAAATTGTTTGCTTAATATTATGAATTTGGTATAAATTTGGTGATTGGAGAAAATTATTAATTTTTCTGTTTATTCACACTATTTCCCGATTTTTACGGCTCTCAACTTTTGTCTTTTGGGATTTCTAAAGAATAACGTGTATAATACATCCAAGATAAATTGAGGGCTCTAGTAAGAGAACGTTAGGTCGAAGCAAGCAATCGGCTTCATTAGAAATATATCTTCAAAATAAAGTATAAAAATATTTCCGAACTATAAAAGTTATAATTAAATGCCAATTTTAAATAAAATTATTAAATAAGTCATGACGATACTTATGTATGGGTGGGCACATACACTAAGATCTCAATTTTTATCTGGAAATTTTGAGAACGAAAAAAAATTGTTTGCGTTCTTTGCGATTTAAAATATTAAGGAAACTATGAAAGTAAAAACGTTCCAAAAATATTCCATACGAAACAAAGCCCTTTATTTTTTGCAGTAATGTTCCTTGTCATGCAAACCGAATGGTCATGAATTATCATCTATTCCATATTTGTATGGCAACCACTTGATAGTCGTATCATTTATTTCCGCAAGTGTTTTAGGGTACGATATGGTCGGTCTTACCCAACTATACTTTCTTGCTTGTTTAATGTTTCATTGATTTCAATGGCCACAATTGCATTAAGTGTCAATTGTTTTGTTGGAGTCTTTTCTTTTAGGAAATTTTGTTTGTCTAAATTGTTGTGGGTAAATTTGGTAATTGAATGCAGTCTTCTTTTGATTTAAACAATTATGGTCAATTGTATGGTGATTTAATATGTTTTACTCTTATTCATTGATTAGTTGTTGATGGCTAAGTGTCAAATTAAATGAAAATTGTTTTATAAGTAAAACTTTCTCTTATGTGGGGGTCATTGGGTATAATTTTTGGGAAAAGAAATGAAAATTTGTATAAACTTTATATCTTATGTCCTACAGTATTTGAAAAACAATTTGGTAAAATTCTAATAAATTTCGGCTGTTAATCTAATAACCCAATAAAAAAATTTTCTTATTTTACGAAGCACTAATGGTACATTTTTAAAAGTAAGCACTCATTTATAATATATATAATATTTGAAGAGCCACGACATTCACTTACTACGAAGCAGGTTTGTAAGCGAGCATATTGAAAAGTAAGTCTCAATTTTTTTTCATCTTTTGATGCTAAACTTCTATTCAATTCCCTTTTAAAGATGCCACTATGATCACATGCAGCAACCGGCTTCAAGTTTTTTTGCTTCAAAACAACAACACTTTTATTTAAAGCGAGCCAAAGAGAAAAAGAAAAGAAAATAAAAAAGTTTACATGAAGCCATTGTTGTGCATATACCTACGAATAAGAATACAAAGCGTACTAACCGAGTACAGGCATATCCGTACCAAAACCTATCCTTCTTGCTTCCCTCTCCTAAAAACACAAGAGTTGAGCATCAAAAGATGAAAGGTGTGAATGCAGACTAACAGTTACAAAAAATTCCTTGTGCAAAGCTAATCGTTACATTTTTATATACGCTGAATTAAGCGCTTTCTGTGTCAAAAATGCATTGCTTTAAAGTGGGAACTCGCCATATAAAATTCATGTCTACTGTAAGCGGAATGGTAAGCGGAACTTTTACGTTTCTCCCTTACAAACCTGTTTCGGTGGAAGCTCAATATTTTAGTGGGAGCTTACATACTCAAATTTTACCTAAATTGATTTTAGAAAAACGGTTATAAAATTTAATAACTAACAACACATTAAATCGAGACTAAAAAAAAAAAATTTAAAGGCACTTAAAACAGTGTAGCCACTGCTGCCACCAGTGAAATAAAAAGTTACAAAATTGTTCAAAATAATATGAAATTACCCAAAAAATATTGGAAATCCATGCGTCATAAAAAAAATTTTGTTGATACAGCTGTCGCAATCTTTAAACCGTTTCTGACTGAAGAAACGTTTTTATTCCCCGAGTTTACACTTATTTACAAGACTCGGAAATAATAATTCCTATTTTAGGATTCAAATCCCAAAAGAATATAAATCATAATATAATTCGATGAACTGATGTCTGTCTGACTGATGTTATTTTGACCCAAATATGAACTTAATTTTGATCTCAGACCGACTGTAGATGATTTCTTGTAGTTCCAACGAGAAATGCCATCTATCATGGATCTTATTTGATCGGCACTAGCTAACTAACAAAGTTCGTTTACAAAATATAAAAATTTTATTTATAGATTTTTTTAAATTTTGGCTTACTACTCAAAAATTTTCCAACTATTTGAAAATGGTACAGTTTTTTTAAAATTATGCAGAAAATGGTAACGCTGAGTATAGCCCCAAACATGCTATCAGTATTGCCATTTGGAATCGTTTCGGCTATTTTATGATGCCTTTTTGGTATCTCTAAATAACAAAAAAACAGGGACCGTAAATAACAGTTATCCGGAAAATTTAAACATAAAAACTCTTCATGTTAGAGCCAACGGAGACATATAGTGTCATATATCAATAGATTCGTACTGATGAGCTCTTTCAGAATCTGTGATCTAAAAAAAAAGAGTTTTTTTTCCGTCTAAAATAAAACTCATTTTAAGAGTTTTATTATTTCCGTCTAAAAAAGAACTCATTTTAGGAGTTTTATTTTTTCCGTCTAAAATAAAACTCATTGAAGGAGTTTTAAAACATATTGTAAATTTCGACAAGAAAGACTCAATAATTATAAAAAAAAATCATTTATTTAACATTTTTAATATCCTTTCCCAGCTCAGTCATGAATGAAAAATTATCAATAAATTTTAATTAATTTCATGTTGTAAAATTCATTTCTTCATAAAAATAATTTAATGAAAATTAAATTCAATGAACTTAACCCTGATTAAAATATCGAAATTTGGATTAAAAATTCTTTTTTATATTTAAAATTTTTTACGCATTTTACTGTGTTATTTGCAATTAACACATTTTTAAAGCTTGTTTAATATTCTCATTTTTTCCTCTTTTACCATTTTTTTTTTCTTAATTTTTTAATAAACAGAAAAAATTGATTTTATTAAAAAAATTCGTGATATTAATTAGAAAATTGTTTAAGCTTGCAAAAGTTAACAAATTAATAGTATCAACTAAATATTTTTTGATATTTACAACACTTTCCTGTTTATAAAGGTAAACGTTGAATTCAACTGATTAAATTTTTAATTAAAACTGATTTCATTTTTGATTAATGGCTTAATTGAAAAAATTTGGCGAAATTTTTTCTGCATACCAATTTCAACAAAACACTTAATGCATTTCTTCATTTCTATAATGGCAACACTGTATTCTATACAAATAAAACTTAAATCTTTTTTAAAGTCATAATTTTAACACCAAAAAAAAAAATCAATTACATACGTACATTTATAATTGAAGTGATCCACAGCTTTCACAAAGACAATCGAGAAAAATTGTAAATTTATATACTTCTCTATGAACTTTTCGATCTAATGGCATACACATACATCCCTACATTTATGCAGTACCTCCACCGCCAACTAAAGAAATCTAGCATATAACAAACCAACCTGTCATACTACGCCAAAACGGCGCTTAAGACCCCAAAATATAAAAAAAAAATCAAAAAACCATTTTATAATGTTGCAAATTATTTATTAAGTTTTTTATGTTTCTACTGCATGTGCTTAATGTTTGTTAAAAGTCAGTCTAGAGTTTTTATTATTTTTAAACTTTAAAAATAACAAAATTTCTGATTACGAGTATGTTGCATTTATATGGATTTTATAGTCGAATATTAAATTATGTTCAGTAAGTGTAGTATTTTCTGCTTAAAAGCATAATTCATTAAATGACCATTACAAAATAAATAATATTAAAATTGAATATGTCAGAAAATTTTGGCAGGCGCATAAAAAATCTATATATGGACAGTTATTACATTTATGCAGGGGATTATGGTTGGCTTATTTTTTTTTTTTTTTTGTATCAAACAAAAAGAGCATGAAAGCTAAATTTTAATCGCCCACTATATAAATATTTAGACTATTTATTTATTATAATAAGCTTGTCTTGAAAGTATCATCAACTTGCTTATCTTGTTTAGAATTTCATTTGCCAAAATTTTATCTCGGGGTGGTTTAAGAAAGGGTGTTTTTTTAAGCCCGATAGATCTAACGAAAGGCTTAGCTGTCAAACGTGCGCTCACTTTTTAACATTTATGAAGTTTGTAAATGGTCATATTTTTTATGGATAATTAAATTGTATATCATAATAAAAAAATTATTTTGTGTCAAAAAGTTTTTGGTTCAAAATCTTTAAAGAAATAAAGTATGTTCGATTACTGAGAAATTCAATCAATCTACAGGGTAAGTAAAGTTATTATTAAATGATTCTTAAATTAATTTTAACGCGTCTAATATATATTTTAGTATTTCACATACTACTAACAATGGGGTCAAAAATTCGTTTTGTGTTGATGTCAGAACTTCCTAGTGCATCCAGGGCTGTCGGTTGCTGAAAAAGGTTATAATGTTATTTGTAATGTGATTCTTAATATATTTTACTAAAAAATTAATAAAAACAACACTTAAATGCAATTTCTTATTCAAATTAATCAGCAGCAAAATATTTTGTGAATATGAAAGTAATAAAAGTTTATGTTTAGTTGTTCACAAATATTTTATTCAATATTACTTTAAATATTTGTTGAGTTTGAACAATTTTAACTAACAAAATTATTTTTTATATTTACAAATTCGGTTGTTGGTGCCCTTTCAATTTAAAACTTAATTGTACTGACGAATATGGTATTCAATATGACAATTGATTCACTTTGAACGCTACAAATCTATATAAAAATTTACTTTGAAAGTCAGTTATCGATTACCGCCACTTAAAGAGGACCTTGGTTTGTTAATAAACAAAATTGTCGCCTATAAAGCAAGATCAATCTTAACCAGACCCTACAGTTTCCAATAAAGTAGAAGGCTCTGTAGACGTCTATCAAAAAAGTTGAACAAGTTATACAAAAAACGCGCACGCGTCAAAAAAGTTGGTTCACTTTGAATTTTTTAATGCGTATGTATTTTTGACAAGTAATCAGCTGACAACAAAAAATAATAATTTAACAAATTTGTGAAATATGGAGGAAAAACCTATTGAAGAGTTTATAAAACAAACAGTATCGTATAAAAAAAGTATTTAACAAATAAAAAAGAGCTGAAAGGGAAGGCTTTTATGTCGCGCACTTTTGGGTTGGGAGAGGTGGGTATCATCGGACCTTT
This sequence comes from Pollenia amentaria, assembly GCA_943735925.1. NCBI lineage: Eukaryota > Metazoa > Arthropoda > Insecta > Diptera > Polleniidae > Pollenia > Pollenia amentaria. Next base: position 177,883,907 of record OX031007.1, on the reverse strand, counting down.
TAACGGTCAATGGCGATCGTTACTGCATTATGACCAAGTATTAAAAAAGCTAAAATTGTTTGTCTTATTCGCGACATATGGACAGCAATGCTCGAAAACGTGGCTAATAAGTGGACGTACAGGATACGCTCGAAACTACTTTTAAATATTAATGCCATGGAAGCAAAGAAAAAAGTAACTCAAATCTGAATAACTCTGAAACAGTTGATAGAAAATATATAAAAAAATGTTTTTTGGATGAGTAAAACGAAATTAAATGTATTCCTAATCATTTGCAGTTGTAGTGATCAAAATCGGACAAATCGTTCTCTGAAATGTATAAGCATAACCGCCTTCTTTCGGGCGAAATTTTAGTCCCGCCGATAAAAATAAAACTAGACTTGACAGAAACAAATTGATTTGACGGATTTTAATTCAGCATGCTGAAGTCAATTAAAATCAGATAACAAAGTTTTGCTCCCGACTTTTTTTTTGTTGCCGACCAGTGTAATCGGTTTAAGATTTCACATAAGTCCTATACAAAATTATTTCCGGACCAGAGTCTCTGTGTCCATTAACCCTCTCATTATGTTGCTGTTTAGAGTAATTTGGGTCAAAAATATTTGATTATAATCTAAAGTGGAGCAGTACACTTGAGTGTTTTTAGACCTACGACACACACGGTCACGAAAATAATTGTTTTAATCACGCACTTTCACGTACGACATATTTTTCAAATGCTCACTTCACGGACACTCACTAACTGATATTTTTAATCTTGTACTTTAAGCACGAACATTTTATAAGTCTCACGCTCAAGGAAAATAAATAAAAATTAAGTTATTTTTTTTTTAAATTTATTAAAGAAAGAAATTAATTTTCTGTGATGTAAAAGTGAATAAAGTTATAAATTATCGTAGACAGGTACATTTTAAATATTAAAACAGACTAAAAATATTTGTACATACGAATATTTGTATATACATATGTATGTGTATTTGTATATACATATGTAATAAATTACAAAAAATTTCTTAGGTTTCTAAAATAAAAATGAAGATAACTGTATTTGAAGGACCTATTGTAAAAACATAATCTGCCATAAAAAAAAAAATTTAAAAATTATCGACTTAAATATTAAAAAAACAGTACAAAAAATAGATCTTTCATGCAATTTTTAATTATACTATACATCTTATTAAGGAATCCTTTCGGTATTCTGTTTTATATTCTGTGGTTAACAGTTACGGACAAACCGAAATCAGCGCGTAAAGCGTAAGATTTTCTAGCCATTAGCTTTAACGCTGCAATAACAGACTTCAATGAGAGCGTCAACGCTGTGTCCCACAAAATAGAAATAAAAATGAAGACAAAATATCTATGTTGGCCAAAAAATAGCTGTATTAAATAGTGCAAACTTCACGTTGACGCCGCGCTATTTGGGTTAACTACAATGAGAATTTTTGATTGCTAGAGAACGCTTTACACGTTTATTTAGGTTGTTCTGTTAGTGATCAAACTGATCATTTTTGCATAAGTAAAAATAAAAAAGTGAATTAAAAATGATAAAATTTGTTGTATAATTGAAAAAAAAAAATATAATTATAAATTTGTATGTTAATTCGAATGTGTATTCTAAGTCAAATTACAATTTTCAAAAGCTTTTATACTTTAATAGTCCTTCAATATTTTCCAGGCATATTTTCTATGTATGCACTATCACAATTTTTTTTGTTTGTATATTTTTATTACAAGGCTTACTTTAGCTATCATTTGGCTAGCAATGAAGTTAATTGTACAGAACATTTATACAACTATTAGATACCAGCAGAATGTAATGCATTTTCTGGCCCGCTACGGCCTTCGTCCGCATTCTTTGTATCTTATAACTGAATAGTGCTTATTGTAAATATTATGTATTTAATTTAATTAATTTAACAAATAGGATCTGGGAATTTTAGTTCTCAAGTTGAGTTTAATTTTTATTATAAATTTTTATATTAATTCGAATGTGTATTCTAAGTCATATTAGAATTTTTTTTTATTGAAAGCTTTTTCAAATTGTAATTTGTCTTAGAAAACACATTCCAATTAATATAAAAATTTATAATAAAAACGAAACTCAACTTGAAAACTAAAATTCCCAGATTCTATTTGTTAAAAAATATAATTTTTTAATAAATTTTATTACAGTCGAATTTTTGGTAAGTGACCTTCCATACAATAGCGCTTCTCCCTATTAAGAATTTATTTAAAAAACACTGATTTTTTTATATTTTTATAATAAATTTCCATTAGGTAAATTTTATTTTACAATGAGCAAATTTTGCAAAAATAAGGAATTATTCCAAAAAATTGCTGTTAAACCATTTTAAAATATCAAAATAAAAACTAGAGAAACAACTCTCGCCCGTGTTCGGCATTAGTAGTATTTAATTGTTAGTATTTAATACAATGGAAGAAGAAATAGCAAAACCAAAATAGAGCCAGACAGCTTAACATTCTCCCCAGCACTTTATCAATTATTTAAAAAACAATGCAGTTATTCTAAAAATGTGGAAGTCAAGCCGTTAAGGACTGAACGCAAAACGCTTTAAACCTGCCATATTTAGGTAATTGATAAAGCACCGCACGCCAAACAGTGTAGTTTAAACGAAAACACCTCAGAATAAAGGAAACAACATATATTGTATACTGCATATTGAAGTTCTATATAATGTAGAGTTTTTGGTCCCATGCAGATTCGACTGCACATCTTGCATGGCTGTTTTCATGAAAATTTTATGAAGTAACTTTTTTAATTTAAGCCACTTCTTATTAGTAATAAATAATAAATTATTCATAATTGGGAAATTCACAAGGTGTGCTATCAACTCATATCGTCATAATGTCCTAAATAATATTTTTCATTTCTATTTATTTAAGCTTATGGTCTAGTTTTTATTTAATAAAAAAGTTAATCTTTATTTTTCTTTCGAATTTCCGTAACTCCGTTCTGTTACGTCTTCAGGATTGAAAACTTTTTAAAAACAATTACATAAAAAACAAATAAACAAAATTTCTTAAAATAAAAATATTGACAACATTTGAAAAAATTTCTTATGCTAACAAAATATTTAAACATAATCTATTACAGTTTAAAAAATTTTTTTATTTAGTTTCCGTTTCTATGTTTATTAACTAATTAATTATTTAATTATTTGTAAATAATATTTTACAATTGTTTAAAATAAAAATTGTTGTGTTTTAAACAAAATAAAAAGTGTAAAGCTGTGTTCCTTGATTCGTCATAACCGTACGGTAGAAATCTAAATTATAAGCTGTTGCCCACAGCAGTCATATATATTGCTTGTAATTATTTTAAGATATATGACTTAATAACTTTATGCCTGTCTTGTGAATTCTCCAAATATATGTTATTACCTATATCTCTAATAATATGTTATAATTTGGCAAAATTATTTCATATTTAAAAAGTTTGTTTAATTAAATTCAAACATACTTTCATTGAAGATATGTTTTTTTTTTGTTTCAGAAAATTAAAATTCAAAATAACGTAACATACATAACTTCACAAATATAACAATAAATATACAATGTTTTCAAAAATAGATCGATTATCGCTTTTTAAGCTTATAAATGAAATATTGTTGTTTTATCTCAAATATTTTCCTTTTAAGAAAGTTTTTTGCTCCTCCTGTAAACTTAGAAAAAGTGATGTTTTTTTACATTTAAGATTCCGAATTTAAATTTTTTTTTTATGCAAAAACTTTTGACATGGCTGCTTGAATTGTAGAAGGTACATTGATTAACTTCGATATAAGATAAGCAGCAAGGTGCATTTAAGTCGGGTAGATATATTTTACGATTTTTAAAGATTTTCTAATGAAACCATGTATGAATAAAAATTCCTCGGGTGAATTTTCCCTTCTCCCATTTTTACAATTGAAATTAAATATTAACAAGTAAGAGTACTGTGTTCGGCTTTGCCAAATCTTATATATCCTTCTCTATTGTGCGATAATAACAGAAAGTTATATAAATACCATTTTTAGATATAATTAAATAAACTTTGTGCAACGCCGACTTGTCCAATTTCGCACACATTTTGCATTATGTTATGTTTTGATAACCAGTATGTTTATCCTTAATTTCAGAACTTTGGCTCCTGCCGTTCTCCAGACATACATAAATATAAAATATAAACAAACAATAACAACGGATTTTTGGGTTAAATTGGAGGCAGTCGTGGTTTCTGCTCATATCTGAGCCATTTTTGGACCGATCAAGCTGACTTTCAATAAAAGCAAACAATTCCAGACTTTATGTGACATAGATATATAACTACCAAGTCACCATCATGCCGGGGGTCTTCGGGAAACCCACTTCAAGGACAGACAGGTAGACGGACATCGTTAAATCAACTACGCTGCTCATAAGGGCCCAGAATATACGGACGGAGGGACGAACAAAGTTTAGCTAACTCCGCTACTCATGAGTATCTATAAAAATACTTTAGAAACGGAATGACTAACTGGTACCCTTTTTCCTTTGCTTAAGGGTATAAAAATGGCAGAAGGAAAAAATACACGTTTGCCTTTTGCAGAACTTCCAGGATTATTTAAAATCTGAGAAATCGTGATTTAGAATTCTTAATTATGAATATATGAGTACAATTTTGGAAGCACTACTAAAGAAACTGTGATGTAGGTTTTCATATGGTCTGGTTTGGCCGACTATACTTTTTTACTTGTTGTGTTGTTTTTTTTTAGCTAAGTGATAAAAAAATATGTTTTTTGCGGAAAAAGTTTAAGCAAACAGTAACGAGCAGCACCTAATTCTATTAATTTTAAGTTTAAAAATTATTTTAATTTTAATAAGCTGTTTTAAAGATGGTTTCACACAATTTTTGTAAAAACAATATTAAAATTCTTTGACGATTAGTTACATTAAATTTCATTTCATTCTTGTTGTTCCAAACCTAAGGAAAAATTTAAGTTGTGGTTAGTACCACAACCAATTACTTTATAATATTTTCCATCACTCATACTTGGAATATTAAATTCCAAAGAGCAAAACAAACATCTCAATGTGACAAGTTGATTATATTCCTATTGCAAAGTGCATTTCCAATTTACTTAAGGGCACACTACGCAAACAATTTATCAAACACGAAAGAGTTTTTCAAGCGGTGGTCTTTTCATTTATAACCTACACAAAACACAAACCATACCTAAATCTTAAATAATTTGCTTTTAAATCTTTTGTACAAACTTGAGTTATAAAATTAGCTCTATTTACAAAAAAATATGTACGACAAACTAACGATAGAATAATTTAGCATAAAATACACATTTGGTATTCTACACTTTTGTCAAACAGACCTTCTTAATAACTCCCCCAAGGACACCTTCTAATATTTACAACCCTTACAGTTAGTAATAAAAAAATAAAATTAAAGTAGATGCACTTCTGGAGGAAGAAAAATAAATGTTTAAAGCATGTAACGCACATAAGTGCATACGAACGCGTGTCATTCGTTCACTTATTCCCATAAAGAAAAAACAACAAGTCAAACCGGAAAAACACACGTACCCATTTACAGTTAAGAAAAAAATAAAGCCAGGACCTGCCGCTATATAAATTTAAAAAAAAAAAAATTCACAACTCATACTGATGATGCGACATGCCCCGCTGTAAGGCATGATGTCAACAATGTCATTTTGTCTTTTGTTTGACCGTTCGTCGTTTGTTAGTATTTTGAAAAGAAATAAAATATCGTAAGGGTCACGTGTGTCATATTATAGACAAAATACACCCATTCTTTATAAATTAAAACGTATGTCAACTGCTCACAACCGCGATAAAGTCAAAGTTGACATTGAAGCGCATGAAGAAAGAGAAGACTGAACGAGCAAGTACGATGGGACATTGCAAGGGTGTGCAGGGATGCAGAACGATCTCAAAATACATACAGCAGTGCTATTACATACATTAAAAAATGACACACGACCCACCTAAAGTTACTGCTGGTCGGTTTATTTAGTAAAATAACAATGTAAATGTAAATACTCGTAAACTTAAGGACACTTTTAGCCAGTGGACAGTTTTTAAAAGGATGGATTATTTTTTAAATGACTCTTCAATATAAAACTTAAGAGAATTATATTAAAAAAGAACTATTCAATATCTTTTGTAGTTTCAATAACTTTCCCAATCAATCTAGGCGTTCTGCCGGGCTGGCAAATTGCTCTTACAAACGTAGTGCTAAATTACAGACTGTAACTTTTGAGACACCGAAAGAATTATCGAAGGATTTATTTATTAATTATTACAAATATAATTACAAATTATATTTTTACTTTATTTACCAAGCAACAGTAACGATGATCTTCAATCCGTTGTAGTAAAATAGACCAGAGTCTCTGGTGGGAATCTAACCCGCAACCTACGCACTAATAGAATAGCTCACTTCCCACTACTCTGACAGAAAATGCATCATAACGCTGATGTATTTTGACGTCAGTACTATGACAATTGTTTTCGATTTTGACCTCATGACACTTTACATCACTGTGATGTCAGCCTTAACATCACTTGGCCAAATTGTCGTCAGGGTCAAAAATTTAAATTGTGTCATCAATGGGCTGACACATTGGCATCACAGAAATGACGAATCGGAGTCGGTCTTATAAAGCATGTCATCAGTGCGATGACAAACTGTTATCAAATTGAGTCATTGTAATTGACCTTAAGTCAAATTAAGAGAATATCATTATTTACTTACCCGTTATGCATGTTTATTTCACTTTCAGAAGAATTCTCAATTATAAGACACCAGCAGCATGCCCGATATAGTTTCGTAATAATTCTTCTTGAAAAATTTGATGTATTTAAATAACTAATCAAAAAATAGAATATGGGAATTTTTGCTTCTAATTTGACTTTTTAAACATGAAAATAATGCTAATAATATATTATGACGTGTTATATTTAGTCAATTCACAAGGTATCCTAACATGTCATATTGTCAAAATGTCCTAATATTTCACAATGGTTTAAAAATATTGTTGTTGGTTTGTTAACAAAAAGTGTCTTAAATAAATAGAACGTTGCTTGCTGTGTTTATTTTATTATGTTGGTTTGTTAACAAAAAGTGTCTTAAATAAATAGAACGTTGCTTGCTGTGTTTATTGTGCTGTCGTAATTAATCAGAAAAGTCCAGCGCTGAGCGGCTGAGCCGTACAACAATATTTTTAAACCATTGTGAAATATTAGGACATTTTGACAATATGACATGTTAGGATACCTTGTGAATTGACTAATTATGTTATCGCACTGAAGACAGTTTGTCATCACACTGATAACATGATAAATAATGTCATAGTACGGGTGACGGTTTGTCATTGCACTGATGACAGTTAGTCATCGCACAGATGACAGTTTGTCTGTTCTGATGTCAAAATACATCATACGTTATGACGCCTTTTCTATCAGTCTTCACAAAATGTGGCGTCGAATTGATATCACTGTAGTCATAGCATAGATGACGCATAAAATATGACAAAATTTTAGGATGACGTTCGTCATTGGATTGATGTTACTTTTTGCCTCATTGATGCCATTTGTAATAGCATTGATAACCACACAGCATAATAACAAGTTATTTAAACTTTTTGTTCAAAAATATCTCTAACTCATTCTGTGTTTGTTAAGGGTCACTCCAACTTTCCTATTTTGAAAGCTTATATCATTGACTATGATTGCCCCATACGCAATGTTTCAATCGGATAAATATTTTAACAATTTACATATGCCAATTTTTGTTTGTTTCGAACCACCATCCAGTGGGAGTTAGAAGAAAATATCGCAGTGGGAGTTAGAAGAACTTATCAACAAGAGGGTATTAATTCAAAATTTTTATTTTTTACTTTTTGGAAGAAATCGACACGAATATTCATATCTAACCGCTGTACAAATATCGTGTTATTTCCTCTAATTTTTTTGTAATGAAACGGTTGTTTTAAAAATTATTTTCCATGTGCATTTAGTGTAAAATTAAAAATAGTTTTGCTTCTACTCACAATTTTGAAATTCTGAGGTTATACCCTCTTGTTGATTAAGTGCGATATGTTTATTTGTTCTTATATGTTAAAAATTATCATAACTTAAAAATTAGCATTTATTTCCACAGCAGACTAACAAAATTAAGCAAAACGAGAACAGTTTATTTTTATATCCTTTACAAATAGTTGTGAATAGGGTATAGTAGGTTTGTCATGCCGTGTGATATATTCATAATATTCATCTAAATTTCCACAAAGTATATATATTCCGGGTCCTTAAGTAAGCTTAAGTCGATTTAGCCTGTCCATCTGTCTGTCCGTATGTTGAAAACACGCTCAATTTCGAAAAACTCAAAAAAAATTGCTTCTCAAATTCAAATTTTTTCTAGTTATCCTAAGCAGTTTGGGATTAAAAATTAAAATCAGTTCAGAAGGATAAAAGTTATGAAAATGTAGAACCACCAGACCTAATAGTTTATAACTTTGTTACAAAAACTAAAATAAATAGTGGCGGACTGCACGTATATATATAAGATTTTGCACAAATTTATTCTATATAACTAGAAATTTCTTCTGGGAAGAATTAACCTTAATATACCTGTGCGTCTTTGAAGGTATTATAGCATCCTGTGTATTAAATATTATACCACAAACTTTGCTCAGCTCGATCTATTTCGTATTTTATGTGATGATTTTAATAAGCTACATAAATTTTAAAGAGGGATATAATATCATATTTATATTCATTGAATTAACAGTTTTGATAATATGTAATTGTTTATGCTTGTATTATTTTACTTACTGAATCTTGTAATTTGTAATAGTCTGTAAAGATTTTTTTATAGACTTAAAGAAATAAATAAAATAAATAAAAAAAATATAAAAAATTCATACCACAAAAGTTAGTGATATTTTATAATAAAGCCCACTCTCAGAAAACATGCGTAAAATCGTAACGAATAAAGCTATTGTAAAATATTTTTGGTCTGTCACAGTTTTACGTGACTAGAAATACCACTGTCAAATAATTTGAAGATCGGTCCATAATTTACCATAGGTCCCATATAAATTTACCAAAGGTCCCATTTAAAGACCATTCCTGAAATATTGTAAATGCCGGTGAAGAGTATCAAAGATTCGGCACAGCCGAATATATCACCCTATCTTATTTTTTATATTTATAACAGAAACGGACAATGTATAGGGGAGATATTTTCCATCTAAAACTAGCTTTGGCCCAATTTGAGTTGGTTTATTTGGACTATAAGCTCTCGGTATACCATTATGTGGTAAAGGTTATGATATTGTCCTGCATTTACCAATTGTCTATTGAATGATTAGAGTATACTATTCTTTGAAAGATTTATTTTGCAACTATATTTTATTTCTATTTATAACTTCATTCTTTAAAAGTCCTGATACCACCCTTTATCTCAACACTCGAAACCATTCATACTACAGCAATTAAGAACATTTTCCCTATAATAGAAATAAAATGAAAAGTAAACTGAGTGGTGATTCGGGGATTCAAAATGCAAAATAAGAACGCTGGTACAGATGATCAGTAACTTGTTGTTGTGGGAATAAAAAACCACCCTGCAAGCTTTTTACACCGTTGTTTCTGCCTTTTATCTATACTTTCTTTCACGAATTAAACAAAACGGGGTGTGCCTCTGGCATAGTGTTGCCTTTTAATTTAGATATAATTAAATTTTTTTATAATTTGAACGTAACTGTTGATTTGGTACTTGTAACGCGACATTTTTTCCTCCGCTTACATTTATATTTTGCAGTTGTTTCTCTTGATTAGTCGTCCAACAAAAAATAAAACATATTTCTGATTTGACAATTTGTGGGAATTATTGTTAAGATGAAAAAAAAATAATACAATATTGTACTTGTCACATACTGTGCTGATGGCTTATTCCCTGTTGGTTATTACAGAAGAACAAAAATCCTCCCTGATTCACAGCACAAAATTTTTTTTTTGTTGAATTACAAACCTGATGAGCCATTAAAAACCTTTTCTGTTCACGTTGAGTAAAATTTCCCTTAAAATTAATGCCTGTTTTTTATAAGCATTTTGTCTATATATTTTGTTGACTTTTCTACCAAATTTCATTCAATTACCTTTTATTTCAAACGTCATCATCATTATCGTTACAATTATCGTTACTATTTATTTTGACTAACTATTATGGATTTAATATTGAAGTTTAATGACTTGTTTAGGCGTGTGAATAAATTTATTTTATATATGAGTTTTAAGATTTGTTTTCTCCATTTCATTGTGAAATTTAACAACTATTTTTCGGCTTGACTGGGTTTTAGTTTAAGTGGAAAGTTGGAGAAAATTTTCTGAAAATAAAAATATTCAAGTAAAATATTCCTGTAAGGGGTGTTTGTTAATATGATTGAAAGGTGAGAGTTGTGAGAATTATTGTATATTAATTGATCCATAAACATATTAATATTTTTCAATACTTTTTATTTAATTAAGGTGTGGAAAAGTTATGAGAAAATTTGAATTTTTATAGAAAATAATATCGGAATTAATAAAAGTTAAACTTTAGGGCTCAAACAGTTAAAGCTTAATGACTTCTGGAAACTTTTTGTTCAGCAGATGATCATATGATATAAAGTTTTAATTAAACTAAAATGCTAAAATACCAATAAGATATTATTAATCTGAGGTGCATTTGTCATACTTTTTAACAGGGAAACCGGAAATATACGCTAAAAAAGTTTATTGAATATGCCATACAAATTTAAATACATGAACAATTCTCAAATATTTTTTAAAAATATGCAATTAAAAACGACAAAGTGGCTTATTCAAATCAAAACATTCATAAATTTAATAATATATATCGTAATCTGGAATGCAAAACCACGTAACTAACAAAAATTGCGAAGCCAGTATTTTTAATTAAGTATGAAGCATGTCCACAAGGTCCTTGTATTCTCCATTTTTTCTCTTATATAATAAGAATGAGACATTTTATAAGCGTAAAAATAAAGTACTTGCACGTGTAGTTAGTACAAGTACTTCAAACAACAAAAGCACGTAACTACATGCTTGAAAATAGTTCTTATTATTGAGCTCTTTTGATTACAAATCTATTCCTAAGCTTTAATTATCGATACTCCAAGAAAATTATTTTTTATAGTTCCTTATAACAACAAAACGTTACAAGTGGTGTTGTTTTAAAGATTCGCGATTAATAATTTTTAAGAAGCGGTCGTTTTTGTTTAATGCAATTTTTTTTCGCAGTATTTTGTTTCTCTTTACTTTGCAATTAATTTAACATTTAGAAAAAAGTTTCGCAAAAACATTTTTCCTTCAAACAAAAACTTCAATGTTTTGTTATTGTGTATACATTTAAAAGGGCTTAGAAAAATATTCAATAAAGTTAACAAAAAAAAATTTTTTTTCAAAAATTACGAAAAAAAATTTTCCTCGAAAAAAAAAAAAAACAACGAAAAATTCTTAATTTTTATTTATTCAAGCTTATGGTCTAATTTTTTTATTTTATAAAAAAGTAAAAATTTATTTTAATTTCTTCAGGATTGAAACAATTTTAAAAAGAAAGAATTAAATAGAAATTAAAAATAATGGTCAAATAATTTATAGTAATAACGAAAAATATTATTTTAAAGTTGAATTGATTTAAATTGCACAATGATTCCAAAAAAATAAAAATATATGTTTCAGTCATGATTTGAGCGCGAAACGTGAATGGGAGAGCGAAACACGAACATTGCTGTCCGTCTGAAGATCGTATTAGTGTTGATTAGGGCTATAACTTTTTTACATTTTTTGCAAATATGAAAATGGCCCAAGTATAGTCGCATAGACCACTGAAAATTATTTTAAAAAATGGTATTATTTTTTCGTGGTTCTCAACAAAGTACACCCAAAAAACGCGGTAAAATTTGGAAACCAGATTTTTTATATTTTAATTTATTTATCCAAAAAACGCAAATAGTTTTTTTTAATCAATATGTATATCAATTTGACTCGAATCTGCATTTAAAATTTGCGTAAAGAGGAGAACCTGCTGTTTTACTTAACCCTCTTAACAGCAAAATAAAAAAGTTATGTAATGCCTTTGTTTTAATATTCAAAGAATATTTGTTCTATTGTACTTCTTAACACGGTAGATGTACGTTTGAATTTCTGCTTTTGGGCAAGTGAATTTAATGCATTTTTGTATTCCAATGCGGTCGCTAGACCCAGGTGAGCATTCTGATTCTAGCTGCTGCGTTTGTCAAAACAGGGCCGTTCTAAAATAAATAGATATAATTAACTCTTAAACTACCTTTTAAGTTTTTGCTTATTTCTAAATGAAACTTTAATTTTCGACTGAAGTGTGTTCGGAGAACTATAGTAGAATTTTATGACAAATATTTTCGTAGAATATTCCAACAACGTACATCCCTGTTTTAAGGGTGATTTTTTCTTTTTTTAAAAAATTTCAAAACTACCCTTTTCAGAAGAGTTAAGAGGGTTAATATATATCAGCAAAATGTTGCTTGTAATATACTGAATAAATCTCCTGAAGACACTATATACCAAAATCCTAAGTTTCATACGATTTTCTACGTTTTTTTACTACACAAGGGTGCAGCTTTAAATAGGCCGTAAAATGAGTTTCAGATGTAAACTTTTAAAGCACCGATACACTTATAGATTGGTTTAGTCCCCTCTATAAGAATCAGTTGGCAGAACATTGTTATTTTTTTGTGTGTTGGACAGTGTAATTAAACAACATTTTTCATTTAAGTTATTAGTAAAATTTTTTAATTTTTAATTTAATATTAATGTAAAGAAGATTTTAAAAAATCGTTTTTGTGGGTGAGGTTTTTATTCCAAAATTACCTGATTTTTTTTTTTTCGTAAATAGCACAAAATTCGTCTTTGTGTGGTACTAGGGCCATAATTTGGTTATAACCCTAGTGTTGATACAGGTTTCTGTTTCAAATCAGCACCTCAGTATTGTCAAATAAGTGTTGAAACGCAGTTTTGATAGATATTTAACCTTTCTGTCAACAGCTGACATATTACACTTACGCCAACAGCAAGCATATCTGGGTATGCAATCACATTTTATATGGAATTCACGCTTTGCTAAGTATATTTCTGTTTCAATGTGGTTTTGTTTTTGTTTTATTTGTATCTTGTCTGTGTTTTTTCCTTCTCTGATTTTTTTATTTTTAAAAGCGGTAGTTTCGGCAGACTTGTAAAACTCTAACCCCGTATTCATAAACGATTATTAAATTTAACAAGCGTTTAGTAAGCAAAACTTTCAAAGGAAATTTGATTTGTAAACCTTTATTAAGTTTTAAATGTTTTTATGAATACGGACATTAGATTTTATGAAATAAACATGCAATAATACTTTATTTTTCTTTTTTTCATATACATATCCAGGTATGGTAGAAATGAAAAAATAACCACATCCATGCTCTGATTTGTCCAATTTTCTTCACACTTAAGAATATCTTAGAAAACACTTCTAGTGAGGATATAGTGAAATTTCAGTGCGGTATGATAGCCACTTTCAGAGATACAGCGTTTTTAAAATTCAAAATATAACCGGGTATGCAGTTATTGACGTTTTGGTATTTTTGCAGCTAAATTTGGCATTAAAAATTTATATTTAGCTGCAAAATTTTCATTTAACACAAAGCATTTTATTTAGCATTTTTGGAAAATGTTTTTAGCTTTTTTAGAATTATTTATTTAAAAAATTTGGACGATAATGTGATAATTGAATCAATTATTTTTTTAGTTGAAAGAAAATTAAAAATTTAATTATGATTTAATTAACCTTTTAGTTATTTTGAAATAAATTTTCAATTAAAATTTTAATTAAATAACAAAAAATCTTAATTGACTTTTTTCGTTTAATATAAGATGATTTAAACATGTAGAATTGTTGTTGGGAATTGTCAATATTTAATTAAATAAATTCACACATTATTTGAAATGGCATAGTTTTTTGATCATTTGTTTAATTTAAATTAAAAATAAAAATATCATTTATTGAAAAAAAATATTCACAGTTTTAGAATTTTTAGTAACCAATATAATCATTTTGGTAATAGGTGCAAAGTCAACAACTTGTTTGCTTGATATTATGAATTTGGTAGTCTTAACCCTTTCAGGGTCAAAAATAATTTTTGGCGGGATAAAAATTATTTAAGGCAATGTGATGGCGCTGAAGCCGGGAAAAATAATAGTTTTTGCCTCATGCAGCTCCCCTGGTTTTTAGGGAATGCCGAATATATTAAAAATGTACCTTCAAATGACCACAAAAGAACCTACAATTTATTTTTGCAGTATTTTTCTTCACGAAAATACTTATTTACGCATGTATCAATACTTGAAATTTTTTTTTAATATCGCCTGATCCCCGAAATTATTATTTGTTTCTTTCTTCCTAAACCTAAGCTTTTTACAAATTTCATGACTTGGGTACGACAATGCACTCAATAACAAGAAAAAAAGTCAATAATAACAATTTAAAATATCAAAAGTGTTCCTCTTTCAGATAAAACAAAAAAAAATATATAATTAACTGTACATTTTTATACAGTAAAAGTTCGTAGAAAGATAGTACAATGCAATGTCGACAAAAACACTGAAAGGGTTAAAGTGATTAAAGGCAGGGGGTTTTTATGTGGCCTACGTTCCTAAACCTAACAGCACAAAATTTTGCCTTGACATAGTAAATATTTTTTTATCAATACATATCAATATATATAAGGCAGTTATGGCATTACAAGCTATTTCAGTGTGGTATTTGTAAGGGAGACATGTTCAAATTTGGACTGATTCCAAAATTAATTTCATAAGGTAATTTAGGTTAAAATAAAATACATTTGGATCAAATTTTATACAAATACCAACATAATAAGAAAGACTATGTATGCGAAAAAGTTCGTATGGGGCTATGTGAAATTATGGACCGATTCTCAAAATTGTCAACAAAACATATGAACACAATTTCATTAAATTATCTTAACAATTGCGACCTGTACTTTGCGCACCAGTTCTACATGGACAGACAATCAACCAGCAGGCCGGACGATACTTGTTCTAAGTCGATCGGTATACTACAACAAATATTACAGCGGTATACTACAGCATAATTTCATAATTGTTTTTTCACTTAAATAAGATCAATATTAGTCATACTATTAAGATTCATAAAGTAGTTAAAAATAATTTAACAATAATAACATTAAAAACCTCAAATATATAAATAAAAATTAGATAAAAACTCAAAATAATAAGTCCTACTTAGAATCTAATTGTCCATCAGGCGCGGATCACTATCAATCTTTTGGCTAATAAACTATAGATATCTTTTTTTTTAATAAGCAGTGCAAATTTTTAGATACATTTTATCACTAAAATCAAATCCTTATATTATTTGTTTTGAAATGAAAGAATTTCAAATTACACCTGATCTACACCTCGAAGAAATTACCCACGCTCTACTCACGAGAGTAAAAATTACACAATATTCAGGTAATTACTAGGGTATTCATTTAATCGGGCTTCTGCTTTAATCGGTTAATCGCTCGATTAATTAACAGAGGTTTTGATTTAATCGGTTAATAATCGGTTAATCTTGTAATTAATCGGTTAACTGATTAATAATTTTTTTTTATAAATTAAGTAATTTCAATAATTAAAATGCATAAATTATTTATTATTTGGAGTTTATTAGTAAAAAAAAATAATAACATAACAAACTAAAATAAGCAAATAAAAAAATAATTCATAAATATGTTACACATATTTTATAATTAATACATATTCTTTTCTATGAAAAACTATTTTCTAAACACATACCTTTTGTAATGGGTGATTAAGTAGAGATTCTTTTAGCCTTTTTTTGACAGATCACGTGTGAGTCGTGTCATGCTGTCATGTAATTGTTGTTTAGTGTTGTTTGGCATTTCATAATGGAAAGACTTACACCTGAACAACGTTTACAAATCGTTAAACTTTATTACAAAAATTCACGTTCTGTGAGGAATGTGTTTCGTGCACTTCGCTCTACTTATGGTCAACATAATCGGCCTACTGAGCGTACTATTCGCAACACCATCACCCATTTTGAGACGAAGAGCCGCATTTGGGACGAAGAGCAACCTGAAGAGATTCAAGAACTGTCACTTCATTCAGAAAAAACAACGGTTTGGTGTGGTTTGTGGGCCGGTGGAATCATCGGTACATATTTCTTTAAAAATTATGCCGGTGCGAACGTAACCTTCAGTGGCGACCGTTATCGTGCCATGATAACCGACTATTTGATGCTTGAAATTTAAGCTCGTGATCTCGGCAACATTTGGTTTCAGCAAGACGGCGCCACTTCCCACACATCCCATCAATCAATGGATTTATTGTGAGAAAACTTCGGTGAGCACATAATTTCACGTTTTGGGCCGGTCGATTGGCCACCAAGATCGTGTGATATCACACCGTTAGACTTTTTTCTGTGGGGATATGTAAAGTCTAAAGTTTATGCGGACAAACCCGCTTCTATTCAAGCCTTGGAGGAAAACATCACGCGTGTCATTCGCCAGTTACCAGTCGAAATGCTCGAACGAGTCATCGAAAATGGGACTCAACAAATTTTAATCGTTTAATCCACTGCAATTAACCGGTTTAATCGTTATTCGAAAATAGTAAATTAACCGATCAGTTAATCGGGTAGTAATTAATCGGTTAACCGAATTAATACCCTAGTAATTACCCACAAATTGGGAACACTGACGCTTTACAAAAAATCTAGCCACTTGCTTCAATATAACAATTTATTTCAATTTCATTACAAAATTAGTGACTGAAACGTATTTACCGCATGTTTAATTTTTAGAATTTTATTTTTGTTTTAAATATAATTTTCTATGCGAACGTTGACGTTCGAAATAGATGAACAGGCTGTTAGTTTCGAATAAAAATTTATATTAGTACTAAATTTTTAACAAAAATCTTTAAAAAATTTTAGCGTTATTTTAGCATATTTCAAAATCATATTTAGCATTTTTGGCCATGTTTTACAGTTTACAGATTTAGCTGTAAAAACTTTTAGACCTGTACTCACTGGTAAGTGGTAAGAATGAAAAAATAACCCATTTGTCCGAATTTATTCGAACATCAGAATTTGTTAGAAAACACTTCTAGTGAGTATGTCATTGAATTTTAGAGCGATATGATAGCCACTTTCAGAGATACAGCGTTGTGCTTTTTATAAAGCCTTGTTAAAGGAAAACTTTTAAAAAATTTAAGAAATAATAACCTGTTTTTTGTGTCCGGCTTTAACAAATTTTGACAACACATATTTTTCTTGACTCTTGACGGGTAGTAATAATTCTTGTAAATCAAGAAAAATCAAAACCGTCTGGCAAGCCTAATTCCTTACCTCACAGGGTCATTATTTTCAGTTGGACGATCTTCCAGAAGAAACAAAAAATAATCAAAAAAAAAAAAAATCCATTTAAATATAAAAAGTGCTACTGATAAAGAAACTCGAATTTAAAAGATGATTTAATTTAACACTCCACTTTTGTATAATTCGTTACCAAAATTATCAATTTCAAAAATTATAGCAGGCACTTGTTATATGTTTTTCAAACCGATTTTATTATCTTAATCTTATTTGTTATGCGTTTAAATAAATATAAATGCAAGAATATGATACAAACATTGTATCTTATTACACCACATACTGTCAAATTCCATTCATTTTATCTTAAAAAACCCACAACAATATTTAAAAAACAAACTTCAACTTTTTTAAATTATGTATAAATTAAGAAAAAATGAAAAACTGGCTCTAAAAAAATAACATTTAACTTGAAACAAAATTTATGTTAAACTATTAAAAGCTGTTATAATTGGCAACATTAAATGATTTAAATGCAATAAACCAATAACCATATTAGTACATATTTTAAATTTAAGCGCATATAATATTTTCCTACTTAAAATGCAGGTTGTTAGTTTAAACTAAATCATGGAAAAAAACTGAAAAACTTCAATAAAATGTTAAATACATAAATTTAACGCACAAGACAACATTTGACTGACTTCATAGAAAATGAATGGACAAAGGAGCGTCTAAGAAATGAATGGGGAGGGAAAACAGGATTCAAAATTTAAAAATTTTGTTACGTGTAAATACAATACGCCAAAAGTTATTTATGAGTTGTTTTAAGATATCACGTAATACTATTTAATAAGTTTTAAGTTATTTTCCGAATAATGTTGACTTTTATATATCATTTGTGTAAAATTGTATCTAAAATGATTTGAAATAAATGTTAGTTGTTTTTTTTTCTTCATATTTGCTTCCTTCTAAGTTTGGTTATTTATTTAAATAGATTTTATATGTTCGATAAGGAAAAGTGCTAAAATGTGTTTAAGTTTATAGATTTACTTTAATAGATTAAATTGTTTGAGACAAAATTTATTATGAAATGTTTAAAAACAAACACTAGTAATTAATAAAATTTATGAACAATTTCATTACCCATTCTTATCATGTTTGAAATTTAAACTGATATAAAAAGTAAAATTAGATTAATGTTTAAAAAATGTGCTTTTGAAAAATTAGGCAAACAGGTAATTTTGAGATTCAGTTAAGAAAAAATTCTTTCTCACTTTCGGAGCAAAATTTCTTATAAGTAAAAATTAACTACTTTCTTAAACTCAGCTACAAAAAGCAACTTTGTATATTAATTTTGTAAATTTGTTTGTATCATATTCAAATAGAATGAATCACGATCTATGTCTTAAAAGGGTCAGAGCCTACAGCATCATCATATGTATTGACATTTTTCGTATATCACCATAGTACCTGATGTTTAAAATATACTTAAAAAAAAAATAGTCTCGTCAAGAACTTTTACAATACCTAATAATGCGTGTAAGTTTTATCGATCTTAACTGGAAACAAGTAAAAGTGCTATATTCAGCTTTGCCGAATCTTTGATACCCTCCAACGAGAGTAACGAGAATATGTCAGCAGTGGGCTTAATATGAGATATAAAAGCTGTGAATCAATCTCTATAAAAACTGATCTCACATTATTATTATTTTTTGCGGTTTTAGGCGAGCTAAAGTATATCCCAAAAGCACGATCATCTAATGATGTTTTTTCTAGTCATATACAACCTAATTTGACAAAATTTAAATAAAATATCATGATTCGTTTAGGTTATAGGAGAGAATTTCAGGAGAGGATTTTATATTGGACTTATGGTAAATTATGAACCGATCCTCAGAAAATTCGGTAAAGTGATAGATGTAGTATTAAAAGAAAAACCTAAATTGGACTACATTTTTATCCAGTAATTAGGGTTGCCACACGAACTTGATAATAAAGTGTTGTACGTTATTTCGGGAAATTTTACTCTATACTTTATGAGAATAATAAAGTACTCGAAAATACTTCACAGAAAAAAGTGTTTAATCAATTAAAAAAATGGTTTAAAAAGTATTTAAATAATGTGATAATTGAATTAATTATTGTTTTAGTTGAAAGAAAATTAAAAATGTTATTTTTATTTAATTAACATTTTAGTTGTCAATAATTAGTATTGTGGTTATTTTATTGAACAGTTAATGGTTTTTAATCCAAATTTAGATATTTTAATTAGGCTTAAGTTCATTGAATTTAATTTGCATTAAATTATTTTTATGAAGAAAGGAATTTTTACAACATGGAACATTAATTAAAATTGTTATTGATAATTTTCATTCTTGACTGACCTGGGATTCGAAGCCAGGCTATCTGGCGTGTGATTCGAACCCAGGCGGCTGGTTACCCTGACATGTTTCGACCTCAACCACTAGGTCTTCTCAAAGGGATTTGCCGTCTTACACTCGCAGCCATCGATGACTGCTGACGTCAGTAGTCAAACATCAATCCTTAAACCAAATTGTATTTTAACCTTTGGTAGATCGAAATTTGCTTTTTGAATGATTATCCATTTTTAATTGATCTCACATGTTTTTCCTTACTTCTGTTTTTTCGTACTTTTGTCAAGAATTCTTCTTGAAGTCCAAAGTACATTTTTTTGTTTTTCTGTTTTTGTCTTTCTTTTTTTCTAGTTCAATAAAATAACCACAATACTAATTATTGTTAACAGCTAAGGCACGAGCTATGTTTACATTTATCCTTCAAGTTGTGCTGAAAAAGGTCAACTAGAAAAAAAGAAAGACAAAAACAGAAAAACAAAAAAATGTACTTTGGACTTCAAGAAGAATTCTTGACAAAAGTACGAAAAAACAGAAGTAAGGAAAAACATGTGAGATCAATTAAAAATGGATAATCATTCAAAAAGCAAATTTCGATCTACCAAAGGTTAAAATACAATTTGGTTTAAGGATTGATGTTTGACTACTGACGTCAGCAGTCATCGATGGCTGCGAGTGTAAGACGGCAAATCCCTTTGAGAAGACCTAGTGGTTGAGGTCGAAACATGTCAGGGTAACCAGCCGCCTGGGTTCGAATCACACGCCAGATAGCCTGGCTTCGAATCCCAGGTCAGTCAAGAATGAAAATTATCAATAACAATTTTAATTAATGTTCCATGTTGTAAAAATTCCTTTCTTCATAAAAATAATTTAATGCAAATTAAATTCAATGAACTTAAGCCTAATTAAAATATCTAAATTTGGATTAAAAACCATTTTAGTTGTCTTGAAATAAATTTTTAATTACAATTTTAATTAAATAACAAAAAATCTTAATACTTTTTTCCTTTAAAATAAAATAATTTAAACATGTAGAATTGTTGTTGGGAATTGTCAATATTTAATTAAATAAATTAACACATTGTTTGAAATGGCAAAGTTTTTTGATCACTTTTTAATTAAAGTTAAAAATATCATTTATGGAAAAAAAAATATTCACAATTTTACAATAATCGTTTTGGCAATAGGTGCAAAATCAACAAATTGTTTGCTTGATATTATGAATTTGGTATAAATTTGGTGATTGGAGAAAATTAATAATTTTTTCTGTGTTTATTTCGCATGACTTGATTTAAATATAATTGAAAATAGATTCCAGTTTATTTTAGTCGGGGAAAATTAAAAGGATTAACATTTTTTTCATAATGACGAGAGGTCTTGAGACCTGTACACGTCACAATGGCGAGACGAAAGAAACAAAGCGTCTCTGAAGCTGGTAAAAAAATTAATTAATTATTAACTCTTAGTTAAATTTAGACTGTAAAGATGCTGGGCAATTATTTAACGATGATAATTATTTAATACTTGCGAAAATCAATAAAAATACGTTTTAAAACAACGCAACAAAAAAAAAATATTGTACTTTATTTCTTAGCTTTTAATAACCAAATTAAATTGCAAAGAAAAAAGTTGGCAACCCTATCAGTAATACAAATTTTCTTAGCTTTTTATGCATTTTAAAGTGCTTCATGCAGCGATGATCACAAAATTAATTGGTATTCATTAATCTAAATGGGACTAGCATTTCACTAAAATATCATTCTGCAATACGGTTTTGTGGTACGTTATAAGCCTATTTCTAGGCTTATGTACATTAATATGGCAGACCAAATTTTACTGTAATAGCGGATTTTAGGCATACTGAAGTTTTTTCAAAGAGGGTGCTTATATAGGGCATATGGTAAATTATGGACCGATCTTCACAAAATTTGGCAATGCAATTTCTAGCCTTGTGCAACAATGGCAGAATATATTTTACTACAAGAGCATTATTAGTTACGTTTTTAGTCGCACTAAAGCTTAATATGGGGCTATGTATGTATGCATAAAAAGAGGCCATAAGCATAACGACCCAGGAATCTTTTGTGCAGCCCATACATCTCACCATGTCAGGTTCAGGCTACGTATAAAGCCTATTACCCTGCCTGCTGAAAGATTATAAGCATCAGTTGAGCTCATAATATGCCCCCCCAAAAAATTCTGCTTGAAAGTCTCCAAGGCGGGACACATGGGGCCTATGGTAGCAGTATGATAGGACTTTTTTAGGGTCGCTCTTTCACAATTGGATTCATAAGTCTTTTTCCGATTGTTCTGGATTTCAATACCAAATTTCTAAGGTTACAATTTGATAACAAAGTTATAATTTTCTGGTTAGTCTTTCGAAAGTGAGCGTGATTTTGACAGACGTACAGAGGGACGGACATATCTAAGTCGACTTTGAATTGCTTAAGCACCCCGAATTAAATAATAAAAAAGTTTTACACGAAATGACAAACTTAATATACCCCTTTTACAACTAGTTGGGGGGAAAGGAATACATCGATTATCTAAGGCCTTATGAAAGACGTAAGGAATTTTCGTATAGCTCTAGTCCCATTATAAACTTCCATGCACACGATTCCTCATTGGAGTAAAGCTTTACTTATTTGTTTCTAATTTCAGGGCCTTTTGAGATTTCACAAAACCTTCTAAAAGATTTATAGAACACAATTCCCACCTCTTTATGCCGCAGCGCCTTTAAAATCGTTTGCATAATCATGTGGACAAGTTTAAGATGGGTGGCTTATGCCCAGAAAAAAAAATGTGTTTTTTTAAGCACTTAAGAGAAAAAGCGCATAATCGAGCGCTTCAATAAGAGAGCTCTTATACAGCAGTAAATGATAACGAATAAAATATACATAAATAGCTGCTATTTTAGTGCAGACAACGAAAAAAGCGAAAAATAAAAATATATTATGGTTTACGAAACTGCTTAAAAGAAGGCATTTAAACCAGTAAAAGCATAAAATTAATAAATATTGTTACGAAATTAGATTTGTCTAAGAATTATTTATGGTTTTAAATATAAGTTATCTTGTTAATTATAGTTTTATGTCATATTAGTTACTATTTTTATGAACGCCACTGTACTAAATTTTCTAGCAATTGTAATTGTAGACTTTAGTTATTTTAAAATAATTCGAACACAACATTCTAGAAAATACTAGACGGTTCTTCAATCAACTAGGAATAGTTTTGAACTATAAATACAGGCTTACTTATAAAAGTTTAGTTTAGTTTGATTGGAGACTTTAACCGGTTCAGATCGCTACTTACAATAGTGATCAAATTTTGTGAACGTTACAATTAATTTCAATAAAGTTTGTTAAGTTGAATTCGTGTGTGTGTTTATTTTGATTTGCAATTAAAAGAGCTCAAATGTTTATTAGAAAGGGAACTTAATAACGCGTTTTATTAAGTAAAAACGTAACAATATGTTAATATAGTTAGCTCTTAAAAAAGCACGTTAGGAGTGCTATAGTTGTATGTTTTATTATGTTAAAAGAACGCTTATTATCAGCAGAAAATAGTCCTCCAAATCGAGAACACCCTATACAAAAATCAGGCATCCCATCAGCAGATTTGAAGCGATTTGCGGTATACATTCTTACATAAAACCTGCTCCTTTTGGAGCACATTTTTTACTGGGTAATTGATCACTAACACAAAATGGAACCTAAAGATAAACCTTTAGTGAATATGTACCTGACCGTAGTAATTTTCGTATAAATTTTGATATTGTAACCGTTCTGGTCCGCAGGTGGTGGTTTGCATCTGAAAGTCTTTAAGACTCTTCAAGAATAGGTATACATCGAATATTTATGTTATTTTTAATGTTCAAATTTTAATAGAGTGTAATTTGTTTTTACTGCAAAAAGCAAAAATCCACTTAGAAAAATGTTAAATCTTTTAAAAGTAAAAGATTTTTGTTCCCTCAAAAAAGTACCCAAAAAACAGGGAAACCAGAAATATGCTCTAAAAAATGTGTTTTATGCGCATTAAATATGCAGTAAAAACTCGAATATACGCCCTGAAAATTTTTAAAAATTTGCCCCATAATAATCTTAAATTGCTTATTTGAAATTAAAAAATTTAAAAAAAACCAACCTTAAATAATAATCGTTAAAGCCCCAAACACCACAGTATTAACAGACGAATTTTCGGGATTTTATTTCAAAACAATGGGCAGCCATGGCCTCACAAAAACAAAGTTATATTATGTGGCTAAAGTTCATATAAGAGTTATTTGTAGCGAATATTATCTGGGTATTTACAACCATATGAGATTTTTTGTCTTAAAGGGTTTTCAGGGACGGTCGCTGAATTTTTTTTATTAATGTTGACATTTAAAAGGAAGTTAAAGCTATTTATAGATGGGAGCTTTGGGCAAATATGAGTCAATTCGAAAAGACTTTAATTTGCAGTAAAATATTTTTTCGGCAAATTTAATCTAAATATCAACATAATTAGATGGTTAACGGCCGCAAAAAGCCTATTTTGGAAAGATGTTTTAATGGTTAATATGTGAAACTATAGACCGATTCTCACCATTTACCAACATTTAAATTGCGTCCTTAGTACAATTTGAATGTATTTACCAAATTCGATAAAATTATATACAAAATTTTAACATGTACTTTGCGCACAAATTTAACATGGACATACAACTAGCCAGACGGACGGGAGGGCATCGTTAGATTACTTTCAACAGTGGTTCTGAGTCGGTCGGTATACTCAAAGATAAGTCCAGACAGATTTCTATGTAATACATCGCCAAAATCGTATATAGATAATTGACCTGCTTTCAATTTTAGAGTAAAAATTAAATGTAGATGGCGAAATTGAAGCAACACGTTGGGCATACAGATAGAAATTTCAAACAGAAAAAAAAGAATTCTGAAAACAAAAACTTTTTTATTTGCATCAAAAGCTCTTGTTAGCATCTAAAAAAATTTAACATGTATCAAAATATGCCTCAAAAAGGCAAAACATGCGCTATTAACTTAAAAAATTCTGCAAAAATGCTCTTTTAACTAAATTATGCAAAAAAAAATGCTGTAAAGGTTAAAATATACAAAAATATGCACTAACAAATCGATGCCAAAATTCATAAAAAGCTCTAAAACGGATAAATATATCGTTCCTGCCTTCATTGGCCGCACAAGGAAAAACATGCAATTGCGTATTGATGGTTTTCCTGCTTATAAACTTTAAAATATTAAAATTTTACAAACTATTAGTTATTTGTTTTGGAGGTGATGAACGTAAAATAGACAGCATTATTTTCTGCAACAGCTTTTTGTTATGATGAAAAGTCTGTTATAATGAAAAGACTCAAGCCAAATAATGTAATAATTCACACTTTTAGTTAATTGGCTATGCCAATCAATAAAATCGCAGCAATTGGAGCGTTGATAACTCTTAAGCCATTTTCGAAACACCATTACATGCCTAGAAACTCAAAGTTTGGTGACCTTTATAGAGCAGTGTAATCATTGTTCCAGACGCTTTCAAAAAAGGATGAACTTTTAATGAATGAATAATTTTACTTTGTGTTATTAATTTGCCCCCCCCCCCCCTAAGATCACGTGATTTAACCCCGTTAAATTACTCGGTACAACTGTTTTCAATATTTTCCAAAATTACGGTGTTTCGGCGGCTGATTCTGGTTGAGGACACCCAAAAAATATATACGTGTATCGCCGTTCTGAAAGATCACATCGGAATTTTTTATTTTAGAGGGGTTAAAGATTCATCTTTTTGGGCTGTTCGTACAGCATATCGGTTTATAAAACTATGTTCTCTTCACATCTGAGGTGCAACTGTGTTATTTTTTTTATTGAGTCTATTTATTTAAAATTAGTCATCTTCGCCCAAAAATGAAAGACAATAATGAAAGACAATCGACGAGTAATTGGTTAAATAAATTTGCAAATTTAGCGAAACGTGGGTAAAAATCGAAGTTCTTAAAATTGGGGGCTACATGGCCAAAAATAATAGCACTGTGCAAGAAATTGTCACTTTTTTTTCGTGACAAGCTGGGCACCTGGCGTTTTAACATAATTCGGGTAAGTGGTGCCCGCGGTTTTTTAAGATTGGCTCTGGTTTTCGAGATATACCGTTATTTCGAAAATGGAGGAGGTTGCAGAACATATGTTAGCGTAACTCAAAAACGCTTATTGAAAAAAGTTACAAAACCGAAATTCCGCAATTTCCTTTAATAAAAGTAAAACCTCTTTCTAATATCCGCAGTCGTTTTAGAAACATAATTTTTTTTTTGGAAAAAAAAAATAATTTTTTTAACAAAATTTCGAAATTTTTGTTTTTTAAAAATTCATAAAAAATTGGAAAATGCAGCTATGCTTTTAATTTTTTGCAGACGTATAAAAAACAAAACAAGCCATAAATGATTAAAATCTGTTTGCAACTTTTGATTTTATTCACAAAAGTCGACAAATTTTAATTAATTTAAGAATTTCATAAAACGCAATATTTGTATGCAGGGTCTGCGTGAGGACCATAATAGGAATCATCACGGGTCATTGCATGATAGGCAGGATGGCGATGAGGTTGGGATCCGACGTGTCGGATATGTGCGAGTGGTGTGAGGACCCGGAGGAGCTGGAGACGGTTGAACACATTTTGTGCCGCTGTCCCAGGCTACAGTGCAGCAGGCTGAGGTGGCTGGGCAGCAGATTCCTAGGCGAATTAGGGGACGTCCCGGGCTGTGGGCTCGAGAGTCTGATAGGATTCGTAATGGGGATGGCCTGGCTGCGCAGCAGGAGACTGGGAGCTAACCGCACATAGGGCGGGTGTTGTGTTGAGTGAGGCTTTTCTCTCGGGTTTGGTCAGAACTTCCTTTTCTCATCTATTCTTATCTTTTCTAATGCTTTTGCTGTTTCTCTTCACCTTCTTTTTTCAGCTTCTTAACTATAAACAAGGCATCACAATGGACCGTATTGGTCTCTGGGTGAGGGTGTGAAGGAGACTTCACACCAGCCTTTCTACCTACCTACCTACCTTTCCTAAGCAGCTTAGGATTGAAATCCAGCAACATCGATTCTGTAGGATCAGAACTATGAATCATACTGTGGAACCACCACCCTAACAAAATTGATTATTTTGATACAAAAACTAACATAAATGGTGGAATAATGCACGGAATGATATAAAATTATGCACGAATTCGCTTTATACGACTGCAAATCATACTGTTAAATTTCCCCATATAAACCCTACTCCCGGAAAACAACTTAGTACACCTAAAACCAACTAAAGCCCACTTTGGGAAAATAACTAAATTCTGCTAAAACCATAACATATATAGATATTGCGTTAAAATTTCTTCGAACTTAGATTCATATGGCCAGAAAAAATATCATCCAATTTTGTGAAATTCACTGTTAACGCTAAAACTAATTACTCTGCTGTATTGAAATTTGTTCTAATTTATTTTTTGTAATATCAGATCACAGTCTTTAGAATTTTGGGATGGTTGGTCCATAATTTACCATAGGGCCAATACAAATTACCTCCCAAAACTCATTTTAGTGCGGTTAAAACTGTTACGAATCTTTATATTTTATTCAAGCCAGTTCAAAGTTCTAACTAGAAACGCAAAAAACTTTCTTATTGTCGGTCAGTAATTTAATATTGGTCTAAACCGCAACCAATTTTAATGCTGACATTCGTTTTTGTGAAGACTAGTTAAGGTGCCCGTAGACGACATGTTTTTTACATCTGACTTGTCAAGTTTTCAAGTCACATGTAATTGTGAATGTCTGTCAAAATTGCTGTTTTACATAAGCTTTATAATATTTGGTCACACACGTACATGTAATTTGATTCTGACATTGTCTATGTTTTTTCTCTGTAGCTATGGAGTAAACCAAAGTAGTTCTTGGTTTCGAAATAGCGTGCTACCGCCACAAAAATTTTTATTTGCGCCGTAAAAAAGTTCAGCCATCTAAACATTTTTTTTCTTTAAATTCCAATATACCAATTTAGGATATTATAATGATACGTTTTTATTTATATATGTACATAATTTCTATTCAATGGTGAAATGATTATACATATATCGGTATTGTAAAATATTAACTTAAGCCGGCTAATGATTCCGTCAACAATGCACCGCCGCTGCGGTTTTCTTCCCGGCATTGATTTCTGACACAGCTGATGTCAGATGATTTGTCAGAAGAAAATAGAGCACGCTCTAATTGAAATTTTGTCACATGACTTTGCGTCTGACTTGTACAGATGCAATGTTTTAAAGGTAACACACGACATGTATGTATTTTGCAGTGGGAAATTTGAAATGTCAGATGTAAAAAACATGTCGTGTACATGCAACTTTAATAATACATATCGTCACAGGTCACAGGTTGACAACTCTTAACATGTTTTTTTGTACTTTTCAGGAGACAAAAAAAAAACGTTATTACTCCGTTACTAAACCGTGTTGGAAGTAAATAAAAAAAAAACAAAACAAGAAGGAGATATTTATTGTAAGATGGTGTAAAGAAAACAAAGGTATTGAAATAATTTCAGATTAAAAAAAAATAAAATAAATAATACCCCCGATTCGATTTTTTTGCGAGTTAAGAGTTGTCAACCTGTGCCCGACGATATGTAGATATCATAAAGAGCACACTCCTTCGGTGGAGGGTATCAAAGATTCGGCTTAGCCGAATATATCACTCTAACTTGTTTTTAATTTAAAAGTTTGTTACTTAATAAAAACACCCTGTACTAAAACCTACAAAACTTATTAACGATAAATTTTTAATATTGTAAAAAATTTTAAATCTTACCAACTAAGCCAGTGAAGTCGCAGAATATAGTGTGAACTGTACTGTTGTTATTTGGCTCAGTAAATTATCCATTTAGAAAAGATATCCGTGCTGTGTTGCCATCATTCGATTTTCCGCAGCCACCACCTTTGGCCTATCTACTAAATGTCCCATTTCGGCCCGAAATCGTTGTTGAATAATTTGTTTTCTCTTCAAAACACTTGACTTTTCGTTTTTACTGCTTTTCCATTTTTTAAGCTCTAATTTGTTTACGATAAGTGAATGTAGTACTCAACAAACCGTATGTTGGCGTGGCATTTTTCAATGTCATATATTTCTGCAGGCGAGGCTTCACAAACGTGACATTTTGCAGATGAAGTTTCCGTAAGAGCGTTAAAAATTATGCCATCAACCATGTTCAGTTTTACGTATTTTTTGTTTTGATTTGTTTATTTCGGTGGAAGAAAGTGAAAAAAATTTCGATTTAAAATGACGTTCCTCAATGTGACAGAGTTGATTTATTTTATTTTTAAATTAAAACTTCAAAGGCCTGGAATATTGAGGAGATGACGGACGCGAGTTTTTCCAAATTAAAGTTTTGTTTTCCATGACAAAGGATGTCACAATGAAATTATTTCTCTTTACTCATATAAATAAAAGGAAATAGTATAAAACAAAATGCGATTTTTCATTATTTTTCGTCGGATGACTATGTAAATCACATCCATATGCGAAGATATGCAAAAGGCCGCGGCCACAATATTCTTTAATTTAAAGAGGGATACAAAATCTGCAATTGTATGTATAAGAAGTTGTGGGTGAATGAGGGCCAAATAACTAAAAGCCTACGTGAAAAAGTAGTTTTTAAAAAACGTGTGTGAAAAGGTCAAAAAAGTATTCTTTAGGGATTTTTTAATTGGCTTATATTTTTGCAGCTTTTATTATTTCATTTGGTAGAAAATAAGTTTAAATTTAATGTTTGTAGTGTGCTTGGAGACTTCTGCCACAATATCGCGAATAACTTTTTAGATTAACTTAAATTTTCTTTTATGCAATTTTTCTTATATGCAATTAAATCTCGCAAAATAAACAAAAAAATTTATTAGATTCATAAGTTTTTGAGTGTTATCAATAAAATTTGTGCAATAAAGCTTAGAAAAAACATTGATTTTTTGACTTTTTACCAATAGGAGAAACCACTGTGCACCCCCGAAAATTTACTCCTGAAAACATCTAATTCTAAGTGAAGAGTATCAAGCAATCAGTAAAGCCGAATTGTTTTTAATGTAGCTCAGTAGTTCATTTCATTATAACCTGAATTTAATTCTAATAATTTCTCATACGTTTGTTTACGTTTATTAAAGTTTCAAAACTTTAGCAGTTTCCACACCCGCATCGTAGCAGCATTTCTCTAAAGTGTTTAATTTTTTCTTAATTCATTCTACAGCTGAAAGCTAAATGGTTTTTGTTGGTCAATCCATGGTCTAGATAGAAACACAGACTCATGTGTTAAAACCTGCTTAATTTTTGTTATATATGTGGATGTTATTGTTATTACAAATAGCTTAAGTCCATCTAGCAGCAATAAAGAGTTTGTCAGTTTTTTTTTTAAATTTTTCTTTAGTATACACTTTTAACTTCCAAAAAATATTAATGTTAGGCAAACAACAAATTTGAATTGGCCGCCGTATTTTTTTCTGCCAAACTCAACTTTTTTATTACTTTTTTCTTTGGCTATTTTTATAGCCTGTAGCTTACTCAGGTTGTTGGTCACTGGAGTAGTGAATGTTTAGCCATTCTCGTCTGTCTCCTGGTGCAGAGAAAAAAAAAATTAGAAAATAGGAGGAACAAAAATAAAACTTAAATAAACAAGATATCGTAAATGTGTAATATAAAAGAAATGGTTAAATAAAGGCACCTGGATGGATGTTCTTCAGAATAAAAAAATTAAAAGAAGGATAAAAACCATCTTATATTAAAAAGGTGTTTTTTCCACGTTTAGAACTTCCAAAAAGTAATCTCTATCTATAAACTGGTTGTGATACTAATGAATTATCTCACTTTTGTTTTTCAGTATACTTTGGCAAATCACCATGCAACAACAACGATTACAAATTACATTACACGATTACAGTTCCCAAAACTTATAGAGCGCTTCATAAATTTGCAGTGAACATAACCGTCCATCTTAGCAGCAAGCACGCACTATTATGGAGGGATTTATGACCACCTTTACTTTTTTGGATAATATTCATCCAAATCGGGCCCCGTAGCATGCCTACAGAAGAAGCCATCGCCGCTGTAGACGTGAGTGTGACAGAGGACTCGAATTTATCGACCAGATGCTGTTGTCAACAATTCGGTCTCTGCCCGTACACTGCTTGGAAAATTATGAGAAAATATCTTGTCCTAGATCCAACTGGTGCAGGAATTAAAGCCAGCGGCACATCAATTGCGTCGTATATTCGGTGAATTGTCTGATAATCCACTGGAAGTTGAACCAGATTCTTATCTTCAAATCATCTTCAGCGATAAGGCTAATTTCTGCCTTAACATGTATGTAAACAAGCATAATCGTCCTTTTAGGAGAGAGAATCATCCTTGCGAGACTGTTGAGACTCCATTACCTACCAAAAAAATCACTGTTTGGTGCCTTTTACATGCCGAAGGCATCTTTAAAGCCAAAACCGGTACCAACGTTACTGTGAGCGGCGAACGTTACAGGCAAGTTATTACTGATTTTTTCTCTCATGTCATTGCATATCATTTGGAGGAGAAATGGTTCCAACAAGAAGCTGCAACATGTCATACATCGCGTGAAGCCAATTACTTGCTTGAGCCAAACGTTTGGTAAACAGATTAGCTCAAGAATTGGACCTGTGATTGTCCACCTCGTTCGTGTGATTTGACACCTTTCGACTACTTTTTGTGTGGGTACCTCAAAACGCTGGTCTATCCTAAAAAACCAGCAACGATTGTTTATCAATCACAGTAAAGCTTTCCAAGTTTGGAACAAAAAGTTTGGTTAAAAATACAAATTATCTTTTGAAAAGCGAGGTAAACTGAAAACAGATGCTATATTCGGCTGTACCGAATCTATGATACCCTCCCTCTTCTGGAAGTATAATTTCCTGTGTGGACTTTATATGAGATCTATGGTAAATTATCGACCGATCTTCATGAAAGTTGACAGTGCGATTTCTATTAAAAAAAAAAATTATGACTGACTAAATTTAAGTCTTATTCTTATTATACGTGTATTCCGAGAGTAGTCCAATCTGCATGAAATTTCGTTGTATGAATTTTAGTCATAAAGAAAGAGTTTGGGCAAAATCTCATATCAATATGTGCATTCGGGCACTATTAATGCTAGTTTTTGTTATAAAATACGTACATATTGATTCGTAACTCTTTTTGTAATGAACCAAATTTTGCTGGACTTAAATCCCAAACTGCTCAAGAAAACTAGAAACAATTTGACACCAATATTGTTCTTATATTTTGAGTCGTGAGACTGACGTCAACAAATGTGGTTTTTATTTATGTGAGTAACTACCATTAGGCCTTGTCTCACAGTGGATCTCAACCGCATAGTACTGTGCATGCCCAGTACAAAAGCCCCTGCGTATGAGGGTAGACTATACATACAACAGGTGGCAATTTGGGTATATCGACAAATTTATACCCCTCCTCGTTTAGGACTTGGAGCTTTCTAACCTCCACTGTTAGTTTCTACCAATCAGTTTCTTATGGAGATAACAACAACGATCCTAGGATCAAGCGTCCGCATTTGCACCATCACATATCACAACAACGACGTGCACTCTGAAAGCAACCCAATTAAGGAGCACTAACAGAGTCCTCACCATACAGTCATGCCAGTGTTATTATCTGGGGACTGTATTACTTCCCGTAGTACCAACTGACATTAATAAGGGTGCTTTGGTAAACACATCAGACTCAGGAAAGCCGAAACCTTTAAGAGCCCTGTAATTTCGGATATAGTCGCATCTTTGTGGTATGCATCAACCACTTGCTATCATAGATTTTTCAATGTTCGAAGAAAGATTATCAACACAAACAGAGAAGTACGATCATGCTCACTCGAGCCACGACCATTTCTTTGTTCCGCAGAACTCCGTGGAAGTAACTCTACATTTACAACTCCCCTCTCAATGGCTTCTATATGATTGGCAAACTGTTGCCAGCTTAGTTGAATTTTGGTTCTCGTTTACAGATCCCAGGTGTAACCTCTCCTGATTATCGACCTTGCACCATATCACCAAAAGGAATATTCACTCTTAATGTATATAATTCCTAGACTATTTTTCTTCCTTGCCAATCACTATATGAAAATAAAAAAAAAAAAATGAATGCCCTTCCTGAGAAAGGCAGTGTTTTTCTAGCATCTCTAAATTAACCTTGTTCTTTAGCCAACTGGAAATATCCAGTTGTTACCAGGAGTCATCACGTGGAGGTAGAACATAGGCACTTGATGTCGCCTGACATCAACAGACGGACATGGCTAAATCGACTTAGAATTACTTAAGGACCCAGAAGTCACATTAGCAATATATTCCATTTTATCTTTAGTTACTGCTGCTCTAAGTCAATTTAATAGAAATTATATTCGTAATAGTCTATTAAGCGATGAAAGCATATTTACCTTATAATCCATAAATCAGCGGCTACCAAAAGGCAGACGTAAAGCAAATTATTGACGTTATAGCTCCATTAGCACCATGTACCAAATTCCTCTTAGTGTAGAAGGCACACACCAAATAAAATGAATAAAATGGTTAAATTTGAGGGGGTGCTTTAATACCATGTGAGATAAGGCCATGATGGCTTTATCTCTCATTCGATAGGGAGATAAAGCCTTTTTTTTCATTTGAATGGGAGATAAAGCCATCATAGCCTTAGCTCACATTAGCAATATTAGAAAATGGCTTTATCTCTCATTTCAGTTTTGAAGAACTTTTGCATTTTACGTTGATTAATAGTTTTCTTATTTTTATAAATAAGAGGTAATGATTTCCCCTTTAACGAAATGTTTACTTTAGGTGTAAACATTACGTAAAAAGGAAAATCAATAGTTGTCATTGAAGGAAGAAAATCTAATTATATTAATAATAATAATATTCTGCAAAAAAATGTCTTCCCGGAGACACTAAAGTTAAGTATTGAAATCTGGCTTCGCATACTAAAGCTTTTCTGCGTGGCGGCCTGCGGCCGTGCTTACGGGCTTTCTCCTCCAGTAGGACGCGGCAGGTGGCTTCGCTGAATAAAGTTTTCTTAGTTGTTATTTTTTCAATGATAACTAAGGATTTTCCCTTTTAGAGAATTTTTACACCATGCATAACAATATTCTGAAAAAATATGGCTTTACCTCTCATTTGCGAAAAAAAATATGGCTATATCTCTCATTTCACAAAATTTTAAATATGACCTTACCTCTCAATGAGTGGGCAATAAGGTCATTATGGCTTTATCTCCCATTCAATTGAGCAATAAAGCCATCATGGCCTTATCTCACATGGTTTTAAAGCACCCCCCGAAAAATTTAAATCGTTTAATTTTGTAATCAACTCTCCACTAAAAAAAAGTTAGTTTTTGTCTTGGTATCAGGAATGAAATATATTATTATTATTTAATTTATTTTCTTATACAGTGTGCCTGCTGTCGGTATAACAAATATCAATTTTTTATTTTCTATATTCTCATAAACTAATTACATTCGAATTCGGTCAAATGCCTGCTAGTGGCATATATTTGTATAAGGCTTGTAGACACTTTTGCGGTATAGTCCACGATTGGGCAACATCTTAAGGATGTGACTATAAGCGAGAAGTACTGTATTCTTAATGGGCTCTTAGATGAATATCAAAAAAACTTACACTTGGAATGATACACTTGCTATACCTTCTTCACAACCTCCCTTTCAAGAAAAATATGATTGTCTAAATATCTGGAAAAGGATCATAGCAAATCTCTTCTGGTTATTTCCACTATTCTGGGCAGATACTTGGTTTCTTTCGCTTTTATACGACTTTTACTAGATGACTTGTGTGCTCTTAATTCACGGGCGTATGCAAATGTAGGGATATAAGTGGAGTTGTATATCGATATCTTGGTCTTCGACGATGCTTATCTTTACAGGAATACTAGTATTTAAATCATTGTCCGGCTGACCGTCTTCTCGAGTTATGGCACCTAGGAATTTGCAATGTCGCACTTGTTTTTTTGGGCTGCTGATCCAATGTGTATTGTGAGCGATGCCTTCTCTTTGCTCAGGAGCATTGCGTCTTATTTTATTTTAATGGGTACAGTTAAGCGCACTGGGGTAATCTTCAAAAGTATAAAACTAAACTGATGGATGGAAAAAGTTTTGAAAATCTCAAAATTGCTTAGAAACTCTTATGGCCCCAGCTAACAAATGATTGTTTACCGACTCTGCTTTAACGATGACAATATGGATTGGGCACCTCAAAAGACATGGTTAATTGATAAAAAAAAAAACAAAACCCCCGAAACTGTTTGTTACAATATTGATAGCCTGCGTATTATATTCACTTCAGGCGAATCATATCGAAAAGCAGTTTTAAAGCCAAAAGCAAACAAAGGTTAGCAAATTTATAATTTCAAAACGTTTTAAATTTCTCCTTAGATTATATAATTTTATTTTGTATAGTTTGTTGCTTGTTGTTTTGCTAATATGACTCCCAGTATTTGGTTGCAACTAATACTGGCGCTGGTAATGCTGCTGTTGCAGTTGCTCCTGTTATCCACTTGTCAACATATTTGTTTAAAGCGAAAGGTTTTGCAACTAGAAAAGTCAACTAGCATTAAAGTAAAACCTTTAAGAGACAAATTTTTCGCCAATAAAAATGTTAAAGGTTTCAATGATTGGATTCGTAACGGAAATATCTTTCGTTTTATTACAAAAAAAAATTTTTTTCTAGAAGAAAATTGTAATTTTTATATTTGTTAAAATTTTATGGTAAATTTTTTGTATGAGTCCTGTGTTTGATAACTTTAATTGTTTATTGCAAAAATTTTCCACATACATATGTGTGTGAGTGTGTATCAAATGACCAGGGCAAGTTTTTTAAAATGTTGCTTGAAAAATGAGTTTTTGCATATTTTGCAAGATTTTTAGAAAAATTATTTCTAGATATTGGGAATTATTTCTTTTCATAAGCAACTTTATTGTATTCAACATTTTTTAAATTCGAAAAATAAAAAATGTTGAGTATAATAAAAATGATTTCTTTTCATATTTTGCCAGAAGGAAGGATTTTTTTAAAAAAATCTGTTTTTTGCCATTATTTATTAATAAAAATACAGGCTGTTGCCGTTTTAAAAAAAACTTTAATTAATCAAAATAATTTTGTTCAATTTGACTGTAAATATTATACCCCCTATTCAAAGAGGATTTTGAAATTTAACGAACGTTTAATTTATTAGTTCATGAAGTTCCCCAGGCACTTTTTAACAAAATTCTTTTTGAACACGTAATTTAAAACAACTATTAAAATAATTTTCAGAAGTTTTATTTAAAAAAATTTTTTTTTTAAAGATTTTAGAAGGAGTCCCTTATAAGGGACATTATGCAATATCGTCACTTGAAATGTGAATTTTTTTTGAAACATTCTTTTGGGTGAAGGCCATTTTATGCATATAAAATTAGACTTCTTGCCGCAGTTTCCACATCTTTTATCCGTTTTGGAGTAGTCTTTTATGTGATTTCTACCGTCATACCGTGTGTCAGCACTGAAAATCGATAGTCTGTAACCTCTTACAAAGGAAACACCGTACGTTTATAGGTAAGAAGTGGAATTACGGAATTGCAACAAGTTTGAGCAATCTGGATCATTTGGATGCAGCTTTCTCATTAGTAGCCAACCATTAACAACGGAAGCATCCAACTGATATGCAAACATTGGCCGATAAACAGCAATTAACTGGTCCATTTTGTCTACACCACCCATTCCTTGATTGTAATGTTAAAACACTTTTGGTTGGGGTATCTGCATGGCGCCTTGTCCTCTTGCGTAACGTTTACACGTTAAAATTTCATTAATCTCAAAATTAGTTCCTAAGTTAACTACGTTATTGTCTTTCAATCTTACGACGAATATATTGCCATTATTTAGATTACCTTTATGTTCATTATCACTCGCATCCGAATCGATATCTGTTTCATTTCTACCAAAGGAGGTATTGCAAATATGTCGGTATTTTGCGAGTTGTCGTTTCAGCATCTGTCAGTCTGTATAATAAAAGCAATGAATATTACCATAGAGCATAATGCCACTTAAAAGGGACATGAATAAAAAACGCCAACTGCTAATATTTTTAAAATAATTTATATTTTAACCCGCATATTCTCAAAAAAAATTTTAAGTTTATAGCAGGTTTATGAAATGAATTTCCTCTGAAAATTTGTTTAATAGACCTTAATCCAAAATATTTTTTTATGAATATGGGGGTAAACCTTTAACCAATCAGTTACTTAATCACATTTTAAACACACAAACTGTTAATTTTTTTTTCACTCTTACATAGTAGGGTATTTATTCGGTTAACCATTAATCGGTTAACCGATTAAGTACTATCCGATTAAATGACCGGTTAATTTAAAATTGTCTATTTTCGATTAACGACTAAACTGGTTAATTTCAGTCGATTAACCGATTCACCGACGTAACAAAATTTTTATTTTTTTGTAGTATTTTAACATATTTTTTTGAGGTTTTAATCATTTGTTTCGTCTCATATGCAAAAGATATGTGTTTAGAAAATATTTTTTCATACAAACAAAGAAGGGATCTTCATTTTAACTAGGTCTTTGCTGTCAGCTGGCAGCTTTTTGTTTCACGTTCTTTTTATATGGGCATTTCCATTGTGACGTGACGTGATATTTGTATTACAAAATGTAAAAAAATTAAATGAAGAAGTAAAATTTGTAAAAAGTTTGTTCTATATTACAAAGTAAGAAAGCAGCACTATATTCAGAAAAAAATTTACAACAATCAACCGTAATGATTTGAAGATATAAGCAAAAATATGCGCCGGCGTGACTTTACAAAAAACAGAAGTCGAATTTGTCTTGCAAGACTTTTTGTATAAAACCTTTTTTAATAAGCTTTGGACTTATAAAGTTTTCTTCCATGTTATAAAATTGAAATATCTTTTCTCATTTCAGGTACATATGGGAATTTGCAGTGAAAAGTCTACTATTTCTAATGTAACGCCAGAAAACATATGAGCTTGTATTTTAGGACCAAGTTGTTCAAAAGTGATCCCATTTGTAACTTAATGTAGTGCTAGTTGCGCTTTACACACCATATAAAAAGGTGAATTATAAATATACAATTTTTAATAAACGATTTAAATTACTTCTGGCGTTACGTTACAAAAAGGAGACTTTTCGATGGAACTTCCCATATGTATGTATGTGTTTAGTTATTGGTTTCTTCTCATATTTTATCATATCAATCTTTTAACAGAATTAACCGCAGCAATAAGAAGGGTTGAAAATTTAAAAAAATTAAAACAGGACTCTAATGACATAATGGAAGATTTTATACGTTTAGAGAAATCCAGGAAAAGGACTGTGAAATTAGATATTCTGTATTATGGATTGCGTTCGATTTCTCCAACATCAACGAGAAGTGAAAGAATTTGTTCAAGTCAAGTTTTAACAAAACTAAAGAAAATAATCGCTTAAATCCTAAACATTTTTCTAAAAGATTATTTTTAAGGTCTCCTTAAACTATTGAAATAACTAATAAAATTATCAAACAGTTTATTTTTTAATTACTACATAATATTTATGTATTAATTAAAAAATATGTATTACATATGTATTTATGATTTTTTTTTTTTTTGTTTGCTCGTGTTAGTTCAAGAACTGTTATGTTTGTTATGTTATTGCTTTTTAAGCAATATACTCCAAATAATAAATAATTTATGTATTGAAATTAAAAAAAAAACTTTATTAATCGGTTAACCGATATATTACAAATTAACCGATTAAACCAGAACCTCGGTTAATTAATCGAGCGATTAACCGATTAAAGCAAAACCCTGATTAAATCAATACCCCATTACATACCCTTCACGCACGTGTGGCGCGAATTTTATTATTCCCGTTATAAATTTTCTGCACAATATTACGCACTCAATAGAATAAAGTTTTTTTAGGCGCCCTATGCTCCAGTGGGAGTTAAAGGAACATATATATATATATATATATATATATATATATATATATAAATATATATATATATATATAATAGAATAAAGTTGAATAAAAACACTTGTTGTTATGACGAAGACACAGAAGAGAATGAGATGCTAAATGAAAGTTTAATTTTTAATTCTTCGTGCTGCTGTAAAGTGGAAAAAGAGTGTCCCTTAAAAGGGACCTTATGCACTAAATTTGTTTTATTAGCCTTTATTAAACTGAAAATATTTTTATGAGTACAGGCATAAGTGAATATGTGTGATATATTCTTTTTATCCGTTCGATTATTTATAATTTTTTTTTAAAGGCTTGAGAAAATCATTTTTCTTCTACAATTTACAAAACCAATACAAAGCTTATCGGGAAAATGTCTATGCATATTCATGCCTATTTTGCATATTTTTGAGCATATATCTTTTTTTTTAGTTTTTTTGCTTACTTTGTTTTTAAATTTCTTGTGCATATTAAAATTTGTTAATGACATACACTTACATGGGTTTTGCATGTCGACCTGTATTGTATTTCCATAATTTGGTTTCTATCTTACTTTCTGTTCAGTCAATTTCATTTTTATAGCTTTTGATAGCATTTTAATAGTGACTGGGTTTGGTAGCCCGTAAATGTTTAGTGTCCAATTCAATTCGATTCAGTTTAGTTCAGTTGCTTATTGCATTATTAGTAGTTAAGTTTTTTATGCGTTTTCTTTCTCTAGTTTCTCTTAATATTAGGTTTTAATTTTTTGTCAATTCAATAAACTTTTATGTTTATTTTTATATCATGAACATTTTTACAATTTCATTTATATGCTTGACTTTATTTGTTTTGTTTGTTGGTGATATAACCGTTAAATTTTTCCAATTTCTATTTAAAATTATCTTTTAGTACTACATATTTATATAGTTAAAAATTTTATGTTTTATATCGTGAAAAAAAATTGTCTTTTTTAAATATTTTTATTAAATTTGCAAAAAAAAAATAAAAAATTGTATGTTTTGACTTTCACCCACAAGCAGAACCTTTGTGAAAAAAGCAGCTGAAAAGAGTGATAGGAAGTTTTAAAACACATGTGAATTTAATTGGAAAATATTATTAGGAAATGAGAATGTTTGTCTCTTAAGTCTTTTGTTTTTATTTTGTATACACAACGAAGTCTAACGTTATAATTTTCGAACTCCATCGAAACTTTAGATTAAACGGCTTGTTATGAAATTTCATGAAACTAACGAAATTAAATAAGCAATTTCTTATAGATAACTTACGAAATTTTCTATAGAAATTTAACGGAAAGTAGATATTTTCTATATCATAAATCATAGATAATAAACGAAATTTTTGTTAGAAATTTAGCGAAGCCTAGAAATTTTCTTAAGAAAAACAGCTAACAGGATTTTTTTTAAGTATCTATCGATAACTTAAAATTCTGTATACAAAATTATCGATAACGAGAAATTTCAAACGGGTATATCAATAGAAGACGAATATTTTCATAAAAAATTTACAAAAAGATAGAACATTTCTAAAAATAAGAATAAAATTTCTTCAGAAGTTTGATGGTAATGCAAGTCTTCTAGAAAAAATGATCAAAAACACGAAACTTTCTAGAGCAAGAGTCCAACGACATGAAATTTTTGAAAGAAAAAATTTAAAATTATTGCAGTGAATTTTTTTTATAAAAAATCGTTAGCACGGAATTTGTGCATGGGTGTATTGGCGTTGTCATGCTTTTCCGCCTTAAATTTAGAAAATTTAGTTTAAATGGGAACATTTTTGTTTTTTAACTGCTTATATAGGAATTGTTCTAAGAAAATTTATTAGAATTGTATAGAAAGTAGAGGACACACTCAAAATAATTTTAAACAATTCCTTTAAAACAATTGAAAATTTATTTAAACAACGGATCATTTTAATTTCATTTAAAAAAAATTAAGGTTACATAAATTTTTAAAATTTTTTTTATTTAACAGTATATTCCGTAAAATTTAACAGTTTTGGCTTTAAAAAAAAATTAAATTTAGCTAACAAAAAAATCAAACTACATAACAATAATAGTACGGAAAAACAGTATTTCTTTGGTAGTTTGCTTGTTGAATAACAAACATAAATGTTAAAAAATAAATTCGTTCGTAAAATAACTATATTTTTTTTTATTAAATTTTAACAGTACAGAAAACGAACCTACAATCAGTTACTGTAATAATTTTATGAGTGCAGAAAAAATTGTCGGCAAATTTTTTTCAGTTTAACCCTTAAAAAAAAACTGAGTTTTAAAATAAAATTTTATCATGTGAATAAAACTTATTTTTTATAACTGCATGAAATTTTGTTGATATAAAAAAATATTTAATTGATACTATTAATTTGTTTACTGATGCATAGTTAATTAATTTTTT
Organism: Pollenia amentaria; assembly: GCA_943735925.1. NCBI lineage: Eukaryota > Metazoa > Arthropoda > Insecta > Diptera > Polleniidae > Pollenia > Pollenia amentaria. The sequence continues at coordinate 177,842,607 of OX031007.1, read as the reverse complement.
TTAATAATATCACAAATCTTTAAGTTGAAATTAAATTTTATTTCTTTAAATTTTTATGATTTTATATGCGTCATATGCATATAAGCCAATGCTTATACACTTCCGACATTTTAGATAGAAAACAATAATTGCAGCAGTTGGAATGCAAAAAAAGCGTTAACGGCTAATAACCTATAGCCTGTTATATGTTATCATTAACATAAAACTCTTCTGTTTAAAAAACGAAGGGCAATTTTGTGTGAGGTTAGTATAAAAAACAAATTCAGTTTTTTGTATGAGGACCCTTGCAGAGGTGGACATAGAGAGTCAATTTGTTCTAGAGAGTTATTAGGTAAACAAAAATAATGGGAGTAGCTCATACATGTTACCTCTCTAGGGATGACCCCTGACTAGTAGAGTGCCCTTCCTTTTTGCAAAATCGAAAATAAAAACGGGCCTTAAACGACTCAGCAACACTTTCTGAATTCAGAAAATAAAGTCCGTTCATGCGATTGGCTTTTGGTTTTATGAATATTGGTATTGTGATAAAATTTTACAAACATAATGGTTTTTGACTCCGTATTTTAATTTTTTTTTATATAAATACTAAATGGAGTTTTCAGTGCCTTTGAAATTATACTTCAATACTGAAAGTTTTTTGATAAGGTCTCCTCAAAAATGCTTCAATAAAAAAACAACAGGAAAAGCATGAAAGCAATAAGCTGTTTTTTTTTAGGCCACCTAGTAAATTAAATCACATAAAAAGTTTTTTGTACATATGTAAAGGGTGTTTACAGGTTACGCGTGACTCATATCAAACTGCTTTGTCATTTTTGTTCAGTATCGTTGGGCAAGTCATCATGGAAAGACTCACACCACAACAGCGTCTCCGAATTGTTAAGCTGTATTACTCAATGAAAATCGGTTATTTTATCGTGAAATTTTTTTTGTTGCAAAAGCGCTTTTCTGGCTCAATGGATACGTTAATAAACAAAATTGCCGTGCTTGGGCTGATGAGCAGCCCGAGGAGTACCAAGAGCTACCATAACATCCATTAGAAACAACGGTCTGGTGTGTTTTATTGTCTGGTGGAGTCATTAGTCCCTATTTCTTCAAAAATGAGGAAAATCAGAATGTTACCGTTAATGGTAACCGCTACAGCACCATGTTAACGGACTATGTGTTTCCTGGAATTCAATTTTACGTTTTGCTATGGTAAATTGGCCAACTAGTTTGTGCGAAATCACATCTTTGCACTGTTATCTTTGTGGATATGTAAAGTCTGAAATCTCCAGGAATAAGCCAGCGACGATTTACGCTTTTGCTCGTGTTATTCGCCTGATACCAGTCTCTATGCTCCAACGAGTCGCCCAAAATTAGACCCTCAGAAAGGACCACCTCAGACGTAGTCATGGCCAACATTTACATTATATAATTTTCAAACAGCAAATGCCATTAATTGTTTTTTTAAGCAATGATAAAAATGTTAAGTTTACTTTGAAATAAATGTGTTTTATTTTACATTATAAATCAAACCTCACGATAAACCACACAATATACATGTATATCTATAAGTAAAAATAAGCATGTTATCCCGTCATTCTACAATAGGGATTTAAGGCCCTTAAGAGTATAAATTTTATAGGTCCTAATAAGTAGCGAAGATTATTTAACAATGGCCACCAGTCCATCTATCCGTCTGTGTGTTGAAATAGGGTTTTCGTAGACCCCAACTATGATGTGGACTTATTTGTTACATATTTTTGTCATATTTTTGTAAATTTTTCTGCTGAAAGTAAGCCTGATCGACCCTTAAGCGGCTGAGGTATGAGCAAAACCACGACTGCCACTAATTTTACTTATAAGTCCCTTGTTGTTATTTGCCGGAGAACGGCAAGAGACAAAGTTTCCAAATTAGATGCAAGCACCTTGGCTATCTACACCCAAAGAAAAAATATGTTTAGAAATGGTCACATCCAACAAAACTATTTTAAAAGAAAAATTTTAAACATATTAGGTTTAATTTAACCATATTATTGTTACCGACAACCATATTATGGTTAAATGGGTCCTTCATAAAGAAGGCGCAACCATTTTATGGTTGCCTCCAAACACGTTTTGGTTAATAATAACTAAAACATGTTTAACACTTATAATAGCATGGTTGGTTTTCAACCATAGCATGTTGCTCTTGGAAGAGAGGAAAATACTATTGTTAACATAAAAACAAATTATTGTCATATTTAACCAAAACATGTTTAAAGACAACCATAATATGGTTGTGGATTCTTGATGGAGGACCAATTTAACAAAAATATGGTTGTCGGTGACAATAATATGGTTCAATAAAAAATTATATGTTTAAAAATTTTCTTTAAAAATAGTTTTGTTGGAGGTGACTATTTTTAAACATATTTTTTTTCTGTGTGTATTAGGGTATTAATTTAATCGGGTTTATGTTTTAATCGGTTTATCGCTCGATTAATTAACCAAGGTTTTGGTATAACCGGTTAATAGTCGGTTAGTTTTGTAATTGATCTCTTAACCGATTAATAAAGTTTTTTTTTTATAAATTAAGTAATTTCAATAAAAAAAATTCATAAATTATTTATTATTCGGAGTTTATTAGTAAAAAAAACCAATAACATAACAAACATAACAATTCTTGAAGTAAAACGAACAAGCAAAAGAATAATTCATAAATAGGACGGCTGTTTCTATTGGTGGGGGGGGGGACCATAGGGGGGATTTGTCCTATGTGGTATTTCTTTTTCTCTTCTTTTCCTCTTTTCTCCTGTACTGAAAGGATTCACAATGGACTTCATGGGTCACCGAGTGGATGTGCGCCCTTGGGCTAACCTAAACGCCTTCTTTGTTTGTATGAAAAATATTTTCTAATCACGTACCTTTTGTATATAAGACGAAACAAATTATGAAAAATTAAAAAATTGTAACGAGTAATTATTCATAATTATAATTTAATATTAAATCCCTTATTAACACTGACAATATTTATAGCAGGTGGCAACATACTGATTGGCCAATAGGAATAAAGCTTCTAAATTACCATTTAACGAAATTCGTTAACTCTGCTGTTGGCCAATCAGAATCGAGCTTCTATTTCTAGAGTGATATATCTAATTTTTCTTAAGTTAAGGACATTACAGAAAATATTGTTAGCAAGCGCAGACGCTTATTGTTTAAAAATAAAGTGAAAAAACATAATTTTCTAAGTCTTACAGCTCAGGTGTGGGGTACATTGCCCAAATTTAATAAAAAATTACATAAAAATGACAACCCGTATGTCCAAGCAACAGCTAGTGGATGAATTAAAAAGTGCTGGAGTGGAAATACCGGCAAATGCTTCCTCTGCTCGCCTACGAGAATTGTACGAAAATGCAATCATTAACGCTTGTAAAGATGGCGAAGACTCCTCTGCGGATACGATCGAAGTCACTGCTGCAACTGCCGCTGCCGCTGTTTTGAGTCTGGCTCCCGCCGCAGATGTTAAAGCTCAAGCCACTGGTGTCATCCTTAAAGTCAATGACAAATCTTAGGTTGGTACTAAATCTGATGTTGATGCCAAATCAAATTCGGAAGCAAAATCCGACGATAAACCGAAGCCCGAAGTAAAATCCCATGCTGATGGTAAGTCTGATGCCACTGCTGCAGAAAGTCTGTATGATGCTTGCGGTACTACTGCTTTTGTCCAAAATGCTGGCAATGAAGCCACAGATTTAGACTGTCAGCTGCAGATTCTGCGAAAAAAACATGAATTATTGAAGCTACAGCACGCCATTGCAGCATTGGAAAGAAATGAGCCACCGCAGCCCGAAGTGCCACGAATAACGACGCCATTTGCAACCTCGAGCCGATTGACCTTCCGAGACATTGAGCACGCCATTGTGAAATTTGATGGTGAGAACCGAGCATACAGTGTAAACGATTTTCTACGTAATTTCGAGCGTGTAATGAACATGGTCGCCGCTGAGGAATTGTTTAAATACACGGCGTTGTGTAACTCGTTGACAGGCACCGCAAAACTTCTGTTAAATCAAACAAATGTTATGAGTTATGGTGAACTAAGGGCAGCACTAGTTAAAGAATTTGGTCGTGCTATAAATCGCGGCGAAATCTACAAAATTTTGGCCAACTATAAATGGAACAAGAAAGACAACATCCGCCGCTATGTTCTTGAGATGGAAAACATTGCTTCCCGCTGTGGTGATATCGACGAATTCGAATTAATTGGCTTCATAATTGACGGCATGCAGGACAATACACCGGAGGCATATTTGCTTATGAATGCTCGCACAATGAATCAATTTAAAGAGTCTTTGGATTTATACGAGCAACGACGTGCAAATCGTTCTTTCATTAACCGTGATGCTGCAACACCAAAGCCAAGAATGGTGCCAACGAAATCAGCTGAGGCATATGCCACTTCTTCCGATACAAACGAAATACGATGCTACAATTGTACACAGATGGGGCATTATCAAAGCAAATGCCCATATGATAAGCGACCCAATGGAAGCTGCTTCCGCTGCTGGCAGATGGGGCATGATCATCGTAGCTGCACTAATCCTAAGAAATCCTTGTCGATGCGAAAGAAGGTGGTTGCCGCTGTAAACACTGATGACATTGATGTTCAAGACGGGTCTTTCGGAGATGCCATTGATGCTGTAAATTATGTAAGTATTGCCTTTTGTGACAGTAGGGTCAAGTGCAAGAATTTTATGAATTGTTCTTCTCTTTTTGATACCGGCAGTCCAACTAATTTTGTGAGGAAGTCTTTCGTTCCATTTAAAGTAAATAATGCCGCAGTAAAATCAATCTACCGCGGCCTTGGCAAATCTGATTTGAAAACTTATGGAACAACTGATGCAAAAATTAAATTTAGAAATCTATGTAAGAAAGTAGCATTAAATATTGTGCCGGACACAACTATGTCAATCCCACTTATACTGGGACGCGATTTTCTCAATAAGTCTGATATTCACTTGTATCAAAAATTAACTAAAAGCACTTTTTCAAATAAATGTAATGAATTTGTCGATGAAGAACAATCTTTTTTTTGTGCACTTGATCTGAATGAAAAGAATGAGATAGGAAATCAATCAGCTGTTATTAGTGATGTGGGAAAATTATCTGTTTGCCAATTAGAAAATTCGAAGGGTGATTTAAGTGGTCACGGATACGGAGATTATTGTGAGGCAGGGAAATATGTGGTTTGCTCTTGTGAGGAACAAATGTTTACAATCGACTGTTTCGGCAGTAATTATAAATTGGAAAATGAAGTTTTACATGAGGCTGCTTGTGATGCTGCTGAATTGTGTAATTTGGAAAATTTTTTAAACGAATAATGTTGCGTTAATGTGGTTTCGGCAGGTGTCGATGTCAATCCGAATCTCAGTCAGAAATATTTTAACGACTTGCATGAAGCTATAAAAAGGAGTTATTTTGAGGCAAGTGGTATCGAAGTAAAACCCTATGACTATGAAATGAATATTCGACTAACAAGTGATGTTCCGTTTCACTCTTTGCCGCGCCGTTTGTCCTATTATGAGAAAAATGAACTGAAAAAAATTACTGATGAATTGTTAGCGAATAATATTATTAGGCCCAGTGAGTCTCCTTATGCTTCCGCTGTAGTTTTAGTAAAGAAGAAAAATGGGCAAATACGTAAATGCGTTGATTATCGTCCTTTAAATAAATTAACTGTTAGGGATAATTTTCCATTGCCCCTTATTGAGGATTGTATAGAATACTTAGGTGGAAAACAATACTTCACCACTCTTGACTTGCGAAATGGATTTTTTCACGTTAAAATGGCTCCAGATTCAATAAAATATACCTCTTTTGTAACACCATATGGACAATTTGAATACCTGTGTATGCCATTTGGCCTAAAAAACGCCCCTGCCATATTTCAGCGGTACATTTATAATATATTTAGAGATTTAGTTGATGAGGGTTTAATTATAATTTACATGGACGATATTATTATCGCCACTGCGGATTTTAGGACACATTTAAAATTGGTTTCTAAGGTATTGCGAAGGATGAAGGAGAAAGGTCTAAGGCTACGAGTAGCTAAATGTAAATTTGGTTACAATAAAATAGACTACTTAGGATATTGTGTTAGCCCTGGGGGGATTCGCCCTAGTGATTCGCATTTGACTGCAATAAGGCATTATCCCTTTCCACGTAATCAGGCGGAAATGAAAACTTGTTTAGGATTATTTTCATACTTTAGGAAGTTTGTACCGAATCACGCGAAAATCACAAAGGTTTTAAGGCAGTTAACATTTGATGGAAAATACATGCCAACGGATGAATGTTATAGGGCTTTTGATTCATTGAAGGAGATTTTATCATCCGGTCCTGTTCTTGCTATTTACGATCCACGTAAACAAACCGAATTACATTGTGACGCAAGTTCATCCGGATTTGGTGCGGTACTTTTGCAGCACCAGCTTGACGGAAAGTTTCATCCCGTTATGTTTTTTTCTAGGGCAACAACGGCTGCTGAAATGCGATATCATAGTTTTGAGCTAGAAACGTTGGCCATTATATATGCCCTACGTCGTTTTAGGGTATATCTGCAGGGAATACCATTCAAAATTGTAACTGATTGCAATTCTCTGACACTAACTCTAAGTAGGAAACAATTGAACGCTAGGATTGCACGTTGGGCTCTTGAGATGGAAGATTACAATTATACCATACAACACCGAGGTGGTGTTAGTATGGGACATGTTGACGCCCTTAGCCGCTGCCCAACTGCTGGAACTGGTAATGTTACTGATGCTTGTACTGCTGCTGTAGAGAATAGGTCAGACCGTGGGATATGTGAATTAGTTGCCACAATAGACTCCGGGGAAATAGATTTTTATGTTCAGGTTGCTCAGAATCGTGATGGGACAATTGTTCAATTGAGGAATAGGTTGGAAAAGGATACGATTGAGGATTTTGAATTAAGAGATGGATTGGTTTTTAGAAAATGCAGGGATGAAGTTCGTCAGTTGTTTGTGCCGTCTGAAATGGAACTCAATGTTATTAGGTTGATTCATGAGAAAATATGTCATCTGGGTGTAGAAAAGACTTGTGATCAAATAAGGAAAAACTACTGGTTCCCAAAGATGAGGCAGAAAGTGGAAAAATTTATAAGGAACTGCATTCGTTGCATCATGTGTTCAGCTCCTGCACGTATTAACGAGCATAACCTCTACAGCATTCCTAAGAGACCGGTTCCTTTTGATACTATACATATAGATCATTTTGGGCCTTTGCCGTCCATTAATTCGAAGCGTAAGCACATTTTGGTCATCATTGATGCCTTCACTAAATACGTTCGTCTCTATCCAGTCATTTCTACTAGTACGAGGGAGGTTATTGCGTGTTTGGACAAATATTTTAGTTACTACAGTAGACCGAGGCGTATTGTGTCTGACCGTGGAACCTGTTTCACTTCTCTTGAATTTGGTGCATATTTGTTGAGGAATAATATATCACATATTAAGATCGCAACTGCCTCTCCGCAGGCAAATGGGCAAGTAGAGCGCGTGAATAGGATAATAAAGGCTATGCTGAGTAAGGTAACCGAACCTATCAGTCACGCCAATTGGACCGTTATGTTAGGCAGAATAGAATACAGCTTGAATAACACTATTCATTCAACTATTAAGGAGGCTCCTAGTAAATTGCTGTTCGGTGTTGAGCAAAGAGGAGAGGAAGTTGATGAGCTCACAGAATATCTTGAGGAAAAGCTTGATGCAGGTACTGAATGTGATTTGAATGAGATTCGGTCGACTGCTTTAGATGCTATAGAAAAATCACAGGAATACTCTCAGCGATATTTTCAGCAGCATAGCAAACCAGCAAAGAAATATTGCGAAGGTGATTTTGTTGTAATCCGTAATGTGGATACAGTCATTGGTACAAATAAGAAGTTAATCCCGAAATACCGGGGACCATACGTAATTCATAGGGTTTTGCCACATGATCGTTACGTGATTAGGGACATTGAAAATTGTCAACTTACACAACTGCCATATGATGGTGTTATAGAAGCCTCTAGGATTAGAAAATGGCTAACAGATGACAGCTCAGCTGAATGATTTCTAGGTCCACTTTAGGCAATTGGCAATACTTGGTATTAGTAAATAAGTATTAGTATAGCTTTAAGCCATTCATGTCACAATCGAGGTCGATTGAATTGTCAGGTCGGCCGAAGTTGTAACGAGTAATTATTCATAATTATAATTTAATATTAAATCCCTTATTAACACTGACAATATTTATAGCAGGTGGCAACATACTGATTGGCCAATAGGAATAAAGCTTCTAAATTACCATTTAACGAAATTCGTTAACTCTGCTGTTGGCCAATCAGAATCGAGCTTCTATTTCTAGAGTGATATATCTAATTTTTCTTAAGTTAAGGACATTACAGAAAATATTGTTAGCAAGCGCAGACGCTTATTGTTTAAAAATAAAGTGAAAAAACATAATTTTCTAAGTCTTACAAAATATTTTATAGTACTACAAAAAGTTCAAAGTTTTGTTACATCGGTTAATCGGTTAATTGACTGAAATTAACCCTCGTTAATCGAAAAGTCAGTAAATCGGGTAGTACTTAATCGGTTAACCGATTAACGGTTAACCAAATGAATACCCTACTATCTATAGACACTATCCAACAAAATGTCGGCGAGGATTAGAGAAGTGGGCGTGGCATAAACTAGATTTATTAATATCTATAGAACGGTATTTATATCACTTTCTGTTCTTATATCAGCATGGTTAAGGGTATATAAGATTCGGTATAGCCGAATATAGCACTCTTACTTGTTTGATATGTAGCAGTGCTACCATACATTTATTTCAAAATTAAAATCACAAAACACTTAAACACTGAAACTGTTTTTAAGTGAACCTCTTAAGAAAAAAAAATACTTATTATTATCTGATTTAAATACGAAGTCACAAACTGGCCATAAATTAGATAATAGATAGTATATTATATGTAAAACTAGTTACGGTAAGTGCTGAGTAAAGCACAAGCCCTTGTAGACCCGTTCCGATAATCACATTTAAAAACAAACAAACTTTACATAGATGGTGGTATCTTAGTTAAATTCGGCACAAATAACTCGCATAATAATCTTAACACCATAACAAAATTTTGTGTTGCTCAATCTAAAATTGCACATAGTTGCCAAAAAGTTGTGTAAGGTATCATACGATCGAATTACTCGAATTCTATTTTCTTTCTTGTTTTATTGAAAAGAAGCTAAAAATTTAAAATTTTGCAGAGCAGTGTAATCGAATTTATCGCAAAATATTTACTTGCCTTACTACCGCCAATAAATCATACATTAGAATAACTACAAATACAGTCTTATCAAAGATCACAAAAAAAAAATATATCATTATCTCACAATTGATCTAACAAATCTTGAAAGTGCCTGCATGTGCTATTATTTGTATTTAAAGAAATACCAATGAATTAGTCATCGATTTAACATTCAATTGTTACAAATAAAACTGTGTTTTTCATTTTGGGGCACTTAAACGAAATACGTGAGTCCTAAAAAAAACTATTAGCACTTGTTGCAAGAACGAAATATTAACCGTATCAATGGCAAAACAAACCGAAAAAGTATTTGAAATCCCAATTTGCTGGCAAAAAATACTCGTATTTTGACTATAAAAAAAGGAACGTAGTGAAACTTTTAAATGACTACAGTGCGAGCAGTAGAGATGTAGAAATGTTGGTGGTAAGTAGTTTAAGATTTTTTGGATTTTGGGGGCGTTACAATAATATTAACAACTGAATGAAATAAAAAAAGTATTGAACTAAAAATACAAATTTTTATTAACGTTGAACGATATTGATATAAACACTAACAACAAACACGAATAAAATATTATTGCTAAAATCGATTTAAAAATTATTTAAGAAAAAAAAATTTAAATTTAGATTTGACAAATAAGAGGTCAATTTATGGGGCACCAGGTGTCATAAACATATGTTTATCTTTTAAGCCAGTGATCCATATACATCCATTGTAAATTTATAGAAAATTTCTTTATCTTTTAGTTTTTTTAGGCAATAAAACGAAAGGCGTTTGCAATATGCAAATTATGTTGGATAAATATTTTCCATATTTTCAACAGTTACTTTTGTTATTGCACTTAAGCCTTTAGGATTACCAATAATGAGAAGCTACTTTTACAGTAGTCTTCTAAAACAGAAAAACTTGGTTAACAATTTGTTTTATTATTTTGCATATTGCCATATCGTTAAAAAATATCTTTAAGATTCCATAAAATTGTGAAATTGTAATGGGAGTAGCTGTTGTATATTCACATTTTTATTATCATCCTTTACTACTTGTTTACCAATATTTAACTATTTATTGCTTCATTTCATTATTTAAATACCTCAAGGGGTTGTACACTAGTTATAAACGTGGGTAGATTGAAAAATGACTACAAAAGTAATTTAACGTTTCAAAAAGTTTTTTTTTAATTTTTAAAAAAATTTTTTATTCCTCTACATTATCTAAGATCACTTGTGACTTCTTGTGATAAAATTATTTACATTTGTTTAACTGTGTGTAGGATTTTTATTAACTAACATACAAATGTCCTGACTGATTTATTTATTAAATTTTTTTTGTTTTCTTTGCATATTTGTGCAACTATTATTAATATTCTGGCTCTTAGCTATTTTCTATTTTATGTAGTTTTTTGTTTCGCTTAAGATTTTAGATAATTTTTCTTACATATTTTTTTAATAACAATGCCGAAGCATATTCCAGTTTTTAAGCGTTGACATTATAATTGTTAGTATTTGTCAATATCATTTAAATGGCTCAAGGATTTTGCAGGTGTTTTGCCTAATTTTGGAAAAAATTTTTGAAAACTTAATTTGAATTTCCTTTTTAGTAGTTTGTTGAGAATTTGCAACAAGTAAAATATTAAGGAAAATCAAATAATCAAAAATGGTATAAAAAAGGGTAAAAATTATTTTTAGATAACAAATAAGACAATTGGGTATAATGTCCTCTTTGATGTAGTGTTTTGCAAATATATCAACACGAATGATCTAAAGGAACCAGACTTAGGCCCTAATTGTGCAAAACGCAACGCAAAGCCAAAAATTGCATTGAAAGCAAAAACAAAGTCAGAATTTTGTTGTTGCTTTCCACAAAAATTCTTATTGCGCTTTAAAGTTTTCAACGTCGCAAGATATGCAACGTTTGCAATTTAAAAATTTAATATGAATTTCTGTAGGAATCAACAACAAAATGATAAAATATTTCTGACTTTGTTGTTGCTTTCAATGCAATTTTTGTACAACATACAATGTCTAGATTTTAACAATGTTAATGTTTGTACTTAACTATATTAGGATAAATGTGACCACAATGAGGTTCAAATTAACCATAGTTTAGTCAAAATTTACCATAATTTGGACAATATTACCATTAATATAGCCATATTTTGGTTATCTATTTCAGATATTTATACCCGCACCACAATAGTGGAAAGGGTGTTAGGCGTTTGTGCTGATGACCTTTAAGTACACTGATCGAATTAGAATCATTTTCCTTGTGTACATAAACCATTTTATTATATTGGTGTTTGACCAAATACTACTCCCGAATATAACTTTAAATGCCACGACTTCATAGTAAATGCCATGATTGCCCATGGGTCCCATGGGAACTCTCTCGAAAATTTGTTTTTTGACTTCATAGTAAATTCCATGGGTCCATGATTGCCCATGAGTCCCAAATACGGAACTCTCTCGAAAATTTGTTTTTTGACTTCATAGTAAATTTCATGGGTCCATGATTGCCCATGAGTCCCAAATAGGGAACTCTCTCGAAAATTTGTTTTTACATACTGTGGAATAGGATATTATTTGATCGGGCATGACCGACTATACTCTTTACTTGCTTAAAAATAATTTTACTCAAACTTGGAAATTTGTTTTCTTTAAAATAAAGGCAGCAAACAAATTCAGTACATTTGAGGGCAAAACAGGGCAACATTTCGTACTTATGGTAATGTTTGTAAAAACGCCGTTTTCCAATAATTTTACTTAGTCTTGAATCTTGTAGTCTCTAACAGAAAGATCAAAGCAAATAAAATACATACGAGGTCAAAACAGGGTGGCAATTTTAAGTTTTTAGTACTTTTTGTAAACTCGTTATTTGTTCGAAAACTATTTTGAAAACGTGAAACGTGAAACGTGAAAACTATTTTCTTTAACATAAAAGCATCAAATAAACAAAGTGGTTTTTGGCAAAAAATACGTACACTTAGTACTTTTTGTAAAAATGATTTTTTCAAAATAATTAAAATAAAGACAGCAAGCAAATTAAGTACATTTGAGGGCAAAAGAGGGTAAAAATTCAGTACTCTTTATAAACACGTTTTTTTCAAAATAATTTACTGTTAAAAGAAACCATTGGCGTAGACAGGGGAGGGCTGTGGTGGGAAAACCCCACACAGATTCGCTTCGCCACATCCCAGACTTTTCCCTTTTTTAATTAATGCTTTCGTTTGACAAGTGTATTGATATTTTCTAGTTGATTTAAAATGTATTTCTTAATACATTTTCTTTACACATAAGATAAAAATCCAAAATTGACAAAAATATCTATCCAAACATTTCTATTTGTTCTGATAATTGCGAAAGAAGTTACTCTGCTGTAGAACAAAAACATAATAATAAGGGGCAATGCTTTAGGAACGATTTTCAAACTTAGCAGTTTTAAATATTGAAAATGAAAAAGTTATATTGGAAAAAATAGAAAAATAACATTAGAATAACTTTTTCAATAATAATAAGTTTTTTTTTCCATGTTCAGGAAACCAAATTCGGGTGAAATTTTAGTTCAAAAGTTTTTAAAATGCTGTTCTCTATATGTTTCTTATATTGAGTACAACTTAAATACATCAGTTCTAACCTTAAAATCAGTGAAAACACTAGTTACCTTTAATTTTTTAATTACTTTCTTTTTTCATTCGTTTATTGCAAACTGAATTTTTGTGATATATTATTTTAGTTTTGTTTTAATAAGAAAATTCATTTTTTTTATTCCTGGGAAGGCAGTGCATTTACCTACTCTAAAAAACAGTCTAGTTACGCTTATGGGAGAAACCGATTTTCTTTAACATAAAGCCAACACTTGAGTACAAAAAACGAACTATGGAACAAAATGGCTAAACAGATATATCAGCATAAACTATTTAATAACTTTAAGTTAGAAATAATTAAAAGCGTTAAAATATCGACCACTTACCGCATAAATAGCTTAAGTTGCATTTACACGCCATGTTTTTGACATCTGACTTGTCAAATTCCCCACTGCAAAATACATACATGTCGTGTGTTACCTTTAAAAAATTGCATCTGTAAAAGTCAAACGCAAAGTCATTTGACAAAATTTCAATCAGAGCGTGCTCTATTTTCTTCTGACTAACCATCTGACATCAGCTGTGTCAGAAATCTATGCCGGGAAGAAATCGGAAGCGACGGTGCATTGTCGACGGAATCATTAGCCGGATTAAGTAAATATTTTACAATACCGATATATGTATAATCATTTCACCATTGAATAGAAACTATGTACATATATAAATAAGAAACGATTCATTATAATATCCTAAATTGGTATCTTAGAATTTGAAGAAAAAAATGTTAAGATGGCTGAACTTTTTTACGGCGCAAATAAACATTTTTGTGACCAAATATTATAAACCTTCTGTAAAACAGCAATTTTGACAGACATTCACAATTACATATGACTTGAAAAGTTGACAAGTCAGATGTAAAAAACATGTCGTCGCCTTTATGTCGGGCACCTTTAAGCGACATTAATTTCCGTTTTCGTTTTTTTTAAATAAATAAAGTAATTGCCAACACTTGAATCATCTCCTGAAATGTCATGGTCACATAACAACAGTTTTAGGGCATAAATACCTGTACACATACCTTTGGGGGGCTATTTTATCATTTTTGGGGTGCTATTTAATTTTTTTAATTACGGGATAATTTCATATGAAATAATCCCCCAAAAAATCATTATGAAATTAAGCCCCCATATTTTTTTTGGGATTATTTGATTTTTAAATTTACTAACTAGAGCCTATCTGCATAGCCGTTCTACGACCGGGCGCAAAGATTTTCTCCTCTATGGTATAACAAAAATCGGTTTCGCTAACTAAACTTCTCTGCATAGCCGGCCTTCGGCTTTGTAATTTGCATTGCTAAAACTAAACATAAAATTTGTGTTTGAAAGATAAGATATTTTTAGCTGTTTTTATACCCTCCAAACAACTTTTGAAGAGGGTTACTTAGTTGGTCTTTCCATTTGAAACTATTTTTTAATAAATATCTAAACCCCGAAAAAGTATATAAATTCTGGATGCTAAAGTAATTCGAAGTCGATTTAGCTCTGTCTGTCGGTTAAAATCACGCTATGTTTCGAACTCTAAGGACATTTTTGGTGTCACTTTTTTTAGTTCTCCTAAGTAGCTTATAATTGAGATGCAGCTCAACTGGCTTAGTAGAAAAAGCGTAATAAACGAAAATGTGAAACAACCACAAAAAAAAAAAAATAAATAAACATTTATTTCTGTTACAAAAACGAACATTAAATTTTGGCGAAATGCAGAGGCTGTCATTAAATTTCGGTAAAATCGGTTCTATAAGACTAAAAATCAGGCGGCGAAATTTTTTAAAGATCGCTTCATTATTTACTATAGACCCCATATATAACCCTAGCTCAGGAAAACTCTTTAGTATACCCAAAACTGTAACGAATAATACTGTTAGGGTAAAATTTTATCTGTCGTAGTTTAACAAGACAAGAAAATCCACCACTAATTTCATGATGATCAGTCTATAATTATCCATATGCCTCATATAAGGCCAATTCTCTACTTTAATGAGAATGAAACCGTAACGAATTATGATAATGTTATAGAATTAGGTCCAATTTGTTAATTTTCGTTTAATTTGGTCCAATAACTGCATGTGTTCTTGTGACAATCGGGCGAAATTTACCGTAGGTTCGAAAAGCATTTAAAAATGGTAAAACACTCAAAAAAATTGTATTAATCTTTAGTCCAATTTAGTTTTTTTAATACTACAAATCTTTCTACTTTGAACGGATCATCAGATCGGTCGATAATTAAACCTATTTCCAATAAAAAATATCCCTACAGAGAACCTTTTTTATGCTCAAAACTAAAAGAAGCGGTATATTATTGAAGGTAGATTAATGTATATATATCTGGATACTAAATCGTAATGATCGGTTCATGATCTAACACAACTCCTATCTATAGCAACCCTTTGGAAAAGACTTTGATTCGCCGAAAACGACAACGCATTAAAATACTGTGTTGCCACAGCCGAATTTAGAACTTTTACTTGTTTTGAGTTATTTTATATTTTTCAAAGTAATGTGAAACATTATTTCCTAAGAAATCTCTGTAAAATAAATACTTATACACCATTAAAAAAAATTCCAAAACTTTCCATAACAAAACTACCAGTTTTTTTTTCGCAAAACACCATTAATCAGGTACAGTTGCAACCACCCCAAAAACAAGAAATCGCACTTACAAAGAAAAAATAAACCAAAATTAATAATCAAATAAAGCACCCGTAATAACAAATCGCAATGATAACACATAATAAATCATTTACAATGAAACTACGAAATATTGAATGGAACAAAAATATTTTCCCAGGCCCAAAACTAAATTTTACCCGATAAACATTCTCACACACACACAGACACAGAGTTTCTATAAAATAAAAAACATACAACTGCGCAGCTGTAGGCAGGATGGATGGCTGATGATGATATTAAACGTAGCAAACTTTACGGGTTCAAAACAATTGAATGTTATTTGATCTAAAACGGACATTAAACAAGATTGAGCACAACAAAAGGCAAAAATGGGAAATCAAAGCGTCAAGCAGCAGGACCACACCAAACACAAAGACACATCTATAAAAAACCAACACAAAATCATAAAAGACGAGGGGTGGTTTGGTGGTACACAAAATTACAACAAAATACAATGAATTGTTTTTTGGTGGGAAAGTATGAAATGACGTACACAAACCCTTAAACACACACAAACATAGACTAAAAATTTGAGACTGTATTAGTAAAAAGCTGGTGCTTAATTGTAGAAAAATCCTGTTGCTAATGATGATGCGCAACATATTGTGCAGGCTGCTTATGGAATTTATTCTGGTTCGAGCAGTTTGATTCAGTGGCAGAGGGTTGGTGTTTTACAAATGCCAGGTTGAAGTTTTTCCTTGTTGCCATTCTTCCCATTTAGGGGTGAGTTAAATGCATAAACGTGTGGAAAAAAGTTTCTCACATATTCTGGTTTTAGTTTTGAGCGGTGCGCAGATTTGTTACATCCTCAAAAGCGCAGGTACGCTGTTAAGTACCAGCCGTCGATTTAATTTTTAACCAGTTTTTATAAATTATAATTATTCTTTTTGTTGGGAACTGGATTTGTTAATTTGAAAAGGGGTTGCAAAAATGATAGTGAATAGCTGCAAGCTTTTATTTTGTATTTCAAAGCAAATTGTTTACTCTGAAGAGATTTTTGAAAGGTGTGCGTAAACTTGAGTAAAACATAAAATAACAGTTAAAATTTAAAAATATTTACGAATGGGAAGTAGTGAGAGAGGATAATAAGACTTGTTGATGTCTTTTGAAAGTTCAAATATTTGTTGAAAGTTTGAGAAGTTTGAGAGTATCAAGATGTAAACATTTAAAAATATTAGAAAAATTACAGTAATGAATTTAAGTATGTATTTTTTATTTTTGGGAAGGAACTGCATTTGTCCACCCTAAAAAACAGTCTATCTACGCTTATGGGAGAAACCTATTTTCTTTAACATAAATCCAGCAAACATTTATTACCATACAACATTTTGATAGCGAATTATCTCATTTGTACGTGATTCTTTTGGAATTACTCTGCCATTTACAAGCAAATCATTGTCATTACTAATTTTTATCTGAGGCTTTTTTTTATAGTTTCTTTATTAACTAACAATAAGTAATCAAATTTTATCCTAATACTTTAATTCATGTCGTGCCAGTGCCCGACAAAAAATTTTCTTATAACGGTTTATGTTCACATATTTAGGTATGTATCTCTCTTCTGATTGGGTGAGTGCTGCAGTGTCTCTTCTCCTTAAGCGAGTGTGGCCGACATCATTTAAATATTTTACTGCGTATTTTGTAATCATGGTTTTTACCAATGGCACGTTGAGATGCTTGTGGATATTCGAGTTTTTAACATACCAGAGAGCAGCTGTGATTATTCGAAGAAGTTTATTTTGGCGCCTTTGAATTTTTTCGATATTAGACACTAAGGCAGTGCCCCATAATTGAATACCGTAGCACCAGATTGGTTTTAAATAGAGTTGTAAAGTAGAAGTTTGCAATCGAGACTAAGAACAGAATTTCTTCCAATAAGCCAATGAATTTGAATGGCTTTTAGTTTCATTTGAGTTAATTTTGCATCTATATGGTATTTCCACGTTAAACGGCGATCTAGATGTATACCGAGATATTTTACATGAGAATGCTAAGGTATTATTTAATTATTGATTTTAATTGGGGGACATGAATCCCGACGCAAGGTGAATGTTATATGTACGCATTTTTGCTCGTTGATCATTATCCTCCATTGTTTTAACCATATTTCTAGTTGAGATATATGCTCCTGCAAGTAACGAGATGCTTCATGATGGTTTTCATACACGCTTAGGAAAGCTGTATCGCCCGCAAATGTTGAAGTTTGGGTGAAGTTGATAGTTGGCATGTCCGAAGTATATATTAGGTATAATAGTGGACCCAGGATGCTGCCTTGTGTGACTCCAGCGACAATTGGCTGAGGAGAACTTACAAAGTCGCCTTCTTTTATAATGAATTTATGACCGACTAAGTAGCTTTCTAACAGCTTGTGTGGGTTTACTGGTAAGTTTAGCTTCAATTTATGTAATAAGCCCTCGAGCCAGACTTTATCAAATGCTTGAGACACATCGAAGAAGAGAGCGCAACAATATTTTTATTCTTCAAATGCATTTCTTATGGCGTTTACTATCCGATGGGTTTGTTCCATTGTAGTGTGTTTTTTTCTAAAACCGAACTGATGGTTAGGAATATATCTATTTACATTTAAAATTGGGATTAATTTTGACACTAAGAGTTTCTATATGACTCAACTTTTGTGTGATATTTTCCTGGTTTAGGTATCACAGTGGCTAAGGAATCTTTCCATTCTTGAGGGTAGTATTCAACGCGTAAAATGGCATTAAAAATAAAAAGAATAATTTTCTTTGCTATGCAAGGTAGTTCCAAAGGCATTTGTTACTGATATTGTCAAAACCAGGAGCTTTCTTGGGGCTTAAATCGCAAATAGCCTTTTCGATTTCTCTTATCTCAAATCTTAAGGGAACAGCTGCTCTAACATCAACAGGTGGTAACTGCACAGCAATATTGTGTGATGTATGAGAGGTAAATACGTTTGTCAAATGATTAACAAATAGATTTCCTTTTTCTGTATCTATTCTTGCCCAACTTCCATTAAAGTTTCTTAAAGGTGGTTTAGAGATAACTGGCCTTTTGAGGTTTCTAGCTGCACGCCATATGAAGTAGTCTGATTGTGGAGTTGCATCCAGTTCCTTAAGCTATTTTTTCAAGGATACCGTTTTCTGAGACCGCAGTAACTTTCTTAAATTTGAGGGGATCTGTGTAATTGCCACTCTCTTCGAACGCTCCTTTTTTCGGTCAAGAGCCGCTCGACATCTGTAGAATATATTTTATTTTTTTTTTATTATTTTGATGGTTTTGCTGGAATGTTTAACAGCTAGTTTAAGATAACTGTCAAAATTCGCAATAGAGATTTCCACATTCTCCGGTGTATTTCCACTATCGGTGTATATTATCTAAGGCTAAAAAAAATAACACATAAAATTTTTAAAAGTTGCTTTTGGTGAAATTTAAAACAACAAATGAATTTACAAAATACAAATTAATAAAATAATGAGACATTTTAAATTGATACTTGCTTTTGTTTTCTTTTTCAAAGCAAAACAATGTTCATATATGTAAGAAGAAGATTTGCTGAATTATGAATGTGCCGTGCGAATAGCATAATTCGCATTCGTAATTCAAAGAGCGAACAACGTAATTCAATATGCCGTGCGAAGTTAGCATAAGATTATTCGGTTTGTTTTCATTAAATTTTATTAAAGAAGAATTCAAGAGAACCCTACCAATATTTCTAGAAACGCAGACCCGCTTGTTAACTGGCGCAGTGACACATGTGGCGCAGATATAATAAAGTTTTCTGTCGCATCTGGAAGACTACTTACACTGCACGTCTGGTTTCAACTAATTTACGAAATCGTCTATCTGCGCAAAAGTTGAGATTACTTTGTTTTTTTTTTTGTTTTAACAAAAATCTTATTTATATAATTTTTAAGTATTAATAACACAAGGAAACAAGGGTTTGCCTAGTTGTTTCTAAGATATTGTTGAAGTTTGGAAAAAATGAACAATTAAAAAAAAAATTTTTTTTTGTCCTTTAAAAATTCATAAAATATTAAAATGTGACAAAAATTACGGGTTTGGCCTAAAAACATTTAGATAAACATATTTCAAATGAAATGAGATTTATCTAATTGATATCGGAGCACAACTTTGGATTCAATTCAAAATTTACTCAGAAAACTGAATTGATAAAAAACGCGATTTCCATAAAAAATAACATTTCCCGTTTAGGATTTGTCATGATTTTTAAATTATTTTAAATTTTTTTGACGTAAACCACCATTAAGCCCTAGTAAGCTGACAGTAACGTTGCAAATCAGCTGCTTCATTTTGTTTTATGTAAAGGAATTAGAGCGATTATAGTTAGCAGTAGGACCGTAACGTTTAACTCTGCAGAAATTAGATTTTCTTACTTTTCTACTGCACGGTTACATTGCTATAACTGTCAGCTAACTGGGGCTTTACTCAGCCTTTTTTTGTGATTTTCAAAAATGTTATTGCTTTTCAATGCTAACTAGGGAGATCGATTATTCGACTTTTTTCAATAACCGGTTTTCGAATATTACGAATAGTTGCTATTTTAAAAAAACCGGTTTTCGGTTAAACAATTTTTAAATAACCGGTTAACCGGTTTTAATTCGAATACTTAAAAACACAAAAATTAAATAAGTTTTTAAAATAAAAGGGTAATTTGAATAAAAACAAAACAATTTGCAAAGGTAAAGAACCAACAAAATACATAGATATGACTTAGATCAGACCTAACAAATATTTTACGATAATATCCAAGAAAAGTGGGACCAGTTTAGCTAAATTTTCCACAATTTTGTATTGATTTACTAAACTTTATTTGTAAGAAGATATTTGTATAATGTAATTTAAAAACTGTTGAATGATATTTTATCTAGACAAACGTTTTGAAAAAGCAAATAAATAATAGGAATTTTATAAAGTTATTTTTTGAAATATTCTCTCAAATTTATTTTGAATGAGTTTTAATTTGTTGGTGGTTAAGCCATCTCTATATAAATCAACCATATTTTACAAAAGTCGCAAACAAAACCTCTTAGCCAGGATTATCTATTTTAAATTATTTTGTTTCAGCATTATAGAAACGAATAGTGAACTTAACATTCTTTTTGTGTAAAATATTTGTCAATTCGTCGACTGCAATTTAAAACATTCCATGACATTGTTTGGTTTCTTCAATTTTGTTTTCTAGTTCTTGGTGTTTTAATAAATGAAACTTGTAGAAATGTTTCCCATATCGTTGATTCCGCCATAATGCTGTACTTTTCAGCATGAGAAGATGCTAGATTTACTTAAGAGTTTTTAGGGCCTTAACGGACATTTCGTCCTCGGCAACACAACGGGCTAATATTTCACCCAATGATTCATTTTTGGCAGCTTATTTAAGTAAAGTATTCTTTGTCGTCTCTTTGGAAGTACTTCGAACAGAGTTAAGTTTCATTTGGAACACATTAGTGTCAAGCATGTAGACTAATTAAAGGTGATTAATAAGTCGTGACATAAAAGAACTTTTGTAACTTATCATTTTAGGGCACTTCAAGCACCTAACTTTGTATTTTTAATCGCATTCGAAAAAAATCTAGAGATAACCTTCATATAAAAATATATTTAATATTTAGAATACTCTTGTACAATTACTATTTTCTTTTTAACTGCACACGTGTTTGTAGTATTTTGAATAGTTTGAATTTTGAATTTTGTTAAATTTTGTTTTGACATTCTTCATAAAAAGTTCAAGTTTGGCCAATACTCAATTAGAAAATACTTAAATTACGGGTACATCTACAACAAGAGTAAGGAAAATGTATATAAATTACACAGTACTAAAATAACCGGTTTATTATACCAAAATAACCGGTTTATTCGATATTAGAAAAATGGGCATTTTAAAATAACCGACTTGGGCAAAGCTAAAATAACCGGTTAAAACCGTTCGAATAATAACCGTCCGATCTCCCTAATGCTAACTATTCCATCTTTAAAAAAAGTTTGGAAAATCGCTTAATGAAGAGTGAAGTGATGATTCTTTTAATTTTTAGTAAAAAGTTAAAAATACGATTGGTACCTGGAACTTAAAAATTCGAGCTGATGGAGAAAAAGGGAGAAAAGATTTGAAATCAGCGACCTCAAATTAGTAAAAAAAAACAGTTGCATCAAACTTCCAATCATCATAAAAAAGTTAAATTTTCTTCCCTTGTGTAATTTCTTATATGATATCGCTTAAAAGTCTCGAAATCTGTGCAAACTGTGCATTTTTATGTCATCGCAAATGAACTGATATAATTTGTATGAGAATTCATTCCCACAAACTTTGTTAATATGCCCAACAATTTTGCCTCGTAAACTTGTGCTGTTTAATTGTGCATTTATACAAACAGATTTTTTTTAATTCTTAACATCGTTTTCAATTTATAAACCACAAACAATAAATTCTGGCAATAATTTGAGCAAATTAGTCTTTTGAATTTCTTTATGCATTTTTAAAAACAAATTTCACATTTTAATTACAAATTTCAACTTTTATTTTTATATTTTTTGAGTTTTTATTTAATTTTGTTTGCATTGACATTTCTACAAACTGACATTAATTGTTTAAAATAACGCAAAAATTAAATAAAAGTCTTGATAAAACGAGTCGCGCAAGTTTGCCCGATATTATGAAATCCCTTAATATATATTTTTAAAATTTTACCGTCAATTAAAATTAAATTCTTTGTTTTTTTAAAATTTATTAATATCAGTTTAAGAGATTAATAACAAGTTTTTACACTGTAACGTATAATAAAAAATTAATTAAATTTAAATTAAATTCGATATGCGCATCGTTATTGCCGATATTTCTTTTTAGTATCGGGATCGTTTTGGGAAAAAGGCCTATCGTTAAACTAAAAATTGCCTCTAATCACAAAATTCATACACAGAAAAAATTTTAAATTTTCTCTAATTACCAAATTTATACCAAATTCATAATATCAAGCAAACAAGTGGTTGATTTTGCACCTATTACCAAAATGATTATATTGATTACTAAAAATTTTAAATTTGTGAATATTTTTTTTCAATAAATGATATTTTAATATTTTATTAAAAAATTATCAAAAAACTTTGCCATTTCAAACAATGTGTTAATTTATTTAATAAAATATTGACAATTCCCAGCAACAATTGAACTAGTTTTGTTTTAAACGAAAAAATCAATTAATTTTTTTTGATATTTAATTAATATTTTAATTAAAAATCTATTTCAAAACAACTTAAATATTTATTAAATCAAATTACATTTTTAATTTTCTTAAGTATTGATTCAATTATCACATTAATTACATTTAAATATTTTTAAACCAGTTTTTTAATTGATAAAAAAACTACTGAAAATTTTTTCTGTGTAATATCAAGCAAACAATTTGTTGAATTTGCACCAATTACCAAAATGATTATATAGATGACTGAAAATTGTAAAATTGTTTTTTTTTTTT
The DNA here is from genome assembly GCA_943735925.1 of Pollenia amentaria. Classification (NCBI taxonomy): domain Eukaryota; kingdom Metazoa; phylum Arthropoda; class Insecta; order Diptera; family Polleniidae; genus Pollenia; species Pollenia amentaria. Next base: position 177,819,494 of record OX031007.1, on the reverse strand, counting down.
TTTTCATTATTTATTTATTGAATCTTCATATATTAAATATGAACTAACAATAATTAATCAAATCTTATCCTAATATTTGCTTTATGTCCTGCCAGTGCTAAATGTAATGTAAAATTGTGAATATTTTTTTTTCATTAAATAATATTTTTAATTTTAATTAAAAAAATGATCAAAAACCTTTGCCATTTCGAACAATATGTTAATATATTTAATTAAATATTAACATTTCCCAACAGCAATTCTACAAGTTTAAATTATTTCATTTTAAAAGAAAAAAGTCAATTGTTATTTTTTGTTATTTAATTAATATTTGAATCAAAAATTTATTTCAAAACCACTAAAATGATAATTAAATCAAAATTTTTAAATTGAAATACTTTTTAAGCTATTTTTTTAATTGACAAAAAACTGTTTTCCGTGTGGTAAATTTAGACAAATGTGAATACAAGTTAAAACCACAGACCTGAAAGGACAGACTGTACAATTTGGTGCATTTTCTCACATATCATAAAACGTATAAATGTAAGAATGCTCTTCTAGTTAAATTGATAATGAAAATTCAAAATGCTAAACTAAACAGTCTCTTTATTGAAAAAAAGTTTGGTTTTTTATATTCACCATTCAAATAATTGCATTCACCCTTAATCTTGAAAGTGCATGAATCTACAAACACACACCTTTAAAAAGAAAACAACAAACAAAACAATTTTTTTTATAGATTTCTTAAGAACGCGTTTATTTAATCAAAATGTTCGTATTTGAAAATATTTATGATAATGAACTTTTTTTCATTGCCCTGATATTCAATGCAAAAAGGAAGACGAAGTAAATACTTAAAAAGCAAAACTTAAGGAAAAGGAAATGACTATTGTACTTGTTAATCAAAAAATATAAAAAAGACTGTAAAAACTCTAAGCGACAAATGCAATTTAAAAGGGGGTTTATTTCTGTCTGTTTTTTATAAGAAGAATATTACAGTGGTTCTGTTTAGTACCATTGCCCTACAAGCGTTTTTTTCTTCAAGAATTTATGTTAATTTCATGAATTAATGTTTCCGTGCCCCAGACTAGTTTAAAAAGGGGTACCGGATATTTACATACATTTTGTTAGTTTTTAGTCCGCTTTAATAAAAAGAAATTAATATGCTAGTGATTTTAAATTACCTGATTTGCTTATGAGTTTTAAGTGGTTTGTTAGCAAATTTAATTTATGCTAATTTTTTTGTTTCTTTCTATTTATTTGTCGTGTTTTTATGATAATTATAAATAATTGTCGCCAGTAGGGAACTATTAATTCCCACACTACTTTGCGAGCTTGACATTGAAGAAAAGGGTTTAATTAGTTTCAGTTTAATAAAAGTTACAGGATCTTCTCTTTTTTTTATGACAATTTGAACACCTGAGGTGATTATTTAGGGAATATAGTGGTCAATAATGCTAATATTTTGGTATACAATATTAATTGTGGGAACTGTGTAATTTGAAGAGACTTGAAACTGTGTAATTTGAAGAGAAAATAAAGTAAAAAAAGTTGAAGATGAAAAGTACTCGAATTGAATATAAGTCATATCTAATAATAGACGGTTAAAACAAACGAAGTATGCAATTAACGTTACTTATTTCTGAAGTGAGTTTTATAATATACATCCTTATTTAAATCTTAGAAATATATTTTTCTTTAAAAAAGTAGAGATACTTATGTACAACAACTACAGCAATACAATACAACAGAGGTTTTCTGCATTGCATTATTAGTGCTAACAGCTCGAAATGCCAACCATTTTTAAATAAAACAATGTAAAACCTAAAAAATTTGGTTCGAAATATCTAACTCGCTATCGTGTCCCTGCCACCTAATTCAAGATCTGTTCTTATTTACTGCCTTCATGATAAGAAACTTAGTCGGCCGTTTTGGAGCCCTGGCTGATCGAATTATCAATTTATAAAGCTTTCGTACTTTAATGGTCTTATTCCTTCAATTTTTTTCAGGAATATTTTTCTATGCATTATCAGATATATACAAACAAAAATTCTGATACTGCGTAGAAAAATATTCCTGGAAAATATTGAAGGAATAAGACTATTAAAGTATGAAAGCTTTATAAACTGTAATTTGACTTAGAATACACTTTCGAATTAATATTTTTTTTCTTTTTCAGTATTTATTTATTGAATCTTCATATATTAAATATAAACTAATATTAATAATTAATCAAATCTTATCCTAATATTTGCTTTATGTCCTGCCAGTGCCAGACAAAAAAGATTTCGTCATCACGGTTTCTCTTCATATATGTAGGTGTTTATCGCTCATCTGATTGGGTGTCTCTTCTTCTTAAGCGAGTGTGGCCGCCATAATTTAAAATATTTCGAGCTAATGGATCTGGGTGAGATCCTTGTGGATATTTGAGTTTTTGACGTACCAGGGGGCGGCTGTGATTATTCGAAGAAGTTTATTTTGGCGCCTTTGAATTTTAGAAGCCGAGGCAGTGCCCCATAACTGAATACCGTAGCACCAAATTGGCTTTAAGATAGAGTTGTAAAGTTTATTCACAATGGACCTCATTGGTCTCCGAGTGGATATGCGCCCTTGGGCGCATAACCCTTCTTAAGCTAGTGTTGTAAAGTAGAACTTTGCAATTGAAACTAAGAACATAATTTCTTCCAATAAGCCAATTAATTTGAATTGCTTTTAGTTTCATTTGAGTTAATTTAGCTTCTATATGCCATTTCCACGTTAAACGCCGATCTAGATGTGTATCGAGGTATTTTACATGCGAGTGTTGTGGTATTATTTGACTATTTATTTTAATAGGAGGGCATGTTTCACGACGCAATGTGAATGTTATATGTGCACATTTTTGCTCATTGATCTTTATCCTCCTTTTTTTTAACCACCTTTCTAGTTCAAATATATGATCATGTAAGTAACGAGATGATTCTTGACAGTTTGCGTGTACGTTTAGAAAAGCTGTATTGTCCGCAAATGTTCAGGTATGGGTGTAGCTGTTTGTTGGCAAGTCCGAAGTATAAATTAAGTATAATAGAGGGCTGCCTTGTGAGACTCCAGCGTTTAATGGCTGTGGAGAACTTAAAAATTCGCCTTCTTAGTAGCTTTCTAAGAGCTTGTGTATGTTTGCTGGTAAGTTTTGCTGCAATACCAGACTTTATCAAAAGCTTGAGACACATCGATGAAGAGTGCTTTTCTTATGACATTTACTATTCGATGAGTTTGTCGAATTAATATGAAAAATTATAATAAATGTTACTCACCATGAGAACTAAATACACAGATTCTGTTTTTTAAAATGCGCTACCTAAAATGAATCATTGGATGAAATATGAGCCCGTTGTGTTGCAGAGAACGGAGCGACCCTTAAAGCACTAAGAAATCGTATGTAATTCTAGCATACATTCATGCTAAAAACCATTCCGGACGGAAAAAATTCCCTAGTTTTATTTAATAAAATACCAAGAACTAAAAAATCAAATTGAAAACATCAAACAAACTGATGGAAGGTTTTCAATTGTTGCCGATTAATGAACAGATATTTCATATAAAAAATATGTTAATATTACTATTTGTTTCTAAAATGCTGAATATGAAATATGATTTTAAACAAATAAAACCAAAAAGCTTTTATTATAATTAATCAATTTTTCTGATAATTCCGCCCTTAGAAACAAAAACATATTTTATTTTAATGTCATTCCAGCAATCGACTCTCGTCTCATATTACAATACCTTAAGGACCAAATTTACTCAAAAATATACTTGTTTTAATGGCAAACATTACGGTTAATAAACCATTATTTATTTTTTTTTCGTCTATATTTGTTTGCTGTCATTGAATTTGTACGCATTTCAAAATACATACAAAACAATAACAACTACAATATGACAACACGACATAATTGATGTAAAAATTACCGAAAAGATATCAACCACCAAAAACCACTATAAAATATTGAATAAAACCTGCAATCATACACCATCTCTGGACATGAACGCTTAACAAATAATGGTCATACCTCTTATACAGTCTCCCTTTACCACAACTCAACATTGTACAGAAAGTGAATTTAATTGAAGAGAAAAGGAAAAACAAAGTGTACAATCAAAAACATTCATTTAATATACAAATACGCATAAATTGAGTCTCGTGGGATAGAAAATAGAGAACCCTCCTTCTTCAACAATTTTTATTAAGAATCAACCTTAAAAAAAGTAAAATCCAACTTGTCACGTGATTCAATAAACAAATGAAATGCGTTTGCCTGAAATAAAAATAAACTTTCAAGGATCATCCCTTAAATCAGTAAAACAGCAAAAACAATATGCTGCTATCAGTTGAGAGTGCAGACGACTACGGCTGATTGTCGATTTGGCAAATAGCCGCCAAAGATAGAAGCCGGAAACCAAACCCGCATCACTATATTCAAAAGAAGATGTAATTCAATTTAAACCTCTAGCAAAGCATACGTTGTTGCTATTTGTTTGCAGACCGTGGGTAAAATTATTTATTGATAATCACTACTGGTGACTTGTGATGCTAGTGATTATGATGTTTTTGTTTTGCTTGTTTCTGGTTAAAAGTTGGGGTGTTAAGTTGATTTTGTTTTCCTTTCTCAGGAGTGTCTGGGAGGGAGAATTATACCTAGAAAAATTAAGCCAGACAATTGTTTAGAAAATTGTATAAATAAGTATTGAAATAATTTAATTTGTCCAGTTCTCACGCAGTCATTCTGCCAGGACACTTATCGATCGTTATTTATATCTACTGCTTCATCGACTTTAAAGTGGTTTTAATGATTTTATTATTTTGATGACGGATGGCTGATAATTATTTTAAAACTGGGGTAGTGTAATTTTGGGCTTGAGACTTATTTTTTCAATTTCTTCTTAGACGATAACTTTGCATTACAATCTTTGGTGATGGAATTTAAGAAAAATACATTTTTAAATAAAAAAACCTTAAAATTACAAAATAAATACCTCAGTTAATACATTGGTAATATAAAAAACTACTGGCTGTTTGCCAACAGATTTTAATGGTTTTTGCTATTTTTTCTGGTAAGTCTAAATATCTGGCAATCACATTCATTTTATTACGGATATCAACGGCACAGTTTTTGCTGACGATATCGGATGCCGGTTCATTAAAGATCATGCGGCATTCAACTCTCTTAAGATGATATGGAGGTCCACATACTATAAATGGCAGGAACCAGCAGAATTCAACACCAGTAAAAAATCTGTGGCTCTTAACGAGACATGGAAGGTCCCCAATCAAAAATTGCACGCTTTAAAGGCCTATATCAATTGCTGCTTATGAAAATTCAGGGCAGCTTCTATTTGAACACCATAACAACGTCAATCAATTGTCGGCCACGCACCAGTTAGCAATAGCCTCGGAAATTCGAGGCCGTTAGTGGATGTAGATTAGCCATAACTTACGAAAGCCCAAAGATGATACTGTACGTTAAGCATTCGATTGGAATCCGCAGGATAATCGCAGAAGAGGAAGACCGTCAAAGCATGAACGATTGGTAGACGCAGAAGTACTAAAAGCATGTTAAACATGACGAGAAATTAAAAACTTAAAATGGAAAGAATGTGCTAGGATCCTACGTTCCTCATAGGAACAATGCAAAAAGTTCGAAAGAAATATGTTTTTAGTGGTTAACATTCCTTAACTGAAAGTTAAAGGAAATCAGGCTAAATTGTTTCTTTATAGCTGCTTACAGACTGATTGATGTTGTATAAGATTCCCAGCAAAAACTTACATTGCAAAGTAATGAGTTTAAAAGCTAATATAACTTCTCTTCACCACTTGTACATTGCAATTTTAACTCATGATTTTAACACGGTGATGCCATTGGAGACAAGTACTTACCACCCTCGGTTACAAATAGGGAGTTAAATAACAAATTGTGTTTTTATTCAATTTACTTTCTAATGTAAAATTTGACTACCCTGCATTAAGGACATATTCATACCCAATAAACCAGAGAACGATATGATTGCAAGAACGATATGATATTTCCATTGGAAAAACGATACTATATGGAAAGGTACAATTTAAATACTTTCCCAATAAGCAATTTTGCTGGAATTCAAGTATAAATCAAGCGTAATTCCAGTCCTGTTTTCTAATTTCACGCCTTTAATTATACTTGAATTACATTGTACTTCAATAGCATACTCCAGCAAAATGGATGCTGGAAATCCAGTCGAACATAACAATGCAAATAAAATGTAATTCAAGCGTTAAAATTTCAGCCTCAAACACATAATAATTAAACTTGAATTCAAGTATTGAAGGCAATTATAAATCAAACCTATAAAACCAATGTAAACCAAGCCTACAATTCCAATGGAAATTTAGTTAAAAAAAATGGAATATTAAGAAAAAATGGTTATGAAATTCTTGATCATCTTAAAAAGTTTGGTGGGTTATTCACATTTTACTATAAAGCATCTGTATATAAATGTGTTATCATTGGAAAAGAATTTAAAAGTAATATAATACGGTATTGATAGCATAAGTAATACAAAAGTTAAAAATAATAGTTTCAATCATTTTTGTATGAACTGGAATTTTACTTGAAAATTGGCATGAATTAAGGCTAAATTCCAGCAATATTTAAAGCACTTGAATTTCTAAAATTTGAGTGCTTACTGGAAATCATTTATGAAACAAAATCGATTTCATATATTATAATTAATATCACCCAGACGATATATATTAATTAAAAGGATATTATTGTTTGGTTGATTGGGTAGTGTAGTTTTTATTAAAATTAGTCATTTTAAAATACATATTAAAATCAATAAGGTATTAAAATTGTTCATATTCAAATCTATTACAAATTGTTCTTTTTTTTATAACAAATTAAAGAGCAGATATGTATTTAAAATCAATTTGTATTAGATTTGAATAATTAAATGCATTTTATTATAAATTAATTATAAATTTCGTTAACCAACTCATAAGCAAGTTCTAAGGGCTAACTATATTAACATTTATAAATATGTTAATATAGTTAGCCCTTAAAAAAGCCCTATAGAAGTGCTTTTTGTGTTAGAAGAAGCGTTTATTGTCAGCAGAAAATAGTCCTCCAAACCGGGAACACTCCATACAAAAATCAGGCATATCATCAGTAGGTTTGAAGCGATTTCAGGTATGAATTCATACATAAAACCTGCTCCTTTTGGAGCACATTTTTTATTGGGGATGATCTATAGCTTTTATATTACGATGATTGCTATTTATATATTGAGCCTTTGAAACTCAGTGCTAACAGTTGCCATTTGAAGTTTAGGTTTGAAAGTGTGACTTTTAAATCAAACTTATGTTGGTTACAGTGACAGATATGCAGCGATCTACTTATTTCGAATTTTAACGAATTTAATCGTAACTGTAGTTCGCTCATGTACAAAAGTCGTGTAGGTCGTCCATAAGCAATTGCTAGAAAAAATGCGATGGCAGCCCATGGAACTTATCAATAAGATGTTGTATGAACATTTAGCTGTTAAAACTATTTGTTAGCGTTGGATCATGATGTCACTCTTCCCATATAAGTTAATTAGTTTCCCCATTATATAAAAAACAAGTGAAAGTGCTGTACTCGGCTGTGCCGAATCTTTGATACCCTCCAGTTAGAATATTTCAGGCGTAGGCCTTTTATGTGATCTATAAATTATTAACTAATCTTTATAAAAACAGACGTCAGTATTAAAATATGTCGCGGCTTAGACCTAAATATGTTAAAATATTGCCCGACAATCATTAAGCGTTATGCTTTAATTTCTAGTCATATAAAACTTAATTTGAACCAATTTGAGTTAATCATGATTCGTAATGGTTAAAGCCGAACTTAAATAATTTTCGAGAGGGGAATTTGTATTGGATTAAAAATCAATTATAGACCAAAAATAACAAAATCCTGTTGTGTGTTTTCTGGTATTAAAAAACCTAAAACAGGACCAATTTTGATACACAGAACAAATTATCAGTAGTTTTTTTTATCAATTAAAAAAAATTGTGTAAAAAGTATTTCAATTTAATTAATGTGATAACTGAATCAATTATTTTTTTAGTTGAAAGAAAATTAAAAATTTATTTATGATTTAATTATCATGTTCGTTGTTTTGAAATAAATTTTTGATTAAAATAATAATTATATAACAAAAAATCTTAATTGATTATTTTCGTTTAAAATAAAATAATTTAAACTTGTATAATTATTGTTGGGTATGGTCAAAACCTGAGCTCTATTTAACCCATATGCGCTCATCGTCCGATTTTCCAGCTGTGTAGATGAACAGCGGTGCTCACCGCCCAAAAATCGGGGCGTTATATATTTCTTAAATGGTAGGGTTCTTATTATTATTTTTTTTCTAAAACTTCTATTTCATTCTAAATCAATTAACACATTGTTTGAAATGGCAAACTTTTTTGATAATTTTTTTAATTAAAATTAAGAATATCATTCATTGAAAAAAAAAAATATTAAAAATTAAGAAATTTTAAAATTTGTAGTTATCAATATAATCATTTTGGTTATAGGTGCAAAATCAACAAATTGTCTGCTTGATTCTATGAATTTGGTGATTAGAGAAAATTTTTTAATTTTGTCTGTGTATAAAAGTGAAATTTGTTTAAAAGTGGTTTTCAGAAGGCTGCTTAACTTAAGACCTAAGATAATTATGGACCGATTACTACAAAATTGCCTGGTATTAGTTCTGGCCATATGAAGCTAAACTGGACCGCTTCGGTTTAAGGCGTATTTAAGTAACTTCAATTGGCATAATATTGGGAATATTCCAATTTATTGATCACTTTTCACGACATTTTCTACTGTGATTAACAGCCTTATGAAACTACGAAAGACCAAACTCTGCTACAAAAACCTTATTTGTTGCGGTTTTAGGCGTACTAAACTTTTATCATACTAGGCTTTGTATGAGACTCTTGGTAAATTGTATACCGATCTTTACAAAATTAAACAGTGTGATTTTTCGTCCTTCAACACTGTGACGTGCAATAGCATCATTTGGTTATGTTTTAGTCGCACTTAACTGTTTTTCGAGAGTACGCTTTATACGGGTTCTGTGGTTAATTAAGAACCGATCTTCATAAAATTTAACAGTGTAATGTCTAGTCCTACAGGACTGTGACATACCAAATTTTATAACTGTAGTATTATTTTCAACGGCTTAAGTCATACTAAGCTGTTTTTTGAGAGTAGATTTATATGGGGCCTATGTTAACTTATGGACCGATCTACACGATATTTGACAATATGCTCTAGTCAAATGGAACGAATTTGTGCAAAATCTTATATCAATACATGCATTATACCACCATTTATGTTAGTTTTTGTAACAAAAATATTAATTTTTTTTTTGGTTGGTGTCTCCACATTTGGATACATAGCTCTTATCGTACTAATCCGATTTTGCTGGATTTCAATCCCAAAATTGCCTAGAAGCAATTTGACGCTTTTGTAGATTGTTCTTTTCTTTTGAGTTTTCCTAAAGTGAGCGTGTTTTCAACAGACGGCAACTTAAAATTACCCAGAAAATACTTATATACTTTATAGAGTCTGAGATGAATAATAAAAAAGTTTCACACGGAATGACAAACTTACTATACCCTCATTCAGCACTAGTGGTAAAGGTTTTAAAAATAATTAAATTTCAAACCAAAATTAAATACGCTACTTATTTTGGGCCACCCATGTTAGATGTAATCGGAATTATTTATCCACTTATTTTAATTATTTTTATTGATTTATTTTTCTTTGGAAATCCTTTGTTTTTTTTGCGCAAGTTAACTTCGTTAAGCACTTGATATTTTTGTAAGTTCTACTAATGTGACGCCATGCAGTCTACAAAAGTTTGAGCAAAATGATTTCATAGTTAATTGCTGGATTTTTGCCAATATTTACATTTTTTGTATGTTTTCTTGAAAGTGTATTATAAATATTTACACAAACGTAAATTTCCTATTATTTGAATTATTTCGATAAAAAAATTTCGTGGAATTTCTAATATTAAAATAATATTTACAAACACCATTTGTCCATGTGTATTTACGTATTTAAATTTTAACGAAAGAAATTGAATTTGAAATGCGTCATCATTTTAAAAAGCACATGCTTAAGTTTTGTTTAACAATAAAATAACAAAACCATAAATAGTTTGTAAATACTGAATCATTCTCATAATTCCGGTTTCCTTTTCTTTGAAAATGTGTAAAACTTTAACGCATGTCATAGCCAAACTCATCCATCCCCCTTTAGCACCATCGTGTTTTCCTTGCCTTTCTTGTAGAAACCTTAAAATGAGTTATTCTTATATAATAGATAAACACGGCAGTTTTGCACCTTAAATCACAAATAAAAATTTATTTAAAAATGTCCAGGTGTTTAAAGAAATTCAGAAACTTCCCCCGTGCCAGGCAAATATTGAAAGAAAGACAGCAATCACAATGTGCGTCTTGGAAATTAAACTGTTAAAGTCAAGGTGTTGCAAAAATCTATTTTTAAGACGTTACGATACAGTTTTTTTTTATAATTCGGTGTTATTTTGAGTAACTTGGAGTAAAAATTTTCTTTTCGAATGCCTGGTTTATAATAAAAAAAAGTTTAGTTAGATTTTTTAGGCAACAATATTGAGTAATAGTTAATTAGACATCCTAATTAATGGAGAATATTGATATATTATAATAAAGACTCCTTTAATTTAAACGAAATTCTTTGTGCTTTCATTAGCAAAAAAAAAAAAAAAAAAATTATAATAGTTATCCATTTACTAAACAAAGTGCCATGTATTTTGCCACCATTAAAAACAAAACTCAAACGATTTTATTAATTTTCAGGAGAAAAAAAAAAATGTGGACCAGTATCGTAAAAAACTTTATCTAAGTATTTGTATACATATATTAAACTGCGGGCTCTATGACAAACTACTATCCAAATTGATCTTATCCGAGCTGTTATCAAATAAGAACCAATTCCCATACAATTTGGTAACATGATAACAATTTTTGGCCTAAATTAAATTTCATTAAGAACATAATTAGAAAATTTAATAATGCAAAGGTTTTATTCTGGGAGTACATTTCTATAGGGGCTAGTTTCAATATGCTCTATCCTTGTACCTGTAAAAACTTATATAACAAGTTTAATACAATAATTTTTAAGATTGCGGTCTGTACTTTATACACAATATTAACCTGTACAGATTTAACATCCACAAAACTAATTTTTGAAAGTTATAAAGGAGCTATAAATCTATAGAACTTACGGCCAAACTTGGTGAAATTGGTCGTAATAATTGTATGAAATAACAGAAAAAATTAAATTTTAAACAAACAAATTTCTTTATTCAAAAAATCCAAACCTAGGACCGCGGCTGTTCTTTTAACCAGCCTATGCCATTCGTATTTTTCTGTGAGAACTAGTACTCGGGGGAGGCCCCTATTTAATTCCATAAATAAGTTATGGGAAGGAGGATGGAGGGAGTAGTGCTTGTGTATATTCGGCTTGAACTCATTCATGTTGAAAGTGAGAGGGAAGACTTCAGCAAGAAGGTTATTCCACATACGAACAGCCCGGCCAAAACACGAATTTTCCCCGTATGCGTTGTACAATGCACCGGCCAATCAACCAAAAAGGGATCGACTCTTGAGGAAAAACGTTTATTACGAACAAACGTAAGAGTTTCGGGAATTTCATCAGAACATATCCCATTGACGTAACGATAAAACAGGCAAATACAACCCACATTGTGACCTTGCCCAACGGAGTCAAAAGAATTGGATACCGTACTGTCACCAATGAGAGCCTTTGCCCTCTCCTGCATGCGGTCGAGAAGCCTTAAAATATACTTTGAAGCACCGGCCCTCAAAAGACAGCTGTGTTCCATTCGCGATCGTATATAAGTGGTATAAATAGTAAGGAGATCCGATGGAGTGAAGTATTTCTTACAGCGTTTTAAAAAAGCTGAGGCACTTGAATGGGTCTTTCGACACTTTGACTATAAGTGTTGTCCATCGGACACTACATTGTATTTTCATGTCCAGAACATGAAGAAATTCTGATTCCTTAATAATAATTACACCCATATATTCAAATGATGTGTGGCGCGTCTATGCGCAAGCATACAACATTGAGCCTTTTGGACATTAAAACCTACCCTATTTGCAGACCCCATTCCGAGATTATATCAAGGTCAAAACCAAGCCTATCATTCATGTTTTGCCCCCATAGCACCAAAAAGGATGCGCTTGGTCTATAATCAATCAAATGATAACGAATGACGATCTGCAAACGGATAGGAAGTTTGGCATAGGATGTCATTTAGAAAAATAAGAAATAGAGTAGGAGAAAGAAGGGGGCACTGCATTTTATTGAACTTAAGTATGTCAACAATATTCTTTAAAATATGAATAAAGAAGGCAAAAGCATCAGTTTGTCGCTTGTTAGATCTTAAGAGATTTAAGAAATAAGCGATATCGCTTATTTTTAAGAGATATGAACACTAAAGGTATTGTTACACCTAACAAACAGTTGTCGGCCTGCAGGCAACAACTTTTTATACCCACACCACAATAGTGGAGAGGGTATAATGCATTTGTTATGATATGTGTAATACCTTATAATATTTGTCCTAGACCCACCTTCAATTATACCGACTTTCTGAGCGATTCTGAGCGATCTAACGATGTCCATCGGGCTGGCTGTCCATATAACCTTGAGATGAGATTAGTTACATAGATTATAATTGGCACAATTGGCAATTGAAAATTGGGGTTATCGGTCCGTAACTTCCCGAACAAGCTGCTTTCCGGAATAAGGCCTTTGTGTCCACCATCAAACATAGAACGATTCCCATATATAAACACATTAGCTATGCATTTTTAAGACATACGACCACGAGGGGAGATAGGACGCAATTTATGCCTCTCAGAAACTATCAAACCGATTTTAATGAAATTTAAAACATTGATAGATCCCTAATCATATAGCCGCATTAGCTATGCTCCCATATAAGGACATTTGCAAAAATGTGTTCTTATAAACTGTGTTGTAGTGTATCATATGGTCGGGCTTGACCGACTATACTTTCTTACTTGTTTTTTTTTTTAACAAATATTTGTTAAATTTCACATAATGTTTTCTAGAACATACATCAATTAACACTTTTAAAATAACATTTTATAATGGTTCCTTAAGAAATAAGGTTTGGTTAATCAAAAAAAAAAAAATTTTTTTTTAAATGAAGTTTTTGATATTTTAATAAGGCTTAATTAAGTTCATCAAATTTAATTTTCATTAAATTATTTTTATTGAAGGAAGCAATTTACAACAGGACATGAATTAAAACTTTTTTGATAATGTTTGACCGAACTCGGGTTGAAATTACATGTTTCGAGAATAACCACATTCCTATCATAAGAATTCTTTGCGTTTGCGCCACTGCGGCGCCTCCCAGTCTTTAGTCAAACATCAATCTTTAACCAATGGTATTGGTAGATCGAAATTTGCTTGATTACCAATTTTTCAATTTTTATTTACATGTTTTTTATTTACTTATTTAACAAGTAACAGTGCTATATTCGGCTATGCCGCATATACATGTTGTGTATTGATAACCAAGCTGCTTGTATCTAATCTGGAAATCTTGGCTCTTTGTCGTTGTTTAGATATAAAAAAATCTATAGTGTCTTTGTAGGAGATGTGTCACGCCCTCTTCTCCTATCCCGCCCACATTTTGGCCGATGCTGTGTATTGATGACCAAGATGCTTGTACACTCACAATATTCTGTACGTAAAATTAACTGAAATTGTAATATAAAATAAATGAATTTTCAATTAAAAACCGATCTACAAATTTTTCATTTATTTTAAACGAAAAGTTCAATTAAGTTTTACTGTCAAAAATTCAACTGCGAATTCCGTAAAAACAAATGAATTTTCAGTTATTTTATATAATTCAGTAATTATATATAATACATGTTTTACTCGAATTTCTATTACTCGAATTTCTAAAAAATACCAGACACCTGTCCGCTTGTTATTCTAATGAGAGAGAGAGAAAGAGAATATTTATTTTTATTTAGTTACCCCTAGGGAGATCGAACGGTTATTATTCGACCGGTTTTAACCGGTTATTTTAGCTTTGCCCAAGTCGGTTATTTTAAAATTCCCATTTTTCGACTATCGAATAAACCGGTTAATTTGGTATAATAAACCGGTTATTTTAGTAATGTGTAATTTATATACATTTTCCTTACTCTTGTTGTAGATGTACCCGTAATTTAAGTATTTTCTAATTGCATATTGGCCAAACTTAAACTTTTTATGAAGAATGTCAAAACAAAATGATGCGTTCTAAGGAGACGACAAATAATAATATACTAAAATACGCTGCAAAAAAATGAATCATTGGGTGAAGTATTAGCCCGTTGTGTTGCCGAGGACGAAATGCCCGTTAAGGCACTAAAAACTCTTAAGTAATTCTAGAATCTCTGCATGCTGAAAACTACAATATTACGGCGGAATCAACGATATGGGAAAAATTTCTACCAGTTTTATTTATTAAAATACCAATAACTAAAAAACAAAAATGTGAAATTAAACAATGTCATGGAATGTTTTAAATTGTAGTCGACGAATTGATAAATATTTTACACAAAAAGAATGTTCAGTTTACTATTCGCTTCTATAATGCTGAAACAAAATAATTTAAAATAGATAATCCTGGCTAAGAGGTTTTGTTTGCGACTTTTGTAAAATATGGTTGATTTATATAGAGATGGCTTAACCACCAACAAATTAAAACTCATTCAAAATAAATTTGGGAGAATATTTCAAATAATAACTTTATAAAATTCCTATAATTTTTTGCTTTTGCAAAACGTTTGTCTAGATCAAATATCATTCAACAGTTTCTAAATAACATTATATAAATATCTTCTTACAAATAAAGTTTAGTAAATCAATAAAAAAATTTTGAAAACTTAGCTAAAGTTTGATCAATTTACTGGTCCCACTTTTCTTGGATTTTATCGTAAAATATTTGTTAGGTCTGATCTAAGTCATATCTATGTATTTTGTTGGTTCCTTACCTTTGCAAATTGTTTTGTTTTTATTCAAATTGACGTTTTATTTTAAAAACTTATTTGATTTTTGTGTTTTTAAGTATTCGAATTAAAACCGGTTAACCGGTTATTTAAAAATTGCTTAACGGAAAACCGGGTTTTTTAAAATAGCAACTATTTGTAATATTCGAAAACCGGTTATTGAAAAAAGTCGAATAATCGATCTCCCTACTTACCCCGTTATACATATTTGTTTTACTTTTGTTGTACTGACCAGTTTGTTTACAGAGGAACTTTCAATTATAAGACACCAGCAGCATGCCCGATATGATATTCTCAATTATTTTACCTTAAAAATTTGATTTATTTAACTTAATAATTTTAACAAATAGAATATGGGAATTTTCTACACAAAACAAGCAAATCGTTTTTTACTTTTACTTTTTGCCACAGATCTATAAATAGATAACTGACAATTAATTATTTGGTAGTTAAACTATATAAAAAACCTGAAAATTCATTTCTTTTTACGGAATTTGTCGCTTATCTTTTTGATAGTTAAATTATATAAAATAACTGAAAACTCATTTGTTTTAACAGAATTTGTGGTTAATTTTTTATGGAATTCGCGGTTGAATTTTTGACAGTAAAAATTGAATTAACTTTTCGTTAAAATAAAATGCAAAATAAGTAGATCGGGTTTTAAGTAAATTTACAGTTGTTTTAAATTTCATTTAATTTTACATACAGAATACTCTGACTTAATCAACTAACAATATTAAATGCAACCGAAAACCCGTATTAATGTGCAGTTAGTTTTTTGAATAAATGTAAGAATCAGTTAAAAATAAATTTGCTTGGAATTTAAAAGTTTATTTATTTAAAAATGACTGAACGGAATACTTCTTGAATAACCTACAATCCGTTACTGTAATATAATTGTGAGTGTACCTCATTTGGAATCTTTGGCTTCTGCCGTACTCCAGGTATACATAAATTTATAATACCTTTGTATGAAAAGTGAACACCGCCCATTTTATCGTAGAAGTGGTGCATTGATGACCAATATGCTTGTACTTAATTTGGAAACTTGGGCTCTTGCCGTTCTTCAGATATATAGAAAAGAATAAAAAAACAAACAACAACCACCAGGGATTTATGTGTTAAATTAGAGGCAGTCGTGCTTTTTTCTCATATCTCAGCCATTTATACACCGATCTAGCTGAGTTTCGATAGAACAGTTATATGGAGCAGATGTGGCAGAAATATACAACAACCAAATCCCCATCATATCTTGGATCTTTGGAAAACCCATTTCAACAGACAGACGGATAGACTGACCGGCGGAGATAGTTAAATGAACTTCGCTAGTTATAGGGGCTCAGAATACTTATTATTTATAGGGTCTTAGATCAATATTGTAGAAATTAAAAACGGGTTGACAAACTTATATATTTATACTCTTTTACCTTCGGCGAAGGGTATAAAACAAATCTATAGACAATTTGGCGCTTTATTTTTGCGTTTTTCGTCAAAAATTTTATTAGTGTAAACACCTTAAGTAAATCAAATTTGACAGTTTAGGGTTTGTTTGAATCGGGCGATACCTTATAGAATTCGCCTAT
Source organism: Pollenia amentaria (assembly GCA_943735925.1). NCBI lineage: Eukaryota > Metazoa > Arthropoda > Insecta > Diptera > Polleniidae > Pollenia > Pollenia amentaria. The sequence continues at coordinate 177,802,754 of OX031007.1, read as the reverse complement.
TTCCGGCGGATAGTGAATGCTGCATCAACGAAATTCTAACAGATTCTTCGAAAATTATCATTAAAAGTCAAAAAATCACAAAAATAATTACTGATCTCTTCCGAATATTGTTACACGTAGAGAAAAAATATGTTTAGATATAGTCACTTCCAACAAAACTATTTTTAGACAAAATTTTAAACATATTATGTTTAAATTTAACCATATTATTGTCACCGACAAACATATAATTGTTAAATTAGTCCTCCATCAAAAAACCACAACCATATTATGGTTGCCTCTAAACATGATATGGTTAAATATGACAATAATTTTTTTTTAAATTAACAATAGTATTTTCCTCTTTTCTAAGAGCAACATGCTATGGTTGAAATTCAACCATGCTATTATAAATGTTAAACATATTTTAGTTATTACTAACCAAAAGATGTTCGGAGGCAACCATAATATGGTTGTGCCTTCTTGATGGAGGACTAATTTAATATAGTATAGTATGGTTAAATTTAAACATAATATGTTTGCAATTCTCTTTAAAAATAGTTTTGTTGGAGGTGACCAAATTTAAACATATTTTTTCTCTGGGTGTACACTAATTTCAGTTTTTATTTTATCCGCATTTGATTTCCTTCTCCTCTGACTGCTGTTATGTCGTTTAAAATTTATCATGTGTGTTTATTTTATTAAAACCAAAATTTTTTTTTTAAATTTAATCACCGATTTTGAACATTTAAAACAATTTTCTTAAACCTACTTCAAATATGTTAATTACAATATCATTCAGCCAGTCAACGAAATTTCTAAGCGAAATTATTAAATTTTAATAATTTTCATAAAATTTTATAACTTTTCTCAATCCAATCACGCAAAGAAATGGAAAAAAATTGTACATTTTGACACGATTTATGAATTTTTGAAATTCCTTATTTTACAACTAATAATTAAGTCAGGTGATTAAGAAAAAATAATTTTAAGTATTTTAAGTTCTTAGATTGCATTTCGGCATATAAATATTACTAAATTGTCAAAAAACTATTGAAACAATTAAGACAGAAAAGAAAACGATTGAAAAATCATAAATAATCAGTTTATGTTCATTCAGAGTTGACATTTGTTTTCTTATCCAAAGAGTTTGTGTTGCATCGTTTGGTTTTTTTTTTTTGTATTTTGTTGAACATTGTTTGAAAAACATTTTTAACAATTTTTAAAATGTTTTTCTTTTTCTGATGTTTTGTGATTTTGTCACGTTCAATGTTAAATGTTACGAGATTTTGATGATCATGGTCTTTGTATGGTGTTTTTCCTGAATCTCTGGCTGGCTGACTGACGATATGACTGAAAGATTTTTCGTTACTGTATAACATACAAAATTGTTTTTTTAAATTGTAACATTTCATGTTGTTGCTTATTTTTTGTTCCTATTTAAGTTCAAGTGTCTTAACTAGGAAGTACAGTGTGTCTCAAAAGTTTGCAAGCATTATGTTAAAAAGGCAATAAGATTTATAGAACATTGTCAAAATGATATCTGTTGTTTGATGTATCATAAGAAAATATATAGTTACCTTAAACGCAAAAGGCCCTATCTAGCATTTTACAAATATTACAAGAGAAGCAAAAAAAAATTTTTAAATTAGAAATTGCCTTAAATTGTTTATATTTTTTTCTCTTTTCCTTGTAAGATTTACGAGTTGTTTTGCATAATGTGCATAATATGCAACATTGTCATTAGCGTATTAGCGTTTATCTTACAACCTTTTGTAGATAGGGCCGTTTGTGTTTTGTTAATAAAATCGCTAATTCTGGTCGAAAGATGCAATAAGTCAAAATTTATGAAAAACATGATTTTTTTTGGTTTGTTAGAACCTTATTCGTTTAAGGTAATAATATGTTTTTGGTAAAAACTATAATGATATTTAGTAGAAACATTGACTTTTAGTAATTCTGATTTTTAGTAAAAATTGCGATTTTTATCACAAGAGGGATTTTAAGTCATACTTCTGGTTCTTATTAAAAATATGATTTTTATAAAAATTCGACTTAAATACACTTTTACATTACACTTTTAAGTTGAAATTGCGAATTATATTGAAAATTTTGAAATTTTATGAGAACATGAATATAGTTCAAATTTAATTTTACATCGCCTTTTTTACGTTAGAACTCATAACCAAAAAATATCTCGCATACACATAGCCAGGACCCATGTACCCAAAATTTTTTATATTTTTCAGCTTTACAAATAAACAAATGTATATATATATATATATATGTATATACAAAAATTTTTTATTATATAATTAAAAAGTCTTTGAACAATTTGTTTTTCGCAAATTTTTTCATATAAAATCTATTTTGTACACGGGTTCCACGGATATTGTTTTGCGTAGCGTTCATCTATGATTGCATAAAGGTTTGAACTTACATTTGCTAAACTCAAAGGTTCAGTGCTATATTGACACTAGTTTTGCAGCTGCAAACGTTTAAAGCCACAGCAATACGCACGGATACCCAGTTATGCATTCTAGGGTTAAAAACCACTTAAAAGATGATCTTCTTATTAGGCTTTGACGACCATTGGCAAGTATGCCTGCCCGGTTGTCTTTAGTTTTTATATTTGTCCAGGCAACCGATAGAGAATACATTTTAAAGACAGTTTTTAAGAAGAAGATTTTACGCGAGTGCAATTCCCTATCTGGCCTCGTTTATTTCGAATGAAGCTCCGAATTTGGTATATCAATGGTCTATATGACGGGCTGCTTAGGGATAAAAAGGGTCTCAAGGGGAGCAGAGTAAATAATGGTTTGGATTTAGCTTTTTTCTGAGCTGCATCCAGCTTATCACATTATGTTTTGCAATTATGTTTGCCTATGGGTTGAAAAGAAAATTAATATTCCTAAAAACCTTTGTAATTATAACCCCTAAATTGAAATTAAAGTCAATGGAAAAGCAGTCGAACATATGTATATGCTTTGCAAAAAGGGCATATGTTCACTTAGACCGTGGCTGAGTTTTTGGATATATGGGTATTATTATACTTATTAGCTTAGTGAAATTTTCTATTAACATGCCTGTATTGATCTTGCTGATCAAACATTTTGCCAATATCAGAATGCAGGTGCCATGCCACAGCGCTAATTTAAGGAAATTACAGTTTTTCTCCGCTTTTGCGACAACAATAAGTGATATTAGTGACCATGGCTACAAAATTCGGTAAATTTAAGATCAAATTGACAAGACTATACCGGGCGCATATACGTATTCAACAAAGTTTTACATCGAGGAACATATCGTAAGGATAAAGGGGCACAATGCCATGAAACAGTACATGAAGGACAAAGCTATTGATTTGCTCTTACCACTTAGAAAAAATAACGACAAGTTCTCTATAAACAGGGAAAGTAAAAGTGATATTAAGATGAAGTTTATACACAATATAAAGAAAATCATAGCGAACAATTCTGCATCACTAACTCCAGAACTTAATTTTTTGAGTTATGACGGCGTTGCAGAAAATGAGCGAAATATAATATTGACATTTACACCGGAAAAAAACATTTGTTGAACACGGTTTTTGTGAGGCTGTTGTCTTGCACTTATGTGAGCCACGGTCAAAAAAGGGGTTGAGTATTACTTCGGAACATTTTCTTCAAGTCTACACTCATTTATTTATTTATTTATTGGTATTCCTATACAACAGAACTTAAATTCCTATAATTATAGTACAGGATAAAAAAATTGTTGCAATTTCATATGTGTCATACAAAAAAATATTTTAACATTAAACATAAAAATAAAAGAAATAAATATATAAAAACAATTTTATAAAATTTTTTTTTTTTTTTTTTTTTTTTTAGATGTCATTGATCAAACAATATTAAATTAAAATTTTCAAGTTTGGGAATAATAATTAAAAATACATTTCCTAAACTGCGTTGTATTGCTGGTAAATTGAACAGATGCTGGTAGTGTGTTCCAAAGACGAATACTATGAACGAAAAACTGCCATTCAGATACCAACTTCTTAAATCTTAACGGGATTAGGTTGTTATTTCTTCTTGACTGCGTAAAAGTCGGCTCGCCGGTATAGATAATTTTATGTAAAAGAATTAAACATCGAATATTTAGCATGTCTGAAAAGCACACACCATAAAGTTTAGTTTCATAGGGTGTAACATGCGAGAAACGGCTTAAGTTGAAGACATATCTCAGAATGACATTATATGTAGATTGTAATTTCCTGGTGCTTTTTTGGTCACAGCTTGCAAAAACCTCGCTACCATATATTAAAACTGGAATAAGATATGTTTTAGCCATGAGCATACGTATGTTGAACGGGGTTGAGTGTTGGGTAGCCCAAAGTGAACGGAGCATCGCCTAGCTGATAAGAACAAGATATTGATTGTCACCTTATTATACAGCACTCAAAGAAAGGAATGGAAGGAGTTGTGCTCAGGGATCAAAAGAAGGTATATTATGAGTATGATCGTAGAAGTAAAAGGCTTTTTTTGCTTTGTATTCATAATATAACAATATAAAATGTATATATAAAAATCTCATATTGGCCAATAGTTCTTTACTTAACCTTGCCTCCATTTAATTTCGGGCAGCTTTAGCTAAAGAACTGATAATAAGTTTTAATTCAAGATAGCGAACCCATTCAAAGGTATATGGAACTAATTTTATAAAAGCAATCCCAAATCTTTCCAGAAAATGGAAAAGCGTAAAGATTTGAAACCCTGTTCTCATTCAATGCAATGTGTTATTTTTGTTCTCTGTGCGCCGCGACTACTTCGATCATGAAACCCCTTAATGATAAAAAATTTATAATTAAAGTCAAAATTTGTGTCTAAAAAGTGAAATTTGTTTTTAAAATACCTAAAAAAGGCAAAAGTCATTTGCTCAGATTAATTCAAGAATTTGTTGTTTCTGGTATGCTAAAACTTGAATTTTTGTCAAAAACGATGAACACAAAAAAATATGCACTGTTATGCAAATTTGCAAAGTTAGTGTAAAGGAATTTTCATACAATTGTTGAGAGTTCATTTGTGAGGGCGTAAGAATGCACAGCTTACGAGACTTCAAAGCCATATCATAAAGGCCCCTATTGTATTTTTCTTTACACTTATGTACATTTGTACATATTTAAAATAAAACCCAATTTTTACATATTTTCGGCCATTAAATAATTTGGGATAAAAAATTTCCTATCAACCCATAGGCAACTATATGCCAAGCTAAATGGGGGACTTAGAGGGTACCTGGAAGGGTATGTTTTTTGTTTCTACTATTAGCCCATAGATCGAGAAAATAATTTGAAAAAGCCAATCGCTTCAGCCGAAAATGTTAGGACGTTAACGGGTTAATGGCCTTTTTACTGAAACCATTACCCGGAATGAGACGCCGATTCTGATGAATTTTAAAAATATATTTGGGTGTACAACGGTGACTGATGGCAGGAGCATAGCTTCCCCAAAGGGAGCAATTTGAAAAATCCCTTTTTTGAAATCTTACTTTTTTTAGGTATCATTATAAAGGCTCGTAATAGTTGTATGTGAATAGATTATTAAGGACAAAGTTTCCTGGTCTTACCTGGGGCTTACACATGCAAGTACAAGTTCGAAAAACTCAATACACTCGGACTTTTACCATCACATTTTTCGTACTTGCAACGCAACTTGCAAGATAATTTTTTTGCAAGCAAATTTTTGACACCTGCAGCAAGTTAAATGACAAATGAAGAAACAGTGTTACCGTAGATAAGTTTTGTATCAATCTACAAGTATTAAGTAAAATAAAAATTATGTTTATGAAAATAAATAACAAAACAAAACACTATTCAACAGCAACACATCTTTATGTCATTTTGAGACATAAATTGCTAGCATTATGAAAAACAAATTTGAATCAAAATATTTTCTCAGAAATTTAATGATATCGGTAACTACGACAATACTGGATTCACATATTTTATAAATAAACATAATTTTTTTTATCAAGATGGATCAAAAATAAAAGAAAGAAGAAATTATTAAATTAATTTCGTGATATCGTTAACATGATAATATTTTTTAAACTCAAAAATAAAGCTTTTTTACATAAGATGTTTTCGCTTGGATAACATTTGAAAAATAAACTTGCAACGGCTGTGTAACACTCGAGCTACTTGCAAGACTTTCGGCTATTTCTTCGACATTGTTCTTGATAATACATATACACTTCTTGCAAGTTATTACTTGCATGTGTAAAGCCAGGGTTAGGTTTAAAATGAGCACTTGCAGCCATATAACCTCTACAAATTAATTTTTTTTTTTAACCTACGCCAATCCCGCGAAGCTCTTCGCTTGTCTGCAGGAGACCAGAGTATGTGGCGGGAATCGAACCCGCAGCCCTGGTACTCATAGCCTAGGTCACTACCAGCTAGCCTACAGGGGCACCCCAGATATACTTTTTAGAAAATCCGGTTCTATTAACCTGTTTTATTTTTTAGATGTAAGGCCGTTAGAATCTTGAAAACTACGAGAAGTTAAAACTACGCTGCCGGATGTTCATAGCCGAGTTAACTCCTATATAAGGATCCCGAAAATAATTTTCACTACAATAAGTCTTACCCAAATATCAGTATGAAGATCAAATCTGTTGCAAATAATTTTTAATGAAAGTCCTTACAAAATGTTTGATTATGTAACTCCTGATTGCTTTTCCTTTTACTTTTAATTTAAAAAAAGGATATTTATAAAATAAATTCTTCACAAAAATTATTTCAATGATTTTATTTATTGTTAATACAAGACGCTTACTTTTCTCACCCACTGTTGGTCTGTATTCGTTTACATTGTTTGTTTATTTTTTCTTTGGTCGTTGGTTGTACGAGTATCTGGTGGGTGTGCGCATAAGTATCTATTTATGTATCTATAAATAGTATTCTTCATGTTATTTACAACAGCAGGTTTCACTATTTTGGAAAATGTCATACAAAATTGTATTGAAGGTAGGAAAATTTGCTTAAAAGAGGGGGAGAAAATAAAACTCTTCAAAGTGCCCCATCACTACTGTATCATCACATGTGTGTTTAAAATGCAGAAGGTGACGGCAAAGAACAACAACAACAGAACTGCACTCCCGAATATTACCACTGTTTCTATTTCGTATTTCCCCCCCTAAATATGTAAAATTACTACTACAACATTTGAGTGAGCATTTAAACAACCATTCTTGTACTAGCTCACAGTACAATATCAAGATCCCTCTAGATGACTAGAGAGTTGGGAATACAGTGAGTATATGAAAATGTATAAGATTAATTGAATTCCCGCTGTTTAGCTATTAATCTTGCTTACTGCATTTTAACATACACTCTTCTCATGTGCAACATTATTTGCTGCATCTCACTTTTACCTTGGCGTACACGTCTGTCGTATTGTTTTCTAGCGCCCTGCGTAATGCTCTTACAGGTATCGTACTGGTGAATACAGGCGCTTTTTTTATTTGAGATTTTCATACTTAATTAGATTTTTTAAGCATTTTTTTCTGCCTTTTAGGTTTTTTCTTATTTTTATAAAATATTGAATTGCTTTTTAAGTTTTTTACTTGATGTTTTGTAGTTTATGCGTGCCCGGTGGTAGTTTTAGTGGTGTCAACTAATGGTTTTTATATTTCATATGCAAAGGAGATGACGACGATCAACTAAATTACTTTTATGGCCATTCAGTATTCATTAAAGATTTTTTAAGTTGGGTGTTGAAAGTTTTCATGGCATCAATTTTTTTTCCTTTTTTATTGTATTGTTTTCTTAAACTAAGTCAATGGCATTTTAATTTGTTTATGAGTTGGAGAGGTGCAATTTTTTATTCATTTGCTTGAGAAAAATGAGGAAAACAGCTTTAAGATTCTATTAAATAAATTATAAAAATACATATATATACTTTTTTAATTTAAGTAAGTGGGTGGTTATACATATATTTAGAGGGGATTACACTTGTGGCTGCAATTATATTTATGGCATTTTGGTTGTAATATTATGTCATGTTTTGGGATTTTCTAGCAGGCTATCAATCAATTTTATTGTTTTAAAAAGGAAAGTTTTGTAAGATTTCAGGTTTAATGAACTTTATAAAGTCATAATATTGAAATTATATGACATTTTTATTAAACTAGCATCTGAATATTTCGGTTTAAAAATATATTATATCTTATCGTTGGTAGACGTTTCTAAGCATTTCTAAGGTCGGCTTTTTATATTTTTATTTAAAGATCAATGAGAAAGTTGTTGAATAAATCATTAAAATAAAAAACAATTTGAACATTAAATAAAAATGCTCAAGTTCGAGATCTATTGTATGTAAAATTTCTTTTTTTTACGAAAATTTGTTTTTAATGTTACTAGACGTTAAAGATTTGCTAAATAGGAAAAGACGCAATAACGATAACCCACTTCTATCTTAATATCTTTCTTAAAATGCAATATCTAAAATAGGCCAACTGCATATTTTTTTAACAATATTCTACCAACAAGGAAGTTTTCAAATTATTCAAACTAGGAACGCTTAAGCTAGCTCCAATTTTACGACAAAGGAAGCCTTTTGTGCAACTAATAGTAAATTTTTTAAAAAAGAGTCATTTGTGATGAATTTTTTGCAATAGAAATATACACTTAACTATATGTTTATTCGGGTTTTATGGATACAAACACTCTATTCTGGAAAGAGGTTTGTATGTGGGCTTTTTAAGACTATAAAACCACTTCCCACCATTGATGAATAGGATTCGGCCTTGTGACAATTATTAGATTATAATAATATGTGCCAAATTTGATCAATTTTTTTCTAAAATTTTCATTTGTTCTTTGCGCATAAAGTTTTCTTAGACAGAGAACCAGCCAGCCAGCCGGATGGAAAGGCGGACCTTATTATGTCGATTTAGAGTCAATTGGTTTTCGTAAAGGTGGGGGTAAATGTGTTACACCCAGTAGAACAAGTACATAATACCTCTCCACATACATTAATGTGGGTCTAAAACGTATGAGAGGAATGTTGTGTTAGAGTAACTCGGGTACTTCGAACTTTTTCCCTATAAATAAAAAAATTTTAAATTAACACATTTGTTTGGAAATATAATCAATATTCAACCGATCATGTTTTGTAAAAAAATTTTATTTAATCGAATTTATTTTATATATTTTATTAATAATAATTAGTATTGTGGTTATTTTATTGAACTGTTAATGGTTTTTAATCCAAATTTCGATATTTTTAATTAGGCTTAAGTTCATTGAATTAAATTTTCATTAAATTATTTTTATGAAGACAGGAATTTTACAACATGAAATTAATTAAAATTTTATGGATAATTTTTCATTCTTGACTGCGCTGAAAATCGAACCCAGGCGTTCACGGAAGGTTGCCCCAACTAGTTTCAATTGTAACCACAGGGGTTTGCCGTCAATAGTCAAACATCAATATTTAAGCCAAATGGTATTTTCCCTTGGAAGATCGAAATTTGCTTTGAATGAACGATTATCTATTTTAAATGATTTACATGTTCTTCCCAACTTCTGTTTTTCGTTCTTTTTGTCAAGAATTCTTCTTGAAATCCAAAGAACATATTTGTTTTTCATGTTTTTCTTTCTTTTTTCTTGTTTTTTATTAATTTTAAAATATTTCAATTTTGAGGTTCTTATACAAGTATTTATATCGACATTTGTCCTCAATATTTCTGAACAAAAATATTTGATTATTTAAAAAAGAGAATAACAAATTCGTTAATGTTACCGAGATTTCTCGTTACTTAGCGATATCGGTAGTTAAATTCAAAAAGTTACAGAATTGCGGTACTGTTGCCATAAGTTAAAAGTCATAATAAAAATCCACTTTGAAAATAGTCAGTTAAGCTTGTCAAACAAAATATTGTTCTTATTTAAAGTAACTCCTTTTAATCATTTTCATTTCAACCGTTACATATTGAATATTCACCGATGAAGTTTTTTTTATGTAATTTCAAAACACCGCCAAAAATAACTTGTTCCTGTTATTTGAACTCAGAAAATACGGGGTTTTTAAAATTAAAAAAAAAAAAAAAAATATATTAAAAATTGTTTGACTTACCTTGAACTTGATCATAAACATTAACTTTGTTAAATAAATTCAAAAGGATGTTTATGTTAAATCTTAAAAAAATCATATTAAAATAACATGAAACACTTGGTAAAGATAACTTATCTAAAAAACAAGAACAAAAACAAAAAAAAAAACAAAGATTTGCAATTTTTACAAAATTCTTTGCATGTTTTTAAAATAAAATAATGTGAATCATTAACTAAATAGTAAGACGAAATCATTTTCAAACATTAACAACCAAATTTTAATAACCTCCGCGATTTATCAACTTTTTATCTTTTTTTGGTTTCTGGATAATTTGTTTTAATAAAAAGGGGAGTCTTGACTTAAATAAATAAAATAAATGTATGTGTAAAGAAATATATATTTTTTAAATAAAAATTTACATAAAATTGATGTTAATCTCTTTTTCTCATGAAAACCTAAAGTTAACAAATATAAAAAGTTATAAATTTATTTTTTCTAAATGATTCATAAATTTCAACAAATAAAATCGATATAATTTTGGCAAAACAAAAAAAAAAAAATTAAAAAGGGGGGAATAAACATAAAATGGTTAATAATTTTATGTTACTCAACTGTGTTGCAGCTTTGCTACTTGCTATAAAACTCTTTTGAATTTTATAGAGATTTCAGGGAGAAGACAACTCTGTATGTGGTCTCCTACCAAAAACTTTTGCTAAACCATGACACAAGCAACACTCGTAAAAAAAGGTTAGAACCTAAAGGTTCCCAGAAGATTAATATCTTTTTGTTTTTATTATTTTTTTTAATTTACTATTCCTACCAGTAACAAAAAACACAGACAGACAAGAAATTAACAAACAAATAAAAATAAAATCATAATGAAACCATATTTCTTGGTTAGATTTTTATTAACAAATTTAACAACAAATATTTAAATAAGTATTAATTAGTGATCGATCTTTTTTTTAAAAATCTTTTGGTAATACTGTGAACCACACACATTAATCTGTGATACTGATGTAGTCACTAGTGGTGGCGACTATTAATTTAATATATTGTCACTGTTTTTATAATATAAACGCCTTTGAATGTTATTGTTACTTTATTTATAAAGTCACACGCTTCCATGTATTAAGCAGATTTAAAAGAGTTTTAAATGAAAATAAATTATTTTGATGCCATGAAAGATGATAAAACAAATTAACTTAAATTATAAGTCAAATTAATAATAAAAAAAACTACTGTTTGTATAAATTAAAATATAAATATATTTTTTTCAATGGAAAACACTGGGAGTTTATTTAGTAATTTATTTATTTGATTTTAATAAAAACTTATGTAAAGTTTGAAACTTTGAAGATCTTTGATTATATTCCTGGAAGTGTTTTTATTTTTTTCTGAGATATAAAACTCATAAATTTTCACATATTTTATTCATTTCTTTAAAATTTCTTATAAGTATAAATTACAATTTCAACATACAACAAAAAGATTAATCAGCAAAATTTGGGTATTTTTCTAAAAGCTAAACATTAGGATTTTTTCTGTTGTAGACTATTTGATTTGTTTTTTTTTTTTTTGGATAATAATACAGTTTTTTCTCTTCACTTGCCTTTAAGTTTTCATGAAAATTGTTAAAAAAAAAATGGATTTTTTTTAAGTATTGCCGTTGTTAGCTAAGTTCTTTTGCCATCCTGCTGACAACATATCGCACTAGTTCCTCTAAAAAGAGTCAACTCAAAATTTTTAAATTTTCACTTTATGCAAGAAATCGATGTACAGTGGTTATATCTACCCACTGTAAAAATCTTACATAATTTTCTCTAGTATTTTGTCAAAAAACATTCCATTGGATCCCCCTTAGTGATATGAGAGTACATATAAAGAACCAGTGCGATATGTGTTACCATATATGTAAGCATCATACCCATAGTAAGAAGGCTTCAAGTATTCGTTGAATAAAAGACAATTTATCATTGTTGTCTCTGCACTTAACACAACAATATGGACTGCGATTCAAAAGGCAGCTCATTGAACCCTTCTGTTCCCAATTTATGCTAGGAACACAACTGGGACGAATGACGAATTTTTGTCCGCAAATTTTTTTTTCTGCGAATACATTGCCCACATACAAACACCTTTCTGGAATATATCATCTTGTTTTATAGGTATTTAAGTTTAATTAGGTCCAAAAATATTTTGTGGTAACCTAAATCAGAAGAACAGATTATATTAGAATCGGTCCACGTTTGGCCGCAGCTCTCACATATAAATCTAAAAATAATATATTCTCAGATTTCTTACCGATATCTGTCGTTAATATTTCTAAACAAAAATATTTGTTGGTTTAAAATAGAGAATAACAAATTCGTTAAAGTTAACGAGATTTATCGTTACTTTACGATATCGGTAGTTAAATTCAAAAAGTTACAGAATTGCGGTACTGGTCTCGTTTTTTTTTTTTTTGATATTTTTGTCAAATATTTGTTCGGTCTGAACATACCTTTAGTCATATCTATGTATTTTGTTGGTTCGTTACCTTTGTGAATTATTTTGGTTAAACTCAAACTAACGTTTTATTACAAAAACTTATTTGATTTTTGGGTTTTTATGTATTCGAACTAAAACCGCTTAGCAACAATCGGGGTCCATTAATTTATTTCAGTGTATAATTTTCAATTATATCCCGCCTGCTAAACTTAATACGGGAATTCAACACAGGCTTTCATCTCATATTTTTATAAATTATTTATTTTTGTCGTGGTATTTTTATGAGAGTAATTAAAATAAGTTAATATATTATTCCTGAAAAAAAGTAGAACTTAAAGTTTTGGTTAAGATAAGAACTTAAAGAATGAAGAAACTTTTTAAACTCGACCGTTTTCAAAGTTTGTTCGATTTAAATTTCACTCATATGTATTCGATTTACCGAACATGGCTGGTAACTTTATATTTTCTTAATTGTATAGCTCTACTCTATAGGTTTGGATAATTTGTTTCTTTTAACGTATTACTATATTGCGCCAACAATCCGTTCTTTTGTTTTCAACTACCTATCAAAGGGTACTTCGATTTTTAAAACGAATCTAACAATACCTAATATGTCAAAATTCATCCAGCCGTTTGATAGTAAGAGGTAATAAAGAAATTGAAGGTCGGGTAAAAATAGGTAACCCATAATCTGTGCATGGTGTACATATTTAAAAATGCTTATGAATTTTTTACAATGAACGTCAAACTCAATATCAAAACGGGATACTTTACTAAAATATATTCAGAATAGATTCAGAATATAACAAGGTATTTTATTGGTAAGAAATCTAAAAAAAAAAAAAATATTTTTATATTAAATAAGCAGAATTTTGTAAGAAATTAATTTTAATCGATTAATTGACATAAATTGTGCGAGCTATTCGTTATTTGAAATTGACTATTTTAATTATTCGATTAAATAATGGCGAAAAATTTCTTTGATTAATCGAAAAACGATTAATTGAAGGGATGCTCTAATTTGGACAATTTCAAAATACATTTGGAAAAATTAAAAATATATTTGGGGAATTTTTTGAAAATACATTTGGAAATTTTAAAATACAATTGGAAATGGTGTAGTTTTTTATATCAATAATCAAATATGGATAAAAAATGGATTTTTATGTTTTTTGTTACGTTTTTCAATAAATGATCTTTATGAATTGTGATCAATTAATAATTTGAATTTGTTGTTATTATGTTTTTTTTAAATTAATAATACTATACGAAGTTCATGAAATATGTATTTTTACTGGAAAATTATGTTGGTTTTCAAACAGTTTAAAAAGTTTTATATATTGGGTATAAATAAAAAAAATAATTTTAAAAAAATCCCGAAAAAATTTAAAAATACCGAAAATCGGGATCTCGAAATATTTTCTTTAATCCCGAATCCCGTGATTCAGATAAACCAGTCCCGATTGGAACTCTTAAGATGTATTCACTTTCAATGGTTTTTCAGTAAATATATAGATTTCAATTTATATTTGGTACCAGAAACAAATGATTTGGAAAACAGCTGATGTCAGAGGTATGTCAGCTCCAAATAGAACACGCTCTTATTAAAAATTTTACTCTACTGACACTTACTGAAAACAATTTTTTTTTTGGCTTTTTCACGAGATGTATCCATTTTGCAGTGGAAATTTTTTTTTTCTATATTCTATATTCTACATTATTCGTATTCTATTAAACATACTTTCATAAAGAGCACAATGAACCATTTTTCAAACTTATTGTTTATATTCTTTATTGTTAATTCCTATACTTCAATAATTCCTATTAATAATTAAAAAAAATATTGGTTATAAGTGATTTACTATGGGATTTTTTTCCAAATCTCATAAATATCAAAGTTTTTACTACATCCATGTATTTTAATTAACCATTATCTTAATCAATAAATTTATATTTTTTATTAAACGAGTGTACGTGTGTTCTCGTATATAACATTTTTATGGATTTTTAATTACCGTTAAGTTATGTAAAGTTCTTTCGTGCTTTCATTTTAATCTAAGCAACCAACAAACTAACTAACTGACTAAGCAGCCAACAACCATATCAAGTTACACTGAAATACAAATAAACCTTTACTTTTTGTATTCTTCCTAGACTGTTCTTGTGATCAACATGATCGTCATCGTCATCATCATCGCCGTCATTGTCAACTTTGTTTTGTTGGCGGCATATTTTAACTCTAACATCTATTAGAAACATACGTAAGTAGATGCATGCTTCATAAGCACACAGATACATTTATCCATATTTATTGTATGTTTACTGACCTGATAAGTGTTGTTCATCCATGGTATGGTTGGTTGATTATGCGCATGCGCCCCGTATTTATTGGCAGCTGTTTTTATTTATTTATTCTTTTTACGGTTGTTTTGCATTCTTGTGCATCTCTTACCTTTACTTTCTTCTCTTCGCCTTCGTCTTTTGGGCCCTCAACTATAGTTGGACTCATATGAATGTGTGGTATTTGATATCAGGCGCCAATATTTCTAAGATCTTTTTGTAGAGATTTTTTTGTTCCGTTTTAGATTTTTCTTCTTCTTCTTGTTTGTTGCTTTTGTCATCTTTTAGGGTTCTTGTTTTTTTGTTTTAACTGTTCGTATTTTGATTTGTTTGTTGTGTCTTATTGTTAGGTTGATTTTCTAAGCATATGTGCAGAAATTTTTTCTTTTTTTTCTGTTATAACTCGTGTCGCTTGTTTTGTATTTCGTTACAAGATCAGCTGTCTTTTCTTTTTTTTTTTTTGCTTGCTGGTGACTAATTAAATTTATTTATTTTATTGCTGAGATTTGTAACGGATGGAAAATATTTAACCGCAATTGTATTTGGGTCAGTCAGTTTTGTTTTCTTAAACAATTTGATGATGTGTTTTACTGAGTTTTCATATTGGATTTATTTTAAAAACTTAATTTTGATAGTCATTATCGAACCTTAAATATGTAGATATTTCATAGATTAAAAATATTCAAAAATGGACTTGAATCCGAGTCAAAGGATATCTATTAAGATCGGCAACGTAAAGAGAAATTTTCACCGGTATCCTCGCAAATACTAATTTTTTATACCCATCACCACCACTAGTGGGGAATGAGGGTATACTTAGTTTGTCATTCCGTGTGAAACATTTTTATTGTACAACTAAGACCTAATAAATTACAAAAATTCTGGCTCACTGAGTAATTCTAAGTCGATTTAGCCATGTCCGGCTGTCTGCCCGTCTGTCCGTCTGTTGAAAACAACCTTACTTTCGAAAAACGCAAAATAAAAGAACAAATTTGATCTCAAATTGCTTGTAGTTATTCTAAACAGTTTGGGATTGCAATCCAGCTAGATCGGTTCAGTAGGATCAGAACTATGAATCAAAATGTGGAACCACCCTAAAAAATTGATAATTTTGATACAAAAACTAACATAAATGGTGGAACAATGCACGGAATGATATGTAATTTTGCACGAATTCGCTTTATACGACAGCAAATCATAGTGTTAAATTTTTGTAAAGACCGATCTTTAATTTACCCTAGACTCCATATAAACCCTACATCCTGAAAATATCTTAGTACGCCTTAAACCGTAATAAATAACGCTACCATACTAAAATTTGGTACGTCACAGTTTTATATGACCAGAAATAACACTGTTACATTTTTGGAAGATCGGCTTATAATTTACACAAGGCCCCATACAAACCCTACTCCCGGAAAACAGTTTAGTACGCCTACAACCGTAATAAATAATGCTATCATAATTAAATTCGGTACGTCACAGTTTTATAGGACCTGAAATCATATTGTAAAATTTTTTGAAGATCGGTCAATAACTTACACTAGACCCCATATAAACTCCACTCTCGGAAAACAATTTATTACGCCTAAAACCAAATAAAGCACACTTTGGGAAAATAATTAAATTCGCCTAAAACCGTAACAGATTTAGATATTGCGGTGTAATTTCTTCCGACTCTGATTTATATGGCTAAAAAAAATATCACGCAATTTTGTGATATACGGTCCATAATTTACCTTAGCACCTTCTGAAATTCACTGTTAACGCTAAAACTAATTACACTGCTGTATTGAAATTTATTCTAATTTATTTTTGTAACACCAGAAATCAGTCTTTCGAATTTTGATCCATAAATTACCATGGGTCCGATATAAGTTCCGCTCCTAAAAATCGTTTAAGTTTGGCTAAAGCTATTACGAATCATTAAATTTTACTCATGTCAGTTCAAAGTTCTAAAAAGAAACGCATTAAACTTTCTTATTGTCGGTCAATAATTTAATATAGGTTTAAACCGCAACCAATTTTAATGCTGGCATTCGTTTTTGTAAAGCTTAGTTTTTTGGTCGTAGACGATCGCATTTTGTAATTGTAGACGATTCCTCGCACGGGAGAAACTGTCTCACAAGCTGATTCGTCTGTGAGATACTTATACAACACAGCGAATATTAATCGTACATGGAATCATTTGAGATGCGTGTTAATATTATCTAATGAATTTTTCAGAAAGCATGTCAAGAATCGTTCGAGACTCATGTAGGAATTATCTTAGAACTTGTTAAATGCTCAGCCGTATAACAGAGCTAGCTAAATAAGAGCATCAAGCGTCTTTTTCATCGTAAAACTTCTAATTTTCATACAATTTATACGAAACTAACCTTAAGATCGTGAATTCAACACCATCCTATTGAAAAACCTTTTTGGCATATCCTTAGGTCGGTTTGTTTTATTGGAATTGTATTGGATCTAGAATTTTCATGTTTAAAAAAGCTCTTATTTATTGTTATATGAATCATATAGAGAGTCGTAAAAGGTTCATTCCAAGATTAAAGGACGAGAGTGTCAGAAAATGTGTTAAAAAGTATAAAATAAAAAAGTTTATTTTTTTTTTATTATTACTCTTTAGGTAATCATCAGAAGATTCTCCTAAGACTTGTATTTTAAACATAATCGTCAAACAAACAGTTTACGCTAGCTGGGAATTTTTTTAAACGAATACAATCTGGCATGTGATGAAAATCGATCGATTTAAAAACGAACGTTTTTAAAAGGTGTGATGAATTTCGACCGATTTTAAAATCCGTTTCTGAATTATTGTCTTAATATTTTGTTCAGAATACAGCTCAACTAACACATGTAATCAAAATTTTTAAAGAAGAAAGTGTACTAGAAATTAGGTTTTTATGATACTGAAAACGATTTTCCTTTTCTAAAACGATTTCCATCACATACCTGAATAATATGCTCTTTATGGCGTCGTACCAAGCAAAAAAAAAGTCCGCCGTACACTGTCTACTAAAAATTTTTGTTGCCGAATATAGGGGTTGCCTTATTAAATTTTTCCTTATATCTTTGTCTTATAGTCGGGTCCTAAAGT
Organism: Pollenia amentaria; assembly: GCA_943735925.1. Classification (NCBI taxonomy): domain Eukaryota; kingdom Metazoa; phylum Arthropoda; class Insecta; order Diptera; family Polleniidae; genus Pollenia; species Pollenia amentaria. Next base: position 177,784,751 of record OX031007.1, on the reverse strand, counting down.
GCGATACAACAATGTCTTGTCTCGAGAAGATCAATGATATTCTATAAATGCCATCGACTTCAGGTATCACTGTTCCTACCGCCCTAATGTACGACCATAATGTCAGAAAATTAAAGCTCGCTAAAAATTATTAAGCTTTAGCTAAGGAAGTAATTTGATTATTCCAGCAGAAACATTTTAACTTTAAATAATAAAAAAAAAAAAATTTAAAAAATTATGGCAAAACAAACATTTTAATCACTCATATTTCAACGTCATGCAAGTTGGCAGTATTTTTGACAGCTCTCGAGTTTAGAAAAAAATATGGCTCATGCGTTGTCATTCGATGACCGCCTTAGGAGATTCACATGAACAAAACGCTCGGTGTTTGTGAATGATAAACTTTAAAAGTAATTAATTAATTAAGCAAGGAAGACTATCAAATAAAATTATTTTCCTTGTGATCAACTGGTAATTCGATTATTTCGTTTGAACATTGAAATGCTTCTAGCTGGTACTGCGTGTAGAACTTCAACATGTCAACTCATTCAATTCAAATTCGGTCCAATTGAACATATCAACTCTCGAGGCTTATGAAAATATCAACGCGTGGATGGAACATTTGGCGAATACAACTGTTGCTTCATTGTATGCGGTTACAATTTAGCCATCTGAACGTAATATCGGTCATTAGTCTGTTATCATTACATAACAAAAAAATTCTCTGGGTGTAAAAATACGTATTATGAATACAAGATATGTAACGAATTCGGTGAATTGCCAGTTGTTGGTTTTTCACAGAAAAACAGAAGGGTGCATAAACCTTCGTTAGATCTTTCTTATAGATCCGTTATTAAATGCCGACTGTTCTGGAGGAATTATAGAAATACTTTCTTAGCAAAACTGTTATAACTTTTTGCGAGCTTTAATTTTATAATCGCGAACAGAGATCTGGTGAATAAGTACTAGAACTGGATACTTGAGGTGAAAATGCCAAAGAGTTAACAAAAAATTTTAAAAAGTGACCCCTACTTTCGGCAAAAAAAAATTTTAAAATGCTTGTATTTTTAATCAGAAGTCTGAATATGTATGTCTTAATATAAGATTGATATTAAAACCACCTTTTACATCCAGAAAATATGGTTACGGACAGCTAATTATGAATAAAAAGTTCCTTTTTTTCAATCACATATGATGATATGGATAATGATTGTAGAACTATATACAATTCATACGTATAAAATTAAACAAATACATATTACTTTTTCCATTAAAAAAGCATCATAGCAAGAGAAGTATTTATGCGAATAACGTCTAACTATTGTAAATAATATTAAAAAAATGTTTCTTATTTTAAAAATATTGTTTTTTTTTTTTCGAAAAATTCGCATTAATTTTATGATCCTCGAACAGCCTATCAACAAAACCACGCCACTTCGCTTGGTCCCTTAAAGATTTCCTGCACAAAGTGAACATTTTACGTGTGAAAATGCAAAACTTTTACCCAAATTCGTTGCATAGTGCTTATGGAATTGTTTAATTCTTGACCAAGATATGAAAGTTCCTACCCAATAAAAAAATGGAGCTTCCAACGAAGCAGGTTTGTAAGGGAGAAACGTAAACGTTTTGCTTACCATATCGCTTACGGAAGACATGAATTTGATATGGCGAGTTCCCACTTTGAAGCAATACAATTTTGACACAGGAAGCGTTTTTTTCAGAGCATATAAAAAATTGCGAAAGTAACGATCAGCTATGCACACTGAATTTTTTTTTACCGTTATTCTTTTATAAGCTCCCTTACAAACCTGCTTCGTAGTAAGGAAATGTCGTGGCTCTTCGAATTTTATAATTTATTAAGATGCCGTTCACTTACCATACTGCATCTCGGTATGTCTTATTGCGTAGCGCATAAATGTGTGCTTTTTAAAATGTACCATTAGTGCTTCGCAAAATAGGAAAATTTTTGATTGGGTAGATTCTCGGCCACATTTTCTCTTACTGCGACTATATTTTCTAGTGATCGACAAGGGCGAGTACAAACATATTCCTTCTGCTCCATCAGCATAAAATTGGTGTTCAATTTTTAAATACAAAGCTTCACTGTCGATGTATTTGGCGCATAATTGTGTCCGAAAGCTTGACGAAATAGCCGAACGTTTTGGAGTTGTCACTGACAAAAAAAAAAAAAAAAAAAATGGTGGTAAATTTAAGCTTTAATGTTTTCTATATTTGAAATTTGTTTGGTTTTGAAAATTAGCGAAATCTTCCTGTTTCGATATGTCATGTTCTTTTTTTTATCAAAAATATAAATTTTTAGGGAGGTTGCTACCCATTTGGGTTCACGACTTTTTTCCTACTGCACCGTTTGTGCTGGATTTCAATCCCAAACGGCTAACGAAAATTAGATACAATTTTACACCAACTTGTTTTTTTTGTGTTCAGGCTTTCGAAAGTGAATATTAAAAAGGTTTCACACGGAATGGCACATTTAGTGTGCCCTAGTGGTGAAGGATATTACAAATATCTCCAATATTATATCGCTGATTTATACCTTTTTTACAACCAAATCAGAATACCCAATAATCTCTTCCTATTAACAGATATATTTTCGAGAGTGTACACTGTTTGGATCCCATGAGCATTAATGGACCCACTCAAACAAAATGACGGTGCGAGGTTAGGTTAGGTTAGGTCGAAAGGAGGAGGAAGCATCAAGGATGCAACACCATATAAGTACGATATACACCTAGTCCTCTACCTGGCATGTTGTGTGCTCCCTAAGAACATGGAGATTTAGGTGGATAGTGATGCCACCACCTATAGGGATAGGGTTAACGTCCGGCGTTAAGAAACCCAGTTTCCCGGAAGTAATTCTTTAAGCATTTCCAGTCTACATTCCTCAGTGGTCTTAAGTCTAACATGACATCGCTCCTGAGATGTTTGGATCCTCGTGCGGCAAATGCCTGACAGTGGCAGAGAAAGTGTTCCAGCGACTCACTCTATTTGCCACACGCTCTATACTCTTCAGATTCTGTACGTCCAAATTGGTGTTGTTATGCCCGAAGTCCTGCATTACCAGTTAGGATACGCACCATCATACTAACCTCGGACTTTCTCCAAATGAGGAGGCTTCTTCTTCTCCTCTCGTCTGGATAAACCCAAAAAATCTGAGTGGTCCTACCCACAGTCCCACTATTCCAACTTACCGTGTAGGTGTGCCTAGCCCACGCCTTCAATTCCGTTTTCGTTGCCTCAAACGTCTTTCCATTTGCCAGGCTTACTGCCCCGAGTTCTCGGAGGAGAGATGAAGATTTATATAGAAATTATATGTGACGAATGTTATATAGAGATCAACAATAATATACATAATTTTTTGATTTTAAGGTCGGGAATTTTGGTCATACAGTACTTTTCGCTTATAGTCATTTATTTATTATTATTATTTAGTTGCAGAAAAATCGTGGACTATATTGTTTTTTTTTTTTTTTTTTTTTTTAACGCTTATTTAACAAACAAACACATTATTAACTATAAATAAACAAATAGTCGGAATATAACTTAGTTATTATACACAGTCCCAAAAACGGGCTCTCAAGTTTTTTCTATATGATGTTACAATTGTTTGGATAATATATAGTAATTCCTAATGATAAGATTTATGTATTTTTATATAACTTCATGCAAAGAAAAATTTAAAAAAAAACCTTACTTGTATATTTAAGAGAAATAAAAACTAAAGTTAAATATTAAAACAAAAAATAATGGCAATTATTTATTGAGCTACCAATATTTTTTAATATTTATATTTGTGTTTGTATTTTTATCCGCTGCGTAAACGCTAGTATCAAATCCACTATTTTGTGTTGTTAGTTATTTGCTATATACATTCTTTAGTTTGGCTCTTCTATAAATGTGCTAAAATATAGGAATGCCAATTTCGTTTTGTATAAAACCTTGACTAACGAGGTATTGGAAGGCCTCAGGAGGTACGAATCCATTTTGTAACGTTTTTTTTACGTACTCATCACTAGCGTAATAAGGTGCCATGATTAAGTTATTTTCGTAGCATTCAAGACTTTTCATAATGTGATTTCTTATAACGTGTATAATGAAGCTATCAACTCTACAGATTTGTGCTTCATTATATAGTTTACTGTTTGACATATGTTTTATATAGTTACTACGTGAGGTTCTGTAAAGAGACGTACAACCTCTCAGGCATCTTCTTTCAAAAATTCACAATTTTTCCAGGTAAGAGGGGGAAATATTGAACCACATTTGACAGCCATATGTTAGAATAGGTCGTATTAATAATTGATACATAATTTTCTTTACGTCCGTTTTTATGTATTTTGAAAAGAATGACTTTTTATATACAAAAAAACTTTTCTCGCTTTAATAAGTTGAAGATTAATGTGATCATTTAAATATAAAAATTTATCAAGGCGAACACCTAAGTATTTTACAATTTCCTTATTTGGAATGCTTATATTGTTATTGGATTTGATACCAAAAGATTTCCAATTTTTTTAATATTATTGTTACACTTTCCAACCGGAGGACGAAAGAGTATGGTTTCGCATTTATTTATCTTAATTTTCATTTGCCAATCAAAGGCAAATCTTTCTAAGATGTTGAAATAGTTTTGAAGATTTTCATTTATTTTTTCGATTGTATTGTCAGAATGATAATATATGATATCGTCCGCAAAACCGATAATATTTTTGATTTTAGATAAGAGACCAAATGTGTACAAATTAAAAAGAATTGGTGAATTTACGGTACCTTGTTGCAAACCATTAATAATAGTGAATTTATTTGTACTAATTTTGTCCTGATCACATACTAAAAAAGTCATATTATTTATCATTATATGTATAGGAAATCTAAATTTGCATAATTTATTTATTAGGCCTGGTATCCAAATACTGTCAAATGCTTTCTCAAAATCTATTAGACAAGCGCCTGTACATAATGATTTGTTTAAGTTCCAACACACGTTAAAAACTAGTACATGTATTGCTTGAATTTTTAAGTGTTTGTATTTAAATCCAAATTGGTAATCATTTACTAATTTATTCATTTAACAAAAATCTAATATATTGGTTGGACTATATTGCTAATGTGACTATAAGCCCAATTCACATATTTGTGGTTTTCATGGGACATCGCGTAAGTCTTAAAATCAAATTTTTCAGGAGAGCTGAAACCCCATTCTAAATCAAACTATGGGTTAGGTACTGAACCTTTTGAAATTTGTTATAATCTTTAAAAATCGGAACTGGTCCATATTTTTCAGAAATTTTAAGAACCATGTAAGTAGCGTTTAAAATTAAGCAATGTGGCATCAACATCTCAAAATTGAAAGAAATTCACATACGCGGTTACCCATGAAAACCACAGATATATGCCACTATGAGGCATACAACCGAATTCGAATATAATCAGGATATTTAAATATAGAAACTAAAAATTCATAAAAATTACACCGACGGCAGGCTAATGGGTTTGCAACAGAGTTGGATACTGTATAAAAAAAATTGTTAAAAAAATAAGATAATATAAATAATATATTTCATAGCTTATACCAACGGAAATAACTTACTAATTTTTTTCGAGTAGGGAGTTGATGACAAAAATTAAGCGATTTAATTCGTAGCTCTTTAGAAGGATTGTGGTTTCGAAAATTGAAAAGAACTTAGAAAATTTTGCTAATGTGACTATAACACCAATTATTAGCTTTACTTTACCTTTACTTCACAAGGATCTCAATGTGCCATTAGTAAAAACTATTATTTAGAAGTATCCAGTAAAATATTTAAGAAGGCTTAAGTCGGACGCAAATCCACTAGCTCGAAATATTTTAAATGACAGCGGCCACTCTAGATTAAGTAGAAGAGATACTGCAGGACTCATCCGACGAGAAGAGCGCTAAACATCTACATATGTGAACAGAAACCGTGATGAGAAAAATTTTCGTCTGGCATTGGCAGGACATAAATAAAGTATTAGAATTAGATTTGATTACACAGAAAAAATTAAAAATTGTCTCTAATCATCAAATTAATGCCAAATTCATGATATCAAGCAAACAATTTGTTGATTTTGCACCTTTTACCAATATGATTATATTGATTACTAAAAATTGTGAATATTTTTTTTCAATAAATGATATTTTTAATTTTAATTAAAAATATGATCAAAAAACTTTGCCATTTCAAACAATTATTTAATTAAATATTGACAATTAATTCCCAACAATATTTTTTTTTTACTCCAACTGTGATCCTAGCTATAAGAATAATTCAACTGTGATATTTTAATTTTTCGTGATTTATTTTTGCATATATTTTTTATTAATTAAATCTGTTTTGTGTCGTTCATTAAATGTCGTATAAAACCTGTGATGTTAATTTTTTAAAAGGGATGTAAATTTGACGAGAAGACTAATTATTTAATAAAAACGAATCCCTGATGAGGTCGGAAAATACCGACGAAACGTAGCAATACGAAAAAATTAAATAAAAAAGTCTTTTATTTACGTTTAGAAAATTAATGACCTTGAAAGCCTGATTAGAACCATTCTAAAAATAACACAAAAATAATTCTACAAGTTTAAATTATTTTATGTTAAACGAAAAAATCAATAAATAGTTTTTGATATTTAATTAATATTTTATTATATTCAACATTTTTTATTTTTCGAATTTATAAAGTATCACTATCCAGTGTGACACAAAGAATGCTGACGAAGGCAATAGCACATAGAATAAATTCGAAAAATTAAAAAATTTTGAATATAATAAAGTAACTTATGAAAAAAAAAAATAATTCCCAGATTAATATTTTAATTAAATATTTATTTCAAAACAACTTAAATATTAATTAAATCAAAATCATATTTTAAATTTTTTATCAACTAAAATAATAATTGATTCAATTATCACATTAAATAAATTGAAATACTTTTTAAACCATTTTTTAATTGATAAAACACGTGTACTTATTATCAGTTCATATTTAATATATGAATAAATAATGAAAAAAAATAAATTACCTTTGATAGACGCTGATAGATGGTAATTTGGCAAATGTGACTATAAAGTAAATACTTTATATTAAATTTAGTTACTGCGGAAGAATAAACATATAACATGGACTATGAAGACGGAATTTTCGCCCAACACTTTTAGGTGATTAAGGCGTTGATTTTCTAAATATCAACGTAATTAAATAGCTTGTGCGTAAAAAAGTTCATGTTAAGGCTATGTTAAATTATGGACCGATTCTGACCATTTTTATTATGATCCGTCCTTATGACAATAAAACGTATGCATCCAATTTCATACGACTTTTATCAAATTACGTCCTGTAAACAAGCCAGCTGGACGGGCGAAGATCGATTCAGAAGCGATTACGCATATGTTTTAATGTTTATACACCCGAAGAAAACTATTTGCGAAACAGTGAATAAAATATTTTTACTTATCTTACTACAAATATGATTCAGACGTCAGCCTGTCTAAAATCAATATGTTTTGTTAAACTAGCACAACATGGTTTCGTCGAATGTATTAAACATTCATTAAATTGAATTCATTTCAATCCTAAAGGCTCCATATTTTGCCAGAAGTATAAAAGAAATCACCGCTAATTATATTTCTTATTATAAGAAGCTTTATGCCTTATAAAAAACCACGGGGACTTTTAAATTTTAATAAAACAAATGTAAACGTTTTTTTTAAAGAAGAGAAATGAAAACCGTTACTTTACAAATATTTTGTAATTAATATTTCTGTTTTACTTTCTTAATAATTCTTTTTTTCACAAACAAATTATCTGAGTTATTTCCTACAATTTCTGATAACTACAAAAGCAGCCACTTGATAACAAAAATAATTCTTTTGTTAAATATTTGCTAAGAAAAATACAGCTGCAAAAAAATAGCACGTGAAACTCTACAAAACACAAAGATTTTGATGCATTTAGAAGGCAACACAAATTTGAGTAAACAACATAAATGATCACACAAAAAAAATTATCATAATTCCCAACGAAATAAAAATCGTATTTAAGTAAAAGTAAATGTTTTCAATGTATGTGCAATTAAAAAATATATATTTTTTCTTTTGGTACTCTCTCGAAAAGTGGCAGTGGCGTTAGTAGTAGTTTGAGCTCATGCTACAACATTTCACAATTTTCATTTTATCTGCATTTGGGAATATATTTTCTATACTTTTTTTGATCTCTGTCAGCTGCCACCTCATAAGAAATAACAACCACCCCAAAAATCATGATCATCATCTGGAACAACCATCGTCAACAAAATGATCCTGATCAAAAGCGCATGTGTTACTTTTTTCTGGTATTTATTTGCATTACCTTGCAAACACATGTACCTGGAAATTGTTTTTTTGTCCTGCGCCAAAATGTATTAATAGCTAATGGGTAGTGTGTGTGTGCGTGCCTTCAAAACTACCTGGCTTTAAAAAGCAAAACAATAATGCACCTATAATCTTTTGAAATGCATTTAATTCATCCCCTTGGCCCCTTTTATAGTCTTTTATTTGGATTTAATAATTTGTTGTTGCTTTATTTTAGCAACAACCCTTATTGTCCTAGACAATTTGATATTGTTCTGCTTTTGGTTTCGGTGATTTTGCTGTTATTTTATATGCCATTAATTTTTTCCTTGTTAGACAGGGTTTCTTCTTGTTGTTTGTGATTTTCTTAAAGAAATTTCTTCCACATCTGCTAAGATCGTGTTTCTTTAGCACGTACTTTAATGATCATGACTTTTTTTAGGTATGGAAAGAAAAAAGTCGTTACAAAAATTGTTTTTTTTTTAAGATTTTGGCGCTAAAATTTATTGTCTTACACGATGTCCTGTAAGTGAAATAGAAACCGGTGTGCAGTATTTTGTTTTAGCTAATTTTTCGGCCTCATTATTTCGATTTAAGTAATAAAACAAAAGTTTTCTAATACTTTTATTGCTGTATGGAATTGAGTTTATATTTACCTAACAATAAAAATTTTTGATTTATAAAACTTGAATAAGTATAGAATATTAAGGCCCAAATTGTGTAAAACGCAATGCAACGCCAAATTTTTAATTGAAAGCAAAAACAAAAATAATTTTTGAATTTGTTTTTGCTTTTTACAGAAATTCATATTGTTTTTTTTAAATTTTAACGCCACAAAATATGAAGTGTTTGAAATTTCAAAATTCAATATCAATTCCTGTAAAAAGCAGTAACAAAATTCGAAAATATTCTTGAATTTGTTTTTGCTTGCAACGAAATTTTTGGCGTTCCGTTGCGTTTTATATAATAAGGCCCGAAGGTGTTTTGATATCACATGTTTACAAATTTCGATAAACTTGTTGTTATTTTTTTATAATTTTTAAAATGCTGAACGCAAATTTGCACTTCGTTTTTCCAACAGTTCTAGTTTTCGCGATATAGCGTTGTATAAAAAAATTAAGGCACTTTCACCACAAATAGTAGCATAACTTGCAAAGGGGTTTTATTATTTAGTAAAAAAAAGTCCGAAATTTTACAACAAAATAATATTTAGCTAGTGGAAACATTGTTTCTAAATTGGCCCAGTAGTTGCATAGATATCATAAAAGTTTGACAAAAAAATTTTAGAATGCCTAAAAAAGCAACAATAAATTTATTTTAGGCTTAAGGTATATTCAGACCTAACAAAAATATTTGACAAAAAAAAATCCAAAAAAAAGTATGACCAGCAAATTGTTTAAAATTAAGGTTTACTTTTAACAATTTCTTTCGACTACCTTATCTTTAGTTGTAAAAAGCTAATTGTATAATGAAATTAATAAACTGTTAAATAGTATTTGATCCAGCAAACGTTTTGCAAAAGCAAACAATTTTAGGTAAAACTAGTAGTAATGTGTAAGACGTCAAATTTTTAATAGGTGTGAGTGAGCATAGCTTTAGTAGCTTGTAGCTAAATGTATTCCAAAGGAATTGAAATTTTTTTATTGAAATTGGTGTACCGAAAGATGTACACCATGAGAGATGAGAGAACAGCTAAAAACAATTCAAGCAATAGATACGCTGTGAAACTTTTGATTTTTTTGTGTGGTTACTATTGCATGGACATTTCATTTATTACTTTCAGTCATGTTCTGTCCCTATTGTCAATAAAATCAAAAGTTGTGCATCAATGCAATATGTATATTAATCTTCATGCTTCTAGACAAAAAAACTGGCCCGTTGAGGTATCTTTTTTTTTGATGTTTTGAAGACAAATATGCTAAAAAAATTTTTGTTTTTGTTCAAACTTTTGCGATATCCATAAAACTAATGTGCACATTTAGAAATAATTTTTACATGGCTAAGAGATCATTTTCTTGAAGAATTTTCAATTTATTTATTTTACTGAACAGAGTAAGAAGTTCTCAATTAATGCTGATATATGTCCTGCAAGTGCCTTTATTTTCGATATAATGCTATGCCTCGAAAACTAGAACTGATAAAAAAAATTTTAATTACACATTAAAGATCTGTAGAGCATATATAGTCAGTGACGACTGAAACGCGATGTACGGTGATCATGTGTATTTGGTCTACCGAACACAATTCAATGGACTAAGACCATAAACCATAACCCAATATCCATAAATTCTTAAAACTAAATAAATGTTTTGCTTATTTATTTGACCTCAATGTTCAGCAGAATTAGAGTCAATACAAAATAACTTTATGATGACTTTAAGATTTGCGATATTGCACTGCAAAATATTAATCATAAGTTCATGATAACACTTAAACTTAGACATTACTAAGCTAATGAATATATTACCATATAAGACCTCTTTTTTATTTATTTATTCTTTCATACTTTCATTTTAAAAAGACTCACATTGCAACAACATCATCAGCTGTATTACGAAAATAAGAGACTCTCCATTTATTTATTTACTTAATTCGCCAATGAAACTAATATTTCTTACTGGTTAGTATGCTTAAACTAAATAAATCTAAATAGTTTAGTACATAACATAAAAGGAAAAATTTAGCATTCAATTTATATTTGAGTGGTTATTTTTGACGCCAATAGGATTAGGGAAATCAATAAACGCATACAAATTGTTAAACTCGGAGCCCGTTCTGCGGACAGAATCAAAATTTTTATAATAAGACCGAAAGTATTGAAGTCTTAGGGGTATATAATATCTGTTCTAGATTAACAATTTGTCAAATTTTATGCCAGGATCTAAAGCAGCCAGACTTGAATTTAAGCTTTAAGCTGAAAACAACCAGTGAGGATAAAGATGCGGGAAAGAAACGCTCTTACATCTGAATTGGATCAAATTATTTTCAAGAGCACATCCTTTTGTGGTCGATTGGCCGGTGAATCGTACAACGCATTACAGGGAAAATTCGTTTTTTGGCCGGACTGTTCGTATGTGGAATAACCTTCCTGCTGAATGAAGTCTTCCCTCTCACTTACGACATGAAAAAGTTCAAGTCGAATGTTCACAAACACTACTCCCTCTTTCCTCCTTCCCATAACCTATTTTCCTAGTTCCAACACAATGCATTGCATTAGTAGGGGTCATCCCATGAGTGCTGGTCCCAACAAAAAAAAAAAAAAAAAAAAAAAAAAAAACGTTAGTCTGGTACCTTTACGAAAAGCATTGCAAAAGCGTAATGCCATTCTCAAAATAGACGCTCATTTCAAAATAATGCTTTTGTTTCCTTAAAGTTTAAAATATAAGCCCCCATGTAAATACGTGGTACAAGGACTTTATAATATATGGCCAAAACTTTGAACAAAATATTAAAATATCAATAACAAAAGAACGAAAATATCTAATATGCAACATAAATACACATCATAATTTTAAAGGACTATTCAAGATTGTTTTCTTAGACTGAAAACAATCTTGGAGGGTACGTTTTTACATGAAAAAAAATTTAGTAAGTTTTTAGGCTTAATGAAAAAGATTTTGTTTAAAATATAAAAAAAAAAAATTAAAAATTTATTGCTGGTAGTTAAACTTCCAAAACTTTTTTAAACCCTTAACCCCCATATTCACAAAAAATATTTTTGATCAATAAACTGTTTATTGAACAAATTTTCATAGAAAATTCGTTTCATAAACCTGCTGTAAACATAAAATATTTTTTATGAATATGGGGAAAAATCTTTAAAGGAATAATGGCAAAGACAGATTTTTAATCATAGATCTTTTGATTATTTTCACAAAAGCATAATATGTTTATATAAACATACATACATATATATATATAAACTTTATGACAATAACAAAATTTTAACAAAACTTTTAAGTATTTTCTATAAAAATTGTTATAAATAATTTCGTCAGTTTTAAAAAATACATAATGCGAGTGTATTATTCATGATATTACTCATGGAAGTAACTTAAAATATAACTTTTTCGTAGACTTGCTGTATTGTAAAAATGCCGATTTGAACTGTTGAAATCTTCTAACTCATAAGAGTATCTTTAACTTTAAGACTCTTTTTAAAATACTCATTTTATTTCAATATTTTACTCTAAGCTTAGAGTTTAAGATGATCCAAAAATGTATCTTAAACTTAAAAGTTCTCTTTAAAAGTGAAAATGAAAATGAAACATTTTCAATAAGAGCTTTAAACTTTAATCTTATCTTTAAGCTTATCAAATATTTTCACTCTTCGGCACTACAAAGAGCAGATGTTTGTGACCCATAATCATAGCACGTTCTCTGTAACCTGTAAATGGCCACAAAAGAGTATTTTGTTTTCAAACAAAATCATCCAAGAACACACAAAGTGAGCATAAGCACGAGACATTTTTATATAAATAGAAACAAAAGAGAGTCATTTAAATATATAATGCATTATATACTTGAGAAATAAAAGAGCCAACTCCACCCATATAACTACATATTAAAAACGATCGATTCATTTACAAAAATCTTGCTTTTAAGAAAATAAATTCCAGGTGCTCTTTTATTAAAAAGGGGAAATTTGTTAAATTTAAAATCTTAAGAGCTTGCCAACAGTTTTTGTTGGTTTACATATCAAAAATATAAAATCTCTGCAGTGATGTTGATGATGACGATGAATTTTGTCGTTGATGTCGTCGTGGTTTTTTCTGCACTCACACATGCTTTCCTAGATTTTGTTTTTGGCTGAATCGATCGTTGGCTCTGTGTGTAATGGGCACGTGCTACCAGCTCAAATCTATGTGCAGCTTGCCTGTAAAGAACATCTGGTGCTTTTTTGTGTTTCTTGTATGAAAACAATTAAGGTGGTTGAAATTGAAGATCACTAAAGAGTGTAGAGAGTATTGCGTCTAACAATAGATGCTTTGTATAAAATCGGAAGTATTTTTATACCTTTACACTCAATAACAGTCATATATAACAAAAAGGGGAGGTTGAGGGTTGAAAAATGTTATTTCGCTAGCAGGGATTTTTTTTAAAGGATGATCCTTAGCCAGGAGTATAAATATTAAAGTGATCGTATGTAATTACATCATTCGTCTAACGAATCTTAAACGAGAAACATTTTGAAGAATTCGTAAAAATATTTTAAAAAATTTAAAGAATTTATTAGTGATAATTTGTTAAATAATTATTAGGAAACAATTTTTTATTAAAAAGAGAGAAAATATTGTTTAACTAAAAAAAAGAAGAGAGTAGTTAGTAAGAGTGTCTAGAAAAAAGAAACTGGATGAATTTTATTTTTTTGGACTTTTTTGGATTAATCTTCTCTTCATAATGGATAAATTAAACTACAGCAAATGTCCCTTGAAGAAGAGACCCATCTTAATGATGAGTAATGAAACAACTATGGATAGTGAATCTTCTCTAGAACATGGTAAGTTTCTTTAATTGTTCAAAACCATTTCTTAATATCTATCTTAAAGAAAAGTTCGAGAAATAATTTTCTTCCAAATTTGTGCTCCAAATTTCTAGATGAAGGTCCCGTTGATTTAAGCAAAGCCTCCTCATGTGCCGCATCTCCCACATGGAATAAAATGGAACAAGATGATTCTTTGTCAGTATCTGCTTTAGATTTACAACATAAATTTAGTGGTCAGAACAAGGAGGATTTGGCTCGCCGCATTTGGGAGGAAACTAGAGAAATTGCTCGAGCATTTCCTGAGGTTTTTACACGCGAAGAAATTGCCCGGAGTTTGGCTCGCCTGGGATATGGTGATTTTCCTTTACCCGCCGAAGAGCATATCAATGAAAATGATCATTCAGAGAGAGTACAAAATATAACACCGTCTCCTCCCTTACCACGCGCTGAGACATTTTATGGTGCTACCATTAAGTCCGAACCTGTAGAAAACCCTTATGAGGAAGAAAACGCTCCTATGAGAAATTTCAACAACAACTTAATGAAAAGTATTGCAGAATATGAAGATTGCTTAAAGCCTCGAAATTTTTCGAGAGAAACTTCTCCGATGGTATTACGGGACAGTGAGCCTTATTTACAACAGAAACCAAACTATGAGCCGGAAGATTTGAGTTTGCGGTCTAGCAAAAAGGTCTTAGGAGAAAGCACTAATTTACATTATGTGGCAAAAGCTTTGCTGGGATTACAGAATTTAAAACCAGAAACAAGATATGGAAAGGAAATAAATGTTAAGCCATTAAACAATAATGGCTTAAAGTTAAAGACCAGCAATGATTTGTATTACCAATGCCAGCAGTGCAACAAATGTTATTCCACATATGCTGGTTTGGTTAAACATCAACAAAGTCATGCTTTCGAAAGCACAGAGTACAAAATTATACGCAGTAATCCGGAAGGTGGAGCTACAACTCATGATTCTACTGAATTTACTACAGATCAAGCAGCTGCTTTAATACAGGCCTCGGCTTTAGCCTCTTCTCAGTCCATGCAGAAGCCTGTGGGAGTACCTCGTTACCACTGCAATGACTGTGGCAAATCTTATTCCACTTTCTCGGGTCTTACAAAACACCAACAGTTCCATTGTCCAGCTGCTGAGGGCAATCAGGTGAAGAAAGTTTTCAGTTGCAAGAATTGTGACAAAACGTATGTTTCGTTGGGTGCCTTAAAAATGCACATTCGTACTCATACTCTTCCCTGTAAATGTCCCATATGCGGTAAAGCTTTCTCGAGACCCTGGCTTCTGCAAGGTCACATACGCACTCATACAGGAGAGAAGCCCTTCAGCTGTCAACATTGTAATAGAGCTTTTGCCGATCGTTCAAATTTAAGAGCTCATATGCAAACTCATTCCGATGTTAAGAAATATTCCTGTCCCTCATGCACCAAATCCTTCTCGCGCATGTCATTATTGGGCAAACATTTGCAAAGTGGCTGCCAGTCCTCACCCATTTCTCAAGCATCGAAATCACCTCCTCAAGATGCAGTTAATGGATTCAATCACCAACAATTACAGCATCATTTACAAGGTTTGCAAAATAAATACTCTGGTCCTGCCTTCGATGAAAATATGCATCCCTTACCAGGGCAACAACATCAACAGAACATTTATTATGCCGGCAGTGTGGAAAGTAGTGAAAATGACACAGAAGATGATTTTAATATCCACAGCACTCAAATACATCCGTTTATGCAACAAATTAATGACTTTTAGGTTAATCATTTTAGGTTATATAATAGCAAGTAAGTGTAAAATAATTGTAAATTTCTTCAAAGAGGCACAAAAATCCCAGTTATTGTAGTTATGAGGTTAGGACCTGAAGTAAGAAGTTAAATGGTTCTGTTAGGTTTGTCTTTCCGTTTCTCGATTTATTTTAAACCAAAAATTTTACAAAAACAACAGTCTAGTTTAAATTACCAAAGTTAGCTTAGCTTAAAATTCTCATTTAGTTTAGTTTAGAAACCAAAAATCCAAACCAAAAATTCAACCAAAAATTAATTGAAACTCATTCTAGTTAGGGAAACCAAAGTTAGCTTAGCTTAGTTTATTTTCACATAAGTATTTTCTAAATCAGTTTAAAGCCAAAGTTAGCATAGCTTAGAAATTAGTAACGGATTCGTTCAACGTGCCAAATACTATTAGTATTTTTCAAATGTTGTAGGGTTTCACATAATTTTCATATCATTAATATTATCTCATTTATTCAAATTTATTTATTGCTATTTATTTGAAAACTATAGCTATTTATTTTCTTAGTTCTTTTTTACAATTAATACATTGCAGACAACTTAATTATTTTGTCGTACGTTTTTTTTTCATAATTTCATTTAACTCACTTCAAAGTGTCTATTGACTGTCTAGTCACACCTTATTTATTCCACTTTATATTATACTCTAACATTAATATTAATAATATTTCTTATTTTTTTCTTCAACAACATATCGATTTTATAATTAATAATATTCTATTTCTTAAACTTAGTTTTACTTCAACTACTGGTTGATATTTTATTTTTGTATAATCGTAATCACATTGTTATTTGTTATTTATTGCATTTTATTAATCAATCAATATTTTGTTATATTTGTTCTTATAAATATTTATTTTCGTATTAACTTAAAAACTTATACATATATTGTTAATTGTAGTTTTATATTTATTTATTAATTTATTTATATATGCTATTTTTAAGAATTAAATACAAAAAGTATGTAACATTTTCTATAAATCCTGTGTACAGTAGTGCCATTCGTCGTTTTAAGTGTCTTGTATAGAAAAAACCCCAAGAGTGCTGTAAATTTGTTAATGCCTTTAATTATAAAAAAATAAAATATGTTAAAAAAACTATTAATATAATACAATTTACCAATAAACTTTTGTATTTTTTAAACTTAAACATTTGGTGGTTTCCATTTTGACATTAACAAAAAAAAAATTGATGTATTACATATTCAGAAAGTTTTGCGATGTGCCAGTAAAAGCATATATATCGAATTCGTAATGAAAGTAAAACTGATTTTCATTAAATTTCATATTGATATCTATATAAAGACGAGTTTAAGCGTTTTCCTTGTACTAGGTATGTATAGCGATAATACTAGTAAGTTAGTTCCTGAATGTTCATGTAGCAGTAGCCGTATTCTGTAAATTGGTAAAGCTAAATCTCTATCGCTAAAAATCTATAAAACAAAATTATTTAACGTGCATTGCTTAATTTGGCAATGCCATAAAAATTTTATTCGCAGAAAATTTAGCTTTTAATGTCATCGCTAAAATGTTTAAATTTTGTATCTCTAACGCTAAATAAGTAGTTGTTGCTCTCTAAAGTACTAAATTTTTAGCAACGAAAACTTAAAGATGCTAAAAGGTTTGTTAAATACAAGTGTTTTTTATTTCATGTTTCTTGTAAAAAAACTTAGTTTTAATAGCACAATGGAAGAGATAACCAAAAGGGGGAGTTTAAAAAAAAAGACTGAATAGAAAAAAAATAATTCGTTTTATCATTTCGCTTGGAATATCGAATAAATCCGTGAAGCTGAGCAAATGCTTTCTCTTCACAGTGAGTTTATAGCGATTATTAACTCCATTTAATCTAGCAATTATATGTCGTCGATAAAAGACACTCATATTTTTCTAAAATGTTTTTAAACAATATATTATTATTAATATTGCGGCCAATAACACAATACACAAAATATTCCCATACACACAATTTATTTTTTTTTGTTTACATAAAATAAACAAAGTATTTGTAGAGATGCCATCTGTTGAAAATCACATAATTTCCGCATTATGCACTTAAGTATTATTTAAATACATATTTGGCAAATTCGAAATTTTTTGAGTAGAGACTTAAGGAGTTATTTTGCAAAACACTTCACCTCACTTGAAAAATATTTTCATACAAATTTTTGAAAATTCAAAAAATTTTATATTGAAAAATTTTCAACGTAAGGTGAAGGGATTTACGAAATAAGCCCCTTAATATAACTTTTTAAAATTCAGATTTTAAAAAATATTATAAAAAGTTATTGAAGAAATGTGTTAAGAATTTTTAAGGAAAACAAGCAATAAAATAAGGTAACTCTATAATGAATTGTCAAAAATTTTTAACAGCAGTCCACCAAAGCAGAAAGAAAGAAATAGTCTAAAGATAGCAAATTAGCTGTGGCGAAAATAGTAAATTTTAACTAAGAAATTTAACTTACAGAATACAGATGTAACGACATCGCTAAAATATTTTCCCTAATTTTTTTTTAGTATTTTATCGATCGAGATTTAGCTTCAGCTAAGCGAATTACAGAATACGGCTGCAGGTTCCCCTGTAAAATCGTGTTTTCGTTAAAGCTTTTCTGACTTTTAGTAAATCAAATTTGAAATAATATTATATCTACTATGTAAACACGTGGCACGATTTTCCACAACAATATAAATAAATTAAGTCAGTTGGGTTTTTCTCTGTCATTATTCTCATATCAAGAATATGGACAGGGGAATGACGACAATTAGGTAAATGCTAGGTGTAAGTAAGTTAACTTCCTTAAATCATAAATTTACTAATTTTTTTTAAGGTATTTGGTACTAAAATAGCTTTAAAAAATTCAGACAATAAAAAATTCTAGCGTAGGTCAGATAAGAGATAATTGTTGCAACTTTAATTTTTATTACAAAATAGACATTAATTATCCTGGAAAATTAAAACATTCATTTTTTAAGAGACCGTATTTCAATACTTTTAAAACCACCTCTTTTGTTTTTTGTGACTAAAAAATAGATTTTTTTATTTGAAACAAAATATTTTTTTCTATTCTTTTCAAAACAAAATTAAATTAAAATCGTTTATGATATTTACCACAGCAGTTGAAAATTATTATAAAATTTGTTCATCGGATGAAAATATTTTAATATAATAAAAATGTGTTGTAAGAAAAAAACAATATAAGGAAAACTGTAAAATAAAGAATAAGAATGTTTATTATACAGTGAAGGCCGTTTTCACTACTTACCGATAGCTTAGGGTAGGAATTATTGGCCGTATAAATAGAATTCCATTTTTACAACTTAGCTTTAACCTTAAGTGAGCGATAAGTTAACGGAAGATTCGTCCTGCGTTTTGAATTAATTAGTATAAGAAGATTTAAAATTTAGGCATTTGGGAGCAACGGTGCCACAGACACACATATTCAAGAGGATACAGCTTGAGAAGAGCAGATAACTTCTAATCGGTAATATCGATTTTCTTCGAACCTTTCAAACAAACAAAATAAAATTAAAATCGGTCCAGCCGTTTTGACTCTATTGTGGAACGGACAGATACAAAGATACACACAAATATACACAGATGAACACTACAAACTTCAAAAATTCCTCTTCTTTGGGCGATGTCAAACGATTGCGGTTCTTTCATAATTTAAGAATTTTAGTGGCTTTATATAAGAATTTTTTGTTTTGAAAAAAATTTCAATTTAAAATTTAAAAAATTTAAAGAAAATAATTATTTGACAATTTTTATTTTTCTGGTACATATTTATCGTTTAAGGATGTTTATTTTTTCATCATGATGGATACCTTTATTTGAAAAAAATATCAATATTTTTTCAATAAATGAAAATAAATTTTAATCAAAAAAGATACGAGGGCCGATCAATAATTCCGTGACTTTTTGAATTAAACACAGTTTTTTTACAAAAAAAAAAAAAAAAATTTTGTGTTTCAACATAATCTCCTTTTAGCTCAATTCACTTAGTCCAACGTTTCTCCAATTTGTGTATCCCTTCCAAAAAATAGGATTTTTCGAGGTCCATAAAATAGGCATTTGTTTGACCAATAATTTCATCGTTGGAGCTAAATCTCTTACCACTGAGCCATTTCATTAGGTTCGGAAATATTAAATAGTCACTGGCGCTAAATCCGGAGAATATGGCGGATGAGGTACCAATTGGTAGCCGAATTGATGTAATTTTGCCATTGAAGGTAAAATCATACGAGCAGATCTATGGGCAGGCATTGATGTGTTAATGAAGTTCAATTGTTTAGAGTTTATAAATGACTTAAAATAAACCCAAAGCTAATAGTCAGATATTGGCAGCGAAGCGGGGTTATAAGTTATAAACGGAATGTAAAAGACAATCCAGTGAAGTATTAAGATCAACAGTAAAATTCTCAAAACCTTGATGTATACCTACGTCAGCAAGACACTTCATAGCCAAATAGCCTTCATTTTCGCGACGTTTGGCGAGAAGTCGCTACATCTGACAAGCCTGTTCAACAACAAAAATCATACTTAAATGATACTGTCAAGAAAAATGTTATACTTGACGTTTACTATAAAATTGTATGAGAATGAGTGCATAACAATTCAAAGCTCCCGAGTAATCCCTTAAAACTTGCGATCCAATATAAGGCCTATTGCAATTATATTTGATTGCTAGTGTTGTGTTGAATTGGAAGCTCATCGATTAATGTTTTAAATATCAAACCAAAAATCGATAATAAATTTTATGTAAATTTCACATCCGACCGTCTCACAGCAAAGTTTTAATTTAAGCAAAATAATATTGTCATATAACATCTAAGATATTGCGGAATATACTAAAAATACTGACAGTAAAAAGGTATGTTCAGTATACGTAAGTAATGATCAATAAAACATGTCATCAATAGCAATATTTTCAAATTGACAGTTGTTCTAAGAAATATTTTTTTACCATTCCATATAGAAACGATTTTTGAGTCATCTTGAATAACATATCGTAATATATTGAGCTTTACATCATTCTTCATTTGTTTATAGAAAATTATTTTTAAATAATTTACGCACTAACGTTGCCATATTAAATAATTTATTTTCAATAATATCTTGTGCGACCCTTTTCCGTGCAATGTAGCAAAAATCATACCGGCTTTAAAAGAGAACTTATTTAAAACTTATTGGAAATTTTTTACTAAAATATTGAAGGCTGTTTAAATTGTCCTTTTGGGTATTGCTCTTGCAGAATTGTACTGATTTATTTCTAAAAATGTAAAGTCAAAAAGTCTTGCGAAAATAATAAAGCAATTTGTTTTTGTTTTTTCTTAGAATTTAGGGAGAATTTCAACTTATTGTAGTGGGGAATGTAAGAAAAGATAAACTTACTGCTTTATTGTAGGTATTTTGTTTAAGCATTGATATCGTCGCAAATAAGACTTTTTGTGTGTATGTAATTCTCATTCCCTCTGTGGTCTTATTTACAGATAGCTTTGGCTTTTCTTTTATTTAGGAGAACGTTTCCTGATGATCTGGCCTAAGCAACCAGTGAAATTCGCAAGCTTATCCTCCAACAATAAATTTCAGTATTTTTTTTTATCAATTATAAAAATAGGGAATTAAGCACAACAATTTTTAATGGAAAATTTAAAGTTTATAATTTTATGATCTGGAAATGGCAAAAATTTCGCACTGTGCGTTTTAAGTATTTTTTTTACCAATTAAATTTTTGGCAAACTCGAAAATCTCTGTTTGGGGATAAATATATTTGAAACTATTGCTGTAACCTATAGTATTGTATTACGACCTTTTTATAAACTTATATTTATCATATTTGTAATAATCCTTAAAGTTAATATAACCCGCAATTGACCACTCGCCGTTGACTCATGTGGTTCAAACAATTAAAACTTGTCGACATTTTGTCGTCAGCAGTTTAGAATTTTGTTGTTGTTTTAGATTTTATTATTTTACCACAATTTAAAACTAGAATACAATTTCAAGCTACCGATTTGCAAATTTTACATCCACAAAACCAACAATACCAACAACAACAAAAACTAAATCGAAAAACCCATAGCGTTTAGTTTACAAATATATTAACGTTTAAGACTAACAAAAGCAAAAACAAAAAAAAAAAAAAAAAGTTTTAAAATAACGCAAAATACTACTAAAAAATGAAAACAAAACTTAAATTAAGTATCAAACAGTACCACTGAATAAATAAGTACAGCCACTAATACTTTACGAGACATACGATTACGAATGAGTATTCAACGTTTGTTTTGTAGAAGTAAATAAATTGCGTGGACGGTATTTATTATATTAATGTTGTGTTTTTAGTTGCATTTATTACAACCACAGCATTTAATAGTTGCAACAATATACAAAAAAATTAAAAAACAAAAAAGCAACAACAACACCATCAATATTGTGTATTTAAGGTGCGGCGTCATCAAGCAGCCGGTCTATAGTAAATTGTTAACTAAGAAAATACGATTTATACCTACTTACAGACAGACAGACAGACTTACACACACAAATACACACACACACACACATTCACACACTGTGGCTATGGGTAAACTTAACTAAAGTGTGTACGTATCACCACACTTTAAGCCACCTTACTTGAGCGACTTAAACTTCCACTGCCCCCAACATCAACGTCATCATCATCCCCCACCGCTTTTACCATCATCGTCCGGTTGCTTGTGAGTTTGTTTCACTAATAAACCATGTTCGTTGGTGATTCTATTTATTGCGGAAAGAAATCTTTGAAAATCTAAACAAACTTAATCAATGTCTTAAGAATTGTGGTTTAATTCTGGTATTAAACTTGTTTATTATTTATTTTAGTTTTTACTTTTATCGTGGAGTTATAGCGTTTTTGTTTTTTTTTGTTTGAATTCGTTTTCTGTTTACAATTATGTTTTAGTTAATTAAACGAACAAAAAAAAAAAAAAAAAAAAATGTGAACTAGAGTGATTTAGAAAATAGTTAAAAAAAAATTTAAGGTTGGGTGCTATTGGTTTATTGGAAATTTATTTGAACGATTAGGAAAGCTTTGGAATTTTTAGACCTTTCTTAAGGAAAACTTAATTAGGTGAATTTTATATGTACATATATTTCGCTCATTTGCTGCAACATCGTCATAACTCAAAAATATTAGTTTTACAGGAAGCGACTTAAAAGTGTTAAATTTACACACAACGTGATAGGAAAGGAAAATTTTATTCTTCTCTCAAGAACTGAGTTTACAATAAATTCATATTAAATAATAACCTCTTCACAAAACACCTGAAATAAGCTGCATTCGTGATATCAAATCAAAATTTGCGATTTATGACTTATACGTTGTTGCAGAAAATTAGCGATATGAAATTCGCACCGTTTCACACTGGGAAGTAAGGCCAAATTATCGGCGAAAAATCATATCTACAAGATATGTATGCATCAATTAAAGGCATAGATGTAGGCTTTAAGCTTTTAAAAAATTAGGCAGCTTTTTTAATACAGTGTTTTTATATAAGAATAATTTTAACGATAACATTCTCTAGTCGGCGCAAAATTTAGATCTTCCAAACTATTAGTCTTATCCACAAATATGTATAGATGCATTTTATGCAAGGACGTAGTCTATAAGCTCAATGGAAAATTAGGCAGAGTTTTTTTTAATACAGTGGGCTCTATACACAGAAAAAGTTTTTATCAATTAAAAAAATGGTTTAAAAAGTATTTAAATTTAATTTATGTAATAATTGAAGCAATTAATTATTTTTTTGTTGAAAGAAAATATCAAATATAATTTTGATTAATTTAATATTTAAGTTGTTTTGAAATAAATGTTTAACTAAAATATTAATTATATATCAAAAAATATTAATTGATTTTTTCGTTTAAAATAAAATAATTTTATCATGTTAAATTATTGTTGGGAATTGTCATTATTAATTTAAATAAATTAACACATTGCTTGAAATGGCAAAGTTTTCTGATAATTTTTTTAATTAAAATTTTACTGAAAAAAAATATTCATAACTTTACAATTTTTATTAATCTATATAATCATTTTGGTAATAGGTGCCAAATCAAAAACTTGTTTGCTTAATATGATGAATTTGGTATACATTTGGTGATTAGAGACAATTTTGAATTTTTCTTTGTATGGTTTGTATAAAAAGAATTTTACCGATAAAATTCTTTAGTCGGCAAAAAACTAAGCGCTTTGAAATTAACAGTCTGATTCACAAAAAATATTTTGATAAATTGTAGGGATTGTATTGATGTACGCTATAAGCTCGTTATAAATTATGTACATAGTCTTATTACAGTAGGTGTTATAATTTCATGTAAGACCCAATAAAGAATACAGATTCTGAGTCCATGTTTAATTCTAAGTCAATTTGTCCATGTCCGTCTTCCAAAAAACTCCACTTCCAAAAAACTCCACAAAAAGTAATCCTAAGCAGCTTGGAATTAAATCCTAGCACAATCGGTTCACTAGCATAACAGTTATAAGCCCAAATATTGAACAACTAACCTAAAAAAAAAAAATTTTTAAAAACAAAACTATCATAAATTTGAAGCGGATTGAAACGGTTATCATGAAATTTTGCAAAAATTCGATTTGTAAGACTAACATTTATATGACGAAATGTTGTGAAGATCGGTCCATAATTTACAATATGATACATATAAATACCACGAAAAACACTATTGTTAAAAAATTAGGCTGTCATGGCTTCATAAGACCAGCATTCACAGAACCAAATTTTGTAAGGATCCGGCCCGGAGTTTACCATGGGCACCGTATAAAGCCCATTCTCGTAAAAGCAGCTTATACTTTAACAGATAATGCTATTATTTTTGAAATCAGTTTGAAGATCGGCTTTAAGTTGCAATGGACCTTATATAAAGCCCCTTACGCCTAAAACCGCTGGAATATTCTTATTGTAGTAGATTTTTGTTTGTCATAAATTCAGTAAACGAGATATCATGTGAAATGTTGCCAAATTTTGTAATGATTGGTTCATGGTTCATACCACACCGCAACAAATGTAGATATATCGGTGATATGTGGTCTAATTAAGCTTTTAATGGCTATATTAGCAATTTTGTGACAGTGGATTCATAATTTACCATAGATCCCATACAAAGCACCCTTCCAAAAAGCATAAAATTAAATTAAATCATTAAATCTTATTAATACCATGATCGATCCATAATTAAACATAAGGGCATATATAGTATCTCCTTCTAAAAATCACTTTAATACACCTAAAATTGAAGCAACATCGCAAAAAAATTGATTTGAATTAAAAAAATAATTAAATTTTCACCAGTAAGCAAATTAATAACATTAATTAAATATTTTTTGATTACAATATTTTCTTTAGTAAAATATTTTTTTAATAACAATATTTTCTTTAGTTGATATAAGTAAACGTTAAATTCACTTGATTAAATTTTTAGTTAAAACTGATTTTATTTTTGATTAATGGTTTAATTAGAAAAAATTGCGAATAAAAGAATGGTATTGAGTTTAAATAAGATCAAACTTTGTTTTATATGACTATTTGGAATAGAATCCTACACGCCTAAATCCACAGAGAGTTATAATACTATGAGGTTAGTTTTTATAAATATTCGTTCATTATTTACAGATTCCATATAAAGTCCACTCTTGAAATAATCAAACTGCCGGTGGATGGTATCAAAGATTCTGCACAGCCGAAAATAGCAATTTTACTTGTTTAGTCCCGGCTTGAAGATTTGATACAAATGGGATAAAATAATAATTTTGATATCAAATGGTATAAATTAGGAAACGTCTTGGCATAGCAGCACAGAACATGTGAACCTTAAATTTATTTTCCCTGTACTATGTAGAAGAGTAGGAAATTAGAAATATTAATCAATATAATATGAATATTTTATATTTTTCCAATTTTTTTATTCTATTTTGTACCAAAATCAGATATCAGTTTGAAATATTCTGTATACGATTAAGTTATTTATTGTAGAGAACAAAATATAAATTTGCATTTGATGGTTAAGGAAAATTGAAATTACAAATTATAGAACGTCAATTTTGAATTGGATGTAACTAATAAGAGATAACTAGCTCCTAAGCGATTAGTAAATGTTTTAATGTTAATTATGAAAAATTTATTATGTTCAAGGTGTTATATGTACTGTTTTCACAGCATAAGTGATTGAGCGCGTACAAAAATGTATATGAAAAACACTCAGTTTTTTGAGTTTTTTTTATACAAAATTTACTACACAGAAAAAATGTATTCCAAATTCATAATATCAAACAAAAAAGTTGTTGACTTTGTACCTATTACCAAAATGATTATATTGATTACAAAAAATTTTGAAAAAATATTTACAATAAATGATATTTTTAATTTTAATTAAAAATGTGATCAAAAAACTTTGCCATTTGAAACAATGTGTTAATTTATTTAAATAAATATTGACAATTCTCAACAACAATTCTCCATGTTTGAATTATTTTATTTTAAACGAAAAAAGTCAATTAAGATTTTTTGTAATTTAATTAAAATTTTAATTGCAAATTAATTTCAAAACAACTAAAATGTTAATTAAATCAAAATTAAATCTTTAATTTTCTTTCAACAAAACAAAAATAATTGATTCAATTATCACATTAATTAAATTTAAATACTTTTTAAACCATTTTTTTAATTGATAAAACACTTTTTTCTGTGTACACGTTCATCCACTTGTGTTGTGAAAAGAGCACAATAATAAAATACCATATAGCTTGGCTTAAAGGAGGTATATGGAACACATCATCAAAACTTAAACTCTGCTTCTCTGCTATGCATGTCCTAAATTTTAAATTAATAAGTTAAGCCCTTTAGAAATAGCAGATTATCATCTGAACCTTTTGATTCTGCCCACCTGTAAATTGTAATGAAAAAAGATACCTTATAAATGTTTTCCACGAAACATAGATTTCTTTATAATAACCTTAACGTTCCATTTCCTATAGTGCATTGTTATCGGCAAAGGCGGTAACAAAATTGTTAGAACTACCACCAAAGAACCTATCACAGGACTATTTAAATTCGCATTACTATTAGTCCTCTAAATGATGCGTCAAAGTAAATTTCCTCACAAATAGTGTTTATGTGATATAACATTTTACAGTGACATGTGTGTAATCCTAATTCTATATCCAGCCGTAAATTGGTTAAGTCCAACAAGATCAGAAGTGGCTAAATTTACTTAACCCTGCTGTTAGATTAGAAAAAACTTTCTAATGTAAGGTTATTGGCACATTTGGTCCATATAAACTGCTTATGTAAAAAACAAGTGTGGATTCTCCCTTTTTTTTAATCAACACAGATTAAATATGTAAAAGACAGTAGTGGGATCCCCCTTTTTGAGTTTTGTTGTAAGAAAGCATAAATATTTGCATTCATTGGTTGTGAGTTGTTTTCATAAGTTCAGACGTGTTTTACTTACGGCATGGGAAACTTTAGCGAATACGAGATACAAGAACTGCTCAATGCAGAAAGTAACTCCGAGCTGCATCTAGCTCTGTTTATCCGTTTTTTATTTCTAAAAACTAAATAGTTTGGAGTGCCACTCCATTACCTAAGCCTATTGGAGCTACGGCTGCGAACATAATCTAAAAACAACCAGGACCAACTCGGTTTGCAGTGTCCAGATGCACAGACATGATTTCAATATTTGTTGTGCTTTCCGCCTCCAATAGAAAGAATTGTCATCGTAAATACTAATAACTACTTCAGGGTTAAGTTTGTAGAAACTGCTTATCAAAGTGTTGGTGCCTTTAGCACAAAACGCAAAACAAATCAATGGCCAAATACTGTATTTGCAAACATACTTGATATATCCGCTTTGAATGCGTACATACTAGTTTCATGGGCTCTAGATGATCTGAATCGCAGGAGACTACAGTTTTTGCTGCATCAAGCACTTTCTCTGGCTAAGGTGTTTATGATGAAAAGTACAAGAGTACCTCAACAAGAGTTCTCAGCACAGTTATTGACTGAAATACGATCACCATGCATAGTTCCAGTGGCCGTCAAATAATAAAACTTTTAATTCAGGGGCACGAAAAAATAAAATGTTCCATTTGCAGCAAAACTAGCCGAAAAACATCTTGCTCATCATGCAATGACAATTATTGTAAAGCAATCTACTAAATACTTTTTTTTAATAAATGTAAAAAAAATCAAAGAAAACCAAACAAAATATACTATAGACCAAATGGTCTCTTAACCTTAAATTCGTAATTTTTCTCAGTTCTGTTTTAAGTCAGAACCTTGAATTTTTGTATATAACATTGTTTTATAAAAAGACCACGTGAGCTAAAAAACTAAGTCAATATATGTCACCTTTCAAAATTACAAGAAAAATTTCAGAAATTGGACCAAATGGGCTCAATCTAACAGCAGGGTTAAAAGATAATAAAATTATCACTTAGTCTGTGGCACCCACGTAAGGGACAATACATTAAATCAAATTATTTTTTAATTATTCACAGAAAATATTTAAAAAATTTAAGTTGTTTGCAAATGCGCGTGATTGCTAAATCCATTCCTTTTTTCAGTATTAGGAGACTGTACTAACAATTACGTGTCTTCGCATATTTTGCTATGATACTTAAACTAGGCACAAACAGAAAAAATAATTAAACAAAAGTCGAGGCCAGAAACACTTAAATAATCTGCTTGCCGCATTTTAACATGTTTTGACTTGAACTAATTCTTACAGCAATGCGTTAAAAATATATGGATTTTTGTTTCGTAATAGCAGGAATTTCTGTGCAAATACGATAACGAGTAAAAGGTTCGATAAATCGCGGTAACGCTTACGATTTTAATCGACTTACAAACCCTTATTCAGACTTATATTAAATTATGATCTTAAATTAATTTAATTACTATTACACAACAATTCACTTAAGCTCATGTGCTGTTTCCACATCACAAGTGATTGAACGTGTAGAAAAATTTGTATAATAAACACTCAACAAACTGAGTGTTTTTCATATAATTTTTACTACACGTTCAAGCACTTGTGTTGTGAAAGCAGCACATTAACTTCTTTTATACTAATATTTATTTTTCATTTTTTTTTTAATTATTTATGATTAGAGAGATCGAACGGTTATTATTCGACCGGTTTTAACCGGTTATTTTTGCTTTGCCCAAGTCGGTTATTTTAAAATGCCCATGTTTCGAATATCGAATAAACCGGTTATTTTGGTATAATAAACCGGTTATTTTAATAATGTGTAATTAATATACATTTTCCTTACTCTGGTTATAGATGTACCCGTAATTTAAGTATTTTATAATTGAATATTGGTCAAACTTAAACTTTTAATGAAGAATGTCAAAACAAAATGTAACAAAGGTCAAAAAACATTATGAACACTGTAAATACAAATCTCTTATAAAAGCGTGTGTTCTTGTAAAAAAAAAAACCAAAAACTGATCAAAATACTACAAAAACGTGCGCAGTTAAAAAGTAAGAACTTGTGCGAGAGTATTCTAAATATTAAATATATTTTTATATAGAGGTTATCTCTAGAGATAACGAACGCTACTTAAACGACAAAGTTAGGTGCTTGAAGTGCCCTAAAATGATAAGTTACAAAAGTTCTTCCATGTCACGACTTATTAATCACCTTTAATTAGCATACATGCTTGACATTAATGTGATCCAAATGAAACTTAACTTCGTACGAAGTAGTTCTAAAGAGACGACAAAAAATACTTTACTAAAATACCCTGCCAAAAGTGAATCATTGGTGAAATATTAGCCCATTGTGTTGCCGAGGACGAAATGCACTTTAAGGCACTAAAAACTCTCAAGTAGTTCTAGCATCTCTTCATGCTGAAACCAACAACATTCCGGCGGAATCAACGATATGGGAAAAATTTCTACCAGTTTTATTTATTAAAACATCAAGAACTAAAAAACAAAATTGAAGAAATTAAACAATGTCATGGAATGTTTTAAATTGTAGTCGACGAATTGACGAATATTTTACACAAAAAGAATGTTCAGTTCACTATTCGTTTCTTTAATGCTAAAACAAAATAATTTGAAATAGATAATCCTGGCTAAGAGGTTTTGTTTGCAACTTTTTAAAAATATGGTTGATTTATATAGAACATGCTTAACCGCCAACAAATTAAAACTCATTCAAAATAAATTTGGGAGAATATTTAAAATAATAACTTTATTAAATTCCTATAATTTATTTGCTTTTGTAAAACGTATGTCTAGATCAAATATCATTCACCAGTTTCTAAATTACATTAAACAATTAAACAAATATCTTTTTACAAATAAAGTTTAGTTATTCAATAAAAATTGTGGAAAATGAAGTTAAAGTTTGATCAATTTACTGGTCCCACTTTTCTTGGATTTTATCGTCAAATATTTGTTAGGTCTGATCTAAGTCATATATATGTATTTTGTTGGTTCCTTACCTTTGCAAATTGTTTTGTTTTTATTCAAATTAACGTTGTATTACAAAAACTTATTTGATTTTTGAGTTTTTATGTATTCGAATTAAAACCGGTTAACCGGTTATTTAAAAAATGCTTAACCGAAAACCGGGGTTTTTAAAATAGCCACTGTTCGTAATATTCGAAAACCGGTTATTGGAAAAAGTCGAATAGTCGATCTCCCTATTTATCATTAATACTTACAATCACTTTAAATTAACAACTTAACTAGAAAATTCCAAAAGTTATTTTAAGAAATCATTTAACTTCATTACTCATAAAATTCTATTAAGCCAACAAATGTTGGCAACTCTTGAGTTACATGTCATAGTTGGGTTCTTTAGATTTTCCAAATGTATTTTGATAGCTTTGTTTTAGCACGCGCTGTGCAATGAATTTTTTTTTCTTAATATTTTGTATTTTTTTTTATGGCTGTCTAATATGCAACATGTTTGTTATTTCCACATTGGCTTTAAAGTATGAGTTAAAAGTTTGACAGTAGGCCTGACTTGTCAGACAGCCTTTATTTCTTTAAGGCTGTGGTAAAAAAGTTGCAATAAGACTTTTTGAAAACAAAGACATACATACATAAATTGGTAGCGACACCCTCGAACAAGCCAGTAAAGTAGCCGAATTGTAGTTTGACATCATTCACACTAGTCTAGTTAATTATAACTTAACTTATGGGTCAAATGTTAAAATACAATAAATTTTGAAAATTGTGTTTAAATAAAAATTTTTTTTTTGCTTCTATGTGTGTTTTGTTGTTTGGTTTTTACTGCTAACAATGACAAGTGTAGTGTGCTTTTAGCTTTTTTTGATAAATTGGTTATTAATTTTTGGTGTTTTTTTTTTTATATTTTTGGAATTAAAAGTTATAAATTTTTAACGAAAATATAAAAAATACAATTACTTAGACTAATTTAATGTTGGTAGTATAAAATGATTTTATTATCGATAGTTTTATTTTAATGGAATATTTATAATTTAAATCGGTATGTGACTCTATGCGTTTAAAAAGTTATCATCTGCCGGAGACGCTTCAATACTGTAAGACCTGCTAACTTTAAATGTGGGTAAACTACCACCTGAAAAAGCTATGGTCACATTTAACAAATATTTGACGCTCCAGAGGTATCCACTATTTTTATTAAACATTTGTTTGATTTTGCTCTGGTTTCAACAAGACGGCCCTACGAGCCATAAAGCGCGTAAAACAATGCCCTTGTTGGGAAGTTATTTTGATGAGCACTTAATTTCACGTTTTGCGACGGTAAATTGGCCACCTAGATCGTACCACTATTTTCTCTATGGATATGTTAAGTCTGAGATCTGCAGGAATAAGCCAGCTATGATTGACGCTTACAAAGCCACCATTACTCATGTTATTAGCGAGATACCAGTCGCTCTGCCCGAACGAGCCGCCCAAAATTGGACCTTACGAATGGACCACCTCAGACGTTGTCATGGCCGATATTTACATGATATAATTTTCAAACAGTAGTTGCCATAAATTGTTCATTTAACCGATAGTAAAAAAAAAAAAAAATTTAAGGAATAGAGCTATTAAAAAAAGCTTTATAAAATACATAACTGAAATTTAACTCATAGAATAAATTCGAAAAATGAAAAATGTTGAATATAATAAAGTTGCTTATGAAAAAGAAATAATTCCCAATATCTATATAGTAAAAAAGTTAATTTTTAATTTTATGTGTTTTATTTTACATTCAGATATCAAACCTCACGATGAATCACCCGAGATACTATTTAAGCTCTTTATCCCACGATATTCTTATAAATCTGATGCACCAAGTCTGCTCTGAAAAGGCTTTACAAATATTTCTTCTCTGGGGACGAATAGTTCCTGTTGTTCCAGACGAGAATATGCGATTAGATTATCGATCCGAAAAATTAAGTGGTAGGTGCTCTTCAAGATGAAAATGCACATCTGTCGCGACACTGTACTTTATGGCGTCAAGGGAAAATATTTGGAAAATATGCCAAATAATTGTTTAATTAAACCTGAAATGCGAGGAGACTCTTAGTGACAATATGAGGCCTAATGTCTTTCCTTCATAGCACTAGATCAGAAATTCTGTAATACAAAGTCATCATTTGCTTGGGTCTTTGTGGCATAAATTTTCTTAAGTTAAAATATACAAATACCAACGACTTTAAGGCATAGGAATTTATCGGTTGTGTTGTTTATTACAACTTACAGGATGTTTTCTAGGCCTTTTCTATGTACGTTAGTTGAAAAAACCATTTACTTAGATAATAGTATTACATTTGAAAATGGTATTAATATTAAAACTTTTTTCATTACTTTTATGTATTTAAAAAAAAACTAAGCAAAATTTTAACTGTCTGGGCCACGATGTCGACCGGTATTGCACTTTCTATTTTTTTACGAGAAACAATTGATTTGAGCTCCACTTACAATTTTTAGCTCGTCAAGTCGGCCAATAGTGTAATCACTAAATGGTACTTTTTACTATCACACACTTTTTCGTTCACTAGGTCGTACTTTACACTATCACAGAAGTCTTTTGTATTTTGAACAAAATACAACCCTGTCATTATATGGTGTTGTTCTTTTTTGAAAAATCTAAACAATAATTAGATTACGGAAGCATTTTCATCGAAATACTTAAGTCTTGTGTGATAGTGTAAAACGGCCTTAAAATAAGGAACAGAATAGTCGCTGTAGTACAATGTGAAAATTTAAAAACGGCAGTTGGAAAGTAGTGTCAACAGACTATATAGTAGTTGTAGTCGGTGCAGTTGAAGTTGAAGCACAAAGTTCGAACTTTTCAACTTTGTTGCGCTACACAGCATTCGCTAGCTTCAGCTACTACTGCAACTACTTTATACTGTTCCAGGCCTAAGAAATATTATGGAATCACCAATGTCAAAATCTGCACTTGTGTTGTGGTTGTCGACGATGCATTTTGTTGGAATATTAAACGAAATTATTTCTTTGTACACCAACACAAAACATTTTTTTTATAATTATATCTTTTAAAGCAAAACCACTACTAAAATTTTATAGTTTTATAAAATATTTTTCACCAATTTCTATTCTATATTTTGTATTTACTGCTCTGTCTGTTTTTCGCTTGCTGCTTTGTTTGTAGCACAAAGTTATATTCTTATGGCTCAATTTACATGTTGTGCCGATTTTTATTTTCAAACCAGCACGCTGCAAATTTTCATTTGTGGAATTGTTTATGTTGCAATATAATTATTTGACAATAAATAAATGTATTTTTTCTTTCCTATGCTAATCCCGCGAAGCTCGCGCTTGTTTGCAGGAAATAAACCAGAGTCTATGGCGGGAATCGAACCCGCTACCCCGGCGCTAATATACCAGCTCACGACCAACTAGCCTATCGGAGCACCTAAATAAATGTATAACATTATAAACATAAAACCTGTCCACCGACAAGTCGATAGTTAGTGTGGCGCTTATGAGAACGATAATGAGTGACTTGTTGTCGCTCGCTTTAAGTTATCGATCGATATCGTGAGACAGGCTATAAAAATATTTGCTAAATTTAAGATTTCTCATTTGTAAAAGAGTTAAGATCTCGTCCTGTATTTTCCCTTTTTTTTATTATGTAATTTTGTTTTTAAATCTATTGAGAATTTTGTTAGAAAAAGTGTTGTTAATACAAAATTTTTTTTAAAATATACAAAAAATATTTCTAATTTAGTACTAAAATTTGGCTAAAAGATTTTAACGAAATTAAAAAAATATTTGTTCCCAACACTCTTTATCCTTGTCCTTTCAATTGTAGTGTATAATACAGTCTAATATTTATTTCTGTAAATTCATTTTCAATAGGTTGAATGAACTTGACTCTTTATATTCTTTGCAGTTTTAATTTGTTTTACATTCTTTTGTATTAGCCCGAGTCGAGTTCTGTATAAATATTATTTTTTGTAGGTTTTTTCTATTGTAATATATATTTTTTTAGGTTAATTGGCATTTTTTGGCAGGTTTTTTGTTTTGTTTTGTATATGTATACGTTTTTCTATATTTCTTTTATGTGGAATTGACCCACTACATAATACCACGCCTTGTTATTGTTTTCCTCCATCAACAAAAACAAAAACTCAAAACAAAAAATCGGAATAAGTAAAGCAAAGTCTACATAGAAAAGTTAATCATTTTATGTCGGTGACCATTTCAAATCAGTTGTAGTGTCTAAATTTAGTTTTCAAATGTTTTTGGTATTTAGATATTATTTTCCTTAAAAAAACATTTTTCTACCTTAATCATTCTGTATCCACAAAAAAAAAACTTTAACATAATTTTTTGCTGCACGCATATTGTTTAGTTAATGCAGCTGTAAGTTATTGTACTTCTTGGTCTTTTTAAGTTTTATTGTTGTAATTGTGTGTCCATGTTTAAAATAGTGTTGCTATTACTATTGTTGTTGTTTGGTTTAAATGTTCATTTAGTTAGCGCGCGCGTAAATTGCTATTTAATTATAGAGTGGCGTTGAAAACACCATTTACTTTTCAGATTATATTTATAATATTTTTGTTGTATTATTTTTTGTACTTATCAGAAAATTAACTTTTATTTATTTTTCTAATACATGTAAATAATTAATTGAAATTAATTTTAGTTTGTTTTTATTATTATTTTTTTCTAAAGTAAGAACATTTTTTTGGGTTTGGGTCTTAAGTCTTTTGTTAACAAGCAGACAAGTTAGTTATTTTTAAGGTTTGTGGGTTAAGTTTTTTGTTGTTGCACTAGTTTTACTAGTTAAAAAACATGTATTTGATATTTAGATACGAGTATTTAAAAATGAAAGTGTTTTTAACTTGCCAGAAAACTTACATAGATTTTTAAAATGTGTATTTTTTATTCTAAAAATAAATAAAAGATTAAATTAAATTTTACTGGCTATTTCCTCTTAGAAACGTGGTATTTATATAAAAGAAATATTATTTGAAATTAATTTTTTTTATCTCATTTAATTTCTTTGAGATATAACGTGACAAAAAAGTGAACTTTTCTTTGAAAGTGCCCTCATTGAGCTCCAACAAAAAATGCCACAAATAAACAAAAGAAACTTTATCAATGTCGTTACCTTTTTTTTCAACACCTAAAATCAAACAAATCAGATTTAATAAATACTTATTACTCAAAATTACAATATTAATACTTTATTTTAAAATCCTTTTTTTTACAGGTTGCGAAAGAAAAAAATCAAATCTTAAAAAAGAAAAAAGATTTTTAAAGATCAGTTTTTATATAAAAAAATCCGCAAAAAAATTTGGTTCTTGACTTAGTCCATTTTTAAAATTTAATATTTTGCAGATATTAGATGTTTTTAAATATATTGTTTGTAGCCCCCAGCAGGGTTGTCAGATTTTTTTTTTTTCACCTTCATCGCCAATTAGTATATCGAAAATCGCCAAAAATCGCCATAATTTATTTTTTAGATTTTTGGTAAAAAAATTCGCAAGAATCAAATGGAACTTTTATATAAAAAACAGTAATTTTGCATTATTAAAATTTTCTATATTAAGCATAATTCTAGTTATGTGTTTATATTTTAGTATTTTAAACGTTTTAAAATAAATGTCTTTCAACTTAGGTTTTGTGAGATCAGTTAATTGAATCTTGCAAAAATATTCATTTTAGCCAGCCAGTATGCAAAACTTGCAGAATTTGATTCAAAATAAATCAGTTTTTAGAATCGTGATTTTCTATGTGAAAATATGTCAGAATATGGTAAAAATTTTTTTTCGATTTTGATCGAATTTTAAAAAGTACCCAATATCCAATATTTGAAGTCAACACAGTTTTCTTAGCAATTTCATTATATGAATTATTTTTAACAATTATCTTCTAACTTATTTTCTTTAATATTCTAAGTGATATTTAAAAAAATTTGATTTTATTTCGTTAAAAATCGAGCCAAAAAGTAACAAAACTGCGACTTATTTTTGCTCTGCATCCCACAGTGAAAAATTCGCTTGATATCATTTTATTGAACCTGATATGAATATTTATTAATAATTCAAGTATTATTTTGGCGATTTGTTGCACGCATTTGTTCTTATTTATAGGAACAATTTTTAAATGTTTTCAATATAATTATCTGACAATTCTACAATTTATCGTCTAAAGCATTCACATGCATATTGTGTCTTTAAAATTTGTAAAAATTAAAGAAAAAAACTACCCGTACTTATACATTTTTTATATAAATAAAAAAAAATGCGTTTGATAAATCGCCAAAATTATCACACATTTTTTTAAATGTCGCCAAACACAAAAGTTCAGCGCGAAATAGGTTTATAAATCGCCACGCTTGGCGCAAAATCGCCACAATTGACAGCCCGGGCCCTAAGTATTCTCTCTAAAATGACATAACAATCATATTCCTACGTAAAGTAGTTTAGGAGATATTGAAAAATAAACTCAACACATTCGGCTAATTCGGCGAAATTATGACATTTTGAATAGGACAAAACTTTTGAAAAAAAAAAAAAATTTAAACCTCGTTTAACCTTCGCCTTACCAAAGATTTTTATATAGTTCGTTTACCAATACCCACCCGGAAGTCATGGCATGTTTGTAAGCGATCAGTAATAAAGGGTGGTTCAACCATAATGCACTTAATTTGACATTTCTTTGTTTCTGTATTTGACAAATTCAGCCACGAACCCAATTGAGCAGCGCTTAAAGATTGTTGAGGCCTTTTATGAAAATGGGCGTTCAAATCAAAATGCTCTTCGTGCACTTCATGATTTTTTTGGTCAGCATAATCGACCTCAGTGAACTCGTTAACAAGCAGAATTCCGCATTTGGGAAAATGAAAATCCACGAGTGATTGTTGAAAAGCCGATGCATTCACAAAGAGTGACTGTTTGGTTCAGCTTATGGGCTGGCCAGAAATTGAAGATATGGACCTGGACGATATGTGGTTCCAACACGAAGGTGCCACTTGCCACACAGCCAACGAAACAACGGCTCTTTTGCGCGAGAAATTCAATGGCCGTGTTATTTTACGTCGTAGTCATGTTAATATAACGCCATGACTTCTTTCTTCGGGGATATTTGAAAGAAAAAGTGCTCGCCAATAAGCTAAGAATAATTTAAGAGCTAAATCATGATATGTTTCGGCACTTTAAAGACATTGAACCCAGTGGTGCAAAATGTGGCACAATTGTGCCATTTGTGGCACTTTTGAATGCTTGATGGCCCTGTGGAAATCTATTTAGGCCCTTTCAGGTTAAAATTTAACTAACTACGTTAAAGTTTTCAATAAATTTTTCAATGTTATTTTAACACTGTGTCAAACACTACGTTTATCTTTTTGATCGTTTTGATTGTTCAAGGCCAAATCAACCATACAAGCGGTTTGATCTGTGATATAAAAAAACATATAAAACATGTTTGTGTAAAATCAACGTTTATTGTAGATATCTTGAAGAATTCGGACTGTTTTGATGGCTGGGTCTTATTTAAATATCCAGCCAGCAAAATAGTCCGACGTCTTCCAGATATCTGAGAGTATTTTGCTGGCTGGGTACAAATAAAATAATCAAATATATGAAAATATTTTTTGGTACTATCAAAGATATTTTGGCCCTTTTAAATCGTCAATTTGGCCCAAAACAAAAAAAACTGAAAATGCATCACTGATTGAACCTCAATTATGTCTCAGGATCGTTGAAAATAGTGACCATCGGATAAAGGTTTGCCACCGAAGCCGTTTCCAATAAATTATAATTAACATCGTGAATATTGGTTAGACCACCCTTTACAAATTTTTTTTAAATATTATTTTAAGAAGATTTCGTCATACAAATCTTTTTTCAGTTTTATTAAATAAAACAATTTGTTCAGTAAGTAAAAATTTTCTTTCAACTGAAGCAAATTTAAGAAATAAATCCGAAGTGGTTAACCGGGGGGGTATTGGTAAGGAGAAAGTAAATGCGATTTTAGAGAGGTGGTTAATATGGGACCTATGGTCAATGCTTGACCTACAAGCATAATAATATGTCATAATTTATTAGCTGTTATAAAAGTTATCGTCGCCAATTTTTATATCAATACTTAAATTCTTAAGCCTTGTTTTAGTAGTATTTGTATGGAAGCTAAGGTTCTAACTGGGCCGATGCTTTGGATTGCAATAAAACAAAAGTTTGGACCAAATTTAATCTTAGTGTCAACATAATCAGATAATGCTCGAAAGAAGTTTGTATGGGGCCTATTTAAAAAATGATTCTCACCATTTTAAATAAAATTGGACTATATACCAAATTTTATCAAACTATCTCCAAAATTGCGGCCAGCATTTGAGAAAAAAATTACATGCACAGCCAGTCGGCCACCCAGTCTTCCAGACGGAAGGACATCGTTAGATTGATGTGGTATTACTAGTGTCTAAAGCTGTTAACAAATTTACCACTTTTAAGGCATATTCAGTCTGCTGACCAGAAAAAAATGTGTAAACAAAAGAAATAAAAATCGATATTGGTTTTTAAAGAGATGTATTAAAGTCGTTTATATGACGTTATTTGGCATAGATATACACCATATATTTCAATTACAATTCGTCATATATTTTTTTAAAAAATAAATTTTTAGTAGATAACAGGACCATTTTATTAAAAAAGCCCATATACTGACAACTATTTTACGAAAAAATTTTTGATTTTCAATGAGAATTTAAGTATTTGACCAAAGTTCATAATTTACCTAAAAAAATTTTATTCCATATAAATACTTGTTTAATTCTAATCTAAAACTGTCTAAGAAAAATATCAAAATATGACCTTTTTCCTTCTTTTTTATCTTTTACCAAATATTTGACCAACCTATATTTTTATAGGTTGCTGCTGTTTACAACTAACGTTTTTCTTTTGAACTTATATAGACCAAAGTGATAGCAGGCAGTTAA
The DNA here is from genome assembly GCA_943735925.1 of Pollenia amentaria. Taxonomy (NCBI): domain Eukaryota; kingdom Metazoa; phylum Arthropoda; class Insecta; order Diptera; family Polleniidae; genus Pollenia; species Pollenia amentaria. The sequence goes on along the minus strand of OX031007.1, from coordinate 177,745,651 downwards.
CCAAGTAGTGAATTTAACACAACTAAAAGTGGTTTTAGTATCATTCTAATTGACTTGAAAAATCAAAACAACATTACAAAATCAAGTTTATATTAACCAGCATGCATGATAAGTGAAAAAGAAATAACTAGCAAAACTTAATGTCTGGGCTTTGAAAAGAGGTAAAAAAAGCTACACAACACGATGATTCATCATTGTTTACATTTTGCTTAAACAGCCGGTATTACAGCAGCAATAGCAACAATAATATTATATTGTTGTTGCCATTTTAAAAATCAGAGGAAAAAACCACATGTTGCCAGCATTCATATGCTGTGAAAAACACTAGACACTTTTTACGCTAAATGCTGATTGTCATTTGGCGCGCGCAATCAAACACACAGCTGTGCAGTATAGATTTGTATATTTTGTATTTTTGTTAGTTGGCTTGGATTTTGTTTTTAATTTTGTATTTGCCATGCAATAATCAACTATCTGCAGCATGAAAACATCAGCAATAACACCAACAACAAAACAATATTGTTGATATTAACTGTAATAGAAACAAAAAAAAAAAAAAGTTATAAAGTAATAAAAGCCGCAAAAAGTAATAGTGATTTTATTTATATTTTGACTACAATTTTAAGAAGGAGTACTTATGGCAGAGGTGTAATTAATAAAGTCTTCAAAAAAAATCTCAACAATTTAGGCAGTGCCAGCAGTCTCCGAAAGCTTGTTAAATACCAAAAATTGGAAGCATTTATTTTATAAAAATTGTGGAATTATTTCAATTGTGTCCTTTTTTACACACGTAGAAAATTACGCATACAGTCGATAATAATACGGCTTTGCAATAACTTATAAGTACGTAGAGCTAAATATGATAAACAGATATCTGTCTCCTAGTGCCGTTTGCTAACATGCACAACACCTTTTCTAAGTACAGTTAAATCTGTAAAAATCGCCAAGTTTTAATATAAGCGTACATTGGGTATAAGAATCTTCATATATTTGAAAAATCATATATTTTTTGAAAAAATAAATATTTCATTAGTAACGCAATTGCTGCCTATAATGTGAAATTTTACATCATTTGATTTATAAAGGTACATTTCAGAAGCTTTCTTTTATATTTGTTTTATGTTTGTCACAGGCTTCTCGATAAATGTCCATAATAGAATAAACCTGAAGTGCACTCTTCATATTGATCATAGTTTTATTTAACCCTCCGATGAGTGACAGTTCTGAACTTCACGGCCGCGTGAAAAGGTCCCTACGGACCTTTTTTGTAAATCATGTTTTTTTCATATAAAAAATGTTTTTTTGATTTTTTTTTTTGTTTTTATTGTTTATAACTAAATACTACATACAAAAATAATTTTTTAAATTTTTTTAATTACAATATTCCAATTTTATACTACTAGCAATAAACCAGTTCTTAGAATTTTTTTGTTCTTAGTATTTTGTTCTTAAAATTTTTTGTTCTTAGTATTTTTGTTCTTAGAATTTTTTCTTAGAATTTTTTGTTTTTATCATCATCCGTAATGTCTTTGAGTTTAGGTCTTTGTGTTCAGAACAAGTAAATTATGTGTTGAAACAATAAAAAAATTATAATGATGCCCAAAAACATGCATTTATTAGTGAAATTCAGTACAAGGTCCATACGGACCTATTCACACGTCCGCGTACTATTCTCACTAAAACCTCAATAACTCCTAAAGTAATGATCCGTTCGGCTTGATTTTTTCCAAAAGATGGGCAACAAAATACTCTTGGAATACAGAGTAACTTTGGGGGGGGGGGGGGGGGGTTGTAGTGGCCGAAGTAGGAGTAATTTCAGTTTGAAAAGGCAAAAAGGTCCCTAGGGACCTTCTCACTCATCGGAGGGTTAAAGGAGATCAAAAGTTTTCACTTATGCAGTTCAGGGAAATGACTTCAATTTGTAAATATTTGTGAAAAAAGTGTCATAAAAAAAGTTTGCAGATAAGTCTACTACTAAAAATGTTAAGAAACAATTGGTGTCAGGTCATAAAGAGATTATTAGCTCAAAACTTTTTTTTAGGTAGAAAAACTATTTTTAATTTAATATGAAAAGCATATGAAAAATATTTTTGAAACCAACCGTTTCATTACCAAAAGGAAGACTAAATAGCAAGATATAAAGAAATAAAAGTTTTGAGCCAATACCCTTTTTATGATCAAGTTGGATATGTGCTTTGCTAAAAATTTTATTTAAAATCTAAACTGTATTCATACGACGAATTATTTCCTTTAAATCTCTGTTTTTTATTCCATTTAACAAAACTCAACTCATTGTATTGGTACTGAATGTTATTGCATGATTTACATAGAAAAAATCTAAACATTATCATATGGGCAATTAATTTTTTTCCGATAGCAAATGATTTAAAGTTTTATTGAAAAAAAAAAAAAAATAAACGAAATCCTACAGTCTCAAAATTTCTTTGGAAAAACAAACTCAAAAATGTTTTGCAAAAAATATAAATTTATCATATATAAAAATCAAAATCTTAAAAAAGCTCATCAATTCCCTTTGGCTGGTGTTTTATTAGTTGTATAAATACAATTTTGCATATTTTTTTTTGTATAATTTTTACCAGCATCCGCAAATCGCTATAAACAGCAGCCAGCCGACATGACTTGACCCAAATTGTGTACATTAAGGGATATTTTTAGCTTTGCATACTTTATTGTTGTAAAATTCGATATGAAAATTTATATATACAAGTGTTGTTTTTCTTAAAGTTGTAGTTGTTGTTTAAAAATTGTTGTTGATGGTGTTTGGTTAAATATAATTTTAAAAGTTTAATGTTAAATTTAAGATTTTTTGCTTTATTTTTGTTGGCATTTTAGTGTTTTTTTTTGTCTGGCGTTTCTGTGTATGTTGAGTGTAGTTGATGATTGTTGCGGCTTCCAACTTGTGTCAAATCACTAAATTTATATGTTTTCTGATTTAAAATATATATTGTCAGATTTGCATTTAACTGCCTAAACAGAAAAAGACATACAAACATTTGGGTGAAATGCAGCGGTGTGCAAGGTTAAAAAGGTAACAAGAAAATTTTATGAAATATGTAGGTAGGGTTTTCTCAAAAGAACGAAACTTTGTTAATAATCTGATGGATTTTTTTTATTTTATTGCAATCTCATAGTTTTCTTATATTTACTTATTAATTTCAGTGATTGTTTAATTTTTTGGTAAAAATTATTTGATTGTTTTTAAATTAACTTCGTTTTTAATTTCCATTATATATGTATTTTTCAATAAAATAATTTAAAACTTATGCATAAAAATCGAAAATATTCACAATTTGCCAATATAATAATAAGACTTAAGAAGCGAACTCATTTTTCATTATCAATGTTCTCTTGGAGAGTAAAATTGATAAAGACTTAGGACAAGAACTTAGTATCCATTATTACCATGTTTTTAAAAGACTTAAGACATAAACTCGTATAATAAATATAAATAATAGAGACTTAAGACACATACAGGAACTTTTTTCTTCACTAGGGCAAACGTTAAAAGACTTAAGACAAGAACGTTATTTTTATCCTCATTTAAGTATTAAAAGCGTAAAAATCTGCATCTGATTTTTTCTTCATAAAATTAACAAAAATAATTTTTATTGAAAAATTTAAACGCAGTTATTATTTTTTTGTCGGCTTACATATAATATATATTTTTCGCAAAGATCTGAGACCATGTAAATTTAAGGGTTAAGGCATGATATAATTTTTTTCTGTAATAGAAATTATAATTTTTGTACAAAAATTATGTAAATATGGATATAAAAAAAAGAAAAATAAAATATATAGTTAGGCAATTTTTATAGGAAACTTTGTTCCAATAAAAATTATTAATGCAAAAAAACTGTATATTATTATGAAAGCTTTTGGCGATGAGCTTTCAATTAACCCTTTATAACTCAAAATAGGTGTACACATAAAATAAATACGTATTTTTTAAATTAAAAAAAAAAAATTAAAGCAGCAATTTCATAAAAACGAAGTGTAACTTACAGGCAACAACGAGCCACAAGGGAAAGCACAAGTAACAAATTTATCAAAAAACTTAGAGTAACAATTTAAAGCATTTCATAATTATTTAAATAAACTATGTTCAAACGAGTGAAAACTCTTGAAATACGTTTTCTGTTTTCGTGTGGCCAAAAATCTGCGATGCATTTCTCAAACAGTATAAGTAAATTTTGTATATTATTAATAGTTTCGTCGAATTCTTTTTCACCTATTGAGGCCAGTAACCAACTTGATTGTGGCGGACTGCTTGCGGAGGCAACTGTTGTGCAGGTTTTCTATTTTGTTTTTGCTTGGATTTAACCATCCAAAAGTCGACGTGTAGTGGTGGGTTAATTCATCATCCTACACAGAGATTCGCTAACTTCTAGGCGAAAATATTTCGATAATGTATTTGCATTCGCTTTTATAAACCAACCAAAGTAAGACATGGTAAGGCTTAAATAGTGATTCTTAGTCAAAAAAATATAAAACAGCACTCTAAGAAATTTGCTAGAGGCTGCAAAAATAGATTCCCTTTTCGGGTACAAACACTAAATTTCATGTTCTACGCAAATAACTCAAAAATATTAAAAGTTTTAGAGTTATTACTGATATTATGACAATAACCTTACGGATTCTCACAAAAAAAAAGCGAAGCAGCGATTATAAAACTATTTTTTATTAATTATTTACATATTTTTTCACTTTTTTAAAATTTTAAATTAAAATGCGAACTTTAAAGCAATAAGAAACAACCAGTTTATACTTTTTTGAACATGACATAAAGAACAGAGTGTATACTATAGTTTAAATTACCTGATAGGTCACAATAACTGTTACTATGGAACATATTGAGAGATGACCAGTATGTTGCCTGTAGTATACTATATGTTACTATGTTAAACTAGCATACATTGACCTATTAAAGAAGATCCCAGACAAATATACTTTTGATATCCTCAGGAATTTAAATTGAGAAAGTTTTTGCTTGAAAGAAACATTTTTGTATAATAGAAATCGTACCAAGTTTTAGCGTAGTTTTAAAAGATTAATTTTATGTATTTATTCGTTATTCAGTATTGTATCTAGGTTAACCTTTATGGGTATGTTTTGCATTTTAACCCCCCTCTTTATCTCTGAAAGTTACAAATGAATCCATTTGACATATCAAGATATCCTCGACATAAGTGTTTTACACGACGTTTTGTGGTTTGAGTTGCAAAATATAAAGAAAGCAATGACAATTTTCACAAGTATAACTTGCGTTAACCTAAAACCTCTAAATTAGAAATAATTGTAAAACAAAGTTAGCAACAAAACAAAAACCATCATAAGAACAAATAAGTACTCATACAAAATGTTTGAGCATACCCATGTATGCAGCTGTTGACGTACATATAATTTTTCTGCTGTTGACACAAAGGTTAAGCTTAAAGCAATTTAAGCTGCTAATACTAGTACTATGTATACTAACAAATTTCCCGCCAAGGCATAATGTTTGTGTTACTATCCAAAGTAAGGTTCAGCAGAAACATATTAAAATTTAAAACTTTTTGGACTGAGGGTTTTCAGAAAGTTTTAAGAAATATTGTCCCATTTTTAATAAATACTAAACGGCAACTTTCTATTAATGCATTTCAATTAACGCATGGTTTTCCTTTTACTTTTAGATGGAGCAAGCAAAATATGGGCTTTTCTACAAATCTGTAAAAGTAAAAAAGGATTTCTTACGAGGATTTTTCATATCGGTGATATTTTCCTATAATAGCAAAAATACCTCTTATTTAAAGTGAGTATAAGATATAAATCTATTTTGTTAAATTCAAAATTAAAATAGTTTAACCTTGCCCAAGAAATAAAATTTGTACTTAAATGAAATAGTTTTTGCTCTAATGGTTATATCGAAAGGAGAACTGAAGAGACAACAATCGGTGAGCTTAAAAAGAGCTTTTATATATTAAAGTTTCTTTAAAAAAAAAAATGCTCAAAATCTATTTTAAATCAATATACACAGAAAAAATTATTAAATTTCTCCTATCACCAAATTTGTTCTAAATTCATAATATCAAGCAAACTAGTTGTTGATTTTGCACCTATTATCAAAATGATTATATTGATTACCAAAAATTTAAAAATTTTGAAAAAATATTTTCAATAAATGATATTTTTAATTTTAATTAAAAATGTGATCAAAAAACTTTGCCATTTGAAACTATTGGGGGATTCACAAGGTGTCATAAAGTCATATGTCTTAAAATAATAACATGAAAAAATACGACTGTTGTGAGCAACCCCTCATAATTTAATGTGCTATTAATTACGACAGCACAATAAACATAGCAAGCAACGTTCTATTTATTTAAGACACCTTTTGTTTACAAACCAACAACAATATTTTTAAACCATTGTAAAATGTTAGAACATTATGACAATAAACCATGATAGCACACCTTGTGAATACCCCAAATGTGTTAATTTATTTAAATAAATCTTGACAATTCCCAACAACAATTCTACATGTTTAAATTATTTTAAACGAAAAAAGTCAATTAAGATTTTTTGTTATTTAATTAAAATTTTAATTGAAAATTTATTTCAAAACAACTAAAATGTTAATTAAATCAAAATTAAATTTTTAAATTTTTTCAGCTAAAAAAATTATTGATTCAATTATCACATTAATTAAATTAAAATACTTTTTAAACCATTTTTTTAATTGATAAAACACTTTTTTCTGTGTATTATTAATGCTATAAAACCTTAATTCGAGCTAAGCCAGAAAAACCCGGACCGAGCCTTGTTAGTTTCGATACCAGAAATCAAAGCCAAAGTATAATATAAATTTGATGACTTTGAAAATGTTACATTGTGTTATGGTACTATATACTAATACTTATTTTTCTTTTTCTAAATATTTATTTCTTGCATCTTCATATATTTTATATGAACTAACAATTAATCAGATCTTATTCTAATACTATATTTAACGTCCTGCTTGTGCCTAAAAAAAGTTTTCCCATCACGGCTTCTGTTCATATAAATATGTAGGTGTTTAGCTCTCTTCTAATCGGATGAGTACGGTAGTATATCTTCTCAGCGATTGTGCCTATATATGTGAGAAACTTTTGAGAAAGAGTGAATGAAATTTTTTATAGCCCAGGCCATTTTCTGACTTTTGTTTTATTTCCATCAATTTTTGCTGGTTCCACATCTGTCGAAAGTATAAAAATTTTTTGATTCTTCTCTATCTTTTCATAATAAGCAGTTTATTTTCGGTTAAGTCCATCCGTTGTCATTAATAATTTCCTCGTAGTAATTAGAAACTAATAATTATCGATTTTATTAAAGACTTACAGTAGCACTTGCCCTAGTTGCACTCCTCTGATACCAACCAAAAAAGTCCAATGAGAACATACAAATATGTGTAACATAAAAGTCATGAGTTTCCAAATCCAAAAGGGCTTGTTAAAATTAAAAAAACTTTAAATAAAACAAAAAAAAAAATATTAAAAAGAAATTGGTATTTAAACAAAAACCCCAAATAAAAGTGTTTAAAATTTTAAGCTTAACAATAATCAAAAGCTAAAAAAAAAAAAAAACTAAAGAGGAGGACATAAAAATTTGCAAAATGTATTTATTACGGAACCAAGTGATGCGTCGACACATATAAACACCATGATCACCGCGATGCTAAAACTACGAAGTAAAAAATAAGCAAACAAAAAAGTGGAATCCTTAAATTTGAAGTGAGACAGCGTACAGTTTTGTATTAAAGCGCGAAAATCCATGCGTTTCTTTTGTTAGTTAAAGATGTTGTTTTAAAAATTTTTCTGGGTTCTCTTGTTTTTTCTTAAAAATTGTGTTTACAGATTGATTCAATGCTTGACTTGCAAAGTTCAAGTAGAGGAGGTTGAAAATGCTGGAGAAAAAAAGAATCAATTCTGTATTTATATGAGCCACACCAAATAAAAAAATACAAGACATAAAAATATTTTTTTTTTTTTTTTTTTTTTTTTTTTGACAGAATTTTAAAGTGTTTCCAGATGAAAAGAAATTTTGGACAAAGTGAAAAGTTTAGTTAAAGTATTTGCAATTTACCGATTTGTCGAAAGTCCTTAATCTATTAAATCTATTTAGAGAATTTGAATCAGATCAAAATAAAAAATTTCATTATATTTTCGTTCCGGTTTCCTACATTTGTCAATATTTCGAAAAATGTCTTTATCCTTATAAAATTATTTTCTAGACTTTTGATTTAAGGTAAAAACCATTGCTACAATTTACTGCAACGATTTCATTAAATTTTTTTATTTTTTATTTTTAAATACAAGTATTTCACTAGACCTGTCTACGTTTTAAGATATCGATGGATTCAGAAACACTTTCCAGATTTCATCATGCTTGTGCTGGTGTTTAGTTAACTGGCTGTCTGTCTGCGATTCCATAAAAACCTTCCGTACAGGAAATTTGTAAGTTAATTTGATTAACTTTGGCACATGAGTTTTTCCAAAAACGAAGCGTATTCAAGATTTGGAAAAGTTCAACGACAGTTTTCGTATATATATAGACATGATTTTTGGTTGAATAACAAAAAGCCGGGTTAGAAACTTTAATGGCCGTTTTCTTATTAATCGATTATCTCTTTGTCCCAGTTTTCGTATATATATACACTAGGGATGCCAATCCCGATCCCGAAAATCCCGGGCGAAAAAAGTTAAACTTTGTTTTTCTTTTTAAGCGTATCCAACAATTATAAAAACATTTTAATAGGAGAAGTGCTGATAATAATTAAAGAAGAAGATGAATTAAAGAAATAAATGACTTTTGAAATGCACAAAACAAAAAGAAAAACTAAAATTTCCGTGTGGTTTAAATATCTAACTGATTCCACCAAAGCAAAAAAATGCAAAATTTAGACTTAACTCCTTACAGTTTTAGGCTTATTATATTATTTTCCGAGAACGGGCATATGACCTAAGGTAATTTATGTAGCGATTTCACGAAATTAAGTAGTGTAATTTATACTAATTAATTTTTATAATTCCTACCACCAGTGGTGAGGGGTATAAAAATGAGATTTTTATGGTTAACTAAAAAGATTGATTTTGTTAATTAATTTCGAATTCAAATTTCAATTATTCATGTTAATTCATTTAATAAAAATTTTAAAAGAATCTGACAAATAAATCAATTACTAATATGCTCTATCCAATTACTATATTAATTATGTTGTTATTAAGTTTGAAACAACTGAGGTAATTGAGTAAAATATAGACTTTATGTTAATTATTTGTTAGTTGAATCAATTAACACGTTTTTTTTTATCATATTTTTAATTAAATTAACTTTTTATTGAGAAACAAATTACAATTTAAAATTTTAGTAATCAATATAATCATTAAACAACTTTATAATATTAAATGACTTATAAAATTTTTATTTGTAAACTTCTTTTAAAGACGTTTTTTTCAATAAATATCTATAAAAATCTTCAAAAATCCCGAATCCCGAAAAATCCCGATATCCCGAAAAATCCCGGGATTCCGGGATTTGATTTTTTGAAGTCCCGTATCCCGGGATTTGCGAAAACCAGTCCCCCGATTGGCATTCCTAATATATACATGAAGTTTGTTTTTTAATAGCCGTTTTCTTATTAGACGATTATTTTTTTGTCCCAACGAAAAACTGCACATTAAAGAAATTCGGGTTTTTCAATGTCTCTTTTGTTCCTATTCTGTCGCAAAGCTAATTAGAACTCATCTGTCAGTTATTTATTTGCCGTACAGGAACAGCTAATCAGTGACTCCCATTTTTTACAAGTATTTTGAAATATGTTGCCAACTGAAATGTATTGCCAGCTGAAAAAAACAAAATTGCTAATGGACAGTTTATCGTTATAATACATTTTTATCGACATTAAGTAACAGGCAGTTTGTTAACACAATTTCATTTAATATACGGTACTTTTTGATTTGGTTAATGATCCGATATCAGCAACACATTTAAATTCATAAAAAAAAATTTAACAAGCACTTGTTCTTTTATTACTCTTTGCCTCAACGTCACGCTGATTCCCTTATAATTTTTGCCATGCGATAGGTTAGAAATTATAAAGAATTGAGGAGCAAAGTATGTTTATCAAACACACCCTTCTAGGCTGCTATTTAACTCTTTAGGGTAGGGCTCTCTCCACTCATCCACCCTAAACTACCTAAAGCGTATTTACCACAGGTATCCCAGCCAGCTTTTTTAAATCATATTAAATCAATGCTTATAGTTAATTAATATACTCAGATAATTTTCAAATTTTCTAATGGAAACAGTGTAAGTCTGCCACAAAAAGTTTTTTTTTTTTTTGAAGATTGTTAAGAAAAGAGTCCGTATATAAATATAATGCCCTAAAGCTGAATTATTTAAGCCGACGAATTCAATTAGAGTCGGCTATAAGGCGGCACAAGTGACTGCGTTGTTGTTGATATTGTTTTTGTAGAAGTTTTATAAAATTTTTTGTTTTTAAAGACATTTTGGTGCGTCTTTCATTCATTCATTACAACCATGCAATAGTACTGGTGGTGTTCGCCATCATCATGATCATCATCAGTTTCATTATGATTCTCATTATTTTCATCTTTTCTACGTCATTTTAATCGTTCGTCGTTTATAAACGTGTTGTTGTTATTATTGTTGACACTATGGCATCCTCTTTAAATTTTACAATAACTGACGTTTTATTTTATTGCCAGAATCATTTTCAACAACATCAACTCCAGCAAAATCAAAAAAAAAAAAAGTTTTTATTTCTGTAAGTTTGACTTTTTGGTGTATTTATTCATTTAAAGTTTATTTTTGCGTTGGCGCATTTTTAGACAAGTGATTCTTTTTCAGCCCTCGTCTACTTGATTGTTTTATATTGTTGTTGTGTTATTTTTCATCTTCTTTCGGTTTAAGTTTTTGTATGATGATTTTTTTTTTATATCGCCTAATTTTTCTTTTACATGTTCATCGAAAAGTCTTCCTTCCTATTATGTACTATATATATGAAAATATATGTATATATTTCTTCTAGAAGAGACTTTTTATGTTCTTAGATCAAGTAACTCTTGTTGTATCTTTAATATAATTTGTTGCTTAGTTAAGGCTTTTTTTATTTTGTGGCATCATTTTGTACATTGTCTTTTTGTCTCATTTCTTTATGGCTGTTAGGTGCGGTTCAGTTTTGTTTTGTTGCCATATTAAGTTGAGCTTTTATTGTTAGTATTGTTGCTGTTGCATGTCACAATCACTTGTACGAAATAATGCTTTCTTTTGTGACACTTGGCTTGAATTTCTGTGGCAGGAAACAGGAGTGTTATGCAAATTTAATTTTTTTTTACTATATATCAGATGTAGGTCAATTATTTAAAAATTCTAAATTATATGTCAATAGTATTAACTATGCATAAAATATTTATTTAAAATGAAATTTTTTGTATATTTTATGAAATTTATAATTAAATGATTGATTGAGATAAGTAAGGGAAATTCCCTTAAATAAATTTGTAGGCTTGGTATTATGGATTAATGTTGCAATTTAAAAAATTTTAGGATTTAGCAGTAGTTTGGCATGAAATATTCTTTCCAATTCGGTTTCTTCAGGCCATATTCTTAATATGGCTCTATGAAAACAATGTGGGGCTATCCTAAGATCTGACCTCTTCCCATTCCAAAAAAACCGTCAATCAAACCAAGGAAAAGCTTGTTAAAAACTATGGGGACTCTGCACCATCGATTTCAATGGTAAAAAAGTGGTTTACTGACTTTCGTTGGTGTCGCACAAGAACAAATTACGCTGAATTATCTGGACGGCCAATTGAAGTCAATACACCCGAAGATGTCGAAAAAATTCACGATATGGTGTTGGCCGATGGAAGAGTAAAACTGCGTGAGATGGCATTTCATATGGCAGTGTGGTTTCGATGTTAAATGATCAGCTGGGTTTAAGAAAGCTGTATGCAAGATGGGTGCCGAGTTTGCTCTCAATGGAGCATAAACGTAATCGTGTGACAACTTCAAAGGATTGTTTGGAGTTTTTTAACCGCAATTCGAATGAGTTTTTGCGGCGTTTTGTAACTGTGGATGAAACATGGATCCATTACAACACTCCGGAGACCAACCAGCAGTCTAAACGATGGGTTTCTCCGGGTTAACCGCCTCAGAAGAAGGCCAAGGTAAGTTTGTCGGCCAATAAGGTGATGGCATTAGTTTTTTTTGGATGCACGCGGGGTAATCCACATCGATTACCTTCAATAGAGAAAAACACTAAACGGCGAATATTAAGCTAACTTATTGGACCGATTTAATGAGGATTTAAAAAAAACGACCCCATATGCCCAAAAAAGTTCTTTTTCATCAAGATAATGCATGGGTACATACGTGTGCAGTCTCAATGGCAAAACTACATGAATTGGGCTACGAATACCTCATCCGCCATATTCTCCGGATTTAGCCCCCAGTGACTTTAATAAAACATTTGGTCAGTAAAGAAAAGGATGACCTAGTCAGACTTTTGTTCTTTAGTTGATTATTATCATAATTATAATAACCGAGTAGACTACAGCCTGTCCATAGTGAGGAAATTATTGCACCTGTATCTGAGAGTGTAGGAGAAAATTGTGACCATATATAACCATCAATGGCATGCACTGCCGAGCCATGATAGTGCTGGCAATATTTTCCTTTAGCAAAACACGGCTTCGGCACATACGGTGTGTGCAACAATGACCTATTTAAGAAATAATTTTATTTTCGCGTTTCGGGCATGTTAACTGGCCGTCAGGATATCACACCTCTGTATTTTTTTCTTTAGGGTTATGTTAAGTCTTCTCCAGCTGATACTTGACATTTGAAAGCTCGAAAGATCAATTTAAAATAGTACCTTCCTAGTGGACTACACACGAAGTATTCGCAGCCGACATTTGAATGAAATCTATATATAAATCGGCAAAGGAAAAACAGCTAAGAACACTTTCCTCCTCTGTTTGTCAACCGATGTTAACAAAAAATACCCCATTTGAGAGGTACTTAGTTACAGATATATACACCAATACCCCGGCTTGCTTCGTTTGTGTTTCGATGTGCGCTAAAACAGAAAGAGAGGATTTGTCGTTGGAGCCTAATGCAAATATGTATGTTAAGGTTTAGTATTAGTTTCAAATTGCATTTGTGGAAGTGAAGTTAAATCTAAATACTTCGGAATAATGACTCAAACAATAAAGAAAATACGCTTAGAACAAAAACCGCAAATTTTGCAAAATTCTAAATCTGGGGAAAAGGCTGTTGAAATTGCAATAAACCTTGGACTAGAACATTCTACAATAAAATTTATTTGCTGTTCCAGAGACGGAGATAAAACTAAAAACTTTACTGAAACCGGAACATCGTTACAACATATACATGTTACAAAAATGAGAATTTCTTTAACCCTGAAAAAATGGAGCCATTTCTTACCATTTGGATTGAGGATCAATATAAATAACTTAAAAGGATTAATATAAATAATTTGAAGATCTAAAGGAAGGAATTTATCCGTTGTTAAGTCTATCAAGTCAAAATTTATTTTTTCAGTTAAAACTGAATCTTGGAACTAATAAAACGAAAATCAATACAAATGTATTGAAATAAATTAATCACCTTTAAATATTCCGTTCCATTTCGCAGATTTTTTGCATTTCACTACTGTCAGCCAAAGTTGACTTATATTTTGCGTACGTTCGTGACCACATGTTTTTCCCCTATTGTAGTTCTCAACTCAACGCAATTTGGTTGTCTACGATTCGACCCAACTTTTACACCACCAAACTTTCTTTGTTAGTATTGTGAAACACAACTATTCTAGTTGAAATTTTAATGGCGTTGCCAACTTAAAATATCAAGTTTGACAGAAAAGCAGAAAAATTACGGTTAAAAATATCAAAAAAAATATATTACAAGAAAAAAAAGTGTCTTTATAATATGTTAAAAATTAGTATAAAAGTATGCTCCAAGGAATTTTTAAGGTGATTAAAAATAAAAAAGAGTCGACACAGTATTAAAAAATTAATTTTTGCATGACATTTTTTTTTTTATCAAAATAAGTACAGTAAAATTGAACTTATATTTTGCAACACTTTATTTTAAAAATATTAGTTCTTTATATTGCAAATCAAGTCCAAAAAAAAAAAAAAAATTTGTTAAAACAAAAACAAATAAAAGATTTACCACCGTATTCATAAACGATTATTAAATAAATTTTTATTAAGTACAATTTTCATAAAAAATTTGTTTATTTCGTTATTAAATTAAAAATATTTTTATGCCAGTTAATGTTTAGGACCAAAACTATAATTTAATTAAAATATTTCAAAAATCGTAAAGAATATAATTATATTCTTATATTTTTCTATTTATATTTTGCAACGTAGTGTACACGTTGCCATTCTGGGGAAGTTTTAGTCAGTGGTCCAAAGCTATTTAATTCTAGCGCAAATCCTTCCCATATATCTCTATAGTTATTTTTAGTCATGCCAAATTTTGGTTTTTCACGAGTAATCACGAGTAATTGTGAATGTATTTAATGCTGTGAAATTCTAATAGTCAGCAGAACAAATCTTTCTACTTACGGTTTCTCCATTTTTTATTTGCTTTTTTTTGCTTTGAAAATTCAAGTCAACTGAAACTGAAAAGAACTCAAGTACTAATAAGCAATTGACCAACACAACCAAAAAATTGTTGAGTTGAGATTGGCAATGCGAATTTATAAACGACGACCAAACTGTTTAAGTTGCCAACCGCAATAGGGGCAATTATAACTATCATAATGAAAACATAAACTCGATGAAATCCATATTTTGTACTAAACATAGAGCTACCAAAATGCTATTAACTCGCAAAAAAAATTCTAGGAAAAGTTTTGATTTCTATATTATTTGTACATCGAGAGCGTACGAACGTACGATCGTGACCCCAGAATATGCCCATATACATACCACTAGGCCACTTGTTATTATGGTAAGGTAAATGTCAAAGATTGTTATATCGGGCAATAATAAAATTTCAACATCAATTTCAATTAAAAAAAGGCATATAGTAAATGGACCACCGTTGATTTGTTTTGTTCAGTTTAAAGAGGGAATGCCAGCAATTAGAGGAAAAACAACTTTAGTATATAGAAAATATTAAAATTTTTTGAAATCAACATTTTTTCTACCTCAAATGGTATCAACACTCTTGAATCATAATGACAGGTGAAATTTGTAATGAAACTTCGTGAAACCATTTACCCATTTTATCTTATTTAAAATACATTAAAATTGTCATATAAAGCGTGATCCATTTCGAGGTTCCCTACTTTTTTAAAGAAAAAAAACACAGAAAATTCAAATTTAATGGGGAATGTTTATTATCATTTGAAATAACTTTCTTTGGCATTTATTTTTTGAAGATTATGTCTATCAAATGCTGGCCGTTGCTACGTCGCAGATGGTCCATCCGTTGATTCCAATTTTCGATGACTCGTTCGAGCATTTCGACTGGTAACTGGCGAATGACACGCGTGATGTTTTTCTACAAGGCCTGAATCGAAGCGGGTTTGTACGCATAAACTTTAGACTTTACATATCCCCACAGGAAAAAGTCTAACGGTGTGATATCACACGATCTTGGTTGCCAATCTGTCGGCCCAAAACGTGAACTTATGTGCTCACCGAAGTGTTCTCACAATAAATCCATTGATTGATGGGATGTGTGGGAAGTGGCGTCGTCTTGCTGAAACCAAATGTCGCCGAGATCACGAGCTTCAATTTCAGGCATAAAATAGTCGGTTATCATGGCACGATAACGGTCCGAGTTGCTGCGAACGGCGCCGAATCGACTCTCCGCGGTCTTCGTGTACACTCTCAGCTACGGCCGCTATATTTTCTTCACAACGTGCTGGTTGTAGTCTATTCGGTCGAATATTATCCAATAATGAATGCTGCGTCTTAAAATGGATGATGGTGTTGCAAATAGTACGCTCAGTAGGCCGATTATGTTGACCATAAGTTGAGCGAAGTGCACGAAACACATTCCTAACAGAACGTGAATTTTCGTAATAAAGTTGAACGATTTGTAAACGTTGTTGAGGCGTAAGTCTTTCCATTATGAAATGCCAAACAATACTAGACAAAAATAACATGACAGCATGACACGATTCACACTTGATCTGTCAAAAAAAGGCCATTGAAAAAAGTATCTCTACTTGAATCGCCCATTATAAATATTGGAAAATTTTGTAGCTCAATGTATGTGATCGCAATCGCACTAACACTTTAATTTCGTGAGACATGTGTTTGCACAGAATGTGAATGACATCTTTTCTATACCAGAAAAAATTGTCATCTAGAAATTATTTTTATCAAGTTTTATTTTGTGAAGCCTTTCTTCCAAAGTTAATACTTCAAATGGATCTAGATATACACAGTGCAGTCTTCGATTAATATTTTGATGTGTAAGATGCTCGATGAAAAAATCAATTAACCCCTAACTTCTTTATAAACAATAACTGGCTGTTTGTATCAAAATCAACCCCTTTTGCTTTCTTGAAATCCGTAGACCATCTTTAAACGTTTCTTCGTTTTTTTTTTACTTTTTTAAGGTTCTATTCATTAAACTTATAATTGATTATCTTTTTTATTTAGTTAAAATTGTTCAGCTTACTTTGCAAATTTCATTATATTAATTATAAAAATTGTTTCCATCTAATTATTCTCCATGAAACGAATTCAAAAACTATAATCAACTTTAATTATACATATCATGTTATTGTAATAATAATTATTATTTCCAATTGATTTTTAAAACAAAAATGTACCATAACCGATACCTTTCTGCAAGTACCCGTAAGTCAAAGTTATACAAAAAAAAAAGGAAGAAAAAAATACAATCTATGCACTATCAACAAAAATTCAATCAATCATATTAAGTTGTAGTTTTAATGTTAAAGTTTTTATAACTCTCAGTACTTGAAGCGTGGGCTGCTGTATATGCTGAATACAACACAATCATACGCTACATACAGATTTTATATGTGGCTGGCTGTGATCTCAACAAATGGTTAATATTGTTAAGTAAATACGTTAACATAATGTTATTTTTCAGGCCAAAATAGAAGTACTGATGCTGGTGGTACTACAAAATTTCGTACGAACTCTCTAAAATCTAAGTTAATTAATCAAAACCATAATCGAACAATAATCAAGTCAAATGTAATTGAACTGAATGTAGTTTTCTTTGTTTTTGTTGTCGTCTACAAGATATTGAACTTGATGAGAAAACGTCGTATTACGTGATAAAATGAAATTTACGTTGAAAGAAAAAGGGATGGAAAGATTTTATAATTTCTTTTTCAGCTTTGAAAAACTTTAGAATGGAAATATTTAAAAGGAAATATAAATATATCTCCAAAGTACTAAATGTGCAACAAAAAGAAAAGAATAGACGATAAACTCGAGTACTAAAAGTTAGTTGTACCAATTATCATTACGATACTTCCGATATTTTAAATAAGGTTTAAATTTGCTTTATTAAAAAATACGAGTTCATGTGAATAAACCCCCATATTTATAAAAAATATTTTTGATTAATAAAAGATTTATTAAACAAATTTTCATAGAAAATTCTTTTCATAAACCAGCTATAAACCTAAAATATTTTTCATGAATCTGGGGGTATATTTATATATCCCTTAGATGTCCTACATGGTCTGACCAGACAATTTTTGACTTTCATATGCAATATCTTTTTTTTAGCAAAAGTATTAAGATACGAAGGCTATGAATTCTACAAGTAAGTAGTGCTGCATCGAATAAAAATTAATTTGGGATCATTTAGAACATATTTAGGGCACGAAAACCCTCCTACAAGAAAAAGTTCGCTAAGTACACCTTATGGTCTGGCTGGACCACAGGTTAATTTTTTTAATAATTGCTTTTGCACTGACAAAGTTTACTTTGCTAATTCTGCTAAAGTGTCTTCTGTTGTTGGATTGTTGTTGTTTTTTTTGGAAAAGTAAACCGATCTGTTATTCTAGTGTTGATTGTGCTAAAGATACGTTTTGTGGCACAGAAACTGCATTGACGTTTGGTGAATCGCTTACCTTAAATATTTTGTTTGCGAGTTTAGCTTATTTGTCAAGAGGTTCACTAATTTTTTAAGTTACTATACGCACATTTGATGGTAGTCGGCTTAATCAGACATATTTAAGAATGTTGTCGTTCATTTCGTTGCGCATACGTCGTTAAAATTTTGGGCTAAAGTTAATTTTTCTCGGATTTCAACAGTTTTTAATATATCCTTTTCCAGGAATTTAAACAAGAATTCCGTTATTAGGAAAAAATTGCTTTATATCACTTATGTATATATCCAAACAAAAAATATGTGAGAATGCAAAATTGGTCTAGATATATGATACCCTATACCACAGTATTTGCCGACAAATTTTCTAGATACCCTATACCACAGTATTAACCGACAAAATATTCGAGAAGATATATTTTGGACGCATGGGCAATGATTGACCCTTCAATACAAAATTATGTTAAGATGTCAAGATTCATAGAAGAGACCTTTGTATCGAATATTACCTAGAAATCTACATCTATATAAGTTTTCTTCATCTTACCCTGCCTTAACACATGCAAGTAATTACTTGTAAGTAGAGTACAAGTATTAACATCAAAAATGTCGAAGAAATAGTCGAATCTAATACAAGTTGCATGAATGTTTACATAGTCAAGTGGAAGTACCTTATAAATTAGAGTTACGAAGTGCAAAACAGACCTTCATTTCAAACAAACGGATGACATTAATAATTATTATTACTTTTTCTAATGAGATTGATGTTTTAAAATTAAATTAAGTGTCTTCTTATATATATTTGCAAAAAAGCCAAGAAATATTTTTAAATATACTTAAAATGAGATAAAATTTAAAATAATTGTTTCCGCTGTTTAGGTTTTTGACATTAGTTTAATGCAAGTGTCGAAAAATCACTGTCTAAAAATATCTGGCAAGCTGTCTGCAAGTTCGAAAAAGGGGGTGGTGTAAGCGAAAAAGTGTGAGTGTATTGAGTTTTTCGAAATTGCACTTGCATGTGTAAAGGTCACGTTAAAGACATTTTAAAAAGGGGGTATATAAGTAACCTACGGTCTATTCTGGACCTATCAGTCCAAAATGATATGACATAATGGCGAATATGAATATCATGGTCGGCCAATTTTTTACCAATACCAACATTAATAAGGAAGTTATGGCATTAAAAGCTTTTTTCGGTAGTTCTAAAGATATTGGAGCTATGATCAGTTCTGGACCGATTCCCATAAAAATTGGTACAGTTATTTAAGTCGCATTAAAATATTATTTTCAACCAAATTTAATCTTAATACTAACATAATAAGATGGTTTATGGGTATAAAGAGACTTTATACCGAAAGAAACTTACTATGGAGGATATTACAAAAAATTAACTTCTTTATTTTTAATTCCTTATCACAATGAAAACGCACATACCAAATTTCATTTGCAGAAACTTTTCATGGACATACACTATTCCAGGAGACGGCCGGACATCGTTAGATTACTAAAAAAAGGAAGTCTAAGACGTTTTCATCATACAGCATTAACAATAAAAAGTACGAAAAAACAGAAGTTAGGATGAACATGTAAATTAATTAAAAATAGATAATCATTCATTCAAAAGCAAATTTCGATCTACCAAAGTGAAATACCATTTGGTTTAAGGATTGATGTTTGGCTATTGACGTCATCCGGCTGCAATAGCCGAGTGAGTAAAACGGCAAACCCCACCGACGAGATTGTGTGGTTACAATCGAAACTAGTCTGGGCAACCTGTCCGCGAAAGCCTGGGTTCAAATCTCAGCGCAGTCAAGAATGAACAATTATCAATAAAATTTTAATTAATTTCATGTTGTAAAATTCCTGTCTTCATAAAAATAATTTAAGGAAAATTAAATTCAATGAACTTAAGCGTAATTAAAATATCTAAATTTGGATTAAAAACCATTAACAGTTCAATAAAATAACCACAATACTAATGTAATTCTGAAATTATTTTAAATTTTCTTTTTAAACTTGATTACAAAGACGCTTAAATTGATCGAAAAAAATATTCTGGTCAGAAAATGTTAACCCGTAGATATTGCTATGGGTCGTTGCATTATAATGCTCTTGCCTCTTAACTTACCTCAACATGATCCATGATTTCCTATGAAAAAAAAAAAACATATCTCAACACCCTGTACACACCCATAACAGTCTACATCATAGACAAAAAAAAGTTTTAAATAAATTCAATTTTCATAAAAAATTATTATTGCAGGTTCAGGTGTCAGTTTAAGTGTTATTCAAGTTTTACGACCTCATAAGTAAATGAACTCAAAAGATAAAAATAAAAATAATATTTATAAATATTATTTAAATTTATTTTTATTTGACCTTTTTATTCTAACATAAAAGAAGTAATTAATTAAGCTCGAGGTCCAGGTTTTTGTTTTTATAAAATCATATTTTATTTTTCCAATATTTCGCTACAAAACATCGAGTAGCATCATCAGGGTTAAAGCTACAAAAATATAAAAACACATGAATACAAAACATCAATAACAATCAAACCAATAAGAAAATTACGCACAAAACAAAATATATAAACAACAAAAAACAATCAATGCAACAAAAACATGCTTACATATAATTTTTAAAATTCAAAAACAAATCGTTAAAAAAGTAGTTATCACTACTTATTCTGATATTGCACTGACTATAAACTATATATTGCACTGTATGTATATTAATTATTGCACTGTGTTTTTTTGTTCTTATTAACTAAATGACGATAGAAATCTGCACAGTTCTCTGTGAGATCAGCCTTAAAGTTAATTCTCTCCTTTGTTGGTGTGTTTATAATGTGAAGTACTTCTAACATGTAGCGTCGTTTGTAATTATTCTCACTGTCAATAACCCGTGCTCCATCAAAATCTGGAGAGTGATTTTTAACTGCACAATGGGCCGCTAATGCTGTTTTATGTGTAACATCATAAGTTCGAGATTTTTGGTCTGATTTATGTCCGGATAATCGTGTTTTGAATTTGTTTTTTGTTGTCCCAATGTAAACCATATTACATTTATTGGTATTGTTGCCATTACAGGGTATTTTATATACAATATTAGATTTTTCTAGGTTGTCAATTTTGTCTTTTGTCTTACTAAATAAATTCCCTAGTGTATTAAAGGTTTTGTAAGCCATACTGTATTTTTCTCCATTAAAAAGTTTTGATTTTTCAAAACGTTCTGATATTTCTGGCACATAAATTATGGATTTGTAAACTTTTTCTTCTTTGTCTTTCTTTCTTTGAGCCTTATCTTTTCCATATTCCCGAATCAATTTTTCGGTGATATTTCTTGGAAAATCGTTAGAATGTAGAATGTGTCGTATTTTGTTCATATTCGCATTCTAAACATCCTAAGAAAATAATTATCAACACCGCAAATAATCTGATTAAGAGAATATTAAATATTAGTGATAGTGAGTTTCACCATGCGAATATGAACAAAATACGACACATTCTACATTCTAACGATTTTCCAAGAAATATCACCGAAAAATTGATTCGGGAATATGGAAAAGATAAGGCTCAAAGGAAGAAAGACAAAGAAGAAAAAGTTTACAAATCCATAATTTATGTGCCAGAAATATCAGAACGTTTTGAAAAATCAAAACTTTTTAATGGAGAAAAATACAGTATGGCTTACAAAACCTTTAATACACTAGGGAATTTATTTAGTAAGACAAAAGACAAAATTGACAACCTAGAAAAATCTAATATTGTATATAAAATACCCTGTAATGGCAACAATACCAATAAATGTAATATGGTTTACATTGGGACAACAAAAAACAAATTCAAAACACGATTATCCGGACATAAATCAGACCAAAAATCTCGAACTTATGATGTTACACATAAAACAGCATTAGCGGCCCATTGTGCAGTTAAAAATCACTCTCCAGATTTTGATGGAGCACGGGTTATTGACAGTGAGAATAATTACAAACGACGCTACATGTTAGAAGTACTTCACATTATAAACACACCAACAAAGGAGAGAATTAACTTTAAGGCTGATCTCACAGAGAACTGTGCAGATTTCTATCGTCATTTAGTTAATAAGAACAAAAAAACACAGTGCAATAATTAATATACATACAGTGCAATATATAGTTTATAGTCAGTGCAATATCAGAATAAGTAGTGATAACTACTTTTTTAACGATTTGTTTTTGAATTTTAAAAATTATATGTAAGCATGTTTTTGTTGCATTGATTGTTTTTTGTTGTTTATATATTTTGTTTTGTGCGTAATTTTCTTATTGGTTTGATTGTTATTGATGTTTTGTATTCATGTGTTTTTATATTTTTGTAGCTTTAACCCTGATGATGCTACTCGATGTTTTGTAGCGAAATATTGGAAAAATAAAATATGATTTTATAAAAACAAAAACCTGGACCTCGAGCTTAATTAATTACTTCTTTTATGTTAGAATAAAAAGGTCAAATAAAAATAAATTTAAATAATATTATATAACGGAGAGCACGCCGTATATCAACATTAAAAATGGTTTACAGAAATATAAAAAGAAACCCCAACATCAGATCGCATATCAACAGATACAAGACAATAAGAAACAGATTATTAAAACTAAAATCGTCCATAACTTTTCTTATACGTTGCAGAAATACAGGTATTATGCCAACATTTATTAAAAATTCTACCAAAAATATACATAACATTTTTGAGACAAATTCACTCGTAAAATCTGAAATACATGGAAAGCTTACAAAATACATTCAGAACTTTCACAGTAAGATTCTTAATTTACTAATTAAATTTAAGCATAAACTTTGTAGACTTAATGAGAAAGAAAAACACAGGATTAAAATTACAATAGATGAACAAATAACGGAAAATGAAGCCAATGATTTATGGAACAGTGAGGACATTTTAACGAGAACTATGAACAAACACTTAAGAGAATCACACAAAGAAAAGTTTGAGAAGCTGAAAATACTACAGAGGCAAGAACTGGAAGTTAAATTTAACAGAAAATGGTTTGTTAATGAAACAAGGACGAATATACCAGACGACATACAATGGTTATTTTCCCTCGGACAAAAATTTGCATTACCTGTGGAAAGGGGTGTTTTTCCTATGCTGAAATACATCGCAGACGGAGAAGATTTTATACAAACACTTAATGATAGAGAAGATCAAGATATTGCCAGATCGAGATTCACTTCAATAGTAGATAATCACATTAATAAAATTAGGATGAACAATAGAGACAAATTTATTTTGAACATTATTAACCAAGCCAAAAGGTTTTTAGAACGAAACGGCAACATTTTAATTTTGAACGCGGATAAAGGGAACACAACGGTAGCTTTAGAAAAAGAGGATTATGACAATAGAATGAGACGGATTATTGGTGATATTATGACTTATCAGAGAGTAAACAGGGACCCCACAAGTGGTTTTCAAAGAACAAACAATGATCTCGTGGAAGAACTTTATAGGAACCAAATAATAACGCCTATTGAAAGAAAACAATTAAAAACAGAGATTGCCATAGCGCCAAGGATATACGGCCTTCCTAAAATCCACAAGGAAGGATATCCTCTCAGACCGATAGTGTCCTGTATCAACTCACCATCTATTCAATTGTGCAAATATATAACGAATATACTTAGAAGAATAACTAGTTGCTCAAAATACAATGTTAAGGATTCTATGGAATTCAGAGACAGAATAAAGAACTTCACGATAGATGAAAATGAAAGACTTGTCTCTTTCGATGTAATAGCGTTGTTTCCTAGCATTCCAGTTGATTTGGCTCTAAGTATTATTGACGACAGATGGGAAGAGATCTCTGAATACACAAATATGAGTAAAATATTATTTTTCCGTATTCTTAAGTTTTGCATCAAAGATAATCGCTACTTTAAATATGACAACAAAATTTACACGCAACGAAAGGGCTTGCCAATGGGATCTCCAGCATCTCCGATAGTCGCAGACATTGTGATGGAAAAACTATTAGATAATTGTATGGAAAAATTGACAAAAAAACCAAAAATACTTACTAAATATGTAGACGACCTGTTCAGTATTGCACTAGAAGATGAAATAGGAGATATAATCAAACATCTAAATAGTTTCCATAGAAGTATACAATTTACGATGGAAAAAGAAATTAATTCAAAACTTCCATATTTAGATACTCTTGTAATAAGAGAGGATAACATCATTAAAATTGATTGGTACCAGAAACCAACCGCGTCCGGACGCATTATTAACTACTTTTCTAAACATCCTAAGAAAATAATTATCAACACCGCAAATAATCTGATTAAGAGAATATTAAATATTAGTGATAGTGAGTTTCACCATGCGAATATGAACAAAATACGACACATTCTACATTCTAACGATTTTCCAAGAAATATCACCGAAAAATTGATTCGGGAATATGGAAAAGATAAGGCTCAAAGAAAGAAAGACAAAGAAGAAAAAGTTTACAAATCCATAATTTATGTGCCAGAAATATCAGAACGTTTTGAAAAATCAAAACTTTTTAATGGAGAAAAATACAGTATGGCTTACAAAACCTTTAATACACTAGGGAATTTATTTAGTAAGACAAAAGACAAAATTGACAACCTAGAAAAATCTAATATTGTATATAAAATACCCTGTAATGGCAACAATACCAATAAATGTAATATGGTTTACATTGGGACAACAAAAAACAAATTCAAAACACGATTATCCGGACATAAATCAGACCAAAAATCTCGAACTTATGATGTTACACATAAAACAGCATTAGCGGCCCATTGTGCAGTTAAAAATCACTCTCCAGATTTTGATGGAGCACGGGTTATTGACAGTGAGAATAATTACAAACGACGCTACATGTTAGAAGTACTTCACATTATAAACACACCAACAAAGGAGAGAATTAACTTTAAGGCTGATCTCACAGAGAACTGTGCAGATTTCTATCGTCATTTAGTTAATAAGAACAAAAAAACACAGTGCAATAATTAATATACATACAGTGCAATATATAGTTTATAGTCAGTGCAATATCAGAATAAGTAGTGATAACTACTTTTTTAACGATTTGTTTTTGAATTTTAAAAATTATATGTAAGCATGTTTTTGTTGCATTGATTGTTTTTTGTTGTTTATATATTTTGTTTTGTGCGTAATTTTCTTATTGGTTTGATTGTTATTGATGTTTTGTATTCATGTGTTTTTATATTTTTGTAGCTTTAACCCTGATGATGCTACTCGATGTTTTGTAGCGAAATATTGGAAAAATAAAATATGATTTTATAAAAACAAAAACCTGGACCTCGAGCTTAATTAATTACTTCTTTTATATTTATAAATATTTTTTTTTCGGTATTCATACGACTTAAAAATCTCACAAAAAAAGTACAGACATATAAAAATCATACAAACACTTGTTGAAAACACTGTTGAAAGCCAAATATTCAACAAAAGTTTTTAAAAAATTCAAAATAAAAAGCAAAAGATAAAAATAAAAGAAATAAAAATATATATAAAACATTTTTTTAAGTCAAAAAACAATTAATCACCTGTTTGGTATGATCACAAAAGATCAATCACTTGTTTTGTGTCGTTCCTTTGCACTTTATTCTGGGTTAATAATGATAGTGAGATATTTCATACAGATTTCAACTGAAAGCACTCACTCGTGCGAACATGCTCCCATTTAAATCTCAAAAAAATCATACATCTGTACATTTGTCTCCAATTATAACCCACTTTAATATTTTGTCAGTTTCATGAGTTTTTTTTTTTATCTTCATATATTTCTGGGTATGAGAAGTAGGCCAGAGGAAGTACAGCAGTAAATGATAATTCTACACCCTGAAGGGAAGAGCAGAAAAAACGAAGTAAAAACCGTAAAACAAAAGACCAGAAGAGCGTACTGTAAAAAGACTGTCAAAGTAAAGTTAAGCTTTATGTTAAAGCAATCATGCCAATTGCTTGTGGTTTTAATTAATTTAAAGTCAATACAAATTTTTGGTGACACCACACTAAAAACCTCCAACAACAAAAAAGCCCAAAGTCACGATTTGTTTAACAACCAAGTGATGTATGTTTTTGTTATTCGATTTCAGTTAGTTTGTTTTATTTTTTTCTTGGTTGGCCCGCATAAGTGCGTGTTAACTTTGTAATTTTGGTTGTATTTTTTTTTTACCCTGCTGATCTTCTTCACACAAGATCGTACGGTATTTGGTTGGTTGGTCGTTTGGTGTTTCTCTTTTTTGCGCTTTTACAGTTTGATTTAAACAAATCGCCACGATTTGTGTTGATGTTGTAAACGATGTCATTGTGTAGTTTTGGTCGGTATTTATTTATTTTTTGTTGCAGAAGAATTTTTCTTTTTGGTAAGTTGTTGTAGAAGGTACTAAACAAGGTTGCCATATTTTAAAGAAAACTAGGTAATATTATACATTTCTCCTTCATTGGTCAACGTATAATAATTTTATAAGGAACAATTAATCGAATTATTTCTGTGTAGATCAGGTGCTTAAATATTGGGGTTAGCTTTTAGTTATTGTGAGCAGTGAAAGCGGTAAAGTCAGTTCAGCTCAATAATTAATATAAATTAATTTTACTTGGAGTCACTGCTAATCCTGCTGATCGGCAAGTCGGCATTTATTAACTTCCCACGTCTGGATACTTTTGCACCAGTGCCAATTTTAATGAATGATTGTTTACCGCTTGAATATTCGCAGAAGAGATATGGTTTGAGTCAACCATATTCTAAGAGCAACATATTATGATTGGATTTTAACAATGTTTATGTTTGCAGGTAAACATATTAGAGTTCAAAATTACCATACGTCGGTCACAGGTTGACAACTCTTAACATGTTTTTTTGTACTTTTCAGGAGACAAAAAAAAAAAAACGTTATTACTCCGTTACTAAACCGTGTTGGAAGTAAATAAAAAAAAAAACCAAAATTAGTAGGAGATATTTATTGTAAGATGGTGTAAAGAAAACAAAGATATTGAGATAATTTCAGATTAAAAAAAATTAAAATAAATAATACCCCCGATTCGATTTTTTTGCGAGTTAAGAGTTGTCAACCTGTGACCGACGCATAGTATGGTTAAAGTTAACAATAATTTATCCGAAATCAACCAAAATAGGGTAAATATTAGCTATCATTTGTTCAAAACTAACTATATTTTGGGTAATATTAACCATAATATTGCGAAAATTAAACAAATATATTAAAAGACAACAGTCTTTAAAATTAAAAATCATTAATAATTGTTATTTAGTATAAGTGACAGGAGCATTATGAACTTAAAAAATATGAAAACATAAAAATAAAGTGTATTTTGAAGGTTTTTGAGGCTGTACCCAAGCAGGTATAATGGCTCAATGCATGTTTTCAAATATGCTTATTTTTTGTATGAAATTTTTGAAAACCACTCCTTTTCTACGCAAATAGCTACGCTACATAGTTTACAAGTGCATCTTATTTGGTTGTGTCATTGAAGATAGCGAAAAGGTTTCTCAATTCTTTTCGGAAAATGGTTTCCAGCATTAGGTGCCACACTAGGAACAACCGATCGTTTAGATGTTGATTGTTCCGATGGTTTCGTAGAAATTGCCGGACGATGGCACGATGAAACTTCAGTTAGTCCATTTTTGAGTTGTTGGCTTCCTTGTACAACTTCAATGAGTTGACGACGATTGAACTCATCATTGATGTGAAAAGCGGTCACAACTACTTATTTCCACAACATTTTGTCATGTAATTATTTAGTGCTTGATCATGAAGGTCAATGCCACACATTTCTGTATTGTAATCTACAATCAAATTTGGCTGCTGGACTCTTGTCTTGCTTTTTTCGGTCAATCACCATCGAAATTCACGAAATTCATCGGTTGATTCGACGGTTGCAGCGTTGTTATCAGTCCATTTTACAAAAATAAATAAGTGAATGAAACATTCTCTTTATGACCGTTTGGGAGAAGCTTGAGTGCTGGATTCTCCTACGCAGCACTTGAAGGGCATCTTCGCTATCGCTGTTGAAAAAAACCTCTTTATTACCCAGAATATCTGGCGGCATGATGTTAGCGATAAGATCCTCAGCATCACCGTTCTCGTCATCTGTATTGATATTTGCATCAGGTGGAATATACGCAACATCAAAAAATTATGATATGAAGCCCCTTCCACAAAATCCAAAGCGCTGTCTAGATTATTAAATCTTCGGCCATAAAATATTGATGGGTTGATGCTTTCAAACGCCATATCAATTCGAAAAATATAATGCAAAAAATCTAATTAAAATATATACGTTATCAGCCACTGTACCCAAGCGAGTACACTGTTTTTAAAGCTTCCCTTTCGCTTTGAAAATTACTTATTTATGAAAAAAAAACTTTCAAATTAGAACAAAACAAGCCATTTTATTTGCAAATTAAGTGCATAGTTTTTTGATTGTTATGCTATAAACTTTTGGCAGAGTCAAACAATTACTGACCTACTCGAAATGAGAAAATCTGGAAAAGGCTAGACAAAACAAAGCGAAATTCGAAGTACTTTTATTTGCTGCCGCTGCTTTTTTAATTTGTTTTTATTAAGCAAAGTACACTTAACATAAAATCAAAACAAGTCCCAACTTCTTACTGAATTTATGGCAATTCAAATATAAGAGTTTTTCTGTACCTGTGCGAGTACAATGGCCAGTAATGGGTTAAGTCAAAAGTAATCATATTATAGTAAAATGAACAATGATATCCCAGCAAAAACTTTACTAACAATCGTAATTTTAATGACTTCCTGAATTCATTACTTTGTAGTTTCATTCGCCAGTTTTTGGATTATTAGTTATATATTAAATAATAACTTTATTTTTATATCTTAAATAAGTCAGAATTATACATTGCAAAAAAATAATTTAATATAATGATTTAAATAAGTTATTATATATATAATACTGTACAATTTTAAGAATAATTTGAATGTGAAATTAATGGAAAATCCAGAAATCCATCAAATGTATGTAAATATATACATAAATATGTTCCAAAATTACCCCCGCAGTATATTTTTGTTATAAGAATCCTAATAGTGATATCGATCTAATGTAAACGATTTTTTTGAACAGCATAACATGTAAAATATGTATATCGTTACACACATTGTTATTAGAGTGTTAGAGCAATAAATGACTTTATGGAGCCAAAACACTTTTTCAACAAAAATTCCATAAGATTTCACATGCATATAAGAGCAATTTGAATTAGTGTCTTTTAACCTTTTTGAAAGTAAATTTGTAACTACTTCTTTTGTGTCTCTTTTTGTAACTAAAAAATTTTTATAAAACTTTTAAGTATAAAAGAAAGATATTATTTTTAAGGTTATAATTGGTCAAATAATAAAGGATTACTTTTGGGACATCGCGAACAAAAATAAGTACTTTTTCTTGTAGAAAAATAAGTAGTCTTCTCGTCAAGTTCTCATTATTTTTCTGCTTATTTTGTAAGCAAAGTTTTTACTGGTCAGCGTTAACCATATTATGGCTATTTAATTTAGCCATTTCTTAATTTTCTGATTAAGTCAAGTTGTAGTTTTAATTTGTTTTTTTTTTTAAATTCCTGTTAAAGTCAAGTTATAATTTTATTTCGTTTTTTATTCATTTTACATGTTTTATGTTCCACTTTTATAAGTTATCCTAAAATTCATTTTCCACTCCCCGACGACCTTTAGCACCATTCTTTCCCTTTGCCTGGTTCGCACTACTACGTAAATTTATGTATTTAAATCAATAATTAAACGAAAATTATAACAGATTTTTAAGCAAACCGAGCAAGTAATTGAAATGCATTCAGCTACTGTAGAGGGCATAACCACCATAATTTTTTTTACTTTTAAGCATACTACATATTTTATATTAAAAATAAAACTTGCAATGTTTTAAAATACGAAAATTTAACGATTTAATTTTTAGTTATTTTATATGGTTTTTTGTTTCGAAAACTAAAAGGAACTTGGTACATGATGCTGATGTGATGTGATTATAACTGAAATACATGAGGCATTTAAAGAAACTCTGAGTGCTCTTTAAGGGTCCCAGCAAAAACTTTGCTTACAAAATAAGCAGAAAAATAATGAGAACTTGACGAAAATACTACTTATTTTTCTACTAGAAAAAGTACTTATTTTTGTTCGCGATGTCCCAAAAGTTATCCTTTATAATTTGGCCAATTACAACCTAAAAATAATACCTTTCTTTTCTTATAAAAATATGTAGTTACCAAAAGAGGCAAGAAATAGGTACTTTCAAAAAGGTTAAAACATACTAATTAAAATTGCTCTGATATATTATGGAATTTTTGTTGAAAAATTGTACACAATAATACATTTTTCGAAATGAAAGAAAATATTTAATAAAGAGTGCTTTTGCGGCACAAAATCATTTATAGCTCTAACACTGTAATAACAATGTGTGTATTAATATTTGTAAACATACGGGCCTGCCAAAGAAATCAATTTAGATCGAAAGTTTTTTTTAATTCCGAGAAAGCTTCTTCAGAAAACGAAAACCGATAAATTTTTTTCCGGAATGAAATCACTTTTAATTTTTCGACCGAGAAAAGTTTTTGTTTTAGATTGCACAATATTGCCACATTAAACTTAAAAATAACAAAATTAAAAGTTGTCGGAATTACGAAAATCGATCAAAGTCTGAAATAACATTGATCGGAATGAAAATACGGATTCAAAACCATTTCGAACAATTGCTGTGACAGGCCTGATTATGTTCTTCAAAAAAACATCGATGTCACTACTGGTATTCTAATAACAAAAATATATTCTGGGGGTGATTTTGGAACATATTTATGAACATATATATTTTATTGATTTTTGGATTTTCCATGTTTTTAACATCGAAATTAATCTTAAAATGTTATAATATTGCCGTATATCTAACAAATATTAATGTAATATATTGCAAATTGGTTGAAATAATTCTTTTAAATCATATAATAATAACTTATTTAAATCATTATAATAAAGTACTCGTAATCTTTTGTTATGTAGAATTACGACTTATTTAAGATATAAAAAGAAAGTTATAATTTAATATATAACTAATAATGCAAAAAGTGGCGAATACAGCTACAAAGTAATGAATTCAGGAAGTCACTAAAAGCAGCATTGTAAGTTAAGTTTTTGCTGGGGTGAGAAGCTTAGCATATTGATATCCATTATTAGACACTGTGAAAAACAAAGTTAAGGTAAAAAAGTTTTCACAAATAAATAAACAAACCTAAATTAAACATGTGAAAACCCACCGACATTTGTGGCTACAGCATATGCGAAAGTATATTCCTCTATTAATTTTGACTACAAATAGTTGCAATCAATAATACAAATTTCGTTTGAAAATGGTTAATTTGTATTTAAAGAAACTTCTCAACTGTACGGTAAAAACATGAAACATTTTGCAAATCTTAGAAATACCCCAATGATGTTGATTGTAAAAATTATTTTCAATTTATTTATTGCGTATTAAAGTATAAGGAAACTTTACATTTGAATGTAAAAATATAATCTATTGACCCCAAGATAAAAGTGGTGTAAATGTTTGGAAATTTTCGTAATTATCCAACGAAATATATGAAACAAATTTTGCTGTAAATTTCTGAAAAAATAATATATTTGAAATTCCAACTTTTCCTAAAGTAACGCGTAGAGTACACGAAATGTGAAAGCCGCATGTGGCTTCGATTTGAAAGCAATTTTATTTATAATTCTTTCAGTCGATACTGAACTAATTGAAATAATTTTTTCAGTGTTGTGAAAACTGAGATAAATGTTCTATAATACATAAAACATAATTGCGATTCTTTCAGAATTCATTGAAAGCATTCCAAATAAAATTGCTTTAGAGTCCATAAAGTATTTGATCACGACTGGCAGAATTAGGCCCTGGGTCATACTAATAAGTATGCAAACATAATAACATAAAGTGAAGACTTGGACTACAGAAACGATTCTTTGGGTCGCGGTGCTTATGGTCGTTATATAATAGATATAATGTAGCAGTTGAACTTCCCTATAGTAAGGTTAGGTAAGGTTATATGTTACGAAATACAGCTATACCACTACCGGTCCTGTTGTGTACGCGTTATGCGGGAAAAATGGGGTATTTAGGTGGATAGTGCTACCACCACCTATAGGGTGGGTCTTATCGTCCGGCGTTAAGAAACCCAGTTTCCCGGAAGTTATTCCTTAAGGTTTTCCAGTCAATGTTCCTCAGGGATCCCAAGTCCAACATGACATCGCTCACGAAATGTTTGGATCTTAATTCGACAAAGGCCTGACAGTAGCAGAGAAAGTGTTCCAGCGTCTCGCTCTACACTCGTCTGATTCTGTCCGTCCAATTTGGTGTAGTTGTGCCTGTAGTCCCGCATGACCAGTCAGGATAAGTACCATCATACTAACTTCGGACTTGCTCCCGTTGAGGAGCCTTCTTGTCCTCCTCTCGCCTGGGTTATCCCATAACATCTTAGTGGTCGTACCCACAGTCCCACTATTACAACTGGCCGTATGGGTCTTCCTAGCCCACGACTTCAATTCTGTCTTCGTTGCCGCGAACGGCTTCGCATTCGCCAGGGTGACTGCTTCGAGTTCTCTGCCCCCGATAGCGAGTAGATGGGCCTTTTCAAAACCGATTATCGTCGAGTGGCCCGGTACCCACTGCCAGAGGAAAAGTCAGTAATGGCCCTCATACAGTCTAATAAGTTACCGGACTTAACCCTACTATTTGATAACGCCCTATCTCCTCCTTAGCTGTCGGTAAATATGTCGGCGTCTACGGCCCCATTTTTGATTCAATCCATCTCACACATACCGTAATAGCAAGGACTTCCACCTGGAAAATTGTATTGTTATCTGGAAGACGGTAGAATATCTCAGTTTTTGGGGTTTCAGCATAGACCCCTATGCCCGTTCTATTCCCCAGTTCAGAGCCGTCTATGTTGCAGCAGATCCTCACAGGCGTTTGTCCCAGAGATCCCTATCGGGGATCATAGTCTCGCATTTCCGACAATTTCTTTTCCCTATAGTAAAGTTCTATAAAAAGAAACTCTCCGTTTTATAAAGTGATTTTTTAAATACATCTTTTTTATTTCAATTATAGTGTATTTTGACATCCTTATAATGAATATACATAGAGTGAATATAACTTTACAATGAACAAATTTTTGCCCGTATAAGCCTGGCTCAAATGCACATGTATCTCCATATAATGAATTATTTAGAATATAATTTCTGCTTCCCATACCTAAAATTTTTGCTGATTTTTTACATATAATAAGGTGATTTCTAAAAATTAATTTTAAATAAAAGTGAAACAAAAATATTATTTCTGTATACTAAAGTTTCTATAAATGAAAAGATTTTCTACTATATAAAAATGAAAAATGTTTAGTAGTGGAGGTGTGAAGGTGATAATTTCAAATACTGTCGTCGGAGTATCACAATAATGTTAAATACATTTAGTAGTGTACCAGACTGTAATACAATATCAAGTACTCACGCTTATCTTGAATACATCTATCACGATCTATAAACAGAGAAATGACGAACAACTTAAAATATAAATTGGGAATTTAGCACGTCACCGAGAAATCTTATTAATAATAAATTTTGTGTTCCAAAAAATAACTTTTGATAATAAATTTGCATATGCCCGTGCAAAAAATCTGAACCGGCAAATTGCTTTATTAAGCAATTTGTTTTTTTTATTTTTGTTTTTTCTTTTTTACCTACTGACAACTACAATTCGAGAGTTGAAGGGGAATGTAAGAAAAGCTAAACTCACTGTTTATTGTTGTTGTTTTGTTTAAGTTTTTGATATTGTTACAAGTAAAACCAGAGTGTTTATAACTCTTATTCGCTTTACAGTTTTATTTGTTTAATATTTTTATCTTTTTTAAAATCTTTGGAAAAAGGTTTCCTGGCGATCTGGCCCAAGCAACCTGTGAAATGCGCATAGAAACAGCTTTCCCTCAACAATAAAATTCAGTGTTTTTATAAAACAAAAAAAATTTAAAAAGGGAATTTAGCACGTCTTAGAGAAATCCTATTTATAATACATTTTTTGTTTCCAAAAATAAGTTTTGAAAACAACTAGAGTTATATAACTGCTAACATCCGATATCAAATATGCAATCCGGGGAAAAAAATAACATTTTTCAACTCTGAATGGATTAAAGTCGAATGGTCTCAATTTGTCTTGGTTTTTTAGATTCTTAACAGTAAATAACCATCAACTGCGTTGGCAATCCTTTAAATAGGGGGCAGTTTAACTTTTGGACAATCAATTGTCGGCAGTGCCAGAGTTGTTCTTTTGCTTAAATTTTTTAGTCTTCTTTTTTTTTGTTTATTCAGCTTAAAGTTGAGTTTTTGGTTCAGCTACTATTTACCAAAGTCGTAATAATGTCGCTATCGCTGTCGTCAACTACAGCGTCATCGCTGTTTGTTTGTATGTTAAGTTCATTTTGTTCAGTCGTTCATTTGTTCGGTTGACTTGGTGTTTTATGGCCTGCCCAGTTTGACTTAAGATTATTTGAGCTTTTGCGATGGGTTCACTTAATTTAAACAACATGCAAAATACTTTTTACGGTTGATCTTTGTTTTCAAACTTATTTTTTGCTTTAGCCTGATAATGTGTATGTGTGTGTGTGTGTGTATGAGCCCGTGTGTGTCTGTCGTTATTTGTAAATACTTAAGTGTTCATATAGCACTTGCTTAACAACCATATTTGGTTAAAATTCAAATGGCATTAACACGTTTCCGTATTGTACTCGTATTCACATGTTATTTTATTTCCAACATGTGTATGTGAGTATTTTATGAGAGTCACTTTAAGAGAGTGTGTGTGCTTGTGTGTAATTGCTGATTTGGTGTAGTTCATGGCGATCAATACGATGGCATTTGCACGCATTTGTGTGATCACTTGTAAATTTTGCGGCAAGTTAATTCGTGGTAACCAAGCTTACAAAAAAATTTAAAAAAAGTTGAGCTTTTTTCCACACTTCGATTTTTTTCTAAAAGGTTTAAATTTGTCAACCTTATGTTGGTTAGTTTAGTTGAAAATGTACAATTGTATTTTTCTTTAGGTTGGTATATTTGTTGTTTTTTGTGATATTTGCGGGTGCTTCATCCTCTTCTCTACTTTTTTGCTGGTGTTTTAGTTGTAAAGTAGACAATTTGTTGTTTCGTGTCCTCATGATCGGTGGCAATAGTTTGCTACTAACCTGTCGTAATTCTTGCTTTTAATTTGTTTTTATGTTTTTTTCTCTCTCTTTATTTTGTTTGACTGTTGCTTATTTTTTTTTTTTTTTTTGTTATACTTGTAATTTTTGTATTTATCTTAGTTTTCTTTGCGTGTTGTTTTATCGGGTTTTGCACTATGGGGTAGAGATTAATTTTATAAACCAAAATAATATTGAAAATGTGATATTAGTACAAAGAGTTTATTAAACTATCGGAAAACATGCAGCCAGACTATCAGTGTCCTCAATAAACTTAACTTAAATATCATGTCTTTTTATAAAATGAAATATTAAAATCCGGTATTTTATCGCTACCAAAAAATTAGTAAAAATAAAGTTAAGGCGTGTTCAAAAATAAGAACGAATCATCTATATAATAAAATTAAAATTCGTTTGGTTGCGTGTTTGTTTATTTGTGAAGTTTTCACAGTAATTTCCTGATTACCCGGCGCTTAACTTATGCTATAATTATCTGTAAATTTCAAGTGGGAATTTTTAAGAACTCTTCCGAATAAATCTGTGCTAAACCTCACCAGAAGATGGCTGCAGCAAAAAGAGCTAGCAAAATTCAACACGCTACTACTCATGCAAATAGCAGCACCTACACAAAGAGAAACAACTCTTACTTAATTAAAGTTTTCTTTTACCTTCTTAATTACGAGTCTTTCTTAAAAATGTAATTTCGAATAATACCGAATAGTACTTGAAACAACCCAATAAAAAGCAGGCTTGTAAGGGAGAAACGTAAAAGTTTCGCTTACCATATCGCTTACGGAAGACATGAATTTTATATGGCGAGTTCCCAATTTGAAGCAGTTAATTTTTGACACAGGAAGCGCCTTTTTCAGCGCATATACAAATTGATAAATGTAACGATCAGCTTTGCACAATGAATTTTTTTTTTACCGTTATTCTTTCGTTGTTCCCTTACAAACCTGCTTCGTAGTAAGGGAATGTCGTGGCTCTTAAAATTTTATATATATGTATATTTTTTAAATTTATTAATAATTCGTTCACTGATCTTACTGCATATCTGTATGTCTTATTGCTTAGCGTACAAATGTGTGCTTACTTTTTAAAATGTACCATCGGTGCTTCGCAAAATAGGATCATTTTTTTGGGAATAAAAAAGGGATAAATTTCGAAAACAAATATGTATGCGTGCATGCTTTTGTAAAAGTCTGTTGTAGAAACAACAACAACACTACAAAAAAAAAAACGATTTGCTTGTTCTGTATATATACAACAAAAGTTGTACAAGAAAAAAAATATTGATAATTTAAATTTTTTTAAAGGAAAATAAGAAGCCATTATTTTCATATTCTATTTGTTTAATTTATTAGTTAAATACATAAAATTTTCAATGTGGAATGATTACGAAAACGGGCATGATGCGGGTATCTTATAATTGAGACTTTTTCTGTAAACAAGGAGAGGAAAACAATGAAAGTGAAATAAACTTGTGTATTGGATAAGTAATTAAATAATAATATTCCCTCATTCTCTGGTTCTCTGGGGTTAGTGCTTAGATAAGAAACGAATCTCACTTTCAGATTATTTCAAGTACGAAGCGGTATTAAACCAACTTAAAAATTTTTAAATCAAGCATAGTTTGAGATTTATTTTATCTCACTTTTAATTAAGTCTATCCCGTTTTTGGATAATTTTAAGCACGGGGCACTTATATAAACCGTACTTGAATCAAACATTCGGTTCTTGATTTAAGGTAATCCGTACTTACCGTACTATTGATACTGCTTTGGCTTGATTTAAGTACGGATGGATTATTTGTGGAGCGGACAACCCAATATAACATTTTGTTGGAATTCCTTTATATTTGGCAATATAACATTTTGTTGGAATTTCTTTATATTTGGCATAACTATAGTTCTAGTAGATATGATTATGTGTGCGAAATTTTTTTTTTTTTTGTATGATGTTTATTTTTCGAGTTATAGGGAGGTAAATTGTGGCCGTTTTCAAAAAAATGTATTTGTAAATAATTTTTTCGAACTAAAAACTAATCGAAACAAAAAAAAAAATTTAATAAGTGATGAATAACATACTAACGGCCTTATTTATAAAAAAATAAGACATGTATATTTATGAAACGGATTTTGTATAGACAATTTCTTAATAAACTCTTTATAAACCTATTTTATTTTTTATTAATAAGACGGTATATGTTCATTGATTAATGCTTTCAATTTATTATCTTCACATTTTTTGTTTTACACGGGCCTTTGTCCTCCTTGTCAATATCACTAATTCTGAACAGCACAAGCCATATCATACACGTTTCGGTCGATGGATCCGCTTCAACACAAAGAAATAATTTTGCTGTTTACGATATTTCATTCAATGAGTTAATAAAGGCCCAACTATTATATGCATGAGCTAGCTTAACTTTTGTCAAAAATTAACGAAACGCCCCTCAAATACATTAAAAAAAAGAAAATCAAAATAAGAAACTCTGACTCCGTTCGGAATGTGCGATTAGTTTCGCACTTTGCTTTAGCAAATGACAGTTTGATTAAACTTAACAAAAGATTTCCTTAAGTTCAATATGGTTTGGCACGTATGATTAACATTTTTCCGCATAGTTGCTTAAATCAGCTTATGCAAATTGTGGTTGGGCCTTAAGAATAAATGAGAAATATTTCAAGGATACGCCACCTATTGTGAATTTTAAAGTCACATGCACAAAATTATTAAGAGAGTTTGCTCTTATCGGAAGACAAAAGATGGGGGGTAGTGCACTAATTTTGCAGTTTCGACTCACAGTTAGTGAGAGTGCAAAATTATTGCAATCATATTGTCGATGTCGAGTGATGAATTGAAAATTAGCAGCCTGACAAAACATGAGTGATAGTGACGTTAAACAGTTTTGCACTCAAAAAAAATCAGTTTAATTTAAGAAACAGCATTCACCAGTTTATTGCATCTTTTTCGTTCTTCACTCATTTGAGTGCAACATAAAATTTTGCACTAAATGTACAAACAAAAAACTTGTTTTTCATGATTAAAGCCTTTTCGGAAGTAGGGTGGATTTGGGAACGTTCATCCCGTTAGTTGACAGTATGATTTGGTATTATATTAAACTAGATTTCCCCTAATTCCATCATAATAATATTTTTATTCGTTTATTGAAGAGATCTTTCTATGGGACTTATTATGTAAGTTACGGACCGATCATAAGGAAATTTGGTAAAAAAAAAGATCAACAGACGGATATCTATAAATCGACTTGGATTTACCGAAAGACCAAAAATATATATGTATATACTTTACGAGGTCTAATATAAATATTTCTTGGTGTGACACAAGGAATGACAAACCTTACAAACCCGTTATTGACAAAATTTCATGTTGTCTAATTTCCTTTGCTTATGCATATCATCACAAGAAACAAAAACGATTCAAAACAGAATTGCAGTTTATAAATTTTTATGAGAATCTGTTCATATGCCGCTTTTTTGTTTGCAAGTTCAATTTTTGCATTTAATCTCCGTTTAGTGTTAGTGAAAAAATCTGCAATATCAATAAACCTGGTAAAAAAAAATGGTGCAAACTAACTTTTTTGCAGTTTTATTAAGTGATAATGCAATGCGGATTTAAATCAATATTTAGTGCACTACCCCCAACTATGCGGAGGACATAGTCATCATCCGCTTGAAGAACTTGTAAAGGGTGTGAAATGAACAATTCACAGAATTTCTTTTTGACGCCAATGCACTTCTTGTTTTTCAATTGAGGTTGCATTTACTCTTATTTTACTTCCGTTAAAGTTCCTTTTTCTTTCTAATATTAACACTTTTATTTAAATTTCTTTCACTTCACACCACTGTGTTCTCACCAAGTAGTATAATAAATTGTTTTTGCGGTTGTTGAAATTATTATTGTTGTTGTTTTTATTTCGTTTCCTTTGTATTTTATTTTTAGTTCGTTTGTGTTAAGACATTTTCATGTTGTTTCAGTTTTTTTTTCGTATTTTAAGTTGTTTTTTAAGCCTAAATTATTAACCCTAGTCCTTTTACAAATGTTCCGCAATTATTGTGTTCAGCTCATTAGCGGTATATTTTGTTTCTTTCTTTATTCTGAATCTTGTTGTATGTGGTTTTTTCTCCCTTTTATTTTAGCCACGATTTCTTTTTTGCCAACGTCATATTTCGTTAATTTTGCATTTGTGTGAGTGTTAAGAAGAGGGATTTTAATGTTTTTGTTTTACTAATTTGTACATTTGTCAGATAATAAATGTTTAGTGGAAAGTTGTTGTTTATATACTTATTTTTGTCCATTTTTTTTTTTTTTTTTTTTTTTATTTCGAATGTTTCTTTTTTGCTCATATTTTTATTGTAAGGTGTGAAATTATGTTCATACATTGTTAAACATGTTAATTTTTTCTCTTGGTATTTTAGCTGAAAAATTGTGTGGTTTATAAAGAACTCATAAATGTAAATTAGCTTACATGGTATTATAGTATTAAGAAAAATGACATGTGAGTATTTGGTATATTTGGAGATTAAAATTGCGGCCAAACGAATTGATTTTTTGCTAGTAATGAAATTTATTTTCGTAGAATTTTTAAATTTATTAAGGGCCGTTTTCACAACTTGCCGTTAGTAAGTAGAAGGATTTTGTCCCACGCATAAAAAGTTTTTAACTTTTTGTTTTTGCTTTAGACTAAAGTGAGAAATATGTTACACGAAAGTTCATCCTACCGGGAAGATTAAAGCAAAGTTAAAATAATAAATAACTTGTTATACATCCGACAAAATCCAGCCTCAAACTAACAGAAATGCCCGGTGGCATGTCATAACGTCCAGTGTCATAGTGTCCATGGACGTTATGACACTCCAAAAAGTATCATAGTGTCCATGGGCACTGCGACACTTTTGAAAGTGTCATAACGTCCATGAACACTATGACACTTTGCAAATGGACATTATGACACTTTCAAAAGTGTCATTAGGTCCATAATTACTAAAGAAGTTAAATACAAAAAAATGATCTGCATACACGCAGAGAAAAACATGTTTCATTATGGTCCCAACCAACAAAACTATTTTTAAAGAAACTAATTTAACCATAATATGGTTGTCAGTGACAATGATTTGGTTAAATGAAACATAATATGGTAAAAAAAAAATTTTTTAACGGTTTTGCTGCTTTTTCTCTGGGTGTTTATATTAAATATATAACGAAAACACTTTTGGGCGCAAGGATTTTCTTCTCTATGGTATAACAAATACCGGCTTCGCTAACTAAAGCTTTTCTGCACAGCCGGCCTTCGGCCGGGCGCAAGGATTTCCACCTCCATGGTATAACAAACACCGGCTTCGCTAACTAAAGCTTCTCTGCATAGTCGGCTTTCGTTCGGAAACAAGGCAGATATTAGAAGCTTTACTTAGCGAAGCCGATGTTTGTTATACCATAGAGGAGAAAATCCTTGCGCCCGGCCGAAGACCGGCTGTGCAGAGAAGCTTTAGTTAGCGAAGCCGGTATTTGTTATACCATAGAGAAGAAAATCCTTGCGCCCGGCCGAAGGCCGGCTATGATCCCAAATTTGTTTACATTCTTGCTTGTTGTGGATATTATGACACCTTGCAAAGTGTCATAACGTCCGCGGACGCTACGACATTTCAAAAGTGTCATAACGTCCATGGACACTATGACACTGGACGTTATGACATGCCACCAATGGCCCTTAAAGTGTTCAGTTAACTAAAATAAGTTCAATTTCAATTTCGCAATATTGTGAATATTTGTGGTTGCTAAAGTCGTTGAGAAGAGGTTAAAAAGTATTAAAAAGTTAATGGAAAGAATTGAAGATTATAATAAAATTTAATTTTAAACAATGGGGCCCAGAGATCTCAGAGATTGCACTATACAAGTTGTTATAGATTGGGGTTCGTCAAACGAGTTCAAGCTTCATTCAGGGGTGCCACAAGGCTCTATTTTTCTACTGCTCTACTCTACACTATTTCTTATTTTTCTAAATGACCTTCTATGTCAAACTTCCAACCCTATCTACTCTTTTGTAGATGACAGCAACCTCTGCCACTCGAATTCATTTGATTATAGACCAAGCGTATCCGATCTGTATATATGGGTGGTATAATTATTGAGGAATCAGAATCTCTTGATGTTCTGGGAATTGAGGATACAATATGATGTCCGATGGACAGAACATATATTTAAGGTATCAAAAGAAGCATTCAAGTGCCTCGGTTTTTTCCTCCTTACTATTTATACCACCCATATCCGACCGCGAATGAAATACTACTCTCATGTTTTGGGCGGTGATTCAAAGACTATTTTAGAGCTTCTCGACCGCGTTCAGGAGAGGGCGAAAGTTCTCATTGGTGATAGTAGGGTATCCAATTCTTTTGTCTCCCTTGAGCACTGTCGCAATGTGGGTTGTATTTGCCTGTTTTATCGTTACTATAAAGGGATGTGTTCTGAATTAATTAGGGATCTGGTTTCCGAAACCCATACGTTTGTTCGTAATACACGTTTTTCCTCAAGAGTGCATCCTTTGCTGGTCAATTGGTCGGTGCATCGTTTTCCTTACAGGGAAAGTTCTTTTTTTGGCCGGACGTACTGTTCGTATGTGGACATGAATATGTTCATGAATAACATAACAACATAAATAAGTTCAAATAGAATGTCCACAAGCACAACTCCCTCTATCCTCCTTCTCACAACCTTTTTTCCTAGTTCCAACACAATGGAATGCATTAGTAGGCGTCATCTCCTGAGTGCTGGTCCTATAAAAAAAAAAAACAAAAACAAAAAAAAACGTCTGGAGTTTAAGGCCTTACAATATTCAGTTCACTTGAAATTCAACGATCATCAGCAACGTCGACAATTCATTAGTTTCAATTCGGAACAACTCAAAGGTCTTGCTAAACAAATTAAAATTTTTGAGAACAAATTTGCCAAATTGTCGTAATTGGACATTGAAAATTCTACGCCAATATGTTTAGAAACCATTACTTTCATTTTGCT
Source organism: Pollenia amentaria (assembly GCA_943735925.1). Lineage (NCBI taxonomy): Eukaryota > Metazoa > Arthropoda > Insecta > Diptera > Polleniidae > Pollenia > Pollenia amentaria. The sequence goes on along the minus strand of OX031007.1, from coordinate 177,703,140 downwards.
GCTTAAGTGCTATTCTTTGGCCGTTTTATTTATTGTTTTCTCAGCATTAAAGCTAGAAACTCAACATCAACGATATCGCGACATGTTTACAAATTTGTAGGTTTTTCTTTATTGATATGACCGTTAGCAGTTTGTGGTTTTAACAGATCGATGCGACAAGCTAAACCTTTAGTGAAATAATGAATTAATTGCCAATTTTCTTTCAACTTATCTGCGAATATCGAAAGTGTATCATCATGGTATTGTCTGATATGTGTGCACAGAAAGAAAAACACTCGCGATAAATTAAGCTTTTTATACTTAATTCGAGTACAAGTAACACTCAAAACAGTCCTAAATGGGATAACTTTCGAAAATCAATCCTTAAAATAAGCATAAAATTCTTAAACCAAGTACAAAAAAGATTAAATTTTTTGTCGGTAGTACCAGTGCTCTCAGAGTAAATTACAAAGTGAGCGTTGTAATCTCATACAACTACACCACACAAGTAGTTAAAAAACGATTTGCCTGTTGTGTGCATAGCTGCAAGATAAAATGTATTAAAAATCGGCCAATTTTGCGCAAAAAATCGTCACAATCGTCAAATTGACTTGCTTAAATCGTCACAAGAATCGTCATTGTAAAAAACACATACTTTTGCTAGTTTTTAAAAGTGTATAGTTATTTTCCTTTTGTTTTAATTAAAATAAAAAAATCATACATAAGTGTTTTTTAATTATTTTTTTCCAATAATCCAAATTAGGAAAATATATTGGTAGTACATAAGTATAAGTTAATTGTCGAAGCTTGTCAACAGATGAATTTGCTTGTCTTGTATTGTTCAGGATGTCATATGTACGTATATGGCAAACAAGTTTAAGAATCTAGAATTAGGGACGTGACACGCATAAGATCTTTTATCATTCATGAATAAGTACGAAAAATAGCAACCTTATGAACTGAGAGGTATCGAATACCGATTTCACTTATCTAAATTGTTGAAAAATGGGTCAATTACCAGAATCCCAAGGATAAACTAATATATTTATATTTGTTTTATGAACTGTATACACGGGACAATTACTGTCAAGCAAATAAATTAAACTATCAAAGAAGTAATTCAAAAATACGAAATAATACTTAAAACTTTTGTAAATTAGTACAAAACTTAGCATAGTCGTCAAATTGTCAATGGTCCGAGTCCAAAAATCGTCAATATGACGATAAGTCGTCAAATCTGGCAGCCATGGTTGTGTGAAACAAAAAAAAAAAAAAAAAAAAAAAACAGAAGCAGAAGCAGAAGGAAACACATTATTTTCATGTTTAAAAAGTAAAATTGAAAGCAAAGTTTCTCATTTAGTTTATATTAAATATGTACATAACATTTTTAAAGTAAAAATCATATCGGGCAGGGTGTTGGTGTTTTATAATGGGAATTCTTTCTGTAAGGTGTGAAACGGGTAAGTAAATCAATAATAATAATATTCTCCTTCTAATTTCACTTTTGGTTTATTTCAAGTAGGAATTCGGGATTAAATCAACTTTATAATACTTGAATCAAGCGCATTTTGAGACTGATTCAAAGTCAGTTTTACTTAAATCAATCTAATTTTCGGATTATTTCAAGTACGAATTCGGGATTGAATATGGATAAATTGAGATACAATAAAATCCGTACTCACTGTACTAACGACACCGCTTCGAATTGATTTGAGTACGGATGGATTGATTTTCTTTTAAGTGTGGGTACCTCAGCTCCCTAAATGTTTAGATATTGGGTTTCTACTAGCTAAACGTTGTGCTATTTAGGTAGATATTTACAGCCGTATTCATAACGAAAATTTGGCATGAAGTTAGCACAAAGTTTATTCATAATACACTTACCAAACTCTTGCTACCGATTTGCTAAACTCTTGTCAACAAGCTGCCAAACGTTTTCCAACTTGTGATAAACAGCCGTTTTATTTTGAATAATTTTGTTTGTTTTTTTTTTAATGCACTGTTTTTTTTTTTAGTTTAGATTCCTTTTTTAAATATATTTTAATTTAAAAACATTTCAAATTTTTATATAAAGAGGGAAAATAAAAAAAAAATGAAATGAAATGACAAAATCAGCGATGATTAATGTAAAACGTGTTGCATTTTTGAGTATTATCATGTAGCATCATTAATTTTCAGAGTTGATTTATTAAAAGTTAACAGACGGATAAAATTTGTTATAAATAAACTCTATGCTAACAAGCTGCTAAGCTAAATCGGCATTCTAGTTAGCAGCTCGTTGTACGTAGTGTACAAACTGTGGCTAACTTTTTGTTATGAATACGGCTGTTAGTGACTTAGATATCATTCTGCTGCAGAATAGGCGAAGTACATCAGTGCTCTAGAATCATGAGTAGTTCGCATTTGAACTAGGAAATACTGTATTTGCCTAGTATTGTGATCTTATTTAAAGCGCAGAACTAGAAAACTTTTTTTTAAATATTTATTTTTTAAAATTTTTTATTTTTCGAATTTATTCTATGAGTTAAATTAAATTTATTCTATGAGAAAATGCATTACATTCTGCTGGTTTCCAATAATTGTAAATTTTTCTGTACATACAATATACTTCATTGCTATCCAAAGGATAGATAAGGTAAAATGTAACAAGAAGATACAATATAATAGTCTGGTAGTGTATAAAGTCATTCCTAAAAAAATTTTAAGAAATAGAACTATTACAAAAAAGCTTTATAAAATACATAACAGAAATTTAACTCATAGAATAAATTCGAAAAATAAAAAATGTTGAATATAATAAAGTTGCTTATGAAAAGAAATAATTCCCAATATCTATTTGATTTTTAATTAGAACAATTTAAGTTGGTGAGATTGAGATTGGTCATTATTATTAGAAATATTTTGGTTGATGAGGGAATAGAGGAAACGGAGATACGTCAATGCTGGCGTAAAAATTACCACTTTTAACCTAAAGTGCAATTTTTTTCTTTCACGAATAACGTGATTATTCCGTGCTTACATTAAACCAGTTTTCCATTGAACACGTTTGCCAGCAATAGGTAAGCAATAGGAGTAAAACACCACGATAGCTTTAAATTTATAACCACATACCATAATTTTTTAGATATTAGATATTTGCTGAGCATATGGTTTTTACACCACTTAATGTAAACAAAATTTGTCTCTTATTTCACAGGGTTCCAAAACAAGAGTTTACCCGAAATTTAAATCTTAGTCACTGACCAAGAAATTCGGCTTACTATTCTTTAGGAGTAAAGTTTGTTTAATAAAATGAAAATAAATATAATAAATTTCATTAAATTTAAAGCAAAAAAAATAATAGACTATCCATACAACTTTGTTCCAGGTGGGCCACCCCATATTTTCTTATAAGTCCACCTTTTGAAATAATGTTAATTGAAATAAATGTTATCTAAATCAGCTTTAATAATTTAATCTCAATTTAATATTCTTAACACTATGGGGGGTTTTCTTTGCTTTAATTAATAAAAATTTATTATTAGGAATAGCTAACTACTTTAAATAAAACAATTAAGAAAGTATAGTCGGTCAAGCCCGATAACATGATACCCTTCGCCACAGTATATACACACCCAGAGAAAAAATATGTTTAAATTTGATCACCTCCAACAAAACTATTTTTAAAGAGAATTGCAAACATATAATGTTTAAATTTAACCATACTATTGTCATCGACAAACATATTATTGTTAAATTAGTCCTCCATCAAGAAGGCACAACCATATTATGGTTGCCTCCGAACATCTTTTGGTAAGTAGTAACTAAAATATGTTTAACATTTATAATAGCATGGTTGATTTTCAACCAAAGTATGTTGCTCTTAGAAAAAAAGGAAAATACTATTGTTAATTTAAAAACAAATTATTGTCATATTTAACCATAACATGTTTAGAGGCAACCATAATATGGTTGTGGCTTCTTGATGGAGGACTAATTTAACAATAATATGTTTGTCGGTGACAATAGTATGGTTAAATTTAAACATAATATGTTTAAAATTTTGTCTAAAAATAGTTTTGTTGGAGGTGACCATATCTAAACATATTTTTTCTCTGCGTGCAGACAAACTTTCGAGAGTGTACCCTTTTTGGGACCCCTGGCTTATGCACCCGCAAAAAAAAATGTGATTGTTAGCTTTAATTTTGATTTCTACGGCGGTTTTGATATCGTTTTACATTTGTGTTGTGTTTTACATATATTTTTGTGGAAATTATGGAAAAAATTTAAATAGCAAGTAAGTGCCAGTTGGAGAAGATAGTGAAAAGTGATGAGCTTGAAAAGAATCCATCACTAGCCAAAGGCTTTCGCTGGAGCTCTGTTCCTAATAATTTTAAGGAACAGTGAGAGACTATGGGCTCTTCGTTAAATTCTCTTGGTGCACCAATTAAAAGTGGTGATTGATGGCAAACTGCTTTACCGTTTTAAAACTATGCTGTCTGATGGAATTTGTGTTACCGATTTGGAGGGACTTAAAATTCAAAGTCAAAAGAAAAATGGTCACAAATAAAGCAGAAAGTAAAGCTACTCGAGGTGGTGTATTTAAACAGGTAATACCGAGCCCCTTGAAGGAAGCTGTTTTATTGTGTTTGGAACAAATGTTGATCTCGTCCCTTTCTTTAAATGAAGCTCTTTTATTCCTAACACATGTTTAAATGAAACCAGAAAATAACTTTCAAATCTTAAAAAGGATAAAAAATCCATTACTTAACATTATGATTTTAAATATGTCACTTAGTTTACATCGGTCAAATTAAAAATACAAGATTTCTGTCTTTCCTTAATTAATCAGAAATAAAAACCATTTTTATTAAAACTTAACCTTTTTCACAAACAAATATTTTTAAACTTTTAATTCACAGGCACCACAGAACTTTTTTTTATCAAAAAAGTAAGCAAAATGAGTCATCAGACTCTAATATTAGCGGTGTGGGATGTATTTTATTAATATTATCGATAAACAGTTTCACCAAATACCGAATTAACAGAAAATTGATGTTGCCTATGATTAGAATTGCTGTTGCCTTAGAATTGCCGTTGTTATTGCCGACGTCAAATAGAATAAGGGTGATTGATTCTTTACTTTCCATGTTTTATAATTTTATTTTTCACCAATTTTATTTTAGTTAAAAAATTTTGCTAATACAAAAGTTGTTTGTTCGATTTCATATATATGCTACTAATAATGACAACAGGGCGGTATCTTTTTGCCAACGGGGTGTTGTCAATTTGACAACAATGGTACATTTTTTATCTTTCTTAACAATTTGACAATATTTTGTTAAAATATCTTACATCAAATGTTGTCGAAATATTGACAACAAATATTAATCATTTTATTACCATTGGTTGACAAATTTTTAACGTCTTTTTTCGCTCTGTATAGAACTATAATATATTGAGCCATAACCGCAAAAAAAGCATAAGCGACAACATTTTCAATTTTCGTTTTTTTTTTTAATAAATGAATTTATTGGCAACAGTTGCATCATCTTCTAAAATCTCATGGTCACAGAAGGAACCGTTACAATTTTATAGCAAAAACAATTTAAGCTTAAGCGCCAATTTTCTTACACAATTTTTATGAAATATAATAAAAAAAAACCTTCTCCTGTAAAATTTTGCTTCTGTCGCTTGAGCTTTTTTTGCGGTTATGGCTCGATATGTAGGACCTTTCCTTTACCTCTTATAGTTCTAAAACTATGCATGTCTTTTTTAATATTATTTATTACCAAGTTTTATGTTTAAAACTTAAAAAATTTTTATATGTGAGATACGGCTTTACTAAATTATGGTGACGAAATACTCTTTTCCGAAAAGAAGTTTGTATGGGGGCTATGTAAAATTATATACCGATTCTCATAATTTTTGATATTCTTGGTCCTTATAATTACAATTAAAATGCATGACCCAAATTGGATAAAATGATCTCAAAAATCCCAACGTATTCTTTGCGCACAAGGGGACCAATGACAGCCAACCTTCCAGCAGGACGGATTAACTTCGTTAGATTGATTCAAAAAGTAATTTTGAGTCTCTTGGTATACTAAAAGGTGTATCTAGAACTAACATATTAAAGTGTTACACACATCAGCACAAACGCATAATACCCTCTTCACTATGTCTCTGCGAATATAATTTAATAAATGAATATTTAATATTAACACTTATTAAACGGATATAATTGAAATCTGTTTAAAATAATCAGAAATATTACTATTGCAATACACATATATTTACTCTCCTATAGTGATTGTTTCATTTAAATTGATTTACACAAGCGATTTATTTATACGTTAAATCAAAACAAATAAATATGATTTGCATTCAGACTAATACTCGTATATGACATTTCTATTAAACCAATTTGATATGCAAATCAAACAATAAAACCAATGGGAATGATAAAATTGCATAAAACTGCAATTCGTTTTAGTTCTTATAGCAAAATTTATAAAAAAAAACTTAAAGTTAAACAGCGGATATAAGGTTTTTTATTTATTTATTTTATACTGGCAAATGAAACAAAATCAATTAAATAATACTAACCGTATAAATTGCTGACTTAGTTTCCAAGTTACTTTTAAATCATAAGATCTTGAATTTTTTCTATGATTATTTATTTACTTAAAACCCCAAAAGCAATTAAACAATACAGTCACCCACTCATTTTAAGTAAGAAAAAATTGAATAGAATTTTGATGTTGTTTAATTTTTTTGCTTTTGCACTTTTTATTTCTTAAGTCAGGCTTAAGAAAAGTGTTGACGAAAAAAACTATTTAAATTAAAATTTATTTAAAAAAGTAAAGAACTTGTCAAGAAGCTAATGTTTCATTATTTTCACGATTTTTATTTATTTTTAAAGCACCTGACAATAATTTTGGTATATGAGAATATACAGAGTTCCAAAGGTATGTTTTGTAAAGCAAAAAATATAATGTCCGATATCGGATCGCCGTCTTAATAAATGTTTATAACGCCTTCATGTTAATCTTCATAGATAAGCTGCCTACATTATAATTTAACAAATCAATTAAATGATCAATTTGTTAACATAAACCTCGTCACGCGTAAGCTTACATTGAAAAAATAACCTTTTTGGTGATATAAAATTTTTTCAACGTTTATACTTTTTTAGGATTCGCCCCAAGGGGCATAAAATTTAGGCCAGGCCTACCTTAGTTTTTTGTCCTTAACATTTTCTCAAAGCATACTTACCCTTTATCACCAACCCTAAGGTTATGGCGTTAATATGGCTTTTCATGAAATTCTTAAATTTAATTTAAAGTTTTCATCTTTTGTAAATTAAATCAAAAGTTGTAGACAGATTTAAATTATTTTAATTATTTTTTGTTTGGAACATTTTCTACACAGAAAAAAGTTTTTTATCAATTAAAAAAATGTTTTAAAAAGTATTAAAATTTAATTATGTGATAATTGAATCAATTATTTTTTAAGTTGAAAGAAAATAAAAAATATAATATTGATATACAGGCCTGTTCTGAAAATCACTTTTATTCAAATCACGTGATTTCAAAGCACATGTGCCGTTTAAAATCACACGTTTAATAGTTTTGTGTTCCGTTCTTGTATGTTTTAACGTGATTTTCAACTGCCGAAAGCATACCAAGAAACATAAAAACGAAATGTTCTTCAGAACAACTCAAAATCACACGCGTGGTTTTAAAAGCACGTGATTTGAAATCACGTGATTTTCAGAACATGCCCGTATATACTGAACTTTGCTTTGAAAAGTGATTCTGAGTCGGTCGATTTACTAAAAGATTGGTCCAGATTTCTATGTATTAATTCCTTAATTTTGTTTATAAAGATATATAATTTGAAAGCTTAAAATAACATTTATCTTTAATGACAACCTGCATTATCTTACAATTTTCGAGTAAAAATTAATTGTAGATGGCGAAATTGAAGCAACACGTTGGGTATACAGATATTTAAATCAGAAAACCCAGAATTTAAAAAAAAAAATTTTTAGTTGCTGCGAAAACTTTTGAAGCATATAAAAAATTTAACATGTATCAAAATATGCCCCAAAAAGGTAAAATATGCTCTATAAACTTAAACAAAAAATGCTGCTAAAATGCTCTTTCAACTGAATTATGCAAAAATGCTGTAAAGGTTAAAATATGCAAAAATATGTATTAACGAATCGTGCCAAAATGCAAAAAAATTTCTAAAGCTGATAAATATATTGTTTCTGCCTTCATTGGTCGCCCAACAAAAAACATGCAAATGTATATTTATGGTTTCCCTGGTTATAACCTTTTTGAAAGTTAACTTGTTACTAGTTATTTTTTGTCTCTTTTTTAACTGCATATTTTTATAAAACTTTTAAGTATAAAAGAAATGTATTATTTTTCAGATTAGCATTGGCCATATTATAAAGGATTTCTTTTGGGACATCGCGAACAAAAATAAGTAATTTTTCTAGTAGAAAAATAAATAGTCTTTTCGTCAAGTTCTCATTATTTTTCTGCTTATTTTGTAAGAAAAGTTTTTGCTGGGATATAATTCATATACGATGTTTGTTTAGATTAAGGGAAGACCAAGAACAACAGCATTTAACTAAATTCACTTAATTTAATTAAACTTAATTCAGTATACACAGTTAATTATGTGGTAAAATGGGACATATTTTATTAAACAATTATTACTACTTCCTGCAAAATTACATCCGAGATAATTTTATTAGAATGAGATAAAGTGAAGCTTTTTCGTTTTTTTTTTTTGAATATAAAGGTCAACGACCAAAAATGCGTACATTAAATAATTAAATAATACCTCAAAACTCGCATGTAAAATGCCTCGGTATATATCAAGATCGGCGGTTAACGTGGAAATGACATTTAGAAGCAAAATTAACTCAATTTGAATTAATTGGCTTATCAGAGGAAGTTCTGTTCTTAGTCTCGATTGCAAACTTCTACTTTACAACTCTTTCTTAAAGCCAATCTGGTGCTACGGTGTTCAGTTATGGGGGATTGCCTCGGTCTCTAATATCGAAAAAATTTAAAGGCGCCAAAATAAGCTTCTCCAAATAATCACAGCTGCTCCCTGGTATGCTAAAAAGTCAAATATTTACAAGGATCTCAATTAGCTAAAACTATGACGACGAAATGTGCAGTAAACTATTTAAAAAGGCTTCAACTGCACCCAAATCCACTAGCTCGAAATATTTTAAATTATGGCGGCCACACTCGCTTAAGGAAAAGAGACGCTGCATCACTCACGCAACCAGAAGAGCGATAAACACCTACAAATATGAACAGAAACCGTGATGATGAAGTTTTTTGTATGCAGGACATAAAAGAAAGTACTAGGATAAGATTTGATTAATTATTGTTAGTTCATATTCAAAATATGAAGATTGAATAAATAAATAAAGAAAAAAAGAAAATCGTTTTTTGGCGCCAAACATTGGACAATAAATTCAAGCTAAAATTACTCCAATCCAACGATTCTAATTTGTCAGTTACAAATATCTCGATAACACATTTTTAAAGTTCTGTTATAAATTTGTGTGTGTATTTGAATTTCCGTTCGCTAAACATTTAACTTGACTATTGCAAACACTTTAAATAAATTCAACACACATTTGTTCGTGAGCTTGTATGGCACATGCAAAACTGTTAAACTTCAACTTGTCATGTAAAAGTATGTGCACATTTGAACTCTGTACATATTAAAATATAAAAATTAAATTTTTTTAAGTTGATTTGCATGTGTATTTTAAAATTAGCGAAAATGAAAAAAAAACATCTCAGATAAAAAAAAACAATACAAAATCGTTATTATGAATTATTTTCAACTTTAAGATTGACAACAACCTGTTCTTTCAACAGCTATTATTGTTTAAGACGGATTTATTTTAAATTAAAATGTAAGTGTGTTGTTTTTTTTTTTTCAATATTTGTATATTGTCTACTTTTTGTGGAGGCATTTATATTAAGAAAAAATTAACAATGGATATGGGGGGTTCCATAGTATAATCTTAAATTATTTGCTTAAATAAATAAGTTAAATACATAAAATTTACAATTAGCACTATCCAGCTATAAGACACAAAGAATGCTGACGAAGGCCGTAGGAGGCCAGAAAATGCATTGCATTCTGCTGGTATATAATAGATGTATACATTTTCTGTACAATTTACTTCATTGCTGGTAAAGGATAGCTAAAGTAAGCCTCGTAATCCATATATATATAAATAAATTGTCCTATGTTCGACATTTTATAACTTGAGAACGACTCAACCGATTTTCAAACGAGTACATGCGTTGGAAAGGTATACTTTCACTGATGGTTTATAAAAAAAATACAATCGAAAAATTTCTACGAATATGCGTTATACGCGCACTTTTATGATGGAGTTATAAAATGTATTTTTTTCCTTATGAGAATTACATTTTGTCGGTATAAAGCTCTGCTTGCTCGCGTCATTTGACTTTTTTAATTTCTGTGTGTTTATTGATTGTCATTTAAGTTTACAGTGCGAGCGTTGACATTTTTCAATTATTGATTTGTAATCCTTCAGTTAAAATTTAAATCTTAATAATGTGGTTTTCAATTCAGATATTAATATATGTTTTCATTTATACGAAAATTCTAACCAATTTGTTGAATATTGATTAAAAGTTCAGGGTCAGGTGTCAACGGTATGGTATATTGCATGTTCACGTGTTGGGAAGCCGTCGCCCTTATTCATTTTTTGTGAAAATGGCAATACTAAAAATGTCGTTTACCACCAAGCTCTGCACACAAAGACGTAAGGGTATGTTATTGTATTGTCGAGCAACGCGGGCAGCGTTACTCTAGTATGAATATAAAAACAAACAGAACTGTGAAATAGTGCATAGAAAAATATTTCTGAAAATATTAATATTCCTTTAAACTAAATAAACTAAATAAATCTAGATACATTAGTACATAACATAAAAGGCACAATTTTGCATTCAATTTATCTTTGACGCCAATAGGAACAGTGAAATCAATACACGTATAAAAATTGTTTAAATTCGGAGCCCATTCTGCGGAAAGGATCAACATTTGCATAATTAGACCGAAAGTATTAAAGCCTAAGGGATAAATAATTTCTGAATGAACGAATAGGAATTGAAAACTCAAGGAATTCGGAGACAATTTCACCGTTTAACAAATTCAGCATGAATGGGATGTTCATATATATCCTCCGATGTTTTAAGGTTGGAAGATTAATTAATTTAAAACGGTTTCCGTACGGAGATTAATTGATATTTGGATTCCAATGCAGTTTTCGAAGACAGAATAAAAGAAATTGCTTCTGTACGGATTCCAGTTTTTTAGTATGTAACTCATACTAGGGGTCACAGACGACCAAGGCGTATTGCAGAATGATATATGTTTTATAACAAAGGGATTGCCAAACTCCTTGCCCCAACGTTTGATACGTCCAAGGACACCTTTGATATTGTTGACAGTCTGCGATATGTTCACATTAAAAAACAGTTTATGATCAAGTAAACCACCCAGCTCAAGGAATTTTAGTCTACCCCTTTAAGTTGATGCTTATTTAGTGTATAGCTGCAGAGTATTGTACTTTTTCTAAAGAATAATATATGTTCACATTTTTTCGGGTTCAAAACCATCAAATTTATATCACACCATAGGCTCAAACTGTTAGATCATCTTGAACTAAGGAAGTCAAAGTTGAGTTTTTGTAGCTTAAAAAAAGTTTAATATCATCTGCAAACATTAGTATTTTCGTATATTTAATACACGATGATAAATCCTTAATGAATAATAGGAATATTACTGGACCCAAGTGATTACTATGAGGAACTCTAGATGGGACAGGAATATCTTTTGAATTACAACTGCTAAACAATATGCACTGATACCACCCCTTAAGATAAGTGGACATCCATTTAAGAAGTATAGGAGAAAGCTCGATTTTATCCAAATTTTTCATAAGAATGTTATGATTTATTTTAGCAAATGCTTTACTTAAATCAGTATTAATGGTATAATTTTGCATCCCAGAATAGTATGAGGATATCACCGAAGTTGTTAATTCCAAAGATTAGTAGAAGTCGAACGACCGTTTCTAAATCCATGTTGGAATGGTAATAACAAGGAAGATACTTGATGCGATATAATATTAATCACGATTTTATCAAAGAGCTTAGGAATAACACTTAATTTAGCAATACCTCTATAGTTTGAAAGATTGGACCTACATCCGGACTCAAACGAAGGTATAATGAAAGATTTTTTTCCAGTAATCGGGGAAATACTCATTTAAAAGTGAAATGTTATATAAACACGGTAAAGGCGAAATTAAGGACCATAAAAATTGCAGTAGTACAAAACTGGAACTCCATTCGGCCCATAACTTTTATAGTATTTAATTCCTTTGACAGCATTTATAACAGTTGTTTAATGGAATATTGGATAATATATTATTTAATATTCAGGTATTCGATATGGATAATCGAATGAAAGATTCATATCATAATTAGAATATGAGGAGGAAAAAAATTTAACAAACATGTCACATATATTTGGATCATTTTAGGATTCTATGCCACCAGGTTTCATCATTTGTTTTAAATTGGTTATTAAATCTAAGCATTAAACATTTTTAACAGTCTTGAAAATTCACTTATACCTGAACCAACAATACTTAATCGTGCTTGTTTCTTAAGTCTTTTGTTTTTACACGCTCCACCAATTGTGGTGAATGATGGTATACTAGGTTTCTCATTCCATATGAAACTTTTTTAATATTCATCCAAGATCCCATAAACTATGTATATTCTGGGTCTTTAAGTAATTCTTAGTCGATTTAGCCATGTCCGCCACTGCGGCTGTTCGTCTGTTAAAAACACGCTCACTTTCAAAAGACCTTAAGAAAATTTTGGAGTCAAATTGTTTCTAATTCTCCTATCGTAATCCAGCATAATTGGCTTTGTAGGAAAAGAGTTATGAACTGAAATGTGGAGCAACATACCTAAAAAAATTTTATTTTTGTACAAAAATGAACATAAATTGGTGACGGAATGCACCGATTCTTGATTTCGTAGTATTTCATGAGGATTGGCCATAGGCCCCATAGAGTACTCTTTAAGTCGCAAGGAATTATAATAGTGCGAGGTAAATTTTTATTAATATTGGTTTGCGATTTTTAGATGTTAAGCACAATTTTGAAATATTCTTGTTCACGGTGCGCATTGGTACGAATGCCGAATCTAGTTTGACAAGAGTCATAAATGTTAACGTTTTAGAAATAGAAAACATAGTTGATTTCTGTACGCATGTTCTGTAACTTTGGTGAGAACTTCTCGAATCAAAAATATGTGAAATAAAATATTCCATAGTTTATCGAAAAGGGAGAAAAAAGTGTGTCTGTAACTCATGTCGAAAACTATCAAAGGAGATTACGTCGTTACGTTATAAATGTCAAAATATTCCATTCGAAGCCAATATGAAATTGCAGAATGTGAGAATGCCAGTCAAACATATCGTTGACGGCGACCAAAATTTACTTAAATTGAAAAATGTACAACGACGGTAGCCATTTTTCGTGTTATTTTTCAATGCATATTGCATTTCTAATAAATTTTTTAGTGGTAAAATTTTTCTCACCCCGTTTTTATGCGAGAGTTTAATTGACAGTTTAAAGCGGGAACTTTCTCACAAAAATTTTACAGAAACACTTTTTCTTTAAATTGGCGAGTAATTTCCTTACGTGACAGCAATTACTCGCCCAAAATATTACAGATGCAGTTAAGAGAGACAAATAGTTGTTTGTTTAGATTTATGGCATTTTTTTCATTTCTGACATTTCAATCGAAAAGTTTCTCGGCGCGGGAGTTACAGAACATGGGCACTGAATTATAAATTATTTTTGCTATGATATCGAGAATTTTCAGTTATTTAGGTACAAATGCTAAACATTTGAGCAATATTTATTTAATTTTATTAGATAAATTCCTTTTTTGCGTTTGAAGTTTCGTCCAAAATTGTGAGGGTTTCTGAAATATTTAAAATCTTTAAAGGACTGTCAAAAGAGGTGTGAGATAAAACTGGTGTTAGACAACTTATCAATGAAAAATTTTAAGTATAATTTGTGACCAATTCTAACCAATTCCTCTGGTTTATTGTTTTGAAATAGAAAATGTTTAAATGAATTATGTTATAACAATAATTAATTAAAAAAATTATAATTTTTTTTGTCAATTTAAACCTTGGCTGTTTTTGTGTTGTTTAACGTGATGGTAGTTTTCGTCACAAAGTCACTTTAGGTTACGAAATTATGTATGTACGTAATTATATACAATTTTTTGTTTTATTATTGTTGGTCATGATTTAACACATACAACAGTGCTTAACGTAGATAAGCATCTACTGCTTACATATGATATATATTCAAAGAGCTTATCGGGAATATCACTTTTTAATTTTATTGTTAGTTTAAAGGGAACAACAATATCGTTTTGTCTTTCTTTTTCCCAAGGTATTTCATATATTTTCTTTAATTTTGCGAACAAAAATGTAACTTAAGTTCTTTTAAAAAGTTAAGTCTTCTTCAACTTCAGCAACAATTATTTAGTAATATTTTTTAGTTTTGAATAAAAATGTTACCAAAATGTGTTAAAAAATTAATAAAAAATTGGTCATTTTGTTATGGGCAAGAATTGAAACAATTCTTCATTGAAAATGTGGGTGGTTGCGAAAAAAAGTTGTGAAGAACAAGTAAAAATGTTGCTGCCCTTGAGAAAGAAGCTTAAATAATTTGATAATCACTGCTTTTTATCAAATGCAAATAAAGAAAGATTTTTTGAGTAGATTTATTTAAATCTTAATAGTTATAAGGAACGAATGGAGCACGCATACATATTTAAGTATTCCAAACTAAAATTATTTATAAAATGAATTGTTTTATAATTTTAATAAAATTATATGCCAGGTTACATAATACAAGTAACATTTTTGAAATTTTTTAACATTTTTTTTTTTTTTTTTGATTCCCAATGACCGCATTGTTCTCTGAGTCGAGGTGTGCTCTTGGGCGCATAACACTTCTTAACCTAACATTTTTTTTAATTCTTTAATTGTCTAAGCTTAACTGTAATTAATAAATACCTTATACTTTAAATCATAATTGTTATTTAGACAAAAATGAAAACAACAAGTTAAATATATTACATATTGACAAATATGTATCGAATATAAAGTTTGAAATACCTGAACTTCACTGTTTTTTAAATTATATATATACATGTTTCCATAGGGATAATAAGGAACAAAATTTTAGAGCATTAATGGAAAATAGTTTTCCAAGGGAAATTATTTCCAATTTATTATTAAAGTATAATAACTATAGAATAAACAATTCCAACAGTAGCGCAGAACCGAAAATTTATAAATTAATAACTTATGTACTAAGATTTTCAGAAAGATAAGAAAATTCAAATATTTATGATACGAAAATATATAAAATTGCACATAAATCTTATAACACAATAGGTAGGAAGATTATTCACTAATATGAAGGATAAAATAAATAGGTTGGAAATGTCAAATGTAGTTTAGAAAATACCTTGTAGGGGAAATGTTAATGGACAATGCGGTAAAGTGTATGTTGGTACAACAAAAAATAAACTTAAAACTAGGATAGCAGGACATAAGACAGATCAAAAATATAAGAATATTTCATCACAAAAAACAGCTTTATCAACCCATTGTGCAAGTTTAAACCATTATCCCGATTTTGAAAATATATCAGTTTTAAACACGAAAAATAATTATAAGCGTAGATTTATGTTAGAAATGTTGCAAATTATAAAGATTCCAACAACATCCAGAATTAATTTTAAATCAGATACTGAAAATGTAACCCAAAATTATAGACATTCAATTTATAAAAATAGAAACAGAAATTAAAAATTTATTAGAACTGTAATAGATTAGGTTTAAATTGGAAAACCTTTTTGTATTTAATTGAAAATATGACTTTTGTTAAATTTGTTAATTTTGGTTAATATATTAAAAATTGTTAATTTTTTTGTCAAATATTAAAGAAAAAAAATCCCTGAAGAAGGCACACAACGGAGTGCCGAAATATTGGATTAAATAAATTTAATATCTTTTATAAAAAAAGAAACAAGACCTCAAGCTGAAATAAGAGGATTAATTATATAGAAATATTTACAAAATTTTCCAAAGTCAAAAACCGCTCAAACATTAAAAGCTAATGCGAATTTTTTTATATTATATTAAAAATAAATAATAACGAAGTTCGCTTTAGCGAAACTCTATCGTATTTTCTTAAAGAATAAAGCTAGAATTTGTTTAACTATTTAATTCGAATTAAGCAGCCCCAAAACCAAATAACTTTGTGCAGCTAGATTTGGGATTCAACCCAATATGCGGTGGAGGGTAGCAATGGTTTGGCACAGCTAAATATAACACTTTTACTTGTTTTAGCTACTTTATAGTATTTTCATTTCTAAAAGAAATATGACTTATAAGTGTGTAATATTTTAACCATGTAACACACATGCTTACAAAATGGTACATTTTTATGTATTTCAATGGAAAAAATTTATATCTTGATTTAACACTTAAAGCTTATGTATATGAATGAGATTTTCCTACAATTAAACATCGGAAATATGCGCTTAAAATATGCACTAAAAAAATCCAAAATATGCATTAAAAAAATAAAATATAATATGCACTAAAAACTAAGAAAATTTCCATAAAAAATTGTTTTTTAATTTTACTAAAAACAAAAATATAAAAAATTCAGTATATTGTTATTCAAATATCTTTAAAAAACTAAAATAACTAATTTTTGTTTGTTTAAATAAATAAGAACTGTTTTATAAAAGGAAAACTTTGTCTTGTACTTGAAGAATGCCAATGCATTTTGAAGAAATTTATTTTCAGATACCACTTTGATTCCAGATCAGATCAAAAATATTTGAAATACGTTTTTTTTAAATCCTTAATTTTTTTTTTCTTGCAAAAGGTTTGATTTTTTTTATTTGTCGGGCTATTCTTCCTTCCACATTGTAAATTTTACTTTCTGCAATATCAGTTAATTTGACTTCAGCATTAAGTGCACTAAATCGCTCCTAATTACTTAATTATTTTTTCACCAGTATATCCGTTATTGGAAAATATAAATGCTAATTGACTTCTGCTGCTATCTAAATTAAATATTTCTTTTACTTTTTTAATTGCACAATCATGGAGATCAACAAGCTCTTATAAAACATTTTTAAATAACTTGACGTTTTTGGAATAGACTTCTGCAGCCAGGCCACCATTTTGCTACTACTGGCTGCGTTCAATAAAAATTGCAATATTATCGAATTGGCTTCTAAATTTTCTGCAACGCGGTATAACCCATGTGCTAAGCAAGTAGTTTGTAACAGTTTTGGATAAAATATTTTAAACCCATTGGAAACCTTCACCGTGCATCAGTTTAAAAAAAAAATTTTGTATATTAAGCAAAACTCCAAAAGAATTTATTTATTATTTCAAAATTTTTTTGGAAAGCTTTTTTTTGGTGTACTTTTAAAAACTTTTTATAATATGGAAATTAAAAAAATCCCTCAAAACTGTAAAACTATGCGTTTAAAACCTTAATATGAAAAAATATGCAATTTCACTAATATATGCAACAATATGAGAAAACAAATCGATGCCATTTTAACGCAAATTTAATGATTTGGAAAGATAATTGGTCGACATCGTTCTTAGACTATCGATAAAAAACATGCATTTGCATGGAAATCGCATCCCTACTTATGTATATTATGCGTGTTAAATAATGAATGTAAAGTGTTTAATAAGCGATATTAACCACGGTTGAAGCATTTTTTTTACATTCGTTTTGTTTGATTGCCAATAAGCGTTGGGAACGCAGATTTTCAAAAATCAAAGTCACATGCTGTAAAAAATTTTGCGCCATATTTTCTTTAAACAAATCTTTTTTAATTAATGGAACATAACAACGTTTAAAACCACATCAGATAATTAGAATTTCACAGTTGAAAACCAATTATACGCATATACAAGAACAAAGTAAATAAGCAAAATATTCACTTGCATTAAAAAAGTACTTAAAGCACCCTGAAATATAACTGGAGTAAGATATTAAAAACGTTTTATATGCGCAACATATTTATAACGACAATTTTTTTTATTTTTGCATACATTTTTAGAATCGAGCTTAGTCGTCGACGAATGGTAGCATTCATGGAACATTTATGGCAGAAATGAAAACGCTGTTAGTTTAAATACTCCCCCACTAGTTCATTTTTATGGAATCCCCCATATTTTATCTTCTCAAAAAACCATTAGTGATTGCAAGTTAATTATTATGGTTCAATATTTTTTAAATCTCTTAACAATGACTTGATTTGGGTTTTTTTTTAATATTTCATTGTATTCTAATTGAGTATTTGTTGTTATTGTAGTAAATATTTAAATTGACTTTATTGTTACTGCTATGTAAACAGCAGTCGTAGAGGGCGTTGCAGGCGTCACAAATCTTATGCGTGTTCTTTAGATAGAGTTTGACAGAGCACTAGCAAAAAATAAAGATTCAATTATAAATACATTTTAAACATGAAACCACTCTAAATTTTAAATTATTATAAAGACATTATTTTGAAAGAAAAAACTTATATACCAATCAAACATTCAAACTTGGTGAATGTTAAAAGTATCACGTTTTTAATTAAAATATAAACTGTATCTCTAAAATACAGCCACTATCTAATGTGGTTAAACCGCAAACGTTGTTTAAAAAAAGCTTGTCAAAATTATTGTTATATGAAACTTTAGGTCATAATCTTTAGGTTATAGGGATACAGGTTAGAGAGATTAAAATTTTAAATCTTTGGAAACAATGTATGTATGATGTCTAATTAAATGTGCTTTTGCTGAACATTATTGGTTAAAGTTAACAAGGATTTGTACAGCAAGTACACTAAAACAATTTATTTGTTTACAATGTTACTAGCTGAGCCAAGCAAACGTTGTATTACTCTCAAATGTTTCTTGTATACCCATACCATAATAGAAGAGAGTGTATTCAGCTTTTATTCAGCCGTTAGACTCACAATCACTTTTTGACCAATGCTTTAATCGAAATTTAATTTTCCGGAATTCAAAATGGATTTTTTCATGGAAACTTAAATTCTTTCACAATTTGTTGTTCGAAACAAATTGTTATGAGAAAATAACACACATTAAGTAAAATGTCTCCGCAAATACGAATACCTTAATAGCATCACCATAGCACTGCATCTTGGCTCCATTCATACATACACAAAAATTGTATATCTGCTGCCAAATAAGACTAAAATGAAGAATTTTGTTAATAACTTGAATACATCGCTATCTACTGGGTCAAAATTTTATCAGGAATTTTATTTTTGCTTAATAAATAAATTTTGTGAACTTCATTCGAATCATACCATAAACTAAATAAAAATAAATATCACGATAACAGCGACACCTAACGGGACTAAACTGAAGAGAAACCTCGCCCAAGACTAAACTTATTAATTATCCAAGTTTGGTTGTAATCGATCCAGCGGTTCTTAAGTTTTAGCAGCACATACACGACACAAACGTTTTTATATATATGGAGTATTCAAAATGAGTTATTAATAAAATCTGATGGCTTAAGTAAAAAAGTTAGAGTGTATTGATTTTTCCGAACTTGCACTTGTATCTTTAAAGGTCAGGTTAGCCGAATAAGCCTCCTGAATATACCACTTATAGTAATATAAAAAGGAAGTATTTTGTGAATTGGTGTAATGCAATGCTGCATGTTGAAATTAGGTTTGAAAGGTAATGCGTTAAGTAAGTAGTGACCTACGCAGCTGTTGTTAAAATGTATGTAAAGTTTTGGTTTTGGTGGGTAATTTACCTCGGAAATATTCTAAAAATCGGCAAATATTGGATATAAAATAGCTTCTTTCAGTTTATGTTTCATTGGTAATTTATTTTTATTTTTTATGTGTTATTATTTATTCGATTATGAATTGAAAACTTTTTTTTTTAAATGACCGAAGGGGTTTAGGTTCATTACAATTTTCTTTTTAAGAAATAATTAAACAATTTTTTTTAAATACATTTTAGTAATAAAGAATATTTTTAGTTTAATTATAAAAAATTATATCTCGCAATTGGTGGCCATTTTCAGCTTAGCACATACGTGCTCTTTTTTACATATTTCCCATTTCTTTTCGCAAAATTTCAATTGAATTATTGCTTTTCGATTGTAAGTTATTCTTACTAAATTCCCAAGCTTCTTCACCAAATGCTAAAAAAAACAAAGAAAAATAGTAATTAAAAATGTTATAAGGAATTCAAACCTCTTCGTTTATTTTGGGCCACCCTGTATAAGAATACCGATAACACTTTTCTGCCGCAGGTTTTCTTAATTGATGGTCCCCATTTTTTTTTACTATTTTTCCCATGTACTGAGAGTAAAATGCCACGTTGTAGTGCTATTCGAAATTCGCAAAAAAAATTCTGACGTTGAACCGTAATGTGCAACTTTCGCATTAAATATTTTTTATTTTCAAATACTGATGCATATTAATAATAACATTTTGTTAAGCCACTATTTAACTATTTCCTACTAAAAAAGGAAGCCATTTCTCTTAGTGTAGAGTTAACAACACTGAATGTTTTCTTCAAAATATTCTGAGAGTGGAACTTCAACATCAATGTGTTTGCTTTAAAAAAAAATTTGAGAACTGATTCCGGAGAAAGCATGATCGTCAAAAATTTTCAATGCACACAACATTTTAGAACCAAACATTTTTATTTTCAATTAAACAAGTTAGAGTGCTATTCTCGACTGCGCCGAATCTTTGATACCCTCCACTGACAGTTCGAATATTTCAGGAGCGGGCTATATATGATATCTATACTTTTATTATTAATTAACCTTTACAAATTATTAAACTACAATCCGAAAGTTTTATATTTTCTTTTTGAACTAGCTTGAGTAAAATATCATGATTTGTAACAGTTGTAGCCGAACTAAAATGAATTTCAGGAGGGGAATTGATATGGTCCAATCACCCCAAAATTCTATAGAGTGATTTCTGGTATTAAAAAACATAAGCGAGAATAAATTTCAGCAGTGAAATTTGTTTATCTTCGGTATAATTTATTTGAATTTATTTAATTCTATGGACAAATTCCTTACAGACGTGCTTAGTGTGGTAACATAAATTTTTTTTTCATTTATGCAAAGAAAGAGATATAAGAATAAACATTATTCATTTAAAAATAATATGTGATTGCCTTTTAAAACAGCTGCATAATTTCCTTAGTGGTTCTGACATAGCAAAGTTAGTTCGGCATGTCTTGACATATCGAGCCATAATTTTAAATTTTCGTTTTTTTTTAATAAATGAATTTATGGCAACAGTTGCATCATCTACTAAAATCTCATGGTCACAGAAGGTACCGATACGATTTTATAGCAAAACCAATTTTAGTTTAAGCGCCAATTTTCATACAAAATTTTTATGAAATATAACAAAAAAAAACTGTGGTGATTCAAGAGATTGTGGTTTCTAAATTAAACGAGACGCTTTTTCCAGATTTTACCCCTTCAATATCACACCAATGCCCGGAATCAGAAATAATAGCACAATTAAAAGAAAAATTTAAAACACTTACGAAAAAATAAATTGAATTTTTTAAATGTTTTGTTCAATATTTTGTAATACAAAAATAAATGAAAACTATAATGTCTTCTTCAATAATACAATATAAATAATTCGCCTGGGAAATACATTTAGAATTATAAGCCTTGATGTCATATTAAAAAATCCAACATAAAAGGTTTGTCTATATACTTTTTCAGATACCGACCTTTAAACTCAAGACCCCAAAAAATGAACTTTGACATTTTCTTAAAAAAACACAATATGCATATAATTTTAAAGGGTGCGCTTTCACCTTTAAAACGATACCAAAATAGCTAAATTATCTTGCATAGTTCAAAAGTTCTATCCCCTTTTGTAAGGAGACTTTTGTGATTTTTTAAAAATTTTTGCAACATTTATGACGTCATATTTCGGAACCCGAAAGAATCTGGGGTCAAATTTTTTATGTTTAATTATACTGTTATAGTGTATGACATTTGTGTTGAATTTCATTGAAATCAGAGGTGATTTTGCCGAAAATGCCATTTTTCGTGATAGTTTGACGTGTTTTAACTCTCCTGTAAAATTTTGTTTTTATCGCTTGAGCTTTTTTTGCGGTTATGGCTCGATATAAAGGATTGAAAAAACGAAGTGAGCGTTTTTAAAGTTACGTTACTCAATAAAAATTCAGAATGTGTACTACTATTTATAAGAATGAACATAAAATATATATTAAGCATCATTTAACGGGATTTTAAAGTTGGTAAATTCATTTCAGCAAGTCTTGTTGAGTATGAAGGTAGTACCAGACATCCTATATAGTTATTCCTTCAACATAAAATAAGAAATTGTTGTTGATCTGATTCGATATGATCATTGTGGATATTATAAATCGGCATTTGAGCGTTTCCAGTGATTTTCAGAAGACAGCTTGATATGGAATCTATGGTAAACTATGGTATATTATGAAATTGCATGACATTTTTTATGGCTATATAAAGCTAAGTTGGAACAAATTTTACCGCAATATCTATGTTTACTACGGTTTTAGACGTATTAAACTAATTTTCCTGAGTGGGATTTATATGGGGCCTATGGTAAATTATGGACCGATCATCATGACATTAATTAGTCTGATTTCTTGTCCTATAAAACCGCAAGGTATTACATTTTTATACAATTTTATTATTTCTTACGGTTTTAGGTGTACTAAATTGTTTTTCGAGAATATACTTTATATGGGGCATAGCTGGGGAATTTCGATTAGAATTAGAAATCATTACGATTAGAGAAATAAAATAATCTAATCATTAGAATTGAATTTTGATAAAAATTTCAGATTACTAATTGATTTGATTAGAAATAATCAAAAATCTAATCACAATTAGTGACGATTAGCATTTCTAATCAAATCTAATCAAAACTAATCCAAAAAATAATTGAATAGATTTCTTGATTTTTTTTGATTAGATTTGATTAGATCAACTATTTTTAACTATTTTTGTGAAAAGAAAATATTTATTTTTCACATTTGTTGCTATATTTACATAATGTAACAATTTTGGATTTTGCAAAAAATTGCATACGGTGAACCCTGTTCTTAAACTAAACACTTGACATAGCTGGTTCACTTTGTTGTTGTGTTATTATTAATGTTAATTTTCAACATTCAATATTCAAAAACTGTTACATTATGTAAATATAGCAACAAATGTGATAAATAAATATTTTCTTTTCACAAAAATAGTTGATCAAATCAAATCTAATCAAAAATAATCAAGAAATCTAATCAATTATTTTTTTGATTAGTTTTGATTAGATTTGATTATAAATGCTAATCGTCACTAATTGTGATTAGATTTTTGATTATTTCTAATCTAATCAATTAGTAATCGTCTAAAATGGCTAACTAATCATAATTAATCAATTTTTCAGCACAATTAAAATTTCTAATCCAATTGCTAATCATTAGGATTTCTAATCATTATTCCCAAGCTATGATATGGGGCCTTTGGTAAATTGAATCGTTTATTTCAGAAACCCGTCAAGTGCGCTTTTTTAAATCATCGGACAACTAAAAAATCATCCAATAATAAACGTATTCTGCACTCAACGGAAATTGCAAAACAATATACAATCCTTTAAAAGACCACGCAGTTGACGCTTTCCTGCAAAAGACGATGTGACTAAAGTAGACCATTCATAATCTATAATAATAAAATTTTTTAATAAATGTCAGTTGACGGGTTTCTGAAATAAACGATTCAATCACGGTACAAGTACACAAGGTAGACTCGTTGGCCCAGATGTTTGTCAGATGTTTGTCAGCTGTTTACCCCAGTTAAAACCCAAATGTCAACATTTTATTTTTGTTTACATACATATATTCGCCTTGGTTTACATACAAAAATTTTTATATTAAAAAACAGTTTTTTAATATAAAAATTTTGTGAATATAAATAAAATACAAAAACAATATAAAAAAATGCGTGAACGAAATGAAAGAATCATTGGCATAGGCCAGAAAAACGATATCTTGTGAATATGATTCAGTGAAGCACACGTTTTTGTTGAAAGCCATGAAGTCCGACGATGATGATGAAGACAAAGAGGTTGTTAAAGAGTGTTAGCCATTTTAAGTACAAGTCAAGTTTGTTTATTCAGAATTAGGAGGATGTCAAATATGTGTTAAGTGTAAAATGTGGAGGTATGACTTCAAATTTAGCTTTGTTCGAAGTTAAGCATGGTCTATACACAAAGGTGGAATGCTTTGGCCCCTTCTCCATAATCGGACAACATTATACAGAAGAGTTGGTAAAATTTATTTGTAAAGAATTGCAAAGAAAATATAAATTGCATCAACATGAATGTCATCGTTCATTAGCCAAGATTCGTTCTGCTGCTGCTAACTGTAAACATTTACCTTCCAATCAACTGTTAATATATTCCCTAACGGAGGGTGTAGATTTTAATAATCAAATGAGCCGAGCACGTTTTGAAAGTCTTACAAAGCCGATTATTAATTCATTAATGAATATTTTAAATGAATGTGCGGAAAAGGCGTTAAAAGTCCATCCGGAAATTAAAGAATTGGATATGGTTTTATTGGGCGCCAAGGCAGAAATACTCGAATTGCAAGCAGGCTAATTAGATTGATTCAATTATATTTTTTAACCCTCTTGACCACACTGAAGCAGTTGCGTTCATTAAGTGGGCATTACGTTTGAAGACCTCTCAGACATCACGAGCTTGAGCCCCAATAGGTGATCATGGGCTTGCGAGGCATATGTTATAGATTCTATGTTATATGTTATAGATGCCGAAACACTAAATTGACCACTTTGTATTTTATCTATAATAACCATCACATAATATTAATTTTCTATTTTGTTACGGCAAATAAAAAAATTAACATTTTACAAGAAAACTTAAAAAAAATTTTTTTTTCCTTCACGTATAGTTTTTTTTTTTTAATTTTTATTTTTATTTTGTGTTTCTGAAGGCACAGTGTTGCTCTTTTTTTGAAGTCTCGGTAGAAAATACAAAAACAAATTACCTGTTGTTTTTGTCTTGTTATACTTGTTGTAGCAACGAGTTTACCTTGTGTAGTTGTACCATGGATTCAATTATGAACCGATATTTACGAAAGTTGGCATTCTGATTTCTACTCCTATACAACTGTGGCGTACTAAATTTATTTGCGATAGCACGAAGCTGTTTTCCGGGAGTAGGCTTTATTTGGGGGCTATGTTGAATTTTGGACAGATTTTCACGAAATAATACACTGTGATTTCTAGTTTTATAGAACGGTTTTAGGCGATCTAAACTCTTTTCCGAGTTTAGGGCTAATATGGTGGTTGGGTTATTATTGACCGATATTCACGAAATTTGGCAGTATAATTTCTAGTCGTATAAAACGAATTCGTGCAAAATCTTATACCATTTCGTGCATTATTCCACCATTTGTGTTGGTTTTTGTAACAAAATTATCAATTTTTTAGTGTAGTGGTTCCAAGTTTTTATTAATAGCTCTGATCTTTCTGAACCGCTGTTGCTGAATTTCAATTCCAAACTGCTTGGGATAACACCAAGCAATTTGACACATAGTTTGTTCTTTTCTTTTGCGTTTTTCGAATGTAAGCGTGTTATCAACAGACGGAGAGACAGACGGACATGGCTAAATCGACTTAGAATTACTCAAGGAGCCAGGATGTAAATACTATATGGGGTCCTGGATGCATAATACAAATGTTTCACACAGAATGACAAACTTAGTATACCCTCATTCGCCACTAGTGGTAGTGGAGAGTATATAAACCTCTATGCTTAAATATATCTTTAATTCTTTTAAACAATATTTTTATTGCTGACGTTAATAAATTTCACCAGAGAAGCTCTCGGTCGTTCAACAGTGAATAATTTTATGAACAACTAATATTGAAAATAATTGATTTTTAAAGAATAGGTTTTAAATAACACATATTCTTTTGCAATACTGCAATTTTTTGCAGTGTGCCGATATCTTAACTGTAATTTTGTTTAACATGTTTGTTACTCGTGCAAAAGTGTATTCAGTGTTCAAGTATTATGTAGACATATAAATGTTTTAGTATTATTTTATCTATAAATTGAACATTATAATTTACAACGTTTACAACATCAAAATCAACACCACCACCACCACAACCACCAATGAACAACAACAAATGCAAGAACAACCAGCTATCAGCAACATTATTATTATGATTATAGTGTTGTTGCCGTAAGTATTTATTGTGTTGTATGAAATGTTGTTGTACCTGACAAAATGACATTAATTGAGTAATTTATATTGATGGCGTCAGTATTTTCAAATTTTTTTCCTCTTCATCAGAGGTGTCCTTTTTTTACATTGCCCATGTCTTGGTAATGCCAGCTTTAAGTCTAACTTAAAAGAGGGACAGTATCATTATGATGATTTTGATCGCCATCCCGTTTATCATTGACTTCATGATCCTCATCATGATTATGATGATGTTTCTGGTCGGATATTTCTCTTGTCGACTCTTTTTTTATTTCTTTTCTGTTCGTTTGGTCCGACATCAATGTCTTTGTTGCGATCGTTTCATAAACTATCATATAGTTGACTGTTATTATTATGATTACCACTCAACATGAATTCAATTAACACTTGTCAGTCGATTACTTGTAGGTATGTCTAAATGTATAATTTTTTTTTATATTTTAAATATTTCTTGGTGGTTTTAATTGTACTCTACGCTCGGTGATAAAGTATAACTTACTTTTGTGATCTCTAACGAAATTTATAAATGTTTTAGCTAAACTCAAGAATGAGCAAAATCCTTAAGGATAAATTAGGACTTTTGAATATCCTTAGACTTCAAACTTCCATTTTAGTATCTCTATTTCTTCAATTCTCATTACTTACTTGTATAGAATTTCCCTTTCTTTAATTAATAATTTTTTATCATAATTTTTAATCGATAGGGTATCCACTACTATCACTTTTGACCAATATCTTGTATTTAATGTTGCTCTTGTATTTTTTGTCTTTAAAAGGTGGTTATTTTAGTGAGATGTGATCTTTGTAATATTATAGTTTACGAACTTTTTTATAGGACAACAAGAAGTCTTAATCACGTTTTTATTGTAACATTTTTGAATATTTTAAAGATTTTTATTTGTATGTTGGAACAGAAACCTTTGTATAACAAAATGTATACCACATACATGTGCTGATTTTGCATACGGTTTAAAATAACAGCAAAAATAGTTAAAATAAAAAGGCCGGCATTTGAATATAATAGTAAGAAGTATTATATAATTACTAAACTGATTTGGAAAAACATTAGTTAAGATAAATGGTAACATGACAGTTTATTTAGCAAACACCTCAGGTATATATATGATTTTGAGGAGTTAAAAACAAATTATGTAATATATGAGTATATCTTATATTAATATGGTAATTTCTAGGATTTATTTGGTGTATATAGTGGCTACTGAAAAGTAACAGATCATCATATTTTGTCACGCAGCCTAAGTGGTATATTAGACCGATTTTTGAAATGAAGACTTAATAAAATTATAGATGGATTTTGGCGAATTTTGTAAGCGGGTATCTTTCATGTGTCTAAGTGAGATCAGTAACGGATTTTTCCATTATAAATAGAAGTAAACAAATATCTTTAATTCAAAATTATATCTGTTAGAAAGCCCACTGGAGTTGGTGTCAAATTGTTATAACTCTGATTAATTAAATGTGTATAATTAAAATATTAAAAAAATTTTAATTCGAAAGTGAGCAAAAAGGAGACGCAAAAGTCCTCACCCTATCGGGAGATGGTATAATTCTAGCAAATGGGGCCCTGTGAAATAATTTGGTTTCCTAGCTTATATTTTGTAGACGCTATTTTATGAAAGCATTTATATCGGAAGAAAACGTTAGTTATTTTTTGAAAAATAAATTACAGGCCTGGTCTGTAATTTTCACTAGCAATATTCTACTTGAATTATTTAAAGCTGAAGAGCAACAATAAAGTCCAGTAGTTATGCAGGGACCTAAAAAAAGTAAGTCTTTTGTATTAAACTTTAATGCAATTTTGGTTTTTTTTTTCTTACATCTTAGCCAGCTATAGACAAATCTGACTTGCTGAATTTAAATGGCAATCTATTCCGGACTATATGTGACATAAATTTAACAGCCTAGTCCACATAATATTTTGGGTCTTCGAAAAACTAATTTTAAGAAACACACAGACAGATAGACAGACGGACATTAATCAATCAAGCAACTCCGCTATTTCTGAGGATCCAGAATAATAAAATTTAAGATCAATATTGTAGAAGTCACAAACGCAATGGCTAACTGGTATATAACATTCCCATATGTTGAGAAGTGTAGTTAACAAAAAGTTGGTAGCGAAACATCAGTTTTAGTATGAAGTCGAAGGGAGCTTAAAATAGAGCAACGGTAACAAAAAATTCAGTATGCAAAGTTGATCGTTACATTCACCCAATTATATATGCGCTGAATAAAGCGCTTTCTGGGTCAAAAATGTATTGCTTCAAGGTGGGAACTCGCCATATAAAATTCATGTCTTCCGTAAGCGATATGGTTGGCAAAACTTTGAAGCTCCACTTTTATTGGGTTTTTTTTTGCAGATTTTGTAGAATAAGCTTCCCTAGAGGAAAGTAAACTGATACTTAAGAAGTCCCAAGTAGGGATGCCAAACAAGATTAATTCTTAAAAATCTAATTTTGAAAATCCCGATCCCACAAATCCGGGATTTTTTTGGGTTCCCGGGTTTTCGGGATCAATGTGTTTCTTAAATATTTAACTTTTTTTAAAACAATACACTTTGCCTTTTTATTTATTTATGAATTTTTAAATATAATTATATCGTTACATAAAACGCAAAAGGCCCTATCTAACATTTTGGAAATTTTACAGGAGAAGCAAAAACTATTTAAACTTCTAAATTGATAAATTGCCTTAAACTGTTTAAAATGAATTTTTCATCTATTTTTCTTGTTAAACCTACCAGTGCTTTTGACAAATAACAATGTTGAATATCATGCAAACTGTTACTTTTGCCTATTAGTATCTTTCGTATAATATTTTGTAGATATAAATGTATATGTATAAATTTTTGTTTATAAAATCGCTAGTTTTGGTCGAAAGATTCCCAAATTTGTTGTGGACATTTGTTTGGATGCAATACATCAGAATCAATGAAAATGTCGATTTTTAATTTTTGGTTAGTTAGGGCCTTTTTCGTTTTAGGTAATGATATATTATTATATAAAAAAATTTCTTATAAGAATAAAAACTTTTATAAGAAATAAATTCGTGTTTTTTTAATTTCTTATATCCATTACCTACTATATTATACAAGACTTAATTAAGTATTTTTACAAAAATTCTTCCCTGATCTAAATATTGTTTGAAAGTTTTTAAATAACAGTAACAACTTATCATGAGAGGTTTAAATTTCCCTCAGACTGCGTCCGCGCAGAGAAAAAACATGTTTAAATATGGTCTCCTCCAACAAAACTATTTTCAAAGAAATTTTTAAACATATTATGTTTAATTTAACCATTTTTTTGTCACCGACAACCATATTATTGTTAAATTAGTCCTCCATCAAGAAGCCGCAACTATATTATGGTTGTCTCTAAACATGTTATGGTTAAATATGACAAGAATTTGTTTTTAAATTAACAAAAGTATTTTTCACTTTTCCAAGAGCAACATGCTATGGTTGAAAACCAACAATGCTATTATAAGTGTTAAACATATTTTAGATATTATTAACCAAAACATGTTCGGAGGCAACCCTTATATGGTTGTGCCGTCTGGATGGAGGGCTATTTTAACCATAATATGGTTGTCGATGTTAACAAATTTATTCAAAAATAGTTTTATTGGAGGTGACCATATTTAAACATGTTTTTTCTCTAGGTGTATGACTTGTGTGATAGTGTTAAGTACCCTTTAGCAGTTTTAAGTAAAACCATTGCCCTTTCCAGCTATTTTTTACACTGACTCTTCAGTCTTAACTTTAGTACACTATTGATTTTCGATTGGATATATTTAGTATGCTCTAATTTTAAGCAGATTTATAGTTTATTGGCATATTTACTACACTGCACACTGGTCCCAAATCGATTTTTTTGGCAAAGATTGTCTCTAATCACCAAATTTATTTCAACTTCATAATATCAAGCAAACAAGTTCTTGATTTTGCACCTATTACCAAAATGGTTATTCATTACAAAAAAATGTAAAATTGTGAATATTTTTTTTCAATAAATGATATTTTTCATTTTAATTAAAAAAATTATAAAAAACTTTGCCATTGCAAACAATGTGTTAATTTATTTAAATAAATATTGACAATTCCCAACAACAATTCTACAAGCTTAAATTATTTTATTTTAAATGAAAAAATCAATTTATATTTTTTGATATTTAATTAATATTTTATTTCAAAAAAACTAAATATTAATTTTTTTCCAACTAAAAAAATAATTGATTCAATTATCAAATTAATTCACTTTAAATACTTTTTAAAAAATAAAGTTAAAAATTATTTAAAAAGTGGAAAATGTAAATAGTTTTATGGTATATTTTTGAATTTTATTTCTGTGGTGTATTCTTAATATTATAATTGTGTCTCAACATAACCTATAAGTTCCGTGGACCAAATTTTGTGTTTGAGCACGAACTTGCATGGAGGTTTAAATGTGGAATTATTCGCCAAAGTGTGTATTTTAAGTGTTTATTCATATATTGGAAGGATTTTTCGGCAAATTCGCACAATTCTCATTTTATTTTAGCACAATTTTTGATTAACCGTACCGAAATGCTTGCGGTTTGGAAAGCAAATGGGTGAAAAGATGATGCAATAATAGAGTGGGTTTTTCAAAGAATCAATAAACTTCTGACTATTAACAAAAAAAAACTTATAAAACAAATTGTATATAATTTTCTTTCACATATTAAAACATATTTATTTTCTTACAACTACAATTCGTGTTGGAAAAAAACCAGCCAATTGTAGAGGAATGTAAGAAAGAAAAATTGACGGTTTATTGTTGTGTCTATGTTGAAGCTTTGATATTGTTACATGCAAGACCTGAGTGTTTAAAATTCTTATTCACTTAATGGTCTTACTTGTATAATATTTTTAGCTTTTCTCAAGTATTTGGAAAAAGTTTTCTGACGAGCTGGCCTAAGCAACCAGCGAAATGCGCATAGAAACTGGCTTTCCCACAACAATAAATTTCAGTGTTTTCATTCAAAAATTGGGATTATTAGCACATCATTAATAAATGAACTAATTAATAACAAAATGTATATAAGTTTCTTTCACATATAAAAACATATGTATCAAAGTAAAATTACAAATTAGAAAAGTTTTAGCAAGCACATTCTATGAGGGTTTCGACAAATATGGTTATTAACTTATTTTTTATTTATTTATATGTCCTGGCCAGTAAAAGTGCTGAAATTAAAATAACTGACATGATTGTTTCAATTCATGCCAAAAAAATCGATTTGGGATCACAGATGATAAAGAAGGCATCATAACTCTGATGTATTTTGACATCAGTACTATGATACTAGTACCATGACACTTTTCATCATTGTGATGTCAGACTTAATATAAGTTGGCCAAATTGTCATCAGGGTCAAAAATTTAAATTATGTCATCCATTGAAGGACACATTGGCACCACAGAAATGGCTCAGTAACAGCGGAGAAAGAACTAATTCGGCTCAATTTAATGACAAACTTTCAATTAATTGAGTCATTAGAATTGCCTTAGGTCATATTGAAATAATATTATTATGTACTTATCCCTAGCACTTGCCGAAAATTGCAATAGATGGAAAGAATTAGTTGACGCCCTATGTTCAACAAAATGAACTTTCGTATAATTATTTATCATTACTATTTTTTTTTTTTGTTTGTAGTGATTAATATTTATTATGAATAAAGGCTTAAATATATATCCCTTGCACATATTTGTTTCACTTTTGTTCTATTGCGCCCTCTGTTTACAGAATAACTCTCAATTTTAAGACACAAGCTGCATGGCCAACATGGTTTTCGTAATTATTCTACCTTGAAACTTTAATGTATTTAACTAAAAAATATAAAAAAATAGATCATGGGAATTTTTTCTTCTTAATTTACTTTTTTAACATGAAAATAATGTTAATAATGCACAAAATGTGGCATCGAATTGATGTCACTGTAGTCATATCATAGATCGTCGCTGTTTTAACTAACCGACCTAACTAACATTTAACAAATCTTACAGGTGAGCACTTTGAATGTTTTTTTTCAATTTCTAGCCAAGAATACGAATGAAATTGGGTTTATGCATTATTTGTTAAGTGGTATAACATCTTTTGTTATGTGTAAAATAAAGAAAAATACAAAAATTTTTATTTAAATACTTTTTGGTGATTCTAAAGCAATTTCAGTTAGAGAAAACAGCGTTGAGATGTCGCATAAAATATGACAAAGTTTTATCATGACTTTCGTCATTGGATTGATAATTCTTTTTGCCTGATTGATGCCATTTTAAGTAACATTAATGTCACAATTAGGATGTTAGGGCATCATCAATATGAAGACGCTTTTTTCTATGAGTGTAGTAACTTATTATTAGAATTATTTTTGTTTTTTTAGAATTATATTTTTACCACTAATAAAAAAAAAAAATACAAAACTTAAACAAAAAAAAAATCCATTAAAATTCTTATAAAAAGTCTTCATTCCTGCATCATCACTTAAACACTTGTTACTTAAAACATGCAATCATATTTAAGCGTTTATCATTAACATGTGTGTCAAAAAAAACAAAATACATTGTTATTAAATTATTCGCTTATTTGACTTGTTCTGCACTTTGTTCTGTCGTTATAAACTGTCATAAAACTTAACAATAAAAAAGAGAAAAAAAAGAAAAAAACTTAAAAAATTAATAATTAATAATTATTCAGACACATTAAAATATTTATACATTTAAGTATAATTTTCTACCATTAACTATTCGCATAATTTTGAATATATAAAATCATCGTTAATCCTGCCATTTTAGTTAAATAATCATAATTTAAAATTCATTGTCGTGATGAGGAACTGATTGTCAATAATTTTTCTTCTATTGCACATACTTGTTGTTGTAGAATATATTGTAAAGTTAAAAAAAAAATATATCGTTTTAAAATGAGTGAGTGAACGAATGACTGACTGACTAACTGAATGAATAACTAAATGATCAGCGATTGAATTGCCAACAAATAAAACTGCAACTGCAGATATTTTATTGCATTTGATTTGGATTTCAAGTTGACTTTTCTTTAGTCGACTAAAAAGGACAGACAGACAACAATTGATTTGACATTATAAAGAATTTTTTTTTTTTTTTTTTTGATTATTATTATTTTCTATTTTCATTTTATTTCCTTCTTCTTATTTCTTTTCAAAAAAAGAAAAACAATTTTGTAAAATAAAGTAAATATTATATGCATTTATTCCACCCACCAGATTTTCTTTAAGAGTTTAGTTGTGCATTATATCTTTTCTTTCTTTTTGTTTTTTTTTCTGGGTGCATCAATATCAATTGAATAACTTGTTAGTTTTCTACCTTAAACATATGACGTTTTGGAAAAGAGATTTATATTGATAATAATGCAAACTCCAGAGTAATATTTGTAAGAATGTCGTCTGTAGTCGTACTCGTATGTTGTGTTATTCCATAGATAATCAAAATGTAAATTTATGCTATTTCACGTATTGCACTGTTTGTGACACTTGAGTAGGTTCTTAGAATGAGATACATGTGCATGTGACATTGTTTTCGATGAATGTTTGTTTGTATGTTTTTTTTTCATCTATGTGTTTAGGATGATGCAAGTACATTTGTATATATCTGTAAAGCAGGAAGGATGTATCCATGAAAATATCGTATTTTTTATTGTATTTAGTTAATAATACAACAGTTAGGGATAGTGCTTTTTTTGTTGTTGTTAGATTTATTAACATATTGTAATTTAGATTGATTATATGTTGCCTCTTACAGGTTGTATTTTTGTTGTTTGAGGAAAAATTATTTATTTTGTAGGTAGACAAGTTGGTTATTATTTTTTGTTATTGCAATTTTGGAAAAAATTTGATTTTAATAAAAAAAAATTTGTAACTGCAGTATGTATTTGAAGATTTAAGTTTTATTAGAAAATTTAAGTTTTCAATCAACACTGATTGCAGATTTCTTTCCAATTAATGGTAAATGCCACCATTGTTTTGTAATTAAAAGATTTCGTTTGTTGTGCTTAATTTCCTTTTTTTAATAACAGATAAAAAATACTGAAATTTATTTGTTGGAGGATAAGCTGTTCCTATGCGCATTTCACTGGTTGCTTTGGCCAGATCATCAGGAAACGTTCTCCTAAATAATTTAAGAAAAGCCAAAGCTATCATCAAACAAGACTAGAGGGAATGAGAATTACCTACAAACACTCAAAAAGTCTTTTTTGCAACGATATCAAAGCTTAAACAAAATACCAAACAATAAATTAGTGAAATGCGCATAGGAACAGCGTATCCTCCAACAATAAATTTCAGTATTTTTTTTATCAATTATTAAAAAAAGGGAATTAAGCACAACAAACAAAATCTTTTAATAAATAATAGTATTCCCAAAAACAACTTTGATAATAAATTGTTTTGTAATAATATGCACGATGGTAATTGTACATAAAACAAAAAGTTTTCAGAGAATTATCTTAATTTTTTTATTATGATAGAAGAATCCATGACAAATATATGTGAAACCAAATATCGGCGAAATGCTCGCCGTGGCCTCGTACCAGAGCGACTTTTCCTAAAATCCGTGGCAAAAATAAAAATTTTGTGAAATGAATGAATACATCGTACAAAGAGCTACTTACTGATCACAATTCAGAAACGTTTTCCTTAATTTGATAGAAATTATAGGTGGTGGTGGAGCTGCTTAAAATCGAAACTTTTTAGAAAGCAAAAAGGTGATTTTGCAAAAAAAAAAAAAAATTCTCTTTAGAATTGAAGTGTCGGAAATATTGCCGTTTGATCCCTAATTTTTTGGTATGTTTTTAAAGGTGTGTTTATGTTTTGTTAAAATAAGTAACAAAATGTTCATAAATTACTCTACTCTTCCGGCAATAGCCTTTTTTAAGATACCCTATATTTAGGTAATTTTTACAAATAAAATAGAGAATATCTAAAAATGCCCAAAAAAATTGTTCTCGCCCATATTTTTGGAGCATATTTGCTACACAATTCTTCAAATAATTTAATTAAGCTTGGCCACAACAAGTTGCAGCTTTAGACGAAAAAAGAAGAAAACTGTTACAATCTTATAGCGAAATGAGAATAATTTTTTCTTCTAGTTTTTAAAGTATGTAACAAAGATGTGTTCAAAATGTGAAAAGAAATAACCAAAGGATCTCCAAAATTTTTTTTAACTGCAGCAATCTTAGTGCAAAATAAAGTTAGTTTTTACATATTTTTTTATTGCTTCTCGTAAAATAATAAACAATATTTTGCAATTATTTTACTTATTTAAATTTAAAAAAATTTCATAAAAATAGGCAAGTAGTTTTAAAATTTTTTTATACTGAGTTAAATATAAACTGCAGTTTTATAATCTATTTACTTTTTTTTTTTTTTGCTCAAATGAGGTAGTTTAAAGCCATTTTTGTTTTTAGGTATAAATTAAGCCGCAATTGAGTAATGCAGCCAGTTAAGTTTTACTTTGTAAAAGTAGTGATCAGTAGCAGAACAATAAGTTAACAATCAATATAAAATAGCTTGCCTCACACCGTGCGAAGAAAACATTTATGAAAAACCACCCAGACTGGCTAAATGCATTAACAACTTTTGAAAACGTCGAAAAACCTCTCACAGCAAAAGAGGAAAAAATGCGAGAACTATAAACGAGTGTTCTGAGTAGACAAGAAAGCTTAAACTTCAAAGTTCCACAAAAGATATAGCTAAATCACACCGTTCAGAAGCATTATGTCTTAAGTATTTAAAAAATAAAGATGAATCAAGGTCCGACAATACAAAAGCTGTGTTGCTTTTAAGTCCAGTTCGACTGCAGACGATCAAAAAGAGTATTTTTTTTTTATTATTATTCCTATACTAAAACCCGCAAAGCTTTTTGCTTGTCTGCAGGATACCAGAGTCTCTGGCGGGAATCGAACCCGCAACCTCGGTACTGATAGACTAGCTCACTACCAGCTAGCCTACCGGGGCACCCAACTCCAAACTCCAACTGCTCCAAATGCTTTACCTACAAAGTATAGCATAGAAGAAGCCTCAGCGCTGTTTATGGATTTGGGATTATCGACTGGAAAATATTCTTTTTTACGAAGCTCTTTAAAGAATCATAAAGTGAATATTCTTCCTGGATGCAAAAAGGTTCCATCTGTTAAAAAAGAAGCAGTGCCATCTAATGAAAAGGTTACTGAAGTACGAGTATCAGTAGAGGTTAAAATACATGACTTGATGGATCGTACAGCCAAACGCCTTATTCAAAGTTTGCCAGAAGAGGAAGCAGTATCACTTCCAGATAGGCTTACATTGATAAATAAGTGGGGATGTGATGGATCATCCGGTCAAAGTGCTTACAAGCAAACAAAATCGACAAATGACACAACTATTATAGATGCAAATATGTTTATAGTTTCGGTAGGTCCTTTACGACTGAGAAGTGACATCTCTGAGCATTGGAAAACCCCTCGCCCATCATCAGTTCATTTTTGCCGTCCGATATTTTTTCAATTTGCAAAAGAAATAATAATTCTGAAATTATCAAATCTACAGTACACGATATAAAAAATAACATTTCTGAACTAAAGCCTTTTGTTCTTGAAATGAAGAATGGAAAAACTGTTTCGAATGATTATGAATTTTTTTCTGACAATGATTGATGGTAAAGTCTTAAATGTAATAACAGATACCTCGTCAACTTTAAAGTGTACAATTTGCAAAAAGTCATAGAAAGACTTTCATAATGTTGAAGATTCAAGTGAGGAGCAAAGCTACCCTGCGGGAAATTTGTGTCAATTGCTATTAAAGCACGTATCCTGTGACCAGTGAGCAAAATTGTATAATAAAAAGGAACAAATTGTGATAGGTGAAAATAAGACATATCACTTAATTGATGATAATGTGTTCAGAGTGTAGTTGGTCCAGAGAAAAGGTAACTGGCACAAATCTTTTCATGTGACTGAATTTTGTGCGGGTAGTGGCTGATTCTCTCTAGTTCTATTACTTTATATGAAGGGAAACTATCATATTGACATGGTTCATTTGTGACAATATCTGCGACAGGCATTATTTTAAGCGCAATTGGATGTGTCCATTAAGGTTATTTTAGTGGCCTGTTAAAAAGTGTCAAAAAGGTGCCAATTAACCCCTCGTAGGACATCGCCATGTTAAAATGACTTGTTTAGTGTTACTTCCCTTTCCCCTAGGGTACACCCAGAGAAAAAATATGTTTACATTTGGTTACCTCCAACAAAACTATTTTTAAAGAGAATTGCAAACATATTATGTTTAAATTTAACCATATTATTGTCACCGACAAACATATTATTGTTAAATTAGTCCTACATCAAGAAGGCACAACCATATTATGGTTGCCTCCGAACATCTTTTGGTTAGTAATAACTAAAATATATTTAACATTTATAATAGCATGGTTGATTTTCAACCAAAGCATGTTGCTCTTAGAAAAGAGGAAAATACTATTGTTAATTTAAAAACAAATTATTGTCATATTTAACCATAACATGTTTAGAGGCAACCATAATATGGTTGTGGCTTCTTGATAGAGGACTAATTTAACAATTATATGTTTGTCGGTGACAATTATATGGTTAAATTTAAACATAATATGTTTAAAATTTTGTCTAAAAATAGTTTTGTTGGAGGTGACCATATCTAAACATATTTTTTCTCTACGTGTATGCATATGGAATTTCTCCGTTAGATGCCAGGCTTAGGTGCATGGAGTTACTAGCGTATACAGTCTCGCGAGAAGGATAATGTTTTGATAAGAACAAAACACCAAAAAAAAAATATCTGCTCGAAAAAAATTATACAAAATAAATTTATAAAGAAGCTCGGCAGAAGGTTGACTGCCCAAAGCAAGGGTATGGAAATAGTAATGATGGTAATATGTCCAGAGCTTTTTTTGAAAATGAATAGGTAACATCCAGAAATACTGGGCTCGACAATAATATTAAAAAAAGGTTGACAGTTATCCTAGATGTTATAAACTCTAGAGAAATGGTAAATGGCCCAAAGATAATGCATCAAAAACTTACCAATTTTAGGCTCAAATGTACCCTGAAAAGAAACCGTAGGAGGTTCATAAGAATTTGGCTCATGGCAAAAATGTAATTGAATATCAATGCTTACCAATTGGAGCGTTGGCAGAAGAAGCCCAGGAATGCTCAAACAAAGACTACAATAAATTTAGAAACACAAGCACACACATACTTGCAAAATTTTACGGATTAGACGGAACGAGGACCTTTTTTCCCACTAATTTCATCACGAAGACATGTAAGATCTTAAAAGGACTTGGAAGAACAAATTTATATCTCCCATATATTAAGTCCATTAGATAACGCTCTCAATGCTAATGACTATTTTCAAGAGAACTAACTTATAAAAAAATTATTCTAAAGCTATGTTCCAACCTATTAAATATCTGACGTCCTACACGTAACCACTAGCTTCATTAAAAAATTGTTTGTTTTTGCTAAACGTTGGCAGGATCAAACATCATTTAACAGTCTCTTACTTGAATTAGACAATTATCTTCTTACAAATAAAGACAAGGAAGTCAATAAAAGTTCTTAAATTATAGCTAAAGTGTGATCAATTTGCTGGTCATACTTTTTTTTGATTCTTTCGTTAACATACTTTAATTTAAAAAAAAAAAATATTAAATAACTTACAGCCGTATTCATAACGAAAATTTAGCATGAAGTTAGCACAAAGTTCATTCATAATACACTTACCAAACTCTGGCTAACGACTTGCTAAACTATTGTTAACAAGCTGCCTTGTGATACACAACCGTTTAATGTTGAATAATTTTGCTTGTTTTTTTTAACACACTGCTTTTTTTTTAATTTAGAGTCCTTTTTTAAATTTATTTTAATTTAAAAACATTTCAAATTTTTATATTGAGGGAAAATAAAAAAAAAAGAAATGAAATGACAAAACCAGCGATGATTAATAGTAAACGTGTTGCATTTTTGAGTATTATAATGTGGCATCATTAATATTCCGAGTTGATTTATTAAAAGTTAGCAGACGGATTTAATTAGTTTTGAATAAACTCTGTGCTAACAAGCTGCTAAGCGTTATCGGCATTCTAGTTAGCAGCTCGTTGTACGTAGTGTAAAAACTGTGGCTAACTTTTTGTTATGAATACGGCTGTTAATATCTATAGCATTAATATATTAATATAACAAATATGTAAATGATGTGTTTATATAATATAAATAAAAAATTTAATTTTTTTAATCCAAATTTCGATATTTTTATCAGGCTTAAGTTCATTAAATTTAATTTTCATTAAATCATTTTTATGAAGAAAGGAATTTTACTACATGAAATGAATTAAAATTTATTGATAATTTTTCATTCTTGACTGAGCTGGGACTATTTACTATTAATAATATTTCGCTATCTGTGTTGGAGTGTGGCAGTGTTAAATCTAACATAGCAAATTTCGACTAAAGGGGAAACATTTAATTTTCAGTCAAATTTTTAATATTGGTGACTACTCCAAAAACTTTTGATGCCCATCTTAAACAAGCAATTAAGTTAATGCTCTAAAAAATTAAATTCTTGCAAAAGAGAGTTTCACAAATTCACATTAAAATCAAGGTTGAAATGGGTGCAAGTGATCACTTCAAGAAATTTAACAATTTGTAGTGTTGCCGTATCAACAATTTTATTATTATTTTGTAACAAATCGAAAAAGATTGCCAAATATATACAGTTTTGCCACATTTTTATCAAGTCCCTACATGTAAATGATTTTAAAATATCTATCCTTCTTTTCCCTACAACCGTTTTTTTAGAAGAAAATCCCTACGAATAGTGATTTTTCCCTACGTATAACATCACTGTGTGTACTTCTCCATGGTTGAATTTGTCAAACACTGAAACAAAGAAATGAAATTAAGTTGGGCAAAAAACTTGACATTAAGGTGTTACATTAACAGTTATCATCGTGCATTATAGCTGGACCACCCTTTATATAAGATATCTAATGGATTAATTTGATATATTTTCAATACAAAATAAGCTCATTTTAAATTTCATATTTGCATGTGTATGAAAAGTTTCCCCTACACTTATTACAATTTTACTTATTCGAGTGAAATTGAAATAAGACACATTTAGAAAACGATTCTATGTTATAGATTTATACGACTCTTCTGTATTGAAACATTCAGAAAAAACTTCGGTAAGTTTTACAAAAATTGAACAAAATTTCCATTGAATCAATTTCACTCGATTTTGATTTTCAGAATATGGCCGTTTATATTTTTTGCACGTTTTATATAGGAATTTTAAGACAACAGTAACCTAAATTCAAAAATTTTGTGGGCATTTTTATACTAATTTAAACGGAAATTGTATTTCTAACACAAAAAATTGGAAAAAATGTTTTTTTAGTCGAGAGATCAAATACATGGCATTAACATTAGAAAATTACTTCGGGCTATGAACACTGCGGTTGTTTTCAACGAAGCGCATTCTGGACGTCCAATTTAGGTCTAATTTTTAGAGCATTGCTGACCGTATGTCACGAATTACATGAACAATGTTGGATTCCAAAGAGTCAATTATTGTTAGTTTATCAGCATATAAGAGTAACTTTAGGAAGCCCCACAGAAAATAACCGAGAGGTGTCAAATTCTACGACCTTGGACCACAGTTGACATGTCAATTTCTTGAAATAAACTTATCGCCAAATTTGAATTTCAATAAATCGATAGTTGCTGTCACCGTATAACAAGTAAAAACCACTTCTGTAAAAACCTCTTCACGCCCTGGTCAACTTCATTTATATTTTAAAGCAAAAAATATTTAATCATTGTGCAGAAACAATTTCCTAATTACCATAACGCGAGCTCCAGCTTCTATTTTTTTTTAAAGAAATAAGTTGCGATTATATCACAAGCGTGCAAGCCATACCAAACGGTGTAGTTTTCTGGATGTAATAGAGCCTGTAGGTCCCATTTTAGATTATTGCGATAATCTATTGAAAGTTTGACGGATCGCTAAGTGAGATGGATCGATAACTGATTTTCAAAATAAATTTGGATAACTTGGTAGCGTTGCTTAAACGCGAATTTAGTTATGATTGCCAGAGTAAACTGATCATAAATGTCAAAAGGTGTAACAGTGTATTTGACAGGTTACCCTTTCGTAAGATCTTTAGGTATTAAAAACCCACCCTTTACAAAATATATATTTGTTTTACACGATAATCACATTTATAGGAAAGTAATGCCAGTCAAATTTACACAGTGATAAAAAAGTAAATAACAAAAATTAAAATTGTATATTCGTCCATGACGAATCTAAGATACCCACCACCATTAGTCAAGAAAAAAAGCAGGAAATATATCGTCGGTCACACGTTGTCAACTCTTAACTCACTTTTAAATTTTTTTAAATTGTCAACTCTTTTAATTTTTTTTTAATCTGAAATTATTTCAATACCTTTGTTTTCTTTACACCATCTTACAATAAATATCTCATACTAATTTTGGTTTTTTTTATTTACTTCCAACACGGTTTAGTTACGGAGTAATAACGTTTTTTTTTTTGTCTCCTGAAAAGTACAAAAAAACATGTTAAGAGTTGTCAACCTGTGACCGACGATATAAAACGCAAAGGCAGTAGTCAGTTCGATTAATTTTAAGTAGAATATTTACGTATTAAGGCCCTAATTGTGCAAAACGCAACGCAACGCTAAAAATTACATTGAAAGCAAAATCAAAGTAAATAATATTTCATCATTTTTTTGTTGCTTTTTAAAAAAACTCATACTGCGTTTTAAAATTTTCAAGATAATATGACTTTCTCTAGAAAGCAACAATAAAATTATATTTGTTTGAATTTGCTTTTGCTTTCAATAATTTTTGTCGTTGCGGTGCGTTTGACACAATTAGGGCCAACAAATTAAGGCCCTAATCATGTAAAACACAACGCAACGCCAACGAATAACATTGAAAGCACAAACAATGTCATAAATATTTTGTAATTTTGTTGTTGCTTCCTACAGAAATTCACATTGCGTTTTAAAATTTCAAACGCTGCACAGCTTGTGACGTTGAATATTTTAAAACGGTACATGAATTTCTGTAGAAAGCAACATCAAAGTTACAAAATACTTTTGACGTTGTTTGAGCTTTCAATGTTAATCTTGGCGTTGCGTTGCGTTTTACATGATTAGGGCCTAAAAGTTTTTGTTAACTGGTACATCTGTGCGTATGAGTAATATTTTCAAAATACAATATGCAGGATATGTACGGTGACCATATCTTTTAATAAAAAAGGACATTTCGAAATGTAGTAAAAATGATAAATAGTATCAAGGTTATTGGATAGGTAATAAGATAATTCAAACAATATGCTATTAGCAAGTAGAACTACTCATAATACATATAGTTATTTTATTGTCTATGAAAAAATAAATAAAATATACCAAGAAATTCGAATAAAAAATTATGTAAAAGGCTTTAAAACAAAAAATTCAATTGAAGAAATCTAGTGCTTTGGGGGTTTAATTAATTGGTAGATAAGACCTGAGTGGACTGTAGTTTTGTAGAAATTAGCACCAAAATTTGTCTATGGTGTAATTTCTCGGTTACTCGAGAAATTATACGAGGCATGTTGTGCAATATTGGGGATAAGATTTTAGTTTAGAGAAAATTATGTATGTGAGCTCACCTTAATGTTTGTGTACGTATGAATGTGTAGAGTTAAAAGAATGGTAAGTTTCAATTAAAAATTACAAGTTTTTTTTTCAATTCAATATGGGTTAAATAAGTTCAATTAAGTTTTACTTTATTATAAATATTAGGTTTAGGTTAGGATTTTATTTTTAGTTTTTAATAAAATTATTTAAGTTACAAGGATTAGTTTTTAAGTTAGCCAAATTAATGTTTTACGATTGATGGTTGAATAGGAAGTCAGGTCTAACGAAAACCACCACCATAAGTTTAAGCCTTGCTTCTTTTCTAATTTACATTTAATGTGCTTTTAATTTCCAAAATAATTCCAAGATGATAATTCACAATAATAACAAGCTACTCGTTACAACTACTTTCATTCTAGTGTTGAAATGCAGTTATATAAATTCAAATTTTAATAGTGACAATTAAAAAGATAATGTACGGAAAGAAAAAATGAATTATATTCTTATTAATTCGAAACTTTTGCAATCAAATATTATATTTTAATAAATTTTTATTAAACTTTAGGTCACTTTTTTATAAAAATCAATCAAAATATTATTTATTTTTCAATATTTCGATTTCCGTTAGAAATCTTCTCCAGGAAGTCTTTTTAAATAGTATAAATTACAAAATTGTTTTTGACAATAAATGTAAAAATAAAAAATGAAAAAATAGATTTAAAATTTCAATTAACAAACTTAAAATAAAAAGAGGAAACCAAACAAATTTAATTAAAAAATTCAAAACCTAAAACCTATTTTAATTTCCCTTTCCGTCAATGTATTTATTTTTATTTAATATATATTTTCAGTCTGTGCTATGCCATCTGAACTAAATTTTATATATAATCAAAGACAAATACCTATTTATAATTTTCCCTTCCATCAACCTTTTTTTATTCAATAAATGTCTATAAATCTGAGCTTATCCCTCAGTATCTTTCTTAAAATTAACCCTTTTCTCAAATGGAACATTATTAATTAATTTTTAACATTTCTAGCATATATCTACGTTTCTTAAAATTTTCTTTGTTCAAAATAGATGTGTTTTCAAAATCACGATAATGATTAAAATCTCTACAATGTGTTGATAATGCCGTTCATGGGCTGAACTATAATTTCTATATTTTTGGTCATGTTTATCTC
Source organism: Pollenia amentaria (assembly GCA_943735925.1). Classification (NCBI taxonomy): domain Eukaryota; kingdom Metazoa; phylum Arthropoda; class Insecta; order Diptera; family Polleniidae; genus Pollenia; species Pollenia amentaria. The sequence continues at coordinate 177,658,718 of OX031007.1, read as the reverse complement.
CTGCTAATTTAGTTTTCAGTTTTGTCCCATTTGTTCCTACGTATATTTTCTTACATTGTTCATTATCATTGCCACCACTATGAATTTTATAATCTACATTAGACATATCCGACTTTTGTAATCTATCTTTAGTTTTTGTGAATAATCTTCCAACATTATTATTCACAATATGTGCCATTCTGTATTTCCCTTTGTCATATATATTTGAGTTTTCTAAATATGGTGAAATTTTGTAAAAAAGGAACAATTAAAGTTGTTTAATTGTTTGTATAAAATCTGGGATTTTATACATAATTATTACAAATAATTGTTATTTTTCTGTAGGATGTATTTTTTTAAATACCACTGTTGTAAGATAAAAATAGTTTAAATTGTGCACAGTCCATATGAAAATTGCTCTTTGTTATAAAACGTGATTCTTAAGTAGCCACTTTATTTGGACTTTGCCGATAATCCAAAAAATATTAGCAATTGAAAGTAATCATTTCTTTTGGCTCACTGAAGGCTGGCATCTATATTCGATCCACTGATGTATCGTCTTTTTCACTTCTTAGCCAATAAAAACGTTAAATTTTTGTAAACACTGTAACCCATTGATTTAAATCGTCAATACAGAATACAAGCTGCCATCTCGGTATGCCAAAGTGGTTTTCATAACCAATGGTAAAAAACACATCTTCTTTGCGTGCAACTCATTTAAGGTCCTTTAATGTAAGAGCAGCTTCAGGCATTGATATGTGTTAACGTCAAATATATTTATGGAATATAAAGGGTAGACAATGTGCTAAGAGTAACCACAATTCAGCACATGGATCATCACAATCCTTTTTGCAATACCTGACACCTCTGTTGAGAGAGAAAATATTCTTTCATAGCACAATAAATTGTAGAATTCGATCTAACGCTGGGATTAGTGTTTACCACCGAGTTTTGTTGTATTAATGTGGAAATTTTGGGTTTTTGGGAAAATAAAACTTATAGATTTTGAGTTTAAAGAAGAACAAAATCATAATATCACAATAGGACAATCGTATAAAAAAGGCCTATTTTCTTAAAAAATGACGAATGGTCACCGTTAGAATATGCAAAGGCCATTTACAATAACAAATGCATGCATAACAAATATTTGTGCTAAATTGCTTTTCCTTTTTGGCTTTTATTGTTTGTTGTCTTAGCTTAGATTTTTGACGTTTATTTTACGGTCCGATCTTAAAAGAACTATTTGGATCCCGAAAAATCAAAATATTTAAAACTCAGTACAATTGCTCTTATAATACTATCAAGGGTGCATAATAGTTGGTAGAGTCGAGTATAGCATTTTTGTTTATTTTTGCATTGTAGTTTAATTTTGAAATATTTTTAATCCTAAATAATAAGTTATGTATCCTGCAAAAATTATTTACTATGATCCATACTTAATGAACACACACAAATGCATACAGGTTACATAAATGTAGTATGTATGTGTGTGGGTATATTTATTTTCAAGTTTAAAAATATTTCATAATAATATTTATGACCATCATTATTTTATATTATTTAAGAATTGATTTTTTTGCGCAATTTCTTCTTGCTTAGTTTAAATTCAATAGGAAAAGGAAATAAAAAAAATGAAAATAAAACTTTAACTACCGTTTTGATTTTTGTTATTTTTTTTTGTTTTTTAGCTTGGCGAAACAACACTGTGCAATTGCACTTCTAAACGACCCAATGGCCTTTGTTTGGCACCTAACCGTAAGTCAGTTTCAGACATCACTATGAACTATAGTGAACATTTTTTTTTAACTTTTCTATTTTTTTTATTATTATTGTTGCACTAATGTTTATTACCGCCAACACCACTACTACTAAAACTAACTTGCCAGCACATGTTGAATGTATGTATGAATTTGTACCACTGTTGCCAGTGTTTTATGGTGTTATAAGATGCTTAGAAAATATTAATGTAGAAACTTTAACAAAACACATACAACACGTATTGACTGCTGTTCCTGCTACTGAATGAGCCAACATTTTGTGGGGGCATTACGTTGGCTTTTTTCGTAAGGTTTTTTTATTGTTTTCAGTTTTTTTTTCTTTCTATATGCCACCAATTCTATAGCGGAGCCAAATTTTTGTGTCTAGAGCAGTCTAGTCTAGCATTATGTTAGTAAGTAAATGGAAGTACTCAATAGGATTTTAAAGTTTTTTTCTTTTCTTGATTTCTGCTTACTTAGTAACTTGTACAGCTCATAAATTCATTTAATTCAATAAAACCAATTCACATGAACACCATGAAACAATAAATAATGTTATTAATAAATAATAAAAGGTAATATTGTATAAATTGCTACCTGTTTTTTTTTTTTTTTTGTAGGATTTGTTGCATTTTCTTGCAATTGGTTCCTAAAATAGAAATAAAAACTAAAACTCTTTTTAGTATTCGTATCTTTTTAAGAGCTTTTATGATGGCGCTGTAAATGAATTGGTACTTTTCTATTACTATGTTTTAAATGCCCTACAGGAGATACTGTTGTTAACCCTTATGTTCATACATTTGATTATCGATAATTTATAAATGAGTTTAACGAGATTGTATGGCTTTAGTCTATATTTATGTTCAAAAAGCATTTTTATATTTTTTAATTAAACATCTATTTGTTCATCAACAAAGTTCAAAAATATGTACTTATCAATCCTGCGTTTAGTTTTATTATTTATCGAAGTCATACGTAAAAATGCTGTAAAGTTACTATAAAAAAATAATTATTTTATGAAATTTTAACACTGCTTCTGTATGTCAAAACGTTAAAGAACCCCATAAAAAGCGTCAATCCTAACAGATATATTACTTATCCTAGGGGAAAGGGAACTAACACCAACCATGTTACGTGTTAGGTCTAAAGTGGTAGTGACCGGTAGAGTATCTATTTAATTAATCATTGTTCGATTAATCGAAGCAAATTTTCGCCATTATTTGGTCGAATAATCAAAATAGCCAATTTCAAATAACTATGTATTAACTCGAACAATTTATGTCAATTAATCGATTAAAATTAATTTCTTAGAAAATTCTACTTTTTTAATATAAAAATATTTTTTGTTAGGTTTCTAACTAATAAAATACATAACAACTATATAACATGTTGTTATATTCTGTATATATTCTAAACATATTTTATGCCCTTTTTAGATGTGGGTGTGTGTGATAATAAACGATAAACTACTAATTCCATACGCATGAATTTTCATATTGAGTTTGACGTTTATTGTAAAAAATTCATCAGCATTTATAAATATGCGCTGTCAGATTATGGGTTATCTGTTTTTACCCGACTTTCAATTCCTTTTTTACCTCTTACCATCCAACGGCTAGATGAATTTTGACATTTTAGGTATTTTTAGATTCGTCTTAATTACCGAAGTGTCATTAGATACGTACTTGAAAACAAAATCACGCATTGTTCGCGCAAAATAGTAATACGTTAAAAGAACCAAATTACCCAAGCCTATTGAGTAGAGCTATAAAATGAAGAAAAATAAAGTCATCAGCCATGTTCGGTAAATCGAATACATAGGAGTAAACTTGAAATCGAACAAACTTTGAAAACGATCCAGTTTAAAATATTTCTTCATACTCTGAGCTCTTATCTTAACCATAACTTCTCTTAAAATCAGGAAATCTACGGTGATTTAAAAAAAGTTTCAATTGATCTCAATTTTACTTGATTTTCAGGAATGATATATTAGTTAAATTAAATTATGAATAATAAATTATTTTAATTAATCCTTTTTTTAAGCTTGAGGTCTTTTTCTTTTTTTTATAAAAAAATATTAAATTTTATTGAATCCAATATTTCGGCACTCCGTTGTGTGGGATTCTTCAGGGATTTTTTCTTGAATATTTGACAAAAATTAACAATTTTTAATAAATTTGACAAATTTAATAAATTGAACAAATTAAACAAATTTAACAAATGTCATATTTTCAATTAAATACAAAAAGGTTTTCCAATTTTAACCTAATCTATTACAGTTTAAATAAATTTTTAATTTCCGTTTCTATTTTTATAAATTAAATGTCTATAATTTTGGGCTATATTTTCAGTATCTGATTTAAAATTAATTCTGGATATTGTTGGAATCTTTATAATATGCAAAATTTCTAACATAAGTATACGCTCATAATTCTTTTCCGTGTTTAAAACCGATATATTTTTAAAATCAGGATAATGGTTTAGACTTGCACAATGGGTTGATAAAACTGTTTTTTATGATGAAATATTCCTATATTTTTGATCTGACTTATGTCCTGCTATCCTAGTTTTAAGTTTATTTTTCGTTGTACCAACATACACTTTACCGCATTGTCCATTAACATTTCCCCTACAAGGTATTTTATAAATTACATTTGACATTTCCAACCTTTTTATTTTATCCTTCATATTAGTGAATAATCTTCCTAGCTATTGTGTTATAAGATTTATGTGCAATTTTATATATTTTCGCATCATAAATATTTGATTTTTCTAACCTTTCCGAAAATCTTGGTACATAAGTTACCGATTTATAAATTTTCGGTTCTGCGTTACTGTTGGAATTGTTTATTCTATGGTTATTATATTTTAATAATAAATCAGATATAATTTGTTTTGGAAAACTATTTTCCATTAAAAATGTTTTCTTTATTATTCCTATGGAAACATGTATCAATTATTGTCAATACCCTTTCTATAAAATTTTTAGCCGTGTTAATTATTACTCTTTTTGGATGATTTGAAAAATAGTTAAAAAATAGTTAATTATTCAATAAATAAATCAAATAAAAAAAAAAAATCAATAAATAAACTTTTTTCTTTTCTTATTATCAAAGTGTCTAAATAAGACAATCTTGATTCAAACTCCTTTTCCATTGTAAACTTTATATCCACATGAAAAGAATTAAAAAAAAGAAAAAGACCTCGAGTTTAAAAAAAAGGATTAATTAAAAAATTTTAAAGCTCGAATAAGAGCCAATTTAAATAATAAATTATTTTAAAAAGGCTGGACATCTCGTAAAAATACCACGACAAAAACGTCTAAAATTAAATAAATATTTAAAAGTTAATGTATAAAAATGTGAGATAAAAGCCTATGTTGAATTCCCCTATTAATTTAAGCAGGCTGGGTATAATTGCAAATTATACACTGAAATAAAAAAATTAAACCCTGATTGCTGCTGAACCTAATGAATGTATAAAACTTTGGCTTGCAGGCCGTTTTATGGTCTGTTCAACCGAAGTAGTGTTTACTTTTTTTATAGTTTACTTTTAATTTATTTCTTTAATCTTGTTTCGGTCTCTTTAGCGCCTTAAAAACTGAATGTTTTGCAGCAGGGCTTTTGATTTTTTAGTAATTTATTTATTTAAAAGTTTTAAAACTGTATACGTGGTATAAATGAATTGTTATTTTATTGTTTATTGTTTAACTATATTTTTATTTTATTGCTTTTTTCCGTTGATGAATATAATAAAAATATCAAATCAAATAGACCTGTATGTTTTTTCCATTGGATAAAATTATTTGAATTATTCGAGTTATTCCAACATATTAAAACTCTTATTCGATCAATTTACAAAAATTAAAATTTAAAAATCAATTAATTCCTTACTCGAACAAAACCAAAAGTCAAATAATTGGATACTCTTGTGACCGGTTCTAGTTCCAACACTTTATATGAAGGGGTCTTGTCACTTTAACATAGCGATGTCCTAGGAGGGGTAAATTGGCACCTTTTTAATATTTTATAACAGGTCACAAAAATAACCTTAATGGACACATCAATTTCGGTTAATATAATTATACCTGTCGCAGAATATCCTTGCGTAAAATTTGACCAGCTCCATATTAATATGGTTGATCCTCTTCATATAAAGTCATAGAACCAGATAGAATCAGTCAGTACCCGCACAAAATCCAGTCTCCTTTGGAGTTACAACACTTTAAACACATTATCGCCAGTTAAGTGATATGTCTTTTTTTCTCCTACCACAATTCGATCCTTTTTATTATAAAATATAATATAATTTACACTAGTCACAGGATAAGTGCTTTACGACCAATTGACACAAATTTTCCTCAGTGTATCGGTAAATCGCACTAACATTTTTTTAACTGATTTGTATACTTTTAATATATATAAGAGAACTAAGTTTATTGCGTTCACTTTTAACGAAAGAAAAGGAAAAATATACAAGCATATGATGCACCTTTATAAATATTTATTAATTTACTTAATTGTAAATTTATGAATAATATTTTTGATAAATAAAAGGCTTACTAAACAAATTTTCATAGAAAATATAATTAATAATTATATTATGTCTAAATTTATAGAGTAAAATCAGTCCTTGGTAGTGAAATAGACTAGAGTCAAGCGGGGAAATCAAAACCGATACAATCTCATTTATAAGCTAATTCACTACCAACCCGTCTTCTGGGATACCCCCTCTTAAATAGAACTTACAAATATATAAATAAAGCGAAAGCCGATAGCCATTGCTGCTAGTGCTTTTTGTTTTAAGATTTATTGTAATTTTAATTATAATAAATATGAAACTAAATAAATAAATAAATAAAGCAAAAAATCAGAGAAAAAATAAAAATTAATGGAATAAAATGGAAATCTAAAGTAAAACTCAAGTAGAGCTTAACTAAAACTAAAGTAGAACTGATCTAATATTGAACTTGAACAAGAAGAGAACTAGAACTTAATCCGAACTGAACTAGAATTGTACTAGAAAGGAACTTGAACTAGACTGATCTAGAAAGGAATTTGAACTGAACTAGAATTAGAAGTAGAACTTAAGCTTAAACTGTACTCGTGGTTTCATTACAATATTCATTTTATTAAAAGTAGTGTTTTTTATATGCGCTGAATAAAGCGCTTTCTGGGTCGAAAATGTATTGCTTCAAAGTGGGAACTCGGCATATAAGATTCATGTCTTCCGAAAGCGATATGGTAAGCGAAACTTTTACGTCTCTCCCTTACAAACACGCTTCGTTGGAAGCTCCATTTTTTTATTGGGGTAGCTATTGGGAAAGGGGAAAATGTTATTGTAAATGTTATGTAAAGCCAAACAATTACACTGCGGAACAGCCATTTTGCGGCCTGGAACTTTGTGTAATTTTTTTACTAATTTGAGGTCGCTGATTCCAAATCTAACTTTCATTTTTCTCTATCAGCTCCAGTTTTAGAGATATACCGTTATGTCCAAAATTAAGGCACTTTCAGCACATATATTGAAATAACATGAAAATGGTGCATCATATTCCCTTAAGAAAAAAATTTGGCCAGTTATTTCAGAGATATCGTTGAAGTTTTTAAAAAAACAAATAAAAATTTAAGAAAAAAAAAAAAAATTTAAAAATTCATAAAAAATAAATGTGCAACAAAAGTCACAGTTTGGGTCTAAAAGCATTTAGTTCAACATATTTCGAATAAAATGAGCTTTATTTCATTGCAATCGGTGCACAACTTTTGATTGTGTTCACAATTTACCGAATAGATAAAAATTGCGATTTCCATAAAAAAACGTATTTTAATGTGTATGTGTGAACAAAAAAAAAAAAAAAAAAAAATATAAATTAAAATATTTTTTTTTTTATGGATAAATTGTGAATACAATCAAAAGTTGTGCACCGATTGCAATGAAATAAAGCTCATTTCATTCGAAATATGTTGAACTAAATGCTTTTAGACCCAAACTGTGACTTTTGTTGCACATTTATTTTTTATGAATTTTTAAATTTTTTTTTTTTTTCTTAAATTTTTATTTGTTTTTTTAAAAACTTCAACGATATCTCTGAAATAACTGGCCAAATTTAAAACAATGTTAGTACGTCTTAAAGATGTTGTCAAAATCTAAAACTGAAAATTTGTCCCATTCTAATAGATGGTACTCGACCTAGCGGAGTGGATGATCGGCTCCTCGATCGGCTCGCGATCAGCTCGCGTTTAAAGTTAAGAAATGTGCCTTGCAATCGGATTTGGATGGTTTCCCAGTTCTTAAATAATTTTTGCATGGGCTCTGTGAAATAAATCTTTTAACAGTGGAATTTCTAAATCTCTATGCATGTTCTCAATTCTAATGTAGCACGTGCAGCAGCTCAGGTCATTGCTCTTATAACTTTCGATTGTGCCCTATGTATAAGCTCGATACTGGACTTGCTAGCAGTTCCCCATAATTGGATACCATATACTTAAACTGGTTTTAAAACGTTTTAATACAGGATGACTTTATAGTTCGGACTAAGTTCAGATTTGTAACTACTTAACAGGCGAAGTCGAGAGGCTGTAAATTCCGAGTGAAATCTGTTAGTTTCTTTAGGTAGATGCCAAGTTAGCCTTCTATCCAATTTTATACCAAGATATGTTACAAATTCTGGCTGAGGTATTGTAACATCATTAATGTGACAGGTGGATAATTTCCTCTTCTGTGTGGAAACGAATTCACCAATTGTTCATAGAATTTTTTACTAGACAAATAAAGCCTTTAAGCTGACGAATAGCTACTTGTGGATTTACTTGAGAACTTGGAATAGCTGTATCATCCGCAAATGTGGAAAAGTTTAGTTTAACACATATGGAAAAATAGGAGGTGTATATTGAATGGAGAGTAGGATCAAGAACACTTTCCTGTATAACACCAGCTTTTATCTTATATTATCTTGTCCATATTCATTGTTTCGTGACCTTAATAAACGGTCTGATAAACAACTGTATAATATTTGGTGGATGTTTGGTGGCAGAAGACGTTTGACTTTAAGCTATAATATGGATTTGGCTTCTTGATGAAGAATTTATTTAATTATAATATGGTTACCGTTGACAATAATATGGTTAAAGTAACCATAATATGTTTATACAGTTTTCATTAAAAATAGTGTTAGTGGAGGTAATAACATAAAAGAAGCGATTGGTAAAACTATCGTAAGAATCATTGCGATTACATCGATTTTTAATAACTAGTCAGATACTTATCTGGAATATTCTATACAATAAGCAACTTCGGAATAGTAGTGAAAAGTGAAGAGTTACAACCCTAGAGGGAACGAACTGACACCCGTGATAGGTTCTTTGATGGCAGAGACCGGTCCTAGTTCTAACAGTTTATATGAATGGGACCTATCACTTTTACATGGGGTTGTTATAATCGACACCTCGCAGCCACTATTTGAGCAGTCACACATCTATTCTCAATAAACGTGTTTCGTGATAGTCCTTGGTATTCTTCCTAAAAAACTACTAAGATTAATTTTAAGAACAAGTTTTTAAATAGTTCCAAAGAAATGTATCACACCAACGCTGAATACTGAACCTGTTACAAATACGGTCCTAATAAATAAATAAAAAATCATTTATACAAAAAAATTATTAAGACAAAATTAATACAAAAATAAAAAATGTACCTTTTTGTTATGACTTAATATACCAGTTAAGTTTTTACACAAGTCCCAGGACCAGTTCTGTTGAACAATTGACAAAAATTTCCCGCAGCGAAGAAACAAGTTATTATTTTCTATAAAACTTATGAAATTCAAAACAAAAATGATGTGGAAAACCGGCGTATGTGATTTGTGTTTTATTATTTCATTAAAGACCAACATTTTGAGCACAACTAAGCTGTTCCGTCAAAACTTTGTATACAAGCTTGGTAATGACGGCACAAATCTATTTTCAGATTAACAAAACCTAGTTTAACTGAGATCTCAAAAGCAAAGCCTTAACAGCTTAAAAACTAACTCCCAGACAAATTTATTTCTGTATGAATTGTGTTAGTAAACTCTTTTTCCCCAACAAATTGTAAAAAATGTATACATCGCACTGGCTTTAATTAATTTCTTTCATTTATTAAAAATTGTTTATAGAGGAATTGTTGCGTTTTGTTACGGACCTCCTCAATTGCTTAAAGCAGATTATGGATATTTTGGATCGAAATTCGCAGCTGCAGTATCAGACTGCTAATCTTTTTGTAGTCAAGTCTGGGTTAAATGGCAAAAGTATACCTAGAAACATGAAGGTAATGTCTTTGCACTACCGAAGATTTGAGAGTTATATAAATATACATATCGCACCTAATCAGCAAGAGGGTATTAACTCAAAATTTCTAAATTTTCTATAGAAGCAAAACAAATTTTAATTTTACATTAAAGGCATATGAAAAATAATTTTCAAGACAAACGTTTCATACCCCAAAAGCAGACAAAATAAGACGATATTTTTACAGCGTATAGATATGAATATTACGTGCCGATTTATTCCAAAAAGTGAAAATTAAATTTTGAGTTAATACCCTCTGGTTGATCAAGTGCGATATATATCATAGTCTGCAAGAATATCTAGTTCTTGCTTTTCAAAAATAAAAGGAAATCTGGAGAGAGTTGCATAACATATGTAACTTTTTGTAGAAGAGGGTGACCAAAATTCGTCTCTATCAAATGTTATAAGTAAATGTTTTTTTTTTAATATTTTTTTCTCTCCTTTCAATTTAACTAGCGGCAGTTTAAACGTATCGACAGTAAATAAATTTTCAAGAAGATATTTTATTTATCAATAGATGATTACCACACTGAAGGAGATAGTGGCTTTTCAATACATAAATATTCCTATTTAGTTAGTACAAATATGTATTAAATATATTAATACAATAATGATCATGATGGTTGCGGTATTTGTATTGGTGTCTCGTCTTAACGTTTATTAGTTACTAGCTGGGTATTTTTTTTTAGGATGGTTTTATACTAGAACAACAAAAATTTAAAAGTTTCTCACATCTACAAATAGTGCAATTGATGATCGGTGATTTGAGCTTGGGTAAAGGCACAAAAAAGTTCTCACATTTTTTTAATAGAACACCAAGAAATGAAAATTTAATAATGATGGTTGTAAACTGATTACTTTCAGATAGTTTTATCGTGAAAATAAACAAGTATTTTCAATTGGTTGATAAATTATTTAAAAAGTATTTTTGACGATGAGAGAAAATGTGCCAAACTTAATAAGGTTTGTTATATAAAGTGTTGTTAAAACTTTTTACAACTTTCAAGTTGTGCTCTAGGTTTTGCTTTAAAGAGTTTTTAAAACGTTTTCGGTTCGAGGTGGATGATATAGAAAGTATATGATTTTTAATAATTTTGTTAAATATATATATTGCGCATATGTCATGCAAAATTTAGATCTTAAGATACTAAAGAAAATTTTAAATTTGTCAGCATAATATGTACAAATTAGAATAAGCTTAAATAGCAGTAAGTAGTACTATGTCTTATATATGACTTATGTATGTTTAAATAGCCAAAAATCTAACGCTTAACTGCCACATTCTACTGTAAGTGGAATAGAAAATACCCAAGAAATTATAAAAATATTTAGTTTAAAACCACATAAAATCCACAAAAAAATTATGTATGTAGAAAATTTAAATAAAAACGTGACCATACAGTAAATAGCCATCATTGTCATCTTCATTATCATCATCAGCAGCAACATAGTCGGCTATAACAGTAATAGCCTCAACATCAGTTGCATCTGGTGAAACCAATGGTGGGTATCGTAACGCTGTCGTCGCTGGACACTTGTGCAGGCTACCTGATATTGTTTTAGACCACAAGATTGTTCTGTTTTAGTTTTCGTTTATTTTATTAACCCCATGATTGTCCATTTGGCCTAAAATTTGACTTTATCTTGCAGTACATTAGAAAAAAGAAGATGGAAAACTTAATGAGTGTGATATACTGAAGGAAATGAAGTTTATATAGTAGAGGGAAAAACTTTAAAAGTGCCAAATACTTATTAATGACAAAGTTCCCTCAAATAATTTCTTTTACTGGCTGGACCAGAGAATATTATTTTTCTGTCCTTTCCTTGAAGATCTTTATGTCTCAATACACAGAAAAAATTAAAAATAGTCGCTAGTCACGAAAAAATCAATTAAGATTTTTTGTTTTTTAATTAATATTTTAATAAAAAATTTATTTTAAAACAACTAAAATGTTAATTTAATTAGAATTATATTTGTCATTTTCTTTCAACTAAAAATATAGTTGATTCAATTATCACATTAATTAAATTTTAAACAATTTTTTATTTGATAAAAAACTACTGATTATTTTTTCTGTGTATGCTTCCACAATCAATAACAATATTATTGGCTTACTTTTCATCTATAAAAAAAATATTTGAAATGTAAATATATGAGCATAACTTATGGCGTATTATAAACACATTGTTTGTGTCTTTAATAAGTTATATGTCCTTGAATCTTACGATTTTTTTCTACCACCATGTAGAAGAAATTTGTTTCAAAAGGTGGAAAGTTTTGTTTTACTTCTTCAATTTAAACAAGCAGGGAAGTAAAGTCAGTCCAGCCCGGCCATATAATACCCTACGCTAAAATTATTAAGAAACTACTCCATTTTAGGACCGATGGACAAACATGGGCCCGGCAAAACAAAATTATATTTTTTGGGGTTAAGATTCATATCAGAGTTCTTTGTGCTGAAAATATAAAATTTTTCGACTTAAAGCGATTTATGAGGCGGGCTTTATTGCGACCTATGGTCGCTGCCGTTTATGAGATAACGAGAAAACTGAGTGGTAAACATAAACCACCTGACCTGCCCATCAAATCCAGGTATGAAACTATAGTATTAAAGGTAGACGAATAAATAATACGATGGAGGATGCACTTTATAGAAACCCCTAAGCAACTGTTCATCATATCCTGCACCATCCAATGATATGTCCGCTTCAACATTAGTTCAGCTTAACACCAGCCCTTCAACTCCTGATCCGCAATCAGTAAATCGCCAGGTTTTGACAGGATTATACTTGAATCATCAAGTGCTACTAATGTAAAATGGCGGCGATATTTCATTCGAGTAAATTTGGTACGAAGTTAAAATACCGGCTGTGGGAAAAATCGCCCAAAGAAAAATGGCCCAAAAAAAGAAATGAAAAATCGCCCAAAAAAATTCCATGTAAAATTGGGCCTAAATTCATATGAAAAGTGACCTAAAATTTTTGGGCTATTTTTCGTTATTGTTGGGTGATTTTTCGTTTTTTAAATTTGGTGATTTTTCATTATGAAAAATCACCCAAAAATGTTGTATGAAAAATGGCCCATTTTTTGATTTTCTCCTCTATGGTATAAAAAACACCGGCTTCGCTTACTAAAGCTTCTCTGCACAGCCGGCCTTCGGCCGGGCGCAAGGATTTTCTCCTCTATGGTATAACAAATACCGGCTTCGCTAACTAAAGCTTCTCTGCACAGCCGGCCTTTGGCCGGCCGCAAGGATTTTCTCCTCTATGGTATAACAAACACCGGCTTCGCTAAGTAAAGCTTCTAAAATCTGCCTTGTTTCCAAACGAAAGCCGACTATGCAGAGAAGCTTTAGTTAGCGAAGCCGGTGTTTGTTATACCATAGAGGAGAAAATCCTTGCGCCCGGCCGAAGGCCGGCTGTGCAGAGAAGCTTTAGTTAGCGCAGTGTCCATGGACACTATGACACTTTTTGGAGTGTCATAACGTCCATGGACACTATGACACTGGACGTTATAACATGCCACCGGGAAAAAATTAGTTTTTGCTTTTTGGGTCATTTTTCATTTTTTTTTTGGGCCCTTTTTCGTTTCTTTTGGGCAAAATTTCATATATAACTTTTTGGGTCATTTTTCATGTTCTGTTGGGCGATTCTTCATTTGGGCGATTTTTCATTTCTTTTTTTGGGCCATTTTTCTTTGGGCGATTTTTCCCACAGCCTAAAATACCAGACTACTGGCTTCAAGGAAACCTTATAAAAATACAAAAAAGGGGAGCTTTCGCAAAGTACGAATAATCGCGGAATCTTAATTATCTCTATACCATCCAAAATACTTACTAAATAGATTAACTGATACAGCGACGATTCGTTTAACGTGAGTACCTGCCTTACGGCATCCTCTCACGGCGTATACAAACAACCTGGTAAGTTTATATTAAGCTCTTCCGAAATGCCCCCCTGTGTGAGAGAATTCATTTGCACATACAGGTGGCAACTTTGAGTGTAGAAACTCTACAAAGTCTATACACTCGTCTCTAATTTGAAGGCTGGAGCTATCTAACCTCCGCTGCCTTTAAATGAATTGTGACAGCTTCTGTCGAATAGCAACAGCACCTAGGTACTCCTCACAGCCAGAACTTTCGCAGAAGGTGAAAAATAAGACTTTGACGTGAGGTAGTGCCTACCCGCTTTCGGTTTAAACCACAGCCATCACTTGCTCTCTTGAAAAGTATCCCCAAAACCTTGACGCATCACCTTCCACAAACACAATCATCCCTTAAGGCAGGAAACTTAACGGAGACCTGCAACTATAGTCAGCCCGGCTTAAAGTCCATAGGTACCGACCTCGAGTAATCTGAATCCAAGCACCACAAATATGCACTCTGTCCTTCGATAGTTCTCGCTATCAAGGCAGCATAAGCCTTTTCGAAATTGTAACCCTTATCATCACTGGTTACAGAACAATAATGTTTATTAATATTCTGGATTTTACCTCTAACATGATCACAATATAAAGAGGTAAAGTTTCTCTAAATATGTTCACTCTTCCTAGGAAGAGCTAAGTGATCATTATGTATCAAAATAGCCCCGACCTTTACCCATCTAGATAAATCTAGGCGTTACCAGCAAGTACCTCGTGGAGGTAGGCCATAGGGCTTGTTGCCGTGTTGAAGGCATACCCGAAGGCTGCCTCCTGAACTCGACAGCTTACCTGCTAGAATAAGTGATACAATAGAAATGAAATTGCGTTAGGAACAAGCAGCCCTCCGATCGAATAGGTCATGTGTCGCAGAATAAATAAAAGATGGGCAAAGTAATCTATATCTCACTTTTGCAGATTATACTACCGCTTTTGGCAGCATATTTAATTGCAAAATATATGATTTCTTCCTCAATACGATAGCTTTCAATGCAGAGTCTTGCAGAGCAAACGGCTCTCAGAACTATTTCTTTTGAAATCCGGTTATAGACAGGGTTAAAGACAATGTCCTGGAAAATATGGTCGAAACTAATCGACGCGGTATCCAATGGACCATAACCAGTCATCTCAAAGATTTAAGCCTCAGTTAGCTGAGAGTAACAGTAACGTTGCAAATCAGCTGATTCATTTTGTTGTATGTAAAGCATTTAGAACGGTTATAGTTAGCAGTAAGACGTTACGTCTCAATCTGTAAGAAATAGGTTTGTCTTACTTTTTTACGGCATGGTCGCATTACTGTTATTCTCAGCTAACTGAGCCTTTAGACTGCGCTGACGACATCTATTTTCTGCCCACTATATATCCTGGTATGTAATCTAAACTTGATGACTTAGTTGTCCACTCAGCAAATGTTGGTCTTAAAATTAACACGGGGAAAACGAAGCCGATGAAAATAAGAACCCCAAGGAACAATGATCGGACAACAATTTTTATCGGTCATGAACAGATTGAGTTTGTTAATAAATTCAGTTACCAGGGAAGCATGGTTTCATCAGAAATAATTGCAAAATCAGAAATTGAACATACAATTGGTAAAGCAAACAGGGCGTTCTTATATGGAAATCAACCACTTTATTAGTCAAAACTAAAATAAACATGGAATGTGGGAAGTTTTTCTTTTTTCATAAATTACTTTTTAAATTTTTAAATTTTCTATACATACAAAATTGAAGTCATTGCTTACCAAAGTATAGCTAAAGTAAAAACATGTAAGATAAAGATACAATTTATTCTGGTAGTGCTTAAAGTCATTCCTAAGTATAAGTACATATCTATAGCTTCAATGTTAACCAAAGGTTGGCTTAAGCAAAAAGTATGTGAAATATTGATGGAATAAGACTATTGTAAAAAGCTTTATAAATTGAAATACACCTCATAGAATAAAGGATATAACTAGTATGCCGACTCTTTGACAGACACCTAACTCAAATGTCAAGTACCTCGTATATGTTTGTATTAGTAAGACTTTTTTTAAATGTATTGGTGCTTAAAACTATTTTCACCCAATAAAATCGTATAGAATGTGGCAATAAAAATTTTCTAACATAAAATTTTCTTAATTCGAAAAAAATTTTAATTTATTTAATGCTGTCTGCATTTCTAAACGAAAAAAAAACAATGTTTGTTGCTTAATTTTTATTCTGCAATATCGGAAAATATTTATATAACTTAAGATTTCAAATATTTTTTCATACCAGAAAATACTACTCTGTTGGCTTTATTTAAATAAAAAAATTTAGTTTGTGAAAAATAAAAACATGTTGGAAAGCAAATAAGCAAAATGTGTTGGAAAAAATTATTAATTATGTGTTTGTGTCATAAAATTAAACAAAAAGAGTTATATTGTGAAAAATTTTAAATAGAACAATTTCAAATTTTGTTTTGTTTTTTTTTTTGTTTTTATGTGTGTTCAATTTCACAGAACGTATATGTGTGAGGGGTGAACTAAAAAATTGAGAACGCTCTCTGCAGTTGGCATACTAGTTGTATACTATGTCATAGAAGCACATTCGAAAAAATTGTTAAAATAAAATAAATATATTAAAGTCAAACGTTCTATAAGTTTTGCTTTATTGCTGCGAAATGTGGTTGACAACCACGGCATTGAAATGTAAATTACAAGGTTTTACAAACCGCTGCTTGCGCTACATCTTAAGAATCTGGTGCCCAACCGTCATAAGCAATGACGAACTATATATAGACAATTCAATATAGAGTCTATCAAAATGATTATTAAATGAAGAAAGTCGAAATGGACTCAGAATGGACCCAGATGAAATAAGCCGCTAAGCCCAATACTGCAATACACAAGGCAGTAGAAGAAGAGTTCGACCTAAGACAACACGGAAAAGAAGCTTGCTTAATGACAGCAAAAATAGCGAATAATCGAATATCTTAGAGACATTTTGTAGAGGCCTTATTCTCCCCAGGTACTTAAGTGAACTGAAGAAGAAGAAGAATTGTGAATTCTGGACATACCAGCACATGATATTGCGGCTATAATGCCTGACATAGAAGCTATTTTAAACAGTATCAACCTAACATTTTATATCAATACGAATATATATATATAGAAGCTATGGTATTAAAAGCTATTTTTGGAAGTGGTATTCATATAAGGGGCTTAAAGCACAAGGGTCTTAAGTGCCTTTTTTAAACGATTGAGATTAAGTGTTCAAATAGAACTGCGTCGAGACCACATTTTCCATATAATTTGATATAAAAATTTGTCATTGAAAGTCGTCGTAAAATAAAATCTATTTGATTTTGAGAACGTTTTTTCATATTCTCTTACATAAAGACATTTATTCTCTTAATAATGCTACCATACTTTCATTCAATATCTTACATTTTGTAAACAGAAAATGAAAAACAAAAGCAAATAAAAAATTAAAACAATAAAATCAGATAGAATTTGAAGTTGCTTGTGACGTTTTAATTATGGGCTTTAGTATTTTTTGTCTGAAGTTTGTTTGAACACTAAGTGCTCATATACCCCGTATGCTTCAAGCGAAACAGGTATTCTAATGACAACTACTAGAATTGGTCGCCATATCTCGATACCGGATGATAATTTCACATTCACCTCTTGTGTTCTGAACTTATCCTACTAATTCCATATGTAATCTAGATTTTTGGAAAGAGCATTTAACCCCATTTTGCTTCAAGCTCCTCATATGGGATATATGGTCAAATAACATGTACAACGATTTTAATAATGTTGGTTAAAATGACACAATAAGGTAGTTTATAAGCACAAAGGCTCTATTCCGGAAAGAAGTTTGGATGGAGGCCATGTGGAATTATGCAACACTTCTCACAATCAAAACCGACAATTCCATATCCTACACCACAGTCTATAAAGACATATTTTCGATATTGAACACTATTTTAGAGCCATGGGTAATAATGTTCCCGGCGAAACAAAAATATGTTATGAGGTTAAGATTCATATAAGATATTATTTAAATATTAGCGATTTGTTTGTTTTAAAACGATTTTGTAAACGGGGTTTATATTGCACCTCTGCTCAATTCTGGATCTATCAGTCCAAAATAACATAGTACCTTTCATTAAAGTTATCATCGCAAAATTTTATATCAATATCACCATTTTTAACACATTTTTCGCCGTACCAAGTATTCTGACATTATATTCTGACATTAAAATTTGCAGAGTAACTGACAGGAAACAAACATTGCAACAAACCAAAAAAAAAAAAAAAAAAAAACAGTAAGTGTGCTGGTGATTATAATCACCGATCGGCGAAAAATGGGTTAACCCATTTTATGGCACTTAAAGCTATTTTCGGGAGTGGTATTTTTATGGAAGCTATGGTCAAATATCAACCGTTTTGAAAGAAATAATTGGTAACACAATTTATGTTGCAACAAAAACCAAATGTCCATCCAACCAAATTTAACCTATACAAAGACTATTCCAGAAAGAAGATTGTATAGGGGCCATGTGAAATTTTGGACTCACCATTTTCAATAGATATCGTCTGTACGGAAATTCCATCCAATAATCCTCAAAATTCATCAGCACATTACCATCACGTTGCGCTACAGCTCGATGTGAGCTAGGGCAACTTCGAAAATGGTTTACAATATATCCCGCATCTTGGCAACGTTTTCCCAGCCTAGTACATCCATTGTTTCACCCATGGCGTGGTTTTCCTAAATTTCTAAGCAGCAGAGATTTATACTCGATCACTGCTTTCTGTGGCCGTTGTTCACTTATTCTTATAACGTGACCCGCCCAATGAAGCCGAATATACTTTACAAAAACCACTACATTGTTTTCCTTCTCAGAGTTGGAGTAATTCGTCATTGTTGCTAATTGGATTTTCTCCATTTTCGTTTATTTTATTACCAAATATTTTGCGAAGAATCTGTTTTTCAAATATCCGTAGTCTTGCCTCGTCTGTAGTGGTTAAAGTCCAGATTTCGGCATCGTATATTAAGAAGCGTACTCATTGCCTTGTACATTTTCAGCTAACATGTTCTGCTGATTAATTTAGACTAAAAAAGAGACAAGTACGCATAGCAGATTCTGTTTGCAGCTTCAGTCCTTTCATTAATACAGTAGTGCATTGAGTTATCATTTTGGATCAGAATACCAAGTTATTTGCCACTGAGAACACCTTCAAACGTTAAATCCCCTATTCTAAGGGAATCTGGTTGTCTATAGTTCTCCGATCGGGATAGTATTATATATTTTTACTAAGCGGTATTTATTTTGAGACTAACTTTCTCCGTAGACTTTAATTTCTTCTATGCATCTTTTATCTTTGGATATTAGAGCCACATCAACTGCGTGTGCAATCGTTATTTCCGATTTATTTAATATATATCCGGATCCAGCATGATCCTTTAAAGTGTAATGCTATTCAATGCTATTGTTGATAATGAATCACTTTGTTTTGCGCCGGTCGTAATGGTGAAAGAGTTAGTGGTCTTCTGTTGTAGTATCACCTTTCCCATTGTTCCCTTCAATGTTAACAATAATTATTTTCCTTGTAATTCCAGTTGTAAGAGTGCAATTGGTATGATTTTTCGATTTATACTATCGAGAGCTTGCGTAAAACATATTAATAACATATGGAGGTCGATATCTTTTCGAGATTTTGCTTTAGAATGAATGATATGTCTATGGTAGATCTACTAGGGCAAAAGCCTCCTTGGTACTCTCCTAAGATTTCTTGTGGATAGTATTTCCTTATATATTTCATAGCCAACATTAATCTTGTTATCTTTCTGTAATTAGAACATTCTGCTCTATCCCTCTTTTTATGGATCGAGGTCACTAGACCTTCGCACCGAGTCTCTGGTATATTTATTTCCTTCATTCTAAATTCGTGGTATAAGAGTATGGATTTTCCTAATAACTGTGTTATTCAAGTTCTTACACCTTTCGGCAGTAATATTATCTTCTTCTGAGGCCTTATTATTCTTAAGTTTTTTAATTGCCATTTTAACTTCTTTAATATTATGAGGCTCAGCTTCATCTACCTCTAACTGCGTTGGAATCAGTATGCTGTAACTTTCTATTCCTTCGTACTCGGTATTGCATGGACCATAGAAGTACGCATGTCATCGATTTAAAATTTGCGGCTCTTTTATAAGGGTCTCACCGTCCTTTCGCCTATTGTTTAAGATTGGTGTAATTTTTTTTCGCTCTTGTTGTCATGAAAATGTATGTTTAGTTGTTTAACTTGTAGATTAAGTGATTCCTGTTTCTTTCTCGTACAAAGCTTAGTTGCCAGTCAGCTCTGTTTGCTTTGGGTCTAGTGCGCACATTTTCTCTCTTGCTTAATTTTTCTTCAATATTCCTAGTAAGCAGTCTGCAATATTTTTAAAATTGCGTCTAGACTCATAGAAAAATGTATCTTCATATAAATGATGCCCTAACATCAGAATTGTGACATCAATGTTATTACAAATAGCATCAATAAGGCAACAAGGGACATCCATCTAATAACGAACCTCATCACACAATTTTGTCATATGTTATGCGTCATCAATGATATGACTACAGTGACATCAATTCGATGCCACATTTTGTGTATTATAAAAATCATTTTCATGTTTAAAAAGTAAAATGATGAGCAAAAATTCCCATATTCTATTTTTTAAATTATTTAGTTCAATAAATCAAATTTTCAAAGAAGAATGATTACGAAAACCATATCAGGCATGCTGCTGGTGTCTTATAATTAAGAGTGCTTGAGTAAACAAGAGGCGGAATACCACAAAAGTGAAAAAAACACGTGTAACGGGTAAGTAGATATTAATATTCTCTCAATTTGACTTAAGTCAACTCCAATGACTCAATTTAATTATAGTTTGTCATTTAATTGAGCCTAACTCGTTTCCACGATGCTAATAAGTCATCTCACTGATGTTATGTTGTATTATACTCCGATTCGTCATTTCTGTGATGCAGATGATTCAACCCATTGATTACGTTATTTCAATTTTTGACCCTGATGACAATTTGGGAAAGTGATATTAACGCTGACACACAATGATGTAAATTGTCATAAGGTCAAAAACGAAGACACTTATCATAGTACTGATGTCAAAATACATCAGAGTTTTGACGCTTTTTCTACCAGTGTATTATTTGCGCACAAGGCTACATGGAAAGTCAAAAAACGAACAACCGTACGGATGGACGGACATCGTAGGATCCACTCAGACAGTGAAAAGTTAGGTGGAGAACTAAATATTGTATGTGCTACACACATCAGCATAAACGGATAAAACCCTCTCCACTACTGTGGTGCAGGTAAAGCGTGATCCAATTCGCAGTTCCCTACTTTTTTAAAGAAAAAAACACAGAAAATTCAAATTTAGTGGGGAATGTTTATTATCATTTGAAAGAACATTCTTTGGCATTTATTTTTTGAAGATTATGTCTATCAAACGTTGGCCGATGCTACGTCGCAGATGGTCCATCCGTTGAGTTCAATTTTTGATGACTGGTTCGAGCATTTCGACTGGTAACTGGCGAATGACACGCGTGATGTTTTCCTCCAAGGCCTGAATGGAAGCGGGTTTGTCCGCATAAACTTTAGACTTTACATAGCCCCACAGGAAAAAGTCTAACGGTGTGACATCACACGATCTTGGTGGCCAATCGACCGGACCAAAACGTGAAATTATGTGCTCACAGAAGTGTTCTCTCAATAAATCCATTGATTGATGCGATGCTTGGGAAGTGGCGCCGTCTTGCTGAAATCAAATGTCGCCGAGACCACGAGCTTCAATTTCAGGCATCAAATAGTCGGTTATCATGCTGGACGTGGTCTATTCGGTCGAATATTATCCAATAATGAATGCTGGGTCTCAAAATGGGTGATGGTGTTGTGAATAGTACGCTCAGTAGGCCGATTATGTTGACCATAAGTTGAGTGAAGTGCACGAAACACATTCCTCACAGAACGTGAATTTTCGTTCTGTGGAAAGGCGTAAGTATTTCCATTATGAAATGCCAAACAATACTAAACAAAAATAACATGACAGCATGACACGACTCACACGTGATCTGTCAAAAAAGGCTATTGAAAAAAGTATCTGTACTTGAATCACCCATTATAATTAAACATGTCAGATGCTATAAACAATGTTTAGAATTTTCTTGTTACCATGTCGGATAAGCCAAAAATCTAAAGCATTAAAATACTAAGTTAATTTTCTAGAATATGGTATGCCAGGTCAATTTATCCCTGTTAAGGGCTATTGTCCCTTTCGAGGGATAATTTGGACTTTTGTTTATTTATTTTATTATAAAAAAAAACTAAAAAAATTTTTAAGCGTTAAAGAGGTTGCTAGTAATCGTAGGGTTAAAAAAACAACTCAACGTGAAGGAGTTTATTTCTTCAACTATTCATAAACTTTATTATGTGGTTGACATCCTGCTGAGCTCTTGAAAGTTAATATGCATTTTTGAGATATTTTTTACCAAAATCTAAAAAAGACAAAAATCCATTAACAGTATGTTGTAGTGCACTGGTTTCTCCATAACTTTACATATCGCTCAATTCATATAAATATATTTTCATCTAATGTTAACAATCTGCACTTGTGCCACTTGCTGTTGCAAAATAGTTTAGCTCCTCTTTTAGTTTAATGCATACAAAGAAAAATTCAAATAAAATTTAGTAAATCCCCGTGAATGGTTTGTCCTGTCCTGCTTTTGTTCTTATCCAGCATTTACTTAAAACGCCTTGGTGCTTTGATTTTTTGAACTCTGATATGATTTTCTGTTTTAAGCTTTTATTAGCTACTTGGTCTAGCTTCCTAGCTAAACCTTAACTTAAGGTTCTTCTTGTGTATGTAGGTTTAGTCTTTTTTTTTTTTTTTTTTGTAAGTCAAGATATGTTAATTTTAAGTATTTTGATTTAAGTTTTGTTTCGTTTCAATGACTAACTTAGGCTTACATTGGCTAAGCACTGGTTCTTTTAAATAGCTAAAAAAAGTAGTTAAGATCTCATGTAAATTAAGCCCACGATCTTTGTTTGGCTATAAGTTCAATGTTGCAATACTATTTGCATTTTAGTTTAAAGAGATTTTTTTTTTGTAAAATAAGCAAAAAAAAAAAAAAACAGCAAGTAAAAAAATCACAAATTGTAAGAAGACTTCATTAGATAATAGTATGTTTAAAATGCTTTCAATATGTTCTAATATGCTTGTTAATTTAATAACTCGAAGGCCTTTGAGTAAAGAAAAGATTTTGTTAAATTAAATTAGTTAAAGCCTTTATAGGACAAAAGACTAAATTTAAATGAATGCAAAAGTTTTAGACCTTGGAGCGAAATGGTTAAAATCTTTAATTTATTTTTATTATTTCCCAACCAAAATTGATATTGTGGAATATTCTCTTTTATACATAGGAAAAAATAATATCTCACTTGTTTTGTAAATGCAAAAAGGTTTAAAGTCTTCAATGCATTGTATTTTGAACAACCTTGCGTTGAGAAATTTTTCATACGTACATATACATATAAATTTTTAAATTTTCAAAATTAGAATCAGAATATTTTTAAAGTGTGGTGAAGTGTTTGAAGAAAATAAGGGGGTAAAAGTCTCTTATATCAGCAACAAAATATCGCTTAAAAATTTTGCGTCAAATTTTGCGTTCAATTCTTAAGCTATAGTTAGGTAAGATTCCGTTGCCAGCCGTCCTCAAGCACAGCTCACGTGGGTCCATTGATTAGTTCCCTTTATGTTACCATGTCACACCATCTCCCAAGGGTCCTGTTACCTGGCTGCTAATACTCTCATTCAGGCACTCAGTCGATTCAATAAAGGAGTGAATCCTGTTAATATCAATATTAGAGAGACACGTCTTGTCTCCAAGGGTTCTCCGAACAAACAGTATAAGTCTCAGATGTACACGCAGAGAAAAAATATGGTTGGACATGGCTACGGCAACTACACTATATTTGTTCTAACAATATATTGTTGTCGTACAAAAAATATTGTTATTTTTATTTAATATCAACAATATTATAGTTACTGTAAACATGTCAATGTCTATCGCAATTATAAATTAAAGTATGGTTCACTGAAAAATAATAATTTTTATAACAACTAAATAATGATAACTTTGAAAACATATTATATTTCTCACAACCATTTAATGATATTTAATAGCCATACCATGATAACTTTCTATTCATGTACCCATAATATGTTTAAGATGCCAACAAAATATCTATACTCTAATAATAGTTTGTTATCGCCATTTGTAAAATAATTTTGCATCAGTTGTGTCGTTTGTTTAACATATGCCTGTCGTATTATTTGTTATTCAGTGGTTAAACAATTTAAAAAAAAAATACCCACTAAAAAAACCAAGCTTAAAGAAATTAAAAAAAAGAAATTGTAGGTGCATAAAAAAAAATTGTAAAGTGTCACAAAATAAAATATCAATGCCAAAAAAAAATTTATATTGTTTGAAAATGCTGCAAAAATAGGTTACAAATATTATGTTTTAAGT
Organism: Pollenia amentaria; assembly: GCA_943735925.1. Lineage (NCBI taxonomy): Eukaryota > Metazoa > Arthropoda > Insecta > Diptera > Polleniidae > Pollenia > Pollenia amentaria. Next base: position 177,634,170 of record OX031007.1, on the reverse strand, counting down.
TGCTTCATATTATAATGGGAAATATCTGTAACAGTTTTACATTTAGGTTGCCAGTAAGTAAATAAGCATAAATATATACATATTAAAAATATTATCAAAGTTGTTTTTGGGAATACTATTATTTATTAAAAGATTTTGTTTGTTGTGCTTAATTCTTTTTTTTAATAGTTGATAAAAAATACTGAAATTTTTTGTTGGAGGATAAGCTGTTCCTATGCTCATTTCCCTGGTTGCAAGTGCACGTGCATAAAAAACTGTACTGGCAAATTGTTTTTATTTTGATTTCTTGCGAAAACAATAAAAGCACGTTGTTTTTGTTTTTAATATGTTTTTTCTCTACCCACTTACAACTACAATTAATGTTGGGAGAATTCCAAATAATTGTAGTGGGGAATGTAAGAAAAGATAAACTCATCACTGATTTATTGTTGGGTATTTTGTTTAAGCTTTGATATCGTTGAAAAAAGACTTTTTGAGTGTATGTAGGTAATTCTCATTCGCTCTGTAGTCTGGTTTGCTGATAGCTTTGGCTTTTCTAAAATTATTTAGGAGAACGTTTCCTGATGATCTGGCCTAAGCAACCAGTGAAATGCGCATAGGAACAGCTTATCCTCCAACAATAAATTTCAGTATTTTGTATAAATTATTAAAAAAAGGGAATTAAGCACAACAAACAAAATCTTTTAATATATTAATAATATTTTTCGGTTCTAGATTTAATCTACATATTATTAAGATTAACATGATAATAATATGATATCTTCTTAACTTATTATGATTAACAGGGAAATAATATGATTACTTCTTAACTTTGTTTGATTAACATGATTATAATATGATTACTTCTTAACTTATTATGATTAACGTGTGTAATTCTGTGTGTAAGGGACACACACAGAATGTTAAATAATCTTCTTATTGGTTGCAGAACTGCAGGGCACTGATCTTATAGTGGTTGATTTTTAAGAAGACTATAATTGTAACCACTCGTAAGAGTGATTACAATTGTAGGTGTTGAGGGAAAAGAAATAAAAAGAGTTACTTAAATTATCTCTTCTCCAAATGTGAGAGTAAAGTTAAGTGTTTGGATGGTAGGTTCCTTTAGGTTTGGGGGTTTTCCAGATAAAGATGAATTTAATGATGAATATAGGACGATCTTGTTTGGTTTGTAGGATGCAGGTAAGTATTTTATTGGGTTTTTTTGTTTCAGTTAAGAGGTAAGTACAAAGTTGATTTTAATTGATAAAGTAAGTATTTTAGGTTATAGGCACTGCAATATTTAATTTAGGTAAGTTTAATTTAAGTAGGTGCAACTGTTAACTTCTGTTGCTAAGGCAAAAGTGACCGAGTCAATCAAAGATACATATTTTCTTCCCAAACTGTCCTCGGTCTACAAAAGCCGAACAGGTTTGGAATAAATCCGCAATTTACAAACGTTACCAACTTAACTACATTGCAGGGCCTTTTTCTACCGCCATCTACACTTCAATATTGGCATAATAATAATTTACATTTACATTATTTACATGTTTTAATTAAGTTTTAGTACAATATTAACTTCAATTCATTTCCTTTTAAAATTCTTATTTTTTCTTACTAATTTTTTAATTACATTCAAACTTCAATTCGTTACATTTTATATATTCCATTTTTTTCTATTTCAATTTCAATTCATTAATACACATACATATGTCCATATAGAGGATAAAAAAAATAAAATATAAGCAATTGATATTGTCTAGACGCCAATCTAGACAACGTGATAATAATATGATTACATTAAATTATAATAGTATGTAATAAAAACAAATAAGGATTAAGTCAAAATATTATGATGTAATATTACGAGTATATTTCGTCATAATATGAATCAATAATAAGCGTTGTATGTTGACTACAATCATGAATCTCATCATAATATGTTGCTCTTAGAATATGTTTACCAGAACCATGTTTTTTCTCTGCGTGAACGTAAGCCGGACAATGGCATAGAAAATGTTCCATCGACTCTTCCTCGTCCCCGCAACTTCTACATAGGTCATTGTAAGGGAGCCCTAGCCTTTGGGCGTGTCTTCCAATGGGCCAGTAGCCAGTTATAATCGAAATAATGTTCTTGATGTCATATCTGGACGGCTTTAATGCCCGCGTTTCATCTATGATGGACCAAATTTTTCTGGTTTCCCCACAGCTGGTTTCGTCGAGCCATCTCTGACCGGCAATGAGATGAAACTTCTGTGAGATAAGTTGCTTACTCCTTGGGAGTCAAACACCTATATCATATATGGAAAAGTTTTGATTTAAAGTAGTGCTTGCATGCACCAACGAGTGCGCCATAAAGTTTCCATGTATATCCCTGTGTCCGGGGACCCACTTAAGAGTAACCACCGAATGTATCGCTATCCCCTCGAAGGACATCCGGCATTCTTGGACAATTCTCGATGTGATGAACACATTCTCCAGGGATCTTATGGCCACTTTGTTAGCGGTTATAATGTGAATATCTCTGTCTGATATTGCAATGTATCTCTTCGGCCTGAATGATACTGCTGTGATCGGGCAGCCTTATAGGAATACTCCAGTTAACCTTATCGGTGTATATGCCAGAACCAACACCGTACAGTATCTTAGACCCGTCAGTGAATATCTATGGTCATACTTATTAAATATTTGTCCAAAGAAGCGTAACACCTACTTTTTTAAGTAATCAGTGTGATTTAACATGGTCTTAAAGTTACAAAATAAAACTTATTATACTGCTAGATGTGGTATAATAGTACTAACTATTGAATTACATTTTAGTTTGCATGTTGGTCACGTTTTTTTTTTCGTCAAATATTTGCCAATTGTGACCGTAGCTTAAACAAACAAAAACTCCTCTATTTGAAGAAATATGTATAGGGCTTAACAAGTAAGAAACAATAATTGATTAAAATCAATTTTTTCAATTTAAGCATTAATCAAAAATAAAATCAGTTTTAACCCTAGAAAGATAACCACACCATCACATACGTTAAACATTATCATGCGTAAAACTTACTCATTATTTTAGTCTGCTATATTGTTCTGTTTATTGATTTATGAAGATTATAAATTTAAATATGTATAAAACTAAAATTCCGAAATTTTAATTATGTGTACATATATGTATATATTGTATTTATTATGAGAAATGAAAGTAACAAAAAAGCTTCTTAAGTAATTAAAATCAAGTGATCAATAATGTGCGTCATTATGAATCACAATCTCGTTATATTTCGAAATTGGTAATGCCTACCGCAGCGACGTGTGTGCCTCAGAGAAGGTCAACGTAACGACTGATATGTCTGAAGTGCACGTCAACGGATTCATGCTAATTAAAAATAAATCGCAATATTTCTGAAGTACATGCGTAAAATGTACGCAGATTATTTTTCTAGGGTTAATTAAAAATGTAATCAAGTAATCAAGTGAATTGAATGTTTACTTATATCAACAACACTACTGTAAAAAATATTATTAATATTCAAAAATTTTAAATTTTTAGATTTAATATTTTTTTAATTGCACTATGCAACAAGCAAAAATTCCTTGAATAACCACTATATTTTTTTGATCCGCTATAGTCATCTAATTACAAAAATCATCATTATTTCAAATTCTATGATAAGGTTTTTTTTTAAAAAAAATTTTTCTAAAAATTGAGGTTTTTGAAAAGGCAGCTCCTTACATCTTATCGTAACTTTGGAACCACGTACCTGATTTTGGCATGCGATCCGTCAAAACATTTTAAATTACACCAGATTTAAGTTTCTCTAATATCATTTTTTATTTTAGCCGTTATTTTTGGAGTTATTGAGGCCGAAGTGGAAAAAAAATATTTTTTTTTTGTGTTTTTTTAAATTTTTGAATTCAAAAAATTCATAAAAAATTTAAATCAACAAATACTTACCAGTTTTAGTACTTAAGCTCAAAGCTGCATGTATTAGAAGTAAAATAAAATGAAACTATTATTAAGAAATTTGAAGTATGAAAGTCACAATTGGAAAGTGTGTTGCGACTTTTATTTTTTTCTGTATGGTTTTGCATGGGTGAAATTTAGTTTGCAATAAAACAGTTGTAGGCTGAATATAATCTATATGGCAACAAAATTAGATGGTTTATGGACAAAAATCCTCTACTTCGGAAAAAAATTTTTATTTGTATATGATATTATGGACAGATTTAACAAGATTCGTCCTTATAACATTTTAAACGAATAAACTAAAGAATTATCTCTAAAATGTAAGCCTGTTCTTAGCTCGCAAGCCTTATGTAGACAGAAAACAAGCCTAGTCGACGAACAAATATCGTTAGATGGTTTCGATCAGTATGCTAAAATGTGGGACCTAGGCCAATATTAACTTCATCACAAAAGCATATTACCCGCCCTACTAGATTTGACTTTTGGTTTTGTTTGAGTAAGGAATTAATCGATTTTTAAACTTTAATTTTGCTCGATTAATCGAATAAGAGTTTTAATTTGTTCGAATAACTGGAATAACTCGAATAATTCAAACAATTTTATCCAATGGAAAAAAACATACATGTCTATTTGAATTAATACTTTTAATATATGAATAATCCGAAAAAAAAAACAATAAAACAACTACAATTAATGTTGGGAGAATTCTAACTAATTGTAGCGGGAAATGTAAAAAAGATAAAAACTCAACACCGATTTATTGTTTGGTATTTTGTTTAAGCTTTGATATCGTTGCAAACAAGACTTTTTGAGTGTTTGTAGGTAATTCTCATTCCCTCTGTAGTTTTGTTTGCTGATAGCTTTGGCTTTTCTAAAATTATTTAGGAGAACGTTTCCTGATGATCTGGCCTAAGCAACCAGTGAAATGCGCATAGGAACAGCTTATCCTCCAACAATAAATTTCAGTATTTTTTATCAATTATTTAAAAAGGGAATTAAGCACAACAAACAAAATCTTTTAATAATAAAACAAAAATGTAGTTAAAAAATAACCAAAAAAACAACAATTCATTTGTACTTTGTATACAGTTCCAAAATTTTTAAATAAAATAAATAATTAAAAAAACAAGACCCGGCTGCAAATACATAAACTTGAAACAAAGTGAGCACTACTTCGGACTATACAGACTATAAAATTATCTGAAAGCCAGACTAGCATAGGAAAAAAAATTGTGTCCCACTTGCTTAACTTAATGCACATATTTAATATAGGCATCCAGCTCAAATTTTTTATATTATTTTTTAATTATTTATTTTATTTTAGTTACGAAAAACTTTTTTAGCCAATTTATTATTCGTAATTAAATTTAATCAATTCATAATTCTAAAAATCGTGTAAAATTTTAATTGATGGAGATTCTCAGTAAAATTTTCTTTAAATCATTTTCGTTTTTCCTGATTTTAATAGGAGTTCTGGTAAAGATAAGAACTCAAACCATGAAGTATATTAAAGTGATTTTTTTTATAAACTTTTTAAACATTAAAATTTTTTAAATTTTTTCAATTTAAATTTTACTCGTATGTATTCTATTAAAAGAATATGGCTGATAACTAATATAATGTATATAAATTTGTTAATTCCCATTTATTTTTCTTCATTTAAAAAATCTGCTCTATATGTTTGGTTAATTTATTTTTTAACGTAATACTTTTTTGCGCCAAAGTTTCATGATCTCGTTTTCAATTACCTATCTAAGGACACTTCGGCTTTAAATATGAATCTAATGTCAAAATCCATCCGGTCATTTGGATAGTACTAGATAATAAAGAAATTGACGGTCGTGTAAAAACAGGTGACCCAAATCTGAAAGTGTATGGTTTACATATTAAGATTTTTTTACAATAAATGTCAAACTAAATTTGAAAATGCGCTACTTTAGGACGAAAATTCTTACGAATGGAATAAGACGTTTATCGTTTATTACATAATTTGTCTCTAACACACACACACACACACATCTAAAAAGCGACTAAATCATGTTCAAAAGAACGTCTAACACAATAGCAACAGAATATATAAACATTTGATATAGTTGTTAGATATTTACATAATAGAATTCTAAAAAAAATATTTTCATATTAAAAAAGTATAATTTTCTAATAAATTAATTTTAATCGATTAATTAATTGTTCGAGTTATTCGTTATTTGAAATTGACTAATTTAATTATTCGATCAAATAATGGCGAAAAATTTATTCGATCAATCGGACAACAATTAATCGAGTGGATACTCTACTCTCTACCTATGGTGGTGTAGGGTATAAAATTTGCTAAATATTTGCAATTCGTTGTCATATATTTATGAAGTTTTGCCATATTGTTGTCAAAAATTTTTAAGATCCAAAGTTTGCTTCATAAAAACGGCTTAGAAATGAATTGATTAATTATTTCGTCACTAAATAAGTTATAAACGGCTTAATCTAGTCACATAATCACTTAATGTGCAGCACTGTTAACTAACAATGAAAAATGCAAAAAGTTCTGCTCTTAGAGTTAAATTTTTTATACATAGAAAAACTTTAATAAATTAATTTAACAATTGCGAAAACATTAACTATTAACTTTGCAGTATTTTTTGTTTATTGTTTGTATTTTTGAGCCAAACTCTAAAAACTAATTCATCAGAAAATTTATGGCATTTTATATCGAACGAAATAGCAATAAATACATTTAAAGTGGGAATATTAAATGCCGTAATTGGGCCCCTGGCCTTATTCATATATACTGGAGTGTAAAATAATCCCTCTATGAAGTTCTAGTTACTAGTACCAGTATTTTCTTTGGCAGTCTTCTATCTGTTGCTCGGTTTGCTTATTGGTTTTTTTTTTGTCACAGGGAATTAGTTAATATGTAAAAAAGTGATTGTAATCTTTGGCCAGTTTATAAATATTTATGTTAAGTTAGAGAGTAGAACGATGATCTTAATGACAGTCAAATGTAGATTGTTTTACAAGTTACTGATTTTACCTGTTTATTGCAAAACCATAACCAAAATAAAAGTTTTTTATATCAGGAAAAGACTTAAAATCATGATCAAAACTGTTTTTATTTTAATAAGATTTGTAATAATTTTTAAAGTATTTTATATATGTATGTACATATCGTTACCTAAAACGTTACCTATTTTACATTTTAAAAACTTTTCAGGAGAAGCAAAAATCTGTTTAAAATGAGAAATTGGTAAATAGCGTAAAACTGCTTATAATTAATTTTTCTTTAATCAATAAATTGTTTTACAGTTTTTTTGACAATTAGCAATGTTCCATATTATGCAAACGTTTTGTTAGATATTTAAACGTTTATTATGTAATCGCTTTTATAGATAGGGCCGTTTGTTTTTTGATATAAAATTTTTAAGGACATTAGTGTTGATACAATACATAAGATTCAATGAAAAAGCCGATTTTTAATTTTTTGTTAGTTTAGGCCTTTTGCATTCTAGGTAATGGTAGACTGCCATATACTTTAAGAAAGTTTTAAAACTCAGTTTTTTTCAAGGGAATAAGCAATATTTATTCTTAGCATATAAGGTTAAATTAAAATAGTTTTGTATAAAAAATTAGCTTTTATCATTAGCATTCAAATATATTTTCAGGTGTGTAGGTATTGCGTCAGACTTTTCATATACAAATTAACACTTTTGGAATCATACATCTGTGGTTTTCATGGGTAACCGCGTATGTCTTAAAATCGATTTTTTCAGGAGAGCGGAAAAAACATTATAGATCGAACTATGGGCGAGGTATTGAACATTTTGAAATTGGTCATTACGTAAAAAAATCGGAATTGGTCCATATTTTTTCAGAAATTTTAAGAACCATATAAACAGCGTTTAAAATTAAGCCGTATGGCATCAACATCTCAATATTGAAAAATGGACATATGCGGTTACCCATGAAAAGCACAGATATTTGCCATATCTGAAAATGTTAAAACCCTACTTCTCCAAGGTTTCTGATATAAACCTAATCTAAAAGTCTTAATCATAATCTAATTGGCGTTTACAAAATGTCTTCTGTGATATGATGCTAAAGCGGGACTAATCGGGCTTGGCGGGGCCGAACGGACAGCCGAGTATCGCGCTCGTTGTGGCCGATGCTTAGTAGGTCAAACTCGGACGCGCTGCTGGGAAAGAGTAGGGCCTGCGTCAGGACCATGATATTATCACTGGCTACTGTATGATAGGCAAAATGGCGGTGAGAATGGGGTCTGGCTTATCGGATATATGTAGGCTGTGTGAGGACCCAGAGGAGTTGGAGATAGTTGAGCACTTTCTGTGCCACTGTCCAACACGCAAACAAAAAACATGGTTGTGGTAAACATATTCTAAAAGCAACATATTATAATAAGATTCATGATTGTAGTCAACATAATACGATTATTATTGAATCACATTATGACGAAATATATTCGTAATATTACATCATAATATTTTTCCCTTAATCCTAATGTGTTTTTATTACATCATATTATAATTTAATGTAATCATATTATTATCATGTTAATCATAATAAGCTAAGAAGTAATCATATTATTATCATGTTAATCATAATAATATGTAGATTAAATCTAAAACCGAAAAATATTTTTAATATATATTTATGCTTATTTACTTGCTGGCAACCTTAATGTTAAACTGTTACATAAATTTCACATCATGATGAAACTTTAAATATAATCAGCCCAATTATGAATAAAAATTCCCCGGGAGATTTTTGCCATTTTTACAATAGAATTGAAATAGGAAAAATGGGAGAAGGGAAAAACTCCCGGGGAATTTTTATTTATAATTGGGCTGAATATTTTTAACCGATTTTTGTTGTAGGTCGCAATTATTTATAAATTATTTTATAGAATTTTCATGGGGTTCTTGCCCCATTTTCAAACAATATTAAAATTTTATTAGCATTGATATTCTATTTTGTGACACTATACAAAACTTTTTTGTTTAATGTACTCGTACCTACAATTTTTTTATTCTTTAATTTCTTTAAACTTGGTTTTTTAATGGGTATTTTTTCTAAATTTGTTAACCACTGAATAACAAATAATTCGATAGGCACATGTAAAACAAGCGACACAACAGAAGCAAAATTATTTTACAAATGGCGATAATAAAATATTATTACAATAAAGATATTTTGTTTGCATCTTAAACATATTAAGAGTACACATATAGAAAGTTATCATGTTATGGCTATTAAATATCATTAAATGGTTGTGAGGAATATAATATGTTTTCAAAGTTATCATTAGTTAGTTAAAAATGATTATTTTCCAGTGAACCATACTTAAATTTATAATTGCGATAAACATTGATATATTTACAATAAATATTGTTGATATTAAATAAAAATAACAATATTTTGTGTACGACAACAATGTATTGTTACAATAAACACAGTGTAATTGCCGTAACCATGCCAAACCATATTTTTTTCTCTGCGTACAGGCTACAGAACAGCAGGCTGAGGTGGATGGGTAGCACTTCCTGCACGAATTGGGAGATGTCTCGGGATGTGTCGGGTAGCTATACTTACATGATTTCCGAGAGTGGCCTTAACATGGGGCCGTAGATAAATTGTGGACCAACCCTAACCCTTTTTGTGGTGACATATAAAAGTAATGTGTTTAAATTTAATGACAATAGGTGCATTTCCGCAACAAATTTATGTTTCTTCTTGTCAAGTTTTTTTGGGAGGTTGTTCTGCATTTGGGTGCATAACCCTTTTCTTACTAAAGCATTTCTGCTGGAATTCAATCCCAAGCATTGTTAAAGAAGTAGAAACAATTTGCAACCCAAATAGCTAAATCGACTAAAAATTAGTAAAGGCTCCGGAATATATATACTTTATGGGATTTTAGATGAATATTAATAAAAGGTTTTACATGGAATGACAAACGTAGTATACCTTCATACTCCACTGCTGATTAAAGGTATAAAACTGTAAAAAAGTATGTTATTAAATATGGTAAATTTATTTTCTCCTTAATGCTCAATTTGTTAAATGTTGAAATTATTTCAGAATTCCTGGTTAGTAGTGTTCAGCTTTCTGTTCCTATTCGCCCTTGCAGAAATTACATTCCCCTTATACTTCATATTCATTCTTATTATGCAAATGCGCTCTGAATTGGACAATGTTTATTTCTAAGATCCTATTGGCATCAAATATAACCACTTAAATATCTTAAGATAGCTTAAATTATAATTTTCTTCGTTTCTGTTATATAGGGTGTCCGCCGGGATGGTACGCTACTTTGTTTTGCCGCCATTTTGGTAAACATTAGTCTTGACAGTTCATATTTAGCAGTCGTAAAGTAGACACATGGCAAATTTATTATGGAATAATATTAGATAAACCAACGTGTTTTAATCATTAAAACATTTTATCAAAATCAATCATCGACCCTTTGTTCCAACTTGGAACCATAGGAATCAATATATATATAATCATCGATTCACAGTAATCGATGAGAAAGTAACGTGAAATTTTTGGGAGAAAAAACCTGCCAACAAAACGCACTATTTATCGTGTAGTGAATGATTTCGAAGAAAGAGGGTCTGTAGGTGATAGGCCCAAGCATGGACCACAACATACTGCAAGATCGGCTGAAGACATTAATGCTGCTCAAGAAAGTGTTCAAAACATTCCATCAACCTCAATTCGACGTCGTGCTCAGGAGCTTGGTCTTCAAAGAACAACCTTGGCCACAATTTTGCACAAGGATATGCATTTGTTTCCATTTTAGATTCAGTTCTTCCACAAAACCATTTACGCCATTTACAAACAAAGTACTATACCTTCCCGGCGGACACCCTGTATAATACTAGATTTAATTATTCTAGGCACACTAGCCAGTAAGAAGTGGCAGTTTCATTGGAGAAGTAGGTAAATAGATAAACAAAATTTTTTTATTTTTCGAATTTATTCTACGAGCTAAATTTCAGTTATGTATTTTATAAAGCTTTTTGTAATAGTTCTATTCCTGAAATTTTTAGTGTATAAAGTCAATCCAAAATAATTTAAGGAATAGAACTATTACAAAAAGCTTTATAAAATACATAACTGAAAATTAGCTCGTAGAATAAATTCGAAAGATAAAAAAATTTTGAATATAAAAAAGTAGCTTATGAAAATAAATAATTCCCAGATTGTATTTGTAAATAAATAAATTAATAAAAAAAATTTGGTGTGAATTCCGGGAATTTGATTTTTATTTCCCGCTCTCCCTGGAATCCATACCTGGCTTATCTATAGTAAACTTCTGTACAATAAAGCTCTCCCTTTTAGAAATTAATTTTAAGAGCACAACTTTTTCATTTAAACTTTAGTCTAATTTTATCCCTTTATAATAAATTTTCATACAGTTAATTTTTCTTTACAATGAAAATTTTTTTCAAATATAATTTTGAATTTCATGCAATTTTGTCTATTATAATGAATTAGTTCAAACAATTTTACAGCAATTTGCTGTGCTTATTGAACTAAAGTTTCGCACCAAAGTAGCATATCTCTTGAAAAAAAGTTATTAGTATTTAATAAACTAGAAGAATGAACCATACAAGTGAAATAGAGCTAAGCAAAAAAAAAAATAAAAAAAAAAAAATTGTTATTTTAAAAATGTAGAGGACAAGCTGTTAAGCACTAATCATTAAAGGTTTCGATCCTGCCTTTTAGAGGATTTTGAGAAGCAATGTTAAAGAGTGTAATCCAAACTAAAACACCTGATTATTTTAAAATGGAAAAAATATAATTTCTTCGTAATGTAGTTTCTATACAATAAAGTGATTTTATGGTCCCATGCAGATTTATTATTGGGAAGTTCGAGTGGCCTTAAATAGACCCTTTTCGTTCTAAGCCTAATAATATGGAAGGGGCCTCACCGTTAATTTCCTGGCCAAAATTTTCATTCTATATAATAGACAGAAAATGCGACTATATCATTTTATAATAATGCATAAATAATGAATGAATAAATATATCATAAACTTAACCAATAGAACAAAGAATCAATTTTAAAACAGATACAGACAATGTAGCTCAAAATTATAGACATTTAATTTATAAGAATAAGATAGGAAGTTGAATAAGTTTATAAAAATGTAATAGAATCATTTTTGTTTCCTGTGTATAGTTTTTATTATTTTTCATAATTGACAATTTTGTTGTTTTACTGAAAATTTGTATTAAGAATTTGTTTAAAATTTTATAAAAGAAAAAAGAAAAACAAACCAAATATCTGAATCCCTGAAGAAGCTATCCATTGAGATAGCGAAATATTGGATAAAAAACAAATAATTTTTTATATAACTGACCTTGCGCTTGAATATTTATTACATCAAACTTATACTAAAAGGTCGAAGAAAATTAAACTAAATAATTTAAAATTTTGTGTCGATAAATTAAAATTTATTATTCTACTTTCAAACTTGAATAAATTTGGTTGTTATTTCTTGGGTTCCAATATTTTTTCCATTTATTACTTTTAATAATTTTTTTTCTGGAGATCTTATAACTTAATACCATAATTATGAATTAGCTATAAATTTGTGTGTTCTAAAACAGGTATTTTTTGAAAATTTCTCTTCCTGACCACCCTCGTTACAATTTTCACGCTTAATAATTAATTTCCCCCCATTCAAAACAAAATCGAAATTTCCATAATGCACCTTAAATACCTAAACTAGAAAGAAGTAAGTTGGTGAACTTATAATTTAGACTTAATAACTACTAATCAAAAGGAAACTACCGCATGCACAGCATTTAAGTTAAAATATAATTTAAGACACATTAATTTGAAATACACCATAACGCAAGAAAAAAAACCAAATCAAGACAAACCATGAACAAAATTTTTGGATTTGTATATATTTTACATAAATGTATATAAATTTAAATTTTATTAAAAATGAATCGATAAAAGAAAACTGTGAGAAATACAACGCACCTCACACACTTGTACAACGCGTGCAGCGACTCTCAACTGATTACAACAAGTTTTCGTTATTTGGCGTTTAAAATTTAAATCTACCAAAATATATAGACAGATTTTTACAAACAGTGGCGATGGCGGTAGCAGGCTGCATGAGAAATAGAAAGAAAAAAACAAAAGTGTCGGCCGATATCAAATGATATTCAAAGACACACACATACATACAATACACAGCAGCAATTAAAATACGTTTTATAAATTAATATTGTCACTCCCCATTAGATTTCTAGATCAGGTCAACAAGTCTGAATCAAGTTGGGTTGAAAATTTATTTGTTAACCGAAGTTTTTTTTTATTGACGATGATGTTAATGCTGCTGATCCAACACTCAGACTTTGATATTCTCATGATATTCATGAGATTTGTGTTTCTTTTTCTCGATTATTAGATGTTAATCAAATAATTTGCATAACTCTTGGTCATTTTGTTATTTTAGTGTATTCTGTTCGTATGCTTTGTGTTTTTTTTTCTTCTTTTATTTGCTATAAACATTTAAATTTAATTAGTTTTGATTTAATTACAGAAACTTTATGAGTTCGTTTTATTTTATGAGCTTATAAAATTTATTCTCCAATTTCAAAGTATTTTGTACAATTTTATTTGTTCACGGTATTTTATTATGATAATTAATAGAGTTTATTAATAACAATTTTATTTTCTAGACGGTAATCAATGTATTTTAGTAATTTGCTTTGAGATGGTTTTGAAAAAAAATTAATTTTTTTTAATTATGGGTGTAACGAATGTTCGGTTTAGCCTTCGCATTTCTGAACTATTCGCTTCTTTTTTTGCCAAATAAAATGCGAATATTATATAATGGTAATAGAGTATTTATTAGGGTATTCATTTAATCGGGCTTTTGCTATAATCTGTTAATCGCTCGATTAATTAACCGAGGTTTTGGTTTAATCGGTTAATAATCTTTTAATTTTGTAATTGATCGGTTAACCGATTAATAAAGTTTTTTTTTATAAATTAAGTAATTTCAATACATAAAAATGCATAAATTATTTACTATTTGGAGATTATTTAAAAAAAAGCAATAACATAACAAACATAACAATTCTTGAACTAACACGAGCAAACAAAAAAATAATTCATAAATATGTAATTCATTTTTTTTTATTAATATATAAATATTATGTAATAATTAAAAAATTAACTGATTGATAATTTTATTAGTTATTTCAATAGTTTAAGGAGACCTTAAAAATAATCTTTAAGAAAAATGTTTGGGTTTTAATCCATTCTTTTCATTAGTTTTGATAAATCTTGACTTGCAAAAAGTTCTTTAACTTATCGTTGATGTTGGAGAAATAGAACGCAATCCATAATACAGAACATCTAATTTCTCAGTCCTTTTCCTGGATTTCTCTAAGCGTATAAAATCCTTCATTATGTCATTAGAGGCCCGTTTTAATTTTTTTAAATTTTCAACTCTTCTAATTGTTTCGGTTAATTCTGTTAAAAGTTTGAGAAAATATGAGAAGAAACAAATAACTAAACACACACATACATATGGAAAGTTCCAGCGAAAATTATCCTTTTTGTAACGTAACGCCAGAAGTAATTTAAATCGTTTATCAAAAATTGTATGCGTATTATTTACTTTTTATATTCTGGTGTAAAGCGCAACTAGCTCTACATTAAGTTACAAAAGGAATAACTTTTGAACAACATGGTCCTAAAATACAAGCTTATTTGCTTTTTGGCGTTACATTACAAAAAGTAGACTTTTGGCTGGAAATTCCCATATGTACCTTAAACGAGAAAAGATTTTTAAATTTGATAACTTGGAAATTAAATTTTATTAAAAAAGGTTTTATACAAAAGGTCTTGCTCAATTCGCAGACTTATGCAGTTTTTCAATGCAAGTCAAAATTCACCTCTGTTTTTGGTAACGTCACGCCGGCGCATTTTTGCTTATATTTTCAAATCGTTAGGGTTGATTGTTGTAATTTTTTTCTGAATATAGTACTGCTTTATTACTTTGTAATATAAAAAAAAACTTTTTACAAATTTGACTTCTTCATTTAATTTTTTATATTTTGTCGTACAAATATCTCGTCACGTCACAATGTTAATGCCCATATAAAAAGTAATAACAAAAAGCTGTTGACAGCAAAGACCTATTTAAAATGAAGATTCCTACTTTGTTTGTATGAAAAAATATTTTCTAAACGCATACATTTTGCATATGAGACGAAACAAATAATTAAAGACAGAAATAATTAAAAATTTTGTTACGTCGGTTAATCGGTTAATCGACTGAAATTAACCGGTTTAATCGTTAATCGAAAATAGCCAATTTTAAATTAATCGATCAGTTAATCGGGTATTAATTAATCGGTTAACCGATTAACGGTTAACCGAATGAATACCCTAGTATTTATCGCTTATATGCACAACTGTTATAAGAATTTAACGCTTATTTGCACCCCCACCATGAAAAATTTTTATTAAAAATACCCAACAAGTTTGCGTGTAAATGCATTTTGCTTATATGCATATCTAGCTTTACACCGCAATAAAATATATATTTTTTAAATTGTACGTAAAAAATGCTTATATATGCACAGTTTAAAATTTTTATCACAAATCAAATATGTACTTATGTGTGTGCTTTTATCTTAAAGAACATATATTTAAAATTTAAGCAAAATTATTTTGAAAGAAACGTGTTTACGAAAAGTATCCAAAAGTGTGAATTTTTACCCTGTTTTTTTCGACTTTTCTTTTTTTCACACGAACAAACCCAAAAAGTATTTAATTTGATTAAGGCGTCTTCATTTTGTATCAGTCGAAAAAACCACGAGTTATTTTTATATACATAGATATATGTATATTATATATATATATATACATTGTATAAGTTTTAGTGTACGCTCACTGACATATATGTTTCCAAAATAATTTAATTTAGAACAAAAGTCCAAACGGATTTAAGTAAAATCATGCTTCAAACTTATTTAATATAATTTTTTTAATATGTATGAAGTTACAGTTGCATGTATAGTTTATGAAAATTTGATTTCAATAAGAAGGTTAAAAAACAGAAAAAAACAAAAGTTTCGTACCTATTTTTGGTATATAAGCACTAAATGCACGTAACAGAATATGCTTCATCGATGCAATTATATGGGTTTTTCTATTAGCATTGTAGGTGCATAGAGCCGAGTTTGTATATGTGCATTTCACGTTTATAAGCACTAAAAGTCGTGCAAATTTAGAAATGTGTGTTAATGGCGTTCTCAACTTCTGCAAGTTCACATCGGCTTCAAGTGGTATATTATGACATTTATAACGTGAAGACGTAATCTATTTTGATAGTTTTCGACATGAGTTACAGATGCACTTTTTTCTCACTTTTCGAGAAACGATGGATTATTTTGTTTCACATATTTTCGATGCGAGAAGTTCTTACAAAAGTTACAGAACATGGGTACTGGTCTATAGTTTCACAGGGCCCCCATAGAAGCATCTTTCCTGAATAGAGTCCATAATGCATCTTAATATGTTGCTATTTAGAAAAAATTTGTTTCAAACTTATTTAATGGCAATCTATATCATCCTACCAAATTTTATTGGAATCGGTTCGTGTTTGAACGAAAATAATTTTTTATGCCATAACTTCCTTATAAATGTCGGTTTCGGAATAAAAATTGGCGGCAATTGCTTTTACGATAGCTACTATGTAATGACAAAAAAATTAACTAAAGGTCCCATATAAGCCCCCTTCCTTTAATAACTTAACAGCAAACAAATCACCATAAGGATGAAGATATCTGAACCTTTGAATGAGTCCTAACCTCATAACATATTTTTGTCCCTGTTTGCCAATGGATCTTAAATAGAGTACACTGTCGAAAATTTATGGTATTATACTGTGGTGTAGGGTATCCAATGGTCGGGCTTGGCCGGCTATACTATCTTAATTGTTTGTATAACCTTCGAATATTAGTATGTATTTATTTAGGGTTTTCCAATATATGGTTTAATTTTTATGGGTATTTTTTAGCAGAATTATGCATAATAGAAAATAATATTAGCCGTAAAGTCGTGGCTGCTATTTGGCTGTAATTTCGAAAAGAGCCGAATTCAACTGGTTTCCAAGATCTTGTAATTTATACCTTAAAACTCTGGGGCTATGTAAAAGATAAGGCCCTCATTCGATTAAAAACCTTAAAGATTGATTTCATGAAGTTATCGCATGGAAATATTCTGATCAATATACAGACTGCATGTTTTAAAAAAATTTTGACACAAATACCTTAACGGAAAAAAGCCCGAACGTATGGTTCTCTACGCCAAGGTACTTAAAAACAAATTTTAGAGAGTGGACCCATGGGCACAAATGGAGCTGCCAGAACAATATTATGTTATGAGGTTAAGATTTATGTAAAAGTTCTTTGTGCCGAATAATATTTACGGGTAATTCACAAGGTGTTCTATCAAGTCATATCGTCATAATGTCCTAAATAACATTTTACAATTGTTTAAAAAAATATTGCTGTGTTTCAAACAAAATGAAAATTGTTATGCTGTGTTCATTGATTCGTCATAACTGTACAGTAAAATTTAAAATTATTACCGGTTGCTCACATCAGTCATATAAATATATTTCTTGTAATAATTTTAAGACATATGACTTTATAACTACCTTTTGAATCACCCATTGGGTATTTTAATCTATATGAGGTTTGTTTGGCTTTAAGTGATTTTAAAAAGGTGGTTTATATGGGTAAATTGTGCACAAAATTTTGCCATGGCATAGTACCTATTGTAAAAGTTATTGTAGAAAAATTGTATGCCAGTACTAAAATCTATAAGATAGTTATAACACCTAAGGCTATTCACGGGAATTGTATTTGTATGGGAGCTGTACTTAAATATGAACCGATTTTAAAAAGATTTGTTAGACAATTTATGTTGCAACAACTGACTGTGTTTAATCTAAATACCAACGTAATAAGATATATAATGGCCACAAAGACTCTTTTTCGGAATAAAATTCTTATGGGGCCTTTGTGAAATTTTGGATCATTTTCTTACCTTTAAGGCTTGGTCCATGTAACAATTAGAAGCTTTGCACTTAATAGCATCAAATTATCTCAAAAACTGCTTGACACACATGAGAAGTCCGCCAGCAGGGCAGAATGATGCAGGAAGTGATTTTAAGACAATCGGAAAATGTGGGTCTGCTAACAAATTGTTCAGTGTTGCATACATCAGCACAAATTCATAACACCCTCTTCTTAATGGTAGTGTGTATATAAAAATTCTCAAACATACAAATAAAGGGACAATATTTGGACGACTTAGTAAATGACTCTAAGTCGATTAGAATACAGACTGGCTAAGCTCATAAAAACCATTCACTTCTATTTTTTAAAAAGCTTTTAAAAGCTTAAATAAATATAATTATTTTTTAATTTATTTTTATTTTATATTCTTTGTATTTATTTAACCGTTTATTTTTTTCATCTTTACCTCCATCATCCTAATGACTTTCATGATTATTCAAATTAGTACTTAATCAAATAACTGACAATTCAGTAACGTACATTTCGAATCCATTGCAGTACAACAGCAACTACATAGGAATATTACCAGACATTAATAATATTTCTTCTCTGTTCTTGACAACCAAGAAAAAAATGTTTATTTTAAGTAAATCAAATTAGTTCTACCTGCTTTCAGTTATAATCACAAAATTCTTCTAATTAAGCAAAGCAAAATACAATATTTTTCTACCTCTATTTTTCATTGAAATAAAAAAAAATCTTGTTTATTTTCTCACATTTCACTTGTTTTATCTTCAGCCAACAATCAGTGATAATTTTAACAGCTTTTAATAGTAATCAACCTGTTCGTTAAAATCTTGATTGCTTCAGTCATAATGACTGACAGGCTCATTATTAGAGTCTTAAAAAAATGTATGTATTTCTTTGTCTTGATGAATAAAGGAAAAAAAGAAGTTATTTGCTGATATTGCACAAGGTTATTATCTGCTAGTTGGTATTTAAGATTTTTTCCACCGCAGTTTTTTTTTTTAACATCATCCTCATACAGAGAAAACCTTGAATTGTTTAAAATTCATTTTAATTTAATGATGAACATTTTGCGGCTCAAATTTTTTTTGTTAATTTTTTCCACAATCTTTTGTCTGGTGATTTCTTTTAAAGTTTTTTTTTTTCTCTAAAATATTTGTTGTCTTGATTTCAACAAAAAACATAATGCTAATATTAAATGGCGCTTTGGCTAACATTTATCTAATATGTTTCAAAAAAAAGATATAAAATTATCAAAAGTTGTGCCGCTACCTAAATCGTTAGAATCCCTCTTAGATCTTTTACAAAGAAATGAAGATATGTGATATAGTTGATGGCTTAAATCATGATGATCATTATTTAAACACACGCACACGGTGAATATACAGTGTAACATTATGTTATGTCGTATGTTGTTAATATAAAATCTTTTTTTTTTCGATCAAAGCGTTTATTGTAAGTTGTTGTTTTTAAGCTCGATCTCTTCAATTAAGCAGTACCCTACATTAAAGTGTTCGAGATTTAGACAAGCTTTTGCATAATCCCCAAACGATATACACTCAACGCGAAGGCACTTGTCCACTTTTCGACTAGTTTGTAAAATTAATCAAGTTTCGACAAGATTATTTAATCAATAGAGCATATTGTAACAGACTTGCTTATGGCAATGAAACGAGATGAGATCAAAGGTTCTACGTGCGTAGTCACAATAGATATCCTTCTCTTTGTTGCCGTAAAAGAGAGAACGTATTTCTGAAAACACATCAATTTATTATAAATTTTCAATATGTTTTCTGCTAGCCAATAATGCATTGTACATATAAAAAATCTCGTATTCAGATTAGATTATTGTGCAGATTTCATAATTAAAAAACTAAGCGTAAGTTCAGATTCAATCGTTTCTCATGTGAGTATAATTATATTTAGGATGCTAGATGCTGCCTCCCCGAAACTTAAATACCTCTCACCACTTTATATGTAGTGAACATTAGAGCGAGATTTCCCAATGGTCATTATTGCTCTTAAGCCGTTACCGAGGAAACACTTGCCTTAGAGGTGTTATAACAGATTGATTTGGACTTGGTATAAAGTAAATGTATTTTTCACAATTATGATGTGCTTCTACAAAATATAGTAAACCACTTTTTACCATTATAATTTATCGCTCAGTGTTAGTTTTCATCAAGCTTAAGCTCAAATTAGACGTGATATAAATGTGACATTTTCGAGTCATTTGTTTATTGTTTATTTATTTGTGTGTATACTGAATGTCAAGCTTTTTTTTACATTTTGTGAAAAAATTAGTTATAATTTAAAATTCAATAAAAATCTAATTTTGTAAAACAAAAAAGTGAATATAAAATATAAAATCAAGGAATAAAAAGTGTGTAAGAATAAGTGGAGCCACAATAAATTTGCAATACAGGAAAAGATTTACCTTCTCAAGGAATTGTGTATATTTTATAAACAAACAAAAAATCCCTTGTTTATGTTTTCAAAAAATAATTTTGACATTCGCTCTAACTTTTTACAAAAACAAAATACAAAGTATTTTTTAAAAAAAAGGTATCACTAGCATAACTCTATCTCATGATGCGGTCACCTGTATGAATTCGCCTTGCCATAACCATATAAAACAGCTGTTACCAACCTTATAGGCAGTGTTGCCAAAACTTGGTGATTGCTTCTCTCACATTTTTTCCAAATCAGGCGGTAGTTGGATATTTATGGCTATTAAACACAAACTAAATGACGCAGCTTGTTTAAATTGGACAGGAGTAAATTGCATATGGCTGAGCGGTGTTGCCCTTTCAGTTTAGAGGCTGAAAATTAAAAAAAACCCTTAAACCTATATATAAAAGCCATAGAATGTCATTTGTATGGCGACTTTGAAAAGTAGAGTTAGCGCAATTTCAATACCAAACAATACTTTGACCTTCTTTGCTTTCTCAATTTATGCGTGAGTTATACGTGAGGCTTAAATTTCGCAGAAATCCAATATAACGGTTGACGGCATGGTTGGTGGCATGGAAATGCCATTATCTTAAGGCCTTATAGAAACTGCACTGCTTGTTGTTGTACCGATTTAAGAACTTATTTTAACAGTAGTGTGTGATAAATATCATGTGCTGTGGGCGATATTTTCTGTTTTTATGTTTATATTGCAAACTATTAAGCTTTTTTAAGTCGAAAAATAATACGAAAATGTCCACTGTTTGAAATTTGTATATCCATCTGGTGCATTTTAAACACCACACTGCCAGTTCAACTGGTAAAGCTATTTAAATTTAACTGAGATTTTCTCTAAAAATGTATATTTTACCCCACTGTGCCCAGTAGGTATTTTAAGCTTAGATACATTTTTAAGTTCCGTTGAAAGTATTCACAGAAAAATATTACATTTTTTTCAATTAAATCATTAATCAAAAATAAAACCCATTTTAATTAAAAATTTAATCAAGTGAAATAAACGTTTACTTATATCAACAACATTGCTGAAGAAAACGTTGCTAATAAAAAACAAAAAATTTTATTGATACTATTAATTAAAAAAAAAACAATTTTTTAATTAATATCACAAATTTTTTTAATAGAATTCCATTTTTATTTTTTTCTGTGTATAATTGGTCTCCATATTTTCGTCGAACGCTTTAATTTTCGAATATTTTACTGTACAATTGGAAAAATTAGTAAAACTAGAGTCCAGTTTTTTACATCTTATTTAAATATTGATTTATTGACTTGTGAAGTTACTCAGTTCTTCTGTAAGTAATATACAGAAAAAATTTTCACAAAAATTTTCACAAAATTTTTTTCAATTATTCAATTGTTTCAAACAAATTTCTTAATGGTTTCAATTAATTTACCTTCATTGAAAATAAATATTATAATGTTTGTGTGTATATTTGCCAAAATGATAACAATAAGTTGCTTATTTAAAGTCTATTTAAGTTTCCATGGTGTATTTACTTAACAAGATGATTTCACTTTTACTACAATACAAACACAACAGGCTTTAACATACTCAAGCATAAAACCATCAGTTTCGTCCTCGAGCCCTTTGGTTGGGTTAAGCAGCTGTTTTATGAAAACCCATCGATAATTTATTTATATTTAGAAGTGCTTCCACACCTTTATTTTAAATAAATAAAATAAATTACAAAAAACTTACAAACTGAAACTGTATTAAAATTACACAAAATTTACACAAAAGTTCACTAAATAAGTATTTTAAAACAAAGTCAAAAACTGGCCACAAAAGATTAATGACCGTTTTCTCATTAGCCGATTATCTTTTTCCCAACCAAAAACTGCACATTAAAGAAATTTGATATTCTCAATGTATCATTTGCTTCTAGTCTGTCGCAGAGCTAACTGGCTAATTTGCCGTACAGATAAATTCAATCAGCTGACTCCCAACTTTTTACATGTATTATGAGAGGTGTTGCCAACCGAAAACAATGTTTTTTATCGGTGTATTGAGAAAACAAAAATCGTTAACGATCTGTTTATCGGTCTAATAAATTTATGTGGACGTAAAGTAACATACAGTTTGTCGATACATTGACAAAATCGTCGTAAGAGATACATATTTATCGAAAAATATCTACGAATATTTAAATTAACACAAAATAATGTTCTTTTTTGCATGTAGCTCGCTACCACCGGTTTTTTGTGAATTTGTTCTGGGATTTTTATAAAACAAGTCAATTCAAAATACTTTTTTTTTATCCGAGCGACATTTTAAAGCTTTTTTTAATCAATTTATTTAATTGCACGAGTTATTCATAAAGCACACAATAATGTGCGGTTTCTACAATATTTACGACTGATTTGGAAACCGCACTTAAGATAGATATAAATAATATTCAGAATTACGATTTAAATAAGATTTTAGTGAATAGAAAACAGGAAGCTTCACAGAAAAAATTAAAATTTGTCTCTAATCACCAAATTCATAGAAGCAAGCAACCAATATGTTGATTTTGCACATATTACCAATATTATTATATTATATATATGTGTTCCTCTAACTCCCATTGGAGCATAGGGCGCCTTAGCGATTCGGTAGCAATTTGTGATTCGGGAATGTGGGCTGCTAACCCTCGTCCCCTAGATTGGTGATAGGGCTGCTATCTACGTGTCCAATCCCACGATGCAACCATGTTTCAGCGGTTATCGCCTACTTTCCTGAGACGTCCTTTCGACCATTCAGGATACATGCCACTCCCAAGTGAGTGGCAAATCAGAACTTTCCACCTCTGCGAAAAATCCCACCCCCATTATTATTATATTGATTACTAAAAATTTTAAAAATTAAAAATTGTGTATTTTTTCCATAAATGATATTTTCTTTTAATTAAAAAATTTATCAAAAAACTATGCCATTTCAAACAATATGTTAATTGATTAAATCAAATCAGGTTTTGACAATTTCCAACATAAGTTCTACAACTTTAAATTATTTTATTTTAAACGAAAAAATCAAATAACATTTTTTGATATTTAATTAATATTCTAAATAAAAAATTTATTTGAAGCAACTAAACTGTTAATTAAATCAAAATTATGTTTTTATTTATTTTTTTTAAATAAAAAAATAAATGAGTCAATTATCACTTTAATTAAATTAAAATACTTTTCAAACAATTTTTTTAATTGATACAAAACTACTGAAATAATTTCTGTATACGGACTTCTTGGGATTATCTTTATTAATTAATTCAATATGAATATATGAAAGTCATGCTTAATGTTCGGCTGTTTTAGCTTTTTTAGGAAATAAGTGCAGTTTAAATAAATTGGAACTTATATGGGGACTATGGCCAATAATGTACCTACTCCTATGAAATTGTTATACAATTATGTATACATATGAATCTACAGATAAGTAAATCAACGACCAATCCACTTCCAAATATTAAACCGCAAATGACGTTGGATTAGTCACACTCTAGTAGGCCTCCCGATGACACAGCCAAAGCCGCCATTGACTGGAATCCGCCGGCTAGAACACGGAGAATAGGCAGACCGATGCACACCTGCTAACCTCGAAGTTAGCCGTATTGATAAAAGCTGGAGAGAAGTAAAACAAACCTCATCAAACACGACCGCATGGAAGCGATTCGTTGTAGCCCTTTGTTCCCAATAGAAACCAAGGGGTATTACATTCATATATATCGTTCCCACGACAATCGGTTCTACTCACCAGAACGACTGGGAATTTAACGAACACCGACCAAGGATTGTCAGCTCAGCAGCACCTCTTCTTCAGGTATCGCTGCTACACCTACAACCACAATCATATATATATATATATCTATAAAAAATTCATGATTGCTAGAGTTCTTAGATCTTAGGGAATGGCAGTTGCTAGTAATATGGTAGGTACGGTATCCTACCCTCTTAAATTTGGCGCAGGTATTTTTTGAGAGTTGTGATCAAGTAAGGAGCTATCAAAGCGAAATATGTAATTTAGTTTTTGAATAAACAAAAGTTACATTAACCCTCTGCTACTGACGTGACATTTTAATAACAATTTCAATTACGTGGTAGTACGCTAAATACCATTTTGATGGCTTATATTTTCAAAGTTCTGTTTTGTAAACCTTTTGAAATTATTTTTTATTTTAGACTAATGTTATAGCTTGTTATTTGCTGTAATACATTTTTGAGAACAAAACGACAATTAATTTTAAACCACATTTAATGGCATGGCACAAAATGGCCCATCTATGGCTTACATCTATACAAAAATCAAAAAAAAAATAAAATTGTACATTTCCTATTTGTTTTTAACAAGTTTTACAATAGGTTTAGTTCACATCTGAGCTAACCAGTATAGAAAAATTAGAACATTTTAATAGCTAAATCAAATGATACGACTGATTTTATCTAGTGCATTGAACCAGATATTCTAACATGGATATGTCAAATTGTTTGATCCAAAGCTCAGAATCTGCTCTTCGCGACCCATCAAAATGAAAATAATAAGAGATATAAAATATTGAAACAATTTAACTGACGTATTGTTACGGAGACCCTACAAAAATATTGATGTGGTTGTTTATTAGAAACCTACCTTAATAGTTACGTGATTGTCTTGAAGACACTTTTCGCTATTTGAAAACGTATTAAAAAGGTACTGAATCCTTGAGAGCCGATGTTTGAAAAATAACGGAGAAAATCGCTTTTTTCTTTCATTGGTGTCTGCTAGACAACCACATTAGTCGCAGAGGGTTAATACCAACATTTCTAATTCGGGAGCATATCTTTTATATATAGATAGTGAAATTATTAAAAAAAAAAAATAAATATAATACCAATAGGCGTAGTACTAGGGCCGATACGGTACAAAAGCCTCCCAATGAGGTTTCAAATAAAATATATTCTCTTACACCCAGAGAAAAAATATGTTTAAATATGGTCACCTCCAACAAAACTATTTTTAAATAAAATTGTAAACATACTTTGGTTATTTTAACCATATTATTGTCATCGACAACCATATTAATATTTAATTAGTCCTCCATCAAGAAGCCACAATATTATGGTTGCCTCCGAACATAATTTGGTTAATAATAACTAAAATATGTTTTACATTTATAATAGCATGATTGATTTTCAACCATAAAATGTTGTTCTTGGAAAAGGGAAAAATACTATTGTTAATTGAAAAACAAATTATTGTCATATATAACCATAAAATGTTTAGAGGCAACCATAATATGGCTGCGGCTTCTTGATGGAGGACTAATTTAACAATAATATGGTTATCGGTGACACTAATATGGTTAAATTCAATAGTATATGTCTGAAATTTTCTTTAAAAATGGTTTTGTTGGAGGTGACCATATTTAAACATATTTTTTTTCTGCGTGTATATACGAGTGTATATGAAAAAAGTGCACCGTAGCGCTAAACTTTTTTGACTTAATACCTTCTTCTTTTTAACTTATTTAGCATATTCCTCATTTATTTCTCTCATTTTTTTATAATAAAATCGCATGTTTTTTTATTCTCTCAGATATAAAATACTTGTGTTGAAAGCCTCATCAACAATACTAAACATACAAATATAAATAAATTATTTGTTTATACGAACTTTTTATTTGTCGAACTGTTAGTTTGGATTTGTGTTTTTATTAATTTAAACACATTTGATTAAATCATCTCAAAGTCTTTTTTGCTAGTTCAGTACAATAATAATTATTCCACGAATTATGAATATTAATTATGCGGTTTAAACTGTTTTGTGTATTACGATTATTTATAACCATGGGAACTTTTTTTTTTTTGATAAGTTAAACCAAATTTTTAATAATTTTGTTAATCTATATGCATAAATAAATAAGAACTAGTTTAAAAAAAGTTTGTAAAAAACAGATTATTAGTCATATAAAAATTACATGAAAAAAATTATACAAGTTCAAAATTGAAACTTTGCAATAGTAAAAGAAAATTTTTAAAAATAATACTGACTTTTACCTGTTGTTTCGTTTTCATTACAAAATTTTTATCAAAAAAAAATATCTTAAAAAATACTGTTTTTTTTTTATTTTTTAGTTCAAATTTGAATTTTCTTATTTTCTTAGAAATTGTCTTTTAAAAAATAAAAAAAAAATATCACATTGATATATTTTTTATCCCAAATTTTTAAAACACAGGAGTTTGGTCGCCACCAAAATGTTTTGGTATCTGTTGTTTTCTTTGATTTTTTTATTTATCTTTTTTTTATAAATAATCATAAAGCAGCTACCTGCGCCAATTTATATTAATTTAATATGTACGCCCGTCAATTCAATAAAGTTGCTACATTTTACGCTCGTATTCCGATCGCGTAGTTTTTATATTCAGCGGCTTAAATCAAATGAAATTTGGTTCGAAAATCAATTTTTTTTTTGGTTGGTGAATATCAATGTTTCGTTTGATGGCAACTGTTGTGTTTGAAGTAGACGAATGAATTTAGCAGGAAATATATATTTTATAGAAAAACAAATTATAGAGCTTTTGTCTTATTGAGAGAATAGAAATTATAATTAAAAGGCTTGGCTTAAGATGAGGATGTCATAAATTTAGATTTTTTTTCAAAATTAAAGGGTTAAATATTCCATGGGAACAACAGATTTGTTTGCTTGCGGCTGTCATAAACAAGTGTTCAAAATTCCGAGAATTTAGAAACTTTTTAAATTATTTCCAGAAGTATCCTTTTTGAAAAAAAAATATATTTGTAGCCAATGTTAGATATGAACAAAAAAATTTCTTATTACTTCTGATTAGGAACCTGATACATACAATATAAATAAAACAAAATTTATGAATATAAACGAAAAATCCTTCCACTTGTCATTTTGTATAGGGTGGCGAATATGTAAAACGTTATGATCGCCAAAAAAGCAGCTGTGGTTGGACGAGCTGTGTGAGCTGTGGCTCCATCTTGTTGGAACCACAACTCTGGGTTGTTCCCTACATCGGATCTTAAACATTTTTCAACCACTGCACAGTGTAAGATTTAGCCATTCTAGGGAAGCAAAATTAAATATCTTGGAAAAAAATTAAACTAGACTTATGAATTTTGGTACAAGGTGTAACTAGGCTACTATGTACCATTGTCAAAAAAATGGACGAAATTGGATCACTGCCACGCCCACCTCCCATATAACTGCAAAAAATTATATCTGATATTATTCGCGTTGGATAATCAAAAAGTAAAAAAGCGGCGAGTATGCATGAGAATGTTTAAAATAAATAATAAAGAGGTAGAAGTAATAATAAGTGTTTAATTTTTCTTCATTAATTTTAAAATAAGAATATATTTCATATGTACATATAAAATAAAGTAAGAATAAAATGTTAAAATTAATGGGTTTCTTCTGGTATTTCTGGAGATTGCAATAAATATAATACTTCAGTACTTCCAAAAATATAGTTTACGGAACGGTCAAGCCCTTCATTTTCGGGTGTTTTAAGCCATATATCAAACATTTCGTGGTATGTGGTATTATCACTCATTATTTGTTTCTTTTGTTTTATCGGCAAATCTCGGCAGATAATTTTATATGTGCCTTAAATTAGGTACTTCAGACGTTGGTATAAAACTAATTTGGTGTTGAACCGTTATGAAGAAACGAATTTATCGATTATAGAATTTAGTTTTTTTTCTTAACATAACGAAAAGAGTAATTGTTTAAATTAAATAGCACTGAAAGAATTTTCCAGTTCTAAAATTCCATTCCAATAAAAAGTTACTCGATTTTAAAAATGAGCAATTTAATGTAATTGTTTTTGTTGTTTTCAATTCACTCAAAAATATTCAAGTTTAAAGTAACGATATATTGTTATTGTTGACAAATTAGGCAAAGTTTTTGCCTTTTCTTATTTTATACCAAATGCTGTTTCATATTTGATAAATATATATATAAATATATATATTTACTCAAATTTAAACTCAAAAAAAAACGACTTTTGTCCAGCTAGATTAGCAAAATCGTACACTGTGCACTGTCTGGTATTGAATGCTATTTACATTTACCACAACTTATTCGTCATTTTCTAAAAAACGTGGTCCAACGTGGTCTCAAATTTTTCCACACCATACGAACTAGGTGCATTTGATGTTAAATAATTATTCTCGGATTATATAGATATTTATTCCTTTTACTCCCGTGGGGAGCGCGATCTTTTAATCCATTTGGACTAACGTTTAACGTATTAGCTTCAATTTCAATTTGACGTCTCCATGAGTGTGAAGGACGACCTCTTATCCTGCTGTTATGCCTGTAGTTACCACTAGGTGTTATCTGTTTCCTTTACTTGTGGCCCATCTATCCGGACTTGCGACTTCGGATTTCAAGATGTATAGGTTGCTGTTCATTATGAGCGTCCCTGTACCCAAGTTGAACCCCAGGAATACACTTAGCAAGTTTATATTCCTTTGGTAAAATTGTGTATGACATTTCGAGATTCTAATTTTATTCCAATTGTTGTTTTTCAAGGCTTAAATTAAATTATTTAAAAAAAATTTTATAATTATGAAAATATCCAAAAGGCGTTGAAAATTTTAATGAATTATGAAGTAATAAATGAGATGTTTATAGTTTTCATGTCTATGTTCTATTAGAAAATAATCTGGAACTTCAAAAGCAAAAAAAAAAAAAAAATTTTTACAAAAAAAAAATTATTTTTCAACATAATCTCCTTTTAGCTCAATACACTTAGTCCAAGGTTTCTCCAATTTGTGTATCCCTTCCAAAAATTAGGATTTTTCGAGGTCCATAAAATAAGCGTTTGTTTGACCAATAATTTCATCGTTGCAGCTAAATCTCTTTCCACCGAGCCATTTCTTTGGGTTCGGAAATACAAATTTACCTTGGCCTTCTTCGGAGCCGGTTCACCCGGAGAAACCCATTGTTTAAACTGCTGATTGGTCTCCGGAGTCTTGTAATGTATCCATGTTTCATCCACAGTTACAAAAAGCCGCAAAAACTCATTCGAATTGCGGTTAAACAACTCCAAACAATCCTTTGAAGTTGTCACACGATTACGTTTATGGTCAATTGAGAGCAAACGCGGCACCCATCTTGCATACAGCTTTCTTAAACCCAGCTGATCATTTAAAATCGAAACCACACTGCCATATAAAATGCCTATGGCATTAACAGTCTTACGCACTCTTCGATCGGCCAACACCATATCGTGAATTTTTTTGACATTTTCGGATGTATTGACTTAAATTGGCCGTCCAGACCGTTCAGCGTGATTTGTACTTGTGCGACCACAACGAAAGTCAGTAAACCACTTTTTTACTATTGAAATCGATGGTGCACAGTCCCCATAGTATTTATCAAGCTTTTCCTTGGTTTGATTGACAGTTTTTTTTTCGCAAAAAATAATGTTTAATGAGCACTCGAAATTCCCTTTTTCCATTTAAAAAAAAAAACCACGAGGTTGTATGTTTTGAACAGCTGTTAAACGCAAAGTAAATGACGGAACTTGATCCAAACTTGACAGTAGTCTATTAACAGGTGGTACTTGATGGTAACAGTGTTGCATTTCATATAACAACGAGGGAAGTGCAAAAAGTCATGGACTTATTGATCCACCAATATGAGATTTATTCGTCTTGAATCAATTTTAGAGATTGGGTTTATATGGAACATATAGTCAATTCTGGACCTGACACTACAAAATTTCGACATGACATATGGGAGATTCACAAGGTAGTCATAAAGTTGTAAAGTCATATGTCTTAAAAAATTACAAGAAATATATATGACTGCTGTGAGCAACCGCTTATAATTTAATTTCTACTAAAATTTTTATTTTGTTTGAAAAACAACAATATTTTTTTAAAGCAATTGTAAAATATTATTTTGGATATTATGACGATATGACTTGATAGCAACTTGTGAATCGCCCAGTAGTGGCGTCACAAAATTGTATATCAATATCAACATTTATAAGGACGTTATGGCATTTAAAGCTATTTTCTGGAGTAGTATTTGTATGGGATCTCTGGTCAATAAAGGACCGACGCAAATAAAATTAGTGTACCAACTTTCATTAAATTATCTTCCAAATTGTTACCTGTACTTTGCGCACAAGGTTTACATCAACAGATAATGTGTCTATCAGACAGCCGGCTAGCCGGCTGGCCAGCCAGAAAGGCGGGCGGTCATCGTTAGATTGACTTAGAAAGTGATTCTAATTCGATTGGAAATCTAAAAGGTGGGTTTATATTTTTATATGTTACACACAAAAACACAAACGCATAATATCCTCTTCACTTTTGTGAACAAACTTCGTTGCGGTTTCAATCACTTGTATTGTGAAAACCGTATTAATCATATACGAATTTTGTAAAAAATTTCGTCTTCCGAAATAATTTAGTGTCATCACTATCGCATGAGTGCGAAGACCGATTGGGACAATTTTCGGCATAGAACATGTCGCACACTAAATCACAAACATGAAAAACTCAAAATTCAAAAATATTTGAGAGAAGTGGAAAACTGGCTTCAAAAACATTATTGAAATTTTTTTTTTATCAAAAAATAAAGAAGAAAACTTAAAGAATAGTTGCGCAAACATAGTTCTAGTGATCGCTATAGATTTGATTTGTGAGCTGTTTTATGAAAAAAAAACAACGATTTTGATAAATTTTGAGTTGTGACTCTTTATGATTTAGTGTGTGCGATATGTTGCATATAAAAAGTATTTTAACCAACCTTTTAATTTCTGTCTTGCTCTGTGTGGTCGCAATTGTTCTTACACAGTTTTCTGATGGAACATTTATGTTTGTGATGGCTAGGTAAAATAATAAAACAATTTAAATGCAAATATGGTAATTTGGATTTATTACCGGGGAGTCCATAAATATGCAATTGCATGTTTTTTCTTGTGCAACCAACCAAGGCAGATACAGTATATATTTATGCGTTTAAGAACTTTTCATGAATTTTGGCATCGATTTGTTAGTGCATATATTTGTATATCTTTCCGATTGCAGCATTTTTTTGTTTTTTTTTTTGCAAAATTAAGTTAAACATAATTTTTAAGTTTATAGCGCATGTTTTAATACTTGTTCAATATTTTAATATGCCTACAAGAGCTTTCGAAGCGAATATAAAAAAATTGTTTATATGAAATTCTGGTTAACAGATGACTTATCTGTTTGAAATATCTATCTGTATATTATCAGACGGGCTTGATTTGGCTTAATTGTCAAGCCTTTTCAATGCGCGGCCAGTATCAAGAATAATGTCGTTGGTCAAGCTAAACCGGAACTTAAACACTTCTTACATTAAACTGTCAAGAAAAATCAAGAAATATTGATCATTATTGCTCGTGTTATTTAAATGGCCT
This sequence comes from Pollenia amentaria, assembly GCA_943735925.1. Classification (NCBI taxonomy): domain Eukaryota; kingdom Metazoa; phylum Arthropoda; class Insecta; order Diptera; family Polleniidae; genus Pollenia; species Pollenia amentaria. The sequence continues at coordinate 177,602,261 of OX031007.1, read as the reverse complement.
GCAAATGTATTTACGATAGAGTTCCGAGGATACATTTGATTCAAATATTTCTATGTAAGGCTAATTAGGCACTGAAACTGAAACAAGTAGATTAAACAAATGCAATCCAGCCAATGCAAATTTCTTCCTAAAATATAAAGGATGATTCAACGCGAGGTTTGATTTTCAATCACGCATGACTCATATCACACTGCTTTGTAATTTTTGTTCAGTATCATTTGGCAAGCCATCATGGAAAGACTCACACCACAGCAGCGTCTCCAAATTGTTCCAAATTGGCTCTGGAAATACTTAGTGAAAATCCGTTGTTTTTTCGTGAAATTTTCAGTGATGAAGCATATTTATGGCTCAATCGATACGTTAATAAACAAAATTTCCGTATTTGGGCTGATGAGTAACCCGAAGAGTACCCTTATATTCATTAAAAACAACGGTATGGTGTGGCCTATGAGCTGGTTGAATCATTGGGCCATATTTCTACGAAAATCAGAATGTTACCGTCAATGGTAAGCGTTATCGGACTATGTGCTTCCTGAAATTTAAGCGCATGGTCTCGGTGAGCTCTGGTTTCAACAAGACGACGCTACGAGCCATACAGCGCGTGAAGCAACGACCTTGTTAAGAAATCTTTTTGGGTAGTATTTAATTTCACGTTTTTCTACCTAGATCATGCGATATCGCATCTTTGGACTATTCTCTCTGGGGATATGTACAGTCTGTGGTCTTCAGGAATAAGCCAGCTACGTTTGACGCTTTGAAAGATAACCTTACTCGTGTTATTCGAGAAATACCACTCGCTATGCTCGAACGAGTTGCCCAAAATTTAAACTTCCGAATGCACCATCTCCGAAGTAGTCATAGCCAACATTTACATGATATCATTTTCAAATAGTAAATGCCATTACTTGTTCTTTTAACCGATAATAAAAATTTCAAGTTCACTTTCAAATTTATGTCTTTTATTTAACATTATAAATCAAACTTCACGATGAAGCACTTGATGCATAGTTATATTTAAATAATGAGAGAGAAAAGACATGTTTCAATAAAATATTTTTTAAAGAATTTAATTTAATTAAATTAAATTTAACCAAATGATTGGCACCGACAGCCAAATGATGGTTAAATAGGTCCTCCATCAAGAAGCCACAACCATATTACTTTCTTTACAAATTGTTTTGTTGAAGGTGACCATATTAAAACATGTCTTTTCTCAGCGTGCATATAGACTCGGCTAAATAAAGCATTTTAATTTCAAAAAACGTAGTTACTAGAGACGACTCCATAATAGAAATCTGAAAAGGAAAAATTACGGGTTTTTGCCACTAATGGCCCAAAGGAATCACACATCACGCATTTCACAAACTATTTAATATTGTTTTCTATAAAATCAATATAAACAAAATTTCTACAAAAATTGCTATAAAAAAAATAAACAAAAAATGTCCATAATATTGGACTTTTAGCAACTTGTTAACTTTAAACTATCATACCAATAGTTCCAATTTGAACATTGTCTCTGCATTTTTAAGTGTCAAGCGAGCAAATTGCATTCCTTTTTTTCTCTTCAACAGTCAAAACCTTCTAAAAACTTTGCTCGTTACACATGCGTACTTTTTATTTTATTTTATACTGCTCCGTAGACTTTTATATTCTATTTAAGTTCATTTCAATTTTAAAGTAATGAAAATAAAGAAAAATCGGGAAAAAAAAACACTGACTGTTGTAGTAAATCGTTCTTATGTGTATTAGCTGTATATTGAAAGTCGATTTACATGTACTTGTAGGCGTACTTAAGATAACTTAAATTCCTTAAATAATACAAAGTCTAAGGCAACAATATGTTGCCAACGATATGTTAAGTTAGTAACTATAAACATAGAGGACAATATGGTGACTGCAACCAGGCAAGGAGTGGTGCAGTGAAGAGCAAAAGAGGAATGTTAAAAGTTTCTTTTTTGAACAAGAACTATTTGAGGAAACACTTAAACATTATTTTGCTTTTAGTTTTTTTGTGATATTAGTTTTAATAAACCACTTTTGCTTGACACTGTTCCTGCTTGTAACAGTTTTCACAAGAGGCGTTGTTGTTCTAGGTAGAATATATATAGTGTAGTATTTGCATTACGATAACCATGAACGAGAAAACTAAAACACCAATCGAGAAAAAATTGTGAAAATTGTCACCATGATTACACATTCCATTTTCCAATAATGGTTATAAGTATAAAATTAAAAATAGAAAAACAAAACACGGCCAAGAATTTTTATACTTAAAATGTACAATAAATTGAATACCAAAAAGTGCAGATAAAAATTAGGAATCTTAAACCACAAAAGCACTTGTTATCGTTGTTGCTAAAATGGTAGAGAACAGAAATTTTCATTCAAATATTTGAAAGTGTTAAAAGATATTTAAGTGTTTATGCAGGAATTTATGAGTGAATTATTTAACAATAAAAGGTAAAGAAATAGTGAATTTAAAATTATCAAAATGATACCTTTCCCATTTAGACATTTAGTAACAACACCCGCACCTAACGACCTTTAGACACTCGATCGAACACATTTAGCATAACGACCTGTAAGTAAAATGTTTGTTGTTGTTGTAAGACTTAAAATGAACAAAGAATACAACTTAGAAATTAAATTAAACAAGACAATGGAATACAAGAACTAACAAACACTTTTTCTATGTTTCTTGTTTTTTTTTTTTTTTTGCTTGAACTTCGACAATAGTACAACAAATCCAACAACATCAATAATATTAACCAACAAAAAAAAAAACAATATTCCTAGAAAAAAAAAGCAAGTGACTTGTCACCCTTACATCCAAGACCAATAGAATTAAATTGGGAATACACTAAACTCGTTAAAAGGGATGCAACAGGTAAAAAGTTATTTAAAAAATTATGGCCACAGATCGAAAACAGAGTTGATTTTTACTTTTAGAATTCTTAAATGATACAGCCTACATTCGGATGCAGTCGACCAACGGTTTTGCAGAATATGAAATATAGAAATGAAGATATATAAACAGATGTGAAAAAGGGAGGGGGTGGGGGAGAAGAGAATGTGATAATTCAAACAAAATTGGCTTTGGATTTAATATTTTTCTATACATTTTCTCTGTACAATTTATGAAATAAATTTTTTTTTTTTTTTTGGTAAAAATAAACAATCTTAACTTTTTCATTATTAAGCTTTATTCCGTTAATCGGTTAACTGATTAGTTACTACCCGATTAACTGATCGGTTAATACAAAATTGGCTATTTTCGATTAACGATTTAACCGTTCAATTTCAGTCGATTAACCGATTAACCGACGTAACGAAATTTTTAGTTTTTTGCAGTATTATAACATATTTTTTAATTATTTGTTTCGTCTCATCTTTTAACAGAATTTACCGAAACAATTAGAAAAGTTAAATATTTAAAAAAAAATTAAAACAGGACTTTAATGGCATAATGGAAGATTTTATATTATAAGAGAAATCCAGGAAAAGTACTGAGAAATGAGATATTCTGTATTATAAGTTGCTTTCGATTTCTTCAACGATAAGCGAAAGAATTTTTTCCAAGTCAAGATTTATCAAATCTAAAGAAAGGAATCGGATAAATCCTAAACATTTAAACAAAAGTGTTTTTCTAAAAGATTATTTTTGAGTAAAGATTATTTTTAAAGTTTTGCAACTTTTAATTTCTAAAATTTATTAACAATACTCTTACACAGATAGTACAAAACAATTGAATTTATTCAGATATAATCTCGTATCTTACAGCGGAATAGTGTCAAAATACCTAACTTCCTAATTTTTGCTTGTAAAGTGTTCATATACTTTTCTATTTTTTTTATTAATTGGGAGAAAAATATTGTAAATTTTAAGTTTACTCTCTCGTTGCAAGTTTCTGCTAAGTAAATAAAGTAAATAAACACACCTATATCTATGAATTATTTTTTTGTTTGCTCGTTTTAGTTCAAGAATGGTTATGTTTGTTATGTTATTGTTTTTTCTTACAAATAAAATCCAAAGAAAGAATAATTTATGCATTTTATTTATTGAAATTGCTTAATTTATAAAATAATTTATTAATCGGTTAACCGATCAATTACAAAGTTAACCGATTAAACAAAAACCTCGGTTAATTAATCGAGCGATGAGCCGATTGAAGCAAAAGCCCGATTAAATGATTACCCAAATTAATACAGACGTATTGGGTATACAATTCCATATTTCATAAAAACCGTAGATTTAAAGTGAGATGTCCGTACTGCTGGGTAGTGGGTGTGTTGTTCGCTTCGCTGTTGAAAGGAGATAAAAAAAACACACTGTAGCCCGTTTCTGTATTTCTCGCATCGTAAAATTTCCCGTATGAAACAAGTAAATTATGACAAAAACAGTGCAATATGAAACAAAAAATGGTTTTTCTCACATTAGTGATTCTGTATCTTTGCTTTGAAAGAATTATCTGTCATTTAAATAATTTTCCAGCAATTATTGGAAGGATGTGAGAAAAAGTGTTTTTGTATCAATTTTTTGCTAAAAGTTTCTCACAAGAACTGTCAAAATAAGTAACATTTGAAATTGGTGCGAGAAAAATAAAATTTCAAAAAATGGAGCACAAATTATGTATGTTTGTACACAAGAATGTGTATTATTTTTTTTTTTTATTTGAAGAGAAAGAATTTAAATGATGAAAATAAATAAAGCACAATTGTTATATTTTGGTTTATTAATTTCTTTAAGCCGTTCATTGTTTTCGTTTAATGTAGGGCTGCCAGATAAATTTGTGAAAAGTCGTTAATTTCCTAAGAAAAAATAAAAAAAATCGCCTATTTTGTTTTAAAAAATCGGACAATTTGAAATTAATTTTGACAAATTTTGTTCGATTTTTATTAAAACAAAAACAAATATGTAGTTAAAGTTCATGGGTAAAATACATATTTTATACATTAATACATACTTATAGCCTATTTCCAATGTGCGAAAGAATTCTTTCGTTCGTATAACTACATTGAAAAAAAAAAAACAAAATCTAAAAATTTGTTTTTGTTTTCAATGTAGTTATACGAACGAAAGAATTCTTTCGCACGTCGCACAGTGGCGCCCGTAGAGCAAGCGAGGTTGCAAAAATCAAAATTTTCATGAATGCCGACGAAGTTTTGAATAAACCCATGTTATAGGAAACTTTTCAACGATTTCAAATATGCCACTCTTAATAATATCACATTTTTAGTTTAGAAGATATAACCGTTCAAAGTTGACCGACTTTCGGTTTTCAAAAAAACACACAATTTTTAGTCAATTTGTTGCGATTTCAGGTGTAATATCACGAAAAATAGGTAACGAATCGCCTTATTTTTTGTTTGTATTGATTGATGTATTTATTAAATGTATAATGATAAAAAAAAAATTAACTGTTTGCTTTGTGTTTCTCCTGGTAAATCACTATTTAAAAACTATCCGTTTTTTCACTATTTTTCAACTTTGACGGAAAATAAAAAAAAACTATATTTTTCTATATTTGCCATATTTGCAAAACCTGTTCATTGATTATTTCTTTACATAATTCAAAAGGTTTTATCTGCCCGTACGTGCCCGTTTGGCTTCTAGAGGTAAACAAGTTTAAAAAGACATGGTTGCAGAAATTGTATGGCGTCCATCCCTTATATGTTTTGACTGACAGTAGTTTGATCTAATAGTTATTATATTAGCAGGTACGTACCTCACATAAACAATACTTTGGCGTACAAATGGTCAGGAACAATATTGACTTATGGTCCCTACAGGTAGGCACAAATCTTATTTGGACACGTGCATAATATCAAAATTGCATTATTCAGCCTAAATCCATATGTATGCAGGGAACAGATAAATTTTTAGGCATGGTAGCATAAGCCTATATATTGCAAAATAAGCATAATGCCTGGATTAGTCTACGCCTGAAAGTTGGCGCAACAATTACTGAAACCATTTAACAATTTAAGTACTGAAAACATGGCGTTGTACAATTTAAAATTATTTGAACTGTTTAGAAAGTCAACCACACCAAAGTTTTTCACGGAAGTGAAAATTCTTCCTGAGAAGTTGACATTGATCAGCAAATGAGGCTGCGATGGATCATCCGGACAAAGCGTTTATAAGCAAAGGATATCTCCCGATGACGCTACAATATCGGACGGAAATATGTTTATGGCATCTGTTGTTCCTTTGCGGCTAAAATCGGATGATTCCCTACACTGGAAAAATCCACGTCCGTCATCAGTGCATTATTGCCGACCAATAATGTTTCAGTTTGCAAGGGAATCGGCAGAACTCATAAGGACTACGGTGAAGGACATTAAAGAACAAATAAGCAAGATTAAGCCTACAAAGCTGCAAATTGGAGAAGGAAAATATATTGAATGCAATTACGAGTTCCACCTGACCATGGTTGACGGAAAAGTCGTAAACGAACTGACAGGAACAACCTCAACAATGTCATGCCCGATTTGCAAAAAGAGTCAGAAGAACTTTTTTCAATTCAATTCAATTTATTTCATATATAATATGTTACATCTCAATTTTATATAATTAGTTGTAAAGAGTTTAAGATTAGTATCTTTTTCTGCTTAATTATAATATATTTCAATTAGTTATCATAGACAGAATTATATTGGAGGTAAAAATTTAGCAAAAACCTATCTAAACCCCTTTTTTCGTATTATTTTTATATTTTTTTTATCGATTTTATATTATTATTTGTCAGAAGAACTTTGGTAATTTAAACGATTCTACAAATGAGGAGAATTACGAATATGGAATGTCACCATTGCACGCAAGGATAAGGTGTATGGAATTCTTGCTAAAACTGGCATATACCCTACCACAAGAGGAGGAAAACTTCGATGAAAATACATCAATAAAGGATAAGGAAAAGATCAGAAAGAAGCAAATACAGGATGGTTTTTTTGAAACAAGTTGGACTAAAAGTAGACTGTCCCAAGCACGGATACGGTAACTCTAACGATGGAAACACTTCTAGGAGATTTTTTGAAAATGATGAGGCAGTAACTAGAATCATTGGAATTGACAATCAAATCGTGAAAAGATTGGGAACGATCTTGGATGTTTTAAACTGCAAAGAAAATGTCAATTCTACAAAATATGGAGAATATGCGTCGAAAACTGCATCTCTTTTAGCAGAAATGTATCCACAGAAGAAGTTGACCCCGACCGTCCATAAAATATTGGCGCATGGCAAAGATATAATTGAGTACCAGCCTTTGCCAATTGGAGAGCTTTCTGAAGAAGCACAGGAGTCTCTTAACAAATTTTATAAAAAATATAGATTGCAGAACACATTCAAAGCATCAAGGGTAAGGCAAAATAAGGACCTCTTCAACATGTTGGCAGCATCTTCCGATCCACTTATTTCTTCCCTGCGGCATGTGAAGTCACGAATAGAGTTACAAAATAATTATAGTTTAGAAATGGTTAGTCTTTTAGATATACCTTCTCTTACGAATTGTGATGAATATTTTACAGAAAATTGAAAAAATAAATTAAAAAAAAAAAATAATTTTTTTTTTAATTTGTTGGGTAATAATTTAAAACATAAAACCCTTAAGAAAAAAAATAAAAACAATCTAAAAATCGCAAAGTCGCAAAGAAAATGTGCGTCGCACAGTGGCGCCATTTGAGTTTTTTCGTTGCAAAAATCATATCTTTTGAACCGAATAAGATAATTGAACAGTTTAAACAGCATATGATAGATAACTGTTCAGCCTATGAAATGAGCGTTTGGAAAGGGTGCTACGCTTTGTAGGGGCCTACTTATGGGTTATCAAAGTTAAAATTAGTAGAAAAATCAATTTTATGGTAACTAAAAAAAATTTTTTTTACATTTTTAGATTGTTTTTATTTTTTTTTCTTAAGGGTTTTATGTTTTAAATTATTACCCAACAAATTAAAAAAAAAATTATTTTTTTTTTTAAATTTATTTTTTCAATTTTCTGTAAAATATTCATCACAATTCGTAAGAGAAGGTATATCTAAAAGACTAACCATTTCTAAACTATAATTATTTTGTAACTCTATTCGTGACTTCACATGCCGCAGGGAAGAAATAAGTGGATCGGAAGATGCTGCCAACATGTTGAAGAGGTCCTCATTTTGCCTTACCCTTGATGCTTTGAATGTGTTCTGCAATCTATATTTTTTATAAAATTTGTTAAGAGACTCCTGTGCTTCTTCAGAAAGCTCTCCAATTGGCAAAGGCTGGTACTCAATTATATCTTTGCCATGCGCCAATATTTTATGGACGGTCGGGGTCAACTTCTTCTGTGGATACATTTCTGCTAAAAGAGATGCAGTTTTCGACGCATATTCTCCATATTTTGTAGAATTGACATTTTCTTTGCAGTTTAAAACATCCAAGATCGTTCCCAATCTTTTCACGATTTGATTGTCAATTCCAATGATTCTAGTTACTGCCTCATCATTTTCAAAAAATCTCCTAGAAGTGTTTCCATCGTTAGAGTTACCGTATCCGTGCTTGGGACAGTCTACTTTTAGTCCAACTTGTTTCAAAAAAACCATCCTGTATTTGCTTCTTTCTGATCTTTTCCTTATCCTTTATTGATGTATTTTCATCGAAGTTTTCCTCCTCTTGTGGTAGGGTATATGCCAGTTTTAGCAAGAATTCCATACACCTTATCCTTGCGTGCAATGGTGACATTCCATATTCGTAATTCTCCTCATTTGTAGAATCGTTTAAATTACCAAAGTTCTTCTGACAAATAATAATATAAAATCGATAAAAAAAATATAAAAATAATACGAAAAAAGGGGTTTAGATAGGTTTTTGCTAAATTTTTACCTCCAATATAATTCTGTCTATGATAACTAATTGAAATATATTATAATTAAGCAGAAAAAGATACTAATCTTAAACTCTTTACAACTAATTATATAAAATTGAGATGTAACATATTATATATGAAATAAATTGAATTGAATTGAAAAAAGTTCTTCTGACTCTTTTTGCAAATCGGGCATGACATTGTTGAGGTTGTTCCTGTCAGTTCGTTTACGACTTTTCCGTCAACCATGGTCAGGTGGAACTCGTAATTGCATTCAATATATTTTCCTTCTCCAATTTGCAGCTTTGTAGGCTTAATCTTGCTTATTTGTTCTTTAATGTCCTTCACCGTAGTCCTTATGAGTTCTGCCGATTCCCTTGCAAACTGAAACATTATTGGTCGGCAATAATGCACTGATGACGGACGTGGATTTTTCCAGTGTAGGGAATCATCCGATTTTAGCCGCAAAGGAACAACAGATGCCATAAACATATTTCCGTCCGATATTGTAGCGTCATCGGGAGTTATCCTTTGCTTATAAACGCTTTGTCCGGATGATCCATCGCAGCCTCATTTGCTGATCAATGTCAACTTCTCAGGAAGAATTTTCACTTCCGTGAAAAACTTTGGTGTGGTTGACTTTCTAAACAGTTCAAATAATTTTAAATTGTACAACGCCATGTTTTCAGTACTTAAATTGTTAAATGGTTTCAGTAATTGTTGCGCCAACTTTCAGGCGTAGACTAATCCAGGCATTATGCTTATTTTGCAATATATAGGCTTATGCTACCATGCCTAAAAATTTACCTGTTCCCTGCATACATATGGATTTAGGCTGAATAATGCAATTTTGATATTATGCACGTGTCCAAATAAGATTTGTGCCTACCTGTAGGGACCATAAGTCAATATTGTTCCTGACCATTTGTACGCCAAAGTATTGTTTATGTGAGGTACGTACCTGCTAATATAATAACTATTAGATCAAACTACTGTCAGTCAAAACATATAAGGGATGGACGCCATACAATTTCTGCAACCATGTCTTTTTAAACTTTTTTACCTCTAGAAGCCAAACGGGCACGTACGGGCAGATAAAACCTTTTGAATTATGTAAAGAAATAATCAAAGAACAGGTTTTGCAAATATGGCAAATATAGAAAAATATAGTTTTTTTTTATTTTCCGTCAAAGTTGAAAAATAGTGAAAAAACGGATAGTTTTTAAATAGTGATTTACCAGGAGAAACACAAAGCAAACAGTTAATTTTTTTTTTATCATTATACATTTAATAAATACATCAATCAATACAAACAAAAAATAAGGCGATTCGTTACCTATTTTTCGTGATATTACACCTGAAATCGCAACAAATTGACTAAAAATTGTGTGTTTTTTTGAAAACCGAAAGTCGGTCAACTTTGAACGGTTATATCTTCTAAACTAAAAATGTGATATTATTAAGAGTGGCATATTTGAAATCGTTGAAAAGTTTCCTATAACATGGGTTTATTCAAAACTTCGTCGGCATTCATGAAAATTTTGATTTTTGCAACCTCGCTTGCTCTACGGGCGCCACTGTGCGTCGGAAATAGGCTATTAAGCTTGAGGTCTATTTAAATAAAATTATTTATTTTATTTTTTCTTCAATCCGATAACAATTTAAAATTTCAGATTGTTTTTTTCCTGAAAAAATCACACAAAGGCGTGACAAAATATCATATTGAACTAAAACTTTTGGCCAAAAAAGAGTCCCAAATTGCCTATAGTGCATTGACTGAAAAATGGGGTAATAGTTTAATGTTTTGATCAGATAAACAAATGTATAAAATAATCTAAGGAAATAAAAATTAAACAGTTTTCCTTCGAAATTTTTATTTTGCCGATAAATTTTTTAAGCTGCCTTGTTTTTAAAGATATCGTTTTTCTGTGGTGTCTTATATACACACATATTAAACTATTTGAAACTATTTTATTTCGACGACAGAATAAAATCGTCATTAAAAAAATCAGCAAATCGGCACTTTGCCGAATTGGAACAAAAATCGTCAAAATGACGATAAATCGTCAAATCAGGCAGCCCTATTTTTATTATATCTATTTCTTTCGTTGACGTTTCGCTTGCATTTGACACTTAATTACTGGAAGTATTCCAGTTAAAAAAGAATCTGTGTTGTTTGTTCTCGCATTCAAATACAGAAACACTTTTTTCTCACACATCGAGAAACGAAGAAATTTTTTGTTTCACACTTAATGTGAGAAATTTTGCAATGCGAGAAATACAGAAACGAGCTACTGGTTACAAAAACTAACGTTAGTTACACCAGCTTGATGTTAACGAAATTTCGCTACAATTAATAATTGGAAATTTTGCGACGAGTATTACTCTTGCAGTGCAGGCAACTTACAGTAAATCCACGATATTATTCGAGGTGATTAAAGTTCATAAAAAGATTTAAATATTAACGGATCCTTAGGATATTTTGATACTTCAGCCACTAATTCAGGAGTACAATTTATAAAGATTATAAGAATAAAAATTTCAAAAATTTATTTTAAATGTACAAATGCAGCTGTACAATTATCTAGCAAATAAAGCTGAGAATATCAATAAAAAATTTTAGAAATAAAGTAAAAGTTTGACCAAATAAAAAGTTTTGTCAAATATTTGCTAAGTCTGAACATACCTTTAGGTCATCAAACAAGTGATTTTTTACAACTAAACATTAATTTGAGTAAAAAATAAAAAGGGATGTGATATATGTAAATTTTCTATTAATCCGGGATTTTCCAGTGTCACCTATAGGTGACGAAGACTAGCGATAGCGATAATGGAAACACTAGAGGCTGGAGGTGAGCCTGGCGACATCATACTGCTACCTTTTGGGGATGGGGAGGTAACCGATGGAGAGCTAGAGAAAAAAATTATGCTAACTTTGATCACTTTCTTAGCCGAATGTTAAAAATGTATAGTTAATTATGCCCCGAGTCACCAGTACGTGACGCCCCTATAAAATCGAAATTAGCAATATTTTTTTTAATTTGATTTTTTACTTATATTATTTTAAAGAAAAATCAGTTTTGTTTATATTACTAAAGGTATGGGAATTGCCGGGGTAAAATTTGTTTCAAAATCTTTTATGAGCCTGCTTTATTTTTTTTTATAAATATAACCCCCTTAGAAAAGAAATTTTTTATTAACATGCGTATGTAAAACTTATTCAATATTAAAAAATTATAATTATTGGTAGAATTAATTTTTATGTCGTTTCATCCATTTGTATAAATGAATTTAGTAAAATTATACGTTAAACAACATATAATCATGCAACATTTATAACACATGTTGGTCCAACACTTTTTGAAAATAAAAGAATATTTTGATGAACAAAAATGGCTCAATAAATTTTTTAATGGCTTAACAAGGTGGCCACCAAATGACAAAATTATCAGCAATGATTAATAGACAACACGTCGTTAGTTTGTTGGCTGAATTTGACGAATAGATCAGTCAACTTGATCATTAAATAGTTAAATGCTACAGATCGTAATTTAGTTTTCTTTAAGTTCAAAATCGCTATTTAGTGCAAAAAATCCGCTCTTCGAAAAATCTCTTAACTACACACAGAAAAAAAATACCAATGTCAAATTAAAATGGCGTAATGTTGATTTAAAATCGTTGTCAATTTCGGCAAAAGTACGGACTTCAAATATCTAAAATTATCATTGTTTCATATTAATTTTTAATGGACAATTTTAAAATAACATTTTTCAATATTGAATCCATAAAATGCTTGTTTTGATTATAAAGAACAACACTGCAAGAAGAAAAACAAGGATTTTAGGGTATTCATTCGGTTAACCGTTAATCGGTTAACCGATTAATGACTTCCCGGTTAACTAAACAGTTAATTTAAAATTGGATATTTTCGATTAACGATTAAACCGATTAATTTCAGTCGATTAACCGATTAACCAATGTAGCGAAGTTTTTAATTTTTTGTAGTATTATAACACTTTTTTGTGTTTTTAATTATTTGCTTCGTCTCATATACAAAAGGTATTTGCTTAGAAAATATTTTTTCATACAAACAAAGAAGCTGTTCAGTGATCTTTGTTTTAAATAAGCGTTTGCTGTCAACAGCTTTATGTTTCACGTACTTGTTATATGTATGTGTTTAGTTATTTGTTTCGTCTCATATCAATCTTTTGACCGAATTAACCGTAACAATTAAAAGCGTTAAAAATTAAAAAAAAAAAAAATTAAACAGTTTAAGAGAAATCCAGGAAAAGAATGAGATATTAGATATTCTGTATTATGGGATGCTTTCGATTTCTTTAACATCTACGATAAGTGAAAGAATTTTTCCAAGTCAAGTTTTATCAAAACTAAAGAAATAAATCGCTTAATTCCTTAACATTCAAACCAAATTATTTTTCTAAAAGATTATTTGGTAAGGTCTCCTTAAACTATTGAAATTACTAATCAAATTATCTCACAGTTTATTTTTTAATTACTACATAATATTTGTGTATTAATTTAAAAATATGTATAACATATTTATGATTTATTTTTTTGTTTGCTCGCTTTAGTTCAAGAATAGTTATGTTTGTTATGTTATTGTTTTTTTTTTTACTAATAAAATACAAATTATAAATAACACTGTGCTAGTTGAAAAAATCGAACAAACTAAAAAAACCGAAATTCCGCAATTCGAACTAACGGTATATGTCGAAAATAAGAGCTAACTTTAAAAGCACCACTGGATGCAGCGTAGCCGAATTAGGCTAAAACGCCAGGTCCCCCGCTTGTCTTAAAAAAAATTCTAGCACAGTGTAATTTATGCATTTTTATTCATGGAATTTACTTAATTTATAAAAAAATCTTATTAATCGATTAAACCAAAACCTCGGTTAATTAATCGAACGATTAACCGATTAAAGCAAAAGCCCGATTAAATGAATACCCTAATATACATATAAAGCATAGACAATTGGTATCGCAGTACCAGTTTGAAAAACGTTACCGAATTGAAATGTAGACCAAAACTACTTTACGGAAACAAAGCCCGAAAACAGGGTATTGGGCTGTTGGAATAAGCTGTAATCGATTTCGCTGTATTAAGCAGCTAAGGTTAGTAGTTAAGCTAACTAACAGCTTGGGCTCCTATCGTATTTTCAACGACAAACAGCTAATTTGCGGCCCACTTAGAATTTTCAGCACGACAAATCGATCGACAATGCAGTCAAGCGATAACGTTGCAATTTTCATACAAAGGTGCGGTCCACTAAGAAATATTATGCCACCACAAATGTCATAATTAGTCACTTGTGTTGTAGTTGTCGACATAGGTATTTTATTTAAATATTTAACAACATATTCTTAACCCACAAACACTAACTGCCAGACCCACAATGTCGACAAGATCATTTCTTTCGTACATTTAAATTGAAAACAAAAACAAATTTTAGTTTTTTATTATGGTTTTCAATATAAAAATGAGAAAGAAATGTTCTTGTCGATATTGTGGGCCTGGCAGTATATATTTTTTTATTATTATATTTTTTTAAAACACCACCACTTATAAAATTATATGGGTTTTAAAATATTTTTTATAAAATTCCAGAGTTAAATTTTTTGGCTAAATTTATATGTTTTGCCGATTTTTATTTCCAAACTAGCGTTAGACACGTAAAACCTGATGACCGACAAGTCGATAGTTAGTGGGTATAACTTTGTCTATATGGTAAATTTTGAATCCAGGCTGGAAAATACAGATTTAAGGTTCGAGAAACAAATTATGTAAAATTTAAAATTTGATATTAGATGGGTCAACTTTAAAAGGCCTACCCGCAGCTGCTTAAAAATATTGATTTTGATTTTAATGCCGAATTATCTCCCCAATAAAAAATTAAGCTTTTGTAAGGGAGAAATTTAAAAATTGCGCTGACCATATCGCTAACGAAAGACATGAATTTGATATGACGAGTTCCTACTTTGAAGCAATACATTTTTCGCACAGAAAACGCTTTTTTCAGTGCATGTAAAAATTGCTGAATACAATAATCCTTTAAAATGCTATTACTTAGTGATTCACAAAACAAGAACCTTTTTTACTGGGTCTATAAAAATGGCTTTTCAAAACAAATTTAAATTCAATATGCATAAGTAATTTAGGAAAACAGAATCTTAAAGAATAATGAATGAGGAGGGGTTTTAAGGGTAAAGCTATATCTCTAAAAGTGGCTATCGCTATGAAATTTCATGATATCCTCACTAGAAGTGTTTTCGAACATATTCTGATGTTTGAATAAAATTGGACAAAACAGGGTTGTACAATCTGCTAAAACCACCGTTATTTTAAGTATTAATGCATAAAAACAAATCAAAGTAATATAAAACTAGGATATTCATTCGGTTAACCGTTAATTAGTTAACCGATTAAGTATTACCCGATTAACTGATCGGTTAATTTGTAAATAGGTTTTTTTTCGACTAACGATTAAACCGGTTAATTTCAGTCGATTAACCGACGTAACACAATTTTAAATTTTTTGTAGTATTATAACATATTTTTTTGAGTTTTTAATTGTTGTTTAGTTTCATATATGTACATAAGTTATGTGTTAAGAAAATATTTTTTTATACAAACAACGAGGGTGATCTTAATTTTAAATAAGTTATTGCTGTCAACGACTTTTTGTTCACGAACTTTTTATATGTACATATGTGTTTAGTAATTTGTTTCTTTCTCATATCTTCTCATATCACTCTTTTAACAGAATTAACCGAAACAATTAGAAGTGCTGAACATTTTTAAAGATTTTGGAAGATAATCAGTATTGTGGTTATTTATTTTATTTATTATTTTTTTTTTTTTTTTGGAAGATATTGAGAAATCCAGGAAAAGGACTGAGAAATTATATATTCTATATTATGGCTTGCTTTTGTTTTATCCAACATCTACGATAAATGATTTTTTTATTTGTTTGCTCGTTTTAGTTCAAGAATCGTTATGTTATTGCTCTTTATTACTAATAAACTCCAATTAATAAATCATTTATGAATTTTTATTTATTGAAATTACTTAATTTATAAAAAATACTTTATTAACCGGTTAACCGATCAATAACAAAATTAACCGACTATTAACCGATTAAACCAAAACCTCGGTTAATTAATCGAGCGATTAACCGATTAAAGCAAAAAGTCCAATTAAATTAATACCCTAGATAAAACACAAACAAAATACAAATAAAATAAAAAAAGCAACTACAAAACAGAAATGTACTTAGCAACGTGTGAATTCGAATGTTCAATGTGCTTGCATACCCGGGTATGCTTGCTTATGACGTAAGTATAATTTTTGGCTGTTAACTTAAAGGTTAAGGACTCAATTTGGATATTGGTTGTTGTTTCACTAAGGAAACAAAAAGAAGAAAATCGATTTAAAATTATGTCCGATATAGAACAAATATACTGCAAAATGATCAAATTTAAGTTATAAACGGAGTCACAATCTCTACTTTGTTTTCTGCTTGCTTATACGTTGAGCAGCCAACCAGTCAAGTATAACTTGCAAACTATAACCATGACCATGACCTTAAATGAAAAATGGCCCAAAAATATAAAGGAAAATTTTAACAAAAAATGGTGAAAAAATGCTCCAAAAATAATAAAAAAAACATACAATTTTTATTTTAAAGTTATATATCATAATTCTTACAAAGTTGTTTTAAACCTTCTTTCTTATTTGGGTTAGGGTCAAAATTCGAAAACCCAGAATTCGAGTATCTCGAATTTCCAAATCCCGATTCGGTAACTAAAGCTTTTCAGTATGTACGGCCTTTTGTCAGGCTTAAGAGTTTTCTCCTATATGGTATAATAAAAACCGGCGTCGCTAACAAAAGATTCTCTGCAGAACCGACCTTCGGCCGGGCCCAAAAGCGAATTTTAAAGCCGAAGTCCGGCTATGCAGAAAAGCTTTAGTTAGTGATGTCGGTTTTTTTATACCATAGAGGGCTAATTCTTGCGCCGCACAGTGGCGCCCGTAGAGCAAGCGAGGTTGCAAAAATCAAAATTTTCATGAATGCCGACGAAGTTTTGAATAAACCCATGTTATAGGAAACTTTTCAACGATTTCAAATATGCCACTCTTAATAATATCACATTTTTAGTTTAGAAGATATAACCGTTCAAAGTTGACCGACTTTCGGTTTTCAAAAAAACACACAATTTTTAGTCAATTTGTTGCGATTTCAGGTGTAATATCACGAAAAATAGGTAACGAATCGCCTTATTTTTTGTTTGTATTGATTGATGTATTTATTAAATGTATAATGATAAAAAAAAATTAACTGTTTGCTTTGTGTTTCTCCTGGTAAATCACTATTTAAAAACTATCCGTTTTTTCACTATTTTTCAACTTTGACGGAAAATAAAAAAAAACTATATTTTTCTATATTTGCCATATTTGCAAAACCTGTTCTTTGATTATTTCTTTACATAATTCAAAAGGTTTTATCTGCCCGTACGTGCCCGTTTGGCTTCTAGAGGTAAAAAAGTTTAAAAAGACATGGTTGCAGAAATTGTATGGCGTCCATCCCTTATATGTTTTGACTGACAGTAGTTTGATCTAATAGTTATTATATTAGCAGGTACGTACCTCACATAAACAATACTTTGGCGTACAAATGGTCAGGAACAATATTGACTTATGGTCCCTACAGGTAGGCACAAATCTTATTTGGACACGTGCATAATATCAAAATTGCATTATTCAGCATAAATCCATATGTATGCAGGGAACAGGTAAATTTTTAGGCATGGTAGCATAAGCCTATATATTGCAAAATAAGCATAATGCCTGGATTAGTCTACGCCTGAAAGTTGGCGCAACAATTACTGAAACCATTTAACAATTTAAGTACTGAAAACATGGCGTTGTACAATTTAAAATTATTTGAACTGTTTAGAAAGTCAACCACACCAAAGTTTTTTACGGAAGTGAAAATTCTTCCTGAGAAGTTGACATTGATCAGCAAATGAGGCTGCGATGGATCATCCGGACAAAGCGTTTATAAGCAAAGGATATCTCCCGATGACGCTACAATATCGGACGGAAATATGTTTATGGCATCTGTTGTTCCTTTGCGGCTAAAATCGGATGATTCCCTACACTGGAAAAATCCACGTCCGTCATCAGTGCATTATTGCCGACCAATAATGTTTCAGTTTGCAAGGGAATCGGCAGAACTCATAAGGACTACGGTGAAGGACATTAAAGAACAAATAAGCAAGATTAAGCCTACAAAGCTGCAAATTGGAGAAGGAAAATATATTGAATGCAATTACGAGTTCCACCTGACCATGGTTGATGGAAAAGTCGTAAACGAACTGACAGGAACAACCTCAACAATGTCATGCCCGATTTGCAAAAAGAGTCAGAAGAACTTTTTTCAATTCAAATCAATTTATTTCATATATAATATGTTACATCTCAATTTTATATAATTAGTTGTAAAGAGTTTAAGATTAGTATCTTTTTCTGCTTAATTATAACATATTTCAATTAGTTATCATATACATATATATAGACAGAATTATATTGGAGGTAAAAATTTAGCAAAAACCTATTTAAACCCCTTTTTTCGTTTTATTTTTATATTTTTTTTATCGATTTTATATTATTATTTGTCAGAAGAACTTTGGTAATTTAAACGATTCTACAAATGAGGAGAATTACGAATATGGAATGTCACCATTGCACGCAAGGATAAGGTGTATGGAATTCTTGCTAAAACTGGCATATACCCTACCACAAGAGGAAGAAAACTTCGATGAAAATACATCAATAAAGGATAAGGAAAAGATCAGAAAGAAGCAAATACAGGATGCTTTTTTTAAACAAGTTGGACTAAAAGTAGACTGTCCCAAGCACGGATACGGTAACTCAAACGATGGAAACACTTCTAGGAGATTTTTTGAAAATGATGAGGCAGTAACTAGAATCATTGGAATTGACAATCAAATCGTGAAAAGATTGGGAACGATCTTGGATGTTTTAAACTGCAAAGAAAATGTCAATTCTACAAAATATGGAGAATATGCGTCGAAAACTGCATCTCTTTTAGCAGAAATGTATCCAAAGAAGAAGTTGACCCCGACCGTCCATAAAATATTGGCGCATGGTAAAGATATAATTGAGTACCAGTCTTTGCCAATTGGAGAGCTTTCTGAAGAAGCACAGGAGTCTCTTAACAAATTTTATAAAAAATATAGATTGCAGAACACATTCAAAGCATCAAGGGTGAGGCAAAATGAGGACCTCTTCAACATGTTGGCAGCATCTTCCGATCCACTTATTTCTTCCCTGCGGCATGTGAAGTCACGAATAGAGTTACAAAATAATTATAGTTTAGAAATGGTTAGTCTTTTAGATATACCTTCTCTTACGAATTGTGATGAATATTTTACAGAAAATTGAAAAAATAAATTTAAAAAAAAAAATATTTTTTTTTTTAATTTGTTGGGTAATAATTTAAAACATAAAACCCTTAAGAAAAAGAATAAAAACAATCTAAAAATGTAAAAAAAATTTTTTTTAGTTACCATAAAATTGATTTTTCTACTAATTTTAACTTTGATAACCCATAAGTAGGCCCCTACAAAGCGTAGCACCCTTTCCAAACGCTCATTTCATAGGCTGAACAGTTATCTATCATATGCTGTTTAAACTGTTCAATTATCTTATTCGGTTCAAAAGATATGATTTTTGCAACGAAAAAACTCAAATGGCGCCACTGTGCGCCGGCCAAAGGCCAGCTTACAGATAAGCTTTAGATTGCGAATCGGGATTTTCGAATTCGGGATTTTATCTATTACAGAACATAAATGTTGTTTTACTAGATCTTACAAATGCTATTTTTGGTCAAAATAAGGAAACGAAAAATCGCCCAAATTTTTTTCCAACTATGTAAAAAATAAATTATTACCCAATAATTACAAAAATTGCATGAAAAAAGGGAAATATTTCTTATGCAATATCACCCGAATTTGCATGGAAAATTTTTTGGGCGATATTTCATATAGTGCCTTGGCCGATTTTGCTTAGGGTAATTTTGCTGGCAGCCCCAAAAATACACGATTCTAGAGAAAATTCACTTTTTCACTACTAAATAACTTTTCTTCAAAACTTGTTTAGTCTTTAACTTTAAAGTCACCTGAAAACCAACATTTTCACCAAAAATATGCTTTTCAGAAAAAAGTCGAATTGCCTGTTTTTGTAAAAAAAGTACAAAATTTCGTTTGCGAATTTTCAGTGAAACAGAGAAAAAATTCAAAATTTCTTTTTGTTTTTAATATAAATTCCTCAACGCAAAGTTTTATTTGTATTACAAAAACAGGCAGTTAAATTTTTACCTAAAAGTATTTTAAAATTTAGGGCATTTAATATTCGTTAGCATTTTATATCAGTAACATGAACATATTTTCATTGTAGTTAGGTTTCTGTTTTATAATTTTTTTTGTTTTGCTAACTTAATGCTTAGATGCTGTATCGTTTCGTTGGCGGTATTAAGAATTAACCGCTTTTACTCTATGCCGCAATGGTATCATTTTCTATTCTTTTTGTTTTGCTTTTATTTATTTATTTATTTTTTTTTTTTTTTTGTTATGCCAATTTCTTTGTTGTCGTATTCTTCATTATCAACTCTGAGTGAATTTGTATGTTCACAGTTTAGAAATAGTTGCTTAAAGTTAGCCACCTTGGTTGTAAGTGTTCGTTTGGTATGTCGTATGCATATATTTTCTGATCATGAGGATGACTGCTACGGTGGTGATGGTGGTGATTGTAGTGGCAGTGTTGGTGTTCGTTCAGCTGCTAACCTTAAACATGAAATTTAACCTTATGCTTAGTATGGCATCAGTACCGTCATCGTCATCTGTGCCGTTGTAGTAGTCGAAGTCGTCGTCGTCATCATCATCAGCGGCAGCCCCCAATAGTTGTAGTAAGTCTAGCACCTTTTGGACCGCCGCATAGTTAAGAAGAATTGTTCTTTTATTTTATTTATTGTTGTTTTTTATGATTTGCACAAGTTTAGCGCGAAAAATGATCGTAACTCTGAAGGAATATATTGGCAACAGGTAAAAGATTAGTCCAAGGATAGAAGTACACTGAAAGGAAAAGTCATCACCGCTATACAGTTTATTAGTTTAAAAAGGATTTTGTCAATCGGATCTTAACGTATCGTAGAACATGACAAAATTATTTCAACTGTCGATATGAAAACTGTAGATTTTACTAAAATTTTTTAGCAGGCTTTGTGGTCATTTTAATACTCAATGGCTAAATTTCTTTATATGTACATCCACCTTCAATAGATTGTTTATTATTAAGTTCTTTTTATATTTATTCTCTGCTTATGTTCTGCACAACTCTACCTAATATACATACACACATACATATAAATTCAACAGCAAAGAAATATTTTTAGAAACAAAGTTCAAGATTACCGCTATCGTTTCACTGTTTAAAATTAAATCCTCCGCTCAGTATATTAAATAATGGGAGCTTATTTTAATGAACTATGTTCTATTTTTATTCAATGTGATATACGAAGAGTACCTGCAAAAGCCATCGAAAATATACGTGTAGAACCTTATAGTTTATGTGACGAGGACACTTAGTGTTTGACTACCGCGCCACGATTAACTACTACCATCCAGTGTTCGGGAGAATAGTGCATAAACAGAACTTTTTGTGCCACCACTCTACTACTAATAGCGGCCATGTTCAATGTCTAAACCGGCTTTTTGGGTAACAAACTATGCTTAAGTGATTGTCAAGTTAGTCTTTTAATTTATCATCTATAGACAAGAAGAGAAGCTTAAAAAAAGTAAAAAAATATTTAAAAAAAGGAAACACTTATACCTTGGAAAACGGCAAGTCTGTTTATACCCAAAACCACACCAACTTCGTCGTGAGATTTGGGCATTCACTATAAATTAAATAAACTAAAGTTAACTGAATGCTTCAGAATAAGTCGACTTTTTTTTACCAAAAATCTCTTTTTTTTCACAAAAAGTGACTTGTTTGCCAAAAAGTTACTTTTTTTTTTTAAAAAAAGTCACTTTGTTACAAAAAGTCCTCTAGTTTACAAAAAGTAAAATTTTCACAATAACAGGGAGTTTACACGGGGTCTTTCCAGACACGTCTAATAAACACGTTTGTTTTGTTTGTGGGCGATCGGGTTAGAGAAGAAACAGGGTTTGTCAGACCGACACGAAACGAGTTTTAATGTTAATTTTTATGAATTTTCATTTTTTTGGACTATAATGTATATGGATATTAGACAATTAGACATGAAAACAGACATGCTTGAAAAGACATCGTGAAAAGACAATAGGATTTAAGAAGCACGTTTAAAAGAGAATGATGAAAAGTCACTTGTTTCTAGAGTATCCACTCAATTGATCGTTGTTCGATTAATCGAAGAAATTTTTCGCCGTTATTATTATTCTAACTAATAAAATACATATGTAATAACTAAATAACATGTTGTTATATTCTGTATCTATTGTGTAACTCGCACTTCTAAACATATTTTAGTTCCTTTTTAGATGTGTGTGTGTGTGAGACAAATCATGTAATAAACGATTAACTACTTATTCCATACGTAAGAGTTTTCTTACTAAAATAGCGCTTTTTCATATTGAGTTCGACGTTCATTGTATGATTTTATTCAGCATCATTTGTAAATATGTAAACCATCAGATTTTGGGTTACCTGTTTTTACCCGATTTTCAATTTATTTATTACCCATTACCATTCAAACAGCTGGATGAATGTTGACCTTTTAGGTATTGTTGGATTCGTTTTAAAAACCGAAGTGTCCTTAGATGGGTAGTTGAAAAACCAATCACGGATTGTTGGCGCAAAATAGTAATACGTTAAAAGAAACAAATTACCCAAACCTACAGAGTAGAGCTTTAAAATGAAGAAAAATAAAGTTATCAGCCATGTTCGGTAAATCGAATACATATGAGTGAAATTGATATCAAACAAACTTTGAAATCGATTCAGTTTAAAAACTTTATATAAAAGATTCTTTTATATACTTAAAGCAGGGAAAATACGTTGATTTATTGAGGATCTCCATTGATTTTAATTTTACTTGATTTTCAGGAATTTTTTTTTTATTATTTTTTATTTCTACGCTAATCCCGCGAAGCTATTGCACAGCTTGTCTGCAGGAGACCAGTGTCTCTGGCGGGAATCGAACCCGCAATCCCTTTAATGATAGACTAGCTCACTACCAGCTAGCCTACCGGGTCACCTGGTTAGTTAATATAAATTACGAATAATAAATTTGTTCAAAAAGGCTGGATCCGCATAAAAAGGTGCGACAAAAAGGTCTAAAATAAATAATAAAAAAAAAAATTTATAAAAATATGAAATGAAAGCCAATGTTGAATTCTAGTATTAAGTTGCATATTATACACTGAAATAAAATTATTGGACCCTGGTTGCTGCTGAACCAAATGCATGTATTAAACTTTGGCTTTCAGATCGTTTTCAACCGAAGAAGTGTTTAATTTGTTAATAGTTTATTGTTGTTTTATTTCCTTAGTCTTGTTTCGGTCTCTTTAGCGCCTTAAAAACTGTCAGCCGTATTCATAACAAAAATTTAGCCACAGTTTGTACACTACGTACAACGAGCTGCTAACTAGAATACCGATTAAGCTTAGCAGCTTGTTAGCACAGAGTTTATTCACAACGAAATTTATCCGTCTGTACACTTTTAATAAATCAACTCTGAATAATCATGATGCCACATTATAGTACTCAAAAATGCAACACGTTTTGCATAAATCATCGCTGGTTTTGTCATTTCATTTCATAATTTTTTTTATTTTTTTGGTTTTTGCCTCCCCATATAAAAATGTTAAATGTTTTTAAATTAAAATAAATTTAAAAAGGGACTTAATTAAAAAAAGACAGTGAATTAGAAAAAAACAAAAAAAATTATTCAACATTAAACGCCTGTTTGGCAGCTCGTTAACAATAGTTTAGCAAATCGTTAGCCAGAGTTTGATTAGTGTATTATGAATGAACTTTGTGCGAACTTCATGCCAAATTTTCGTTATGAATACGGCTGTGTATGTTTTGCAGCAGGGTTCTTGATTTTTTAATTATTTATTTTATTGAAACGTTTTAAAGCTGTATACGCGGTATAAATCATAGTATAATAAGTACAAGGTATTTATGTTCATTAGGGAGAGTTTTCATTATTTACCCCTGTAATGTCAAACAACGAAATATTACTCATTTGCAAATATTTAAATTTCAACATATATTGCACTTTTTATAAATTGCAAACTTACTTTTTTTATATAAAATTATATTTTCTTCAATATATTGTTTATTTGAAATTGATTTTTGGTTAAAATTTGGTATCACGAAATTTCTAAATTAAACAATTTATAAAATACATAACTGAAACTTAACTCATAGAATAAATTCGAAAAATAAAAAAATGTTGAATATAATAAAGTTGCTTATGAAAAAGAAATAATTCCCAATATCTATTTGTTAAAATTGATTTATTTGATTTTTGACGCTTGTTTTAATTTGTTCCTTATTTTCTTTTGTTTGACGGTATATGGGTTTTAAAATTGAGAACAAAATTCATAATGACTATATCTTGTATTTGTTCTACCATGGTATAAATGAATTGTTATTTTATTGTTTATTATTCAACTATATTTAGATTAAATTGTTTTTTCTGTTTAGAAATACAGTAGAATCGCGAAAACATTAACTCTCGGAAAAATTAAGCTCGCGGTTAAGTTAACCAAATTTTAGCGCACATATGCCGCTCTAAAAAGTTAACTTTTCTGAGCGCATTAATAAAAAATGTCAATAAATCAGTACAAAACATAACAAATCAAATAAAATTTTAAACCGAAAATGGATAGTTTGAAAAAAGTTGAAAAATAGATTCAAGAAAAACTATTGTCGTATTATTGTATATCTGAAGTAGCCATCTCAAAAAAAAAAAAAAAAAAACGAAACGTCACAAAATTTTCGAGGCTTGGGAGAACCCATAGGGCACACAGGAAAATATTAAATAGACCGGAATATACTAATTTTAAGTAATCTTAAGAAATTTTTTTAAAGTTTCACTAATTTTAAATAACTTGGCAAGCAAGTATAATAAAAAATTTAAAATAATTTTATCACTTAATACATAATATATAAATAAAATTATTATACAAAGTCAAAGATTTTTGACATTTTATATTTATGTATATACCCTTTTCACCACAGGTCATTTCGTTTGAACTTTTACAGTATTAATCTTAGACCCCATGAAGAATATATATTAAGGATCATTATGAGTAGCGAAGTTGGTTTAACGATGTATAGCTAAGGTAACTACTGTACGTAGTTTTAAAAGTCTTCGTCAACTGCTACTTATTTTGTCCTATCGTTATATCGGATATTCACATTATTACCGAAAGCATGGCGGCCATAAGATCCCTGTAGAATTTGTTCATCACATTAAGAATTGGCCAAGAATGTCGGATGTCTCTTGAGGAGATAACGAAAAATTCAGTGGTTGCCCTTAAGTGGGTCCCCGGACACAGGGACATATATGGAATATGGCTGACTCTTAGGCGCATACAGGCAGCACTTTAAATCAAAACGATTCAACATATGATCCTCCAAGGAGTAAGCAACTTATTTCACTCAAGTTTCATCTTATTGCCGGCCAGAGATGGCTCGATGCAACCACCTGCGGGGAAATCAGGAAAATTTGGCCCATCACAGATGAAAAAAGAACTTTGTATAAATGCTATTCTTGAAGCAACGAAAACGTAATGGTCCTATTTAAATATCAATATCTAAACACGAGTTCGCGTTTCTGCAACCTGAAAAGACTATAATGTCAGTAATGGATAGCTGACAAATTTTAAGAAAAAAAAAAGCAGAATTCGCTATCTGATAATTTGTGCAGAGCACCTTTCATGACATGCGTTAGATGTAACACCTTTAATTTATATTATATGACTGATTATATAATTATTTATTATAAATTGCAGTTCAAGAGCAATTGTGAACTTTAAACCAGCAGGTACAATTTAGATCCAAGTTTATTTTTTGGAATGATGAAAACTAAGTCATTGAAATAAATTTAGTGTGTTATTTCCGATTAATCTATGTATGTTTACTATTGCTTTTTTACAATTAAAAACCGCTTAGAAAAGTTAATAATTCGAAAAAGTTAACAACCCTCGAAACATTTCGGTTAACTTTTTCGCGATTCTATTGTATAATAAAAGTGTCAAATTAAATAGACATGTATGTATGTTTTTTCCATTGGGCAAATTATTTGAATTGTTCGAGTTATTCGAACATATTAAATAAAACTCTTATTTGATTAATCGAGCAAAATTAAAATTTAAAAATCGATTAATTCCTTACTCGAACAAAACCAAAAGTCAAATAATTGGATACTCTACTTGTTTCACAAAAAGGTCACTTTTTCAACAAAAAGGGATCTCACAAAGCTTCATTCCCATATGGGTTAGGCTAGGTTCCATTGGCAGCCGTGCTCAAGCACAGCTCACGTAGGTCCATTGATTAGTTCCCGTTGTGTAACCATATCACACCGTCTCCCAAGGGTCCTATATTACCAGGCTGCTAATATTCTCACTTAGCCCCTCTGTCGATTCAAAAAAGGAGTGGATCCTGTTTAAATCAATTTTAGAGAGACACGTCTTCTCTCTAAGGGTTCTTCGACCAAACAGTTTAAGTCTCAGATCTCCGAAAGCGAGACAATGACACAGAAGATATTCCGTTGACTTTTCCTCCTCCTCGTCACTGCAACTTCTGCATAGGTCAGTACAAGGGATCCCTTGCCTTTGGTCGTGCCTTTCAATGCGCCAGTGGCCAGTTATAATCGCAATAAGATTCCTGAGATGATGCCAGATGTAATGCCCGCCTAGTTCTTTTTTCATCTGTGATGGGCCAAATTTTTCTGATTTCCCCGCAGGTGGTTACATCGAGCCATCCCTGCCCGGCAATAAGATAAAACTTGTGTGAAATAAGTTGCTTACTCCCTGGGGGGATCATAGGTTGAATCTTTTTGATTCAAAGTGGTGCCTGCATGCGCCAACGAGTCCGCTTTTTTCATCTATGATGGGCCAAATTTTCCTGGTTTCCCCACAGGTGATTTCATCGAGCCATCTCTGGCCGGCAATAAGATGGAACTTGTGTAAAATAAGTTTCTTACTCCCTGGGGAGATCATAGGTTGAATCGTTTTGATTCAAAGTGGTGCCTGCATGCCCCTACGACTCAGCCAAATTCCATGTATGTCCCTGTGTCCGGGGACCCACTTAAGGGCAACCACTGAAGGGCAACTTTCCTCAAGAGGCATTCGGCATTCTTGGACAATTCTTAATGTGATGAACACATTCTGCAGGGATCTTATGGCCACCATGCTTTCGGTAATAATGTGAATATCCGATATAACGATAGGACAAAATAAGTAGCAGTTGACGAAGACTTTTAAAACTACGTACAGTAGTTACCTTAGCTATACATCGTTAAACCAACTTCGCTACTCATAATGATCCTTAATATATATTCTTCATGGGGTCTAAGATTAATATTGTAAAAGTTCAAAAGAAATGACCTGTGGTGATATATAAAAATATAATGTCACAAAACTTTGACTTTGTATAATAATTTCATTTAATCCTTATTTAATATATTATGTATTAAGTGATAATTCAAATTATATTGAATTTTTTATTATAATGGTTTGCCCAAGCTATTTTAAATTAGTGAAACTTTTAAAAAGTTTTCTAATATATGCATTAGCTGTTTCAATTTACTTTACTAACAGAAACTTGCAACGAGCGAGTAAATTTAACATTTACAAAATTTTTCTAAAAAAATAAAAATTTCCAGAACATGAATTTCCAGATTCTATTTGTCAAAATTGTTCTCCTAATTACTCAAAGAAATAAAAAAGTAAATGACTGCTTTACCAGCAAAAATTAGCCTGTTAATGCCGCGCTGGCCGACGAAATGTAGTGTTAACAGCTGATCGTTTCTGCTATATGTAAAGCAATGCAAATGCTTAACTGACTGTAATGTCCCTTCACTGTAACGTGCCAAACTCTAGAAAATAAAATTCCATTGCGAGGTTTCGTGAAAGTTGTAGATAATGATGGGCTGATTGTAATTTAAATGGAATGCGGGTATATTCACTCTTTTTTTTTTTGTTACTTTTTTCAGTAAAAATATTATAATATCTGTGTTTTGATAAAATAACTTACAATACAACATATTTTCAAACATACAAAGATTTGTCTAGATGTATAAAATAAACAAATGCATACATATCGTCATCTTAAAGTCCTAATAACCTATCATCAACAATTTCTAAATTGAGTTTTTTTTATGGATTTTTATTTCCTATATCATAACGCAAAATTTTGAACATGTAATATTACAAATGATCAAGTTATTACCAAATAACGTATCAGCAATAGTACAATTTTACGAAACCTAATAACCTAAGTAACTATTTATTTGATTTACTTTTTTTTTTGAAACGAAGTTACATTTGATTTGTTATTCTTTGTGCTTAATTAAATTTTATTTATTGGTATAAGTGAAATGAAAATTAAAAAGTAACAAAATGTGTTCCATAATCGTTAAATATAGTTGTGAGAAAAACGTGAAAGTTCCTCAAAAGATTAACAAAAAAGAAGAAAGAAAGAAAAATCGTATGAAAGGTAAGGGATATGAAAGTTTTTCAAAAGTCAAAATCGTTTACAGAAAGCCAAGAGAGATGAAACCTGCGCGCACGTAAAAATCGAATAGATATTGTTCTATACTTTCCGAAAATTTACGCCAGGAAATATTTGAACAATTTTGGCAGATGTCATGGGACCAGAAGAAAATGTATGTAACCAGTATTGAAGTTTTCGCTAAAAAGAGAACTTGTGTAGAAAATTCCCGACGCACAAAGTCAAAAGCATTTTTTGATATATAATAAAACAACTGGTTTTAAAAATCTTTGTTAATAGTTTTTTCCCTCTCCTGTAAACTTTTGAAAACTGCTGATAAGTTATTTCGTCTTTAAGGTGACGATATACAATAAAAAAATCTGAAATATACAAAAGGTTTTTAATGCTGTCAAACCTTGTTTTATGTATGCACATTTGCAAATAATATTATTTGCATGGGCCTCAGCTCAAAGCAGCTGGGGACCTTTGCTACAGAAGGACATTTGTTTCTGAAAAGAGTTTTTCGCAAAAAAAAAAACATCCTGACTGCAAATAAACACAGAAAAAATTATTAATTTTCTCCAATCACCAAATTTATATCAAATTCATAATATCAAGCAAACAAGTTGTTGATTTTGCACCTATTACTAAAATGATTATATTGATTACTAAAAATTTTAAAATTTTGAAAAAAGTTTTTCAATAAATGATATTTTGAATTTTAATTAAAAAAATGAACAAAAAACTTTTCCATTTCAAACAATGTGTTAATTTATTTAATTAAATATTGACAATTCCCAATAACAATTCTACATGTTTAAATTATTTTATTTTAAACGGAAAAAGTCAATTAAGATTTTTTGTTATTTAATTAAAATTTTAATTGAAAATTTATTGCAAAACAACTTAAATGTTAATTAAATCAAAATTAAATTTTAAATTTTCTCTCAACTAAAAAAATAATTGATTAAGTTATCACATAAATTAAATTTAAATGCTTTTTAAACCATTTTTTTAATGGATAAAACACTTTTTTCTGTGAAGTTATTAGTCTGTGCCGTAAAAGTTTTCTCAGAAATACTTACAGGGAGTCATCAGTTTGTATATTCCTGATTATTAAATAATATGAATTTAAAAAATATCCAAGATTTAAAAAAAATCAGATGTATCAGACTGTCCGCATATAGGATATTTAATCGCGAAAAAAGGTCCTTAAACTAATAAAAATATAACTAAGTATAATTTTTATCCAATGATGAAACCGATTAAAATCTTTCTCCATAAAGAATTAAGATACTATCTTTATTTACTTAAAATGTATTATTCTTCAAATCAAACAAACATTACGCTAATAAGGCCATCTTACGCAGAGAGTTATAACTACCACAACAGTTATTTCGCCATACAGAAATTTAAGACCCTTAAATTATCTATAATTTGGCCACCTACTGTTTTGTAAAATACTTTATGTCTAGAGTGTTTATTTAGTGGCAGCAGTTATAGTTTTGGTGTGATATTGTGCTGACGATGTTTCGCGGTTCATTTAAAAACAAGCGTTTAAATAAAACTTCAAAAGATGTAGCTAATGGTTAGAGTTCCTGTACATTTCTCCAAGTATAGATGGTGGGTCGATTGGAGCCTCCCATCCGTCCTTTTAGGCAACCACTAAACTAAACAGTAAACTACAGCTACTTACAAAAGTATCTAAATATATAAATATGCACATATATTGCATAATCTTTAGTTAAACAGCTTAAAGAAACAAAAAATATTCCGCAGCAATAAGAAATACATCAGAAAATATGTTGCTCAATCATTAGCTCCTGTAAACAAAAACAACAACTTCAATCGGTTTAAAAGTTTGCGTACCTTTTAAAACCTTTTGTTACTGGGTGATCATCATCAACAATCTTTGGCTGAATTGGTGCTGTTGTTGCTCGTTGCACCAACTCTTTTATACGATTTTTTTTCCTTCGTGTCAGCATTACAACAACATGGATATTGCTAGAGCTGTAGATGTACGAGTATGCTATAACGTTCTACATTCCAACATAATTGATTTTAAGCTAAGGTCGCTAATAAATCGTAACTTTATCGCGTTTTTATGTTAAAGTTTTTCCTACTTTTTTTGCTAGTTTTAAGTTTTTTTTTCTTTTATGATATTGCTACAGGTAGCCATTGCTGAGGTTTTTTTTTTTGTTATTTTTTATGAGGATCCTAGTTGTCTATTTAGTTTTTTTTTTTTTTTTGGGAGCAAATAATTTATCGTAAAGTGTAAATATCTATAATGTGTTGTTGATATTTAAGAGCCTTCTTAGGTAATATTTTTTAAAGAGTCAAATTGGTTGACTATAAATAATGATGGTGTTAAAGAAATTCAATAAAATTCTTTAATGTGTACTAAACCTTTTTTTTTTTTGCTTTTTTTAATGCAGGATTAGAAGAACAATTTTATAAGATTCAACTTTACTAGAACTAATATATCGAGCCCTATTTGCGTTTATACTGATAGCGAAAAAAAAGCAAGTTTTACAAAAGAGGGGTTTAATTAATAGTTATTAAGCAGTGTAACGCTTTTTTTTGGTTATGTGTACTTACATAATATATTACATATCGAGCCTGTGCTGCAATAATAGAGTCATAACTCCAAAATACGAATTTTTGAGTTAATGTATTTAATTCTTTAATTTCTAGAGGAACATAGGGCCGCCAACTAGCTAATAATGTGGAGATAATCCCCATATCCTTTCTTCATATTGTGTAAAAATGTCATACAAGTATCTTATATATTCAACTGTAGAGACAAGAATTAAATTTGAAGGTGCTAGAAAATTCATATTTGAGTTACGACTCTACTGCAGCAAATGCTCTTATGTATTAATTTTTTTGCATTTATATATTATTAAAATAACTATTGCCTTCACATATTTTTTACGAGCAATCCGAATGCCAATAGGGCTCGAAATAGCACATATTTTTGTATCACCAGACAAGTCTACTTTTTATCACGTAAATTTTGGTGTGAATCGCAATTTTGTGAAAGGGAGGAAAAATTGGAACAATGGTTTCCGTGATATCGCTTAAAATTGGCATTTGTGCAAATGGCCAAACTTTTGAGACTCGTTTCATGAAGAGCCTTTTTAATTTTTGTGTAATTTTAAACAGTTAATGTCAGTTTGTAGGAAACGTCAATACAAAAAAATAACAAATATAAAAATAAAAGTTGAAATTTGTGATTACAGTGTGAAATTTTGTTATTAAAAATACATAAAGAAAGCCAAAAGTCTAATTTGCTCAAATTATTGCAAGAATTTTTTGGTTTGTGATCTATAAACACTTATCTTTTTCACTGACAACGACGGTAAGCATTCTGTTTGTACTATTACATTTAGTGATTGTATGCGTTTGTTTACATACATATGTTTTTGTTAATGTTGTTTAATTCTCCACAATGTGTGTGCACACGTACGTAACAAAAAAAAAAAAATAAATAAAAAATAAAAGAGAAAACGCGGCGTCCTGATTTTGCCGATCACAGGTGTAAATGCACAATTGAAAAGTGCAAGTGTACGAGTCGAAATTGTCGGGCAAATTTACGAAGTTTGTGTAAATGAATTCTCATACAATTTTTGACAGATCATTTGCGAGGGTGTAAAATTCACAGTTTGCACAGATTTCGAGACTTTAAAGCGATACCATTAAAACCCTAAGAGTGGGTTTTTAACATCGAGTTTAATCTTCGCAGCAAACTATTATGAATTAATCTGAGAATAAATTTAATTCTGTACTTATTTTGTTTGCCGATTTTAAGTGGAAGCTTAAACCTCGCAGAATTGCAATACTAAATAACAAAAATGGCGACAAACATATTATAAAATGTCAACTTTTTAGTAGTTCCCTTTGCATTTTATACAGAAGAAGAAGACAATTCACCATTTTAGAACTTATAAAAAGAAAATTTCTCCATATAATTGTTTTATTTAAGTTTTCATATGTTTCAGAATCAGTAGTCTTCATATTGACTAGAATGAACCATTTTTCTGTTTTCTAAAAAAATCTTTTATTTTTGTATGTATATTTTTGCTGTGTTTATATTTACCCTGTCGGAAAATGAGTTAGCTTAAAGTTAACTCATGGTTAACCAGAAGTTAGTCAGAGGTGACTCACAAGCTAACTCATTTACATGGTTAAAGCTATTCAGTTTTTACACGCAATGTCCGCAGTACGAGTCAGTACTCACTCACACTGCATAACTTTAAGATAACCATAAGTTAGCTCATTATGAGCTCATTATGAGCTAGCTTGTGGTGCATACAATATGTTGACTTTAATAAGAGAATAAAAAAAAAATTACTTATTTTTGCTTTATTTATTTTTTAAAGAGGGACAGAGACTATTACACATATGTTTTCTTTCACTTTTGTTGTATTGCCCCTTTGTCTACAGAAAAACTCTCAACTATAAGACACCAGCAGCATGCCCGATATGCCCGATATGGTTTTCATAATATTTCTACTTTGAAAATGAGATGTATTTAACTAAATGATATTAACAAAGAGAATATGTGAACTTTTGCTTATTATTTAACTTGGAAAAAGTACATAAAACAAGCAAAACGTTTTTTTACCAAAGTCCACACATACAAACATGTGTATGTGTTGACATTTGTTGATTAAGCTTAACCCTCCGATGAGTGACAGTTCTGAACTTCACGGCCGTATGAAAAGGTCCCTACGGACCTTTTTTTGTAAATCATGTTTTTTTCATATAAAAAATTTATTTTTGATTTATTTTTTTTTTGTTTTTATTGTTTATAACTAAATTCTACATACAAAAATAATTTTTTCAATTTTTTTAATTACAATATTCTAATTTTATACTACTAGCAATAAACCAGTTCTTAGAATTTTTTGTTCTTAGTATTTTTGTTCTTAGAATTTTTTCTTAGAATTTTTTGTTTTTATCATCTTCCCTAATGTCTTTGAGTTTAGGTCTTTGTGTTCAGAACAAGTAAATTATGTGTTGAAACAATAAAAAAATTATAATGATGCCCAAAAACATGCATTTATTAGTGAAATTCAGTACAAGGTCCATACGGACCTATTCACACGTCCGCGTACTATTCTCACTAAAACCTCAATAACTCCTAAAGTAATGATCCGTTCGGCTTGATTTTTTCCAAAAGATGGGCAACAAAATACTCTTGGAATACAGAGTAACTTTGGGGGGGGGGGGGGGGGTGTGTAGTGGCCGAAGTAGGAGTAATTTCAGTTTGAAAAGGCAAAAAGGTCCCTAGGGACCTTCTCACTCATCGGAGGGTAAAACCCCCAACATTGGCCGCTTAAACTGGCAAACAAAAGTAATTAATCCTCCTCTTAAAAACTACAAGTACAGATTAAAGATAACTAAATCTCTGATCTCCATGTTAAAAACCCACCCTTAATATAATAATTTGTTTAATATGAATGGGGAACTGCACGCATACATATGTATGTATACATTAGAGTGTCCCAAAAAAAAAATATTATTTTATGCCCCACCTTTTTTTTGAAAGCTTAGAGTGTGAAGTATTTTTGTGATTTTTTTCAGATTTTTCGGAAGAGGTTTAGAGGTCGCTAAAATCGAATTTAACCCAAAAATCGGGTTTTCTCGACTTTTTTGAATTTTGCGGATTACTCAGCCCATTAGCACGAGTTTCTTTGTTACTAAGTAACTTTTTTTAAAGAAAACTTCTCAAACTTTACTTCTCTGTGCAGATATTAAAAGTTTCGGTTATTTTTTTGCTCATTTGGGTCCCCTTAATCACATTTTTTTGTAAATTTAGCATAAATTTGAAAAATAATGCTTTGTAACTCTTAAAATTTATATTGATATATATATGGTATACAAACAAATCTTTTAATGAAGCAAAGAACAAAGTTCAGCAATTGCACGTGGTAAATGATGTCGCAGAACGTGGCGTGGCCTTAGCTAATACTAGTATACATGTGTACAAATAAAATTAGTAAAATATTTATTATTAAATCGCACTTGATCATAAAGAGGGTATTAATTCAAAATTGAAAAGTTTTGAGTAGAAGCAAAACTATTTTTATTTAAGGAATATATAAAATAACTTTTAAGCCACCCACTTCATTACAAAAATTTTGACAAAAAAGCACGATATTTTTACAGTAGGCTAATATTAGGAATGCCTATCCCTAAATCCCGATCCCGCAAATCCCAGGATTTTCGGTATTCAGTGAATCTCGAATCCCAGAATTTGAATTATTGAATCTACTCAATTCCGAAATCGTTAACTTATTTATTTTTACCTTTTTTTTATAAAAAGAAATTCATCATGATATTCTCTCTTGAGAGAATAGGGAACACAATATACACTTTTTATATTTGCTGGTTGTAACTCAGCGGATACAAGGAAACTTAACACAACTTTTAACAATATCGTAAGATACGTTTTCGTGCTGAGAAGATTTGATCATGTGTCACAATTCTTCATTCTTTTATTCATTATTACATTTGATAACTTTCTAGTTTTTAAAAATAAAATATTTCTTTATAAAGTTATTATGACAAATGAACCAAAGTATCTCTTTGATCGCTTGCGATTTGCTAGATCACCAAGAGGTAAATTGTTGATTCAATTCAGATATCGTAGCCACCCCTCTGAATGTCAGTTCTTTATTCTTAGCATCCGTCACTGGAATCAGCTCCCTGATAATTTGCAGACTACTTGCAGCGCAATAAGGTTCAGAAAATTACTAAAAGAACATCTTTCGGAAATTTTATTAATAATATAGCAATGTTCTATAAACAATTTAAATTATATGTAATGTTTTAATTTTTGTTTATTTTCTTATTTTTTCTTAAATCTCAAACCAAGTAATTTAATTTTAGGTTAATTTATTTTTTTTTTATTATTCTTTATTTTAAATTTTTTCATTATTTTATTTCAAAATTATTATTTATTTTTTAATTGAATCAATGTATGTTTTATCTTGTCAGATTCTAATTCTGTAATTTATAAGATATTATGTCTTGTTTTTTTAGAAAATCATATTAAATAAATAAATACAAATATTTATTTGATTAACTCTGATAATACTGTCATGGAAAACGAAAGAAAAAGTAAAACTTTGTTAATCTTTTTAAGCGCGTCCAACAATTATAAAGAAAATTTAATGTGAGAAGTGCTGAGAATAATTTAAGGAGAACATTACTTAAAGAAAGAAATATCTTTATGATTACACCGGTGCACCAAATGCAAAATTTAAACTTTACTCTTTAGAGGTTTAGGCTTATTATACTGTTTTCGAAGAGTGGGCATGGGACCTAAGGTAATTAATGGAGAGATTTCGCGAAATTAAGAAGTGTAAATTATACAATTCATAATTCCGCTGGTGGTGGGTATACAAATGTGTTTTTGTTAAAATAAAATTTTTATAAATTTAAGTTTCAATTATTCATCTTAATTCATTTAATAAAAATTTTAATAGAATCTTACAAATAAATCAATTACAAGTTTGCTCTATTCAATTCTCTATATTAATTATTTTTGTATTAAGTTTGAAACAACTGAAGTAATTAAGTATTAATGCATCAATTAACACATTGTTAGAAATCGTACGTTTTTTTTATCATTTTTTTAATTATTATAAAAATCACAATGTTCAATGTTTACTAATCTTAGTAATCAATATAATCATTAAATAACTTTGTAATATTAAATGAATTATAAAACTTTTGTTTGTAAACCTCTTTTAAAGACATTTTTTGAATAAATATCTATCTATAAAAAGCCTTTCCGTTTCGACTTTCAAGAATTCCGAATCATGAAAAATCCCGGGATTTTTGAGATCCCGAATCCCGGTATTTACGGAAAACTAGTCCCGATTTGCATCCCTAGTTGATAAAAATATAATCACCACTTATGAAAGTCGACGGCATCGGGACAGTAATAATTTTTTCTGAGTCGTTATTGACAATAATGGATTACTATTGACAGTCACTTGATATTTTCTGAGGCGCTTTTAAGTCGACGTCGAGTAGAATTTTCTCTGTTTTAGTCGACAGGAAATTTTGCGACGACTCAATTGAAAGTTAAATAAATTTTAAATAGAATGTTAACATATTTATTAAATACGTTTAAAATAATGCAAATTTAAAAGAAGTAATGGGCAAATTCGGAAAAGTTTGCAAAAATAGCGAAAATTCGCAAAAATTTTTAATATTTCAAACAAGTCATAAAATGAATTAAAAGACCCTTAAACTATAAGGAATTGCAAAAATTCGGTTAAAATTGCAAAATTCGCTTTAATTCGCAAAAATTTGCTAACAGCGATATGATAGCAAAGTCTAATATTTATTAAAAATCGTTAAAGCTGTAAAGAATCAGAAAACTTATAGAAAAAAATCACTTCTATCGCGAACATGGCTAAAATTCGCGAAAAATTGCTAACTTGGAAACAAACACTAAAATTTATTTGAAATCGCTAAAAAAAAAATAAAAAAATAGCGAAAATTCGCAAAAAAAATTTCAATATTTCAAACAAGCCATAAAATTGATTAAAAGTCTCTAAAACTATAAGAAATGTAAAACTTTTGGCAAAAATGGCTAAATTTACGAAAATTCGCAAAAATTTGCTAAGCAAATTTAATTGAAATCGCGAAATCGGTTATAAAAACAAAATGTCGGAAAATAGAATAGAATGAGCTATAATGATGAAGACCAAAAATAATATAAAAAAATAATTGGAGATGGGATTTTTTGTCAGATTTTCGATAACTAGTCTACTTCGACACAACTTTCTTATAAAATACCAAATTAACGTCGAAGTGATGTCGTCGTCGACTTTATGTGACAACAATTAAAAATTAATGTCGACGTCGACAACGACTTACATAATAGGGGTGATTAATAAAAATGTTGAGTTGATACCCTCTTTATGTTCAACTGCGGTATGTGTTTTTGATTTACTGCGATTTTTTAGTCCCGAAATTTAACTTGGTGTGTACCTCTTGTTTCGATTTACGTTTTATGTTAAATTCTTGATACCGAAAAACGATTTTGCACTTATCCTTAACATTATTTTACACCAATTTGATTAACAAGTACTTTGTTCGGTCCCAATTGACCGCTTAATTTAAGGCTTACGTAAACATAGATTTTCAAAAATTCATTATCTCTCTTCTTCATTAAAAAAAACAAAACTTTTCAAAAGTCTTCTACAGGTCCATTAAAGATATATTTTCTTAACTTTTTTTTAGAAATTTTTTAAATCTATTATGCTATTAGCTGTTCTCTTAACAAGGCTTTTAATTGCATACGTATATCAGTATTCTGGCTCATAATTCTCTTTCCATTTAGTCATATGTTTTGTTTCACATTTCACATGTCTAAAAATCACTCTAAAACTAATCACATCAATTCTGTCAAACTAAAGAAACCAAACCAAGAAACAGAAAAAAAAAGAAACAAACATTTCGCTGACATTTGAAACAATAACTTTGAAAGGAATAAACTGCTGGCAACAAAGCACTAACAAATATTTTTAAGTTAACAAACAGAAAATCAAACCCAGGTAAGAAGGATTTAATGGAACACTTGTGCTTTTAAACAAACCTAATGCCAACAGAAAAGCTAATCAGAAACACACCAACACCGATGGTCAATATGTACGTACTAGGAAATAAATATGGCTCAAAGAAATGTTTCTACACACACAAATATAGCAAATATCGGCCAGATAGAACTGCAATTGGCTGAAGTGACCAGGGACGGAACGCAAAAGTAAGTAAGTGAGTGAATGTATGAATGAATAGGTTTGTAAGTGATACGTGTGAAATGTTTAAGTACTTATGCGAAAAGTACTTTACGGTGTGCCATAACAATGCAGCACACATGTTTTCTTATTGTGACACTGGTAAAAACAATCGAAATAAAACTAAAAACTTTCAAATTGAAAACAAATGTATTTATATCGAAAAGAGTGCACTAAACTTTTCAAACTGCACTTTACAAAAATTTCAACAACCGATAGAATACAAACTGATTTTTGTTTATTTGTTCTTTTTCCTTTTGCCTTTTCTTTTGTAGCACATAAACCAATAAGAGTGTGGACCAACAATAAACATGCATGCCACCAAACATATCCAAAGGGAATAACTTATGTACGCTTGGGGTACAATAAATTCTTTTTTGGCCAAAAATAGAAAAAAAACCTTAAAACACCAACAACAACAAATAACAAAAAAATGTCAATTAGGCGAGATTTTGTTATGCTACAAAAAAAAGTTGCACTGAAACAAAGACACAAACAACAAATGACGAACAAAAAAACGAATCGAAGAAATAATTTACAAGATACAAACAAATAAATACTATGAATTGTTGGGTAGACAGAGTGGAAGCATTTTAAATTTTCTAAAAAATGTATATCTGAGATTTCTAGAAAAAGTTGTAACTCCTTTCAAATTGGGATATTTTGTTTATTTTTAAGAATCAGGGAAGGTTTTTAAATGGCATCTGTGGTCAATTTTGAAAAAAACATTTGGGCTTTTAGTTTTTCGATTTTTTTTTTTTTTTAATTTTAAAACACTGCTAGTGCTTAAACAATTTACCAATTGGTAAAGCAATTGATCTTTCGAGAGCTGGAAGACTTGCTGCAGTTCAAAATGATGCAAACGTTGCTCAAGTGTAAGAAAGTATTAAGGCAAACCCCAAAAGTTCTCAGCAGTTGGTGATATAAAGGCCGCTTATGAAAAGAATTTTACATAAAATATTTGGTTCAAGAGCCATACCCAATTAATGCACACATACTCCTACTTCATGGTCGCCGTTTTTCAACAATTGAGTCTAGAAAACAATTATTTTATATGAGAACGACTAACGACAAAATAGTAACTTAAATAAACCAAATTGCCAGGTATATGGCCCCAGTAATTCAAGAATAAATTTCAACATCAAATGCATACACTTTGATGCACAGTATAATGTGGAATTACTTCAGAAAGGATCAGTGTACTATCCTTTTTCCAAAACGAACTGGTTTGTCGCTCTATAACCTGCAAGGATTAAAAATTTTCTTCATCCTATATCCAAAAGTTTTTTTTTTATACGAATTTCTAGCTACATCGCCATTGCCACACAAATGTACATTTTGAAAATCGGCCTTTTAGGAGGTAGAATTGGGTAAAAAGGGGAATGTTAGGTACATTATAATAAACCCTTTTAGACTGCAAAATTTAAAAAAGTTCTTCTTTATTTTTTGGCTTTAACTACCGTCAGGGATAGAGGTTTGAAAAATATAACCTTAAAGTGGAAAAACAGGGTAAAAGTTCGTACTTTTGTTATTTTTAATAAACAAGTTTTTTCAAATATTTTTGCGATCCTAAATTTAAAATTTTACTTTCTATGACTTTCTTTAACTTCGGTGGCTAAACTCTCTCCAGGGACATACATACAAGGTATAAAAAATATTAACTTAAAAGGACAAAATAGGGTAACAATTCGGTACTCTTTCTAAACAAATTATTTTTAATATAATTTTTTTGGTACTTTTTGTAAACATGTTTCATTTAAACAAAATTTTGCACAAACTCGAAACCTATTTTTAAGGAAATAAAGGCAGTAAATCAATAAATTACATTTGAGAGCAGACCAGTCTAAACATTTTTGTTAAAATCCGTACTTTTGACACTTTTTTAAACACATTTTTTTTCAAAATAATTTTGGGCAAATTTAAAAGATATGTAGAAATTTGTGTGAGAGTATTCTAAATATTAAATATATTTTCAAACAGATGTGATCTATGGATATATTTCGAAAGGGTTTAAAAAGACAAAGTTAGGTGCAAGAAGTGCCCTAAAGTGATAACTTGTTCTTTCACATCACCAGTTATTAATAACCTTAAATTAGTCCACACGTTTGACATAAATCTGCTCCAAGTCAACCTGCACTCCGTTCCCAGTAGTTCTAAATAGATGGCAAAAAATACATTACTAAAATACGCTGCCAAAAATTAGTCATTGGGTAGAATATAGCCCGCTGTGTTGCCGAGGAGGGAATGCCCATTAAGGCCCTTATAAATCTTAAGTAGATCTAGTATATTTTCATGCCAAAAACTACACCATTCCGGCAGAATTACCGATAAGGGTAAAATTCATCAGTTATATTTTTTAAAACACCAAAAACTAAAAAACAAAATTGAAGAAATCAAATAAAGTCATGGAAGGTTTTTATCTGTGGCCGGCGAATGAACAGATATTTCATACAAGAATATGAATCTGGGAATTATTTCTTTTCATAAGCTTCTGTTATTATATTCAACATTTTTTATTTTTCAAATTTATTCTATGAGCTAAATTTCAGTTACGTAATTTATAAAGCTTTTTTGTAAAGTTCTATTCCTTAAATTTTTTTAGGAATGACTTTATACACTATCAGACTATTATCTTGTATCTTCCTGTTACATTTTACCTCATTAGCTCATAGAATAAATTCGAAAAATAAAAATGTTGAATATACAAAAATATGTTCATATTACTATTCGTTTCCATAATGCAGAAACAAAATCATTTGAAATTTGTTTGCAACTTTTTAAAAATATGGTTGAAGTCTACTGATGCATAAAGGCAGGATTAATCGCAACAAATTAAACTTTATTTAAAATTAAATTGGGAGAATACCCCAAATAACAAATTTATTAAATTCCTATAATTTTTTAATACCAAAGTCTTGTTTTTATTCAG
Organism: Pollenia amentaria; assembly: GCA_943735925.1. Classification (NCBI taxonomy): domain Eukaryota; kingdom Metazoa; phylum Arthropoda; class Insecta; order Diptera; family Polleniidae; genus Pollenia; species Pollenia amentaria. Next base: position 177,560,858 of record OX031007.1, on the reverse strand, counting down.
ATAAACTTTTTATTTCAACCACTAATTTGATTTTTTTGTGGGTTTTTATTCGAATAAAAAAAAACGGTTAACCGGCTATTTTTTAAATGCTTAACCGAAGACCGGGCTTTAAATGGCAACTACTCGGAATTTTCGGAAACCGGTTTTTGAAAAAAGTCAAATAATCTATCTCCCTAATATTAACATATATGTATTTAAGTGACGACGGATTAAACGGTTATACAGAAATGAGACGAACCATAAAGAAATTTTGTAAAGTCATCTACGTTCACGTAACTATTAATGCCTTATTACCCTTACGTAAACGGTACTCTTATGCAATGCGGATGAATCTGATAAAATTCGAATTTTTCTTCGTTTTTACGTATCAGAAATTTTCGGTTTTTATTTTGATTGACAGAGTGCACATTCCATTGGCACACACAACGTTTTCTTTGCTATGTTCTAATACAAATCGACCGCAACGTTTACGTGTCCTAGCAAGTTTTGCCACGATTTTACAATTTCTAAGCGATGTATGATTAGGCTTGTATTTTGTATTGGGCACTGTGCGGAAATATTGACTGAATTTCACCAATTTCAAAAGCCTTGGCTTTTAGAATGAAAAGTTGCAACAAATTTTATTCAAGATTGTGATCTGAAAAAAAAAATCAAAACACATTGGCTTTAAGGGCCTATTAAACGGCCATGTTTGGTATGTTGAGAGAGAGTACTAATATAAAAATCTTTTGATTTTCAACATACCAAACTGATATACACGAATTTTTCTCTATTACACTTGCTTGATTATATGATGACATACCATTCTCACATACCAAGTATGACCATATAATAGGGGCTTTAGACAGACCACTAACTTGTATTCATTTAAAGGCGTATCTATTCACTGTACTTAGAAGAGGTATTTAAGTTGTCGAGCTCAGGTGGAAGCCTTCGGGTACTTGCTGGTAACATCTAGATTTATCTAGATGGCTAAAGGTCAGGGCTATTAATACATACTGATCACGAAGCTCTTCCAAGGAAGAGTCACGAAGATATTTACCTCTTTACATAAAAATCCTAGTATATTAATAAATATTTTTGTTCTGTAACTTAAAATGAAAAGTATGCTGGGTTACAAATAAAACCGAATGCTGATTGATAGCGCTAACTATCGAAAGACAGGGTTCTTTTGGTCCATGGACCAAATTGACTCAAAGTCAGTGTCCAAGCTACACGGGAGTTAGCATCCCTCTGTGCTGACTACAGGTTTCAGGTATCCGTTAAGTATGATTCTTGCTAGAAAGGCATCCTGTCGGGAAGGTACTACTTCACGTCAAAACCTGATTTTTCACATTCGGGGAAAGTTCGGGCTGTGAGGGGTGGATGGGTGCTGCGGCTATTCGACAGATGCTGTTAGAAATCAAGTCAAGGCCGCGGAGGTTAGCTCCAGTCCCTAAACAAGGTACGAGTGTATATACTTTAGATGTTTATACACTCAAGGTTGCCACCTGTGTGTGCAAGTGAATTCTAAAGCCTCTAGTACACGGCATGTAAAAAGCCACATGCGCATGTGGTTCTGACGTAATTTTGACTTCATCACACAACACGCAATACTTATTGTGGCTTTGCATTGACGTCAAAATTACGTCAGAACCACATGCGCATGTGGCTTTTTACATTCCGTGTAGTAGAGGCTTAACTTATACAGGGATATTTGGTAAGTGCTTATTATGAACTCACCAAGTGGCTTGGATAACACTGTGAGATAAGGCCAATGGCAGGGGCTCACGTTAAACAAACAATACCTGTACTAAGAAAAATACTCAATAAATTTTGGTTTAAAATTTCCAAAAACTGTACTTTTCAATTCACCCACTTAAAAAAGTTTTACTGCATTTTTGGTTCTGTCTTTTTTTGAAAATTGAAGTTAGTTGTTTATTACTGTTTTTGGGAATATGTGGGAGCAAAATGTACAAATCATGGGGTGTTACTAAATACAATTGATTTGTTAAAGAAAAGGACAAGACAACACCTATTGTAAATGTGGCTTTTTCCATTTTTGATAGCTTTAACAACTACAACTACAGCAAAAAAGAGCAACAACGATGACCAACAAAAAAATTTATGGTATAAAAAGTATTTTATAATATTTTTCGTTTAAAAAAAAAATCAACTATAATGACATAAAGGGCCTTTACTTTGCAACAAACACTGGTGACATGAGAATTGAAGGAGTCAGTGAGAAACAACACTTGTAGCGTGCGTAAAATCTTCATAAATAATAGCTTATTAAAGTCTTCTGCTAAAGCCACAAGAGGACACAAGAAAAAAAATCAACAACAAGTGAACGAATAAATTGAATTTTCTTAGTTTTTTCTTTTATTGTTTTTTACGTAGGTATGTATTTTGTGTTGTATGTACTTGGATGTGCCACATGAAAAACAATCAAAAATAATTGCCTCTCTTAAAACGACAATAGTGTTGCCAGTTTAAGCCTTGTTTAAGTTGCAAGACTTAGGCTTTAGTTTGATATTGAACATATAAAAACAAACTAAAACAACAACATCGGCAGTAACAGCAACAAAAAGATGCGTTTTTGTTGATTATGCTGATGTCGTTTTGTTGCTGATATTGTTGTTGTTGTTGGTGATGCTTGTGAGTCTCATTGAGGGATGTTACAAAGTGTTCAAATACAACATGTTAACAAACAACTTACCAAAAACACACATAAACATGTACAAACATGTTGTGTGTTGGTAATTTTACTGATATCAACTATTTTCATTTGAATGCCCTACACTCCATTAATTTGAGAGATTGTTTTAAAATTATGTTAAGGCCAATTTCACCAAAATTGTCTCTATTTTGAAAACAAGGAAAAAATTGTTTTGATTGTCATATGAAAACATACAACGAGAAAATAGTTATTTGTTGTACTAAAAATGAAAAAATTTTTAAAAAAGATGTTTTTACAAGAGCAAATATCGTTCTGCAGATATTTTATTAAGAAAACCACACCTTGATAGCTGCAGAAAATTTAAGTGTTTTCTAAAAATGCAATCAGAGATCGGTTTCGACGTTTAAAAGCCCAGAAAAATTGGGCTCCAAAAGGAGTAGGTTTTATGTATGAATTTATACCTGAAATCACTTCCAATCTGCTGATGGAATGCCTCATTATTGTATGGGGTGTTCCCGGTTTGGAGGATTATTTTGTGCTGACAATAAGACCTTCTTTTAACATAAGAAAACATGCAAACAAAGCACTGCTAAAGAGCTTTTTAATGGGCTAACTATATTAACATATTAATTTTTGTTTTGCTTTTACTTGTTTTAATACCTTTTTTCAATTATTTTCGTGATCCATATATATTAGTTCCTTTAAACTCCTACAAGGAGCATAGGGCCAAAACAAGTTGCTTCCAATATTCTCGATCCGATGCTCGATGTTTAACTTCATTCCAATTTAGATTTAGTTTGGACATCTCAATTGATATCTGGCGTTTCCAGGTATGCGATGGACGTCCTGAACGACGACTGCCTTGTGGGTTCCACTCTAAAGCTTTCGTGATCCATAATATATTTTTATTTGTTTTCATTTTAAAACCTCCTTCGTTGTCAGCACTAAAATAGCAGCTTTTTGTATATTTTATTCGTTATCATTTACTGCTGTATAAGAGCTCTCTTATTGAAGTGCTCGATTATGCGCTTTTTCTCTGAAGTGCTTCAAAAAGTACAATTTTTTTTTTACTGGGATATTTTGATTTTTGAATTTTTTTTACAAATGGATATAATTTTGTATCGAATTCCGATTTAAGATGGATCCTTAAATAAAATCAAAATGTTTTAATTAAATTAAGTGCAAGAAAACCAAATAAATACTTAATCGAAATATCAATTAACCATCCTTGGAAAAGCAATTAATGAAACAGAAGGAATTATGCTTCCTAAATCTAAAGAATCAATTTCAAAAAATTATTTTCTTTGCACCAATGAAAAATTTCACTAAGCTAATGAAAGCAAGCTGAAACTGCACGCGACTCACAAACCGAGAAAACTATATAACTCTTTAAGAAAACTGACAAGAAAGAACAACGTTAACTTTTTTAAAGCGAAACCATTCATTGGACTAGATGGTATATCTCACACCAACAGCCAAGCGCAACTAGAGGTATGGGTGCAGCATTACACAAACATACTGTCGATACACCAGACAATCCATGAATCAAATATTTGCCGCTGCCAATCCCATGTGATTAGATATGACATTAGTATTCGGCCACACTACGTATCAGAGATATGCGTTGCAATATCATCTCGGAAAAATAATAAATCTGCAGAAAGCTCTCAGTTTTTTGATTGTTTTTCATATAAATTTGACTACACGTTCTCTGACTTGTGTTGTAAAAACAACATATTAATCTAATGAAGCACATTTAGTTACTTAAAGCACAAAAAAAAATCAAAAACAAGATATTAATGTTATCGTTATTACGATAATGATATCGATTTCGATAACGCTACAATTATTAAAGTCTTAAGCCTCATTACATTTAAGAAAAAGAGAATTCCCGGGAATAAAACAAACCACATTTTGTACGTTCCCTAGAATGCAAAGGATCCGGCAATTTAGAAACTCTATACCAAGCAAAAATCTGACTGTACCAGCAGAAACTGATATAAAAATATTGGCGGGAAGTTTTACCTCACCTGCTTTTAAGACCATAGCTCTGCTAATCTAACTTCTTTTTGTTTCCAGTGATTATGTACCAAAAATCTGAAAGATACTTGACTTTATTCGAAGTTTTAGAAAATACTAATAACTGTAGAGTATTGTCCTATCGGTTTTCCTTTCAAAACACTGATACTTGTATTTCTCTTTCATTTTTCTTAATGTTGTTTGTAGTCATATACAAGTACTTGTTGCGATATTGTCAATACTAACCAAAGGTTGACTGCCCATTAAAGCCCATTCACACACAGTCAGTCACACTGACAAACAAACAAACACACACACACACACTCATTCATTCATAACAAACACATAGGTCAGTATTTTTGTTGATGGATACAAGATTTATATGACAACATTGGCCATATTTTCAAATTTAATGAGACGATATATAGTTTGCTTGTTTGTTTGTTCGTTCGTTTGTTTATTCGTTAGTTTTGTTACATTCACTGTATCTATCTAGAAGGTGACATACAATAGAAAGATGATTGGAACCTGTGAAAAGAATAAAACTCAATGCAACACAATATATGTGAATATTGAAAATAAGTGTCAGATTTTAATAAAAAAAAGAGTTTCATTGAATTTTGTTAAAAATAATAAATAATAATTGTAGAAGAATTCTAAAGTTTTAGTTTAACAATACGAGATTTCTTTGCGAAATGATAAAGTGAAAAGAATTTGGTAAAACGATTTATTCTATATTTCAAATGGATTTTAAGTGTAAAGGCATTTGGTTATTAAAATTTTTTTTAGTTATTAAATATTTTTAATAAAGTAAGTAGTTATTCCTTATACTTTTAACAAATTTGTGGTTAACGAAGTTTCGTTTTTCATAAAAAAACCCTAATGTCCATTAAAGATTTAGATTTATTGTGTAAAAATACGTACATAAGTTTTTATATTATTTTCATTAAAAAATTATAATTTTTCATATACAATAGCAGTAAGTACAAATGTAGTATTTTTTTAAAGAAACCATATACTACAAGTCCAAACAGCCTGGCAATCTTCAACAAGTGTTAAAACCATGTACGTTTATATTATGGGCCACCGAATATTCGGGCTCGTATTCGCTAAAATGTATGCGAATATCTAATGAATGAAATTTCTACATAGAAATTAATTTTATTTTGAGAAAAATACAATCACACCTTCTGAACTAAAAGAAATAAGTCGAGAAGTTGTTAAACAATTTTTAATGAAAACTTTTAAGGATATAATTTTTTTTTTTTTTTTTGGTTGTAGGGGAAAAAAGGAATTTTTTTTAGACACGTATGAATTTTTCTAAATATCTACTGACATCACTGAATCCCCATCAAATTTTATATGAAATGCTAAGCCATTTGTCCAACCAAACCGCGCGATGTTAATTGTAACTAAAGCAAAAAGTTTTCAGAGAAGTATCTTAATATTTTTCATTAGTATTATGATAGAAGGATATTTTACAATTATGTGTGAAACAAATTATGGCCAAAATACTCGCCACGGCTTCGGTGGCAAACATCTATCCGATGGCCTATATTTTCAAAGTCTCTGTGACATAATTGAGGTTCAATGTCGTTAGCGTGCCGAATTATCTCCCCCTTATGATCTTGAGTTATTCTTGGCTTATTGATGTACACTTTTTCTTTTAAATATCCCCAAAGAAAAAATTCTAACGGTTTTAAATCACATGATCGTGGCGGCCTATTAACATCACCACGACGTGAGATAACATGGCTATTAAAGAGCCATTGCTTCGTTTGCTGTGCGGCAATTGGCACCATCCTGTTGGAACCAAATATCGTCCAGGTCCATGTCCTCAATTTCTGACCACAAGAAGTCCGCTAGCATCTCGCGATAGCAAACACCATTTACGGAAACAGCTTGGTGAACACCATTTACGGAAACTGAAGCCACCAGCCCATAAACTAAACCAAACATTCACTCTTTTTGGATGCATAGGCTTTTTCAACAATCACTTGTGGACTCTCATTTGCCCAAATGCATGATTTGTACTTGATAAAGAATCCACTGAGGTCGATTATGCTTACCAAAAACATTATAAAGTGCACGAAATGCATTTTGATTTAAACATCCATTTCCGAAAAAGGCTTCGACAGTCTTTACGCGCTGCTCTCTTGGTTGAATTTGTGAAACATTGAAATGGCAAATAAAGTTGGGCAAAAACTTGACATTAAGGTGTGACTCACAACATCGTGCATTATGGCTTCATCAAGTCAGATGCGAAATTGTACCTTGCGCACAAGGTTACATGGACAGACAACCAGCTAGCCGGCCTCCCGGATGGAGATAGTAAGATCGACTCTGAATAACTTCTAAAAAGTTCTAGAACCAATATTTTTATGTTTAACACATATCGGCACAAACGCATAATAACCACTATTGGGGTGGGTATAAAAATGAAAAAAAATATACATGCCTATTTACAAGTATATGCAATAGGTGCTGGCTTTTTTACAGATCACGCTTGACTAATATCAACCTGCTTTTTCACACCACAACAGCGTCTACAAATTGGGGTCTGGAAAAACTTCTGGATACGTTAATAAGTTTCTCCACAAGATGGCGCTACTACCAATGAGCTTGTTGAGAAAGCATTTAGGTGAGCATTTAATTTCACGTTTTGCTATGGTAAATTGGCCACCTAGATCGTGCGATATCACATCTATGGACTTTTTTCCCTGGGGATATGTAAAGTCTGAGGTCTTCAAGAATAAGCTAGCTGCGATTGACGCTTTGAAAGCCAACATTACTCGTGTTATTTTTGAGCAATTTGTTGGGCTATTTCATTTAACATTTGAAGTGAAATAATAAAAAAATATTAAAAAAATTATGATCCTCATATCAAGGAATAAAAAGAAACCCCCAAAATGAAATCACAATTTTTAATTGGGGATATCTTTCTTTACTAATATCTAATGCAAATTTAAAGAAATTTAAAATATTAGCCTTTAAACAAGATATAACTTATATTGGCGGTGATCAAAATGAGCCCAGGAAATATGGCCCCAAAAATGATATGAAGAATGGCCCCAAAATTTTACATGAGACACAACAACACGCAATTTTGGGGCAATTTTTTTGTTTTTGCGGGGGTATTTATAATTTTTTCGTTGGGGTGTTTTTGCATTTTAAGTGAAATGAAAAATTAGCCCAGTATCACGGATTGAAAAATGGCCCCAAATAAAATCACTATTTTTAATTTGGGGTTATTTTTCATGTATTAATATAAATTGTTAATTTTAAAAAATTAAAAATGACCCCAAAAATTGTATATAAATTTTATTAAATTTTATATAAAAATATCCTATGAATAGTATCAAATACCAATTTCTTATACCAATCTGGAGAAAATTCATGCCGGCTATGCATAGATGCTTGAGTTAGAGAATCCAGTGTAAGTTTTATCATAAAGGAGAAAATATATGCTATCTACCGTGCGATTTTTGAAAGCAAAACTTTATAATTATTCAGGTTATAAAAAATCAGGATTTTGAAACTCTGGATTTTTAAACTTGGGATATTGAAATTCGGGATTTAAAATTAAGGATTTTAAGTTTCGGGCATATGAACCCAACCCAAACTTTTAATGCAACTTTCTTTATATTTTTTAATTCTAACTATTTTGGGGTTAAAATTCATTAAATATTTTGAGGTTATTTTTTTATAATAAAGAATAACCATATTTTATTTTCTTTTTAGTTTTTTTTTTTAATTTTTTTGGGTTAATTTTTCATTGAAAAAGGGGTCATATTGCAGAAAAAAAAAATGGATTTCAATTAAAAATTTGTGCTATTAATTAAAAAATTAATTAAATTTACACCAGTAAACAAATTAATATTATCAATTAAACGTTTAGTTGATTTGATTAAACGTTTAATTTATTTGATTAAAAATGTAATTCACTTGATAACATTTTTAATTAAAACTGATTTTATTTTTAATTAATGCTTTAATTGGTGAATCATTTTGCGGAATTTTTTCTGTGTTATGAAAAAAGGCCCCAAATTTGGGGTAAATTTTAATTTTTGTTTTGGGGCCATATTTCGCAGCGCCTTCATTTTAATAAAATCATATTTTGACTCTAGATGACGGCTGAAAGAGAAGTATACAGCGAAAAACACAAACTTACCGTTATCAGACAAATGTGACGTGGTACATTTGTAATATAGAGATCAACATCTATATACTTTAAATGAAATTATGTAAAAACTTTTTCAATGTCGACAATGTGTTATTAAAATATTAAAATTATTTCATTGTGTAATAATTTCAGAAATTTCTTTGTAATAGCCAAAAATGTCTTAAGTTTGCACGTGTTTGTTTTTAAATGGCACAAAAACGGTTGAAGAATTATGCTCAAAACTTAGCACACTGGAAAAAAATAGTTTAGTTTCTGAGATATACATAGCAAAATGTCAAAAACAATAAGAATTTTGCATATTCTTGGGTTTTTTTTAGATGTTTTTAATTTGTGTCCGAACAAAACATTCTAGCGCCAAGCGGCCGTGAGAAATTTTAGATATTGAAGTTCCAAACCAGAACCTGTAATTTTTGCACAAAAGCCTTTAGTAATTTTTCCATTTTCACATACATAATTCTTTTAGCAATTTTTTTTTCAGTGTACTGATAAATTTTTTAACTTAAGCCTGGTACTCTGTTCAACATTTCACGTGAAATGCTGTCAAAACTCATATGAAAAATACTTGTGTGGAATTTCTATGAAATTATGTTGATAGAGTTGTACTCTGTTCAATTTGTGAACAAGTTATGAAATATTTCTAGCAAAATTTTTTTGCAATTGCGAAATAATATAAGCTGCACTTATTTCACGTAGAATTTTGAGCAAATGAAAAAAAACTTTAAGTTTCATATTAAATGAGAACGGATAAATATAAATAATAGAACCGGTAACAGTTTTTCATTCATATTTACTTTAATTTTTATTTAATTTTTAAATTACATGTGGATTTTGATTACATATGCAAAACAATGCCGCATACTTTGAAATATTAAAAACGTCAAATTGTGCAAACTCGCGAGATAGGTAATATTGATATATGTCAAATTTTTCGTATGAAAGAATAGATGTTGCTGAACATGTTTCACAAATTAGACCAGATTACTCGGCTGTAAACGAAAGATTACTATTCCAAATGAGTATCCCAAAATTAAAAAAAAAATTGTTTTTAATAATTAAAAAAACTACGGCATCTAATTCGAATTCAGTTGAAAATATAAAGTCGCAAATATCATCATATATTTCACACAATGGATAAGGGACGGCGACCCTAATGTCCATTTGAGGTAGCCAAATGTATCTCCTAATAAAAAACTGAAATGGCAAGCTGCTTTATTTAGCAACTTGTTTTTTTAAGTTTGTTTTTTTCTATCCTCTTACAACTACAATTCGTGTTGGAAAAAACCCAACCAATTGTAGGGGAATGTAAGAAAGAAAAAAATTCACTATTTGTTGTTGTGTCTTTGTTGAAGCTTTGATATTGTTACAAGTAAGAGCTGAGTGTTTAAAATTCTTATTCACTTTATGGTCTTACTTGTATAATATTTTTAGCAACCAGCGAAATGAGCATAGAAACTAGCTTTCCCACAACAATAAATTTATCATAAATTGGGATTATTAGCACATCATTAATAAATGAATTAATTAAGAAGAACATTTTGTTTAAATATCTTTAAGGTGTAAGAAAGGTTTTTTTTATATATATTGCTAAATATATTGCGTAAAAATTAAGTAATAGATCATATAGTGTTTAACAGAGCTGAAATGTATTCTCGTGCAAGAACAATTTTTTGTGGAATATTTTTATTATCAATATTGTTTAGTATAGATATTTTGCATTGATGGCGTAACTGAGTGTCTAAAAATCTTGAAAAAAATATATCAAGATACCAGTTTTCTTAATAAGCAATTCAATTAGAGAGAACTTATACATATTGAATTTAAATTTTCGACTTAAAATTCAAACCCATTTATAACAAAAATACGCCATTTTAATATACTGCATTAATTTAACACAAGTTTCAAATACAAGTTCCAAAAAAAAAAAATTTTTTTTTTGCATAAAAATGTTTAAATGCTTAAAATTTCCATCTCTGGTCATTAGCATCCGCATAAAAAACCTGCTCGAAATTAAGAAAAACACTAATGGCGCTCATTAAATTTGTCGAATTATTATTGACAACGACAATATTTGCAAATGTCTTAAAAAAAAGCAAACACAATACAAAGTGTCATTTGAATTTTCAATTAAAAGCAATCAAAATTTATGCAAATATTTTGAAATTAGTATAAAAAAATGTTAACTAAATTTTTTTGTTTTTGAAAAAAAAAATATGGCGACATAATATTGAATACTACGCTCTTTGTTTAACAGTCTGAACAGCAATTAAGTTTTTAGGGTCAATAATTCCATTAAGCAAATTTAAATAAACGCGCGTACATTTAAAGGATGTGTTTTAGTGATATAAAATGAGAAGTTTATTAAATTAATGAAGATTGAAAAAAAAACAGGAAAATATTAAACCAGAAATTTTTGGAATTTTTAATAAGATACCGAAAATGTTGTCTAAATTATGTATGATTTTAATTTAACAGACACGGTTACTGTGATTTTCGGTTAAACATTTTATGAATATTTATACACTTGCCATTGTTGTTGTTCTTGTGGGTTAACAATATTGGCCGCAACTGCTACCTCATTAAGTCAACAACGTTTGCTTTCTCAATTCAAAACTAAACTAAATATGTCACCAATAGTGTTACTCTTGCTTGTCTCAACCGTCCAATCAGGTGTTGGCTTAATTTGTGTTGTTCGCTTCTTTCATATTTCCGAATAATAGACAAACTAGACTAGTTTGTAAATCTTCTTTCTTCACTGCTTAGGCATTTGTTAAATTTTTTCGATCAATATGTTAATTTTTTCCCTTCGCTTTCAGTTACCATATTCCAAGTAAGCTTTAAAATAATTTACATAATTATCTTGTATTTGCTTGACAACACTGTCTTTCCTGTGGCGATCACATTGTGTGTAGTTTTAATTTACTTAACAGTAGTTTATTGAACAAATATTAATATAAATAAAAATAAATGTATAATTTGGTTTCTCTTAAAACAAAATTTCTTATCATTTACGAACAAGTGTTTGATTTGTTCCGCTTAATTGCTTTAAATAGTTTTGAAAATCATTTTTGTTTCACCTATTTTGTTAACATTTTAGTTAAAAAAATTGATTTTAATGCGATTTTAAAGACATCATTAAGAAAATTGTTGCCGGCATTTAAGAAAAACCATTTTTATAGCCATCTTAAATTTTATGCAGCAACTAATAAACATTTTGTATCGAAGTATTTTGTAAAGGGTGTTTTTTATAGAGGTATAGAACTTTGAAATGGAATAAAACAAAGATGATTTTTCTAAATTGACATGAAATTTACTTTATTCGAAAGATAATCTTCTGGCATTATAATTTAAATTTTAATTATAATTATATTCTGGCATGTGACCGCCACGGCTGGCTCAGAATAAGTCTAATCTAAAAGTTCAATTTTCGATGACTTTTTCCAACATTTGTGGCCGTTTATCAGCAACAACGCGGCAAATGTTGTCTTTCAAGTGGACAATCGTTTCGGGCTTTTTGACTTAGACTAGCGACTAAGCGTATCCCCACAGAAAATAGTCTATCGGAGGCCAATACACGGCTCCGAAACGTGAAACTATGGGGCTACCAAACGTTTCCTTCAATAAATCATTTGTGGCACGAGCTCTGTGGCATCTCTTATTTTTTATATATTTATTTGTCGTTCCATACACAAGACCAAGGGTCTTATATTGCAGTGCAGAACTAAGAATTAGCAAATTGTTGTAATGTTAAATCTTAAAAGTAGTTACAAAAATCAGAAATTTACATGTTATAAAGAAATAAATTTTAAAAGATATAGATTAAAACATTAATCAAAAAAGTATTAATTTTATCAAAATCAAATAATAATAATTATTAATCAATTAAATGTGGAAAACAAGTTCATTATTGATTTTTTTAACCCTAGTGCGCTACCATAAATTGAGTTCCAGAGGTGAATGGCGTGGATATAGAATTGCCACAATGATATGAATGCCTATATGGTATTAGTCTTTTTCCTCTACTTTCGTAATGCGAGAATTTAAGTTTTTTATATAGATGTTCAGACTGTTTCATGTAGATGATTTTGTGCAGAAAAATTAAGATACGCATTTTTAGCAGATCTTTAAAACAAATGCCATATAATTTGATTGCCAATGTTGAAACTCGTGCTCGACGTTTTAATCCATAGACATAACGAATAATATTATTAAATGTTACGTTTAGCTTGTTTTCACTTATTTTGTCACAGCTTGCAAAAAGTTCTCATCCATACAATAAGATTGGTATTCGATACGTTTTAGCGAGTAGCATTCGGATTTTTATTGGTGTGCAATATTAAGTTCATCAAAGTGTTCTTACCATGGGAAACGTTCGGCCACATGCATATTTGATATTTTTAAAAATAATTTCAAGATTTTTGGCTGTATTAACAATTTTTATACGTTCATTATTAATGTTGCGACGTCTTGTTGAAACCACTGCTCCTGCACATCAGGGTTGTTTAATTTATGAACGAAAAAGTCAGTAATCATGGCTCTATAGCAGTAACTTTTGACTGTACGTGCTGACCAGCATCGTTTTTAAAGAAGTTCGGACAAATAATTCCACCAGCTCACAAAGCACACCAAAAATTCAGTATCAGCGTCTCAACATACACTTGGGGATTATCATCACTGTAAATACGGAAGTTTTACACGTTTTAGAGAAATCTTATTAATAATAAATTTTGTATTCCCGAAAATAGCTGTTGACGGCAGTTTTGTTTATTGACGTTCCCATTCAAACAAAAGTGAGCTTCTTCGCTAATGAAAATAGGGATCAGCTTCAATCATGTTTTGGGCCCAATTTGCACAAAATGTTAACCGATGTTCAGGCGCCAGGCTATTCATCTTGTAATGCCAAGTCAAACTAGACATAAATCACTTGACAGCTGACAAAATGGCCGTCAGTTAAAAAAGTGTTGTCAGCTTAAGGTTCTATACCTCTATAAAAACACCCTTTATTTAGTTTGTTAAATTTTCATTTAATTCATGAAATTGAAATCGTTCACATAAGATTATTTTTCGTGTTAAACTTATCTGGCATTTAATTTAAGAATATTTAATTTGATACAAATAATAATTAAATTTGGGTTGTTCACAGAAGCCTGGTTATCAGGTTATTTAGTTATACTCACAACAACAAAATGCATTAATTTAAATTTTTTGTAAATATATTTTTTGCTGGTAATACATAACTATATAACCTGATATTCTGCCTATCTTGAACATCCCCATTGTTATTTTGTTTTAAAAATTAATTTTTTGTCATCATTTTCTGAATTTATTTTTCGCTTAGAAAATAAAAGTTATTTTCTGAGTTTTATTTATTCCTTAGAATTTAAAGTTATATCTTTTTTTTAATTATTTCTCAGAAAATAAAAATAATGTTTGTGATTATTTGTTCCTCAGAAATAATAAATATTTTTGAAATTTTTTTTTTTCTTAGCAAATAAAAATAATTTTTTGAGTTTTCTTTTTGCTTAGAAAATTACAGTTACTTTTGGAATTAAATTTTTTTGCTTACAAAAACAAAGTAATTTTCTACGCTACGACAAAAAAAAATTTTTAATTTTTATTTTAATTAAAAATGGCTTTTTTCTAAGCAAAAAATAAAACTCAAAAAATATTTTTAATTTCTGAGGAATAAAAAAATGAAAGAATAACGTTTATTTTCTGAGAAATAAATAAGTCTCACAACTTATTTTTATTTCCTAAGGAATAAATAAAACTCAGAAAATAATCGGTAAAGTTAAGGTTTTTAATAAAACTTCATAAAATAAAAACCAATGCATCTAAAGGTAGTCATTCCATGTAACAAAAATTATCTTGGTGTTATCTTTATTAACGCAACTCTTCTGTTTAAGTTAGTTTTTCTTTTTTTTTTTTTTTTTTTTTTTTTTTATTGCAATATAATTGTTTTTTGCAGTCCCTAGTTTTTTAAGTAGGTTACATTTAAATATTGTTGAATAAAATTATATGAAATTTTTATTTTTGTGATAATTAAAAATTTCTCTTCTTAAAACAAAAGACTTAAGAAATAAACATGTTCTCCCGTCTCCTCGATAACTGTATTACCAATTGTCATATGGTTTATGCTTTAATGTTTATGTTTTAATAAATTGTTTCTTACAAAATGTGTTGCTTATACCTGAGAAGATTGGATTTTAACAGCTTTTGATAGAGTTAACCATTAGCATTAAATGTACATAATGGGATTTACGAACTGCTGTTTGAAATGAAAAAAAAGCTTATCTCTTACGTAATTTCTTATCTGAAAATATTATTGTCTCTCCAGTGTTCCACAATGTAGCTCTTTCGGACCGGTACCATTCTTAAGATATGTTCACATTATGGGTATTTGTCATGTAGAATGTCACTTTTCTACACACATGTAATTTCATGTGTATGTCAAAATTTGAGTAATACATAAGATTTATTATCAAAAATTATTTTCGGGAATGAAATATTTTATTAATTAATTCATTTATTAATGATGTGCTAATAATCCCAATTTTTTAATTAAAAAAATACTGAAATTTATTGTTGTGGGAAAGCTAGTTTCTATGCGCATTTCGCTGGTTGCTTAGGCCAGCTCGTCAGGAAACTTTTTCCAAATACTTGAGAAAAGCTAAAAATATTATACAAGTAAGACCATAAAGTGAATAAGAATTTTAAAACACTCAGGACTTAAATGTAACAATATCAAAGCTTCAACATAGTCACAACAATAAACCGTCAATCTTTTCTTTCTTACATTCCCCTACAATTGGCTGGGTTTTTTCCAACACGAATTGTAGTTGTAAGAGGACAGAAAGAAAAAAACAAAATTAAAAAAACAATCATTAATAAATGAATTAATTAATAAAATATTTTATTCCCGAAAATAATTTTTGATAATAAATTTGCATGTGCCCGGCAAATAGAAAACTGAAATGGCAAGCTGCTTTATTTAAACAACTTGAATTTTCAATGGTTTAAAAGGTAAAGAGGAACCCTGTTTACATATAACAGCTTCGCCGATTGGTAGGCTGAAATGTTTTGAACTTAAACCAGTTTTAAAATCTTGCTCGAAAAGTACATTTTTTGTTCAATTGCACTTTAAATATTCCTCACCGATTTTAATATTTTTTAGGTTATAATTTCCATTTTAAAGTTTTTTTTACAAGTGAGCTTCTTAATTCACTAACTCTCGTTTAGCATTAAAAAGTGCATTTTAAAAAACTTTTTACACACTTTTTTGATTTTTTGCTAAAAGTATTTGATACCTTATCCATAATTTCTGTATTTATTACTAAATATGTAATCAAATATAATCTGGGAATTTTAGTTCTCATATTGAGTATCATTTATATATTAAAAACATAATGCAAAAATGGAGCAAAATTAAAGAATTCACCAAGATTCCTAGATCAAAATTTCAGTAAATTCTTAAATTCTGCCTTATGGAAAATAATTATTTTATTTATGACACAAAAGTGTTTAAGCAAATTTTCGGGATGTAAATGGGAAGTCCACTATCACCTGCAATAGCGGATATAGTTCTCGATACCTTGTTAGACGACGTAAAAACTGAATTAGAGAAAAAGAAAATTTACATAAGGTACATCACGAAATACCTGTGGTTTTCATGGGTAACAGCGTTTGTCCATTTTATTCGATTTTGAGATATTGATGCCATACATGGTGATTTCTGAAAAAATATGGCCCAATTCCGATTTTTTTACATAATGACCAATATAAAAAAAGTTCAATACCTAGCCCATAGTTCGATCTAGAATGCTTTTTCCGCTCTCCTGAAAAATTTGATTTTAAGACATACGCGGTCACCCATGAAAACCACAGATATGTAGATGACATTTTAGCGGTAATTAAAATAGACGAGCAGGATGAAAAGACGAAAAAGATGAAGTTATCACCAAAAGATACAGTTTACTATTGAAGTAGAGAAAAATGGTGAGCTTGCATATTTGGACACAAAATTAAAAAGTAATGACAACAGAATTAATTTTGATTGGTACACAAAAGAAACTGCTTCTGGAAGAATTATGAGCCTTAATTCTACACAACCTAGAAGTCAAATTTTAGACACATCGCAAAACTTTATTGTCAGAATTTTAAGAATAAGCGACAAACAATTCTATACCAGAAACGTGGAAAAAATATTTAAAATATTAGTTGAAAACAGTTTCCTCAAAAAAATAATACAAATTTTAATAGAAAATTCGAACAGGCGTTTAGAGAATAACAAGCAACGTGACAACATTGAAAACGCAGAAGAAAAAAAGGAAATTTTACAGTGTAAAATACATACCTGGACTTTTTTTTTTTTTTTTTTTTTTGTTAGGACCAGCATTTAGGGGATGACCCCTACTAAGGCATTGCATTATGTTGGAACTAGGCAAATAGGTAATGGGAAGGAGGAAAGAGGGAGTAGTGCTTGTGAAGATTCGACTTGAACTTATTCATGTTGAAAGTGAGAGGGAAGACATCAATAGGAAGGTTATTCCACATACGAACAGTCCGGCCAAAGAACGAATTTTCCCTATAATGCGTTGTACGATTCACCGGTCAATCGACCAAAAAGGATGGGCTCTTGGGGAAAAACGTGTATTACGAACAAAGCTATGGGTTTCGGGAGCCAAATCCCTAATTTCATCAGAACACATCCCGTTGTAGTTACGATAAAATAGGCAAATACAAATAGGACAATAGCAGCATTAAACAAACAATTGATAACAAAGTAAACTTAGCATACAAACCCAACAAAACACTTAATACAATTTTTACAAAGGGTAAAGCACCAATAAGAAAGGACCAACACAATAATATTGTATACGAAGTAAAATGCAAATGAAATATAGAAGAAAACTGTAATATGATTTATATAGGTGCTACTAAGGGAGCACTATCGACAAGAATTAGAGAACATAAAATGGATATTACGCGGGGAAAAGAAGCAACAGGCTTATCACAACATTTAATTACAAACACACATACACCTGACTTCGAGAATGTTAGAATCTTGGACTTTGAAAAGTTAGAAAGAAAGCTTGCGAATTCAAAAACAACATCACGAAAACAATGAACGTAAAGGAAGACACCAATAACATTAATGCAGCTACATAGTTGCCTTTAATTGAAAAGAAACTGATACTATAGTGTTTTAAAATTTCAATTTCATGTTTTGTGTAGAAATTTTTCATGTTTTATGTTAAATATTAAATATTAATGTAAAGACGTAAAATATTGAAGGTTATACATGTTTTGGAAAGGGTTTTTTGTCTAATAAATGTTTGTATTTAATAAATAGACGACCCCTGCAGATGTAGGCATATACCGACGAAACGTTGGGAAAATTGTAACAAAAATTATGTTTTAATTACAAGGAAATTCTAGCTAGGCCTTATTAGCTTAAAAACAACAAGATCTGCAACAAATATTTTCAATTCTTATATGAAATAAATTTTAAATTTTAAGTACGTGATGATTTACATAATAGAAACTGTTTGGCATAATATTGTTTGCACATTCTGCTTAGAGGTTGCTTCGCTGAACTTCCTGAATAGCTGATGGTTTTTTTTACCCAATGTCGAGAATACATTAATTTACTTTTGTAAAGCCGGACAATTATTTTTGTAGTATGGCGAAATAATTTTTGTTGAAATTGTGATCAGAAAACCAAACTTCGCTCCAGGCATCACATATATAATTCACAAATCGAAAAAAATTGCAATCGATATTACGGAATAAGTATACAAGGCAAAAGTTCCAGAATAGCTCTAAAATTCCAATAAGCATTACCGAGTACTGGTATTGCTCTTAATTTTATATAGGGAAAACATATAAAATAATTTTACTCAAGCTTCAAAATTGAATTTTAAAGCAAATTGATTTAAGATCTGATAAAAAAAGTAATGGTTATTCGTTCTTTTTTATGTGTCATTCAACTAGGCCATGCCATTTTTCCTCTTTGCAGAAACTGTAAAAAGTAATAATTCAAAATAACTTTCACACCCTTCTCTAATAGAAACCAAACTTAACATTAATAATGAAGACAAAAAAGAGTTAAAAGGTAACAACTTTATTTTTTGTTTGTTTTTTTAGCATGTGTTCTTAGCAACTGCAGTTCTTTCATAATAATTAAAATTAGATGAAAAATGCAGTAAGTTCGCTGGATTTTTTTTTTTTAATTTAAGCTGAAATGTCATATTATCAGAGCAATCAATAGAATTTGCTTGACTCTGACCTGAAATTTTAAAAACTTAATATATATATCGAAAATACCCAGTTATGGAGCAATTCAAAAACAAACAAATTTTCAAAATATTTATCAAAACTTATTGTCAAATTGTTATATTTTTTAAAACAGAATTATTGTTAAACATTATATTTTCGTAACACCATTGTCTTAAGTCTTAACGATAGTGGAAAAATATCTACAACAATTACATAAAAATATCAGTAATCAGTTAATTTTTACTTCTTACTGAAGCAGTAAATAGTAAAACTTTACTGCTTACTGCTACATATTAATATAATGCTGTATTTACATTTATGAAAACTAAATCGAAAGTTTAAGAAAATAAATTTAAACACCGAATATTTTTAATAAAAAGGTGATGTGGAAATCCTTTTAAAAATGTATCTATAGGGCGTTTTTTATGTGCATGAGAACTTGATAATACAAGCCAGATATATTGTTGGAATGAAACCCTTTTAATTATAATCTGGTAGATAATTTCATTTATTTTATAGCCCTAACCGTACTGACAACATTTTTATATGTAGACTCCTGATAAGGGTACCTGGGTATCCGTGTCTAAGTTGAAGCATTTTCAATAGAAAGAGTGAAGAAAACAGAAGCTTAAATTTTTATATATAGCTGGTATCATTGCTTAATATAAATCTTAGGAAATTAACGTTTTGTGCAGTGTGGAGAAATTATTTTGCATATTGCTCATTGACCCTTTACAGCCATCACATATTTTACGTGTTTTGCAATCCGATTTGGAATAAACTATTGCAGCTGATACTTTTTTTACGTCACAAATGAGAGAAATAAGTCTTGACGGTATCCTTCGTCAAAACACAGCGTTTCGGTGGTTCCACAGCCAAAAAGAGCAACGGATGATTTAGAAACGCCACGATATGGTTTCAGTAAGAGCGGGACACTGTTTTCTGGTGTAACGAAGATGATGAAGAAAAGTGTTTATTTTTGTCGACATAGTACTATACTCGCAGGGAGCCAGATTTTAATGAAAAGGAAGACATTAATGATTATTTAAATAAAACAAAAGGCGGAGTAGATGTTATTCTCAAATTGTGTTGAAATATAGCACTAAACGCAAAGGAAATTGCTGAAACTTGGCCCTTTTTCAACATGTTTGACGTGGCTGGTTCGGGTGCATTTTGTATATTCTCAAGCCTCAATTCAAGTGTCAAACAAGCTCGCAGCTCCCGTCCTGATTTTTTTGACATCACTTGGCGTAGAATTGGTAACTAAAAACATGAAAAAGAGCCAATGACAGTCGTATATAAGATACGCTAACGCGTGAGAATCTCTCTAACTACTGACACATGAAACCATCGCTAAGGAAGTTTCTCAGGATGCTGCTGTCCTATCGAAAACATCTGATGCTATTGATTCGAAATCGCAGCCATCGCAAAATATGTGATGGCTGCAAACGGCCAGTAGGCAACACGCATAGCAAAATAATTATTCCACCTGCACAAAATTTGTATTTCCTAAGGTTTAATTTGTGCAATGATATCAGTTCAAAGTTAGATATAAAAACTTATTAATTCTAAATAAAATGAAAAACAAAATCTATTCTTACCTTTACTTTTTCTATACAGAATGCTTTAACTTATATACGGGTACCCTTAGGAGGGTAAGGACCACACAACTCTGGAAAACTAAAAATTATAAAAATGTGTAGAAAATTATCAGCTGAAGTTACTTGCGGAATCTCAACTTTGTATCTTTTATTGTTTAAGAGATATTTGGGTTTAAATTTTGTTAAATATAATTTCCGGCTTATGACCGTCGTTATATGGTTCATGTGATCAGCCCAAATTTATGACTACATTTTCCAATAAATCTGGCAGTATGGCGTCAATGGTGGCTTGATTAGTGGTTTCAAATGTTTCCAGAATTGCTGTGGTTTTTCGGCATAAACCAATGACATAACATAGCCCCATAATAAGTAATCCACTGGCGTTAAATTTTACGAACGACGGGCCAAGCGAACAATACCACTTCGAAATAAATTTGTCACTTAATTGCTTGTTGTTGGAACCAAATATCGTTGATCTTTTTCTTGAAAACAAAAATTCAGTCAGCACGGCTCGTTAGCAATCGCTATTCACCGTAACGACAGCTCCTTGCTCATTTACAAAGAGCGTGTAAACCGCACCAATCAGTTATTTTAATAGATGTTCTGTTGATGCGTTAACGGCTTGAGGATCGTCTTTGCTCCAAATACGGCAATTTTAGTTATTGACCTAGTCATTTAAACAGAAATGTGCGCCGTTAAGGTGCGAAGTGCTCTATAAACTTCGCGAACAGATTTACTTTTTTTTAAAGTAAATTTCGAAAATTGGAGCGTTGTTTTAGCTTTAAAGAACAAATGCTGGTTTTCCAAACTTAACTGAACAGAAATTTGAATACAGTTTGATTTTCTCAGCTATCAAACCGTTGTAATCGATATCAACATTTTCCTGCAGCTAAAAAACCACCCGATATAATAAAAAAAAAATTTCAACAGCACTATTTTTCATAAAAAATATGCCTAGTCTTAAAATTTAAAAAAAAGTTGTAATGCATTTTTTTACTACAAAGAAAACAAAGGACTTAAGCAACAAACTTTATTTAGTAAACTTCAGTTCAAAATCTATTAACTATAAATCCGATTATTGCAATATTGCTCTGCTAACAAATACCTACTAGAACTATTAACCCCTAACTTATGATATTTTTTTTGTATAGTTTCATATTCGAAATTGTTAATTAAAATAATAAAAATTCTAGCCAAACATTAACACGTTTGTAAATCGCTAAGAACATATTATTTACATGAAAATACCACTTGACAACAATTTGTTTCTTACTCCAAATATATGAAGAATAAAAACCAAACCATAATAAGCACTGCTGTCATTTTCTGCAAACAACATCTTAATTTTTACAATATTACAATTATTTGGCCAAAACAATAACGTCAAATACAAAAAGTTTAATAATAAAAAAATGTAGGAAAAAAATGTCACTATAACTTTGGCACAAGCCAAAATAGTCTCCGAGTCTTATTACTTAACATGGTATGGCATGCCAACTGTCGCAAATACTTAACACTTAAGACAACTATGACAGACCAAGCGAACACAGCACTGAAACCCACCAACAAACAAACAGTCAGAGGGAAATACGAAAAAAAAACTAAAATATCAAAACAAAAACAAAACACCAACAACATTAGCATCAACAAAACCCAATGATACATTTGAAACTAAAACCAAAACCATAAGATAGTCGAAATGTATGAATATGTATCGTTTGCATTAAACACAGAATGGAAGTTCAGTGTTTGTTTGTATTGGAAGTGTGTGTGCAAAAATGATTGTTAAACACGATTTTAATGAGCAACTTAAAAGTGCACCTTATATAAAATATTGTATGTAAATTCTTCTAGTGTACAATAAATATTGTTTGTTTTTTGGTCATAGCAACCACTATTATTACCACACTACAAGTGATACAATGGGCCTCAATGTGCTTGCGATAACTGGCCAAAAAAAAAAGAAAGAAAGAAAAATAAGAAAATAAAAAAGTGGAGAGAAAAAAATCTCTTATGGCATGTGTAACAATACACCTGATTTGTTTGTTCGTTCGTTTGTCTGTCTGCTTGTAGTTTTTATATTTTCCCTGTTATGGAGACCAGGAAATTCATATTGCAACAATATTTCTAACCATACACATGTTATGTGTCACATTCAAGTGCTTTTGTTGTTGTTTGTATGCAACTCTACTACTCCTCCTTATTTTTTGTTTTGAAATAACTTAAGTATTGGTTTGAGTAGTTTTAGTTTGGTGATAAGTTTGTTAAGCTTCATGTCTCGACGAAAAATATATCAACGTTATTGTATATTTTATTAGACAAGTTGTGGTTTCTACGTAAAAAAATAATTGCTATTGACCCGAAATGCATTCAACTTTTTGCAAATACTGGGAGATCTTATATCAAAGTACGGGATCAATCACCCTGCTATACGAAGTTAAAACAAAGAATATGTCTCTTCTTGTAATATAATTTTTTAATGTTTAAAATGCTGATCAAAAACTTATTAAAAATCTTTTAAGTTTTTGGATACATATTTTGATTTTCATTTACCATAGATCACCCTGCCTTTTAGAAGTTTTGTTTGATCTGCATCGAACTAGACAACCAAATGGTAAATTATTTATATCTGTGGCGTTTTGACAAAAACATCTTAAGTAAAATTTAAAAAGATACTCATACGAATTTTCATTCAACAAACAGTTTTTTTACGTTTTCGAAAATTTTTATTATGAACGAAATTTTTCCTTAATTTTTATTTATTTAATTTTTTAATAAAAATAATTTTTTTCACCGACTTTTTTTAACATTTTTGCTATCTTATCTCGACTTGAGATATTTTGTCAAAAAGCAATTTACATTTTTTTAAAGAAAATGAACTTAAGCCTAAATAAAAATATCTAAATTTGGATTAAAAACCATTAACAGTTCAATAAAATAATCACAATACTAATTATTGAAAATAGCAATATATTTTTTATTATTATATTTAATATGAGGCATTATTCGGGAAGCAATGATAGATAAAGTTGTAAACTCTTAATCAGCAGTCAAAATGACATATTATTTTATTTTAACCTTTATTTAAGGATTTTCTCTTCTATGGTATAGCAAATACCAGTAAAAAAAATTTGTGTTTTTTAAGCACTTAAGAGAAAAAGCGCATAATCGAGCGCTTCAATAAGAAAGCTCTTATACAGCAGTAACTGATAAAGAATAAAATATACAAAAAAAGCTGCTATTTTAGTGCAGACAACGAAGAAAGCGAAAAAAATAAAAATATATAATGGTTTACGAAAATGCTTGAAAAAAGGCATTTAAACCAGTAAAAGCAAGACATTAATAAATATGTTAACATAGTTAGCCCTTAAAAAACCACTTTAGGAGTGCTTTATTTGCATGTTTTATTGTGTTAAAAGAAGCGCTTATTGTTAGCAGAAAATAGTCCTCCAAACCGGGAACACCCCATCAGCAGCTTTGAAGGGCTTTGAGGTATACATTCATATAGAAAACCTGTTCCTTTTGGAGCACATTGTTTACTGGGCTATTAAAAATAAATTAGATGCAAAAATAGTATAACAAATGTTATAATTTCATAAGCTTAATCTTACTTTTAATCTTCTTTATGCTTAAAGTAGCTCAGTTTCTTGTCTGAGTTTCCTTTAATTTCTAAAAACTTCCTTGCATGTTACATCTTGTTTAACCGTTTTATTTTTTTTTTTGGTCCCGCAAACTTTTTGCTTGGCAATTTAAGCAAAGTGTTACAATAATGCTCTGCTTTTTTAATGTTTTTGATAAAGTTATTGAACATTTTTAAGTGACACTTTAAGAAATGATGTTGCCAACTAAATAACCAAATAACCAACAAAGAATTATTTTAAGATTGTAAATGTTTTTCGTTTGATAGGTATGTGTGTATTATTTTTTTTTTCTAATTTTTCAGTTTGTATCGGTATACGAAATGTAGTCCTTTTAAAGAATACAATATTGCATGTTTAAACACAAGTGTATGTTTGTGAAACATGCAAGCGTAATGGACATAAAAATTGTGATATGATATGAGTAACAGAAATGTGAAGTCAAGGTGGCCAGAAGGATTTTTTAAATACGTTGCATAATTTTTTGCACAAATGGCAATCAAAATATCTTTAAATTTGGAAAAACTATATACATATGTTATCTAAGAGTTGTTAAATCGTAATCCTTTGCTATCGCAGCATTTAAATTTCTGCATAGTTTTTTAGTTTCCTAAACCCTCATACGTTCTTCAAAATATACTGGGCTTTTTCCTTTATTGAAGGTGTTTTATTTTAAAACAAATAATATTTAATAAGAAAACAATAAACTAAAATCATTTATAAAATTCAATTGGATGTAGGTAATAATAATGTTTCTAAAAATGGGTGAAATTTTTCGTAATTCTTCAAATAATTTTGTAACGTTTAGATATACAAAAATAATAACAGTATATTTCAAAATTTCAATTTAAAAATTTAGAAAAAAAGTCTCATTTAGATCCAGCAAAATGTTAAAGAGATATTAAATTTTAAAATATTAAATGTGTGAAATTTCACCCGAAGGCCGTGTAAGAGTTTTAACATGGCCACCTTTTAAAGCAAAAAAAAAAAAATATACATTATTTTAATACATCTCTATTCTTCTTTTTATAGCAATAATGAGTGAGTTCAAATACCACCTTCATGTCATCATAATTTTAATTGTCATTTTAGAAAAAGTTAAGAAAAATATATGTACAGGGTGGCCCTGAAAGAGCTTTATGGTTTTAATGATTTATTACTTTTTGATTTATACGATTGTTTTATTTTTTTTTTTTTTGTTTTCGAATGCAATATATTATTGGGGAATTTTTTTTAAATTAGTTTTGAAAAATTATATCCTGTTAGTGTTCAATTGTTTTTGTTCGATTCTAAAGTTATTTCGAAGTAATTCCCCAAGTCTTCTTTACAAGATGCTGGGAAAAAAAAACAAAAATAATTTAAATATTAAAAAAGTCATAAAGAATTCAAACGATATATCTCATTCTGCGCCACCCTGTATAACAGAACTAGAAAATCAAAAGATTTCCATCCAACATCTTCGGGTTAGAAACTGAACTAAAATATTAATAAACCTTATGAGCTACAAGTACAATTGAAAATAAAACTAACAACAACAGTTGCATACTCTGATTTGCAATAATTTTCAAACCTCTACCACCACTAACAAAAACAACACCAACAAACACTACGGAAACATAAGTGCGAAGTTAAACTTTATTGTAACACAAACACCATATTTTCTCATTACGAAGTGGACATGATGCATGTGAATTGGAATGCCAGTAACACGCAAAGACTGTATATCAGGCTTCACATTCAAAGAAAACACATTCACATGCACTATCTCCATAAAAATCCTTCTTTCTCTTTGAAAGTCTCAAACGCAGATTGGACTTGGTTTATTTGTGTGTTTTTTTTTTTTTTGGTGTTTGGTTTAACGGCTTGGACAATAAAAAAAAAGTTAAAAATCGAAATAATTAAATCCGTCAAGTGTTGGCGGGTGGAGAAAAAAATATAAATCCTAAAAATACACCATAACCAAAGCAAAATTATATTAGTTGCAGAGTTTTAAAAGATTAACATCTTTTGAAAAAAAGATGAAAAGTATTTGTTTTAATTTGCACTGACTTTGACTATTTTCAAATAAACCAAAATATGCATATAGTAGATAACGGATAGAATAAATTTAAAAAAGCCACGAAAATATTTTCTATAAGCACTTTTTCTTTCAAGCAAATGTTTTTTTATAAGAAGCCGTCAACCTCAACTCGCCGTCGTGCCCAAGAATTGAACAACTCACGAACTTCGCTGGTGTGAATTTTGAATATGGATTTGAACTTACACGCTTACAAAGTTTAATTAACTTAACAGTTGAAGCCGACTGATCATTTTAAGCATCGTCAATACGCCGTATATTTGGTTGAACTGACAGAAATGAATGGTGACTTTTCAAAGAAAATCATTTTCAGCGTAGAGGCACACTTTCATCTCAGTGGATTCGGTAATAACCGAATTGCCTCACTTGGGCAAATGAGAATCCACGAGTGATTGTTGAAAAGCCGATCCATCGACAAAGAGTGACTGATGGGCTGGCACCGTCATCGGGTCGTACTTCTTTGAAAATGAGGTAGGCCAAAGCAGTTACGGTGAATGGTGTTCGCTACCGAGAGATGCCAACGAACTTCTTGGGGCAAGAAATTTTGGCTATGGACCTCCACGATATGTGGTTCCAACAGGATGATGGGACTTGCCATACAGCTAACGAAGTAACGGCTCTTTTAGACAAATTCAATGGCTGTGTTATCTCACGTCGAGGCGATGTTAATTGGCCGCCACGATCATGTGATTAGACACGGTTGCACTTCTTTCTTTGGGGATATTTAAAACAAAAAGTGTAAAAGCAAGCCAAGAACAATTCAAGAGCGGCACATTAACGACATTGAACTTCAATAATATTTTAGAGTCATTGAAAATATGAACCGTCTGATAGAGGGATTGCCCTGAATCCGTGGCTAGCATTTGGCTTATATCTTGTTTAACACGTAATTGTCATATTTCCTTCTATCATAAAAAAATATATTAAGCAAGTTCGCTGAAAACTGCGATTTGGTTTGACTACCCTTTATATGCCTTTGCATCAAAGCATGTGTGGTATTCTGTTTTGTTTTGCGAATGTTGTTGTGTTGTCAGGCAACATATAAAAAAATAACATATTATTAGAAAAAAAGTTTTATTTTTACTACAGAGATGGGTTTTACACTTTGGTTCGATAAGAGTTTGTTGTGGTATCATGGTATTTTAATCACACATAATTAAAAAAAAAAATCTTGCTTTAGATAGTGAAAAAACTAAAACATTAAATTAAATTCTACATTTACAATGAAATATGCACAAATATGTAATATATGCAAAAATATCTACTAACAAATCGATACCATTTAATATATGTTGCTTAAGTTGAACTACGAATAAAGACAAAAAAATTTATTTACATGAATATTCTACCCCTAGGCTAGGTTAGGTTCCTCGGGCAGCCATCAAGAGACAGCTTGGGTCCTTATGTGGTCCCTTTGCAATACCCCACGCCAATGCTCATCCTATAGAGCAGTTACTCAGAAGGCGTCACTGCAGAATTTAGTTCTTTGCCAGATAGATCCTGTAGGCAGTCAAACACCGGTCTGCACAGGATTCCAGGGCACTGACATAGAAAATGAATCATAGGGTGTTCCTCCTTCTCATCTTGACAACTCCTACAGTAGTCATTAAATCCCACCCCCATTCTCCTCGCATGAGTCACCACCGGCCAGCGCCCAGTCACAACCAAGACCACTGTCCTGATCTGGTCCCTATTTAACAGAAGTAGAGAACCAGTTCTCCGTTCATAATAGCCAGGCCACAATGCCTTGGATATAGAGCAGGTGGATTCGCGGGTCCACCCCATCTGCGCGACTCTAAAAGACTCGCATCTGATAAGTGACTTACAGTGAGCCATTGGAATGCTAACGAATTGGTCAATGAATGCGTCATCCGGTTGACCACCCCGTTTAGCAAGCTCTGCTATCTGGTAACCCGAGCAGTCCGCATGCCTCGATACCCACATGAGAATGCCTCGCAGTCTCATTCATAGACATCTGACACTCCACAGTTAACTTTGATATCGTACAAACACCCGCAAGGGAAGCAATGGCAGCCTTGCTATCAGGATATTTACATATATCTCTCTATACGCGATAATACCAAAGCTAGTTGGCCGCCAGCCTTATAGCCGAGATCTCCGCATGCATTACACTACATTCGTCCGGCAGACGAAAGGATGTCTACCCCTACATTAACAACAACAAATTGCAATTCAAATCACAATATTGATACAAAAACAAGCCGCAGGTTTGTAATGCGTTAATGGTAAAGTGAAAGTGACAGAATTAAAAAGACCATCAGAATAATTACAAACACTGGTATCTGGGAGGACGCCGAAGACAAAAATCCAAAAAAAATTTTGTTTTGAAAATGGTATAAAAGATATATGGATCGAAAGATAACAACACAGCTCATATAAATTTTTTGGAATTGATTTCGTGTGACTCTGCTAGACTCCACCAGAGGTCGCTAAAGCCAGTAAAATTTCAGAAAGAATTATTGAATAAAAAAATTAATTGAATTGCTTCAAGAAAATAATACTCAAAAATTCATTTTGTTGAAAAAGAGTTTTAAGTTTTTTGAATTTCCTGGTATGTTCAAAATTTGGCTGTAATACCATTTTCATTAAAAATATTAACTAAAGTTAGTTTTAATCGTTAAAAAAATATACATTTTTCCAAAAAAATCCAAAAATTAAAAAAGTTTGTTTGAACTTTAAAAAAATCATATAAAATCAGACATTTTTTTATTTCGATTTTTCTTAACAAATAGTTTTCTAAAAAGAGCCGTGAAAAAATAAGTGCCGGTTTTTTGCCGCAACTTAACAAAAAATGTATTTCAAAATAGGTCTAATTTCACAATTTTTTCTTAAATTTTTTGTATTATAGAGCTATAATGTTTAAGTAAAGTTGCAGATATGTGAAAAGCATTAAAATCCGAAATTTGATTAAAGAAATACTAAAAATGTATTATATGGAAGTCAAATAGTGCACCATACCCTTAACCCGAGTGCGCTAAAATTATGTAATTTTCATCAGGATGAGGTACATCAGTCTCAATAAGTTTTTAAGTTTATAGACAAAAAAAATTTTAAAAAATTTTTCACATTTATTTAACCTACATTTGTATATTATTTGAGTATTATTTGGTTTTATTTATTTTTATTAAAAGAAAAATCCACCACTTATTTACGATAACATGTTTATATATATAGCCAAATAATGACATTAATATAAGTTTTCATATTTTTCAATTTAGTGCTTCACGGGAAAACACTTACAATTTTTAACTTTTAGAATTTTATTAGAATTGTTTCGCATTCCTTTATGGGAGCTAGGACCATTAATGGACCACTATAACAATTGGGAAGTACATTTGCTTTTATATAAAACTTGTTTCTGTTCAATTTATTAAAATGCGATTAATTATTTGTCACTTATATTCGTTAAAGTCCAACTCCGGGAGGACATTTGTACGGAGGCTAGGTGAAATCATGAACCGATTGTAACCAAATTTAGAAGGGCTTGTTCTTGGGCCCAAAGAGTACAGTGCACCTAATATCATGTTAAAAGTTGCGACCTGTACGTTGATTAAAAAATTTTAATGGACAGACGGACGGACAAATAGATTGAGATTGAAAGACTGACGGACGGGCAAAGCTTATTCAACTCAAAAAAATACTTAGTAAATACAAATAAATATACAAAGTTTCATTACAATCAGATCATTTTTGCAAAAGTTATAGAGTTTTTATAATTAAGAATATATGGCAGGACCTAGAGTCCTTGTTGTAATCACTACTAAAATTAACAGAAAGATTGTAAGCTAAGTACGTATAACAAATACGGATTTTCATGATTTTTAGAGCAATTATGTAGCCAATATTAAAAATAATATTTTTGGTTTATATGGGAGGTAGGCGAGTCCTTTTTCTTAACTAAGATATTTTGTATTGGCATACCAAATTTCGAAAGTCTACGACAACTCCTTCTACAACTGTTCAGTTCTGACAGAAGAGTTACTAATGATTAAATGTCAACATTTAAACTGCAATGTCATATATTCTACAGCGCGTTGGTTCATTGTTGCCAATTACTGATCAGCAATTTAATTTTCTACAAATAAATTTTTTTTTTTTTTGGAAATTCCGATGAAGAAGTTAACACCAGATGTCCAATAACTTCTTTATTTCATAAATATATACATATGAACCATATTATCTGTTGGTTTTTAAGCATTTTTATGCGCTGCCGTTCTGCTGATTGCGATTCAACTATTCCTACTTATTGCTTGCAGTTCCGGAGGGTTATACAATTATTTTCAATTATGTTTCATTGCGATAGGAGTAGCAAAGTACAGTGGGTGTAGCTACTCAGATATAAATGTAACCTTCCCATATGGCGCTTCCGGTCTAAAAACTTAAATGAGGGTTGTAAACTTAGAGAAACAATTCCTAACATTTTCTTTTTAAAGATTTCGGAAAATTTTAACACTCCATGACTCCATTATATCAATCTAAACGCAATTGACTCTTTTTCCTGTCTGCTTCTCAAACTTAAAACACTTTGCTTAAATACACCAAGAACATTTAAATGCAGACACCAACAAATAAGTATATTTGTCTGCTGTTGCACTTTTAATGCCGAAAAATAAAAATACATCTTCTGTTTATAGCTTCATATTGTATTTGCCTGGCGGTTAAATTGTGTGTGGTTCGTAGTATAAGTTTGAGTATTTCTTTTCATTTACGATATTTTTTTGTTCTTTTGCATTTTGGTGAATTTGTGAGTCTGCAAAAACTAAACACAAAAATAAAGCCAGAAGATGACATTGAATAGTTTATTTAGATCTGTCGTCCATAAAATTGTTACGAACGCATAAAACTCTATACAAGACATAAGAAAAAAAAAAACAAATGGCAAATACTTTTAATATTGCTCAGCTTTGGCAGGGCAGGAGGTGGAAGTATTAAGCGCGAACAAATATCGGCGACATGTTATTTAAGTTTTGTATTTTTTTTGCAGTTTTTTAATTTCATTGGAGATTTTCTGTTAAGTATTTTAGTTGTACTGATGGAAATGAACGAATGAGAGAAGGAAATATATGAATGTTTTTCAAGTTTATTTGGCACCTGAAGATGATAATCGGTTACAAATTAGTTGCAATCATATTTATTAAAAAAAAAAAAGTTAGAGTGCTATGTACGTCTGTGCCGAATCTATGATACCCTCTACCGAATGGAAATATTTCAGGAG
Source organism: Pollenia amentaria (assembly GCA_943735925.1). Lineage (NCBI taxonomy): Eukaryota > Metazoa > Arthropoda > Insecta > Diptera > Polleniidae > Pollenia > Pollenia amentaria. The sequence continues at coordinate 177,529,170 of OX031007.1, read as the reverse complement.
TGGGCTTAAAATGGGTTCTTTAAATTGTAAACAAATCTTTATAAAAACTGACTTCACCCATTATATTTTGTTGAGACTTAAGACATATGATGGGGCAACCATCATAAAGTTGTGTGCTTTTATTTCAAGTCATATAAACCTTAATTTAACCCAATTAAAATACAATATTATGATTCGTATAACTTTTACCCATATTAAAGTGATTTTCAAAAAAAAAAAAAAAACGGTAGAGTGAATTGTGGTATTAAAAAAATTAACATGGGACCAAATTTCAATACAGTAGTACATTTTTTTTAGCATTTTAAAGTGCTTTTCGGAAGGACGCTTTATATGGAACTTACGGTATTTTATGTACACAGAAAAAAATAATAAATGATTTAAATTAAAATATTTGTAATATTTATTAAAAAATTAATTAAACTTGCATCAGTAAACCCGTAATAGTATCAATTAAATTTTATTTATTTATTTATTCCAGTCTATGGAAGAACAAAATTCCTTACAGACTATGCAACTAACTTACATAGAAAAATATATTACAAAGTTAAAAAAGTTAATAATTGTAATAATATACTAATATTATATAATATATAGATATTGGGAGTTATTTCTTTTCATAAGCAACTTTATTATATTCAACATTTTTCATTTTTCGAATTTATTCTATGAGTTAAATTTATACACTACCAGACTATTATATTGTATTTTCCTGTTACATTTTACCTTAGCTTTCCGTTGGATAGCAATGAAGTATATTTATGTACAGAAAAATTTACAATTATTAGACACCAGCAGAATGTAATGCATTTTCTGGCCCGCAACGGTCTTCGTCAGCATTCTTTGTGTCACACTGGATAGTGATATTTTATAAATTGAATGTATTTAACTCAACCATTATAACAAATAGTTATTGGGAATTATTTGGTAGTGTATAAATTTAACTCATAGAATAAATTCGAAAAATGAAAAATATTGAATATAATAAAGTTGCTTATGAAAAGAAATAACTCCCAATATCTATTTTTTCTTTTAGTTGCAACTATATTTTTGAAAGCTCAAAAAAGCTGAACTCCTTTCACTTGATATAGAGCCTAAACTAGTTTACACCCTTTAAAGACTGTACAGGTACAATTGTACATTTAAAGAATTTTTATGAAGAGAAATTATTAAAACAATAAAGTAAATTTTTTAACTATTTTATAAAATAGTTAATAGTTGTAGTCTGTATTGAGTGTTCATCACAAATAGGGTAACACCGGCAATAATAATGTACATATATATTCGCTATAACGTAATTTTCATATTTTTTAATTAAAGCTGAAACATAATTTTCGCTTTTAGTTAAATAATATTTTGTTATAAATATGTAATTAAAAGCTGATTTCAATAGTTTATATGTAGTAATAAATATATGAAGGTATAATTGTAGCTACTACGTCATTTAGCGTTGTAAAATTTTTCAGTTCGACGAGGGTTAAAAGAAGCATATTTATTCCATATTTTTTTTTTAATAAATTAAAATAATAAAAAACTGAAATGGCAAGCTGCTTTATTTAGCAACTTGTTTTTTTAATTTTGTTTTTTTCTATCCTCTTACAACTACAATTCGTGTTGGAAAAAACCCAGCCAATTGTAGGGGAATGTAAGAAAGAAAAAATTCACTATTTATTGTTGTGTCTTTGTTGAAGCTTTGATATTGTTACAAGTAAGAGCTGAGTGTTTAAAATTCTTATTCACTTTATGGTCTTACTTGTATAATATTTTTAGCTTTTCTAAAGTATTTGGAAAAAGTTTCCTGACGAGCTGGCCTAAGCAACCAGCGAAATGCGCATAGAAACTAGCTTTCCCACAACAATAAATTTCAGTGTTTTTTTATCATAAATTGGGATTATTAGCACATCATTAATAAATTAATTAATTAATAAATATTTCATTCCCGAAAATAATTTTTGATAAAATATTCAAACCAAAATCAAATTTTTACTATAGCACTTATAGATTTGTATAGAGTCGAACTTGCTTAGCATAACTTATTTTTTCTTTCAAATGTGTATGTATTTGCATGCATTAGTCATACATACTATGTATATGTATGTATATGTATGTAGATGTATGTAGAGCATATAAATGTAGGTGCAAAAATATATCAAACTTATGCACATAAATATGTCTACCCCTTTTTTTAACGTTAAGCCCATGATTTAAAAGAAACAAAAAGCACTTGTATTGTATTTTATTTTAAACACATACACACTTATTTTACCTATATATAAATACATTTACACAAGCATACATACATCGTATAACCCAATATTCATTTCACATTGCCCGTGACACTTTGCCTTAAGAAGCAATTGAAACTGGTGTAGTCAACACTATTTGGATGAATAAAAAGCGAGAAAATTCGAAAGATTACAATGTTGATTGCTAAGCTCTTAAATTAAGGTGCCAACAATAAAAATATGCCATTATGTTAAGTGAAACACACTTTTTAGGCATTAAAAATGTATGTGCTCAGGAAAGACCTACAAGTGTGTATGTAAATGACAATACGATTTAAGATGCCAGTGAAAAAATGTGATTCGGCGATATGTGCGACAAATCAACCAATAAAGGTAACAAATCTGTAAAAGAGATGACAAGTTTTTGAGAGGGTCCTATATAAGTATATATATATATACGATTTATATAAATATGTGTATATACTGCATTTATCGTAAATTGAAGAGGTGGATTTAAGAGCTTATTTTGCATTATGGCCACAGACACATGTCTGCGTGCGTAACAATTGTCAGTGAAACTGAACAACTTACAAATTGTAAAAAAGCTTATTAAGGAAATACACTGGCATGTTGTGCAGTTAACAGAGCTGTAAGACACTGTAATCAAAATAATTTCAATCAAACTGATATAATTATTTGATTTCAAATTTGCAATTTATTGCATTTATCGTGATTGCAATCATTTTGAAATCATTCTTTTTGGAAATTTTTTAATGCAATAAAAATAACTGAAATCATTTCGTTTGAAATCACATTTTAATTTAGATCAAGAGATTTCAAGCAATTCTTTTTGCAATCACAACTATAGTAAAAGTCCAACGAAGTTATATACACTTGCCCCCGTATTCGTAAACGATTACTAAATTTATCAAACGCGTATTAACTGCCCGTTCGCCGATAGCGAACGTTAACGTTCGCATAGTAAATAACATTTAAAACAAAAACAAAATTTCAAAAATTGTTTTTGTTTTAAATGTAATTTTCTATGCGAAAGTTAACGTTAGATATCGGCGAACGGGCAGTAAGTAAAATTTTCATAGGAAATTTGTTTTGTAAATCTAGTAGTGGCTAACAAGTATTCGTTGGGAGGCACGCCCAAAGGCTGGGGCTCCCTTACAATGCCCTATGTAGAAGTCCGGCTTTCGGAGTTCTGAGACTTAAACTGTTTGGTCGAACAACTCTTGGAGGCAAACCCTGTCTCTCTAATATTGATTTCAACATGATCCACTCCTTTATTGAGTGGACTGGAGGGCTGCCTGAGAATATTATCATCCAGGTCACTTAGACGGTGTGACATAGTAACATAACGGGAACTAATTAATGCACCCATGTGAGCTGTGCTTGATTAGTGAAACACACTTTTTAGGCATTAAAAATGTATGTGCTCAGGAAAGACCTACAAGTGTGTATGTAAATGACAATACGATTTAAGATGCCAGTGAAAAAATGTGATTCGGCGATATGTGCGACAAATCATCCAATAAAGGTAACAAATCTGTAAAAGAGATGACAAGTTTTTGAGAGGGTCCTATATATTGCCAAAGGAACCTAACATAACCTACCAAATATTGATATTATTGGCAATTCAAAATTATCAATGTCAGTTTTTTCTAAAAGAAGGAGTTTTATTTGAAAGGAACGAAGATTTTAATTCAATTACTGGATTTTATTACAATTAGATTATTGCAATAAAATCGATTGCAATCAAATTCATTCCAATAAAATCGATTGTAATCAAATCGATTGCAATCAAATTCGAATGGTTATATAAATTGATTTCAAAAAATTGAGAAATAATGTGATTGCAATTAAATCGGCTGCAATCCCTTACAGCTCTGATAGTTAAGGCAATTTTGTACAATACAATATTAGATTTAAATTGATTAATATCTGTTTTTTTTTATTTTTGTTGTTCACAAAAATGATTTTAAAGCATTTGATATTAACTTATGTTTAAACAAGTTCCGAAAACAAGAAGTTATTGACAATCAAATCCCTTAAGTTTTAATTTGTTAAAAAATATATTCACAATTTTACAATTTTTAGTGATCAATATAATCATTTTGGTAATAGGTGCAAAATCAACAACTTGTTTGCTTGATATTATGAATTTTTATTTTTTCTGTGTATTATAAGCAGTGTTTAAATTGCTTGCTTTAAAATAGCAACAGTCGCACATTTTTGCTTTGTTTACATTTTTTGCAGCAAATTAAAAAACTGTGTGTCTAAGTGTTTACTTAACTCTTTGATTACGAGTCAGCAAAAGCAAAAAAGCAAAAGCAAAACAAAGAGAGTAAATAATTTGTTTAAACTCGCTATGTGCATGTACTCTGCTTAATCTGTCAGCAAAGAAGCCACTTAAGAAAACAAATTTTCTGTTGCTGTAAGTATTAAGTTTTTGATTGTTTTTTTTTTGCTTTTGATGCGCTTAAAGTCAGCAAGTTAACTTCTTTGCTGTTGCTGTCGAATTTGTTTCGAATTTTTTTGGTATTTTGCGTTTTTTTTTTTTAATAAATAGGTACATACATACGTAAATGAAACTACACGTTTTTTTAAACTAATTTGTTTATTTTGTGTTATGTAATTATGTATATATTCTAGGAAACTAACGCCTGCAACAGCAAGCAACAGCAATGAAGTCAAAAACAGCAAAGAAGTTAATACTCGCTGAATTTAAGCACATCAATTTACAGTTAAGCCAAAGCAAAAAAAAAATAAACAAAAACTTATTACTTACAGCAACAGCAATTTTTTTTTTCAAGTGGTTGCTTGGCTGGCTTTTTAAGCTGAGAACATAAACATGGTGAGAATAAATAAATTATTTACTCTCACTTTTTCTGCGTTTGCTTTTGCTTTTTGCTTTTACTGTGTTCTTTTTCTTAAGTTAAGTTAAGCAATTACAAAAACATTAAAAATAGTCAAGCATTTTTAAACACTGATTATAAGCTATTCATATATGTCTGTCGCGGTCGTTGAAGATAGACGTGTTTTCTAAACTCGGCATACGGTTTATTTTTTTTGAACAAATAAAGTATAAAAAAAGTAAATACAAGAAAAAGAAAAAAAAAAGAAAAAAAAATTACATGTATGTACATACATACATAAACACACATTTTTTTCATTATCGGTGTTGATAAACAATAACAAATAAGAAGAGCACAACTGTAAACAGTAAAAGAAAAAAAAAAACTCTTATGAGTGCAAACAGTAGAAATGCATATATCACAGTGAGTGTTAGCGAAAAAAATACAGAAATAAAAAAAAGAATCGATGATAGCAAATACCTAACGGCTAAACCTATTACTCGTACGCGATCCCTCTCGCCGTCTGTATTTAATAACACGGTTGATACAATAACAAATACAAAACCTGCTAGCGTTGCCTCAACAGCAAAAACAATTTTAATAAGTGATGTAAATATTAACCCCCAATCAGGCATAATAGAAAACTCATTATCACCTTCGGTGTCTAATAATACGGTTGATATTAATACAATAAAAAATATAAAACCTGCAAGCGGTGCCTCAGCGGCAAAAACGATTTTAATAAGTGATGAAAATATTACCCTCAAATCAGGCATGATGGAAAACTCAGCTCCACAAGTAAAAAGTGGTCAAAAGCCTCAAGTACAAGTTGGTATGGACAGGTACATAACAGTGCTTAAACGGGGTCGCAGCCCTACCTCTGCAGCAGTTGCTTCGGCCTCAAAAGTACCATCTTTTGATAAAATAAATTCTCAAAATCGATTTGCAATTCTGGAGGATGAATCCTCTGAAGCACCAAACGTCATAAAATCGTCCAAGCCTCCCCCGATATATCTTAGGGAGCAAAACTCAAATGAGCTCATAAAGAGTTTGATATCGGTGATAGGTGAAAATTCGTTTTACGTAGCTGCTATCAAGCGTGGTAGTATAAACGAGACAAAAATACAAGTCAATAATGAGAATGATTTTCGCAAAATTATAAACAAATTTGAAGTACTTAAAAAAAACTTTTATACATACCAACTGAAAAGCAGTAAAGGTCTCCAGGTAGTGATTAAGGGAATTGACTCATGTGTGGACCCAGAAGAGGTAAAAACATTCCTCGAAGAAAAAGGCTTCAAAATAAAACATGTAGTAAATATAAAAAATAGAGAAAAAAACCCCCAACCACTTTTTCGAGTGGAGTTTGAACCCGGCGACGTAAAGCTTAAAAAAAATGAAACGCACCCTATTTACAATTTGAAATATATTCTCTATAGAAGAGTAACTATAGAAGAGCCACACAAAAGGAATGGTCCCGTTCAGTGTTTAAACTGTCAAGAATATGGTCATACTAAGGCATATTGCTATTTACCCCCTGTTTGCGTAGTATGTGGTGAATTACATGGTACAGATCTTTGCGATAAGTCTAAAACCGACCCCAACGTAAAAAAATGTAGCAACTGTGGCGGTAATCACACTGCCAATTATAGAGGATGCCCTGTATATACCATCGTCAAGCAGTCTGTTGGACCGAAAACTAATCCCCCTCAAATGCAGGTAACAAATCAAGTAAGCACTGGTGACATTCAGGCCCCGCAGCCTAGTTATAACAGAACCTCTTATGCTAACGTCGTAAAATCAAACCATGCGCCAACGCAAGGTGCTGCGCCAAGTAATGATGAAACTCCAGTTTCAAATTTAAGTCGTCTGGAAAAAACCATGGAAACATTAGTGCAAACAGTAACTAATTTTACGAACACAATGGGTAATATGATGCAGGAAATTCTTAGAATGCAATCGATGTTATTGCAATCTGTACTTAACAGGCCATGAACTGTTTAAAAATCTGTTTTTGGAACGCGAACGGCATCCGCCAACATAAAAATGAATTAGAATACTTTCTTAAAAATAAACAAATTGATGTCATGATGGTTTCTGAAACTCATTTGACCTCAAGAAATACGTTTAACATCAATGGTTATATACTATATGATACCAAGGACCCTCGAGATAGAGCTTGTGGTGGTTCTGCCATTTTGATAAAAAATCGAGTCAAACACTACCTAATGTGTGATCATCGTGAGGATTATCTCCAAGCAACGAACATTTGTGTTGAAGAGCTGAATCGTAGCATTGTAATCTCATCTTTATACTCTCCACCTAGATTTTCAATATCAGAAAGCCAATATTGTGAATATTATAAATCACTAGGACCCTGTTTCCTGGCCGCTGGCGATTATAACGCTAAACATACCTTCTGGGGGTCACGACTAATAACACCAAAGGGTCGTGTTTTGTTTAATACAATCTCTAAAATGAATTTAAATGTTGTCGCGAGCGGCCAACCAACATATTGGCCTGCTGACCCGCAAAAAATTCCAGATGTCATCGATTTTGGCGTGGTTAAAAACATCCCCACGGAAACGATTCACGTTGAAGCTTCCCTAGAATTATCTTCCGACCACACACCTACAATTGTTACTATAATGAACCCCAATAGAATTGTATCTCCGACTGGTTACCTAGCGACGTCAGCCACACAAATAAATTGGTTAAAATATAAAAAATATCTCAGTGCCCATTGCACAGAAAATATTCCGCTCAGTACACCGGAGTATGTAGATCGCTCTATTGATAATTTTGACAGTTTTCTGAAACTAGCTGTTCAACATTCCAATATTGCCCCCAAAAAAACAAAAACTATTAAAATATATTCCACAGATGTCGAGCGTCTCTTGTCTGAAAAAAGGAGGGCACGAAGAGAGTGGCAATTGCACAGATCTCCTCAACTTAAGAACTTGCTAAAAGAGTGTACAAAAAGATTAAGAAAGTTATTGCAGACTCAGAAAACGGCTTCTCTGGAAAAATATCTTAAGGAACTTGATGCAACTCCACAATCGGACTACTCATTATGGCGTGCAGCTAGAAACCTCAAAAGGCCAGTTGTCTCTAAACCACCATTAAGAAACTTGAATGGAAGTTGGGCAAGAAATGATGTTGAAAAAGGAAATCTGTTTGTAAGTCACTTGAAAAACGTATTTACACCTAATATATCTCACAATATTGCGGTCGATTTACCACCTGTTGCTGCTAGAGCAGCTATTCCCCTAAGATTTGAGATGAGAGAAATCGAAAAGGTTATATGTGACTTAAACACTAAGAAGGCACCTGGCATTGATAAGATCAGCAATAAAATGCTATTAGAGCTACCTCGCGTAGCAAAGAAAATTATTCTTTTTATTTTTAATGCTATTTTACGCCTTGAATACTTTCCTCAAAAATGGAAGGTTTCCTTAGTTACCATGATACCAAAGCCAGGTAAAGATCATACGAAAGTTGAGTCTTATAGGCCTATTAGCTTATTGTCAAATATGTCAAAGCTATTTGAGAAATTATTAGTTTCAAAATTAACACCGATTTTAAGTGAAAATAGATGTATTCCAAACCATCAATTCGGATTTAGAAGAAAACACAGCACAATTGAACAAACTCATCGAATAGTAAATGTCATAAGAAAAACATTTGAAGAAAAAAAATATTGCTCAGCACTCTTCATCGATGTTTCGCAAGCTTTTGACAAAGTCTGGCATGAAGGCTTATTACACAAATTGAAGCAAAATTTACCAGCAAACACACACAAACTGTTAGAAAGCTACTTAGTCGGTCGTCAATTTATTATTAAAGAAGGAAATTTCTTAAGTTCACCTCAGCCGATTGGCGCTGGAGTCCCACAGGGCAGCATCCTGGGCCCTCTATTATACTTAATTTATACTTCGGACATGCCAACAAACAACTACACCCAAACTTCAACATTTGCAGACGACACAGCTTTTCTAAGCGTCCACGAAAACCGTTATGAAGCATCTCGTTACCTACAGCATCATATATTTCAACTAGAAATATGGCTAAGACAATGGAGGATAATGGTCAATGAGCAAAAATGCGTACATATAACATTCACCCTGCGCCGGGAATCTTGCCCCCCTATTACAATCAATAATCAAATTATTCCTCAACATTCGCATGTAAAATATCTCGGTATACATCTGGATCGGCGATTAACGTGGAAATGCCATATAGAGGCAAAATTAACTCAAATGAAACTAAAAGCCGTCCAAATTCATTGGCTTATTGGAAGAAATTCTGTTCTTAGACTCGATTGCAAGCTTCTACTTTACAACTCTATCTTAAAGCCTATCTGGTGCTACGGTATTCAACTATGGGGCACTGCCTCGGCCTCTAATATCGAAAAAATTCAAAGGCGCCAAAATAAACTTCTTCGTATAATCACAGCCGCCCCCTGGTATGTTAAAAACTCAAACATTCATAAGGATCTCAACGTGCCATTAGTAAAAACTATGATTACAAAATATGCAGTAAAATATTTAAAAAGACTTGAACAACACCCAAATCCTTTAGCTCGAAATATTTTAAATCATGGCGGCCACACTCGCTTAAGGAGAAGAGACACTGCAGCACTTACTCAACTAGATGAGAGATAAACACCTATATAAGTGAACAGAACCCGTGATGAAGAAAATTTTTGTCTGGCACTGGCAGGACATAAATAAAGTATTAGGTTAAGATTTGATAAATTATTGTTAGTTCATATTAAATATATGAAGATTCAATAAATAAATAACGAAAAAAAAAAAAAAAAAAAAAAAAAAAAAAAAATTATAAGCTATTAAAATCGGTTCTAACGATAAGAGGAGACTTAAGCAGAACACAGTGGGCATTGGTCGAAAAAGTGCAGAATACATATAAAACCGTAATATTTTATCATAAAAAAAGTTCGGTCACATGTTGCACAACCAGTTAAAAACTATTTTGAGAATAATATGGTTGGAAAGTTTTGACTCAATTGCATTATAGTCACGACTTTCGCTACCAGATCGTAGTACATTGATCTCACGATATTTTGTGTACGACAACAATAGATTGTTACAATTAACATAGTGTAGTTGCCGTAACCATGGCCAACCATATTTTTTTTTGCGTGAAGATGTGCTAAGACGTATAAAGGTCGAACATCAGTTATTAAGAATTATAATCTTGTTTAGGTCACATTATGAGAAACGAAAAATATAAAATTCTCCAACGTATTGTCCAGACTAAAATTGAAGGGAAACTTCTTGGTGAAAAGAGGGGAATATCATGGATTAGAATCATTCAAGAACGGAAAGGTCACAAAGACAAAAAATAAATTTTGAGTGCTACCTAAAGCGCAACACTCTTTTTAATTTAATGGAACATTTAACTTATTTACCCATAACAGCATTTGTTGTTTGCATAAATTAGTCAAAAGAGCATTTTTTAAGTTTATAACGCACATTTTGTCTTTTTGGCCCATATTTTTTAATACATTTAAAATTTTTTTAGATGCTCACAAGAGCTTTCGCAGCAAAAATTTTGTATTCAAAATTACATTCGCCGCAAAAATATTTTTCTGCAAATCAAATTCTTTTCGAATTGGTTCACATTTGCTCAAAGCTCCCATATATAAATAGCTTCAGCTTCGTTTTAAATGTTAACATTGATCAACAATTTAGCGACTGGCACTGAAATCTCTTAAATACAAAAAATCTAATATGGATTTTAATAACTAGATAATATTTGCCACAAATAACTCTCATATGGATATTAACCTTATAACTTTGTTTCTGTGAGCCCATGACTGCCCATCGTTTCCAAAAAGGGTAAAATCTCGAAAATTCGTCTGGCGTTTGGTCTTTACTAGGGTATTCATTTAATCGATCTTTTGCTTAAATCGGTTAATCGCTCGATAAGTTAACAGAGGTTTTGGTTTAATAGGCTAATAACACAGTACAACAGCCAATCTGGGGGGTGAGAAATTCCAAGTCAGGGTGATGGTACTAGGTCAGTATAGTAGAACCCTCAAAGGGTTTGGCGTTCGTATGTGTCAGTTTTTTTTTTATGACATTTTAAATTTTTTCCTTATCTTGATGTTTTTTCGCTTAGTTGTAACATTTTGGCAAAAACGTAGTTTAACATAACTCATAACCCATTCATATAACGTTTTTCTTTATAATCAACAGTTTTGACGGTAAAAATAAATTTGTGGAGAAAAAAAAATATTTTTTTGCCTAAAAATTAAAATTTTTTTTTTTAAATTCATAAAAAATCCAAAACGGAAAAAAGGATCAAGTGTTATTAATTTCATGTAAAGGCACATAACCTATAAACAAAATGCGACATAGATCATAGAAATGGATTAACGCGTTCTGCTTTTATTTACAATTAAGTGAAGGTATCCCATTTTGACAAGAATATTGATATTTGTTTTTATTCAAAAAAGTGTCATTTATCGCCTTTTTTATAAATTTTCCCCAATAACTCCAGACTTCTGGCCATAAACTACTAAAAAAATTAAGTAAACATTTTTATAATTTTTTATTTTTATTTATTTATTTTTATTTATTTTAATAAATATTGCCTAGATTTTGTGGTTGTTCGGGACTAGTGGAATCGCATTCATCGCTACCATCAGTTTCTGAACCACACATGATGTCAATGTGTGACTCCACTGTTGGCCCTTCTGCATCTCCTGAAAATTCTTTATCATCAAGATCATCCTTGTCTTGCCACACAAGCTTACTCCACCAGTAAATTTCCGCAATTATTGCACTCGGCGACTTTTTGCCTCTATATCTGTAAGTTTTTGTTTTATTAAAATGAGTTTGAAAAAATAAAAAATCAGTATTACCTCATTTCAAATGGCATAGCAACTTGATGATAGCGTTCACCTTGTTCATCAGATTCGGTAGCCAATTGTTTGCTGAAGTAGTCCAGATGATGATGTAAATAATGGATTTTCAAGGACATGTGGACACCAATTTCCGAGAATGCTCTCAACATCCTTGCGACAGAAACATCGTAGTTGTTAGAACGATGCTTTCCCAACAAGCCTTCTATTACTTCTTTGATTGCCTGCCATGCATTCAATTCAGCGTCAATCAAAATATTGTTGAATGCGTCACTTTTAATCAGCTTTCGTATATCTGGACCATTTAGTACGCCTGATTGGAAAAAATTAATTTGTTAAGATGGAAAATCATGGGAAATGAATGTGATATTATAACTTACCTTCTTTAATTTTACTTTCGCTGAGTCTCGGGTAAATTAGTTTCAAACACAAGAAAACTTCATCTCTTTAGGCGACATTTTTGATAAAATTCTTAACAATTCCAAGTTTAATATGCAGTGGAGGCAGCAATATCTTCTCCTTCGGCACTAGAGGCTCACGAATAATATTGGCCGTTTGTAACCTGCTGTGCTCTCTGAGTTTCCATCCGTGGCATGCATATTGGTTACCGGAAAATCGTGTGTCCCAATCGCACAAAAAGCACATATATTTTATATAGCCGCTTTGAAGACCGCAGCATTGCTACAACTTTTAAATCGCAGCATATGCGCCACATATGTTTGGCGTAGTTAACCATTTTTAAAATTTTTCCAGTGCATCATATGTTTCTTTCGTTTCTGTACTATAGGCGATTGGAACTGAAGGTTTTTTATTGGTCTTATGCAGTTAAACCGCCTTCAAGCTGAGTTTTTAACTGTCAATAAATAATCTCCAGTCATCTGCTTCATATTTTATTTCCATTGCGTCCATCAATTTTCCTACATCCGGGCAATATGCAGAAGTTTTTTCATCATTCACAAGGAATAAGCTTTGGAGTATTGCCTGACGACTTCGATAAGCTGTGACTTTCACACCGGGTGCCAACAAATAGTTTGATTTCAAAATGGAAGCCAGCTCTTCCGATTTATGCTGTGTTAATTCCAACTTGGCAACAATTGAATCAAGCTTATTTTGATTTATTAAAATTGGCTCATTGGATACTGATGGCTCATATGGGGGATCATCACGTGCATGATATGTCGGAGCAGTCGTAGAAGAGAAAATATCTGGGCTAGAAGCTTTTGGCACAGGAATGTGGTCCGACTGAGGCAATGGTGTTGCGGCACTTGCAACACCAACGTAATTATACGATTTTATTATCCTTTATGCGGCTCCTTTATTCGCACATGCATAGCAATTCAATGGATTGTGACCTTCGCCAGGATAAGTCCAAGTCATTGGGATACCGAATGGAATACTTTCACGTCTTCTATTTTTCCAATCCATTAGACGGTTGTAGCAGCTTTTACACACTATATTTGGTACCCAATTTTCGTTCACTATAACATTTTGGTTGAAGTACATCTCGTATGTTTGAACAAAATCAGTACTGAAATTTCCCCTTTTTTTATGTGTTGAGACATATTGACCACAGCAGTAGCAAAAGCTATTTATATCTGGCTTGCATAGTTCCATATTCTGTTCTCTTTTGTTCACTTTTAAAAAACTGGAGCAAAATCACTTTTACTGTTCGCGTTCGTCGGCACTTGTTGAATGACAAAAATCACAGAACCAGTGTGAGAAAGAGAAGAAGTATAATGACAATGCATGTTTTATGTGAACATTACAGAACCAGTGTTGCCACATCAATATTTCTCTTTTAGTACAGTAGAAAAACATGAGAGAGTTCGGCTTGTGAGTGTCAATGTTTTCTCCAAATAATGTTGTGCATATCTGGAGCAAATTTTTGAAATTCATACATTTACCTAATTGTGAATAAATGAGAAACGCGTGCATCGATTTTCATGATCTATGCCTTTTTTTGGTCATGAGTTATGTGACTTTACGCGAAAGTAATTAGTTTTGGCACTTTTTCCATTTTGGATTTTTTATGAATTTTAAAAAAAAAATATTTAAATTTTTAGGCAAAAAATACTTTTTTCCCTTCATACATTAATTTTTAACTTCGAAAGTGTTGCACATATAGGAAAACGGTATAGAAACAGATTAGAGAAATTGTAATTCTTAATTTTTCTAAATTTGTTTCATCAAAATCGGACAAGTGGTTCTCGAGTTATGTTAAACTACGTTTTTGCCAAAATGTTACAACTAAGCGAAAAAACATCAAGATAAGGAAAAAATTTAAAATGTCATAAAAAAAACTGACACATACGAACGCCAAACCCTTTGAGGGTTTTACTATACTGACCTAGTACCATCACCCTGACTTGGAATTTCTCACCCCCCAGACAATAATCCCAAAAATGTTCCATAGTGTAATCGGTTAATTTTGTTACAAACCGATTAATAAAGTTTTTTTTTATAAATTAAGTATTTTCAATAAATACAAATTCATAAATGATTTATTATTTGGAGTTGGTTAGTTAAAAAAGCAATAACATAACAAATATAACAATTCTTGAACTAAAACGAGCAAACAAAAAGAAATATATATTGTACATATATGTATATATTTTTTAATTAATACATTTTATGTATTAATTTAAAAAAAAAACTGTTAGATCATTTTATTAGTTATTTAAATAGTTTAAGAAGATCTTATAAAATTAACTTTTTAACAAATAATTTGGCTTAAATGTTTAGAATTTAACCGATTCTTTTCTTTTGCTCTGATTAAACTGGACTTGAAGAAAATATTTCATTTATCATAGATAGGAGCAATCAAAAGCGGAATATCTAATTTATCCGTCCTTTTCCTGGATTTCTCTGAACATAATAAAATCTTCAATTATGCCATTAGAGTCCTGTTTTAAATTTTAAAAAATGGTAACACTTCTAATTGTTTTGGTTAATTCTGTTAAAAGATTGTTATGAAAAGATATGAGAAGAAACCAAACACTAAACACATACATATAAAAAGTAAGTGAAGCAAAAAGCTATTGACAGCCAAAACCTATTCAGAATTAAGATCACCTTCTTTGTTTGTATGAAAAAATATTTTCTAAACACATTCCTTTTTGTATTTGAGACGAAGCAACTAATTAAAAACATGTTAAAATACTAAAAAAAATTAAAAATATTGTTACATCGGTTAATCGACTGCAATTAACCGGTTTAATCGTTAATCTTAAATTTTAAATTAACCGATCAGTTATTCGGGTAGTTTTTAATCGGTTAACCGATTAACGGTTAACCGAATGAATACCCTAGTCTTTACCGATTATAATTTTAAGATTGTTTTTTTTAATGATAATATTTTAAAATTTTGGAATGTTTAGTTTTCAAATAAGCAGTTTTTGATTTTTTTGGGACATATTTTTAACAATTGTCAGGGCTTATTTTCGAGTTGTTGCTGCATGTTTAATGCGCATTAACGCGTTTTAAGAGCGAGCATATTTCTGGTTTCCCTGATAATAACTGTATCATCGATCAAATCCAAAACGGATTGGCAAATAAAGCAGAAGATCGGCGTTCATATGCAGGGTCTTGTCCAACTATACTTTTTCTTTTACTTGGTAGGTTCTATCATTGTTGGAAAAAAAAATTGTGTAAACAATTTTCCGAATTTACTTTTCGCATTTCTATATCAAAAAGATGAATGGGGCGGGGCGATGTTGCTTAAAATAATTTATTTGTAAAAACAGAAAAAGTCTTGAAATTAGAATAATATTATATTCAAAGAATTATTAATATATTTTTTTATTAAAGAATGGACCTTTTTACTACTTATTTTACGATTAACATTCAGTCGACACTACAAACTATAACACTGTTAATCGCTGGCTTCATATTTTATAAAAAAAAAAGTCAGAATATAAGGAAATTAAATTTTATGTCATAAAATTCACAGCCATGAACTTGTTTTAAGTATATATTGTATTTTTTAATCAGAAAAGTAAAAGACACAAAATTAATAATCAAAACTCTTTTTCTGCTTGTTATAACTTCCTCGATTTTAAAAACCATTTAGCGAGAAAAAACAGCCAAAAAAAACCAACAACATGACTGGAAAAACAAGGTAATTTATATTGAAAAATTATTGTTATTACGCACAAATCGTTTATTATTAATTTTTATGTACAATTTACAGACATCTACCATATATTAATAAAATTTTTGCAAAAAAAAATAAAAATAAAATTAATACGTATTCTTTCTTTTGGTGTCTAAACAAAATTTGCGTGCTCATAAAAAATAAAAAAATAAAAAATTAAAAACACACAGTCTACAAAAACCAACAGAAGGTTCATTAATGTCTTTCAAACAAAGCCAGCCCCCTTGCATTAAGCTGATACTGGCATAAAAATAGTCGCATATAAAACTCATAGTGCAGTGGATGTTACTTTATTATAGTCACGTGACTCACACCTACACATATTGCCCAGACTGATAGATATTACTTACATACTTGCAACACAGGTTAATCGTTCTACAAACTCTGTATTTTAATTTTTACTGTGTTTGCAGCTCAAGCGGAAATTGTATCATCTATGTTCGTTTCATTTTTATATTTTTTGTAAATATTTTTTATGTTTACCTTAAACGCGTGTTAGTCTCATTTAGTCTAAATAATGACATGGTACTAAAATATTGTTAAGAGTTAAACTAAGCGCACACATTTTTTTTGTAGCTAAATATTAGTCTAAGGATGTGCCTCTAATAGAAATAGAAAAAAATAATTTAATACATTTTATTAATAATAAAGTACTATAACAAAAGGCATGCAATACAAATCGTTAATAATAAAAAATATAAAATTTTTTTAGCTACATGACTTTTCGAAAGTTCACCCTATTTTTTGACATGTCATGCCCACCACATGACACTTGTCAAGAACCATTAATTTGTTTAATTTAAAACAAACAAGTTAACTATTCACCCCGACTGTTTGTATGAAGTGTACAAGACGTCCCCATTTTTACAATATACATGCACCAATACTTTTTTAGCCTTCAATGATCCAAGTGATTGATATATAGCAATAATAAAAATAAATACTACAAAATATTAAAACGTTCTGGATCTTCTGTCGATTATTCAAGATATGCTGTAAGTCGAGCTGAATATACGAGAGTAAATAAATTATGCTATGCAATTTACTTAAATAAAATTAAAAATAATATAAAATATGATCCGAAATCATTCTACAATTTTATTAATGCAAAAAAAAAGAACAACTGGTTATCCTGCATAGATGAAATTTAATCAAAATGAATCATGTGATGTAACTTGTATAAGTAATATGTTCGCTGATTTTTTTTCTACCACTTATTCGAATGTTGCTTATGATAAAACTTGTAGTTATCCGTTTTCGTTAGCAGAAAATCAGGCTATATCAATACCGTTTTTCGATAACCAAACTGTCGCAAATGTTCTAAAAAAAAGCTTAAATTCTCTTACAAATATGGCCCTGATAGAATTCCGAGTAGTATTTTGATAGCATGTGCAGAAGCCTTATCTATTTCTTTAACAGTGTTTTTTAATACATCAATTAAATTTGGGTATTTTCCGAAAATTTGGAAGGAATCGTTTATTGTTTCATTGCTTAATTCAGGCACTAGATCTGATGTTGAAAATTATCGTGCTATTGCAAAATTCAGTACTAACCTAAACTTTTTGAAAAATTAATAACATTTAATTTATATTATCAAGTCTCAAACATTATATCTCCATATCGACACGGATTCAAAAAAGGCTGCTCTACCACAACAAACCTTCGTCAACTAACAATTGCAATCAATCGTGGTTTTTTCATAAGGAATCAAACAGATGTTATCTACACTGATTTCAGCAAAGCTTTTGATAAAGTCAATCATTTTCTTTTGGTAAAGAAACTTCAATTAACAGGATTTACAGATCTGACCTTTAAGTGGATTTCATCTTATTTATCGACCATCCTTTTTAATAAAACGTTTTCAAGAAAAATAAATGTGCTATCAGGAGTACCCCAAGGCAGCCACCTTAGACCTCTATTGTTCCTGCTTTTTATAAATTATTTGCCTGGAGTTATAAAATTTTTAAATGTTCTTATGTATGCTGATGATGTTAAAGTTTTTTTAACTTACAACCATGTGTTAGATCATCAACGTCTTCAAAATAATCTAAATTGTTTTTATGAATAGTGTGAAGCAAACCTAATGGAGCTAAATTTAAAGAAGTGTAAACTAATGTGATTTTCAAGAGATAATCCAGATACAGTAAATTACTTCCTAGGATCAACTTAATATAGTTGATTACTTCCTTGATCTTGACCCCAAACTGAGCTTAAATTCGCATATAACGTTTATGATAAATAAAGCTAGAGGCACACTTGGCTATATAAAACGCTGGGCAAAAGAGTTCGATGACCCGTATGTTACAAAAACCATATATATGTCACTTGTTAGGCCGATTCTTGAGTATGGATCAATTATATGGGACCCCATTTATCAAACGTATTCTAATTCAATCGAATGCGTACAAAAACAATGCCTGCTCTTCTGTCTTCGTGGATTACATTTCAACCCACTAACCATGCCTTCATACTCAGCTCGATTCGCGCTGATAAAACTCCCTACTTTAAAAAGTCGTAGAATCAATGCTGAATGTGACGTTTATTTTAAACATTATTAATGGTGATATCTGCGCTGGTTTTTTAATTAATAAGATTTCATTTAATATTCCTCAACGTTCATCTCGAAATTTCATCCCGTTATCTGTCAAATTTGTCAGAACGAATTATGGCGATGCTGACCCTCTTAGAAGAATGTGTAACAACTTCAATCAATTATATAGATTTTTCATTGGAACCAAAGTCAATAAGTAGATTAATAATTGATTTTCTAAATTGATTTACAGTAAAATAAATGTAATCTAATCAAATGTTAGCTCATAGTCTATTTTATTAAAGTGTAAATTTGAATTTGTAAAATGCCTGTAAGGAAAAATCCATAGACAATTAATAAATAAATAATAAAAAAGACCTTTATTATAAAATTTATCGGGGTTCAAGTTTTTAAATCGAAAATTCTTTATTTACTATTTTTAAATTTAAAACTTTTATTATCAAAAAAGTTGTTTTTGGGAATACATAATTTTTTTCATTAAAATATTTTATTTATTGTGCTTAATTCCCTTTTTTTATAATTGATAAAATAAATACCGAAATTTATTGTTTTTTATTACGTATTTTCTATTACGTATGGTCAAATATGGACCAACTCTCATAAGGTTTGCTAATGTAATTATGGATGCAGTGAAATATTGTTGGACTGAATTCATCCAAGTCTTAAGGACAACATTTGTAACATTGCTAAGTGAAAAAATGGTGCAATTCTTATCACTTCCAAATGCTTTGTCATTATGATAATATAAGCCAGAGCCCGATAATAAAATACTACACAGTACTTATTTTTTTCTCTTTTTACTCACAGCTAAATAATTATATTCATATCTGGAATAATACGAATAAATTAGTCTCGCATTTGCTGCTTACATTTAATGCTACCATTTAAGTACATTAAAATTTTTTTTATTTTTTAAAGTGTTATTTAAAATAGTGTAGATGAGATAAATAAATATTTTTCAGTTAAAAAAAATTGTTTACATATAGCGAATTTTGGAATTATATATTAATATAGTCAGAAAGGTTACTTTTCAACACTTTATACATTGAGCCAACGGTAACCTTGGCCTTTTTGAAGGGCTCAATACTTCTTTCTAAAAGATTCGCTTCGTATGATATCCTGCCTTCAGAAGAATGCCTTCTAGAAGGTATATATTTACTGTTAAAGGCCTTCCATAATATTCAGTACCCATTCGCTACTCCCTTCTTTAAGAAGGGAGAAATGAAGTTGTTCAGTTTTAATATTTGTAATCCCCTCATTAGGAAGGAAGCGAATTCGTTATTAAAGGGAGTGCGGAAGGTGTTGCTCCTACTGACAACCTGCGTAAAAATAAACAAGTATGGAATGCGGCGAGGAGGGCTTGTGTCTACTAAATAATGCCTTATATTAGGCCTCTTTGCTCATTCTTCTTACCGCTGGGGTGTTATTGTCTCATTAAAACTACTAAAATATTTCAGCTTATTGCACTTGTTCAACAATACTGTAGTAACTCAATAGAAGCAAAACTATTTTTCACTCTACATAAAATGCATATGAAAAAGAGTTTTTAAGCCCACCGTTTTATTACCAAAATAAGAAGACAAAATAGCACGATGTTTTTACAGCTTTTAGGTATAAATATTACGTATCGATTTTTTCCCAAAAGTTAAAAAATAAAAATTTTGAGTTAATACACTATTTTTGAACAAGCGCGGTATGTACATATGTGTTTTCCAGGCTCTGATATTAACATCCCAGCGGAAATTTGGCAAGCCCTACCGCTTGTCAGGCCTTTAATATGGTTTACAATTTCATTCTCAATGAACTTTTACTAATTCCACTCTGTCTTCTATGAAAAGATTTTTTAGAATTTCTTTTATAAAATATTTTGCAAATTCAAATTTTTTACTTTTTGTTGTAATCACAGTAAAAAGCTTTTTATCAATTAAAAAAATGGTTTAAAAAGTATTTAAATTTAATTAATTTATCAATTATTTTTTTAGTTGAAAGAAAAATAAAAATATAATTTTGATTAAATTAATATTTAAGTGGTTTTGAAATAATTAAATAATTTAATTAAATATCAAAAAATATTAATTGATTTTTTCGTTTAAAATAAAATAATTTAAACTTTTAGAATTGTTGTTGGGAATTGTCAATACTTAATTAATTAAATTAACACATTGTTTACAAAGTTTTTTGATAATTTTTATTAACTAAAATTAAAAATATCATTCATTGAATAAAAAATATTTATATAAAAAATATATATACAATTTTATAATTTTTAGTAGTCAATATAATAATTTTGGTAATACGTGCAAAATCAACAACAAGTTTGCTTAATATAAGGAATTTGGTAAAAATTTGCTGATTAGAGACAATTTTTTATGTTTTATGTGATTTGTGAGTAAAAATAAGGCCTGCCATAATCATTCTCTTAGTCGGTGTTTGGAAATGTGTTGAAATTACTTCTCAAATATTAAAAAAAATACTTAACATCAACAGCTATTAATTAACTCACTTCGCATTATAAGCAACAACAATTGTGCTGTTTATGAAGAAATTCTTAGGCTGAGTTTTTGAAATCTCAGTAAAACTAGGCTTAGTTAATCTGAAAATTTTGACTGAACAACTTCGGGTTGCTTAAAATGTTGGTCTTTATTGAAGTTATAAAACAAAATCAAATTTCGCCGGAAAAATCCGAGTTACAGATTACGTTAAACTAAGTTTAAATTTAATCCCATCTCGAAAACCAGGCATTAATGATTTTAGAGGTCTTCTAAATGTCCTCAAAAAAGAAGCGAGAAGGCAGCAAAGAGGACTTCAAAAAAGTTTTTAGCCGCATTCCTACTAAATTTACGACGTGTCCTTCAAAAAATATATAAGAATTAAGTCTTGTCTCAGCATAATAGTTTTTGTTAATAATGTGAAGTAAGTAAATTCATAACTACTGAGTATTTTGAAAAAAAAAAAAAATGAGAAGTATTTCCTATACATTCTCATTTTTGTAACTTCTAAGAGGACGACTCTATCAGGCGTTTTCTTCGAATCGAACTTTGAATTTGTAAATTATTATAAAAAGAGATACTTAAAGACCTTTTCAGTAATGCGTTTGTAAGCCTTCTAAAAGGTCTGAAAAGTGGAAGTGCTTGCAATATTTCGCGTTGTGAAAATTCTCGCCATTTTTTTTAATTAAAGCATTAATGAAAATTAAAATCAGTTTTAATTAAAAATTTAATGAAGTGAATTAAACGTTCTGCAGAAAATGTTGTTAATATTAAAATATATTTAACTGATATTAGTAATTTGTTAACAAATGCCAATTTAATTAATTTTTAAATTAATATCACAAATGTTTTAATTGAAATCGATTTTTATTTTTTCTGTGATATAAGAAGCCCTCCAAGAAGATGCGAAAGGGGTCGGCCCCCACTCTTGTTCGATTTGATGTGGAATTACCCGCTTATTTCCTTTACGTTGAAAATTTTTTCATATCAAATTTTTTGAATGTTAAAAAATGTTTAAGAAAATTTTTTTCAAGTGAGGTGAAGTATTTTACAAAATAACCACCCTCTTAGTCAGTGGTGCTAATGAAGAATTTAGAAATTACACACGACTGAGTACCAAATTTCACATTTGTAGCAAAATTACACACACAAAGCGATAAAGTCGCTTTGCTAGTTTGGATTCGCCTTGAAAAGCCTTATTGATATTCCTTATTTACAATTAAGTTGTTAGGCTTACAAAAAAGCAAAGCTTACCAATTGCTGCAGTAAGAAAGAACTGCAGAAAAAGGTTTTTGTACAAGCCTAAGCAAGATAAATTTCAAAAATTCGCTGTGAGTGGTTCTGTATGATTCAACAAACTTATTGACTTAAGGTTCTTATTGACTTCACAATATTACTGAGTACTTTATAACTAAAAATTATTGTCGTTTTACTCCACACTATGCAAAAAGTTGCGCAATTTAAAAAAAATTATATGACTCAATTTTTAGTGCAAATTTATTTTTTATTTAATAAAATATTACGCCCTTACTTCTTAAATTCTAAAATCTCTAGATTTTCTTTAATAGCGCATTTTGAGATAAGCGTGGTTAATGTTTTTGATGACAAAATAACGACACATTCTCTTCAAACGGGTAAAGTATTAAGTATATAAAGAGGAATATTATACAAATATATTAACACAAAAGTTAAACTCACTATGTATCAAACGTTGATTAGACCAATACTTACATATGGATGCCAGATTTGGTTTAACATATCACCTTCTTACATGGAAAAAATTAGAGTCTTCGAGCGAAATTCTTTAAGATCTTGTACATCATTATTTAGATCAAAAACAAGTAATTATAAAAAATATGTCTCAAACAAAATTTTGTACAATGCATCAAATATAATACGAATTGACAATTTTATAATAAATTTAATAAGAAATCATATACTAAGATGTATGTCATGTGTTGAAAATAACATCATTATGGCTTCATACTACGCAAATGAAGAATATGTAATAAATACTCTGAAAATCGGGTTTGTTCCCCCAGAGGCATTTTTGTTTCTAGATAAAATTAAATTCATACAAAATGAATATGCAGTTCCAATATTTTATCACAATTTTAGAAGAGCAAATGTGAAAGCTGTAGATTGCAGTACTGAACAAAATAATTTAAGATATGAAAAAAGTATTTCTAATACTGATAAATATGTTTGCCAAAGGCAAGGTACTAATAAGTTTTGGTAGTTAAATGAATAAGCAATGTCTATTGCTTTCACTCCCTTGTTTTTTTTACTTTTATTGACCTTTTTACACATCAAAATATTAAAGTAATGTTTTTTAAAAAAAAATTTTTTTCATTACAAAATATTATATATATTCTTCATTTGAAGTAAAAACGTCACTGGCAAAAATCTTTTTAAAATATAAAATTATTGTACATATATTGTATTATACTTGAGTGCTCTGAAAAGAGACTGTGTATATTTGTATATATTTATAATTACTAACTATTGTTTATTATAGTTCTGTTAATGTTTCCAATATTGCAAATTAATAAACAAAAAAAAAAAAAAAAAAAAAAAAAAAATGAATATTATACACAATATTAAAAAAAACACAGCGAACAGTTCCGCATCACTAACTCCAAAATTTCATTTATTGAAGTAAATGAGCGAAATGTCAACAAAATAAAATCAAATTTGACAGTTTATGTTAAACATGCTATTCTTCTCTTGCTTATCACAGTGTTATCCCAGACTTACCAATACAATTTGACAGTAGAGTATTGATCGTCGAGATGGATGGAGTGTGAAATGAGGTCAGGGTGTTAAACCCAACTTTAGCTGTAATGGAAACTTAAAAATTTACAAGAACTCAATCTTCGAAAAGAAAATCTTGACTGTCAAAAATTAATGGAAAGATAAAACTTAAAGTAAAATTACACATAGATTACACGTGGAACTAATTACACATGGGCTACACATGCAAGTAAAAATTACACACAATAAGTGTAATTACACATGGATTGGCAACACTGCCCTTAGTATACCCTCATTCACCACTAGTGTTGGGGGTTATAACCACAAATTTGCACTTCCATCTAACTGTTTTATGTAAATACACACTAATTTTTTGGGACACCTTTAACACATTCAATCAAATCCATCAACACCTCTTTTTTTAGAAACAAGAAAGAAAAAAGAAAAACTTATGACCACCAATGTTGCATTTTGCCAACCATGTAAAACATGCCAGAACTAATATCAAGTGGGTTTTTCATTTCTGGTTTGATTTTATATCTCATGTTTTTTTTTTTGTTTTATGTAGCGGTAATAAAATTGTTAACAAGTATTAAATCTACCTGTTCAATGATTCTAGATAATCAACTTGTGTTGGCTGATATAAATCTTGTATTTATTATGGCGATAAAAAAAATTTAAATAAAATTTGCCACAAGAAAACGAAGAAAAAACTTATAACACCCCACACAGGAAAAGTAACAAAAATAAAATGAATGAATTAATGTAAAACAAATAAATCTGTTACGTATGTAAAACAATGACATTTCTTTCAAATATTGATTATTTTTGATTATTTCCTTTAATTTTTAAAGAAAAAAAAACGAGGAATGTGTTAAACGTTCTTTTCTTTTGAAAAAAAGAAAATAATCTGTAAATTTGTTAAGAAAAAATTCATTTGCACAAAAAGAATCTGGGAATTATTTTTTTTTTTCATAAGTTACTTTATTATATTCAACATTTTTTTTATTTTTCGAATTTATTCTATGAGCTAAATTTCAGTTATGTTTTTTTATAAAAGTTTTTTGTAATAGCTCTATTCCTTAAATTTTTAGGAATGACTTTAAACACTACCAGACTATTATATTGTATCTTCTTGTTACATTTTACCTAAGCTATCCTTAGGATAGCAATGAAGTATATTTTATGTACCAGCAGTTCTATTACAAAAAGCTTTATAAAAATACATAGCTAAAATTTAGTTCATAGAATAAATTGGAAAAATAAAAAAAAAGTTTAATAAATTTATTTTCTTTAACAATAAAGAACGTATACTTAGGAGCATGCCTAGGAAAAAGGCAGTAAAATTCCCTTACTGCTTTTTTTTAAATTTTGATGCTAATACCTTTTTTAAATAATTTTTCATTAATTATTAATTATAAAATAAATCATTAAATATGTAATGTCAGTGTTGGAGCAATTTTTTAAGTTTGTCAAATATTTGAAATTAATACAAAAATACAAAGAATTTATCTTAAAACAACTAAAAAAAAATATATATTAAATCACAATTAAATTTTTTCATTTTCTTTCAACTGAAAAAATAATTAATACAATTATCACAATAATTAAATTCAAATACTTTTTAAACAATTTTTTTACTTGATCAAAAAACTACTGATAATTTTTGCTGTGTGTAGAATTTTTGTTCGGAATTTGCAAAACCTGAGCTATATTTAATTTAATCAATTAACACATTGTTTGAAATGGCAGTTTCTTGGTCTTTGTTTTAATAAAAATTAAAAATATCATTTATTGAAGAAACTCACAATTTGAGTTTTCTACAATTTTTAGTAATCAACATAATCATTTTGGTAATACGTGCAAGATCAACAAATTGTTTGCTTGATTCTATGAATTTGGTGATAGAGACAGTTTTTAAATTTTTCTCTGTGTAGGTAATTATGGTAATTAATTTCGGCAGCATGACATATAAATAAATTTGATCTAAGCTGTATTTAAAAAGATTGTGGGCACTAGGTCGTATTCTGGAAGGGTATATGTACTTATAAAACTATGGATAAATACTTATAATAGGTGTGCACATAAGCGATAAATACTGTATAACTGAACTTGCTTTATCGGAAATTAGCGGCTAACCGGCGTGCGCTACTACGCTTAACAATTCTTTATTATTGGAGGGGCTTACAATTAGTAAGATAGTTTCGGAAAGACAGAAATTGCTGCATCCCCCCGTATGGTTCTATTTTTGGAAAAACGCATCTAAATAGGGATATATCCATGTTTACAGTGGCATTTAAATCTGTTAAATAGTTTCGTAGCGGCATTTCCTATTTATATAAAGATCTAACTACGTTTTAAGTTTAATTTCAATCGGTTTTGTAGTTGCGAAGAAATACTGATTGCCTCTACCTCCGCTAGCTGTCCTACTTTTTTTACACAACACGATATTTTTACAGCGGGTAAATATGAATATAACGTGCCGATTTTTTCAAAAAAGTGAAAAAAAATTTTTTGGAGTAAAGACCCTCTTTGTGATCGAGTGCGACGTAAGGATATATCTATATTCTAAATTTCAATAAAATCAGTTATATGGTTTCGGAGATGCAGAAATTGCCCCATACCTTCCCAAGTGGTCCAAAATCATTTACAAGTTTCCGAAAAAAGTTGCGCTTCCCAAATGCGAAAACAGAAGATTATTCGAAGTATCCGATAAAAATTTCTTTTTGAGACAGCGACTTAAAAGCTATAAAGATAAGAGATTTCCTTAAGAATCAAGTGTTGCCTGTGATTAAAACATAAAACGTAGGAAAGGATATCTTAAAAATGCCAGGTTATTACTTGATTTTTGTTTAAAATCCGTAAAGCTCGGACTGTTTCCGGATGATGTTGCTGTTTTGATGTAAATTGGATAGCTGTAGCTTCTACGAAAGGATAATTTAAATGCTCCATCGTGTAATCTACTGCAACTTAAAAAATGTATTTATCAATCCAAAAATTTTATTTTTACAAAAGCGTAAACTAATCTAATCAAAATTTATTTTCTATAGTTTACAATTGAAGGCATTAAAAACTCTATAAACTAGTTTAATTAGATACTTTTTTTTATACCCGCCACCTACATGAGTGGTGGATAAGCCTATAGAAGATTTGTCATTCATTTGTCATCGCAAGCTTTTGATAAAGTCTGGCATAAAGGATAATTACATGAATTGCAGCCAAACTTACCAGCAAACACAAGCTGCTAGATAGCTACTTAGTCAGTCGTCAATTTATTATTATGGAAGGCATTTTTTTAAGTTCTCCTCAGCTAATTGATGCTGGATCCCCACAAGGCAGCATTCTGGGCCCTCTTTTATACTTTATTTATACTCCGGACGTATACACCCAAACTTCAACATTTGCGGACAATACAGCTTCTCTAAGCGCACACGAAAACTATCATAAATCATCTCGTTACTTGCAGGATCATATATTTGTACTGGAAAATTAGTTAAAACAAAGGAGGATAAAGATCAATGACCAAACGATGCGCACATGAAACATTCACTTTGCGTCGGGAAACATGCCCCCTATTGAAATCAATAATCAAATAATACCCCAAAAATTGCATATAAAATACCTCTCAAAAATTCTGTTCTTAGTGTCGATTGGAAACTTCTACTTTACAACACTATCTTAAAACCAATTTGATACTACGGTATTCAGTTATGGGGCACTGCCTCGGCCTCCTATATCAAAGAAATTCAAAGGCGCCAAAATAAACTTCTTCAAACAATCACAGCTGCTCCCTGGTGTGTTAAAAACTCAAATATTCACAAGGATCTCAATGTGCCATTAGTTAAAACTATGATAAAGAAATATGCAGTAAAATATTTTTTAAAAGTCTTGAACTGCACCCAAATCCATTAGGTCGAAATATTTTAAATGATGGCGGCCACACTCGCTTAAGGAGAAGAGACACTCACTCAATCAGAAGAGTGATAAACACCTACATATGTGAACAGAAACCGTGATAACTAAATCTTTTTGTCTGGCACTGGCAGGACATAATAAAGTAAATATTAGGATAAGATTTGATTAATTATTGTTAGTTCATATTTAATATATGAAGATTCAATAAATAAATACTGAAAAAAAAATATATATGTAGTATAATTATTCTTGGTCTTGAGTAGGGAGATCGAACGGTTATTATTCGACCGGTTTTAACCGGTTATTTTAGCTTTGCCCAAGTCGGTTATTTTAAAATGCCCATTTTTCGAATATCGAATAAACCGGTTATTTTGGTATAATAAACCGGTTATTTTAGTAATGTGTAATTTATATACATTTTCCTTACTCTTGTTGTAGATGTACCCGTAATTTAAGTATTTCCTAATGAAATATTGGCCAAACTTAAACTTTTTATGAAAAATGTCAAAACAAAATGTAACAAAGGTAAAAAAACATTATGAAGACTGGAAATACAAATCGCTTATAAAAGCGTATGTTCTCGTAGAAAAAAAAACGAAAAACTATTCAAAATACTACAAAATCGTGCGCAGTTGAAAAGTAAATAGTAATTTGTGCAAGAGTATTCTAAATATTAAATATATTTTAAAATAAAAGTTATCTCTAGATATTTTTCGAATGCGATTAAAAAGACAAAGTGAGGTGCTTAAAGTGCCCTAAAATGATAAGTTACAAAGGTTCTTCCATGTCACGACTTATTAATCACCTTTAATTAGTATACATGCTTGACATTAATGTGAACCAAATGAAACTTAACTCCGTTCGAAGTAGTTCTAAGGAGATGACAAATAATACTTTACTAAAATACGCTGCAAAAAATGAATCATTTGGTGAAATATTAGCCCGTTGTGTTGCCGAGGACGATGCTGAAACAAAATAATTTGAGAGGTTTTGTTTGCATTTTTTGAAAAATATGGTGGATTTATATAGATAGCTTAACCACCAACAAATGAAAACTCATTCAAAATAAATTTGAAAGAATATTTCAAATAATAACTTTAAAAAATTCCTATATTTTATTTTCTTTTGCAAAAAGTTTGACTACACTCATAGAAAAATACGTCTTCATATTGATGATGCTCTAACATCAGAATTGTGACATTTATGCTGTTACAAATGGCATCAATGTGGCAAAAAGTGACATCAATCCAATGACGAACGTCATCCTAAGATGTTGTCATATTTTATGCGTCATCTAATGAATCATGTCATCAGTGTGATGACAAACTGTCATCAGTGCGATGACAAACTGTCATCTGTGCGATGACATAAGATATCATGTCATAATATATTATTAACATTATTAACATGTTTAAAAAGTAAAATTAGAAGCAAAAATTCTCATATTCTATTTTTATAAATTATTTATTTATATTTACATCAAAACCATAATTACAATGACTCAATTTGATGACAGTTTGTCATCGCACTAATGACATGATTTATAAAAACGACTCCGATTCGTAATTTCTGTGACGCCAATGTGTCATACCATTGATGACATAATTTAAATTTTTGACCCTAATGACAATTTGGCCAAGTGATGTTAAGGCTGACATCACAGTATGTAAAGTGTCATGGGATTAAAAACGAAGTCACTTGTCATAGTACTGATGTCAAAATACATCAGCGTTATTACGCCTTTTCCATCAGTGTAGATCAAATATCATTCAACAGTTTCTAAATTACATTATACAAATATCTTCTTACAAATAAAGTTTAGTAAATCAATAAAAAATTGTTAAAAAATTTAGCAAAAGTTTGATCAATTTAGTGGTCCCTTTTTCTTCGATTTTATCGTAAAATATTTGTTAGGTCTGATCTAAGTGATATCTATTTATTTTGTTGGTTCCTTACCTTTGCAAATTGTTTTGTTTCTATTCAAATTAACGTTTTATTTAAAAACTTATTTGATTTTTGTGTTTTTAAGTATTCGAATTAAAACCGGTTAACCGGTTATTTAAAAATTGCTTAACCGAAAACCGGGTTTTTTAAAATATCAACTATTCGTAATATTCGAAAACCGGTTATTGAAAAAAGTCGAATAATCGATCTCCCTAGTCTTGAGTAATTAATTCTAAGTCGATTAAGACATGACCATGACTCCGTCTGTCGTCTGTCTCAATGTAGGCAACTTGTTAACTCCCAAACGATTCAAACAAAATATAATAATTAATGAAAAATGTTTTCTCCTTCTCCTAAGCAGTTTGATAATAAAATGCAGCATAGTCGATTGAAAAGAAGAAAAAGCTATGGACCAAACAAAGGCAAACCTCTTAAAAAAATGTGAACATATATCTATTTTGTTTAAACAGTATTTGCAATTTATAGTTAGCTTCAATTACTTCTTTTTAATTATTTCTAACAATTTTTTTTTTTTTTTTTTATTATCAAAGTTGTTTTTGGGAAAACAATTATTTATTAAAAATATTGTTTGTTGGGCTTAATTCCTTTTTTTTAATAATTGATAAAAAAAAAAAAATACTGAAATTTATTGCTGGTTGCTTAGGCCAGATCATCATGGATCATCTCTTAAATAATTTTAGAAAAGCCAAATCTATCAGCAAACAAGACTACAGAGGGAATGAGAATTACATACACTCAAGCAATTTGTTTTTGTATTTTATGTTGGGAGAATTTCAACTAATTGTAGTGGGGAATGTAAGAAAAGATAAACTCATTGTTTTATTGTTGGTATTTTGTTTAAGCTTTGATATCGTTGCAAATAAGAATTTTTGAGTGTATGTAATTCTCATTCCCTCTGTAGTCTTGTTTGCTGATAGCTTTGGCTTTTCAAAATTTATTTAGGAGAACGTTTCCTGATGATCTGGCCTACAACAATAAATTTCAGTATTTTTTTTTATCAATTATTAAAAAAGGAATTAAGCACAACAAACAAAATGTTTAAAAAAATTATTAATTCTAACAATATATTGTTATATTTAACATTTTTTTTTTTTCCATCTATATATATAAAAATAAGTCCGTATATGTACGTCGCCGAACTAATCATAAACGCGTCGTGCGATTTCAACCAAACTTATACACTACGTAGGCAGTGGCCCGTATATGGGTTATATGAAGTTTGGTTGAAATCCGATAACACATGTGTGTGCGGTGCGTATGTGAAGTGAGTGTGTTTTTGCCGCAGGCATTTTTTGTACCGCATACAGCATTCATTAGTATTGAATACATTTTGGTCGTTTGTGTATTGGAGAGCATTGCACGGAGTGATGCAAATAGCAATTTGTTATCATTTCTCTTTGTTTTGCCGTGCGAAGCAGGCAACGGGCCCGCTAGTTTATTATATGAGCTAACACTGAAAAAAGTGTTTTATCAATTAAAAAAATGTTTTAAAAAGTATTTAAATTTAATTAATGTGATAATTGAATCAATTATTTTTTTAGTTGAAAGAAAATTAAAAATTTCATTTTGATTTAAGTAACATTTTAGTTGTTTAGAAATAAATGTTCAATTAAATCTTAATTGACTTTTTTCGTTTAAAATAAAATAACTTAAACATGTAGAATTGTTGTTGGGAATTGTCAATATTTATTTAAATAAATTAACACATTACTTAAAATGGCAAAGGTTTTTGATCACTTTTTTAATTAAAATTATCATTTATTGAAAATATTTTTTCAAAATTTTAACATTTTTAGTAATTAATATAATCATTTTGGTAATAGGTGCAAAATCAACAACTTGTTTGCTTGATATTATGAATTTAGAACAAATTTGGTGATTGGAGAAAATTAATAATTTTTTCTGTGATGTTAAGTTATGTGTTTTATATATTGTTATTCCAGTTAAAAAAAATATTATCCGTCATCTGAGCAGGGCGCTACATCATAAAAACTGGGGCTTCATATTGTTACGAGAGAAAATAACAAAATTTACCATAAAGTCTAAAATAACCAACTTTCATGATAATCGTTTCATAATTTGCTTTAGGTCTCATATAAAGCTCTCTACATTCAGAGAAAAAAATTGTATAATATGGTCACGATTCTTTAATTTCTTGTTAAAAATAGTTTTGTTGTAGTGAATATGTATTACAAAATAGTTGTTTTTCTGGGTGTACCAAAAAAACGTTAAATACGTCTCTAATAATATTGAGTTTTCACACATTTTTTCTATATGACTAAAAATTTAAATTGTTATAGAGATAAAATCAAAATTGATCACATATCCCATATGGGCTCGACTGTCTAAAAATTATAACTTAGCGGAGTGTATCAACGATTTTGTATAAATAAATATAGCAAAACTTGTTTGTTTTTAATAATATTTGCATTTGACCTCAAGCAATTGTAATAAAATTAAAGAAAGTAGGAGTTGCTCAAAATTATGCCCTCCTGGAAAAACATGTAATACAAAACCAACATTTTACATCAAATATAATGAGTCATTTGTTCTTCAAAATAATTAAAAACAGGGTAATAAGATGTACGGTATAAAACACTAGTTTGAGTTTCAAAAAACGAGTTCAACCTTTTTGATATCCTTACAGCTATCGGAAGCAAAGAAACGTGTTGTTAGATGCAAAAAACTACTTAATCATTGTCTATGCTAAAATTAATCAAAGATTCACCACTCAACAAAATTTCACAAAGAACACACGAAATATTCAACACATTTTAGGGGTCGAACGCTTCGTCAGTCCATCGAACAGAAGGTGGTAATGAATGAAAATGCAATTTCATTATTTATCATAGACGGTTAATATTCTCGTGTTTTTAATTTAATAAAGTATTTTGTTGGAAGCTACTAAATTATATGAATTCCTCCTTAATACCTGCACCGCCATATGTTTTGAAATATTTGTGGCAGCCAGGTTTGCGTGTAATTTCTTTCGTACTACCTTTTGCAGTCAAAAATTTATTCGAGTATCTATCAAATGGTAGTTTTAATTTGGGTGCATAAAATTAACTTAAAATATAACAAACCCAAAATAAAATCCAAAGAATATGCTTACAAGTTAAAAGTATTTTTTTCTTGTTTGTTTTTAATCAGGAAGGAAATGAATATTAAATTTGTTTTGAATTTTTTCAAAAACAAAGTTTTCCTTTTTGCTGTTATCGTCAGATGTTAAATAATTTTGTATTTGGTACAGATTAAGCGTAACACAATGATTAATTACAATTGTTTGTTTCAATGTGTATTGTGTATTCCGTAAAGCCTTTATTTTTCATTTTTTTCAGCAACATTAAGAGGAATCTTCTTTCGTGGTCCTTATGCTGCTGTTTTATTTTACAAATCACCGTGAAACAATAATTTTAAAAAGTTTTGACATTTTTGTAAATTTTTTTTTAACACAAAAAATAATTGTATAACGTGGCTTGTTTTGGTGTAAATATAAAGTAAACATTTGTTTTATTTAGAGACTTAGTTATGGTACTAATTAAAACTAATTAAATAAAACTGAAATTATGGTACATTCAATTCAAAAACTAAAAAATATCTTTGAAAACCCTAAAGAAAATGTGTTAGGAATAAACATAGATCAATTGTTTTGATGCAGCTCTTTTTATAATCACACAACAAAAACGGAGAGTGTATTATGCGTTTGTGCTGATGTGTGTATTGGCTTGCCAGATTGCAAGATTCTTGACATTCACTTAAAAATCTTGATTTTTAAAAGAATTCTTGACAATTAAAAACTTCATAAGGTAATCTTTTATAAAAAAATAACACTTTAAG
The DNA here is from genome assembly GCA_943735925.1 of Pollenia amentaria. Lineage (NCBI taxonomy): Eukaryota > Metazoa > Arthropoda > Insecta > Diptera > Polleniidae > Pollenia > Pollenia amentaria. Next base: position 177,495,531 of record OX031007.1, on the reverse strand, counting down.
TAAAACCAATTAAAAGCAACAAAATAAAGGGTGGTCCAAATAAAACGAACGCAGTTAATTGTAAATAAAACAACATATTTTCAGAGAATTATCTTAATATTTTTCTTATGATAGAAGGATCTATGACAATTATGTGTGAAACAAAATATCGGCCAAATGCTCGCCACGACTTTGGTGACAACCTCCATCAAATGGTCCATATTTTCAATGACTCTGACACATAATTGATGTTCAATGTCGTTATTGTGCTGAATTATCTCATCTTTTAGCTCTTGAATTATTCTTAACTTATTGACGTAAACTTTTTCCTTGAAATGTAACCAAAGAAAGAAGTCCAATTAAGATCGCCACGACGTGAGATAACACGGCCATTGAGTTGCTCGCGCAAAAGAGCCAATGTTTCGTTGGCTGTATGGCAAGTGGCACCATCGTGTTGGAACCACATATCGTCAAGGTCGATATCCTCAATTTCTGGCCACAAGAAGTCCGTTATCATCTCGCGATAGTGTACTAAACTGTTTTCCTAGAGCAAATTCGTGCAAACTTTTATGTCATTTCGTGCATTATTCCGCCATTTATGTTTGTTTTTGTATCAAAATTATCAATTTTTTTAGGGTGGTGGTTCCTCATTTTGATTCATAGTTCTGATCCTACTGAACCGATGTTGCTGGATTTCAATCCCAAGCTGCTTAGGATAACTACAAGCAATTTGAATCCAAGTTTGTTCTTTTCTTTTGTGTTTTTCGAAAGTGAGCGTTTTTTCCAACAGACGGACAGACAGACGGACATGGCGAAATCTACTTAGAATTACTCAATGAGCCAGAATGTATACACTTTATGGGGTCTTAGATGTATTATAAAAAAGTTTCACACGGAATGATAAACTTAGTGTACCCTCATTCACCACAGTTGTGGTGGAGGATATAAAAACTCATTGAAAAAATGTTAAGTTCTTAATGGGACTTAACTGTAAACTATTTAAAAGATATCCTAAAGCACTTTTTAATTATACACTTATAGAAAAGACGTAATAACGCTGATGTATTTTGGCATCAGTACTATGACAAGTATCTTCGCTTTTGAACCCACTACACTTTTCATCATTGTGATGTCAGCCTTAACATCACTTGGCCAAATTATTATCAAGATCAAAAATTATGTAATCAATTGGATGACACATTGGCATCCAAGAAATGCCGAATCGTAACGTCGTAAAAGGACTCATTAGGCTCAACTTAAGGACAAACTGTCATCTAAATTAAGTCATTGGGATTGACTTAAGTCAAAGTTACACATGTTTGTTTCACTTTTGTTGTATTCCGTCCTTTGTTTACAGAAGAACTCTCAATTATAAGTCACCAGCAGCATGCCCGGTATAGTTCTCGTAAAAATTATACTTTGAAAATTTGATGAGATTGAGTAAATAATTTAACAAAATAGGAAATGGAAATTTTTGCACAAAATGTGACATCGAATTGATGTCACTGTAGTCATAGACTAGGTGACGCATAAAATATGCCAACATTTTATGAGAGACGTTCGTCATTGGATTGATGTCCCTTTTTACCTCTTTGACGCCATTTGTAATAAAATTGATGTCACAATTGTAATGTTCGGGCGTCATCAATATGAAGATGCATTTTTCTATGAGTTTGCTTATAATTATGATAAACATGGAAGATTTTGCATAATCAATTAATTTTTAAACTTTAAAGCCCTATTGCTTGCAAACTAAAAGCTTCTTGAGTTCCATTAATGCCTCATTATTTTCTTGTCTGTAGCAAAATATACAATTTATACCATGCAATAAACTGTGGTCCCTGAAATAAATCAGCGATTTGCGATTTCTCCTGGCAATTTTGGATGAATAAATATTTTCTAATTTTGTTCAAAAACCATTTAATATCAGAAAATATGCACTTTTTACTATGCAAGAAAGCCTGTGGTTAATGTAATAAATCAAAGGTAAAGGGGTTTTCTAAACATTTTGGATAAACCCAGATTTTTCTGGAACAGGGTCGAACGATTTTTAGCACGATTTCTTCGATATAAGCTCGATGTTGTGTCTTTTTGTGAATCGGTATTCCTGAAGATGACATCCGATGAACCTCAGTATTATGTTCATTGAACGAGAATCTCTAGGCCACAAAACTTAGTTGACTTGTGTTATATGAGAACTGTCAGGAAAGCTATTAGTATAATTTTTAGGCATATTAAGAGAATTTATAATATCACTTATATTTCGCTATCGATGTTATTTTTTTTTTTTTATTAATTTGTCGCGTAAATAATTGGAATCGTGGGTTTTGCGTTTGTAGCCAACTTGAGGTAATCAACGACCCAGAAAATATAGACTTAACTATAAATGGTATACCTGATATACCCTCAATCAGCACTCGTATTAGTGGAGGTTATAAAAAAATAACTATTCTCAAAAAAATTATTATGTTTAAGCAATTACTTTTTATACACTTTCCTCTTTTTTCAAAAACACTGTATTTACTTCATTTGAAAATAGTTTGATACACATTTTTGAAAATTTCAAAAGGTTTATATGAAAATATTTCTCAACGCAACGTTAAGAGATTTTTTTCCAAAAAAACTTGCTCTATTTTATAATGCACTAAAGATAACTAATTGATGATCAACCTTTATTCGAATAAAGTCTAATATTGAACTTACATTGAATTTTAGGTATCCTTTTTTTCAAACCCTATGATAGCAATTCAACCGTTAAGCCATGGTCGCACTTTAAAGTATTTAAAGCTACACACTTTTAATAAACATTTGCTCGAATTTGTATAACTAATAAGCAAAAATTGTTAAAAAGATAGTTAAAGGTTCATCGGTGGTGTTTCTTTTTGCATTTATTTGTCAAATATTTGCTAAGTGTGAACATACCTATAGTAAAACTCTTTTTGCTGAAATTTAAAAACATCGTATTCTTCCACTAAAATAAAAACGTTTGTCATAATTTCCATCACAAATCTACTGAAGTTACTTTATTACTAAAGAATGCCATTAATAAAACCCTTTTGACTATTACAAATGAAATTGTATTAATATCACTTACAATAACCCATATCAATGGCCACAAAATATTAAAATACAACCTTAAGAAATACCGCCTAGTATGAGTATTAAGTATTGCTATCATTCTTTTTATGTTATTGAATTATGGTTGGGGCCTTTACACCGTGTACACAGTTTCATTCTTGACACATTAACTAGATAAGGACCACCATGCCAGGGAATTCCAAATCGACTTAGCTAGATGCTTTGTATTATCTCTATTTTTTTATGTTTTGTATTAATGTATTGTTTTCTTTCTGCTGTTTACAACAGTTTTCATGGTCAACTCATTTTCATGCAACAAAAACAACAGCAAGAACAACAAAGGCTTCAAAGGTCAGTAATGTATACCAATAAAACAATCTGTTATGTCTTTTGTTTTTATTACACTTGTCTCAAAACGGTGACACATGAATGTCTTTATAAGTAAAATCAATTTTATGGCTAAAAGAGTTTATTTTTCAAAGTATCCCAGCAAACACAAATACAATCTTTTGATATAAAATTACTTAATCATTTAATATCAAGCAAAATTCTAAAACTTTTTTCTGTTGTTCGGTTTTAAAATATAAATTTAAAATAAAATTCTCAATACTGAAGAAAAAACAAGTAAGATGGGGCGATAAGAACAGAAATAAATCTACTTTGTTCCACGCCCACTTCTACATTACCGTTTGCATTTTGTAGGATGTCTTAAACTAAGATGCTTCTGTATAACTTCGAAACTTTGGCTCTTGCCGTTCTCCAGATATACGGAAATCTATAATCCCTTTGTACGGGAGGTGCCACGCCCACTTACTCCATCCCGCCCATTTATTTAGAGAGATTGTGTGTTGATAAGTCAACTATGTGTACCAAATTTGGACAATATTTCTGTTACCGTTCCTTAGACATAAATAAATCTATTTTTGTACCACGTCCTCTTCTCCACTCTGACCCACATTTTGTCGAATGTTGTCTATTGATACCCAAGACGCTTGTTCCTAATATAGAAACTTTAGCTCTTGTCGTTCTCCAGATATACAGCAAAAAACTACAAGGGACTTATGGGTGAAACTAGAGACAGTCATGGTTTTTTGCTCGAATTTCAGCCATTTGTTGACGGATGAGGCTGAATTTCACTTCCCGACCATATGCGCCATTAATATATAAAACCCTAGTCCCCATTATATCTAGGTTCTTCGGAAAACAGACGGACAGACGGACATCGTCAAATCAACTTCGCTACTCATAAGGACCCAAAATGTATATACTTTATAGAGTCCAAGATCAATATTGTAGAAATTACAAAAAGAAAAGCAAACTCTTTTTAATGCCAATAGAAAAGTAATTAATATTTTTTTTATTGTATGACTATTATTTTTGTAGAGTAATTGACAATTTTTTGGTTCACATCTATATCATTGATATATGTATATAGCGGGGGCCGATGTTGAATGTGAACCGCACTTCAACGTCCAGTTTTTTTCTGCATTTCATTTGACATTTCTCAATTTCAGACTAACTCAATTTGAACCATTGAAAGATACGAAATCGAGCAAATCGTTAAAGTTACTCAGGCTTATTATGAAAATGGGCGTTAAAATCAAAATGCATATCGTGAAAATCATCTTCAGTGATGAGGCAAATTTTCACCTCAGTGGATTCGTCAATAAGCAGAATTGCCGCATTTGGGGGAATGATAATCCAAGAGTGATTGTCGAAAAATTAATGCACCCACAAAGAGTGGATGTTAGGTACGGCATCATCGGGCCGTATTTTTCCAAAATGAGGCCAGTCAGTCAGTTACTGTGAATGGTGTTCGCTATCGTGAGCTGATAACGAACTTTTTATGGCCCGAATTGGAAGATATGGATGTAGACGATATGTGGTTTCAAGAGGACGGTGCCACTTGCCACACAGCTAACGAAATAATTGCTCTTTTGCGCGACAAATTCAAGGGCCGTGTTATCTTACGTGGTGGCGATGTCAATTGGCCGCCAAGATCATGTGATTTGACACCGTTGGACTTCTTTCTTTGGGGTTATTTGAAAGAAAAGGTGTACGTCGATAAGCCAGCAACAAATAAACATTTGAAATCACTGATGCAGCGCAGTTTTGCATTTACCAACGTACCCATACTTGTACTCGTATATACACTTTTACCTTCGGGAAAGGTAAACTATGAGTAATAATGTGAATGAAAAAAAGATAATCGGGGAAGTAAGCAAATTATAAGTTTGTTGTATGATCGATGTGCTAAAGAGGCCAAGACAATCTTCTAATTCAGCAATGGTGCCGAATGTTTAGTAACAAATGTATTTTAATTAAGAAATTAAATAAAAAAATCACAAAAATATAAATTTACAAAACAAAAATTATTTTTCATTTATAGTTCACATTGTATTACAGTCCATATTTAACTTTTCAGAATAACGTTTGAAAGCAAGTTTTTTTTTATTTGAAAAAAATTTCTTCTTGTTATCTGTTGAGAAAGGGTTAACCTTCAAATCATTTTCATTTCGAATTCGAATCTCCGTGCTTGTTGGGTTGTGTTTGTTTGTGGGTGAGCTCATTTTTATATGTGGAGGTAAGTTAAGTGCAGCATTTAAATGTGTGAGAACGTTGTACATATTTTAAATGCGTGTACGATATGTTTTTACTCTTTGCGGCAGCTTATCATTTCGATTGGTCATTTTCTTTATTTTTACAGTTATTTTATATCTTCCCATGCATTTGTATGTATGTAGATGAAAGATTTGTCTAGTTTAGTATCCGTATTAGTAACACTTAGTTGATATTCGAAGTATTGGAAACAACAAAGAATTCCATTTATTATATGGCATTGTGGTGTCACATCTTGGTGTTAATTATGTCCAAATATATTTTAGTTTTAATTTTATGTTTGTGTTATGCCTTCTCAATTTTGTTGTTATTGTTTATTTTATCGAAATCCACTTGTTGTCGAATATTGTTTTGTTATGTTAATTATTATTTATTTTCAATTTGCTTTTATTTTTTCAACTTTGTCTGGCTTTTCTTTCTTGGTTTAAAATCTTAATAAATGTTTATTTTATCTGGAGTAGAAAAGACTATATTATTTTTTAATTTTTTTATTTTTTTTTTTTTTTTTTTGATAAAACCAACCTGGGTGGCTTTTGAAGAAAATAAAAATCAATAAAAAAAAGAGTTAAAAAGCAATCTTAGGGACTAAGAAGCGAAACCTGAAAGTAATCTTAACAAATGATCTATTTAATAATATGATGTTTTAAAAATTTTTTGGTATTAAAATTAAGTTCTTAAGATTTTTTTTTTCTTTTTTCTTAAAAACAGATTTTTAGCTATCATAACAGTCAAAGTTGTTACTGTCGTAAGCCCTTAATATACCCTACGCTACCATAAGTGGGGAGACCATTAAAAAATATGTATAACGGCTTAAGTCAGGCTGGCCAGTCGGTTGTATGTCTATATAAACTTTGGGCGCTAGGCACAAGTCGAAATTGTAGAAGTACTTTGATGAACATACGTCAAATTATATCCAAAACTTCAACCGATAACGATGTTCGTACGGCTTCCAGACTGCCTGGCTTGCTCCCCATGTTAACCTTTTGCGCAAAGTTCAGGGGTCTAATCACCGCATTCGATATCGAGTAAGCTATCGTATCGAGTTAACTATCGTATTTTTCTGCATACGATAGACACTGCATATCAAATGAAAACTTGAGAAGTGTTATGTCTTTGGGTTCTCGATACCGAATACTATCATCTCAAATTACGATACATTTCATTCGATATCGAGTGTCATGATGCCAAAATAAAAAAATGTCGATCAGTTTTACTCGATACCGTATGCGGTGATTATGCCCCAGCTCGCACATTTGGAGATTATTTAATCAAATTTAGTACATCGGTTTTATTTGTCATAGGGACCAAGACTATGGAAAATGGTTAGAATCCTTCAAATATTTTGCATTGCCCTCATACAAATTTCTTTCCGGAAAAGAGTCTTTGTCCTCATAACCCATCTGATATCGTTGATATTAACAGCACTTTTTTGAGTTTTGCGACCAAACTCAGGAACAAAAAAAATATGTCTTGACAGAAACTGTGTGTCAGATATTTGGGTAATATTATCTCGTTATTTATAAATTTTATGAGCTTTAATTAAAAATTGGTGTATCATATATTAAGAAATAAATGGTTTGCTTTTTATAAATAAAACAAAAATCTAAAAAAATATATTAAAATGTATTGCCATTTATGTTTATACATATGTTGACATTTTATTGACTATACCAAATTTGTAAAATAATAATATGGACATAACCCGATTAATTTCTCAGTATCTTCAGACTACACAAATTTAATTCCCCATCAAATATTTGCATAAAATATTATAAGGTTAGGGCTCCTTATCAATTAAATTTTTTTTTAAATCGTCTTTCTTGGTCTCTTTGCTCTAAGTACCTGTGATATATACAAATCACTTTTTCTGGAGATCAAAATAGTCTTAAGAATTCACTCTTTAGGAACTGTTTTTTTGCACCAAATTTTGATATTTTTTCTGTTACCGTTCTCGAGATATAGACCCTTAATACAAAGCAATATGTATTTGCTTTGTATTGACGGTGCCACCCTGATTTCTTCAATCCAGCCCATTTTGATAGTTGTTTTGTGTTGAAAGCCAACCTATGTGTATCAAATATGATCATTTTTACTGTAACCGCTCCCCAGATGTACATAAATGTAAGTTGTCTTTGTATAGGAAGGACCACGCCCACTTCTCCAATACAACTCACTTTTTTACAGATGTTTTCTATTGATAACCAAGCTATTTGCACCTAACTTGGATACTCTTACTGTTCCCGCTCTCCAGATATACAGAAATCTATATTATTTTTGTGTGGTAGATGCTACGCCCACTTAAACTTTTACAAATATTTATAGACTATGGCATGTGCCGGAAAGTCATAAAAATAAAAACGCTTTAAAGTAAATCTTATAAAAAAAAAAATAAAACAATCGCATTACAGTAAGTACCCAAAATTAAAGCCAATTTGTTAAATAGCTACTTAACCTTTTCCCAAACCGCTGCAAATATCTTAATATAAAATTGTACCATAGACTCAAACGCACAAGAAAATTGCTTCCAACACTCTCACGAAACTATGGGTAAAGAAATTTCAATGAAAATCTGACACTCATATATAAAATGGGTTTCTGGGAAAACTCCCATATCAGATATGTGACGCTTATTGAGACTTTATTTGAACATTGCAAATTTAATCGAAATCGGTTCAATTTTAACCATAATTTCCATATAAAACGTACTCCCGAAAATAGGCTTTAATGTCATAACTTCTTTGATAATGTTGGTATTGATTAAAAATTTGACGGTGATAACTTTACTAATAGCTATTTTGTAACGGCAAAGTTTGGTTTTAGTAAGTCCAGAATTGAGCATTGGCCCCATATATACCCACTCACTTAAGTCTTTTAAAGACGGAGAAATTTCATATAGATGTTGATATCTTGATAATATCTTGATACTAAAATTTTCCTTTGCCGGCTCCATAGCTGTCTATGGGTCGTGAATAGGGTTCACTGTCCAAAAGTTAATGTGAATACTGTGGTGTGAAGCATGGCCGACTATACTTTCTTATATGTGTTTTTTTATGTTTGAATACAAACAACGATTTTTAAATAAAATTAATACAGATTGATGCGATTTGTATATGAAATTAATAAAAAAAAAGGTTCGGGAAATCATAAGTCATTACAAGTTAACCCTGCTGTTGGGTTAAGCCCATTTGGTTCAATTTTTGATTCCTTTGTAATTTTTGACTTAGCTCACGTCGTCTTTTTATAAAACAATGTTATATACAAAAATTCAAGATTCTAACTTAAAACAGGACTGAGAAAAATAAAAAGTTACGAATCTTAGGTATAGGGACCATTTGGTCCATGGTATATTTTCTTTGGTTTTCTTTGATTTTTGTACATTTATTTAAGAAAAAGTAAGTATTTATTAGTTTGTTGTACAAAAATTGTCAATGCATGATTAGTAAAAGGCTTTTCGCTTAGTTTTGGAAATAAACTTGCTGCAAATGCACCCAGAGAAAAAATATGTTTAAATTTGGTCACCTCCAACAAAACTATTTTTAAAGAGAATTGCAAACATATTATGTTTAAATTTAACCATACTATTGTCACCGACAAACATATTATTGGTTAATTAGTCCTCCATCAAGAAGGCACAACCATATTATGGTTGCCTCCGAACATCTTTTGGTTAGTAATAACTAAAATATGTTTAAAATTTATAATAGCATGGTTGATTTTCAACCAAAGCATGTTGCTCTTAGAAAAGAGGAAAATACTATTGTTAATTTAAAAACAAATTATTGTCATATTTAACCATAACATGTTTAGAGGCAACCATAATATGGTTGTGGCTTCTTGATGAAGGACTAATTTAACAATTATATGTTTGTCGGTGACAATAATAGAGTTAAATTTAAACATAATATGTTTAAAATTTTGTCTAAAAATAGTTTTGTTGGAGGTGACCATATCTAAATATATTTTTTTCTCTACGTGTGGAGAATTTTATTTCCTCGAGCCCTTGAATTAGAGGTATTGTTATTTGAAAGCCATTGGAACTTTGTATTGTGGTCGTATTTCAGTCAATAACTATGCTGAGAACTCTTGTTCAGGAAATCTCAAAAACTCTGTTCTGCTGCGATTCAGATCACCTAGAGCTAATGAAACTTAAATTTCAGAAAATAGTATGTACGTATTCAAAGCGGATATATCAAAGATGTTTGCAAATTCAATGTTTGGCCATCGATTTGTTTTGCGTTTTGTGATGAATGAACCAACCATTTGATCAGCAGTTTCTACAAACTTAACCCTGACGTACTTATTAGTATTTTCGATGATAATTCTTTCTCTTGGAGGCGGAAAAAGCAACAAAAAAGCCGTAGCTCCAATAGGCTTAGGTAATAGAGTGGCTCTTGAAATTTCTGAATCTGAAATATCGGAGTCACTTTCTGCATTGAGTAGTTCTCGTATCTCATCTTTGCTCAAGTTTGTCATGTCGTTAGTAAAACTTGTCTGAACTTATGAAAACAACACACAAATTGAACCAAGCAGTGCAAATATTCGTGCTTCTTTACAACAAAAATCAAAAAAGGAGGACCCCACAATTGTCTTTTACATACATATTTGTTTAATCGGTGTTGATTAAAAAAAAAAAACAAAAAAGGTGAATCCCACACTTGTTTTTTATATAAGGTTTTTATATGGACCAAATGGTCCATTAACCTAACATTCGTAAGTTTTTTCTATCCCAACAGCAGGGTTTAATTAATTCTATAAATTTTAATGTTATTAAAGAAACTACAGCAATTTGTTGGTTCTTGGATAGTTTTGTAAGCGATAATTTGGTACCAGATTGATTTATTGTTTACTATTTGAGTGGTTTTTGAAACTTAAGACAGTTTTCGTTTTTTTATTTTGTTTGTTGCGGTTTTAGGGTGTGCTAAAAGCAACACTCGTTGATTAGCCGATTTTTGTTGGAAGTTAATAGAGATAGCAGGTCAAAGCTATCAATTAATCTTTATAAAAATTGACCTCACAGTATTTTAATTCGTTGCGGTGTTTGAAAAGTATGATTTTAATGGGGTCTATGGTAAATTATGGACCAATTTTCACCAAATTTGGTGGAATGTTATCTAGTCTCATACAACTTTGACAGAAAAATGTGCTCTAAACGGGGTTTGCTATGAGAATTTAAAATAATTGCTTACAAGCCTGCTGATGGGATCCATAATTTTTGTATGGGGAGTTCGTGGCTTAGAGAACCACTTTTTGCTGAAAATTAGCGCTATTGTTCACCTAATGAAACGTGCAATTTGCTTTTATTTATTTGTAATAATTGGTGAGCTTTAACGTCCTGCAATTGGAAAACGTGATTTTGACAACGCGAAGAGCGGAATGTTTTCTTTTATGATTTAACCAAAATTTTAGCCAGAAAGCGAAATAAAAATATATTGCAAGTTTGTTAATAAAAAATATAAAAAACAGAGTTGACTGTAAGCGAATTTTTTTACAAAGAGTATTAGATACACATGCAAAGAAAATTTTGCTTTTAAACAAAAATGGACTACAAGCGAAATGGACCTTAGAACAAATAATTTGTATTAAATTTGAAAAAATCTGCAAGTATATATGACAGTTTTGTGCTTCATCCGTTTTTGGCCTTTAAGCGGAATATACTATAAGCGAAAAGTACTGTATACGATCATTCACCACTAGTAGTGAAGGGTATAAAAATACATGTATTATTATTTCATTATTTTTTATTTTTTTTTCTTAAGACCAATCAGCAACATTTTTATATATTTTTTTATGCTGAGTTTAGGAATTCCCAATTAAAAAATTAAATGTGCTTAATTAAAACCAAATTGCAACAAATTATTTTCTAATTTGCTTTTTTATTCATTATTTCATTCTGAACGAATTAATGACCATGATATGGAAAGAAAACCTAAACGAAATAGTCATGGTCTATTACATTTGTACCCACACGCATTAAAATTATTGTTGCAGTTGTTTGTAGCACCATTACAGTAGCTTTTTTAGTAGCATATTACAACAAATTTATAATATCCTTCTGTTTTTGTCATGATCATTTCTCATTTTATTTTTTGTTTTTTTTTTTAATCATCTGTGGTAAATGTTGTAGTAGTTGTGTTATTTCTGTTTAATGCCAACGAAAACAATAGTTAACAAACATTATTTATATTAACTACTGTTTCAGATGAGCATGAAGAACATGTGAAAAAGAGTATAAAAGAATGCATTCTCAAAAAAAAGAATGATTTTTGCAAAGACAATTTTAATTTTTGACATAAAGTTAATAATTGAAATTAAGAAATTTAAGTCAAATTAAGTCAACTTCATAATGCAGAATGTTATTTTTTTTTTCAAATAAATTGAACAAATTCTTTTTTAATTCTGTTATAAAACTTACAATTGTATGTTTTTGCTGCACGTAGAACTGTGAATAAAACTGCAAAAAATAAATAATATAAAAGTTCTTCTTTACATTTTGGCCAACGAAAGCGTATTGACCGCAGAAAACAACAGCAATATAATGCTAAATAAAACTTCAGAACAAAAAAAGATCTACGAGTATGACCATTAAATTTCAGGGAGCATGACATTCACACGTTTAAAATGAACTTTTACGCACCCAAACGTTTTGTATACTAAACCGAGCAACACCACTCTGCCACCACCACCATTGACTCTACCATCAGCAGCCAACAAAAAAAAAAAAAAAACTACAATAAACAATACCGCACCTACTTTACAACAAACACGGTTTTATATAATAATAATTCTCTAGAAAATTGCAACAAACATTTCCCCCCCTTTTTTTCTCTACATTTTCCATCTTGTCTGTGGCAAGATAATGTGCTGCAATAGCACCAAGAACAACTTGAAGGAAGATGAACAATATTGTTGCCACTTTTGTTTTGTCTAACCTGTCGAAGGTGTTGACGATGATCGTGTTGTTTTCTTTTGGTATATATATTTGCTGTTGTATTCTTTAGATATTTTTATGCAGACACAAAACCGACATAAACTACGTGGCTCTTTAAAGAAGACCTTTTATTCAAAGATCATCATCTCTCTGCTTTATACAGCTTCTAAATGGCCAACAATTTCTGAGACTTAGAAATGAAATAATGTTAAAAAAATATTAAGAAAAATAAAATAAAAAGCATTATTGTTTGTACGTACCACGAACGATCGATTGCCAAGATCAATGATCATATTCTAGCCACTTGTAAGTTTATACACTTGTTACTGCGGGTTTGTGGTTTTTGGGACCATCATCATTATATCATCCTTTTCTTTCTAGATTCAAAAACTACAATGCGTTGATGATGCTCTTGTTCTCCCTTAGTTTTTTTCTAAACTTTTTTCTTGTTAATCTACGCTTACTTTTTAACTCTTTTCTTAAGATCATTCTTTGTTTGATCCTTCAAAGTTCGTTTGAAATATTCTTTTTTGGTTTTCTATGCATAACGAACAGTAAAGATATTTGGGAAATATATTTGATTCTTTAATAAGTTTTTTATGTTGTTTAGCTATTCAGCTTTTAGGATGTCCCATTTGATATACTTGGGGATTTTGGCGGACTTTTGGATTCCATAATTCCCAATTTGCTTAATTAATTCAATAACAATCGCATGGGTGGCAAAGATTTTAGCAGTTTATTTACAGAAAACCTTTTTCCAAGCTATCTACTCTTGAAAATTAACATTAAAGATGGTGGGCCGTAACGCCTTTGAATTGCTCTGTCTGGGCTTATGTAAGGACAACTGGAATTTTGATTTACGTGAATCTGAACCACATGGTGTGTTAATACTAAGCACTTACAAAATGCCCCTGTGTGAGTTATGGATCATTTGCACACACAGGTAGCAATACGAGTATATAATCCACCAAAAATTAAACACCCTCCTCCTGTTTAGGAGCCGCAGCTATTTAGCTTCCACTGCTATTAATTAATCTCAGTGTAGCCAGACTGTCGGCGGCGCTGGTATCTGACTGTTTGCGCCGCTTGTAACCCGTGTAGAAAAAAATTCATACCAGCTAAAATGAAAATTAAATGTATCGGGGCTCGAAGTATTAAAAAAAATAAAAAAATACAATCAAGAAAGTTTTTCAACGCATGTTGCACACATCTCTGGCTGATGTTGTGCCAGGATTGGCCCTCCATCTAGAGACTGCGTCTCTCCGTGACATCCTCAGAAAGTTTGGATGCCCCAAAATCTGTTCTGCAAAATATTACATTCCTCTACTTACCCGCCGTTACAAAAAAATTTACCAACTTGTGATGAAAAAAACAGAAGGTTAGATTGACTTTACAACGTTAAAAAGGCCATAGTCGGTTTTTAAAAAAAAAACATTCAATGGAAATTGTAAACTTTTTCTTTTAAATACAAATCAAAAGCATCACACTTACAATTTATTTAAAAAAAAAAAATTTTAAAAAATTTTTAAAATTTTACTCTTAAATTTGAAAAGAATTACAAAAAATTAAAAAACTAAAACAACTAAAATTTTACTTTATTTCTAGAAAAATGGTCGGCACTCACAGCCCTACCTGACACTCAAACGGTCTGCCATCAGTCCGTTACCTTTTTTCCTGTCCTAATGTATGGTATGTCTAAAAGCAACTGTACCCAATATATATATCTTGATTTCGACTCACTGGACCAATCTACCCTGCCGTGAACGACTACATATGCTTGACATCAGCCCTACTTACGCGCACTTTAAGCCTCTAAAGGCCCAAAGGACTGGAATATAACCGTTAATTCCCCTAACCAAAAATTTAAGTTTAAATTTTAAGGCTAAAGTTTACTATATATATATTTTTATTTTGTCCGCAGGTCGTATGTCTCTTATTTTCGTCCGGTCTCTAGGCAGATACCTTGGCAACCCAAGGGTTGGTGGTGTTTGCCGCTGGATGATCCCTCGCAGGTTTGACAAGGAAAGATGGTGGCGCACTCGGATGTGTTGAACCTTACGTTATTTATTTTTTGTTTGGTTTAAGTTTTCTTAAAAAGTTTAGTTTAATAAGATTTTCTTGTTTAAATTTAGATGCCTTTTTTTATTATTTTATTAACTTTACTACGTCTTTGACACTTATTTTAATAATGTTTATTTAGACTTTTCTTTATATTTTAATTTTGAATTGCTCCGTATTTTGTAATTTAAATTTTTAAGCAAAATCACCACAAAAATAAAATAAAAAAAAAAAAAAAGTTTCAAATAAACTTTTAAATTCTAATTCTTTTTATGCCAGTGGCCACTTGTCATACTTTTAGCTAAAAAAAATAAATAAATCGACATGTTCTATTTGTGTCCCTAAAGGTACGGTCACATATGGCAAATATTAGCCCCAAATATGTTTGCCTTTATTTGTCAAATTTTTTTTCAAAACAATGTAGGTTTCATTTTGTGGTCACACTGCTCACATTTATTTGCTCATATTTGTTTGCTCGAACAGATGTCAAATAGCGGCAAACACACATATTAGCAAACATGTTTTCCATATGGTCACACTTAAAAAAATATTTGCCGAAGCAAAATATTTGACCAAACTGTCAAAATATATAAATTTATTTGCCAAAACACTATTATACAAATTGTGATGGAAAATATAGAGGAATTTCTTTCAATTAGAGCGTGTTCTATTTTGATCTGGCAAACCATCTGACATCAGCTGTTTTGCAAGTCGTCTGTTTGTGGAGGCAAATATATATTAAAATCTATTTACTTACACATATTCTTAAAAAAAAACAAAATTTTTAATTAACTAAAATACAATAAAAAGTGAATATAAATATAAATCAGTAAATAGTTTGCTAATATGAATGTTTTTATGTTATGTCAGGTGAAACCAAAAAGGAACGTGTTAAAGCAAAAATGATTAACCTTCTGTAATTGTCAATTTTGACAGACATGTGAAATTACATATGGACTTTACATCTGACAAACCCACCGCAAAATAAATATCGTGTAAAATTGCTTAAACATTTTTGAAAGGTTGAGCTTAAAATCGATTATACATATATGATTTCAGTGTTCTTTTTATATTTCGTAATCCATTTTTGAAATCTTAAAATGGTAATTACTCAAAAAATGGTTTTATACAATAAGTAGCATTTTACCCGCTACTTCGTTAGCATCTCCTTTTCTTTCGTGGACATATTACGACAAAGTTTATGTTTCTAGGTTTTAACCAGCTACTTTGTAATAGGTACGATTTTCACCTCTTAAACGTTCGAATTTCGAAAATGTACCAAATTTTTATTTGTATTTTTTAGATACGTTATGAATGTGATATAGTTTTTATTTTAATGATTATTGGTTTAAAAGATAGATGGCATAGCAAAAAAGTTTAAAAATACAAGTTTTACCCGTTTACTCCCCAAAAAGGCCGAATTTCAAAAAAGTACCAAGCACCTGTCCGCTTATTTTTTTTTTTTATTGAACAACAATAAGTACTAAATTTTTGACTAAAAAAAAATGTTTTGTAAAAAAGTACCAAAAATAGTTACGGTTTTTACCCCTTAAATGTCCGAATTTCGAATAAGTACCAAATTCGTATTTGGATTTTTTAGATAAGTTTCAAATGTGATATAACCCTTATTTCTCTTATTATGGGTTTAAAAGATAGGTGGGGTGACAAAAAAGTACCAAAATACAGGTTTTACCCGTTTACTCCGTTAAAGGGCTGAATTTCCAAAAAGTACCAGACACCTGTCCGCTTATTTTTCTAAAGAACAACGATAAGTATGAAATTTTAGTTTTAGAGATATAAGGTTACCGAATTTACCCGTTTTTACCCCCTAAACATTCGAATTCCAAAAATCCCGTCTTTGTGATCGATTTGGGGAGAGCTAGCCCTGGTCCAAATTTCAAGTTTTTACCTTCAGTCGTTTAGGCTGTGCGATGATGAATCAGTGAGTGAATCAGTAACGTTACAATTTTATATATATAGATTAGATAACTTTTTTTTCTTTGATCCAAGGCAGTAACCGCACGACGATTTGGCTACAACAACAAAAAATATTGAAAATCAAAAACGAATTTAATGTAATTCCAAAGTCATGTGTTTTTTTTAATAAATAAATTAGATAAATGTTAAATTTTACAAAAATATTATTACAATACTTTGTGTTTTTTTATTTGATTTTAGTGGTATTTTTTTTTTAAGTTGTTCCCAACAGCAGTTATTTGCTACTGTTTGCTCTTACAAAATAATTGTAAGAACAAATATTTGTTTGCTTAAAATACATGCAAATATTTGTTTTTGAGTGGTCACATTAAAAGCATTTTTGTTTGACACCAAACAAATTTATTAGCCCAAAATCAGCTGTTTTCCTGTTTGTCTCAAATAAATATTTTGTGGTCACATTACGGCAAACAAATATTTGACGTTTTTCGGCAAATGTTTGCCATATCTGACCGTACCTTAAGAAACCACGGTGACGCTATCTTCCACCATCTTCCAAAGAAAAAAAAAATTTCTTAGCAATGTTAAAAATACAAGCAATAAGTCCATTTTTTAATTTACATATACTGATCTTTGTCTACTTGCTTATTTTTCTCTTTCTCTGCATCTGCCAGCTGTTTCGTTCTAAAAAAAATATTTTCCATATTCATATTTTGCCAACCATACACTGCTTTATCATTTGTAGGGTGACCCATAACATACTGCGTGCTCCCCAGTGGTATCTTTTCTTTTCAAAGAAAAGCAAAGCTAACGTAAAGGCAATCATCTTGAATGACGGGAAGTAGTTCTCGCCAAAAAGAATTCTAACGGAGATCTCACCCATAGTCAGACCGATGCAGTGTCACCGATACTGGGAACAGTTAAGCACTTAGGTACAATTTCAAACCCAATGAAGTTCATTGGATCTCAAGGAGCTCTTTTATTTGCGTGCATTCCAGGCTGCATTCACCTTTTTTAAAATGTATGAGATTCCGCAGAAGCCAGTATAGTCATGCTTGATTAATAAATTAACCAAGCCAGTTTTCCGAGGTGGATGTAATACCAAGAAATCTCTTGGTGCTTTAACTACTCACCCTAAGAGGCGTAGCACAAGGCTACGTAGGGACGCTTTAGTAAGCAAAATTATTGTTTGTTATACCATAGAAGAGAAAATCCTTGCACCCGGCTTACGGCTGGCTACTCAGAAAGATTTAAATTAGCAATGCCGGGGTTTGTTACACCATAAACGTGAATATCCTCTGAACCGGTCGAAGGCCCACAATTCAGAGCAGCATAAGTTTGCGAAGTCGGTGTTTGTCATGCCATAGAGGAGAAAATGCTTGGGCCTGTCCGAAGACCGTCTATGAAGAGAAGTTTTAGCTAGCGAGGCCATTGATTGTTATACCAAAGAGGAAAAAATCCTTGCGCCCGGCCGAAGGCCAAAACATGCTTTCTATCGTACGTTTTTTAAAACCAAATCTGTACAATTAAATGTGTTATATTCGGGCTTAATTTCATATCAAATAAGTCCATAAAAATAGTCTTATTTCTGCACGCAGAGAAAAAATATGTTTAAATATGGTAACCTCCAACAAAACTATTATTAAAAAAAATTTTAAACATATTATGTTTAATTTAACCATATTATTGTCACCGACAACCATATTATTGTTAAATTAGTCCTTTATCAAGAAGCCACAACCATATTATGGTTGCTTCTAAACATGTTATGGTTAAATATGACAATAATTTGTTTTTAAATTAACAATAGTATTTTTCTCTTTTCCAAGAGCAACATTCTATGGTTAAAAATCGACCATGCTATTATAAATGTTAAACATATTTTAGTTATGATCAACCAAAATATGTTCGGAGGCAACCATAATATGGTTATGCATTCTTGATGGAGGATTAATTTAACCATAATATGGTTGTCGATGACAATAATGTGGTTAAAATAACCATAGTATGTTTACAATTTTATTTACAAATAGTTTTGTTGGAGGTGACCATATTTAAACATATTTTTTCTCTGGGTGTGTTTAGGGCTTTTTTTTATTCCGTCGTGGGTCTGATTCTTTTGTAAAATTGGAGACTTCTTCATATGAAATAAGACCCCAAAAATTGGGGACTTATAACACTTTGATTTTGGGGACTTATTTCATTGCACCGATCTACAAATGTTTCTTTGTTCTCATCTAAATTTATTTTAATATACTATTTATGAACAAGGTAGAAAACTATAATTTTTAAAATATTGTCATGAAAATTGCCAATGTTATTATAATAACAATATTTAAGTTTAACATTGATCCGGCTAAAGTTCCAAAAAAAATGATTATAATAAAATATTCCTGAGTTATAGTGGATCAAACCTAAGATTTTATGAAAAACTTAGTGTAAAGTTAATTTCTGCAAAAAATTACATATGAGACGTACGAGAAGTTACGTCCTTGAACGACATTAGTTGGCAAAGCCGGAGTTTGTTATACGATAAAGGGAAAACGCTTGCAACTGGCCTAAGACCGGTTAAGTAGACAAGCTTAAGTAAGCGGTTCGGGATTTTAAAGATCAGAATATTCGAATCCAGGACTATAAAGTTCGGGACTTAGAGACTCCGATTTCTGAGATTCGAGATTTAAGAATAATATTGATTTTAACATTTCCGGATTTTAAAATACTATCCCCTCTTTCATGTATGGTATACGTATGCAGTAAATATAACAGGATATAATTTAAATTGCTTAGAAATTTTCATAAATTGAAAAATAATATAAGTCCCAAAAAAAAAGTTTTTTTTTCATTAAAGACTTTTTTAGAGTTATTTCATAAAAAAAATGTCCAGAAAACGGCTTCTGTACATTTTTTCATGAGGAATTACTTAATTTATTTTTTGTGGACCTTTTTCGTGCGGATTTATTTCATGGCGCCTTATAGATCATAAATTAGCTGTATTTTTCAATTCATGCGTAGCGCCTTAAATTTGGAGGTAACAAATATTTCAAAAAAAAAAAAAAAAAAATTGTGCTTGCAATCAAAAAAATTGGTATGATAATTTCTAAAATTTTTATTGAAAATAAATTATATCGCGAAAAAAAATTTTTTTATTTAATTTTTCCACACAACTTAAAATCGCGATATTTTCGAAATTGCAACAATTGATTTTATAGTGTGCAATTTGTAGAAACATTAAATTGCTGGAATTTCACTACTACTTACTAGATTAGTTTCAGAACAATATATAACTTGGTTATTTATCATATTTTCCGAACTCTCAAGTAGAATAATATCAGTTGCTTACGTTAGTTTCCATAGGCAGCCAATATGGAAACATCTCACTTGGGTCCAACATCAGTGCCTTTGTAATACCGCAAATCAATGACCTGTCTGGCAGCGCAACTACTCCATAGGCGTCACTTCTGGTTGCTATTAATTCGTTTCCCTAAAGGAAATAAAAGTTGAATGAGTAATGAGACTCTTAATCTGCCATTCAGGCGAATACTTTGTTTGGCAAGCTCATCGGATATTTATTTACCTCTGCTATCTCTCTGCCCTGGTATTCAAAAAGGGTGATCCACTTCGAGGTTCCCTATTTTTTTAAAGAAAAAACACAGAAAATTCAAATTAAATGGGGAATGTTTATTATCATTTGAAATAACATTCTTTGGCATTTATTTTTTGAAGATTATGTCTATCAAATGTTGGCCGTTGCTACGTCGCAGATGTTCCACCGTTGAGTCCAATTTTCGCTGAATCGTTGGATTATTTCGACTGGTCACTGGCGAATGACACGCATGATGTTTTCCTCCAAGACCTGAATCGAAGCCGGTTTGTCCGCATAAACTTTAGACTTTACATATCCCCACAGGAAAAAGTCTAACGGTGTGATATCACACGATCTTGGTGGCCAATCGACCGGCCCAAAACGTGAAATTATGTGCTTACCGAAGTGTTCTCTCAATAAATCCATTGATTGATGCGATGTGTGGGAAGTGGCGCCGTCGTGCTGAAACCAAATGTCGCCCAGATCACGAGCTTCAATTTCAGGCATCAAATAGTCGGTTATCATGGCACGATAACGGTCGCCATTGATGGTTACGTTCGCACCGGCATCATTTTTAAAGAAATATGGACTGATGATTCCACCGGCCCACAAACCACACCAAATCGTTGTTTTTTCTGGAGGAAGTGGCAGTTCTTGAATCTCTTCAGGTTGCTCTTCGTCCCAAATGTGGCAATTTTGTTTGTTTACATACCCATTGAGCCAGAAATGGGCCTCATCGCTGAACAAAATTTGCCTCGAAAACTTCGGATCTTCTTGGAACTTTTCAAGAGCCCATAGAGCGAAGCGATGTCGCTTGGGAATGTCGAGCGGCTTCAGTTATGAAATGTCAAACAATACTAAACAAAAATAACATGACAGTATGACACGACTCACACGTGGTCTGTCAAAAAAAGGCTATTGAAAAAAGTATCTCTACTTGAATCACCCTTATAAGCGTTACCGAAGATATCTGCGCAATCTCAGTTAACCCTCTGCGACTGACGTGGTTGTCTAACAGACACCAATGAAAGAAAAAAGGGATTTTCTCCGCTCTTTTTCAAACATCGTTCTCACGCATTTAGTACCATCTTTATACGTTTCCATGAGTACGTTGGCGGAACGAACGCGATCAAATAGAGCACAGCATCGTGCTGAGCAGAAAAGTGGCTTCAAGACATCCACGTCAATATCAAGGTAGGTGTCTGAGAAACAATCACATCAATATTGTTGTTATATTTTTGAAGTGTCTCCTAGACAACATGTCAATAAAAATATTTCAATATTTTATATCTCTTATTATTTTTATTTTGATGGGTCGTTCTTAAACAAACAAATTTTTCTTTGTTCTCAGAGAACATCATCTGAAACTTTTAAAAGCTGTGAAGAGCAGATTCTGAGCTTTGGATCAACATATCCATGTTAGAATGTCTTATTCAATGCCCTAGATATAATCAGTTGTATCTTTTTATTTAACCATTAAAATTTTCTCATTTTTTCTACACTGGTAAGCTCAGATGTGAACTCAACCTAGTGAAAACCTTGTAAAGAACAAATAGGACATTTTGAGTTTTTTTTTTCTTTTTTCGGTTTTTGTATAGATGGAAGTTCTTTAGGGCCATTTTGTGTCATGTCATTAAATATGGTTAAAAATTAATTGTCGTTTTGTTCTCAAAAATAAATTACAGCAAATAACAAGCTATTACATTAATCTAAAATTAAAAATAATTTCAGAAGGTTTACAAAACAGAACTTGGAAAATGTAAGCCATCAAAATGGTGTCTAGCGTACTACCACGTCATTGGAATTGTTATTGCAAAGTCACGTCTGTCGCAGATGGTTACAGAAATTCGACATTCTGAAGTTATTATTGATCTCCGCTAGGCATGCATTATTATTTTATCTATAAGTAGGAGGACTTCAAAATTAAGACCTCACCCAAATCTTAAAATACATTAAATTACACATTTTAATTAAGATTTAGTTAAAATTGATTCATTAATTGTAAATTCTGTTTAAATTTGTGGCCTTTTCGTCTTAACGATCGGCCAGTTCACGCACTTTGTAAATCTGATCGTAATAGTTTAATACAACACTACACAGAGCAGTCTTAGCTGTCACGGATTCATTTGCGGCAAATAAAAAATGTGGCTAAAACCACAAAAACTACAAAAGAATTCAATGCGTAGCATATTTATATAATTTTACGTTCTTTTTTTTCATCGTTACGGCGTATATTTTCCAAGTTTCAATAAAAGATCTTTTGTTCTGTTGATGGTGCGTTTGTTATATTAAATTTTCGTAAGAAATGAGTTTTTATGCTTTTTGTTATTTGTTCCATCTTTAACTCGTTAAAAATCGTGTCTAAAGAAAACAAAAAAAAAAAAAAAAAAAAAAAAAAAAAAACCTTTTTGTTTTTCTTAAGAATTTTTTTAACCCAAAACAACCTACTAGCCGGATTTTTTTTTTTTTGGCTTTCTGATTATTTTGCTGTTGTGGCTGCTTTACTTTTGCCCTTGGAGCGATACACGTTTATACTGAACAAAAAAGTACGAGTATTACTTTTCAATGATGATCTTTCCAATTCATTTTTTTTTCGAATGGAGTATTTTTCCATAGTTGCGGTGGTGGTGTACGCAGCGTTATGTTCTTCATTGGTATGACCACTTATTTACTCTATTATGCTGGTTAAGGTTGAGGGCCGTTTTGTAGGTGATTATACCGTGGATTATTGGCCGTATATGTCTAGTAGAGTTTAAGAGCAAAATAGTGATCATGTGGGTTGTGCTTAAACGTTGATGATGCTGATGTTTTTAAATGATGACGATGACTATGATGCTGCTGATGATAATGATGTGTAGGATAAAAGTTATTTTAAGTGTTCTTAGGGCCCTTTTGAATTGAAGTACCTGTTGTTGCTATTAAAAGTACGTATTCTTCTGTATTACTTGAGTTCGAGTGGTTTTTTTTTGTGTATAGAAACTGCGAAATATACTTTGTTTTTATTACGTACAATTTTTTTAGTGCTTCCAATAACAATTGCGTTGGTTGTGGAACAGTGGTTGAAAAGAACTGATATTTGAGAAATAATTCCTAATGATTTTACCAGGTTAGGTTTTAAGGAGGACGATGTATCGAAGTGATACAACCTCATATCAATAAAGTATAAAC
This sequence comes from Pollenia amentaria, assembly GCA_943735925.1. NCBI lineage: Eukaryota > Metazoa > Arthropoda > Insecta > Diptera > Polleniidae > Pollenia > Pollenia amentaria. The sequence continues at coordinate 177,472,183 of OX031007.1, read as the reverse complement.
CTTTGCATCTACCGGGTCTGTTGATCGCTCTTTAGAAATATGAAGAGTTAGGAAGGCGTTATCGTTCGGAGTTAAGAAACTCAGTCTCCCGAAAATAATTCCCTAAAGCTTTCCAGCCAACGTCTCCCACTGATCTTAAGTCTAATATAACAGCACTCACGAGGTGTTAGGATCTCAATTCGACAAAAGGCCTGAGAGTGGCCGAGGAAGTATTCCAGCGGTTCGCCCCCCCCCCCTCTTTACACGCTCTACCCTCGTCAGATTCTACTCCTCCAATTTTGTGCAGTTGTGCCCGTAGTCCTGTATGACCGGTCAGGATATGTACCATCATACTAATGTCGGACTTACTGCTATTGAGAAGCATTTTTGTCCTCCTTTCATTTGGGCTACCCCATAAAATCTTAGTGGTTCTACCCACAGTTCCATTTTACCAACTGATCGTGTGCGTTTTTCTCTAGCCCACGCTTTCAATTCCGCTTTCATTGCCTCAGGTTAACTGCTCCGAGTTCTCTTCCCCTGTTAGCGAGAATATTGGCCATTTCGTTACCGACTATCCCCGAGTTGCCCGGTACCAATATGATACGGACCATACCATTAGAGGAAAATTCGGCAGCGGGCTTCTTATAGTCCAATAAGGCTGCGACTTAACCCTATTAACTCATAACGCCCTCATTACCCTTTGACTATTGAAAAATATAATAGCGTCTACCCGCCCCATATTCGAATCGATCCATCTCACACATTCCGCAATTGCACGGACTTCCGCCTGGAGACACGTGTTGTGATTCGGAAGACGGTAAAATATCTAGTTTTCCTCAACATAGACCCCCATGCCCGTCTTATCTCTCAGTTTAGAGCCGTCTTTGTAGCAACAGATTTTACTATAAGCCATAATCACGAAAAAATATTGTTTTTTAGGAGAAGGGTTTGCTAAGTTAGTGCTGGTTCAAATTCTCTCTAAAATATGCGTGCACGTTCATACGCAATCACTTTGTGTAGTCAATTTTCTTGTGCTTTACCTTAAAATTAAACTCATCTAGAATATTAAGGAAATAAAAGGTAAAGTCTCTATTACATTCGATTTTTTCTTTCGCTGTCTCCTAAACAGGTGAGACTTAACGAGGCAAACCTGATGTATGTGAACAAACTCTTAGGGACTTAAAAATTATCTTCATACAAAATTTATAAATATTTTTGCCCGTTACTTAAAAATGTTTATGTAAAATTTTGCCATAGTTTTTCACTATTGAATTTAAATGCGCAATATTTTTTGGTATGAAAGTTTTTTCTGCCTTAAGGTATGGCAACGATGTATATGATTAAGCTTGAACGACTATATTTTTTCATATTTTCATAGAATTTATTTTATGTGGGATTTACTGGGTCAACAAAAAAATTTTTTTTTCTGAAAGGATACTTGTATCATGGACTGATTTTTAAATAAATAAAAATTATAAATGCACAAAATATTTGTTTTAAATTTCATTGTCAAAGCCTTGGCTTTTAAAATAAATAAAAAAGCGTGTAATTTAAGTTGTAGAGCGAAGCTTCGATGTCTTTAAAATGATATAAAAAATTAATAGTTTAGTACACCCAGAGAAAAAATATGTTTAAATATGGTCGCCTCCAACAAAACTATTTTTAAATAAAATTGTAAGCATACTATGGTTATTTTTACCATATTATTGTTATCGACAACCATATTATGGTTAAATTAGTCCTCCATCAAGAAGGCACAATCATATTATGGTTGTATCCGAACATGTTTTTGTAAATAATAACTAAAATATGTTTAACATTTATAATAGCATGGTTGATTTTCAACCATAGAATGTTGCTCTTGGAAAAGGGGAAAATAATATTGTTAATTGAAAAACTAATTATTGTCATATTTAACCATTACATGTTTAGAGGCAACCATAATATGGTTGTGGCTTCTTGATGGAGGACTAATTTAACAATAATATGGTTGTCGGTGACAATAATATGGTTAAATTAAACATAATATGTTTAAAATTTTCTTTAAAAATAGTTTTGTTGGAGGTGACCATATTTAAACATATTTTTTCTCTGCGTGTAGTTGGATATGAAAAGATATGTTCCGAAAAAAAAAATTGTGCTAGAATTTCCTTCAATCATTTTAGTACGTTCTTACCACTGTAAGCACTTGTCGATCGTGCTGATCTTGTTGATTTCAAATAACCACCTTAAAAAAGTCGCTGTCGTCGTCATAGCAATTGGTTGCCGCTTGTTGCCTTTTCACGTTTTTTTTTATTATTTAGATTTTGCTTTTTAAGATTTAAAAGAAAATAAAGCAAAATTAATGTTGGCAATAATAATGAGCCTACAGCAGGTTCATTATATTTATACGGGTACAGGTGATTTTGTCCTTGGGTTAAAAACAGCGTTCTTTTGTTAAAAAACAAAGAGAAAAATACCTTTATTCTAAAAAATAAAAGGGTTTTTGTAGCAACAAGAAAAAGTCCATACACACGTATATTTTATTTAAAATTTAAACAAAAATGTAAACAGAAACCATAAATTATTTTCAATTTAAATTTTGGTTTGGTTTCAATTATTATTATTTTTTTTTTTTGTACATATATTTTTGTTAAGCCAATTACTTTATGTGAACAATTTATTTAACATCTTAATTACTTGAAATACCGCTCAACAGCCTCCTCTGCTCTTCAGCTCAAACGATCGATGTGTCTGGTAAAATAAAACATCATGTTTGGCAAGATATTTTACATTCAATTACTAGACTATTAATTTTTAACGCACTTGTTTATTTGAATGTAGTTACACTGTGCCGTACGTTCATACTCGTATGAGTGAAATACATTTTTATTACGAATCTTTAACGTCTAAGTGGCATAAAACGCAATGCCTTAAAGAGTAAAATGCACTTTATGGTCGTTATTGGTTTGTACTCAAGTAAAAATAAAATAAATAAAAACCTCAATTTGGCAATTAGTGTTAAATAATGGATTAGTTTTCGTTCTCTCGTTCGATTTTGAAGTTGTGCCCATGGTAATTTATTGGTTGCTAGAGTTGCATATAAATAAAAATTAAATTAAGCAATTTTCAAATTTAAATGCAAATGCCAATTTTTGTGTGTGGTTCGTTCCTTAAGACTTATATAACTTGGTTTACTTAGAATATTTATATTTTTCTTTTTTCTTTAAACACTATTTATACATGCGCAGAATATGCAGAATATGCTAATGTAGTTTTTTATGCTTTAATGTTGAAGTGATAAATGCGTTTTTGATATTTGAATAATAAAGCGTGTGCTTCGAAGCAAAATAGTTTTAAAACAAAATTTAAATGACATTAGGATTAACCTACTTGAATTAGTGTATTATAAATTGAGAAATAATAGTACAAATAAGCCAAATATATGCTTTACATTTTAAAACCGTTCTTAAAGTTTAAGGACTAAAAAATAAGTAAATCCTTGATATTAAAACTGTTTTTATTTTTATTTTTTTTTATTTTGAAAATTCATCAATTTATTAAATTTCTAAAGGATTCCAATTGTACGAGTAGTTGCATAATATATCATTTAAATGAACAGGCTGAAATTAAGCATTTAGCAGATTTCCAGAAGATGGCAGCATCAAAAACAGCCAGCAAAATACAATACGTCACTTCCCCTATGTAGATGGCAGCACCAAAAAGCGCACGTAAAAATCCATACGCCATCATAATCCGCTTTCAAAATGTTGAACTTGAAAGGCAGACATTTTTCTCATTCTCTTTTGAACTTGCCTAAACCTTTCACAATCGCGAAATTAATAGACAGACAGCAATAGTTCGTTTCCTTTTTTCGATACTTTTCGCTGTTGACGGAGATGAACATTAAACAGGCATTGCTACTAAAATTACACTGGTGTGAGAAAAATAATATGAAGCAATAACATGAAAATTTCTAACAGTGGAAAAAACACGTAAAATTTCTAGTACAGTAGCTCGTTTCTGTATTTCCCGCATTGCAAAATTTCTCACGTTAAGTGTGAAACAAAAAATTCCATCGTTTCTCGATTTGTGAGAAAAAAGTGTTTCTGTATTTGATTGCGAGAACAGACAACACAGATTCTGTTTTAACTGGAATACTTCCAGTAATTAAGTGTCAAATGCAAGCGAAACGTCAACGAAAGAAATAGATATAATAAAAATAGGGCTGCCAGATTTGTCGATTTATCGTAATTTTGACGATTTTTTCTGTTTTTGTGCTGATTTTTTCTGGTGAAGATATTATTCAGTCTTCGAAATAAAATAATTTTAATTAGCTTAGTATGATTATATATTCTGCACCACAGAAAAACGATATCTTTAAAAACATGACAGCTTAAAAATTCATGGGCAATATCAAAATTTCGAAGAAAAACTGTTAAATTTTTATTTCCTTAGATTATTTAATACATTTGTTTATGTGATCAATACATTAAACTATTACACCATTTTTAATCAATGCGCACTATAGGAAATTTTGGCCATTTTTTTTTTTTGGCAAGTTCAATATGATATTTTGTTACGCCTTTAAGCGATATTTTCAGGAAAAAAACAGTCTGAAATTTTTAATTGTTATCGGATTTAAGAGAAAAATAAAATAAATAATTTTATTTAAATAGACCTCAAGTTTAAGTATGTATAAAATATGTATTTACCCATGAACTTTACCAATTTTTTTGATTATGTTTTAATAAAAATCGAACAAAATTTGTCAAAATTCATTTTAAATTGTCCGATTTTTTTAAACAAATTAGCCGATTTTTTTTATTCTTTCTTAGGAAATTAACGATTTTTTCAAAAATTTATCTGGCAGCCCTGCATAAAACGAAAGCAATGAAGGGCTTAAAAAATTAAAATAACAAAATTTAACAATTGTGTTTTATTTATTTTCATCATTAAAATTCTTTCCCTTCAAATAAAAAAAAAAATAATACACATACTTGCGTACATAGATACATATTTTGTGCTCCATTTTTTTAAATTTTATTTTTCTCGCATCAATTTTAAAAGTAACTTATTTTGACAGTTCTTGTGAGAAACTTTTAGCAAAATATTGATACAGAAACACTTTTTCTCACATCCTTCCAATAAATGCTGGAAAATTATTTAAATGACAGATAATTCTCCCAAAGTAAATATACAGAAACACTTATGTGAGAAAAACCATTTTTTGTTTCATATTGCACTGTTTTTGTTATAACTCACTTGTTTCATGCGGGAAATTTTACGATGCGAGAAATACAGAAACGGGCTACAGGTAGCTGTGTACTATATACTCTACCTTCTCCTATATCACTATGTATGTAGAATATGAACGGAAAAACACCAAATAAAACTACACTGCACGATCAGAAACTTACCGAACGGTTACAGAAAACAAACATCTTGGTTAACAATACAAAATATCTGTGAACAAGCGAGATGAACTGGAAAAGTGAGCGTTGTGCCTCCCATAAAAGGACAATATAATTGTCTAAATATCTGGAGGTGGATAATATGTAGTAGAATTTACAAACACGAGATCTATTTAAAAAAAATTTTAATAATTTTATTTGAATGGGTGTAGCAAAAGTATAGTAGATATACAGTGTATTATATATTCGCTATCTAAAAGATTTAAATCATGCCGGGAATGTTCGATATAACAATTTTGTCGATTTTATAGAATTTTCTTTTACGCAAAATTCATAATTGTTTTGTTTGTGATCAATTTCTGTTCATATAATAGATTTTCAGATGTATATCAATCACAAAACTCAAGATTTTTTATTTATTGTGATTTTGTATCTTTTTATTGATTTCTGAGATTTTTATTATCTGAACCCTAAGCAATTCAGGAAAACATTGTAATTAATCCATCCAAAAAGTGCCTAAGTGGTGCACATAAAAAAAATTATATATACATTATGATGTAATCAATTTATATTACATGATCTATTAATATTAGATGACCTCTAATTTAAGTTTTTTATGCATTCTAAGCAAACGAGAAGTTTCGAAAAATGGTCGTTGCAGATATTTTAGTGGCAAATACTGCAATGAAACACTGATAGAGAAGGCGTCATAACGCTTATGTATTTTGCCATCAGTACTATGACAAGTGTCTTCGTTTTTGACCCCAGGACACTTTACGTCACTGTGATGTCAGCCTTAACATCACTTGGACAAATTGTCATCAGGGCCAAAAATTTAAATTATGTTATCAATGGAATTTGGCATCACAGAAATGCCGAATCGGAGTCGGTTTTATAAAGCATGTCATCAGTGCGATGACAAACTGTCTTCAAATTGAGGCATTGTAATCGACCTTAAGTCGATTATTTACTTACCCGTTGCACATGTTTGTTTATTTTTAGTTGTTTTTTGCCCTTTCTTAACAGAAACTCTCAATTATGAGAGACCAACAGCATGCCCGATATGGTTTTCGTAATAATTCTACTTGATGTATTTAAATAAATAATTAAAAAAAATATAATATGGGAATTTTTGCTTCTAATTTTACTTCTTAAACATGAAAATTATGTTAATAATATATTATGACATGATACATTATGTCATCGCACTGATGACAGTCTGTCATTGCACTGATGACAGTTTTTCATTGCACTGATGTCAGTTTTTCATTGCACTGATGACAGTTTGTCATTGCATTGATGACAGTTTGTCATTGCACTGATGACAGTTTGTCTGTACTGATATCAAAATAGATCAGCGTTATGACGCCTTTTTTATCAGTGTACACAAATGTGGCGTCGAATTGATGTCACTGTAGTTATAGCATAAATGGCGCATAAAATATGACAAATTTTTAGGGCGACGTTCGTCATTGGATTAGTGTCACTTTTTGCCTCATTGATGCCATTTGTAATAACATTGATGTCACAATTCTGATGTTAGATCATAAGTACATGAACATTCTGCATAACTTTGGAGGGCACTTAAAGTATTTACCATATTTACCTGATTTAATTAACTCGGCCCTTATTCTTTCCTAATGCTTAGTCTTTGGAATATAACCGTTCAACTTATTTAAACGATGTGAAAAAGTTATAAAACGTGGTATTTTATAACTTTTTCCAAGCGTTTTGCACGGTTCTTCAACAATTCTCTCAGCGACATTTTCCCAATTCTCATCACCTTCTTTACTGTTACTGTTCGTCGAAGATAATTTAATCATTATCATGTATACATATTACGCTCTTTTTTCCAACAGAGCACTATGGTCCCAAAATGTATTTTTTTCTTGCATAAATTTAAACAATCATATCAGAGCTTTTAAATTCAGCATATTTAATGGCCATGGAATATAAATAAATAAAAAAAATTAATAACCATATTTGTCGAAACCCTCATAGAATGTGCTTGTTGAAACCATTCTAATTTGTAATTGTACATCGGTAAATATGTTTTTTTTAAATATGTGGAAGAAAATTATATAAATTTTTTTTATTTTTTTTGTTATTGTTTTAGATTTAAGATTAGATTTTTGAAGAACCCACTCTATTGGTACTTCATCTTTGCACCCTTTTGCTTTCCAAACAGAAAGCATTTCGGTACGGCTAATCAAAAATTGTGCCAAAATAAAATGACAATTGTGGGAGTTTACCGAAAAATGCTGGCGAGTTATGAATATACTCTTAAAATACATACTTTGACGAACACGTCCGCGTTTAAACTTCCATGCCAGTTCGTGCCCGAACTAAACATTTGGTCCACAGAACTTATAGGTTATGTTGAGACTAAAAAACTACACAATACTAATATCAAGAATTACAACAAGGACTCCACAAAAATAAAATTCAAAAATATGCCATAAAACCATTTACCTTGGTCTATATTTTCCATTTTTTAAATAATTTATAACTTTATTTTTTAAGGTTTGCTCGTTATACAATTGTAATAATGTTTTAACTCTTATATAAGAACACTTGTTTCAATTTTCAACTTTGAAAGCTAGACCGGCAGTGTTAACAATGGTTTATTTATATATATTTTCTTGATTGCTTGGAGTGCCGCCATTAAAAAAATAAATTCACTTTCAGCAATTTTTACAACTTTTTTTAATTTTTGACAAAAAAATTGTTTTTGGGACCAGTGTGCTGCGTTAGCTAATGACGAGAGCTTTTAAAACTTAATTAATTTGGAAACAAAAAAAAAGTTCAAATTCGTACCGAATCTTGAGAGTGAACAAGATCTTTTAATTTGTATGCTTTATTTTATTTTATTTTATTTTAGGTAATTTTATTTTATTTTATTTTATTTGATTTTATATTATTTTATTTTATTTCTTGATAAAAGCTTAATTTCAAAAGTTTTGGTTTATTTTTTATTTTAAAAATCGTTTGGCTAGAATTTTTTTAAACAGTTTGTCGATTCGACGAAGAGTAACCTTAATGTACTAAAAAGAAGAGTAACCTTCCAGGGTTAAAGATGATATCATGATTCGGCATCATAAATAAAAAAAAACATTTGCCTGGCATTTATACTGCCGAAATGATACTCGCCTTCCAAACGTCACCAATTGCGTAATTTGCCATTAAGTACCAGCTGCATATGAGTTTAGCAGGTTTTTATGGATGCGAGGGGTGCCTCGGTGGGTGCATCGGTGTGCTAGTTTGTTGGGATCTAGGCTACCAGTGTAAGGGTGGTGGGTTCGATTCCCAACGAGACTTTGGTATGTTCGAAGTAATGTTTTTGGTTTAAAAATATGTTAATGATTTGACGCCCATTTATGTTCCTAAAAACGTGGGTTCGAGCCCCGTGGCAGTCAAGAATAAAAAATTATCAATAAATTTTAATTAAATCCATGTTGTAAAATTCCTTCCTTCATAAAAATAATTAACTGAAAATTAGATTTATTGAACTTTGGTCTAATTAAAAATATGAAAAATTTCGATTAAAAACCAAAAAACAGTTGAACAAAATAACCACAATACTAATTATTCCTAAAAATGCTTATAATTTTTTTTATTTTTCAAATTTTAGGGCTTTTCTGATTTCACCGATTTTTGAATGATTTTGGCTAGGTTTCATAAAATTAGGGTTACTTTTATGGTTTTAGAATGATGAGTTTGAGATCTTATAGATTTTGAAAGTTGTATTGATAATTGTAATGTTTTTTTTTTTTTTTTTTTGATAATTTTATGATTTTGACTATTTTTCTTGATTTAAAGAAAAATATAAACACAATGTTACCTGTCTATAGGTAACTATAGGAGAAAACATTTTTGAAAATACATACAATGTTTTATTGTCGGAATTTTGTTTAAGCTTTGGTATCGTTGCTAATGAGACTTTTTGAGTGTTTGTAATTCTCATTCCCTCTGTAGTCTTATTTGCTGATATTTTTGGCTTTTCTAAAATTTTTTGGGAAAAATGTTTCCTTATGATCTGGCCTAAGCAACCAGTGAAATGCGCATAGAAACAGCTTATCAAGAATAAAAATAGGGAATTAAGCACAACAAATAATATCTTTTTGATTTTAACATTTTTTAAAACTTTAGAACTTTTTTATGATTCTACCAAATTTTTTTGATATGGGTTGGTATTTTTAAGTTTTTTTTTTGTGATTTTTTTCAGATTTTGGAATTTTGGCGTTTTTTTTTTTTTTTTTTTTTATTTAAGTTTTGTAATTTTTTTTAATCGTGACGTCTGTTTTTAATTTAGTCCATTTTTGTTTTTAAATTAGAAGCTTCGTTATTGAATTTCGCTATTGCTCTGATATTACATGTTCTATTACTGCAACGATTTTTCATAATTTTTGAAAATATTAAAAATCGCAATTTTTTAATATCTTTGGAGATTCTTGTAGGTCGGATAATTTACAAAAGTATTTTTTATTACTGTCTAGTTTATGTTCAAAATTTTTTATATGACGAAATCATCAACATTGAATGTTTTGCTTCTACCCATTTATAAATGTTATCGTTTAGGCCATCGTCAGAATACATTCAATTGAGAGTGCAATCAACACGAGCGAATGGCTTGTGAATCAGTTACAAAAACACTTTTTAATTATGGTGAGAAGCGTATAGTAAGCATTATAAATATATATAAGCAAATAAATAAAACAAATTTCAATAGAAAATCTGTTTCAAAAACCTTTTTTAAACCTGATATATTTTGTATAATTTAGGCCATAAGTAAATAAGAATTACTGTTTTTTGTATTTTTAAAAAAATTTTGGAATTCAATAAAAATTATATAATATTTACAAAATGCATTTTAGTTTATATAAAAAATTAAGCAATTTAAAATTTACCAAGAAATAACCACTAAAAACAATGTGATCATTATCACATTTATCAGTATTTAAAGGTGACGTAATAAATTGCAATAAATTTTTTAGTGTCATCATTATTAAATTGTGGCCTCTTCCATATTGATCAGTGATCAAAGAAATGTTTATTTAACTTTTTTCTTCCCTTTAATTTTATAATGTTTTCTTGTTGTTTTTGCAAAATATTTTTTGTGCATTTCGTTTTTAAACAACCTGCATAAAAATGTTAAAGAACAAATATAAAATTAAGTGTTGTGTCATGCAATTTAAACGGAACCACTTCTTTTGAAATACACAACGATCCCTAAACGTTTATGATGGACACCAAAGGAGTTCTGGTTGTTTTCATTATGAATAAAAAGTTTTGTGAAAAAAACTTGAGGAAGAATAAGACAACTTTACTAAATGATGATCTGCACAATAAAGAAACAATCTAAATACATTGGAATACACTTGCTGCGGCCGGACAGTCATTGATCGTTGTTATTTATATTTTGTTGTTTTATGTCTTTTTTTTTTTGAAACAGAGCAAATATGAACAAGGAGAGAAGAAACATTTTTTGAAAGATAGAACAAAAAAATTGCCATTCAGGGCGAGTCAAACCACACCAACTGATTAAATAATAAATTAATAATATCAACATCAACAAGTCCGCTAAAATTTAAAAAAAAAATTATATATAACAGACAGTTTTTAAGACAGTCAGACAAACAGACAGGCATTGCTTTGAAACCGATATACGAAGGCAACGCACACACCCAAACTTTTAAAAGGAAGAATTGATCATATTCACAATAAAAAGCATATAAATTAAGCCGAAATAAAAGGCTTTTAAAATTTAAAGATCATAAAAATGCGTAACGATATCTACGGTTATGTCAGTAGATTAAATACCCTACAGAAGGAAATAGTAGTTCTTGAAGTGGTTTTATGTATATGACATAACAAGTGTTTTTCATACGAGATTTCTCGGGAAAAAAATTCCGCCATCCTGCACATTTTTCGGAAAAAATCTCGGAAAATTTGTTCGGGAATTCCCGGGATTTTTTTTTATTTTATTATGCCAAATTTACTGCTGATATAGTTGTATCAAGAAATAGATGTCAATTCATATTCGATTAGAAAGGCAATGTTTAATGTTCAATGCTCTAAAATTTCGAGCTAGTAAAAGAAGAAGATTGATTTTTTTAGAACCCATACAATTCAAATTCATAATCATTCGCAACAAACTTCGGTCCACCAAAAGGGTGAAAATACCATTTGGCTTAAATATTGATGTTTGACTATTGCCAGCCGTCGTCAATGGCGGTGGGTGTTAAACGAAGATTCCTGACAAGATAGTGTAGTTACTATTGAAACCCCGGTCCGTCATGAACAAAATTTAATTCATTTCATGTTGTAAAATTCCTTTCTTCATAAGAATAATTTAAAGAAAATTAAATTTAACCCACTTTAGCCTGATTAAAAACTAAAAATTTGGATTAAAGACCCAGATTTATTTTATAAAAACGAAATGTTTATTTCAAACTACAATCCTATTTTCAAAGCAATTTTATGTAATAATTTTTTATATAAATTAACTTTTTTGATTTTATATTAATGCAGTTGGCTTTGCATTAAATCTGTGGCAATAAGGAAAAAGTGCTTAAGCTGATTTTTTCAATTTGTAGGAGAGCAATTTTAAACTTTAAAGGTGATTTTTAAAAATTTACTACTACTTTACTCACTTCTCTGCGGTTGTAGTTTTTTATATTTTTAATCCTACATGTTCCATATTTCACAGATCGGAACTTATGTTTTTATTCCAAATATTATTGCACATTGAAGAAAGATAACCAAAGAGTCCTTTTACTTTAACTTTCTCAAAGGCAGTACAAAATAATTGAAACTTTCCCATGTGTATTTTTGAACGTGAAGATCTTAAGGTGCGGTTAACCCATTTTTCGCCGACCGGTGATTATAATCACTAGCACTCATACTCTTTTTTTGTTGTTGTTGTAATGTTTTTTCTTCTGTCAGTTACTTAAAATCTTATTTCGTTATTAGATTGTCAGTCTACTTGGTGCGGCGAAAAATGAGTCAAGCACTTATTCCCATTTACCACATAAACAGAAAAGATTAATGCATTTATAAACTTATTTAATAGATCTCTGAAATTTTCATTTTATTTTTGTTTAAATAAATTATATTAAATATTATTTTGCGCCGATTTTCCCGTTTTCCAGGGAAATGAAAAAGTCCGGGAAAAGAAAAACTCTTGACATTATTCATAGGCAACTAGATGCCTAGAGCTACAAGTTTACAAATTTGGTCTATTCACCCTTCACTACAGGGGGAAGGGTATTTTCATATGTATGTTTTTTATTCCGTAATATCTAGAATATTGATCTTACACAGAAAAAAGTGTTTTATCAATTAAAAAAATGGTTTAAAAAGTATTAAAATTTAATTAATGTGATAATTGAATCAATCATTTTTTAGTTGAAAGAAAATTAAAATTTTAATTTTGATTTAATTAACATTTTGGTTGTTTTGAAATAAATTTTCAATTAAAATTTTAATTAAATAACAAAAAATCTTAATTGAATTTTTTCGTTTAAAATTAAATAATTTAAACTTGTGGAATTGTTGTTGGGAATTGTCAATATTTATTTAAATATATTAACACATTGTTTGAAATGGCAAACTTTTTTTTTATCACTTTTTTAATTAAAATTAAAATATCATTTATTGAAAATATTTTTTCAAAATTTTAAAATTTTTAGTAATCAATATAATCATTTTGGTAACAGATACAAAATCCACAACTTGTTTGTTTGATATTATGAATTTGGAATAAATTTGGTGATTGGAGAAATTTAATAATTTTTTCTGTGTAGACCACAGAAAGTATATAAATTCTGGTTGAGTTAATGATGATCGTCTGTCCGTGCATGTATTTAAATAGCTTTTCCGGAGACCCCAGATACGATAGGGCCTATCTTGTTGTATATTTATATCACATATTGTCTGTGTTTGAATACTGATGAAAGAGCCAAGGTTTCAAAATCAGGTACAAGCATCTTAGTTATCAGTACACAACCTCTCTAACAAATTAGAGGGATTGGAAAAGAAGGCGCGGCAATTAATTGATGTCTCTATATCTGGAGAAGGACAAGAGCCAAAGTTTTCAAGCATCTTGGTTATCCATATAAAACATTCGTCAAAATGTCGGTAGGATTGGATAAGTGGGCGTAGCAAAAAAAAAAATTGATTTATTTATATCTAAAAACAGTAAGAGAACAATTGTCCAAATCTGTTACACATAGATGCTAAATAACGTAAGGTGAAAGATGCGGCACATGTTATTTAGTACTCTTACTTATTTTTGCCCTAGTAACGCAACAAAATTAAGTTGGTGGCACAATTTACCGACTATCATTTAATTTGGTACAACATAATTTTATATGACTGCAAAATTTATTTTTGTCAATCCAATTTAGTTTTATGAAACTCAAAATCGCAAAACCAAATTTCGTCAGGATGAGTGCATAGTTTACAATAGTGTTTTAAAAAAACCGTAACTTTTAATAATATTTTTGCTGGTATTGGGTCTAATTAAATAATGTATGACTATAAATAAAATTTTGTAAGATTCTGGTCATTATTTACGGCTGATACCATTTGTAGCTTAATCCTGTAAAATTATAGTTCTCGGTGGATAATATTAAGAATAGGAAATGTGGAAAAGTATGTAGTCTCTGTGTTCCAAGTATATGTATACAGAATGGCGACAAGAATATGGAATTACTTAAAAAGTGGAATTTTTAACAGATAGCGTATCTTTTAGACATGGTTTGTGTCTTTTATAACCAATATGGTGTTTTGGTGCTTTAGCTTTTCTACAATAAAAAAAATCAGCTAAAGCACATCGATTGATCGCCAAAGCTTATCTGAATCTTCAGAAGTGATGATTTTTAAATGGAAGAGAACATTTTGGAGATAAGGAATTGGAGAGATTACCCTATGAGAATTGTTGCCAAACTCCAGAAATACTTGTTTAACAATAATAACTGCTCAAAATTGATTAAAATAAATTTTGATTTGAATTAAAAAATTTATGATAATAACTACAAAATTAATTAAATTTGCACCAGTATGAAAATTAATACTATCAAATAAATATTTTTTTAGATATTTACAAAATGTTCTGCACCAATGTTGTTAATATAATTAATCGTTTAATTTGTTTGATAACATTTTTAATTTAAACGGATTTTATTATTGATTAATGGTTCAACTGTAAAAATAAATTGGCTAGAATTTTTTCTACGCACCCAATACTTATTGCCATTTTTTAAATAAAAGGACCTAATGGTTCAACTGTAAAAATAAATTGGCGAGAATTTTTTCTGCGCACCCAATACTTATTGCCATTTTTTAAATAATAGGACCTCATGAATAGGGTAACTCAAGCTGTCAGAGAACTGTGTAAAAAAATTAATATAGATCGGCGTGCCCAACAATAAGCTTCTATGTTTCAGGGTGTCCCATATAAGACCTACCAATGTTATACGAGTAGTTTTTTTATTTTTTAATATAATTGTTATTTCTTTGTGCTGGTAGGAACAGTATTCTTGGAAATGTAATAACAATGCATACATTACACAACAAGATGTTCCAATTATCGAATTGTTCTATTCTTGTCAACGATTAATTTTTATGACGCAGCGAAAATATCGTCAATATTTTAATTCACGATCAGCTTCTACTTCCTTCATGATTAGGAATTTAGTCGGAATTTACAGATGGAGCGTCCAGGAGAAGGTGCTCATCGGAAGTTTCGCACTGAAGGCAACGTGGTAGTTGTGTGGCAGACTGTTGAAAATAATTTATCTGTCTAATCTCGTCGTTGTTCCGGCCTATTGGACATTCCAGAACAACAATGCAGATAAGTTTAAAGTTGGATCTTAAAATGCAGCCATACAAAATTCATATTGTGCGAGCACTGCTACCGCAAGACCACCAAAAACGACATTGTAAGATTTTTTGATTGTAGAATAGCAAGGTGACTATTGTCAAATCTTAGTTATACTTCCAGTAAGATGTATTTGGGTATTTTTAATGACCATGATTATAGTTCTGATGGGATACTGTTCTGTCAGATATAAGGGGAATTGATGGTATTGCAGCTCTGGAGACTTTTTATAAATGCTGGAACACATGGCTGGGTAGTCTGTTTATTTGTCCCTTTTTTCGGTTACCATTTGCGTACCCCTGCACTCATAGAAAAATGCGGCTTCATATTGATGTTACTCTAACATCAGAATTGCAACATCAACGTTATTACGAATGGAATTAATGAGGCAAAAAGTGACATCAATACAATGACGAACGTCATCCTTATATTTTGTCATATTTTATGCGTCATCTTTGTTATGACTGCAGTGACATCAATTCGACGCCACATTTTGTGTACACTGATAGAAAAGGCGTCATAACGGTGATGTATTTTGACATCAGTACAGACAAACTGTCATCAGTGCGATGACAAACTGTCATCAGTGCAATAAAAAACTATCATCAGTGCAATGAAAAACTGTCATCAGTGCAATGACAAACTATCATCAGTGCAATGAAAAACTGTCATCAGTGCAATGACAAACTGTCATCAATGCGAAGACATAATATATCATGTCATCAGTCAGATGACAAACTGTCGTCAGTGCAATTACAAACTGTCATCAGCGCGATGATATAATTATATTGTCATAATATATTATTAACATTATTTTCATGTTTAAAAAGTAAAATTTGAAGCGAAAATCCCCATATTCTATTTGTTTAAATTATATATTTAAATACATAAACATTTTCAGGTAGAATTATTACGAAAATCATATCGGGTATGCTGCTGGTGTATTATAATTGAGAGTTCTTCTGTTAACAAAGTGCGGAATACAACAAAATTGAAGCAAACATGTGTAACGGGTAGGTAAATAATAATATTCTTTCAATTTGACTTAAGGTCAATGACAATGACTCAATTTGATGACAGTTGGTCATCGCACTGATGACATGCTTTATAACCGACTCCGATTCGTCATTTCTGTCATGCCAATGTGTCATCCCATTGATGACATAATATAAATTTTTGACCCTTATAACAATTTGGCCAAGTGATGTTAAGGCGGTAATTGATGTAAAGTGTCATGCGGTCAAAAACGAAGACACCTGTCATAGTGCTATGTCCAAAAACATCAGCGTTATGACGCCTTTTTCATCAGTGTGGCAAGGCAAATCGCAATAAATCCACATGATTATAATTACATAAGTCTTAACTATTCTCCTAACCATACCTAATTTGAAAATGCGACAAAACGTGTCACAAAATATATTTATGTAAATAAAAACATCCCTTTTAGTTAACCTTTATGCCTATAGGTCGAAACTAAAGTTTTTTTTCGAAACCGGTAGCAGTTTTCTAGAGTCAGTTTATTTTTTCCTTTTAGCCTCATCTTTACAAAAAATGCGGCTTATTAATTTTGAACAGATCAGCTCTACCAACTTTTTTCTTTTTGTTTCTTTTCTGTTTATTTAATTTTTCTTTCAATTCTTTCTTTTTTGGCGGGTGACTGGACTTGAGAATTTCAATACCGTTTCCAAGTATTCTGTTATAGTGTGTGTAGTTTCTTTTTTGTTAAAGTTTCATTTATTTTTTGTGCATGTAACAAGTTTCCTTTATGTTCGATTATTTGCTCTTATTGCAAAGTCGTTATGTTCTGTTGTCAAGTGACAGTGGAGGAGTATGGTATAAACCGAAACAAAAAAAAAAAAAAAAAAAAAAATGAAAATATTTATTCTGCTTGTATTCATATATTTTCATGGAGTGTGGAGTTATTTCTACAGGTTCATATTGTAAGAAACTGCTAAAATCCATAGATGCTGGTGATATTCAAGGTTACATTTTTCATGTGTTTTTGTTGCTACACTCACTCACTAACCGTCATCAATAACTACGCACCCAATTTATATGCATGTGTGTAAATTCTATAGAGCTTTGTTTAGAAACGAGTGGTTTTCTTGAAGTTTTTTCTTTCTTTAAGTTTTTTTGTTCAAATTTCTTTCAGGTTTCATTTTCCATTTAGTTTTGTGTTTTATTACTGCTTAAGAATTATTTTAAATCTGGCGACATCCAAAGAATAAGATCTCATTATTTTTTATCTTTCCTGTTTTACTTTTTTTTTTGTCTCTTTGCTGGCATTAGCAAGTTGCTATTTTTGTACCGCACACGTCGTTAGTGGTTGGTTACTGAAGTTACTCAAGTGTTTGTGTTAATAATTTGTTGATTTGAAAAATTAATTAAAGTAATCGGTTTAATAGTTTGTAAAATCTGAATGGATTCAAAAATAAACCTTTTGAATAATTAAGGTAATACTTTAGAAAGAGATTATAAGTGAGTATGGTTTATTTAAAAAAAAAACAGTAAAACACAGGCAAAACTGCTATATTCGGCTATGTCTCTGCCGAGTCTCTGGCACCCTTTAGGTGTATTAAATTATATTTCAAATTTACGTTTCATAAGCGCCGTATGGTAAATTATGGACCAATTCTTCACAGAAAATATGATCAGTAGTTTTTTATCAAATAAAATTAATAGTTTAAAAAGTATTTCAGTTTAATTAATGCAATAACTGAATTAGTTATTTTTTTAGTTGAAAGTCAATTACAAATATGATTTTGATTTAATTAACATTTAATTATTTTGAAATAAATTTTTAATTAAATATCAAAAAATCTTAATTAATTTTTTCGTTTAAAATAAAATAATTTAAACTTGTAGAATTTTTGTTGGTAATTGTCAAAACCTGAGCTGTATTTAATTAAATCAATTTACACATTGCTTTAAACGGCGAAGTTTTTTGATCATTTTTGTAATTAAAATTAAAAATATAATTTATTGAAAAAAATATTCACAATTTAAAAATTTTTACAATTTTTGTAATCAATATAATCATTTTGGTAACTGGTGCAAAATCAAGAACTTGTTTTCTTGATTCTATGAATTTGATGATTATACCAAATTTTTAACTTTTTCTGTGCTACGAAATTGGGCAGCGTGATTTTCAGTTGTATGAAACTAAGAAAGAACAATTTTTACGACAATAGCATTATTCGTTACAGTTTCAGGCGTTCTTCAATTTCTGCAGTGCAGAGAGTGGGCGTTATGGTAAATAATAGACCGATTTTCATACAATTTAGTTGTGTAATTTCTAGTCATATAAAACGAGTTTGTACAACATTTAATGAGAAACTTTTCCAATTTATGTTTAGTTGTTTTAACAAATTTTTTAGGGAGCTTGTTTATCATTTGGGCTCATAACCCCTAGCCTACTGACTCGATTGCCCAGGATTGCAATCCCAAGTTGCTTAGAAGAACTTAATTGGAACAATTTGACATGAAATTTTTTTTTTTTTCAGTTGAGTCTTTTGGAAGGGATCGTGTTTTCAACTGATGGGCAGACATATGGACGTGGCGAAGTCCGCTTAGGATAATACAAGAACCCAGAATATATATGGGGTCTTTGATGAATATTAAAAAAGTTTCACAGTCTTGTGAATTTGCAAAAAAAAAAAAAAAACATACAAGCAATAAATAATTGTATGTTTAGGTTAGAGACGTTACGAATACTGATACCGATATATCGGTGATACTTCACGTTTGCCGATATATCGGTATCGGCATATCGACAGCCGATACTTTTTTTATAGTTTTTTTGAACAAACAATTTAATATTCAATCAAACAGACTGGCTGTCGGTCCACAGCACGCGTTTTACCTTTTTTCGAGACGCATGCTAAAGTAGAAAGTAATCCTACTTCATCGATACTTATATGCATTTTACGCGTTTGCTGTGTAACTTGTCAAAACAATTTTATACTACGATTTTTTGTACTGATTCATAAATACATTGAACAATTGGTTTGGACCTGCAGCAGAATTTTCTGCTTATTTTTAATGATTTTGTGAAAATAATAATCACTTCGCTACAACTTTTCCGTTACTTTGAAGAGACCACAAAACCCATAAGCAAAGTCACTGCTACATTTTCAGACGTTATTTCGTATGTGAACAATCTTCAAACATTATTAGAAAATACGATAAATTAATTAACTGAGATGCAGAATAATTTAGAGTCCCAAAAATTGGCGATTTACGTAGGATCTGAGTGTTTAGAGAATAAAGAAATCTATTGGTTATCTACAATGTTTTACCTTCGGTAAAAAGCCAGACAATTTCAAAGACAATAGATCGAAAAAACGTCTTATTGAGTTACTCAACAAGACTCTACATTCCGAAAGTTTTGAAGACATGGTCACCCTACACCTAGTAAAAGTTCTGATAATCAAACAAGAACTCACTTTTGGAGCGTTTGTGCAAATCTACAAAGACAATTTGGTGAAGGATGATCCTCTGTCGATCCTATGATGTGGCTCAGCTAAAGAAAAGTATAGATAAACCTTAGATTTTTCTAATTTTCCGCTTGTTTATTAGCGCAATTGAATGTTATTCTGATTATTTAAGACCATAGCGCAGATGTACTTAAGTTGTCAAATGAGTTCAGACACATATAAGAGATAATTTTTTACTGCAGGCCTGCCTCAAACGGAGTTGCGAAATTATCTCCGGAAAAGTTGAGAATACTTTGTTTTTTAAACAAAAATCTTATTAATATTAATTTTACATACTTTAATTCCTTTACTGTTTCTCTCAACAACAAATTTCAGTGTTTTTATAAAAAATAAAAATTGGGAATGTATCACGTCATAGAGAAATCTTATTAATAATAAATATATTTTGTTTTTTTTTTAAGTATTTAAATTAACACTTTTTATAAAACAAGAAGAGGGTTATCTACGACTTCACTTTTCGATAAAATTATAATTTTTGAAAAATTAAGAAATTTCATTCCTGAAATTAAATTTGTATCATTTATCTAACACTTTTACATAGACATAAATTTAAGATAAACACTATATTAAAGTTATTTCCAAATCCTATGAACTTATTTTACTACCAATACAAAAATCGAAAGTTAATTGTCCGAACCTTGAGAGTATAAAGTTAAATAATCAATTACTAAATCCAAAACGATCACTATTAAGGCGAGATAAAGGTAATTTTTTTCTTATGTTTCATACAGGTTTTGCGTATCATGTCCTGTTCAGTTACTCTAAAATCGATTACTTATCACAGCCTTTTTCGTTTAATCGTAAAATGGCAACATCACTATCAGTTTAATGCGCGGGCGTTCATTAAACGATAAAAAAAATATTAAGAAAAAGTACATCAACCTGTTGCTAAATCTTGTATTTCCTGTGCAATCATTTTAAAGCATGACATTCATTGCAAAACGTACTAAACTGGTCGCAATTAAACATTTAAAGAAAATTGTAAAGGCGGCTTTAGAATTAAACGCAAAATATTTCCGTTGAAAATTGTATAAATGGGCACATCTTTAAAAAAATGGGCAGTTTTAAAATCTAAATTAAGAGTAATTAATTTTAGTTTTTTGTTTTTAAACGTTTTGCGATAAATTTACTTTTTTACAAAATATAAAAATTGCATTTATTTTAATTGTGCCAATTAATTTCAATTATGCACTTGTTGGCCACTTTGTTGATTGTTTATTATTATATGAAAACTTTTAATGAATATCTACCGCTAATGAACAATCAATCTCCATTTTTTGTGCTTTCCGGCTAGAGAATATTGTTTTTTTTCACTTCATTTGCTGTAAATATTAGGGCGGAGGAAGGGTTATATCGTAATAAGTGCTATTGGTTACACAAGGGAACAAAATTGAACTTCTGCTGTTTTGATTGGAAGTCTGATGCAATTTTTTACTAATTTGAGGTCGCTGCTTTAAAATCTAGTCTCCGTTTTTCTTCATCAGCTCGCATTTTTAAGTTACAGGTACTAATAATAATTTAAATGTCAGTAAGTGTACGAAGGTGAATGCAAACAGTTGTGCTTAAAAGTAATTTACAATATTTTACAATGTCGATTTATGAGGCAGTAAATGGGTCTAATATTGTAAATGAGCTAGACTCAGATGACGAGGAAGACCAAGCTATTACTGTAGCCAAAGATGTAGATATCGTTTACATGCCACCAGCAACTATAGGATCTATAACTGATGAAGAAGATTTAGACGACAATAAAATTAATCTAAATGACAACAATGATGACCTCATGAAAGAAATTGCTGGTAGTGTAGAATTGCAATATACAGAAATTGGGTGATGCGTATGGAAGTTTAATTGAAGAGCCGTGAACATCCAACTCACGCAACAATGGTATGGGAACGGAAAGCATTAAAAAAAATCGGATTTTGCTATACCTAAGTGGCGAAAGCCAATAAGTAATGAAGCTACTCGTATTAAAATGGAAGAAATTTTTTTACAAATTGGTGAGAAATTGGTCCGCTTTGGCTCTTCTAGATTCTAGTATTTACATAGTCATTTTTTTTATTCTTTATAGGCTCTAAATCTCCATTTGAAATTGTTTCTTTATATTTTGATAGTTCCATAATATCGGATATCGCTAATTTTTCAAATATAAATGCAAATCAGAACAATGCTACAGCCAGTATTACACCTATTGAACTACGTAGATTTATTGGAATTTTATACTTGTCAGGGTATCATTCCTTACCACATATAGACCATTATTGATCTACTAAGCACGACATGGGAGTTCCAATAATAAAGCAAGCCATGAACCGCAATCGGTTCACAACAATTAAAAGATATTTACATCTATCAGATAATAGCCGCTTAGACAAAACAGATCGATTTGCCACAGTTCGCCCACTAGTTGATGCTCTCAATAAAAAATGTATGCAGTTTGGAATTTTAAGCCATATTGTATCAGTTGATGAGTATATGATTCCGTATTTTGGGCGACACTCGAGCAAAATGTTCATTAAAGGGAAACCAATCCGTTTTGGATTTAAATCATGGTGCATGTGCTCTGAAAGTGGATATTTTTTCTACTGCATTTTATATGGAGGTTCAGCTTAAAC
This sequence comes from Pollenia amentaria, assembly GCA_943735925.1. Lineage (NCBI taxonomy): Eukaryota > Metazoa > Arthropoda > Insecta > Diptera > Polleniidae > Pollenia > Pollenia amentaria. Next base: position 177,449,817 of record OX031007.1, on the reverse strand, counting down.
TGTTTGGACTTACTGGCGAATATACCTGATCCCGATTGTCACATAGTTTTTTTTTTTACAATTTCTTTTTTTTTTTTTTTACGTTAAAGAATCTAAAAAATAGCAATCGCCGAGAATTTGACCAGATGCTCGATAGTCAAAAAGAAATATTGTTGGTGCGATGGAATGACAATTCTGTTGTCAACTCAACAGCCAAACCAATGGCTTTTAACATTAGCGTTATTGCCGTATGCAAAAATACCTATTATAATTCCACAGCAAAAAGCAATTCAGGAGTATAATCATGGTATGGGTGGTGTCGACCTTCATGACAATGGCGTGGCCAATTATCGTAAATGTATAAAGGGAAAGAAATGGTGGTGGACTAATGCGCTTGGTAACGCAATGGTCAATGCTTGAAAGATGCACTGCATGTTGGCAAAAATCCAAAAGACAAAAACCATTTCACAAATTGATTTTCGTTCTGAAGCCACAACACAACTCCTAAAATACGACAGTGAGCTAAACAGTCAAGATTTTGATACAATCCCCAATCAACCCGGAGTCAACGAAAAAGTACAATTACACAGTACAACATTTTTCAGTTAATTGATTGCCAACTCAATTCTGTGAACTGTATGTGAAATTAGACCCAAAAAGAAGAATTTCTGCATCATTCGTTTTGTCTTCTTACCTGCGATTTTAAGTTAGTATCGATTTGAAGTTAGTACTATCGTATAGGGGAATTTATCACGTTTTAGGCCCTGTTGTTTGACATAGCTCGACAACCCCTAGCCCAATTTAGTTGAAATAAATTTTAAAAAATTAAGAATTACAATTCCCTTAATATGTTCATATATTGTTTTCCTATACAAGTAACACTTTCGAAGTTAAAAATGAATGTATGAAGGGAAAAAATTATTTTTTGCCTAAAAATTTAAATTTTTTTTTTTAAAAATACATAAAAAATCCAAAATGGAAAAAAGTTTCAAGTCTAGTTATTTTTTCGCAAAGTCACATAACCTATGAGCAAAATGAGACAAAGATCATAAAAATCGATGCACGCGTTTCGCTTTTATTCGCAATTGAGTAAATGTATGAATTTCAAAAATTTGCTCGAGATATGCACAACATTATTTGGAGAAAACATTGACACCTTTTTCATGATTCTGAGAATTAAAAAAAAAAGGAATAAACAAAAGGTTATTTGATTTTTATGATTGCGGTAATAAATGTACGTGGACAATTAAACGGAAAGTGGACCTTTTTATTATTTGGATTTTTCCGGTGGCTACCTATATGATTTTTTTTCAGAAATTGCACCCACATTTAAGGGTGGTCATTATTTGGAAAGTTTTGCACAGTTTGAAACGTACAAGTGCTGAATCAGGTATATAGCCAGCCGCCCTTAAAATATGCGCCCATTTATAAGTACCTGGCAGTAAAATATTCAAAAATACGTAGTATTTATAGGTGTGCATTGATCGATTTTTGGCATTCAGCCAGTGCCGACGAACGCGAACAGTAAAAGTGATTTTTCTCCAGTTTTTAAAAGTGAATAACAACAAAACATAAAATATATCAATATGGAAAACAACAAGTGCCCATATTTGGATGAATATTGTTACGTTTGTGGTCATATCGTCCGAAAAATACAGAAAAAAGATCGAAAAAATTTGTTTACTGAGCAATTCAAAACCGCGTATTGTAATTATTTCGATGAAGCAGATTTAAGTGGTGCAAATTTTACGCCGAACACAGTGTGCAACAGTTGTTATACTACCCTTCTAAAATGGATTAACGGAAAAAGTAGAAAGTTATCTTTTATGAAGCCAGTAATTTGGGTGGAAGACACAACTGGACATGATGAATCCAGGTGCTATGCATGCATAAATTTTCGTCCTGGATTAAACAGACAACAATTGAAAACAAAAGTATACACTGCTGCATTTACTGCCACACTTCCAGTGCAACGCCCTGCTGATACCGATGCACCTAAACCTCCGAGTGCGGATACTGTGTCCCTGCTAGCCGAAACCGTTTTCACCAATCCGACCGATTTGGATGATGCTGATTGGATACCCGATATTGAAAATAGTGCACCACAACCGCTACCACAAATCGAAATGGATTACATTGTGGCCAAGATGGGACTATCACAACACGACTCCGAATGGCTGACATCATTTTTGAAGAGAAGAAAACTCACACAGCAAAATGTCAGCGCAACATCATACCGACAACGCCAAGCTGATTTTCAGAAATTGTATTCCGTTGACGAAGCAAATACGTTCACGTACTGCCATGATATCCCAGGTTTAGTTAAAAAATTGGGAATGGATTATATCGCTGGCGACTGGCGTTTATTCATCGATGGTTCAGTTACTAGTTTGAAGGCTGTGCTGCTGCACAAAAAAAATAAAAAACCATGCATTCCATTGGGATTCAGCACAACTATGAAGGAAACGTATGAAGCATTGGGCGAAATTTTGAAGGTGGTCAACATACTACAAGGGATTATAGAAAAGGGCGGATATCCAAAATACTTCTGCTTCCTTTGTAATTGTGATTCACGATACAAAGGAAATCAATATCAATGTAAAGATTGGAAAGGAAGAACTCCCGAGCTCAACAAACAATTAAAATTACGCAATGAACCTATGATAAAGGACCTGGATGATATTTTGTTGCCACCGCTCCACATGAAACTGGGAATAGCTGGGAAATTCGTTGAAGTGGTGGTCAAAAAAGTTAACGGCGCCTTTGACTGTTTGAAATCCATCTTTCCGAATCTCAGTGATGAGAAAATTAAAAACGGTACGTATCGTACTCTGTATTTCAATATTGTCATATCTAAATTTGTTAATTTCTATACATTCGCATTACCAATAATTTTTTCGTTTTTCTTATGTATTTAAAACAGGTATTCTCAATGGACCTGATATTCGGAAATTGATCAAAAGTGATTCTTTCACACATTTGCTTTCAGAGCATCACGACCACCAACATGCATGGAACGCATTGAAAGAAGTAATAGAAGGCGTTCTAGGAAAGAACCGTGTCCAGCGAGAAGAGATACAGCAACGAGTGGACAGGTTGCTGTTTTATTTCGAAAAAATCGGTGCATCCATGACGCTAAAATTGCATTTCTTGCACCACCACCTCGATACTTTTTTGGCACAATCACCTCAGGAATCAGACGAACAAGGAGAGAGGTTCCACCAGGTGACCATGCCATTTGAAAAGCGGTTCAAAAGCAAAAAATTGGATGCATTGCTTGCGGAGGTTTGTTGGTGGAGTTCCACAATTATGCAGTTTGAAGAAAGCACCGAAGATGAAGACATTGAAATTGGTGGACACAGTGAAAGAAACACGCCCTTGAATAGGATGTGTATCTCGGATGACGATACAGACTCAGACCATGAATATGAACAACCTACGAAGAAAACAAGATCATCAGAACCACAAGCTTCAACTTCTACAAGGATGGATATTGCCAATAATTGAAAAAATGTTCTAAATTTTGTTTTTATGCATATTATAATTGCGTATTAATTGCATATTATTTTATTTTCATTAAGTTTTTATAAATAAAGTTTTTTTTTGCATGATAATTTTTTAATTTATATTTTTATTTTTATTTTAAGGGTGGTGGCTATAACTGATTTTTGAAATTCATACCTTTACTCAATTGCGAATAAAAGCGAAACGCGTGCATCGATTTTTATGATCTTTGTCTCATTTTGCTCATAGGTTATGTGACTTTGCGAAAAAATAACTAGACTTGAAACTTTTTTCCATTTTGGATTTTTTATGTATTTTTTAAAAAAAAAATTTAAATTTTTAGGCAAAAAATAATTTTTTCCCTTCATACATTCATTTTTAACTTCGAAAGTGTTACTTGTATAGGAAAACAATATATGAACAGATTAAGGGAATTGTAATTCTTAATTTTTTAAAATTTATTTCAACTAAATTGGGCTAGGGGTTGTCGAGCTATGTCAAACAACAGGGCCTAAAACGTGATAAATTCCCCTATACGATAGTACTAACTTCAAATCGATACTAACTTCAAATCGCAGGTAAGAAGACAAAACGAATGATGCAGAAATTCTTCTTTTTGGGTCTAATTTCACATACAGTTCACAGAATTGAGTTGGCAAATCATGTGTTGTACTGTGTTATAAGAAGCGTTGAAAATAAATATCGGCGCTGCAAATTGTGTAAGAAACATACTATTTTTACAAAAAAGGGCAATATATATTTACATACAAGCTGTTTTTATGAACACCATAAAAATTTGTAATAAATTCATTTGAATTAAGCCTAAAGCAATATTTTTTCTTTCAAAAATATCAAATAATTTTTTAATTTTTTTACTGTTTTCGGCCAGTGGTCGATTTTTCGACTAGTCCATGTAAAGAAAACTATATATATCGGGATGGAAAATTTTGCAAAAAATATTCTTCTTTTGGGTCTTAATAACACCCTCCTGCAAGGGATTTAAAAAAATCCCATGTTTTAGGGTAGCGGCCAATAAGGGGTTAATAGAATCAAGCAAATAATTTATTGATTTTGCACCTACTACCAAAACGCTTATATAGATGATTAAAAAATTAAAATTGTGAATATTTTTTTTTTAATAAATGATATCTTTAATTTTAAATAAAAAAAATTATCAAAAAACTTTGCCGTTTCTAGCAATGTGTTAATTGATTTAATTTAATATTGCACCGGCTTAATTCCCAACAACAATTGTACAAGCTTAATTTTTTTTATTTTAAACGAAAAACACAATTAAGATTTTTTATTATTTAATTAATATATTAATTACAATTTTTTTTTCAAAACAACTAAAATGTTTATTAATTTTGTTTTAACTAAAAAAATAATTCATTCAATTATTACATAATTTAAATTTAAATACTTTTCAAACAATTTTTTTAATTGATAAAAGACTACTGATAATTTTTTCTGTGTATGAACAAATTTAGATATAGATCAGAAAAATCGATAAATTGGTTTTACTTTTATTCACAATTAACTGAAGGTACCTCATTTTTAATTGAAGGAAACAAAACGTCCGTACATAGAACAGCATCAAATACACACACATTAAAGACTTTAATTTTTGTATGGAAATCGCGATTTTTATCAATTTAATTGTCTCAGTAAATTGTGAATAAAATCAGAAGTTGTGCACTGATTACAATGAATTAAAATTCATTTCTTTCGAAATAAGTTTATCTGACTGTTTTAAGACCAAAACTGTGATTTTTGTCGGAGGTTTAGTTTTTATGAATTCATTAAGAACATTTTTTTTTAATCGTTCTTTTTTAAACTTCAACGATATCTCTGTTTTTTTCAGGTATCTTTTAAGCCCATTTCATCTTTTACATTTGAACTACGTAAAAAAAACAAAACTTTTTTGAATGTTTCTATTTAAAATCTTGTAAGTGCAATGCCTTTGAATATAATTTATTAAGAAAAGTCTTTTACACTTACCCTTATAAAAACATCATACTATAATATGATGTGTGTGAGAGAATAAAAAATATTAACTGTCTAGTTAAATTCTTAACTTAACAAGACTTAACTATCTGTCAGCTTGTTATCAGATTTAAAAAAACAAAAAAACCGCATTAGAATTTTAAAATAGCCATGACAAAAAACAACTACTGCAGCAGTTGCAGCAGCAAGTTGGAATACTGTCCAACACTTCTAATATAAGAACTATTTACAATTTATACAGACATCGTCCATTGGTGACAACAAGTGGCGTTTTTTTTTCATTATATACGTCTGTTTATTTTACTCTCTGTAGTGTATTTCAACTCAATCTGCGTTTATCGCAAGTCATATTACACATTGATATGCACTGCGCAACATATGGTTACAGAAAGACACATTATAGTCTGTGGGTCTGTGGAACAGTAAAGTTATTATGACGATAACTTTTACCTCTTACAAACCTCTTCGATTGCTGCAGCGTTAAGAATCGCGTTAATATTATTCAAATTTAATGGTAGTTGGCTTGATTGGTGGCTATGTTGGCGATATGCCATCTGAGATATAAAAGCAGGATAAAAAATTTTAGTTTTTAAATGAAGGAAAATGAAGTAAAAAAATAATAAATGTAAACGCTATGAACGCGCGCTGTCATCATAATTGATACGTTTGATCGATGGATTGGTTAGTTAAAATGTCGCGCTTTTGAGTGACTAGTTGGTGGTGGTGTTTGTTGGCTAGATGAGTGAGTGATAGTGCAGTGGGACTACTACTATATGTCTAGATAATCAAACGTATTGTTGATTTTGACGACCTACCTGTTTATTAAAACACAATGAAGAATTAAAAAAAAAAAACAGGAATAAACGAGAATAAACTGAAAAGTTTTTCTAAATATTTCCAGAAAGTTTGGTAAACTATTTTAATAACATGAACATTTTTATCAATTTCTAAAGATAAGACTAGCAACAATTACCACAATAATAATGGAATCATGAATTTTGAAAAGGGCTCAAGTACAAAAATATAAAGTGATCTCGAGACACAAAAAACTGAATATCTCTTAACCCTTAAATGCATTGTGATGGAGATCTACATCACATGTCAAAACCTGAATATCTCTTGATTTCGCAACATTTGCAAGGTTTTTTTTTACATTTTAAATTTCCAAGAACTTATTTACCATTATCGTGTGCAACTAAGAAGCTCAGAAAGTGTATTTTGTTATCTGTAACGATATTAATATGAACAACTTATTTTGCGTTATATTTAATTTTGGTGTGTGTTAAAAAGTGTGATTTTATATATAAAAATAACATTAAATCAATCAAAAACATTGTTTTTGTAAAGAAAAAAGGTAGTAAAATGATTTTTATTTGTATTTGTTTACATGCTGATGAATTTGAATGTGATGTAAAAATAAATCAGATTGCATATCGGCACGCAAAAACAGTATGCAAAATAAAGATCGCTTGCACAAGATACGACCTGTCATAGGCAATCTAATGAATCATTTTAATCTATACTCATTGATCAACGCCTTTCTTTATACGAACAGCAGTGTTTTACAAAAATGGGTAATTTCTCGCGGAATATTCATACCGTTTCGAGGTATAGGCTCTGCTCATGCCAGACTTAGGAGCGACGAAAAATGCCATTTGACGGTTAGTCAGAGTGATACTGCGAATAAAAAATAATATAGTGTTTTTCGATAACTTTTAAGGCTCGTTGCCGCTGGCATAGTAATTGGTAAAACAAGGTATCCATTGCGTTGGGACCATTCAACAAAACATATTGCCCAATTGTCGGCTTCTGGATAAGAGGGATCTTATGAAAACTTTGATTCCTAGGAGAACGTTGTTTTTACAGCGGCGGTGTGCAAAGACAACAAGATGCTTACCATCTACATATATTGGCTCTCAGCCTGTAAACAGTATAAGTCGGTATGATAAACGACTATAACAAAATGTGAATATACCTAGTCCAAAAGTTGTGTAAGACTATAACAGGCAAATGGGTGGACTTGACCTGACGGATAGCTGCCTAAGCTGAAGGTCCATGCCATGCATTCTATGCGTTGTTCCTTTTTATGCATATTTCAAAAAGTAGAATCAGTGTAATGGTATGTCACAAGTTACACAGCAAAACGCATAGAATGCATATACGTATCAACGCATGAAAGTTGGTTTACTTTCTACTGTTGTATGCGTCGCATGTGTGGTGAAAAAATGTCAGATTTTTTTGATGGCCATGGATGACAAATCATATTTTATTTTTAATGTTATCGATAAATATGTTTGTGTGGTGAATTCCTTTTTTCTATTTTTTAGTATTAAAAAAGGTTTTTAATAAAAGAAAAAGCTTTCGTAATAAAGATTGAAATAACTTTCTAGAGCAAAATACATTGTTTTTTTTTTAGAACAATTTGTTCATAAACAAGATACTTTTATGTTCTGAGTGCCATTTTTGTTGTGCTAATTTTTTTTTTTTAACTAATGCCTTGAAAGGGAAACTAATTGACACCATGAATAATTTCGAATTCTTTTGATAATAAAAGCTTACTCCTATATGAATTCTTATACATAAATTCTATTAAAATATCAGTTACACCTTCCATTTTTCCCACATTGTTTTTATTTGATAAACATATTAGCACAACAGATGATAAAAAAAACAATTTGGCGCAAAAAACGCATTGCATGTAACTCGAATTTAGGAACGCATGAAATGCACAAAAATTATCATATGCATCTACGCATAAGCACATGGTGTGGACCTTCAGCTAAAGGTCATTATTCTATAAGGGTTAAAAGCCGAAAATGTTAATTTTGCTTATATTACCACATTTTGGACCTTGCAATAATCTTGGCTAGTAGTCGTTGCAAAATAGGACCTGAGTCAAGTGAAAACAAAAGGTAGATGTGTAAAAAGACGGTGTTGATCACTGCGGTATAATTGCAAACAGATTGCGATGCAAAATACCGGAATGCACGACTACAAATGCAAGGTGCCTTTATGCAAAAATAACCGTTTTTTTTTTAAATTTAAATACTTTATAATATAATTTATTAATAATTTTAAAAAAATGTTTGAAAAATGTAAACTTTCTTTGTAGTTCATTATAAGAATTCAAGGAATGATTATGCATGATGATGTAGATATATATCAATATGTTTTTCTCGAAATAAAAAGAAAATATGCATATGGTGGTTAAAATTTTGTTTTTTCCTTCAACTACATTCATTTTCCAATTGATTAAAATTTTTTTTACCAAAAATAAAAAATCATGCATTTACTTTTTAAACAGAGTTTTTTCCTAAAATTATAAGCCTCTGTAAATGTTATAATAATATGGTCATTACAGTTTCCGGAGATGATCTCATTTCAAAAATAATTTTTTTATTTTCGTGGTCTTAGTAGCAAAATGGTATCTTTAGTGTAAGCACGCAGAAAATATTATTAAATTAACAAGCAAACAATTTGTTGATTTTGTGCACTTATTACCAAAATGATTATATTGATTACTAAAAATTGTAAAATGTTGAATATTTTTTTTTTCAATAAATGATATTTTTTATTTTAATTAAAAAAATTATCAAAAAACTTTGCCATTTCAAACAATGTGCTAATTTATTTAAATAAATATTGACAATTTCCAACAACAATTCTACATGTTTAAGTTATTTTATTTTAAACGAAAAAAGTCAATTAAGATTTTTTGTTATTTAATTAAAACTTTAATTGAAAATTTATTTCATTAAATCAAAATTAAATTTTTAATTTTCTTTCAACTAAAAAAATAATTGATTTAATTGTCACATTAATTAAATTTAAAAACTTTTTAAACCATTTTTTTAATTGATAAAACACTTTTTTCTGTGCAATTTATAAAAATACAGAAATATTCAGATAATCTATAAAGTTTAAATAAATATTTTCCATTTTAAGATTAAATTAAACCCTTTGAATATTTATTTATGAACCCAAAAATTTTTATAAAACTCAAAAACATTTTTATCGAAAGCTTGGCTTAAATCTTGTTTACCGACGCAGTTCCAAATATAAAAAAGTACATAGCGTGAGAGAAAATTAAAAATAAGCAGAAAAATAAAAAAGAAATTGGCGCAAACGCTTAATTTTTGAGTTACGGACGTTTAAAGTTTTCATATAAATATGCGATCTTCCAATACATTTCCAAACGTATGTGGCTAATATTGGCATCATATCAAAGCTTTTCACTAGATCTTTCTGGACATACAGAATTTATTTGAGTGTTTTAAGTTTATTAAGAATTGGGATGAGTTTGCAAAATATACAAATTTATTAATTCTTTTCTAAATGTTTAATGGATGTATATATGGTACATAGTAATTTATTTAAGAATTTTAATTAAAATAAAAGTAAAACCTTCTATATGTTTATGTTATACTAAAGGTATGTTCAGACCAACAAATATTTGACTGAAAAATCCAAAAAAAGCATGACCAGCAAATTTATCAAACTTTAGTTTTATTTTTAACAATTTTTATTGACCTCCTTATCTTTATTTGTAAGAAAATAATTGTATAATTCAATTAAGAAACTGTTAAATGATGTCTGATCCAGCAAACGTTTTGCAAAAGCAGACAAATTTTTAATAAAACCAGTGGTTACGTGTAGGACGTCAAATATTTCATAGGTGTTAACATAGCTTAAAGTGGAGAGAAGATTTAGTTAGCGAAGCCAGTGTTCATTATACCATGGAGGAGAAAATCTTTGAGCCCGGGCAAAGGCCGGCTATGCAGGGAAGCTTAACTAAGCGAAGCCGGTGTTTGTTATACCATAGAGAAGTAGATCCTTGCGTCCGGTCAAAGGCTGGCTATGCAGGGAAGTTTTTTGCGACGTTGGTGTTTGTTATTTTATAAAATTTGTATTACACTTTCATTTAAATAAACCAGGGACCGAAAATAACTGTTATTTTTTTATTTGAGGGCAAAAAGGTTAGGCAAAAATGACCTTTATCTGCATTTGGGAATTTTTAACCATTATCGTGACTTTTATATTATATTGGTTGCCGTAACTAATTAATTGAGAAAATAAAAATTTTGGTTATAAATAACCATTATATCAACCAAAAAAATTTTTTGTCTAAAAATAACCATTAAATCAACCAAAAAAATTTTTTGGTTGAAAATAACCATTATCGAAAAAAATTGATTTTTTTTGGTTATCATGTATGAAAAAATTTCAAAGGTTTATTGTTCTCACTAAGTTTGTATATACATTTATGCAAACATACATATGTACAATGCATATTGTTTAGGTATCAAACTCAAATATACAATATTTTTGCTTTTATGAAAAGAGAACAAAATTGCTGGAGGAACTTTGTATGTGAGTGCACTGATAATTAAAGAGATAATCCGTTGCTTACAACTCTCCGTACGCACTACTCGTATCACCACAGAAGCAGTGTTGTTGTAGAGTTGACCTCACCTTCTAGTCAATTCGCCTTGACTCGTATATAGTACGTAGATGTGTGGCACACGTTTAACCGTTACTGTCTTTTATTTTGGTACAGATTAGCTACAACTATTTTGAAATTAAAACTAAATACATATTTCAATTTTTAATCATAAATATGGGAAGAAAACGAAACATTATTATTAGAGATTTTTTTCATTACAATGAAAGGGATAACGAATCCACTTGCAAGAGCTGCGCCTCTACATTTGTTGGAAATCACATTACGAATTTGAGGAGACATATAGTGACTAAGCATAATGAAATTTATCAACAGTCTATTAATGAATATGAAGATGATGACGATGGAAGTGATTGTGATAAAAAAGTAAAATTTTCTGTAGCATATTCCAAAAGGCAAGTTAATAATGCTTGTCTAGATTTTGTTACACTGCAGTCCCAACCGCTCTCGTTTTTTGATACAGAAAGTTTTAAGAGCTTGACCGAACAAATTTTCAAAGGGCTTAATATGAATCCTATTACGTCGCACAATATTATGTCAATAGTGCATGAAGAAGAGGTAAAATTGAGAAGTATTATAAAGAAAAAACTTTCAAAGAAGATAATATCCCTTAAAATGGATAGCGCTACTCGACATGACCGTTCAATTTTTGGTGTTAATGCGCAAATAATAGAAAAAGGGAAAATTGAAGTTTTTACCCTTTCAATGAGAGAGATTTGCGTGCCACAGACTGCTGTGAACTTAAAATTAGAAGTTGAAGAAATTTTGCAAGAATTTAATATAGCTAAAAAACAAATATATACAATCACTACCGACAATGGCCGAAATATGCTAAAGGCAGTTGATATGCTTGCTGAAACTACTCATGAAGAAAATCCTGAATATGACTCTGGACAATCGCTATTAAACCTTGAAGAGTTTGAAAATACTTTCATCGAAGAGTATAGAAGTATTTTTTCTGTTAAATGTGCGGCTCACACCTTGCAGTTAATCGTGAAAGACTTTATCGGAAAAGCAAACATTACTACAGTAGTTGAAAAGGCGAGGCAGGTAGTGAAAACTTTAAGAACGCCAAAGTGCAGGTAAGTTAGAACAAATTGACGAGGCTTAACAAATACATTCAGCTAGGTCGAATTTTGAATACCCTTTACCAATTACATTCAAAAAACAAGTAAAAGGGCTATATTTTGCTTTCAATTGTAGATCCCTTTCAATGAGTCTAAAAATTAAATTATTATAATTATAAAATTAATTATGTATTAGACTGTTCCTTTCGCAATGCCTGTGTGAAAAAACTTACGTATTTGGTATTCATGGGTCAGAATTTCCCAATACAGTAATGATTGTTAATTGATACGTCAAGCAAGGATTAAGAATATATCGCTGATTACATTTACGTAATCTTCATTTATATGACCCAAATCAATTTAGCTTCAAAGAATGGTAAAGGGTACAAAAATTTCCAAAAAATAGCTTTTACCTATATTTTTTCTTTTGTTTAGACAATTTCTACAAATGCTTAAACTAGGCAAGCCTTCTCTGGATGTACCTACACGGTGGAGCTCTACATTTTTGATGATTGACAAGCTTTTAAATTATAGGGACTTTTGTAATGAAAATTTAAATCGGCCAATAACAAATGAAGAATGGGATAAGCTTAAAGACTTAGTTATTATTTTGAGTCCCCTTCATGAAACTAGCTTGAAATTGCAAGGTGAGCAGCTTTGCATGGGCGATTGTTATAAAGTTTGGTTTGAGCTCAAGGTTAAATTAGAATCCCTAAATATACAGGCATCAACGGCTGTATTGGACTGCATCAAAGCGAGAGAACCGACTTTGCTAAACGCACACGTTCTTAACGCAGCAATATTTTTGGACCCACGTTTCCGGCGCTTGCTTCCACCAAATAAAAAGGAAGAAGCGAAAGCTCACTTGAAAAAGCTGGCAACACAATTAAATGCAATACAACAGGTTAGAAAGTGTTCATGTTAACATTTGCTTTATATTTATATCGACCGTTTTGTTTTGTTTAAGGTCGAAAGAAATCTCCCACAAGCTATGCAGAGTCCGCTACAAAGCGATGTATTTATTGATGAAACGTCACAAACGAGCACGTCTTCATTGATTCGCCAGACCTTACGAAGCTTGGAAGTCGATTCGTCTTCAGATGATGAAACTCCAAGCGCAGTGTCAAAAGTGCTTTTAAGCACTTTCGGAGAAATTGAAACTTACCGGGAAGGAAGAGTAGATATAGATGCCAACCTTTTAGAATACTGGGAAGAAAAAAAACATACGTTTCCATTTTTAAAACAGCTGGTAGATATTGTTCATGCAGCTCCAGCAACTGAAGTCAGTGTCGAGCGCGCATTCTCAGCCCTGAAACTGGTCCTTAGTGATCTTAGATGCAACCTCTCAGAGAATTCTTTAAGATCCCTAATGTTTGTTAAATTAAACAAAAATGTTAATAAATGAGACCAACTTCTTTGAGATCGCGTTGAATTCTTTTAGTGCGATTCTACGTAAGGCTTTCTACATTTAAATTTAACACACTTGTGTATGTTGGATTTAAAATACTGACATTGAAAGCCTGACAACAGATACATACATACATATGTATAGGAACATAATTAAAAAAAATTCATTTACTTATGTTAATTTTTAACGTCGAAAGAGTTCGTTAACTCATGTTTCAGGACCTTAGGGCATACTCAGGTTCTAGGTTTTAGATATTTGTGTTTAAAATATAGGTTTTGGACCGATATCTTGCTTATATGTGGACTGACTTTTTCCTGAGCCATGTTGAATTATTTTAGTGTAATTACCGAGTTTCGATCACGCACTGTGTAATTTCTTCATTCGTAAGGCACTTAACAAGTCGACTTTTTGAAGAAGTAACCAAAAAAAGAAATTTTTTTTTTATAATGGTTATTTTCAACCAAAATTTTTTTTTGGTTGAAATAATGGTTATTTTCGACCAAAAAATTTTTTGGTTTATATAACGATTATTTATAACCAAAAAAATATATTTCTCATTTCAATTGGTTAAAATAACCAAAACAAAATATATTACTTATTAATGGTTGATCATAACCATTACGTAAATGTATCAGTAATAATTGTTAAATCTGATTTTTTTATCGTTTATCTTATAACTGTTACGTCCCTGAAATAAACTACATACTTTCCTGGTGCACTTCCGTAAAATTTCGACGTAAAATGTAAAAAAACTGTAATGTGAGCTAAAGAGTTAAACATTTTGAAACAATAAATTTGTATGTCCAGAAAAATCTGTTCAAGATCTTTAAAATTATATCAATATTGGCTATATACGTTTAGAATTGTGTTGGAAAATCGCATATTTATATGAAAACTTTACAGATTTGTTCCGAAAACTTTTTATTATAAACGAACAATAAAAACATTTCGGTACATTTTTACCTGTTTATTAAGATTGCAAATTAGAAAACACATACATTCATAAAATAACAAAAACGAAAATATTTCAACAAGAAAAAATATAAATAAGGAATCTTTTCTTACATCTTCCTATGAAAACGTGTCTGTTGGCCATTGCAGAACTTCTTCACAAAATTTTTGAAAATCGGCAATCTGGGAATTATTATGCTCCAAGCAGTTGATTCACTCAGTTTTAAAATTAAGTTAAACTAAAATGTATTTATTTTAATTTTTCTCTTTAAACAGTGTTCACTATTAAAATTTTTTTTAAGAATGTCAAAATCCAAAACAATTTTTCATAAAAAATTGACTAGATATTCAAAACTTACCTCTCACTGTCAAAATTTTGAATACAAAGTTTTTTCAATTGATAACTGAAGCAAACATATTAAATATTCTAAAAAAGGTATTGAGATGAGCCATTTCCAAATTCGTTTTAAAATGCCACCCGTTTTTTCCACCGACTTGGAAAGGTTATATAAACTAGGGATGTAACGAATACCATTACTTTTTTTTATAGTTTTTTTGAACAAGCAATTTAATTTTTAATCAATCAGAATAAGAAATTGTTTTTTTTTTAATTTTTAAGCTGGCGGTCGGTCCACAGCACGGGTTTTACCTTTTTGCGAAACGCATTAAACGCTTGGTTTGGACCTGCTACAACTTGCATAAGCAAGTCACTGCTGCATTTTCTGACGCTATTTCGCCTGTCAACCATCTTCAAAAATGAGTATAAAATACGACAAATAAATAAACTGAGATGCAGAATAATTTCGAGTCTGAAAAATTGGGGTTACGTAGCATTAGCCCTGAACGAAGGATCTGAGTGTTTAGAGAATAATGAACTCTATTGGTTATCTCCAATGTTTTACCTTCGATACAAAGCTAGATAATTTAAAAGACAAGAGATCGAAAAAACGTCTCATAGAGCTACTCAACAAGACTCTACATTCCAAAAGTGTTGAAGACATGGTCACCCTACACCTAGTAAAAGTTCTGATAATCAAACAAGAACTCACTTTTGGAGCGTTTGTGCAAATCTACAAAGACAATTTGGTGAAGGATCCTACGTTGTGTCTCAGCTAAAGAAGAAGTCTAGATATACCTTAGATTTTCTAATTTTTCTAGAGACGCAGATCCGCTTGTTTACTAGCGCAATTAAATGTTATACTCAAAATTTAATACCATGGCGCAAAAAAACTTAAGTTGTCACATGAGTTCAGTCACATCTAAGAGATGATTTTTTACTGCAAGTCTGCTTCAAAGGGCGTTGCGAAATTATCTCCGCAAAAGTTGAGAATACTTTGTTTTTAAACAAAAATCTTATTTAAATTAATTATACATGCTTGTAATCTCTTACACTTTTTTTTTTATACAATTAATTTATTTTACCATAAATTTAAATTGATTTCGATTCTAAATTCTAAATATTAATAATCTCTTAAGCCTATAGTATACGGCATGTAAAAAGACACATGCGCATGTGGTTCTGACGTAATTTTGACGTCAATGCAAAGCCACAATAAACATTGCGTGTTGTGTGATGACGTCAAAATTACGTCAGAACCACATGCGCATGTGTATTTTTACATGCCGTGTACTATAGGCTTTACACTGTAATTTTGTATAATGAAGAAATAACTCTACTTGAGTTTTGTTAATGTTACCTTGAACTTAAATTTTATATTCGTATCGGTATCGGCGATATTTCTTGAGTATCGGTATCGTATCGGCAAAAAGGCGTATCGGTAAGTGTATGGGTCGATATGTGTACCTCCAAAAACGGAAAGAAAACTCGATTTCCAAAAATGTGTGCCTGAGCGCTTTTCGAAATTTATGATTAAATTTTAATCGAGATAAAACAAAGATTTTTAAGTAGACCAGGTAAAACAGAAAATTAATCTAAGTTATTTTTATTGATAACAAAATCACATTGAATTTTCTGAAAAATTTCACGCCCCAATTAATATTATATGGATTTAAGTATTTCAAAATCCCTTTTAAAGGGGTAAGAAACTAGAACAATAATTTTCTTTAACAAATTTTTATAAAATCTCTAGTTTTCACAAGTAGCGTTCTTCTAAATCTATTTAGGGTAAAACTGAAAAAATTAGTTTACAAATTTAAAGAGGCTTAAAAAATGGAGCCTTATGGGAAACAATTCGAAATTTATAGGTAAAAGTTAGAGACAGTAGCAGTCCAATCTGGCCTTATGTGCAACAATGTGGCCTTGCGTCCACCAAAATCTGGTCTGGCTGAATTTTATTAGCAAACTTATGAACACTGGAAAAGAGATACCTTCAGTTGTAGATCAGAATAACAGAATTTCGGATTCGGGGAATACATGGCACCACTGAGGAAGTACAAAAAAACGTAAGCGCTCACCGAAATGTTTTTGAGAAATAAAAATACAGCTCGGCACTCTTTATTGACGTTTCGCAAGCTTTTGACAAAGTTGCCTTCGATCACTCATAAACGTATGCAAAGCTACATACTTTATCGAAAATATTGCAATAATTTTGTGAGCTCTACAGATGATATACAGGGTGGGGTGCCGCAGGATATTAAATTGAGCCCCCTTTTGTACATTATCTACACATCTGATATGCCTTCAAATGTAAAAAAATTTACATCGACATATGCGGATGATGCGGCAATTTTAAGAGTGTACGAATCCCACGCAACGGCATCTATGCTTTTACAATGCCATATTAAAGAATTTTAAATTTGGTTGAATAAGTGGAGCATTAAGGCTAATGTTTCTTTTGCATTTACGAAGTTAAGTAGCCAACATGGGTTTTGCTAATCTTTGGTACTCGCAATTATGTAAATACGGCCAAAGCTCCAGATGCCTGCGTAAGAGAGTTATGCATTTATTCGCAAATATGGCTTGAATATTTGCCGTCACTGTTTCAGAGAATACGCCAATGATATTTGCTTCAAGAAGTTTGACTAAATCCGTTTCTTTAATGATGCAAGCCAACAAGAAACACAACACCCCTTAACAAAAGTGTATCGATCGTTAATCCAACTTTAACTCTTAGGAAAAAAACTTGCCCCCGAACCTCACAGTGAGACAGAATTGACACAGATAAAATTGAAAATGGTGAAACTCACTTGGTTAATAGGCAGGAACTCAAAACTTGCACTTGATTGTAAACTTTTGCGATACAACTCGATTGAAAAGCCATTTAGTGCTTCGGTATACAATTGTGGGGAACTACGTCGGCCCCTAAAATGAGTATAGAAAATTTGCAAAGATGACAAAATAAGATTTAAAGAATGATAACAGGGTATATGAGTAACCAACAGTTGCAAAGAAATTTTAATGTACCCTTACTAAAAGGGGAAATTATCAGACAAAGTGCAAAATATTTAGAAAAGTTGGAATATCACCCGAACCTTCTGGCACGAAACTTACCCAACGATCGCCTTCACCTACACCTACGAGTGAGGGAGACTTCAAATCTCGTGAAGTGAAAATGAAGAATGACAATCAATTAACACTTAATTATAATTATGTATATGTATTTATCCAATAAATTTTTGTCTGACTAATGTTTAAATATTAGTTTTAGGAGTTGATAAATTATTGTTAGTTCACACATATCAAGTGAAGATTCAATAAATAAATATATGAAAAAAGACTCTACTTTCATAAAACCTATCTCGGCGAACACACGGGTAGATGGACACTGTTAAACCAACTTTGCTGCTCATAACGATCCATAATATGTATATGGGGGATTTCATGTCAAGTGACCCAACTTTTGACATCGATGTCTTCCGATTTGGATGAAATTTGCACCAAGGTTAGTCCTATTGGACAGTAGTGTAGACACAAATTTTCAACAAGATCGGTCAGTTTCTGAGTTAGAGGGGGTCAAAATTTGACATTTTGGCCAAACAGGTGTTCTTTCTCATCCATGTAACTTTTTATCTATTGGTGTTAGCAAAATTTGTCCCAAACAAATTATATAGCTATTTCTTCAATATTTAAAAAAAAATTTTTTTTTTGTTTTTTTAAAAATTTTTAAAAAAATATTTTTGTTTTTTTAAAATTTTTTTTTTTAATTCAAAAAAATTTTGTTTTTTAAGCGGGTACTTTTTTTTTTTGCTCAAAAGAAATCTTAGGTCTTTTCCTTTAAGGTAGTTCTGGTGGCTTTTTGGGCCGAGAGTGGGTTATGTATAAGAAAAAAAAATAATTTTTAAGTCAAGACGAGGATTTTTCAATTTTTAGCATATGCACTCTTTGGAATTTTTTCCTATTTGTGTGTAAGTGTTTCTAAAATCTTAAAAAGAAAACTTATGCTGAGAAACTAGACAAATTAATCCTTCCTAACTAGCATTTCATACCCTCGATACTCTAATACCCACAATATGTTAATCCCAGGAATAAAATCACTTTTTTCTAAAGAGATGTTGACAAATTAATTTTTTTTTTATTTATTTGTACTAATTATTAAATTAATATAAAGTAATAATAATAAAAACAAAAAGATAAATAATCTAAAAAAATTTAATCTTAATCACATACGATCCTTTTATATCATAACAATTTTTACACTTAAAACCTTGGTGCAAATTTCATCCAAATCGGAAGACATCGATTTAAAGAGATGGGTCACTTGACATGAGATATAAATATATCCTTTCCACCTGTGATGAAGGGTATAAAGCAAGAAAATATAAAAATTACCAATTTTTAGAATTTCCTAGGCACCCAAATAAATAAATTTTTTAAGAATTTTTGAGAATTTAATATCTAAATGGCTTTACTCAATAATATTTTATATTCATCTGAAATAATTTTTCAGCCTACCCTCATACTTAAAAGAATACACTTGCACCTTAATAGATTCAAAATCTAAGACCCGGCCAGTGTTTCATATTAAAGGAGGGGGTTGACATTTGAAGTTCTCGATCGTTAGTTAAGTTTCCACATACTACTGTGGTTTTGTGTTAAGAGCCAAAATAAAATGGGGAGAAACTGATTGCGTTTTTTATGTTTTAGATGTCTATCACTTTTTTCACACAAACATACACACACTCCCATGCTCACTTAAATACACTTACCTTTATACATCATTGGGGCAATTGTGTATTGCAATGAAGACGGCCTTTACAACTCATGTGGGAATTCAATCAAAAATTGTCAGCAAAGCGGCACTTTAGTCTACTACACTAGATGTTAGTAGTTTCTCAACTGTCCATATGTACCGACAGACCTGTCTAGTTATCCATACGTTCAAATCTTCGATCATTTTCAATACTCCCTGTCTTTGTGTTCCTTAATGGTAGCGGCTTTTAGTTGTTTTTAGTTTGTCTATAATTTTTTTCTCTTACTTTTTTTATGTGCAGACATTTAACAATGTATGTTGTTCTTTGTGGTGTGAGAATAACTGAATTTTGTTAATAGAACAGGTACTTTTTCTTTTTCACGCGTCAATATTATTTGCTGATGCGTTGTTTTATTTTTTTTTTGCTCTCTCTCTCTGTCTTTGCAATAAAACATTTATTGTTAAGTGAATTTTTTTCGAAAGAGTTACCAGATTTATTTGTTTATTTGAAGTCTATTGAAAGATCCTTAGAGAATATTCGTAGTATACGTTTTTTTTAGAACATACGCCTTCATATAAAATGATTAATTTAATTAAATTGTATCACTTTTAACGATTTTAATGTTTATGTAAAAATCGATATAAGGATATAACTTATTAAGCCTAGAGTACTAACGATCGACGCACTGTGGCTGAATTTCGTCGGCCAAAAGTAAAATTTTTGTCATCGCCGATTTGAAAAATGTGAATGCCATTCGGTGGCAAACATGTTAGAACTAAGGTGTCCAAACAACCGGATAAAAATATTGGTAATTGTGGGTGTGGCATGCTGCGGCAAACAAATATTTTATGTTGTTTCAAAAAAATTTCTTTTTGTAAATTTGATCAGAACTGAATTATAATTTCTCGCAACTATTATTAATAAATTTTTTTTGTTATATTAGTGGAATAGTAGTCTTTAAGAAATGGTTCGTTGTATTATACCTGATATATTATTAAATGTTTTCCCAGGCTCTATATTTAAGTTAAATTATAATTTCAGTGGAATATAAATTTTTGGGGTCAAAAAGGATCAAAGAGAGTTTACTACCATTTTAAAGCTTAACGTGTCCTCTTAAACCCCAAATATACTTTTGCAACTGTTTGGAACTGTCTGTAGAACACTTTTTAGATTTGAAGGAAATTACGTCGCGACATTTTAACGAGATTTGCTCCCTTTTAATTAATTTACTCATAGATGGGTGTACCTAACACTCTCATATTTTGTATGCTATTAGTAGATGATTTACTTTTGCTGTGTGTAATTGTGTGTTTTAAACCGTGTTGCTGGATCATTGGTTTGTTACTCACCAAACCGTCGAAGGTTAGTATTAATGTGCTATTTAAAATTTTGTGAGCAAATATTGCAAATCTTTTTACTTCAAAGAATAGTGGCAACAATGACTAGCTAAGGAGAAAATACAAAAAAGAACACAAATAAAGTATGTGGAGATCGTGCCCATACAAAAAAATGCCGAATATTAAAATCAAAATATATGATATATGCGAAAAACCCAAATGCGGAGAGCACAATGTTTTGAGCTTTGTGACTCTTGCCCAAAGTGTTATATAAAATAAAATTTCTATTTTTTTAAAGCTTAAAATGTATTTTTTAAGTTCTGACTCTTTTTTACTTTTTCAGTTTTACTTACAATTGGGGGATTCACAAGGTGTGCTATCAAGTCATAATGTCCTAAATAATTTTTCACAATTGTTAAAAAAAAAAATATTGTTGTGTTTTAAAAGAAAAAAATGTTAATGCTGTGTTTATTGATTCGTCATAACTGTACAGTAGAAATCTTAATTATAAGTGGTTGCCCACAGAAGTCATATCCCAGTAAAAAATGTGCTCCAAAAGGAGCAGGTTTTATATATGAATTCATACCTCAAATCGCTTCAAACCTGCTGATGGGATGCCTGATTTTTGTATGGAGTGTTCCCGGTTTGGAGGACTATTTTCTGCTGACAATAAGCGCTCCTTTTAAGACGCAAACAAAGCACTCCTAAAGCGCTTTTTTAAGGGCTAACTATATTAAAATATTCATTTTTGTTTTGCTTTTACTTGTTTAAATGACTTTTTTAAGCATTTTCGTAAACCATAACATATTTTTATTTTGTTATCGCTTTAAAACCTTCTTCGTTGCAGCACTAAAATAGCAGCTATTTTTGTATATTTTATTCATTATCATTTACTGCTGTATAAGAGCTCTCTTATTGAAGCGCTCAATTATGCGCTTTTTCTCTTAAGTGCTTCAAAAAACACAAATTTTTTTTACTGGGATGGGTCAAAATCACCAAGATGTAACATTTTGTCACTCCGGGAACGATTGATTATTTTCGGGAACATTAATATATTTCAATAAAATACGCATAAATTTAGCTTTTTTTTAGAAAATACATAGTTTGTTATTTTACAGAACTTTCATTCTGTTCATGTAACATTAATGCCTTTATAAGAGTTTTGAATATTTCGAAATTTCTTAAATCTTATGCACGTTAACAGCAACTTCTTTAATTTTTTGGGGGTATTTTGCTTGTAGAAGATTTTGTATGTATTGTTTTTTCTTATGTTTATATAAAATAGATTCATAATAAGCCCATGTTATTAAACGATGCTTAAATTATGTACTTTGTTTTGTTTTTGTTAATTTTATCAAACTTAGAAAAACGTTCCCGATTTGATGGTTGTCGGAAAGATATTCACTAAAAAGCAATATTATGAAAAAAGATTATTAAATTTCGCAATAGTACAAACTAAGACCCATCACTATACGAGTAGCTTAAAATTTTTTCTGGCATAAAACCAATCTTGAAATTTACAGAATTAGTGATTTTGAGCCATATATATTTCTTGTAATTATTTTAAGACGTATTAATTAACAACTTTATGACGACCTTGTGAATCCCCCAAATATTCTTTAAGTCGTTTTCTATGATGCCAAAAATATGTGCAACATAAAATGAATTAGTACAAAAATTAAATATTTCGTTTATCTATATGAATTAAAATAAAAGTATTTTTTTATAGACTTATTTATAAGGTGCCACGGTGATTAATACCATTTATTGGAAAAGTATATTACGTTTTAAGCCAACGTTATAGGCAGTTAAAAATTACATCGTCGAATCGAAAATCATTACTTACAACGTTTTAAGCCAACGTTATAGGCAGTTAAAAACTACATCGCCGAATCGATCATTACTTACAACTTACAACGTACGTAAAGTATGGTTAGTACTCTAAGGTTAAAATCATCACGGGCTCTGCGAAATGGATTGTGTGGAGTAGGGCTTCCAATCTGGATCCCGGAAATCCCGGGATAAGGCGAATCCTGATTCCCGGGATTTCTGATTTTTAATCCCGGTATTTTCGGGATCTATTTTTTATATTTTTTTCTAATAATTTGTATAATTTTTTTTTTTTTTTAATTTTAATTTAAATATTTGCAAACAATTCTACCAGCGAGTGTTTAGTGCGAGAGATATTTTCCAATTGCATCATATCTAAACAACAAAATTCGTTCTTGTTTAGCAGATACCATATTGGATGCTTCAATATTCATAAGAATCTACTTGAACTTAGCATTAAGTATACGCCTTTAAAAAGTTTGAAATACATCATTTCCAATTGTGTTTTAAAAGTTTAAAAATGTTTCAAATGTTTTTAAAAAATGTTGAAATATATTTTAAGATAGTTCATATGTATTTTAAAATTATCCACGTGTATTTTAAAAATTTCCATTTTTTTGTTGAAACTGCTCAATTGTATTTTTAAAATACATTTAAATAATTTTTAAATGCATTTGGAAATTTTTGAAATACAGTTGGATTGTTTTAAAATACATTTGTATAATTTGAAAATACATTTAAAAAATTTTGAAATTCATTTGTGAAATTTTGAAACATAACTGAAAATTATATATTTTAAAATACATATGGACAATTTTAAAATACATAGGGAAAACATTAAAATGTATTTGAAAAATTTAAATTATATTTGGAAATGTTTAAATTCATTTAGAAAATTTTAAAATTCATTTGGAAATTTAAAAATACAATTCGAAATGGTGTAGTTTTTTATATCAATGAATAAATATGGATAATAATAAGACTTTTATGTTTTTTGTTACGTTTTTGATGAAATGATCGTTGTGAATTGTGATCAATTAATAATTTAAATTTGTTTTTATTAGATATATATTTTTTTTTTCAAATCTATATATATAAAAGAAAGTGGCGTTAGTTACTACGTTTATAACTAAAGAACGGCTAGAGCGATTTCGATGATTCGTACCAATTCGGAATGGTCTCTGACCATTATAGGTGGCACTATTGAAAATTACTCAGTATGACATAAATCGTAAACTCTGTATTTGACGATGCTATGATCTTTAGAAAAGTTGTTGAGCATGAGCCGGCGAAGGCTTATAAGTTGATATGACCAATTTCAGACAGGTGTCGCCACTGAAAATGACTCGAAATGAGTTAAATCATAAACTGTGCATTTCATCATGCTATGATCTTTAGCACAGCTGTTGAGCTTTAGCATACAAAGGTTTCTAGGTTGGTATGACCAATTTGCGATAGGCGGCACCATTGAAAATTACTCAAAATATATTATATCATTTGATCATGCTATGGTCTTAAGTAAAGTTGTTGCGCATGAGCCGACAAAGGTTTCTATGTTGGTATGAACAATTTTCGACAAGAAGTGCCATTGAAATTGAATCAAATCGTTAGCTATGCAATTGATCATGCTTTGATCTGTATCAAAGTAGTTGTCCATGAGCCGACGGAGGTTTCTAAATTGATGTGATTTCATTGAGTGTTTGTAGCCTAAATTTGGAGAACGACTGTTTTTCACACGGTCAACTCTATGTCGCATGTTTCCGTGTCGGAAAGCCATCCTCTTTGTTCATTTTCGAACCTGACAACAAAACGAAAAATATTGTTTATCACAAAGTGCTTCAATGATATTCTCTTAACTTATTCAATAGTTTACTTATAATTCACATTTGCATATTCTTTTTTTTTTTTTTGTAAATAAAGATAAATTATCTGCACCGAATATTACCCGTACCTGATTCTGTATCTGTATTTTAAATATACAGCAAACAATACTTTTCTAGGCAAAACAACGTTTGCCGGGTCAGCTAGTATATAATATACATAAGATTATAAAATATGTACTTTTACGGGAAAATTAAGTTGTTTTTCAAGCAGTTTAAAAAGTTTTATATGTTGGGTATAAATAAAAAGTATAGTTAAAAAAATCTCAAAAAATCCCAAAAAAAAGTTTACAAATCCCGTGAATCCCAGGATTCAAAATATTTCTAAAATCACGGGATCCCGAAATATTTTCTTTAATCCCGAATCCTGGAATTCAGAAAAATCAGCCCCGATTGAAAGCTCTAGTGTGAAGTATAATATTAAATACTCACGAAATTTCTTTTCCCCAGAAGAAAATGAAATTGTCTTAAGCACAAAAGTAGCAGTAACTATTTCCCGAGAGCTTTTAAAAGTGTGTAAGGCGGTTTTGATAAGACCTTTTGTGGCAGTCCCAACTTAAGCAACAAAAACAGAAATAAAATTGTATTTGAACTTACTCGATTTTGTTCGAGTGTACATAGCTCTGTGGTTCCCATACCGCAACACATATATATTCAATAATCGGTCGACCCAAAGTGATAAATAATTGTTTTGTTAGATAAGGATCAGAAAACTCTATAGCAAACCGTTTAACAAATTCTAGAACACTAGTAGCTTTGTAAGCTGTTGATGTTATGTGATTTCTGTAAACTGGCTTTCCACCCAAAATTACTTCTTACACACAGAGAAAAAATATGGTTGGGCATGATTACGGCAACTACACTATGTTTATTGTAACAATATATTGTTGCCGTACACATAATATTGTTATTTTCATTCAATATCAACAATTATTATAGTTACTGTAAACATGTCAATGTTTATAGCAATTATAAATTTAATTATGGTTCACTGAAAAATACTCATTTTTATAACAACTAAATAATGATAACCTTGAAAATATATTATATTCCTCACAACCATTAATGATATGTAATATCCATAACATGATTACTTTCTATACGTGTGCTCATAATATGTTTAAGATGCAAACAAAATATATTTGCTCCTGATAATATTTTGTTATCGCCATTTGTAAAATAATTTTGCATCAGTTGTGTCGTTTTTGTAACATATACTTACCTACCGAATTTTTTGTTAGTATAAATAAAGTGGTAAAACAATTAAAAAAAACATTACCCATTAAAAATAAAGACAAAATTACAATTTTAAAGAATTTAAAAACTATAATCAAATTGAGCATACAAAGAATTGTTAAGTGTCACAAAATAAAATAGCAACGCTAAAAAAAAAATTAATTTTTTTTATTATAAATGTGAAAGTGCGAAAATATTGGTGCAAGAATATTGACCATTGCTCGTAAGTATTGTGTCATTTTAAGAGAAAAAAATTAAAATTATTTATGTATAAACTAGCTGTTAAGCCTGACCCTGCCATGCAGGAACAGGCCCGCGTGCTGCCCATAGACCGAAAATAAAAAATCTGGTTTCGTTACGATCTTCCGCAGAGAAAGTACTTTAAGCATGCCAGCTTCCTATGACATCAGATGGCTTCAGAAAGTTGCGGAAAGAGTATAAGACATACTAAGATATTATATATTATATAAATAGACCTACGACAAACAGCTTAATGTAACCATATTAAGTTTTTATTTTACCATTAGTATGTTTTTCCATTAAAAATATTATGTTTGAAGTTGCATCATATTATGATGTGAAATATCTGTAACAGTTTAACGTTTAGGTTGCCAGATTAAAAAAAAATTCAAAAAAGTGAAAACCTTCTCATCTTTAATAAAAATTATTAGCACTTAGTAAAAACTTCTAACTTAATATTGGTACCAAGCTGTTATGCATGTTACAAATCCAAAATATTGTTATTTAACACTTAGTATTAATGATAGAAGATTTAATTCAATTTTGGTTTTAGCGTAGTCATGTTGGGGCAAAAAAAGTGGACCCACCCCTACTTATATCTATGTGTGGGTAATCAAATTAAATGTGGTATAACAAGTTCCGGCTTCGCTAAGTAAAGCTTGTATGCATCTAAAAGATTCTTAAACTAATCTAGAGGCGAAAATAATGATCGAATACAAAAACAAGATGCAGATTTGCAATCGTGAGCAAATGAACTATAATTTGAGTACACATACATATTAATGGGGGTGGGGACACTTGTTCTGCCTCACAGGACCCCGGAAGTCCCGCCATAGTCAGTGAAAGCATCTACTACCTCATGGATGTTATCATTCGTAGTGTTAATTCCATCGGTTGAAGATGTTCTTAAGACAATCAAATAACTTCCAATAGGGATAACTAGAAAGGTAGTTGTCATACTATACTTTTGCAAACCACCAGGCAAAGGCTTACACTAGAAAAACGTTTACAAATCGTGGAAATTTATATCCAAAATTCCCGCTATGCATAATCATCCATCTGAGCAGTTTATTCGCAATACTGTGGATCGATTCATTACCATATTTACTCTTTTGGATAATACTGAGTGGGAGCGTAAATTCGAATTTATCTATCCGATGTCATTCTCAGCAACTCGGTTCCTGCCCGTCCATTTCTTAGAAAATGTTAAGGAAAGATCATACAGAAAATGCATACAGGATCAAACTAGTGCAAGAATTAAAGCCGTAAACTAAAACAATCAATCGCGTCATGTGTTCGGTGAGTGAGCTGAGGATCAAGTAGCAGTCCAACCAGATTTTTATCGTCAAATCATCTATAGCGATGAGGATCTTTTCTGGCTTAGCGGGTATGTAAACATGCAGAATTGTAATTTTTGAAGAGAGGACAATTCTCTTGAGACTCCACTACATCCGGAAAAGATCAGTGTTTGGTGCTGTTTACATGCCGAAGGTATCATCGGCCAATTTTTCTTAAAATCCGAAATTGGAGCAAACATTAACGTGAATTTTTTAGTCCCCGTATCATTGCAAATCATTTGGAACAGAAATGGATGCAACAAGATGGCGAAAAATTACAAACAGCGCGTGAAACCATCACCGAATTTTCTCACTATATAGGCCACCTCGTTTGTGTGATTAGACATCTTTGGACTACTTTTTGTGGGGTTACATCAAATCTATGCCTAATAAACCATAAAGCAAAAACGACGCACTATTAGCGAAATAAAACTGTTTATGCTTGAAAAATTGGTGCAAAATTGGAACGACAGGACGCGCATTTGCGGTGGCCTTATGCAAGATAATATTCTTTAACATGAACATGAAATTTGTTAGCAAATTTGGGTCATTCGAATGAATTTGTAGTGCTTTTTTTCTTAAAAAAAGTTCTATGCCTCTAAATTCCTCTATAATTTGAAATATCTGCTTAATATTCCGATATAGTGCGTGGATTAATATATGATTGCATCCAGAAAAATGGAAAATAACCAAATACAATGCCATTGGACTATCGCCTGCATTGCCGCTTCAACAATAGAGTTTATTCAAACAAACCAAAGATGAACAAAGATAACGCCGCAGTAATTTTGTAAAGATTTCCAAGTTTCTCTCAAATTGTCGACGTTTGTTAGCATGCCCATCTGGTTTTTATACATACATATATATTTTTGTTGAATCCTTATATTTAAAAATATACGGGCATGTTTTGACAATAATTAATATTTGCGATTCTGACTTGAAATCGCAATCGCAAGAATTTTGCGACTTCAAATTGCAAAAATATGCTTAAGAGAACTTAAATATTTTTAAGAAACTGTGGCAGAACACTAGCAAAACGCACGAGATTGGGAACACCATAAATCAAATCTGGATATTTAAAATCATGCGATGGCCGAAAAACGAACAGTAATACTGAGCTGGGCACCCTACCGGTAAAACGAATTTGAGCACGCTGAATTCAATGGTGCTGGAAATTTTTTGCAGTCATCGCTCGTTTTTGCGATTAAAAATTTTATTACTAATGGAATACGGCATTTTTATACTTTTGGGATAATTATTCAGGTTAAATTAATGCACCTCTGTTAAATTCAATTTTTCATTATTTTTTGCGGAAAAACTTACATTTAATTAAAAAAATTCGCAAAAACACATTTTATGCAACTTAAAACTACAATATTGTGTTATTTAATTTAAATGTTATTAATAGGGCTTAACAAATATTCAATACGTTTAAAAAAATCTCCGAAAAAAAATAATAATAGTAATAATAATTACGAAAAATTGTTATTAAAGAGTTAGGTTGGGTTATGCGCCCAAGGGTACACCTCCACTCGAAGACCTATGCGAACCATTGTGAATCCATTCGATACAGAGGAAGAAGAAAAAGAGGAAGAAAGGAATTGATAGAAAGATTAAGCACCAAAAACCTCAACCTACAGTCTCCTCATCGGAAACACGTACCACATCCCTGATAAACCCCAGTAGATCGACTACATTAATTGCAGCGATACACCCTAGAGTTTATTAATAAAAGTGTTAAACAATATTTTTTCAACAAAACAATTTTTATTAATTTATTAACGACTTTACATTTCAATTAGTAAGTAATAAGGTCACGAAATCTGTCGCCTAGCCATTTCCGCCTGAGACCCTGTATCCTAGGACAGTGGCATAGTACATGCTCAATTGTCTCTAGCTCCTCAGCATCCTCGCACAATCTGCAGAAGTCCGGTATGTCATTGTCCCATTTGCTCGTGAAAGCCCTAGCAAAATAATACTCCGTCAATCCGTTCTATCCCTCCAGGACCGGTCACGGCCCTTACCCACTAATCCAAATACAAACACTCTCGCGCGAGTTCGTTCACCACCTCATTGCCATATACATTGCAATGACCGGGTTCCCAACACAGCTAAGCCGTGAATGCCTGCATGAGTTCCCTCAGAGAATTCCTACACCGTTCGACCAGGCATGATTGTGCCGTTTTCTTCGGCACAAGATTCTTGTGTGACCATCCCGCCTAGGTCTAACCAACTCATAGAGTCTAAATAAGTTCCTGGCAGATACACTCTTCACATAATGCTCAATGGCTGACAGATATAGAAGGTTGGCCAACGCCGCCTGTGGCGTGCTTCTCCCTGCCCCTGTGATGCCAAAAGAACACTCCTTCAAACCTTGTTGAGCATCTTCCTATAGCTATTCACATTCAACGCATCCCAACAAAAAGTGAATCCGTAAGTAAGTATATGCCTTAACATCAACTTGCAAATCCAGTCTCAGACCCCAATTCCTACCGATGGATTTCCTGCATGCGTAGTTGACATAGAGTCCAGTTTTCAACCTCGAGTTGAATTGATTTAAATTGAAAAATTTTCCTAAAAGAATAAAAAAATATAATTTTAGGGTGCTTAAGTATTGACATTTTTAATCGCGAATATCGCGAATACGAGCTTTAGCTGAGAAAAACGTCTATCACCATTGAATTCAACCTACTCGAATAAGCTTTAACAGTAGGTTGCCCAGCTTCTTAAAATTTGCGACTAGACTAAACTCTTATTCAAATTCATAAGGTTTTGACCAGTCAGTGTCGGACAAAAATTATTTCGGCTTCTGTTCAAATATATAGGTGTTAAGTGCTCTTCTATGTGGATAAGTCCTCTTCTTACCATCCCTAAAGACCTAAAGCTCATTTTCCACAAAAAATAAATTTTGTTGTTTGAAATAATTTGAACTTAAAAGATCGTTTATTAAACAATTCCGAATTTAATTATTTTTGAATTTCAACTATAAATTTTACCTTAAAAATTGTTTTACTTTTAATATTTTTCAAATAAATGCCATATCTGGCACCTCTTGTCCTTCTTCAAAAAAAAAAAAAAAAAAAAAAAAATCATCTGCTAGTTAACTTTATATTCCACTACATGTCTTCAGCAACATGTTATATGCCACTTTAATGATCTTGTCTTAACAGTGCAACACTGGCTTTGCAACGTTAAAATATCAGAAACAAATAAAAATATTCTGCAAGAAAAACAAAAAATTGTAAAATCCCAAGATCATATACAATAAACTACGAAGATGATGATACTTTGCAACAAACTTAAAAATAAAAAAAATTTTAAAAGAAGAATAGTGTTATGATCTTCAGAAAATGATGATGATAATCAAGTTTTAAACATCATTCAGAGACATCATCGCCATTTCCAAATTGAAGCAACTGCCACCATAACACCAACAGCAACAACAACGCCAATCTGAACAAGCTGAAAAACAACAGCAGCAAACATGTTGACCACCAACAGAGCTTTTATTGGTTTTCAGAGGCCTATTAAGTCATAGACATACATAAGGACAGACGGAAAACAGACCGACTATCAAACACTCAACACACTTTCAAACATTTTATTTCATGCAACTATTACATGGTTAGATAAATGGATGGGACGGATGGATGGTGGTGGCAATCAAATGATTGTTTTAAATTTTTCAGGCAGTTGATTCAGAAAAATAAAAGCAGCATGGACAGCATATAAAATAATGATAGTAGGCTCAAAAATTCAAAAAAGAAGGCAAAAAGTAATCATATTGTTCACACAATTGAATTTTTTAATTTGATTTTTATGTTTTTTTTTTCCTTAACACACATTTTTGTAAGGCCTGATGTGATTTTTTTTTGTATTGATAAATTAACTTTTTCAAGCTTATTTAGTTTATAATTCTGTAAAAAATTTATTAAAATTTAGTGTTATTATTGATTTTTTTAATCGTTTTATCAGCGGTGTTTGGAACAAACACCAGCACTTTATTTTAAAAGACCACACCATCATCATAACCTCCATCACGCTTATTGGAAACACCACATTAGGTGGTACAAGTGGTCTTGTAAATGAAAAATTACCAAAAAGTTTTTTTTTTACAATATTAACGGTTTTATGCTAATTTTTTGTTTGGAGCTTAAGACTTTATTTTGCTTTATTTTTCGGCAATATATTTAAGTATGTGCCAGTTTATTTTATTAATAGTCTTCAAAGGCAATGCCGTTTTGTGTGACCAGTCGTAGTTGGCCGAACGGCTGTTTTCGACCTGTTAATAAACAGTTTTTAATTAGTTTTTAACAGCGGTGGGTCGTAATGCTAAAAATAGTTTTTTTTTAATGCATACTCCCTCTAAATTTGCTCTATAATTATTCGCTATTTTTTTTTTTTTTAATGGTTGGTTTTCAGTTTTTGTGTGTTCTAGATATTCTTACGCTGTCATACTTTGTCAATTTGTATAAAAATGAGGTTTTAAGAAGAATTGCTACAAAATTTTCTTTTAAAAACAGAATTTGATTTTTTTTGAGTAAACTTTATAAGGAATCTGTAATTAATCCATTGACAGTCGCTGTGCCAATTTAGGAACAGTTATTTATTGAGGGCATATATTAAAGATGTTGATGTTATTCAATAGTTTTTTGCATTATTGATAAGCGGAAAGATTAGCCATTATATATGGTTAACATTTTGTTACAAAAAATTCCTGTTAATAATAACTTTTGTTAATGCAGAGTGTACGTCGTCACAATAACTTGCTTTTTTTAAACAAATTCGATATAAACAGAAACAAAATACAAGCATTTTCAATCCAATTAACTAATTTTATTTCACTGTATAGCACTTGAACTATGATGTAACAATTCGTGTGCAATGATTACAAGTGTCCTTGATATCAAAATTTTGCATTCAGATAATAATACTGTACGGAACTTTTAACGAAACAGCCGGGTTCCGAATAAATTATTTTTAAGCCAAAATAATTTCTCGGTATATTGAGAAAACCAATATCGTCAACGGGCAACGGAGTAACAGGCACTTTGTCGATACATTGAGAAAAGGGCCATAAGAGAAATTTATATGTATGTATGAATTAACCAGGGCTGTGGAGTCGTCCAAAAAAAGTACTAACTCCGACTCCGACTCCAAACGCTGACATTTTTGAAGTGCGACTCCGACTCCTGCTCTAACCGTGATGCGAAATGAATGAGACGTAAAATTTTTCCTCTTTTGTGTAGAAACATCTTTATTAAACAAATTATGGGAATCCCCGCGTAATGTGCATAAGAAAAACATGAGTGTTATGGTAGGAATTAAAGGCAGGCCGATAAAGATGTTTCAACACAAAAGAGAAATAATTTTACGTCACAATTTTTCTAGTATTTATGCGCTATGGCAACACTTATTCTGTACAATGTTGAAAATATTTCAGCGTTGATGGTTAAAAAATTCTGATATTAAAATTATTGGCAATTCCTGTCATTATCATTTTTTAGTATAAGTAAATTATTTAAAAAATCACACATCTTTTTCAACTAGATCAATAACTGAGTATAAGTTTTGCTAATGTAATTTAGACTTTTTCCCGCACGTATAAAAAATATACCTAAATATACTCAAATAGTAAAGTACTTGAATCAACTATTTCTCATAAAATAAATTAAAATCTACTTATTTATATTGATCTGCAAAATATTGCATCGCCAATTTCAAAGAATTTTTATATTGGAAAATATTAGAATTTTTTTTAAATTTTTTATGCCGAAAAATTTTGGAGTCGGAGTCGTGCGTTTTTTTGGGTACTGCGACTCCGACTCCGGTACAAAAACCTCAACTCCGACTCCACAGCCCTGGAATTAACTATCAAATTAAAAAAAAAAAATAATGTTAAAAATAGTGCAAAAAATGCTAAGAATTTATAAAAAAATAATAAAAAAATAAATAAAAAATCCCAGTCTGGTTCAGTACCACTTGTGGTACTTACTATATGGGACAGAAGCCTGGGTCTTATCGTTAGCAGACGAAACAGCATTAAGAACCTTCGAGTGAAAACTATTCTTCAAAATAGTTATATGGTCCTTTAGTGAACAACGGCAAGTATAGACAACGTATGTTCCATGAGCTATGTCCAAACATGACAAAAGGTAAGCAGGTCAACATAACGAGATAACACTGGCTAGGCCACGCCAGTAGAGTGTTGGATAAATATGAGCCAGCTCGAAAAGTCTTACAAAGAAGACATAAAGTAGGACGGCAAAAAACCCGCTTGGAGGAAGGTGTAACCAACTGAGTGAGAATAGAGCAAAAGGCCGATCCTGTTGGAGAAATATGTAAGTTGTCAGAATATCCCCCGGGTTATTAGTAACCAGCTAATAAGGAAATGCACAAAAAAGTATATTTTATAGCATTTCTTTGTACAAAAAAATAAGGCCAAATTTTCCCCATCTTAGAGAATAATAAGCCTGCATATAAGCTTTTAATTACTTCTGGCAATACTGCTTTCGATTTATATTTGTGAAAATAGCAAAAAATCTATTATCAAAGTTGTAGCAAAAAAATATTTAATCTCAAGCTTTGGAATTTTTTTTTTTGCCATATATATTTTGAAATCCTCCTGGGGCGTGTTACAAAATATATGTTTTTACATCTTCAAAAGTCTCATTAAAATTAAAAATTAATTTATTAAAAAATTTTTTTTTTCTTTTTTTTTTTTTTTTTTTGTTAGGCAAATTATTTTTTTGTTATGTATTTTTTAGAAAAGCGTAAATAATTTGCTTTAAAATGTTTTTTTTTTTTTTTTTGTTCAAAACAATTTTTAGTTTTCTGACAAATTTGTTTATTAATTTTGTGTAAAATGTTTTTTATTTTTGGTATTTGGTAGGCATAATAAATTGATAATTTGAGTCATAAGCATGTAAGGCTGAGAATTTTATTGTTAAGCATAACATTTTGCGAAACTTCAACAACTTGTCTTATTTTTCAAATTTGTATTACACTTAATTATTTCTATAGATTATGATTAGATTTATTAGATGAAATATTATTTTGGTGGGCCTATTAGTAAAATTAATTAATGTTTAATAGTATGTAGCAACATGTTAAATTTTAATTAGTTGAATATTTCTCGGTAGTCATAATTCATTTGTTTTAGGTAGTAAAAAAATGTTGATGAGAATGTAAAGGGCATTAACACCAAGATGTTAGTAAAAATCAAAATCATGGCAGCATTAAAAATTCAGGTGTAAATTTTTAAATATATAAAGCAAAACTAACTTTATGAATATTTTTGGTTCAAAAATATTTAGCGTTAAAAGATCAAAAATCTGTACCATATGTAACTCTTTGTATTAAATCTCTATTTTAATATTTATTGCAATTTAATTCCATAAAAATCACCCACAATTAAAATAACCACAAATCACATCCATCACTCCAATTAAAACAGAAGTGTATAAACTTCCATTAACTATTACTAACAAGTTCTGAAACTAGTCCAACTTTATAAAATTCCCTGAATTTTTTTACACCTTCAATCTATCGTTCGCTGATTAAATCACATTATTCTGCCCACAAATAACAAGACTACGGTCCATACATAATCAATTAATGAATAATTCAATTAATGCCAATTATCAACAATTTTTGCACCCAATAACTGAAATTTAACTTTTTCTTTGCTCCTTCGTATTGAACCTGTTATCAATCAATGATTTCATATAAAAAAAAAATGTTTACGGTTCTTATACTGGCTAGTGACTGCCATTTGATTTTGGTCACAGTAACACAACCTTTCACTCGAATATTTTCTGCCAGTGCAGGCAGGTTCCATGTTAACGCTTGAAACGAACGTATTGTATGAAAAAAATGCAAAAATTTTTAATGGATACTTAATGATATCATTAAATGTGTGTTAAAAAATTAGTTAAATAAGCGTCAACAATACGACAAATATAAATCATTTGTAACAGAGAGTTGGGAAAAATAAAAAAGCAGACAACCGTAGATGAAAAGAAAGACTGTCTAGGCCAACAAGTGATAGACATACGAGTACCAGTACAAATGGAGAGACAGACAGATATACAAACAACTAAATGGATGGACAGGCGAAGACATACAGGTACTGAAAAATAAAATAGAACTTGATGTGGTGCAAGAAAACAAGTGAAGTTAAAATACAAGTAACAAGTGAAGTGGCAGTATACTGAGAAAACAAGTAGTCTAAACTGGCTACACAGTGAGAAACTTTATTTCGATATAGTATGTCTCGAAAGGAATTATAGAGAATCTGAAAAGAGGAATAATGATTTGTATGCCAAATTGAATCCAGTTCCAGATTTTTATGACGAATTGTTTCTAGTTACGCAAAAAAGAAATTCAAATATTTGAATAAAATCGGAGGTGAAATTAAGGTTTTGTCATGACTTCATTATACCTGAATAGAAATTACAACACAAAATTTCATGAAGATCAGTCCATAATTTACCACAAGTCTCATATAAAACCCACTCCCGAAAATATTTCAATACGCATAAAACCGAAACGTATACCGCTATTGAAATGCAATTAAGTCTAGCTTAGTAACATATAGCTTGATATCACACTACAAACTGATTATCGGTTTATAATTTTCCCACAAAAATAAATATTTTCGTAAATTTTATCATATTATCTTAAAAATTTCAGGTTTCTCCTTGATCTCCTATAATTGCTTAACATGCCGTTTCTAAGAGATCACTTTTATAAGAACTAACTTAAATAGTGAACAGCTTTTTACCAAATTCAATTGAGAATTGCGACCTGTGTCATGAAAACTATTTTACTTATTACTATTGTTTTTAGGTATTGCTAACTCCAGAACAAGCCCATTGTATATGTATATTGTGGTGTAGGGTAGTTGCAGGAAGCATTAGATCGAAGAAGATGCCCTCGAGTATTGCGAGTTTACTCTTTTGGTATACACTAAGATTTTAAACAGTTTTCCGGAGCTTTTTTATGAAAAAACTCTTCTAATCATTTTCTCCTCAGAAGGATCCTATTGATTTCGGCAACTAGTAAAATATCACCATTTGGTTTGGATTGCACTCTTGAGAAAAATTGTTCTATCAAAATATCACCTATGATTGCTAAAATATCGCGAGGGAGCCTAGTCCAATTTTGTAATCAGGACTGGTAATAAGTTAGACCTTGGCGAAATTCACAAGATACAAAAAAAAAAAAAAACCCCGGCTTGTAAGCACCATTTTTCTATAGTATACTTTCAAAAAGTCGACTTTATGTTTGACTATGATTATGGACCAATTTCATTTAGTTTAATTAATGTTAATCTAAGCCCTATAGCGTAGTATGGAGATGCACAAAGATATTTCTGAAATGATTCTTAATGCTACGATATTCTTTAAAACATCTATCACACGTTTCAGGCAGTCGAAATTCTCAAAGACGCGTAACTGAGGTATTGCTATGGTGGCCTTAACAATTAAAAAAAAAACTAATAAGAAAGTAAAGTCGATCAAAACCGACCATATGATACCGTTCACCCCAGTATTTTAAAACAAATTTTCGAGAGTGTACCCAATTTGGAACCCATGAGCAATCTTGAACCCTCCAGAACAAAATTAGTAATTATGTAAATTTATGTAAGAGTTCTTTGTGCCGAATATTATTTTTTTATGAAATTTTTGCGCCTTAATTTTAAGAAGAGGGCTTATATTTAACCTGTGGTTAATTTTGAATGTACCAGTACTACATTTTGTCATGACATAGTAGATATTGTTAAAGGTACTATTTTTACAATTTTTACGTCAATACTAACATTTATAGGAAATTTGTAGCATTAAAAAATATTTTTTGGAGTACTTGTTGTAAATTTGGTAAGATGACTTAGATTGCAATTCAATACGTTTGAAACAAATTTAATCTAAATACTCCATAATATAATGCTTTATAACCACAAAGACTATTACTAAAAGAAGCTTGCAAGAGGCTGTGTGAAACTGTGGATAGATTCTCGCCATTTTAGTCAGGCTTGGTCCTTGCGACAGTTAGAACTTTTGTATAAAATTTCATGCGCACAAAGTTAACATGGACATCCAGTTAATCAGCCAGCCAAATGGACGAACGGAAATCGTTAGATTGATTCAAAAAGTGATGCTAAAGTGGATCTACGACCAATACTTTAAGGTGTTACAAACAAAAGCAATACTCCACTATTGTGGTATGGGTTTAAATATATGTTATAATGTGGACACTTACACACAGGGGACAGCTTAATATACTATTATCAGAACCGTGTAACTTGCCCTTTGCTTAGGACCCAGATTAATCTAACCTTTTATGTTGTATATCAACAGTACATATTGAAGTACTCTGCAGCAGGTCAAAATTCTCTCAATATTATGAACAAATATCAGCTCCAAAATCTTTAAAATTTCCCTCTCCCCATAATTTGGGTATGAACTGTAGCCACTGCGTTATTTTTAAAGGGTATCCACTAGTCAGTAATATACCTGTAACAGGATCTAATCCTACAGGGCTCACATATTATGCATCTGTTTTTCGGCTGTAATTTAAGAAAATTTTTACTGATCGTCATGATTGTGAATCGGGGAGGTAAACGTTTTCAATAGGTTGTAATAGTAGATCTAGACCAATCCTGCAACTGACTAAAATTCTTTTATAATGCTCCTTTTAAGAAAATATCGTTTCGTTCGTGGGCGTACCCTAATCTCGAACTTTGTTTTTACACATTTATTAAGAAATTAATATTGCTGCATTTTTCCATGCATTATAATGTCCTATATTGCCGCAGATGTATCTTCTTATGGTTTTCAGTTGCTTCTTTATACTCATTAGCACCTTAAACAAATTAGTAGACGAGCGGATCATCTTAGAGATCGGATAACAAAAATAAAATAAAAATTCAGAAATAATTGTGGTTTTGTGAGACCTTTAGTTACTAGACTATTAAGAATACAATATTTTCGTATTATAAATTGTGAATCTTTTTAAGATTTCAGCATCACCTAAGAAATCTTTTAGCAGGCAATTTACTGGATCATATAAATAAACCCTTGCTTAAAATGCTATCTTCCTTTCATGGTTAGGCAGCTGCAGTCATATATACCGAGAAGACCCCTATGAACAGGCCAACTTAGGACCCAAATGGAAAGCAATAATCACCTTCATCCTTAAGAAATTTTGTCAACAAGAAAGTAAAAAGTCCAGCAAATTAAACCATATTATATTCTGCACTACTTTTAATTTAAAAAACTTACACCCATGTGCTGAAAAACGTGCGATTGAAAAATCACTTGTGAGTTCAAAATCGCCAATTTAATTTTGCCGTATGCTGAGGCTGGCGCCTTTTGTTTACTTAATTTACATTGAACGAAGAAGAAGCCAATTCAAAAATATATTTTTTAATTTGTGTTTAGCAACATGTTGTATGCATGAGCTTAACATGTTGCTCTAAAATTTTTTTAAATTTTTTGGAGTTCAAAAATTTTATAATTTAACAAAAAAAAATTCCACTTGTGCCTCACTAACTCCAAAACTAATGACTAGAGTATCCAATTATTTGACTTGTTATTTTGCTCGAGAAAGGAATTAAACGATTTTTAAATATTAATTTTGCTCGATTAATCGAATAAGAGTTTTAATATGTTCGAATTACTCGAATAACTGGAATAATTCAAATAATTTTATCCAATGGGAAAAACATACATGTCTATTTGATTTGAATTTTTTATTATATTAATAAGCCGAAAAAAAACAATGCAATAAAAATATAGTTAAACAATAAACAATTAAACCATTCATTTATACCACGCATACATTCATTTATACCACGCATACAGTCCCGCCTGCTAAATTGTTTATATCTTTATTTTATTTTAGACTTTTTTGTCCCGGCATTTTTATGAGAGGTACAGCCTATTTATACAAATTTAATGTTCGTTATTCAATTTAAATAATTTGTTATTCCTGATAATCAAGTAAAATTTTAATCAATGGAAATTCTCAGTTTTTTTTAAACACCGTATTTTTTCTGATTTTAAGAGAAGTTCTGGTTAAGATATGAACTCAAAGCATGAATCATATAAAAAGAACATTTATATAAACTTTTGGAACTGGATCGTTTTCAAAGTTTGTTCGTATTCGATTTACTGAACATGGCTGATAATTTTTTTTCTTCATTTTAAAGCTCTACTCTATAGGTTTGGGTATTTTATTTTTTAACAAAATATTATTTTGCGCCAACA
The DNA here is from genome assembly GCA_943735925.1 of Pollenia amentaria. Taxonomy (NCBI): domain Eukaryota; kingdom Metazoa; phylum Arthropoda; class Insecta; order Diptera; family Polleniidae; genus Pollenia; species Pollenia amentaria. Next base: position 177,410,217 of record OX031007.1, on the reverse strand, counting down.
ATTCAACTATCCATCTTAGAACACTTCGATTTTTATGACGCATCTAACAATGACAATAAAAAAATTTAAGGTCGGGGAAAAACAGGTAACCCATAATCTGACAGTACATGGTGTACACATTTATAAATGCTGATGATTTTTTTACAATGCATGTCAAACTCATTTTGAAAAAGCGCTATTTTACTACGAAAATCCTTACGTTTGGAATTAGTAGTTAATTGTTTATTATTAATTTGCTCACACGCACCCGTACACATGGGTGCCCCGGTAGGCTGGCTGGTAGTGAGCTAGTCTATCAGTACCGGAGTTGCGGGTTCGATTCCCGCCAGAGACTCTGGTCTCCTGCAGACAAGCGAAGAGCTTTGCAGGATTAGCGTAGGAATAAAAAAAAAGAACATTTTACTTATAATCGAGATATCTAAAAAGGGGCTAAAATATGTTCAGAAGTGCCTGCAATACAATAGATACAGAATATAACAACATTGTATTTAGTTGTTAGGTATTTTATTAGTTAGAAATCTAAACAATTATTTTTATATCAAAAAAAGTAGAATTTCTCTAAGAAATAAAATTTAATCGATTAATTGGCATATATTGTTCGAGTTATTCGTTATTTGAAATTGGCTATTTTAATTATTCGATCAAATAATAGCGAAAAATTTCTTCGATTAATCGAACAACGATTAATTGAGTGGATACTCTACAAATGACTGATTCAAAAAATTATATTATAAATGCTTAATCTGGTAGAATTTAAAATTTTTTGACGGATTGCATAACAAAATCAAGTACGTCGTTCTAAAGTTAGGACAAGATGATGGAGCAGCCTCTTCAAGAATCTCAAATTAAAAAAAAAAAAAATTTTAAAAACCTTTTACCATAGAATTAAAAATAATAATGATTTTTGCAATTAGGTGACTATAGCGGATCAAAAAAATAAAAAAAATGTAGTGTTTATTCAGGAAATTTTTGTTTGTATTAAGGGTCCTAAACAAAAATAATTTTTTCTTCAAGTGCAATTAAAAATCTTTCCTGCAAGATGACTTGAAATGTGTTAAATCTTTCTAAACATGCGAATTTGTGAAATGTTTTGGTGAAAAATTTAAACATCTCCACAACTTCAAAGCATGTCAATTAACGTGACTATTTTATGGCACAACATATGCGTTGAACATGTATGCAGTTCAAACATTAGCAACAATCTCTCTCGCTGCACAAAAGAGGGGGAGTTAACTAACAACTTACTTAAATAAATCCAAAGACTATGAACGTAGATTGCCTAGGAAAATAAAAAATAATGAGCTGTATGAAATTATTTAAAGTAACAATTTTTTTTTTTTCTTTAAGTAAGAAAATCTACTTAAACTACAAGTGTAGCACAGAAGTGTCGTAGTTTTGCCTACCAGTAACTAACTGAGTGACTAGTAAAGCTAGAAAAAATTAAACTAAAACTTAAGCAAGACTTTGATTAACAGTTGAAATACACATTGGAAATAATTGTCAACACACTTTAACACTTTTAACGCTTGTCAGCTCGTAAATCTTTTAGCACCTGAATCAAAGGAGACACAAGATACGAGGTCTTACTAACTTACTTACTTACCTTCAAACATTCACTTAAAGCCATTACTGTAGAGTTAAATTCTAGAAAAAGGAAAAAAATTTAACTAGAAACTACTGAACTGAAAATGCAAGGTGCTTTTGATTTTATGCACTATATTTTACTCATTTTTATCTGTAGCATGAACTGATGAGTAAGTAGTAACTAGTTGGATGATTTTAAATAGTGGAAGTATGCGTGTAATAAATTGTTCATACTTTTTTCTACAAAATAATAAGAAAAAATAAGCATGCAAACTTAATGACATGCATAATGGGGTTAAGAGGCATTAATTTTAATTCGAAAGATTTAAGGTAAATTATTTGTGCAAAATTCTTATTTTGAAAGAATATTTTTCTAGAGATGAGAACAATGTTTTAGCCTGACCAACTAGACTAATAAGCAGGGATATTTACACTATTGTCGATAGCAAGGCGGCCATAATATCCCTGGAGAATGTGTTCATCACTTCGAAAATTGTCCAAGAATGCTGGATGTCTCTGGAGGAGATGGCGATACATTCAGTGATTACTCTTAAGTGGTTCCCCGGTCACGTGGACATACATGGCGGACTCGTTGGCGCATACACGCAGCACGTTGAATCATAACGATTCAATATATTATTAAGGTGTTTCGCTCCCAGGAAGTAAGCAACTTATTGCACACAAATTTCATCTTATTGCCGGTCAGAGATGGCTTGATGAAACCACCTGTGGGGAACCCAGAAAAATTTGGCCCATCATAGATGAAAAAAGGGCTAGGTATACATCCAGCAATGTATACATCACCTTGGCAACCTTATTGCGGTTATAACAAGCCTAAAGGCTTGTTATATGTACAAGTTGCTTGTTATATGCGATGATATGAAGGAGAAAAAGTCGTCGGAACTTCTTCTGTATTATTGTCCGGATTTCGGAGATCTGAGACTTAAACTGTTTGGTCGAAAAGCCCTTGGAGACAAAACGTGTCTCTCTAAAATTGATTTAAACAGGATCCACTCCTTTATTGAGTCGACTGGGTGGCTGAGTGAGAATATTAGCAGCCATATAATATAGGACCCTTGGGAGATGGTGGGACATGGTAATTCAACGGAAAATAATTAATGGACCCACGTGAGCTGTGCTCGTTTACGGCTGCCAATGGAACCTAACCTCCCCTAGCCTAACTATAATAATATGTCACAATATAAGCATGGTACCTTAAAATTAACTTATATTGTGTAGCTAGTATTGCGATTTAGATTGCCGAGCCAATAGGGGAGTCACTTAAGCGACAAAAAATAAAAACTTTGATAACAAATATGCAAGTGGCAGTGCAATAAAATTTAACTGGCAAATCGCTTTAAAAAAGTAATTTGTTTTTCGTTTTGTTTTTTCTTTACCCACTTACAACTACATTAAGAGTTGGAAAAAAAACTCAAAAATTGTAGTCGGGAATGCAAGAAAAGATAAACTCACTATTTATTGCTGTTATTTTGTTCAAGCTTTGATATCATTTGATATCACAAGTAAGACTTGAGGGTTTGTAATTCTCATTTGCTTGGAAAAAGATTTCCCAATGATTTGGCATGAGACACCATTGCAATGCACATAGGAACTAGCTTACCCCACTAACAATAAATTTAGCATATCTTATTACAAAATTTTTAATTTTTAACCGGAACCTTTTTGTAATTAACTGTAATAAAAATATTTTTAAAATTAAAATGATAACTAAATTTTTGGACACCCTTTAAAACCAGCAATCAGAGAGATTTTTCTCACAACCAAATATTGAGGTAGAAATCTACTCCACTACCAGATGCCCAAAAGATTCTTACCAAAAAAAAATGTGCGTGGCTTCTATCTGGTTTTTTTTAGCTGCATGAGAACGTCGATATCGGTAGCTATGATTTGACAGCTGATAGTGTCAAACTGTGTTGTCATTTCTGTTCAGTAAGGTTTGGCAAATCATCATGGATCGTTTAACGCTACAACAATACTTCCAAATTGGGGAAATTTATTTTGAAAAAAGAAATCTGGTTGCGACGTTCATAGATCACTTCGTCCACTTTAAGAAGCTCATTTCTGGTTAAATAGCTACGTCAGGAAGCAAAATTGCCGTATTGGGACGAAGACAATCCTGAAGCCATAACAATTGACTGTTGGACGCGGTTTACAGGCTCTTTCGATATAAGCAAGGAGCTGCAGTTATGGTGAATAACGAGCGCTATCGACCCATGACGACTGAATTTTGGTTTACAAAAATTACCCAGCTAAACATAAACAACATTTGGTTCTAACTAGAAGGCGCAACTTGCCATACAGCGCCCTTAACAATCGGTTTAATGCGAAATCAATTTGGTGACTACTTAATTTCCAGAGGTGGTCCTGTTCACTGGGCCCCACGTTCGTGTGATTTAACGCCCCTCGCTTACCTTTTTTGTGGGTATGTTTAGTCATGGACTTATGCCGACAAACCAGCAACTCATGAAGCATTGGAAGCTAATATTGTCTCCATATGGATCGGTTTAATAGAAAAAGTAGAAAAGCATTGGACTGCATTAATGGAACATTTCACTCGTAGCTGCGGCTGATATATGACGGAAATAATATTTAAAAAATAAATGCCATGAAATTATCTACCAGATTATAGTTAAATAATTTCATTACTACAACATTTCTGTCTTGAATTATCATTTGAGGTTCTAATGCAGCTAACAAACATCCTATAAATAACATCGTATCCGTTGGTATCAGATCAGTTTCCGGTCAGTCATAATCTATTGAAAGTAATATCAAATATATCGGAGATTATAAACCAAGGGTGCATCGCGAGGAGGCAGATGCACAACATGCTTATTCGCAACTCCCGGTGAAAGTTAAGAACACTTTTTGTACAAGCTCTGTTTTAAATAATGAACCAATTGGGCCAATATTTAAATAGGCTTTAAAGTTGCTTGACCAAATTTCGTCTAACTAACTTAGTGCACATAATTAAAAATGCCACTCCTTGGGCCCATTGTGCACTTAAACTTTATATTGATATACAAGCTTTATTACTTTATAATGTTATATTTTAAGTTGTTGGTATGGTCATCTTTTCATTTTGTAAAATGCACTTCACTTACAATGGCATCCAGTCGCTTAATGCTTGCATTACTCAATGTATTTTATTTCAAGCTTGAGCTTATTAAAAGTCAATAAATTAATAAATTATCGTATTAAAATAAATTGCATCTAAATGTTCTTAGATGCACATTAATTAAATAGATTGAATGATTTATTACCAGATCAAATATCCAGCCAACATTAACACTATGACTTTATGGAACTGGAACTCTATGCAACTTTATACGATGGCAGCAACAACATTGTGTATGTCGTCAACATGCATGGCTGTCGTCAATTTTGTTGTTCATAGCATTTTAAAGGCGTTTTTAACTAAATTGGTCATCAATTCGCTTGTGGATGTGTGTATGTATGTGTGCGTGCTTTGTAAAGTGCAGCAGACACAATCTGTATGGGAGAATAATGAAGTTGGTGGACCGGGTATTATTTTGTTTGTATTTTTTTTTTTTCTTAAAACATGAGCGGTTATTTAGTGGAGATGATTTTATAGGTGTTTGTTAATTATTTTATTTTACTAATTTTATTAAATATGTGATGGTTGCTTGATTGTTATTATAATAGTTTATGAATATATATTTGATTATAGTGATTAGTAATATGATTATAGTTTCTTTATTTATAAGTACAAGGTGGTGCAAAAGTTGTCTCCTGATATTCGTTAACTGTAATTTCACATACGCGCGCTAATTTTTGTAACACAAATACCAGCGCGCGTTTTCATAGACAGAAAGTTTGAGCCCCTGTTTCATAATTTTTGGAACGAAACCTAAATAGATAAATTTTTTTATAAAAACTTGAAAATATAATAAAACAACTGAACTATACACTCATAGAACTAACATACACATATACTAACATCAGAATTGTGACATCAATGTTATTATAAAGGACATCAATTAATCAAGAAGAGACATAAATCCAATGACGAACGTCATCATAAAATTTTGTCATATTTTATGCGTCATCAATGCTATGACTACAGTGACATCAATTCGATGCTACATTTTGTGTGTTATTAACATTTTTTTCTTGTTTTAAAAGTAAAATGAGAAGAAAAAATTCCTCTACTTTTCAAAGTAGAATGATTACGAAACCCATATCGGGCATGGTGCTGGATATAATTAAGAGTTCTTCTGTAAACAAAGGAGGGAATACAACAAAAGTGAAACAAACATGTGTAACAGTTAAGTAAATAGTAATGATGACGTTATTTAAATTCTTGACCCTGATGATAATTTTGGCGAGTGGTGTTAAGGCGGACATCACAGTGATGTAAAGTGTCATGTGGTCACAAACGAAGACACTTGTCATATCCCTACGGGAAAAGGAACTAACACTAAACTTGCCACGTGACAAGTCACTTTAACATGGCGATGTCCTACGAGGGGGCTAATTGGCACCTTTTTGACACTTTGTAACAGGTCACTGAAATAACCTTCCAATTTCGGTTAAAATAATGCCCGTCGGAGATATTGTCCCAAATGAGCCATGTCAATATGATAGATCCCTTTCATATAAAGTAATAGAACTAGAGAGAATCAGCCACTACCTGCACAAAATCCAGTCACATGAATAGTTTTGTGCCAATTACCTTTACTCTGGACTAACTAAACTTTCAACACATTATCACCAGTTAAGTGATAGGTGTTGTTTTCACCTATCGCAATTCAACTCTTTTCATTATAAAATTTTGTTCACTTGTTACGGGATAAGTGATTTAAGAGCAATTGACACAAATTTCCCGCAGAGGTAGTACTAATGTCAAAATACATCAGCGTAATGACGCTTTTTCTATCAGTGTATGCTTAACATTTATTTTCATTAATTTTATTGATTTATATTTATATTGATTTATATTTTATTGATAATCTTTTACAAAATAGCCACCGAAATCAATGGTCTCTTCTTAAATACTAGAAAAACAGAACTAAAACATTTTTTTTCCTCAAAAACTTTTATCAAAAGATATTTTCGGGAATACAAAATTTATAATTAATAAGATTTCCCTATGATGTGCTAAAGTCCCAATTTTTATTTTTGATAAAAACACTGAAATTTATTGTTGAGGGAAAGCTAATTTCTATGCGCTTTTCGCTGGTTGCTTTGGCCGGAAACTTCTTCTAAAGACTTTGGAAAAGCTAAAAAAATTATATAAAAAAGGCATAAAGTGAATAAAAGTTTTAAATACTCAGGTCTTACTTGATACAATATCAAAGCTTCAACAAAGCAACAACAAAAAACAGTGAGTTCATCTTTTCTTACATTCCCCTACAATTGGCTAGTTTTTTTGCAACTCGAATTGTAGTTGTAATAGGGTAAAAAGAAAAATCAAAATTAAAAAACAAATTGCTTAATAAAGCCATCTTAAAAACACAGCATGTACAAAATGTAAATCACATAAATGACTTAGCCTTTAGCCTAAAAATAAAAATTAGGACATACAGCATCGCGTCGGTCTCACAGAACGAATGATACTTAATACATCCACACTTACGTCTCCTGCAAACAACAAGTAGTGTGCACTAAACTAAGGACTGTAATAAATCCGGCTGCTAAAAGAAACTCAACTTTCTAGGGTTTCTGGGAAAGTATTTTGTCGGTCGCACAGGCCAACGCGCTGGTATAGGAAGGTTAAAAAATGAAAACTTTAGATTTGTATTTTGATTATGTGTGTTTATGTATTTAAAATGATATCGACCAAGTGGTCGCCAACAGAATTAATGACCGTACGTACCCGATTTATGATATTTTCCATTGCTCAATTTAAAAACATTTGCATTAATAAAAACAATCCTTACAAATTCTAGGCGCCACGATCCTTACCCACTTATGTCTAATTTATTGCACGTGGTAAGAAAGCTTTTCTAAATCTTTATCCGGGCATCTTGAAGTATACTCACTTCTATGACACGCCTAAAATTGGGTTTTTTTGTCTTTTTCTAAAGGAAAGGTTTGTTTTTTATATATACCGACAATTTCAGCATATTTTTTGAGCAACCTTCTTTCACAATAATTGAAATTTTTAGAAAAACGCAGCAAATCCGAAAGATTTTTTTTAAATATATAAGCTGAAATCTTATATTAGAAGAGCAATCTATAAAATTGGTAATATCGCCTGGAAATTTTTGAAACTCAATATAAAAATCAAAAAAAAAAAACCCAATTATAGAGCTCTTTTAAAAAACAATTAAAAATATTTCCGTAACATTTACCAAACAAATATTGCTTAATAAGGTATTTTCAAATCTGAAGTTGATGGTTGCATTATAATATTTTTACTTTTAGACGACTTAATACAAAATAGTAGCACACGAAATATCTTAATTTTCAATTCTAAAAACGCCACGCAAAATTTCTAAAAATTGTTTGACTTTGACCGCTCACTGTCAATAAGCAGTAGTTTTAGGAGTTAGTGATGTAGAATTTTGCTTACTTTCATCCAATATTTAACGTGATTGTAAAGGATAAAGTTCAGCTTTTGATCAAATCCTCACTTTTAGTCAATTTCACACCTCTGTAGGTCGATGCACTGATATTATTCTAAATAGTTAAAATAAAATAAACCTGCGAATGAATTTTCGGTACCACAGACTGACTATAAGCACTTGTTCTCCGTATATTTTGCGATCCTAATAATAAAAGAAATAAGCAGCTCCTACCATGTACATACTTCACACGTTTAACAATAAACTAAACACATAATCATGCCAATTAACATATCAAATCTTTCATTTGAAAAAAATTACATAAAATGAAAAATCATAATCATAAAAAAATCACATAAATGTAGTTAAATTAAAGAGAATTTTAAAAAGCAGCGGCTTTTATTGCATTTTATAAGATAAATTAAATAAAGCGTGGGTTTCATTAAAGCACAAAAAAATAAATAAATAATTGAATAAATAAAATTATACAAAAAGAGTCATATAAGCTCTCTTTTTTTTTTTGCTTGCAACAAACAAATGCTAAATTGATAAAGTTTTTTTTCTAATGTTGGCAAACAAATCGGCCAAAGATTTTTCTTTTAGATCAAAAAGAGCAAACAGTGCAGGGTGCCATTACTTTACTTGCACGTAATAACAAATATGAATCATGTTTTTATATGAAAAATTTGCATACAATAGTATTGTTCGCGGTTTTTTCTACATCTTTCTAAATATTGTAAATATATTTATATTTTTAAAGTGTGTTGTATAAGTACATTAAGTTATAGTATGACGAAAAAAAAAACTACAACAAAGAAGACAAAAATATGTTTAGTTGTATATTTTTTTATAAACAAATGTTTAACACAGTAAATCTACAGAAATTAAATATAAAACGTGCTGCTGCTGTAAATAGTTACAGCTAAATAAATCTCATGTGGGTAATTATGATGCAGATAATATGACATACAATTTTTCATATTCGCATGTATTCGCCTTTTTTTTACAAATCTACAACATAAGCAACACTTACTTATTTACTTGGCTCCTAATACTGTATGAAATTATTTATTTGTTGGTAATGCAACTGTGTGCCTTTGGAATGGTTCGAGTAATTGAGATAATTTGTTTCTTTTTTTTAACAGCTGCACACAAGTATTCAGACAATCAAAATACAAATCAAGTCATTTGCTAAACTTTTAATGCAAGTACAATAGAAGCTGAAAAGTAAGAAAAAAAAACTGGAAGTAGATTTTCAAAGATTTGTTGACACTTTAAGTGCTTGATTTCTTTTTTTTTTTTTTGTGAGCCAGGAAAGAAAATGTGAATTAAATAAAAAGTAATTTAAATTTAAAAATTATTGGGTGTTAAATTAAAAAAAACACACACAAATTTTCATTTATATATGTTTATTTTTGATGTTTGTGTCTTAAGTCTTTTGTTTTAAAACACCGTAATGTCGACAAAATATTTCAGTGTTTCTTCTTTAAATGTCTTGAAATTTAGGCATATTTTCCTCAAATTATGTACATATTACCCATTTGCTGCAACGTCGTCATAACTTTTGCTGTGTTTTTCTTTATATTGTGTAAAAAATGCATCTTTATATCTGTAATACTTTCGCCGTTTAAAGAGACTGTGTCCTTATTTTTTTCAAATGTTTGTCTGTATTTTTTATAATAATTTTACTTTTAGAAGACTTACTACAAAATAGTAGCACTCGAAATATTTTAGTTTTCAATTCTAAACACGGCTCATTAACGATCGTGGGTAAGAACTTTTTGGAGCTGGTATAAAAAATTCCTCCACAGCATATTTGGATTTTCGTAGATTTCAGATTACTTTTATCGCTAAAATGGATAATACTTCAGTGAAAATCTTTTTGTCACTAACTTCACTATGTGTCTTTACTTCCCTTCAGTAAAGCCTTTCTATTGATATATCTTCTTTTCACCCCCATTTCTCAAACAAGAGTTAAAAATATATCTCTTTAGCATATAAACTATGCATACTGCTAGTAAATTATGATCGTCTAGCTCTTCCTCTACTGGCTCTCTTATAGACTCAACTTATATATATTTCATTTAAAATGATTTCCAAATTTTTTTTTTTTTAATTAGAAAACCAAAAACAGAGACATTACATTTATATCTTGTTTAATGTTTTTGTTATTTCTAAATAACACATGATGATTATTTCTTATCAAAAACAGTGAAGTAAACAAAACAAAAGACTTAAGACACGAACTTGTTTCATGCAAACAACACAGTGTAGTAACAAGTAAATGATGTTCTTTACTTTAACAACCTTGTACTTGAGAGATCACACGACACAAAACACAAGAATTAAAGAGAAGAAAAAAAACAATTAAATAAAACGTTAAAAAAAGAAAACTAGCAAATTCAAAGTAAATTTGTTGTAATTAACAAAAATGTCTTTCTAATACTCAACATTAACGAAAAAGTTAATCAGGCACTTGGTTTCTAAGGCGATCTTAAAAATAAATAGTTGTGTTTTGTTTAAGTATTTTGCGGATTTAAATCTTTTTCAAGTAGCTGCCAATTGATAGTCAATAACATTCGACTGGGCCGACAAACCAACAAACTGAAATGTAAAACGCATTTGTTTCTGTAAATGATTTTATTCTAGGTAGTTTCACTAGTTTCCATTGCAGTTTTCAGAGGAAATAAAATTAATGCCGAAATTTAACGGCAAAAACACCTTTAACAGCGTAACGACGTTTAACTTGTGTATTTTGGATGTTTAATTTTTTTTTGTATTTGTTTGTTAACTTGGTTTATAAGGTGTTTTATGGAACATTTATTCCTTAGTGCACAACAGTATTGTTCTTGATTGTTTTTCTTTTTTTTTTTTATTTAAAAAAAGCTTTTCTTTGTATTTCGTTGGATTGTTTTGGCTTTCAGTTTCCTTCTGTTTGTTTAAGAGTTTTATTTTTAGCGCGTTTTTGATTAGCTTTCCGCATTTCTTTTCTTTGGTTTATATTTTTTTTTTTGTTTGGTATATTAAACAAAGTTGGCACTTACAAATGATTCTTATCAGAAATCACGAATAGTTGCTTTGTTAAACCTGGATAATCTGTGTTTGCCTGATAGTGTGTATTTTTTCTTAACAAATGTTTAAAAACAAGTACAAACTTGTAAAACCTTTTATAACTTGGAAAAAGAGAAGACACTTTTAACAAAATAAGTTCCAGATGAAAAACAAGTGTTTTCAGTTTTAAGTGATTGTACTTACCTTTTGTAAATTTTGTTTTAAGACTTTTGAGTTTAACACTCCAAAACATAGATAAAACCGTTCATGGAAAATCTTTTAATCAATACTAGTTATTTCTTTAAAATCATTTGCCAAATAAACAAAATAACCTTATTCAATGGGGGTTTTGAGATACCTTGATCTCAAAACTATTTTCTAAGACATAAAAAGTGTGTATGATATTTTATGAATATTTTGTCCACCCGGTATCCTTTAGCCAATATTCCATTAATGGTTGAATGTATGCGCAGTACTCTTGCTATAAATAGGTTTAACCTTTATTTTATGGTTGTCTGTTCTTAAAATTCTTAGAACTCCAAATAATCACGTCTAACCATGACCAGCGGAAATCAATAGCCGTTAGGGCTTAAAATGTCCCAGATCGTCGATCATGTAATGGCTGCAATTTTAGCCCGAATAGCTTAGAGAAAGACTTTAAAGATGTCGAGTTAGTGACGGATTTTTGCAAGAATAGAAGAGGCTTTGCAATAATTGAATGTGTAATTTAATTTTCACTTGTGTTCACTCGGAGCATTGTATTCACTCGGTGGTTAGAGCACCGTGAAGTTAAGCTATAACGACCGGTGCTCACATCAACTCAGAATATATCTGTAAAACCGATAACAATTCCACAAACTCGGGTCTTAAGAGAATAAGACAAAATGAATTAACACCTCTAAAAGTATTTCCAAAGTGCAAGTCAACGTTTGCCTTGTTTGATGATGGTGGGCGGTTGATGTGAGTTTCTCTATTTTAAGAACATATATCTGTCAATATAGAATTTTGGTATTCTGTATGTACCCAAGCCTGAAATGAACGTCTTCATCGGACCATGGGTAAAAATGAAATGCTCAAAATTTACCTGTGCAACTGATTTAGCACTTTTGTCTTGGATTGGTATTATTACGAGATATTTTGTCATATCGCATTTTTGTATTGGACCTATAGTAGTTTGGTAATGGACCTATAGTATCCACTAATACTATATCAAATGGTTTTGCAGGCGTTGGCGTTAATATCATCGGACTCTTTAAATGTTTTGCAGTTTTTACTGTTTAACACTTTTGCTATGATTTAACTTTTTTGTTACGTCTTTTGTGATATTCTTCCAATAATAATATCTTTTAATTTTGTTTAATGTTTTTGATACACCACAGTGGCATCCTTCTGCTGGGTCATCATGGTATCGTCTCATAATATCATGGATAGTTTCGTTTTTTTTTTATCAATTCTGGTCACCTCATTTAGATTAAATTTTTAATGCCCATTTGTTTGAATTCATTAATAGATATAAATTCGAAAATGTTCTCACTAGGGGCCATTTGTAATTTTGTAATATTATGTTTACAGGCTACTTTTTCGAGCCTTGGGAAAAATCGTCCTAAGTCGAGTTTCGCATTAATAATCAAATAATTTATTGGTATATATGCCATAATAGATTTTCCTCGTTTGATGTAACATCTCACAAGGGTAATCTTAAATTTATAATTCTTTCTGACTTCAGTGTTCTTAAGTGGTCAATAAATACTGAGTTTTTTTAATTGATGCCGATTACACTGTGGAACAAATTCAGGTTAGAAAAAGTAAGTTCGATTCTGAGAGTGAGGGGTGAAAATGGAGGCTAAATTAGAAGACCCGTATCGCAGCGTTTGTTTATGTTAGTTCGATTTTTTTTTAATCGATCTTGTTGTCAAACTGATTGTATCGATTATTTCGCCCTTTAAATATGCAACAAATTTTAGCAACATATCTTTAAGCCCACTTGGCGTATGATTTATGTATTATTGTTATAAAATTTAGCTAATTACGCATTAGTCAGGTGCCAATCGGGACAGGTTTTCGCAAATCACGAAATTTTTCGGTATGTCGAGACTTTTCGAGATTCGGGGTTTTTTTTTAAATTAATAGCGAAAAGCTTTTTGTAGATACGAGTATTAATTTAAAAAACTCCTTCAACAAACAAAAATTGTATAATTCATTTAATATTTCAAAGTTAAGATAACAAGATAAACTTATATATTTTATATATAAGCGAATGTATTATTTTGGAATATAACAACAATTTTAAGAACACGAAAATATTAAAAATTGATTTTAATCATTTTATTGGTAGAATCAAGCAAACAATTTTTTTGATTTTGCATCATATTCACCAAAAAAAAATATATTGATTAATTAAATATCTAAAAATTAAAATTGTTAAATTTTCTTAATTAATGTAATTAAAAATATGATGAAAAAACTGTGAGATATCAAACAATGTATTAATTGTTTCAATTAAAAAAATTTTAAGCCCAAAATTTTAATTTTGATTCAAAATAAATAAGAAAAATGTTTAATATAGTAATTGAATTGAGCGATCCATTTATTTGCAAGATTCAATTAATATTTTTAATAAATGAATTAAGATGAATAATCGAAATTCGAATTCAAAATTAATTAAAAAAAAATTAATTTTTTTAGATAACCATAAAATTCATATTTTAACAGCATCACTAGTAGCACAGACTATGTATGTGGTGTATAAATAACACCGTTTAATTTCGTGAAGTCGGTCCATAATTTAATCTCGAAAAATCGCCTTTATACGCCTAAATCGGTGACCAGTAATGTTTGAACTTTGCATTTGTTGCACCAGTGTAATCGATTAAAAAAATAAAACCACGCGGAACTATTAGCTAAGCATTTTCTTTTCTGCTTTTTAAAAAAAATTTTTCTCTTAAATTAATTTTTGTCTTTAATTATTTTTAGCACTTCTCGCTAAAAACAATTCTTTTCTTTCGTTTTCAATGACAGTATAACCGGGTTAATCAAATACATATAAAATATCAATGTTGTATTCCTTATATTCTTATTTGGAGAAAATTATGATGAACTTGCTTTATAAAAAAATGTAAAACAAAAAAAAAAATTAGTTAACAATTTCGGGATTGCCTAAATCCGGAAAATGCGGATGACCAGGCATTTTCTGATTTTTTTTTTTTTGAAATTTTTTTTATATAAATCTTGTAGATATTTCAACGAAACGTTATGTATTCCTAAGTAAAATTATTTTTTATACGAAAATTAAAAGTAATTGTAAATTTTAAGCAGGGCTGTGGAGTCGCAGTTGAGGTTTTTGTACCGAAGTCGGTGTCGGAGGCGTAGTACTAGGGTATTCATTCTACCCGATTAACTAATTGGTTATTCTAAATTTGGCTATTTTAAACCGGTTATTTTATTGTAGTTTTATAACATATTTTTTGTGTTTTTTATTATTTGTTTCGTCTAATATACAAAAGGTATGTAAAATATTATTTCATACAAACAAAGAAGGTGTTCGGTGATCTTTATTTTAAGTACATAAGTGTTTGCTGTCAACAGCTATCCCAACAGGCCAAAACAGAACAAAATGTAAATGAGTTGTAGAATAAGGTTATCATAAGAGATTTCCTACGACATGACAACAAATTTAATTGCGAATGACTTATTCTCGCTATAGTTTTGTAAGCTTTTTAAGAACGATGTCCCTTTATTTGACACGTGTCTTAATTTTGTATTTTTTTAAAAGGTTTCAGTCTTTGTGTTCTGTTCGAAGAGTGAAGTATTTAAAAGTGTTTTAAACAGCGCACAATTTAAAAGAATAATTAAATATTATATAATTAAAAACTTTTTGTAAATATGCCATATAAATTTAAACAGAGAATTCGTAAAGAATGTTATCTTATTATAGATTAGAAAAGTATTTTTCAGTAAGCTTATTCTATAATTAGACTTCATAGCTTACATTATATTATAGACAAGTATTATTATCGCAATGGATCAGTTTTCACTATTAAACAATTTTTAATAAGAATTTAATAATCGTAATCACAATAGTTTTCTAAGCTTAAGGCTTATGCTAGTTAGTTTACTATAAGTTCTATCAAATTCGATTTGGTTTGTTGGGGTTTGTTTTTCACATATCTTCTCATATCAATCTTTAAACAGAATTAACCGAAACAATTACCAATTAAAAATTTAAAAACATTTAAACAGAACTCTAATGGCACAATAGAAGATTTTTTAAATTTAGAGCTTTCCAGGAAACGGACTGAGAAATTATATATTCTGTATTATGGATTGGTTTCGATTTCTCCAACATCTACGTTAAGTGAAAGAATTTTGTCCAAGTCAATTTTATCAAAACTTATGAAAAGAATCGCTTAAATCCTAAACATTTAAACCAAATTATTTTTCTAAGATATATATTAATTTTTTTTTTTATTATAAAATTAAGCTAATTTTGTATAAGTTTATATCTATCAAAAAAAAAAACGTTTTTCTTGTCATTGAACTCAAAGTAAATATAGGTAAACTCCGACCTAACGAAGCTGAGGAGGATGCTTTGTTAAAGCTACTGAGTCCTCCTTGTGCACATATCAGTACCCTTGGATAGCAAAATTTGAAAAAACACGAAAAACATTCGTAATAACTGATTTTTGTGAAACTTTACAAATAAACTGGCAAACACATTAAGACTCCTTTTGATTAAATAAATTGGCTTTATATATAAATCAGAATTTTGGTAATGGGACTATAAGATTTTGCTCTAAATTTTAATTTGTTTTATTCTTATTTCTTTAAAGAAAGGCATGAGAGATCGGACGGTTATTATTCGACCGATTTAAGCCGGTTATTTTAGTTTTGCCCAAGCCGGTTATTTTAAAATGTCCACTTTTCGAATATCGAATAAACCGGTTAATAAACGGTTTAATAATGTTTAATTTCTATACGTTTTCCTTGCTCTTGTTGTAAATGTACTCGTAATTAAGGTATTTTTTTAATTGAACATTGGGCAAACTCAAGGCGAATTCATTACAGATGATCCTAAAAGCCCTGCTGGTAACTTTTTTTCTTTAGCTTTATAATTGTTGGATGTCAAAATTTTGTTTATTATCTCTGTTTCTGTTTTGAGTTGTTTCGGTTTTTGACATTGTACAATGATGTTACAAAAACAAATTGCTTGTGGTTTTTGTACGAGTTGTACTTACTACCGAGATTACCTGGAATTAATTCGCCTTGGGCAAACTTGAACTTTTTATGAAGATTTTCAAAACAAAATGTAACAAAACACAAAAAAATAATGAACAATGTAAATACAAATCGCTTTTAAAAGCGTGTGTTTTTGTAAAAAAAAACCAAAAACAATTCAAAATACTGCAAAAAAGTGTTCAGTTAAAAAGTAAATAGTAATCTTTGTGAGAGTTTTCTAAATATTATATGTATTTTTATATAGATGTTATCTCCGGAGATATTTCAAATGGGATTAAAGACAAAGTAAAAGGTTCCCCGAAATCATAAGTTGCAACGGTTCTTCAACGTCACGACTTATTAATCACGTTTAATTATTCCTCATGCTTGACATTAGTTTACTCTAAATAAAACCTAACCCCGTCCGAAGTAGTTCTAAAGAGACGACAAAAAATACTTTACTAAAATACGCAGCCAAAAATTAATCATTTGGTGGAATATTAGCCCGTTGTGTTGCTAAGTACGGAATGCCCGCTAAGGCACTAAAAACTCTTAAGTAGTTCTAGCATATGTTCATGCTTAAAACTTCAACATTCCGGTGGAATCAACGATATGGAAAAAATTCTCAAGTTTAATTTATTAAAACACCGAGAACTAAATAACAAAATTGAAGAAATCAGACAATGTCATGGAAGGTTTTAAATTGTGGTCAACTAATTAACAAAAGCATGTTCATATTACTATTCGTTTCTATAATGCAGAAAAAAATTATTTGAAATTTGTTACTTTTCAAAAATATTTTTGAAGTCTACTTATTCATATAGACATGCTTAAGCACCAAAAAGTTAAAACTCAGTTAAAATAAATTTGGGATTTGGGAGAATATCTCAAATAATAGATTTATTAAATTCCTATAATTTTTTATTTGCTTTTGCAAAATGTTTTTCTAGATAAAACATCATTTAAGAGTTTCTTAATAACATTAAAAAATTATCTTCTTACAAATAAAGTTAAGTAAATTAACAGAAATTGTTTAAAATTAAGCTTTGATAGATTTTCTGGTCACACTTTTCTTGGATTTTATCGTCAAATATATGTTAGGTCATTCCTTAAGTCATATCTGCGTATTTTGTTGGTTTCTTACTTTGTGAATTGTTTTGTTTTTATTCAAATTAACGTTTTATTACAAAAACTTAATTGATTTTTGTGTTTTTATGTATTCGAATTAAAACCGGTTAACCGGTTAATTTAAAAATGCTTAAACGAAAAGCAGGTTTTTTAAAATAGCAACTATTTGAAATATTCGAAAACCGGTTTCTGAAAAAAGTCAAATAAGCGATCTCCCTAATAGAGATTTTATAGCTCAGTCTTTCTTCGTTTTATCTAGAGGGTAATTTTGTATGAAAATCTTTGCAATAAACGGATTTTTTTTAAATTACTAAAAAAGTTTACTATATTGAGTTTTTCTTTATAGCGATTTTACTTCTAACAAAGTTTCACTGTATTTACAATTTAAGTAAAATGTATTACTTCCAAAATGCTTTAAGTTCTTTTCTTGTTAACATTTAATTTTTATTTTTGTTCTTTTGGTAAATTGAAAACTTTATGGAAAAAAAGAGTTTCTACAAAAGAGCAGAAAAATCTTAACAGACAAAACAATATGCAAAAGTTATTTAAATTGCATGTGACAACCAGACACACTTGGCTTTTTAAATGAAACACCAGCTAGAATGATAAATACAAAAATATAAACTTTTTTCTACAATTTTGCATATTCGCTCTATAATTTTATATTTTTTGGTTTTTGCAATAGTACTTATTTTTTGTATAATTTTCAATATCTACATAAGTATTTAGACTGCACCTTAAATTTAGTCTGGCGCTCGGTGACTTTTTGTTTCAGTTATATTTTTGTTTTAATTTTACACATTTAACGACGTTATCTTAAACTAGAGAGTTTTTTTCTATTTTTTTTTTTAATTTGATGTAACAACACCTGGACAGACGTGTGCCAATAGATGGCTAGACATTTCAATAGCTGAATCAGTATTGTAGTGCACTACAAATGAGAATTTTTTTTTTAAAAAAAACCTCAACATGTTTTCAAGTTTAATTTGTATCCAAATATTGATAATTCTTGGAGGATAAATCCTGGGTTTATATGCTCTAAATTAATAGCGATCAATCTGAGTTGTTTTAGTATATCTAAAACAAATTTGATTCTTCTAGTCGGATTAGTTTTATTTAAATGGAAAAAATTCCTAATATTCTCGAAAAATTATATAAACAATGAATATTTTACGACATTTTGTTTGTTGTAGCATACAAGGGTAATCTTGTTCTACAATTTTAAGGCACTAAGTGCTGCTTTTTCGGGTTGGTTTGTTTTGCACTTTTGTCTTCTAGTCTAGAGCTACAATTGTGCTGAAAATACGAACACAAAGTTCTAATCGTTTCCGAGCAATAGCCACGAGGAAATTGCATGTTCACTAAGTTTTGCCAAAATATAGATTAGGCCATAATATCCGAACTTGAGCTACACTAGCAAAACCCAAAATGTTTATTTTTTTATAAGTACTTCGAAAGAAATTCCAAACGAGAATAATTCAAAAATGTGGCATTGTGAAATCATAGACCTTATCCTCAGATCTAGCAATATAACCACTCGTACCATAAACACATTTCTAATTAAATACTTTGATGTAGTTGTCCACCACTTTTATAATAACTTGTGGTGCTTTAGATATTTAGGAACCTATTTTGGATCTACTTTATCTAAAAATGAATTATTAGTAATAAAAAATAATAACAAAATGAATAATATTATATAAAAACTTCAGATTACTTTTATTTAGTTCAATTCTTACACTTTTGCATCGAACATTGCGATTTCCCTGTTAGATTTAAAAGGGCAAAGGCCAAAGAATTGTAAAGACTCGAAACTTACAACGAGGTACAGACTAATTAGTTTACTGAATTCTCTGACGAAAATTTTTGAGAAAGTTTTATTAAATAGACTTATGTCCTTCGTCCATGAGCGCAATCTACTCCGTAAAAGCCAATATGGGCTAAGAGCACAATACCCTACTTCCCACCAATTAAAACGCGTAGTTAACTTTGTTAAAATTAACAGAAATGTACGCTATTCTTCTGGAATAATCTTTCAATGCCTCTGACAGATTTTTGGAAGAATTAGTGATGTCCTATAACATTATACACGAAACGTCAAAATGAGAGAAACATTTACAAACAGTATAATTTTTCCAATTTTTAAAAAGAGAGAAAGGGAGAATATAAATAACTATCGTGGAATAGCGTTTATGAATACAGTAGCAAAAACATTTATGAGTATTTTGAATACTAAGATTAACCAATGGCTACACAAATATAATAAAATAATAGAATTTCAATCTGGTTTTCGGGAAGGGTACTCAACTTCAGAAAATCTGTACAATTAAGCAGCGATAACTCATCTAAAGTTTAATGAAAAAAAGAAATGATATGCTTTTTTTGTGGACTTTCGAGCAGCTTTTGACAAAGTGTCGAGAAAGTCGCTTATATATAAATTGCAAAGCATTGGCGTATCAAGAAAGTTGTCGCTAATGATAGAAAGTATATATAGCCATACAAAATTAACAGTTTGGAACGGAGAGGAACTGTCGCAGGAGTTTGAAACAGGGTCTGGCGTGAAACAAGGATGTGTGTTATCTCCAACGCTTTTTTCGGTGTATCTCAATGATTTACATAATTATATAGAAGGAGGTGTTACCGTATGCACTGAAAATATATGACTTTTATTGTATGCTGATGATATTGTGATTTTGGCAGATAATAGCAACACAATGCAGTATATGATTAAGAAGCTAGAGACATATTGTGAAAGTTGGAATCTAGAACTAAATTTGAACAAATCCGAAATGATGGTACTGAGAAATGGGGGCAGACATTCTGCCCGTGAGCAATGGATATTTAAGGGGGAACCTATTAGGGTTTCAATTTATAAAGTATCACTATCCAGTGTGACACAAAGAAATGCATCACATTCTGCTGGTGTCTAATAATTGTACAATTTTTTGTACATACAATATACTCCATTGCTATCCAACGGATAGCTAATGTAAAATGTTACAAGAAGATACAATATAATAGTCTGGTAGTGTATAAAGTCATTCCAAAAAATTTAAGGAATAGAACTATTACAAAAAGTTTTATAAAATACATAACTGAAATGTAGCTCATAGAATAAATTCGAAAAATGAAAAATGTGTAATATAAAAGTAGCTTATGAAAAGAAAAATTCCCAGATTCTATTTGTTAAAATATTAATTATATATCAAAAAATATTAATTGAATTTTTCGTTTAATATAAAATTATTTAAACTTGTAGAATTGTTGTTGGGAATTATCAATATTTAATTAAATAAATTAACACATTGTTTGAAATAGCAAAGTATGTTGATAAATTTTTTAATTAAAAATAAAAAATATCGTTTATGGAAAAAAATATTCACAATTTTACAATTTTTGTAATCAATATAATCATTTTGGTAATAGGTGCAAAATCAACAAATTGTTTGCTTGATATTATGAAGTCGGTATAAATTTGGTGATTAGAGACAATTTTTAATTTTTTCTGTGTATATAATAGATTTTTTTTTTAAGATATCTTTACTATTTTGATATGTATTTATTTGCTGTAATATCAAATGATAGTAACTCACAAATTTATAGAATTAAGAATGTAAAATGATTCATTGATAGTAAATAAATAAAAAATTACAGAACGGGGGTGGGTACAAATGTATGTTTACTTTGTTTCTATATGTTTCTGAGTAGAAGTTTTGACTTTTTGCACACCCTGTTTTTAAATTTGTTGACATTCGCGTATAAGGTGACTTTTTTGTAAAAGAGATTTTTATTCGGCCCTTCGAAATGTTATCTAAACGGTCTGTAAATAAGTGTACAATTACGGGCTTTTCCGAAGCTAACATTATTATACAATTACATGTAAAGTTAATTGTTACAAATTTACAACTAAACCAACTATACCGAATTTTTTCCATAAATAAGTTTTTGAGTACAAACCTATTACAATAATAAAATAGTTATTTTTGTAAATGTTTTATTTTGTCGTTTTTGTCTAAAATGTCTACATGGTTTGTCTACGCAAAAACAACGTCATTACAAATATAATTTTTTCTAGAAAGCTTTTACACACTGATACATTAATACAATGAAACATAAATGCATGTATGTATTTATGTATGTATATGTTAATAAAAAGTTGTAAGTGTATGGAAATATATTCATGTTTCAGCAATATGACTAAAGGCTTTTACGTTTTAACAGAGATTTTCCTTGTTGCTGGTGTTCGAGTAAAAATGCACTTGCATGTCTAAGCGAGACTTTATGACTATTTTTGTAGCAATTGGATTTTTTCGCTTTATTAAAATATTTGTTTAAATAGGTTTTGTGTTTGCGAATATATGTATATAAACTGTTTTTTTTTTCATTTTTGGCAACTTTTAACAAGTTTACTTATTTATAAACCTTTCAATATGTGCGCAGTATTTTTTAACCAGCCATGTGTCTGCGGTTTTACCTATGACTCATGGAAAATGTCTGCTATTTTTTTTAAAGAACATAGTCCAATATTTTTGTAGTGTTTTTTACCAACAAGACTATTTGTTGTTTATGATTTTATTAGTTAAAATAAATGTTTTTCTATTCAATACTTTTTCACATTTTTTTTTTTTTACACACAACATTTGTTAGTATTTTTGTTTTTTTTTTTTTTGGATTTTGGTTGGTAGGTTTAACTTGATTTAAGTTTATGGTGTGCATGTTTGTAGTTATTTCGTTTTTTTTTTTAGTTTTTCATTTAATGCTTTGTCAATTAACCAGCAAATTGCTTTACAAATTTATGTTGCATTTAACAAATTTTTCTTAATTAAATATTTTTTTTAACATTTTTTTTTTATTAAAAATGATATTTATTTGTGGCGTTAGAAAAAAATATTTATTAAAAATCTTAGTTTAGAAAAAAAAAATCAAATACTTGAAGTTTTCGGTTTTAAAACGAAAGACTTAAGACAAATACGTTACAATTTAATAGTTTCAGTAATAATTTATACGCACGCTTCTTTCATATACATAACTTTTTGTATGATTTTTTTTTTAACTAATGCACTTTTTGAATGAAATAAATAAAATTTTACTTTAAAAGTTTTATCTGTGCAGCTGATTCCGGGTGCCCGTCATGTCGCTTAACCTTTCAAGTTCGGGCTTCTTATTCAATTGGGCCTGTTATCTTTAAATACTTTTTTTTTTGTCAAAAAGTAAGCGTTCTCACAATGCGTTAAACTGTTCATAGTTAAACCCGGTTATTGTGTTTATGACGTTCATAGTCCAGTGTCGCTATTTTGGCATTTTCGTGCCGAAAGTTTACTAAGATTTCGCTGCAAAATTGTCATCCAGTACTAAGCGTTATTATTAAATATTTTAAGATTTGCTTTGAATATCTGGATTTTGATTGAACTGACTAAAAACACCAGCAACAACAATATATCTGAACAAAATATGTTTGAGTACTCATGCGTAAGCCAGCTTGATGTTTTCACTAGTTGCATTCAAATAAAATTTAATGCAGTTGGATATGATAATCTTCATCCCAAATTTATTAAAGTCAGCTTACCAGTTCTCTTGCCTTATATCACCCATTTATTTAACACCATCATCACTACAAGTAATTTTCCTGTAAAGTGGAAACATGCAGAATTAATTCCGATTCCAAAATCGAACACCGAATATCGACCAACTGCTTTTCTTAGCTTCTGTCAAAAGTAATGGAAAACGTCTTGCACCGCCAATTAAGTTCTTACGTTTACGATAATCATTTACTATCTGATAAACAGTCAGGTTTTTGTCCTAAGCACAGCTGCGTACCTGCCCAAGTTGATGTCTCGGAGAACATACGGCGAGAACTTGATGATGGTAAGATTAACTTTTAGTTCTACTTCATCACTCTTAAGCTATTGATATGGTAAACAATCAAATTTTATGCACAAAGCTAAGGACTATTTTTAACTTTTTGTTGCCATCAACAAAACTAATTTCATCGTACCTCACAAATCGTATTTAATCCATGGATCAGAAATTAAGAACCGAAAACTTAAAATTGAAGTTTTTCATTTGAAAAATTCAATACTCATGCGTACAAAATATATTTTTTTTCTGTCAGTTAAAAAAAAAATAGGAAACACAAAAAAAGATATTCTGCCAGGCCCACAATATCGATAAGAACATTTCTTTCGCATTTTTATATTGAAAACAATAATAAAAACTAAAATTTGTTTTTGTTCTCAATTTAAATATACGAAAGAAATGTTCTTATCGATATTGTGGGCCTGGCAGATTTATTTTTAAAGTACAATATGTGTTTCGTACATGAAAAGAAACAAAAAAACAAAAATTTTACATTTTAAAAATACACAAAAACGTTTTTTTTATTATATTTTTTTTGAAAAATATTTATCATTGGTGTTCAAAACATGTTTTCAACTGTACAAAAAAAAAAAAAAAAAAAAATAATTTTGTTTTATTTGTTCTTCAAAGTTCAAAATAATAAAGTTCTTAAAAAAAACGTTTTTGAGAAAAATATTTTCTTTTGTTTTTAGAAACTAACAATAAAAACTCAATTTGAAGTTAAAATTGTGAATTTTAATTAAAATTATAATATAAAATTGTGTTTAAAATTGCAACTGCAAAAAATCTTTAAAGATTCTTAATTATCAAAACTTGCTGCTGTTGCATTAGCTCTACCCGCAACACAGGTAAGCATGTAGAAAATTTATTGTTGCTCAAACTCCACATCAAGCTAATTTATAAGATTACTATTTAGTTCTAGGATAATCTTTATCATGTTATAACTTCTTATTATTAATTAGCTTTATAATTTTTACTATAATTTTGTACATATGCGTTTAAATTTTGTCAATTAAAAAAATTCAATTTTAAGTTTTCGGTTAATTTTTTTCTTTTCATGTACAAAATAATAATGTACTAAAAAAATAAATATCTTTTTTTTGTGTTTGCTTTTTTTTTAAACTGATGAAAAAAAAATTATTTTGTACGCATGACTTTTAAATTTTTAAAAAGAAAAACCTTTTTTTTTAGAGCTTTATTATTTTGAACTTAAAGAAACAACACAGAAAAAATTATTAAATATCTCCAATCACCAAATTTGTTCCAAATTCATAGTATCAAGCAAACAAGTTTTTGATTTTGCACCTATTACCAAAATGATTATATTGATTACTAAAAATTTTGAACAAATATTTTCAATAAATAATATTTTTAATTTTAATTAAAGAAGTGATCATAAAACTTTGCTATTTCAAACAATGTGTTAATTTTTTTAAATAAATATTGACAATTCCCAACAACAATTCTACATGTTTAAATTATTTTATTTTAAACGAAAAAAGTCAATTAAGATTTTTTGTTATTTAATTAAAATTTTAATTGAATATTTATTTCAAAACAACTAAAATGTAATTTAAATCAAAATTAAATTTTTAATTTTCTTTCAACTAAAAAAATAATTGATTCAATTATCACATCAATTAAATTTAAATACTTTTTAAACCATTTTTTTAATTGATAAAACACTTTTTTCGGTGTATATCAAACAAAATATTTGTATCTATTTTTGGTTATTGTACAATTTAAAATATTTTTCGAACACCAATGATAAATATTTTTTAAAAAACATAAAAAAAAACGTTTTCCGGGCCTTGATTTAATCGGTATTCATAAACAACAAAGCGTCTAATTCCCTATTACTGTCTAGAGGTGTTCCTCAAGCATCGATTTTAGAACCAATAATTTTTTTCAATTTACGCTAACGATCTGTCGCAACAATTAACTCACTGCAGTGTGCACATGTATGGAGATGATGTACAATTACACCTTAGTAGTCCAGCAGCATCAATTAAGGAAAACATTGACAACGTCTGTTACGACCTAAACAACATATATCGTTGGGCATCTCAAAATGGTCTGTGCTTAAATCCACGTAAATCAAAATGTCTGGTTATGAAAAAAACGATCACACCTTTAATCGAAAATGATATCCTAATAAACAATGAGAAAATTGACATCGTAAAAATGGCAAAAAATCTGGGATTAGTGTTCAACAGCAACTTAAGTTGTTCGAGCCATATAAATACACTGGTGGGACAAATTTATGTTAAACTAAGAGCCCTGTGGTTCGTACAATACTTTACACCGCTGTATGTCAGAATCCTACTTGCAAAAGCTTATTTTGTTCCATGCCTTACATACGGATGCGAGTTGTTTTCTCACTGTGATTCTAGTGGAATCAAAAAACAAATAAACTTAAAGTATTATATAAAAACATCATAAAATATATTCATGGACTAAAAAAGCGTTACCAAGTCTCAGCATACTCGAAAACTCTTTATGGAGTTACTTTTGAAAGCTTTCTTAAGATAAGGGTTCTATTGTTCTTACATAAAGTGATTCACACTGAAAAGCCGAAATACCTTTTTGAAAAAATACGATTTGCTAGATCACCAAGTAGTAAAGGGAACATATTTCGGAAATATCGATGCCTAGTTTTTTAATGGCAAATTTTTTATCAATGCTATTCTTCTTGGAATGCTCTTCCTTATAACCAACAAATAAACAGCAACGCAATGCCTTTTAGAGAATTCCTTTTTAAATATTTTGCCTAAATTAGTTTGCTTAAATTTTTTATGTTAACATTTTTTAATTTTTTTTTTATTAATTTTTTTTCTTTCTTTCTTAACATTTTTTTTTTAATATTTTATATTTAATTTTGATATAATTTTTTTATTAATTGAATTAAATTTGAGTTAAGCTTAATTTTATTAGATTTGGAAAATAATTTGTACACATAGAAAATCCTGCACTGTAATTATAAGACTTAGTTCTGTTCATCAATAAATAAATAAATTAAAGAAATTTCTTATAAAAACACTGTCAGTATGTGAAATTGTATGTGAAACAAAGAGAAAGTTAAGCTTAATTTTAGATCGTACAGACTAATGGCAAACTCCGTTTTTAAAAATCAGATAAAAATTAGAATATATCGCTCTTATTTTGCCCGAAATTATCAAAACGGTGTAGTCAAATACATCCTAAATGCTTAAATTTTACTAACAGCGCAAATCATTATAAATTTTTTTAAGAAATGGAAATAGTAATTATTATTTCTACTGTAGGAATAACTTCACGTAGAGAAATAACATGTTTAAATATGGTCACCTCCAACAAAACTATTTTTAAAGAAAATTTTAAACATATAATGGCTTACTTTATCCATTTTATTGTCACCGACAACCATATTATTATTAAATTAGTCCTCCATCAAGAAGAGACAACCATATTATGGTTGCCTCTAAACATGTTATGGTTAAATATGACAATATTTTGTTTTGAAATTAACAATAGTAGTTTCCTCTTTTCCAAGAGCAACATGCTATTGTTGAAAACCAACCATGCTTTAATAAGTTATAAACATATTTTAGTTATTATTAACCAAGACATGTTCGGAGGCACACATAATATGGTTATGCCATCTTGATGGAGGACTAACTTTACCATAAAATGTTTGTCAGTGACAATAATATGGTTAAATTTAACCATAATACGTTTACAATTTTCTTTAAAAATAAGTTTTGTTGGAGGTGACCATATTTAAAAATGTTTTTTCTCTGGGTGTTGTAAGTGGGTACTTCCATGTCAAATCGACCAAGAATGGGACCCGACCCCTTTTCATTTTAATGGAAATTGATGAGAAGTTTTCTTTCATCCTCTAAGAACATATATCAACGAAAAAAATTAAAAAAATTTTTTTGCAAAAGTTATGTCATATTCAAAATATCAAAATTTCGCCGAATTAGCCGAATGTGTTGAGTTTATTTTTTTGAATATCTCAAAAAATACTTAACATATGAAGATAATTTGTATGTTGTTTAAAGAGAATACTTGGGGCTATTCTTTAAAAATCCTGAAACTATGAAGGAGGTGTTGTTTTTCTTTTTTAAGATATGATTTTTTTTTAAATAAAATTTTCATATTGTAATTTTGAGCAATAAGTATTTATTAAGTCAGATTTGTTTGATTTAAGTTGTTTTAATAAAAGTAACGAAATTGATAAGGTTTCTTTTGTTTAATTTTTTTATTTTTTTTCTTGCAGCTTAACTTGGGCACTTTCAAAGAAACCTTTCTTTACTTTTTGTTTCGTAACGTCTCCAATAAGTTTAATGAGTTTTATACATTACTAGCTGACCGCCCTGGCTTCGCTCGTGTGCAATTTACTAATTAGAGATGAAAATGAAACAGTGTATTTAGTTAGGAAAATATTAAATATTTAACGTTTCCTCTTAAATAAGCTTATGCTTAAAAAAAAATGATAAGTGAATAGTAAAGTAAAAATTTTAATTTTCCGAGTTTAACCAACAATTTTTTTTTACAAACAATCTATTGAAAATTTCGAAGCGAATAAAAAACAAATTATCCAAATTGCATCAGCCGTTCTCTCGTGATGCGATTACATACATGGACCGATTAATTTGCACATATATATATGTAGTTCATAGCGAAGTTGTTTTCCCCTTGTCTCTTTTCCTACCGTTGATGTCTGGCTGCTTTTTCAAGCTAAGAGTATCGGACATGTTTTGGAAATCGAAATCGAGTAAATTTTAAATATACATTTCCATTGGTCTTTCTTTAAAATGAGCGTAGCTTTTCTTGGTTTTAAAAGTAGTTCTGATAAAGATTAGTGGTCTTAAAAGTAAAAGGTATATAAAAGGTATATCGTTTTTAAAAGTTGATCAATTTCAATTTCACTCCCATTCGATGTCCACAACCAGACTCTATATATTTTAAATGATTCTGTTTTAGCTTTGCAAATATGAATAGTTATATAAACTTATTTTGTACGAAATATCTGTTAATTTGTGGACTGCCGTTAAACACCTTCCATTACATTGTTTGATTTCTTTAATTTTGTTTTTTTTTTTTTTTTTGGATTTGATGTTTTAATGCTTGTGAATTTTTCCCATATCGTTGATACCAACGGATTGCTATAGTGTTTACCATGATGATATGCTTGAACTACTTAAAATTTTTTAACGAACATTCCATCCTCGGCAACGTAACGGTCTAATATTTCACCCAATGATTCATATTTGGCAGCGTTTTGTAGTAAAGTATTATTTGCCGTTTCATAAGAACTACTTTGCGGAGACAAGTTTTTTGTTTGGCGAACATTTATATCAAGCTTATAAAATATTATTAATTATCATTTTAGGGCAATTCAGATACCTTGCTTTGTCTATTTAAAAGCCTAACCATAATATGCATGAGGTCGCTTAAGTCAACATAAGCAACTGTGTGAATACATATAAAACATATGTTTCCAACTATAAAGTATTTAATGAAACTTTTCGTTAAGTTTCGTCAAATATCATTTACTTAAGCAAAGTGCCAAACTAAACGCACATTCCGTACGGAATCAGCTGTTTGTGAATTGTTAAAAAAAAATTTAAACGGATAAAGAAAAAGAAGAATAGCCAATTTCACTAACTCTATTTAAATTTAAATTCATATTTTTCACATTATTTAATTTTATTTGAAATTTGCCATTAGACATTTAAATTAACTACACTTAGACATTGTAAGTCTAAAAATACTTTCACTTCCAAAGGAACCTTGGCTTTTTCTATATATATAAATCTAATTAAAAGTTGTCGTTAATTATATTGTACAACATCTAAACCTTTTAAAGTTATTTTCTCTTGAATCCTTGAAAAAATTACTTAATCCCATTCAAACAACACAATTCCACATGAAAGCAATAAATATTTTTATTGTCCAAAGGAAGGAGAAACAAACGGAGAAAAGTTATCAGTTCCTCACTATATATATGTATTTATGTGAGATATGCATACAATTGTATGTTTTTTTTTGCAACAAAAATGCTTTTGCTAACAACAAGTTACTAGAGCAGAAAATAACCATATAAATGATAATTATTATTAGTGCTTATTCAACAACAACATCAACTACAACAAATACTACAGAAGCAATAACAATAACAATAGAAAGGATCTCTACAGACTACAACTAATAAAATATCATGTTTAACAGACTTGGTAACAATAATAACAACAACTATGAGTAACTTTAGGATTGTAAAAAAAAGTAATAAAAATACATGAACAGTTGCACCAAGTCCAAGGGAGTAGAATCAACAGCTAAAAAAAGTTATATATACACTCATAGAAAAATTCATCTTCATATTGATGATGCCCTAACATCAGAATTGTGACATCAATGTTATTACACATGGGATCAATGAGGCAAAAAGTAACATCAATTCAATGACGAACGTCATCCTAAATTTTTGTCATATTTTATGCGTCATCTACACTGTGACTACAGTGATATCAAATCGATGCCAGATTTTGTGTACACTTATAGAAAAGGCGTCATAACGCTAATGTATATTGATACCAGTACAAACAAACTGTCATCAGTGCGATGACGTAATATATCGTATAATCTGTGCGATGACAAACAGTCATCAGTGCGATGACATAATATATCATGTCATCAGTGCTATAATAAATTGTCATCAGTGCGGTGACATAATATATCATGTCACCAGTTCGATGACAAACTGTCATCAGTGCGATGACATAATATATCAAGTCATAATATATTTTTAACATAATTTTAATGTTTAAAATGTAAAATTAGAAGAAAAAATTCCCATATTCTATTCTTTTGATTACTTATTAAAATACATAAAATTTTTAAAGTAGAATTATTACGAAAACCATATCGGGCATGCTGCTGGTGTCTTATAATTGAGATTTCTTCTGCTAACAAAGGGCGAAATACAACAAAAGTGAAACAAACATGTGTAACGGGTAAGTAAATAATGATATTCTTTCAATTTGACTTAAGGTCAGTTACAAAGATTCAATATGATGGCATAATTTAAATTTCCAAAACTGATGACAATTTGGGCAAGTAATGTTAAGGCTGACATCGCAGTGATGTAAAGTGTCATGGGTTCAAAAACAAAGACGCTTATCATAGTACTGAAGTCAAAATGCATCAGCGTAATGGCGGCTTTTCTATCAGTGTATGTATATATATATGTATACAATTTTTTTTTAGTATACCAAAAATATAATAACAATAATACTGGAAAAATTATATCTGATAAATTACGTAAACAAGCAAGCAAAACAACGACAATGTAAAAGCTTAACTTGGAACACATGTACCAGAACATGTATATACACATTGATGTTTTAGGCAAAAGTATTGTCAACCGAAGGAATATTTGTAGTTGGCAAAAATATGTGATTGTGTGTGTGACAAAAGCGAAGAACAGGTAGGCTGTTTATTGTTTAAATAGTTACCTTATGACTTTAAATATAAGAGATGGCATAACGAAAAATTCTAGTCTTGAGAACCAACCTGTGAAATTGAAAAAATTCTTACATTTTATGTTACTTAGTTGCTTAATAGAGTTGTACCCTATAAGCGGTAAAGTTCTTGTTATCTCGCAGGTTCACTTTAAAATATCAAATTCAATTTTTATAAATATATTTGTTATATTAAACATTTTTTCGACTTTGTTTCTATGAGTCAAATTTCAATATACAAAGCTTTATTGGAATAGACCGATACCCTCAATATTTCACATGCTTATTTACTAAAGCCAACCTTTAATAAATTATTCAAACAGAACTGCGACGAAACCACATGTTCTATTCAATTTAACATAAAAATTTGTAGTAGAAAGCCGTTGGGAAATAAAAGTATATTTTAATTTGAGAACGTTTTTCCTAATGCTCTCACATATAGACACTAATTCTTCCAACAATGCTACAATACTTTCATTAAATTTCATACATTTTGTAAACAGAAAATGAGAAAGAAAGGAAAATAAATTAATTAAAGCAATATAATGAGAAATAATTTGAAGTTACCTCCGACCTTTTAATTATGGGCTTTAGGTTCTTCGCCTGTCGCGAAATTATTTAAGGCAAAAGTGCCAGAATAGCTCTACAGTTCCAACGAGAATTACTGAGTGTTGGCATTGCAATAATTTTAATTTAGGGAAAATATAGTATAAACTATTGTTATTTTTAACATTACTTTTTTCACAATTTATAATATTTTGTTTCTCTGTAACAATAAAATGTCTACCTACACGCAGAGGAAAATATGGTTGGGCATGGTTACGGCAACTACAATATGTTAATTGTAACAATTTAATATCAACAATATTATTGTTACTGTAAACATGTCAATGTTTATCGCAATTATAAATTTAAGTATGATTCACTGAAAAATAATCATTTATATAACAACTCAGAATTGATAACTTTGAAAACATATTATATTCCTCACAACCATTTAATGATATTTAATAGCCATAACATGGTAGCTTTTCATACGTGTACTCATAATATGCTTAAGATGCAAACAAAATATATTTACTCTTATAATATTTTGTTATCGCCATTTGTAAAATAATTTTGCATCAGTTGTGTCGTTTGTTTTACATACGCCTATCGAATTATTTGTTATTCAGTGGTTGAACAATTTAAAAAAATACTAATTAAAAAACAGAGTTTAAAGAAATTAAAAAAAAAGAAATTGTAGGTACATTAAAAAAAATTGTAAAGTGTCACAAAATAAAATATCAATGCTAAAAAAATTTTAATATTGTATGAAAGTGTTGCAAAAATATTGGCCATTGTTTTGTGTTATTTTAGAGAAAAAGAATGAAAATTCTATAATATAATTTATAAATAATTGCGACCTACGACATAAATAGGTTAAACATATTATGCTTAAAATTGCATCATATTATGATGTGAAATATCTGTAACAGTCTTACGTTAAGGTTGGCAGTAAGTAAATAAGCATAAATATATGTATATTAAAAATATTTTTCGGTTTTAGATTTAATCTGCATATTATTGTGATTAACATGATAATAATATGATTAGTTCTTAACTTATTATGATTAACATGATAATAATATGATTACTTCTTAACTTATTATGATTAACATGATAATAATATGATTAAATTTATTTATAATAGGATGTAATAAAAACAAATTAGGATTACGGGAAAACTATTATGATGTAATATGACGAATATATTTGGTCATAATATGATTCAATAATAATCGTAATATGTTGACCACAATCATGAATCTTATCAGAAAATGTTGCTCGTAGAATAAGTTTACCACAATATATGGTTGAATTTACCAATAAAATGTTTTAATAAAACTTAGCTTCAACGATACACTTAAATAGAATATGGTTAAAAATATTATTGTAATCGGCAATCATATCATAATTAAATTCATCCATCCAAAAAATCACAACCATATTATGATTTCTAATAAGAACAAGAAAAATTTTGCAGTTATATTTTAAAACATTTAATTTAAACAGCTTAATTGTTTTTAAAAAACAACATGTTTAAAAGAACCAAAATTATGGCTGTTTTGCCTCTACAGTAGTTAAATGATTTTCAATTACTTGCTTTGCTTTACCTTCTCACATTCTTTTTCACGTGTTACGGTTGACACGAAAAATTTCGTCACAAACACAACTCTACAAAGGCACTGTAAGTTCTTCTTCTAAGACGATCGAATGTACAAAAAGTCTATTTCAAACACATTGTCGTGACGTTTACAATTTTTCTACCTAGTACCGTGTGATTTTTTAGCTATTATCTTTTTGGCAACACTGGTTTAAACACCTGACGCACGTTTCGTGTTTTGTTTCACTGTCAAACATCTTCAGTATGGTCTATAATTTAACTATGAATCGTCTTACAAACGAACAACGCTTGCAAATTATTGAATTTTATTATCAAAATGCGTGCTCTGTTAAGAAAGTTCATCGCGCGCTTCTTCCGCTTTTTATCGAAAAATTGTGTTCAGCGACGAAGCTAATTTTTGGCTCAATGGGTACGTTAATAAGCAGAATTGTCGATTTTGGAGTGAAGATCAGCCAGAAGCATTGCAAGATCTACCAATGCATCCAGAAAAAGTCACAGTTTGGTGCGGTTTATGGGCTAGTGGCATCATTGGACCGTACTTCTTCAAAGATGATGCGAATCGTAACTGTGAATGGTGAGAGCTACCGTGAGATGATATCCAACTTTTTTTTGCCCAAAATGCAAGAGCTTGACTTGCATGACATGTGGTTTCAACAAGACGGTGCCACATGCCTAACAATGGACTTATTGAGAGGCGAGTTCGGTGAACATTTTATTTCACGTTCGGGACCGGTCAATTGGCCGCCTAGATCGTGAGATTTAACGCCTTTAGACTATTTTTTGTGGGGCTATTTTGAAGCTCATGTCTATACACACATGCCCGCTTCAATTGACGCATTGGAAGACAACATTGAAGCATTTATTCATGAGATACCGGCCGAAATGTTGGAAAGACTATGCCAAAATTGGACTAAGCGGATGGACCATTTGAGGCGCAGTCACGGTCAACATTTGCATGAAATAATCTTCAAACTTTAAATTATATGGACCGTACTATCGATTCAAATAAAGATTTCATGTATTTTTCTGAATTTTATATGTTTTTTTTTTAAAAACTTTCCTATAGCTCTTAAAAAATCACCCTTTACAAGGTGGCGCAAAAGCTATCTTCCGATATTCTTTGACTTTAATTTTTTGATGAATGAAAAACTTAAGTTTCGCTTTTGGTTGTACTC
This sequence comes from Pollenia amentaria, assembly GCA_943735925.1. Taxonomy (NCBI): domain Eukaryota; kingdom Metazoa; phylum Arthropoda; class Insecta; order Diptera; family Polleniidae; genus Pollenia; species Pollenia amentaria. Next base: position 177,375,983 of record OX031007.1, on the reverse strand, counting down.
GTAATTATTTGATTTCCTAATCAGTTTTTCATTAAGTAGAAAAAATATATCGTGGCTGCCGCCGCCAGAATTAATGACTATACGGGCCCGCTTTATGGCATCTTCTATTACTCTTCGCAGAACTTCCGGTGACGGATATTCTCTTTGAGAAATACAATTGTTTAAGCCTAGTTGACATAGACTCGTGACTTTAAGAAACCCTACATAAAGTAGTCTAGAAGGGCTTAAGCCGACCTTTTTCCGGTCAGTGCAAATCACCAAAACGTGAAATAAGGCGACCCGCAAATACAGAATATCTATTGTAGATCACGCATTATGCACCTTTGCCCCATCCTGTTTAAAACATATTTGTCCGTATCGTCCATTTGAGGTAGGATAAAGTCAATGGGCATGGCTCTTTAGCGATCGACTTTCACATAAGTCTGTTCACCTGCGGCATTTTCAAAGAATTAAGGCATCCAGCGTAAACACCACACCATACATTGACTTTGTGCGAGTGTGAAGGCTCATCGTATGTAATACGCAAATTTTCAGTGCCACAAAAGCATTAATTCTGTATATTTACTTATCCACAGAGATAGAAATGAACCTCGTCGCTCACGATGATTTTCGATATAGAAAATCGAAACAACTATTCCGCGTTCTTAAGGAGTTTAGCGCTCCATTTCTTATTGATATTTATTTTGTATCGGTTTACTTCACAAAGGACAAAACAGGACTGAAATGTACCGCAATTTGCAAAAACTATTGCGCCACCTTGTATTATGCTTACATTTATTGGATTCTAGGATAATAGGGGCTACAATCGATAAGTCATGATAGGTTTAATATGTGAAAAATTTCCAGGAAAAATATTTTTGAAAAACCTTAATTTTTGAAATGGAAAATTTGTTGAACTAACTTCTACTTATTTAAATGTTTGTGACTTTAAATAGAACTTACTACTGGGTTATTAATGGCATTGAAAAAAAATAACAAGTCAGGGTGCTATACTTATACACCCTTCACCATGGTGCGATAAGTAATATAAACAGCGTTCTTTAGATATAAATAAATGAAGTTCGTGCCACGCCCACTTCTCCAATCCCTTCCACATTTTGCCGGATGTTTTATAAGAATAACCAAGATGTATGTACCTAATTTCGAAACTTTGGCTATTGCCGTTCTTTAGGTATACAAAAAGTTAGAGGCAGTCGCAGTTTTTTTTTTGCACATATCTGAGCCATTTATGAACCAATCTGACTAAATATTAAAAGAAAAGTTTAACGGAGTATGTACTGGTATATACGTGGTAACCTAAAAAGCAAAAGGCCCTATCTAACATTATTATCATTTTACAGGAGAAAAAAAAAACTATATAAAATGAAATATTTATAAATTGCCTTAAAAGGTTTACTATTTATTTTTCTTCTTTTTTCTTATAAGAACTACCAGTTGTTTTGACAAGTAACAATGTTGATTATTATACAAACCATTAGTTAGGTCTTTAAGCATTTATCATATAATCTTCTGTAGATTGGAGCGTTTTTGTTTTTTGTTTAGAAAACCGCTCATTTTGGTCGAGATATTCTAAATTTATTGTAGACCTTTGTGTTTATGCAATGCATCAAAACCAATGAAAAAGTCGATTTTTAATCGTGGTCATCGGAATACCTATTTTAATATACACTCAGACAAAAGATCCGAACTTGTTGGTATTCTATTTTATTAAAATTATTTTTTATGAAAACTTTTTACCTGATACTTCATATCCTACATTACCAAGTCGTTTAGGATCGACTAATAACTTTAACCTGAAAAATATTTTTTATTGGTCATTGTTCTTAACGAAAACTACAAGCGACAATATTTTTTGTAGTTTTGCTAGAAACTCAGGTGTGCTGTTTATGAATGTGTTTGTTGCCAAACCAACTATTTTCCAGCAGCCATCTATTCTTATCAGAGCCAATTAGACTCATATTTTTGCCACCTCCTTTCTACATTTTTCTATAGAGAAGAATCGTTTAAGTATCTGAGCTGTTTTTTTCCGCTGGGCATCATCGCCATCAACATCTTAAGAACGTAAAGGTCTTTTTCATTGTAACATTAAGAAATTCCTATTTTTATGGTGTTATTATGGCAATTATGAGCTATAATTGAAATTTTTTATGGTTTGTTAGGAGATGAAGAAGAAACAGCAAACGTTAAAAAAAAACAAGAAAAATGCCAAAATTTTTATGAATTTTTATAAAATTAAAACTAATTGGTTCTTTATATGTGGGTGCTGGCTTGTTGGTTGTTTGCTTCTCTTGAAAACAACACTAAATGTTATGGCTCCTTAATATATTTTTTATTGTTTAGTGCTCTTACTATTGGATACTTGTCTTGGAACTTCTTAAGGAAACTTAAAACTTTGTTAACATTCTTAAGCACGTTTTTGGTTTTTATTTAACGAATTTTGTTTTTTTTTTTAATTCTTTTGTTTCTAAATAGTTTCTCTTTGTTAAGTCTAGGGTGGTGTATTCATTATAATTTAAAACTTATTACGATTTCTTTTATGTTTTGCTTAAGTTGTTGAATTGTTTTAAATGGTCACATGTGTTTTTATGTGATTTGGTTTTCTACTTTTGTATGTTAAGAACGTGATTTACTTTTTGACCTGTTCCATTGTAAATTCGTTTTATTTCAAGACTTTTTTGTTTTGGCTTTTTGTATTTAATTATATTTGAAATTTCCATAAATTTGTGAAATTAAATTTCTTTTGTTGGAATTAAAATATTTTTTTGTTTTTTTTTTTTTTGTTTTGATACGTCGTGTTAGTAAAATTCGTGAAAAACTATTAAGGACAATGCTGAAATGTTTAATGATAAGCTTTTTATTTTTTTTAAATGTGTTAATATTATAAATTCTAAAAAGGATATATTTTTGAAATTTTATCTGTGTTTAAAATGGGCACTTAGAAAAGAGTTATGGATCTTGCAGTATTTTCAGAAAATAGCGACCGTAACGGTTAAAAATTATATCAAAGAAGCTGTTTAAAAGCAATGATTTTGAGAGTTTAAAAAAATCCATTTAAGACAGTTAATTTTCAACGTTAAATCAAAAAATCGTATAAATGTCTTAACAAAAGAGTCTAATTTCGCCGCCTTAAAAGAAAAGAGTTTTATTTTTCCTGTCAGAAAATGAAACTCATTTTACATCAATTTATACCCAAAGCTAGCGGCTGGTCAGATCATTATTAAGCAGTGTAATCTAATCATATATCATTGCATATGAATAAATCTCCATTAAAAGAAAATATGTAAGAATGCTATATTTGGCTTTGCCGAATCTTATATTATCTGCACCATGGTGCGATACGATTAGAAAGTTGCATAAATTACCACTAACGTATTACGTGTAAAAGAATTGCAAAAAAAAAAAAAAAATCAACACATTAAAATAAAAATAAAAACAACAACAACAAGGTATTTTATGATTAAACATTAGAGGCAGTCCTGGATTTTTGCTCATATCTCAGCCATTTATGGACCGTTCGGACTAAATTTTAACTTTTCCGGAATATATGTGACATAAAGGTATATCAATCTAGTCCTCATCGTATCTTGGATCTCCAGAAAATTCATTTCAGTATACACACGGACAGATGAACATCGAAAATCAAATAAGCTATTCAAAAGGAACCAGAATTTATGTATATACTTTGTGCGGTCTAAGGTCAATATTGTAGAAAAATACAAACTGAATGACAAACTCATATATATATATACCCTTTCCAACTGTGGTAAACGGAATTAATATGATAAACGACCGTAGAAGGAAGCTTTAGGTACTTCACCCTATGTTTTCCAATCTTCGCAGGAAAGTGCATTCTCGAATCTTAACCGTTCAGTACTACTTTGGTCAATATGACCTAATTTTACTTTTCAACTCAGTTTTATTCATATTGATGATACCGTATCGACCTAAACTTTTATTTTATCCTAAAATGGAATGGAAGTTACTATTTGTAGCAAAATAAAATAAAAAGTTTTTTGTTTGTCGTTCATATAAAAAACAAGAAAGAATGCTATATTTGGCTATGCCGAAACTTTTATACCATTCACCATGGAAAGAAAGGAAGTTAAAGTTGATCTCAATTTTATCCACCTGGCTGTTTGTGTACAAACCGTATCGCATTAAGACGGCCATGTAAAATAGTAGACCGAGTTGGCTGCTTTTCAATATTTAATACCTCTTGTATTAAAAATATATTTAAGCCAAATTTTGTCCTCATAGTTCATATGGTATGGGCGCTACTTTGTTAAAACCATTATTTCGGAGGGAAAAGGTTTTTATTTGGATTTATGGACCGATATTGGTTAATTTCAACTGTCAGAATTCTGCTAAGTTTGTTCAAGATGAATGTAAAATAACTAAGTTCATAAATTGAAAGAGTACTTTGAGATCTGGCTATTAAACAAATTTAAACAGAGCATATGTTACACTGCTATATAACAACCTAGTCCGCATCATGTCTGGGGTCATCGGAAAACCTGTTTCAACAGACAAACGGACAGACGCACATTGTAAAATAAATATCTGTTCTCGGAAAAGATATACTTCATTGGGTCTAAGATCAATATTGCCAACGGAAGGACAAAGTTATATGCATATTTATAAACTTTTACCTTCGGTGAATAGCTTGTAGTCTTGTTGGGTCAATGTGACCCAGCTGATTTTTTGGTTTTTATTACTATTGGCCTATAATAAAAAGTTTCTCGTTTAGTTTTCAATTCGCTATTGTATTCATATGGTTACCTCAATTAAACTGATATTGATGTGGCAATATCAATTACATTAATATTTACAGTAAAATAAATACGTGAATCCCCTGTAACGCAAATGAAATTTGAGCTACATTGTGGTTAATTTCGACGTTTTGTTATATCAGTGAGAGCATTAATTTCGAAGCTTCTTGCAAATTTGTTTGAATATTTTTTTTTTTAAATGGCCTAAAGAAGGCAAGAAAATTAAATTATGTAAGATTTCATACATATCGCACTTACTCAACAAGAGGGTATTTACTCAAAATTTAAAAATTTTCAGTAGTAGCAAAACAATTTTTATTTAACATTGAAGGCTTTCATATGCCTATTTTATATACTACCAAAGAGGAACTTATTGAAGGCTTAAACTGGCTTAGTCGCCCATTTCGCTCGATTATATAAAATCATTGTATGATTCTATTTCCAATCGAATTTACGAAACAATCGGTAAAATGGTGGCTCTACGCATTATTGGAAAGGCTTTAAAATGTTTACATTTTCATAAAATGCTAACAGTATGTGTTGTTGAACTTTTTTGTTGTTGTAGTTTATATTTCGTTCGGCTTGAGGTCATTTATTATAAATTAAAAAACAATTTTGATTTTAATTTTTAATATTTTTATTTATGTACCCAATATTTCGAGCCAACTCCATTTTTTGTTATTATTGATCTTTTTTGTTGTTGTAGTTTATATTTGGTTGAGGTCATTTATTATAAAATTATAAAATCATTTTCATAAACTGTAAATAAAATTAAAAATTTTTATTCCAAACTATACATAAACGGTTTTTTGATTCACGTGACGCAAAGTTTGAAGGCATTTATTTTTTTACTTGGTTTACAAATTTTTTTATAAAAACAAAACCTTTGCATTTATTGAGCCAATTTTTGTTGTGTTCAATAACATCTACACATTACCTTTAAATATAAATAAAAATTAAGTACCATTTTTTTTTTTGTAGAAGCTATAATTTTTTGAAAAAAAAATGGTTGGGGGTCCTATTCATGTGGCAGGAAGTGCACATTCTATTAAATAGACACCAAGGCGAATTCATACAGGTGACCGCATCATGAGATAGCGTTATGCTAGCTTTCCCTTTTTTTAATAAATACTTTTTATTTTGTTTTTGTAAAAAGTTGGAGTTAATGCCAAATTATTTGTTGAAAACATAAACAAAGGATTTTTTTTTGTTTATAAAATATATACAATTGCTTAAGAAGGTAAATCTTTTTCCTGTATTGCAAATTTATTGTGGCTCCACTTATTCCTTACGTACTTTTTATTTCTTGATATTATATTTTATATTCACTTATTTTGATTTATAAAATTAATAAGTCTTTTTTCATGTAATTAGATTTTTATTGAATGTTAAATGTTAACTAATTTTTTATATATGTAATTTAGATATCTTCAGCTGCATGCGATTTCTTTACCTTTCAGTGATTTTCAGATGGGGACTTTTATGGGCCCTATGATTAATTTTGGACCTACCAGCACAGATTTTGTCATGACAGATATTGTCGCCAATTAAAAAGGCTTTCGGGAGTAGTATTAGAGCTGTAATGAAATATTGAGCGATTCCAGTAACATTTGGTAAGACGATTTAGATTGAAATCAGAAAAGCTTGGACCGAATTTAATCTTGATTCCAACAAGGTTTACATGGATCCAAACGGACACCGCTAGATCGACTCAAAAAGTGATTCTGAGTCGATCGGTATACATAAAGGTGGGTCTTTCTTAAGGTGTTACAAACATCAGTACAGACGCATAATACCTTTTCTACTATTATGGTGTGGGTATAAAAAGCAATAAAACTCTGAGCATTTAAATTTGAGAAGAGAAATAATGTGAAGATTGCTGCAATATTTATATAGGGTCGATAAATGCAATCAATAGCTTAAGCTTGTCTTGTGCTGAAATTCGCTGATAAATAAAAGAGATTTTTGCTTAACTATGCGTTTCGAGAAATCAATAATGCTCAGCAATATAATTCTCATGGCCATTTCTGTGAAGACAACAGTAAATAAAGGCTTAAATTCTGCAATTTCAAACACAAACTTGAACTTTTTGGTTCTGGTCTGAAAGTTTGTAGGTGATAAAATATTTTCTTTTTTTAAATAGACGTACTTTTCCTCTTTTAAAATTTTGCAATGTTTATTTTCAAAGATTTTACTGTAAACTTTTATTGCCAACAAAATAAAATCGAACTCTTGCTAAACAACTTCATAAATTACCACGAAAATAAACTCATATGGATCTTCATGATAAGTCATTAATTAGTTGTTTAAGCTTTAAATTTAAACATACAATTCTTGAGTTTCATATACACAGGACACTTTATATTTTATGACTTGAGTTTAACTTAATTCCCACGCACGTTTTACTTTTTGTGGCCCACTAATAAAATTTTTTTTTTAGCAAGGGAAAAGAAAGGAAACCTATAGTGCTCAACTCCTCCTGTTACTTTTGGTTGTGGATTTAATTAGTTTTGATGATTTATTTAAACCTTAAAACTTAAATGAAGTCAAATGAAGTTGATGTGTTTTCTTAATTTTTCTTTTATTTTTTGTAGCTTTTGCACTGTAATTGACACCCATATCATGGAACCATTAAATAAAGAAACCCACACCACAACCATTAAAAGCTTTTCCTTTTTTTCTTCATTGTCTGTATTTAATCTAATTTGTTGCACTATCTTAACACAAAATAAAAATGACTACTGACGCTGTCAGAAACAAACAAATCCAGACAGCATCATCATAATCAGTGGTGTGGCTGAATTTATGTAGCTCTTGCCGTTGCCACGTTCCTTGTCTTTGTCATCGTCATTATCGTCAACATCTTTTATAGCCAAGTGTTTTCGGTGTACGTAATTTTGCCTGTGTTTTAGCCATACGCAGTTAATTGTTGCAAGTAACATTATGGAGTTTTTATAACTTAAGTCTACTGTTTACTACCTTTTGTTTTTGTTTTTTTTTTTTTTTTGTAAATGAGAAAATTTTGGGTGAGTTTCGAGTAAGTAAAGTTATAATTTTCGAATCATCTCTTCTGATTCGAATAATCGTCTACTACTGTTCCCATAAAGTGACATTGCGGTGAGTTGCATATTGTTTAAATATTACAACGTAGATTTTTCTATTCATCCTCTTTTAGTATTTGTCAATACTAACAAAACGGTTATGGATTTTTTATTTAAAACAACAAAAACTTTCTTAATATTTTTTTTTCATATACTATACTTATTTATTCAATCATCGTATATTTATTTTCTATGAACTAACTATAATTAATCAAATCTTATTCTAATGTATTTTTTTCATGTCCTGCCAACGCCAGGCTGAAACTTCCCTTATCACGGTTTTTATTTGTGTAGGTGCTTAGCGTTCTTTCGGTTAGATCGTCAGTATTATAAGTGAGAACAGGGTCCCAGCGGTAAAAAGAATCAGTAAGGAGGCCTAATAGAATATGCATTTTTTTAGCACGCACAAGCCCTCCACGCTGTATTCCATACTTATTTATTTTTTACACAGTTTGTCATACAATAACAAATGTGTTCCCTTCAAAAAGAAGGGAGTAAGGAAGGTCACTAAAAAAATTTAACTGAACAACTTCCTTTCTCCCTTCTTAAAGAAGGGAGCAGCGAGTGGGTAGTGAATATTTTGGAAGGCCTTTCAAAAAGAAATGTATACCTTCTAGGAGGCAAACTTCTGAAGGAAATCTTTTAGAAAGGAGCCTTCAAAAAGGCCTGCCACTTGCAGTCCTTTCAATAGTTACCGCTGGGATTCATATGTAAGTAGTACTGCCAAACAACTTCTATTGTAAGGCTAAATAGGTAGACATTTTTTCATAAATCTGTTTTAAAGAAAATAGAATCGTTAAAATCAATGGTTCTCAAATCGGGGTTTACACACAGACCTCTTTGGGTCTGTGATAGATATCGTATTTTTATAAAAAAAAAATATAAATACATTAAAAAATCGCAACATTGAATGCAAGTAATCCCTTAAACAACCTTTCTGTGGGAAAGATTAAGGGAGACTGACTGTTATAATGTAATACTTAATATTTGTTGTTGTGAAATTAATCGAGAAAAAAGCACTGTGTAGTATTTTCCGAACTCTGATTTAGATAAATTCTGCGGTACCTCTACTTGTCAGATGGATACGCCAAAAGTCAACCAGCGCTTAAAATATTTTAAGCTAGAGGGTTTGGGTGCAACCTAAGCCTTCTCATATATTTTATTGAATATTTTGTGATCATAGTTTTTACTGATGAATCATTAAGAGATTTGGGAATATTCGAGTATCTTACATACCAAAGAAGGCAGCTGTACTCCAGTTCGCTGATAACAAGCAAATTGACTACTTTTGTCTTGACCTTGCAAATGTTCGATTAAATTTACTCTTACAACACCCAAAACTTTTATCCCCCCCAAACTGTTTATTTATCTTAGTCTTTTGTGTGTATGTTTTGTATTAGTTTGCAAATTTGCACTTTTCCATTCTCTCCTGTGGCATGCCACTTTTGCATTAAACCGAGATTTTTCACTTGTAACTCATATTTTATAGTTTGTTTATGTATATTGTGCACATTTTTTTGTATTTCACAACTTTCTTTTAATGTTATCTTTTGGCCGACACGTGTCTTAGTTCTAGAAAAAAATTCGAATTTTCTAGCACTTTTCGTTGATAAAGGAAACGGAAATGGCCTAAAAGCATGCTTAGGTGATTAACTGTGAGTGTGTCTTTTTGTTTGATGATGTGTTAGTAAATATCATTTATTTTTTTTTCTTACCCAGCTAGCATTTTTTAAAGTTTTAAGCAAATTCGAGTATTTTATAAGTCTTCTGCGCGATTAAAAAGCTAACGTTTTCTGGTCATTTAAGATTTTTTTCGGGAGAAAATGGAGTCCTACCCGCACCCAGAGGAAAAACATGTTTATATATGGTCACCTCCAACAAAACTATTTTAAAAGAAACATTTTAAAAATATTATGTTTAATTTCATCATACTTTTGTCACCGACAATAATATTATGGTTAAATTTGTCCACCATCAATATATCACAACAATATTATGGTTGCCTTCAAACATGTGTTGGTTAATAATAACTAAAATATGCTTAATTATAAATATGTTTCATTAAATATGTTTCAATTAAACATAATATGTTATATCATTTTCTTTAAAAATGGTTTTGTTAGAGGTGACCATTTTTAAACATCTTTTTTCTCTGGGTGCGCGACTTTACTTAATAAGTCATTTAAGATTTCTTTTTTAATTAGTTAAGAGTTTTTTTCGACCCTTTTCGGATGGTATTTATAGTCATTTTCGAGTGACTTTATAGTCATTCATCAGTTTTCATTTCTTTTCGAGTCTTTTTTGAGTCATTTATTAGACCATACAAAAATATGAATTAGCTCCTCATAAAAATTTAGTGGGTCCTTCACCATTAATTTATGCAACATATTTTCTCTGATAAATAATAGACATTGCCTTTTTATGAAACGTTCATCACAATATTATTATTTTACTTACACATGTACTTGGTCTTAGTAATACTCGTATCTATTTTTTATTGCACTTTTTAGTTTATTATAAATACAATTTAGTTTGACGATATATTTAATTTTTTTTTATTTATTTTACATATTTTTTTATTTAATATTATAGGTCTAGGGATAAATCCGTACAGCCTTATATAATTAATTATTTAATTTAAGTATAATATAAGTTTTAACACCCAAAGAGAGAAAAATCCGATAATTCAAACATTTCTGTAAAGCAACACCACAGATTTCTAAATGGGTTTGCTATAGAATAGTTAGTTCGGTAAGTTTTTATCAATAAAGGATTATTGCACCGTAGCGTACGTCGTAGAATGTCAAACGCTAAAATACTTAATAAATAATCGGATCATACTTTCCCATTTATAAAGTTACAAATTTATTAAGGTACAAATGTGACATTTAGCATAACTCTGCGACTTTTCAGTGTCGGCAAACCTATTTAGGATAATCTTGTAGAATATGAGGGGAGATTTTCATATCGTCGATATGTATCTCTCTGGCAGAAAAGCAAAAATTGTTTTTGAATGGACTCAATATGATCGTTATGGCCCATATAATGTAGATCCCATACAATCGAACCGTATTCCATGATTGTTCTAACGAGAGAAGGGTTATTTAGTTTTTTTTTTTGTGACGAAAGGATAATTGAATTCTTACGCACATCGTTTGATAAAAGCCAAAGTACAACGAGCCCTGTTGACCAATCATTGATATAAGTTGAATAAAATCCAATTTGATATCCAGTAAAATGCCATGATCCATAATTGAGTTAACTATCTCGAGTTTATAGTAATTTAAAGTATTACGTTTTCTAGAAAAGCGCATATGTTTACATTTCATCAGGCTTAATTCCATTAGGTCATGTTTACACCAACTATAAAAGTTCTCCAAGTCTTTCTGAAGATAAATGCGATCTATAGAATTCGTAAAGTTTAAAAATATTTAAATATATCGTCTGCGAACATTTGTATATGGTCAACCTGGATGAAAACTAAAATGTTGATAATCATCGTGTTTTATTGTTTATAATTATAAAAAAAGTCTATGTTTTTATAATAGAATCGTATATATGATATGCCACGATATCTCATCTGATTAACTTGAGGAAATTGGGCTGGAAGCTAAAAAATTTAATCTTTTCTTTTTAAGCTATTTCTGAAGACATTTTTATATTTAATTATTTTATATGAAAAAAAATTTGTTATATTTGCACTCTTTCTTTACAATCTCTCTATTACAATCAAATCAGAAGAGAAAAGTCTAAGGAGAATTAAAAAAGTTCGATTAATGGTTAATTTACGGTTAAAACATATGGAAAAATCGTAGGTTCGCGACCGGTACTTAAGCCAATTAAACAAAAACCAATAGAGATATTTTATTGCGTCAATACTGGATAGAGACCTACATTAATACACTTTTAAAATAAATTAATCACGTTTAAATAATCCGTTCCATTTCGGAGATTTTTAGATTTCACTGTCAGCCATAGTTGACTTCTATTTCGCGTACGTTCGTGACCACAATTTTATAACTATCGCTATGAAAACTTAAACTCGATGAAATCAATCTTTTGCACTAAATATAGAGCTACCAAAATGCTGTCGAATCGCAAAAAAAAAAATGCTAGGAAAAGTTTTGTTTTCTATATTATTTGCACATCAAAAGCGTGGAAACGTACGTTCGTGACCCTAGGAAAGGCCCATATGTCAATGTTTAATAATATCAGGCATGTCGTTGAGCAGAAACAAAATAGGTCCGAGGTGACTACCTTGCGGAACACCGGATTTTACTAATATGGGCTGAGAGCTAGAAAATCCAAATTAAACGCATTGTATGCTGCCGAGAAGATATGAATTTAGCCAGCTTACATAAATTTTGCCGAAACCCATTATAACTATTATTTCAGAAGGAGGTTATGATTGCCTTTATCAAATGCCTAACTGAAATCGGTATAAATAACGTCGGTATGATGGTTGTTGAGTTTAGCTACACCTGTGTAATTAATAGGGTATTCACTTAATCGGGCTTTTGCGTTAATCGGCTAATCACTCGATTAATTAACCGAGGCTTTGGTTTAATCGGTTAATAATCGGTTAATATTGTTTTTGATCGGTTAACCGATTAATAATTTTTTTTTTTTATAAATCAAGTAATTTCAATACATAAAAATGCATAAATTATTTATATTCTTGAACTAAAACGAACAAACAAAAGAATAATTCATAAATATGTAATACATATTTTTTAATTAATACTCGTACATATTATGCTTTAATTAAAAAATTAACTGTAAGACCATTTTATTAGTTATTTCAATAGTTTAAAAACATCTTATAAAATAATCTTTTTTACAAATAATTTTGTTTAAATGTTTAGGATTCAAGCGTTTATTTTCTCTAGTTTGGAGAAAACTTGACTTTGAAAAACTTTCATTTATTGTAGATGTTGAAGAAATCAAAAGCAACCAATAATACAGAATCTTATTTATCAGTCCTTTTCCTGTACTCTTCTTAACATATGAAATTTTCCATTATTTCATTAGAGTCCTGATTTAATTTTTTTAAATGTTTAACACTTCTAATTGTTTTGTTTAATTCTGTTAAGAGATTGATATGAAAAGAAACAAATAACTGAACGCATACATATAAAAAGAATGTGAAACAAGAAGCTGTTGAGAGCAAACACTTATTTAAAATGCAGATCACTGAATACCTTCTTCGTTTATATGAAAAAATGTTTTCTAAACACAACCTTTTTGTATATGAGACGAAGCAAATAATTTAAAGCACAAAAAAATGTGTTATAATACTACAAAAAGTTAAACATTTTGTTACATCGGTTAATCGACTGAAATTAATCAGTTTAATCGCTAATCGAAAAGAGGCAATTTTAAATCAACCGATCAGTTAATCGGGTAGTAATTAATCAGTTAACCGATTAACGGTTATGAATACCCTAGTAATTAATCACATTTGATTTATTTCAAGATTTGAATAAAGGAATTAAATATGACTCTTTTCATATTTTGGGGAAATAACGATTTTTAATAGAAATGTTAAAAATAATTAATAACGGCATTGCTAGAGATTGCATATATTTGATTAAGATACTGCTTGATATACCATCAGGACCCATTGAGTTCGAATATTTAAAAGAGTTTAAGCAGTTGATAATATGGGCCGTGGTTATTGGGGAAAATGTTATAGGTTTGAAAATAGGTTTATTAGACACCTGCATGATCTGTGTGCCATCAAGCTGTTTTGAATATTCTGGATGCGCTTAGCATGACCATAAATAACGAATAAAATACTCACATTTTAAGCGCCTGGATTTTAAATATGCGATTGGTAGTCATAAGCGTGAATTCTTCTCGAGTCGATTTTCGAACATATAACTAATTAATAAGTTTTTGATCATCAAAAGTCCTCGAAAAAGACTCATCAAAATGATGTTTGAAAAAATAATCTTCCAAATGCTAGGTGGGTATAAATTTATGTATGTATGTACGTTTGGTGCTTTTGTTTGACAATTACTTTCATTTTAAAAATGAATTGAAAAAGAATGTGCAGCAGATTAAAAAAAAATTGGAAATATAATTATTATTTCTTCCATTATAAGAAAATGGAGAAACGCTAATTACACGGTGCTACAAAATTTCCTTTTTTGCAAGCACTTTCAAAGTGACCTAGTGTATGTTATAGGTCTAGATGAGTGTATTATAAAAGTTTCAATATACCTCCAAATTCCCGTGTTATGGACCAAAGAAATATTTTTGAGGCTGCTACTTTAAAACATTTATAACTTTTTTATTTATTAACCGATTTTTGAACCCCAATAGGTTTGTTCAAAATGCTCATGTATAAATTGGTGATACAAATATAAAATTCGTTAAGTTTTATTAGATTAAAGTTATTTTATTAAATCATGCTAATCTAATCGAAACAGGTTTCCACTCTTTTGTTCGCAAAAAGTATTATAACTTCCTCATTTCTCAACTGATTTCAACAAATGACGTCTCATTTTACTCAGAAAAATACTGTATTTAATATATTTGTTGTCTTTAAACTTAATTCGGAAAAAAGTCTCGTAAAAATTTTAAAAGTTTAAAAGTTTAAAAAAAAAATTTTCTAAATGTTTATATTTATTCAAGCTCTAGGTCCTTTTAATATTTATTTTTTATTTTATATTTTTTATTCTCAATATTTCGCTAACCTTTGGTTAGCATCGTCAGGAAATTAAATATAATTAAAAAATTTTTTTTGTTTGAAAAATGTTTGTCATAAATTTAAATTCAAAAACCTATTTGTCAGAAAATATTTAAAAAATTTTTCAACAAAAATATAACTAAAAAAACAGCATTATCTCATCATTGTTATGAATTGAATCACTATCCAAATTTTGAAAATGCATCAGTGTTAAACAATGAAACAAACTATAAACGCAGATTTATATTAGAAATGTTACACATAATTAATACACCAACAACACAAAGAATGAATTTTAAAGCAGACACAGAAAATATAGCCAGTAATTATAGAAATTTAGTTATGAAGAGATGAAGTATTTATTACACATATGTATATAACATATATATATATATATAAAATATAATATAAACATTTATTAAATTAAATAAGGTCAAATAAAAAACTGAATATAAAAAAAATTTTCCATATAATTGAAAAAATCTATTCATATTTGTGCTAATATTGTATGAAAAGTGTATATATTTAAAAATAACAATTATTTTGCTTTCCAAAACCGTTTGAATTTCAAAAATAGGTTAATAAATAAAAAAGTTATAAATGTTTTAAAGTAGCAGCCTCAAAAAAATTTCTTTGGTCCATAACTCGGGAATTTGGAGGTATATTGAAACTTTTAAGCCCGGATTCGTAACATGCTCACCAACACCTTTAACGCACACTAGGTCATTTCAGAAGTGCTTTTCGAGTGTAGCACAGTGTTATCATTAAAAATATTAGGGTGTTTTACCAAAAGCACATTTTTTTGGTAGCTGTGGGAAAAATCGCCCAAAGAAAAATGGCCCAAAAAAAGAAATGAAAAATCGCCCAAATGAAGAATCGCCCAACAGAACATGAAAAATGACCCAAAAAGTTATATATGAAATTTTGCCCAAAAGAAACGAAAAAGGGCCCAAAAAAAAATGAAAAATGACCCAAAAAGCAAAAACGAATTTTTTCCCGGTGGCATGTTATGACGTTCAGTGTCATAGTGTCCATGGACGTTATGACACTCCAAAAAGTGTCATAGTGTCCATTGACACTGCGCTAACTAAAGCTTCTCTGCACAGCCGGCCTTCGGCCGGGCGCAAGGATTTTCTCCTCTATGGTATAACAAACACCGGCTTCGCTAACTAAAGCTTCTCTGCATAGTCGGCTTTCGTTTGGAAAAAAGGCAGATTTTAGAAGCTTTACTTAGCGAAGCCGGTGTTTGTTATACCATAGAGGAGAAAATCCTTGCGCCCGGCCAAAGGCCGGCTGTGCAGAGAAGCTTTAGTAAGCGAAGCTGGTGTTTGTTATACCATAGAGGAGAAAATTAAAAAAATGGGCCATTTTTCATACAACATTTTTGGGTTATTTTTCATAATGAAAAATCACCAAATTTAAAAAACGAAAAATCACCCAACAATAACGAAAAATAGCCCAAACATTTTAGGTCACTTTTCATATGAATTTAGGCCCAATTTTACATGGAATTTTTTTGGGCGATTTTTCATATCTTTTTTTGGGCCATTTTTCTTTGGGCGATTTTTCCCACAGCCTTTTTTGGTTCCAATAAATTTTTGTTTTTATTTTAAAGTTTTGACTTTTATGAATTAGGAAAGAATATAGTTTTGAGTTATCTTCTTAATAAAAATTTACTGCCTGTTTCTGAAACTAGCTGCCTTTTTTTGAAAACAAGCGCAAGACTCACTTGCTTAACTTACATTTAAAACAAAATTTTAAAATTAGTTTTTGTTTTAAATGTAAATTTTAAATTTTGTTTTTTCTTAAAAGTAAGTTAAGCACATGACTTTTGCCCTCGTCATCAAAAACAGGTAGTAATGTGCTGTTTCACAACACAAGTTTGAACGAAAATTTGTATGTTTATTTGAAAAACAGGCAGTTAATTTTTTTACCACTCCTCTCTATACAGATTATAATTGGGTCGTTCACGAAAGGCGGATTGTCAGGTTAAACGGTTATGTAGTTATATTAACAGCAACAAAATATATTAAAAAAATAAACTTAAGTAAATATTTGTTGTTGTCGTCAATATAACTAAATAACCATATAACCTGATAACCCGCCTTCCGTAAGCAATCCAAAGGAATTATGATTTGTCTAAATGTTATTTAAAAATAATTATATCTGTTTTTATGTTAAAAAGATTTCGGATTAAAAACTGTCAAAATTTATGATTTTTACACATTTGCTTCAAGTTTTATCCACTGCAACTTCCGATGTGCTTAAATTCGATATCTAATTGAAAATACTCTGAAGGCTTCGGTTCTCCATTATTAACATTTCAGGTTTTATGTAAACTAGAGTAGAAGTTGAAAGTTATGGTTTTTACAAATCTCGAATTATTAAGAACATTTTAAAGTGAGTGATTAAATTTTTAAACATTTGAAATTTAAAATATGGATCAATAAACATAATTGTGTCCACTTAATTTATCAATTTATATTTAATTCTGATAAGTATTGTCAGATTTAGAGTGATATGTCTATAAAAGGAGCTCGTACTTGAGTACACAGAAAAAATTAAAAATTGTCTCTAATCACCAAATTTAAACCAAATTCATAATATCGAGCAATAAATTTGCTGATTTTTTTATGCACGTATTACCAAAATGATAATATTGATTACTAAATATTTAATTTTAATTAAAACATGTAAGAGTGCTATATTCGGCTGTGCGGCATCTTTGATACCCTCCACCGACAGAAGTGTGCTCTTTATTGTAAATACATATATATTATTAACTAAGCTTCACAAAAACGAACGTCAGCATTAAAATTGGTCGCGGCTTAGACCAATATTAGATTATTGACCGACAATAAGAAAGTTTTATGCGTTTCTTGTTAGAACTTTGAACTGGCTTGAGTAAAATGTCATGATTCTTAACAGTTTTAGCCGAACTAAAATGATTTTTAGGAGTGTAAGTTGTATTGGACTTATGGTAAATTACGGACCAATCATCCTAAAATTCTGAAGACTGATTTCTGGTATTACAAAAAATAAATTAGAATAAATTTCAATATAGAAGTGTAATTAGTTTTAGCGTTAACAGTGAATTTAACAAAATTGCATGATATTTTTTCTGGCCATATGAATCTAAGTTGAAAGAAATTTTACCGCAATATCCATATTTGTTATGGTTTTAGGCGAATTTAATTGTTTTACCAGAGTGGGCTACATTTGGTTTTAGGCGCAATAAACTGTTTTCCGGTTTATATGGGGCCCAGGGTAAATTATAGACCGATCTTTGACAAAGCGATTTCTAATCTTATAAAACTATGATATACCATATTTTATTATGATAGCAGTATTAATTACGGTTTTAGGCGTACTAAACTGTTTTCCGAGAGTAGGGTTTATATGGGGCCTAGTGTAAATGGACCGATTTTCAAAAAATTTCATAGTGTGATTTATCGTCCTATAAAACTGTGACATACCAAATTGTAGTATAATAGCGTTTTTAATTACGCTTTTAGGCGTACTAAATTGTTTTCCGGAAGTAGGGTTTATATAGGGTCTATGGTTAATTTTACAGTGTGATTTCTGGTCCTATAAAACTGTCACGTATCAAATTTAAATATGGTAGCGTTATTTATTACGATTTTGGCGTACTAAACTATTTTCCGCGAGTAGGGTTTATATGGGGCCTATGGTCACTTATGGACCGATCTTCACGAAATTTAACATTATGATTTTGAGTTGTGTAAAGCGCATATGTGCTAAATTTTGTACTATTCCGTGCATTTTTCCACTATTTATGTTAGTTTTTCTATAAAAATTATCAATTTTTTTAGGGCGGTGGTTCCACATTTTGATTTATAATTCTGATCTTACTGAACCGATATTGCTGGATTTCAATCCCAAACTGCTTAGGATAACAACAAGCACTTTGAGGCCAAGTTTGTTCTTTTCTTTTGCGTTTTTTCGAAAGTGAGCGTGATTCAACAGACGGACAGACAGGCAGACATGGCTGAATCGACTTAGAATTACTCAAGAAGCCAGAATATATATACTTTATGGGGTCTTAGATGTATAATAAAAAAGTTTCACACGGAATGACAAACTTAGTATAC
Organism: Pollenia amentaria; assembly: GCA_943735925.1. NCBI lineage: Eukaryota > Metazoa > Arthropoda > Insecta > Diptera > Polleniidae > Pollenia > Pollenia amentaria. Next base: position 177,357,307 of record OX031007.1, on the reverse strand, counting down.
CCTCATTCACCACTAGTGGTGGTGGAGGGTATAAAAATGATCAAAAAACTTTACCATTTCAAACAATTAATAATTTATTTAAAAAAAATTGACAATTCCCAACAAAAATTCTGCAAGTTTAAATTATTTTATTTTAAACGAAAAGAGTCAATTAAGATTTTTTGTTATTAATTAATATTTTAATAAAAATTTTATTTCAAAACAACTAAAATGTTAATTAAATAAAAATTTAATTAATAATTAAATTTAAATACTTTTTAAACCATTTCTTTAATTGAAAAAAATTCTTTCTCTGTGTACTTTGTAATATTATTTTAGCCCTATGTACTGGTGGACAGTATACATCGATGTCTTAAAACCACTCGATGTAAGGTGTCGATAAATCAACACAATCCGATGCTTTTTTTACTCATCAACATCGAAGGAAAATCGATGTTTTTTTATTGCATCGAAGCGACAAATTTAATAAAAGAACTTTGTGGCATATATTAAATATCTTTATCATCAAGTATTAATTTTTGTTCCTTATGCTTCCCTATATAAAATGTTGAGATCGAAGCAAAGAAGAAATGGTCCTTTTCTGCATTTTGTCATTACTTTATTTAAATTGACTAAAAATCCATGATTCCAGAAGTATGACATATATATTTTGGCTATTTTTTTATTAATATAACCTTATGATTTTAACTCCAAGAAAGCCTTCTTTATTCGAAATCAAGTGAAATTGAAATCGATGAAGATTTTCAAATAACATTTTTTTTAAAAGTGAACGTAGCTTTTCTTGATCTTAAAAGTAGTTCTGATAAAAATAAGTGGCCTTAAAAATAAAAGTTGTATAAAAGGATATATAATTTTAAACTGTGAGCATCGTTTTTAAAATCTTACGATTTCAGTTTCACTCTAATTCAAATTCTAGAACATGGCTGATTATCTCTCGTTTTTTATAAGCCACATTAATAATAATGTTACAAAAAACATTCAATGTATAGAAGACATCAATGTATTTTGCGGAATATCAATATAACATAGATGCCTGTATGCATCGAAAAAAACATCGATTTTTTTCAATGTCCATCAGTAGCCCATTGTACCAATCTTAAACGCGTTCGATACATAATTTTTGCTACAATTTTAAAGGTTAAGGAAATATTTTAGGTAAACGAGTACTTCGACCGATTTTTACAAAATTTTTATGTCTAGGAAATATGGGTACCAATTTTTTGATCTTCGACAACTCCATTCATAATATGAAATCAGCTCAATGTGCGACGTTATCAGAATTGTGCCCAAAAAAGGAAAATCAACGATATTTTCACAATCATATAAACCAAATCTTATTCTAATATTTTATTATATGTCCTGCCAGTGCTGGACAGTTGCTGTTCACATATATAGGTGTTTAGTGCTTTTTCAATCCGACGTGGCCTGCAGTATATTTTCTCCTTTATCGAGTGTGGTTAATTAAAAAATCTACGCAAATCATGCCTTTTCGGTGCAAATCATGCCTTTTTAAATATCTTTCTGTATATTTCGTTATCATAGTTTTTACTAAAGGCACATTGAGATCTTTGTGAATATTAGAGTTTTAAATAATGCCGGGGGGCGCCTGTGATTATTTGAAGAAGTTTATTTTGGCGCCTTTGAATTTTTTCTATATTAGGAGCCGAGGCAGTGCCCCATAACTGAATACCGTAGCGCCAGGTTGGTTTTTAGATAGCGTTTTAATGTAGAAGTTTGCAATCGAGACTAAGAACACAATTGCTCTCAATAAGCCAATTACTTTGAATTGCTTTCAGTATCATTTTAGTTAATTTTTCCTCTACACCCAGATAAAAAACATGTTCCAATATGGTCAGCTCCAATATAACAATTTTTAAAGAAAATTATTGTCTTATTTAACCATAATATGGTTGTCGTTAACAATAGCATAATATGTTTAAAATTGTCTCAAAAGATAGTTTTGCTCGAGATGACCATATTAAAACATGTTTCTTTTCTGCGTGTAAATGGCGTTTCCACGGTATATATCGATCTGGATGTATAGCGAGATATTTTACATGCGAGTGTTGAGGTATAATTTGATTATTGATTTTAATAAGGGTGCATGATTGTCGACGCAAAGTGAATATTATATGAACGCATTTTTGCTTATTGACCTTAATTCTCTTACATAATTACCCACATTTCTAGTTGAAATATATGATCATGTAATTAACGATATGATTCATGATGGTTTTCGTGTACGCTTAGAAAAGATGAATCATCAGCAAAAGCTGAAGTTTGGGTGTAGTTGTTTTGTAGAAATGGGCAATAATTGTAATTTGTTTAAGACACGATGTCGTTAATAGTTAGGAATTGTAAGATAAAACTACAGCTCACACATTTCGTTCAACTATTGCTCTACAGTGCAAAATGTTTTGTAAGATTTAAATACTCAATATCGCTTTTTTTTATTAAATCTGACCACTCCGCCCGTAAGATTTTCCGACTCCCGAATTTTTTTGCTTTGTGGATACCCACTGGTTAACTTTTATTTACAATAAGCCAAGAACCATCCACCAGCTTAAGGCCAATATAAGTTTTCATTTAAAAAAAAGTTCAGAAAGAGCTCGTCAAACAAAATCAGAAAGAAAAATATCATTCACTAAAAAATGTATACGTTAATTATGCGCCACCCTCTCAAATAATTTTTCCACAAAATTTTATTATTTATGTAAAAACAGTGAAATGGCCTGCACAAAAACAGCGATTCACACACGCATAGATTCACACACACAGCCAGAGATTATTATATATGTATTTTCTCTCATTTGACATTATTTTTTAGATTTGTTATTCTAATAATACCAATTTTGTACATAATGTTCTTTTAAAAAATACATAGTTTTCATTTAATTTCCTGTACCAAATGCACATCACAAACACAAATCGTAATGTCAACCGAGATAGCCATCTAATGCAAATAACACACACGCACACTATATTCACAGCTTCATAGATAAAAGTAAAGGGTCCGCCATCGAACGTTTTTTTTTTTTTGAACTAGTGCTTATTTCGTGAATGGTAACACTTAGCTCATGTCTGATTTGACAGATAATTAGTTTTATCCTTCCGCTGAACGAATATGATACGCTTGAACAACGCTGGGAAATATTGCGAAATAACTTTGAAAGTCATGGTGATGTTGCAGAATGTGTGCGGAAATTGCGTACGGATTTTAGAAGAAGAGAAGCACCGTCAGCTCCGTATGTTCGTTATCTTGTGAAAAAAGTGAAAGAAACTGGCATCCTCATCGATAAACCAAAGCGTGAAAAGCCTAAAACAGTGCGTACACCCGAGAATATTGCTGCTGTGGCAGAAAGTCAATTCAGCGTCGTTCTCAACAATTGAACATTTCGGAGACATCATTTAGACGAATTTTGCATAAAGACCTTGGTATGACGCCATTTGAATGAAATTATTTTCCATTATTAACGGGAAGGATTGTACTTTCAAATAAAAAAAGAAATTTGAGAAAATATTCAGTTGTTTTTTTTATAGCATTTTCAAAAAAAAAGTTATTTGGCGGACCCTTTACAAACAACTATGATTAATTTCATTTCAAGAACAAAAAAAATTTGCAAAAATCCAATATTATTTACTTTGACTAAACACCAAATACGAACGTATGCCACAAAGTGTGATAGTGACAGGTTCCATAAACAAAAACTGCAGAAGTTTTACACTTCAAACAGATAGATGAGACCCACTATAACGAGCACGTGTCACATAAAAAGAAAAGATTTTAAATTAAAGATGCCAATGGCTCTGAAAATTGATAGTCTAGCGTACAAGTATATGAACACGATAAAGAAAAAATAAAATCAAAATCTCTAAACCATTAAATAAAAGTGTAGAAAAAAATATTTGAAAATAAAAACCATTAAATGCAAACAAACATACAAATGCCACCAGACATGAAATAAACATTCAAAAGCATATGCTAAGCTTCTCATAAATAGAAAGAAGAAAAAAAATTGGATTCCCACACCACTTTTTTTTTGCATGGACACATATCATTATGGCTAGACACGCACCAGCAGCAGACAAAAACATCAACTACAAGTGGCCAATAGCAAACCAAATTAGACAGTAGTAAGAAGTAAACCACCACCTATTGTAATCGCTCACGAATGTAACTACGCAACTTTAAATCTTATCGAGATAAGTGGCCAGGATAACGTTAGGATAATGTATTTAAAATTATAGCGTTACGTACGGATTTGTACCTCGTGTTGTTTATAGTTCGTTAATTTTATCTATTATGTTGATTTTTTATAATGAAAATGGTACAGTGGGGAGAAAGTTTGAAAAAAAAGCAAAAATTCTTTAAGAATGCCGCTGATTCATTTCGGGAACCGGACTTCTGTTGGAAAAAAAATCGATAGCTTAGAAAAACTCAACAAAACTGAAAGAAATAACTAATAAAAATTCAGAAAGCATAATAAGTTAGGGCAACTTTAAGACATACTAAAGGCAACAGTAATTCAGAATAAGAAAAATCTATTATTATATTTGAATAAGAGACATGTGTCCTGAATTTTATCTTTAAAAGCGGGATTCCCAAAATATGGCGTGTTTTTTACGCATGGCCTGTGCATATAACAATTTTCATGGTATTGTTAAGGGTAACATTGGTTATTATACCCTTTACCACACGTTGAAAGGTTGTTATTTTGTTTGTAATTTCTTAAATGTTGATCTTAGACCCTTTAAGAATTTATATATCCCGTATCATCCTAGTATTCCATTTTTAGAACAGTTACTTTTATTATTCATATTTTATTTCGTGTGAGTACTACATTTTAGTTTTATTACGTGTTGTTTGTTTAAGTTTTTTGAATAAAATAATGTCTCGGCGGAAAATGTCTATCTATTTTGTGTTTGGTCACAGTGTAAACGAAAATTTTTCTTTAAACTCATGAATTTATAGTTGATATATAAAATAGTTATAAAACAAAAAACAATTTAAAGTTTTTTGTGTTTCGTTTTTTCACATAAATGCGTTCCATTATTCGAACAGTAGGACAATATACTTATGTTAAGTAAAGTAAAACTTTACTGGATAAAATGGTTGGTTTGTACTTGTTTTGCTCAACTATTTTATTAATGTTAGTGATATTAATTAATTATTGCTTAGGAGGGTATTAACATACCAATTTACAGTTTTTATTAAAATCTAATGACTAGAAGTTGGCTTAGGATAATATGGGATATATTCTGGGTCTTTATGAGAACCGAAGTTAATTGTACGAGGTCTGTATTTCCGTTTGCTGTTGAAGTGGGTTTTCCAAAGACCTCAGCGATAATGGGAACTAGATTGTTTTATATTTCAATCAGATATGCTCCATTAAATACTGCCAGATCAGTCCATAAGGGACTGGGCAAAAACCCACTATTATCTCTAATTTTTTGTCACAAAATCACCTGTTGCTATTCTTTTTATTTATTTATTTTTTTTTATTTTGACATCGTCAGCTCATTATTAGTTTGACCTACTGACCATTTAAAAAGAATTGAGTTATTCATGTGGTATATATTTTTTCAATTCCCCCTTTCTGAATCCAAAATCTGTTTCACAAATTTTTTGTGTAGTTTTTGAGATATTAAGCATTAATTTTGCTCCATAAGAACTATTTTGAAGTTAATTAATTATTGTTTTGCTTTCAACGCCACAATTTGGCGAATGCAGCAAATTCTTCATACAAAAACGTACAAAATAAATTTCACACTTGCTTTGCTTCATTGCCGTTAGAAAAATATAATGTCAACAACTCAATACACAGCAGACCGTATAAGTTTGCAGCAGAAAAAGCTACTTTTTACAAATAAATTTAGGAAAGTGGCGTATACGGCACAAAACAATAATATTCACTTTCAATAAAATACTATTAACTTCTTACTTCATACACGAAAATACACAAACATTTTAATTTTTCTTCCAGACATATGCCGGAAGCAGTGGTGAAAATACAAAAAATTCTATCCGGTATATTTTCAGATAACATCATGTTAACTTTAATTGTGACTATGACTTTTTCACATATGCGCCAAACCAATAATGAGCTAACGACGTAACAAGTACATATGTACATGATTTGCCGCTTAAATACAGAAATGTGTTTTAAACGAATATATGTACTAATATATTTTATTTTTTTTAATTGTATTTAATAAGATGTATTTGTAGATGAGTGGTCTACGACGCTGCATTATGTTCGCTAAAGGGTATTAAATATTTAGCACACCCAAATGCCGCACTCTTACTTGTTTATTCTCACTGAGTCCTTGAAAGAAATACTGCAAACAACAAAAAATAGTTTCGGTTTAAAAATGTTTGTAATAAAAAAATGTAACTGCTGCCAAATTTAAAATTGTTATACCTAAATCTTGGTTAGGCCAATTTGTTCCAATACCATTTGTTTTTTTTAACGATGCAGCAATTAAGGGGTTTTAAAGTGTTTTAAGTTGAAGCTTCTCTTTCTATAGTAAGATATTTCTTTTAAATACTTATCACTTTTAGTCAAGTAGACAGTATTGAAATTTACTGCAATGAGTGCAATTTCATTCGAAGGCCTTCTTTATTTAAATAAAATTCATTACAAAAAAAGAGAAATTGTGATTTTTTTTTACTGGCAATATTTTTAATGGTTACATTGTCTAAAACATACAATCGACTGTCCGGGTTAACAAGTGCATTCTCGTGTCGGCCATTCAACCAAAACTATAGCCGCTTAAAGGCAAGTTATTAGAAATAAAATTAAATTAGTAAATTAGAAGGCTTTTAGAGCCATCGGCTCCAACTGAAGGCATCAATCGGCAGGTTTTATCCTCAAAATAAGCCATCCTATGGTTACAATACAAATATCACTTCCGAAAATATCTTTAACCTTGTCGTAAGGGAAAAACAAATTACGAATCTTAGGTAAAGGGCGATTTTGGTCCATACTTCTTTTTATGCAATAAATCAAATCTTGTTTATTGATTTTTTATAATCATCTGCAAACGTTTTTGTCTACTCAAGGGCGTTTCAGACTATAAAACTTTGAATTGAGACTTGTCAAATCGAAGTAAATGCGTACAAGGGTGATAATGTGAATGCAATGTGTTCTGAAAAGGAAAAATACTACTGTAAGAAATTTAACGTCCCATAAGACTTTGTCGTTTTGGTTGCACTTATCTTCCTCTTAGCCTTCTTAGGCAGCCAACCAGAATACAGCTCAATTGGGTCCTTCAGTAGTCCCCGTGTAATACCAGCGTCAATGCCCATTCTACAAAGTAGTTACTTAATTGGTGTCACTGCAGAATTCAGCCAATTTGTTTTCCTAATGGGAACAAAAGCAGTTTTAGTACTATCTGAGATAAATAATCCAGACAGAAAAGCACTGATTTCACGAATTGACACTGAAAATAAAACACAGTTTCGTCTTCCTCCTCGTCACAACAACTTCTGCAGTAGTTATTGAATTTCAGACCCATCAAATTCGCATGAGTCCCTACCGGCCAGTACCAAGTTATCACTGAAACCACCAACCTCAATTGCTCCCTATTGAACCTCACTAGAGAGTAAGTCCTCCATTAATAATAGTCCTTTAACCATAGAAAGGCCATAAAACCTTTGCTAAGGTGTAAATTTCATGTTGAATTTTTTCTTTATCGTTGCACACTGTCTTAAAAACTTTTGTTAGTTTCCTTTCTAAATGTTTCTATAACAAGTTCAAACACTTTAAGGTTTAACATTTTAACCACCAAACAAGAGTTTAACAAGAGATAGAAAAAAAAAATTCACTACCAGCAGCCACCCTAAAAGTACAAGTTCCCACGTTGCAGAGTGTTATTACTGATGTCTCCACTTGAAATAACGAAACCATTTAACCATCAATACTCAAACATACACACATACTCACTTAAACTTTACGCATCCTTTTCGCTAATAAAACCTGCAATACAAAGGAGCGCACGCACTTTTGCTCTTAAATAAGTACAACCTGACAATGACGCGTTATTTGGCTGCTGGTACTCAAACTCATAAACTGAAGCAAAAAATAAAAACAGACTCATTATTCAATCGTCATGGCAATAATTTTGCTACAATGTATTAATAATGCAAGGAGTACCCGTAAACAATTTGCTGCTGCAAGTGCTTTATCATCATCATTAATGCACGGGAAATGTTGCAAAGACTAACATCAACACAGCGCTTATTTAATTACACTCCCTTAACTTTGTTTTAGCTTATCCTTTTGATTATCCTGCTGATGGGCCAATGTTTTAAACACCCTTATTTTTGAAAAAGAGAATTATTTTTATTTTATCAGCGTGGAAATTGCGTGTTTGTTGTTGTTGATTATTTGCTATTTTGCTCAAATGATAATAATTTTGAATGAAATTGAATTTTTACTTTTTTGTAACGTTCATTATTTCTTTTTAAAGTGTTCAATATTGTTTCGTAACGGCTCTTCTGGAGCTTATTACAGTCTGGTTAAGCCTGCTGTGGTCGGTCTGTTTCTTTTGTTCAATTATTGCCCTCAATTTGAACTGTTTTTTTTATCTTTTCTTGATTTCACTTCTTTATTGTCTCGATGGTTGCAGCCAAATCAAAAGAGTTAGTGTGGGATAATTTTAGCAACAAACGAGGGGAGTGCTAATAGATGTACGTTGATTGATTTTCGTCATGGGAATATGAGAAAGTGTTATGAGGTGTTTATAATTGTTTTAATAAACTTAAGTTTTTTTTTATTTTTTTAGGGAAATCATACGGGGTCTTTCAGGTTTAAGTTTTTATTTCAAAAGCAAATTGCTCTCTTATTTTGAACGTTAAAGTGTTCAAATCATTGTTTCGTCTGTTATATGGCAATAATTCGACATGAATTTTTAACCCTCGTCGGGAGTTAAAATTTAACAACGTTAGCAGGCTGTATGGATATAATTTTACCTGCATGTAAAAATTCACTTACATGTGTGTATATAAAGCTAATTATACCATATTATGTTTAAATTTATAATTACCATAACTGCAGCTAAAAATCTAAACGAATTTAAAATGTATTTCTTATTTTTTAGTACATCTATTTAACACCTATTTGAGCATAAACAGTTTTTTTTATTGTTCTACACTAAAATATGTAAAACGGGAAGTCCCATAAATAAATTAGCATAAAAAAATTAGTTATGAGTTAATATTTTCTTGGAATTGGAGTATAAATGGTTTTGGAAAGACACATTCTTGCAGAAGCAGAACCGGAAATAAACCGAAAGCACCATATGACAGTCGTGGATCCTCGGCAGTCGTTGGAATGTGATATATTTGTCAATGTATTTTTTATTTACTAATATAAATCGTAAATTTTAAGAAATGAAAAAGGACCCCTAAGCATCTATATATATAAAAATGAAATTATGTGTGTTTGTATGTTTGTATGTTTGTATGTTTGTATGTTTGTATGTTTGTATGTTTGTATGTTTGTATGTTTGTCGCTTTATAGACTCCGAAACTACTGAACCGATTTTCCTGAAATTTTTACAGTAACATCACGTGAGCCCTAAAAATGAAATAGGCTACTTATTTTTTCGATAGGGGCAGGGGAATTGGTACCCCCCATAGGATGCCAATATTATACTGAACCGATTTTCCTGAAATTTTTACAGTAACATCACGTGAGCCCTAAAAATAAAATAGGCTACTTATTTTTTCGATAGGGGCAGGGGAATTGGTACCCCCCATAGGATGCCAATATTATACTGAACCGATTTTCCTGAAATTTTTACAGTAACATCACGTGAGCCCTAAAAATAAAATAGGCTACTTATTTTTTCGATAGGGGCAGGGGAATTGGTACCCCCCATAGGATGCCAATATTAATTATCGCATATCTTAAGAGCCGCTGCACGCATTTTGCTGAACTTTTTGTAGTAGGATCTTCTGAGCCCCGGAATTGAAATAAAATAGCAGCGGGGGTAAAGGAATACCCCATAGGACGCCAATGTTTAACATCGCATATCTTAAGAACTGTAATAGTGAGAATGTTCAAACTTTCTAAAAGTCACTCTTATGGTATACTACACTTTTGAAAATAAAAATAAAGCGGGTAGGCGCAGGGGGGAAATACCTCCCATAGGATGCCAGTGTAGCGAAGCGCACCGGGTTAAGCTAGTTTTATATAAATTTTGTAATATATGAAATAGTATGAAAATCCCGATTTCTTATACCAAAGTGGTGAGGCCGGCTATACAGGGATGCTTAAGTTAGTGAAGCCGGTGTTCGTTATGCCATAGAGGTGTAAATCCTGAGCAGAATGCCCAATCATGCTATCTATCGTGCGATTTTTAAAACCAAAACAGTTTAATTATTCAGGTCATAACAAATCAGGATTTTGAAATTCTGAATTTTAAAACTTGGGATTTTGAAATTCGGGTTTTTAAATTTGGGATTTTAAGTATCGGGAATATTAATCCAACTCAAGTTTTTAATAAAACTTCTTTGTGTTGTTTTAATGTTACCTTTTTGGGGTCAAAATTCATACAAAATGTTGGGGAATTTTTCATAATGAAGAATTACCCCAAATTTGGGGTCATATTTCATTTTCTTTTTAGGGATATTTTTATTTATTTTTTTTTTTTTGGTAATTTTTTATTAAAAATTGGAGTCATATTGCATTAACAAAAATAGCCCCAAATTTAAAGTTAATTTTTATTTTCCTTTTGGGGCCATATTTCGCAGCTCCCTTATTTCATGCCGCCATTTTTGCATAGCTTACTATTTCTTAAATAAAACATTGTTCAGGCGGCATGAAATAACTCCCCACGAAATAAGTCCCCAAAAAATTATGATATAAATCCCCAATTTTAGGGGACTTGTTTCATATGAAATAAATCCCCAATTCTTAAAATGAAATAAATCCCTAATGAAATGAAATAACTCCCAAAATTAAAATTAAATAAGTCCCCAAAATATTTTTTGGGACTTATTTCATTTCAGATTTTTGGGGACTTATTTCATATGAAATAACTCTCCAATATAAAAATGAAATAAGTCCCCAAAAAAATGAAATAAATTCCCAAAAAACGTTGTTGTTGCCTCTCATATATTTTTTTTGGGAGTTATTTCATTTCCGTTTTGGGGACTTATTTCGTGGGGGGTTATTTCATGCCGCCCATTCTTCATTATCAAATTGTTTTATGTTTTCTTGCTTCTTTTCACATTAAATATGCGAGGGTGTAATTGTACCCATATAGCATTTTAAGGGTAATAAATTAGCCAGGCCCTATTATTATGGGAAGGCCAAACGATATTTTAAAAAATGTCAAAAATTGTATTCTATATTATAAGTGTGGATATGTCACAAAATTTTAGGCATCTGATGATTAAGAAAAAAAAGTTATAGTATATAATAAATGAAAAAGGTACAATTGTACCCATTCGACTCGACACGGCTTAAAATTTCAAGTATTCGTGTTATCGACAAAAGGTCAAAGAGTGGGCATGTTCGTGCTGCAAACTAAAATGTCCGCAAATATTTTGCTAAGCAGATGCCGCACAAAAAAGTGTCAAATATGTACATAACAGAAACAAGTCTCCTGCTTTAAAAAATCTTGAGCAAACTTGTATTACCACTGTTAAGCAATGTTTGCTTGTATAATGCAGGGCACACGCATAAATATGTGCTATAATGATATGAGCTATAGGACGTAAAAAAATTTTAACTTCTTTGCTTGGGAATATTTCATATTTTTTTTCCATTTTAGGAATTAAACTTGGGAGAATATAAAAAAATGGAACGCTATACAATTGCGCAAAGAACTAATGTCAGGAACACAACTGGGACGATCGACGAAGTTTTGGCCGTAAATATTCGTCGCCAACAATGAAACATATTGGTGAATATGAAAATACACACAACAAGAGCGTCCGCCGAAATTCGTCATACGCCGATGAACGATGAACAAATCAGTACCAGGTGACCATGTTTGGTTTTAATTTAGAAGTATTTTAGTAAATAAAATTAATTTTTTTTTTTTTTTTTTTGTATAACATTTAAAATAATAAATATACAAAGTATTTTGCTATATAAATAGTTTTTAATTGTGTTCTTGATTATGTTTTTGTTTTTAAGCATTATATTTTTTAATATGATCACACTATTTCTCTCTCTTTGCACAAACGGCAATCAACTTACTCAATATTTAAAGCTGCTAGTTATTCGTCGTTATTGTACTTGTGAAAAATTCGTCGTGTTGGGCGAAATTCGTCGTTCGTCCCAGTTGTGTTCCTAGTATAACAGTGTTTCTCTATTCCTTGTATGAACTGATCGCGACCACCCACTCTTTGGTTTGTGGGTAATTTTGCTGCATTTGGGGGCTGCCGGAGATTTAAGACCTACGGACAGACCACGAAATGGCAGATCGGCCGAAAACATTGCTGCTATGAGACAAAGCGTCGCAGAAAATGAGTAGTCATCAAAGAGAAGACGACCTGTCCAGTTGCAGCTTTCTAACCTCACTCTTCGGCGAATTTTGAAACGCGATCAGCACCTATTTTCTTAAAAAATTCAACTAGTGTAACGATGGAGTTATTAAGACAACAATTTCCAAATCGGATAATTTCTAAAAACGGCGATTTGCGATGGCCACCATGAACGCCTAATTTGACTGCATCAGATTTTTTCCTTGTGGTTCTAACTCAAAAACAAACTTATCTGAATAAGCCCCAAACCTTCCAGCAACTAAAAGACAACATTCAAGAAGAAATTGATCGTATACCACAAGAAAATGCTGTAAAAAGGGCACATTTTTGCGCTAAAGAAAACGGTTCTCATTTAACTGACATTATTTATCATAATTAGTAAATCCTTAAATTTTTTTTATTATTCCATTTAATATTTATTTAAAAAAGAAATCATATAGGGTACGCTCGTAAATGCATAAGAACTGTTCATCACTGCTGCAGTGATGCAAAATTTTGTTGTTGATGTGTGATCATCAGTTGCAGAGTAGTGATGCTGATGCTTGTTTTACTGCATTATTATGCATTATTACTGCAATTTCTGAGCACGAGCTAAATTTAAAAAATTTCATAAGCGAACATAAAAAACACTGTGTCACAAATTTTCAACAAAGTCGCAATCATATGTGTCTGAAACCTAATCTTTATTTGTCTTAATTGTTTGCTGAATCCGAGTGTGACATGAGCCGCAAAAAAATCATTAAAATTTTAATGAAGTTTGAACTTTTTCTCTGTAACTCTGTCATTTCTTAACTAATCTTCACAAGCGACCCATGGTTCTTTTAGTAGTTTTACTATCTTTATTAATACATAATCTGTCTAATATTTTTGCAGATATTTGCCTTTAAGTGACATTACCTTTCTTAAAAACAAAAAAAAAAAAAACGTTTATTTTTGAGTATCTCGGAAACTGTTCTACTTTTCTAACAATTCTGACTTCATATTCGGATTCAGCGGGCAATTCTACATAAGGTGTCAAATACATTTGGTCAAAAAACTGTCACGTAGTGTAATAATAAAAATTTTATGAACAATAGCGATGACATATTGAACCAAAATGTGAAAGTTTCCTTATAAATAAAAAGAAAAAGCCACAAAATATAAAAGCAAAACGGTTTCTTTTATGTGGAAAGTTATTGCATCAGAAAATTAACTGGTGCAATAATTGCAGAAACTTGCTGCAGAGCTGCGAGATCACTGCATAAAAAACTTTTGACATATCAGAGTAATGCCAAGTTTCTTACAAGAGCTGCTTTTAAGAACATTAAACTTTACTGATGCGCAACAACTGCATTTACGAACGTACCCATAGTTACTTTAGCCGCACGCTGTACATGTTCAGCAGCAAACGTTATAGTACATTACTGACCTATTAACTTTTAACTGAAGCTGTCAAATTCAGGTGTCATTTACTTCAGATTTGTTTTGTTCTGGTACAGGAAAAAACTTAGTTATGAATAAAAACAGATTTATTGGCATCGCAAAACGACTTAAATCCTGAATAGTGAATGCAAGGTGAAAACTCCCCTTTTTAGCTTTTGTCAAAATTTTTTTATATTTCGTAGAAGTATTATTCTGGATGATGAATTTGTCGAGATGTAGATACAATTATAATTTCAGAAAGGTATAAAAACCCAAAATCGGTGAAGAACGAGCCCAGTAATAAATAATGCCCCACACCACTAATCTGCCAATTATTACTTGACCGAAAAATTCGAGCACACATCTTAAAGATTTTTTAAAATTATTTCTGTAATATATTTTGTTTTATTTCGAAAGAGTCAAAATATGTAAAAAAATTTTTTATGGCGTTAACCCGTCCTCAGGTGGTGTCAAAAACGGACAAAATTTTTCTCCAATTTAAAATTTTAATAAATTTGAAATAATATAATATATTTCATGAATTGAAGAACGCAATATCTTAGGGTTTTTTTTATATTTTAATGACGGTTGCAAAACTATTTTCTGTAATTGGCAATAAATATTTCAAGCGAAGAAAATCTCAATTAACACTTTAATGCACTTGGGGGCAAAAATTACCCAATATTATTTTTCCGTTGAAAACACAGTTTCATTAAAATATCTGCATAATTAAAGACAAATTTATAATTACAAATAGAAGAAATTAGATTTACTGCTTTATAAACTTGGAATAAAATTCTCCGAAATTCTATACTACAAAAGAAGTTATTCAAGATTTTACAATTTTATGCAAAATTAGCTATTCCACAGGAATATTTGCTATTGTTTAGGAAAATTTCAATGTGGCATTAGATACTTCGCAATTGAATGCAATTGATTTGTTTATTAAAATCAGTGAAATGTTACCATATTTGCAAAACTGTTAAAATATATGTTTAAGGACACATCGCTTTATTATTATTATGAATGTCATAAATAAAACATAGCTAATATAATTAAAATTTCTTTTTCAAAATTGTAAGAGACAAAAAGTATAAATTTCCCCCCACGCTTTTAGCCCATTGTGATTTCAATTTATTTCGCTTATTGATTTTGATCTATACCCCTAAACAAAGAAATTCCCTATAGTCTTTAGAAAAAATAAAGATTTATAATTAAATCGCTTTTATAAATAAATGTTTTCTATCTGCATTCAAAATTTATAATATTAAGTCCCTCTTAAAAATATTGCAAAATATATGCAAATCTAAGTGAAAAACAGATAAAAAGCGTAAAGTTGGTTTAAAAAAAAAACGTTTATCTGGCTCTGCAAAACAAGACAACCAAAATAAACATTAAACACTTTATTTCAAACAACAACGCACCAAAAAGGGTGCTTAACTGAAAAAAAAAAATTAAGTTGGGCTTTTTGTCTGTCTTCTATGAAACTTCACTCAAACTATCTATGATGAATCAAAAGAGCTACAAGAAAAAAACAGCCATAATAACAATAGAAAGACTATAACAGCAACATAACAGCGGCGACATAAACATGATTTGCTGCTGTCAACCATAAACTACAGTTTTGTTTTGTCTATCAAAGTAACACACACACACACACATGCACTCAAATAAATGGGTAATGAATGATCAAAGTGCTCGTATAACAGGGATCATATGACATCCAAATACAAATGTCGCTCTCCATACGAGCACGAAATGCAATTTGCTCTGTAGTGGTGCGTACAAACGCGAGTATGTGTATTTAATCCAGAAAAAAGTGTGCAAAAAAAAAACTTTAGGCTTAAAAATAACAATGGCGCCAAATGCTTTTGAAGTGATTAAAAAACAAAAAATAATAAACAAACTAAAATCTACATTACTCACACGTAGTCGTTAGAGTTTCATTCTGTAATAAGCAATTTCAGTTTAATAGAAGGTTAAATTATTTTTAAAAAAATTATACAAAATTTCATTATTAAAAACTATTTTTTTTAAATTTCGCGAAACTACGCCATTTTTTGAAAATGTTAACAAAAAGGTATACAAAATTTCTTTATTAAAAAATTATTTATTTTAAATTTCGCGAATGTACGCCATTTTTGAAAAATTAAAAATATTTTAGCAGCTTAAGGCAAATTAAAAAATTTTTAGTGGAGTTTTGAAAATTTTTTACAAAAAAAAATTAAATAAACTACGCAAAATGTATATTTTGTTTAGAAATTTTTGTAAAATTAAACTTATTGGACATATAGTTCCTCATATTACCAGTCAGAGATGGTTTGATGAAACTACCTGTGGGAAAACCAGCAAAATCTGGACCATTATAGATGAAAAAAGGACTCGACGAACATTCAAGCTGTCCAGAATTCACCTCAAGAACCTAATTGCGGTTATAGCTGGCCAATTGGTTAACACGCCCAAAGGCTAGAACTCCCTTACAATGACCTATGTCGAAGTTGTGGTAACGAGGAGGAAACAGAGTCAACGGAATATCTTTGTCGCCTTTAGCCTGCATTCGGGACCTAAGAGTTAATCTGTTTGGTCGAAGAACTCTTATGAACAAAGCTTGTCTTTCGACATTGATTTGAACAGCATCAACTCCTTCATTAAATCAAACGGATGGCTGGGTGAGAAAGTTAACAGGTAGAACAACCAGAACTAATTTCTGGATCTACGTACTGTGCTTGCTTGCGGCTACCAATGGAACCTAACATAAACAAATATGGCACTCGATGTAGCCCAATATGTCCCCGAAACAATACAAATGGTTGGTTATGTATTAGTGATGTTACGAATATCAATTTTTAATATTCGAGAATACGAATACGAATATATGCGGCAATATTCGTCAAAAACGAATATGAATATCCAATTTTAAATTTAGTGCCACACGATATTTAAAATTTGACTGAAAAAAATCTCCCATTCTCCCATTCATAACAATAAACAAGAAAAAACTGGGACACTACTAAATGAAATTACAAATTTACCACCTGAACATTTTTAATTTTTATACTAACATTATTATTATTATATAAAGGCGATAAGCACCGCGGCCCAAAGAGTGTAATGTGGAGCCCAAGTGTTGACTGAAGTATATTAAGGCTACAAATAAAGCAAATTATTTTACACGGTGAGATATTGTATACTTCACCTGAAGTCATTAAGATAACTACAAGAAACTGTTTGCATACTTATCAATGTGACCAGATTGTAAAATTGGTTACAGCTAAATCTTGCACTAGACAAGGCCAGAAAATGTTAAAAATGATTTTAATAAATGCTGAAATTTTTTCAAGATTTTTGCTAACAATTTATTTACAGTTATTAAAAGCTACACAGAAAAAATTATAAAATTTCTCCAATCACTAAATATATACCCAATTCACAATATCAAGCAAACAATTTGTTGATTTTGCACCTATTACCAAAATGATTATATTGATTACTAAAATTTGTAAAATTTTGAATATTTTTTTTTCAATAAATTATATATTTAATTTTAATTAAAAAATGATCAAAAAAATTTGCCATTTCAAACAATGTGTTAATTTATTTGAATAAATGTGGACAATTCCCAACAACAATTCTTCATGTTTAAACTATTTTATTTTTAACCAAAAAAGTCAATTACGATTTTTTGTTATTTAATTAGAATTTTAATTGAAAATTTATTTCAAAACAACTAAAATGTTAATTAAATCAAAATTAAATTTTTAATTTTCTTTCAACTAAAAAAATAATTGATTCAATTATCACATTGATAACACACTTTTTTCTGTGTACATAAATTTATGGAAATCATTTTAAACAAAATTTTAATAATTGGAAATATTTTAACAAATTTAGGCGGCCTGCAATGCCTCTGATGTAAGCAAAATACAAGCGATTTTATTTCAATGCTTTGCTCTGATTTAAAGGATTCTAGAAAAAGAAATTTTAGACCAGTTTATTTCTTAAAGTTTAAGAAAAGCTAAAATTTCAAAATTATTATTTTTTCAGTAGTTTACAGCACAAATTTGTTCGAGATATTTCGTTGGATTAACATTAAAAGCCCAAACATTTACACTATGGAATTTTTATCTTGGGATAATTTAATCAAAGTTTTACAACATTTTTATAACCAACATAATTAGGGCATTTCTAAGATTGCCTGAATTTTTATTTTTTTTACAAAACAGGTAAGACGTTTCTTAAATTAAAACTAAGTTAATAATAATTATACGAATTTTTTTTTTTTATTTGCAACTGTTTGAAGCCAAAATTAAAAAAGTTTATAAAAAAAAGTACGGTTAAAGCTAAAAAAAGCTGAAAACATTTTATAAAAATCCAAAATAAAATACCGAAATGCTAAAAGAAAGTTTTGCAGCTAAACCAAAGTTTTGAATGCTAAATTTAATTGCAAAAATGCTTAAATTGCCACACTGATTCTCATACTTAAATACCGTTAAATTTCTTTTACGCTTTTACATAGTAATTAACCGACCTATTTCGATGGTTTTTAACATATTTAATTTATTTTGCTTAAAATTGTTTCTTACAGTGTTTAGTAGGATATTCATTTAATCGGGCTTTTGCTTTAATCAGTTAATCGCTTGATTAATTAACCGAGGTTTTGGTTTAATCGGTAAATAAACGGTTAATTTTGTAATTGATCGGTTAACCGTTTAATAAAGTTTTTTTTTTATAAATTAAGTCATTTCAATAAATAAAAATGTATAAATTATTTATTATTTAGAGTTTATTAGTAAAAAAAAAACATAAATATTCTTGAACTAAAATGAACAAACAAAAGAATAGTTTTTAATTATTTTATATTATGTATTAATTAAAATATAAGCTTTAAGATTATTTTATTAGTTACTTCAATAGTTTACGGCGACCTTAAAAAAGTTTTAAAAAAATAATTTGGTTTAAATGTTTAGGATTTGAGCGATTCTTTTCTTTAGTTTTGATAAAACTTGACTTGGAAAAAATTCTTTCACTTATCGATGTTGGAGAAATCGAATGCAACCCAATATCGAATATCGAATTTTTCAGTCCTTTTCCTGGATTCCTCTAAACGTATAGAGTCCTGTCTTATTTATTTTTTAATTTTAACTCTTCTAATTGTTTCTATTAATTCTGTTAAAAGATTGATAGAACACCTTCTGTGTTTGTGTGAAAAATATTTTCTAAACCCATACCTTTTGTATATGAGACGAAACCAATAATTAAAAATTTTAAAAAATATGTTATAATTCTACAAAAAAATAAAAAATTTTGTTACGCCGGTTTATCGGTTATTCGACTGAAATTAACTGGTTTAATCGTTAATCGAAAATAGCCAGTTTTTAATTAACCGATCAGTTAATCGGGTAGTAATTAATCGATTAACCGAATAACGGTTAACCGAATGAATACCCTAGTGTTTAGTAAGGGACTGTTTGGCCTCTCACTCCTAATTATTGTATAATAAGCAGAACGAAAAATCTCTTAAATTTTCCTTAAATTTAAATATCAATCTAAATTATGTAATGGGATCGGAATTATCTTGATATTTTATTGACCCATTCCATTTATTTATGATTATTAGACAATTGCTGTAAATGATAGTTTATCTAGGCATCATTAAAATCAACTTGAGTAATTTTCATAAATTCTTTTTGTTGAGGCAAAATGTTTGTTTGTTTTTTACTATACTAAGAGAAGATTTTATTTTGCGTGAAAGACAAAAGGTTTTTTTAATCAAATTTTTTAAAAATTAATATTTTTGGTTTCATTTTATGTATTTTTTACACTTTTGTATTTGTATTACTTTTGGAATGTATTAACAAAATATTCGTGAAATATTCGCTTGAACTTGGCGAATAAGAATACGAATGTCGTAAAATAGGTGAATATTCGGCATTTCGAATACGAATATGAATATTAGTAACATCACTAGTCTGCATGTGTGGCTTATTTTCCTTTTTTCGTTCTGTTCTGTTGAGGACAAATCTGTTGGAAATAGAATTCACCGTTAAGTGACATCCAAAACTGCGTAGGTATTTCTTGGTTATTATATGAAAAATATACATTTTTTATTAAAAGCTTGAAGAATTTGTTTTAGTAAATGATTTTTTAAAATAACTTTTACTCCTTGAAGTTTGTTTTACTCCTAAAGTTGTATTCATAAACGAAAAATAGTCTATTAAACCTTTAATAAACCATTCATAAAGTAAGAAACTTTATTGTAGGATTTACACTTCTTTAAACCAAAAATCAAATGACATTTTGATAAATGTTGGCATTTTATGATATTATTTTTTGGAAATATGTTAAAAGAATAATGGAAAAAATGTTTTATTTATTAATATGGACTTGTTTGATACATTTTTAACTTATTTTATTTTTAACAACTAATTTAAAGTTATATTTCTAAATATTTTCTAAAATGTTTATATGATTAAATGGAATGTGGGCAAATGCCGATATTCTCTTTAACTGCCCGTTCGCCGATATCGAACGTTAACGTTCGCATAGAAAATTACATTAAAAACAAAAACAATTTTTGAAATTTTGTTTTGGTTTTAAATGTTATTTACTATGCGAACGTTAACGTTTGATATCGGCGAACGGGCAGTAACTATTTATTAAATAATTGCAATTAGTTGTTTTATGTTTTAAACAACGAATTGGTGTACAAAAATTTAAAAAAAGTAAATCATAATAATAGTGATGTTAATAAAAAGTAAAAAAAATTATTATTATAATACTTTTTTAGCGTATATTTAAAAAAAGGTTCAAACAAACATTTTTAAAATAATACGTTGTTTTATTTTATAATAATAATTTTTAAGATCTAAAATTATAAAACAAAATATATATTAATTATAGAATATCATGTGAACCGAATAGAAGTTTCATGCATAACTATCAATAAATTGGCAACAAAACGTAAAGGAAGTAAGAGGAAAAATCGCTACAAACAGTTAATAGTTCAAAAGCAGTTATTGTACGTTTATGAATACAAATTTGTATACGAGGTTTATAAGACAAAAAGCGTTTGATAGTTGTTACATAGTATAATCTCAAAATAAGAACTTTTTATGAATATGGCCGTCATAATTTATAATTACTTTTTGTTTATTTATAATTTTAAGAACATACATTTTCTTAAAGTAAACACTTAAAACACTTAAAAAGTCATGCCTTGATACACAATATAAATTTTTTTTAATTATAAATTTGTTTCTATTTTCTGTTTGTTGAATCGAAAAGAATTTTTACTAATAAATGTTTTTTACTCAAAATTTCAATAGATTTCTTTTGATTATCTCTTATTTTTATAAACATCAGATTCCTTTATCGGAAAAAGTAATAACAAAATATTCGCAATGGAAACGAACGACATAAAATGGCAACCGAAAGGCCTTAACTCTATGACGGTGTTAGTAAGAAATAAACACATTTCTTTCTTGTTGTTGTAACTTCACAAGAACGAAATTTTGAGAAGAAATTTGCTCTATTGTTTAAAAAGAGTTTCTGTTCTAGTCATTCATTGTTTTGCATTTTTTTTACTAATTTATTTATTTAATATTACAAATACAACTACAAACTACAAAGAAATACCCAAATTCCAAATCCCGGAAAACGGATTCAAATTTTTTTTTTTTTGTTCAAAAAAGGCAATACAATTTACCACTCGATATTGATCAGAATTTTCTAGAAAATAATGGACATATTAGAAAACATTACTGTTCTAATTGCATAAAAATCGGTGTGTTGAATTATTAGAATATTTTACTCAAATTATTTTTTTTTTGTTTGAAAAATTTGATTTGGAATAGGGCATATGGGAGTAAAGATGTTAAACTGACTAAAAATTGCTTCTACAAGCATACTCATAATGTTTTCTTTCAAAAAATATAAACATTTTTATTTATTTCTGGAGAAAATATTTTTTTATCAGCGAAAGAACAAATGAGTATTACCTTTACCATTTATACCTTTAAAAAAAATGCATAGGCATGTAATAATACCTATGATCATTTTGTGAATAGGTTTCTACATTATCAACTCTACAACAGGATCAACTGGAACCAGTTCCACTGGAATACTTTTTAGATTAAAAAAATAAATAAATGTAAATTATTAAATGTTTATTTTCTTTTTTATTTAAATAATAATAAGGACAAAAAACATATTTTTTGCTTAAATAACAATAAAAGTAAATTATATCTACTATTCATTCGGTTGGAAAATTGCCTCCAAATATTCCATATTTGGTTTTGTATTACGTCTGTCCTGTAGCAGCCCTTTTGCTTCTTCATCTAAGTCCCGATGTTCTACTTTCCATTGACTTCGAATGCTAGAGATGAGCGGATCTGACGTTGCCAACAATATATTAAACAGATCTTCGTTTGTAAAGTCTCGTGACATTTTTCTGGTATTGTGCTCCCTATAAAATCTGTAATCTTTATTCCTTTTTTCCAGGGCTTCCTCTGACAGATCTCCTAGTGGTACTAAATGATGCCTAATGACGTCCTCTCCATGATAAAGGATTTTATGAACTGTTGCAGACATATTTCTCCATGGATATTTGGTTATATATATTCGTGCTGTTTCTTTGGCATAATCCCCAAATTTTCTATAATCAATTTGTTCATTGCATGCAAGTACATAAATGATTGTTTTAAATCTTGATATAAGACTTATATCAGCACCTGTTATTTCAGATGCTTTTTTGGGATCAGAAAAGAACCTTTTTGCTGTATTCCAATCATTCGTATTGCCTTGTTTTGGTTGGTCTATAATCAACCCACATTTGCGAAATTCATCCTGAACATGCTTCTTTTTTATACTTCTTAAATCCTTGTTGGTGTCATTGTTTCTTATTGATCCTGTAGGTCCTGATTTTTAGTATGTGATTTAGTATGTGTATAAAATACTTAGCTTGGTACACTTATATTTCAGTCATATGAATAGGTAAAATTAAAAGAGCAAAAGAAATGTTGCGAATAACTTTACACAAACTAAAAAAGTGTTCTATAGGCTGGTCCAAACAGGTACAAAAGTGCATTTGGGTTTAAAGAGGATACTTTCACCTACCTACAGCTAGTAAAATTTCTTTAACCCCTTTTTCAAAACAAAACGCTCGTAAACCATTGTGTTATATTTCAGTCATATGAGCAGCTTAAATAAAAAGAGCAAAAAAAAAATGTTGCGAGTAATTTCATTAAAATGAAAAAAGTGTTCAACAGACAGTTCCAAACAGTTATACAAGCATATATGTGGGGTTAAAGAGGACACCTTCAGCTTTCTGATGGTACTAACATCTCTTTGACCCCTTTTGACCCTAACAAGTTCTACTCCTCTAAAATTCGGATTTAACTAAAATATAGAACCTGGGGAAACATTTAATAACACATCAGGTATAAATGATACATTGATGTAATGATCCATTTCTTAAAGACTACTATCCCATTAATATAACAAAAAAAATTTCGACCAATTATTGATAACGGTTTGCGAGAAATCATAATTTAGTTCTGATCAAATTTACAAAAATTAATTTTTTTCTAAAACAAAATAAAATATTTGTTTCCAGCAGCATGCCACAGCCACAATTACGAATATTTTAATCTAGTTTTTTTGATACCTTAGTTGTAATATGTTTGCTATCGAATGGCATTAAAATTTTTGAAATCGGCGATGACAAAAAATTGGACTTTTGGCCGATGAAATTCAATTTTCAGCCACAGTGGGTCGGACCTACAAACCTCGCACTTTTAAACTTTCTCACTACCAATTAGCCTACCGAGGAACCTTAAATTATTAATAATACCATAAATTTATTTTCAATTGTAAAATTTTAAAATCGTTCGGTTAAAATTTTCGAATAATTTTTAATTAGTGGCTACCAAAATTCGACTCGACCGTACATCGAATTCTATCTCAGTTTTTCTTAAACATTTTCCTTGATGATTTTCACTTACCTACACTTTTGGACATGATGTCGCCAATTCAGAAATAATATATTTGATGCTGTTTTTATTTTTTGCTCGTATCAGCTTAATAAAGTCCAACTAAGTATGTGGAATAGAAAGTGTCATGTTTTTTTAACGTTCAAGTGTTTCTATTTAGATATCTTTTCTATGCCGCAAAACTCTTAGTTTTAGCAATATTTTGCTTAATTTCTAATACTGGCGTCTCTGAAAACAACCCACTACCACTTGTATCTGCATAAATGTATGTAAGTATGAATGTATGTGTAATAAGTGTGTATGTATATTTAGATAGAAAAACCTTTATATGCCATTTTTACATAAATATATTTTGTTTTTTCTATATTTTGTATGCAGGATAACAAAAATGCATAACATATGCAAATTATTGCGGGTGTTATGGTTGCCACAGTGGTCTTTCAAAAGCGGCTGCTGCAATTCAATGTTGCCTTTTTGCTGTGGCAATTGCCGTTGTTGGTATATCGTTATTATTTTGTATTGTTCTTGGCGTTAACAACACAATATTCAAACTTTATGCAAAGTAAAATTTATGAGAAATTAAAGAAAATTTATTACACTTACCAACGAATTTTTTTTTCTTAAACTTCTTTTTTGTACTTTCCTCCCTGTATGGAAGTACATACATACAGAATTAGTCCGTTGGGTTGTTATTTTCCGTTTTTTTTTTCTTCTGATTCACTTAAAAAGTTTGTAATGGTAAGGAAATAGACAGGTATGAGAAAAATAATTGGTACAAGGGACTGTCTAGTGCACTACAATAATCTTATTAGCAATATTATCGGGATTCTAAAGTAATTAACAGATTCAATGCGGTAAAATTGTATTGCCACTTGGTATTTCACGATAATTATTTTCAAAATCATATTCACATACGTTCGTAAAATAAAAAACAAACAAATCGTTTTCCAATATTAGTTTACTTCGGAAATAACGATTCTTTTGCCATAAAGCAAAATGTGCTTGAATACTGTGGATGTTACAATTCCAAAGATTTTCTTAACATACCTTTCAATCTTTGGTAGGCCTACCATCAACTAAAAAAATAAAATTGGTTTGAGTGATTGAGTTTTTTTTTATTCAGTTTTTGCAACTTAAAGTAAGAAGAGTTATGTTTGTTTTACCAACAAAAATGTTTGTATGATGTTGATTTTAATCTGCATTTGCACAATGGAAATTTGTGTAGGTGTATAAATATTTATTCAAACAAAATAAGGAAGAATATAAAGTAGAAAAACTTTTTGGATAGTAGAAAATTTAATTGAAATATTGATTTATGGTTGAAGAAATTATTTGTTCATGGAAATTTAAAGCACATTCTAAATAAATAGATGAGAATTTAAGTGATGGAAAAAAGTTATTTAAATAAAGATTTTTTTTTATTTGAAACGGAGTTGGAGTGGTTGGAGTGGATGATTGAAAGAAAAATTTAAAAAAAAAAATTTTTATTTAGAGGAAATTAAAAAAAAAATATTTTATTTTAGACGTGTAAAACTTCCGATAGGGATTTAACTTCTTCCAGCAAGCTTTGGCAAATCGCGGAAATTTATTTCCATAATTCACGCTCTGTTCGCCTAGTACAGCATTTCATTAAGTTTGCGGTGCCTATAATCATTAAAATGAGCAGCAAGTACTCAATAAATGAATCGATCCATAGTATTCATGTCCACCAGAACATTTCTTTCGCATATTTATATTGAAAACAACCCAGCAAAAAGACATATAAGCACTACTTATTTTTCGGCTGAATAACTACTTATTTTTGTTGGAGTTGTCCACAGAATTCAGTACTTACAATACACTTACTAGAAGTCAAAAACTATCTTGTTATTATTTAACTGCCAGTAAGTTGAAATGTAAGTACTTACAATATACTCACTGGAAGCCAAAAAATAACTAGTTTTTATTTAATTGGCGCTAGTTAATTTAACTAATAAGAAGTTATTGAGCTGATTATTAGCAGGCAAATATTCAGTAGTGAAAATAATAGAAGTAAAAAGTAGTTACTGAGATCATGACTTGTAAGTACTTATTAAGGTTTTCAGAATAATGACAATTGTAATGATAGCTACTTACCAGGTAACGTATGAAAGAACTACTACCTATTACCAAAATTCAAAAAGTTTTTCCTGGGAATAATAAAAAACTAACATGTGTTTTTGTTTTCAATATAAATATAAGAATGAAATTTCCTTGTCTACATTGTGGGCCAGGCAGTTAATTTTGTATGAAAGCTTTATAAATTGTAATTTGATTTGGATTACACATTCAAATTAATATGAAAATTTTATAATAAAAATATTACTCAAAATGAGAACTAAAATTTCCAGATTCTATTTGTGAAAAAAAAACTAAGTTAAATACATACAATTTATAAGATACAAAGAATGCTGACAAAGGCCGTGCATAGGTAGTGCATAGAAAAAATTCCTGGAAAATATTGAACGAATAAGACTATTAAAGCATGAAAGCTTTAAAATTGTAATTTGACTTGGAATACACATTCGTATTAATATGAACATTTTTTAAAGAAAATGTTACTCAACAAGAGAACTAAAATTCCCAGATTTTATTTGTAAAAATAATATTAATCCAAATTGAGCCCGTACCGTGCATACAGAGGAAGCAATCGCTGCTTTAGACGTGAGATTAACAGAGGACTCGAATTTATCGATCCGACGCCGCTCTTTTTATTGTCAAATTATCTTCGGCGATGAGCCTCATTTCTGGCTTAACGGGTGTGTGAACAAGCAGAATTGGCGTTTTAAAGAGATCACAACTCTCGTGAGACCATTTCATCCGAAAAAATCACTGTTTGCCCATTTGCCTTCAAATCCGAAACCGGTGCGAACATTAACGTGAATGGCGAAAGCTACAAGCAAATGATTCGTGAAGTGCTATATTTCATGTCCTTGAAAACCATTTGCAGGAGAAGTGGTTCGACCAAGATGGCGCAACATGCCACAGAACGCGTGAAACCATCACTTTGTGGAGCGAAATGTTTGGTGACTGAATTATCCCAATAAGTGATGCCTGTGAATTGGCCACCTGATTCGTGTAACTGTCAATTTGGACTAATTTTTGTGAAAGGAGGTCATATCCCTGGTTTATTCTAGACACTAGCAACGATTGATCATTTAGAAGCCAACATTTGACTTACTATTGAAGAAGAAAGACAGAGTTTGCTAGAAAAAGTGGTGCAAAATTTAATCGACAGTATGGCGTTCATATATGTTTTGCTAAATAGCAATTCTTTATGAAATTCTGCCCAAAATTTTCAATTCTATAGGCAATTTGCCACGGATTCGATATTCTAGTCAAAATTTCCCGAAAATTTCCTGTTCCATAGAAAATTTTGACAAAAAAAATTTGCTTTTCTACAGGAAATGTTGCCAAAAAATTTGTTATTTTGTAGGATATTTTGCCAAAAATGTTCTATCATATAGGAATTTTTTGCCCAAAATATGAAATTCTAAAGGCAATTTTTAGTAACATTTTCTATTCAATAGGGAATTTTTCCTTAAATTTGCAATTTAAGAGGAAATTTTGCCAAAAATTTGTTGTTCTGTACGAAACTTTGACAAAAAATTGCTATTCTATAGGAAATTTTACCCAAAAAATTTGCTAATCTATACGTAATTTTGCCCAAAATGTGCTATCATATACTAAATGTTGTCCAAAATTTATTATTCTGTTGAATATTTTAAAAACATTTTCTTTTTTTATATGAAATTTCGCCCAAAATTTTCTATTCTATAGGAAATTTTTCCCAAAACTTGCTATTCTATAGGAAAATTTACCCAAAATTTCCTTTTACACGTTTTGCAAAAAATTGCTATTTTATAGGAAATGCTGCCCAAAATGTTCTATTCTATAGGAATTGTTGCCAAAAAAAATTTGGAAATTAGGAAATTTGGCCCAAATAAGTTGTTATTCTAAAGGAAATTTTCCCATTTAATTAGAATTTTTGCCCAAAATTGTCTTTTGTGGGAGTTGAAGAACGGCGCATAAAATACTGAATTAGAACAGGTGGTTTCTGACCTATTCAATTGATATTTTAACTATATATCTAAGTTATTACAAACAAAAGAATACCAAAAATATTTTCCAGAAATTCTTATGACATTTATTAAAACTTTAAAGTTACAAAACACTAAATTTACCCAGCTTAACAGAAAAACCGCTAAAACATAACAAGTCAGCAGACAGTGATTTTTATACAAAAAGAAACATAAACTAAGCCCCTTAAGCATTTTTCAATAATATGAAACAAAAAAACTCCAACATCGATATCAGAAAACTTACGAGCA
Organism: Pollenia amentaria; assembly: GCA_943735925.1. Taxonomy (NCBI): domain Eukaryota; kingdom Metazoa; phylum Arthropoda; class Insecta; order Diptera; family Polleniidae; genus Pollenia; species Pollenia amentaria. The sequence continues at coordinate 177,329,066 of OX031007.1, read as the reverse complement.
TTAACAGAAATAGCCGCAAAAGGATCAGCTACAAATCTCAATATGATTATTTTTACTTAATGGTCATATTTGCTGTGTAAGTGAAAATAATGAACAGCCGAACGCTTGTACAAATAAATGAATGGACTTGCAACAGAACAAGTTGCATGCAACTTAGCAAACAAAGTAATTGCCGTTTACTTAAGTTTTTCTTTATTGATTTAAGTTGATTTTCTTATGATGTTGCTGCCGTTAATGTTGTTATATTTTTTGTTGCTGTATTTATTGCAGTTTATTCCTGTTTGTTTAATCATCTATTGAAAAAAGTTTCAACTATATGAACTTAATATAGATAAAAATATATGCGTAGTAAAAAATTTGGTGCTTTATCTCGAGTACGAGGGTAGGGTTGTAATAGAGTTTTAGGCATCAGTGGTTTTGCACTCAAGATCACGCACGATAAAGTTTTAATTCGCTCACGATCACGCAGGCTGGCAAACAAAGTGTTTGCTACTCTTATGTATATAACTTGCTTAACCTGGTGCCCTTCCCTACTCCCATCAACATAATATTAGTAAACTTTTTTTAAAACAGATCTTAAATCCTTCTCCAGATATTTTGACAATAGTGCTGTCCTTGTAGGGAAACTGGAAGAGTGAGTTCAAGGACTTACTGTTCATACTCGACTTTTGTATTTTAATGTATTATATAATTGTAATAAATAAAATAAATAAAAAATTCTTTCATCCAATTCTAGGTCAAAATAAACTAAATTATATGTTAGTCGTTAGAGTTAAATATCAGCTCATTTTCAGTTCAGTTTCAAAAATCAATATATTTATAAACATATACTTTCTTTCTCTGATAAATATTTTTAGATCAGATAATATTTCATTTAACGGTTATATAACCTCAATTAACCATAACGTACATACAAGGAAAATATAGGCATTGGTACCTGCACACATAAATTCTATGTTATCTTATAGCACACTACACACTTAAAAGAAAAATCAATCCATCCGTACTTCAATCCAGTCGAAGCGGTGTCAATAGTAAAGTAATAACGAATTTCCTGAAATCAAGAGCAGAATGTTTGATTCAAGTATGGATTATTCAAGTGCCCCGTATCTTAAATACTTAATCTGAATGTTGGATTGACTTAAATCTGGCTTCAGACTATGAAAGTTTTCTTTCAGAAAGTCTAAACTTATAGGTGAATGAGGATGAGTAAATGCAATTATATTCTCCCCTCTCAAAAATAAGCTCAGACTTTTTGAAAGAAAACTTTCATAGTGTCAACGCAGACTAAGTAAAAAAGAGATAAAAGTTAACCCCAAGCTGTACTTGATTCAGGAATTTCTAAGCGGTTTATTCCGGATTCGAATTTGAAATAATTCAAAAGTTAGATCGATTATTACCTAAAGTCTTACCCCATAAAACCAGAGATGGCGACAATATGATTATTTACTTACCAGTTACACAATTAAAAATGAAGAAAATGAGAATGTTACCGTCAATGGTAACCGTTATCGCACCATGTTAGCGGACTATGTGATTCCTGAAATTCAAGCTCATGGTCTGGGTGAGCTTTGGTTTCAACAAGACTGCGCTACAAACTATACAGCGCGTGAAACAATGATATTGTTGCGAAATCATTTTGGAGAGCACTTAATTTTACGTTTTGATACTGTAAATTGTCCACCTAGATCGTGCGATGTTATACCTTTGGACTTTTTTCTCTAGGGATATGCAAAGTCTGAGGTCTTGAGGAATAAGCCAGTTACGATTGATGCTTTGAATGGCTAACATTTACATGATATCATTCTCAAACAGTAAATTACATAAATTGTTCTTTTGACAGATAAAAAAATTTTGAGTTCACTTTTAAATCTAAAATTTGCAAAATTGTATATCAATACCAATATTTCTTAGGATATTATGGCACTTAAAGCTATTTTCGGGAGTGGTATTTGCATAAGAGCTATCGGGAACTATGTACCGATTTAAAAAATGGTATGGGAGCCGTGTGAAACTATAGACCGATTATTACAATTTTCAATAGGATTCGTCCTTATGACAATTAAGCCGTATATTTCAAATTTCATCAACTTAGCATCAAAGTTTCAAACTTGTATATATTTTGCACGAAAATTACATGGAAAATTACAGGAAGCCATACAAAAGAAGGGACGGAAATCGTTCACTGAAAATGATTCTGATTTGATCGGTATAGCAAAAGTTGGGTCCAAAACGAATATTTTTCAGTGCTACTTACATCAGCAAAAATCCACTATTGTAATGGGGTATAAAAAGAGTCGCATTTATATTTTATTCTTAATTATTATATAATAGATATCAGTTAATTTATTGTTACCACATGAATATGAGAGCAAAGTAAGAAATGGAATACAAACTTTTTCTTGTTGGATAAAAATTAGGGCCAAAAATTTAGCTGGGTTACATTGATCCAATAAGACTACGAATGTGTATAAAACTTACTTCTTTGTATTAATGGAAAGCAAAAAACAATTTTTTTTTTTTTGGATAATTTTTTTAATATAATACCTTAAACTGTTCTTTAAAAATCCTCAAACTTTGAAGGAGGTTTTTTTTCTTTATTAAGATATAATTTTGCTTTTCTTCCTCAACCTTTAAAAAAATCTTAAAAGAAAATTTTAATATTGTAATTTTGACCAATAACTACCTTTAAATAGGTTGCGAAAAAACTCATATCTTGAAAAAATAAACACCTCCTTCCAAGTTTTAGGATTATTAAGAGCAGTTTGAGGTATTATATAAAAAATTAGCCAAAAAAAAAAAAAAAATATGTTTGTGACTTAGTCCATTTTTAAAATTTAATATTTTGCAGATATTACATTTTACAAAAATAAATTTTTGTTCAATATACTTTTTGTAGCCCAAGTATTCTCTTTAAAATTACATACAAATCATCTTCGTTTGTTAAGTAGTTTTCGAGTTATTGAAAAAATAAATTCAACCCACTCAGCCAATTCGGCAAAATTATGACATTTTGAATATGACATAACTTTAAAAAAAAAAAAATTTTTTTTATTTTTTTTCGTTGATTTATGTTCCTTATAGGATAAAAGGAATCTTCTTACCAAATTTCATTCAAATCGAGAGGGGTCGGGTCCCACTATTGGTCGATTTGACATGGAATTACCCAAATGATATATTAAATTCGTCAATATTTTGATAGAGGTGGGTAAAAAAGTTTCGCTTATTGCTCTCACTTATTTGGCAACACATTTATTGTAGACTTTTGTAACAATTTAGTATTTATATCATGTTGTATTAAGCATATACATATACAATATATTGGATACAGTCATAAATATTGTGTATTTTATTGAAGTGCCACCAATATATTGATTAATTTTTATCGCTAAAACATTTTAAAAGTGATTTATTAAGAGTTGAGATAAATCATTTAACTAAATATTGATCACAACATATTGCTGTCCACATACAATAAACCATACTCTTTTTCCCCCTCTTTAATAAATATACGATACATTTAAGCTTTTTTTTTGGCAACATGCACGAAATATGATCATAATACTTAAATGTATCGTATAATATTTGCACGTACGTAATACCAAGTAGTAATTTGGTAATATTCATGTTTAAGTTAACAGCCGAAAAAGCAAACAAAAAAAGATCTGAAAAACAAACAACTGCACTCATAATAACAATATTACCTTTCAAAAGCTGTTGCTGCACAAAAAAAAAAGAAGTTGGAACTAAAAATAAAACAATTTACTCGTACGTTTATGTTCATGTCTTTTTGTGATACTTTATGTTTCCTTTTATTTCGATGTTATATATTTTTTTTTATTATTATTTTTCCTTTATATTTATTTGACTTTTAATGATATGTTATTGATATCAAAGTGATAAATTTGTTTATATTTTGGTAAATGTTTTAAATGATTTTTGATTTTGCACTCTTTCCTCAGTTTTGAAATTTGCAAGTGAAGTGGAAGCAAAATGTGATTGGAAAATCAAAAGTTTAAATACAGGCAGATAACTTTTTACATAGTTCTACAGATAATTTCAAAGTAATTATAAGGCATTTAGTATTAAAAAAAAATACAAAAAATATTGAATACGAATTGTGTTGTATTCACTGAAATCCGACACTATTAGAAAATTTTTTTTTAAGATACTTTATCATTTCAGTAAAAGCATAAGAGGGGGCAAATTCTGGCAGTCGTGATCACTTTTTCGATTCAAAAGCAATTTTTTTTTAATCTTTTCCATTGATACTGAACAAATCGCACGTATTGCTTTTTTTTTTTTTGAAAAAACTCAACTTCAACACTGAAAAAAAATTTCGATTCGTTCAGTGTTGATTGAAAGAGTTAGAAATAAAATTGCTTTCTAATCGAAAAAGTATTCGATCACGATTGCCAGTATAAGCCCTGTATAAAAATTCAAACAATACTCAATCAGAAAGATTTTGGACAAAAATGGACTTTTATTCATGTTCTATTTAAAACTAATCTAATGTAAAGGAAATGGCTCGGTATTATTGAATTGATATGATTGATATTATGTATTGCTATTTGTCAAAGATAGTTTAAAAGTTAAAACCTCTTTTCGTTTTCCATTATCGACAAAGTCAGATTTGCTAATAAAAACTCTATTAGTACACTTTAAGATGGCCAGTTTCAATTATTGTTAAGCATTTTGTATCCCAACACAAAAGTTGTTATAACAAAGAACATTCGGCTCGGTCAAAAGTGACCTTTTCCCTGTCTACACGCAGAAAAAAAATATGGTTTGGCATGGTTACGGCAATTACACTATGTTTATTGTAACAATATATTGTTGTCGTACACTAAATATTGTTATTTTTATTTAATATCAACAATATTATAGTTACTGTAAACATGTCAATGTTTATCACAATTATAAATTTAATTATGGTTCACTGAAAAATAATCATTTTTATAACAACTTAATAATGATAACTTTGAAAACATATTATATTCCTTACAACCATTTAATGATACTTAATAGTCATAACATGATTACTTTCTATACGTGTACCCATAATATGTTTAAGATGCAAACAAAATATCTTTACTCTAATAATATTTTGTTATCGCCACTTGTAAAATAATTTTGCAGCAGTTGTGACGTTTGTTTTACATATGCCTATCGAATGATTTGATGTTATTCAGTGGTTAATCAATTTAAAAAAATAACCATTAAAAAACCAAGTTTAAAGAAATTGTATGTACATAAAAAAATTGTGAAGTGTCACAAAATAAAATATTTATATGTATATTGTTAAATGGTATGGTAACATAGAAAAATGATTTATGTATACTTGTATTTCTTTCAAGATTCCTGAAGATGACATCCAAAGGATGTCGAAATATTGAAAAATAAGGAATTTAAAGAATAAAACAGACCTCGAGCTTGAAAAAAATTATTTAATTTATAAATAAAATATCAATGCTAAAAAATTTTAATATTGCTTGAAAATAGAGCAAAAATATTGACCATTGTTTTGTGTTATTTTAGAGAAAAAGAATGAAAATTCTATAAAATAATATATAAATAATTGCGACCTACGACAAAAATAGGTTAAAAATATTATGTTTAAATTTGCATGATATTATGATGTGAAATTATTTTGTAGTATTACGAATATATTTGGTCATAATATGATTCAATAATAATCGTAATATGTTGACTACAATCATGAATCTTATCATAATATGTTGCTCTTAGAATATGTTTGACACAACCATATTTTTTCTTTGCGTGAATACTCTACACCAGCGATGCCCATTATTTGATTAAACAATAAAATAATAAAAGAACATCAAGGTGTAAAAAGTAATGAATTCATAGAATAAATTTAAACAGAATTTAATAAAAAATTTAGTATATAATATACTTATAGAAAAAATATTTAATGTGAAGGATGAGCTTGTTTGTTAGCACAAAGTTTCTCAAATCTTGGCGTTATTGTTGAAATAATTAGCCGAAGTTCTTTTTCCACTACTAAGCGATTTCGATATTTCGATTTCATGTATTATGGTAGCTCTGTTCGACAAAGTAATATAATCTTTTTTTCGTTCCACGCAACACTGAATTAAAGTTTACTTATAATATTCCTGTTAAAATGCAGTATCGCAAGTTATTTCAAGATTGTTCACTTTACTATTTTTTATTCCCCTTATCTTTACTGTTACTAGCATCGGTATCTTCATTATTAATTTTTTTTTTTTTTTTTATAACCAATTAAACCAATTAAAATGAAAAATTATCAATACATTTTAATTAATTTTATGTTGTAAAATTCCTTTTTTCATAAAAATATTTTAATGAAAATTAAATTCAATGAAGTTTAGCCTAATTAAAATATCAAAATTCTTTAATACCCTAAAAAAATATTCCATCTATAAATCTCACCCGAGAACTCAGTTTTATAAAATAAAAATAGCTTATCACATTACTTTAACTTTATAAAAGAAAATCAACGAAAAGAAAACGAAAAATTATTGCACAACACATAAATATGTTTTTTTCGCTTGTTTTTGTTTTTATTTAGTTGTCAAAATAAGGCAAAGGGTATAGTAAAATCACGGCGAATTCATTTCATGTTGGATGTCAAAATTTTGTTTATTATTTCTGGTTTGCTTCTGTTTTGTTTGAAATCGCCTTGAGTAAAGGAATTTTATAAAGTTATTATTTGAAATATTCTCTCAAATTTATTTTGAATGAGTTTTAATTTGTTGGTGGTTAAGCTATCCATATAAATCAACCATTTTTTTCAAGAGTAGCAAACAAAACCTCTTAGCCAGTATTATATATTTTAAATTATTTTGTTTCAGCATTAAAGAAACGAATAGTGAACTGAACATTTTTTTTGTGTAAAATATTTGTCAATTCGTCGACTGCAATTTAAAACATTCCATGACATTGTTTGATTTCTTCAATTTTGTTTTAAGTTCTTGATGTTTTAATAAATAAAACTGGTAGAAATTTTTCCCATTTCGTTGATTCCACCTTAATGTTGTAGTTTTCAGCATGAATAGATGCTAGAACTACTTAAGAGTTTTTAGTGCGTTAACGGGCATTTCGTCCTCGGCAACACAACGGACTGATATTTCACCAAATGATTAATTTTTTTCAGCGTATTTTAGTAAAGAATTATTTGTCGTCTCCATAGAACTACTTCGAACGGAGTTAAGTTTTATTTGGATCACATTAATGTCAAGCATGTATACTAATTAAAGGTGATTAATAAGTCGTGACATGGAAGAACCTTTGTAACTTATCATTTTAGGGAACTTCAGGCAACTATCTTTGTCTTTTTAATCGTATTCGAAAAACATCTAGAGATAACCTTTATATAAAAATATATTTAATATTTAGAATTATCTTGCACAAATTACTATTAACTTTTTAACTGCACACGTTTTTGTAGTATTTTGAATATTTTTTGGTTTTTTTTCTACAAGAACACACGCTTTTATAAGCGATTTTTATTTACAGTCTTCATAATGTTTTTTGACCTTTGTTACATTTTGTTTTGACATTCTTCATAAAAAGTTTAAGTTGGCCAATAATCCATTAGAAAATAATTAAATTACGGGTACATCTACAACAAGAGTAAGGAAAATGTATATAAATTACACATTACTAAAATAACCGGTTTATTATACCAAAATAACCGGTTTATTCGATATTCGAAAAATGGGCATTTTAAAATAACCGACTTGGGCAAAGCTTAAATAACCGGTTAAAACCGGTCGAATAATAACCGTTCGATCTCCCTAGTCGCGACCCACAGTTTGGAAATGAATGCTCTTCACCACCATAGATGTTTGTTGTGGCAAACAATTTTATTACACCAACTTGACTTCCTGAGTACCCATATCTCCTTTCATGTCAACATGGTTTCAATTGTATGAATTGTAGTTTTTAAAAAGTGCTAACACTTCCGTCTATAGTCCAAGAACAAAGTGCATTTTAAATCGTAAGAATAATTTAATTTTTTACGGCCCCCAAAATAGGATCCTTTTTTTCTCTTTTATAAGTAGTTAAAATGTTGTACTACTTTACAAAAATTATCATTAGGGTATAATAAACCATAATACTAATATATTTTAAGACATAATATTAAAAATCATTCGAATTGCCCCAAGTTTCATATAGATGCCTATAGCGATAAATTTAGCAAACTAAATATTCCAAACTTTATGACAAAAAAGGCACAAAAATTACGGTCCTGGAAGTAACAAACTCATAACTCATAATGGGTAAAAGGTCTGAAGTATAACATTGAGAACAAAATGATGCCACGTTCTTCTAGATTACACGCTATTACGGAGTTATTATACCCACACAACTGATGTGTGTAACACTTTAAAATATAGATTCTTTACCTACCTTTAGTTATTCCGATCGACTCAAAATCACTTTTTTAATGGATCTAACGATGTCCGGCCTTCCGGCTCGCCCATGAAACCTAGTGCGCAAACTACAGATCACAAATTTGGGGATAATTTGATGAAATTTGGCGTATATTTGAATGCGTTTTCACAGCTGGTCGCAAGAATTTATCAAACATGCTGAACTATAGAGCAGCATAAATTCTAACTGCATATTCGTCTTCAATCAATCTTCAACCAATTTTGTATTTACATATCACACTTGTTCAACAATACTGTATTTATTCAAAATTAAAAAATTTTCAGTAGAAGCAAAACAATTTTTAATTTTACATTACAGGCATATGAAAAAAAAATTTTAAACCAGTCGCTTCATTACAAAAATGTAGACAAAATAACAGGATATATCCACAGCGAGTAGATATGAGTATAACGTGTCGATTTTTTCTATAAAATAATAAAATAAATATTTAAGTTAATACACCAATGCGCATAGAAACAAGCTTTCCCACAACAATAAATTTCAGTGTATTTATCATAAATGCAAATTGGGAGTTTAGCACAAGTGAGATATATAATATTCCACACCAAACTGTACATTTAAGAAGATTGATTTAATTGGCTCTGGTAAATTACCCGAATTTAACCATATTTAATTATTAGTAATGATCTTATTTATTCATTATCGGAATGTGTATGAGATCATGATTTTCCTTCGATTTCGGTTTTTTTTTTAAATTTTAAATTAATTATTTTAGTTCTTCGCTTATCAATATTTTTTAATTCCCTATACTTATTTAAACCAATTAAAAAAAAAATATAAGAGAATCATATTCAAGCAAGCGAAAGTACTATAGTATTCGGCTCTGCTGAATCTTTGATACCATCCACCATGACTAAGAATATTTAAAGAGTGGACTTTATATGGGATCAATTAATTATAAACCAATTTTTATAACACCTCAGCTCACAAAATTATAATTCACTGCGGCTCTAGGCGTATTAAAGACTATTTCTAGGGTACGACTTAGAGGGGGATATTATAAACTATGTACATAAAATGGAAAAACTCGTAATAAAGTTAATTTTTTTTCACTTGCTTTTAGTACGAGCTTAAATTCTTACCGGCTAAATTATAAAAAATAAAACTGGTTAATAAAGGGTTTATGAAACACATTTTTATACAAAATCCTTTTCATAAACCCTTTATTAAGCTGTTTTAATTTTTATAACTTAGGCCGTTAAACTTTTAAGTATAAGAATAACACTTGAAAGTACTTAGAACCTAAAAATGGCATTACTCTCGAAAATCAATCCTGAATAAATAAATCCTGGGGCCTAATTCTAGCAGTCGTGATCGAAAACTTTTTCGATTCGAAAGCAATTTTATTTCTAATTCTTTCAGTCTAAACTGAACGAATCGAATTTATTTTTTCAGTATTGTAAAGCATTTATTTGTGTTTTCAAAACACTTAAACATAATGTGGATTCGTTCAGAATCGACTAAAAGATATAGAAATAAAATTGCTTTCGAATCGAAAAAGTTTTCGGTCACGACTGCCAGAATTAGGCCCCAGGACTTATTTATTCAGGATTGATCGAGAAGTATTCGAACACGACTGCCAGAATCAGCATCCTGAAGTATAAAATTCATAAATCAAAGAAAGGCGTGTGTGAAACGATAGTGAAGTATTATGGTAAAAATATCTTTCTTCTGCGTGGAATTATATCTTTTTGACGATATAAAATTTTGACGTTTGAAGAAAAAAAATTATAAAAGAATGAATAATTTAGGATAATATATCTGTGGTTTTCACGAATAATCGCGTAAGTCGGTTTTTACCGAAATTGAGATAATGATGTCAAAGTGCTACATTTTGTATTAGGTTTTTATAAGTATTAAGCTTTTTAGAATATAATGTAGTATTATTAATTTTTTTCTGCTAAAAACAACTTAAGTTAACTGTTTAATAAAATATTTTGCTATTATAACGATTTATGTCGACATACATCGCCAAAAATTGTAAAATTGCTGAATATGTTTCCAAATAAAAAGCATATGTGATGTTATGTTGTTATTCGTGCAAAAAATATGAAAGTATTTTTTGAAAATTTTTCTATTAATAACAACTAAAGTCGTAAAAATAACAACGTAAGTCGTCATGTGTGATTAAAATGATAACATTTATTTTCACAAAAAAGAACTTATGTGGAGATATGATGTTATATTGCACACACTTAATGAGTCAATCAAACATATGCATTTTTAATCCTTTTCCAGATTGGGATCCTGTGAGGATTTTTTCATGAAAACTATGTATAATACGTAGAAAGTCACTGTTAAGAGGATAGTAAAGAAAAAAGTTTAAAAAAGCATCTACAGAAGCCGCAATTGAAAAAAATAATTGTTTTTGCTCTCCTGAAAAGTTTGGTTTTATAACTTACGCGATTATTCGTGAAAACCACAGATATAGCATAACACAATTTTTTTGTAGTTGGCACTATTTGCATTTTATATTTTTTATTTTGAATTCATAAAATTTTTAAACGCTATTATTTTACATTTTCAATTTTAACTCCTAATTTTCTGCTTGTCAGAAATTTAGTTGGCTGTGTTAAAAGTTCTACTATACCCCCGGGCTAGTGAAATTTCATTAGCCTCAGAAGTGACAAAATTTTACTTATAATAGTACTCTGCTACCGTTTCATAGACGCCCTAAGTAAAAAAATTCTTATTTTGTCCCGGCAATCTGCAAGTAAACAACAAAAAAACTAAAAAAGGAAAAACATATATGTTTGTTTTTATAAAGAAGGAAAAATTCCCGAATTATATTTGCTTAAATTATTAAGTGATATACAAACATCAAATGTTCAAAGTAGAAAGAGGACGAAAACCATATCGGGTCATTCTGTCGTTCTGCTGATTGAGAGTTCTTCTGTAAAAAGGGCGAATACAGCAAATGTGAACCATGTATAATAGGGAAATAAATAATAATATTATATTTGGTTCCTGACGTAAATATTTAGAATTATTCTTTAATTAATAATAATACATATTGCCGTCTGAAGCTTTCTGCTCACTGCTCTGCTTTAGCTCACAAAGCAACAAATATAAAAAAAAATATTGTTTCAAGTACTAATTGGGGAATCAATTAAATTGATTTCTTGAATCAACCACATTTGGAGATTAATTTAATCTCACTCTTACTTAAGCCAATTCTATTTTCAGATTTGTTTTATGTAAAATACCAAATAAGGCTTTCAAAGCGTTTTCAGGGAGTGAGCTTTATATGGGGCCTATGGTAAATAATAAACCGAGCTGTACCAAATTTTGTTGTGTAATTTTTAGTCATATAACACAAGTTTGTGCAAATTTTTAAAAGAATCACTGCATTCCGCACCAATTTACGATCTTTTTTTTATTTAAAATATAAATTTCTTAGGGTGGCGTTTCCACATTTGGACTTTTTTCAGTGAACTGATTGTGTTGGGTTTCAATGCCAAACTGCTTGGGAGAGCTAGAAACAATTTCATACCTAAATCGTTATAATTTTTTGAGGCATTTAAAAGTGAGCGTAGTTTAAACAGACGGGCAGAAATCGATAAACCGACTTAAAGTTAATCAAGGACGCAGTACTGTATGCGCTGTTAGATGAATATTGAAAAAAAAATATACATTGAATGCGTACTTAATGTTCTCTCATTTACAACTTGCGGTGAAGCGCATAAAACTCAAGCTCTAGACAAATAAAAACCCTTCGTATATTTTAGATCACCCTATACATAAGATCGTTCCACCTTACAAGCAAAAGTATTTTCGTATATGGAAGTTTCGGAAATAAAATTGTTTACCGTTTTAATGCTTTTGTCATTTAAATTTTTTCGTAATATCTTTGGCATTTGGAGTCGGCTCTTAAAGTGTGATATATCAAAATTTATGTCGGTATTAAGAAGTCCAATATTTTACTATAAAAATCATTGCCCTCAAGTATGCCGTTCTAGTATTAATCTATCAGATCTCTGCTTCTACCCCCACAATGCTAGAAAATTAAGGCTAGCAAAAAAACCTTAAACTTTTGCTAATGAAGTTATTCTGTGTCGAATCTTTGATACCATCCACCGACGGTTTGAATATATTAGGAGTGGGATCTATGTGAGATCTATAAACTTTCAACCAATATTTCAAATAACTTACGTCATTTTTGGTTGCAGTTGAGACTTATTAAAATTATTGACCGACCATCAGAAAGTTGTATGCCTTTATTTTTTGACATAAAAAACCTTACTAGAACTAATTTGAATAGCATATCACGATTTTTAGCAGTTTTACACGTACAAAAATAATTTTCGGGAGAGGAATTTATATTTATATTCATTACGAAATTCTCTGGAGTGATTTCTGATAAAAAAAAACAAAAACATACTATTAAAATTTGTTTTAGCCTTTTATATGTCTTACAGTGCTTTTCAAAAGGCTGCTCTTTGTGGGACCTTTGCTTAATTATAGAGCGATTATCACAAAATTGCATGGTGCTATTTCTGGCTACAGAAAGCTAAATTAAACCAAATTTTACCACAATATGTATATTTGCTATAGTTTAAGGTACATTTAATTGATTGAGTGGGTTTAAGGCTGGGTTTTTGAGATCTCAGTTAAACTAGGTTTGGTTAATCTGAGAACAGATTTCTGCTACCATTAAATAGTTTGTTTACATAATTTTAAAGGACTAAGCAGTTCCTTTGCTTAAAATGTTGGTCTTTAATGAAATAATAAAAAAATCACATTTCGCCGGAAAAAAAATCCGATTTTCAGAGTTCGTTAAACTAAGTTTAAACTTAATCCACATCCAAAAAACCGGGCCTTAGTATATGGGATTTATGTTAAATTATGGACCAATCTTCACACAGTTTGACAGTGTGATTTGAAGCCTTATGCAACTATCAGAAACCAAATTCTACAAAAATAGTATTATTCGTAAAGGCTTTAAGCGTACTAAAATGTGTTACGGGAGTGGGCTTTATATAGGGCGAATGGTAAATTATGGACCGATCTTCACGAAATTGTATTGCCTTATGAAAATGCAGCAAACCAAATTTGCTAACAGTAGAATTTTTCGAAGCAGTACTAACTTATTTTGAAAGAGTGGGTTTTTATGGATTAATGGTTAATAAGTGTTGGCGAGCTTTAATTTTCTGACATTAGAGTGGTACATTCGGGTGGTGGAAACAGAGATCTGGTGTATAAATACTGGAACGGCTTACTTGGGGTCAATGCCTTTAAGAGCAATGGCTCCTCGAGAAAACAATTTTGATATATCATACTTTAAGATCCGATTGTAAATATCAAAGATATAACGACAACTTTAAAAATAAGACAAACAAAAAGAAAAGAAAAAATTTCTTGCAACCGCCTGGAAAAAATACTTTTTATTAGGGGGTCTACGGGGGGTTTTTAGGTACGGTGTACCCTACATGTGAAATGTAGAGTAAACTAATATGGCCGGTTGTGGTCGTCTATACTTTCTATATATTTTCCTATTAGTTTTTAAGTTAAATTATTATTCCGAACTACTAAATTGTTTCTATTTAGTTGCTTAATTTTCTTTGGTTTTTTCCAACAATAAAAAAATTTGTTTTAGTTCACGATTTTTTTTTACCCTGAATTATTTATTTCCTTTAATTTTAAGCCCACCTAAAATGAAACCACCTGCATTATTAAATATAAACTAAAACTGGACAAAAATATATTATCACTTTTCAAAAATCTCTTATTTGCTTTAACCCAAAATAGCATAAACCATAAATATATGTAAGTTTTTTGTTACTTTAACAATTCTACACATGTCACTGCCACAAAACCTATAACAACAAGCAAATCAACAACTGAGAGAAGAAAAAAATCAATGTTGAAACAATCAATATGCCACAATGAAATGAAAAATAAAATTTAAATAATTGCTAAGCATGAGTTGGCACAAAAAACGCGACAATTACTAAAACAGCAAATAAATAAATAACAAATTGATAGAGAGCGAAATAGCAAAACTTTAAATGACGTTTACGTTTTCGTCGTAAAGTAATCAACAACATGCAGTCAATAAATCGTAATTAATTAACCAAAAATCGATTGATTTTTGTGAAACAAAAAAAGGAGTTATTTTTATTTATTTTACATATGAAGGAGAATGAATATCAGCACAGATTTGTGTGTATTTTTTTTAGTTTGGGTCCAGATTTTAATTTTTTGATTTCGATTTTTAAGAAAATAATAAGAAAAAATAAATTATTGTACATGCCACAAAACATACTGAAGGAGTATAAGGCTAAATTTGTTATTTTTATGCTTCATATTTTTTTTTTTTTTGCATAATACTTTTAACTAAATGCATAAATGATTTTGAAATTGGTCAGCAGTTAGACATGGTCCCAACATGTGGTCGTCTGCAAGTAAACAGACCAAACCCAAAATACTTAGTAGTAGTAGTAGATCTACAAGGTGTATTTTAACTTTTCTTTTGGCAAAATTTCTGGTATGATTTTAGCTTTTTAGCCTAATTTTGCAATACGAGTAAATGCAATACATGTTGTGTGTTTATGTATGTTTTACTTTAATAGTTTGGAAGTTTTTTTTCTGCACTTCATATCCTAAATTGTATTTGAACACGTAGGAAACACAATATTAATTTACACCCAGCGTTATAATAATAGAATTAATTACTAAGAGATAACAAAATCCAAAGTTTTCTAGTTTTAAGATTTCCTAGCAATTTATAATTTATTTTGGGTTTGGTATTTCTCTCCACCAAAAGAATTATACCAGAAGAAGATTGTAGATCCGTATGGTACCCCCAAGCAAGTAAATCTTTTGGTTGGGAAAACCAAACTCTATTATACCAAACACCACTTACTGGTTCCTCTTTGGGAAATACTAGAATAAAATTTTTTTATTTTTATATTAGATTCATTTCCACTGAATGAGTCTTAGCAAAACCTCAATTATGTCTTAGTTACTCCAAGATTATCTCGTCAGTTTAAGCTTATAGTGTAGCTGTAGCTATGCACTTAATAATCATCAACTTGAAAGAGTAGACACTTTCCTTGATATAGGTATCTAACTTTATCATAAACTTTGTTTTAATGAATTTATATATGGCAGACGGCCAACAAGGCCAACATGGTTTGTCAAACGGAGTTAAGTTCTCCCTTTGCTATAAGAAATTAATATATTTCATAAGTGAGACCTATTCTGCAATACGCCCAGTATGCGGTAAAATTCGAAAAACTGGGAGCCGTACAGAAGTAAGTTTTTTTTTTGTCTTCGAACAATACACTGGAATCCAAATACCAACTTACCTCCATATGAGACACTACTATGGGGTGATACGGGAAAGATTCCGTAATGCCGTTAACCGGTCCTGGATGGATAGAACGGATTGCAGGGTATCGAGGGCCTTATGGCCTGGATAGGACGCAAGGGCATCGAGGGTTCTATTAGGACTGGATAAGAGTAGTCTCAGGACCCTTATAGCGTTCCTGACGGGGCATTGTTCTGTTAGGGCTTTTATGGGTAAATGGGACATTGCGATACCGGACTTCTGCAGGCTGTGCGGGGATGCCGAGGAGCTAGAGATGGTTGAGCATGTACTGTGCCACTGTCCTAGGATGCAGGGCCCCAGGCAGAAATGGCTAGGGGCTAGATTTCACGACGAACTGGGGTGTATCGCTGGATGTAATCCAACCGATCTATTGTCTGTTTCTATTGGGGGGACCATAGGGGGGATTTGTCCTACGTGGTATTTACTTATCTGTACCAAACCGTAGGTCTATATTTTTCTTTTCTTCTTTACTTCTCTTTTTCCTCTTTTCTCCTATAATGAAGCGATTCACAATGGACCTCATTGGTCTCCGAGTGGATATGCGCCCTTGGGCGCATAACCCTTCTTAACCTAACCTAACCTAACCTACCTTTATGAGAACCATTTAAGACTTAGTAATCTTCCAACTCTAAAAAATTGGAGAATATATAGGAACACCTCCTTCCTGCTTAATTTGTTAAACACTGAATTTGTCTTAGAATTTTTGCTTCGCGATGTTGACTGTTCTGTTATAATTCACCTTTCCAGAAATTGTATTCCCCTTAGACTTCAGTACCTTCCGCAGAATTAACTCAGAACTTAACAGTTTTTACACGAATATTTATTTCTCTGATCCTATTGGCATCAAAAATATCCTCTTAAGTGTCTTATAATATCTCAAATATAAAATTTCTCCACACCACAATAGTGAAGAGGGTATTTTGCATTTGTGCTGATGTGTGTAACACCTTTAAATATAGGTCCTTAACCAACCTTAATGTATACCGATCGACTTAGAATCACCTTCTGATTCGATCTACTGCTGTCCGTCCGCTGTCAGCAAATTTGGCTTGCTGCAGTTCCGTAAGGCAATAAAATTTGTGAAGATCGGTCCATAATTTACCATTCACCCTATATAAAGCCCACTCCCGGAAAACATTTTAGTACGCTTAAAGCCGTTACGAATAATACTATTTTAGTAGAATTTGGCTTGTGATAGTTGGGTAAGGCTTCAAATCACACTGTCAAATTTTGTGAAGATCGGCCCATAATTAACCATAAATCCCATATAAACCCCCTCTCGAGGAAATCAATTAAATGCACCATAAACCATACCAAATATACATATTGTGGTAAAATTTGGTTTATAAGGATTTCTGTAGCCAGAAATAGCACCATGCAATTTTGTGATAATCGCTCCATAATTTACCAAAGGTCCCACAAAGAGCAGCCTTCTGAAAAGCACTTAAAGACGTATAAAAGGCTAAAACAAATTTCAATAGTATATTGCATTTACTTTTTTTTTTTATCAGAAATCACTCCAGAGAATTTCGTAATGAAGGATCCATAATTTACTATAAGAACAATATAAATGTCTATCCTGAAAATTAGTTTAAAACGTGTAAAACTGCTACAAGTCGTGATATTCTATTAAAATTAGTTCTAATAAAGTTTTATATGTCAAAAAATTAAGGCATAACCCTTTCTGATGGTCGGTCAATAATTTCACATATGTGTTAACTGCAACCAATGCTTACGTTAGTTTTTATAAAGGAAATTTTATAGACACTTATAAGGCCCACTCCTGAAATATTCAAGCTGCCGGTGGATGGTATCAAAGATTCGGCACAGCTAAATAAACTCTTGACAAACTTTTCTGACACAATTTTCTGTGAACTGTTTGACTTTCATTAATTGTATTGTTACACTAAATTTTCTAAATTCCAGTTGTTCGAAGTTTAAAAAAAACCTTTTTTAGCCTGTCCAAATAAATTCCAATATTGGCAGAGCTTAGTGAAGTTAACTGGAATCATATTGGATCTATTTTTCTAAATAATCTTGTTAGCAAAGTTTTTCAATTCAATGTCAAAGTGTAATTATTATTATTTTTTGAAATGGAAATGTTTTTAGGTTTTTTCCTATGCTAATCCCGGAAGCTCTACGCTGGCCTGCAGGAAAGAAACCAGAATCTCTGCTGCGAATCGAACCCGCAACCCCGGCGCTGATAAACTAGCTCACTACCAACTAGCATACTGGAGCCCATTCTTTGTGCAAAATGTGTCGAAAATTCCTAAATAGAGACGCATATGAATATTAAAGCGACTTCGTGTGGGCCAGGAACATACATATGTGTTCAGAATTAATATTTATAAGCATCTACTATTAAGGGTAAAACACTGTGTTTTTAACACTTCCTTTGAAAGAGAAGCGTAGACAAAGTATCTACTAATGTCAATATTTGTGAATATTTAGGAGTAAATGTTATTTTAAGTACTGGATTTCATAGACCTTGTACCTAAATAACCTAAATAACAGCTAGAGCGGTCTAATATTTACTCAGGTTATGTTAAATAGAATGAGCAGACACGAGAATTATCCAGCCGCCGAGCTCTGCTCTAAGTTGCGAGTAAAAAGCCGCACCTAAACTGGCATTCTTAAAATCAGCCTATCCGCGATAACCGTCTTAGCCACAGCCACGTCAACCCCAAAAGAATGGAGGACTATTTTTAGCCTTCATTTAAGAATTTCTCCTGAGATAGCTACGGCAAGAATATCCAGTCCAATTGCAATATAATTGTATTAAGTTTATATGAAATCAAAGTTAAAAAGAAAACGATTTTTTCTTAACTGAAAAAAAATATAACCTTACTCATCGCACTGTCAGTGTTGAAAGTTGCTAAACTAAAGTCAGCAATTGTTAGTTAAGTTAGTTAGGAACTAATCAGTGTTACATACGCCCCGTAACACTAAAGAAAATTAGCCACTAACATATGTCTATCTACCTATCTATAGTTTTCGTTAACAATTTTTATGTGTGTTAATATTATTATAACTTTTTTTCTGCTTAATTCAAAAGCAACCTGTTGTGGGTTGTTTGGTTTGCCTCAATCTTTATAAGGTTAATATGTATTTTACCCGAATCTAGGTATTTTAGACTATTTATTTGTGTATTGGACTGTGACTATCACAATAAATATGCGTATGTATGTGTTCATAAACACATGTAATAGTATTAGTGTAACAATATGTTTTTTTTATTGATGATATTATCATTAACTACATGTTAAAAGTCATAAACATGTTTACGGTTTTACCAACAAATATGACTGCACTTAAACTTAAACAATTGCAATAACAATAATGTTTCTATGTATTAAGTTTTCTAAACAATTGTGTTATTACTGCTCTTAACAGCTTTGTGAATGTATTTATGTTTATGTTTATGTTTAATTTTTTTTTTTTTTACTTTTTGGCAAAACATATAAAAATTAGAGCAAATTATTATGACCCAAGAAATACTAAAAGAAAAACAAATCAGTGAAGAAAAACTTGCATTAAGGTGGGGCAGTCTGGTAAAATTACAGACAGAAAATATTAACAAAAAAAAAAAAAAAAAAAAAAAAATTGGCAAAAAGTAAAAGTGTATTAATTGGATTTTTATTAGTTCACACATATTGGCTTAAGAAAATTTGTAAGTTAATACTTTTAATTGAGGTGACGCACAATTTGAAAGGAAAAAAACAGGTGGTAGTGATAATTAGCAACACCTATGAAAATAAGATTATTTTTTTTTATACTTTTATAAACATTTTTAAGGATAGGTCCTTATCATAACTGTCAAAACCATAGTGTCAAAGCAAACCTGTCAAAACTACAGTTTCTAAAAGACAAGGTTAAAAATGCGGTTTGGAGAATGACTAGTGTGGCTGAAAATAATATTTGAAGGCGAAATTAGGAAGAAGAAAACTACGAATTCTAGTCTAAATGGATTTTAATGGAATAATGGCTTTGAAGAGAAGTCCCAATATTTTACTCTTCTTTAAGTATATTGGGAAAGTATTTGAAGTATTGGATACAAAACTCTTATATTTTTAAAGATTGTCACGTAAATTAAAGTTATAATATTTTTAAAGTGTAGAAGTGTAATGCACCAACATTTGAGTTAGATTTGAAATATTCCTTGAATAAATAGTAAATTTTTGTGGTTAAGATGAAAAAAAAACATTTTTGTTCACACTCTTCAAAATAAATGGCACACTCTTCAAAATAAATGGCATTCTCTTTTCCCTTCTCTGCTAAAAGCTCAAGACTGAAGGCTTAAACTTCAAGAGTGTGAGCAAGCACATATTTCAGTGATAGAAATAGGACAATAAATTTATTATTATAAGTTCATATCGGCTCATACTCGTCTAAGTGTATATCTCATTTTTTATTTTATTTATTTTATTTTTAATCTTGCAGCAGTTTTCCGCAAGGTTCTTGTTTATCTCCTATTGTTAATAACTTATACACTCACAGAAAAAATTACAAATTTTCTCTTAACACCAAATTTATACCAAATTCATAGAATCAAGCAAACAATTTGTTGATTTTGCACCTCCCAGCAAAAACTTTACTTACCTGGTAAGTTGGCAAATAACATTGGAGAAATATAAACACTACTTATTTTTCGGCTGAATAACTACTTATTTTTGTTCGAGTTGTCCACAGAATTCAGTAGTTACAATACACTTACTAGAAGTCACAAAATATCTAGTTATTATTTAACTACCAGTAAGTTGAATTGTAAGTACTTACAATATACTTACTAGAAACCAAAAAATAACTAGTTTTTATTTAATTGGCGCTAGTAAATAGACCTAATAAGTAGTTATGGAGCTAGTTACCAGTACTTAAATATTCAGTACTGAAAACAAGACAACTAAAATGTAGTTACTTAGCTGATTATTAGTAAGCAAATATTCATTACTGAAAATAATAGTAGTGAAAAGTACTTACTGAAGTCATTACTAGCAAGTACTTATTGAGGTTTTCAGAATAATGACAATTGTAATGACAACTACTTACCAGGTAACGTATGAAATAACTACGACCTATTACCAAAATTCAAAAAGTTTTTCCTGGGCTATTACCAAAATGATTATATTGTTTACTAATACTAAAAATTGTAAAAATGTAAAATTTGGAATTTTTTTTTTTTTTCAATAAATTATATTTTTAATTTTAGCAAAATACTTTGCCGTTTCAAACAATGTGTTAAATGATTTCATTAAATATAGTTCAGGTTTTTACAATTCCCGACAACAATTCTACAAGTTTAAATTATTTTATTTTAAACGATAAAAGTCAATTAAAATTTTTATTAATTTAATTAATATCTTAATCAAAAATTAATTTCAAAACAACTCAGATGTTAATTAAGTCAAAATTAAATTTTTGATTTTCTTTCAACTATAAAATAAAATTGATTCAATTATCACATTAATTATATTGAAATACTTTTTAAACAATTCTTTTTAATTGATAAAAAGAAACTACGGATAATTTTTTTTTTTTTTACTTTTTAAACAATGTTTTTAATTGATAAAAAAATCTACTGATAATTTTTTCTGTGTAGATAGCTTGCTTTAACGATTACATTTGCCTTGATTTTTGCGGCTGAGTCATTATAGTTCGATGCTTCTCTTCCCACATTTGTCACTTTATTTTAGCACAATTTTTAGTTATCCCCACAGAAATGCTTTCGGTTTGCAAATCAAACGGGTGCAAAAATGATGTACTAATAGAGTGGGTTCTTTAAAAATCATTAAAATCAGTGAATATTAACAGCAAAAATCCAATAAAACAAAATCTTTTATATTAATGGTGGAACAATTTTTTTAAAGTTGATTTTTAAGTATCTTATCGTCCACCGATTTTATCCCTAGGATTATCAGTAACTCTTTGCCACTAAGTTCTCCTCTTGGTCTGGCCAGACCACAATTAGAATAGCTTAAAACCCCAATTAAATAAAAACTAAATAAATATATTTTTTATTGAACGTATGCTTATTATATTATATTATACGAATTTATTATATAATTTTAGTTTTTCCTTATTTTATTCTACATGCAAGTCAAACTTGATTCATTATATTCAGAACATATCATTAATAGAATTAATTTTTTTTTTTATATGTTGTCCTATTTGAAAGATATTGCAAGCAAAAAATTTTGGTCTAGCCAGACCAAGAGGGTATTTTTAAAGACTTTTACATTAAAATCGAATTTCACCCCGCTAATTTGCTCCAATCGAATCCAAATTAGTTTCATTCTATTCGGCACATATCACTTATAGAATTCACGTCCCTGTTTTTTCGATTTTTTGTTATATTCGAAAAATATTGCAAGCAAAACACAAATTTAGTCTGGCCAGACCAAGACGGTAATCCTAGGGTTAATAAAACATATATAATTTTTAAGGTATTTTCGGGTAGATATGTAGATATTTCGTTCAGAAATTTATATTTTTTGTATTGTTGTTTTAACATATATTTTTTCTTTTTAAAAACAGGCAATTTAAACTTTATTTCACCTTTTATACTCGAAACTTTATCACATACACATTTTAAAATTAAATAGTAAAATGTTTGCCATATTATGTTATACTATTATGTTATATTATTATATAATGTGTTATACTTTTATACTAACGAATGAAAAGAAATATAAAAAGACATTTGTTATTTTCTTAAATTTAGGTAGCCCATTTAAATAAGAATTGCACATTCCATACGTACATAAAAGGATTTATTTTAACTGTAAATGTCAAGTAGTAGAATTTTTGTGTATATAATTTTCTTTCACTTTTAAAAAAAATATTTACCGAAGTACAATTAAAAATTAGAGCAATTTCAACAAGCCCATTCTATGTGGGTTTCGACAGATATGGTTATTAATATTTTTGACTATTTTTTTTTTAAATGTATTTATATGCCATGGCCATTTAATGTGCAGAAATTAAAAGCTTTGACATAATTGTTTTAATTTATGCAAAAAAACTCGATTTGGAACCATAGTGCAATGGGAACAAAACGTTTAATATCCAAGTGTTATGCGTGACCCTAAAATGAAATTTAAAGACCACATACCATATATATTACAAATAAGGTAAACGTTTTTACATGAATTGTATATCCCTTTATTAACAGGAATTTAAGACTGAGTATTTGCAATACAAAATTATTTTTTGAGCCCATTTTTCATGCTGTAATTTTCTTTGTTCCACAAGTGCAAATTGGCATTTACAAAAAGTTTAAGTATCGCAAACTGAGGTTAGAATATTATTTTCCTACTTATTATACTAACAATCGTTTTTTTTTTTGCATGAAAATTCTAAAAAAAATTAATCGCTTATAACTTCATTAATATTGAGTTTTTTGTGAAAATAATCACCCACTTTTCATTCCAAAAATCAATTTTTAGTATGAAACTTCTAAAAAAACTTTAAATAATCATAATCAGTGATCACCTATTTTTCATACAAACAGTCCTTTTTTAGCATGAAATTTACACAAAACTTTGAATCGTTACTAACTCTGTAAATAGTCAGTTTTTAGCAAATATAATTCATACTAAAAATTGATTTACGCGCAAAATTTCTAAAAAAAAAAAAACTTAAATCGCTTATTAATTCACAGGTCGAAGTTTGTCGTTCCGTTTGTAATATCTATAAATTGATTTTAGATCCTGTAAAGTATAATGCTTGTATTCCAAAAATATATTAAATTAAATAAAGTTTAGAAAAATCTGTCATTCTGTCTGTCTGCCCTCCGTCTGTTGAAAAACTCAACGGAAAAGAACAATTATGAAGTTTGAGTTTGGAATTGAAATGGAGCACAATGTGATCAGCAGGGCTGTGGAGCCGTCAGAAAAAAAAGTATTAACTCCGACTCCGACTCCAAACGCTGAAATGTTATAAGTACGACTCTAGCTCCAATTCACGACTCCGATTCCAACTCCAACTCTACTCCAACCTTGATGATAAATGTATATGAGACTGGTCCTTATTTGACTTTAAATTCTTTTTATACCCTCCAACACTAGTGGTGAATAGGTTTGTCATTCCGTGTGAAACTTTTATTACACATCTAAGGTCCATTAAAGTATATGTATTCTGGTTTCTTGAGTAATTCGAAGTCGATTTAGCCATGTCCGTCTGTCTGTCCGTCTGTTGAAAACACGCTCACTTACGAAAAACTCAAAAGATAAGAACAATGTTGGTGTCAAATTGCTTTTAGTTGTCCTAAGCAGTTTGGGATTGAAGTCTAGCAAAATCCGATCAGTAGGATCATAGCTATGAATCAAAATGTAGAACCACCAACCTAAAAAATTTACAATTTTGTTACAAAATCTAACATAAAAGGTGGCATAATGCACAACATGATACAAGATTTTGCACACTCTTTCATTTGACTAGATATCAAACTGTACGTCTTATACCGAAATAAATATTGCTATCATATTAAATTGTGCTACGTCATAGTTTTATAGTACTAGAAATCACACTATCAAATTTCGTAAAGATCGGTCCATAATTTACCCTAGGCCGTATATAAAACCTACTCTCGGAAAAATTTATAGTACTAAAAATCACTCCATAAAATTTCCTGAAGCTCGATCCATAATTTACCATATAATATACAATAGAGTGATTCGAAAAAAAAATTTTCTGTCAGGATTAAAGATAATGTAAAAACAATTCCAAAAATATTTTTTTATTTTTTTGCCACGCCTAGAAATACCGCCCTTTTAGTTTTTTGTTCACTGCGTCGCCATTCTTAGTCCGATCATAACATTTTGTATATCGGTGTTCATGGCACTGTCAGGGCTACTTTTGTGTCTTTAAGAAAAATTTGTAGCTTCCGTAGTCTCGCGTAAATATCAAAGCTATAAAAACTCTAACTTTAATATATATGTAAAGATATAAAAAAATGCATTTCAAAGCGTGTAATATTGAAAAAACTAAATTACCAACAAAACGAGAGGTTATTTCATATTTTTTATATTTAAAGACAAATTATAAAAATAAAAGTTTAGCTCGTTACATACAAGTAGTATTAAAAGTTATTTGTGAGTTGTGGCAAAATACAAAAATTCCAATACTAAGTAAGGCCTCTATTAGAAAATTGGAAGTTGGATTGTTATTATAAAACTGTTAAAAAACCATGCAAATATATTGAAAATGATTGGAATATAATATTTCGGATCTCAAAGTGTAAGTGCAATATTGCAATGAATTTGGAATGCAGATGTCCTCAAGTGCAAAAAATCCCTTCAAATGAAATTAACTTTTTTGTTTGCCAGTGTGGCCCAAGGCTTTTCACGTTAGATAATGTAGAACCTAATACCAGAGAAAATTATGTTTTTTTCCAAAGCTCTATTAGTTGTACAGATGAGGCACTTTCCTATGGCGTTTCATATGCACCGTCTTCTAATGAAGAAATGGAATATAAAAATGAAATCGCCAATTCGACAAACGAGCAGCAACTGAAAGTAATAGATTTATCTCTGCAAAATTATGCTTTAGCATTAGACCGTACTGGTACGTCGGATCGCTATGGGTCTTTACTTGCAACAACATTTATAAAAAACTTGAAAATTTCAATTGCTAAAAAAGCAAGTAAAAATTACGGAGATACTGGTGATCGCATCCTTGATTTCTAGACGACGTTATTATTGATAAGAATAAAATCCGCCGGCTAAGTTTAGAGAAGCAGCGAAAGCCTCATCTACCAGTGCTGTTGATTTAAAATGCATTCCTTATGACAGAAAAAAAGATCTATCGTTAAAAAAAGAAGCATGTGGAAAACAAGTATCTCTTAATACAATTACAGAAGAACATATAACAATTGTTAAAGAGCCTGACGCGACATTTCTCGGATACGTAACTCCAGCAGCGGGAACAGGGTAGAGATTCAGAAGGCCATTGTAAGCTTTTTGAATTCAGAAGGATATTCCTTGAATTACTTAGTGTCAATCAATTGTGACGGAGCCGCTGTAAATACAGGCTACAAAACTGGAGTAAACGCTTGTATTATACAATATAATGCTCACTCTGGGAAATTATTTAAATACGCCTAAAACCGTAGCAGATATAGGATATTGTGGTTAAAATTGGTCCAATTTTGCTCCATATAGCCAGAAATAATATCAAACATTTTCTGATTATCGGTCCATATTTATCTCAGATCCCACATTAAACCTTCTAAAATCACTTTAAACGCTAAAACAAATTTCACTACTGTATTGAAATTGGTTCCATTTAGATTTTTAATAACAGAAATCACTCTACAGGATTTCATGATGATTAGTCCATAATTTATACATTCCCCTCCTGAAAATCATTTTAGTTCGGCATAAGCTGTTACGAATCATGAAATTTTTTTAAAATTAGTTTAATTTGCTAGAATAAAAAGCGTAACACTCTCTGATGGTCGTCCAATTGGTTAAAACAAGAGCCAATTTTTATACTGACGTCCGTTTTTATGCAGATTAGTTAATAATTTATAGCTCTCATATATTCTAACTGTCGGTGAAGGGTATCAACGACTCGGCACTCTAACTTGTTTTTAATTTAATAAAGCAAGAAAATGATTCTGTAAAAATTTCAAATCGATATTTGAAATATTACATCGCCAATTTCGAAGAATTTTTATTTTGGAAAATTTTTAAATTTCTTATGCCGAAAGTTATTGGAGTCCGTGTCGCGAGTTTTTTTTTGGGTACTGTGACTCCGACTCTCGTACAAAACTCCTCAACTCCGACTATTTAACGCCGACTTCACAGCCCTGGTAATCAGAAGGAAAAGAGTTATGAATCCAAATATGAAACAGCCTCTCTAAAATTTATTTTATAACAACTAACATAAAATGGTGACAGAATGCAACGATTCTCATTAAATTTTGCACAAATTCATTGTTTTTGGCTAATAATCATACCATTAAATTTTGTGAAGATAGTTAACCACAGGCTGCATATAAAGCTCACTGTCGAAAAACACTTTGGTATGCATAAAAAAGTAAGAAACTATGTAGTAAAAAATGGCTTATAATACTAATATAATTCTTAAAGTCACACAATTAAATTCTTTAAAGATTGGTCCATAATTTAACATATGCCTCATATAAACCCATTCTCGAAAAACATTTTACATTTAAAACATTTAAAATTTGGTCTGTCATACACAGAAAAAAGTTTTTTATCAGTTTAAAAATTGTTTAAAAAGTATTTAGATTTAATAAATGTGATCATTTAATTAATTATTTTTTTAGTTGAAAGAAAATTAAAAATATAATTTTGATTTAATAAACATTTTAGTTGTTTTGAAATACATTTTTAATTTAAATATTAATTAAATATCAAACATTTTTAATTTTTTTTTTTTTTTTTTTCGTTTAAAATAAAATAACTTAAACTTGTAAAATTGTTGGGAATTGACAATATTTAGGCCCTAATCATGTAAAACGCAGCGTAACGACAAAGAATAACATTGAAAGCACAAACAATGTCATAAATATTTTGTAATTTTGTAGTTGTTTTCAACAGAAATTCATGTACCGTTTTAAAAGTTTTAACGATACAAGCAATGCAGCGTTTGAAATGTTAAAACGCAATGTGAATTTCAGTAGAAAGCAACAACAAAATTACAAAATATTTGTGACATTGTTTGTGCTTTCAAGGTTATTCTTTGGCGTTGCGCTGCGTTTTATATGATTAGGGCCTTAATTAAATAAATTAACACATTGTTTGAAATGGCAAAGTTTTTTGAACACTTTTCTAAAAAAGTTCATTTATTGGAAAAATTTTTCAAAATTTTAAAATTTCTAGTAATCAATATACTCATTTTTGTAATAGGTGCAAAATCAACAACTTGTTTGCTCGATATTATTAATTTGGTATAAATTTGGTGATTAGAGAAAATTTTTATTTTTTTCTGTGTAGATTCATTAGAAAAGAAATCAAAAAAATTTATATGCGCTCCATTAAAGCCCACGCTCTTAAAACACTTTAGTGCTCCTAAAACCGTAACAAATAATGCTATTCTGGTAAAATTTGGGGTCATAATTTCATAGGATTATAAGTTACACTTCTAAATTTCTTAAAGAGTGGTTCATGATTTAGGCCACATATAAAGCGTACTTTTCAAAAAGACTTAATACGGCTAAAGCCGCAAGGAATTATTTTATCGGTGTGTTCAGTTTTTATTAAAATTGGTTTTAAATGTTTAGACAAAGGGTGTGTACCGTTAGCAAAGTTTAATGGTGAATTAAGATTGTCAAGATTTTCTATGCTGATGTCAAAATTTATACAAGCCCCCAGGGCTAGTTAAATTTTATTCACCTTAACAGTGTCAAAATTTTACTTTCATGAGTACTTTGCTACCGTTTCATACACTCCCATACATAAATTCCGATTATGAAATTTGTATACGCCTGATGGAGCACAGCCTTGTTTTTAATTAAATAAATACTGTTATCCAATATTTTGTAATAAAGGAAATTTTTTAAAGCGAGTTAGCGTTTAATGGGTTAATACAACATTTTGTCTTGCACATATTAACTTTTATTGTCCTATATGAAGGTTATTTTCCATTCATTATATACCCTTACAAAGCAAAATATGTTTTTCTTTTTATACAATTTCCAACTGAAATCATGGGCGTTCGCAGAGTTTTATGGAAATTGCTTAATGTCAAAACATTACTACACCCATATGCAGATTAGCTGCAAACCACAAATATGTATATAAAAATACATAAAAAATTTACATGATTCTTTATCACAACGACAGGTTCACTGAAAAATAATAAAATTCTCCACTGCCAACTTAAAAATGCAAAACTTAAATACTTAACAAGCTACAGAAGAAACCAACAAAATTTCTATAAATGTTAGTACGAGTAGCCTTTTATTGAAACTCTTTGCAGTGTGTAACTCTTGAATTCAAAGATTCTGATAAAACGATTTTTGCTCTAGTTCAATGGAAGTAAACACCAAAAATGTATTCAATTTGCCTGGTGTATAAAAAAAAATTTATTTTTGCACATTTTTCGATAAAAGGGTATAACGATTATTTTCCATTTTTCTGAGTCTTGTTTTTTTTTTTGAAGTTTTTTGCTGCTTTGCATAGCTTAAAGCAAAATCGTGATTTTACATTTATTTTAAGAATTTGATTTTTTTAATTTTAGTTGCTTAAATTGAAGAAGATCTTCTTCTTCATTTTTACTTAAAGTTTATTAAACTTGATTTCATATCATATTTATATGTACGATCGTTACGTTTCTCTTTATTTTTTTTACTTATGCAGGTTACGCTTGAGTTCACCTGTTAAAGCCAGATCCCTGTCTGGAGATTAAAATCACCTGCCTTCGCTGTATGTACTTGAGATTTTTTTACCTTCTATTTATTTTTGGTTGCTAAAAGTTTGCGTAAGGCACCCACGCATTGCACAATAGTGGACCTTAACAACGACAAGTTTTAGTTTTAAGTAGCTTTTGCTGTGTATCCCATATCATCGCAATAACTTTGTATACTGTTCGTCATCGAAATGCTAAAGGCAGTTTGGAAATATTTGGCTTAACGTTCGTTATTTGTTTTGTTAGAGATGATGAAGTTGGCAATTTATACCATTTTTGGGTTTGGTCATGTTTTTGTAAGTGTATCTGGGCCTTTAAATTTGGATGAGAGTTTAATGTAGTTGTAGAAGAAATATTGCAGTTTTTGCCCAGGAAATTATGATTTATTAAACTTTTATATGAAACAAAAGTTTAAAGTATTTAACAATTTTGTAACTTGAAACAAAAGACTTAAGCAACATACTTTAGTTTTAGGTACGAGCAATCGAACTAAACATTTGTTTGAACTAAAAATATAAAAATTTTCATGTTTTAAGTTTTTGCTTATGGTTACTATCAAGAAGCTGATTAAATCTGAGTAATCACTTGTATGGGTTTTATATGGAATATTTAAAATGTTAAGGATCAGGTGGATATGATGGCATTTGATACCTCTAGTTCAAGCCACGATGACATCATGGTATTACAACGCTTTTTCCTTTTGCAAATTTTCACAAGCTCCAGATTAAATAAGTTTTTTTCTCAATTATATAACAAATTTTCTCAATTATATAACAAAGAAGTCTAAAAATATTTTTTTGCAGGATTCACTCTTACTCTCGAGGGTTGTAGTATTGCTTGTTAAGGACCAATTGCCTCATGTAATTATATTCTAGTGCATTTAGGTGACATCTTCTCGAACTTTGTGACGGCTGATTTTGCAGTTGAGCTTTTATAGTTTCGGCTCCTATTAAAGAGTTCTGTAACGCATGCAAGGCAACAGTAAGAACAAGCACTTTGCGATAAGGTCGTAATGCTTACCACGATTATCTAAAATGCTGTCCTAAAAAGATTTAGAGCATTAGAGCGAGTACACAGACTAAAATTTAATGTATGATCTGCAGCCCCGGGGTATGCACTGAATTTGTAGTGGAAAATAAAATACTCCTTATGTAAGTTTTGTTACCCAAAGTTGTTTTCAAAAAAGGAAACCTAAGTAATTTCTGCTGAAAAGCTATTAAAAGCCTTGAAAATCCAATATTCAAAAACGTCTACTCAGTATCATCCCGCCAGTTTTGATGATAGCTTCAATTGGTCTAAAGTTTGCAAGAACAATAAAATCTAATTTACACCTGACAACAAATTGTGATTTTAAGCAAGCCAATGTAATTATGTTGTCAAGTAATGCCCAGTTTGACAAAATTTCTAAACAAACATTCATTATGTAAAAAAACTATTTATTATTTAATCATTCTGTGGACCTTATGGTGTCAAAATCCCTTTTCCTGAGGGACATTTTTATTTAATGTAACGATTTGGTTTTTCAATTCGTTATTTCCAGGAATGCACAGTTGGAGTTGGATTGGATGGGTTGGTCGCAATGCCGATATGCTATCGGTTAGTAATCCGACTATAAATAATCTCTGTGAATGCCCATCAGATGATGAGAGACTGAACATTACCACTGATTTGCGATAATTATCGGAGATAATAAACTCAAAGTCCATCATGCCTCTGATAAAAAGTTCTCATTATATGTAGATTAAAAGCTACTCTTTCAAGATTCCATCATTAAAAGTTTTATTTTCGAGCTTTGTCGTGCTTTAGACGTTTATAAAATAAATTAATATAATACTGTTTTGGTGGTAGGTACAAATGCCTCAAACGGCAAGTTCTAATAATGGTCCTAAGTGTTTCAAAATTGAGCGAAAAATGCTTAACCCTTTCAGACCGTGATGCATTGATTGTGCGGGTGGATTTCGGTCTCAATATTTTCGCTTGTATTTCACCAATGTACAAATAGACCGGCATGCATCAAATGCGCTGATTGTTCTTTATGTTTGTGTCTCGCATTATTCCGCTATTCGCTTTACCGTTACTTGAATTATTGCAAAATGCTCGTGTTACATTTCAGTTTTGTCAAAATGAGAGTAACTTGTGTTTTCAATTAAAAAAGTATTTATCGGTGAAGTGGGCATATTATAACTGAACAAAATGGTAAATTTTAATAATTCAAGCAAATTTAAGTCATTTGATGCAATAAAAATGCGTTTTGGCTAAAATTTGTTAACGAGGTGAATCAGTTGTGTCCATAAAATCCTTGAAGGATAAACAAAATGGTGAAACCTAAATATTGATTATATTTTCATAAGATATATTTGCCTTATATTCCAAAAATTAGGACAAAATTCCCAGTAGTTAGGCGTCAGGTCTGAAAGGGTTAAGATTTTATTTGATAAGCAAGTTCAATTCAAATGTTCAATTTTGATTTGTACCATATAAATTACGGTGATACTACAGTATCAATTAAGTCTCAAATGTTGAAAATAAAAATATAATTGCTCCATGCTGGTCATACCTGAGATGGAACTACCAATATTAAGTTGTTTGGTATCATTTTGTTTATCTGGATATTTATTTATTTAAATATGAATAAATTGTACCGGAAAATTTTCAAATTAAAAATCAAGTTTAATTGTTAAGTCTGTTGTTTTTAATGGCTTAAAATCGAAGTGCTTTCTTAGAAATAAACTCCTTCATAGAGTACATGTTATTGAAACATTAAAATCAAAAGACTTGAGAAACAAACTTGTTCGATTTAATACTTTTTGTCTATATCGCTTCCAACTCTTTTTTTTTAATCCTAAATTTGATTATATTTTTGTTCTTAAAACCGCAAAATTGACCTTGATAATTTAAATTAAATTTTTTATTGCTGGTTTTACTATTTTTTTTTTGTAATGGTGTATAATATTTTTTATCTCTTCAATTCCATCATGTTTGTTTTAATTTCATAAACAAACAACGCAATATAATTGTTAATAATTTGTTTAAAATAATCATAGTAAACCAATCGAAAAAGATTGTTTTTATTTAAGTTTTAAGGTGATAAAAACTTAGGCAAACACTTTTTTTTGGGCTTTTGTTTAAATAACAGCCATTATCGAATATGGTATATGAACACTGCACATGTTTGAACATGAACTGCTTTAAGGCAAACAACCAAATTAAAGAAACCAGTAATAACTTAAATAAACAGGTGAGTATGCACATATATAACAAAACGTTTAAAGAAAATAACAAACGCAGCCCTATAATTATATAAGTGATTTTTTTTTTAATATAAACAAATCTTAAAATTACAAAACCAATGAATAATGCAATTAATCTTTGTGTATACTAATATTTTTTAACATAAAAAATAAATCTTTAATAAATAGATTTAATTT
The DNA here is from genome assembly GCA_943735925.1 of Pollenia amentaria. Classification (NCBI taxonomy): domain Eukaryota; kingdom Metazoa; phylum Arthropoda; class Insecta; order Diptera; family Polleniidae; genus Pollenia; species Pollenia amentaria. The sequence goes on along the minus strand of OX031007.1, from coordinate 177,296,468 downwards.
TTTTTTTAAAGTTTTTAAATGTTTAAAATATTTAAAATTTTGTTTTTCAAAACATAAACCGTTTAAATTTAACTTAAATTGGAGTTTTTGTTTCTTGTTTTTTTTTTGTCCTGTCGCTACTAAGACTTTAAATAACTTTCAATTTATATTTAATTCTAAGAATTGAAGGTTTTTATTTCCCATTTAAGTTGCTACTAAATTGTTTGTAGTTTGTGTTTAACAATAAAATTCAAAAATTATTTGCAAAACCCATAAATCTTTAAAAGCAGCTTAAACGAACCCAAACAGAAAAAGTATATGTATCTTCTCGCCGAAGCAGATCTCAGCCATTGTTGTAGGTATAAGTATTCCTGTATATTATTTAACTGAAAGAAAAAAATTATAAAACTCTGTCTGTGCTTTTTTTAAGATCGTTGTTGCATAATTTCTTTAACCAAAATATAATGTGAACAAGTGTTAAATTTTTGTCTCTTTTTTAGGATCAACTACTACAATTTGGCAATTTGTGTTGGAGGACATATTGGTAACATTTGAAGGCCCTTTAAAGTTAACATCGGGAATTGGCATTATGTGGATATAAAAAATATTTAATAAAAATCCCAAAAAAGTTTTAGACCTGATGCCAAACTACTGGGAATTGTTCATAATTTTTAGAATATATCGTCATCTAAAATGCAAAACCATAATATAAAAAACTACATCTAAGCATAATGGCCCATAATCGTATTCAAAAATAAAGTCGACTTTTTCTAAAGTTTACTTTAGAACAATGGTGTTCACATGCATTTAAAGTCGGTTTCAGTTTAAAAAATACATTATTTTGACTATGAGTATGGGCCAATATTTCACTACTTAAAAAATGATAAAACTTATGACATCTAACTGTTAGAAAAAGATAAGCAAGAACAGCAGCGGAGTCGTGAAGAACTAACTCATAAACGAATAGATCACATCTTGTCAAGATAATATTCGAATTGGACATACCAGAATTACACATGTGTGCCTTTTGAAACTCACAAGCTCATATACATGTAACTGTAGTATCTCCTTCCCAACTAATCTTTCACATATTCTTCAAAATTTTTCATTTTTCATCCCTCAAAGGACAATTCTTTAGAAATAACGATCCAACTAAAACGTCTTGCAGATCCCAATGATCAAAACATGACAGCAAACATCAGATATTGAAAATCTACTTACGTAAATAGCTTCATTTGATACACCTAAAAATGCTTATTTAACAAATCGTATTATTTATTCATATGAGCATATATTTTTACAAGAGCTAAAGCTCTAAGTCACTACTGCTCATCCATCCAAAAAGCTTATAATTTTGATGATATGTTCATTTTTTATAAATAAATAAGCTCTTTTATAAAATAGGTCTTCGGTATATCTTTAATGAATTTCCGTTCCGAATTTTACGAAGACATAAAACTCCTTTTGTAGTTGCTATTCCGACCAATATTCTCACTATAGTGAATGTTTAAAATTAGATTGATAGTTGACATGTCAAAGTAAAACTTGCTGCTTCAGACTCTTTATAACCTTTACATTCTTAGTAAAAATAACTTATTGGATTCAAAAGTTTCAATTTCAGGGCAAAAAAAAGACAAAATTTATTAAATTATAAGTTTCTTGTGATAAACGGAACTGTTTATGGTTTTAATCCAAATTTGATTTTATTATTTTCAAATCAGGCTTAAGTGCATCAAATTTAATTTTTATTAAATTATCATTATAAAAATCATCACAACATGAAATAAATTAAAATGTATATCAGGCTTGAGTGCATCATATTTAATTTTTATTAAATTATCATTATAAAAATCATCACAACTTGAAATGAATTAAAATGTATTGATACACTTTGATGAACCGGGGCTTGAAAATCAAATTCATGAACTTAAGTTTGATTTGAAAATAAGAAAACTCAAATTTGGGTTAAAACCATAAACAGTTTGTTTAACCACAAAAAACCAAATGTTGTAAAGCTATAGCACGAACTCTAAATATGTTTACATTTGAGGAGCTTAAAGTACAACGGATTTAAGTGCCTTGTGCTCTGAACTTCACCTACTAATACCACATGTAATATTAAGCCCCTCATTTGCCCTTTAAGTTGCTTAGAGAATAATAGAAGAAGGATAAAAAAGTAACATAAAAAGTAAATGTACTCGGGGTTCCAGGAAAACCTTATGACCAAATTACGAAAAAAGAAGTGAGGAAGAGACATGTAAAGAAAATGAACGGGTTCAAGCCCAGGTTCAGTCAAGGAAAATTATCAACAAATTTTAATTTATTTCATGTCATTTCCTTCCTTCAATAAAATAATTTAATCAAAATTTAATTTGTAAACTTAAGCCTGATATGTAAATAAATTGAAAACACTAAATTTTGTTGAGAGATGTTTAAACTTAACGAAAAAGATTGTCTCATAGAACATACTTTTAATAACTATCATTCGCCATTTGTAGTTATACTTAGCAATGAAAAAATAAGCTTATACTTAATGCATTTATCCATGCATTTTCATTTAGCAAAATTTTCGTAATTTTTTTGTCACGAAAACATGCAATAAATAAATATGATTCATTTCGGCAACGCTTTAATTAAAGAAAAGTATCCATTCTATCAAAGATTTTAATTTTTTTTTTGTACAGTTTTTATTTCAAAATATTCTATTTTTATATTCTTTTAAAAATTCTATCCTGTTTAAGATACACATTATTATAAACAATTTTTAATGGCTTTAAATCGTGAAGAGTTAGCAGCACTGTAACATAGCTCACAATATATCACAAGCAGAGGCATCCATAGCCACAAAATTTAAAAAAACAATTTCATATTATATAATTATTTAAAATTTATATTTAGGGTATCCCCTTATACACCTTACCTAATAGACTTCCTTCAACCCGTTTTTGCAACTAAAGTCTCCTGATAGCAAAAGGCTTCTTCACTTCACTACTTATTTCTTTAAAGTAGATATTTATCGCTTAGAATTTTGTTTTATTTTCTGTCTTTGCAATGTTTGCTTTTTAAATTTTGTAAATTGTAAGCAGCCTGATTTTAGTTAAAGCTAACACCATAAATTTAACCAACAAACACAAATCAGCACTGCACCATATGCACTTTTTTCCTAAAACGTATTTCGAAATGTTTAGTGGGAGATTTACAAAAAAAAGTGTTACATAAAAAGAAAAAGGAACAAATGAAAAAGCTTTCAATTTGTTTATATTTTATACTATTATGCATATGAATTTAAGGATTTAAAAAATAAAACAATAAACGAACAACATCGACCAAAGAGTTATTGTTTGGTTCAGGTGTTATTTGAAATGGCTTTTTGTGTAAAACACCTTCATTTTAATTGAAAATTTGCATAACTATCTTTGATTTAATAGTATGTATGTATTTATACTCACTCTTCATTATTAGTGTGGGTATTATGTACTTCTGCTGACATGTGTAACATATAAAAATATCGGTTCAACCGATCGATTTAGAATCACTTTGTGATTAGATCTAACGATGGGCCGTCCGTCTGGCTGGCTATCTGTCCATATTAACCTTGGCCACATACAAACTTATTACCTCAAAAGAGTATCCACAAATATATCTATATGTACTTCGGTAATTAAGTTAATTTTTGCCGGAACATTTATTATTGCAACCTAAATCATCTTACTAATTTTTTTTAAATCCGCTCATGTTGACCATAGCTCCCATAAAGCTTTACATATTATAACTTCTTTTTTAAAATTTGGCGACGAAATTATAATAGCAACTAGAGTATTCAATTATTTGACTTTCGGTCTTGCTCCAGTAAGGAATTAATTAATTTTTAAATTTTAATTTTGCTGGATTAATCGAATAAGAGTTTTAATATGTTCGAATAACTCGAATAATTTTATCCAATGGAAAAGACACACATGTCTATTTGATTTGATAATTTTATTATATTAATAAACCGAACAAAATAAAATAAAAATATAGTTAAATAATAAATAACAATTCATTTATACCACGTATACAATTTTAAAGCTTTTAAATAAAATAAATAATTAAAAAATCAAAAACTCTGCTGCAAAATATACAGTTTATAAGGCACCAAAGAGACCGAATTAAGATAAGGGAAATAAACTATAAACAAAGTAAGCACTACTTCGGTTAACCCTTCGTCTTACACATGAGTCTGGCCAGAGCTTTTTCAATTTTAAATGTTATTTTAATATATTTAACACTCAGGTAGAGACTGGAAATTACAGGTACCCTTCTAGAATTTAGTTAGCTGTAAGCATTAAAAAAAGAAATCCTGAAAAGGGTATAGAAGGAAACTTATTCGAATATTTTACTGCACACATCACATTCGTAACACATATGGTCTGATCAGACCCATATATAGTTTGTATTGAAGATGATGTATTTTTTTTCAATTATCTATTATTATTTATTTAAATCTATTAAACACACAAACGAGTCGCTCCATCTAGTTCTCAATTTGTAAAACAAACCAATAAACACACTAATTAGTAACTCAAGTAACTCGTATTCAGATGCCGATTTTTACATGCGAATAGTGAATACTAATGGTTAATAACATAAGAAAGCTGTTGAAGAAGGGTTTAAAATTCAACCGTTCATCCGATACTAAAAATAATTATGTCATAAAACCGAATGAACCGTGCGATTCTCCGAATAATGAAGAATAACTACGTGCACAGAAAAAGTGAACCAAACTCTGCCGATGTTTATTTCTATGGTAAAGATGGAACAAAATCGAATAAGCAGTACTCAGATGTTGGTATATGCTGCGTCAAAATAATATGCGTTTTAAAGTTGGGCCAATGGTAGAATACTCTATTCCAATTGAGGCGTTCAAGAGATTTTGCATACCAAATATTGCATTTATAATCATCATTAAAACAAATTGGTATGGAAAAAATGAAACCGAAACCGCTGATTTTGATACAAAGCCAAAAGTTAAGGGAGACTTGACCTCGAGTCAATTTGATAATCGCAATTTTGCTGGCAGTTGGTATTTCCCACAATTCTGTGGTTTTCACGAATAATCGCGTAAACCAAACTTTTCAGGAGAGCAAAAACAATTATTTTTTTCAATTGCGACTTCTGTAGATGCTTTTTTAAACTTTACTATCCTCTTAACAGTGACTTTCTACGTATTATGCATAGTTTTCATGAAAAAATCCTCACAGGATCACAATCTGTAAAAGGATTAAAAATGCATATGTTTGATTGACTCAATATAACAATATAACATCATATCTGCACATAAGTTCTTTTTTGTGAAAATAAATGTTATCATTTTAATCACACATGACGACTTACGTTGTTATTTTTACGACTTTAGTTGTTATTAATAGAAAAATTTTCAAAAAATACTTTCATATTTTTTGCACGAATAACAACATAACATCACATATGCTTTTTATTTGGAAACATATTTAGCAATTTTACAATTTTTGGCGATGTATGTCGACATAAATCGTTATAATAGCAAAATATTTTATTAAACAGTTAACTTAAGTTGTTTTTAGCAGAAAAAAATTAATAATACTACATTATATTCTAAAAAGCTTAATACTTATAAAAACCTAATGCAAAATGTAGCACTTTGACATCATTATCTCAATTTCGGTAAAAACCGACTTACGCGATTATTCGTGAAAACCACAGAATTGTACTCTAAGATTTTGTTGCGTTCAGACAACTTACAGAGGAGCGATGTCTTCTCACTGCTTCATCCCACTGACACTCTGACGATAGGGGAACATACGAACGTCGACTTGCTGATGATAAAGCAGCACTAAATTGTCATATGGAATTTTTGAATGAAAATCATTCAAAGTGAAAATGTTATCTTTCAGCTCTCAAAGTCGTACTGCAATAACGGTCGCACAATTGTTTCAGTTATTTTTCATATTAGAAGGCTTGGTAAGACGCTACTAAACTTTCTATTCCTATTGTTATCCGTGTTTGGATTCAATGGAGATTTTTTTTTCAATTTGCATCAACATATGTGCCAAAAAAAAAAAAAAATAACTGTGTCATTTTACTTATAACTGTCCATTACTTAAAATACTGTGAAGACGAGGCGATAAAACCTCAAGCAATCTCGTTTGAAAACGCAAATAAAAGCGAAGGCAACTACATTTTACAACAAAACTATCTACAGAAAGATGGACTTTTGCTTTATTTTGTAGTATATTGGACATTATGGCATCGGCTGCCCAGAAATATTCTAAAATTGATTTTACATGTTTCAGTTGCTAAAGAAATCCATTAAGCTGATACTTTTATTTTTTTGAACCTATTTTATATATATTACAAATAAAATAGTACTGCCTGTTTTATATACACATATACTTTTTAAGAAATAAAACGACTTTATTTTTCAGTTTTTTTTTTTAGAAATATTTTGATAGCTCAAAATATGTTAATTTGTATATAATAAATAAAAATAATATGCATATGTACGCATATTAATTCGTATTTTATTTTTAAATTATAATGTGTATAATATAATATTTAATTAAAAACAAACAAATTAAGTATAATGAAAATTTTGTTGGGTCTGGCTAGACTCATGTGTTACGAATGTGCCAATCCAAACATGCGTAAGACCGAGGGTTAAACAGATTATGTAATGATCTAAAAGCCAAATTTGAATACATGCATTAGGTCCATTAATTTTATTTCAGTCTATAATTTGCAATTATGTCCCGGCTGCTATACGAAATACGGGAATTCTATATAGGCTTTCATCTCATATTTTTATAAACAATTTTGTAATTATTTATTTTATTTTAGACTTTTTTGTTGCGACATATTTATTAAAGGTCCAGCCTATTTGAACAAATGTATTATTCGTAATTCGATTTAACTTATATATAATTCCTGAAAATCAAGTAAAATTGAAATCTATTGAGATTTTCAGTTAATTTCTTTTAAATCGCCGTATTTTTCCTATTTTAAGAGAAGTTCTGGTTAAGATGAGAACTCAAAGTATGAAGAAACTTTTTAAACTGGATCGTTTTCAAAGTTTATTCGATTTCAATTTCACTCATCTGTATACGATTTACCGAACATAGATGATAAGTTTATTGTTTGTTTGTTTTAAAGCTCAACTCTTTAGGTTTGGGTAATTTGTTTCTTTAACGTATTACTATTTTGCGCCAACAATCCGTGATTTTGTTTTCAACTACATGTCTAATAACACTTCCGTTTTCAAGACGAATCTAACAAATTCGTCATCGAATCTAAGAAATGTCATAATTCATCCAGCTTTTTGGATGGTAAGAGGTAATAAAGAATTTTAAAGGTTGGTTAAAAACAGGTAACCCATAAACTGACAGTGCATGGTTTAGATATTTATAAATGCTGATGCATTTTTTACAATGTACGTCAAACTCAATATGAAAAAGAGCCTATATTGGTACGCAAATTCATACGTATGAAATTAGTTGTTAATCGTTTATTACATGATTTGTCTCACACACACCCACGTCTAAAAAGTTACTAAAATATGTTCAGAATAGATACAGAATATAACAACATGTTATTCAGTTGTTATGTATTTTATTAATTAGAAATCTAAAAAAAAAAATATTTTTATATGAAAAAAGTAGAATTTTCTTAGAAATTAATTTTAATCGATTAATTGACATATATTGTTCGAGTTATTCGTTATTTGAAATTGGTTATTTTAATTATTCGCTCAAATAATGGCGAAACATTTCTTCTATTAATGGAACACCGATTAATTGAGTGGATACTCTAATAGCTTCTTTACCATGTCAAAATGTTGTGCTGTTAGCCCAGAATTGATCATATGTCCCATATAAACTCACTCTCTAAAATCGCTTGAAGTGGAATAACTGTCATATGATATAGATGTATTTATCTAGATAATATTCAGCACAAAGAACTCTAATATGAATCATAACCATATAACATAATTATGAGGTTATGATAGGGTACAATCGCGAAATTGTGTCTGTATTAGGGATGCCAATCGGAACTGATTTTTGAAAATCCCGGGATTCGGGATTTTGAAATCCCGATCCCGAAATCCCGGAATTTTGTGGATCCCGGGATTTCGGGATTTTTCGGGATCAATGTGTTGCCTTAAAATGCTACTTTTTTTTAAAAAACAACCCTTTTTAAATATTTAAAAGGTTTTATATACGTAACATACGTTTTTAAAAATGAAAACAACAAAACAATTTATTTTATACATATGTTTATAACACTTGTCTCACCCATGATCAAACTGATCAGATTCTGAAAAAAAGCTTAAAAAAATAAACGTATCTCTTAGTTTTTCTAGATCAATTCATTTCGGTTTTTTGACAGCAATTCAATTTTTAATGTGAATTAAGTTGTGACGACATTAAAACACTGCAAAGTGAAGTCCCTCATAGATCTCGATAGCTGAGTTAAAAACTCTAAAACTATGTCGACTGCAGTGCAGTACACCACCAGGGTGAGGGCGAGATTCATTATCAATAATTTAAGTACGTTTGAAATTTATTTTAAAGCAAAATGTTTATACAAATGTTTCTTAAAACAGATTTCAAGTTTAAATTATTTATTTATGAATACGTCAAATAGTGTTTATTTATAAAAAAAAATTTATTTACCGTATGTTTTTTAAGCAATTTTTTTATTATTATTGGACCGGAAAGAATATGAGCTATTTCATCAATATTACGACTTAATTGGTATAATTATATCAACTTTTATTCTTTAGTTTCTGAATAAAACTTTAATTGGATCGTTAATAATTTTTATTTTTTGCTTGATATATAACAATTATTTCTTGATTTCCATACTTTGCATTAAAATAATCATTTTTATTTTGGAATTATGTCTTAAGCCAAAGCTGATTTTGCTAAACGTAATTGTAATAAAAACTTGAGATGTGAGTCTGCAAATTTCGTTTCTACTTAAAATAATTGTTTTTATTATGCAAAATACAAAAATCCAGAAATAGTCGTCATATATAAAGCAAAAATTAAACTCAAAAATAAGAATTATTTGCAATAAAAAATATAACTCATATATAATTTTTAATAATTTTTTTGTTTTATGTACAGTTTTGTACATAAAAGTTGATATGTTAAAAATCCCGGGACTAATAAAAATAAATCCCGGGATTCGAGATTTATCAATCCCGAAAAATCCCGGGATTTCGGGATTCGGGATTTCCCGTTTGGCATCCCTAGTCTGTATGTACTGCGGTCCCCCCGGGGAGGTTTTATGGCTTATTTTAAGGATATTTCACCTTCTGCTGTTAGATTCTCGGGGGAAATCAGGCGCACTTAATACCGGGAATTCATCAAAAATCCTAAATAGCAAGATACAAAGAGATCTTATTAGATCTCTTGAGATCGCGGCTGAACAGATATCATATCATATCTGGTACAACAGGAGACAGTAGCCCCTAGTGGCACAGAACCAGAATCAGTATTGATTTATTCCTACGAAATTATACTTCTTGCGGGATATGCTTTCTGCCTTTCAGGATGATTGTCTTTGTGGGTAGTCTTAAATTTCCGTTGAAAATATACTTTTAGGGATGACGTCGTGTCTGTGCCTTAAAACCAAAGTCGCGGGAAGGGAGATTCTGAAAAACCCTGGGTCCGGATTTTTCACCACTTAGGGGGGATTCGGCCTAAGGGACGGATCGTTCCTAGGTACTATTGCTACTCTATGACGCTGCTAGCAAATTTCTAAAATGTAGCTTAGATAACTCTAGCTTCTAAAAAAGAGGCGAGTGTATATTCTTGCCGAAGATTTTGCCACCTGTGTGTTGCGGTTTATCTCATACTCGGGGGGCGGCTGGTAAGTGCATTTGTCACCCAGTGATTAAGATACAGCATGAAATAACGCCATATGGCAAGTGCTCATGTAAATATCTTTCACATCTATATATACTGCTATGTTGGGTGTCACATGTGACCGACTATACTTTCTTACTTGTTTTTATATTTATTAATTTTAGAAAAAAAACTAGCTTAGAAGAAAATTATTAAAAAAATACTTGTTTTTAAAGCGACTACTTGGGCCTTTTTTTTGATAAAAAATATCTTAAAACATATATAGACTTATATCAATAAAAGAATATATAAATTTATTGCAATATTTTGTCACAATATAATTAAATAATCCCTTTAAAAGCTAATTATAATTTCATTGAAAAAAATACATAAAAAGAAGTGAAAATTACATATTCTGCTGAACAGAAACTTCCACAATCAGGGCTGGGTAGTATTTCAGATAGATGTATTTAAAATACAAATATGTATTTTGTGTTTGTTTATTAACGCTTGAATACTTACCATAGTTTACGTACGTTGTCACTAATGATCGTCGATTCGACGATGTATTTTTTAACTGCCTATAACTTTGGCTTTAAACCAAATTTACTTTTTGAATAAATGTTATATATCATTATGGCACCTTATACAAAAAAATAATTTAATTTTAATTCATATAGATAAAATAAGTATTTAATATTTTTTACTTATTCATTTTATGTTGCACATATTTTTGGGAGCATAAAAAAGTACCTAAAAAAATATTGCAAGTAAAACTGAAAAACTAAAAAAGAGTCAAAACTTAAAATATACATTTTTAGCTTTAATAAAAATAAAAATTTTTTTTTTAATAACAGCAAGAGTTATTGTTTTAAAAATTTACTGTTTAAAAAATCCTATATTTTGTATAAGCAAACTTAAAGTAAAAAATTAGAATTTCTAAAAATAAAAAATTATCATTTAAGAAAAAAATCTTTAAAAAATAATCAAAAAAATATGATACAATCATCATTCTTGCAACTCTGCTTATATATTATATTCCAACAAAAGAAAACAAAAATTTGTCGAAGTAAACTTTGCCTGTCTAAAAGGGGGCTTTGTGCTCTCCGCATATGGGGTTTTCATATGGCCTTGATCTACACATACTTCGTTTATTTTCTTTTTTGTATTTTCTCCTTAGATGGTCATTGTTGCCACTATTGTTTGGAGTAACAACATTTGAAATATTTGCTCACAAAATTAAAAAAAGTCACGTTAATACTAACCTTTGTCGATTCGACGAGTACAAAACCAATAAAAGCAATTTTCCAGCAACGCCGTTTAAAAACCACAATTACACACAGCAAACGTAAATCAATCATCTTCTTACATTTTACAAAAGTTGAGAGTGTTAGGCACACCCATTTAAAAGTTAATTAATTAAAAGGGAGCGATGCTCGTCGAAACGTCGATCATTAGTACTCTAGGATTAAATATATTCCCAAAATGTATTTTGTATTTTTTATACCTGTAGCTCGAGTATTTTTTTTTGCAAATAATATTGGTTTCAAAATATATTTTTAAAAAATACATTTACTATTCATAAATAAACCATAAGTTGTCTTCCAGATTAAGATCTTTGGCTACAAAGGACATGAATAATTTCATAGAAACTATAAATCATTTGTTAAGTGTATTTTTTTTTTTTGTGGAATATTTTCAGAAGGCTCAAATCGGCCCAATCTTGGACACAAGCTAGTATGTCCATGTCCCAGAAGATGAAGCTCTCCTTATGATACTTTACTACAGCTTTTAAAATATTAATAAGTAGAGTAAGAACAATGCTTCCTCGACTATCAAACTGTAAACTGCACTTTTATCTTAATATTTTAAAAAACAATTTGGACATATGGGCACTGCAGCGGCTCCCTACGAAACAGATTCTGAATGTCCAATTTTCTTCATTTTTGAAGTGTGTAAGCCGCACCAATATATAATAATAATAAATATAAGAGTCTGTAGTGTCTGTTGTTGATTATATTCACTTCCTATGTGGCAATTTTGCTTATTAAGTCAAACATTAGCTGTGGGCCATAAGATAACGAATGGATGACTGATTCTTTAAGTTGATTAATAACATTCAAGCGTGAATCTTTGATGATTTCTTAAAGTATACTGATCATAAATGTTAAAATCTGAGCGCAGTATAACATTTCTTAAGTTCTATCAAGCTCAAAACCCCCATTATATATAAAGATCTAGTGTTCATGAAAGGAAATGCTTGTTAGGCGATGGGGCTGCGTACTAAACTGAAAATTATATATAATTATATATATAGTATAGTGTATTGTACTGAACTCAAATAACAAAAATGTATTTTGTATCTTGTGTTTTAATACACGACTAAGATTAATTTTTTAATTCAAATACATCAATCCATGTATTTTGCCCAACCCTGTCCACAATGGGGTCAGCTGGTAACTAAGACACGGGAACTACATGTAACATTTCGCTGGAGTATGTACGCGTCGTATCAGTCACGCCTGGAATGGAATAAAGCAGTTGTAGTAGCAGCTGATGCTGAAGATTAGCATAGGAATAAAAAAAAAGTATTCTGTAGACACTACTTTCAAACTGACGTGTTTAACTTTTCGAAGCTGGCAGCGTTATTCGAAACGTTATACTACAGCGACTATTCGGTTCCCCACTTCAGGGACTCACGGAGGTGCAACCACAACCTACTCTGTGATGGCCTCTGAAAACATCAGCTAGAGGTAGTAGGCAGTGTAGATGGGCCACCGACCACGAAGAGGTATAACTTTGCAACATCTAGCAATACAGAGGAAATTCTGAACAGCCCGTATTGGAGCGCAGCTAGCAGCCCTGGCACCAGAATCGGATGCGGTAGACGTATTACCCTCTCATCCTAAATTAACGAGACAGAAGCAAATGGATTGATAAATTAATGACAATAAGCGGCCCTATGTTCACACTTGGAACTACGGGTAAATATATTCAAAATGAATTTGTAAAATATTATTCGCTGTAGAAAGTAACTACTAGTACCTGATACTTCTTATAAGAAATTTAATAATAATGAAATATTGTTCGTTGTATTTTTATGAAATTTAATTAAGTTATGTAACCTTTTAGTATTTTTTTGGGAGTTAGTCTATAATATTTCTAAGTCCACGGTGCTCGCGCACGCTGTATGGTTACCCCACTGAATACTCCACACATAAGTGTACAAAAGTTGTACACTTCTCCTTTGCTAAGGAGCTGGAGCTATACCCAAAAATACTGAAATATTATCCATACAAATTACCAATTTTGAAAACGGAATTTGATACTTTTTTAAAACCCAGATTAACCCGCAAAAAACGCTTAAATAAAAATAACGTTTTTTTTTATTATATTAGTTTCTCTTGTAAAAGGAAAATTAACCAAGAGCTTTTATCAAATAATTTTCTGACAGACTAGAGATTAGCAATTACAAAAAGTATTTCAAGCTTTTTCATAGCAAATATATATAAAAATGTAAAGCAATAAAATTCTCATTTCTAAATTTAATTGAAAAAGTTGATTAAACTTTTACAAAAACATTTAGCTTATTTTTTTTAAATAGCTTAAAGCTATTCATTAAAATACTTTTTATATATGTATAATAAAAACATATAAACTTGTTTAACAGCTCATCATTAAAAAGAGTTAAAGAAAACAAACTTTTGTACACCATTAAACAGCACCCGCATAGACCACAATACATTACTCTTTCCATAAATAAGTCTCTAAAATTCTTTTACAAATGGTCTTAAAAAGAAAACACAACAATATTCCCAGGCTACACATGATTATACAAGTGCAACAAACAATCAAAACCCTTAGAGCATTCATCATCAACAATTACTTGAATGATGGAGATGGAGCAGTAAAGAAAACGAACAAAAAAAAAAACGATATAAAACAACCTTGAATCATTTAGTTTAAAATCCAAGATTATGTTTAAAGTCTGTCTGTTGTTAAAAAAAAGAACACACGACTACAAGTTTAAAATCGCTTCAAACAACATACAAATATTATATAGAAAAATGCATCATCAACATACCACCATCATCCCATTATCACATACCAGACGCACTTGCTGCTTGCTTACTGTTGGGCTTTCTTTGTATACACCATAACCACTACATTGAAGGACAGACAAGCAAACGCTTAGACGGCCAGACATGATGAGTAGGCTGGTACTCTGGTTGCTTAAACTCATGAAATAAATCGCACTCACAAATGTATAAAAAAAAAAAAAAAAATTCTGCTTTAGGCAGAAAAATCCAATAAAAATTTTGTACCAAAACTTTAACAAAAAATAAGTTAAGGGGTAATTTTTTGGTATTGCAAACGATAGAGTACCACTAAGTGATCAATAAAAAAAGTTTTGGTTTTAATACAAGTAAGAATGCTTTAATCGGGTGCCCCGAATATTTTGTGGACTCCACCAAGAGCCTTTGTTATTAAGCTGCCTCTTACGTAGCCGGTTCAGAAATTGTTTTAATGAAGTGTCAATATACCATAGAAAACTTAATAAGTATTAGTTTTAAATAGTAGAGACTGTGTAAACCGAAAATAAATTGGTACTATTTAGGTAGGATGGTCCACATTTGGATCCATAATTCTTTTGCTACTTTTGCTAAAGATACTAAAGAAAATTTCTCACAGGAGATCATTTCTTGTCTGTTGAGTCGCTTGAAAAGGAGCGTGTTTTATATAGGAGAAGCAACAACAACGTTTTTTGGGGATTTATTTAATTTTTTTGGGGACTTATTTCAGTTTTATATTAAGGAGTTATTTCATATGAAATAAGTCCCCAAAAATCTGAAATGAAATAAGTCCCTAAAAATATTTTGGGGACTTATTTAATTCTTAAATTACATATTTTAAAAGTCATAATGATGGCGAATTGTGTTTTGTTATATTCACTGCATACACTTGCCATACATAAAAAAGGGCTAAGTATCAAACACTCTAATTCCAGAATCCTAAAAATATTGGGATAATTTTTAAGTCCCGAATTTCAGAAATCGGATTCTCTAAGTCACGAACTTTATAATTTCGAATTCGAAAATCCCGAATATAAGAATCCCGAATCGCTAATTAAAGCTTTTCTGCATAGCCGACCTTCGGCCGGGCGCAGGGATTTTTTCCTATATGGTATAACAAAGACCGGTTTCGCTAACTAAAGCTTTCTGTTTAGCTGGTTTTTGGCCGGGCGCAAGAATTTTTTCCTCTATAGTATAACAAACACCGGCTTCTCTAACTAATGCTCCTTAATTTGGCCTTGGGCCCGACCGAAGACCGGCTATGCAGAAAAGCTTAAGTTAGCGAAATCGGCGTTTGTTATACCATAGAGGAAAAAGTCTTTGCGCCCGGCCGAAATCTTAGCCATGCTATCTATCGCGCAAATTTTAAAACCAAAACTGAACAATATGTATTATATTGGGGATTTATCGTTTCTGGAATTGGGGATTTATTTCATATGAAATAAGACCCTAAATATTGGGGACTTATTTCATTTTGATTTTGGTAGTTATTTCATTTCATTAGGGACTTATTTCATTTTAAGAATTGGGGATTTATTTCATATGAAATAAGTCCCCAAAAATTGGGGATTTACTTCATTTATTTTTTGGGGACTTATTTCGTGGGGAGTTCTTTCATGCCTCCGATATTTATATCTTAGTGAAATTTTCTTGGTATTACCGAAACAACAAACTAAATACTCCTGCACTTACCACTCGTGGCAGTGGAGTAAATATAAACAGTCGTTAAAAAAATATGCACACATATTTAGATTTAAATATATGAAAGTTAAAGGCGTATACAAATTTATGTTTTAATTAAATACATACACAATTAAATGCACATACAATACATTTTAATTCTCATAGCGTTGAAACTAAGATATTAGTATTTATTCTATATACTTATACATTTTTAAAAAAAATTTCTATAACTTATTTTTATTAAACGAACAATTTTATTAAAACTCTTATTCTATTTTGAGTCATAAAAGGTTTGGTTCTAAAAGTCCGAAAGCACTTGAAATCGTATTTTTAATGGCATTAGTGGTGGATGATATGCATCGATAAGCGACAAATTGAATACAAGAACTTTGTCGCTTAGGTTGTTAAAAATCATTATTATCAACTAATTTTAAACAGTGTGCTTCCCCATACGAAATTTTGAGATCAAAGAACAAAAAATTATCATTCTTTGCTTTTTGTCCAAAGTTATATTTAAGACGTGCAAATATTATTTCTTAATCTGCCCAGTAGTTTCAGAGATATCGTAAAATTTTGACCAAAAAAATAATTTGTTATCAGGTTTTTTAACATTTTCGTTTGTAAAACTTTGTTAAAAATAAAAATACAAAAAGACCCAGTATCATGCACCTAAATATACAGGCATGTTCTGAAAATCAATTTTTGTGAAAGTGATTTGAAATCACAACAAAGGTATTCTGGACAAAAAACTTTTTTCATAATTGTGATCTTTAACTGGTCAGCTAAGTGGCAGCCTATTAAAAATTACTCGTTTATTTTTTTCCACCATTTTAAACAAAGTCGTGGTTTTTAAAACACCCTTAATTGATAATTGTGATTTTAAAATCACAAGTTATTTGAAATCTTGTGATTTTCAGAACATGCGTTATAAAGAGTTTTTCATTGAAATTGTTGCATAACTTTTGATTTTATTCACAAAGTTGTAAGATTTGTGCGTTGTGTAAAATTTGTGCACCAATTTCAATGAAAAAGGACTCAATGCCTCTGGAATATATTAAGCTACAGGATAGTGATCAAATAAACTGGCTCGTTGTTGTATTTTTATTTTAAAATAACCGATCAGGTAGTAATTAATCGGTAAACCGATTAACGGTTAACCGACTGAATACCCTAGTACTTACCTTATTTATGTTTTAAGCGACTTAAAGGATGATTTTCCTATTATTCCCTCATAATTATAATTCATAACCAATTCTTCCGAAAAAATTTTTTAAAAATTTTTAATTTTTTTTTGTCACGAAAAAATACATTGTCGATTCCGAAGGAATATATTTGGGGGAATCACAAGGTAGTCACAAAGTTGTAAAGTCATATGTTTCAAAATAATTACAAGAAATATCTCTACGGGAAATTTGAGTCAGACTGGTCCTAGGATTTGTGAAAACCGAACAAGTTCAAAAAGAAAGAACTCACGACGAGTGAAAGAAGATCCAATCCTTTAACTGATATATGAAGAACCAAAAGGTAGAAAAAGTAATGTATTACAGTACAGTATTCCCCGGTGGTGTGACACTTTTCTTGGGACTTTCCAAAATTTGGTTCTTAGATTTAGTTCTCAGACTTGTTTTATTGAAATAATACTACATCGTATTGAAATAATACTTAATTGTAGTAACTAATACTAAACACGTTAATTGTGAATAGATGTGTAAATTGTCAAATGGAGGCTAATAGGTGTCATTTAACCCCCTCTAATAACAACCGCATGAAAAGTGATAGGTCCCATTCATATAAAGTGTTAGAACTAGCACTGGTGTCTTCCACCAAGGACCTATCACTGGACTATATTGGTGTCAGTTCGCTTCCCTCTAGGTATATATGACTGCTCTTGGCAACCGCTTATAATTTAGATTTTCACTGTACATTTATGAAGAATCAATGAATACAGCATTAAAAGTTTTCTTTTGTTTGAAACACAACAAATATTTTTTTAAACAATTGTAAAATATTATGACGATATGACTTCATAGCACACCATGTGAATCACCAAATTATATTTAAAATTCAAAATTATATATTATATAATAAGTAATTCATTCAATGCTTTCTTGGAAAGTTAGCATCCTTTTTTAACCTTCGCCTTACGAAAGAGTTTTAGGTACATCGTTTACCAATACCCACTCGGTTGTTACTGCATGTTTATAAGCGATGGGAACAGGTTATTGTCATACACTTTTTTTTTTTTAGTTTTTATTAAAGAAGTGCTCGTCACACAAATTTTTTTTCAGTTTTATTTAAAGAATACAGTTTTGTCAGTGAGTAAAAATTTGATAAGGCTAAGGTTAACAGGTTATCACAGATTTACAATAAAGCATATTGGCTGGAATACGATTTACTTTGCCATATTAAATTGTTCAGAGTTTTAACTTCAGAGACTCCTTTGTGAGATGGTAGTATGAAGTCTGAGTGATATAATAAATGAATCAAATGATTCGTTAAATTATATTATTAAATACATTTGTATCTCTCTCTTGTGGCTGCTTTTACCCAAAAGAAGATTTGTTTAGAGACTAGCATGGCTAACAAAAAAATGGCCGGTTTGCCAATTTTCAATGTAAAATAAACATTTTGTATAAGAATTTATTAGATTAAATATTGGCCCATAGCTCGCTTCCTGTAATCACTGTGCTTGCAAACTATCTACTCTTAGGACCACAAGGCCAAGGTTTTAATTTCTTCTAGTTTATTTAAATAACCTATGTTTTTGAGTAAAGCCTACATGAACATTTCTTCATGGGTTTTTATCCCAAAAATTGTAAATATGTGTATTTTTGTATTTTTTTTTCGAAGAAAAATGAAAAAGGTTGTTGTTTGTGGTCTTCCAGTTCGAGGAATTTTGCTTTCTGTCGAAAACGTGCAGTCAGATTATGTTCCAGTTCTTACATTCAAGAAATGGCGATATTCTCGTTGCATTAATACAATTGAATTTCGGTTATTAAAACAATATTTAATTATTTAATTTCATTTTTTAATATCTTACATTTCAATTTTCAAAGTCTTCCTTTCTTTTTGGGATGTATACGCCCTAGAGGGAAGCAAACTGACACCAAAGTAGTTCCGTGATAGGTCTTTGGTGAAAGAGACCGGTTCTAGTTCTTACACTTTATATGAATGGGACCTATCACTCTTACATGGGGTTGTTATTGGAGGGGGTCAGTTGACACCTAACAGCCACCATTTGACAAGTCACATATACATATATTCTCAATGGACGTGTTTAGTGTTAGTTACTACAATAGAGTATTAAATTTAAGTACCAAATTTTAAAAAGTCTCAAAAATGTGTAACTCATTACTTTTTCTACCTTTTGGTTCTTCATATACCAGTTAAATTGGTTGGTTGTCCTGGTCATGAGTTCTTTCTTTTTGAACTTGTTCTATTTTCACAAATGCCAGCACCATTCTGTTGGAAAAATTGACACAAATTTCCCACAGGGCGGCAATAGTACGGTAATAGATCTTACATGTGGAGCTTTGGTATGGTGAACCGGGATGGGCAGGAGATACGTCATGGACCAGGTGGGCAGAGTACAAAGATCAGCCTGTGTTGGAATGACAGGTGCTCTACGCACTAGTCCTTCAGAGGCGCTGAATACTATACTGCACCTTATTCAAATAGAATTAAACCTGATGACCATGGGAATGGTCGTATACTGGCGATAAAATAGGCTTGTTAAATAGTGCATATTAGGATCATCAGCGGCAAAATTGGTATTTTCGTCGATAGCCAGGCGGCCCTGATGTCACTGAAGTTACATAAAACAACGTCCATTCCCGTTAACCATTGTAAGGAATAACTGACCAGACTGAGCAGCCTATCTGGCATTGCCTTAATTTGGATCCCTGCGCATAGGGAATATAATGGCAACGAACAGGCAGATGGACTGGCCAAGACTAGAGCTGCTCTTGATATTTCACAAAGTGTGCCAGTCGCAATACCCCTGGGAACTATCTGAAGTGAAAACTTCAGACACTACCTGAATAGGGCTAACGATAATTGGAAGAAACTGGATGGATGCAGGACTTCCAAAGTAACGTGGTGCACATACGACATAGTACACGTCGAGACTGGTATAAGTACTTACTGGTCACTGGACGATCGGTAAGCACGCTATGAGACTTGGTCTGCCTTTCAATGAATACTAAAGCAGCTGCGGGGAACCTGGAACTAAGGAGACAGTATTTGATCTCCTATGTGATTGCCCAGTCTTTAATTCAACACGATATGGATTATTTGGGAATTACCTTCTACAAGGATTTTCAGCAATTTGGTGAAATATCTCAACGCATCGGGATGGCTTAAGCCACGTCAGTATTGTCCTGGGTCACGCTTGATCCGGGATTCGTATTCTTAACGAGTTGTGTGATGTCAAAAAGGAGTCACTGTTGGCTCTACTTGCAGCACGTCTAGTTTTGGGCGTGCTCCCACATTAACCAACCAACCTTTCAACAATCTGAAGAAAAAATCATAACAAAAAATTAAAAATAATGAAGTCTTCTTTCGGTCACCCTGTAAAAAGTGAAACTAAAATATAATAACCTCATGCTGTAATTTGTATATTCATTTTCTAATGCTTTTTAGACTCAATCAACTTTTTATAACTAGTTTCTGTTTAAAATTAACATAAAATTCAATTGCCCCCTTGTTTTTTGAAATACTTCTCCGTACAAACAAATTTTTGAAAATTTACAAAATTTTATATGAAAAATGTCTCGATGAAGAGATTTACAAAATAACCCTCTTAATAATTTCTGTTTCTGTTTTTTAAGGAAATTTTTTCAGATGGATCACAAATTTATAATCTTTTCTGAGCTCATAATGTCAGGCTTAAATTTAACGCTGAGTTTAGCATTGATGAGAAGGATATTTATATAAAAATATTTTTATTGAATGTTTATATAAAATGTTTTGGGCGTTTTTTAATTCCACCTGTTACAATGAGATTTTTTTTTGTGATGCCTTAAGCATAAAAACAGAAAAAAACTGATAATCATGCACAAAATCTGAAAAATAAGCAACATAATAATAAACACAAGAGCAACAAAATCGTGCTTCATTTTATTTAAGATTCAGCAAATTACAAACAAAATATTTTACGAATTCCAAAGTTAAGACTGGCATATTAATGAAGCTTTATACACACAATTGCGCATATTCTTAAAGACATGCAGGGTTCTTTGCGATACTCAAAAGCGGCATTTAATTGCATTGTAACGCAAGTTGTATAAAGAAGATGAAGAAAAAAAAATAAATGAAACAAAACCACCAATCAATGAACATACATGTTATTATTTCCTAGCAATCAATGCGAACAAGCGCACATATATTCACACATATATTCATTCAACACAACATAGATAATTTCCTAAAGATGTTGCAAAGCTAAGCATTGAGCTAGAGTATTGATTATTTAGCAATATAAAAGAAACAAAAATAAATAAAACATAAAAATGAGAAATTTATAAAAACGCGTAAAAACATTAATACAACAACAACTGCGATCACACCAACAAACCAAGAGACCTGCATAGGGCAGTTGTATCTAAGAAACACCAAACATTAACATCAACAACATTAACAGCTTTAGCAATAACAGCAAACAGCATCAACATCATTCACATTTTACAATAACACCAATAAAAAGCACTTCATGCTGCCAATCAATCAATCACTCATTCACTCACTAACTCACTTTAATACAAGCCAAAAACTTGTACCACGTACAGCATCATCAACAACCAACTAAATATTGCGTCCAGCTTAAAGTACATCTTCTCTAGGAGTTTTAGTCATAGTTGGAATTACTGCTGGTGCATTTACACCAACACCAGCCAACGTGTGCTGTGCGCTTCGCTTTTGTTAAATGTTCTTTACTGCAGGCGAAAAAAATACATATTTTTTTGGTTTTTTTTTTCAAATCTATATGGGAATAACTTTTTGCTTGATCGTCTGTTTATAGGTATGTATATATTTTTATAATGGTAGATGATTTGAAATTATTGTTACGAGAGATGGTCAAGTGTAATGGTTTTGTCATGATGTTGCATTTAATGCCCGCTTTTCTTTCCTATCGTCATTATTGCTTTCGTTTACACCACCTTCTTTGTGTAGGTAAGTATTTGGACAGAGTGGATGGTAATAAGGTGTACAGAACGACAATTTTGAATGAGTATGAAAGTATATTTTTGAATGAGCATAATCATTCAATACCCGATATTGATTTGTATAGGAAGATTTATATGGGAGCTTTGATCAAATCAAGCCTACCATTTTAAAATTCTGTGTTGAGGTTTCAACTTACGTAAAATTTTTCTGCGAATTTCGACAGTGGCAGACAAGGTGAACCTGCACCGAAATGTTTTGACTTCCATTGGATTTATTTAAGTCGAATTTTGAAAATGTTTCTGAATGGTTTAAACGATTGACTTGAATTTACTAAATAATATTAGAGGAGTATTCGAACGCTGCATATAAGATCTTCTTTTTGAGGTCATTAGGACTTCTGAACTCATGTTCTGTAATTTTGGTGAGAACTTCTCGCGCCGAAAATATGTGAAGCAAAATATTACATCGTTTCTCAAAGCGATTACGTTGTGACTGTAGCGATGTCATAATATTCAACTCGAAGCCGATGTTAAATTGCAGATATTGAGAATGATAATTACACATATCGTTTTCCCTGACCAAAATATACTACAATTGAACCATTTTCAATGATGGCGCCGAAAGTACAACTATCCGCTAAACCAAATAATTATAATATTTTTATTATGTCTTATGGTTCCTAAGAGGAACAAAGGGCCACAACGAACTCTCCCCAAACGGTCCTATTGGATTTAAGGTACTTAATTTCTCTCCATCTATGATCGCATTGACTAATTACTGAATCAATTTGGCGTCTGTAGGTATGCGAAGGGCCACAAAATTTGCGTGTATTACCATGAGGATTCCAATCTAAAGCAGTTTTTGTTATGCCGTCATATGGTCTCCGGAGCGTATCATCAAGCCAGCTTCATTTACGATCAACAATCTCTAAGCAAAATGGAATTTAGCGTGCTTGCTAACATCGCTGCATATTTTAAATGGTGTAGGCCAGGATATTCTTAATATTACTCGATGACAGCAGTTGAAGACTACCTGAAGAGTGTTAATATTGTGCGATGCCGTATTCCGGGATAGCAGGCATAAAGGATGACAGATTTTACACATTAATGCGTCCTTAATGCTTGTTATTTACAAAATAGCTTTGAAAACATTCGCACATTTTTCTAAAATTATAAACGCAAAATAAATTAACACTAAAAAAATTACTTAAATATAAAACACTTATCTTTTCCGTGTTATTAGATATTAAATTTGGCATTTAAAAAATATTTTTTATTTTTAAGATTGTATCTAACAGCGTGTTTATTTTTTGTATATTTGTCAGTTAAAAACGGAAGCTTTTCTCACTCTACAGAAACAATTTTTCTGCAAAATGGAGATTAACTTCATCACGTGCCAGCTATAACTCGCCAAAGAAGTTGCAGACACACTAATGTGTAGTTTATAGAACACGAGCGCCTTACTCGTCCGTTCAAATAACATTTAAAACAAAAACAAATTTCGAAATTTTGTTTTTATTTTTAATGAAAGTTGAACGGACGAGTAAGGCGCTCGTGTTCTATAAACACCACATAAGTGAGAAAACCAATAGTTTATTTAAAGTTATAGAATTTTTTCATTTCAGATATTCGAATCGAAATGTACCTCGAAGCGGTAGTTAAGAACGTGGACATTATGGGCTGTAGCCAACTTGTTAATTTTTGCCAAAATAATTTTTTCACAATCTTTTATTGAATTTTTAGAAATGGGATAATGAAACGCATTAGAGTTTGTTTTTTGGCACTTACGACCAATTTTAAGGTTTGAAATTAAATCACATTTATTTTTAAGTCGTTTTAAATCCAAAACTTCATTCTTCACTAAATACTTAAATTAAACTTAATTCACCAGGCTGGTATATTAAATTCGATTTATGTTTCCATTAAGCATAATTTAGCAAGGTGGCATCAACATCATAGCAAAACAACAACAACAGGCAAAGCAATAACCGTTAGCAGTTTTTTTTAGAATACCTTGTAAACAAATACACATTTTTATGATATTTTTTTGTATTAACTAGTGTTACCATTCTTTTATCTTAATTAAATAAGATTTTTCAAAAAACACAGCAAAATCAAACTGCATTTAAATTTCGAGTTTATAAGAAAATTAGCACAATATAGATTTGCATACTATCCAAAAATTGAATATTAAAAGCCAAAACGCTGATGTATTGTGAAATCAGTACTGTCACAAGTGTCTTCGTGTTTGATCCAATGACACTTTTCATCATGCTGATGTCAGCCTTAGCATTATTTTTCATTAGGGTAAAAATTGTAATAATGTCGTCAATGCGATGACACTTCGGCATCACAGAAATGACCAAACGGAGTCAGTTTAATACAACATGTCATCAGTGCGACGACTCAGTGACATCATAGAAAGGACTCATTACGCTCAATTTAATGACAGTTTGTCATTGGAATTGTCTTAAGTCAAAGTGAGAGCATATTATTATTTACTTACCCGTTACACATGTTTGTACCAGAAGAACTCTCAATGAAAATACACCAGCAGCATGCCCGATATTGTTTTCGTTATCATTCTATTTTGAAAATTTGATGAATTTAAATAAATAATTTAAAAAATACAATATGGGAATTGTTTCCCTCTTATTTTAATTTAATTAAACATGAAGGTAATGTAGTAGTAGTAGTTAATCTTTATTTTAGATAATTATTTCATTCACATTATTTTTGTACAATTTCATATATTATAAAGATTATACAGCCATGACATATAGTCGTCAGCTGAATATATTGTAAAAAAATGTATTATTTTTGTACATTAAAAGCTAAAAATAAAAGAATACAATATTATTCAAATTCATTTATAATTAGTTTTCGGTAATAAAGAGAGGATTTTAAATAACTAACTAAGTTTTTCCAATCTGAGAATTCTTTTGTTATCATCTTCTGACAATACAGCTGTTGCAAAATACCTCTTTCAAATGTGGCATCGAATTGATGTCGCTATAGTCACAGCATAGATGGCGCATAAATCATGACAAAATTGCATGATGACGTCCGTCATTGAATTGTTCTCATTGTTGGCCTCATTTGTACTAACATTGATATTGCAATTCTGGTGTAAGGACATCATCAATATGAAGATGCATTTTTCTATCAGTGAATATTTAACTATATGAATTATATATTTTTTATAGTGATATATCAATAACTATAATACATCTATATACTTACAAGATTTTAAGCAAATCTTGTTTATTTTTAATTGCATTTCCATAAACAATTCATTCTACTTCGTCACTAGATTTTGACAAAATCTAATTTTATTGCCACATCAATGAACAGAAATGAACACTTAAGTAGACACCTAATTTGTGTAGCACAAGCAGCCACCTGGGCCCGTCTGAGACCACTTTTATTTTATTTGGATATTTTATGGCTATCGTAAAAACTCACACAAACAAACTCTAGGCCCTGTCTGGGACTACCTTTATTTGTTTTTCATTTTATGGCTACAGCAAGAACATTGTGTTGTCAACTAGCATACTTCCTCGAAGTAAAAGTAAAGAACGAATTCTCATGTATTGCTTGTCCTTCTTTCGTTTTTATTTTATTTACAGGCCCTTGCGGTATAAATATAACTATACATTTCTTAGCAAAGATTGTCACACCCATAGATACATAATATTAAATTTCACTAATCTTTTCCACTCAGAACACCTTAATTGGTGAACACATAAAAAATTATGAGGATCTGTCATTGCTATCTAGCTAAAATTTAAGGAGAAATACCTGGCCAGAACCAGATATCCACTTAAGGGTTAAGGTTGTAATAAAATAGTTTTGAGCTGAAGTTAATTAAAGCGCCAACATCGTTTTTAGGTCTATGAACGCAAATGGTTTATGCCAGGATGATGTTTTTACAGAGACTAGGACAAATCTATGACGGGTTTTCATTAGGCTTTGTCCTTGGATCAATGCAATCTTCTGAGGAACCTGTTTTCAACTTCAGATCTGTTTCTGTTTAAACAATATTTAAATAGGAACATCGGTTGTAAAAATAATGAACTACTGCCATTTAAAGGTAAGTGGCTTTTAAGGAAATTTCTGATTGCAATATACTTAATTTGGTAAGAGAGGCTTTTGCTGGAACCTTTCTTTTATAAAACTTTGTTAAACGTTCTTACTTATTATTTCAAGTTATCAAGTCTTGGTACAGGTATTGTTTACAAGAGTTCTATCAGCACTGCAATAAGAAGAGAAATGATAATTTATTTTAAAAATCTTCTAAAGGTCTTCTTAGGACTTAAGAAAATACTCTAAGTTAATGCAAATGGCTTAAGCCTTGCTGCAAGGACAAGACAATTGTAATATATATTTTGATTGGGATTGGGTAGAAAATAAGATGACCTTTTAAGTACAATATTACAGCTATTAAAAGGCTTCTTTATTCTTTAAAACTATATTCAACGAATTGTATTTCGATACTGTCATTTATATGAGATTTATAGTAGTGAGTAAAAGTTTCAAGAGTCAGAATCATTTTACTAAATGAACTAATAGCAGAGCAGAACTTTTTCCAAAATGCAATTTTTAAACCTTCACGCTTGATGTTAGTCTTTTCGACTAACATTTGTACTTTTTCTCTCATTTTACTGATAAAGAACAGTTAATAATTTGTTTATAAATAAAATAAAAAACAATACAAAAATAAATGTTTTTCTTTGTATAATCAATAAGGTATAGTATTTTATTTTTTCAATAACTTTTATAGATTAGAAGCACCACCCTTTTCACAGAGTTCATATTTCGGGCATGTTTGTAAAATCGACTAACAAAAGTCATAACGTATAAAAAATAACCTTAAGAATGTAGGGTTAAGAAATATAATTTAAATTAAAATTTTTCTTCGGTAATAATATTCGACTTTTGATTACACTTGTTTTGAATCATAATCTACTTAATTGATATTGATATTAACGCAGGAAAATAATTTATATCAGCTTCCAAGAAATTCCTGTCATCTATGTGTATCTCACCCTGTAACGCTTTTCTCCCAAAAGCATTATAATGTTTTTTTCCACTGATTTTCTACTGATTCTTGTCCAAAGCTTTACCACCAATATATAAATAATAAAAAAATTAAAAAAAAACTAAAACAAGTTGCGTAGGTTTTCATTTAATTGTCGGCAATATTGTTAAGTTTTTATAATTCATATTGTTAATAATATACTTGATTGTTAAAAGCTGAGTGTGATGTATAGTCGTAACTTATTGCAGACAATTGTTGTTGATATTTTTTTTTTTTCTTTAAACTTCTGATTAAATGGTTGATGAATGTTGAGGTTTCTAGTTCAGTTTTTCTACTAATGAAAGTAATTAAGTGCAATGTTAACATTATAGTTATAAAATAAGGTTTGTTGCTTAAGTCTTTTGATTCATTATTACAGCCAGAGTGGCATGAAAATTATGATGAAACAAACATGTAAAATTAACTTGATACGTTTTATTTGGTATTGTAATTTAATTTTAATGGATTATTGGTTTTTGTAATAATTTTTAAATTTTTAGGTTTTTTTGGTGAGGAGTAGTTAAAAGAAATTGCTGTGGGATGATCAAAAACATACATAAGTATTTCAGCTGTAATTAAATGATTCGAAGTTTCATAATGTAATTTACAATAATATTATATGATTTTTTGAATCCAAGTAATGCATTTGTGTTTACTATTACTTTTCACAAAAAACATTTGCTCTTCTGTAAGAAGTAAAATTTCTTTAAAGAAAACATAAAATCGTAGTATTTTGTAAACTAAGTGTGCTAGAGCAAAATAAAGGAACAAATGGGATTACATTTATTTCCCAAGAAAATTTATATTAATCTTAACTAAATAATATACATATATATATCTATATATATATATATATATATATTTATAAAATCCCAATTATTTTTAGAGCAAAAGGGTTACCAGTTTGTTATGACTCTTATTTATAATCTTTTCAAAAACTTGATTTTTAACATTTAAACGTAATAACGCATTATATATTGGATGATTCAAGTAGAAATACTTATTTCAATAGCCTTCTTTTGACAGATCACGTATGAGTCGTGTCATGCTGTCATGTTATTTTTTTAGTATTGTTTAACATTTCATAATGGAAAGACTTACGCCTGAACGTTTATAAATCGTTCAACTTTATTACGAAAATTCACGTTCTGTGAGGAATGTGTTTCGTGCACTTCGCTCAACTTATGGTTAACATAATCGGCCTACTGAGCGTACTATTCGCAACACCATCACCCATTTTGAGACCCAGCATTCATTATTGGATAATATTCGACCGAATAGACCACGTCCAAATATAGCGGCCGTAGCTGAGAGTGTACACGAAGACCGTGGAGAGTCGATTCGGAGCCGTTCGCAGCGAACCGTTATCGTGCCATGATAACCGACTATTTGATACCTGAAATTGAAGCTCGTGATCTCGTCGACATTTGGTTTCAGCAAGACGCCACCACTTCCCACACATCGCATCAATCAATGGATTTATTGAGAGAACACTTCGGTGAGCAAATAATTTCACGTTTTGGGCCGGTCGATTGGCCACCCAGATCGTGTGATATCACACCGTTAGACCGTTAGGGGATATGTAAAGTCTAAAGTTTATGAGGCTAACCCGCTTCGATTCAGGCCTTGAAGGAAAACATCACGCGTGTCATTCGCCAGTTACCAGTCGAAATGCTGGAACGAGTCATCGAAAATTGGATTCAACGGATCGATTATCTGCGACGTAGCAACGGCCAACATTTGATAGACATAATCCTCAAAAAATAAATGCCAAAGAATGTTCTTTCAAATGATAATAAACACTCCCCATTAAATTTTAATTTTCTGTGTTACAAACTGTGATCAGTTTAAAGACTTTAAAGGAAAACATTATTTTTTTTACCCTCCACAATCACAAGTAGTATAGGAGTGTATATTTAGTTTGTCATTTCTTTAGCACACGAAACAAATCCTCATATATTATACATATGTATTTTAAAATTCTAAATGGATCAAGCAAGTATGATCGTCTCTTTAAAGCAAACAATGATTTGGATGTCAAATTTTTTGTAGTTCTCCTGGGCAGTTTTCAGTCCAGCAAAAGTGGTTCAATAAAAAACGAATTACGTAAAAATACCCTAGAAATGGCAATAAATATTAATTCATTTAGAGAGTAATTACTATTTACTTAGAACCAACCATAATTACTTCTGTCAAGTAACGTGGCAATAGATTGTTATTTTGTAACTGGGTCTATGGGCTATACATCACAAAAATTTTGATTTCATATATTTACGGTGGCAGAGAATGAGTATTACCATGAGATTATAATACCAAGTTTCATGATCACCTATTCATATGTAATTATAGATTGGCATTGTTATCAAATTATCATGATGAATGGTGTATAATAATCGGTCGAAAGACTCTTCAACAAGCCTTAAACTGGAATATATGATATTGGAGTGAAATTAAGTCCAATAGATTTTTATAAGACCAGAAATCACACAACCGAATTAAGTAATTATCAGTCCATAACTTACCACATGAATCGCTCTCGCGAAAAAGTCTTTAATACTCCTAAAACCGTACAGGGGAAGAATCCAAAACAAAATAGAGAACAATTTTCGATATGAACAGGCAGGTTTCCGGCTAAATAGAAGCGGCTTATTTATATCAGGCCAATACTCTACGCATTATAATAAAGCAATTGATAAAATGACGTACTCCCCTGTATCTACTATTTATAGACTACAAAAAAGCCTTCGATGACATCAGGCGGATTGCCCTAAGACATTGCGCTGGAGAGGAGAACCCCAAAAAATAATTCGAATCATTAGAGCTATGTCCCAGGATGCAGAGCTCTCACTTTTTCACAACCGAAACATCAACATATTTCATACTACAAATGTTGTGGGTGCACGAGCCTGACCTCAGATTCGGAGTAAGCACGTCAAAATACATATACAAACATTGATATGGTTAAATTGACAAACCACTTTTTATTTTTGTGTGACCTTTTGCAATTTCAGGTGACCGAGAAGTAACTTTAAAACTCTACGTTCATGTCTGTACAATTTATGAAAAAAAGAAAAATATCACTCTATAGCGCCCAATTTTTTTTAACTAGAGACCTTTCCTAATATTCTGCTGCAGTATTAGCGTGAACATCGATGAAACAATTTAGTTCTACTTAATAGAGTTTTTGCTAAATTATATATTTGAGTAATTCACACAGTGTTCTTTTTTATTATATTGGTTGTATTTGCTATATTTTCATGAATATCACATTCATAAAATGAAAGCATTAACAACAAATATAACTCAATAGAACAGTTTGTGAGTTGCCTAATTTTATTAAACAAATACCAATCAAAACTCTTTCAAAAGAACTGCATTTAAAGAAGAAGAAAAAATATGGTATAAATGGTATGCATACATAAACTTTTGTAACAATACCAAAATAAGTCAAATTATGTCTTTTAGCCTCTCTTGATACTGAAAATTTTAAAGTCCTTGTATCCACTACAATTCTTTTTCTTTTTCTTATTAGCATATTTTTGTATAAGCTGTACTCCCGTCTATCACATATCAAAAAATTAACAAGATCGGGCAACAATTTTCTTTATTAAATTTTGGCCACCAAAAAGTAAAAGTGCTGCCTAAATATATATTTCTCTTTCTGTTGATACCTAACAGCATCATAGATGAACAGTAGACCGTCTCACTTTTCATTTTTTTTTCGAAATTCCTTCATGAACATCTAATTCCTTTATCTACTATTAAAACCAAGAATTTTGGTGTATAGCACTTAAATATTTTTGAAGGGGAAGTGGTCTCTCAAATAAAGCTTATTAAATTTCCTAAATGTTTCTTAAAGCAACGTTGCCATATTGTTCGATGGGTTTTTATTCTACAAATTCAGATTTTCAAATACAAACTTAACATTTTTTTTAATTTTTGCTTACCTTTTCATCTATAAAAATTGAACGAGGCAAAACTTTTATATTCTGTAAATGCAATATGGTAGAAAATTTTAAAATAAAGATTTTGGTGTAAATAATTCTGTTAAGAAAAACTGCAGTTATAGTTAAAATGAGTAAAGTTGCTTATTTCTAAATATAAAAAAAAAAATTATATTTTGGTAATACATTTTTCGTATCTGAACCGATTTTTCCGAGTTTTTCAGCAAATATGTTCTTTGATATATTAGACGTATCCATAGGTCATATAACGGCTCAAAAATTTTAGTTTTTATAAAAATGTTGATGCTTTTTATCCCATTTCTATATAAATATAAATTGGCAGATTTATATACACATGTCTTTAGGAAATTTACAATTTACTTAGATTATAACACTTGGACTCGGATCCCGACTATTGATCCCGAAAATGGGTATGCTTATTTTGGGCATTACTCTTCCATTTTTGGGAAAATACTTGCAGGGTTTTCGGGAAATATATTCTGCTAAAAATATATTTTGATATATAAAACGTGTTCATATGTCATAGTAGAGCTCTAAAATTTAAAATTTTGAGTATTTTCAGTAATGTCTTTGTACGGGAGGTACCATGCCCACTTTTCCAATCCCTCCCATATTTTGTAGGATGCTGTGTATTGATAACCGATATGTTTGTACCTAATTTGGGAACTTTGGCTTGTTTCGTTCTCCAGATATACAGAAATGTATAACGTCTTTGTATGAGAAACGCCACACCCAAAATGATTTAATTCAACTCATCGGGCATTTTCACAAAACGCATCCAAACTCCAACAAAAGCACAATTTTAGCATCTATGAAAAAATAAAAAAACCAATATGTTCTTACTAGGGATGCCAATCGGGACTGATTTTTGGAAATCCCGGGAATCGGGATTTTGGAAATCCCGATCCCGAAATCCCCGGATTTTCGGGATTCGGGATCAATGTGTTTCTTCAAGATACGACTTTTTTTTGAATATTTAAAAGATTTTATACACAAAACATTAATTTAAAAAAAAGAAAACAACAAAACATATTAGTTTATACATATGTTTATAACACTGGCCTCACACATGATCAAACTGCTCAGATTCTGAAAAAAGCTAAAAAAAATATTGGTATCTCTTAGTTTCTCTAGATCAATTAATTTCGGTTTTTTGACAGCAATTAAATATTTAATGTGAATTAAGTTGTGACGACATTAATACATGGCAAAGTGTAGTCACTCTTCGAGATCGATAGCAGTACACCTCCAGGTTGAGGGCGAGATTCATAATC
This sequence comes from Pollenia amentaria, assembly GCA_943735925.1. Classification (NCBI taxonomy): domain Eukaryota; kingdom Metazoa; phylum Arthropoda; class Insecta; order Diptera; family Polleniidae; genus Pollenia; species Pollenia amentaria. The sequence continues at coordinate 177,264,384 of OX031007.1, read as the reverse complement.
AATAATTTAAGTACGTTTGAAATTTATTTTAAAACAAAATGTTTCTTAAAACAGATTTCGAGTTAAAATAATTTTTTTATGAGTACTTCAGATAGTGTTTATTTATAAAAAAAATTCTTTTATTTGCCGTATGTTTTTTAAGCTAATTTTTTATTATTATTGGACCGGAAGCAATATGAGCTATTTCATATATATAACGACTTAATTGTTATAATTGTATCATTTTTTAGTCTTTAGTTTCTTAATGCACTTTAATTGGATCGTGAATAATTTTTATTTTTAACTTGAAATACAACAATTATTTATTGATTTTTATATTTTGCATAAAAATAATCATTTTTATTTTGGTATTATGTCTTAAGCCAAAGCTGAACTTGCTGAACGTAATTGTAAAAAAGGCTTGATATGTGAATCTGCAAATTTCGATTCTACTTAAAATAATGGTTTTTATTAAGCAAAATACAAAAATCCAGAAATATTCGTCATATAACAAGCAAAAATTTAAAATTTTAAATACTCGCTGTGTTCCAAAAACAAAAATTAAACTCAAAAATAAGAATTATTTGCAATAAAAAATAAACTTAAATATGATTTTTAAAAAATATTTTTGTATAGAGTATAAAAATTAAAAAAAAAACGAACATTTCTGTACATAAAAGTGGATATGTTAAAAATCCCGGGACGCATAAAAATATATCCCGGGATTCGGGATTTCCCGTTTGGCATCTCTAGTTCTTACTTAATAATGTATTTATGTAATAGAAGCACTTTACTCATTTCAACTAAAACTGCAGTTTTTCTTAACAGAATTATTTACACCAAAATCTATATTTTAAAATTTTCTACCATACTACATTTACAGAATATTAAAGTTTTGCCTTGTTCAATTTTTATAGATGAAAAGGTAAGCAAAAATTAAAAAAAATGTTTAGTTTGTATTTGAAAAGCTGAATTTGTAGAAAAAAAACCATCGAACAAAATGGCAATGTTGCTTTAAGAAACATTTGGGAAATTTAATAAGCTTTCTAATGCATGTTATGATGTTCAAATCCATTCAGAACTGCTTGAGTTTGAGGCAAATTACCAAATTAAGATTTTTTTAATTTTTTGGAAAAAGGCATTTTGCCTAAAAAAATGAAAAAACGATTTGAGAGACTACTTACCGTTCATCAACATTTAAGTGTTATACACCAAAATTCTTGGTTTTCATAGTAGATAATGAAAATCGATGCTCATGAAGGAATTTCGAAAAAAGTATAAAAACTGAGACGGTCTAATGAACAGGGTATAAAGCGTTTGTTTTAACTTTTAGTATATTAAAGAAAGTCCGTCGTCCTATCTGTGTATATCAATGTAAAATTTTTAATACAGATAAAACAACAATTTGATAAGAAAATTTTATTTACCAAAAACGAATTCTGCTGAATGGTATCATTGGTACATGATTTTTTAATAAATTTTCGGGGAATAATTTATAGACATGTATTTAAAACAAAAAAAAAAAAAAAAAAACAAAACTTAAAAAAAAAAATTATTAGTCTTTTAAAATTCAAAATAACCACAAGGAACTTAACATGCGTACCTTGAATAAATATTTCTGATAAAACAGTTTAATTTAATTTTCCTTTATTTTTTAATTTTCAATAAAAATTTTTCTTGGTCACGATTTGATCGTCCTTAAAACAAAGAAAAATTTCCAAAAAAAAAAAATATATTAAAAATTATTGTTTTAAATTAACAACAATGTTTATCGCATAAATATGCAAATTTTTAAAAAGACTTTTGTTGCTTCATTTTTGTTTTATTTAAGAATGTACTAAATGTTTCCAAAAGACGATCACAAATACTCCATTAAAGTATATACACACTTATAGTTATAGATAAACTTATAGAAGCATATTTATTTTTATCAAGGAATTTATATTGTTTTGTATTAATATGTCTTACATTTCGATAAAAAAAAAAAATTTTTCCAATATTGCGCTATACACATTTGTTTATATGGTAGATCTTATTTTTTACCACTATACACTCTGGTGCACCATAACTATTGATCGGCAACTTGATCTGTGGAAAATAAGAGAAAAAAAATAATATCTAAAAATATAAATTGTTTAACGTTTCCACTGTGTGCTAACGTAATGCAAATTTTTGCTTCTTTTTTCGAGCAAAAAATATAAAAATAAGGAAAATATTGAACATAACGACAACCCCTGCTGTGCACTTGTTTTAACCAAAAGTTCACAACAAACAAACAGCAGCAGCAGAAGAGTATAAAAAGCAAACAACATAAGCTTCATTATGCTCCTGTTGCTTAAGACAAAAAGTTTTTTGTGCTGGGGTTTTTCTTGTGAAAAAATTAAGAGTGCGTTGCAATTCTTTTCTTTACGAATTTGGATAGTGAACGGGGGACAGTAATGTAGTTTGGTACTTTTTCTAAACTGTTTTAAAGTAAGCAATTTTGGACCAAAAATTATAATACAAATCATATATATGTTTCATAATTTTACACACGAGAAAACAACTGAAGATAAAGTGTATTTAATACTCAAAATGGATGGACGTAGTTCTAGGTTAATAAGATAGAACATTTAATTTCGAAAGAGATAAAATAACATAGAACTTTTGAACAGGTCCGATAGTACGAAAGGAATATACAAAAAAATGTGCTGAATAATCAGAAAAAAAGTAAAAATACAACTTACAATTAAATAGTTTATTTAAAAAACCAGTCAAGCGAACAATTTTTTATTTTGAATAAATCAAAGAAAACTTCTTAGCAATCGTAAAATGATTTTTTTATCCTGTGAAAGCCCAGCTAGCATAGGCTGTTTGCTAGACGATTATGTTTAATATACAACTCCTAAAAGAATCTTCTAATGATAATCTGACGAAAAACAATAACAAAACTATCTAAATTTATTTTACTACTTTTTTATAAATTTTAATCTTGGAATGAACCTTTTTCCGACTCTCTGTATGAGTCATATAACAATTGCTGAGATACCTAAATAAGAGCGTTTTTGAAACATGAAAATTATATTCCCACTAAAATTTCAATAAAACAAACCGACCTAAGGATCTGCCAAATAAGATTTTCCAACAGGATGGTGTTGAATTCGCGACCTTAAGGTTTGTTTCGTATAACTTGTATGAAAATTAGAAGTTCTGACATGAAAGAATCGCTTGATATTCTTATATTGGTAGCTCAGTTATACGGCTGAGCATTTCACGAATTCTAGAATAATCCCTACATGAGTCTCATACGATTCTTGACATGCGTTCTGAAAGACTCGTTAGATAATCTTTACACAAGTCTTAAACAATTCCCTCTACGAATAAAAAAAAAGCGTCTTTAGCTGTGTTGTAGAAGTATCTTGCAGAGGAACCAGCTCGTGTAACAGTTAATCACGTGCGAGGAATCTTGTACGATTAAAAAATGCGCTCGTGGAATATCAGAAACGTTTTCCTTGAGAATCCCAGTAGACTCATACTAACTGGGAGTGGCTATATTAAAAGTAACCCAGCTAGCATTTTCAATCGTCTAGGAGTCTACTGGGAAAATCATGAAGAGTGTTTTTTGGATCGTGGACGAGCTCATTGTAGACGATTCCTCGCACGAAACTGTTACACGTAGTGATTCGTATGAGAGATTATTCCACAACATAGCGAAAGACGCTTTTATTAATCATAAAGGGAATCGTTTATAATGTATGTAGAGGTTATCTAACGAATCTTTCAAAAAGCATGCCAAGGGTCGTTTGAGACTCATGTTGGGATTATCTTACAACACGTGGAATACTCAGCCGTATAACTGAGCTACCTATCAACCGTCTTTATCATGTCAAAACTTCGAATTTTCATACAATTTATAAGAAACAAACCTTAAGGTCGCGAAATCAACACCATCATGTCGGAAAATCTTTACAGTCGATTTGTTTTATTGAAATTGTATTGGCAATATAATTTTCATATTTCAAAAATGCTCTTATTTACACAGAAAAAAATGTTTTATCAATTAAAAAAATGCTTTAAAAAGTATTTAAAATTAATTAATGTGATAATTGAATCAATTATTTTTTTAGTTGAAGGAAAATTAAAAATTTATTTTTAATCTAATTAACATTTTAGTTGCTATAATAATAAAAAATAAATTTTCAATTAAAATTTTAATTAAATAACAAAAAATCTTATTGACTTTTTTCGTTAAAAAGTAAAATAATTTAAACATGTAGAATTGTTGTAAGGAATTTTCAATATTTATTTAAGAAAATTAACACATTGTTAGAAATGGCAAAGTTTTTTGAACACTTTTTTAATTTAAATTAAAAATATCATTTATTGAAAATATTTTTTCAATAAATGAAGGGAGACCTTTTTTTTATATTATGGAAAATAAAAAAAATCGCTCAAAAGTTTCACAGTTTCAAGTTTGCCTTCAAATCCAAAATATGCAAAAATAAGTCGATGCCATTTTTAAGCAAATTTAATGATTCGGAAATAAAATTGATCGACATCGTTCTTAGACTATCGTCAAAAAACAACTTGGCAGCATATTAAACCTTTTTTTTATTATTTTATTATACTAATTTTTTATAATAATAAACTTTATTCGATCTTTATTCTTTTGATGTATAATTAAATTTTTGAGCTTGAGGTCAGAATTTTAATTTATTTTAACCAATATTTCGGCACTCCTTTGTGTGCCTTCTTCAGGGTTCTTCTTAGTTATTTTAACAAAATCTAACAATATTTTAGTAACAAATTTAACAATATACAATATTAAAGTCCTTTATTTACTTAAATATATAAAGCAAAAATAAAAAAAATTAAAAATAATGCTTAAATAAAAAGTTCACGAAGAGCAAAGGGGTCCATAAGGAAATGTATTTTAAGTAACCGCTTGAAGACAGCCAATGTGAGGCGTGCAGTATTGAGTAACCTGAATGGCGTGCTAGCATAGATGCGTCTCAGGAAGCAGGTGACAACCGTTGACAATTAGTCACTGAAGCTCAGCTTTGTTATGCCGTGTAACGGCGCCCCGACCTAGATTTGTGTTGGCAGCCCGTGACACTAGTTATTTCCAAAACTCTTGAAAACAATCAAAACATTTATGAATGGAGCTCGACCTCGTTCACATGGCCACCGAGGGCACGTCGGCTGCGGTCTATTCATTGGACCCAATTTTCGAAGACTCGATCACACATTTCGGCCGTAACGGACGCTATTTCGCGTTCAATGTAGGCTCTGAGTTCTTCCAACGTCATCGGCTTGTTGGCATGATTTGACGTAGCCCCAAAGAAAAAAGTCTAGAGGCGTCAAATCGCACGAACGAGGCGGCCAATTGACTGGTCCATTTCTTGAAATAACACGCTCACCAAACTTACTCTTCAATAAATCGATTGTAACATGTGCTGTGTGGCATCTGGCACCGTTCTGTTGAAACCATATATCGTCCAAGTCCATGTTTTCAATTCGGGCCAAAAATAGTCGGTAATCATGGCGCGATAGCGATCGCCATTAACGTGAAAACATGGCCCAATGACACCGCCGGCATACAAACCGCACCAAACAGTTATTTTTTGTGGATGAATTCATGGAGTACATGTGGATTTTCACCAAACCAATAACCCATATTTTTTTCTTATTGACGAACCCATTGAGCCAAAAATGAGCTTCGTCACTGAAGACGATTTTGCGATGGCATTCATCATACTGGCGCATCTTCTCCAGAGCCGAAAAGGAGAATGTGTACTTTACCATGATGAAAATGTTGAGTTTACTGAAAAAGAAGGAAAGTAACAGTTAGATGATCAGTGAAATAGTGCGTTCGCAAATTAAATTCAAAGTTGTCAAGTACCTATTTAGAAACCCGATATTTAAAAAAATAATATAATGTTGTACATATTGCAAATTTCGTACGAAAGAAAAATTAAAATCTAACTGTTTAAAGAGTTAATACTATTTTCATAGATATTTATTTCTTCTGGAATGCCTATTCGTAATCATACTTTCGTTCTACAGTGCATTATTCTTCCGTTGTAGGCCATTGATAAATATTCTCATAAAACTCTTAATCTTTAGCCAAGAAGGATTTTAGAGCTTGTAAATCATTTATTTTTTTCACATTTATTGGGACCTACACTATTCACGACAAAAGATTTGATTACGGCCTAGTATTACACCAGTCAAGCGCCGTCACTTTTCTTCTTTCTGCACTAAACAAGGTTTTCTCGGCTTTGCCACACCACCACATGGGGACAATTTTGTGCATTAAGCGATGGGTTTACCTTTACAAAACAGTGATCGACCAATAGCTCAATTTTGCATTTTTGTTGCTTGGCTGGTTTTTAAAATAAACGATTCAATTCTACTGAAAGAACAAATGAATTTTACAATGGAAGTCCCAAAATCAACTCAACTCATGAGTACACAGAAAAAAGTTATTTATCATATAAAAAAAATGATTCAAAAAGTATTTAAATTTAATTAATGTGATAATGGAATCAATTATTTTTTAGTTGAAAGAAAACCAAAAATATTATTTTTATTTAATTAACATTTTAGTTGTTTTGAAATAAATTTTTTAATTAAAATATTAATTAAATATCAAAAACTATTAACTGATTTTTTTCGTTTAAAATAAAATATTTCAACTTGTAGAATTGTTGTTGGGAATTGTCATGGCAATTGAATTGAAATGGCAAAGTTTGTTGATGATTTTTTTAATTAAAATTAAAAATTTTGGGATATTTTGAATCACGGGATTATTAAAAAATTTTCGTAATTTTTCGGGATTATTTTATATTATATTTATATCCAATAGAAAAAACTGTATAAAAACCAGCTTAATTTTCGATTTAAAATACCTATTTCATGCAAATATATTATTTTTTTGTAAAATATATAATAAAAAACACCTTTAATTATTAATTGATCATATTATACAGATTATATATTGTTATCCATATTTGATTATTGATTTCAGAAATTATACCATTTCCAATTTTATATTAAAATTTTCCAAATGAATTTTTAAATTGTTCAAATATACATATTTTTAAATTTTCTAGATGTATTTTGAAATTGTCCAAACATTTGAAATTTTTCCAAATATATTTTAAGCTTGTCCAAAATAATTTAAAATTTTCAAATACAATTAAAGATTTCCCATATGTATTTTAAATTAACCAAATGTATTTCAAAATTATACAAATGTTTTTTAAAAATTTCCAACTGTATTTTAAAATTTTCCATATGTATTTTAAAACAATCCAAATGTATTTACAAATTTTCCAAATGTATTTCGAAATTTTTTGATAATATATTTTTTTATTGTCCAGTTGTGTTTTAAAATTTTCCAAATGTATTTTAAAAAATTGTGTACAAGAAAACATTTGGACAATTTTCAAATACAATTGGACAATTTCAACAAAAAAAAAAAAAAAATTGGAAAAGCTTAAAATGCATTTGGATAATTTTAAAATACAAATGGGCTGTTCTTAAATTAATTTTAAAACTTTTAAAATATATTTGGAAAATACCCTGCAGAAGAACGTGGAGGTATTGACGCCTGGCGAGTGGTGCTGTACTGCAGTAAAAGTCAGTAGTGGTAATGGATACGAAATATAGACGGACGGAAAGTACAGGTAGACTACTCGCAAATATTATACTTGTTTTTTAAGCCGGCAACACTACCAAAATATACATAATTTGGAAACGCTGTTAATAGCTGTCAACAATTTTTTGGTTGTGAAATTTATGTTTAAAAAAAATTGTGTCGTAAATTTCTTTATTAAAATAATAAAGTACGTAAGAAAAAATTATAAAATGAATAAACGCACCTTTCAACGAAGTGTAGCAAAACAAAAAAATTATTATAAAAAAAGAGTATTTGATAAGTGTCGTGAAGAAATGCCAAGAGGTGAAAACATAGAAGCAAAAGTTTGTGAAAGCAGCGTTATGTGCGAAAATAACAGTCTGGCAGAAGATGAATCTTAATTGTTATTAAATTCTAGGTTTCCTGAACATAATAAGTTTTCTGAAAAACTGAACGATATGAAAGGTAAGTTTTTACAACAGATTAATTCTCAAATTATATTCAATCTAAAACCTTTAACAGATACGCTTGAACAACAACAACACAAACACAACAGTAAAATTAACAGAAAAATTAAGAGCCGCACTCCAACACGAAAATAATAAAAACCACAAACTAAAGAGCAAACAAAAGGCCAAAGAAAATCGTGCTCAGTTAAGTGTGGATGATCCTAAAGAGCCGAAAATTTAAGTTGTAAAAACAAACAAAATTGAAGCTCCTTTAAGTTTATGAATTTCATAAGTAGTTTAATTTTTAATCTTCCAAAGAAAATCGCGCTCAGCAAAGTGCAAGAATAAATTAGATTTTATTACCTAAGTTTTTTGGTTGTGAGAAAAAAAGCTAATAAAATGCGTTTCTTCCATTTTTTTTATTTTATATTTTAATACCTCATTAAATAAATAATTGAAAATAAACATATACGTTGATACAAATTAATATAAAAATCTGCATTCTTTAATTTTTCTCAATATCAATTAACCAACAAACTTCCTACTCGTGGATTGCTTTAAAGGCGATTGGTGGAAAGGTACTCCCAAAGTCTGCACTCGTGGACTACTCCGAAAGCGATAGAAAGGTGAGTGCTGGTTTTCCTATGACAGTCCAATGTTAAAATCATCACTTGAAAGCATTAACAGGGAAATGAAGAGAGAGTAGTCGCTATCGCTTGGCGAGTACTCGAACAGTAGTCCTGCACTACTAATTTTTCTGAAGGGTGCATTTAGAAAGTTTTGAAATACAATTGGAAATTATGAAGTGCAAAGTTTTAAAAGTCGTGTATATAATACTAAGTTGAGAAGAATACATCTCATTATTTCAAGAAGTTCCTTAAGAATATTAAAGCATCAAATGTTGTGTCTGACAAAACTTTTGTTTGATTTGTATTTTACAAAATTCATATTTTAATTATATATAAATCGTTTAAACTTATTTAATGGATATTTTTTATACACAAAAACTTTCTGTCATTTACAAATTGTATTGTAATTATTTTTGTTTTGTGTATTTTTTTTACAACAGGATGTATCAAAAACTTTTTTTTTTCGTCAACTAATGCACGTAAAAAATCTTTATACAAAGTATTGAAAGCAATGTTAAAATAATAAAAATAAAAAAAAAATCGGAATTTAAAATCAGAAATCCCGAGATTTGGGATTTTCCTAATACCGACAAGTCCCGGGATTTCCGGGATAGGGCTTTCCCGATTGGAAGCCCTAGCATGTACACGTAGAAAAAAAAATAAGGTTTAATATTGACAATGTTAATGCTTCTTGTTAAGCATATTATGGTTAAATATGACCATAATATGTATAAAATTACTTAAGATATGTTTAAATTTAACCATAATTTGGCCAAAACTAAGCATAATTCCGCCATAAGTTATCCATAATTTGGTCCAAATTTACCATTATATGGTTTAGTTTGAACATATTATTATGGTTATTTATTACACACCCCCACAAACCCCTTTTTAATGTGCTTTTGGTTGTTTTTTTTTTATTATTACTATTACACGTAACCTTTTACTTCTATAAGATATCCCTAATATGACACATATTTAATTGAAAGTAAAGTTAAGTGCATGTAGCCCATTTTCAAGCCCGCGAGAACATTCATCAGTGTTCTTTGAATTTTTTTGGTTTGTTCTACATTGCAAATTTTATGTTAAAGCATTAACAATTAAAAGAAAAATAATGTAAGAATTTCAAGCAAACCAAGCAAATGATTGAAAATCAATCAGCTACTACAGAGATCAAAACAAGCAAAATTTGTTTGCTTTCTAAAATATCCATATTATTTTTGTATTTTATAATATCTTAATATAGTTTTAGCCAAATTATATTTAAACATTACATTTTAAAATCTAACCATATTTGAAGTTTCAGGGATGGCAAATATTTAATGGATAAATACAAACCTAATTTTGTTATTCATAACAATATAAATTTTAAAAGAACAATAATTTATTTGTGTCTAATGCAGGCAACATTAAATGTTTTTTAGAATACCTCAAACACTTTTTTCTGCGTGTAGAAGCCGAAGTTCGAACCCTCCATTGTAAGCCCAAAAAGATCTGCTTATTCCTTGAAGAAAGCTAAATTTATTGTGGTCAGTTGCTAACTAGCTAAACCAAGGCAGTGTCATAAAATGTTTTCTAAGTTCTTCTTTACTCTTCATTATTATCATTACGAAAGTTTCCTTATAATTTGCTATTGTTAATCGTAGCTTTTTGATACTGCACATGTCTTTTAAAAATACAAAGTAAACTGGTATCTGTAACCAGTTAACCCATTATTACCCAGTACCCGAAAACGTAAACTAATTTCGCTAACGCTTGCACATATTATTTTGTGGGTTAACTAAAATATATTTGAAGTTTCAAGAAAATGGAACGATTGGTTTCTGAGATTTGAGTTGGTAAGTTTACTTACCAGTGGGCCGATATGTTTAGTGTTTTTGGAATAATACAAGAATCCAACCTCGCAGATCAAAGAACGATAAAAAGGATATTCCCCGCTTTTCAAGTCGATTTCAGTAAAAATCAATCCACCGAAAGAGAACTGACAATCAGCTGGAGTTATTACGCCATACATTGTGCTTTTGTTCACGATTCTATTAAATCTTGCCTAATTTGCTATATGTTTCTGCCTAATGGTAAGTTAAATTACAACAGTTGGAGGTATTTCAAAGTAGAAGTAAATTAAATTCAATTCTTTACACAATAAAAATAGCCGAAATGAGGGTTTAGAAACAGTTAGTACAAAACAAATTTTATTTTTTTTATTATGTATTGGATTCAAAATATGGTCTTTTTGGAACTTAGCAAAGATCCTTCCTAAACGGGAAAGGATAACAAAAAATAAATATCGTTCAAATAGTTTTCATCAAAAGCATTGATTTAAAGTATAAACCAAACAAGAGTTAGTCATACAATATACAATAGGATTTATACTTGACTCAAGTGCTGGTAAGTAAAATTACCGACTGGGCAATAATGGGTTAACCTATTATATACCAAATAGGATTAATAGATATATATTTATATATAAATATTTAATTAATTAATAGGTATCTATCGATCCAGATAAAAAAAACAAATCCAATAAAGGAAGGTACTAAATTAAAGTTTTACTAGTCATGGTTTATATAATTATTATGTAGAAATGGAGATATATTAGTATTTATTAAGTATATATGATATATATATAAATGTATAATATAAATTATTTAATAATTAATAAATTAATAGTGTATTAGACATATATTTATATACCTTTAAACTATGTATATGTATATATAAATGTATCTATTGATATATATAATGCAGAAATTACATAGTAGAATTCAAGAGCATGTGTCTCTATTTCAATTCCACAAAAATAACAATATTTCTTTTGTAAGTTGACGATAAAAAAAATTTTCTATTTAAAAAAGATAATTTTTTTGTTATTTTTTAAGCCCCAATTTTATATACGTACCATTTTTTTTTTAAAAAGAACTTCAGTACCAATTTCAGATTCCAATGAACCATCACTATCAGCAGTTCGATTATTAAATGGCAAATATTTCGTTCTGTATTTCTGTGTATTTTATTATGTCCGACAAAGTCTGCGTAAATATTTCTGTTTTCATTTAAAGCGCAAAAATTCACAGGAAGTGAAAACACAGCAGTGCTCGTATTAAAAACCCAAAAAAAATTTATATACAAAACAAACAAAAAAAACTTATATTCAGAAAAGATTGTCATCATATGAAAAATGTAAAAACGTTTGCAATTTGACACATTTTTCGAAAGCTTATAAACTGTCTTGTAGTTTTTGGCTGCTTTTTTTTATTTGCAGAAACCCAATAAAAAAAAGGTTTCTGTATATCAATATGTAGATGAAAGGATGATTTTGGTTTTTAAAAAAATGTTTTTCAAGTAAAATATTTACAAGTTCTTCTGTAAGACTAAGTGGCCATATGTTGAAATAAATAAGTATTTTTTAAATAAAAGTTTTTCTTCTGAGTTAAGTAAACTTTTAGTTCTTTCACTTTTTATAATTTTGCATGCTTGTTTTTTTAAACTTATTTAAATTTTGGCATATTTTTATAAATTATTATGTATTTTCTCTTCAGTAATATGATGTGAATATTTGCGTTTTTATTAAAAGCTTTTTGAAGTTTACTAATAACCCAGCATTTAGCAGATAAATTCTGGAAAAAAAATTAATTATATTCAATTTGAGTTTTTCGATAACAGGTAGAATTTGGTTTTTGTTTATGAGTATTTCTTAAAGTTGGTTTTTTAAAAGAAGAATTTAGACTTTTGTTATATATTGTATGGCCATTAAAACGAAAGATTGTGGAAACGAACTTTATTTAATTAAACAATTAACATGTTCTGAAAGAACACTTTAAAATGATTTGAGCAGCATTGTTGGTAAAGGACTAATAACATGGTTACCGGTGACAATATATATGGCTTAAGTAACCATAATATTTTTAAAAAAGTTTCGTTTTGTTGCAGCTGACCATTTCTCTGCGAAGACATATGTATGTATGAAAATATAAGTTTGGGATTGTGATCAAAATTGGGCGGATTATACAGAAATCGATAATGCAAATTACGCAAAGTTAACTCTAATAATACAATCACGAATGAACAACTTCAATTTTATAAACATTCCTGAAGTTGAAAAGCAGAACTGTCAAACTAAAATACACCAAATACAATTTCAAAAGCTGTAATGATTTTGGATCAGAATAAATTTGTGTCTGATATAATAAAATTAAAATCGAAAAAAAGTTTTAAAATTTCTTCAAAGATATTTTGCACAACTGACCACATGTTCCAGCAATCGTACATTTTTCAAATCTGTCAAAAATATTAGCAACGATCTATTCAGGTGCTATGAACAAAGTCCCAAAAGCAAGAATGAACTAATTTTCCAATTTATACAGCGAATAACAACATCGACTTCTAGGGAGTTTGTAAATTTTTAAAACCTATGTAGAAATTTTTCATTCCGTTTGTCATGTATACAATATTGATGTTAGACTCTTTAACTTATATATATTACGGGTGCTTTTAAATAGCGAAGTTGATTTAACGGTATCCATGTGTCCTTTGAAATGTGTTTTCAGATGACAATATATATTTTCTTTGGTTTTCTTTGATTGTTTTACATTTATTTAAAAAAAAAGGTATTTATTAGTTTGCTTTACAAAAATTTGACGAGCAAAAGGTTAGTTTCGGTTAGTTTGCAAACAAACTTGCTGCAAATGGAGACTAAGACTTGCATCAACTACAAATTCCACGCTTTCGAGCCCCTTAATTAAAAGTATTATTCTTTTAAGCCCACTGGAGCTATGCATGGTGAATTTCAGCCAATAACTGTGCTGAATCTTGTTGAGGTAATCAAGTACGTTTCATCATTTAAGGCTTAGCCAGAGAAAGTGATGCCAAAACGCTGGTCTCCCGCGATTCCGATCAGCTAGAGCCCATGAAACTTAAATTTCAGAAAATAATATGTCCGCATACAAAGCGGATATATCAAGTATGTTTGCAAATACAATATTTGGCCATCGATTTGTTTTGAGTTTTGTGCTGTAGGAACCAACCATTTGATCAGCAGTTTCTACAAACTTGACCCTGACATGTAAGTGCACCTGGACACTGCAAATCGAGTTGGTCCTGGCTGGGTTGAGATAATATTCTCAGCCGTTGCTTCAATAGGCTCAGGTAATGGAGTGGCACTCTAAGCTTTAATTTAATTTTGGAGTCACTGATTTTTGGAAATGTTTCTTTTATTAATAAAAATCCAACACCATTTTGATCCATTGCCTTCACGAAAACTTACATCAGGCCAAATTTTTTAAATTTGTATTCCCTATAGTAAGAGATTATCTTGTAGGCTAATTTTCCCTCAAATGCTGGTTTATTTCTATATCTACTGTCCCATTGACAAAGAAAACTACCTAACAACTATACCTTTAAATTCTTGACGTAAAGTTTAATTCCCTTGATTAAACGTGTAATTCAGTTGATAAAATTTTTAATTGAAACAGATTTTATTTTTGATTAATGCTTTAATTGGGGCAAAAAATTTTATGTGTTCTCTTAAGCCCCTCAAGATCTTATTGCCAGTTCTTTTTATTCCAAGTCCTACCAGCCCCAATCTCTCTATCGCATTTCCATATCTGCCTATAATCGGCCGCAGAACTAGAACGTCGAGAATAGTACTCTGTTTAAGTATTCATGATGCCAGTATTAATAGTTCTTCTACCAGCCATAAAATCTGCTTTCAACTGGGGCTCAGAAGCGATTCTCTCTTTTAAATAAGAAAGTAGTACAAATTTTTCCTGTTACAAAATTTTGTTGACTAGTGTAATAATACAGAAATCTTTATTGACATGGAACATTAAAATAATAAATTTCTTAATTTTTTTCATATTATACAAGTACACAATAAAATATTTTCAATACTTTTCGTTTTACGAAATAAAGGTCACACTGGACATTCTAGAGACATGTTAGAAAAAATGCAACATCCATTAAAATTTCTCTTTTATTGTTATTAATTAAAAAGAAAATAAAGTCTATTGTAAAAGCACAAACAATAATTTCTAAATTAACATATTATAATATGCCTGTCCCTTTAAATGCAACAGGTTATCCTACAAGCAATAATACAAGAAAAAAACTACAAAATACAGGCAGACACTTGCACAGTAACATTATACACACATAATCACTCAGATACAAGTAGATAATTTACATTATCATAGAAAGGCTTTGTAGTATAAGTGCAACATAAAAACTAGCAACAATTGATTGATTGCCACAATAAGCACTGCAACAACAACTACAGCAAAATTAAAGAGCTTTACATTTTTTTTTTCATTTTAACAAAAAAAAATAATAAAATTTGGGATGCATTAAAATGCAAGCAATAAGTCATAGATACAAAAAAATTCTTTTAAATTGAACATGATTTCAATGAATTTCTTAACAACAAAAACTAATAAAATTGACAAGTAAACAAATGTACGGAAGAGTATGAGTATAGAAAAAAAGACTTTCATACAAACAATTTTTTTTTAAATTTTATTCGACAAGGAAGGAAAGTTTATTTTCTCCTACAACAAGATACATTATTTATTTTTAACAAATATTTCTTTGATTTTTTATATGCCAAGAAAACGAAGGTGTTTTCTTTAGATACGCATTTCAATTGCCATGTCAAACATAATTTAAGAAATTGTTTTATAAAAAAACATTTTTTTTTTTCTTTATAAAATCATATAAAAAGAAAGCTTATTAAGGTGGAGCTCTTATACACCTTGATATAAAAAAAGATATAATTTGTCTGTTACTTTTTATAAAAAAAAAATTAATTGTCGCATTGACTATCATAAGAAATAAATTGAGAAAGTATTCTTTGCAATCATAAAGTGAAAAATTTTATGGAAGTAAATAAATACTGGAATTGTTTAAATTGTTTTAAAGGCTCGTGCTTCACCTTTTAACCCGCCATAAGCAATCACAACGGTGCAGAGTTTACATGTTAAGCCATAATTTCCGTTCATAATTTTTCTCTTATATCCACTTAGAAATAGCTTAAGCTACTGCAGCAGCCATACGCTTTTAACTTTATACGTTTGTATGTACGTGTAGTATGTATGCAAAAAAAAAAAAAAAAAATATACTGAAAAGTACACCATTAATTTGACAACAATTCACTCAAGATTAATTTCAAACTCATGAAAAAAAGTAAACAAATTATAATCATTAAATAGAAGAAGGAATCCTAGTCGTAATAGCTTAAACATTTATGGACCACTAAATGGACAGCGCAGTCTTAAGTCTGAACTCAACTTTATTAAAGACATACACGTATTTATAAACTAAAATTAGTTAAGAAAAATTTTAATTTGTGTAAAAAATTCCATATGTAAAAATGGCATTTTGTGCAAAAAATACTATTCTGTTTAACGTTTCATATTTAATATACAATCAGATAATGGTATTTAGTATAAACTAATTTAATTTTTTTTTATTTTTTTTTTTGGTAAAGAAAAATTTTAATTTGTGTTAAAATAAAATTAAGTGTAAAAAATTGCAATTCGTGTAGGAAAAGACATTTTGAATTTTTGGTAAAAAAAAAGTTTCCACGATATACTGCGACCTCCATTTCTCATTTTCGATTTTTTCAACAGGCAATATTTATACATTGCAGTCTTTATAACAGCAACAATTTTTAAAACATAGTCAAAATAAGTACAGTATAACTTTTTTTATTCATTTCAAAAGTTTCTGACTTCCTGTGCTCCTTGTTCTGAAATTTAGTTTTATCAAAGTTCTCCACAGAAAATAATAAAATTAACTTCAATTAAAAAAGTTTTGAAGTTAATAAAAAATTAATTAAATTTGCACCAGTAAACAAATTAATTGTATCAATTAAACATTTAGTTCACTTAATTAACGTTCAATTCACTTGATTGATTGTTTAATTCACTTGATTAAACGTTTAATTCACTTTATTACATCTTTAATTAAAACTGCTTTTACTTTTGATTAATGCTTTAATTGGTAAAAAATTTGCGAGAAAAATATTTTTCACAACATTTTTTACCCGTTAGTGCTGTCTCAGAAACGTTTGATTGCTACTAACAACACAAAACTAAATATTTTTTTTATTTTACACGTTATGTGTGTTCTTTTTTTCAGAAGCGTATATAAGTAAAGTAATTGGATAATTTTATTATTTGACAAGAAAGTTGCTTGCTACTACGTCACTGTTTCATCATGAAGACGGTTTTTGTACCCACACCACAATCGCAATGTGTTTGTGCCGATATTTGTAACACCTTAAAATATTGGTCCTAGATCCACCTTTAACCCATTTTATCCCAAGCCATCTTCTAGTCATCAGATATTAATAAAAATTGTAAGATGTGATGTAATATAATAAATTACTATTATTATTATTAATAAAATAGTTGAGCAAAACAAGTACAAACACACTATTTTTCACAGTAAAGTTTTACTGTACTTTACATAAGTATATTGTCCTACTGTTCGAATAATGGAATGCATTTATGTGAAAAAACGAAGCACCAAAAACCTAAACTTTGGATTTGCTTTCTAACTATTTTATAAATCCACTATAAATTGATGAGATGAAAGAAAAATATTCGTTTACATCGTGACTAGGGTATTCATTTAATCGAGCTTTTGCTTTAATCGGTTAATCCGCTTGATTCATTAACCGATATTTCGGTTTAATCGGCTAATAATAGGTTAATTTTGTAACTAATTGGTTAACCGATTATTAAAGTTTTTTTTATAAATTATGTAATTTCAATATATAAAATACATAAATTATTTATTATTTGGAGTTTATTAGTAAAAAAAAACATTACAAAACAAACAACAATTCTTAACTGAAATAAGCAAACAAAAAAATAATTCATAAAAATCTTATACATATTTTTTAATAAAAACATAAATATTATGTACTTATTAAAAAATAAACTGTAAGATAATTTTATCAGTTATTAAAATAGTTTAAAGATACCTTAAAAAATAATCTTTTAGAAAAATGTTAGGACTTAAGCGGTTATTTTCTTTACTTTTGATTAAACTTGACTTGAACAAATTCTTTCACTTCTCGTTGATGTTGGAGAAATCGGAAGCAATCCATAATACAGAATATCTAATTTTTAACTCTTCTAATTGTTACGGTTAATTTTGTTAAAAGATTTATATCGGCAAATATGAAAATAAACAAATAACTGAACACATACGGCCATGTTATGAAAATCTAAATCCCGTGAAATTGAAATCGGTATAGATTTTCAATTGAATTTTTTTTAAAAATGAGCGTAGCGATTCCTGATTTCAAAAGTAGTTTAGGTAGCGGAAGTTGGTCTTCAAAAATGAGATATAGAACAGAACATATTTTTATGAACTTTGAATATGGTAGAGTTTCCAAAATATGTTCGATTTCAATTCCATAACATTCCCAATACATATAACAAGTACGGAAACACAAAGCTGTTGACAGCAAACATCTATTTAAAATGAAGATCACTAAATACTTTCTTTTCTATGAAAAAATATATTCTTAGCACATACCTTTTGTATATGAGACGAAACAAATAATTAAAGACACAATAAAACGTGTTATACTACTAAAAAAAATTAAAAATTTCGCTACATCGGTTAATCGATTGCAATTAACCGGCTTAAGCGTTAATCGAAAATAGCCAAATTTAAATTAACCGATCAGTTAACCGGATAGTAATTAATCGGTTGAATTAACCGAATGAATGCCCTAATTGTGACCAAACACAAACTAATTCACATTTTCCGTCGAGACATTATTTTTTTCAAAAAACTTAAACAAACAACACGCAATAAATCAAAAATGTATTACTAAAAAAAATAACGGCTTTTTAGTTTGTTAGGTGACTACCTCAGTGTTACTACAGCATACAAATAATTACAATCGAATTCACACAACATAAAATATGAGTAATAAAAGTAACTGTTCCTAAAATGGAACGCTAGGATGATACGGGTTAAGTTTATCGATCGAATCAGAATCCCTTTCTGAGTCGATCTAACGATGTTCATCCGTTCTCCCGGCTGGCTGGCTGTCGATTGAAACTTTGTGCGTAAAGTAAAAGTTGCAACTTTGAAATTAATTTGATGAAATTTGGTACATTGCAAATAGGGAGAATCGGTTCATAATTTCTCATAACCCCCATACAAGCTTCTTTTCAGATTAGGGACTTTGTACCAATAAACCATCATATCATGTTGGAATTTAGAATCATTACGCCCAAACTTATTTTACTGCAGTCTAAATCAGCTTACTAAATTATATCGTAATCGGTCCAAATTTGACCATGTCTCTCATTAAAATAGTATGTATTCCCAAAACTAGCTTTTAATTACATAACTTCTTTATAAACATAAACATTTACGACAATATCTTTCACGGCAGCTACTATGTCATGACAAAATGTTAGGCTGGTAGGTTCAAAATTAACCAGATGTCTCTTATAAATCTCCATCCTCAAATCACTTAAAGGAAAAAAATATCTTTTGTATGAGGATATCTAAATAACTTTCGACGTAGCGAATATTTACATGAATTTCAGCCTCATAGCCAATTATAAGTCAATTATTTCCCATGCGCTCACTCTTGAAAAGTGGTTTTTAATACAGCAGTGTACGGTACAATATATTCAGGCTTGACCGACTATACTTTCTTACTTGTTTACAGTCAGTTTTTTGTTTTATCTAACTTTGTAAGATTTTTTTTTAATAAAAATATATATATATATATATATATACAAGTTAATTTTGATCAATCTGTTTATGTAAAAATATATGAAATATTTTCTTTAAATATATTTTCATTAAGCCAAGTATAATAGACAATGATCCATCATTGTAACTTTCGGTAATTACAACATGTCAGATTTTTTCGAGTTGCGAAAATCGCACCCACTCTGTAATATAATAAGTGTAAACTTAATTCTTGTCTAAAAGAATGACTTTTTATATATTTTTATGTAAAACAATGTTTTTTTTGTAGGAAAAAAAATTATATTTTGTGTAAAACAAAACTTTTTTGTCAATAGTGACTTTTTCTGTAAAACATGACTTTTTGTGTAAAATGTGACTGACTGTGTAAAAAGTGTGTCTTGAGAGGTGAACTGTTGTGCAAAAAATTTCTTTTTGTGTAAAATGTGACTATTTGTGTAAATTGTGACTTTTTGTGTAAAAATGGCTTTTTTGTGTAAAAATGGATTTTTTGTGTAAAATATGACTTTTTGATTAAAAGTGAATACTCGTGCAAAATGTTAGTTTCTGTGTATAAAGTAACTTTTTTTTTGTTAAAAGTCACTTTTTGGGTAAAATGGGGTTTTTGTGTAGAATGTGACTTTTTGTGTAAAATGTGACTTTTTGTGAAAAATGTGACTTTTTGTGTAAAAAGTGACTAGTTGTGTAGAATGTGACTTTTTGTGTGAAAAGGGACTTCTTGTGTTAACTGTGAATTTTTGTGTGACATGTGACTTGTTGTGCAAAAATCGACTTTTCATATTAAAAGTGAATTTTTGTGAAAAAAGTTTCTTCTTGTGTAAAATGGGACTTGTTGTGCAAACTGTGAATTTTTGTGTAAAAAAAGACTTGTTGTTCAAAAAGCGGCGTGCTATATGAGAAGTGAATTTTTGTGAAAAAAGTTTCTTCTTGTGTAAAATGTGACGTTTTGTGCGAACTGTGACTTTTTGTGTAAAATGTGACTTGTTGTTGTAAAAATTGATTTTTGGATAAAAATATTATATGCATAAATTTGACATTTCGGGTAAACAAATTGTCAACGCGGTTTTTGTGTAAAAATTCTAATTGCACAAAAGGAAACATTTTTTATAACTTTTCCTGTAGAAACTTAATTTTGCCAAAAAAAAATAATTCCATTTTTGTAAAAAATATTATTTTTGAATCCTTCCCAAATTCCCAAAAATACTTAAGTAAACACCACAAAAATATAGCAGCAAATTGGTATCAAACGTGATTCTTAAATAATGCAGCAGCATTTATTTCTGCATTTTAGTTGTAATCCAAAGAAAAGGATTGTTTTTATTATTACGTGACCAATAATTGCCATAATTCCAGTAACACGATTTACTCTTTTTTGTTTTGTCTTTATAATAGTAAAGACAAAACAAAACTTTTTATTACCAAAATTTTTACAGGTGTCTTTGGAGTTCTTTTTTTATATTTTGCTACGTACCATTAACAACTTTGTGTCAATGGGAGTTCAATGTGTAACCTTTTTGGTTGTTGTTTTTATTGCTGTGTGGTTATGCCAACAATTCTTAAGCGTTTAAAATACCAGAAAGCAAACAAAAAATGTAATAATATATATTTTTTGTTTATTTGTTTATAATTGCTGTTGATTTTATTTTTATTTGCGCAAAGTGTTTTTTTTTTGGTTCATTGGCTTTTTTATTTTTTGCTTAAAGCAAACTTTAATTCAGGTACAAACAGTTTGTGTCTATATGCATATTTGTTTACGAGTATTTACTTTAATCTTTTTTTGTACAAAGTTTGTATTTTTCTCGGTTTGTCATTTATGCAAATCGTGACTTTGTTACGTTTTACGGTAGTACATGCCACCAATATAACAGTCATTCAATCACTCACCCAATCATTCATTCACTCAGTAACTTATTCTGTCACAACTTGTATTTTGGTTCCTTTTGTGTCGTATTTTGGGAGTGTATGTAGTGATTTGTATGTTTACATGTATGTTTGTATGTAAGTGTATTGAATTTTATGTTTATGTCTGCACAATTTTGACCCGTTTTTTATATTTTGTAAATTGATTAATGAGGATTTATTGTCAAAAAAAATAAAAACTTTAAGACAAGTTGAAATCATTTTGGATGAGAGAAATTGGGAATATTGCAGTGTGTCAGAAGCTGATAAATTAAATTCGTTTTGTATAAATGTTGCTCAGTAAAAACTTGAAGTTTTTGCAGTTCAAAATATTGACGAAAGAACTGTGAGTCCAACTTTGAGTGGCAACCCTTTTGTTTAATTCACTAAAAAAGATATTTTTTCTAATGTTCTAATGCTGATTTAAGCCCGGTGATCAGGGCACTGGTTGCAATATTAAGGATAATTTGATGATTGTTGCTGCATGTGCTAGGACAGAGACTGTTGAAATTAGTAGAAAATCATCCAGCCTCTATACAAGTTATAACTTTTTATCTATCATTCCAAATATGCATATTAAAATCCATTAGAAAAGGTATATAATGGTTCAATCAGACGTAACATAACCTTCTTCTTCTTAAAATTTAAATCAACCTAGATTACTACGTCTTGGGTAAAGAATCAACAGAGAGGCAATATGGACCTCGAGATTCTCGCATGATTTCTTTAATATCTTAAATTGTTTGACATACATATGTACTTCTGGGAGATGACTTTTTGCATTTTTTGTAAATATGAAAGCTCCAGTTCCAAAATCTTGTAAGGCATGGAAAAAACTAAGAAAACGATTTTACTTTTTCGCCATCGTGAAAAAATTCCACGCACAAAATGCATTAAAGTTTTGTATGTACTATGTTTGTTTTATTTATTTTTTGTGTGGCTTTTTTATATAATTTTGCTTTTAAAATCGTTACCCAACATTTTGAGAATTAATGAATTCAAGGGCAGATTCGCTAATTTGGCTTTTGTTGTTCTTCCTGACTATCACGAATTATTACAACCGATTTGTGACTACATGGTTTGCAACGTAGTTCTCTGATTATTGCTTCCACAACAATGATTATGCAGCTCTAAGTCAATCGCTTAAAAATTTCGCAAAAGCACTCGAGTGCTTTTTCAGACATCAACAATTACAAATATGCAGCTCAGCAATATATGCGCAGATCGTAATAAAGGGTGTTCCAACCCTAATGCACGATGTTAATTGTGAGTCACAACCTTAACGTCAAGTTGTTTTCCTTTTACGAAAATGGGCGTTAACAAAAATCATTGCGTGACCTTGGTGACTTCAATGGATTCGTCAACAAGCAGAATTGCCGCATTTGGGTAAGTGAGAATCCACGAGTGATTGTTGAAAAGCCGATGCATCCACAGAAAGTGACCGTTTAGTGCGTTTGATGGGCTGGCGGCGACATCGGCCCACACTTCTTCGAAATGAGGAACAAGTCTACGTCAATAATCCAAGAAAAATTCAAGAGCTAAAGGAAGCGCTGATTCGGCACATTAACAACATTTAACCTCAAATATGTCTTAGAGGCATTGAAAATATGAACCATCGGGTAGAGGTATGGCACCGAAGCCGTGCCGAGCATTTTGTCGATATTTTGCTTCACACATAATTGTCATAGATCTTTCCATCATAATATAAAAAATTTAATATAATTCTCTGAAAACTTTTTGTTTTATTTACAATTAACATCGTGCATTTTAGTTGGACCACCATTTACAAAAGAAGTATAAGACATTTATCCTCCTTGTGACGGAGTATAACGTATCCTTAACTAAAAATCTCTTTCTGGTAACACCTAGTTTTAATCTCTTAGTGCTATTAATTTAATCTGTATTTAAAAAAAGCAACAGTATGTTCAAAAAAAAACTTCAATGCATTTGGTACGTAAATTTCCTTCACCAAAGTGGAAAATAAAAATCGCAGTTCTTAGTTTTTTTCAATGCTCTATATGATTTTGGAATTGAAGGATGTCGCTTAAAAATTTACCTTTCTTCATTTTCAAAGTTATCTAAAATTTTGCGAAATGTGTTTTTACAGAAGTAGAAAATGTTTATTCTTATGGCCGAAATGTGCTTGACCTTATCTTAAAACAATGTAAATGGTGTTATTTTGAGGCCTGGTAGAACTTAAAAAAGGTTTAGATGTCAAACGAACTGTTATACTACTCTCACTTTTTGACGTTTATGATCAGTATACTCTGGGAAATAATCATGAGCAGATTTTCGCTTGAACACCGCTATGAAATTTTCTTTAAATATTAGTCATTGATTTGTGCAACTTTTAGACGACTTCGTGATGTTATTGGGATTTTTTTTAACTACGATTAGGCAATTTGGCTGCATATAGAGTGCCAAGCCGTCCTCTATATGTCGAAAATAAATCCGGAGCTGGCGTTACGGTCAATGGAGATCATTACCGCCCAATGATATTTTGTTTTAAAAAATATGGATTACATTGATCCGGGCGTGATGTTTTTTAATCAGAACGGTGCTACTTTGGCCCCACGGCAGTCAAGAATGAAAAATTATCAATAAATTTTATTTAATTTCATGTTGTAAAATTCCTAATAAAAATTCCTTCCTAAATAAAAATAATTTAATGAAAATTAAATTTAATGAACTTTAGCCTAATTAAAGATATGAAAATTTGGATTGAAAACCATAAAACAGTTCAACAAATAACCACAATACTAATTATTGTTAGCAGCTAAGTCACGTGCTCTATGTTTACAGTTGTCCATCAAGTTGTGCTAAAAAAGGTCAACGAGAAAAAAAGAAAGACAAAAAACAGAAAAATGTACTTTGGACTTGAAGAAGAATTCTTGACAAAAAGTATG
Source organism: Pollenia amentaria (assembly GCA_943735925.1). Lineage (NCBI taxonomy): Eukaryota > Metazoa > Arthropoda > Insecta > Diptera > Polleniidae > Pollenia > Pollenia amentaria. The sequence goes on along the minus strand of OX031007.1, from coordinate 177,240,158 downwards.
AAAAGCAAAAGTAAGGAGCTACATGTAAATCAGTTAAAATAGATAATCATTCAAAAACAAATTTATTGGTAGATCGAAAAAAGCTATTGACTGTCAGCCACCTTCAATGACGGTGAGGGTATAACGGCAAAGATCTCTGAATATATAGTGTGGTTACTATCGAAACGCGTCAGATCAACCTGTCCGTGAACGTGGGTTCGCCCCCCACGGCAGTCAAGAATGCAAAATTATCAATAAATATGAAAATTTGGATTTAAAACCATAAAACAGTGCAAAAAAACAACCACAATACGTACTAATTGTTGGCGATAATTTGACTTCGACAAAGGACCAGTCCACTGGCCATTTTTACTGTTTACAAATTTTTAACTAAATAATACTTTTAATTGGTAAGTGTGGCATTTTGATAAGTTTCATAATATTTATAAGATTTGTTTTAAACAATTTTCATATCGGCTAATGTGGAATAACTGAAGGTGGGTATTGTGGAACCCTATTCCACCAAAAGCCATGAACGCTGTGGAATAATTTTTAATGAATTTTTACTTATATACAACAAGTTATGCCAAGAAGGAAGTCTTATATTTTAAATTAATTAAACTATAAAAATTATATGCTAAATTGAATTTGTTTTTTTTATTACTATTTGTTTCTGGTAATATGAAATAGTATTCCATATTACCCATCAGGGGGGTTCAATATTACCCTCCAATTTTTCAAATCACTGTTTTTGAGGTACCTCAGATTTTTTATTAATAACTTTTTTAAGTATTAAGAAAATATAATTTTTGTGATGAACTTATTAAGGCACCCGATTTAGAAACACATACTTACTAGTCCGATGAAGAGATGTCTTATACGTTTTTGAAGATTGCTAAAACAAAAATAGGGGTTCCACAATACCTGAAGTTACTCTACAGTTCTATCGGGCTTAAAAGAAACACCCTTTTTAAAAGCCCAGTTCTAAAAAATTAATTTATAATCACTCCACAATAGTGGGGAGGGTATTATGTGTTTGTGCTGATATTTGTAACACCTTAAAATATTGGTACTTTAAGCATACGGATTGACTCAGAATCACTTCCGGAGTCGATCTAAAGAAGTACGTCCGGCTGGCTGGCTGACTGTCCATGTAAACTTTGTGCGCAAAGTAATGGGTCGCAGTTTTGGAGATCATTTCATGAAATTTGGTACATGGTTTTTGAGGTAACAAGGACCAAGCCCATTGAAAATGGTGAGAATCGGTCCAAAGTTTTACATAACTCCCATACAAGCTTCTCTCCGGAATACAGTGTTTGTGTACATAAGCTCTCTGATTATATTGGTATTTAGATTAAATTTGGTCGAAACTTATTTAATTGTAATCTAAATCATCTTACTAAATTGTATTGGTCGTTGCCATGACAAGTGTTTATTATTTGACCACACAACTCTCATACAAAAACTACTCCCAAAAATGGCTTTTAATCCTTAAATGCATGATATTTTATTTTTGGTAAAAAAAATTTTAATCAATTGGAAAATTAATGTAGTTAAGGGAAAAAATAAAATTTTTACCACCATATGCGTATTTTCTTTTAATTTTGAGAAAAACATACTGGTGTATATCTACATCATCATGCATAATCATTCCTTGAATTCTTATAATGAACTACAAAGAAAGTTTACATATTTCAAACATTTTTTTTAATTATTTATAAATAATATTATAAAGTATTGAAATTAAAAAAAACGGTTATTTTTTGCATTTAAGCGTAAATGCACCTTGCATTTCTGGCCGTGCATTCCGGTATTTTGCTTCGCAATCTGCGCGTTTAATTGTGAAGTTATCCGCTTTTGTTAATTAATCATTTTAATTTATTTATTTTTTGGGTCAATCCGGCGGCTTTATCTTAGCGTAAAAGCTAAGCGGAAATAAACATTCCGCCTTCCGCTTAGGTGCGGCTCTAAGATTTTGGGTACGGCTGTAAGATTTTGTGCTTATATTCATTAATATTTGTGAGAATAAAAATGATTTTTTTGAAAATTTTGGGTTACTTTGAAGAGGCTACAAAATCAATAAGCAAAGCCACTGCTCCATTGTCTGACATTATTCCTCTAGTAAACAGTCCTCGAACATTATAAGAAAATATAATAAAAGAATAAACTAAGATGGACAACAGCTCAGAGTCTATGGAAAGTCTACTCCTTAAAACTATAATGCTTAATTGTTGATTTGAGAGATTCGGGACAGCCTTTTCCAGCACTTTCACTTATTTATTTTCTGTAGCGAAACTAACTGCCTGTTTAACGATTTCGAGCGTTAACGTTCGCATAGAAAATAACATTTAAAACCAAAACTAGTTTTAAAATTTTGTTGTTGTTTTAAATGAAATTTTCTATGCGAACGTTAACGTTCGAAATCGATGAACTGGCAGTAAGTGTATTATTTATATAACTCAGTACATAAAATTCTTCAATAATAGCCTTTAAGTAGATTTATGATCTTCAATCTAAAAAAAGGGAAATACTTTAAATTCAAAAAACGTTATTGCTTTAAATAAAAAAAACACATGTATTAAATTCTTATTGGGTTAGTAATCAATGCAAAAACGAAAAAAGTGTTGTTACCAAATAATGTCAACATATTGCCAACAGGAATTAAATATACAAGTACAATATAGAATTTTTCGAAAAAAAAATAAAAAAGAACTACCCACAAAAAAACATACATATTTGTCATATGAACCTATAAAAAATCGATCAATTTTTCATACCTTTGAATAATATTCGACAACCTACAACAAAAGCTCTCTTGACAACTTTTAAGACCCTTAAATTTTTAATTTTTATTTTTTATTTTATTTTACAGGTTGTTAAACACACTCAAGTGTAGGTAAAACAGCCAACGATCGAGTGAACGTGTGAGTAAGTGAGATCAAACAAAAAGCAAACGATATTTGCCGCCAAAGTTGATGTTGCTATTGCATTTTACTGCCACAATACATGGCAAAAATATACAACAACACATTGATAGATATTGCCACACAGTTATGAATGCTGTTGCATGTTCATGTAAATTTTATACAAAACATTTAACATGTTCTAATTTTTATGTTTCATTTGCTTTATAGTTTTATGTAACTTATAAACCAAAAACAGGGAAAAATATATGAAAACTACAAAATTATGATTTTTATAAAAAGGTATTGGTACTTTTTCATTTTGTCCAGGCATAAAGCCTGTCTTAGCGCTTTTTATAAAGAAAAAGTTTGTTTTGTGCTAACACACAGTTTCTTGTGTGTATGTTTAATGCAAACCAATCACGTCAATTTTTTTTTGTCTCACTAATTTAAACAGGCCTTTAAAAATTTTATCTTTAAACACCAGCAACAATCGGGCCGTGAAGAAGGAGGGAAAACGTTTGCAAAAGAGAAATGTAAAAAGTAAAACGCATATGAATTGGTTGTAAATTCAAATTGCGTTTACACAGTTAAAATGCGATCAATACGCCCGATTTTCTTACTTAATTCTTTTTCGTGTAAACGTTGGTCAGCAATGTGCTGCAGACTAAAAGTAGTGTAATAGTACACCGTTTCCTTGGAATCATACAAGTAAATACAAATTTTTTTTTTTTGGCATTTTGCATTTATACGAGATTTATCTAAGTAAATGTCATTTCTCAGTTTAAACCCCATATGGATCCTATGGACAAAAAAAAAAAGACCCATGGCCTACCGACCAGTGATCATATTGACATTTTTTAAAAGTCCTTACGCAGCACGAAAAAAAATCTCTATTTTTCCCTACGCGTTAAAAAAAATTGTCTCTAATGATATATCAATAAAAACAAAATTAGTTGTATTAATATATATAAATTTTATTTAAAGTGGTTCCCATACTTTTGGTGATATTTTTTTTTTATAAAATTCAACTTAATGAGTCTTCTCAGATCACTGTTGAAGATGACAATTGAAAATGAAATAAAATAATGATTTTAAATATTTTAAGTTGTTTTTCATTCGTCACGTTAAATTAAAAAGAAAATTTAGAAACTGCGCTCATCAGTCGAACAAATAAAAATGTAGGCTAAAAAAGAAACACAAAAATTATTGCCAATTAATGAAAATAAATATAAATGCGAATGGGGTCTTTTTTCTTTGCGTGAACACAATAATTTTTTTTTGGTTGAAAATTGAGTTGGTTCAAATATGTAATTAAAATCTATAATGGTGCTGCTTTTGTCGGAGAAAAAATTAAAAACATTACGACTAAAAATATTTGAAATATGTGTATTTAAAAAAAATATATAATTTATGGTTGCAAAATGGCGCGGAAAACTAAAAAATGATTATAAAAACTATCATTAAATTGGTCAAAAAGGTATCAGAAACTTTAATCACATGATGACATGCTTCTTTGAGGTGATTGGTTTTCTTACGGCGAGACTATAATTTACGATCGAAATATGAGGTCATATGCGGTTATTTTACTCGAGAAGCTAACTCCTAAAATATTTCATTATGATACAAAATGCTAGCTGGGTTATATGAACATGCATACATACAGACCTGTTCTGAAAATCACGTGATTTCAAATCACATGTGCTTTTAAAATCACACGTGTGATTTTGTGGTGTTCTGTAAATCATCAATTGTCGAAAGCACAAGCAAACACAAGTTTTTAACAAGTTTAAAAAGGCGTAGCTAATTTTTTAACGCTTTTTATGTTGTTTTCCGATAATTTGTTTTTTAGCCGATTTGGCGATCTGAAGTTGGTTTTAGGGCTTGTTTAAAATTTTGCAATTTTCCGCGAATTTTAGCCATGTTCGCGATAAAAGCGATTTCTTCTTGTAAGTTTTCTGGTTCTTTACAGTTTTAAAGATTTATAATAAATAGAAGACTGCTAAATTGCCGCTGTTAGCAAATTTTTGCGAATTTCCACTAATTTAGCAATTTTTACCGAATTTTGGCCATTCCTTGTAGTTTTACGGACTTTTAATCAATTTTATGGCTTGTTTGAAATATTAAACATTTTCGCGAATTTTGGCTATTTTTGCAAAAATATTTTGTTATTTTCCGATATTTTGTTTTTTTTTTTAGCCCATTTAGCGATTTTAAATAAGTTTTAGGGTTTGTTTACAAGTTTGCAATTGTTCGTGAATTCTAGCCATGTTCGCGGATAGAAGCGATTTTTTCCTGTGATTCTTCACAGATTTTAAGATTTTTAATAAGACTTTGCTATCATGCCGCAGTTAGCAAATTAGCAATCTTTTATTCAACTAAAAAAACAAGCCTGAAATTACAACAGAAGTCACAAAAGCAAATTTTATTTTTATACTGTCATCGAATTTTCTTAATTTTAAATGATTTGTTATAAATAAAACAGCTTATTGCATAAAAAAATTAGTAAACAATACATTGAATATTTTATTAAGCAATTTATTATGACGGCCATCTTACAATAGTCGCAAAAATATCAAACTGATTTTAAAAAGTTGTTTACGTAGCTGAACGTTTTGAAATCACAAAATAATTTGCCCAGAACACCTTTCTTGTGATTTCAAATCGCTTTGATTAAATGTGATTTTCAGAACAAGCCTGACACATATATAAATATACATAAAACTATTAAATCAGTTCTTTTTATAAACCAAAAACTAAATATCCAAAAACAAAACGTAACAAGCAAGTTATATAAATTGACTTAAAATCATATTTATGTACTTTTGGAGTTTGCTAGGATACTAAAAAAATTCATTATTTGCCATACTAAAAAGTCCGTACATTTTATGGATTTGGAGAAGTCTGTCCTTTTCTCCCCTACGGCCATATTTTTAGAAGAAAATCGCTACGAGTTTTGCAGCGATTACGAAACTAAGTGCTGGTTCACACACATCAAGTTTGACGCGTCAAAGTCTTTAGTTACCAAGAGAGAGAGGAGAAAAGAGACTAAAATGGGTTACCGACTTCACCGTATCAGTCAGTTTCCTTTTGTTATTATATTCGAGATGAGCTAAGGTGTTCATTCGGTTAACCGATTAATTGCTACCCGCTTAACTGATCGGTTAATTTAAAATTGGCTTTTTTCGATTAACGATTAAGCCGGTTAATTTCAGTCGATTTACCGATGTAACAAAATTTTTAATTTTTTGTAGCATTTTAACATATTTTTTGTTTTATCAAAGTTGGTTTTGGGAATTTTTTTTTGTGTTTTTAATTATTTATTGAGACAAAACACTCATATATAAGAGATATGTGTAAGCAGTAGGGTATTCATTCGGTTTACTGATTTACTACTGCCCGATAACCTGATCGGTTAATTTAAAATTGCCTATTTTCGATGAACGGTTAAACCGACTAATTTCAGTCGATTAACCGATTAACCGACGCAACAAAATTTTTTGCTTTTTTTAGTATTATTACATATATTTTATGTTTTTAATTATTTGTCTCGTCTCATATACAAAAGGTATGTGCTTAGAAAATATTTTTTCATATAAACAAAAAAGTTGTTCTTCAGTGATCTTCAATTTAAACATATAAGAGTTTGCTGTCAACAGCTTTTTGTTTCACTTACATTTTATAAATATGTGTTTAGTTATTTATTTCCTCTCATATTAATCTTTTAAAAAAATTAACCGAAACAATAAGAAGTGTAAAAAATTTTAAAAATTAAAACAGGACAATTGTGATTTTTCATTGAACCATTGGTTTTAATTGAAGTTTTTGATATTTTAATTGAAATGATTTAACATTTTTTTTTTTTGATAATTCTTGACTAAACACGGGACTGAACTCGGGTTGAATTTACATGTTTCAAGAATAACCACATTCCCATCATCAGAATTCTTTACGTTATACCATTTGCGCACTGCGGCTGCTGAAAGTCTACACTCAGACATCAATCTCTAACCAATGGAATTGGTAGATCGAAATTTGCTCAAAGTTGACTATAGACTGGCAGGCCACGGTGGTGTAAACGCTAGACACAAAGAATGCTGATGATAGGAATGTGGTCAAGAATTATCAAAAACCATTTTAATTCATTTCATGTTGTGAATTCCTTCCTTCAATAAAAATAATTTAAAGAAAATTAAATTTGATGAACTTAAGCCCAATTAAAATATCAAAAACTTCAATTAAAACAGGACTCTAATGACATAATGGAAGATTTAATATGTTTAGAGAAATCCAGAAAAATGAATGATAAATAAGATATGCTGTATAATGGGTCGTTTTCGATTTCTCCAACAAATACGATTAGTGAAAGAATTTTTTCCAAGTCAAGTTTTATCAGGACTAAAGAAAATAATCGCTTAAATCCTAACCATTTAAATCAAATTATTTTTCTAAACGATTATTTTATAAGATTTCCTTAGACTATTGAAATAACTGATAAAATGATCTCAAAGTTTATTTTTAAATTACTACATAATATGTATTGCTTAAAAAATATGTATTACATATTTTTTTATGTTTTAAATATTTTTTAATTATTTTTTGATTGCTCGTTTAGTTAAAAAATTGTTATGTTTGCTATGTTATGGGTTTTTTTTTTACTAATAAACTTCAAAAAATAAATAATTTATGAATTTTTATTTACTGAAATTACTTAATTTATAAAAAAAAAGACTTTATTAGTCAGTTAACCGATCAATAACTAAATTAACCGTTAAACCAAAAACTCTGTTAATTCATCAAGCGATTAACCGAATAAAACAAAAGCCCGATTAAATGAATACCCTAAGGTGAGCTTAACTGCCAATTTCACTAAAATTCAAAAAATTTTGTTTTTGTTTAAAATGTATTTGTGCGTAAGAAAGCGCTCTTTCGACATCTGAAATTGGCAGTAAGTTAGAGGTACAGAAAAAGAAAATTGGCGACACAAACTGATACCGTTTGAACATACATGCATGTTCAAAGGAGAATTAAAGAACAACTGATCAGCTAAACATGACGTGTCTGAAGCAGCACGAACAAGTGGGTTTGGGTAGCACAAATCAATGAGAACCCCTTGTCTCAAAAAACAACATAGAAATAGTGTAATAATTTCGAAGGTGCTTGCTTTAGTTTAAAAAACTTTGAAGTGTGTGTTTCTTAAGTTTTTTGTTTCATTCAGTTTACTTAAATTTTTTTTTTTTTTGCGAAAAGTTTTTTCTGCCATTGGTGGCAGGCGATATTCGTGCATAAATTAATAAATATTTTCGGACCGCACACAATGTTTAACATGTTTTATTAATTCAATTTGTGCTTAAATTAACGTGTAACTGCAAAATATTGAGTTACTTTTATTTTACTTTTTTTTATTTGTTTCTTTCTTCCTCTCTAAGTTGTTGGTTGGTTGTTTGTTATTATTGATGTTGCTGTTGTTGCAACATTAATGTAGTTTATAGTAAATGTTTGTTGTATTTGGTTACTCAAATTAATACAACTTGGACGACGAAACAAAAACGACAACAACAACAGTAGATAAAAACAAAACATCGAATGAACGACGCGTCGACAACACAACAATATTTGTAAGAACAGCAAAACTAACAACAAACATTATGGCATGATGCCTTCTGCATTCAACATGAATGTGTTAAAACAAAATATTATTGGTATTAAATATATTTATAAGTTTATAATTTTTTGCAGGGTTAGAAATTGATTCGATTTTTGATATTTGTTTTTAAAAACTATAATTCTTTTAAATTCACAAATTTAATGTTATTACTGTTATAACCAGGGCAAGGTTATATGTGCATAAAAATGTGTAAAATATGCATGAAAATAAACCGAAAACTAAATTAAAAAATATACAAAAATATACACGAAAAACCCACAAACTAATTGAATCGCTTAGTGCAGAAAGGGAACTACTACAAATCATTTGTTTTGATATAATCAATTAAAACAGTGTAGTTATTATCCTGCGTGAAATTTGTGGCAATTGTTCTAACAGAACTGATCATGGGATTTTCGAAAATAGAATAAGAGCAAACATAAATAACTAGTGACATGTGCAAGAAGAACAAATCATTTAACTGGTATATTAAGAAAAAAGAGAAGATTTTTTAATTTTATATTAATTCTGTATATGTGTGACTGTTCAAATGATGGCTGTTAGGTGTCAATTAACCCCCCTCATTATAAAGTGTTAGAACTTATCACGGGACTACTTCAGTGCCAGTTCGCTTCCCTCTAGGGTAATAGTAAATACAAATCTCATGTTCTTAGCTCGTAGAGGGGAGAACTGATTTTAGTTTTAAGTTGTCTAAGAAAACATTTTTTACACTGGTTTATTAGCAATACTCAAATAAGGCACATGAAGTAAATGACAGTAGTTCCCTTTCTGCACTTAGTGATTCAATTATTTTTAATTAATTTTATTTGAAAAAATTTTTATTACAAAGTATAATCATTTGTTTTTTTAAGTTTTCAAATTTAAATGATAATCGGTTGTGACAAAAAACCATAGAATATATGAAAATATATGAACGTTCAACAGCAATAAAAGTTACTGTCGCATACTTAAGCCTCGTACACAATGCTTGCAACAATTTCGTTTTTTCTTTTATCTTATTTCTTCCCAAAGTATTTCATATATTTTCCTTTCATTTTTCGAACAAAAATTTAATTAAATTCTTTTTAAAAAGGTGAGCCTCCTTCTACTTCAGCAACAATTTGTATGAAAATGCCGTTTATAATAATTTTATTTAGTTTTGAATGAAAAGTTCAACAAAATGTTTAAAAATAATAATAATAAATATGCAATATTGTTGTGGATAAAATTTGCAAACGGTTTCTTAATGGAAAATGTGTGTGGTTGTGAAAAAAATAGTTGCTCTAATATGAACACCAGTGAAAATGTTTCTGCCTATTGTGTACGAGGCTTTAAATAATATTAGTTCTCGTGAAGGTAGTGTATATTCATCGGTTTCGCTTTTATTTCCATATATATTGTTTTTAAGAAAACTTTTTGTTAAGTTTTATGGAACGGTAATTTGCTTAAGCTAAGGGCGAAACTAATCGCACGTTCTATTCGGAATCAAATCGCACTGCTTCCTCTAAATAGCGTCAACTCAAAAAAACTGTTTTCTTTTTATATGTATTCTAATATTACAAAGGGAGATACAATTGCATTTTTTTTGACAAAAATACTAGATAAAATAATGTAAGATTTTTACAGTGCGTAGATATGGCCACTGTACATCCATTTCTGGCAAAAAGTGGAAAATGAAAAATTTTGAGTTGACCCTCTTTAGAGGAAGCAGTGCGAAATGTTTCTTCATTTTGCTTCTATATTTTAAATGAACTTGACAGGGTTTTCGTTAATTTTTGACACTATACTGAACCAAAAAGTGGTCATAACATTAACGAACAACGTTTATTAAAAAAAAAAAAAATCAATAATGAAAAATATTATTTTTAAGGTATCTTAATTAACAATCACTTCATTGACTTAATTAACATGTATTTGTTAAATATTTCGTTAACATGGGTTTATAATGAATTATGTGAATTTCGCTGTAATAATGAATGTACTCAAAAATTAATAAAACTTAAATTTGTCAAATGAAAAGTTCATTGAAATTAAAATAATCATATTGTTACGAAATTAGCTTTATCTAAGAATTATTTATAGTTTTAGTTATGAGTTATCTTGTAAGTTATACTTTTATGTCGTATTAGTTTAAAATTATTATGAATAATTGTGGTTCACATCCACTGTATGGAGCTTTTTAGAAATGAAAAAATTATTTGTTAAGCCAAAAGATAGACTTTAGATTAAGATTATTTCTAAAATAATAAAGTATTTTTAAAATAATAAAAACAGAATGATATGTTGTAAACTATAACTACAGGCTTTATAACAAAAGTAAATAAAATGGATGTAGAGCTAACAAAACTTTACTAACCCTAGAAGGACAAACCAGGTAAATTGTACGTGTAGTTTTTTATTATTGTTACTACCCAAACATCCAGTGATTCAACAAGTGCTTTTTTCAATAGTTTTTGAGCAAACGCAAAAACATAAACAAAGCAATTTTTGTCGTTAAAGTTAAAAGCAATTTTTGTCGTTAAGAGTAACATGTATGCACGTAAATTCTCGCTCTAAAAGCACCTTAACGACTAAAAATGCTTTGTTTATGTTTTTGCGTTTGCTCAAAAACTATTGAAAAAAGCACTTGTTGAATTTGGTACCGTTAGATTACTGGATGCAACAATAATACAAATCTAAACGTAAGATTTACGTGGTTAGCATTCTAGCAGATCAATATAGATAATAATAATATAGATAATAATAATAAAATTGCCTCAGGTACAATTCCATGGTACGTAACATTTACGTGTTGTTAGTATAATTAAATAGTATTATCCTTCTAGGGTTAAGGAGTCTGAACACGGTTAAAATGCTTGTCATGCAGACGCATTCACTCGTGTACGTATGCTGGACGTCCATCCAGCATCGTCACTGTCACACATACAAACACATTTTCACTAATACTACCATATCGCTTAATAAGAAATGCTTGACCGCGTATATACCCCTTTAAGTCTTATTAACACAAAAGCGCTTAAATTGTATAAACTATTCGTTGTCCCACGGGCTCGTAAGTTAAATTGAATAATGTGTTAGTTGGGCTTACGAGAGACTTAACAAGTGTTTTTAACCTGAAAGCTTGTAAATTCGAGAAAATTTCTTTTTCATCTGATTATCTTGATGAAATATTTTCGTTTTTTTTTTTAATTTTAGAATTTATGTATTTTCTAATTTGTAGTCTGAATAAACAGATAAAAAAGTACCGAATTTATCTTTTAGTGCATTTACCAAAAACAATTTTCGCTAAAAATGTTGTTTACTTTTATTAAAATTTTCGAAATCATAAATGAATCTTCAAAGAGGTAAATCTTATCTTATAATGCAAAAAAAAAAAAAATATATTTCAACGTTATAGCATATCATCCGAAATTGTTCAGTAGCCGTTTATTTTAGAAAAACCTAGCCCGATATAATTTTTTTTTAGTTTTTTGTTAAAAATTTCGATGTTAGTAAATGCACGTGGTGAAAGAAAATGACCGATGTAGATTGACTCAAATACAATTCTTTAGTTAAAAGCCTGCGTTAGATTCAAATTTATGCAGAGCATATATTTTTGGGAAAAACTTGAAAAATATGCCCTGGTAATTACTATATCAAACTATTAAATTTTAGAATTTTTGACTAAATGTTTAACCTTAATTTTTATTTGCAGTCTCTGAAATGAGGCAGCGTTTTATAGGATCGACCTTGGCCAATTATAATTTTTTTCTTGTCATATACTTATAATTAGTATTGTGGTTATTTTGTTGAACTATTCATGGTTTTTAATCCAAATTTTTACTATTTTAATTAGGCTTAAGTTCATTAAATTTAATTTTCATTAAATTATTTTTATGAAGAAAGGAATTTTACAACATGGGAAATTAATTAAAATTGTTATTGATAATTTTCATTCTTGACTCCCTGGCTTCGAATCCCAGGTCAGTCAAGAATGAAAATTTTAATTAATTTCCCATGTTGTAAAATTCCTTTCTTCATAAAAATAATTTAATGAAAATTAAATTTAATGAACTTAAGCCTAATTAAAATAGTAAAAAAAAGTCATATACTTATTTTAATTGGAGGTACCTTAATGAGTTTACTTTTGTCTAAACGAACTTCAAAAGTTTTAATGCTTTCAATTTAAAGCTTGTTAAAAAATTAGAAAAAATTCATATAAATTTAAAGAGAATCAAAGTAGCTTTCAATTTCTTTAAACAAATTTAGAAACAAATTTAATATGATATTGGCAGGATTTTATACAAAATCCTCCTGAATTACTACATTTGGAAGTAATTCTTAGCTTCGTTTAGCTCGCAAATTATTAAAAATTCGAGAGCCGTATTTCAATAAAAAAAGGAAAGTTCATATATATACACAAAATATTATTGCCAAACCCTGACTTTAAGAACAGAATGAGGCGTTTAAACAGCAAAATTATACCAAAAACATCGACTTCCTTTCTTAAGCATGACTGGCGTCAGAGAAAAATCACGTAAAATTACATTTAAGCACAGTAAATGTATCTCAGTTAAGTAGGCTTTTACTTACAACATTAAAAAATATACATTACACTTAAATTTAAACAAAAATTTTACAAAGTCAAAGATTTCTTATTTCTTTCTTTCTTTTTCTTAAAAAACGTACACTGCCATCAATTTAAATGGTCGCGCGCGTTTCTTTATCTTCCAAAAGGTGGGTTTGTCAGGTCGTACGACCCCTCTCACTCAGTTTGTTTTGCCACTAAATTGCGTGATTGTTTAGCGTTTACAAAATGCAACAAAAAAATAAAACTGTATAGAGTTGCGTTTTTAAGCAAACGAACTCGTAAACATGCGTTTTTGATATGAGCATTTAGATTATTTATACAGTAAATAATGAAAATAAACCAAAATGCAAGCAAACTCAAGTGATATTCTTTTAATGCGAATTAATACTGATGATATATTGATTTTTCTTTTAGTCGGAAGATTAAGTATTAATTTTAATAAGAGGCAATTAAGGTATTGTTGCTTGGAGAGGAAATCAATACAAATATTCTTTAAGTAAACAGATCAATATAAAAATATTTTAAATTCCTTAAAAGGCATTTCGTTAATAAATAATTAATCAAATTTAAAAAGTTCGTAAAGTATTAAAGGTAAAGTGAGAAATTATTTAAGGAAGTGAGAGAGCAATATAATGTCATGGCAAAACAAGCAATCAATTAAGAAATATCATATAGAAAAATTAATATGCGTTTGTTTGTTTGTGTGTTTGTTCGTTTGTTCCCTGACTACCTGGGGTTTAAAAAAAGCTATACATATTTGTAAATTATCAAGTGGGCGTGGCACCTCTTACACAAAGAAAGCAAAAGAAATCTCGCCAACAAATGGTGCAATTTCCATCGAAAGATGCCACTACAATAAACAGCCAGTAAAATACAACACGCTACTATATACGTGCAGATGGCAGCACCAAAAATATCTTGCAAAAATCAATAAGTAATGTCAATATCACTATATAGATGGCAACACAGCAACCCAACAAATACACCACATTGTATGATCAGCTATTTACGGAACTGTTACACTCTTTAAAAATGCAAGATGAACTGGAAAACTGACCATGTAACCTCTCATAGAAAAACAATATAAGGGTCTGAATCTATGGAGAAAGGTAATTGAAGAAGTTTGAAATGTGGTACAAATTGCTTCGTTATCAACACACGAGATTTTTGTTAAAAAAGTTTTGCTAATTTTATTTAAATAACGTAAGGCGCTTCGCCGGGTTAAACCTATTATGCCCGAATTGAAATGAGCAGGGCGAATATTTTGTCTCGGTTTTATAAATATTGGGCTTGACTTAAGTATAAGCTGTCAACAATTTCAGAGTCTGAGATATCCTAGTTTGGGAGATACAGAATTTTCCATATAGGCAACATTGGTCAATTGTGGTGAGTTAAGAAAAACACGTAGTTTTAATGCATTTTTTTATTTAAAATTCTGTATGAAAAGCAACAAAACAATTTTTTTGTGTATTATTACATTTACTTCATTTAGATCGTTCTTCGGAAATTTTTTTTCCCGCTCTTCTTTATTCTGCTTATCTTCAGACTCAACCCAGTCCAAATGAATAATTTTCTTAATTTCTGCATGTGTAAGTTCTCTTGGACGCAACAAAACATGCATGTTCATAAGGAAGTAGAATATTTCACTCTCTGAAAAAAGCCCACTGAATGAACACCTGCTTAGCTTACAACAAAACAAATAGATTTCTGCTTGCTTAACACATAAGACTGCATAAAATAATGGGAATTCGAAGCATAAAAATACAATGCTTCCTATAGGCAACATTGGACGTGAAAGGCTTAAGCTAGACAAAAGTAGGAAGGTTTTCAAATTAAAACATATAAGAAAGTATAGTCTTCAAAACCCAATCATATGATTTTATACATATATATCAATAAACAAATGATAGTGTAATATAAGCCGATTAATACATATTCATGAAATCACTTAAAATTACCATTCGTGCAAATGGGCAAATTTTCGAGACTCGTGTCATGAAGGCCTATTTTAATTTTTGTGTAATTTTAAATAATTAACGTCAGTTTGTAAAAATGCCAATACTAGGATATTCATTTGCTGTTAATTTAAAACGATTAATTGCTGTTAATTTAAAATGGCCTTTTTTCGAATAACGATTAAGCCGGTTCATTTCAATCGATTAACCGATGTAACAAAATATTTAACTTTTAGTAGTTTTTAGCATATTTTTTTGTGCTTTTAATTATTTGCTTCGTCTCATATACTAAAGGTACACAGAAAAAATCAAAAATTTTCTCTAATCAAAAATTTATACCAAATACATAATATCAAGCAAACAAGTTGTTGATTTTGCACCTATTACCACAATGATTATATTGATTACTAACAATTTTAATATTTCGAATATTTTTTTTTTCAATAAATGATATTTTTAATTTTAATTAAAAAATGATCGAAAAACTTTGCCATTTCAAACAATGTGTTAATTTATTTAATTAAATATTGACAATTCCCAACAACAATTCTACAACTTTAAATTAATTTATTTTAAACGAAAAAGTCAATTAATATTTTATGATATTTAATTATTATTTTAATTAAAAATTTATTTCAAAACAACTAAAATGTTAATTAAATCAAAATTATATTTTTAGTTTTCTTTCAACTAAAAAAATAATTGATTCAATTACCGCATTAATTAAATTTAAATACATTTTAAACCATTTTTTTTTAATTGATAAAAAACTTTGTATGTGTTTAGAAAATATTTTTTCATACATACAAAAAAGGTGTTCAGTGACCTTCATTTTAAATAAATGTTAGCTGTCAACAACTTTTTGTTTACGTACTTTTCATATGGATGTGTTTAGTTATTTGTTTCTCCTAATATATTCTTATATCAATATTTTAACAGAATTAACCGAAACAATAAGAAGTGCTAAAAAATTAAAACAGGACTCTAATGAAATAATGGAAGATTTTATATGTTTAGCAAAATGACTGAGAAATTTGATACTCTGTACTCGTATTATTGGTTGGATTTTATTTCTTCAGCATATACAATAAATGAAAGACTTTTTCAAAGTCAAGTTTAATCCGAACCAAAGAAGATAAACGCTTGAATTCTAAACATTCCTGTCTTCATAAAAATAATTTAATGAAAATTAAATTCAATGAACTTAAGCCTAATTAAAAATATCTAAATTTGGATTAAAACCCATTAACAGTTCAATTAAATAACCACAATACTAATTATTTAATCCAAATTATTTGTAGAAAAGATTATTTTATAAAATCTTCTTAAACTATTAAAATAACTAATAAAATGATCACACAGTTTATTTTTTAATTAAAATATACGTATTACATAATTATGAATTATTCTTCTGTTTGTTCCTTTAAGTTCAAGAATTGTTATGTTTGTTATGTAATTGGATTTTTTCACTAATAAACTCCATATAATAAATAATTTATGCATTTTTATGTATTGAAATTACTTGATTAATAAAAAAAAATCGTTATTAACCGATTAAATTGAAACATCGGTTAATTAATCGAGCAATTAATCGTTTAAAGATAAAGCCCGATTAAATGAGTACCTTTGTCAATACAAAAATAAATTTAAAAAAATGAGTTGAAAATTTTGATTTAAATGTGATAAAAGACTAATTTGCTTAAATTATTGCAAGAATTTCTTGTTTGTAATTTTTAAACAATTAAATTTTTGATAAATGCACAATTGAACAGCGCAAGTTTACGAGTCAAAATTGTTGGGCAAATATACGAAGTTTGTGTAAATTAATTCTCATACAATTTTTGACAATTAATATCCTGAATCGAGGGCTAGAGAAGATTCAGTCAAACTTACAAGTCTCTTGTAGTATTCACAACAGCTAGACTAGGTGAAAAATTGCGCTGAGCTTCATTTTCCTCTGTGCTGCAGAAGCTACTTTATCTCTCGACTGTCGTTTATAATATAGACCAAATCCAGTTTCACCGAAGTATAGCTAAAATTTATTTGCGAAATTTGAATAGAGAAAAATCTTATCGAAGGCGTCTGAATTTATCATGTATGAGGTTACACAGAAAAAAGTTTTTTATCAATTAAAAAAAGGGTTAAAAAGTATTTATATTTAATTAATGTGATAATGGAATCAATTATTTTTTAGTTGAAGGAAATTTAAAAATATAATTTTGATTAATTTGATATATAAGTTGTTTTGAAAAAAATTTTTTATTTAAACGCCCGGGAGACTATCAAATAAATACATCAATCACATAGTTGTGTGCGTGCAGTCGTTCTTTTTCGGGTACACATACGCGTTGTCGGCAATGCTTGATGAAAATCAAAAAGTTTTGATTTTTTTATTTGATGGCTGATTATTTGATAGTCTCCAGTTGTGATTGACAAAAAATTTTATTTGCTTTGTTTATGTTGTCATGTACAGAAGAAAAAAAAATATAAATACTTATTTGGTTTTTCGTTTTTTTGACATTATTTGAAACGAACCCTATGAAATCAAAATTACAAATGTTGATTGACGGGTTTATTTGTACGTCTCCAAAAAAGCCTCAAATAAACGACACTAACACATATGCACTGATTGACGGGTTTATTTGAAAGTCTCCAGAGCCCTTTAAATATTCATTAAATATCAAAAAATATTAATTGTCTTTTTTTAAAAAAAAAAAAAAAAATAATTTAAACTTGTAGAATTGTTGTTGGAAATTGTCAATATTAAATTATATAAATTAACACTTTGTTTGAAATGGCAAAATTTTTTGATAATTTTTTAAATTAAATTTAAAAATTAAAAATATCATTTAATGAAAAAAAATATTCCGATTTTAAAATTTTTGGTAATCAATATAATCATTTTGGTAATAGGTGCAAAATCAACAACTTGTTTGCTTGATATTATGAATTTGGTACAAATTTGGTAATTAGAGACAATATTAAATTTTTTCAGTGTATATATTGTTAAACATTTTACCATAAAAGCTGATAAGCCAATTGAGTTATGCCGTATGCCACGAAAACACTACACTGATAGAAAAGACATCATAACGTTGATGTATTTTGCAATCAGTGCTATGACAAGTGTCTTCGTTTTTAACCCAGCCTTAACATCACTAGGCCAAATTGTCATCATGGTAAAAAATTTAAATTTGTCATTAATCATACAATTCCTGCTCTTCTATTTTCGTGGATTACATTTCAACCTACTTCAAACACAGCTCGACTGTCTCTGATAAAGCTCCCTTATTAAAAAAGTCGTAGAACAATGCTGACTGCGGCGTTTGTTTTGAACATAAGTAATGGTGACATCTGCTCTGGATTCTTAATTAATCAGATTTTATTTAGTGTTCCTTAACGTTCATTCCAAAATGTCATACCATTATCTGTCAAATTTTTTATATCGAATTATGGTGATGCTGACCCTCTTAGATGAATGTGTAACACTTTCAATCAATTATATAGGTTTATTGATTTTTTCATTGGAACCAAAGTCAATAAGTAGATCAATAATTGCTTTTCTTAATTTATCGTAAAATAAATGTAATGCACGCAAGGAAAAACATGGTTGATACAATCCCAATCGCAAACTATCATTAATGTTTGTGGCTATGATTGTGTCAAACACGTCTTAAGTAACAATATATGCTCAGACATAATGTTTATTGGTAATTATTGTCTCAAAAATATTATTATGTTCGGAACGATCTTTTAAACCATGTTTCTATATTTCCCAACTCCATGTAACATATATATTTCAACATGTTATATGGTTTTCACAATAAAACTATTAAAAAATTATATATCAAAAAATTATTTTTTACTAAATACATATCGTCGGTCGATAATTTGAATGTCGTATGTGGATTTTTTGCGGTTTTGAGTTAAGATCGATTCCTTAGGTTTTCCGACCTGATCTTTCATTTGGCGTAATCAGTTTTTCGATACCTCATACGGTTTTCACGATATGTAGTGTTGAGGTATTTGCTGAAGCGATTTTCAAATTAAATGTGTTTAAACCCAATTTACTCGAAACTATCGGAATCCACATACGACAATTAAATTATTAACCGACGATATGTATGTATGTATTACATGTTATCAAATGTTAGTTTATAGCTAATTTATTTAAGTGTAAATTTAAGTTTGTAAAATATCTGTAAGAAAAAATCCATTGACAATTAAGTAATAAAAAAATATGAGTCCAATTATATTTTATATGGCTACAAATGAAATCAGGAAATTGTATCGGCTCATAATATATAAAGCGTTCTCTCGGGATACGCCTTAAACCGTAACAGACAATTATGTAAAAGAGTAACATAAGTACTTACAATGGTGGTGTACCACATGATGGTTTTATCTCCGGGTGGCAATCATTGCGTTTACAAACCGCCTCTATGTATGGGAGCTTCCAACACATATAGGTAGTAACTATCCCGAGTTGTACACTTGCCCCTTGTTTTGGCATTGTAGCTATATAGCCTGCGCTGTGGTTTTGAAGAAAGCACCATCTGTTGAAATAGCAACAGCACCCGGGGAGTTCCGCCAGCAGCCAAACTTACACTCAAGGTAAAATCAGCCTGTAAAGCTGAATTTTAAGATATCCCTTCCCGCGAATTTGCGTTGAAGCCACAACCACTAAGTGATCGACGAAGAGGCCTCACTGATATTCATTCTGAAACCAGAGTTACAGTGGATCCTAACTCTGCTAGATACGATCTCTTGTCAGCCGCGATCTCAAGAGATTTGTCAATTTTATTGATTACACATAATATCATGGGAATATGTAACACCAAAAGGTGAAATATCATTATGATGCCTTCCTACTTTTATTTATTTCATAAAAATATCACTCCTGAAATACGTTCGGTGAAGGGTGACAAAGATTTGGCACAGCCGAATGTAATTTCTATCTTGTTGTATAAAATGTTTGCTTCAGCTCTTGGTGTTCTCTAACCCTATGCCAAACTCACATAATTTTTAAAAACATTGTTCTTGAATTTTACAAAAACAAATCTGTACCTACACATTCATCTAGAATTCAGAATAACAAACATCTCAAGATAATTTTGTACTTGTTACTACAAATGTACCTCACACAGTTAAACATGATCAATTGTATTTCAATATAGAAAACACAATAAAAAAAGTTAAAATTTGATTTCAGAATCAAAAAAGAACTTGAATCGATACAAAAAAAAAAAAAAAAAAAAAAAAAAAAACAACAACACAGAAACCCCAGCAGTCTGTCAGTTACCAACTGGGTTAGTCTTTTTTGCTCCAAACATTTTTTTCCTTTAGTTTCTCAACTTATGAGTTGGCGTACTTTCCGATACATATAAAAAGTGTAGTATCATCGACATAAGAAATACTAAACAACACAATCAAAATTTCACGTTAAATGTTGAAATCTGAGGAAAAAAAAGAAATGGCCACCAATTGTGCAAAACTGTATTTTAATTAATTGAAAGAAAACAAAACTGAAAAGTACAATAAAACAAAGGCAAATAAAGATAAATTTAAAAGAAATTAAACATCACCACCTGTGTATTTGTGGTATGTAAAGCAGTAATTGAACGTGTGTTTGTATATGTAGACAGTCATTTCAATGGATACTCTTGTGTGGGGGTACACTTCAATATTGGAGGATCTTATCCACAAAGAAACGTTATTCATCACAGGTGGTAAAAGCAACGCCCTCATTTGTGTCATACACTTTATGGCACAAGCCAGAAATTTAACACAAAGTCGCAGAATGGATTTTTTGTTTTTTTTTTTAACTCTTTTCCTCATTTTGTGATTTTGGGGTCATTAAAACGAGCATCACTCAAAACGAAAAATAAATTGAAGAAAAAATAAATTTATTATCTGTCTAAACAGAGTTATTTTGAATAAAATTAATCTTATAGTATGTGAAAAAGATAGTTTTTTGGCAGATCTATCAACGTGCATCGATTAACTGTTGTAAGAAGAAAAACAACACAGTGATACAAAATCGAAATACCGACTACACAATGCAACAACCAAAATCGGAATGGGATGAAACCAAAAGAAAATGAGTGTTGACGTTTTCCATAACAAAACCCTCAAGGCTTTCTTTCAGTCCAGTGCAAGATTTTTTTGCACGCATTTGAAGTTGGTGATTTTAGAACGCTGTCTAACAAGAAAAAATTATTAAAACTTTGATCAAATAATGCTTATTTATTTTTATTATCCTGGGAAGTTGTTGGTATCTTACTGTGTTTGGGATCGAGGAATCCATTTTTGATATTTATTTTACCTAAAACTCACGCTAGGTGACGCTGTCATACAAATTGTAGATTGTCATAAAACGGTGTATTTACCTTTTTTGAGGCTAAAAAGTCTATTTTTGATTTTGGCTTCATTGTACAGCATAGTTCTACAGTTACAAGATTGTGGATCTGTGTTTGTTTCCGGTTCTTGGTAATAGTCAGTATCCTCTTCATCGGTGGCTCTCTCTAACCACGAGCATAAATCTTCTAGAATAGATTCTAGTATATTTCCTCCGTATCCGTTTTTCTATGACAATCTAGAAGAAATAGCAAAATGTGTATGACAGGGTCATCAAGCTTGAGTTTTAGTTTTATCAACAACCCCAACTATCCAGGATGATAAAAATAAATAAGCATTATTTTATCAAATTTTTAATAAATTTTTCTTGTTAGGCAGGGTTCCAAAATCACCAGCTTCAATTGCGTGTACATAAAAATCTATCACTGAACTAAAAAAAAGCCTGAAGGGTTTTGTTATGTAAAATTTCCACTTTCATTTGCTTTTGGTTTCATCCCATTCCGATTATGGTTGTTGCAGTGTGTCATCGGTATTTCCGTTTAGACGGAATTTGTATTATAAATTTCGCATCGATTCTGATTTTCGGGAAGTTAGTTCTGAGAAGCGATAAGTATTTTTTTTTTTTTTTTTTTTTTTTTGAAAAAAAAATTTGTAAATTTAATTTATGTATAACATTAAATAAACGTTGAAAACAAACTTGGGGACTTTAAACTTAAAATTAAGGATATGTCCCCACACTGTGTAAGCACTAGTTTAAGCAACAGGTAGACTTGCATACAGAAGCAAGTCGTCTTGTTTGGTTTATCTTAATACTCCAATCTATTGCAATCATTTATTTTTTGGTTCAATATTACCACCTAAAATATTCTTTTAATGCAAACCATGATGTGATAACCATTTATGTCATTCGGAAAGACCATTTCGATGACGTAATATTAACGTTAATCAATTTAACAATCTCACACTTAAATACGACTTTCGATGTTAACTTGATAAAATTTGCAAACTTTGTTCTTTATTACCTGTTTAATATCTGTCAAAAACTAATCTTTTATGTGGATCTTATCATAATTTTTTTTTTGGAAATACTTTAGGAGCCTTCTTAAAAAATTAAAAGAAAGTTCAAAACACATTAAACATTTCTTATTATACCCACAACACAATAGTGGAGTGGGTATTGCGCGCGTGTGCTGTGTTGTGTGTAACACATCAAAATATTGGTTCTAGACCCGCATTTAAATAAAACGATTGAGACAGAATCACTTTCTAAGTCAATATAATAATACCCATACGTCCATCCGGCTGGCTGGTTGTCTGCCCATGTAACATTCTATGCAAAGTACAGTTCGCAATATTGAATATAATTTCATGAAATTTGGTACATACATTTAAATTCTTATAAGGAATAAGCCTAATAAACATTGTAAAAATCAGGTCATTGTTTCGCTTGACCCCCCCCATACAAACTTTTTTCCGGAATATTCTTTGTGTCGAAAGGCTATATAATAATGTTGGTAGATTAAATTTATTCCAAAAATATCTTATTGCAACATAAATCGTCTTACTAATATTTATCATATAAATACCACTTCCGAAAATAGCTTTAGATGCCATGACTTCCTTAAAAATATTGGTATTGATTTCAAATTAAGCGAAGATATAATTATCAATAGCTACTAGGTAATGTTATACTGGTATGTCCAGAGTAAGCCATAGGTCCCATATAAACAACATAAGCAAAACCGCTTTAAGAAAAACCAATCTCATATAGATGTTGATATTAAGATAATTGGTATTCAACACAAAGAACTTTTATACGAATCTAAGCCTCATTACACTGTACAGCAAAAACAAACTTGTTTCAAAATAACAATGTTCTGCCAACTAATTTTTGTAAGGGGGTCTTAAAATTGATATACGTGCATCGGCGTTTTAATAGTTTACATTTGGAACTCATTTTACGACCTATTTAAAGTTGCACCTTTGTGTAGTAAAAAAAAACGTAGAAAATCGTGCGATACTAAGGTTTTTGGTATAAAGTGTCTTCAGAAGATTTATCCAATACATTACAAGCAATATTTTGTTTTTATACACTAGCCCTCTAACTCTTCTGAAAATGGGTCTTTTTACAATTTTTTTTGAGAAAAAAGCAAAAAACACAGTTAAAATAGGGATGTATGTAGTTGAAATATTCTGCGAAAATATTTGCCATGAAATTCTACTATAAGTCTCTAAGCACACTTAAATCAAAAATTTAACTTTAATACAAGAAGTAACCAAAAAACTTAAAAGGTGGTTTAAGGGTTAATTATATCTATTAAATTTTTCTACGGCACTTTTTGACAAACGCAGCGGGTGGAGTCAGCATAATCACCAGGGCCAAGCCACCGCATGGGAATAACAAATTGCACATCTACCGTGTTAAGAATTGATTTACCTTTAAACCAAAGCATAAAGCCATTGTAACAATTTTGTTAGCAATGCTTAGGCATCCAAAGTTCATCGGGAAAAAATTAAAATTCATAATACATTTTATAGATGTGTTTTACTTTGCTGTTGAAGAAATTTACTCTTTATTCAGATCTTATATGTTTGCTGCAGACGTAACAAAACATGTCCAATTTTCTAAATCCATACAAATTTTCTGTAATTTTTTTTTTGCAAAATTTTTATTTATTAAATCACTCAAATTTATCTGCGTTTTTAAAGTGTCAAAACTGGTGTACAGTATAACGGTAGAGTATAGCGCAGAATAGTTTTTACTTTTATTTTTTATTTGATTTTCTTAGTTTTGATTTTGTTGTTACATAGTATTTCAGCGATATTTTATCGCCATGTTTTGGTATTAAAGTTGAATTTTTGACTAAAATGTGTTGAGAGGCCTATAGTAGAATTTTATGACAAATATTTTCGCAGAATATTTTAACTGCATACATCCCTCTTTTAAGTGTGATTTTTGCTTTTTTCAAAAACATTGCAAAAGAGACCCATTTTCAGAACAGTAAGAGGGTTAATGCATATCAACAAAAAGTTACTTGTATCACAAAAAAAACCTTAGTATCACGGAATTTTCAACTTTTTTTTACAAAACAAGGGTGCAACTTTAAAAAGGCCGTAAAATGAGTTTCAGAAGAAAACTTTAAAAACGCCTATACACGTATATCTTCTTTTAGTCCCCTCTACAAAAATCAATTGGCAGAACATCGTTCCAGTGGGTTACGAAAAGCCACACTCTCGAAAAATTTTCTGTATATACTGCGATATAGGGTGTCAAATGGCTTGACCTTTTATACTTTCTTACTTCTTTATTTTTTAGTAATAGCACAATTTACATTAAAAATACTACTTCAACTTTATAGACCATTATTTAAAATGTTATTTTAAAATATATAAAATAAATATGTTTTTTAAAAACTTTATTTAACATGCATAAATAAATTTCAAATATTTGTATGTATATACATATATATATATATATGTATTTACTATATATCATATATGTATATATACAAAAATACAACTATAAATTTGTGGCTGCTTTTTAAACTTCAACATAATCTAAAGTCAACAAAAAGACGAAAAAAGTTTATTCCTAAAAACGTGACTCCCACAATTTAACCCTTGAACTTCTATATGAAACAGACAGCAAAATAAGAAAACAATCAATGAATGAATGAGTTAAAAAATAAATACTGCAACTAAATTTGGTTTTAAATAAAGTCAAAAGCCTAACATATAGACACACATACTAATATATAAATGAACGTACATACATATATGCCACCAGAAAATACTCATACTTTAACACACAAAATGAAAGAAATAAATATCAAAACACTTTACATTCAATAACAAAAAAAAAAGAAAGAAAATAACTAAATATTTACTTGTATTAAACCAAAACGAAAGAAGATTTTAAGTCCTCAACATATTAAAAAGGAAAAGAAGGTACATATGAAAGAAATTTTATGAAAGGGACAAATTTGGCTTCTAATGTACCCTAAATGGTCACTATATTTGTGGGCATGACAAAGAAGTTTTTTGTCAGAAAAAGTTGTTCTATTTAATAGAAATACAAAACGTTTGTAATGACCTGAAAATTCTGTTCGCTAGCTTGGGGATATACAAGTGATACGAAAGGCATTAGATATGAGCGAAAAGGCATAATTAGTGAAATATTCAGAAGTATAGAAAAGAAGAGCAAATAATTTTAGAAGGCAGCGTGAAGAAAAATTCTGATTCATGAAAAAAGGATTTATTACCGAAGGTTATGGTCAACCTGCATACTCTAAAACTATTTGTGCAGGGCTTGGTAGAAGATCCTTGAAACAAATTTAGTATTGGGGTTACCTTGGTGTCTCGGTTTTGCTTGCTGTTGTTGCAAGTGTTGGGGTATTTACTTTCTACGTCTATCTGAGAAGACACAAAAAGAAATGCCGCTGCATAATTGGACTGACATTTTTGAATTTGAATGATCACTACATTCTAGACGATGATAATTCACCTAAGGAAAACTGGTAAATGTTGTATTTGTTGTCATAACCGTTTCTTGATGTCCTTTTTCTGTGTCACAACATGTGGAGAAAGTTTCGCTCATTGCCACTATTGTCATTAATGCCTAATTTTGAGAAGAAAAATCTATCTTGACTGTCTGTCCAAAGACAGAGGGACATACAGAGGAATATTGAATATAAGGGCCAATGCCCTTCCTATACTTGGCACCACCACTGGACTTGGAAGGCGTGATTGTCAACTCAAACTTTGACGAATGACTATTGATACCACAAGTAACAGAGAGGCTTAAAACACTGTAGGATTGCAGGGAAGTGTCATTACCTTCGATGACCAGAAAGTATGTATCAGTATCGCCAATTCTGTACAGTTATTGGAGACTCTCTTTAAGAATGGTATGAACCGTGTCTAAAAGCCAGAAAATATTATTACTAGCGCAGCTGTGAAGGTGAAAATGAGGAAAATAAACTTAAAGTTACTCTAGTACCTCCCCCCGGGGATTTGGGATGGCTGATGATGCCTTATCCAAATGCGTGAATTCCAACTGTTATATTGTTATGATAAAGACGTAGGTTGACAAATTGTATTATTTTAGTGATAAGAGCAACGTGATTTAGGGCAATTGGCTTACGTTACAGAAACAAATTAAATTTAATGGAATTTAAGGGAAGGTTTCACGTTCTGTATCGCATGTTGCGACCACTTTCTGGAACGCATTTGTAATCCAAATGATTTGCAATGACATGGGGAATAAATAAACCACGAATAATTTGACTGTAGCATTCGCCAGTCGCGGTAATGTTGTCACCGTTTTCGGATTAAAATACAAATGGGCAGATAACGCTTTCGGCATGTACCCCGCACCTTTTTCGGGATATCGTGGAGTCTCAAGAGTCTCATGAGGCTGCAGCTCTCTCCAAAAATTAAAATTATGCTTGCTTACATACCCATTAAGCCAAAAATGAGCCTAATCTCTGAAGATGATTTGATGATACAAATCTGGTTACACTTCCAGAAGATTCTCATCTGATGGGCCACTGGCTTTAATTCTTGCACCACTTCAGTCTTATATTGATGAAGGCCAAGATCATTCCGCAAAATTTTCCAAGTAATGGACAGGCTGAGCCCAAGCTATTGTGGATAGGTGGATCGATAAATTTGGGTGTGCCACAGAAACCAAATTCGTACGAAAGTAAACTGGAAAAAGTTTTTATCTTCTCTAAAAAATGTGAAACGCAATAAATTTTTAAAAACAAAAACCTTATGAACTGAAAAATATGTACATTTTCACGTTGGACAACTTCCGTGACATAAATGAGTATATACATTTAATAAATTGTTCGTTTAGAAGAAAATTATCTCGCTCCCATCCTAGTAAACGAGTCATTGGTGTGAATAAGATATTTCACGAAAATCGTGTTTCGAATGATTTTTTGTTCGAGGGCACTTTCATAAATTTAATTATATTAATAAACATAAATAACATTAAATAAATACAAACCAATTAACTCATTATTCTACGGAAATATATTTTTCCAAAAGTTTTTTAAATGTAAGTTTCATCAATTTTAACAATTTGAGTAAAAGTAAAAAAATCTAGACTTCCGTTAAATTGACTAATTAACTATTAAACTAGAACAAAATTATTAAAAGAATTATTAAAATATTTTTAATTAGGCTTAAGTTCATTGAATTTAATTTTCATTAAATTATTTTTTATGAAGACAGGAATTTTACAACATGATATTAATTAAAATATTTATTGATACTTTTTCATTCTTGACTGCGCTGAGATTTAAACCCAGGCGTTCACGGACAGGTTGCCCAGACTAGTTTCGATTGTAACCAGAAGTCTCTTCAGTGGGGAATGAAAAATTACCAATAAAAGTTTTAATTAATTTCATGTTCTGAAATTCCTGTCTACATAAAAAATAATTTAACAAAATCTTTTACTAACTAGAGTTATTAAAATTAAACTAGAAAAATTTTTTATACATCGACAATATTTTCTTTAATTTTTTTTTTTAGAGCCAATATCATAAGATTTATCATTCCACATAAAATTTATTAAATTTATATAAAATCAATTATGTAAAATAATTTAAATTTATTCTTTTAAAAAAAAATGTTAATAATGCATTCCAAAATAATTTAAATTAATTCTATTAAAAATTGGTAATTATCCCCGAATGTTTCGTTCAGGGAAGTACTGCAAGATAGGGATGGGCAAATTTAAAATATATATCGATATATATCGTATCGATATTTCTTAAGAATATCGATATATATTAATTTAAATTATCGATATATCGATGTATCGAACGTATTAAGCTGAAATTATTACCAAATTTAAAAACCTTATATACCTATGTCAATACATATTTACATATGTACAAACACATTACATGTAATTCCATTCTAACTTTTTATTGTTTCTTTTAATTTAAAATTTATTGCCTGTCCCTCGATTTCGAACAAAACTTTTATTCGCAAAAACCAATTTTAAAATTTTTAATGTAAGTTATGCGAACGATGTTTTCGTTTGGAATCGAGGGACCGGCAGTTAATTCTACAATAAAAAAAAATATTAAAAAAAAAATTAAAGAATACAAAAATTTTTTTATTTATTCACCATATGAAATCTAAAAAAATTAATTTGGATTATACAATGCCGGTAAACGAAACTTGTGGCACATACTACACAAGTCAACTGTGCAATATTTTATTTTTAATATATAAGAAAATGCTCAATGAAAAAAAAACAAAATATTTTTTTTTTATTATTAACACTCCAACTTTCATGAGTCTATTGCTGCTAATACGCCATAATTAAGGCGATTCTTTGCATAATTCTAGGAACCCTTTCCAGGACATTTTTTCTGCGCCTATTTTTTTGTTGTCATCTCTTAAAAAGCTGAGACAAAACTGAACTGTGTAATCTATGAAAAAGTACAATGGAAAAGCGCGGTTATTTGCTTAATATTAGTTAAAAAATATATGATGCAATTCTTAAAAACAACAGTATTGTAAGCCGTTAAGCGACGGCTAAATTGTTGAGTTTTATTATAAAGACATCTAAAAAATATCGAATTCGACAGTCGTAGATAAATATCGGTGTATCGATATATCGGTATTTTTAATATCGCCGATATATATCGATTATGGTTTTTTTAAATATCGATATTTTGATATATCGATATTAATTGCCCATCCCTACTGCGAGATTCGTTAAACTAATAAAAACATTTTTAACTTTAACACACTGTTTGCTAATATTTTTTAGAAACTATTATCCTATTTTATAAAACAAATTTTCAATATACCATCGAATAATGTAGGGTGTTCATGCAGAAAAAAAGGTTTTCATAAAACATTAAAAAAATCCTTAAAAACAATAACAATTATTTATGACTTTGCCGGCACATTCTTATAACATTTAAGTGAACGATGGAGAAAAAAACTTAAAGAAATGTCTATAAATCACATAATTTCATGTTAAATGCAGCAACGAAAAAAGAAGATGAGACATAATACTTTATTAATGTGGAAAGATAAAAAAGAAAACACTTTACTCGCCACAATAAAAAAAAAAAAAAAAAAAAAAAAAAAAAACAGTTACTTTCAGAAAAGGCAACAAATTCAAAAATTCCAAACAGTTTTAATTCCCCCTCAAATTCATTTAAAGATAAAAGTTAACAAAAACTTGAATTACTTCCCCTTTATCAGAGCTAGAATTATCTATCAACTGTCATTTTTGGGGACAATTGCCTTACAAGAAAAAAAAGTAAAAGAAAAAAATAGGCAAAACATTTTAAAAGAAACCGCTTAAATCTTAAGAAACTTATATTCACGATTTTGGTACCAAGAAATAATTTCAAGAAAAAATCTTTTTAAGCCAAAACCTTCAAAACTAATTGTCGCCACTAATTAATAACAAAAAGTTTCACAATATTTAACTTATTTCATCTATAAAACAAAAAATAAGAAAAAATGTTTAAGTCAGTTTTAAGCAGGATTAAATTGTTAAAAAAGAAAACCTTTTGCCTGCTAAAGTTAATCTTCTCCATAAGTTGTCAATAAAAGGGCCCATTCACCTTAAACACTTGTTGGTCACTTAAATACAAAAACCAAACAAAAATTTCCAACGAAATGACAGATCCCATATCGAAATTAGAGTTTTGTTACGGATTTCAAATGTCGGCATTAGATGAATTTTATATGCCTGTTTAGGAGCATGTGGATTAATTTGCGTTTAAAACAAAGAAATCATTTCTTCATCAATTTTGGGAATATGAGAAAGTTTGTTTAAGTTATAAAAGAGAAGATATTTTTTTTTTTTGTTTTTGTTTTTAACTTAACAATTTCTTGGAAATGTTACCCAAATATGATTAAAAAGCCAAATTTAGGGAATGAACAGTAATATTTTGAATAAGTCTTTTGGGTTGGATTCGCCGTATTAAAAAAAAACAGGTAAAATAGTACTATGAAAACATTTTTTTTTAAGGCCTGAGTGCTTAAGTTCATTAAAAATATAGGAAATAAAAAGCTTTTTTTAACAAAGCTTACTTGCACAGAAATAATTTTAAATTGATTTTATAAGCCAAATTCGAAAATTCAAGCAAATAATTTGTTGAAAATAATTATTTTGATTACTAAAAATTGTAAAATTAGATAATCTAGTAGATTTTAGTTAAAATCTTTAGGCGTTTACACCAGTGCTTTTTGACATATTGTCGGATTTCATTTTCATAATAAAAACAGCTGATTGTTGAAAAAGAAAAGAAATTGCATTGTAAACTTTTATTAGCAAAAATGAAAAGCCAAAAACTAATTTTATTATATTAAAAAAAATACAATCGGATTTAAGATTGTTGCGTTAAAAAACACCAGCATTAGTTAAATATAAGGTTTCACAAACTGCTGCAAATGTACTACCCGCTATAAATGATACCCGGGAAAAGACGACTGATACGGAGAAAGAGCAGCCAAATGGCGAGGAGCTTACTTACGACTATAACCCAAAAGGTGAACAAATAAGAGACACAAATGCAAATTTTTTAATTTAACAATTTTATTGCAAAACAAACAAAAACAATATTAAAAGTATTAATAGCGCCTCTTCATTGGAATTCCACTGCTTTTCCTTTATGTAGGTACGTTTTCTGTAAATTAAGGTCTTTATAATGCTACACAGTTTATATTAATATAATTTACAAACCGTTTATTTATTATTGGTTTATCCATTTTCACAAATGTTTATTATTGTTAATAATTAATTTACCGCCAATTTATTTCCCCGCTCTTTTTATATATTTAAAAATTTTTTTTTTTTTTGTCAAACTGATTTTTCTTGTTCAGAGCTGTATTTTTTAGTACATTAGTATGAAATTCATAGTTGTATCGTTGAGTATTGCAAGATTTCGTGAGATTTTGCCAAAATCTAGTGACGAACTAGATTTTGTTTTGTATGGGAAATCTAGTAGAAATGAACAAGATTTCGCTCAAAAATCCCTTAAGTACTAGATTTTGTGTAGGTGTAAATGTAGTATAAGTGATATCTCCAATTTTGACTACATATATGACACTTCAAACAATGTATTAATTGATTCAAAATTACAAGCATATACTCTTTGTTATTCAATTACTTCGGGAAATTTAAATTGTTTTAATTGAACTGTTAATGGTTTTTGATCCAAATTTCGATATTTTATTCCGGCTTAAGTTCATTGCATTAAATTTTCATTAAATTATTCTTATGACAAAAGTAAATTTTACAACATGAAATGAATTAAAGTTTTTTGATAATTTTTCATTCTTGACTGAGCTGAACACAGAACCCACACGCAGAGAAAAAATATGGTTGGGCATGGTTACGGCAACTAAACTATGTTTATTGTAACAATATATTTTTGTCGTACACAAAATATTGTTATTTTCATTTAATATCAACAATATTATAGTTACTGTTAACATGTCAATGTTTATCGCAATTATAAATTTATGTGTGGTTCACTGAAAAATAGTTATTTTTATAACATATTTAGTTTTATTTTCTCCGACCTTTTAATATAAGTTTGATGTAATACATATTCAAACGCAAGGTCAATTATTTTTTTTTTTTTATCCAATATTTCGCTATCTCAATGGATAGCATCTTCAGGGATTCAGATATTTGGCTTTTTTTCTCTTTTATAAAATATTAAACAAATTCTTAAAACAAGATTTCAGTAAAACAACAAAATTGTCAATTATGTAAAATAATAAAAATTATACACAGGAAACAAAAATTATTCTATTACATTTTTATAAAGTTATTTAATTTCTAATCTTATTCTTATAAATTAAATGTCTATAAATTTGAGCTACTTTGTCTGTATCTGTTTTAAAATTGAATCTTTGTTCTATTGGTGTATTGATAATTTGTAACATTTCTAACATAAAGCGTCGTTTATAGTTTGTTTCTGTATTTAAAACTGTTGTATTTTCAAAATCTGGTGTATGATTGAAATTGGCACAATGTGATGATAATGCAGTTTTTTAAGAAGATGTATTTTTGTATTTTTGATCAGACCTATGTCCAGCTAATCTAGTTTTCAATTTGTTTTTCGTGGTACCTATATATACTTTACTACATATTTCATTATCCTTACCCTTGCAAGGTATCTTGTAAATAATATTAGATCTATCTAATTTATCCGTCCTATCATTCATTTTACTAAATAATCTATCTAATGTTCTATATGTTTTATGAGCCATCCTATAATTGTTAATATCATAAATATTAGAATTTTCCAATCTTTCAGAAACAAATGGTACATAAGTTAAAGACTTGTAAGTCTTAGGTTCAGTAACCTTACCTTCCCTATGTCCTTTGTACTGTCCCATGAATTTACAAATCAATTCTCTTGGGAAACTATTATTCCCCAAAATATTTTTGATTTTATTTTATTAATTCTATGAAAAACTATATCACTAATATTTAGAACTTTTTCTATAAGATTTTTGGCTGTATTTATAATAACTCTTCTGAATGCAGATAAGGTAATATTACCATTTCGATTAATAGACATGACTATAGTTCAAGAATGGATAATATTCTTAATGATGACTCCACATATAAAATTATTAAAATTTATTATCGCCATTTGTAAAATAATTTTGCATCAGTTGTGTCGTTTGTTTTACATATGCCTATCGAATTATTTGTTATTCAGTGATTAAACAATTTAAAAAAAAAATCCCATTAAAAAACAAGTTTAAAGTAATTGTAGGTACATTAAAAAAAAATTGTAAAGTTTCACAAAATAAAATGTCAATGCTAAAAGAATTTTAAAATGGTTTGAAAATGGTGCAAAAATGTTGACCATTGTTTTGTGTTATTTTAGAGAAAAGGAATGAAAATTCTATAAAATAATTTATAAATAATTGCGACCTACGACAAAAATAGGTTAAAAATATTATGTTTAAAATTGCATCATATTATGATGTGAAATTTCTATAACAGTTTTACGTTTAGGTTGTCAGTAAGTAAATAAGCATAAATATATATTAAAAATATTTTTCGGTTTTAGATTTACTCTACATATTATTATGATTAACATGATAATAATGTGATTGCATTATATTATAATATGATATAATAAAAACAAATTCGGATTAAGGGAAATATATTATGATGTAAAATTACGAATATATTTAGTCATATACTACAATCATGCATCTTAGAATATGTTTACCACAACCATGTTTTTTCTTTGCGTATACCTCACATAAGCACTGAACCAAAAAGGTACGTGGAGACAACGAAAATGGCCGTTGAGCAAACGAAAAATTTATTAATTGTCGTCCAATGAATTTGTTCGTTGTGACAACGAATAACTGTTCTTTAAAAGATTTTTTTAAATAATTTAATGTACTGTTCGTTAATATAATGAACAGTACATTTAATTATTCAAAAATATAACGAATGAACTTATTCGTTAATTCATTAAATCTTTTCTTTAATTTAACAAATAATTTTATTTTACAAATTTGTTGGTTCAACGAACACAGTACATTGTCTCAATGAATTTTTTTTTTAAATTTTCCCTCGCAACATTATACCACCGCCCCCTCACATTTCACTTCTGTAACCCCCTATAAAATCCAAAAAAAAAACTATTAATTGAAATGTATATATATATTTTTGCAAAAGTTTTGCAAATTTATTATGGTATATATATGATGATATTTATATTATTGTATAAAGTTTATTTATAATTTTTAAAAAGTTTTTATTATTAATTTGAATTTTTTATTTTTTTTTTCAACTTAAATCTTTGCGCACGAATTTCATTGTAGGAATCAGGTAACCATGCAAAGCCCAAAGCATTGCCGCATCTCGACTATCTGCAAAAACAATATAAGAATCTGACATTAATTGAATACTTATATTTTATGTCAATTTTTGTTTTTAGTATTATAAATATATATTATTTACCACTCGTTTAATGGTTTTTTCCTTGATATGCTGGTTATCTGACAAAAAGTTCAGCAATTTTTCATGTACTGAATCCCAATTGTCCAAGATAGATGTAGTACTATACAAAAATCTGAAGTCCAGGTTAACCTACATACATATATATTATATACATATAATTAAAAATATATGTAATACAAATATATCTGTGCCAATATTGAAAAGGTGTTTATGTCGAATATTGAAGTTTGCAGATATCCTAAGTTTTTTTTGAAGTTTTATTCAAGCAGTATTAGTAGCAACTTTACTGACTGCTCAACGTTCGCATAGAAAGTTTCTATGAAAAACACTCAGTTTTAAAAATAGTTTTCATATAAAATTCTATTGTTGTACAGGCAGTTAATAGAGGCTCAAAAAAACAGTTACTAATCTTTGACCAGATGGAGATTTGTATTGTAGTCTTTTTTTAAAAAATTTCAGCCGTAAATTTTCAAACACTTGAACACAAGAATATCCAATATATCTAAAAGTGCTGTACGTTCTTAAAGAACTTTTATCAAATCCACTGGAATTAATTATATTTTGCACAGAAAGCAAATCATTTTATTAATTTAACTAACTTTTTCCTTGTTATTTGAGAAAATATTAATTGTAATTAATTTATTATAAAATTTAATTTTACACTGCACTTTTTTTTCAAATAATATCTTAAAAAGAACCAGTTTGACGAGAAGTAAAACACGAAATGCCAAAAAAATTTAAACTAACACTGTTTTAAAAATCAACTTAACAAACGTTAAGTTACCCTCATGAAACTTTTTTGACTTCAACGTACTAATTCGTTAAGCCAACAAATCAATTGTAACTTTTATGCGTGGGGATAATTTTTAATGAAGGGTTCGTTAACTGAACACTATTAATTTTAACGTACAAGTTTGTTACGATAGCAAACAGTTCGTAGAATTGGCGTCCGTTCATTTTACAAACAATTGTTAAATCACTTCTAACCTCAATGAACACTTTATTAAAGTAAACGTACTTTTGAATTCAGGCGACATATAAACTAGTTAATTTTAATGAACTAATCGCTTGCCAAGTGAAAGATTTATTAATTTTTAAGAACATTCATTATTATACCAAATTGTACATTTCCATTATAAACCAATGTTAACGAAATATTTAACAAATGCATGTCCATTGAGTCAATGAATCGTACGTAAATTAAAATATTTGGGATATTTTATTTTCCATTATATTAACGAATAACTCATTGAGCCAACGAAAATTATTTTAATAAACGTAGTTCGTTAATATTATGAACACTTGTTGGTTCAGTGTGGGTATATAATAGGGTATTCATTCGGTTAACCGGTAATCAGTTAACCCATTAATTACTACCCGATTAACTGATCAGTCAATTTAAATTGCATATCTTCAATTAACGATTAAACCGGTTAATTTCAGTCGACTAACCGATTAACCGATGTAACAATATTTTTAACGTTTAGTAGTATTATAATAAATTTGTTTGTGTTTTTAATTATTTGTTTCGTCTCATATACAAAACGTATGTGAAAATAATTTTTTAATACAAACAAAGAACGTGTTCAGTGATCTGGATTTAAAATAAGTGTTTGCCGTCAACAGCTTTTTGTTTCACGCACTGTTTAAACGCATGCGTTTAGTTATTTGTTTCTTCTCATATCTTCAACAAAACAATTAGAAGTGTAACAAATTTTAAAAAATTAAACCAGGATTCTAATACATAATTGAAGAATTTATATGTTTAAAAAAATCCAGAGAGATTACTGAGAAATTACATATTCTGTATTATGGGTTGCTTTTGATTTCTCCAACATCATAAACATTTAAACCAAATTATTTGTATAAAGGATTATTTTATAAGATCTATATAAACTATTAAAATAACTAATAAGATGATATTACAGTTAATTTTATATTAATACATAATATCTGTGGCAATAAATAATAATGGCTTAAGTTGACATATTCTTATTCTCTTATCTATCACTCAGCTAAATTTCAAGTATAAAATGTGATTATTAATAAAACTATACGCATTTATATTTTAACTTACACAACACAACACACGATTTATTTTAGACAAAACCCTTCATATCTCAAAACACGAAATTTCGACTTAAGCCATTATTATTTATTGCCACATTTATGTTTTAATTAAAAAAATATGTATTACATATTTATGAATTATTCTTTTGTTTGCTCGGTTTAGCTCACGAATTGTTATGTTTGTTATGTTATTGGTTTTTCTTACTAATAAACTCCAAATAATAAATAATTTAAGCATTTTTATATTTAAAATTACTTAATATATAAAAAAACTTTATTAATCGGTTAACCGATCAATTATAAAATCTACCGATTTTTAACCGATTAAACCAAAACCTCGGTTAATTAATCGAGCGGTTAACCGATTAAAGCAAAAGCCCGATTAAATGAATACCCTAGTATAGAATCTATTAGGATTTTCTGGCAGAACTGAATAAAACCGACAATTTCGTTTTTGGGGATTGGAATAGATTTTTAGCGATATAAATTAAAACATGTAAAGGCGCTCATTTCTGTCGAAGGTATCAAAATTAAGCTGAATACTATTTAACAGGACTCGAAAAACGAAATTTTATGTTGAACCCCTTGTTCTATTTTTTTTTTTAAAACTTTTAGTACAACGTTAGTTCAAGAATAAATAGCACTTACATCGCCGATGACGAAGTTCTTATTTCATTTGACGTGGTTTCATTATTTCCAAGCATTCCGATTAATTTAGCACTAAGGACAATTGAAGAAAAATGGAAATTTTTAGAGGCACATACACATATACCTAAGGATTTGTTTTTGGACATTGTGAGGTTTTGTATCAAAGAGAGTATATATTTAATGTATAATGACAAAATCTATGAACAGAGAAAAGGAATGCCGATGGGCTCTCCAGCCTCACCAGTCATAGCTGATATAATTATGGAACAACTTCTTGACATATCATTGGCTAAAATGGACGTAAAAGCGAGGATAATTATAAAATATGTATTTAAAGGACAAATACAGTTTACCATGGAAGAAGAAAATGACAACCAACTGCCATACTTAGACGCAATTGCTATTAGAAAAGAAAACAATTTAAGAGTTAATTGCTATCAAAAACCAACAGCCTCGTGACGATTAATAAATTTTTATTCTAAGCATCCCAGAAGAATAATTATAAATACAGCATCGTATTTCATACGACGAGTTCTTAAAATAAGTGACACGGAATTCCATGAAAACAATATAACAAAACTAACGAATATTTTAACCATGAATGAC
This sequence comes from Pollenia amentaria, assembly GCA_943735925.1. Lineage (NCBI taxonomy): Eukaryota > Metazoa > Arthropoda > Insecta > Diptera > Polleniidae > Pollenia > Pollenia amentaria. The sequence goes on along the minus strand of OX031007.1, from coordinate 177,202,432 downwards.
TTCCCAATAATAACAATTAAAAATCTTATAAAACGTGCAAAAAACAACAGGTAACAGGTGATAAGAGAACCAAAAAGATATAAAATCATATCATATGTTTCTGGACCCTCGGAAGGATGGAAAAACTCAGATATTTATGACGAAGAAAAATTTGAACTAGCATTTAGAACGGACAACACTGTGAATCAATTATTTAGTAAAACAAAATCAAAAATGAAAAAGGAAGACAAGTCAAATGTGGTATATATTAAATTCCCTGTAGTGGTGACGGGCTCAATATATGCGATAAAGTATACGTTGGGTCGACAAAAACAAAACTTAAGACAAGAATATCTTCGCACAAATCTGACCATAAAGCTATTGACAAACCTATTGAACAAAAAACTGCACTAGCAGCCCACTGTACGTTGAAAAATCACAAGCCACATTTTGAAGAAGTAAAAATATTACATGAAGAGAGGAATTATTCGAGGAGATTTACATTAGAGATGCTACATATTATTGATGTTAATCCACAGTTTCGTCTAAATTACCGACAAGACACAGAAAATTGTGCACACAAATACAAAAAATTAATAAACAAAAACAGACGATCGATAAAAGGGATTTAGTTAATAAAATCTAATAAGAAGTGGCATAAGTGTTATTGTGAAGTTTTGTGTTTATTATATTTTTAATTGTTTACATGTAATTATCTTTGTAATATTATGTTTTGTTTTTTGTTTAATGTTAATAATAATTATTATTGTATTTATTTATTCAGACCCCTGAAGATGGTAAGCGATGCTTACCGAAATATTGGGAAACGAATAAAAATATAAAAAACGAAAATATCACGAATTTTTATTTTATTTATTTAAGTGGACCTACAGCCAAACAAAAACAACTAATAATTTTTAGTACAACGTTAACAAAGTATAATAAACATACTTTTCCCATTCTTATTTTTGTTTAAACTTTATTATTTTGTGTAATTTTTTTTAAAGATGCTGAAATTTTTAATTTTGAGTAATGTGTTTTCAACGATAGTATCACTACCGGGAGAAATATTGATTATTTATAAAAAAAATTAAAAAGATAGATACTTTTCATACTGCCATCAATAGTTTGGCAGATCTACCTATCAAAAACTTTGAGCAAATATAAAACTATGTTGCTAAGTTTGATTTTTATATTAATATTCATGATCGATTAAGTAAGGCTTAATCGAGAAAATGGTATGGAAAATTATAATTTATTACATAACACCATAAAAGTTAATAATTTGGTCTTAACTGACAAGAAAGTGGCTTTTGCAAACTACGCATCAGTATTTCCACTAAGAAATATTACTAAAAATTTTTTTCTGGAATTAAAATGAAAATTAAAAAAAAATTTCAAAAGTCCTCGTTATTACACTTCAGAGGTCAATATACGAGTATTTAATAACATAATCAATTCCCAGAAATTTATATATTTAGGAAATTAAGTGTTCATGACTGACCAATTTATTTATAATTTAAAATAAAAAAAGTTGATTTATAATTGTTATTTGTTATAACTCGGGCGTGGAATTTTATGCAAAAGCGTGCTTTTCTTCAAGAGTAAATAATAATTTATAGTAAATAATAATTTATTTAACCGAATCAAAATTTTTGCTGAAAAATGCTATCGATTTGTTGGTACATATTTGATCGTTAACGCATCTTTTGTCATAGAATGTTTAAATTTGCATATTGTATTAGTTTTTGCTTAAAATAACATATTTTTTTTTTTAATTCAAATGATTTTTGGTGTTATCAAAACCAAGCAATTGCAGCATTAAAACATAAATTATATATATTATTTAAAAAATGGAGACAACGAATGGCTTTATTAATACTTAAATTTACTCTTATTTTAATGCTTGAATTAGCATTTCCGATGTGCAACATCACCGTTCGATGTTTATCTGATGTGTTGTTTTTATTTATTTTCAAAGATGTTTCTGTGTTTTACAAAAATTTTCAAATTGGTGTTTTAACACACAACCAACAATTGGTTTCAGAAAGAGCTAAAGCAGGGCATGACATTTCTCAAGAATAGATTGAATTTTTGTAGAATCTTTTTTTATTAAGACTTATGTTCTGTTTCTAAAAAACAGGCAAGTGATTGTGTAGTAAAATTTATATTATAATCACTTAAAAACCTTAGTAGGGCTTCTCATATAAATTTGTCAATTCGAAACAGTACACAATTCTTAACAGCAGCTGTTTTTTTGATTCAACTGTATTGTTGTTGAAAGTATATGTTAGAGAAACAGGAATTCGCTATGTATAGTTTTTAAGTTGTATATTACAGTTTCTCATTTTTACAACAGCCAATAAAACTTATGTTTGCTATTCAAAAGTTTGAAATTTGTAGGCAAATTGTCGCGTTTTTCTTAAACCTTCTATAGATTAAATGAACTTTTTTGGTTTTTATGTTAGAAAATAACATTTGCCATTGCATTTTCATCTTTGTATGAACAAAACAAAATAATACTATTTCGAAAACCTGCGCCATAAAAAATTACATTTGCGTGCAAAAAAGAATCTCCCCCACCGCTTTTTTTTTTTGACATTAAAAAATATGTGAAAAATTCGGTCTAATCGGAGAGTTAGTTGCTGGCGCCGGTCCTTGAAAGCTAGTAACTTCGGTAAATCAGTACTTTTATTAGAGTAATTCAACAACTGTATACTGTGTGCAACACAAATATTCTTCGAACCGCCATTATATTATTAAAATGTAACTTTTTTTCTGTAAGTCAAAGGTCCATCTCGATATCTAAACATGACTCCCGTACAAAAACGTTCTGTGCCGAAATTCGTTTTCGGTTCCTAAGGGGGTTGCGCGTCTCACAGGGCGTTAATTTCTAAGAACGACCCTAACAATTTTAGCATAACAAATATTTATTTTAGAGGACTTAAAGCTCTATCTCTGTTCCTAATAATAGCTCGCATACAATCCATAAAATTTATGGAAAAACATGAAATTTGTGTAATGTTTTAAATATTTCGAATACGAAAATGTTTACGGTGCGATGCATAAAACATAATTTTTTATAAGTTAGGAGTCATAATCTTGGGGATATAGAACTTTCAAGCCCTTTCACTACCGTACTTTAAAAAATGATTTTTGACAAAGTAGTTTTTTCGTGTAGATGTGATACTAAAAACCCCAAAAAAATTTTATTTAAGAAATCTAGCATCCTTTTCAGAAATAAGACATGTCTTGGGATTATATGTTCCATTAGGTTTTTTAAACCTCCAAAATTGGGACTAAGTTTTTCATCGGTAGTTTTTCTATGACAATAATATTTGTTATAAGAATATATTCTGAATCAGAACACAGAAAAAAATTCTCCAAAGTTTTTCACTTATAAAAGCATTAATCGAAAATAACATCAGTTTTAATTAAAAATGTAATCAAGTGAATTAAACGCATAATCAAGTAAATTAAAAGTCAAATCAAGTGAAGTCACTGGAATTAATTATCGCAGAGATTTTTTCGTCCTTCAGTCTACCACTAATACTGTTTTTATTCATTCTGCAAACATACAAATTGGCTTACAAATGTATGCCAATGGGATAATATATCCCATTTATGAGGGTCAAACAAAACCAGTGAGATCTGTTATACCTAATGGAAAAAAATCCTTATAAAATCATATATTTAGAGCATATGGTTACTTCATTATAACATGAAATACTTTTACTATTTCCATAAAACAACATAAAAAGAAAAAACATTTATTCACACTGAAAATTTGGAAAGCACGTGCGCATTCAATAGAGGTTGCCGCCAAATAATTGTAATAAAAAACAATTTACTGACGGAACACACCAAAGCAGCTCATAATGTGCAGAAAACACTTGAACCTATCAATGGGATATTATTTTATTTAAATAGAGCGTAAATTGTATTTTTGACGATTTATTATGATGAGCCCCATTTAATAGCATGATCCCCATGGCAGCAAAAGGATTAATTTTAACTGCATATTTCACTAAATGCGAGAGAGCTCTTTTTTCCTCAACTACCAATTCTAAAAATTTTGTTTTTGTTTCAAATGTATTTGTGGGAAAGAAAGCGTTCTTTTGACGTCGTGAAATTAGCAGTTAAGCTACATTAATAAAATTAAACATGAATAAAAAATTTTAATTTAATTTGCAAATTGCAGCTTGCGTGAAAAACACGTAAGCGACAAATTTGGCTGTTTGAAAGTTATAAATTCTTGAAAAAAAAAAATTCTTCACCCATGTTTTGTAAAAAATTTGTTGCAAAACCCATATTTAAAAAGTTATTAGGATTTTTCGTTTTCTGAAAAATTAGTTGTTGGCGTTTACGTGGTTAAATAAGAAATTCGACGAAATATAACTTTAAATCTGATCGAATGTATGCCAAATTAAAGAAAAACAAATACTAACAGTTTTTTTTAATATTAAATGCATTTTAAATTAATTTTTTAAGCCAACACAGAAAAAAGTGTTTTATCATTTAAAAAATGGTTTAAAAAGTATTTAAATTTAATTAATGTGATAATTGTTATTATTTTTTTAGTTGAAATAAAATTAAAAATTTCATTTTGATTTAATTAACATTTTAAATGTTTTGAAATAAATTTTCAATTAAAATTTTAACTTAATAACAAAAAATCTTAATTGACTTTTTTCGATTAAAATCAAATAGTTTAAACATGTAGAATTGTTGTTGGGAATTGTCAATATTTATTTAATTAAATTAACACATTGTTTGAAATGGCAAAACTTTTTGATCACTTGTTCAATTTAAATGAAAAATATCATTTGTTGAAAATATTTTTTCAAAATTTTAATATTTTTAGTAATCAATATAATCATTTTGGTAATAGGTGCAAAATCAACAACTTGTTTGCTTTATATTATGAATTTGGAATAAATTTGGTGATTGAAGAAATTCGTTAATTTTTCTGTGAATTTTGAATTCTTTTAAGCATGTTTTATGCGCATTTTTTCCAATAACAAATGCATAAAGTTTCACGCCCTAATTATAGCTATATATTAATTTTACATACATTAAGTCTCCTATAGCAAAGAATTTAAGTAAAATTTATTTGTAAGATCTTTTCGTTTAGACAAGAAATAAACAAAAAATGTTACGCCGAAAAAGTAAAACCAAACTAACATATGATAAATTGGCCTTAAGAATCTAATGGCTTAATTTTGAACTGAATACACATAATCGTGATTTAACTAAATACACGCACAACCTAAAAACAAGCCAACATGTGGAAATACATTTCAGTTAAAATTTTCATATTAAAACTGCTTGTGAATTCAGTAGCGCTTTAAAAAATCGTGGTTTGGAAAAATAACTTAACGCATTATTTTTTTTTTTTTTTTTTTTAGAGAAAAAAAACAACATTTATTAAAAAATAAAAACTAAAATTAAATATTTCTTACTTCAAAACATGATTTTGCTGTTAATTTAACAAAATGTTTGAATATTACAAACAAATATAATTAAATGTTGCTGTGTGGTCTAAAGTTTTCAAAACTAAGTGTAATTTATTGAAATTGGAAAAACTCTACAGCCAAAAAGAAAAAAGGAAAAAAAATCACACACAAAAAGAATATGTCTTTTTTTTCTATAAAAATGGTTCACGTTTACAGGTCGATAGTTTATCTTGGCAAATGTCATTTTAAATTTTCGAAAAAAATATGCTCACTCTCTAACTGCAGACACACAAATTTGTAACCAAAAAAAATTTAAAACTTTTTTCCTCAGCTAAAATGCGTGAAAAATTTGTTAACAACTTTAGCTACTTGTGTTAGGCTCATGTAAGCGAAAAAAAGCAACAATAACACAAAATATAGTATTTAAAAAAGGAAGGAAAATACAACAACAACAAAAAATATATTTTTGAGATTTATGTAGAAACCCAAAGAAATATGTTGGTCACCATTTATTTAGAGGAGTTACCCATAAGCAAACAAACGGACATGGGGCATTTTACTATTGTCTCTAAGTGTGTGTCTGTGTGTGTGCATTTATGGCCGTTGCAAACAAATTCAACATTTAAATTGAAATACAAATATATGGAAGGAAAAAACTAAATAAACGATTTATAGAGAGGAAAATATTTTAAATAAAAAATAATAAACAATTTAACAAACAATTGCACTTGTAACACTTTGTGTGTCATTTTATGACGGGAAAATTTATTGTTTTAACTGCATTTTATAACAATGAATCATAAGAGGAAAAATGGTAATAGGAACAAACATATTCAAATTGAAGTTTTTATGTTTATTTAGATTTTTTTTCTCGTTTTACAATTCACTCTTTTCTTTAAGTGTAACAGGCTCATTGCTATACACTTGCGAGAAAATGTTGGTAATTTGTTTGGTTTTAAAAAATAAATTTCTTATTTGGGCCGGTATTCACTATCCTACACAATCGTAAGATTTACTCAGATGAAAGTCGGACAAAACACATTAAAGTTTCTGTTCAATAAGTACATGTTTTGGAACTAAGACTGAGTTCCAAAATATGATAATACTTTGCAGTCAAACTCAAAAATGTAGCATGAAGTTGAACGACGCACAGCTTCCTTTACCTGAAGGTCCACACCATGCCTTCCACGATTTTTAGTTGCATAAGCAGCTGTCAAAAAAGTAAAATCTGTATTGTTTTAAGTAACATGCACAAAAGCGTTGGATTGAGGCGATGAATGCGAAGAGATTTTGCACTTTTTGCCAAAATGATTATCTTGATTACTAAAAATGGTAAATTTTTTGAATTTTTTTTCAATGATATTTTCAATTTTGATAAAATATATATTTACAAAAACTGTGCAATTTCAAACAATGTCTTAGTTGATTCAATTAAAAAAATAGTAATAATAAACAAAAATTTTATATATTATTCACTTACCCCAGTTGGCCGAAAATAAATAACAAAACAAATAATATGCAAGAATCAATTAAAATTTTTATTGAATAATTTTAATAACAGTATTAACTTATAAATTATCATAAAATTCCTTGCCCATGAATAATTCTAAGGCGATATAGCCATGTCCGTTTTCCTGTTCGTCTGTTGAAATCACGCTCACTTTCAAAAGAACTAATTTGTTATGCGCTCGCGAGAGTGGGAGCTACAGAACAAATTATTTAATGTATGAACACGACAAAATACCCAATTAGGGCGTATTCAATTTTGCAAGAATTCGATTTATATGGCTGTGGGAAAAATCGCCCAAAGAAAAATGGCCCAAAAAAAGAAATGAAAAATCGCCCAAATGAAGAATCGCCCAACAGAACATGAAAAATGACCCAAAAAGTTATATATGAAATTTTGCCCAAAAGAAACGAAAAAGGGCTCAAAAAAAAATGAAAAATGACCCAAAAAGCAAAAACGAATTTTTTCCCGGTGGCATGTTATAACGTCCAGTGTCATAGTGTCCATGGACGTTATGACACTCCAAAAAGTGTCATAGTGTCCATGGACACTGCGCTAACTAAAGCTTCTCTGCACAGCCGGCCTTCGGCCGGGTGCAAGGATTTTCTCCTCTATGGTATAACAAACACCGGCTTCGCTAACTAAAGCTACTCTTCATAGTCGGCCTTCATTTGGAAACAAGGCAGATTTTAGAAGCTTTACTTAGCGAAGCCGGTGTTTGTTATACCATAGAGGAGAAAATCCTTGCGCCCGGCCAAAGGCCGGCTGTGCAGAGAAGCTTTAGTTAGCGAAGCCGGTATTTGTTATACCATAGAGGAGAAAATCCTTGCGCCCGGCCGAAGGCCGGCTGTGCAGAGAAGCTTTAGTAAGCGAAGCCGGTGTTTGTTATACCATAGAGGAGAAAATCAAAAAAATGGGCCATTTTTCATACAACATTTATTTAAATTTAAAAAATTTAAAAAACGAAAAATCACCCAACAATAACGAAAAATAGACCAAAAATTTTAGGTCACTTTTCATATGAATTTAGGCCCAATTTTACATGGAATTTTTTTGGGCGATTTTTCATTTCTTTTTTTGGGCCATTTTTCTTTGGGCGATTTTTCCGATTTATATGACTAGAAATCGCACCACCAAATTTCGTAAAGATCCGGTCATTATTCAGCGCAGACATGCTCTTTGCCGGAAAACACTTTAAACTATCATACCTTAGAAGCACACATGGGTGTTTTATTGGGAAATTATATTTGATTTATATAAAGGATAATTTTCTAATAAAATATTATACTTATACTTTATCTTTTCATGTCTTACACAAGGCTGGGTGGGGGGGCTATGAGGCTCATGACATCGGTCTAGTCGAACAATGGTACTCTAAAATCATCCTACCAAAACAGGTGACAGTATCCGTCATTGGTCGTAAGGTAATCGAATACAAAGTAAAAACTAATAGAAAAATCAAAGGGTAATGGATAAAGCTAGGAGGCTACAAAGTAAGACAAACCGGTTGTACTCAAAATTAAGATCACCCAATTTTGAGTACAACCGCTTTGTCTTACTTTGTAGCCTCCTAGCTTTATCCATAAGACACCACTAGGCTCCAGATTTAAAACTTGCATAAACCTATACCCCTACTATCAATATGTAAAGCTTATTCAAAATCGGAGCATCTGTTAAGAGTCGACGCACTTATTATCCCTTTTTTATATTCTCCGCTTTGCACAATTATGAAAAAAGTTACATACATATCGTCAGTTTGACTAACCGACCATTTAAAAAAAGCTGAGCTAGGTATGGGGTATATATCTTTTGAATGCAAGCTCTCTGAATCCAAATCGGTTTCACGAAATTGTTGTTTCTAAAATATAAGCCTTAAATTGGGTCCATATCAACTATTTTAAAATTTAAGTTTTGTTCTGCTCTGCACTGTTAAGCGAATGCTATAAATTTCTCATATAAAAACGTACAAAAGAAAAATAAAATGACAACAAGAAAATAATTTTTTCTTTTGCTACGCTTCAAAAAAAATAGTAGTAAAAACAAAAGCAAAATAAAATGTCAACAATGCACAGCAGTAAGTAAACGTATGCAGTACAAAAACCTACTTTTAAGAAATAAATTTAGAATATTGGCGTATGCGGCACAAAACAAAAATTTTCACTTTCAATAAAATACTATTTACTTCTAAGTTTGTTAATGAACGTTGACAAAAATTTTAATTTTTCTGCAAAACATACGCCAGAAGCAGTGGTGGAAATACCAAAAAAATTTTATCGGTTATATTTTAAGAAAACTCAATGTAAACCTTCATTGTTGTTTTTCTCCACTACGAATTTTTGGCAAATGCGCCAAGCCCACAATGAGCTGACGATATGTATATTACGAGGAATACAATTTTAAGTATTGTAAAATATTCTACACTTTATTAACATATTTCGCGTTCAATATAAATTAACTGAATGCAAAATATTTATGTAATAAAAATTATTTTATTATTCTATGTTCAGGCCCATCAAATATTTGACGTCCTGTACGTAACCACTAGCTTTATAAATAAATCTTTTGCTTCTGCAAAACGTTGGTTTCATCTTTCAACAGTTTCTTAATTAAATTACACAACTATCTTTTAAAAAATAAAGTTAAGTAAATCAATAAAAATGGTTTAAAATACAGCTAAAGTTTAATCAATTTACTGGTCATACTTTTTTTAAATTTTTTTCGTCAAATATTTGTAAGATCTGAACATACACAGAAAAAATTAAAAATTTTCTCTAATCACCAAATTTATACCAAATTCATAATACCAAGCAAACAAGTTGTTGATTTTGCACCTACGAGTATTTCCAAAATGATTATATTGATGACTAAACATTTTAAAATTTTGAAAAAAAAATTTCAATATATGTAATTTTTAATTTTAATTAATAAAATGATCAAAAAACTTTGCCATTTTAAATATTGTGCTAATTTATTTAATTAAATATTGACAATTCCCAACAACAGTTCTACAAGCTTAAATTATTTTATTGTAAACGAAAAAAATCAATTAATATTTTTTGACATTTAATGAATATTTTAATTGAAAATTTATTTCAAAACGACTAAAATGTTTATTTAATCAAAATTATATTTTAATTTTCTTTCAACTAAAAAAATAATTGATTCAATTATCACATTAATTAAATTTAAATACTTTTTAAACAGTTTTTTTAATTGATAATTGAATTTTTTCTGTGTATGTTTAGCAACGCATTATTGAATTTATTAAAGAAAACATATTTAAGGAGCATTTCTTCTGTATTTTATTTATGTATCTTGTATCTCTATATGTATATATATAGATGAATGTTTGCATGTTTAATTGTTTGTTTGTACCTTACAGCCGCATAAGCCGCTGTACCAATCTTCATTAAACTTTGACAGTATATTACTGATGGTCTGGAAGAATCTAAAGGCGATATATTTTTTGAAATTTATAATAGGGGTGGCATCTCCCAAACAAAGACAACATGAATTTCTGTATATCTTGAGAACGGAAAGGCCTAAAGTTTCCAAATTTGGTGCAAGAATCTGGCGGGAAGAATTTGGATAAGTGGGCATGACACAAAACAACTTTTTTTTATCTAACGAACGGTAAAAGAAAAATTGTCCAAATGTGGTACACATTACTGGGTAATCAAAAAAAAAAAACATCTCTGACATCTCCCATATGAAGACATTATAGATTTATGTATATCTGGAGAACGATAGGAACCAAAGTTTGCAAATAAGGTACAAGCATTTTGGCTATCAATACATCCGACAAAATATGGGCGTGGTTGGGGTGGTTGGCATGGTACCTCCCATAGAAAGGCATTATAGATTTCTGTGTGTCTAGAGAACGGCAAAAGCTAAAGTTTCCAAATAAGTTACAAGAATCTTGATTAGTAATAAACAACATCTGGCAAAATCTTTCCGGGATCAGAGAAGTGGGCATGACATAAAATAGATGTACTTAAATCTCGTGAACGTTGAGATAAAAGTTGTCAAAATTTGGTATACATAGCTCGGTAATCGACATGCAACATATGTCAACAAAACGGTGGGAGTGAATAAGTGCGAGGTTACGTACATACAAATACAATAGAGATTTAAGTACAGCTAGAGAACGCTGATGGCTTAAGTTTCCAAAGTTGGTACAAATAGCTTGGTGCTCAATACGCAACATCAGTCAAAAAAAAAAAAAAAAGTGGGCGCGATTTAAGTAAGCGTGGCATAAAGTAGAATACCGTATATTTGAAGAACGGTAAGTGTAGAATTGGTAAAATTTGGTACAACTAGAATGGCTTTTTAGATACAGACAGCATCTGTAAGTAATGTGCGGGATTAGAGAAGTGGGCGTGGATCAAACTAGATTTGTGTATATCTAGAGAACGGCCACAGCTACAATTTAGAAATTAAGAAAAATAGTTTTACATATATATCTGTTAAAGGCCCCCTGCCTGCAGACATAGACGGGATAAATTCGATGCAAATACCATATAAAATTTTATGCAACTGGTGAATGGTAACAGTAAGAGTATTAAAACTTGTTAAAAAATAACTTCATAAGCAATGCACGAGATCTGTATTGAAGAAATTACATATATTATTTTATTGAGGGTAGCAAAGCGCACTAGTATTTTATAAAAATCAGGTCTTCAAATATAAAGAAGCGTTTTTTTAAGGGAGCAGAAATATTAATACAAAATGGATTTGCCGCTGTAAATAAAAACTGAAGACAAATTTTTGCTATTTAAACTTTCAATATTGCTTTAATGTAGTTGAAACAGATTGAACAGATTTACATTTTTACTTTTTGCCTACTAAAATATGACATCATTTAAGTATAAATACAGTAACGAGCAAAAGTGAGTGTATGTTCAACATAGTTTTATCTAAAGTGTCATAAAATGGTTAATAATAAGGAAATTTTTTGAACCTTCAGCAAATAATTCTTCATTATATTAGCAAAAAAAAAATTGTATTGTCAATTTAATGGTAAAACTAAGTGAATATTATCGCCATGAGTTTTTTTTTCATTTTATTTTATTATGCTTTTCTTTTACATCATATTGGATAAACAGTTTTTTGTTAATATACTGAAGACTAATTGCTGAAGGTTTTATAAAATCTACTGCAGTATTTACCATTTTATGACACTTTAGATAAATTATGCTGAACATGCGCTCACTTTTGCCCGCCACAGTGGTATAATATAAGGAATATTTTTTTGCAGAAAATTTTTTACAGAAAAAAATTAAACGTCTGCAAGCAAACAAACTCAATAAACAAAGAAAGGAAGCAATTTTTAAAAATCTTCCGAAATATGAAAAAATTATTTTTTAGTCAAAAAGTTTAAACAACTTACCCTGATTATTAGCATTTCAATTCACAACCCGTAGTTTTATTATGGCTACCCAACATTATTCCTATGAGTGTATACTTGTTAACTTTTGTCTGCCGGCATTTTATTGTTATCTTTTGACATTTTCGTTCAATATTGTTTGCATGTTAACAATTTATTAGTCATAAAAAATACTATAAACTATTTTTTTACTTTTTTTTTTGCTCAAAGTTCTTGGTCTATTTAAGATTTAAAATTTTAAAGTCAAACAAAGAAATCTTCCAGTTTTAAATTTCAAAAAAAGAAAAGAAAAAAATCTATGTACAAGCAGTTTTGTATAAAAGTCTTGTACATGTATAGCAAACCTTTATGTTACAGATATTGTTTCTTAATAATTTGGGTCAATTAAAGAATGTTTTTTGTCATTATTAAGGCTTAAATTTGTAGATTATTCTACACCCAAAAAATGTCATCTACTGCTAGTGAACTTGTAAAGATTGGGTGAAAAATATATAGAATTGAGTTTTTTTGTAGTTGTAAGAATTGTATGTGTATAGTACATATACATGTATGTATGTATAAATGAGTTTTATTTTTTGTATTATTTTATTCTGTTATCTTGACTTAATATCAATATGAGATTGTTTTAATGGAGTTGTCAATAACATATGCTGCTTTTAATTATTATTAATCTGTATTTTCGGTAATTTTTGTGATCTTTTCCGCCACAGCTTTTTGCTTGTAGATAATAAAACAAACAATATGAAAAATAATGTAAAAAAGCTGAAATCTATTTAAAAATGGAACCTGTGACACTTTGTGCTTATTGAGGGATTAAAAATGAAATCAAGTGACATAAAAAATATATATTATTTTTTCTAAAGATATTTATTCCACGCCGATAAATTTTAAGTTTTAAAGTTTTAACCCTTATTAAACAAAAGCAAATAATTATAAAGAATGTTAATAAAAGTGATTGAACCAGAAATGCCTTTACTACTATCGAACAAAAGATTAATTGAAATTAATTTAACATTTGAATGATTAGAAAATTTGTTCCTAGACCAACCCTTTAGTATATCGATTAATTTAGATTTAAATAATGTATGACAACACCGCGTGAGTGCTTGGTTTATCATTTCCTTATCCTTTGTCCTTTTCAAAGGACTTAATTAACAATTTTCAGGAATTCTTATTTTAAATATTTTTATTTTTAGTATTTAATATTTTTTAACAAATTTGGTACCAAATAAAAGGAAAGCCCTATAAGGTTTTATAAAAATATTTACTTCAGTTCCCCTAAACAAAAATAAAAAAAATAACTCCTTTAAAATATATTTTCTTCCATGTCCTTAGAGAGTTTCATTAAAATTTTTTTTAAAACTTATAAGTTGTAGCCTGAAATTAACTCTAATAGACCTCGAAATTTTATGATTTTATTTCCTTTAGTTCAAAAGGTGTGATTGTTTTTTCGCTATACAAAATAAATTTCTATGTTGAAAATTAGTTTAGGAAAAACAACTATTAATTTCGAACCAAGAGATTTAAATCGTAAAATGTGTTTGTATATATTTTTATATTTTTTACAAAACTCTCAAATAAAAACTTTGATAAACATATTAGAAAAAAAATTTCCAAGGATATGGAAGGTTTTACTATTTTTAAAAGGAATTTTTTTTTTTTTGTTCAGAGGAAGTGATGTGATTATTTAAAAAAATATTAGAAATAAGCTTTTTTGATATATGTATGTAAAGTTATTTAAAAACGGCAAAAGAGGAAGAAATAAAAAACCAAGTATATACTATTAATAAGATTTTTCTATGACGTGCTAAATTCCCTGATAAATACACAGAAATTTATTGTTGAGGGGAAGCTAATTTCTATGCGCATTTCGCTGGTTGCTTAGGCCAGATCATCAGGAAATCTTTTTCGAAATACTTTAGAAAAGCTTAAAATATTATACAAATAATATGTAAACGAATAAGAATTATAAACACTCAAGTTTTACTTGTAGCAATATCAAAGCTTAATACGCTTAAGCACGAATTTTAACTAAACAGTGCCGTGTTCCTATTACCTTGAAATTTGTTTTAAATAAAGGTGGTTTTTCGCCGTTTCTTCAGTAAAGTGGTGGCAACCCTAAAAAAATTTGAAAGCTTATAGTTTAGGATTAGTAAAAATGAAGCGTTACACGATAGAACAATTTTCATTAATTTCTTTTTTTTTAATTATAACTTGTAGCCTGAAATAAGCTCTATTAGACCTCGAAATTTTATGTTTTTATTTCTTTTAGTTCAACCGGTGTGATTGTTTTTTCGCGGTACAAAATAAATTTTTTTTAATTTTTCTTCATTATTGAACAACTTTTCAAATATAATTAAAGCCTCGCGTCTGCAGTTCGAAAATTTGCAAATATGGTCGGAATAGTGTTTTAACTTCGTCAACTGTTAAGAGATTACTGGAAAAATTCAGGGAGACTGGATCCGTTGGAGACGCCACTGTCGTTCAAAACATACTGGCCGCATTCAGTGTCCTTGAATTTTTTAATTTATCTCTTTACAGTTGATGGAGCTTATTTTTGAAATCATTGTTTTCAGTCATTATTTTTGAAATATTCAGTGTCGTTTTTTTGTAGAAGATTTAAGAACATAGTGTGTATGTCACTTTAATCTAGTGCAAAAAACAGACACAGTCGTTGACGACCACGACAACCATAATAAAGCTGATTGTTCAATAGTGAAGACACGTTGCACAGTGTTTGAAAAGTTGAAATTAATACTGAATTTCATGTTTTCCGCTCATGATGAAATTTATTAATTTCATTAAAAACATATTGAATATCATGTATCTGAAATGCTAGGGCGATATTTTCATTACTTTTTTGTAGGCGTTTCCTCAAAGTGTGCCAAGTCTAACACACAACATTTGAAAGAAAATCCTAAAAAATAGTAAGAAACTAAAAACTCTTGGAATGAATTTTAATATGTATTGTTGTTGTGTATTTTCCCATAATTTAGGTATTTAAGATGAAAATTAAAAAAAAAAAAATTAAAGAAAAAAATTTTTTGTGACAAAAATTTGCTTCATCTTAGGAGTCTAAAAATTATTATTTTCTTCAACTTTGATGGACTAGAACTTTTGTGCGCGGTCGAGCGCGGTGCTCTACCTTATACCAAATGAAAGCTTGAAGTCTAATTTAAACAATAAAGTTAAATTCAGCTGCTAGTTTTTGCTAGCCTTTGTCTAGTAAACGTTTAAATAGAAAACATGCTACTTTTTATTGCTTATTACACATTCTCTCGTTATATTACGTTTGCTGCTTGCTCGCTTGTTGCCATAGCAACCATACCTCTTGTTATAACAATGAATGATGATAAGAGCACATCTATTTTATTAGAAATTAGAGATTTAATAATCTCGCTTATCAATAATATTGTTGTTTTTTTTTTCTCAGAGAAATATTCAAAGATATATATAAATAAAAAAATACAAGAACAACTAATGCAAATTTACCTGCAAATCTGTTTATTTAGTAATTTGCCGTTAATTTTTTTCTCTATTATTCTTTTCAGTTTACTTTAGAAATTTATAAACATAAGCAAAGTTTATTTCGAGATAAGTGCATTGATTTATAAAACATGGATAATTATCAATTATCTTAAGTTCGGTGTATCTCCATTACATGCTCGCATAAAATTTATGGAGTGTATACTGCACATCGCTTATAATAAAGATTTTGCTGCTTGGAGAACTAACTCTGCAACCAAGGAAATAAGTGAGCAAACAAAAAAATCATTCAAGGCAAATTAAAGTTGAGCCTGGGAATAAATGTTGACATGGTCAAACAAGGAATGGGTACAACCAATGATGGAAATACATCAAGGAGGTTTTTTGAAAATCCCAGAATTACTGCTGAAGCTGTGGGTGTAGATGAAAATCTTATTCATCGTTTCAAAGTAATTTTAATAACTATTAACAGCAACGCTGATATATGTCCGAATAAGTTTCAGCAATATTGTTCGAACACTGCCCAATTATATGTTAGGTTGTATAGCTGGTACTATATGCCAATGACCGTACATAAAGTCTTGATACATGGAGGAAAAATAATAGCAGCAGCAAATTTACCTATCGGAATGTTATCAGAAGAAGCCCAGGAAGCGAGGAATCGCGATTATCGTGAATATAAAAGGTATCATGCCAGAAAATGTAGTAGGATATCAACAAATGAAGATGTGATGCACTTACTTTTAGCTTCTTCGGATCCTTTTATAAATAAGTTTCGAAAAGTTCAAAAAAAGCAGGAATTAGATCTACCTGAAGATGTTAAGGAATTGTTGTTTTAATAAAATATTCATTTTATATATACATGTTTCATTTTAATGTTTTTTTATTATTACTAGGATTAAAAGCGTGTTTGATTTAAAACCAGGTTACATGTTAATTTTCTAATTATTTAGAAAATTGATGGGGAAAGTTGGGGTATTAGAGGAGGGGTGTGTATGGAAGATTTGGATATGATATTATTTTTAATAATCCTATGAAGTTTAGGGATAGTAGCATTGATAACAAGGGATATACATCATATTAAAAAATTTTGTTATATGGGAAGTAGGCGTGGTTGTGGGCGAATTTCGTAAATTTTTTAGCCATTGATTTTAATTGCTACAAAACATATATATACCGAATTCGGTTGAAATAGCATAAATTCAAATGAAAATATTGCCATTTATATATTTCACTTGTATGGGGAGTGGGCGTAAAAGTGGGCGGGCATATTTTATTCTTCATATATTTCCTAATGATGATAAAAAAAGCATCTGTAAAAAATTTGGATGTTCTACGATGACTCCTTCTATTTTTTTCCATTTCTACTATGACGATAAACCACTGTGCGTTGTTATACCCTCCACCACCTCTAGTGGTGAATGCGAATAAGTTTGTCATTCCGTGTAAAACTTTTTTATTATACATCTAAGACCCCATAAAGTATATATATGCTGGCTCCTTGAGTAATTCTATGTCGATTTAGCCATGTCCTTATGTCTGCCCGTCTGTCCGTCTGTTGAAAACACGCTCACTTTCGAAAAACACAAAAGAACAGAACAAATTTGGTCTCAAAGTGCTTGTAGTTATCCTAAGCAGTTTGGGAGTCAAACCCAGCAACATCAGTTTAGTAGGATCAAAACTATGAACCAAAAAAGTTGATAATTTTAATACAAAAACTAACATAAATGGTGGAATAATGCACGGAATGATATACAATTTTGCACGAATTCGCTTAATACAACTGAAATCGCAGTTTCAAATTTGGTGAAGATCGCTCCATAATTTACCCTAGCCCCCATATAAACCCCACTCTCGGAAAACAGTTTATTGCGCCTAAACCCAAATAAAGGCCACTTTGGTAAAATAATTAAATTCGCCTTAAACCATAACAGATATAGATATTGTGGTTAAATTTCTTCCAACTTAGATTCATATGGCTAGAAAAAAATATCATGCAATTTTGTAAAATTCACTTTTAACGTTAAAACTAATTACCCTGCTGTATTGAAATTTATTCTAATTTATGTTTTTGTAATACCAGAAATCAGTCTTCAGAATTTTGGGATGATTGGTCCATAGTATACCATAGGTCCAATACAAATTACCCTCCTAAAAATCATTTTAGTTTGGCTTAAACTCTTACGAATCATGATATTTTACTCACGCCAGTTCAAAGTTCTAACAAGAAACGCATACAACTTTCTTATTGTCGGTCAATAATTTAATTCAGGTCTAAACCCCAACCAATTTTAATGCTGACGTTCGTTTTTGTGAAGATTAGTTAATAATATATATGTATTTATCATATAGAGCCCACTCCTGTCGGTCGAGGGTATTAAAGATTCGGCGCAGCCGAATATAGTAATCTAACCTGTTCTAGGGTGTAACGCTCCAATTTTACTAACCCTAAACTGTCAGCTGTCGAATTTTTTTTAGGGTTTACAACACTTTACTGCACAAATGCCGAGAAATTTAAATCTTGCGCTAATTCTGGGACACTCTATATAAACATTTGTGTCGTGCCTACAGATTTTACAAATCACTTTAAGTAAAAAAAAAAAAAAAAAAAAAAATATTTTGTTGTGATAGACCCATAAATGCGTACAAGTCCCTTCCCAGCGAACACCATCCAAAAGCATTGTGTTAATATTTGCAAGGAATGTGCGTTATGATAAATCGGGCTTATTGTCTATAAATTTAATTAATTTCAATTTTATTCTAATAACATCTATAGTTTATATTATTTTTCCATTATAATCTGTGATATATACAATTTTCCCAGAAAATAGTTTATTTTACCAAACAAAAAAAAAAAAAAAAAAAAAAAAGAGAATCATAAAATTCAGATTTTTCAGTGTCAAATATAACTGCAGATATTTTTCTATTCCTTCCATTAAGTTGAACTTAAATTAAGTTAAGCGTTTTATCTTTCGCTAGGATTTTTTTGTACCAAAGCTGCTATAAAAAACAGATGTCTTCTCCAAATAACCCAACACTTTTAATGGCCTTAACACGACAACATTATCATACAATCATAATAGACATCATAAAAACAAAAAACAGTAGAAAAAACTGAAACGTTTAGGGATTTTAAGTGCAAGAAAAAGATACCGCAACTTCATCACCATTGCACTGCAAATCAGTAGCGATTTTATATTTTCACAAGAAATTGTTAAAATTAGTACAAAAGCTTCATATGAAATTGACCGTGTAACATGACATTGATAAACTTTATGAAAGAAGAGACTCAATAGTTTTTTTTTTTTTTTTTTTTTTGTAGCCAGTCTACGATTTTTAAAACACTAAAAACTTTTAAAAAAAATGCAAATAAATACAATTCAAGTGCGATGGGAAAATTTGGCGCACCAATAATAGACGAAGATGTTTTGGAAGCTGCAAGAAAAAAAAAATGCAACAAAACTAAAATGCAAAGCAAAACAAGTGTTTAAACAGCATGTAAGTGATGTTAAAAAGAAAAGTTTTTTTTTGTTGCGAATATATTATTTTAGTTTTGGTTATAAATACCCTACATACTTCAGACGTCTCATAAACAGTAGATACCTGGTAAGATTATTAGTAAACTTTAAGGTTTCTAAACAATTTTCAATGAACCCTTTATCGCGTATGGGACATATGTGTCCCTGCAGTAATGCCAATAAAAATTTAAAAAAAAAAAATCCCTACGTGTCTAAAAAAAATTAACTTTTTTACCCCTACAGCCAAAAATATTATCACTACACTAGTCCCTACGTCAAAAATGTTTGTTTGTTAACTTCAGGCAAACAAATACATACTCTGTTGACAATTTGTTAAAATTAAAGGATTTATTAGCATTAATTATAAAATTCTAAAAGCATTTATTAAAAAAAACAAAATTAATATGTACAATCCCTATACTCACACATATAAAAATTTAATTAAAAAAACACTTTGTGACAAATTAAATTTTTTCTTTTCGGCAGAAACGCCACTATATATCCTTCAATCTAGAGTCAAAACTAAGTCAAACTGCATGTTTGCTTTTCATTTCCTCATCATTTGTCCTTTTTAAAGGAATTTACCTTTTTTAAGAATACTTGCACTGATGAGAAAAGGCGTAATAACGCTGAGGTATTTTGACATCAGTTCTATGACAAGTGTCTTCGTTTTTGACCCCATGACACTTTACATAACTGTGATGTCAACCTTAACATCACTTGGCCAAATTGTCATCAGGATCAAATATTTAAATTATGTCTTCAACGTGATAACACATTGGCAGCACGGAAATGACGAATCAGAGTCGGCATATCATTTGTGCGATGACAAATTGTCATCAAATTGAGTCATTGTAATTGACCGTAAGTCAAATTGAGAGAATATCATTATTTACTACCCGTTACACCGGTTTGTTTCGTTTTTGTTGTATTTCGCCCTTTGTAAATAGAAGAACTCCCAATTATAAGACACCAGCAGCATGCCCGATATGGTTTTCGTTATAATTCTACTTGAAAAATTTGGTGTATTACAATAAATAAATAAAAAAAAAATGTTATAAGGGAATTTTGGCTTCTAAGTTTGCTTTCTAAACATGAAAATAATGTTAATAATATATTATGACATGATATATTATGTCATCGCACTGATGACAGTTTGTCATCACACCGATGGTATGGTGTATTATGTCATCGCACTGATAACAGTTTGTCATCGCACTGATGACAGTTTGTCTGTACTGATGTCAAAATACATCAGCGTTATGACGCCTTTTCTATCAATGTACACAAAAGGTGGCGTCGAATTGATGTCACTGTAGTCATGGCGTAGATGATCCATAAAATATAACCAAATTTTAGGATGACGTTCGTCATTGGATTGATGTCACTTTTTGCCACTTGATGCCATTTGTAATAACATTGATGTCACAATTCTGATGTTAGGGCATAATCAATATGAAGATGCATTTGTCTATGAGTGTAGTTTAAATAATTTTTTTAATCTAAGTATCTAATATTTTTTAGCTTACTCGGTACCAAATAAAAGGGAAGGCTCTGTAGAATCTTAAAAAAATATTTACTTCAGTTCCCCTGAAGAAAAATATAAAAAAAATACCTTTTAAAAATATCCTTAAAAGTTTTCATTAATTTTTTTTTTTTTTAATTCCAAATTGTATGATTTCATATCTCTTAGTTTAGAAGGTGTGATTGTTTTTTCTTGGCTTTGTAGAAATTTCATTCATTAAATATTCTCTTTTAATATTCGCACACATTTTTGCGAATGTGAGTGCGAAAGCAAGTAGCAAAAATAAGCGAACAGTTTGCAATTGCGAACCCGAATATTCGTCGTATACACGTTCATGGTTTTGGCACTTGTTGATGACTGCCAGGCTGTTAAGACTCATAGTAAAATACTACATTTGTACTTAAAGGCTATTGTATATGAAAAATTTGAATTTTTAAATGAAAATAATGGGAATATTTACGTTTTTTTTACACAATATATTGAAAATGATAATATTTTCCTTAATATAAAAATATCTGTCCCTTTTTCCCTAAGCTTTAAATTTTCCGAAAAAATTCCTACAAAAAGGGAAAATTCCATACTATTGGGATCACTGTGTCCCCGCCACCTTTTACTGCTTTTTACAAAACTTACTCAAGTTAATTACTTAAAGAGTCTATATTTTCAAACATCATACGAGTAGTAGTCGATGCGTTGCTAAAGTTGGGAAGCCTGAAAAAATTTACCGTAGAAAGGTTAAAAAATGAAAAAAGCAATAAAAATATGTATGCTTATGTTTTAGTAATTTATAATTTTTATTATGTTCACGAAATTAGAGAAAGATTTAAAGAAAAGAGATTTTATAACAAATTTACAGACATTTATGTAGTTTTCTACATCCATACTTATTTCATGCTAAAATATATCAATGAACAACAATATAGCAATTATTATTTTTCGCCAACAGAAGCAAATATCGCACTTGTTTAGCAATACTGTAATAACTCAAAATATAAAAATTTTTACTAGAAGCAAATACATTTTTAATTTCACATTAAAGAGATATGAAAAATAATTTTTAAACCAACCGCTTCATTACCAAAAAGATGACAAAACGTGTTGAATTTTTCCAAAAAGTGCAAGTGTTAATACACTATTCTTGAACAAGTGCGATATGTAAGTTTTGAGTACTCGATACTCTTAAACAACCTATATTCAAATGCCCATATCAAAAGCAAGGGGTCTCTAAATTTGTATATTCCAGCAACTGGACCGTATGTAATCTATACACGAAATTTATCACAGAGAAAAAGTACCAACTTTTCCGTTCTTACATAATCAAAAGTACCCTATATATTAATCTGGGCCATATGCTATCTCTAATTTCCAAATTAAAATTTTCCAAAAAAAAGTACTAAAGGCTAGAAAGTACCAAGAGTACCAGCTTTTCCTCATTTTAGTCCCCCATAATGTACACTTTTTGTTCATTTAGGCTTTAATCTATATGTATATCAAATTTATCGTAAAGAGAAAGAGAACTAATATTATCTCTTTTTTAACCCTTAAAATGTACAAATTTTTCCCTTAAAAAGAACCAATTTTTTCCATAAAAAGTACCGTATAATTTAATCCTGACCATATGCAATCTGCATACCAAATTTATCAGAAAGACACATAGTACCAAAGTACCAATTTTTACCCGATTTGCCTCATAAAAAGAACTCTATATTTGAATTCGGGCCATATGCTATCCTTCTACCAAATTTCACCCAAAGCCATTAAGCGTGATTAAGAGACTAACCAACAAACATCCAAATATTAAAACATACAAACTTTCACATTTTTATTATAAGTAGGAAATTAATCTTAAATAAATCTATTGAATCACTACTATATTGATTAATGCCATGGTTCCTCATCGTCCTTATCATTATCCGTGTCTCCACGAATGTCTTCTAAATCAGAATTTTTATTTTATTTTTAGAGTCAGGTTCAACAGGAATCATTATAGAAATAGCATATTTTGTGAATGGCCATGATTTTTGGGCGGTTTTTTCATGCCTGTGGGCTAGAGCTGACCAACAACCTGTTCAAGATAGCAGTATTACACTTAACCCTTTTAAGTTTTCTCGCAACTTTCTGCCTGTACAGTCAGTACTATACGATATAATGCTGAGTGAAGAAACTCTATTTCCTAACATTTAAATACAGTACATAATTTATTAACGCAACGTATCAGGTACATAATTGGCATATTTAGTCCTAAAATTATAACAATCTTGCGGTAGGGAAATAAAAAACAAACATATCATAAACGGTTGCCCGCAAATAAAAACACCCGTTTATATATTAACCCTACGATTACACTCTTGGTCTGGCCAGCCCAAATTTGTGCTTCGTTTGCAATATTTTTCGCATATAACAACAATTTAAAAATGGGACGCGAATTTTATAAATAGTACGTGCTGAATAAATCAAGAGTAATTTAGAATCGGTTAGAGCAAATTAATTGGGTGAAATCTCAGCTGTGACACGTGCGAAAAGCAATGTACGATATTAAAGACTACATTTTCGATGACTATAATGGAAAATAAAATAATGAACTAATAAAATTATATAAGAAATTCAATAAAAAATATATTTATCTCTTTTTTATTTTGGGTTTTTTAGCTCTTCTAATTGTGACCTGGCCAGACTAAGAGGAGAACATAATGGCAAAAATTTAGCGACAATCGTAAGGTTAAAGAAAGGGTTGCACTTTTTCTTCAAACAATAAAAGCTCATCATCAAAAAATGCAGCACAATGCACATTGGGGCAAAGGGATGTATTATGTGGCACCAATTGAACCGCTGGGTTTTGACAAACGTTATATATATTATTTTGAAGAGCATAATTATTAGATTGAACTTATGTAAAAATATTCAAAAATATTTAATTCGCGTAACTCTTAAAATAGTAGATAGAAGCTTATGAGAGTTAATATAATATTTGCTGGTAAAATTACCTTCACATATATGTAAATTAGAGCGACTCAAAAGAAAAGAGATTTTGTTACCCCTCTGAAAATAAAGGTTGATATGTTTTATGATGATTCCCAAAATATTTTGGTTCTAGCGTTGACCATTTTTAAAAAAGGTATTTTTTCAGTTTTTCGAATTTTTTTGTACTTTGCTCCAAGACGACATAAATAAAATTTGTCATCATCGAAAAGGGTTTTTGAAGCAGCATCCAATGGTATATAAAACTTGACCACTTGCGACCTACTTATTGAGATATTTAACTAAATACATATTTTCGTTTCGTGTGTTCATACAAATTCTACGTTCAACGTTTTAAAAATAATTGTACTTATCACCGTTATCCATTTCCTTACAAAAGCTGCGACCAATTTTCAAAAATCGATTTATGAGGGGCTACCATTTTTTACCATTTACTATTTACCTCTATCTGCGTTATTCAAGCTTTGCACGAGGTTCTTATATGAGACAGATTTAAGCAGATTCTAATAACGATAAATAATAGGTTGAATAGAAATTACACAGTGGTTACGTACCTTGAAACAATGCGTTTTTGACCTTACACCTTTTGACCTTTTTTTTCAAAATTTATGGGAGCGAAATCAGGGCGGTTATCTAAAAGTTACTGGGAAAACAAGATCTGGGACATTCTCTGAAGATCTTAAACACTCTATCACATTGAGGCTATTTGATCTTTAAGTTTTATAACGCTGAGATATATGACATAAGCAAAGTCTTACATTTCTAGACATATTTACATTTAATTTTCCATAGCAAAAGTATAGCAAATTTAAGGTTTTCAATTTGGTATATGGATAATGGTCGTCCTCAAATATTTTTCTTCGGGTCTACGTAACTTTCCTAAACGTGTAACTTAATTTTAGAAGATATTGGCTATAATGGAATTGTAGCTAAAGTTGGCTCTTTTTAATCGCACTAGCATTATTTGTGAAGTGGACAACCCAATAAAAAATTTTGTCGGAATTCCTTTATATTTGGCATAACTATAGTAGATGTGAATAAGTGTGCGAAATATTTTTATTGCATGGTGTTTATTTGTATTTTGTATGGTTGTTTAAAAAAAAATTATTTTTGTAAATTATTTTTTTCGAACTAAAAACTAATAAAACTAATCTTTAAATAAAAAAAATTAATTTGAAAAAGAAAATTTTCATCTGCAAAACTGGAAATGACCAATTTAAGTCAAAATTTTTCTAACTTAATCTTATTTTTTAACCGAAATTAGCCTATAGTGTCCTTATTATATTGTAAAAGTGTTATTATGGGACACCTATTAGTTTTTACACTCATACAAGTGGTTATTGCATTGTTGAACCGGAAATGACTAGTTTCAATTGAAAATGTTCTTACTATATGTAAATAAATTAATTTGCTTATGGAGATAAAGGTTTTTTATTAAAATTTTTAAAATAAAATTTTTTTTTTTTTTGGGAAAAAATAAAATTTTTAGCCAAATTTCGAAATTTTGTTTTTTTCTAAATTCATAAAACATTGGAAAAATTCGGACAACCCGCTTGGAAGCCGCGAGGAGCAATAAGGGATATCACTAAGTGCATAAGCTAACCCTGCTCACTTTCGAGTAGGATTACTCGTTACTTAAAAGATTTCATGGCAATGACAGGGCTGACTACTGGGCAAGAATCGAATTCGACAAATGCAAAAGAATTACAAAGGAAAATTTATGGTATTTTGGTTAAATTTATGAATTTTTTAAGGACTAGTTTTAGTGAGGCTACTGAAATGTTTAGGCAATCGCTCAGTATAAGGGGAATAAAAGTGCTTCTCAAGCTGAATATCGGCTACAAAGTATTGCCGAAGCTGTATTAACGAAGGAAAATTGGATTCTTTGCGACCAACCAGCTCGGATTTCAAGAGTGACTACCCTTTTGGGATTAATGGTTTAATTTAGCTGGGGCAAATTATGCATTCGATATCGATCGAATTTTTCATTGAAATTGGATTGTAATTTCGAGCGTATCGAATGCCGTAATTTTCCTCCTGATTCCCAATCTAACGCTAGTTCCATTTCCCCTACAATTAGTGGGTAGTATTTTCCAACTTTAAAACAGCCTTACAGGCATTTTAGTGCCTGAGCCCTTATTCAATTAATTAAATTGTAAATAATTATTATCAATAAAAGTAGTCTGCAAAAGTTTCGACCATTTCATCGTCTTGCCCAATCATACTGTGTTGCAGACTCTTGTGGCAAGTGTGGGAAAATGTTGCTCGTGCCAACTACTGAAAACGCATTTTAGTACTTTTTCTATATTTTTTGTTAACATTTCATACACTCGTATTTAAAATAAAAGGAGAATTTCTTTTGTGTACAATATTTTCTTTTTTCTTTTTTATAATATTTTTTGTGTGTTAAAAATAACAAAACTTATGAATTCCATTAAATAAAATCGTGTCTTTGCCATATTTTTTGAAGTTTTGTTGGTCGGTTGTGCTGTTTGGTTTGTTTAATAAGTGTTTTTGTATGTGTGTTGTATTTGTTGCAGTCTCCAGTATGTTTACACCACGTTTAATGTTTGTAATTTCTTTGCTTAAGTAGTTGTATTTAACTTGACAAAAATCACACATTAGCAGAAACAGCACAACACTTTGCCACAAAAATCGACAATAAATGCTGCAACAATATATAAAGAGAGAAAAGAGCGAAAAAAACGCAATATTATGACATAAGTTGCACGTTTTTGCACCACAGGATAGCGATTGTAAAACATTTGAAAGATGTGTTTTTTTCCTTGAATGAAAAAAAAACAAACGTTCTACAAAGTCTAAAACGCCTGTTGGGGAAAAAGTGTTAAACAGCTTTAAGAAAAATATGTAAACATTTTGGCAAAAAAAAAAGAACCCATGATTTTTGTTGCTGCAAAAGAACAGAGTGATAAAATATACAAAACAAGTATAAATTGACACTTACTTTTTCTTCGCTTAATATTTTGCAGTTTTGTATATTTTATGGAAAAATATTAAACGTGACCAGGATTTAAAATGTTTTATTAGTTTTTGTGGTTGATGTTTTTTTTTTCAGTGAACAAAGAAATTAAATTATTTACTCTAAATCATAATTTTATAGAGTTAAAATAAACATAAATGTAATTTAATGTTGTGTTACTTAAACAAAATTAAATTTCAATAAAATTTTATACATTGGATGTACAAATAAGCTGTTTGAAAACGGAGAAGCATGCTTGCCAAATTTATAAACGATGGCAATAAATATATATTTTTTGTTGGCAATCTGATTGATAAAATTGTATAGCAAACATGTTGTCTCTTAATCCTTTAATGGCCAATTTTTAATTCTTAGTTAAATACGCATTTAGTTAATTTTTATTTAAAATCAAATTGCATTTAAATACAGTTTTATTTTTTCAGTGCTATTGAAATAGTCTTATTTAATTGGCATACACGAATAGAAGCACTTCTAACATGGGGTCTCCACCTGAGATACGATATACGATTTTGATATCTGCAAACGTCAAATTCAATCGCAGAGTAGTGCTATTATTATTTAAAAAAATATTTTTTATTTTTCGAATTTATTCTATGAGCTAAATTTTAGTTATTTATTTTATAAAGCTTTTTTGTAATAGTTCTATTCCTTAAATTTTTAGGACTTACTTACTTTTAAGACTTTACATACTAAGAGACTATTATCTTGTATCTTTCTGTTAAATTTTACCTTAGCTATACATTGGATAGCAATAAAGTATATTGTATGTACAGAAAAATTTACAATTATTAGATATTAGCAGAATGTAAAGCGTTTTCTGGCCCGCTACGGCCTTCGTCAGCATTCTTTGTGTCACACTGGATAGTGATACTTTATAAATTGAATGTATTTAACTCAACTATTTTAGCAAATAGAATCTGGGATTATTTCTTTTCATAAGCTACTTTATTATATTCAACATTTTTTATTTATCGAATTTGTTCTATGAGCTAAATTTCAGTTATGTATTTTATAAAGCTTTTTTGTAATAGTTCTATTCCTTAAATTTTTAGGAATGACTTTATATACTACCAGACTATTATCTGAAAATGCATTACATTCTGCTGGTCTCTAATAATTGTAAATTTTTCTGTACATTATAAAATACATAACGGAAATTTAACTCATAGAATAAATTCGAAAAATAAAAAAATTTTGAATATAATAAAGTAGCTTATGAAAACATTCTATTTTGAAAAAAAGTTATGAGAAAGTTGTTATTAGAAATATTATAACAACTATCTTATAAGATGAGCTGTAAAAATAAACATATAGATACATACACATAAAACAATAATATGACGCTATCAATAAAATGTTTAATTTTTAAGTCCAAATAGTGCAAATCTTGTAAAAAGTGATTAGAAAAACAATATTTTACACAAAAAACAAAGAAAAAAATATAATAAGATACAAGTTTACTGTACGAAATTCAGTAAATTATGAAATCGAAATCACGTGGAATTGAAATCGAACCAATTTTGGAAACTCTACCGTGTTCAAAGTTCATAAAAATATGTGCTGTTCTATATCTCATACTTGGATGACCAACTTCTGCTACCTAAACTACTTTTAAAATCAGGAATCCCTAAGTTCATTTTAACAAAAATTAAATTGCAAATCTATATCGCTTTAAATTTCACGTTGTTTTTGATTTTCAGAACATGGCCGTATGTGTTTCGTTATTTGTTTCTTTTCATATGTTCTCATATCAAAATTTTAACAAAATTAGCCGAAAAACTTAGAAGAGTTAAAAATTAAAAAAAAAAAATTAAAACAGGACTCTAATGGCATAATAGAAGATCTTATACGTTTAGAGAAATCCAGGAAAAGGACTGTGTAAGTAGATATAAATCAACGAGAAGTGAACGAATTTGATTAAGTCAAGTTTTATCAAAACTAAGGAAAAGAATCGCTTAAATCCTAAACATTTTTCTAAACGATTATTTTTTAAGGTCTCCTTAAACTATTGAAATAACTGATAAAATTATCTTACAGTTTATTTTTTAATTACTGCATAATATTTATGTATTAATTAAAAAATACGTATAACATATTTATGAATTATTTTTTTGTTTGCTCATTTTAGTTCAAGAATTGTTATATTTGTTATGTAACCTTTTTTTTTACTAAAAAACTCCAAATAATAAATAATTAATGCATTTTTATTATTGAAATTACTTAATTTATAAAAAAACTTTGTTAATCAAAAACAATATTAACCGATTATTAACCGATTAAACCAAAACCTCGGTTAATTAATCGAGCGATTAACCGATTAAAGCAAAAGCCCTATTAAATGAATACCCTACTAAATACCAACTTTTGAAACTATTTTTGTTATGTTAATTTTTTAGATTTGTAAAAGTGTGCAGTATTTGGGTAGGTACTTAGAACTGCACTTGTTTTTTAAGTTATCAATAGAAAAAAAAAAATTATTCATGTTCTTTTGAATAAATTAACCAAGACAGAGATTAGCAAAATCGAATAAAATAATAAAAAAAACAAATATGAAAACTTACATAAAATAATTTGTTTGTATTTTCCTAAACTGTTCCTGTTATAAAAAGTAGTTTTTCAAGTACCATTGGCAACAGCTTTTTTTGAGAGTAATTTTCCACTTTACTCAGTAATAACTCTTTTACGGCATTTTACTGCAAAAGTACTCGAACGCACCTATTATTTAAGATATTATCTCAGGTGGAAACCGCCTGAAGATATAAAAAATATCACAAAAAAATTAATTTATTTATATGGTGGTCCTCAAAGAAACAGCTGACTGTTTTTGCTTGTTTTTTTTTTTGTATTGTTGTGATATCTAGGCCACCTCGCTTAGTTATAGATACTCATCGAAAACTTAAATTGATTTTAAATTTACCAGATTGGTGACATTTACTTAAATTTAAGTGTTTAGTGGAGGACAGATTTTTGTATTTTAAACGATTTTAAATATAAATCATTTAAAATCAAACCTAAATATTGGCCATAATAGATATATTGTTTTGACGTTTTAGATAATATAATAAATTATAAAGATTTCAAGCAAACACTTGAAATTTATGGATGTTTACGGCGAAATTGCTACATAAAAAATCACTAGGGAGTATTGGATCCACGATTTGGATCCACGTAGCACTTTAAATTAACCTTAATTACTGATATATTTTGGTTTCTACTTTAAGGACTATATAAAGAACTGGTGTCATCGGGTCAATAATAATTACATTAAACATTTTTGGAATCATGGAATTTTAGTACAACCTCAGCCGAAAGTAACAAATTGGTTTAAATGGTTTTTACCTTAAATGTTGAGCAATATTTTACGAATATAATTCTCTTTTTTTCTCTAATATTGGCAATAGAATAAAAGTACGTTATCAGTAATAAAATATTTCTTATCTTGATATCGGTATTTAAACTATATCGATTAAACTGTATAGAATTCTTTATTTTCAGAATTTATTATGTCCAAATAAAGTAAACAGTTACATTTATTTGTAGTTGTCAAAAAAAAAAGTAAAGTTTGGCCAACCAAAACGATTTTCGGTTATTTCGTTATCGGTATTTTAACTATATCGATATCGGAATACTGGTACAGAAACGTCTATAGCAATATAGGTATATCGGTTTTACAATTTAAACCAAACCAGAATGTTGATATAAACGACTTAAATGACACATTTTTACATGTTGGCAATTCTTAAAGGATTTTTTTCCCTTAACTATTTTTATTCCAACGTTTTGTGAATCGATTCCGCAGCGTTTGCGTTAACTTTCCAAAATATACAACGCTGCTAAATAGTAAAAGCGATAATTATTGATAAGGCGAAAATAACTAAAAGAGAAAACATAAAATGAGCGCAAGAAAAAAAGAAAAACGAAGAAAATCAAAAGCAGACCTCTTGGGAATCAGAATCATAAAAAACATTTATATAAATATATATTTATAAATAAATATTTACTGCCGTATTCATAAAAAATAAAATAGATTTCAAACGTATTTTAAAACTAAATTTCCATACAAATTTTTCTTAAAATAGATTTCATATCCAATTTAGTTTTTTATGAATACGGCAGTGATAGTTTAATTTTTGTTTGTTTTTAATTTAAAGAAATAAAGAAATGCAAAAGAAAAACTTATACAGCCGTATTCATAAAAAAATCTTAATTCAGGTTTCTAATAAAAATTAGTTAAAAAACATTTTAAGTCAGAAAGTTAGAGGATTTTTTTTCTGTTTTTTTTTTTTTTGTTAACTTTTCAGAGAAATTAGATTTCGTCACAATATTGTTAAAATTTAATTACTCGTATTTATGCAAAATTTATATATTTTGTTTAATGTCAAATTTTGGCGAGTTAGAAACAAAATTTTCAACTCTAGTGCTAATAGAAAATATGTTTGGTGGCAACCGAAACGAATTTCGGTAGCAGTATCAATACAGGTATTAAACTTTTTGTTATTTAAAAATGCCGGTGTTCAATTTTACACGGTTGTTAAGCGGTATCGGTATCGGTATTAATATTGATATCGATTGCCAACCAAGAAAAAAAACCTATTGACGAACAATGCTTTGATTTTCACTATTTTCACTATATTAAAAATTTTATTGAAATAAATTCATAAAAAAATAGTACACTATCCAAAATTGTAGTGCGGGTATAACGAGCACGAAAGTATAGTCGCCCTAGTCTGACGATTATTTACTCTAAATCGCGGTATTTACCGACAAATACTCTATTTTGGCAATGATGAAACCATCAAATCTAAATTATATTATGATTCTTAGAGTCATAGAACCCTTCTGTATGTCACAATTTCATATTGAAGCGATTTTAGATAAGGGTTTATAAGGGACCCATGGTAAATTTTGGACCTACCAGCACATACATATATTGAAATAGTTCGGTTTTTCCTTAAGCTATAAATGAAGGCAAAAACTATATATTTATCCGTTTTAGGACTTTTCATGAACTTTAGCATCGATGTGTTAGTGCGTATTTTTTCATATTTTACCCTTTGCAGCATATTTTAGTCAAAAGATGATTTTTGCAGCCATTTTTATGTTTATAGAGCACATTTGACCTTTTTGAAGCACATTATTATCATTTTGAATTTTTTGTAAATGCTTAGAAGTGCTTTCGCAGCGGAACAAATTTTTTTTTTAAATTCTGGTTAGCAGACGGCTTTTCTGTTTTGAATCTCAATATACCAATCGCGTTGCTTAAATTTCACCGTTTACATTTAATTTTTACTCTAAATATGTTTAGCCATATCATGTTCTGATTAATGATAAATGGTATTCCAAACCGTCAAAATTTATGAAAAAGGGACTATTCAGGAAAAAGCAGTTATGTATATATGCGTTAGTGCTGATCTTTAAATATACTGATCGACTCATTATCACTTTCTGAGTCGAACTTAAGGTGTTTTTTCGGCTGGTTGCCTGTCCATGGAAACATCATGCATAAAGTACAGGTCACACTTTCAGAGATTATTTGAAAAAAAAAAAATAGGTACGAAAATTTGGTTATAGTTGTTATGAAGACGAAGCCCATTCGAATGTTGAGAATGGGAAAATTTTACAAAGCCACCATAATACGTTTTCCTGGTAAAGAGTCTTTGCGCTATATAACCTCCTACTTTTCTTCGCATTTAAATTACAGATGGCTTACCTACGTCAAATTAAATTACTTTTACCAAATTTTGTTGGAATCGTTTCATTTTTGGTTATAGCTCCCATTAAAATACAAATCCTGAAAAAAATTTTATACCTTTCGGTCCGCCGTTTTTTTTTTTTTGAGAAAAATCTGTTTACACATATAAAAAACGAACACAAATTTATGATGTTTTGCAGTATTAGTCTTTTCGAAAGTCCTTTCATTATCCTGGGATATATTATCCCAATCGGATTTTTCGTACTATTGTCCCAACCGGCTTGCGATACAAATCGGACATTATGCCCCACTTGTATTGAAACTATGTTCAAATCCAATAAAAATGCTTTAGATTAAAAAACAATAAAAGTTAGAATCGGTACTATATTTCATTTTATTTTTATTATATTTTATTATGAATTGGACAATAAATACAAAAATTATATGTTATATTATTTATGTGGGTGAATAACTTTTAAAGGCCGATGTTGATTTTGAATAAAACACAAATTATTTAGGAAATTATTATTATTTAGTTTTATTATGATAATATTGGTGTGGTTCAATTATGTATGGAACAAAATATCGTCCAAAATTCAGCCGCAACCTCGGCGGCACATCTCCATCCGATGGTCTAAATTTTCGATCACGCTGAGGCATAATTGAGGTTCTATGCCGTTAATGTGCCGAATTATCTCATATTTTAGCTCTTGAATTGTTGCTGGCTTATCGACGTAAACCTTTTGTTTCAAATAACCCCAAAGAATGAAGTCCAACGGTGTCAAATCACATGATCTTGACGGCCAATTGACATCGCCACCACGTGAGATAACAAGGTCATTAAATTTGTCGCGCAAAAGATCCATTGTGTCGTTATCTGTGTGGCAATTGGCACCATCATGTTGAAACCACATATCGCCCACATCCACATCTTCCAATTCGGGCCATAAAAAGTTCGTTATCATCTCACGATAGCGAACACCATTCATTTTGGAAAAGTACGGCCTAATGATGCCGCCAGCCCATAAACCCCACCAAACAGTCACTCTTTGTGGGTGCATTGGTTTTTCGAGAATCACTCTTGGATTATCATTCGCCCAAATGCGGCAATTCTGCTTATTGACGAATCCACTGAGGTGAAAATGTGCCTCATCACTGAAGATGATTTTCCTCGAAAATTGATCATCCACTGTTGCCATTTCTGGTCACCACTCTGACCATTGACGACGTTTGGAATGCAAGAGGCTTTAGTTCTTGAGTCCATTGCACCTTGTTAGCATGTAAATGCAAGACTTTATGCAGAATGTTTATCAACGACGAGCGTGAGAGATGGACATGTTGGGCACGACGACGAGTTGAGGTGGACGGCTCTTCAGCCATACTATCGCGAACAGCAGCAATATTTTCTGCAGTACGAGCTGTACGAGCATGCAGTGGCATTTTCACATATCCTACAGACCCGGTTTGCTCAAATTTTTGCACGATTTTTCCGATTGTACACACATTTGGACGATTAATTTGACCGAAAAAATCACGAAGTGCACGACATGCATTTTGATTTGAACACCCATTTTCATAATAAGCCTGAATAACTTTAACGCGATGCCCGATTAAGTGTCTTTCAAATTGAATTAGTCTGAAATTGAGAAATGTCACGTGAAATGCAGAAAAGAACTTGACGTTTATGTGTGGTTCACATTCAACTTCGGCCCTTAAAATTTAACCACCCTTTATAAGAACTACAACATACAGACCTGTCAAAGAAATCCATTCCGATCGAAAGTGATATCGTTTCTGCGTAAGCAATTGGACAGCACTATTACTTCTTTTGAATCTATCGACCGACAAGCAGTTGTTCCGAGACAATTTATCATAAATTCTTTCTCATTTCTTTTAAAATTTTCATTGAACTTGGGAATGCTTTTTCGAGTTTTTATTATAACGGGTGGTATTTTTTTCCAAAATGAGGCCGGTTTTTTTGCCCGAATTGGAAGATATGGATGTGGACGATATATGGTTTTACCAAAAAGCTAACGAAACAATGGCTCTTTTGCGCGACAAATTCAATGGCCGTGTTACCTCACGTGCTAGCGATGTCAATTGGCCGCCAAGATCATGTGATTTAACACCGTTGGACTTATTTCTTTGGGGTTATTTGAAAGAAAAGTTATGCGTCGACAAGCCAGCAACAATTCAAGAGCTAAAGGATGAGATAATTCGGCACATTCACGGCATAGAACCTCAATTATGCCTCAACGTCATCGACAATTTGGACCATCGGATTGAGGTGTGCCGCCGAGGTCGTGGCGGCCATTTGGCCTATATTTTGTTCCATACATAATTGAACCATAACAATGTTATCATTATAAAAAGATTTAACAATAATTTCCTTAATAATTTGTGTTTCATTCAAAATCAACATCGGCCCTTAAAATTTAACCACCCTGCACTGCTGGAAAGTAAATGAAATTTATTAGACGGGAGCTGGTAAAATATCTATCGAAACTTATCATAACGTCTTTGTAGCGTAGAATATTACAAAGTTTTTCCACAACTCTTTCTCCTAATGTAGATTCAGATACCACAGCACTTTCTTCATTTCCGCTATAGATATTAAAGTCCTATACAAACCCTGTTTTAGAGTCACATCTTAACCAAAGCTTAATACCTAATAACTGCTTCAAAGATGATCTTCTCCCAAATGTTGCCATTAATTCATCAATAGCTTGAAATGTGGATTCTGTCCTGGCAGTAGGAAAAGTTTTATTTCCCTTGGTTCGGCTTCTTTTTCACTAGACCCTGATGAATCGCTTTCCGATACGGAATCGCTAGATTCGCTATAGTCGGAAATATTGGCTTCTAAAAGCTCATGAAGTTCTTTACTAGTTCGACATATTTTTCTGAAAATAATACGAATGGGATATATAAGCCCAATTAAAAGGGCGAATGGGACAATGTATCCCGAATCAACACAAATTAAAAGTAAAAACTGTTCATACCAAGAACATAAAGGTTTTTCATACGCTAATAGTAAAGCGAATTGCTACAAACAAAACCACACATTTTTACTACAAAGCCGTTTTGAATTGTCTGTTTTATTTTATATATAAGTAACAACTCATGCTACCTTTACGAGTACTACTCATCAACTAACACGAAAATCTCCTAAAACACGTGCTCAAAATTAGCGACGTTACTTTTTTGATAAGCTAAAACTCAAAAGTGCGACTGGGATATTTGAAAACTTGATTTTGTTTACTTTAAAGAACAAATAAAATCATTCAAACATTGTCTAGGAAGGGTAAAGACTTATACAATCTTATACAGATGTTTATATGTACTATTTTGACAATATTCAGCAGAAATAACTCTTATGTGAATCTTAACATTATATCATAAGTTTGTTCTGGTGGGTCTATTACTACCTATAGGTTCCAAATAGGGTTCACTCGTCTGTAAACACTGTCATCTAGTATATCATGAGTCAGGAAGGGACAAATATACGGTTTAAATTGTATGAATTTTTCATATATATTATTAAATGGTAACAAGTTTTGTTTTAAAAAAAGGCATATTTTTAACAAGTTTGCCTCCATATTTTCAAGTTTTCACGGCATATTTAATGCACAAAAAACATTTTTTTTTTCAAGAGCATATTTCAGGTTTCTCTGGTATTTATTATAAAAGTAGCCGTGAAAATATTGTATACCAATACCAACATTAATAAGGAAGTTCTGGAATTTGAGCTATTTTCAGGAGTTATATATGGGAAGATAATTTAATTTGCAAAAGACTATTTTTGATCCAAAAATAATCTGAATAACACCACAATATGATGGTTTATGGGCACAAAGACTATTTTTTGGAAAAAAGTTTATATGGAGCCTATGTGAAATTATTGATCGAATCTCACTAATAGGCTTGGTCATTATCACAGTTAAAACGTATGTACGAAATTTCATCAAAATATTTACAAAAATGCCACCTGTACTGTGTGCACCAGGTTTACATGGACAGACCACCAGCCAGTCAGCCGAACAGGCGGCAGGGTGTGATTCTGTTTCTATCAGTAAACTAAGACTTAGGTCTAGTATCTATATTTTTATATGTTACCCAAATTAGCACAAGCATGTAATACCCACACCATTATTGTGTTGTGGATATAAAAATTAGCAGCAACTTTTTTGAACTGCCAATATTTCTGATTTTAATTTAAACCAATTTCTTTTGAAGAAAGTATCATAATAAATGTAGATCTTAATTCTTAGAAACTCACTTAATGCACGCATTTTAGAAATTTATATCGCCTTTAGTATCACTGTGGCCCTTTATATAAATATCTCATCTTAAACAATTGTTATGGTTATTTATCATGAAAGTTTCAATAGCTTAAACAAAATCTCCATTTTTTTAATGAAATTTTTAACAACTTTGTATTAAATCGTGTAAAGCCAATGTTAAATATCATTATTCGGTCATTATTAGTTCGATTTTTTAAGATACTTTTTTATAATTTTCAAAAAACAATTGTCTGTTTAAACGAGACCTTAAACAAGCGCAAATAATGCAACATAATGACAATACAGCCACAACAAAGTGATCACCAACAATAACAACATTAACCGCAGCAAAAGACAAATAAAACAATAATAAAACGACCAGCCAACAAAAACAAAATACCGAAACTAAAAACGATATCGATAGCAAAGTCATTGAGTTTGCGTGCGGAGAAAGTTCACGTTTTCCTTGTTAAAAAAACATGAAAAACAACCTGTTAATCTAAATATCTCACTCATAGAAAACAAAAATGGACGTAAATACAATGGAGCTCCGTAAAAAAATCAACAAACAAATCCACAAAAAATGTACTTTATATTAAAATTTTTAAAAAAGTCACAAAAAACAGCGATTGCACAAAAAATTGGTATTTAAAAGCAAAATAATGTAACAGCAATAATGTGACAACAAAACTATTAAACAACAGTTTAGCAACTCATACTCTATTTAAAAATTCATTTAAAATCTGCTAACAAATAAAAAAAAAATCTTTAGAGACATTTAAAAACATTGAATAGACATTTGCGACAGACAGCGTTGCCTTTAAAAAATTATTAAAAGGGGTCTTAAAAGGGGTATTTTCCAAAAGTAAATGGAATATTTTAAACACCCTTTTGATAGTTCGATTATTTCAGAAAGGGGTTTTATATCAAATCAGTAAATTATGAACCAGTCTATACAAATACTGACTTCACAATTCCATTATTCGTTGCAGTTTTAGGCGTATTAAAGACTATTCCAAAATAACGATTTATGTTAATTCTACTTTACAGGATGGACGCTCTCTCTAGTTACCATGACACGTTAGCTAAGAAAAGACCACCCAAGAGTTGAATTGGTTTCTAAATTAATTCCGATTCTGGATGAAAATAGATGTATACCAAATCTATAATTTGGATTCAGAAGAAAAAAACACAGAACAATCCAAAAAACACATTGGCTTGAGTTAAATTTAGCCGTAAATACACAAGAGCTGTCAAAATTACTAAGTCGGTCGAAAATGTATTATTAAAGAGGGAAAGTTTTTAAGTTCACTCCGATCGATTAATGCCGGAGTCCCTTAGGGAAGAAGTTTAGGGCATCTATTGTTTTTGATCTATACTTCATGCCAACCAACAACATACACCTACACATCAACATTTACTGGTCATAAAGATTGTCTAATCATCCTCTCTGAAGCATCTAGATACTTACAGGACCATATATTTCAATTCGCAGACTAGCTTAAATTATCGTTAATAAACCATAATGCATATATAAAGTGTGGTTAAATTAAGGGCCGATGTTGATTTTGAATAAAACGGAAATTGTTTAGGAAATTATTGTCATTTCTTTTTATTATGATAATATTGGTATGGTTCAATTATGTATAGAGCAAAATATAGGCCAAATGGCCGCCGCGACCACCTCCATCCGATGGTCCAAATTTTAATGATGCTGAGGTATAATTGAGGCTCTATGCCGTTAATGTGCCGAACTATCTCATCCTTAAGCTATTGAATTGTTGCTGGCTTATTGACGTACACCTTTTGTTTCAAATAAACCCAAAGAAAGAAGTCCAACGGAGTCAAATCACATGATCGTGGCGGCCAATTGATATCGCCACCACGTGAAATAATACGGCCATTGAATTTGTCGCCCAAAGAGCCATTGTTTCGTTAGCTGTGTGGCAAGTGGCACCGTACTGTTGAAACCACATATCGTCCACATCCATATGTTCCAATTCGGGCCATAAAAATTTCGTTATCATCTCACAATAGCGAACACCATTCACAGACACTGCTTGACCGGCCTGATTTTGAAAAAAAAAAAAAATACCGCCAAATGATGCCGCCAGCCCATAAACCGCACCAAACAGTCACTCTTTGTGGGTGCATTGGTTTTTCGACAATCACTCTTGGATAATCATTCGTCCACCTGCGGCAATTCTGCTTATTGAGGAATCCACTGAGGTGAAAATGTGCCTCATCACTGAAGATGATTTTCACGATATGCGATTTGATTTGAACGCCTATTTTCATAATAAGCCTGAGTAACTTAAACGCGTTGCTCGATTGTGTATCTTTCTATGATTCAAATTCAGTTAGTCTGAAATTGAGAAATGCCAAATAAAATGCAGAAAAAACTTGAGTTTATGTGTGATTCATATGCAACATCGGGCCTTAAAATTTAACAAACCGTTATAACATTTACTTTGCGTAAAGTGTCATTTCCTTTTAAAATCAAAAGCTAAATAAAACCTCAGCATGCAACATATATGGGTATACATCTAGATCGACGTTCAACGTGGAGATGCCATATAGAGACAAAGTTAACTCAAAATAAGCTTAAGTCAATTGAAATAAATTGGGTTATTGGAAGAAATTCGGCACTGGGCTTAGATTGTAACCTTCTATTTTATAACTCTATCTTAAAGCCAATTTGGGGCTATGGTTTTTAGCTATGGGCCACTTCCGCGCCCTTCAATATAGAGAAAATCCACAGGCGCCAACCCAAACTTCTTCGAATCATCTCATCCACTGTCTGGTATCTAAAAGACTCGAACATTCAAGACCTCAATGTTGCAACATTAAAAATTATAATCACAAAAGGTAGTCAATTAAATAGCTAAAAAGGCTTGAGTTGCACACAAATTCATTTGCTCGAAATATTTTAATGATGGATGTACATTCGCTGAAGGAACAGAGATACTGCAGAAAGTATCCCATCAGCAGAGCGATAAACACCTTTGTGAACGGGAGCCGAGATTAGGACAACTTTCATCCGCTTTGGCAGGACGAAAACTTAAGAACTAGATAATGATTTAATTACTTATTATTAGGCCAGATGCTAATATATGAAGATTCAATAAATAAATTTAAAAAGAAAATTAGGTTATGTGGTAGATTGTGCACCGATCTCAATGAAATTCAACGGTGTGATTTCAAGTTTTATGGACATAAACATTTTTACGGAAGGTTGTTCCAAATTTGGATCCACATCTCTTTTCATATTAATTAAACGGATTTTACTGAATTTGAATCATATATTTTGAGTAATTCGGAAGTGAGCGTGATTTCAACAGACAGACAAAAAGATAGACACACAGATGGACATCTCTAAATAAATTTAAAATTATTCAAGAACCCAGAATAATCACACTAAGATGAAAATTAAAAAACTTTCACACCGAATGACGAACTAAATATTGACTACTCTTGTTGATACCGTCAAAAAAGGGTATTTTATAAACAAACAAGCCAAAATGTATTTAAGGTGTAGTAAAAAACAAGTAAAAGTGCTATATTCGGCATTGCCGAATCTAATATACCCTTTACCATGGTGCGATAACAACATAAAGTTACATAAATACCGTTCTTTAGATAAACATTAATCTCTTTCGTGCCACGCCCAACCACATTTTTTTCGATGTTGTGTATTTACCTAATTTGAAAACTTTGGCTCTTGGCGTTGTCCAGATATATTTATATAAAAAAAAGTTTAAAAAAAAAACAACAACAACGAGGTATTTATGGGTAAAATAGGAGGCAGTTTTGCTCATATTTCAGACAATTATGCACCGATCTGGGGTCTTTGGAAAATGCATTTCAACGGACATCGTGATTTAAACTTCTCTTCCCATAAGGAATCAAAATTATAGGGTCTAGGATCAATATTGTGGAGATTACAAACGGTATGTCAAAGTTAAATATAACATTTTACGGTGAAAAGTGTAAAAATTATTTTAACAATTACTTAAATATATAGGAAAACTAAATTAATTTAGTGGTCAAAAAAATTTCTATTTTAATTTCTTAATATAATGGTATTTAATAACTACCTGAATAATTAAACATTGTGTTATATTATCAGATAAGTAATACTTTGGATTTTAGTCAGCTGCGTTTCGAACAACTTAAAATTTAATAAATATGTCGGAAACCATTTTTTTTTTATTTAATTATATATTGTTTGGATTAAATAAATACTGGGTCATAAAAGAAACGCTTGGCATCGTGGCATCTTTATAATTTAATTTTAATACAATTTCGTGACTTTATTAAAAAAAACCAATAGCAGCATATATTTGATTTAAAATAATACAAAAGGATACATTAAAAAATGGGTTACAACGGCAACGCTGGCGGCAGTGGCGGTGGTGATGATCGCTTATTGAAATATCACAATGGTAAGATCATGGTGAAACAACGTTAGTTAAAATTTTATAAGCTTTCAAAGGTCGTCACGTACGATATTGTATGACTATATATGCAATAATAATATATAAATGTGTCATCTTATTATGGTAGTATTAAGTTAAAACTTGTTCCAAACTTATTCTAATGCAATCTAAGGCATATAACCAAATATTATTGGAATCGGTCCATAGTTGACCACAGCACCCATACAATTAGTACTCCAGAAAATAGCTTTTAATGCCATAACTTAATTATAGATGTTGGTATTGACATACAAATTGGCGACAATAACTTTTACGATAGGTACTTTGTCAAGACAAAATGTTGTGCTGGTAGGTCCATAATTAAAAAAGGGTCCCATATAAGGCCCCATTCTTTAATCGGCTAGAGGCAAACAAATCTCATAAAGATAAAAATATCTGAATAATGGTGGCATAAAATATTTTTGGGGGCCATTTAAGGCGGCATGAAATAACCACCAAAGAATTAACTCCCAAAAAAAAAAAAAAAAAACAAAATAAAATAACCCCTTAAAAATTTGTACAGAAAGGGTGCGAGGGATGCGCCCGATGGCCGGCTATGCAGAGAAGCTTTAGTTAGCGAAGCCAGTATTTGCTATACCATAGAGGAGAAAATCCTTGCGACCGGCCGAAGTCCTAACCATGCTATATATCGCGTGATTCCTAAAACCAAACCTAGACAATTAATTTTATTACACATATTCGGGTCTTATTTCATTTCAGAAATCGGGGTTTTATTTCATATGTAGCAAGACCCCAACAATTTAGGTATTAGTTTATTTTTGTTATTGGGTGTTATTTATTTTCATTGGGGGTTTATTTCATTTCCAAAACTTGAGTTTTATTTTATATGAAATAAGACCGCACGCCTTGGGGGGTTATTTAATTTTGTTTTTGCCGAGTTAAATCTTGGGGGGTTATGTTATGCCGCCGCCGTTTCATGCCGCCCTGAATAATAGTCGGTGCAAATAACTTAAATATAATTCTAAGCCTCATAGCATTATTCTGTTCTGGCGACCAGTTAAGTGTGAAACAAAAATTTTCCATCGTTTCTCGATTTGTGAGAAAAAAGTATTTCTGTATTTGAATGCGAGAACAGACAACACAGATTCTGTTTTAACTGGAATACTTCCAGTAATTAATGGTCAAATGCAAGCGAAACGTCAACTAAAGAACTAGATATAATAAAAATAGTGCTGCCAGATTCGACTATTTATCGTCATTTTGACGATTTTTGTTCCAAAATTGGCAAAGTGCCGATTTGCTGATTTTTTCTAGTGACGATATCATTCAGTCTTCGAAATAAAATAATTTTAAATAGTTTAATATGTTTGTTTATTAGGCACCACAGAAATTTAAATGATGAAAATAAATACAACACAATTGTTATATTAATATCTTTAAAAACAAGGCAGCTTAAAAAATTTATCGGCAAAATCAAAATTTCGATTTTTACTTCCTTAGATTATTTGATACATTTGTTTATGTGATCAAAACATTAAACTACTACCCCATTTTTTCTATCAATGCACTTTGGGAAATTTTTGTTTTTTTTTTTGACCAAAAGTGTTAGTTTTAGTTCAATATGATATTTTGTCACGCCCTTGTGGGATTTTTCCAGAAAAAAAAACTATCTGAAATTTTAAATTGTTATCAGATTAAAGAAAAAATAATATAAATAATTTTATTTAAATAGACCTCAAGCTTAAGTATGTATGTACCCAGCAAAAACTTACATTGCAAAGTAATGAGTTAAAAAGCTAGTACAACTACTCTTCACGACTTATAAATTGGCATTTTAACTCATTATTTTAACACGGTGATGTCATTGGAGGCAAGTACTTACCACCCTCGCTTATAAATAGGGAGTTAAATAAGTCATTACCACATTCGCTTATAAATAGGGAGTTAAATAACTCATTACCACATTCGCTTACAAATAGGGAGTTAAATAAGTCATTACCACATTCGCTTACAAATAGGGAGTTAAATAACTCATTACCACATTCGCTTACAAATAGGGAGTTAAATAAGTCATTACCACATTCGCTTACAAATAGGGAGTTAAATAAGTCATTACCACGTTTGCTTACAAATAGACACTGCACATTGTTAACAACAAAACTGAATTAGTCAATCAAAGTGTGACTTTAATTTAATATGATTTCTAATGAAAAATTTTACCACCCTGCATTAAGGACATATTCATACCCAATTAACCAAGGAACGATTTGATTGTAAAAACGATATGATATTTTCAGGAAAAAACGATATTATAAGGAAATGCACAATTTAAATACTATCGTTTATGATACAAGATCGATATCGTATATTATAGTTTATATCACCTAGACGATATCGTTATAATATCGTTTGGGTGATTGATTAGTGTAGTTTTTATTTAAAATTTTAATTTTAAAATACATATCAAAATCAATTAAGTATTTAAATTTTTCATATTCAAATTGTAAGAACAAATATGTATTTAAAATCAATTTGAATAAATAAAATCTTAAATGTATTTTATTATGAATAAATTATAAATTTCGTTAACCAACTCATAAACAAGTGCTTATGTATCAGATTATATGTCAACCATTACTTAACTACTTCTATGTAATGCAGATGGTATGAAGTAGTATTGAAAAGTAAGTTGTTCAGTAATTTCAAGTC
Organism: Pollenia amentaria; assembly: GCA_943735925.1. Lineage (NCBI taxonomy): Eukaryota > Metazoa > Arthropoda > Insecta > Diptera > Polleniidae > Pollenia > Pollenia amentaria. The sequence continues at coordinate 177,158,475 of OX031007.1, read as the reverse complement.
ATTACCTAGTTTTTGCTGGGTATGTATAAAATATGGATTTTATCCATGAACTTTAACAATTTTTTTTTTTCTTTTTTTGATTATGTTTTAATAAAAACCGAACAAAATTTGTCAAAATTAATTTTAAATTGTCCGATTTTTTAAAACAATATAGACGATTTTTTCCCTAATTTATCTGGCAGCCCTGCATAAAACGAAAACAATGAAGGGGTTAAAAAAATTAAAATAACAATATATAACAATTGTGTTTTATTTATTTTCATCATTTAAATTCTTTCTCTTCAAATAAAAAAAATAATACATATTCTTGTGTACAAACATACATAATTTGTGCTCCATTTTTTTAAATTTTATTTTTCTCGCATCAATTTCAAATGTGACTTATTTTGACAGTTCTTTTGAGAAACTTTTAGCAACATAATAATAATTGCTGGAAAATTATTTAAATGACAGATAATTCTATCAAAGTAAAGGTCAAGAAACACTTGTGTGAGGAAAGCCATTTTTTGTTTCATATTGCACTGTTTTTGTCATAATTCACTTGTTTCATGCGGGAAATTTTGCGATGCGAGAAATACAGAAACGGGCTACAGGATTGGCCGTGGGTCCCAAATAGTGTGCTTTTTCAAAAATGTGTTTTTAAAGTATGGGTTATGATAACCTTGACCTACTATACTTTCTTACCTGTTTATTTTAAGTTTTTGAATACATATATATACAAAAAATATATTTTGTACCTTGTAAATGCTGTAAGAGAAGAATCTGTCACGAACGAAAAATATGTGTTTAAAAAATATGTGTTTTTTTTCTTGATTTTATTCAAAATTGCTAAGGTAGGGTATTTTGGTATTTATTTGGCTATAAATTTATAAATTTTGGTAAAGAAATAATATTTTGAAAAATGGTAAATATCTTTATTAAAATGCGGGCATTTCACATTGAGAGTAAAAACAAAATTGAAGCATTTACTTTGATACCAGTTACTAAAACCAGTGCTACCACCATCATCATTAGTTAAACAAGCTATCAGATTTTGCCTAGTCATACTTTATGGTTAAAGCAAAACCTCAAAAAAAAAAAAACAACTAATGCAAGTAATGGAAAGTTATTTTTAGTTATTTCCTAAAAACTCACAAAAAAATAACATCATTTAAGAAATATTTATTATATCTGTTCCAGAAATAGCCTGCGTTCCATCTGTAAAGCTCACTGGATGGAATGATGGTGAACCAACTGTTTGACTGAATAAAAACAAAAGCAGTCTCTAAGGAAAAAAAATTATAACCATATTCAAAATAATCAAAATTTCTACTAATGAAGATGAAGATCGCAGCTACTGTCAGCGTAATTGAAGTTATAATTGTGATCTATGGTCTTATATTACAATTTAGTTGTTTCCCAATTTTTTTCTTTATACTTTAAGTATTGTGAAGTGGAGAAATCAGTGTTAAAGTTATATTCGTTGTTGTTGCCATATAAAGTGTGTATATGACAGCAAGTTTATTATAGTTTTGTTGTTTTTGTATTTTTAACTATTTGTGTTGTTAGTTAATCCATTTTATATTTGACTTGAAGGGGTATTCGTCTTTTTAAGTGCCACTTAATGTGGCACAATAGTAAGTAATTCATTCATTGGCATCAGGTTGTTTGTTAATTTTGTAAGCTTTTGTCTGTATATTTTTCTTTTCGCCTAAAATTTAAATGTCACAATTATCGTAATTTTTATTGGAATATCTTGAAATATTTCTGTTTTGTGCCTTAATTGACAGAAAATATGTGTTTGTTTTGATAGTTTTATTGTGTGTCATAAATTACCTTGGTTTGTGCCTTATCTCATTTTGTGTATTTATGTTATAAATGACTTAACGCTTTTGCATTCCTTGGGTGAATATAGCCCAATTTTACTTTTCAACTCACTTTTTTCATGCTGATGATAATACAGTATTGAGCTAAAAATTTTTCCTAACTTAAACTGGAAGGATAGTAACTATTTTGTAGCAAATTAAAGTAAAGCAGTTTTTTGTTAAAATAAACTCAACACATTCGGCTAATTCGGCGAAATTATGACATTTTGAATATGACATAACTTTTGCAAAAAAAATTAAAAAAATTTTTTTTTCGTTGTTATATGTTTCTTAAAGAAACCTACTCACCAAATTTCATTCAAATCGAAAGGCGTCGGGTCCCACTCTTAGTCGATTTGACATGGAATTACCCAATCATGATATTGCTTTAACATGGTTACCTCAGATAACCTGATATTGATGTGGAAATATCAATTATATTAAGGTATGTTCAGACCTAACAAATATTTGTCGAAAAATTCAAAAAAGCATGACCAGTAAATGAATTAAACTTTAGCTTTATTTTTTAAAAATTTCTGTTAATATCCTAAACATTATTTGTAAGAAGGTAGTTGTATAATGTAATTTAGAAACTCTTAAATGATATTTGATCAAGTCAAACGTTTTGCAAAAGCAAATTTTTTTTAATAAAACTAGTGGTTACGTCTAGGACGTCAAATATTTAATAGGTGGGAACATAGCTTTAGAATTTTAAGTAAAATAAAAAAAGGGAAAATTTGAGCTTCATTATTTTTAATTTCAACGTTTTGTTATCAAAGTGGGAGCAGTGGTTTTGGAAGCTTCACAGAAAAAATTTAAAATTGTTTTTAATCACTAAATTCATAGAATCAAGCAAACAATTTGTTGATTCTGCCCCTATTACCAAAATAATTACATTGATTACTAAAAATAGTAAAAATTGATATTTGTGACTTTTTTTCAATCAATGATATCTTTAATTTTAATTGAAAAAATTTTTAAAAAATACTTGCCATTTCATTGATTGATTTAATTAACTTGGGCTCAGGTTTTGACAATTCCCAACAACAATTCTACAAGCTTAAATTATTTTATTTTGAGGGAAAAAAATCAATTAAGATTTGTTGTTATTTAATTAATATTTTAATTAAAAATTTATTTCGAAACAACTAAACTGTTAATTAAATTAAAATTATATTTCTAATTTTTTTCAACAAAAAAAAAACTGATTCCGTTATCACATTAATTAAATTGAAATACTTTTTAAACAATTTTTTTTAATTGATAAAAAACTGCTGATTATTATTACAGACCTGATGATTATATTAAAATCAAAGTTTAATTTTCGTACATATCAGAACTATTAAAAGCATTTGTTCTGAGATATTTACTTTGAACTTCTGAGACACATGGTGTCACCTAAAAAAACCAAATAGAATGATATTTCAATGTAATTAAAATTAATAGCTTTTTAATCGGCACCGATTATATACAAATGATATATTGTAGAAAGACGTATTTTGGTTAATTAATTAGTGTAAATAAGACACAAAATAATATCAATGATGTCTTTGTAAAAAACAAGCAAAGAAGAGAAGTCGAATTTCAATAACCCAAGAATTTTAATAGTAATCTTGATTCCCAATTTACTTTGAGCAGTTTTAATTCTACCATCTAAATGGTTTTTTTATTCACAGAAAAAACTTTGTTTCTTAATTTTTTTGAATTCGGAATTTTCGAATTCGGGATTTTAAGTTTCGGATATATGACCCCACCCTGAATAAGAACCTAACAAAAACAATATAATGACTTGAAATTACTGAACCACTTACTTTTCAATGACTACTTCATACCATCTGTATTATATAGAAGTAGTTTAGTAATGGTTGACATATAATCTGATGCACTTGTTTATGAGTTGATTAACGAAATTTATAATTAATTCATAATAAAATACATTAACTGCCAGGCCCACAATGACGACAAGAACATATCTTTCTCATTTTTATATTGAAAACAATAATAAAAATCTGAAATTTGTTTTTGTTTTCAATATAAATATAAGAAAGAAATGTTCTTGTCGACATTGTGGGCCAGGCAGTAAAGGTTTTATTTTTTCAAATCAAATACAAATTGATTTTAAATACATATTTGTTCTTACAATTTGTTTTTTTTTTTATTTGTTATAAATGAATATGAATTTGAATATTCATAATTGATTTTGATATGTATTTTAAAATTAAAATTTTTAATAATAACTTCACTAATCAATCAACCAAACGATATTATAACGATATCGTATAGGTGATATAAATTATAATATATGATATCGATCTTGTATCATAAACGATAGTATTTAAATTGTACCTGTCCTTATACGAGTAATATTGTTTTTCCATGAAAATATCATATTGTTTTTGCAATCATATAGTTCTTTGGTTTATTGTGTAGGACATATTCCTTGATGCAGGGTAGTAAAATTTAGCATTAGAAAGCAATTTAAATTAAAGACGCAATTTGTTTGACAAATTCAGTTTTGCTGATTACAATGTGAAGTGTCTATTTGTAAGCAAATTTGGTAATGACTTATTTAACTCCCTATATTTAAGCGAATGTGGTAATGACTTTTTTAAGTACTTGCCTCCAATGACAGCACTGTGTTAAAATAATGAGTTAAAATGCCAATGTATAAGTGGTGAAGAGTAGTTATATAAGCTTTTAAACCCATTACTTTGCAATGTAATTTTTGCTGGGTATGTATGCTTAGAACTAGTTTAAACTTTGTACTTGAATATTTACAAATCAGGTAATTTAACAAAAAATAAAAAAAAAATAAAAAAAATTTACATTGTTAAACAATAGAAATTGAAAATAAAATTACTCCTACAAAAAAAAAATAACACCGAAAAACAATAAAACGAAAGTAATAACTTACATCTTAATTTTTTTGGGACTTATTTCTTTTGGGTATTATATAGGGTATTCACCAATTAACGGTTAACCGATTATTTACAAGCCGATTAACTGATCGGTTAATTTTAAACAGGCTGTTTTCGATTAAACCGGTTAATTTAAGTCGATTACCCGATTAACCTAAGTAGAAACATTTTTAATTTTTTGTTGTATTATAGCATATTGTTTTGTGTTTTTAGTTATGTATTAAGAAGAAACACTCATACACAAAAGGTATGTGTTCAGAAAATATTTTTTCATACAAACAAAAAGGTGTTCTTCAGTGATCTTCATTTTAAATACATAAGTGTTTGCTGTCAACAGCTTTTTGTTTCACGTACTTTTTATATGTATGTGCTTAAAATTTTGTTTCTTTTCATATCTTCTCATATAAATTTTTTAACAGAATTAACCAAAACAACTAGAAGTGTTCAGAATTTAAAAAAATTAAAATAGGATTATATTGGTGTAATGGAAGATTTTTTTATGTTTAGAGAAATCCCGGAAAGAACTGAGAAATAAGGTATTCTGTTTTAGAGGTTTCTCTCGATTTCTCCAATTTTTACGACAAGCGAAAGAATTATTTCCAAGTCAAGTTTTATTAAAACTAAAGAAAATAATCGCCTTAATTTTAAACATTTAAATAAAATTATTTTCCTAAAAGATTATTTTATTAGATATCCTTAAACTATTGAAATAAATAATAAAATGATCTCATAGTATTAAAAGTTTATGGATTGTTTTTTTGTTTGCTCGTTTTAGTTTGAGGATTGTAAAGTTTGCTATGTGTTTAGAGATGACCCCTACCAACAGCGACGACCCTGCCTACCAACAACTTGTTATATTTTATTTTCTTTAATCTGCATATTCATATTCATATGTAAACATTATAAAGTTAAATTGTTGTTACATTTGCACTCAGTATATCCCGTTATATTTAGTACAAAAATTCTTTTATAATATGTGACCCTTTTTTGTATATTGAAAAACAATTTAAACTTACTCTAGTTTCGATCGTTAAATAGTGAACAAGCAAAGTAAAAAAAAAAAAAAACCTTGTAAATAAAAAACAGTGTTACACAAAATTAAATAAACAAAAAATAAATAAAAATACAAAAACTAAAATTAAAACAAAGAGTTTTATTTAAAATAGAAAATAAAGTGAACCGTGTTTAACTTGAGGTGCAAAAAGAATTTAAAGTTCATCCCTCAACATTTGGTCCAAACGAACCGGATAAATTTTACAAAAAATAAAACGACAATTACCTACCGTGTGTGTAAATTTTATTTTACAAAAAATTGTGTTTGTGACTCTAAATTTTAAAACAACAAAAACATTGTGTATTTATAAACTTAAAAACTTTGGAAAATTTGTGACTCTAAAATACATATGTATAAAAATTTAAAAGAACAATTTTTTTGAAAAAAGTGTGCGAATTAAAATATTAGAAAATAAACTTTGTCAAAAAAAAGAAGACAAAAATTCTTATGAATCGGGAAAATAATTAAATTGTATTAAATTGTGACTCTAAACAACAACAATTAAAAGGAACAATTTTTTTTAAAAAAAGTGTGATTAAAAAAATTGACCCTGAAAATTGGAAAAAAAGAACAGCCAACAAATAGTACAAAAAATTAAAATTACTAACGGTAAACCACCACCGGCAGATCAAAGCTCAGCAGCAGAGAAGTTGGAGCAGGGACAGCAAAGAAACAAACTGCAACTACAACAACAACAACACAACAAGTAAGTCAAAGTATACAATACAACAAGAAGTAAATATTCTTGCTTGTTGTGTTACTCTTTAATTTTTGCCGCTGCAATTTTTAAGAGAAAATAACCGTGACGTCACTATCTAAATAAATAAAAACCGAGTTACCATTACGTCTATTTTTGAAAAATTAACCGGGGAAATTAATACAACATTTGACTCGAAATTTTTAAGACACAATTTGTTTTATCGCTAGCAGGCAATTTTGTTGACTCAATTTATTATTATTCTGACACTTTTTCAATCTACAAACATGTCCCTGAAAAAATTCGTCAATTGCACAAACGATTTAGTCGACTTCGAAAAGATTCAAGCAGAAGCGAGCGCTGAAGATAATGTACACGCGTTAGAAATAATTCGAGTAGAATTAGACTCCATATGGACCCAGGTAAAAAGGTCATATGAAGAATGTAGGGACGTAGATCAGGATGGTGATAAACCAATTGACAAAAACAAATTACGGGAGCGATACCAAAGAGCCCTAACAGCCTATACAAATTGTTTGTCGTCCATCAATGCTGAAATCCATGCGCTTACGGACACAGCCATAGAACCAGTTGAACGCCAGTCAAATATTCCGTTAGAAAGAGAGGTCTCATCAATAAGACTCCCTCCTTGCGACACCGACACCTTTTTTGGGGATTATAAATTATGGCCCAGTTTCCGTGACTTGTTCACAGCCATATACATTAGAAATCCTAAAATTAGCAATGTTGAAAGGCTTTTTTATCTGACTCAAAAAACAGGGGGAGAAGCCAGAGACGCAATTTCGCATGTCCCTTTAACAAACGATGGGTTTATCATGGCTTGGAAAAATTTAGTTGACCGGTACGAAAATAAATGGATGCAGGTTAATGAGCAATATAAAATTATTTTGGATCTGCCTCATGCCTCTATGGACTCTGGAGCCTCAATTAAAAAATTACAAAGGACAATAAACGATTGTAGGCAGACATTAGGCACACTAGGAATTGACACTTCAACATGGGAGTCTTTTTTAATTTACATTTGCTCTCAAAAACTTCCCAGAGCCCTTGTTCAAGAATTTGAAAATTCTCGTGAAGATTGTGCCGAACCACCCAAATGGCAAGAATTCGACAAATTTTTGACCCGAATTGAATCCTGTCTAAACTCCAGACCCTTAAGTCTAGCTAGTGACGACCCAACTGATCTATCACCGCTTACTCCTGCACACTTTCTTATTGGTACTTCATTCATGACCCCACCAGAAAAAGATTCGAGCAACGAAAACTTGACTCTCGCCAACCGATGGAGACGTCTAAAAATTATTTACCATACTTTCTGCGAAAGATGGAAATCAGAATATTTAAGTGAGCTGCATCGTCGATATAAATGGAAATATCAACACCAAAACCTCAACGTTGACGACTTAGTTGTCATCAAAGACAGTAATCTGCCACCTAATGAATGGAAATTAGGTCGAATTACCAAAACCTACCTTGGACCCGACAAAAATATCAGAGTAGTTGATATTCGAACTACAAATGGAATTATTACGAGACCCATAACGAAACTCGTACTGTTATTTAATAATTAAATACACATTTCTAATAATTATTTTGTATAATTCCAGTAAAAGTCACCCAAGAAAAACACAAATAACTTTGTGGCATTGGTCGTATGGTCTCATCTCAGTTTACTATTTTTCAACAACTCCACATCTAATACTATGGCACACAGTTCACCCCCTGGTAACATCATCTGTACTCCAGCATTCTACGTGATGAAACCCAAAAACAAGGTGCAATAATGCGGCTGTTTATTTTCCGGACCCTCAACATTTGACCCGCAAATTTAAGACCCTAGAATCAGTAGGCAATATCAAATCATCAAAGGACAAATCCATACCGCCCAAGTCAGAAGTCGCAAAAACCAACCAAAATAGACGGAACATTAATTCATTTCAAACGAATATTGCGAAATCTGAAATTCACAATCAGAACAAAAATAAACCCGTCAGAAGCTCTAATAATAACCCCATAACGTGCCAACATTGTAGCGAGTCACACACCCTACGATCATGCCCCACATTTTTAGAAAAAAATGTAAGTGATCGAATTCATATCGTAAGAGTCACAAATTCATGTTACAACTGTCTGTCGATCAATCATAGTGTCAGGGAGTGCCTTAGTAAATACAGTTGTAGGCTGTGTAAACAAAAACACAACACTTTGTTGCACAAGGCAACGGTGACCCAGCCTACAAACATGCCACAAAATAACGCTAACGAGCAACCAAGCACAAGTGCCGCAGCTCAAACCCAATACATACAGTCCACTTCAAAATCAAGTATTCCTAACTTTACTTCCCTGACCCTGCGCGAAAACATACAAACATCGACAAATCAACCCGACCGAGAAACCTTGCTTTTCACTGCTATTGTCGAAATAGAAACTAGAGGTCAAAGATACCAGGCGAGAGCTATCATCGACCCTGGATCCCAATCAACCTTTATATCGGACAAACTAAAAAACCGATTAAAATTACCCACAAAAAGAAACATAGTTCACGTTTCTGGTTTGAGTCAAACAGTTTCTGAAACTTCAACTAAAGCATGTTTGCTTAACCTTTGCTCACGGGTGGACACATCGTTTAAGTTAGAAGTTTGGGCCCCAGTTCTCAAGACCCTTCCCTCTAATTTACCACCTCAAACGCTAGACATGCAAAAGCTCAGTGAGACTGCAAAATTGCAACTTGCAGACCCTCATTTCAATCAAAGTAGACCCATCGACATGCTAATAGGCCTTGACGTAGGCCCCTCGATTTATTGCATGGACACACCGATGCGGTCTATAGGATCCCTTTTGGCACAAAAAACAGTATTTGGCTGGATTGTGGGGGGACCAACACCAAAAACTACTCAACCCAGAACAACAATTTCGTTATTAAATACATCGTCCCTTGACCAAACCCTCACACGCTTTTGGGAGGTGGAGGAAACCCCAAAACAGATTTTGAAGTCAGACGAGGACACCATTGTGGAACACAATTTCAAGAAAACAACACGTAGAAACGACACGGGAAGGTATATAGTTACCCTGCCCTTCAAAAAAACAGAAGAAATAGGCTCTTCTCGCAATATTGCTATGGCTCAGTACCTACGAATGGAACGCATGCTCAGCCAGAAACCCGAAATAAAGCAATTATATGACAATGTTATTTTGGAATATCTTGAGTTAGGCCACATGAGAAAAATCGCACCCCCGGATATAAACAAAGCACCGAATTATTATCTGCCGCATCACGCAATAATAAAACCTGACCGATTGACCACTAAACTCAGAGTGGTTTTCAATGCCTCTAGCCCAACGTCAAATAAGAATAGTCTTAATGACATTTTATATCCAGGACCCATTCTTCAGCAAGATCTTGTTCTTCTGATAGCCAAATGGAGATTTTTCCGCTTTGTATTCAACGCCGACATTACAAAAATGTATCGCCAAATACTGATCGACCCAACTCAAACAAAGTTTCAAAGAATATTATTCAGAAAATCCAAAAATGACCCGATAGAAGATTACGAGCTTCTCACCGTCACATTTGGAGTTAATTGCGCCCCATTTTTAGCCATCAGGACGCTTCTTCAATTAGCTGAAGAGGTGCAAATGACTCATCCCTTGGCGTCCAAGATTCTTAAACAAAATATGTATGTGGATGACGTCTTAGCAGGAGGTCACACTATAGAAGAAGCTATCAAATCTAGAAAAGAATTAACTTCTGTCTTAAAATCAGCAGGCTTTGATCTGATGAAATGGAACTCTAATGAGCAACAAGTCATTCAGGATTTACCTAGTGAGACTCTACTACCACTCGACTGGTTAAATCTGTCCGAAAATGACGGGACCAAGACTCTAGGTATAAAATGGAACATTTCATCGGACACCTTTACATTCACAGCCCCAGATATAAAAGTTAAAGAGGCGTATACAAAGAGAGAAGTTTTGTCTACAATTGCCAAATTTTTTGGCCCATGTGGATGGATAGCTCCAATAATAATAGACGCTAAAGTAATCATGCAGCAAATATGGTTAGAAAAGACAAACTGGGATGACATTTTAAAACCAATTTCTCAACATAAATGGAAAAGATTCGTAAACAATTTTCCCAATATTAAAATTATAAAAATACCCCGTTGGATAAAATATACACCCTTTACAATCACTGGCGTAGACTATGCTGGACCCTTCAACATAAGAAATTTCACCGGTCGAGCATGCCTTATTGTAAAAGGCTATGTGTGTATTTTTGTCTGCTTTTACACCAAAGCAATACACTTAGAAGCAGTAAGTGACCTTTCAACTCAGGCTTTTCTAGCTGCTTTTGCCAGATTTATTGGAAGACGGGGATGTCCATCTAAAATTTATTCCGACAATGGAACAAATTTCGTTGGAGCTGCAGAACTTATAAGAAAGGATCGACTCGAATTTGTCAAAAATCTTCAACAAAAAATAATTCATCACAACAGTCATCAGAACGTAGAATGGAAATTTATACCCCCTGGCACTCCACACATGGGAGGACTATGGGAAGCCGGTGTTAAATCCTTCAAGATCCATTTACGAAAAATGACTCCAAATATGAAATTTACATTTGAAGAGTTTTCTACAATTTTGACCCGAATTGAATCCTGTCTAAACTCCAGACCCTTAAGTCCATCTAGTGACGACCCAACTGATCTATCACCGCTTACTCCTGCACACTTTCTTATTGGTACTTCATTCATGACCCCACCAGAAAAAGATTCGAGCAACGAAAACTTGACCCTCGCCAACCGATGGAGACGTCTAAAAATTATTTACCATACTTTCTGCGGAAGATGGAAATCAGAATATTTAAGTGAGCTGCATCGTCGACATAAATGGAAATATCAACACCAAAACCTCAACGTTGACGATTTGGTTGTCATCAAAGACAGTAATCTGCCACCTAATGAATGGAAATTAGGTCGAATTACCAAAACCTACCTTGGACCCGACAAAAATATCAGAGTAGTTGATATTCGAACTACAAATGGAATTATTACGAGTCCCATAACGAAACTCGTACTGTTATTTAATAATTAAATACACATTTCTAATAATTATTTTGTATAATTCCAGTAAAAGTCACCCATGAAAAACACAAATAACTTTGTGGCATTGGTCGTATGGTCTCATCTCAGTTTACTATTTTTCAACAACTCCACATCTAATACTATGGCACACAGTTCACCCCCTGGTAACATCATCTGTACTCCAGCATTCTACGTGATGAAACCCAAAAAACAAGGTGCTATAATGCGGCTGTTTATTTTCCGGACCCCTTGAAGAACTTGAGCCCAGTTGAATATATCACCATATCATGGGGGGCGGAATGTTTAGAGATGACCCCTACCAACAGCGACGACCCTGCCTACCAACAACTTGTTATATTTTATTTTCTTTAATCTGCATATTCATATTCATATGTAAACATTATAAAGTTAAATTGTTGTTACATTTGCACTCAGTATATCCCGTTATATTTAGTACAAAAATTCTTTTATAATATGTGACCCTTTTTTGTATATTGAAAAACAATTTAAACTTACTCTAGTTTCGATCGTTAAATAGTGAACAAGCAAAGTAAAAAAAAAAAAAAACCTTGTAAATAAAAAACAGTGTTACACAAAATTAAATAAACAAAAAATAAATAAAAATACAAAAACTAAAATTAAAACAAAGAGTTTTATTTAAAATAGAAAATAAAGTGAACCGTGTTTAACTTGAGGTGCAAAAAGAATTTAAAGTTCATCCCTCAACACTATGTTATGGTTTTTTTATTAATAAACTCAAAATAATAAATAATTTATGCATTTTTGTTTATTGAAATTACTTAATTTATAAAAAAACTTTATTAATCGGTTAACCGTTCAATAACAAAATTAACCGATTAAACCAAAACCTCGATTAATAAATCGAGCGATTAACCGATTAAAGCAAAAGCCCGATTAAATGAATACCCTATTATTATATCATTATGAAATAACTCTCAGGCAAAAAAAAAACAACTTCCAAAAAAATGAAATAAAACCGAGAGGGCTGGGAGCTATTTCATAATAAAGTTACTCCTGCAATTGTACAAAAAAAAAAATTGTAGGCCTAATTTGGTTTTTTTTTTCTTGGAACTTATTGGATCTTGGATTAATTTCGCGGAGCCTGGTTCTAACTTAAACAAAACTAGCTAAAAGTTAACGCAGTCTTTTAGATTGCTCTTAACAAAAACTATGTACTTGCTCTTCCAACATGATCTCCTAATATTTAATCTCTTTAATCTTTAAACACCTTCTTAAACATAATTAAAACATCATTTAGTTCGAGTAATTTGCCACAAAAATAACCACCACTACCTTCTATTAAACTTCAACAAATTGCCTTAAACTTGTAATAAAATTTGAAAATCAAAGAAGAAGAAAAAAACATGAAATTAATATACAACAGACCATCTTTATAAACCTCCAAAATAAACAGAAGTGTAAAGCTGTCTACTTTAAAATACTCTTTAATCCTGAAAAAAAATTAAAAACTAAATTATAAACACCATTAAAAAATTTTAGTCTAAACTAATAACACAAAATCTAAAGAAGAGATGATGACCTTTTCATCTAAACACGACAACTTAAGGTCAAAAGCAATCAAAACGTTTAATATATTTTTTTTGGCTAAGCCGCCTCTTGCTGCAGCAACATCTTTAAAACAAACAACAACAGCATTTCGGTTGAGCAACATAGTGCAAAAAAATAACCAACAAAAAAAAAAAAACTAAGATTAACAGAAGCCTTTTTCTAAAACGATGCTTAGACACTCGTCTATAACTGACTAACTACAAGTTTGTTACACTCTAGTACTCGTACCTTGTAAAAGTTCATAATAATTATTTCATATAATTTTTCATACAATGAAAGTTTCAGTTAACTTAACAAACAGCCAGCAATAATATTAATAACAACAACTTCATACACAACTCCTACTGACACTTTGCGGTTTGTAGATTGAACAAAACTTGACCGAGTGATTTTATGGAGGATGAAGAACGAATTTGGAGTACAGTATTTATCGTTTATTTGCATTTGATTATTTGCGCGTCCTTTGGTGCGAGAACTGGCCTATTGCAAACGCTGTGCATATAAGAAGAGCTCGCTTATAATCAACAGCATGAACAAAAACTACATTAGTTGCATCGAAAGTGCATTTATGCATTCGAATTATGATTAATATTTATCAAATTAAGTTTTGCCGTTTCTGTTTCTCCCTTACAAACCTGCTGCGTTGGAAGCTCCAGTTTTTACTTAATATATTCTCTTTCAATCTATGGTGAAGTGTTTAAGGAGAACAAATAATTATATTTTGATAGTCCAGATATTCTATATATTACATCCCTTATAATAAACTTATCATACCCAAATTTAGATCACCTGAATCCCGTGGAAAAATATTGTATTTTATTAACAGATTATTGTAAAGAGAGTGAAAAAATATTGTTTAAAAAAAAGTAAAATGTTAAAACTTAATGAATGAGATGATGGCGTGTTTGTTTTAAATCATCGTTGGGCTTTGGCAAAACAGTTAAATCGTTAAAAGCTCTTTGGCTGTTTGGCAAAACAAATCATTTTCCTAAAAGACATGTAGTAGGCGATATTTAACTGCACCAGTATCACTGGCGGTAATAAACAAAGTGGAAGGATAAATGGAAACTGAGCAGATAAAACCACTGTAATAGACTAATACAAGTGTTTTAGATTTGTTTTTTTTTTGTGTTTTTTTACATAACGGATAAAATAACTAATCATTTTCAGATAAAATTAGCAAAATCTTTTTTCAGTGGTAAATAAAAAAAAAAGCCCAGATTTTTTTATGGGAAATTAAATAATAGGAAGTTTTAAAAGAGGACTTCTTTGTAGGGTTATTATTAAGCTTCAGGAATCCAATTTGAAATTTTTTGAATTTTAAGTTTTCAATGATCAAATTTTAAGATGAAAAAAAAAATGTTTGGTTTTTAAAACATTAACGTTAATCATGCATGTCAATTGATTAAAATGTTTATTTAGAGATAAAATTTCAAAATCTACAAAAAGAGTTGCCAAATTATTTTCACTTGTGGCATGCATTTTAAATATCTAAAACTAAAGAAGAAAAAAAAACAACCAGCTGTTAACGAAAGGCGTGTTTATTTTCTTATGCAAAATATAAAATGAAAAACATGAAAAGCTGTAAGAAAAAGGTTTTTTGTTTTGGCAAAAAAATAAAAGAAAAGTTTCACTTGGCTTTTTAAGGAAATAACGATAGAAATGTCCATTTTTGAGGCGTGCAAATGTTTCCTTAAAGAAAATTTGAAAACAAAGCCAAAAACCTACAAATAAAAAAAAAATAAAAAGAAATGAAGACAATAATATATGAAACTTAAGACAAGTAACTGAAATAAACAAAAAATAAAAAAAAAAACAATAATCATACCAATAGTGGGTGAATAGGTCAAATGGCAGAAAAGAAAACAAAAACGGTTTATTTTTTTTACTAAAGGCAAAACCGACAAGACCGAAAAAAAGTCTAAACCGAATTTACAAAAAATAGCATGTATTCAAATCATCACAGTTTGGCCACAGTTCGACAATAGTTGATACAAACATCAGCAACGAAAAAAAACAATGAAGAATTAAAAATGTATTTAATTTTAAAGTGCTGTTTTTGGTTTTAAATCTTACACCATTTCTTAAAATAATTCAGAAGTAAAATAAAATATTTAATATTAATAAGCGAGCCAATGCTGCCAGTTAAGATATCTACGGGCTATATTTATCCATTTTTCATTTCGTTTAGCTTTGAAATAATCCATCAAACCATTAGCCATTGTTATTTAGCCAAATTTTTGTAAAGTTTTTAAAATTTTTAGACCACAAAATGTTATAAATACAGCATAAGTTGTGTTGGAACGATACATTTTTCTTAATTAGTTAACGTAAATGGCTTTTACAATAAAAAAAATCAATTTTTTCGATAATTTTAGCATTTCGTTATTCAATAATTTTCTTCATTTTACATTTATTGTTATTGAAATTTATTAATGCAAACAAAATAATCTCTTATAATAATGATGGGATTAGTGTTTACTAAAAACTTAGCCATTTTTAGAAGTGAAGAGGTGGCGTCACTGAATGTAACTAAGAAAATTGTTAGATTTTTTAAACTGATTGATATTTTTTTATATCGTTCATCTTTAATAATGTTTGTCATGTCGTGTGCAGCATAAAATGATGCTTTTTATTATTTCTAGTCATATAAAACTTAATTTGAATTAACCCTTAAGTGTTTACCTGGGCCTGGCCAGGAATTTTTGAATTTTTTCAATTTTTTATAGAGCAATTCCATATGAAAACGATCAAAATTGGCAAATTTTTGGACGACCCCTCTCCGATTTTAAAATAAATAGTCTCAATCGATTGCCCAGCAAAAAATAATGTACCTACATATTTTTTTTTTTTTTTATAGTGACTGGTTTAGTGGTGGTGTACACCACTGTTAGTGACAAAATTGAAGAATTCTTCATAAGGGACCTCATTGAAAGACTACTAAAGCGATCGCAACGAGTGATAGCTCGTTGGAAAGGTATTGAATCAGGCTTTAATTGAAAAATAAAATTTTCCTAATTTTTCTTAGAAATTTACCTTTAAATTTTCCCAAGAAAATTAAATTTTCCGATTTTCCACAGAAGCTCCTAAATTTTCCGGCTAATTTTTTTTTTTTTGGATTCCTCATAATTTTTGCTTTAAGAATCAGCAATAAAAAAATGGGCCCCGACTCCTTGTTTGGACAGGAGAAGAGCATTTAAGATACCACCTTGTGTAAAATACATTTTAAAAATTATTTTACAGTTAAAAATACATTTATGAAGAAAAAATCTTTCTTATTTTGCTGCTTATACTTAATTACAATATTTATTAAAAATTTCAATACTCTTGGCATCATTATAAAATTAAAGTTACTTTAAATTTAGCACGTCGGCAGACGAAGAGTACCGCTTTACATTAATTGACATATCAGAAATATTTGGTATGAAGCAATGAAACTTTTGCGTTCCAGTTATAGTTTTGACATTAATATATCTGTTTTGAATTCGTCGCTCCATGGCATCGTGTTCTTTTTGAGTGCATAAAACTGTGTTAATGGCAATTTCCTTGCTTTGATACACGAAAACAAATGTTGTACATTTAAGATCTGGTCAGTATATGGCCTTTGCAAACTTGCCTTAGTCGCCATGCGTTTTAGGGTTCCCCCTAACGCATCGCATGGGCCCTTACCGTGGGACGTCGCGAAAAGGTGCCACTCGACCTTGCAGTTTTGTTCTTCTTCAATTATGCAAAGATTGTAAAAAATTTTTTTATTCTTGTACTGAGAAGCCGCGCCGTCTAAGAAAAACGTTACTTTGTCGATTGCATCGAATTTTGATCTTAAGAATTCAAACAGTTTCATTTGAAATAAATAAACGGGCACATAATTATGAGCTAAACTCTCCGCGACAACAACAAGGCTTACGGTCTGTAGTTCGTTATCTTCGTTTTTGAAATAAATACAAAAAGGATGCCCCGTGCACTGGTCGTTTGCCCAGTGATAAGCCTGAATTTCATCCTGAACGAGAAAAGTGTAATTCTCGGCAAAGTCGATTATCACAATGAATTCATTTTGGGCTAATTTCTCCTTACTTTCCTTTAGAAATTTCGATTGCATCTGGGATATGAAATGGTGCGCCTTCAGTTCATTCAACTTGAATCCGAATTCCTCGATGAATTCCGGAATCTGCTTTACCACGGTCTCAAGGGAACATCTGCCGCTGCTAATTATCCACTGTTTGAAATGCACCTCCTGAATTAACAGCTGTTCAAACTTTTCCGCCAAATATTGCTCTAGCTCGTCAATCTTCGGACAATTGTCGCATTTGAACAGATGACAAATTTCCGTGGGGTATGCGCACAACGACTTCGACAGGAGGTCCCTATATGTTTCAATTTCACCGTGAAATACTTTCAATTTCTTGCATGGAAAGAAAATTAATTTGATGTTTTGATGAAACATGCAAACGCAGACTGAATGCGTTCCGTGCCTGTCTAATGCCAGCACGCATTCTTTTGGTCGTAGGATGGCAAACTTAGAAAATCCCACTTTTTCTGCTGGGTATTTCTCATTGAACTGATGGTATGCTTCGGATAGATTACATAATAATAATCTGCGCTGCTTGTGTACTTTTTCTCCATCTTCACGTGTGATAACATAGTCACGTGTACCTGGGCAGGCGCGGCTGTTGTCATCATTGCAGTAAAAATCTTGAATCAATTTCACCGTTGCTTCGCTGAGGGTCCTTGAGCCAAATTTCTTGGTGGGAGTCGCCAATATGCCCTTCTGTCGAACTAATTCTTTGCTTCTTCTCGCGATGTAAACACAGTTTGGCCACAGTTCGACAATAGTTGATACAAACATCAGCAACGAAAAAAAACAATGAAGAATTAAAAATGTATTTAATTTTAAAGTGCTGTTTTTGGTTTTAAATCTTACACCATTTCTTAAAATAATTCAGAAGTAAAATAAAATATTTAATATTAATAAGCGAGCCAATGCTGCCAGTTAAGATATCTACGGGCTATATTTATCCATTTTTCATTTCGTTTAGCTTTGAAATAATCCATCAAACCATTAGCCATTGTTATTTAGCCAAATTTTTGTAAAGTTTTTAAAATTTTTAGACCACAAAATGTTATAAATACAGCATAAGTTGTGTTGGAACGATACATTTTTCTTAATTAGTTAACGTAAATGGCTTTTACAATAAAAAAAATCAATTTTTTCGATAATTTTAGCATTTCGTTATTCAATAATTTTCTTCATTTTACATTTATTGTTATTGAAATTTATTAATGCAAACAAAATAATCTCTTATAATAATGATGGGATTAGTGTTTACTAAAAACTTAGCCATTTTTAGAAGTGAAGAGGTGGCGTCACTGAATGTAACTAAGAAAATTGTTAGATTTTTTAAACTGATTGATATTTTTTTATATCGTTCATCTTTAATAATGTTTGTCATGTCGTGTGCAGCATAAAATGATGCTTTTTATTATTTCTAGTCATATAAAACTTAATTTGAATTAACCCTTAAGTGTTTACCTGGGCCTGGCCAGGAATTTTTGAATTTTTTCAATTTTTTATAGAGCAATTCCATATGAAAACGATCAAAATTGGCAAATTTTTGGACGACCCCTCTCCGATTTTAAAATAAATAGTCTCAATCGATTGCCCAGCAAAAAATAATGTACCTACATATTTTTTTTTTTTTTTATAGTGACTGGTTTAGTGGTGGTGTACACCACTGTTAGTGACAAAATTGAAGAATTCTTCATAAGGGACCTCATTGAAAGACTACTAAAGCGATCGCAACGAGTGATAGCTCGTTGGAAAGGTATTGAATCAGGCTTTAATTGAAAAATAAAATTTTCCTAATTTTTCTTAGAAATTTACCTTTAAATTTTCCCAAGAAAATTAAATTTTCCGATTTTCCACAGAAGCTCCTAAATTTTCCGGCTAATTTTTTTTTTTTTTGGATTCCTCATAATTTTTGCTTTAAGAATCAGCAATAAAAAAATGGGCCCCGACTCCTTGTTTGGACAGGAGAAGAGCATTTAAGATACCACCTTGTGTAAAATACATTTTAAAAATTATTTTACAGTTAAAAATACATTTATGAAGAAAAAATCTTTCTTATTTTGCTGCTTATACTTAATTACAATATTTATTAAAAATTTCAATACTCTTGGCATCATTATAAAATTAAAGTTACTTTAAATTTAGCACGTCGGCAGACGAAGAGTACCGCTTTACATTAATTGACATATCAGAAATATTTGGTATGAAGCAATGAAACTTTTGCGTTCCAGTTATAGTTTTGACATTAATATATCTGTTTTGAATTCGTCGCTCCATGGCATCGTGTTCTTTTTGAGTGCATAAAACTGTGTTAATGGCAATTTCCTTGCTTTGATACACGAAAACAAATGTTGTACATTTAAGATCTGGTCAGTATATGGCCTTTGCAAACTTGCCTTAGTCGCCATGCGTTTTAGGGTTCCCCCTAACGCATCGCATGGGCCCTTACCGTGGGACGTCGCGAAAAGGTGCCACTCGACCTTGCAGTTTTGTTCTTCTTCAATTATGCAAAGATTGTAAAAAATTTTTTTATTCTTGTACTGAGAAGCCGCGCCGTCTAAGAAAAACGTTACTTTGTCGATTGCATCGAATTTTGATCTTAAGAATTCAAACAGTTTCATTTGAAATAAATAAACGGGCACATAATTATGAGCTAAACTCTCCGCGACAACAACAAGGCTTACGGTCTGTAGTTCGTTATCTTCGTTTTTGAAATAAATACAAAAAGGATGCCCCGTGCACTGGTCGTTTGCCCAGTGATAAGCCTGAATTTCATCCTGAACGAGAAAAGTGTAATTCTCGGCAAAGTCGATTATCACAATGAATTCATTTTGGGCTAATTTCTCCTTACTTTCCTTTAGAAATTTCGATTGCATCTGGGATATGAAATGGTGCGCCTTCAGTTCATTCAACTTGAATCCGAATTCCTCGATGAATTCCGGAATCTGCTTTACCACGGTCTCAAGGGAACATCTGCCGCTGCTAATTATCCACTGTTTGAAATGCACCTCCTGAATTAACAGCTGTTCAAACTTTTCCGCCAAATATTGCTCTAGCTCGTCAATCTTCGGACAATTGTCGCATTTGAACAGATGACAAATTTCCGTGGGGTATGCGCACAACGACTTCGACAGGAGGTCCCTATATGTTTCAATTTCACCGTGAAATACTTTCAATTTCTTGCATGGAAAGAAAATTAATTTGATGTTTTGATGAAACATGCAAACGCAGACTGAATGCGTTCCGTGCCTGTCTAATGCCAGCACGCATTCTTTTGGTCGTAGGATGGCAAACTTAGAAAATCCCACTTTTTCTGCTGGGTATTTCTCATTGAACTGATGGTATGCTTCGGATAGATTACATAATAATAATCTGCGCTGCTTGTGTACTTTTTCTCCATCTTCACGTGTGATAACATAGTCACGTGTACCTGGGCAGGCGCGGCTGTTGTCATCATTGCAGTAAAAATCTTGAATCAATTTCACCGTTGCTTCGCTGAGGGTCCTTGAGCCAAATTTCTTGGTGGGAGTCGCCAATATGCCCTTCTGTCGAACTAATTCTTTGCTTCTTCTCGCGATGTAAACACAGTTTGGCCACAGTTCGACAATAGTTGATACAAACATCAGCAACGAAAAAAAACAATGAAGAATTAAAAATGTATTTAATTTTAAAGTGCTGTTTTTGGTTTTAAATCTTACACCATTTCTTAAAATAATTCAGAAGTAAAATAAAATATTTAATATTAATAAGCGAGCCAATGCTGCCAGTTAAGATATCTACGGGCTATATTTATCCATTTTTCATTTCGTTTAGCTTTGAAATAATCCATCAAACCATTAGCCATTGTTATTTAGCCAAATTTTTGTAAAGTTTTTAAAATTTTTAGACCACAAAATGTTATAAATACAGCATAAGTTGTGTTGGAACGATACATTTTTCTTAATTAGTTAACGTAAATGGCTTTTACAATAAAAAAAATCAATTTTTTCGATAATTTTAGCATTTCGTTATTCAATAATTTTCTTCATTTTACATTTATTGTTATTGAAATTTATTAATGCAAACAAAATAATCTCTTATAATAATGATGGGATTAGTGTTTACTAAAAACTTAGCCATTTTTAGAAGTGAAGAGGTGGCGTCACTGAATGTAACTAAGAAAATTGTTAGATTTTTTAAACTGATTGATATTTTTTTATATCGTTCATCTTTAATAATGTTTGTCATGTCGTGTGCAGCATAAAATGATGCTTTTTATTATTTCTAGTCATATAAAACTTAATTTGAATTAACCCTTAAGTGTTTACCTGGGCCTGGCCAGGAATTTTTGAATTTTTTCAATTTTTTATAGAGCAATTCCATATGAAAACGATCAAAATTGGCAAATTTTTGGACGACCCCTCTCCGATTTTAAAATAAATAGTCTCAATCGATTGCCCAGCAAAAAATAATGTACCTACATATTTTTTTTTTTTTTTATAGTGACTGGTTTAGTGGTGGTGTACACCACTGTTAGTGACAAAATTGAAGAATTCTTCATAAGGGACCTCATTGAAAGACTACTAAAGCGATCGCAACGAGTGATAGCTCGTTGGAAAGGTATTGAATCAGGCTTTAATTGAAAAATAAAATTTTCCTAATTTTTCTTAGAAATTTACCTTTAAATTTTCCCAAGAAAATTAAATTTTCCGATTTTCCACAGAAGCTCCTAAATTTTCCGGCTAATTTTTTTTTTTTTGGATTCCTCATAATTTTTGCTTTAAGAATCAGCAATAAAAAAATGGGCCCCGACTCCTTGTTTGGACAGGAGAAGAGCATTTAAGATACCACCTTGTGTAAAATACATTTTAAAAATTATTTTACAGTTAAAAATACATTTATGAAGAAAAAATCTTTCTTATTTTGCTGCTTATACTTAATTACAATATTTATTAAAAATTTCAATACTCTTGGCATCATTATAAAATTAAAGTTACTTTAAATTTAGCACGTCGGCAGACGAAGAGTACCGCTTTACATTAATTGACATATCAGAAATATTTGGTATGAAGCAATGAAACTTTTGCGTTCCAGTTATAGTTTTGACATTAATATATCTGTTTTGAATTCGTCGCTCCATGGCATCGTGTTCTTTTTGAGTGCATAAAACTGTGTTAATGGCAATTTCCTTGCTTTGATACACGAAAACAAATGTTGTACATTTAAGATCTGGTCAGTATATGGCCTTTGCAAACTTGCCTTAGTCGCCATGCGTTTTAGGGTTCCCCCTAACGCATCGCATGGGCCCTTACCGTGGGACGTCGCGAAAAGGTGCCACTCGACCTTGCAGTTTTGTTCTTCTTCAATTATGCAAAGATTGTAAAAAATTTTTTTATTCTTGTACTGAGAAGCCGCGCCGTCTAAGAAAAACGTTACTTTGTCGATTGCATCGAATTTTGATCTTAAGAATTCAAACAGTTTCATTTGAAATAAATAAACGGGCACATAATTATGAGCTAAACTCTCCGCGACAACAACAAGGCTTACGGTCTGTAGTTCGTTATCTTCGTTTTTGAAATAAATACAAAAAGGATGCCCCGTGCACTGGTCGTTTGCCCAGTGATAAGCCTGAATTTCATCCTGAACGAGAAAAGTGTAATTCTCGGCAAAGTCGATTATCACAATGAATTCATTTTGGGCTAATTTCTCCTTACTTTCCTTTAGAAATTTCGATTGCATCTGGGATATGAAATGGTGCGCCTTCAGTTCATTCAACTTGAATCCGAATTCCTCGATGAATTCCGGAATCTGCTTTACCACGGTCTCAAGGGAACATCTGCCGCTGCTAATTATCCACTGTTTGAAATGCACCTCCTGAATTAACAGCTGTTCAAACTTTTCCGCCAAATATTGCTCTAGCTCGTCAATCTTCGGACAATTGTCGCATTTGAACAGATGACAAATTTCCGTGGGGTATGCGCACAACGACTTCGACAGGAGGTCCCTATATGCTTCAATTTCACCGTGAAATACTTTCAATTTCTTGCATGGAAAGAAAATTAATTTGATGTTTTGATGAAACATGCAAACGCAGACTGAATGCGTTCCGTGCCTGTCTAATGCCAGCACGCATTCTTTTGGTCGTAGGATGGCAAACTTAGAAAATCCCACTTTTTCTGCTGGGTATTTCTCATTGAACTGATGGTATGCTTCGGATAGATTACATAATAATAATCTGCGCTGCTTGTGTACTTTTTCTCCATCTTCACGTGTGATAACATAGTCACGTGTACCTGGGCAGGCGCGGCTGTTGTCATCATTGCAGTAAAAATCTTGAATCAATTTCACCGTTGCTTCGCTGAGGGTCCTTGAGCCAAATTTCTTGGTGGGAGTCGCCAATATGCCCTTCTGTCGAACTAATTCTTTGCTTCTTCTCGCGATGTAAAAAGATGTTTGAAACTGTTCAGAAATCTTGCGTATAGACCATGATTGAGGCAGCACAGATAAAATGAGATATTTCTCCGGAAAAGTGGTCGCTAAATTGAATTTTCTTTTCAACTGCTCAATCATTTGTTTGCCGTCATCAACGTCATCTGCTTGACTGCATTCGTTATCAGAGCCTTCATCAAACATTGTCGCGATTGCACTCATAACCTTGCCTTTTTTCTCTTTCCTGTATGTTTCACTTCGCAACTTTCTTTTTCTAATAGGCGTTTCACCTAAAGTGGTAATAGCCTCATTCAAAGGACTCAAAGACATATTGACCATCGGAATGTCTGCCTCACTATCAGATGAAACATTTTGTTCACTTGTCATTTCACTCTCGGATTGTGGCTGCATTTGTTTCAATGCATTTGCTTGTTGAGACAAATCGATTTTACACTTGGGGCAAATGAATTCTGCTTCTTCACCGTATTGTATATTTAATTCATTCATGTATCGCTTCGAAACACCAGTTAATTTTAATACTTTTATCTTTTTCGAACGATGTCCACTCTTGTTAAACGGATTGCAGCAAAATTTATTCATTTTACTTTAAATTGTCTTTACAGCTTCACTCTTTACTTTAAAAAAAAAAAAAACACTTTAACACTTTCACGTTTAGTATTCAACTGAAATTTGACTCAGAGTGTATGAAGTATTTATATTTATTTTTTGGTAAAAAATAGGTAAAAAAAAATAAGCGATATTTGCTTTTCTTTAATAGGAAAATTTGCGTGAACTACTGGTCATAAAATGTTTTTTAAAAGGGACTTAATTGGTTACTGCCAATAAGCCGACCACAGGTCATAAAATGTTTTGCAAATTTTTTAAATTACCAGGTAATAAATATTTCGCCATATTTATGGAAAATCCGTGTTTTATGACTTATTTCTGCACGTGTCATTTTAGGCGAAATATTTATACCTGGTAATTTAAAAAATTTACAAAACATTTTATGACCTGTAGCCTCAGTCGGGTTTGGTGTGCCATTACATGCCACTGCTGCTATTATCCATGGATTTATGGCCGATCTTGTGAAGGCAGGCAGACCATATTCACTACACACTCAACTTGGGGCTCTTAAAAAAAAAATTGATTTTTTCTTCATAAATGTATTTTTAACTGTAAAATCATTTTTAAAATGTATTTTTAACAAGGTGGTCTCTTAAATGCTCTTCTCCTGTCCAAACAAGGAGTCGGGGCCCATTTTTTTATTGCTGATTCTTAAAGCAAAAATTATGAGGAATCCAAAAAAAAAAAATTAGCCGGAAAATTTAGGAGCTTCTGTGGAAAATCGGAAAATTTAATTTTCTTGGGAAAATTTAAAGGTAAATTTCTAAGAAAAATTAGGAAAATTTTATTTTTCAATTGCCTGATTCAATACCTTTCCAACGAGCTATCACTCGTTGCGATCGCTTTAGTAGTTTTTTTTAAAACAACTTTCAATGAGGTCCCTTATGAAGAATTCTTCAATTTTGTCACTAACAGTGGTGTACACCACCACTAAACCAGTCACTATAAAAAAAAAAAAATATGTAGGTACATTATTTTTTGCTGGGCAATCGATTGAGACTATTTATTTTAAAATCGGAGAGGGGTCGTCCAAAAGGTGATCGCTTTCATATGGAATTGCTCTATATACTTATTAAATATATTATAACGAAATTTGATGTACTCCTCAATCAAAGTGTTTTTTTACAAGAAAACGAGAAAATAGTGTAAATTTAAACACCGTGGACGTGGCAATTTGGCTAATGAAAATTTTGTGCATATTGTATCCACCTGGGCCTAGACTGGCCCTGGCCTATTAAACGAAACGTATCAAAAAGCATACGGAACAATTAAAAATTCTTTCTTTACTTTAACCTTCGCTGAACCAATGGTTTTTATGTACATGGTTTCCCAGTGCCCACCCGTCTGATACTGTACTTCTGTACGTATGTTCATATGCGACGAGGAAGTGTTTGCCATTCATATTTATAATAGTTTTTTTAAGAGCTTATTATCGACCATACGAGTCTACAATCGCAGACGAGCAACTCTTTGGTTTGCGGGGCCGAACACGTTTTACCCAATATATGCCTTCCAAGCCGTTTGGTAGGCATATGATTCCAAAACATTTTATTCACTTCAAGGCCAAATATATACTGGGAAAATAAACAATGTAAGAGATGTGAATCAAGGCGAGCGTATAGTAAAAAATTTGGTGGGCAATTATAAAAACTCCGGCAGAAATATCCCTATGGATAATTTTTTTACAACACGTGCATTAGCCAAACAGTTGGCCGCTTGGAAGTTATCCGTTGTAGGTACATTAAAAAAAACACAAGATATGTTCCTGAAGAGTGTAAGCCGTCCCGAAGCTGCGAAGTTGCATCTAGTGTGTTTGGTTTTTCCGAAGATCTAACATTAGTATCATATGTTCCTGCCAAAAATAAAACAGTTGTGCTTTTGTCAACAATTCACAAAGGTAAAATTATATCTGATCCACAAAATAAACCAGAGATGATTTAATATTATAACGAATCTAAGGGTGGTGTGGATACGATGGATAAGATGCGGTCACAGTATTCTACAAAACGAGCACCATTTCGGTGTCCATTGGCAGTGTTCTTTAACATTTTGGATACAGCCGCTCTTGCCTCATTTATAATATACAAGAAAAACATTGGGGGAAAATATGTGAGCCAATCGCAGTGGAAGCACTTTATTGAGATGCTTGGCGAAGACCTATGTCGTCCATTAATATTGACCAGGTCAAAAATACCTCAAATTACTGGAAGATTTTCTATAAGGTCAGCTATGGAGTGCATCTTAGGTAAATATTTAAAAAACAAAAATAGACAATATGTTAAAAATATACTTTTGAGGTGAACCACTTACCGCTACGGATCCGGATGCTGATTTCGAGGCCGATGACACTCCACAAATGGATGCAACTGGATGTATAAAAATTAAAGGTAAATGTCAAATTTGTTTCTCACATAAACAAAAGAGAAACGCACGACAAGTAAGCGTAAAGTGCAAGAAGCCCATTTGTGTAGAACACAGCGTACCTTAAACTACATGTGACAACTGCTACTATGCTTCGTCATTGTAATTGCATTACAATTACTTATAATGAAAATAATATGCTAAATTGCGCTTTTGTGGAATAATAAGTTATAATTGAAATAAATAAACGTTTAAAAAATGTATTGGTAAACTTTGAAGAACATTTATAAAAAATCCAAAAAAAACCTATTAAAAATTTTAAAATTTTATCATGTTTTTATTAAATTCTAGAGAAAATATGTTCAGTAAGTCTGAATTTCAGTCTAATCAAAAAAAAAGAAAAAAAAAGTAACTACAAAAGTTATCAAAGAAATGAAACCGAAAAAGTCACCCGGGTGGGTATTTGTAAAGCGAAGGTTAACTTCGAATTATAATTCTAGTTGGCAACAAAATATTCCTGCTACTGCCATAAAACTCCATACACATAAAAGGTTGCCCAGCCAGGCCCAGGGGTTCGTTAGAGTGAGTTTTTTCGATAGCCACCAAAAACACCATATAAAATACAAGGGGTCCCAGCTAGGCCCAGGTGGCAGTTTATGCCACACAAATTAGGTCTCTACTTAAGAGTTAAATAGTAACAGTTTTCAGGAGAGCAATTTGTATTGTAGCCATATGTAAATTATGGACCATTCATCACAAAACTGTAGAGTGATTACTGGTATTAGGGAAATTTCAAAACAGTAGTCAAATTTGGTTTAGCATTTTATTTGTTTTAAAGTAATTTTCAGAAGGTTGATATGGTAAACTGTGGACCGATAATCACAAAATTGCATGGTGTTATTTCAGGTCATATAAAACTAAATTGGACCAAATTTTACCCCAATAGAAATATTTTCTAATGTTTTAGTCCTACTTAAATGATTTTGCAGAACATAGGCGGCATATCTTCGTTGCTCGGACAAAATCAGCTTTGTGTTTTTTTCCTGGGGTTTCAGGAGAGCAAAAAATCCGTTTTATATATTAACATTAGCCAATATTTTTAAAGTGAAACGGTTTATCGAATAAATGTTAGCATTGCTTTAAGTATTTTGTAAAATAAAACTTGATTTATTTGTTTTGCAGAAAGAATGAAAATGTTTATTAAAACTTAGCAAATTTTAAGCAATATCAGTGTTGATATTTTTATTCGGAAAGTTAAATAAGGAATAATTCAATAGTTTAAGGACTTACAGGAACTGTCACTTTCAAAATACCTGAAGATTTATGAAATACCTGAAAATTTACGCCCTAAGTTATAAAAAATAAAGCATGTCAATAAAGGCCTTATGAAACGGATTTTGTATGAAAACCCGTTTCATAAGCCCTTTATTGACATGCTTTATTTTTTATAACTTAGGCCGTTAGTAATCATTCTATTAAGATAACATAAAGATGTTGAATCCGATAAGTCGAATAAAAAAATGAATGGGGACCTAGGGAGATTGCCTCATCCAATCATGGCGAAAATGATGCAAAACACCGCCAAAAATCTTACATGCCGACCAGTCCAATTTCAGGTAGTTTGGAAGGCAAAATAAATTTTGCAGCCAATTGATGCACCCGGCTTGTATCTTCCAGATGACATTGTAGATTTTTACTGGGTCAAGAGATCAGTCGCTAAAACGCCATTATTCTTTGACAACTTATTCACGAGTGTAAGCTTTATCAAAGAACTGCTTAAACT
Organism: Pollenia amentaria; assembly: GCA_943735925.1. NCBI lineage: Eukaryota > Metazoa > Arthropoda > Insecta > Diptera > Polleniidae > Pollenia > Pollenia amentaria. The sequence continues at coordinate 177,130,022 of OX031007.1, read as the reverse complement.
AAATATTGGATCTACTTAAGCGCGATAAGAAAATCGTGTTTCCAAGTAATTGAAGTTTAGAAGTAAGCCACAGTTTTTAATGGAACATTAAGGCACATTTGACAGCATGCAAGCAAAAATATGTTTTCCATTATAATGTTGAAGTTTCTCTCCACCAAAACAAATATGTATAGTACTATTTTAAAAGTATTTTTTATAACTTTTTCTTTATATTAAACCAATGTGGATGTATTGCCAATTTGTTATCTGAGTGCCCACTGTCATCTTAAGTTGCCGGATGATAACACAAATTACCAAATTGTTTCCGCGAAGACGCTGAACAAAGTATGAATCTTAGAGAAAAAGTACCATGTGCTTAAAATATTAGTATTTAAAAAACAGAACATTGAAAATTTAAATAAATAGTTAATAGGGAGCTAATAATTTAAATTATCATGAAATGCGTGGTAAACTGTATGCATATATTTTTTAGTTGATTGCAGTCTTCTTTCTTTTGATTCTTCTATTTAAATTTTCTAAGTGCAACCAGAGAAAAAAATATTTCACAATATGGTATCCTCCAACAAAATTATTTGTAACTAACAATTCTAAACATATTATGAAAATATAATTATATACATATATAATTTAACCATGTTATTGTCACCAGCAACCATATTATAGTAAAATCAGTCATCTATCAAGAATCCACAACAATATTATGGTTGGCTCCGAACATGTTAGCGGATAAAAAAAAAACTGAAAGGAGTTTGTTATGTGGTGCTCTAAATGAAGAAGGTCAAAAATAGGTTTTCATTATTTTTGGAATTTATCCACATGGGATGCTAAAAAAAAACGTACATAAGCGGGTTGCTAGATAGATTTTTGATATACTATTTATTTATTAAGAGTCGCAAATACAATTAAAAATTATATTTAAACTTAATTAACCGAGCAATAGTAACGAAGACCTTCAGCTCGTTGTAGTGAAACAAACCAGAAACTTTGGCATGAATCGAACCCTCAACCATCGCACTGATAGGCCACTACCAACAACCCTATCGGGGCACCCTTTTTTGACATACAATAACTGAAATACTTGTTAAAATATATATGTTGTGAAAAACGGTTATGTGAATGTTAACATATAGCTACATACTTTTTTTAACTTCTGAACATCTAAAGATATCATTAAATGGTTTGGTGGGTCGATGCATCATTAACAAAGGATTAAAATGTTGTAATAAAAAAAATTTAAAAATTTTGCACATAACCGATGTGGTCAGAGCAATGACGATATGGTAAATTATAATAATAATAAGTTTTAAAAAATTAATTTTTGCTTAATCTTATATCTATCTGTGTTTTTCGCCATCATTTATGCTAGTGTGTGTAACAAAATTATCAATACCTTAGGGCAGTTGTTCCATATTTGGACTTATTACTCTTATCCCACTAAACTGATTTTTCAGGATTTTAATCCCCAACTTCTTAGGAGAACTGAAAGGGATTTAAAACCAATATTGTTCTTTATTTTGCGTTGTCCGAAAGTGATTGTGTTTTCAACACACTGACAGACAGATGGACATGTCTGAATTAACTTAGAATTACTCAAGGACCCAGAATATAAATGTATACTTTATGGGGTCTGACATGAATATTATAAAAAGTTTCACACAGAATGACAAACTTTGTAAAGGTTTAACAAATCTTTCATGTAGTTACGATAGATGACATGCATGCTGCCACATCCGACAGAATGCATGTTATGGTTGATAAACAATCATAACCAGGGACCGAAAATAACTGTTATTTTGAAATTTTAAAACAAAAAAAGCATATAGAAGTAAATGCCGGCAAAATGATTCAAGTATCAAGATCCTTATGAACTTTTCTCTGATAAAATATAATTATTTTTAAAGTATTGATTTTTATTTTTTTGATCAAAAATTACAGTTATTTTTGATTTTTATTTTGTTGAACAAAAATAACAGTTATTTTTTACTTTTATTTTTTCGATCCAAACTAACAGTTATTTTTATTTTTTTGAACAATAATTTTTTCGATCCAAAATGACAGTTATTTTTTGATTTTTATTTTGTACAAAAATAACCGTTATTTTTTGATTTTTATTTTTTTGAACAGTAATAACAGTTTTATTTTTATTTTTCGATTAAAAATAACAGTTATTTTATAAAATAAAAAAACAGTTATTTTTTGATTTTTAGTTATTTGGACAAAGATACAATTACACTATCATTAAAACGTTTAATTTTTTTATTGCAAATAGTGGAAATCTGGCGAAAAGTGCTTAAAAACAATACTAAACACTAAAAACAAAGAAAAAACTAAGAAGAATGAAAAAAACGACACAAGTTTACTGTACGAAAATCAGTAAATTATGATATCTTTAATTATACATGTTCCCCTTGTTTAAGATTAATGGCGATTTTTTTCTGAGAAATATGTTGCATGTACCATTTATGCAACATTTTTCTCAGAAAAGAAATCGCCATAAGATTAACATGAAGAAATGTGCTCTCTTATTCTGTCGACTTTCTCTCACATTTTATACTCGTATCAGATATTATCTCAGGGAAGACCCCATGTTACAGAGGACTGATTTAAGTAACCATAATACGTTCAAAAAAATTTTCGTTAAAAATAGTTGTGTTAGCGGTGACCCTAACAAAAAAAATTTGGTTTGTTGCATGTTCAAATAAACATAAAAATGGTGTAAAATTTTATTTTAGTGAATAAAAATATTCATAAATCACCGCACAAATGTTGTGCGCAAAAATTTTGCACACTTTCTTGAACCAGAAAAAAGCAAGCCATACACAAAAAGAAACATTAATCGTGATGATCGTTCTTCAATATGATCAATAATAACGATGATGATGATGATGATGGTGGTGGCAGAACTGGCAGGTTCGGTGTACTTACCGGTTTAGATGTTTAAAGAGGTTAATATTTGAAAATATATCTAAACAAAAGGGTTGTGTTACACAAACTCAAATAATTGCAAAAACAGAAATAATTAATTGAGAAAACATTATAATAAAAAACAATAGAAGAAAACAAATCAACCATTAATAATTTAAACAATTTCACTATAGATTCACCAAAGATACAGTGTGTAAAAAGTGCTAAGGTAACCTGTACAAAGTCATAAGGGAGAAGACATTTTTTTAAAATAACATTCATATATTTTTTGTTTATATGTGTACATATATAGATTTCTTTACTTTAATGGTGCTATTAACACTTTGTTCAATATGAACAAAAGAAAGCTGCAGGGTAATCAATATCAGTTTTCAACTCTACTTCATCTCTTACACAAGGTGTAGTGCATTTTTTGTATATAATTTTTTTTTTTTTTTGTTTTATTTTTTTTTTTTTTTGTTTTGTAAATTTATCTAATTTCTTTCTGTTCGCGTTTTTTATGTTTTAAACACTTAAAGTTAAAAATGTTAAATGCTCATTTTTTGTTTGGTGTTATAAAGCACCCTACAAGAAATTTTGGCAAATGGGTGAATAAGCTGGGGTTTGCTTAAAACGTTATAAATATATAATTCAATGCTAAAAGTTTTTTTTTTTAAACAGAAATTTATCTTTAAACTGTTTGATACACATATGGGGAATTCACATGGTAGTCATAAAGTTATAAAGTCATATGTCTTAAAATAATAGCAAGATTAATATATGACTGCTCTGATCAACCGCTCATAATTTAGATTTCAACTGTGTAGTTATGACAAATCAATTAACACAGCATAAGTAATCTTATTTTGTTTGGAACAAGGAAATATTTGTATTAAACAATTGAAAAATATTGGATAGGATATGATGACGATATGACTTGATAGCACACCTTGTGAATCCCCCAATAGTGGAAATAATATTGGAGTACTGATTAAGATATAATTGCTGATAAAAAGGATTATATTTTTACCTGATATATAAATATAGATTAAATCATTTATTCCAGTTTCAGTCATGAAACTAATTGCAGAAAATATGTTAGGCTATTTACAAATCTATCAGTGAAACTAATATTTTTTTTAAATTGGAAGGAACTATATATTTCTGTTCCGTTATGGACCTTATATTAAAAATATAATATAATACAATGGTATTGCTGTGGCTTCTTGGTGGAGGACTAATTTAACCATTATATGGTTGCAGGAGCCGATAATATAGTTAAATTAGCTTATTAATTAAAAAGGCTTCTACCACACAGAAAAAATAGAAAATCGACTTTAATTAAACAATTCGTTCAGACAATTAAATTTTTTACTAATTTTGCCCCTGCAAAAGAATTGATCATATAAATTAACGGATTTGTATTTTCGAGTCATGCCACACAAATTTAATCAATTAAAAAATTAATTGCATCAATTAAAAAATACACAACTTATACAAAAATATTTACATTTTTGTGTTTGGATTAAAAAAATTAATTGCAGCAAACAAAAAAAATAATTGAAGAAATTAATGTTCACCAATTAATTATTTAATTAAAAAATTTTTGGCAAAAATTTTTTCTGTGCATTGTGATGTTCACCCCCAAGGGTGAAATATATAAATACCTTTAAACAAAGCCGCCAAGTGCTCGCTGGTAGCATGAATCAAGAAAACAAGATTGCGCACTCAGCCGTTCAAAAAAAAGTTTTACTGCGCATCTACGTCATCACAGAATGCAAATGGTTGTTTGTTGTAAATATGAAAGAGATTTTTGGCGCAAAACTGGAAATAACTACATAACTTCTAAACGGGGGCATGGATTTGAACAAAATTTTTAATTGACAGGAAAGAGAAGTAATCGAGTAAAAATTTCAAGTTTGTGTTATAAGAAGAGCTTCTTGGGGCTATAAAAATTTTACTTTTCGGTTTATATAAAAATTCTAATAAAGAACTTTTTTTCAGACATTACTTCATTGGTTATTGAAGGGATTTCCAGAGGGGAAATTTATAATTAACATTGTCCTCCTTATAGCTAAATAAGAAGCATATTCTTTTGTGTGCAACTGAATTTTTATTCAAAATAAAACTAGCAAAATGTATAAATTTGAATTTAATTTTTGATATTATTAAACTTTCTTTTTATAGATGTGCTGCTATCTTTAAGCTCTACATTGAGTTTTAAAATTTTAAAATACATTCTAGCCCTAAAAAAGAGCTGTTTTACTTTTTCCATCACATTTAATAGATCAGCTTGTTTGACTAAATGTTTAATAAAATTGTTTTTTATAAGAAGATCATCTTCATTGTTTTTTCAATGATTTGGTGAAGTTTTACACGCATTTGAATTGTTTTCATTATTGCAGTTATTAACAACACACTTCATTTTTATTTTTGATTAATTTTTTCATTTTTTTTAATATAATTCTTTAGGACTTTTTATACACAAATGTACTTTGTTTACAACACAAACTCTATGCCAACGTCACACAAACAGCTGATCACTACACAACAAAATAAAGGACCTGCGCAATGCGCAATCTTGTTTTCTTGATTCATGCGCTGGTAGTATATCTTCTTAAAAAAAGCTGATTTTCGTTAAACCCTTTTGTGAGTTAATGCCATGAAAATGGCACTGCCCCATCGGACGGAGAACAATTAACTAAAAACCAACCTCCTGTCAGAAAAGCCCGGCTTCCGCAAAAACAATCATGCTGAAAGACAACAAGCATTTCTCGCAAGAAGCATACTAAAGGCCTGTCTGTATTCACTATCCTATTTAGTCGCACGATATGTCAAAAAAATCGTGTGTGCTCATAATGTATGACAGTGTGGCTTAAAAATGAATTGAGTGACAGATTTTTTTGACAAGTCTGTCCGACTTGGAAATGTTTTAAAAATTTTCATAAAATGATAGATTATATGCGATCAGAGTTGCATTTTCTTGCAAAGTAGATGAGTCATTTGAGTTAGCTTCTTTTTTGTGGGATAGTGTGGCATTGACAGCAGATTTTGCAGACATTTTTTGTATGTCGGATAGAATTCCGTCAGATTTTCGTGTGAATGAATCGTACGATTATGTAGGATAGTGAATACCGGCCTTTAAGGAGAGCTCACCAATAGTCAGACCGGTGCTTGCACAAACTTGACTGACTTCAGTCAAGTGCTGAAGTCAGTGTTGCCAATCCATGTGTAATTACATATAATATGCATGTGTAACCCATGTGTAATTCGTTTCATGTGTAATCTGTGTGTAATTTTACTTTGTGCTCTATTTTTTCATTAATATCTAACAGAAAAGTTTTTCTTTTCGGACATTTTTTAAAGAAATAATGCTTAAAATTAACTGTCAAAATCTGTGGCAAAAACAAAAAGTGCTTAAGTCGACTTAAGCAAAATTTTAGTTTATGCCACCTTTGTAATCTCCATGCTTGAAAGTACCGATGGATAAAGTTTTTTTAAGGAAGTTATAGCAAAAGTAATTTTTGCTTATTTTTTTTAGTCTGGGATAACATTTACAACAAAAGTTTAAGTTGACTTCCGACCCTTGACGTTTGGAGCATTCAGGAATAAAACTAAAAAAAAAAAACTGAAACCAAACAGAAGTGATGCTTTTATTGGATTTAAAATATATATGAACTAACCAAATAGACTTAAGCATTTATTCCTTATTTCCGCCGGCTTAAGTTGTCCGGATGATTGCCGTGCTTTGTTTATGCGCCTTGAGATGTCAGTCTTAGAACCACCTCTTTTGTCCAGTATGTTTCTTAGAGAACAGAATAACTCTACCTCATCAAGCCATTGATTCTACACGGAGAGTCTTTGCTCATTATTAGAGTTTATTCTCATTGTTTTAGTTTTGCCAATGCTTACTTTCAGACCAGCGTGTGATGCATTTTCTTGGACTACTGACAACTTAGCCTGCATGTCTGCAAATGTGTAGTAGGCAGATATCATCGGCGTAGTCGAGGTCCTCCAATTTGCCTTCAAAGTCCCCAGTGATTTTTCTTTATGGCAAGTTACATTATTCATCACAACGTCAAGAACGCATTTAAATAGAAGAGTAGATTAAACACAGCCTTGTCGTACACCAGAGTTAATATTAATTTTGCTATTACCTAGTTGCCTTTCATGCATAATTCGGCAGGTTGTGTTTATATATAGACCTTTTATAACTCTTATTAACTTAGTAGGTACACCTTTACATTCTAATGCATCCCATATCGCTGAGTGGTTTAATGTGTCAAATGATTTTTCGAAGTCTATGAAAGGGAGGTACAGAGGTAATCTCCATTCCACAGACTGCTCTATGGTCACTCTCAGGCTGGTTACATGGTCGACACAGGGTTTGTGGGCGCGGAAACCGGCTTGCTCTCTTCTAATCTCAGGAAGAAGAGCAGTTGATAGCCCTATGTTAAGTATGTGAGCAATCACCTTATTTATCATAAATTAAAGTGAAATTCCTCACCAGTTTTTACGTTCTGCAAGATTCCTTTTTTTTTTTGGTAAATTTATGATAACGCCTTTAGTAATTTCCTCCGGAAGAAGTTCTGTTCACAAGAACTTTCCAACAATAGGCAGGAGTAGCCGAGCACTGGTTGCTTTGACAGTTTTAAGCATCTCTAGAGAGAAAAGGTATATAACAGGCGATTATTTTTTCTTAAGCGATTTGATTGATTCGCATATCTCAGAAATATCTGGGCAGTGGGTGGGAATATTTGTGTTTATCAGATGTGATTCACAACATCCTATCGATTGTTGTGTGGGAACTGATGGATAACATTTTACCATAGAAATAATTACAACGCTTATATTGCTTTTGTTTATATGTTATAAGTTATAATATTATAATATAAGAGTGGGTAATCAAATAGCACAATTAACTTTTACTTAAACATATGTTTACAGTTCTTCTGCCTACGTTTTTGCTTCTGTTTGAGACGTGCCGTTAAAAATGGGCATACATTTCTTTTTTACTTCAAGAACAGGTATCTTAGACTTTTTTGTAAACATAACCATTTAGTTGCAAGCATCGAATAACAAAAAGGTGATGCAGGCAGAATTTTTTATAAAAGCAATTTTTTAGATTTCTATGTGTAATTTTGCTTCAACTGTGTAATTGGGATAGAGTCATGTGTAATTTCCGAATTCTGCATTGGCAACACCGACTGAAGTACAACTTGGAACTCCTTGAAACCCATGCAGCCCTGCCTGCATTGAAAATGTATGAGATTCCGAAGAGTGCCAGTATATTCAAGCATTAAGGTTAACTAAATAACAAAAGCAGAATTAATTTACCCCAGAGGATTTAACACCAAGAGGAAGGAATCTGCTTTAACTAAACTATTAAAGCGGTGCAGCACGTCCCCTGGAGGAAGACTGTGTCAACACAAAACTTCTGTAGTGTACATTGGAGAAGAGAGTGATGCCTTCCAAAATTATAAAGTTATTGAAGGACATTTACTCCGGATTCTGATGTAAGAAAATGCCTGAGACATATCATCGGCATATGGTGGCCAAGCCGTATAAGTAACGTAGAACTATGTATTCGAACTAATCAAAAGCCAGTACTATAAGAAATCAAAGAGCGGAAATGACGTTAGATAGGTCATATAATTCGAACCATTTTTCAGAGTATAGCACGACAAGCATTAAGGTAAAATCCATACGGCAGTCGGCGACCTGGTTCTCCTGCTAAGACCTGGATGTGAAGCATTGATGGCGAGCAGAATGTTGTATATTATAATTGGAGTGACATCGTCCGTGAAGATCATAACAAGGTTAGATTCAGAAGAATGGTATAGTCTTTATGCTCTAGTGTAAGAGAAGGATGACAGAAATTAAAAAAGGTATGCTTGAGATGATTATATTGAAAAATGTTTTTGCTCTGGAAAAGGTAAGTAAAAAAATTAATATACTCTTATAACGATTCTTATATGCATTTAGAACGTGTTGCGTTAATAGCGAGAATTTACAATTTTTTCTAAGATTTTATTTTGCTTTATTCTGAATTTTTTCAATTAATACTTCGCTACAAAAAGCCTAAAGGTTTTTTCAGGCAACTGAGCAAAAAATTCGTCATATTAAGTTTTTCGTTATATAAAAGTTTATTATACCGATGTTTTCTTCTACAGGGTATCTTTGAGTCAAGTGGGAAAAAAACAATTTTTGTGTAATTTAAAACTGTTTGCAATCTGTGAGTACTCAGTCCTACTCAATCTACTTACCACTATGTCTTTGTCTACTTCCACCCAGCGAATTCAAACCATCATCTTTTTATGTGAAATGTTATTTGATTTGAATAGAAATTACCAAAACTGTCGTACCATTCATTTTTATTTTGCAAAACATTTTGAGATTTATTTTTTGTGCGATGTCTGCTTTACACTAAAATGATCATCTTTGTCTTCAATTATGTTTTTCGTTCAAGAGAGAAGAAACATTTAAATCTTATTACAAAGGCGCCAGATTACTTGGATAACTGTTTATATATATTTTTTTTTTAATTCTTATTAATTAAGAAGTTAAAAAGAAGAAATTTCACTTGCAAGAGCAAAAGGTTTTTTTATACAAATATGGATGTGACTTTTACATTGGAAAATTAATTGGAAGTCATTTTATAACCGCAGACCTGTATAACACTTAAACATATTTGCCTCAGACCCATCTTTGGGTATATCCCCCATTATTACTTTCTGAATCAATCTAACGATGTCTGTCCGCCCGGCTGTCCATCTTAACCTTATGCGTTAAGTACAGGTTGCCATTTTGGAGATAATTTGAAAAAATTTGGTACACTGTTTCTAATTTTCATAAGAGCGAAGCCTATTGAAACTGGTTAGAATCATTCCATAATTTCACATAGCCGCCATAAAAACTTGTTTCATGGTCTTTGTAAAACTCAATGTACTGTAAACTGTAATCAAAGCAAGTAAATATGATTTTTTGGCGTAGTTAAAACATCTCGATAGAAACGATTTGTGTATAATCTTCCCTTGAATTATCTTCTCATCACACACCCACTATAGTTACTTTAATGACCCCTATTAAAACTGCTTATTTATCTACAGCTGGCCCGCTGATAAATTGGCTTTAATACAACTGCACGGAAAAAATATTGTTACCTTCAGCAGAAGAAATATACCTCTTTCTGCTGCCAATATTAATAGAAACAAATCAGACATAAAAAAATATTTTAAAGGTGTTGAGCGACTCCTGCGTGAAAAAAAGAGCTCGAAAAGAACGGCAACTCTACAGATTCCCTCAGCTTAAAAATTTATTGAAAGAATACACAAAAAAAAACTAAGACAGATACTGTAGTACCAGAGAACAGCATTCCTGCAAAAATATCTTAAGGAACTTGACGCACCCCACAATCTAACTATTAATTTTGGCGTGCAACTAAAAATTTAAAAACACCGGTAGTTTCATGACCACCTTTGCGAAACACAAATGGAAGTTGGGCAGGACATAATGTTGAAATAGGAAACCCGTTTATTGAACACTTAACAAATGTATTCACCTCAAATTTACCAAACGATACACCACTCGAGTTGTCACCTGTTATTAGCGGAATTGCTATACCCCTAAGATTTAAGATAAGGGAAATTGAGAAGGCTATTGCTGATTTAAACCAAAAGAAAGCACCTGGCTATGATCAAATAATTACCAAAATGCTTATAGAGCTATTACGCATAGCAATACAAATAATCCTTTTAATTTTTAAAGCAATTACACGAACATAATACTACCCTTCAGGATGGAAGGTCTCTCTAGTTACCATGATATCTAAGCCAGGGAAAGATCACATTAGAGTAGAATCTTATAGGCATATAAGCTCATTGTCTAACATATCAAAGCTATTTGAGAAACTTTTGGTTTCTAAAATTATCCCAATATCGGACGAAAATGAACGTTTACCAATCATCAATTCGGATTTAAAAAGAAACATGGCACAATCGAACAAACACACAGACTAGGAAACGCCATCAGAAAACTTTTGAAGAAAAAAATATGCACTCTTCATTGATGTTTCTCAACCTTTCGGCAAAGTCTGGCATGACGGCTTAATACATAAATTGAAGCTAAATTGACCCGTTAACACACACAAACTGTAAGAAAATTGCTTAGTCGGTCGAAAGTTTACTATAAAAGAAGGAGATTTTTTAAGTTTACCCCAACCGATCAATGCTAGAGTTCCACAGGGATGTAATTTAGGGCCTATAATATAATTGATATATATTCATGTCAACATGCCAACCAACAACTACACCCACACATCCACTTTTGCTGATGATACACCTTTTCTAAGCATCCAGAAAACCATCACGAATCATCTTGATACCTACAGTAGGGATGGGCAATAAATATCGATATATCAAAATATCGATATTTAAAAAAAATTATAGTCGATATATATCGCCGATATTAAAAATACCCATATATCGATACATGTATATTTATCTACGACTATCGAAATCGATATTTTTAAGATCTCTTTATAATAAAATTCAACATTTTAACCGTTGCCCATTGTACATTTTCATAGATTACACAGTTCAGTTTTGTCTCGGTTTTTTAAGAGATGCCAACAATAAAATAAGCGCGGAAAAAATATTCTGGAAGAAGAATCACCATAATTATGGCGTATTAGCAGCAATAGACTCATAAGAGCTGGAATGTTAATAATTTTTTTTTTGTTTGAGCATGTTCTTATATATTAAAAATAAAATATTGCATAGTTGCTAATTAATGTATAGTGCCAATTAATTTTTTTTTTAGATGTCATATGGCGATTAAATAAATTTTTTTTGTATTCTTTACTTTTTTTTGAATTTTTTTTTTATTGTGGAATTAACTGCAGCGGCATGCCGATCCCTTGATTTCAAACGAAAACTTCGTTCGCATAACTTACTTTAAAAACTTAATTTTAAAAATTGGTTTTGATATTAAAAAGCGAATGAAAGTTTCGTTCGCAATCGAGGGACAGGCAGTAAATTTGAAACTAAATGAAACAATAAAATGTTAGAGTGGAAGTACATGTAATATGTTTGTACATATGTAAATATGTATTGACATAAGCTATTGACATTAAGTTATTAAGTTTTTAAATTTGGTAATAATTTAAGCTTAATACGTTCGATACATCGATATATCGATATTTTTAATTGATAAATATCGATACTCTTAAAAAATATCGATACGATATATATCGATATATGTTTTCGATTTGCCCATCCCTAACCTACAGCACCATATATATCAACTGGAAAAATGGTTAAAACAATGGAAAATAAAGGCCAATGTACAAAAATGCATGCACACATTATTTACTTTGCGTAGAGAGTCATACCCCCATTAAAATGTAAGACCAAATAATACCACAAAATTCGAATGTAAAATATCTCGGTATACATTTAGATCGAAATTTTATGTGGAAATGCCATATAGAGGCAAAGTTAACTCAAATGAAACAAGAAGCAATTCAAATAAATTGGCACATTGGATGAAATTCGACCCTTAGTCTAGATTGTAAACTCTTACTTTTCATCCAGGCATCCAGTTATGGGGCACTGCCTCGGCCTCCAACATATAGAAAATACAAAGGCGTCAAAGGCATCATTACGTCCGCTCATTAGTATGTAAAAAACTCGAACATTCACATCGACCTCGATGTACCCCCAGTAAAATCTATGATCACAAATCATTCAACTAAATACTTAAAAAGGCATGAATCGTATCCAAACCCACTAGCTCGAAATATTTTAAATGATAGTGGCCACACTCGCTAAAGGGAATGAGATGCTGCAGCACTTATTCGATCAGAAGAGCGCTAAACACCGATGTGAACGAGAACCGTTTTAAGGAGAACTATTGTCTGGCATTGAATTAATTCGATTAAGATTTTATTTATTATTGTTAGTTCATATAATTTATAAAGATACAATAAATAACCACGAAACGAAAAAAACGACAAAAAATAACCAATAAAGTTATTGGGATTTTGGGGGAAACCAAATTTGATATTACTAAAATTATTTAAATTTTTTCGATATATTCTATTTATTTGTATAAAAATTAAAAAGTTGAATTTTTTTTCTAGAGTTTCTTTTTTGAATCTTCAAATCGTTACCTAAAACGCAAAAGGCCCTATCTAACATTTTGAAAATTTTGCAGGAGAAGCGAAAACTATTTAATATGATAAATCTATAAATAACATTAAACTGTTTATAATTAGTTTTTCTTCTATTTTTCTTGTAAAACCTACGAGTTATCTTGACAATTAGCAATGTTCCATATTATGCTAATTATACGTTAGTCCTTTTAGCATTTTTAGCGTTATCGTTTGTAGATAGGGCCTTTTGTTTTTGGTTAATGAATTCGCTAATTTTTGTCGAATGATTCCAAAATGTTTTATGGACATTTAAGTTGATGCAATACATCAGAATCAATGAAAAAGTCGATTTTGAATTTTTAGTTTGCGTTTTAGGTAACGATATATTAAATATGAACTAACAATAAGTAATCAAATCTTATCCTAATACTTTAATTCATGTCGTGCCAGTACTCGGCAAAAATTTTTCTTTTCAGGGTTCTGTTCACATATTTAGGTGTTTATCGCACTTCTGATTGGGTGAGTGCTGCAGTGTCTCTTCTCCTTAAGCGAGTGTGGCCGCCATCATTAAAATTATTTCGAGATAGTGGATTTGGGTGTCGTTCAAGCCTTTTTTAAATATTTTACTTCGTATTTTGTAATCATAGTTCTTACCGATGGCACGTTGAGATCCTTGTGGATATTTGAGTTTTAAACAGCGTGAGTTTTTAAAAGGGACTATAATTAGACAAAGATTGAAATTTAATCATGTATTTCGAAAAAAACTTAGCTACAACAATACAAAGTGTTCAGGAGACCCAGGAAACTGAGTATCTCTTAAACCATTTGACTTTTTGAAGCACATTTTTTTCCTCTCTTTATGTTATTATAGTAAATACAAAAAATTAAAATGACTTTATACACTACCAGACTATTATATTGTATTTTCTTGTTACATTTTACCTTAGCTTTCCGTTGGATAGCAATGAAGTGTATTTATGTACGGAAAGCTAAGGTAAAATGTAACAAGAAAATACAATATAATAGTCTGGTAGTGTATAAAGTCATTTCTAAAAAAATTTAAGGAATAGAGCTATTACAAAAAGCTTTATGAAATATATACATAACTGAAATTTAACTCATAGAATAAATTCGAAAAATGTTGAATATTTTTTAAAATGTTTATTTTCTATATTATAAAATGAAAATTTAAAATACAGTGGAATCTTTCATGACCAGCAACTGAAGGAACCGTTTAAATGTATCCGTACATATGGCATGCCCTCTTTAAAGAACTCCAAGCTTTCCTAATTAAACACTGCCACCTTGTCCGTCAGAAATGGATATCCGCTAAGGGAGATTGCACTGTACGGATATTATTTATATCTTGTTGTTTATCCTCCTTTAAATCAATTGAAATTGCTTACAAATTTTATTTAAATCTTGTATACCTTCAATATAGTTTAATTTTTTCGCAATCAGAAATAATTTTTTTTTTCCAAAAAAAAATTTATTTATATCTTTTGAAAGTATGTACCTGTCACAACATAAACAATAATTCCATAAATCTTAAAAATATTAAAATTATACCAATTCCTTTTTTAGATTCTTCAATGCAGCACATCAAACAAACCTGACTATGCAAAATAGTCGAATACATAATCAAAATTTTTATAGAAAAAAAAACAAAATATATCGAGAATAAAAAATCTTCAATTCTATTGTAACATAAATATTCTTGGTTTTGACTGGAAGTCCATCAAAAGAGTAGGCATATCAACAATAACTGCTTTAACAGCATCAAGAACCTCAATTCAATAATGTTGAATATAAGCTGCACACATCATCATTAAAAACAACCTCCACCTTAAAAGCAGGCAACAAAAAAAAAAAAAAAAAACACACACACACACAAACACAAATAATAGTTAAAAACACTTAAACCCAAAAAAACAGGGGAGTTAAGGAATCATTTCTTTTTTTTTTTTTTTGGTATGCCACAAGTAAAAACAAATTGTGGCATATATCACTCCGTCGAAAATATTATGGGTCCTTGAATAAAAAAAATATTTATTCAGGCACTGAAATCTATACTCTTTCACTGTGAAGTAAAAATAACATTTGTAGTTATGGAGAAGTTAACGAAGGAACAACGTTTGCAAATAATTAAAACTAACTATCAAAATTCAGAGTCTGTGGCTGCAGATTAAGGAACTGAACTGGTGTTGTTTATTGTGTAGTTTTCAAGTGTTTGGTATCCGTTTTTTTTTTTTTTTTTTTTTTTTTTTTTTCTTTTTGTTAACTCTTAGAGGCAATAAGAACTGCGAACCTTTAAATCTTCTGTGCAGAAAACATATTTGAAATGACAGCTACGTATGAAACTAATAATCCAATTATAGCGAAAAATAATTTCAGTTGGATTCATGATGGTTTCCCAAAGAAATTTTAGTCTATGAATCCATAAGGCGGGAGTAAACAAAACAGATGTTGAGATCAGTGTTCGAAAATAAACCGAACATTATTAAGCATACGTTATATACACCCAGAAACTATATATATTATTATAGTGTTTGTGTATAAGTGCAAAATAAAGTTTATAAATATTTTCACATGGCGGCCAGAGATGAGACACTCCAGCACTCACCCATTCAGAAGAGCGATAAACACCTACATGTGTGAACAGAAACAGTGATGACGAAATTGTTTGTCTGGCACTGGCAGCATATAAAGTAAATATTAGGCTAAGATTTAATTAAATATTGTTAGTTCATATATGAAAATAAATAAATATATATTTTTACGAAACCGAAAACAGAACAATTGTAGCGATTCTGTACACATAGATTATATTTTAAAGTTCTTTAGTGTTTTCTTTACATTGATGAAGGAATGACCAAGGACAACATTTTAACAACGCTTCTCACTTGTATTGCTGTTGTTGCTTGGCAATTTGCACAAAAAGCCGGTTTTTAGACATTGTATACATGTTTTGTTTTTGTAATTTTGTATTGGCTATTTTTTTTTTTTTTTTTTTTTTTTTTTTTTTTTTAAAATAAATTTTTTTTTTTAATGTACAAATTTTTTGTTGCCAAATGGGCGCTCAACTCGACTGAAACGAGCGAGCATTAATGAACCCAACGAAGTTTGTGGTTTTTACGAAAAATCGTAGGCAATGAAATGTTCTCATCTTGATGTTGCAGAGAAATTACTTTTTTTATTTATTTACTACTCAAGCACTATGAGCGTTTCTGCATTCCATATTTCTACCGTACCCAACACTAAAGAACTATATTTAATGTTAATTTCCGAATACTGGTTTAGATGTCTCATCATTGGAGTTCTTCCGGAGTTTTTTTCACTTTCCGGGAATTAGTTTCGGGATTCCAGGGAAATTTTCAACAAAACCTTTTTGTAAACTTTAAAACGTCTATGTGGTGCACAATATCAATATTTGATGCGGTGTTAAGCTTATTAAGCTGTTTTTCGAGAACCAACTTAAGGCCTTCAAAAGTGTTTTCCGAGAGTGGGTTTTATAAGGGGCCTATGAGAAATTTTTTTATTGATCTTCACGAAGTTCAGTGATTTTGATTCTTATCAAACCATATTAGAACAAATTTCACTACAAAAGCATTATTCCTAAGGTAAATTATGGACTGATCTACACGAAATTTGGTGGTGTGACTGCTAGACAAATAAATCTAATTCATATCAAGACATACGTAAAAGATAACCATACGTAAAACTGAAGCATTGTTTTAACCTGCTATATCGTTTTTTTTATTTTTTTTATTTTTGATTAATTACGAACAAACTGGAGTGGATTATATGTTTACATATATATTAAATAAATATACCAAATATAAAATTTGTTTGTATATGAAATGTCTGGAGTAAACAGCAACGTATTCCTGCTAATTAAAAAGAAATAGCAATATTTCGAACGTCCATGCGTAACATTTACGCAGATTATTTTTCTAGTGTTAATGACAATCGGCGTATTCCGGCACCAATTTGTGTTAGTCTTTGTAAAGTTTTAAGGGAGGTTGATAAGCATTTGGATGCATAACTCTTTTTCTAATGAACCAGTTCTGCTGGATTTGAATCCCAAACTACTTCGAAAAACAAGATACAATTTGACAACTTGTTCTTATCTGTTGGGTCTATCGGAAGCTTTTGTTATTTTAATAGATTAAAATCAAACAATTTGTACACGGAATGGTAAACTTAGTATACCTTCATGGAACACTACTGGTGAGGGGAATACAACTGCTCATAAATGTGTTATTAAATACATTAATTTAAATTTCATTTTGGGCGAAAATACCGGGATTTCGGGAAAGTTATTTTTGTTTCCTGCTTTCCTGGGAATTCAGAAAGTGCGGGAATACAAAAACTTTATTCATCACCCATCTCGCAGAATCTTGGATGCTTGGAATTCCATTACCTTTTATATAGTAATGGTATCTGAGAACACAGTGCTCAGTGAATAGACTAGTTAGTGCCTTTAGTTCACTTTTTTCAAGCATAAATAATTAACGTGAAGCATAAAAATTAAACCTTTGGTAAGACAAAGGAACTAATCTTTTAGTGTATCAAAGGATCTTTTGGTCTATAATATTATAGTATAGGGATGCCAAAAAGGTCCGATGTTCTATTAAAAGGCGGCGAGCACCTTTATTTGCCAATCAATTCGCCAATTCGATTGCTGCATGGGTACGTGGCTGTCACCCTACAAAAAGTAAATATATATTGTTTTCCTTGATTGTTCAGTAATGCAACACGTTCCATGACCACCTTTGACTACACATGAAACGAGAATATCGCGCTAAGAGACGCCTGACTATCTGACATTATAAATAGCTTTGAGTTTTCATTCTCGATCACATATAAGAATGGCTGCAATATTGGTCTTCCCACTGATCTCCATCAAGAATGAGGACTTTAAAATTCCTACCTAATATCGGGCATGGCTGAATAAAAATCTTAAATCTTGTGATTGAACAACTCTACTCTTTTTTTAACAGGCTACGTTAAGTCATTATTTTTTGCCAATTAGCCGGCGTCATTAGAGCTGAGAGCCAATATCAAAGGGAGATAGCAAACGTTGGCATAAAAATGTGTGTCAGAGTCGTTGAAAATTTCATTTACGGAATCGGCCGTTCCAACGTCCTCTACAGGGCATGAACGATTTCGAATTCCATACATAAATGTTCTTATTGTAAAATGTTCGTAATATCTGAAATAGTTTGCTTTTTTTGAAAAAACTTGGGAAGTTCCTAATGAAAAAGATGATATAAATAATTCTGCCCATTTGTCCATTTATGGAGTAGGTAACAAACTGATAATCCTATAGTACCATTGCTGCGAAAGGTACTGCGTGCTTGTGAGAAAGTCTGCAATGCAAAGAAATATTGTCCTGCCGGTTGTTAATATTCGCACCTGAACTTATCCATAATATGGTTTCCTCTCAAATTTCCGCATGGAATTCTTCTTAATATATCTGTAGTCACAAGCAAGCCTTAGTCGACTAATGACAAAATTGAGTTTATATTTGTTTTTATTTAATATTTCGGAAATAAATACAACTTTGGTAATAATTAATTATCTTAGCATTATGGGGGTAATAATTCTTGATTCTGAATAACATTTTTTCTAATGCAATTAAGTTCTTCAGAAACGCTTTTAAAAATATAAAGTCCCTTTTTCAAAAACTAATTCGACTTAGGCGGTATTTGATTCTGACCACAGATATTAGGTTGATTGTTTGATAGAGCCCCTTGGAATAATCTAGAACTAATTTTATAATATATTAAAGGAATAAATTCTCTTAAGCCTCTTCTACCTAAGCTCCTAATATTTTGTTTATGAACGATCAAACTTAGACGGCTGACTATTTTGTTGGACTATCAAAATTGATTGTGTAAAAAATATTGTTTTTATTATATTTAACAGAGAGCATAATAATTCTTCTTTTTTTCTCTCTTCATATACAAAGTTAATGGTCTGTCTTTTGAAAACCAAACAGATATAAGCGAATTTTTGCAACATGTTTAAGCAATAAATGCAAATTTGTACAACATCATAGAAACAACATCGTCAAATCCGTTTCGTATTTCAGACAGATGATCATAAAGCAGCAAAGCAAACGCAGTTGTAATTTTTTTTTTTTTTTCGTAAACAAACTGACTGGGTAAAGTGTTTTAGGATTTCTAGGCTGTGCATGATCAACATTGGGCTGGGTGATAAGGCTGGAAATGGACGATGATGATGTTCATCATGATCATCTTTAAGTGACTGGTGGTGAAGAGGATGAAGAAGACAATGATGTGGCTTAACACATGAAAATGATGGCGGCAATTGTAAGTGACGACATTAAAGTAAACGTATGATCATAAGTTTGGTTATTTTCCTTCATTTTGCATTTGAGTTTGAAGCCTGCTGCTATTGAAGTCGACAGAACAAGTGTGGGTTGCTAAGAATTAATGAAAAATTTAGGAGAAATAAGAATTATTTTCTTGGCAAAAAATTTCAAGCTGGTGTACATCGATAGCATCATAAATTAATGTTCAGGAAAATCAACTTGTCTACACCACCTACCAAAAACCACTTATTATATTGAGGTGGAAAGATTTTATGAATTGGGATTTTTTTTTTGTTTTAAGAGAAATTTTCTTAGATTTAGAGTTTCTAAAAAACATTAAATTTTGTCTATAAATTTTAACAGATCATTAAAAAATAACAAAAAAAAAAAAAAAAATATAAAACAATTTTCTAAAAGAAAACAAATACTTTTTTTTTAATTACGAGTATTTACCTTCTAACTTTTCTAAATAAAAAATTTTCATTGATGTAAGTAACTCGTTTCATGAATCATAAAATTAAATACAGCACTTAGATATTTAACAAAAATTACAATATTTTTCATAAACACTTCATTTAAACTAAACAAAAGATTTATTACAAATTTTCACCGCTTGTTACACAAAATTCCGTTAGAAATATTCGTTAAAATTTTCATTATTTATCATCATCAGGGCACGTATTTCAAGCGTTTTACTTGAAAAATAAGTTTTTGCATATTCTGCAGGACTTTTGCAATATCCACTCATGTGCAAGGTGCTTTTTTGCAATTTGGCAGTGAATTTATTTACAAAATATTTTAATTAAAGTCATAGGGTCAATCTAAAAACTACTTACATTCAGTGTATGTTGCGATAGATTATATTGATCTAGAGGTGACAAATTCAATTTAAAAACTTAAATATGTGCATCTTTTCCCAATTTTCTGACAACATTTTCTGACTGCATTTGAATTCCTCTCAAGAAGTTCTGGTAATTTTTTCCGGCAAGAATAAATTAAGCAAATAATCCCTTTTCTGAAGCGAATCGAGTTCCAGTGGAAATGTGTTGCTTTGATCAAAACAAATGGTAGTCGTACGGGGCAAAGGAAAAATTATAGCACGGATGATGCAGAACTAATTATCCAATATTTTCTAATTAGTTTTTAGCTGGCATTATGGCAAGTGGCACATCCCGAGGCTGTTGCGAGCAATGATCACTTTAAAAGCACTAATTGTGGCTTCTGTGATGACCTGATTAAATTATAGCAGGGCATAATATATGGGAACCATACGATCCCGTCAACTGCAGGATGTAACCATCGCAGACAGGATTCTCCATTTCCGAGCCCAGTCTTGCCAACTCATAAGCAATCTCATGGAAAATGATGTTGCAGTGACCCGTTACCCAGCACAGAACTTAGATCTACTCCCCTTAAATTTTTCAAGAGCCCTGCTACAATCATCCACTAGCTTGGAGTTCACATAACAGCCCATCAAGGCCATAAGAGGTGCCTGGCTGTCCAGATATATAGTGAGCTCCGAGTCAATAGAAATGATGCCCCTTACCAATTCCACGGCCCTCAAGACCCCTAGAACCGATGCCTAAAAACAGGAAGCAGTCGTCTGGAATCCTATATGACCATCAGAAATCCAGATCCTTAATGCAGACCCTCACAGCCATGCACCCTCATCTTCAAACCATGAGTTAAATTAGCAAATCCACTTTACAATCTGCCCCTACCTGACCAGCTCAACTCGGACGACAATATTACGCGCAAAACCAACCCTAGTGCCCACATAATCCATGTATCTGGACGAGCCTAGGCAGTAACCATCCGCCACAATCTCAGCCAATATCCGCGAGTGACCCCGCGTGAAATTTCCTAACAGTCCTAACTTCCTTAGTCTAAGGATGCCCTTGGCTGCCATTCCAATCCCATACTGTTTGATAGGTAAACAATAAAGATACTAATCAAAATAGCAATATTAAAAATTATATCGTTTATTGGAGTTTTTGTGAATGCAAAAAACAAACATTTAAAAACTTGCCCTTTTAACTAGTAAAATATTAAAAAACAAAATCCTTAAAATATTTTCTCAATAGACATAAAAGAGATAAATAACAAAGAGATGCCAAAAAAAATTAGGATAATATGACGATCACAATGGCGTTGAAACTATTTGTTAGATCACGCTGTTTGGCTAATATCTGCGTTTAGTTGATCATCATCAACACCATCGTCATTATCATTAATACCTTCGACAGCCATTACAGATTGATAGTCTCTACATTTTCCGTTCTTAGATTCTATTGTATTAAGACTTGTTGCTTTATTTTATACAAACTAAAATGTTGTTACTTTTTTGACCTGTGGGCAGTTCCATTTTAAACACAACTTTAATACATATTTTTGCCTAGATCTTTAAGAATATAAACTTAAATATTTTGCCGGCATTGAAAGAAGCTGAAAAACATACACATGTGAAAGTTCCTTTTCTTTGTTTTTTTGAAGGAAAATTTGTAAAGTGCAAATTTATGCAAAAGATATATAGCACTTAAACATTGTTTTTTGAGAACCAACAATTTAGGTGTTAAATTTATTGTGGCGGAAATGGGCATAAATATTTTATTTAATACTTACATACATTGTATATTTTTTTTTGTCAGCATAACATTTTATATACATATATATATTTTTTGTATATGTAGATATTGAATAGATGTTAAAAATTTATAATTCGTTTACAGAAAATTTAATTTAATTAAAATCCCTTTTTTTATCAGAAAAATTTCTACATTTTTGTAAAAAAAAAAGTGAGAGGTTTTTATAAAATAAATATTGCGAACATATTTTTCTTAATAATTATATTGAAAACAAAAGACTTAAGACACATAAACATATTTTCATCGTCCGTATAGGAAGCATAGGGCCTTACTTAATACACATTCACTAACCTCTAATCAGTCACTTTGGGAGTATTAAGGTATAAAAACTTAAAAAACTATAACCGAAGAGAAATGATGAATTTATAAGTGCAAAAATATAGCTAAAAATTACTTTCCTACAAAACTAAAAAAATAGACTTACCGTAGGTATACCGTATGAACGTAGTAGCGTATGAGGTAGACACGGTGTGAAATAAAAAAGATTAATACTTAACGCATTTGCTGCCATAGCTGTTTTTATGAAACCAACCCCTGAGGCCAGTTCAAGTTTTTTATTAATAACGATAAATAATGCGATAATATTGTGTAAGAAACACTAAAAAATGTTATTTAGGTTGTAATTTGCTATTTATAAGTAATTTTATGTACTACGAGATATCTAAAAAACCCACGCAGATCTACGATATATGTCGTTGTGTTATTTGTAAATAAGATTTTTTTGCCTTCATATATATATCTGGATTCTTAAAATCATTCGCTTTGATTCGCAATGCTCAAATAATTTGATGCCATCTTTATATTTCTTGCTTTTAATGTACTGACAAAAAATTAACCTTCCCCTAGAGAGAAACATAGACTCATTAATACACAGACCTTTCCGAGGACTATATCTGCGGTTCATTGTTTCGTTAAAGTGTTTCAAAATAGGATTTATTTTAAACAAACGATCATTTGATTGGTGCTCGTTATTGAAAAGTGTTTAAGTGTTAAAGTGTTTTTAAAAATTGTCAATCAACTGAACTGGAATGATACAAATTTCAAATAATATATGTATTCAAGTTGCAGTGTACGAAATAAACAGAAAACAAAGAGAAATAGGGAGATTATAAAATATTTACTACCAGGAGTTATCTCGTAGGGCTCTTTGCAATAGTAAAATCAAGCAATTCTCTATACCAAAATAACTAAATGAAGCCAACTTGACAAGCGATGTTAAAATTATATTATGTGTAATAAAATCTCGTTATTTTGTAGCCGGCCTGATCGATACAGATGTCGACTACGAGATAACTCGTAGTTGGCAGTGAATGCGTTAGTAGGAAGGCACACAATATTTGGTGCAAACGTAAAAGCGTATTTACGTCACACGTCGACATAGATCTTATTCTATTTTATACGCCGGTTGTGGCCGTACTGTCATAGGAAACGAAAAATTTTAAATAAAAATGAAATTAAATAATTTTTGTGTTTTCACATTGAATATTTGAGAAAGAAAAAAAGAGAAGGAAAAAAACAAACAACAATTTCAATGAATTTGGATTTTTCTAATTTTATTTTCAACTACGTCAACGAGGGAATTGTGGGTAAATAGATTGTGTTTCTAGAAACTTACGGCATTACGTCCTTCGTTCTTACGACTTAAGGCCCAATTGTGTCATTAGCATTAACCACTTTTGCCTTAATAAAATTTATCAAAAAAACAAAGTTGATTATAAATGAAAGATAATTAAAATTTTTATATGCCTATTTCTATATGTATGAATGTGTATGTAACACAGAAAACTTTCAATCATCTGTTTCTGTTATGGAAACAAAATCTCGCTAATGTCCAAAAAGTACAATGCTGACGCATTTTAAAGAAGATTTAAAGTCAAATCTAGTAGATTTCGCTATAACGTAAACGGGCTATATAGAGTTTGTACGCAGAATTTTACAATATGTTCATTGTACGCAAAGATTGTATTTCTTTGAGTAATTAAAAAATAATAATTTAGAAATATAAAGGGTGTGTCACTTTTTTTAGTTTATTGTATTTTTTGTGCAAGTGACAACTCTGAAATTTGACGGCTTTCACATATGTATGTTTATTAAAAATGGAGAGCTTTACGAAACAGCAACGCGTTATTATTGTGAAAAGATACGTGTTATTTTAAAATGAAAAAGATCATTCTCACCGGGACACCCTTTTTATACATATATGTATATTGGTTCTTTTAACCCCTGTGAATAGCATAATAGGCCTAACAAGACTTTTGCAGTACACTCGATCGAATGCGAGATATTTGACTTCATTCCAGTGTAGACGAAGATGGGATAGTTCAGCCTCGGTTTGTTTCGTAGTATCGTTTGATTGTTAACATAGAGAATGACCGTTTAAACTCTAACGTTTTCGAATTTCATATGTGTTTGATGTATGTTCGGTTTTAGACCAAAGCTGCAGATTTTAAATTCTCTTTGGTCAGTATATGCGAAAGATTTTTCTTAAACACTTGTTTGGAAAAACTTGTATGCTTGAACTCTTACGTAAAGAGTTTGCTCGCTGTTTGCATTAAATCGCATGGTTTTAGTTTTGTTGATATTTATTTTAAAGCAACTCGTAATGCTGTTTCCGGAACCATTGTCAATTATCTGTGAAGGTAAGAAAGAGTTAGCAGATATCGTCAGCAGAGCCAACGACCTACCTTCAGGCCCGAGGTACTTCCTCTTCTATTGGACGTTGCATTATTCATTAATACGTCGATTATGCAGTTTAAAAGTAGAGGTGATAATACGCAGCCTCGATGTACACCGGAACATATTTAAATTTTACTGCTTATCTGTGTTTCATGGAGGACTAGACAGCTAGCGTTCGCATATAGGCCCATGATGACAACTTTAATTTTTGGAGGTATGCCTTTGCTTTCTAAGGCGGTCCAAATGGCAGAGTGGCTTAGGGTGTCAAAATCTATAAATGCAAGGAAAAGCGACAATCATCACTCTACAGACTGTTCGATTATCACCCGGAAAATAAATCGATATTGACTTCGAATTAATTTATAAATAAATAATTAAATAAAACTTAAGTATTATATTAAAAATGTAATACTTTTAACAATTATTACTGAGACTATAAAGTTTTCTTCCACAGCCAAAGGCGAAAACATGTAAAAGAGAATTGAAAAGAATTAATCCAGATCATCGAAAACGTAACCACAATTTAAATTAATAATAAGAGCAAATAAACATTCCACAAAAGTACAACAATAATATCACTTATAATTCAATATGGCTTAAAATAGTTTATACCTTTATATTGTTAACAGATCATTTTTCTACCACTATTAAAACCTTTTTCTCCACACGTCTACATTAAAAATTAGAAAAAAAAATTTCTTTCTTTCTAAATTTTTTTATACGCAAGAAGGTAAAGTGTATTTCTTTTTAATGTTAAAATAATATTGTTTCAATCAATATAATTTAATAAGAAAAAACAAAAGATTTATCGTAAAAAATCGAGATCTCTCTAAAGTATAACACCATTAGTACCACCAGCTACACCACTTCATCATAGCGGGAGAGCAATTGGAAAGCTCTTCAAAATTAACTGGCATATTGCTACTTTAAAACGCTATTGTATGCCGCCCGCCTGCTATTTAAGACGCTTTCAGTTATTAAAACAACAACAGAGAGTCATATACATGATATGAGAAAAGTCTTATGAACTCCTTAACAAATTTTGAAAAGTTGTTGAAGACGACGTATGGCATACGCCGCATTTATTTATTTATCTATCTGTAGCAGGTACAATGCCAACCCATTACTTTTTTCATTTTTTTTCAAACGAGGTATTATCATTTCTGAAGTCCATGATAAATTTCTTATAATTTCTTTTATTTAGTTATTTTTCTATTTAAACGTCACAAGGTTTTTTGTTTTGTAAATTCTTTTAAATGATCGATTTGAATGTAGACAAAAATGAATGGAAAAATTGAACTAAAAATATTTAAGAAACTGGGTCACTGAACCTGCATAAAAAATATAAAAAAATTTTAACATCAACTCTTAAAAAAAAACAAAACAAATAATCCAATTTTTTAATGAGAATTTTTTTTTAATGTTTACACGCAGAGAAAATATGTTTCCAAATGGTCAGCACTAACTGAGCTATTTTTACACAGAAAAAAATGTGGCCCTAATTAAAGCATTAATCAAAAATTAAATCATTAGCATTAATCAAAAATTAATACTATTAATTCGCACCAGTAAATAAATTAATAGTAATAATAGAACGTTTAATACACTTGATTAAATATTTAATTCACTTGATAAAATTTTTAATTAAAACTTATTTTATTTTTGATTAATGCTTTAATTGGGTCAAAATTCTTTTCTATGTAGCGGAACGTTAAAACGTTTTGTGGTTACTTCAACCATATTATTGTCAGCTGAGTTTAAATCAGCTCTTGATATGGTTAAATCAATATTGTTTTTGCCCTCAGGCTTCATTAAAAATAATTTTATGAAAATTAAATTTTATGAGCCTGATTACTATATAAAAATTTGGGTTAAAAATCATTAACAGTTCCATAAAATAACCAGAATACTAATTATTGTTTAACAGCTACCATTTTACATTTACATTTGTTCTTCAAGTTGTGTTGAAAAGGTCAACGAAAATAGAAAAAAAATTAATTACTTTCGATTTCAAGAAGAATTTTTGACAAAATGTATGAAAAAAAACAGAAGTAACGGAAAAGCATGTTAATCAATTGAAAATATATAATCATTCACTACAACAAAATTCGATCTACCAAGTAAAATACCATTTCGTTTAAAGACTGATGTTTGACTATTGACTGCCAGCCGTGGTCAATGGCGCTGAGGGTAAAACGGTCAATAATTCGGAGGAGATAGTCTGGTTACTATCGAAACATGTCAAATTAACCTGACTGTGAGTTCGATCCATGGAGCAGTCAAGAAGGAAAAAAATATAAATAAATTTTAATTCATTTCAGGTTTTAAAATTTCTTTCTTCATTAAAAATAATTTGATGAAAATTTAATTTGATGAATTAATATATGAATATTTGGATTAAAACCCATTAACAAATCAATAAAATAACCGCAATTTTAATATATTATAAAAAACATAAATATGTTGATGTAGATCCGTAACCTTAATATGTTGTTTAAGAACCATGTTGCCCTTAAAAATTAAAAAAAATAATCAGAATGTTGTTATTTACTTTTAAACACATTAAGTATCACAAGTAAAATATAAGGGGTGTTTTTTTTTAGAGGCATAACCTTTTTTTTTAATAAAACACAACAAATTCAATGGAATGACTAAAAGTTTGCTTAAAATAGATCGCAAAGTTTATGGAATTTAATATTTTAAAATAAGTTGTGGCACTTGGCCTCAGCGACTGAGCCTAATAAGCGCTATCCTAACGGTCGAATTTTGTTCAAATTTCTCGAACATTCCCGAGCTCATTTCGTCAATAGTGCGTCGAATGTTGGCTTCTTAATTATTGATAGTTGCTCGATTATCCGCATAGACTAGCGATTTGACGTATCCCTGCATAAAGTAGTCCAAAGGTGTCAAATTACACAAAAAGGGTGCCCAGTTCACAGTTTTATCGCTACAGAAATTTGGGTCATTAAACGTGTGGCCCAACCAAGTGATGCTTTCATTCACTGAATGGCTTATAGCACCATCTTGTTGACACCATTTCTCCACAAATGAATTTCAATGACAAGTGGATTAAAAAATAACTTATCATTTGCCTATATCGTTCACCATTCGCGGTCTCATAAGGATTGTGCTATCTGTTCAAAAACGACAATTCTGCTTGATTACTTACCCGCCTATGCGCTGAAGATGATTTTTTATCTCAACTTTTATTTATTGAATCTTCATGTATTAAATATGAACTGACAATAATTAATTAATTCTTAATCTAATACTTTATTTTGTGTCTTGCTAGTGTCGCATAAAAATTTTCCCCATCACGGATCCCGTTCACATATGTAGTCCTGCAGTATCACTTCTCCTTAAGTGATCATTTAAAATATTTCGAGCTAATGGATTTGGGCGCAATTCAAGCCTTTTGAAATATTTTACTGCATTTTTCGTGATAACAGTTTTTACTAATTGCACATTGATATCTTTGTGAATATCCAAGTTTTTATCATGCTGTGATAATTCGACGAAGTTTATTTTGAGGCCGTTGAATATTTTCGTCTGTGCACCATAACTGAATACCGAAGATGATATGACGACAATAAGTTTGGCGAATAGATTTTGGAAATAAATTTCTCTACTTTGTGATTTGCCAAAGTATACTGAAAAAAAGTCAAACACACTTCATTAGTATGCCAGTTCGTTTTGCAGTTATCCCTATCGTCTACAAAAAACTCCCTTTATATAATTGTGGATACACAGAAAAAGTGTTTTATCAATTAAAAAAATGGTTTAAAAAGCATTTAAATTTAATTAATGTGATAATTGATTGAATCAATTATTTTTTTAGTTGAAAGAAAGTTAAAAGTTTTATTTTGATTTAATTAACATTTTAGTTGTTTTTAAATAAATTTTCAATTAAAATTTTAATTAAATAACAAAATATCTTAATTGACTTTTTTCGTTTAAAATAACAACAACAACAACACTCTTATTTAGTATTTATTTAAATAAATTAACACATTAACACAAATGGCAGTTTTTTAATCAATTTTTTAATTAAAATTAAAAATATCATTTATTGAAAATATTTTTTCAAAATTTTAAAATTTTTAGTAATCAATATAATTATTTTGATAATAGGTGCAAAATCAACAACTTGTTTGCTTGATATTATGAATTTGGAATAAATTTGGTGATTGGAGATATTTAATAATTTTCTTGTGATAACCACTATATGATTGTAGAACATGCAATATTTAATTAAAATATTGTTACGTTTACAATAATTATGAATGAAATGGCTATAATTAGTTTGGTAATGCTTATGCTTGTAAATCCAAGAACGTTAACGTTCGCATAGAAAATAACATTTAAAACAAAAACAAATTTTAAAATTTTGTTGCTGTTTTAAATGTAATTTTCTATACGAACGTTAACGTTCGAAATCGTTGAACAGCCAGTAAGTCGACTAGAATATATCCGCTTGTCCATGTAAAACTAGTCATTAAATTATATTTTGTAATTTTGGACATGAATTCTATAAATGATATGTGCTGAATCGAATGAAACTTGTTTGGATTCTATTGGAGCAAATAAGAGGGGTAAAATTCCGTTTTTATGTAAAAGTCTATGAAATTACCCTCTTGGCCTGGCTAGACCAAATTTTAATTTTATTTTTTTATTTTTTTGCTTCCAATTTTTTTTGAATAGGAAAAAATATTAAAAACCAGAAACGTGAATTCTATAAATGATATGTTCTGAATGGGCAAAATGCCGATTAATGCGGCAAATATGGCAGGTCTGATGCCAAGTTAGTTTTTAGGTCTTAATTAACTGAATTCCCCAGTTATTAAGGAAGTATAATACAAAATCTAAATTGACTATAAAATAAACCAAACTCATCCTTTCTTTTTGTTCACCCTTTTTTTTTACTAGATATTTGAAATAAATAATTTCTTTTTATAAATATATTAGTGGCTTATAGCATTAAGAGTGATAACACTTTTTAAAAAAATTTGAATTATAGGGGAGTTATTTGTGCCGAATTTTATCTTTATACAATCACACTTGTGCCATTTATGAAGGTAAAGGTAATTTATTAATTTGAGTCGATTTTAATTCGTTACCTGCTTACTTAACCCTAGGATTCACGGTAACTTTTTACAACTAAGTTAACCTCTTGGTCTGACCAGACCACAATTATAACAGATAAAAACCCCAATTAAATAACAAGTAAATAAATATATTTTTATTGAACGTATGCTTATAAATGTATATTATACGAATTCATTCAACAATTTTATTAATTCATTATTGTATTTCACATTTAAGTCATCCAAAATGAGGTCCTTAATTTCAGACATTTCTTTTTCACATCAATCACAGCTGAAACGAGTTTCGATTTAGGTTTGCTAGTTAAATTGAACTAAGCACATAAATGACCGCAGTGTTCTGATTTTATTCAAACTTGAACAAAAAGAAAGGATGAGTTTGGTTCATTTTATAGTCAATTTAGATTTTGTATTATACTTCCTTAATAACTGGGGAATTCAGTTAATTAAGACCTAAAAACTAACTTGGCATCAGACCTGCCATATTTGCCGCATTAATCGGCATTTTGCCCATTTTTAGCCTTAAAATTAGGAAAGTGCCGATTTTCCGATTTTTGCTCCAAAAATGCCGATTTTTTGATAAACCCTAGAACTATGGTAACTTTGCTTGTTAACGTGCAATTAATTTATTTTGGGCAACTTTGGAGCACTTGTCATAACCTATACAACTAAATGGAAAGTCTTTTTTTAAACTGTATTAACTAATCCAAATTTAGATATTTTTAATTAGGCTTAAGTTCATTGAATTTAATTTTCATTAAATTATTTTTATGAAGACAGGAAGTTTACAACATGATATTAATTAAAATTTTTTTTTTTATTAATAATCTTTCATTCTTGACTGCGCTGAGATTTGAACCCAGGCTTTCACGGACAGGTTGCCCAGACTAGTTTCGATTGTAACCATACAATCTCTTCAGTGGGGTTTGCCGTCTTTACTCGCTCGGGTATTGAAGCCGGATGACGTCAATAGTCAAACATCAATCTTTAAACCAAATGGTATTTCACCTGGTAGATCGAAATTTGCTTTTTGAATGAATGATTATCTATTTTAATTGATTACCATGTTCTTCCTAACTTCTGTTTTTTCGTACTTTTTGTCAAGAATTCTTCTTGAAATCCAAAGTACATTTTTGCTTTTACTTACTGCCATATTTGCCGTATTTATCGGCATTTTACCAATTTTTAGCCTTAATATTAGCAAAGTGCCGATTTGCCGATTTTTTGATATACACATAAACTACGGCAACTTTGCTTGTTAACGTGTAATTAATTTATTTTGGGCAACTTTTGATCACTTGTTATAACCTATACTACTAAATCGGAAGTCTTTTTTAAACTGTATTAACTAATTTTACACAAAACGATTAAAAAATTAAATTTTGTTTTAAATTGTATTTTACTTATATTATAGTATTTTGGCTTATTGGCTAATGAGTTACTACCAAAATCAAAACTCAACAAAAGCGAAATTAACAAAATTGTTAATAACTATGTTAATTTTTATAGAGAACTTGCAAATCAAATATTAAAACTTTTTGATTTTGAACAAGTTAAGTTAAGTTAAGTTCATACATAAGAAAAAAATATATAAGACAAATTACAAGGAATACTAAGAACTATAATATTTTGTATTAATAAATATTATTGTTTTACAGTAACAAACTTATCAGGTTTTGTGAAAGATTACTAAAATTGAGGTTTAAAGTGCTTGCTCCCGGAACAAAAATCTTATAAATCTTTACATATGATAACCCTAAAAAAATTATGAAAAGGGAAAATATTTCTTTTATGGAAATTTTGAAAAAGTTTCCCAGGCTTATTTCTGAAAAAGAAAAACAAATTTTAGACTCTGAATTTAGAGAGTTAAAATTTCTAAAATTTTAAGAAGATTTAGAAGGAGTTGAAGTATATTTGAGAACCTTTTGGCAAAAAATTTCAGACTTAAAACGTGGGGATCCTACGGATGCATTTCCAGTATTGTCAAAGTTTGTACAGCAAATTAAGGTCCTTCCACATTCTTTGGCAGATGTGGAAATAATTTGTAGCCAAGTGAACCTTAATAAATAACCTTAATAAAAAAAAAATAAAACCTAATTTTGATGTTCCCTGGAAAATGAGTCCTCGCAAGGAATTCTTCTTTTTAAAGATTACTTAACATTTAATAATGCAACTGTTTTGATGTTGATATTTAAATGGATTTAATTAAATTATTAAACTCAAATATGTATCTATAAAATATTTGTTAAAATAAAATGTTGAAAAAATTTTTCAACTATAAAAACAATTTTAACCGAATGTACAACATTTTTTTAAATTAACTACAATTTATGTATAAAAATATTATTTTTCATTAATTTTTATGTTTATATATGGTTAAGTTAATGCTGAATTATTCTGTTTTGTTATTCTTTGTGTTAATAAAAAATATGTTTTATGGTTCTTAAAATGAATATTATTAATAGGACGATATTTTGCCGACTTTTTTAATTGAAGTGCCGACAATACCGATTTTTTTTTTCAAAATATGCCAATTTTTTATTAAAATTAGTTCCCTCATTCTTAGCTCTGCATAGTCGTGCTCTAACTGAGATGTTTTTCTTTTCGAATATTATTTTAGTTGATGTTTTTTATTGGCCTACGATCTTTGAAAAACCTCCAAAGGAAAAAATAGGTTGCTTTTAAATTAATTTAAAGCCGTTGTTTTTGTAATTATTTGTTTACCGGAAACGTCTTGTAATAGAAATATCGGTGCAAGGATATGCCTACATACCATACATCCTGCAATAAAAAAAATTAAATTTTCAGCTATATTTGTTATCAGTAGGGCTGATATTCTCATGCACTAAAAAATCGAAAATATGAGCTTAAAATATGGGTAATTCCATTTTTTTACAGGTTGCGAAAGAAAAAATAATATCTTAAAACAAAATACCTCCTTCAAAGTTTTTAGGTTTTTTAAAGTACAGTTTGAGGTATTATATAAAAAAATCAACCAAAAAAAATTAGGTTTTTGACTTAGTCCATTTTCAAAATTTAATATTTTTTTAATATATTATTTGTAGCGCCAAGTATTCTCTTTAAAATGACATGCAAATCAACTTCGTATGTGAAGTAGTTTTTGGGATATTAAAAAATAAGCTTAACACATTCGGCTATTTCGGCGAAATTATGACAATTTGAATATGACATAACTTTTGAAAAAAAAAAATTAAATTTTTTTACACTCCACCGCCACTAGTGGTGAATGAGAGTATACTAAGTGTGTCATTCCATGTGAAACGTCTAAGACCCCATAAAGTATATATGTATGTATATTCTGTCTCCCTGAGTAATTCGAAGTTGATTTAGCCATGTCCGTCTGTCTGTCCGTCTGTTGAAAACACGCTCACTTTCGAAAAACGCAAAAGAATATAACAAACTTGGTCTGAAATTACTTGTAGTTACTCTAAGCAGCTTGGGATTAAAACCCAGCAACATCGGTTCAGTAGAATCAGAACCATGAATCAAAATATGGAACCACCACCCTAACAAAATTGATAATTTTGATACGAGAACTAACATAAATGGTGGAATAATGCCTACTGTTAAATTTTGTAAACATCGGTCCATAATTAAGTCTAGACCCCATATAAACCCTACTCTCGAAAAATATTTTAGTACGCCTAAAACCGTTGACTTTTTCATGTCAAACGATTGATATTTTTGTGTTCTATTACTGCAACAACTTATTAGTTCAATACTTTGTCTCAATTCTGTAAATATTAATAAATTATTGAAATAATAAGTTGTTGCAGTAATAGAACACAAAAATATCAACCGTTTTACATGAAAAACTAAAAACCGTATTTTTTTAAGATACGACGTTGAGAAAGTAAGGCATCGATATGGGGTGTGGTGTGCAGTTTCTTCACGCTGTATTGTCGGGCCATACTTCTTGAAACAAAACGAACACAGCGTTACGGTTACTGGAGGCCATTACTTGAGAAGTTTTCTATCCGAAGCAATGCCTAAAGAGAATTTCTTTCAGCTCTGTGGTTTCAACAAGGTGGTGCAACTGTACACATAGCTCACTTGGTTATAGCCGAATTACGCAGAATATTTCCTATTCCCCCGAGGTCGCCTGACCTAAGGGCGGGCATTTAAATTCAATTATCATTAGGACTAATTAAACTTTTTTAAGTACAATTCAATGGGCTTACAAATGAAGAAGGATTGAATAAATTCCATGCATTCAAATAAAATTTTCAGTTTCCTAATGTAGCAAAATTCAAAAATTGTTTGCCATTATTGTCCTCCACTGTAAACAAAAAGTAAGTACGATGAATTCTCCTTACAAATCTATTAAAGGCACTTTGTTAGCATTACAGAAATGTATATTACATAAATATTAGTACTTTATTAATCTTTAGTTTTGCATATGGGACAGAGCATTGTGAGGCGTGACCACTAATTTTATTAACCGTTAACTTTCATTTAAGCAGCTTTATGGATTGAACAAAAATTTGTTAATAAAAAAAATCGAAGGTAAAACTAATAAACTCTTAAATGCTTTCTGATCCAAAAAACATTATGTAAAATTAAACAAATATTTGATAAATAGAAATTGTGGTAACGTGTGGGGCTTCAAATATGTGTTAAGTCTGATCAAAGCTTTAGAAATATATTTGCAATTCAGATTTATTAGCTCATTAAAAATCTCCTTAGAAAAAAAATTAACAACAACCATTAATCTTAATAGTTGAACAAGAGATTTACCTGCACAGTCTTATATGTTTTTATTTCATTCAAAATATTTTATTTCTAAACAAAATTCTACATATAAAAATTTATTCTCACACTTTTCTAACAAACACTCCTTAGTACTCAAATTAGTTTTAAGTTCGTTTCCATTCACACGCATAATTTAAGTATAAAAAAAGTCTCATAAGAAACAACAATATAAAAATCTCAGTTTTTTTTAATATAATGTCATAAAAAATTGGATCCTCCCTCACGCTTTAAATATATTTTTTTATTTCCCACTTTGATTATAACACGACCATAGAAAAAACAAAAGGACAAGCATCTCAAATTTCAATGAACCTGTTGGGTTGGTATAAATATTCTCACAGTTTCAGACACATTTTTTTGTTATTGAGTCCTGTTTCTATTTATAAAAAACATATATATAAATAAATTCTCTTTAATTTATAAATGAGATTAGAATGATGAAAAGATCTCATAATATTTTATTTAACAAAACAAGAAAAGTGAAACAAGCACCCATAATCCACACCACAAATATTCCCACATGTGTTTTTTTAGTGAAATCACAGTCGGAAGTAAAAAAAATTAAATAATTCTTTACAATATTCTACAGGATATGTTTGAGATTTTGTAGATAAGGAAAACAGTGGAACTAAGAATGAATTTGTAACAGTAGTTTCTATTTACTTTTAACAATGACCGTTTTGTAAATAATTTTATTGATTTAAATACGAGTAGATATTTTCTTTTTTAAATGAGAAAATTGAGTTTATGTTAATTTCGTAATAATAAAAAAACAATTGTCAAAATATCTTGGTGAATTTTTTTTTATCTTTTGTTTTTTAAGTTTAATTAACTGCCAGGCCCACAATGTCGACAAGAACATTTCTATCGTATATTTATATTAGAAACAAAAACAAATTTTAGTTTTTTATTATTGTTTTCAATATAAAAATGCGAAAGAAATGTTCTTGTCGACATTGTGGGCCTGGCAGTAAATAAATTTTTTTTAAAACGACTTTGTTAAATTATAAAAAACTGTGGAACAAAAGTACGGCATTCGATATCGATCGAATTTACGATACAATTTAAATGGGAATTTCGGTCGATAACAAATGCCGTAATTTGGCATTTGCTTGATTTCCGCTGAATTAGAATTTTATTTTGAACACACTACTAACGGTATGAAAGACTTATTCATTAGAAACTAATTGGGCAGGTAGGCCCATTAAATATGAACCAGACTAGTAGTGAGATGGTTGCGGTTTCAATTCCTGCCATAGTATTTGGTCAGTTGTACTACAACGGTCTGAGGGTCTAAGTTGATTTTGTTAGGTAAATTAACTTAAATTATTGGTTGTAATTGTATTTACTTATCATATTTTGTAAATAAATATATAAATAATATTTATTGAAATTTTACACTTTAGTGAAAATATTCAAAAGAAACCCCAAAAAATACAAAAAAAAATGCCCAAAACATTGCGTGTGGTTGTGTTTTATAAAAAGTTTTCAAGACATTCTTCATTTAGTATTTTCGGGTCAATATTCCAGCGATCCCCTTTCGCACCACCGCACAGTGGGTGAAAATCGTTTTTCATCGCCTAACAATCTATTACTTTTGCACCGATAGAGATATTTTTGCAATTTATATTTTGAGAGAGTGAAGATTTCTTAATCTTTAATTTTATTAAAATCGGCCTAGCAGTTGTTGAGAAATTTAATGTTATTATTTCTTAAGAATCACCTGACAATTTAAAATTTCCTCTAAGAAAAATAGTACTTTAAGCCATTTCAATAAATTTTTTATATTAGAATGCGACCATAAAAAATTTTCGGTAAATTTCTGCAGGATGTCTCTTATTCCCTGTGTTTGTTTTGAACTTAAGGCGAATGGACATTTCAAGCTTATTATTCTTAAATTGTTCAAATATTTTTCAAATTTTTCAAAAAAAAAAAAAAAAAAAAAATTCGAATTTCAACGTACTCTGAGTGTCATGTCTGTTTCAGATATAGTACACAACTAGTATGCCAACTGAAGAGAGCGTTCTCAATTTTTTAGTTCACCCCTCGCACATATACGTTCTGTGTGAAATCAACACACATAAAAATAACAACAACAAAACAACATTTGAAATTTTTCTATTTAAAATTTTGCACAATATAATATTTTGGTTTAATTTTATGACACAAACACATAATTAATAATTGTTCCCAATACAGTTTGTTCATTTGCTTTTGCAAAGTGTTTTTATTTTTCACAAACTTAAAATTTTTAAATTAATAATTTTGACACTATTTTTTTCTGTTGTTAATATAATTAAAGCCAGCAGAGTTGCATTTTGTGGTATGAAAATAATATTTGAAATCATAAATCATTTAAATATTTTCCGATATTGCAGAATAAAAATTTTACACACATTGTTTTTAACAGTTTATAATTATAAATAACATTAAATAAATTGAAAATTTATTGAACTAAGAAAGTTATATTTTAGAAAAAAATTGTTGCCACATTCTATACGATCTCATGCAACTATGTTTAGTGGTTGAAATAGTTGTATATACCAATACATTTGAAAAAATCTTACTAATAAAAATATGAGTTAGGTACCACTGACATTTGAGTTATGTGCCTGTCAAAGAGTTGGCATACTAGTTGTATACTACGGTTTAGACTATGCGACATAACCCAGCAACAGTATTCGTATTTTCTTCCCTCGAAAACTCCTATACACAGAAAGATGTTTATTTTCTAAAGTAATGAATTTCGTTGCTTAAAATAAGAAAATCCATAATAATTTCTTGATTTTAACTTATTTCGTTTTCTTAACCCTTAAGTGTTTAGCTCGGCCTGACAAGGAATTTTTTGACTTTTTCCAGTTTTTTCATATAAGTATTAAATATATTAGAACGAAACTTTATGTATTCCTCAATCAAAGTGTTCTTTACAAGAAAATGAGAAAAAAGTATAAATTTAAACACCATGGGCGTGGCAGTTTGCCTAATGAAAATTTTAAGCATATTGTATCCACCTGGGCCTGGCCAAGACCTGCCCTATTAAATATGTACTTTATTAAATAAAATCAAAACGAAATGTATCAAAAAGCATACGCGACACATACAAATTCTGTCTTTACTTTAATTTCGAAGAATAATTCTAGTTGACAACAAAATATTCTTGCTACAGCCATAAAACTCCATACATATAAAAGTAGTCCCAGCCAGGCCCAGGGGTTCGTCAGTGCAAGTTTTTTCGATAGCCCCAAAAAACTCCATACAAATTACAAGGGGTCCCTGCCAGGTGCAGTTGGCAGTTTGTGTCCCACAAATTAAGTGTCTACTTAAGATTTCAATAAAGAAACATTTTGCTTTAACCAAACCACACACCCAGAGAAAAAACATGTTTATATATGGTCACCTCCAACAAAACTATTTTTAAATAGAATTGTAAGCATATTATGATTAATTTAACCAAATTATTGTCATCGACAGCCATATTATGGTTAAATTACTCCTGCATCAAGTAGGCACAACCATATTATGGTTGCCTCCAAACATATTTTGGTTAATAATAAGACCCCTTTCAGACAAGCAAAGTTTACTTTGCAAAGTCTTGAATTTATAGAAGAGAAGGGAAAAGAGAATAGCGGGGGAGTACATACTTTGCTGTACTCACAAATTCGGTTTGTCTTTCCTTCGTAGATTATACCTGAAGTTGGCTGCAACCTTATATTTATATACAGCGTTACCAGAATCTTTGGAATGAAAATTGTCATATGGCGAAAGAAATCATATTTTGAAGAGGAAAATCTTAAATTTTTTTTCTAAATTTAAATTTTTTAAAACAAGGGCAAAATAGTTAGAATTATTAATTTTTTATTAAAACATACTTTTTATTATTTAAATTGAAATACATAAAAACATAATTCATCAGTATATGAAACTTTATAAAAATACATTTTTTCTTTTCACAAATATTTTTTTTTTATCAATATTCTAACTGCCTATTTCCTATGTGCGAAAAAATTATTTACTTCGTGCAAATACATTTAAAACAAAAACAAATTCTAAAGAAAAATGTAGTAGTTCGAAAGAAGGAATTCTTGGAAATAGATTAAAATATGCCTTTTTTAATATTTTTTATGTCCAGAAATAATGATGCAATTTTGTGTATTCTAGATACCGGGTACAAAAGTGTGCAGCACCAATACACATCAAGCTGATGCAAAACTTCATTGTTTTAAAAATTGACTGTTTAAATAATCGTGTATTTTGTATAAGCAAAATTAAAGTAAAAATCAGAATTTCTAAAAATAAAAATTCATCATTTGAGAAAAAAATCTTTAATCATATTTTTGTTTAAAAAAATAATCCAAAATATGATAAAATCATCATTCTGGCAACGCTGTTTATATATTATATTCAAACAAGAGAAAACAAAAATTTTTCAAATTAAGCTTTGTGTGTCTGAGCACGAAACAAAGTTTAAAAGAGAATTCAACAGACTTTGTCAAAATAAACTTTGCCTGTCTAAAAGGGGACTAACTAAAATATGCTTAACACTTATAATAGCATGGTTGGTTTTCAACAATAGCATGTTGCTCTTGGAAAAGAGGAAAATACTATTGTTAACTTAAAAACAAATTATTGTCAAATTTAACCATAATGGTTGCAAATATTTGTTGACAAATATTTTTTTTTTTTTGATAGCTTAAGCAATACAAAAGTAAAAAATAATTTCAAACATTTGTGTATGAACTGGAATTTTACTTGAAAATAGGACATAAATTAAAGCTGGATTCCAGCAGTATTTAAAGCACTTGAATTTAGCAAATTTATATCACATCCAACTTAAAAAACCGCATATTACCTTCCTGAAAATTTGTAGGGTACATTTTCATAACTTTTGTGACATTTTTAGCTTTTGGTGACATTTATGGATCATAACAATTTCAATAAATGATAAACTTTTGAATAAAGTGATTCTATTGTAATTTTTTTTGTGTGCTCCAAACACAATCTACATGAAACGAACTACTTGAACACCATGAGGGACTTTAGAGAGTGGATAAGTGTATGTTTGTGTGCATGCGATTTTTGATGTAGTCGAAATACCCTGGGGTATCAATTTACTAAAACAATTT
Source organism: Pollenia amentaria (assembly GCA_943735925.1). Lineage (NCBI taxonomy): Eukaryota > Metazoa > Arthropoda > Insecta > Diptera > Polleniidae > Pollenia > Pollenia amentaria. The sequence continues at coordinate 177,090,306 of OX031007.1, read as the reverse complement.
GATTTAATTTAATTTTTTTTTTTTTCTTATTTCTTGCGCATTGTATTGTACAAATATTGCTTTGTATTTTTGGCATATTTTCGCTATCGAGTTTTGGTTATTTTTATTTATTTATTCATAAATATTTTATGTTATTTTTGTTAAAAAGGGAATACACAAAGTTCTGTTGTATGTCTGGGGACGGAAGAGAATGTTGTTAGTATGTTAAGTGGTCATTTGAAAATGACATATGTTTGTTTATGTTAACGTTGTTATTTTATTTGATTTCTTTCAAATACACTTGGCAAAAGTCTTTCATAGCAGCTTATTTGAAATATGACTTATAAAATATGCTTATGTAGGTAAAAGTTATGGAAAAATACTCTGTAATTTTGTTATGTGTATAAATATAGTTTTGCTTTTAACATGTGCGTCTATAAGTAGTTTTTGCATATATTGGTGAAATTGAAATCAATTAGTGATGATATTAAATTAATTGGATTTGTATTTGGTAACATGATCGTGGCAGTGTTGTAAGAACTATTGTATAAGAAAACAATGGGGCCACATAAGAAGAAAAAAAGTACATATTTGAGTTGTATCTAATTTAAGTTTTGTTTGGATAAACTAAGTGACATACATTGTAACCAAAAATAAAAATACCTAAAAGCCTTTGAAGCAGCACATTTTATAATTAAGGTTGAAAGATTAAAATATCATAACAAAAATTAAATTTAAAACTGATTTTTAAACCCTCCACCACTGGTAAACTATGTTTTTCATTCCGTGTAAAACCTTTTAAGTTTTCGTCTAAGACCTCATAAAGCATAATTATATTCCAGGTGCTTGAATAATTCTTAGTCGATTTAGCTATGTCCGTCTATCTGTCCGTCACTTAAAAACACTTTCGAACCACTCAAAAGAAAAGAACAATATTAGTGTGAAATTTTTCCCTATACCTAGAGTTTTTTTATTCCCGCACTTTTTGGATTCCCGGGAAAGCGGGAAATAAAAATCCAATTCCCGGGATCCCGGGATTCCCGCCCAAAATATTGTATTTATTTATTTACTTATTTCTCTAATGAAACTAATATTTCTTATTGGCTATTAAGCTTAAAAGAATTAAGTCTAGTATCAACTATATAACAAGAACGTAAAAAATTTAAGATTACAATTATTTAAAGACACTTAAGAGGTTATATTGATGCCAATAGGATAATAGAAATCAATAAACGTATAAACATTGTCAAGTTCAGAGCTTAATTGCATAATTAGAATGAAAGTATTAGTCTTACGCGAATAAAAATTAAGGGTGTTTAGGAACTAAAAACTCAACATTACGAAATAGGAATTCTGAAACAATTTTACCGTTTAACAAATTCAGCAGAAAGGAGAAATTTTATTAACTATATATATTTAATTACATATTTTTTTACAATTTTATAGCCCTTAATCAGCAGTGGTGTATGAAGGTATACTAAGTTTTTCATTCCATGTGATATTAAGGTCCCATAAAGTATTTTTATTATTAGTCCTTTATTAATTCCAAGCCGATTTTTCCAATTGGGTGTCAAATTGTTTCTAGATCTTCTAGGCTGTTTGGGATTGAATTCCAGCAGAATCGCTTCAGTTCCAAATGTGAAACTACCTCCCTAAAAACTCAACCGAAACTAACATAAATTTGTGGCGAAATGCACACAAATTTCTACTTTCTACTTTTATCAGACTCAAAATCATTTGAAATGCCGAATATGAAACACAATCTACAAGACAAGAAATAAAATTTCGTGGTGATAGGTCTATAATTTATCATAGACCCAATATAAAGCCCATTCTCAAAAATTAGATTAAAAGCCTTAAACTGTAGAAAATTTAAATATTGTGGTGAAATTAAGTTGGATAAAACAACTAAAGACACAAGTCTGACATAAATTTACTAAAGTTTTAAAAAAAGAGTTTCTTCAAAATTTCCCGGGAATCCCGCAATTAATTCCTGGGAAAGCGTAAATGGAAAACAACTGAAAATCCCGGGAATTCCCGGGACGAGAAATCCCGGGAACAAACTCTACCTATACCCCAAGCAGCGGGGTTGAAATCCAGCCAAATAGGTTAAGTAGATAATGTGTTCTAAACACAAATTCGAAACACCCACCTTAAAAATAGATAACTTAACCCTTTCCGGGTCAAAAATAATTTAAGTCGAGCTTAAAATCTAAAAACTTATATTTAAGGTAATATGATGGTGCTGAGCCAGGAAAAATAGTAGTTTTCATCTTGGCCATCGCCGCTCAAAAATAAAGAAATAAATGCAAACTTTAAATTTGTGTACCGTTCAAGCGCATAGAATCAGAGTCCAATGTAATGTCGAATATATTCGACAAAAATACGGAAAGGGTTAAACTTAAATAAAATAGGTAACAGAATGCACCGATAACACTGAGTTAGTTGAAAGCACAGACAAGCCGGGACACCTGGCGTTTTATCCTAATTCGTATACGCTGAATCAGATGATGTATTTTTCCTCATATTTAAATTTAAGGGACTCATTAGCTTGGTAATTTTTATTTGCTTATCCGTACGGTGGCGATATTTTGTAATGCTAAAAAAAGGACATTTCGAAATGTAGTAACAATTATGATAGTATCAAAGTTATTTTATAGGTAATAAGATAATTCAAACAATATGATACTAACAAGTAGAACTACAAGCAAAACATATACTGTTTTTTTTTTTTTGCAATAAAAAAAACAAAAGACATATGTATACATAGAAATTCATAGATAAAATTATATAAAAGTCTTTAAAACAAAAAATTTTATAATTAAAAATAAAAAATGATAGAATGTATTTTCACTGTTTTTATATAACAATAATTTAAAATCTGCACAGTCCATTTAAAAATTGCACTTTTAATAGCAAAGTGATTCTTAAGTAACAACTTTTAATTAGGACTTTTCCGATTACCCAATAATTATTATCAATTGAAAGTAATTTTTATGTTGGCGGACTAAAGAGATACAAGCTCCATTATATTTTTACCTCCAAAATTTTTTTCTTGAAATAGACAAAATGTTTCATCTCTATTTGATCCACTGATGTATCATCTTTTCTCCACTTCTCACCCAATCACAATGTTACATTTTTGCAAACACACAGCCCTGCCAACTTAGTATGCCAAAATGGTTTTAATAACAAATGGTAAAATCACATCTTCTTTGCGGGCAGTTCAGTTTAATTCAAAGTCCTTTAACGTAAGTGCAGCCTCTGACATTGAAAAGTGTTGTAACTAAAGACTACAAATATATTTATGGAGTACAAAAGCTTGGGTATGTGCCAAAAGTAACCACAATCCAGCACATGGATCATCAAAATAATTTTTGCAATATCATCGGGCACCTTTGTTGAGAGGGAAAATATTCTTTCAATGGTACAAACAATTGTAGAATTCGCTCTTACGCTGGCATTAATGACGTGTTTTCCGGTATTGATGTTGAAATTTTGGGGTTTTGGAAAAAAACTTATAGTTTTTGAGTTTAAAGAAAAAAAATGCATAATCTAACAAAAGGACAATTCACTCAAAAAAGGATAATCTACTGTCCTTCTTTTTGAAAAATATCTCAAAGGACATCGTATCAAAAAATGACAAATGGTTACCGTACTTATCCGTGAAGCCGCTTGTTAATAGAATCACATCATCTGCATATATCAAGACCCATAGTTTTTTGAAAGTCTACCAATTCAAGCCTAATTTTTCATATACAATATATTGCAAGAAAAGGTCTTTTTAAAAAAATTTAATTTATATAGCAGTAATATTTAAAAACCCAAACTATGTTTTTAAACCAAAAGTTAATTTTGTTTGCAAAAAAAAATTATCTTTTGAACAAATTAGAACAATTCTCTTCCCAACCAAGAAAGCTCACAAATGCCTACAATGTAACGGAAAAAAAGGAAGACACATAGAGAAAAACACCTCCAGTGATTATCACTATTTATAAATCTAACACTCTTTAAAGCGTTTCACACAAAACGTGCAAATAATAACACCATCTCTTACTAATGATCTACGCCATGTTAATACCGCGCTAAAAACATCAAGCAATACCAGCAAATAAATAAAAACGCGTAAATACTTTAACATACATACGTAAACCCAACTACCACAACAGTTTAATGCTAAGAAACTACCATTTTTTCAAACAATTTAAGAGACTCACCAACTTTAGACATCAACGTTGTAGACATCGCTGTAGTCATCATCATCATTATCATCGAGCTGCCGCAAAAACTACAAAAACAAAAAAATTAACATTAAAACATAGAAATGGCAGTAAAACATTAGTTAATGCTCTATGGCTCTTGCTAAGTAAAGAGCTTCCATTGCGTTTTAGCTCATCGAGTGTAACTACTTGCACTACTGTTAAAAGCCATATTGTACGTTTACACTAATTGGCGGACAACAAAAATTTAAAACTACAGCTACAACAACGGCAACATACAGCAGCAGTGTATCCTAAGCATTTTCGCATTTTCAGTTCGAATAGAAAGAAAGAAGAAAAAAACATTTTGCGCTCACACACAAAAGTTTCTATACTTTTCGGTGATTATTATCGTTGTCATTGGGGGAAAATGTCTTGAGTTAGAAAGGTGGTAGTAGCAATTTTATTTAAACGTGAACCATGAATATGGGGTTTTTAAACAAATTAACGAAATTGTCGTCGGTGGCAGGAAATAAATGTTTTTTTATTTCTAGTTTCTTTGTTAAAATGCGTGTGGACTTTTATTAGCACACAATTTTTATTTGCGGTTTGCGCTGCTACATGTGTTTTTTTGGCTCTGCAGAAAAAAAAACTTTGAGTGCATTGTTTTAAGATGCTAAAAATGTACCGAAAGAAATAAAGCTCATATTAATTTTAAGAAAACTATACATATATAAGAAACTATATTTAGAGAAGAATGGTACTTAGTTAAAAATGGACTAGTATCCTATACAAACTAAACAGGTACTATTTTTGCTTAAGGGTTTGCTTACAAAGTCTTGCATTTCATATGGTCAGTTTCCACATTGAAGCAGTCGTTTTTTGATACAAAAACTGATTTTTCAAAAGTTTTACAAATTGATTTAATCGATTCTTGTAGTAAATCTTATATAAGTTTATATATAAGTTTATTTTGTTAATTTCCTTATCGATCAATCACGATCACACGGAACTTTATACTACTTTCTGGCATGCTACGTTTTGTTTTTAACATATGAATGAATATATTTTACTATAAATAGAAAATTTTTTCAGTGTACTATTTTCAAACACCAACAATTTTACATACAGATACAATGAACCTCTAAAAAATAGATCACAATAAAAATCATACAATTTCATTTACCGTTATAATGGCAACATGTTATGCCAAGTTCAATAATAAAAGCATCACTTAACATTGAGAAAATGCCTACAATTCAGGCAAAAAAAAAATCGACGACAACATTTTCATATTATTTTTGCCAACAACAGATGTCTGTGGTGGAGCTGTTGCATCCACAGCTACAGTATTTAACGTATGCTTCCAACTTTAAGTATTAATGCGTTTTTATAAAGATGAACTCATAAACGCATTTTTGTATATAGACAAGAAACTTTTTCTGTATTTTTTTTTTACTTCGATCTAACCACATGTACGCTGAAGTTGTGAAACCACACAAAACTTTTGTGTGTATGAACACAAAAAAACCCCACATATAATTTTCTTTAATCTACAGCTTCAAATCAAATTATAAATGGAAAACAAAAGACAAAATGTGAAGATGAGAAGTACAGGAGAAATATTAATTCCCTTAATAAAGATTAATACAGTGGGTTTGGAAAGGTAAGATGAATAAATAGCACATATATCGGACAAATGACAGAGATCGTGCTCGCTTACTTTTATCAACATTTTCTGGTTTATTAATACAAAATGGCGAGAATATTCCGTTATTCAGTCTTAACATTTATGTCAACAGCTTCATACCTGTGTATGTCTTGAATTTTAAAAACGCTGTATCTCTGCAAGTGGCTATCATATCATTCTGAAATTTCATGATATCCTCACAAAAACTGCTGTCTAAAATATTCTGATGTTTGAGCAAAGTTGGACAAAAGACCAACGACGTGGTAATTTTTTCATTCCTACCATACCCGGGTATGTATATGAAGAAATAAAAAATTTTAAATAGCATTGCATGTTTATTTCATAAGATTTAAGAGTTGTACAAGTCTGCTAAAACTACCATTATTTTAAGTTTTCCTGCATAAAAAAAAATTAAAATAGGAAAAATACAAAAAAAAAAAAACAACAACAAAAAAGAAATATACTTAGCAACGTGTGAATTCGCATGTAAAATGTGTTTGCATACCCGGGTATGCTTGCTGTTGACGTAAGTATAATTTTTCAGCTGCTGACATAAAGGTTAAGCAGCAAAGCATAATCCAGTGGTGTTAAATCGTGCTGTAGGCAAAACGACACAAACCAAAATCGTCGAAAGCAAAGTGTGAAAAATCTACCAAAAGAAACATCGCCCAACGTAAACGAAAAATGGCCCAAAAAATAAATATGGAAATTATATTCAAAAATGATGAAAGAAGCCCAAAACATAATTAAAACTCACCCAGTTTTTATTAAATAATTCTTACAAAGTAGTTTCAATCATACATATTTATTTGGATTGGGGTTGTATGCCCAAAATCCCGAATTTTCAAAATACCGAAGAAGGTGTTTGTTATACCAAAGACGAGGAAATTCTTACCGTTATTTTTTACTATCTAATTAAGGAATTTGTCAAAGTAAGAAAAGGAAAGATCGACCAAAAATGTTTCTAAACTATGGTAAAAGTGAATTATTACCCAAAAATTACAAAAAATCGCAAAAATTGGTTATATTTCTTAAGCAAAATCAGCCAAATTTGTTTATAAAATTTTTTTTGGCGATTTTTCACACATCGCTTTGGATCATTTTGCCTACAGCCGTTAAATCGCATAATCGGGCGTCAACTTAATAGAGCTGCAAAACATTTGATAGTATAATTGATTGTTTTATTATTGGCGGGCTATCAATCGGCTTTTTTCGATAGCGATATTACCGGCAATTAAATATCAAAAGTACAGTCAGTGTCAAAAGGAAGTGTACAGCGATCAGTTCAACATTTATAAGTCCGTAAATGTTAAAAGGGGGAGAGAACAAAAAAACCTGTTTTAATTTTTTTCAAGTGTATTCAGTACTTGTTTATTTAAATAAAAAAAAAATTAGTCATTTATTTCTTGTATCTGCTAATAGTACTGCTAATTTCTCCCAAAGATTTACCACTAAACTACGAGTTTTTACCGTAGGCTCCTTACCCATGTTGACTTTTAGTTATACATCGAAATTCTTGACTTGTTATTGATCAATATATATAGTAGAAATAATTGAACATAAGTAATATGAATGATTTTAGCGGTTATTTTACCGTTAAAACACTGGAACATTGAAATAATATGAGAGTGTACACTTTTTTGATGCGTAAAATAAGGCGTTTTTTTGAGATTAGTGTTTATTTGAAAATGGAGAAGAAATAAATGGCATTTTTTTGTATTAAGACAAACAAGTACTGAATACGCTTGAAAAAAATTAAGACAGTTTTTTTTGTACTCTTCCCTTTTAGCATCTACGGACTTATAAATGTTGAACTGAACGCTTTACACTTTCTTTTGACACTGACTGTATATACGAAAACGACTAGATATAGTCAACGTCACAGTTGTAACAAGTATTGTTGACAAGGGGTTCAAATTAGCTTCCCGAATCGGGCGACTGCTAAGTAATAACTACCAACGACTTCCAATGGTTTTTTTTTTTTATTTAAAAAAAAAACTTTTTTCTTACTAAGAAAATAAAAATACGTAATAATCGGCCTTCTTCTGAAAATCACATGATGTCAAACCATGTGCTTTTAAAATCATAAATGTGAATTTGTCGTGTTCTGAAAATAATTCCATTTTTGTGTTTCGCGGTATGCATTCGGTAATTCAAAAGCACAGAGACACATAAAAACGGATCATAAAAATATCACACGAGTGCTTTGATTTAAATTAAAGTGATTTTCAGAACATACCTGAATAATAAAATTATATTAAGAAAAGTATAATACATAATTTTATTATAATAAGAAGTTAATAGTTCAACAATTATGAACAAGTAAAAAATAATAATATACAACAATTTTGCACTTTGCAAATAAATTTTTTTTTCTTGTATAAATTTAAAAAATAAGTTAATGTGTATTCAGACACAGAACAGTTATTTTACACAAATCCTACGATTTATGTTTCGTGCAGAGGCAAATGTTAAAGTATAAACGTAGAATTGCGGTCAAAGTCAATATCGCAATTTAAAAGTAAAAAAGTGGCAACTTCATAAATCGAATGCCGTAATTTGGCCCCTAAATTTTAAAAAATTATGACTTGAAAAATTTTTTTCTTAAATCTTTCAAGTAAAAAACGTGTTAAGTCAAAAAAAAAAAAAAATTTTGAGTCTTGGATTGGATTTAACACAATTTTTTACTCCGTCGTTTGGAATCATTAACTTAAGTCTGCCACAACTGCTTCCAATCATAATCATTTACTCATTATGAAATAAGTCAATCAAAACATTTCCTTATAACTTATAATTTAACATTAAGAGAAACTATAGTTTCTGACTTAACACATTTTTGGCAAACTTCAAAGAAATAATTTCATTGTTTTGGTGTGACATATGGCACCGTTATGGAAAGCCATGTTTCGTTGGTATTACTTTTATTATTAGTGGGCCATGTGATTGTTTTGCGGATAGCCTTATATTTTGAAAACGTCGAGAAACTGACATGTTCGGTTTTTCTTAAACACTGCGGCTCACAGTTACGATGATTCACTAAAGTTAACTACGTGCTGGTATTAGTATTCTAAAATACGGTCTCAAGTAGGCGATTGTGATGACTGATAATATCACGCATTTTAAAAAAAAAATTACAAATCCACTATACTCATAGCAGTTTTTTATATTTAGTTCGACTTTTGAGCAAAAGATTTTACTTCTGGTTTGTCAACAAGGTAAATTTCAAGACTGTCATGTTACTCCAATATGCCCCCGTTGAAAACCCCCGCTAGTTGTTATATTATATTGTTTATCCCACTGTTTTCTTTTATTTCACCTCTGGAGAAAACTGGAGAAAATCATTGCACTCAAATATTAACAGTAGTTAAACAAATAAATAAAAAAAAATTAAACTTAAATAGCTATGAAATATCGTATCGGTTTTGAAGTTTTTTTCAAATATTTTTTTTTATTATTTTCTTCTTCTCTCTTCTTATAATCATTGTTTTGAATATGGTTTTAATAAAACTATAAAAAAAGAAATAATAATGGTGCTGCAAAGATGAAATAGAAGAAATAAGTACAATTTATATAAAAAAGTTCATTTTTTATTTTTAAATTAGTGCGCGTGATGATGGTGTTTAGATATTAAATGTTACTTGTTGTTTGGCAGTTGTTATTTGTAATTGTATTTTAAATATATTTCAACTTAAGGAGAGAAAAAACTTTCTTTTTATTAAAAAAAAAAAAAAAAAAAAAACAGACAGACAAATAAATAAAATGTGATGATATTAAATTACAATAAAATACCTATAAACTGAAAATGTAGGGTCGTTTTCTGTAAAAAAAAAGTAACAGATTAAAATGCGTTTAATGGAGTCTGAAGTAGAAGACATGGCTAAGGCAGCCTTTAATATTTCATATCAAGATGAAGGTGAACAATTGTTTGAGAAATTAACTTTAAGAAAACAATTCATAATTGTATAAAAAACAAATATTTTATGAACTTACTTTTTAATGACATGTCACGGTTTCTGTCCAATTCTTACAATAACTCCTTGTAATTTGTGTTGACATGGTAAAAGGTTGAGAAAGTCTTCTTAATATTAAGAAAAGGTTAAATAATGTACGAAGATTTTTCAAAACTTTCTTGCAAATTGTTTACATTTTAAAAATATTTAAATATTAGTAATGATACAGCTTAAGAATTGGCCTTTCCAAAACCGTTAAGAGTTTTAAATCGGTTAAGAATTGCTGAAGTACTATCAAAATATATTTGTGCTATTTAGATATTTACAATTGACGTCCTTTTTAGTATGGCCTACAATTCACTTCTCATTATTTGTAGACATACTCTTGAGTGGTGCAAACTTAGCGTTTATTGAGGTACTTGAAACGCGATTAAAAATTATTACTGGGCTTGATTCCGGCCATTCAAATCCTGCATAGATCACATCAAAAGACTTCGTATAATCCTTAAGCAGTCCGCCGAACTAAACTTTGAAAAGGCATTCGCCACCCAGAGAGACAACACACAATATGGAGCGCGTTGCCTGTATTGGTGTATCACTCAAAAGTATTTCTCTAATATAATCCTTGTATAAAGATGTTAAATGCCAAGCCATTCACGACAACGCCTTGGGCAACAATATCAACGTGATTACTAGTAATCATCAAGGATGCATACCAGGAGTAGGTTAACGGCAGTCGATCACAGACATAACTTACTAGGTTAATATAAAATCAAAGAGGATAGAATGGAGACAATTCGTTGTGGATCTCTGAATTCATGAATTTCGAAAAAGGGTTCATTTACAAATTTTTAGGAATTGAGTTCTTTGCTCTTTTTGGAGGAATACACATAGACCGACATTCCGTTAGAAGGAAGAGTTTATAGATAGTCCTTTCCATAGCAATGAAAAACAGGTAATTTTTTAAAATGAATTTCGAAAAGGGCTCTTCTCCATATTTATTTAGAATAATAAATATTTGTGTTTTAGTTAGTAATGGAAAAAACCTTGTTTTCAAAATGTTTACAGTAAGAGGAAAATTTTGGATATGCTGTCATTAGGTAATAAAAAATTATATTTGATTAGCGTATCAGCAGAAAAATAAAAAAAAATTAATTTTGAAAATTTGAAAATGAGTGAAGTGAATCCAGCTGCCCCGAGGATTATGATATCCAGATTGCCAATTTCCAAAATGATTATGAAGACATTCTGCAATGGTCAACCGACATGTATTCACAGGCAGATGTAGAAGAAGATTTCTAATTCATATGTTAATTTTGATGAAATATTTTCGTTTTTGTTATTTTATGAATGTAGATATCGTCACCTAAAGTGACGATATATATTTTCTAATTTTTAATCTTAATAAACAGATGAACATTTACCGATATGTTGTTGTTGTTACTTTATAATAAAAAGATTGCGCTAAAAATGGTGTTAACATTTATTAAAATTTTCGAATTAATAACGTCCCAATAAAAAATTGTGCTTCCAACGAAGCAGGTTTGTAAGGGAGAAACGTTAAAATTTCGCTTACCATATCGCTTACGGAAGACATGAATTTTATATGGCGAGTTCCCACTTTGAAGCAATACATTTTTGGCATAGAAAGCGCTTTATTCTGCGCATATAAAAATTGGTGAATGTAACGATGAGCTTTGCACACTGAATTTTTTGTTACCGTTATTCTTTAATATGCTCCCTTACAAACCTGCTTCGTAGTAAGGGAATGTCGTGGCTCTTCAAATGTTATATATTTATTTTTAAATTTATTAAGAATTCGTTCAATTACTTTATTGCATCTCTGTATGTCTTATTGCGTAGCGCATAAGTGTGTGCTTACTTTTTAAAATGTACCATTAGTGCTTCGCAAACTAAAAACATTTTTTACTGGGGTATTAGTTTAAACTTTTATACCATAAACAAAGGCTTACAATTTTAGGAAAAAGCTCTGCTTCAAAAAGTCATATGGTTTATAAGGTTTATAGTTATTTGTATCTCCTGAACACTTTGTTATTTTGTAGCTGAGCCCTTTTCGAAATTCGTGATTCAATTATACAGAGGGATATTGAAAATCCATAGAATAAGGACTATTTTGAAAAATTAGTTATTAAATTAAAAATTTTTACAGGTAGTTTTGACTAGTATTTAAAGCAATTTTTTTATTATTTATTAATAACATTATCTTAAACCACTTACGACTTCAATCAATGTTGGAAGAGTTCCAACTAATTGTAGTGGGGAATGTAAGAAAATATAAACTTACTGTTTTATTGTTAGATGTTTGTTTAAGCTTTGATATCGTTGCAAATAAGACTTTTTGAGTGTTTGTAAATCTCATTCCCTCTATAGTCTTATTTGCTGTAATTTTTGGCTTTTCTGAAATTTTTGGGGAACCGTTTCCTGGGGGCAAATTACGGCATTCGATATCGATCGAAATTACAATGCAATCGGAATGTGAATTTCGATCGGTATGGTATGCCGTAATTTGGCCCCTGATTATCTGGCCTAAGCAAACAGTGAAATGCGCATAGAATAAATTTCAACAATAAATTTCAGTATTTTTATCAAGAATAAAAATAGGGGATTAAGCACAACAAAAAAAAAATCATTTAATTTTTTAATAAGTTTATATTAAAATACTTGCTGTTAGGTCCCGGTGCTGCTCGGAATTTTCTAAATAAAAATAAAAAATTTAATAATGGAGAATTTTGTTTATAACTTGAACCCAACGCTATCTAAAGGTTCTAAATTTCATCAGGAAACTTATTTTTGCTTAATAAATATATTTTGTGAATTTCAGCCAAATCGTACCATAAATAAAAAGAAATTAATATCACGACAACACCGCCACCTATCGGGATTAAACTTAAGATAAAAATAGCTCCCGACTAAAATAATTTATTGTCCAAGTTTGGTGTCAATCGGTGTAGCGGTTCTCAATTTTTAGGAGCACATATACGGCACAAACGTCTTTATATATAGCGGATATCCGTCTTGTGCTACTACGTTCCACCTTCTAGTAGTCCCATTTTTTAAAAAATTCATAGCTTATGTGTGTATCTAAATAGGGATCTATCTATGTTTAAAATTTTAATTAAATCTCTTAGATTGTTTCGGAGAGCCAGAAATTTTGCTTTACCTCCTCTGCTGTAATCATATTATTAGCTGATGTGTCCATATAAGTAAGCATCTATCTATGTTTTAATGTCATTACAATCTGCGAGGTAGTTTCGGAGAGGCAAATTCCCCCACCACCTCTCGTGTCCATATAAGTAAGTAGGGATCTATCTATGTTTTAAATTTCATAAAATCATTCGAGGTCCTCGTTTTGGAAAAACCATCTTCACCACCCGTCGTGGTCCTATTTTTAAAAAAATTTATTGATAAAGTGTCCATATATGTAGAGATCTATCTATAATTTGTATTTCATTAAAATCTATGAGGTGATTTCAGAGGGGTAGAAACTTCCCCATAACTCCCCGCGTGAAAATTACCTTCCAGAGTCTAAAGAGGATATAGAAATATTTTTTGTATTTTATATATATAGACAGATATAGATATTAAAATGACAATCGGGATATTTATTTTATTTTTTTGTATAGAAAAATAAGGATTTTCCTTTAATTTATTTAACTTATACAATGTAAATTTTTTTAAACTTAAAATAAAATTCTGTAAATATATATATTAAGCTCTTTTAAAACAGTTTAGAATATGCTAGCCATCTTCTTTTATATAAGAATATGGCAATGAAAGTTTTGCTCAGTTATAAAATACTCCATTTTAGAGAAAAAAAAACTAAGAGTATTAAGTTAAGTGTGAATATACCGTTATTTTTTATTTATAAGATCGGTAATTGGAAAATTTATTTTCGAAAAGTTATGTTACAATGGGGCTTAATTATCTGTATAAATCAACAGAAATATTTTTAGATCGGCTTTTTCAATATTTTTATTAAAAATTTGAATTTTTGCATAATGACTACTATTACGAAAACATGCTTGGCATGAGTAAATAATATATGTATATTATATTGGCCGAAACTTAAAAGCCCTTTAGGTGGACCGCCCCATCCCATGAAACAAGACGAACTTTTATTTTTGATATCGGACCATCCATTTAATATTAACTAACATATGATATAAGACACCTACAAATCAAATAAAAACAATGAAGAAGGAAAGGATTTATCAGTTTAATCGCATATCAAGAGTTTTACTTAGTACTCGTATTATTTTCTATTGTCAATATACTCATACAAGAATAAACTTGTATAAATTGTATGTGTGTGTTTGTGTATAAAGAAAAATTTTTTTTTCTTTTACTGTAGGTTTAAACCTCAAGAAACCTTATTTTTTTTTTTTGTCTTATTATTTGTTAATTTTTTAACGAGGCGAATTAAAAAAAAATCCCTCCAAAAAAACTTTCCAAGACCCGAAACAAATCAAACGACAACAACTGCTACGATGACGACGCGAGAGCGCAAAAAACTGGAGATCATTTGATGATAACGTGCGCATTTGTTTGTCACGATATTGTTTGTATTAAAAACGCTTTTTTTTTGTTTTGAAAGCGATTCAATATAAAGCAACAATAATAACAAAAGCTATAACAACAACTATAAAAAATAATATCAACAATATAAGAAACAGCAAAAAGTGTATATAAAAAAAAAGATTTAAATTCACGTGGTAAATCGCACCTTCCTTCTAAAGTTAAGCAGCAAGCAAAACAACAACAAAAAACAACAACAATATGAAAATCTAACAACATTGAGATATTAAGATAGCAAAAAAACATACCCTTTTGTAGCTGCCTGCTGCTGCTTAGTTGAACTAATAAACCTTAACGAAAGAAGCCCTAAAACCTTAAGCAAAATCGCATTTATAAAGTTTGTTACCATTTCTTCTATTAAGTTTAGAGCGTAGATTAGCAGCGTATATATTAAAAAGTCGTAGCATGGTAAACATTTAGTTGCAATGGAGAACAACCTTTTATTCAATAAAGACTGTAGATATAATAAATCAGAGGGATATAGTTGACCGTGCCAAATATTTTATATCCACCACCATTATTTCTAATAACACATCAAAATACTGTAAAACATATTTAAAAGAATAATTGCGCAATTTTAATAAATAAATATTTAACAATTAGAAACTTAAGCTGCGGTCACACTTGCCAAATATTTGACGAAAAATGGGACCAATAGGTATACCAAAATATAATTTATTGTAATTTCAAAATCTATTTTGTTTATAATACCCCATCTTATATAAGACAGTTTTTTGCTATGTCTAGCTGTATAATTAGTTTTATTTTGTAATATTAAGACCATGTTAAATAGCATTTACTTTTACCAAAAGTAGTGGTAATGCTTATTTTGTCAAATATTTAATAAGTGTAACCGTAATTTTAACATTTGTTTAAACTGGCGCTTCCTCGATTTTACTATACATATAAATATTGCAATATAACACATACAAAGCTTCCCGTACAGCACCTGTAACGCTGAAACAGAACACCGGGTGATACTTTGTAAAGGAAATAGGTGAAGTGTAGCAACGATTTTGTATGGGTTCAATTTTAATGCCAAAGAAATATTGTATAAAAATAAAAATAATTTGCAAAATTATTTTGTGGCCGTTATCGTGCCAAAAGTTTTGTGTCGGGCGGACATTTGTATGGAGCTAGATACAAAAAAAGTGGATTTAGAGAGTACAATTTCGGTAATTAGTACTAAATTTCGCGGCTCAGGTTCACTTTAGAGTCGAAATTCTTATTCAGAAGCAGATTGGTATGAAAGGAAGGTGGAGTAATTTGACACGTTTTCGGTACCAAAATCTTTTTTATAAGAAAAAAAAAGATATTTTTTGTTTAACGTTGCCGCTGTCAAAACGCGCTTTCCCTGGGGGACACTTGTTTACTAAACCCATATAGTAAATTATTGACAGCAAACCATAATTAATATAAAGAAAGTGTCACAACATATATGAAATCATGAAATATTAGCAATTTTTTGGCCCATGATAATTATAGTGAAGATAAGCCATTTTTTAACAATATGTTAGCATGACGTACATCCAACGAAACCAAAAAAACTTTTTTTTATTATTGAATCTTTCTTGTCGAAATTTACATTATGTATTCAAAGCTTCCCAGTGGTAACTATTGAAGGGACCGCAAGAGGCAGGCCTTTTTGAAGGCCTCTATACTTCCTTTCTAAAAGATTCGCTTTGTATGATATCCTGCCTTAAAAGTATGCCTTCTAGAAGGTATAGATTTCCTTTTGAAAGACCTTCCAAAATATTTAGTACCCATTCGCTACTCCTATCTTAGAGAAGGAAGAAAGGAAGTTGTTTAGTTTTATTTTTATTTTTAGTGAACTTCCTTACTCCCTTCTTTGGGAAGGGAACGAATTTCTTATTATAGGGAGTGTAGAAGGGCTTGCTCTCAATGACAACCTGTGTAAAAAATAAATAAGTATGGAATGCGGTGAGGAGCGCTTGTGTCTGCCAAAAAAGGTCTTCTATAAGGCCTCTTTACTCATTCTTTTTTGCCGCTGGGTTAATCCTAATTGTTATTTATTAGTTATTACCAAGGTAACCGCTAATGTACTGGCGTATTTTGCATTTGGATCTACACCTACATCCATATAAAGTCCAGCTCACATAACAACACGGTGCCACATGCCACACAACTCGAGCGAATATGGCTTTATTGCAAGAGACATTTCCTTGCCGTGTAATTTCTTGTCGTGGCGACATCAACTGGCCACCTAGATCATGCGATTTGATACCATTAGACTTTTTTTGTGGGGCTACGCGAAAGGCCGTGTTTATGCAGAGAAATCTTTAACTTTTGAGCACTTAATAACCAACATTCGTCAAGTTATGGCTGAGATACCGCCCAATATGTGTCAAAAAGTGGTAAAAAGTTACCTCAAAAGAATCAATGCTTGCAACACTTCGCGTGGTGGTCATTTAAATGATATAGTGTTTCACACATAATGTCAACGTTCAAATTTTATAATAAAAAAGAAATTTCATGAAAAAAATATTGCATATGTGTTTTATTTACGTTTACTTTTGAAACCGCTAAATGGATAACCCTATAAAATGGGCACAAAAACACTATTTCAGAGGAAAGTTTATATGGGATCTATGTGAAATTATAGACCGATTCTCACCATTTTTAATTAGCAATAAGAATTTATGTGCACAATAATCGGCAGTTTGACAAATACTTCGCGCACAATATTTACATGGTCAGCCAGCCATCCAGTCGGATGGATGTATGTCGGTAGATCGACTAAGTAAGCGATTCTAAGGCGATAGGTATACTAGGAACGACATTTTCAGCTGCTGCACACATCAGCACAAACGCATAATATTCCCTTTACCATTGTAGTGTGGGTATAAATGTAAATATTTTTATATAATTAGCAAACTTTGCTATCAAGTTTTCACTACTCTGATATATAAGATTACCAATAAAGAATGAAACGCTAAAAAATGCGTGTTTATTGATTTTGTTGTTTTATCGATGATAATGGCCCCTTAAAGGCTAAAGGGAACATAAAATTAATTTTTTTCTAACCTTCATAATTAAACGAGTATATGCTCTGCTAACTAAAAAGCATATGACGAAAAAATACACATAAATTTACAAAAGGGTTTCAATAATATCGAAAAAAAGAATAATAAAATGAAAACAATACAAAACCCATTTCTTAAGCTTTAAGTTTTATACAACATATTTTCGCCTTTTTTTTTTTTTTTGCTTTATTTCGTTTCACTAGCTGCTGATGATCTAATTTGGTAACAATTGTGTGTCGTGCATCTTTGTTTATTCACTCACTCGTTACGAAAGAGGTAGATATTTTACGTTTTGACGATCATGTGTGTATTTAAGATCTATTTTGAGTATGTATGGTACACATGCATACATTCAACTATATTGAATATTGAACATATATAGTTTTTTCTTCTTCTTCTCAATTTAATAGCTAATATGGTTGATTTGCGATCAATTGGTTTCGATAATGAGTTTAGCGCACCCATTTTAAGAAACTTGGTGTAATCTTTTATTTTTTTTTTTTAAATATTTTCACCAAAAAGAAATAAAACAAATGGAATAGAAAACAAAGACCATAAAGAAACTTTAGGGTTCTTCATTGTCAGCACTAAGACTTTTTTTAGGCATGTAGTGTATAGTACATGCATATAAGTAGAAGTGTCTTGGTTGGAGTGATTGAGTTTTGTGAATCCAAGTCGATTTTAGGCCATGCTGTATTTTCTTATTTGTTTTTAAAGGAAAAATTCTAATTAGAGTGCAATGGCCAATTTTTTACATCGTATTTAAATGTTATTTATTTTTAAGTTCTATTTAAATACTAAATTAAGTTTTCCAGTACTAATTTGAATGATACTTTCATAGCCTGCGTGGGTTATTTGAAAAATATTTAAGTTTCCATTGCATATAACTTAGCAAGGTGGCCTTAATAAAGGCTTGCCAGATTCAAACTCGCACAATTTTTGTCACTTACAAAAAAAAAATTTTGATTTTGAAAATAGTTGTTGACAATTAAAGACTGATAAGGTTGTTTTCCAGTTCATTAATTTTTTTATATACAAAAATTGTGGGTTCACAAGTTTTCTTTCTGAAAGTCTGAGTCTGAGAACATTCTGTTTTTCTCCCCGCTCTAACCAATAAGGTTTCACTTTCTGAAAGAAAACTTTCAGAGTGTAAGCCCAGACCAAAAGTTTTTTCTTTATAAAAAGTGTTGACTTATGAAAACGCAAGTTTGGTAAATTTTTCAATAAATACACTTAAGCGAAGCAGTGAAATATTTATTTGCTTTTTACACAGCTTTGCTCTAAACAAATTTAAAAAATAATTGCGTGTTTTTTCGGCCTTATAAAGTCTTGACAATACATATTTTTTTTTGATTCTTGACGAGCACTGAAAATTCTTGTAAATCAAGGCCGTCTGTCATGCCTGTCTCAGTATAGCAACAATACAAAAACAACAGGCAAAGCAAAAGCAATCAGCTCTTTCTTTGAGACTACACAGAAAAAATTATCGCCATTTGTTTTCAATTAAACCATTAATCAAAAATTAAATTTGTTTAAATAAAAAATGTAATTAAGTAAATTAAACGTTTACTTATATTAACAACATTACTGTAGAAAATGTTGTTAATATCGAAAAATATTTAATTGATTCTATTTTTACTGTTGCAGATTTAATTAATTTTTTAATTAATATCACAAATTGTTTAATTGAAATCAATTTTTATTTTTTCCAGTTACCTTGTAAATCAGTACACTCATTTATGATATTCAATGTGTTCGAGAACCCAAAAGTTGTCGGTTTACTGATCGGTTAATCTAAGGTTGGCTATTTTCGATTAACGATTAAACCGGTTAATTTCAGTCTATTAACCGATTAACCGATATAACAAAATTTTAAATTTGTTGTAGTATTATAACATGTTTTTTGTGTTTTTTATTAATTGTTTCGTCTCATATACAAAAGGTATGTGTTTAGAAAATATTATTTCATACAAACAAAGAAGGTGTCCAGTGATCTTCAGTTTAAGTACATAAGTGTTTGCTGTCAACAGCTTTCCCAACAGACCAAAACAGAGAAAACTGTAAATGAGTTGTAGAATAAGCTTATCATAAGAGATTTCCTACAACATGACAACAAATATAATTTCAAATGACTTATTCTTGCTATAGTTTTGTAAGTGTTTTTGAGAATGATGTTTCTTTATTTGACGCGTGCCTAAATTTTGTATTATTTTTTTAAAATTTTCAGTCTTTGTGTTTTGTTCGAAGAGTGAAGTGTTTTAAAGTGTTTCAAGCAGTGCACAACTTAAAAAAAGTAATAAAACATTACATAAGTAAAAAACTTTTTGTAAATATGCCATATAAATTTAAACAGAGTATTCGTAAAGAATGTAATCTTATTATAAATTAGAAAAGTATTCTTATAAAAGCTTATTCTATAATTAGACTTCTTAGCTTACATTATATTATAGACAAGTATTATTATCGCAAGGGATCAGTTTTCATTATTAAACAATTTTTAATAAGCCTTTTATAATAGTAATCACAACAGTTTTCTAAGCTTAAGGCTTATGTTAGTTAGTTTACTACAAGTTCTTTGGAATTCGATTTGGTTTGTTGGGGTTTGTTTCACGCACTTTTTATATGTATTTGTTTTGTTATTTGTTTTTTCACATATCTTCTCATATCAATCTTTTAACAGAATTAACCGAAGCAATTAGCAGTTAAAAAATTTAAACAGGACTCTAATGCCACAATGAAATTTTTTTTATACATTTTGAGATTTCCACGAAACGGACTGAGAAAATATATATTCTGTATTATGGGTTGCTTTCGATTTCTCCAACATCCACGAAAAGTTAAAGAATTTTTAAAGTCAATTTTATCAAAACTAATAAAAAGAATCGCTTAAATCCTAAACATTTAAACCAAACTATTTTTCTAAGATTATTTTAAAGATCTTAAACTATTGAAATAACTTATTAAATTTTTATCGCATTTTTGTTTATTGAAATAACTTAGTTTATAAAAAAAACTTCATTAATCGGTTAATCAATCAATTACATAATGAACCGATGAAACGAAACCACCGGTTAATTGATTAAAGCAAAAGCCCGGTTAAATGAATACCCTACTATTTATATAACGCTGGATATAAGACTGTATATATATAGAAATTAATTTTTAATAGAAATTTACTAAATAGGCATTTAATAAGGAGACCAATTATTCGATTTTTTTCAAAAACCGGTTTTCGAATAATTGCTATATCAAAAAACCTGGTTTTCGGTTAAGCATTTTTTAAATAACCGGTTTTAATTCGAATACATTAAAACACAATAATCAAATAACTTTTGAAGTAAAAAGTTAATTTGAATAAAAACAAACCAATTCACAAAGGCAAGCCACTCACAAAATTCATAGATATGACTTAATGCATGTTCAGACCTCATAAATATTTGTCGAAGAAGCCAAGAAAAGTGTGGCCAGTAAATTGATCAAACTTTAGCTTTATTTTTAACAATTCCCATTTATTTACTAAGCTTTATTTGTTGAAAGATACTTGTATAATGTAATTTAGAAACTGTTAAATGATGTTTAATCTAGCCAAACGTTTTGCAAAAGCAAAAAAAAAATTATAGGAATATAATAAATTAATTATTTTAGATATTCTGCCAAATTAATTTTAAATGAGTTTTATTTTGCTGGTTAGGCATGTCTAAATGATTCAGTAGACTTCAACCATATTTTTGAAAAGTTACAAACAGAACCTCTTAACCAGTAATTTCTGTATTTCTCACATCGTAAAATTTCCCGAATGAATCAAATGATTCGGGACAAAAACAGTGCAATATGAAACAAAAAATGGGTTTTCTCACATAAGTGTTTCTGTATCTTTACTTTGCGAGAATTATCTGTCATTTAAATAATTGTCCACAAAATATTGGAAGGATGTAAAAAAAAGTGTTTTGCGAAAAGTTTCTCACAAGAACTGTCAAAATAAGTCACATTTGAAATTGAAGCGAGAAAAATAAAATTTCAAGGAGTGGAGCCCAAATTATCTGAAAAAATAATTATGTATATACATATACACATGTTTATTATTATTTTTTTTAATATAAAAAGAAAGTATTTAAATGATAAAAATAATTTTTTTTTAGCCTTTCATTGTTTTTGTTTTATGCAGGGCTGCCAAATAAATTTGTGAAAAAATCGTTAATTTCCTAAGAAAAAAAAAATCGTCATTTTTTGTTTTAAAAAATCGGACAATTTAAAATTAATTTTGACAAATTTTGTTCGATTTTAATTAAAACATAATCAAAAAAAACATTGGTAAAGTTCACGGGTACTTTGTACTTGAGGTCTATTTTTATTTTATTTTTTTTTTAATCCGATAACAGTTTAAAATTTGAGATTGTTATTTTTCCCTGAGGAAGTCACACAAAGGCGTGACAAAATATCACATTGTACTAAAAATAACACTTTTTGCAAAAAAAAGGCAAACATTTCCTATAGGGCATTGACTAAAAAATGGGGTAATAGTTTAATGTTTTGATCACATAAACAAATGTATTTAATAATCCAAGGAAATAAAAATTAAACAGTTTTCCATCGAAATTTTTCTTTGCCGATACATTTTTTAAGGAACAGACAAACAATTTTCACAATAGTGATAAATATAAAAATTTAAGCTGCCTTGTTTATATAGATATCTTTTTTCTGTGGTGGCTAATACACAAACATATAAAAATATTTAAAAATGTTTCATTTCGAAGTCTGAATAATATCGTCACTAGAAAAAATCAGCAAATCGGCACTTTGCCAATTTTGGAAAAAATCGTCAAAATGACGATAAATCGTCAAATCTGCTAGCCCTATTTTTATTATATTTATTTCATTCGTTTCGCTTGCATTTGACACTTAATTACTGAAAGTATTCCAGTTAAAACAGAATCTGTGTTGTTTGTTCTCGCATATAAGTACAGAAACACTTTTTTCTCACATATCGAGAAACGATGAAATATTTTGTTTCGCACTTCATGTGAGAAATTTTACGATGCGAGAAATATATATTTTAAATTATTTTGTTTTCAGCATTATAGAAACGATTGGTAATATGAACAGGCTTTTTGTATGATATATTTGTCAATTAGTCGACCACAATATAAAACCTTTTATGACATTGTTTGATATCTTCAATTTTGGTTTTAAGTTCTTGGTGTTTTAATAAATAAAATTGATGAATTTTTCCATATCGTTGATTCCACCGGAATGTTGTACCTTCAAGCATGAAGATATGCAAGAGCTACTTAAGAGTTTTCAGTGTAGTAACGGGCATTCTGTCCTCGGCAGCACAACGGGCTAATATTGCACCCAATGATTAATTTTTGGCTGCGTGTTTTAGTAAAGCATTATTTGTCGTCGAATGGAGTTTTTTTTTTTTAGCACATTAGTGTCAAGCATGTGGACTAATTAAAGGTGATTCATAAGTCGTGAATTAGAAAAGGCTTTGCAACTTATCATTCAAGGGCACGTCAGGCACCTAGCTTTGTCCTTTTAATCCCATTCGAAATATCTCTGGAGATAACATCTTTATGAAAATATATTAAAAATTTAAAATACTTTCGCATAAATTACTACTTATTTTTGTTTTTGATTTTTTTTTACAAGAACACACGCTTTTATATACGATTTGTATTTACATACATTGTTCATAATATTTTTAATAATGACTTTTGTTACATTTTGTTTTGACATTCTTCATAAAAAGTTTAAGTGTGCCCATTATTCAATTAGAAAAATACTTAAATTACGGGTACATTTATAAAAAGAGTAAGTAAAACGTATATAAATTACACATTATTAAAATAACCGGTTTATTATACCAAAATAACCGGTTTATTCGATATTCGAAAATGGAAATTTTAAAATAACCGGTTTGGGCAACACTAAAATAACCGGTTAAACCCGTTCCAATAATAACCGTTCGATTTCCCTAGTATTTAATTACGAAGTTAAAAATTGGACAAAAGATCATGGATGGCATTATTTTTTGTATATAATCGAAAAAGTAATAGATATAAGTAGATACTGATCTCTCAAGGAGAATAGAAAATAATATTCATTAAGAATTTAACCATTTAAAAAGTCGGACCGATTGATTGGTATAACACTTATCTTCAATTTGAAACATGTAGATTTAAATGCATTTAATGCGATTTTTAGTCTAGAATCTGAGAGATAAACTTTTCCACATACAACTTTATTTAAGATTGTGATGACAATTTTGCTACAAATTCTAGACTTCTGCGTCTTAAAATGTTAAATTTATAAAAACGTCATGTTGACTTGGAATGATTCAAATATATATAATTAATACGAAATTAAAACAACCAATTTATACTGTGGCTTTTATACATTTATGTAAAAATTCATTGCACTCAAAGTTAATTTATGAAAAAAAATGATCGTAAATTTTTGTGTTAATTTTAAGAAAAAAATTTTTTGCTATCTTTTAGAGATATGCACTTAACAAAAAGCAATATTGTTATTAGGAAAACAAATATGGATTATAAATTAAAAGATTACAATTTTTGAAAATCGATTTAAAATCATTTCTTTGAAGAATGTAAAAAAAACAAAATAATTATATTCACGTTTTATTCACAGTGTATGGTTGTTCTTTCTAAATCTTAGATCATTTTTTTCTAAAGCCACTACGCATGTTAGAGATTTTCTAACTAGAATTCAACATGCATTTAAATCTTTGTCTTCAATCAAAATCAAATTACCATGTGCACCATAAATTTTGTATGCAATTTCCTTTAGATGTTAAATAATGTTTTTTTTTTGCACTTAATTGTGTTAAATGTTGATCACTGCATTTGATTTAATATATTTTTAATTTACATAAAATTTGAATTTTCTATTTTAGTTCTATCTAATTGGACGATCAAAATGTTGAAATTTTGTTTTTATCTCGAAATATCAGCAAGTTTATTGTGTTTTACAAGTGTAAAAAACTATATACAGAAAACTTACTGATTTTGTGATCCATAAATACAAAAGCGCAAAAAAAGATAAGAAAATGTGATCATCTTTACTTACAGTGGAAACAAAAATATGAAAGACTTTAATTGAAAGTATTGAGTAAATAATTCCTTTGAGAGCTTTTTTGATATTTCATTAAATAAATGTTAGTTAAAATTTCTTTTTTATAGGATGTTTCTTCTTTTAAGGTATATTTTTTACAGCCTTGATTTCTGACAAAGACCGTTCGTCGTTTTAAATTTGACACCTTATCACTCATAGACTCATTGTCTTTTAGACACAATCCCTTGTGTTCATATCCATATTGGCAATTTCACAATTTGTTGGCTAGATTTAGCCATTTTTTATCTTTTTTGTTTTTTTTTTTTTTTTTTATTTATTTATTAAGTTTATTTTCAATTTAATTCATTACAATAGGTGGCCTCAGCGCCCAGTGGCATTTTTGAGGCGATTTTGCAAAGTTAATTTAAAATTAATTTTAATATACATACATACATATATCAAAAGAAAAAAAAAAGAAGAAAAATATATATATATTTAGTAAGAAATAAATAAATTTTACCCTAAAAGCTCATCTACATGTTCCAAAATGTGTTTTTTTCAGTAATTTTTTAAATATTGAAATTCTATTTGCGTTTTTTATCTCTTGTGGCAAATAATTATACTCACGGCTACACATGAACTCAACACGCTGCTTAGTTGTTTCCAATCTGCATCTTGTTTAACCAGAAAGAAAACTTACCCATTTGCTAGTATACTTTGGCCAATTTCCGTTTAAAGACTTATAGTGCATTTACACCTACACCATAAACAGGTTATAAGTTGTTTATGATGATAAACTAGTTTAAGAAACTTGTTTATCCATACAAATTATAAGCACGTTTGTAACTAGCTTTTGAGATAAACTAGTTGCAAACAACCAGTTTTTGTTAATGCAACTCTGTTCTTTTCAAATTTTGCTCTGGCAACGCTAGTGATATTTGACATTTCATAAAAAAAAAATTAAGTTAAAAAAGTTTGCGTTAAAAAAAGGAACACATCAAGAAAAAGTTTAAAAAAATTAATTGAAAATTGTTTGATATAATATGGATAACGAAAATAAAAGGTATGTTTATCGTATGTATAAATGTACGTGCACTAACGTTTTTAAGTTTTTTTTACTGAAGTCAGCTGTTTTGTGACACGGCTGTTAAACTGTTAACTGTCAAAACTGCTGATGTAAACGATATAGTTTATGAAAGTAGTTTACGATCATAAACTAGTTTGAAAATTACAAGTGTAAATGCACTATTACACTAAAACAACGTTTAAAAATCGTGGATATTTATTTTCAAAATTCGCGTTCTGTTCGATAAACTTACAAAGCACTTCGTCAAGTTAACGCTGTACATAGTCGTTCATCTAAGCAGCTAACACGCAATACTTTGGATCGAATCATTTACTCTTTTGGATAATATTCCCCAAAATCGGTAAGCACTAAAGTTTATCGATCCGACGACGTTGTCAGCCTCTTGGTCTCTGCCCGTCCACTACTTGGAACATTTTTAGGAAGAGCATGACCTACACGCAGACAAAAAATATGGTTGGGCATGGTTACGGCAACAACACTATGTTTATTGTAAGAATATATTGTTGTCGTACACAAAATATTGTTATTTTTATTTAATATCAACATTATTATAGTTACTGTAAACATGTCAATTTTTATCGCAATTATAAATTTAAGTATGGTTCACTGAAAAATAATCATTTTTATAACAACTAAATAATGATAACTTTGAAAACATATTATGTTCCTCACAACCATTTAATGATATTTAATAGCCATAACATGATAACTTTCTATACGTGTACTCATAATATGTTAAGATGCAAACAAAATATGTTTACTCTAATAATAGATTGTTATCGCCATTTGTAAAATAATTTTGCATCAGTTGTGTCGTTTGATTTACATATGCCTATCGAATTATTTGTTATTCAGTGGTTAAACAATTAAAAAAAATACCCATTGAAAAACCAAGTTTAAAGAAATTGTAGGCATATTAAAAAAAGTGTAAAGTGCCACAAAATAAAATATCAATGCTAAACAAATTTTAATATTGTTTAAAAATGGTGCAAAAATATTGACCATTGTTTTGTTTTATTTTAGAGAAAAAGAATAAAAATTCAATAAAATAATTTATAAATAATTGCGTCCTACGACAAATATTGGTTAAACATATTATGTTTAACCTTGCATCATATTATGATGTGAAATATCTGTAACAGTTTTAATTTAAGGTTGCCAGTAAGTAAATAAGCCTAAATATATATTACAAATATTATTCGGTTTAAGATTTAATATACATATTATTATGATTAACATAATAATAATATTATTACTTCTTAACTAATTATGATTAACATTATAATAATATGATGACATTAAATTATAATAGGATGTAATAAAAACAAATTAGAATTAAGAGAAAAATATTATGAAGTTATATTACGAATATATTTTGTCATAATATGATTCCACAATAATCGTAATACGTTGACTACAATCATTAATCTTATCATAATATATTGCTCTTAGAATATGTTCGCCACAACCATGTTTTTTCTTTGCGTGCAGATTAATACTATGTTCAACTGGTGCAAAAATTAAAGCCAGCGGTACATCAATCGCGTCGTGTCTTCGGTGAATGGGCTGAGAATCAAGTGGAAGTTTAACCAGATTTTTATTATCTTCAGCGATGAGGTATTTAAACAAGCAGAATTGTAATTTTTAGTGAGAGTCGAATCCGTATGAGACCCCACTAAACGCCGAATAAATCCCCGTTAGGTGTGGTTTATATGCCGAAGGTGTCACCGGCCCACTTGTCGTTAAATTGGACACCGGTGCCAACATTACCGTAAATGGCAAACGCTACAGGCAAATGATTCATGATTTTTGTATATCTCATGTCATTGCAAATTATTTGGAGGGGAAATGGTTCCAAGACGACGCAAAATGTCAGACAGAGCATGAAGTCATAACTTTGTTAAGCCAAACGTTTGGTGACCGAATGCATCCGTGAAATGGCCATCTCGTTCATGTGATTTCACACCTTTGGACTACTTTCTGTTGGTGCTAGCCAAATCTCTGGGCTATGCTGATAAGCCATCAACTATTGAGCATTTAGAAGCCAACATTCTAAGCACTATTGATGAAATAAGACTGGGTATGCTCAAAAAAGTGGTTTTAGCCGATTTTATTTATTAAAATGTTTTTTAAAATTAAATTAAATACTATTCCTTCGACCTTTTTTTTAAAAACTTTGTATTTTTGTTTTTTTTAAATTGTATACAAGAAAATGTTAAAAGTGCTGCAAAGTTGCGTTGTAACTACAACTGCCAAATTTAAAGATTTATCGTCACTTTGGCGATTTTGACATCCAAAAATTACCCATGGACGATTTGTCGATTTATACCCTAAATATGACGATATTTCAAGTGGCAAATTTTGTACTAATATACAAAAGTTTTTATTATTATTTAGTTTTTTGGAATAATTTCTAGATACTTTTGTCTATTTGGTTGGCAATAATTGTCCCGTGTAAGCACTCATAATACAAACATAAATATGATAGTTTCCGCTTGGGATTCTGAGAATATATGTATATTTCCACCCTTTCATTAAGTAATGAATCGGAATTTTTGATGCTTAAAATAGTTGTTCGACAATTTCCGTACTTTTTTATGAATTCGAGACACTTCTATAATTCGAATATATGGCATCCTGAACAATACAAGTCAAGCATAGCCATCTGTTTACAAGCATCGATAACACTGTGCAAGAAATTGACACTTTTTTTTCGTGACATGCTGGGCACCTAGCGTTTTAACATAATTCGGGTACGCTGAATCCAGTGGTGCCCGCGGTTTTTTAAGATTGGCTCTGGTTTTCGAAATATACCGTTATTTCGAAAATGGAGGAAGTTGCACAACATATGTTCGCGTAACTCAAAACCCTTTAGCTAATTGAAAAAACTTAAAAAACCGAAATCCGCAGTCGTTTTAGAAACATAATTTTTTTTTTTTGGAAAAAAAAATAATTTTTTTAACAAAATTTCGAAATTTTTTTTTAAAAATTCATAAAAAAATTGGAAAATGCAGCTGTGCTTCTAATTTATTCAGACGTATATAAAACGAAATTCCAAACAAAACAAGCCATAAATGATTTAAATCTGTTTGCAACTTTTGATTTTATTCACAAAAGTCGACAAATTTTAATTAATTTAAGAATTTTATAAAACGCAATATTTGTATGGGAGCTCCCTAAGGGATGGTGATAAAGGGAAAGTATAATTTGAGTAAATGTTAAGAACAAAAAACTAATGGAGGTCAGTCATACATTTTATCCCCCTAGGGGCAACTCCTGGGCATTTATGGGTCTTTTTCTTCAATATATTTCTAGTCTGCATTGAACATTTTGTATGGAAGCTCCCTTAAGGAATGGAGATAGCGGGTGGGTATGTTAGAAATAAATGATTGAGATGAAAAATAAAGTGGGGTTGTTCATACATTTGACCCATCTAGGGGCATCCTAGGCGCTGCAGGGACCAAATTTAAGAATTTCATTAAACGGCCCCTAAGGGGTGGAGATATATGGCAACTATGTTTTAAGAAAATGTTAAGAACAAAAAACATTGGAGGTCTGTCATACATTTTATCCCCCTAGGAGTGAATTCTAGGCCTTAGAAACAAATGATGGGAATGAAAAAATAAAGTTGCGCCGGTCATACATTTTGCCCGTCTAGGGGTATCTCAGGCGCTGCAGGTACAAAATTTAAGGCTAGGGTTCTACGCGTATAAAAAACAAAGTTCCAAACAAAATAAGCTATAAGTGATTAAAGTATGTCTACAACTTTTGATTTTTTCAGAAAAGATGAAATTTTCTTATTTTTTATAATAACCAAACTTAAAAATTTCAAAACATTTATTTTTGTTGTTAATTAGTTAAAGTTAAAGTGTTTATTTAGAAATTTATTCGTCTTCCTCCTGCAGATTCCAACAAATATCCCCTAATAGCGAATCAAGTTGTTTGCCGCTATACCAGTGTTCGAGCCTGGCTGTTCCTTGGTGAAATCTCTCGCCATGTTCATCAGACTCGGCTGGTGATTGTTTATTAAATTTTTCGGACTGGTAATGCAAAAAATGTATTTTCAATGACATTCTAACGTTTAAGTTTCTAAATGCGGTTTGCATATTTTTGATTAAAATTCGACAGTTTTCAGACCGATGATTTCCTAATACATACATTTTCTATTACTGATTTCACACAATTCCAGGCCAATAGCTCGATATCATTCAATGCAACCTCAAATTGATGGTCCTTCATAAGACGACGAATGTCCGGTCCATTAAGAGTTCCTGTAAAATAAAAACATTATGATATGAAATATAAATCTAATTTAATAAAGTAGTTAGAGTTCATACCTTCTTTTACTTTCATGCCGTGGAAAAATTCGGCGCAATTCGGTAAAAGCAACACCATCTGGGCTCAATGCTTTTATAAAAGTTTTTACAATACCCAGTTTGATGTGGAGCATTTATGACTTTATTTCTTAATTCTAAGAATTTTTTAATCGGTAACTGTGGATTTTCCATAATTCCTACCGCAAAGTGAAAGTGTGGTAATAATGCATGCATATTTCTTTGGAATAGCATAAATTTGAATATTTGTTCTTTTGTTTTGTATTGTAAATGGCACAAAAACCGCATTTAAAAAGTTTTACGTCAAAATTTCATTGAAAATAAATTTTCTGCATTGGCACATTCTCCATATCAGCCCTTTGCTGCAATAGAATCATAACTCAAATTTGAATTTCTAGCATCTAAATATTTAATTCTTCTCTCTAGAGTTGAATATAGAAGATATTTGTATGAAATTTTTACACAGTTTGAAAAAGCGATATGGTGATTAACTCCACATTATTAGCTAGTAGGCGGCCCTATGTTCCACTGTGAGCTAATGTATTTAATGCTTTCATCAGCGTTCTTGAGTTATGACTATATTGCAGCAAAGGCTCGATATATACATTATGTTGAATAAAGAATTTAATAATTAAAAAAAATCCTATGAAATGCTCCATATAAATTATATTCTTCATATATATTGAAGAAAAAGTCCCACAAATTCCCAGAAGTCGCCCCTAGTGGTATATAATGTATGATCGACCTCAGTTAATTTTTTGTCCTTAGCATTTTCTCGAAACATACTTGCCCCTTATCAAATATTGCGTTTTTATGAAATTCTTAAATTAATTAAAATTTGTCGACTTTTGTGTGTAGCAGATTTTAATTATTTATGGCTTTGTTTTGTTTGCAGCTTCGTTGTTGATATGTCTGCAAAAAATTAGAAGCCTAGCTGCATTTTTTAATTTTTTATGAATTTTTAAAAAACAAAAATTTCGAAATTTTGATAAAAAAATTAATTTTTCTTTCAAAAAAAAAAAATTATGTTTCAATAACGACTTCTCATATTAGAAAAAAAAATTTATTTTTCTGAAATGAAATTTTATTGCGGAATTTCGGTTTTTTTTAGTAATTTCAAAAAACTAAACCGTTTTTGAGTTACGCGAATATATGTTGTGCAACCTCCTCCATTTTCGAAATAACGGTATATCTCGAAAGCCAGAGCCAATCTTAAAAAACCGTGGGCACCACTGGATTCAGCGTACCCGAATTATGTTAAAACGCTATATGCCCGCCTTGTCTGTTTTTTTTAGTTAGCATAGTGTAATTAACTTATACATACCTCGTTTGCTGATTCTCTTAGCATACAGACGTGCTTTTAAATATCAGCTGTGAATTTTCTAAGAATACACTCGTGTTAAATATTTTTTTTTTGTTAACATTTCTTTTGAAATGGCCACAAAACGCAAAAAACGCTGGGGAAACAACCCCAAATATAAAAAAACTAAATCTAATAACAGATTTGATTTATTATCTGACGAAGATAGCGATGAAAACCCAAGTGTTTATGAAGAGCAAAAAGAAGAAGTCATAAAAATTCCTCCAATCATTGTAGATAACTGTCACAATCTTACAGCAATAATGAAACTTTTGGGAAAAACTTGTAAATATAAGAAAATGTCAATTGGAACTAAGATAATTCCAAATTCTTTGTCGGAGTATGACGAAATTATTAATAAATTAAACGCAGAAAAGATGCAGTTCTTCACACACCCGGTGAGAGACAACAAGAAATTTAAACTTATGTTGTTTGGTTTACCAAAAATAGATATAAAAACGCTAGTGGATGAATTTAAATATGCTTTTAATATTGAACTTGCCAATATAAAAGAAATCCAAACATCTCGGTCCAATGCTGACGATGCTTTGTATATGCTTGAATTCAATAGAGACCAAATTTCCAAACGCGAGGTAATTAAAATTAAGCATGTGTATGATGTCGTCGTACACTGGAGAAATCCACTTCGACGTTCTAGAGGACCAACTCAATGCTCGAAATGCGCCATGTATGGACATGGGTCAGCAAACTGCCACAGAGGTGCAGTTTGTTTGGGATGCGGGGGAACCCATGATTATGCTAACTGTCAGCTTAACAAAACGACTGTAAATGGCCCGGTAATCTACAAATGCTACAATTGCATAAGAAGAAATTTTAAAAACATCAACCATCGAGCTGACGACCCTCACTGCCCCTTAAGAAAGGAGTACATGGAAATTCGACAAAAAGTTACAAGCAGAACGCATCCAAATAGATCGTTCTCCCAAAACTATAACAGTTTCCATCCACTGGACGATGAACTTCCTCGTGTAATTTCACAAAATAAAACAGGTAATACAGAAAATATTTCTTATGCCACTGTGGCTAGTACCAGTCGACGAGTTGGCGACAGTAATGATTTATCTAACCAACAAATTTTAGAATTATATTTTGAAGCTCTTGATGCGTTAGAAAAATGTAAAACGAAGTATGATAAACTAAGAGTTCTTGGTAATATGCTTCGTCATGTCATATAATCAAACAAAATGTTGCCTTAAGGTTATGCATTGGAATGCCCAAGGTATAACGAGCTCTGCGTCAATATTAGAATTAGAAAATTTCTTAAATGAAAACCAAATAGACATTATATTAATTAACGAAACGTTCCTGAATCCAAATCACAAATTCAAAATTGCAGATTATATAATTCATAGGGAGGACCGAATTACACATGGTGGTGGTGTTCTTTTAGGTGTTAAAAGATCTATACCACATGAACGAATTAAAAAATATACAACGACCGTATTGGAAAACGTTTCTATACTGATGAAAATAAATAATAAGACAATTCGATTTACTTCGGCTTACTGCCCAAGATATACGACAAGCTTTATTGATGACTTGGACAAAATTACTGATTCAACAAATGAATTTTTCGTTTTTGGCGACTTTAACGCCCACCATTCAAGTTGGGGTTGTGTTAAAAATAATTCTGCAGGAAATGGTCTTTATAGCCATCAGCTCAGCTCCCAGTATTACGTATATGCTCCTAACTCGTTTACGCGATTTAGTCAAAATTCAGTCAATACACAATCATCCGTAGTGGATATTTTACTCTCGAACTCAATTTTGCATATTTCACAAATTCAAACTATCCCAGGGCTGTTTAGGTCGGACCATGTTCCAATAACGTGTGAAATTCATGGCACAATCTTAGAACGCACGACGCAATTCCCATTATATAAACTAGCAAACTGGAATACAATAGGTAAATGGGTGGAAGATGAAATTAAAAATAACAACTTACAGGATGCAATTTTGACCGAGACAAATATCGAAGCTGTAGTATCTAAAATCATTTATATTCTTCAAGAATCATCAAAGCAAATTCCAATGGGTGTTAAACAACTGTGGCAAAATAAACTGTCTCTTCTTACTTTGTATTTAATAGGTCAAAGAAATAAATATCGAAGAAAATTACAAAGGTGTAATATTACGTCTGAAAGAAATCAATTATTGTGTATTTTAAAACAGCTGAATTTGTTTATTAAGTATTACATTAATAAAGACAAAAACAACAACTGGTCAAATTTTCTGCAAAAGTTGCCAACAGGGAATAAAAAGTTTTGGAAGTTGACTAAGGCCTGGAACAGAATAAAGTAGTTGTAGTAGAAGCTGAAGCTGACGAATGCTCTGTAGCGCAACAAAGTTCAAAATTTCGAACTTTGCGCTTCAACTTTAACTGCAACGACAACAACACTACGTATTCTCTTGACACTACTTTCAAACTGCCGCGCTATTCGTAACGTAACGTTGTACTACAGCGACTATTCTGTTTCCCACTTAAAGCAATCAAAGGCAAACAGACAACAATCGGTTGTTTGACACAAGATGGCGCTGTAATTCATAACAGTTTTGAAAAGGCAAATATTATTGCTCAACATTTTGAAAATATTCATTCAACTACTGCAAATTTAACATCACCTGTTGATCGTTATGTTACGAAGCATCTTCAATGGTTGGACAATCAAATAGTTCCAGGTTATCTCCAACAACATTTAACATCGAAAGATGAAGTAAAATTTTATGTTAATACGTTAAAAAATTCTAAGGCACCTGGTAAAGATGGTATCAAGGCTATTATATTAAAAAATATGACTGACAACTTCTTTGACTTAATAGTAAAAATATTTAATTGGTGCATAAAAAATGGGTACTTTCCAAAAATGTTTAAGACTGCGAAAGTAATCCCAATCCTTAAGTCTGGTAAAGATCCAAAATCTGTGGAAAGTTATCGTCCTATAAGCATGCTCAATATGATAGATAAAGTGTTTGAGAAAATAATATTTAAAAGACTTAATGATTTTGCCGAAGACAACGGCATTATACAATCGGAGCAATTTGGGTTTAGAAAAAGTCATTGTACAATCCACCAGGTTATGAGAATTGTTAACTTCATACAACATAACAAAAACAATAAATGGAGCACGGGGGTTATATTTTTGGATATCGAAAAAGCATTTGACTCTATTTGGCAGAATGGCTTAATTTATAAACTCGGTAGACTTGGATTTCCAATTTATATGCAAAAATTAATAAGAAGCTTTTCAAATGAAAGATATTTTGTTGTGAATGTTGATAACGTATTTTCAACTAAACGTCGAATTCTAGCTGGTGTTCCACAGGGCTCTGTTTTGTCACCCACTTTATACTCAATCTATATATCGGACTTTAAATTGTTAAAAAATTACACTTCAGCCTTATACGCAGACGACACTGCCTTATTAACGCGAGGGAAAGTTTCAAATGCAATCGTAAAAAGAATGGAAAAAGGTCTTTTACACGCAAAGAGCTATTTTATTAAATGGAAAATCAAGATCAACGAGGCAAAAACGCAAGCAATAATATTTCCTTTTAACAAATCGCCTAAGAGGATACCTAGTATTAATCTCTCAATTCAAGGAACAAACATTCCATTGCAAAATTCTGTTAAGTACTTAGGAGTTACTTTAGATAAAAAATTGACTTTCAAGCAACACATTGAACAAGCTTGTTCTAAAGCTATAAGATGCGGAAGAGCGCTTTTTCCTTTATTAAATCGCCGATCGGGCTTAAATTTCAAAAATAAGATTTTACTTTACAGAATGTGTATAAGACCGATAATGACTTACGGATGCCAAATTTGGTCAACAAAATGCGCCAAAACTCACATGAAAAAGTTGCAAATAATACAAAACAAAAATTTAAAAATTATTTACAATTTACCAAGACGATACGCTACATACCGATTACATAAAAACTATAAGGAAGATTTTTTTGCAAAAGTAACTAGTAAAATTACACAAAGCTTCGAAAATCGTAACAGAAATTCAAGCTACGAATTAATAAGAAATTTGCAAAGTTAACTTCTTTTACGACTTTAGGAATAAAGTTTATAAAAGGGGTAACGTTAGAATTTCTTATAATTTTTATTTTTATTAGTACGTAAGGTATTTTTCTATCTTTTTAACCTAAGAAGTATTAATATCCATAATTGTATATTTCGCATAACTCATAAAATAATTCAATATTTGCTGCAATACTTTTAGTAATACCTCAAACCTTGTAAATTATAATTATTTTAATATTTTTAATGTTAAATGATGATAGTTAAATAAATAAATTAAAAAAAAAAACTTATACATACATATCTGTGGCAATTGTTAATCATACGATTTTTCATTCAAAAAACATTTCTATTATGTTTTTAAAATTTTGTGTTATAAACGATATTTTTCTTTGATTTTGGCTTATTTTATTATTATTTGATAAAACTAATTTTTTCACCGAATATTTTTAAAACACTTTTTTGCTATATAATCTCGACTTAAGTTGTTTTGTCAAAATGCCACAGATATGTACTACCAAAATATTTTTCAAATGTGTTCCTATTTTCGATCTTTAAATCTTAATTTTTCATATTTTAAAACGCTGGACGCTCTTATTTAGGTTGGTCTATACAAGAACTTGCATGTATAGTCAATAGGAGTGAGAAAAGCGATTTTATTTTGAGAGATTTTTTGAGACAAGAAATATGATTTATTTTTAGTTTGATTAAAACAAAAGAAAAATAGCTACAAATTTTCAAAACTAACAAAAGCAGGTGTTATTTTACATTGACGATTTTTCTGACGATTTAAATAAGTCAATTTGACAATTTTTTTTTGTTGCAAAATTTGCCGAATTTCGACACACTTCATCTGGTAGCTATGGTTGTAACGCCAAACTTTTCTTAAGTAGCTAACGCCAATGGCAATAAAAAATTTATTTGGGTGGTAAAATGTTAAGGGCCGTGTTGAATGTGTACCACACCTAAACGTCAAGTTTTTTCTGTATTTTATTTCACATTTATCAATTTCAGACTAACTCAATTTGAACCATGGAAAGATACACATCGTGCAATTCGTTAAAGTTATTGTATATTATTTTATGAAAATAAGCGTTCAAATCAAAATGGATATCGTGAAAATCATCTTCAGTGATGAGGCACATTTCCACCACAGTGGATTCGTCAATAAGCAGAATTGTCGAATTTGGGCGAATAATAATCCAAGAGTGATAGTCGAAAAACCGTATTTTTTCCAAAATGAGGCCGGTCAGGCAGTTACTGTGAATGGTGTTCGCTATTGTGAGATGATAACGAACTTTTTATGGCCCGAATTGGAACATATGGATGTGGACGATATGTGGTTTCAACAGGACGTTGCCACTTGCCACACAGCTACCGACACAATGGATATTTTGCGCGACAAATTCAATGGCCGTGTTATTTCACGTGGTGGCGATGTCAATTGGCCGCCAAGATCATATGATTGGACGCCGTTAGACTTCTTTTTTTGGGGTTATTTGAAAGAAAAGGTGACGTCGATAAACCAGCACCAATCCAAGAGCTAAAGGATGAGATTATTCGGCACATTAACGGCATAGAACCTCAATTATGCCTCAGCGTCATTGAAAATTTCGACCATTGAATGGAGGTGTGACATTTGGTCGTTTTTTGATCCATACATAATAGAACCATAACCAATGTTATCAAAATAAAAAGAAGTGACAAAAGTTTCTGAAATAATTTGTGTTTTATTCAAAATAAGCATCGCCCCTTAAAATTTAACCACCCTTTATAATCAGAATTTTTAATCAGCTCTAGTTATCGCTATATAGCATTTTATATAAAATAAAGAGCCACTTGCTAGACATATACTAGTATAACTTGAGACGGCATTGCTCTATTCAGTAAAATTCGAAAACAAAATTAGTATTTTAAATTTGCGCAGCAGTTTCAGCGATATCAGAAAAGTTCCACCTAAAAAAATTTTTTTTTATAAAACTTTTTGGTTAATTTCATGTCAAATCGACCAAGAGTGGTACCCGACCCCTTTCGATTTAAATGAAATTGACATTTTAAATTTTAAGAATTTATAAAAAATTCAAAAAAAAAAAAATACAACGAGTCAGCACTTTTCTAGTAGCATTAGCTTAATATATTCCAATAGAATTGACCCCTTTTTCATTGAATTTGGGGCATAACTTGTGATTTCACCAAAAATGTTCAAACTACCAAGCTTGTGTAAATACTTTTGAAATGTGAAGTACTAAACTAATTTCATCCTTTTTCTATAACCTTTATCGCTGACTTTTTAACTTCTTCCTCCGTCCACTCTACACACTTCTGGCGACACACCAGCAAAAAAAAATTCCACATTTTTTCAACAGCTATTGGACTTTTTGATAAATTTTTTTGAATTTTTCCAATTTTGAAATAACATTTGAATATGGCTGTATGAAACCACATGAATTATAAGTTTGTATTAGGTGAGTATTCATTTACATAAATAATTTATTGGAGCCTGTAAGTAAAATATAAGGAGGTTTTTCAATTTATAGCTGTATATTTTTCCTGTTTCAATTATCAGTAAAAACAATTGAACGAATTTCAACGACA
Organism: Pollenia amentaria; assembly: GCA_943735925.1. NCBI lineage: Eukaryota > Metazoa > Arthropoda > Insecta > Diptera > Polleniidae > Pollenia > Pollenia amentaria. Next base: position 177,052,356 of record OX031007.1, on the reverse strand, counting down.
TCATTCAACCATTTCAAGAGAAGGCGTGCAAAAATCCATAACATTGGGTTGGATTGAGATTTTGATCCGCGGTTTTTTGTAGATCTTTGGCTTTAAATTTTTCTATTAAACATAAAAATCAACGGAAAAGAAAAAAGTACATTTTCGGTTTTAGTTGAATTTTAGTATTAATCCTGGTACTCAGTATTTCAGTATTTAGTCCGAAATTTATGCAAACTCAATATAAACAAGTTAAAGGGCTATATTCGGCTGTGCCGAATCTTTGATACCCTCCACCGACAGGAGTGATATCTACACATATATGGGTCTGCTTGATCAGGAAAGGGTTCCGGGGCGAATCTCGGATCATAGGAGTATGACCTTGGACTTCGGTGTAACACCACCGGTGGAGTTCCCGGATAGGGAAGTTTGGCGTGGATCCAACGGACTGTTTGAGGGGTGGGCAGTATATACGGACGGGTCCAAGATGGACACTGGCACTGGTGCTAGTGTTTTTATTGCTGACACTGACGTGAAAAGGTCATTCAGACTCCCGGATGAGTGCAGTGTCTTCCAGGCTGAGATCCTAGCGATCTGGAGGGCTACGGAAGTGATACTGGATCACATCGTGGGGGGATCTGTTGTGACAATCTACGTCGATAGTCAGGCTGCGCTAAGGGCATTGACAAATCATACGGTGCGATCGTGCCTGGTTGCTCGGTGTAGGAATGCTCTGAGAGAGCTCATGTTGGCATTCACAATATCTGGACTTAGAGGTAAGGGACAGAGGGGTAAAACCCCCTTTATGTCACTACTATGGGGTGTTGCGGGAAAGATTTCGTGATGCCGTTAACCGGTCCTGGAGGGATAGAACAGATTGCAGGGTGTCAAGGGCCTTATGGCCCGGATTGGACGCAGGTGCAACCAGGGTTCTATTAGGACTGGATAGGAGTAGTCTCAGGACTCTGATAGGGTTCCTGACGGGGCATTGTTCTGTTAAGGCGTTTATGGGTAAATGGGACATTGGGAGACCGGACTTCTGCAGGTTGTGCGGAGATGCCGAGGAGCTCGAGACGGTTGAGCATGTACTGTGCCACTGTCCTAGGATGCACGGCCCCAGGGAGAAATGGCTAGGGGCTAGGTTTCACGACGAACTGGGGTGTAACGCTGGATGTAATCCAACCGATCTGCTGGGGTTTGTCAGGGAAGTAGGACGGCTGTTTCAGTTGGGGGGGCCGTAGGGGGGAATTTGTCCTGCGCTTCTAAAAATATAGCGTACCTTAGGTCTATTTTCTATTATTCTTCTTTTCTTCTCTTTTTTCTCTTTTTACTTTTTTCTGCTCTACTGAAGGGATTCACAATGGACCTCATTGGTCTCCGAGTGGAGTTGCGCCCTTGGGCGCATAACCCTTCTTAACCTAACCTAACCTACACATATACTATTAACTTATCTCCACAAAAAAGAACGTCAGCATTAAAATTGGTTGCGGCTTCGGCCTGTATTAAATTATTAACCGACAATACGAAAGTTTTATGCGTTTCTTTTTAGAACTTTGAACTGGCTTGAGAAAAATATCATGATTCGTAACAGCTTTAGCCGAACTAAAATGATTTTTAGGAGGGTAATTTGAATTGGACCTATGGTAAATTATGGACCAATCATCCCAAAATTCTGAAGACTGATTTCTGGTGTTACAAAAAACAAATCAAAATAAATTTCAATACAGCAGTATAATTTGTTTTAGCGTTCACAGCGAATTTCAGAAGGCTGCTTAGTATGATATTTAAGGCAAATTGTGGACCGTATATCATAAAATTGCATAACATTTTTTCTGACCATATGAATCTAAGTTGGAAGGAATTTTACCGCAATATATATATATCTGATACGGTTTTAGGCGAATTTAATTATTTTCCCAAAGTGGACTTTATATGGGGCCTATTGTAAATTATTGACCGACCACCATGAAATTTATAAGTGTGATTTCTAGTTTTATAAAGCTGTGATATACCAAATTAATTGCGGCCTTAGGCGTAACAAGCTGTTTTCTGATTGTTGACTTTATATGGCGCCTATGGTCAATTAAGAACCGATCTTTACGAAATTTAACAGTCTGATTTGCAGTCGTATAAAACATATTTGTGCAAAGTCTTGTATCATTCCGTTTATTATTCTATTCTACTGAACCGATGTTGCTGAATTTCAATCCCAAACTGCTTAGGATAACTATAAGCAATTTGAGACCAAGTTTGTTCTTTTCTTTTGAGTTTTTCGAAAGTGAGCGTGTTTTCAACAGACGGACAGACAGTCGGACATCGCTAAATCGACAACGAATTACTCAAGGATCCATAATATATAGACTAGATTATCCACTCAATTAATATTTGTAGGATTAATCGAAGAAAATTTTCGCCATTATTTGATTGAATAATTAAAAAAGCCAATTTTAAATAACGAATAACTCGAACAATTTATGTCAATTAATCGATTAAAATTAATTTTTTAGAAAATTCTACTTTTTTAATATAAAAATATTTTTTTTTTTCAATTTCTAATGAACTAATGAAATACATAACAACTAAATAACATGTTTTTATGTTCTGTTTATATTCTGAACAAATTTTAGTCCCTTTTTAGAATTGGGTGTGTGTGGGATAAATCTTGTAATAATCAATTAACTATTAATTCCATACGTATGAATTTTCGTGCTACAAAAGCACTTTTTCATATTGACTTCATTGTAAAAAATTAAACAGCATTTAGAAATATGTAAACCATGCACTGTCAGATTATGGGCTACTTGTTTTAACCCGACCTTCAATTTCTTTATTACCTCTTAGCATCCAAACGGCTGGAAGAATTTTGACATTTTAGGTATTGTTACATTCGTCTTAAAAACCGAAGTGAAGGTAGTTGAAAACCAAATCACGGATTGTTGGCGCAAAATACGGCAAAAAAAACAAATTACCCAAACCTTTAGAGTAGAGCTTTTAAATGAAGAAGAAAAATAAAGTTATCAGCCCTTTTCGGTAAATCGAATACACATGGTTGAATTGAAATCGAACAAACTTTGAAAACGATCCAGTTTAAAAAGTTTCTTCATACTTTGATTTCTTATCTTTACCAAAACTTCTCTTTAAATCAGGAAAAATACGGTGGCTTAAAAAACCAACTGAGAATCTCAATTGATTTCAATTTCACTTGATTTTTCATGAATAATATATTTATTAGTTAAGTTGAATTGCGAATAACACATTTGTTTAAATAGGTTGGACCTCTCATAAAAATACTGCGACAAAAACGTCTAAAATAAATAATTAAAAAATAATTTATAAAAATACGAGATGAAAGCCTATGTTGCATTCCCCTATTAAGTTTAGCGGGACATAATTACAAATTATACACTGAAAGCAAATTAATTGACCCCGATTTCTGCAGAACGTAGTGCATGTATCAAACCTTGGCTATCTGATCATTTAATAGTCTGTTCAGCCGAAGTAGTGTTTACTTTGTTTATAGTTTACAGTTTCTTCTTATTTTATTTCCTTAAACTTGTTTTGGTCTCTCTAGCCCCTTAAAAACTGTATCTTTTGCAGGAGGGTTTTTGATTTTTTAATTATTTATTTTATTTAAGTTTTAAAACTTTATACGTGGTATAAATTAATTGTTATTTTATTGTTTATGGTTTAACCAATTTTTATTTAATGTTTATTAATTAATTAATATGATAAAAGTATCAAATCAAAAAGATGTGTATGTTTCCACCATTGGATAAAATTATTTGAATTATTCGAGTTATTCTAACATATTAAAACTCTATTCGATTAATCGAGTAAAATTTAAATTTAAAAATCGAATAATTCCTTACTCGAACAAAGCCAAAAGTCAAATAATTGGATACTCTAATATATGGGGGATTTCATGTCAAGTGACCATGCTTTTAAAATCGATGTTTTCCGATTTGGATGAAATTTGCACCAAGGTTAGTCCTATTGGATAGTAGTTTAGACACAAATTTTCAACAATTTCGGTCAGTCTCTGAGTTAGAGGGCGTCAAAATTTGACAATGCGACGTTTACATGCAAAAATAATACTCATATATTATGTATAAAAAGAAGATTACGATTTGGTGAAATTTAATCGTTATCGAGTTTCATATATAAAACCAAAAATGATTAATTTTGTGGTTATTTTACAAAATAAGCTTAAGAAATCCAAATTATAAACAATGACTTTTCTCAAGATTTTGGTAATGTCTGGCATGAAGGCTTAATATACATAAATGTTAAAAATTTATACTGAAGTTACGGGAATGTAAACACAAACAAGCATTTTCAAAAGTTCCTTAGTCGGTAGAAATTTAATTATAAAAGAAGATTTTTTGGTTCACCTATTCATTCACACTTCGGCCATGCCAACAAACAACCACACCCAAATTAAATTTTTGTTGATAATGCTGCTTTTTTAAGCATACACTAAAGCCGCTTTCAAGCATCTCGATAATTACAGGATAACATATTTGAATTGGATATCTGGTTAGAAAAATGGTCGATTAAGGTAAATGAGCAGTTATGTTAACACAACAATCACTTTTCGTAGGGAATCATGCGCAAACATTAAAATCAATAATAAGTTTTTTGAAAGTTACTTAGTCGGTAGAAAATTTATTATACAAGATTTTCTTTAGCCCTCTTCAGCCAAATGACGCTGGAGTCCCACAAGGGAGCATCAGAGATCCTCTATTATACTTAATGAACACTTTGGCCATGCCAATAAACAATCACATCCAAACTTTAACTTTGGTTGGGATAGAATTATTCCCTTCCATTTAAATGAATGATCAACTAATACCTCAACATTCGAATGTAATATATGTCAGTATACTTCTTGAGCAACGTGTAACGTGGAAATGCCATATCGAGGTAAAATTTACATAAATGAAACTAAAAGCAATTCAATTTAAATGTGTTCTTGGAAGAAATTCTGTTCTTATTCCCGATTGAGAACTTATACTTTCTAACTATATCACGAAGCTAATTTGGTACTACGGTTTCGAAAAATATTAAATTTTGCCGAAAATATTCAAAGGCGCCAACAATAACTTCTTCGAAAAATCACAGCCGCCTCCTTGTATGTTAAAATTTCAAATATTCACAAGGATTTCATTGGGCCGTTAGTAAAAACTATGTCCACGAAATATGCAGTAAAATATTAAAAAAGCTTGAATTGCATCAAAAATTGCACTAGCTCGAAACACAGAAAAAATTCTCGCCAATCTTTTTCCAATTAAACTATTAATCAAAAATAAAATCAGTTTTAATTATAAATGTAATCAAATTGAAAATTTACAAGATTGCTACTGTTAATTTGTTTACTGGTAGAAATTTAATAAATTTTTTAATTAATATCACAAATTTTTAATTGAAATCAATTTTAATTTTTTCTGCGTTAAGAAAAATAGATACTGCACACAGAAACAATTCTGGCTAATTGTTTTTTAATGAAACCATAAATCAAAAATAGCTATAATTAAAAATTTAATCAAGTGAATTAAACGTTTACTGCAGAAAATGTTGTTAATATATTCAATTATACTATTAATTTATTTACTGGTGCAAATCTAATTAATTTTTTTAATTATAATCACAAATTTTTTAATTAAAATGAATTTTTATATTTTTGTGTGCAGGACTCAGCCGATCAGAAGAGCGCTAAGCACCTATATATATAAAATATATAAAAAAGAAACCGTGATGGAGGAAATTTTCGTCCGGCATGACAGAACATAAAATAAAGTATGATAATACGACTTATTTAATTATTGTCAGTTTTTATTTAAGATATGAAGATTCTATAAATAAATATTGAGAAGATAAAAAAAATTTTAATATTCAACTGTAGAATATCTCCGTAAACATATTGATTGAAGATTAACATGGGAATGGATTATAAGGCAAAACAAACTAAATGAAACTAAAAGCAACTCGTACAAATTGGCCTATTGGAAAAAAGTTTATATTAAAGCTTATCCGGTGCAGAGGTATTTAGTTATGGGCCACTATCTCGGCCTCCAATATTGAAACAAATTTAAAGGCGACAAAATAAACTAATAATCTAATAAACCCCCACTGGAAAGTAAAAACTCAAATATTCACAAGGATATCAATATGCCTTAAAAACTCACAAAATCATGACCAAAGATTAAATGAAATAATTGAAAAGTCTTGAATTAGGTATTTCATCAATTTTGCAAAATTTTTGGTAAAAATAAGCAACGCTGGCAAAAAACTTAAAGATGGCACAAATTGGCACTACTGAAATGTGAAAATATGTAAAAAAAAAAATTTAAATAAATGTAAAATGAATAATGATGATTTCCCAAAAAAAAAAAAAATTAAGAAGATGCGAAAGACGAATTCGCAAAAGAATTAAATTGTACCATCACTAGTTTTGACATAATTTTCTTTCGCATCGCAATAGAGAGTAGACCCCCTGGCGTTTTGCGTTTTCAAATCGTGCGATTGTCAGAACATGGCCGAAAATTATACAACAGATAAATATGAAAAAAATAAATCTTGAAGTAGATTAGCTTTTTTTTTTGAACTTTTTAAAAATAAAATTTTTTTTTAATTGTTAACAAAAATTCGCTTTAAGAACCCCCCAATTAAGAACTATAATTTTTTTTTTTTAATTTTGATTTTATATATTTTTCATTTTTTAAATAAATTATTTCTTATAAAACTAAAAAACATTTCATTTATATAAAAATATTTGTATATAAAAAATATCTCTAAAACTAAATTTACATATGAATGTATATAGAAAAAGTTTTTTTTATAAAAAAATATATTCTGACCTTAAAACTAAAATTGTCTTTCGTTATTGTTCTTAAAAATTAAATTTGATCTTAAAAATTACTTTACAAAATTAAATTGGTTTGTTTGTTCTCAGTTTTTACAAAAATGTACAATTTGTGAATTTTATAATAAAATTAAAACAAAAAAAAATAGTTATAATACATTTGTACAGGCACTCTACAAAAAAGAAGGAATTTAAATGCAAGGAAAAATAGTTGTTTTTGTGGTTTAAGAGGCTGACTAGAGTTTTGGTTTTGTTTGTGAAAAAAGGAATAAAAGGCTCGGCCTTTTTTTATTTAGTTTTCATTTTTGAAAAAATCTAACACCAGGTTGAAATCTTTTTGTTTTTTAATTGTTGTAATAGTTGCAAAATAGTTAAAAATTTAATTAGTTTTAGTAGTTTTTAGGAACTAATTTTTGGTGGTTTTTTTTTACATTTGTTTTATTATGGCAAACTTGAATTGTTTTGTCAAAACATGTTTCCTAATGCTCATTGTAGACGGGATAGGGGTTTAATTCAGCTGAGGAGTTACTTGAGTTGTTTGTAGAGTTTATAGAACCTTGGCAACCGCCTTCCGAGTGTTTGGTCAACAAAGACATGCGAGAGAAAGTTTTAGAACAATTAGTACAGGAATATTTCTTGATATCGGAGTGCGTTTGCAAATGGGCTCTTAAGTTGGAACGGTCAGCGAAGGCACGATGGCAATGCTGACAACTGAAGGGCTTTTCTCCGGTATGAGTTCGTATGTGGCCCTGCAGTAACCATGGCCGCGAGAAAGCTTTGCCGCAAATATTACACTTGCATGGCAAAGTGTGAGTGCGTATGTGCATTTTCAAAGCTCCCAGAGAAACGTAGGTCTTATCACAATCCTTGCAGCTGAAAGATTTTTTCACTTGGTTACCCTCTGCAGCTGGGCAGTGAAACTGTTGATGTTTTGTTAGTCCGGAGAATGTAGAGTAAGATTTTTGACAATCTGGGCATTGGTAGCGAGGTGGACCATTTTTTTCTTTCTTAGCTGGTGTGTTCGCCGATAAAACTGGTGCATTTTGCTGTTGAACAACAGGAGACATATCGATTTTTTCAGTTTTAATGAGACTGGATTTTTGTGGTGTCTTCATGGAACTGCAATTTGTGGTTTTAACAGAAAGATCTTCAGGCAAAGGGGAGGCAAGAGATTCAGGTGTCAAGGATCTCATCGAGTAGTAAGAAGATTCTGAGTAGGCTGGTGAAATGGGAGCATGGTGATGTTGCGGCGGATAGCCCAAGGCATAAGAAACAGCAGATTGATGATGTGTTGGATATGCAGGTAATGGATAAGGCATAAATCTGTGCTGATGTTGGGGAGATTGAGAAGGCATTTGCCGTACACCAATGGGTCTATGGATAACGTCTGTACGCATGGGTGGTGAAACAGAATTGGCACGTCCGCCTAAGTAATGATGGGGAGGAGGTGACAGTGAACCAATGGAATCTGAGGGTGAGCTAGGCGATAGAAGTTCTCCTCTTAAAGGAGAAATTTGTTGAGCCAAATGAGGATTGTTAATGGTGCGATAAAATTCAGCGGTATAGGGAGACATATGGAAATTCCAGGGTTGTATGCCATATTTAGGATATGTTGGTGTGGGCACTACTACGGCCGCCGAAGCAGCAGCAACAGCAGCGGCTGCCGCTAAAGCAGCTGCCTGTGTGGTATTAGTATCTTCACTTTGATTATCCTCAATATCCACACAATCGATCATTTCATCCTCATCATCACACATGCTGTCATCATCGGTGTGATCAACATCAACTCCCTCATCTTCGCAACAATCACTGACATTAATCATTTCATCCTCTGCTGATGCAGATGATATACATTTTACCGACGTTTCACAGGTATCCTTTTTCAAGCTTAGATTTTGGGGTTCATCGTTATCCATTTTGAGAGGCACTGCACTAATGTTTGATTTTTTTGTATCCACAATAATAGAAGAATCATCCTCTTCGAATTGATAATGGACGGGACGTTTTTTCAAAGGACACTTGGAATAATTTTTTTCCACTAGCATATCTTCAATATTATGCATTTTGATTTTTTTTTACTTTTTTATTCTTCTATGAACACAATAGTTTTTTATTTATTTATAAAAATATTTCAAAATAAATGTTTTTGTTTTAAACCGTTATTTTACACGTTTCAACATGTTTTGTTTACAAAGATCATGTACCTTTTTGTTATACTCAAACTTAAATGTTCTTTAGATCTTTAAATTAAACGCGCTTAGAAATTTTTTTTCTACAATATTTTTTCTTAAAAAGCGATGTTAACGCAAGCAAAAGCAACGAAGAACTGTGCTAGAGCATTAACTATCACGAGTTTATATAGGCTGAGAAAATTTTCTATAGCTCTTTATTCCTACACTCCACTAAAAGCTAAACTCGTTGTAATAAAAATTATGCTCTTCTCTCGAAACGAGTATCACCTGCTAAAATGTACTCGCACTCTGAAATTAATAATACTCTCTTGACTAAAAATACATATTATATACAAACATACATATACATACAAACACCACCACGAAATTACAGTTCATTACATACTGGCAGCATTAAAATTCAACCACCAATCATCTGGCCTAGTGAATTAAGTGAACCGCTATCTTAGGCTGGTGTGCTTGTATGTGAGTGTTGACAAACATTGAACACAAAACCTGTTCAAGCATGTTCAAGCACATGTTGGCTACGCGTGCCGTTATAATGGTTTTAAATAAAATCGTACACAAACCACCAATAGCAAATGTTACCAATACTCGAACAAAAGAATCTGGTCTTGTTATATAGTATGTACCTGGATTTTGTATAGTAAAAAGATAGAGTTATTAACAAAAACCTCTCACACACTGTTTTACAACTCTCATCAAATATTATACTCAAATTTTACCAAAGAAATTCTCAGTTCAGTAAGATTTTTTCTCATTTATATAAAATTACCAACATCTCAGGTCTCAGGCAGCTGTGGCTTATAAAATTTTTATTCATTAATAAATTCTCACCTTTAACTATAGCTTCTCTTCCTAATTCCTTGTTATGCTCTGCTGCATTTTGTCTGTGCCAGAGCACACTTTTCTTGTCGTGTTGTATCTGTAATACTCTTATATTTTTATTTCTTTTTTTTTTGTAGGATCTTTTTACATTTCTCGTTTAAGAAGGGAGATATTTGCTCAAACTCAACTAGTCTAAATATAGACTTCCATGTGTTAGGAAGGACAGGTGGTCCGTCCTCTTATAGCACTTAAAAAGTTTTATTGTTAAAGATTTTTATACGTAATTTGAGTATGTTCCTTTGCATGTATTGGTGTTTAATAAAGACCCACTTGAAGGGTTTTTCAGGACTGTAACTACCAAGTGCATGACGTCTTATTTGTAAGGAGTGTTTAAAAAAGGAGTTTAATTTATTTAAGTTCAATGAACTAAAAGTTACCGAAACTTGTAAATGAGTGTTAAAAAAAAAGTATTATAAAATAAAATAAGAAGAGTTTAAAAAAGGATTTAACATTTTAAAAATAAATTTATTAAAACTACAATTTTATTTATTTATATTGATTTTTTAATTTATTTGATTAAAATAAAAAGAAAAGATCACAACTTTACCTCATATATTGAAGTTTTTAAATCTGAAGGTTTTTATTTGAAAAATTAAACTAATAAATGTGCGCTTAACAGAAATGAAATTAATTAAATTAAATTTATTACTGTAATAGATAATTAGCTTTGGAAAATATTGCCCCGTAAGTGGTGGCCATTTTCTGCTTACACAAACCTGCTATTTTTAAAATATTTTCCATTAATTTTTTTAAAGTTTCGGGTTTTAATTGGGGAATGAATCTTAGCCTTGTTAAAATCCACTCTTTCTTTCAAATATCGCCAAAGAAAACAGCCAGTATCTGTTAAATCCGCTGAAAGTGAAGAACAACTAAAATCGCTTGTGCGGCGCGAAATAAGACGTTCACTGATTATTTCAGTACTATAGCCATCCATGAACCTGTTGAATGAGCTGTGACTGTATCTTGCTGAAACTACAATGTTGGATGCTATTCCAGAGCAACGTTTTCCAGAAAGATATTATAGCACAAATATTATTAAAAATATATATATGTATGTGTCAATTATCCCTGCGGATGATCTACATTCTGTTAATACAAAGTTTTGTGGAATTTTAATAGTCATTAAGTATCAACTTTGAAATTATTTCGCTATAAATGAAGAACTAACTAATAAATTTGACCATCTACAAAAACAATTTAAAATACTTTCATTAAAAATACAAATATCCGCACAGCCTGCACAATGAGATGAAATTTTATTAGAAGTCAATGAATTTTTTGAAATTTTTTTTATCGATATCAAGATATGTATAATACCTTTATCAAGCGTGTTAAAATATTCGCTTTAATTCCTACCTATTCCGTGGGAAATTTAAAATATTTATTTTTTTCAATTTTAAGGTAAAAGTAAAAATTCAATTGGCTATTAATAACACTGGCTACCAATAAGCGAAATTGCCCAAAGCAATATGTGAAAAAATTGCCTAAACGAAAAAGTCCCAACTTAAATGAAAAATGGAAATTATAACCAAAAATGGTGAAAATGCCCCTAAAATAATGAAAAACAACAATTTTTTTTAAGTTTTATTTAATAATTCTTACTAAGTAGTTTAAAAATTTTTGAGCGATTTTTCATATATTGCGTTGGGCGAAGTTTAGGGTCCTTTTGGTAGCAGGTGGAGCTAGTCTATCTGTGCGAGGTTTGCGGGTTCGATTCCCGGCAGAGACTCTGGTCTTTTTCACTAATCGGGTTGTTGGGCTATGTTGCCATTGCTCGATTAATTAAGTCAAAATTGTATTTGTAACTCTTAAAAATATATGTACATATAAAGTAAACAAAATCGATTTAGTTTTGGATTGTATTATTTAAAGTAAATAGAGCCTAATGATAAATATAATATAAAATTACATTGTTCACTTTCCCGGCTTTATTCAGATATTAACTTAATATTCTAAGTATAAACTTTAGATAAGTTTAAATTAATCCTTAAATTTAATTGCATTGCATGTTCACGTAAATTTGAAAGCCCCGGCAATTAGTATGACGAAATGAAAAATATCGTAGCTCATTTATGAAATCTGACGGAAACTCTGTGCATTTCTGCCCACACTACTATAGTGGAGATGGTATAAAGCGTTTGTGGTAATATGTGTGACAACTAAAACAATTGATCCTATCTCTTAGTATACCGACTCAGAATCACTTTTTGAGGCGAAATATCAATTGCATATATTTTTCATTAATTTGGTTTAAACCAATTACTTTAATATTAATTTTAAGAAATTTAAGATGCACCTTTAAAGCAAAAGCTTATTTTTAAACAGCCCCCCAAAAAAGACTACTACACATCCACTCGAATTTTGTGCAACTTAAAGTTAGAACGACTAGCAAAAATAAAACAGATCAAAGCATTCATAGTTTTTTGAGTGTGGCAAGCCATTAAGAATAATGTCAATATTCTTGACTTGTAAGCTTAAGAGAAAATACACTGTATCACATTACCCGCCTATACCACTTTACCCGCACTTACTCTTCTAACTCAATATATTAATTTTTTCACTTCTTGGAAAAAAATGCACACGTTATATTCGTATCTATTCGCTGTAAATATATCAATAAAGATGAATCTGGGAATTATTTCTTTTCATAAGCTACTTTATTACATTCAATATTTTTTTCGAAATTAGTCTATGAGCTAAATTTCAGTTATGTATTTTATAAAGCTTTTTGTAATATTTCTATTCCTTAAATTTTTAGGAATGACTTTATACACTACCAGACTTTTATCTTGTATCTTCTTGTTACATTTTATCTCAGCTATCCTTTGGATATCAATGGAGTATATTGTATGTACAGAAAAAATTTACAATTATTAGACACCAGCAGAATGTAATGCATTTTCTGGCCCGCTACGGCCTTCGGCCTAAAAATTTAAGGAATAGAACTATTACAAAAAGCTTTATAAAATACATAACTGAAATTTAGCTCATAGAATAAATTCGAAAAATAAAAAAAATATTGAATATAATAAAGTAGCTTATGAAAAAAAATAATTCCCGATTCTATTTATTAAAATAGTTGAGTTAAATACATTCAATTTATAAAGTATCACTATCCAGTGTGATACAAAGAATGCTGACGAAGGCCGTAGCGGGAAAAATAAAAAAAAATATTGAATCAATAAAGATGTTTACTGAGATATTCTACAGTTGGATACTAAAGTTTTTTTTTATCTTCTCAATATTTATTTATTGAATCTTCATATATTAAATATAAACTGACAATAATTAATCAAATCTTCGTATAATATTTTATTTTATGTCCTGCCACGCCGGTTGAAAATTCCACCCACCAGTTTCTTTTCTCAATATGCAGATGCTTAACGCTCCTCTGATCGGCTGAGTCCTGCACAGAAAAAAATTAAAATTTATTGTAAATTGAAAATTTCTGATAGGAAATTAAAAAATTAAACAAATAAGTAGTACCAATTAAATATTTTTTGATATTAACAACATTTTCTGCAGGAATGTTGTTGATATAAGTAAACTAAACTAAAACTGTAAAAAAAAAAAAAAAAAAAAAAATTTTAATTAATTTCATGTTGTAAAAATTCCTGTCTTCATAAAAATAATTTAATGAAAATTAAATTCAATGAACTTAAGCCTGATTAAAATATCTAAATTTGGATTTAAAACCATTAACAGTTCCATAAAACAACCACATAACTAATATTAAAACTGTTTAATTGAATAAAAAAATGGCGAGAATTGTTTCTGTGTCCAGTAACTCTTCTCCTTATCACAGAGAAAAATAAAAATTGATTTGTATCAAAAATTTGTGATATCATTTAAAAAATTAATTAAATTTTAATCAGTAAGCAAATAAAAGGTATCATGCTATACTTTTTGGTAATGAAAGGGTTGGTTTAAAATTTCTTTTACATATGTAAAATTTAAAATTATCTTGCTTCTATTGCACATATCTAAATTTTGAGTTAATACAGTATTCTTGAACCAGTGCGAAATATTAAAGTTAAACTTTATTTATTCTTATGTTACTGAAAGCAAAATTAAATATTTGCAATTTTAATTAATTACTCATTTTTTAGACCTTTTTGTAATTGTTTCAAATATATTCCAAAACCGTTGATCATACAATAAAAAAGCACACAAATGATTAATACAAAACATAGCCCGAAAACCCATTCTAATTTGCAATAAAATATATCGAAAATTTTACATAATTTTTTTTAGGGTGGTACTGTGTTGATCGTGTTTTTATTTATATTCAATTATTTTATCATATTTATATGTATTTTTTCTGGTACAGTTCCATATTTGTTTTTTTTTTTCTTTTTTGTTTTCCTTAAACAAACTTCAAAAGCCCAGTAATAAAAAATATAAATTTTAAATTAAATTTTAATACAAGGAATTGGTAAATTAAATACACCATACATTCAAATACTAACACACTTCTAAACAGCTATTATTTACTGCATACGAGTTGGTTCATACATTCGTACGTATGTAGGTACATTCATACTAGTAAAACAACAAATTTTATAATGAAAAAACATACAACATAAAAATAAAACGAAACAAACAGAAAAACACTGAAAAATAAACACAACAAAAACACAGAATGAATGAACATGAACACCTGGACAATATTTTTCGTTTAGCATTTTAGTGAGTGTTGTTGTTATTATTTGTTGTGTTATTAAAAGTTTTGCAAATGTATTAGTATTTTATGTTGTTGCTATTAATTGTTGTAGTTGTTGTTAATGTTTTAGTAAACGCAACAACATTAAAAATTTAAAAAACAAACAAATTTCATATTCATAAAAAGACACACAGTCATATTTACATACATACATTAATAAAGCAAACCAACAACTTCTACTTACTCGTTTAACAATCGTTTTTTGTAAAATCGAGGAAAAAACATAATAAAACCAACAACAACAACAACACAACCATAATGGAAATAATAAAAAAAAACTAATATCTTATTCATATCAACCGTTTGAACATGAATATACAGAGTTATATTTTTAATGCCCCTCTACCACCACTAAAATGTTCGATACAACAACAAAGCTTCCAAACTAAAACGATCGTATTTGATCGTCTGTTGTTTATGATCAAACAGAAATCAAAATCAAGCCAAATTTACAGCAGAAAGAACAACAACAACATCCACAGCAACAGCTTCAAAGCTAGAACTTTCGTTGTTTAAAAACGACAGGAGTTTTGAATTATGTATTTTGGCGAATATGAATGAGTGAGTCAGTCGGTTAATTTCTTTAGCTGTGTAGGTGTATATGTATGTGTGTTTTATAATTTGTGTGCCTGAAAATTTTAAAGTCAGTGTGACTGATTATCACTGTGATGGCACAAGCACGTACGTAATACAAGCTATTTTATCTAAAGAGAAATACACATTTAAGTTCATATTGATTTGTTTAGTAAAAAAAAGAGATACCTATTGATTTAATTGATTGCCAACTTTTAATATTTAAGAGATATGTTTATTGTTAGATATTAAAAGAGTTTCATTTTGATACTTAAGAGGTAAAAGACTGGTATATATTGGAACTGAAACATATTTGTTTTTAAAGAGAATATTTTAATTTAATATTTACACTTTGTATTAAAGAGAAATTTTGTAACTAAGAGATTGCAAAACAATGAAAACTTGAAAAATTTTTTTACTAGCTAAGAATTTGTCTGTACTAAAGTTAGTAACAAATTAAAATAATAATCATAAATGGGTTGGGGGTCATATGCCCGAAACTTAAAATGCCGAATTTCAAAATCCCGAATCGCTAACAAAAACTTCCCTGCATAGCCTGCCTTCGGCCGGGCGCAAGTATATTCTTTGCTATGGTATAACAAACACCGGAATCGCTAACTAAACTTCTAAATTCGGGATTATAAAGCTCGTGATTTTGAGATTCAGAATTCAGAAATTCGCTGATTTAAAAAAATCGGAATTTTGGAATTTCGGGGCTAAAAATTTCTGATTCTAATTATACCATCATAAATTATTGAAAAAGGGGTACCGCAGTTTTTTAAACAATGGAGATCCCATATAAAGTCCACTCCCGAAAAAAGGTTAATTATTGTGGAGGGTATTCAAGATTTGGCGAAGCCGAAGAGATAATATTTAATTTTCTTTGTCAAAAAAGATGTTCCTATTTCACTATTCTGTAACTATTCTATTCTCTGACTTAAGATGGATTCCACTTTGAATAAGTTGCTTATAGTTTGAGATCAGAAACGAATTTGTAATATTTTACTTTAAATGAAGTACAGCGTATTATAGCCGGATTTGCCGCCTCGCTGAGATGTGATGCGATTCAAATTCTATGATATACAGAACGTTAGTTTGGGGTAATAAATATTTTATTTCGGTTTTGAATTTGATAGTTAGAGCCCCTTTAAATACTGTGGTCAGGTATGTGATAAAAATGGATCTTGAAAACGCAACGATTTAAAACCTAAAATATAGTTTGAGATATTTTTAAAAATTTTTTGCAGTTTTTTTTTTAAATTTTATATTGTATATGTATGTATATTAACTGAACGCTATTTTAAAAAACAAATTAAGACTTTAAATCTGAAATGGAGTATAAATCGTTCGAAATTCAGCACAACATTAAAAACAACTGTTTTAAATCTATCGATTTATATCAATTGCCGAACACCTACCATGAATTGTTATAGTTTTATGTATAGTTTATACCACAATAGTGGAGAGGTTTGCATGGAAAAACAGCACACATGTAGATTTTTTTGTGCCACTGTACATAAACTAAATATATAGAAAATTTTTTGTAAATTATTAATTTAGTGAGACAAAATTTAAACTCAAATCTTTTGGTATAATATATTAATATATATTAAAGAAAACTTTATCCAAAATACGATATTTAATCATCTTCCAAAATTAAATGTTCGTTATACACAGACAAAATTAAAAATGTTCTCTAATCACCACATTAATACCAAATTCATAATATCAAGCAAACCAATTGTTGATTTTGCACCTTTTACCAAAATGATTATATTGATTACTAAAAATTTTAAAATTTCGAATATTTTTTTTAATAAATGATATTTTTAATTTTAACTAAAAAAAATTATCAAAAAACTTTGCCATTTCAAGCAATGTGAAAATTTATTTAATTAAATATTGACAATTCCCAACAACAATTCTACAAGTTTAAATTATTTTATTTTAAACGTAAAAATCAATTAATATTTTTTAATATTTAATTAATATCTTAATTAAAAATTAATTTCAAAACAACTTAAATATTAATTAAATCAAAATTATATTTTAAATTTCATTCAACTAAAAATATAATTAATTCAATTATCACATTTATTAAATTTAAACACTTTTTAAAACATTTTTTTTATTGATAATAAACTTTTTTCTGTGTATAAAAGAAGTTATGTTCGGCTGTGCCGAATCTTTGATACCATCCACTGACATTTCGAATATTTCAGGAGTGGGCTCTATATGATATCAATATATTATTAATTAATATTTATAAAAACGGACGTTTGCGGCCTAGACCTATATTAAATTGTTAACCGACAATCGAAAAGTTGTTTGCTTCCCTTTTCAGAAATTTGAACTAGCTGGAGTAAAATAACATGATTCGTAACAGTTTTAGCCAAACTGAAAGGATTTTCAGGAGAGGAATTTATATTGGACCCATGGCAAATTATGGATTAAGCATCCAAAATTCTGTAGAGTGATTTCATGTGTTAAAAATCATAAATTAGACTAAATTTCAATACAGCAGTGAAATTAGTTTTAGTGCTTACAGTTCAGTTTAGGAGGTTTTCCTAATATGTTTTCTAAGGTAAATTATGGACCGTATATCACAAAATTGCATTTTCTATGGCCATATGAAGCTAAGTTGAAACAAATTTTGCCGCAATATCTATATCTGCTTTTCCCAGTGTGGGCTATATATTTACTATTTATATGGGGCATATGGCAATTTATGGACCAATCTTCACGAAATTAACCAGTGTAATTTTTAGTCTTATAAAACTGTTACATACCAAAATTTATTATGATGGCATAAATGAAGTTGTTTTTTGGGATTATTTATCATTTCGTGCATTATTACACCATTTATGTTAGTTTTTGTAACAAAATTATAAATTTTTGTGGGCTGGTGTTTCTTACTGTACCGATTTTGCCGGATTGCAATCCCAAACTGCTTAGGATAACTACAAGCAATTTGAGACCAATTTTGTTCTTTTCGTTTGAGACTTAAGAAAGTAAGCAGGTTTTCAACAGGTGGACAGACGGGCAGACAGCTGGACATGGCTAAATCGATTTAAAATAACTCAAGGCGCCAGAATATATATACTTTATGGGATCTTAGATGTATAGTAAAAAAGTTTCACACGGAATGACAAACTTAGTTTACCCTTATTCACCACTTGTGGTGGTGAAGGGTATAAAAAATTCCATTAAAATTGTCTATCGAAAAATCGATGGCACAATATCGACAAATTTTTGTCCTTACAAATCGCCCCACCCTACTGTACAATTATATTGAACTTTCTGATAGTGGGTTCTTGTAGAGGAGATCAAAAGAAAAATGCACGTGTGCCGACGATCTTTAAGGTCATAACGGAATTTATTTTAGTTGGGGTTAAAGCTTCACCCTTTTGACACCAACAGGTCAGGCAGCATATCGCTATATGAAACTATGTGTTCCTTACATCTGAGTTATAAGGCATGTTAAGCAACTTTGTAGAAAATATTACGACACATTTTTTTATGGAACATATTAACCTCTAACTCCCTTCATTACGGTAATTTTTGGGGTCTATTCTAACAAACCTTAAAAAACACCCCGAACAAGGGCGGGGGTGGGAGTGAAATGTTCTAAAAAAATCGTTGGTCATGTAATTTCACTAATTCATCGTGATGGTTGATTTATAATGTATAATAAAACACATTAATTTAAAAGTAAACTTAAAATTTTTATTATGTTGGCTTCCAAAGAGTCAATCGTGGCTTATTCCTGAGGACCTCAGACTTTACATATCTCCAAATCAAAACGTCCAAAGGTGCGATATCGTACGATCAAGGTACTCAATTTACCGTAGCAAAACGTGGAGTTAAGTGCTCACCAAAATAATTTCAAAACAAGGTAATTATTTCATGCGTAGCGCCGTCTTGTTGGAACGAGAGCTCACCGAGACCGCGATCCTTACGTAGTATAGGCCAAGTTGTCGAATACGGCAAGCCAAGTTGCTGAGAACGACGTCGAATCGAGTCGTCACGGCCTTTGCGCACATTCTCAGTGGTTTCAGTAGGTCGATTGTGCTTACCGTAAGTTCATCGAATCGAATGATGACTTGCCATACATCACTGAACAAAAATGGCAGAGCAGTTTGATATAAGTTTCGAATGATCTGTAAAATTATATTGAAAATCAAACCTCACGATGAATCACCCTTCTCATATATCAGAACACACAAAAGGCCAAAACTTAACACAAACAGCACAAAACAAGAGTGAATAAAAATACGCCAATTGGCTGGGTTGTACTGAATGCTCCTTTCATTCTTTCTAAAGGTATTTTTGGACCTAACAAATATTTGACAAAAAAAAATCCAAAACAGCATGACCAGAAAATTGATCAAAAATAAGCTTTTTTTAAACAATTTCTATTGACCTTTTTATCGTTATTTGTAAGAAAAGAATTGTGTAATTCAATTAAGAAACTGTTTAATGATGTTTGATCCAGCGAGCGTTTTGCAAAAACAAAAATTGTTTTTATAAAACTAGTGGTTGCACGCAAAGAAAAATTTTAAAATGTTGTACATAAATATTACATGATCCCGATTCCTAAACCATTAATGGTGGTATTAACAAAACTAAAATAACCAAAATTTTTGCTATAAATAGAATACATTTAATTAATAAAGTGTAATAAAGAAAAAATAAATAAAAATATTATTTAAGAGTGAAAATAAATAGCTTAGAAAATTTTTGGAAAGTGAATATTAATTGATATATAAATTTTTCTGACAAATGTGTAAATTTATACCAACAACTTCATAATAAAGCCTGATTTAAAATAAAAATATATTTATATGTTTAATTATTATAATATGTATTATCTATAATAACTATTATTTACTTTAATACTTATTAATAATATTATACACAAAAATGCTATATGTGTGTAATTAAAACAAAAATTTGTACATATTTACATATGTGCATATATATTTACATATGTATATAGTAATTACAATTTAATTTTGACAAACATAATGTTATAAATTTTTAGAAAATAATATGTTTGAGTAGATAATTGTGTAGTTAGTTGTAGCAATCGTATTGTGTTCTTAATTTTCTGATATATTATATGATTCGCACAATTATAAGAACCAATCATTAATGATAGTTTTTGATTCTGATCCTACCAATCATATTTTTTCTTTGCGTGTACGTATAGGACATCAAATATTTAATAGGTGTGAACATAACTTTAGTCAACAACATACATTTTTATTTATACAATAAAAACTTTATTAATTAATATATATAATGAAATTATTTGCTAAATACTAGGGTATTCATTCGGTTAACCGTTAATCGGTTAACCGATTAATAACTACCCGATTAACTGACCGGTTAATTTAAAATTGGCTATTTTCGATTAACGATTAAGCCGGTTAATTTCAGTCGATTAACCGATTAATCGACGTGACAAAATTTTTAATTTTTTGTAGTATTGTAAAATATTTTTTTGTGTTTTTAATTATTTATTTCGTCTCATATGCAAAAGGCAATGCGTTTAAAAAACATTTTTTCATACAAACAAAGAAGGGATCTTCATTTTAAATTGGTCTTTGCTGTTTTTTGTTTCACGTACTTTTTATATGGGCATTTCCATTATGACGTGGCGTAATATTTGTACGACAAAATGTGAAGAAATTAAATGAAGTCGAATATGTAAAAAGTCTTTTTATATTACAAAGTAATAAAGCAGCACTATATTCAGAAAAAAATTTACAACAATCAACCCCAAGGATTTGAAGATTAAGCAAAAAATGTGCCGGCGTGACGTTACAAAAAACAGAAGTGGATTTTGAGTTGCATTACAAAATTGCATAAGTCTGCGAATTAGGCAAGACTTTTTGTATAAAACCTTTTTTAATAAGCTTTGGACTTTTAAAGATTTATTTTCCAAGTTATCAAATTTAAAAATATTTGCTCGTTTTAGATACATATTGAAATTTCCAGCGAAAAGTCTACTTTTTGTAATGTTACGCCAGAAAGCAAATAAGCTTGTATTTTAGGACCATGTTGTTCCAAAGTTATCCATTTTGTAGCTAAATGTAGAGCTAGTTGCGCTTACACAACATATAAAAAAGTAAATTTAACGCAAACAATTTTTGATAAACGATTTTAATTACTTCTGGCGTTACGTTACAAAAAGGATACTTTTCGCTGGAGCTTTCCATATGTATGTATGTGTTTAGTTATTTGTTTCTTCTCATATTTTCTCACACTTTTAACAGAATTAACCGAGACAATTAGAAGAGTTGAAAATTAAAAAAAATTAAAACAGGACTCTAATGACATATTGGAAGATTTTATACGTTTAGAGAAATCCAGGAAAAGGACTAAGAAATCAGATATTCTGTATTATGGACTGCGTTCGATTTCTCCAACATCAACGATAAGTGAAAGAATTTTTTCCAAGTTAAGATTTATCAAAACTAAAGAAAATAATCACTTAAATCCTAAATATTTTTCTAAAGGATTATTTTTATGGTATCCTTAAACTATTGAAATAACTAATAAAATTATCAAACAGTATATTTTTTAATTATAACATAATATTTATGTATTAATTCAAAAATATGTATTACATATTTATGAATTACTTTTTTGTTTGCTCGTTTTAGTTCAAGAATTGTTATGGTTGTTATGTTATTGCTTTAAATTAACTCCAAATAATAAATAATTAATGCATTTTTTATATTGAAATTACCTTATTTATAAAAAAAACTTTATTAATCGGTTAACCGATCAATTACAAAATTAAACGATTATTAACCGATTAAACCAAAACCTCGGTTAACTAACCGAGCGATTAACCGATTAAAGCAAAAGCCCGATTAAATGAATACCCTACTAAATACCAGCCACCTAAAATTTCTTTTAAAATTTTAACAGGAATGCCACAACTCCTACACAACTTCCGAAAATTCCCAAGAATTATTTTTTTTTATTTTTTTTGGGAATATTTTCCGTACCAAGATTGGTTCTCAGGATTCTTTTTACACAAATATTATACACACATTGGGTCATGCAAATAGATTTTCGTTCTATCTTTTCAATTGGAGAAAATGTGGCATAATTAAGAAACTTTTAAAATAATAAGTACATTGCATGAACGCCTGGAGCCCGTAGTAATTGAAATGTTGAAACATTTTTTGCATAGCGATATTTAACGTGATGTAGCCTTTTCAAACAGCATAAACAATATATATGTGTGCGTGTTAATTTTTTGTATAATTAAAAAAGCATGAAAATCCTTATTTAACAAAAAAATTGCAAAAAAGCGAATTTAATTTTAAATAATAATTTTAAATTGAGAAAGATTTTTTACCCAATTCTTAATGTAGAATATTTTTCTACTTGCTGGATAATTACAAAATATTTCAAAAAAATCGTTGTAAATATCAATCCTATTTCTGAAAAATACTAGGCCAAAGTAAATAGCAACTTTTACTTTTTAAAATCGGATATTTCCTTACCTATAAAAGATAAAAAATGCATGCACCTTACTTTTTTGTAAGACTCGACTAGTTCATTTAACCGGATATGACTAATATTATGAAATCACGATCGATTTTAATTTGTGTAATACCCGACAAGCCCTACTTTGGCGGCCCTTCTGATATGTCTACAGACACTAAATTCAAAACTAAAACTCAAACGCTAATCCTTAATCGAGAATTATTTTAATTTGTTTCCAAAGTCTACCAGTTTGCAATGTCATTACAATAAACAAATGCGTTAAAGTGCAATCTTCAGTATGGCGGTTTTTTGCTGTTTGTGTTAAGTTTTGGTCTTTTGTGTGTTTTTATATGTGGAGTAAAATTTCATGGACAACATTAATGTAAAACATTCCATCCCCGCCGTCGCAATTCTTATGGGCGATTTTTACGATTTGTTCGAATAGAGCCAAAAATTACAGTTATAAAGGGGAGTTATAGGGTTAATATGTTCGACAAAAATATTTGACGTAACATTTTATACAAAGCTTTTGAACATATTTTACTTCTCAGATGTAAAAAATATATAGTTACATATGCCGATGTGCTGCACGAATAGGCCAGAATGGGAAAATTCCGATGTAATCTTTAAAAACGCCTATACAGCCATATTTTTGTTTTGGTCTGCCCTATTAGAATCCATTGTTAGAACCCCGTTATATTTGTCCTTGATCCACAGTGTAATTTATTCTATTTAAAATCCCATTAGAATAATCGTTGTTTCATCACTTTTCAAACTTTGATTTATTAAGGAAGAAAAACGCTTTATCGATTTTGAATCATCTTTTCTTTACATTAAAAAAACACAAAATGTATCGATGGCGTCTTTAAAAATAAGCAATAGAATGAAAATTATAAACGTTTTTAACCCTTTAACTATTTGTTACAATAAATTGTTTATCATTCAAATCAAAAATTTTCCAATTTAAAATGAACTTTAATATCAATGTTGTATTTAAAAAAAAAAAAATAATCAAAGGAAATTAGTTTATTTGAGAAAACTTCTTTTATTAAAAAAAAAACAAAATTAATCTTTCAAACAATCAGTTATAGAAAACACAACATTTAAACTAGACTGGCGCTACTTCTACTTTACTAATTTGGAGTCTGGAAAACTTATCAGATTATCAACCAGGCATCATCTTCCTTTTATTTAGAACTTTTTCTTTCCTACACTCAATTAGATTAAAATAAAATGATATTTCTTAAATACAGCAGAAATGAAAATATGAACTGTGTTTTCTAAAAATGTCACTTTGGAAAAATTGGCACACTTTGTTATTCTATCGAACACACCTTGTTGCAAGATCAATATTATTTAGTTTTCATAACAAAATGTTGCAACCCATAAAAAATTATTTTCAATTATTTGTTTAGTTGTTTCTGTCCTTCCTTCTTTTTATTAAAATATAACAAATGAAATAAATGCATCTGTTTTTCTTTTGCAAATCTTTTTCTATATTGAATATATTTTAAAGTGTATATCTTTGGATGAGAATGTAAATGTGTGATCTTATTTGTTTTGTTATATCCTGTTTTCTTATTGTTCTCTGTTGCACCTCTCTCCTCTCTCTTCTCAAATTTCATTATATCCTTAATAGCATTTACAGTTATTGCTTATTTCTAAAGGAAGATTCTATTTTATAACTTCCTTGTTCTTGTTTAATAGATATTTTATAACGTTTTCTTTAGTTATTAATAATCTCAAAGTAACCTAATCTAACAGTATATCAAAGCATTTTATTTGTTTTATAACACTCCATTAGTTGGGGGTAGTTTATTTTGTAAAAAGTGTATTTGACTATTTCAGATAAGAAACAGTTGTCGACCCTTAAACTAATTTTGGGGCCTACTTTAAATATTACTTTATATAGTTTTTAATTTTCACATCTGCTTGGAGTTCCTCAATGTACGATATTAGCTAGAGTTCATTGGACATTGTTTGGGTTAACGGTTCTTTCTAATGAACTATGTGAATAACGGTCGCTGAAGGAATTTAAAAAAAGTATATTTTGTTTGATTCACAACTGACTTAAGGTTTAATACAATTTTTACCAATCAGATTATATCTAAAAATCATAAACTTTTTAGTTTCGAAATAAATCAATTCAAGTTAGATCCCAATAATATTTAAGTGGCGCTGGGCATTGTTTTTTATTAAGACAATAAGTGAAATGATTTATCCATTTTTCAACTTTATTAGCTACAAAAAGGAATATTTTTTTCCAAGAGAGAGCAGGGAGTTTTCCCCTCATCAGGGATGGCACTGCGACCAATTTAGGTCTAGGCAATATTTAGTATATGATAAATAAGTAATGTCATTTCATTTTTCTAAATTAATTTCTGACAATGACTTAGCCGTTTCAGACCTAGATGCATCGATTGTGCGGGTGGAGTTCGGTCTCAATAGTTTCGCTTATATCTGACCAATGTCAAATAGACCGGCATACATCGATTGAGATTCTGCTATTCGCTTTACCGTTACTTAAATTATTACGAAATTCTCGTGTCACATTTCAGTTTTGTCAAAATGAGCCGCAGAAGCAGGGATGTTAAATGGGTTTTTTAATTTTGTACGAACTTCCGATAAAAATGTACTTTTTGGACTTTCACGGTACCATTTTTTTTTAAATTTATTAAAACAACAAAAACAAGTACATAAAATTTCAATTGTACACAAAAAAAACAAAAGAAAGCTTAACAATTACATACATTATATGTATGAATAAAATAAGGAACATAAAAGTCTTATAAATATATGAGATCAAAATCAGGCAATTATTTGTTTAGTTAATAAACTATTTGGAATTTTTTACATCACAGCAGCATGAGTTTGTCGATCCTAACCAATCCTTTGTTTTTATGAGACTTGAATGAGAATTGATAAAGTTGGCACATGTAGTCTGTTTCTTTCCCTAGTTTTTATTATATTTTGAAAAGAAAAAACTCTTTCCACATTTGCAGACTAATGTGGATTGATTAAAATTCTAGCAACGACTCTAGAAATGTCAGGAACGTATGGACATTCAGCTCTTTTTGTAAATTAGCTACTACCGACCAAAAACTACAAATGTTTTCAGCTTTTAACGACTGCATTTGCTCGACATCAGCTAAAGCTCTAAATTGATTATTGATTGAAAATCAAAATTTGCAATTTCATTCGGAAACATTTTTACTAGAAGAGGTACAAGACAACTTGTTTTACATAAAATAACATTTTCAGGAGAAAATTTATGGAATCACATTAAAACTTAGTTATTAGAGTTAACTTTGGTTCTAAAAACTTCGCAAAATTTTATATAAAATTGTTTTGCATTTTCTTTTTTTCAGGTTTTCACTAATGTTGCCTCGTCTGTGGGTACCAGTCCCCGTTTACAATGTGGCAAATGAAAGGCAGACAGACGAAGTTTGTAGGCGAGAGAGGATAAAAGTAAAGTATGTCACACATACAGCGTCGCCCCCTTACCAACAAACTTCGTCTGTTTGCCTTTCACTTGCCACATTGTAAAAGGGGACAAAAAGCTCTACAAACCACAATACTAGTCGCATATTTAAGCGCCCATTATATTAACGATTTGTTGTACAACATAAATGCAATGAAAAGGTCTCAATAATTGGTTTGCTATACTAAAAATTTAAAAAGGGGGAACTATGACAAATTTTTAAATTATACCAAATGAGTCACGGTAGTACCACGGTACTTTATAAGGTCAAAATGTACCAAAAAAAGTACAATTGTACCAACTTTAACATCCCTGCACATAAGTTACTTGTGTTTTCAATTACAAAAGTACTAATCGTTAACAAATAGTGAAGTAGGCATATTTTAACTGAACAAAATGGTAAATTTTAATGTTCCAAGCCAATTGAAATGCTTTGCTGCAATAAAAATTCGGCTAAAAATTGTAATGATGCATCAATTGAGCGTGTTCTAAAATTCCTTAAAGGATATAGAGACCATATCGTCATCTTAAAGACCTACTAACCTATCAGCAAAAATTTCAAAATTGAGTTCTTTATGGATTTTTATTCCCTATATCATAACGCATATGTGCGCAAAATTTTGAACATATAGTATTACAAACGACCAAGTGATAACCCAATGACCTATCAGCAAGTGTACAATTTTCTGAAACGAAATAACCTAATTAACTTTTTATTTAATTTACTTTTTTTTTTTGTGTTTTATTAAATTTTATTTATTGTTAGAAGTGAAAAAAAAAATCGTTAAAAAGCAACAAAATGTGTTCCATAATCGAAAATAGTTTTGGGAAAAACGTGAAAGTTTCTAAAAAGGTCAACAAAAAAGAAGAAAGAAAGTAAAATCAAACGATCGGTAAAGGATAAGAAAGTTTTTCAAAAGGCAAAATCGTTTACAGAAAGCTAAGAGAAGAAGCCTGGGTGCACGTCAGAATTTTGTGAAAGGGCTTCGAATAGACATTATTCTATTTTTTCCGAAAATTAATTCAGGAAATATTTGAACGTTTTTGGCAGATGTCATGCGACCAGAAGAAAATATATGTAACCAGTTGCATTGAAGTTTTCGGTAAAATACGACGCACAAATTCAAAAGCTTTTTTTTTATATAATAAAATAAATAGTTTTAAAAAATCTTTATCCATAGAATTTAAATTTCGATAGTTTTTGTACCTAGAGAAAAATAAGTCATCGAAAACCACGATAAATGTTTAATTTTGTTGCATAGTGTAATTTTAACAAACATTAAGTACTGTTTTTTAATAAGCCAGTAAAAGAAACTATAACTGTTATTATTTAATGAATACAATATTCATATGTATAAAGAAATTGTTATATATTCATACTAACTAGTACTGCTAATAGGTTATTTGGTTTCAGATTTTTACAATTCTAAATAACCTAAGTGACATAACATAAACTGTGTTTAGAAAAACAAAATTTTCTCAACCGATATATATTTCTGGTATCATTTTAATCAAAATATGTAATTTTCGTTTCAATATTGTAAATAGTTCCAATTTTATAACATTTTTTTCCTCTCCTTTTGAAAACTGCGGATAGGTCATTTCGACTTTAAGGGGACGATATATTCAAAAATGATGACAACATTCCCAGTAGTTAAGCGTCAGGTCTGAAAGGGTTATATGATGAAAAAAAGAAAACAACTTCATCGATGATTTAAATAGAATAGAGCATAAAACGAAACTGATTATACAACGAAATGTGTTTTATTCCAGGGTGGGTCGGAAAAAGTCACTCCCTAAAATAACTTATAATAAAAGGACGTTTTTTTAACGTCAAGCCATTTTCTAATCACCATTAAATCCTGAAAAAATAACTGCTTGGTGCCCTTTTAGGTGGAATCATTTGGCTTTATGTCTTCACACGATACAGTTAACTGCGAGCGTCAGAGACTACTAACTTTTTCGTGCCTTAATTGGAAGTCTTTAGTATTGCACACTTGTGGTTTCAGCAGGATAGTGTCACATGTCACACAGGGCGCAATATAATCAATTTAATGAGAGAAATATTTGCGAACAAATAGTTTCACGAAATGGGCCTATTAACTGCCCACCTCTATCATGTGATCTGGTGCCACCATATTATTCTCTCGAGCACTTGGAAGCACATACTCAACGCTTATAAAAAAAACATCCTTTAGTTGCCGCGTTTCCATGAAAAAATCTTTGCAGAATACAGTGGCACAGAAAAGTCTACAAACTTTTTTATTATTTTATTGGGTAACCAAAATACGCAGACCGCTTATCATACCGAGAATTAAGGAAAGTGGTATGTAGTCTTTTCTTTGTCACTCTTATCCCGGCTGAATAGTGTGCAAATTAAAACAACAAGTAAGCTTTAAATTGACACAAGTAAATATTTGATATTGAAACTGAAACAAATCGATTTATTCAATTTTTTTTTCACACATAAATCTTGCCGGAAATGGATTTATTTTTGGAGGTAAATCTTTAGATAGCACTCCCACTTAAAGTTATTGCTGTGTATTTTATTTTTACATATTTTAAGTATAAAAAATCCTTTTTATTTTCAACACCTTTTTTCAAATATAATGACGCCACTCTATTTGAAGTGGCACACGCCAGATGTAGCATTTGGTATAAATATGCAGTGAATTTGAGCACCAGACGTGACATGCAATTTGAGCTCCTACAAAATGTTACGCTTGCGCACAAGTTGGACTATTAAAGTAAAACAACAAACAAAGCAGTTTTTTATTTTAAAATGTTTGTTATGAAGATATACCCCTAAAAAGCACCCCTTTTCTAAGCCATTCATTCATTAATTTTTCCAGTAGTCGCTTAGTGAGGTAGTTGGGTGTCATTCATCAATGTTGCATGCATTTCCAACTCAATCATCATTACAACAAACATTCTCGTATGAGACCCTTTTTAATTTAATGCAGTGGAACTCATTTCTATTGTTTTACCTCCATATATGGAGAGTTTACAATCAACACACTCATAATTTTTCATATGCAACATAAACGACATGTGTTTATATGTGTTGCATTGAAATGCCTTATGTTTATCTATTTTGTATTATTTTTTGCATTGGTTTTCTAAATTTTCTATCCCAAAGAGGAGGGTTGTTTGCATTTTAAGGTTAAGCAATCGAAATAATCATGCGTCATTTAGTATTTGCAATTTAATGAAATTGTTTGGGTGCTTATTGAATACAACTAACGACCCTTCTCAAATGATGTTATTATGTTCAATTTTCTATTTCAAAAAATAATTTATAATTTTTTCTTTCAAAAATAATTACTCATCACGTCAATTATTTATGGCATCTTTGAATGATTAGTTAGATAATGGCGAAATTCAAATTGTTGCTGTTTTTAATGTATTTAGTTAGATTTTTAATGTAATACTTTCATTAATTAAGCAATTTTTGTTTTGTTTAATTGAAGTTTTATAAAATAGGGTAAAATGATTTGGTTTTTAAGAGAGGATACTTTTTATTATTATTCAATTGTTATAAGGCCTTGTTGGAATTGCTTGCAACAAAAAATATAAATACTCTATTTAAAACCTTTAAATACCCATCGTATTGTAGCCTCAAGTTTTACCGCAAAATGTATGTTATCTTTGTTTTAGCATATACCAAAGTTTAATCTATTTTCTGTTATTCAATGGTAAAAATTACACGAGATACGATTATACGAGCAAATAGAATTCCTTTAATTTAACCCTTATGTGAACACCTAAATACTTTTAGAGTTTTGGTGCCCCGGTAGGCAAGCTGATAGAGAGCTAGTCTATCAGTACCGGGGTTGCGGGTTCGATTCCCGCCATAGACTCTGGTCTCCTGCAGACAAGCGAAAAGCTTCGCGGGATTAGCATAGGTAATATTAAAAAAAAAAAAAAAAGTCAAAATTTTTCATTAAAATTGATCATCTGCATATCTTAATCTGCTTCTATTATAACACATTACCACAATTTTCAGCTCATTGTTTTGGGACTCAATTCTGACAATTGCACGTCAAAGTAGCCCCAAAAATAAGAACTTCTGCGTCATTAGTCTTGTCAAGTTGACTGCATTTATAATTTAATGGTCATATAAATTTGTTTTGCTCAAGGTGGCTTTTTTACATATTCTATTTAAATATTTCGGTATACCGTACGGAATATCCCTCTTGTGTCTAAAGCAAAGTTGTAAGTATTGAATAGGAGAGAAAAAAAGCGGAACATACCTACCCGAAAAAAGTGCATCAAGTGCCTTAAAAATTGCAAAAAAGGCAATTCTTTTACAATTGTTACCCCATTTTTCATTTTTTTTTTACTCAATAACTGGATAACAAATCCACAAATATGCTAATTTTTTTCTTTATAAGCTTTATTTTGCATGAAAATAAAAATTCCGATTCATATTACAGCTATTCTTACACATAATATATGAGATTTTTATTGGTTATCTATACATGGAAACAAAATTGAGAACATTTTCAATTATTGTCAATATCCATCCTCGTTGAAGTTGACGCTTGTGGTTCTGATGATCTTTTTTCCATCGTAGGTTGCTTATATTCATGTTCTGAGTCTGCATCATCATCCGAGTTAGACATAATATTCAAGGGCTTGTTTTCTTTAGTGTATCCACCAATTTCAGTATCATCTTCATCTTTGGTGCTTTCATCTTAAAACTGCATAATTTTAGAATTCCACCAACAAACCTCCGCAAGTAATGCATCTAATTTGTTGCCTTTGAATCGCTTTTGCATGGTTACCTGATGGAACCTCTCTTCCTGAGGTAACTGTGCCAAAAATGTATCAAGGTAGAAATGCATAAAATGTAATTGTAACGACCTGGATGCATTAATTTTTTCAAAATAATACAGCAACTTGTCCACTCGTGTCTGTATGTCATCTAGTTGTACACGGGTCTTTCCTAAAACGGCTTCAATGACTTGTTTTAATGTCTCCCATGCACACAGGTTGTTATAATAATTCGAAGGGATATTTGTAAAAGATTCGTTTTTCATTAATTTTCGTATATCCGGTGCATTCAGAGTACCTGTTTGAAATAAAAAAAAAAAGCATTTGCGAAAAAATTATTGGTAATGCGAATATATCGTAAGCCTTTAAGCCTCGTATACAATGCTAGCAACATTTTCGCTGGTGTTCACAATAAAGCAACTATTTTTTTCACAACCACACACATTTTCCATTAAGAAGCCGTTTGCAAATTTTGCCCAGAACAAAATTACGTATTTATTATTATTTTTTAAAACCTTTTGTTGAAATTTACATTCAAAACTAAATCAAATTATTATACTCGTCATCTACATTTTCATACAAATTGTTGCTTAATTAGAAGTAGACTCAACATTTAAAAAAAAAAATTAATTTCATTTTTGTTCGAAAAATTAAAGGAAAATATATGAAATACTTAAGGAAGAAATAAGATAGAAGAAAAAACGAAATTGTTGCTAGTATTGTGTTCGAGGCTTTAGACTTCAGGAAAGCCGCATATTTCAAATATTTGAAAATTAATACTTTCAATCAAGATAAACAATAGGTGCTTAGTACTGTTTAACATAACTGCGCAGTGCTTTACGGAGTCCCATAATCATTCTGAAGCTCATTATCATTGGTACTATTAAAAAAAGTGTAGAAAATTAAATAAAATGTGAAGAGGTTTTCTAAATTTTTTGGGACCGTTTTCATGGATTAAAATTTTTTTTTACTAAAATATGTTCGTTTGTATGACTAGTTTATGCATACATAGAAAAAATAAGGGCAAATAATTCGATTTTTTAAAGTTTTAAGGAGTAGTCGAAGAATATATATTTTTGAGCATCCTTGCAATATAAGTTAGATATCCTGATATACTAATCAATGTGATTCTATTCAAATGAAAAAGATAGACTAATAATCCAAAAAATATTTTAAAGTTTGTAGGGAATTTCGTGATATATTAAGGGAATAATAAAAAAAATTATGTAAATTCTGCAAATATTAAATGCCACTATATCTTTAAAACTAAAGCTACTAGAAAAAAACTAATGATGTCATCATAATCAGCACTCTCAATTTACAAAACAATGGACAGAAGTCAGGAAACTTTTGGTATGTTGACCACCAAAAGTTGGGAGGGATTGGTGAACTGGGCGTGAAACAAAATATATTTCTTTACATCTGGAGAATGCTAGGAGAAAATTTTTCTAAATATGTTGCACATAACTGAGTTATAACTACAGATGTATGTATATCTGTAGGACGGCAAGAGCCAAAGTTTCCAAATTAGGTACTACGAGAAATTTTGTTGTCAATACATAACATCCGACAAAATGTGGGCGGGATTGGAAAAGTGGGCTAGGCAAAAAATAGATTTATTTATGTCTAGAAAACGGTAAGAGAATAGTTGTCCGAATTTGGAATATATAGATGGGTTATCAATTCACAAACCTGTAAAGAAAAAATAGGCGCGGTTGCCAAGACAATACAGGTTTCCGTATATCTGGAAAGCAGCAATGGCTACAGTTAAGAAATTGTATACAAATTTCTGACTTATCAATGAACACTTGTTGTCAAAAGTGCGTAGTAGAATTGGAGAGGTGGGCGTGGCACAAAATAAAATTATTTGTATCTGGAAAACGACAATAGGTAGAGTTTCCAAATATGGTACAAATAGCTTTGCTATCAATGTACAAAATCTATTAATAAGTGGCCGGGATTGGAGAAATGGGCGTGGCACAATATATAATTATGTATATCTGGAGAACTTAAATATTTAAAGTTCCCAAAGTTGGTGCAAATGGCTGGGTTATCAATCTGTCAAAAAGCAAGTTTGAGTGGATAAGTGGGCGTGGGACCTTTCATAAAAAGGCAAAAGATATTTGTGAATATTAAGAGACCGGTAACAGCTAAAGTTTCCAAATTTGGTACAATTAGCTTGGTTATCAAAGCGCACAAAAAAGAATTATAAATATAATAAGAACGATAAGTGTAAAATTGCCCAAGATTTGTACAAATACAATGGTTATCCATACACAGCATTTTTCAAAAACGGGCGGGTTTGGAGAAATTGGATTGGTCCTAACTAAAAGGAAAGGGCACCCGCTACAGTTTTCAAAATTTGTACAAATAGCTTGGTTATAACACAACAGAACGCCCGCTATCAAAAAGTGGGGGAGAGTTTGGATAAGTGGGCATAGCGCAATGTATAATTATTTATATCTGGAAAATGTGAAATGAACACAACTGGTAAAAATAGATTGGTTGTTAATCTGCAATAAGTAGGCTGTATTAGATAAGTGCTCGCGGCACCTCTCCTTCAAAGACAATGTAAATTTCTATGTATCTGTTAGTTATTAATACATAAGATCTGTTTTAAGAAAACCTATTAATTTTATTTCAACAGGGTTAGTGTAGCGCACCGGGTAAAGCGAGTTATCTTATAAAAATTAATAAATACAACTTAACTATGACTACAGGCAAACATTATTTTACGCATAGTTCAAATGGAAATAAATTATTTTTCTACACAGAAAAAATTATGAGTAGTTTTTTTATCAATTGAAAAAATTGATTAAAAAGTATTTCAATTTAATTAATGTGATAATTAAATCAATTATTTTTTTAGTTGAAAGAAAATTCAAAATAAAATTTGGATTTAATTAACATTTAAGTTGTTTCAAAATAAATTTTTAATTAAAATAATTATTAAATAACAAAAAATCTTAGTTGATTTTTTCGCTTAAAATATTTAAAAAAATTTAAGCTTGTGGAATTGTTGGAATGGTCAAAAGATGAGCTATATTTAATTTAATCAATTAACACATTATTTAAAACGGCAAAGTTTTTTGATAATTGTTATACCCTCCACAACCACTGTGGTGAATAAGGGTATACTAAGCTTGTCATTCCGTGTGAAACTTTTTTATTATACATCTAAGATCCCATAAAGTATATATATTCTGGCTGAGTAATTCTAAGTCGATTTAGCCATGTCCGTCTGTCTGTCAGTTTAGTACGCCTAAAACCGTTATAAATAACGCTATTATGCTAAAATTTGGAACGTCACAGTTTTAAACGACCAAAAATCACACTGTAAAATTTTTTGAAGATTGGTCCATAATTTACACTAGGCCTCATATAAACCCCACTCCCGGAAAACAGTTTCGTATGCCTAAAACCGTAATCAATAACGCTATCATACTAAAATAATTAGGCACGTCACAGTTTTAAACAACCAGAAATCACACTGTAAAATTTTTTGAAGATCGTTCCATAATTTACACTAGGCCCAATATAAAACCTACTACCAGAAAACAGTTTAGTACGCCTACAGCCGTAATAAATAATGCTATCATAATGAAATTCGGTACGTCACAGTTTCATAGCACGAGAAATCACACTGCCAAATTTCGGTCCATAATTCACCTAGGCCCAATATAAACCCAACTCTCGGAAAACAGTTTGTTGCCCCTAAAACCAAATAAAGCGTACTTTGTAAAAATAATTAAATTCGCCTGAAACCATAACAGATATACATATTGCGGTAAAATTTTTTCCTACTTAGATTCATAT
This sequence comes from Pollenia amentaria, assembly GCA_943735925.1. Taxonomy (NCBI): domain Eukaryota; kingdom Metazoa; phylum Arthropoda; class Insecta; order Diptera; family Polleniidae; genus Pollenia; species Pollenia amentaria. Next base: position 177,017,557 of record OX031007.1, on the reverse strand, counting down.
GGTCAGAAAAAATATCATGCAATTTTGTGAAATTCACTGTATACGCTAAAACTAAATACACTGCTGTATTGAAATTTACTTTTTGTAATACCAGAAATCAGTTTTCAGAATTTTGTCCAATAAAAATTACCCTCCTAAAAATTATTTTAGTTCGGCTAAAACTGTTACGAATCATGATATTTTAATCAAGCCAGTTCAAAGTTCTAACAAGAAACGCATAAAACTTTCTTATTGTCGATCAATAATTTAATATAAGTCTAAGCCGCAACCAATTTTAATGCTGGCGTTCGTTTTTGTGAAGGTTAGTTTATAATATATATGTATTTATCATATAGAGCCCACTTCTGTCGGGGGAGGGTATCAAGGATTCGGCACAGCCGAATATAGCACTCTAACTTGTTTTAATTAAAATTAAATATATAACATGTTAAAAAAAATATTCACAATTTTGAATTTTTAGAATTTTAAGTAATCTTTATAATCATTTTGATAATACGTGCAAAATCAACACATTTTTTGCTTGATTCTATGAATTTAGTATGAATTTGGTGATTACTATTTTTAATTTTTTCTGTATAGATGTTTATATAAAACTAAAATTAAAGGTTTTTCATTTAGACCTTTTTTAATTTAAAATAAAATACCGTTTTCATAAAAAATAAAATAAATTTGAAATGTGTTTTAAGGTAAAATATTCATATATTATTTATATAGAACTGGATATAGGAATCCTTATTATTGCCCAAAATAGCAATCTTTTACATTTACTTTTTAGAAATAATTACATTCAAATGTTGACCGCGATTACGCTGTAGGTGAGTATCAATTTTCGATTTCTTTTTTCAGCACCAGGTTCTACCAGTATCTTGGGAATTACCAAATAAAAGTTAGCTTTAAAGTGCTAAACGGTAGCCGGCTTATCGACGAAGATTTTTGACTTAATATAAAACTTAACCTAACGAAAATAAGTATGGGTGCTATATTCGGTTATGCCGAATGTTATATACCCTTCACCACGGTGCGATAGCACTAGAAATTTATACGAATGGCCGGTAACACTCATTGCCAAAAAGCATTAGATTAAAATATTAAGTACGGTGGTTAGTTAAATAGACATATCTCTATAAATTAAGTAAAAAAGAATATGCAAATAAAATTCAATACATTAAAATAAAAAAAAAACCACGGTCATACCTTTTGTGGATCGATCTGGGTGAATTTCAAGAGAAAACTTCAACAGAATATATAAAACATATATTGATTACAACTTAGTCCCCAACATTTCTGTAGTTCGATTTACTTACTTTAAGCGAACCGAACATCGTTATATTTATCGTCATATATATTCGCTTGCAGTAACAGTAGTGTGATTCTGTAAGTTATTTTTAACGATAGCATACATCTTTATTTTTGTTTTCATTTCATGTGGCATTTCTATCTACAAAATGTCTAAATACGCGAAAGCTAAATATTCAAAAGCCATTTTAAACACAAAATTTACTTTATTGTCGCTTAAATAACGAAAAAAATACTGCTTAAAGTAACAGTTGATTTCAACCGACAGCAAATATCGTTAAATATCGTATCGATAAATTTATTTTATACTTATTTTAGGAATAGGAATATCGTAATAAAAGTTATTGAATCGGACTACTGAAATCTTCGGTAGTGCGATTCATACATACGGACAGATGGACATCGGCAAATCAACTTCGCCTTTCATTACGACTCAGAATATATAAATTTTATAGTGTCAAAGATCAATATTGTAGAAATTATAAACGGAATGACACACTTATATATACACCCAGAGAAAAAATATGTTTATATATGGTCACCTCCAAAAAAACTAATTTTAAATAAAATTGTAAACATACTATGGTTACTTTAACCATATTATTGCCACCGACAGCCATATTATGGTTAAATCAGTCCTCCATCAAAAAGGCACAACCATATTATGGTTGCCTCCGAACATGTTTTGGTTAATAATAACTAAAATATGTTTAACATTTTTAATAGCATGGTTGGTTTTCAACCATAGAATGTTGCTCTTGAAAAAGAAGAAAATACTATTGTTAATTTAAAAACAAATTATTGTCATATTTAACTATAACATGTTTAGAGGCAACCATAATATGGCTGTGGCTTCTTGATGGAGGACTAATTTAACAATAATATGGTTGTCGGTGACTATAATTTAACCATATTATGTTTAAAATTTTCTTTAAAAATAGTTTTGTTGGAGGTGATCATATTTAAACATATTTTTTCTCTGCGTGTACGGTTTCCAGCTGTGGTGAGTGTTATAAAATTCCTGACGTGCGATATCACACAATCTAGGTGACCGGCTAACAGGTCCGAATCGCATAATTAGCTGCTCGCCAAAAATATATATAATATTATTTTTCTGTTTGTATAGATTTGAGAAAACTATTTGGCTACAACAAATTTCGTTGACTACTTTCTTTTCATGTTAAACGATATCGTTTAATTACGTAAGTACTTTTATTGTATTTAAAATTTTGAATATCAGGTATCTTCTGCTTTAGCCGTCCTTACAAAGAGGCACTACTATTTCATAATCCTAACTTTTATGAATAACTACGAAAACGTGCGATTTGTCATCGTAGTAATTAAAGTTTAGAAAAAGGTTGTACTGTCCTGTTACTTCACAGGTTAGTTCGTTCTATATTTTTACAACTTATTCTAAATACATGTTTCTAAACTTTCTTTATTATATAAGATTTAATTGTGAACAAATTGGATATTTTCCTTTTAGGCAAACGCATTTGCATATTTGAATTAGTGAAATTCCTCGCATTTCTCAGGAACGTTTATTAGAATCTCTTTTTTATCACTTCAAATTTCAAATAACAACTTGTTGATAGTCATCCAATGAAAAAATAAGTATTTCTAATTGATGTTTTTTTTAGCAGCTTTTCACTAACCTGTATCTGTGTGGTCTACTATAGACAACAACTAAGTTGTGGCGATAAATTATCTAGACTAGTTCTGTGAACATTTGACATATACAACATACAAACATACAAAAACAAAATTACACTAATATACTCATATAACAACGTAATTAAATGGTCTCCTAAAAACAAGTTTTTTTTTGTTTATTTCCTTGATCATACAGTCGATCAGACAGTTCTGTCCTGTAGTTTGTAGTAGTTTTTATGAGATTGTGTTGTTGTCGCTGTTGTTGTTTTGACAACATTATAGACCAAAATAAAGTCTAAATCTAGTTATTATCTTATCTTTTAATTTATGCAGGTTAGAAAATTTGCACGTCGCCACAACCACTGCTGGAAATGGGAAATTAGTTTAGCACAGGCACAAAAATCCATTATAAGACGTAAAACTAGAAAACGACATGAAGTTGACCAAAACAACATTAAGACGGGCGGGTGGATAGACTAAATGTTGAAATAGTTTTTTCGTTAAGTGCTCAAGTGTAAAAATGTGTGTATAGACTTGTGTTTAAGTATCCTGTGGTTTAAGACGACAAATTAACCAATTGTTTCAAGTGTTGTTTTTGTTGCTGTTTTAGTTTATTAACTTTCTTCTGAGAGGCAATTTCTTTTTCTAGTACAAACAGGCAAAAAATGTGTGTCAGTGTTATGTTCTTTCTAGCATTTTTTAGACCATTAATGATTTAATTGCTTTTATACCTTTAAAACAAAAATTCGTATAGTTTTTTCTTCAAATTGTTGTAATGGTATTGTGTGCACTGGTGGGCCTTGGTTTGTTGATCGCCGTTTCTGTTGGAGTGTGTGTGTTGTTAATCATGTTGTTAACATTAATGAAAACATTGATTTTAGTAAATGATAATTGTTTTCTATTTTTTTGCCCGGTTGTGTTTTTCTCTGCTAAAAATTGTCTGAAATTTCAAAAGATGCCTACTGAGTTTAATCAATTTTTTAACAAGTTCACCTAAATTTTTTTGAACAACGTGTGTGGTGCTGGTTAAGAAATTTATATTGTTTACAGCTGCATGAAGAAATATTTTTAAAGGTGAAGTGAAAACTGAATTAGAATTTTAATTAATTATAAATCGTGATTACAAATGCCTATGGGCATTTCCATAATCTCGAACGTAACCGTCGTACACATTTAAAGTGAAAAAAAACAACCCAAAATAAAGCGGAATATTATTTTGACAATATATTTAACTTATAGCTCTTAAGTAACCCTTTTATTGGTGCTTTCGATTGTTTTTATAAATTTTTTCGTTTTGAAGAAAATTGCAAAAAAAAACAACGCACGCGATGAAAACACAACTGGTTGTGTTGGTCAACAATTCTAACGCCGCACATAGGGGCTTTTTGCCAATATAGCCGGACATTACTTTTTTTTCTAGCTAATATTGCTTCTTAAAAGTTATTGAGTGACCCTAGATTGATGAAACTTGGCAGAAATATGTGTTATTCTCATAGGCAGGTAAAGATCAAAAATACTTAAAATCGGACCAAGGGGGAAAAAGTTCCCCATAGAAAAACTAGTCCTACCTCTGAAAAATTCAATTTTTTTAAAGTTTTCCTATACTTTTGTTTGGCAAATACAACTTTTAACATCGGCAAAAATTAAAAACCCTAAAATTGGACCCATGAGATCGTAAAATTTCACTTTTCGCCCCGCCCTTGTTGTGGGCGGTTACATAAAATAATATTTAAAAATAAAATGTAAATATTAAAAGAAAAAGGTTACTAACGCCTTAATTCTATAAAAATTAAATTTTTGAACTTTTATGGGCAGGGGGAGGTATCCCTCCTAACCCACCCCCCGGAACGACCCTGTCAAAAAAAAATTTTTTTTGCTAATTTCCAAAAAATATTAATTTTTAAGATTTTATGTGACTTTTATGTATTTCATAGTATTTAATTTATATGACAAGAATTTATTTATTCGTAATTATAACTAATTTATAATAGTGACAACTAATTTTATTTAAAATAATAACTTATTTATTTACAATAACTTCTCTTTTGCACTAAGATGATGATGAGTGCCATGGTTCTTCTTCGTCTGTTTCTTCAAAATCCTCTTCCGAATCGGAATTCTCTTCAGAGCCAAGTACAGGTGGAAGCATAAAAGAAATTGCTTCTTTCGTAAAGGGTAATGACTTTTTTTATGGAGTTGGTCTTATGCTAGTAATCAGTGGGTCAGAACTGAGCAAAAGTCTATTTATAATATCTTTGTTACACTGAACCCTCGAAAACTTTCTAGCAAAATTCTGCCTGTAAAGCCGAAAATGCTTATTTCGTGCCTCAGACGCTTCATCTGATAATAGCCCGATAGGCAACAATGCCTCGCTCATTACAGTTGTACCATGTATTAAAATCTTGTGCATTGTAGGTGTCATAGGATGCCAGGGATATAGAGTAACGTAAAGTTTTGCAGTGTCTAAGCAATAATCGGCAAACTCGTGCAAATAGATTTTGTGACCACTTGTAATTACTTCAATAATAACTTTGATTCGGTAGATGAAATCCAATGCAATTCCAGTTATTTCTGCAGCTAATTCAGGATTGGAAAAAAATCTTCTGCTGGTGTTGCCATCGTTGCTGTTTCCAAAGCCAGTCTTCGGTACATCCACTATTAGCCCTAATTCACTTCTAAATTTTTCTTGGATAGTTTTTTTCCTCTCTTTTACAATAGTTTTGTCCTCATCCGATCTTAATTGCCACTTTTTCACTGTGAGTTTATACGACAGGTGTAATATGCTCTCAAAAAGTCGAATTCTGGCATGCAAAGTAGATAATCCGAAAGAAAGTGCATCTACGTCTTCATCTCTTTTGATGTTCAAATTGTTAAATTCTTTTGAAGTAGCCCCACAAATATACCGTTACGTACTGTTCGCACATTCCTTTTTTTACACAGGTAATATTACTCTTAGATGTAATAATTTAAATAAAAAAAAACTACGTACAACCAAAACATTTTATGACTGACGAAAGGGTTTATATCATATGTACCTATGCAAGATGAGCAAAAACAGCAAAAAGGTGAAATTTTCAAAAAATCATTAAAAAAATGGCGCAACAACGCGCAAGGTTTTTTTCTTGAATTTAAAAGTAGAGATCTCAAATTAATTTAACGTGATGTTTAACATTTTTATTGACTCTAAGGGTTGCACCTTCAAAAACCTTTAAATTTTTTTTTTTTTACAAAAAAGTGAACAAAAAAATCGTTTTTTTAATTTCGAACGAATTTTTTTACCATAAAAATTGCTAATAAAATTTTACTAAAAATTTTTATAAGTAGCTGTTAATATAGTCTTTCAGAGAAAAAAAAAATCAATGTAAAATCTTTATTCGTTTACCCACAAAAAAATATATTGTAAACCTCCCAAAACCGTAAAAAGTCAATAAACACGCATGCAATTTACTCAACTTTCTTGACTTTAACAGTGTCCCAAAACCACAAGTCTCAAGCAAATGACTTGAAAATTCACTATACGATGCAGAATTTTGTTGTCTGTCGAGCTGCGTACTTACATTTTTACATTTCTTAAATTTAATTTTTCGCCTAATGTCCGGCTAGATTGGCAAAAAGCCCCTATGTGCGCCGATATCAGAGAAACCTGGAAATGGAAATATTTAAATGCGACTAAGTTTAGAATATTATGCACTAATGTATCATAAAAATGGATCTGATTTTACCTAAAAATTAAATATACTTTTTGTATGTTACTTTTATTCATTTACACATATGACCAGTCGCACGTGACATTTCGTGTCATCCTTATATTTATGTTGTTGCTGTTCCTTTTTACGAAATGTTATATAAACGAGTTAAAATGTTTTTAAATAAACAAAAGTATTCATGTACTGGGTTCGCCCGGTGGCCGAATTTTGAACACTTGACAAGTACTGCAAAAATAAATCTTCATACTATATACGTATATATGTATTCTTTCTTCAAACTAAGGTCACCAAAATTAAGGTAAAATAAAGAATGGATTTTCATAAGCATATCCTTTTATTCGTTACTTTTATTTCGCCATTAAATCATAAAAAATTGTAATTAATAAAAAAGTCACGCAAAATCGTGATGAAATATCGGATAAAATAAATAATTTTATATATTAAAGCTTAATAAATAAATATAAACTAAAAAAAAAAATGACTACAACCAAGGAATACAGTGCAGCAAACAATATGTTTCGAGAGAATCAGTGCGTTTATACAGGTGTGTACGTGTGTGCTTACAAGTAAATGTTTATGTTTACGTAAAAAAATTATTTATATAAAAAAAAAATATTTTCCAATTTTTAATTTTTAATTTTCACACGAGGTCGCACGTGACGAATTTTATATAAGTACCAAAATCACAAATCTTCTTATTTTTCAATAAAGTTTCTTTTGTTTTTTAATTTTATAAGAAATCTTTGTTTGCTCTTGATATTTGATGAGCCTTTTGCATTTACTTTCGACGCACTAATAGCAAATGAGAAATGTGGGAGGTGCTTCAAAGAAGGAACGTGGAAAACCAACTGATCAGAATATACAAAAGTTTCTAATAAATATGCCAAAACTATATGAGGACAGGGAACACGAGATCTTGAGCGTTCATAACCTCACAAAATGTGCGATGGTAAAACAAAGCTGCAAGGAAGGATCGAAGGACTCATTGGGAAGAGCTCGCTTACGAGGCTGAGGCTACAGATCATCGACCGACTGGTAAACCAAAGGAGAAACCTCGACGAACCAATACATGACCGAAATGGGGCGCTACTCACAAGCACTGAGCAGCAAACGCGCAGGTGGAAGGAATACTTCGAGGAGATTAGCAACATTAGGGAAGACAATTACAGCATCACTCCAAGACCTAACGTGACACCCAAACTTTAAGGATCTTGAAGAAGTTCAACAGTCCGTAACGAACCTTAAAATAAATAAGGTTGGGTGCGTCGATGGCATTCCACCTTATCTACTATCAGCAGACCCCAAAACTTTTGCAGTAATCCTCAACCCTCACATGTTACACGCATGGGAAACAGAAAATGTCATCGACAAAGGGTACCATAGTTAAACTACCATAAAAGGCGGCTTAAAAGAATGTGATACTTAGCAGGGAATAACTATACTGAATGCGGTTTATAAGGTACTAGCGGCTAAAATCTAAAACCAACTCCAAGGCGTTGAAAGCTCTCTGAGGGATGAACAGTCTGGCTTTCGACCACTATGTGTTGTTTCGACGAATAATGTGGTAAATGGACGACCACACTGTAACTACTATTCATTGTTTTTAAGAAAACATTCGATACAGTTAGCCGACAGCCCATATGGAAAGCACTGAGGAGCAGGGGAGTTCAGGAAAAAATAATACACATCATCCAGTCCATGTATGATAATACTGAACTACAATTCCTCCACAAGTAAAGTAAAAGAGCTCCATTCACGACCAACGTTGGAGTAAGAAAAGGGTGCCGGCTATCACTTTTATTGTTTGCATTAGTTTGGAATATTATCATGAAAGAGCTAAGCATGAAAAAAGTGGCATAGCATGGGAGTTGCGCAGACACCTCGAGGATCTGGACTACGTAGAGGACATCTGTCTCCTCTCCCTCAGACTCGGACGTGCAATACAAAGCAAACAATCTGGTAAAACTCTCAAAAAATATCAGACGAATAAAAATAAACATAAAAAGACAATTCAATTTGTGGCCAACCTTTGTTACCTGGGCTGCGTTTTGTCAATTAATGGAGGAATTGATGACTCTAACCGAATTACGTAGGCCAGACGCGCATTTGGACAACTACGGACTGTATGGAGAAATCCTCAGTTCACACGCAACACCAAATAACATATTTTCAACGCATGCGTATAATCCACCTTGTTATATGGCAGCGAAACTTGGCTGTCTACAAATGTGATCACACAGCGTATACAGGTATTCATAAGCAGATGCCTAAGTATCATTTGCGGTATATTTTGGCCTAGTTACATCAGTAACGACGATCTGTGGCAAATCTCAAATGAGGAGCCTGTGGTAAGGCAGATAAAAAGAAGAAAATGGAGGCCTATTGGCCATACTCTCAAAAAGTCCCCCGACTCTATTAATATAAAAGCTTTGGACCGGAACCCACAGGTAAAAAGACTGCTAGGTCGCCCTAAGATGACGTGGAGAAGAACACTACAAAGAAATTTTATTGTTGATGACCTATATTCCCACGAGGAATAAATAAAGGAGAAGAAAAAAATATAATTATTGGTAAAGAGAAGTTCCCAAGGGTACAAAACTTGCAATATACAACTCCACGTATATAAAAGCCCTAACGTATGGATATCATAGGCGCTTAGCTTTACAAATCAGAGCAGAGAGCAGGGCAGCTATCGGAAATAAAATATATACGTTGTTTGGCAGGACTGCTGGACTGTAGGCCTTGATCCAAAAGCTAAGTTTGTTTGGGCCAAACGAATGTTACAGCTGTAACTTAGCAAGAGCGGAAGGCTGAACGTTTTCTTCCTCTTTGCTTTTACGCTGATCTGCTGATATCACGAACAGAGAAAGTTAACACTTCTTGTTAAATAAAACCCGCATAATAGAAATATAAAATTGAGGTAAAACCGCTAGATTGACTAAAAATTGCTATTATTTATCAACAATAGCGGCCAACTTGGATTTTTCAACTGCAAAGCGTTAAGGCCGCGCTCTTTAGGGATGCTTCATGTAAATAGTATGGGCATTTAAATGTTTGAGAACTAGAATGCGTGCAGCTTTTGTTTAGGTACGGCTGCAAGAAGTAAGACCGATCGTTACAAGAGCCAGAGGAAGAAAGAGAAAAACTTTTCAAGACATAATCAACCAGATTCTCACTGAACAAATAATCAAGATAATTTGACTCCGAGAAGTGTTTGCAAAGCCCTTAAACACTGCAAGATAGAAGAAGGTCCGGTAACAGTCAGTACAAAGTAAGTATTAAAAGTGTCTAGTGACTATTTCCCACTGATATCGGAAAAGATTTTTCATGTGTTAAATGATATACATTTTAATCCTAGATTTGAGTTTTATTTAATTTTAGGATTATTAGGTATTTAATAATAATATTTCAATTATAGAAAAGATGAAACTCCCACTTCGGAAATAAAAAAAAAAAACTTCTTAATAGTAGAAAAATACGTTTAAATTTAACATAGTCCACAAAAATTTCTAAAACATCATTTCCATTTCAAAAACAATGTTTCAAGTTATTTTGATTTCTTAACGTACGAATACCTTTGGAGTATTAAAGTTTCAAACTTGGCACAACATTTTACCCTCTTGATTTTCATTGTCAAAAACGTTTAATTTTTGTGGTAAAAAGTCAATTTCATATTTTAACATTAATAACAGAAGCTCGATAACTCTCTCTTTTTCTCTCTCTGGAACATTCACTTCGCTTAAAGTTAACAAAGTTTAAACAGAAAAGTCTTGTCTTAAAAAATTATTATGATTTTGAACAAGTTAATATGATAAACTACCGACACATGTTAACAGAAATTGATTTTAAACATGTTAAACAATTTTGTTGTCATCTGCCAACAAGAATGATTGTAATTTCTAAAAAAAAAACTAAAATGAAAACAAATAACCTTAATTTTGTAAAATAAATAAATAAGTAATATTTCTTGCAAGACAAAAATATTTTCTCTTTGGAATCATAAAATTTGGTAAGAAAAAAATACAAGAGATTTAATTTTTAACAACACTTGTTGTTAATTCGTTTAAGTTTTCGTTAACATTTTAATGCTTTTGCAGCAACAAAAACACATTTTTGAAATAACATTTTTATATATTTTGGATTTTCGAACACAGAGGGTTCTTCGAAGAGGACATGGCATCGCAATACTCTTTGTTATATACAAAATTCCGTTTTACACCCGGGTGCGGGCGGCAACATGCATTTGTGCTGGTAATGACAACTCCAAAGAATAATGGTTGTAGCCGCATCTTTTAGTATGGATGGGGCATGTTTGTCTCTGTATCCACGTAAAGTTTGAGATCAATGTTCTAGTGATAATTGGATAAAATTTTGTGTGTTTATAATTTCAGTGAGCAATCATAAAAAAAGGAACACCCGAAACAGGCTTAACTCTTAAGTGGACACCTAATTTGTGTGACACAAACTGTCACCTGGGCCTGGTTGGAACCACTTGTATTTTGTGTGGAGTTTGTATGGAGACCAAACTCACACTAACGAACTCCTAGGCCTGACAGGGACTACTTTTATATGTATGGAGTTTTATGGCTGTAGCAAGAACATTTTGTTGTCAATTAAAATTATTCTTCGAAATTAAAGTAAAGAAATAATTTTTATATATTGTGTATGTTTTTTGATACGTTCCGTTTTGACTTTATTTACTACAGGACATATTTAATAGGGAAGGGCCTGGTCAGGTCCAGGTGGATACAATATGCACAAAATTTTTATTAGGCAAATTGCCATGCCCACTGTGCTTAAATTAACATTTTTTCTCGTTTTCTTCTAAAAAAAACGCTTTGATTGAGGAATACATACAGTTTCGTTCTAACATATTTCATAATTATGACACCGTTTTGGCTTGATTTAAGTACAGATGAATTGATTTTTCTTTTCAGTGTTCAAACATCAGCACAATCGCATATTACCCTCTCCACTATTGTGGTGTTGTTATAAAAACTTATAATTATATATAACTAGCGGGCCCGTTGCCTGCTTCGCACGGCAAAACCGGTAGGAACGGATTTCCTATAATAAAGAAAATATTGATTGATTAAAGTACGGATTATTTAAGTGCCGCGTACTCAAAAAATTTCGAAACCGGGACTGACTTGAGTAAAAGTGAGTTAAAAGTTAATCTCAATCTGTGCTTGCTACAATAATTTCCAAGTTGGTTTATCCTGAGCTCGTAGTTGAAATTATCCGAAATTGAGATTGAATCTTACCTAAACATTTACCCCAGAGAACCAGAGATAGAGAGAATATTATTTATTAACTTAACTGTCACACATGTTTTTTTGTTGCATTCCGCCCTTTGTTTATAGAACAACTCGGTACTATAAGACACCAGCAGCATGCCCGACAAAAAGATGAAGCCACAATTTGGACCAAAAATTTATGTGCGCTTTTGTCTTCAATCAGCTGTTCTACGTTTTTAATTATACAGGTCTGCAGCGAAAATTATTTTGAATAAAAACATATGGAATATAAAGCGCTTAATTCAAATCCGTTTTGAGTTTTTTTCTACCGAATCTAGTGTTTCTGATTTCTCGGACTTTGATCAAAACACTTAAGTTTTTTTTCATGAAATCTAGTAAAATTTTTGTTTTCAAATAAAAAAAGCGTTTTTAGGCCATGTTCTGGAAATGGAAATTGAGTAAAATTGAAATCGAATGAAATTTTCCGTTACATTTTTTTAAAAATGACCATAGTTCTTAATGATTTTTACAGTAATTCTAATAAATAGTAGTAGTACTCAAAGTATGACGTATAAAAAACGGAATATTTTTATGAACCTTTATGACAGAATCGTTTTGAAAATTTGTTCAATTTAAATTTTAGAAAGCCAGATATACATATAACGAATAAACTAAGCCGTATATCATGGGTAGAGTAATGTTAATTTTATTCGTTTTTCAATATTATGGGCTTGGCTAATATTTCGCCCGAAATAAGGCAGTTATGCTAATACATTTAATCATAACTTGAGAACGTTTTGTCCGATTAAGATAAGGAAATTTTAACAATAGTTTTGTATGTGTTTTTTTTTTATAACTGTTTCGGACATATTCAGAAAATAGTGATGGTAAATAATTTTTCAAATCAAAATTAATGCTATTTTTTGTTTTCAAAAATTCATAAAAAATTATATGGGAAAAAATTTTACATATCGTTACTTTATGTCTCAAACTTATAGCCTATTTCCAATGTGCGAAAGCATTCTTTCGTTCGCATAACTACATTTAAAACAAAAACAAAGTCTAAAAATTTGTTTTTGTTTTCAATGTAGTTATACGAAAGAAAGAATTCTTTCGCACATCGGAAATAGGCTATTAAAAATTGTGTATATGTTAGATACATATTTTCTAAATTAAAGTACCGATACTTATAATGTATCGGAAAGACAGATATATTACGAATAGTATAAGCCATAAATCATTAAAATCAACAGACAAGTCTTAATTTTATTCACGTATTATAATTAATTCGTGAACAGATTTAGATTTAGCACTCTTAAGTTCTTGCTCCCGACTTTTTTGGTTTTTTTTTTGCTGATTAGTATTATTAGTGTTGATTATAGAGGGAAATACATACAAGTGTTGATACTGGTGTATGTTTCAAATCAGCATTCCAGCGCTGTCAAATTACACAGTTCAACACGAATAAAATTACTGGGTTCTGAAAGATCACATTGGAATTTTATTTTAGAGGCGGTTCAAGTTTCCCAGCTTTTGCCTGGTCTTGCAGCATATCGGTATATAAAACTATGTTTTCCTTACATCTGAGCAACTTTGTAGAAAATGGTATGGTAAATATCTGCAAATGCTGCGATAATATTTTCTTTTATACTTATTCGTGGTATTTTAGAGCAATTTTAGAAAATAATCAAACACCTTTTTGTAAAATAATCAAACACCTTTCTGTATATTAGCTGTTACCTAATTTGCATCTAGCATACTAAAGCCTTATAAAAGCGCTCACTGTGAATGACATAATTATTGCAATAGCAATCAGTTGGAACCTAAAACGCAGAAAATACTGAACTCCGCTATAGTTTGACTTATTATCCTATATCAGTTTATTAAATGGGGAACATAGTGCAACATAAATATCAACTGCAACAAAGTATCAGCTTAAATGTTTCTCAAAATAAATTCTAAAAAATTTTACTTCGAATTCTTTTCTATCACACAAGGGAACAAAATTAAACTATGTTTGTGTTGATTAAAAGTTGAAAGAAAAATGGTTGTTTTTTAAACTAAAAAAAAAATTAATACTCTTGTATATTAAAAATCATGAAAAATCCAAAACGGGGAAAAAGTTAAAGTCTTATTACTTTTACGCAAAGTCACATAACGTATGAACGAAATGTGATATAGTTCCTATATATCGCTGAACGCGTTGCGCTTTTATTCACAAATAAGTGAAGGTACCTCATTTTTAAGTGAATGAAAAAAAAACGTCCATAAAACACTCACACACTAAAAAATTTTATTTTTGTATGGAAATCGCGATTTTTATCAATTCATTTTTCTCAGTAAATTGTGAATAAAATCAAAATTTGTGCACCGATTATAATGTAATACAGTTCATTTCATTCGAATTATATTTAACTAAATGTGTTTATATCAAAACTGTGATTTCTATCGCATTTTTATTTTTTATGAATTATTGAACAACAAAATTTTTACTTCTTTTATAAATTGTTCTTTTTTTCAAAACTTAAACGATATCTCAGAAACTACTGGGCAAATTTTAAAACAATGTAATTACGGCTTAAAGATTATATAGTTGACGAATTTTGAATTTTTTTTGACTAAATATGGTGAACCGTTTTCAAGTTATTCCAATACATGTAGCGTTAGTGCTTTATAACTTTAAAGCTTCCCAAATGACCAAAAAACATCATTCAGTTCTTAATAAACAAAAACATTGTTCCCTTGTGTAATTATTTGATATGTGATGAGCCGATTTCAAGGCGATGGCATGTATTTTGGAACAAAAGCATATTAAGCAACTTCTTCTGAATACTAATGTCAGAAATATATAACAATAAACACGATTAAACTTTTAATGATTAATCACATTTTTTTTGTCAATTATTGATTGTATTTAATAGACTTTTTCAAATCGTTCTTCATTAGAAATTTTTCAAAATTCCCAGGAATGAAAAAATATTATCAACGCTTCTGAAAATAGAAAAAATCTGGGAAATTATTTTCTAAAATATTTTTTATCAATTTATTTATTTTTGACTTTACTATTATTTATTTTGGCACTTTATTACATTGCCAAAATATAATATAATTAAAATTATTTTAACTTCTCACTTTACCCTCGTTGTTTTAACCTTAAAATCACCCAGAATTTATTGCAAGTATTTTTTTTATATTTTTGTGTGTGGTGCCAGGTCTTTGGTTGAGATTTTTTCGTACATTTAAGCTGTCCTTTTAAACATTTTTATTGTCGATTTTTCAAAAGGGCCTTTTTTTTTGGCGATTTATGTAAGCTTTAAACATAAACATGATTTTGGTGTGTTTTGTTAATATTAAAAATACCTTAACGAAAAGAGAAAAGGAAGAAAAAAGAATAACTTTGATTTTTTTTTTTTTTTTTATTTTTTTTTTTTTTTGGAGAAAAATACTTGTAATAAAACAAATCTTATTACATGTGGTTTGTTTCATCTGTATGATGTCTGTTTCTGGAGGGTGTATTACAGCAGACAATAAGATCATTTTGAATTTTAGTACTTTGGCTGATTCGAAATTTTATTTTAAGCAATGACCCTGTTAATTTAAGAGTTCTGGAAACTTGTGTTTTAGTTAAGCTCTTGACAATACTCATTAAATTGTTTTGCGTTTAAATTTTGAAATTTTTGATTTTTTTATAATTTTAACTTGTTGCGTTAACAAAAATAAAGTCTTAAATATGTTTTATGATTCACGTTTAAGTGCTTAAATTTAATTTTGTGAATATAGTTCTCATTGAAAAATTAAAGGTATTTTGAATTTGTTATTTTGTTTGAAACTGGAGACACATTTCTTAAGATAAATATTTAAAAATGGCTTTGAAACACCGATGGCGAGAATTCTTTTGAAAATTTTACAAGCCAGCGTATAGGCAAAGAATTGTTTCATTGTCATTATTATATAACATGAAATTTTAATTTTTTTTTGCCAGGTTGCTTATTCTGGCAGTCGTGATCGAATACTTTTCGATTCCAAAGCAATTTTATTTGTGATTTGTTCAATCGATACTGAACGGATCGAAATTTTTTTTCCGTGCTTTTAATAATTTATTAGAGTTTTTAAAACAAGGAAAAAAATTTTGTTTCGTTAAGTATCGACTGAAAAAATTAGAATCGATAAAGTATTCGATCACGACTGCCAGAAAAAAGCCCCTAGCTTCAGACTAATGCGTAATAGTCCTTCAATAATATTATTTTTTTTTTGTGTCTCTTTGAAAACGTACAAGTTCAGACGTTACGTTGTTTGTTGCAATTTGACATTAAACTTTTAAATTAAAATTAAAATATTACATCTAAAAAATGTATACGAACAATATAATATAAACTGTGGCTTGACTTTATATCTCGTGCTAAATTGTTTAACCCGCAAGCGTCTCTACACTTTTCGTTAAAATTTACTGTTTACATATCGCAAAGTATGAAACAGGTGTAAGAAATAATTTATATTAACCCTGTGTCACCAAGGAAGAAGTGCTCAAAACCATTTTTTTTTTAGTTTTGTAGGAGAGCAATTTTAAAATTTAAAGGCGAATTTTGAAAATTTACATTTGTTCTAATGTAATTAACACTTCTCTGCGGTTATAGTTTTTTAAGTTTTATTCTTAAATATTGCTAAAGTCACAGATCAGAAGTGAAATAAAAATTTTTATTGCAAATGTTGTTGCACATTAAAGTAAAAGAAGCAAAAAAACGTTTTGCTATAACATCCTAAAATAATTTATACTTTGCCCATGTCTAATTTTGAGCGTATAGATCTCAAAGGCGCCATAAGCTCAAATTAAGCTTAATTTAACTTAAGCCATTTTGCTTCTTTTTTGCCAAATAATTATAAAATAGAAATGTGTTTAAATCATATATTTTCTTTTACAAAATGTAAGGCTTAAAATATTCTACTTTTGCCAAATTTAAAGTAGTTTAAAAATTACTAAGACATTTAGTTTTAAAATTTTAATGAGCTGCATTTAATTTCATCTCTTCTTAATTTTCTTTTACTCATAATGGGGTGTTAAAATTTTTATGTGGAGAAATTTTGTTGTATTTTTTTGCCCAACTTTCACTTAAAGGGCTTTTAAGTGCAATTATACTACGAACAATAATGGTTTATAATTATTAAATGTTATTTTTATATTTGTTTTCTCAAATAAATAGCAAAAGGAAACGAGTAATAAACGTAAGAAATAACACCATGTAATATTGATATATTCGATCAATAATTTGGCATAGGCATTAAATTCAAAAAAAAAATTATTTCATACTGTATTGATATTTGGGTAATTCCATGGCAAATCGACCAAGAGTGGGACCCGACCCCTTTCGATTTGAATGGTGAGAAGGTTCCTTTTATCCTCTAAGGAACATATTTCAACGTTAAATATTTAATATTTTTCTAACTAAACACACTGTCTCATTTTTAGGTCTAATCAGTTAATTGCTTCCGAGCGAAGCCGGGGCGGTCAGATAGTAATGTATATAACTCATTTTATTTCTTGGAGACGTAAAGTGACAAAAAGTGTACTTTTCTTTGAAAGTGCCCACATTGAGCTCCAAGAAAAAAATGCAACAAATAAACAAAAGAAACTTTATCAATTTCGTTACTTTTTTTAAAACACCTTAAATCAAACAAATCAGACGTAATAAATACTTATTACTCAAAATTACAATATGAAAATTTTATTTTAAGATGATTTTTTACAGGCTGCGAAAGAAAAAAATCATATCTTAAAAAAGAAAAAAAAAAACACCTCCTTCAAAGTTTCAGGATTTTTAAAGAACAGTTTGCGATAGTATATAAAAAAAAATCAGGCAAATAAAAAATTAAGTTTTTGAGTTAGTCCATTTTTAAATTTAATATTTTGCAGATATTACATTTTTCATTACATTTATTACATGGTTTGTAGCCCCAAGTATTCTCTTTAAAATGACATATACATCATCTTCGTATGTGCAGTAGTTTTTGAGATATTGAAAAAATAAACTCAACACATTCGGCTAATTCAGCGAATTTATGACATTTTGAATATGCAATAACTTTTATAAAAAAAAAATTTAATATTTAAAATTTTTTTTTTGTTGATATATGTTCCTTAGAGGATGAAAGGAACCTTCTAACCAAATTTCATTCAAATCGAAAGGGGTCGGGTCCCACTCTTGGTCGATTTGACATGAAATTACAAATTTAATCAAATATTGGGCTTTACTTCTCCGCATAGCCAGCCTATGGCCGGCGCAAAGATTTTCCCACTAGGGTATTACAAACACCGGCTTCGCTAACTGAGGTTTTTCTGCAAAGTTATTTGATAATAAAATATTTTTAAATAAGGGGTGTAATTAAATTTTTGGGATTTATATCTTTATTCCAGTGTGGGACTTTTTTTTATTTATTTTGGGACTGATTTCCTTGGGACTTATTGCACCTGGCACTTATTTCGAGGTGCCGTTGGAATGTTTATACTTTTTAGAAACTTTGCTTAACTCAATACCATAAGCCCCCTTTTTTCCAAAATTCGCCGATTTTACACTTCCCGAAAATAACACAAACGAATGTATACACGACCTAACATAAAAACAAAGAATTCAAATATAATCTTAATAAACTGAAGTTAATGGGTCCATAATTACTTTTAATTTTTTGACTTTAAAAACTAAATAAATCTGTATATAAACCTCGCGCACAGTGCTACAATTTAAGTATATTTTCTACTAGATTTGGCAGATTGTGTTGGGGATTTGTATATATATTTTTTATTTAAATATGCTAACAGTTGTTTTAGCTTATTTTTACTTTTTAGAAAAGTAGAATTTTTTAGCATATTTAAAAAATAAAAAATTAAAGTTTTTATGAGATATATATCACAATTTCTTTTTATTTAGCAGATTTTCCGCATATTTATTTTATAAAAATTCAGCAGATTCTTAGCATATTTTTTTAAGAATTTATCATATGGTTATTAAATTTAAAATATTAATAGTTTTAGGTTTTAATCTAAGCCGATTTTTAGCTTATTTTCTTAATTTTACGATTCAGCAGATATAACAGATGTTTTTAAGTGTTGGCTTATTATCTGCAATCAGTTATGACTTGCGCAAGAAAAACATTTTTATTTATTTATTTATTTGATATTAATGTTATATAAATATAAAATTAATATATAATTATAGCATTGGCTGCCAGGGCCATCGGCTAGAAGAAAAACATAAAAAAGCTATTATTTTGGAAATGCGTAGCAGTACAGTACTTTTTCTGTTTAACGAACCTTCGATCCGAACATCGCATTTAACGAACACACAAGTTTGCTCCACTGAGTACCTTATATAGCGAACAAAACTTATTTTTTTGTTCTCAATTTATCGAACAAATAAGATTCATAATTGAGTTTAAAAAAGCATAATGTGATGTAATTTCTAACTAAAAACAAAGTGAGTAGCACCTGCTATTTTAGGTTTTGTTTATTTAGCATTTTTGTTTGACTATGCTGCAATGATCGGTTACGCATATTCTTTCATGGTGTAAACATATAAATGAGTACAAGAAAGAAACTTTTTTCAAAAGAATTACTAAAAATTGTGGATGATTACCAAAATGGGTTGCGAGTTGTAGATTTGTGCAAAAAGTATGGCTTAAGAAAATCTACAGTATGTACGATTTCAAAATCAAAACAAAGTCTTTTATAAACTGCGAAAAGTACAAACTGAACACCATGATCATGAAGAACATTTGGAGCAACAAATAAAACACATAGAAGCTATCAAAAGCTTCGAAATTTGTATTCAATGGGCTCAACAAAATAATGTTAGTTTGTCAACTTTATTGCTTTTAAGAGTACTTCAGGAAGATGATACAAAAGAAAATTTTTTAGTTCCAAAAAACCAACATTACTCGAAAAATTTTTTATGGAAAATTTTTAAGGAAATTGGAAATGAATTTGAACCTATTTTGCATTAAAATTATTTTAGGTTTTATGCTACCAGTGTAATGAATTGTACCTTTTTTAATTTTTTTTTTAATATATCGTACAGATCTGAAAACATATTTCAAAATAAACGACAAATAATACAGTTCTAGTTATTTATTTATTCATAACATGGGTACTAGACATAAGTATGGCATATAACGAACTTTTCAGTTTAACGAACAGGGGTGACAACGTACTAGTTCGTTAAACGGGGAAACTGCTGTATAACTAAAAATAAAAGAAAAGAAGATTTTTTGCCTATTGATATAAAATTTTATGTACTTTAACGTAGTACAAAAATTTGTATTGTTTTCTGCAAAATTTTTTTGAATTTAATTCCCATTTTTGGCATCGAATACCCTTTTGTGTGCTGATTTCAATTTCTTTAACTTTCTTTGTTTTAACCCTGCATGCGTAAGGCTACGAGGATTTTTTTTATGTTATGACTAATGTAAGTCGATTTTACTAATATGCCCGCAATACGAACTCTGTGAAATTGGTTGTGCTCCTAATCTATAAAACTTACTGCAAAAGTAAAATAAAACATTTATATATGTTTTGTTTTTTATTTTATTTACAGATATAAATAAATTATTAAAAGTTCTTTTATGAAGTTATGAAGAGAAAAAGAAGCAATGTTAGTCGAAACGACTAACATTAAGCATGCAGGGTTAAAAACATGACCGCTCTTAAACAAACAATTTATCGCTTTATGAAATATGTACATATTAATTAGTTTCAAATTATTTTTTATTATTTTTCTCATTACTTACAAACACTAAATACTAAAAACCATTTTAAAACTATTAAGACTAAATCATAACAAAAATTCCCACAGAAGAATCACAGATAAATATCGAATGAACTCTTTAACTTAAATAAACAATAAACAATGATAATAAAACTATCAACCTGTAAAGATAAAAAACTTCAAATACATAAACAAATCTTTAGTAAAGTGCACAAAAAAAATCCAAAACAAAATCATATTCTTTCCATCGAGTGACTAAACAAAAACAAAATTGATTTATCAGTATTCTTGTTAGAGGGAAAATTATATGTTTGTAAAATGAAAGGATAATATAAACACAAGATTATCTTTGGGACACAAATATTGCCTAAAGAATGATTATCTTAGAAAACCATACCACTCTTAACTCTTAGTGTCATGGAGACTTAATATTGTTTGTTTATATTTTAAAAATTATTGTTGTTTGTAAATGATAAAATTTTGGTAATTTTTTATTTTTGTTAGAGAAAATAATGAGCAGAGATAAACTAAATGACATAATGACACGACGCGACACCTGAACTTTTTTAATATTTGTTAGACACATTTCTAGAAATGTTGACACATATTGCAATGTTAGACTACGAAAACAAATCGTGTATTATTATTTTTTTTTTTTTTTTGCTATTTTATAATTTTATTTAATATTTGCTTTTAAATCAACAAATATTTGCTTGGAAAATAAAATGTCTAAAATAATTTTTAACAACTCAATAAAAAAAAACAATTAAGAAAGTATAGTCGGTCAAGCCCGGCCATTTCATACCCTGCACCACAGTATATACAGAACTTTTATTCGAGAGTGTACCCTATCCAGTAGTGCGAGACATACCCAGCAAAAACTTGGTAATAGCTTGTAATTACTGAACAACTTACTTTTCAATGACAACTTCATACCATCTGCATTACATAGAAGTAGTTTAGTAATGACTGACATATACTACTCTTCACTACTTATACATTGGCATTTTAACTCATTATTTTAACGCGTTGAAATCATTGGAGGCAAGTACTTGCCAACCTCGCTTACAAATAGGGAGTTAAATAAGTCATTAGCACATTCGCTTACAAATAGGGAGTTAAATAAGTCATTACTTAATTTGCTTACAAATAGACACTTCACATTGTTATCAACAAAACTGAATTTGTCAAACAAATTGCGTTTCTAATTTAATTTGCTTTCTAATGCAAAATGTTACTATCCTGCCTCAAGGACATATTCATACCCAATAAGCCCGAGAACGATACGATTACAAAACTGATATGATATTTTCATGGAAAAACGATATTATAAGGACAGGTACAATTAAAATACTATCGTTTATGATACAAGATCGATATCATATATTATAACTTATATCACCTAGACGATATCATTATAATATCTTTTGGTTGATAGATTAGTGTAGTTTTTATTCATAATTTTAATTTTAAAATACATACCAAAACCAAATAAGTATTAACATTTTTCATATTCAAATTTATATTAATTTATAACAAATAAAAAAAAAAAAAAAACAAATTGTAAGAACAACTATTTAAATATGAATATGTAATAGATTTGAATAAATAAAACCTTAAATGTAATTTATTATGAATTAATTAAAAATTCGTTAATCAACTCATAAACAACTGCTTATGTATCAGATTATATGTCAGCCATTACTTAAGTACTTCTATGTAATGCAGATGGTATGAAGTAGTCATTGAAAGGTAAGTTGTTCAGTAATTTCAAGTCATTACCTAGTTTTTGCTGGGTATAATAGCTTTTCAACTTATTACTTTTCAATGGTAGTTTTTGCTGGGTATATGCTCGTTTACAGTAACGATAGTGTACAGTTTCTGTAATTTGTTTTTTACGACAGCTGTATTTTTGTATTCATTTAGTTTAATATCATGTGGAAAATTCGATAAATTTTCGTTATATTTAATTTAACGATACAATTATCGTAATGAAAGTTAGTGAACAGCACTACAGGACCCATGGGCAATCATGGATCCGGAAAAACAAAATATGTTATGAGGCTAAGAAATAATAAATCGAAAATGGAATTGGATAGGTCACATACTGCGTATACCTAGAAAGGACATCGTAAGAGCTGCCTTGAAATGAAATCCCCAAAGCCATCGCAACGTACAACCTTAAAAGAATGCAAAAAACAAACAGATAATGGAACCAAATCAAATCATTTGTCACTGATCGTGTCAATTGGAGAAGATTCGTTGGCGCTCTATGTTCAACCACATGAACGTTCTACTAACTATTTAAAATACATTGATAATATGAATAATGGCCTTTAACCCTCTGCGATTGACGTGACGCTAGACATCATTCTGATGGTTTATATTTTCAAAGTTCTGTTTTGTAAACCTTCTGAAATTATTTTTTATTTTAGATTAATGTTATAGCTTGTTATTTGCTGTAATTTATTTTTGAGAACAAACCGACAATAAATGTTTACCCATATTTAATGGCATGACACAAAATGGCACTAAAGGACTTACATATACAACTCTATACAAAAACCATAATAAAAAATTTTAAAATTTCCTATTGGCTTTTTATAACATTTACACTAGAGAAAAAATAAGAAAATTGTAATGGTTAAATAAAAAGATACAATTGATTTTATCTAGTGCATTGAACCAGACATTCTAACTTGCTAATGTCAAATTGTTTGATCCAAAGCTCAGAATCTCCTCTTCACGGCTTTTAAAAGTTCCAGATGATGTTCTCTTAGAACAGTGAAAAATTTGTTTTGTATTAGAGCGACCCATCAAAATAAAAATAAAATATTGAAACAATTTCACTGACGTGTTCTTAATAAATAGTAAATAAAATTTAAACATTACAAAAATTTTTATGTGGTTGTTTCTCAGACACCTACCTTAATATTGGCGTGGTTGTCTTGTAGACACTTTTCTGCTCAGCGTGACGCGTATGTATTGATCGCGTTCGTCACGCCAACGCACACATGAAAACGTATTAAGAAGGTACGGAATGCGTGAGAGCCGATGTTTGGAAAATAACGGAGAAAATCACTTTTTTCTTTTATTGGGGTCTGTTAGACAACCACGTCAGTCGCAGAGGGTTAAGATTCATATAAAAGTTCCTTGTGAGGAATATTATCTAGATATCTGCTAATATAGATTCATCTACACTCATAGAAAAATGCATCTTCATATTGATTATGCCCGAACATCAGAATTGTGACATCAGTGTTATTACAAATGACATCAATGAGGCAACAAGTAACATCAATCCAATGACGAACGTCTTCATAAAATTTTGTCATTTGACTACAGTGACATTAACATTATTTTTATGCTTAAAAAGTAAAAAAAAGGAGCCAAAATTCCAATATTCTATTTTTTAAATTATTTAGTTAAATACATCAAATTTTCAAAGTAGAATGATTACGAAAACCATATCGGGCATGCTGCTGGTGCCTTATAATTTAGAGTTATTCTGTTAACAAAGGGCGGAATACAACAAAAGTGAAACAAACATGTGTAACGGGAAAATAAAAAATAATATTCTCTCGTGTTGGCTTAAGTCAATCCTAATGAGTGCATTGTACTATGTTACTGAGTCATCGCCATCATGAAGTGTTTTATTAAACGGACTCCGATTCGTCATTTCTGTGATGCTGATGTGTCATCCCATTGATGACATAATTTAAATTTTTGACCCTGATGACAATGTGGCCAAGTGATGTAAATGCTGACATCACAATGATGAAAAGTGTCATGGGTCAAAAACGAAGACACTTGTCATAGTACTGACGTCAAAATACATTAGTGTTATGACACCAATGAATGAAAAAAGTGATTTTCTTCGTTTTTTTTCAAACATCGGCTTTCACGCATTCCGTACCTTCTTAATACGTTTTCATGTGTTCGTTGCGTGACGAACGCGATCAAATACAGCATACGTGTCACGCTGAGCAGAAAAGTGTCTTCAAGACAACCGCGCCAATTTAAGGTAGGTATCTGAGTATCAACCACATCAAAATTTTTATAATATTTGAATTTTATTTAATATTTATAAAGAACACGTCAGTAAAATTGTTTCAATATTTTATATCTCTTATTATTTTTATTTTGCTGGGTCGCTCTTATACAAAACAAATTTTTCATTGTTCTAAGAGAACATCATCTGGAACTTTTAAAAGCCGTGAAGAGGAGATTCTGAGCTTTGGATCAAACAATTTGACATATCTAAGTTAGAATGTCTGGTTCAATGCACTAGATAAAATCAATTGTATCTTTTTTTTTTAACCATTACAATTTTCTCAATTTTTCTATGAGATTTTTTCGCTTAAAAGCTTTTTTAGGGCGAGTGTTTATATTACGGTTGATATATACATGAAACTTTAGTTTCCGAAAAAAAATCAAATCCCGCGGAATTCCAATGTTACCAAAACAAATAAAATTCTGAGTATGGAAAATTTTTTTTAACATTGGGATCACAATTTCGAGCACGGGAACAAACCTAATAACTCTTGAAAATCAATACATTAAATTGAAATATTTTTTTAATTATACCCTTCACTATAGGTGAAAAGGGAAAGGGTTTGTCATTCAGTTTTAAACTTCTACAATATTAATCTTAGACCTTATAAAGTATGCAAAGACTGGTTCCTTATTAGTAGCGAAGTTGATTAAACGTATAGTTTATGAACTTAGTTTTTTTCACTTTTATCTTAAACAAACTTAGTAGAATACTGGCAGAAAAAAATTAATAAAATCGGTCAATAAATAATTTTGTTATATACGTGAGGTTTGATTTTCAATTTGGTTTTTTACAGATCACGCATGGCTCAGATCAAAATACCTTGTCGTTTTTGTTCAGTATCGTTTGGCAAATTGTTCAGCTGTATTTCGATAATCAGCGTTCTGTGAAAAATATTTTTCGTGCGATTCGAAAAAATTACGGTGTGCATAATAGGTTGCCCCGGTAGTCGAGCTGGTTGTGAGCTAGTCTATCAGACCGGGGTTGCGGGTTCGATTCCCGCGAGCGACTCTGGTCTCCTGCAGACAAGCCAAGAGCTTCGCGGGATTAGCGTAGGAATAAAAAAAAAAAAGATCTACTGAAACCACTATTGACAACACCATTCGCAAATTTGAGTCCCAGTTTACAATAGTGAATGCTGCTCGGCCGTATAGACCACATCCTGCACGTAGTTAAGTGAATATAGCAGCTGTTGCTGAGAGCGTACGCGAAGACTGTGACGAATCGATTCATCGTCGTTCTCAGCAGCCTCGCTTGTCGTATTCGAAATTTTGGCGTATTTTACGTAAGGATATCGGCCCTAAAGCGGTCTACATGAGCTCTGGTTTCTGGTGTGAAATAATGACCTCGTTGAGAAATTATTTTGGTGAGCATTTAATTTCACATTTTGCTACGGTAAATTAACCAACTAGGTTGTGCGATATCACAGCTTTGCACTATTTTCTTAGGGATATGTCTTCAGGAATAAGCCATCTACGATTGGCGCTTTTGAAGCCATAATTACTCGTGTAATTCGAGAGATACCAGCTGCTCTGTTCGAACGAACCGCCTAAAATTAGACCTTCTAAATTGACCACCTCTGACGTAGTCATGACCAACATTTACATGATATCATTTTCAAACAGTAAACGCCATAAATTATTCTTTTAGCCCATAATAACAATTTCAAGTTCACTATCATGTTTTATTTTACATTATAAATCAAACCTCACGATGAATCGCCCGATACTAATAACAACCATTTTTTTTCCTCGATATAATGGTTTTAGCACAGTTGCGCCGATTCCATACATTTGAGCTAAAAAGACCAAATATGGCTCATATATTTCTTAAATATAAGTATTATATATTAAAAATTAGCCAAATCGGTTTATTATATCACCTGGCAACATACAATTCTCCTCCTGAGTTAAGGATCTTGGAACGATAGGTTCCATACAAAAAAATGCTATCCACCTAGTTGAGATCAAATATAACATTCTGTTCTTTTTCAAGTATATTGAAGACTATATAAGATTCTGCATAACCGAAAATAGCTCTTTTAATTGTTTTTTAGTCAATTTAATAAACAAAATCAAACCACGAACCGCCATTAGTCAAGTATAAGTTTTCCTTAAGTAAACAAAATTGTCTAACAAAAGGATTTTCAACGAAAAATTTTCGTAAAATAAAGGAATTTTCTCGCATATTTTATTTATATTATAAAAACCATAAAATAAACGATATTCGTTAAGACTTCTTTTTCCTAGAACTTATCTCATTTGCATATTATCCTCAAAACAAAAATGTATTTAGTATTAAAAACACCTTAAAACAAATCTCAGACAGATATAAAATTTATTCAAGTGTCTTAAAATAATTAAAGTTTTAAAACAAGCCGCCAACTTTCCAAATAAAAAGGCTAACAATGTCTGTGGGGAAATGATTTAAGGAAAAGATATAGCCATATAATTAACAAATACTACCAACAATTTTTGAAATTTTGGGGGAAAAAAAATAACAAAAACAACGGTAAACGGCCCTTGCCAACAAACACAAGTCAACAAATTATATAATGAAGGCAGTATATTATTTTCAAATTCTCCTTTTTCATTCCTTAATTTTATTAAAAATGCAGACATGTTTACTTAAAATTATTAAAGGCGCCTTTTGTTAGCCGATGAAATTCATTATGAACATTTCATTACAATAAAGAATCAGAAAAACACCTTAAATACAACAAACAAAAATGCACATTTTAATACACAAAACAATAAAAAAGAGAAGGTGTAACTAACAAAACCGCCATACAAATCAAATACATAATCAAAATGGCAGATAAAAAACTAAGAAGAATATTAATCCTTTAGGTTGGTTGTTAATTTTCAACTGACTCATACTGTTCACTATGAACGGTTGGATGGATGAATGGACGGATGGATGGACTAATTGAAGAACCTTACCCATATACGAACGTATAATCAACGCCTCTTGTGTTAAAGTATTTATGCATTTTATATCCTTTTTGATTTTAAACACTTGACAGTTTAAGGTGTTTAGAAGGGTAAAGATGAGAATTGATAGTGTTATTGCTGTTGTTAATATGCGACGAATATACACTGAAAGAAATGTTTTTAAATTTGGCGCAGTATGTTCTTAATATGGGGTTATATTTTTTATGTTCCGGTTTAAAAATATATAATTTCGGGATCCAAATGGTTTTAATACCATGGAAATCTCTTTAATGGTAAAAAGTCCTATAAATCAATTTTTGAACAAAATGAACCAAATTGTATATAAAAAGGTAAAACAGTCAAAAATCCGCCACAATATATTTACAATAAAAGCCCTACTCAAGGACATCCCACATAGTCGGAAGAATTGCCAAGTCCCATGGTGTGTTCTTTCGGGGAAAATCTCTTTCAGATTGGTGCGGGTGATACTTGATTTTAAAGGGGGCCAATATTGCTAGAGATTTAATTATAGTTACTCGATTTGTAGTAATTATAATTTGGGCTAAAGTTTAAATTAAAGAAACTAACTATTTCTTTTCTTTTATTTCCCTTAACCCCAAATTATAATTAATCCTAATCCAGTAATTAATTAAATCACTAGCAAGATTGGCCACCTTTAAAATCACCTATCACCCGTACCAATCTGAAAGAGATTTTACTTATTATTCCCCGAATTAAAACATATGGTTGTTTTAATGTACCTCTGCACACATTAAAACCAAAGATCCCGTGGATGGACATTTTCTGTCGAGGATTTGTAGGGATCATCTTAAATATATTTTACCTTTTGGTGTTACATCCTCCGGGAAAATCAGATGCAGTCAATACTTGGGATTCGGTAAAAAACCAAAATGGACAGCCCTCAGGAGATCTTTACGATCGTTTGCGATCGTGGCTGACCACAGATCTTATCTGGTACCACGGGAGTCAGTAGCCCATGGTGGCACGGCATCAGACTCTCTATCGATTGCAGCCTGGGTAAGAATGTCTCTGCCTTTTAGGAAGATTGTCCTTGCGGAAATTTACTTTGCCGTTGAAAATATACTTTCGGTTATCACGTGACTATTGTGGTTTACTACGCAAATTCGCGCGAAAGGATATCCTGAAAATTCTACTTAAGTGCTGATTTTTCACAACTTGTGCGAGAGCTCAGCCTGAGGGAGGACTATCCTTATGTGCTGTTGCTACTCAACACATGCTCCTTGAATTGTTCCAAAAACAGCGGAGGTTAGATAAATCCACCTACTTAACAAGGAGCGGGTGTATAATCTTGTCGGATTATGCACTTAAATTGCTAACTGGGCGTGTTAGTTGCGCTCACACTTGGAGGACGGTTGGTAAACGAATTGTTTGCCAGACAGTGGTTAAGAACTACAATGGATTAGGACATATGGCAGGTATCCATGTACAACTTTTCCACATGGGTTATGGGTTAGAATACACAATATCGGTTGAAAATGGGATCATTTATTTAACATAGGTTTGTTGACCTTTCACAACAGAGATCTTCACTGCATTCTGGAGGATGTTTTATTGAACCCTATTTTATTGTAATTTTGATGTTAAGGTCAAACAACGTTCAGGCAGGAAAATATAAGGCCTTAGAAATATTTATCCATTAAAATCCATGTCAAATGCAAGACGATCCTGATATTTTTATATTGAATTTAACATTTTAATTAGTTCCTTTAAATTCCTTTAAAAAAACCTTGGGATTCATCCAAAGGCCAAGAAACTAATAAGCAAAATCGGAAAAATAATATAATTTGGATCATGCCAGTTATTTTAATACCATATCCAATTTTAGCTTACTATAAATTTTTTTATAAGAAAGTCGGGGGCTGCCAGCCGGCTATGCAGAAAAGCTTTAGTTGGCGAGTCTGGACTTATTAATTAGGAATCTTGAATTCGGGATCTTAAGTTTCGGGCATATGGCCCCAACCCAAATATGTATGTTGAAAATGTTTATTTAGTAACTCTATTTTAATTATTACTTTTTTTTGGCCTTTTGTCACTATTTTTTGATATAATTACCTTATTTACTTTTGGACCATTTTTCGCTTACGTTGGGCCAGTTAGTTTGGGCGATTGTTGACATATTGCTTTGAGCGATTTTGCTTAGGTAATTTTGCAATTAGCAACAGTCGGGAAGTCTTATCGAAAATAGCATTCAGCATGATCTGATTCATATAGTTCAAATATAAAATGAACCAAACCCTATAATTTTCAAGCTTAGCGTTTATTCTAAAATCCTTCTGCATTTAGATGTAGTACAGTCTGCAAGAAATGGGTTAGAGAAATAAAATATGCATCGGCTGATTTTTCTTATAAAATTAAAACCAGAATTCTACCAGCTGAGGTCTCTCTGTAAAATTTTTTTTATCCAAGGGATATGCATTAGCAGTAAATATTATAACCGGCTTCTGGGCAATTCAGCGTACAAGACTGCAAGCAAACTGTGTAAGGTGGCATCAAGGATTTCAGACTGAAAAATTATATAAAATTATATAGAAAAATTATATAAACTATAATCATTTTATTCTCAGTGCATTTTGTTCCAACATGTATTTTTAACTACATTCTTGTTAACCTCATTTGAGTTTTAACCATTTAGCTGCAGCTCACAAATACATACACACCCCTGCACACACAAAACTCGGCATTAATGGTCAAACCCTTTTGTTATTAAGTACCGTTTTAAATCAAAATTTGGATGTATTTGGTTCTTTTTGTTGCTGCTAAACGAGTAGGAATAAAGTAACAAGAGTGTGTGGCAATTGAGTTGATTTTTTTTGTTAAGTTGCGTTGCATTCCTATTGCCACCTGCCAAATGATTAATCATTTTGTTAAGTATTGGGGTATAATCATACATAGTTGTACCGGTCGGTCGCTATTGTTGAAACTTGCTGATGATCCATCAAAAAAAAAAAAAAAAAAAAAATTTCTTCATTATTCTTTCTGTTAAAAATCACAATTACATACATGGATGGGTCTTATAGTTTTTTTTCGTAGTTTGTATGTTTTTTCAGGTTGTAGTGTATAAAGGGTTTTTGATTGTTTTTTGGCGGCACACTAAACTAAATACATGTTGTGTTTATGTTTAACACCTTTTTTCCGCTATTAATATGAATGTGGTCTAATAGGGGTGTTCACTTTTCACCAGCTCTTTAGAAAGAAACATTTAACTAATCAAATGTTTTTATTATTTTGTGAGCTGATGGCCTTAAGACGCTAGTGCTCTAACTCATCAACTATATAATAATTGTATTATTTTATAGTTATAATAAAAATAAAAAATAAATAAATAAAATTAATTTGTGTTGAAGTTTATTTCTTATTTTGCGATTATATTCATATGGTAACTTTAAATTAACTGATGTTGATGTGGCAATATCAATTATATTCGAATTTACAGTAAAACATAAATGTGATTCAACTCTTGTAACGCACATTAAATTTGAGCTACTTGTGTTTAATTTCAACGCTTTGTTATCAAAATGAGAGTAGTAGTTTTAGAAGATTTTACAAATTACTTTGTTTGAATTTTAAATGGTCTAAAGAAGGAATGTAAACTAAAGCCTAAAGTACACGGAATGAGAAAAGTTACATGCACATGTAGTTCTGATACTATTTTGACGTCTTTATAAAGCCACAATGACCAATTTATGTTGTGTCATGGCATCGAAAATACTTCAAAAACCTATGCGCTTGTGGATTTTCACATTCCGTGAACTTGAGGCTTATCTGATATAGACTCTAAATTCTTGATTATAAGTAATAGTTAGATCAAATTGACCCACAAAGATCACATGCAGGGGAAAGTTAGGGAGGAATGCAGACGGGTTAAGGCGCATATTTTTTCCTTAGCGATTTTTTTTTAAGAGCCACTATATTATCACTTTTCTGTTAACATTTTTTGAAATTATAGATACCAAACATTTTTTAACTCTTATTTGCATACATTAAAATTAATGCACATTAAAGTAAAATTTGTTACCGTTTTTCAAACACTTTTGATATATAGTACACTGAAATGTATACTATATAACTACAAAATAATGTCGTTTGGTGGTTACTGGTATGTCGCTTGGCATAAATCAGTTATATATAATAAGTATGTCCTGTTCTTAAATCCTTAATCCATTTTGTGTATATCGAACATTCATATATATTAAGTGATATCAAGACCTATCACAGAAAAAAGTGTCTTACCAATTAAAAAAATGGTTTAAAAAGTATTTAAATTTAATTAATGTGATAATTGAATCAATTATTTTTTTAATTGAAAGAAAATTAAAAATTTTATTTTGATTTAATTAACATTTTAGTTATTTCAATTAAAATTTTAATTAAATAACAAAAAATCTTAATTGACTTTTTTCGTTTAAAATAATATAATTTAAACATGTAGAATTGTTGTTGGGAAATGTCAATATTTATTTAACTAAATTAACACATTGTTTGAAATGGCAAAGTTTTTTGATCACTTTTTTAATTAAAATCAAAAATATCATTTATTTAAAATATTTCTTCAAAATTTTAATATTTTTAGTAATCAATATAATAATTTTGGAAATAGGTGCAAAATCAACAACTTGTTTGCTTGATATTATGAATTTGGAATAAATTTGGTGATTGGAGAAATTTAATCATTTTTTCTGTGATCATTGCTTCATATCCACAATTTAAGAGTTGGGCAATTGTTGTGCAATGAAAAAAATGAACAATGTAAAAAAAAAAAATATGTATTAATATTTGTAGTTGTTATGCCCCACTTTCTATTTCAGGAATTTAGATCAAAATATTTTATTCTGTTTTTTCATATACAAGACTAATTTTTATACATAAATGTTAAAGAACTGAAGAATTTTCAAATTGTTTGTTAAGTGCTTCATGGTATTATAAATGTTTTTTGATATTATTTTGCTTTATGTTTCATATTATGTCTTAATATATTTCATTATTTTGCCTAAAATATCAGAAAAAGCTTTGTCAAAATGTTAATATTTTAATAACACTGGTTGCCAAAAAAAAAAAAAAAAATGCTGGGGATAGAGAACTTTATTGAGTGATTTTAATTGGCCTTACCGTGCTGAATCCAAATCTGTTCACAGTGATAACTAGACGTGTTTGAAGTCTAGTTATCATTTTGTTTACTGATTTTCATGATTTCACGGCTTATTTTATTCGTAATATACGTGGATTTCTGATAAATGATAAAAATGTAAAATTTTTGTCCTAGTAATTTTTTAATGAGTTTTTGGAAACTAATTTCTGAATTAGTGGCGTTAATTTTGAAATAAGAAAAATATTATTTAGATGAATCAAAGGAAATTTTATTCCTAATCATTATGCAAATGATCACCATCACACAAATCGTTCTCAATTCATGACAAAATGTATTACCATGGCCGCTTTATTTCGGCTGAAATATTAGTATAGCCAATAAAAAAACTAGACATGATAGAAAAGATTAAAACTATTTCCTATATTATATAAATATACTAAAAGACGATTTCATATTTTTTTATTTAAAACGATTTTTTGTTAACCATTTCATTAAGTTTTTTATTTAAATATAACTTAGCGCTTTTTGATTTGACACGGCGCCTTTTGATCAGAAATAGTTCACAACCCTGTTTAGGATCAAAAAATTTCGCGGAACGATTGTAATAAGGTCTCTTGAAATTGTTGACTGCAGAAGTATATTTTGATTTTCCTTACATATAAATTATTGGTTTATATTATGTAAGAAAACTGGAAATAACCGTTTGTATTAGAGCTAGTTTAAATCTTAAACCGATTGCCCCTTGTTGGCTTTTACCTAGCCCTTAAAAATTTTGACTTTCGAATTCCCAGATATTTTAAAACTGCATACAGATAATAGATGGAAAACCATGCTTATATTGCACTAGAAAGTAATCATTAAGATACCCATGCATTTGCAATATTATTGTTCAATAATGGATACTGCACAATTAAATTGGCCGTGTGTATATTGTATTAGCACTTGGCACAATATATTGGAAAAAATCAAAAGTCTTTAGATTTATGTTACGCAATAAGAAATATTTTTTTTAAGGTGTTGAGAACATTGTACAATACGCACATGTATGCGTTGGTTTTGTTTATTTTTTCATGTATTCAATAACAAATTGCGCCAACTTACTGAATAATCTGAAGCCTATCGCAAATTATAAATGCCCATTAGTAAATTTAAATTTATCACAAATAATTGCACACACAAATAATAGCCTGCCCATCCCTCTACAGCCACTAATATAAAATATTTTTGAAAGGCGGTTTAAAAAAAACTTTTGCCGAACGTAGAGATCGCCTTTTTGAGTTTTTTGTTATATCGTTGGCACTTATATTCAGATCATAAAGTATGATATGTCAAAGATTTTGTCAATGTTACAGACCATTTTTTATTTTAATAGCGTTGTTCGTTATGTTTTCCGAAAGTGGGCTTTATATATAAATATGATTATGATTTTATAATTTCTAGTCTTATTAAGCTGTGATAAAGCAATCATCTCAAGACAAAAACTTTGATATATCATACTTTCAGATCCGACTGTAAATACCAAAGATAAAAATAAAAATTTTTAGGTGACCCCTACATTCGGCCAACAGTTTTCAAAATGCTTTATATTAGGGTGTACTTTTTTTTTTTGCTTGTAAGGTGATACGCTCTACTGCCCATTTATGGTAGTTCAACCTTATGCTTTTTGTAACAGATCTACTTCGGTTAAATGCCTTTTATATTGATTTGTCCTAAGTGCTATCTACAAGGGTGTGTATTGGTCTTACTGATTTCTTATCTTTCAAGGAAGCAACCTTAGTGGGTATCGGATCATTCTGTATGTGACTTAAATTAAAGCCGTATTTGATACTATGGGAAAAGTACTCCATCCTGGACTGGTTTTTGTTCAAACCTTGGAGGATGTGATGTCATTCCTGTGTTATATACACAGAAAAAATTAAAAATTGTCAAGCAAACAATTTGTTGATTTGCACCAACTACCAAAATTATTAAATAGATTACTAAAAATTTATGGTGTTTTCTTTTTTACAAATAATGTGAAATTTTATTTAAAACAAATGCAATTTGGTGTTCGTTTCTTAAAAATGCTTCGCTCTCTAAAAGGGTGGCTTGTTTTATTCTAAAAAATGCACCCTTTCTAATGGTATAAGACATTGCATTTATGCCCCGTATAAATCGACAGTGTCGGTAAAAAGATGGCTTCTGTTTATATATAGGGTTACCAGACGAAATTGGGAAAAAAATCGCTTCTAATCAGGACAGTAAAAATTTAAAATTTAAATAGTTATTCTTTCTATTATTTAACAGTTAAAACATAAGAAAGCATTATATTGTTAATAATAGGTTGTCAGTGATATAAAATTTAAGTGGATTCGGTGTCACAAAATTGTTTTTGGAAAAAAAAACGTCAAATCAAGAAATCTAAAAAAACTTGGTGTTAATAAATCCGCAATCTGGCAAAGGTATTATCTTGTTAACATATTTTATAATAAACAAACTAAAGAAATTGATATTTTGTCATTTATTTATATATTTAATATCAATCTATTAAAAAATTTTGGCTTATGTATATTTTTTTTTTTTTATATTATGAAGAACAAACTTTTTGTCAGCTGTTAAAAACAGGGTGATCCAATTTTGTATTTGGTTCTCGTCAAATAAAAAATTGCATTATTACAGGGTCGGCAAGACATTATATACATGTACCTTTTAACAAGGTGGTATTTTTTTGTAGAAAAGAAAACACCATTAATATGGTGAATATTTTTTTTTCAATAAATGATATTTTTAATTTTAATTAAAAAAATGATCAGAAAACTTTGCTGTCTCAAACAAGGTGGTTAATTGATTAAATTAAATAAAGCTCAGGTTTTGACAATCCCCAACAACAATACTAGAATGTTTAATTATTTTGCTTTAGATTTTTTGTTATTTAATTAATATTTTAATTAAAAATTTTCTTCAAAACAACTAAAATGTTAATTAAATCAATATTATATTTTATATTTTCTTTAACTAAAAAAATTATTGATTCAATTATCACATTTATTAAGTTGAAATACTTTTAAAACAATTTTTTTAATTGATAAAAAACCACTGATAATTTGTTCTGTGTATTCTTTCTAAGCTAGTTTTCAATTTATATTATTTTACATATAAACTTTCTTTGTTAGTTTTTTTGCAGTGAATGCCCTTAATGTTTTCCCATAAGAAAATAGTTTATATGCACCAACTTAAATGATGTGACTAGAATTTTTTTTGATGAAAACTACAAATACACCATCACCAACAACATTTAGAACAAGGTTTAATATGTTAGAAATATAAAAAAGAAAACTGATGACCCAAAAATAAAGAACCCTTTTACTCTTTCTTTGGCAACAAGTTAAAAAAAAAAATAAAACTCATCAATTATTGTCGTTAATGTTTAAACAAACATGCCCTGCATCTCTTTTCTCATGATGTGTTTTTAATTAAATAAAATGCATTTTTTATAATGTCAGTAAAATGTCGAATTCATTCGTTTACAAAAACGAACTAAAGAATTATTAAGTGAAGTTCTATGCCTGTGGCCACCACTTTGAAATTTGTTTCAGATTGTATTAACAATTTGTTAGTTGAAAAAATAAAAACATTTTTTCTTCTCTAAATTCTTTCTAATCATGTCCATCACATTTGACAAGCATATTGGTATGTTTAGTGTATAATATTGTTTAAATGTTTAAAGAAAATTTTTTCAACGTTTCGTGTCTTACTTTCTGTCGACTTAATAGTGGCATTATAACACTACTTTAAAGATTTGAATCGTTAATTCTTCACTCACTTTGATTTTTAAAAGTTTTGCTACGTTTTCTTTTCATACAAAATCGTAAGATGATGATGATGATTAGAGTCTAGTTCGTATTGCCCGCTGGCCAGAGTAAGAGCCAGTGCCAACTATTTGTTAGTCAGTTGGCTATTTAGTTTGCACGCCTTAAAGTCTTCCACTGACAGATGATGATGCATTCATCATCCTGCACGCGTTGATTGTTAAATACTCCAGGGTAGTATTTATTGTTTTTAGTTTTCAGTTTTATTTAATTTGAATTTTATTTCTTAAGCACTTTAAATTAAAGAAATTAAAGTGTTTCTGTTTAATAGTTAATTATTTGAAAGGTGCTGAAAATTTGATTTGATTTATATTAATACTCTATTATTATATATAATCAATTCAGGATAAATTATATACAAACAGTTGTTATAAAAAATTATAAAACGAAGAATAAAAAGATGTTATGACTATAACTGTTTTTTTTTAGTGAATTGAAGGATGTTTTCATTTCCTTAAAAAGGGTTAAGGATATAAAGTCGAAATGCTTTCTTTGAAATCCAATATTTAACAAAAAAAAAAAAAAAAAAAAAAAAAAAAAAAAAAAAAAAACTAAACTGAAAACACTAACACAGATTTTTTATTACGACTTTTTTGCTAGAGGAATAGATATGGTTTTTTAATTTATAAAGGCAAACGGTATATAAACAATGACCGCTAGATAAATTGGAAAACTCTTCATGAAAATGTATTATACTATCACAGGAAATAAGGCCACAACAGAAAATGAAGAAAGGCGCCAAAATTTTACATAAGACATAACAATACGAAATTTTGGGGCAATTTTTTTGTTTTTTTTTTAGTCTTTTTTAATATTTTCGTTGGCTGTTTTTTCATTTAAAATGAAATGAAAAATGACCCTAATATCAAGGAATGAAAAGAAAATCAAATCATAATTTTTTCTTTTTTTTTAAGAAAAAATGTTATATACATTTTATAAAATTGTATGTAAAAATTAAGAGGGATGGTATAAAAATCCCAATTTTTATACCAATGAAGAGAAAATCCTTGCCTGCTATGCAGAGATACTTTAGTTAGCGAAGCTGTCGTCTGTTATACTATAAGGCGAAAATCCTCTTGTCCGGCTGATGTCTGGCTATGTAGTGAAGCTTTAGTAAGAGAAGCCAGTGTGCGTTATACCATAGAGGTGAAAATCCTTGCGACTGGCCGAAGGCCCAACCATGCTATCAATCGTACAATTTTTAAAACCAAATTTTTAAAATTCTAGATTTTTGAACTTAATATAACAAATTTTGAATATAACTTTCTTTGTGTTTTATTTTAGGTTTAACTTTTTGGGAGTAAAAATTCATTAAAAATTTTCAGGGTCATACTTCATTTTATTTTGAGGACTATTTTTTATTTTGTTGGGGATTGAAAAATAGCTACATAATTATGGTCGTTCTTAATTTTTTCTTTGGCATATATCCTTGGGCCATATATCGCAGCGCCTCAATAACTAGTTGTGAAGAGTCTATACGACATAGCTCTGCATGGATATTCGTATTTTCTTTTAATACCTCTTCAGAAACTCAAATACATTCAGACGTTACGTTTTTTTGTTCAAGCCGCAAGCTACAATTTTACTGTTAACTATTAAATATAATATTAAAACAATCAACATTTTTTATTTTTCGAATTTATTCTATGAGCTAAATTTCAGTCATGTATT
Source organism: Pollenia amentaria (assembly GCA_943735925.1). Classification (NCBI taxonomy): domain Eukaryota; kingdom Metazoa; phylum Arthropoda; class Insecta; order Diptera; family Polleniidae; genus Pollenia; species Pollenia amentaria. The sequence goes on along the minus strand of OX031007.1, from coordinate 176,979,277 downwards.
TTATAAAGCTTTTTTGAAATAGTTTTATTCCTTACATTTTTAGGAATAGAACTATTTAATTGGACTTTTGCTTTAATCGGTTAACCGCTCGATTAATTAGTCGGGGGTGAGGTGTAATCGGTTAATTATTGAATTGATCGGTTAACCGATAACAATTTTATTAGTTATTTCAATTGTTTAAGATCTTATAAATTAATCTTAGAAAAATAATTTGGTTAAAACGTTCAGTATTAAGCGATTCTTTTTGATAAAATTTGACTTGGAAAAAATTCTTTCACTTATCGTAGATGTTGGAGAAATCGAAAGCAACCCATAATACAGATAATATAAATTCACAGTCCGTTTCTTGGAAATCTCTAAATGTATAAAATCTTCTATTATGCCATTAGAGTCCTGTTTAAACTTTTTTTAAATTTTTAACTGCTAATTGTTTCGGTTAATTCTGTTAAAAGATTGATATGAGAAGATATGTGAAAATCAAATAACAAAACAAATACATATAAAAAGTACGTGAAACAAACCCCAACAAACCAAATCGAATTCGAAAGAACTTGTAGTAAACTAACTAGCATAAGCCTTAAGCTTAGAAAACTGTTGTGATTACTATTATAAAAGGCTTATTACAAATTGTTTAATAATGAAAACTGAACCCTTGCGATAATAATACTTGTCTATAATATAATGTAAGCTAAGAAGTCTAATTATGGAATAAATTTACAGAAAAATACTTTTCTAATCTATAATAAGATAACATTCTTTACGAAAACTCTGTTTAAATTTATATGTCACATTTTCAAAAAGTTTTTTTACTTATATTTAATTAATTTTTTTTAAATTGTGCACTGTTTAAAACACTTCACTCTTCGAACAAAACACAAAGACTGAAAACTTTAAAAAAATAATACAAAATTTAGGCACGCGTCAAATAAAAGACATCATTTTAAAAAACACTTACAAAACTATAGCGAGAATAAGTCATTTGCAATTATATTTGTTGTCATGTTGTAGGAAATCTCTTATGATAAGCTTATTCTACAACTCATTTACATTTTGCTCTGTTTTGAAAGCTGTTGGCAGCAAACACTTATGTATTTAAACTAAAGATCACTGCACACCTTCTTTGTTTATATGAAAAAATCATTTCTTAACACATACCTTTTGCATATGAGACGAAAAAATTAATAAAAACACAAAATATATGTTATAATACTAAAAAAATTAAAAATTTTGTTATATCGGACCACGATTTCAAAAATGGGACCATTTTTTCAGAAATGTGACTACGAGAAGGGAAATGTAGTAGCACACGCCGCGCCGTTGAATTTTTTTTTTTTGTTATATTAGTTGGATAGTAGTCTTTGAGAAAAGGTTCGTTACATCACTGTATCATGTATAGCTGACGTGTTATTAAATGTTTCCCCAGTTCTATATTTTAGTTAAATCCGAAATTCAGAGGAGTAGAAATCGGTAAGGTCAAAAAGGGTTAAAGAGATTTTAGAACCATCAGAAAGCTGAAAGTTTCCTCTGTGGCCCCATATATACTTTTGCAACTGTTTTTGGAACTGTCTGTCGAACACTTTCTTCATTTTAATGAAACTACTGGAAATATTGTTTGCTCTTTTTAATTTACTGAAGAATAACACAATAGTTTACGAACGTTTTGTTTTGAAAATTAATTCTGCAACTGATGCTCTTCTTGAAACTGTCTTAGGAGGGCAGCTTTTGAGTTGATTTGATACAACACGGGTCCATAGAGGGTCGGGAGAGTGACTTGTGGACCTCTGAAATTGTTAACCTCGGATATTCAAACTTTTAAAAATTTGCGTAAAAGATATGTGTTTATTGCTTGCAAAAAAAATTAGATTTAACAGTTTTTTAATCGGGTGGATTATGTTTAATATCAAACTGTTATCAATGGGCTTAATATTTTTTATATTGTAGGAAACCAATTGCTTAACGAATTGTTTTGTTGTATAATTAAATGCTTGTGCATTTTCCTATAAGTTACATAGTGGTATATTCGATGCGAATGTATATGCGTATAAAGGTAATACATATGAATATTAATTTGAACTATTTCACCAAAAGATGGCCATACTCTTTCGCTGATAACAAAATATTTTGTCCAGAAATATGTTTGACTATGTTTGAATAAACAATTTTTAGTAAATCTGACAAATGTTTCTCCCACACGCCCTATCAAAAAAATATAAAATTTTTCAAACCAAAAAAAAATTAATTTAAGTAAAAAATTCTAATAATTCAACACACCATTCTAATGCAATTAGAGAAGTAATACTTTGTAATACGTCCACAATTTTCTAGAAAATTCTGATCGATATCGACTAGTAAATAGATATCTCTATCCATGATTCGTGGAATGTCAAACATTAAAATAATTATTTCTATATTGGAAATGAATGAAAGGGCTGTCAATATGAGTAAAAAACTGTAATTTTAAGGTTTGGCATTCTAAAAATCCAACATTAAAAAATATATCATAATAAAATTTAGTAAATTAAAAAGGTCTGAAACAGCGTTCTTAAAAACATCCCCGTTTTTTGAATGAAAAAATACCATAATTCTCAATCAAGAGCATTTTCAATACTAATTGCTAAAAAAAAAACATCAAAAGTTCAATTTTGACCTTAAATTTCTCAAACACTGCTAAGCCTATTTTAATAAAGTTCAAACCGTAGGAAGGTTCAATAAGTGTTCTCCCCAGCAAAAATTATCTCTATCAGTTCGAAAGTTACAGATTTTTGGCCGATGAAAACCAATTTTCAGCCACTGTGCGCCGCGTATCTGATAGTTAAAAATAATAAATTTGTGTACTTTCTAATTCCATTTAAAGCAAAAGTTTATACTTGCAGCTTTCTATTTTAAATATTTATATAGAGTAAACCATTTCTCAATTTAATAGCAGGTTATCTCCTTAAACCCTTTTTCAACTTTATAAAAAAAAAAAAATTTTAAACAAATCTAAAATTTTAATTTGTTCACATTCGAATGTTTTTTAAATAAATAAAAAATATTTAAACTTAGGTATTATAATGATTGTATAAAAGAGAATATATAATAACTGACAGCTTATTACTTTATTAAGATTTATGACAATTAATAACAGGGATACACCGGCTCAAATCATAAAAACTACAACCACTCATGAACAAGAAACTTCCGCTTCGTTAAAGTCAATTGAGAACTGAAGCACAAAAATCCATTATAAAAGATGTTTTATAAGGCAAAAGAGGGATTTTTAATAACACAAATGGATTAAAATCAGTTTATTCTTTATGAAAAAAAAAAATTAAAATTATTAAAAAAATTATGACTAATTTACAAACTAAACAGTCAAAGTATTTTTATTTGGAGAACAGAATAAAACAGAATTAAAATGTTTAAAAATGATTAATGATGACCTAAATGAAATTAATTTTCATTGAGAAATGAATTATTGATTTTATAGCCAATGGACCTCACAGGAGTTTTATTTTATAGACTTTTATTAACTTTTAAACAAAAATTCCCTAAATACCACCTTGCACGAAATCTTCCTTAGTACAATATTTATTTAGAAGAGACACACGCCTAAGAAAATCAGGCTTAAAATTTTAGATTAGATCTTTAGCACCTTGTTGCTTGATATTTAATTTTTTTTTTTTTTTTGCCTTATCCACTATCTTTTTGGAATTAAACACCCGCACCTTGTTTCTGTTTCTGTTTTTTTTTTTTTTTTTTTTTTGCCATTCTCCTTTTACTATTGTCTAATTTACGATTGTATTCCTTTGGGCATGAGTATTCATAATGTCCACATTTTTGTGCCAACTAGATTTTATAGAGAAAAGTGGTTTTCTTCTTTTCTATGATGCAATAAATTTCAACAAACACCTTGCGAAAACCAACCGTATACTATCAGTGATTTTCTCCTTTTTTGGTTAATTTTATCATGTTCAGCAAAGAATAAAATCTCTTTTTCAAATCCAATGTTATTTGTGTGTATGTGTTTGCATTTGTTTTATTTCTATTACATCTGCTTATCTGTGATTTTTGAGCACCTTACATTTGCTTGCCTTGTTGTTATTTCTAAGATACAATTTGTTATTTGGGTGATTTGTTTCTTTTGAATTTGGGTTGCGTGCTTTTTTTTGCAAAATTGTTTACAATTTTTTTGTTTTATCAATTTTCTTAATCATTCCTTTTGAGGATTATACGTATTGCAATCAATTGATAGATATACGCCTCACCTGTCCAGGTTAAAAGGAAACCTATTTGATGTATGTTGGAGTTAACAAAAAGATGAGGGTATATTTTATTGTAGAAAGAAATCACCTAATGTCGGATTTTAAAATCTCTAAAAAAATTTGTATTTTAAATACCTTTTAAAGCCCCAATTGGTAGGGTGTTGTGCTAGTTTACGTCATGAAACAGTGAAGTAGAGTCGAAAAGATTCCGTTTTTGACCATTAAGCAAACACAAAAGTATATTGACACAAACGAACTCTAGGACCTAGATGGGACTAAGAACTCAGACAAATGAACTCCAGGTCCTGGCTTGGACCACTTGTATATTGTATAGAGTTTAAAAGCAACATCAAGATCATTTTGTGAAAAACTAGCATAATTCTTTAAAATAAAAGTAAAGAAAGAATTTCTATGTTCTACATGTGATTTTTTATACACTTTGCTTTGATTTTCTTTACTACAGTCTATATTCCAGCAAATACTTAACTTACAATGCCTTATTAGTTATATATTAAATAATAACTTTCTTATTATATCTTAAATAAGTCATAATTATACATAAGAAAAGAATACTTTAATGTAATGACTTAAATAAGTTATTATTATATGATTTTAAAGAATTATTTGAATCAATTTGCAAAATAGTCCATTAATATTTGTTAGATATATGGTAATATAATACAATTTAAAGAATAATTTCGATGTGAAATACATGGAAAATCCAAAAATCAATCAATTGTATGTAAATATATACATAAATATGTTCCAAAATTATTCACACAATCAGGCCAATTATGAATAAAAATTCCCCGGGAGTTTTTTCCCTTTACCCATTTTTACAATATAATTTAAATAGGAAAAATGGGAGAAGGAAAAAAACTCCCGGGGAATTTAAGTCATAATTGAGGTTAATATATTTTTGTTATCAGAATACTAGTAGTGAGATCAATCTAATGTTAACGATTTTTTTTGAAGAACATAATCAGGCCTGTCACAGAAATAACTCGAAATGGTATTTTCATTTCGATCGATGTTCGTAATTGCGACAAATTTAAATTTTGTTATTTCTTAAGTTAAATGTGGCAATATTGTGTAAACCAAACAAAAACTTTTTCGAAAAATTAAGTGATTTCATTCAGCTTTCTCGGAATAAAAAAAAATTTCGATCGAAATTGATTTCTGTGACAGGCCCGTATATTTACATATATTAAGACACACATTGTTATTACTGTGTTAGAGCTATAAATGATTTTGTGCAGCAAAAGCACTCTTTATTAAGTATTTTCTAACATTTCGAAAAATTTATTTTGCGTACACTTTTGTAACAACAATTCCATAAGATTTCAGAGCAATTTTAATTATTGTGTTTTGACCTTTTTTAAAGCAAATTTGAAAGTACTTATTTCTTGTCTCTTTTTGTAACTACTTATTTTTATACAACTTTTAAGTATAAAATAAAGGTATTATTTTTTAGGTTTCAATTGGCCAAATTATAAAGGATTACTTTTGGGACATCGCGAACAAAAATAAGTACTTTTTCTAGTAGAAAAATAAGTACTCTTTTCCTCAAGTTCTCAATATTTTTCTGCTTATTTTTATCTGCAGGCAATGTAGGCACAAATATGAATAAAAATTCATTGTCAAAAATTGCCCACACATACAAACAATTTAGTTTCGCTAAACTTTTCCCTACAAAACACCTTTATTTAAGAATTTATATAAAAGTAGGAGGGTCTGTCAATGCTCTCTAGGTAAAATATGAGGAAAAAGTTCAAAAATGGCTGGATATGACCTTGTATCCATTTAGGAGTTAAAAGACTAAACCACTCGTCAAATGTATTGTCATTTACAGCGCCATATATGTTAATGTACAACTAGATCCAGATTACATCCACGGGATATTGAATCTGGAACCGGATATCTCATGATATCTAGAAGTGTTAAAACCCTTTTTGCTTTTTTCCTGTCATTGCAACTACTGTGGATGAGAAATCCAGTTCGACTTGCATGCTTACCAATCATCCAATGTCCCATTAATGCTGCCATCTATTTTTCATATGCCCCTCGTGATCACCTAAGATTTTCTAGCAAATACCAAATCAGGGGCCACCTTATTTTGGTTAGCAGCGATCTTGTGAGATTTGCCAATTTATGGTCCGAATTTTAATACGTTTTAATATTGACTGTGCTTACATCACCCCAACTGTGCAAAGCTAATATGTATTTCCTCCAGACGCTTTATGCACAATCCATGTATTATTTCCTTTATAAAATTAAGCACCCTGCAACGAAATTTTGGCACATGATAACATTTATATACAAATAAACTGGACAGCCTTTATACATAGTCACTCTAGATACGGCATTCGATATCGATCGACACTTTGATTTAAATTGTATTGTTATTGCGCTAAATAGCTAATGCCACAAGTTTGCCCCTAGACCTAATTTATAAAGGACTCTGAAATTAAGAACCATATAAAATTTTCAAACACAAAACCTGTCAGATTTCTATATTAAGGATGGGCAATAAATATCGATATATCAAAATATCGATATTTAAAAATACTATAATCGATATATATCGCCGATATTAAAAATACCCATACATCGATACATCGATATTTAACTACGATTATCAAATTCGTTATTTTTAAGATCTCTTTATAATAAAATTCAACATTTTAACCGTTGCTAAACTGCTTACAATACTGTTGTTTTTTGAGAATTCCATCATATGCTTTTTAACTAATATTAAGAAAATAGTTGCGCTATTCCATTGTACATTTTCATAGATTACACAGTTCAGATTCAGTTTTTAAAGAGATGACAACAAAAAAAAAAAAAGCACGGAAAAAATATTCTGGAAAGGGTTCCCAGAATTATGCAAAGAATCGCCTTAATTATGGTGTAATTATGGTGTAATAAAGGACTCATGAAAGTTGGAATGTTAATAATAAAAAAAAAATATTTTGTTTTTAATTTTTGTTATTTTAACATGTTCTTATATATTAAAAAAAATTATTACATAGGTTACTTTCATAGTATGTGTCACAAGTTTCGTTTACCGGCAGTATATAATCCGGCATTTTATAATCCCAAATAATTTTTTTTTATTTAGATTTCATATGGCGAATAAATAAAATTTTTTTTGTATTCTTTTTTTTTTAAATTTTTTTTATTGTAGAATTAACTACCGGTCCCTCGATTTCAAACGAAAACTTCGTTCGCATAACTTACCTTAAAAGCTAAATTTTAAAATTGGTTTTGGCTTTAAATAAAAGTTAATCGAATGAAAGTTTCGTTCGAAATCGAGCGAAGGGCATTAAATTTGAAGTCAAAAGAAAAAATAAAAAGTAAGAATGGAATTACATGTAATATGTTTGTACATACGTAAATATGTATTGACATAGGTATATTAAGTTTTTAAATTTTGTAATAATTTTTGTTTAATCGATATTTTTATTTAATAAATATGGATTCTCTTAAAAAATATCGATACGATATATATTTTTCGATTTGCCCATTCATATTCTATATTCTGTATGCCGAATCTTATATACCCTTCACCAAGGCGCGATAAGAACATAAAGTTATATAAATACCTGTCTTAAGGTGCACGTAAATCTATTTTGTGCCACGTCCGCATATCCAATCCTGCCCACATTTTTTTGGATGTTGTGTATTGATAAGTAAGATGCTGGTACCTTATTTGCAATCTTGGGCTCTTGCCGTTCTCCGGATAAAAACAAACAGCAACAGTGTTTGTATGTGTATAATTAAAGGAAGTATATCAGCCATTTGTGGACCGAGCCGACTGAATTAACAAAATTAACAAGAGCATACGCTATATAAATATATATCAACCTAGTCCTCATTACTAATAGGGCGTTTAGAAAGTCCATTTCAACAGACAGACGGACGGCCATTTAGACAGATGGACATAGTTAAATCAACTTCGCTCCTAATAAGTACCCAAAATATTTATACTATATACGGTCTAAGATCGATATTGTATAAATTACAAACGGAATGACAATTTTTTATATGCCGTTGCCAACTGTGAAGTGTTAAATAATAAAAAAATATTTAATTAAATAATAAAAAAATATTTAATATATTATCTCAGCAAATCCACCCCGGTAAGCTTGCTGGTAGTGAGCTAGTCTATCAGTGCCGGAGTTGCGGGTTCGATTCCCGCCAGAGACTCTGATATCCTGCAGATAAGCGTAGAGCTTCGCGGGATAAGCATAGCGAGAAAAAATATTTAAAAGTTTTACTTTACATCATTTAAACTCAGTTTTATTTCACTACAGAGCACCTATTTTGTAAGAGAAACATTTCCATAGAGCCAATAAATGTTGCTTAACCGAGATTTATACTGAGGCTGCCATTAATACCGACTACACTTTTTTTTGGGTCTAGGAGAAACAATGAACCGATTTGGGTTATTTTCAATATAAAATATCAATATAAATATCTGAACTAAACTTGGTCCTCAAACGGTGTGAGCCCTATTGTGCCAAAATTTTTATGTCAGGAATAAAAAAAAAGATATTTTCCTATAATTCGGAGATTCATGAACTGATTGCGTTAATTTCCATTACCTGTTGTCTGTTATGCTTATCCTGTACCGATGTTGTTCTTGTAATATGTCAAATATTGTTCTTGTTAATACATTATTAATTTGCCGAATTGTTCAATCTGGAAAAATTATTTTTTTAAGTTATGTATGGTAATGGAATTATCTATATCGTCACCTTAAATGCAAACGGACGTAACTACACTCTTATATTTTTGCAGGAGAAGAAAAAAAAGTACAAAATCAAATACAACAAGGTGCTCTTGGCATTTGAATTTCTTTAATAAAGTTTAAATTTTTTATCGCAGCGATCTAAAAATTTGCATGAACATGTAACTTAGTAAAACGAACAGAAATCATTCAAAAACTCAATTTAAAATTTTAGTGTAGTTTCATCCGCTTGTTGACGACATATTTTTACAAGTCTAGTCGGAAAGTTTAAGTTTATTAAAATTATTATTAATAATTCCATTCAATGGGATCGAGCCATAATTCGAGGCCTAAGAAGATAAGATTTTCACGAAGCTATTAATAAACCGCTATTTCAAACCACTACATTCAAAAAGAAATTATCAAAATGCAGATGTTACTTAAAAAAATATCAAAACAAAAACAAAAATTATTTTTAAAATCTCAACAAAAGTGTACAAAAATATTTCAACAAAACAAAATTTCTGACGCGCACATGTCCTTTATTATCAGTCAAAACCAAAACATACGCACCCTTATAGACTGGAATGTCTGTTGAATAATTGTTAAAACTAATTTAAATTTTTGTTATTCCACAGAGAAACATCTTGCACTCTTGTTGAGCTTCGATGTGCAGCAGTAGCACCAGCTCAACATCAAATGTACAACAATTGTTCAGCTCAATAACAAATTTTCGCTTGAATGCAATAAGATCCTTTGAATTTTTATTCATTCACTATTTGAAAAAAAAATATGTAGTCGAATTATGTATGTAGATGTTGTTATAAATCAGATTCAGCAGATAGATGATGGTGTTTTTGTTGCTACTTAAATTTATTTTAAAATAAATTCTTTAGTAGCAAGCGGCTGCGCACGCGTATTGAAATTTGAAACGCCTTGTCAGAATTTAACAGGCATATAAAAAGGGATTTTGGTTTTGAGAGTATCATACATCACCTGGCATTATTAATAAAAATTACAAATATAATAAGACATTTAGTTAAACAAAACGAAAATGTTTGTTTAACATCTTTTTGAATAAAACTGTCGTTAAAAGAGAGAAGAATTTAAACACCAATATGAAGTTAAACATGAAATATCTTTGAATTAACCTTATGTTTCCAATAGTTTTTGTTTTGAAATTTCCTTCCTCAATTGTCCAATCAGACTTTAATCAAATCCTTTTAAAATTTTTATAAGCAACTTTTCTATTTATCCAAATATGATTTGACTTCTCATCTGACCAATCTTTGGCTACTAACAATTTGCCTTCAAAATAATATTTATTTTCTCTGTAAATGTCTTTTATGACTGTCCCATTCTAAATACCATTTCGTCGTTATTTTTTCGCTAAGTATTATTTTCGTTGGCCATTATCATAACTGTAACCTATTAAGCAATAAAAATTGCTCGTTATAGTTTCTACACAACAGTAAGTTCTTAACGGCTTCACCTTTAACCTCAAAAAATACAAAAAAAAAAAGGTTCCATACAAATGTGTTTAAAAGAAAACCACAAAAATATTTTAAAGTCTTGGATTTTTTGGATATAATAAGAAAGAAAAAATACTAAAAGCCAGTGAGAAAAGTTACAAACAAAAAAAATTTGAATTAAGAGACACAAAAAACAATGAACCTTGATTTAACATTTCGAGATAATCAGAAGCAGCTATGAGTATAGCAACTCTTACAGCGCTTAACAGGTTGTGTTGATACGTTCGTTTCTTTGGCAGGCACAGTTAACCCATTTCGAAATCATAACATCTAATTTTTATTAAGAGTTCTAGTCAATAAAGCCTATTTATCGTATAGTTACTCTTATGTTGGCTGTCTTTAAAGTCTCGGCGAAGTTTTTAATTTCTGAGACCATTGCAACGCCAAAGAAAGTACCAAATCTCATGCAATACTCATCTGCGTTAATAATACTTAAATAATATATTATTGATTTTATTTGTATTTTATTTTTCGAAAATTAATTAATACGGCTCACACACCCAAAAACGATATTTTTTTTTTTAATGTTTGTGTATACGAACACAACCCTTAAAACCGTTCGTAAATATTTTTAAGAACTTAAGAGCATTATATAGTGTTCTGTTTTTCGTTATAAAATTGTAGAGGTTCTGTAGATATACATTATATTTTACTGTTCTATGATGTTTATTTTTTATTTTTGATAACGGAATGCTTTTGGTCGTCATAATCGACCAACTGTGCAAGGAATTGGCAAGATTATAAAGAAACTTGAAGAAACTGGAAGAAACTGGAAGTGTTCCAGATGTGGCACGTCATCGCAATATGCGCACCGCCGAAAATATCATTTCTGTTCGTGAAAGTGTTGAGGTTAATCCGAAGAACGTAAAGACCAAGCATTATAATGAAATAAAAGTTTCTTCGAAATCATAACTTTATGTATGAATGTTTTATTTAACTTCATTTTTAAAACCGAAAACTGGAGATCCCGTTATCAGATACCTGCCTTCAATCGTGAATTAAATTAACATTCGTCCACCAATTTTCATGATTTATGTCTTATTTTATTCGCATTATTTTATTCTGATAAATTGATAAAGGATAAAAAAATGTAAAATTTTTACCCTTTTAATTTTTGTTATGAAGTTTAGAAATTTCATTAAAAAATATTACCGCCACTAATTTCAGAATATCACCGAAACTGTGCAAAATATAATAACTATAGTTAAGATTATTTAAAGGGAATTTTATTTCCAATCATTTGCCATATCCAAATCGAAAAAATCGTTCTCAAGTTATGATGAAATTTATTACCATAACCGCTTTATTTCGGGCGAAATGTTAGTCATGCCCATAATAATGAATAAAACTAACATTTGTCCACTGTTTTTTATGATTATGATTTTTGATAAATGAAATAAAATGTAAATTTTTTTGTCCTTATAATTACTTTTATGAACTGAAGAAAACAAAAAATGTTACTAATTTTGCATGAAAAAGTAAAATGTATCCCCTATAATTTCTGAATAACTCCGAAAGTATGTTGAATACATATATGAAAAAATATTAATAAGTTCAGCCAATAATATTAGTGCAGCCCATAAAACTAAAAGTGGTAGCAATGACCACAGAACGAATAGCTTGTGTGTGTTGTTTGTTTGCTGGCTTTTTGTTTTTTTTTTCGTATACGCATTTTGTTTTTGTTAAAAAATTTCGGTTTGCTTTACCATCTAAAACTGCACTAAGCACAACTTAAACAAACGAACATTAATGTTCTGAATCGAATACAACGAAGATTGTGGTTAAAAAAACGCAATAAAATGTTCTCATCTTTTTTGTTGATGTGGATAAGTACAGTATTATTTTTGTCCCATAGATCACAAACAAAGAAAAATTTTTTCATGACTTAGTACACAAACACTATAAGCGTTTGTGTTTTGCACATATATAATGTCTATTTTCGAGCACTATTTTTACCACAACACTTCTTTAAGATAGTTGTTGTATGAGAGAATTTTCTATGACCAATTTGTTACGTAAGAAAATTGGTAGGGCCTCGTTACGTTGCGGATCAGCTGCTCCGCTTTCCTTATCAAGCTTATGTATAAATAGGTACTCTTACTTAAACGTGACGTTGCGTTTTGTATGAACTGATCAAATTAAAATCTTTCTCCGTTTGTACGTAACTGCTGTTTAAGAACTTCATGTTTATGTTTCTTGATAGATCAAACATTCAATCGATGCACACAACGTATATATTTTATATAAAATGCTTAAATAACCAAATCTGAAATTTTTGAAGAAGTTTTTTTTTTTGCAATCATCGTTACAATTTTTTTTTTAAATTTCTGTTCTCTTTTTAACACATTTCAACACCACATAACACATTTTGGTACTTTACGTAACTACCAACGAATGAAGTCAACCGCAACGTTTACGTGCCCGCAATATTCACGTATGAGTAACAAAACTTTTAATATAAGATTTAATGTAAATAAGAATTTTGTATGGGAAATTTACAGCATAAGATAATTTTCTATATGACATTCGTGTTTTTCTTAGCTGCATGAGAACTTTCGATAGCGATAAATATGTTTTTGCAACTGAGAATGCCAAACTCTGTTGACTTTTCTGTTCATTAAGATTTGGCAAGTCATTATGAATCGTTCAATCGAACAACGCTTCTAAATTATGGAAATTTACTTTGAAAAAATAAATCTGTGCGCGAAGTTCATCAAGCACTTGGTCCCTTTTAAGAAGCTCATTTCTACGTCAATAAGTATTTGCTGTATTTGGAGCAAAGACAATCATCAAGCCGTTAACGAATCAACATTTCATCCATTAATATTGACTGTTTGGTGCGGTTTACACGCTCTTTCGCAATAAGCAAGGCGCTATTGTTACGGTGAATGGCGAGCGTTATCGAGCCATGCTGACTGAATTTTTGTTTCCACTAATTAATCAGCTAAATATCTGTGACATTTGGGTTCAATAAGACGGCACAGCTTGCCGTACATCGCGCTTAACAATCGATTTATTGCAAAATTAATTTGGCGACAGCTTCATTTCCAGAAGTTGTTCTGTTCACCGGCTCCTCGTTTGTGCGACTTAACACCTCTGGATTACTTTTTATGGAGCTATGTTAAGCCATTGGCTTATGCCGACAAGCCAGCAACTATTTAAGCATTTCTATTGGAAAAAATAGTCAAAAATTGGACTGATCGAATGGATCATGTATCTCGTTGTCTCGGCGCACATATGCCGGAAATCATATTTAAAAAATAAATGCCATAAAATTATATATCAGATTATAGTAAAATAGATTTCATTCCAACAATCAGTCATGTCACAGAGTACAATTCCGTTCGGAAACGAAGAAAACATATTTGTTTATTGATAGAAAATATATTTTGATAGTTTTTTGGTCTTTAAGAAACAAAAAACTCCTATTCCGTTAATGAAAACAAAAATGGTTTCTTTCCCCAAAGCTTTTTCGTAATTTTCTGTTTCTTCCGTTTCCGAACGGAATTGTACTCTGTGATATGGCTGAATATTTCTATCTTGTACTATCATTTTAAGTTCTCATGCAGCTAAGAAACACCCTTTATCAAAGATATTCCTAAATAAAATTTTTATGGCGTTAAAGACATTTCTATATAAGAAACATTTCTCTAAAATTTATTTTGCATAAAAAAAGTTGGTGGGTAATTCCATGTCAAATCGACCAAGAGTGGGACCCGACCCCTTTCGATTTGAATGAAATTTTGTGAGCAGGTTCCTTTCATCCTTTAAGGAACATATATCAACGGGAGAAAATTTAAAAAATTTGGTGAGAAGGTTCCTTTCATCCTCTAAGGAACATATATCAACGAAAAAAACTTTAAAAAATTTTTTTGCAAAAGTTATGTCATATTCAAGATGCCATAATTTCGCCGAATTAGCCGAATGTGTTGAGTTTAATTTTTCAATATCTCAAAAACTACTTATCATACGAAGATGACTTAGGAGATGGTATATAAAAAAAATCAGCTAAATAAAAAATTTGGTTTTTGACTTAGTCCATTTTTAAAATTTAATATTTTGCAGATATTACATTTCTCAAAAAAAAAAATTTTTTTAATATACTGTTTGTAGCCCCAAGTATTTTCTTTAATATTACATACAAATCATCTTCGTATGTGCAGTAGTTTTTAAGATAATGAAAAAATAAACTCAACACATTCGGCTAATTCTGCGAAATTATGACATTTTGAATATGACATAACTTTTGCAAAAAAATTTTTAAATATTTTTTTTTGTTGATATATGTTCCTTAGAGGATGAAAGGAACCTTCTCACCAAATTTCATTCAACTCGAAAGGGGCCGGGTCCCACAATTGGTCGATTTGAGATGGAATTACCCTGGTATATAAAATTTGTTGTAAAAGCAAATTTTCAGTAGAAAAAAAATTTTATAAAATAATTTTTCTTTGTTAAAAAAAATTGTTTTTAAAAGAATTTTCTGTAAAAAATTTGTCGTAAAAGATACATTTTTTCACATTTTTTAATTGAATCTTTATATATGTGGTCACAACCGATAACCGCATAAGTCGACTTAAGAAACAATTAAGTTAAAATTTGTTTTTATTAAATATTTCTGAAATTAATACAACTTTCGTTATAATTTTTTTATCTAAGCGTTGTGGGGATAAAAATCTTTGATTCTGAATTATCTGTTTTCTAGTGCAATTAATTTTTTCAGAAACGCAAGCATTAAAATAAAGTGCCTTTTCTCAAAAACTATTCCGACTTAGGCTATTGCTTTTGACCACAGATATATTGTACGAACTAACAATAAAACTATTCTAGAATTTGACATTTTTTTCTGTCAAGTGGGGCACCTAGCGGATTAACCTAATTGGGGTACGCTGAATTCAGTGTTGCTAACCATTTTTTAGATAAGCTCTTGTTTTCGAGATATACCGTTATTTCGAAAATGGAGGAGGTTGCACAACATATATTCGCGTTAGTTAAAAACGGTTAAGCTTAAAAGGTATGACCAATCCCAATTTATTTTTCATCTTCACCATTTGTTGCTTTGTGTCTAACATACCTACCCGCTATCATCATTTCTTAATGGGGCTCCCATACAAAATTTTCAATACACGTTGGAAATATATTGAAAAAAAGTCTCATAACTGACTACTATTCGCTCCTTAGGGTATAAAATGTATGACCGACCTCTATTAGTCTGTCATCCTAATCATTTTCTCAAAAAACTTATTTGCCCTTTCTCTCCGCCCCTTAAGGGGGCTCCAATACAAATATGGCGTTTCATGAAATTCTTAAATTTAAATAACATTTTTCAGCTTTTGTGAATAAAATCAAAAGTTGTGGACAGATTTTAATCATTTGTTGCTTGTGTGATTTGTAACTTTGTTTTTTTAAATTTTTTCTAAAACGACTGTGCAGATTAAGGAATTTCGTTTTATTTAGTTTATTGTGCATCCTCCTCCATTTTCAAAATAACGTTATATCTTGAAAACACGAGCTAACCTAAAAAAAAACGGCTAGAACCACTGGATGCAGCGTACTCGAGTTAGATTAGTCCGCTGGA
Source organism: Pollenia amentaria (assembly GCA_943735925.1). Lineage (NCBI taxonomy): Eukaryota > Metazoa > Arthropoda > Insecta > Diptera > Polleniidae > Pollenia > Pollenia amentaria. The sequence continues at coordinate 176,963,194 of OX031007.1, read as the reverse complement.
TGCGCCGCTTGACAGCTTTTTAAATTGATTTAATTAATCAAAACCTAATCTTATTCTTAAGTCTACGTCCAGCCAATGCCGACCGCAAGTTCTCCTTACACATAAGTGTCTTGCGCTCTTCTAACCACATAAGTGCTACTCCTTAAACTAGTGTGGCCGCCATCATTTAAAATATTACGAACTAGTGGGTTTGGGTGCGGTTCAAACCTTTTAAAGTATTTAATTGAATACTTTTTCTCATAGTTTTTACTGATGGTAAGTTTTTGTGAATGTTCGCACAGATTTGATGATTCGAAAAAATTTATTTTGCTGCCTTTGGATTTGTTTTTCTATTTTGTAGTCCGAGGTAGTTGCTTTAAGATAGAATTGTAAAGAAGGAGCTTACAGTCAAGACTACCAATAAGCCAATTTATTTGAATTGCTTTTAGCTTAATTTGAGTTGACCTTGCCTCTATATGGCATTTCTACATTAAACTTCGACCCAAATGCAAACCGAGATATTTTACATGCAGTTTTTAAGGTATTATTTTGTTATTGATTTTAATAGGGGAGGCATGACTGTCTACGCAAAGGAAATGTTATACGTATGCAGTTTTGTTCATTGATCTTTTTTTGCTATTGCTTTAACATGTTTTCCAATTGAAATATATAGTTATGTAGGTGTCTAGATGCTTCGTAGCGGCTAGGGCTAAAAAAAACTATATCATCAGCAAAAGTTGACGTGTAGGTGTTGTTGTTGGTTGGCATGTCTAAAGCATAAATCAAATACAATATAAGCCCTAAATTGCTTTCCTGTGGACTTTCAGCATTAATCGAATGGAGTGAACTATAACAAACTCCTTCTTTAACCCTGGATGGTAAGTCTTCGTCGAATCGACGAAGCTCATTTATACTTTATCATATAACTTTTTTGTGTGTTTTCAAATGACGCTGTTTTCCAACAACGTTAGATGATGTCGAAAGCTTTAAAAAAATAATAAATTTTAAAAACACAAAAACTATTTAAAATTTTTATAAAATTTTGAGAGAGAAGAAAAACTTTTATTTTATTATTTAATTAAATGCTTAACTTAAATAATTTCTGTTGATTTTTTTACTTTAAAAATCGTTCCGCTAGATTTTTTTTTCTAAAAGTTCGTCGATTCCACGGAGAATTACCTTAATGTACTAAAATGAACAGTTGCCTTTCAGGGTTAATAATACATTTTTGACCTACTATTTATTTTTCTAGCAGTTTGTGAGTGCGGAACAGTTTGTGAGTGCAGAACAATTTTTTTCTTTTTTTACAAAAATGTTTCTAATAACTGTGTGTTTGTTTTCTTGTGCTCTATTTCTTAAATCCAAGCTGATGATTTGGTATTCGTAAATGTTCGCCCAATATCGGTATTGATTAAGAAACCAAATATTTCTCAAATTGTTTGGATATGTTAGACTATAAGTTAATATGTCTGTATGATTCAGCTCTTGTCTGATCTTTCTCTAGCTTAGCTATCATGGTAACTAGAGAGGCCTTGCATCCTCGAGGGAAGTACTCACTTCGTCAAATGGCATCAAAAATTGAAACTGTTATTTTTGTTCCTATGCGCGGCAGCTCAGTGAGTATTCTGTTACTTATTTTATCAATACCAGGTGTTATCTTGGAGTTTAAATCAGCAATGGGCTTCTCAATTTCGATTGTCTTAAATCTTAGGGGTATAGCTGTTGACAGGTAGCAATTCTACTGGTGTATCTTTTGGGGTTATTAAACTTTTTTAATGTTCATCAACATTCCTTTTTTCCCATAATTTCTTGCCCAACTTCCATTTGAGTTGCAACAAGTTACTTATGATATTTTTCCAAGGATGCTGTTTTCTGAGACTGCAGTTAGTTTCTAAGTTTTTTTCTTTCAGTAGAGTTTTAGCTTGTTTGAAATTGCTATCAATATTGGCAATCTAGAGGTCTATATCTTCTGGGGTACGACGCGTTATATTTTTCGTGCAGTGTTTACTGTTATATATTTTGTATTTAAGCCAACTTTACCATACTTTAGAAAAATCAGCAGCTTAATTAGAGTTCATTATAGTTACTATAGTAAGTGTGAGTGCAGATGATAATTCAAGAGAAGCTTCTACACAAATCGCTTTTATGGGGATGTTTTTAACCATGCCGAAATCGATGACATCTAAAATTGTCTGCTGATCAGTAGGCCAGTACACAGAAAAAATGTTGCCCCAATTAAGGCATTAATCGAAATAAAATTCAGTTTTAATTAAAAATTTAATCAAGGTAATTAAACGTTTAATCAAGTGAATTAAACGTTTAATCAAGTGAATTCAATGTTTAATTGTTGCTACTAATTTGTTAACTCGTGCAAATTAATAGTATCTTTTAATTCACTTGATTAAACGTTTAACTCACTTGAAAAATTTTTTAATTAAAAATTATTTTATTTTTGGTTAATGCTTTAATTGGGGCAAAATGTTTTCTGTATAGGTGGGCTGTCCACTCGTTATTGCATTTAGTCTCATTTTAAAAATTATATGTAATAGCACTTGACCCTTTTGTGTTAATAGTCGTGACGCCCAATAGGTATGTTAAGCGTTTTGTAATCATTAGCAGCTAGAAAACGGGGGCCTAGTGATTTATGATATTGGCTTTCTGATCTTGTAAATCTAGGTAGATAGTATAGCGGTGAAATTTCTACGTTGCGATTAAACTCTTCAATGCAAATTAGGAAATGTTTGATTCGAGCTCTTTTTAGAATGGCCGAACCTCTACAAGGTCCATCTCGAGGGTCCTGGATATCATAACCATGGATTTTAAAAGTATTTCTTGAGCTCAATGATAATTTGGTATAAAAAATTTGTTGTATAAAAACGTTTTTCAAGAGAATATTTTATAGTACATTTATTATACAACAGAATTTTATCTAGACACTTTTTGTATAAGAGTGTTTCCTATAAAAAATTTTATAAAGAAAATATGTTGTATGAGAAAACTCTCTACAGAAAATTTGTTGCATAAAAAAATTTTCTATAGAAAATAATTAAAAATATTTTTAAACAAAACTTAAATAAAAAATTTGGCTTACAAAAAAAATTTACACAAAAGAGCATCCTTTTGGAAATTACCAGTAACTATTTTGGTATTAATTTTCGTCTAAATCTCTATGAAAATTACTCTTTAAAGGGTTAATAATTTTTTGATTTGTAAAATTCAAACCTCTTCTACTTAACTTATAACAAAAGAATAGCCTGAAAGAAATACAGGAAAAATGTCAAAAAATAAAAATCTTAACAAGAAATTTAAATATGTAATAAAAAATAAATTCGTTTATTTTGCTATAGAATAAAATAATAAAAAAAAAATTTTTATAAACCAAATAAAAAACTAAGTATAGGAATAATAAAAGTAAAGAGTTCAAACTCATGCATGAACCCATGTTAGTTGCTGTTGTTGTTGTGCTGAAATCCAAAGCATGGCCAAGATTATTGCAACATTTTCTTAACTTTTTATGAAAAATAACAAAAACAACATAATGCAACACATGTTTGAAAATATTGAAGTGTATGTCATATAGTGGCACGAGCTTAATGTTTTAACATTTAAACAGGTATCATAAACTTAACATACCGACCAACCAACAACTTGAGTTTATGGCAACGAAGATGATGACATTACCGTTCTTATATTCCACACTATAAACTTAACTGCCAGTCGTCAGTAATGATGACAACTATGACGACACAACGAACAGCAAGTTGTTACAACAATTATAATAACCATAATAATAATGATGATGAGAAGTTTTGTTATATAATTTTAAGAATAAATACTTTTAGCCTTTTAAGTGTATAGAAGTGAATAAAGTGTCAAACAAATACAAATAATTTTGTATAGAATTTCTTTACTCTTCCCACCTTGAAATTTAACAAATTCGGCTGTAATGAATCTCACACTACTTAAAGCGTCAGAAGTTTTAACAAAAATTTTGATATATAAGACCATTATTTCTTAAATAATTTAAGCATAACAGAAATTTTCTTAAAAACGAAAAATTTACAAAATATCTTAACCTAGAAAATTTTAAATTAAAGAGATTTTTTAAAGAAAATTTGGCATATAAAAGAAATTTTTTCCAAAATTTTGAATATATACAAATTTTTTCTTAATCATTTACCAAATAACAGATTTTTATTAAAAAAAAATTATATAAGAGAAATTTCTATAGAAACATTTATATATAACTGATGGGATTTTTTTTTTTTTTTTTTTTTATTTTTTTTTAATTTATTTATTCATATACAAAATTTCAATTATTACAAAAAATTATTTTTTTGCCTCAGCGTCCATAGGGACATTTTTGAGGCCAGTTGGCAAGTATTTAAAAGCTTATAAAATGTTAAAAATATATTTTAGCAAAAAAAAAAAAAAAAATTTAAAAATGTAGTAACATTACAATAGAAGCATTTCCAGGTTATCAAATAAATATTTTTTAACGTTTTTCTTAAAAATTGAAATTCTTTGAATATTTTTTATGTCTTCTGGTAACCTATTATATTCCAAACTACCCATATGATCAACTCTTTGTTTAGTTTTTTCCAAACGGCAAAAGCTTATACTAAGATTACTCGCAAAAGTTGCATTTTGTGTAATCCATATACAGGAAGAATTTTTGGTGATACATCTTTATACAAGAGTAAAGTTGAAAAAGTCAATGGAAGATTGAATACTGTTTTTAAAGCTTTATTTTGAGATCTTTGAAGTGATTTAAACTCATTGCTTTTATTCCACGCATACACAATAGCTAAGTAGTTTAAATGACTCTGAATTAAAGCTTGGTAAATTAGTAGTTTAGTTTTAACATTAAATTTGTTTTTAAATTTATAAATTAAGCCGGTAGCTGAAGCAACTTTCGATTTTAAAGATTTTATATGTAAATCCCACGATAGGTTGCTCTGAAGATGTACACCGAGATACTTCGTTGAGGAAACTTCATGGACAAGTTTACCATCCACAAAAACACTAAAGTTTTGTCCCTGAACCATATATGGCCTATATCTTAAAACTTTCGTCTTCTCAGCATTTAAACATAGCCTATTTATCCTCGCATACTCCGTTATCATTGCTGCATCATATTCCATGTGAGCTTTTAGGGCTGTTTCATGTTTATACGGGTAAAAAACACTTATGTCATCAGCAAACATAATCAGTTTACCATAAAGCTTTAATTTTTTTAAATCATTGAGATATATACTAAAAAGTAATGGGCCCAATACACTGCCCTGCGGAACTCCATACTCAACCACACCAATTGAACTTTTGAGATTATTTACTTCAACATATTGTTTTCTGTTTGACAGGTAACTTTTTAACAATGCTAGCGCTCTACTGTCCACTCCATAATACACAAGCTTCTCAATAAGAATTGTATGATCTACAAGATCAAACGCCTTCGAAAAGTCGTAAAAAATACCCGCCACACCACTAAATCCTTCATCTAATCCTTTACATATATTATTTACTACATTTACAACAGCTTCCTCTGTACCAGATCCTTTTTTGAAACCATATTGACATTCATATAACAGCCTGTTTTCATTCAAATATGACGAGAGTTGTTTATGAAGTACTGTCTCAAAGATTTTGTCGATTACTGAAAGTAAAGCTATTGGCCTAAATTCTTCCACTCTCACAGCATTAGTTGTCTTGGGTATCGGTACGATTTTCGCAATCTTTAAATCTTCGGGATATGTAGCAGTAGCAATTATGTTGTTGAATATTGTTGTTAGATGAGGAGATACGGTATCTTTACATTGAAACAAAATTTTGGGTGAAATCCCATCAGGTCCACAGCTTTTTTTTAAGTCAAATTGTGTAATAATATTAATAATTTCAACCTCTGTTATATAAGAAAAGTTGAATACGCTTTGACAACGTTCTAGTGTCCTTAGGCTATTACACGAATCTCCAGGCAAACATAAAATTTCCTCTTTTAAAGTTTTTGGAATTTGAAGAAAAAACTTGTTAAAGGTATCACTTCTTTGGTAATCAGTAACAATAACACCGCTATCGTCAATAAGATTAATTTCACCTTTCATTTTTCGACCCAGGTTTTCATTTAAAAACTTCCAACATTTCTTTGGATCTTGTTGAATTTCGTTTAAATTATTGTGATAATAATTATTCATTACCACTCTACAAGCTTTCCTTATGACACGACTCACTCTTTTTAGTATGTCTTCAACATAATATCTCCCTTGTCTTCTCATTTTGAGCAAATTTTTCTTATAATTTATTAAATGTAATAAGTTTTTGTTCATCCATGGAGTCAATTCATTTCTGATAATCTTTCGATCTCGCTTTTCGATAGTAGCATTTTCGACCGTTGAAGAAATAATCTGTATTAATTTAGTGATATCTTCAGTTGGGTTTCCAGTTTCATGATATAATGGCAGAAGGTTATTAAGGCTATTTCTCACCTGTTCATAGTCACAAGTTTTCTTTATTATTTCAATATAATCATAAGTATTGACGAATGTATTTAATTTAATGGATAATATATAATGGTCAGTTAAACTGCAGGCAATAGTATCAATAAAAATATCATCTGTGATGTTACTATAAACATGATCAATACACGTACCGGTTCCTGGACGCGTTGTCAGGTGATGACAATTTTTGTAGCTGAAGCTTGAAAGTGTATCAACTAAATCAGATTCAAACGAATTTTGCAAAAAATTTATATTTGAATCACAAACAACCATTCCAGGATAGTGACCATGTCGTGTTAATAAATTTTCCATAAAGCTTAAAAAAGAGTTTAAACTGCATTTTTGGGATCTATAAAATGATGTAAATTTTAAAGATTTTCCATCGATTTTTAGGCTCTCTAATGAAATTGTTATGGATTCAATGAAGTCTTTGCTTTCGCAGCTTTCTATTTTGTATTCAATGTTTTTATTTATATAAATCGACGTTCCACCATATCCATCTGTTATACAGCAATGTATAGCATTATAGCCAAAAATATTGTAAATTTGTGTCATATTCGATGAAAACCAAGTTTCTTGAACCGCAATGATGCTGGGTAGTTTTGGAAATTTAGAAATTGTTAGCTTAAATTTGTTAAATTTTTCAATTGAAGAAATGCTTCGCATGTTTACAGATATAATATCAAATAAGGGAACATTTATTGAATGATAATAGTTTGTAAAAGAAAGAAAATTTTCAAAATGTTTATTATTCATAAATGAGAAGGAAAAAAAAAATAATAAGACTTTAATAATAAAAAAAGAAAAAATATATATATAAATATATGCAAGTCTATTGAACTGGCGACATAAACGAAGGATTGCCATCATCATCATCAGTATCATCCCTCACAGCTGGTACTCGAAACGATCTGCGCTTATTTTGATTAGCAGTGGCTTCAAATAACAATTCATCAACATCTGTCTCATTTTTGATCAATTTTGGCCGTGATATTCCACTTCGCTTGACATAAATTGTTCCATTGTAGGTATTAACAGAGTTATATCCAACTTTCTTTAGTGACTTGGCATATTCAAAAATCTTAAGGGTTTCCCGACTTAAGTAATCATTAATATATATATCTTTGGTATCATCGTTTTCCTTTAGCTTAGATTTTGCAGCCATCAAAGTTTCTTTTGATTTTTTTGAGTTAAATTTAACAATGAGAGTATGTTTATTTTTTGATGCATTTTTATTTTTTATTATATACGCATTCTCAACATTTTCTTCTTTCAAACTAACTCCAACGTTGTTCGAAATTTTTAATAACGTACCTACTGCAGTCTCATTTTCATGAACTTCGACACCTCTGATTATGCAATTTTTGCTGGCATGTTCATCACTCAGAAATTTTACAGTTTCCTTCAATTCTTTCACCTCAGATTTTAGCAAATTGTTTTCTTTTTTAACAGCATAAATTTTCTTTTTATTTTCTGCCACCCCTCGTAATATTTCATCGTATTGTTTTGACATAAACGTTATTGCATCTCTCATTTCAGAAAGCTGATCAAGCTTAGTTAATTGTTTTTTTATCTCACACAATTCTTCTTTTACGTCACCACCGCCGCCTTCACATTTATGACACAAATATTCTTTTTCCTCATTGTTTACCAAATGCAAAAATTGTTGATTGCTTAAGCTAGTACATGATACATGATAGTTGTTATTGCATTTGTCACACTCAATGCTATCTTGTTCTTCTTTCACCTGTTTTTTGCATTGAATACAATGAACAATCTTTTTATTCAAGCTGAGACGAGTTTTTCCCGGCATATTTCAACTGCTCACTTATTAATCACAATTGTTAAACAATATTTTTACCAATTTGTATTAGTTATTAACTTCTTTTTTTAATTTTAACAAAAAATATGATAATTATTATGCAGAACTTGTAATTTTGACGTCTATTCGTACAGGGTTGCCAACTGTTTTTTTGTGGTACAATTGTACCAAATTTGGTACAATCGAAAATTTAATGATACACTGCCTGGGATCTAGTGTCTTCAAATCGCCACTTTTATCGATTGTCGGCTTATATACTTTTGTCTGCCTTTGACAAATAAATTAAATAGATAAATTTTTCTTCTTTATTTGTATACCACAAGAGTGGTGAGGATATTATGCGTTTGTGCTGATCTGTATAACACTTTCTGAGTCGACTTAACGACCTTCGACCTTTTGCGTAAAGTATAGGTCGAAATTTTGAAGTTAATTTGATGAAATTTTGTACATAGGTTTTAGTTATAAATCTTAAACTTATAACAAGTCCCAAATAGGGTGCCAAATAGGGTACACTCTCGAAAATTTGTATACCGTGATATAGGGTATCAAATGGTCGTGCTGGACTGACTATAATTTTTTACTTGTTTTGTTTTTATTGAGTAAAAAAGTTTTATGGATTACTATGTTTTTATTTTATAGCGAAATTTTGACCTTGAGACGCTACAATCTGAGATAAAAATAAAAAAATTTTCTTTAAAAAAATATTTTTCTTATGGACAAGAGAAACTTCTATAGAGAATTTTACATGTATGCAGTATTGCCACTTTGCGGGTAATTACCTGAACTGGGTGTAATTTTAACTGGCCTGAGTAGAGCATGGGTAATTTCTTATTGGTGTAGATCAGGTGTATTTTGAAAATCTGTCGGTTAAAACCTATAATGAAAACATTTGTTAAAAAAAAAATTGTTCCATTTGAAATATTGTTGATACAAAAAAAAAATCACAGTCTTCTCAAACAGAGTCATGTATTCTAATTGAGGAAAGATTTTCATCGTTTTATATAGATTTACAAATGCTTGATAAAGAATGGCGCCAGATGGACTCTTAGATTTCGATATATATGAGCTTCTTAATGATTTAGAACCCGAAGTTTATTTGAAAAAGGCATTCTAACTAAGAGATATGTTTCCAATATTTTACAAAGTATTACATTTTATTTTGCCACATCCAAATTCTTGAGTTGGGAGAAAATTTAGCGCCCTTAACAGTTGTAAAACTGACTTAAGAAACAGACTGTTGTCTGGAACTATAAAGGATATTTTATTCAGCCCATAAGACATGAAATTGTAAAAAGAAGTACAACAAAATAAATTTTATTCAAAAGATCAATACATAGCATTAACATTTTAAAATGTTAATGGGAATATCGCATTCTGGGCGTTAAATTTTGGGCGACTTTTTCAAGCATTTCTGGCCGTATGTCACGAATAGAATAAACAATTTTGGCCTCTAAGCGCCAACTGTTGCTGTTTATCAGCATAAGCCAGTGGCTTCACGTAGCCGCACAAGAAAAAATCAAGAAAAATCGCACAACCTTGACAGGTCCAATTCTCGAAATCTACATTCTGGCGTCGTTTTTTAAAAAATGAGGTCCGTGTAAACTGCACACAGAAAAAATTCATACAAATTTTGCACCAATTAGAGCATTAAACAAAAATAAAATCAGTGTTAATTAAAAGTTTAATCAAGTGAATTAAGTATCTAATCAAGTGAATTAAACATTTAATCAACTGAATTAAATTTTTTGTCAACTGAAGTTTAATTGATAGTATTAATTTGTTTACAAATGCAAATTTAAATAATTTTTTAATTAATATCACAAATTTTTTAATTGACATACATTTTTATTTTTTTCTGTTGACAAACGGTGCATTTTTCTAGATTTAATGAAGTCTGTTGTTTTAATTGGTCTCGCTTGGTATGCAGCAGTTTTGTTCATTACCAAATATGTGCAGATGGACCATTACGTGCGCTATAAAAACCATAATGTTTTCAGTTACGCGAATCGATGACGGATTTTTATATCAGGTGTAATTTTTTTAAATCGGGTAATTTTGCTTCATCTCAAGTTTAATTTTAAATTTTGCTGGTGGTAACACTTCATATATGTAAAAAATTTTCTATAATACATATGTATACGAGAATGTTGTAGTGTACGAAAATGTTCATTGAAAAAAATTACATATAAGAGAATTAAGAAAAAGTTGAGGTGTAAGTAACAACTAAAATTTTTATATGTAGATGAGAATTTCCTATTCAAAATTTGCATTTATAATAAGTTTGTAAATAACAAAGTTCATTAAAAACAACTTTTCATATAATAGAGGTCCCTGTAGAATTTTCTAAAAGAAAAATTTGCATATAAGAGAATTTTCTATAAAAATGTTTGCCATAAAAATCTTAAGAAAAATTGTAAACACAAAAGAATTTTTTATCGAAAAATATTAAACCAAGTAAATTTTTTTTAATAGAACGCATAATATACAGGCACATCATGAATTCCGTTCGGAATGGAAATGATTCCGTAGTTACCATTCCGATCGGAATGGTTTTAGCTTCTATAGATTCCGTTCGGATTCATTAAGCCTCAAAAAAATATGAAACCACATTTTGTGTATTAAATATGGCAACACTGCAACGAAAGTAGAAAACAAAACAAACAAGAAAACAGCTGATCCTGAAAACCAGCCAAATTTAAGTTTTTCTATCAAAGTAAAAAATTTGTGATATGTGACAAATTCCGTTTATTTTTCTTTTTTTTGGAAAGCATTTAGAAAAATTAAAATTTTTTTATTTAATTCACATAAAATTATATTTATTTTAGAAAAGGAAGCAAAAAGACAGCGTGCTTTACTGATAACAATGTATTTTGAATAGTTTGTACACCTGAAAAATGCTTAAAATATGAATTCCACTTTGAAAAATAAAAGTGGTATCATTCCGAAAAACATTTTCGTTTTACATTTTCCATAGAAGCAAAATACGGAATCAATTCCACTTCCGAACGGAATTAAGCCTGATAAAAAAATTTCTATTTAAATTTTAAGTTAAAAGTTTAAAAGTTTTTACAGAATTTTGTAGTGTAATAATTTTTTCTGTGAAAAATATGACATATAAGAGAATTAAGAATAATTTTAGTTGTAGGGAACAATTTAAATTTTTATGTCATACTCTACATTCCTTTCTGCTTATCAATGTTAAAGGTTTTCTTTTCTTCAAGATGACTGGTTACTAAAATTCTTTTTTGTTTTTTTTTTGAAAATATGAGGTAAAAATAAAAATGCCAAAGGTTATCAATCAAAAATATTTCGTATTTTTTTAAATTTTTTGGAAATAAATCTTTACTTTATGGCTTTTACCAAAAAATTAAAATAAATTCATGTTCTAATAAATCTCTTTGCAAGACAGGTATCACGTTTTTACGAGTGCATTGTGTATGTGAACTCTTTTGCTGTTGTCTTTTATAAGAAAGTCATTCAGAATATTTATTTCGTTCATTTCTTTCTTTCATTCAAAAGAACTAAGCAATTTTAACTCTTTTTATTACCTTTACATTCATGGCATTGTTTTATTTATAATTTTTATAGCCCACAATTTAATTCCCCTGCACGAGTACCTTCGAAAAGGATTATGTATTTTAGCTTCAAGTGTCTTAATAGATTTTAGTCATTCGGGTAGATATTTCAATTTAAACAATACTCTTCAATATTTTACAAATACCATTGTCCTTGCAAAGTTGTGTAGGTTTGTTTCATTAAACGCATTTAACATCCTTCTTCGCGCTTAAGTGTTATTTTTTCTTGGTTGGCTTAAGAGTTGCATTGTATTATTTTGTGGAATTTAAACATATTTCATTGTTTATATTTAAGGGAAAAAAGTAAAATTCAACAATGTCGTGCAACACACCTGGCACTTTGCTGCAAGTGGAATGTATTTGAAAAGATTTATGTGTAAGACATATAAATTATATTTAAAGACAAAGGGAAAATTAAAGACAAGGTTGAGAATATATCAACCCGATACTGCTGCAATCGGGAGAAAATATGTTGTTCAGTTTGACTGCGGACTATTGCAGAGAAAACTATTTTCCCATATGTTTACGGCTAACAATACTATTTTTAACGGTTAAATCAGTCCTCCATAAGAAAGCCTCCGATCATGTTTACATGGAAGAATAGGTTTTCTCTGGGTGTTTACTTGATCTATTGGAAAAGCAAATTTTTGAATGACGTTATTGTTACCACAAATATATTATGATAAAAAAGCCTTTAATCACTACAATTCTATTAATACGTGTCACTAAAAATACTTAATATTGTTCTATGACTTCCTGAAGCCTGCTAATAAAACATGAAACATGAAGGCAAGTTCTTAATGATTTAAAAGGCTAATATTGTAGTACCTAAAACATATGAAACTGTGAAATGTTCGTAAAAAGCTATTTCAATCACTTTTTAAACCCACACCACCATTCACACCACACCACAATTGCCTAGTGCGTTTGTGCTAACGTGGGTAACATATAAAAATATTAGTGTTAGAACACCCGTTAACCTATACAGATGGAGTCATAATTACTTTCATAATTAATCTTACGGTATCCGTAAGTCCGGCTGGTTAGTTGGTCGTCTGTCTATGTAAAAAAAGTGCGTCAAATGCAGGTCGCAAGTCAATAGATAATTTAATGAAATTTTTTACATAAGTTCTAATTGTAATTAACGAAGCTTAATGAGAAGGATGAGAGTACGTCTATAATTTCACATAGGCCCCATGCAAACTTATTTTTGGTAATAGTGTCTTTGTGCCCATAAACCATATTATTATTGTATTGGCATTTAGATGAAGTTTGGTCAAAAATATTATATTGCTACGTTTATTATCCTACTTAATTTTACCACAATCGGTCCATAATAAATCATAGGTCCTAAACAAATACCCCCTCAGCAAATATGCATTTTCTTATAAATAACACTATGCTAGTTGAAAAAACAGACAAGCTGGGCACCTGGCGTTTTAACATAATTCGGGTACGCTGAATCCAGTGGTGCCCGCGGTTTTTTAAGATTGGCTCTGGTTTTCGAGATATACCGTTATTTCAAAAATGGAGGAGGTTGCACAACATATGTTCGTGTAACTTAAAAAACCGAAATTCCGCAATAAAATTTCCTTTAAACGTAAAACTTCTTATTAATATCCGCAGTCGTTTTAGAAACATAATTTTTTTTTTGGAAAATAAAACAATTTTTTTAACAAAATTTCGAAATTTTTGTTTTTTAAAAATTCATAAAAAATTGGAAAATGCAGCTCTGCTTCTAATTTTTTACAGACGTATGAAATTCCAAACAAAACAAGCCATAAATGATTAAAATCTGTTTGCAACTTTTGATTTTATTCACAAAAGTCGACAAATTTTAATTAATTTAAGAATTTCATAAAACGCAATATTTGTATGGGAGCCCCCCCTAAAATTAATTAAAATTTGTCGACTTTTGTGAATAAAAAAAGTGTCAATTTCGTGCACAGTGTAATATTATTGATATACAATTTGGCGACGATAACTTGCATTATATCTGCATGGTACAATTTAATGCTGTTTGGTCCCATATAAACCCACTAACTTAAATTACTTTAAGACAAAAAATCTCATATAGATGCAGATAACCAAATAATATTTGGTACAAAGAACGCTAATATAAATCCAAGCGTCATACCATAATTTTGTTTGGCCTCGTCTATGGGTCCCAAATAGGGTACACTCCCTAAAAGAGTTTTGCAAATTCTGTTATGTAGGGTGTCAAGTATTCGGTCTTGACCACCTAAATGTTCTTACTTGTTCTAAAGGGTTATCCATTAAGTGATTCAAAAACTGCCTGTCTGCCAACGCTGACAATTGTTATATATTTATCATTTTACCTAAAGTGTTGTCATTTACGAATATAAATCACTTAACAACTGAGGAAAGCGTAAAAATCGTTAAACCTTACTACAAAAGTGGTGACTCAAACGTGGCCACTCTTCGACCATTATGGGGTGATAATGGTCGTCATATTCGACCTAACGTGCCAGAACTTGACAATATTATAAAAATATTTAAAGAGATTGAAAGCTTAACAGATAGGCCTGCCAGACGGCCTTGGTTTTTCTTGACTTACAAGATTTTCAGTGCTCGTCAAGAATCAAGAGAAAATATATTTTCTCAAGATTTTTTTAAAGCCCAACCAAAATACACGGCAATATTTTTTTAATTTGCTAAAACAAGCAGTGCAAAAAGCAAATAAATATTCCATAATTTTTTAGTGTATTTGTTTAAAAATCCATCAAAACTACATTTCCTATATTCAACACTCAGTAATAGTGATTGGAAACAGAAACCCAAATCAACACTTGTGTGAATTTCCCTTCATACTCAACACTAATAATTTAGAGGCTAAAAAGTAAGTGGCTACAAGTGCCAAATTAAATTTCAGGGTAATTAAGCTTTAAATTTTTCTCGATATACAAATGTAGGGTGATATAACCCAATTTGGGATCACTATACAGGTCTGAATGTTTTTTTTTACAACTTTATACAATGATATATAAAAATACTAATTTTTGATTGCTGCATCTAACTCAATTTTGTTAGTTTTGGTACCTGTACCGCTTTGCTTTTCAGCCACTCAATTATAAGTGTTGAGTATAGAGGGAAATACAACAATTAAAAACGTTAAAGAGCTGACTCAAAACAAAAGTGTGCAGAAATTGTTGGTGCATATAGTGAGTTCATTAGCTTATATATTTTACTTTTAACTGGTATTAACAATTGTGTTATTTTAATAAAAATTACTTTAAGAAGTTTTTAATTGCTAACACTTCTTTTCAAAATCAAGATTTTTAAGTTTCAAAATCAAGATTTTTTAGTGAATGTCAAGCATTTTGCAAATTTGAATCTAGCAAGCCTAGTTACAGATGTGATCATCATCGCTTTTTGTGCAATGCCGAAATATCACTTCCTTTAGTGAAGGAGCGGCGGATAATCCAAATTTGTCCATTCCACGGCGTTCTCAGCAATTGGGTATATCTTACGGCGCGTTGTGGCGCATTTTGCATTTGGATTTGCACCGCCATCCATATAAACTCCAAATAAGGCAACAGTTAAAGCCGTCTGACCATTCACAATTGTATTTCGTACGTAATGACAAGGTCTCAGAAATATAATGAAAGAAAAGTTAAATCGAAATCATAGCTTTATGTGTGTTTTATTCAACTTTACTTTTGAAACCGAAAAGATATTAATCCGTTATATTACACTTAAAAAAGGAACATACTTAACCCGCAAGAGCCGGCTTATTTCAATAAAATTTTAGAGTTACTGCAATTTTAAAGCTGATTCTGTTTCTGGACGATAAAAGAACAAGAATGAAACAAAAAAGAAAAAAGTTCTAGGCGCTTTTTTTAGAAATAAAAGAATTCATTCTCTCAAATGCATTCAAAATACATTCATATATTATCTTAATACATATAAAAATTAATAACACATTGAACAGTGACAAAAAAAACATTACGCGAGATTTAAAAGAATAATTTCACCAATCAATTAGATTAAAACATTATTTTTTAAATATATTGAACATATTATTAATTTTAAGAGTTATTTAATTTAAAATTTAAATTTTTATTATTTTTAGATGGCTTTTTAAACTTTCATTTTGAACTTTAAGTTTTGGCAAATTTGATTTTCCGCCGTCTTAAAGCTTAGTGCAGAGATACCGTAGGCAGTTCTAACAAGCTGTAGATGAACGCATTCGTTCTTTGATTGACGCAAACTTGGTAAAGGGTGTCAATTTAAAGTGGGTTCCATTTTTTTTTATCGATATATTAAAAGATGTATTACAGGCAAGACATATAAGAGCAGGACATTTCTCGTCGGAAAAACCAAAATGTATCAAAACTATTATATGCATTAAACTATTCACATTCTGTTACTTTTCTTAAGACACAGCAAATATATTTTGAAGCGATTTTTAATATGTTTTCCGATTTATTTTTAAAGTCTAGAATAAACATTCTTAACAAGACAAATATAAACTTACAAGTTTATTTTGTAAAATCATATGAATTACTTACGTCTCAAGCAAGGCGACTTTGTTTTTTGCTATCCATCTGCATAGTACAGTGAGAACTCTTAATTACAACTTACATTTTCAAGTAATTTACAATAAATAATGAAATTATTCCCTTAAGTCTTATATGTGAAAATTATTCCCTTAAGTCTTATATGTGAAAATAAATGTCGAATATAATTTTAAATCTTACTCATAGTTGAGTACGTGATGAATTTTCATCAACGTTATGAAATTTTAATACACTAGTATGGCCAGCAGTCGACACAATCGCCTGCAATCTAGAAATAAAGACTTTATTTAGTGTATACCAGCCAGCCAAACGGACTTAGTCTATTGGTACACTAAAAGGGGGCCCAGAACCAATGTTTTTGTCAGTTACAGACATTAGTATAATCTCATAATATCGCTTCCACGTATGATACTGTGGGTACCAAGATTTGTGTTTATGCCTACACCACCAAAGGCAGAGAAAATATATGCGTTTGCGCTGAGAAAAATGGTGCTTATTAAAATTGTAATTTCATATAACTATCATACAAAAATCTTTCCGTAATATTATTTTGTGCACATTAAATATCTAATTATCAGCCATGTCACAGAGTACAATTCCGTTCGGAAACGGAATTCATTCCGTATTTTTTTGCTTCAGAAAATTACGAAAATACTTTGCGGAATGAAACCATTTTTATTTTCATAAACGAAATGGGAGTTTTCTGTATTTTAAAGACCAGAAAACTATCAAAATATACTTTCTATCATTATACAAATATGTTTTCCTCGATTCCGAACGGAATCATTCCGAACGGAATTGTACTCTGTGACATGGCTGTATATAGGGTTTTACATTAAATTTGACTTTAAAATTTGTTAATGCAACCTTCATCATCTTACCAAATCTTTTTGGAATCGATCCATATTTGAACATAGCTCCTATATCACAGAACAAAGTTTTTTATCAATTATTATTTGTTAGTTAAACGAAAATTAAAAATATAATTTTGATTTAATTAATATTTGAGTTGTTTTGAAATACATTTTTAATTAAATATTAATAACCTTTTTCGTTTAAAATAAAATAATTTAAACTTGTAGAATTGTTGATGGGAATTGTCTACATTTATTTAAATAAATTAATACATTGTTTGAAATGGCACAGTTTTTTGATCATTTTTTTTTTTTTTTTTTTAATTAAAAATATAATTTATGGAAAAAAAATATTCACAATTCAACAATTCTAAGTAATCAATACAATCATTTTGGTAATAGGTGCAAAATCAACAACTTGTTTGCTTGATATTATGGATTTGGTATAAATTTGGTGATTAGAGACAATTTGTAATTTTTTCTGTGTACAAATACCACTACCGAAACTACTTTTGATACCATAACATTCTTATAAATGTTGGTATTAATATAAAATATATTAGTATTAAAATAAAATATAAAACAGGCAGTATATTTTACTTCCATAAGATATTTTTTATGATATGAAAAATAAAAATATATATGTATGTGCTTGTGTTTGCAAGCAAATTTAAAACGCTTTTTAAGCACTTTAGTCCTAAAAATTTAGAAAAAAAAAATTATACTGTGCATATCAGCATTTGCCTTTAAAAGAATATAGGCTTCATCAAAATCGATGGGCCATAAGATACTTAGAAATCAACTACAACAATTTTTTCCCGTATTTATATATATAAAATTTATAAAAGAATAAATACTTTTTTGTTTCCAAAAAAAATTTTTTTTTTGCCGCATTCTTGTTCTTTTATCGTCTAAAACAGAATCAGCTTAAAAATTGGAGTAACATCAATATTTTATTTAAATCTTTCCTAGTGCACCGTGGGTTGTTTCTATAAGCATTATTGCTGTTTCTTTTAGAATAGGCAAAAGTTCGTTAGGCTTTGTTCATGTTTAATTTTTTTAAGGGGTTAATTAGTTTCAATTCTGTAATCTTTAGCATATTTTCCTCCGGAATTTGATTCGTAACAGCAAATAACACGTAAATATTAAAGGGCCCTTACCACAAAAATAAAAATTCCCGAAACTTAATGCGGATAAGTTCACTTAAAATCAGGAATTGAAAAAAATCTAATTTCCCCGGAAATCCCGCAAAATCCCTTCTAAGATTGAAAATGCATTACTGTGGAAACTTTTTTTATAGAAGTCATAATAAAACTAGGTTAATTGCAAATATTTATGAATTGTTTTATTATTGGGAATATGTTTTAATATATGTAGGTACATAGTTTTAAAGTCAACAATTTTTTGAGCAATAAAAACTTGAATTACCTACTTAATTTGAAAAATTCACATGTTTTAATCTCTGCTGCCAAACAGGATGACAAGTAACACCCTTAATGCTAAAGATGACATAATTAAGAAAATGTCTAAAATGTGCTTATTAAAACTGAATATCTACTACAAAATATCTACATACATGCATACATATGTTTTGCACTCCTAACAAGCAAAAACTTATTTTCCGATAAATAACCCTTAAAGATTTTTAAGAAAAAAACAGTTTAAAATTTTGTAAATTTGTTTAAATATTTAAGGAAGATAAATACTTTAAATTGTATGCAAATTGCATTTCCTTGGAACTCTACACCTGGCACCTTTGAAACAATTGTTCTTTTTTAATTTTTTTTTTTTAAGTACATCTATACACAATACATGAACAGCATAAAACAAAATAAAAGGAAATCTCTTGTTTTTCAGAATGACAATGAATGGAAATGATGAATGCATTTTTTTTTCTCAAAGACAAAAAATCTACTCAATATAAACGGAATATAAAACAAGACAACAAACACAAAACACAACATAAAAGAAATGAAAACCTATAATGCATACAACACTACTAAAATCACGAACTAAATATACAACAAATGTTTTTAACTTAATGCTATACAGTATTAACACAACAAACACTACCACCAATAGCAGCAACAGCAAAAACAACAACAACCCGTACAACCTCAATAACAGCGATGAACAACATTAACAACCGACGTGCAACAAGCAACAACAATTTGATATAAAGAGAAAAAAAATCTATTTTGAACATGCTAGACAAGTTGGCGCGTTGTTCGACAACAACAACAACAGCAAATGAAAAACAGCATTAACAGCAACAACAACAACAACATGCACAATGGACACAAATCTTAGGTAATTCACTAACTGCACACAACAACACAACATCAAAACACAGTTTATGCAGTGTGACTACAAGAGACAAGGGCGAAATTCTTGCATTGATACGAAAGGGACAGACAGATTTTGTCGTTCTGCATTTTAAACTGGCAGCATTGGAAAGAAGTGAATTGCAAGATTTCATACTTTGTTGTTGAGTTGTTTTTGTTTTACTACGAAAGGTGTCAATTCTACGAACAAATGCCACTGGGTGATAAAAACAATACGCACACACAGCAGGAAGCACAAGCCAATAAAAATAAAATGACAAGAAAATTGTTATGGTTATTGATGCTAGCTAAGGCTAGTTGCTGCAGCTATAGTCGTAGTTGTTGTTACTTTTTTCTTAACGATTTTTAGAAAAGGCCGAGTCAGGGGCAGATACAGATAGAGCGACAAGACAAGGCGAACAAATACAATAAAATTAATGATAAATTATGTGTAATAATGGAATCATGGCCAACAACTAAACAAGTCCCTTAAAAATGCAAAGATTTGAAAAAAAAAGAAATATATTACAAGTACATACGATCTAAAAAGACAAGACCACAAATTGAAGAGTCATATTTTTGGAAAACTTTTATAATTTTCTATTTGTCAAAATGGACAAAGTGTGAGGTCTTTAGTTTCAAGAAGACAAAAATCATTAGTTATACAATTAAAGGAGCTAAACTTAGAGATCTTGTTATAAATTCATTAGAAATGTAGAGGAAAAATTGTGATATTAAAGAATAAATAAGGTTTTATATATATAACCTATTTTGTATCCAAAAAAAAAAAAAAATAAATTGAGGACTATCGTTGAGTATATCAGAAATATATGCTGTCTCACCTAGCAGAAATTTTAGTTTCGTATGTAGCTTAAACCTTCAGTTTCAATAGTGTGACTGCACAAAAAATCCAATGGATCGCAGTGCTTATTGTCCCTTAAATCTCTTCGTCTATAAAAATACCAAATTTAGAAATGGTGCAGAAAGCAGCTATTCCAAAAAGCCACTATGTAAAACTATGCGCCGATGCCATATGCAACAGGATTAGTCGTTATACCAAATTTTATCAAATTATCTCCAACATTTGGACCTGTACCTACTTTTCGCAAAATGTTTGTTTACATGGACAGTAAGGTGGTTCGAAAAAAAAAGTTAAGCCAGTCAACCCCTAGGATTAAAGTTTAGTTGAAAATAATTCCAGAAAATTGTTTTCATTTATTGCCACGTCTCTGGCTACCGCCTTTTTAGTTTTCTGAACACTGCGTCATCATTTGCACTCCGATCGTAGCATATTGCATATCATTGCTTATGGCATCACAATCGCTTTAAGTTTGTCTTTATTATCTTTTTAATCCGACATCGAATTCTGGCCGCCACTTATGACATCTCGCATCCTTCCCCCTTATGCACCATTTCGTTTCGTTTTTACAATTCCAAAGACCTCATTCTTAAAACATTCATTCTAGAGCGTGACTGGTGTAATTTCGATTTGCTTTGTATGTTGATCGGCCTGGTTTAATGTAAAATGCGTAAAGAAAAAATGGGGCTTACTTTTGGGGCGCGGTATAAAAGTGAGTATACTAAAGCCAGACGTACAAAGTTTTACAAAAGCTTTTTTGCGACGTGAAAAAATTGTACAATATGGGGGATTGCAGATGGCACAAGTAGCAACCAGAAGTAAATATCTGATTAAAAGGTCGGCAAAGGCAAAAATGAAGCTATAGACAAGCTATGAATAACGATATGCAACATGTTATGATCGGATTACAGTGTACAAAAAACTAAAAGGGCGGTATCCAGAGGCATGGCAAAAAATTTTAAAAAATTTTATGGAACTTCGTTCACCTAGTCCTTAATCCTATGGGGTGACTGGCTCAACTCTTTTATTTGTATGGACACCGAATATCAACTTTAATGGACAGCATATCAGCCGGATGGACGGACATCGAAAGATTGGTTTAGGAAATGATTCTAAGTCGATCGGTGTATTAAAAGGTGGATTTTGGAAAATATTTTAATGCATTACACTTTTTAGCACAAACACTATTGTAAAGCGGTTAAAAAAAGTTGCTTTGTGTTTGGTCTCAAATATATTTTAAGTACGATCTTAACCTTTTTAGTGGTTTCAAGACCGCTGGTCTGGCAAGGCGGTCAGCTGTTAAATATCTGTCATCTTCAGTGTCATTTATTTAGTTAAAAGTTTGCCATTTACGAATATTAAACATATTAAACATACAAAAGAGGTGGTTCAAACGTGGCCATTTTTTCGAGCATTACGGAATGATTATGGTAATCGACCTACTGTTCAAGGAATTGGCAAGATTATTAAGAAACTAGAAGCGTTCTCAGCAATTGGGCCTATCTAATAACTAGACGATATGTGGTTTCAACAAGACGGTATCACGAGCCATACAACCGGTTTTGGCATTATTGTATGGGAAGTTTCCAGAGCACATAATTCTACGTTTTGGCGACGTCAATTGACCACCAAGATCAAGCTTTTGACGCCGTTGGCCTTTTTTGTGAGGCTACTTAAAAGACCGTGTCTGCGCGGATAATCCCCAAACGTTTGAGCTTTTGAAAACTAACATTCGTCAAGTCATCTATATCGACGATATATCGCTTAAAGTATGCGAAAAGGTAGTCTAAAACTACCTCAAAATGATCAACTGCTGCAACCAATCTAGAGTCAGTAATTCAAATTTTAATGTGACTAAAAAAATCTATACATTTGGAGAGCTGGCTAGATATTCAACCGCAGCTTCAACTTATCATAATATTAAATCAAGCCAAAAAAAACAATTATTCGGCCCATTTTAACTTTTCATCATAACACATCTAGTATGTTGCACCAGTGCTTAAACTTTTGTTTCTGAAGGAAATTGGTGTAAATCGCTGCGAAATGGATGTACGTACAACATAAAATTTTTTTTATTAAAAGTAATTTTTTGGACTACAAAATTTATTATTAATTCATTTATTAATGACGTGCAAAATTCCCATTTTTTATTTTTGATAGAAGCACGGAAACTTATTGCTGTGGCAAAGCTAGTTTAAATGCGAATTTCGCTGGTTGCTTAGACAGCTCCTCAGGAAACTTTTCCAATGACTTTAGAAAAGCTTAAAATATTATACAAATAAGACTATAAAGTGAATAATAATTTTAAATACTCAGGTCTTACTTGTAACAATATCAAAACTACAACAAGAAACATTTTTTTGTGTTTACAATTTATGCATAATTGTATGCTGCAACTAAAGACTTCGGCAATGGAGCGTACCTATATGAGAGTTG
Source organism: Pollenia amentaria (assembly GCA_943735925.1). NCBI lineage: Eukaryota > Metazoa > Arthropoda > Insecta > Diptera > Polleniidae > Pollenia > Pollenia amentaria. The sequence continues at coordinate 176,940,310 of OX031007.1, read as the reverse complement.
TGGAATATTTTGGACATACGACCCCAAATTTTTAGACAAAGTTTTGACTTTTTAACAGTTATTCGTACCAAATTTTATCTTTATAATAAAATTTTACGAAATTTTTTATAGTAAAAGCTATTTTCAGGAATGGGGCTGACGTGAAAGCTTTGGTCGATTATGAATCCAAATGTTATTAATGAGATTTATTTGGGTTAGGGACACTTAACCTTTCCGAGAAAAAATTTTTCAAAGTGTTTCACCAATTAAAGCAGCATTAATAAAAAATAAAATCAGTTTTATTTAAAAATTTAATCAAGTAATTTAAACGTTTAATCAATTGAATTGAACTTTTAATTTATAATTAATTTTTTTATTAGTGCAAATTTATTTATATTTTTAATCAATATCGCAAATTTTTTAATTAAAACCAATTTTTTTGTCTGTTAGTTGAATAGGGTACACATAGGAGCATTAAGTTGTGTGTTTAGTTCCATTAAATGATGGCGAATTTTAAAGATAACCCCACACTACTTCGTGTTAATTACTATTCAGTATCTCTCACAAGGATATTAATTAATTTTCCTTTTGGCAATATATTATTTTGTATAATATATATGAATATTTCAAGTGCTGCCGTAGGCTAGTTGATAGTGAGCAAGTCTATCAGTACGAGGCTGCCGGCAGAGACTCTGGTCTCTTTCACTGCAACGAACTGAAGGTCTAAATTAATTTTGCTCGAATTATTAATTCAAAATATAATTTTTAATTGGAACTCTTAATAAATAGAATAAAAAATAATATTAACACCCAGGATTTATTTAATACTTCTTCTAGCATATATTTAAAAGAATAGGTTTAAAAATTTTAGATAACCTCTTTTACAATTATTTACACTTTGCTCGCCATAATTTGGAATTAATTTGAACAACCCTTTCAAAGAGAACTAAACAATTCATTGTCAAAAGCAATCAGGTAGATTTCCTTTAACAAAGCGTTCAAAATCAAACAAAAGTTTAATTTCTGGACATCTGTTTTAGCTGTTCGTCATCAGATGTGCAAAAAAAGGAACTAAAATATGACTGTCCTTTCTTAAGGATGGCTTAACTCTATAAATCAGCACCTGCCCTGAAGTACTTACACAAAAGATCTAAGAACAATGGAAAGAAGCGCCTTAACTGTTCATTGTGAACATTCTTGTTATTATTCAATGGTGAAAATCCACCACACTGTGGTACCCTTAACATAAAATGAATCTACAATTTAAATTCTCTTAGTTTCTAATACATTTTTCATTTAGCAAAAATTCGGACAAAAAAGAAACTATTGAGTTCTTAGTCGCTTATATTTATTAATTGTCTTCTAAATACAATTGAATATTGTGTACTTCGTTAACATTTATGCAAACTTGTTAATGTAAAATTTTATGGTTGTGCGATATTTCTTAAACAAATTCTTTTGGTTAATGTAACATTTAGTTGCAATTTCCCTGTATGTCTCTGTCGGTGTGTGTAAAATTTATATGAACAAAAGGACTGACAGATTATGCCCTTCAAGAGCCAGCATGAAAATTCTTAAGGTGTTTAGTTTTTTTTTTCTTGAATGCTTTTGCATGTTTAGTTCCGGGTTTTGTATTATTAGTTGTTTTTAAGTTTAATAGTCATTTTTATTTTAGTTAAAAGGTTAATGAATGTGTCAGTTTTAGAATAACAGTAGTGAACAATTGTCATACTGTTTAGATATTTGAAAAAAAAAAAATAACAAAAAAAAAAATTCTTTGTTAAACATCTGGCCTTAAGTTCTAGGCACAACTAGTTTTTCTTTCATTATTTGAAATAAATAAGTTTTAAATACAAGGTACTTGAGATGTTTAAATAATTTGTTTTTGTTAGAATGTCCCAACAATGTTTTAATGTGTTTTTAATAAACAGAGAAAAATTCAGTTTTGTCAAGTCTATAGAAAGTGTAACTTCATATTAATTGCAAAGTTTCAGAGTGTTTGAAATTTTCTTTGTATTTTCTTTGTTGCTTTCTACGAAAGGAATTTGAGATCAAACAAAAAACTTATTTTCTTAAAAGTGCATGACAAACTCTTAGTATTCTAATATATTTGAAATACAGGTGGTCTTGCGCAAATATAATTTATACAGGAAGGAAATGGTTATTCTCTATTGGAAACCCTTTACCCGTACACTAGTGTTAATGTAAACAAACTTATCTCAAATATTCGTATTCAAACTTCCTTGCAAGAAAAAACAAAACATAAATTTGTAAAGGGCTTATAAAAAAAAACCACCAGTACGAGTATTTGCTCTGATAAAACATGAGACGAAAAACAAGTAAATCAGCGCATTTTTCTTCGTTAAAGGTGCAAATGAAGGTGCACAAAGTGTTATTCACTCATCTAGTTACTTCAAGAGGCAGACAAATGCTTAAATAAACATACGATTTTAAATAAACCTTTATATGCATATGTATGATGAATAAGACTATGATTTGAAATCTCTTTAGAAGGAAATGGTGATAAAAATTCATAAGATTGTGAGAAAAAGCTTTTTCTACCAAATCTATCCAAAAAATGATAAAGAGTTAAGAAATTGGACATTTTCTATATAATCTAGCTAAACTTGGTGCGCTTTGCTGGGTTAACCGATTTCGTTTATTGACTTCTTCTCCAGATATTTAAACAATTATATTGTCCTTGTATGGGAGGTTCCACGCTCACTTTTCCACTTCATCTCGCTTTTTGACATACGTATTGTATTGATAGCCAATCTATTTCTTTCAAATTTGGAAACTTTTACTGTAACCGTTCGATATATAGCTGATCGTACAGTCTGATATTTTCGGTGTTATACTGTGCTGCCCTAATCTTACCATAATGTGTATGTGAGACACATTTTGCTGTTTAATTAATTGTGGTAAAGATAATATTCGGCATATCGCAACCAAACTTCTTGACTCTTACTTTACATATCGCACTTGTTCCTCGAAACTTTTTTTTTAATATGTATTCTTATATTTTTTTAGGCAAAATACAAGAGAAATAAATCTAAGATTTAACAGTGGGTAGATATGGCCACTGTTTATCGTTTTCCTGCAAAAAGTGAAAATTTAAAAATTTTGAGTTGACGCTGTTTAGAGGAACAAGTTTTGTATAGTTTAATAAAAACAAAGATTTTAAATTCTTAGTTATTCTATTTTTAATACACGTAAAGAAGAAACATGGTTGTGGTAAACATATTGTAAGAGCAACATATTATGATAAAATTCATGATTGTAGTCAACATATTACGATTATTATTAAATCATAGATATTATGACCAAATATATTCGTAATATTACATCCTAATTTGTTTTTATTACATCATCTTGATAATAACATAATTTAATCATGTTATTATCATGTTAATAATAATAAGTTAAGAAGTAATCATATTATTATCATCACAGAAAAAAGTTTTTTATCAATTAAAAAATGCCTGATTTTCCAAATTAAAAATATCAATGTGTTTATTTTATTTACTAGAAAAAAAAATAACAAAACAAAAAAATAAATTTTTTTACATTTAATTGCAAAAATAAAGCAAGTATCGATTTTGATGCTTTTAATATTTTGATAATAATAATATTTTAATATTTTGTTAATAATAAAAAATTTAATAATTGCGGACTTTAAGTCCGGTATCAAATTTGAAACTTCAGGCATTTAAGGGTTAAGGTATTTAAATTTAATTAATGTGATAATTGAATCAATTATTTTTTTAATTGAAAAGAAATTAAATATTTTATTTTGATTTAATTAACATTTTAGTTGTTTTGAAAAAAATTTTTAATTAACATATTAAGTAAATAAAAAAAAAAATCTTAATTTACTATTTTCGTTTAAAATAAAATAATTTAAATTTGTAGAATTGTTGTTGGAAATTGTCAATGTTATATTATATTAATTAACACATTGCTGGAAATGGCAAAGTTATTTGATAAAAAAAAAAATATAAACAATTTTACAATTTTTAGTAATCAATATAATCATATTGGTAATAAGTGCCAAATCGTCAAATTATTTGCTTGATATTATGAATTTGGTATAAATTTGGTGATAAGAGAAATTGCTTAATTTTTTCTGTGATGTTAATCATAATAATGTGTAGATTAAGTCTAAAATCGGAAAATATTTTTAAAATATATTAATGCTTATTTACTTATATATATTTCCCGGGAGTACATTGGAGACAAGGGGTCTCAACAGATGAGAACTACGACTGTTGGTGCCTTATTTGACTGGCCACCATACGGTCAAGCACCACCTGTTTCGGATGGGCCTGGCAGAGGACCAGGAATGTAGACTATGCCGTGAAGAGGACGAGACCACAAGGCACCTACTGTGTGACTGCCCGCCGCTGGCGTGGGCCAGAAGGAGACACTTGGGGCACGGTACGATTGGCGCGTCCCGAGTCGGTGCAATACCGGCAAAAGACCTTCTTGGGTTTCTATGGGAGGCAGAGGGTCTTTTGGCCAACTAAAGGGGGGTAGGTACAATAGACCTGGTTTGGTCGCGGTACCGTCTCCGTTGGGAGAAATCTCCCCGCTCTCTCTAGAAAAAAATAAAATGCTTATTTACTTACTTGCAATCTTAACGTAAAACTGTTACAGATATTTCACATCATAATATGATCCAACTTTAAACATAATCATCCCAATTATGAATAAAAATTCCCCGGAAGTTTTTTCTCTTTTCCCATTTTTACAATAGAATTTAAATAGGAAAAATGGGAGAAGGAAAAAAACTCCCGTGGAATTTTTATTCATAGTTGGGCTGAATATTTTTAACCTATTTTGTCGTAGGTCGTAATTATTTATAAATTATATTATAGAATTTTCATTCTTTTTCTCTAAAATAACACATTTTATTTTGTGACACTTAACAATTTTTTTTAGTGAACCTACAATTTCTTTATTTTTTAATTTCCTTAAACTTTTTTTTTAATGAGTATTTTTCTTAAGTTGTTTAACCATTGAGTAACAAATAATTCGAAAGGCATATGTAAAATAAACGACACAACTGATGCAAAATTTTTAATTTACAAATGGCGATAACAAAATATTATTAGAGGAAAGATATTTTGTTTGCATCTTTAACATATTATGAGTACACGTATAGGAAGTTATCATGTTATGGCTATTAAATATCATTAAATGGTTGTGAGGAATATAATATGTTTTAAAAGTTATCATTATTTAGTTGTTATAAAAATGATTATTTTTCAGCGAACCATACTTAAATTTATAATTGCGATATGCATTGACATGTTTACAGTAACTATAATATTGTTGATATTAAATAAAAATAACAATATTTTGTGTACGACAACAATATATTGTTACAATAAAAATAGTGTAGTTGTCGTAACCATGCCCAGACATATTTTTTCTCTGCATGTAGTCATCTAAAAAAAATTCAAGAACCTTAAAATTAGTTTAAATAAATGTCTTTTTTTTTATCCATTTTGAGTTGATATTGCTATTCTGATGTGTGATTTAAAAAACTCATTTCACATTCTCATATGGTGCGATGGCCGTTTTTTTCCAAAATAGAATCTTTATTTATTAAAACTCGAAAATTTCTTTACACCAACCCAATACATATTTACAACTACAACAAATGTAAAGGGTATATAAAAAGGGGTTTTATTAACAAAGTATTATTGGCACAGCTGCTAATGAATATGTGTGTTTTATTTGTGAAATAGCAAACAATAGTGTTGTAGTATACGATTGAGGTTTGTGGTAATAAAACTCGGAAATAAACCAACGAGTATTGTATTTATTCATCATATTTATAAATATTTATGTATTTGAAGTATCAAACGTAATGCGAAGGAATTTTGAAACGCATATCATAAAAAGAGTTTTTTAGGAAGGGCAAACATATGCAAAATTCAAAAAAACAAATATTTAAAAATAAAAAATAAGGAAAATGTATGTTTAATATTTAGAAAACCTGGAAAAAGAATTTCATTGTTAATCAAATAAATAAAAATTTCTTACATTTTGCCAACACGTGTTGATTGTGTAATTCTTTAATACAACACCATACAAAGGAATAGCAATTCTAACAACAATAATGTCGAACGAAAAATACTTGTACACTTACGCGAACACCTTGCCTCAAACTCATTTTTAATGATAATGAAATGCACATGTCTTGAAAATTTAAATTTGAAATTACACAAATTGAAAAGGGGTGCTTAATTTTGTGTACTTACGCTGATAGTTTTCATTGGGGGAGGGTTGCTTAAGTTTCTTATAATTACAGGAAAACTAGAAATTTTCTGTCCTTAAAAGTCCTTTAAGGGGGTTGAAAAGTTCGAGTAAAGCAACATATGCCTCTTTGTTATTGTTTGTTTATTATGTATCTACATATTTACAAATGCAAAGGAATTTTGTTTTATGAATTTTTTTTTAAATGTTAATGAAAAATTTTCACTTTGGAAACTATACACCTTGCTTTTAGGCATTTATGCTCTGCTGCATCTTCTGGGTGGAAATAGCAGAACACAAGTGCATATTTAAAAAATGCCCTTTTGAGGTGATATCCTGTAAAAAAAATTATGAATTTTGTTTTCCCAATTTGATTCAAATTGTCTTAAAAATACTTAAACATAATTAAAAACAAGATAGAGTGCTATATTCGGCTGTTCCGAATATTTGATACCCTCCACCGACAGGAGTGGGCTCTATATGATATCTACATATATATTATTAACTTATCTTCATAAAAACGAACGTCAGCATTAAAATTGGTTGCGGTTTCGGCCTGTATTAAATTATTAACCGACAATAAGAAAGTTTTATGCGTTTCTTTTTAGAACTTTGAACTGGCTTGAGTAAAATATCGTGATTCGTAACAGTTTTAGCAGAACTAAAATGATTTTTAGGAGGGCAATTTGTATTGGACCTATGGTAAATTATGGACCAATGATCCCAAAATTCTAAAGACTGATTTCTGGTATTACAAAAAATAAATTTGAATAAATTTCAATACAGCAGTGTAATAATTTGTTCTGGCCATATGAATCTAAGTTGGAAGAAATTTTACCGCAATATCTATATCTGTTATGGTTTTAGGCGAATTGAATTATATTCCAAAAGTGGGCTTTCTTTGGTTTTAAGTGCAATAAACTGTTTTCCGAGTGTAGGGTTTATATGGGGCCTAAAGTAAATTATGGACCGATCTTCACGAAATTTGGCAATGTGATTTCTAGTCCTACAAAACTGTACCGTACCAATTTAAGTTTGATATCATTATTGTTACAGTTTTAGGCGTACTAAGCTGTTTTCTGGGAGTAGGGTTTATTTGGGGCCTAGTGTAATTTATAGACCGATTTTCAAAAAATTTTTAAGTGTGCTTTCTGGCCCTATAAAACTGAGACATACCAAATTTAAGTATGATAGCGTTATTGATTACGGTTTTAGGCGTACTAAAATATTTTCCGGCAGTAGGGTTTATATGGGGTCTAGGGTCAATTATGGACCGATCTTCACGAAATTTAATAGTAAGATTTGCAGTGGTATAAAACGAATTCATGCAAAATGTTATATCATTCCGTGCATTATTCCACCGTTAATGTTAGTTTATGTATCAAAATTATCAATTTTTTAGGGTGGTGGTTCCACATTTTGATTCATAGTTCTGATCTTACTGAACCGTTGGTGCTGGATTTCAATCCCAAGCTGCTTAGGATAACTGGAAGCAATTCGAGATCAAGTCTGTTCTTTTATTTTACGTTTTTCGAAAGTGAGCGTGTTTTCAACAGACGGACAGATGGACAGATGGACACACATGGCTTAATCGACCTAGAATTACTCAAGGCGCCAGAATTTATACTCTTAATGGGGTCCTAGGTTTATAATAAAAAAGTTTCACACGGAATAACAAACTTAGTATACCCTAATTTACCACTAGTGGTGGTGGAGGGTTCTGTTTCGTATCAGTATTATTGGCTGTTTTATATAGGAAAAGTATATTTGATAGATTTTTAAACACTTACAATAAAACTATAAAAATGTTATTGGCTTTTTACACAGATCTTTTAATGTGTTTTGTGGTGGTGCTTTAAAAAAGTTTACAAAACATATTTCTTCTTGATTCTTGACGAGCACACTGAAAATTCTTGTAAATCAAGAAAAATCCAGACCGTCTGGCAAGCCCAGGTGGAGGGTATATAAAGGGATAAAAAGCTGTGCGAAAAGAATATCTATGCTTACCAACCATTATCATTATATGTATATAATTTAGTATCTACCAATAACATTATTGGAGATAAATAGAATTCGAGACATTTTCATCTTTGTTGTAAGGGTGTATTCAAAAGATTGGATACAAGTACCAGCAGAAGCCCCTATGTAGGATTAAAGACATTTAACCCCACGAGCAGCAGCGTTGATTGAAATTATAATAATAATTTATTTATATAACTTTCAGCTTCTATCGCACCGTGGTAAAGGGCATAGTCGTTGTAATGCAAAACGTTCTTTTTTTGTCTTAAAAGTAAATTTGTCTGTAAATTAAATTAGCTTTTTATTAAAAAATTTAATTATTGTGCAAAAAGTAATTTTAGTATAAAATGTTAATTCTTGTGTAAAAATGAAATTTTAATTTTAAAGTAAATTTTTATTGAAGTTTTTGAAATTTTAATCAGGCTTAAGTTCATTCAATTTAATTTTCATTAAATTATTTTTCGTGAAGGAGGGAATTTACAACATGAAACGAATTAAATTTTTTTTGATAATTTTATTTTCAGACTGGTGTCGAATTTATGTATTACTTTGTTCGATTTTTATGTAAAATTTATTTGCTTGGACTTTTTATTAAAAAAAAGCTCGTTTATATTTTAAAAGTAATTTTTTTTTTTTTTTTATATTAAAACTCAATTTTTGTGTAAGATTTTACAGTTCTGTAAGGGTTAATTTTTGTGAAAGCAAAAAAAAAAAATTTTTAAAGAAAGCAAATTTTGTGTAATAAGTAACTTTTTATGTTAAAATTAATTTTTAATAAAAAAGGCAACTTTGTGTGTTAAAAGTCGCTTTTTATGCAGAAAGTGTAATAAGTGAATATATATGTAAAAATTGACTTTTTATGTAAAAGTTTACTTTTTATGTAAAAATTGACTTTTTATGTAAAAGTGACTTTTAATGTAAAATTGAACTTTTTATATAGAAATTGACTTTTTATGTAAAAGGGTTCTGTTTCTGTAAAATTGGACTTTATATGCAAAAAGTTTCTTCTTATGTAAAAAGTGAATTTTTATGTAAAAATTTACTTTTATGTAAAAATTTATTTTTTACTAAAAAGTGACTTTTAGTGTAAAAATTTACTTTTTATATAAAAAGTGACTTATTATGAAAAAAGTGACATTTTATGTAAAAAGTGACTTAATTTAAATAAGTGATTTATAATGGAAAAAGTTACTTTTTATGTAAAAAGCGAATTTTTATGTAAAACTTGACTTTTTATGTACAAATTGACTTTTTATGTTAAAGTGACTTTTAATGTACAATTTAACTTTTTATGTAAAAAGTGACCTTAATTTAAAAAGTGAATTTTTATGTAAAAATTTACTTTATATGTAAAAATTTGCTTTATATGTAAAAGTGACTTTTAATGTAAACTTGGACTTTTTATGTAAAAGGTGACTTCTTATGTAAAATTGGACTGGTTGTGCAAAAAGTGACTTCCTATGTAAAAAGTGAATATTTATGTAAAAAGTGACTTATTATGGAAAAATTACTTTTTTTGTTAAAAGTGACATATTATAAAAAGTGACTTATTATGGAAAAATTACTTTTTTTTAAAACTTTTTATGTTAAAAGTGACTTATTATGCAAGAAGTGACTTCTTTTGTCAAAAGTGAACTTTTATGTAAAACTGTTTTTTTTTTTATGTAAAAGTGACTTTTAATGCAAAATTGGACTTTTTATGTAAAAAGTGATTTTAAATGTAAAGTTGGACTTTGATGTAAAAAGTGACTTATTATGGAAAAACTAACTTTTTATCTAAAAATTTACTTTTCATGTAAAAATTTACTTTTTATGTAAAAAGTGAGTTAATTTAAAAAAGTGATTTATAATGGAAAAAGTTACTTTTTATGTAAAAAGTGACTTATTGTGGAAAAAGTAAAAACTGACTTTTGATGTAAAAAGTGACTTATTATGGAAAAACTAACTTTTTATGTAAAAAGTGACTTATTATGGAAAAACTAACTTTTTATGTAAAAAGTGACTTATTATGGAAAAACTAACTTTTTATGTAAAAAGTGACTTTTAATGTAAAAAGTGACTTTTTATGTAAAAAGTGACTTATTGTGGAAAAAGTAACATTTTATGTAAAAAGTGACTTTAAATGAAAAAATTTACTTTTAATGTAAAAAGTGACTTTTTATGTAAAAAGTGACTTATTATTAAAAAAACTACTTTTTTGTTAAAAGTGACTTATTATAATAAAGTGACTTTTTATGTTAAAAGTGAACTTTTATGTAAAAATTTATTTTTTTATGTAAAAGTGTTTTTTAATGCAAATTTGGACTTTTTATGTAAAAAGTGACTTATTATGGAAAAAGTTACTTTTTATGTAAAAAGTGACTTATTATGGAAAAAGTTACTTTTTATGTAAAAAGTGACTTATTATGGAATAAATGACTTTTTATGTTAAAAGTGAATTTTTATGTAAAAGTTTAATTTTTATTTAAAAATTAATTTTTTATGTAAAAGTGACTTTTAATGCAAAATTTGACTTTTTATGTAAAAAGTGACTCTTAATGTAAAATTGGACTTTTTATGTAACAAGTGACTTATTGTGGAAAAAGTGACTTGTTATGTAAAAAGTGACTTAATTTAAAAAAGTTATTTTTAATGGAATAAGTGACTTTTTATGTAAAAAGTGACTTATAATGGAAAAATTGACTTATTATGGAAAAAGTGACTTTTTATGTAAAAAGTCCTCACGCAAATGTTTGCTGGCCTTTCGTCTGTAGGGTGAGTTTGCTTTATAAGGAAGCAGAGATGGAGGATAAAATCTTACGATCTAATATTTTATAGCACAATATTAAATTTTATAAAACAACTATTTTTTTATTAAATATATTTCTAACTCAATATTCATTGTCCTTTTTTTCTTTCGAAAAAGGATATTTTGTAAGCCATATGCTTTGTATTCAATATAAAATTCATTGAGTTCATTATGATCATTTAAAACACCGCACACATGTTTTATTATTTTAGTAACTAATAAATTGTCTTGATTCCTTATAAATCAATTTAAATTTTTAACACTCTCGCTTTATTTCATAAACTATTTAGTTTTTGTTCCCATTTTTATTATACTTTTTTCGTTAGTGCTGTCATGTGTTACTTTGATTTATGTATGTTGTATGCACCGTGTAATAAGTGTGTTACATTTAAAGAATAAAATGTTGTTTTTTGTTTATTGTATTTATTTAGTTTTTTTTTTCGTTGTTCGATGTTGCGCATGCGCAATAAATCCTATTTTTATGACACCTGACAAAATACTCCCCAATAACAGCCGTGTTCTCTATTCTAAATTTTCTTCAGTTCTTTTATTATTTAGAATTTTTTCCTAAATTTTTTATTCATTTCTGGAGATTTAATGTTGCAAACACATTGTAAGCATTTTAAAGATGTCTGTCCGTCCGGAATAGTGTTGATGCTATAGCTCATTTTTATAGTTTCTCCATTTAAGTCATTTTAATTTTCATCGACAGTTGTTGCAAGAGTTAAGCCAGTTTAAATCTTCTGAATGGCAAGAAAGAGGACATGCTTTTAATATGATCTTCATATCATTCATAAGACACATTTAAAAATATAAAAAAGAACCATGAAACTATGACTTGGACTGAAATGTACAAAGACAAAGAAATGTAACTACAATACTTATGTATAGTATAAAGCATAAAATCTTTCAATACTTTATGTATCTTGGAGTTTTGTGTCTTTTTTCATTTTTATTACATTTAACACTTAAAAGTAGTTTGAGGCTCCTGTAAAATTGCTTTTCTATGCATGATCGCAATAAAGTTATAAATCTTGTCAGTTTACTGCTATTTGCTGTGAAGTTTTGAATAACTCATATGAATAGTCATCATCATCACCATCTGAAATGCCGAAGGTGTGTTCTATGGGAGTTATTGTAGATTTTTATTCATGTTTTTTTTTCTCCATCTCTAAACTGCTGTTTATATCGTTTTGTTTGGTAATAGATGTTTTAATCATTTTTATGAGATGTGTATTGCCTACTGATGGTTTGTTAAATGTTTGAGACAATAAAATCTAAACTTTTAAGCTTCTGTGTAAGAAGCTTAAGAGCATAAAACGGTGCTATATGATTTAAAATTATAGTGCTGGTAAAAATCATTTTTCCTAGAGTTGTAAAGAATTTTATAACTGCAATAACCTTGGCAAAGGTAAAATAAAAACTCCTGTATTTTATAGACATTTCAAAAACTTTTTATTGTTTTTCAAATTCATAAATCAAAGTGCAACTATGTTTGCTTTATATGAGATTTATTTAGCTTAATTAAGTAATCAAATATTTATGGCTTTTGCTGTATATCTGTCAGTATAACGTTTTCTAGTTGTTTATGAAAATAACTAACAAAATGCTAACAATTTATGTTTCTATGCCCATCAAATGGTAAAAAAGCTTTTTAATAAAAACTGATCCATTTTTCTGTATTGACAGCCCCTTTAGGCTATAAAAATATTTAACACAAAAATCATTACTCTTTGATTTAAGTCTAGAATCTCTTTGTGTATTTCTTCTGATCAATATCAAGGATTTGTACTGATAAATTAACAAAAAAAATTTTAGCAGTTGCTTCTTAGAAATGGGTCTTTTTCAAAATGACCTTCTAACTCCAGGTCTATTTTTCCATTTGTCAGGAAATAGAAGCTGTTACTTTGTTACTTTGAGAATAAAACTAAGATATAAAACTACTGTGTGCGAAATTTCATTATATTGAGGTTATTTTTTCAAGAGATAGTGGACTTTACATGGGATCTATGGTAAATAATGGACCAACCATTACAAAACGTTATGGCGTTACTTCTTGTCTTATGAAACTAATTAATTACAATATAACAATATCATTATTTCTAAAAATTTAAGGCGTATTAAAGTGGTTCTCAGAGGGCTGCTTATGATTGTACCCGTGCTTAATTATGGACCGATTATCATGATTATCATCATTTAGTATAATTACGTATACCAAATTTTATTACCCGATTTTTCGCAAATGTTTGTATTTTGTCGCAGAAATTAAAGGTGGCGCGAAAGTTATCCCCCTATCAGAAGATGCTACATTTTTTGCAAATGATGGCAAATCGCTTGGCTCAATATTACAAGGTTGTATTTTAAATAGCAAATATATGGAGAAAACCAAGTTTATAATTTCTTATTCTTATTCTACTGTTTTCAAATAAAGTAACGTAACAAAATGTATTCAACATTTTTTTTATTTTTCGAATTTATTCTATGAGCTAAATTTCAGTTATGTATTTTATAAAGCTTTTTTGTAATAGTTCTATTCCTTAAATGTTTTAGTCATTCCTAAGAAGTAGCTTATGAAAAGAAATAATTCCCAGATTCTATTTGTAACAAAATTTAGTTAAACAATGTGGCCAAGAACTTGCAACCGTCTTTGGATTAACACTAAGGCTGCATTTTTGAGAATGTTGGTCTTTAATGCAAAAATAAAATAAAATCACATTTCGCCGGAAAGATCCTTGTTTTATAGTACGTTAAGCTAAGTTTAAACTTAATTCACATCTCAAAATTCTGGCGAAAAAATGTTACATACATCCTTGTAATATTGAGCCAGCGAAATGTCAGTCCTGCTTTGACATTTTGAGATAAACACATACAAAATACACCTCTTTAAGAAATGGATTAATGGATTTTTTTTTGTTTAATAATTAGTCGCTGGCTTTGGCACTGAGTGGATTAAGACGTATATTTCCCCGTCGTCCGACACAAACTGGGCAAATATTACGGCGTTTAGCTGTTTGCTTATAAGAGTATGGGACAAAATAACGGTGTGAAACTTACGCTGGTGTCGCCATCGGGACTTATTTTTCAAAATCCGGGATAAATTATTTACATTAAAGCCGAATGCTCAACGATTTTCTCCTGCCTCAACTGGGCGAATCGGAATCATGTGGTTCCAAAAAAGTGGAGCATAGGCGCATACTAGGTTAAGAAGGACGGTTATGCACCTAAAGGCATAACTCCACCCGGAGACCAAAACGGTCTATTGCGAATAGGCGCATACTACACTACCTACAATCAAAATTTTGAGGGCTGCGTTTGCTGGTCGACTAACTTTTCATTTTAGTGATTTGCACTGGCCAGCAAGGACACCCGATATAACCGTTCTAGGAATGCGGAAACCTATCGCTGGAAGTTCTGGCAAGACTGATGGAAAATACAGTAAATAGGGCCTGAATACTCATATCATCATTTGGCGGCGACCACTTTGCTGATGAATGGCAATTATATGTTACATATTTCCTTTAAAACAGCTGATTGATTTATTCATAAATGACGATATTATCGGGTCTGTCTGAAAATCACGTGCTCTTAATATCACATGCGTGAATTTGTGGAGCTCTGAAAGTCGTACCGTTTTTGTGTTTCTCGGTGCGCTTTCGTCAATTGAAAATCACGCCAAACCACACAAAAACGGAACACCAAAATATCACACGTGTGATTTTTAAAGGCGCATGTGATTTGAAATCACGTGATTTGAGTAAAAGTGATTTTCAGAACAGGTCTGTATATATAGGTCCAAGTATACCTGACATAGCAATTGAAAATAGCTGTTTGAACCAACCTTATGGACAGTGGGCCTTCAATGATGGGAGAATTTGAAAGTTATCTGCTTCAAATTCGTAGCCCAGTTTTGTGTTATGTTAGGGTAAAATCAAATTTGGTAAAAATATGAGCTCGATCGGTTGAAAATTGCCGTGCCGTGCCGCACGCGCATTGAAGTCTGTGAGAATGAAATTCGGGCTAAATGGAGAGTAAAACGCCCGTAACTACTGAGCAGTCACCCCTAAATATGTAAAATGAATGAGCAACCTCCATAATTTTTGCATGCCCAATATTTCTCTAGAACAAACTTATCCTCCATCTCCAACCCTTCATATAGTCCCCATACAAAAATTTTAATTTTCACGAAAATTTACCAAAATGTAGGAAAAAATAGATAATTATTACAATAAATTAAAATGGCTTTATTGATGTTATTAATTGCTAATTATCAATGATTTATATTAAATTGCTTTTTTCAAAAGTTGGATATTTTTTTCGATAAACAGCGACAACTTGAATCAAATATTACTTCTCCTCTTCGTTCCTGCACAATATTTTATTGTACTCCTCCATCATTTTCACGCCTCTTTCGGGGGTAGCGTTAACAACTTGAATTTTCTCGACAACTTTCAATGCTCGCTGTGACCACGTTTCCGGTGGGTATCGTATAAATTCGTATAAATTCGTATCGTATAAAATAAAGTTAGTTACAGAAACAACTGCAACCACAACAACAAAGCCACCTAGACTAAACAGGTGCATTAGCATACATAAAATATTCAAAAGAAATAAATCTAACTAAATACATTTTAACAAGTAATTAATTTCCAAAGAAATTACGCTAAGAGGCATAATTGCGAAATTATTTAAAATAAATAAAATAAGAAATTATTGAACTTTAATTTGTGTAGGCACTTTTGTATTTAGTAAAAAAATTACATTTTAAAGAAAAAGAATGAATAAAATGATTATTAATTTGGAAGTGAACGATAGAAGTTGTGTTTTTTTATAAGTGCATTTAGTCTTTTAGTTAACTCGATCGAAAAAGTTTTTTGTTTTCGAAGTTACGAAAGCACTCAAGCCATTCGAGAAAAATTGCTCATTTACTTCTGCAAAACTAACGTCAATTTTTTTTCTTGCTACGGATAGCATCTTCAACATCGTCAGAGCCATCGGAGCTATTGTCGTCATTATATTCTTCTCCAGTTCCTTCTACAGTTTTTCTTCACTTTCTAGTTCGATTTTTTTTCGTTTTCTGCAAGGACTTCTTCTCTGCGTCCATTAGACAATACTGTATCTGATTATAGGTGATTTACAATAGGCATACAAACCAATTGAATTTTGATTTCTATGGTTATTGTTTCGGTTATAGCATCACGGCTATGTACCGTCTCTTTAGACCTTAAAGTTTTTCGTTTATTAAAAAAATTACAGTCAAAAAACAACGTGCTACAATTTATATGCCACATTGTACAAGGAATCCAGAAGAGCATTTTAAGCGTACAACTCTAAAAAATTATTATTATTTTGATATTGTAAAACAATTTGTTACAATTAAGTTTTTTGAGGCTCGAATAATAATTAACAATATTTTTATATAATCGGTCCAAAATTCAATAAGGGTCCCCTATAATAAAGGGCTGCATGAATAACTTCATTCATGAACACACTGAAATGTTTATTCAATGAAGTTCGTATTCAAACAAACTTGAGACCACTGAACAAATTGTTGTTTTATTCATGCTACTAGCAAACACATTTCGTTTCATATGGCAAACACAAAGACTTTGTTCAATGAAACGACTTTTATTTTACAGTTTTCACTCTCTCTCTCATTTTTTTTTATATAAATACTCAATAGCAATGTTGCCACTTAGTAAATTTATGTAATTTTTTCTTTTTTGTTACCTTTACAATAATATATGTAATTTGTAAAGCATTTTTTAAATTAAATTTAAATTTTTTCCTAACAACTTTTTTATGTACTTCCAAGCAAAACACATTGCTAAAAATGTTTATGAAAATAAAATGAAATTTTTTTGAAGTTTTAAAATTTACATTAAAAACAATTCATTTACATTGAAAACAAAGTCAAATTTGTATTACTTTTATTATTTTAATATTAATGTACTTCCTTATCTTGTTGCTTTTACTGTTCATGGTTATTTTGGTTTTTTTTTTTTTGTATTTTTCCTAATGTTTTTATTTCTTTCAACTGGCAGTACTGACTTTAAAATAAATGTGTTATTCCATGAACTTATTCGACATTTATTCAGTGGTTGTTTTGTTTCAGAGTATTCAGAGTATTCATATTCTCTTGCTTAAGTAAACAAAAACACTGCATCTTATTCGACTCTTAAATTTCGTGTGTTTGTTGATTTCATTTCGTAGTTATTCATTTTACTGAATACAAACGAAGCAAATACAAAATTATAATGAAAGTTTCATGAACACCATTATTAAGTTTCATGCAGATGTTTACCATATAAGGCCCACTCCTAATAACCCTAAATCAAGCCCAAAAACACTACGAATGAAATTTTGCACACATTGGTTCTATACAACTATTATTTACTATATAATTCAATACAGATCGCATATAAGAGTCACTAACTAAGAATTCTAAAAATTATAATTCTTGGTGGTGAATAGCAAAAATTCGGCACACGCGAGTGTAGCATAAGTACTTGCTTTGCATTTGCAGGGTCACTGTGCTTCATTCTTTTACAATCCATTAAAACATTTCGCCAGATGACCATTTCAAATTTTAACGTTAAAGTTAAATTTAAAATAACATCTTTTGCGTTATTTTGAATTTATAAAAAAATTTAAGCCCACATTTTCAACAAAACTTAGCGCTCGAGTGCATGTCTCTACACGAGCATAAACATGTAACAAAACAAACACCTTGCATAAATTGCTTAATAGAAATTTAAAAAAATTTTGTTTTAAATAATTTAAATATAAACTCATCTTTCAAATGAGACACATCACCACCCCAAAACAACAAACAGACAAAAATTATGCACTTGTTCCTCTTGACTGATCGTTAACCACCAGAAACTCAACAAACAAACATATGCCACTTTTCAAAATAAAAATGAAATTAAAAAAAAAACCAACAACCTGATGCTAAAATGAATAGGAAAAACTTTTTGACTTTCTGCCTGCCACCCGTATGACCAACAGGATATAAAATGCAGTGTTTTTAGTTTTTTTTTTGTCTACTTAAGTGAAGGAAAAACAACCCACATTTGGTCACAATGAAAAAATTTTTTTTTGAAATTTATGCTCGTGAATGGCACGAGTTTTTTTTTTAGAAGTTCTTATGCCGTCTGCATAGTGACTAATTATTTAAATTATGCATTATTAAGGGTTACAAATGATGGAATGTTTTCGTTTGTTGTTGGCTAAAATAAAAAACGTTAAGGAACAAACAAAAAAATTACTTTACATAAAGAGTCGGTCAACCATCAAATAGTTACAGAGCGACACAAGTCCGACGCCTGCCGTTCAATGATAGTTTTTACTTTGTCACTTCTATGTTGTTGTAGTAATTGTTGCTGCTATTAAATTTTCCTTTTTATACTTTGTCCACCCGTATTTCGCCTGCGCACCACTAATTTTTTTTCTAATCGTCTTAAAGCACACGATCAACACATTTAGATAGTTGTTAAACAGAACTTTAAAGTTGTTAACTTTAACAAATAAAATCTGGGAATTATTTATTTTTCATAAGTTAATTTATTATATTCAACATTATTTATTTTTCAGTTTTTTTCTATGAGCTAAATTTCAGTTTTGTATTTTATAAAGCTTTTTGTAATAACAGGAAGATAAAAGATAATAGTCTGGTAGTGTATAAAGTCATTCCTAAAAATTTAAGGAATGGAACTATTACAAAAACCTTTATAAAATACATAACTGAAATTTAGCTCATAGAATAAATTCGAAAAATAAAAAATGTGGTTAACTTTATTTAAGAGCTATGGGCCTCAATATATCCATATCTATTCTTGGCCACAACAGCCAAAAAAGAGGGAGGGTGCATTGATTTCATCGCTAGAGTTGTCGCATATCAAAAATATCTTTGGATGCGCTATGGATTATATCGATGGCCATACGTGGACAACTTGTAAATGATTTTTTAACCTTTTCAGGAGCCAATAAAAACCTTTTTGCTTTGGCCATAATCGAGATAAAAGCTAATAAATATACCCGAAACAACTTATCAATGATTACTAATTTTGGGTAGTTTATATTTTATTTTATCGCGATTTTGAACAAAGATTTTTTTGGCTCCTGACAAGTTATAAGAAATTAGTTACGGGGTGTCAACTTATGACCATCGATGTGTTTTGTTATATCTATAGTCTTCAGTTTGTATGTTCGTTATTGGAAAGATAATAGAGCTTTGACACAATTAAGGTCAAGCTGATAAGTTTAGCCGACAAACATTGTTCAAGCTAACTTTATTCGGTTCTAAAAATTAGCACATAATTTTACGCAGCCATTATACAAACTTCCCTTCGAATTAGGGGTTTCCGCGATCATTTGAGCTCATCAATAAAATTTGAACAAAGACTTTCTAATATTATAAATGGTAAAGCTTACAGTACTTTTCGCTAATAGTCACATCCTTTAGATGCCTACAAATCGTGGACTATATCGCTAATGTGACTATTAACCTAATTCACAAATATGACACTTGCGGGCTTATAACCGAATTCGCATAAAATAAATTTATGTGAATATAGAAAATGCATATTTATTATACCGACAGCAGGCTTATGGTTTTCAATATACTGTATACTGATTAGTGTATAAAAAAATAGTTAATATAATAATAAGATATTTCATTCCTGCTACCAAATAAAAAAACTAAATATTTTTCAAGTAGAGAGTGGATGACAAAAAATAAACGATTTTATTTTTAATAAATAAGATTCCTCTATGACGTGCTAAATTCCCAATTTTTTATTTTTGATAAAAGCACTAAAACTTATTGTTGATATTATTTTTAGTCCTTTTATATGGCTTGGGTTTCAAAAACTTAAAAGAACTTAGTACATTTTGCTAACGTGACTATAACGCTAATAATTTGCTTTACTTTTGCCTTTGCTAGCCGCTGCTATTGCAAATGTGCTTATATGTCTAAATGGACTATAACGTAAATAATTTCTATTAAATTAAATTATAGCGGCAGAAATTTCAGACAAAATGGACTATATCGCTAATGTGACTAAAAGTGGTAGAGACTATAAATGAAAAGTACTGTATATGTTTGATGTGTAGATGTTTGTTAGTTTTTGGCACAATCCCGAGAAAACAGCTTAATATTTTTAGATGAAATTTGGTAGACGGATAGCATATGGCCCAGAAATTTTTTAAGAGGTAAATCGGGAAAAAATGGTTTCTTTAGTACGTTTCTCTTTTTGATAAGTTGGGTAGGCAGATTGCATATGGTCCAGATTAAAATATAGCGTAATTTTAAAGGGATGAAATGGGTACTTTTTGAGAGGTAAAAGGGGATAAAATTTATAGCCTACATTAATACACAGTGTACTTTCTCGGGGCCTCAAATGAGAAAAAGCTGGTACTCTTTATACTCCTTTACCTTTGGTACTTTTATTGTTTTCGAAGAATTTGGTATAAAAATAGCATATAGCCCTGATCAAAATATAGGGTAATTTTTATGATGTAAAAACGAAAAAATCGTTACTTTTGGTACGTTTTCTCTTTTTTTTTCAAATTTGGTATACCGATAACGTATTGTCCAGTGGCCGGAATATACATATTTAGAGACCCCTTGCTTTTTACATGGACAGTTGTATGTCGGTTGCTCAAGAGTATTGAGGGCGGAAAACATATTTTTGTGTTGTTGAAAAATAATAATTCATATAATGTGGCTTATTGAAATATTTATAAATAACAAAAGTATAGATTTAGAAAACTACATAAAATTTTTATAAATTTTTTAAAGAATAACCCAAAGTTTTGACTTAAACGAAGTCAGGGGTAAAAGTGTGTACTTTAAATAATTTAACTAGATATTGAAAGTGTGTCCAACCTGTTCATTTGTACCTAGTCGGTTTAAAAATGTATCCAAAATTGGAAATTCACATCAGTTTATTTTAATATGTCGTCATGATACTGTTTAAGTAATCACAAGAAGCGTACTAATAGAGGCCTCAACCAATAGTCAGTCCGGCGCTGTGCCTCCGGGCGCACGTGACTCCCGTGGTACCAGATGGGATTTCTCGGCGGCGATCGCGAGAAATCGTAAATATCCCCTAAGATCTGTACATTTTGAAATTTTGCCGCATCTACGGAATTGACTGCACTTGATTTCTCCGGAAAATCAAAGTCAAAAATGTGAAATATCATTAAGATGATCCCCCCGAGGGGGGGGGGGGCTTATTTCCAAAGCAGTCTTATCTCACATAAAAGTATTAGTTGCAAAAAAAAATTTCAAACCGTATTACAATTCAGAACCAACTTACCAATTAGTACGCTATGTGCAGGTCCACTAAAAGAAGTAAATTACATTTAAAATTTATTTTTGTAACATTGACAAGACCATAAATTTACATAAAAATTTATTCTTTAGCTGCACTGTCTTTGTTAGTGTAGAGTAATGTTGTTGCTGCTGTTGGTAATTGTGGTGTTTGTGAGTGGTGTCGTCAAGGATCGTGCCAAGTCTAGCCTGTCTTATCACAAATTCGTGCCTGTCTTTACAGCACTTACTATCAAGCGAAAGCAATAACAACAACTGATACCACAACAACTCCTACAAAAACAACAAGAAACACACAAAAAACTATGAGGGTGCTTAGGCGCATATTAAGTAACTGTTTGTTTGTTTGTTTGTGTTATTTTTGTTTTAAAGCCAGGTTTATAGGTTTAGACCTTTGAAATGTATTTTCGTGTGTTTGGGGTGTTGCCAGCGACATGTGTCTAAGTACATGTTTTGACGTATTTGTTTGTTATTGTGTTTCTGTACATTTTCACCTTTGCCTCGGGCTAAAGGCATGTCGAAATGACCCCGCTCCTGTCGTAAGCGAAACCCAAACGAAAACTGATCATTATAACAAAATTCTAAGCACAAGGTGGCGGCATTTGACATACGACTTAAATGCTTTAATAAATTCAAGAGTTAGAGTTAAGTATATTCAGTATGCTCCCAAACAGGTACAAGTCCAGACAACACAACACAGTGGACATGTTTAAATTTTATAATTAAGTCACATTTTTTTTTTTTTTTTTTTTTTTTTTTTAAATGGAAATTGTAAATTTAAGGATTATTGTAAAATTAATGACACTTACTTGGAAATCATAAAATGTTAAATATTTTCATTGATAACAAGGTGTAAAGGATAATTGGTTTAACCGGAAGTGCTATTTTACAAATTGCACTTGCTGATTAAGGACTATCATTGTTTTTGATTTTTTACAATATTTTTTTAAGAAAAAAAATAAAATAATTTTAATCTTAAAAAACTATTTTCAAATATTTGATTTAAATCCTAAAATCAATGTGAATAATAAAATAATAATACCCTCATACATCAATAATACCTATTGTCTTGTGATATTTGAGAGGTTACTTCTTTTTTAACAAATCTTTTGTTTATTAAAAGACATTTTAATCTACGTCCGGTTTATCCTTTTTTTTTAATTCAACTGCTTTCCTGTTAAACGCTCAATAAGAAACATTTTGAAAAAAGAAATATATTTTTTTATTTTATGTCTGTGTTCATTACTTCCTGGTATGTGCTATTTTCTTTTGATTTTCATTGATTTGGCAGGCTTAAGATGAGGAAAAAGTTTGTCACTTGAGAAGTGTTAAATGCATGTATATTTTGCGGAAAAAAATATTTGTCGAAAACACACCTATAGTTTAATAACCTTCAACAGCGATTTTCGTACATGAAAGCATCAATATACCCATAAAAACTGGGATCTCCTTTTACAAAGACTTTGACCATTAAACCATTTCTATATTTTCAAAAACATTTTTAATTTATATTTAATATCTCATATATCGGTTTCTCTCAGAATTTATTTATTGAATCTTCTTATATTAAATATGAACTAAAAATAATTAATCAAATCTTATCATAATACTTGACTTTCAGTCCTGCCATATATCTCATATATGGTACCAAATAATTTAAATCCTTCATATGCAAAATACTACCCCAAAGTACACAGAACAAATTCTTGGCAAGATTTTTTTTTTAATAAAACCATTCATCAAATATAAAACCAGTTTTAATTAAAAATTTAATCAAGTGAGTTAATCGTATACTTACATCAACAGTACTGCAGAAAATGTTGTTAATATCAAAAAATATTTAATTGGTAGTATTAATTTGTTAACAGGTTTAAATCTAATTAATTTCAAATAAATTTTTATTTTTTTCTGTATAGGGGAAAAATAGCAAATTTTAACTATGAATGTCGCAAATTTTTTTTTTTTTTATCTCGACTAGTGCATTCCACCGATTTAAAATCGAGCTAAAATTAAGAATTCTAGATTGTTTTTTACTTTTTGTAATGCCACAGTTGTCCCTCATGATATATGTATGTATCTATAGACCCCAAGGAATTCTTTTTCAGTCGGACTAATCGTTTGCGAAAAACAGAATAATTTCCATTTATTTTCTAAAATCTCCCCCTGTGTATCGCTTACGATAAATAAGTATAACCAAAAATTGTAAACATGACTTACGATCAAATCGAATACCATTTATATTTGACAATATTAACGACTTTTACATTTTGTTCTTAGAAAACATACCGGCAATATAATTATACATTTAATTTTAGTTGAGAAATAATATATCCCTTTATTACGTATTCGCTGCATTAATACATAATATTTCATGTACTTGCCTTTATTGTTGCTACTTACACATTTTCAAATCTAATTCAATTGTAATTAATAAAAGTTTAGTTTCAATATAATTTTTAAAATTTTTTTTTAAATGTCGCTTATGATCATTTCGGGAAAAGGGGTCGATATTTTACGTGCTCGAGACAGTTCAAAACTGGAGCATACATATTATTATCGACAAATTTAACATTGTAAAATCTCTCTTGTCTTATTGATATTAAAACTAATTTATTAATCTATTGAAACCAATGCCGTTCACATACCGTTTAAATTGAATACCGTTAAATATACCGATACCGAAATTATTATTTTTCTTAAAATACCAGTATAAATATACCGTTTCCCTTAATGCCGTCATCATACCGGTACCCTTTCAGTATTAAAAAATAAAATAAATTTTTCAGAGTTAAAAAACATTAAAAGTTTTAACACTTGTGGTAATAGAAGTAATGATAATAAAGCCATCCAAGATGCATTTCTTTTGGATCCATGTATAAATATTTTTCTTAAGGGTATTTCCGTTGAACAAACAAGATGAACAAAGGAGTTTGTGTAAAAATGGACGCAATTAGCCAAATTGTTGCATATATCTTGATGAAGATAATAAAAGTTGCACTTCGAATTCATTTTTAGACTGTCTTTGACGCCAATTAACAACAATCAAATACAAGAAATATTATATTCTTTTAAGATAAATCTTGAAATTTTAATCAAATTTGTTAACAAAGCGTTTTACTTCAATTCAAAAAAGTTTGCTTTAAAGAGTTGTTTTATATGTATATAAGTAAAAGGTTTTAAATGAACAATTTATTTTTTTATACAAAAACATGTAGTTTTGCTTTTGCTTTTTATACCCTCCACCACCACTAGTGGTGAATGAGGGTATACTTAGTTTGTCATTCCGTGTGAAACTTTTTTTTGTACATTTAGGACCCCATAAAGTATATATGTATCTTCTGGGTCCTTGAGTAATTCTAAGTCGTTTTAGCCACGTCCGTCTTTCTTTCCTTCTGTCCGTCTGTTGAAAACACGTTCACTTTCGAAAAACTCAAAACAAAAGAACAAACTTGGTGTTAAATTACTTGTAGTTATCCTAAGCACTTTGGGATTGAAGTCCAGAAAAATCGGCTAAGTAGCATCAGAGCTATAAATCAAAATGTGGAACCACCACCCTAAAACATTTATAATTTTGTTACAAAAACTAACATAAATAGTAGAATAATGCACGAAATTG
Source organism: Pollenia amentaria (assembly GCA_943735925.1). NCBI lineage: Eukaryota > Metazoa > Arthropoda > Insecta > Diptera > Polleniidae > Pollenia > Pollenia amentaria. The sequence continues at coordinate 176,915,308 of OX031007.1, read as the reverse complement.
TACAAGATTTTGCAAAAACTTTTTTTATATGACTAAAAATTATACTGTTAAATTGCGTGGAGATCGGTCCATAATTTACCATAGGCCCCATATAAATCCCACTCTGGAAAATAATTAAATACGCATATAACCGTAGCAGTTATAGAGACTGCGGTAAAATTTCTTGCAAATTAGATTCATATGGCCAGAAAAAATGTCATGCAATTTTGTGATATAAGGTCTATAATTTACCTTAGATCCCATATTAAGCAGCCTTCTGAAATTCACTGTTAACGCTTAAACTAGTTACACTGCTGTATTGAAATTTATTTTAATTTATGTATTTTAATACCAGAAATTCCTCTAAAGAATTTTGGGGTGATTGGTCCATAATTTACCTTGGGTCCAATATAACTTCCCATCCTGAAATTCATTTTAGTTTGGCTAAAAATGTTTCGAATCATAATATTTTATTTAAGCTAGTTAAAATTTCTAAAAAGAAAAGCATAAAACTTTCTGATTGTCGGTCAATAATTTAAAATGGTTTTAAACCGTAACCAATTTTAATGCTGACATTCGTTTTTAGAAAGATTATTTAATAATATATAGATATCATACAGATCCCACCCCTGAAATATTTAAACTGGCGATAGAGGGTATAAAAGATTCGGCACAGCCGAATATAGACCTCTAACTTGTTTTTATCAAAATGATTTTTCACTTTAAAATTTTAAACTTTATTTTTCATATGAACTCCCAACGCCTTAATCGGTTTTTTTTGGGAAAATAATTAGAATACAATATTACGATTTACTTTGTACTTCCCACCATATATGTGCAGCAAGCAGTAGCACGTTGTGAGCGCATTCGTTTTTCTTGATTTGCAAATCCCAAATTCGATAGCTAACAAGCTATCAAGGTAAATATGTGATCTAACGAATTAAAAAAATCAGCATTAATCTATTGATGCCTTTATTCCATTTAACGGACCCTATTCACTGTGCTTCATTCGCTAACCTCAAATTTTCAATTGTAATTTGTTTAGGGTTGGCGGCTTTTTATGCGCAAATTCTTTCGTTAATTTTCGAACACCCTTTATATCAGCTACCTGACATTACGCTTGATCTAATCACAATGTGATTTTTGAACTCTATAATCTACATAAATACTTAATGTTAACTAGAACTGATCTACATAAATAGTTCCGTTTAATTCTTGGAAATCGATTTTAAAATTACCGGCAATATAATTATACATTTAATTTTAGTTGAGAAATAATATATCCCTTTATTACGTATTCGCTGCATTAATACATAATATTTCATGTACTTGCCTTTATTGTTGCTACTTACACATTTTCAAATCGAATTCAGTTGTAATTAATAGTATATTGTTAAATTATGCTAATTTTATTAACACGCGTCTAATTTAGGCTTAAAAAAAAAAAAAAAAAATTAATTATTTAAAAAGCGTTTTAGACTTAATTTGTTTTAACGAAACCCATGACAAACGTGATTGTAACATCAAACCCTTTGATTTTTTTTGTATATTATTGTTTTTAGCTAAACGGCATAACTTCAATTAAACTTTTTTCGATTGAGAATCAATGATGAGTTAGACACAAAGAAAACTGTCTCCAAATTAGTTAAGTTTTCGGATTAGAATTTTATTACATGTTCGTCAAATTACACAGAGTATTAGGGTTTCCGCTTTGCTTTCCTCTGTTTAATGCAGCCGCTTTTTGTGTTATTAATCGCACTTTGATTGTCGTGCATTTAAAAACCAATTGTATTCATTAAACAATTGTTGACATAAAAAATGTAAAAAAAATAAATTGTTTTTTTCTTTTTAATAAAATAGAAATATATGTACGTGTTGTAGTCTGGTTATTTTGGCGCATATGTTTCCTGTGTCTCGTACAATTTTCTTTGTTTTTTTTTTTCAAATGCAACCGGAAATTCCTTTAAGTATTTTTTTTAGGTTTTGTTTTCTACAAGTTGAATTTTGAGACGTGCTTTAGAATTTTTTTATTTCATTTTGAGAAACTCTTGGAATGTCATTGCTCTGGTTGTTTTTTTTTTTTTTTTTTTTTGGTACTTTGTATGTATTTTATGGGATTAAATCTTTAAACATTCAAAAAACGTTTTAAATCATTTATTATGGTATTTATGTGGAGCAAGTGCATACTTTACCTTAATATAAGAGTAAAACATTTTTGTATTTAATTGAATTAGTAAAATTTTCTTTACAAATTAAAGGATACACCTGCTTCCTTAGACATAAGAAGATTTTCAAAAAGTTCACTGAACTTTTCGGTAAGACAAGGCAGATTAATATATATATCATAGAGAAATATTAAATTGGAAAAGATGTGACACAAAAAAAAAAAAAAATTTGAAAAAAGATATTCATTTATGGGCTAGGTTATAAATATATACTACAGGGTGGCGCTAGGGACACTGTCTCGCTAATGGACAAAGTCCTGAAAACCAAAATTTACTAATTCTCCATTTTTTATTAATTTTTTATGAAATAAATTTTAATTTTGTAAATTTAATAAAATTCACACGCAGAGAAAACATGTTTTTCCAACAAAACTATGTTTAGCGAAAACTTTTAAATATATTATATTTAAATTAACCATATTATTGTCAACGACAACCATATTATGATTAAACTAGTCCTCCATCACGAAACCACAACCATATTATGGTTGCCTCTAAAAATGTTGTGGTTAAATATGATAATAATTTGTTTTTAAATTAACAATAGTATTTTCCTCTTTTCTAAGACCAACATACTTTGGTTGAAAAACAACCATTCTATTATAAGTGTTAAGCATATTTTTGTTATAGTTAACCATAACATGTCTCGAGGCAACCATAATATGGTTGTGGCCTCTTGATGGAGGATAAATTTAATCATGAGATGGTTGTCAGTGACAATAATATGGTTAAATTAACAATAACATGTTTAAAAATGTACTTTAAAAATAGTTTTGTTGGAGGTGACCATATTCAAAAATGGTTTTTCTCTGGGTGCAAATAAGAATTTTAGGGACTTATTTCATATATAATTCAAATTGCATCCAACATTTAAATATTAGTATAAATACATTTTCAGTGTTTGGAGGTCATATGCCCGAAGCTTAAAATCTCGAACTTAAAATCCCGGAGTCGAAAATCCCAAACGTAAAAATACAGAATCGCCTACTAAAGCTTGTCTGCATAACCGAACTTCAGCTGAGTGCAAGGATTTCTCTTCTATTGCAAAGCACACACCATCTTCGGTAAGATTTAAAATTTGAAGATCTAAAAAATTACATATACGTTTTTTTTAATGTGGGGACTTGTTTCGCTTTTAAAATGGGGACTTATATCATTGTAACATAAGATTCCATTTATGTGGTTTAAGTTAATTTTTGTTTTGGGGGTTATTTCATATTTTTAAGGATTTGTTTCATTTTCAAAATATTACGAAAATAATATGACATCCCATACAACTTTATCTTTTGTTTTAAATTTGTCTAAGCAATAATTCTTTTCATTTGATCAAAGTTGCATTTTAACAAAAGAATGCTCATGTGTGATAGTGTGACTACAAACTGTAATGTTACATTGGATTTTTTGACAGTTGCAACTAAACTCATTAGCTTTTTATCTCGCAAAGTATTATGGAATACATAAGACTTGCGTGATAGTGTAAACTAGCCTTAACATTTAAAGTAATTTCAGGCATATGAGCACCGCGAAGACTTTTCTATATGATAAATTTTGGGTCCTCTATTTAGAGCATTGCTCATGGGGCATCAACGATGGCCATTGACCGTATCGTACACTTCGGCTTCATTGTGAATATGAATATGAAACAATATAATTTTCTGGACATATTGGAGTCTGTAGGGTCTCTTCTTGTATGGTCTTATTACATTCGCTGAAAACAATTTTGCGATTGAGCCTCGATGACTGATTTTTAAAGTAAATTTGGCCAATTTGGCAGCGTTGTTCAAGAGTGAATCTATTTATAATGATTTTTTAGAGTATACTGAGCACAATTAACCATTTCGTTAGTTCTATCGCGCTTTAATAAACACTTTTCATATGTATAGTGTCAATGTCAAGTGTGTTTTAACATTGTAAGTATTTGATACTTATTTTAATTAATTAAAAAATTTGTAGATGCTTTCAAGTGCTATCTAAAGTGCATTATATTTATTTTACTACCTTATTAGTCTACAATTTTCGTTAATTATTCTCGTTGGCCTGTCATCCTTTTCCCATATAATTTTTATCCAATAATTCCTATTCATCTACGGAAACACCCATGTTTTTATGTAAAATTGGCACATATTCATCCCACTGAGAGGTGTATATGTTACCAGCAAAGGGCTCACCCAAGTTGTATTTTTCAGCAAATTTCTCAATTTTAAATTTAGGATGTCCTTCTAGTTTGGAATGGCCAACATAAGGCTGGTCGCTAAAGTCTAATTTACCAGGCTGTTTATAAACCAAAAAAACATAACGCGGTATACCACTATTCTTGGGAGGAATAGGACCTAAATAGGGCGATTTTATTTCTCCTTTTTCGACTTCTTTACCGGGTACATTAACCACTAGCCAATGTAAAAATTCACTCCATATAGGATTGGCAGGTGATGGAGCATCAGGACTTGCCATATAGACAGTATAATAGTTATCTGAATCAGCAGTCCAATCAATTAAGGGAGTGTTTTTAGTTTCGGTCGGAGTAAATTCCTTGCCATCGCCCACAATAAGACCGTTTTCAAATTCAAGCTGGAGCAAAAAATTATTGTTATCTAATTGTAATACATTTATTTGTTTTATACATACCCTTAATTTTTCCTTAGGTGCCATGGTTAACATATCAGGTATTACTTTTTTATCCTGAAAAAGTTGCTCCAAGTCACTGTCCGCCGAGACAAGTAATATTAATACTGTTAATAAAATAGCTTGCGAAAACATTTTAAATTCGAAATTTGAACACATTAAATATATTTTAATTTAAAGCGGATCTATTTATACGATTTTGATTGATAACATTATTAATATATTTATTTATTTTAGAAATATTTCTTTTGTTTGCCTAAATAGATCTAATTTTAACAAATTGTCAGATAAATATTGATGTTGCATGTCGTGGGCAATTGCTTTAAATTATTTAAAGCATTTTATTAAAATAAACAATTGTTATTATAATGACTCGAAATTTTTTACGGATGTGTTAAATTTAAAATTTCACTATTTTGCAAATACTAGAATAATAGTGCTTACTGTAAAATAATCATTTTGAAATATAAATTTAAGACCCGCTTATTGTGCAACACAAAGTTAATTACGAGTTATGTGAAATACGTGAATTCTGTATCTAACAAAAAGAATGATAAACATAACTTTATTTAATAGCTCTCATACAGTAGGCGCTCGCGAGTAAATAACACTTTGTTTTTAATGCAACTCGATTTATCCAGAAATAGGAAATAATGTTTGATTTTTCGTGAGTCTTAATTTATAATAAAAAAAAAAAAAAAATACATACATTTGAAAGTGAACTTAAAATGTTTATTATCGGTTAAAAGAATGATATCACATAAATCTTGACCATGACAACGCCTGAGGTGGTTCATTCTGAAGGTCCAATTTTGGGCGACTCGTTTGAGCGTATCTCGTGAAAAAACACGAGTTACGGAGGCTTCCAAAGCGTCAATCCTAGCTGGCTTGTTCCTGAAGACCTCAAACTTTACATATACCCAGAGAAAGTAGTCCAAGCATGTGATATAGTATGATCTCAGTGGGCAATTTACCTTAGCAAAACTGGAAATTATTTGCTCACCAAAATGATTTCTTAACAAGGTCATTATTTCACTCGCTGTATGGCTCGTAGCGCAGTTTTGTTGAAAACAGAACTCACCGAGACCATGCGCTTGAATTTGAGGAAGCACATAGTCCGTAAGCATTGTGCTATAAAGGTTACAATTGATGGTAACATTCTGATTTTCCTAACCGTTCGAATTGTGTTGGCAGAAGTGGTTTCAGTACGTCTACAATGAGCACCCTAAGTGCCTCGAATCGCACGAAAAATATTTCTCACAGTACACGCTGATTTTCGTTATACAGCTGAACAATTTGGAGACGCTGTTGTGGTGAGAGTCCTTCCATGATGACTTGCCAAACGATACTGAGTAAAAATGACAAAACAGCTTGATAGGACTCACGCGTAATCTTAAAGGAAAACCATATTGAAAATTAAACCTCATGATGAATCACCCTTTACTAGGAAATATTTCGTATTTCTGGATTATTTTTATATAACAATAAAAAGCAATTTAAAGCATAAAATATATAATAGGATCACGTTTTTTATTTATAATACTATATTTAATAGCCTTGAAGACAAATTTGACAAAAAAAAAAAAACAAGTAAGAATGTATAGTCGGCCTAGCCCGACCATATGATACCATACACAGTATTTGGGACCCATTGGCAAACTGCCAGAACACAGTTACGTTATGGGGTTAAGATTCATATAAGAGTTCTTTCTGTCGAAAAATATTCAAATATCTGCATGTATGAAAGATTTGTGTTCCTTTAAGTGTTTTCAGGAAGAGGGGTTATAAGGGACATATGGGCATTTCCATTAGAATGATAATTAAGTAACACACAACTGTGTGTTCTTTAATCTATTAAAAAAACGACTCAGGCGTTGACATCAATGCTATAAAACGAAATTATATTTTCTTTTTTCTTCCATTCAATAACAAACTCAAAAAACTGATTATAGATCTGCGATGGACAAATTCAGTTTCCTATTTTCTCTTATATTTTTTTTTTATTAAGGACGTGTGTACACACAGGGTTGTCAGATCTGGCGATTTCTTGCCAAAAGTGGCGACTTTCAAACTTGTTTGGCGACTTAATTTTTGATTTGGCGACATGGCGATTTATAAAATAGTTGGCGATTTTGTTGGCTGTTTTTGATAAGCCATGAATTTGATTTGAAATTCATAACATTTAATACAAAACAAGTTAGAGTGCTATATTCGGCTGTGCCGAATATTTGATACCCTCCATCGATAGGAGTGGGCTCTATATGATAAATAAATATATATTATTAGCTCAGCTTCACAAAAACGAACGTCAGCATTAAAATTGGTTGTGGCTTAGACCTGAATTAAATTATTTGACCGACAATAAGAACATTTTATGCGTTTCTTGTTAGAACTTTAAACTGGCTTGAGTAAAATATCATGATTCGTAAAAGTTTTAGCAAACTTAAATATTTTTTATTAGGGTAATTTTTATTGTACGTATGGTAAATCATGGACCAATCATCCCAAAATTCTGAAGACTGATTTCTGGTATTACAAAAAATAAATTCGAATCAATTTTAATACAGCAGTGTAATTAGTTTTCGCGTTAACAGCTATTTTCACAAATTTGCATGATATTTTTTTTGGCCATATTGATTTAAGTAAGAAATTTTGCCGCAATATCTATATCTGTGATGGTTTTAGGCGAATTGAATTATATTCCAAAAGTGGGCTTTCTTTGGTTTTAGGCGCAATAAACTGTTTTCCGAGAGTAGGGTTTTTATGGGGCCTAGGGTAAATTATGGACCAATCTTCACGAAATTTTACAATGTGATTTATGGTCCTATGAAACTGTGACGTGCCAAATTTTAGTATGTTAACTTTATTTATTGGGGTTTTAGGCGTACTAAGCTGTTTTCAGGGAGCAGAGTTTATATGGGGCCTAGTGTAAATTATGGACCGATCTTCACAAAATTTTACAGTGTCATGTAAAATGATAGCGGTATTTTTTTCGGTTTTATGCGTACTAAACGGTTTTCCGGGGGTAGGGTTTATATGGGGCCTAGTGTAAATTATGGACCGACCTTCAAAAAATTTTACAGTGTGATTTGTGGTCCTATATGGACCGATCTTCCCGACGTCGTATAAAGCGAATTCGTGCAAAATTTTATATCATTCCGTGCATTATACCACCATTTATGTTAGTTTTTGTATCAAAATTATCAATTTTTTCAGGGAGGTGGTTCCACATTTTGATTCATAGTTCTGATCCTACTGGACCGATACTGCTGTTTTTCAACCCAAACTGCTTAGGACAACTACAATTTGAGACCAAGTTTTTTCTTTTCCTTTGCGTTTTTCGAAAGTGAGCGTGTTTTCATCAGACGGACAGACAGACGGGCATGGCTAAATCGACTTAGAATTACTCAAGTAGCCAGAATATATATACTTTATGGGGGCTTAGATGTATTACAAAAAAGTTTTCAAGTCATTGCAATATATGTAGTGGAATTTTAGAAACAACGTTTTATCTCGATGCATTTTCTCCTCTTTGGTATAACAAATAACGGCTTCGCTGACTTAAGCTTTTAAGTACGGGATTTGATATCGGGATTTTTGAATTTATGTTTTCAAAATTCGGGATTTCAAGATTCAGAATTATGACATTTAAGAAAAAAAGCGGAGAGCAGGTTTGAATTCAGCGTCCCAAATAACCTTAAAAACAACATTCAGTTCTTAATCCACAAAAACCATGTTCCCCTGTGTAATATGTGAAAACAGTCCTCATAGAAGAACATTTTTAATTTGTCGTCAATTTTCTGAAATCAAAAAAAAAAAAAAACTCTTAATTATAAGACAATAAAAGCTTTGGAAAGTGGAAAACCATTTAATAGGAAACGCTGATCCTATTAAAATATTTGATACAATGCAACTAAACATCCAGATGTACTGCAAAATCTTACCGTGAGTTAGCAAAATAAATGCAGTTTTAAAGATAAGATGGTACAGAAATACTTACACATATGAGAGTAGCACAACAACTTTATTTCTTTTTTGTCATTAGGCTCAATTTCTAAAATTACTACATATCTATATAACCCTTTTTAAGGCCCTTAAAAAGAAAATTCAACTTAATTAATAAAATGGAAATTATTCCACACACTTATAAATTTAATTGTCTTATTGTCATCTTGAAATACTATTTATTAGAAATCATTTGTGAATTTATCAACTTTGGCACCCTGCATTATTTTACAACTCGAATAAGAACTTTAGAACTTCCATATTTATTACGATTTTGTATGCGCGCACTCCATTGCTGGCTGTAGTTTAATAACATTTATTATATAAAAGAAAGGGCATCACAATGTTGGAAAAGATTTTTTCGTACATCCGTCCATATTAAAGCTTTAGATTTTGTGGAACAAGCAGAGTGTAAGCTAAATTTAAGTAAGCGTAATTTTCTAAGACTCTAATCACAATTTATCGGTAGTTTCTTATTAATTAAAGAAAAATGTTTAAAAAGTATTTGAATTTAATTCATGTGATCATTGAATCAATAATTTTTTAAATTGAAACAAAATTAAAAATATATGTGGTGTTTTCACAACAGAAGTAATTGAACGTGTAGTAAAATTTATATGAAAAACAATTGGTTTTTTTAGTTTTTTTCATAGAAATTTTACTACACGTTCAATCACTTGTGTTGTGAAAACAGCACAATAAATTTTGATTTAATTAACATTTTAGTTGTTTGGAATTAATTGATTTTTGCGTTTAAAATAAAATAATTTGAACTTGTAGAAACGTTGTTGGGAATTGTCAAAACCTGAGCTAAATTGAAATAAATCTATTAACACATTTTTTGAAACGGCAAAGGTTTTTGATCATATTTTAATTAAAATTAAAATGATCATTTATTGAAAAAAAATATTCCCAATTTTTTATTTTTACAATTTTTAGTAATCCATATAATCATTTTGGAAATAGGTACAAAATCAACAAGTTGTTTGCTTGATTCTATGAATTTGTTGATTAGAGAAATTTTTTCTGTAAATAATCTAAGCAATTAAAATACTATGTTCAACCACTTCTCTTTTATCATAATATTTCCTAACTAACATTCATATTTAAATAAAAAGTGAAATTAAATCGATGTTATTAGCAAATAAATTAACAAGCATTTATAGCTTTAAACTATTATTTATATTTTGCTGTTTAAACAAAACCAGATTAAGAAAATCACGATTTTTTCTTGCCAAAAATTTTTCATTTCTGTTTCATTTATTAGTTTATAAAAAAAGGTTGCGTGGGAATCAATTTTGCGTGCCAATCGAGAGTTTTTGACTTTTGAAATTTTATGGTTACCAAAAAAAAAAAAAAAAAAAAATCTTAAATTAAGATTGTAAAATATTATTCAACCTTGTTTATGAAGACCTAATTTACAGGTAGAGATAAACAGAAACTAAAGCATTAAAATTTGACGAACAATACAAAAAGCCACAAAACTTCATGAAAAATTAAACCTAAAAGAAACTAAAAATTTTACCTCTATTTTCAAATAGCGACACAACTGTAATAAATTGACAAAAAACACGATTTAGTATGAAATATCATGATCATCTCTTGTTAAACCCTCAACAAATACAAGTGGTAAATAAAGCAATATTTGTTTGTCCATCTTTGTGTAACATCGAAAAATAAATGTTATGAAATTACATTAGCTTTCGAAAGTCTTAGCAGTATGTGATATATTCGGCTGTGCCGAATCTTACGAAACCTTCACAATAGTATTCAAAATCCACTTTTTCTCTAAACCATATGGTATGGGCGTTTTGAGAAATTATGGGTCGGTTCAAATGATTGTTAAAACCAAATGAACTTTCTATATATAGAATATTTGAGCTCCATTTTATCAACTTGCTTCTTTTATGTGGATCCTTGTACCAAAACTCTAAATTCAGGAGAATAATTGTACGAAGTCAAATTAAACACAGTTATGCTCATTTTCAATATTTAATACTTTTTATATTTTGGAAATATATATTTGGACCTTTTAGCGTAAATGGTATCGGCGCTATTATTTTGGGGAAAACCTGTAGTCACTAGTCTTTAACTCAGTCATTTATGAATCGGATTTGTTAATTTTCCCTTCCATTTTCCTATAAAGTTTTCTTAAGGAGGAAGTAAACAATAAATAAAGTTCATAGATTATAGGAAAACTGAAAATAGTAAATGCTTATGGGTAAAAACTAGAGTTTTATGGCAGGCATAGTTTTTTTTGCTCATACCTCAACTATTTGTGGATCGATTTGACTGAATTATAATAGCGAACACTTCAAGATGATATGTTATATAATATATATCAACCAAGTCCCATCATATTTACACATAGAGAAAAAATATGGTTGGGCATGGTTACGGCAACAACACTATGTTTATTGCAACAACATATTGTTGTCGTACACAAAATATTGTTATTTTTATTTAATATCAACAATATTAAAGTTACTGTAAACATGTCAATTTTTATCGCAATTATAAATTTAAGTATGGTTCACTGAAAAATAGTCATTTTTAGCTAAATAATGATAACTTTGAAAACATTATATTATATTCCACAACCATTTAATGATATTTAATAGCCATAAAATGATAACTCTCTCTACGTGTACTGATAATATATTTAAGATGCAAACAAAATATATTTACTCTAATAATATTTTGTTATCGCCATTTGTAAAATAATTGTGCATCAGTTGTGTCGTTTGTTTTAAATATGCTTATCGAATTATTTATTATTCAGTGGTTAAACATTTTACAAAAATACCCATTAAAAACCAAGTTTATAGAAATTGTTTGTACATTAAAAAAAATTGTAAAGTGTCACAAAATAAAATATAAATGCTAAAAACATTTTAATATTGTTTGAAAATGGTGCAAAATATTCACCATTGTTTTGTGTTATTTTAGGTAAAAAGAATGAATATATAATAATATTATGATTAACATGATAATAATATGATTACTTAAAATTATAATATGATGTATGAAAACTAATTAGGATTAAGGGAAACATATTATGATGTAATATTACGAATATATTTGGTCATAATATGATTCAATAATAATAATAATATATTGACTACAATCATGAATCTTATCATAATATGTTGTTCTTAGAATATGTTTACCACAACCATATTTTTTTTTTCTTTGCGTGTATGGTTTTCGAAACCCCCATTTCAACATACACACGGAGAGACGGACATTGTTGAATCAACTTCGTTACTCATAAGCAACCAGAATACACATACATATCGCACTTGTTCAACAATAGCGTATTAACTCAAAACTGTTATTTCTTGACTTTTTGGAAGAAAAGCGACATGTTATATTCATATCTAATCGCTGTAAAAATATCTTTCTATTTTGTCTAAATTGTGGTAAAAAACAGTTGGTTTAAAAATTCTTTTGCATTTGCCTTAAATGTAAAATTAAAAATTGTTTTGCTTCTATTGAGTTTTTTAAATTTTGATTTATACAGTATTGCTGAACAAGTGAGATATATGTAATTTTCAAAGGCATTTTATCAATATTGTAGAAATTACAATCGGAATGAACAATTTTATGAGGGTAATGGGTATAAAACGACGGCACGTCATAATGTCCATGGACATGGACAAACTCCGGCTTCCATAAGTAAAGCTGCCCTGCATAGCCGGCCTATGGCCGGTGGTAAGGAACTTCTCCTCTAAAATCAGCTCCGCATAGCCGGCCATTGGCCGGGCGCAAGGATTTTCTGCTTTTTGGCATACAAAATAATGGCTTCGCTGACTAAAGCTTCCAAGTACGGAATTTGATATCGGGATTTTGAAATTTCTGATTTCAAAATTCGGGATTTCAAGATTCAGAATTCTGAAATTCAAGATTTAAAAAATTCGGTATTTTGATACAATCCCAAATTATTAATTTGTTATATTGTAAAGTCTTCCTTCTCAGAGCTTGATAATTATGGAGTTAAAAAACTATTTATTATAACACACCAAAAAGAGTCACAATATCCAAAGACCTTATGAAATTCCGTACATGGACTTTATGACACTTATAAAAGTAGCAATATGTCCATGGACATTATAGACTTTTGGGTGTTGAAGTTATGGACTTTTTGTTGTGTCACAATGTCCATGGACATTTGTCAGTACTAAATTGTTTGTAATTTGACTACACATTTTTGATTTAAAGCCAATAAAATTGGCAAAGTAGAAAACGATTTCTTTACCAACATTTTCATCTTAGCCAGTTAAAGTTTATGAAAGTTTATCCAAATGTATATCACCTACATATCGTAAGCCTAAATTAAAAATATGCCAACTCAAAATTGACCAAAATGACCTTCCGACGTCAAAAAGCTTCCTATGCATTACCGATCATTACTTCAATGCCAAAAAAAATAAATTCTTCTCGTTTTATATAAGTTTTTGTAAATCGGCAATCTTAAAGAAAGATTTTTTATGTTTTGTTGAAAATAAAAATGCTAATGGCCTATTTCAACAACTCTAATTAAATATAAACTTGTGTTTAAAATTCGTTTTTGATGTCAACTAATATTAAAATTATATGAAAATCTATATTTAAATATGAATTGGTATTTAAATAAATTGGTGAAATTGGCCATAACTCCCATAGTGAATTTCCAAAATTTATATTATAAATCTGCCTCATATATGGAGGTCAGTATGTCAGAACACGAGTGTGGCAAAGTTTTGATATCCAATGGATAGATTTTCAGTTATTGTCCTATTTAGCATATAAGTACTTATTAGTGCCTTCAAACAAACAAAAATTAGAAACATTTATATATGTAACTTTTAAAATAATGGTTCGATTGAAACATTATGTAAAGATCGATTATAGTCAATGATTTAGGCTTTTAAAACACCAAATATGGATTGACCCTGAAACAGTACTGAGGGGGTTAAAGTTATTTTTTTAAGAATTATACTATCAGTTTGATTTATTTTTACGTTATTTTGTTATCTTACTTTTTTATGATATTTTGTTGTTGGCGTTTTCCTTGTATATTAAATAAAACAGCTGATAAAATGGCTAATTTAAAAAAAAGTACATATATGTTTTCCGGAAAAATATGCTTACCCTGAAAATATTTGTTTTTCGATCCCCTTAAAAATTCGATCTCAGAAATTACGCAAACAAGTGCAAGTATATTGCAATCAATTTGCAATATATTATATTAATATTTGTTAGATATCCGGTAATATTAAAAAATTTTAAGAATAATTTCGAAGCGAAATACATGGAAAATCCAAAAATCAATCAAATGCATGTAAATATATACATAAATATGTTCCAAAATTACCAACACAATATATTTTCGTTATTAGTGATATCAATCTAATGTTAACGAGGTTTCTTTGAAGAACACAATCCCCTGTCACAGCAATTGTTCGGAATTGTTTTGAATCCGTATTTTCATTTCGATCGATTTTCGTAATTCTGATAAATTTTAATTTGGCTATTTTTAAGTTAAATGTGGCAATATTGTGCAAACCAAAACAAAAACTTTCATTTCATTCCGTTTTCTGAAGAAGCTTTCTCGTAATTAAAAAACTTTCGATCGAAATTTATTTCTGTGACAGGCCCGTATAATTACATATATTAATGCACACAATGTTATTATAATGTTAGAGCTATAAATGTTTTTGTGCAGCAAAAGCACCCTTTTTTTTATACACTTTTTCAACATCAATTCCATAAGACTTCAGAGCAATTTTAATAAAAGTGTTTTAACCTTTTTCAAAGTTAATTTGAAAGTACTTATTTCTTGTCTCTTTTGGTAACTACATATTTTTATACAACTTTTAAGTATAAAATGAAGGTATTATTTTTTAGGTTGTAATTGTCCAAATTATAAAGGATTTCTTTTAGGAAATCGCGAACAAAAATAAGTACTTTTTCTAGTAGAAAAATAAGTAGTCTCTGCCTTAATTTCTCATTATTTTCTGCTTATTTTGTAAGCAAAGTTTTTGCTGGGAATGTACATGTACACGACATATTTTTTACATCAGACCTTCCAAATTTCCAACAGACATGCCGTGTGTGACCTTTATAGCATTTCTTCTGGAAAAGTCAGATGCTTTAATCTGATATAATTTCAATTAGAGCGTGCTATATTTTTATTCTGACAAGCCACCTGACAACAGCTGTGTCAAAAATCTATGCTGGATGGAAACCGGCAGCGGCGGTCCACTTTTGACGGAATCATTAGCCGGCTGAAGTTAATATTTTGCAATACCAATATATATATGATCATTTCACCATTAAATCAGAGTGTCCAGGTTAGTGGGTTTCTCCCCAGATTTAGGGGGTTTTATTTCATTTAGGGGCAAATTTAGATGGTACAAATTCTTAGGGGGAAAATTTGGGGGACACAAATTTATATTTAGGGGGTTTTTAGAGGGTTTCACTATTTGCTGTCTGTACATAACAATAACTAAGTAATACTAGATATATTTTACAGCTTGTTTTGGATTGAACAAAAATCGTTTTTGAACAGATAAAAAAGAAATCGTATTCATGGAAATATACGAGTCACAACTTTAATCTGACACCCGAAACGCTCAAACTTCTTAAATCCGATAGTATTTAAAAAGTTAAGGAAAATGATTTGGCAACACTTAATATTTTTGAAGAAACTTTATTCAAATATTTAAAAAAGCTGATTTTTACTCTCTATTTTTATTTATATTTTTATAAATGTTTATAAATTATTTTAAAAACAATATTTTTGGGGGAATTTCAGTAAAATGTTAAACATTTTGCGATTTTTGCTTTATTTAGGTATAAATATAAAACTGAGTCAAGTTAAACTAATTGCTCCATCACACATCAGACTATTTAAGCCGCACATTTTTTGTTCTTTCCGTTACACACGGGATTATTTCATCTGGCATAAAATGTATACGTCTACACAGCTTAATAATTATTTACAATGGTTTTATTGTCACGCCTATTTCTAGTAAGCTGTTTCATTAAAAATTGTCAAGTTTTCTTTGGATTTCTAGCACATCAATTTGAATAGTTCATATAATAATTTATCCTTAAGATATGGTTACATGTTTTGATAACTTTATTAATATTTCTACATTTTTAAGCTCTTTTCAATAAATAGTTCTGTTAGATTTAAAGGTTTATATACCTCCTGTTACCCAATGATGTGTTCTCCTTCGAATATCTAAACGTCTAGATGTTCTAGAGTATAACACTGCACTAGAAGAGGTGTTAATACGGTTTCCGCACAGATCAAAAGAGCTTCTCGGTAAGCTCACGTTTGCAAGATAACCATTAATATATCTTCTCAATTCCTCATATTTAGTTTTACATTTTTTTTTTCAACACATGCGTCCCGTGGCACACAATCTGTTTCAAAGCCGCAGGAAGTTATGCTATTATTACCGAACCCATTTTTAATTAAATTCTAAACTCATAATCAATTTAGGTGTCTTGTTAGAAAATTATGACAAGAGAGCATATTAAGTTCCAAAAACAGATCAATCAGTAAGATTTTATTTGTATTATTCGTTAAAATATCCACATTACAATCTCCAAGAATTATGCATGGCTTTACTGTGCTAGTTGAAAAAGCAATCCAGCAGAGAACCTGGCATGTTAACTAAATTCAGCTACGCTGACTCCAGTGGTGCTACCCGTTTTTTTTTAGGTTAGCTCTTGTTTTCATGATATATCTTTATTTCGAAAATGGAGGATGTTGTATAACATTTATTCGCGTACATCAAAAACGGCTTAGTTTGTTCAATAAACTAAGTCATTTTTGGGTTACGGAAATAAAGGTTGTGCAACCTCCTCCATTTTTGAAATAACGGTAAATCCCGAAAACAAGAGCTAACCTAAAACGGTTAGCACCACTGGATTCAGCGTACCCGAACTAGGTTAAAACGCTAGGTGCCCGGCTTTTCTTAAAAAAATTGTCAAATTCTAGCACAGTGTTATTATTGCATGAATATAAAATATTTTTTAATTAAAAATTCCCTTATATCTTTAAATTTTGCATCTAATATTTCCTTGTGGGGAATATCAGAACACAAGAAAATAAATTTTTAAATGGGATAGAAAGTCGCTTTTTGATTTTATTTCCAAAAAATCATTTCAGAAACAATATTTATAAGCACCCGAAATTACAATTACAAAAAAAATAGAATTTTGGTATCTTTTTTTTTTGGCAAAAAATCACTTATTTTTTTATTTTATATAAAATCATAATTAAATACTTTTATGCTAAGTCTTTTACAAATTTTAAAAAACTCAAAATTTTTATAACAATGGTACATAATTGCGCACCCTTTATTTTCTAAGTCATACAGTAACTTGCAACAAATTCACAACTCATGGGTAATTTGTGTCTTTTTGTATTTTTTTCTTCATTATAGTTCTGTGTTGCTAAATTAAACTATCGCGGGCGCAACTGAAAGTCAAGTAGATTGAAGTTTTTCTATGAGTGGTAACTTGGCAAACCGGTCTTGGCACTGCATTTATGTTTCCCTCTTTTTTCTAAGATTCCCCACTGACTATAAACACAGCACAGTTAAAAAATATTTACCTTCCTTAGAGCTTTCCCTTACAGTTATTACACTTTGGCTGGATGTTTCTGCCTTGAATCGAGCCAGTTTTCTAAAATGTGAGAAAATTGATTTTGTCAAATATGATTTGCAAAGTATGATTTGACAAAATCAAATTTGCAAAAAAACTTGAAGACTATTGAAAATAAAACTCATTTTGCCCGACAACCGAATAACTGGCATTATCATTAAATTCTTTGGAATTCATTGTGTAGAGTATCTAAGATTCGTGAAAGTTAAATATAACATTTTAATTTGTTAATATATACACACATATTTTTTTTTTTTTTTGTGAAGACAATAAAAATAGTAAAATAAAGTTATAATTTCTAAGAATTATAAATAAGATTGCAAAAATATTAGTAAATCTTTTCATTTCAAAAAAAAAAAACAACAGTTTCGGCAATTGTGTTTTATTTAGTCACAAGCAAATCTGCTAAGAATATTTCACAGTAACAACAGGTTCACACGCTTGAGAAGAGAATTTTGTTGTTTTTAAGAATTGTTTCAATACCCAGAGGGTATTTATTCATATAACAATGCAATATTCAATTTTTTTTTAAGATGTGAGAATTTCGGGATTTCACGGTTAACAACAGCAAAACGAGGACTAAAACAAGCGTTTAATATAACAGGAGTGACCAGAAGCGTAATTTAAATAATGTTGAAAAAAGGGACGTTGTTTAAAATTACACCAAAATTCATTAAAAGTTTGTAGATGCCTAATTTGACATTTGTGGATAAAAAAAGGAAACTCAGGAAATATTTAATAGTTCCAGCAAATATCCATGTAGCTGTCTTAAGTCTTTTGTTTGCCTTAAGTCTCCGCCTCTGCTTTCGTTCCATATACCTGTTTCAGATTCATGATTTTTCTCACTGTCATGTACATGGAAAAAGAAAAAAAAACTACCTGTCTGATTGAAATATTTGAATCTTCTTACGTTTTATTTTTATATACCGTGTCAAATTGTATTCACAATCAAAGCCAGTTCAAAACAACAAAAAAAAACATACACAAACTATAAAATTTTTTATATTGAAGCAACAAGTGAATGACAGGATAATCGTCCTTTTCGCAAAACCTCACTTCTTTTTCTGGTCTTTTGTTGTTGGTATTTGTTTTCTTGCATACAATTTTATTCACTGCACGTTTGTTTCATTTATGTTTTTCTGTGTGTGTGTTTTTTTTTTTTGTTTTTGTTTAACAAAATAAATTATTTTTAAAGACCTTCTTTTGTTTTCTGCCGAGTTTTTTTTTCAATACAACATCCTCAATGAGCCAAATGTGAGAGTACTGCAAATAACTAAACGCTCTAAACAGACAGAAGAACGGATGGATGAATGGACAGACAGAGAAAACCCGCATTTCATTTCAATAAATTCACATGATCTGCGTTCACATTGCAGCAGGTTCAATTTTCAGTAACAGGTCGTTTTTTGAAATGTTGTTAAATGTTTTCGAACAACAATTTACGTGTGTATTTCATTATGGAGAATTTATGAATTGTCAGTTCATTATGGAGCGTGCATCCGTTTGAGTTGTATGATTTTTGTGAGAACAAGTGCACAGTTTGAAGTAAGTATTAAAAGATTATAACAAAAACTATATGTTTTGTTTACTTTTCGTGTGAATATTTTATTACAAAGAAAAAGGATGCAAAAAAATTTTACTGTTAAAAAATCTGGGAATAAGCAGGACTATTTCAAAGGGTAGAAATACATTTTTGTACACTTTTTTTTCGTATAATGAAACCAAAAAATATTTTTTAGAAGCCATCGACTTAATTTTTTCTTTTCTTGTAAATCAGTGATACAATACCTGCCTTATGTAAAAAATAAAGTTCACAATGGTTAACCAATACATTTAGACTAGCAAAAGTGTATGGGATTAATGTATTGGTTATCTAATGCATAAGACAATAAATTATCAATTGGTATTTACCTGATAAGCCAACAAAAAAATTAAATTTCGACTAGCTTAATTATTTAAAGCTTTATGGGTAGAGTTTGTAAGGAACCAAGACTTTCGATGGACGTAAAAAAATTGTCAATATTGGCTGAAGCTTAAAACTGGCAGATGGCTAAGATATCACAATCAGCACATGCCACTACTGGTGCCTTTTTTCTTTAATATTAATAGCCTTCAGGAATATTCCCCATGATAACCTTGAACACATCTATTAAATAAATGGAAATTTTTTTATTATAGCTGTTTTTGGGAATACTATTATTTTTTAAAAGATTTTGTTTGTTGTGCTTAATTCCCTTTTTAAATAATTGATAAAAAATACTAAAATTTATTGTTTGAGGATAAGCTGTTTCTATCCGCATTTCACTGGTTGCTTAGGCCAGATCATCAGGAATAAATAATAATTTTAGAAAAGCCAAAGATATCAGCAAACAAGACTACAGAGGGAATGAGAATTACATACAAACACTCAAAAAGCCTTTTTTGCAAAGATATCAAAGCTTAAACAAAATACCAAACAATAAATCAGTGATAAGTTTGTCTTTTCTTACATTCCCCATATAATTATTTGGAATTCTCCCAACTTTAATTGTAGTTGTAAGTGGGTAAAGAAAAAACACATTAAAAACAAAAACAAAGTGCTTTTATTGATTTCGCAAGAAATCAAAATAAAAACAATTTGCCAGTTCAGTTTTTTATGCACGTGCACTTGCAAAAATTTATTATCAAAGTTGTTTTTGGGAATACTATTATTTATTAAAAGATTTTGTATGTTGTGCTTAATTCCCTTTTTTTTAATAATTAATAAAAATAATACTGAAATTTATTTTTGGAGGATAAGCTGTTCCTTTGCGCATTTCACTGGTTGCTTAGGCCAGATTCTTGCGAAAACAATAAAAGCACTTTGTATTTGTTTTTAATATGTTATATCTTTTTGTTCAAGTAGTTGAGTTAAATACATTCAATTTATAAAGTATCACTATCCAGTGTGACACAAAGAATGCTGACGAAGGCCGTAGCGGGCCAGCATTACATTCTGCTGGTGTCTTATAATTGTAAATTTTTCTGTACATACAATATACTTCATTGCTATCCAACGGATGGCTAAGGTAAAATGTAACAAGAAAATACAAGATAATAGTCTGGTAGTGTAT
The DNA here is from genome assembly GCA_943735925.1 of Pollenia amentaria. Taxonomy (NCBI): domain Eukaryota; kingdom Metazoa; phylum Arthropoda; class Insecta; order Diptera; family Polleniidae; genus Pollenia; species Pollenia amentaria. The sequence goes on along the minus strand of OX031007.1, from coordinate 176,894,721 downwards.
AAAGTCATTTCTAATAAATTTAAGGAATAGAACTATTACAAAAAGCTTTATAAAATACATAACTGAAATTTAACTCATAGAATAAATTCGAAAAATAAAAAAAATGTTGAATATAATAAAGTTGCTTATGAAAAGAAATATTTTTATTTATAAATTTCTTAATTCGCAATTAACTTAATTTAAGCAGAATCTATATATATATAAATCTATAGATATGGAACTGTTTCATTTTGGTCCGAACCATTATATTTGATATTGAATTGCAGTTCAAATATTGAGCTTTGGCATGTTTCATAATAATTGTTACAAAGATTTTAATGTCTAGAATAGGATTTAGTCAAAAAAACAAAAAACTCAAAACGGGAAATTGTTGCGTTTCATTATGGACCTCCTCAATTATTATAAATATAACAGCAACTATTATTATAGATATATTGATAGATCTTTAGTTTTTATCAAACTTGAAACAGTTTCTACGTGTAAACGATTTTTTTTCTTTGCTTTTTGCATTTAAAACGTTCGTTCACGTTTTAAACGCACGTATTGCTGAGGCAATACGATATATTTTTTCAACAATTGGAATACTTTCAGTTTTTAAATGCTTTATTTTTGGAATATACACTAGTGCACGGAATTGGGAATTGGAATTGCCATAGCTTTCTTTATCGTTTGAAAATAACATTATGTAATAATATTGGTATTATGCTATTGATTTTCCCGGAAACAATATTTTCGGGAGTGAAGCGGCGTATCATTTGATATTTTATCTTCAAAACAAAATTAAGTTCTTAATGGTTCGTGAAATCTCAAATAAATTGATTTTGCATTTTATTTCAATTTATAAACAAATTTCTTGTTAACTTTGCATGTTTCTAAAAGTATTTCAGATCGAGTTCCCCAAAATAAATTTTATTTAAAGGTAAATTGTTTTCGTTTAAATTAAAATTTTCCACTGATATATTATACAATGCATCCATTTTTATAAAATTTCTTGCCACTTGCAAAAACAAATATTCCATTCTGGATACCAAAATGTGAATCCAGGCGTCCTCGCTTTGCATTTCAATTTTAATGTCGTTAATTTTTTTAATAATATTGCAAAAATACGAAATATATTTTTGTTACAGGTTTTGAAATTTCTGTTCCAATGAATTGAATTCTTTCACTTTAATGGCCGCTTTCAAAATTATTTAAATTTAAATAATATGTCAGCGGCTCCCTTTGTTCTAAAAATCTTTCAACAACAGCCTGTCTAGAAAGCCATCTGGTTTGTGAATGCCTTAATAATACAAGGTAGTGGTGTTTCTATTACCAACAAGATACATGTTGCAACAAACATATGATTCAAAAGTCTGCTATCGAAATGATCACATCACATAGTTTAAGTTTAGTGCTGAGTTGAGAATGCTGCTTACATATTAAATGTTAAAAAGCGCAAAGGATAAAAATAGTACCAAAAACAACACGGGGTACTGCGGTATTTTTGATATGAAAAACTGCTGAAATTAATACTAAAGTACTGAATTTTTCAACATTGCGGAGAACTGTCAATTTACGTTCTTAATTTGTGTTCTCATTTACTGTATTTTGTGTACACGAACGAAATTTAGTAAAATGCAGCAAAGTTCATTAAAAAAAAAATTTGAAAACTTTTGGGTCCTCATACGCCCCTTTTATTGTTATAAAAAGGTATTAATTGCCTTTTTTGTTTATGTGAGGAAATATTATAACTTGTTCATTAGGCCTATAAATTTGTTGGTTGTCATTCTCCCAAGGGTCTGTCTTACGGTCAATATTGTTTTGATAGTAAAAAGCATTATTTACTTTAATTTGGTGAAAAAACTAGAGGCGCCAAAAGCGATTTCTAAAATGTATTTAATATTTTTTTTTATTATATTAATTTTTTTTAAATAACCCTATACAAAAATTATTACTAATCATATTAATAATTTTTTTGAATGTGCTTCTACGAGTTGTATTTCAATTGTTAAAGCTTTTTACAATAGTCTTATTCCCTCAATATTTCACATAGTTTTTTGCTTAAGCCAACCTTTGGTTAACATTGAAGCTATAGATATGTACTTACACTTAGGAATGACTTTAAACACTACCAGAATATCTTCTATCTTCTTGTTACATGTTTTTACTTTAGCTATCATTTGGTTAGCAATGACGTAAATTTTGTATGTACAGAAAATTTAAGAATTATCAGACAATAGCATATGATTTAATCGGGCTTTTTCTTTAATCGGTTAATCGCTCCTTTAATTAACCGAGGTTTTCTTTAATCGGTTAATAGTCGGTTAATTGTGTATTTGATCGGTTAAGCGATTAATAAAGTTTTTTTTTAAATTAAGTAATTTTAATAATTAACAATGCATAATTTATTACTTATTTGGAGTTTATTAGTAAAAAAAACAAGTTTATTAGTAAAAAAAATAACATAACAAATATAACAGTTCTTGAACTAAATCGAGCAAACAAAAAATAATTCATAAATATATAATACATATTTTTGAATAAATACATATATATAATTAAAAAATAAACTGTAAGATAATCTTATTAGTTATTTCAATAGTTTAAGGACCCCTTAAAAAATAATATTTTAGAAAAATAATTTGGTTTAGATTTTAAGCGATTATTTTCTTTAGTTTTGATAAAACTTGACTTGGAAAAATTCTTTCACTTATCGTTGATGTTGGAGAAATCGAAAGCAACCCATAATACTGAATATTTAATTTCTCAGTCCTTTTCCTGGATTTCACTTAAAACATAAAATGTTCCATTATGTCATTTGTGTCATGTTTTATTTTATTTTTAATTTTTAGCACTTCGAGTTGTTTCGGTCAATTCTGTCAAAAGATTGATATGAGAAGAAACAAATAACTAAACACATACATACAAAAAGTATGTGAAACAAAAAGATATTGGCAGCAAACACTTATTTTAAATGAAGAAGACATACTGTTTGTATGAAAAAAAAATATATATAAACACACTTTTTTGCTATATTAGACAAAACAAATAATTTAAAGCACAAAAACATGTGCTTTATTATAACACAGGGTGGGTGATGAATTTGCATGAATTTTACTACATAAAGAAACCGGAATAGCTTTTTTGTAATGCATTTAATTTGTTCAATCTGGTTTTTCATTTGAAAGCTCATTGAATTGTATTAAAAATACTTTAATTAGTCTTAAAGATAATTAACTTAAAATGCCCGCCATTAGGTCAGGCGACCTGAGAGGCCCACGGAAGGTTGAGTTTCTGGAAAAGAGCCTGTTAGGAAATTTTGTGCATAACTCGGCCATAACCGGATAAGCTATGTGTGCAGTTGCATCCTCTTGGTGATACAGATGCAGAGTCGAAAGGAATTCTCTTTTGGCGTAGTTCCCGATAGAAAATTCTCTAGTTACGGTCTCTAGTAACCGTAAACGCTGTGGCCGTTTTATTCAAAGAAGTATAGCCCCACTATAAAGCGTGAAGAAACTGCACACCCCGCTGTGACGGAAGTTGAATGCAATTCCCTCTCATTCAGTATTTCAGAATTGAACCACTCCATAAGTGTTAATTTTGTTTGTTTACGTTGCCTTTCAGATCAAGTTTTCGTTTGGTAGCGGCTTTCATCAGCTACCCTTTACTACAAAAAATTAAAAATTTCGTTACGTCGGTTAATCGGTTAATCGACTGAAATTAACCGGTTTAACCGTTAATCGAAAAAAGGCAATTTTAAATGAAATTAATACCCTAATATCTACACAAAAATACCCTTAACACAATATATACTTCATTAAAATCGGTGGACGATAAGATACTTAAAAATCAACTACAAAATTGTTCCCGTATTTATATATGATTAAACACTTCATGGAGTTTTGAGCGTATTATTTGTTAACGATAGCGAAAAACTAAAAATGCAGTTCTTAATATTGAAAAAAAATAAACAGGATTAACAAATTTATGATGACCTTTCTATATTGGACAAAACTGAACCACAAAGGCCACGTGCTTTTTTTTTTAATTTGAAACATGATAAGGGTTAATCCAAAACTTAAAAGATCTTGTACTGCCAATATTAAAATATATTCAATATTAAAAAAACATACTAAATAAAATAGAACAAAATTTGTTTCTATTATTAACTTTAACCCATTAGCGCGTAAATTTTATTTTGCTATTTTTGAAAAATATAATTCTATTCATTCATTCATTTTCATTAATTTAAATAATATTTACAATTACATCTCGAAGTTCTATGCAAATAGTTAAATAGCCAATCCCACGATGTCACACGTAAACGTTCGCATAGAAAATTACATTCAAAACAAAAACAATTTTAAGAATTTGTTTTTGTTTTAAATTTAATTTTCTATGCGAACGTTAACGTGTGACATCGTGGGATTGGCTATAAGTTTTAGTACGTTTTCTTCTTTAAAATTTATAGTTATATACACATTTTTATTATTAGGTTGTAGGGAAAAATTTAAAAAACTTATTATTATATTAAATATTTTCTAAATTTTAATAAGAACATCTACAAACTGATTACTAACTAATAAGGGTAATGCTGACTCATTAATATAGGGGATTTCCGATCCAGAACATCTTTCATAAAAATTTGTAGTGAGCTTACTGATTCTTTATATAACTAGATCAGTTTCAAAAATTGTATGAAGTCGCACTGTTGAGTACATAGAAAAAAGTGTTTTATCAATTAAAAAAAAAATGGTTTAAAACGTATTTAAATTTAATTAGTGTGATAATTTAATAAATTATTTTTTTAGTTGAAAAAAAATTAAAAATTTAGTTTTGATATAATTAACATTTTAGTTTTTATGAAATAAATTTTCAATTAATATTTTAATTAAATAACAAAAAATCTTAATTGACTTTTTTCGTTTAAAATAAAATCATTTAAACATGTAGAATTGTTGTTAGGAATTGTCAAAATTATTTGAATAAATTAACACATTGTTTAAAATGGCAAAGTTTTTTGATCACTTTTTTAATTAAAATTAAAAATATCATTTATTGAAAATATTTTTTCAAAATTTTAAAATTTTTAGTAATCATTTTGGTAATAGGTGCAAAATCAACAACTTCCCAGCAAAAACTTTACTTACCTGGTAAGTTAGCAAGTATTATTGGAGAAATATTAACACTACTTATTTTTCGACTGAATAACTACTTATTTTTGTTCGAGTTGTCCACAGAATTCAGTAGTTACAATACACTTACTAGAAGTCACAAAATATCTAATTATTATTTAACTACCAGTAAGTTGAATTGTAAGTACTTACAATATACTTACTAGAAGGCAAAAAATATTTAGTTTTTATTTAATTAGCACTAGTTAATAAGGCTAATAAGTAGTTATGGAGCTAGTTACCAGTAAGTAAATATTTAGTACTGAAAACAAGACAACTAAAATTTTCATAACTGCAAATAATAGCAATGAAAAGTACTTACTGAGGTCATTACTAGCAAGTACTTATTGAGGTTTTCAGAATAATGACAATTGTAATGACAACTACTTACCAGGTAACGTATGAAATAACTACGACCTATTACCCAAATTCAAAAAGTTTTTCCTGGGTTGTTTGCTTGATATTAAGAATTTGGAATAAATTTAGTGATTGGAGAAATTTAATAATTTTTTCTGTGTAGTGCCAAGGAAAATTGTATATAAGTTTTAATAGTTTATTTTGTGACGATGCCTTTTCTATCAGTGTAGTACTATTCCGATTGACATTTGATGATTAAAGTTTTTGATTAACAAATTTCTGATTCGTACCATCGCTTTAATAATTGTATAGGTACAGTTCTCAAATGCGAACATTGGACGCTAATGGGTTAGTGTGAGTTAAAAATACTTTTTTATTAAGGATTCACTAAAATGTTTCTTTGATATTAGCTACGAGTTTTTTTTAGCTAAAAAACATCTTGCTATAAAAATACCGGAAAACGTATAGAAACGTTTTCAAAATAGATATAATATAATTTATATAATAAATCAGAACTTAAGTTCCTTAAACAACAGATCTATCAATCAAGTAAGTGGCTTTTAAATTCTGATTACTTAAATATCTCGTTACTGTGTCTACTCCAATTTGTAAATGTTACTTTAATAAAGTTTTTTTTTCATTTTTTAAATTAAATAATTGTATATGTTTCCAATGAGTTGGCAAATTTTAAACAATAAGACTAAAATTGATTGATGGTTATAATTTAGAACAAAATATCTCCACCTGTTGACAACTTGAAAAGAAATCACAAAAATCGCAAAAAAAAACACTTGTTTCAACACTCATAACCAACCATTATTGAACAACAATATGACCATTAAAATAGATTAATGAAATAAAGGCATTTTAAGATGACATAACAAAATGTACAAAAATATGTTGAAAAAAATTACTACTTTTTGTTAAATTGTAACACTGAGTTTCAAAATCCGTTTTCTTGTTCAACAAAAACCAATTCGGCACTTTTTTGTGGTTCTTTTTCTGTTTTGTTTATGACTCATTTAAAAAAAAAAAAAAAAAAAAAAAAAAAGAATTGTTGACATTTTATGTCATTTATGATTTTATTAATATTATGAAAAAGCCGACAACCATTTAACAACATGACAGAATTCAAGACATGCTCTTCAACAAGAGCAAAATTAAAAACAATATTAACTATATACGTTTTATAATAAACTAAATTTTTTTTTTATAAAAAAAATGAGACAGATCATTCTGTTTTTCTTAAACAAGAAGCCAACAATGTAATAAAAATGTTAAATATGAGTCTAAATTGCGGTTTATATCATATTTTTTATTTTGTTTGTCTTGTTGATTAAAACGAAATCTTACGTTCATGACTGTCAGTAACTGAATTGTTTTTTTAACGTTGAAAATCATATCTTGTGAGTTTTTTGGCCTTTTATGAGAGCAGGTTAATTGTTACACATCATTCTTGGTTAAACCGTTTTGCCCATTTAAACTTGTCAGTTTTTGTTTTGCAATTATTTAAAATTTTCTTGTTTCTGTTTATCTTTGGATCTGGTATTTTTGCGCCTGAAAAATAAATTCTTTTATTTTTTTTGTGGAGCTTGGATTTTTTTTAATCCATTTATTTAAAAATGTAATTAATTTTTTGTTCGGGCTAATTTAATTTCATAATTTCATTTTATGATTTTGTGTTAAATTTGAAGATTAAAATATCTTCAAACGTCAAAGAAAAAACAAAAAATATTCGGAGGAGAATTTTGGAAGAATTTCTTGTACAGGGTGTCTGGTAGCAGATTTATATTTTCAAACTTAAATAAAAAACGTAATAATCGACACAAGGTCTTATTAAGAGCATTGAACGATAGAATGTAAATGCGGATTTTATTTCTTAAAGAGTATGACATCCAGATGTCTTCGAGTCAAGCACTCTATTAAAAACGGAGCCTTGTGTTCTGCGCCACCCGCTGCAGTTAACTTGGTTCAATTGAGCTGATTTCTCGACGAATATTTTCCTTTAAAGCTACAAAAGATTGGGGATTGCCATTATTAGCCCTCTCTTTAAGGTAGCCCCATACAAAAGAATTAGATCGGGCGACCTCGGTGGCCATGGAATTTTCCCAAAGCGGCTGATCAGTTTTTGGGGGAATTTTACCCGAAGCGAATTCATAGAAGCTCTGGTTGTGTGTGCAGTCGACCCATCCTGTTGAAACCACGTGTGCGAAGAGTACGATGAATGAGCTCGCAAGTTTGGTAAAAAGAATTCCCTAATCATTTTCGAGAAAAAAATGGTCCAATTATCTCATGCGTTGATAAGGCACACCAAACAGTTACCCTGGGGCAATGCAATGGTTTTTGATCAAAGTCACTTTCTTTCAGTTCTTGACCGATTTGAATTTTTAAAGGATGGAACTTCAGATCCTTTTTAAAATTTCTTGAATAATCGCTGTTGAAAGTTCCAGTGAGGCTACTCTTTTTCGTATTGAAAGTCGCAAATTTTCACGTAAACTGCTTTTAACCAGTTCAATGTTTTCGGGAGTCCTTGAAGATCGACTGGCCACTGACCGTGGGAAATTCATAGCCGAAGCTGTTGCGCGGAATCTCTGCACCCACGAACGAATTAAATTTACACTCGGTGTATCACGTATTCGCCGAATATCAAACTTTGAATAAAATTGTCGACGAAAAATTACGCAAAAATCATTACTCTTAAAAAATGGCAAATTTATATTTTTAATGGAAAATTTGTTTGAATATCTCATTGACATATCTCATTGTATGATGTATATACAAAAAGGAGCCATTTGGTACCAATTTAATGCAACCATGTCTTGGAAAACGAATTCGAGTGAAATTGAAATCGCACCAATTTTGAAAACGATCCTGTGTTCAAAGTTAAAAAGAGATTTTCTTTTATATACGTCAGACTGTGAGGACCACTTATCTTTCTTTACCAGAACTAGTCTTTAAATCAGGGCACGCTACGTTAAATTTTTTTAAAAAAACTTATTAAACATCTCCATCGATTTCAATTTCACTCGAATTCGATTTCCAGAACATGGCCGATGGTAATATTGATATCATAAGCCTTAACAATTTTTTTTAAAAAATTTGGCTTGTGTATAGAGTTCATTGAGGTCATTGAGGTAATTTATTATTAAAAGATTTTGTTTGTTGTGCTTAATTCCCTTTTTTAATAATTGATAAAAATACTGAAATTTATTGTTGGAGGATAAGCTGTTCCTATGCGCATTTCACTGGTTGCTTAGGCCAGATCGTCAGGAAACGTTCTCCTAAATAATTTTAGAAAAGCCAAAGCTATCAGCAAACAAAACTACAGAAGGAATGAGAATTACCTACAATACCCTCAAAAAGTTTTATTTGCAACGATATCAAAGCTTAAACAAAATACCAAACAATAAAACAGTGATAAGTTTTTATCTTTTCTTACATTAAGCACAACAAACAAAATCTTTTAATAAATATTTGTATTCCCAAAAACAACTTTGATAGTAATTTATTATATTTAAAAAAGTAAGAAAATATAACCATTCTAGCCCATCTTATATGAGAACAATGGTCAATTATTGGCGTTCTTAAAACAATTTTGATTAAAATTAATTTAAAAATTGGGTATCATTACTAAAATGTTTAAGAAACTTTTTCAGTTCAAAGAAATTTACAAATTCATATATCGTCGGTTGATAATTTAAATGTCGTATGTGGATTTTTTCCGGTTTTGAGTTAAGATCGATTCCTTAGGTTTTCCGACTTCATTTGACGTTATCAGTTTTTCGATACCTCATACGGTTTTCGAGATATGGGGTGTTGAGTTTGTCGTATGTGGTATTTGCTGAAGCAATTTTCAAATTTGATGTGTTCAAGCTCAATTTACTCGAAACTATCGGAATCCACATACGACAATTAAATTATCAGCCGACGATATATATTTTCTCCTCAACTTTTTGCCCACATTACGTTTGGGGGTCTCTTAAAAACAAAATTAATTTCTCAGAATCGCGTATTCTAAAAATATTTAATTGATTCGAAAATTTAAAAAATTTAATAAAATATTATATAAAATTTTGTCAAATCATTAAAAGAAAAAATTCAGCAAAAAATGAGAGCAATTCGCACTGAAATATTGTTATACTCTCCACCACTAGTTGTAAAGAGAATTAACAAAGTTTGTCATTCCGTGTGAAGCTTTCTGGAAATTTATCTTATGCCCCTTAAAGTATATATATTCTCTTAGTCGATTAAGCGATATACTTCTGTCAGTCCGAACGATTAAAAAAACGAATAGTTTTCATGACAAATTGTTAAAGGCTATAGTTTGGGATTTATATCCAGTACAATAAGATCAGTATGAAAAGAAGTTTAAACCCAAATATAGAACAACCACTCTAAAAAATGGATATTTTTATTACAAAAATTCATTATTTACCATATGCCCCATATAAAGCGTACTTATGGATTAGACTTTACAACGCCTAAAACCGTAACTAAATTACCATATTATAAAGTCAGTTTTAATAAAGATTGGTTCATAATTTAAAGATTCCATATAAAGACCACCCCTGAAATATTATTCTTCTTGGTGGAGGGCATCCAATATTGGACACAGAAGAATATGTATAGCACCTTTACTTGTTTTCAATTTCATTAAAACCATATAAAATTCATGGTTTTTTTTAAATGTACAATTAAAAGAATTAAAAGCTTTGGGAAATAGATCTGTTACTTTTGAATGGCTAGATCGACATATATAAAATTTAAAACAATTAAGTAGAGAAAATTTTTTTCTAATATTTAAATTTTTTTCTTTCTTCTATTTGAGGTTTTTTTTACAACTTTTTACTCCATTTAAAAATTATGTTAATTAAAAATTTAATCATTACATGTACTTACATATAATTAAGCTGATAATGAAAAGCCAGATGAATGTGATTAACTCCTAACTACACTATATAATAATGTTTATATAATGTTCATTTTATTTGAACATTAAATATACGAATACAAATAAAACAATTTAGTAAAGGTAAAAAAGTCACCACGGGGTTAAAATTTAACTGCAAAATTTAGAGGTTGCCGATGATCTGCAGGTTTTAATTATTGCACCCATTGCACCTTATTTGGGAATAACAGTAAATCTTTTCTTAAAAATCCGCCGTAGAGACGTAAGAGCCATTCCTAGCTGAGCAGAACGTCTTCTAGTAGTTGTTAAGACTTTGCTCTACACGCTTAATATTTTCCGTAATACGAATTAAACTTGGTCTACCAGTTCGAGGCAAATCTTTTACGGTGCCATGTTGGTGGTGAAGATGAACTTAGCAACGAATCATTGCTACAGAGACCGATATGCTCTTTGCGTTAAAATAATTGATTGCTAATTTAAATAATAAGATTCGGGTTCTTTGTGCAGTTGTGAATCTCGCCATTATTTATTCTCCAAGTGTTATGTATATAATCTGAAAAAAAAAAAAATATATAAATATATATAAAAACGAAAGTCCTTTCCAAGTCATCGTGTTTTCCAAAGACAGGCGGAGAGCCAGACCGACACGTGGACGGACACGCAGACAGAACAACGGAGAAACAAAACAATATAGCTAAATCGATGTACTTTATGGAATATTTGTTGATTTTACACACGAAATGCCAAACTTAATATTCCCGCATAAACCAATTGCGGTAATAGTAGGCTTAATAATGCTCAAATCCTATAAAAATTATGGCGAATAATAATATTCATCTTCTATTGTAAAGTTGCTTCGTGTAAATGTAAATGTTTTTGTTACTACTGTTAGTCCACCCCGGGGGTTTGTAGCTATTGTCTGAGAGATATTTAACATTTTAATGTTACATCGTCCTAGGAAATCAGGTGCAGTAAATGGCTGGCATTCGGCAAAAATCCAAAATTTACTTTACAATCACTTGCGATCGCGGCTGACCAGAGATCCTAACTGATACCGCGGGAGTGAGTAGCCCTGTTTAGTTGGCAGCGGACTGACTGTTGGTTGAGGCATACATGGTCTTGCGGAAAATACTTTCTGTCTTTCAGGGAGATTGCCTTTGCGAACGTTTGGTTTTCCGTTGAAAAAATACTTTTGAAGATAACGTGATGGTTGTGGTTGGGGCTGGTAATTCACTACTTGTGGGACAGCTTGGCCTGAGAATAATCTCAAGTTAATATCAATACTCTATAGATGCTACTAGCATTTTTTAAAAGCAGGGCAGGCTAGATAGCTCTAGCTCCGAAATAATAGCCAAAAGTTTCTGCCGGTTGGTAAACTCATTATTTTCTTATATCCATCTAAATCTTTTCCACATTAGCTATTTTCCTTAAGGTCTTTTGAAGGGAGAGCCAACATCCAAGAGAAATTACAGAAAAACCTATAAGTACAAGTGCATTTTACATAAAATTCATTGGGCCGACTAAATTCTCAATATCAACATTTATATGAGACTAAAATTTACGAAAAGGTTTTCCGAAAGTCGGGCTATGATCCATTATAGCCAAAAGTGATCTTGTAAATATATGCATGAATAAATATATCCATTAAGTCGCAATATAATTTGTCGCATTGCGGCTTAAAAAATTTTTGATAAGTATGGATCAATGACTTTACCATTTGGATAAATATACAGAAAAAACTCTTACTTAATTTAAGTTTCTTCTACTTATTTTTAGTACGAGTAGTACTTAAAAACATGGGATAACTTTCGAATACCAATATGCATGCATGCGCTTGTGTTTGTAAAATTTTGTTCTAGAAACAACTAGAAACAACAAATTGGGTAAAAAATCGTTTGTTTTGTATATAGACACCAACAACGTTAAAAGAGAAAAACCAATTGTTTAAAAAGTAAACTAAGAAGCAAAAATTATTGAATGCTATTTGAATCTGGAAATTATTTCTTTTCATAAGCTGTTTTATTATATTCAACACTTTTATTTTTTAAATAATAATAATAGTCTGGTAGTGTATAAAGTCATTCCTTATAATTTAAGGAATAGAACTATTACAAAAAGCTTTATAAAATACATAACTGAAATTTAGCTCATAGAATAAATTCGAAAAATAAAAAGTGTTGAACCGAATTCCATTTGTTAAAATCATTTAGTAAAATACACCAAATTTCAAAGTAGAATGATTACGAAAACCATATCGGGCATGCTGCTGGTGTCTTATAATTGAGAGTTCTTCTATAAACAAAGGGCGGAATACAAACATGCAAACATGTGTAGCGGGCAAGTAAATAATAATATGGTATCTATCTCTGGTTCCATGGGGTAAGTGTTTAGGTAAGAATCAATCTAATCTCACTTTCGAATTATTGCAGCAGATCAAGCACAGTTTGAGATTAACTTATAACTCACTGTTACTTAAGTCAATCCGACTTTCGGCTTAGTTTAAATACGGGGCACTTGAATAATCCGTACTTGAATCAAACATTCTGTTCTTGATTTAAGGAAATCCGTCCTTTCCGTACTACTGACATCGCTTTGGCTTGTTTTAAGTACGGATGGATTGAATTTTCTTTTCAGCGTACCAATACCTTACTACCTAAAAGAAATTTCGTAAAAATTTCATCTAATGCCATAATTCAAACACCAAAGAAAAAAACCGTTCACTTTATTTTGAAAGTAACTAGCCCACACTTGAACAGACAAAATATTTGTCAAAAAATTACTTGTCTTTGCAAAATTTATTTGTTCATATTGCCACCCGCTTCGTTACAGGTGGTCTATTATTTGTTGCCTTAAAAATTTGCAGTCATATGAAGAGAAAATTATTATAGACTAATTGTTTATTTTTGTTAGTTTTGACTGTATGTTTAAACCCAAAAAACTAATATATATTTTATTTTTAGGTACAAAAATAAATAGTGAAAGCATAATCCTATTAGCAAAATGATGTAAAGAAAACACCACAACATATAATTTGTTGCCATGATTAATACTTTACAAATAATAATAATAATAATTAAGATTGAAATATTTCTGATGTTTTGGGTAGGTCAAAAATCGTTTATAGATTTTTTTGTGTCAAATGCGGGTATTACAAAAAACAAAACTATTAAAAGCAAATTGAAAGTGAAATCAAGTTAGAAACTATATTTGGCTGTGCCGAATCTTTGTTACTCTCCACCAAAAAAAAATTATTTTTCGGGAATGGACATTAGATAGGATTTGTGATAAATTTTAAAATTCTAATTTTTAAATTCTAACATCAAAATTTTAATTTTTACGTCCATGTTCTGGAAATGGTAATCGAGTAAAATTGAAATCGAACAAACATTTTCAGTTAATTTTTTTTTAAAAATTACGGTTGTTTTTTATGATTTTTAGAGTAATTCATATAAATATAAGTGGTACTCAAAATATGAGGTATATAAGACGCAAAGTTTATATAAACCTTTAAAATAGGATCGTTTTGAAAATATGTTCGATTTAAATTTTACTCGAATTCGATTCCCAGCACGTGGCTGATTTACAATTATTTTAAGCCAGATTATTTGGCAGTATTATTATTACCTGTTGCGGTTTTAGGCGAACTAAAGTGTATTCCAACAGTGGGCTTCATATGGAATCTATGGTAAATTATGGATCGATCATCACAAACTTTTTAGTTAGATTTCTAGTCCTCAATCCTACTAGCATCACTTCATGTGGTACCAAAGTGATTTTGAGAGGGGCGTTTATATGGGACCTATAGTTAATTATGAGCCGATCATCATGACAATTGGTAATCCATTTTCGAATGATATTGAAAGAATAATTGATAAAAAAAAAATTATTTTACAAATGGCGATAACAAAATATTATTACAATAAAGATATTTTGTTTGAATCTTAAACATATTAAGAGTTCACATATAGAAAGTTATCATGTTATAGCTATTAAATATCATTAAATGGTTGTGAGGAATATAATATGTTTTCAAAGTTATCATTATTTAGTTGTAATAAAAATGATTATTTTTCAGTAAACCATACTTAAATTTATAATTACGATAAACATTGACATGTTTACAGTAATTATAAAATTGTTGATATTAAATAAAAATAACAATATTTTGTGTACGACAACAACATTTTGTAACAATAAACTTAGTGTAGTTGCCGCAACCATGCCCAACCATATTTTTTCTCTGCGTGTATGATATCTTTTTTTTATGTAAAATAAAAAGTGAACCAAAATGGTCCCTGACCTAAGATTTGTTATTTGCAACCTAGAAGCAGGGTTATTTGTGCATTTAGATAAACAGACTTTTTTATACTTGTGTTAATATATCACATACAACATATTCTTGGAATACGCTGAGCAATTGAATCTTTTGGCATTTTTAAAAACAAATTTCTTTTTTTAGACATCATTTTAAGATTTTTTTTTTTTTTTTTTTTTTGGTATTGACGTTTCTTACAAACTGGTACAAAGTGTTTAAAATTATACAAAAGTTAAAAAGGGGCTTCATGCTATAAGTCTCATAAATTTGTCCATTTACAAAAATGGCAATTTTAAGAAATTCCATGAAAACCGCTGGTATAAAAAATATACATTTTTAGAGAAATTGGTCCACATTTGGGTATACTTTAATGCTAGTCCTACTGCACCAATAGTGCTGCTTAGGTAAAATATAAACAATTTGAAATTTGTTAAGTCGTTTGAAAGTGAACGTTCAACAGACAAACATACGAACATGGCAGAATATACTCTGTAAGGTCTAGGATAAAAATATATTAATGTTACAAACGGCATGACAATCCTAATATTCATTTATTCAATATCCGCCTTGGTAAAGGGCATAACAATATGCTTAAATTGATTTAAAACTAAGTTTGTACTTAAAACAAGTAAAATTGTTTTATTCGGCAGTGCCGAATTTTATATACCTATTGAAAAGCAAATAGTTTTTAGCTCTAGCTATCTTTCTAAAATTGTTATTCCGAGACCATATTTATATTAGCGTTATGTGGAATAATACGTCGATTTCGTTGATTGTCCATACAAAACAATCTAGCTTTTTTGTATGCACAATATCATACCAAAAACCATAACTCGGAAAGACACTTTAATGGATTTCTTTCGAATGCTTAGTACTGCTTATATTTAAGAAATATCTGAGCCAAGTTTGGTCTTCCTATCTCATATTGTATGGGTGAATTTATACCATAAACGCTATTTTGGGAAAAAAAGAAGTGGTTTGTGTATAACTTGTTCTATTATAAACCGATCTACTACTAGTATTCTCTTTAGTTCTTATAAGGTGAAACTGAGAAAAAATAAGTTTCATTGATTATAAAAAGAGTATTAAAATCAAAGGTTTATGTGTAAATATTTCTGGCTAAAAATTAGAAGCAATCGTGGTTTTGTGCTCATATATTATCCGTACTAGCCCAGCAAAAATGCTTACTTTATCGCAGAATTGCTTTCAAGATGCTATAAATTAACCTTTATGTACTAGGGATCGAAAGCTTACGTTGCACAGTGTAGCCATTGTAGGGAGACAAAATTAATTATCTTGGAAAAAAATTAAACTAGACTTATGAATTTTGGTACAAGGTGTCACTAGGCTACAATGTACCATAGTCAAAAAAATGAGCGAAATTGGATCACTGCCACGCCCACCTCCGATATAACTGCAAAAATTTATATCTGATTTTATTCGCATTGGCTTATCAAAAAGTAAAAAAGCGGCGAGTATGCATGAGAATGTTTAAAATAAATAATAAAGGGGTAGAAGTAATAATAAGTGTTTAATTTTTCTTCATTAATTTTAAAATAAGAATATATTTTATATGTACATATAAATTAAAGTAAGAATAAAATGTTAAAATGAATGGTTTTCTTCTGGCATTTCTGGAGATTGCAATAAATGTAGTACTTCAGTACTTCCACAAATATGGTTTACGGAACGGCCAAGCCTTTCATTTTCGGGTGTTTTAAGCCATATATCAAACATTTCGTGGTATGTGGTATTATCACTCATTATATGTTTCTTTTTTTATCGGCAAATCTTTTTTTTTTTGTGCCTTAAATTAGGTACTTCAGACGTTCGTTTAAAACTAATTTGGTTTTGAAGCGTTATGAAGAAAATAAATTATCGATTATAGAATTTAGGTTTTTTTTCTTAACTTAACGAAAAGAGTAATTGTTTAAATGAAAAAGCACTAAAAGAATTTTTCAGTTCTAAAATTAAATTCTAATGATATTAACAGCGAAGAAGTTGAGCTTCCAAACAAAAACAGAATCGTTAAAAAATTCCATTCCAATAATAGTTACACGCTTTTAAAAATTAGCAATTTTATGTAGGTATTTTTGTTGTTTTTAATTCACTCAAAAATATTCAAGTTTAAAGTAACGTTATATTGTTACCCCCGTATTCATAAACGATTATTAAATTTAACATACGTTTATTAAGGAAAATTTTCATAGACAATTTGTTTTGTAAACCTTTATTAAATATAAAATATTTTTATGAATACAGGCATTATTGTTTACAAATTAAGCAAAGTTTTTGCATATTCTTATTTTATAACAAGTGCTCTGTTATATTTGATAAATATATTTACTCAAATTTAAACTCAAAAACACGACTTTTGTCTAGCAAAATCTTACACTGTGCGTTCGCGGCCGGAACACTACATTTGTAATAATATTAGTTTTGTAGTACTTTATCTCTTTAAACAAGTTAAAAATGTTTTTATAATTTTCTATTGATTTTATTTTTATGAAAACTCGAAGATTTTGGTCCATTTTCTTCCGAGTGTTTGAGATAGGTGCTGCTTTATCATCCAGTAGTCGAGCCGCTCTAGTACGCTGGCTATCAAAACGAATAAATTGAAGTATTTGTTTAAATCGAGATTTTGACATTGCAGCACGGTAGAAGCATTTACTCCATAACACATATATTTCATCGTCGTTTGATTTGTTTACACCATAAAAAAAGGCCAATAAAAGCTCTCATTTCAATATATGTAAAATTAGTCAACACTTTTTTTTTTTGCTTTTGCGTTTTTGTCATTCAAAATTCGAAATGTTGTCTATGCTTTTTGTATAGTATTAAATAAAATTAGTTCGAGCATTGCTTTTTTCGATTTGATTGAGTCGGTAAATGAGAAAAAATATAAAAAAATTAGAATCAAAAAAGTAACGTACGCTTTGTCTTTGCTCTATTGTTTTTTGATAAGATGTTAGCACTTTGATGTGCTATCAGCATACACGTGATGCAAAGAATTCTTTTCTCATCAACATGTGCGGAAAAAATAAGCGCAATCGCAAAACAATTTAAGTTTCTTTGCATACAAATTATATAGCGAGCACATAAAGGTTTAGGGCAGGCACGATTAAATTATTGTTAAAGAATTATAGGCAACAGACAGAAACTATAGGTTCTAAGCATCTCATCTCGAACAAAAAACATGCCTTATAAATGAGCAATGGTAAGTGATTTCATAAGATCGTCTCCTATACAAAATTGTTTCGAGGCAAGCAATGTTTTTTGCTGTTATATGTGATATTAAGGTGGCATGTCAAAACGTCCAGCTGCAAAAAGTGTCCATGGACACTATGATACATTTGAAAATGTCATAATGTCCGTGTCACAATGTCCATAATTACAAAAGAAGTTAAATACAAGAAAAAGAGCTACATATATATTGAATATATAACGAAAACGCTTTTGGGCGCGAGGATTTTCTTCTCTATGGTATAACAAGTACCGGCCTCGCTAAGTAAAGCTTCTAAAATTGGCCTTGTCCCCGAACGAAGGCCGACTACGCAGAGACGCTTTAGTTAGCGAAGCAGGTATTTGTTATACCATAAAGAAGAAAATCCTTTCGCCCTTCCGAAGGCTTACTGTTCAGAGAAACTTTAGTTAGCGAAGCCGGTATTTGTTATACCATAGAGGAGAAAATCCTTACGCCCGGCCGAACGCAGGCTATGCTATCGAATTTGTTTAAACTAATTTTTTTTTAGGTTTGGATAATCACTTGCAATTTTAACGGTATTTCAAAACAAATTTTAGACATTTTAATATTTTTTAAGTTGTGGACATTATAACACTCTGCAAAGTGTCCTAACGTCCGCGGAAATTACGAAACTGCTCTGGTGGACACTATGACACGTTTTTTTTAGCGTCATTATGTCCATGGACACTGTGTCACTGGGCGTTATGACATGTGACCGATATTAATATAAAACAACCTTGTTCTAATCATATCTGGGGTTTTTGGTTAAACTATTTCAGCATACACACAGATAGATGGGCAGTCGGATTTACCCACAGACGAACAGGTGGACAGAGATAAATATCGACAAATGGATAAAAGCAACTACATTATTCATAAGGACCCAGAATATATAAACTTTAAAATCAATATTGTACAAATTACAAAAGGAATGACAAACTTTTAAATACCTTTCCACCTGTGGTGAAGGGTATAAAGACACAATTATCTAATTAAAAAAATTAAAGCCAAATTTCAGAAAAAATATTTCGAAATTAGCATTTAATAGGTATACCTGTAGATACTAAAATAGTTGTAGGCCTTTAATATTTAACAGAAAAATCATTATGAAGTGATTAATGATTTTTTGTTAATATAATTACAAATAGTGCTTTACTTTTATATATATAAACTCAATAATAAAAAATGAAACGGTTGTTTGTATTTACTTAACTTTTTCTTCAGGAATTTAAACGAATAATTTGTTACGAGTGAGCGCTAAAGACTGTACTAGTCAGAATGTTAAATTTGCAAAGTTTCACTTGTTATTTTAATGGATTTATGCATATTTTGTTAGTACAAATATTTTTGTTTTATTTGCCTTATTGATATTAAAATATGCTTGAATATACCAAATAAACGGAATGGAAAAATGCCACCTAAAATGAAAAATTGATGCACTTTTCATATCAAAAATTGTGCAAAAAAGAAAAAGTAAGCAACTACAACAGACTGGCAGTTAGATACTTTAATACATGATTGTATGTATAACATAACGACCACCCACACACTGAGTAAAATTTTTACAACAATTAAAGGGAAGGTTTCCTTGTTTATGTTAATTTAAATGACTAAAACGTGTTTGCTTTTTGGGATAAAATGGCTGTTTTTTGTTTAACAAAAGTTAACTCTGAACTTTATTCTCCACTTTGTATGAAAAATAGATCGAGTTATTTAAAAGGGTAGAACTTGCAAGGTATTAACTGCCTCAGATAAGTCTAATCTGATTTAGTTATGGTATCAAATAGTTCACAGGGAAGCAATAAATTTAAAATAAGCTATTAATTGGTATTGTCGTTATTTTTTGAAATGTTAATATTTTATGATCCAAATATTCAATATTTTATTCAGGCTAAAGCTCATTAAATCTAATTTTCATAAAATTATTTTTATGAAGAAAGGAATTTTACAACATGCAATTAATTAAAAATTATTGATAATTTTTATTCTTGACTGATCGGGGAATTTGAACGCCCATTTTCATAATAAGCCTGAATAACTTTAACGCGTTGCTCGATTGTACTTTCCATGCTTCAAATTGAGTTTGTCTGAAATTGAGAAATGTCAAATGAAATGTAGAAAAAAACTTGACGTTTAGGTGTGGTTCACGTTCAACATCGGCCCTTACAATTTAACCACCCTTTACAACAAATATCGTCACAATCTTTCATTATCTTTTTTAACGAACTGTATTTTGATGTACGAATTCAAATTATAAAAAACTGTACGACTGCAAAGACAACAAAAGCCTTTTCAACAGTTGATATTTATTTTTTGCAGCATAACAATTTAAACTTTTCCTCTTCTGTCGTCAGTTTTTTAAGACTGTGAACTGTTGCTTAGACTTCAGTTGGGAATAGTACAAAGTAAAATCAAAATAAAATTGACCAGAAGAAACAATTCAAAAGACTTTTAAGCACTGGCTAACTTCTTCATTTCGTGAAACCTTTATAGCCCAGTGAGCTTCGTTTCACCCATTGATCTTAACTAAATAAAGTTTCTTAATTCGAATCTTGTACATAAATATTAAAGCTTTTTGTAGAAAATTGAAAAACTTTTACTTTTGATATTTGCCATACATAAATTATTATTGTCTTTGAACACAGAAAAAAGTGTTTAATCAATTAAAAAAATTGTTTAAAAAGTACTTCAATTTAATTAATGTGATAATTGAATCAATTATTTTTTAGTTGAAAGAAAATTTAAAATATAATTTTTATTTAATTAATATTTAAGATGTTTTGAAATAAATTTTCAATTAAAAGTTTAATTAAATAACAAAAAATCCTAATTGACTTTTTTCGTTTAAAATAAAATAATTTTAACATGTAAGAATTGTTGTTGGGAATTGTCAATATTTATTTAAATAAATTAACACATTGTTTGAAATGGCAAAGTTTTTTGATCACTTTTTTAATTAAAATTAAATATATCATTTATTGAAAATATTTTTTCAAAATTTTAAGTTATTAATATAATCATTTTGGTAATAGGTGCAAAATCAACAACTTGTTCGCTTAATATTATGAATTTAGAACAAATTTGTTGATTGGAGAAATTTAGTAATTTTTTCTGTGTAGGGAGGCATTTATTGTGTATCGATAACGAAGCCGTTTTTATAAAATTTCAATAGAAAATTAGATAAAAAATTATATTTCGTTGTATTGGAGGTAGGTAACGCGCCCATTAGGAATTTTACATATATTTATGTATAGCATTTATTAGGCGTATATAGTCAGAAAATGTCTGTAAAAAATCGGTTCAGTAGTTAAGGGTTTAAAGAGAATAAGCAAACAGATATTCCGAAATCGATCGTAAACGTTTGTATGATGTTTCTAAATCATTTGATGGTGTAGTCCAGTGAGATTCATTTATTTTATCAGCATTTGATTTATCAACTGCAACGTATATTTACCCTGGCAGTCGTTACCCTGATTTGGTTTGGAAAATCATTACTCATCTCTTTAAAAAAGGACTGAGCTTTTTGATACAGGTTTAACCATTTAGTTGTTTTAAAACTGTTGGTGTGGATAGGTTGTCAGCTGCTAAATATCTGTCATCTGATGTGCTATTTATTTAGTAAAGGGTTGCCATTTACGAATATTGATCGCTTAATAACCCAAGAACGCGTAAAAATAGTTTAAACATGCTACAAAAGTGTAGCATAAGTGAGCATAACCGGGTGATTATGGTAGTCATAATCAAACTACTGTGCAAGGGATTTGCACTATTATAACAAAATTGAAGAGATTGGATACGTTACAGATGTGGTCAAGCCTTTGCATTATCGCAATGTGCGCACTGCGGAAAATATTGAAAATATCGGCAGAACCGTTACCGTCAATTCATAGCGATATGATAACCTACTTTTTTGCCTACAATTAAAAATTATGAACTGAACGATATGTGTGGTTTCAAGAATATGGTGCAGCAAGCCGCACACTACATCTGATTTTGGATTTATTGCATGTGAAGTTTTCAGAACGCTTAATTTCACATTTTGTCGATGCAAATTGGCCACAGGATAAAGCAATTCGACGTCGTTAGACCTTTTTTTTGAGGTATGTAAAAGACCGTTTCTATGCGGATAGTCCCCTAACGTTGTAGTAGTCGAAACCCCACATGCGATAAGTTATCGCTGAAATACAGCCCGAAATGTGCATAAATTTGCTCTAAAACTACCTCAAAAGAATCGACTAATGCAACCAATACAGAGGCGGTCAGTTAAATGACATTGTATTTCGTACGTAGTGGCAAAGTCCAAGCATTATAATACACGCTAAGAAAAAACATGGTTGATACAATTATAATCGCAAACTATTATTAATGGGTGTGGTTATGATTGTGTCAAACAGGTCTTAACCAAAAATATATGTTCAGACATAATGCTTTTAGCTAATTATTAGACCAAACATATTATTATGTTCAGAAGAAAAACGCAAACGATCTTTCAAGCCATGTTTCTATATTTCCCGTTATCATGCAAAATGTCTTTTTCAACATGTTATATAGTTCTCACAATAACAACAATAATCAATTTAATTGCAAAAATTTATGTTTTATTACAAATATAAAGCATATATTAATAAATAAGTAATAGTACATATTAAAAATAAAATTAAATACACTCATTTATATACATGTGTGTGTGTGTTTTAATTTATACATTTTATATTATGTTTTGTGGTACTTATATATCCAAAAAATAAGAAATCTTTGTAGCCTTACTTCGGCTGCAACTTTTCAATATTGTTAACCGTGCACTTAATACGTGTAAAAATAAAGTCAAACACATACTTACCTTTTATTTGTTTTATAAAATCTACTATATCAATATACTGTTAAACAACTATTGAACAAAATTCGGGGCTAATGACAAAACTTTGTGCCAAAATTTCTATACCGGCCTCAATGTTGTAGGTTTTTTTTTGGCAACGTAATTGCAAATTTTTTATAATTTATAAAATTATATATAAATAACTTACCTGTTTCAATTTACGGTTTTGCGGGGAGCTTTTTTGCTCGCGAAAAATGTTTTACTAATATTGTAATCCTTCATGATTAACTGACGCTCGCGGACGGAAAAAATTTTATATTCTTTACAAGCACACGCGTCTGTTTTGACAATAAATGTTTGCTCATTAACAGAATGTGTTCAAAAACAATCAAAAATTATGGTATAAAACATACCTTTTGTGTGCAACTAATATTATGATTTTAATGGTATAGTTGAAAATATATATATTATAGTAGCAAACATACCAAATAATTTAATATGTTAAGCTAGATCAGAGTAACTTTTTAGGTGTAAAACGCCATATAAAATTATTATAGTGAATTTAAAAATGTTAAATACAAAAAATATTTGTTCAAGTTATTTTCGGACTATAATAAATTTATTAGGGTTAACATATTAGGCAAATATGAATTAAAATGGTCGTAGTGACCATTCCTTATTCATGTTTTTTCTCTGTGTGTAAATAACAGTTTGATGGAAATCATAGCTTTTTGTATATTTATTTTAACGTTACTCTTTAAACCGAAAAAGGGATAACCCTTTATAAGATTTGTACTTTTGATTTGGTCTGCATGCCCATGACCGCTGCCTATCTCTTGACAATATGGCTGATCTGTTTAATATGAGCATTTTTGTTTTAGAAAACAGGGACATAAAGAAGGTTATAAGAGTAGATAACCTTGCGTGGTCCTGGTATCAGCTTACAGGTTTCACTGGAAGATTCAGAAACTACCAATTCCTCATTGTAGACATAGACCAAACACTATTAAAATCACCAACAAGAAATGTGATCTTAAAAAACTTTAAGCTGCAGTGTAACTAACCATGTCGCCTAGTTTCATATGCATATTTATTGTTTGTATGTGAAAATTGCCTATACTGTTGCAGGTTGCAGCAAAATTCGAATTGTTTATAATAGAACACCTTCCCAATTCACTAATAAAATTCAATAAAATAAACATATGTATGTATTCACTACCCACTAAAAATTCACTTCAATTTCTTTAACAAAAATAAGACCCAAACTATTTCTTCTTCCTT
The DNA here is from genome assembly GCA_943735925.1 of Pollenia amentaria. Lineage (NCBI taxonomy): Eukaryota > Metazoa > Arthropoda > Insecta > Diptera > Polleniidae > Pollenia > Pollenia amentaria. Next base: position 176,870,646 of record OX031007.1, on the reverse strand, counting down.
TTTATCCAATATTTTTCTGCAACTTGTGCATTTTTTCTAAAACTCAGTGTCAATTTTACATACATATCAAACGATAACTATTTTATTTTTACCAAAGTAGCTTTTCAATTGAATATAGATACTTTGTTAAATTTTTTTTGTTTTTGTTTTACTTTCAAGGTAGTTTGTATTATGCAGATACACATACATACGACTACATATGGAACTGGGTGATATTAAACTATAAACCAAAAAATTCAAAGGAACTAAGATATAAGAAAAATTGCATTGTATAAATATTATCATATGGTAATTTTTCTTTCATTTTGCAATTTCTGTTTCATTTGCCATTTGTATGTTGGATATTGTGTTTTCTCTTAAAGAGCAATTACTAATTCCACAAAAAAAAAGAAATAAAATGCATAAGAGTTTTTAAAACAATTGTGTAAAGAAGCTCTGCCAATACAAACGAACAAAAAATTATCGTGGATTTGAAAAATTGCAAATCATTGAAGATTACAACAAGTGACCCATGATTCGAATAGCGTACAAACATATTCCACCTTATACAGAAGTAACATCAAATGGAAATCAATAAATTGTTATGTATGATATGGAGGTAGAGCTTATAAATGGTAATTGGAAATTTATTTAGAAGGGGCCTTGAAGTAAACATTTACCTGGACAGATCGCATTAAACAAAAGACTTAGGACACAAACTTGTCACAAAGCAGTTTATATAAAATTAATATAGATCTATTTTTTACTCATTTGAAATTTTATTCAAGAGCTTGTGTTATTTTTATGTGACCTTTAAAACTTTATCTAAGGCCCCTTCTTCTCAAAATACCTGAAAGCCACCTCCCTTCTCAAATGTTATCTCTCTCCATAAATGCGTGGTTATATTTATGGTCAAAGTTAGATTATAAAATCGTATGCTAACTTCTTTAAAAAACGAAACTATTCAAAGCAAAGAGGAAACGTAAGCGAGTGTACACTGATGTCTTAGGAATATTTACTACTGAAGAAGTAATAGTAAACTAATGTCATAAGAGGCAACATAAAGTATATGCGTATATAAGTATATATGAAATACACATGCTAAAGACATTAAGTTATTTGCAATTGTTAGTAGAAAACAGTTGTTGTACGTATGTTTAAACGCCTCCACTTTGGTGGCACGTACCTTTTTCGAAAAAAAAAAAAAAAAAAACAATATGTTAAATTATTATGAACAGAAAACGAAGGGAACTTTAATGTTTAACAATTTTTTCACCGCAAAATTTAGGAAAAAGACATTTAACTAGAATATAAAATTTAAGTAGATCGATTGAGTAGAGCGGACCCTTTATTAAGGACGCGTTAGCAATAACCGATAAATTCAAACAAAATTATTTAGTGTGGTAGAAGTTTAGTTTATGATGATATCAATATTAATATGGTAATTTTTGTTAATGTGGATTGTGGAAATAGACTCTGCTTGAGACTTATAAGAATTTATGGACCTATCACTAAAAAATTAATTGTACGCTTAAAAACTATAAAAATATTACTATGGCCAAAATTTATGCAAACAATTTTAAAGATAACTGACGGTAATAAAGTTAATGTGCCTGTCTGGATGCAAAAGTAAATCTGTGTCGAAAATTGTGACATAAATTAACCTCAATATTTTCTAAAACACTTTACCACACTTTCAAAATATTTTGATAGAAATTTACACGAAAACTTTCTGAACGCGCGGTGAAGAGATTTACAAAATAACCGCCTTAATTAAAAACACTTAAAAAACTTTTGGTTGTTGGCTCACAACCAATCAGAGCTTCAATATAAATTACATTTCAATAACAGATATTTAAGAAATATAATTTTCCAATCTACTTGCGAGTATCGACAAAAAGAGTTTGAAAAGAAGGCCTTATTTAAGATCTGTAGTCAATTATAGATATATCCAGGGCTGTGGTGTCGTCAGAAAAAAGTACTAACTCCGACTCGAAGCGCTGAAATTTTTAAACTTTCTTCCATATATTTAATATTTTAAAAATCGATCCTCATTTTCAGCTAGCCTCAAGTGAAAGGGGATAACTAAGTGAGAAATTTGAAACAATAGCATAGACCTTTCCAAATACTTGTGGAGTATAATACACCTATCCCTCGATTTGTACGATACTTTTTTTCCACAATTTCACTTTTACACGATTTTTTGGTTGTTATTTACATCGAGAGATGTACAAATTACCTCAATTTACACGATTTTTTTATTTTAAATATTTTTAGCAAAATTTACTTTTTTCAGATAATATATCCTGCACAAGTTTCAAAAATAGTTATTTAATTTAAGAATTATGTAGCTTCAGCACATCAAGCTTTTACACAGTATTTAAAATTTACGTTTATTTCCAAACGTGTATTTTCGTATGGCGTTAAATATAAAAAGTAGTTTCCCTTTTGTTCCACATACACACACACAAGAAGCATAAAAATATAATAAAAAAATCAATACAATATTAATCATTTACTTGCACACCGGTCAGAAGTATTTTAAGCTCTTATGCATCCAAACTTGTGCAATTAAAGTTTTCTTTTTAAAATAGCCAAAACTGTTCCGTGTATAAGCCTTTGCTTATTTGCATATCCCGCATTTAAGCATCACATTATCTATAATACAATTTTAATAAATTGCATAAAAATTATCATATTACACATCGCTTAAACTTGCGTTTTACAATAAGAAACGCACAAAAGTTGTTTCATCAAAACTAAATTTACTTAATATTGATACAACTTTGAATTTATTCATACACTTTCGATGCCAGTAAAATAACTTTTTTCATGATCCTGATATGCATATGAGCGAATTTTTAGAAATGCATTACTCGTTTAAAAGAAACAAAAACGGTCAAATTGTGAAATGCTTATAAGCGATAAATACTCTAGTACAATAAGAGCTCAAGAACAGAACAAATGTGTGTATCGTAGAACTTTTTTTAATTAGATATATAAAAATATTTGTGAATTTTGTTTTGCGAAATTCGTATGGTATAATTTTGTTTTACATTTTTTTTCAATTTCTAAAAAAAATCAATCAAACGATACCCTGAAATAAAATTAATATGGGTCCCAAGCCACTGCAGCAACCCAGGAAATGAATACGCTGATACTGCAGCAAAAAGCATTTCAAGGACACCCCTGATTACAACAGAAAATTATAATTCCAAAGATACAAATAGATACATTATATTCCACTACAAGGAAAACGATAACACTTACCATATGACATCTAATTGGTATAAGAAAATAAACAAAAACAACTGCGGAATCATGAAGATTAGATCAGACATGTAGATTAGATCTTGTCAAATTCGTAAGGCTTCGACTTGGTCATACCAGAATTACACATGGCTGCCTTTTGTAGCTCACGAACACATATACTTGTAATTGCAACATCTTTTACCCAACTTATCCTTCACATATTATTTTAGAATGTCCCTTCTTCAACACTCAAAGGACACAATTCTTTGGAAATAATGATCCAATACATCTTCATGCATATCCAACTGATGAAAATATTACATCAATCAAAAAATATTTGAAGTCTACTATAACCTATATCTCTATCTAATACAACAAACCACGATTGAACTGATCTTATAATGTATTTTTAAGTACATATATTTTTACATGAGCTGAAGGTCTAAGTCACTATTGCTCATACATGTAATTTTAATTTTAATTATATATTAATTCCTAATAAATAAATAAAAAAAATAATAATAAAAACCAGGCGAAAAGACAAATTATATTTTAAGAAACCAAAATTCAGATTTTAGATAGAGTATGTAAAGCAGACAGAGTAATAACAATTTCTAAATTTACTTTCATTCGCGGAGTGATAAAAAAAAGGAAAACTAAATTAGGGGAAGTGCGACATCTGGAATTAACCCGAGCCTGCGTACAACTTCAAACGTTGGTGACATTACAATTAAAAATATGAAAAAGTCACAAATATTCTGGATAGAAGATCAAATATAAAAGCGAATCTCAATTGATACCAATGCAATTGCAAATAAACTTTGGGGATTTATGAAAAACTTTGACCATCATCAACTACAAAAAAACATATTTTCGGCAAGTTATGGTTGGTTTGAAAAATTAAAGCAAAGGCATTTCTTACATAATTGAAAATAATGAATATCGCGAAAAAGATCCTGCCCATTCATACACTCCTAATAAAGACTTCAATGCAGTAAAACCGAATTTAATTTACTTTACAATAAAGGAATTTTCTTGACTATATTTTATTTGTATTTGAATTTGGGTTTTTTTTTCGATTTACACGATTTCTCATACAAAAATTTTTCATTTCGATTTCCACAATTTTTTCGGGAGCGAATCTATCGTGTAAATCAAGGGATAGGTGTTCCAAGAAAACTGTAAATCGATTTAATATTCCGGGCAGTGTCCACTAAAGTGTTCCAAAGCACGATACTGGTATTTAAGAATGTATACTTTGCGAAGATATCGTAGTCAATGTTATTATTAATTGTTTTTTTTTTGTGGTACGAAGATAATTTCGTTGTCTTAAAGAAACATCTCTATAAAATAGTTAAAGCTGCTATAACTTCTAATATGATTGTTTAACGATATGATATATAGAATCACTAAGTCATAAGTACAGTCGAATTTTTATATACTGAACTTCTTTGCAGTACAGCTTTTCTTATTACGAACTGATTAAGGAAAACCAACTTTTTCGTTTCAATTTAATGCTCCCTACGATCAATTTCTGTTAGAAAATAAAAATTTGGCTCTCATACATTTTCTTCTTCACACAATACAGACAATTAAATTAACCGCAAGAAGCCTCAAATCTGTCATTCAAGGATATTGATGAAGCAATATCAAACTTAATAACCACTGCAGAAATAAGAGTGCAATCAAGACTCAAATACCCCATTGTTAAAAAAAGAATCCATACGATAAAGTGATTTTTGATCCATATATATTCATTAAAGGGAAGTTCGACTGTAAATGAACAAAATTTTCCTATGACTTGATATTTAACATAAAGATTATAATTTTCTAAGACTTTAGTATAACTCTAGCTTTTTTTCTTTTACTTCGTTAGCTACTGTTTGCTTTATTGTTGTCTATAGTTTAGAAAAAGCAGTCATTTACTAACTAAAAAAAAAAATTTTCGTTTCGGTTTAAGTAGGTGTGGTCCTTCTATCATCTTTTAGAGCACTTGCTTTTTATTGTTGTTGCTGTTATTGTTATGATCATCGTATGATGATGATAATGCTGATCAATACGCCCCTTTCTTAACTCCTCTCTTCTACATTTTGCAGTGGTAATCCTGTCGTGAGTTAAATGCATGTTGATGTTTTTTCCATCATAATTTTTTTCCACATTTTTTTCGTTTAACCACAAAATGACTGATGATTTCCGCGTTAATCTCTTTGGACTTGCAATTGAATGTAATTTTTCTTAAAGGTTTTTATTTAAAGATTTTTTAAGCGGTTCACAAAGCTGCTACTGGCTTTGAATGGTTTTATTTTACAGAGGGCGTGTATAGAGTTTAGGCAATATTTGACTTTTGCTAGGAAGAGTTTAAATACTCATACTATAGAGAGTATGTGTGTATGTAAGTTTGTAGCATTTAAATAAAATAGCAATGAAATCTTTAGTTAGTTTTTGACAGTTTTATTGCTACTGTAATGGAGATGATAATAAAGTGAAATTTAAATGCACTGATTTACAATTAAATCTAATGGTTAAATGAAATTTTAATCAAACTGTAAGTCATAGCATCAAGTATCGGTCTTAAGTCTTTTGTTTTGTATTGAAAAACGAGTAAAAGTCAATGGGAAATAGTTTATTTTGTAATTGTATTGAATTTGAAATTGTTCATTTATTTGATAGGAAACTACAATATGAATGCAGATACTATTTTATCGACATACATTTTTTAAATGATTTGCTAATTTCACTGCATGCGAAATAGATGTAAGGAATATTTAAAGGGTAGCGCTATGATTTAAATAATTTTTTTTTATAAATGTTTTTTTTTTTTAGAATTAACTTTAAAACACTTAAGGAACTTTTGGTGGAAGGAGACAGTAGAGAAACAAGACAAGAACTTGAGCTTATACAATTCATATTTGATTATTCAAACGCAAACAATCAGCCCACAGAAAAAAGTTTTTTATCAATTAAAAGAAATGGCTTAAAAAGAACTTTAATATAATAAATGTGATAATTAAATCAATTATTTTATTAGTTGAAAGAAAATTAAATATATAATTTTGATTTAATTAATATTTACGTTGTTTTGAAATAAATTTTTAATTAAAATATTAATTAAATATCAAAAAATATTAATATACTTTTTCGTTTAAAATAAAATAATTTAAACTTGTGTAATTGTTGTTGGGGATTGTCAATATTAAATTAAATAAAATAACACTTTGATTGAAATGGCAATGTTTTTTGATAAATATCATTTATTGGAAAAAAAATATGTTGGGATGAGAACCATGCGCAACTGTGGTTTAATAAGATGAAGCTACAGCTCACACAGCACGTCATATTATGGCTCTTCAGCGCAAAATATTTGGCGATCGCATAGTCTAGCGTTTTTCTGATTTGAACAAGCCACGTCGTTTGCCCAATTCGTTGGCTCTGGATCTTTTTTTTTTAAAGTACGCAAAAGGTATAATGTATACCCAGAATTATTCAATATCAGGGACCTTAATTTTTAAGATAAATTATGGAAAATGTTTTAGAACGGCACCTCAAGTCGAAATGGGTAACATTTTGATGATATTATATAAAGCATTATTCATAAAGTAGACAGCTCAAAAAAAAAAAAAAATGCTTTGCCGAAATTCCTTTATATGTTTCATAAATATACCTCTAGTAGATATGAATGGTCGTGATGATTATTAATCGAGCTAAATGGTTGTTATTTGTTGCCGTTTTTGAAAAATTGTTTTTGTTAATTATTGCCTTGAACAAGAAACAAAAAAAATTAAGATAAGCAATTCTTAAAAAAAAGAGGTTGGAAAAAAAATTTCATTTGCAAAACCGGAAAGGACCTATTAAATTTAAAATTTTTCTATATTTGGCTCATATTTTTTTTATTATTTTTTTACCAAATTAAGCCTGGAGTGTCATCATTATACTGTAAATATCTTTGCACGCGTAACGCACTTCCAAACCGAAGGTGATCATTTTGAGTTCCAATTTTTCTAACTTTACCCAAACTTTTTTTAATTTTAAATCCGAAATTAGCATAGAATAAAGTCATATTACTGTTAACGTTTTGAAGTTGGATATACAAATATTTTTAAGATACGTTAATAACTGACTTTGGCTTCTCACAGCTAAACCGGAAGTAATCATTTAAATAAAATTTTTCTACCTAAGATCCAATTTTTATTTGTTTTGTTTTTAAACCGAAATTAGCCTACGCTGGCCTTATTAAATTGTAAAAGTTTTGAGATGGTATATTCATAAGCTTAAAAGTTAAACAAATTTATGTACATAGGCTATGGGATAGTGATGTATGCAGTTTCTTAGTGACAGGATTAGGGAAAGAGGTTGCCCATTGAGCTTAAAGTGGGGCAAAAAGTAAAAATTGTACAAAAAAAAATTTAAATAACTGCCACAGAGTCATTCTTAGATGGGTAAAAATAATTTTTAATTAATTTTTCCGACAGTTTACCCGAACATGTGTACTCCCTATCTTCATTCCTTAAGGCGGCACCCATACAAAGTTTAAAACTTAATGAATATGTAAAAAATTCGCCCCACATCTTTTAGGGTTCCCCTATATGGGTCAAAGGTATGAGCGACCCCACTTTATTTTTCATCCCCACACGCCGAGAAAAAACATGATTAATGAATGGTCACTACGACCATTTTTGTTTATACTTGCTTTATATGTTTACCCTCATAAATTAATTATAGTCTTAATATAACTTAAAAAATTTTTTTTTTGTCCTTAACATTTTTAAATTCACTATAATAATATTATATGGTGGCTTACACCTAAAAAGGTACTCTGGTCTAGGTAAACATATTAAATTATTTGATATGTTAGCTACTATAATATATATATTTTCAACTATACAGTTAAAATCATAATATTAGTTAAACACAAGAGGTATGTTTAATACCATCATTTTTGTTTGCTTGAAAGCACATTCTCTTAAGATGCAAACATTTATTGTTAAAACAAACAGTGTGTGCTTTAAAATTATATTTTCTCCGTCCGCGAGCGTCAGTTAATCAGGAAACATGAATGATGACAGAATAATTAAAACATTTTTCGGGGAGAAAAATGCCATGCTGCCTTGCAAAACTGACGAAATAAATTATTATACGTTTATTGAAACAGGTAAGTTATTTAAATATAATTATAAAAATATATAAATGTGCAATTATGTTGTCTTTCTTGCAGCCAAAAAAAACCTATAACAAATTTTGACACATAATTTTGTCATCAGCCCCGAATTTTTTCAAAAACGGAATTCTTATTTGTTTGGATATATTTGTACCACACAACGTAAATTTATAAATTAAAACACATACACAGGTATATAAATATGTGTATTTAATTTTATTTTTAATATATGTATTCTATATTTTTTTATTATATTTGTAATAAAACATAAATTTTTTAAATTACAGTTTTTATTGTTTTTATTGTAAGAACCATATAAAATGTTGAAGTAGACATTTTGCATGGCATTGGGAAATATAGAAAAATGGTTTGAAAGATATTGCGCATTTTTCTTCTGAACATAATAATATGTTTGAGACAGCAATTATCTAAAATCATTATAACTGAACATATATTGTTGCTTAAGACGTGTTTGACACAATCATAACCACAAACATTAATGATAGTTTGCGATTGTGATTGTATTAATCATGTTTTTTCTTTGCGTGCAACATTTGTTTTCAACATACCTACCCGATATGACTATTCCTGATGGGGCTACATGAAAAACCAATTTTTTTTTAGTTCGAAACAATAACAATAATTTAAAAAAAAAAATATTTTTTAAAAGCGGCAACACTTTAATACCCCATAGGTCGGCAAATAAACATCTTACAAAAAATATTGGCAACACATTCATATAGTTTTGCCAAATATAAAAAAATTTCGGCAATATATATTTTTTTTTTTTTTTGTTTGGTTGTCCGCTCGCATCACGAATAAGACCTCATATTTAAAGCATAATGTGAACATATATTTTAACTTAAGTAAATGCAAACCTTTAAAAAAATTTGGAAGGAACAAATTTATACAATTAATTTGTTTATCAATTAAAACAACACTGCTGTGTTACTTTGTAGTAAGCACATACTGATTTCCACATTTTTGGAAAATAGGCGGCCAAACTTTAGTCATCGCTTAAATTTTTCCAAATATTAACAACAAGGTATATGAAATATCACAAAATAAGTTTATGTAAATCAATATTTTTACAATAATTTAATTTCAATCCTAAAATTTCTTTTTATCTAAATTTAAAAAATATAAAATTTTGTCACGCCTTTGGTGGCATACGAATTTTCCAAAATACAAATTTTCCCATGCTTTAAAACAACTTCCAAGTACATATTTCTATATAATTTTAGCAAATCGTAAATATAATGTCCAATACACCAAACAAAACAAAAATATTCACACGTTAACAAAGATATCAGAATGAACAATGCAATCCTAAACCAAAAACCATATTCGAAAAAAAAAATAAATAAATGACAATAGTTAATAGAAACGATGTAAACGTTTTCAATACCATTTAATAACAATGGCAACAGGTTTTCTTTTTTTTTTTTTTTGCTTAGAAAAAAGTGCTACTACTTGTTGCAGTTTTATCTGTCTCTTTGGTCAAAACAACAGGTAATTTTTAGCTTCAAATTCTTTTGTATTGGCAGCAAAATAATTCTTTGTTTTAATCAATTTCTATTACTCGCATACTGGAGTAGTTTTTTGGCGCAAATTATAAACATTAAATCTTTTTTTGCAATTATCTGCCACAAAAGAAAAAAATTCTTTGTAACTTATTTTTTGTAAATTTTGTTGAAAATCTTTTATTTCAACAAGTGATTTGATTTTTTTGTTTGTTGTGTGCCATAAAAAAAGGCTTCAAATTTCGTTTATTTTATGGAGTGATTTATTTCCATTGAAGATTAATAAAAGAAAATTTCTTAACAATTGCTAAGGAAGACTTAAGACTATGTGTGTGGTCAATTTCTTTAAAATTTTGGTAAATAAATACAATAATTGATGAGAAGTATAGAAGATAAATATTAGAATTTTTTTTTAGGTATTTCTGCAAATGTCTCCAGAATTCGGTGTTAGGAGTGAGAACTCATCTAGCAACGCCAACATGAGTGGACACCACGCTAGCGGTGCCAATTTTATATGATTTCCTAGACCGTTTACTAACCCCATAAAACCTCAACAAAATAGAAACAACATACAAGGATATCTATTAGGTAGTTTAAATCACGGCCACTACGCCGCAATTTTCGCATCTGGAGTTATGTTATTAAAAGTTATGTTGTTGATATCCAGAAAAGCCCCCAAATTATATTCAACAATCGAAGGAGACTTTCCCACTAAACACACCAGTTCATGTAGAGTAGTTCCGGTCGATTTCCTCAGTTGTGCTCATGTTGGCACATTAATAAAAGATTTTGATCAATTGTCTTCCGGAGATACCGGTCCACTATCATTTCCAGTTTCTTCAAGAAAAGGGTTGACATACAAATGGGTCGAAAGTCCTTATTTATCGTGTGAGAGCTTTTTCCCGCTTTGGGGATAAAAACACCCGGCATATATCCCGGCTTCCACATGACCGGAATATATCCCAGCCGTAAAAAGCCCCATTAGCCGAGCAGCTTTAATAGTCATCCGGGCCAGGGGCTTTGTATGGATCAAAAATCCTTACTGTCCAAAGTAGTGTAAACAAGTCGACAAGCCCCATTGCAGTGACAGGATCATGCATACTGCGGTCGTTTATCGGGCTCACCATATGCGAGTTGCGCAAAAAGTAAGTATTAATCAACACTCTCAGAGATTCCTTAATAGATGTGGAACCTTTGGATATCCGGAACCTCTGGATACCCCATTGAACAAGGTCTCCCAGAAGTCAACCTTTGCAATCGGGATGATTCTGAAACGCTCTTGATGGCCTCGCACGTTTCGCGGATGTTTGCACCCATTTATACGCTCTGACAAGAGTTTTATATGCATCCTACTCTGAGTCTTCCGCAGATGCTTTTGCCCTGTAAAAGAGTCGCATGCAATAAATTCTAGTAGCCAGCAGGATTCTGTCCCACCACGTGGGGATAGGAAGCTTCTCTAGTTATATCAAATACCCTATTGATTCTAACCACCTCCGAGTCCATATTAACGCTATTTCTAACAAGGGATGCTCTATCCACGCCTATGTTCCTTCCAAACATATTTCTACAGAGAAACCAGTCCTTCGGCCTAGAATTTCGAACGAGTACTCCTTTTCTGAAAATTACTTTCGATATAGTTTAACTGTCTGTTTTTAGAAAATGAGAACCAAATTTCGTTTGAAAACAATAATAAAATAAGAAAATTTGTTTTTGTTTCAATTAAATTTCTCACACGAAATATTATTTTCATTTTCTAAAAACAGACAGTAATTCTATAATAAAGGGCTTATAAGTGAAAGTTAATTAAAACTTTAATGCCAAATTTAATTTCACCAGCAAAACCCAAGATGTAAAGCCCCCAAATTCAGCACAAATGAATTTCATATAAACTGAAACCTCATCGGTGGGGTGCTTTAAGACCATGTGAGATAAGGCCATTATGGCTTTATTGCTCAATTGAATGGGAGATAAACCCATAATGGCCTTATTGCCCAATCATTGAGAGGTAAGGTCATATTTAAAATTTTGCGAAACGAGAGATATAGCCATACTTTTTTTCGCAAATGAGAGATAAAGCCATATTTTAAACTTTAGTATGCGAAGCCAGATTCCAATACTTTACTTTAGTGTTTCCGGGAAAAGAAATTTTTTTATTCTTGTGACGCCCGCAGGAAAACTTTATTCAGCGAAGCCACCTGCCGCGTCCTACTGGAGGAGTAAACCCGTAAGCACGGCCGCAGGCCGCCACGCAGAAAAACTTTAGTATGCGAAGCCAGATTTCGTAAAAGGGAAAATCTATTATTAATCAATGTAAAATGCAAAAGTTTTTCAAAACTGAAATGAGAGATAAAGCCTTTTTCTAATATTGCTAATGTGAGCTAAGGCCATGATGGCTTTATCTCCCATTCAAATGAAAAAAGGCTTTATCTCCCTATTGAATGAGAGATAAAGCCATCATGGCCTTATCTCACATGGTTTTAAAGCACCCCCCCACCTCATCATATACTTTGCTAAAATAGATCTACAATTATCTTTAACTTTTTAAAAAGTCTAAAAATAACCCTCAACCGTCATTTAACTCTATTTCTTAAAAAAATACATTTAATGTACCTTAAAACATTTTTTTGGAGTTAAGTAAGCAAGGGTCTACTGATTTATCCAGATATCGGAGCAGAAAATTTGTTATAACGTTGATATCAAAAGACAATTTTCTACAAAACGGTTTAAAGATAAATTAAAGCATATATCGCTCATTTGCTGCAGCAACGTCATAATTCAAGAATCCCAAGATTTGACGATGTTGCACTAAATGAGCGATATGACGGTAGTGCCCAATTGTTTATGGTTTTTATATCCACACAACATTCTCTCGCAGTAGTCGAGTGATCATCGCACGTTCGCTGTGGAGACATTTTTTAAAGAGTAATTCCGCGCAACAGCTTCGGCTATGAATGTCCCACGGCCAGAGCCCAGTCGATCTTCAAGGACTCCCGAAAACATTGAACTGTTTGAAAGCAGTTTACGTTTAAAAAAGGATCTGAAGGTCCATTCTTTTAAAATTCAAATCGTTCAAGAACTGAAAGAAAGTGACTTTGATTTACGCAAAAATTTTTGTGAAACGATGTTGAAGCGTTTTGGCACTGTAAGTCCCATTTTTTGGAGCGCCGAGGCTCATTTTCACTTAAACGGACACGTCAACAAGCAAAACTGCCGTTACTGGCCAGAACCCGCAACCTTCGATTGAAACATCAAAAACCATTGCATTGCCCCAGGGTAACTGTTTGGTGTGCCTTATCCACGCATGAGGTAATTGCACCATTTTTTTTCGAAAATTCTCGAGGCCGGACGACGAATGTCCACGTTAAAAATTATCGACGCATGATTACGGAATTCTTTTTGCCAAACCTGCGAGCTAATACATCGTACTCTTCACACACGTGGTTTCAACAGAATGTGGCGACTGCACACACAGCCAGAGCTTAGATGAATTTGCTTCGGGAAAATTTCCCCCAAAAACTTATCAGTCGCTTTGGGGACATCCCATGGCCACCGAGGTCGCCCGATCTAACTCCCATTAATTTTTTTTTATGGGGCTACCTCAAAGAGAGTCTTTATAATGACAATCCCTAATCTCTTGTGGCTTTAAACAAAAATATTCGTCGAGAAATCAGGTCAATTGAACCAACTTTACTGCAGCATGTGGCGCAAAACACAAGGCTCCGTTTTAAACAGTGTGTTCAACTCGACGGAAGACATCTGGATGACAAACTCTTTAAACAATAAAATCCGCATTTCCATTCTATCGTTCAATGCTCTCAATAAAACTTTATGTCAATTATTATGTTTTTTATTTAAGTTTGAAAATATAAATCTGCTTTCACACATACGGTGACCATCCATTATGTATTATAAAATTAATAAAAGTTGCCCCAGTAAATAAATTAATAGTTTTAATTTAATGTTTAATTCACTTATTGAAACGTTTAATTAACTTGATTAAATTTTTATTTAAAACTGATTTTATTTTTGATTAATGCTTCAATAGGTGAACAATTTTGAAAACAAATGTCTGTGCATGTAGATGTCTAGATAATAATCGTCAAAAAGTACTCTTAAATGAATCTTAGACCCAAACTATAATTTGGATTTGCCGGATCTGGGATTACCCATGTGTTCCAGAAAGGGCCCACCAAATGGTCGCAATTAACCGACTATGCATTCTTATTTGTTTTATTATAATGATCAGTTTTATTTTAATGAGCAGAATAAAAAATTAAAACTCAATGCAAATTTGTTTGTATACAAAAAAAATTATTGTATTTGGACATTGCAATCGATTTTGGTCTTGTCATATTAGCGGCGTATTGTTCTTAAAAATAAAGCGGGAGACTCGCAGCTTCAGAGTTAACGAACTTAGTTCAAGGAAGGAAAAAAATTTTTGAATTGAAAAGCAGTTTGCCCGTAAGAATTTCTAGGTTGGACGTCTTGGAGGTTTTTTTCTCTTTAGTCATTTGAAAAATAGCGTTTATACGAACATAAAAACCTGAAACATTCAAAAGCAATATTTGGTGAAAAAGAGCCAGCATCGATAACATCAAGATATCACTAGTTATCTGGGTAACTTTTATAACCTTCAAAACAGTGGTCAATGCTAAGTTTATCATTTCCTGTGAAACTTTGTTAACGTCAATCTTAGACCTCATAAAATATATGTAAATATTTTGGGTCCTTAAGTATTTCTTAGTCGATTTAGCCACACCTGTCTGTCTAGGAAGAATAAATCCTTTATAAATAATTATATTGCTGTCAAATTTTATCTGTCATAGTTTTGTAGTCCCATTGGTGCCCCTGTAATCTAGTTGGTAGTGAGCTTATCTGTCAGTGCGATAGTTGCGGGTTCGCCAGAGACTCTGGTATCCTGCTGATAAACGTAGAGCTTTGCGGGATTAGTATAAGAAAAAAATAAGACTAGAAATCACACCACTATACGCCTCATGAAAAGACATGTCTGGAAAAATTTTTAAATAAGGCTGAGACTGCAACAAATATAAATATTGTAATGAGAGTTTTCTTCGCCAGAATCTACAACGAATTACAAAGCTGTGCTGTCAGTTTTTTAAAGAAATTTTACATTTTCAACATCTGGGGACAATCTCTTAGAGCACATGTCTGCAATTAAAGCTTCTTTAAAGACGTAGCACTGAGTGTGCTCAATATAAAGCACTTGTCTTCTTCTACGCACAGATTTATATTAAATACTAGCCTTTACCCGTGGCTTTATTTACATGATAATTAGGCAATTTAAAGAAAAGCGCTTATCATAGAAAAAATTAACTTAAATTTTTTGTAGTTTTCTACATCTTTAATTATTTTATGTTAAAATCTTTCAATAACCAACATTATAGGAATTATTATTTTCCGCCAACCCAAACATATAAGTTTTCAGCACTTAATACTCTAGACCAATCGACATTCAAGTGCCCATATGGAAGGGTTCTCTTAATATGTATATTCCAGCCATTGGACCATATGTAATCTGAAAACTAAATTTATAAAAGAGAGAAAAATTACCATAGGTACCAATTTATTTTATTTTTAAAATCCTCAAAACTACTTTTTATTTAAATCTGGGCTATATGATATCACTATAACAAATTTGAAATGAAAATGAACCAATGGAAAAAGAGTACCAGCTTTTCACAATTTAAGGCGCCAAGAAAGCACTCTGCTTGTTAAGGTAGGCTATAATCGGCTTAAGTCTAGTTTACCGACGCAGCTTAATGGATTAAAAATATTCAAATAAATTCTGTATGTCTAGAAAGATCTTGTCAAAAGCTTTAACATGATACCAACATTGGCCATATACGTTTAGGAATATACTGGTCAATCGCATATGGGCAGTTCCAGCGAAAAGTCTTCTTTTTGTAACGTAACGCCAGAAGTTATTTTTATTGTTTCTCAAAAACTTGTATATCTATAATACACATTTTTATATTTTGGTGTAAAGCGCCAGCTCTATATTAATTTATAAAAGGGATAATATTTGAACAACATAGTCCTAAAATACAAGCTTATTTGCTTCTTGGCGTTACATTACAAAAATTAGACTTTTCGCTGAAAATTCCCATATGTACCTTAAACGAGCGAAGATTTTTAAATTTGATAACTTGGAAAATAGATCTTTATTAGTCCAAAGCTTACTAAAAAAAGTTTTATTCAAAAAGTCTTTCTCCATTCGCAGACTTATGCAATTTTGTAATGCAAGTCAAAACCAACTTCCGTTTTTTTTGCTGTAAATTTTTTCTGAATATAGTGCTAATTTATTACTTTGCAAATAGGAAAAATTTTTTTTCAAAATTTGAATTCTTCATATAGTTTTTTTCACATGTTGTCGTACAAATATCAAGTCACGACAAAATGGAAAAGCCCATATATATATATATATATATATATATATATTAGAGCGACTCACCAAAAAAGTGCTCGATGTACCCTCCTAAAAATGAACCTTGGACTTTTTTAAGATGACATTTAAAATATTTTGTCTCCAGCTATGACCTCCCGTGAGCTGGACCATTTTGAAAAAGGGGGTATTTTTGCGAGTTTTGTTAATTTGAGAATCTGTTTCCTTACCAACATATACAATATGGGTATCATAAGAAAGTTTTTTTTAAGTAGCTCTACAAAATGACTTCAGATACCAGCCACATAAGTCCTTATCAAAAATTGTAGTTAATAAAATATACAGCTTTAATAATCTCTATCTTCAATAAGCAAATATTCCCCTAGCACACCTTAAATCCTTTTTGGTCCTTAGGACGCCAGCAACAAAATTATCCCTGATATACAAATATATTTAAACTAACATTGAATTTTTTATAAACAGTTGTAAATATTTCAAGTAAATTTTTTCTTAAGCATATGTTATATAATCGATATTTTAATCATATCTATTAAATTTTTAATATCCATTAAAAAGCCCTTTTAATAATTATTATTTATCAGCTTTTATAACCAGTATCTTATACATCCTTTTTACTGAACCCACAATTTTTATTTGACCGAAAAGTACCAAAAACCAATAGCGTGCAAGAAAACAAACACTTTATTTCCCTATTTGTCTAAGTTATAGTAACTTTTACTGTTGGTCATAAAACTAACTAAAACAGTCACACTAATAATAACAAAAAATAATAAAACAACAGCAACAGTAACAACTTTAACAATACAGTTTAACTGTTAAACTTTTTAAAATTGATACAATTGCAGGTGCAGCCTTTAGACATTTTAACTTGAGTTCGTTGGTTTGTATGTCTTTTGTAAGTTAATATTCGTTTGCAGCATTTTATATTTTGGTCATAACAACGAAAAACTTTATCATGTAGCTAAATGTATGTAAGTTTACTTGTATGAAAACAAGTGTGTATGCATGCGAACACTTGGAGTTGAGCATAACACACGCATTTAAATTTCAGCTTAAACTTAGACAACAAATGGCAAAACACACTAAGTTAACAAATTCGTAAATAAAAAAACATAAAAAAATAAAGTAGTTACAACGAAGAGAAAAAAAAATTGCACAAACCAACAAAATAATACAAATGTTATTGTTAGCCATCATGTTAGTTGCCAATTGTACAAATGTCGCACATAAACAACACTAACAATAATATAAAGAGTTGAAATGTGAAGAGTCTTATATGGACAAAACTTTGAAATTTATTTCTTTGTATAACTCGTATGTGTATAAATGTAAGTTTCTATGAAAATGCCTATTTTGAATATTTCTGAAAAAAAAGTTTTTTTTTTGTTATTTTGCAAATGTTAAATTTAGACTCCAACGTAGACGGAAGTTTGGCTTTAAATTAATTGTTAGTCATCATCAAGTATTTTTTTTCAGATTTTGTATAATTAGATTTAAATATCTTTGACAAAAATGAAAAAGTGCTTAAATCGACTTAAGATTAATATGATTTAATGGCACCTTTGAGATCTTCATGTTCAAAAGTAGGTTAAGAAGGGTTATGCGCCCAAGGGCACACCTCCACTCGGAGCCCAATGCGGTCCATTGTGAATAATGATCAAAAGTAAGCATTGGCAAACATTTAATTATCTAGTACAATTTTTCAGGAAGTTATAGCAAAAATTACTTTCTGCTTATTTTTTTTCAATACAAAAAATTAAGTCTACTTTCGATCTGTGACTTTAAACATATTTAGGAATAAAAACTTAAAAAATCTTTAACCGTAAAGACACTATGATAATATTAGAATAGGAATACATTTTCAAAAATCTTCCATTAAAGCATGTCTAGTAAAAATAGTCAATGATTTGCTCTAGCCTTTATACAAATGCCCACTAGGAAAGGATTATTTCTGTTCAATAAACTTCTAATTATGTTAGTTTCTTAATCCAGTTATGCCAAAAGATATTTTCAAGTAAATTTAATTTTAAACGTTCCATATTTCAATATAGTTCCTTAACAATAATATTGGCTACAGCTTAAAAAAAATTGTGTTATGATCCAAATTTCAATGTATTTCTAATTTGGATTTCCTCTTGAAATTAACATATACATAAGTAAATCTATTATAGATTTTGGTATTTAGATAAAATTCGGCACATTTAAATTTTATAAACTACTAATCATAATAAAAAATTACGGCTGTTGGTCCATTATAGCCAATAGTATAGTAAATATAGGAAAGACAGTGGTGTCTTAAACAAAATATATTTTTTATTTACATTCTTAGTTTGACAGTAAAAAATTTAGTTAAAATAAGTTTGTTTCTTAGGTCTTTTGTTTTAAAACACATTACTATTCCCATGTTCTGTAACTCCCGCGTCGAGAAACTTTACGATTGAAATGTGTGAAATTAAACAAAACTGCCATGAAATGAAACAACTGTTTTTCTCATTTAACTGCGTCTGTAATTTTTTTGGCGACTAATCGCAGTCACGTAAGGAAATTAATCGCCAATTTACAGAAAAAGTGTGTCTGTTCAATCTTTGTGAGCAAGTTCCCGCTTTAAACTGTCAAATAAAGTCACGCATAAAAACGGGTTGAGAACAAATATTATCATTAAAAAATATATTAGAAATACAAAATACAATGAATAATAACACGGAAGAGGTAAGTATTTTGTTCTTGTCAGATTTTTTCATTGTTCAATTATTTGGCTTTTATTAAATTTTATTAAAAAATATTCCATCGTTTCTCGAAAAGTTAAAAAAAGTATTTCTGTAACTCATGCCAGAAACTGTCAAAAGAGATAACGTCTTAACGTTGTGAATGTCATAATATTCCACAGCAGATGTTGAGAACGCCAGTCACACATGTCGTTAACGGCGACCAAAATTTACTGAAATTTAAAATCTTTCAACGACGGTGGTTAAAATACAGCCGTTGGTTATACCAAATAATGTAAAGTGCGACTCTAATCATTGTTGTTTAAAAAATAGTTTCGGAAACATTCGTATATTTTTCGATAATGTTAAAAAAAATTGGTGGTATGATCCAAATTTCAATGTATTTCTAGTTTGGAACTCCTCTTGAAATTCACATATACATAAGTAAATCTATTATAGATTTTGGTATTTAGATAAAATACGGCACATTGGTCTATTTAAGCCAAGAGTATAGTAAATATAGGAAAGACAGTGGTGTCTTACACAAAATATATTTTTTATTTGCATTCTTAGTTTGACAGTAAAAAATTTAGTTAGAAAAAGTTTGTTTCTTAGGTCTTTTGTTTTAAAACACAGTACTATTCGAAAAATATACGAATGTTTCCAAAACTATTTTTTAAACAACAAAGACTTTATATTTTTTGGTATAACCGACGGCTGTATTTTACCACCGTCGTTGAAAGATTTTAAATTTCAGTAAATTTTGGTCGCCGTTAACGACATGTGTGACTGGCGTTCTCAACATCTGCTGTGGAATATTATGACACTTATAACCTTAAGACGTAATCTCTTTTTTTACAGTTTTTGGCATGAGTTACAGAAATACTTTTTTTAACCTTTCGAGAAACGATGGAATATTTTGTTGCACATCTTTTCGATTCGAGAAGTTCTCACCAAAGTTACGGGACAGGGGTACTGGAGTATTATAAAGAAATTTAAAATTGTAGACTTACAAAATAACTATATTTATCTAATAAAGAGTCAAAGGATTTTTATATTCATATCAAATATTATTTGTAGGGCTTAACAGCAATGGGGTACAAGTGCAAAAAACAAAACTTTGAGTAAATTAGTTTTAAAGTTATTTGTTCCCATGCATTTCACACATAATATTTTTGGTTTCTGGTACATACCGTATTTTCAGATCATCATACAGGTCTGAATTTTTGTCGAGGGATAGATATCGGTATAAAGTGTTCATTCTTACATTTAACTAAATTTTTCTATATTTGGCACTTGTAACCGTTTGCTTTTTAGCCCCACAATTAATATTTAATAGTATCCTCAATACATGCTGCTCGCTCATGCCGACGACATCTTACGTCGACCATTGCGAGCAGTTACTGCAACCTTTAAAGAAATCGAAAATTGGGGGAAAAAACAAGTTGATGGTATCTACCAGCAACATTTTTAGCAGACTCGGACGAATTGTTGGGGTTGAAACCCCCAGCTTTCAGATAGTAAATTTTGTGATCTATTTCGGTACCACCATAAACAAGACAAACAATATCAGTTTTAAGATAAAACGAAGAACAATGCTGGCTAATAGATGCTTCTTCGGGCTTAACAAGTAATTTAAGAAGAAAGCCAACTATCGGCAAAAACCACCCTCTACAAGACTCTAATATTGAACGTGAGATGTACTTGCAAAGGCTGACGAGACAGTACTTGGAGTATTCGAGCGAAAAGTTATTCATAAACTCTATGGACCAATCTGCGTTGACGGAGAATATCGGTGTCGTATGAACCAAGACCTATGTGCCGATATTGTCATAGTAAGCAATAACGTTGACTAGGTCATGTTGCGAGAATGAATGAAGATAACGGATTGACGCAAAACGGGAAGGTAACGGTTGACGCAAAACGGGAAGGGCGAAAACTGCGGTAGAAAGATCTGATGGAGGAATACATCTCGATACTTTGTGTCACAGATGGAATCGCTGGAAATCTATTCTACGTTCGGCTGCAGGAACCAGTGTTGTGTAATATCCAATTAAGGAAGCAAATAAGTATTACCATCATCTTTAAATTGTGAATAAGAGGTGCTTAAGATAAGATTTGCCACAAATAGAATTTATATATTAAGAATGTTAGGCCTGGTTTCTTTTATTCAATAAATCATATTGTATTATATCGTATTATTGTATATATTTATTCTGCTTCGCTAAAAAACATATTGTTAACTGGAAGTTAAAGTAATTGTTAGTTTTAACTGAACTTGGTGAAATTGACCGTTAATTTCGAAAGGTGATTTCTAAATAATTACAAATCAAACTAGATTAAATAAATACATACAGCCCCAATATTCATAAAGAATATTTTATGTTTTTAGCAGGCTTATAAAACTATTTCCCTTTAAAATTTTTTTTAATAAACCTTTTATTAATCAAACATATTTTCTATGAATATGGGGGGAAAGTATAACAAAGTATTGAATATTAATACATTATAACACCCTCTCTCAATTATACAATTTTAATAAATTTCTAATTGAAAATAAACTCTTCTTATCCAAGGCTTGGGTAAAGATGTCACCAGCTTGATTCTTTGTTGATACTTGTTCTATTTTTAAGATTCCTTTATTTACATAATACCTCAAAAAATGGTGCTTTATGTATATATGCTTTGTTCATTTCCAAAATGTACTTTGTATTTTAAATACCTGTCGCTCAAGTATTTTGTAGTGTATGCATACTTAGAGCAAGCACTGTATCATTAATTGTTTACATTTAAGTAAGTTAAGTTTTTGAGCCAATGAACTTATTTTAATTTTATGTTGGTCAGCAGTAATAAGAATTATTTTTTTTGTATCAAATAATGTGTGAAATAAAATTGTAATACTGTGTGGCATGCGAACGACTTGTAATATGAATCCTAAATTGAATTCTTTTTGTTATATTATTATTGTCGCATTGAAGTCTTTCACGTGCCTTGGAATTTTTCTCACGGGAACAGCAAATCAATTCGTGATTTGTTTGTAGCCCAAATTAATGCTGACCTATAGAATAAATTTAGTATATAAGCTTGTACACTTGTCAAAATAAAACAGAATTAATTCAACTCTTAATTGACTTGTTTTATTTCTCGGAAATTCGTGCATTTTGATGCTCGGCAAAAAGCGGCAGAAGTGCTAAGACAATACTTAACATTTTTTTTTACACACTCCACATTTTTACACACTTCCATCAATTATCATTACTTGGCGATCCTGCCCAACATAAATTAATTTCTATCAACTCTTTTTGATCCTGTCCAACTTAAATTAATCCCGCACAGCATAAATTATTTCAAAGCATAAATCTTTCAATGTCCCAAATAGAAATAGATAAATTTTTTAAGAAATGGGAAGAATTACTGGAATACGTCCCCACTCCAGTATGAACACAAAAAACCGAACTAATTAAAAAACTAAAGAAATTAAAAGAAGACGGCTGGAGATAATGAGGTAATGACAATTGAAATATTCAAGATAACTGAAAAGGAAAGACAAGAAATTATACTCGAAAATATAAAAAAGGGAATAGCAGATGCAACAGTCCAAGGACAGGCAAATGCCTATGCAATAAATGATAATAAAGTAACCATTAGTTTAGAACTAGTTATAATTTTACTTATTATAATTATATTATTAGGATTATGGAAATTTTTACAAAATTATATAAAAAAAACACAGCAATTAATGCTGTAAGAAACTAATAAAAACAAAAAAAAATATTTGTAATGGAAAAAATATTTGAAGAACTAAAAAAAATAATTATAAATGCAAAGAAATCTAGCAGTAGAAAGTATACAAAAGACACAGTAAAAGAAAAACTTTATTTAATAGATCAGCTTAGTTTGCAGTTTGGAAAATTAGTAGGACATCTTTCCAATCCAAATAGACAGGAAAAGATAATTGAGTATAGAGACTTAAAACATACAGCGATTAGAATATTAAGGGAACACTTAGAAAACAGTAAAGAAAATATATCAAGTGCAACAATCATGTCGAATTTTAATAGTAAACAAGCTTCGGATACAATTCCAATATTTGACGGAAAACCTACACACCTCGATATATTCCTATCAATGGTTGAAATGGTTCACGATGAACTTAACGAACAAGGGAAAAAGAACTTAATAAAATATATTATTGCCATGAAATTAAGCGATAGGGTTAGAAGTATTTTAATGACACAAGACATACCAAAAACATTTAACGAACTAAAATCAACACTGTCCAATCATTTCAAGTCAACAAAGACAGCCAGTAGTCTTCATTCGGAAATTAGAAATATTAAGCAAAGAGGTAATGTGTCAAGTTTTAGAGAAAAAATAAACACATTGATTTCAGAATTAACCATAGTACAATTCAGTGACCTTGAAGACAGTTCAAATGAAATAGCACGATCTACAATTAGAATGTTGAACGAAAAATTAGCACTCGAAACATTCCAAGAAGGTTTACAAGAGAACATAAGAACAGCAGTTATAGCAGCGCAACCTAAATCGCTAGCACAAGCATTTGAAATAGCTAGCACACAGGAAAGACTATTACAGGCAACAAATACATTAAAAATCTTTCACATAAATGACAGAAATCGACGCAGTAATAACAATTACAACTATAACAATAACAGATACAACAATCAAAGAAGACAAGACTTCAACAGAAATGACAGAAACTACAACAATAATTATAACAACAATAATAGTAGAAATTTTAATAATTATAATAGGAATTCAAATAACACCAATAGTAGATACAACACAAATAATGCTTACAACAGAAATAATAGAAACACCTATAACAATAACAACCATACAAATCAAAGAAATTACAACCCAAACGTACGCACAATACATCAACAGGGAAACGAAGAAGCCCTGGAGACTCAGAACGAATCTCCAGAAGGGGAAAATTACAGATTCACACAATAAATCCCAACACTTCAAACTTTATATATCTTTCTATCAAAAACCTGACTTACAAACTGACTTTCCTAATAGATACCGGTTCTGATATATCCCTCTGCAAGGAAAATGTTATACACGGATATAATGTAATTGAACAAGATATTATTAGATTGAATGGCATAACCAAACACTATACAGAAACTATTGGATCGACTGAATTAGAAGCGGTACTTGGAGAACATTGCTTAAAACATAAATTTTACTTAGTAGACAGTGACTTTCCAGTAAACACAGACGGAATTTTAGGAATGGATTTCTTCCATAAATACAACTGTATAATAAACTACGATACACAAACTATAAGTACTTATATAAATGAAGATAGTATCACAATTCCTATAGAGACTAATACAAAACATTTAACAAGCGTCATCATACCACCAAGAAGTGAAAAAATAGTAAAAATCAACATTGAAATAGGTGAAGATAGTGTAGTATGCAACAAAGAAATAGAAAACGGAGTTTTCATTGCAAACACGATAATACCGAAAAATGGTAATCGCCATATAAAATTCTAAATACATTAGAAACACTAATACTATTGTCGCAACTTAAACTAGCTACGATACCTTTACAATACTATAACATTTATAGAACCGCTCATCTAGATGACGAACATTATTTAGAAAACAGGTTTCAGAAATTGCTAAAAACAATAAAATTCGAAGATTTTGATAACGAAAAACAGAAAGCCTTATACGACATATTAAAACAATATCAAGAAATATTTCATCTAGAGGGAGAATCATTAACCACTAATAATTTTTACAAACAAACAATAGAACTAAACGATAAAACCCCAGTATACATAAAAAATTATCGTTTACCACAATCACAATTGAATGAAATAGACAGACAAGTACAGAAACTATTACAAGAAAATATAATAGAGCCATCAATTAGTCCATACAACTCTCCTTTATTATTGGTTCCTAAAAAAGGACAAGATGACATAAAGAAATGGCGTTTAGTTGTAGATTACAGACGTTTGAATGATAAAGTAGTAAACGACAAATTCCCCCTAACAAGACTAGAAGATGTTTTAGACAAACTAGGTCGAGCAAAATTTTTCTCAACTCTTGACATGACAAGTTCTTTCCATCAGATAGAACTTGATACAGCATCAAGACCAATTACAGCATTTTCCACTAACAGCGGTCACTATCAATATAATAGACTACCTTTTGGGCTAAAAATATCATCAAACAGTTTTCAGAGGATGCTAACCATAGCATTGTCTGGTCTGGAATCGGAAGCATTCCTATATGTAGACGATATTATTATTTTCGGATGCAGCCTTAAGCACCACAATGAAAATCTCATAAAAGTATTTGAAAGACTTAAACAGTACAACTTGAAATTAAATGCAGAAAAATGTTGCTTTTTAAAGCCAGAAGTCTTATATTTAGGTCATCTTATTACAAAAGACGGTATTAAAACCGATCCAACAAAATATGAAATTATTGAACAATATCCCATTCCAAAAAATTCGGACGAAGTTAGAAGATTCATAGCCTTCTGTAATTACTATAGAAGATTCATCCCGGATTTTGCTAAAACAGCAAACTGCCTAAACAACTTATTGAAGAAGAAACTCAAATTCGAATGGACAGAAGATTGCCAAAAAGCATTTGACACGTTAAGAAACAGACTTAAGAACCCACCTATATTGCAATACCCTGATTTTGATAAACCATTTGTACTGACCACAGACGCCTCAAACGTAGCTTTAGGAGCAATACTCTCACAAGGTGAAATTGGTAATGACTTTCCTATATCATATGCAAGTAAATCTTTGAATAGACATGAAAGAAACAAGTCAGTTATTGAAAAAGAATTATTAGGACTTCATTGGGGCATACAGTTTTTTAGACCATACCTATATGGCAGAAAATTCACTGTAGTAACAGACCATAGACCCCTCATTGCACTATTTTCACATAAAAATCCATCCTCAAAACTGACCAGAATTCGACTTGAACTGTCAGACTATGACTTTGATATTACATATAAAAAAGGAGCAAATAACACTAACGCAGACGCGTTATCCCGCATCGAAATTAACTCAAAAATATTAAAAGAAATGATTCCACGCTGTATTGATGAAAAAGAAAGAAAAACTCTGGCAATAACACGTAGCATGCTTAATAAGAATACTAAAGATAAAGAAGATGAAATTGAAATTAAGAACAAGAAAAAGAATTACATTTCTCAACAGGAGACTGATCACCTCCATATGTGGGAATGTATATCAATGAACGATATAAAGAAGCTTCAAAGAATACAATTTATATATGAAAATAATGATAATAATTATCTGCAGAATGAATATAATGATAAAATTACACGCGTGATATGCAATAGAAGCGAAAATCCAATGTTTTCAGAAACATTTATGGAGAAACTTTTATTGAAAATAAAGAAATTTAAAAATAAAAAGTACGTACTATATGATAATGATGAAATTTTTAAATATATACCGGTAGAGAAATTGAAAGAAGAATACAATAAATTCAAAAACAATGACGTCGATATAATTATATACAGAATGCCAAAAAGAGTAGATAATGCAATAAAACAATACAGGCTAATAGAAGAATTTCATAGCCCACCCCATAGTGGACATTTCGGAATAAGAAAAACATTAATAAAATTAAAACAACGATTTATTTGGAAAAATATGAACAAAATGGTTAAAAACTACATAAGAACATGTGAATCGTGCCAAAAGAACAAACAGACTAAACATACGAAAGAACCTTTTACTATAACAGATACACCATCAAGTAGTTTTGACATTGTAGTAATGGACACAGTTGGACCACTTAGACCGTCAGTAAACTTTAGATATATACTCACAATGCAGTGTGAACTGACAAAATATGTTATAGCTTGTCCAATAGAATCAAAAGATGCCAAAACAGTGGCAAAAACGCTAGTAGAAGAAGTTATTTTAAAATACGGTTTATTTAACATTCTCAAAACGGACAGAGGTACTGAATTTACTAATGAGTTGATGAGAGAGATTTGTGTATTATTAAAAATAAAACAGAATTTCTCGACGCCCTACCATCATGAAACTTTGGGAACAGTAGAACGCAATCACCGTGTTCTAAATGAATATTTTCTAAATTTCGTAGAAGACAACAATTAGCACGAATGGATACCATACTTTGCTTTCGCTTTTAACACAACTCCAAACGTAGATACTAATTATACACCCTTTGAGTTGGTATATGGAAAACTTCCTAGACTACCAAGTGACGAATTGAGCGACACTAAAAATGTTTACAACTTAGACAATTATTTGAATGAGCTTAAGATTAGACTTCGTTACTCACTACAAAAAGCAAGAGACATAATTTTAGAAGTGAAAAATAAAAGAAAACTAGAATCTGAAAGAAAACAGAACAAAATAGAACTAAAAATAGGAGACCTAGTTCTAGTAAAAGCCCAGAATAGAAGAAAACTCGAGCCTCCATATAAAGGTCCATATAAAATTCTGGACATAGATGATTTGAATATAATTATAGAAATAGATAAATCAAAAGTTAAAAGTATACATAAAAATAATTTAAAAAAGTTTATTTCATAAGTGCATAAATATAAATATAAAAAAAAAAAAAAAAAAAAAAAAAAAAAAAATATTAAGTCATAAAAATTTTTATAAACATATAAATACTTACATAAATACATACAATAATAAAAATCTTTATACTTATATATCCATTCATACAATAATTCTATATATTATTTTTTATTTTTAATAATACACAAAACAAAAAGGGTGAGGGTGTAGTGTATGCATACTTAGAGCAAGCACTGTATCATTAATTGTTTACATTTAAGTAAGTTAAGTTTTTGAGCCAATGAACTTATTTTAATTTTATGTTGGTCAGCAGTAATAAGAATTATTTTTTTTGTATCAAATAATGTGTGAAATAAAATTGTAATACTGTGTGGCATGCGAACGACTTGTAATATGAATCCTAAATTGAATTCTTTTTGTTATATTATTATTGTCGCATTGAAGTCTTTCACGTGCCTTGGAATTTTTCTCACGGGAACAGCAAATCAATTCGTGATTTGTTTGTAGCCCAAATTAATGCTGACCTATAGAATAAATTTAGTATATAAGCTTGTACAATTGTCAAAATAAAACAGAATTAATTCAACTCTTAATTGACTTGTTTTATTTCTCGGAAATTCGTGCATTTTGATGCTCGGCAAAAAGCGGCAGAAGTGCTAAGACAATACTTAACATTTTTTTTTACACACTCCACATTTTTACACACTTCCATCAATTATTATTACAATTTTTTTATTTCGTATTTCAAATATTTTTGGTCTTAAAATATTATTTCACAAAATACTTTAACTATTAATACATAAAATATAAGTTGTCTCAAATATTTAATTGTTGGCCACTACGGGTACGAATTATTTCATAAAAAATTCATGCATTAGTAAGATTCTTTAATTAGCAAAAGTTTTGGACACAAGTTATTGCATATCGTCGGCTTAATATGCAAACCTGCTAATTCCACTTTTTAAGTAAATTGAGATTCGACTAGCATGTTGTTTTTCTTCAATTTGAGTCTTGAAGTGTGTAAAAAGGTTTGATAAGAAAAACTGCTAAATCCACTGATTTTTGTAAGAAAAACTGCTAAATCCAGTACATCATTCGTTCAGTGCTTATTATTAACTCAGGCTACAAATGTGAAATATAAGAAATTTGTTGTCTCTCCTGTAAAATGTGTTGAATGGGAGTTGGCAGGTTTTCATATTAAGCCGACGATATGTTTATGATGAATTTTGATTAATGGAGTAAGAAGAAAAATATTATATATTAATAGAAATTCATATAAGTGTTAAAAGCTATTTCTACATCTTTATATTACACTCAGGACAACCATTGTTATTATGAAAAGTTTTTGTCACCCTAATGAAAGTCGGGCCAGAAAAGATCGGCTTCAAGGTAATAATTCGAGGCTTTTAGTTTGTTTTATGCAACAATTATAAAAGAGCTTTAAAAAAATATTCGACAGGTTTTTAAAACTGTCTCCTGAAATAAATATACCAATTTTGACGTCAACCTAGCTACAACTGATAAGAGGCAAATAATTCGAAATCTTGAAATTAGAGCCTTGAGGGAATATTACATGGAACGTGAAATAATGCATGAGAGTAGTAGAAACAGCAGAACTCGCAAAGAAGACGATAACTTAATTGGTCTTGTCAACAAGGGGATTGCTGTACCTAGGATAGATGTGAAATTTAGAATGAGTTTTTCAGCTTTAAAATGAAAATATCCAGGAAGTACAAGGTTGGTGACTTTAGACCGCCTAGGGTAAATAGCACGGGGCTGATTATCTCGGACAGTGCTAAATATCTGGGCATGATTCTCGATAGTAAACTATCTTGGGAACTCAACGTTCATTCGAGGGTTAGTAGTGCCATTGTAGTTATATATACCTGTAGGAGATCCGTGGGCTGGTACTGCCGCCTTGGCCCCAGGGGCGTTGAATTTGAGGCGGTGGTAAAACCGATCTTCTTCTATGGGGTCACGGTATGGTGGCCTGCCGTAGGAAGGGGAAGGTACTGCATGATGTTTGAGATAGTATATATGTTGGTCGCATTGATGATCACGGGATCACTTTGGTCGACACCGACGAGGGCACTGTTTGCTATGCTGAACTGGCTGCCAGTTGACATCATGGCCGAACAGCTGGCCTAACTTCCGCGATTAGGCTAGATGCGGTAGGCCTAGGGACTACGCGGGACTACGGTCATGCCAGAATCGCACTTCATGCATCATATGACTTGGTGCAACTGGAGTATTGAACTTCGGAACCCTTTTTCGGTGCTTTGTTCACTGGTCATCATGGCAATGGCGATGAGCTGTTTGATAACGCGCAATATCTGGAACCGGCGATAAGGTATTTATACTGATGGTTCCAAGATGAGCAGTATAGTAGGTGGAGGTTTCTTCATCGGGGAATTGGGCGTAAGGCTCATTTAGGCTGCCGGATGGCAGTAGTGAGCTGTAGGCGGAAATCTCTACCATAAGGCGGGCGACAAACTAGCTGAGGTATTATCGTATATCGAGGAATATATGTATATTAACGGACAGCAAGGCTGTCATTGCAGCTTTAGTTGGTGTCTTCATGACATCTATATTAACAGTGAAATGCCGAAGGTCTCTGAACGCGAGCGCGGAACATTCCAGGGTAACGCTGGTATGGTTACCAGGGCACAGTAGATGCCCGGGCAACCAAACTGCAGGCAGTTTGGCCAAACAGGGCTATCTCTTAGACGACATGTTCTTCGATGGCCTGATCGGCATTCCAATGGCTCGCTGCAAGACTCTCATAAGGAGTGAGTCGTATAGAAGGGCTCAGGAGAGATGGCAGGGGAAATACACCTGCTCGATGGCCAGGACTACATGGCCTAGCTACGACGCGGTGAGAGCGCGCATGCTACTGGGCCTCGGTAGGGACCGGATAAGGACAGCGATATCGACCATTACGGGTCACTGGGTGATAGGGACTCATACGCGGAGAATGGGTCTTGAATGTAGAAGTTGTCATGATGAGAAGGAGGACAAGACGGTGTTTCACTTTCTCTGCCAATGCCCCGGTCTCGGGCGACCGTAGGTGTCATTTCTGGACGATATGTCCAATGTAGGACTGAAATCGATCTCTCCCTTCTGCAGAGAGTTGGGTTAGTTTGAGGCTGCATTGACTTCTGGAGAATAGTCTGGCGAATACTGGCTGACTCTTGTCACTGACTAGGAGTATCACAAAGGGACCGCTATAAGGACCCAAGTGAGCCGTCATAGCTGCCCATTTAACCTAACCAAAATGAAAATAAAAAAGAGCTTACCATTATAGATAGACATCCAAATATAAAAAGTATGTTTTCACAATTTAACATCAGTTTGTGCTTATTAGGAGCATATAGAATGTTTCTTTTATACGGTTTTATTTATTCTTCAAGAAATGGCGGCTAGTCTAATGCTAAAGGGTGAACGTCCTATTCTCTTAATTTGAAGGAAATTAGTTCGATGAACTCCTCAGAGTGTAAAGTGTGGTTGTGTGTATGTGGCAAATTAGTTAATTATTAATTAACAGACCAAAGCGCGAATCGATGACAGATTTTTAAAGTAAAATTGCTTTATTTGGTAACGTTTTTAAAGCTTGAATCTATTCATTGTAATTTTCCAGAGTATACTGATCGCAAGTGTCAAAAAGTGAGTGCACTATTACAGTTCGTAACTTCTATTTTTCTTAAAAACATCCTTTACATTTAAAAATTCAGTGTTCCTGAAAGGAAATACTAGTTTTGCACACAGCCCCACTGTTCACCGCAGGTCCGGCCCAGCAGTTTTTAATTTGAATTGCATTTATTTTCGTTCTTGCTTTACTTATGTATGTAGATTTATTTAAGTTGGTAACTGCATAAGTGTGTATATACTTTTTAAAGCTCACAAACTTTACATATTTTTTGACAACAACAAACTTACATGCAAAAATATTAAATATTAATAACTGTAACCGTAACTGGTGAAGATATTTTGTTGCTTTGTCTTTTAGTCTTTAAAATAGAATGTAATTTTGATTTTTGATATTTTGAGTTGAGTCGTTTAAATTCTTTTTAATAAAGCAGTTCGTTTGCTCACTAGAAAAATAGAAAAATCGTTTTATTTTTCAAGTAACAATTCAATTCTGTAAAAAGGCTTACAGAATCTAAAGTGAATATTATCTATACCAATATACATAAGTACATATATTGTATTTTGATGTAAAATAAAAAAAAAAAAATATTTTGTATTTAGGTAATACACAAGGTGTTCTATTGTGTCATACTATTGTATTTGTTATAATTCTGTGCATGTCCCATTAATTTTAAAACAATGTTTTCAAAGTGAAACATCTTGGAAAAATAAATTCGAGATTAGTTTGATACGAAACTTAAAAAACTTAAAATAAATTTTTTTTATCGATTGATAGTGCACTCAAAATATTAGCTTTCCCACAACAATAAATTTCAGTGTTTTTTATCATAAATTGGGATTATTAGCACATCATTAATAAATGAATTAATTAATAAATATTTCATTCCCGAAAATAATTTTTGATTATATTATGTAATTAAATTCAAAAGAAAATTCATTTAAAAAAATAAAAATTTATTTAAAAACCGGAGCATTCACATTTCATTTTATATAAATGAATTTTACATTAGTTTTTAAATTTTTAGTTATTAAACATATTCCGCAAAATGTAATAGTTGTTACTTTAAAAAAATATATTTTAACCGACAAAAATCAAACTAATTACATACCAATATAAGTACGGAAAAATATTATTTCTTTGGTACTCTGTAGCAAACATAACAAACATAAATATTAAAAAATAAAGTTATTCGTAAAAAAACTTTATTTTTTTCAATCTTAACAGTACGAAAAACAAATTTAATAACCCACAAAAAGTAACTGTAAAAATAATTTATAAGTGCATGAAAACGATGATCTTAAAATTTTATATGCACAAAAATACCTTCAAAGCGAAGTTCGTGAATACACTATATATAGTAGTTTGAAAACTACTTCGAATTGATGAAGCCTTTTCACTTAAACATGAATTCATCAAGAACCGATTTAGTTAATAAAAAGTTTATGTCTTAAGTCTTTTGATTTAAACATGATCATAAAAGTATGTTGCTTAAGTTTATCACATTATTCCCCATAAATCCTGTATCGCATTAAAAAAGAAATCTTTAAAATTACAGTTAATTCTTTATCTTAAATTACGAAAATAAGAACTTTAAAATAAAAAAACAACTTATAATGCAAAACACAACAACCCTGACATTCCAGTTAACCAAAATTTCTTAACAAAAACCCAAAACAAAAAAGTTTAATTAATGGTATACAGCATAAAGAAAAGGCATAATAAAATTATTTTTTGTTTTATTTTATATCACAAAACACTTGTTACGACACATACAGTCATCATCTGTTTGACAAATTTTTCACAGAATTATGATTGAGATCGCAGGTTAACGTAACATGCTCGTACTTTATTTATTTAGAGAGAGAACAGCAATGAAATGTGAAGAAATTTAAATTTTTTTATTATATTTAAGACACTACACATGTTCGTTGAGAAATTACAGATAATACTAGGAATTTTTATTTCTCTAAATCTTCGTAATCAGTTTTGTTTTACTTCTGTATTATAACGAAACAGACAAATAAGATTGTAGTTAATTTATAAATTTAAAAAGATTTTCAAAAGAAGTAGCAAGTGTTATAGCCTTATAGATAAAATAAACAAATAAAAATAAACAAGAAATTATTAAAAACAACATATTTTAACGTACCAAAAACTAAAAATATACCCGAAACTTACAAAAACAAAATTTTATTTGAAGAAGCTGAAAAAAGGCCAAAATGTCATCAAATTTTTAAGCACATAAATCTTAATTATACCTTCTGCTTATGGCCACTTAATATGGGTTGTATTCTTGTAGCCATTAGAATTGAATTGTGGTTGACAAAATATTAAAGAACTGAGTTGTTTAAGCGTGAACTGAATTTTACACCAGTTCTTTTATTTCTTCAGTGTTTTTATGGTCTTAAACAAGTGCTTTTTTATAACAAGAGGAAGTCATGTATGTGTGTTATCGTTTAACATGGTTTTCTTAAGAAGTTTTTAACAAAAAAAAAAATCCCGAAAATAAACTCTTAAATTACACTTTATTAAGAAATAAACAACAAATTGTTTTAAAACAGAAGTTTTTTAGGTCTTAATATTTTGTGTGTTACGTTTTAAGTTTTTATGAACTTGATGATTAAGTGAAGATCAGCGTATGGTCTGTAAGAGGTTTCTCACTGATAGAGATGCCAATGTTATGGAAATAAATATGAATACATTACGGATAATTTAAATATTGCATATTATTATGCAGGGTAAATTATGAACCTATAAATCATTATAAATATTAAGGATAGTTAAGGTAATCCATAATATCTCCTTTAGAGAAAAAATATAATAAAATTTAGTATTCTGGTAATTTTATTGAACTTCTTATGGGTTTTAATCCAAATTTTTATATTTTATATCAGGCTTATGTTCATCAAATTTAATTTTAATTAAATTATTTTAATGAAGAATGAAATTTTAAAACATGAAATGAATTAAAATTAATTGATAATTTTACATTCTTGACTGCTCGGGGTATTGAATTCATAAAATTTTTTTGGAGGTATTTGATAACTATATATTTGATATCCAATATGGACCTACCACTACAAATAATTCCGAATAAGTTTTGCTCGCATTTTATATAAGAACATTATAATATGAAAATTTATAATAAAAATTATACTCAGCATAAGAACCTAAATTCCTATATTATATTTATTTAAAACATATTATCTTACTTCTAAAGAATTTCGAAAAAATGCATTTTTTCATACCTATGCATATTTTGCAAGATCTGTGCTATAACTTATCATTTTTATTTAAAAGCTTAAAAATAAATATATTTTTAATTTATTGAAGCAAAATTTAAAAATTTCATTTGAAAATAATCATATAGACTTTTTCAGATTATATTGAAGATAAAGAAGAGCTCGCAGCGATTGAACTTATTATCTAACACTGCCCGAGATATCTCAATGTGTAAATTGGAAAGTGTCATCGGTTTCATCATGGCAATGGAGGTCAGTATGTAATTACGACAGATTGGTCTTATTATTATTACACAAAAAAAAATTCCAAAATTGATCAGCAATTAAATCATTAATCAAAAATAAAATCAGTTTTAATTAAATTTTTTAATTAAAATCCATTTTTATTTTGTTCTGTGTACACTTTGAGATTTTTTTTTCTCGTTTTATTTTTTTTTTCACTGCTAGAGAAAATCACCAGAGTCTCCGAAAAGGTAATGGCATAACCGAAGAACATTGATATTTAATATGTTTTTGATAGACATGTTCATGCTTTTTTTTTTTTTTTTTTTTTTTGCATATAAACATTTGCCTACTACAGCAATTAGAAGATGTTACAAGCTTCTTACATGCTGCTGACATAAAAATGTTATTGGGTGACTTTAACGTTATGATTAAAGCTTACAATAAAATCCTCCAGTCTATAAAGAGTAAACATTGCCTCGTAGTACCTCGAGCATCAATGGAGATCGGCTTGGGGGACTTCTTGCTCCGAAACTGTCTTTTCATTAGAAGAACTAAATTTCCACAAAAAGATATACATAATTCTTGGGAATCTTCGCCCGGTCGTTCGTTTATTTACATAATGATCAGTAAGCTTTTTCTTGGCTCTCTTATAAACGTAAAAACTAGAAGTGACCATCAACTTTTTGTTTCAATACTCCAGCTAAGTCCTGCAGCATGCAGTTATTGTCATAACAAATTTGAAAAATATAATACAGCACGCTGTCAGGACCCCTAAACAAGAACGATATATAATCAATACCTGTATTTAAAACATAATCGCAACCATACTGATTGCTAAGAAGTGTAAGGAGTCTGCTAAAGCTAAATCAGAATACCGTGTATCAGCACACAAAGTAAACTACATGGTTCGAGCAGATCGTGATAGGTATACTAACGAAATAGCTGATAAAGCAACTAACTCAGATAAAACCCGTGGCGTTTACGCAGCAATTAAACAGCTAAGCGGTAACAACATAAAAAGAACGACGTTCATGAAAGCATCTAGTAGTTCCGTTTTAACAAAAACACAGCAACTCTTGCATCCCAATCGACTCATCCAAATGATGTAATCCAGGATGAAACCCTGAACGAGATTGTTCCAGCAATAATATATAATCCGAAAAGGGTCATTGTTAAATATGCTTACAAAGTGAATGCATTTACTTTCTAGCTTGGTTAGGTTGCATATCTTTAGGAAAAGTTCTTACGGGAGGAGTACGAATGCGACGAGCCTCCTTAGATCTATTTCTTACGACTTTGGATTGAATAGCGCAGGAGACGCAGTAGTGCAACTTGGCGTATAATTTCGGTAGAATGTAAGAATCCCAAATGGAAGCTTCAGAGATATCACGAACAGCAGCAGCTTCAACAATGTTACGGATTACAAACTTCTTGATGGCCTTGTCCTTGGGAACACATCTGGCACAGTTTGTGCAACGGACTGCCTTCACATGTCCTCTATTGTGCTTGCAACGCCCTCCGTTACGGCGCTTCTTGGTCATCTATATATTGTCTTCTTTGGCCGGAAGAAAGAAAAAGGTCATCTCAATAGATCCGCCTATGGTTCAAGAAGAAGAGACAGCTTTATGTAAAATTAAGGACTCAAAATTACCAGGTTCAGAAAACATTATATAGAGAGTTGCCGAAAGATTGAGCAGCGGTTCTCCTACTTCGTATAAGACATTATTAGTTCAACGAACAGATAACATCAGAATGGAAAGAAGGCGCTGTAATTGCCATCCCAAAGATAGGCGACCTCAACTAGAGAAGTATCACCTTACTCAATTCCATAGGTAAGTTCATGGCCACAGTTATACTGCACACATTACGAATAATAATAGAACAATCAATAGAGTATTATTCACATATTAATTTAATAAATTCGATACATATCATGAAACTCAATTTGGCCGATACTCATTTAAAAGGAGCCTCAGGGAGACGTGAGATATATACTGCATCACAGTTTATAATACGATTTAACGGAAAGGAAAGCCCACCTTTTAGAATATATACAAGAGTAAGACAGGGTTGCATCCTATCTTAAACACTCGTCGTCTTTTGGAATCCAATGGACTTTGGCAAAGTAATTCAATAATATTCACTATGCCGATACAATAGTCAATATCATTAAATTGTGCCATAATCGTTTTACGAATATTGAGGCGAAAATAATAAAACTGTTCATAAATGTTAGGAAAGTCGATCTAAAAACTTAAAAAAACAAAACTTATGCGTACTGCTACAAATGTAACAACACCACTTACAGTGAACGGCGGCTTAATTAATGATGTCTAGTCTTTCAATTACTTGAGAAGTAGGATAAACATTGGTGGTGGTTCCGATGAAGTCATCTCTCTAAGAGCATTAATAAATCTCACATTCCGTTTTACAATTTACATAAGATGCAATCAAACAAAATCTCACAAAAACACTAAGTTGAAAATATTTAACTGCAGTGTCAAATCGATTCTTCTGTATGGATGTACTATATGGAGCTCTACCGTACTGACCAAACAAAATCCAGACTTTTGTAAATTGTTGTCTTAGATAATTCTTACGCAATTTCTGGTCAAATGGCATCTCAAATGTAACATTCTGACAATAAGCTAACAGTATGCCAATTGAACAGAAGATAACAAGACGTAAATAAACATGGGTCGGTTATACTATAAGACATCCTGCAACAAAAATTGCTTGAATTGCCCTCGAATAGAACACCCAGGGACCCCGCAATCAGAAACGACCTCATAAAACATGGACATGCAGCACAAGACAGGAACTCGTATCAGCTCATAAGACATGGAACAAATCAAAGTCCTTGCTTTTTTTCTGAATACCTCGCCAAATATGCAAAAGCTTAAAGGTCCACCTAGAATGTCCATAACCTGGCATAAGCAACTGTACGAATACATGCAAATCTAATGTGTCATACCAAATTGAACTTAAGGCAACTTGTTGTTAAGTTTTATGACACTGTCATTTGCTTAAGCAAATTGCGAAGCTAATCGCATATTCTGTACGGAATCCGATGTTTTTCTTATTTTGTTTTTATTTTCTAAAATGTAAATGAGAGGCTTTTCGTTTATTTATGATTAACTAAGCTTTAGGTAAAATTCTTTAAAAACGTTCAATGTTAATCTCGGTCCCTATGATTCTGATGATAGTGAACATAAACGGTTAAAAACATTTAATTATAATACTTTACTACATATCTAAAAAAAAAAAATTTTATTTTCTACACAGCGTTGCACCGTTCGACACAAAAAGTTTTCAATCAAGGCTTTGGCAACCCTTGTCAATCATAATAAAAAACCGCCCTAGATAGTAAAATTAAGATACTACAAAAAAAGATTCTTGTCGGTTCAACTTTGTTTAGGCGCAAGTTAAACTAATTAAATAAAGTTTTTAATTTGTAAAACTTGTTAAATTAAGAACTACGAATGGCAACAACATAAATGTACCAATTTAACATGAGCTTAAAAATATGTCATGACAATATTTTTTACTAACAAACTAAAACAAAAAGAGATATTTTTTTATAATACGAAATGATAATGATGATGACGATGACGATAATGTTGATTATCATGTGCTTTTATTTTAGTTTATTGTCTTACATTTGTCATGGGTCATTCGTGCAGCTTGTTTCCTTTACTTGAGTTTTTTTTCCGAGAGCCCTACAGGCAGACAATGTGGTTTTATTGTGGCGAATGTTTTTATATTCTATCACACACTTTCATTGTTAATATAACAATAAAAATTTTTAATTGAAATAAAGAATTTTCAAAAGTACACTGATAGAAAAGGCGTCATAATGACATCAGTACTATGACAAGTGTCTTCGTTTTTGATCCCATGACACTTGTCAGCCTGAATATTACTTGGCCAAAATCAGGGTCAACATATATATTATGTCATAAATGGAATGGATCACAGAAATTACGAACCGGAGTCGGCTTAATAAAACATGTCATTAGTGCGTTGACTCCGTAACATCGGAGAAAAAACTCATTAGGCTCAATTTAATGACAAACTATCATTTAAATTTAATTTTGCTGTATTCCGCCCTTTGCTTACAGAAGAACTCTCAATTATAAGAAACCATCAGCATGTTCGATATGGTTTTCGTTATCATTTTACTTTGAAAACTGAATGTATTTTACTAAATAATTAAAAAAATTACAACATGGGAAGTTTGGCTTCTCATTTTACTTTTTAAACATTAAAATAATGTTAATAATACACAAAATGTGGCATCGAATTGATGTCACTGCACTCATAGCAGAGATGACTCATAAATATAAAAACATTTTATGATTAAGTTCGTCATTGGATTGTTGTCAATTTTTGCATCAATGATGGCATTTGTAAAAACACTGATGTCACAATTTTGATGTTAGGGCATCATAAATTTCAATATCATCAATATGAAGTCGCATTTCTCTATGAATGTAGTATTTTATTTTTATGTCGGGTTTCTTATTACAAATATTGCATTGTTAACTGAAAATTTCAATTCAGACAAATAAGGCATCAGATAGATTTGGTAGTTATGTCAAAAACATTTTCGAAGAGTTATTAAAATATTTTATTTTTAAAAATTCTATAACTTTTTTAATTAAAATAGATTTGAATTTTCTAAAGTTAAAATGTCAGATAACCTTTCTGCGATCATAAATATCACAGCGGGAAAATTCCGAATTTATTACAAAAATAACTAAAAAAAAAATAGAGTATGATTTTCGAATGAAAAATAATGCATTCATTGGAATCGAGAAGGTAGTTTTATTGTCACAATAATTATGCATTGATTCCACGTACATTCCCACATTTGCACACTCATAGAATGCATCTTCATATTGATGACGCTCTAACATCAGAATAGTGACATCAATATTATTACAAATGGCTTCAACGAGGCAAAAAGTTTATCAATACAATGACGAACGTCATCCTAAAATGTTGTCATATTTTACGCGTCATCTATGCAACGACTATAGTGACATCAATTTAATGACGCATTTTGTGTATTATTAACATTATTTCATTTTTAAAAAGTAAAACAAGAAGCAAAAATTCCCATATTCTATTTGTTTAAATTATTTAGTTAAATTCATCAAATTTTCACAATAGAATGATTTCGAAAACCATATCGGGCATGCTGCTAGAAGAGTTGTTCTGTAAACAAATGGCGGAATACAA
Source organism: Pollenia amentaria (assembly GCA_943735925.1). Lineage (NCBI taxonomy): Eukaryota > Metazoa > Arthropoda > Insecta > Diptera > Polleniidae > Pollenia > Pollenia amentaria. Next base: position 176,830,643 of record OX031007.1, on the reverse strand, counting down.
CAAAAGTGAAACAGACATATGTAACGGGTAAGTAAATAATAATATTCTCCCACTTTGACTTAAGTCAATCCCAATGAATCAATTTGATGACAGTTTGTCATTAAATTTAGGCTTGTGAGTCCTTTCTCCGATGTTACTGAGTCGTCGCACTGATGACATGTTTTACTAAACTGACTCCGATTCGTCATATCTGTGATGCCGATGTGTTATCCAATTGATTACATATTTTAAATTTTTTACCCTGACGACAATTTGGCCAAATTATGTTAAGGCTGACATCACAATGATGTAAAGTTTCATGGGGTCAAGAACGAAGATACTTGTCATAGTACTCATGCCAAAATACATCAGCATTATGACGCCTTTTCGTCTTTTTTCCTCTGTTCGTGGCAATATAATTAGTATTTTTTCTTTTACATATTTTCTTAATAAAAATGTGTTATGAATTATTTAATTCATTCGCAGTATACATTAAAATAATTTATTACAATCCTAGTACATGTTCTGTGTTAAGAGCAATGAGTTCTGGAAGCAAATATTAAACAAGATATGTATTACATTTTCGATTCTTATTGATTAAATTTTCCTGCTGCGTTTATTACTTTTTATCCTCTGATTTGTGCACTAGTCCACCCACTGAATATTAAAAATTATATCTCTTAATCTAGAAGTCATTAGAAATATAAAATAGTACATTAGTATGTGTTTAAAGATGTGTTCCAAATAAAGTTTAGTACCTGTTATTGGAACCTTACCTTAGGGTGCTCTTAACAACAAGAGGACACAATGTGTCTTCTTTAGATCTCTTGTGTGGACACCAAAATGCAGGTTGCAGTTTTTTGCAGAATTATCTGCAACATGCACGCAGACCTTTCCTAAGAACTAAATTTATCTAACTTTTACTGCTATTGACAGGGACGTTCTGGGCAACGGGCAAAAGTTAAATCCTTACCCGGTATTTTTAAGATCTCCCATAGGGTGGGCTTACATCACAGCTACAACGTGATCTTTAAACGGACATTATCGACAATTTCATAAAATTTAACAAAATGTTTCCCTAAGTTCAGTCTGATTTGACACATATGATTAACATGTATTCGCACAATTTCTTAAGCCAACTTAAGCATAGTATAGTTGGGCCTTTACTGCGACAAAATATTGGTTGCAAAAAATAAATGCGATTTAATACAACATACCCAAACAGAGTAAGACTAAGCCGACTAAAACAAACCCCGTTGCACATAGAAAATAAACGAAAAAAGATCAAAAACATTGTCTCATTCCTACCTTGCTACCGGTTGTCTTTTAGGACAAAAACTTGATAAGACCTTTTTTTGTATGGACTAGCGTCAAACAAGTGTCTTTGACTTTAAAGACAAAAACGTTTAGTCTTTTTTTGGTGTGGGTTCAGCCAAAAAGAGCAACGCCAAGAGAAAGTTGCTCTGGTAGGCTAGTTGGTAGCTAGTCTATCAGGGCCGGAGTTGCGGGTTCGATTACTTCCAGAGACTGTGGTCTAGTCAGACAAACGTAGAGCTTCAAGGGATTAGCGTAGAAAGGCATACGCACCATGACCGGGGGACGCATTCACACAATGACCAGGGGAAGCAAAGGGACAATAAATTTCAAACGGCATGAAATACATTACAAACAATTGTCTCACTTATATAAGAACCTGCTTTCTGGATTTTGCAATTTTCTAGTAGTTAGATTAGGTTCCATGGGCAGCCATCGAGAGACAGCTCACTTGGGTCCTTTAGCGGTCCCTTTGTGATACCCAGCGCCAATGCCCATCCCGAAGAGCAGTTATTCAGATGGCGTAATTTTCTAGTAAATACAGATCATCCTCAGACCGCCTTTTACCTATTCCTAATTCCAAACTCTTCTCATTCGTAGTGCTATTTAAATGAGTAGTTCATGTCAATGTTGCGTTGAGTCTGGTGCATTATTGTCAGTTTGGTTAAATGTCTGTTTAAATTTTTTTACGTTTTATTATATTTTCTTTCTGTCTACAATTATATCCATTTCGTTGGTAGGAAAAAAATTATACATGTTTTTCTTGATTTTGTTTGTGTCGTTACAATTTTTAAAGTAGTTTAATTCAACTTGTCTGCTTAAAGCTTTCATTGTGGTTAATGTCAAGTTTTTTTCATCTATTTTTAAACAATTATTTTAGTTTGTCTTTGAAACAGTTTGTACTTTTCTAAGAAATCACGAAGGTGCCGTACAACAAACACGCTTTGACCTGTATTTTTATAAAAACAGAAACCAACAAAAAAAAAAAACTTCAAGTCGTCTTTGCTTGGAAATTATAATAATTTAATTTTATCATTAATTTCGTCTTTTTGGGCATAACGAAATTTTATGTTTTGTTTATTTTTATCAGGCATCGTTTGAAAGACTTGTAGAGAAAAGCAAAACCAAATTAAATTTTTCAATAATCCATAACATCTTAATGGATATTTTTCTGATACAAATAATATGTGTGAAAATTACTAAATTATGGACATGTGTTGGGCACACGTATTATTTTGTGAATAGATAATTGTTAATAGGAGACACACACACTCGCATTGGCCTCTGTATAAGATAGAAAAAAGATAAATCAATAAGAGGTTTGTTTTTATATTCAAGTGTTACGATTTTTGTTTAGTCTCTCGTTGATGTCTTTACCTAAATATGCGTATGAAAATAAATCAATACTAGAAGCATAGTAAATTTAATAAGGATTATTAAACAAAATGTGTAATACACGTTTGTCCTTTGAATATACACATATCGATGGCTCTAAATTACAATGTTGCAAGTGTAAAAAAAAAATTGGAGAAAATCAAGTTTTTTAATTCCGTATTTTTATTCTAATATTTCCAAATAAAGTTACGTAACAAAATTTGATGCCGTCTATGGATCAGTTCTAAAAGTTGTAAATTGTCCCATACGACAATAATACATTACTAACTTGTTCTTCTTTATTTAGGATTGCATCTTGTTCATAATACTACATATTTAATAATAGTATTAATAAATATATGATATGTTAATACTGGTTTTTCCTTTTGTTTTCTTTTTCATATTATGTTTTTAATTAAATCACGAAACTATTTCTCAACTGAGGCCGACGTCCCGCATTCATGCCATCTTTTTTTGGGGCGGCGTTGTGTTCGAGGTTATTTACTCTTCCTTCAAGTGATTTTTTGCAGGCTCATTTTCAGGCATTCTCACGTTATCTCTCCACCTTCTTCTTCTTCTTTTGTTCTTCTTTTTCTAGTCAGCTTGTTCACGTCATCTCCGTTACAAGCTTGTCTAGTATCTTCATTAGATCGGTCGAACCTGGTTGATCCTGCTACTGTTTGCAGATTATTTATTTCCACGCTCGTAGAGGCTTGCTGTATAACACAGGTGTCCGCACGAGTTTCGGATGCATATGTTTGTTGTTGCTAACTTACATCCTCTTTGTTCCTTTGATATGACAAGACACTTGGTTTTTTAACTTGAGATTTTTATATTGAAAGATTCTGTTTTTTTTTTATAAGTCAAATCAAAAAAAAATTTTACATTCAACCTTGTTATATTGAGCCATCGATGTGTAGAATAACTTCCTTAAAAGCTCTGTTCAATAACAAAAATAATTGCTTATTTTCATAATGGTTGCTAGTACTTGTTCACGTACTCGAAAACTTGCAACGAGAGAGTAAAAAAGAGCTTTAAAATATGAGAGACAAAAAATAGCGCATAAGCAATGGTATTAGGTGAACAAAATTATCGTGGATTTTTAGGAAAATGCCGCGTGGAACTGAATTAACAGATAAAGAGCGTGGATAGATCAATGGAAGGGATCAACCGGGCATGAAAATTGGCCAAACTGCTGTTAAAGACACCGAAATACGATAACAAATTTCTCGAAAACCCAGATGAATATGGTATTAATAAATAAGGTAGTATGTGCACCATTGATGATCAGAGCAATCGGCGCACTGTGGCTGAAAATTGAATTTCATCGGCCCAAGGTTCGATTTTTTCTCATCGCCGATTTCAAAAATGTCAATGTCATTCGATAGCAAACATACTGGAACTAGGGTATCCAAAATTCTGGATTAAAATATTGGTAATTGTGGACACAAATATTTTATGTTGTTTTAGAAAACCTTTAATTTTTTTTAAATTTGATCAGAACTAAATTATGATTTTTCGCAAACTGTTATAAATAATGGGTCGAAATTTTTTTTTACATTAATGGGATAGCAGTCTTTATGAAATGGGTCAATACATCGCTGTATCATTTATGCCTGATGTGTTATTAAATGTTTCACCATGTTCTATATTTTAGTTGAATCCGAATTTCAGAGGGGTAGAAGTTGTTAGGAACAAAAGGGGTTAAAGAGATTTTAGTACCAGAGGGCTGAAAGTGTCCTCCTTAACCTCATATAAACTTTTGCAACTGTTTGAAACTGTCTGTTGAACACTTTTTTCTTTTTTATTAAATTACCCGCCACATTTTTTTATTGCTCTTTGCATTTTATCTGCCCATATGACTTACAAACGTTTTGTTTTGAAAAATAATTTTGCTTCTTATGAACGGCGAAACATATTTCAATAAAATTTTAAACTGTCATATTCGGGTAGCCTTTGAGTTGATTTGAAATAACACGGGTCCATAGAGCATCGGGAAAGTAACTTGTGGACCTCTAAGAATGGTGACCTCGGGTATTCGAACTTAAAAAACATTGCCAAAAATATGTGTATTTGTGGATTGCAAAAAAAAATTTGACTTAAGCTCCCTACAAAAAATATGCTTAAATGCTTAGGTTATTTCCTTTGCCTTTAGATATATTCGGATAAAACGGATTTTTTGGGTTGATTTTTTTGGTAGTAAAGCAGTCTTAAAAGAATGTTATGTTGTATTACTGTACCGTTTAAACCTGCTTTGTTATTAAATGATTTTTCACGTTCTATATTTTATTCAAATTGAAATTCAGAACAATAGAATTTATGAAGGTCAAAACGGCTTACACCCAATTTACATGATGAATTTTATGACGTCCAATTTTCTTAATTCCCTTTTGAAGTTGCTACCAAAAACTACTCAAATTCATACGATGGTTTTTTTTGGACGTCTAATTTTTTTTCATTTTCATTCAATCCAGTTGATGACAATATAAAAATAAAACGTAACAGAAAGAACAGAAAAAAGTGTAAAGCGAAGTGTCAAAAAAAAACCATGAAAACAGAAATCAAGTCTATTTTTCTACCCTTCTTTCTTCTCTACACCGCTTGCTACCAAACAAAAAATGACGTCCAAAATTGGACGTCATAAAATTCATCATGTAAATTGAGTGTTAGAGAGATTTTACTACACGCAGAGAAAAAACATGTTTAAATATGTTCTCCTTCAACAAAACTTTTTTTAAAGGAAATTTTAAATATACTATGCTTAATTTAACCATAACATGGTTTTTCCTTCTTTATGGAGGACTAATTTGACCACAATATGGTTGTCGATGACAATAATGTGGTTCAATTAACCATAATATGTTCATCTGAAATAACAGGTGTTGATATAAATCTTATTTCAAGATTCAAAACCATTATTGATGTACTTTCATACAATCAGCAAATCGATTATAGAAAATTTGTTGATTATGTCAAAGATACAGCACGAACATATACTACCAAACTTCCATGGAGAAATATGTCAGCAACAGTTCACAAAATCCTTTATAATGGATTGGATATCATTAGGCACCATTAAGAACCACTATGAGATTTGTGAGAGTCAATGAAAAAAGGCTTAAAGGTTACAGATTTTAAAGGGAGAACAATACCAGGAAAATGTCACGAGATTTTACAAACGAAGAACTGTTTAATATATCTTTTGCAACGTCAGATCCGCTCATCTCTAACATTCGAAGTCAATGGAAAGAAGAACATCGGGACTTAGATGAAGAAGCAGAAGGGCTGCTACAGGACAGAGGTAATACAGAAACATATATGGAATATTTGGAGGTAATTTTCCAACCGAATGAATAGTAGATATACTGAACTTCTAGGCCTGTTTTCACAACTTACTGATAGCTAAAGGTAGAATTTTATCGATCGTATAAAGCAGGGCTGTGGAGTCGGAGTTGAAGAGTCGGAGTTGAGGTTTTTGTACCGGAGTCGGAGTCGCAGTACCCAAAAAAACGCGCGACTCCGACTCCAAAATTTTTCGGCATAAAAAACTTAAAAAAATTTCTAATATTTTCCAATATAAAAATTCTTCGAAATTGGCGATGCAATTTTTTGCAGATCAATATGAATAAGTAGATTTTAATTTATTTTATGAGAAATAGTTGATTCAAGTACTTTACTATTTAAGTATATTTAGGTATATTTTTTATACGTGCGGGAAAAAGTCTAAATTAATGTAATTTAGCAAAACTTATACTCAGTTATTGATCTAGTTGAAAAGGATGTGTGATTTTTTAAATAATTTACTCATGCTTAAAAATGTTAATGACAGGAATTGCCAATAATTTTAATATCAGAATTTTTTAACCATCAACGCTGAAATATTTTCAACATTGTACAGAATAAGTGTTGCTATAGCGCATAAATACTAGTATGTATTAGAAAAATTGTGACGTAAAATTATTTCTCTTTTGTGTAGAAACATCTCTATCGGCCTGCCTTTAATTCCTACATATGCATATTACGCGGAGATTCCCATAATTCGTTTAATAAAGATGTTTCTACACAAAATAGAAATAATTTTACGTCTCATTCATTTCGCATCACGGTTAGAGTAGGAGTCGGAGTCGTGAGTCGGAGTCGCACTTAAAAAATTTCAGCGTTTGGAGTCGGAGTTAGTACTTTTTTCGGACGACTCCACAGCCCTGGTATAAAGTGTATTCTATTATTACAACTTTACTTTAACCTTAACTGAGCGATAAGGTAAAGGAAGGTTCATCCTACCTGGTAGGTTGAAGTTAAGTTGCAATGATGGAACACTTTTTATACGGCTGATAAAATCTTACCTTAAGCTACCGGTAAGTTGTGAAAACGGACCTTAATGTTATTTAAGCAAAACATATATTTTTGTCCTTATTGTTATTTAAATAAAAAGGAAAATAACCATTTAAAACATGAATGATACGCTTTGCCGAGACATTGCTATAGTCTCGGAATGGGGTCGCGCGAATACGGTCGATTGTAATGCCCAAAAACCCAATGTTGCGTGCTGACGCATAAATTCGCGACGGATCAAGTAGCCTCATCTGTAGACATGGGTGGTATAATCATTGAGAAACCAGAATCTCTTGATGTTCTGGTCATGAGGATATAATGTGATGTCTGATGGACAGAACATATATTTAAGGTGTCGAAAAAAGCACTCAATTGCCTCGGCTTTTGAAACTGTGTAAGACATACTTCACTCCATCTAATCTCCTTACTATTTATACCAGCTAATCCGACGGCGAATGAAATACAACTCTCATGTATGGGCCGGTGCTTCAAAGTCTATTTTGGAGCTTCTCGACCGTGTGCAGGAGAAGGCGAATGCTCTTATTGGTGACAGTATTAAGCACCGTCGGAATGTGGGTTGTATTTGCCTGTTTTGTCGTTACTACAATGGGATGTGTTCTGATAAAATTAGGGATCTGGTTCCTGAAACCCGTATGTTTGTTCGTAATACACGTTATTTCTCAAGAGCCTATCCTTTTGTGGTCGATTGGGCGGTAAATCGTACAACGCATTAGAGAGAAAATTCGTTTTTTGGCCGGACTGTTCGTATGGGGAACAACTTCCTGCTGAAGTCTTCCCTCTCACTTTCAACATGAATAAGTTCAAGTCGAATGTTCATAAACACTACTCCCTCTATCCTCCTTCCCATAACCTTTTTTCCTAGTTCCAACACAATACAACAATGCAAAAAAACTACTTTTAAAACAAAAACAATAGTTTCTTGAAAATACTAAAATATTTATGTAGCTGATTTTTCTTAAAATACTTGTCTATAGCATTCATTTTCATCTATAGTAATTGCTTTCGCAAAATCTTGGTAAAATTATTGTATTTAACTTAGTAATAGTAGCGTTTCACCCAAAATATTTCATTACTTTATACTTTGCCAACCAATTTATTTATTTTCAGGTAAATTAAGTAATTTCCTAAGTAATTACCACTTTTTGCCCAAATTGATCTACAAAAAATTGAAAACTAAATCGTTGTGTGCAACAAGTTGTTTACACTCTTGATGGAGCAGAAAATATTTATGAATGCGAGCCAATGAAAAAAAAACGCAATAAAGTGAACAAATTGTAGACATGCCATATACATTAATTTGTATTTATGAACTTAGAAAAAACTTAAAACTTTTTTTTTTTACTTCTTACAAAATAAGTTATCAACCAAATAAACGTTGAGGAGAAAAACAAATTTGCATTTTAATTGAATGTGCTCCAGTGCAAATAAAAATGAAAAGGAAAAAAATTATATATGAATTTGTGCATAACAGTGATGGGCATATAATATAACAATCATGGGGTACATATCGCACTTGATCGTAAAGAGGGTAGTTAATCGATATTGTTATTTTTTCATTTTTTGGGAAAAGTAGTTTCGTAATATTTTTATCTACCCGCTGTAAAAAATATCGTGCCATTTTGCCTACTTTGGTTTAAAAATCCTTTCTCATATGCATTTAATGTTAAATTAAAAATTGTTTTGCTTCTAAAAAAAAAATTTTAAATTTTGAGTTAATACCCACTTTTTGTTCAAGTGCGATATATATTTATTCCGTCTACTCCCGTGAGGAGCATACTTTATTAACAGCCGAACTTCTTATTCATTAAGACTTAAGTCTAACGTATTATCTTCAATTTCAATTTGTGTGAAGGACAACTTTCTCTTCTGCTGCCCTGTTGGTTCCACTAGATTGCCTGTCTTGCGATGTCACCTTCTAGTTTCCGTAACGAGTAGCCTTCATTCCCACTTGCGCATTCTGATTTCAAGACGGGTTGAATGTTGTTATGTTGGTGGCTTTAAGCAATAAGAGGATTTTCCATAGGCTCATATTCTTAAATACTTGAATGGCGTATATGACACGTTGAGCAGCATTCCACTACGTACAGCCGTAGAGTAATATTGTCTAAACATTAGAGTTAACTAGTTTCAATTTTGTCTTTTGCAATATTGTTGCTGATTTCCATAAAGGGCTTACAAATTTAAATGCCAGCCGAGCTTTATGATACTGCTTAGTATGTCTTCTTTGGATTCACCTGTATTGTCGATAAAACTTCCTAACTAGAAGAAAGATTCAACACCTTTTATCAGTTGGATTTGTATACAGAATCATTGATTTGGTCTTTTTTTATTATAACCTTTAGACGCGCACTTCTCGCCGTATCATGTACTAATGTCAACTTCGATTGCATGTCCGCAAATGGTGTACATGGTTGTCAGGTAAAATTTTTCTAAAATCATAAAATTTGGCGGAAGAAATCGCCAGAATTCTTAAGTATCGTCATCAAAATGTTTATGGTTTCATAAAACTCTTTTTTATTCATTTTTTGACATAGTTTATAGTTTTAAACGAGGCATTAGTACAACAGCCTGCAATAACAGTTTTCAGATATGAAAAAAAAACAATATACATATTAAGCGAAGCAACATGCGCAATAAAATTTGAGCTTTAAACTTAGCAGGTTTACTTACCAATTCACTTACGGAATGCACGAATTTTATAAGGCGAGTACGCACTTTGAAGCAATTCATTTGTAAAACTTAAAGTTTTCTTTAACGAACAGAATCGTGATCGATCTGTTCATTTTTGTTGCTACAGTTAATATTCTACTAATATTGTCCCTTAGATTTTTTTTATAAAATCTGTTAAGAATTTGTTTACTTGCGTAGCGTATCAATGTGCGCCCTTATTTTAAAAATATACCACTAATGCAACTGTCTATTGGTTATTTACACTGCGTACTCAGTTTTTCATTATCAATTCAGATTTCCTTTGAAAAAGATTTTAAAGTGTACAAAATATTTTATTTAAAAAATAAATATTTAATATTCCAAAAAATATATTTTAGAACATACAAGAAGTCGGTCAAGCCTTACCGTATCATTGCATGCAAATTTTTGAGAGTGTTCCTTATTTTGGACCCACGAAAGGACATCGTCAGATCAATTCAAGAAGTGATTCTAAGTTGATCGGTTTACTTAAAGCTGGGTCTATGACCAATATTTTAAGGAGTTACAAGCCCTCTTGACTATTGTGGTTCGGCTATAATAATTTTTAAAGTAAATTATATTAACATGGATTTCAAGTGTTTGAAATTTTCTTAAGTTACAAAATAAACAATGGCTTAAATACTTTTATCAGATTTTGCTGTGTATCACGGGTGTATTTTAAGCCCGATAGAACTTACGAAAAGCTTATCTGTCAAACGAACTATCATACTGAGCTCACTTTTTGACATTTATGATCAGTACACTCTGGCAAATCATCATATAAGAAAAACGCTTGAACAGCGCTACCAATTTTTCCAAATTTTCTTAAAAAATCAATCATCGATTCGTGCAACGACTCTTTTATTTTTATGGAGTACAGCTCATTTTTGTCTTAACGAATTTTTTTAATAAACGAAATTGTATCCTATGGAGTGAAACCAATTTACAAGATACACCGTTTGGTGAAGTTTACACACTTGTGGCATCTTCGGACTTAATTTAAAAAAAATAAAATAAGAGCTCGGCTTATGTACGGTCAATCACCGCACCATAATCAATAATTTTTCTATGAAAATATGGATGGCGTTGATCCGTGTGAGATAATGGAAATAAGGCCGATAGTCATTGCACTTCGCTTTTACATATGGAAATTATGACTTCAGTGTTACAAAAGTAGAAAATTTAGGACGAGACTGAATTTGGGATAAAAACAGTTGTAAACTAAACCAATAAAACAAGCCGGCAAAGCCAAATTTCCATTGCACTTTGACCGTTAACTTCTATGTCAACAGCAGGACAATTATACTTACGTCAACAGCAAGCATACCCGGGTATGCAAGCACATTTTATATGTGAATTCACACGTTGCTAAGTATATTTCCGTTTTTATTTTTGTTGTTTTTTCTTTTGTTTTATTTGTGTTTTTTCCTACTTTGATTTGTTTTTATGCATGAATAATTAAAATAGCGGGAGTTTCAGCAGACTAGTGAAACTCTTAAATCTTATGAAATAAACATGCAATTTTATTTTATTTTAATTTTTTTCATACTCATACCCAGGTATGGTGGGAATGAAAAATGACTGCATCCATGGCCTGATTCGTCCAATTGTATTCAAACATCAGAATATGTCACAAAAGACTTCTAGTGATGATATCACTAGAGTTCAGAGCGACATGACAATCACTTTCAGAGATACAGCGCTTTCATATACTGTGCTAGTTGAAAAATCAGACAAGCCAGAGACCTGGCGTTTTAACATAATTCGGGTACGCTGAATCCAGCTCTGGTTTTCGAGATATACCGGTATTTCGAAAATTGAGGAGGTTGGACAACATATATTCGCGTAACTCAAAAACGGTTAGTTTGTTGAACAAACTCAAAAAACGGAAATTTCACAAAAAATTTTCTTAAAGAAAGGTTAAACTTTTTTCTTATATGCACATTATTTTTTAGCAACATTTTCAAATTTTTGTTTTTATTTGGGAAAGTGCAGCTATGCTTCTAATTTTTTTTTTCAGACATATAAAAAACGAAGTTGCAAACAAAATAAGCAATTTCTGTTAATAACTCTTGATTTTATTCACAAAAGACGAAAAACTTTAATTAACTTAAGCATTTCATAAAACGCACTATTTGTATGGGAGCCCCCCTTAGAAGTGGTGATAAATGGCAAGTATATCACGTGAAAATACTAAGGACATAAAACTAATTGAGGTTGGTCATACATAATATCCCACTAGGGGCGACTCCTGGGCATTGTGGCACTTTTCTTCAACATATTTCTAGTTTGTATTGAAAATAATGTGTGGGAGCGCCCTTAAAGAATGGAGATAGCGGCTTGGTATGTAAGAAATAAATGATGGGGATGAAAAACAAAGTAGTGTTGGTCATACATTTGACCCATCTGGGGGCATCATAGGCAATGCAGGGTCCAAATTTAAGAATTTCAACTATACATATATGGCGGTTTAGTAAAATACTTAAATGCCCCTAGATGGGTAAAATGTATGACCAATAAAAAAATATTCTATATTGTTGAATTTCGCTTTTTGAGTTTGTTCAAGAAACTAAACCATTTTCGAGTTATGCGAATATATGTTGTGCAACCTCCTCCATTTTCGCCACTGGATTCAGCGTACCCGAAACATGTTAAAACGCCAGGTGCCCAGCTTGTCTAAAAAAAAGTGTAAATATCTAGTTTTAAAACTTAAATAAAATTCGTGCACAATTTTTTATTTAAAAAATTTTTATATCTTCGGCATTAATCATCAATATGTCATTTTTGAACTCAAATATCCTTAAAATGACGGTACATTTGTTAAAGGTCTGATGATGACTAGATGCTGCTTTCACATCCAATAGTAAATAACGTTGTATGTGCATGAGCGTTGCCCACACCTGGTCTATAACCATATGTGGCAATGGCAAGCATATTAAGCTGTTAATGTGTTTATGCATATGATTTGGATATAAAAAACTTAAATTTGAAATATTTTCTTTTTTTGCTAAAATTATTTATGTAAAATAATGCATAATGAATTTGTTTATATTTCTTTGGCTTGATTTATTCATTGATGAATAAGTCTGTAGGGAAAAAGCAAAATAAAAACAGCAATTATTAAATTGCTTCAAAACTGATTTCCTTAATTGTTCAGCTGTAGGTGTTAATAGAGCTTGTAGTTGCAATTTTGAAGTGTTAGTCATTTTAAAGTGAAATTGTTATTAATATTCAATTGTTTTAAAAACACTTCACTAAAGGTGAGAGTTACCTATTCATCATAACATTTGTAAAATCCAATGAATATTCCTAAGGCTTTCCTATGATTAAATATTATTATTATTCAACTAGCGGAGCTGGCGAACTTCGCCTCGCCCCAAATTTAAGCCTTCAGACAAACTTAAGAGTAATAATACAACACAAATATCTAAATTTTCAATGTGGTTTATTTGAATGGAATCAGTAGAGAGCGATTTGATGAACAATGTTTTTCGATTTGTTTTCCGGCGCAAAAACAAATAACGAAGGTGGTTTCCCAACACGCGAACATGCAACGTACAGCTGACCGTGCGAAGAACAGAGAAATTCGAGATTAATCCCACAGACTTCTAGTGATTAGCCTTGCGATTTATTGATTGTCATCGCAAATGCCAATCAACCGGGGAACTGAATCCGCTTGAATTGGAATGGAAGGTCAGTTGGAATAATTGGAATTCGTTGGATAAGGACCTCCTCTCCCTTGAATTTGCCCTTGATGATTGTCGCCTGAATCACATTGCCCATTAGCTTTTCATTTGGAAAGCCATTAAGGAATAATTTCACACAAAATTTCGTACAAAAACTCGATTTTCGATTTTTCCAAATTTCCGACTTTTCCGAAGGAATTTTCCAAAATTTTCTTCCGTAATAACCTTCTCCTCGAAAATACGAACAACTGACAAATAATTCATTTTATGAATTACTATATGTACATACATTTTTTACACCATTTTTATATATATAGATTTGATAAATTTCTAATTTTTATATTTTTACTTAAATGTTAATATTTTAAGGCAGTTCAGAAATATTATTTATTACCTTTGATATTCTGTTTTATATAAAAAATCCTTTAGACTCCACAGACTTCTTTAGCAGATCAAACTTTAGTAGGGTGCATACACTCTCACACTCATCCTCAATAGACGAAACGTTTTCCAGATAAATCACGATTTTCATTGACTTTAAATGCATTACAGTCACAGTTTGTTTATTTATAAATCAAAAATAATTATAAAATCCACAATTGTCACTTTAAATAAAGAAGGCATCACATGTATCATTATCATCATCATCTTTATAGTCATATATTAAAAAAAAATTATAGTTTATGCGCGAACATCCCTCTACAATAATCTTCACATGAAATGAAATTAAAAGGGATTTTGTTTTTTTAATGGAAACATTTGTCTGCTTCCTTGAATGTCTCATATCCAGCAAATGTCTCAAGTGTAGGCAGCACATTTTTCTAATATAAAGTTACACAAAATTCACGAAACACCTTTAACCACAAATAATAAAGTGCTGACATCTTACTTTCATTTTTGTTTAAACATTTTGTTACTTTCTCATCAGATAGATATTCCAACCTAAAATAGTAAAAATGATCTTATTCGATTTTCATACGAGTACATATTCTTAGTTTCTTCCCAGGACTGTCACATTTCTATTTATATGATATCTGCATCATGTGTGAGACTTTGAATCTTTCTCATAAGTTATTATTGCTTGGTGGCTTAAAATAATTGGAAACATAAGAAACAAAGACACATTTTAATGTAGAGAAAAATTCAATATTCAAATAATTTTTGGAAATTAGAAAATATTGATTTTTCTCATAGGAACATAATCTAATTAGAAACCACCAATTTGGTAAGATTCCATTGCATTTTTAATTAGACGATTTTAACGGAAATAATTTTGTTTTCTAAATTAAAAATTTAAATTAAATAGAAACAAAGTTTTAAATTGTATATTTTTAAGTCTGCTATAGTTTTTTTTCTATTACACTTTTTTAGGAATAAGCAATTTACTACCTGCTTGAGCGCAAAAATGAATCATTTAACTAACATTTAAAATAAAAACAAAAATGTAAGTAAAGCGGGTCACTTTTGCACTCGCGTTCTACAAACAGGCAGTTAGTTAACATAATTATCACCCATTCTAATTTTTGTAAAGTCATGCTCCTCTAAGACGTTTTTATGATGGTTTTTAAGATTTCCGGAGTTATCGCACGAATTTCTTCTTGAATATTAATTTTAGTTGGATTATGCTCTTTCTTTCAAATAGCACCAAAAAAAGAAAAAGTTGGCAACGTTTAGTTGGACTCGTATGGGGGTTGATATTAAAATGGTTGCCTTTTAAAAAATTTCGTTTGTGTTATTACAAATTTTTATCGCTTATAAGCATTTCATACTTCCACTTTTTTGTTCTTTTAAACGAGATATTATAAAAACTCACTTTTATGCATTCACTGAGCTTAAAAAAAAACTCGCCAAGTTTCACCAGGATCTTAAAAAAATTGTATCAAATACATTCATTGTATAAATACATTCAAAGTTTGATTAACATTTAGCAAAGCAAGTTTTGATGAACAATTTTTTTTTGTGTTTTTTATGGTATTTGACTCAAGCTTGAAACAATGCTTACATGGAAATTCTTTTTAATGCAATTTATTAAAATTGTATAATATTATCTGGGAATTATTTCTTTTCATAAGCTACTTTATTATATTCAACATTTTTTATTTTTCGAATTTATTCTGGTAGTGTATAAATTCATTCCTAAAAATTGAAGGAATAGAACTATTGCAAAAAGTTTTATAAAATACCTAACTGAAATTTAGCACATAGAATAAATTTGAAAAATAAAAAATGTTGAATTGTATAATATTGTATGTGCTTCTTTGAGTCAAATAATAAAATAATTATAATATATATAAAACGCAACAAAAATGCCGACATTCTATTTGATAATCCGCTTATTCGAAGTATTTCGTTACAGCTCCCTCGATTTCTCCTGTGTGCCTTGTCCCCAAGGGGGAATCTGCGGAGTCATTTTATTGATATTCAACTTCTCGGTGTAACATCCTTGGGGAAAAAGTGCTAATAGTACCCATTATTTGGCCGAAACTAAATTTTGCAGATTTCTCTTATTGAAAGCACGGCTGACCAAAGATCTTTACCTACAGCCCAGAGAACCAAAAGCTTCGGCAACTTTGGTCCTAAGCAGGTTTTTATTAAGGCTTCTTTGGGGATTAACGGGTGATTTTGGTTAGTACAAAAAACCGAAAAGGGCCATCTTAAAAAGTCAGCTTTGCCTAGGTTCAGACTATGAAAGATTTCTTGCAGAAAGTCTGTTTATTGAAATGAGGGGAAAATAATACGCTATTATTCTCTCTGCCTAAGTTTATTGACGAGAGGGGAAAATAATATGTTATTATTCACATCCCTCTCACCAAAAAACTCAGACCTCTAAACGAAAACTTTCATAGTGTGAACCCAGACTTGAAGAGCTTATTTTCCACCCATGTGGGAAAGTTTGGCATACTGGGGGATCTCCTAACATACACACATGGGAGCATTGCTAGACGCACAAAATGTTCAGAGTACCTTGCAGGTATCCACATTAATCTTAACACCTATATTTGCCCTGTATTTATTAGATAGCTGTAGTATGTACACAATCAAGGTAGCTATGTACTAACATTTCCAGCAGTGTGTTGGTCGGGGTTATTACCACCTTGAGATAAGGTCCATCATGACAGATTATTTATGAACCAATTTAATTATATTAAGCTTGTTTAAATTAAAAGTAAAAAAGAAAGTTCAATAGATATAAGAGAGCTCCAAAAAGTTAAGCTTTACAAGTAAAAATTAAGGGCAGTCATGGGGTTTTGCTCACATCTCATCCACTTGTTGACCGCTCTAGTTGAATGTCAGTTGAAAATTTTTCGGAATGTAAAATGAATGTAAAACAACCTATTCCCCATCATATCTGGGGTATTCGGAAATCCCATTTTACCCAAAACACGGACAGACAAATATCGTTAGTTTACTCCCCTTCATATGAGAATAGTATTGAATAAAATATCAAACAAATATTTAGTCAAAAAGCCCTAAGTTTAAAAAAAATTCATAAACCATGAAATTTTAAACTTCTAGAATTAAAAATAACGTTTTTATCAACAAAATTCTAAGTGCAAAGTGAATGAAAGCGTCTTTCGATAATTAATAAATAAAATACACAAAAAAGCAAAGATTTTCATTTGCATTTTTGTTTATTGGCAGTAAGTTTGCCTTTGTTGTGTTATAATAAGATATTAACTATTATGGGTTTGTATTTTTCTAAAAAAAAAACATTTTGGAAAAATGTAGATTATTTTTAATACAGACAGTTCTTGCTTCTCCTGTAAAATTTTTTCAATGTAACTTAGGGCTTGTTTTTAAAATATATGACGATATATACTATATAAAGATTTTTTCCTTTCCACCTGTGATGAAGTGAGTTATAGCCCTAGAGGGAAACGAACTGACAGTAAAGTTTTTCCGTGATAGGTTCTTTGGTGGCAGAGATCGGTCCTAGTTCTAACACTATTTGAATGGGACCTATCACTTTTACATAGGGTTGTCATTGGAGGGGGTTAATTAGCACCTAACAGCCACCATTTGACCAGTCACACATCTATTCTCAATAAACGTGTTAAGAGTAAGTTACAAGAATGCTAGTCCTTGATATTCTTCGAATAAAGAAGTCCTAGAATTATTTTAAAACAAATTTTTATATAGTCCCAAGGAAATATATCACACCTCCGGTGAATACAGAACCAAAAACGGTCCTAATAAATAAATAAATAAAAAATCATTTATATATAAAAATTATTAAAACAAAATTAATACAAAATTAAAAAATCTACCACTTTATTCTTACTTAATATACCAATTAAGTGATTAGTGCCAATTTCACACGTCATTAGTTATTTCATTTTTTTTCTTATTTTATTTTCACAAATAACAGGATCAGTTCCCGTAGGAAGATCATTTAAACGCCTCCTTTTTTACCATATTAAATAAATGTAGTTAAAAATTATATTTTGCAAGTAAAATTTTTTTAAAATTAACCAATTAGAACAATTTTCAAAAATTTAGTCTACTTTCAAAAAAGTGACTTTATCTTCAGAATATTTATATAACTGACTCTGAAATTGACAATATTTAGTTAATTTTATAAGGTTGACTACAAAAAACGAAAATTCCTAGATCGAATTAATTTTTAATAAAAAGTTTGAAACATTTTATTAAATATTTCATGGCGCATTTTTTTAAACTTTTCACAGAAGTTCAACCATGTTATTTCAACATATAACATTTGGGTTATGCAAGTATATAAATCCTGCAAATCTAATAGCAGCAGATCATCATTTATTTCTTCCAGCTATAATTTTTTATGAAAACTAACAAAATTAGAAAAAAATTTACTTCTAAGTTTCAAATATATTTCGAATTAGGTTTTTTTCTGTATCTGTTTTTTTTTTCTTCTTTTTATAACGTTCGGTGAAATAAAACTAAAATAAATTTTTACTCAGTGAGAGATAAAAAAAGTTCAAAAGTAGGAGAACGTCAAAAACCGATTTTTTCACAAATAAAAACGCTAGACTTTATTTTAAATTTTCAAGTTTTTAAATGTTATTAAGTTTTTGAAATTTTTTATGACAAATAGGTTTTTGAATTAATTTATGACAAATAACTTTTTCATAATTTTGTAATTGTTTGTTTTATCGTTATATAAAATTTTGTTAATTTCCTGAAGATGCTAACCAAAGGTTAGCGAAATATTGAGAAAATTAATAAATATAATATTTTTTATAAATAAAAAGGCCTCAATCTTAAATAATTAATAATAATTTATAATAATTTTAAAGTTTTTGTGTAAACTCAAATCAATATCTTTTTATACCCTTCACCACTACTGGTAAACGAGAGTATACTTTAATTGTTACTCTGTGTCAAACTTTTTTAATATTCATCTCAGACCCTATAAAGTATACATATACACAGAAAAAATTACAAAATGTTTCTTATCACCAAATTTATAGAATCAAGCAAAGAATTTTTACTTGAAAATCTTGATTTTTTTCAATAAATAATGTTTTTAATTTTAATTAAAAAATGATCTAAAACCTTTGCCGTTTCAAACAATGTGTTAATTGATTTAATTAAATTTAGCTCAGATTTTGACAATTCCCAACAACAATTCTACAAGTTTAAATTAATTTATTTTAAGCAAAAAAATCATTTTAGACTTTTTGATATTTCATTAATATTTTAATTAAATATTTATTTAAAAACAACTTAAATGTTAATTAAATCAATATTATATTTTAAAAATTTTTTTTTTCAACTAAAAAAATAATTGATTCAGCTATCACATTAATCAAATTTAAAAAAATTTTAAACAGTTTTTTAATTGACAGAAAACTACTGAAAATGTTATATGTGTATATTCTGGGTCCATCAGTAATTTGAAGTTGATTAATGGCGATTTCTTTTCTGAGAAATATGTTGCATAAATGGTACATGCTCTATCTCTTTTGTGTAGAGCATGTACCATTTATGCAACATTTTTCTCAGAAAAGAAATCGCCATAAGTGATGTCCTTCTGTTTAAATCACTCTCACTTTCAAACTACTCAACAAAAAGAACAAATTGTGTCAAACTGTGTTTAGTTTTCCTAAGCAGTTTTTGACTGAAATCCAGCACAAACGGTTGTGTAGGATAAGTGTGAAAACACCACCCGATAATATTAATATTTTTCTTATTAAAACTAATATGGCGGAATGCATCGAATGTATTTAAATTTATCAGAAATTTGTATTAAGGAGAGTTTTTTTATTCCCGCACTTTTTGGATTCCCGGGAAAGCGGAAAATAAAAATCAAATTCCCGGGATCCCGGGATCCCCGCCCAAAATTTATTATTTATTTCTTTACTTATTTCTCCAATGAAACTAACATTTCTTACTGACAATTACGCTTAAAATAATTAAGTCTAGTATCCATTATGGAACAAAAACGTTAAAAATTTAATATTAAAATTATTTTAAGATACTTAAGAGGTTATTTTTATGTCAATAGGATTATAGAAATCAATATAGGTATATTCATTGTCAAATTCAGAGATCATTTGCATAATTAGAATGAAAATGTTGTAACGAAATTAGATTTGTCTGAGAATTATTTATGGTTTTAGTTATAAGTTATCTTGTAAATTATAGTTTTATGTCACATTAGTTACTATTTTTATGAACGCCACTGTAATAAATTTTCTAGCAATTGTAATTGCAGACTTTAGATTTAGATGTATAACAGTTATTTTAAAATAATTCGAACACAACATTCTAGAAAATACTAGACGGTTCTTGAATCAACAAGGAATAGTTTTGAACTATAAAAACAGGCTAACTCATTAAAGTTAAGTATAGTTTGATTGGAGACATTAAACGGTTCAGATCCCTACTTACAATTGTGGTTAAAATTTGTAAACATTATAATTAAATTCAATAAAGTTTGTTAAGTTGAATTTGTGTGTGTATTTATTTTGAATTGCAATTAAAAGAACTCAAAGGTTTATTATAAAGGGAAAAAACCTTAACGCGTTTTATAAGTAAAAACGTAACAGTATTAAAGTCTTACATCCAATTTCATCAAGTTCAGTTAAAACTTAACTGTTACCTTAACTTCCAGCTAACAATATGTTTTCGACAGTTATAACTGGTAGTTAATTATAAGTAAACTTGGTGAAATTGGCCGTTAGTGGGATAAAATTTCTGGGAGGGCGATTAGGAACTGAAAGCATAACATTACGAAGTAGGAATTCTGAAACAATTTTACCGTTTAACAAATTCAGCAGGAAGGAGAAATTGTGTTTGCTACATATTTTTAAAAACATATTTTTTACAATTTTATAACCCTTAATCAGCAATGGTGTATGAAGTTATACTTATAAGTTTGCCATTCCATGTGAATCTTTTTTTAATATGCATCTAGGATCCTATAACGTATTTGTATTGTGGGTCCTTCGTTTATTATAAGCTGATTTCGCCATATGGGTGTCAAATTGTTTCTAGATCTTCTAGGCTGTTTAAGGCTTAATTCCAGCACAATCGCTTCAGTATGAAAAAGAGTTATGCACCCAAATGTGGATCTACCTCAATAAAAACTAAACAAAAACTTACATAACTTTGTGGCAAAATGTACCCATTGCCATTAAATTTCAACAAATTCGTTTTATAAGGCACTAAATTTCGTGAATATCGGTCCATAATTTACCTACGGCTCGATGTTTAGATTAATCTCGTAAATCATGTAAGTATGACTAAAAGTGTAACGAATAATGCTTTTGTGGTGCAATTAAGACTCAAAATTACTTGAAATGCCGCATAAAAAGCATAATCTAGGATAACACTTTACTACGCCCTTAACCGCAAAACCTTATAATATTATTGTAATATTTACACTTCAGTTTGCTAAGACAAGAAATAAAATTTTGGAAGATAGGTCTATAATTTATCATAGGCCCTATATAAGGCCCATTCTCAAAAATTAGCTTAATAAGTCTTAAACTGTAGCAAATTTTAATATTGTGGTAAAATTAAGTTGGATTAAACTACTAACACAGTCTAGACACTAGTCCGACATAGATTTACTAAAGTTTGAAAAAAGATTTTCTTCACAATTTTTTCCCGGGAATCCCGCAATTAATTCCCGGGAAAGCGGGAATTGAAAACAATGGAAAATCCCGGGAATTCCCGGGACGGGAAATCCCGAAAAAAACCTAGTATTAAGTGACTAAAACAATACTAGTAAATTGCGTAACGATCGTTTCATAATTTACCGTAGGTCTCATATAAAGACCAGTATTGAAAACACTTTAGTACGCCTAACACTTAATTTGGTGTTGGAAATAACTACACGCAATTTTGTGATAATCTGCCCGTAATACACCATAAGTCCTATATATAGCGGCTTTCCTATAGAACTTTAAAACCCTAACAAATTAGAAATTAGATCAAAATAAGTTTTATATAGTTAGAAATAAAATCATAAAACTTTGTGAACATAGATCCCGTATTAAACGTAGTCTCGGAATTTAACTTAATACGACTAAAACCTCAACAAGTCATAATAGGGGGGCTCATAGTTTATCATAGATCCCATTCAAAGCCTTTGTAACCCTTATTTATTCACTTTTTATTGCCTATTATTTTCAAAAGTAGTCAATGGATTTTTTTAAAATTTATGTACAATTATTAACACTTCATATATTTAATTTCAAGGCTTTTTCGTAATGTCTGTACCAAAAAAGTTTTATTAAGTCAATACAAAATATATAATCAAATGTAAAATTTACAATTTTTAGTTAGCAATCGAATCTTAGATAGTTCATCACTATAGTTATTTCACAAAATGGTAGTGTAGCCATTATTTAAATAAATAACACTGTGCTAGTTAAAACAAAAACTGTCAAGCGGGGCACCCACTTGGTTAACCTAATTCAAGTACGCTGAATCCAGTGGTTCTAACCGATTTTTAAGTTAGAGGAGGTTGTACAACATACATTCGAGCGCCCCACAAACGGCTTAACTTATAGAATAACCTAGAAAAACCGAAACTCCGCAATAAAATTATCCTTAAGTAAGATTAAACTTTTTCTAATGTCCACAGTTATTTATGAAATATATTTTTTTTTTTTTTTTTGATTATCAAAATTTCGAAGTTTTTGTTTTTCAAAACGGCTTAAAAATGCAGCCGGGTAATTCCATGTCAAATCGACCAAGGGTGGGACCCGACCCCTTCGATTTGAATAATATTTAGTGTGAAGGTTCCTTTCATCCTATAAGGAACATATATTAACGAAAAAAAATTTTAAAATTTTTCAAAGAGTTTCGTATATTTACAGCCCAATTGTGAGTAGTGAGAGGAGGAAAATTTTAAAATTTTTTTTGCAAAAGTTACGTCATATTCAAAATGTCATAATTTCGCCGAATTAGCCGAATGTGTTGAGTTTATTTTTTCAATATCTCAAGAACTACTGCACATACGAAGATGATTTTTATGTCATTTTAAAGAGAATACTTGGGGCAACAAACAGTATATTAACAAAAAAAAAACACCTCCTTCAAAATTTCAGTATTTTTAAAGAACAGTTTGAGGAATTACATAAAAAAAAAAAATGAGCCAAAAAAAATTCAAGTTTTTGACATAGTCCATTTTTAAAATTTAATATTTTGTAGATATTTCATTTTTTTAAAAAAAATTTTTTTTCAATATATTGTTTGTAGCCCAAATATGCTCTTTAAAATGACATACAAATCATCTTCGTATGTGCAGTAGTTTTTGAGATATTGAAAAAATAAACTCAACATATTCGGCTTATTCAGCAAAATTATGACATTTTGAATATGCCATAACTTATGCAAAAAAATATTAAAATTTGTTTTCGTTGATATATGTTGCTTAGAGGATGAAAAGAACCTTCTCACCAAATTTGATTCAATCGAAAGGGGTCGGGTCCCACTCTTGGTCGATTTGACATGGAGTTACCCAGCCATATCACATCTGTTTATAATTTTTAATTTTATTCACAAAAGATGAAAAATTTTAATTTAATTTGAGAGTTTCATAAAACGCCATATTTGTGTGGGAGCACACCTAAGGGGTGGTGATAAAAGGCAAGTATGTTTTAAGAAATTATTTAGGACGAAAAACAAATCGCCTCCTAGGCAGTTTTCTTAATTAATTCAACAAACGAAACCATTTGTGAGTTTCGCGAATATATTTTGTGCAAACTCCTCCAAATTCGAAATAACGGTATATCTCGAAAACTAGAGCTAACCTAAAAAAACGGTTAGCACCACTGAATTCAACGTACCCTAATTAGGTTAATCCATAAGGTGCCCGCTTGACAGAAAAAAAAGTTTGAAATTCTAGCACTGTGTAATTTTACTTTTATTTGTGAGTACCCTTAGCACTGTATCTTAAAATAATTCATATAATTCTAATATATCACTTTCCCATCAAATAATTAATTGCTTGTTAACCCAAAAACACTATCAAATAGGCCATAAGTCGAGCAAATAACTAATAAATTGAACTCTTTTACTAAATAAATCCAATAACTAACAAGATAAAATAATTTTACTAGACTAAACAACAATCGAAACCCACAACTACTGAACACTTCACCGTTATTTACACATACTTCAGACAAATAAGTGCACATGTTTGTTTCGGTATGTGGATTTTTGCAAGTTGAAATAACAAATGACAGTTAAACTGGGCAATATACAACAAGAGAAACAATTGGGTGCACTAAAAAAATGCGTGTTTCGTTGGAGTTGACATATGGTCGTAATTTGCAATCAAGCTTAAAGATGACAAGAGAAATGTACAACTGAACAATTGACACATAGCACGAGATCACCAACACACACTTACAAAGAGTTTCGTATATTTACAGCCCAATTGTGAGTAGTGAGAGGAGGACCTGTTACTCGTACAACAATGAACAAAAGACAACTGTAGTAACAAACGCAATAAAATGTATGGATTTGTGTGTGTGCAAACCCTTTTACGTTTTACGAATTTACAAGTTTATGCGATATAAAACAAAATGATCATAAACAATCTCAAAATCTCCTGGTAAGTGTGAAATGTTGGACAGACATAAATAAATAAATATATTTACATACTGGTGGTATATCTGAAAGCATGTGCTTTAGCCACTGCAACAGTATAATTTTCGCCAACATCTTTTTAAGCAGCCATAAAAAGGAAATGTAACAAGTAAAAGTTACTGCATGAAAACATATAAGCGCAACACACATTACTGTAGGCTACAGGATTGTAATAAAACTGATCCGAATTTGTTGTTTCAAAAATAATAAGATATAGTGTTTAGACTTTAAAAATACATCTTTCTCATATCGAAAGTTCGTAATTATGTATATAAAAGAGATTATTAGTTTTTAACATTGCACACTTTAAACGGATAAGCATATTCCTAAAGCAATATAAAAACTTTATCAATTAATATTTACAATGTTCAGTAAATTAAGGTCAATCTGTTTTATCTTAGAATGACTCATCTTTTCCATCTGACGTAGAGTATTTTCAATTCGGCTTCTACTCTAGATTTTATTAAATGCAATCTCTGTATGTATTTATATTCTCTCCTTTATGACCATTTCCAAAACCATAACAGTATGAATGTTTGTGCAAAATTAGACACATTTTATTATTTAAATCCACTTGTGACGAAATAAAACACGATTTTCTGTGTCGCCCATAATGAAAATATATGGCATGTAAATGCCAGAATTTATTTATCACCTGAAATAAATGTACGTTCCATGTTGATGATTGTCTGTAATGGCAATTCAAACTGTGGTTTTGGATGATTAAGGCAAAAAAAATTCTTATAAGCCAATAAGAGTCTTTAAAGTTATATTTTTGATATGAAGCTGTACACGAATCAATTAGAACCTAATTATTATAATAAGTTACAATTCTAAACTATTAATATGTAGCGGCTTATAGAGGAAAATCTGAGACTTGTGTTATTTTGTCTTATATCTGATAATAATTGGATGTTACAAACGGTACCTATGTATTAACTTATCTCACGCTGCAAAAACCACACGGATTGTACAGTGTAGATTCGATTATGTTACCAACCGGTAGTAATACCCTATACTCAGTTTGGTAATTTCGGTGATCAATTTGTTTTTCCTCCAAAAATTCTGAATATTTGTTGTCCTTTTTTGTGCAACAGCTAATTCAGACTTCGTGATACCACTTAACCACATATGAAAATATAATGATGCTAAGAGTCAACCGGGTTTTACGGATTTTCTGGCCTTTAATAATATCCAACAACCAACTCTGGATAGAGGCAACCAGCAGCCTATTAGAACGGAAATATGAAAGCGGAAATGGAGTTGGATAGATCACACCCTCCGTAAACCAGACGATAATATTGCAAAGAAATGCCTAGATGGGAACCCTTAGGGAAGCAGATGTTCTAGCAGACCAGCGCATACCTGGAAGCGGCAGCTGACAACAGAACTTTAGTGATTGTGTATGAAGTGGAACGAAATCAAGCATCGCCGAAGATCGATATTTTTATAACCACCTTGTTATGGCCCTATAGGAGAAAAAGGAATTGAGGAGAAAAAGGAATATATATATATATATATATATATTTACTATAGATTCGGCTCGGCCGATTGAAGTCATCCATTTTGATTTATTTGATCTTTAAAAATTCTATAAATTCTATCTAAATTAAAAATTTTCTATAGCATATCACAAGGAGTTGTCCTTTTGTTTTTAATGCAACAAATATTTGTCTTATTAAACATTGCATTCCATTCATTATTGTCTTCTTTACTTTAATGTTTTGTGATGCTTTAAATTAATTTTGCATAAAACCAATTTTATTTTTGATAAAAGATTTTGAATTCCTGCAGTGAATTTTCTTGAAATTAACAAAAATCATATTAAAAGTGTTTTCATAGTGCCAACACGTCTCAGTTGGAGGACAAGAATTTTTGCAATAACATTATTTGTCTTCTATAGCGTAGATTTAACTAAACAAAAAATGTAATCAAAGAAAAGAGTTAGTGTTCAAAACATTTAGAAATATTTGTGATATGAATTTAATTACAAATATCGACAAAATAAATAATAAATAAAAAATTATTTAATTACTAGGGTGATAATTTAGCCACCCTTTTAACTTGCATAGAAAATTTTTCATATAAAATTTTTAAAACTAAAATATTTTTTAAAGATATTTTTAAAATTAAAATATTTTTAAAACTTAAATATTTTTTAAAGATATTTTTAATACAAGTATTTTTGAAACTCTTTAAGCATTTTTAAATTAAAAACAAAATAGTTAGAAATATTTGTGATATGAATTTAATTAAAAATATAGTAAAACCACTTTGATGCAGCGTCAGTATGGTAATTTCGGTGATTATCCTACAAAAATTCTAAAAAAGCAGAAAAAACAAACGTAATAATTCATAATAATTAAACAAACCTTTACGACGAAAAAAAAATAAAACATGTGTTGAGATCATATCATTTCATATCATTAATATCATTTATATGTACAAACAATTAAACAGATCTTTTAAAATAATCTTTTAAAAATAAAATGTTTAAATGTTTTGCTATACTTGGAAGCTACCATCTCCCACTTTTTTACTAACGCACTCAATAAATTTTACGTTCACTTTAACAACTGACCACAAATTCACTTTGGCGCTTTCTTTATATAAAATATATTTCTTAAAAAATAAATGTGCTTTATTAAAAAAAAAATTATGCTCTAAAGAATTCTAGTGCTTTTTTACACTACTATTTTGATGTGTTTCTTCGGTGGGTGTCATTTTTAAAATGAAATTGGTTATCAAATTGAGTGCAGCAATTCGAACAAGTTTTGAAAATCAGTTTTTGTGAACAACTTAAAAGTGATTTATTGAACGTGTGGCTCCAGCCCAGGAAAAACTTTTAGAATTTTGGTAATAGGTCGTAGTTATTTCATACGTTACATGGTAAGTAGTTGTCATTACAATTGCCATTATTCTGAAAACCTTAATAAGTACTTGCTAGTAATGACTTCAGTAAGTACTTTTCACTACTATTATTTTCAGTTATGAATATTTGCTTACCAATAATCAGCTAAATAACTACTTATTAGCTGTCTTGTTTTCAGTACTGAATATTTACTTGCTGGTAACTAGTTCCATAACTGCTTATTAGGTCTATTAACTAGCGCCAATTAAATAAAAATTAGTTATTTTTTGGCTTCTAGTAAATATATTGTAAGTACTTAAAATTCAACTTACTGGTAGTTAAATAATAACTAGATATTTTGTGACTTCTAGTAAGTGTATTGTAACTACTGAATTCTGTGGACAACTCGAACAAAAATAAGTAGTTATTCAGCCGAAAAATAAGTAGTGTTCATATATCTCCAATATTACTTGCTAATTTCCAGGTAAGTAAAGTTTTTGCTGTGAGGGTTAAAAATATTGTTTTTTTCATTTATTTCACTATTAAGTAAAATTAATGGATTATTGCATTTTGGTTTCTTTATTTGACTTAAAACTTTAAAAAATTATACATTTAACAGAAAAAACATATATGTATTGTTATTCGATTAATCGGCATAAATCCTTCGCTTAATCCGTTAATCGAAATCAGCAATTTTAAATTAATCGAACAATTAATCGTCTAAAATTTTTCGATTAATCGAACAACAATTAATTGACTGAACACACTAACCCTCATTCATCACTATTGGTTTCAAGTAAGAAATTGTAAACAAGCCAGCACAGCCTGACCATATTATAATGGCTGATTTGTTAAGAGCTATAGGAAAGTTTAAAAAAAAAACACATAAAATTCAGAAAAATGCATGAAATCTTTATTTGAATCGATAGTACGGTCCATATAATTTAATGTTTGAAGATTATTTCATGCAAATGTTGACCGTGACTGCGCCTCAAGTGGTCCATCCGCTTAGTCCAATTTTGGCATACTCTTTCCAACATTTCGGCCGGTATCTTATGAATAAATTCTTCAATGTTGTCTTCCAATGCGTCAATTGAAGCGGGCATGTTTGTTTAGACATGAGCTTTAACATAGCCCCATACAAAATAGTCTTAAGGCGTTAAATCGCACGAT
The DNA here is from genome assembly GCA_943735925.1 of Pollenia amentaria. Lineage (NCBI taxonomy): Eukaryota > Metazoa > Arthropoda > Insecta > Diptera > Polleniidae > Pollenia > Pollenia amentaria. The sequence continues at coordinate 176,802,140 of OX031007.1, read as the reverse complement.
CTAGGCGGCCAATTGACCGGTCCCGAACGTGAAAAAAATGTTCACCGAACTCGCCTCTCAATAAGTCCATTGTTAAGCGTGCTGTGTGGCATGTGGCACCGTCTTGTTGAAACCACATGTCATGTAAGTCAAGCTCTTGCATTTTGGGCAAAAAAAAGTTGGATATCATCTCACGGTAGCGCTCACCATTCACAGTTACGTTACGTTTCGCATCATCCTTGAAGAAGTACGGTCCAATGATGCCACCAGCCCATAAACCGCACCAAACTGTGACTTTTTATGGATGCATTGGTAGCTCTTGCAATGCTTCTGGCTGATCTTCACTCCAAAATCGACAATTCTGCTTATTAACGTACCCATTGAGCCAAAAATGTGGGTCGATTAAACTGACCATAAAATGGAAGAAGCACGCGATGAACTTTCTTAACAGAGCACGCATTTTGATAATAAAATTCAATAATTTGCAAGCGTTGTTCGTTTGTAAGACGATTCATGGTTAAATTATAGACCAAACTGAAGATGTTTGACAGTAAAACAAAACACGAAACGTGCGTCAGGTGTTTAAACCAGTGTTGCCAAAAAGATAATAGCTAAAAAATCACACGTTACTTTACACCACATGCTAGTAGGTACATAAATTTTAATAACAGTCATTTGGAAAAAAATTAATTTATATGAAAACTTTTTTAAAAAAAAAAAAAAAAAAAAAATATTGCTCCATGGAAAACCATGCTCACCTCGATGGTGAACTAATTATTTCGCATACAAGCGATTTAAATTTGGTTAGCGTTCACCGGATTGACAGACTGTTTTATTGGGGTTATTTGAAAGAAAAAGTCTATATTAATACGCCCAGAACTATCCAGAAATTAAAAAATAATATACGCGACGAAATCAACAACAAAAATGTTTTAGAACGAGAACGAATATGCGAAGCAGAAAATGGCCATCACTTGAGAGATATAATTTTTAGTAATAAGATTAAATATTTTCTCCATTAATATACTGTTTAAAAAAAAATTATGTGTTAAATAAAAAGTTATAGTGATCTCAAACCTAGGTCATTTTGAGCCACAGTGTATAATATCTAACCACCTATGGTGATACCTGCCCCAAGTGTAAATAAATGCAAATGCAGTTACCAATATTAAATAGCAATTAACATCGGTCGATTATAGCCCCTATACAAATAATCTCTTTCTTTTTTTCAAATTATGGAACCGGTTTTTACTATTTCCATAAATCGCCAGATTTTCGCAAATTGATTATTTTCCTCTAAATCCGCTAAAAATTTTTAAATTTTCATAAAGTTTACTAAATTTTCACAAAATTTTTGTTAAAAAAATATTTTCAATAATACTTTGGTAAATATTTCTCAAAATCGCTATTTTCAGTAAATTTTTTGGAAAATCTCAGTAAATTGTTTTGTTCAATTTTTGCCGTATAGACAATTATTTTTTAGAAATATTGTAGAAGGAGAAAGCACATAAATAAATTATCCAAAATTTTTTTTCTAAAATGACAAAAAAAGGTTACCACTTAAATTAATCATTAAGATATACAAAATATTTTACAAGTCCTCTGTAAAATATAACCAAACAATTCGTTCTTAATACAATTGACAAATTATAAAACCAAAATAAATTCGTACCATAAAAGAACTTAAACAAGTTCATCTAAATGACTTTAAATCAATTTTTTTTCCTACAAAAATTAAAATAAAATAAATATTTGACTCATTAAAATCAATAAATCCATAGAAGACACACAAGAAAAATCACTTTAAAATAATATAACAAAAACAAAGTAGCAGCAACGAAATACAACAATCATGATGCAGCGTTTGAGAGGCAATTATGATTAAATTGGCAAATAGTTCACATGCTACCAAATATGGCTGATCGAATGTTTAAAGCCAGAACCACCGCAATGAATTCGTTTCTGTTAAACGAACATATGTACGTCCGTCCGTTCAACGTTTCTATATCTTCTCTATATTCCTGATGTCAAGAAACTTTTGAAAAAAAATTATACCGCCAACAACAAACTAACACTAACTTGTGTGTGTTTATGTATTAAATATGGGCATACATGTGTGCAACCAACTGCTGGTATCTAAAATGTTGTAAAGGAATTCCTTGAGTTAAATCATGGTGATGGATAGATAGATTGTTGCTTGATGTTGTACAATACTAGAATATATATCGCTGCTGTATTGGTGTAGTGGTGGGTCTAATATTAAGAAAATAAAAATCTTGTTAAATATTTTAAGTGCGAGTGTGTGTGTGTAATACGCTTGAGTGTAGTTTCAATTAAACTCAATTTGTTTGTTTGCCGCTTGAAAAGGCACATAATCTTCTAAGAGACTAAAAAGAGCAAAGCAAGTCCTCAGAAACAAAATCGGAAAAAATTAAAAAAAAAAACTATATAAAGTTTTCAACGAAACCCTCTTGTTTTTTTTTTCTCATGACGCATACAAAAAACGCGTTTATGTTTATTTGTTTTTTTTTTTTTGTTCCTTAATTTTTTTTTCCATCGTTCTCCACTTACAATTGATGCTCATTGATCGAAATTGTAATGGACATAAATAAAACAAGATCAATCAATTGATTTATTTTGACATGTTGCAACAAAAACTCAAACATCAAACTACAACTAAAGCAACTTTAACAGAAAAAAATCGTGTATCGAAAAGCCAGTAGTGATAAAGAATTTATTCAACATAGCAATTTTGTAAAAATATAATAAGTCTAAAGTGATTAAGAATTTAATCAATGTAGCGATCCTGTTACTGTCACTCAAACAGCCATACCTACACAAGAGCGGAACGAGTTTTCTAGCTGTCAAAAATCCTCATGTGCATACAATTTGTATGAAGTATCCCTAAATAGCGCGGCGTCAACGCGTTGAAATTGGAAAATCCTATTCTGACAGCACGTTAAAATAAGCTGGGTTGCTTTATTTGTTTTTTTGAGAACCCTGCTTTTATGGTTTGATAATAAATCATGACAAATTAGCTATTTTTAGGTCAAACTAGCTGTTTTAATTCCATTTCTTATATCTTTTATGAGGGGCTTAGTAAGCACGAAAGTTAACACTACTGTTTGTGACACAACGCTGACGCTCTTGTCAGCGTAAAACCTACGCTCTTGTTTAGGTATGACTGTTAGCATTTAGGAGTAAAGTTTAGCCGAACAGAACAAAATACAGCAGAAGCAAGTTCCACACAAAAGAAATTTAAGCAGCCAGATTTTACTAGGAGTCTATAATTCCATAGAATCACTTAAACTGCAATATATTAACTTATTAAAGCCTTTATTAAAATTGTTTCCAAACGTACTTCGAAAACCTCAGACGAACAGGAAAAAACTTAACAAAATAAATTTCTATATAAATTTATTTTAATCCATCGATTAGTAGGATCGACTTTTTTCTATGAAATCATAGTCCGTTTAGGGCACGATTAGGAGACGGTACTGCAAACTGCTTGGGAAAATGTATAGGGCAGTTGAGTTGATGGGCAGAGAATCAATAACTCTTTTTTGGTGCATTATAACCGGCTCATCCTGGCGGCAATGGGGATCGTCCAAGAGGTATTGTAAGGTGGGTGAAGGTTTCTTCATTGAAGAACTGGACATCAACGTCCGTTTTAGACTGCCGACTGACAGCAGTGGCTTGCAAGCCTGACCAAACAGAGTTCTATCCTGGACGACATGTTCGTTGGCGGCTTAATTAGCATTGCAATGGCTCGCTTCAAAATTCTCATTAAACGTAAGTCGCACTTTACCTCTCGTACAGAAATTCTATGAAATGGTAATGAGCCGGGGGAGATCCGGGTACTACTTGGACTTAGTAGAGACCAGATTAGGCTCGTGATATTGGTTATTACAGGTCAATGGGTTATAGGGACCCATGCAATGAGAATGGGGCTAGATTATAATGACTACTGTAGAAGTCATCAGAATGTAGAGGAAGAAGAACCGCCGTTTCACTTTGCTAATGCTTGGTCTTAGAAATATCAGAATGAGGCATTGTGGAAGGCCAGAATTATCCTGTTTGGATGTTCTATCTAGGGTAGGAGTAAGGTCGATCTTTTTTTAAGGGAATGGAACTGGTTGGATGCTGCAGTAATGCGTATGGAGTAACCACGTGAACACTTGCTGACCTATGGTCACTGGCTCAGGGTACCACAAAGGACTGCCATAAGGATCCTAGTAAGTAGTCTTGCTATCGGCTGCCCATTAAACCTAAAATGTATGGCCTGTTAATCGATTCGAACTTACATGTAAAACAAAAACGATATTTTATTATTTGTTTTTGTTTTAAATGTAAGTTAAACGATCGAATTTAATTTCAAATATACAGTTTAATTATTACTCAATATTTATTTATTTATTTTAGTTATTTATTTATTTATTTATGACTTTCTTATACAACAAGATAAACATGTTGATGATAAATTAATCTAAAGAGTTTACATATAAATACTTATAAATTAATTAATTTAAAGATTTTTATTTAAAAGTGAAATGAATTCAAGAATTTAAATGCAGAATCTTTGTCTAACTGCATGAAAAATATGACAAAAAAAAACAATAACAAAGTTAAATTGTAGAATACAATTTTAATATTTCTTTTTTAAACTTGAATGCGTTACTATTTTGCTGAATGTTGTGAGGTAATGAGTTCCAAAATATGTAAGTTCTGGTGAACAAATGCCAGGAAGAGGCTAGAGTTCGGTATATCAATGGAATTATCTTATTTCCCCTATTTGATCTTGTGAATGATATTCATTCATAAAGGTAGTCGGGTACTCTATCATATATAATTTTATGGATACAAATGAGGCTTATAATTGAAGGAAAATTTTCAAAAGTGACACCATAAAGTTTAGTTTCATGCGTGGAAATACTGTCATACTTTTGCACACCTTAAACATATTGCACAGCCATAAAGTAAACATGGCATTAGATAAGCCTTCGCAATAAGAATTCTTGTTTTTATTGGTGTAAAATAATGTGTTGACCATAATGTTCGTAGCATGCCATGCATCCTGCCGACAATATTGTTTAGAGTGTCATTAATAATTATGCCAAGATTTCTTACCCAATAACAATTCCAATCTTCTGGTCGTTTAGAAAAACATTAAAATCTCGATTTAGATTAGAAATCCATAAAAGACGATTACCATGCATTTAGATTTGCCAGGATTAAGGCTTAGCCCATTTCCCGAAGCCCAATCATAAATTCTATTTAAATCATCAGTAATTTTTACTTTTGATTCATCAATTAAATGCACAGTGCTACACAATATTTATTTGAAGATTAAGGGGGTAATGCAGTTAATATCGTTGCTGCTTAGCGGCACAGCATGTTGGAAAATTTCTTGAGGAGCACCTTCTTTCAACATGATGAAGTTTCAGTACTTACAGCAAGGCAAACAGTAGGGCTATTGCAGGACATTTGCGGTGGACGCATTATTTCAGAAAACAGCTATTTTAATTGGTCGCAGTTTTCGCCGGACTTAATTGCCAATGGGTTTTTTGTTGGTGGTATTCAAAAGAAGTCGTGTATATTAAGAAGCCACGGAGTATACCCCAACGAAAAATTATGTTCGAGAAGGAATTTAACCAATAGCTCCGAAAATTTTAAAAAAAGTCATGGAAAACGTCTTAGAAAAAGTGCAACTATGCGAAGCTATGAATGAGAAAAATATCAAACAAATTTAATTTTCTTTAAGTTAAAGAAATCGTAGGCTTCTTTTACTCCTTCGTTTCTTTTGTATAAACAACATAAACGAATTTTGTTGCAAAAGGATCATAATTTATCGATCTCATATACAAGATTCATTACCGAAAATCACGTAAACTTTTTATAATTCTTAAAGAAAATGCGAACAAAATAAAAAAATTATAACTTTTTTTGTGAAAGTACACCACTAAATTTCATTAGAATAAATTTTTTCCTAAAATCGCTTTAATGTATAAAAATCTGTTTAATTAAGAAATATTGATGTCAACTTAGAGATTTATGCAGCAAAATAATCTTAAGTTCCATATTTTACATGAGGTGTACCGACTATACAATGCTTCTTTTAAAGCTCTGCCCTTTAAGGTTAATTTTTCGGTGGTGTGTTGTTTTAGTGTCTTGGCTTCTGGCGCTTTTTGCTCATATTTGTTGGCTTGTAAGGTTGTTATAAAGGTTTTTTTGTCTTAGTACTTTGGTCATGTTGTTATTTGTTTGATTCCATTTTTTTTTCTTTTGCTTTTGCTTCTTAGTGGCCTATAGTTTAAGTTAATTTGCGTGTTTTTACTGTGAAGTTTGTTAAACCAATTCACTTGAGAATTTTTGGTGCATTGTAGTGCATGTTTTTTTTGCAGTTTGTATTTTAATTTTCGTAAATCAGGTTGTTTTATTTATTCTATTTAAAAGTTTTGTATATAAATTTTTTTCTTGTTTTTGTTTTTTCCTAACGATTACCTACAATTTGTGGTTTATTTGTTAAAATTAAATGAATTACGTTTTAGTTTCGTTGCCAAAATTGCAAGCAAATTTATTATATGTTGAAAATTTGAATGAAATTGGATATGATGTGTGTTAAAGATAAATGAGTCATCGACATGTATTGACTGGTATTCAATAAGAAAAAAATTTTTTTTTTCATAATTAACGATTTGAATAAAATATCACATACATTTAAGAACTTGTCTATTTTTTTTTTTTTTGTTTTGTTTTTCTAGGCTTTTTCTAAAAATTTGTTTTCTAGACCATTAATTTGATATCTTGGCTATATCAAAATCATGTGGAGTAATGGTTTCCATTTAGAACAGTAGAAAGCTAATGGTTCGTTTTGTTCGACCAAGATATAATCAGTACTTTGAATATCAAGGCTGTCATATAACGCCAATGCCAATTATTCCACAAGGAATCTGTTGTCATTACAAAAATATTTTAAAGTAATATCATGAATACTTTTCACTTCAAAGCACTGCATTGCATTATATGTAACAGTTTTTAAAAACTTCTATCGATAGCTGCTTTAGATTTGGAAACCCCTCAGAATAATCTGTAGTTCAATTTAAGTGGCAGATAAATTATATTTTTTTTAACTTTCATGTTAAACATGTTTAAGCTGCATAAGAACTTTCGATATCGATAACTGTGGCTTAATGGCTGATAATTTCAAAATGTGTTGGCATTTGTTTTCAGTTAAGTTTGGCAAACGCTACTAAATTGTGGAAATTTGCTTTGAAAAAATAACTGTGATCGCGAAGTTCATAGAGCACTTCGTCCATTTAACGAAACTCGCCATATTTGGAGCGAAGACAATCTTCAAGCCATTAACCAATCACCATTACAGCTATTAATATTTACTGCTTGGTGCGGTTCGAAATGAGAAAGAAGCTGCCGTTAAGGTGAATGACTATCGAGCCATGCTGACTGAAATTTTTGTTATAAAATATTAATCATCTAAACATCAACGACTTATAGTAACAACAAAACAGCGTAACTTGTCATACAGCTCTTAGTAATCGACTTATTTCAAAATCAATTTGTTGGCAACTTTACTTGCTGGCCCCCTCAAATTAACTTGAGGTTCCTACCGATGAATTTTAAACTTTAGGTTCCACGGGAGCCAGCAGCACCCAGTGCAAACCGCGCTGACTATGTTTGCAGGTCTCCGTAAAGTATGCTTCTTGCGATATTGGCATCCTCTCTTCCAGGATGATTGTCCTGAATTCGCGGAATTGTGCGGAATTCGCTGCCTCAAGGCTTAAGGATACTTTTCAGGAAAGCACTTGGTGGCTGTGATTTTCACCCAAAGTCGCAAGAAGATACTACTTCACGTCAAAATCTGATTTCAGGCTGTGGGGGTTGCCTAGGTGCTGTTGCTATTTGACAGATGTTGCCAGGACTTCGACTGGGAAGTTTAAGCCAAAAATTGCAAAAATAAACGTGGAAAAATTGGACTTTTTTGAAATTTTAAATTTGAATGACAGGAAAACAAAAAAAAAAAAAAAGAAATACTACGTTTTCTGTGAAAATAAACCCCGCAAAATCAAGTTGTATTTAAAAATTAATGATGCTATAAAATTTAAGTCTGACCTCAGCCAGTAAATCCCCAAAAGTGTTTTTCTAGTTTAAAAGTGCACATTTAATGACCTTGGAAATGTTGCACCGGGATACTAAAAGCTTTACTTAAAACTTATTACTATAATTATATCCTTCACAGCAGGGGGGGGAAAGGGTATATAAATGCGTGTCCGGTTTTTTATATAAGTTTTTTGAATTTCTATATTATGGTTCTTAGACTCTTTAATTAGAATATATATTCTGGATCGTTATAAATACCGGAGTGGATTTAGCGATGCCAGTCCTTTCTTCCGTTAGTTTGTCTATCCTCGTGTATTTTAAAATGGATTTTTTAGAAGACCATAAATATATTGGCAACTAGGTTATTAAATATTATATCAAATATAGTCCGGAATAGTTTTCGGAATAGTTATGAACAAAAAATCACAATTGCCTTTAATTGTACGCATAAACCTTAACAGCCTAAGTTATAAAAAAAATAAAGCCTTTTCATACAAAATCCGTTTAATAAACCCTTCATTGACATGCTTTATTTTATATAACTTAGGCCGTTAATATTTATTAAAGTCTTGTTATAATCTATAAGCTTTATTTCTTCACATTCATCTGAGATAAACTTATTAAATACAAGTTGAAAAAATACAAGTTTACTGTAAGATATTTCTACGACTTTTAATAGTATGGTGAAGGGTATATAATATTCGGCATGGCTAACCGATCAAGATGCCTCATCCGTATGTATGGGTGGTATAATTATTGTGGAATCAGAATTTCTTGATGTTCTGGGCATGAGGTTACATATGTTTAAGGTGTCGAAAGAAGCATTCAAGTGCCTTGGATTTTTGAAACGGTGCAATATATAATTCACTCCATCTGATCTCCTTTCTATTTATTCCACCTATATCCGACGGCAATTGGAATACAACTCTCATGTGAGGGCCGGTGCTTCAAAGTTTATTTTGGAGCTTCTCGACCGCGTGCAGGTGAAGGTTCTCATTATTGACAGCAGGGCATCCAATTCTATTGACTTCCTTGAGCACCGTCGGAATGTGGGTTGTATTTGCCTATTTTATCGTTACTACAACGGAATGTGTTCTGATGAAATTAGGGATTTGGTTCCCAAAACCCATACCTTTGTTCGAAATAGACGTTTTTTCTCAAGAGCCAATCCATTTGTGGTCGATTCGCCGGTGAATCTTACAACGCATTATAGGGAAAATTCGTTTTTTGGCCGGACTGTTCGTATGTGAAATAACCTTCCTGCTGAAGTCTTCCCTCTCATTTTCAACCTGAATACATTCAAGTCGAATGTTCACAAGCACTACTCCCTCTTTCTTCCTTTCCATTACCTATTTTCCTAGTTCCAACACAATGTAATTCATTTGTTGGGGTCATCCCCTGAGTGCTGGTCCTAACCAAAAAAAACGTATATATAGGTTTTCTTAGATATATTAAGTAAACTGTTCACTAAAAACATAGTGATATAGTTGAAGGCCAGGCGCTCTAAACTGTTTCGCTTTAACGGGTGCAAAAGAACAGTCACTTTTGCTCAGTAAATATACGGGTGGTAGCCTTGCCAACGCGAATAAATTTTAGCAAGTGCAAAACCCGTATTGTTGACATTGAGTACTTCCAAATATCATGATGATACGGTGCCCATAGGCAAATAGAAAGAAGAAGGTGAGCGCTGACTTTGCGAGTATAAACTTTGCTGTACCCCAAAAGTTTTTGTTTGACATTTGTGAAAGCAACGAAAACACTCGACAGACACTTTAAAAAAATTCGCAAAATAAAATTTTTCAATGTAAAAGCAGAGATTCATAAAGTTTTTTGGGGGTTTTTTTCCCTTAATGTTACCTGATTGATTCCAAATTAGTTTTTTATTTTAAGTAAATTTTTTAACAAATATTTTTAAAAAGAGTTTATCTTTTATACTATCTTATTTATTATAAATACTTGTAGTTTCAACGCTTTTTTGGTTTGGTTCATTTAATTTTAATACCGATATATACCGTTTAAAAAGTTTATACACCGGTATACCGATACCGATATTATTAAAATACCTATACAAATACCGAAATACAAAATAGTTACCCAGACAGCAAAATACTCCAACATTGTCTAAATCAGATATTTCATGCAAAAGTTGTTACTCAATATACGTCTAAAATAACACAAAACAATCGCCAATATGTTTGCACCATTTTCAAACAATATTAAAACCTTATTAGCATTGATATTTTATTTTGTGGCAGTGTACAATTTTTTTTAATTTAACTACAATTTCTTTATTTGTTAATTTCTTTAAATTTGATTTCATTAATGGGTATTTTTTAAATTGTTTAACCGACAAATAATTCAATATGAATATGTAAAACAAACGACACAACTGATACAAAATTATTTTACAAATGGCGATAACAAAATATTATTAGAGTAAAGATTTTTTGTTTGCTTCTTAAACATATTATGAGTACACGTACAGAAAGTTATGATGTTATGGCAATTGAATATCATTAAATGGTTGTGAGGAATATAATATGTTTTCAAAGTTATCATTATTTACTTGTTATAAAAATGATTATTTTTCAGTGAACCATACTTAAAGTTGCAATTGCTATTATATTGTTGATATTAAAAAAAATTACAATATTTTGTGTGTGACAACAATACATTGTTACAATAAACATCGTGTAGTTGCCGTATCCATGCCCAACCATATTTTTTCTCTGCGTATAAGATTAAATTTGGCACAAAAATATTCTTCTGCAAACTAAATCATCTCACCAACTTAATATAAATATAAGTATAATTAGTATTGTGGTTATTTTATTGAACTGTAAATGGTAATCAGGCTTAAGTTCATTGAATTTATTTTTCATTTAATAATTTTTATGAAGAAAGGAATTTTACAACATGAAAATGAATTAAAATTTATTAATAGTTATTCATTCATGACTGAGCTGCGAATTGAACCCAGGTTTTCACGGACAGGTTGCCCTGACTAGTTTCGACTGTAACCACACAATCTCTTCAGAGGGGTTGCCGTTTAGCACTCACCGCCAATGACGACGGATGACGTCATTAGTCAAACATCAATCTTTAAGCCAAATGGTATTTTAACTTGATAGATCGAAATTTGCTTTGAATGAATGATCAACTATTTTAATTGATTTACATGTTCTTCCTAACTTCTTGGTTTTTCAATCCTTTTTTCAAGAATTCTTCCTGAAATCCAAAGTACATTTTTTGTTTTTCATGTTTTTGTCTTTCTTTTTTCTTGTTGACATTTTTCAGCACAACTTGAAGGACAAATGTAAACATATAGCGCGTGCCTTAGCTGTTAACAATAATTAGTATTGTGGTTATTTTATTGCACTGTTAATGGTTTTTAATCCAAAATTTATAAGTATTTAAATACAATTTGTCACCAATTTCCTCCTAAACAGCTACTATATCATCGTGAAATGTTGTGCTGGTAGGTCCGTCCACTTTAAGATAAACCAATCCCACAAAAAAAAACTCTTATCTTATGTGAATCTTAACTTTTTGACATAATAGAGCACACTTTCGAAAGTTTTTCTGTATATACTGTAGATATAGAACTTTGTTGTGATATTTTTCAGAAGAATGTGATTGAGTGCTGAACTTCCATTTTGAAAAATTAATTGAAGAACGAAGATAAAGTCTCTTGGAAGTCCTTTTTTTTGTATATGAAAAATTAACTAAAAAATGTAAATACACTTATATAATAAAGTATTACATAAACTCAAAAACAAAAGAACGAGGTATAAATGGTAACGTCATTACTGTCAGTGTAGCGCATACATCACTTTAAAAAATTAATTGTCATCAATGGTTGCATTTAAAATTGTTAATTTCAAGTCGTAAATATATTTATTATTTCCTAACCATAAACAATAGTATTTATTTTTCTACTTGAGAAACCACTATCCATTAATAATAAAACCAAAGCTAAGAAACTAGATTTCAAAGCGTCACAGTATTAAAACGGCTTATTAAATTTAATTTTATTCACCATTAGTTACTGTCTTAAAGTAAAATATGAGAAAAAAATCTTAAGTTTTTGTTTTTAACATTTAATTGCTTTTAAAATTGACAACACCCGCCGCCATTAGGAACAAACAAACTTTCCGTTTAAAAACAAAAACTGTTGCAACAACCAACAAAAAATTAATAAATAAACTTTAAGTAAATTGTTTTTATTTTTGCAAAAAATGTTGGCAACATTGAAAATTAATTGATTGTTTGCCGTATAAATGTGGCACGCACTAATGGTTTTTAATACCAATTTTATGTGTGTACTTTAAGTCTGCGTATGTGTGTTAATATGTGGCAAATGTTGTAAATAGCAATCGAGTTTAGTGTTTTAATATTTATGGCACATGTGTGTTGAAAAGGAATGACAGACTCCAGAAAAAAAACACATACACACACTCACTCACACATAAAACAAAAAGTGATTGAAATAAGTTGCCGGAAAATTTGACAACTAGACGAAGTTAAATTTAAGCCTATATATTTTTTTTGCTGTGATTTTTTTTCCTTTTTTCTAAATTTTTCTTTAGTAAAAATAATTTTGGTTTTTAAAACTTTTTGACTGGTAATGAGTCACTGTGAAATATTTATTTTGTTGTTTCAGTTATTTTGAAAATACAATTTCTTATCATGAAAAATTACTTCGTATATTGAATGGTGTCTGAAATATGGGTACTGTCTGGAATAACATGTTGTATTTTTTTTATATGCTGAAACCTGGACCACCTTAAAATATTGTTACTAGCATATTTAATATGAGTAGATATAAATTCAATCAAATAAAGTAGAATAAAAAGTTTTATACACTTTTCATAGAAATTTTTTAAGACAGCGAATCCATAACAAAAAATCAAAAGACTTAAGAAACAAGCTTGATATACTATAATACAGTGAAAGTAATTCATAAAATAATTCTAACAAATAGAATCTGGGAATTATTTCTTTTCATAAACCACTTCATTAAATACAACATTTTTTATTTTTGAATTTATTCTATGAGCTAAATTTCAGTTATGTATTTTATAAAGCTTTTTTGTAATAGTTCTATTCTTTAATAATTTTGTAAAATATGCGAACTATATTCATATCTCATTAAATGAATTCTTGATTCTAAAACAACTTCGCATATTGCATGCGATAATTTCTTGACTATGCACCAAGTGTCGTACAATGTACGAGAGTTTTTGTATGAATTTTTTTTCTTTGCAGACTCCCATCACGCAAAAAAAAATTAGTATCGTTTGTAATGGTTTAATAGTCTATAATTTCTTTATCAATTTTGCTGAATTACACTTCGTTACTTAAAAAATTTAGATGTACAAAATCACGTGGCAGAAATGCCGATGATTCTTATTATTGCACTCTGTCTAAATAATTTTTATGACTATAATTAGTATTGTGGTTATTTTATTGAACTGTTAATGGTTTTAATCCAAATTTAGATATTTTTAATTAGGGGTAAGTTCATTGAATTTCATTTTCATTAAATTATTTTTATGAAGACAGGAATTTTACAACATGATTAAAAATTAATTAAAAATATCTAAATTTGGATTAATTTTTATGACTTTTTAAATTTCCAAAGATTTTGCTTGAATTTGTTTAATAATATTAGTTTTCAATTAAAGTACGATATGTGGCTTATTCAGGAACTTATAGGGAGCAGTTAAGCCCGCCAAACGCGGCAGGAATATAAAGGCGATGCCTCTTAGAATAATGCATATACCAAAAATGTTCCTTCACAGCTCTTTTGTTGGCCCTGCTGTATGCGCTGTGTACCCATTTTGTGGAAACCGCATATGCGATAATGGGTAAATGCATTATCGAGCAAATTATTAAAGAAATATACATCAGTTATTCTTTCAAAAACAATACTGTACATAGGCACCGCCTTGTTTATATTCGTCGGTTTTGAAAGCAAAATTTAACTATATCATTTTATTGTTTAATGGGGTATTTTTATATTTTTTAAATTATTAATTTTTTTTAGAGAATATAAAAAAATTTGAATCGCATTAAAATAATGAAGTTTAAGACCATTTAAATCCCCTTATTTTTTTTTTGTTTAACCAGGACAGATAAGAACAAAATACTGGTAAGTACCTGTGTAGTGGTTCACGGCTACTACCATGTGACGGGTGTTAAGGGTGTATAAGTGTATATTTGAATTTTTCCTATAGCCCTTGGTTATTTTTACTAGCTATCAGGGTTTCAGCTGATTAAATAGGCGTTCAAAGGAACTGCCGAAAGATTTTGAGTCTTGTAATTAAGAACACAAGGCAAGGTGTTGCCGATTTCAATTAGTAATTTCAAGTCCTCTTTTATTTACAAAATGTATGGTTTATATATGAATAATGAAACTTGAATCTAGCCCCTCTTACTTATTATACTTATTTACAAAATTCTGTTTGTCTTTGTCTGTCATATCGAGATATCAATAAATTGTAATAATTTACTCCTTCATAACTCTTCTTGCCAATCAGAATGTTGGAGATTGGAATGCACTCAATTTTCACTCAATGTAGTGTCATTCACTTACATTCCGATTGTCGTCAGTTATCTATACCGTTATTCGATCTTTTGAAATACCCTATTCTGTTTTGGCCCCTCTTACTTATTATACTTATTTACAAAATTCTGTTTGTCTTTGTCTGTCATATCGAGATATCAATAAATTGTAATAATTTACTCCTTCATAACTCTTCTTGCCAATCAGAATGTTGGAGATTGGAATGCACTCAATTTTCACTCAATGTAGTGTCATTCACTTACATTCCGATTGTCGTCAGTTATCTATACCGTTATTCGATCTTTTGAAATACCCTATTCTGTTTTGGCCCCTCTTACTTATTATACTTATTTACAAAATTCTGTTTGTCTTTGTCTGTCATATCGAGATATCAATAAATTGTAATAATTTACTCCTTCATAACTCTTCTTGCCAATCAGAATGTTGGAGATTGGAATGCACTCAATTTTTACTCAATGTAGTGTCATTCACTTACATTCCGATTGTCGTCAGTTATCTATACCGTTATTCGATCTTTTGAAATACCCTATTCTGTTTTGGTTGGTATATGTGGTTATCAGAGTGGTCTAAGGGTTTGCGGTGGCAACTAATGAAGTACACTACACCTGTCATTATGGCATAATCTAATGTTAAAACTGCAGAGTACCAAAATGATTATATAGATTAATAAAAATGTGGGGTGTTTTACTTTTGTTGACCTGTGTTATTATGTGTGATTATTTACTTGTTTCGATTTAAGGTCTTGTGACGATAAAATATAAATAAAAACCAATTTTGTTGTTTTTTTTTATTTTAACAATTTATTTTCTTCGATATTTCGGTTAACTTCGTTAACCATTTTCAAGGAATATAAAGGGTTAATCTCTTTTACCGCGTCTTTTTTCACAAACCTAAAACGTTGAACACAACTAATCAACTGGTTAGTTGTTGGTTTTTATTTATGTTTTATCGTCACAAGACCTTAAGCCGAAATAAATAAATAATCACCCAGATTACTAAAAATTTAAAAGTTTGAATATTTTTTTTTTTTTTTTTCAATATATGATGTTTTTTTATTTTAATTAAGACAAGTTAGAGTGCTATATTCTGCTGTGCCAAATCTTTGCTACCCTCCACCGACATTTCGAATACTTTAGGAGTGGGCTCTATATGATATCTATGCATCTATTTATTAATTAATCTTTAAAAACACGGCCGTTTGCGGTTTAGAGCTATATTAAATTGTTGACCGACAATCATAAGGTTGTAGGCTTTTCTTTTTAGAGCTTGAGTAAAATATCATCTCTTAACAGTTTTAGATGAACTAAAATGATTTTCAGGAGGGGAATTTATATTGGACACATGGTAAATTATGGATCAATCATCCCAATATTCTTTAGAGTGATTTCTGTAATTAAAAAACATAAATTAGAATAAATTTTAATACAGCAGTGAAATTAATTTTAGCATTTACAGTGAATTTCAGAACCCTGCCTAATTTGGGATCTAATGCAAATTATGGACCGTATATTACAAAATTGCATGCCATTTTTCATGGCCATATGAAAATAACTTGGAACAAATTTTACCGTAATAAATATATCGGCTACGGTTTTAGGCGAATTTAATTACTTTCCCAGAGTGGGTTTTATTTGAGGACTGTAGTAAATTATGGCCTGATCTTCACAAAATTTGGCACTGTGATTTCTAGTCCTATAAAACTGTGAAGTATTAAATTTTATTACAATTGTGTTATCTATTACGATTTAAGGCGTAATAAGCTGTTTCCCGAGAGTAGGGTTATGGACTGCTCTTCGCGAAATTTGACAGTGTGATTTCTAGTTCTATGAAATTGTGGCGTACCAATTTTTATTATCGTTGTATTTTTTACCACGATTCTAAGCGTACTTAACTGTTTTCCTAGAGAACGGTTTATATGGGGCCTAGGGAAAGTTATGGAAGGCTCTTCACGAAATCTACGAGTGTGATTTCTAGTACAATACAACTTAATTTTATTATGATAACATTATTTATTACGGTGTTAGGCGTAATAAGTTATTTCCCGAGAGTAGGCTTTACATGGGGCTTATGGTAATTTATGGATCGATCTTCATGAAATTGACCAGTGTGATGATCTAGTCCCATTGAACTGTAACATACCAAAATTGATTATGATGGCATTATTTCAAACGGTTTTAGGCGTACTAGACTGTTTTCCGTGAGCAGGGTTTATATGGAGCCCAGGGTAAATTATGGACCGATCGTCATAAAATTAAAACAAACGACTCAGAAAGTGATTCTGAGTCGATCGGTATACTTTGAGGTGGGTCTATGATCAATATTTAGGTGTACACACATCAGCACAAATGCATAATACCCTCTCCACTATTTTGGTGTGGATATAAGTATTTTCAAATCGAATCTGGGAATTTTAGTACTCATGTTGAGTTTCATTTTGATTATAAATTGTTATAACTATTAATTTAAATGTGTATTCTAAGTAATTCCAGGAAAATATTGAAGGAATAAGACTATTAAAGTATAAAAGCATTTTGAATTATAATTTGACTTGGAATACACATTCGAATTAATATAAAAATTTATTATAATTATTTTCTTTTAAGTTTGACCCTTCATCATTGTATTAAAGAAATGTTTCATTAATGTGATGACTAATAGTCAATAGGCCTAAAAACATTTCTTGCGTTAATTTATTGCAAAATGTTCATTGATTTTATATTACATTTCATTAACTGGGGTCTAACGTATCATTCATCATTAATAATACGAAGCTTTATATGGGATGATTTTTAATGTACTATTTCATTGGATTCATGTCAAAATTCATTGTATCTCATTGTATTCATTGCAATAATGTTACGTGAACGATACATATCTTGCTTATATAGATAAACTCTTTCCTGTATAGAGTTGAAGAAAAAATTCTATGCCAATTTTTATTTCCAATCACCGAGATAAGAACCCTTTTAAATATTGGTACATTTCAAGCGATCGATTTTTATATGAAGAATCGCAAAAATTGTTCTCTAATTTACAAAAAGAGGACTTTATTACCTTTTAACCTAATAAAATTCAACTTTATTATAAATTACTTCTATTAAATTTTTAATAATTTCTAAAGTTCTTTAGACATTGATTTTTTAAGACCAGCAGTTCTTCTCTTAACCTTTAAAATTAAAAAAAAAAACTTTAAAATTAAAAACTATAACTTCTACTATAGAAATGCCTTAACATAAATAAACATAACTCATTATCTGCAAATTGTTGTCTTTTCATTTAATGTGCCTGCTATTTTTCCTTTTTTTCTGTAAGAATATGAAAAATTCGGAGGCGTTATGTAATTAATCATTGAAATTTTAAAGCTATTTGTAAATCATTACAAAGACCATAAAAATCTAACACGTCCCTCACACCATACGTGTGCACTGTGTAGAGGCGCATAGAAACACATGTCATATCCCATGCAACTATACTGCACGAGAAACACCTTACAAATTCTAAGACAAGAGAAATCGCTAGAGAAAAAAGACATACAACAATTTGCAGGAAAAAAAGATACCAACTAACAACAATTTTGCTACAATAAATGAATGTTAATGTTGTTTAAATGCTTAGAAATATAAGAAGGAAAAACAGAAAGCTATAAAATGTTTAAAGAAGAGTAGATAACCCAAAACATTAGCCACGTTTAGAGATATTAGAAGCTACTGACTATCAAGACACTGAAACGTGCTAAAAAAATGATGACTTTTGTGTTGCTGCAGAAGCTGTGTAGAATCATCATCATCGTCATCAGCAACAATTAGTAGAAGCAGTTGCTGTTAAATAAAAAATCACTAACTTGTGCAAAAGAGTTAAAAACTCATAAAAACTAATAATCATTATAATTGCTGCAGCAAAAGTCCTAGACAAGATTTAAGTTGGAGAGTTATAAATTCAGAGGAGACAAATTATGAACGGTATTCGGCGAAGTGACATCGCGGTGCAATATATTGAAAATATTTTATATATGTGTATCTTTCCAAAGTCCACTTCAAAAAATTGTCAACGAAATTTGACTAACAATTATTGCAATATTTGTTGCCCGCAATATATACAATTGAACAAAAAAGTGTTGTCTACATTAAAGATAAAAAAAATTTAAATATATATAAATTTCATCAAATTCGCAATTTATATCTTTTGTTTCGACAGGGTGTTATTATTGAAAACCAGTGCTGTTAACGCATATTTGCAACCACACAAATGGAATGTTGCATTCAATATCTGACACGCTAAATAAACATTAGCGTTAAATATAAAATCTTGATACTCGTATTATTTCGTTACATTTAAATACAGAAAAATGTAACACTTTGTAAAATTGTGCGTAACATGATAAATATATGACACATTTTAAAGATAAATCGTGTTAGAAAAGAAAACACACTATAAGACGCACCTACTTCTTAAGGATAACTCCAGGAGATGCAGCTAATTTAACAAATGTTTTTATGGCTATAAATTAAAAAATCTTTAATAGACTGTTGCTGACCAAAGTCCAATTAGACACCAAAAAAAGCTCTGAGGATGAAAGACTCTGAACTAATTCTCTGTGAGTGCTTTTAGGGAATACGTGTTGGCACTGGCTTATTTATATTTTGTTTGGCATGTAGAATATTTGTCGAGTTTGTAACCAACTATTTACCTACCAGGTTCATTGGTTATTTAGAGGAATATTAAGCGAATCTCTATGTGTGGTACATGCAGTGAAAAAACATGTTTCAATATGGTTACCTCATATAAAACTATTTTTAAAAAAAATATTGTTACCACCGGCAATCACATAATGGCCAAATCAGTCCTTCCTTATGAAGCCACAGCCATATTAGGGTTGCATCTAAATAGTATATGGCTAAATATGACAAAGGGTACTTGCGATATACAGCGAGGATATTATTTCCACCAACCACTGTAGCGCTGCTTTTCTCAAAAACTGGCCACCATACAACAATTAGCGCCAATTAGTACCAGCCTTTTACCGGTGTTCACGCGAACACCTAAGCAAAATTTTAAGAAAAAAGGTTTATCCTATAACAAATTTACAAAAATGTTATGTAGCTTACTACATCTTTACTTATTTTATGAAAAGTAAGAAGTATCTAAATATAAATATTCCAGCCACTGGGCCATATACTATATGTATACCAAATTTATCAAGAAGATAAAAAGTACCAAAACTTCCAAATAATTCAGTTTTTACATCATAAAAAGTACGCAATATTTTAATCTAAGCCTTATGCTATCCCTTTCTCTATTATTCGAATAGAGAAAACGTATCAAAGCTAAAAGAGTACCAAGAGTACCAGCTTTTCTCATGTAAGGCCCCCAGAAAGAAAACTGTACATTAATATAGGATATAATTTGTATATTAATGTAGGCTATAATCTGTATGTATATTAAGTATATGGAAAAATAAAAAATTACCTATTATATCCCGTTTTTATCCCTTAAAAAGTTCCAATTTTATGCCTTGAAAAGTACGGTATATTTGAATTCTGACCAAATGCCATGTGCATTCCAAATTTATCAAAAGGAGATAATTACCAAAATACCCATTTTTCCCCGATTTCCCTTAAAAAAACTACCTTATATTTGAATCTGGGCCATATGCTTTCTATCTACTAAATGTCATCTGAGGCCATTAAACGATTTTCGCGTGATTGAGCCACAAACTAACAAACATCTAAACATGTAAATATCCACTTTTAAAATATTAGTATTATTTACACAGAAAAAATTAAAAATTGTCTCTAATGTACCACATCGGTGAATTAAGTTTCACTTAAGTATCTAATGAAGAAGAGAATTTTGTATTTAAAACGATTTTAAATATACATAAATTGGTTTTTAATATCAATCCTGAAAATTTGGCATAAGATTTATGTAAAAGTTCTTAATGCCGAATGTTATTTAGATATTTTCATCTATATGAGATAAGGTTAAATGATTTTAGATAATGGGGTTTATATGGGACCTATAAATCATTTTGGATCTACAAATACCACGTTTTGCCATGACATAGAATCTATCGTTAAAGTATTTTTTCGCTAAAATTTGTGTCAATAGCAACATTTATAAAATTTTCAGGATAGTATTTGTATGGGAACTCTGGTCAAATATAGACCAATTCCAATTTAATTTTTTAAGATGATTTAAATTGCAATGAGATAAGTTTGGGCCAAATTTAATCTAAATACCAACATAATAAGTGGGTTCATGGGTACAAATACTCAATCCGAAAAAAACTTGTGTTGGGGCTACGTTAAATTTAATCTAAATACCAACATAATAAGTGGGTTCATGGGTACAAATACTCAATCCGAAAAAAACTTGTGTGGGGGCTACGTTAAATTATGAACCGATACTCACCATTTTCAATTGGCATATATGCCAAATTTAATTAAATGATCTCCAAAATTGCGATCTGTAATTTGCGTACAATGTTTCCATTCACAGCCTGCAAGCCAGCCGAACGAATGAATATCGTTAGATCGATTCAAAAAGTGATTCTTAGTATATTGGTATACTAAAAGAAGGGTCTACGACCGATATTTTAAGATGTTACAAACATTAGAGCAAACGCATGATACCGTTTCCACTACATATTCAGCTCAATTATAAATAAAAATTTCCCGGGAGTTTTTTCCTTTATCCCATTTTTACTATTTAAATTCTATTGTAAAAATGGGCAAAGGGAAAAAAATCCCGGCGAATTTTTATTCATAACTGGTGTTATTGTGTTTTTTTTTTTTTGGTCTCATATTTCATATGTCCGTTGTGTATGACAAGAAAAAAATAAATGTATCTCTGTATATATAGAAATATCTACACACGCATGCCCCTCAAAAGGGCGCTTTTGCTTATAAAACATAACCAAATGAGGCGACGTAAATCGAATGGCGATTCAATTAAATTTAGAAGTCACACAAAATTTGGCAACGCAAACCGAAACAACATATTGATTACTAAAAATTGTAAAATCTTAAAACTGTAAATTTTTTGTTCAATAAATGATATTTTTAAATTTAATTAACAAAATTATCAAAATTTCGTTTCAACAATGTGTTTATTGATTTAATTTAACATACCTCAGGTGTTGCGAATTCCTATCAACAATTCTACAAGTTAAAATTATTTTATTTTAAGAAAAAAAATCTTTTCAGATTTGTTGTTATTTAATTAAAATTTTAATTTATTTCAAAACAACTAAAATGTTAACTAAATCAAAATTCAATTTTTAATTTTCTTTCAAATAAAAAAATAATTAATTTAGTTATCACATTAATTAAGTTGGAATACTTTTTAAACAATTTTTTTAATTGATAAAACCTACTGATAATGTTTTCTGTGCAGTTTTCCAGGTAGCTATTGGTCTGTCTTTAGTCATTTCAACGCCAATCAAATCAAATATATACGAATTACTTATTACATTTGTTATCTTGAACAGTTTTTTTAGGTTCTGTAGTCCCAAAATCGATATTCTTTACGCCATTTGTGAGGAAACTAAGTGAAATCATGGATCGAGTCGACCGCTGGCTTAAGCTGTCAATAGTCATCACGCCCGGATCGAAAAGCCCATTATATACAAGTGTGCATTTGTCGTTTGTCAGACCTGCAATTTTTAAAAATTCTGCGTTTTTATTGCATTACTGTCCAGATTATGAAATTATATTTGCATTTTTATCTTGTCTTTCCTCTCCTCCTTTTTATATTTTATATAAATAATGACAAATACACCTGCAGCCAACTTCAAGTTAAAAACTGTGAGAATAACAAAACAAACGAGAATTGCAAAGTATATGAAACTAAGTGCCCCTTTCCAATCTTTTTACCCTCTCACCTATTAACTCATGAATTGCTGCAACAAAAATTTCAAGTCTGGGGGAAGACTAGGCAGATCATCATAGAATTGCACAATCACTCATATGGGGTATAACAACAGTATTTTATTTGAAGTACTGTGTCAGAAAACCCTAAATCTGTAAGTAGAGTGCATTTCAGCAGCAAAGAGAAATTTTTAAACAAAATAGCAAAACATTAGTGTCATAAATTGTAATTTTTTTACGATTTCAAATATTCTGCCATAAAAAAAACTACACGCACATGCAGAACAACAACTACTACTCTTAACCATAGTAGTTAATTCTATTTGCTAAAACATTCGAAAACGTTGTAGCGATGAACAAATGGGCATGTGTGATCATGCGTTTGAAGCGAATATTATTTTTTAAATTCATAGATTTTTAGCTCATCAACATACCTGGACGTTCAACTTTGGCAATGCTTCCACTTTGAAGAATGTGTTTAAAAGACATCTACGCAGAATATGGCGTAAAATGGAAAGCCAGACAAAGGGTTTCTTTCATCTATGACAGAAGAATATCTTGGTGTTGTATTTTATTTTTTTTTAATTTGCTCATTTTATTTTTTTTCGAACGTTATTCCTATGATGTCTCATAAAAGTCGGTCATTAGCTGCTAATAGACTTCAAAATAATAAAATGCAAATGCCTGTGTGCTGGCATAAATTGTAAAAGCAGTACAATTTGCACGATTCCCGGCTGATGGTCGGGCAGCAAGTCAGAAAAATTTTTACTATCACAGGTGAGTAATGACTTAAGGGGTCATTTATGTCAGTGGCGGCAATTGTCATTAATTCTGTTTTGCATCTTTTTTTTCATATTTGTTCTCTGAAATTCGCTTTCCTACAATCGCAGATGTATTTTGGGGTGGTGGCATTTAAATAAGCCTGGCAAAGTTCTTGTACAGACAAGATTTCTAAAAGCTGAAAAAAAAACTCTACTAGTGCAAAAATATTCTACAAGAAGTATTAAATTTTTCATATTTGAGTTAACAAAAAACTTAAGTTCTTTTTTAGTTGTAAAAAAAAGTTTATCGATTTTTTTTTCAAAACCTTTCCATTGTGTGTGTTCTTTATTCCACTCAGGCTGGCTGTTGTGTGTTGTCACTGTTGTTTGTCGTTATTGTTATATGGTCCATATATGCCAAGTTCTTGCTGTTCTAGTAGACAGTTGAACAGCATCAGTAACAGCATCATATTGCCATTACTGATCTTTGTTTGTCCTCATGTCTTTTCTTCGTTTTTGTAATAACGAAGCCGACTTTTGTTCAAAATCTACCAACCGACCAAACAACCACCTTCAATTCTTCTTTTTTGCCATTCGAAAGTTCTAAAAGGCCACTGCACAAGTGCATTTCTAAACGTTTGTTTGCAAGAAACAATACAAACAAAACATTGTACAAATGTGCGAAAAAAATCCACTTTTAAACATTTTTGTGCGCACACACTTAGTGGAACATGTGTGCATCTAGGAAATGTAAAATGATCGATCATTTATCAGCTATTATACCAATTGAGAGACGGTGGAGGAATTTCTACAAATTTAAAAAAAAAAAGTTGTATAACAATATTGAAGCAAAACATTTTATAGCTAAATTATAAGACGATTATTATTAGTATTTAAAGGATTCGTTCAAATATTTTCAAAATTTTATTTAATTATATTGGTCCTTGATAAGATCCCCCTTGACCAAATAAATTATTTAAGTAAGTCGAGTGGAGTGCGCAGAATGTTTATTTGTTTTCATTGGCTTTTTTTTAATCTTATATCCGATATAGTAGAAAAGCTATGTACCTAAATATAAACCAGTCAAGAAAATCTATATTTTTATTCAGCTTACACAGAATTTATTATTCTGTTTGAGTATTTTAAAGATACATAAAATCGTGATTTCACTGAATAATTAAATCGATCTGCCTTGCTCGATTTGCTAGAATCCCTAGCTGCTCTATATTGGACAAAGGCTGTCTACAAATCCATGTATGTATCTTCTTCCCGTTAGCTGGACTCTCATTTATCTTTGCCAGCAGAGATCGTCTCCAAGTCGTCTTTGCCCTCCCTGGCTTCCGCCTATACTGAGAATTTCACAAAAGAGCCCGATAACCAAAATCGGTATTATTCCTGCGGAGTATATGCCTTATCCAATCATACTTCCTTATTTTTATCGTAATACTAATACTCTCTTGGTCGAATAGGTGCCAGGGTTCTTCGTTCGTTATGCATTGTAGCTAAAAAATATTCTTCTAAGACTTAAAAAAATTTCTTACGAAATACTAGCAGGGCTGTCGAGTCGACAGAAAAATTACTAACTCCGACTCCGAGTCCAAACACTGACAGTTTTTAAGTGCGACTCCGACACCGACTCACGACTCCAACTCCTACTCTTACCTCGATGTTAAATGTATATGAGACTGGTCCTTATTTGACTTAAAACTCTTTACACCCTCCACACGCAGAGCAAAAATATGGTTAAATATGGTCACCTCCAACAAAACTATTTTTAAAGAAAATTGTTTAATTTAACCATATTATTGTCACCGACAATCATATTATTGTTAAACTAGTCCTCTATCAAGAAGTCACAACCATATTATGGTTGACTCTAAACATGTTACGGATAAATTTTACAATAATTTGATACCAAATTTACAATAGTATTTTCCTCTTTTCCAAGAGCAACATGGTATTGTTGAAAACCAACCATGCTATTATAAGTGTTTAACATATTTTAGTTATTATTAACTAAAATATGTTCGGAGGCAACCTTAATATGGTTGTGCCTTCTCGATGGAGGAGTAATTTAACCATAATATAGTTGTCGGTGACAATAATTTGGTTAAATTAACTATAATATATTTACAATTTAATTTAAAATAGTTTTGTTGGGGGTGACCATATTTAAACATGTTTTTTCTCTGGGTGCACCACTTGTAGTGAATGAGGGTATACTAAGTTTGTTATTCCGTGTGAAATTTTTTTATTATGCATTTAAGACCCCATAAAGTATATATATTCTGTTTCTTGAGTAATTCTATGTCGATTTAGCCAAGTCCGTCTGTCTATCCGTCTGTTGAAAACACGCTCACTTTCGAAAAAATGCCAGGAGTGCATCAAAAGATAAGAACAATATTGGTCTCAAATAGCTTCTAATTACCCTAAACAGTTTGGGACTTAAATCCAGAAAATCCGATCAGTAGGATCAGAGTTATGAATCAAAATGTTAAACCACCACCGTAAAAAGTTTACAATTTTTTTTACAAAAACTAATATAAAAGTTGGGAAAATCCACGGCATGATATAAGATTTGGCACAATCTCGTTCTATATAACTAGAAATCATACTGTTCGTCTAAATGTGCTACGTCATAGTCTTATAGGACTATAAATCACACTGTCAAATTTTGTAAAGATCGGTCCTTAATTTACCAAAGGCCGCATATAAAACTCTCGGAAAACAGTTCAGTATGTTAAAAAACGTAATGAATAATGCTATCGTAATACAATTTGGTACGTCAAAGATTTATAGGTCCAAAAATCACACTATAAAACTTCCTAAAGCTCATTCCATAATTTACCATACAATGTCCAATATTGTGGTCACTCTTGGTAATTATTTAAATAAGCCTTAAGCCGTAGCAGATATAGTTATTGTGGTAAAATTTGGTCCAATTTTGGTTCATATGGCCAGAAATAATATCATGCAATTTTCTGGTTATCGGTCCATATTTACCTTCGATCCCATATTAAGCAGTTTTCTGAAAACCACTTTAAACGTTACAACAAACTTCACTACTGTATTGAAATGTTTTCCATTTAGATTTTTAATAACAAAAATATTTCTACAGAATTTCGTGATGATAAGTCCATAAATTACCATGGGTCTAATATAAATTCCCCTCCTGAGAATCATTTAAGTTCGACATAAACTGTTCGAATCATGATATTTTATTCAAGTTAGTTCAAATTGCAAGAAATAAAAGCATAACACTGTCTGATTGTCGTCCAATTGGTTTAAACCGTAACCAATTTTTATGCTGACTTCCGTTTTTATAAAGATTAATTAAGGTGGAGGGCACAGCCGAATATAGCACTTTAACTTGTTTTTAATGCAGTACATTTTAAATGGTTAAATATAGCAAGAAAATAATTCTGGAAAAATTTCAAATTGATATTTGAAATATTGCATCGCCAATTTCGAAGAATTTTTATTTTGGAAAATATTAGAAAATTTTTTTAAATTGTTTATGCTGTTTCCTTTGCGTTTTTCTTTCATATTTCCGTTTGCTTAAATTTTCTTTTTTCAAACTTGTTTAAGTTGCCCGTAGACGACATGTTTTTAACATCTGACTTGTCAACCTTTCAAGTCACATGTAATTGTGAATGTCTATCAAAATTGCTGTTTTACAGAAGGTTAATAACATTTAGGCACAAACGTACATGTAATTTGCTTCTGACATTGTCTATGTTTTTTCTCTGTAGTTATGGAATAAACCAAAGTAGTTCTTGGTTTCAAAATAGCGTGCTACCGCCACAAAAATTCTTTATTTGCGCCGTAAGAAAGTTCTGCCATTTAAACATTTTTTTCTTTAAATTCAAAGATACCAATTAAGTATATTATATTTATGCGTTTTTTATTTATATATGTACATAATATTTATTCAATGGTGAAATGATTATACATATGTATATGGGTATTGTAAAATATTAACTTAAGCCGGCTAATGATTCCGTCAACAATGCACCGCCGCTGCGGGTTTCTTACCGGCATAGATTTCTGACACAGCTGATGTCAGATGGCTTGTCAGAAGAAAATAGAGCACGCTCTAATTGAAGTTTTGTCAGATGACTTTGCGTCTGACTTTTACAGATGCAATGTTTTAAAGGTAACACACGACATGTATGTATTTTGCAGTGGAAAATTTGACAAGTCAGATGTAAAAATCATGTTGTGTACATACAATTTTATAATGCTTTTTCTTTTGCAGAAATAAAGTTTTTTATTTACTTTTTTGACGAATGTCATTTTCAAAACCCAATTTGAATTTTTACATAGTACATAAACATACTAAAAGAAAATCTAATTTCAATTTATTATAGAATCTGGGAATTATTCCTTTGCATAAGTCACTTTATTATATTCAACATTTTTATTTTTCGAATTTATTCTATGAGCTAAATTTCAGTTATTTATTTTATAAAGCTTTTTGTTATAGTTCTATTCCTTAAATTTTTAGGAATGACTAAAAAATAAATAAAATACATAACTGAAATTTAGCTCATAGAATAAATTCGAAAAATTAAAAATGTTGAATTCAATTTATTATCAAAAAAGGTTTTTTTTTAAATATCAATTAAAACATTCCTCGAAACAGATGAAAATTTCATGCAGAATGCTGTGTATCGTTCAGAAAGGTGAAAGAAATGAAAGAATTATTTCACTTAACCTTTCTGAAAAAAATTTAAAGATTCAGATAAATGAAAGATTTTTCCCAATACTAATAAATACTCTGAAAGACATCTATTCACAAATACTTGCAGGACGTGTTTGATTCTCTCTGTTATAGACCAAGTTTCGCCGGCAAAGAGGAGCACAGAAATTACACATGCCTTGAAAATACGTAATTTCGTTTTTAAACTATAATTATAAGCCCAAATGCACTCCTGGCCCTTTTTACTTTTTTTCTAATTGGGCGCCACCATCATTTGAAACGCAGCTTTCGAGGTATTAAGAAGAAACTCTTTCTATCTTTTTCCTATACGACGCGATGTCTGATTCTTATTCATTATTAATACGAATTTCCTTAATTTTGAATCCTAAATTTTTAAAGCCCGATAAAATCTCTCGAATTCTATTAAAAGTTTGTGCAGTGTTTGAATTGTGCCATTCTATGGTCTAGCTTCCTTACAAAACTTAATCTATAATAAGGGGTTCAATCATTTAGGAGAAATTTCGGTAATATTATTTTTTAAATACAAACTTTATTTTTTATTTTTTTTTTGAAAATGAGCCAGTTATTTCCCCTGGCACCTGTACAAATATGACCCCGAATTTATATTCCAATTTACATAGCACAAATTATCCCACTGTTCCACCTTCAATATTTCATCTACACAGACATTTACTCCTTTTTGTTACTCTCCCAATTACTGGACGTCCCCTTGGAAGAGCTACAAACAACCCATAATAACAACAAAAGTCACAATTACGACAAAAAATGTGGATTATTATTTGAAATGTGAGTGCATTTTATTTTAAACGCAATTTAATGGCGCAACGTTGAGACCATTTGTGGCCATAATGTGAACAACAAATGAGCGAACGATCAAACATTTAAACAATCTTGTGGATAGAAGAAAAAAACATCTTTAAAAGTGTCGTTAGTTTCTATATACAGAAGACAATGTATATTTTATTCTTGCTCGGTAACCTGGTCATAAGTTACTTTTCTTCTGCTTCTACTTCTACTTTTTTTCTTTAAACGATCATCTGATGGTTTAACATTGGGGAATGCAACATGAGTATGATTTATTACTATGTTTGTTTCGGTTTATGACAAAACAGCAACAACAGCAAAAAAGTCGGCTCTCCTTTTTCCATTATAAGTCTAAGAAGATGATAAAAATGGTCAAATGTATGGCATAAAGTACCTTGTGTATATCAGAAAAAAAAATATTATTGGTGGGTGAATTTTTGTGGAATTTAATATTTAAGAAATAGGCCACACAAATGCATATTTTCTAAAATTTAATCAATTTAATACAATTTTTGATTCACCATGTTTTCCATATAGATTTTTTCTGTTTTATCACCAAGGACTTTTATGCAGTAAAAATCGCGTTTTATGTGCATACAAATGCAGTAAAAATAGAAAAATAAGTGCTAAAAATTGGAAAATATGCACTTAAATTTTTTTTTAAGCATTTATTAATGAAAAAAAAATAAACATTAATATAACAAGAAGAAAAACAAAAATAACATAAAAACTTAAAAATTCATTACAATAAACACAAAAGTAGAAGTTAAAATAAAGTGAAGCACAAAAATATAAAGAAACCCCAAAAGCAAAATAATCATGTAAACTAAGTCACTTGTTAGATAGATATTTGCACCTACATATAAACTGGATTAAAAAAATTTTGTTTATAAAAACAAATAAATTTTTTTTGATATTTTCAAATGTAATTTTAAGGCAGCTTGGCCTCAAAAAGCTTTTAAAAATGGAAAATGACCGTTCACAGGGACGAAAGTGATCGGTACGTGATTAAATCCTTTGTGATATATTAATTTTCCGCTACGCTGTTTTCGTAAAAAATTTAAGTTAAATATGCCAGCAGTTTGTTTTATTGTTTTAAATTCTTCCTTTTTCTAAAAACTTTACCAAGCTTGATACGAATTTGTGGACTAAATTTACGTTCTCGTTGGTCCCGTTTTGAATACGCCGGTTTACTATTTGGTTTTTTCAACAGAAATATTTGTTATCCTGGAAACAATACCATGATAAAATTCCTTTTGTCGTATTGAACTGAAATAGTATTCCTAACATACAAAGTCGAAGTTTAATTTCTCTTGGAATAAGGTGCCACCAAGATTTCTTGCTTTGAAAAAAACCCCTTTACTGCCAAGCTTTACTTCGTACCCTTTTTGAACCAGGTGCCGCCTAGGGCCTTTAATTCGGGGACTTATTATCTACTGAGCTGCATTAACTATAAGAAACTCAAGTATGGGGTGGGCATCCTCCGTGTTTGTTGGGATGTTGTACTAACTAACTACAACTAATTGTAGTGGGAAATGTAGGAAAAGATAAACTCACGGTTTTAATGTTGGTATTTTGCTTAGGCTTTGATATCGTTGCAATTAAGAATTTATGAGTGTTTATATTTCTCATTACCTCTGTAGTCTTGTTTGCTGATAGCTTTGGCTTTTCTAAAATTTTTGGGGAAAACGTTTCCTGATGATCTGTCCTAAGCAACCAGTGAAATGCGCATAGAAACAGCTTATCCTCCAACAATAAATATCAGTATTTTTATCAGGAATACAAATAGTCAATTCAGCACAACAAACAAAATCTTTTAATGTGAAATAAAAATATTTATAAATTTAAAAATATTTATAATAATTTCAAAAATTTACTTTAGGAATATTTCAAAATTTAACTTTGGACGAAAAAACTTAACTTTTTGAAAGAAAAGCTTAACATTCTTAATTCTTCTTCTGGTAACACTGAACCAGAGTCCTCTCTCACACCACGAGAGTAAGTAGATCCCAGTAATTGGGAGAGAGGCCGTAGACTAGTTGTTAATCAGGTTCTATCAGGGATCATGCAGAGCAAGGCAAATACAACTACAGGTGGTGTCGAAACGCCATCTGATTTTGACAGTTCGAGCCAATTTGTTTTTATTTGTTAGAGTTTTGTTAGGAATGGTTGACATTTTGGACCGTAAACACTAACAATGCAATGCAAAAACCCTATGTTGTTTCTGTTGTTTTTGAATTGTTGAAGTTCAGACACCACTTGTAGTTGAATTCGCCTTGATGCAGAGGCTGTGTTTTAAAACTAAACTGCGGGGAGGGAAATTTCTGTACACATATAAAAACTCATTTTTAATAATTATATATATACTAGCGGGCCCGTTGCCTGCTTCGCACGGCAAAACAAAATAAGAAAAGAAACACACTTGATTTTAATAAAGTTGGTTTTGTTCCCTATTATTCAACTTCTAATTCTAGTTTCTTACAATCTTAGACTATGTATCACTTAAACTATCTTAGAGCTCTTTCGTATACAACATTTTTGGTTTTGCCATGAGTTGTTGTGTAGATAAAGAGAACTGAAGGCTTGCCAACACGTGAGCACGAAACATAAAACTGGCCGTGTGAAAAGCAAGGATATTCTAAATCAATTCCGCACAATTCCAACGATTGCCCTTGCGCTTTATTTATTGTAATAGCAAATGCAAGACGTATTGGAAACTGTAGTCTTTTGAATTCAAAAGGTAAATCTGATGGAATCATTGGAATTCGTGGAATTAATACATCTTCACCTTTAAACTTCCCCTTTAAAATTGTTGCTTCGATCAAATTGTTCATGACCTTTTAAGCCAGCAATAGTCAATGATTGGCCTTGTGCTTTGTTGCTGGTAATAGCAAAGGCAAGACGCAAAGGGAATTGGAGCCGCTTGAATTCAAATGGTAAATCGTTGGAATCGGTCATGCCGTTCTCCAGTTATGCGCTTAATAGAAAAAGTGGGCGTAAAAGTAGGCGTGGTAAATTTTTCTTTCGATGAAAACTTAAAGTTGATTAATACGAACATTTGAAAGAAAAATTAGTCAACTCGATGGAGCCGTTTTCTGATTTTAGGTAAATCGAAAAAAGTGGGCGTTCTTTCCGTAAAACCTAAGTTGGACCATGGCGATCATTTTGAAGAAAAAATCGTTCAAATCGGTCAAGCCGTTCTCAAGTTATGGATTTTGCCACGCCCCTCCGCCCCCAGACCGAAAATTTCAAACAAACTTCATATAAACCATATATGGGCCACTGCCTACGTAGTGTATAAGTTTGGTTGAAATCGCACGACGCGTTTATGATTAGTTCGGCGACGTACATATACGGACTTATTTTTATATATATAGATGAAGGGCCATAGTGCATATAAATACTGCCCCTAAAATGGATTTTTGTAGCTTAAAGGTATTTGTAACCAAGCTACAAGATAAATAATATTAGTAAATTGCAAAAAAAAGCACAGAAAATAGAAAACATTTATGGTCAAAATGCAATGATTTGTTAGATGCACCTGATTTGTTAACGAATTTAGAAAAAATTGTTTTTTTTAGAATTTTAATTAGGTATAAATGGCAAAGGAATAAATTGGAAAAAGTAAATTTTTTAAATCAAGGTATATATTAATATCCATAATAAGCAATTGCATAAACTCTAAACTCTTTGTGTACTTAATTTGTTATATTACATTTAAGCATTTTCTCTAAAAAAAAACTATTGGACACATTTAAGAAAAATATTTAAGACCTTTTTTATGAAATATAATTTAAATGTTAGCGGATGAAAAAAAAATATTGCTCAAAGCTATTTAATGTATTACTGCTTGCAGTACTTACCAACCTGTGGTACGAAATATTAAAATTGTTATTCTACATTAGTAAGCCTTTATCAAGTGCACATACCATAAATGTAAAATTTCTCAAATTATTTTATCGCATATTATCCAATTTCAGATGGTTTATCAGTCCATAAATTGCTCTCGAAACACATCTTAATACGCATAAGCACGTAATTCTTGGAGAAGGTTATCCACTCTTAATGTTAGCCCATCACTGTTCATATAAACATTTATGTTGAAATTGAACATGATCAAGATCACTTACTTACAATGCCAAGACACGCGCTTTTTTTCTTTTTTTTTAAGTTTAACATGTCAATAGTTTAGTACAGATTATAAAAAAGCACCAAAACATCCTTCTCGTACTTAAAAATAAACCAAAAGATTTGCATAGAAATGGAGTTAAAAGAAGTAGACGAGAAAAAAGAAGAAACTATTTCTTTATGAATTTTAGTCATCATAAAATGAACTCCCTCTTAACCTTAAAGAACAACACATAAATATGATCATGATCTTCTTTTATAAGCTTCACTTTAAAGAATAAGATAGAAAATAACAAAAATAAAAAACAAAAGTATTGTATTTTTTATTAAGCATACGACAAGATCGTTAATTTGATTCTGTCTTGTTAAATTTCATCGTCATCATCCTCATCATCCATATAGTATAAGGGGCATTAAAGTAGTAGAATATCGAATATACGATTTGAAGATAATGGCCTCTTGAAATATATTTGTAAGTGCTATTTAAAACTTTAAGGTCTTCTTTAATAGGAATTTCATTTTCTTTCACTCTTCAACAAACATCGACATCAATAAATATCGTCGTTATGCCAAAATACCGTTACTCCACCAAGCCTAAATTCCTTTGACGGGATTAAGAAAGTTGCCCACACAAGGAAAATAAATTCGATGGGTCAAACCGTGCAATAACATTTATTAAGTACTCAATTTCACTTAAACTGGGAGATAGTTTTTCGACTTTTTTTTTAGAAACATTTCAGGTTCTGAAGCCACTGTTAAGGACTAGCTCGAAATTTTTGCGAAGCACACAGATATCCTGCGAGTTTTCCTGTAAACAGTAATTCACGTTCTGAAGACTCTTCTTTTTTGCACTTACATTGTCAATATCCAATTCTAAAATGTCTTTTTAATAATGTAAAACAGATGAATTTGCTTACATGTAGAAGCTTTTAAAATGTAGTGTCGTGTCATGGTAGTTTATCTTGTTGTAAAAAAATATAAAATAAACTAGTGATGCCAGAAGGGTAGTGCTGATACGCTAGCGCTTGCCGGGCTTGCAGCTCACCGGATTGGGTGGTTCTTGCTACCACTCTGTATACTAACACACTCAAAAAAAAAACATATCAGCTCTTGATCACAATTAAAAGAAAATGGGCACCGAATAGATTTTTCCGTCTCCTTATTGAATAACGCACAAGGAAGAATTACGCTGGCTAGTGTTGTAACAGCAATTACCTGCCACTCGGGATTTATGATCTAGTCGAGACATCCAGATATCGGGATGTCCCAATCCTACCCCTTAAACATTTATTTCCCCCACTTACTGCCGGGATTCTTATTTATTCAGTCATATCTTAAATGATAAAGTTTTATAAAATTCTTTTCAATGTTTTAAAATTCATGTTTTATTGTAAGAATTTTCTTAATAAAAACTCCATTCCAAATTTACAAAATATTTTTTTTAAACAAAAAAAGAGGTACAAATTATTCTGGTACTTTAAATTTATAGAATTAAATTTTAATTTAAAGCTTTAAGTTACTATAGTATTTTAAAATAATTGATTTTAAATGTTTGATTAATATGAGGGATTTCAATTCTGAAATCCCGATCCCGAAAATCCCGGGATTTTCGATATTCATTTAATCCCCAATCATAGGATTTTAATTTTTCAATCCAGGAATTTCGGGACTTAACTTAATTTTTTGTTTAACCTTTTGTTCGGGATTCAGTGAATCCCAGGATTTTAATTTCTTAATCCTGGGATTTTTGGGACTTGGTCAATACCGAAATCGTATTAAATGAATTATAAAACTTTTGTTTGTAGAACTTTTTAAAGACGTTGTTTACTAAATACATATCTATAAAAAGCATTTATCTTTTAACTTTCAAAAACCCCGAATCCCGAAAAATCCCGATAGCCCGAAAAATACCGATATCCCGAAAAATCCCGGGATTTGGTATTTTGAAATCCCGGGATTTGCCAAAACCAGTCCCGATTGGCTTCCTTAAGTAATATACAAGATTTTAGAATTTAGTTTCACTTCTTACTTCAACTTTTCGTCTTTACGGCCAATTTCATATTAAGTTAAATTATAATTAACTATCCGTTTTAACTACGTCTGCGATTTCCATGCAAATGCATATTATCGAATCAATAAAATTCCGGTAAAAAGGCATCGATTTGTTTTCGCATACTGTTGCATATTTTGTTGAAAATTCATATTTTTGCATATATTGGTTTAAAATGCGTATTTTATTTTTTTGTTGCATATTTTGACGTCTTTAAGTGGTTTTTTAAATATCCATATTATAAAAAAAGTTCTCCCAAAAATTTCCAATTCTTAAAAAAAAAATTCTTTTGGAGCTCTGCTTAAAATAGTACAAAATTTTTAAGGTTTCGACAAAAGATCCTTCAGTTTTGGATAAAATATTTTATAACTTTGTTGTTGCTTTCTACAGAAATTCATTTTGAATTTCAAACGCTGCATATCCTGTGGCGTTGAAAATTTTAAAACGCAGTATGAATTTCTGTAGAAAGCAACAACAAAATTATAAAATATTTTTGACTTTGTTTTTGCTTTCATTGTTATTTTGGCATTGCGTTCCGTTTTACACAATTGGGCCCTAAATTAAAATACCATAAGAAGTCAATTAGCCTTCGTATTTTCCAACTACGGCGCCAGAAGCACCGATGTCCTATTTACGTCCCAAAGATTGCAAGTAATGGTCTAATGCGAATTCCCATCGCTAGGAAGATAACAAAACATTTGGCTTGTAGAATCGTTAAAATCGTAGTGTTATCAAACTCTTATTTTTAAATCTTTTGCTAGTTCTTACCTCGAAATATATCATAAAGCCTTGATTTCAGCGCGGATTTCCCTCTACTTTTGTATCTAAAAATCGAAATTCTACTGTTAAGTTTAAAAATGAACATACATGTTCTAACTATTAAATGACTATACTGATGATGATGATCGTCTTGAATGTTCATAAAAATGTTATGATTGTAATCTCAGTTATTTCTCTAAAATATTCTTCTTTATGATTTTAGACAAAAACTCTTAACAGAGATATGAAGAGAATAAGATGAGGTTTTGAAGGAGACGAAAATTTTTTTAAATTTCTAGATGGCCACCACCATCATGATCATTGATTCTTAACATTTATTGCATAAAATTTTTTTATTATGATAACTTTTTGCCCCTCTCAATTTTAACCCATACGATTTATGTTACATAGCTGTCATTTTTAAGTTAATGGGTTATTGTCGTTAGTGAAGAAATAGAATAAACAGTATTTTACTCAGTTGTATTTTTACCAATATTAATGTTTTTTTACAACCTTTACAAAAATTTATGCACTTGCATATTTGAAGAGAAAAGTAAATAATCTTTTGATTTTGATGTAAAGATCAGGTTAATGGAAAAAGATTTTGCTAAAATGTCTAAACTGGTTTTTACTTAAGCAAACTTTCCAAGAAAAATTATCAAAAATATCTCTAATATAATTTTTGTTGCCAATATTTTAAACGTTGACGGCAATTTTTTCCATTTCTTTCTAACGTTGTCATTTAATTACAGTTCATTAAAAGATCAATAGCACTGCAAAACAAAATAGAGGTTTTTGATGATGATTAAATAAAAATTGCGGATCCTTTTGCTTTTCCATCTGCCGATGACGATGGCGTCATAAGTTTTTCCCTAACAGCGCTCTAGTTTTATAAATATAGTGTCATGTGTTAATTGCATAATTTACACTACTATCTGTTTTATCCGGTTATTTTTCGCGAACGGTTATTCAAGCCTTTAAATAATTTCTGGATTATGAATCTATACAACAATCTCTTTCAGTTGAGAAGGGTCACATTATTGAATATATCAGTATATCTAGGCGGCATATAATACCCCCACGAAATAAGTCCCGAAAAAAATTATAAAATAATTCCCGAATTTTTGGGGTCTTATTTCATATGAAATAAGCAGACAAGCTTTAGTTAGCGATTCGGGATTCTTATATTCGGGATTTTTGAATTCCAAATTATAAAGCTCGGGACTTAGAGATTTGGATTTATGAAATTCGGGACTTAAAAATAATCCCAACTTTTTTAGGATTCTGGAATTAGGGTTTTTGATACTTAGTCCCTTTTTTATGTATGGTAAATGTATGCAGTGAATATAACAAAAAACAATTCGCAATCATTATGACCTTTAAAATATGTAATTTAAAAATTAAATAAGTCCCCAAAATATTTTCTTAGGGACTTATTTAATTTCAGATTTTTGGGGACTTATTTCATATGAATTAACTCCCCAATATAAAAATGAAATAAGTCGCCAAAAAAATTAAGTAAATCCCCAAAAAATGTAGTTGCTGCCTCTCATATATTTTTTTTTTTGGGAGTTATTTAATTTCCGTTTTGGGGACTTATTTCGTGGGGGGTTATTTCATGCCGCCGTATATCTCACTGTTATGGCAAGGATATTAAAATTTTTGTGCTCTTAGTTTAGTCCTTAAAACTTTTTTTATGTGAATTTTCTAAAATAAAAATAGCAGATCCTTATGTATTTTTGTCCGCTGATTACGAATATGATATTACGTTTTATCTACCATCTTGAAGAGACGTTGTGCATTAACTAAAAAAAGACTATGAATGTTCCTTTTTAGCCCCATTCGAAATAATTTGGTTTTTATGTAAAATTTTTCATCAACAACAAAATGGCTACGAAAGAAAGACTTTGTATAAATAAGCCAGAAAGTTTTTTGTCAATATATTCTTACACGGTATCATAAACCTTTAGACTTCGTGAAATCTGCGTGTTTAAGATGTTTTAAATTGAATATTTCCCACCAACACAAAGTGGATGCTAAAGACTGTTTGGCAAAACTGTGCTGTTTATTTACGGCAATTGTCAAGTGGGAAACGATCCACTTAAAAATTTGCGACACCAGTGGTCGGGCGAGAGCCCCGTAATCATCATGACGATTGTCATATTCTGTACTATTTAAAACATGTACATACAATATTAAATAAAACATGAAGCGGGTTTTGAAGTAGCTAACGACCCTTAGGTCGTTGGAATGTATAGTTTGTGCATACATTTGAAAAATAGGGGTAAAATTGGATTTTCAAAGTTTTAAGGACTTACTTAAAAAAACATAATTTTGAACATCCTTGCAATAAAAGTTATATATACTGATATACCCACCAATATGACCCTACTCAAATGAAAGAGAATTTTATGCAGATTAATAACCCAAAAAGTATTTTAAGGTTTGTCGGTCATTCGTGAAATATTCAGCGAATAATACAAAAAATGGCGTATATTATGCAAATAATAAATGGCACTATATCTTAAAAACTAAAGCTGCTAGAAACTAATGATGCCATCGTAATCAGCACTCTCTATTTCACCAAAAACAATTGACAGAAGTCAATCAGCCGTTGGTGTGTAGCCCAGTGTAATAGGTTTTCAATTGTTT
The DNA here is from genome assembly GCA_943735925.1 of Pollenia amentaria. Taxonomy (NCBI): domain Eukaryota; kingdom Metazoa; phylum Arthropoda; class Insecta; order Diptera; family Polleniidae; genus Pollenia; species Pollenia amentaria. The sequence continues at coordinate 176,763,712 of OX031007.1, read as the reverse complement.
AAATTATGTTCAGTCAATACGTGGAATTTATCATGGTTTTTAAAATTAAAAGATCTCTTGAAACTGCGGCTGACCAAATAGCGTATCTCGTAGCCTGAGTGTCAGGTGCACATGATATTTTGGTTTCAACCTGACTATTGTTGAGATCCATTCCGAACTTTAAAGCCTGATTTTTCTCTTTAATGGGAAGTTCGTTTGCTGGCAGACCTCTCTGGGCTCCCAAGTCCTTAATCAATAAGAGGGTATTAACTCAAAATGAAAAACTTTTCAATAGGGTCAAAACCATTTTTGATTTAACATTGAATGCATATGAAAAACAACTTTAAAACTTATCGTTTTATTTTCAAAGAGTAAACAAAATAAAACGTTGTTTTTGCAGCGGGAAGATATGAATAAAACGTGTCGATTTTTTTCAAAAAAATTTAAAGAATACAAATTTTGAGTTAATACCCTCTTGTTGATTGAGAGTGATATGTTGGTTGGCTGGGCTCCTGTGATGCCAACTCTTCACTACTAAAACTGTGTTATTTTCAATAAAAAATTAGCTAATTAAAATGGCAAAGTAGTGGCTAAAACATGGCCAAACAAGATTTTATTACAATAAACCCATCAATGTTAATAAAAAAACTTACAAAATGTGTTTACTACACTAATTTGGCACATAGAGATTATTTTCTGTGTTTTAAAAAACATTTTTAGTAACTTAACATAAAAAAAAAATTTTGAATAACGAAAAGCTCAAATTTTCTATAAATTTTTTATTTTTTTTAAGTCAGGTTTAACGAATTAAGAAAAATTCAACGTTACAAAACAACTAAAGGCGCAGTTACCTGAGAGTAAGAGTAATGCACTGTACCGTAAAAAAAGTAAGACCAATCTTTGTCTTACAGATTGAGACGTTACATCTTACTGTTGACTATAATCGTTCTAATTACTTTACATACAACAATATGAAGCGGCCGATTTGCAACGTAACTGTTACTCTCATCTAACTGAGCCTTAACGCTGCATTTATAACATATTTTTTACTCTAAAAATTTTCAAAACTTTAAGAAAATAAGGCTAAATAAAAATGGCTGAATTGGAAACACTGTTTGGCTTACACATGGGGGCGGTGGTGAGCGCATTATTCTCCCCCAGTGCGAAGAGCACCGTCGGGTTAAGCCACCATGGCAGATATTCACCTTAATCACATCCGACTTATATTGAAACTGTTCATTAATTTAACGAAAAAAGTTCGTCAATATTATTTTATGTAAAATTATACTTCAATGAAAGAATTCATTAATTCAATGAACTTGTTCGTTAATTCAGTGAACCTTTTCGTTAGTTCAACGAATCATTTTGTTTAACAAATTTTTTGACTCAACGAACACAGTACATTGTCTGAATGAATTATATTTTTGAATTTCCCCTCGCAACATTATACCACCTGCCCATCCCTTCACAATTCACTACTGTAACCCCTTACGATTCTAATTGATATGTAAATGAAATCTCTATATTTTTACAAAAATGCTGCAAATGTTTTATTATTATTATTATTAGTTTTATTAGAAGGATTTATAATACTTTTAAAATGCCTTTTTATTTAATTTAACAAATATTACATTCTGATTAAAATTTAAAAATTTTTATAAAATTTACAGTTTTTTTCAAAAAAGATTTACATTTGATTTATTCTTTACATCATGCGGCATCATGTTGTAAAGGTTCAATCCTTTGCTAAATAGTGAATTTTGCATTGCATTCGTTTCTGCTCTCTGTGGTCTAAAATCGAATGCATTCCTGAGGTTATACGGATGTACGTCCCCAACATATCTATTTGTTCGTTCAGGTAATCGGGTGCATTTCCCATTTTAATTTTCTGAATAAAAAATATTGAATTTAACTGCAACCTTTGATGTACATATATTTAGCCATTTTAATGTATCCAACATATGTCTAATTGTAGTGTAACGATTGCATTTTAAGTCTTGTTATTTGTTGGTCTGAACAGCATGTGAATAATATAGTTGATCCATGTTCAAAATGTGGTCTCATCATTGTGTTAAATATATCTATTCCGGTTACTATTGTTACTTTATATCTTAAACGTTTAAAAATCCTGATTTTTTGACAATTTATCTACATACATATTCGATATGTTCTTTATAGTTTAACCCCCATATTAAAAAAAAAATATTTTTGATAAATAAAAGGTTTATTAAACAAATTTTCATAGAAAATTCGTTTTATAAGCCTGCTATAAGCATAGTGTATTTTTTTATGAATATGGCGGTAAATCTTTGTTAATTAAGAAACCTAGATATTTTATATTATTAACTTGTTCTATAATCACATTATTTATTTGGAATATTTTACTAGAGTTTCTTTTGATTTCCATTAACCTGGTTTTGTTTTCGTTTAATAAAATTAATTGATTGTTAGCCATTTGTTTGTATTATCCATATTCTTTTTTAAATTTTCATAACATAGTTCTTCAGTTGCTGCTGCGGTGAAAATCAATGTATCTTTTGAATATAGTACAATCTCGCATTTCTCTAATGTATTTTCTATATAAGGTATTTATGTATATAACAAAAAGAAGAGCTCCTAAAATGGATATTGAAGTACCCCAAAATCATTTTCTTATTGCATTTGAAATTACATTTTTAACTTTTGTCAACTGTATGCAAATTGTTAAATAAGATCGAAGCCATTATAACTATGCATCTTGAATCCCATATTTAGATAGATTTTGCAAAAGGATATCCATATCTATTGTTTCAAATGCAATTTTGAAATCAAGGAAAAATGCCAATGTTATATTTCTTCTCTTTTTAGACTTCCATATGTTTACACCATAATTGACCGCTGTTTCACAAGAATACTGCTTTCTGAATCCTGATTGGTATTTTGATAATTTTTTTTTTTTTATTATTTATTTATTGAATCTTCATATATTAAATATGAACTAACAATAATTAATCAAATCTTATACTAATACTTTATTTTTATCCTGCCAATGCTAGACGAAAATTTTTCTCCTCACGGTTTCTGTTCACATACATATGTAGATGTTTAGCGGTCTTCTCGTCGGATGAGTCCTGCAGTATCTCTTCTCACTAATCTTGAGTGGCCACTGTCATTTAAAATATTTCGAGCTAGTGGATTTGGTTGCGACTCAAGCATTTTTAAATATTTTGCTGCGTACTTCGTAATAATAGTTTTTACTAATGGCACATTGAGATCTTTGTGAATATTAGAGTTTTTAACATACCAGGGAGCGACTGTCGAAGAAGTTTATTTTGGTGCCTTTGAATTTTTTCGATATTTGAGGCCGAGGCAGTGCCCCATAGCTAAATACCGTAGCACCAGATTGGCTTTAATATAGAGTTGTATAGTAGAAGTTTGCAGTCGAGGCCAATACGTTTGAATTGCTTTTAGTTTCATTTGTGTTAGTTTTGCCTTTATATGGCATTTCCATGTTAAACGCCGATCTAGATGAATACCGAGATATTTTACATGCGATTGCTGGGGCACTAATTGATTATTGATTTTAATAGGGGGACATGACTCCCGACTCAAGGTGAATGTTATATGTACGCATTTTTGCTCATTGACCTTTATCCTCCATTGTTTTAACCACTTCTCCAGTTCAAATATATGATCCTGCAAGTAAAGAGATGCTTCACGAGAGTTTTCGTGTACGCTTAAAAAAGCTGTATCATAATAAGCTATGTTGTTCCATGTATTCTTCCAATTGGTTTTTTACTATTTTTTCGATTGCTTTTTCAAAAGTTTTTAATGTATTAATTGGTCGATATTCTTCACATTTTACCGTATTTTTAACTTTTTTCAATAGTAACATCAACGATTCTTTCTAATTAGTTGGAAATATGCCAGTCGCTAGTGATTTGTTTAAATGCTTAATATCATATTGCCCGTTATGTCCCAATTATTTAGAATTATATTGCTTGATATATTTGTATAGTCAAGTTTTTTTTAATAGTTTTAAACATAATTTTTAGTTCTTGTAGATTTATTGCACGGAATTTAAATTTAAAGTCTATCACAGGTATTCGATTTTCATATTGCAAATTTTCAATAGATCATCTGATTTCCTTAATACTATATTTCCTATACTATATTTAAAGATTATCATTATATTCTATTTGCTCATATATCACAGTTTTTATTACATTTTTGGGATTTTCCATGACTAGGTTTTTAATTTTTTAATTTCTTTTTGGTTATTTGCATTGTTTATATTTATTTTTTTTTCATTTTAAATTTTCGCTTTATACATAGATATTTCTTATTATAGTTAGTATTGTAGTTTTTATTATTTTATAACTATTCCATGCATCATTTGTGTTTTCTATGAGTACAATTTGATATTTAAAATTTTTTTTCTCTTTTTAATGTTCTAAGTTCGTTATTGAATTATCTTTTATTGCTTTTTTCAATTATTTTTTTCTTGCTAGTAAATTTTTTAATTAAGGTTCCGAAGCATTTATTAAAATTGTGTAAAGATTCATGAACTTCAATTGATTTATATTTTTTTTTTTAATACTTCTCTTAAATCATTTTTAAATCTGTTTTTATTGTATTAATAATCTCTATATGCCGTATTCATAAAAAATAAAATAGATTTCAAACGTGTTTTAAAACTAAATTTCCATACAAATTTTTCTTAAAACAGATTTAATATCCATTTTAGTTTTTTATGAATACGGCAGTATTTCTTTAATATGATTTTCTTGAGCTTTACATCCGTACTCAATTAAAATGTCAATGGATTCATGATCACCCATTTTATTATTTAAATTATTTTTGCCGCGATTGTTCAATTATTTGTTATGTTATAATCTATTATTTATTTTAATTTTTTTGCTATTCTAGTATATTCGTTCATCACTTGTTTAAGTCCATTATCATTAAGTATACTTTCTAATTTAATTGTATAAAAATCGTTTTTCCAGTCGATATTAAAATCTCCGACTACTAAAATATCAGAGTTTTTTTTCACATATTTCTTCAGCAACATCTTGAAAAGTATCAAAGAATTCTGATTTTGAGCCACTTGGAGGTCTAATAATAATAATTATTAATTAATTCATTTATTGATGATGTGCTAATAATCCCAATTTTGATAATAATTTATGTTATTTCATATTTCGCCATATAGGCACCAATCCGATGATTACTGTCTTTAATATTGTCTTTAATTTTATTAATATTCCAATGTTTTCTAACATACATTATTACTTCACCAGTTCTAGACGAATTACACAATGTTTAGTAATGGCGTATTTCGTAATTTCAATTTCACTATAATTTATATCTTTATATCTTCGGTCAGTGGTACGAATTCAGGTTTATTTATTTCATCTATAATTTCCAGTTGGTTGAAGTTATTAATTAATTCTTGAACGTTTGTATATATTCCATGCATCTACTTTGGTTGTTAAGATGATAAACGTAAAGTTTTCTTTTTAAGACTTTACTTATCCAGATATTGAAATCCAGCGATATCGGTTCAGTTTGATACGAGTTATTTATCCAAATGTACCACTCTAAAAAATTAATAATTTTGTTACAAAAACTAACTTAAATGATAGTTTAATGTACGAATTGATAAACGATTTTGCACAATACACTTTTATATGTCTACAAATCATACTGTTAAATGTCGTGAAGATTGGTCCATTATTTACCATTGGCCCACATAAAGGTACTCTCGGAAAACAGTTTATTACGCCTAAAACAGTCATAAAAGTACGCCAGTTTAATAGGACTAGAAATCATAAGGCAAAACTTTGTGAAGATCGGTCCAAATTTATCATGGGCCTAATATAAAGCCTACTCTGGGAAAATAACTTACTACCAAAATAAATAATGTTTTTGTAGTAGAATTTGTTCCTTCGTAGTTTTATAAGGCTTTAAACCACAGAAGAAAATGTTGTGAAGATCAGTCCATAATTTACCAAATTCTCCATATAACGCCCATTCTGGGAAATTATTTTCATACGCCTAAAACTTTAGCAGATATATACGTTGTTGGAAAATTTGGTTCATTTTCGCTTCACATGGCCAGAATTATTACCATGCAATTTTGTAATAATCGGTCCATAATTTACCTTTTGTCTCATATTAAGCAACATTCTGAAAACCAGGTTAATGGCGTTTTTCTCATATTCCCAACGAAAAAGTGCCCGTTAAAGAAATTGGATTTTCCCAATGTCTCATATGCTTTTATTCTGTTGAAAAGCTAACCGGCACTCATCTGCCAATTATTTATTTGCCTTACAGATAAATTCAATCAGCTGAATCCCAACTTTTTACATGTATATTGAGAGGTGTTGCCAACTGAAAACAATGTTTTTTGTCGGTATATTGAGAAAAAGATTCGGCACAGCCGAATACAGCACTCTTAATTGTTCATTTTATTTTTTGGCAAAATAACTAGAAAACTTAGCATTTCCCTATTTTTATTCAAAGAAAATCGGGTTATAAATGTCGTCCGTTATTTTGAAAAAAATTGCAATTTAAAATACAAAAATTTACATGGTCTCTCCTACTTTTTCTCATTAAAAAGTAAACTTGAATAGTATCCTGCTATTCATATCGAGCCTTTGCTGCAATAGAGTCATAAAACAAAAAACCTGATTTGTTAGCTAATATATTTAAATACTTTATTCCCAGTGGAACATAGGGCCGTCTACTAGCAAATAATGTGGGGTTAATCGCCAAATCTTTTCTTCATATTGTGTAAAAATTTCATACAAATATGTTATATATTTATCTCTAGAGAGAATAATTAAATTTTAAGGTGCTAGAAAATTTAAATTTGAGTTGTGACTCTATTGCAGCAAAGGCTCGATATGTTAAATTTCATATTATCCGTTGAAACGCTTGGAAATGGTATTGTTATATAAAAAAAAAAACTGATTCTACCCCACTGTGCATTGTTAAATAAATTGAACAGTAGAACAATTCTTAGAAATAAATTCAATATTGTTTCCAAGGAAGTTGCAATTGAACTTTAAATTTATTTCATAGTCAAGGATTTATGTTAATTGAGTTTAGTCAAATGTCATTAGCACTTCACTATACACTCGACAAGCTGCACGTACTACACATTTAAAGAGTATGAAATACAGCGTGATTTTAAGGTTTTTAAACTTTAAAGGAAGATATTTTCTTCCCATCGATTAGCATTAATAAATATATTTACATTTTTTAAACACAATTGAAAAAAACTTTAACAAAAAAGATAACAAATTGGAATAAAAGTGATCTAAAATATGTTTATAACAAACATCTAAATGAAGCAACCACACAGTTGAATAATTAATTCGTCTTTAACTTTTTATGCACGAATGCTAAAACATTTTTATGTTTGGAAGATAAAAATTATATATTTGTATTAAGGCTAAGTGAACTAATTATTGGATTTGCATTTGGGAAAAATTTAGATAAAATATTTGACTCATGTGGCCAATACTAAGCAAACTGCGATATTATTTTTTTTTTCTAAGATATTTAACTCGGAATAAAGTCTAACCGTACACGTGTATGTGTAATACCAATGCAATTAGGGTGAAAAAAATGTTTAAACTATATCAACCTTCGGAAATAAGTACTGGTCGAATAGTTTTATATTTAACAGATTAGAAAGTTTAAAAAGGTTTTCGTTGAATTAACGTATGACCGAAAGGTATTTGTAATCGTATTAGCGATTGGCTATTTAGATAAAAGCTTTTAAACAATCTTCAAAATAATGCCACAGATCTGTTGAACTCTTAACTCATATTCCTAAATTTATTGTAAAGATAAAAAGAAACTTAAGATGGTTTGAAGGAAAGCCTTAACAGATTTCTATTAAAGGTTAATTAGAATATCATTGTAGGATTTAAAATAATAAAAAATCATTTAGGATAGACATCTCGATGGCTCGGATGCATGTTTGACCAGCATTAAAACTCGAAAATATGACCTTTATATTGTTTTAAATATGCCCCGAAAAAATTGCTCATTTGAAAACTAAATATTCAACAATTTAAAAACATTTGCATTTAAAAAAAATCCTAAAATTATAATCGGTAAAGCTTAAACACCAGACGAATTTTCGAGATTTTACCTTTTTTGGAAACGATGGACAGTCATGGGCTCACAAAAACAAAGTTATTTTATATGAGAGTTATTTGTGGCGAATATTGTTTACATATTAACATCCATATGAGATTTTTTGTCTTAAAAGGATTTCAGGGACAGTCGCTAAATTGTTTATTAACGTTAACATTTAAAAGCAAGTTAATTATAGATGGGAGCTTTGTACAAATGTTAACCGATTTGAAAAGAATTTTATTTGCAGTAAAATATTTTCGGCGAATTAAATCTAAATACAAACATAATTAGATGGTTTACGAACACAAAAAGTCTAATTTGGAAAGAATTATAAACCGATTCTTACCATTTGCATACACTTCGTACTTATAACAAATGAAATGTATTTAACAAATTTGATAAAATTATCTACAAATGTCAACTTGTACTTTGCGCACAAAGTTAACATGGACAGACAACCAGCCAGACGGATGGATGAACATCGTTAGATCTTTTTAAAAAGTGATTCTGAGTCGGTCGGTATACTAAAAGATTTGTGCTGATTTCTATGTAGTACATCGCCAAAAACGTAAATAATTGCCTTTTCTTTAATTTTTGCTTATATAGATATACAATTTGCAAGTTGAAAATAACATTTATCTTTAAAGACAACCTGTTTTGGCTCACAATTTTAGAGTAAAAATTAAATGTAGATTTTGTAGAAACTGAAGCAACTCGTTGGGTCGGTGATGGAAAATTCAGTACTATGGTACTCTTTTCTTTTTATTCTTGTAAAGAAATACAGGGTGACTTTTTTAAACACTAATAACATGTTCTACGTGCCAATAACATACAGGGCACACATACAATTTATTGTTCTTTTTCGTTTATTATTTTTTATTTAATTTTTTTTTGTTGCAAAAATATTTATATTCTTCAAGCACCAATGACATTTTAAATGCGTTTCAACTACATGATTTCGGTAATGTATAACATAGTATGTATTCACTATTTTTAATCATGAATAGCTAAATAAGATATTTTTAACACCACTAGAAAATATGTAATAAACTATTTGCTCGGAAATTAAGAACGAAAATAAAACGATGCATTGAAACTTTGCAATAAATGGAGTCTGCTGCCAATGGGTAAAAATGTTTACATTTCTAGAAATTATATGTACATGTATACAGACAGAAAAATTACCAATGACAAATTAACTAGGCGCAGTGCTGATTGAAAATCATAGTAAATATCTGCTTAAGAACGGACTTTATTTAAATTATCTTTGTTTCATAATAATTTTAAATGAATAATGTTAAAGTAAATTGTTCAATATTGAATCCATAAAATCCTGTTCTACTTGTTTTGTGTGAAAACAACAACAGCTCTACAAGAAGTAAAACATGATTTTTTTTTTATTTTCATATTTAAAAAGAAGAAAAATTCCCGTATTCGTTTTCTTTTCGTTATAATTATTTAGTAAAATACATCACATTTTCGTGGTAGAATGATGACGAAAACATATCGGGCCTTTTCTGCTGGAGTCTGGAGTCTTTTAACTGTTATGCTTATGTAAATAACAAAGTGCAACAGAAAAATTAATAATAATATTCTTTTCTCTCTTCTTCAGGGAAAAGTGTTCACAATCATTCTAAAATAAAATAATATGTTGTCTTCTTTTTGCTGTTATTTCGCGCTCAAATTAAATTGATTCGACATTAAATTCACTTTGTTTCAACTTGAAATAACTTTAATTCAACGTAATTCCTAGTGTTATTTCAATATCACTGTCATTTTGCTCTAACTTTGCTGGAATTTTAAATTAATATGAATTAAAGTTATTTTAAAAGAAAAAATGTTGTTCGCAAGTTATTGTAAAATCATGTAAGATTAACATGTAGTAACTATTAAGTAAAATCACTACCGAAAAGTGTAAAATCAACCTCGTTTTCGGCGATTTTACAGTAATATTTTCTTATATTTTACATATATTTTTATATCAAAATGAATTAATTTTAAGTTTGTTTACCAAAATTTTTATATATTTTATATTAAAATTTATAAAAAACGTTTTTATTTTTTTCTAATTTTTGTGTTTTTTGATAATATTTTTTAATAAAAATAATATTTTATAAAAAGAACCAAAATGTCGAATATAGTACTATTTTGGTTGGTGGTCAGTACCATCTCAATATTGATATGGCTTGTTCTCACCTATCACAACTCGTTCCCATTTGTCATAATATTGTGTACACTGGTCACCGGATAAGTACTTTAAGACCAATTGACACAAATTTCCCGCAGGGCTACGATTGCATATTTATGGTTTTCCTGCTAATAACAGTTCCGCCGGGAGTGTGTAGGGAGACACCAGGAGGTTGAATCCCAAAAGTTATGAAATTAATCGCAGTCGATGCCTGGAGTTCAACAGAGTTCAAAATTGACAGATCTCTTGATAGTGCGGTTGATGATGCTTTTTGTACCATTGGATTCATTAGACCCTGGAGCCTCGGTTTTAGTATCACAATTGGTTGATGCCTATTCGGGGACCACGTTGTCGTGTTGATTTAAACCCAAGTCGAGGAAAGGGATTTCTTAAAAATTCAACTTTAAAGGCTGATTTTCCACTTTTAGGGGAAGTTCATTTGCTGGATAATCTCCCTGGCTACTGTTGTTGCTTCAAAACCGAAGCGTAGGTTAGATAGCTCCAGCTCCGAAACAAGGGGTGACGGCATAATGCTGCCAAATGGTACATTCAAAATTATACCTGTGTGTCTTGGATGCTCTGCCACATGGAGGCGTTGATAGGCGCACTGTTCTCATTAAGGATGAAGAGCACGACGGGAAAAGAACACGTTAATCCTATCCGACTTAAGTCGATAAGGGTCTCCTGGTGTATTCCTTGGTGGTATTTATACATATAGATACCCTGCGGGAAATTTGTGTCAATTGCTCTTAAGGCACTTATCCCGCGACCAGTGAACAATATTTAGTTTAGTGTTAGTTCCCTTTCCCCTAGGGTTTTTATTTCTTACAAAAATATATCGTATAAAATATTTTGTCGATTTAGTGCTGTGATGAAAAAGAAATAAGAATAATTTTGCATAGAAAGAATTATATAGAATAATCTTGCATAGAAAAAAATATTTTACTATTTTACTAAGAAGTATACCTTGCAGGACATTGATAGTGGAACTAGTGTTGTCGGTTCTGAGACCGCGATGAGATAGTACAAATTGTAGCAGGTGTAAGATTAAAAAATTTTAATTTCGTTATAGAATTTCCCTTTTTTTTTTGATAAAGTTTCAGTAATAAAAAGTTCTTTTGGATAAATACGTACTGTAAGGATTTAAGTTTGCTAAGAGTTATGAAAAAATTTAAGACTTTTAGAATTTATTCGATGCGTTTATTAATTTTTAGACTTATTTTTTATGAGAAAAGATGTGATTAAAATTCCGAAAGTGATTTTAGAGGTTATTCAAGGTGATTCAAAAGTTGTTACACGTAGTTTTTTGACTGTAATTTTTTTTACTTTTTCGTTGTGCTTATTTCATGACTAACTGCCTGTTTTTCAAAATAAAAATTTAAGTTTGCGAAAATATATTGAAACCACAATAAAAATAACTAAAATTTGTTCAATATAAATTTCTAAACGAAAATTTGTATTTTAGTTTTAAAGACAGACACAATGGGAATTCATGTAAACGGTGGTGTCGATACTACAACAAGTAACAACACCAAAAACACAACACTGTATTTTTTTGTTGCTTTCGTTGATTGATATGTCAAAAACACAAGCAACTTTTGACATCTCTCTCTCTAAGTAAGAAAAAAAAGTAGCACAGCTGTGCTTTCAACACCGCCTGAAAAATGAATTCGCCTTGAACAGGCAGTAATTTTTTTTCCATATTGTAGAATTATTGATATCAGCCAAGAAGCACCCGCTAGAATAGACAACCATATCTACTTCTCCGATTTGTGGCATTTTCCATGACTCTTGCCAGAACTTTCTGCGATACGTTCCTGCATTACTGACGTTAACGCCAGCTATGGTGTGCCTTTGTTCAAAATATTATAAGTTTTAATTTGACAACATCGTACGCTTCTAGGTTGAAAGGGTGCCATGGTGTTCTTAAATGCCCAACTATAATATGCTTAAGTTGGCTTAAGCAACTGTGCGAATACACGGTAGGCTAGCTGGTTGTGAGCTAGTCTATCAGAACCAGGGTTGCGGGTTCGATTCCCGCCAGAGACTCTGGTCTCCTGCAGACAAGCGAAAAGCTTCGCGGGATTTAGTGTAGGAATAATAATAAAAAAAAAATAAAATCATATGAGTCAAACTATATTAAACTCATGGAAACTTTTTGTTAAGGTTTATGAATCTGTCGTGAGACTGGTCGCACTTTCACTATGGAATCATGTGTTTTTTGATTTTATTTTTGTTTTTTGAAGTGCATTTTAAAAGCCTCACATTTTTATTCATTTTTGACAGAAGCTTAAGCAAGCTTATCCATATTATAGTTGGGCCTTTAGGGTTATCCTTTTATTTCAAATGACAGTACAGTCGGTGCCATTATTTATGGAATACGAATTGCACCTCATTTAACGTTGTAAGATTATTTACATCTTTCGCTTTTTAATGTAACCCTAAACAAAAAAAATCTGAAAGAAATATATCGCACGTATATTGACAAGGAAGAGTGATACAGTTCAAAGCAATCCAATATTTTTATGATTGTAGAACACAATATGGATTTCAATATTTTAGAATTTCGGAAATTTCCGACGATTATATTAATTTTATTTAGTTAAGACCAATTTTTGTCTCAAAAAGACATTCTTTATATTTTATGCATTAACTATTTAAATAAAATGCATTTTCCCATTACAAACTCTAGTATCACCTAAAAAAATGTGAGACAAATATCCGGAACCATTACAAAGAACAGTTTTTAGTACCGTTTTTTATATATGATGATGTTATATAGCTTTCTATTTTTTAATTTGTTTTTTTTATTTTAACACAAAAACTCTATTGCAAAATTTTCAAATAACAAAAACAAAAAACAAATGTTGCAAATTTAACTGCATCTGGGGATAAAACCCGTTCACATGCAAAACTTGAACAACACAAAACAAATATATTCTAAAAGTTAAGCAAAAGTGTTCTTCTAATAAAGTGAAAGTCACATTTTTTAGTGGTTGAAGCCGGCTTAGATTTCAGCTAAAATTATATTATTAACTTTTAACAGAGTTTAGAAAAACTTTAAATTTTTTATATATATATATGTATCCTTGCATTAGTTTTAAGATGTCTGATGCTGATCAGAAGACGTAAATTGTATATGAAAGATACTTTTACTTTTAAGATAAACTATTAAATTTTTATAACCCTACACAATCATTTTTGAAGAAGTTATTATGCACTGTAGGCTAGTGACGTTACTTATCCAACAGGAAAATAATTGAGGGGTGCCAAATCGCATGACCTTGGAGGTCAATTATCCGGTCTATTTCTCGAAATCAACCGACAGCCAAATTTGGAATTTAATAAGTCGATCGTTGCGATCGCCGTATTACATGCAGCTCTTTCCTATTTAAACCACATCTCGCCCGGATCAAACAAGAAACCATTGATCATTTTGCAGTAACGATCCATATTGACCATAACTTGAGCTCCAGCTTCATTTTCGAAAAATACGTCCGATGATGCCAACAGAATCTGGGCCGCACCAAACGGTACATTTTGCTGGATATAATCCAGCCTGTAGGGTCTGTTTCTAATGAGTCTCGCTCTATATGTGGCAATTTTTTTTTATGAACAAACCTCATCGCTGAACACAATTTTGCGTGAGGGATGAGGAGAAAATAAACGAATACTCAACCTTTTATTTTCTCCTATAACTTAAGAGATTTTTAACTGCCTTTTACTCAATGCAAATAAATAAAACGAATACATGGGCGTAGCCAGGATGAAATCTAGGGGTGGGGCAAATTTTTTTTTGTAAAATGCTTTTTCAACCGCCTTTTACTCAATGCAAATGGATGAAACTTTGCAGGCATTCATAATCGCGATGGCAATACACGAATACATGGGCGTAGCCAGGTTGAAATGTAGGGGGGGGGGCAGATTTTTTTTTGTTGTAAAATGGTTTTTTTAACCGCCTTTTAACGGCTTACGAATCGAAGCACTACAATGCGAAAAATTAACAGGGCCTAAACCGTGCAATATTAAAGCATTGGAAGAGATGGAGAGACTGCGAAATTTATCACAACAATAAATACTAATCCACAAGTGTAAAGTTTTATTATATGAATATAAATTATTTTTTATTATATGAATATAAAATACAAAACATGTAAAAAAATTTTCTTATTTGGCATGGAAATTGTAATGTATTAATTAAAGCTATTCGTTACTAAGAAGTAAAAAATAATAAATATGAACACTAAAAAAATCGACAAAAAGTCAAAAAATAAGAATATTTCAAACAACATAAACTTTTAAATCAAAGTGGAAGAAATCTCACACATCCCTTAAAGAAAAGCGTGGGGCACCCATACCAACCTGAACTTAAAAAAACATGACTGCCGTGAGTACATTTTAATATTTCAGACCGAAATAAATACAACAAATCATGTTTAAAGCTACGAATTTTCAATAATTGAGCATTTTGTTCCATAACAACGCGCCCCACGCGTTTCTTAAAGGGATGTGTGAGATTTTTTTCCACTTTGATTTAAAAGCTTATGTTGTTTGAAATGTTCTTATTTTTTGACTTTTAGTCGATTTTTTTCGTATTCATATTAATTTTGTGTTCACAACTGATCAATATATTAAGGTAAAGAAAAGCGTTTCTTAAAAAAAATTTTTTTTATTTTTTTTTTCATATAGAAGACTAATTTGTAAACCTAAAGAACTCAAGAATTTTCAAATTGGTTGTTAAGTGTTTCTTTGTATTATAAATATTTTTTGATATTATTTTGCTTCATATTTCATATTAATAATATTTCTTGTGTTTTCATTCAAAAATTTTCATTAATAAATGAATTAATTAATAATATATATTTCATTCCCGAAAATAATTTTTGATATTTCTTTAGTTTGGCTAAAATATCAGAAAAAGCTTTGTAAAAATTTTAATAATTTAATAACACTGGTCGGCAAAAAAAGTCCGAGGAGAGAAAACTTAATTATGTAATT
This sequence comes from Pollenia amentaria, assembly GCA_943735925.1. Taxonomy (NCBI): domain Eukaryota; kingdom Metazoa; phylum Arthropoda; class Insecta; order Diptera; family Polleniidae; genus Pollenia; species Pollenia amentaria. Next base: position 176,748,411 of record OX031007.1, on the reverse strand, counting down.
TTAATTGACCTTATCGTGCTGAATCCAAATCGGTTCACAATTTAATTCAATCACGACCAGTTATTTTTTTGTTTACTAATTTTTATGATTTCATGGATTATTTTATTCGTAATATACGTGGATTTCTGACAACTGATAAAAATGTAACATTTTTGTCCGAATAATTTTTTTTAATGAGTTTTTGAAAATAAATTTCGAAATTAGTGGCGTTCATTTTGAACATAAGAAAAATATTATTTAGATGACTCAAAGGAAATGTTATTAATAGGCATTTTTTAAATGATCACCATCGCAAAAATCGTTCTCAATTAATAATAAAATGTATAAACATAACCGCTTTATTTCGGACGAAACATTAGTCTAGCCCATAAAAAACTAGATATGATAGCAATAACTAAAAACGGATTTGAATTTAGCGCTTCAAAATTTGTATACATCATATATTTTTATTTAAAACGATTTTTTTGACAAGCGTTTCATTAAGTCTTGTATTAAAATATTATTGAGCGTTTTTTAGCGCTTTTTGATTGGTTGCACTGCGCTTTTTGATCAGATATAGTTCACATTCATGGCTGGGAACCCCTAAGATGTTAGTGTACAATTTTACTTTAATTTTAGTTCAATCAATAAATTTAAATCTCCGACATTTTTTAAGTGGTATTAACCAAATGTTTATTTATGATGCAATTAAAAATTCTTTGAATTTCCTTTAAACATGATGCAAATGCTTCAACTTACTGAATATACCTTAAAATTTAAAAAATGGTTTTTAGTTTATTCGAAAAATGTTTACTCCCTTTCTCTACTTTGCATTAGAATTAAGATTGAGATTAATGTATTCCATGAGGTATTTGAAAAATCCTAACAATTATTTAACATGTTTTGATTTCATCTTGCAGTTTATAATTTCAAATTAGAAAAATGGTTCTTAGTGGTTATATAAGTATTTTGCATAAATGTGATTGATCTCACCTTTTGATATACAAAAAAAAAAAACAAACACAGATTTAATTCTTAAATTTACACCATATGTACTTTAAAAACAGCTCCATCAGATACAATTAAGGCCTCTAATATTAACAGCCAGCCGGCTGTAACGAAAAATTCATTGAACTCTATTTGTTGTTGTAAGTGAAAAGAAATTTTTTATCTAAAAATAAAATTTTTTTTTACAAAATTTACATTTTCTTTTATTAAAAATAGAAAAAATAGGAAGAAAGCAATACACATATCTACGTATGTATAATATATGCAACGAGAGTGAATATGGCAACAATTGATTTTCATCTGGAAAAAAATCTTTTTCATTTCTTTTTGTTAAATCTTGGTTATTGGTCTTAAATAGCTCATTTGGAATACAAGAGATACTAATAATTTGCATAAACAATTAAATACAATTTTATTTTATTCACATTTTCCAATACGCCATACAGCTGTGGCAGAAGTTGCAGACGATTGAGATTATTACGTTGCATACTTTGACATGCAGAGTGACCATTTTACAATGAAATGTAGTTTAACGGCCTTTTATTGCCTTTTATTTAAAAGAGATATATATACATTAATTATATAAATATACTTATACATGTACACTAAGGTGTGTCGAAAATTGTGCTGTGCCAGTTACCCCCTATAATGAAAGATATGTCAAAAAGGTTTCTAAATAGGAAATAATTTTTATTTGTCACGCCATAATATTCAGCGCCATTTAAAGTCATATCACATCGTATCATGTTTTAATCCCGCGAAGCCCTACGCTTATCTTCAGGAAAGAAACGAGAGTCTGTGGCGGGAATTGAACCCGCAACCCCGGCGTTGATAGACTAGCTCACTACCAACTAGCCTACCGGGACATTTTGGTCATTTGTTATGGCTTGACCGTGGCTCAAAAACGATAACAACGATGAGATCGGACTTTAAATGGCGGCGCTATGTATAAAAAACAACAAGTACTGTAGTTGGGAACGTGGCAAAAATTTTTTTTTCTTAAGTTCTAGAAATTTCATTGATGTACCTTTAATACTATAGCGTGACTGGTGCAAATTTTATTTTATATTAGGATCGACATAATATTATATAATATGTATAATATACTTATATACAATGTATAATAGACTTATATACTTTGTATATAGCTGAAAAAGGGGGCTCAATTTTGGAGCTTATTGATGATGCCCTAACATCAGAATTGTGTCATCAATGTTATTACAAATGCCAACAATGAGGCAAACAGTGACATCAATCCAATTACGAACGTCATCCTAAAATTTTGTCATATTGTATGCGTCATCTATGTTATGACTACAGTGACATCAACTCGATGCTACATTTTGTGTACACTGATAGAAAAGGCATCATAACGCTGCTGTATTTTGACATTAGTACAGACAAACTGTCATCAGTGCGATGACAAAGTGCCATCAGTACGATGACATAATATATAATGTCATCCGTGTGATGACAAACTGTCATCAGCGCGAAGGCATAATATATCATGTCATAATATATTATAAACATTATTTTCATATTTAAAAACTAAAATTAGATGCAAAAATTCCCATATTCTATTTTTTTAATTATTTATTTCAATATTTAAAATCTTTAAAGTAGAATTATTACGAAAACCATATAGGGCGTGGTGTCTTAAAATTGAGAGTTCTTTTGTTAACAAAGGGCGATATAAAACAAAAGTGGAACTAACATGTGTAACGGGTAAGTAAATAATTATATTCTCTTAATTTGACTTAAGGCCAATAACAATGACTCAATTTGATGACAGTTTGTCATCGCACTGATGACATGCTTTATAAAACCGAGTCCGATTCGTAATTTCTGTGATGCCAATGTGTCATCCCATTTATGACATAATTTAAATTTTTGCCGCTGATGACAATTTGGCCAAGTTATGTTAAGGCTAACATCACAATAATAAAAAGCCCCATGGGGTCAAAAACAACACACTTGTTATAGTACTGATGTCAAAATACATCATGACGTCTTTTCTATCAGTGTAGTAATTCCAAGCCGATTTACACATGTCCGGCTGTTGAAATCACACTCACTTCCGACAACTCAATATAAAAGAACATTTTGTGTGTCAAGTTGTCTGTTGTTCTCCTAGGCCGTTTAGGATTAAAATCCAGTCAAATCGGCCTAGAAGGAAAAGAGCTATAGACCCAAATGTGCAACATCCTCCCTTAAAAAATGATAATTTTGTAAAAGTTAAACTAACAAAAATTTTAGGCCGAATGCATTATTTGTCAATAGATCCACAACCACACTGCCAACTTTCGGCGCATAACTTACCGTAGGCCACACACAAAGCCCACTCGCGGAAAAGACCTCCGTACGCTTGCAACGGCAACGAATAAGACTTTTGTGGTGAAATTTGGTTTAGTTTAGTTTTATGACAATATAAATAACGCTGCCAAATTCGGTAAAAACTGGTCCATAATTTACTAGAGGCCCTTTATACGGCACAGCCAAATATACGAGTAGCATTCTTATTTATTTTTTAAATAAATATTATATTTTTTAGATTTTGCGATTTAGCGTTATGTAAAAAACTAATACACTTTCACCACAAATAGTATCATAACTTAAGAAGTGTTTTCCCTATAATGACACTGTGTCATACGGATGGATATCGCACCTAATCTGTATATAAAATTGTCTGCTAAATCCGAATGTAAAGTCAGAATGGCCAAAAGTAAAACAGTTAAAAAAAAAGAAATACATCATATCGCACATGTTCCTCTAAACAGCGTCAACTCAAAATTTTTCAATTTTCACTTTTTGCAAGAAAACGATAAACATGTGGCCATATCTACCCACTGTAAAAATCTTAGATTTATTTCACTTGTATTTTGCCTAAAAAAATGCAGTTTTATCTCCATTTGTAATATAAGAATACATATAAACAGCAACAAGTGCGATATGTCTAATATATTTAAAGATATTTGAGTTTAAGTGACATCATCTTTTTTAAAAGCACAAATAACGGTCAATTTGGAATATCTCGTTCTGTCCTACTTTTGACAATTCTGACTTCATATTCGTATTCAGCGGACCATTTTGTATAAAGGTTAGGTACCAGATCCATTTCGTCGCGACTGTGTTGAAAACTTGTGACACAGCGTTTTTTTAGGGAGAACCCTTCTTTGGCCAAAAACTGGAACGTAGTTTAATCTTAAGCCCGTGCAAACATTGTTTCTAAATTGGTCCAGTTCAGAGATAATAAAAGTTTAACCCAAACAAATAAAAATTTTACAAAAAAATGTTGAATTTTTTTGATTTTAAGAATGCATAAAAATACAACAAAGAATTAATTTTTTGGTTTAGTGGCTTGTAGTTAAATGTATTCCAAAGGAATTGAGCCCTTTTTATTGAAATTTCTGCACAACTTTTTATTTTTGTCGAATTTTAAATTTTTTATTTTACTGAGTAGAGCATGACCCTCTCAAGTTATATGACCTGCAATTGCCTTTATTTTTAATATAACGCTATACTAGAGTTGATAAAAAATTTTAATAACACATTGAAAATCTGTATAGCATATGTAGTCAGTGACGGCTAAAATATTGTGCTGGTATACACTTAACCATAGGTCCCATATAAATCCCCAACCTAAAATCACTTAAAGGAAAGCAAATCTCATATAGATAAATATAACCAAATAATATTCGGCACAAAGAACTTTTACATGAATCTTAACCTAATAACCTAACTTTATTCTGGTGGTTTTTGGATTATCCACGGGTCCCATATAGGGTACACCCTCGAAAATCTGTTGTAAATACTTTGGTGTAGGGTATTATATGACCGGGTTTGAACAGCTTGTTACTTGTTTTCATTAATTTTCATAAAGAAGAACCCGGGAGACACCTAAGATTTGCCAACACATCTAAAAACGTGGAAATTCCCGGGATTTTACGGGATATTGGGATTTTTGAAAGTCAAACGATAAATGCTTTTGATAGATATTTATAAAAAAAACGTATTTAACCCTAGATTGCTACTGTTTATCGAATCGACGAAGCTCATTTCCTCCTTATCATACAACTTTTTTATTTGTATTCAAATTACCCTCTTTTTTTCAAAACGTTAGCTAATGACGAAAGCTTTAAAAATATTACTTATTTGAAAACACATAGAAGTGCTCAAATTCTTGTCCGATTTTGAGAGGGAAAAATAATGTTTATTTTTATGCTTTCTATTAATTTGTTTTTTTAATAAAATGATTTACTAAATAAAGTTTTGTTGATTTTTTACTTTTAAAATCCTTCCGTTAGAATTTTCATTTAAAATAGTTCGTTGATTCGACGAAGAGTAACTTTAATGTACTAAAATGAAGAGTAACCTTTTAGGGTTAATAGAGGTTTAACCACGAAAGTTTTATAATTCATTTAATATTACAAAGTTGTTTAATGATTATATTGACTACTAATATTTGTAAAAATTTTAAATTGACCTTTATTTTTTATAATTATTTTTTCTAAATTAATGTTTAATTTAATTAAAAATATGATAACAAAAACAACATACGATTTCCATTACACTGGTACATTTGGTGCACCAAGGAAAAAAGAAAAACTAAAACCACACGGAACTTTTAGTTTTTCTTTTTGTTTTTTGCATTTCAAAAGACATTTCTTTCTCTATTTAATTTTCTTCTCACATTAAAATTTCTTTATAGTTGTTGAACACGCTTTAAAAGAATAACAAAGTTTAACTTTTTTCTTTCGTTTACAATGATAGTATTAAAGGAATTAATCAAATAAATATACAAGATCAATATTGTGTTCCCTATCCTCTCGAGAGGGAATGTCATGATGAATTTCTTTTTATAAAAAAAGGCAAAACAAAAAATTAAGGAAACGATTTCAGAATTGGCTTAATCCCGAAAATCCCGGGATTAAAAAATTCAATTCCCGGGCTTCGGGATTTCGGGATTGGCATCCCTAGTATACGCCTCACTTCCAAAATTATTTTTACTATGAAATTCTTAAGTTATCTATTATAAACTCATTTGTCTAAAAATGCAAGATTCATAGTCGAGCACTCTAAAAAAATCTAGTTTACTGAAATTTTTTCAAAATTTAGGTATTAGAATAAAATATATTACTGCAATCTAAAATTTTATTAGACAATTGTGGAATCATAGATAATAGCTCGCATTAAGGAATTTTTTTCAACAACATTTCAATTGTCAAAAAGTCCACACAAATTTAACAACAAGATAAGACTCACTGCACAAAATATTCATCATCGTGTAAGTAAACAAAACGTATGTAGAATAGAGCGACTCAAGTTGTATGGAAACGAAATTCGTGCAAGGTGTACCCCCATCAAAATTAAGCTTGGACTTTTTAAGATGACATTTAAAATATTTCGGCTCCAGCTTTGACCTCTCGTGAGCTGGACCTATTTTTCTCTATTCTATTTTTGCATGTTTTGTTAATATTGGAATCTTTTGCCTTACCAACATATACAATATGGCTATAAAAAGAAAGGTTTTTTTAAGGCGCGTCCAACAGTATATACAATTTGTCCAAGGACGATTATCTATGTCCTTTTTTTAAGGATATTCTGTAAAAAATAACGGTTTTTGAATTTTTTGTTCGAGGTTGTTTGTAATAAAAATGCCAAATTAACATATTTTAATCTTTAGCCGATTTAATTAAATACGGGTCTCATCTTTTTTTAAAAATTCGTGCTAGTTCGCGTTTTGACAAAAATGCAATGGGTTGGTAACCCTTCGTTTTAAATAGGGCAATATGGCTATCAAATTTTTTCTTTTGCCAAGTACATTATACAAATAATTAAGATACATATATTATATGTGTTGGTAAGGCAAAAGATTCCCAAATTAACAAAACATGCACAAATAGACACTTTTTCAAAATGGTCCAGCTCACGAGAGGTCAAAGCTGGAGCCGAAATATTTTAAATGTCATCTTAAAAAAGTCCAAGGTTCATTTTTAGGAGGGTACATCGAGCACTTTTTTTGGTGAGTCGCTCTAATGTAGATATAAAAGATTTGTTTTCTCTTTATTAATCGCGGACAATTATCATTCTTAAAAAAAATTCTTTAAAGAATTTATTAATTTCAGCAGTCAATTAAAACAAATTCAAATAAAAACATAAATGAACAACAAACATTCAGATGAAGTTCAAAATAACATGCCAGACAATATTGAAATATTTTGCATATTTTGTTTGCCAAAAATTGAATTGAATACACCTGAACTGTACAATGAACTCTGTAAAATAAAATTAAAATAATATAATTCTCGGTTCTTGCTTGTACCGTGTTTTAGCAGACTTTGTAGCAGACAATAAATCATGAATAAGGCAATCAACTTTAACAGTTTTAAGAAAAAAAAACACTATAATATTCAAAAAAATCATCATACGAATCTTTTAAAAAACCAACCTGTCTTTAAGAGTGAATAAATGTAAGAAAAATTAAACCTAAATGGGTTTTAAAGAATTAACTTAATTCCTGGAAAGCTTAACGGGCATGTTCTGAAAATCACGTGATTTCAAATCACGTGCTTTTAAAATCACGCGTGTGATTTTAAAAGCGGTATGCTTTCGGCAATTGAAAATCACGCCATAACATACAAAAACGAAACACAAAAATATAAAACGTGTGATTTTAAAAGGCACATGTTATTTGAAATCACGTGATTTGAATAAAAGTGATTTTCAGAACAGGTCTGTAATTCTTAAAGAACAAATTGAAAGTGATTTTGTTTCAAATTGTTTAAATGTTGCCAAAAGAAAAAAATTAGTAATAGTCTGCCAAATGTTCCATTTTCTTTTTTATCCTCATTACCTCAAAACCTATTTATACTCGTATGTATGTGCTCATAAATTGAGTTAAAAAAAAAAATGTTAGAAAAACTTATGCAATAATGTGTTACTGCATACTGTGACCACTATCATAAATAAACATTTTGCCCATTTACCATTATTTTATATTTTCCTAGAGATTATACTGGAAACACTAAATAACGCTCAGCATTGTAACTTCACTGTAAGTTTAGAAATGACCACATGATTAGAAGATTTTTTTTGCTCTATGTTCACACATGCTGCCTGAAAATTAGATACGAATATTTTAGTTTAATAAATAACCGAATAATCTAAAAAATTTCTTCAATATTTGAACAGCACTTTGCTTTACAAAATGTCGTCATTAGAGGTTTTTTTCAAAAGCGGAAAAGAAGATCAGATCTTTATTTGATTTTGAGAGATTCATTAGTACCCATGAGTAGAGAAGCAATTTGTTATTCTCCCTGCGACTAACGTGGTGCTCTAATAGACACGAATAATAGAAAAAGGGGATTTTGCCTGTTCTTTTTCAAACATCTGTAACGGTCGATACTGCACTCGGGCCTATCTCTTGGGAGACCATCACTACCTATTCTTCCGACCGTCCTCAGGGCAATGGGGTGGTGTTCTTGACTCCCTTAAGACTGGTTAAAAAACCACTAAAAAACTAAATTTAAATGGTAACCAAAAGTAACCAATGTTAACTGTAACAGGAAGAAGATGGTAAAACTTTCCTATGGTCTTAGCCCTCCCATCAATGCTATCGTACCGCTAATTCTTAAGATAGCCCTAATACTACTCTAACTAATTACACTGTGCTAGAAATTTACACTTTTTTTTTAGATAAGATAGGCAGCTGGCATTTTAACATAATTCGGGCACGCTGAATCCAGTGGTGTTAACTGTTTTTTTAAGGTTAGCACTGGTTTTCGAGATATACCGTTATTTCGAAAATAGAGGAGGTTGCACAACATACGTTCCCGTAACTCAAAAACTTTTTAGTTTATTGAACAAACTCAAATTTCCGCAATAAAATTTCCTTATAAAATTTCCTTTAAGAAAGATTAAACTTTTTCTCATATTCGCATTTGTGTTAGAAACAACATTTTTTTTTTTTTTTTTTGTAAACAAAAAATTATTTTTTAGCAACATTTTGAAATTTTTGTTTTTTAAAAATTCATCACAAATGGGAAGTGTAGCCATGCTTCTAATTTCTTCCAGACATATAAAAAACGAAGTTGCAAACACAACAAGCCATATACGATTAAAATCTGTTTATAACGTTTGATTTTATTCACAAAAGACGAAAAATTTTAATTAATTTAAGCATTTCATAAAACGCAATATTTGTATGGGAGTCCCCCTAAGAAGTGGAGATAAAGGGCAAGTATGTCTCGAGAAAATATTAAGGATAAAAAACTAATTGAGGTCAGTCATACATAATATCCCACTAGGGGCGACTCCTGGGCATTTATGGCACTTTTACTTTTTGTATTGAACATTATGTATGGGAGCGCCCTTAATGAATGGAAATAGCGGGTAGGTATGTTAGAAATAAATGATTGCGATGAAAAATATAGTGGTGTTGGTCATACATTAGAGGCATAGCTGTACTTTCCCATTTTTGATGAATTTTAAAAAAAAACAAAAATATCAAAATGTTGCTAAAAAATTATTTTTTTTTTTTGTCAAAGAACTAAACCGTTTTTGAGTTACGCGAACGTGTGTTGTGCAACCTCCTCCATTTTCGAAATAAAGGTATGTATATCTCGAAAACCATAGCTAACCTAAAAACGGTAGGCACCACTGCATTCAGCGTACCCAAATTACATTAAAACGCCAGGTCCCCGGCTTGTCGGTTTTTTCAACTTGCACAGTGTTGTTGGTTAACCTTTCATGGAATTAAAAGAATGAAGTAAGTTTCACGTCATTATACTCAACGCATAAAATAAAAATATTTATTTAAACAATAATTTAACATATTTTGGATATTTGAATAACAGAGATTAATAATGAAAAGGCGTATTATGCAGTGTTAAATTTTGAATATACTTAATTTAAATAAAATTAAGGGTTGCTTTACAAATGTTAATAACATGTAATGTTAATAACATGTAAGTTCTAAAATTGATAAAATTTCAGCTCAAACTATTTTTAAGATAATTAAAAAAAAAATTAAATATGTAATAAAAATAATAACAATATTTAAAACTCACTAAATATTATCCCACGATGACAGAAGGTCTGATGTGATGTTGAATTCATGTGTAGTCGTAGATTTTAAAACGTTTTAAATTATCTTTCTAAAAATTTAGTTTATAATTATGTACACAGAAAAAATTATTAAATTTCTCCAATCACCAAATTTATTCCAAATTCATAATATCAAGCAAACAAGTTGTGAATTTTGCACCTATTGCCAAAATGATTCTATTGATTACTAAAAATTTTAAAATTTTGAAAAAATATTTTCAATAAATGATATTTTTAATTTTAATTAAAAAAGTGATCAAAAAACTTTGCCTTTTCAAACGATGTGTTAATTTATTTAAATAAATATTGACAATTCCCAACAACAATTCTACATGTTTCAATTATTTTATTTTAAACGAAAAAAGTCAATTAAGTTTTTTTGTTATTTAATTAAAATTTGAATTGAAAATTTATTTCAAAACAACTAAAATGTTAATTAAATCAAAATCAAATTTTTAATTTTCTTTCATCTAAAAAAATAATGGATTCAATTATCACATTAATTAAATTTAAATACTTTTTAAACCATTTTTTTAATTGAAAAAACACTTTGTATGTATATTCAAAATTTTGTTAATTTTATTCGGGTATATGTATAATGTATGTAAGTGAATGTAAATGTGTAATCATGTTAGTTTATGTGTAAGTGTGAAAAAAATGTATTTGTGAAAATAAGAAATTAAATATTTGTATATAGTAATTTACGTTAAATTGTAATAAGAATAGAAAAAGAACGTCAAATAAAGAAAACTGGATTTTAAATTAATCTTTAGAAAATTAGCTTTATAAGTTAAATTAGGGAAAACAATAAATGGAATTGAAAAAACACTATTAATTGCAGTTAGGTTTAAGAAAAGGAAGAAAAATTTAATTAAAAAAAAAAAATTATTCAAGTTTCACTAAGATTTAAAAAAAAATTAATATAAAATCGAGTTAGGCTTAAGTATTAGATAGGTTAAGAATGAGCTGAAATTCGTAAGTTAATGATCCGGAAATAGGCGGAAAATTGATAAATTCGATATAAGATCTTTCTGGATGTAAAGGTATTTACCGAACGCAATCAATTCGCTGCAAAATTTTGTGTTCCTTCAATGATAATGAGAGATAACTTCCCCAATTTGAATTTCGCGAGATTTTCCCCTATATAATATAAAAACTAATAGCAAATTCTAACAATAACATCACTAAACTTACCACAGAATGTTCTTGATAAATAAAATTGTCCTATGAATTTAAGTGGCAAGCAAAATCCTATCTGTATATTTCTTCTTACTTTTATACCTCACTTGGAAAAATTAATACCAAGTGCATATGCTACTCTTGCTTTTATTAGGAGAAATACTAAGGATTTTTCTGATCCATATACATTGAAAATGTTATATACATCATTTGTCAGATCGAAGTTGGAATATGGCTTCATAATTTGGAGACTTCACTGTAACGTTCATATTAGTTTAGTTGAGAGAATACAGAGACGGTTTATCAAATATTCTTAACCACATTTAAATTTAATTTCTCCCCAAGTGTCATATGGGGTACGCTGTATGCATTTGGGGTTGGAAACGTTAGAATTACGTCGCAAAGTTCATTCAATGCTATTTATTTATGACTTGATCAATAATAATATTGATTGTTCAATTCTTTTGGAAAAAATACCTTTTCATGTACCAAGTAGAATGCTTCGTCACAAAAATTTGTTTAGTGTTGGATGCCATCGTCAAAATTACATTTAAAATAGTCCTCTAATTAGATCATTTAATGATTTTAATTTAATAATATATACATTGTGGAGTTTGATACATCAAAATCAAATTTTAATGAACTTTTATTTTATAATATTAAAAATATGTAAATATTTAAAGAAAATTAAATCCATAGTCTGTAAGGATTTTTGTTCCATAGACTTAAGAAATAAAGAAATAATAATATCTTGATAGGACCAATTATTTTATAATTCATTTCACCATGTGTAATTCAAACGAAAATTTTTGAAATACAAAATTTTCTATGCATGTTTTTTAATATGAAAATTATATTCATTGAAGTATTTATAACCTAGCAAACACTTTGATCAAAACATTGCCCTCACACATCTTACTATGTTTTCATGTGTACGTTGCAAAGTTTTTTGTATTTTTTATCTTTTATGAATGTTAATAAGTGTGCATAATTTTGTCGTTGTGCAATTACTCCATCTATTACGGGCCACACGTTATATGAAATGATAACACTGTGCATCGTTCGATTGATATACAGCCCAATTATGAATAAAATTCCACGGGAGTTTTTTCCCTTTTCCCATTTTAAAATATGAATTTACATAGAAAAAATGGGAGAAGGAAGAAAACTCCCGGGGAATTTTTATTCATAATTGCGTTAATAGTGAAGGATGGGTCTAGGACAATTTTTTATAGTGTTGCACACATCAGCACAAACTCATAGCACCCTCTCCACAATTGTTGTTTGGATCTAAAAATATACGCCGCAAATTTAAAAGAAGATTTTTATTGATACTCTTAAGATAAACCAAACACAACTAAAATTCTTCCGATATAAATGTTTCCACAAAGTTATAAATTACAGATTTTGGGCAACTTTATTTTTCTCCAGATTAAAAACTCAATTTGTTTTGCAAAGTAAAGACTGGACAACAAAACCGATTGGAATGCCGAATATTTTTTGCGTTTAATATAACACCACTATTTTCCAAAAATACATACGCATGCATACGACTGCACATACAACAATTGTCACATGAATGGAAATTAATTATCGCAAACAGTGTTGCCACCACATGCAATCGCTTAAACATGAATCATGGACGACTGCAAAAGATAGCAGCCGAATAATCCAGGCACCAAACAAACCAGCCAACAAAACAACCAACAATCAGGCAAATAAAAAAGTAAAGTTTAGCACAAGCTCGTGGTCTACACTTTAAGCTGTTGCCGCCGCAGCAAAGCACAGCAAGTTTAACATGCGTGTTAATTGAAATCAGAGCAGCTAACACGGCAACTGACTGCGTGGTCAGTGAATAGTGGCAACTACTTGTGGTGGGATTTTAATCACCCAAAGAAGAATGCAAATGTAATAAAGTAGTAGCTGCAAAATTATCATGAAACAAAGGTGATAACGAGTTAACAAACATACATAATACTTTATTTTTACTAAAGCTGTGATTTCGCTTTTTCTTTTCAAATGTATGTAAGTATGTACTTGTATAATTTTTGTCTCCTGACACAAAAATAACATAATTTAATACTAAGTTTTCCTGGTTTTTCTTTTTATAACCGAAAAAATACGACATTACCCAAAAAAAAAAAAAGATAACTGAAATTAAAAGTGAAATCTCAAATTGTTAAGATTTCAATTTAAGTTTGAAAACTTAAGACAATAATTTAAATTATGGCTTTAAATGCGAAAGGAAAACGTAAGCACTCAGATTATTGTTTAGTTCAAATCATAAAATTAATAAATTTATTGTTTATTGAATGTTGACATAACGTTGTATATTATACAAACTCGGATGGTTACACATTCTGGCAACAACCTTGTATAACAAAATTTTCGTTTCATATTCCTGTTGCGTTGTTTTCATTTTTCATCGACAAGTTCTGTTGTGGCAAAAATTCGGAAGTATGTTATGGGCGTTACAGGTATAGCCCCCTCCAGATATAAACGATAACAACAAGCGTTCATTTCATTTATTTTATTTTTTTGTGGCTTCTTCAAAATTAAAACTTAAGCGCAGAAAGAAAAATTGTTTTTCTTTAATAAAATGACCAAAGGACCATGACCAATATTAATAAAAATCCCATAATACAAATCATTTGTTGTAAGTGAAGAAAAATTATATACATGCATACATACATATGAATGTATGTATTTACAATTGAATGAGACAATACACTCAACAAATTGTGTTGATAAGGAATTGGTGAAAAAATTTGCCAATTCGCACTTGTTCAACAATAGTGTATTAACTCAAGATTTTTGTTTTTAAGTTTTTTTGGAAAAATCGACACGTTATATTAATATCTACCTACTGTAAAAATATCATGCTATTTTGTTTACTCTTGGGTAATGAAACGGTTGGCTTAAAAATTCTTTCCCATATGCATTAAATGTAAAATTAAAAAATTGTTTTGCTTTTACCGAAAATTTTTAAATTTTAAGTAAACACCGTATTGTTGAACAAGAGCGATATGTAATTACAAACAAGTACTTAAACTACTTAAATGTATTTTCTAAATGGACTTCGGCAATTTACTTAAATTGGTTTCTATTTGAAACCACAGAAGCTGTGGCTTCCAATCGGAATTGGTTTTTCTGAATCCCGCAATCCGGGATTGAAGAAAATATTTCGGGACTTATTTTTAATCTCGGATTTCGAGTTTTTTTTTAAATTATTTTTTATCTATACCCAATATATAATAACTTTTTAAACTGACAAAAAAACAATTTTATTTTCCAGTAAAATACATATTTCATGACCATGTCGCACTTGTTCAACAAAAGTGTATTAACTCAAAATTTTAATTTAAGTTGTTTTCATTCTACCTTTCTATTTATAAATAATAATGCTTGAATTTTTTTTTTTTTTGGTACTCATAGGATGACCCCAACTCATGCATTGCATTGTGTTGGAACTAGGAAAATAGGTTATGGGAAGAAGGAAAGGAGAGGGAGTAGTGCTTGTGGACATTCGACTTGAATTTATTCATGAGAGTGAAGACTTCAGCAGGAAGATTATTCCACACATATGGAGAGTCCGGCCAATAAAACGAATTTTCCCTGTAAGGCGTTGTACGATTTACCGGCCAATCGACCACAAAAGGATGGGCTCTGGAGGAAAAACGTGTATTACGAACAAATGTATGGGGTTCGTGAACCAGATACCTGATTTCATCAGAACACATCCCATTGTAGTAACGACAAAACAGGCAATTACAACCCACATTGCGACGGTGCTCATGGGAGTCAATAGAATTGGATAGCCTACTGTCACCAATAATAACATTCGCCCTCTCCTGCACGCGGTCGAGAAGCTCCAAAATAGACTTCGAAGCACCGGCCCATACATGAGAGTTGTATTCCATTCGCTGTCGGATATAGGTGGTACAACTAGGCTTGCCAGATCCAGATTATCAAAAAGCTGGACATGTGAATTAAAAAAGCTGGATATTAAAAACTTTTCACGAAAAGTTACTTACTTGTTTATTGTACAAACAATTTTATTAAAAAATACCCATATGTACGAGTATGACATTAATATTATTACATTGTTTTTTTTTATAATACTTTACTACAATACTAACATAACAAAATATAACTAAACTTATATTTTTTCAGTTCATTCATATTTACTATATATCTACACACCTCTCATTTGCTGGAACAACGTCATAACTCAAAAAATTAGTTTCTTAATTTAATGTAGAATTAATTATCGCTCCTATATTTATCTTAAGTAAAAAATTGATGTAAAAATCTTGCATATTCAGCTCTTGAGAGAAATATCATTTTCCCATTGACTTACTTCTTTGCAAATTGAACACTTCAATTATGACTTTTTCCAGAAAATGAGAAATATTTAAGAATTAAAATTAAATAACGAAAACAAAAAATCATACCAAATAGACGCAAACAAAACAAAAAAAGCTACTAGATATTTTTGTACTTTGAAGTAAAAAAGTTATAGCAAATTAATAAAAAAAAATTATTTTTTCTGCCGCATATATTTTGTATTTGCACTTACGGCCTTTACTAATTCCAAACCTTTAGAGGTTTGCAAAAAACTTTGAAAACTTTTGCACGATTCCTCTAAGTTTATTCTTATTAATATTTCCGCTCTTATAAGATCGAAAGACATTCTATTTCTTTCTTTTGGCGCTATTGCAGATGCATTATGTTCCAATAAGGAAATTTATAAAAATTATTTTAAAGCAATAAATATTAAGAGCATTTTGTGGAAAATTTTTTTAGCTGGACAAATTTCTTTTTAGCTTGTAACTGGACAGGCCATTAAAAAGCTGGACAATCCAGCCAAAACCAGCCCGACTGGCAACCCTAGGTACAACCCCAGCACGACCCGATTACGATATTATGTCTAGGTCTCGGCACAGCTTATCATTCATGTTCTGCCTCATATCACCAACATCGGATACGCTTGGTCTATAGTCAAATGAATACGAATGGTAATGGTTGCTGTCATCTACAAAAGAATAGATAGGATTGGAAGTTTGACATAGGAGGTAATTTAGAAAAATAAGAATTCGATCTCGAGGTCAGTATTGAAAATAAATTTTATTTTTATAATTTAAGACATAAAAACATATTTCGATACTCTTTGAGTATCATCATCTGGGCTTGTATAAAATAATTTATATTAAACACCGACTTTAAAATTAGTGCTGTTTTCTTTGCATCGTATATTATTCAATTAAAATACCGTTTAAATGTAAAATCAAAAAATTGTTTTCCTTCTACTGAAAATTTTAAGTTTTGAGTTAATACAGTATTGTTGAACAGTATTATTTGAAAAAAAATATAATAAAACCAAACTTAAATAATTAATTGATCACAATTCATAAAGATCTTGTATTAAAAAACTTAACAAAAAAACATAAAAATCTTATTTTTTATCCATATTTTATTATTGATATAAAAATTTACACTATTTCCAATTGTATTTTAAGACTTTCGAAATGCATTTTCAAATTTTCCAAATGAATTTTTAAATTGTTTAAATATAACATAAAATTAGCAAATAAAATTAAAATATTCCATAATGAGCCTTTGCTGCAATAAAGTCATAACTCAGAAACACTGATTTTCGAGATAATGTATTTAATACTTTAATTACCATTTCTTCAAATTGTGTAAAAATTTGGTGGAGTGCAATAATGCCTTACGAAATAAGGCCTTTAAGGCTTTATTTCACTTTCAAAGTGCAATAAAGCCTTTTTGCAAATAAAGGCCTTATTTCTCAATTGAAAGTGAAATAAAGCCTTAAAGGCCTTATTGCACTTAAATTTTTTTTTTAATAAAGCAATCAAATTTTTTATTTTTCTTATATTTTATTGAAAAATTATAAAAAAATTTCATTTTAACAAAAATTAATAGAACATTAATAATTAATCCAACTTCTGGAAACGAAATGAATCCCACCAAAATGAGAAAAAAAGAAAAAAAAGCATACACAAATATTAATTTAACCGCAACAATATTGAAAATCTTCACTTAATATCTTAAGATCTTAAGATCTTAAGATCTTAGGGATTTTCTCCTCCATAGGACGCGGCAGGTGGCTTCGCTGAATAAAGTTTCCTTGCGCGCGTCACACTAGGGAAGATAATGAGACGCGCGCAGGAAAACTGTGTTCAGCGAAGCCACCTGCCGCGTCCTATGGAGGAGAAAACCCCTAAGATCGGCCGCAGGCCGCCACGCAGAAAAACTTTAATAAGTGAAGATTTAGGTGGCAAGAGAATCAAAAAATATAAAATAAAGGCTTTATTGCACAATTGGCTAAATTTAAATAAAGGCCTTATTTCACTTTCAAAGTGCAATAAAGCCTTTTTGCAAATAAAGGCCTTATTTCTCAATTGAAAGTGAAATAAAGCATTAAAGGCCTTATTTCGTAAGGCATTATTGCACTCCACCAAAAATTTCATACAAATATTTTATATACTCAACTCTTAAGAGAAAAATTAAATTTTAAGGAACTAGAAAATTAAAATTTGAGTTATGGCTCTATTCCAGCAAATGCTCGATATGTATTTTAAAATTGCCTATATGTATTTCAAAATTATACAAATATATTTTACAATTGTTCAAATGTACAATAGGCAGCAACATATTCACTGGTGTTCATAATAGAGCAATTATTTTTTGTCACAACCACACACATTTTTCATTAAGATACCGATTCCAAATTTTGCTCACAACAATATTACGTACATGTTTTTTATTATTTTTTAAAACATTTTGTTGAAATTTTCATTCAAAACTGAATAAAATTATTTTAAACGTCATATACATTTTCATACAAATTGTTGCTGAAGTTGAAGTAGACTCAACTTTTAAAAAAACTTTAGTTACATTTTTGTCCGAAAAATGAAAGGAAAATATATGAAATACTTTGGGAAGAAAAAAGGTAGAAAAAATAACAAAATTGTTGCTAGCATTGTGTACGAGGCTTTAAGCTTTGTTCACAATGCCAGCAACATTTTCGCTGAAGTTCGCAATAAAGCAAAACAAATTTTCACAACCACGCACATTTTCTATTAAGAAACTGTTTTCAAATTAGACCCAGAACCATTTTAAGTATTTATTATTATTTTTTAAAATATTTTGTTAAAATTTTCATTCAAAACTAAATAAAATTATTATAAAGTCATATACATTTTCATACAAATTGTTGCTGAAGTTGAAGTAGACTCAAATTTTAAAAAAAAAAAAACTACAATTCGACCAACGATTTCGTTTTTTCTTCTATCTTATTCCTTCCCAAAAAAGTATTGCATATATTTTCCTTTCATTTTTCGAACAAAAAGTTTTTTTTTAAAAAGTTGAGTCCATGGTGAAATTACTAAAAGGTGGCAGCACTACGTGTTGTTGTACAACAATACAACAAAAACAGGCAAATTTGTTTGTGTAAAGAACCAAAAAAAAAAAACCAAAAAAAAATGCTGTCAAAAATTATGTACAACAACGTTGCCATGGTTTGTCTGTTACATGTTTAATATACACATATATGAATTCGATCCAGTGCTGCGATTTTTTTTGGACGTAATGCAGTATTGATGGATCGCGATCCATATTGCAGAATAGCCTAATTTTATGTGATCCATGATCCTGATCGCGGATAACATGATAAATATTGAACGTTTAGCATACTTTGTGACATAAATTTATGATATGTTAGTATTAAGGGAAAATTCAAAATAAATAAGATATTAAAATATTTTTGTAAAGTTTGTGATTTAACGAAAAAGCCAGCAAGTTTGTGAAACAGGCCATATTTGCATTCAAATTTAAGGCCTTATTGTGAGTAATATTATTATATGTAAGATGTACTTATATGAAAAATTCTAATTCACACGACGTTTTAGAAGTTTTTAAAGATATATTTATTGAAATTTTGTATTCTTAAACAAGCAAAATCTAGACTTTTCTTTAAACGTAAATACATTAAAATATTACAGATATCGACTCCTTTAAAAGTGTTTGTTTAAGTTACAGTTTTATTTCTGTTATTTATTACATTTTGCACTTGTTCAACAATACTGTATTAACTCAAAATTTTTAGTAGAAGCAAAACAATTTTTAATTTTACATTAAAGGCATATCAACTACAAAATAGCCACTTTTTACAGCGAGTAGATATTAAGATTGCATGTTGATTATTTCCAAATAGTGAAAAAATGTAAATTTTGAGTTAATACACTATTGTTGAACAGGCACGACATATTTATTTTTAAATATTTATAAGATAATAAAATTGTTCGGTTCCGAAGGATTTTGGTAAAAAAGTTTGGTCGAATAGAAAATTATCAATGGCAACGTTGATCTGCAACAAATAAAACAAAAATATTATGAAAAAAAATACTAAATAATTCATAAATAAAATTTTAATATTACATGAATTAAAACCAATTATTTTTCCACTTTTTCTTCACTGCAAGTCCTTTGGAGGTTTAAAGAAACAGGCATACAAGTGCATATCAAACATTAACAGATTTTTAAAACGTACGCACAACGTGTTCACAGACAAAATTATTTTTGTTTTTATTTATTATATAAAAGAAAATACATTACCACAACTAAAGACGCACATATAAAACTTAATTAAGATTTATTTTTTGCAATTATTTTAACTTTTAAACACAATTTTCAATTAAAAACCGCACAAAAATGATTATTTTTTTAAAGCACAATAATTTTTCTCAAGAAAGTAAACATAAACAAAGCAAAATGACAGACTGTAGTTCTGACCACAGTTCAAGCAAAAAATAGCCATATGCCGTAGTGCTGCCACCTTCTAGTAATTTCACCATGGTTGAGTCTACTTCTACTTCAGCAACATTTTGTATGAAAATGTATATGACGTTTATAAAAATTTTATTTAGTTTTGAATGAAAATTTCAACAAAATGTTTTAAAAAATAATATGTCATATATACGTAATTCTGTTCTGGGAAAAATTTGCAAACGGTTTCTTAACTGAAAATGTGTGTGGTTACGAAAAAAATTGTTGTTCTATTATGAACACCAGTGAAAATGTTGCTGCCAATTGTGAACGAAGCTTAAAAGTGTCCAATTGTATTTAATAATTTTCCAAAGGTATTTTAAAATTATTTAAATCTATTTTTAAATTGTCCAATTACTTTAAAAAAAAAATACAAATGTATTTAAAAAAAAGAAACCATTTGGACAATTTTTAAATACAATTGGACAATTTCAACAAAAAAAACATTGGATTATTTTAATATACAATTGGGCAAATTTAAGAACTAAAACACTTTAATTAGCGACAGACAAAAATTTGTAAAAGACTAGTGAGAGACTAGTTATCGAGAGCTAGATGAACCTATAAACCAATTTTCTCCAATTTCACACTCACTTAAATTTTTCTACGGAAAACGAACAACGAAATTTTCGAGTGTATTTTTTGAAAACCATATAAAAATATTTTAATTTTTTTAGTGATTGGTTTAAACATATTTTATGGCTTATAACTGCAAAATGACATTAAATACTTTTTAACTATATATCTACAATAAAAATTCTTTAAGCTGTTCCTTTTTTTTTTTTTTTTTTTTTTGTTTGTTTCATTGCCTGAATATTGTCTTCATTTTGTAATTTAATAATATTTTATGGCAACGAAACGACGACTTCCTTGGCGATAAACCAATGAGTGAGTATTCTTCTTTTTTTTTTTGAACAATTTTTTATTTCGTTGATTTCATAATATATGGCAGTATGTCAGTGTGGCCGCCCTACACCCATTACTTACAATGACCGATATTTTTGTTCGTTGTTGGTTGGTTGCTAAATAAAATGGATTATTTTTTTTATAAGTTTTATATACGCAAAACAAATTGTATTTTATTCAATGTTTAACATAAAAGATTGTGATTGTTTTTAAATTGGTAGGGTTCGTTCGGTATTGAATTCTTTTAGGGAAAAAATAAAAAAAAACTTAAGCTTTCACTTGACCCCAACGTATCAATACAATAAATATTATTTGTTTTGACGCGTGCTTAGTGAAGGTAGATTTTTTATTTTTTTGGTTTAATATTTATAAATTTAAAAACTTAAGTTGTAGTATAAGGTACCTAGTGGAGTAATTAAGCCAATTTTCTTAACCCCGCATGCTTAATGTTTTTAATTTTTCTCTTTATAACTTTGAAGGAAACCAGTAAATAGTTTACTTATAAAAAAAAAATAACAAAACATATATAAATGTTTTTTTCCAGTAACTTTTATGGATTAGGTGCACTACCCGATCCTCCGAGTTCATATTTCTAGCAAGTTATTCGAATCGACTGGCATTAGTCATAACCAGGGAAACCAGAAATTTGCTCTAAGAAACGAGCTTTAATCGCATTAAATATGTAGTAATAACTCGAAAATCTGCCCTGAAAATGGTTAAAAAGGAAGTAAAAGCTAAAGGCAACTCCGAGCCCATTTGAAACCAACTTAATTTTTCAGTAAAATATTTTTGCGGCGAATTTAATTTAAATACCAACAAAAAAAGTCTAATTTGGTAAGAGGTTTTTATGGTTATTACGTGAAATTATAGCCCGAATCTCACCATTTACATAGACTTTATCCTTGGTACAATTCAAATGTATTTCCCAAATTGGATAAAATTATCTACAAAATTGCAACTAGTACTTTGCACACAAGGGTAACATGGGCATACAACCAGCCAGACGGTTGGTCAAGATTTCTATCCATTACATCACAAAAAACGTGTATAATTGCTTTTTCCTTAATTTTTGCTTAAATAAATATAAAATTTGAAAATTTATAATAACATTTATCTTTAATGTTAACCTACTTTCACAGACAAAAATCAAAATTGCCTCTTATCACCGAATTCATACCAAAAGCATAGAATCAATCAAACAAGTTGTTGATTTTGCACCTATGACCAAAATGATTATATTGATTAATAAAAATTTTAAAAATTGTAAAATTGTAAATATATTTTTTTCCATCAATGATATTTTTAATTTTAATTAAAAATATTTCACACATTGTTTAACTTAATTAAATATAGCTCAAGTTTTGACAATTCCCAACAACAATTCTACAAGTTTAAATTATTTTATTTTAAACGAAAAGGTCAATTAAGATTTTTTGATATTTAATTAATATTTTATTTCAAAACAACAAAAATGTGAATGAAATCAAAATTATATTTTTAATTTTCTTTCAGCTAAAAATATAATTGATTCAATTATCACATTAATTAAATTGAAATACTTTTTAAACAATTTTTTTAATTGATTAAAATCTACTGCAACACGTTGGGTTTACATATTGATATTTAAAACAGAAAAACCAGAATATAAAAAAAATGTTTATTTGCTGCGAAAGCCCTTGTAAGCATCTAAAAAAAAATTACATGTATCAAAATATGCCTCAAAGAGGCAAAACAATGTGGTATATTATTAAAAAAATGCTCTTTTAACTAAATTATGCAAAAAAAAATTATTAAAAAAATGCTCTTTTAACTAAATCATGAAAAAAAAATGCTGTTAAGGGTTAAATATGCAAACATATGCATTAACAAATCGAGGCCAAAATTCATAAAAAGCTCTATAAATACATATCGTTACCTTAATATAAAAAGGCCCCAACTCATTATTTTTGGAAATCCGTTTTTTTATTGATTATTGTAGAATGGTTGCTAATACACATTCTATTAAAATTTCAAGCAAATTAGATTAAAAATAAAGAAGTTATAAGCAGAATACAAAAAGCCCTAACTCATACACACAATTTTTCTAAAGAAAAAATGGCCTAACTCATACACACAATTTTTCGAAAGAAATACATATTATGTATTTCAATCTGAATTCCTCGTTTAATTTTAATAAAGATGTTTTTTGACAATGGTTGTGTAGCTATATTATTTCAGCTTTTATTAAGTTTTTTCCTTCTCCTGTAAAAAGTGTTTTTGATGAGTTGGGGCCTTTTTATATTAAGGTAACGATATATTGTTTTTGCCTTCATTGGTCGAACAAGGAAAAACGTGCAATTGCATATTTATGTTTTCCCTGGTCTTAACGTATAAAATGTGACCTTAAGCATGCATGGTTAAACGATAAAGAGTTGGGAGATCTGGCTGTTTCAATGAAAAGCTTAGCATCCAGATAAATTTGGTTCAACATCGTAAAATTTCGAGGGAAAAATCGTCCAAATCATCAAATGGACTTACCAAACAAAATACAAAACAACTAACTTTTAAAAAGTTTTGAAAATATTTTGTTAATTTTAGTTTCCGTTTTGTACTAAAATTTAAATATAATATTAAAAAAATCCGTAAATAAGAATCTCGCTTTCAGTACAAAGTATAGTCATTAGAAGTTTTATTCTCAATTTTAAAGCCCATATAACATCAAGTTAAAGAATATAAGGAAAAAAAATTAAAACAAGCTTCAAAAATCAAATTAATAACTTTGACATTGCATGGCTAAATAAAATATTTAAAATAATTAAAATAAAATAAAATGTTTAAAATATTGCATCTGTAAAAGTCAGAAGCAAAGTCATCTGATAAAATTTCCATTATAGCATTCTCTATTTTCTTCTGACAAACCATCTGACAACAGCTGTATCAGAAATCTATGCCGGCAAGAAAATGGCAAGAAAAAAATGTTAAGATGGCTAAACTCTATTGCGGCGCAAAAAAAATTTTTGTGGCGGCAGCCCGCTATTTTCAAAACCGAGAACTACTTTGGTTTCCGCAATAACTATGCGAAAACAACATAGAGTTTTATGTACGTTTATGACCAAATATTATAAACCTTATGTAAAATAGCAATTTTGACAGACATGCACAATTACATGTGACTTGAAAAGTTGACAAATCAGATGTAAAACACATGTCGTGTACATGCACCTTAAGAAAAAAAAACCTTCTTACAAATGGCAATGAATTAATAATATAAAAATATTTGCAATGTGGTTAGTAAATATAAGTTCATTTTTGCTGTCAATAGATGACTTTGCTACATACGGAATTGTTGCTTAATTCGGAATTAGAATTTTTAAGTTATATAAACAAAATTTTTTAAAATTCATTCATAAAAAATAAGAATATTAGGAAACACATGAACTGATGCCGTCGAAAATCCGGCAAAGTGCTAAACAAAATTGTTGAAAATTTATATAAAAAACGGAAGAAACGAGCAAATTTATCCCCAAAAATATGCATCGCGCTGCTATGACATGAAAATTACTACCAATCAAATAAATGAAAGTATACAAGAAGGTAAAATTGAACGTGAAATTACATTGTAAATTTGTACAAAATTTCTCATTTGAAAACCCGTCAAATTAAGGGTATAAATCGTCCAATTGTCAGTAGTTCAGTTTCGGGCCCAAAAATCGTCAAAATTACGATAAATCATCAAACTGACAGCCGGGCTTATAAGTTGTTTGTCAATGCAATTTGGGAAAACAGTATTATTCAATATGGTCAGACAGTTAATTCAATATTATTGCGAAATATTGAAAAATAATATTACTATTTTATTCATACTGCCACTATATTCTGATTAAATCATTTATATTTATACCTTATTAAACCATATTATGGTTTACCAAAGGAAAACAACTATATGTTTAATATTTAATAATAAAATGTTGCTCTTTTTTCCATATCTTAAAAGCTTAAATAATTAAACTATTTTTTATTATATTAAACATTTTAAAATTTTTTAGCATGTGCTTCTATTACCAAAATTTAAATTTATAAAGCAATAGTCCTCTATTCCCTCAATATTTCAAAAACTTTTTGCTTAAGCCAACCTTTGGTTAAAAGTGATGCCATATTTGCTTAAGCCAACCTTTGGTTAAAAGTGATGCCATAGATATGTACATTCTAAGGATGCCAGTCGGGACTGCTTTTCGCAAATCCCGGGATTCGGGATTTCAAAAAATCACATTCCGGGATCCCGGAATCTCATTTTGATTTTTCGGGATATCGGGATTTTTCGGGATTCGTGATTTTTTAAAGTCAAAAGATAAATTCTTTTTATATATAGATATTTATTAAAAAAACGTCTTTAAAAGAGGTTTACAAACAAAAGTTTTAAAATTCATTTATTATTACAAAGTTATTTAATGATTATATTGATTACTAAAATTTGTAAAAATTGAACATTGTGATTTTTTCTCATAATTAAAAATATGATAAAAAAACAACGTACGATTCAATTAAAATATAATTAATTTTGAATAAAGCAAACTAGTAATTGATTTATTTGTAAGATTCTATTAAAACTTTTATTAAATCAATTAAGATGAATAAGTGAAACTTGAATTCGAAATTAATTAAAAAAATAAATTTTTAAGGTTAATCATAAAAATTATTTTTAAAAAAAAATTTTTATACCCACTACCACTGGGGATAGGAACTATGTAGTGTATAATTTACACAACTTATTTCGCGAAATCGCTCCATAAATTACCTTAGGTCCCATGCCCACTCTTGGAAAACACGTTAATATGCCTAAACCTGTTAAGAGTAAAGCTTATATTTTGCATATGTGCATCAGTGGAATCAATAAGAATATGAAGCCAAAAGGAACTTTTGGTTTTTCTTTTTGTTTTGTGAGTTTAAAAGAAATTTTTTTATTTATTTTATTTTCTTCTTTACTTATTTTCAGCACTTCTATCATTAAAATTTTTTTATAATTGTTGGACACGCTTAAAAAGAATAACAAAGCTTAACTTTTTTCTTTCGTTTTCAGAGTAAATCAATAAATATAAAAGAGAATGTCACGATGAATTTCTTTTTATAAAAAAAGTTTAACAAAAAAATTAAATTACTCAATCCCGAAAACCCTGGGATTTGAAATTTTTAATTTTCTAAAAAATTCAGCGAAGCCCCAATCCCGGGAGTTTTCGGATGGGGATTTCGGGATTGGCATCCCTAGTACATATCTAAAAAGAAATAATTCCCGTATTATATTTGATAAATTACATATATTGCAATAACGTATTTATTACCGCAACCATAATATGATAAAATAATATGGTCGACCATGGGTATGGATAGTCAGTTTTGGTGTCTGGTGAGAATAATACCATCCTAACTATAAGGCGTCATGAAAGCGCGGCACCATGTCATTGCTTTAGAGCTGGAGATATATTTTCTCCGCTGTTAAAAGCATCAAGCTATTTTAAGATGCAGCGACATAAACTCGCCGCCGAGTTTTCCGGTTTTAGTCGCTCTTAATTTTTTTTTTTTTACCAACCGTCTTAGAAAGAGCGCGACTATGCGAAGTTAAGAATGATCGGTACTTTTTCAACCAGTTTTAATTAGTATAATGAAAAATTTAATTATCTTTAGAAGAAAGTAATAATAAACTCATTTAACATCTTCGAATCATTTGAGCAACCCTGGAAGTTGTTAATAACTATATGCAACAAGAAAAGTCAAAAGTTTTTAAACTAGATTTTTTTGATGTGTTTTTGTGTTTTATAAGTTTTTAAAAATTAAAAAGTTCCAATTTTGCAAAAAAAAAACTTTATATTTTTCATCATTAAGGTCTGAATTATTCCGAAGCCGTTGAGTTCATATAAAAATATTATCTACAAGACATAAAGACAATTTTATTTGAAGTTATCTAGCGTTTCTTGTAATAAAATTGGAGAACCCCTTCCTAAGTTATGATAAAATCGGTGGTACAGCCTTTTCAAAACCCGCAAATTTAAAGAAAAGAAATTGCTTAGGGGGCATAACACATCAAATAAATATACTTGTCATCAAAGGTCATGACAAAAGGTAAAATTTGTTGCATAGTGTTAGCGATTGCTTTTTCTTGTTTCAAGCGGAAGACTTTAAAATATTTGGCCTTATTCCGACCAGTGATGTTATTCGTAGGGAAAATCCCTATTCGTAGGAATTTTTTTCTAATAAAATGGCCGTAACCTTTGCTCTACAGATATTCTGAAACCATAAAAATACACAAAAAAAAGTGTTTTATCAATTAAAAAAAAGGTTTAAAAATTATTTAAATTTAATTAATATGATAATTAAATCAATTATATTTTTAGTTGAAAGAAAATTAAAAGTTTAATTTTGATTTAATTAATATTTCAGTGGTTTTGAAATTAATTTTCAATTAAAATTTTAATTAAATAACAAAAAATCTTAATTGACTTTTTTCGTTTAAAATAAAATAATTTAAACATGTATAATTGTTGTTGGGAATGGTCAATATTTATTTATATAAATTAACACATTGTTTGAAATGGCAAAGTTTTTTGATCACTTTTTTTAATTAAAATTAAAAATATAATTTATTGAAAATATTTTTTAAAATTTTTAGTAATCAATAGAATCATTTTGGCAATAGGTGTAAAATCAACAACTTGTTTGCTTGATATTATAAATTTGGAATAAATTTGGTGATTGGAGAAATTTAATAATTTTTTCTGTGTATAGGGACTTTTTAAAAGTTGTAGGGCTTTTTGAGGGTATACTTTTTTGAGCGCGTAGGGGCATATATGGATTTTTTCGGCCTGCGTAGGGATTTTTTAAAAAAGTTTATAACATCACTGATTCCAACTATAATTTCTCAACTATTTGCTTTATTGATAGTTATTTTTATGGAAATTCATTTGTTTTTTCGGAACAACAAATTCTTATGTTCAATTTACCAATAATATTTTATCAGTTGCATGAAATTTAATTATTAAGTTACATTGTATTTACAACCAACATTACTTACCCAATAAACTATTTGTTTCAAATAGCTTAATATTAACTTTCCCCCTTTTTCATAACACATCAGAGAAAACAGAGCCAAGAAATAAAAATCCTTTTAGTCCGTTGCTTTAAATTATAACATTTGATTTAATGTAAACTATTGAAAATTTATAATGTTTTACTAAATTTGGCTGCCAGTTGTCAAAATAACTTTGACTATGATTGTTTCATTCCAGCACCAAAATGGAATGTGAATGTGTTTTATGAAGATCATAAATTTTTATTACTGTTTCACTGAGATATCAATTTCATTATTGTTTTCTGGTCGAAAAAAGGTACCTCCCAACAAATGTCAAGCCATTATAGTTTAAAAAAAATCGAAGCAGGAGCAAAAAAAAATACTAAAATGTCTATCATATTAACATGTTAAATTGAGAAAACAATGTTTGAGGACAGGAAAGCAACCTACTAGTTGTAAGTTGCAACAGTAAAAGAAAATCTCTACTATTTAAATTCAAAAAATTATCTTAATGTGATGTGTATGGTGGACCTACATTAGCAAATGTGACCAAAAATTTTAAAAATTGTGAAAAAAAAAACTATAAAGTGAAGTGGAGTACAAAATCAAAAAGACAATGGCCACTTGAAACTTGTCTGACTGTATTTTTGGTTAGTTTAAATATTGTAGTTGACAAACATGTGTAAGAAATAAGAATTGATTTTTTACATGCACCCTACATAACAACATTAAGTCAGACATTTGAAATTGTTTGATTGTACTGGATTTAGCCTGGTTGCTTCAGGCACAGACATGACTTTGTATTTTGTAGTAGAAGGGTGTAGAAGGACCAACCAGCCGCTCATACTCTTATACACACATCGCTTACAAAATTTTAAAGTCTAGCCTTTCTCCTTAATGGAAAAGAGACAAAGAACATTTAGTCTAATTGCATTAGATCGCTTGTAATACTTTATTATCTGTTTAACTCACTAGTGTAGTGTTTTCGTTATGATTTATTTATGTAACTATTTAAAAAAAATTTAATTAAATATTAACAAAAAAGTCACTTTTTTAAAACAGCGACCCCACTAAAAAAATAATATATAAAAAAATGTTCAAGATCAAGAGAACACAGAAAAAAGTGTTTTATCAATTAAAAAAATGGTTTAAAAAGTATTTAAATTTAATTAATGTGATAATTGAATCAATTATATTTTTAGTTGAAAGACTATTAAAAATTTAATTTTGATTTAATTAACAGTTTAGTTGTTTTGAAATAAATTTTCAATTAAAATTTTAATTAAATAACAAAAATCTTAATTGACTTTTTTCGTTTAAAATAAAATACTTTAAGCAAGTAGAATTGTTGTTGGGAATTGTCAATATTTATTTAAATAAATTAACACATTGTTTGAAATGGCAAAGTTTTTTGATCACTTTTTTAATTAAATTAAAATATATCATTTATTGAAAATATTTTTTCAAAATTTTTAGTAATCAATATAATCATTTTGGTAATAGGTGCAAAATCAACAACTTGTTTGCTTGATATTATGAATTTAGAAGAAATTTGGTGATTGGAGAAATTTAATAATTTTTTCTGTGAATAGACATTAAACTGATATTCCTCAAATTTTCTTAAATTTCTTCAACATTTGCAGATCAACTCTTGAATTTTATGGAGAGAGAATAAATAAGAAAAGCGTAAGCACGCTTTGTTCTTTTATTCGCAATTATATGCATAAAGATAGATCCAGGTTAATAACATAGAAAATGATTAAAACAGCTGTCAAAACCCCCCAACTCTATGATTGTCTTAGTAAGAAATTTCAAAGATAAGCATAAGTGTTTGAAAAAGTTTAAGCACATGTCTGTGTCCGAGTGTAACCATTTCCGCAACTTTAAATAGGAATTAGAAAAAGAAAAATGAAGCAGCAGAAGTTGAGGCGTATGAACCTGGACCAGAGGTGCCCATTTCATTAAACAATGGCGTAGAGGCCACATCGCATTCTTTTTTTTCAACTTATTTAATTTTATTGCAGCTGTAAGCCGAGTGGGCCAAATAGCTGCAGTTAATACAAGTTGACAGTATTCATGTTAAATATTATATTAACATATCTTAATAATGCTATGAAAAATTCTATATCTATTAATAATTCCGGAATCTATAAATACTCGTTGTTCTGTTTTAAATTCACTTTCATTTACTGCTTAATTCAAAAAAACAAACAACAATTATTATCCGAATACCAGAATCGTACCCCCCCAAAAAATTTATCTCTATGAAAATACAACTACAGCGTCCAGAAACGAGTTTATATCAGCAACAAAATTAGAAAACAGGGTTTTGACTATTTATCTGATTCATAAAAAGGTCCTCAACTTGAACCACAGCTCTAGAAAATGTCCTCTCACTATTAGGGATAAATGTATTCCACAATCTGGCCACCTTTACCACAAAAGATCTACTCATAATAACCGTAGAATACACAGGATATAGTAATTGTGATGATCTAATCGACCGTCCGAAAATAAACTTAGCCATTTGTATGCTCTTTAATTTAGTCTTTCATAAGACAGAACATGTTAAGTAGCTGTGTTGATGTTTTTTGAAATACAGGGAGTAAAATAAATGGTGGAATTAAGAAACATTTTATGAGAACAATGTCTTTGGCAATATCAAATGTCTTCATCAAAAATTTAAAAGGCTTTGGGCAAATATTATTTACAACCATTTCGCATAGAAACCCTTTAGAGATTTTTTCTCAAGTTTTTTCTTCAGACATTTCCATGTGGTTAACATAAGCATCAGTGTTCGAAAAAGTTAGAATACAGGTCTGCCTGTGCCCATTACCGCATCTTTAAAGAATTAAAGAAAGAAACAAATTGAGCAGCTGAAGCTGAGGCGTGTAAAGCCAGACTAACAAATATATTGTTAACGCAGAAACTCTTGAGAGAATTTTCCTCCAGTTTTTCTCCAGTCATTTCACCAAGATTAATATCAGCATAAGTGATCGAAACAATCTAAAACACATGGCTGCGTCTGACCATTTCCGCAAATTTAAAAGAGAACAAATTTAGCAGCAGAAGTTGACATATTTATTTCGTATAAATTCTTATTAGAATTATTATTAAGCGCTATTGTATAATAAATTAATGAAACGATAAGAACTTTTGGCGCAAGTTCAATTAAAATTTTGTTATCACAATTTAGTAATCAATTGGCAACAAGTTTTTCTTCTTTTTTTGCAAGTTTTTTTTTTTTTTGGTTAGGGCCAGCACTAAGGGATGATCCCTACTAATGCATTACATTGTGTTGGAACTAGGAAAAAGGGTAATGGGAAGGAGGATAGAGGGAATAGTGTTTGTCAACATTCGACTTGAACTTATTCATGTTGTAAGTGAGAGGGAAGACTTCAGCAGGAAGGTTATTCCACATACGAACAGTCCGGCCAAAAAACGAATTTTCCCTGTAATGCGTTGTACGATTCACTGGCCAATTGACCACAAAACGACGGTCTCTTAAGTAAAAACGTGTATTACGAACAAAAGTATGGGTTTATTAAAGATAGTGTTTTCCTTTATTCGTTCCCACCTTTAATTTTCAAAATTCTTTTTTTTAATACATTCAATATTTGACTTTGAATTGTAGTCGTATTGAAGACAATGTCATTGCCAGTGCCAATATTGGCAAATAACAATGCAATGTTGACAACGTTGTCTTTTTACTGTTGTTGTCATTTTATTGTTAAGTGCCTGATTTTTTCCCATTTCAATTTTTTTCTTTTTGAGTTGGTAGGACGAAATTGTTGCGCTGTGTTTGGTCTTTGTTTATATTACAGTTTTTTTTTTATTTTTTGCTGGTCATGTGGCGCTTTGATTGTCATGCAACATTACTGAAAAATTGTTTTGTATAAAAATGCCAAAATAATAAAAGTAGTAAAAGTTGTTATCATTTTAATGTTATTGTCATTGTCAAATGACAACTCGATATTAGCCTTTTTGTAAGACTTTCTTGTTTTACTTTTGTGGCATTTAAAGTAGAATCATTAGCAGTTTAAGTATTGTCAATGGCAAAGGTTGAACTACATTATAATATTTTGTTGCAAGTTGTTAATGGAAAATAATTTAAAGAAAGTTTATAATATCAAGGAAATTTATTTTAAACTTGTTTACACAGAAAAAATTAAATATTGTCTCTAATCACCAAATTTATACCAAATTCATTATATCAAGTAAACAAGTTGTTGATTTTGGACCTTTTACCAAAATATTTATATTGATTACTAAAAATTGTAAAATTATGAATTTTTTTTCCATAAACTATATTTGTAATATAAATTAAAAAAATGAGCAAAGAACTTTGCCATTTCAAACAATGTGTTGATTTAGTTAATTAAATATTGACAATTCCCAACACCAATTCTACAAGTTTAAGTTATTTTATTTTAAACGCAAATATCAATTAATATTTTTTGATATTTATTTAATATTTTCATTAAAAATTTATTCCAATAAAACTTAAATATTAATTAAATCAAAATTATATTTATCATTTTCTTCAAACTAAAAAAAATAATTGATTCAATTATCACATTAATTAAATTAAAATAGTTTTTGAACAATTTTTTTAATTGATAAAAAACTTTTTTCGAAATTTTATAAGAAAATATTGTTTAAAAAAAATTACTACAATTTTTTTATTTAAATAAAATCTGGGAATTATTTCTTTTTCATAAGTAATTTTATTATGTTCCATATATTTTATTTTTCGAATTTATTCTATGAGCTTAATTTTAGTTATGTATTTTATTTTGCTTTTTTTTTTTTTTTTTTTTGTAATAGTTCTATTCCTTACATTTTTTAGGAATGACTTTGTGGTGAACTTATTTCGTAGTACATATTATAAATTAATTACTTAAAATACTTACTTTGTAAAAAACTACTTTGTTGTTTTAAAATATTTTCATCATATAAGCATTGATTTTCAAGTTTAATTTTTCTTTGATTTTTAAGATATTTTTTTCATTCTCGTTAAAATTTTTGAATTAATAAAATCATTTTATTTTTGTAAAAAATTATTATCTTTTATTAATTGGAATTTAGTGCTTGAGCTAAATTAGTTTTATTTGACTTCAATAATCGCTAAAAATTGGTGACCCCGAGAATTGAAACCATGTCTGTGAACAGCTCTGTAGATGATTTCGCATCACTTTCGCCACAAAACAACGAAATAGCACGAGTTTCCGTAAAGGTTCCCCCGTTTTGGAAGATGAATCCAGCTTTATGGTTCAAGCAAGTTGAGAGTCAATTCATCACTGCTGGGATTACGTCAGATTCAACAAAATTCCATACGATTGTCGGTTCAATTGAGGCTAATATTCTATGTGAGGTGAGCGATATAATTTTGCAACCTCCGGAAAACAACATGTATGTTACTCTTAAGCAACGTTTACAAGAACGCTTCACCGATTCTGAGGAAAAACAATTAAAAAGGCTCTTGCGCGATATTGAGTTAGGAGACAAGAAGCCGTCAACACTTCTTCGTGAGATGTCTTCTCTATCTTCGGGTAAAGTGTCAGAGGAACTACTAAAAAATCTATGGATGCAACGTTTACCAACGCAAATGCAGGCTATTTTGTCAGTAAGTAGTGAGTCGCTTAGTAAATTGTCGCTTATGGCAGACAAGATTGCTAACACATCGGAATCATGGGAAGTAAATGCAGTTTCCGCATTGCCAACGAATAGTTCATTGGAAAAAAGAGTGGATGCTCTTACTAAACAAGTTGAAGCTTTATCTCGAGGGCGATTTCGTTCAAAAAGCCGTGCGCGTAACGTTCAACAGTCGCGTAGAGAAGATCCATCCTCTAGTAACAAGGATAAGCCATATTGCTGGTACCATTATAAATTTGGGGACAAAGCCATGAAATGTGTTAAGCCATGTACATTCCCCAATACAAATTCGGGAAACCACTAGGCTCCTCGTCCAGGGTGACAGACGGGGATGGCCAAGAAATTTGTCGCCTTTTTCTTCAGGACAATTTTTCCAATTTAAAGTTTCTTGTCGATACAGGCGCTGACGTTTCTGTATTTCCTGCCAGTTCGTCTCAACTTGAACAACAAATATCACCATTGAAATTATTTGCTGCAAACCAATCGCCAATTAAAACTTGTGGAGAGAAAACTATTACATTAAATTTAGGCCTGAAGAGAAACTTTCGGTGGACTTTTATTCTGGCTGATGTTTCAAAGCCAATAATCGGTTCCGATTTCTTGAGCCATTTTGGATTATTAGTGGACGTTAAACATAATCGACTAATTGATAATTATACTCAGTCTCAATGCAAGGGTTCTTTATGTACAGAAGTCGTTCCTGTTACAATAAAATCTATCCAAGGGGACTCATATTTTTCTTCATTGATACGTAAATTTTCTGATTTGACAGAACCTCCATCTTTTACGGAAGGTGTTAAACATTCGGTCAAGCATCATATCCAAACAAAGGGACCTCCAGTATTTGCTAAAGCTCGCAGGTTATCGCCGGAAAAATTGGAAATAGTTAAAAGAGAATTTGAAAAAATGGTTAAGCAAGGAATATGTAGACCGTCAAGAAGTTCGTGGGCGAGTCCTCTACATCTGGTAATGAAATCAAATGGAGAGTGGCGTCCATGTGGGGATTATCGCCGATTAAATTCGGTAACTGTTCCTGATCGTTATCCCGTCCCTCATATCCATGACTTTGGTTATATGCTTAGTGGTAAGGTTATGTTCAGCAAGGTTGACCTGGTTAAAGCTTACCATCAGATACCTGTTGAAAGTAGTGATGTTGAGAAGACCGCTATTATAACGCCGATAGGTTTGTTTGAATTTCCATGCATGACGTTTGGCCTGTGTAATGCTGCGCAAACTTTTCAACGGTTTATCAATGAGGTGTTAAAGGGCCTGGACTTTTGCTACGCGTACATTGATGACATACTCATTGCATCAACAACACTAGAGGAACATAGGCAGCACATGAATATTTTATTCGAAAGACTTCGTAACTACGGTATAAAAATTAATGCATCTAAATCTGTTTTTGGTGTTTCAGAACTCAAGTTTCTTGGTTACCTGGTTACACGTGAGGGATTGAAACCTCTACCTGAACGTGTAGAGGCTATTGCCAACTATAAGAAGCCAATCACTGTCAAAGAGATGAGACGGTTTTTGGGTATGATAAATTTTTATAGACGTTTCATGCCCGATGCAGCACAACAACAAGCTGTTCTTCATGAGTTACATTCTGGGTGCAAGAAAAGTGACAATCGAAAGATTGATTGGACTGGTGACCTAGAAGAAGCTTTTCAGAAATGCAAACAACAACTTGCAGAGGCCACCCTTTTGTCATATCCATCGATAGATGCTCCCACATCGCTTTGGGTAGATGCTTCTGATACCGGCATGGGAGGTGTACTTCAGCAACAAAATAATGGTGAGTGGAAGCCAATTGCATTTTACTCGAAATCGTTGAACAAAGCTCAAACTAAGTATTGTGCTTATGACCGAGAGCTCTTAGCGGCATATTCTGCCTTAAAACATTTTCAATATTTTTTGGAAGGACGTGAGTTCACAATATATACTGATCACAAACCATTGATTTTTGCATTTAAGCAAAAACCAGAAAAAGCTTCTCCTCGGCAACTGAGACATTTGGACTTTATAAGTCAATATACCGTCGACATTCGGTATGTCCCTGGAAAGTATAATGTAGTCGCCGATGCATTATCCCGCCTTAATGCTGTCTCAATACCATCACCTCTAAATTATGAATTGCTTTCAAAAGAACAGCAGAACGATGAGGAACTGCAGTCGTTATTAAAGTCTCCTAGAGGATTGTTGTTAAAGCAAATGAAGTTACCCGAGGCTGATGGGCACATTTATTGTGATGTGTCATCCACAAATGTACGACCTTACGTTACCCCAACTTTTCGAAGACCGCTGTTTGATTATTTGCATGGCCTTTCGCATCCAGGAGTGAACAAAACATTGGAGCTTGTAAAAAATCGCTTTGTGTGGTCCTCAATTTCAAAAGATGTTCGTAACTGGACTACATGTTGTATTTCGTGCCAATCATCAAAAGTTCAACGCCATGTTAAAAGTCCTATTGGTAATTTTGAGTTGCCTAGTCAACGCCTCAAGAGTATAAGTATTGACATTGTTGGTCCTCTGCCGTTGTGTAAAAGTTATAGGTATGTTCTGACTTGTATTGACAGATTTACTAGATGGACAGAAGCAATACCACTTGAGGACATAACGGCAGAATCAGTTGCCACAGCTTTCCTACATGGTTGGATTTCCCGTTATGGCGTTCCTATACGGATTACAACTGATCAGGGAAGGCAGTTTGAATGCTCACTATTTCGCGAATTTACAAAGGTTCTTGGAATTAAAACGTGTCATACAACTCCATATCACCCACAAGCAAATGGCCTTATAGAAAGATGGCATCGTTCTTTGAAGGCAGCGCTGAAATGTTGTGAAAACCAAAACTGGGTTGATAATTTGCCTTTAGTCCTAATGAGCTTACGGACAACAGTTATTCAAGAAATTGGATTTTCTCCTGCAGAAATGGTATATGGGGCGAATTTGCGTTTGCCTGGCGAATTTTTTGATGGTTATGAAGTACCAGGTGCAAGTAATGAATGGGTAAAACAATTTTGTGAAAATATGGAAACGCTTAAGGCTACACCTGCGCTGCGTCATTGTACAGAGAACAATTTTGTACCAAATTCGTTAAAAAATTGCACCCATGTTTTTGTAAGACATGACGCTGTTAGAAAACCTTTACAGCGCCCTTATGATGGTCCCTACCAAGTGATTAGCCGTAACGAGAAAATTTTTAAAATTTTGATAACTGGAAAAGAGAAAGTAATATCAATTGACCGTCTCAAGCCAGCTTACATTTTTCAGGAAGGGACAAAAGGATTATCAAACACTCGTCCTAAAGAAGCTTCTGAATATGATGGGCATAATAGTAAGGTAACCAAGCTTCGTTCTGGTCGTAGGGTTACATTCGCTCTACCTTAAATTATCGTTCTCACTAGGGGAGGGGTACTGTGGTGAACTTATTTCGTAGTACATATTATAAATTAATTACTTAAAATACTTACTTTGTAAAAAACTACTTTGTTGTTTTAAAATATTTTCATCATATAAGCATTGATTTTCAAGTTTAATTTTTCTTTGATTTTTAAGATATTTTTTTCATTCTCGTTAAAATTTTTGAATTAATAAAATCATTTTATTTTTGTAAAAAATTATTATCTTTTATTAATTGGAATTTAGTGCTTGAGCTAAATTAGTTTTATTTGACTTCAATAATCGCTAAAACTTTATACACTACCAGACTATTATCTAAAAAAAAAGGCTTTATAAAATACATAACTGAAATTTGGCCCATAGAATTTTTTTTTATTTATTTATTAAGGGTTCCAAAAACAATTACATATTTTTTTCTTACCTAATTAACCGAGCAATAGTAATTTAGACCTTCAGACCATTGGAGTGACGAACAAGTTCTCTGGCGGGAATCGGTGCTCTGAAAATGATACCGTTTTTATGTTTCTCGGTGTGCTTTCGGCAATTACAAATTACTCCAAAAAATACAAAAACGGAAAACCACAATATTACACGTGTGATTGAAAAATGCACAAGTGATTTGAAATCAAGTGATTTGAACTAAAGTGATTTTTAGAACAGGCCTTATAACCGTTGTTTTTTTTAAGAAAATTTATTTTTGTTTAAAATAAAACTGCCCATAGGATTTTTCAGCAGTGGGCTCTATATGGGATCAATAAATTATTAAACAATTTTTTATAAAAACGGACGTTAGTTTAAAAACTGGTTGCGGTTTAGACCTGTGTTAAATTATTGGCCGACAATCGGAAAGTTCTATGCTTTTATTTCTAGTCATATACAACTTATTACTTATTACAGTCAAATGTCATGATTCGTAACAGTTTTGTGCAAACTTTAATTATTTTCAGGAGGGGGACTTATATTGGATCCATGATAAATTAAGCATCAATGATCACACAATTTTGCAGACAGATTTCTGGTATTAAAAACACTAAGTTAAAGAAGATTTCAATACAGAAGCAAAATTTGATTTATACGTTTTAAAATCCATTTCAGAAGGCTACTTTATATGGAGCCTATGTTAAATTACACAGAAAAAAAATAACAAAAGTTATTAAGTAATAAAAGATAATTTTTTAATGTTTTTAACATTTATTTAAACTAACATGTTTGTAAATTGTTATATAAACAATTTGAATTATTTGTAGAAAATTAATATGTATGTTCATTAGGGAGATAACCAAATCTTGGCCCAAGCACGAAGCTAACGCGAATGTTGTGTTATAGACGAAAAAAAAAATGTTTCGGGTCATTTTTGAATAAAAACCTCACCCACAAAAACGAGTTTTTAAAATCTCCCAAGAAAAAGAAAAAGGATGTATTAAAATATTTTTAATTATTAAAAGTAATAAACATAAAAAAATGTAAGTTTATAATAATTCCTTTTTTATATTTTTTTTAAAGTAAAACAGCTGTTTTTTTCCACTTACCCCAAATTTAAATACAGATTCGAGCAGGATTGATAAATTTTGTAAAAAAAAAGCTATTTGCATTTTTAGGATAAATAAAAAAAATAAAAAATCTAATTTCTAAACGTTGCCGCGTTTTGTGGGTGAACTTTTTTGACAACCGCGAAAACTTAATACCATTTTTTTAATAATTTTAATGGCCTATTCGACTATGCTATTGCGATTTTATTATTTGCAAAAAATTTCAGAAAGTAATAACCCAAATGGTCATATTATATCAAAGAAAACATTAATGTGTGTTAAAAAGTAAAAAAAAAAATAAAATAAAATAAATTAAATTTATTTTCAATTAAAGATCTTTAAAAGAATAAAAGATGTGATGATTGTTCTGAAATTTTATCAATATATATGGTAAGTAAAGTTAATTTTTATTACTAATTAAATAAATCGAAATAAAAGATGAATTTAAAAGTTTTTTTTTATTAATTTATTTTAGTAAAATTTATTGAAAATCACATCAAAACAACCATTGTAACTTATTTAAGCAGCAAATAAAGGCCTGGATTGCTCTATGAGGTTCCAACATCAACAAAAAAACGGATTCTTGACAAAATTAACATTTTTTTTTTAAAAATCTAGAATTTATAACAGACCCGTTAACATTTCTTTTTGAAAAATTAAAAATTAACTTTACTTACCATATAGATTGATAAAATTTCAGAACAATCACCACATCGTTTATTCTTTTAAAGATTTTTAAATGAAAAAAATATTTTTAATTTTTTATTTTATGTTTTTAACGTTTTGACATATAATAATTTGTTCTATGATATAATAGGTGTGTTCATTTACTTTACTAGCAGAAACTTGCAACGAGAGAGTAAATTTTAAATTTACAAAATTTTTCTCCCAATTACTCAACAAAATTAAAAAGTAAATGAACACTTTACCAGCAAAAACTAGCACGTTAGGCAGATTGACACTATTTAGTTATAAGTTACGAGATCATTTCTTAATAAATTCAATTATTTTGAACTATTTGCGCAAGAATATTGTTTTTAAATTTTGAAAAAATAAATATTTTATGTTACTGAAAAACTTTTAATTTAAACAGTATTAAAATCTTATTTGTTTTATAAACAAAAACATGAAACAGGTGGTCGAATAATTATTGCCAGTAAAAATTTTACTATCAGAAATTTAAAAAAAAAACTTTTTGTCTCTGAAATTTCTATGCTATTTTTTCAATCTCTTGGTGAAAGTTTTTCGGGTACGTGAACCAGGGGTGGCATTGAGAATTTTATAATTGTACTAACAACCTTTTTTGACCTTAATTGCACTAAAAGGTTTTTTTTAGTTCAAAATAACTTTATTCATGTTTATAAAAATACCACAAAAATTTATTATAAGTCTTATTTGTATATAGTATCAAAACAATTAAATTTTTTATATAAACTACTAGCTTTTACACGTGACTTCGTTCACTTAACATTTTAAAAAATGTTTGAGCACTCGATACTCCTGAGCAATCGGCATTGCACTGTCCATACTAAAAGCTCTAAATATGTATATTCCGGCCACTGGACGATATAAGCCAAATTAATCAGAGAGATAAAAAAGTACCAAAAATACATTTTTTTCTTGTTTGTATTATTAAAATTGCACTATATTTTAATCTGGGCCATATACTATCACTATACCAAATTTTTCGAAAGGAGAAAAAGTACCAACAGTAGAAGAATATCAGCGTTTTCTGTATGTTAATGTAGGCTATAATATGTATGTTTATACAATTTATGGAAAAAGTACCTTTTGTCCCGTTTTTACACCTCAAAAGTACCAATTTTCTCCCTTCAAATTAACCCATATATTAATCTGGACCATATGCAATCTGCATACCAAATTTATCAAAAAGAGAAAAAGTACCAAAGTAACAATTTCACCAATTTAATTCTTAAAAAGTATCCTATACTTGAAACTGGGCCATATGCTCTCCGTCAACCAAATTTCATCCAAATCCATTAAGCGAGTTTCGCGTAATTTATCCGCAAACTAGCAAGCATCTAACTGTCCAAGCATACAAGCTTTCACATTTATAATATTAGTAGGATAAATAATAATAAAAAATTTGGACTAGAAGGAGTTATTGCTAAAAAGAATGTACGTTCTGGTTTTCAATTAGATTTTGACAGCAGAATTAAAATTTTTATAATAAGTTTTTTTAGTATATAAACATCATAACAATTGCAAGTTTGTTAGTTCAATAAGACCTTTGTCTGTTTCTCTCTTTGGTTTTGATAACATTTTGGTAAGAAAAGATTCTTTCCACATTTACAGATGAATGTCGAATTGTCGAATCCCACTATTTTCGAGATTTCTGGAAACATTAACTTATGTGCCTCATTCTTTATTTGCCTGATTTATTTCTTTATTTTATTTTAGTATTTCAATGTCAGCAAGATCTCTAAATATGAATGAAATTATGATTTGCCATATGAAATTACTAATTACTATGAAAATTCCTTAATTGAACTATTAATTAGCCATTGGTGTACCATTGTACTTTTCAAGTTTAAATAGTACCACAAAATACCAATTTTTCCATCCCTGACGTAAACAGTTACTAGTAACAATTTTTGAAAAAAAACAATCATTTTCTGTAATTGAACACACCTTATATGTACATATTAATTTTCTACAAATAAAAAAAATTATTAACACAACAATTTACAAACAGGTTAATTAAAAAATGTTAAAAACTTTAAAAATATTTAAAAAATGTCCTTTTATTACTTAATTACTTTTGTTTTGTTTTCTGTGCATTAAAAATCTGAAAATTTTCTTTTTTTAACTTTAACGCCTATTACGAATAGGTTAATCGCTACTCGAGAACTCCTGCCTATTTTAGGGGTAGTTCAGTGCAATTTAAGATATTACATTTAGTTGATACAAATTTAAAAGTGTCTTCAATTTTACCCAGCATAGTGACATTTTTCTGTCTCCTCCTAAAGGGTTAATCAAATCTGTTCTGTCAGGTGTCCTGACCATCAAATTCTGTCTTTATTTACAAGTTGCATATATTCTTATGTTAAAATTTTACCTTAAGATAACTTTTTTCATTCCTTTTTTCTAGAATAAAATATTTAAAGTTTTGCTAGCGACATCGCATTCGCATATGTAGCTCTTAAGTTGTTTTCATCGAAAATAACCAAAAAAAAAAAAAAAAAAAAAAAAGCTGAAAGCTTCAAAAAACGGACGCCAACAATTATTTTAAAACAAAGTGCTTGTTTTTTCGAGCAGTACAGCCATGTTCACAAAATATCTGTTCGAAGCGAGTGTTAAACAATTTATGTAACACCAAATGACATATTTTAAAGCTTTTGCTAAAAGTTGCCTTAAAGCGACAAATACTGCACTGTTTTTAATGTTTTTTTTTTCTCTCATTTCTCGAATTTGAGGTTTCTCAATGGTAAGTGTGTCCTGTCCAGTACCTGGCAGAAACAAACAATATATGAGTATTTTTTAGTTTAAAATACTTCTTGTTTGTTTTTTTTTTGTCTTTCTTAGCCAAATGTGGAGGTGCATAATGTTTATTACAATCACATACAACAACTTGCCTCAGATGCATTTAGGACGAAGAAAAAAAACTATTCTATCTGGTGAAAGAAATAACAAAAAAAATTAGTTAAAGATTATTCCAAGGTAGTAGAGGCTTTTAAGACCCCTATTTCATTTAAATATTAAAAATAAATGCAATAAGACAGAGATGAATGTGGCGAATATGTAAAAAGTATTCTTAAAAAAACATTAAATAATACATTAGTTCTTTCAAAAGATTTTGTTTTAGGAGATATTGCTCAGCAAATATTATGCTGAACATACCCACTGTAGTGTCTGCCAAAAAATAAACAACGTTAAATAATTTGCCTTACTTTATTTAGATGCTGCTTGCTGCCGTTACTGCTGTTGTTGCCGTTTCCACTTATTGTGTCTCTCTGGTCAATGTTGCTGCTGAAAGCCAAAAAGGTGACCTAATGTTTATGTGACATGTTTCTACGAGTTGCAGTTTGTTTTGTTGATTTTTTTTTTTTGCTTCATCTTTATGTTGCTCCTTCCTTCAGTCTTTGGTGTTCCATCTTTTTTCTGTGCACTTATTTCTTTTTTGTTTTACTGCGCAAATGTTAGCTGTTAAATAAGATATCATGTTAAATTACGAGCTAGATGTGTTTGGGGTTTTTTTTCTGTTTGCCCCTCTGTAAATGTGGCACCACAATTTTATTACATGTTAAGTGTATGTTTTTGTTATGTTTTCTTCAATCTTTAAAAGTTTGATGTGTAAGACTAAAGAAAAACTTCACACACACATTTTCATATTTACATGAATATTTTTTGCAAATACCCAGCGGAAAAATTCAAAAGGCCTTTTTACTTCAGGCCTTTTTAAAGTTCTGTTTGAAATTTTTTTTTATTTAATTACCATTCTTATCTAACTGCTAAAGAATGCCATATAGAAGGACTCGGCTGTTCTGTATAAAAGACAAATACACACTCCACATTTTCTTCCATGAGAAGTGAGAAGAGAAAGAGTACCATTTTTGGTTTTGCTTTTTTTTTTTTTTTTGTTGCCAAAGCAAGATAATAATTTTTTTTTTTTATCCAGGTGCTATTCTAATGTAACTGCCAAAGAAACGAGAGTGGAAGGCCTACCCCTTAATAACAACGTGTGTAAAAAAGATATGAGTATGGAATAGAGCGAGCAGGCCTTGTATATCCAAAAGAAAGAGTACAGAGGCCTTCTAGAAGGCATTCGTACTGCTTTTTTTCCGCTGGGTAGTGCTAATATATGTATTCCTTTTTGGTTAGTTGCAGGAAATTTCATTAATTACAAGAAAAAAATTTTCATTGAGTTGGTCCTTTATATGATGTCAAAAATTTGATTGTTTTTCAATCAGATAAGATATGTCGATAAGGGGTGATATAAGGCCAGACATAAAAAAATGTTCCAAGACATTTACTATAGTTTTTGTACCCACTCAAAAATATTGAAGAGGGTATTATGGTGTCCATGCAATTTGGAACTAATTTGATGACATTTGGTACATAGGTTCCAATTGTCACAAGGACCTTGTCTATTAAAAATTATGAGAATCAGTCCATAAATTCCTATAGCCTCCACACAAGCTTCTTTCCGGAATAGAGCCTTGGATTATGGTGACAATCCATCCTATATTGTTGGTATTTAGGTTAATTTTGTTCCGGACTTATTTTATGGTAACTAAACCACACAAATACTACTCCCGAAAATTGCTTTTTATGGCATGGCTTCCTTATAAATGTTGGTATTGACATACAAATCGGCGACAATAACTTTTACGATAGCTACAATTACAAATTGCTGTGCGGGTAGGTACAAAATTAACCATAGGTAACATGTAAACCCACTTTCTAAAATAACTTATAGAAAACGAATCTTATATAGATAAAGATTTCTTAATAATATTCGGCACATGGAACTCTTATATAAATCTTAACCTCATAATATAATTTTGTTCTGGTGGGTCAAGGATTGCTCTTGGGTCCCAAATAGGGTATACTCTCGAAAATTTGTTTTTTTATATTGTGGTGAAGGGTATTATATGGCCGGACTTGTCTGACTATACTTTCTTAATTGTTTTTTATTACGATTAAAAATATAGTCTAACGGGTCGAGTATCATCCACTTATGTAAACTGGGACTGAAATTAGCGAATGGAGTTGGCAATAGTGGTTTCATTAAGTCGATTATGTGCACTAGAGTGGTTCGGTCCCCATACAAATAAAAAGATTTTTCTTTGATATAAAAGTTCATTCCGAATGATGCAATTTTCTTTTTTTTTGTATGTTGATCTTCCTCGTTTAATGTAATATGTATGTGTAAAAGAAAAATTGGGCGTACTTTTAAAGGTGTGGCATAAAAGTGAACATATTAAAATCTAGGCATACTAAGTATAAGAATGGCTTCCTTGCAACGTGCAACAAATTGGACATTAGGGGGGAACGATCCGAAATGGCATCAGTGGCGCCCAGAATTTGATGTCGGATTAAAAAGTCCTCAAAGCCAAAATGAAGCCATAGACATGCCATGGAGAACATTATGCAATATGTTATGATCGGACTTTAAATGGCGGCGCAGTATAAAAAAACTAAAAGGGCGATATCCAGAGGCGTGGAAAAAAATTTTTCAAAATTTTTCTGGAATCCTTTTCACCTAATCTTTTATCCTAGGGGGTGACTGGCTCAAT
This sequence comes from Pollenia amentaria, assembly GCA_943735925.1. NCBI lineage: Eukaryota > Metazoa > Arthropoda > Insecta > Diptera > Polleniidae > Pollenia > Pollenia amentaria. The sequence continues at coordinate 176,703,496 of OX031007.1, read as the reverse complement.
TTTTTTTTCGAAAGAAAACATTTCTCTGTGAACGCTTATTTTCGTAATACATCTAAACAATTTTAAGTCGCTGTTATGGCGTGAGTCTTTCCATGACGATACTGAATAAAAATGACAAGGCAGTTTTATATGAGTCACGCGTGATCTGTGAAAAAATCATATTGAAGTCCAAACCTTACGATGAATCACGACGATTCTGCACGCTTGTGAAGTAAACAATTGTTGAAGTATGGATTAAAAAACAAATTAAAAACAATATTATAATTCCCGCAAAGAACACAAACTAACACTTGTTATATTCAACATTACATTAATCGATTTTTTTCAATATTTTACCATAAAAAGTTCAATATTCAAATATGGTTGTCTAGGAGAATATTGTGTTTAGAATAATTTGGCTACAATTATAGGTATTATAAATTTTAAGTAAATTATGTTTAAAAATAGCAAAGTTATAGTTCTCTTATGGCCAATTTTCAGGATTGATATTAAAACACATGTATGCTTAAAATCGAATTTATTACAAAATTCCTTTATTCACTAAACATTTAAATGAAACTCAGCAACAGGCAAAGCAATAATAGTCAGCTGTTTTTTGTGCCCACCTGATAAACACAGTAAATAGTTTTTATCAATTAAAAAAATTGTTTAAAAAGTATTTCAATTTAATTAATGTGAGAATTGAATCAATTATTTTTTAGTTAAAAGAAAATTAAAAATATAATTTTGATTTAAATAATATTTAAGTTGTTTTGAAATAAATTTTTAATAAAAATATTAATTAAATATCAAAAAATATTAATTGATTATTTCGTTTAAAATAAAATAATTTTAACTTGTAGAATTGCTGTTGGGTATTTTTTTCTCCAATTAAAGCATTAATCAAATATAAAATCGGTTTTAATTAAAAATTTAATCAAGTTAATTAAACGTTTAATGAAGTGAATTAACCGTTTAACCAAGTGTTTGAAACGTTTAATTTATACTATTTATTAGTTTACTGGTGCAATTTTAATTAATTTTTTAATTATTATCTTTTTTAATTTATTAATTATTTAATGGCAGTTAATTTTTATTTTTATTTATATACAATCTATTTCACTGTCAATCAAAGGGAAGCTTAAATAGGTAGAATATAACATGTAACAGAAATAAAACAAGTTCAATAAAATTACAACTTAATTCAAAAACACATTTGACAGATGTCTGAAATCAATAACCATAAAATATTATTTACCATATTTTACTTAATATTGACCATATTATTGTTAATTTTGACTATATCATTGATAATCAAATGGATCAAATTATGGATTAGTTGCATATAACGAATATATTTTTCAATATTATTGTTCATTTTAACGTTTTTAATGTTAATTATTAATGTTAATTATTACCATATTTTAATCAAAATTAACCATAATATGATAAAGAACAAATTCTCGATAATATGGTCCAATGAACCATAACATGGTAAGAATTAACCATAATATGGTCACGTACAAACAAACTTTATTATATTCCAATCATAGTAAGATGTTTTTAGATTGTGATTACCCTCAAAAAGATTATTTTTTTGCGTGTACTTATCTTTCTTCAACAAAGTCCCTAATACTAGTATTTCTGTCATTTTTCCTGTCATATAAACATTCAACATGGATCAATTATAATCAAGTACCCGTATCATTTGTATTATTCCATTTTCAAACAACAACAAAAATGACATACGCCCATTGTTGATGCAAGCAAAGGAAAAAATTTCTCTTTTCTTTTTTATAACTCTACATCTTTTTTCTTTCTAAATACCATTTTTCCCCTAACCAAACAATGTTCGCTAGAAGAAGAAGAAAAAGAAGAAAAAATAGACCTACATGTTTGTTGATTTAAAACTCTTAAATGTTTATTACTTTAAGATTAATTGCATTTTAAGTTAAAGAAATTATAATCGAATAATGGTTAAAGAAAACAACATAGACAGTCAAATAAATTGCATTGCACTTGATTGATTAATAGATGATGTCTTTAACGATTCAATGAATATGTATGAGATGAAAAAGAGTTGAATGAAGTTGGGTGAATTGAATGCCTCCTGGAGTGTGACTTATAAATGTATACAGATAAAATACAAACATGAGTATGTAAATTTGTTGTTTGTAACAAATTCTAATTTCATTTGTACACAGAAAAAGTCTGCATTTTGGTTCCGTTTAGTTGAATTTAAATGTTGTTAACTTGTAACCCAAAAAAAAGCACAAATTCATGGTAAAAGTAACTGCAGTGTAACCAATTACTTAAATGATTACAATAAAATTTCATTTAGTATGGCAACCAACCTTTTTTTATTTTATTGTTGTTGTGTTTGTTAACCAAAAGGAAGGTGGTTCCAAAAGCCTACACTTTAATACTAATAGGTAGGAATTATTTTATTCGCCTAATGGGACCTGTATTTAAGATAAATACAAGTATGTAGTATGTATGTGTTTTATTGTTTTCATTTTAATTCACAGCAATGATAGACACAGAAAACTTGGAGGATTTTTGACAACTAGGAATATATCTACACCAGAAATTACAGGCATGTGCCTTTATTGGTACATTTTATACTTTATTCTTTTTGCGATACTACCAAGATTTTTTTTATATCAAGAATTAGCCGTTTTTAATAACTATCGAGAACAATTCGTTGGGACTTGTGAACAATTCTGAACATTCTGCCACAATTTTTATAGATATCATCAGGTCAGTCAGATGTGGCGATCTCTCGCTGAACGTGACGATTTTTAAACTTTTCTGGGGATGAAATTTTTTGCTTGACGACATGGCGATTTTTTGACGAAATTTCGAAAAAAAATTCTATAATTTTTTTTAAGATTTAAAAACGGGCTTCAAAGTGGGAACTCGCCATATAAAATTCAAGTCTTCCTTAAGCGATATGGTCAGCGAAACTTTTACGTTTCTCCCTTACAAGCCTGCTTCGTTGGAAGCACCATTTCTTATTGGGAAGGTGCATGTATAAAATGTTTTGCCAACCCTGTAATAATGCTATTTGTTATTTGACGATAACTAAACACAAGTTATCAAAAAGTGGAATGCCCTTTTTTCAAAAGCTAACAAAATGTTTGTCTACAAAATTTCAAAAAAATAATTTAAATTTTGTTTATTGCACCAACAACAAAATGAATGACGAAATTCCAGTTTGCTCGAAAACAGTTTAATGTAAGTAAAAATTAGATTTAAAATAACGTTATTTGCTAACGGGTGTGCGCTTAGGTGAAAATTTAAATATAATTAACGTTTAATCCCTATTAGATGCCGAGGTTGAATCAAATAAGTGATTTATTGTAATTTCTACACATATGTATAATGGATGCCTATCCATATTTTAACATTTTCCTTTAACAATGTTTTAAAATACTCAAACATTTTCTTTTGTTTTTTTGTCATCAAAAATGTCAAGATTAAAATACCGTTGCCGATTTATCGACACCAAGTTTTACAGATTTTTTGATGTGAAGACTTTTTATTAGAACAATTTTATAACACTAAATCCACTTAGATTTTATTTAACTGGCAAATTAACATTAACAACGTAGTGCTTTCTTATGTCTCTCTATAAAATAATAGAAAAATAACTTTAACTTTTTCTGAACTGATATGAAGCGATGTTTTCCCAAATTCGTCTATTAGCCCTATATATAAACAGGATTGACCTGTTTTACAGGGCTTTATCAACACTTATGCCAAGTTTTATTTGTTTAAAATAAAACATGCCACCCTTTAGAGAGCAAAATGTTTTTAAGAAACAAACACCAACAAAACACCTTTTTCAGTAGAAAAGAAAACACCATTAGAAATATTTTCCATATCAAAAGTTATTATTTGTTCAAGTATTATTATATACACACAGTTTATCGAGTGAATATAATTTTCTTATTATTCAACGGATCTTTACCGAACAACTAGTAAATTTTCAATTTATCTTGAAAAATAAGCTGAATCGTTTTCGATTGCATATGGGTACTTCCATATCAAATCGGCCAAGAGGGGGACCCGACCCTTTTCGATTTTAATGACATTTAGTGAGAAGGTTAATTTAATTCTATAAGCATATATCAACGAAAAAAATTAAAAATTTTTTTTTTTCAAAAGTTATGTCATATCAAAAATGTCATATTTTCGCCGATTTAGCCGAATGTGTTAAGTTTATTTTTTTAAATATCTCGTATAATATCTTGTATTGTTTCTGTTTTCCCACAACAATAAATTTCACTGTTTTAATCATAAATAAAGATTGGGATTATTAGCATATCATTAATAAATGAGTTAATTAATAATACATATTTCATTCCCGAAAATAACTTTTGATAATAAATTTGCATGTGCCCGGCAAATAAAGAGCTGAAATGGCAAGCTGCTTTATTAAGCAATTTGTTTTTTTTAATTTTTTTTTTTTCTATCCTCTTATAACTACAAATCGTGATAGAAAAAAACCAGCCAATTGTATGGGAATGTAAGAAAGAAAAATTCACTGTTTATTGTTGTGGCTTTGTTGAAGCTTTGATATTGTTACAAGTAAGACCTGAGTGTTTAAAATTCTTATTCACTTTATGGTCTTACTTGTATAATATTTTTAGCTTTTCTAAAGTATTTGGAAAAAGTTTCCTGACGAGCTGGCCTAAGCAACCAGCGAAATGCGCATAGAAACTAGCTTTCCCACAACAATAAATTTCAGTGTATTAATCATAAATAAAGATTGGGATTATTAGCACATCATTAATAAATGAATTAATTAATCTCGAAAACTGCTTTACATACGAAGAAGATTTGTAGGTCATTTTAAAGAGAACACTTGGGGCTACAAACAATATATCGATTTTTTTCTTATTTTGAAAAAATTTAATATCTGCAGCAAAATATTAAATTTTAAAAATGGACCAAGTCGAAAACCTTATGTTTTTGGCTAATTTTTTCATTTTATACCTCAAACTGTTCTTTTAAAATCCTGAAACTTTGAAGGAGGTGTTTTTTATTTTAGAAGATATCGTCGGTCACAGTTTGACAACTCTTAACTCACTTTTAAATTTTTTGAAATTGTCAACTCGTATTATCTATTTTAATTTTTTTTTAATCTGAAATTATTTCAATACCTTTGTTTTCTTTACACCATCTTACAATAAATATCTCCTACTAATTTTGGTTTTTTTATTTACTTCCAACACGGCTTAGTAACGGAGTAATAACGTTTTTTTTTTTTTGGCTCCTGAAAAGTACAAAAAAACATGTTAAGAGTTGTCAACCTGTGACCGACGATATGCTTTTTTTTCTTCGCAACGTTTAAAAAAATAATCTTATAATAATTTATTTATTTATTTATTTATTGAATAGCAGAATTTTAAATTTGTTATGACTAAAATGTATAATTGCACAGAATTGGCCGAGCCTTATATCTAAAGTATTATTATGAAATATATTAATCTAAGAGTTATCATTTTAAATTATTATTTGGACTGAAGGAAAACTATTAACAAAAACCTTCAATAAGAGAAAAATCTTATAATAAAATTTTAATATTGTAATTTTGAGCAATAAGTATTTATTAACGACTTGTTTGTTTTAAGGTGTTTGAAAAAAAGTAACAACATGGAAAAAATTGCATTTGGTTATTTGTTGCATTTTTTGTTGGAGCTCAATGTGGCCACTTTTAAAGAAAATTACACAAAATTTCATTCAAATCGAAATGGTCGATTTGACATGGAATTACCCATATGAAATTGAATTTTAAAAATTTTAACAATAATAATACTTCCATTGGTATTATGTACCATATAATTCCCTAGGTATCCAGCGTATTTTTCAATGTGGTGTACAGAACGAAAATAAGTTTTGTATAATTTTTGTCTTGATTTTTAACAAACAAATTAAAATTAAAATTGTTAAAAATATTCCTTAGAATATTTGAAAAAAAGGTATAATATTCACTTAACATTTTTAAAAACCCTGATTTTATAAAGAATTGAAAACGAATCTGGGTAAGAAGTAAACTTTAAGAAATAATTCACGTAATGGAATTGTTTAGAAAACTATGTGGACTTGAAATATTGGATATAAGGTATTTTCTGGGACGTAGTCTATGACATATATCCTTTACTAAATTTATTGTCGAACGTTACATTATGTATGTTACTTTATGAAAATCGAATAAAAATTTTACCTTATTCTGACTTACTATTTTAAAATAGAAAATCATGCTTATAAAAGGAGTATAATTATATGGGAGCTATTGCTAATTGTGGACTGATTTTATTTCAATATCAATTTTTCTGAATTTGATTTCAATATCGACATAATTGAAATATTAATTTACACTAGGGCTTTATTCCTTAAGAAAATGTATTAATTGTCTGTAGAATCGCCTTATGCAATTAAAAACACATTTGTGGGATTCACAAGGTGTGCTATCAAGTCATAGTGTCATTATATCCTAATATTTTACATAAGCTTAAAAACAATTATTGTTGTGTTTCAAATAATATAGTTCTAAAATAATAGGACTTTTTATGCTGCGTTTATTGTTTTGTAGGGTAAAAATAGTATCTACATATCTCAATGCATTTTAAACGATAGAATATTTTTACATACTATTAAACGCTTTATCGTTATAAAGTCATTTATTTAGTTATAACAGAGCAATTCATAGTGAAATGCTTTCTTTCATTTGTTGAGAGATTTGTGACGTTTGATTTTTGTTGCTTTTAAATTTCCACAATACCAAACGAACTTTGGGGAATTTATTAGCAAACGCTTTGAAAAGGGGGTTAACGTTCCAAATGTTTTTCTTGGCAAGGGGATAAATAAGTTATTTTTTTCAATTTAAATAATAGTTTTACCTGAGTAATAAAAGTCAAAAAACTAGAAACTATAGAATTCAAAAAATGTTAACTGAAAGGTGGTCATTTTTGAAATACGAAATTATTTTTATAGTATTTTTAATGCATAAATCGTGCATTTTATTACTATAAATTAGAATTTTATTAAATAATTACAAATGGTATCATTGAAATGTAATTAACTTCTAGATAAAAAATTTGTTTTATGAAAATAATGATATAAAAGGCACGGATTCTGCGTGGATTTTATATTGAAGCCATAAGAAAATATCGAATATTTCCCCGAAAAAATGGATTAAGCGCCTTTTACAGTTGAAAGTTTAAAATACATTAATTAGTATTGTGGTTATTTTATTGAACTGTTAATGGTTTTTAATCCAAATTTAGATATTTTAATTAGGCTTAAGTTCATTGAATTTAATTTGCATTAAATTATTTTTATGAAGAAAGGAATTTTTACAACATGGAAGATTAATTAAAATTGTTATTGATAATTTTCATTCTTGACTGACCTGGGATTCGAAGCCAGGCTGTCTGGCGTGTGATTCGAACCCAGGCGGCTGGTTACCCTGACATGTTTCGACCTCAACCACTAGGTCTTCTCAAAGGGATTTGCCGTCTTACACTCGCAGCCATCGAAGACTGCTGACGTCAGTAGTCAAACATCAATCCTTAAACCAAATTGTATTTTAACCTTTGGTAGTCAAGAATGAAAATTATCAATAACAATTTTAATTAATCTTCCATGTTGTAAAAATTCCTTTCTTCATAAAAATAATTTAATGCAAATTAAATTCAATGAACTTAAGCCTAATTAAAATATCTAAATTTGGATTAAAAACCATTAACAGTTCAATAAAATAACCACAATACTAATTATTGTTAACAGCTAAGGCACGAGCTATGTTTACATTTGTCCTTCAAGTTGTGCTGAAAAAGGTCAACTAGAAAAAAAAAGAAAGACAAAAACAGGAAAAACAAAAAATGTACTTTGGACTTCAAGAAGAATTCTTGACAAAAGTACGAAAAAACAGAAGTAAGGAAAAACATGTGAGATCAATTAAAAATGGATAATCATTCAAAAAAGCAAATTTCGATCTACCAAAGGTTAAAATACAATTTGGTTTAAGGATTGATGTTTGACTACTGACGTCAGCAGTCTTCGATGGCTGCGAGTGTAAGACGGCAAATCCCTTTGAGAAGACCTAGTGGTTGAGGTCGAAACATGTCAGGGTAACCAGCCGCCTGGGTTCGAATCACACGCCAGACAGCCTGGCTTCGAATCCCAGGTCAGTCAAGAATGAAAATTATCAATAACAATTTTAATTAATCTTCCATGTTGTAAAAATTCCTTTCTTCATAAAAATAATTTAATGCAAATTAAATTCAATGAACTTAAGCCTAATTAAAATATCTAAATTTGGATTAAAAACCATTAACAGTTCAATAAAATAACCACAATACTAATTATTGTTAACAGCTAAGGCACGAGCTATGTTTACATTTGTCCTTCAAGTTGTGCTGAAAAAGGTCAACTAGAAAAAAAAGAAAGACAAAAACAGGAAAAACAAAAAATGTACTTTGGACTTCAAGAAGAATTCTTGACAAAAGTACGAAAAAACAGAAGTAAGGAAAAACATGTGAGATCAATTAAAAATGGATAATCATTCAAAAAAGCAAATTTCGATCTACCAAAGGTTAAAATACAATTTGGTTTAAGGATTGATGTTTGACTACTGACGTCAGCAGTCTTCGATGGCTGCGAGTGTAAGACGGCAAATCCCTTTGAGAAGACCTAGTGGTTGAGGTCGAAACATGTCAGGGTAACCAGCCGCCTGGGTTCGAATCACACGCCAGACAGCCTGGCTTCGAATCCCAGGTCAGTCAAGAATGAAAATTATCAATAACAATTTTAATTAATCTTCCATGTTGTAAAAATTCCTTTCTTCATAAAAATAATTTAATGCAAATTAAATTCAATGAACTTAAGCCTAATTAAAATATCTAAATTTGGATTAAAAACCATTAACAGTTCAATAAAATAACCACAATACTAATTATTGTTAACAGCTAAGGCACGAGCTATGTTTACATTTGTCCTTCAAGTTGTGCTGAAAAAGGTCAACTAGAAAAAAAAAGAAAGACAAAAACAGGAAAAACAAAAAATGTACTTTGGACTTCAAGAAGAATTCTTGACAAAAGTACGAAAAAACAGAAGTAAGGAAAAACATGTGAGATCAATTAAAAATGGATAATCATTCAAAAAAGCAAATTTCGATCTACCAAAGGTTAAAATACAATTTGGTTTAAGGATTGATGTTTGACTACTGACGTCAGCAGTCTTCGATGGCTGCGAGTGTAAGACGGCAAATCCCTTTGAGAAGACCTAGTGGTTGAGGTCGAAACATGTCAGGGTAACCAGCCGCCTGGGTTCGAATCACACGCCAGACAGCCTGGCTTCGAATCCCAGGTCAGTCAAGAATGAAAATTATCAATAACAATTTTAATTAATCTTCCATGTTGTAAAAATTCCTTTCTTCATAAAAATAATTTAATGCAAATTAAATTCAATGAACTTAAGCCTAATTAAAATATCTAAAGTTTAAAATACAATTACAAATTATATTCTAACTTAGTAAACCTAGCAATTGTAACTTTGACCTTCAGCCCGTTGTAGTTAGTGGAACAGACCGGAGTCTCTGGCGGTGATCAAACCCACAGCCCTCGCTCTAAAAGACTAGCCCACTACCAACTAGCCTACGGGGGCACCCTGATTGGTGTTTTTTATGCGCCAAATTGTAAATAATTTTCCCAAGTCTCTATGCCAATGCATAACCAGAGCTACAGTAATAAAATTGTCTATGTTTTAGCCCGAATTGACCCCGTGTGCCCATATGGACACAAAAATAAGATGTTGCTAACAGAGTCAGAAAACGCAAACAAATTTGTTTACGATATCGGTACCACCTATTTTTAAGTAGTTAAGCACCAGCGATTTTTTTGCGAAGATTCAGTTTAGTTGGTGAGTGCTTGAGAAAAACAGCGCGGCAATAAAAGTGTATAAATTCAAAAACAAACTTAATTAGGATATGAGATGAAGAAATAAGTATTGCTTAATACATGTTTATACATTATTTTTAATCATGAAAGTTTTGATGAATAATCCTTTCGAGCGTTACTAAATAAAACAAAGTTGCGGCTTTTTTTAATTTTTGTTGCTATGACGTACATATGTAAATTTTTAAAGAATTTTATAAATGTGTCCATATGGACACACGGGTTCAAAGGCAATAAAAATAAATATTCAACAATATATATATTTTTACTTTATTTAATTTATTTTTGAACGATTTAAAAGCAGACTGACGCTAGAAAAACTGAGTGTGCTCTATATTAAAAAGCTTGGAAGTGAAGATAAAGTTGGCGAAGCAATGTGCATTAGGGGTATAACCAAAAAAAAATACCTATCACAACGGGGTGGCCAGTGATGTATATATCAAGAATACAGTTTTTTTGAAATCAATTTGGATAAAAAACCTCCCCCCCCAAACCGTTTTTTCTAAAAGCTTCCAAAAAAAAAAAAAATAATATTTGAATTTTAGTTTTTTAAATACCAAACATACAGTCATGTACTATATATTTACTTCAGATACTAAAAATTATCTTTGTTGAAGGAAATAAACTTTAAGTTCAGAGTGCGTGTTGTTCTGCAATGTTGAAAAATATCTTGCACAAGTTTGATCCCACGTAGCGCGCAAATGTTACTTCGTTGTTGTTTGTGAATTTTAGAGTCTTCTCTCACCCAATGTTTAAGAAAGCATTCCCGAGCATGTGTAAATTGTTCCAGTGATTGCTTTAAGGATTCAAAATCAATTTCATTAAAGCAGTGGTCAGAAAACCAAACGTTATACCAGGCTCCACATATAATTTCGCATACTCTGTATAACTTTTCACGATATTTCGGAATGAGTATAAATGCTAGAGTTGCAAGTATTGCTCTTGAATTCCATCTTGCATTACTTAGCTTTAACTGTTTGGATGTAGTATAATTGGTGGTATAAGTCTTATTTGTGAAATAGCATAAAAATATAAATGAATGGTTTGTGTTTTTACAATAAGGATATTGTATTTTTAATAAGCAAAAAAAAAAAAAACCAAATACTAAACTTCAAAGAGATTTGGGGGGGAACTTTTTCATAATAGATTTTTATGGTCTATTTGGCATGGATAGGTATTTTTTGATAATTTAAAAAATTGTTCAAAAGTTATACCCCTAATGTGCATACAATTTTTTTTTATGCCTCCTCAAAATAAAAGTTATTTTAGTGGAAAAGATGGCGCTAAAATCGAACAAGAAGGTATTCCAGATGATGTATGCCCAAAACAACTAAAAGCTAATTTTGAAATTCTATTAAGAATTAGATTAAGGCCATCCACAACAGATGAGCTGTACAACTGTCAAGCTTCTTCCACGATTTTTCCTCAATAATTAACTATAACAAATTTATGCTTTTATGTATATCGAATGAATCAAAATGTATCCGTTTATAGAACATCATACAGAGGGTTGCGAGGCTTGGGGATTTATACCCAAAGTTTGGGATTTCATGCGAGCAAAAAGAACAGCGAAACTCATTTGGGGATTGGGAATTTTTTTGGGGATTTAAAAAAAAAATCGGGAATTTTTTGGCGATTCTAAAAATGTTTAATATATTTCCCTTTTTTTATTATTTACGCTTATTTTTCTTTGTTTCTTATATAAAATATCAAAAAAAACTTTTGTTATTATTCTTCTGTGTTAGAGCTTTAAAAAAGAAGAATTTAAAACAGAATCTAAAACCGTTGACAACACTTGAAGTTTTTGATTTTTTAAAAGACAACTTTCAAGCAAATATGTCTTCCCCCGAAAATAAGTAAATATGAAAGACCATATAATAAAGTTTGGGAAAAAGAATGCTGGGCTATTGGTACGTACTTATGATGCATCGAAGTATTAAATAAATGACGAATAAATGTATTTTTATTGTTGATTTAAAGAATGTCTAAAACCGTTTTAACAAGCTCCAAATTCTTATAAATTGGTTCATTCGTCTTCAAAAACAGCATATTGTTCTGCTTGTAATTCCTCTCTGGAATCGAATAGACCGAGTATTTTCAACAATGAACTTGGCTAAAACAAAGCTTCATAATAAAATGCAGTACGAACTTTAAGAGGCACTACTAAGATAAACATCTACCTCAATATCAACAATATATGTTGCAAAAATCTTATTCCAACTAACGAAATTATTAAAAAAAATTTAATGCTCAAACTATGTACATTAACAGTGAATATCAACACCTTGATGTTGAAACAGATATTTGTGAATTATTAATTTTTTGTAAAAGTGTTTTCATTTTAAAATATTCAATGTTAAAGTACAAAATATCTTAAATAGAAAAAAAACAAGAAGTAAGGAAGAACATGTAAATCAATTAAAATAGGTAATCATTCATTCAAAGCAAATTTCGATCTACCAAGGTAAAATACCATTTGGTTTAAAGATTGATGTTTGACTAATAACGTTATCCGTCGTCAATGGCGGCGAGAGCTAAACGGCAAACCCCACTGAAGAGATTGTGTGGTTACAATCGAAACTAGTCTGGGCAACCTGTCCGTGAAAACCTGGGTTCAACTCCCAGCTCAGTCAAGAATGAAAAATTATCAATTAATTTTAATTCATTTCATGTTGTAAAATTCCTGTCTTCATAAAAATAATTTAATGAAAATTAAATTCAATGAACTTAAGCCTGATTAAGATATCAAAATTTGGATTAAAAACCATTAACAGTTCAATAAAACAACCGCAATACTAATTATCTTAAATATATCTTATTCACTTACACAAATAATATTAAATAAAAAAATTATTTTTTACCAAAAATTTTTACTTGGCGATTTTTGGGGATTTTTTATTATAATTTTTCTTATTATTATTAAAAAAAAATTTTAAATTTTGTCAAAAAAAAAATATTAACTTTTTCAGCGTTTGTTTTTGATGGATAATACCGTTACCAGATGTCCAGAAAGAATATGTCACAAATTGGGTTGAAAAGAAAAAATTTATTTTTATATCTGCAAATCAAATGGTCAAACATCATCCATAAAATGCGACAAATGTTAAAGTGACCGATATATAATCAAGGTTGTTCTTAGGATACATAATTTTTTATTGAAAGATTTTTTTATTGTGCTTAATTCCCTTTTTTTATACTTGATAAATGCACTGAAATTTATTGTTGGAGGATAAGCTGTTCCTATGCGTATTTCACTGGTTCTGGCCTAAGCAACCATAAAGAAACATTTTCCAAAAAAAAAAATTTTTAGAAAAGCCAAAAATATCAGTAATAAAAGTACAGAGGGAATGAGAATTACTAACACTCAAAAAGTCTTATTTGCAACGATATCAAAGCTTAAACAAAATACCAACAATAAAACAGTGAGTTTATCTTTTTTTACATTCCCCACTTCAGTTAGTTGGAATTCTTCCAACATTAATTGTAGTTTTAAGTGAGTTAAGAAAAAATGATAAATAATAAAGTGACCGTTGTAACCCATTGTTGAGCTACTTTTAGCTAAATGACATTGAAGATTTTAGCACAACCCTGCCTCGAATTTATTATATAAAGAAGATGGGTCCTCTCTGGTGTGACAGTTAGTCATCTTTTCATTATATATAGGGTGCTGTAAAATTATTTTTATTAAAATATGGTACACAGGAAGAATTAAAAATTGCCTCTTATCACCAAATTCATACAAAATTCACAGAATCAAGCAAACAATTTGTTGATTTTGCACCTATTACCAAAATGATTATATTGGTTTCTAAAAAATAACTGCCATATTCATAAAAAGTTGTTATTTTAAGCTTATAGTATGTAATAACTATCAAACGCTTTTTGCCTTATAAACCTTTTATAAAAATTTGTATTCATAAACGTACAATAACAGCTTTTTAACTATTAACAGTTTGTAGCGATTTTGTGTTTAAGTATGTCAACTTCCTTTACGTTTTGTTGCCAATTTATTGCTAGTGATGCATAAAACTTCTATTCGGTTCACATGTTATTCTATAATTAATATATATTTCTTATAAAAATGTTTGTTTGAACCTTTTTTTAAATATACATTAAATAAGTATCCGAATTAAAATTTTGTTTACTCTTTATTTACATCACTATTATTATGATATTTGCTTATTTTATGTTTTTAAATATTTTTTAACAACATTTCGTTGTTTAAAACATTAAAAAAACCAATTGCAATAATTTAATAAATAATTGAAGAGAATATCGGCATTTGCCCCTGAACATATTCATTTTAGTCATACAAACATTTTATAAAATATTTAACAATATACTAACTTCAAATATGTTGTCAAAAATAAAAAAAGTTTAAAATGTATTAGGCATGTCCATATTAATAAATAAAACATTTTTTCCAATATTTTTTTTAACATATTTTCCAAAAATAATATCATAAAATGCAAAAAATAATCAAAGTGTAATTTTATTTTTGGTTTAAAGAATGGTGAATCCTTAAATAAATTTGCTTACTTTATGAACGGTTTATTAAAGGTTTAATAGACTATTTTTCGTTTATGAATACAACTTTAGCAATTTTTCCTTAAATACGTCTAATTATTCATTAATAAATTTTTATGTAAATATTTAAAATTTTTAATATATTTTTTTTAAATAAATGACATTTTTAATTTTAGTTAAAAAAATCCTCAAAAAACATTTCCATTTAATTGATTTAATTAAATATAGCTCAGGTTTTGGGCTCCCCAACAACAATTCTACAAATTTAAATTATTTTATTTTAAACGAAAAAAATCAATTAAGAGTTTTTGTTATTTAATTAATATTTTGATTAAAAATTTATTTCAAAACAACTAAAATGTTAATTTAATCAAAACTATATTTTTAATTTTTTTTTTAATTAAAAAAGTAACTGATCCCATTATAACATTAATTCAATTTTATACTTTTTAAACAATTTTTTTAATTGATAAAAAAATACTGATCATTTTTTCTGTGTAGATAGTTAAATGGCATTTATTTTTTAATTATGATTTCCAGCATATGTGCGCTGACTTACATGGTTCGTTCGTTCCGTCCAATTTTTGATCACTTTTTCTAATAAATCTGGCAGTAAGGCGTCAATGGTGTCTGGAATATTGGCTTCCAATGCTTCAAGAGTTGGTTATCTTAACATAGCCCCATAAATAGTTATCCAGAGGCGTTAAATCGCACGAACGAGGGGCCCAGTGAACAGGACCACTTCTGGAAATAAAGTTGTCACCAAACTGATTTTGCAGTAAATCGGTTGTTAAACGCGCTGTATGGCAAGTTGTGCCATCTTGTTGGAACCAAATATCGTTGATGTTTAGCTGATTAATTTTTGCTAACAAAAATTCTATCAGCATGGCTCGATAGCGCCCTCCACCGTAACGGCAGCTACTGGCTCATTTCGAAAGAACGTCGAAGCCGCACCAAACAGTAAATTTTAATGAATGTAAAGGCGATTCGTTAACGGCTTAAGGTTTGTCTTTAAAACATTGTAGATTTTAATATGGCCGGATTAAAAAAAATTCGACAAACATCTACCAATTGTCAAATAATATACATAATATTTATAGGTGCGGTCACACTTGTTAAATATTTGTCCAAATAAGAATAACCACTACTTTTGTTAATAGTTAGTGAGATTTAACATGATATTAATATCAAAAAATATAACTGATTATTCTGCTACCAATAGCAAAAAACTGTTTTTGCTAAAAAATGTGGTATTATAATCAATATAAATATCATATTAAAAGAAAATTAAATTCTAGTTTCCCGCACTCAAAATATTATTTAATTAAATGTAATTAACTTCCACAGAAAATGCATTTTAAGCAACCAAAAATTAATAATAAAAATAAATTTAAAATAAATGAATTTTACAAAAATTATTGATTTTTTTTTTTATTTAACCTCATATTCCGTAAAATTTAACAGTTTTTGCCTTAAAAAAATATAGGCCCCTATTATGAGTTACATTCGATAAACGATTTTCCCTGGCTATCGAACATCGACTATCGAATGTTAATTTGGTATTATGAGTTGGCAGCACTGTCGAAAATTTCGTTGTGCATCGAATTTTTCAGCGAAAACAAATTTGCTTTCGACGGTGTAAATAATTAAAAAAAAATTATTGAAAATATAAGTTTTTGTTAATTTATTAGTTTTGGTGTGCAAATTAATCATTCTTAATTATTTTTGGTTATTTTATGCAAATCTTAAGTCGACAGTAGTAAGCAGCAGTTGTTTTCCTTATGAAACAAAATCCTTTGTTGGCAAAAGAAATTTTTACAAAAGTTCAGGCTATAGGTACAGACCAGTTCCAGTAAGCGCTCATCTTCATCAGATTAATCATCGTACCTTAATTTCGTCGTAGTCATGATATATACTTGCTTTATTATTTTGATTTGTTAACAAACATTTTTAATTTAAAATGACAGCTGATAGAAAATATACTACTGTGAATAAACTAAATCACAATAGTACTTTTTTATCGAATGTTTGCCATAATACAAAATGAAAATTCGTTCGATCAACTAATTCGACTGCTGTTGAAAATCGAATAGTACTTTTTTTATCGAATGTGTGCCATAATACGAGTACCAAATAAAAATTCGTTAGAAAATCGAATTAAGTTCATAATAGGCAACATAATTTAACCCACAAAAAATCAAACTACATAACAATAAAGGTACGGAAAAATATTTGGGGGATTCACAAGGTGTGCTATCAAGTCATAATGTCCTAAATACAATTGTACAACTGTTTAAAAAAATATTTTTGTGTTTCAAACAAAATAAAAATTTTAATGCTGTGTTCATTGATTCGTCATAACTTTACAGTAGTTATAAGCGGTTGCCCACAGCAGTCATATATATTTCTTGTTATTATTTTAAGACATATGACTTTACAACTTTATGACTATCTTGTGAATCCCCTAATTATTTTTGGGTAGTTTGTTTTTTGAATAACAAACATAAATGTTAAAAAATAAAGAAATTCGTAATATAACTATATTTTTCAATTTTAGCAGTACGAAAAACGAATTTAATAACCCACAATCAGTTGCTGTAATAATTTTATAAGTGCGTTTTTCCCGTCAAATATTTGCCAAGTGTTACCGTAGTTTAAGTCTCCTCAGCAACATCCCGCATTATACTCCAGAAAACTTTGTATGCTATTTCACTTACAATGTATAAGTTAAACGATATTTTTTGAGAACATCAGAAGAGCAACAAAAACTAAGAACGCGATGCAACATACAAATTAGCACAATTTCATGATTTTGAAACTCCACATTAGAAAAACTAAAACAAAAAAAATTTACTTAGTCAAGACAATTGTTTCAAAAGCAACTGAAAAAGTAGATCCAATGCAAAAATTTTCTTTAAGCCACATCTTAAGAAAACAAATACAGACGTTTCATGATTTTGAAACTCCACATTAGAAAAACTAAAACAAAAAAAACTGACTTAGTCAAGACATTTGTTTCAAAAGCAACTGAAAAAGTAGATCCGATGCAAAAATTTTCTTTAAGCCACATCTTAAGAAAACAAATACAGACGAAATATGCCAATATTATCACAAAGGTCAAAAAAAAAAGAGTAAAAACTGAATTTCACGTGACTTAACCACATATGGAGAAACTTTCTGACGATCAGTCGGTTTGTCTGTTTATGCGTTCACTAGTTTTGTTCTGCATCTCTTTGAAAGGATAACAACATTTTTATAGTTTTTAAGCATTTAGGTTTCAGCACTTTTGGCCATTTACTTTATTATGATTACGATGATAATGAATTTACTACGATCATGCTGATGATGAAGATGATGATCGTGAAAATTCATGCGTTACCAAATATGGATGATCTACGAGAATGTTTTGGAAGTATATGGACAACATATGGATTTTCCATTTACCTTTAGATTAACTGGTGTTCAAATTTTATATAGAGAGAGAGAGCTTTGAAAACCACCAGTTTTATACAAACAATCAGCAACCAAAATACTGTTGCATTTGAAACTAAATAATTTCCAAATTTATGTTCATTGAAGTCATGTAGATTATATGGTACAGCAATTGAGTTAAAAGCCATAGAAAATACGTTTTAAAGATATTATTTTGATGGGTCTGCAGTTTAGAATTATTCTTAAGAATGAAAACAGTATTGTTGATGGAAGAGAGAAGATTCAGGTTATGGAAGCAGAAAATTTGCTGAAATGGTCTTAAGCTGGACTAGTAGACTTAAACCCAAAACAGTGGGCACTTATAATAAAGGACACAAGCAAATTAGTTTCACTTTTTAAATATAATTTTTTTTTTTTAAGAAAAAGTTAAATATTAAAATATTGTTTTAAAGGAAAAACTATAATTTCGATTATTTTACTTCTACTTGCAAATTTAAACGACTTTTTTAGTCCAGCATTTGGATTTTCAAGTTTAATATCACTTTTTTCTTTAAACTCCCTATTTAAGTCATTAAATTGTTAAATATTATGGGTGTTGAGCAGGCACGTTTTAAGTTGTTGTTGGTGTCTTTCATTGTTGCTTGTTGGTGCTACCTTTGTTGAATTTGATTCTTAAGTGAGCAGAGTAAAGCGTTCTTATCTTAAGTGCTGATGTTGCTACTGAATTTGGCAGAGTTCTATTGCAGTCATAGTAGAGTTTGTTAAAATTAGCAACTATAAAAGAAACAAAAACAGATGAATTTATAGTTCGTAAAAATGTTTAAATTACAAAGGATTTTCTAAAGCAGGGGTAACCAAACTAATGCCAGTTATAAAAATTTATAGATATTTTTTAAGAGTTTCGAAATATATTACAAAAATTGCTATTTTATAAGAAATTAAAAAAAAAATGTTGTATGGCAAACTTTGCTAAAAAAAATTTGGCAATTATAGGAAATTTTGTACAATATGTTTATTTGAATTTTAACTTAAAAATACAAGATTTACAACAGATAAAGTACCTTAAACATATGCTGTATCTTATATAACTGTTCCGGCAAACAAAAAAGTTTTTTTTTTTCGCTCAAAACCCTCAAATATTACGGAAAGTTTTGCTTAATTTTTTAATTTAAAACAAGTCAAAAAGTCGGTCTAACCCTAGAATATTTGATACGAGTACACTACACCAAAAAATGTGAAAACAAATTTTCGAAAGTATAGCCTATTTGGGACTAGGGCATTCAGAGAGCGGCCAAAATTATGTTATCAGGTTCAGATTCATGCATTGATAGAAAAGGCGTCATAACGCTGATGTATTTTGGCATAAGTACTATGACAAGTCTCTTCGTTTTTGACCCCATTACACTTTACATCACTGTGATGTCAGCCTTAACATCTCTTGGCCAAATTGCCATTAGGGTCAAACATTTCAATTATGTCATTAATGCGATGACACCTTGGCATCACAGAAATGACGAATCGGAGTCGGTTATATGAAGCATATCATTGGTGCGATGACAAACTGTAATCAAATTGAGTCATTGTAATTGACCTTAAGTCAAATATTATTATTTACGTACCCGTTGCACATATTTGTTTCACTTTTTTTGTATTTCGCTTCCTGTTAACAGAAGAACTCTAAATTATAAGACACCAGCAGAATGCCCGATATAGTTTTTGTAATAATTCAACTTGAAAAATTTTATGTATTTAAATAAATAATTAAAAAAATAGAATATGGGAATTTTTGCTTCTAATTTAACTTTTTAAACATGAAAATAATGTTAATAATATATTATGACATGATATATTATGTCATCGCACTGATGACATTTGTCGTCGCACTGATGACAGCTTGTCAAAATACATCAGCGTTATGACGCCTTTTCTATCAGTGTACACAAAATGTGCCATCGAATTGATATCACTGTTGTCATAGCATAGATGACGCATACGATATTACAAAATTTTTGGATTGAAGTCACTTTTTGCCTTATTGATGTCATTTGTAGTAACATTGATTTCTCAATTCTGATGTTAGAGCATCATCAATATGAAGACGCATTTTTCTTTGAGTGTGTAAAAGTTCTTTGTGTCGAATATTAATTAGATATCGTCTTCTTCTTCTAACAAACAAAAGTTGTGCCAGTCACCCCCTAGAATGAAAGATATGTCAATGATGTTTCCAAAACAAGAAAAAAAATTTTTTTATCCCGCCCCTAAATACAGCGCTTTTTGTTTTTTATATATAGCGTTGCCGTTTAAAGTCCGATCTTATCATATCATTTATGTTCATGGCTTGAAAATTGCTTCATTTTTGACTTTGGTGACTTTTTAATCCGAACTTTAAATCTGGGCGCAACTTATGCCAGTCACGTCTTAGAATGAAAGGTATACTTATTAAGTTTGAAGAACTTTAATGTTTTTTTTTGCCACGGCCTATTACAGCGCGTTGGGTCTCATTCATAAAAACTAGTAAAAGCGCTGAGTTGAGGCAGGTGGGCAATTGCTCGTAAGTCGAGTTCGATCTAACAGCAACAGGTTTTGCTCAATTTCATATGCATAAAAATGAGTTCAAACCAATTGCAATAACTTGAGCAAAGGGAGATCAAACGTCTAATTGTTATTGAAGTGCAAACATGTCGTCAAGTGAAATGAAGTAGTTTCGCTGTTTCGTAAGATGCGTGAGTCATGAACTGAACCAGGCCAGGATATGTCAACGCTTGTAAAAAGTTCTTTTCCATCACAAGTTGCCTGCACAGTTATAGAGTAGAAGCCTTTTCTACAAATATACTCATCGCTTTGATTTGTGTGTTTTTAATTTTTATATGAGTACAATCAATCACTCCAATTGCAAATGGAAAGCAATAATTTGCTTGCCATTTTATTTGAGCATCTTTTATTTCATCTGCATCTTTCGGGAATTTTATCCACTCGCTTGCTTTGGCAGATATAAGTTTCGCAACTTCCGCAATAGTTCGCGACACAGTTGATTGATAGACTCCAATATCTGTGGCTTTACCATTTTGCAATCCAGGATCTGCACAAAATCTTAAATACAGTCGAATTTGATCAATGTTGCTGAGGGCACCACCACGTGTTTCTTCTGACTCCTCAAAAAAATTAGCCAACCAGCAGATGCTACTATCAACAAACCTATGTATTTATCATTTTATTATTAATTATTTAAAAAAAATTAATAATTAAGAATACAAACCTGTATAATTTTTTATCCTCACTTGCTAAATTTGTTTTACGCTGTTGATAACATTTTGTATTTCTTTGTGGCACAAAATATTCAGCCATGATTCCTTTTTAGTGTACGCGAGTCAACTATAAGGCAGGCTAAACAAAATTTGAGAATGAGCTCACAAAAGAAAGAAAATGCTTGTTTTTATACATATGAAAATGAGCTCAAGCTCGTCTAACTTAGTTCAAACTGAGCAAGACGAAATCAAACATGAGCAGTGAGTAAAAGTAAAAAATACATCTAATTTTATTATGCATACGACAAGCACCTTTTACTCAAAAAATCGAGTCCGAGCTCAAGCTTACGTTTTATGCATGAGACCCTTTGTCAAGTTGTTATTTTATCACGTGGAGAAGTACTAATACTGAGAAATTATAAAGTCAGTAGTAGTAATTGTAGCAATTGTGAGTTAGTTTCTAAGAGCTATAAATAAAGATTGCAAAAGTGATCAGTTCTAAATAAAAGTGTTGTGTTCTGTTTTATTTTATTAAAGTTGCAAGAAAAGAACTCAAGAGGTTTATTGCAAGGAAATAAACCATAAACTTTATTTAAAAGGCAGTAACGTAACAATATATAAAGCATCGCCATTTAAAGTCCAATTTCATCGTATCGTATATCATTGTTAATGGCTTAAATATGACTTCATTTTTGTATGAAATGCTTTTTTAATCTAACTTCAAATTTTACATGAATTTAATGATTTCTCAGATATTTCCCCACTAATGGGTGTATTACAAGTGCAGTTGAAGGACATCAATTGATCATAAATGCTTGGTATGACTAAAGTCCATCAATTTCAACTTGAGACAAAACGTTTGTCCGGTTCAGATTTATTGACTTTGACATAAAAGACAGAGACCGCCCACACCCAGAGAAAAACTATGTTTAAATATGGTCACCTCTAACAAAACTATTTTTAAAGAAAATTTTAAACATATTTAGTCAATTCACAAGGTATCCTAACATGTCATATTGTCAAAATGTCCTAATATTTCACAATGGTTTAAAAATATTGTTGTACGGCTCAGCCGCTCAGCGCTGGACTTTTCTGATTAATTACGACAGCACAATAAACACAGCAAGCAACGTTCTATTTATTTAAGACACTTTTTGTTAACAAACCAACAACAATATTTTTAAACCATTGTGAAATATTAGGACATTTTGACAATATGACATATTAGGATACCTTGTGAATTGACTAATTATGTTTAAATTCAGCTAAGCAGTTGGATCAAAGCCAAAGCCGAATATATATGGCGTCAAGGCTCGAAGTCGTGCTAGACGATCAAATAATACCTGTATCGAAAACAAAGATTTTACTTACAAACCTGTAAAAATGTTGTATTTAATTCGAAAATCCAAATATTATTATATTTATAGAACATTTTTGCAATTTTCTTCTTTTATAAATAATTTGAACAGCTCTGCTCTAAAATTATCTTTTGCGATCTTTAAAAAAAAAGCAAATCCCATTCACCTGAAAAGCGACAAAAAAAAAATGTTGCATAAAATACTTCAAAACATTTATGAAAATATTTTAAAACCTTTTTAAACAATGATCTTCACATTGACACTAATTTGCAAAAATTCAATGGCAAACAACAGAAAAAACAAAACGAAATTTTGAACTACAAAATTGCACCTAAAAATTTGAAGGGGGAAACACATCAAGACGTATTTTTAAGTGTCTGAACAGCAAAAATACCAAAAATGATTGCAGATCACACATTGCAACATGTCATTTAACATGTCAACAACAATTACTACCGTAACATTAGCCACTCTCACACACACACACTCACACAAAAACTCATATACTCAACAATACACTGCTTCAGCAATTTTATTGCTTCAACTAAAATTTAACAAAACTTAAAGTGACACCAAAGTATGCGTTTAAGTGTGACTTGACGGCATAGTCGTCGTATTCGTTGTCAATGTCGTTGCTGTCGTCAGCAACAAGAACGTCGTCCTCATCATCTTCTTCGTCATCGTCATCAACACAACCCAATTGTCGGTCAAGTGACAACAAGACGCGACAAGAAAAATTTTCCTTAAACATTTACCACCACAAATGAATATTTTGCTGTTGAGGTGTCCGCTGTTACCCAGACAGGAACTTGATTATATTTTGTATGTTTGATTGTTTGTTGGTGAGGTGTAGTCGCAGTGGTACTTTTGGAAGATTATTAGTTGGACTAAATAAGTGACTGAGTGACATGATATGATTGCTACCCATAAACAGACAATCGTAAATGGCAACCATAAAGTGTATGTGACTGTATGTTGCATGTTTTAGACTGTTTAGTACTTTTTGTATAGTTTTACTAAATCCACCTTTTGTTGTGTTAAATCGTTTAAATTTCACTGGACAAGCTCTTAAATTAATTTATTTCCAAATTTAGCTTTCTTGCGATTATATGAAAATTTAATTTTCGACATAAATTAAAAGGAATATTAAGTGAATGTTTTTTTTTAAGTTTAGGTCAAATCAATAAATATTAAACCCAATACAAACAGGGTGGCCCAAAAAAACGAAGAAATGTGAAAGGTCTTTTTACATTTTTTGTATTTTTCTGATTGTTGTGAAATTGAAAATGGAAAGGTACACTATTGAAAAATTATCTAGATTAACTGAGTTGTATTTAAAATAAACATATGATAAGTGACAAAGCTCATTTTCAATTAAAAAGCTTTACCAATAAACAAAATTTGCACAATAAGGGCAAACGAAAATCCTAGTTCTTAAGCGTCAATCACACACCCTTTAATGTACAGCTTGGTGTCAAAAATCATTTATGCAACAAAATTACAAAATATTTATGACATTGTTTGTGCTTCCAATGTTATTCTTTGGCGTTGCGTTGCGTTTTATATGATTAGGGCCTAAGTTGGATCAATTTACTGGTCACACTTTTAGTGGATTTTATCGTCAAATATTTGTTAGGTCTTAACATATCTCAAGTTATATCTATGTATTTTGTTGCTTCCTTTGTGAAATGTTTTGTTTTTATTCAAATTAACTTTTTATTACAAAAACCAATTTTATTTTTGTGTTTCTATGTATTCAAATTAAACCCGGTTAACCGGTTAGTTTTAAAATGCTTAACCGAAAACCGGGTTTCTTAAATAGCAACTATTTGGAATATTCGAAAACCGGTTTTTGTAAAATGTCGAATAATCAATCACCCTAGTAACGACCCTATGAGAAGCTGCTTTAATTTTTGCAAGTGGTTTCAAATAACAGTTCTGCTTTGACAAAAATACACATGAATAACAAATAGAGTAGTCCTTAATCGCGATGGCGAGGAAAACAATTTTTTTATATAAAATCATCACGAGCGACGAGGCATATTTCCATCTCTTCGGATACGTGAATAAGCACAATAATTGCATCTGGGACACCGGAATCAGACGAGAAACCCCCGCACTGATAGACTAGCTCACTACCAACTAGCCAACGTGCCAAACGATTACTGTTAACAGAGAGCGCTAAAGAGCCATGCTCGATTCTCTTCTAACTCAACTGAACGAATTGGGACTGGCAAATGTGTGACTGTGTCTGTGATTCCAACAGGATAGAGCAACAGCGAAATTCCGAGCGCTGCATTGCCGGGTCGACTAAGCTCTCGCTTTGATAATTTCACTGGCCGGCCAGATTTTCCGAACTAGCCCTTCTTGACTTCTTTTTGTGGGGTTACTTAATTTAATTTAATTTATTAATTTTCATTTCATTGACTGTCCTATGCAACAAGATTAAATCTTATAATTACAGCATAAGATTTTATAAAGCTAAACAGGTTAATTTGTTGTTAATAAGAATTACATATAAAATTCAAAATAAAATTATATAAAATAAAATATGTAAGTATATAGAATATAAATAATATCTAATTAAAACATCAAACATTTTGACAAACAGAAAATAAAAATAAATTTGAATTTATTATCATAAAGATAATCAGGAAAAAATAAATCAAATCATGAAAATCATGAAACAGAAATCATTAAACAAAATCAAAACTACAATTTTAAATTTTGATGCGTTACTATATAGCTGGATGTGATATGGCAGTTCATTCCAAAGTCGTATGGCATTAATAAAAAATTGCCACTCAAATACAAATGTTCTATATCTTATGGCGATAATTCGTTTACCCCTACTGGATCTGCCAAATCTAAGTTAGTCATGTAGATACTTTGGTGTTCCCTCATAGACAATCTTGTGCAAACACAAAAGAGTTCGTAGTTTAAGGAGGTTCTCAAATGAGATTCCAAAAAGTGTATTGTTAACCATGGTGACTGAGCCATATCTTCTAATACCAAAGACATATCTCACAATATTTCTGTAAATGGATTTTAGTTTACGTTTACTAACAGCATCTTGACTTGAAGTCATGAACCTGTCACAACAAGCCTCAGATTTTTTTTTAATCATTTTTTAATTTCATAATTTTTTTTTCTTATGCTAATCCCGCAAAGCTATGGCGGGAATCGAAGCAGCAACACCCGCTCTGATAGGCTAGCTCACTACCAACAAGCCAACGTGCCAAAAAATTACTGTAAACAGAGAGCGCTAAAGAGACGATTATCTTCTACCTCAACTGAACGAACTGGCAAATATGTGATTCCAACAGGATAGAGCAACAGCGAAATTCCAAGGGCTGCACCGCCTGCTCAACTAAGCTCTCGTTTTGGCGATGTCACTAGCCGGTAAGATTGTTCGAATTAACCCTTCACCCTTCTGGACTTCTTTTTGTGGGGTTACTTGAAGTGATAAACTTATGACAAGAAGCCTTAGATTCTTTAGATGTTAAAAGAGAATATTTGTTAGGAGTGCGGGAACCCATCGCCCGAAAGGGATGCAAAATTCCAAAATTCGGTGCCGTTGGGTCATTAATTCTTGTGGCGGCCACTTTGCCGGTATCGTTTTTTCTACTTAATGAAAACATAATTCATGGGTCTATTACGGATGGCAACATAACTTTAGCTGCGTTGTCAAAAAGCAACGTAACTGATATTTAAATTGGTATTAGGTACGGGAACATTTTCCAGTATCCAAAAAGTTACCGATAACTCTATTTTGACAGTGTGGAAGCCGAAAACAAATAAAACAAATTAAATGCAAAAAAAGTAATTGAAAGTGAATGAAAAGTTAATAAAATAAATCTTAAAAATATGAATTATTCTGTGGACCTATTTTTCGCAGACCAAGAGGAAGCGGTAAACGTGGCATCTATAAGCGGCTATTTAACAGATAAATCAAATCCTTTAGAGCTATCAACGTCACTGCACGTAGTGTAGTGTTCTAGATGCATATTTATGTATGTATGTTAATTAAAATCATTTATTGTGTACCCACTCAATAGGTGTACGTATTGGTAGTCCAAAACTTTTTAATTTTTCCGCGATATGCTACCATGAAGCTTCAGTGCTGGCTTTTGTTTCCCCCAAAAGACCGAACACCACGAGCAACTCAACAATTATTTTCCATTTCATGGATTAAAAGTTCCAAATATTTTCGAGCTGTTATTTCTACAATTTTAATCATTTTTATTTGTTGCGGTCAAAGAATATCGCGGAACAACTATTGAGCCACCTTGTATATATCTTAATCTTGTATATATCCTTAAATCGCTCCCACAAGAGCCCACTGCCGATAATATCTTGAAAACGACTTAAACGCTTAAAAATAATGAGAATAATGAGTTTAATAAGAATAAAAGTATTTAAATTTTGTAATGATCAGTCCGTAATTTACCATATGTCCCGTTTAAAGCCCACACTCGGAAGACTTTTTTGTATACCAAAAGTCGTAAAGAATAAAAATGTTATAAAATTAAGCACACATTAGTTTTATATGACTAGAAGTTTTGATGTCTGATCAAAATTTTTCACAGTTTCTATATAAAGCGTATCAAATACTTCTTCTTGTTTATGGGTTTTTCTTGGTATTCGACCAACAAATTGTTTTTGTAGAAAAATATGCTTTTCACCAACTGCACCATATGTTGGGCTATTTTATTATATTTTTCAACAATACTCATTTAACAAGATATAAAGCCCCATATTTCCTTTCCCGTATTTCCGTACCCCACCATTGCAAAGCCTTTCACTTTTTTTAACAACTAAGAATATTTTGCTTTAATAGACCTATTGTAAGAAAATGTTGCACAAATATTTGGACTTACATAAGAGTTAAAAAGTTGAATTTAATCCTGAGAAATCTATTTATGATAGATTTATGAGTATAAGACAAATATACTGGAGTCGATTTTAAATTGCTCTATTTTGAACAAGCCAACGCGAAATTTGTCTGGAAGATTTTCGGTTTATTAATACAATTTTTAGCAAATGTTATCTTAATGATCCGATTTTGAAATGATTTATATCTGTTAAAGTTGTTTTCGAAAGAATGTCATATGAAACTATAGTCAAACGTGGTTCGATTTAGCGAAAATTACCAAATTTGTAACTTTAATCGAATATGTTTGTGAATAATTTCATCTGACATCAGCATTTGAAATACATTAGTTTCATTTAAGGTTATTTTAAACATAAAGTTTTGCATTAAAGGAGATCTTAATTATAACAAATGAATAACTATAACTTCGAATTAGTTTATTAGTTAAAAAAATTAATACGCCTTCATAAATACTATACTCACTTAATTTCGTTAAATAGATCTTCAAATAAATACATATATTTCTTTAAACACAATTTCTTATTTAACTACTTGCACATTCCAAAGAAGAAAAAACCGCCAACTTAGCTGTACTGTCACTTCAAAGTCAAACAATGAAAGGCGTTACAAATTCCATCAATGTTGGACTTTTAAACTTAAGTCAAGGATAAATTTTACTACAATCTTTTTATTTATGTGGCCATTTCTAGTTATGGCTAAATGAAAAGAAAGGAAAAATGTAAAACATAACAACAACAACTAAAAATATATCGGCAAATGTATGTAGATATAAATATGTATTTATTTCTTGTTGTACATATTTGTTTTGAAGCCAACTAAAAGTCATAGAATTGAATGATAATATTGAAGTGAAATTTGTTGTGGCCCATTTCTTTAATGGAGAGGGTGTTTGTTTATTTTCTGCTAATTTATCGTTTATTATTCCACCTCTTACATCCTCGCACATGTTTGTGGGAATGGACTCTGTAAATGGTGTGGTCTGTATTCCATTCGGCCCAGTTAAATCACTTAAAAATTATCGCATTTTTAAATCAAATTTATTTTATGGGCTTAAGCTGCCGTTAAATAGGGTTTGAGATGTTAGAAAGCCATCAAGCATTTAAGAAACAAACGATTGTTGCATATCATGATTTACTGTAATGAACATTTAAAAGAATTTTTAAGATTTTATGGAAAGAACTAAAAACTCAAGAGCAAGAGCATTTCGTTTGTTTAAAAAATTTATTTAATATAAAAAATGTAAATCTTTTTTTTTAATAAATAAATTAGAAACGAACCTCATTTTACCCACACCACAATAGTAGAGAGGGTATCACGCATTTGTGCTGATGTGTGTAACACCTTAAAGTATTCAAAGTAAAAAAGATCTACCCAAAATCACTTTCTGAGTCGATCTAATGATGTCCGGCGTGCTGGCTGTCCATATAACCTTGTGCGCAAAGTACAGGTCGCAATTTCGAAGACAATTTGATGAAATTTGGTACATAGGTTCTAATTAGCACAAGGACCCTCTTGAAAATGAGGCGAATCGGTAATTTCATATATCCCCCATACAAGCTGTTTTCCGGCTTTTTGCCCACTATCAAATCATGAAATTTAAAACATAGATACATCCATATTTATATGGACACATACGATATTCATATAAAAAAATGGACTACGTGGGGAGATAGGGAGAAATTTCTACCTCTCAGAAACTATAAAATCGATTTTAATGAAATTTAAAACATTGTCAGATCCCTATTCATACAGCCAACTCAGCTGTGCATTTTTCGAAACTAGGTCCCAAATAGGTACACTTGGTGTAGGGTATCATATGGGCTTGACCGACTATACTTTCTTACTTGCTTTTTTACTTGAATTGAGAGATAATAGGTGTATTCGTTTACTTTATTAGCAGAAACTTGCAACGACAGAGTAAATTCAAAATTTACAAAATATTTCTCTCAATTACTCAAAAAATAAAAAAAATGAACAAAGCGTTCCAGCTTCACTTGCAGATAAATTTAACATTTTTTGTTATTTTACGAACGTTGCATATATGGAATTTAATCGAAGTTTTACAAATTGGATGAAAAAATCAATAAACCTTACTTCTTTCATGTGGTGGGTAATAACATTACAAAATAACATTTTTATTATTTTTTTATTTTGCGAATCATTAATGGTACATTTTAAAAAGTACACATTTGTACACATTTGTGCGCTATTTTTCGACAAAAGATGAAAATTATATGAGCCTATCTCTGACTTTACCTAACCTTCCTTGATATAAAGCTTCCGACATTTGGCTTTAGTGTCCAAAGAACTTTAAATTACACGGCACAAAAATATCGAACATTTTCCAACGAAATGGGGTTCTGACAATGGGTTCTGCCGTTTGTGTTAAGTTTTGTGCTTTGGTATGTTCCGACATACGTAGTAAAATTTCATGGCCAACATGTTTATAGAACATTTCATCTCCGCTCTCGTCTTTGGAAGGAGTGTTTTTACCCAGCAAAAATTAAAACCCAACTTCAGTTAACATATTATTAAGAAATGTGTACTATTAATTTGATTCCGTACTGATTTTGCGCCTGCAAACAAATTGATCATATCAATTAACAAATTTGTAGGTTTGAGCTTTTTTTGCTCTTGAGTTTCAATCAATTTAATTGAAATGTAAGCACCAGCAAAAGAGGCGTAAACAGAAATCAAAATATTTTTTTTCAATCAACACAGTTATTTAAAACAAATAAAATATTGTTTGATTCTTTAAGTACAACATAAAATATTTTGAAGTTTGTGTGTATGTTTTCATATTTGCAAAAATACATACAAACATTAATTATATTTTCAATTAGGTAAAATTAATTGGAATAATTAAAAGATTGTTTGAAACAGAATTACTTGATTTAATTGAAAAAATATTGATGAAAATTCTTTCTGTGTACGATTTGTTAGAATACAGTTATGAAGGGCAGTTAGGGGGTTAATGAGTTCCACCAAAATATTGGCCGTTATATTTTCTACAATGTTGCTCAATACTTCTGTATCTCAGATGAAAAGTACACATAGTTTCATAAACCGATATGCTACACGAACGGGCCAAAAGGGTGAAACTCGTATCCCCTTTAAAATTAAATTCCAATGCCATTTTTTAATACACATTTTTTTGTCTGCTCTACCAATATCCATTGTCAGAAACCAGTTATTTTTTTCCTGTTTTGTGTAGTGTTACAAGTTTATTTTAAACACATTCATCCAAAAAAAAAACTTGTTGAAAATTTAAAATATTTGACCATAAATCCTTTAAAAAAAAATTCTTTATAAAGTTTGGTATTAACTTCTACAGGGTGCCACATTATTAACATTATGATTTACTTTATAAACAAATTGTTTCTGTTTAATTTAAGGTTGGCATTTTGCTTCGACCTTACTTGCTTCTTCTTGAGTATTTCCAAAACGTATCGACTTGTTCGCCCTTTTTAAAAATTATGATCTCAAAATATTTTCGGATTTTTTTCGATACTAATGTGTGCATCCAATTGATGCATTTTTAACAAGAATATACAGATGGTTCTTTGTTACCGAAAATGCTAAAACATTGGGCAATTTTTGGAGCACTATGTGGAATTTAAGCATGAAAGAAATTTCAATATATTATCTGAATTTAAGTTATAAAAAATGACTTTCCAAATAAAATTTATCATCTTGGGATCGTTGTTCTGTGGCTTTTCAATATAATTTATACAAGTTGGTTTCTTGTTAGTTCAGAAAAAAAACAACGAAAAAGTTCGTAAACAAAAAATTTATATACAATTTTAACAAAAACTTTACTTCTGCAAAGTATTTTATGGCAACATTTTTGCGAAAACAGGTCCAAAACTAACCGTAAATCTAGTGTAGATCCCCTCCCAAAAATCACTATTAAACCATTCAATTTCAAGCAATTATATATTGGTAAATATTAATATAAAATTCGACACAAACGCTCTGGCGCATATTCGTATGCGATAATTGATATGTTCATGTTGTCATTAAACTAGGGATGCCAATCGGGACTGGTTTTCGCAAAACAAGGAATTCGGGATTTCCAAAAATCAAATCCCTTGATTCCGGGATTTTTCGGGATATCGGGATTTTACGGGATCCCGGGATTTTTTTCGGGATATAGGCATTTTTTCTGGATTCGGAATTTTTAAAAGTTAAAAGATAAATGTTTTTTATGGATATTTATTAAAACAAAACGTCTTTGAAAGAGGTTTACAACATAAAAGTTTTAAAGTTCATTTAATATTACAAAATTAAACTTTTTCAAAAATTTTAAATGTTATTTTTTCTTAATAAATGCTTAATTTAATTAAAAATATGATAAAAAAAACAACATAAAACTTCCAACAATGTGTTAAAAAATAATTTACATCAAACTAAATAAAAAAAATTAATTAAGTAATTGAATAGAGCAAACTTTTAATTGATTTATTTGTAAGATTCTATTAAAATTTTTATTAAATGAAGTAAGATGAATAATTGAAATTTGAATTCGAAACTAATTAACAAAATCAATTTTTTAGTTAACCATAATAGTTTTATTTTAACAAAAACACATTGTTATACCCAACACCACTAGTGGTAGGTGTATAAATTACACTACTTAGGCCCTAATCATGTAAAACGCAACGCCAAAGAATTACACTGACAGCACAAACAATGTTTAGAGGCAACTATAATATGGTAGTGGCTTCTTGATGAAGAACTAATTTATCAATAATATGGTTAAATTAAACATAATATGTTTAAAATTTTCTTTAAAAATAGTTTTGTTGGAGGTGACCATATTTAACCATATTTTTCTCTGCGTGTAGCTTTAGAATTTCTGTAGAAAGCAACAACAAAATTGCAAAATATTTATGACATTGTTTGTGCTTTCAATGTAATTCCTTGGCTTTGCGTTGCGTTTTACTTGATTAGGGCCTTAATCTTGGGAAATCGCTCCATAAATTACCGTAGGTCCTATGCCCACTCTCGGAAAACACTTTAATAAGCCCAAACCTGTTAACAGTAAAGTTTTTATTTTGCATTTGTTGCACCATTGTAATCAATTTGAAAATAAAAACACACGGAACTTTTGGTTTTTCTTTTTGTTATGAGCATTTCTTTCTTTAATTAATTTTCTTCTTTAATTATTTCATCTCCCATTAAAATTTCTTAACAATTGTTGGACACGCTTAAAAAAATAACAAACAAAGTTTAACTTTTTTCTTTCGTTTTCAATGACAGTATTAACAGAGTTAGTCAAATATATATAAACGATCAATATTGGGTTCTTTATCATCTCAAGAAAGAATGTCAATATGAATTTCTTTTTATAAAAATAGGTAAATAAAAAAAATTAAGTTAACGATTTCGGGATTGACTAAATCCCGCAAATCCCGGGATTGAAAAATTAAAATCCCGCGATTCTTCGGGATCAGGATTTTGGGACTGGCATCCCTACATAATACTGATTTCAAACAAATTTTAATACTTATGTTTTAACTCTTTCCGGGACGCTATAAGAAATCTGTGAACGTTAAAGAAAAAAAAGGTTTGCTTTTGTTTATTTAAGGAATTTATTGAAAAAAATTAATTGAAAAAATATTTATCCTTGCTGGAGCGTAAGGATGTGGTATAATGTTCATACCACCGCGAATAAAAATAAGGTTTATTAGTGAAAGGCATAATATCATGTTTTCGTTTTCTTAGAGAAAGTGGGACATTGGCAAGTAGTTCACATCCACCGAGCTTTTCGGTGATGATCCGTCTTGCTAAAGTGGGTACATCTATGTAGTGTGATTTAGTTTTGGGCTAGATGACCAGTAGTCTCTATAAGTGGTATGGTGTTTTATTCCAATAAGAAAATTAATTCTAATAAAATAATGTATTGCTGTGACATTTGTTGCAGTGTAGCGTTTACCCCTTTATTAAGCATACAAGTTCGTTTGAAATAAAAGTTTAATAATTTATTCTGTAAGAATTTGTTCAATAATTTCTACTTCATGGGATGACATGTTTTCAACAACCTTTGTAGGTCGCTGCTTTCTGCCAGTTAGTACATTTATTTGAATAGTCCTTTCTTTACATTTTGGTGAAGACAAGACCACAAAGCTGCCTCTTGATAATAGATTATCGTCTATGAAATTGTTCATATGTATCATTAGATCCACTGCATTTCGGATTGTTACCTTCATCAATTCATTCATCGACTGCAGTGATATGATCAAAAATATCCTGCATATTGTTCAGATCATCAGTGTCTACGATGTCATCGATTATTGTTTTAACATTTGTTGGAATTTAATTTTCGATAGTTTAAAATATATAAGAAATATCACTGACCTCAAGTTTATTGTCATTTGCCATTCCTATAACTGCAATCTTATGTTCAGTGGTATATATTTCATACCATATACTTTAAACTTTCACTATTTTAGCCTTTTATACATTTTTCGGCGTTACTTGTTTAAGCAACGTTTATTACTATATAAGTTATCAGAAATTATTGCAATACAGAGTGCAATGTACGTGTTTTATTTAAAATTTACTGAATGGCGCAAGACCTTTTTTACTTGGCTAATGGGATTAAATTTTTTTAAAACAAAACCTTTAAATATCTCTTTCAAGAGCTTGGTACATTTCTCTTAAGAATATTTAAAATTAAATTTACACACAAAAGTGGTATTTAGAATGAACCAGTGAACATAAAATGTTGGAAAAATTATTAGATTTGTGGTATTGGTTTTATACCACTGGCCCGGAAAGAGTTATTAAGTTTATGAAGATCTAAAAAGTTTTATGCAAGAGATCGATAGACGTGTACAGAAGAAATAAGGGGTAAGTGGAATTCGAGAAAAGATTTCAAAAGATTTATGCAGATTAGGTAGGGGTCAAAAATGTATGCCAATAAAATTTAAGATCTGTTCTACTATGATTTCGGTTGGGATTTAGTTAATTCGATTAGAAGATTTAGGAGAACTAGTGTTTACCCAGTGGTCGAAATTCGACCAAAATTATTTACACAAAAATTAAATAAGAACATACATATATATGTACATATGTATGATTTTACATGTTCCGAGCATTTGTTTGCGACTTAGTGGATTGATTTGTCGAGGACCAACCTCCGATCTATATATTATCTTCCACTCAAGTCCATAAATGTATAATTAAGTTTTGTAACTTCAATAATATAACAAAAATCAAAAAAATTACCAAAAAGTCTCCTCTTATAGTTACTCAATCTCTCTGGACGGTGCATGCAGCATTTTATGTTTCTAGGTCTAATACTAACGGAAATGCAAAAAGTACCAAAAAGTTTTCTTTTAGAGATTCTCACCCACTCAGGACATTGCATGCTTAATCTTATGTTTCTAGATCCAATATTAACGAAAACCAAAAAAGTACCAGTTGTAGATCGACCAAAATTTCCCCCTTACAGATTGTTATTCACTCAGCACTATGCATATTTGTTTATATGTTTTAGTCCCAATATTAACGAGCATTCAAAAAGTACCAGTTGAAGAACAAAAAAGTACCGAAAGTTTTTATCTCATATGTTCTCATTCACTCAGGACCCTTCACATATAATTTTATGTTTTAAAGTTCAATATAATAGAAAATTCTAAAACTACCACATGATGTACCACAGAAGTAAGAGAAAGAAATTTAATCTCCCGTATTTCCCCTTTTTGATACTTTTTGTCCCCATTGTAGTATCAAAAATTTCAATATTGTAGTTGGAGCATATAATTTAATATATACATGGAGAAAAAGGTTTTTTTAAAAAAAGTACCAAAAAAATATACGATTTTCACCCCTTAAACGTTTGAATTTCGATATAGCACCAAATTTATATGTGTTACGAATTTATATATGTTACGAATTTGATACATATTTTTTTTCTCTGCTTATTGGCTGAAAAGATGGATGGTGTGATAAAGAAGTTCCAAAAGGGCCGAATTTCAAAAAGTACCAGACTTCTGCCCACTTATTTTTCTAATGAACAACGATAAGTATTAAATTTTTTATCTCTTTTAGTTTGGAGATGAGGATACCAGTTTTACCCTTTTTTACCCCCTTAAATTTAAATAAAATATTTATTGTGCACTTCCGTAAGATAATATCTATCAAATAAATTTTTTGTTCATATCGGTTGAGAAACGGAGTAGGAAAGTGTTCTTAACTGTTTTGCCTTTGCCGATTTATAAATAGATTCTTTGGTAAAAGATTATTTGTAACTATATGTGCTGAGTGGTTTTTTGCCATTCACAGTTCTTGGTCACGTTTTCATCGGTCTTAATTTATCTTTAAGCATAAAGATAAAGGTTTTCTTTTACCTGGTGAGCATTCCTCCAATAGAAAAAGAGTCCTTTAGCCTGAATGTACAATTTTTCAAATATCTTTAATATTACCATGTTTAAATCTCATTTTGACTTAATTAAATTATGTCTATCTTACATATTTAAATATAGCCACCGACTTAACTGTAAGTGATAACTAATACAGCATCTTAAGTAATGCTTAATAGCCAACAACAACAAAAATCTGGTTAACAACACCAAAGTAAAAAAAAACGACCAAAAGAACCTTTTGAACTTCAACGTGCATCACTTGTTGCACAAATCAGCCGCTTACGATCGGACACCAAAATTTTAACACAGAATAAAAATAAACACCAAAAACAAACAAAAAATTAAATCTAAAGAAAACATATGTCAGCTTTCATGTGCTGGATATTAAAACATTAAAAATCCTCCAACGTTTCTAAAATAGACAATGTAGACATGTATGTAAAATTGTTTGCTGGCCATATTATGTTGCAGGCATGATATAAATAAAATCACAGTAGCTGCAGTTTTATTTTACATTCTAATTAGATTGTCAACAACACGAAAACAACCTCATTTTCAAACTAAACGTTTGTTTTCGTAGTTGTTCAAGCAGGAGCTAAGGAACTTAATATATAAATCTGAAAGAGTAGTTTGTATGAGGGTATCGCCTGCTTAACTAAAACACTACAAAATCTGCATAAACTTTGGTATTTTTTTTTAAGTTCATTAACATGCACAGGTTAATTACTACATTTCTAGGAGATGCAAAACATAAAATTTCACAGAAATAAGCCATTAAACATTAAGTCACTGTAAACAACCAACATACGACAGCACACATGTATGAGACAACATATGCACTATAGTCAAAGTGACATTCATCCTTTTTTGCGCTAAAAGCGCTAGATTTTAGCTTGGATTTTTAACCCCCCATAGCAACTTAAATAAAGTTCGGGTATATAGTTTAAATTGTCAACGAGTTATTATATAAACAAAGTAATTTGAATGACCAAATATGAATTTGTGCTGGTTGTCAAGACTTATCCAAAATTCTTTCGAATTTCCAAAGAGGACTTTAAATTGAAGCTATGAATAATATATTGACAAGGATGAATGACATGCGAATCAAAACTGTGGCATATGCTGATGATGTAGCAAGAGCGGTCACTGTTAAACATTTACAGCCTGGTCTACGATGTCGACCGATATCGTTCGCTTCCATTTTCAACGACAAACAGCTAATTTGCGGCCCACTAACAATTTACAGCACGATAAGTCGGTCGACAATGCAACCGAATAATAACGTAACAGTTTTCATACAAGTTGGCGGCCCACTTAGAAATGTAATGCGGCCACAGT
This sequence comes from Pollenia amentaria, assembly GCA_943735925.1. NCBI lineage: Eukaryota > Metazoa > Arthropoda > Insecta > Diptera > Polleniidae > Pollenia > Pollenia amentaria. Next base: position 176,666,386 of record OX031007.1, on the reverse strand, counting down.
TGTCAATATTAATCACTTGTGTCTGTTTTATATATTTTGTTTACTGCTTTGTTTTCTATTATGCAAATTCAACGTTTGCCGCAATAAATATTGCTACGTAGAGACCCAGGGTTATGCTTGGCTTGTAGCACAGAGTTGTATTTTGATGGCTTAATTTACATGTTTCGCCGATTTTTATTTTCAAACTAGCGTTTTATTTGCGGAATTGCTGATGTGGCAGCACAGTTATTTGACACAAAATAAATGGATTACGGTTGAAACGTAAAATCTGTCGACCGACAAGTCGATAGTTAGTGGGCCAATTAAGAGAACGATATTGAGTGACTTGTTGTCGCTCGCTTAAGTTGTGGATCGACATCGTTGGCCAGGCTGTTAAATATAATTTTTTAGTGTAGAGAGGCTGCATTAAAGGTCCTTAGCACATAGAGCATTTCGTGTGGATAAGGTGTGAATCCATCAAAAACAGAACTAGTACTATTAGCGAGGAAGTATAGCATCGAGAGCTTTAAACTTCCGAGGTTAAATGGAATTGATCTGCAAATCTCGGATAGCGCCAAATACCTGGACGTGGTCCTACAGGGCAAACTATCATGGGGGCTGGACATCAACACAAAAGTGTATAAGGCAATAGTTGGTATTTATGCATTGGCAGGAATTGGGGCATAAGCCCCCAGTGTGTTAATAAGATCTACGAGGCTGTCGCAATTCTTATTCACTTCTAAACAAAGGGCGAGTGTATAACTATGCCGGACTATACACTTGAATTTCTGCCTATATGTGTTATGAGGCGCTCACACGGGCGCAATTGGTAAACTTTGCTTATCACGCTAACCAGTAGGCGACAAACCATGAGATATAGCCTACACGGCAGGTTTTAATGTAAATCTTTTTCTTTTTACTTGTCCCGGGTGAGGTGGACAAGTGCACCCAAGGACCTTTCTTCTGTACACGGTATGAAATATATACGGCTTACAGGAATGAGTTGCCCAATGGCATCTTTTTTCCCAGAACAAGCATAATGCTGACGATTTAAAGAAAGGAAGAGAACTGGACTTAAAGGTCCCCTTTGGGCTGCCGGATGATTAAGGAATACTGCAGGCGGAAAGCTCTGTTATAAGACGGGCGGCTAACTTGCAAAGGCATAATCGTGTACTGATGGATATTATTCTGATAGCAATACTCCCATTGCAGCCCAAGCTGGTATCTATTTATTCGACATCTAGGCTATCTGCAGACTTTCAGCTCTTGAAATGATATTGCGAAACATTAAAAGGTAATACTAATTTGGACAACTCGGCATGCCGACTACCAGGGTAACCATAAGGCAGATGAGCTTGCCAAACCAGGTGATCTTTTAAGTGATAAGTTTATGGATCACTTCGTTAGCTTTCCACTGGCTCACTTTCAGTTACTTGTTAAGCGTGAGTCTTATGGTTAGGTTAGGTGGACTCTTGAATCCATCTGCTCCTACACTTTGTGGCCTGGCTATGATGAACGGACGACATTTTATCTACTGAGGTGCAAAAGGGAAAAAATCAGAGCAGTCTGTTTGTATGATCTATAAAGAATGGAATTAACGCTACTTTTTCTTTTCATTAAGTAAACAAATTAGTTGGAATCTGCACCCAGAGAAAAAATATATATTAATTTTTATTTTTAAAAAAAATTTTAAACTTACTTTGCTTTTTTTAGCCATATTATTGTCATCGACAACCATATTATGGTTAAATAAGTCCTCCATCAAGAAGGCACAACCATATTATGGTTTCCTCCGAACATGTTTTGGTTAATAATAACTAAAATATGTTTAATATATATAATAGCATGCTTGATTTTCAACCAAAGTATGTAACTCTTGGAAAAAAGGAAAATACTATTGTTAATTTAAAAACAAATTATTGTCATATTTAACCATAACATGTTAAGAGCCAACCATAATATGGTTGTGGCTTCTTGATGGAGGACTAATTTAACAATAATATGGTTCTCGATGACAATAATATGTTTAAATTAAGCATAATATGTTTAAAACTTGCTTTAAAAGCAGTTTTGTTGGAGGTGACCATATTTAAACATATTTTTTCTCTGCGTGTGCAATGATACATATGGAGTAGCTGCTTTTTAGGAGGGGCGTTGGCTCAGGTTATCACAAAGGAACCACTGAAGGACCCAAATGTGTTTTCTCATTGTATCGCTGTCCAAGGATAACCTACGTGTCCTAGCTCAAAAGGATAATTAATTATGTTTCACATAAATCAAGTCATATCGGTAAAAAAAAATATGGTAAGTACCGGGATTTTTTTTACAAATACATAACCCTTTATTTAAGAAATGGAGCTTATTTGCGTGATTTTAAAATTTTTTGTAATATAATTTATCTTTACGTTAATTTTATGGTGTTATCTACATCTATATTAATTAAACGTAATCAACCGGTGTCCTTAAAGTCAATTTCGCTAAAATAAGTCAGATCTTTTAGCAAATAATTTGAATTGATCCACTGTAAAAAGCCATAGTGATTAAGAGGGTATTGCACGAATGAAATTTGTTCTTGGGGTAAAATATTTTTGAGTAAAATATTTCTTTTTTTTAAGGTTGAAAATAAACAAGTCGATGCTTTCTCCCATCATACAAAAAAACTCCGAAAATAGGATTTTCGCATTTTGTGTATTAAAGTTGAATTTTATGGTTGTAGTGCCGAAAAAAAATGTTCTTATTTTGCGAAGCATTAATGGTACATTTTAAAAAGTAGGCACACATTAATGCGCTACTCAATAAGACATACAGAGATTCAGTAAGGTAAGTGAGCGAATTCTTAATAAATTTAAAAAAAAAAAATATATAAAATTTGAAGAGCAATGAAATTCCCTTACTACAAAGTAGGTTTGTAAGAGAGCATATTAAAGAATAACGGTAACAAAAAATTTAGCTGGTCGGTTCATTCACCAATTTTTATATGCGCTGAAAAAAGCGCTTTCTGTGTCAAAAATAAAGCTGATCGGTTCATTCACCAATTTTTATATGCGCTGAAAAAAGCGCTTTCTGTGTCAAAAATAAAGCTGATCGGTTCATTCACCAATTTTTATATGCGCTGAAAAAAGCGCTTTCTGTGTCAAAAATGTTTTTCTTCAAAGTGGGAACTCGCCATATACGAGGGCGGATCAAAAAGCACGTGACTTTTTGAATGAAACACAGCTTTTTTACAAAAATAAAATTTATTTTTCAGCATAATCTCCTTTAAGCTCAATACACTTAGTCCAACCTTTCTCTAATTTGCGTATCCCTTCCAAAAAATGGGATTTTTCGAGGTCCATAAAATAGGCATTTGTTCGACCAATAAGTTCATCGTTAGAGCTAAATCTCTTTCCACCGAGCCATTTCTTAAGGTTCAGAAATAGAAAATAGTCACTGGCGGCTAAATCCGGAGAATATGGCGGATGAGGTACCAATTCGTAGCATAATTCATGTAATTTTGCCATTGAGACTGCACACGTGTGCACCCGTGCATTATCTTGATGAAAAAGAACTTTTTTCTTGGCCATATGGGGTCCTTTTTTTTAATCCTCGTCAAATTGGTGTAATAAGTTGGCCTTCTTCGGAGCCGCTTCACCCGGAGAAACCCATTGTTTAGACTGCTGCTTGGTCTCCGGAGTGTTGTAATGGATCCATGTTTCATCCACACGAATTGCGGTTAAACTACTCCAAACAATCCTTTGAAGTTGTCACACGATTACGTTTGTGGTCAATTGAGAGCAAACGCGGCACCAATCTTCCAGACAGCTTCTTTTTAATGAGCACTCGAAATTCTTTTTTTTCCATTTTTAAAAAAATCCACTAGGTTTTATGTTTTGAACAGCTGTTAAACGCAAAGTAAATGACGGAACTTGCTCAAAACAGTGGTTTATTAACAGGTGGTACTTGATGGGATCAGTGCTGCATTTCATATAACTACGAGGGAAGTTCGAAAAGTCCCGGACTTATTGATCCGCCCTCGCAAAAGTCATGCCTTCCGTAAGCGGTATGGTAAGCGAAACTTTTATGTTTCTCCCTTACAAACCTGCTTCTTTGGAAGCTCCATTATTTATTGGGTGGGTACAGGCGGATATCACTTTATGGTTTTTTAATCAATTTTATTTTTCGAATGTGTTCATTAATTAAATTGCAATTTAGAAAGCTTTCTTGCAATAGTCCTATTCCCTCAATTTGAAATTTGATTCATTGAACACATTTGACGAATAAAAATGGTTAATATTATAGAAAAAAAATTATAAAGAGAAATAATTCTCTTATTCTATTATATCTTTTTATGCAACATATCACAAAATATCTTGATCTTCAAAGGGTTAATATTAGAACATTTAGATGACATTTTTAAGCTTAAGCTTTAAGAAGCATATAGAACATCTGTGGTGCTAGATGCCACAACAGCCGCCACCGCCACCAATAACTTCACAGCAATAACGAAAAAACATATAATAAATGCATGTTTAAAAGCAGGAAGAAATGATAAGATTTCTTAAGTTGCAAAAGCATCACTACCACTCCAACTCCAGTTTAACTAAAATTAAAACTCTGGAAAAAAGAAGAAATGTAAACAAATAAAGTCAAAATCCTAAGCAAATGAGTAACGGCGGTATATTTTGTATGCAACAAGAACATCTTCTTCCCTACTTTTTAGGACTATTGCTACAAACAAAACAGACAACAAACACATGTTAGGCACTGTAACAAACGACAGTAGCAGTATGTGCAACACTACCAACAGCAGCAGCAGTAGAAACGACATTACTGATGGTCATTAAAACAAAAGCAACAGCCAAATATAACCATATGAATCAAAATGAAACATACCATGCATGGGCAATACACGAATCACGGTTATAACCTTTTGTACTTTTTTATAAAAAAAAAAAAGAAATAAAATTTAAAAATAAAGTTTTTTCTACCTGATTTTTTTACCATGAAGGATTGTTTAAATGGTCTTATGCGACAAACAAGCAACTTACCAACAAAAATCAACCGCGTGAATAACTAATTTCAACGGAAGCTTAACAAAATCTCAAGTTGAAATAAAAACCAAAAAAGAAAAAAAGAACGTTAAACTGCAGCTCCAACAACAATAAAATAAAGGATAACCCATTTATCACCCACCATCACTGTTAACATTTAAACACCAACAGCCAAGCGGCCTCAAACCGACATTATTTAACTTTGCAACATTTGAAGTCCATAAAGCCAGAGTAGACTCATATTACTGATGTTGTTGTTGTTGCATTTTTTCTTCTTCTTTTATTGTTGTTCCTGTTGCTGCAACTTTAGAACAATAAGAATTTTTCGGTGTTTTTGTTGCCACATTGAACAGCAACAACAACAAGTAATTCTTATTATTTACAATGAAATTTTGTTACCAGAAAAACAAATCGTGCATTAACACTTTTAGAAAATGGGTTGTGGAAAAATACACACCTGATAACAACACAAAAAAAAATCCATTTTTCGATTGGAATATTTTTGTTAAAGAATTTCTTTTTTTGGCATCTAAATTTAGTTAGAGGTGCTGTATAGCTTTGGTATTGTGGGGTGTTCGGAGATTTTCTTATTAGAGGAATAATTTTCTTCATTTTATTACTCTATTACATTACAAATAATTTCAGAAAACAAATATTGCTAGAAACGAGGCGAAACACATTCCAGCTTATACCCCCCAGTATTTGCTTGAATTAAATAATTTACCTTTCTGTTTCATTATACAGAAAAAAAATATAAATTTATTTATATTAAAAGATTTAGGATATTAATTACAAAATTAATTAAATTTGCACCAATAAACAAATTGAAAGTATCGATTAAGTAGTTTTTAATATTAACAACAGTTTTTGCAGTAATGTTTTTGATATAAGTAAACGTTTAATTAACTTGATTACATTTTTAATTAAAACAGATTTTATTTTTGATGATTGATTTAATTGAACAATAAATTGACTAGTTTTTATAGCCTGCCATTACATGCACCTACAAACTCTAACTCATTAAACTAGGGATTGCTGTTCGGTTTTAACCGAAATCGAAACCGCGGTTTTTAATGCCTAAAAACCTAAACCGAAATCCGACAAAACAAAACGTCGGTTTTCAGGTTTTACTTTAAAAATATATTTATACTTAAAGAAATTGCCAATTAAACATAACACTCGTACTTCTCATAAAAAAGTTCATACATTACAGTCAGCAACAATGACAAGCGGCCTAAGTTATAAAAAATAAAGCATGTCAATTATTTTGTATGAGAAGGTGTTGCATCGGTTAAAAATAGGAGGATCTTTTGTCCAAATTTTAAAAAAATCTTGTATTTTAAGCAAAGCTCCAAAAAATATTTTTGACAGATTAAAAATTTTTTTTTTTTTTATAAATTTGTTGACGAACTTTTTGTGTAATATGGAAATTAAAACAATCTCTCAAAAATTTCAAAATATGCAACAAAAAAATATGCACTGAAAACCAATATGTGACAGCGCATAGAGAAAGGGACCAGCAAGGTAAAGGGAACAGTAAAAACCAACTACACAAAACAAGAGGTAGGAACGACCTACGCGCGTTTTCAAGGTTCACCAACACGTTCCTGACGTGAGACCAATACCAACACGCTCAGTGATGGTACACCAAAGCTACACGTATTTAAATCTTTAAAATGGCTCTCCTGAACAAAACCCTTAGGTCCCTTTCTATTTTGCGCGTCATATATATTAATTCTTGCCAAAAAAAAAACCAACAATATGCCATAACAAATCGATGCCATTTTAACGCAAATTAAATGATTCAGAAAGATAACTATAATTAGCCGACATCGTCCTTAGATTATCAACAAAAAACATGCATTTGGATGGAAATCGCAGCCATATTAATTACCAATAAACTTTGGCAATATATTAAACCTTCTTTTACTTATTTTTTTATGCTAATTTTATTTCAGAAATGTATGAACTAAAATCTGAAGTCATACACAAGAACATGCAAGATTTGTAAGTAAAACCGAAACCGATCGGCTTAAATCATTTTAAAACCGCAACCGCTGTACAAGTACTACTTTATATAACAAAACCCAAAATTTAACCCAAAAATTAAATAAATAAATATCCTTTTTTTTTTTTTTTGGTATATTATATTGGGAATTCTGAAACCTGAGCTTTATTTATCAAAAATAATTTCTATTTACATAAAAATTTGAAACTTTTTATTTTTTGGTGAAACTCTAAAGTTTAAAAGTTGAAGTTATCCAGATAAAAAAAACGGATTTATTAGCACTGTAAAAATATTGAATTTTATTATACATTTTATTATTTGAAAATCTGAATTTGTAATGCTATGAATAAAAAACCATCGAACAAACTGGCAATGTTGCTTTAAGAAACATTTAGGAAATTTAATAAGCTTTCTAATGGCTGTAATTAGGTTCAAATCCGTTCAGATCTGCTTGAGTTTGAGGCAAATTACCAAAGCAAGATTTTTTAATTTTTTGGAAAAAAGTCATTTTGCTTAAAAATATGAAAACATGATTTGAGAGACCACTTCCCGTTCATCAATATTTAAGTGTTATACACCAAAATTCTTGGTTTTTATGGTATATCAAGAGAATCGATGTTCATGAAGGAATTTCGAAAAAAAAATAAAAAGTGAGACGGTCTAATGTATATACTAGGGAGATCGAACGATTATTATTCGACCGGTTTTAACCGGTTGCCTTAGCCGGTTATTTTAAAATGTCCATTTTCCATTTAAACCATTTATTTTGTTATAATAAACCGGCTATTTTAATAATGTGTAATTAAAATACGTTTTCCTTATTCTTGTTGTAAATGTACCTGTAAGTATATTTTTTATTGAATATTGGGCAAACTTGAACTTTTTCTGAAGAATGTCAAAAAAGTCAAAGAACGTTATGAACAGTGAAAATCCAAATCACTTATAACAGCGTGTGTTCTTGTAAAACAATTCAAAATACAGGAAAAAGTGTTCAATTAAAAAGGAAATAGTAATTTGAGCGAGAGCATTCTAAATATTAAATATATAGGTTTTATTTCTGGAGATATTTCGAACAGGATTAAAAAGACAAAGTTAGGTGCCTGAAGTGTCCTAAAATGATAAGTTGCAAAGGTTTTTCCACGTCACGACTTATTATTCGCCTTTAATTAGTCCACATGCTTGATATTAGTGTGCTCCTAATAAAACCTAACCCCATTGGAAGTAGTTCTAAAGAGACGACAAATAGGGATGTTAAATGGGGTTTTAAATTTGGTACCAACTTCCAAAAAAAAATGTACTTTTTGGACCTTCACATTTTTTTAAAATTTATTAAAGCAACAAAAAATACATAAAAATTCATTTGTACACAAAAAAAAACAAAACTTAACATTAACATACATTATATGTATGAATAAAATACGGTACAAAAAAGTCTTATAATACGGTCTTATATATACGGTACATAAAGCACTTATTTGTTTAGTAAATAAACTATTTGGAATTTCTACATCATAGCAGCATGAATTGCAACGACTCTAGAAATACCAGAAAATATATAGAAATCAACCTCATTTTATAAATTATCTACTGCCGACCAAAAACCACAAATGTTTTCAATATTTAACGACTGCAGTTGCTCGACATCAGCTTTAGCTCTAAATTGATTATTGATTGAATCAAAATTTGCAATTTCATTCGGGAACATTTTTGCTAGAAGAGGAACAAACTACTTGTTTTACCTGAAATAACATTTTCGGGAGTAAATTTATGGAACCACATTAAAACTTCGTTATTAAAGTTGACTTTGGTTCTCAAAACTTCGTAAAATGTTATATAAAATTGTTTTGCATTTTCTTTCATTTCTTTAACTATATCAATATTTATATTATTTGTAGAAATATATAAATCCACTTCTGTTCCGCAATAAATTACTTCAAAGGGAATGTGATTTTTGTGAAGGTCTACGATGATAGATTATCACATTGATCCAAAATATTTTTTCATAAAATTACGTTCTATTTGGCAGAACAAAAGTTAGCCTTTGTAAAAATACATGCATTCGAGCATCTTCTGATTGCATTTCTAAATTAACCATGTTAATAATTTTAAGTGTATATTGCATAAATAAAAAATGCAATTTAAAAGAAGGATTATTTTTTAAATCCTGATGAAAGAAAATATAATTAAAAAAATAAATATAATGAAAAGGACTCAATAACTTGTTTGCTATACTAAAAATTCAAAAAGGGGGAACTATGATAAATTTTTAAATTGTACCAAGTGAGTCACGGTAGTAACGCGGTACTTTAGTAGGTCAAAATGTAACAAAAAAAAGTACAATTGTACCAACTTTAACATCCCTGACGACAAATAATACGACAATAAAAACGCAGCCAAAAATGAATTATTGGGTGAAATATAAGCCCGTAGTGTTAATGAGAATGGAATGCCCGTTAAGGCACTAAAAACTCTTAATTAGTTTTAGCATATCTTAATGCTTAAAACTACAACATATGGAAAAAATTCCATCTTCAGTCCATCTTCAACTGTGATACCTAGCATTAAGAAAGTTTGAACTGTGATATTTTTTATTAATTTTACATTTATATTTTTGTTTTATGTGTGTGTTTAATTGTACTGTGTGTATTGTTTAAAACCACATTTAAATTAGAAATGGAAATGTAAATACTAATTCAAGATTTTATATTTCAATAAAAATAATCCCTGAAGAGGTAGGAAAACAGCCTACGAAACGTCGGAGGAAAATATGAAATAAATCTTTTATTTACATATAGTTAATAATTAGACCTTGAAAGCCTGTTTGGAAATCCCAAAAAACATTAATTAATCAGTTTTATTTATTAAAAGACCAAGAACTAAGAACTAAAATTGAAGAAATCGAGTAATGACATGGAAGATTTTAAATTGTGGTCGACGAATTGACAAATATTTTATACAAAAAACATGTTCATATTACTATTCGTTTCTATAATGCTGAAATAAAACAATTTAAAATCCTGGCTAAGGGTTTTTTGTAACTTTTCAAAAATATGGTTGAATTCTACTGATTCATATAGACATGCTCAACCACCAACAAGTTAAAACTCATTCAAAATAAAGAATATCTCAAATAATAAATTTATAAAATTCCTATAATCTTTTGCAAGCGTTTGTTTAGATCAAACTTCATCTAATAGTTTCTAAATTACATTATACAATTATCTTCCTACAAATAAAGTTTATTAAATAAATAGAAATTGTAAAAAATAAAGCTAAAGTTTGATAAGTTAAATATTCGTTAGGTCTGAACATACCCTTAGTCATATTTATGTATTTTGTTGGTTCCTTGCCTTCGAGAATTGTTTTGTTTTTATTCAAATTTACGTTTTATTACAAAAACTTATTTGATTTTTGTGTTTTTATGTATTCGAATTAAAACCGGTTAACAGGTTACTTCAAAATGCTTAGCCGAAAACCGGGTTTTTTTAAAACAGCATTTATTCGGAATATTCGAGAGCCGTGTTTTGAAAAAAGTCGAATAATCGATCTTTCTAGTATATACCTTATGAATTGAGGGTTTCAAAACGTGTTTTTGGCAAACGGGTAATTTTAAGATAATATATAACAAGTTAGAGTGCTATATTCGGCTGTGCCGAATCTTTGAGACCCTCCACCGACAGGAGTGGGCTCTATATGATAAATACATATATATTATTAACTAAGCTTCACAAAAACGAACGTCAGCATTAAAAGTGGTTGCGGCTTAGACCTGAATTAAATTATGGACCGACAATAAGAAAATGTTATTCGTTTCTTGTAAGAACTTTGAACTGGCTTGAGTAAAATATCATTATTCGTAACAGTTTTAGCCGGACTAAAACGATTTTTAGGAGCGTTATTTGTATTGGACCTATGGTAAATATGGACAAATCATCCCAAAATTCTGAAGACTGATTTCTGGTATTACAAAAAATAAATTAGAATAAATTTCAATACAGCAGTGTAATTAGTTTTAGCGTTAACAGTAAATTTCACAAAATTGCATGATATTTTTTCTGGCCATATGAATCTAAGTTAGAAGTAATTTTACCGCAATATCTATATCTTTTATGGTTTAAGGCGAATTAAATTATTTTCCCAAAGTGGGCTTTATTTGGTTTTAGGCGCAATAAACTATTTTCCGAGAGTAGGGTTTATATGGGGCCTATGGTAAATTATGGACAAATCTTCAAGAAATTTGGCAGTGTGATTTCTCGTCCTATAAAACTGTGACGCACCGAATTTCAATTGGATTGCATGATTTATTACGGTTTTAGGCCCGGTTTTCCGGGAGTAGGGTTTATATGGGGCCAAGTGTAAATTGTGGAACGATCTTCAAAAAATCTTACAGTGTGATTTCTGGTCCTTTAAAACTGTGACGTACCAAATTTAAGTATGCTAGCGTTATTTATTACGGTTTTAGGCGTACGAAACTGTTTTCCGCGAGAAGGGTTTATATGGGGCCTAGTGTAAATTATGGACCGATCTTTAAAAAATTCTACAGTGTGATTTCTGGTTCTATAAAACTGTGACGTACCAAATTTTAGTATGCTAGCGTTATTTATTACGGTTTTAGGTGCAATAAACTGTTTTCCGGGGGTAGGGTTTATATGGGGCCTAGTGTAAATTATGGACCGATCTTCAAAAAATTTTACAGTGTGATTTCTGGTCCTATAAAACTGTGACGTACCAAATTTTAATATGATAGCGTTATTTTTTACGGTTTTAGGCGTACTAAACTGTTTTCCGGCAGTAGGGTTTATATGGGGCCTATTGTAAATTATGTCATTCCGTGCATTATTCCACCATTAATGTTAGTTTTTGTATCAAAATTATCAATTTTTTTTGGGTAGTGGTTCCACATTTTGATTCATAGTTCTGATCCTACTGAACCGATGTTGCTGGATTTCAATCCCAAACTGCTTAGGATAACTACAAGCAATTTGAGACCAAGTTTGTTCTTTTCTTTTGCGTTTTTCGAAAGTGAGCGTGTTTTCAACAGACGAACAGACGGACAGACAGACGGACATGGCTAAATCGACTTAGAATTACTCAAGGACCCAGAATATATATACTTTATGGGGTCTTAGATGTATAATAAAAAAGTTTCACACGGAATGACAAACTTAGTATACCCTCATTCACCAAAGTGGTGGTGGAGGGTATAAAAATTGATTTTTTTAATTATTGATTATTAAATTCAAATTTCAATTATTCATATTTATTTATCCAATAAAAATGATTAAAGCCTCGTACACAATAGGCAGCAACATTTTCAAAAGTGTTCATAATAGAGCAACACTTTTTTCACAACAACACACTTTTTCTAAGAAACCGTTTGCAAATTTTGCCCAGAATAAAATTACGTAATTATTATTATTTTTTAAAACATTTTGTTGAAATTTTCATTAAAAACTAAATAAAATTATTATAAACGTCATATAAATTTTCATACAAATTGGTGCTGAAATAGAAGTAGACTCAACTTTTTAAAAAAAAAAAAGTTAGTTAAATTTTTGTTCGAAAAATTTAAGGAAAATATATGAAATACTTTGTGAAGAAATAAGATAGAAGCAAAAACAAAATTGTTGCTAGCATTGTGTACGAGAAATTTCCTTACGTGACAGTTATTACTCGCCAACAATGTTATAGACGCAGTTAAGTAAGAAAAACAGCTGTTTGTTTTAATTTATGGCATTTTAGTTTAATTTCTCACATTTAAATCAAAAAGTTTCTCGCCGCGGGAGTTACAGAACATGGGCATTTAGCTATATTTTATCGAATTAATTAACACATTGTTTGAAACGACAAAGTTTTTCGATAATATTTTCAATTAAATTTTAAAATGTAATTTATTGAAAAATATATATCACAATTTTAAATTTTTACAATTTTAAGTAATCAATATAATTATTTTGGCAATAGGTGTAAAATCAACAAATTGTTTACTTGATTCTATGAATTTGGTATGAATTTGGTGATTAGAGACAATTTTTAATTTTTTTTTTGTTATATTAATTATTTTTTTAAATTTATTTTCAATCAACTGAGGTACTCTTAGTTGAATAAAATGTAGATTTTTTGTTAATTATTTTAATTATTTAAAATGATTTCATAAATACATTATTGATTGAAATGGCACATCTTACTGATCATATTTTTAATCAAAATTTAAAATATCATTTGTTGAAAAAAAATCACAATTTTAAATTTTTATGAGTTTTAGTAATAGCTGCAAAATCAACAAATAGTTTGCCTGATTCTACGAATTTGGTAATTAAAATCACATTTTAATTTTTTCTGTATACTCGGCAATTATAAAATACGTATGAGTAATATTTAATTCTACTCTATTAAACATTGCTCATACGCATAGAAAAAAGTGTGTTAACGAAATAAAATGTGGATTGTAATTTTAAGTCACTGGTTTATATGGCAAGTAAGAAATTTCAGACGGCCAAGTCCTATCATATGATATCCAACAACACTTTATGTATATACATAAGTACCCCATTTTTTTGACTTATGGAATTGAGAGTGTTGAGAGGTTATAGTTGATAATATAAAAAAATATTTAATTGATAGTTGTTTACAAATTAAAGCTTTCATCAAAAATTTTAATTAAAATAAAAAAAGGGAATTAAATGTTTAATCAAGTGCATTAAATATTTAATCAAGTGAATTAAACGTTAAATTGATACTATTTGTATACTGGTGCAAATTGAATTCATTTTTTAATTAATATCACAATTTTTTAATTGAAATAAATTTTTATTTTCTTCTGTGAAAAAAACCAAACAATCGCCGATACAAGTAGGGGTCAGAAGACGAAAATTTAAGTGTGTGAGATATGTGCTACGCCGGAACCAGACCGACACAGCACGAACTTCCATATAATGGACAACAAATGGCGCAGATAACTGAATGTAAATGGAAGCAAGATCAGCAATTCATGGAATGCGTTAAAAACCTTTGCTGCCGAAAGACAAAAATGAAATATGATCGTGCACAGAAAGAAAAACACTCGGGATAAATTAAGCTTTTTATACTTACCTTAATTACGAGTCATACTCAAAAATTCAAGTACGAATAACACTAAAACGTACTCAAAACAATCCGAAATGGGATAACTTTAGAAAATCAATCCAGGAATTTCTCTAAATAAGAAAAAAATTCTTCAACCAAGTACAAAAAAGATTGAATTTTTGTTGGTAGTGCCACTCTGAGAGTAAAATTACAATCTCATATAACTTATCAAAATTTGTTGTAGCCACAACAAGAACACCATGAAAGTAGTTAAATAACGATTTGCTTATTTTGTGTAGAAACAACAAAAACAAGGGAACAAGAAGAAAAAATATTATTTTCATGTTTCAAAAGTAAAATTAGAGGCAAAAGTTCTCATTTAGTTTATATATTTAGTTAAATGTGTACACGCAAAGCAAAAACATGGTTCTGGTAAATATATTTCATGAGCAACATATTATGATAAGATTCATGATTGTAACAAACATTTTACGATTATTATTGAATCATATTATAACCAAATATATTCGTTATATAACGTCACAATAGTTTTTCAAAAGATGAAGTTCTTTTTCGACCTTTTATTAAAATAAATAGGGCCTGGAGGACCTTATAATTAAATGTAATCATATTATTATCATGTTAATCATAATAAGTAGGGATAAGATTTTCATGCACTAAGAAATCGAAAATATGCGCATAAAATATGCTCTCTTCAAAATATGCATTAAAAATAATACAAAATATGCACCAAAAACTTGAACGTTTTCAATAAAAAAGCCCATTTGTAATTTTATTTATAACAAAAAAAAATTCAGTCTTTTGTTATTCAAAAGTACAATATTTTTTTAAACTTAATTTAAAAAACTAATTTAAATTTTTGTTTGCATAAACAATTAAATACTATTTTATATTATTAAAAGTAAACCTTTGTCTGTTCGGACGCAAAAAAACTTTTGTACATGGAAAATGATCTCTTAACGTCAACCGAAGTTATAGGAGCACACTTAAAGAATGCAAATTTATTTGGAGAATATTCATTTTCTAATTCAGATCCCACATTTAATTCCAGTTCAAAAATAGTTGAAATTTGATTTATTTTTTAAAATCCTATATTTTTTTGCAAAACCTTTAGGTTTTTTTTTTATTTGTTGGGCAATTCTTCCTTCCACGTTGTTTATTTTACTTTCTGCAATATTAATTTATTTGAACTTACTATTAAGTGAACTAGATCCCTCCAATTTAATTATTGTTTCTCCAATATATCCGTTGTTGGAAAATACAAATGGTAGTTAACTTTTGATGTTATATAAAATTAATGTTTCTTTCATTTTATTTTTATTGCATAAGCATCGGTAGCAATAAAATCATCAATAAAATTCTTAAGCTGCTCAAAGTTTTTTGATAAGTATTATACAGCATCTATCCAGGTTCCCCATCTTGTTAATACTGGCTGTGGAGGTTAGGGCACCAAGGGATACATCTCTTTAAAATTGCAACTCGTGGAGGAAGGAGCCTTTAAAAATATTTTTTTTCCCGTATGAAGCCAATAAATCAATATTATCGGATTGGCTCTTAATTTACTCTTCAACTCGGTGTGACCAAGCAAGTAAAATGTAACAGTTTTGGATAAAATATTTTAAGCCCATTGGTAGCATTAAACATGTAAGGTGCAACATCGGTTAAAAATTAAATGATCTGTTTTTTGTCGAAATCTTGCCCCAACAAATTTATTGAGTCATGGAAAGCAAGATCTTTCGTAGCATGGTTGACTTTTTCCCAACGATGTTAAGCTATTGATTATACTCACAATTTAATTTTTAACTATTAATAGACAAATTGCATTTAGCTATTGATTATACTCACAATTTAATTTTGAACTATTAATAGACAAATTGCATTTAAATTATTGTTTTTAATGCTTCAATTTTATTAATTCACGTTAAAACTTCCTGAAGAATCCAATTTTTTCTTAAAAATACGTTGCAAAACGATGAAAAAAATTACTTATACGTTTTTATTTAAATATATAATGTGAATTAATAGGTAAGCATTTAATATCAAGTTATGAAGTATATAAGTCTCTTTCTAATGTAAAGTTGTATTTTAAGCAGATTTCCAAATTTATTCATTAATTAAAAAAAAATATTGGAAGAATTTTTTTGTTTATTTATAAATTTTTAAAAGAACTTTTTTTATAATATGACAATTTAAAAAAAGCACTTGAAAATGTTAAAATACGCATTTAAAACTATATGCAAATATATGCAAAAACAAATCGATGCCATTTTAGCGCAAATTTATTGATTCGGAAAAATAATTGATGGACATCGTTCTTCGACTATCGACAAACAACATGCATTTGCATGATAATCTCATCCCTAATAATAAGTTAAGAAGTGATCATATTATTATCATGTTTTTGACAATAATATGTAGATTAAATCTAAAACCGAAAAACATTTTTAATATATAGCTGCTATCCGGAATACGGCCTCTGTGACCACTATCAAACCAATATTAATGAAATTTGGAACAAAGATAGATCCATATTTATATGGACACACAAGCTCTGCATTTTTTAAAAAATAGGATCACGAGGGAAGATAGAGGACAATTTCTGCCTATCAGAAACTATCATACCAATTTTAATAAAATTGAAGACTATTCATAAAGCCACATTAGCTTTACATTTTTCAAAACTAGGTCCAAAATAGATACACGTGCACAATTTGTTCTTATATACTGTGGTGTAGGGTATCATATGGTCGGGCTTGTCCGACTATATAAATGTTTAATTAAGCGTCGCAGAAAGATTTGAAAAAAACGTGCTTATAAAAATAACAACCGAACGGATTTTACGCTGTTATATATCTGTTGGTAGTTTCAGACAAAAAACAAATAAACTTTTAAAATGTTACAGTCTACACGGGGTTCATGAAAATGTACCTAAGATGTCCATTTTTTACCCAATTTTTCGAAATGTTCTTTTTTGTGACATGCCTTTGTAGCTATTAAAATTCGTACGAAAAATTTGAATTTTAAATAAAAGGTTACTTAAAACAATCGTTTCCAGTTTTAACCACTGTTAACCTGTTTTTCTCTCCCTAGTCCATGATACCGGAAAAAATACACTCATATAAAAATGAGTCTTCATATTGATGATGCTCTAACATTGGAATGGTGACATCAATGTAATTACAAATGGCATCAGTGAGGCAAAAACTGACATCAAGCCAATGACGACGTCATCCTAAAATTTTGTCATATTTTGCGCGTCATAGATGACTAGGACTACGGTGACATAAATTCGACGTCCCTTTTCGTGTACACTGATAGAAAACGCTGATGCATTTTGGCATCAGTACAGACAAACTGTCATCAGTGCGATGACATAATATACCATGACATTAGTGTGATGACAAGCTGTCATCAGTGCGGTGGCAAAATATGTTATGTCAATATATATTTTTTACATTATTTTCATGTTTAAAAAGTAAACTTAGAAGCAAAAATTCCCATATTCTATTCTTTTAATTATTTATTTAAATACATCAAATGTTTCAAGTAGAATTATTACGAAAACCATATCGGGCATTCTGCTGGTGTCTTATAATTGGGAGTTCTTCTGTTAACAGAGGGCAGAATACAACAAAAGTGAAACAAACATGTGTAATGGGTAACTAAATAATGATATTCTCTCAATATGACTTAAGGTCAATTACAATGACTCAATCTTATGACAGTTTGTCATCGCAGTGATGACATGCGGCTGTGGGAAAAATCGCCCAAAGAAAAATGGCCCAAAAAAAAAAATGAAAAATCGCCCAAATGAAGAATCGCCCAACAGAACATGAAAAATGACCCAAAAAGTTATATATGTAATTTTGCCCAAAAGAAACGAAAAAGGGCCCAAAAAAAAGATGAAAAATGACCCAAAAAGCAAAAACGAATTTTTTCCCGGTGGCATGTTATGACGTCCAGTGTCATAGTGTCCATGGACGTTATTACAATCCAAAAAGTGTCATAGTGTCCATTGACACTGCGCTAACTAAAGCTTCTCTGCACAGCCGGCCTTCGGCCGGGCGCAAGGATTTTCTCCTCTATGGTATAACAAACACCGGCTTCGCTAACTAAAGCTTCTCTGCATAGTCGGCTTTCGTTTGGAAAAAAGGCAGATTTTAGAAGCTTTACTTAGCGAAGCCGGTGTTTGTTATACCATAGAGGAGAAAATCCTTGCGCCCGGCCAAAGGCCGGCTGTGCAGAGAAGCTTTAGTAAGCGAAGCCGGAGAAAATTAAAAAAATGGGCCATTTTTCATACAACATTTTTGGGTTATTTTTCATAATGAAAAATCACCAAATTTAAAAAACGAAAAATCACCCAACAATAACGAAAAATAGCCCAAAAATTTTAGGTCACTTTTCATATGAATTTAGGCCCAATTTTACATGGAATTTTTTTGGGCGATTTTTCATATCTTTTTTTGGGCCATTTTTCTTTGGGCGATTTTTCCCACAGCCGATGACATGCTTTATGAAACTGAATCCGATTCGTCATTTCTGCGATGCCAATGTATAATCCCATTGATGACATAATTTAAATTTTTGACCCCCCTGATCACAATTTGGCCAAGTGATGGTAAGGCTGACATCACCGTAATGTAAAGTCTCATGGGGTCAACAACGAAGACACTTGTCATAGTACTGAAGTCAAAATACGTCAGCGTTATGACGCATTTTCTATCAGTGTATATCCACTATTTTCTTTAGGTCTCATCCGTGCACGTTGGCGCATAAAATTCCATTTAATTATCTCTTAAATTGCTGCCTTTTTTATACACCAACGACAGACAACCAGACAGCCAAATAATCTAATCGACATTTTCAGATAACTTTAGAAAATAGTTTTTAGCCGATGGGCATACTAAAAGGTGCATATCTGATATTGCTCTCTCTATTTATAGTGCATGTTCAATGATTTGTAACGTTAAGATTCGCACAGAAAAAATCTATGAAAAAAACTCAGATTTAAAAATATTTCCATATCAAATTCTATGCGAACGTTTACGTTCAGGACTGTAGAATAGTCAGTAAGTATCGCGATTAAAATTGACATGTTAAAGCGTAGAGTTTATTTTCAAAAACTCGCTGCACGTCCGATAAAAATCTCTCTCAAAAATTAGAAAAAAAATTAATATCTAGACAAAATTAACTTAATTTCAATCGACCTATAACACTGCGGAACAAAATTTAACTTTTTTTGTGCGGCCGGGAACTTTGTGTAATTTTTTTTACTAATTTGAGGTCGCTGATTCCAAATCTAACCTTCATTTTTCTCTATCAGCTCCAGTTTTAGAGATATACCGTTATGTCCAAAATTAAGGCACTTTCAGCACATATATTGAAATAACATGAAAATGGTGCATCATATTCCCTTAAGAAAAAAAACCGAAATTCGCTAACAATATTATCTTTAAGACGTACTAACATTGTTTTAAATTTGGCCAGTAATTTCAGAGATATCGTTGAAGTTTTTAAAAAAACAAATAAAAATTTAAGAAAAAAAAATTTTTTGTTCTTTAAAAATTCATAAAAAATAAATGTGCAACAAAAGTCACAGTTTGGGTCTAAAAGCATTTAGTTCAACATATTTCGAATGAAATGAGCTTTATTTCATTGCAATCGGTGCACAACTTTTGATTGTATTCACAATTTATCCATAAAAAAAAATATTTTAATGTATATATTTTTTTTTTTTTTTTTTTTGTTCACACATACACATTAAAATACGTTTTTTTATGGAAATCGCAATTTTTATCAATTCGGTAAATTGTGAACACAATCAAAAGTTGTGCACCGATTGCAATGAAATAAAGCTCATTTCATTCGAAATATGTTGAACTAAATGCTTTAAGACCCAAACTGTGACTTTTGTTGCACATTTATTTTTTATGAATTTTTTTTTTCTTAAATTTTTATTTGTTTTTTTTTAAAACTTCAACGATATCTCTGAAATTACTGGCCAAATTTAAAACAATGTTAGTACGTCTTAAAGATAATATTGTTAGCGAATTTCGTTTCGTTTTTTTCTTAAGGAAATATGATGCACCATTTTCATGTTATTTCAATATATGTGCTGAAAGTGCCTTAATTTTGGACATAACGGTATATCTCTAAAACTGGAGCTGATAGAGAAAAATTAAGGTTAGATTTGGAATCAGCGACCTCAAATTAGCAAAAAAATTACACAAAGTTCCAGGCCGCAAAATGGCTGTTCCGCAGTGTAATTGATGAGATTATCTACATATTAGCTCTTTTAGGTAAAAAAAAGTCGTCAATATATTTTTTATATTTAACCCTTATGTGCGCGGCAAAAAACACCTTATATTACGATGCATCTTACATATAGGTACCCGGGCTATATGAAAGATACGTAGGAAACAAGTTTTTTCCCACTAAATATCTAGTTCAAATGCTGGCACTACAACCTGTTGTTGGTCTCGTCCAGCTTGAAAAATTTGCTCCATGCGCTTCGATCTTTTGTACGTTGTCTACAGTTTGATTTATCAGGATTTTTTAGGTGTTTCCTGTTTACGCTTTCTTTTATACAGATTCACGAATGTCTCTTATTCTAGAGTATCCGTTTTCATCTTCCCTATGTGTCCTAGTCAGCGCAATCGTTGTAGCCTTATGCACCTTACTGTGTTGACAGTGGTGTAAATCTAATACAGCTAATATTTAATTCATCCTCCTTACTTTACTCTTCGTCAACGCATATTGGCCTATCAATTTTACGAATTATTTTTTCATTAAAGCTGGGATCACACGATTGCCGCAATTCACCAATTTTCACACTTTTTAATACCCCAATCGTGTGATTGCACAATAAAATGGCTCATGTACCAATTGAGGATAATATTGTGCTTACTTTTACCAATAAAATGCAACCCTGGTGCGGCAACCGTGTGACTACTTGATATGCAACCGCACGTCAATAAAAATAACAAAAATGTACCAATATTTATGGTGTTCTTGAGCGGCAATTAGATAACACAATACGCTCCAATATTTGCCTTTTTAGTAAATTTACTTTTGTGTGTTTCTTTTAGTAGAAATAAATATATACATATTTATTTCTTTTTCATTAAATTTATATAATTTTTTTTTGTTTTAAATTAGTGCAATAGCTGAATATCAAGGCGAATTCATTACAGGTGATCCTAAAAGCCCTGCTGATAACTTTTTTTCTTTAGCTTTATAATTGTTGAAATTCAAAATTTCGTTCGTTTCGGTTTTTGACATTGTACAATGATTTTACAAAAACAAATTGCATGTGGTTTTTGTACGAGTTGTACTTGTTGTACTACCGAGATTACCTGGAATGAATTCGCCTTGGCTGAATATGAATATTTTTATTCAAGATATTTTATAAAATTAAAATAAAAAAAGGAATATTTAGGTATGTGATGAAAATCGCTCAACTTCAAACGGTAAAAATGTATCACTTTCGAGGATTTTAAAATCTATTTCTTAATTATATTAAAAAGTCTTAATTTTTTGTTCAAAATGTAGTTTTAATAATATATGTAATAAAGAATTTAAAAGAATATATACAGGAAAACGGAGGAAAATGAATTGAAATTCTTTAAAGCGAATTTATTTTATATTTTTTAACAAATATAATGTGATTATTATTTCTTTTTAAGTTGTTATTATATTAAGCATTTTTAAAAATATTTAAACTTTGACGTTTGTACATTTTTACCGATATTTATCGTTAATATTTCTTAAAGAAAATATTTGTTCACTTAAAAAAGAGTATACAAAATTCGTTAAAGTAACCGAGATTTCTCGCTACTTAGCCATATCAGTAGTAAAATTCAAAAAGTTACAGATTTGAGGTACTGCACCCAGAGAAAAAATATGTTTAAATTTGGTCACCTCCAACAAAACAATTTTTAGACAAAATGTTAAACATATTATATTTAAATTTAACCATACTATTGTTACCGACAAACATACTATTGTTAAATTAGTCCTCCATCAAGAAGGCACAACCATATTATGGTTGCCTCCGAACATCTTTTGGTTAGTAATAACTAAAATATGTTTAACATTTATAATAGCATGGTTGATTTTCAACCAAAGTATGTTGCTCTTAGAAAAGAGGAAAATACTATTGTTAATTTAAAAACAAAATATTGTCATATTTAACCATAACATGTTTAAAGGCAACCATAATATGGTTGTGGTTTCTTGATGGAGGACTAATTTAACAATAATATGTTTGTCGGGGACAATAGTATGGTTAAATTTAAATATAATATGTTTAAAATTTTGTCTAAAAATTGTTTTGTTGGAGGTGACCAAATTTAAATATATTTTTTCTTTGCGTGTGGTATTTAAAAAATATTATTTAAAACCGAAATTTCAATCAACTTAAGCGATGCAAGTATTTTTAATTTGCATTCTTAAAATTAAAATATAAATATTCTCTTTTTCTTTATATGTTTTAGAATAGAATTTTACTTTGTTTAATTTTCCAAATTTCATATATTTTACTTAAAAAATTTCAAGTAAAACTATTCAACAAAAATTTGTTTGAATATATCAAGGCGAATTCATACAGGTAACATTTTCGAGTCATCTGTTTTTTTATTTGTTTAATTGTTTGTGGGTATACTGAATGTAAAACTTTGTTTACATTTTGTGAAAAAATTTGTTAAAATTTTAAATTTAAAAAAAGTCCAAATACTTGAAAATAACTTAATTCAATTTTATAAACAAAAAAGTGAATATAAAATATAAAGTCAGTGAATTAAAAGGGCCGTTAGCAATTATGTATGGTAATTCTAAAGCAATTGTGTATATTTTATAAACAAAAAAATTCCCTTGTTTATATTTTCAACAAATAATTTTGACATTTACTCTTACTTTTTACAAAAACAAAATACATAGCATTTAAAAAAAGAGATAGCTAGCATAACTCTAGCTCATGATGCGGTCACCTGTATGAATTCGCCTTGGAGTATATGATAAAATATTGTTTGTTTTTAATGAACAAACCAACTAGAACTTCCAACCAAATAAAAAAGCTACCATAACAGCTGTTTTCGCAGTTGACACAAGTAAGAACAATCGTGTGGCTGTGCTGCGGCAATTTTTGTACCCATTTCGCTTTGTACCAACTAGCGGCAATTAAATTTGTACAAAACAAAGCAATCGTGAGATTTCAGAATATTTTATTGGGACAATTTCATTATTGTGCATCAATAAAGCACAATCAAAATTGGGTCATATTGGTACATTTGCGGCAATCGTGTGATCCCAGATTAAGAATGCCAAACACATATTTATCGATTTTTGCAAGTACCCATATTTTGGCACGGGTATCACAAGTTTTCGCTTTCCCGGAGATGACTTTACTTTTATTATCAGTTAATGAAGGGCTACTAAAAACTTCAAAATTTACCTAAAATGACCATATAAAATACGTAAAAGTACCCGGGTACCTTGGTACGCAGTGAAGGACGTTAAGGGTACATTGTTCTCTCACAAAACCTGCAAAGAAAAATTTAGCTAGACGGCTGCAAAAAAATAACATTCATTTAAAGTTATTAGTTCTCAAGAAATTTCAGAAATGCAGATTATCAATTTCAATGTGATAATATGGGTTAAAAACGTCAAAAGTGCCCAAAGGGTTAAAAAACCTACCATTTTTTTAATTGGTTTGAGAATTACAACATTTTCTGTAGTAATATTTTTGATATAAGAAAACGTTGAATCCACTTAATTAAATTTTTTAGTAACAACTGATTTTATTAATGGTTAATATGAAAAAAAAAATTCTGTTCACCACAAGTCGTATTCACTTTAAAACTAATAATTTCATATAAATACATCTCGGTATTTGGATAAAACTCAACAAAAAAACTCTTATTAGAAATGTATATGTAAAATAATTTTATACTTGTAGGTCCATAAATGCCCATAGATCCCAAATAAAAGCTAGTCTTTAGTATAGGGTATTATATGGTTGGGCTTGCCCCTTCGACTATTCATTCTTACTTGTTTTTAAAAATAAATCGTCTTTGGGTTTAAAGTAGAACATAACCTAAAATTTCTTACAGAAAATATAAATTATTGTCTATTATTGAATCAGTTCCATATATGTATGTAAGTTTTCTTTTTACCAAATTTGTAAGGTAATGTTGTTTTAACCAGGTCATAAAAGGGCTTTGTATAAAAATGATGCAAGTTTTAAAGAAAATATGCAAGCAGATCCTACTCAAAAATTCCCTATCAAAATTAAATACAGATTTCTATAATAAATTCTAACACCAAAATAGTACTCGTAATAATAAAAACTGCAAAAAGAAAATATTAAAATATTTTGCTAAAATTTTAATAAAAAAAAATAATATTTGAAATTAATATATATTTCGTCTCCCTATAGTCGAATTTCCAAATAGGTAACAAGCTTCATCATCAACCCATAACACCCTTTTATCTTCCTTAAATGTAGGACACTAAAACATCAATTGCAACAATAATAACAAGAACAACTGCCATTGTTTATGTTCTAACGTCATCTAATATTGGCATAAAATTCGTGTTCTTTCTTGTACGACTAACTTGCCTCTTTTTACAAACTTTGCTTAACTTTACAACTAATAACAACCAACAACTGCAACAAAAATAAGTAAGAAAGTATAGTGGAGCAAGCCCGACCATTTCATACCCTCCATAACTTGTGTATATTTTAAATGGCATTTCAATTGTAAATCCTATTTGGGACATATAGGCAAATGTGGATTGGATGACATGAAATTGAAGTTGGGATTAATATAAGAGATATTTGTGCAAACTGTAGCTAGATTCTGACATAATAAGACTTTACAACATTTCCAGCGAAGAGTCTCCTTCTTGTAACGTAACCCCAGCAAATAAACTTGTATATTAGGCCCATGGTGTTCAAATGTTATCCCTTTTGTTACTAAATGTAGAGCTATTTACACTTTACTCCAAAATATAAAAAAAGTAAATTATACATAAACAATTTTTTTAAAAACAATTTTAACTACTTGCTGGCGTTACATTACAAAAAGGAGTTTTTCGCTGAAAATGCCCATATACGAGATTTATTTGTGTTATTTTCGCATATAGTCCTTTATTGTAAAAGTTATGTTTGCCAAATTTGAACACAATAGCAACATTTATAAAAAATTAGTAGCACCGAAAGTGAATTTAGGGAGTATTATTTGCACTAGAGCTTTGTTCAAATGTGTGTAATGATTAGGATGGAAAGAAAACATTTTGATCTAAATTTGATTTAAATACCGGAATAAGTAGAACACTTGTATGGGGACTGCCCATAGGTGATTGTAGAGATCATCTGAAGCATATTTCACCATCTGGTGTTTTATCCCCTATAGGGAAACAGAATTCGGCAAAGATTTTTTTGACAGATTTTTTAAGATCGCGGCTGACCAGAAATCATATCTGGTACCACGGGGGTCAGTACACTCAAAAGTAAAATCAATCCATCCATACTCAAATCAATCCGAAGCGGTATCAATATCAATACAAGTATCAATGCAAGCAGTGTGGCCATTTTGGCATTTTTGCAGCTAAATTTAGCATTAAAAATGTTTATGTAGCTGCAAAATTTTCATTTAGCACTTGGAATTTTATTTAGCATTTTTGGAAAAGGTTTTTAGCTTTATTTATTTTAAAAATTTGGACGAATAGTTTTAGTGATTTTACTAAAAAAAATTTATAAATTATAATATAAAAATAGATGTACCCAAAATGAAATTGCGTATGAAAATGGATAACACTTATGTTAAGAAACATCTTGCCTGTCTTGTTAATAAAATAGAATATTCAGGGAATCATTATTAGAAATGCCCTTATCATGTTGGTTGTAAATATTATTTATTAATAAATATTATTACGATGTAAAAGTACAAGGAAATGTCACTTTGTATTTAGATAAAACTTTAATAGTGTAAAAAAAACTGTTTGCTTTAAACTGCTTAAGAAATAATTATCTTAAAGCTTCAACTTTTCTTAAACTATAAATTATAAAATGATCTAAAACTTTTGTATATCATAGAAATAAATCGTTTAAATTTTTCATATACCAGAGGTTTGAAGGCCCAATAAATTTTACATTTGATCTTAACCCCCTGTGCTACATATTTATATGTATCACATACTTTATCAAAATCTAGCCATTTGCTTTAATATAACCATTTATTTTAATTTCGATCAAAAAGTCACTAAATGTACATTTTTAGCTTCCAATAAAATGTCAAACTGGTAATAAATTTTTAACAAAAATCTTTAAAAAAATTTATCATTTTTTAAAATCGTTTTTAGCATTTTTTTTTTTTTTTGCCATGTTTAATGCCAGATTAAGCTGTAAATTTTTTTTTGACCTGGCCACACTGAATACAAGTACAGAAAGATTGAGTCAAGTACGGATTATTCAATCGCGAAATACTCAATTTATCCATATTCGATCCCGAATTCGTACTTGAAATAATCCGAAAATGAGATTGATTTAAGTAAAACTGATATAGAATCAATCTCAAAGGGCTCTTGATACAAGTATTATAAAGTTTATTTAACCCCGAACTCGTACTTGAAATAAACCAAAAGTGAAATTAGAATAAGAACATTATATGATTCAATTACTTACCCGTTTCACACCTTACAGAGTTCCTATTATAAAACACAAGCATCATCCCCGATATGATTTTTACTTTAAAAACTTAATGTACATATTTAACTAAAAATATAAACTTAATGAGAACTCTTGCTTTCAATTTTACTTTTTAAACATGAAGATAATGTGATTTCTTCTTGTTTTGTTGTTTTTGTTGTGTCTACACACAAAAAGCAATTCGTTTTTTAGCTACTTGTGTGGTGTTGTTGTAGTGGCCACAATAAATGTTGATAAGTTATATGAGATTACAACGCTCACTTTGTAATTTTACACTCAGAGTGGCAGTACCAACAAAAAGTTCAATATTTTTTGTACCTGGTTTAAGAATTTTGTACTTATTTTTAGAAATTCCGGGATTGATTTTCGAAAGTTATCTAATTTAGGATTGTTTTTTAGTGTTATTCGTACTTGAATTTTTGAGTACGACTCGTACTTAAAGTAAGTATAAAAAATTCAATTTATCCCGAGTGTTCTTCTTTCTGTGTAGTCCCCTTTGAACAGGCACCGTACTTACTATTGGCTAGGGCCATAAAAAGGATATTTTATGTAAAAGAATACCTTTCACTACGAAAAAAAACTGCATTTGCAATGATCGTACTTTTCGCGTGGACCGATTTTTCACCGTTTAAAATAAGTTCGTCCTTATGAAATTAAAATCGTATGTGCCACATTTTATTAAATTATCTCCAAAATTGCGACACAAGATTTAGCAGCCAGACGGACGGACATCATAAGATCGATTTAGAAAGAGATTCTGCGTTGAAAAGGTGGATCCAGAAACAAAATTGTTGCACATAGTAGCACAATTGCATTAAGGTTGCTTATGCAATGAGGGTACTCTTCTCGGAGAAGGGTACTTTTTGAGGAATAATGAGTTCACTCTTTGAAAGGTCTGTTTAAAAAAATTTGATTCCCCTTATAAAAATCAAGTGGCGGTTAAACACAAAATCTTGGTAAGGGAGATCATGAAAAGTCTACCTAAGGCCTGATATTTCACAGTTTGTAGTCGAGTTTGGCCTGAAGAACGGCTCATCACTAGGTGCTGTTACTATCCAACAGATGCTGCTAGCATTTTTCCAATAGCAGTGTAGCTAAGATAGCTCCAGCTCCTAAATAAGAGGCGAGTGTATTATCTTAAGCTCAAATTGATTCCTGTATGTGTTGGTTGTCTCACACTCAGGGATGGTTGGTAAACGCATTATTTGTCACCTAGTGCCAAAGATACACCAGGGGTTTAGGCTAAAACGGCAGCTGCTCGTGTAAACCTTTTCTACTACTTGTACGGGGACTTAGTGAAATCGTGGACCAATTTTGCACTGTTTTATATAAGTTCGTTTTTATGACAAAAATCACATACATTTGTGGGAAAGACTTAGCAGCCAGACGTACGGACATTATGAGGTCGATTTAGAAAGAGATTCTGTATTGAAAAAGTTGGATCTAAAAAAAATATTGTTACATACATTAGCTCAATTTTATAATACCCTTCTCAACTGTATAGTAGTGTAGGGTATAAAACGCTGCAATAACAAATATCCAGTAAAGTGAACCAGCAAAAAACTTAAAAAACACACGTTACACTTTTGTTGCTTTGACCTAGAATTTAAGTCAAGTTGAAGTCCATTATTGTTTGCCTTGCTACCAAAGGCATTTTGCCAAATGTGGTTTGAAAATAAATTATGAAATGTTTGTAACAAATTACCTGGCAAATGAAGGCACTATTAAATTTTCACATTTTATCAATATTTTAAAGGAAAACAAAAAATGAAGGAATATTTAGGTTTATATGTTGCACTATGACACAATTTATTTAATAGTGCTCATAATTTGTATAAATTGCACCGAAAATGGTATGACATGATGCATTTGGTAAATTATTTTAATGGAAGAACTAAACAGAAAACCTAAATGGCTGCATATGCCATTAGAATAATTTATGTAATAATAATTTTTCAAATTAATTTTCGAATCAGATAAAAAGATTATTCCAATTAAGTATAAGAAACAAATATTGACTTAAATATATAGTGACATAAAGTTTTGACTAATAATGTACTAAAGTTTTGAATAAATGTCTGTAATAAAATATCTTTCAAATAATTGCATATTTGTATGAAGAATTTGATTCTGAATTGTATAAAGTCCATGATACATTTAAAAAAGAAACAAGTAGAAACTTCTGTATCTAATAGAGTTTTAATGCTTCTGAACTTTGTTTTAGTATTTAGATTAAATTTGGCGCTCAAAAAGATCTTTTTGTAACATATCGTTGTTGTTGGAGGATAAGCTGTTCCTATGCGCATTTCACTGGTTGCTTAGGCCAGATCATTAGGAAACGTTCTCCTAAATAATTTTAGAAAAGCCAAAGCTATCAGCAAACAAGACTACAGAGGGAATGAAAATAACCTACACTCAAAACGTCTTGTTTGCAACAATATCAAAGCTTAAACAAAATACCAACAATAAAACAGTGAGTTTATCTTTTCTTACATAAGAAAAAACAAATTCCTTTTTTTTGTTATATTAATAAAATATCCAACATTCAATAGGTTAGTCCTATTGGATAGTAGTTAGGCACCATCTAGGCATATAACATACCGTCGCACAGTGGCAGAAAATTTGATTTTATTGGCCAAAAGTCCAATTTTTGTTTGTCACCGATTTCCAAAATTTAAATTTTATTTAATACTAAACATATTAAAACTAAGGTAGCCAAAAAATTACGTCAAAATATAGGTAATTGTGGTCGTGCCATGTTTTTCAACACAACTTTTATTTTAAATTTAGAATTAAGTGATTTTTTTTTTTTATATTTCATCCGAAAGAAATTATCATTGCTCAAAACTATCATCGATAATGACTTGCTAGGTTGGTAGTCGTGTTATCTTTAAAAAAGTGCGACTATTGTGTTATTTATATTTGAGATGTTAAGGCATATTTTCTAAACTGCTATATTTTTATCAAATTTCAAATTTAGTAGAATGGAACTTTTGAGGATCAAAAGGGATTAAGAAGGTAAAACCACTGAAGGAAACGTAAAAGTGTTTTCTTTAACCCTGTATATACTTTTGTACCCATTTGGACCCGTCTGTTTAACACTGTTTGAATTTTAATGAAATTACTCCAAAATTTTTTTTATTTTTTTTTTGAAATTTTTTTTTATTCCGCAAAAATGTTTGCAGAAGTGACAGAATTCATGTGCTATTGCCTTAAAAAAAAATTTATAATATAGGGAATATTGATCGTGATCGAACGGAATGCAGGTAGTACATATAAAAAATTTGATTATTGTTATACAATCAGAAAAACGTATAGCTGTCCTGATTCATTAATATATTATTGGCAACGTCATTTCCGTTCATCTCCAGTATTCGAAAGCAATGGAAAGTGGAACATCGAGATTTAGATGAAGAAGTCAAAAAACTACTAAAGAACAGAAATAAGACAGAACAGAATATGGAATATTTGCAATCAATCTTTCAATTAAATGAACAATAATTATAATTCATTAGGTCTAAGACAGACATTGTATTAGTAAAAAATAATAATAAACAGAACCTCACATTGTTACAAAAGCTATTGAAATCTATTGCTGCTTTTATTTTTAAAAGGTTTTTTATCCCCATATGTATGAAATGTTTTAAAAAATAAGAAATATTAAAAAAATAAATACCTAAATTTTCGTATTAAAAAAAAATCAGAATTCAGCGGATTTATTTTGCTAATATTAACAAATTTTACAGCAAAAAAATAGATTCTTCTGTAGTAATAGCAAGATTTTAGATAATATTTCTAAAGTTTTTTTAAGTGTAAACAAAATTTACAGCAAAAAATTGTTAATTTTTCAGTAATAATAGCAAAATTTCCAGTTGATTTTACTATTTTTTTTAAATGTTAAAATTTTTTTTTTAGTGTTAACATTAAATTTTTTTTGAGTGTCCCATTATTACAAAAAATGTTAATGATTATTATTTAAATCCATATATGACATTTTTAAATACTTAAAAAAAAAACATATTTCACGCTAAAGGTAAAAAAATCTAAAGTTCCACTTTGCCCTTAAATTCCCCAATAACTACTCAACTGATTTTAATGAAATTGAAACCGATTCTAAAAAGTAAAAAATGTTGAATATAATAAAGTTGCTTATAAAAAGAAATAATTTCCAATATCTATTTGTTAAAATAGTTGAGTTAAATACATTCAATATATAAAGTATTACTATCCAGTGTGTCACAAAGAATGCTGACGAAGGCCGTAGCAGGCCAGAAAATGCATTACATTCTGCAGGTGTCTAATAATTGTAAATTTTTCTGTACATACAATATACTTCATTGCTATCCAATGGATGGCTGAGGTAAAATGTAACAAGAAGATACAATATAATAGTCTGGTAGTGTACAAAGTCATTTCTAAAAAATTTAAGGAATAGAACTATTACAAAAACAAAATCAATTTTTTTATTTTTTTAAAGAGTGATGAAATAACTATCTTAACCACTTTTGCTAAAAAATAAATAGATAATCAGAGAGCTCTTAACCGTTCTTGTTGAAAAATTGCAACTATCCAATAGGACTAACCTTGATGCAAGTTTCATCCCAATCGGAAGACATCGGACATCAAAAGAAAAGACAAGATGGCCAATTATTTTTAAATTTCATTTCAAATAAAGAAAATTTTCCTGAGGACCCTCTACAGGCTTTGATTTGGGATTGAAACATTGAGTGTAAATAAAGATTCGTCCAATGCCCACGTTTATACTAATGCCCGTTAGACAAAAGTTTGTCACAACAGCAAAAGAAAGTGGCAGGAGTTCAACCGCAAAACTGCCTTCTTTCCGATCCCCGTCAGTATTGATCTAACAGTTTAATGAGAATATTCAAAAAAAATCTGCTAAAATCTGCTTAATCGTAAGATGAAGAAAATATGCTTTAACTCTGCTAAGATTAAAACCTAAAATTTTAAATATATTAAATTTGCTAAAAAAATTTTAAAATTTAAAAAAAAAATTGCTAATATTCTGCTGAATTTTTTTAAATAAAATATGCTAAAAAATCTGTTAAATAAAAAGGAATTTTAATATACATATATTTCATAAAAACTTTTATTTTATAATAAATATATGCTGAAACCTGCTTTTCTAATAAGTTAAAATAAGCTAAAATATCTGTTTTGGGCCAAGAAAATATGCTAAAAACAAGTAAGCATATTAAAAAAAAATGCAATTCCCCAACTCAATCTAGTAGAAAATTTGCTTAAAAGGTAACACTGATCCCCATACAGGAATTAAATATTGCTAAAGAGGCAAAATTAAGAACTTCTAGTTCTTATGTAACAAGATAGAAAATTTAATAATCTGCCAATTTTATACGTCAGGAAAAGTTCAGATTTTGGCTGACTAGGGAAAAATTCTCTACAAATAACTTTTCTGGGCTTAAAAGCTCACTCACCATATTTCACATCCTCATGACATCTAAATTTTTGTTAATGAATTGTAAGAGAGATAAGAAAAGCTATGGACCCTTTTTCCGGAAGAATGTTTGCACGTTACTCAGAAATGATCTTCAATAAGTTTTATCTCCTTAAGCCCTCCCTTGCAATCACTATCGCGCTCACAACTTACCAACTTTAATTAAAAGAGACTCTGAACATATACTTCTATAGAATATCCTTATATCCATGACAACTAATTTAAAATTTATATTTTGCAAAAAAAGATTCATTGTTTCAAATCACTTTTCAGTTAAAATTGCAGGATAACTTTTTTTTATTTATTTTTCTTTTTATCCCTTCAATACAATTTCTATGAACACTCTGCAATTTAATATTTTATTGCCCTAAAATTATTGATATTTTCTCATGCTATTTTCCCATGCTCAATATCGAATGCTGATAGACATGTAAACCTTAAAAATTATGTTGTATAATTTCTATCAGTTATTTAAATGAATGAGTTCTTTATAAAAATTTAAGAATAGTTGGAAAAACATATATGGCACTATAAAGCTTTTAATCAAATAAGAGTAGTAATTGTATAATTGTATTGTTAGTCCCCTTTGTTTATGCTACACTCTTTAGTTTCTTCAGTATTCAGTCGTTCTTTTCATTTTGGACTCATAATCAGCGTTTAAAAACTGCAGTCAAAGCTGAAAAACTGCCATTGTTCCACTTCTTCATTTGTCATTGGCAAAAAAAAAAACTGTTGCTTTTATTTCTGATTAATAAATATAAACAGTTGCTGTCAAAACAACTCAAAAAGCGAAAAGTTGTACACAAATTTTCGTTTTTTGTTCGACAGTGTTTGGTTTCGACTGCAGTTCTTTAACCCCTGCTCAAAATCATCTTTAAGGCTTCCTGTTTAGTCTCGTAATCTTTAAATCATTTATCATTATTGGTTATCAGAATCATATTCACTATAGTTACCCAATTCACAAGCTCGTAGTATCGTCGTATTCGTTGAATAATCGCTTATTATACAAAATTGTATATTTGCTGTTGGTTATTTTCATACAAAAGTGTTGTCTTCTTATACTATTGATTTTTATGTGTTTTGCAAAATGTTGTATATATGTCAGGCCTGGAAATGTTCAAATTGTTTGGTAAATTTTGTAAAAGCCTTTTTAGAATGTGATAAATTGAATTCTTCTGAACGATTATTATGTGTTTTAATCATTTCAATTTATTTTTTAAGCTTTTTAAATAAAAATTGCTTAGCAATTAACATTTATTGCCATTTCAACTCAAATTAAAACTCCCATACCTGGTTTTATTTCATGTTAATAACCAATGTAAATGGCAAATTGTATTAAAGAAGTAGAAAAAAAAATTAAAACCAAGAGTAAAGAGAAAAATTATATCTAAAATTAATTAAATTGGTTTTTTTTCATTTTATTTCTATATATTTTTTATTATTTGGTAGAAAGAAATTTGCTAATCTTTATAAAGAATTTACTCAAAGTGAACTGCCAGTGTACATTGAATTGATATTTGTAATTTTTAAAAATAAGCAATACGACAGACAAAGTAACAATACAAGAAATTTGTCTACTCACAATTATATAAGCAAAAATCGAATTTTTATAAAAGATAAGTCATGCGACAGAGCTTATGAATTGAACAATTATATATAATTAATACTTTATTTATATTGTCTTCTTCTATTATTTTGCCGCGCCAATACTTAAAATCAACGTGCTTGTAATGAAGCGAACGCCTAAATGGCCAGGTCAAAAAAATTTTTAATGAGGTAACAATAAATCGAAAATAAAAAAAAAATTTAAAAAAGTAGCAACCCAGCAAAAAAATTTGAATTAAGCATTTTAGGCGGAATGAATTCTAAACTGGATTACCATATTAATTATTTTTACAAGGCATGAGACGAAAATAGTTAGTTCCCTAGAATTTATTACTTTTCCAACTATTTTAATCTTAAAAGGAAATAACAGTGATTTTTTTGTACAAAATCATTACGCAGGTAATACAGAATTTCGTATACTTTCCTTTAAATAACCACTTTTACAGTAAATATTTTCAGTCAATCTTATATTCCTTAAAAAATTAGTTCTTTTACCACTTCGTATTGTTATGATCTAATGTAATGCGTTTGGTAATCGAGTGATCAAACTTGGCAACCAAAAAAGTAAGTCATTATATGGCAAGCCGTTCTTTTGGTAATGTGTAATTTTTTGCTGGGACAGGCAGATAGTCAAAACTGTATCGGCAAAAGTGTTTACTTCCGATTTACACTCACCATAAGTCATAGGGACAATGAAGCGCGAGATGGTTCTCGGCCTAGTGCAAATTTAAGACCTCGTAATAAAAATGCACACAGCTGGATAACAGCTGTTCAATTACAAATCCACGGTATAAAAGGGTATGGTGGTGGTATAAAAATGAGTGAGTAGGCATTTCTGAAGGGGATTATATTCCCCTTATTACAAATTTTTATTTCGTAGCTTTAATAGTCAACTAGCGAGAGGATGGAAGTGAAACCAGAAGTTAGACCTCTTCGCTTTTCTAACACCCTTCATAATAAAGTAAAATATTTAAGAAATCTGTCGATAGTTGTAAGTACGAAGATTAGCACCGAAATTTGGACCGGCCTAATTTCTAACCTTAAGTAAAATTTTTGATTTCTTTTGTAATAAAATGTAAGTACTATAACGGTTCTGAAAACCCTTTCTTTTATTTCAACGTGAAAAAAAGAGGCAATATTGGATCACGCTGAGCTAACCCAGCAACCAGTTAAATCGTGTCATCACAAAACTCTTTTTCTACTGAGCAAATCTCTTTTCCGATTGAACGCTTTAAAATTGGTTTCAATCCCACACTGCTTAGGGGAACTCCATACAAACACTTTCACACCAAAATTATTATTTTCCGTAGAGTCGTTCGGAAATCGCTTAATCGGCTTAAAATAACTCAAAGACTTATAATACATCTGTGGCAATGAGGAAAAAGTGCTTCAGTATTTTTTTTAGTTTTGTAGGAAAGCCATTTTAAAGTTTATCTTTGAAAACATATTTTTATTCAAATTACTTGTCAACGGTACGGTCGCATTACTGTTACTCTTAGCTAACTGAGCCTTTAAGCTTTTGTTCCGAATGTTTTTGAGCATTGAAAAAGAATAAGCAAAAAGTAATTTTGCTTTAACCTTTATCTGTGGAGGTGGTGGTAAATTTTTCCCCCTCCTTACATTTTTTTAAAATACTCTCTTCCATTGCGCTCTATAAATTTGATTCTCTTAGTATCTTCTCATATTGTGATCGTTGTTATTCACTTGTGTTTTGGCTGAGCTCGACTAAGCACGAACGGAGCTACCGAAATGCTGGTGTAAAAATTAGCACTCGTCATCATTTATGTAATTTTTTCTTTGAATATATTTAACCACCACGTCAGAGTTAGCGTAAGTATTTAGTAGAAAAAAATTTACCCTACATCAAAATTAACGTTATATTTTCATGGAATTGTTTTTACCACTCCTCCGTTTTCTTGTAAGTAAAAAATATTTTATATTATACAAACGAAACTCAGTGCGCTTTGCCACAATAATTAAAATAAAATAAGTACATTTATTAAATACAGGCCTCGTGCATTGATAAGGAAGCTGTTTGTACCAAGCTTGAATATTATTACTGTTACCATTCTCCAGTTATACCGAAATCTATATTCTCTTTGTATGGGTGGTGCCACACCCACTTCTCCAATTCCGCCCATTTTTGTAGAGGGATTGTTTATTGATAACGCAGCTGTGTGTACCAAATATGGACAATTTTCCTCCTACCGTTCATTAGCTACAAAACAATTTATTTTGTGCCACGCCCAACTCTCTAATCCCACCCACATTTTGTCGAATGTTGTGTATTTCTAACCAAGGTGATTGTACCTAATTGCGAAACTTTGACTCTTCTTCAGATATTTAGAAATCAATAAGGGGTTTGTATGAGAGGTGCCACGCTCACTTCTCGATTTTGACCAAAGTTGGAACCTTTAGCTCTCGCCGATTTGTCTGCAATGTAGTAGGCCAATGTGTATGGGATTCAGATTTTAATGAGTTAAAAAGGTTAACCTGTAGTTTTTCCACCTAATTATTTTTTTCATGATCTCTTTTATATCTTTAAGTGTATACATTTGGCTGTGAAAAAATGCCCTTTAAGTTTTTGTTTTTTTTTTTAAATTCATAATTTTTTTGATAAGTTTTTGATATATCGTTTTTTTTATATTAAAAAAAGATTTGTGAAGTAAAGTACCTGTTTTATTTAAGCCAATGAAAATAATTTTTGGTTTCTTTATTTTTTGTGATTAAAAATTTGGTACCTTATTTTTATTAATTATATTCCTATTATTTCGACCTTTTTTCAATTAATATTATATATTAATATATTTTTATTAAGCTTAAGGTCACTTTTTTATAAAAAACAAATAATTATAAAAAAAATTTTTTTTACTAAATTGTTTTTAGTAAAATTTAGAGGGGTAAAATTTACCAGCACGTCATTAAGTATGTCCCAAAATTTGACCTCCACAGTGAAAGGTTAACTTCCTTAAAAATCCTACAAAATAATTGAAACTTTGTCCATGAGAACTCTTTAACATGAAGATTACAAACGTGGCATTAACTCAAATTTTGCTCAAGTCGACTTAAGCACTTTTCCCTTTTTGTCACTTCTGTTAATTTTAGTGTTACATACGGAATATAAAACTGAATATATAATGCACCACTCGTGGTCGTTAAAGGTACACAAATTCAAAAAAATTCGATTTATTTTATTGATTTTTGTGGCATTATTTACATTATAAATTTTTTTTTTAAATCGGCATATATAATCTAGTCTTATGCTGATATAGGAAACAGTAGATCCAGGACCTCTTAGTTTAAAAATGTTTTGACTCCTTTTCCTATCACACAACAATGACCAAATTTGGACTGATTGCTCTACTTAATGGTTATGTAGCCAAAATTGGGTGGAAGGCCCAAATAGAAAAAAACATCTAACAATATCATATCAGCAGCATCTAAAGCAACAAATAAAGTGAATTTAATGTGTTTTATTCCTGTTCGACCAAAATGAAGCTCTCAAATAATTTTGTAACAACATCAACAATTTTATGCACTTTCAACGCCATAAATTTCAATTACACTTTATAGCACTTTTACTGTTAAAATCGATGAAACAATTTTTTTTTTCTATTCCATGTTGTAGCACTACAAGAATGTAAGTATGGATGTTTCTCTACTACTAGATACAATGGGATCAAATTAAAGTAAATACATAAAAAATCAACAAAAAAAAAAATCGAAACATCAGAGCAACCAGAGAAACTTGAACTGCAGTGTAAAGAAAACAACAGTGGGAGCCAATAAAGAATTTATTGATTTATTATTGATGTTTTCATGATGTGTGGACGTTGTATGATCAAATATTTCATGCATGTTGCAGATGTATTTTATTGAGGTTGTTCAAATTTCATACATAAATACACATACTCGTATACATTTTCATATTGAGTACGGCTCAAGTAGTTATAGTTACAAGTTGACCTCTCAAATTAGTGCGTTTATGTTTTTGGGGCTTTTGATTTTTTGCCGATACTGGGTCATTGCACAAACTCAAAGAGAAATTATACACAAACAAG
Organism: Pollenia amentaria; assembly: GCA_943735925.1. Lineage (NCBI taxonomy): Eukaryota > Metazoa > Arthropoda > Insecta > Diptera > Polleniidae > Pollenia > Pollenia amentaria. The sequence goes on along the minus strand of OX031007.1, from coordinate 176,628,435 downwards.
TATACTTCATAATGCTTATAATCGAGAGAAAATAAAGGAAAAACCAAACTAAGGAAAAAATTCTTCATGTTTGACAGTCTACAAATAATGGCAGTTATGCACTAAACTCTATATACAGACTGCAGGCGAGTGCATACACCATGGCCTGACATGAACCATAAGTATAATGAAAAAAGACTCCCGAAGATATAAGAAGACACTAATCGATCATTGAGAAGCACCACATACACTAAAAAAAAATTATTAAAAAAAGAATTTCCAGATAGAAGTTTGCAAATAACAGCTTAGAAATCATTTTGACTTAACTCAAAAATATTTCATACTTTATCAAAAACTAATGCATTAAATAAAGTTTTATAACTGTTTCATCATTAATGTAAAATTTTTGTCTGTGTAAACTTAAAAACAAAAAACTCAAAGAACCTCAAGTATCTTGTACAAAATTTGTTACACTGAACTTTTGCCTTCAGTTGCTGACACTGCCATGTACTCACTGCACATTAAGAGGGTATTTGGTTCGCTCATTCGTTAGGCCGTTTACCAGTCAGGCAATGCCGACGATACACTCATACATGCTTTTACCCCATACATGAGTAATTTGAAGTGAAATATTTTAGAAAGTCATTGTTGATTTGACATGGAAAATCAATCATGTCAATTTTGAGTAAGATGTGTTGGTTGACAAGAATATTTGTTTTCGTTTGTAATTCTTGTTTTGAAATTTAAAGTTTTTTATTTATGTAGGTTCATTATTGATATTAAGGCATCGTCTTACTTTGTACCATTATACACGATTTATTGTTACAGTTCTTGTTTAGGGCCATTGTTTATATGAAGATGATGATGACAGTGCTTGCGATCAACAATAAAATATATGAATGTACATTAAAGACGAATTTAACAAATTTATTAAGGTATCCCAGGAAAGGTATCTGGGAAAAAAAATGGCAAGAAAATCTTAAAGAAAACATATACAAATTAAAAGTAAAAGGGCTAATTTTTATTATCTGTTTTACAAATTTTTATATTTATTCGAATGTGTATTCTCAGTCAAATTACAATTTATAACGCTGCCTTTATACTTAAATAGTATTATTCCTTCAATATTTTCCAGGAATAGTTTCTATCCACTATCAGAATTGCTTCGTTTGTATATTTCTTTTACGAGGCTTACTTTAGCTATCCTTTGGTAAGCCATGAAGTAAATTGTACAGAAAATTAATACAACTATTAGATACCAGCAGAATGTAATGCATTTTCTGGCTCGCTACGACCTTCGTCAGCATTCTTTGTATCGTTTAACTGAATAGTGCTTATTGTACATTGTATGTATTTAAATCAATTATTTTAACAAATAGAATCGGGGAATTTTATTTCTCTTGTTGAAAGTTTAAAGCTCTTATACTTAAATAGTCTTATTCCTTCAATATTTTCCAGGAATAGATAGTGGATAGAAAATATTCCTGGGAAATATTGAAGGAATAAACTATTTACTTAAGTATAAAATCTTTATAAATTGTAATTTGACTGAGATTACACATTCGAAATAATATAAAAATTTGTTATACAAATAACACCCAACATGAGAAATAAAATTTCCATTTTATATTCATTATCTGTTTTATTAGAGATGTTATGATATTAAAGGAAGTTTAAATTTGGTAGCCTTTTCGTTGTTCCTCTAAATCGTTTTTCTTTCAATGTCACCAAAGAAACAATATCCCAATACTTTATAAAACAATGTCGACTTGATTCTCTATGACAAGTCAATTGAACTTGCATACTATAACCTAAAACACCAAAGGTGCTTATTAGCCAAAAATTCAAAATCGACTTTTTTCATTGATTCTGATGGGTTGCATCATCACAAATGTGCACAAAATATTAGGCAATCTTTCGACCAATAGTAGCGATTTTATTAACAAGAAAAACAGACAACTCTATCTACAAAAGACTAAAGATAAACGCTAAAAGACTTAATTAGCAGTTTGCATGATATGCAACATTGTCAATTGTCAAAACAACTGGTAGGTTTTATCATAAACAAGAAGAAAAATTAATTATTAGCAGTTTAAGGCAAATTAATCAATTAATCGTTTTTGGTTCTCCTGTAAAATTTACAAAATTTTATATTGGGTCTTTTCCGTTATAGGTGACGATACATATAACTGCATCGAGGAAGCTCCTATTTGTACATAACTAATAAAATGCGGGTTTCACAGCAGATGGCGTTATTTTACTCATTATCTGTGTCTCAGTTAACTCATATTGGCGCTTAAGAGGGCAAATTTTTGTCATTTATTTCCACTTACTGACTAAACGAAACAGTGTTAAAACGAAATTTCTTGTTTTTTCTTGTTATGTCGAATTTTGCTACGCTAAGCACAATTTGCGGAAAGTTTTTATTTTTTGCTTTAATTTGACAGAAGTGCGGCAGAAAGAAGCATATATTAATAGCCTATCGAAACATTTCCTGAGTGTAAATTTTAATGTGCGAAAAAGATTATTTGCTCGGTTTAGCAGTATGAGTTTGACGCGAAAGAAAAAGTAGAGAAATGGGATATAACAAGAGTTGAAGCCGAGATACGTTGAAGAACGATTTTGTTTATCTGATTAAACGCTTTACAAAGAAGTAACTGAAGCATCGAATCGTTACAAGCGGAAAAAATAAATTTATAAACATTACAATCAATAGTGAAAGTCATCATGCTATACAGCGTGTAAAACTCTCACTTTGTTGAGCCAACAAATTTGGACCGAGTTATCTTAAGAAATGGACCTGTGAATTGGTCACGTCGTTCGTATGGTTGGACACCTTGGACTACTGGACTTGTGGAGTTACGTCAAATTTGACGAAATAAGACCGGATATGCTCGAAGAAGTGGTGCAAAATGTGACCGACAGGATGGCGTTTATAAATGCCATGAAAATTGTAAGCTTAACACTAGTGGTGAATGAGGGTATATTTAGTTTGTCATTCCGTGTGAAACTTTTTTATTATACATCTAAGACCCCATAAAGTATATATATTCTAGCACCTTGAGTAATTCTAAGTCGATTTAGCCATGACCTTCTGTCCGTCTGTCCGTCTGTTGAAAACAAGCTCACTTTCGAAAAGCGCAAAACAAAAGAACAAACTTGATCTTAAATTGCTTATAGTTATCCTAAGCAGTTTGGAATGGAAATCCAGCAACAGGGGCTTAGTAGGATCAGAGCCATGAATCAAAATGTGGAACCATCACCCTAAAAAATTTATCATTTGGTACAAAAGCTCACATAAATAGTGGAATAATGCACGGAATGATATAAGATTTTGCACAAATCTGTTTTGTATGACTGCAAATCATACTGGTGAATTTCGTGAAGATCAGTCCATAATTGACCTAAGGCCCATATAAAGCCTACTCCCGGAAAACAGTTTAGTACGCCTAAAACCGTAATAAATAATACTATTGTTATAACATTTAATGCTTCACAGTTTTATTAGACTATAAATTACACTAATAAATTTCGTGATGGTCGGTCCATAATTTACCATAAGCCCCATATGAAGCACACTTTGGGAAACTAATTAAATTCTCCTAAAACCGTAGCAGATATAGATATTGCTCTAAGATTTCTTCCAACTTAGGTCCATTATTTACCTTAGAACTTCTAAAAAGAAGAGCATAAAACTTGAATGTCGTCAATAATTTAATATAGGTCTAAGCCGCCACCAATTTTAATGCTGGCGTTCATTGTTATGAAGATTAGTTAATAATATAAAGATATCACCACTCCTGTCGGTGGAGGGTATCAATGATTCGGCACAGCTGAATATAGCACCCCAATTGTTTTTTTTTTAATTTCTCTCTCACTTTACACAAGCAACAATAAATAACAAGTAAAAGTGCTATATCGGCTGTGCCGAATCTTTGATACCCTCCACCGATAGCAAGAATATTTCATAAGTGGACTTTGTATGGGATTTATACGCTTAAAACCAATTTCTACAAAAACTGGGGCTGCTCTCCATTAGATACGAAAGCTAAATGCGATAAGAGGCCGATTTGGTGCTCTCTACTGACTTCCCACAATCTTTCGCAAAATTAATTAAAAACGAAACAATAAAAATTAAAGATGGCGCAGATTGAAGTAACGAAATGTCAATATACTCGTATGTATGTAAAAAATAAAAGAAAAAAAGGAAAGTTAAGCCGCTTAACGTGTTTTTGTTTGAAAATTTAACAAAAAAAAACTTTCGGGCTTATTCATAAAACATAAAGCAGGTTTATTAAAGGTTTTTTGAAATAAATTTCCTATGAAAATTTGTTTAATAAACCTTTTATAAACCTGTTTTATTTTTTATGAAAAAGGGGGTATTTATTTTAAATTATGACTACGAGTATTTACACAATTAACGAAAAAATGCGCAAACGCATCGCTATAGAGAGTAGAAGGGCTACTCAGCATTTTAATTCGTTGCGATTTAAGGCGTTTTAAAGTAAATTCCAAAAGTACGCTTTATATGGGACCTAGTCAATTTAGGGACCGATCATCACAAAGTTCGGAAATTGGCTTTATATGAGGGCTAAATTATGCACCGATCTCTAAGGAAACTGGACGTTATATTTCTAGTCTTCTGGAACCATGACAGACCAGATTTGGTTCTTTTTTTTAGGGATACTAATGTGTTTCTCGCGAGTGCGTTTCCTATGGGGCTTATAGTAAATTAAAGACTGCTAATCACAAAGTTTAAAAGTACTATTTCTAGTTATATAAAACGAGTTTTTGCTTAATTTAACAATTTATGTCAGATTTGTAACAAAAATATTAATTTAAATTGTCTTTATATAAGTATTCTGAACTCTTGGATTAAGAACTTCTTTCCTACTGAACTGATTGTGTTGGACTTCAATGCCAAGCTGCTTAGAAGAACTAGAAGAAATCTGACACCAAATTTTTTTACGTCTTTAGAAAGTATGCGGGATTTCCACAGATGGACAGACAGACGGACATGGCTAAATCGACTTTGACTACCAAAGGACACAGAATTTTTATACTTTATGGGATCTTAGATGTATATTAAGCAAGTAAGAATACATATATATTCCGTCAAGCCCGACCATATGATACCATACACCACAGTATTTAAAATGAAATGTGTAAGATAGCTTCCTATTTGTAACTCATGGGGACTCATGGACCCTTCAGAAAAAATAAAGCTTTCAAGCTAAGAATCATGTAAAAGGTTTTTGTGCTAAATACTATTAAGAAATCTGAATAAATATGAGATTTGTTTGCCTTTGAGTGATTTTAGGAAGGGGGTTTACATGGGACCAATAGTTGATTTTGGACATACAAGCATAATATCGTTAAATTTATTGTCGCAGTTTTTCGGGAGTAGTTTTTTCGGAAGCAGTATTTGTATGGGAGCTATGGTCAAATGTAGACCGATTATAATAAAATTTGGTGGGATGATTTAGATTGCTATAAAACAAATTTATACCAAGGGAATTTAACGTTTATTCAACTGAATTAAACGTTTAATTGATTTTAATTTGTTTACTGGTGCAAATTTAATTAATTTTTTTACTGTGTATGTACAAAGTTTTATCAAATTTTCTCTTAAAATAAGATTTACGTGGACAGTCAGCCAGGCGGACGGACGGATGGACATGGTTAGATCGATTCGAAAATTGATTGTAAGTCGATCGATATACATAAAGGTAGGTCTAAGACCAATATTTTAATATTTAGTTTAATATTTTAAGGTGTTACAAACATCAGCACAAGCGCATGATACCCTCACCACTATTTTGGTGGGTGTAATAAAACTTCCAAACGGATTGACAGACTTAGTATATCCTCATTCACCATTAGTGATGAAGGGTACAAACATTTGGTAATTTCTTGCAAATTGTCTACTTATGTTTTACAACCCCCATTGCAAGTAGACTTTAAATATTAAGAAACATTGTAGCGGTTCGGCCACACCCAAAATTTGCCCACTTGATTCAAGCTGGCGCTTAATTGCGAGAACTACAACAAAAATTCGAATACATGTGTGGTTGCAATTACAATTAGCAACAGCAGCCAACAGACAAGCGGCAACAAACAACAATTTCTATGTTTAAAAAAAATATAATTTGAACAATTTATTTATAGTTGTTAGCACCCTACTGAGTCATCAACTTGTACATATATATTCTCCTACATTTGAACATACATGCTCGAATTAAGGTAAGAGAAATCTAAAGGCACTGGAAGCTTTAAAAAGCAGTAGAAATCTGCTGTGTGCAAAACAATTTGAACTAAAGCCAACAGTGGGTGGCATTTGTAGACATTCGAAAAGTGAAACATTCTCTAACATTTTTAGATTTTTTGTGCTTAAAAAAAAAAAAAGGCAAAAGTGACGTTTAATTATGAAATTTGTTTGTTGTTTTCCTTTTTGGCAAATTTGTATCTTTTGTTAAACCAGTAGTTACAATTTTATTGTGGCAAATTTATTGGTTGCTTATTTTTCGAAAAAAAAGGACTTAAATATTATTTGATTTATTTATTAGCAGAACTTTATTATGCAATATACAGATATAAAAAGTTTTTGAATAATTATACCGCCTGTCTATTGTTATAGGAAACCTTTAAATCAAATTCTTTCTTAATTTATTTGCGTTTAATTAATTTTTTCTAGAAAGATTTTCAAAACTCCTACTGGGATTGAATAATTAATATATAACTTTCAATACTTATTGCCCTTTTTATGTTTATTTTAAGTAATTGGCACGAATAAATCCTTTTAACTTCTTAAAATTGTATATCGATAAAAAAAAAATGCACTTTCAAAAACTTTTTAAACTCCTTTTTAAACAATTTTTTTAACAAAAAGTTGTTGTTATATAAAAAATGTTACTCATACCTTGAAATATCAATATTATCTAGATAGATAAAATAACTCCTTTAAATTTACTTAAAAAAATGGTTTTGTTTTACACTTCTTAACTAGATTTTCTTTAAAAAAAATGCTTTTTTTTGTTTTGTAATTTTCCAGCAGATTAATACATCTTTCTTTCAATTTTATATCGACCGCAAATTGACTCAGCGTGTAACAATATAATTAATAGATTTATTTTAATGGTTAGTTTTATAATAATATTTGTAACAAACTAATTTTTTTGGAGTTCAGGTGTGTAACCTAAAACAAATACTGGTATACGTTATTACAAGGCATAGAAAATTACCAGAAGCGAAAGTTTAAAGCAAAAGGGAAGCAGAATAAAATTATTTCAGCAACAAATTTATTTAGTATTTATTTTACCATTTACGACAGGTGAAAACGTTTATAATTTATTTCAATAATATTGAGCAGATATCCTATACAGTACATATATTATGAGTCCTTATAAGTAGCGAAGTTGATTTAACAATGTCCGTTTGCCCGTGTGACCGTTGAAATGGATTTTTCGAAGACCCCAGTTATGATGGGGATTAGGTTGTTATAGATTTATGTAATAGTCCGGAATTTTTTCCTGTTGAAATTCAGCCTGATCACTCCACAATATCGTCTGTGTTATCAATACACAACGTCCGACAACATCTGGGCGAAATTGGAGAAGCGAGAATGGCACCTCCCGTAAAGACATTATTGATTTCAGTCTGCCTGGAGTTGACATTCTCCAGCGATAGTTTTTAAATTAGTTACAAGCATCTTAGTTATCAATACACAACATCAGACAAAATAAGTGGGCGTGGCCAAAAAAAGATTTATTTGTATATAGAACGATATAAATATAACTATCTGCTCTTATCGCACCATGGTAAATATATAACATTAAGCAAAGCTGAATAAAGCGCTCTTGGTCCTCTTTCATACTCTGCAAGTTAGTTGCGCAAGTAAGTTGCCGAGTACCGCAAAGTCTGTAATCAATTTTCCCCCTTACAATAGCGTTACCACTGACATCTACAAATCAAGAGTTGTGCAAGAGACTTGCGCAAGTAACTTGCCTATTCTGAAAGGGCGCTTACTTGTTTTTAAAAGAGCACATTAATACTATCCTCACTGACACTATAATCATATAAAGTTTTTGTATTTTTTTTTTTTTTTTTTTTTTTTGGGAAGCCTCCTCTCTAGTACTTTTTTAACATCAAACTTCGTTTAGTGTTATTTATTTGTTTTGCTTAAATTCCTACTTAAGCCGCCTTCCACAATATTTAATAGCTTTAAAAAAGAAAATGTAATCATTTGTTTAACAAATGAAAATTATTTGACTGAACAGGTTCCTTTAAGTTAAAAACTTAAAAAAAAATCCCAAAGATTTTGTCTAAACACTTTAGGTGGAAAAATTGCACAACATTTGCTAGTTTAAATATTGGCAGTGTAAATTAATCTCGCTGATTATCAACGGATTCTTACTTGTTCTATGGTGCTTAGACAGACATGAATTTTCACAAATTTTACATCTGGTCATAATGGTCCTTTTTAAATTAAAATTTTCTATATTTTCCCTAATAAAAAGTGCAGCAAAAATATACGGTAGTTTTTGTGAAGGTTTTTAGAGAACTTGCTTCTTCTAAAATCACTTTTAGGAATTGGCTTAAAAGCTACTAATAGTGAGACTTTAATGCAAATTGGAGTAACGTTAAAGAAAGTATTAAGCTTTTGTTTAGGCAAGGTAAACGATTAAAATGTATGACAATTCAAAATCAAGTGACAAACAAAATGATACCGAGTCATTGAACTTTACTCTTGTCTGTCGGAACTGTTGCCTTTTCCGCTACAAGGATGTTTATTCCGAAATAGTGGAGAGGATATAATGCGTTTGCGCTGAAATTAAAATATTGCTTCTGGGCTCAAATTTTAGTATACCTATCAACTCAGAATCACTTTTTGAATCAAACTGACGATAACCGTCCGGCCGTCTGCCTCGCTGGCTGGCTATCCATATAAACCTTCTGCGCAAAGTACAATTTGGAGATTGGTGAATATTGGTACACACCCAGGAAAAACTTTTTGAATTTTGGTAATAGGTAGTAGTTATTTCATACGTTACTTGGTAAGAAGTTGTCATTGCAATTGTCGTTATTCTGAAATCCTCAATAAGTACTTACTAGTAGTTACCTCAATAACTACTTATTACTTCTATAAGTTTTACTACTGAATATTTGCTTACTAATAATCAGCTCAATAACTACTAAAAGGTTGTGTTGTTTTCAGTACTGAATATTAACTGACTGAAAACGAGCTCAATAACTACTTATTAGGTCTATTAGCTAGCGTAAATTTTACATTTTGGCCAAACCGGTGTTCTTTCTCATCCATGTAACTTATTATCTATTGGTGTTAGCAAAATTTGTCCCAAACAAATTAGATAGCTATTTCTTCAAGCTTTCGAAAAATATTTTTTTTTTTAAATTTTTTTTTTTTTAAATTTAAAACATATTTTTTATTTTTTTTGAAAAAAGTATTTTTTTTTTGCGCTCAAAATAAAGCTTAGGTCTTTTCCTTTAAGTCAGTTATGGTCTCTATTTGGGATGCGGGTGGGTTATGTATAAAAAAAAATAATTTCTAAATCAAGACGAGGATTTTTCAATTTTTAGCATATGCACTATTTTGAATTTTTTCCTATTTGTGTGTAAGTGTTTCTAAAATCTTAAAAATAAAACTTATGCTGAGAAACTAGACAAATTAACTTCTCCGACGGTATATAACATACCTAACTAGCATTTCATTCCCTCGATACTGTAATATCCACAATTTGTTAATCCCAGGAATAAAATCACTTTTTCTATAGAGATGTTGACAAATAAAAATTTTGTATTATTTGTAATAATACTTAAATTAATATAAAATAATAATAATAAAAACAAAAAGATAAATAATCTAACAAATTTAATCTTAATCACATAAGTTCTTTAATAAATTTTTTTTAAATTTTAAAAAATTAACCGAAACAATTAGAAGAGTTATAATGGCAAAATGGAAGATTTTTTACATATAGAGAAATCCAGAAAAATGACTGAGAAATTAGATATTCTGTATTATGGGTTGCTTTCGTTAGAAGATATTTTTTTCAAAACTAAAGAAAACAATCGCTTAAATTCTCAGCTTGTATTCATAAAAATATTTTAAATTCAATTAAGGTTTACAAAACATATTTTCAATGAAAATTTTCCTTAATAAACGTTTGTTAAATTTAATAATCGTTTATGAATTCGGGGGTAAGACATTTAAACCAAATAATTTTTTTACAAAATTATTTTGAAATAACTAATAAAATTACCCTACAGTTTATTTATTAATTAATACATAATATTTATGTAATTATTGAAAAATATGTATTTCACACCTATTTATGAATTAGGGTGCGTTCATAAATGCATCACTGCGCTGCATCAGAGAAGCAAATTTTTTTTAATGCCGATAAGTAATTATTACTGATGCAGCGCGGTGATGCATTTCCGAACGTACCCTTCTTTTTGTTTGCTCGTTTTAGTAAAAATTAATTATGTTTGTTATATTGTTTTTTTTACTAATAAACTCCAAATAAAAAATTATTTATGCATTTTTATTTATTGAAATTACTGAATATATAAAAATACTTTATTAATCGGTTAACCGATCAATTACAATATTAACCGATTAAACCAAAACCTCGGTTAATTAATCGAGCAATTAACCGATTAAATGAATACCCTAGTAAGTACTGAATTTTGTGGATAACTCGAAAAAAATAAGTAGCTATTCAGCCAAAAAAATAAGTAGTGTTTATTTGCCTCCAACATTAGTTGCTAATTTACCAGCTAAGTAAAGTTTTTGTTGGGTAGGTTCTTATTGTTACGACAATTGAGCATATTGAATATAGTAATAATCGTTCTTTAATTTCAAATAGCCCCCATACAACCTTTTTTCAAGTGGAATCGATATAAACTGACTTTAGTTAAGCTTTTGATAAAGTATCACATAAAACTTTACTCAAAAAACTTTGAAGAATTGGAATTCATTCCAATTTCTTTCTTGGTAGTTCTCATATTTATTTACAAAACAGAACTTGTGTTGTTAGTGTTGTAGAGTACAAATCTGCATCATATGATCAAACATCGGGCACTCCCCAAGGTAGTATTCTAGGCCCTTTATTGTTAAATATATTCATAAATTATGAATGTTTGTGTTTTAAGTACACAATTTATTTATTATATGCTGATGATCTAAAAATTTTCTTACAAATAAAAACAGTAAATTATGGGCTTATATTACAATCGGATTTGAATCGTTTATGCGTTGATAATAAATTAAAAATAAATTTTGATAAATGCGTTCACATATAGTATACACATTTGCGCAATCATCTTCTAATATCATTTGAGGGGCTTAAAGCACAAGGGGTTCGAGGGACTTATGTTAATAATAAGAAAAAAGCGGTTAAAGTTAAATTTCAATAATAAATGTAAGATGCTATCCGGAATATTACTTTTTAGATAATAGAGATCCTGAAATATATTTAATCTTACAAGAAAAAAAATTACCTGTTTTTACATGTACAAATACCCAAAAATTACCTTTGAAATAAGGAAAGTCGCACTTATACCCCCTTGTGCTTTTACTTTTTTTAAAATTTCTAAATAACAGAACTTTTACCTAAAAAGAATGCTAGTAATACCTAATAAGAAAGCCTAAAACTAATTATTTTTTTTCAGTATTTTTTTATTGAATCTTGATACATATATTAAATATGAACTAACAATAATTAATAAAATCTTATTCTAATATTTACTTTATGTCCTGCTAGTGCCAGACAAAAAAGATTTCGTCATCACGGTTTCTGTTCACATTTGAAGGTGTTTTATCGCTCATCTGATTGGGTGAATGCTGCAGTGTCTCTTTTCCTTAAGCGAGTGTGGCCGCCATAATTTAAAATATTTCGAGCTAATGGATTTAGGTGCAGGTCCAGCCTTTTTAAATATTTTACTGCATATTACGTTATCATAGTTTTTACTAATGGCACATTGAGATCCTTGTGGATATTTGAGTTTTTGATGTACCAGGGAGCGGCTGTGATTATTCGAAGAAGTTTATTTTGGCGCCTTTAAATTTTTTCGATGTTAGAAGCCGAGGCAGTGCCCCTTAACTGAATACCGTAGCATCAAATTGGCTTTAAGATAGAGTTGTAAAGTAGAAGTTTGCAATCGAGAAGCCAATTAATTTGAATTGCTTATAGTTTCATTTGAGTTAATTTAGCTTATTTATTTATTTATTTATTTATTTATTTATTTATTTATTTATTTATTTATTTATTTATTTATTTATTTATTTATTTATTCAATAGTTCATAACGTTAAACGCCGATCTAGATGTAAATCGAGGTATTTTATATGCGAGTGTTGGGGTATTATTTGATTATTGATTTTAATAGGGGGCATGTTTCCCGACGCGAAATTTGTCCTAATTATTAGGACAAATTTTTATTTATAAAATTTTATTATGGTTCTTTGTCATAATCAGATTCCATGACATCACCAGGCTCATATTCATCTTCATCCTCACCTTCGTTCGTTCTATCGTAAGGAAGTACTTTGAACTATTCATGATAAATTGGTGATATATAGAAAATAAGATACTGGAGGTTCTTGAGTTTCTCGAACTTTATTGGTTTGACGCTGATTTATGGGGGAAGTTGTGGGAGTAACTGCACGACCAACATTTCGAGCTTGCATGTTTACTTGGGCGAAGTTTTCTTGCTCATTCAAAATATCCTGATCATTTGTAGGAGATGTCCCTACGTTCGTCCTTCTTAAAGTGTAACTAACCAGTGTATTTTTCGGATGCCCGAAAATAAACTAAATCAAATATTATGTGCAATTAGGTGAAACAGATGTTTTGACAACAAGTCGCCAAATTTTAGCTCAATACTTCTCTGAATTCACGCACTCAATCAATGTGAAAAATAAAATTTAATATCTGCTTAGAGCACAAGGGCTTAATTGGTATTTTAATGACAAGTGCCTGAATTGGTCGCCGTATCTCGCTACCGGATGAGAATCTCACATTCACCTCTTGTCCTTATAACTTCTCTGAAATTCACCTACTAATTCCATATGTAAACTCAATTTTTAAGAAAAAGGCACTTAAACTCCTTGTGCTTTAAGCCCCTCATTTAAAATTCGTGGCAATTTATTGAAACATTTAATGATACGATATTTGATACGAAATTAAGTTTCGTTCCCCATCTGGAGTGGTTATTCCAAAAATATATACTCAGTATTGGCCTTTATTTAGACAAATTGTGTTGACTTTTCTGATCCTTGTAACTTAAAGATTTTGTTCACTTCTCTAATTGGGTCAAAACTTGAATATTGTGCAGCAGTTTGGAATTCTTGTGCTAGAGTGCATATGGATCGGTTGGAAAAAATACAAAGAAACATTTTCTTATTCTTTTAGGACTTGAAACTTTGGAGTCGCGTCGTAAAATAGCTTCATTATCATTTATTTTTGACTTATTAAATGGAAATATTGATTGCCTAGATCTTCTGGCTGAAATTGCTTTTAACGTTCCCTGTATGAATCGTCGTCGCATTAATATGGTTTTTATTAAACTACATCATTCTAATTTTGTACTTAAGAGACCATTTATTAGAGCTTTAACTCTTGTCAATAAATTATCGCATAATTTAAATGTGGAATAAAGTACTTCGAAACATAATTTTAAGTCTTTTCTATTTTATAACATGAGAAATAATCATATATAAATATAATTTTCAAACTAATATTTTGTAAATAGTATTTAAGTGTTGTAATAATTCTAAATGATATAATGAATTAACTTAATTAAGTTCTTCTGAAAGTCTGTAAGGAACAATGGTCGATAGACATACTTAAAAAAATAAATTAATTTTCTTTCCACGATAGAGCCTTTTTGCTAGTGAACCATCTTATTATCCTGGTATTTAGATTAAATTTAGTCCAAACTTATCCTTTTGCATTCTTAATCATCTAACTAAATTTCATTGCAATCGGATCCTATTTGACCATAGAGCTCCCATACAAATACTACTCCCGAAAATAGCTTTTAATGCCTAGCCCCATCACACCCAGTCAACAACTGGCATGAAATGCTTTACATTACCACTAACACGATGCTAGTGTTAAGTATAGACCCATCATGTTAGAGGTTTTTTCTAATGTTTCAAGAGCGTTTCTAAGCAATCTGTCGTAAAAGCTCTTTCATAACATTATTTCTTAACATCATATGATGGCTAGTAGAGATCTAGGGTTATAAATGTTGGTGTTGACATGAAATTAAGTGACAGTAACTTTCACGATAACTTCTATGTCATGTTGTGCTGAAAGGTTCAAAATTAAACATATGACCCATAAAACCCCCTTCTTAAAATCACTTTATGGTACACACATCTCATAAAAATTAAGGCCGTAATTGTAAATTCATATGGAATAACAATTGTGATTTTTAAGAAAAGGACAAATAGAAAAACATAAAAAACAAATGTACTTCAGTTTTCAAAAAAAAGTCTTGACTGAAAGTACGAAAAACCAAGAAGAAAGGAAAAAACATGTACATTAATAAAATTTGAAAAATTGATAATCAATTACAGTAAATTTCGATCTACCAATACAATTGGTTAATGGATTGATGTTTGACTATAGACTGGCAGGCGCCGCAGTGGCGCAAACGGTAGAACGCAAAGAATTCTGATGATGAGAATGTGGTTATTCTCGAAACATGTCAATTCGACCCGAGTTCAATCCCGTGTTCACTCAAGCATTATCAAAAAAATTTTAAAAATCATTTCATGTTGTAAATTCCTTCCTTCAATAAAAATAATTTAATGAAAATTAAATTTGATTAACTTAAGCCTAATTAAAATATCAAAAACTTCATATGTAATTTTTAAATTCAAGCGCTGCATATCTTGTGGCGTTGAAAATTTTAGAACGCAATAAGAATTTTTGTGGAAAGCAACAACAAAATTATAAAATATGTTTTACATTGTTTTTGCTTTCAATGAAATTTTTTGACTCTCATTGCGTTTTACACAATTAGGGCCTAAGATATCTTAATAATATTCTCTACAAAAAAATTTTCTTGATTGTTCATGGGTCCCAAAAAGGGTATACTTCCAAAAACTTATTTTTAAATTCTATGTTGCAATCTATCATATAGTCTGGCCTGACCGACTATACTTTCTTACATGTCTTGTTTTGGATTATAAATGGAACTTAAAAGTTAATTCATTTCCAAAATCCAAAAAAATAGACCGACTTATTTATTTAAACGCGTCCAACGGGCAAAATAATGGTTATACCAAAAAGCTATTGCCCTAAAATAAAGTTTTTTATTTGCTGGACTCGGCACGGCGATTTAAATTATGAGCTAAACAAAAAACTTAATATCTGGTGAAATTCAGTACCTTGCCTTTTAAATTTGGCGAATATTTACCTTATCTTCTCTAGATTTGCTCTATTTTAATGTTTTCTTTCTCTTAAAAAGTTTGGCTGAAATTTAATTTCCATAGGTTCCATATAGAGTCTTCTATCGAAAATATTTAGCACAATCTTTAATGCTATTAAATTTCTTATTACCAATTTGTAAAGCACTAAGTCCTATTTTTTTTTTTTTAAAGGACAACCACAGAGGGGATAAGACCTACTCTTGCATTGCATTATGTCAGAATTTTATATATATAATAGATATTTTATCTGTATAAAGATTAAAAAAATTAAATTAAAAAACTTAAGCTACAAGCGGCAACGCACAGTGTCGTCATTTCATATAACGGGCGGCCAAAAATAGAAAAAGTTATTGTAAATAGTTGAAATTTGGATCACATATTTTAATTGGTAGATAGTAACCAAATATAAAACTTCAAAAATGTATGTGCAAGGATTCGCATCCTTCCCATATATCCTGAAATGAAAAAAAATATCATAGAATATAGAAAAAAAGTTCGAGCTTCATGAAACTTTGTATATTTATTGAATTTTCTACACTAAAAGTTTTGGCCAAGTTTTATCAAAGACGGAGAAAAAATGTCCTTGTTCCAAAAATTAAAAAAAGTGAAAACAATTGTATTTTCAAATTTTTGTTTGGATCCAATACCTGGCTATTTTTGATTTAACCCTCTTATTTTTTGTACACCTTTATTTTTAAACTTTAATCCCAATCGAATTTCTACATATTTTTTAATTTTTGTGTAACATCTTCATCGGAACAATTTTTTACTTCAATCCAACAATTAAAAAAAATCACGTATTTTAATATGAGGTGACACTAAAAAAGGGCAATAAGTTGAAAAGTTGCAACTAGGCGCACCTAAGGTTATATTTTTTTATTATACGTATTTGTAGTAATTAAATTATATAAAAAGTTCTGCGGGATATATCGAGACGTTTTTTAGGCTTCTGTCAAAAATTGTGATTTTGCAGAAAATTATTTTCTGTTTTGCTATTGTATTTATTATTACGGTGTTCCTATTGTCATTAATATTTCAAATTAAAAATAGCGTTGCCATATTAAAATCATACTAGACTAAATAATTTAGTAAAAAAATTTTTATGTAAATCGATGTAATTTACTTTTTTAGACCTTTAAAGCACATGCCAATTTTACTTATTTAAAAAAAAAAATTATTGAACTTGTTTACAAAGTGCAACTTTGACGCATTATAACTTTGGCTAAATATAACATTTTTATTTAATTATAAATTTCTTAGTCAGAGTGTATACTAGTAAATAGCATCAAAATATTTTCGGGTTTCAAGCACTCCATTTTGCTATTTTTGCCCACCTCACAACACTGTGCAATGCTCTATTCTTTATTTAGCAACAAGGTTTTCTTAATTTGACAACAAGATGTTATTGTTTCGACAACGCATATTTTTTTTAACCATTATGTTCTCAATTCTTTAACTATTCTTCGTCCTCGATTTCAAAACGTTTTCCTTTAAATTTTCTAACGGATGTTGGCAAAAGTATGGACAACGCTTCGTTGCCGTCTTAAAGCCATACGTTAAACATTTCAGACTTCCCAGTAAAAACAATTTGTGTTTTTTGAAGCTCATAAGGGAAAAAGCGCATAATCGAGCGCTTGAATAAGAGAGCTCTTATACAGCAGTAAATGATAACGAATAAAATATACAAAAAACGGTTATTTTAGTGCTGATAACGAAGAAGGGTTCAAAGCTAAAAAAAAATAAAATTATGGTTAACCAAAATGCTTAAAAAAGGCATTTGAACCAGTAAAATCAAAATATTTATGAATATGTTAATATAGTCAGCCCTTAAAAAATAACTTAAGGAGTCCTTTATTTGCATTTCTTTATTATGTTAAAATAAGAGCTATTCCTGCTAACCGGGAACACTCCATATAAAAATTAGGTATCACATCAGCAGGTTCGAAGCGATTTGAGCTATGAATTCATACATAAAACCAGCTCCTTTTGAAACACATTTTTTCTGGGTTAGTCTTTGCCTTACACTAATACTCAGAATAAGGTAATAGTAATTATTTAATTATTAGAATTGCATTTAAAATTGGCAAGCGATCTTGTTCACCAAACTATAATTTGTTCATGTGTTCATAGACACATTAGCATATAAGCGCTAGCACTAGCCTTGACTTTTATATAAAACTTTAAACAGCAATACATTCAGTTACAATTTTAACCCACCATTTTTCAAATTTTACGCACTTTTTCATATTTGATATTCCAATGAATTTAAATTCTAAGAAACCCAACTGATTTTACCCTTAAACCAATTGCTGCTGCAATACTAATTAATTTTATTTCATATAAATTAAAAACCATTCAAAGTTTGAAGGTTAGAGGTCATTAATATTTGCACTAATCTAGATTTCATTGTAAGAAAAACACTCATTTAATTTTTATAATTTAATTGCCATCTACGCTAAACACATACATAAATCCTGAAAGTAGAAAAAGTTAAAAGAAAATATTATTTCCGGAAAAAGGCTGCATTATTGAAACTTAAAACCTTGCAACAAAAAACCGAACACGATTTGTTAGAAAATGGTAGCACAGTCATAATCACGCGTGAACATGCAACCTAAAAGCTCACAAATGTTGCACTTAAAAGAAATTAACACGATTTTTTCAAACTCATTTTCTTAAATATTTTTTTTTTTTTTTTTGTAATTTAAAACTCATTTATATGCAATTTGAAAGTATTACTGCCAATTTCTTTCAAACGCTTTTCTTATTGTATTACAAACACTTATGGCAGAATGAAAGGGTAAATACATATTATACCTTGGCAAACAAATAAAGTTAAATGGAGTCACAAACTCTAGTAGCAGCGTTAAGTGTAAGTTTTACCTCATACATTGTAACATTGAATTAGAGTATGAAATTACAAGGAAAAGTTTAACATTTTTAGAAAAATATTTTTGTTTTGAAAAATTATTAAAGTTTAAATATGGTAAAAAATAAACGTATCCATCCATCTGGTGTGTATTTGTCTATGTAAATCTGGTCGCAATTTTTAAAAACCAAATATAAATCAATTATGAGCACAAACCTGCCACAAAATTTATAGTTTATCGATACACAATAGACGGTATCAGCACCACTATCAAAAATCAATTTCACTACAAACATTTTCGCAAAAACCTTCGTGTGAGATAAGATAACACAGATATAGCTATTATGTCAGTCAAAAAAACACGATTCTGCACGCAGAAAAATATATGCTTGGAGGTAACCATATTCTAAGAGCGGTATTGTGACCATAATTTAGTTAAAATTAACAAAAATTTACTGAATTGAACCATAGCATGGACAAAATAAAATATATTTTGGGGTATATTAACCATAATATGGTCAACATTTTCCATAATTTGCCCAAAAGTAGCCATATTATGGTCAAAATTAACAATAATATGATCAATGTAAGCCACATGATTTATTTGAGCCAATTTTTCAATTCTCTTAAATATTAAGTCAAGTTGTAATTTTATTTAGTTTTTTTACTTCAGTTACAAATAAAGTTATAATTTTATTTCTTTTTTTTTATTAGTGTGATATTTTTTATTTTATAAGATAACCTCACAGAAAAAAATGTTGCACCAATTAATTGATTAATCAAAAATAAAATCAGTTTTAATTAAAAATGCAATAAAGTGAATTAAAAGTTTAATCAAGTGAATTAAACGTATAATAAAGTGATTAAAAATTTTAACTGATACCATTAATTTGCACCAGTAAACAAATTAAAAATAACAATTAAACGTTTAATTTACTTGATTAAACGTTGTTTTCACTTGATTAAACGTTTAATTAAATTAATTAAATTTATAATTAAAAATGATTTTATTTTTGATAAATTCTTTAATAGCGGCAAAAAAAGCAGGTTTGTAACTAAAAAGCATTCAATTATTGCAGAGAGCAAAACAGCCATAATTTTGTTGTTTTCAAACATATTATTTTAAATTTAAAATGAAACCTAGAATGTTCAACATTTTTTTTTATTATTTTATCGAATTTATTCTATGAGCTAAATCTTATTTATGTATTTTATAAAGCTTTTTTATAGTTTTATTCCTTTAAATTTTTAGAAATGACTTTATACACTACCAGACTATTATCTAGTATCTTCCTGTTACATTTTACCTTAGCTATCCCCTAAATGGCAATGCAGTATATTATATGTACAGAAAAATTTACAATTATTAGACACCAGCAGAATATAATGCATTTTCTAGCCCGCTGCGGCCTTCGTCAGCACTCTTTGTGGCACACTAGATAGTGATACTTTATAAATTAAATGTATTTAACTCAACTATTTTAACATATATAAACTGAGAATTATTTATTTTTATAAGCTACTTAAGTATATTCAACATTTTTTATTTTTCGAATTTGAAAAAAAATAATTATGAAAAGAAATAATTCCCAGATTCTATTTGTTGAAACCTAGAATGTTTTAAAATATAATTATTTCGAGAAAATATCTAATATGGTTGCCGGTGCCAATAATATGGTTGCCGGTGACAATAAAAAATTAATAAATTAAAGCTTTATATTGTTAAATTTAACCACAATTGAAGTTTCAAGGAAGGTAAACATCACAGAAGAAATTTAAAATTGGCAAACAGGTTGTTGATGTTGCACCTGTTACAAAAATTATTATATTGATTACTACAAATTGTAAGATTGTGAATATTAATTTTTTTTTTTTTTTCATTATATGATATTTTTAATTTTAATTGAAAAAATGATCAAAAAAACTTTGCCGTTTTAAACATCGTGTTAATTGAATCAATTATATATAGCTCAGACAATTCCCAACAACAATTCTACAAGTTTAAATTATCTTATTTTAAACGAAAAAATCAATTAAAATTGTTTGTTATTTAGTTTATATTTTAAATAAAAATTTAAAATGTTAATTAAATCAAAATTATTTCTTTAATTTTCTTTCAACTAAAAAAATAATTGATTCAATTATCACATAAATTAAATTAAAATACTTTTAAAACATATAATATGTTTTTTAACCATATTTAATTAAACCATGTTTTTTCTGCGCGTGGCAGTAAGCCCATTATAGGCCGTAGTTTCATCAACATAAGCCCTTCTCCAAACATCCCTTTTTCTCTGAAACAATTAGAACGTTGGTTTTTATAACAACAATTAACTTTTATGCAAGTCAGAACCTGATCGCTTAATTTTGAAATCTCAAGTCCATAGCAGCGATGGTATTTGATAATTTTCATTTTTTGCCAAAATGTTAAAGAAAACGGGCTAAATTTACTAAAAAAAAAAGCCAAATCCCTTTATTATAGATATTTGACTTTAAAAAAAACAACACCAAAAACAAAAAGTTTTGATTGAGCATTTATTTTTAATTTAAGAAAAAGTATTTACATTACATTAAATCAAATACATTTTAGCATATATCGAGTTGTAAATTATTATCACATTTCGTTACTTTAATTCAGAAAGGGCGTATCTAACATTTACATTTTTAACATTTCTAAAAGTTATTTTTATTAAGTTTGAGACATAAAATGATAAAAATGAATTCATAAAAAAGCTTATGCATCGTTTTAGAACTGTAAGAAATTTAGAACATCAATAAGTTAACAATGATCAGCGAAACCGTAAATATGCAATTATAAGTTTTTCCTTGTACATTCAATAGTGCCAAAAGTGGCCCACTTGTGCTATTAATCCAATCACTAGTCCATAATTTATCACACTCTCAAAAAGAAACACACTCCAAAAAATAGTAGTATCGAGAGCTTAACATCGATATATAAAGAAATTATACTACGGCGAGTTAATTTGGCAAAAGCAAATTTCATTTAAATCGAGTATTGCTTATGGGTACTTTACACTATCACACCAGTGTTTACGTATTTTGAGGAAAATACAACCCTCTCATGATAATTTGTTATTGATTTTTCAAGGTTTCAAACTAAAATTAGATCAGGGATGCATTTTTGTAAAAATACGTAAGACTTGTGTGAGAGTGCAAGTACACTTAGGGTCCATTATTGACCCTTGGTCCACTGCTCATAATTGTTTTGACTGTCACAAGCTTGATCTCGATAAATTTTTTGTAAGATCACAAATGTGAAAACAGATTTACATAAGCGCTTGCCGTAAAAGCATTTTGTCATGGTAGAACTTAATCACTGGGCCAAAAATAATACTTTCACCAACCGCCCGTGTGTGTGTATGTGACTGGCAACCACACATACAGGTCGACATTTTGAGTGTATAGCACGACATAATTATACAATCGAACCCTTGTTTAGGAGCTGGAACTATCTAACCTCCGCTATATAAAGAATAGCCAGCAGCATCTTTTCAAATAGCAACAGCATCTAGGAATAACTTCTCCTCGCAGCTATCGCCCCCACAAGTGGATAGCTCTTGTGACGATTCCTGACGCACCTGCCCGCGATTTAGGTTTTAACCATTCGCCGAAAATATGTTTTCGTAAAACAAAGCTGCATTTCGCTGAACCCTTTTGTAAGTTTATGCCTTAAAAAATACACTCCCCCCCATCAGAAATAGAACAACCTGATGCAAAGCAAGCTTCTATTAAAAAAGTAATGCATTCACAAAGACAATCATCCTAAAAGGTAGGAAGCAAAGAGCATACTAATGGAGGCCTCAGCCCACATTCAGTCTGGTGGCAGGCTCACCGGGGGCTTCTGACTCCCGTGAGACCAGAAATATATGATTTCTAATTAGCCGCGATCTCAAACGATCTACCAATTTTGAACTTTTGTCATGGTTTATGTATCAGCTGCAACTGATTACGCCATAGATTTTCAATGTCTGAAATGAAATATTTCGACACATTGACTAGCCCTCTAGTCCAGCTACCATATCTCTCTTAGAAAGATCTACATGGCAGTTCAACTATAAGACAGAAAAGTAAACCCTCCCGGTATCTTCCAATGGCTTCTCTAGGCCCGTTCCTGTTGCTAGGAGTTGGGTAATTTTGTATTTCTTTTAATTCCAGGTATTGGCCATCTGTTTTCCCCAGTGGATGAAAGATTAAGAAGGTAGAATCCTTTTGATGTTTAACTAGGTCCCCCGAGGAACACACTACATGCCCCAATAGTGCGATTTATAATTTTTACGGCTAATTTTACAAAATTTTCTGCTCATTAAAGAAGTGTAGAAGAAATTTATAATTTAGTGTAAAAGATTATAGAATAATTAAGGGTCTTCAATTCTATTGGGCTATCTTGTTCTTGACGGCTGTAGTTGCCTAATGATGTGAAAAAGTCTCCAAATCATTCGATCAAATTTAAGCAAATCAATGACAAAGAACTTATGAGCAAATCAAAGCCAAGGCTTAATATATTAGAAATTTTACATGTTCAAACCCTGAAGGAAACCTGGGTGCATGTGTCTCGATGTCACCAGTTGTATCGACTATTTTGGTGACTTTTTGGCGACATTGTCAATGAAGTGTTTACACTTTTATATTTGCCCTTAATACACAAAAAAAATTTTGTTATGAATACGTATTTTAATTTTTTAATAAATTAATTAAATGTTTAAAAAAGCATTCGACATTTCCATTAAAAAAGTACCAAAAGTGTAGACTAGATTTTCTTTAAGGTACTTGTGGTTTTTCGGTTCCAATGGGTACATATGGTCCCAAAAGAACTACCTAGTCAATAGTACCATCGTCAGAAGTAGATTTCCAATGGCATGCACATGTTAAATGTCTATAGTAAAAAACATTGTCTGGGGTAAAATAAGTCACTAGTACTGGTGACTATGTCAGTAGTGAATCAGTACAGATTCACTAGTGACATTTCCTATAGGGTATGTGCATACATATGTATATACATTAGAACGACCCAAGTTGTATGGAAGCGAAATTCTTGCAAGGTGTACCCCCCTCAAAATGAACCTTGGACTTTTTTAAGATGACATTTGAAATATTTCGGCTCCAGCTTTGACCTTTTGAAAAAGGGTCTATTTTTGCATGTTTTGTTAATTTGAGAATCTGTTTCCTTACCAACATATACAATATGGGTTGCATAAGAAAGGTTTTTTAAGGCGCGTCCAACAGTATATACAATTTGTCTAAGGATGATTATCCATGTCCTTTTTTTACGGATATTTTGTAAAAAAAAGAACGGTTTTTGAATTTTTTGTTCGTAGTTGTTAGTAATAAAAATGCCAAATTAACATATTTTAATCTTTAGTCGATTTAATTAAATACGGGTCTCAGCTTTTTTTAAAATTCGTGCTAGTTCGCGTTTTGACAAAAAAGTAAAATAAACAAATTTAAAAACAAAAATGATGTACAAAATGTACCGCGATCCGGCGCGAAACGCAAAAAAACTCTCAGATGAATGGAATAAGTCATCCAGTACTTCAATTAGTGAGCGGACGATTCGGCGCAGCTTGAGAGAAGCATGTTTTTAGACCTACATAGCAAGAGATATTCCATACATATCAAAACAAAACAAATTGAAGCGTTTTGCTTTTGCTTATGCACATGCCCAAAGGGGAAAGCTTCTTTGGACTGATGAAAGATCATTCTAATACAATTCATCGATAAAGAAGATTTATGTAAGACTTTCGCAATTTCAAAGACAGAAAACTGCGCCAGTTTGTGAAAGAAATAAGTTATTTTTTTTGACGCGACAAATTGAACTCGTTAGCTAAGTGCATTACCTTGAAGCCGGCATTGAACTTTGCTACTATTGAGGCTCTAAAAATATTAGTTAACTTAGCCGTTTCCCCATATTTTCAAATTACTGATGAATCAAAATTATAAGTAAAGACACAAAAATTAATTAGAGCCATTTTAGTTCACCTTTAATTGCAAAGAACACGCAAGAAAACTGATATGAAGTGCATGTCAAAATACTTACGCCTAAGGGAAAGTCACTGCCTAATATGATTCTAAAAGCAGTTTGAGAGTGCACAAAACAATAGACATAATATTTTAAATAACTGTTGTTGTTTATGTGCAGTTTGTTTTGAGCCAATCTGAGGTAACAGTATCTTACGCACTTGAACGAAAAAAACGCCAAAATAATTTTGCCGATGACTGTATATGTTGTGTTATGAGTTCCTTAAATCTGAAGTCCAAATAGATTCAAAAAAGCTGCAAAAATTAACAACTTAAAATAATTTTCACGAAATCCCAACCGCATGATACCTGTTAGTATTGCAAGTGGATCCTATTTGGAACATATGTGAAAACACTTGGATCTTAAAACATAAAATTTTGTTAACGGGTTAAGTACTCAAACAGAACTGCATCGAGCCCACATTTTTCATACAATTTGTCGTAAAAAGCCGTCGTGAAATAAAATCTATGCATTTTAATTTTGAGAACTTTTTTTCTTAAGCTCTGACATGTAGACACTCATTCTCCCAACAGTGCTACCATACTTTAATTTAATTAAAAAAATTTTGGAAACAGAATATTAAAAACAAAAGAAAATTAAAAATTAAAGCAATAAAATGAGAGAGATTTTTAAGTTACTGACTACGTTTTAATAATGGGCTTCTGAGTTTTTGCCTGAAGTTAAAGACTCAATTCTGTTTGTACGGTAAGATTTATATAACTGTTTGTTAAGCCCAATATTATCTAAACATCTATTTAAAATTCGTTAATTTTAAAGAGATTATTGGGCAGGGGTTTTAAATGGATGTTATGGTCAAGTCTGAACCTACCATCATAAAGTTTTGCTCTATTTTTGCTGTTAAAAAAGACATTTTTGCCAAATGTTATCACAAAACCTAAACTTTAAAAGGATTTATGGCATTGAATATGATTCGTTATTGTTTGCATAGAAGTTAAATAATCATACGTTGACCAATTTCCATAAAATTTGGTACCATAATTAAGACAGCAATAAATTATTTTTAGGCTAAATTTGGTAATAGAACAAAAGCCTTCTTCCAGAAAAACATTTGAAGCAAAGCCGCGAATAACGTTGTAAAAGCCACTTTTTGCAAAGACTGTTTTTTGCAGATTACCGTTAACATTACTCTCTTACTCTGTTTAAACATCAATCACCCAAAATTATGCACCTTAACGGAGTAAAAATACGGTACAAAGATTCAGCCAGTGGAGTAACGTTGTAACGAAATGGTTTTGCAACGTGGAATATCGTTTTAAAAGCCGCTTTCGCAGTGGAAAAACGTTTTAAATGGCATCGCGATTGTGAATATGAAACGTTTTTCCACTAAAAAAAATTTTAATACTGTAAGGGCTAATAAATCAGAGCTTAAAATGTGTTTAAGCCAACAAATCTATAAACCAGAAAACATATAAACCATCATTAAACGCATAAAATTGGGCGTTTAAACTACCAATACAAACCATATAAATTTGTCAACATTTATCGTAGTGCTGCCACATGTTACTTTTTACACTACATATAATACATGAGACACTGATTTACAACTGTTGCGTTTAAACTATATATAAATTTAAGTTTAGTTTAACTAAACCAGCGTTTAAACACTCACTGATTTATTAGCCATAAATTGGCATGTTATTCAAAATTAAAATTTCTTGATATTTTGCATAAAAGTTTTTATTATCATTATTTTTGATAATCAAAAAAAAAATTCAAAAATAAATAGTCCTGCCTTTTGTAAATTACAACGTAATTCGCGGCTGTGCATCATTTGTATAATGGTTAGGCAAAATTTTACCATTTTTATTCGGCTTCGACATTTAACAATGAAAGCATAAGTGGAAAATTTGAGAAAAGCATCAGAAAAGCACAAAAAAATATGTGGTTAAATTTTATTTGTTTACTATTTTAATATACTTATTCATATAGAACGATAAGTCTTGGGATATCCCTTGCGACGAAGAACTTCATTTAAACGATTTGGCATTGAATACACCAGTTTTTTTGTGTAATCAGAAGATATTTGTTCCCATTCAGTCTTGAGCAGTGTTTTAGCTGATTCTTATTGGAAACTTGATGACTACGCAATCTTTTGACAAATTATCCCACAAATTCTCAATAGGGTTCAAATCGTGGTTCTGTGGGGGTTATTAAGCATGTGGGGGTATTAAGCAGCAGTGTGCTTGGAATCATTGTTCTGTTGATAGTAATAATCAACCAATACCAATTTTTAGATTTTCAGCACTTTAATTTAAAATATTCTTGAGAATATTTAAATAAATGGTTTTATTCATTATTTCCTCTATAAACACCAAGTTACCCACACCTGCTGCTGACATACAGCCACACACCATTATATTTCTACCTCCATGCTTAACTGTTTTACGTGTATTCTTCGGATTCAGCTCTTTATTTGTTTTTCGCCACACTTAGGCACGTCCGTCCGAGCAAAAAATATTATATTTTAACTCATCGGAAAAAATGACTTTATCCCAGAAGTCATTTGTTTTGGTTTTAAATTCATTTGCAAAATCTACCCTTTTCTTTCTATTTTTGTCGTTAATATAGGGTTTTTTCGTGATGTGCATACCCTGTATCCGGTTCTTTTAATCGATCTGCGTATTGTGTCTGCAAACGCACTTTTATCCAACGATTCTCTTAACTCTACAGCAATATTTGGTGCACTTTTGAATGGATCTTTCTTCATTATAGCTTTTATTCTCCTTTCTTCTTTATTAGTAAGCTTTCGAGGACGTCCTGTTCTTGGTTTATTTTCAACTCGTTTTTCGTTTTTGAAGCGATTTATTACTTTTTTTACCGTTGATTTGCTACGAATTGTTAAATGGGCAATTTCTGAGTAATATTTTCCACTTTTGTGGTCGTGAATTATAATATAACGTTCGTCAATTGTTAATTCTCTTCGAAACATCTTTAATTACTACTCTATACAGGAATTAAGCTTTGTTTTTCTGCCACTTGTTAGTAATAAGATTTTCCACATATTGTATTTTATAAGTAACGTTACAAATAAATAAATTAAACAAATTAAAAAAATTGCGTTGCCAATATTTTTGCAAAACTTATTAAGAGGTACCAAGACTTTTGCGGAGATCGCGGATACTGGATCCTCTGAAACACTAGCTCCAAGCAAAGCACGTTTGGGTGCTTAGATAGCAGCCATATCACCAAACTAGGGAACGAAGGCTAGCAACCTACGTTTCTGAACTTAAATTGCTAACGAATTGCTAAGGCGCCCAATGCTCCAGTGGGAGTTAAAGGAACATATATATATATATAAGACTTTTGCTGTGCAAAAATATGGAGGTACCAAAGTTTTCAGTGTATAGTTTTTTTGTTTTGTTGTATACATAAAATTTTTTTTTTTTGCATATCGTTCCATATGAATAAGTACATTAAAAAAATAGTAAACAAATAAAATGTAGCCACATATTTTTTTGTAAAAATTATAAATATACTTAATTCAGCTGGGGTACCTTGAATTATGCTGGACACTGTATATGGATAGTATATAACTTTTTCTCCTATTGAAACCCGTCAAATTTAGCGTATAGATCAAGTTGCCAATAATTTGTTTCTGTACCCAAAAATCATGTTTCTACAAGGGACTATAAGCCATATTTGCTATATAAAATTTACCACATTTTCAGACTTCTTTTATAAATTATAAATTAATAAAGGATCTTGATACCAAGACATCGTTGCTAACAATATTCTCTTAGAACAACTGAAAACTCAATATCTACGGAAAGTTCTCTTACCTTCCTGAATTCACCCTAAATTCTTCTTACATTTAGTATTAATAACTTTTGCTTCTACTACAATTTTTTTCCATACACTCACAACTGATGTAGGGCATTACATGATTGAAATTACCCGTATATTGTAAAAAAAAATGTCACCAACACGACGTCAAATGAAATGCTGCTGGTTTTTAAGCAAATAAATTCTTGGAATAGAAAACATCTGAAAGTGTATAACATGTTAGTACGTGACCATATGCCATTAATAAGAATTATTTATTGCGTGTAAACTTAGTGGCATAAAACTGTTAATAAATTATTATTATAATTCTTCTAAGTTCTAAATGTGACAATGTAGCTGTTAGAGAAAATTAAATTTTTTTTATATTAAATCATTCTAAAGGACCAACAATCTAGTGTTTGCATATAACCGCAAATTGGAATTACAGCGATTACTATTAAAAATAACCAATTTAAATTTTGGCGATTTTAAGTGTCAAGTTAGGAAAACAGTTTGGCACAGCTGGTTTTAAAAGAATTTTGTTTTAAAAGAAAAAGCATCCCAAATTAATCTAAGCTAAGAAATTTTAAAAATAAACTTATTTTTATTATCTTCTTTAAGAGCGGAATAGTCTTTAGATTATCAAATTAAAAAACCGCTTAATCTATTTTATCCTACACGTGTGTTAAAAGTATTGATTACACTAACTTAAAATACCTAAACAATATTTTACTTTGCGATAAAAAAAAACATCAAATGGCGCCTTAAATGAATTATTTGCAGACGTTTATTTAGTTAAAAAAAAAAAAAAAAAAATAAAAATTAACTTGCATTTAAAAACGGAAACCTGCAAAGTTGTTGAAATTTTATATCCCACAGAGTATCAAGGGGGTCTAAAAACTACAAACAGCAGCACTAAAACTCCTTGATGCACCTGTAGCAAACTAAATAGCAAAAATTAAAAATAAAATAAAGACTTAAATGTGTGCGGTCTTAAATCATGGCTTAAATGTAAACCACCACAAAAAAAGAAGAAGGCCATGTCGAACAGCAGCCACAGCAGCCATAAAAGCAACAAACACTGACAGTTGGAAAATTGAAAAATTAACAAGTATGAAATGTGTAATTAAAAGCTTAAAAAAATGTTTGTTGGTTTTAGTTTGTCACGCCAAACCACCCAAAAGACAAAAATAAAACTACAAACACACACAAATACACACTCATACATTGAGAATTGCAGGTATGCAGTGATTTAAAGGAATACAACTTTTTTAGGAATGACAATGCTCTATTGGTTTTTAAATATAATTTCTATAGTTTACACTAGCGATGGACACTTTATCATATTATCTTTGGCACGAAATTATGCTCGTTCTACGTCTTATTAAATTATAAAAAAACACCAATTTGTTATACTCACACTACAATAGTAGAGAGGGTATTATGGTTTTGTGCTAATGTGTGTAACACCTTTAAATATGGTCCTAGACCCACCTAAAAGTATACCGATCAACTCAGAGTCACTTTCTGGGTCGATCTAATTATGTCCGTCCGGTTGGCTAGCTGTCCATGTAACCTAGAGCGCAAAGTAAAGGTCGGAATTTCGATTTTCTAAATGGCACACGGACCAAGCCAATTGAAAATGGGGTGAATCGGTCCATAATTTCATATAGCCCCAATACAAGCTGCTTTCCGGAATAGGGACTTTGTTCCCACTATCTAACCAATTTTAATGAAATTTAAAGCATACACTTTCAATATTATTATAGTAACGGACTGTAGGTTATTCAAGAAGTATTCCGTTCAGTTATTTTTAAATAAATAAACATTTAAAATTCCAAGCAAATTTATTTTTAACTGATTCTAACACTCATTCAAAATAATATTGTCAGTTGATTAAGAAAAAGTATTTTGTATGTAAAATTTAATGAAAATGAAATTTAAAACAACTGAAAATTTACTAAAAAAAACCCGATCTACTTATTTTGCATTTAATTTTAATTTAATTTTTACTGTCAAAAATTCAACCGCGAAAGCTACAAAAAATTTGAATAAAAATGACTATTTTCTCTCTATCTCATCAGAAAAACAAGCGGACAGGAGTCTGGTATTTTTTAGAAATTCGAGTAAAACCTGTATTATCAGGCCTGTTCTGAAAATCACTTTAATTCAAATCACGTGATTTCAAATCGTATGTGCCTTTTAAAATCACACGTGTGATATTTTTTGTGTTCCGTTTTTTGGGTGTTTTAGTGTGATTTTAAATTGCCGGAAGCATACCGAGAAACATAAAAGCGCAATGATTTTTAGAGCCCCACAAAATCACACATGTGATTGCAAAAGCACGTGATTTTCAGAACAGGACCGTATATAAAATTACTGAATTACATAAAATAACATTTGTTTTTACGGAATTCGCAGTTGAATTTTTACAGTAAAAATTAAATTAACTTTTCGTTAAAAATAAATGAGAAATAAGTAGACCGGTTTTGAACTGAATATTCATTTATTTTATATTATAATTATAGCTAATTTTAAGTACAGAATATTGTGAGTGTAGATAGATCTATATTTATATGGACACATAAGCTCCCAAGAACTATATAAACATATTTAAATGATATTTTAAACATAGATCAACACAAATGCATAACACCTTCTCCATTGCTGTGGTGTGGGTATAATGAAAAAATAAAGTGATAAAAAGACAAACGGCAATAAGCTTGCCATATTAAAATTTGCAAAATTCTTAACATTCAATTAAAAAAAAATCTTGATTTTGAAAAAATTCTTGAAAATTAAAAACTTTCTTAAATAATCTTTTATGAAAATGTTTAACTGGTTAAAATCAGTTAAAAGTAAAATATAAAAGCAAATGAACTCGCAATATGCACCAAAAATTTCTGCACGCATTTGCTTTTAGTCAGCTGCTGAAAGTTTTAAATTGTTGTATTCCCCTCTTCACTCAACACTAATAATTGAGGGACTGAAATGCAAAGGGGTACAAGTGAAATATCTAACAAAATGGAGTAAGATGCAGCAATCAACAATTGGCTTCTTGTATCTAGCATTTTACAAAAATTCAGACCTGTATAATGAACCCAAATTGCGCATTATCGACCTTCACTTTATATTAAGTATACATTTATGTAAAGCAAAAAAGAACCTGAAAGCACTTGTACTCCTTTCATTATTATTTTTCAAACAATTACACAAGTGAACAAAATTGAACTTTTTTGTGTTGATTGCTCGCAAAGAAAAAACATGGTTGTGGTAAACATATTCTAAGAGCAACATATTATGATAAGATTCCTGATTGGAGTCAACATATTACGATTATTATTGAATCATATTATGAGCAAATATATTCGTAATATTACATCATAATATTTTTCCATTAATCCTAATTTGTTTTTATTACATCATATTATAAATTTATGTTAATCATAATTAGTTAAGAAGTAATCATATTATTATCATGTTAATAATAATAAGTTAACAGGCAATCATATTACTATCATGTAAATCATAATAAGTTGAGAACTAATCATATTATTATCATGTAAATCATAATAATATGTAGATTAAAACTAAAACCGAAAAATATTTTTAATATATATTTATGCTTATTTACTTACTGGAAACCTTAACGTACAACTGTTACAGATATTTGACATCATAATATGATGCAACTTTAAACATAATATTTTTAACCTGTTTTTGTCGCAGGTCGCAATAATTTATAAATTATTTTATAGAATTTTCATTCTTTTTCTCTAAAATAACACAAAAGAATGGTCAATATTTTTGCACCACTTTCAAACAATATTAAAAATTTTTTAGCATTGATATTTTATTTTGTGATACTATACAGTTTTTTTAATGTACCTATAATTTCTTTAAACTTGGTTTTTAATGGGTATTTTTTTAAATTGTTTAACCACTGAATAACAAATAATTCGATAGGCATATGTAAAATAAACGACACAACTGATGCAAAATTTTTAATTTACAAATGGCGATAACAAAATATTATTAGAGGAAAGATATTTTGTTTGCATCTTTAACATATTATGAGTACATGTTAAGAAAGTTATCACGTTGTGGCTATTAAATATCATTAAATGTTTGTGAGGAATATAATATGTTTTCAAAGTTATCATTATTGAGTTGTTATAATATTGAATATTTTTCAGTGAACGATACTTAAATTTATAACTGCGATAAACATTGACATGTTTACAGTAACTACAATATTGTTGATACTAAATAAAAATAACAATATTTTGTGTACGACAACTATATATTGTTACATTAAACATAGTGTAGTTGCCCTAACTATGCCCAACCATATTTTTTCTCTGCGTGTGGAAGTTTGATGCAATTTTTTTTCTGGTAATCGCTTTCAATTCGCTTGTGTAACGTAATCTGAAATAACCCTATGTTTTAATTTAATTAAGTCTAATGCAGTGGGCTGTGATAACATGCATCCAAGATTTATAAAGATGCTGCTGCCAGTACTTTTGCCATATATAACCCATTTATTCAACAGTATCATTATGACTAGCACCTTTCCGTTGAAATGGAAATATGCAAAAATAGTGCCAATACCAAAATCTGATTCTGAATTCAGGCCAATAGCTATTCTTTGCTACTTGTCTAAAGTACTGGAGAAAATTCTTTATGTACAAATATCATCATATATCAGTGCCAATAATTGGTTGTCTGATAAACAATCAGGGTTTCGTACTTATCATAGATGTGTTTCTGCACTACTGGATGTGTCTGAAAATATACGGCGTGAACTGGATGATGGCAAGCTAAATTTCCTAGTTCTTCTTGATCATTCAAAAGCCTTTGACACGGTTGACCACAGTATGCTTTCCATGAAACTTGTGCACTTTTTTAACTTTTCAGAAACATCAACACGCCTTTTATTTTCCTACCTCTCAAATCGTTCGGTATTTGTCCAATCAAACAATGTGCAATCTTCTTCATTACGTTTATCTAGAGGTGTACCTCAAGGGTCAATTCTCGGACCATTGCTTTTTACACTTTATATAAACGACTTGCCAAAACATCTTGTTCACTGCAATATACATATGTACGCAGATGATGTGCAGTTGTACTTAAGTAGCCCAGTACAATCAGTTTCGCAAAGCATCATGAGACTCAATGATGATCTGGATAAAATTTATCGTTGCGCTTCGTCTAACGGACTTTGTTTAAACCCTAATAAGTCGAAGTGCATAATAATACGTAAGAGATCACTTAGTTCTAATATCGGTCATGATATTTTAATTAATGGGGAAAAAATCAATATTGTGAATGCTGCCAAAAACCTTGGGCTAATTTTTAATAATAGTCTTACTTGGACAAATCATGTCAACACGCTTGCTGGTCAAACTTATATAAAGTGAAGGTGCCTTTGGTCGACACAATACTATACTCCTTTAAATATTAGATTAATGATTGCAAAATCTTATCTTCTTCCAGGTTTAATGTATGGTTGTGAACTTTTTGAGAATTGCGATTCCATTAGTAGAAGGAAGCTAAATGTTTTATATAATAATATTGTAAGATATGTGTTTGGCCTTGGTAGATATGATCATGTGTCACATGCCTCTTTAAAACTATACGGCGTTTCATTTGACAATCTTTTAAATATTCGTGTACTCTTACTATTACATAAACTTATCTATTCGGAGACTCCACGATATCTTAGCGATAAAATTAGGTTTGCCAGATCACTTAGAGGTAAAAGAATTATAATTCCCTTGCATAGCCTTCTTGTATCTGAACAGAATTTTTTTATACATGCTTCACGTCTATGGAATTGTCTTCCTCAAGTTCAGCAACTTAATAGCAACGCAAGTAGTTTTAAGAACTTCTTATTTAAATACTTTGCACCGCAGTAGATAACTGTTATCATATTATATAAATAATTTATAGTTTAATTTAATTTAATTTCATTTAATTCAATTGTATGTGATGATCTCTTAATGTAATTTATGAAACTGCTTTCCTGTACTTTAAATATAAGATTAAATCTTGTTGTACAGGAATTGAATATATAATAAAATAAAATAAACAAAAAATAAATAAAAAATAAATAAAAATAATTTGAGGTCGCTGATTTCAAATCGTATCTCCTTTTTCTCCAGCAGACCACATTTTTAAGTACCAGGTACAAATCGTATTTTTGACTTCTTTCCAGAAATTAAAAATTAAAAAATCATAACTTTTCTGCGATTTTCAAAACAGTCAAACTTTTTAAAATCCCCAAAAAAATGCTAAAATGTTATGGGTGTTTACGTAGAAAAAAAAAATTGCAAAGTTTGTAATATAAAAAAAAAATCATGACAAATCCAAATCCGGAAAAAGTTAAGGTCTTATAACTTTCACGTAAAGTCACATAACCTATGAACAAAATAAGACATAGATCATAAAAATCGACGTACACCTTTTTTAAGTGAATGAAAAACACACATTAAAAATGTTTATTTTTGTATGCAAATTTTGATTTTTATCGATTCAGTTTTCTCAGTAAATTGCGAATAAAATCAAAAGTTGTTTACCGATTGCAATGAAATAAACCCAATTTCATTCGAAATATATCTAACTAAATGTTTTCAGACTAAAACTGTGATTTTTGTCGCATTTTTTTATGAATTTTTAAAGAGCAAAAAAAAATGTGTTTATTGTTGACGAATTTTGATTTATTTTTTTTTTTTACTGAATATTCGTGAACCGTTTTCAAGTTATTTCATTATACATATGTAGCGGAAGTGCCTTCATTTTGGACAAAACGGCATATCGCAAAAAGTGGAGCTGATAAATAATATTCAGTTCTTCAATAAATCAATAAAAACCTGGTTCCTTTGTGTTATAATTGCTGAGTATAGAGGGAAATACATACAAGTTTCGATACGGGTTACTGTTTCAACACAAAGGGTGGTTAAATTTTAAGGGCCGATGTTGATTTTGAATAAAATACAAATTATTTAGGAAATCATTGCCATATCTTTTTATTATGATAATATTGATATGGTTCAATTATGTATGGAATAAAATATCGGCCAAATGGCCACCGCGACCTCAAAATCACCTCAAATCACATGATCTTGGAGGCCAATTAAGATCGCCACAACGTAAGACAACACGGTTATTGAATTTGTCGTGCAAAAGAGTCATTGTTTTGTTAGATGTGTGGCAAGTGGCACTATCCTGTTCAACCACAAAACGTCCAGGTCCATATCCACAATTTCTGGCCACAAGAAGTCCGTAATCATCTCACTGTAGCGAACACCATTCACAGTAACTGCCTGGCCGGCCTCATTTTGGAAAAAATACGGCCCGATGATGCCGCCAGCGCATAAACAGTCACTCTTAGTGGGTGCTTTAGTTTTTCGACAATTACTCTAGGATTATCATTCGCCCAAATGCGGCAATTCTGCTTATTGACGAAAACGAGCCATTGTTGCCATTTCTTGCCACCATTCTGACCATTAACGACGTTTGGAATGGTCAAGAGGCTTTAGTTTTTGAGTCAGTTGCAACTTGTAAGCGTGTAAATGCAAGTCTTTATGCATAATGTTCAACAACGACGAGCGTGAGAGGTGCAATTGTTGGGCACGACGACGAGTTGAGGTGGACGGCTCTTCAGCCACACTATAGCGAACAGCAGCAATATACGATTAAATTGAACGAAAAAATCACGAAGTGCACGATATGCAGTTTGAGTTGAACGCCCATTTTCATAATAAGCCTGTGTAACTTTAACGCATTGCTCGATTGTGTATCTTTCCATGGTTAAAATTGAGTTAGTCTGAAATTGAGAAATGTCAAATGAAATGTATTCAACATCGGCCCTTTATAATGACAATTTTCTCCTTCAAATATTACTTAAAATAATTGATTGTTTTAATGTGGGCATTCTATTCTTGTACCTGAGCCCTTTTCGAAATTCTTCAATTCAATTTCGATTCAATTATAATTAACAATACTTGGAATTAAAAATTATCTTCAGAAAATTATTCTTTTCATAAACCATATAAATTCAGCATATTTTTCATTTTCGATAAGGCCTACAAGGAGTATAGGGCATACGTCTCTTTATGTTGTTTGTTTCAATATTAAATTTGTAAATAAAAGCAAATTTTTAATAAAAAGTAATAACTGCTTTTCTTAACTGATGGTAAAATTAATGTAATACAATAAAATGTTAGTTTATAGTCAATTTTATTTTAGTGTTAATTCAAATGTGTGCCCCAGTAGGCTGGCTGGGAGTGAGCTAGTGTATTAGTATCGGGGTTGCGGGTTCGATTCCCGCCAGAGACTCGGATCTCCTGCAGACAAGCGGGATTAACGTAGGAATAAAAAAAATTTCTTTAAGGAATAATCCATAGACAATTACTAAATAAATAGATAAGCTCCTTAAATTTTTATAAATAAATGCACGATTCTTTTAATTCCTTTAAGTGCCATTTCGAAATCAACAGGAACAGTCAAAACATGTTTTCGTGTTTGTTGTTGCTATGTTTGATTCCTTATATTGTGTTATTTTTCTAAAAAGCCCCCCAATGAAGATCGATTGTTATACAATTGTGGCGACAAGCTGTAAAAGTAGCCTTGTTTGTTTGGCCTAAAAGCTAAATCATCTACAATTCTTTACCACCACCACCAACAACGAAGCATTTACAGTCTTAAAAATTTTAGCTTTCAACGTGCCACCAACTTTATAAGCGTGGCTAATTAATCTCATTTTAATTGTTGGTTTAAAGTACAAGTGGTTTTTAGTTTTTTCCCCAACTAGTTTCACATAAAAAGAGGCGTAATTTTATATATTTTCCTATAAATTGCAGTTGGTTTTTTTTACAAACTTGTATTACAAATCACCACCTTCTTGTGCTTCTTGTATATTTTATATCGTTAAGCCCTCAGGCCTTTTATATTTATTATTAATTCAATGACTTAGAATTGGTAGCCCATATTTCTAAAGGTTGTTGGAACAGCAATAACAAAAATATATGATGAAAATAAATATATATGCCACAAATAGTGAATGAATGCTTTAACATTTAAGAGTTAGTGGCTTTTTTAACATTGAATAATTACTTAATATTGCACAATTAATGTCTTGTTGATATGTTAGTTGCCACCAAAAGTTGCAAGTAATAAATAGTATTTTTATTGTTGAAAGGAATATGAATGGAACTAATGTAATGTAAATTTCTTTCTTGGAGTTATTAATATTGAGAAAAAATTTTAAAAAATTGTTGGGCAAAAGTTCTTTTTTTGTAGACAAGAATACATCTCTCTTTCTTTCTCGCTTTATATCAAACTACCTAGACCCTTTTCAGACTCGGCAAGTTAGTTGCGCAAGTAACTTGCCGAGTCTGAAATGGGTCTTGAGGCCATTATTGCAAGTTGCCGTCAAGGCTGGCAGATGTGGTATTTTTTCGCCAAACGTAGTGATTTATAAACATATTTGGCAATGAAATTTTGTGTTTGGCAAAATTAAAAAGTTGGCGGTTATTTTGGCGATATCTAAGCCGCATTTTAACTTGTTTCTTACTTATATGAAAAAATTGATGAGTACGAATATAGTTTTTTCTTTTACTTTCTAACAAATTTTGAAATCGGAATACGAGTTCGATTGTTTTAGATGATAAATTGATATTATTGCCAGATAATTACATTGACAACAATACAAAATTGTTGCTAAAGAAATTTGGAATAAAACTTAAGCTCAAGTTATTAATCATCGGATTCCCACCGAAAAACAAGACAATTTTAAATTTATTTTGGAAGATAAATTCTAAAAACTGCATCGTTTTTGTTTGCATATGAAATTGAATTTTTAAAATTTTAACAATAATAATGATAACTGGGAGCAGTGATGCCAATAGTAGGGAATTTTCCCTCTTTTTAGGGATTTATTGGGAAAATTTCAAGCGTATGGAAATAGGGACAGATTTTTTAATTTTAAGCCAAATATAGGGAATTTTTAAAATATTATCTCATATTCAACATATTGTGTAAAAATACATAAATATTCGTATTATTTTCATTTAAAAATTAAAATTTTTCATATACAATAGCATTAAGTACAAATGTAGTATTTTTTACCGGAAACCCTATACTATGAGTCTTCAACAAGGTCCAAAACTATGTACGTATATATGTGGGTGGCAGGGAATATTTGGGTTCTCATTTGCGAACTATTCGCTTATTTTTTTTATTTGCATTTGCCCTAACATTCGCTTAAATTAATGACAATATAAAAAAGTGAATATTAAATGAATGAAAATTCTACAAAGAATATTATTTTGTTCCGAAAAAAAAAGCAATCACACCATCTAAACTTAGAAAAATAAATGAAACCATATTTAAAAAATTTTTAATGAAAACATTTAAGGATATGTTTTTAAAAGAAATTTTTTTTACATTTTTTTTCAGGGGAACTGAAGTAAATTTTTTTTTTTTCAAATTCTAAAGAGCCTTTGCTTTTGTTTGGTACCGAGTAGTGTGTTTATACCAGTTCTCCATCACTTTTTCCATACAAAAAGTTGGAGCATGCCTACGCTACGTCGGCATTTAAGTAAATCGATAGATACGCTACAAAAAAGCTTTAATCGAACACTAAAAGGTATGTTTTCAATCTGGCAACTCTGTTTTTTATTTTCTGTTTATCTTAGTCATAAGCCAAAACCTTAATCGTTAATTTCTTATGGTTGTATGTTTATCTAAGACATAACCCACAACCTTTTTCATATGTTTTAGGAGTATACTTGTTTGCAATCTGTCAATTCTGTTTATCTTAGTCATAAACCAAAATCTCTATTCTATAAGAATTTTGATCTAACAGCATTGATTAATGGTGAAACTTTTCAGTCCGGCAATTCTGTTTTTATTTTCTGTTTATCTAAGTCATAAGCCAAAACCTTTTTCGCTAATTTCTTATGGTTGGCTGTTTGTCTAAGACATAACCCACAACCTTTTTCATATGTTTTAGGAGTATACTTGTTTGCAATCTGTCAATTCTGTTTATCTTAGTCATAAACCAAAAGCTATATTCTATAAGAATTTTGATCTAACAGCATTGATAAATGATGAAACTTTTCAGTCCGGCAATTCTGTTTTTATTTTCTGTTTATGTTAGTCGTAAACCCAAAGCTCTATTCTATAAGAATTTTGATCTAACAGCATTGATTAATGGTGAAACTTTTCAGTCTGACAATTCTGTTTTTATTTTCTGTTTATCTAAGTCATAAGCCAAAAGTTTTATTCTATTCTATAAGAATTCTGATCTAACAGCACTGATTAGCAAAGTAAAGCTTTTCCATCTGCTAGTTCCCATTTGATGTCCTATGACCGTCTGTTTATCTAAGTCATAAGCCACAAGCTCTATTCCATAGGTTTTTTTATTTTTTTTATTCATATATTCATATGTTTATCGAAGTCATAGGCCGCGAGCTGTGCTTTATATGTATGTAAGTATATATTTATAAATTTTTAGATAGACAAACATACATGGAGAGCTTGATGAAGGGATGTTGTTTTGCTTGTTGTAATGATCGAGTGTCTATGAAACAAAAAAAAAAAAAAAATATTTATTGTGGGTAGATAGATAGATAGACAGACAGACAGACAGCCATAGAGATAGATAGACATACAGATCTTGTAGAAGCAATTAGAAAATATTTCTGATAAGGCTTTTTTTTTCTATCTATAAATTATGATTTTATTTAGTTATTAAAAAAAAATTGTATAGATGCAATTGGTGTTTCTATTTTATTTGGAGTGGATAGGAAAATATGAAACCATTCTTGAAAATTTTTTTAAAAAATTTCAAAAACAAAGTAATAAAAAAAAAAAGTCGTTAAATTTTATAGGATAGCAATAAGATGTAATTGGTGTTTCTATTTTATTTGGAGTGGATAGGGAAATATGAAACCATTGTTGATAATTCAATTTTTTTATTTTGAATTATGTGAAGAAAAAATTTTGTAGAACCAATTGGAAAATATTTTTGATAAGGCTTTTTTTTTTTTGAATTAGGTGATGAAAAAAAAATTATTGGATGGACAGAAAAAAGGGGGGAAAAATAACTAATTAAATTATGAATTTATTAAGTTATTAAAAATAGACAGACAGACAGACAGACAGACAGCTATAGAGATAGATAGATAGACATACAGACCTTGTAGAAGCAATTGAAAAATATTGTTTATAAGACTTCCTTTTTTTTTTTTTTATTTATATTTATTAAATAAAAAATAATTAAAAATCTAAAAAAGTTTTTACGATATATTGTTAATATGTTTATTTTTAGTGATGGACAATAAGTACATAAGTTTACCCCCTAAACTACAAAAAGTTTTCCCCCTGTAACCATCTCATTCTTGGTTAAGTATATAAATTCTGTGAATTATCTATAAATGTTATCACTCTTGTTTTAAACATTCAACTGTTCAGTTAATTGTGCTCCGTAAAAAAAAAAAGAAAAATGTCAAACTTTAATTGTGAAACTTGTGGAAAAGTTTATTCTAAAAAATTTAATTTAAATCGTCATATTAGATTACATCATGATAGTCCATACACATCTATAAAGTGTACAACTTGTAATTTACGATTTGCAAGTCGTAAAGAACTCCTTACACATACACATTCCAGAAAGCATAAAGAGAATGTGGGGGAATCTTTTAATTATTGCAGTACATGTAAGGAACATATCTCAAAAACAAGGTGGCATTATCATCTAAGAACTAATATTCACAAAATAAAGAACGCTACTCAAATTGATAATAATTTATTCTGTATGAA
This sequence comes from Pollenia amentaria, assembly GCA_943735925.1. Classification (NCBI taxonomy): domain Eukaryota; kingdom Metazoa; phylum Arthropoda; class Insecta; order Diptera; family Polleniidae; genus Pollenia; species Pollenia amentaria. The sequence continues at coordinate 176,587,474 of OX031007.1, read as the reverse complement.
CTCATCATTTAACAACCGTATGAAAACTTATGTTTTGCAAAATAAAGATGAAGAAAATCTTGTTCCTGAAAATTTTTTAAAAGAGAATAAATCACAGATAATTACATTAATAAAAGATTCAATACAAGAACATCTTAATATAAAATTAAATTTCGAACTATTTTGTGAGTATATGCTAGTCAAAGGGGCAGACGACTCATGTACTGTAGACCTTAAATCTCATCAAACAAAAATGATTATTTTTAATTCATCGCTGACAATAGAGGACATTGAACAATGTTATATAGATCAATGTGATATTCTTATAAGGAAAATGAGTGAGTTTCAGGAACGTGATAGTGGATGGACATTAATAAGAATTAAATTCCTTGAAATTAATATAAACAAATATAAATGCATAAAAGGCTCTCAATATATTCCTCTTCCACAACAAATTAAAATAAAACACGCTTGCATTAACGTACAGAATCATGATGAATACTGCTTTAAATGGGCTATTATTTCAGCACTATATCCACTCGCTCATGCTAATACAAATAGATGTTCAGCATATAAAATAAATAATATTGAAGATGATGTAATCATAATGGATAATGGAATTCTTTTAAACTTTAAGAATCTTAGTTTCCCTCTGGCTGTTAATAAAATTAGCGAGTTTGAAATTAATAATCCACAAATAAGTATAAATGTGTTTGGATTAGAGGATAATAATAATATCGTTGGTCCATATTACTTTACTCAAGAAGAAAAGTTAAACCATATTAACTTGCTGCTTCTAGAAGATGATAACAGATTCCATTACATATGGATTAAAAATATTTCAAGGTATGTTACTATAGAAATTAAATTTATCAAAAAAAAAAAAAAAAAGAACAAATAATTCTACTTATTGCTATTTTTTTTTTTTTTTTTTTATAATTACAGATTGTTAGGTAGTCAATTAACAAAAGATGGACATGAAATATATGTATGCAATATCTGTTTAATACATTTTCACAAGGAGACATCGTTGGAACAACATAAGAAGGAATGTAACAAAATGGTTACTAAAATGCCGGATATAAATAGCAATTTAGTTAGCTTTAAAAATTTTAAAAAGCAAATGGATGTGCCTTTTGTAGTGTACGCTGATTTTGAATGTATTTTAGAATCAGTAAATGTACAGAATTCAAGCAAAGTAAGATCTATACAAAAACATATTCCATTTGCTTATAGCTATTATATTAAATGCTCGTTTGACGCTAGTTTAGATATATTTAGAGTTTATAGTGGTGATAACTCGCCAAATCATTTTTTTAATAGTTTAGTTAAGGATATTTTAGATATTTATAGGAATTATTTAGGCATAGTTAATATAATGAATTCCTTAACAGAACTTGAGCAGAAGAGACAGAAAGAACACACAATCTGTCATATTTGTAACAAATTTTTATCTTTTGAAAATCGAGTAGCTGATCATTGTCATTTAACAGGAAAGTATAGAGGTCCTGCTCACAACAAATGTAATTTAGAATATCAGATTGCAAATTTCATCCCAATCTTTTTTCATAATCTATCGGCATATGATAGTCATTTGTTTATACGAGAACTATCATCTATTGAAGGTGATATAAATATAATTCCGTTAAATAAAGAATTATATATATCCATTTCAAAGAGGATTTCGGTTAATGAAAAAGATACTATTGAATTGCGTTTTCTCGACTCAATTCGATTCATGCCATCTAGTTTAGAGAAACTAGCAAGTTATTTAACCGATGATGATTTAAATATTGTAAAATCAATTTATATGAGTGATCAGGAATTTAGTTTAATGAGACGTAAAGGTGTTTTTCCATATGACTATCTAGATTCTGTTAATCGTCTTCAGGAGACACAACTTCCACCCCGTTCAGTTTTCTTCAATAAACTTTCTAATGAGTCGTGTAGTGAGGATGAATATAGACATGCTGAACAAGTTTGGAATACGTTTCAGTGTAAAACATTAATGGACTATTTACTTTTATATCTAAAAGTAGACGTTCTTTTACTATGTGACATTTTTGAAAGTTTCAGAAAAGTTTGTAAAAACATTTATAATTTAGATCCCTGTCAATATTATACCACCCCTGGTCTATCTTGGGATGCAATGTTGAAAACGACAAACATTGAGTTGGAATTGTTAACCGACATTAATATGTATAACTTTGTTGTGCGGGGTGTTAGGGGAGGTATTGTACAATGCAGTAAACGACATTCTATTGCTAACAATAAATATATAAGTGATTATAACTCTAACAAGGAATCAAATTATCTAATGTATTTAGATGTTAATAATTTATACGGCTATGCAATGTCACAATATCTTCCCTATAAAAATTTTAAATGGATGGAAAATATTGATAATTTTGATGTCACTAATATAAAAGACGACTCTCCATTAGGTTATATACTAGAAGTAGATTTGGAATATCCATCCGCGTTACACGACTTTCATAATGATTTACCATTTTGTGTGGAAAACAAAAAAATTGAAATAATGAAACAGACAAAACTAATAGCAGATTTAAATAATAAAACTAACTATGTAATACACTACCGTACATTGCAGCAATGTATTCAACATGGATTAATTCTTAAAAAAATTCATAGAGTTCTTGAATTTAATCAATCAGATTGGCTAAAGATATATATTGATTTGAATAATCATCATCGGACTTTAGCTAAAAACTCTTTTGAACAAAATTTTTTTAAACTTTTAAATAATGCTGTCTATGGAAAGACTATGGAAAATGTTGACAAGAGAAAGGACATTAAAATAGTGTGCGAATGGGAGAACAGACGTAAACGGTTAGGAGCTAGAGCTTTAATAGCTAAACATAATTTCCATAGCGCACTTAAAATTAATGACAATATGATGGCTATTGAATTGAGAAGAGTAAGTACTGTATATAACAAACCAATTTATATTGGGTTTTCCGTTTTAGAACTATCAAAATGGAAAATGTATAATTTTCATTATGATTACATGAAACCCAAATATCTTGGTAATATTCGTTTAAACTATATGGATACGGATTCCTTCATATATGATATTAAAACAGATGATCTATACAGAGATATTAAAAATGATATAAATACTCATTTTGATACATCTGCATATCCGATAGATAATGTCTACAATATCCCACTTCTTAATAAAAAAGTTTTAGGGATGATGAAGGATGAGTGTAATGGAAAAATTATTAAGGAATTCATTGGATTAAGGGCTAAAATGTATTCAGTGAAAATTGATAGGGTAGGTCAGGAAATTAAAAAAATTAAGGGGGTTAAGCATTGTGTAACTAGTAAATTAAGTATAAATGACTTTAGAAAATGTCTATTAGAAAAGAAATTATATTATGATTCAATGTATATATTTAGATCTAAGGCTCATCAAATATATACTCAACATATAAATAAGTTAACTTTAAGCTATTCAGATGATAAGAGATTTATTAGAGATAATGGTGTTGATACATATGCATGGGGTCATTTTAGAATAAATAACTATCCTGAACTTATGGAAGAGGATAATGACAATCTTCTCAACGTAAATATAGATTTTTAATTAATTTTATGTTTTTTAAATGATAAGATAAATTGTAAATTTAGATAATAAGAAAAAAAATGTAAAATAGAAAAAATTATGAAGGAAATCAAACGTTAAAATGTTATTTTTATTTCAAACCATATTTATTAAATATAAATTGTAAACACAAGTGATCACAATTAAATGTATTTGTATATGGGGTAATGGGAGTTTTGCGCTTATGTGGGAGAAATTGTTTTAGTTAGCTGTTTAGCTGTTTTAAAAAGCTGTTTAGCTGTTTTAAAAAGCTGTTTAGCTGTTTTTAAAAGCTGTTTAGCTGTTTTAAAAAGCTGTTTAGCTGTTTTTAAAAGCTGTTTAGCTGTTTTTAAAAGCTGTTTAGCTGTTTTAAAAAGCTGTTTAGCTGTTTTAAAAAGCTGTTTAGCTGTTTTTAAAAGCTGTTTAGCTGTTTTAAAAAGCTGTTTAGCTGTTTTTAAAAGCTGTTTAGCTGTTTTAAAAAGCTGTTTAGCTGTTTTAAAAAGCTGTTTAGCTGTTTTAAAAAGCTGTTTAGCTATTTAAGGAATCTGTTTCGTTAAAAGTATACAACGAGATATTTGAAGAGCTAAAGTTGGTGATGGAATAAGATTATAATTATAATTATAGCTCTGATATGAATTCTTAATCATAAACAAATACATGTAAAACACCAATTGCTCTAAAACAGTCTGTACTTATGCCTGTCTATATATCTATCCATACAATTTCTTATTTTAAACTATTTTCTATATTGCTTATTACTTTATTTCAAGTGTATTGGCTTATTTTCTGTCTGCTTGCATTTACACATTATGTTTTGGAATATTATTCCTCATAATATTTCGAATCTAATATTTTTTAGTCAAATCGCTTGCGTTGACATATTTTCAAGTGCAATGCCTTTTGCTTGTACACATAAACATTGTCTTATGTGTGGTCACACTTAAAGAGGTGTCAAGCGGTTCCATGTTGCAGAAAAATTAAATTATGAATTTTTATTGTTCTTAGTATTGTTATTGTTGGATAGTTGTGTTATAATAGACACTCTACACATTATTTTTATGTAGTTGTGATGTGTTTTGACAAACTCACTACAATTAGTTTTTTTTATCTCAATAAGCATTTTTCCACCCTCTTACACAACCAAGACAATAATTTTCATTCAATTTCTTAATTTAAACTATTTTCTATATTGCTTATTACTTTATTTCAAGTGCATTGGCTTATTTTCTGTCTGCTTGCATTTACACATTATGTTTTGGAATATTATTCCTCATAATATTTCGAATCTAGTATTTTTTAGTTAAATCGCTTGCGTTGACATATTTTCAAGTGCAATGCCTTTTGCTTGTACACATAAACAAAAAAAAAATTTTTTTTTTTAAATATAAATAGAGTAGTTAGAATAAATATTTGTTCATTACAAATTCTTAAATTAACAAAACAAAACAAAAAAAATGTCAAACCAAAATGTTACCATGTTCATAATTGATGATGATGAGGAAACACAGTTGTTTCCAGTTAATGGACAACAACTATTATCATCACCAACACCACCACCATCACTATCCCAACACCTTCCTTCACCAGCATCATCAACAACATCAGCGCCACCTACAATCACACCGGCGACTATAATAGAGGGAAGGTTTTCGGCTATGTTTACGGAACGTTTGAACGATGTTGATAGGATATACGGAAAATGGGACAGATATACTGAAAAGCAGAAGATTATAGATGACCAAGTTAAAAAACTGCAGCAAAAGAAGGAGAAGATACAAAAAAAATGCTGCAGTTTATAAAAAAGCAGGAGGAAGAGAATCGAGCTCCCGATTCTCCGTTGGAAGTTCTATACAAAAGACGTTATAAATGCGAAATTGGTTTGCACTATTTATATGGAAAGGAGCTTATATTCCTAGGATGCACCCACTATTTATGCCTTGGTTGTGCAAGAAGTTGGAAAAGGATATCGTGTCCTCACTGCCGACAAAAATAACTAGTGCACATAGTATATTAGGCGGGGGGAACTTTATCTATTACATAACACTCCCCCACCTTTTTGATCATATGTGCACTAGTTATTTTTGTCGGCAGTGAGGACACGATATCCTTTTCCAACTTCTTGCACAACCAAGGCATAAATAGTGGGTGCATCCTAGGAATATAAGCTCCTTTCCATATAAATAGTGCAAACCAATTTCGCATTTATAACGTCTTTTGTATAGAACTTCCAACGGAGAATCGGGAGCTCGATTCTCTTCCTCCTGCTTTTTTATAAACTGCAGCATTTTTTTTGTATCTTCTCCTTCTTTTGCTGCAGTTTTTTAACTTGGTCATCTATAATCTTCTGCTTTTCAGTATATCTGTCCCATTTTCCGTATATCCTATCAACATCGTTCAAACGTTCCGTAAACATAGCCGAAAACCTTCCCTCTATTATAGTCGCCGGTGTGATTGTAGGTGGCGCTGATGTTGTTGATGATGCTGGTGAAGGAAGGTGTTGGGATAGTGATGGTGGTGGTGTTGGTGATGATAATAGTTGTTGTCCATTAACTGGAAACAACTGTGTTTCCTCATCATCATCAATTATGAACATGGTAACATTTTGGTTTGACATTTTTTTTGTTTTGTTTTGTTAATTTAAGAATTTGTAATGAACAAATATTTATTCTAACTACTCTATTTATATTTAAAAAAAAAAATTTTTTTTTTGTTTATGTGTACAAGCAAAAGGCATTGCACTTGAAAATATGTCAACGCAAGCGATTTAACTAAAAAATACTAGATTCGAAATATTATGAGGAATAATATTCCAAAACATAATGTGTAAATGCAAGCAGACAGAAAATAAGCCAATGCACTTGAAATAAAGTAATAAGCAATATAGAAAATAGTTTAAATTAAGAAATTGAATGAAAATTATTGTCTTGGTTGTGTAAGAGGGTGGAAAAATGCTTATTGAGATAAAAAAAACTAATTGTAGTGAGTTTGTCAAAACACATCACAACTACATAAAAATAATGTGTAGAGTGTCTATTATAACACAACTATCCAACAATAACAATACTAAGAACAATAAAAATTCATAATTTAATTTTTCTGCAACATGGAACCGCTTGACACCTCTTTAAGTGTGACCACACATAAGACAATGTTTATGTGTACAAGCAAAAGGCATTGCACTTGAAAATATGTCAACGCAAGCGATTTGACTAAAAAATATTAGATTCGAAATATTATGAGGAATAATATTCCAAAACATAATGTGTAAATGCAAGCAGACAGAAAATAAGCCAATACACTTGAAATAAAGTAATAAGCAATATAGAAAATAGTTTAAAATAAGAAATTGTATGGATAGATATATAGACAGGCATAAGTACAGACTGTTTTAGAGCAATTGGTGTTTTACATGTATTTGTTTATGATTAAGAATTCATATCAGAGCTATAATTATAATTATAATCTTATTCCATCACCAACTTTAGCTCTTCAAATATCTCGTTGTATACTTTTAACGAAACAGATTCCTTAAATAGCTAAACAGCTTTTTAAAACAGCTAAACAGCTTTTTAAAACAGCTAAACAGCTTTTTAAAACAGCTAAACAGCTTTTAAAAACAGCTAAACAGCTTTTTAAAACAGCTAAACAGCTTTTAAAAACAGCTAAACAGCTTTTTAAAACAGCTAAACAGCTTTTTAAAACAGCTAAACAGCTTTTAAAAACAGCTAAACAGCTTTTAAAAACAGCTAAACAGCTTTTTAAAACAGCTAAACAGCTTTTAAAAACAGCTAAACAGCTTTTTAAAACAGCTAAACAGCTTTTTAAAACAGCTAAACAGCTAACTAAAACAATTTCTCCCACATAAGCGCAAAACTCCCATTACCCCATATACAAATACATTTAATTGTGATCACTTGTGTTTACAATTTATATTTAATAAATATGGTTTGAAATAAAAATAACATTTTAACGTTTGATTTCCTTCATAATTTTTTCTATTTTACATTTTTTTTCTTATTATCTAAATTTACAATTTATCTTATCATTTAAAAAACATAAAATTAATTAAAAATCTATATTTACGTTGAGAAGATTGTCATTATCCTCTTCCATAAGTTCAGGATAGTTATTTATTCTAAAATGACCCCATGCATATGTATCAACACCATTATCTCTAATAAATCTCTTATCATCTGAATAGCTTAAAGTTAACTTATTTATATGTTGAGTATATATTTGATGAGCCTTAGATCTAAATATATACATTGAATCATAATATAATTTCTTTTCTAATAGACATTTTCTAAAGTCATTTATACTTAATTTACTAGTTACACAATGCTTAACCCCCTTAATTTTTTTAATTTCCTGACCTACCCTATCAATTTTCACTGAATACATTTTAGCCCTTAATCCAATGAATTCCTTAATAATTTTTCCATTACACTCATCCTTCATCATCCCTAAAACTTTTTTATTAAGAAGTGGGATATTGTAGACATTATCTATCGGATATGCAGATGTATCAAAATGAGTATTTATATCATTTTTAATATCTCTGTATAGATCATCTGTTTTAATATCATATATGAAGGAATCCGTATCCATATAGTTTAAACGAATATTACCAAGATATTTGGGTTTCATGTAATCATAATGAAAATTATACATTTTCCATTTTGATAGTTCTAAAACGGAAAACCCAATATAAATTGGTTTGTTATATACAGTACTTACTCTTCTCAATTCAATAGCCATCATATTGTCATTAATTTTAAGTGCGCTATGGAAATTATGTTTAGCTATTAAAGCTCTAGCTCCTAACCGTTTACGTCTGTTCTCCCATTCGCACACTATTTTAATGTCCTTTCTCTTGTCAACATTTTCCATAGTCTTTCCATAGACAGCATTATTTAAAAGTTTAAAAAAATTTTGTTCAAAAGAGTTTTTAGCTAAAGTCCGATGATGATTATTCAAATCAATATATATCTTTAGCCAATCTGATTGATTAAATTCAAGAACTCTATGAATTTTTTTAAGAATTAATCCATGTTGAATACATTGCTGCAATGTACGGTAGTGTATTACATAGTTAGTTTTATTATTTAAATCTGCTATTAGTTTTGTCTGTTTCATTATTTCAATTTTTTTGTTTTCCACACAAAATGGTAAATCATTATGAAAGTCGTGTAACGCGGATGGATATTCCAAATCTACTTCTAGTATATAACCTAATGGAGAGTCGTCTTTTATATTAGTGACATCAAAATTATCAATATTTTCCATCCATTTAAAATTTTTATAGGGAAGATATTGTGACATTGCATAGCCGTATAAATTATTAACATCTAAATACATTAGATAATTTGATTCCTTGTTAGAGTTATAATCACTTATATATTTATTGTTAGCAATAGAATGTCGTTTACTGCATTGTACAATACCTCCCCTAACACCCCGCACAACAAAGTTATACATATTAATGTCGGTTAACAATTCCAACTCAATGTTTGTCGTTTTCAACATTGCATCCCAAGATAGACCAGGGGTGGTATAATATTGACAGGGATCTAAATTATAAATGTTTTTACAAACTTTTCTGAAACTTTCAAAAATGTCACATAGTAAAAGAACGTCTACTTTTAGATATAAAAGTAAATAGTCCATTAATGTTTTACACTGAAACGTATTCCAAACTTGTTCAGCATGTCTATATTCATCCTCACTACACGACTCATTAGAAAGTTTATTGAAGAAAACTGAACGGGGTGGAAGTTGTGTCTCCTGAAGACGATTAACAGAATCTAGATAGTCATATGGAAAAACACCTTTACGTCTCATTAAACTAAATTCCTGATCACTCATATAAATTGATTTTACAATATTTAAATCATCATCGGTTAAATAACTTGCTAGTTTCTCTAAACTAGATGGCATGAATCGAATTGAGTCGAGAAAACGCAATTCAATAGTATCTTTTTCATTAACCGAAATCCTCTTTGAAATGGATATATATAATTCTTTATTTAACGGAATTATATTTATATCACCTTCAATAGATGATAGTTCTCGTATAAACAAATGACTATCATATGCCGATAGATTATGAAAAAAGATTGGGATGAAATTTGCAATCTGATATTCTAAATTACATTTGTTGTGAGCAGGACCTCTATACTTTCCTGTTAAATGACAATGATCAGCTACTCGATTTTCAAAAGATAAAAATTTGTTACAAATATGACAGATTGTGTGTTCTTTCTGTCTCTTCTGCTCAAGTTCTGTTAAGGAATTCATTATATTAACTATGCCTAAATAATTCCTATAAATATCTAAAATATCCTTAACTAAACTATTAAAAAAATGATTTGGCGAGTTATCACCACTATAAACTCTAAATATATCTAAACTAGCGTCAAACGAGCATTTAATATAATAGCTATAAGCAAATGGAATATGTTTTTGTATAGATCTTACTTTGCTTGAATTCTGTACATTTACTGATTCTAAAATACATTCAAAATCAGCGTACACTACAAAAGGCACATCCATTTGCTTTTTAAAATTTTTAAAGCTAACTAAATTGCTATTTATATCCGGCATTTTAGTAACCATTTTGTTACATTCCTTCTTATGTTGTTCCAACGATGTCTCCTTGTGAAAATGTATTAAACAGATATTGCATACATATATTTCATGTCCATCTTTTGTTAATTGACTACCTAACAATCTGTAATTATAAAAAAAAAAAAAAAAAAATAGCAATAAGTAGAATTATTTGTTCTTTTTTTTTTTTTTTTTGATAAATTTAATTTCTATAGTAACATACCTTGAAATATTTTTAATCCATATGTAATGGAATCTGTTATCATCTTCTAGAAGCAGCAAGTTAATATGGTTTAACTTTTCTTCTTGAGTAAAGTAATATGGACCAACGATATTATTATTATCCTCTAATCCAAACACATTTATACTTATTTGTGGATTATTAATTTCAAACTCGCTAATTTTATTAACAGCCAGAGGGAAACTAAGATTCTTAAAGTTTAAAAGAATTCCATTATCCATTATGATTACATCATCTTCAATATTATTTATTTTATATGCTGAACATCTATTTGTATTAGCATGAGCGAGTGGATATAGTGCTGAAATAATAGCCCATTTAAAGCAGTATTCATCATGATTCTGTACGTTAATGCAAGCGTGTTTTATTTTAATTTGTTGTGGAAGAGGAATATATTGAGAGCCTTTTATGCATTTATATTTGTTTATATTAATTTCAAGGAATTTAATTCTTATTAATGTCCATCCACTATCACGTTCCTGAAACTCACTCATTTTCCTTATAAGAATATCACATTGATCTATATAACATTGTTCAATGTCCTCTATTGTCAGCGATGAATTAAAAATAATCATTTTTGTTTGATGAGATTTAAGGTCTACAGTACATGAGTCGTCTGCCCCTTTGACTAGCATATACTCACAAAATAGTTTGAAATTTAATTTTATATTAAGATGTTCTTGTATTGAATCTTTTATTAATGTAATTATCTGTGATTTATTCTCTTTTAAAAAATTTTCAGGAACAAGATTTTCTTCATCTTTATTTTGCAAAACATAAGTTTTCATACGGTTGTTAAATGATGAGTTCATACAGAATAAATTATTATCAATTTGAGTAGCGTTCTTTATTTTGTGAATATTAGTTCTTAGATGATAATGCCACCTTGTTTTTGAGATATGTTCCTTACATGTACTGCAATAATTAAAAGATTCCCCCACATTCTCTTTATGCTTTCTGGAATGTGTATGTGTAAGGAGTTCTTTACGACTTGCAAATCGTAAATTACAAGTTGTACACTTTATAGATGTGTATGGACTATCATGATGTAATCTAATATGACGATTTAAATTAAATTTTTTAGAATAAACTTTTCCACAAGTTTCACAATTAAAGTTTGACATTTTTCTTTTTTTTTTTACGGAGCACAATTAACTGAACAGTTGAATGTTTAAAACAAGAGTGATAACATTTATAGATAATTCACAGAATTTATATACTTAACCAAGAATGAGATGGTTACAGGGGGAAAACTTTTTGTAGTTTAGGGGGTAAACTTATGTACTTATTGTCCATCACTAAAAATAAACATATTAACAATATATCGTAAAAACTTTTTTAGATTTTTAATTATTTTTTATTTAATAAATATAAATAAAAAAAAAAAAAAGGAAGTCTTATAAACAATATTTTTCAATTGCTTCTACAAGGTCTGTATGTCTATCTATCTATCTCTATAGCTGTCTGTCTGTCTGTCTGTCTGTCTATTTTTAATAACTTAATAAATTCATAATTTAATTAGTTATTTTTCCCCCCTTTTTTCTGTCCATCCAATAATTTTTTTTTCATCACCTAATTCAAAAAAAAAAAAGCCTTATCAAAAATATTTTCCAATTGGTTCTACAAAATTTTTTCTTCACATAATTCAAAATAAAAAAATTGAATTATCAACAATGGTTTCATATTTCCCTATCCACTCCAAATAAAATAGAAACACCAATTACATCTTATTGCTATCCTATAAAATTTAACGACTTTTTTTTTTTATTACTTTGTTTTTGAAATTTTTTAAAAAAATTTTCAAGAATGGTTTCATATTTTCCTATCCACTCCAAATAAAATAGAAACACCAATTGCATCTATACAATTTTTTTTTAATAACTAAATAAAATCATAATTTATAGATAGAAAAAAAAAGCCTTATCAGAAATATTTTCTAATTGCTTCTACAAGATCTGTATGTCTATCTATCTCTATGGCTGTCTGTCTGTCTGTCTATCTATCTATCTACCCACAATAAATATTTTTTTTTTTTTTTTTTTTTTTGTTTCATAGACACTCGATCATTACAACAAGCAAAACAACATCCCTTCATCAAGCTCTCCATGTATGTTTGTCTATCTAAAAATTTATAAATATATACTTACATACATATAAAGCACAGCTCGCGGCCTATGACTTCGATAAACATATGAATATATGAATAAAAAAAATAAAAAAACCTATGGAATAGAGCTTGTGGCTTATGACTTAGATAAACAGACGGTCATAGGACATCAAATGGGAACTAGCAGATGGAAAAGCTTTACTTTGCTAATCAGTGCTGTTAGATCAGAATTCTTATAGAATAGAATAAAACTTTTGGCTTATGACTTAGATAAACAGAAAATAAAAACAGAATTGTCAGACTGAAAAGTTTCACCATTAATCAATGCTGTTAGATCAAAATTCTTATAGAATAGAGCTTTGGGTTTACGACTAACATAAACAGAAAATAAAAACAGAATTGCCGGACTGAAAAGTTTCATCATTTATCAATGCTGTTAGATCAAAATTCTTATAGAATATAGCTTTTGGTTTATGACTAAGATAAACAGAATTGACAGATTGCAAACAAGTATACTCCTAAAACATATGAAAAAGGTTGTGGGTTATGTCTTAGACAAACAGCCAACCATAAGAAATTAGCGAAAAAGGTTTTGGCTTATGACTTAGATAAACAGAAAATAAAAACAGAATTGCCGGACTGAAAAGTTTCACCATTAATCAATGCTGTTAGATCAAAATTCTTATAGAATAGAGATTTTGGTTTATGACTAAGATAAACAGAATTGACAGATTGCAAACAAGTATACTCCTAAAACATATGAAAAAGGTTGTGGGTTATGTCTTAGATAAACATACAACCATAAGAAATTAACGATTAAGGTTTTGGCTTATGACTAAGATAAACAGAAAATAAAAAACAGAGTTGCCAGATTGAAAACATACCTTTTAGTGTTCGATTAAAGCTTTTTTGTAGCGTATCTATCGATTTACTTAAATGCCGACGTAGCGTAGGCATGCTCCAACTTTTTGTATGGAAAAAGTGATGGAGAACTGGTATAAACACACTACTGTACCGAGCTTGCAAAAAAATATTAGATATTAATATATGTACTATATTAAAAAATAAATAATTTAAAATAAATATTCTTAAAAAATTGTAAGGGTATAATAGGACAAAAGATGAAGAAATGAAAAATCAAGCAAACAGTTTGCCAATGTTTTGACTCTGGATTTTTAATTTGTCACACAGTGTAATTTTTTAAATGGAATTTGAAGGAAAAAGTTTAGGGAAAATTGGTAACGTGTAGGATGTCAACTATTAAATAGTTGACGGACGTCCTACACGTAACCACTAGTTTACTAAAAAATTATTTGCTTTTGCAAAATGTTTGGCTAAATCAAACATCATTTAACAGTTTCTAAATTACATTATACCAGTATCTACTTACAAAAAAAGTTTAGTAAATCAATAGAAATTGTTAAAAATAAAGCTAAAGTTTAATAATTTTACTGGTCACGTTTTTTTTTTTTTTTTTTTTTGTTTCTTTCGTCAAATTTTTTTTAGGTCTGTGCTTACCTTTAGAATAATTAAAAAAAAAAATAATAAAATATTCACTTAAAATTTTTGAAAACGAATATCCAATTTTAATACAACTTTTAGGACATTTATCGCTTGCCTTATTTCTTGTCGAAGTAAAATTATGTTTCAATGAAAGTAGAATACAAAATTTTACTAAATCCTGTCTTATTTTCACATAGAAAATCAGGCTTATAAAAACTATTTTTTTTTTTGCATCAAATTCTATTCATTTTGAATACTTGATTTAATTACTGATCTCACAAGCAATCGTACGATTTAAAATCGCAACACGCCAGATTTATTTTACGGTGTTCTGAAACTCGTGCATTTTGCTTGCGATCCGCCATAGTTTCTTTTAAATATTCTAGTTTCCTTCAGCATACTTTTGCAATTTAAAGTCGCCAAACTTCTTGCGATTGGGACTTGGAGCACACCTACTATGCGATTTGAAGTCAGAATAGCGAATGTTAAGCGTTTTGCTATTGTCAGAACATGCACGATTTTTTTTAAACGTCAAAAATACAATAATATAAACACACTAATAGAATTGGGGTAAATATTGATTACATTAATAAAAAAATAAGAACGAAAATCTTAACAAAGAAATTTTTGGCCATTTCCGAAAACTATTTGGCTTAGAAGGTGAAAAAATCTGAAAACCCTGCTTGCCTTTTGTTAAAGGTAGTATTTTGTCCAATGTATAAAAAGTTTGTCACACCTACAACTTTGCTTGAAACTAAAATGACCAATATGTGGGTTAAAATAATGTTGAGATAAAGTAATGTTGAGATAATAAATAACTTTTTAGACGTCCGACAAAATCCTACCTTTTGATAACGGCAAGTTGTAGCCGTAAGCTTTGCAGATCAGTTGACAAAAGCTTACGGCTACAATAAAGTGGAATTTTTTGTTTATTAATTTAGTTTTATATATTTTCAAAGACCCCTGAAGATGGTCCGAAATATTGAGAAATAAAATAAAAAAATTAAAACAAAATATTTATATTTTTATAAATACTAAATCAAAAAAAAAAAATGATATTTTCAATTTTTTTTTTAATTTTTTCTGTGTATATTTTAAAACGTTTGTGCCGTGTATGTGCTCCTAACACTTAAGAACCGCTGGACCGATTAGTTTGGTCTAGAGTCATATTTCTCTAAATCTAATACCGATAGGTGGCGCTGTTGTCGTGATATTTAATTTTTTTTTTTAATTTATTGTACGCTTTGGTACGATTTCACAAAATATATATAATATTAAACAAAATAAGTTTCCTGATAAAATGTTGACCAGGTAGATAGCGCAGGGGTCAAGTTATTAACAAAATGCCTTATTTAAGACTGATTCAGAAGTTATGTATTTTGTGTGTATGTATGAATTGACCCGATCTGTGAAGCTATGGTGATGCTATTTAGATAATTTTTTTTGAAAAAACAATTTTCAAACAAAAAAAAATTTTAAATTAAATTTAATTCCCTGAAGATGCTTACCAAAGCTTAGCGAAATATTGAAATAAATAAATAAATATTAAAAAGACCTAGAGCTTAAATAAAAATAAACAATTTGGAAAATATTTTATTGCTTAATCTTAACACTTCATTAATTGATAACATTAGATAGTCATTGGTTTATTTTTTTTTTTTTTTTTTGTTTTGGCCTCGTATTATTATTACTAGGGATGAGATTTTCATGCACTAAAAAATCGAAAATATGCGCTTAAAATATGCACTAAAAAATCCAAAATATGCATTAAAAAATTAAAAATATGCACTAAAAACTAAGAAAATTTCCATATAAAATCGTTTTTTAATTTTACTAAAAACAAAAATATAACAAACTAAAGTAACTAATTTCTGTTTGTTTAAATAAATAAGTACTGTTTAATAAAAGGAAAATCTTGTCTTATACTTCAAGTATGCCAATGCATTTTGAAGAAATTTATTTTCAGATCCCACTTTGATTCCAGATCAGATCAATAATATTTGAAATTTATTTTATTTTTTTAAATCCTTAATTTTTTTTTTTTGCAAATCGTTTTGGATTTTTTTTTAATTTGTCGGGCTATTCTTCCTTCCACATTGCTAATTTTACTTTCTGCAATAACAATTAATTTGACTTAAGCATAATGTGAGCTAAATGCCTCCTAATTATTTAGTTATTGTTTCACCAATATATCCGTTATTGGAAAATACAAATGCTAATTGACTTCTGCTTATCTAAATTTAATATTTCTTTTACTTTTTTAATTCCACAATCATCGACATCCACAAGCTCTTCTAACATTCATAAATTACTTGAAGTTTTTTGAATAGAATTCTGAAGCATCTATATGGGCCACCATTTTGGTACTGCGGTGGAAGAGGAATTATGGGATACATTTCATTAAAAATTGCAATATTATCGAATTGGCTTCTAAATTTTCTGCAACGCGGAATAACCCATGTTCTAAGAAAGTAGCTTGTAATAGTTTTCAATCAAATATTTTAAGCCCATTGGAAGCCATAACCATGCAAGTTGCTGCATCGGTTTAAAATAAAAAATATTAGCGGTATTCACACCGAACTTGTTAGTTTGTTACTCGGTAGTTTGTTCATTTGTTAAAGTTACCAACTGTGAACGACCCCTTTTTAAAACTTTGTTAGTCTGGTAACTTTCATAGTAAAAAAACTGATTTATTGTTCTGACACAATTTATTATTCTGGAAAAAATAAAACATGCCACGAGAAAGTGTAAAAAAAAAGTTACCAACTAACAACTATTTTATCAGGGGTGCCGTGTCGTTAATTTGTTAAATGTTAATCCGGTAGCGCGTTAAATATACAAAAACAAAATGCGTGTAAAAAAGTAACTATTAACGACTAACAAACTAACAAGCTCGGTGTGAATACCGCTATTGTATTTTAAGCACAGCTCCAAGAATTTTTTTGGAAAGTTTTTTTTGTGTACTTAAAATTTTTTTTTTAGAACTTTTTTATTATATGGAAATTAAGAAAAATCCCTCAAAACTGTAATAATATGCGTTTAAAACCTAAATATGCAAAAATATGCATTTTCACTAATATATGCAACAATATGCAAAAACAAATCGATGTCATTTTAACGCAAATTTAATGATTTGGAAAGATAATTGATCGACATCGTTCTTATACTATCGATAAAAAACATGCATTTGCATGGAAATCGCACCCCTAATTATTACCATTGCTTTTGTTGTACTTATTGTAATTTTTGGTACCTTCATTATTATAAACAATAGTATTATTTTACGAACATCCTTTTGTATCAGAACTGTCACCATTGGGTTTTCTTTATAACCTAAAATTTGTTTAAATACTTACCCCCATATTCATAAAAAATATTTGAGGTTTATAGCAGGTTTATGAAACGAATTTTTTACGAAAATTTATTTTTCAGTACAATATTATTTTGTACATGAAAAGAAAAAAATGAACCGAAAACTTAAAATTGAATTTTCTTAATTGACAAAATTTAATCTAATACGTACAAAATTATAGTAAAAAATATAAATCTAATTTATAATAAGTAGTTTTAACATGATAAAGATTATCCTAGAACTAAATAGTAATTTGATCAATTAGCTTGATGTTGAGTTTGAGCAACAATAAATTTTCTACATGCTCAGAACTTAAATTCCTTCTATTTTTGGTCATAATAATTGGCAAAGCACTGAAGGCTGTCTCCACAGATACCTGTGTTGCGGGTACAGCTAATGCAACAGCAGCTAGTTTTGATAATTAAGAATCTCTAAATTGAGCTTTATTTGTTAGTTTCTAAAAACAAAACAAATATATTTTTCTCAAAAACGTTATTTTAAGAACTTTATTATTTTGAACTTTGAAGAACAAATAAAACAAAATAATTTTTTTTTTTTTTTTTGTACAGTTGAAATCATGTTTTGTACACCAATGATAAATATTTTTCAAAAAAAAAAAAATAATAAAAAAAACGTTTTTGTGTATTGTTCAAATTTTAAATTTTTGTTTTTTTGTTTCTTTTCATTTACAAAACACATATTGTACTTTAAAAATAAATATCTTTTTTTGTGTTTTCTATTTTTTTTTTTTAACTAAAAGAAAAAAAATTATTTTGTACGCATGAGTTTTGAATTTTTCAAATGAAAAACTTAAATTTTAGTTTTCGGTTCTTAATTTCTGATGCCTGATTTTAAGAAATGTTCAAAATTTTTTATTTTTTCGAATTTATTCTATGAGCAAGGCGAATTCATATGAAGTTCTATAAGCTATATTTCAGTTATGTATTTTATAAAGCTTTTTGTAATAGCTCTATTCCTTACATTTTTAGGAATGACTTTAAACACTACCAGACTATTATCTTGTATCTTCTTGTTACATTTTTTAATAAAAAATGTTGAATATAATAAAGTTGCTTATAAAAAGAAATAATTCCCAATATCTTTTTTAAGGAATTTTTTTCAACAAAAAAAGTTTTTAAATTTTTTTTTTACAAAAAAAAGTTTTTGCTGTTTTTTAAACTTTAATTTTTGTTCTCAAACAAGGCGAATTCATTACAGGTGATCGTAAAAGCCCTGCTGGTAACTTTTTTTTAGCTTTATAATTGTTGGATGTCAATATTTTTTTTACTATCTTTGTTTCTGTTTTGATTTGTTTTTGACATTGTACAATGATTTTACAAAAACAAATTGCTTGTGGTTTTTGTACGAGTTGTACTTGTTGTACTACCGAGATTACCTGGAATGAATTCGCCTTGTTCTCAAAGAAACTTTTTTTGGTCTTTTTTCATTTTTATATAAAAGCAGAGAAAAATATTCCTTTTTTCACACACAAAAATTTTTTATTTCAAAAATAATATTTAAGTTTGTTTTTTTCGGTCGTAATTTCCAATCCTTGCAAAAAAAAAATACAGCAATCATCCCTATCGTAAATAAAAAGCGAATACGCCTTAAAACTTTATACATAAATTTTCTACGAATTTTGAAGTAAATTTTATTCCTGATAGTGGTAAATAGTTCCTAATTATGTGATCCGCAAATAACTTTTACTCGTTAAAAAAATATTAAAAAGTTTCTAAAAAAAATACTCCACTTGCAAATTACGAAACCATATCAAAATTTCCAATACATATTAACGAAAATTTTATTTAATATTTGACAAAGTGAATGGCATTCAAAACAAAAACTGTTGTTAGGTCGCATGTTAAACACAGTGAACATTAAACCATTCAATATGCATCAAATTCATCTCAAAATCCAAGCAAAATATACCACAACAAACACATGACTGTAATTTATTCAATTTAATTAGAAATACAAAAACATTTTCCAAGCTAAAATGTCTACAATCAATTTATACTCAAATAAATTCAATTAAAACCAATCAAAGTCTGTTTGGGATTTTTTGGCAAAACGTTATTTCGACTTGATGCACGCCATGTCATTGAATGATTTGACAGTTAAGACTAATGGTTGACACAAGTTGAACAACATTTTAACGGGGTTTTTTCCATTTCATTTAAATCTTTTTATGTATGTTTGTTGTTTTATAGTTGTGTTTTGCATTTTGTAGGTTAACTTGAAGAAAAAACACATTTCCCTTAAGTGGCGTATAGTGCATAAGTACCATAGACTGATACCAGTGGCCAGCGGTATGACTAGCGGGTGGAAGTCTCATTGAAATGAAATAAACAACAAGAATTTTAGTTTCTTATTTAAAGATCAAAAAGGTTACAGGTACCATACAAAGTTTTTTTTTAACATACTTGTATAAGGGGTTTTCCATACAAAATGCACTTCATATTTGGGAATAAAAATAGTATGGTCCTTTTTCAACTAAAAAAAAATTTGCTCTTAAAAGGTAGGCAAATGTGTTTGTTAATTTAAAACCATTTAATTATTAGTAGTAAACAAGTTATTGTTATTATTAACTATAACATGTGCGGAGGCTTCTTGATGGAGCACTAACTTAACTCTAATAGGGTTGTGTTTGACAATACTATGGTTAAGGTAAACAACGCTGACGCTTCGAGGTGCATTTACAAGGGGATAAATATAGTTTTTCCAGTTTTTGTAAAAATTTTGCCAAGCCAGAGTTTTCAAAGCTTAAAAAGTTTAGGGTCATTTTAATCCCAAGTGCATTTAAGGGTTAATCTCCATTTTGCACTGGATGTCTTCGTATGACTTTAAGGTATATTTTTCTCTAGTTTCATAAAAATCGGCACAAAAACATACAATATTTCGCTATCTTTCCTTTAGAAATTCAAAATATATCAATATTTAAAGCACAATTAAATTTATCTGGGCTATAATATTCTGAATAGATCAGACCCTTAAGAAAACAGTTAGGGCCTTCTGGCCCTGCAATTGATTTGAAGAAATGAGGCTTTGGCACCAGAATGATTAAATGGCTGTACTTTATGACGATCAGACGAAGAACCAGCTGGTGTCTGCGATCTGAAAGTGCAGTAGGCTGCAAAAAATGGTCTGTGTGACCCTGACGAAGGTGATGCGCAGATATCAAAAGGCGTCACTGGAGACTATCTTGGGCATTTTGCCATTACACATCCATATAAGGAGGACCGCGATATGGAGTCTCCTTAGGATTCAGCTAACATCTGGCCTGACAAATGGTGTACACGGACACGCTGGTTTGATGAAATTAGTTCCTGATCAAGGGTCAAGGTTTAAGGGCGGACATTAAGACCACGGAGCTTGGCTTTAATAGAAGTTTTAGTACGATCCTCCCTAACGGGGGAGCCTGGGACATTGGAAATCCCTGTGATGGAAACCAGGGACTACGCTGATATGCTGATGGATCCAAATCGGAGCATGGGGTGGGTGCTATGGTATTTGGACCTAGCACGCGGTTCTCAATAGCCATGGGAAGATCACCTAGTGCATTTCAGGGTAGATCCACGCAAGTTATGTGTGCTGTATCAACATTCTTAGCAGGGGAAGGCTTAGAAACAGCATTGTGATATTAACTGGTAGTCAAGCGGCCATTTAAGCACTCTCTTCCTGTAAATTGTCCTCGAAGTTGGTAGCGGAATGCCGAAAAAGAATGGTTGGCCCCGAGCCCTTTTGTGGGCTAAGTTTGGGCACTACCCAGTCCCTTCTAGAGGACTGGGCTCTCAGGGAGCATAGGAGATACTGGCTATCGCTCCCGGTAATGCGTCAGGCAACGGAACTGATATTTCACGGGAGGGCAATAGGAACGATAGGTCTTAATGAACGGAAACTACGACTGTTGGCGGCTTATTTTTCAGGTCACCACACGGTCAAGTACCACCTGTTTCGGATGGGCCTGGCAGAAAACCAGGAAGGCAGACTGTATCGTGAGGGGGACGAGACCACAGGGCATTTACTGTGTGACCCGAGTCGCTGCAACACCGGCAAAAGACCTACTTAGGTTCCTCTGGGAAGCAGAGGGTATTTTGGCCAAATAAAGGGGAGTGGTAACAATAGACCTGGCTTGGTAAGGAAATTGGGCTCATTCGCCAAAAAATGCAAAAAAATTTGTTTCTCCCAAAAATTGCAATTTTTAATAGCATGTACGGAAAAACTATGGGCATATTTGTATTCCTTATTTTATCCTCAATTAAGCCCAATATGATGATTGTTGAAAATGGAGTTTTGAAACTGCCATTTTTTGCGGTATCCTACGAAGACAAAAACTTATATACCAGTAAATATGTGTATATTTTAGGTAAAAATTAACTCTTATTCAAATATTTCTTAGCTTAAAATAGATAATCATATCAAGACATACGTTAGAGATCATCATACGTATAACTGACGCATTATTTTTAGCTGCTATATTGTTGTATTTTTTGATTAATTAAGAACAAACTAATGTGGATTATATTTTACGAAATTTACATATGAAATGTCTGCGGTGAACAGCAACGTATTTCTGTTAATTAAAAAGAAATAGCAATATTTCTAAAGTGGATATGTAAAATTAACGCGGATTATCTTTCTAGGGTTAAAATATGTTAATTTTGTTTCGACATATCTTGCTCAAGTGGCCTGAGACACGTTAATGGCCTGGAGATATTTTCATAACTTTAACATTTTTTAACCAAATTTTGTCTTTTATATCTCATTAGAACGATAATTACGATCCTTTTGCACTAAATTGAAAAGAATTTATTTAATGCAAAAACTGAACAAATAGTATTTTCCCATTGTAAATGCACCTTCAAAATTCAGCGTCGTTGACCAGCTTTACCACTTAGACTGGATATTAGGGTATTAATTGGGCTTTTGCTTTAATCGATTAATTAACCGCTGTCTTAGTTTAATTGGTTAATTCTGTTATTGAACCGATATAACCGATATTGAACCGATATAAAAATGCAAAAATTTATTAGTATTTGGAGTTTATTAATAAAAAAAAAAATCATAAGAAACATAACAATTCTTGAACTACAACGAGCCAACAAAAAATAATTCGTAAATATATAAAACATATTTTTTTATTATTTAATTAATATTTGTATTAATTCAAAAAAAAACCGTAGGATAATTTTAGTAGTAATTTCAATAGATTAAGGAGATCTTAAGAAATAATCTTTTAGAAAAATTATTTGGCTTAAACGTTTAAAATTTAAGCAATTATTTACTTTAGTTTTGATAAAACTTGACTTGGAAAAACTCTTTTAACGAAAGCCTGCCATAATACAGAGTATCTTATTTCTCAGTCCATTTTCTGGATTTCTCTAAACGTATAAAATCTTCCATTATGTCATTAGAGTCCTGTTTTAATTTTTTTTTTAATGTTTAACTCTTCTATTTGTTTGGGTTAATTCTGTTAAAAGATTGATATGAGAAGAAACAAATAAATAAATGCATACGTATAAAAAGTTCATGAAACAAAAAGCAAACACTAATTTAAAATGAAGATCACTGAACACCTTCTTTGTTTGTATGGAAAAAAATTTCGTAAACACATACCTTATATATATGAGACGAAACACATAATTAAAAACACAAAAACAATATGTAACAATACTACAAAAAGTCAAAAATTTTGTTAAATCGGTAAATCGATTGAAATTATCCGGTTAATCGTTAATCGAAAAAAGGCAATTTAAAATTAATCGGGTAGTATTTAATAGGTAAACCGATTAACGGTTAACCAAATGAATACCCTACTGGCTATTCTTTATTAAATTTTTACTAAGCTGTTCAGGCACATCTTAAAGTTTTGTACGCGAAGGTGTAGAAAGACGTTAAACCCCGGATGCCTGTTGCTTCAAGGAATAACAGTTTAATGAGAATCAGTGTTAAATACATTTCTCAATTTAAGGATAATTCAGATTGTTCGGGAAGCGCTTATTATATGAGCAAAGTTTTAGTAAGACCTATTGATATGAAGCATATTCCAGAAAAGCGAAATCGAATCGAAAATAATGAGCATTATAAGTGGCCAGTTTTCGACTATAAGAAGATGGAGCTAAAACTTTCAATTGAATAGTTTTTTGATTGTTGCAGCAACATATAAAAATATTTAAAATTAAAAATTGTTATTTTAAACGCTTGGGTCCTGATATTTCGACTAGATTTCAGCATTTAGTAACACAAACCACCTTTCTGATCCACAAAATGGCGCCTTAGATATTTTGCAAAAAATACCTCTATTAAAAATTAAACTATAAAATTAAAGAATCTTCAGTCCGTAAAAGCGACTGAACTGCATTCGAACACAGACATTAGATTTATATTGCAACTTGTGATATTGTTATAAAATTTAGAACAAAATTAGTTTAATAGAAAAAGAAAGTCGGTCCTTAAGAGGTCCCTTATATTCTATAAAAGTCCCAGTCTCGAAAATTTCGATTGCAAAAAAAATTACTATAAATACTGAGAATTTGGAAATCATTGCTGTACAACTTTTCCTCGAAACAAAAGACTTAGGAAGCAAGCATCACAGCCTGTCTTTTATGGCATTTCCCCCTTTTTTTAAATTCCCATTTTAAGGGAATTTACTTTAAACCCTTTTCACCTCGTTATAATGTCTTTGCAAGAAGTCCTTTTTTTCTTGAAAGTTTATTGAAAGCTTAAGCATTTTTTTTATTTTTCTTTAACAAGTAGAAAAAAATTCATGCTGTTTGTCTATTGAGATGATAAAGTGATTCTGTTTTCAATTTTTGTTTGCCTACATTAACGTTAAATAAATTCATTTCATTTACAATTTGTTAAACCATTTCTTTTGCTTGATTTTCTTTTAGTAACAATTATTTTCGTTACATTTCAACTGACTGTTTATTCAAATTTAAACTTGAAATCAAATCAAAAGTAGCGCTTTAAATGTTTGGTTTCAGATTCAGTTTACAATGGTTTTCGTTTTATTTTGCCAAGCACGCGTTCCAGTCAGTGTTAAAGACGAAAAACTGTAAGTTTGTTTAAAAAAAAGAAAGAAAAAAAGTTTAGAAGAAAAAGACGAAAAACAGAAGACACTGGAACGAAAAAAAAATGTTTTTTTCTGGAGGAAAGGAAAGAATTGTTGTAACACTATACCGCCTCCACCTTTTGATACCGCAACCACCATCAGCAAAAAAAAAACAAAGGTGACAAAGTCACGAAATTCTTGTCAATTTTTAACTATAGACCAATTTGTTTGTCTCTTTTCGCGTTGTTCTCTTTTTTATTCCTTCTTTTTTTCTGCGGTTTAATAAATTTTTTTCGGTTTTTTGTTTAATTTCGTGACAAATCATGCTACCAAAATTGGGAGAAAATATTTCCAACTTTTTTTTTTATTCTTCACTTTTTATACCATAAATTTTATATATTTCTTTAATTCGTCTGCCAATACGAGTATAAACACCAATACAAAGCAAAGAGATGTTTGATGTTAAAGCTGAAACTAGAGATGATTTGTTTCAAAGGAGTTCTTAAATAATAGCCGCACTTGCAGTAAAGTCTTTTCTAATATATAAAATAAAAATAAATAATTTATTTCAAAATCAAAACCAAATTAAGAACTTCATAGTAGAATAAGTACAAGGTATAGTCATTAGAAATTTGGTTCTAAATTTTAAAACACATATAACGTCAAACAAAAGAAAATAAGGAAACAAATTTAAACAAGCGTCAAAAATCAAAGAAATTAGTTTGACATTAAACGCGTAATTAATGACAACTATCCTCAATCAACATTCCTTGTACTTATTATACTATCAATAACAGAAAAACCATAAATATGCCATTGCATGTTTTTCCTTATGCGACCAATGAAGGCCGAAACTAGAAATTTATTCGTATTTTAGCATCGATTTGTTAGTGCATATTATTACATGTTTTACCCTTTACAGCATAAATTTTTTTTTTTTTTGCATAATTTAGTTAAAAGAGTATTTTTGCAGCATTTTTTAAGTTTATAGCGCATATTTTGTCTATTTGAGATATATTTTGATACATGTTCAATATTTTAAATGCATACAAGAGCTTTCGCGAAAAATAAAAAAAAATTTTTTTTCAAGAAATTTGTTAAACGAAATTTTCATAAAATTTTTCTTTCTCAAAGTAAATTAATTTCATAGTTTTAAATACTCTGCACTTACCTTTAAATTCTTAATCATCAGGGAAACCAGAAATATGCTTTAAAAAACGCGTTTTATATGCATTGAATATGCAGTAAAAACTCGAAAATATGCCCTAAAAATTTGGTAAAAATATGACCCAAAAAAAAAATTTTTTTTTTTCAAGAATCTGGTTATTCTGTTCTATATATATTTGTATACCAACGTTTTACTTTAATTTCGCCGTCAACATTTAATTTTTACTCTAAAGCATAGATAGGCAAAAGACCGCCCATGGGCGCTTTGTTATTCTCTTATTTCCACGTACTTAGGCACACGTATGGAAGTAAAATTAAGTCAATTCAGTCTCGCATGAGCAGTCGTGCAAGTAGGTTGTGTTACGCTTGGTGATTGATCAGCGTTGCCTAATGCGTATTTTTATATTATTAAATACTAAGTCTTTTCAAATTGTGCAGATATTACATTACAATTTTGTTGTTTTAATTTTTATGTCATAATTTTACCTAATTTGCTAAGCATATACTCTAATAGCGGTAGCAAGCTTTAACGAATACATTTATCACTAATCAGCGCAAACAGTTTGGATAATATTCAACATTTCGATTTTTCTCCAAACATGTTTTTATATTTTGTCAAAAACCCCAATTAACAACGCAAGAGGTTTGTACAAACGTAAAATTTTTACCTAAAATTCCAGTCAACTAATTTCGTTAATATAATAATACTGCATTTGTTTCTGTATTAATCGTATGCGAAAAATATTAAATTAATTATATACATACTTATTTTGGCTATTTTTATGTGCAGTTTTTTTAAGTTTATATGCAGTTTTTTGAAAAAAAATATGGCAACGCTGCAGTACACTGAGAGCGGGAGAGTCAAAAAGCACTAAGATTACTATAAAATCCACGTGTTTGCCTATCTATGCTCTAAAGCCTAGTACTCTGTTTCAATTTGTAAGCAGCATCTATTATTTCATATGAAAAATTTGACATGCATCAATGTTATCTATCTCGCGAGTTTGCACAATTTGACGTTTTTAGCAGGGACCGAAAATAACAGTTTATTTTGAAATTTTAAAACAAAAAAAGCATATAGAAGTAAATACTGCCAAACTGATTTAAGTATACCATATTGATCCTTATGAACTTTTCTATGATAAAATATTATCAGCCTGTTCAGCGATTTCGAACGTTAACGTTCGCATAGAAAATTACATTTGAAACAAAAGCAAAATTCGACAATTTGTTTTTGTTTTAAATGTTATCTTCTATACGAACGTTAACGTTCGAAATCGTTGAACAGGCTGTATGATTTTTAAAGTTTTGATTTTTAGTTTTTCGATCAAAAATTACAGTTATTTTTTGATTTATATTTTTTTGGACAAAAATAACAGTAATTTTTTGATTTTGATTTTTTCCACCCAAAATAACCGATTTTTTATTTTTTTTGAACAAAAATAATAATTATTTTTTGATATTGATTTTTTCGAGTAAAAATAAAAGTTATTCTTTAAAGAAATGGACGTGTTATAATTATTGAGTTGTCTTTAAATATTTATTTAAATGTGTGACCATCATTGGGATATCTTATGCCCATTAAAATAAATATTTAAAGTCAACTAAAGAATAAAACAAAAATCATAAAATAACTGTTATTTTTGATGGAAAAAATAAAAATCAAAAAATA
The DNA here is from genome assembly GCA_943735925.1 of Pollenia amentaria. Lineage (NCBI taxonomy): Eukaryota > Metazoa > Arthropoda > Insecta > Diptera > Polleniidae > Pollenia > Pollenia amentaria. The sequence goes on along the minus strand of OX031007.1, from coordinate 176,560,186 downwards.
GCTATTATTGTTGTTCAAAAAAAAATAATAAAATAACCGTTATTTTTGTCCAAAAAAAATATAAATCAAAAAATAACTGTAATTTTTGTTAAAAAAAATTAAAAAATAACATCTGACTTTTATGAAAAAAGGAATAACTGTTACGGTCCCTGGTTTTTAGTATTTCAAAATATGCAAACCACATGTATTTTACTGAAAAGTATTTTTTAATACATAGAAAATTAAACTTTAAACACATTATCACCGGTTAAGTGATATGTCTTATTTTCTCCTATCACAATTCGTTCCATTTTATTATAATATTGTGTACACTGATCACGGGATAAGTGCTTTAAGACCAATCGACACAAATTTCCCGCAGGGTATCTGATAATATTCGCCACAAATTTCTCTTACATGAATTTTAACTTTACAACACAACTTTGTTTTTGTGAGCCCATTTTTAAATTGAGTGAAATATAAATATAAATTTTTTAATATAATAAATACTACATATGGTGTCTGAGCTGTACCAATTATAATTTTAAGATTGTCTAGTTTTTTAATGCAATTGTTTTTAAATTATTGACTATTTTGTTTTCAAATGAGCAATTTTTGATTTTTTTGGGTCATATTTTTAGCAAATTTTTAGGACATATTTTCGAATTTTTACTGCACATTTATTGCACATAAAACTCGTTTTTTAAAGCATATTTCTGGTTGCCCTGATGATTAATAATTTTAAGTTAAGTGCAGAGTATTTAAAATTCTTAAATTAATTTACTTTGAAAAAGAAAAATTTTATGAAAATTTCGCTTTACATATTTCAAAAGCAAATATCGTGAAATAGTGGAATATCAATTTCAAAAATGAATTAGTTTCACGTCTCTATTACTTTGTGGGTTGAAAAACAAAAAATGTTTTTTCCAAAGTTTTTACAATATTAAAGTGATCTTTTTATTGAAGAGTTGAAAAAAAATATAAACGAAAAAATATTCGATTATTTGTGCATTTGAAAAAATTCACTAACAATATCAATGTTCGTTACAATTTAACGTTTTGCATTATTCTTTCTGCTTTTGCGAACGGGTAGGCAAATGTGAACTTTTCGGATGTGGGCTCGAGACTTAATTCTTTGTTTGAGGAATAAAACCAATGTTCCTTATAATTTTTCGTTATGCATTACTGCCTGTGTTTAGCACACGAGGGCTTTATGTTTTAAATGTAAGTTATGCCAACGAGTTTTGCGCTCATGTTCTAAAAAAAGGCAGTAATTCTTTATTTAACTGCGTACGAATTATAACGAGAAAGTCCCTTAAATTAGTCCTTTTTCTGTTAAAAAGGTATACCAAAGAATGAATAATAAAATTAGATGGGTAATTCCATGTCAAATCACAAAAGTTACAATTTTTTTCTATTAATAAAAAAAGTGCGTTTGGTCCAGCAGTAGTTGGTATAAGAATTTAACTGTAAAAATTTTGAGTTTTAATTTTACTTAGGCGGCATTTACACTGTAATGTTTAAAACATATCTTTCTTAAATTTAATTTAAATAAGATCTTCTACAAAAATCTTTTTACATTTCTATGGTGACTTCTGAGAAATTCATATCTTTTTTTCTACCCCTCTTTCTTTTCTACCAAAATCGCCTACAAATAAAACAAGAATATGTCTCAAAGATATGCTTCAAAAAACATAGTACAAATGCCGCCTTAGTCTGCTTAAATTTACAATTTTGTTGCTACTACATTTTGCTCAAATTATATTTAATAAATATTCCTCCAATTTCTTACAACAAATAAATACTGTTCATTATTTTCATGTATCGTTACAAACACCATCATTAAGTTGGCTCGTAAATATTAACAACTCATTGGCCATAAAATTATTAGCCATCTCACATAATTTTTATTTGAAACAAGCTGCTCTAGTTCAATACTGCAAACTATAGTCCATCTACTTGCTAATTTGAGCTAAACATGTGCCAGGGCCTCTCTGTCTTTACTTTTTCTTTCCGTGTCTTGCTTTTAACTTAATAGCCACCAATAAACAAATTGTAACCATCAATTACGCAGCAAATTAAAATCAAATAATTTAGCGTGAAAATCATATGAAAAAACTAGTTAAAAACCATTTAGTGCTATAAAAAATTGCATGCAAATTATAGGGATTGTTTAACTTTTGCTACACTAGCCAAAACAAGTTAAAGAATTGAGAGTGGAGTAAAGAACGACTTAGTATTTCTTGATTTCATAATGGCTTTAATATAAGTTTGCAATTTTTTTAAGTTTTTAGTCATTTTTAAACTTAAAGAGATTGATTTAATTTCCAGTAAGAAAGAAAATTACAAAATCGTCATGAACCGGAATGCTTGCAAAAGAATTTATCTAAAATGCGATATTGTTATAGGACTTCTCTGCTAAGGTTTTATTGACTTGGCATCAATTTATTTGATCAAAGTTGTAGTGTCAAATATCATTTTCAAAGTATGATTTTTTCTTAAAATTTCATTGAAAATCTTAATTTTCTACACACTTAAGATTGAATAATCAATAATAAAATAAATATTATTGAGCCTATAAAAAAAATCTTTTAAGGCCCTAATTGTGTTAAACGCAACGCAACCATAACTGCCAGGTAAAATTGGTCGAAAGTCGTCCAATTTTGAGCAAAATATCGCCAACATCGTCAAATTGACTAAGCTAAAACAGCTAACTTTTAGTAAGTTTTAAAAATTAATTGTTATTTTTAGTATCCGTTACTAATAAAATTTTTTTATCTTCTGCCTGTTTTTGAAATTATTATTATATAACATTAAGAAACTTAATATTTAAAAAGCACAACCAAAAATGATTCCAAAGTATTGGTATTCAAAGGAAAACACATATCTTACACGTCGAAAATCCTGCTTAAGCCTGGTAAACATCAATGAACTCAGACTTTCTGAAAAAAAGTTTCATAGTGTGAATCCAGACTAAAGAGAGTGGGTAAAATGGCTGTAATAAAACAGTACAAATATATCAAATGGCACCCTTATACACAGAAAAAATTATTAAATATCTCCATTCACCAAATTTATTCTAAATTCATAATATCAAGCAAACAAGTTGTTGATTTTGCACTTATTACCAAAATGATTATATTGATTACTAAAAATTTTAAAATTTTGAAAAAATATTTTCAATAAATGATATTTTTAATTTCAATTAAAAAAGTGATCAACAAACGTTGCCATTTCAAACAATGTGTTAATTTATTTAAATAAATATTGACAATTCCCAACAACAATTCTACATGTTTAAATTTTTTATTTTAAACGAAAAAAGTCAATTAAGATTTTTTGTTATTTATTTAAAATTTTAATTGAAAATTTATTTCAAAACAACTAAAATCTTAATTAAAACAAAATTAAATTTTTAATTTTCATTCAACTAAAAAAATAATTGAATCAATTATCACATTTATTATCAAAAATTATTTTCGGGAATGAAATATTTTATTAATTAATTCATTTATTAATGTTGTGCTAATAATCCCAATTTTTGAATGAAAACACTGAAATTTATTGTTGTGGGAAAGCTAGTTTCTATGCGCATTTCGCTGGTTGCTTAGGCCAGCTCGTCAGGAAACTTTTTCCAAATACTTTAGAAAAGCTAAAAATATTATACAAGTAATAGTGCATTTACACCTACACCATAAACACGTTATAAGTTGTTTATGATGATAAACTAGTTTAAGAAACTTGTTTATCCATACAAATAATAAACACGTTTGTAACTAGCTTTTGAGATAAACTAGTTGCAAACAACCAGTTTTTGTTAATGCAACTCTGTTCTTTTCAAATTTTGCTCTGGCAACGCTAGTGATATTTGACATTTCATAAAAAAAAAATTAAGTTAAAAAAGTTTGCGTTAAAAAAAGGAACACATCAAGAAAAAGGTTAAAAAAATTAATTGAAAATTGTTTTATATAATATGGATAACGAAAATAAAAGGTATGTTTATCGTATGTATAAATGTACGTGCACCAACGTTTTTAAGTTTTTTTTTACTGCAGTCAGCTGTTTTGTGACACGGCTGTTAAACTGTTAACTGTCAAAACTGCTGATGTAAACGATATAGTTTATGAAAGTAGTTTACGATCATAAACTAGTTTGAAAATTACAAGTGTAAATGCACTATAAGACCATAAAGTGAATAAGAATTTTAAAACACTCTGGTCTTGCATGTAAGAATATCAAAGCTTCAACAAAGACACAACAATAAAACCTCAATTTTTCTTTCTTACATTCCCCTACAATTGCTGGTTCTTTTCCAACACGAATTGTAGTTGTAAGAGGATAGAAAGAAATTATTTAATTTAAGTACTTTTTAAACCATATTTTTAATGGATAAAACACTTTTTCTCTGTAAATATGCATCGTGCTACCAAAAAGCAGCTAAGACATGAAAATTACTACCAATCAAATAAATCAAATTATTTAAGAAGCTTAAATAATATTTGAAGTTATATTAAAGCATTCGTTAATTTGAACAAATTTTTTCATATAAAAAATCGTCAAATTTAGGGTATAAATCGTTCAATCGTCAATACACCATTTTTATACCCAAAAGTCGTCAAAATGACGATAAATCATCCAATCTGGCAGCTATGAACGCAACGCCAAAAATTACATTGAAAGCAAAAACAAAGTCTGAAATATTTTATTATTTTGTCGCTTTTGCTTTCTACAGAAATTCATATTGCGTTTTAATATTTTTAGCGCCACATTGCACAATAATTTTATTTGGCTTATAATACATACATATCTGCCGAATTTCTATGGCAATTTCTTCCATAACTTTGATGGAACCTAATTTTTTTAATTTAATTTTTATATATGAAATATTTTTTTTATTATTTTGCCTTAAATTTTAATTTATATACGGTATTAAGTTTATTTTTAAAACTATTTTTATTTTATTTTTAAACGTGTTATTAAGCATTTTGTAACAAAATAAAATCTTTTAGGAATCAGTTTCACGAATAAAAAAATCGCATATGAGCACATATTTCGATCATAAATTATACATTCGTTGTGAGAAAACGGTATCCTACCCAGGGTGTCAGATTGATTTTGAACTTTTTCGCCAAATTCAATGTCAAATATCGCCAAAATCGCCAAAGCATTTATTTTTTTGTTTTTGACAATTTTAGAATAATCAAAAATATTTTTTTATAAATTCCAAAAAAAAAAATTTATTCCGTATCGCTAAAACCCATTAAAAATTCAAAAAAGTCGCCATGATATATTTTGTTTAATTTTAATTTACAACAAAGTAAAAATGATTAGTGATCACAAAAAAGGTGCAATTTTTAAAATATTTTATAGTAGTCTACTTAAAGCAACAAAAAAAGAATTTTTGCGGTAAGTATTAAACAAATATTGTATATACAATACATTTGTATGTAGTTGCAGTTCTATTATATATCTAACACGCTATATATTTCACCGAGAAGACTCCCTTTTTGTCTTCTTTTTTGGAATACATTGTGAACTTACAAAAGACATGTACTATTAACATATATATAACTTTTAACTTGTGAAAACTTGTCGAAGACTTCATATCGCATTCTATTATCTACGAAGGCGAGTTTTAGTGGAGTTCATTATTTCAACACATACATTACTAGTTGCAATAACCAGCATATAAAGAACAGTCAATTCAAGTTCCTTAAAATGGTACGTACCTGACGTATCCTTGTAGCTATAAATTATTGCCCTAAACTGATTTAAATTAGATTAAATATCATAATTAAAATTCTCTTTTAATAAACGGTATTTTTCCATTGTGTTTCATTAACATCCAAATGTACGTTATGATTCATAAAAATCTTTAAAATATTTTTAACAACAACGAATTTTATCTGTGATAATTTGTCACATTTTATAATGGAAAAATGTTCTAAACTTTAATTATATTAATTTTTTAAAGAATTCTACTTATTACTTCTTTCAAGAGCACATTTAAATGTGAAAAAAATTTCCTCGAAGATTTTCATTACTTCATCAGCCATTTCAACATAATTTAGTTTTAAATAATGGTCATACATATGAATGCATCATACATTGAAATACTAGAATTAAAAAAATATTATTTCTCGTATTTAATTTAACAAATTTCAAAACAAATTCATGGCTCATTAAAAATAGCCAACAAAATCGCCAACTATTTTATAAATCGCCATGTCGCCAGAACGAAAATTGGGTCGGCAAACAAGTTTAAAAATCCTACCGATGAATCATCTCTCTCTATTTTTCAACCGCTTTATTTATACATCAGTTCAAAACATTTAAAAACCCTTATTTGCACATACAAATGAATCATAGGTAAGGTAAGGTTAGGTTAGGTGGCCGGTCATAAAGACACCGCATAGATCATGTTGGTCTCTAGCGTTAGCACGATGTACGATTACCCTCAATTGAAAGGCTAGATCGAAGTGCGAATGCTAAGAGTTGCAATAGTCCAATTTCAGAAATTTCCCCTAGATCTTGGAAGTAATGATCTTCCAGACAGTTCATGATGGAGCGTATGAGTGCCGAACAGTTGGAGAGTATGCGATCCACCGTCTCTTTATCCCCTGGTACCCTACAGAATCTGTGGCGTATACTGCCGTCTAACAGTGACCCGATATGAAACCGGCAACCATATTATGGTTAAATTAGTCATCCAACACGAAGCCACAACCATATTACGGTTGCCTCCAGACATGTTATGGTTAATTATAATAAAAATATGTTTAAGACTTATAATAGCATGGTTGTTTTTCAACCATAGTATGTTGTTCTTAGAAAAGACGATAATGCAATTGTTAATTTAAAAACTAATTATCGTCATATTTAACCATAACATGTTTAGAGGCAACCATAATATGGTTGTGGTTTCATGATGAATGACTAATTTAACCATAATATGGTTGCCGGTGAATATAATATGCTTAAGTTAACCATAATATGTTTAAAAATTTTCGGTAATCATAGTCTTGTTGGAGGTGATCATATTGAAAAATGGTTTTTCTCTGCGTGTAGCGATTGAAGAAGTTTTGTCGACTTTGGAGCATAGGATCCCCACATAACCTTGCATATCTTGCACGTTTCGGTGTTTCTCCAAACCGCTTCAGATTTCCGCTGTATAGAAGAGTCTGTATTAGAGTATCCAATTATTTGCCTTTTGATTTTGTTCGAGTAAGGAATTAATCGATTTTTAAACTTTAATGTTGCTCGATTAATCGAACAAGAGTTTAAATATGTTCGAATAACTCGAATAAATCGAATAATTCAAATAATTTTATCCAATGGGAAAACATAGATGATTATTTGATTTTATACTTTTATTATATTAATAAACAGAAAAAAAACAATAAAATAAATATATAGTTAAACAATAAATAACAATTCATTTATACCACGTATACAGTTTTAAAACTTTTAAATAAAATAAATAATTAAAAAATCAAGAACCCTGCTGCAAAACATACAGTTTTTAAGGCGCTAAAGAGACCGAAGATTAGGGAAATAAAATAAAACTAAACTATAAACAAAATTAGCACTTCTTCGGTTGAACAGACTATAAAATGTTCTGAAGGCTAACCCCCGTATTCATAAACGATTGTTAAATTTATGAAACGTTTATTAAGGAAAATTTTCATACAAAATTAGTTTTGTAAACCTTTATTAAGTTAAAAATATTTTTATGAATACAGCAATAAAGCTTAATACATGCGGTAGGTTTAACAGCAGTCGGGCTCATTAATTTTATTTCAGTGTATAATTTGAAATTATGTCCCGCCTGCTAAACTTAATATCAAAATTCAACATAGGCTTTCGCCTCATATTTTTAATAAATTATTTTTGAATAATTTAGGTCCTAATCATGTAAAACGCAACGCAACGCCAAAGAATAACATTGAAAGCACAAACATTGCCAAAAATATTTTGTAATTTTGTTTTTGGTTTTTACATAAATTCATGTACCGTTTTAAAGTTTTCAACGCCACAAGCAATGGAGCGTTTGAAATTTTAAAACGCAATGTGAATTTCTGTAGGAAGCAACAACAAAATTACAAAATATTTATGAAAATGTTTGTGCTTTCAATGTTATTATTTGGCATTGCGTTGTGTTTTACATGATTAGGGCCTTATTTTATTTTAGACATTTTGTCGCGGCATTTTTATGAGAGGTCCAGCCTATTTTATACAAATGCATTATTCGTAATCCAATTAACCTAATTTATTATTCCTGAAAATCAAGTAGAATTGAAATCAAATGAGTCTCTCAGATAATATTTTTTAAATCACCGTATTTTTCCTGATTTTAAGAGAAGTTCTTGTTAAGATCAGAACTCAAAGTAGGAAGTGTTAAAAAGGAACTTTAACATAAACTTTTTAAAGTTTTTTCGATATTTATATCACTCACATGTATTCGATTTACCGAACATGGCTGACAACTTTATTTTTCTCGATTTTAAAGTTCTACTCTATAGGTTTGTGTATTTGTTTTTTTTTAACGAACTACTATTTTGCGCCAACAATCCGTGATTTTGTTTTTAACTATCCTATCTAAGGACACATCGGTTTTTAAGACGAATCTGACAATACCTAAAATGTCAATTCATCCAGCCGTTTGGATGGTAAGAGGTGATAAAGAAATTAAAGTCGGGTAAAGACTGGTAACCCGTAATCTGATAGTGCATGGTTTACACATTTATAAATGCTGATGAATTGTTTTACAATGAACGTCAAACTTAATATTTTAGAATGAAAATTCTTACATATGGAATATGTAATTAATCGTTTATTACATAATTTGTCTCACGCACACCACCCACATCAAAAAAGGGACTAAAATATGTTCAGAATTGCGTATAACACAATAGATACAGAATATAACAACATGTTATTTAGTTGTTAGGTATTTTATTAGTTAGAAATATAAAAACAAAATAATTTTCTATTAAAAAGTCGAATTTTCTAAGAACTTAATTTTAATCGATTAATTGACATAAATTGTTCGAGTTATTCGTTATTTGAAACTGGCTTTTTTTTAATTATTCGATCAAATAATGGGGAAAATTTTCTTCGAATAATCGAACAACGACTAATTGAGTGGATACTCTAGTCTGTATCTTCCTTAATATTACGAATTGAAATGCCAATAACTCCGCTGTACGGTAATTGAACTCCCAGTTTCGCTAATTTATATATCACCTCGTTAGCTTCTATGCCATGGTACTCTTCTGTTGGCACCAATTTTCTCCATTAAGTCGTTAAACTCCTGGTCGATGGAAGAGTATGTATATTCAGCGAATATCGCCTTGATCGCCGCTGATCGCCTTGCTGACATTTTTAATTTTAACCGTATTCACATTTTTTATAATTTATTTTTTATGTAGTATATTAAAATATGAGGTAACAATAATTAGCCAAATTTTATTACAATTCTTAAGTTTACTTTCTATCAATACCGGACGAAAATTCTCCTAGTCACGGTTCCTCTTCACATACGTGAACAGGCGCTCTTATGATCGGGTAAGTGCTGCAGAAAATCTTTTTCTTAAGCGAATGCGTCCGCCTTTATTTAAAATATTTGAAACTGGTGGATCTTAGATTACTAAATTTTATAGAAATTGGTTCATATTTTATCATGGAATCCATATAAGTTCGTGTAACAGAATATCGATAATTGACCATTAGTCACATGTGGGCCCTCCCGACAAAAATCCTATTAAAGTGAAAATCTTTCATATAGATTTTGTTATTTACATAAAATTCAACATAAATAACTTTTGCGAGGGCGGGTCATAAGTTCGTGGCATTTTAAATGAGTCACAGCTTGTTGGAGAAAAATTTATTTGGTTTTTCCCCATAGTCTCGCTGCGTATATTGAATTTGGATTCAAGTTAAATTTAACAAGACTCAAGTACAGTAAATTGAAAATTATACAAGTGTAAGAGAGTGTAAGAGAGTATTAATATTTAAAATTGATATCATTAAGATTAAAACAACAAAGAATAAAATTTGAATTCATGATAACATTAAGAAAAAATAAAACATTTTTTTAGCAAAAATATTAATAAGATTTTTGTTTAATAAACAAAGTATTCTAAACTTTTGCTGAAAAACGATTTCGCAGGTCCGTTTGAGCCTGACCTGCTGTGGAAAATATATATCATTAGAAAACTCAAGAATTTCTGCGTAATTTTCTTCAACTTTGGGTATAACATGTCATTGCGTCTGTAATAAAACGGATCAGCGACTTTAGAAATATTAAGGCATCTTAGGAATCTCTCGACTTCTTCTGTAGCAGAATCACAGCATAGGGTGGAAAGAGCCTTTTATTGTTGTTATTTAATATTTTCACGCAGTGCCATTTCTTCATGTTTGGAAGCAATAAATACTCCGGAAAATAGAGTGTAATAGTCACACGAAATTTATTTTTTACTTGCACCCAAATCGAAAGTAGTCTGCTACCGATAGCTAAAAAACACAAACTAAATTACGCAGCCTATAAATATTTTGACAGGAATCAACTGACAGATATTTATTGAAAGAGCAGTGTTTCCCTTTCAGTTAAGAGCCGGCATATTCAAAAATTCACTGACTTATTAACCAGCCCTCGTATAAGTCTAAAGGTCATACCAAAATGTTGTACTAGAAAATCCATAATTGTTCTCTTCCTTATTAACTAAATGATAAATCGGTTCATTTAACTAAAAATCCCATTAAGTCCAATTTTTCTTTAAACACTATTTTCTCTATCCGAGTTCTTAAATTGAATTTAAAAATATTTGATCCTTCCATATGTTACAAATCATATGAGTTACTAATAACAACCATTTTTATTTGGTAATATAAACTTACTAGCTTCACGTAATTTTACCACACTAACAGCAATATAATTTTTTTTTATATTAACAGGCAGTCTAAAGCCAATAAAAAAGAAAAATTATAAAATCTCGTAAATTGAAACATTTTCAAAGAAGCCCTTCCCACCAGTAGATTGCTGAATAAATATGTACATTTACCTTTTAAGAAAGAAGAAAATTTTCAAATGAAGTCATTTTTTATGGAAGCCATGATAATTATATGTTTAAACAAGTATGACTTTGGAATTTAAAAATTGATGGCAATTTCAAAATTTATTGATTTTATTTTGTAAAGCCTTAAAATTTTTTTTTTTTTTAAGAATTTGGCCTTAAAATAAAGTGTAAGAAATTTGAACGGAAAATTGCTTTACAACTGAACTTAAATGTAGTTTAACAGCAATCAATTTTTGAAATAAATTCAATGTGGTTATTGTATTGAAAATGTTTAACCAAACCCTTCACTGATTTTGAAAATCATGTTAAAATTTTAAACTTCAAAACACGCACGCATTTTAATGAACAGAAATTGTTGCACCCACTCAAAGTGAAGTAAAAAAGAAATTTCTACCAAACAGAAATGACAAAATTGAAGAAAAAAATATCAACCAACAAAAAAACATTTCTGCACTTTAAATACACTTGATTACACCCACAATTGACATGAAAAAACTTGACAAAACTAAAAAAAAAAAATTATAAAAAAAAAGTCTTAAAAAATTAAAGAAAACAACAATTGTATGTTGAGATGAAAAAAGGAAGATTTTGGGTTTGTAAAAACGCACGTTCCCTAAATGAATTAATTTCTTTACCACGCATCGTCATCATCATCAGCGCTATCATGAGATGTGGATGGCGATAAGGCTTAAACACGAGCCTTAAACCACAAAAATTTCTAAAAATCCCAATAAATAAATAATCAAGTTGATGTGTGTAAATTGTTAATGACTCTCTTTTATTGGTTAATTTTATTTAAGAAAAATACTCTTTTTTATAAAAAAAAAAAAAACGTTATAAAGTGACTTTCAAAAAACGTGTAGGTCCCAGAAACTTCCTAATTTTATTCGAGTGAAATTGTTTATTCTTCCTTTACAACATTGTTTCTTTTGTGTAAATAAATTCTTAATTTTGATTTTTTTCCTATTAATTTTATTTTATTTCAACTGTCTGAGAGGCAACATAAAATAAATTATTTTAAAATTACTCGCTTTACGTTTTATTGGCTTTTCCACGAGGGCGGGACAATAAGACCTAGACTTCTTAAATTTCCCGCCTTTTAACTGAAGGGGCAACACTGCTCCTGTCAACAGATCAGTTGATTGCTGTGAAAATTTTAATCAGCTGCGTAATTTGTTTCCCTTTTTTTTTTTTTTGTCTTTTGTTTTTGAGAGCCATTAATAGCAGACTATCTCGTGATTTAGGGCGAAAATAAAAAAGTGAATTTCATTAGGCACTTCACGGAAAAAACCCATAAATTGGGCTACAAATTGCTTTCTTATTCGCCCTACTAACTGGACTTAATCCATCTTCAGGTTGGTTTTCAAACCTGAAGAAATTGCTCGGCGAAGAGATTTGACTTCAACGATAAAATTATCTTATATTATATCTATTTGAATCAGCGTTACCGCTGTAATACTAAAGTATAAATTTTACCCAATTTCGACGCCCTTACTACATTTTATGACCCTTTTTCTAATTACCGCTTTGTGTCATATTAAACTATTTCGTGTTACTTTTTAGCCATTTTTAAAAATTGCACCTACATGTTGTTCTTTTGGAAACACTGCCTGCTGTAACAGCTTTGGTAATACCCCTTTCAGACTCGGCAAGTTAGTTGCTCAAGTCTATTGCGGAATTCTTGGTTTGTAGATGTTTTATTGTGGCAAATTTGTTGTATTTTTAAAATCATATTTATGAAATAAAATACTGAGAAATTGGTTGCAACTTAAAACGGAACAATTAATTTATTTGTTTAAGCAGCAACATTGCATTTTTAGTGTTAGATGTTCTGAATATGTGGACCGCAGTTAAAAGGTCCAAGCATTTAATACAGTTTTTTTCAATTTTCATTGTTTAAACCAACTTTTACAATTCAAATAATTTTCACAATTAAAATGAAGGCAGAGATGAAAAATAAAAAAGATTCGTTAAAAAAATATGAAAATTTTAAATAAAAAAGAAATGGAAAATTGCGCAACTAAATTGCTGAGTGTGAACATAAAAGCATGTTCAAAAAAAAATAAAAAACTGATTTGCGCAACAAACTTGCCAAGTCAGAAAGCGGTCTAAGTAGTAAAAACGTTCCTGCCGCAAGCTGCTATTATATGCACAGCGTTGCCGTTGTGCACCTAAAGTGTCAAATTTTACCCTTTTTTGAGGCCCTTTTATCTGTTATGTCACTTTTTAATGTACCCTCTTGTATAATTTTAAATCAATTCCCTTTTAACCATCTTTAAAATTATGACACGAAATTTATCAATAAAATATACGATAATGTATGTTTTTTAAATCTTTGGAACCCAAACAAGATACACATATATTATCTTGAAATTGCTTCCGAATTCAAGACATAATTTTTAAAGCAGTTGCATTTGTCAACAAATTTGAGTTAAAAAAGGTAAGATTTACGTAAGAAGCCAAATGCGGAAAAGTTTTAGTTTGACGTCTAAAATTAAAAAAAATAGGTTTAACGAAAATATTTACTGAAATTTAAATAAAATTGTTGCATTTATTTGTTTCTTTGTCCCAAAGTAGTGCTTCAGCTTAAAAAATAGTCTTTAACACATACTCAAAGTGAAAACTTGCAATTTCATGCTTTTTCCTCTTAACATTTTCGAAACGGATCTGAAGAATGGACTTCAAGTGAAGAAAGTTTTTGTTGAATTATTTTATACGATTTCTTAATTAATAGTAAATAGTGAAGTACAAATAAAAAGTACAAATTCCCTAATAGCATAACTCATAAACATATTTGTTATTTTTAAAATATATATATTTTATTTATTGAATAACTTCAAATATTAATATATAAATAAAGTTAAGTCAAGTTTTTGAGTCTTTTGTTGGAAAAATCCCCTTTTTGTGACCCTTTTAGAAAATTTCCTACGGCAACGTTGATTTTGATGACAAAATTAGGGAACAAAATTAGGGAAAGTGTGTGGAACTCAAAGGCGATAACGAAGAAATATAAACGAAATATATTTTTCTTGCGACGTTTTAACTTTTAAATAAAATATGTAAATAATCAGGCTCGAGGTCTAGACCTCGGAAAATAAAACTATTTTTTATCTAAAAACCTGTGTTTTATTTAAAAAGTCACGGAGTTATTACTCCCACCCTCGAATAAGTGGTCTTTGCCGTTTACCCTCACCGCCATTTGGCTATTGACTGTCGGCCGTCATCAATAGCGGTGAGGGTAAAACAGAAAAGACCTCTGAAGAAATAGTGTGGTTACTGTGAAAGTGGGTTCGAGCCCCGCGGCAGTCAAGAATGAAAAATTATCAATACATTTTTTATTAATTTCATGTTGTATAATTCCTTCCTTCAAAATTTAGTGAAAACTAAATTTAATGAACTTTAGCCTAATTAAAATAGGAAAATTTTGATTAAAAAAATACGAAATATTTTATTTGAAAATGTCATCCTGTGCCCATGTTCTGTAACTCCCGCGTCGATAAACTTTTCGATTTAAATGTGAGAAATTAAACAAAAATATCATTAATTGAAACAAACAACTGTTTTTCTCACTTAACTGCGTCTGTAACAGTTTTGTCATGTAATTGCTGTCACGTACTGAAATTTTTGTGAGAAAGTTCCCGCTTTCCACCGTTTTGCTCCAGTCAATAAACTAACGAATAACAACGGGGTGAGAAACAATTTCAACATTAAAAAATATATTAGAAATGCAAAATGCAATGAATAATAACACGGAAGAGATAAGTATTTTGTTCTTGCCAGATATTTTCATTGTTTAATTATTTTGCCTTTAACATTTTTGAAAAATATACGAAAGTTTTCAAAGCTTTATTTTAAACAATAAACATTAAATTCGCACATTATTTGGTATAGCTAGCGGTTGTGTTTTCACCGCCGTCGTTGAAAATGTTAAATATTAGTAAATTTTGGTTGCCATCAACGACCTGTGTGATTGGCGTTTTCAACGTCTGCTATTTCACATCGGCGTTGAGTGAAATATTCTGACATTTATAACGTTACGACGTAATCTCTTTTGATAGTTTTTGACATGAGTTCCAGACAAACTTTTTTCTAACTTTTCGAGAAACAATGGAATATTTTGTCTCACATCTTTTCGATGCGAGAAGTTCTCCCCAGAGTTACAGAACATGGGTACTGTACTCTCAAGTATGCAATACTGAGATTGTGGGATCTTTGTTGCTTAAAAATTATCTGGGCTAAATTCCTTAACCATTGCATCGTTTCAATTTGAATTTGTTGTTGTGAATATTTGTTTGTGCCACACAATAATTAATACGCGAAAATGTGACATAAAAACGCTTTAGGGTAATAAATTTCTTTAAAATTTTTTTTCTTCAACATTAACATTTTTTCTTGATTATTTGTATTCATATTGAATTTATAATCGTTTGTAAGTTAAAGTGGTGAAAAAAAACTCTGCTGCCACATATGACAGAATAATTTTACAAACTTCTGTTGTTTAAGGCAACAGCATCTTCAGGCTGAAAATGCACTGAGAGCAATTAAATAAAAGAAACAAATTTAAATCAAAATAGAAGTTATCATATATGCGTTTCTAAGGCCGGGTTTTTGAAATGTGAATTAAGTTAAAACTTAGTTTAACGTAGTCGGATTTTTCCGGCGTAATGTAATTTTTTTTATTAATCCATTGTATGCAAATCTAAACTGCTCCGTCAACATTTTGTATACAAACTTGTTAATGGCGGCACAAATCTGTTTTCAGATTAACTAAACCTAGTTTAACTGAGATCTCAAAAACCCATTCTAAATATAAACTTTTTAATTTACGAACAAAATAAATTTCTTAAAAAATTTACCCAAATGAAAGCAAAAATTTAATTCCTAATAATTCCTTTCAGTGTATTTCTTTGGCACATTTGTGCGTAAACATGCATTTTTGTCATCTGTCTTCATTTTCAACGTTTTTATATGGATTTTATTTTCTTTTTGTCTTTCTGCTACTCCTGCTGCAGCCTTTTTTTTTTTTTTTTTTGTTATGCCAAACATGGATTTTACGCTGTCTGATGGTGGCGTGGTACCTGTTGCTGTTAATTTTCTGGGTGTGTACGTTTAAAATTTCAACCGAGAACAGATTACAATTCAATGAAATCAACTGCATGTGTAGGGACTTGAAGAGGTTTCACAGTTTGTTTTTTATGCGATTTATTGTTAATTTTTTTTATATAAATTTGCAAACGTTCGTTGCACCTACGCCCACAGTTTTTGACAATTTTGTAGTGTTAAAGAAGAAATTGAATGCCAGTGTATGTGTCTGCTCGTATGGAGTTTAACTCTCTAGCAGCAATAGGGGTAAAAAATTTGACGTTCTACGTGTAATATCTTAAAACTATTTGTCTGAGGGCCACTATTACAACTTAGCGTTAGTTAGAGGTATGATTTTGTCCCACTTAAAAAAAGTTCACTATATCAACTTTGCTTAAACCTAAAGTGAGCGATATATTTAAGGCTCGTCCTACCGGATAGGTTAAAGTAAAGTTGGAGTATTAAATAACTTTTTATACATCCCAGAAAATCCTACATTCAACTAAGGCCGAGTTGTACTAATGGCCCAAAGACTAATAAACATTTCGGGTCTTTAAATAACGCAGCTGTATTACTCTACTTAAACAATAAACAAAAAAGTGGTTGTTTTATTGAACTGTTTATTGTTTTTAATTAAATTTTTTTTTATTTTATTATCAGGCTTAAGTTCATTAACTGCCTGGCCCACAATGTCGACAAGTACATTTCTTTCGAATATTTATATTGAAAACAAAAACAGTTTTAAGTTATTTATTATTGTTTTCAATATAAATATGCGAAAGAAATGTTCTTGTCGAAATTGTGGGCCTGGCAGTAAATTTAATATTCATTAAATTATTTTTATGAAGAAAGGAATTTTACAATATGAAATGAATTAAAATTTCGAACCCACGTTCACGGACAGGTCGATTTGATATGATTCGATAGTAACGACACTATCTCGTTAGACATCTTCGCCGTTTAACGCGCACCGCCATTGACGACGGCTGGCAGTCAATAGTTAAACATCAATCTTTAAACAAAATGGATTTTCACCTTTTTGGTGGGTCGAAGTTTATTTAACGATAGCCCCCCCTGCTTTTGAGCTGTGAGTCGGATTATATTAAATAATAAGTGATATTATTTCCACCTCATTAAAAATTTTTTCAACTAATAATTAAAACGGTTTAAGTTGGTTCATACTTTCATCTACACTCCGAGAAATTTCCATTTCCATTAAGTCACATATAGCTTAACTATTTTCTAAATAAAATGTTCATATATATATTATGGGTTAAGTAGTCCTCCATTAGGCAACCCCAACCACATTATGGTGCCCTACGACCGTGCCATGGTTTTTATAATATTTACATGTTTTTTTGTTCAAATGCAATGTAACAAATGTAACTAATTGTTATTGTTTAATTCTAAGCATATGAATGGTCACAACAAAAATTTACATGGTTGTGGCAACCATAATACGATTGGAATAGGCATGAACGGACTGATTCGGTTTTGGAAAAAAATATGAAAAAAGAGACCATCATTTTAATACGGAATCAGTTGTGCGTGGCCAAATCAAAACAAATTTGTTATCTAGGTGTAGGAT
Organism: Pollenia amentaria; assembly: GCA_943735925.1. Classification (NCBI taxonomy): domain Eukaryota; kingdom Metazoa; phylum Arthropoda; class Insecta; order Diptera; family Polleniidae; genus Pollenia; species Pollenia amentaria. The sequence goes on along the minus strand of OX031007.1, from coordinate 176,542,459 downwards.
TAGTTCCCTTGATTAAATAGCGTTTACGAAATGGTAGTGAGAAGAGGTAGAGAAATGATATTTGGCTAATAATTAATTAACCCTTTCCGGACTATATTAAGCCCTTTTTTGAGTACCTGAAACGTACAAATTAAGCCTTTTATGTTAAAACTGATTATCCCTGATAGCCCGTTTTTTTGTACTTTCGATTCGGTTTGGTTAAATTTTTGGGTTTTCTGGCAATATCAAATTGAAAATACTGTCTAAAAAATTCAAAAAAAAAATGTTAGAAAAGGACAACATTGAAAACATGGAAAAGTTTTAGATCGGGGGGTGCCCCGGTAGGCTAGTTGGTAGTGAGCTAGTCTATCAGCGCCGGGGTTGCGGGCTCGATTCCCGCCAGAGACTCTGATTTCTTTCCTGCAGACAAGCATAGAGCTTCACGAGACTAGCATAGGCAACTCAAAAAAAAAAAAAAAATATGTAGTTATAAAAATGCAATGGGTGAAAATCCATTTATTTCAGTTTTCAGTTTTGCTATAAATACATATCTAATATAGTATTAAGCGATATAATCGTTGTTGTTCAAGCTACGATTTCCGGACGAGTCTTGTTAAAAAATAGTTTCTGACGAAACATACAAAAAGCCACATGGACAGTGACTTATTTAACGAAGGCGAAGATGTCAAAGGTGTGGCAATCTTATTTAGAATGACCAATTTTAAAAGGATGTAAATGCTACTTAAAGCTACAGTTGTATATTAATACAACTGGATTTATAATGATCTCATACTCAAAAATATTTTTAAATAAATTGTTTTGAATTAAATTTTTTTGATATTTCTTAAGTTCATCAAATTTTATTTTCATTAAATTATTTTTGTTGAAGGAAGGAATTTAAACCATGAATTGAATTAAATTTTTTTTGGATAATTCTAGACTAAAACAGAATTGAACTTGTAACCCTTGTAAATTCCTTCCATCAATAAAAATAAATTAATGAAAATTCAATTATTTCAATTAAAAACCAACACTTCAATTAAAAATCACAATTGTTATAAAATAGCTATGGCACAAGCTCCACATGTTACTATTTGTCCTTCAAGTTGTACAAAGAAAGGTCAACTAGAAAAAGACAAAAACAAAACATAAAAAATAAACGTACTTAAGTTTTCAAGACAAAGTCTTGACAAAAAGTACGAAAAGACAAGAAGTAAGGAAAAAACATGTAAATAAGAATTGAAAATTGATAATCAATTACAGATTGATATTTGACTATAGACTGGCAGGCGCCGCTGAGGCGCAAACGGTAGAAAGAGAAGAATTCTGAGGATGGGAATGTGGTAATTCTCGAAATATTTAAATTCGACCCGAGTTCAATCACGTGTTCAGCTAGGAATAATCAAAAAAAAAATTAATTAATTTTATGTTGTAAATTCCGTCCTTTAATAAAAATAATTTAATGAAAATTAAAATTGATGAACTTAAGCCTAATTAAAATTTCAAAAAAACTTCAATCAAAAACAAACAGTTCAATTAAAAATCAAAATTGTTATAAATTGTTTTGTTTAAAATTTTGGGCTTTTTACTTAAAAAATATATATATATATTATCCCGTTTTTAAGGTTTTAGTAATTAGATGTACTAACGCCGTAATTTTTCAAATGGATTTACCCGTTTAGTATCCCACGAGTTGGCACCATTGGATAGCAGTTGTTGTCGTCATAGAACAGAATTTTTCGTGTATGAATACTAAAAACACACATTTTTAATATTTTTCATGAATGGGAAATCTGAAATTTGCTATTTGTTTTTAATTCAAGAATAAAAAAATATTTTGCTTTTGTTTATTCATATATGAGATGTTTTCGTTTATATGATAAATGAAAACATCGGAGAAACTAAATTATCTCATACATGAACCAACAAAAGCCAAATACTTTGTTATCCTTCTTATTTATGAATGAAATAGCAGCAAACTTTTAACATGTTCATACACACTAATGAAAGAACGATGAGTAAAAGTTTCGATACTCTGATTTTTTAGACGACCAAATATATAATTTTCATTCAAAAGCAAATTTCGATCTACCAAAGTAAATACCATTTGTTTTAAGGATTGATGTTTGACTATTGACGTCATCCGGCTTCAATAGCCGAGTGAGTAAAACGGCAAACCCCACTGACGAGATTGTGTGGTTACAATCGAAACTAGTATGGGCAACCTGTCCGCAAAAGCCTGGGCTCAAATCTCAGCGCAGTCAAGAATGAAAAATTATCAATTAATTTTAATTAATTTCATGTTCTAAAATTCCTGTCTTCATAAAAATAATTTAATGAAAATTAAATTCAATGAATTTAAGCCTAATTAAAAATATCTAAATTTGGATTCAAAACCATTAACAGTTCAATAAAATAACCACAATACTAATTATTGTTAACAGCTAAGGCACGAACTATGTTTACATTTGTCCTTCAAGTTGTGCTGAAAAAGGTCAACAAGAAAAAAGAAAGACAAAAACATGAAAAACAAAAATGTACTTTGGATTTCAAGAAGAATTCTTGACAAAAAGTACGAAAAAATAGAAGTTAGGAAGAACATGTAAATCAATTAAAATAGATAATCATTCATTCAAAAGCAAATTTCGATCTACCAAAGTGAAATACCATTTGGTTTAAGGATTGATGTTTGACTATTGACGTCATCCGGCTTCAATAGCCGAGTGAGTAAAACGGCAAACCGCACTGACGAAATTGTGTGGTTACAATCGAAACTAGTATGGGCAACCTGTCCGTGAAAGCCTGGGTTCAAATCTCAGCGCAGTCAAGAATGAAAAATTATCAATAAATTTTAATTAATTTCATGTTCTAAAATTCCTGTCTTCATAAAAATAATTTAATGAAAATTAAATTCAATGAACTTAAGCCTAATTAAAAATATCTAAATTTGGATTAAAAACCATTAACAGTTCAATAAATTACCACAATACTTATATTTTCATTAAACTCTTAAATGCTGTAAGGTATCATATGATCGGATTTGATTGACTCAAATTTCTTACTTATTTTTACTTACTTGTTTCCACTAATTTTTTTACTTTTGCTTTAAAGAAGGCCAACCAAAAATTCTTACCTTTTAACAAACATTTAAATGGAGAAATTGAATTTCTTTTGACTGAAGTTGTAAAGGCTTCATGCACAATATTTGGGCGATGATATGGGCAGGGAGTTTATGCACTTATTTTCCTTTTTGCCAGCATATAATTATTAGGTTTCAACAAAATTTAAGGAATTTTATAATTTTTCAATGCGAATGAGGATTTTTGTGTAAGTGTTTAAAATTTTGTAATTAATATACATTGAAAAGATTTTTGTTTATTTTTTTAGGCATTTAAAATTAAGTGATTCTTTATTCATGAACTTTAAGCCCATAATATTTATTTTCTACGTTTATTTACATTTTTTTATTGCTGAGATACAGTGGGGCGTTTTTGTGTTGACGTGTGTATAAACATTTAATTTTTCATGTATGTATTTTTGCTTGTGTACAAATTTTTTTGAGATTCAAGTAGTTAATTCATGAAAAATTTATTTTAACTCTTTTACACAAGGAAAACATTAACCCTTTATCAATATGTTTTGAAAAAAATATATATATAATTTCGCAATACACACTTTTAAATAGCTGAAAATTAAGAAATTACAGTAGAACTTATAAATTTATAAAAAAAAACTGTTAATCAAATATCTTAACACAACTGTTATTTTATTTTCAATTTAATCCTTCTTGCAACTTCTTGTGTCTGTTCAACGAAGATTTAACACAGCCTGATGAAAAAGTGCTAAGTTTTTTGTACATCTTGACCTAAATTTCTACAGTTTATGAATTATAATGAATTCATTAAAAAAAAGCAATAAATGAGATAAATGGGATAAATGAGAAATCAAAAAAAAAATTGACTTTAATTAAGGATTTTATTGAAACGAAATTTAATTATTTACAATAATTTCATGAACAGGGAAACAACAACTCAAAAAAAAAAATATATTCGGCTTTGCTGAATCTTTGATACCCTCCACCGAGTGTTTAAATATCCTCCTAACATATTTTAACTCTATGGGATCTATGATAAATTATGAACCCCCAGTATTAAGCTTTGTTGCGGTTTAAGTCGTTTCTGTTTAATTCCGAGGGTACTCTTTATATGTTAAGTTATGGGTCGACTATCAAAATATTTAATGATTTTATTTCCAGTCATATAAAACTTAGTTGGACCTAATTTCAATAAAATGTCATGATCAGTTTTAGGCATATTAAAGTGATTTTCAGAAGGGAATTTAATGTTTGACTTTTGGTAAATTATGGACCAACTATTGCAAATTAGACCAAATTAAAATACAATAAAAAAAATTGTTTGTGTCTTCTGCGTTTAAAAGTGTTTTCTGAGGGCCGCTTTATATAAGGCCTATTGTAAATTATGAACCGATCGTCCCGAAATTGGATGATATGATTATTAATCTTTTGGAACTATGGCAGACACAAGTTAACTGAAATAGCGTTATTCGTTAGGGTTTTAGACGGACATAAGTGTTTTCCGTGAATGAGCTTTATATGGGACCAATAATAAATTATGGACCAATCTTTACGAAATTTATTTGTATTTCGCCACCAGTTTTTGTTGGTTTTTCTAACAAAAATATTTTTTTTAGGAAGGCTGTTCCATATTTGGATCCATAACTGGAGTATAGAGGGTATAAAAATAATAATAAATTATGTCCTAATTGATTGAAAATTTAATCCAGCTTATTCATTACTGGATTTAATTGAAAAAATTTTGGTGAACATTTTTTCTGTGTACATTTTCCAAAAATGCTAAATAAAATGCCAATTGCTAAATGGAAATTATGCAGCTAAATAAAAAATTGTAATGCCTTAAGCTGCAAAAATGCAAAACTGGCCACACTGTTCCTGATGATTTTTCCTAAGCAACTAGCGAAATGAGCATAGGAACTAGCTTATCCCCCAACAATAATTTTAGTGCATTTATCAAAGAATAAATATTGGGAACTTAGCACATCATAATAATTAAATAAACAAATAAAGATTCGATAAACATTTTGTTTGATTTATTCAAATTTATTTTAACCAATCAAGTAAACATTTTGTTAAAAAAAATTATTTTGGGCAACAACTATTTTTATTGACTCAATAAACGTGGTCGTTGTGGTGTTCCGCTTTTGTGTTTTTCTGCGTGATTTTCAAGTGCCGAAATCACACTGAAAAACAAAAAACGGTGTGATTTTAAAAGCACCTGACTTTTGGTTTTTGATAGAAAATTAAGTGATCACAGATTTTTACAATTTTCGCTTTAGTTACAAATTTTATATTCGTTAAACCGCTCCGGGCCGGAAAGCAGCTCGCGCTTCATTGTCATTTTCATTTATAGGGCAATCAGGCTGTCGTTGTTTGTTTGCCTTCGTAAATTTGGCGTTTACTTTGCACTGGCCAATAGTTCGGCTTCGAATAACTACACCGTGATACGGCATTCAAGCTACTAACTTTAACTTTTATCTCTTAAAAAGGCTGATTTGAAAAGTTCTTAAAAGTTCGATAACTTGTCGAGAAGTCTCATCAGGCTTACGTCTTAATTTATGATGGATATACGAAAATTTCGAGGCCAAGTTATTCCTCTGCAGTTGCTACGCTGTTATAGGGTATCTTAAAAATAAACCAAAACCAAAAAACTTTATAAAATAAATTAAATTTTCATTTAATTATTTTTAATGAAGAAAATAATTTACAACATGATATGAATTAACATTTTATTGATAATCTTTCATTATTGACTGAAGTTGGTATTGCACCCACGGGCATATTTTGATAGTAACCGCACTATCTCTTCAGAAATCTTTGTCGCTTAACAGTCACCGTTAAACAGCTAAGGCATACGCTCTATATTTACGTTTGTCCTTCAAGTTTTACTGAAAAGGTCATCGAAAAAAGAAAGACAGAAAAGAAATACATACATAAAAAACAACACAAAAGTATGAAAAAACAGAAGTAAAGGAAAAAACATGAAAATCAAATTAAAATAGACAATCATTCACGACAACAAATTTCGATCCACCAAGTAAAATACAATTTGGCTAGAAGATTGATGTTTGACTATTGACTGCCAGCCTTCGCCAATGGCGCTGTGTGTTAACCGGAAAAGATTTCTGAAGAGATAGTGTGGTTACTATCGAAATTTATCAAATCAACCTGTCCGCAAGTTCGATCGATGGAGCAGTCAAGAATGAACAATTATCAATAATATTTTAAATAATTTCCTGTTGTAAAATTCTTTTCTTCATTAACGGCCAATTTCCCGAGTTCAGTTATAATTAACTATTAGTTATAACTGTCAAAAACATATTGTTATCTGAAAATTAATGTTATAGTGTTTTTTTTATAGAAAGAGCGGGGAGATTCCTCCCAACGGAGACGGTACCGCGACCAAGCCAGGTCTATTGTACCCACCCCCCCTTAGTTAGCCAAAAGACCCTCTGCCGACCAGAGGAATTCAAGAAGGAATTTTGCCGGTGTTGCACCGATTTGGGACGCGCCTATCGCGCCGTGCCCCAAGTGTCTCCTTCTGGTCCATGCCAGCGCCGGGCAGTCACACAGTAAATGCCCTGTGGTCTCGTCCTCCTCACGACACAGTCTGCATTCTTGATCCTCTGTTAGACCCATCCGAAACAGGTGGTACTTGACCGTATGGTGACCTGTCAGATAAGCCACCAACAGTCGTAGTTCCCGTCTATTGAGACAACTCGTCTCCATTGTACTCCCGGGAAATATCAGTTCCTTCGCCTGACACATTCCCGGGAGCGATAGCCAGTATCTCCTGTGCTCACTGAGAGCCCATTCCTTCAGTAGGGACTGGGTAGTGGCCCAACTAAACCCACAAAAGGGTTCGAGCCCACCATTTGGGTGTTTGCTCCAGCCCTAGCCAGCTCATCAGCCCTATCGCTTCCCGGAACCCCTGAGTGTCCCGACACCCAACAGAGTATCACTCTGTTCCTTGAGCACAGATCCTGTAGCCTTCACCGCCATTCCGCCACCAACTTCGAGGACAACTTCCAGGAAGAGAGTGCCTTAATCAGGGTTACCGCTAGGAATTTTTGAAAAGTCGCACAAAAGGTCGTTCCATAAAAATAAAGTCGCACAAAAAAGTCGTTTGAGAAAATAAAAGTCGAACATCTTTTTTTTAACGTTTTTTTTTTTAATAAAAAGCATAAAAAAAAACAAAAAAAAATTAAACAAAACAGTCAGTTTCACTTTTTTATTTTCAGAAGCCTCTTTTGCATAAGAGTTTTCATGATATCGCTTAAAAGTCTCGCAATCTGGGCAAACTGTATATTTTTACACCCTCGCAAATGAACTGTCAAAATTTATATGAGAATTCAATAACACAAACTTCGTAAATTTGACTAACAATTAAGCTGTTCAATTGTGCATTTATACAAACAGATTTTTTTTATGATTACCGCCGTTTTCAACGAAAAATTCAACAATTAAAACAACAAATTCTTGGACTTGTCTGAGCAAATTAGTCTTTTGGCTTTATCTAGATATTTTTTAGCACGAATTTAATTTTTAGACACAAATTTCAAGTATATATATATATTTTTTTTTTTAATTTTATTATTTAATTTTTTTTTTTTTTGATTGGCGTTTCTTAAATATTGACATTAATTGTAAAAAGTTACACAATAGTTAAAAACGCGATTCTTGAAATGAGTCTCGCAAGTTTGTCCATGAAACCCCTTATTATTACTGTGTTTTTTTTTTTTTTGTTTTTCCATGTCTCTGAAGATGATTGTTTTGGTTCACTAAAAGCTGTTTACAAACACTGCAAAAAAGCCGCTTTGACTCCATGTCTTGCTTCAGCCCAGTCTCTCGAATACCTTCAGCGATGTTAACGTTATCCGTCTCAGACTCCGTGGTTTTCTCTGCCTCTGATTGCGTATTTCTAGCTCATTTTATTTTTCGTTTTCAAATTTCCTTTTCTTTTTAACAAGAAATCCTTTTTTAAAGAAAAAAAATAAATAATTATTTTTTAAGTTAAAGCAAAATATTCTCATGTTCGTACATGCCTGCCCATGTTTTATGAAAACTTCATCTTTCATTGACTCGGTGGCTAAAAATTATTTTGTAAAATAAACACTGCAATTTTTTAAAAAGGTCAAATTGCGACTTTAGTCGGGCAAACGGTAACGCTGCCCTTAATGGCCGCTTGGCTATCAAAAATTATTGTTAGTTTTAAAGCTATAGTTAGTTTTAACTAAACTTGATGAAATTGGCCGTAAAAATAATTTAATGAAAATTAATTTGATGAACTTAAGCCCGATTATAATATAAAAATTTGGATACAAAACCATTAACAGTACCCATGTTTTGTAACTTTGGGAAGAACTTTTCGCATCGAAAAGATGTTAAACAAAATATTCCATCGTTTCTCGAAAAGTTAGAAAAAAGTTTGTCTGTAACTCATGCAGAAAACTATCAAAATATATAACGTCGTTACGTTATAAATGTCAGAATATTTTATTCAAAGCCGATGTGAAATAGCAGACGTTGAGAAGCCAATAACACAGGTCGATGACGGCAACCAAAATTTACTAATAAATAACATTTTCAACGGCGGGAAAAATACAAACGCTTGCTATACCAAATAATGTAAAGAGCGACTTTAATGTTTCTGGTTTAAAATTAAGCTTTGAAAACGTTCGTATATTTTTCAAAAATGTTAAAAACAAAATAATTAAACAATAAAAATATCTGGCAAGAACAAAATACTTATCTCTTCCGTGTTATTATTCATTGCATTTTGCATTTCTAATATATATATTAATATTGAAATTGCTTCTCATCCCGTTTTAATAAGTGGGTTTATTTGACTGTTCGAAGCGGGAGTTTTCTCACAAAAATTTTACGGACACCTTTTTCTGTAAATTGGCGAGTAATTTCCTTACGCGACAGCAATTACGCACCAAAAATGTAACAGATGCAGTTAAGGGAGAAAAACAGCTGTTTGTTTCAACTAATGAAATTTTTGTTTAATTTCTCACAATTCAATCGAAAAGTTTCTCGACGCGGGAGTTACAGAACATGGGCACAGTTCAATAAAATAACCATATTATTGAAAAATAGCAATTTTTTCAAGAATATCGAAAAATCGAGAAAAAGCATCTTATTTGCAAAACCGCTTTTAATTTTAAAATAAATGGAATTAATAAAAGGCAATCAATTGGAGCTAGACCGATTTTTATCCATTTTCCTCCTAGGTCATTCCATTGGGACCCAGTCATTATAAAACATTATTTTGGGAGACTTTAATTCAGGGTAGGTGAAATAATTGATCAAGTTAAACCAATAAACAACTTTGTAGCCCCGGTTCGGTTACCCTTATCATTTTTCTATTTATGGGAAAAATGATAAGGGTCTTCTCCCTGGGTTCTCTATTGTGAGTCGTTTCATATTTTTAAAAGACAGATGGATGGATGGTATGTTATAAAAATTGATCGCATAAAATAAATTAACATGTTTTATGTGCCAAAAAAGAGACGAGTCTTATACATCAGCTCTTATTTTTTTTTTTCGAAAAATTTAATTTTTTATCATTAAATACATGACTTTTTGTGAATATCTTAATCCACCGAAACTTTTCCATAAAATACCATTACGTGAACTTATATTCTGCAAATAGTGTCCAGTAGGTTGGCTTGAATTAAAAAAGATATTCATTAGTAAAAGTAACGACTATCAATTAGATTTTTCAACTTACACATATGTGCAATAATTATACCACCAACCGGTTTGACGTTCAACTGCGCAACTGCCTTTTGGCCAGTCATCGTTATCCTTATCGATTGTGCTAAATTTTGAACCAACATTGTAAACCAAATAATCCTCACCCATGCCATAATGTTTGCCTGCAGATTTAAGTTCATACAAATCAGTGGCATTTCCTACTTCAAAATTATCGTAGAGCGCGAAATTGGACTCTCCTTCAAAATTTTTCATGTAAACATAAAGTTGCTGCCGCCCATTGTTATTAGTAAGAGCATGTAAATTGTCTAAACCAATCCAATATTCTCCATCAACTTTACCAAATCCATTTACATAATCCGACCAAAGACGAGCAAAATTTTCCGAACCATCTTGACGTCGCAAAATGTGCATCCATCCACCTTGATTGGTCTCTTCATCGCAATAGACCATTATTTGTTTCGTTTTATTACCAGGAATAAATATTTTATAGTAACCACTCTTTTGGGTACATTTAGTAGCCGATTTGCAGTCAACTGGAGCGGGATCTTGGTAACAGTGTTTTTTAAATTCTGGCAGCCTATCGACACGTTCATCAAACAGACGTTTGTGCCAATAATTTTCTTTAGCTTTTTCATCATCCAAAATACTGGAAAAATCTAAACGTTTATTATTGCTTTACATACGTAACTTTCTAAAGTACTTACCGTTTGTTTATTGAATTTATTTGTTGCTGTAGATCATCATTTGTTTTCTCAGATTTATCGAATTTATTGGCAAGTTCTATATATTTTTCTTCCAGTGCAAGATGTTTTTCTTTAAGGCTGAATTAAATATAAATATTAATAGCATCTGGGAATTATTTATTTTTCATAAGTAACTTTATTATATTCAACATTTTTTATTTTTCGAATTTATTCTATGAGCTAAATTTCCGTTATATATTTTATAAAGCTTGTTTGTAATAGGTATATTCCTTCAATTTTTAGGAATTACTATATACACTACCAGCCTATTATCTTGTATCTTCTTCTTATATTTTACCTTAGCTATCCTTTGGATAGCAATGAAGTATATAAGACACCCGCTGACACAAATAATGCTGACGAAGGACGTAGCGGGCCAGAAAAAGGATTACATTCTGCTGGTGTCTAATAATTGTAAATTCTTCTGTAACAATATACTTCATTGCTATATATAGACAAGATAATAGGCTGGTAGTGTATATAGTCATTCCTTAAAGTTGAAGGAATAGAACTATTACAAAAAAGCCTTATAAAATACATGCCTGAAATTAAGCTCATAGAATAAATTCGAAGAAAAAAATTTTTTTATATAAATATTAATAATAAAAATATAGTCCATATTAAAGTTAATGGCATTCTTAGACGAGTTAGTGGCATCTTTAGACAATTAAATGAACACAAAACAAGTAAAAGTGCTATTTTCGGCTGTGCCGAGTCTTTGATACCCTCCACCTAGAGAAAGAATATTTCAGAGTCAATAAAAATATTTGTGCTATTAATTAAAAAAATAATTGAATTTTCGCCAGTAAGCAAATTAACAGTATCAATTAAACGTTTAATTCGTTTGATTAACCGTTTAATTTACTTGATTAAATTTTTAATTAACACTGATTTTATTTTTGTTTAATGCTTTAATTGGTGAACAACTTTGCAGAATTTTTTCTGTGAATGGTAATTATAAGCCGATCTTCTCAAAATTTGCAGTATAATTTTTAGTAAAAACAAGTTAGAGTGCTATATTCGGCTGCACCGAATCGTTGATACCCTCCACCGACAGCACTAGGCTCTATACGATAAATACATAAGTATATATTATTAACTAAGCTTCACAACAACGAACGTCAGCAATTGGTTGCGGTTTAGACCTATATTAAATTTTTGATCGACAATAAGAACGTTTTATGCGTTTCTTGTTAGATCTTTCAACTGGCTTGAGTAAAATGTCATGATTCGTAACCGTTTTAGCTGAACTAAAATGATTTTTAGGAGCGTTATTTGTATTGGAACTATGGTAAATTATGGACCAATCAACCCAAAATTCTGAAGACTGATTTGTGGTATTACAAAAAATTAATTAGAATAAATTTGAATACAGCAGTGCAATTAGTTTTAGCGTTAACAGTGATTTTCAAAAAATTGCATGATATTTTTTCAGGTTATATGAATCTAAGTTCGAAAAAATTTTACCGCAATATGTATATCCATTATGATTTAAGGCGAATTAAATTATTTTCCCAAAGTGGGCTTTATTTCGTTTTAGGCGTACTAAACTGTTTTCCGGGAGTAGGGTTTATATGGGACCTAGTGTAAATTATGAACCGATTTTCAAAAATTGTTACAGTGTGGTTTCTGGTTCTATAAAACTGTTACGTACCAAATTTTTGTATGATAGCGTTATTTGTTACGGTGTTAGGAGTACTAAAATCTGTTCCGGGAGTAGGGTTTATATAGGGCCTATTGTAAATTATGGACCGCTTTTCAAAAAATTTTACAGTGGTACTATAAGATTGTGACGTACCAAATTTTAGTATGATAGCGTTATTTATTACGGTTTTAGGCGTACTAAACTGTTTTCTGCGAGTAGGGTTTATATGGGGCCTATGGTCAATCATGGACTGATCTTCACGAAATTTAAGAGTATGATTTCCAGTTATGCACAGCAAATTCGCGCAAAATTTATTTTATTCCGTGAATCATTCCACCATTTATATTGGTTTTTGTATCAAACTTATCAATTTTCTTAGGGTGGTGGTTCCACATTTTGATTCATAGTTTTGATCCTACTGAGCCGATGTGGCTGGATTTCAATCCCAAGCTGCTTAGGATAACTACAAGCCATTTTAGACCAAGTTTGTTCTTTTCTTTTGCGTTTTCGAAAGTGAGCGTGTTTTCAACAGACGGACAGATGGACATGGCTAAATCGACTTACAAGTACTCAAGGAGCCAGTATATATATATTCTTCATGGGGTCTTAGACGTATTATAAAAAAGCTTCACACGGAATGAAATACTTAGTATACCCTCGTTCACTACTATTGGTGGAGGGTATAATAAATGTTAAGCTCGGTGCATTTTTCCATGCGTTTTTGTCTCCATTTAGCTGCGTTTTGAAATTTCAAAGTTGACAACGCTGACAATTAACTCTGAGTCTTAACATGTAAAACAATTGAAAATGGATAATCATTCAAAACAACAACAATTCGATCCACCAGGAAAAATACAATTTGGTTTGAAGATTGATATTTGACTATTGACTGCCAGCCGTCGTCAATGTCAGTAAGTGTTAAACGGCAAAGAGTTATGAAGAGATAGTGTGGTTACTATCGAAACATGTCAAATCAACCTGTCCATGTGTTCAATACCGCCATCAGTCAAGAATGAAAAATTATGAATAAATTTTAATTCACTTCATGTTCTAAATTTCTTTGTTCATTAAAAATAATTTAATGAAAATTAAATTTGATGAACTTAAGCCTGATTAAAATATAAAAATTTGGTTGGCTGCTTTTGATAAAAAAGAATGGCAATTTAGCCATTTTTTGTTCAATCTAGCGGTTTAATCTCCATTTCTATTATGTTTCTATTATGTGCGTTTTTTTAAACAAGAAAGTTAACACTACTCTTTGTGACACAAGGTTAACGTTCTTGTTAAGGTATGGCATACCAGCGTAAAATCTAAGCAGAAGAAAACGTGTTTAATAATAAAATACCTTTTCTCCGACTCTTTGACCGCATTTAATTCGCTCAGTAATGTTGAGTACTTAATTTTTAATTCGGATATTTCATGCTCTAAAATTGTTTTAAATAAAATTACTGGAAAATATATTTTATAGTGTTACCCAATACATACTTTGGTCTAATATTAACTGATTTGTCTCAATATTTTCCTCTTGTTGTTCAAAGTTGCTTCTACAAAAAAAAAAATTTATTTTTGTTTTTATTTTTTTTCTCACACAATTATTATTAAAATTTATGAATTTTTTACTTATCTGGAATGGTATCTATACGAATCTTTAAATCATCTAATGATTTCTTAACAACAGCAAAATTTTCAAAAATATGAATGAATTTATTATCTATAAGGGCACAATTACTGTTGGGATTTCTGTAAAAGTCAATTTGATTTTTTTAAACAAATTTATCATGGATGTTAAAATTAATAATCACTGTTCATTTAAAGCATCCAAGCGCACTTTTAAAATATCCACGGATTTTTTAACACTTTCCATTTGAACGAAAAAATTCAAATACATTTCCTCTACTTCACGCAATTCGGAGCTCTATAGGAGAATTTGTTTTAAAGAAAATAATAAGTATTTTGGAATATTATTGCATTTTTGAATAATTCTTACAACACGTAGGATGATTGAAATAATAAAAATTAAATGTTTTATATACATTGCAATAACCAACTGGTTAAAGTGAATTTAAAATTTAAACTGGCATTTTTCCGTGATGAAATTGATAACAATTTGAAACAAGAGATAAATGATTCGTGCTCGGCATATTTTAATTTAAAATAAAATTAATGTACCTACCACTTTAAGAGAAAATAATTCCTAATAAATTTAAACGTTAATGAAGAATAGTCCATAGCCCTTAAACAAATTTTTCAATACGATGTTTGGTTGATAACTCATAAGTTCTGTATTTGGAACCTACTGGTAAAGATGCCGGACCTAGAAAACACCACGAGTATATGCAAAAACGATTTAAGTTCTTTAGGTTAGGTTAGGTAAGGCTTAATTCCCTTTTTTTATAATTGATAAAAATATATTATAAAAAAAAGAGAATTAAGCACAATAAATAAAATCTTTTAATGAAAAAAATTATGTATCCCAAAAACAACTTTTTTGATAATAAATTTTTGCAAGTGCACGTACATAAAAAACTGAACAGGCAAATTGTTTTTATTTTGATTTCTTGCGAAAACAATAAAAGCAATTTATGTTTGTTTTTTCTTTACCCACTTATAACTAAAATTAATGTTGGGAGAATTCCAACTAATTGTGGTGGGGAATGTAAGAATAGATAAACTCACTGTTTTATTGTTGGTATTTTGCTTAAGCTTTGATATCGTTGCAAACAAGACGTTTTGAATGTAGGTAATTCTCGTTCCCTCTGTAGTCCAGTTTGCTGAAAGCTTTGGCTTTTCTAAAATTATTTAGGAGAACGTTTCCTGATGATCTGGCCTAAGCAACCAGTGAAATGCGCATAGGAACAGCTTATCCTCCAACAATAAATTTCAGTATTTTTATCAATTATAAAAAAAGGGAATTAAGCACAATAAATAAAATCTTTTAATGAAAAAAATTATGTAATCCCAAAAAAAAATTTTTTGATAATAAATATTCTAAAAAAATCAGCTTGGTATTAAAAGTTTTACAGGAGTGTGCTGGAAGTCGAAAACGAAAAACGCAAGAACTTGGAAGTTCTTTTTAATACACTTTGTACCTATTTCTTATAATTATTGTTACACTATTATGTTTAATACACTCAAAATATTATGTACCTAAATTCCACAGAAAATTTCTTTTAAAAAACTAAAAATTTATTTAGAAAACGGATCATTTACATTTCATTTAAAAAAAAAATATATTGTACATACATTTTTGAATTTTTTTTTATTTAACACCATATTCCGTAAAATTTTAAAGTTGTTGCTTATAAACAATATAATTTAACCGGCAAAAAATCAAACTATATAACAATATAAGTACGGAAAAACATTATTTTTTGGAAGTTTGTTTTTGAATAACAAACATAAATGTAAAAAAAAAAGTTTTTCGTAAAATAGATATGTTTGTATATTTGTATTCAATTTTAAAAGTACGAAAAACTAATTTAATAACCCACAATCACTTACTACCCGTTCGCCGATATCGAACGTTAACGTTCGGATAGTAAATAACATTTAAAACAAAAACAAAATTTCAAAAATTGTTTTTGTTTTAAATGTAATTTTCTATGCGAACGTTAATGTGCGATATCGGCGAACGGGCAGTTAATGTAATAATTTTATGAGTGTAGAGTAATATGTGTAAAATATTTGTCAAAAAATTATTTTATTACAGAAATCTTACTATAAACGAATTTTAACTTTCTCGGGTTTTAAGTCTTCGAATTCCAGCACATCCCTGTTAATCCCATAAAACAACAAATTAATAAAGTAGTTTTTTAGGCTTTTTTAGGCCAAAAAAGTACTACGGGCCAGTTTTTGACTTCGTATTTAAATATTATTTATCTATAAATTCTATTTATATACGAAATTTAGTTTTTCCGTATTTTTTTATGATACTTAAATAGCTGACGTTGCCGATTTCAAGTCTATTTAAAAAAAAATCAACAAGCAAAGCAAAAAACAGTCAGCTGTTTCTTTGAGGCCACCTTGTAAATAAATACACTTAAGAAGTTTCTATAGGTGCGTTTGAGTACTTTTACAGTAAAATGCAGTAAAAGAGTAATTACTGAGTTAACTGGGAAATTACTCTCAAAAAATTTTTACATTTTTTTTACTACTTAACTCGTTTTCTTATCGGTATTCGATAAAATCCTTTTTATAACAGGAACAGTTAAGGAAAATACAAAGAAATTATTTTAGTTATCTTTTTTTTATTTAATTTGATTTTGCTTATATGTGTCTGGGTTAATTTATTCAAAAGAACATGAATAATTTTTTTTTTTTTTGCTATTGATTACTTAAAACACACGTTCAGTTCTAAGTACCCAAATACTGCACACTTTTAAACTTCTTAAAAAATTAACATAACAAAAAAAGTTTAGAAAATTGGTGTTTAGCCATATAAATGCTTTTAACGTGCATAATTAATTAATATTTATTTAATTTATGTTTTGGTTTAATTTTTTTATTTCAACTCTTCTTTTTTTGACCATTTTTTTAAAATTTTTATGCTTTTTGTTTGTTAACTTTTGAATGTTTACCTTTGAAACATAGGTTTTTTTTTTTTGTTTTACTAAATTTTGTGCTCTCGTTTACTGTATTTTGTGAACGCGAACGCAATATAGTAAAATGCAGTAAAAATCAGTAAAAAAAAAATAGTAAAAACTTTTGTGTTCTCGAACGCACCTTATATTTTGGTTAAACAGCTGTTTTATGATATTTTTTTATATTTAGTAGTGCTACCATACTTTTATCTTAATAGCACAAGTTTAATCAAATAGCACTGAAAAACTGGAACTGTATTTAAATACAACTTTAATTTAAATAAAAACTTCACTACAAGAAGACTACCGGCCATTTTACTAGTTAGATGGCCAGTAGTGCTCACTGATATATTGGTTATAGTTTCTACTAGTTTATTAAAAGCAAAATGAAAAAACTGACCGAAACCTTGTGTACATGTGATTTTGCTTCTCTCTCTCTAACTCATTATGTCTCTCTCTCTCTCTCTCTCTGACTTAATTATTAAAATGCTGATAGCTTAGACATTTCTAAAATTATTTAGGATAACGTTTTCTGATGATCTGGCCTAAGCAACCAGTGAAATGCGCATAGGAGCAGCTTATCCTCTTACATTAAATTTCAGTATTTTTTTTTATCAATTATAAAAAGATGTGAATTAAGCGCAATAAATAAAATCTTTTAATGGAAAAAAATTATGTAATCCCAAAAACAACTTTTTTGATAATAAATTCAAAGTAAAATTGTTGCAAGCGTGTTAGTAAAAAAAATTTTTTTTTAGTTTTGATTATTCATTTCTTGTAGGGTTACTAAACGTATTTTAATACGTAGTCAAAATCTGGCTATTAGAATTACAAAAAAATTGTTAGATTTTTTTCATATTTTCTTTATAGAAAGTTTTAAAAAAATAAAAAAAAAGTTTCGTTTCAAAAAAATTGGTTTTTCTGTAAAGTCCAGGGGTTTCAGAAATGAGCTATTTTAATAAAAATTTCAAATGTAAGAACACATAGAAGATAAGATCTGTAGAGACATTTTTATCGTCCCTATTTGGCTAAGTAAGCTATGGCCTGCTACAGATAACTATTCTACGTACATATATCGTTCTAAAATTATGTACAAATTTTTGTTTTAGAAACTCCAACTTTACCGCAAAATTTTGTTTTATTTTGTTTTATTTTTTCATAGCTTCGACATAGGTCTAGTATATGTGACAAGCCTTCACATAAAATGTATTCCCCTACTATTTTATATTGGTGTATAAAAGTTGAAACACTGACCCCTAGACGATAATAGTAAAAGTATTTTAGTTGAAAACACAACAGTGGTGAATTTGATAGCAACACAGAAGAGTGCAAGTATAGCAAGAGAGATAATAAGAATTGAAATCGAACTGATAAGTGGAGAATCATTAATTAAATATACAGTAACAAAAAACAATCGCATAAAGAAATAATATGGAAACAGAGTTGTTAAAGAACCAGTTCTTCGAATTAGTTTAAGCTGTAAACGAAATAATTAATAAATAAAAAATAACAAATAAGGGGGGATAAAGCTGATCAGGAATATGAGCGATTGTTTTATACTTTTCACTACTTTCAAGTACCAAGGTGACTAAAAAGCGTATAGAATGAAAGTTGGATATATGTAGTCAGAAATATACGGTTAATTCAGGACAATTTAATAATTATAATAGAAATTACATCTGCCAACTTATCCTAAATTTTTACTTTTTAATGCACTCATAAAATTATTACAATAACTGATTGTAGGTTATCAAATTCGTTTTCCATACTGTTAAAATTTAATGAAAATATAGTTATTTTACGAATCCATTTATTTTTTAAATTTTATGTTTGTTATTCAAAAAACAAACTACCAAAAAATACTGTTTTTCCGCACTAAAATTGTGTAGTTTGTTTTTTTTTTTTTTTTTTGTCAGTTAAATTATATTTTTTAAAGCAATAACAGTTAAATTTCACGGAATATTCTGTTAAAAAAAAATAAATTCAAAAATTAATGTAAAATTCATTTATTTTAAATGAAATGTAAATGATACGTTTTTTAAATAAATTTTTAGGCCTTCTAGAACCTTTTATTTCGATAAGCATATGCATTTTGTTTTAGTAGAGCTTCTGTTCTGGTCAATCTCCTGTAATATTAAACTTCACATTACTAGTGAAAATATGGTATTTCGTATGCGAAATAAAATAAGGACTGATTTTCAACCATCAGTGCAAAAATAAAACAAAATATAAAATGAAAATGAAAAATTAAAAACTTATGGTACCATCCCTATAAGATTAATTCAATAAATTGATAATAAGTAGAAAAAATATCATTTAAAGAATTGGGACGTCGCTACGTTCCAATTCCCGAAGACGTCGTAAGTTGATTGTAAATTTTGTGGAAATAATCCTTTATTTATAAGATAATAAAGTGGGAAATTATTTAATAGAAAACGACGATCCGGTAAAATAATTTGATACAATGCAGCCAAACTCGAGCCATGTTGAAGGCAAAAATTTACGGATGTACTGCTAAATCTTACATTGCGCAGGCACATAAATGCTGCTAAAACGGTACAAAAATACGTAGCACATATGAGAGTAATCAAATGTGCAAAGAAACCCGTTTCATCTGTTTCAGAAAAACAGACTTTGTTACAAAATTTTTTTGCTGCAGACTCGCCATGAATAGTACCATGGATGATGGGAGCTACTTTACAATGAAAGACGCCAATTGAAACTTTTTAGACGAATTTGAAAAGAAATATATATAAAAAGGAAAAGGAACCAAGAAACCCAGACTGTTTTATCATTACAATTGAATGGATGCTATAAAAAATACACACAAAAGTGTTTCAAGGGGCTATGCGTAGGGTGCCTCAAAATATCGAGCATTTGCTGCAATAGAGTCATAACTCAAAAACCCTGATTTTTTAGCTAACGTATTTCATTATTTAATTCCCAGTGGAACATAGGGCCGCCTACTTTTTTTTTTTTTTTTTTTTTTTTTTTTTGTTGCCTTTACTAGTCCCGCAAAGCTCTATGCTTGTCTGCAGGAAAGAAACCAGAGTCTCTGGCGGGAATTTGTAAGTCAAGACGTCATATGCTAAAAAATTTAAAAATCCTCGTCTTGAGTTAGAAATGATTTTTTTTTATACATATCCCACTCGCATCCCACTAAGCGACCAGAACTACCTTAAAGGAAAAGACCTAAGCTTTCTTTTGAGCAAAAAAAAATTAAAAAAATACCCTTTTCAAAAAAAATACAAAAATTGTTTTAAATTTAAAAAAAAAAAATTTAAAAAATTTAAAAAAACAAAAAAAATTTATTGAAGGACTTATGTGATTAAGATTAAATTTTTTAGATTATTTATCTTTTTGTTTTTATTATTATTATTTTATATTAATTTAATTATTATTACAAATAAAAAAAAAATTAATTTGTCAACATCTCTATAGAAGAAGTGATTTTATTCCTGGGATTAACATATTGATGGTATTACAGTATCGACGGAATGAAATGCTAGTTAGGTATGTATGTTATATACCGTCGGAAAGCTTAATTTGTCTAGTTTCTCAGCATAAGTTTTATTTTTAAGATTTTAGAAACACTTACACACAAATAAAAAAAAAATTCAAAATAGTGCATATGCTAAAAATTGAAAAACCCTCGTCTTGAGTTAGAAATTATTTTTTTTTATACATATACCACTCGCATCCCACTAAGCGACCAAAACTACCTAAAAGGAAAATACATAAAAAAAAAAATTTTTTTTAAATATGTATACAAAAACAATATTTTTCAAAAGCTTGAAGAAATAGTTATCTTATTTGTTTGGGACAAATTTTGCTAACACCAATAGATAATAAGTAACATGGATGAGAAAGAACACCGGTTTGGCCAAAATGTCAAATTTTGACCCCCTCTACTCTTTTTTTTTTAACTTTTTGACCGATCTTGTGGAAAATTTGTGTATAAACTACTATCCAATAAGACTAACCTTGGTGCAAATTTCATCCAAATCGGAAGACATCGATTTCAAAAGTTGGGTCACTTGACATAAATCCCCCATATGTATATTAACTTTATTTAATGATTATTTAATACCTGATTAAAAATGTTTATTACTGTTAATGTGTTAGTCGATATTTTATTCCGCATAAGTTATAAAAGTGACGAAATTTTTTTTATCAGACTATATATAAAATGGGGTTAGATACCAAAAATTTTGTAGCCGTAGCTTTTTCGTTTAGTTATGAACGTGAAATATTAAATGTATTTTAGATCTCTTCCATCATTTTTGCATATTTATATCCTTATAAATCTTGTGCGCATAGTTACCAATATTAGGAAAAATTAGATCCAATTTAAAAATTGTATGCGATCTGCTTGTTTTGACACTTTTTTTTTTTTTTTTTGTTTAATGTATACACTCCTTGAAGTTCAGGCTGTGCAAAATACACGCGCATACAAATGAGAAAAAATATTCCAGCTCTGAGAATAGAATAAAATGAACCGCGGCCCCTTAAAAGCTAAAGAGACTAAGAAAACTCAACACCCAGTTGAGCGGCAACATTTGACAAGTGTAGAACTATTTATTTGACCAAAGCAAAGAAACTTTAGTTAAGAAACTTAGACCAGCAGCTAAACACCACACCGTCTAGTAAAATGGCAACTTTGATCAGAAAATTGATTAGCACTAGTAATGCTGCTAAGCCAGTAGCACCCTACAAGTAAGTTTTTATTAAACTTGGATTCCAAAAAGTATCTTAGATGAATAAAACGTAGGAAGAAGAGAAACATACAACAACAATATCAGTAGCTAGTGCAGTGGATATGAATAGCTACATTGTTGTTTTATGATTTGTAAAAATTATACTTTAAAATAAGAGTCATTTATTAGTAAACACATGTTTTATCTTGTCTCTTTTCATGGTGTTTTGTCATTACTCTTTCTTTCTTTTTTAATGGATGATCGAATTGGCTGTTCCTCACCATGTAATTCAACTCTTCTTGGCTTCGAACTTTATTCCCTTCTCTCTTCCCTTCTATGTATCATAACACTGCGATCATTTCAAAACCATTGTAATGATGTAAAGTCAAGCTGTTGTGGCAGATCGTACTGTTTATGTTTCTGGCTGTTTGGGTTTGGATAAGACAACCATGAAATTGGTGCCGGGTGGTGCTGTCGAACAAACTGAAATGGCCTTGAAAAATCTAGAAGCTGTACTTGTTGCCGCTGATTCTGGCATTGATAAGGTTATTAAAAATACCATTTTCTTAAAGGATCTTAATGATTTTGGTGCCGTCAATGAGGTTTACAAAAAAGGTAAGTTGTTCCAAAAATTAAATTCGTTATCTTGTTGTTATTTAATCAAATTCAAACAAAAAAAATTTCTTAGTTCTAATCAGTAAATAATCAATTTCTATTGTATTATTTAATAACTCTATGTATAATAGAATGTGTTGCTAAATGTTCTTATCATCTTGACATTATGGTTTTTGTTTGTTTAAAAGGTGTTTATGTGTTTTTTAAACAATGTCTAAGTTTATCACAAAAAACTCAAAACGCTCTCAAAACTTTGACACTGTTGAGATTATACGAGCTAAATTATAATATTATATTAATGCACCTCTAATTCCCCTCTTTTTCTCCATTCTTACTCTCTTATCTCTTTCTCGGCTCTTGTTTCAGTTTTCAGCAAAGATTTCCCCGCTCGTAGCTGTTTCCAAGTTGCCCGCTTGCCCATGGACGCTTCGGTCGAAATTGAATGCATTGCTATGACTGGTGATGTCAAAACTGTCCCATCAGCTTGACTAGACCGATCAAAAAGAGAAAGCTCGAAATTATAATTGTAATCCTCTGAAAAATAAAATTTTTTTTAAAAAAAAACATAAAAAAAATAATTTAAAGTAATTTATGTACATAAATAAATTCGGAAATAATTTCCTGTATTTACACCACAGCTGGAAAGTTCTTTTTTTATAAGTTTGTCATTCCGTTTTTAATTTCTTCAATATTGATCTTACACTCTATAAAGTATCTAATTATGGATCCAAATAAGTGGCGGAGTTACTTAACACAGGGTCTCCACCTGAGATAAGACATAAGATATTTATATCAGCAAACGTCAAGCTCAATAGCACAGAGTATTATCTTACGTGTGAACTCTCAAATAGTGTTAGTATTAATATTATAAGAAATGTTATGAGACAGTTGTTATAAGAAATCTTATACGATAATAAGCCACCATTATTAAAATGTGTAATTTATTAATGCAAATAGTGCTAATCTTGTTAAAAGTGTTTAAAAAAACAATATTTTGGAATAAAAAAATCAAAAAACTAAAAAAAAACTAAAAAAGAATAAAAACGATACAAGTTTACTGTATGAGAATCAGTCGATTATGAAATCTTATAAGATACGTGTTCCCCTTGTTTAATATTAAGATTAACACAAAGAAGTGGGTTTTTATCATTCTGTCGACGTTCTCCCAGATATTATATCAGATATTATCTCTGGTGGAGACCCTGTGTCAACGATGTCCGACTGTTTGTCCCTTAATTTGTCTGTCCGTGTGTATGTTGAAATGGGTTTTCTTAAGGGGTATTATGGTATTATGGGGACTATTTTGCTACTCATTTATATCACATATAATTCGGAATAGTTTGCTATTAAAATTCAACTAAGTCGGTTTACAAATCGCTGATATAAATGCAAAAAAAAAAAACAAGTACGGCAGCCTTTAAAATTCCTAATTTTTACTTCACTTTTTAAGTCTTCTTATATTATATAATTTTTATTTTTCTGTTTCACCTGAACTAAGTTTAGTATAATACTAGTATTCAAAATTATCAAAATCGGCTTATAAGTGATCTATTTTTGACCTATTATTGACAAATAACTACCTTTTTCTTCCCGAAGTAATGGTTTTGGAAGAAAATTCCTTCTGACGTATGAGCTTTAAGGATCAAATTTGACTTAGATATTATTAGTTTTTGGAAAGATTTCTAATAGAAGGATGAAGGGTATAAACAATTCGGCACCACTGAAAATAACATTTTACTTGTTTTTTTTTTTAATATAAAAATACCCTAACTCCGGGAGAAAGGGTATTTTTATTAGAGCTTGGTTAAAATATAATAGATGGATTTAGCCCATAGTATAATAATAACCAGGTATGCTCATTAGGGAGACTTGTCATTATTTACCCATGTAATGTCAAATTAATTTCAATTTTTACCCACTCGAAGCCTCTGTGAACTTGCAGACGTTGAGAACGCCAGTAACACATATTGTTAACGGCGGCCAAAATTATTAAAATTGAATAATTTTCGATGACGGCGGCGAAAATACAACCGTCGGCTAAAGCTAATAATGTAGAGTGCGACTTGAATTTTTGTTGTTTAAAAATAGCTTTGAAAACATTCGTATATGTTTCAAAAATGTTAAACGCAAAATAATTAAACAATGAAAAAATCAGTCAAAAACAAAATGCTTATCTCTTCCGTGTTATTATTCATTGCATTTTGCATATTTAATATATTTTTTAGTAGTAATATTTTTTCTTATACCGTTTTTATGCGTGAGTTAATTTGACAGTTTAAAGCGGGAACTTTCTCACAAAACACACAAGACACACTTTTTCTCTAAATTGGCGAGTGATTTCCTTACGTGACAGCTATTACTCGCTAAAAATGTTACAGACGCAGTTAAGTGAGAAAAACAGTTGTTTGTTTCAATTTATGGCTCATTTTTGTTTAATTTCGAAGCGAGAGTTACAGTATTTACTATACCATTTTGCAAATGCTACGATGTAACACCATTTGCACAAGATTGTGAATTGGGCTGTTATATTTCATAAAAATTTTGTATGAAAATTGGAGCTTAAACTAAAATTGTTTTTGCTATAAAATCGTGACCATGAGATTTTAGGAGATGATGCAAGTATTGCCAATAAATTCATTTATTGAAAAAAACGAAAATTGCAAATGATATCGCTTGACTTTTTTTTGCGGTTGACCCAATATGGGTTTTAAAATTGAGAACAAAATTTCTAATGGCTGTACCTTGTACTTGTCTGGCCCACTTTTCGATGAAAAGATAGATAAGAGTTTTAAATAGTTTTATTGGGAAAATCTCGTATAGTATAGTTAAATATACATACATATGTATGTATGTAAATATAATTTTTTAACTAAGCCCCAATTTCAGAGGAAGGGAAGCCAATTTAAGGCTCGTTTTTTTTATTTAATTATTTTTATACCCACACCACAATAGTGAAGAGGGCTTTATGCGTTCGTGTTGATTTTGCAATAACTTAAAATATTGGTCCCATACCTTGTAGTGTACCGATCAGCTTAAGTTGCATGTACACGACATGTTTTTTACATCTGACTTGTCAAATTTCCCACTGCAAAATACATACATGTCGTGTGTTACCTTTAAAACATTGCATCTGTAAAAGTCAGACGCAAAGTCATCTGACAAAATTTCAATTAGAGCGTGCTTTATTTTCTTCTGACAAACCATCTGACATCACCTGTGTCAGAAATCTATGCCGGGAAGAAACCCGCAGCGGCGGTGCATTGTTGACGGAATCATTGGCCGGCTTAAGTTAATATTATACAATACCGATAAATGTATAATAATTTCACCATTGAATGGAAATAATGTACATATATAAATAAAAATGCATCATTATAATATCCTAAATTGGTATATTCGAATTTAAAGAAATAAAAATGTTTAGATGGCTGAACTTTTTTACGGCGCAAATAAAAATTTTTGTGGCGGCAGCACGCAATTTTAAAACCAAGAACTACTTTGGGTTATTCCATAACTACAGAGAAAAAACATAGACAATGTCAGAAGCAAATTACATGTACGTTTGTGACCAAATGTTATTAACCTTCTGTAAAACAGCAATTTTGACAGATATTCACAATTACATATGACTTGAAAAATTGACAAGTCAGATGTAAAAAACATGTAGTCTACGGGCACCTTTAGAATCAGTTTTTGAATCGATCTTATGATGTCCATCCATCCTTCAGGCTCGCTGGCTGTCCGTCCATGTTCATCTTATGCGCGAGGTACAGGTCTTAATTTTGAAGACAATTTGATGCAATTTGGTACATTGATTCTAATTTTAACAAGAACTAATCCTATTTAACATGGCGAGAATCGGTTTACAAGCTCCTTTGCGGAATAGAGTCGTTGTGCCCATTACCATCTTGTTAATTTGGTATTAAAATTAAAAAGTTTGCACCGAACTTGATTATGTTGCAATCTATAAATCCTAAAAAATTCTTTTGGAATCGGTTTATATTCGAAATTATCATCCATACAAATACTACTCCCGAAAACAGCTTTTGAAGCCAAAAATTTCTTATAAATATTGGTAATTAAATTAAATTTGCCAACAATAACTTTTACGATAGTACATAGTGAGGACATAATATTGTGCTGTTGGTCAAAAATTAGCCCCTTCCTTAAGTCGCTAAAAGGCAAGCAAATCTCATAAAGATAAAGGTGTCTTAATAATATTTCGCACAAAGAACTTTTACATGAATCTTAACCTCATAACACAATATTGTTCTGGCAGGTCCATGATTTGTTAATAAATATTATGGTGTAGGGAATCATATGGTCGGGCTTGGCCGACAATACCTTCTTACTTGTTTTATCATAAAATTATATTTTACGAACTCCAACGTGGCAGTAACAGACAAAATTACATTGTCATAGAATTTTGCGGAAATTTTTTAAAAATATTTGGGGTATTCACAAGGGATTCTATCAAGTCATATCGTCATAATGTCCTAAATACTATTTACAATGGTTTAAAAAAATATTTTCATGTGTTTCAAACAAAATAAAAATTTTAATACTGTGTTCATTGATTCTTCATAACTGTATAGTGGAAATCTAAATTATAAGCGGTGTATTTCATCGATTTTTGGGCTAACATTTGAATTTCTGGATAAAATTCTCCAGAAAGTTTTTAACAATGTTTCCAAATTTCAACCTGAAATACAATTAATAGTCAATAATATACTATGTTATTATAATAACATAGTACTACCATTTTTATTTTATTTGCTATTACCGTTTGCTCTTTACATTTTTCAACCAACTGCAATAAAATATTATTTTTTTAATATCTGGTGAATCTTACAGATGATCGCATCACAAAGAGAGTTATGCTAGCTTTCCCTTTATTTGTATGTAGGTTTATGTATGTCATTAAGCAATGAACACAAATGACGCATTTCGCTTTTCAAAATAATTTTCCAATGCGCATGACGTCACAAAAGACAAAATTGTATGCTATTTTTCAAAACAAAGCACAATAGTCTATTTGTACGTCACACAAACCATTAACAATATAACGAACCTGAGTAATGCGTATACATACATATGTGTTCTAAATTCTAAACAAAAAATATTGACAGCCAGCATAACTCTATCTGCATAGCTCTCTCTGAGGTCAGTTTCACCTGTATGAATTCGCCTTGATCTTAAGGATAAATATTGTAGTTAAATTCTTTTTTCGTCGGATTCATAGCGGGTGAACTCGAGAGATAAGCTGATTATTTTTTACTCCGTGCGTTTTTATTTAATTTGTCGTGATAGTTTTTCAAAAATTAATTTATACATTGACTTTGACAAATATATATTTTTCAGAGCGAATTTGGGCGAGTTTACCTGTTTTGAATTTGCCTTGGCAGATAATAATATAACATTTTCTTATTTATATGCCTTTTTTGAAAGACTTTACTTTGAAGAACATAATTTTACATTAGCACATCCCATACAAAGCTCATCAGTCATTTGGTTTATTGCTTTATTGGTTTCTTCTAATAAAATAAGAAATGAATTTGTGGTTATATTAAAAAAAAAAATACTTTTAACGCTAATTTGCGGTTGTCTAAATTTCAAAAGATAAATTATTTAGATCTCTTATTTTGAAACATAATTAGATTGAATAGTTCAGGTGAATCAAATATTATTATTTTTATGTGTGTGTAGAAGTATACAAAAGTAAATGTACACCGAAAAAATCTATTTATCTTATTATATCTACACCCAGAAAAAAACATTTCTCTATATCGTCAACTCCAAGAAAACAATTTTTAACGAATTTTTTTAAAAATACTATGGTTAATTTAAACATATTTAGTCAATACACAAGGTATCCTAATATGTCATATTGTCAAAATGTCCTAATATTTCACAATGGTTTAAAAATATTGTTGTTGGTTTGTTAACAAAAAGTGTCTTAAATAAATAGAACGTTGCTTGCTGTGTTTATTGTGCTGTCGTAATTAATCAGAAAAGTCCAGCGCTGAGCGGCTGAGCCGTACAACAATATTTTTAAACCATTGTGAAATATTAGGACATTTTGACAATATGACATGTTAGGATACCTTGTGAATTGACCAATTATTGTCACTTATATCCATATTATGGTTTAATTAGTCCTCCGTCGGGAAGCCACAACGATATTATGGTTGCCTCCAGATGGTTTTGTTAAATATGTGCATATCTATATGAACATGAAAGTGCGTTCGTTTGCTCACAATAGACCCCTGAACAAATGAACCGATTTTCCTGAAATTTACACAGTATTTTCATTAGGAGGCTATAACTATTTTTTCAATTTTCAAGTGTGCGTGGCACTTTCCATACAAAGACAATAGAATTTTAAAGTGATAAGCTAAACTTTTTTTATTACAAAATTAAACAAATTAGCTACGAAACTCTCTCTCGTAAACTGTAGCATGAGTTATTTATTCTCAGTGTATAGTTTTGATGCTGCCAAATTTGTCTGCGGTTTTTATTTTTTTTTTTTTTTTTTTTTATTTAAAATTTAATAATGAATAAAAGTTTTGTGGCTTTAACTATAAGTTAATTTGAAATATTTACTCAGAAGTCTTTGTTGTCAAAAATGAAAAAAGTGATTATAAAATTAATGCAATTTAGAATTATATTGTTCTTTAAATTTGTATGGCTGAGCTTTCTGGCTCTCAAACTGCCAGGGCATTAATTATTTTTGCAAAACTACATTTAAGAGTCACCTGTAAAACCTCATCTGAACCCTCCTCTAAGGCTTGATATAGAAAGGAAAAACATTCAGAATCCGCTGCTGAGAATCATAGCAACTATCCACCAGTAATCATATGGAGTTTTAAATTTTACTCCACCGTCCGAATTTTACCAAGTCAAATCGAGTTATATCTGATTCTTCAGCAGACAAATAGATTAAGAGCTAGTGCATATGGTTATGTTGAAAACCGGAAAACTCTAATTCGGTACAGTTATACACCGTCAAGCCTTAAAAGATAATGACAATGACGCGCTTCCTCGCTCAGCGCAGTTTTACGAACACAAAAAAAATTATTAATTTTCTCCAATCACCAAATTTATACGAAATTCATAATATCAAGCAAACAATTTGTTGATTTTGCACCTATTACCAAAATGATTATATTGATTACTAAAAATTGTTAAATTGTAAATTTTTTTTTTTCAATAAATCATATTTTAAATTTTAATTAAAAAAATTATCAAAAACCTTTGCCATTTCAAACAATGTGTTAATTTATTTAATTTTATATTGACAATCCCCAACAACAATTCTACATGTTTAAATTATTTTATTTTAATCGAAAAAAGTCAACTTAGATTTTTTGTTATTTAATTAAAATTTTAATTGAAAATTTATTTCAAAACAACTAAATTGTTAACTAAATCAAAATAAAATTTTTAATTTTCTTTCAATTAAAAAAATAATTGATTCAATTATCTCATTAATTAAATTTAAATACATTTTGAACCATTTTTTTTTTATTGATAAAACACTTTTTTCTGTTAATAATTTAATATTTTCATGTATAAAAAGTGGTAAAAATTTTCAAGACTCTATAGTATAGAGTCTATATCAATAAAACGTATTTAAATGCACTTTTAGTTTATAATTTAAAAGCTCGATTTTTTGATGGAAAATTATTATACATCTAGCTCATATAAAATAAATTAAGGTTTAACTAAAAAATTCGATTTTTAAGAAAAAAAAACGAAAAAATTGTTGATGGAAAATAAAACCGAATAAATACTAAAATTAATCCACTTTCTTGTATGACCTTCAGTTTAACATATTAAAGCAAGTTAAGGTGGCGTTAAAACATATTTAATACACAAGGGAACAAAATTTAACTTTTTTTGTGTTGATTGGAAGTTTGATGCAACTTTTTACTTATTTGGGATCGCTGATTTCAAATCTAATATCCGTTTTTCTTCATCAGCTCGCATTTTTAATTTACAGGTACTAATCTGTACTAAAAAAAATAATTAAAAAATTTTTACCTTTAAAAATCATGAAAACTCCAAAACGGGAAAAAGTTAAAGTCTTATAACTTTTACGTAAATCCACATAACCTATGAATAAAATGAGATATAGATCAAATCGATGAACGCGTTTCGCTTTTATTCACAATGAAGTGAAGGTGCCTCATTTTTAAGTGAAGGAAGAAATGTCCATAATTAGAACAGCAGCAAACACAGACGTATTAAAAAATTTGTTTTTGTATGAAAGTCGCGATTTTTATCAGTTAAGTATTCTCAGTAAATTGTGAATAAAATCAAAAATTGTGCATCGATTACAATAAAATAAAGCTCATTTAATTTAAAATATATTAAACTAAATGATTTTAGACCAAAACTGTGATTTTTATTTATATGAATTTTTCAAAGAACAAAGAAAACATTTTTTTTTTAATGTGGCTTTTTTCAAAACTTTAACGATATCTCAGAAACTACTGGGCAAATTTAAAAGCAATGTAAACACGAATATGATGTACCCTTTTTAAATTATTCCAATATATGTAGCGAAAGTTCCATAACCCTTTTAGATTAGCATACATCGATTGCGCTGATTGTTCTTTATGTTTGTTGGTCACATTATTCCGCTTTTCGCTTAACCGTTACTTGAATTATTGCAAAATTCTCTTGGCACATTTCAGTTTTGTCAAAATGAGCCGCAGAAGTAACTTGTGTTTTTAATTACAAAAGTAATAATCGTTAACAAATAGTGAAGTGGGCATATTTTAACTGAACAAAATGGTAAATTTTAATGTTTCAAGCCAATTGAAGTCATTTGATCCAATAAAAATGCGTTTTGGCAAAAAAATTTAACGAGATGCATCAATTGTGCGTGTCCTGAAAATCCTTGAAGGATATAAAAAGGGTAAAGTCTAACCATTGATTATATTTTCATACGATATAGAGACCATATATTCCAAAAATTATGACAAAATTCCCAATAGCTTAGCGTCAGGTCTAAAAGGGTTAATTTTGGATATAACGGTATATCGCGAAAAGTCGAGCTGATAGAAAAAATTAAGTTCAGATTTGGATTCAGCGTCCCAAATAACCTCAAATGCAGCATTCAGTTCTTATTCAACAAAAACCTTATTCCCTTGTGATATTTAAACTAGTGTTTCTGTTAATAAACGATTAGGAAGCAAATTACGGTATTCGATGTCGGTCGAAATTACAATACAATTTAAATGGAAATTTCGATCATAACGAACGCTGTTATTTAGATTTTTTCCTCACCTGAAATTCCTATTTATAAAAAAAACAGGTTAATAACAGGGTTATTAAGCAAATTTTCGTAGAAAATCCGTTTTATAAACCTGTTTTATTTTTTATTACTAAGGCCGTAAGAATCTAAACTATCGAAAAATAACAGTAAACAGAATTTGCTGTCCGTCTTTCGCTTTTATTTATGTGCAACAGAAACGGCATAAGTATGGATTTTCCCTACTTTTGGTAGCAGTTATTTAAACCTTTCTTTACTATAGGTGAAAAGGTTATTACCTTTTGTGCTGGTGTTTATTCCGCCGAAAAATACTAAGGTGTACCAATCAACTCAAAATTGGTAGTCGACGATTTCCGATCGTCCATTTCTGTGTCGTGGTATTATAAAAAAATACATTTTAAAAACATGATACACAAGTATTTTTTTCCTAAAAACAAAGCCTATAGAAAATCTAGGAAATCGGTTTATAGTTTTACCTAGCCCAAATATAAATAACAATATGGAATAGTTTAGTTAGGGGTGTTGTGATTAAGGTAATGATGTCCGTTTTGAATATACATAATTTGATCAAATTTGGGCCGTATTGTTTTCCAGCCTGTTAAAATTTAAGAAATTCGGTCTAGGACTCTGCCTAGTCGCCATAAAAAATGGTTTGATTAGCATAAATGGCTCAAAAATATTAAAATCGTGACAAAACTGAAACTATGATATTTATTTTCATGCATTAAATTTGATTTTAAAATGCATATACTTAATTCGGAAAAAAATATTAAAGTGTTCTGATTTAACAGCCGATAAGATTTGTAAAGACGTATTTCTAGTTTTAACTTTTTATAAATTAGATACTTATTAAGAACTGGATTTGCTATGAATAACAGCCTTGTGGCTTAGTTTAAGAAATATGTATTAAGTGAACACATTTTCTAAGCTTCCTTTCCGAAATATAATTTTAATTCTTCCAATACAAAATAAAATAGTTTTCTTACATTTAATAATAGTAATTCAAAGCCATCACAAGAATTGACATTAAAAACTGCAACAAAAAATAAAAACAAATTAATGAGAAATCACCCACATTTCTTGAAAACCAAAAATTAAGCCAACATTTCCAAACTAGACAGGCAAACAAAGTTTCCCAATTTAGCACCTGAATTTAATTTTGTTAGTTACCAACCTGTCGTTGAGATGGTGAAACGAAAATCTCAAGCCAAGTGAACACAAAGAGATTTTATAAGTACAAAGTAATCTTTTAAATTTGTAATGCAAGAAACAAATGTTCAAACTGTTCAAGTGATTTGAAAAAAATGCAACTAATAAAAAATTATAATTAGTGTAAATAAAAGGCGACTTTCAAATACTCTATATGCAATTTTAATAAGCACAATAGCGGAGTTCAGTATGTGGTGCAAATGCAATAATAGTGCATTACTCATGTTACACTACTCTAGTGATAGGCAATAATAACGCACTATTCATTTCTATGCGCTTAAACGATAAACAAATTTAAAGTTTGTTATAATATAGAGATTGCAGTGGTTTCTTTATTTTTGAGCGGAGATAGCCAAGATGAAAACTAAAATTTTTACTGGCTTCAGCATCATCACATTACCTTTAATTTAAGTTTTTAGAATTTAAGCTCAACTTAAATTATTTTTGACCCGGAAAGGGTTAATAATAATGCAAGAGTAGTGCACTTTAGTGGTAATGAAAATATAAGGCATTACAGTAGTTCCTCGATTTACGTCGCAATTGGTTCCGGAAAATGACATCGAAACAACGTAAATCGAATTTAAACATGTTTATATGTGTTCTATAAAATTAACCTTTACTAAAAACATAAAGAATGGCTAATTTATAAGAGATTACAAAACATTTACAGAATTAAACAAGTAAGAAAGTATATTTAAAAGCTAATTTTCTAAAGTGTATCCTATTTGGGACCCATGAGCAATCATGGACCCGCAAGAAAAAACTATGTTATGAAGTTAAGATTCACGAAAAAGATCTTAATGCCGAATATTATTTAGATAAATGAGATTAGTTTAAATGCTTTTAGATAAGTGGGTTTATATGGGAACTATAGTTCATTTTGGATCTACAAATACCACGTTTTTCCATGACCTAGAATCTATCTTTAAAGTGTTTTTTCGCTGAATTTTATGTCAATACCAACATTTATAAAAGAGATATTTTCGGGATAGAATTTGTATGGGAACTTTGGTGAAATATGGACCAATACCAATATAATTTTGTAAGATGATTTAAATTGCAATGAGATAAGTTTGGACCAAATTTAAGCAAAATACCAACGTAATAAGTGAGTTCATGGGTACAAGTACTCAATTCCGAAAAAAAACCCTTGTGTGGGGGATATGTGAAATTATGAACCGATATACACCATTTTCAATTGGAATGTATGCCAAATTTAATAAAATTATCTCCAAAATTACGAACTATAATTTGCGTACAATGTTTCCATTCACAGCCTGCAGGCCAGCCGAACGAACGGATATCGGTAGTTTAATTCAAAAAGTGATTCTTTGTCGATCGGAATACTAAAAGTACGGTCTAGGACCAGTGTTTTAAGGTGTTACAAACATTAGCACAAACGCATAAACCCCTTTCCACCACATAGCCCAATTATAAATAAAAATTCCCCAGAGTTTTTTTGCTTTCTCCCATTTTTCCTATTGAAATTCTATTGTAAAAATAGGCAAAGAGAAAAAATTTCCGCGGAATTTTTATTCATAACTGGGGTGATTGTGTTTTTTTGATCTCATGTTTCTGTCCGTTGTGTTTGAAAAGAAATCCAAAAATGTATTCATGTATAGATAGGAATAGCTACACACGCATAAAACCCCAAACGAACATTTCAACTAAAAACAATGATTCCCCGCTTTTTGCTTATAAAACATAAGCAAATGAGGCGACGTAAATCGAAACAACGTTAATCGAGGCGACGTAAATCAAGGAATTACTGTACTCTGATATTACATTAAAAGTTAGTGATAGTACAATAATTTTGCACTAAAATATCTTGTGGTCAATTGAAGGGCAATGCAAAAATAGTGCAAATCGGCTTATTCTGATATAGTTGATATATAAATGTCCAATATGTAATGGTTTTTACAACAATAGCGTCGCGAAGAGACAAAATTTGTTCCAAGACCACAAATGTCACTTTACAATATGGGCTGTTATAAGGAACATCGATTATTCGACTTTCCTAATAATTCGTAAAGTTGAAATAAAAAAACCGGGTGCTCTTTTAAAAATTCAGACAAAATCATTTAAAGGATTTTTTATTCAATAAAATAGAAGTCGTTGTTGTTTTGTCCGCTACATCACTTAAACGTTAATTTGGTATTTTCTAAGAATGTTCTCTCGATTTCGACTATTTATCGAAAATCTGACAAAAATCCGATCTTTAATTTTTTTTAAAATAAATTTATATTAAAATAAACTAAACTTATTCAAAAAGTGTATTTTTAAAAAACCAAAAAGTAAAATATTCATCCTCTCAGTTTTAGTTATTCAAGTGTAACTAGGGATGAAACGATACGAGTAACTACAAGTACTTACTCGATACTTTTCATTCGATACCGAGTAGTTTTGCCATCGATACTTTGGCACCGAGTACCAAGTAGATGTCGCTCATAAAGTACTCGCATCGGTCAAAAAATACTTGTTTGATATTGTGAGAAAAATAAAGCCTAGTTGACGCAATTTTTAACATAATTTAGAATTTGTGCTTGTTCAAAAAAATAAAAATAAGAAATAACTTTTACTCTTGGTCGAAAAAATATCTAAATTTTAAAAGCATAATATATTATCATAGAATATGGATCCATACTTCTATATTCTTTTTATTTAAAAATTTTAGATTAGCTGTAATTATTGGTCACTGAAAAAACAATCATATATACAAGTATAAGTATACAATGTGCAACACGTACTTTGAACCACGTAGCTCTTAATTAACCTTGGCTTTCACTGGCTCTAATCATATAAAAGTATTGACCGATACAAGTAAGTATCGATGCATTTTGTTCGATACTAAGTAGGTATCGATACTTTAATGCCGATGCAGTATCGAGCACAAGTATCGATACCCATGTGTTATCGTTTCATCCCTAAGTGTAACTCCATAGTGGGAATTTGGCTGAAGTCTAAAACGTACATATGTCATGTATTCAAAAGGTTCGAACATTAAATTTTAACAATTAATAATAAAGTTTGTGTACATAAGTTATTTTAAACTTGTAATTTTTTTTATTTCAACCGTATTTAATAAATAAATTTACTTCCTATTACTTGTTAGAAAATAGATCTTAAATAGTTAGAAAAGTATTGATCTCGCGTTGAATATATTTGAAATAAAACATAATTTAGTAGAAGCGAAATGACAAAATCTTAAAAACCGGATTTTAAACAAATAATACAGCTTATTCGAAATCCACAATACCTTTTATAGGGTATCATTGTAAAAATAAATAATTGTTGTGGCAAGTTATTTTAGCAGTACCAACTCAAATCACAAGATTATAAATTACAATATCACTAGCAAATTGTGTAGAAATAAAAAGTTAAGTTAATTTTTAGTTGCTTTTCTAGTTTTCCTTTTTATTTGTTTGAAATCTCCACAACAATTGCGCCCTGTCATTGTAGTTATCAAATTGTTGCAGCAAGTTGCATTGCGTTGATTTAAACCCAACCACCTCCAACATAAAACAAGGAACTAACGATTATAAACGAATCGAAAATAAGTTTGGATTTTATATTGGAAAGCGACGAATACTCGATACCCTTCACCAAAAATTTGTATTTTTAGGAAGAAGGCCTAAAATGGGATCTGTGATAAATAATCAACCAATCTTTATAAGATCTGACATTAAGATTTCTTGTCACATAAAACTAATATAAGCTAATATAAAGCAAAAAAAATTGCAAAAAGTCTCTGAAGCAACAGTTTAATGGTATGGACGAAGTCTTAAGGGGTCTGTCTGTCAAAATGCTTGTCATGCAAGCGAATTCACTCGTGTACGTGTGCTGGACGTAATATTTGCCTTCATATCAAAATTGTTTGATTTTCCATCCAGCATCGTCGGTGTCACATATACAAACATATTTTCACTAATACTACCATAGCGCTTGATGAGAAATGCTTGACCTTGTACACCCCTTTAAGATAACTTGAAAGAATTGGAACACTACAGGTTGCAGCAAAAAGCCTGCTGACTTTGGCAGTTCCCACCGTGTACATAAATTTGCCATAATTTCATACAGCTGTACCTAAACAACAGCGAAAGGGGGAACGTTTTCTTCTGCTTATCTTTTACGTTGATATGTCATACCTAAACAAGAATGTCAACGTTGTGTCACGAACAGTACTGTTAACTTTCTTGTTTAAAAAAACCTACATAATAAATTTCTATAGAAATAAAAAACGGAGATAAAACCGCAAGATTGATCAAAAAATAGCTAAATTGCCATTATTTAATAAAAAAAAAGAGGCCAAATTTTTATTAAACGCGTTGTCCAAATCGAATTTTGCAATTGTAATGCGTTGACGCCGCGCTATTTCGAGATGCTTCATCCGAATTGTATGGGCATGAAAATTCTTGACGTTCATAGCGTCACCTAAAATGCAAAAGGGCGTAGCAACACTTAATTTTTTTACAGGGGAGCAAAAAAAAATTTTTTTGTGAACATGTATTTTAATAAAACGAACAAAAATCAATCGAAAACTCTATTTCGAATTTTTTTTGTTGGTACGCCCTTTGGCATTTTAGGTGAACGATATATGGGTTTTATTAAACAAGAAAGTTAACAATACTATTCGGGACACAACGTTGACGCTCTTGCTTATGTATGGCACATCAGCGGAAAAGCTTAGAAGAAGAAAACGTTCCACCTTCCGCGCTGGCTTAGGTACGGCTGCTATTGAGTCGTTTGGATTGCTGCTGGTTCACACTCTTCTAGTTTGAGCAATCAAGTCTTGAGCTTTTAGGAGAGAAGGGAAGAAAGAAGACCATTTCTTTTCCTGAAATGATAAGCTGAGGATATAAAAAACTCATTTTCTCAAGATAGCGAAAACCGAACCAAATATAAATATACGAAAATTAAATGACTTACATATAAACCAAAAAAGATGCAACTGAAGCCAAAATACAGCCGAAGAAAATAGTAAGTAAAAAGTTTGTAATTTCTAACCAAATTATTAAAGAACTTACAAACTAATGAGCGATGAGTGTATGGTACAGGGCTATCCATTTAGTCGTTTAAAGACCGCAGGTCTGGCAAGGCTATTAGCTGTCATCTGAAATGTCATTTATTTAGTGAAAGGTTTGCCAATTATGGATCGTTTAATAACAGAAGAATGGGTAAACATTTTTAAAATTTACAACAAAAGACTACAAGACGATGCCACGCGCCACACAAAAA
The DNA here is from genome assembly GCA_943735925.1 of Pollenia amentaria. NCBI lineage: Eukaryota > Metazoa > Arthropoda > Insecta > Diptera > Polleniidae > Pollenia > Pollenia amentaria. Next base: position 176,504,659 of record OX031007.1, on the reverse strand, counting down.
GATTTTGGGTTTATTGCATGGGAAGTTTACAGAACGCACAATTTCACGTTTTGGCGCCGTCAATTAACCACCGAGATCATTCGATTTGATTCCGTAAATGCCGTTTATGGGCCTGCATCAAAGACCGTGTCTGCGCGGATAATCCCCTAACGTTGGAGCATTTTAAAACCAACATTCATCAATCGCCAATATACCGCCCAAAATGTGCGAAAAAGTGGTCAAAAACTAACTCAAAAGGTTGGTAGGCCAGGTCCAAACATTAAAATTAATTAAAGTTTCATAGAAATCATAGCTTTATTTGAGTTTTATTCAACTGGACTTTTTAACCCGAAAAATTGATAACACGATATTTTCATATGAAAAAAAGATTAATTTTAATCTTTTATTGGTTTAAAAATATTCGAAAAATCAATACATTAATATTTGCAAATGATATCGGGCATATGAGTATCGCGGCTGTTCTTGACGAAGTGCTTTCAGTCCATCAATTTTTAGGCCAATTTTTCGAGCATTGCTGGCCTCCAAGGCGTCAATTGTTGCTGGTTTGTCAGCGTTAGCCGGTGGCTTCACGACCTGTTAATTAGCCTTAGAGGTAATTTCTCGAAATAAATTTGTAAAATGTTGACTTCGATAAGTCAATAGTGACTTATTATCCATTTTGTTGTAGCCACATCTCGTCTGGATCCATGTCATTACATTTCGAAACAAAAAAACGTTGATCATGGTGCGGTTATGATCTCTATTGACAATAACATGAGTTTCGGCTTTATTTTGAAGAAATAAGGTCTGATTATGCCACTAGCGTGTAAACCCCACCAAACGGTGATTTTTTCTTTATGTAATGGAATTCGTAGGGTCTATTGTGGCAATATTGTTTATTAACAAACCCGTTTAGATGAATGCTTTTTTGCTCCATAAAGTAGTCTGTCTATAAGTTGCCCAAAGTAATAAGTGATTTTCAAAGTAAATTTGCATAATTTGGTGGCGTTGTTTAAGCATGTTTCTATTGATAATCTTTTGTCAGGGTACACTGATCACAAATGTTAAAAATACAGTATGACAGTTTGCTTGACAGTTACCTCTTTCATAAATTACATCAGGCTTAAAAAATACCCTTTATATATAAAAATTAAAAATTGTTTGTCTTTTTGTTTGTCTTATGACTTATAGACTCCTAAACTACTGAACCGTTTTTCCTGAATTTTTTACAGTTAACATTATGTGTGTATAAAACAGGCTACTTATTTTTTCGATAGGGGCAGGGGAAGTGGTACCCCCCATAGGATGCCAGTATTATACATATATCGCATATCTTATGAGCCGCTGCACCAATTTTCTTGAACTTTTTGCAGTAGGGTCTTCTGAGCCTCGAAATTGAAATAAGATAGTAGCAGGGGAAGTGGTTCCCCCCTTAGAGCACCAATGTGCAATATCGCATATCTTAAGAACAGTTATAGTGAGAAAACTCAAACTTGGTAGGAGCTACTCTTGTGGTAAACTAGACGTTTGAAAAAAATAAAGGGGATAGGCGCAGGGGGAGAAAAACCTCCCATAGGATGTATATATTAAATATTGAGTAACTGAAGAACTATTATAGCGAGAGCCTTCAAACTTGATTAAAGTTACTATTATGGTAAACTATAAATTTCAAAACAAAAATGGGCGGGGTAGACAGAGGAGGAGCAGTATTCCCCATAGAAAGAAAATATAAAATACCACATATATGAAGACAAAAAAGCCTGCAGGCTTTGTAGGAGCCACACGTATAGTAAACTACACCTTTCAAAATAAAATTAAATGGGGTGCAGAGTAAGCAATAAAAAAAAATATATAATGAAAAAGCGTATGTTTGTTTGTTCTTTCTTTTCAGTGTACTTTTTAATTTTATATTTAAAAGCACAAAGTGTTGCAAAAGTACGTAATACTCTTAAAGAAATATAACTTTTCATTATGTCCCGTGCTTACCTTCCTATACACATTATCTTGCTGTGGGACATCTGTATGAAAGCGAGATGAAAAAGTATTTTGTGTCGAGCCATCCGCGTTACAAAATGTATGCTTCTGGTTTAACTAAAGTGGACGTTATCCTACCACATTTTCGTAAGCGGCATAAATGAAATAATATACTTTTTTGTACTTCTAGACTTTTTTGTAGCAAAATCCTAATTCGGGGGTTATTTATTAAGCAGTTTTGGCCAATAATTCGACCTGTTACTAAAATTATAAATAGATAGACTTAATAAGCTTAAAATATGTTTATATGCTAAATTTTATTATATGGCAATGCCACATATTTCTTAATGCCACATACTTCCTAAAATAAAGTACATATTCCTAAATATCTTAAATTTTTTACATTCCATTGCATGTCAATATAAAGATTTTCACTCAAAAAATTTTTTAAAATGTTTAACAATAATTTTAATTAAAAACTTTCACTACTACAACAATCTTGTTCACTTTTGGTATATTAAGTTCATTCAAGGATTTCTTAACATATTTTATATATCAGAGTCATTAGCAAGCATTTTAGTCCGCCAAAAAACTCTATTGAAAATTACGAATACAATAATCAAAAACATTCGATATGAATAAAGTATAATTAATTTAAAGCACCTCATAAAATTGCAAATTAAAAATCATAAATACATATTTAACAACAAGTAAAAATTTACATGTTGTCTTAATAGTTTAACATGTTACACATAATGGTGTACAAATATAAACACAATTTTAGCGTCAAGCGTTGAGAGTGATGCCAATAGTAGGGAATTTTCCCTTTTTATAAAGATTTTTTGGGAAAATTTCAAGCGTAGGAAAAAAAGGAAAATATTTATTTTAATGCAAATGAACGTATATATTAGGGGGCAAGGAATATTCGAGTTCTATTTTGCGAACTATTCGCTTATTTTTTACTTGCATTCGCTAAAATGAATGCCAAAATAAAAAGCGAATATCTAATAAGTGAAACTTCTACATAGAAATTAATTTTGTTCCGAAAAAAAACCAATCACACCTTATAAAGTAATAGAAATAAATCAAACAATTTTTAAAAAATTTTTAACCTTAACTTTAAAGGATATATAACTTTTGAGGATATATTAGTAAATAGCTTGGCAAACATGTCAAAGTTTTACGTTTGTACAAATATTTTGTGTTGTTAATTGGGGTGTTTGCTGTTTGGACAATCATTTGAAGCAATATTTGCAGAAATATTAAACATTTTTAATATTTGGCAGACATGTTGGATATTTGTCAAACTTTTTGTGTGTCTAGTGCTTAAAGTTATTAGTTCAGCTTTGCAAAGTCAAGACGTAGAAGAAGAAGCAATAAAATCATATTCAGCTGTAAATTCCAATATTTTTAGCTGAATTTTTGCCCCTAAAGCAGCTCGTTGTTTAGAGCACTCTTTTCTCCAAACCCTATTCTTTCTTTTATATATCTTCTCCGTTTTAAACAAATAGCGAGCAAAATTGGCGCCGCACAATCGCCGTTTACATTCATTGAAAACAAAACCAAAATGAATAATTAATGTTTGTACGAAATATGATTGTGTTGTCTATTGGCAAATAGGAGCAAACACAAACTGCGTGCTTGCCAAGCAATTTGTTATGCTCTTTAAGAAAGAATTCATGGCCCAATAATAAGGTCTGCTCGAAACGCCTGATGATTATTTGTAGAGATGTGTTTTAATCGTGCAATTGTTTTTGTAGCAATTGTTTTTGCCGTCATTTTTTACAAAAACCCAATGCATTTCGGCTTTGACATATTTAACATAATTTACACAAACAAAATGCGTCTTGTTTTTTCTATTGTTTCATTGTTGTAGTTTCGAGCAGACCTACTAATTGGGCCATGAAAGATGTATAGCATTTATTGTATAGCATTTATTTATTTTAGTTTTCACCAAACTGAAAAAATTATTTCGATTCATTCAGTATCGACACTAATCTTCTGCAGACAAGCGCAGAGCTTTTAGGGATTAGCATAAGAAAAATAAAAGTTTATAATCAATTTCAAAAAAAAAAATCGGCTTATCAACAACTGCCCGATATTGCAAAAAGACGGTTTGTTAAGTTTCTCTATTCTTCAAAAAAATTGTAGCTTGTGGCTTGTCGTTTGAATTGTGTGTAAACTTTTTGTTAACTAAAGATGCCGTTAATGGAAAAAAAATTTGCATAAAAGCATACATCTGCATAATTTTCATTCATAATTATTATAAATAAAATGATTTACTTACATATGGATGTATACACCTACTACGTACAGGGTTCCTATTTGGGAAATATTCACGGCAAAAGTGTATTTTAAATCTATGCGAAATTTCAGGAATTTATTTTTAAAACGTTCGACCTAAATTTAAGTTTTTTACATTTAATAATACAAACAGATTGGCAATACCACCAGAAGTTTTCAATATTATTTTAAAATCCTTCGAGCTTAAAATATTTATCAATATTATAGGGGTTAGCAAAGAAGAACTTGTAATTTTGACATAATTCTAATAGCCAAAAACTTCCCCACCCGTCTTTTTTATTCTAATATGTGTTCCATCGATGGCACCAATTACTCCCGGAAAATTTCTAATAGCTTTAAACTACCTCATTGTCATAGCTTCCTTTTCTAAAGATGTTGGCATTTTTATTATATTTCTGCCATAACTAGCTAATGCACGGGCAACTCTTAAACAAATTCGGGACACGGTTGGCTGTGAGAGACCATGTAAGTCAGCAGCGTCATCTTGATACTAAGAAAAGTATTAAAGAAAAAACAAAGTCGATTTTAAATATTTACTTACCTCCCCACGACCCCAACAACGCAACGCAATCAATACCTAAAGTTCGACAGACGTCCCACATCCTCTGCTATCCAATGCGATGTTGTCTTTCACTAATTCTACAATTTTTCGGACAGTGCATTTTGTAAAGCGATATTTTGCTTTAAATTGTTCATCAGGAATAGAGAAAGGATTTGCTCTTTCTTTATCATTTTTGCGTTGCCTATAGTTTGCAATTTCAGTTATGGTTTCTAAAAATGTGTACAAATTATTTAGTAAATTGTTTTATTTCGATTTAATTGGCTCACCTATTTGACGAATTCTATTTATTATGTTCATATTTGCACGTAAAACACTTTTATTACTAATTTCAATGTAAAGCACTTTTATTACTATTTTTAAAAAATATTTTTCGCAAATTGTAAACATATGTTTGAATAAAATGGCAAACTGTCATTTTATTGTTGGTTTAAAGAAGGGTAAAGTCAACAATAAATTTTTTGTTTTTATTTATGGTTTATTGAAGGTTCAATAGGCTATTAATCATTTATGAATACAAATTTTTCAATATTTTCTTTTAAACGGTTAATGAGCCCCTTATAAATGTTTATGAATACGGCTGTTATTTTTTAAAAAGTATTTTATGAAATATCTATCTATTAATATGTATACACTTATGTACATTACAAGGAAAATAAAAAAGTTCGCCGTACCACCTCTAATATAAAGTATTTTTGCAAGGAGGTTTACTATAACGAGATACTTGAGGTCGATTGCCAAAATGAAAATCCTTAATATTTTTTAAGGACAAAACGAAATAAAATTCAAGAAACTTTAGAAAAATTAATAAAAGGTTGGGAGGTTTAAAATGATGTTTTTCCGATATAATAAAACGCAACGAGATTAAATTGTAGGTATTCTACAGGGGTCTTCTCGAGAAAAAAAAACAAAAAAACATAATTTTATTTACATCTAGAAAACGATAAGTAAAAAATTTGTCCAAAATTTGGTACACATAGCGCGGCTAACACTACCCAACCTCTCTAAAAAAAATGGGCAGCATTGGAGAAGTGGGCGTGGTACCTCCCATACAAAGGCGTTATAGATTTCTTTATGTCTAGAAAAGTTTCCAAATTTCGAACAAATAGCTTGGCTACCAATACGCAACATCAGTGAATTAGACAAGGAAAGATTATACTAGTAGGCGTGAAATAAAATTCTTTATATATAAAGAACGATATGTATAAAATTGTCCAAATTTTGTACGAACAGAATGGTTGTCAATAAATTGACTACACTACATCTGTCGAAAATGGGCCGGCTTGGAGAAGCGGGGGTGGCACATACTAGATTTACGTATATCTTGAGAAAAGTGTAGAAAAGTGTTTTTGTATATCTGTGCAAATAGTTTTGTAAAGAATTCGCGAGATCTGGATTAAAAAAATTTTATTTTATTTTATTTTAACTGGGTTAAGCTACACGGAAAGAAGTTTATTTAAATAAAGAAATCAATTTCGTTTCTTAAAACAAGAAAATCCATAATAATTTCTTGATTTTAATTTATTTCGATCGTATTTTGTCAAATTTTCTTAAATAAAGAAACATTTTCCTTTAAGAAACTTTTGAGCTGATATTTTTCAGAATTTTCTTGATATTAGAAGATTTAACATTCCTCTTTTATTATACTAAACTAAACGGAAATAATTTTTTACTAAATCACCAGAAACTATGGCTTTAACCACGAACATTTCACATGATTCTCGTCCAAGCCCTAAAATTACTTATTCCAAATATATATGTGTAAAATACCCTAATTTATATCACGGTTTTTGTTCTAAAATCTTGTGGGATGGTAAAGAAATTCGAAGATGTAATGTCTGCAACATACTCCAAGCAATACAAACGATTCAGTTTCATTTGATTAAGCAAGTTTTATTCATTAGGGGCCATTACGTCTTGTAAGCCTTATTTACTTTTTCCCGGGAATAACAAAATATTTTGTTTTTAATCTTCCGGAAATGGAAAAAGTCAGGAACATAAGGAACCCTAGCATACATACATACATTCTTAAACACCATGAAGACAATTAAATGATAACCCTTAGGCATGCCACCTACGCATCATCCAACATGATTGTTTCATTATGTATGACTGAATATCATGCAAATTATGCTGTTTGTTTGTTCATTGCAAACAACCATCCAACCAACCAACAACGAACAACACAAAAGCCAGAAAAAGTCCCTGGATCATAAACACAAGTACATTCCAAAATTTATAAATTATGATCTTAAAGCGCAACTAATTAATTTCGACATTATGATGACGTATCGCTTGTAGGAAGACAATATCGAATACAACAGCATCATCTTAAACTTTTTGAAATCTAAATACCAGGATCCCCTCCTGTGTTTGTGGTATGCAATCACCTTCAATATCACCAGTAAACATCCTTATGTAAAAAGGGCTTTTTTATATGTGGGTTTTTTTACATTAAAACAAGCAGTAGAGATGAGTAAATTATGGCAGTTTTATATGGTGAAAGTGGATTTTGCTTAATATTAAACATTTTTGTTAAACTTTATTCCAAATTAATATTGTATTGATTTTAGCACTTGCTTGATATTTTTTTTTTTTTTTTTTGAACAGTGAAAGATTCATTAATTGAAAAGGCATATTTTTTATTTTTCAAATAAGATCAAAAAGTTTAAGTGAAAAAATTATATATTTTTATGTCGATACGATAAACACCATATTTTAAGGGACCGATTAGGTATAGGTTTCGAGATTTAAGATAAACTTTTTAGATAAGAATATTAAGAAAGTTGTGTAATAGTTTCCTAAATCGCCGCGTGTTTCTTGAATTTAATTTTTTCCGGACAGCCAAAAACCTTTCCTTTGGTAACTCACTTATAATCAATCCAAAATTAAGGGTACTAAGTACTACTAGTTTCCCAGATTTGACTTTGGTGTGTCATTATCTTTTAGCGATCTACCAATTTTAAGCCTTAGAAACGCATTTTTTATATATGGTCACCTTCAACACAACTATTTTTAACGACCAATTTTTAAACATAGTATGGCTAAATTTACCATATTATTATCATCGACAACCACATTACGGTTAAATAAGCCCTCAGTGAAGAAGCCACAACCTTATTATGGTTGCCTTCAAACATGTTATGGTTAATAATTACAATAATATCTAGTCGTAACCGCAAAAAATACGATATTAGTTTTTTTGTCAATCGATAATATACAATAATTCCAATAATCTACTAAAACTTTAGAACGTTTAATACTTAAGTGCACATTGATTTTTTGTTTATGCATTGTTTAACAGCAAAGTAGCGCTTACGTCATTAGGTTAAAAATTAATTTTATTGCTCAAAATTTAAACTTTGCAGTAAAAATTCGGTAATTTTCAATTGTTTTCGTTGGGCTGGGTTTTTGAGATCTAAGTTAAACTAGGTTTAGTTAATCTGAAAACAGATTTGTGCCGCCATTGCCAAGTTTGTATACAAAATTTTGACGGAAGGAACAGATTAGTTTTGTTTAAAATGTTGATCTCTAATGAAATAATAAAAAAAATCACATTTCGCCGGAAAATCCGAGTTTCAGAGTACGTTGAGGTAACTTTAAACCTAGTCCACATCTCAAAAACCCGGCCTAACAAGTGTAATTTTTTAATGCAACAGAGTTTAGATGAAACAAAAGAATACCAAAATCATATAAAGGACAAAGACCAGTCGAAAGAAAAGTAGAGCAAACTTCTCAGTCTTGTCTACCCCATGGAAAAAGCGTTAATGTATTATATTCAAACAAATACGCATACTATACATTAATAGAAAAGGCGTCAAAACGCTGATGTATTTTGACATCAGTGCTATGTCAAGTGTTTTTGACGCCATGACACTTTTCCTCTTTGTGATGTCAGCGTTAACATCACTTGGCCAAATTGTAATCAAGAAGTTAAATTATGTCATCAATGGGATGATACTTCGGCATCAGGGATGTTAAAGTTGGTACAATTGTACTTTGTTCGGTACATTTCGACATTCTAAGGTACCGTGGTACTACCGTAACTCATTTGGTACAATTTAAAAATTTGTCATATATCCCCCTTTTTGAATTTTTAGTAGAGCAAATAAATTATTGAGTCCTTTTCATTGCTTTTATGTTGTACAACAAATCGTTAATGTAATGGGCGCTTAAATATGCGACTAGTATCGTGGTGTATAGAGCGCTTAGTCCTCTTTTACAATGTGGCAAGTGAAAGGCAGACAGACGAAAATGTTATATCAGGTAAAACAAGTGGTATTGTACCTCTTCCAGTAAAAATGTTTCCGAATGAAATTGCAAATTTTGATTAAGTCAATAATCAATTTAGAGCTTTAGCTGATGTCGAGCAACTGCAGTCGTTAAAAACTGAAAACATTTGTAGTTTTTGGTCGGTAGTAGCTAATTTACAAAAAGAGCTGAATGTCCATATGTTTTCTGACTTTTCTAGAGCCGTTGCTGGAATTTTATCCATTCCACATTCGTCTGCAAATGTGGAAAGGGGTTTTTCTTTTCAAAATATAATAAAAACTAGGGAAAGAAACAGACTACATGTGCCAACATTATCAAGTCTCATACAAACAAAGGATTGGTTAAGATCGACAATTTCATGCTGCTTTGATGTAAAAATTCCAAATAGTTTATTAACTAAACAAATAAGTGCCTGCTTTTGATCTCATATATTTATAAGACTTTTTTGTACCTTATGTTATTCATACATATAATGTATGTTAATGTAAAGTTTTGTTTTTTTTTTTTTTTGTGAACAATTGAATATTTATGATTTTTTTTTTTGTTGTTTTAATAAATTTAAAAAAATTGGTACCGTGAAGGTCCACAAAGTACATTTTTTTGTTTGAAGTTGGTACACAATATAAGAACCCATTGAACATCCCTGATCGGCATCACAGAAATGACGAATCGGAGTAAGTTTAATGAAACATGTCATCAGTACGATGACTTAGTAACATCGAAGAAAGGACTCATTAGATTCAATTTAATCACAAACTGTCATTGGGATTGACTTAAGTAAAAGTGAGAGGCTTTTATTATCAGGGAAACCATAAATATGCAATTGCATGTTTTTCCTTGTGTAACCAATGAAGGCATGAACAATATATTTAGCCGTTTTATAGCTTTTTATGAATTTTGGCATCGATTTGTTAAAGCATATTTTTGCATATTTTACTCATTTACAGCATTTTTTTTTTTATAATTTAGTTAAAAGAGCATTTTTGCAGCATTTTTTAAGTTTATAGCGCATATTTTGCCTTTTTGATGCATATTTTTATACATGTTCAATATATTAAATGCGTACAAGCGCTTTCGCAGCAAATATAAAAATTGTTTTTTTTTCAAAATTCTGGTCTTTCTGTTTTATATATCCATTTAATATTCATTTAATTATAAATATTATTTTAAACTTTCAAATTTTATATATATATATATAAGCAATAATTAAGGAAAAAGCAATTATATACGGTTTTGGCGATGTAATACATAGAAATCAGGACCAATCACTTAGTAACTCGACCGACTCAGAATCACTTTTTAAAGTGTTCCATTCTGCCGTCTGGCTGGTTGTCTGTCCATGTTAACTTTGTTCGCAAAGGACAAGTTGCAGTTTTGTAGATAATTTTATCAAATTTGGTAAATACATTTTAATTGTACTAAGGACGAAGTCTATGTAAATGGTGAACATCGGACTAAAATTTCACATATTAACCATCAAAACTTGTTTAAAAATTAGACTTTTGTGTTCATAAGCCATCTAATTATATTGGTTTTTAGATTAAATTCGCCGTAAAACTATTTTACTGCAAATTAAATTCTTTTCGAATCGCTTTAACTAATAAATGGCTTTAACTTCCTTTTAAATGTTAACATTAATAAACAATTTAGCGACCTTCCCTGAAATCCCTTTAAAAAAACATCTCATATGGATATTAATATCTGGATAATATTCGCCACAAAAACTCTTATATGAATTTTAACCTCATAATATAACTTTGTTTTTGTGAGCCCATGACTGTCCATTAGGGGTATAACCAAAAAAAAATACCTATCACGACGGGGTGGGCACTGATGTATATAACAAGAAAAAAGTTTTTTGAGATCAATTTGGATAAAAAACCTCCCCCCCAAACCGTTTTTTCCAAAAGCTTCCAAAAATTAATAATATTTGAATTTTTATTTTCTAAATACCATACATACAGTCATGTACTATATATTAACTTCAGATACTAAAAATTATCTTTGTTGAAGGAAATACACTTTAAGTTAAAGTGCGTGTTGTTCTGCAATATTGTATTTTTAATAAACAAAAAAAATGCAAATACTAAACTTCAAAGTGATTTGGGGGGGAACTTTTTTAACGCCCGCGAAAAAGTGACCCTACTTTTCATCATAGATTTTCATGGTCTATATGGCATGGATAGGTATTTTTTGATAATTTAAAAAATTATTCAAAAGTTATACCCCTACTGTCCATCGTTTCCAAATAGGGTAAAATCTCGAAAATTCTTCTGGTGTTTGGGCTTTACCGATTATAATGTTAGGATGGTTTTTTTAAAAAGCAAATTTTTTAAACTGTTGAATATATTGTCTTCAAATGGGCAATTTTTGATTTTTTTGGGCATATTTTTTACAATTTTTAGGGCAATTTTCGAGTTATTACTGCATATTTAATGCGCATTTACGCGTTTTTAGAGCATATTTAGTTTCCCTGATTATTATAAACTTACCCGTTATATATGTTTGCTTTAATTTTGTTGTATTTCGACTTTTGTTTACAGAAGAACTCTCAGTTATAAGATATCAGTAGCATGCCCGATATGGGGTAATCTGTCTAGAATTTGATCTATTTAACTAAATAATTTTAAAAAATAGAATATGGGAATTTTTGCTACTTATTTTACATTTCAAACATGAAAGTAACGTTCATAGTACACAAATTGTGGCATCGAATTCATGTCACTGTAGTCATAACATAGATGACGCATAAATATGACAAAATTTTATGATTGGATTGATGTTAGGCTTTGCCTCATTGATGCCATTTGTAATAACATTGATGTCAGAATTCTGACGTTAGGGCATGATCAATATGAGGATGCATTTTTCTATGAGTTTATAATGGAAGTGTGTATCAAAATGGCACAAGAAATGCTAATTGGTTTTTATGGGGAGAAGCTTATCTTAAACTTTTATATAAGAGAAAAACGCACTCTTCAATTTACTGCCTTTACTGCGAGCATAAAAACTACTTATTTTTTACCTGGCCGCACTATGACGACAGTTGACTCCATTCATAGCTCCATGGAGTCTTTTGTACGGGTTAGAACATTTTGGTCTCTAAATATATGGTTTACTAAGATCACCATAACAAACACTAATCCAGACGGTTATAAATGCATCATACTGAATCATTACGACTTTACAAACTGGAAGGCGTTTTCTCAAACAATATTTCTTAGGTAAATAAAATTACCATTTAAAACTTTGCGCTCTGCCCATTTTAAAAAAAGCTCACTAAATTGCTAGAATTATGTATGCATATCTTGACCATTCCGAAGAAATAGAGCATGGTACATGACAAGACTTTTCCATGTAAGCTAGTGGACCACTACCAACTAAAAAAATATATGTACATAAGGGTGGGTCAAAAAATTTTTTTTTCTCGTAACGGTTTCTAGTAGCGTAAATATGTTGTATATATGTCTGCATTAGACCCCTGTAAAATATTATTAATTTATTTTTAGTGTAAGAGCCCGCGCTTTGATCTTCATTTTGTTAAATTTGTTATATAACAGCAATAGCATTGTATTGCAAAAAAGCTTATTACTGTATCCTAACGATTCTTAAGTTCTCGAGAATTCAGACACAAGCAATTCATTCATTGAAAAGTATATGCTTCCAGGAATTATTTTTAATAGAATACATATAAAATAATGCACAATAAAAAGATCAGTTTGGGTTTACTACACGAACAGTGAAGTTGTGTGTTTAATTTTTTTTTTATTTCAACTGTTTTAACTTCTAACCGTTATTATGGAAAGCAGAAGCCAAGATTATTTCTGCACGAGATTCGAAAATGTAAAAGATATTAATGATAATGTTTTACCAACTTAAGCCAGATTTACACGATTGAAATTTTCTTCAAAATTGCTCTTCAAAATGCTTCAAACTCGTGTAAACAGCAAAATTTCTTCAAAATTTATTGATCAAAATTTATTTCAATAATATTGATCAATAAATTTTGAAGAAATTTTGCTGTTTACACGAGTTTGAAGCATTTTGAAGAAAATTTCAATCGTGTAAATCTAGCTTTACGAATATGTTACGAAATACTATGAGTGGAATAGGGAGCAACTAAAAATAACAAGGAATACTATCAAAGAACCATCGTTTTTAGATATTGCAAAACTTGTAGCTCAAAGGATAGAATGCGTTTGGAGAAAATCGTCTCTTCCTACAGTGTCAAATACAACAGTCATACAAGTAATAAACGGTTATTGTATAAATTACAAAAATCTTAAAATCGTCGTTAAAAAAAAATGTCCGTTTATTAGAAAGAATATTTTCTCCGACGTAGTAGAATTTTGTTTCATATTTGTTCCTGTAGATGTAAACAAATTGAGCTTTTTTGATGTCCAAGGCAATATAAGGTACCCAAAGAAGAACAAAGAAGAATGCGAGGGCGAGAAAGATGCGTATTGGAGGAGTAGTTCGAGATCTTCCAACAAAATTGCAAAAAAAGAGCAGCCCAAGCACCAAATACAGAAAAAACGTAAATAAAAGTCACGACAAAATCAACTTAAAACAGCAGGAGTTATCTGTAAGTAATTCCAGTGCTTCTTGTGACGACTCTTTTAATTTACCTTCCACTTCAAAGGCAGAAAGAAAAAAAATTAGTTTGCCTATATTGTCAAAAACTTGTAACCGTTACAGTGTTTCCGATAGCGCAGCGGCTGCTACTGCTTCGTCTGTATTGCAAGATATCTCTTCTAGCAGTGAACCAATTGATAAATCAAAAATAAGACGGGAAAGAAAAAAAGTACGTAATGAATGTATTCAAGACCAGAAGCTGCTAGACCTACTTGCTTTATACTTTGACGGCCGAAAAGATAAGACGCTTAATATTATTTAAAAGGGAGCTAGGAAATAAACACAATCACTGATTGAGGAACATATATCTGTTAAGGAGCCAGGTTCAGTCTATATTATCTATGTAACACCAGATCGAAGTACTTCTAAAAATATTGAAAAGTAAATTACTGCCCTTTCTTCGTCTCAAAAAATGAATGGACAAAATTTGATGGCATTGGTTGTGATAGTACAGTCACTAACACTAGGAAATTTAACGAAGTAATAAGAGTATTGGCAAAAAGACTTCAGCGCCCACTGCAATGGATTTTTTACAATTGAACGAATTGAATATTGGCATGCTGGTCTTATTGGCAACTTATTAGAAAACTGCGAAAAACTTGCTTCTGTCGATGTTGTTGGGTGAAACAGTACCCAAAAGCAACCTCTCGTTTTTGAGGCCACTTCTATCAATTTTGACGCAAGTAACTCGATCCACCATTTCTTCGGCACATCACTACTAGAGAAATAAATGCAGCAGTTGAGTGTCAAGAAGTGACAAATTAATTTTTTGAAATGCCCAGATTTGACAGTATACAAGCTCTTGTGGCCAAAAAATAACTAATAAAATTTCGTGTTTTTATTGTTTTATGTTGTATAGGAACCAAAGTTTTTTTTTTATTTGTAATTAAAAATGTGTTCAGTTTTAATTAACAATAAATAATTTATAGTAAATAAAATATTAAAATTTAAATAATGGCTTTTTTTAAAATACCTAATTCTTAGGAACTCCGGCGCGTGCTCAAGATGTGACTTTTTTAAACTTTTTTTAGCATTTTTTATTTGTTTTAACGTAAGACAACCAAATATTGCTATTAGAATATGATTCGAGAAGTTTTATTTTTTCTCATACATCAGTGATTCACTCTAATGTACATATATAAAAATATATCTTTGTAATAAAAAAATGGGATTCTTATAAAAATTCCAACACAAATAATTAAAGATGAAATGCGATAATATTGTATAATATGGATTACCTGGAACTGATCAGGAGGATAACGAAATAAATACTATCTCTCTTTCTCTAAGTTTCTTATTACTGCCTGTATTTACAAAATTAAAACAAAATTTCGTTTGAGAAATTATATTGAAAACAGAAATAAATTTTCGTAATTTATTGTTGTTGTCAATATAGTCTCTCGCACGAAATTTTGTTTTTATTTTCGAAAAACAGGCAATTAACTTCTATTTTATTATATCATAACTAAATCTTTAATTGATATTTAGTACTATATTAATTCTTTTGCTTATTTAAAACAATGAATTTGTGTTGAAATATAATAATTTGCACATGTCGCTCATTTAGTTAAAAAGTGACATAACTCAAAAAAATCCATTTCTAAATAAACACGTTTAAAGATTTTGATTAACCACTTGGAAAAAAACTACACATTCTCTTCAAACGGGGAAAGTATAAAAGATATAAAGATAAATTTTATACACAATATAAAGAAAAACATACTGTATTTGTTAATTTTGACAGACATGTGCATTTCCATATTTAAATTACATCTGACAAAGCCACTGCAAAATACATTGTGTGTGAAAGTGCCTTTATGCTGTAATATTTAGGATTCTAGCCATCATTTCGAATATCAATTAAATATAATATCCTTGTTAAGAAATTGTTGCCAAAAACTTAGACTTAACGTTTCATAGGGCGGACCAAATCACCAAAAAACAACAAGAAACTTAAAGTACAGGGGGCAAATTATGGCGTTCTATATCATTGGAAATTTCCATTTAAATCGTATTGTAATTTCGATCGATATTGAATGACGTTATTTGCACCCAGGGCAAGTAAACAAGCCAGGAAACAGGGAATCTCCGGAAAATTTAAAATTGAATGTGCATATGTATGTATAATAAAATTTTGAATTTTGACGTGTAGTAAGAATTATAAATCTCTTATACCATTTTTTTCCTCAATTATATATAAAATTATTTATTTAAATGAACATCAGAAATATAATACCCTTTTATTGTTCCAACATTATTTAAACAGATTAAAATTTTATTCTCTTTTACCCAAATTGTGACATTAAAGTCTTCACGAAAAATTAAATCGTATATTAATATCTTTTAATATCAGGTTAGTTGTCATAATTAAAATTATTATTAATAAACATGTTGTGATTAAAATGAAGGTTTTTAACTGGTCAGTTATTAAATACTTTATACTAACAAGTATAACATACAACCGAACATACTTTTTTGTTGCCACTTAACTCAGGTGGACTCTCTCAACATGCGATCAGGTCCATTTCATATACATGCATACATATAAATAAAATACAACAAAAAAACCACAAGTCACAACGAGTAAAAGCCATGTAAAATATTCTTAAGCACTTGACAGTGAAATATTATACACATTGAAACACTCATTCATTAAATATTTGTAACTTGTCATGATTATGATTGTTTTTCATTATTTTTATATATTTTTCAGTTTCCTTTCTACTCTTTTTTTGGCCAAGCAAGTCCATCCTTGTTGAACAAAAGACATTTTTAGTAAATCAACAAAATATTGCAAGTATTAATTAGCTGGCATTTAAGATACACCCGTATTGGGTTAATACGTTGCATATCGATGGTCTCAAGTAGAAAGGCCCTAACTCGTATTTTTTGCGAAATTAAGTTTTTCAGTAATTCCAATAAATTTTACACAAATACACCCCGTCACAAACATTTATTGCAATATTGTAAAGCATAACGGCTTTACAAGCAATTGTATGAGCAAGTTTACATTATATGTACATCAGTTTCTATTATGTTTTAACCTTCTCCTATACAGTTACTATTATTTGAGTTAGGGCCTTTCTACTTGAGACCAACGATATGAACAGACAAACTGACAGATATATACTTAGATACAAACATAAATATTTAGTACATACCAGAAACAAGCCGATTGCTTGCTCGGAGTTATAGAATTTAATTTATATTAATTTAGTACTTTCGTTTTGCGGTTATAAGAAAGTTAAAGGATAAAAAGTATTTAGTGAATTTTTATAAATTTAAAACTTATTTAATCAAAAATATTAAACAAAAAAGTTATAGTAACGCACAGTGGCGTAAAAAAGTCCTAACCTCAAGGAATTTGTATCCATTTCTTAGTCATAGGCATAAGAAAGAGCCCTGCGACTTGGGGCTATTTTTTATAATGCAATATGACACCATTTTTTTAATGAAAAATTATCCCAAAAAAAATGAAAGATAGCCTTAAAAATAAAATGAAAAATGTCCCTAAATTTGGGGTAATTCTTCATTATTATAAATTACCCCAACATTTTTAATGAACATTTACCACTAAAAGTTAACCTCCATATTCATAAAAAATATTTTAGATTAAAATGAAAAGAATTTTCTATGAAAATTTGTTTAATAAGACCGTCAAGACCGTTTTGTGACATCATTTTGGTCTTTCGTAGTTTCATAAGGCGGCTTCAAATAACAGTAGAAAATGTGAAAATCGGTCCATAATTTACCATATTCCCCATATAATGCCCACTCCGGGAAATTATTTAAATACGCCTAAAGCTATAGCAGATATAAATATCGTGGTAAAGTTTGGCCCACTTTAGCTCCATATGGCCAGAAAAAAATCATGCAAAAACGTCTCATATTAAGCAGCCTTCTAAAAACCACGTGAAAACTATAAAACGCTATAACAAATTTCACTTCTATATCGGAATTTGTTCAAATTTAGGATTATTAATACCAGAAAAAACTCTACAGAATTTTGTAATGATTGGTCCATAATTTACCATTTACCAATATAAATCCGTTCTCGAAAAAAATTTAAGTCCAGCTAAAGCTGATACGAATCATGATATTTTACTCAAATTTGTTCAAATTAAGTTTTATATGACTAGAAATCAGGGTTGCCGAACTTGGTCTTTTCCAGGCCAAGCCCAATTTTGGTCGGTTTGAGAAAATGTACTATAATTATTTTAACAAATTTAAGCCACTGCTCGCAAAACAGACAAGTGCAAATCTAATATCTTTTTGAAGAAAATAAAAAATTTTTGGACTGTTGATGAAACTATGGATGCGGCAATGAAATAAAATGTATAATGTTAGTAGCAAGTGACTTTGATGGTGTTAGTTTTATAAAGGATAGTTTTGTCACCTTATTTAAGCTTACCAAGTCAGATGCCGTTTCAATTTTTCTTCTTATAAAAATTTTTGTATCAACAAACAATATTCCTTTAAAAAATTTGTTCGGATTTACAACAAACGGCGCTAACGTCATGACTGTTCATGCTGGGAAGCTTAACACAGGGTCTACACCTGAGATAATATCTGATATAATATGTGAGAGAACGTCGGCAGAATGAGAGAGCACATTTCTTCATGTTAATCTTAATCTTAAACAAGGGGAACATGTATCTTATAAGATTTCATAATTTACTGATTTTCGTACAGTAAACTTGTGTCGTTTTTGATTCTTTTTTTAGTTTTTTTTATGTTTTTAGTGTTTAATATTATTTTTTAAGCACTTTTCACAAGAATTCAACTATTTTCACTTAAAAAATTAAACATTTTAATGATAGCGTCTTATTATTAATTTATGTGTATGTATGTATGTGTATTTTTGACAGCTCATCTTATAAGATAGTTATTATAAGATTTCTCATAACAACTGTCTCATAACATTTATTATAATATTAATACTAACACTATTTGAGATTCCACACGTAAGATAATACTCTCTGCAATTGAATTTGACGTTTGCTAATATAAAAATCTTATATCTTATCTCAGGTGGAGACCCTGTGTAAATCTTACTTAGCAATGCAAAAACATTGAGGTTCTTTGTGGCAATATTTAAAGTTTTTTTGAAAAGTCCTAAAAGAATAACATGAATAAAAAAATTCCAGTAAAACTGTTCTGTACCATCCCGTAAGATAATAGGTGTTTCTTATACAGGTAGAATTTTTTGGACGGAGATTTTGTAAGAATTATAGATCGGTGGGATGCTTTGATACTGTATTTTGTATCTTGTTTTTATAAAGCCCATGGTATTAGAGCCGCAGAACTTGCAGAAAGTATGAATTAGTTCCAAACGCCAAAATTTTATATATAGTGCCAAACTAAGAAGAAGCACTGAATAAAACTCTTCAATTTTTAGCCGTCAAGTCTTCAGTTCTTAGGCGAGGAGGGAAAACAGAGTATGAATTAGTTCCAAACGCCAAAATTTTATATAAAGTGCCAAACTAAGAAAAAGCACTGAATAACACTCTTCAAGTTTTATCCGTCAAGTCTTCAGTTCTTAGGCGAGAAGGGAAAAGAGAATGCAGTTTCTTTTCCTCTCCTAAAAACTCAAGACTTGACGGCTAAGCACTTAGTGCTTTTTACAATTTTTATTTTTTTCCACAATTTTTTTTATTTAATTATGCAGTAACAATTTTGTTAAGTGTAAAAACGTTCTTATAGTATGGCAACTGTTTATTACGCTGGGCCTCCACGTAGCAACGTAGCACAGGCAAAAACGTCAGCAGAATAATGGCGCAATAATTGCTGATTATATTGCTGGATAACACGTGAAGTTGCTTTGCCAGAAGCAAACGTATAGAGAAATAAAATGTCCGATAAATGTCAACTGATTTAACACCAGAATCCGAAGCAAAAATTGATCAACCAATCAGAAGAGCAATCATTACGTAATGGATTGCAACTCATGGCAATATGCGGTCCACGTCGCAAATTTTATGGAGCCATCATTTGCCGCAATAAATATTGCAACGTGGAGACCCGGGGTTAAGTAAGCTCACTACAAAGGCATTGACCAGACTTGAACTTTTTGTTGCAGCAATTCTTGAGTTTATTGGTAAGAGTGGTGAGAAGATTGGGGAGGGGTACTCAGTTTAATGAACTCTGTAATCCTGCTTCGCTTTGTAAATCTCAAACCGGTTGTTAATCGCAATAAAAACGTTGTATGTAATTGTTTTCGTTACACATTTTATTAAAGACGTAGACACTGTTTCAGAAATAGAATATTGGTTGGAAATTATTCAGAATTATGAATGGAAAAATAAACAACGAACAGATCTTTTTGGATAGAAGTCTACGATTTTAAAGATTCAATAGGACAAAATCCATTTTTCGATTTGTCCAATTTTGTATTAAGAATGGAAGGTTTGCTATACTCTAACATGGAAGTTTAGAGAACACTTAGTTCGATGAACTACAGTGAATCCAAAATAAGAAGCGGATTGTCCCTGAACTCTATTAATTCAATTCCTGTTATGATTACACTCTACCACCTAGAGTGTCTGCAGTGATATCTTTTCCAATGAATAATATAAAAAATTAATATATTACTTAAAAACTGTTTTATGACCCAATTCAAACTCAACTTATGATGATCCAAATGATTTGGATGATATTATATTTATTGAAGATGATAATAATAATTTTTAATAACACATTTTAAAATTTGTATATACAAATCTAAATATATTTATTGTTTACTTTTAAATTATATACCATGTTCTTATAAAAACTTTTTTCTAGCTGTGTTCATTTTTAGTTTTAAAATAACAATTT
Organism: Pollenia amentaria; assembly: GCA_943735925.1. Lineage (NCBI taxonomy): Eukaryota > Metazoa > Arthropoda > Insecta > Diptera > Polleniidae > Pollenia > Pollenia amentaria. The sequence continues at coordinate 176,484,120 of OX031007.1, read as the reverse complement.
TAATTTGTACATTTAAAAACCTTATAAATTAAAGTTATGTACGAAAATGGACCCCCAACAACGCCCTCGCTATTTTTTTTAAATATTTGGTAACTTGTTTTGTGTTCAATTATCGATTAAATCGAAAAATGGCTTATTGCTTTTTTGCGCTTTCTTTCATTTTGAACTTTTTCGCTCAATTCAATGTCAAAAATCGCCAAAGAATTTATTTTTTAGTTTTTCACAATAATATATGTATTTTTAGAATAATTAATAATAATTTTTATAAATCCCAAACAAAAATTTGTTCCGTATCGCTAAAATCTGCCAAAAATTCAAAATAGTTGCTACGATATATTTTGTTTAATTTTTACTTAGAACAAAGTAAAAATTATTAGTGAACACAAAAAAGGTGCAATGTTTAAAATATTTTATAGTAGTCGACTTAAAGCAACAAAAAAAGAATTTTTGCGGTAATTATTAAACAAATATTGGATATACAATACATTTGTATGCAGTTGCAGTTCTATTATATATCTAAAACGCTATATACTTCACCGAGAAGACATTGTGAAGGTACAAAAGAAATGCAACATGTACTATTTACATTCATATAACTTTTAACTCGTAAAAACGTGTCGAAAACTTCATATCGCATTCTACTTCGAAAGCGAATTTTAGTGGAGTTAATTATTTAAATACAGGGATTACTAGTTGTAATAACCAGCATATAGAGAACAGCCAATGCAAGTATCTTAAAATGGTACGTACCTGCCGTATCCTTGTAGCTATAAATTGTTGGCCTTAACTGATTTAAATTAGATTGAAGATCATCATTAAAATTCTCTTTTAACAAACGGTATTTTTCCATTGTATCTCATTAACATGCAAAGGTATGATAGGATTCATAAAAATCTTTAAAATATCTTTAATAACAACGAATTTTATCTGTGATAATTTGTCACATTTTATAATGGAAAAATGTTCATAAACTTTAATTATATTAATTTTTTAAAGAATTCTACTTATTAATTCTTTCAAGGGCACATTAAAATCTGAAAAAAAATCTCGAAGATTTTTCATTATCTTCACCAGCCATTTCAACATAATTTAGTTTTAAATACTGGTCATACATCAAATTTCATACATTGAAATACTAGAATAAAAAAAATATTTCTTCGTATTGAATTTAACAAATTTCAAAACAAATTCATGGATCATCAAAATCGCCAACTATTTTATAAATCGCCAAATCAAAAATTAGGTCGCCAAACAAATTTGAAAATCGCCACGTTTGGCGAGAAATCGCCACATCTGACAGCCTCGGTACTGGGTAGAAAAGACATGTGCTTGCAGTATTTCTTTTTTGATATTTATCTTTGCACTTATTTGTGTTTTTAATATATGTTTTATTCTTATTTCAAAGTGACAAGTATATACATATATTCAAAAACTTCAATACAAGTACAAATTATGTGCAATAACGATATAGAAAACATTTTTATATGAATAAGAAACTAAAGATATAAAAAAAATCAACTCTGCCTGCAAGACAAAGAAACATGGTGAAAATTTTAGAAGTTTTTGCAAGCTGATATAAAAAAGAAATACTTAGTCCACACTCACACGTTTCATCTTTTGATGCTCAACTCTTGTGTTTTAAGGAGAGGGAAGCAAGAAGAAAAGGGGTTTGTACGGAGATGACTGTACTCGGGCAGTACGCTTTGTGTTCTCATTTGTAGGTATATGCACAACAATGGCTGCATGCAAATTTTTTTCTCTTTGGTTCGCTTTGAATAAAAGTGTTGCAAAAAAAGTTGAAAGCGGTTGCTGCGTGTGAACATAATGGGATCTTCAAAAGGGAATTGAAAAGAAGTTGAGCATCAACAGATGAAACAAGTAAATTGAGACTTACAAAGAAGGTATATGTACATAAGTTTAAATCAACGGGGTAAGCAAGGCGAATTAATTACAGGTGAACTTGACAACCCTGCTTATAACTTTTTTTGTAGCTTTATAATTGTTGAATGTCAAAATGTTGTTTATTTTATTTGTTTCTGTTTTGTTTTATTTCCGTTTTTACCATTGTACAATGATTATACAAAAACAAATTGCTTGTCGTTTTTATATGCGTTGCACTTATTGTAGTAACGACCCCACAAGAAATGAATAGCCAAAACTAAAAAATATAATTTACCAACCCACTTGCAACAATTTTACATTGCATTAATAAGTTAAAGAGAGAGACATAATAAGTTAGAAAGACAGGCAAAGTCACATGTACGCAAGGGTTCGGTCATTTTTTTCATTTTGCTCTTAATAACTAATAGAAACTATAACCAATATATCAGTGAGCGCTACTGGTCATCTAACTAGTAAAATGACTGGTAGTCTCCTTGTGGGGGAGATTACCTGGAATGAATTTGCCTTTGGTGTTACTATATTTACGTTTATCAAAATCGCTAGAACTAATTTTTAACTTATTTAAAAGTCGCTACTTTGGCAAAAAAAAAGTCGCTTAATATTCGTCACTGGCATCACTGTCACTCAATAAACAGCTGTTCATGTAAATATTTATCAGCATCAACACACGACAAACACAATGAAATTGTTTAATGAAATTTTTCAAATTAAGAACTTTGCATGTTTTCAAAATAAAAGTAGTAAAATAATTAAACGTGAAATAAATTCAAGAAAATCTAAAACATGAATTTGCATATTTAAAAAGCCAAGAAAGTTAAATGACACTGTGCAGTTGCAATTTGGAAGCCGCATGGAAAGGACGTGTTTTCTACCAAAAGTGAAATAAAATTGTAAAATTTCGTTTAAATTCTTTGATACAATAAAAAACTTAAGGAATAATATATTGTATAAAACGGAAACTTTGCTTTTGTTTTCTTCAAGGTAGTTTTAATTGTTTGAAAATATTGAAAGAAACCAAATCCAAAGAAGGCACGTCAGTCAATAATTGTTTTAGCAACTGGTGGTTGCGACAAAATTATTTTTAATGTTACACATGGTGTGTAAGCAAGTGGTTCTTTTGTGTGATTTATAACTTTAAATTTAAATTTTATTACAACACGCCAACTTCTATAAAACTACAACAACTATTACTTTAAGATTATTTAGATTATAAAAAACGACAGTAATTCAGCAAAGAATAAAAATGTCCGTTTATGCCTGGGTAAGTTTCGTCTAATTGAACTAAAATTTTTTTTCGGAACAAATCTAGTTTACCGACGCAGCTCCAAATGAAAAAAAGTACCTAGGGTGGTAAAAAATGGAAAAATAAGAAGAAAAAATTAAATAAAAAACTTGGTTCTCGAGTTATGGACGTTTAAAGTTTTCATATAAATATGCGATCTTTCACTACAATTCTAAACGTATATGGCCAATATTGGTATCATTTTAAAGCTCTTCAACATATTTTTCTGAATGTACAAAATTTATTTCAAAATTTTAAACTCTTTAGGTCACATTACATATTACGTCGAAATGCTACGGAAGTGCACTAGGAAAGAATGTAGTTTATTTAAATAAAAGTGTTATATAAATTTTATAAAATAACAAACACCAGCATCGCAAAAAAACTTCTCTGCCAAGCCAGCCTTTGGCCGGACGCAAGGAACTACTATATGGTATAACAAATACCAGCTTCGCTTACTATAGCTTTTCTTTCTTCTCCTCCATGGTATAACGATCACTGGCTTCGCTAACTAAAGCTTCTCTGCATAGCTGGCCTTCGGACGGGCGCAAAGATTTTCTCCTACATGGTAAAGCAAACAATAGCCTTGCTAACTAAAGCTGATCTGCATAGCCGTCCTTTGACAATAGGCAAGGATTCTCTCCTCATTAGTATAACATAAACTTAAAGAAGGTTTTAGTTTTATTTTAATTATAATTCTTAAATAAATTAGTATGTAGTACATACATACATTAAACAATTAGAAAAAATGAATAAATTTGTTTTTATGCTTACTAAAAACTTTTGTATTTTTTCAAACTTGTCCCACTTCTTAATAAGCTAATAATATTTAAATAATTTCTGTATGTGCAGAAATATCTAGTGAAAAACTTTGAAATTATAACAATATTAGACATATAGTACGTTTGAAAATGTAGTGGAAAATCGCATATTTATATAAAAACTTTAAACGTCCGTAACTCGAAAACTAAGCGTTTGCGCCAATTTTTGCATGTTATTTATTCTTCTTATTTTTCAATTTTCAATCACCCTAGGTACTTTTTTTTATTTGGAGCTGCGTCGGTAAACTAGATTTAGGCTTTTTTTCTTTATGGATAAAATGAAATGAATAAAATGAACTTACGTTTAGTTTTGTAACATAATGACTCCTTACTTAGAGCAGTTTATATAATTAAACATTTTAATAGGTATTTATTTCGGTTAAGGAACAACAAAGAAGTTATGATCAAGTGAAATTTGTCAGAAATGGTCCATAAATTTATCTGGCCCCCACACAAATAAACTTTTGGAATAACAAGTTAAGATAATTTGACATAATTTGGGTTCTATTTTTCTATTGATTCAAGAGCAAATCTTTTATACGAAATCTTTTAAAACTGATTGCAGAATTTGATATCGATCGAATTTCCATTAAAATTATATTATCATTTGATCGATATTGAATGCCGTAATCCCCCAGACTTCGCAAAATTTCATTTACAGAGGTATACAAATCTTCATAGCTCTATTCTTAAAAATTACTTATACCACAAAAACAATTAAAAATGTTAGTATTGAGACATATTCGCCAGCTCATTATTGGTTTGGCGCATATGCCAAAAAGTCGTAGTGGAGAAAAACGATAACGAAGTTTTCTGAAAATATTCACGATAGCATTTTTTCACCACTGCTTCTGACATATGTTTTGAAGAAATATATAAATATTTGTCAACGAACTTAGAAGTTAATACTATATTATAGAAAGTAAAAATTTTTATTTTGTGCCGCATACGCCACTTTTCCAAACTTATTTCTAAAAGTAGCATGTTGTGCTGCATACGCATACTTTCTGCTATGTATTGAGTTGTTGACATTTTATTTTGCTTTGCTTTAAATACTTTTCTTTATTGTGGCAATGAAGAAAAGTAAAAGCGAATTTTATTTTGTACGTTTTTTGTATGAAGAATTTGCAGCACTGGGCAAACAGTGGCGTGTAGAGCTAAACAATACTTAATAAACTTTAAAATAGATGATAGCAGCAAAATGAAACCAAAAAATTTTTGTGAAACAGGTGTTGGATTCAGAAAGGGAGTATTCAAAATATGTAGACCTATCCCTTACCTAACTAAATTTTTTTTTAAATGGTATATAGGTCAAACTAATAATAAACTGACGATTTGTTATTACCAAAAACTTTAAGAACACCACTTATAACTTCCATAGGTCCATTTTGCTAAATTTAATTAATTAATTTGGAACTCTTTTATTTTGCAATTATGCAAACTTAAATCTCCCTGCGAAACTTTCCAGCAATTGGTTAATAATAAAATGAAGGATGGTAATGAGAAAAAATACCTACAACCGGAAAAGAGAATCAAAAAATCAGTATTTTGTCTAGATAATTAAAAAAAAAATTAAAAATATCAATATAAAAAAAATATAAGTCCAGAAACTATAAAAAATTTCCAAAAATTATTTTCGGGAATAAAATATATTATTAATTAATTCATTTATTAATGATGTGCTAATAATCCCAATTTTTGAATGAAAACACTGAAATTTATTGTTGTGGGAAAGCTAGTTTCTATGCGCATTTCGCTGGTTGCTTAGGCCAGCTCGTCAGGAAACTTTTTCCAAATACTTTAGAAAAACTAAAAATATTATACAAGTAAGACCATAAAGTGAATAAGAATTTTAAAACACTCAGGTCTTAAATGTAACAATATCAAAGCTTCAACAAAGTCACAACAATAAACCGTCAATTATTTCTTTCTTACATTCCCCTACAATTGGCTGGTTTTTTTCCAACACGAATTGTAGTGGTAAGAGGATAAAAAGAAAAAAACAAAATTAAAAAAAAACAAGTTGCTTAAATAAAGCAGCTTGCCATTTCAGTTTTTTATTTGCCGGGCACATGCAAATTTATTATCAAAAATTATTTTCGGGAATAAAATATATTAATAATTAATTCATTTATTAATGATGTGCTAATAATCCCAATTTTTGAATGAAAACACTGAAATTTATTGTCGTGGGAAAGCTAGTTTCTATGCGCATTTCGCTGGTTGCTTAGGCCAGCTCGTCAGGAAACTTTTTCCAAATACTTTAGAAAAACTAAAAATATTATACAAGTAAGACCATAAAGTGAATAAGAATTTTAAAACACTCAGGTCTTAAATGTAACAATATCAAAGCTTCAACAAAGTCACAACAATAAACCGTCAATTTTTTCTTTCTTACATTCCCCTACAATTGGCTGGTTTTTTTCCAACACGAATTGTAGTGGTAAGAGGATAAAAAGAAAAAAACAAAATTAAAAAAAAAACAAGTTGCTTAAATAAAGCAGCTTGCCATTTCAGTTTTTTATTTGCAGGGCACATGCAAATTTATTATCAAAAATTATTTTCGGGAATAAAATATATTATTAATTAATTCATTTATTAATGATGTGCTAATAATCCCAATTTTTTAAAATTTCTTTCGAAAAAAAAACGATTTCTATATAAAGAATTCACAAGTAAACTTAATTTTATTAAAATCGATTTATTATTTACATATTCACTAGTAACAACTTTGACGAAAAATAAGTAGTCTCCTTTTAATACATATACTCATATTACTTTTTTCAGCACTTTATTTTATAGTTTCCGTTCATTAATTTTTTGTGTTTATTTACTGAATTTTTTAATATTTTTTTTGTACCCACACACATATATAGGGCGCCAACTCACATGGTCAACTTGGCCTTGGTTATGAATCGGAAATGTGTACAACGCCGCAAAAATTAAGGAAATGCTCTTTCACACCGTCTAGTGTGCGTTCAATTAGAGGCGGTGGTGGCCATGTTTTAATTTTAGATGCTTGCGGTCGCATACATGCATGTGGTTGGAATAATCGGGGACAATTGGGTTTGGATTCGATTAGAGAATGTTTAAGTGAATTTAAAGCAATACCAGAAAAGTTTTTTAATGTAAGTAAATAATAGAATACTATTTGCTTTATTGCAATAAGTTAAAACTCAAGTAACAACATAAACAAAAAACGAAATGTACTATAACTATTACAATTAAGCCCAATACTTCAAAAATATATTCCCCCCCACCATTTGTAACTATTCTATTTTTATTTTAGGATGATTCAGTTGATTTTATAGCCTGCGGATGGGATATATCAGGTTGTATTACTACATCCCGCAAACTTTATGTCTGGGGTTCAAATGCCTTCCAACAACTAGGTATATGCCAACGAGGTTTTACCTCAATTCGCAAACCATTTCATATGCAGCTGCCTCGTAACGATACACCTTTACGTATAAGTTTCGGCATGCGCCATACAGCAGTACTAACTGATGATTCTAAAATATATATCTATGGACGCTTAAGAGTCTCAGATACATTGCCTGATGAATTGAATATTGTGAAAATAAGTCAAAGTTCTATAGTAGTAAAATTAATTCCTCGCTTAAGTGGAGAATTGGCAATACAAAATATAATTAGTGGACAAAATCATCTAATGATGCATTTAGCAGCACCAGAAGATCAAGTCGAGAATAAGGCACCTGCAAAAAGAGTTTTAGTTTTGGGTGATAATAAATTTGGCCAAGCCAATTCATTTCAATTCGATGAAGAAATTGTTGCTATAGCAGCTGGTTGGACTCATAGTGGCGTGTTATTGAAAGACCAACGTATTTTCATGTGGGGTCGCAATTGCTATGGTCAATTGGGATTAGGCAGCTATACAGAAAGTCATCCCACTCCCATGGAATTAAGATTTTCCAAAGCAATTTCACCAGTGCAATTACATTTGGGATCGGAGCATGGTTTATTTATGTCGAAAGAGGGTGATATTTTCACCTGGGGTTGGAATGAACATGGTAATTGTGGCAATGATTCTACCAATAATGTGTAAGTTAACAAATTTAATTTTTATGAAGATTACTAAACAATTTTTATTTCTTAAATTCTTTTTCCTTATTTAGCTGCAAACCAAATCTAGTCGACTTGCCTACATCTTGTAAAATTGCTGGTTGTGGTGCTGGTTTTTGTATTGCCATTTGTGATAGTAATAATTAAAATTTCTGATTGTTGCTCTAAATTGTTTGTATTATTCTGTAAGAGACTAACTTTTTGAGAGCCGTTTGGTTTCTATGTGCTATAGTTTTTACTTATTTTTATAAGATATTTGTTAAACTTAACTTTTGATTCTCTAGCTTTATTTTGTTGTATATGACGAATGCTATTTTTAGGCACAAATAAAGTTGTTAATGTGTTTTAATATTATGTTTGTAATTACACCCCGTTACCATAGTAGATTCATTTGTGCCGATGTGTGTAACACTTTAAAATAATGATCCTACCCCAACCTGAGAGTATACCGATTGAATCACTTTTTGAGTCGATCTAACGGTGTCCGTCTGGCTGGCTGACAGGCAAAGTCCATATCGCTATTTTGAAGATAATATGATGAAGTTTGATACATAGGTTTTAATTGGCACAAGGGCCAAGCCTATTGAAAATGAGGCGAATCGGTAAATAATTTAATATAGCCCCAATACAAGCTGCTTTCCGGAAAAGGGTATTTGTGCCCACATCAACCCAATTTTAATGATATTTAAAACAGATAGATCCATATTTATATGAACACATAAGCTATGCATTTTTAACAACAATAGGACCACGAAGGGAGATTAGGGGCAATTTCTACCTCCCAGAAACTATCAAACCGATTTTAATGAAATATAAAAATAAAGCGGAGATAGGGGATTATTACTGCCACCCCGATACTATCTAACAGATTTTAATGAAATTTAAAGCATAGATAGATCCCTATTCATATAGCCACATAAGCTTTGCATTTTCCAAAACTATGTAGGTCCCAAATAGGTACACTTGCAAAATGTGTTCTGTATATATACTGTGGTGTAGAGTATCATATGATCCGGCTTGACAGACTATACATACTTTATTACTTCTTTTTTAACGTTTATGTAATTGTTGAGTTTTTTTTATCCAAATAATATATTTGTAAATAAAACCGATAGAACAGTTATGGACAAAGAAATAATTCAATTGATTAAATAGTTAATTTTAACAGTGCCGCTGTTCTGGCTTGATATTTTTATCTTCATACCAGAAATTTGAATCAATAGCGTATTTATTTAATGATTTACTCACGTCTGTCAATGTGTTCAAAATACAGTTTGTGACGGAGTACAAAATTTTTAATTTAAAAATTAATTAAATTTACACGAAATATATACTAATTGGTCATTTCGGTTTTGATTTGCAGATAAATTTTTTTAAACTGCCGTAGTTTATCCTAATACTGGTACTTAAAGAATACAGTAGAAAAAGGAATATTTCTTTAAACTTTAAAAATAGGATCGTTTTTAAAATTCGATTCCAGAACATGACTAAGTATAAATGAAAATCAGTGTCTGATTTTACCTAGCCTCCATACAAACAATGCACCGAAATAGGAATCTCCCATAAATCCTTCTAAAATATTATATATCGCTCCTTTATTGCAACAAAGACATATCTCAAAAAATCAAAAAATTTTAATTACTTAAGCAAAAGTGCTCCTTCATACTTTCTTCAGTGATATCTGAAACTGAACCGAAGTTATAGCAGGATATATTTTATTAAATATAAAGACACAATATGAAAACTTTAATCTCATTTTGCCAAGTTTTATTATTTTTTGAGATATGACGATGTTGAAATAAAGGAGCGATATGAATATATATACTTAATTCGTTATGTATTGAAGACGGTTGGGAATTAGAGACTGTATACATATGTAGATCTATTATGTTTATTAGGGGTATTCTTTTTTCTTCTGGTCCGACTGGTAATTCCACTAATTATTTCTCCGATCTTCTATTATTTTCTATTATGGTCTCTGCGTGAAGGTGTGGGGAATTATCTTCACACCATCCATTCTACCAACCTTCCTACTAAATTCTGCACTAGTATGTTAAATAAGAGCTTACATCATGGAATATCCATCCCATAACTATAACTCATATACAAGAACTTCCCCTTGAACGTAATTTGGTGCATAATTTGGCACAAATCACTCAATACAGACTCTAATATAATATATTCTTTGGTCGTAGACACACTAAATTTTAATGCGATAACAGTGTTTAGTAGTTACCTTTATGCAATAACAAACGATATATTCGCAGCACTCTTAAAAAAATCTCTTCAGACTTTAGTATCACCTGTCTTGTATGGGTGCTATGATATTATGGACCAATTCTCATAATGCGAGTGTGTTCCATATTTTTTTTTTTTTTTTATTATTCCTACGCTATCATTTCCATTAGCATTATATATATTTTATCCTCTTATACTGCATATGTATATAATCAAGTCCTATAGTTAATAAAGGGGCGTATTTATCTAGCCAACACCTTTATAAATGGGGGAAAATTATGTTTTTTTAAAAATTTAACTTCCAAAAAAATTCTGCTGAGCTTCATAATTATCTATTAGTCTCAAATAGAAACCACGTTACAAAATAATTATGTTAGTACTAACAAATATGTAGTTCAGGAATTGACCGGCTTTACTTTTCTTATTGTTTATAGATTAATTTCGGAGGTTGAATCTAGTTACCCAAGTTACAGATATTGACTCCAAAATTTTACCACTAGAAGAGCGTCAGAAATAACATTTTAAACTTGACAATTCCTTTTATCCATTAGCAGCTACATAAAGAAAAAATGGAAAACATGATTAAGAAAATGTAATCCATTAAAACCCGATTTTACTTATTTAAATAAACATGTTTTCTGGCATTTTCCTTTTAAAAATTTACACGTATTTACTTTAAAATTAAGGAAACTTTGTTAAGCGAAGCCGGTGCTCGACATAACATAGTTTAAAATCCTACCGCCCAGCCAAAGGCCGGCAATGCAGAAATTCTCAGTAAGCGAAGCGATTTCGACATGTTTCGATCGAATCTTTCCGATGTTATCCCATCATGACTAGTAAATTGAGATATTAGCAAATATTTATCGAAAAATCGAAGGCCTATAACTCGGAAACTATGCGTCACCGCTAATTTTTTAATTAACTTTTTTGTTCAAAATTATGTATATGTTCTAACTCGTAAAACACCTTTTCTCTTTTTTCGGTTAACTTGGGTAAACTAGATTTGTTACGAATTCGGTTTTCCAAAAATGAAGATTTAAATAAAACAAAATTCTATTTTTATTTAATTATCCGTTAGAATTGAATAATCGTTAAATTGGTTTTCAGTTAAGGCTAATATGTATGTGGAGACTTAAGTCCCAGTTAGCTGTCAGTAACAGTAATGTTACCGTATAGTATAAAAAAAAAATCAATTTTCTAAAGAATTACAGCCGTATTAATAACAAAAAGTTACCCACAGTTTGTACACTACGTACAACGAGCTGCTAACTAGAATGCCGATTAAGCTTGTCAGCTTATTAGCACAGAGTTAATTCATAACAAATTTTATCCATCTGCTAACTTTTAATAAATCAAAAAGTAAACACGTTTTGCATTAATTATCGCTAGATTTGTTTTATTTTTTAATTTATTTTTTTGTTTTTCCTTCCCCATATACAAATTTTAAAGGTTTTGAAACTAAAATAAATTTAAAAAAGGACTCTAAATTAAAAAAATACAGTGAATTAAAAAAACCAACAAAATTATTCAACATTAAACGGCTGTTTTTCACAAGTTTAGGAAATCGTTAGCCTGAGTTTGGTAAGTGTATTATGAATGAACTTTGTACCAACTTTATGCCAAATTTTCGTTATGTATACGGCTGTTAGACATTACGGTCTTACTGCTAACTATAATCGTTCTAATTGCTTTACATGCAATTAATCAAAAGCAGCTAATTTGCAACGTTACTGTTACTGTCAGCTAACTGGGGTTTTAGTCCATTGCTATCATGTTGCAATGAACAAAATAGAAAAAAACGAAAATTTAAAATCTATTTATTCAGCCATGTCACATAGTACAATTCCGTTCGGAATGATTCCGTTCGGAACCGAAGAAAGCATATTTGTTTATTGATGCAAAGTAAATTTTGATAGTTTTTTGGCATTTAAGATACAGAAAACTGTCATTCCGTTTATGAAAACAAAAATAGTTTCATTCCGAAAAAGTTTTTTAGTAATTATCTGAAGCACCAAAATACAGAATGATTCCGTTTCCGAACGGAATTGTACTCTGTGACATGGCTGATTATGTTTACATATGTATTTTTTATTAAGAACTAAATTTCGAAATTTAATTTAAAATTAATATATCTAACATTTTTTAAAAGATTAAGGGCCATTATTAGTACTTTCCGTTAGCTAAAGGTAGGATTTTATCAGCAGTTTAAAATGTGTTCCATAATTACAAATTTACATTAACCTACCAGATAGGATGGAATTATGCAGCCGATAACATCCTGCCTATAATTAACGTTAAGTTATAATAATAATTTATAATAATTTTTAAAGTTTAAAATGGATATTTCAACAATTTATTTTGTAAATAATAGTATATACGTAATATTGATCGGGGCAAAGTCTAAATTTTTTTATGGCTGAAAATGCACATTTAAAAAAAATTGTTGCTTTCATTGTAAACACCCAGGGAAAATTTTGTTATCATTGTGAATCTGGCTTTAAAGTGAAAAATTTCAATAGAAGTGTTCTAAATTTTTATAACGTTTAACAATCATATTTTTTAATTCTATTACACACTTATGTATATATATAAGTACATATATATCTTTATATATACATATATATGTATATAAATGCAGTTGTCCAGAGTGAAAAATGTATTGCCGATTTACATTAAATAAATTATATCATTCTATAGAAAGCCATAGGTATAATCGGTGTAAAAATCCTACTAATTTAACACTTGTTTGTGGAATACTTGATTTTAAAATTATTTTAAAAATGACAAATTTATAATAAACCATACAAAATCAATCAAGCAAAAAAATTTAATAAAAATTTAAAAACATATTTAAAAAGAAAACGTAAAATTATAAACAACAAATTTTATAAAGAAGTCAACAACTAAAAAACCGTTAAATGCAAAATAGATAAGAAGAAAAAAGTAAGAGGAAGGAATTTGTTTTAATATTTAGTTATAATAATGGACCAAGAAAAACAGATGATGCAAACGGAAACCATTATCATTGAAATGTTGGAATTTTTAGAAAGTAAGCAAAATGAATAACTTAAACTTTAAGAATTAATTTTTTTTAAATAACTTAAAAGTAGTTAAATTCTTAACCATTTTCCTTTTTATTATCATTTAGCAAGCAGCGAAGAAGAATGTGACCTTGACCAAAAAACATCGGAGAAGTGTCATGAAAAGATCAAAATAATCAACAAAGATTTTAATGACAACATTCTTATTGATAAAATTAAAAGTAAAAAAAATTCAAACCATGATTTAAAAAAAGAACCAAGAATTAATTCAACTATTGCAAAGGAGCTAAAAAAATTAAAAGATCAATTGCAATGTGATACTACTAATGGAGTTGGTAAGTTGGTGAAAAGAAAAGATGATTAAAAAAGTAAAAAACCAATATTATTTTCATTTTTAGACATTAACAATAAAAATCAATTCAATTATTTAAAAAACCAAGAAAGTTTAAATAAATCAAGTAATCAAAATGATTTCGATATTTCTTTTGCTTCTGATTACGAGATCCCTGAATGGCTTAAAAAATTAGAAAATCAATGCCGTCGCAGTTCTGGTAATTCTTTTATTCAAGAAATTCATAAAGCCATATATCAAGAAACTGCAGGACATCCTTCGGGTGGATCTGCGGACTATTTTCAGGCAGCCGAAAATTATGCGCTTTATGGAAAAAATTTTTTAGATTTTCCCGATAATTTAGAATCAATAATGTGCGATAAAAATTTACAAAACTCAACAACGGAAAGTACTAATTTGATACCAAATTTTGGAAACTGTCTATATACGGTAAGTGTAAACTTAAATAAATAATAATGGGAATTTGGCTGGACCGAATCTTATGTGGGATCTATGTGTATTGACAGTATAAAAAATGCTTGCAGCTTAAATACGAAGAACTCTACTTGTGAAATGCTTCATTATAGCTTCATTATAAATATGGAATAAATTTGTAATTTAGTTTGCAATTCCTGCGATATTCCTGTATGTGATGAAAATTTATCAATTTGAAAACGATTATTTGTAAAAGGTGAAATAAATTTCGATTTATTTAAAAACGCCTTTCTGAATTAAAGTCTAATTTTTTGTTCAAATACAGTTCAATTTATAATAAATATAGAAATATATAATATTTGGATTCACAAGGTAGTCATAAAGTTGTTAAGTCATATGTCTTAAAATAATTACATGAAATATATATGACTGCTGTGGGCAACCGCTTATAATTTAGATTTCTACTGTACAGTTATGACGAATCAATGAACACAGCATTAAAATTTTTATTTTGTTTGAAACACAACAATACTTTTTTTAAACAATTGTAAAATATTTTAAAGGACATTTTGTCGATATGAATTGATAGCACACCTTGTGAATCCCCCAAATATAAAATGTAAAAGAATATAGACGAAAGAAACGATATCGATTTAAAATTTTTTTTCTCTTCTAAAAGATTTCCATCACATACCTGACTAATTTAAGACTCGTAAAAGTATATATTCTGGCTCCTAATGAATAGGGTAGCCAGATCGGTCCAAAAATGGCGGAGACATGAACAAACCAACCTTGATTGCCTTAAATGTTTAGAAACAAAACATTATTTATAAAAGCCCCTATATAATTTATGGCATTACTGTTTCCCTCTAACTTTTAATGAGTCTAGTAGAATATTTGCAGCAAAAATAACCGATAATAGTTTATAAATATCGTAGATTTAGACAAATAACTTTCTTTTTCCTCCAAAAATCAAGAATTTAGCTTAATAGCGACAACACCATGTTTGCTAGAAGAACAAAATGTGGCAAAAATGTGTTCTAAGCATAAGATTCTTACGGTACTAAAAATTAATTACTTCGCAGGACCCCATACAAATCTTCCCCGGAGTTTAGTTTTGTCTTTGAACAGAGGCGCGGTACGTTTAATATCGATTTTGCTTGTTGGAAATGCTGCTTGAAATAACTAAAAGTAGAGGTTTTGCACCAGATTATGGCTTGTTATGAATTATACAGTACTATATATATGTATACCATCTATCAGCGGCTTTAAAAGTCAAAAGTAAAGCAAATTATTAGCGTTATAGTCACATTTGCAAAACTTACTAAGTTCTTTTTCATTTTCGAAACCACAATCCATCTAAAGAACCAAGAAATAAATTGCTTAATTTTTGTCATCAACTCTACTCATAAGAAATTAGGTTTTTCCGTTGGTATGAGTTATGAAATATCTTAGTCATGGTTCTTGAGGGAGGGGGTACCATCTCACCAATAAAATCAAGAATTGCTGCAACAAAAATTGCAAGTCTGAACTATCACTTATTATTTTTACAGTTGCAAAACCATAAGCCTGCTGTCGGTGTAATTTATATGAATTTTTTGTTTTCTATATTCACATAACTTGATTATATTCGAATTCGGTTATATGCCTCACAGTAGAATATACATACATATATGAATTAGGCTTATAGTCACATTTGCGGTATAGTTAGGGTTGCCAGTTTTGAAATCAGAGAAACCAGTACACAAGAGAAAAATATCAGTACAATTTCATAATAAAAACAGTACATATCGTTACCTAAAACGCAAAAGGCCCTATCTAACATTTTGAAAATTGTACAGGAGAAGCAAAAAAACTATTTAAAATGGTAAATTGATAAATTGCCCTAAACTGTTTATAATTAATTTTTCTTCTATTTTTCTTGTTAAACCTACTAGTGGTTTTGACAAATAACAATGTTGCATATAGTGCAAACTGTTAGTTTTGTCTATTAGCGTTTATCGTATAATATTTTGTAGATAGGGCTTTTTGTTTTCTGTTAATAAAATCGCTAATTTTGTTCGATATATTCCAAAATTTGTTGTGGACATTTGTGTCCATGCAATACATCAGAATCAATTAAAAAGTCGATTTTTAATTTTTGGTTAGTTAGGGCCTTTTGCGTTTTAGGTAACGATATACTTGTTACACTATATAAAATTGTATATTAATAACATAAAAAGCTTTAATCTTTGACTAACATGTAATTTTATTTCTTTTATTCTATTATATTTTTTGAATATACATAGGTCAACATAAAATTAAATAAAAATTAAATAAAAGTAGTTTTTTGCTACATCTACCAGCATAGTCAATTTCATTTTGCAATTAAAAGGACATGCTGAATCTCTTATTTTGCGGAAACAGCCAATGTTTAATTTAATCGAGAACAGCTTCAAAAAGGGGGTTGCTAGCCAATTTTACTTAGAATTCTTCTAAAAAAAACTAAAATTTAAAATTTCTCAAAAATGAATTATTTGACATTGGCCTCTTTAACACCAAGCTATATTAGGAAAAAATGTTAAAAAACAAATTAAACAATTGAAATAACAAAGCTTGTTATGTATTTATCTTCCAAATGATTTTAGACTATCTTATACTATAGATTTTTATAAATAATATATTTACATACATATGTATGGACAAAATATTTATGGCCTTCTTATGCATTGTCCACGATTTCTTTCCTGTCTCCAGAAATTGTAACACTCATTACAACTATAACCAAAGTTTGTCTTATCTGCAACTCACTTTCTAGGTTTTATATTAGGAGCCTGTTTCTCACTTTTCTCAACTTTGAAAACTAAAGATTCGTTCTGTAAAAGCGTTTAAATGTGGAATGGAAGAAATAAAATTACACATTTCCTCAAATTCGTAAAGACACCACCATTTAGAAACACTTTCCATTTTCTTCTACTGCCTTCTTTTTTCGTACTGACTCGGCAAAAATATTTAATGTAAATAACTCATCGATAAAAACATCTACATATATTAATATTTGTATTGCAAACAATTTGACAATATGACAAACTATATACTGAACAAAATTAATGTATAACAACAGTACAAAAACAGTACATTAATGAAAAATTTAGTACAATTGCGTACTGATTTGCTTGTAATGCATAAATCAGTACTTAAAAAACAGTACATGTACTGATAAAAACAGTACGAAAGGCAACCATAGGTATAGTTCACGATTTGTCTGCAATTAAATGATGTGAAAATTACTGTAGCCCTAAACGGCAAGTCAAAGTAAAATTCTTAATATTTAACGCGGGTCTGACAAAGAAAATCAACACATAAGTGAAATCTCGTTTGCTTTAAAATAAGTTTTTATTTTTGGAAGGATTATAAAGAAATTCTGTTTTATGAGCTGTTTAAACATTAATACTATAAATGTCCAGAAAATGCCTTCAAACACGAAGGTGAAAGGTTTCAATGGTTTATCTCTTGTTTCACTACCAGTAAAAATAACTATTTTGATTGATTTAAATATTTTAAGCCACACCAAAATTTATTTAAACTTGCATAGATTTATTTTGATTAAAAAAAAACTTCTCTTTTTAGAAACCCAGCATAGCGACTTCAAATACTCTAGTTCCTACCACAGGAGGCTTCGCATCAGCAGCCGCCTATTATCAAATATGTAACAGTATGCAAACACAAGCTAGACCAGCACTTTCCAATAATCCGGTTAACTCAACAGCCTATGGTATATTTTTGGGTAACAAAGTGACCTATATTGCTGCGACACCTCAAACACCTTCATTAATTTGTAATCAACACAGTACAACAACAACAAATTTTGTATCAAATAGCTTGGCCAATGCTGCTCTGGCCACTTCGCCCACCATACTTTATACGAATCCAATGTTGACCACAACAACACAACAATATTTGACACAATTTTTAAATACAGCAGCCTCTATACAATCACCCACTGCTGCTACAAACGTCGCCGCTTCTAGTGTTTATGAACGTTTGATTTATGCTCAAATGTTGCAGCAACAACTTTATCAAACCCAACAGGCAGCAGCCATTGCAGCAATGTTTCAACATAAGCAACGTGTTGCGGCTGCAGCTGCAGCAGCGCGACAATCTGTAAATGGATTGGTCGTTAATACGAACAGATCATCGCCTCAACATTTAACTGCACCGCCAACGACTTCGAGCGGTAATATTTCCACTTTTAATAACAGTAATCGACAAGTGAACAGTTCACCAGCAGAATTTGCGGAAATGAAGCAACAAAATACCGCAGCAGCTGTCGCAACTGAAAAAATAGAGAATTCAAAGTCTAAAGCTGATTAGATATGATATTTATGATCTCCAATTTACTTTCCTATCATTTGTGTAAACTAATTTACTTTATATTTTCTTGCAAATATTTGTTAAATAGTTTTAATAATAAATATTTAATTAATTTTGGTAGATACTATTTAATAGTTTAAAATTTTTTAAATAATTTTTAGTTCAATAAGAATATTTTACTGGTTATCATTATTTAAAATAAAACTTTCTTAACAATAAAGAAAACGTATGATTTTATGATTACACTTTTTATAAAACTTTGGCACACAGTGGCGACTTTGGACCACAGTAGCGGCATACAGCGTGACCATTTTGGCATTTTTAAAGCTAAATTTAGCATTTTACTTAGCATTCTTATGAAATCTTTTTCAGCTTTTTTTAGCATCATTTTAAAAATTTGGACGAAGAGTTTTATTGGTTTAACTTGAATTTTTTTTATAAATTTTGACTAAAATTAGTCGTATGTACTCGAAATTAAATTTCACATGAAAATGGATAATTATTATTATCTTCATCTTACCTGCTTTTAAAAAAATTGAATATTCAAGGAATATTAGAAAAGCCCTCATCGTGAGGATTGTAAAAATTGTTTGCAATATGATATTACGATTACGGATGGCAACTGAACTTAAGTGTTGTCAGCAGCGAAATCAGGCTGATGTTAATATATAAATATTTTTTTTTATATATTTGAAACCACAAGAAAGGTGTTCTGGGCATATTTTTTTCGATTTCAAAATGTTCAGCTACGTAAACAACTTTTTGAAATCTCTGTTTTTTTTTGCGACTATTGTGAGATAACCGTTATAAAAAATTATTTTTTTTTTGCTATAAGCTGTTTTATTTACAACAAATAGTTTAAAATGAATAAAATTCCACGACACTACAAAAATAATATTTGCTTTTGTGACTTCTTATATTAAAAATCGTAAAAGCTGTAAGCAATAAAAAACAAAATGTCGAAAAATAACAAAAAAAAAAAAAAAAAAAATTGCAATAATAGCGAAATTGATTAAAGTCCCTACAACTATAAGGAATGGCAAAAATACGCTAAAAATTGCTAAATTAGCGTAAATTCGCAAAAATTTGCTAACATCAGCAGAGTCTACAATTTATTATAAATTGTAGACCTGTAAGGAATTAGAAAACTTAGTGAAACAAATCGCGAAAAATTGCAAAATTTTAAACAAACCCTAAAAGTAATTTGAGATCGCTTAATCGGTTAAAAAACAATTTGTCGGAAAACAGCATATTGTAAAAACAGCTCATAAATGTTTGAAATTTTTTTGCGCTAAACTGCTGAAAAAATAATATTATTGAAACTTCAACTTTTCTTAAACTATAAGAAATAAAAGTGTCTTCAACATTTTTTATTTTTTTTTCGAATTTATTCTATGAGTTAAATTTGAGTTTGTATTTTTTAAAGCTTTTTGTAATAGTTCTATTTCTTTAATTTTTATAAAATACATAGCTGAAATTTAACTCATACAATAAATTCGAAAAAAAATAAAAAATGTTAAATATAATAAAATTTCTTATGAAAAGAAATAATTCCCAATATCCAAATAAAATTATCTCAAAAACTATTTATAGAATATTTTAGATCGGTGAAAATCATAGAAATAAAATCGTTACTATTTTGCAAGTATCAGAGGTTTTCGGCCCCCCTTTAATTTAAAATTTAATCTCAACTACCTGTGCTACATATTTATATGAATTTGAAGTTTTACAAAAATCTACCATCTTGTTAGATATTACCATTTATTTCAATTTTGTTTAAACTAACTCACTAAAATCTATAAAGTTTCGAATCAAATTTCATACTGGTAATAAATTTTAAACAAAAATCTTGAAATTTTTATTGCAAGATTTCGCTGTAAAAAATTTTAAGATCTAGTCACACTACATGCATGCCTGGTTATTTGTGCCGCAAGTAATAGATTTCCTTTATTTCTCATTTCTAGATAGCGGAAGCTAAAATATTGAGAAAAATGTCTGCAAGGGGTTGGTGACTGTACTAACAAATTTTTAAAATAACCATTTAATCACAAAATATTCCATTTAATACTTACCACGGCCGTATTAAATGTAGCACTCTCCAAAACGGTTATGATCTCTGCTATTTCCCTAAGTTTTACTACCAACCACCTGAGGCTAAAATATTTTTTATATTATGAGTGATTATACATGCAGACATACCATTAAATCAGTTCTTTTTAGAAACTATCAAAAATTAAAAGCCCAAAAACAAGTGGTATTCACTTTAAATCACATTTAGTTTATTGGTTAAAAAAGCGAAGCAAATAGGTGTTTAACGAATACCGATACCGATATATCGGCGATATTTCAGGTTTGCCGATATATAGGTGTCGGCGACATTTTACTGTCGATACGCCGATACTTTTTTTTTAAATTTTTTTTAAAAAACAATATAATTCCCACTGCTTATTTTTGCATAACAACTAAATGAAATAACACATTTAAAAGCAGAATATAAAATCAAAACGGAATAATAAATTGTTTCTTTCATCTCTTTCGCTAAAGGTCCACACATCGCGTTCTATGCGTTTGAAACTTTCTTCACATTTTTTTCAGGACGCATGCAAATCTGGAAAGTTATTACACTTAATTTATACGCAAGTACATCTCGAAATATAACTTAGATTTCCTAATATTTCTAGAGACAATGAACCACTTGGTGCAGAAATACTTTACTTTTAAAATGAGTTTTGTCGCATCTGAGAGAGTACTTTCCACTGCAGGTGTGGTTCAAACGGATTTCCGATCTCCGAAAAAGTTGAGAATATCTTGTATTGTTAACAAAAATCTTATTAACTTAAATACTTATAATCGCTTACTCTTATCGGTATCGGTATCGCCGATATTTCTTTTTGAGTATCGGTACCGTATTGGCGAAAAGGCGTATCGTTACTTCCCTATTAAAGACCTTTCGCTATCTGTATTATCATGTGGCAGTGGTAATTCAAAGACAGCCAATTACATGTTCATTAAAATTTTTCACTTAGGTGACTACTCTAAGAGTTTTTACGCCCATCTTAAATAAGTTATCTATTTATTGCTCTGAAAAACAGCGTTCTTAGTTTTTTTGCGGATTTTTTTTTTGGAATTGGGGATACAAATTTCGTAAAATCCCCAGGGGATTTTTTGGGGAAAATTCCTTTTTTAGCTGGGGATTTTTGAGGATAATATATTATTATAAATTCCATTTGTGCAATGGCAAGACCGATGAAGGACCCAAGTGAGCTGGCTCTCGATGGCTAAGACCGATTTGGTGAAGATGTGGGTAAAAATTTAAGTCTTTTTTGGCGGTTTAAAACCTTTTCAAGAGCTCGCTGAAATAGTTTTAAATATCCTTTTTGTACCAACAAGCGTTACTTCTATTGAACGAGTCTTTTCTATAATGAGAACAACCAAAATCAAAATTAGCAACAGAATGCAGTATGAGTTATTAGAAGCTCTTCTTTAAATAACACTTTAAAAATAATGCAGATTGCTGCGACAAATTTATTCACTCATATCAAATTCACTTTTTCAGCAAACAACATGTAAAACAAAATTGCATTAGGTGATGAATCAGAAGATTTTGATTCCCTAGTTTTTGAAATGATAAATATTGACGCATAATTATTTTTCTTTTGCGTTTTTACTTTACCCTTGTAACATAGATACTATACATGTGTACGTAGATATTTAGAACTCAAAGAATAATAGTATTACAGAAATGGATTTATTTAAATAAATCAATGTATGCAAATTTTTGCTTTGACATAATATGATGTATTTTATTTTTAATATGGATTTTTGGGGATAAGAAAATAGCTATTTTGGGGATGTTTGGATATGAGAAATCAAAATAAAACTGGGATCCCTGCTGAGAAAAACTGAATTTCTTGTAATAGAGAGTTTCACAAATTTACCTTAAAATCAAACAATTTGCAATGTTGTCTTCCTACGAATAGGGATTTGCTCCTACGTATAACATCACTGGTTTCGGCTTTAGTGTTTAAATCTGATATCTTTGTCATGGCTGCCTAAAAAAATGTTTGGAAATCGGCAAATTTAGCATACAAAATCGTCAAATTAACTTACATTTTCATTTTTTATTCTGTCAGAATCGTCACACAAATCGTGATTGTAAAATAACTCTTACTTATGTTAGTAATAGAAAATTGTAAGCTGTTTTACGTTTGTTTTAATTGAAATAAAAAAATTCATTATCTCAAAAAATCTCTAAAAATATAACCGCTATTGTCACTCAAATTGAACATAGATGCAAGTTTTAACTTATTTTACATACCAACTTAAATATGTAAGAGCAGCAACCGTTTTTCAAATGCGGAAAATTCAGTTTTTTAGAAATGCAAAATAAGAAGATATTTGAAAAATATTTTAATAGTACATATAAGTTAATTTTCAAGGCTTGTAAACATATGACTTTGCTTGTCTTGGTATTGTAGAGGATGTCATGCATACGAATATGTTACAATTGTTTAAAAATGTATAATTAGCGACGTGACTCGAATAAGAACATTATCCATTAATAAAAAAGTACGAAAATTTGGTGCCAAATAAACTGAAAGATATCGAACACCCATTTTACTCATAAGAAACTCTGTTACAGTTCTTTAAAAAATTATTGAATAATTGGTCTATTGCCAGAATTTCAAGCATAAACTATTATATTTATTTTGTATTATGAGTCGCGGGACAATTACTGTCAACTAAATAATAGAAAATATCCAAAAAATTATTCAAAAATACGAAATAATACTAAAAACCTTTGTAAATTAGTACAATTTTATCTTTTGAAAAATTGTCAAATTTTTGGACCCCAAAATCTTCAAAATTCGATAAATCGTCAAATCTGGCAGCCGTGATATTTGCAGAAATATTATTAAAGGCCTTATGACACTACATTTTTAATGCATTGTTCTAGTTTTGGTGAACAGTGCAAATATAATGTAATAGAAAAATTTACCAAGTGCAAAGAGTTCAGCTGTATTAAGATAAATAGCAAACTGTCAAACATTTTACTAAAGT
Organism: Pollenia amentaria; assembly: GCA_943735925.1. Taxonomy (NCBI): domain Eukaryota; kingdom Metazoa; phylum Arthropoda; class Insecta; order Diptera; family Polleniidae; genus Pollenia; species Pollenia amentaria. The sequence goes on along the minus strand of OX031007.1, from coordinate 176,460,573 downwards.
TATCGATAAAAAATGAAGGTTTGTCAAAAACAATGTAAAATTGTGCAACTTAAAATTGACACTTCAAGCTTGAAATATTAAAAGTGTTGCTGAATCAATGTGGAAATTCAGCGATTAACCGCTTTTTGTTAGTTTTGTTTTTATGTTTCCTATAAGCGAAAAGTTGACAATATTTAATAAAATGAATAAAATCAAGACAAAAGAAAAACTAAAAAAAAATTTCTGTTTACATTTTTTATAGTTTGCTCTTTCCAACATTTACTGTTTCTTTCCATCAATTCTATATCAATTCAATGAATAAAAAATGTAGTGTCATAAGGGCTTTAGCAGGCCATGGATATCCACGATTTCATATACCGTAATTTATTTTTGCAAGGCTTCAGTTAACAAAAATCTGTAGATGACACACCCGGTTATACGAGGTTGGTGTCTGCACTAAGACAATTTTTGAATGTTTTTAATACATTTATTGTGAATTAGCGTGTATGTAGGGGACTTCACCATTGCAATTAAGCAATTTATGTATAACAAATAATGTACAATGCAATTTGTCGCAACGGCCTCTTTAAAGGCTTTGAGATCTACTATTACACTTAGTTATACTACCAGCCACTAGGGTGACTTACTGCTCTTTTTTTTTCGCTTAACTCGCTATCGCTGTACCAAATTGCCCATTTCGACGCTCTCGTAGGGATGGGCAATAAATATCGACTTATCAAAGTATTGATATTTTAAAAAATTATAATCGATATATATCGCTGATATTAAAAATACCCAATTATCGATACATCGATATTTATCTGCGACTATCGAACTCGATGTTTTTAACCGTTGCTCAACTGCTTGTTTTTTAAGAATTGCATCATATGTTTTTTTAACTAATATTAAGAAAATAGCGGCGCTTTTCCATTGTACATTTTCATAGATTACACAGTTCAGTTTTGCCTCAGTTTTTTAAGAGAAGACAACAAAAAAATAAGCGCGGAAAAATATTCTGGAAAAGTTTCCAAGAATTATGAAAAGAATCGCCTTAATTATGGCGTATTAGCAGCAATAGACTCATGAAAGTTGGAAAAAAAAAACATTTTTTTATTTGAGCTTGTGCTTATATATTAAAAATAAAATATTACACAGTTTAATTGCATAATATGTGTCACAAGTTTCGTTTACCGGCAGTATATAATACGGCATTATATAATAATATAATTATATAATATGGCGAATAAATAAAAAAAATTTTGTACGCTTTACTGTTTTTTTTAAATTTATTTTTTATTGTAGAATTAACTGCCGGTCCCTCGATTTCAAACGAAAACTTCGTCGCATAACTTTCATTAAAAACTAATTTTAAAATTGGATTTTGTTTTAAATAAAAGTTTCGTTCGAAATCGAGGGACAGGCAGAAAATTTGAAATTAAAAGAAACAATTAGTCAATTCACAAGGTATCCTAACATGTCATATTGTCAAAATGTCCTAATATTTCACAATGGTTTAAAAATATTGTTGTTGGTTTGTTAACAAAAAGTGTCTTAAATAAATAGAACGTTGCATGCTGTGTTTATTGTGCTGTCGTAATTAATCAGAAAAGTCCAGCGCTGAGCGGCTGAGCCGTACAACAATATTTTTAAACCATTGTGAAATATTAGGACATTTTGACAATATGACATGTTAGGATACCTTGTGAATTGACTAAATAAAAAGTTAGAATAAATATGTTTTGAAATAGGTATATTAAGTTTTTAAGTTTGGTAATAATTTCAACTCAATACGTTCGATATTATTTAATAATATAATTATATAATCGATATTTTTAATTAATAAATATCGATACTTTTAAAAAATATCGATACGATATATGTCGATATATTTTTTCAATTTGCCCATCCCAACGCTCTCGATTAGTGCGATAGTTTTTTTTTAAACCATCGATAACTCTGTGGTTTTCATGGGTAACCACGTATGTCTTAAAATCAGTGTTTAAATTGCTTGCTTTAAAATAGCAACAGTCGCACATTTTTGCTTTGTTTACATTTTTTGCAGCAAATTAAAAAACTGTGTGTCTAAGTCAGAGCCCGGCAACACATACATGCAGACTTTTTGTTTTTTGTGAGAGAATAATAACTCTCCCTCTCAGAAGCACTTAAAGAAATTTTTGTGTTATTTTGTTATTTTTAAAATCAATCTGGCTGTTAATGTAAAAACTGAAAACATAAGCGTATGTTTTATTTAAAATAGAAAACAAAAAAATCATTAAAATTAAATAAATCATATTCTTCAAGAAAAATAAAAAAAACTATAATTTCATAAAAACGTGTTAATATATTAAAGCAAAAATAAATTCAGAAATTAATTACTTTCATAAAACTTAAACAATTCTTCAGGAAAAATTTAATGGAAAACAACCATTTAATTTAATTTATTTCGTTAAAAACTAATTTTCATTATTTGTAATAACATTTTCAAAAACTTCATCCCCTAAATGTTCATCTGTTAAACCATTTCTAAGTTTAGTTTTAATTAGCTTTAAAATTGAAAACGAGGACTCGCATATATATGTTGACCCGAACATAGAGTATAATTTAAAAATTTCATTTTTAGTTGTTAAGTATATCTCTTCGTTTAAATTTTTCCAGAATTCCACCCCAGCCGTCAACGGTATATTTAAATCCGAACGCATTTTCAAAAGTTCTACGCTGATGTCATTACCCTGTTTATTGACATCACATGTTAAAGGATTGCTATGCAGTTCTAATAAACACTCAATTTTAGAAAAATCCAAAAAACGATTGTTACAATTATCTAATATGCCTTGAAGTAAACTAATATATTCAAGTCTATAATTATTAGAAAAATCATCATATATTTCATTTGTTCTTTTAAAACATATTACATTTTTATTTTTAAGATTTGTAATCAGAGTTTGAAATTTTGTTATAAACTGTTTTACAGAGAAATATAAAGAAAATACAGTTTTATTTCTTCCTTGCAATTGAAGATTAAACTGATTAATTAATTTGGTAATATCTGTTAAAAACGCAAAATCTAATACAAACATGTTATCTATTAAATATCTTAGTAATTCATTCGATTCATTCGATGGATTATTTTCAAAAAATAACATCACCTCTTTCCGAAGACTGAATAACCTTTCCAAGCAACGTCTTTTACTGAGCCATCTCACTTCTGTAAACATTAATACGTCGCCATATTCAGTATTCATTTCATCCAAAAACGCTTTAAATTTTCTGTGGCTCAAAGCATTGTGGCCACCACGTATTTTATTTATTATTTTTGTTACAATTTGCATTGTATGCATCATATTTACGCTTTTTGTAAATAATGCCTGTTGATGGATTATACAATGGAAAATATAAATGTTAAAGTCGTTTCTTAAAAGGTAACCCACAAGACCCTCGTTTTTCCCAACCATGACTTTTGCACCATCGCACAGTGTGGTAGATCGAAAATCTAACTGGACAAAATTAATAAATCGCGTTGGGTTCACTTCTCACTTATGAATTAAGTAAAAAATGAGTTCAAATATATAAATGATTACAAAAAATCAACTTTTTTTAAAAAAAGAATATTTTTCAATAATAAAATAAGGTAAAAAATAAACATTGCTCCCTATCAAGAAAAAAATAAATTTTAAGATAAAAAATTGGTTTCTCAAACACATCCTCCGAAATTATTTGTAGTTATATATATGTACTAGAATTTAGGTTAAATACAACTAAGATTTATGATTAATAAAAATATTAAGTGAGTTTTTACGTAAGGAGTCGGAGATAATCATTTTTAATATTAAAATAATTTTAATATTTTTAAAAAATATTTGATAATAACTATTTTTTACTTGTTTTTGCTTTATTACAATAATAATACAGATAATAACACATAAATACACATAAATACAAATACAGATTTTATTTTATTCACTTTCATATTCATCGTTAAAAGATTCTTCCTCCTCAAAAGCATCAACAGATAATAATGAAAGAACTTCTTTTGTTATCGAACCTCGAACTCGAAAGGGAGTGTGACGCAAACTTGCGATAAAAGGATCTGAAGAAATTAAGAGTCGATTGAAAAGATCTGTATTTGTGTCTATTCTCGATGTTTTTCTCGTAAACAACTCTCTAAATTTCCTCGTGTCCTTATTTCTTGCTTCTTGAGCTTCTTCTGACAGCTGTCCGATAGGAAGAATACAAGACCTTATTATCTCTTTTCCATGAAAAAGGATTTTATGGACGCTTACTGGCATAATGTACCATGGGTATTCATTTAAGTATAAATTTCGTGTGACAACAATAAAACTTTCAAAAGCATCTTCATCAATAGGGTAACCACTACCTAAAGTTTCCAAAATAATATGAAAACGTTCAATTAATTCTTTGTTGACACCAGTGATTTCTGAACTCTTTTCTGCTGCTCTAAAGAACCGTCTAGCAGTATTACCGTCATTCGTATTACCTCCTTGTTGTGTTGGCATGTCTACAAGCAACCCCATCTCATTTCGAAATCTCTGTTGAATTTTTTTTTTCTTCAGCCACTTTTGCTTTATTTTCCGGTCCTCTAGCTTGCCAGGTCATTATAGGAAGCTTATATGCTATGTGTAATACACACTCCATAAAACGGATCCATGAATGCAGCGGAGACATTCCGAAGGTTAAAGATCGTTCATCGACAGTTTTGTTTAAAATTACAGAAGGCTTATTTAGTTCACTCGGTTTCGCTCCACATATAAAACACGTTTGAGAAGAAGAAGTTACAGATGATAGTGCGGTGCAAATTTTACCATCTATCATAGTAAGCATAAAAGTTGACTCAACAAGAAAACTTTGTTCGCCATTTGTGATAAGAGTTGGAGACAAACCTCTAATTTCTTGCTGTACTAAATTAACTTCTTGAGAAATTAACTCAGTGGACTCTTTGGCAAAAACAAACTTGATTGTACGGCAGTATCTTGTAGAAGAAGGAGCAGGATTTTGCCATACAATTATTTTTCTTTGTGTAGAACTTAAAATCATTTGAATAGGAACCATTGAAATACTAAATAAACTTTCATCTGTATGGCCCTCCTCCGAAGAAAACTTCTGTTTATACTGCTTTTGCTGAGCCCCATCGCATCCCCATTTTATCAAAATATTAAGACGATTTTCTACAGTTTTCAGTTCATCAATATCGAGTAAAACCTCTCTTTGAGCCAAACAAAGCCTTTCAATTGTATGATTCACTAATGACTGGAGTGAGCTTTTTGCATGCATCTCAGTGATTTCTGTTTCAGCTTAAAACAAATAATATTTATATTTGCCTTTAGATTTCTTTTCACTTCTTCTGATATATCTTGAAGACCATATCTAACCATTATTAATGCCAATAAGACGTCTTTGCGATGTATTTTGGGAGTTTTTACCCATTCTTCAAAAATTTCCTTTCGCGAAAGAGTGGAGGTCATACTGGAAAAGTAAAAAAAATGTATGGCGGTCGCAAAAATGCGCAAGATGTTTTTGATTTACCTTAAAGATAACACTTGAAAGATTAATTCAAATATAATTTTACAGCGGAACAATCCGGAATAAACAGCTTTAACTCTACTTGAAAATAAGAAATATTTTATTTTTTGCACTTTCTGAACCTTTCACAAAAAAAATTTGTTTTTAATACTTACAATGGAAATAATTAAATGAAAATTGAAATATATTTCCTTGAAATAGAGGTTAATAATAATAAAAAAAAATTATGACAATAAAATCACAGTAGCCTTTTTAATCATAAACCAAAGTCACACAAAAAATACGATTCTCTTTGAAATCTAAATACACGTATTGACAACAACTGACTTTAAAGCTTACTGTTTCCTAATCAGAGCTAAAAACAAAAAAACAAAACATGATTTACAGTTACCTTTTGTGTTCAGAAGCTCATTAAACGATCAAAAAGAATGTTGCCAGACATTTTTTTTTTTATTTTTTCCAGCTAGATTTGTGATTTACCACAGTGTGCATCGGTGCATATAGAACAAAATTTGCTTTTATCGGCAAAAGAAAAAATTTCGTCACATATTACCCTAAAAAGAGTTTCTCCCTTTACATTACCATGTAATGCAACCAACGTTAACATTTCCCCATGCACTTCAAAGTTATTATTGCAAGTTTTATGCATATTATTAACTGCGCTATGTCGTTAATGTCAGTGCATTCATCTAAACAAATAGAAAAATATTTGCAATTAAGAATTTTTTTTTTATTTGTGTAGATAAATGCACTGATATCTTCTGTTCGTCGCGTTATGGTCCGAGGTGAAAAGGGACCAAAACTAATTAAATTTCGAATTTGTTCAGTATTTTCTCCAAAGCATTTTAATACATCGTTGCACAATTCTTTGAAAACTTGCCCATCTTCGAAAGGACAGCAATGTTTTGCCAGACCTGCAGCAACGACATATGATGCTTTTCTTTTGCATCGGTCATGGACATTTTCAACTTTTGAGTTCTTAAAATCAAGAATCATTTTTTCGTAAAAAGGTTTTTTTAATTTTAAAATTAGGCATTTTCTTTCGTCATGAGAAATATTTTTATATTCATTATGACATGAATTAAAATGTCTTTCTAAATTAAATTTTGCTGTTCGTGATAACGTACAATTACATATCAAGCATTCGGGCTTGCCAAAAAAATTTTCGGCAAACAAGAAATCAAACTCCCATTCTGTCTTGAACATTTCTCGCAGCACTAGCACGGTGTAGTACTTTTGCCGGGCTCTGGTATACACAATTGTGCATAGAAATGGATTTCCCTGGTCTTTTTATTCAAAAATAAAATAAATTACATGGGAATTATAACGTGAAAAAGTTATTTTAGTAAAAAGTTAGGGTATTCATAGTGGTAAGTAAAATAGAAAGGGTATTCACTTTGTTGGGTTACTCATACTTCAAACATCTGTGCATACATTTTAATTCTAGCTAATGGTATATCATAACTTTTTACAAAATACCAAATGAGCACCTGAGTTTGCCTGCAAAAATTTATAACAGGTCAAAGTTACGTTAAATAAATACCATAAATTAGTAAGTTTAACTCTTTGGACTCGGTCATATAATTGTAGCATAAAAAAGTAAGCAATAAAAATAGTGCTAAACAATAAAGTTTCATTAATACATCAATAAAACACATCTTCTTACACAAAAATTTTACCTGCTGTCACATTTGCTTTTATGTGTATAGGTTTACTTTACACATAAATTGTAGGAAAACAAGACTTTTTTAACTTGTTTTTTAAATATTTTTACTTACTTAAGAAAAGTGTTTTCAAAGAAAACCCGATTGGTACAGAAACAAAAATGTTTTTACAAGCACAAAATACCAACAAATTCTTGTGGCAATTTTTTTTCTTAATAATTTCTGCATCTAGGTACGTCTTTTTAACGAAAGAAAAAGGGACCCTTTTACAGGCATCAAAGAATTTTTCTCACAAACAAAACACATATCGCAAAACAATGTAGATATTATTTGAAAATTTAAAATTTTTGTTGATTAGGATTCACGTTACATATGTATGTATTTTTATATAATTTTACAAAATTAAAAATGACGTATCATCAAATAAATATATAATTTTTTTTAACAGCATAATGTATAATCAAGCTCAAGAAAAAAATTAGCAGAGTTTTTAATTCTTTTTATAAGAACACATTAATATTTTTAAACACCAAAACTGGGTAATCTTTTTTATTACTATAGTGGAATTAGTGATCAGATAATAATTTATATAATATAATATAAAAAAATATAATATAATAAAAAAAACTTTCGACAAACAAGAAATCAAATTCCCATTCTGTCTTGAACATTTCTCGCAGTGTTATTCTTAAGCAAGCGTCAACAGAACCTTCTTGTTTGAATGTTCGTACGAAAATAAATGATTTTGTTTGTTTTTTACAAAGTGAGAGCGAATGTTATTGTGAGAAAAAAAGCACGGTGTAGTACTTTTGCCGAGCTCTGGTCTAAGTGTTTACTTAACTCTTTGATAACGAGTCAGCAAAAGCAAAAAAGCAAAAGCAAAACAAAGAGAGTAAATAATTTGTTTAAACTCGCTATGTGCATGTACTCTGCTAAATCTGTCAGCAAAGAAGCCACTTAAGAAAACAAATTTTCTGTTGCTGTAAGTATTAAGTTTTTGATTGTTTTTTTTTTTGCTTTTGATGCGCTTAAAGTCAGCAAGTTAACTTCTTTGCTCTTGCTGGAACTTAATATATTATGAACGAATTTGTTTCGAATTTTTTTGGTATTTTGCGTTTTTTTTTAATAAATAGGTACCTACATACATACATAAATGAAACTACACGTTTTTTTAAACTAATTTGTTTATTTTGTGTTATGTAATTATGTATATATTCTATGAAACTAACGCCTGCAACAGCAAGCAACAGCAATGAAGTCAAAAACAGCAAAGAAGTTAATACTCGCTGAATTTAAGCACATCAATTTACAGTTAAGCCAAAGCAAAAAATAAATAAACAAAAACTTATTACTTACAGCAACAGCAATTTTTTTTTTCAAGTGGTTGCTTGGCTGGCTTTTTAAGCTGAGAACATAAACATGGTGAGAATAAATAAATTATTTACTCTCACTTTTTCTGCGTTTGCTTTTGCTTTTTGCTTTTACTGTGTTCTTTTTCTTAAGTTAAGTTAAGCAATTACAAAAACATTAAAAATAGTCAAGCATTTTTAAACACTGCTTAAAATCAAATTTCTTAGGAGAGTGGAAAAAACATTCATGATCGAACTATGGCCTAGGTATTGAACTTTTTTAAATTGATCAGACTTGCAATATATGTTGCTGCAATTTTTTAAAATTTTGCCTTAAAATTGTCTCGTATTGGCAGACGGAAAATTAACCAATTTAGATTTACAGAAATGTTTTATAATTTTTCATATTAATATCCCAATCGAATATTATTCAGAAAAAAAATTGATTTGTAGCTTTAGAACATTTATTCAACAAAATTTGTAGAAAATTAAATTATTCACATAAAACATTTAAATCCCAAAAAAATTATTTTAAGTAAATATATTACATATGTAGTTATGTATATTTAATAAAATACTGGAATTAAAAACAATCATTAAAAGTAAGACGATTTCAATTTCACGATATTTTGTAGCAGAACAGTCTAGTTACTAGCCTTAACAAAGTCCTTTGTCATTGCATTTAAGCAACAACTCGGCGGAATAAGAACTGGCCAAAAACTTAAACCAAAATGTTTGTTTTCTTAAATTGAAGTAAAATGCAATTCAGTGAGGTTGTTTTGAGGTTGAATCGTTCGAAACATCTGTATGAAGACCATGCCCTTCTAAGCTCTAAGCTCTAAACATTGTGTTGTAAAACTTCATTGCCGTTGTTTTCCAAATAGCAACATGCGGCCATGTTCTGGAAATCGAAATCAAGTTCGAGTGAATGGCACAAATTTTGAAATGATCCTGTTTTAAATGGTCGTAAAAATATTTCCCTCTATATACTTACTTTAAGTACTACTTATCTCATTCTGAAAAAAATTTAAATTTATTCAATACTTAGTCTTAAAATATTTTCTTTCGGGAAGTTTGGAACATTTGTATTTTATTCATATCTCTTAAATTCACTAGAAAAGTGGAAATAAATTCTATTATTACTGTGGCATCACCGACAAAATGGCATTTGTTTTTGTTAAAAATTTTTTTTATATTAAACAAAATGAATTCCAAATATATTTTGGTGTTTTCTTTTAAAATGTTGCTATCAAACTAGTTAGAGTGCTATATTCGGCTGTGCCGAATCTTTGATACTCTCCACCGACAGAAGTGGGCTCTATATTGTAAATACATATATATTGTTAACTAAGCTTCATAAAAACGAACGTCAGCATTAAAATTAGTTGCGGTTTAGACCTATATTAAATTATTATTATTAACCGACAGCAAAAAAGTTTTAAGCAATTCTTGTTAGAACTTTGAACTGGCTCGAGCAAAATATCATGATTCGTTACAGTTTTAGCCGAACTAAAATGATTTTTAGGAGGGTAATTTGTATTGGACCTATGGCAAATTATGGACCAATCATCCCAAAATTCTGAAGACTGATTTCTGGTATTACAATACAATACAGCAGTGTTATTACTTTTAGCGTTAACAGTGAATTTCACAAAACTGCATGATATTTTTTCTGGCCATATGAATCTAAGTTGGAAGAAATTTTACCGCAATATCTATATCTATTATGGTTTAAGGCGAATTAAATTATTTACCTAAAGTGGGCTTTATTTGGCTTTAGGCACAATAAACGGTTTTCCGAGAGTAGGTTTTATATGGAGCCTAGGGTAAATTATGGTCTGATCATCACGAAATTTTGCAGTGTGATTTCACGTCCTATAAAACTGACGTACATAATTTCATTATGATGGCATTATTTATTACGGTCTTAGGCGTACTAAGCTGTTTTCCGGCAGTAGGTTTTATATGGGCCTAGCGTAAATTATGTACCGATCTTCACGAAATTTTACAGTGTGATTTCTGGTCGTATTGATAGCGTTATTAAATACGGTTTTAGGCGTACTAAAATATTTTCCGGGAGTAGTTTTTATATGGGACCTAGTGTAAATTATGGACCGATCTTCAAAAACTTTTACAGTGTGATTTCTGGTCCCATAAAACTGTGACGTACCAAATTTTAGTATGATAGCGTTATTTATTACGGTTTTAGGCGTACTAAGCTGTTTTCCGCGAGTAGGGTTTATATCGGTCCTATGGTCAATTATGGAACGCTCTTCACGAAATTTAACAGTATGATTTGCTGTTATATAAAGCGAATTCGTACAAAATTTTATGTCATTCCGTGTCTTATTCCACCATTTTTGCTAGTTTTTTTTTTATCAAAATTATCAATTTTTTTTAGGGTGGTGGTTCCACATTTTGATTCATGGCTCTGATCCTACTACACCGATATTGCTGGAATTCAATCCCAAACTGCTTAGGATAACTACAAGTTTGTTCTTTTCTTTTGCGTTTTTCGAAAGTGAGCGTGTTTTTAACAGACGGACATACAGACGGATATGGCTAAATCGACTACGAATTACTCAAGGAGCCAGAATATATATAGTATATGGGGTCTTAGACGTATAATAAAAAAGTTTCACACGGAATGCAAAACTTTGTACACCCTCATTCACCACTGAATTTCAAATTAAAATTTCCCAATTTCAATTGGAATTTTCTCAATTTCAAATTGATATTCTCAATTTCAATTGGAATTTTCTCAATTTCAAATTGATATTCTCAATTTAAATTTGAATTTTCTAAATTTCAAATTGAAATTCTCATTTTCATTTGAATTTTCTCAATTTCATCTGGAATTTTCTCATTTTCAATGAAAAATGTTGTAGTGGTGGTGGAGGGTATAAAAACAAAAAAAAAAATATTTTTTTTTCAGATATCGTGAAATTTTTAGTGTTAAATGTTTTTAATGTTTGATGTGTGAATGCATGTTTCACATTTCTAACATCTTCCATGGGTTCCTCCGAAATGTATGCAAGTGTGCAAAGCGTATTAGCGCTATGAATTTATTATAGTCTCTTCATATTTGCATACATTTCGGAAAAACGGATGGAAGACATTGAAAATCTGAAACATGAATTCACACATGCAACACCTAACCACCAATTTTCACGATGATTAAAAAGACGTGTCTTTTTTGAATTTCTTTTTTAAAAAAACTTCCAAAAACTTCTTAAATTTTCACCATGTTTAATTTTTTTGCAGCCAAAGATTATTTTTCTGATTTCCTTAGATCCTTATTCGCTATTCAACATTATTTTGATGTGCATTGAATTTTATTTTTAATTATTTGTGGGATTCACAAGGTAGTCATAAAGTTGTAAAGTCATATGTCTTAAAATAATTACAAGAAATATATATGACTGCTGTGGGCAACTGCTTATAATTTAGAATTCTACTGTACAGTTATGACGATTCAATGAACACAGCATTAAAATTTTTATTTTGTTTGAAACACAGCGATAGTTTTTTAAACAATTGTAAAATACATATATAATTGGCCTTATAGGCTTTCTTTGTATTGAAAGAATGAAAATATTATTGAGGACATTATGACGATATGACTTGACACCTTGTGAATCCCCCAATTATATTTCCATTTTTTATTTTTCTATATTTCAATAAACAATTGCCATTTTGAAATAAGAATGAAACATAAATTAAGAAACTTAAATAAGTGCAAAGAGGAATGCCAAAAAAGATACACAGAAAACACAATTCATGTCCTTTTTTCCTACCCTGCCTTTTTCGCTACCCCGCTCGCTATCAAACTAAAAAAGACATGATTAAAAAAAAGGGAAAAATCATGGTGAAAATTGGATGTAACGTCTACTATCAATCAAAAGTGTCACCATTTCTGAAAAAAGTTGGTTTTTTTAAAACTTTTTTTCTTCAAAAGTGCCAACATTTTAAAATAAAACACCAAAATGCATTTGAAATTCATATTGTAAAAAAATTAATTAAGAAAGACCTGCAAAAAACGGAAAACTTGACAAATGGTAGCGCTGCTTTCTACTCATTTTGCCAGTGATGGCACAATAAAAATGTAATTTATTGCCACCTTTTTTAGTGATTACAATCAAATAATTGAAAGATTTAGAATGGAATACAATAAGATAGGAACGTCTTGTAAAGATGGTGAAAGATGTAACTTTTAGCCCCATATATTTCTTATGGGAAATATTCAACATCTTTGCAAATCGATGGTAGATGTTAGATGTTGACAAGTGTAAAAACGCTGATATGTGAAGATGTTAACATCTTCGCAAATTGATGGTAGATGTTAACAAGCTAAACAGCTATTAGGTTTTATACAAAAGTATTTCTTTAGTTTCAAAAATAAATACAATTTTGTGACTTTCTATAAAAACATCCCTTTCTTCCTTTTGATTTTAGATATAATAGTTTATTATTTTCTCTCTAGAAAAATTTAGTTGCAAAATTTTAAGTCTCATAACTATAAAGTCAACACCAATGTTTATTACATTTCGGAAACAATAAAATTACAATTGTTAATTAATTACAAACGTGAATTTAAAACATTTTCCTTTTCTAAACTTTTCAGCTGCGAAGAAATAGTTGTCCTCTTATCTTATATTATAGTTATGGTATCTATTATCTTAGTTGGCTCACTTTTAGATCCATTCGTTTATATGAAATTCAACTTGCACTTATCATAAAACAAGTGGTCTTTTAAAAATTTGTTATTAAACCTTTCTGAGTATTTTTTAATCTTTTGTCAGTATCGCAGTAAATAAAATTCGACCAATTCTGATTGACTATAAAAGCCAATTGTTTTTCTAAAATTCTTTATAGTTTTCTTTAACATGTTAAAGCTTGTGGTAACAATTTTGTGTTTCGTCTTGTTGTCAGAGGCAGCCGTAGTTGTGCCTTTGCACAAGCTCAAGGAGCCAAAAAGCAAGGCCAACGAATTGTTAAAATTGAAGAGTAAATACAACGATTTTATTAAGATTCAACCCAGAGATGGCGTCCAAGAAAGTTTGATAAACTATGTTGATGACTCCTACTATGGCAAAATAACAATTGGCACTCCAGCTCAAGAGTTTTTAGTTTTGTTCGATACTGGCTCTTCTAACTTGTGGGTACCTGTAGCTCCCTGTGCCTCCGGTGATACAGCCTGTGAAAGCCACCATGCTTACGATCCAAGTGCTTCTTCCACCTATGTCAAAAATGGTAAAGCCTTCTCTATTGCCTACGGTAGTGGTAGTTTGTCTGGCTATTTGGTTCAAGATACCGTCACCGTTGAAGGTTTGGCTATTCAAGATCAGGTCTTCGCTGGAGCAACCAACGAACCCGGTAACACTTTCACTTACTCACCCTTCGATGGTATTTTGGGTATGGGATACCAATCTATTTCCCAAGACAACGTCGTCCCACCTTTCTACAACATGTTTTCCCAAGGCTTGGTTGACACCAACTTGTTCTCTTTCTACTTGACTCGTGATGGTACCTCTAACGATGGCGGTGTTCTTGTTTTGGGTGGTGTTGATCCTACATACTACAGCGGCGAAATCACTTATGTTCCCGTTTCCAGTGAAGGCTACTGGCAATTCGAAATGAACTCTGGTAAAATTAATGGCGTCAATGTATGCGATAGCTGCCAAGCTATTGCCGATACTGGCACCTCTCTCATTGCTGTTCCCTACTCTCAAATCGAAAATATCCAAGCCGCCATTGGTGCCACCTTCAACTACGATTACTACTCTTACACAGTCGATTGCGCTACCGTCGATAGCTTGGCTCCTTTGATTTTGAATATTGGTGGCACCACTTTCACCATTGAAGCTAAAGACTACATTCTCCAATCCGAAGGGGTCTGTTCTTCTGCATTTGAAAACGCTGGTACTGATTTTTGGATTTTGGGCGATATTTTCATTGGTAAATACTATTCTGTCTTCGATTTGGCCAACAGCCGTGTTGGTTTCGCTCTTGCCCAATAAATTGTTCATTATTTTTTATATTATATGCAAAATAAAGTAAAAGAGTATATTTCTTAAATTTTTTTTGCATTATTTTCGTAAAACTAATTTATTATAGTTGGAGAAGAAATACATATCTAGCCTTTGCTCCAATAGGGTCATAACTCAAAAATTGAATTCTTTAATTTTCCCACCCAAGTGGACTTTTCACATTTTTTTGCATTCGAATTACAAAATGGCGCTGGTATAAATAAAACAGCAAATAATTAATTTAAAATAGTGAATGTTGTGTAAACCTATTAGAATATAAACTTTTGGAGAGGTTAACTCAAATTGAACTCAACGCTCATTTTTACTCAACAAATTGTACTGACAGAAAGACGAACATTGCTAAATTAACTTAGAGTTTCTCAAGGATTTAGAATCTATAAAATGTATGGCGTTCTATATAAATACTTCTTGGGTGTTGCTCGCGAAATAATAAACTTCGTAGAACAGCTAAAAATAAAAGTATCAAAGTCATTATAGGGGCAGAAAGTTAGAAGTGTGATAAACTAAACGAACTGTTAATAAATGTGGACTGAATGGACCCTACTGGATCAAAGTTTGTAAGCGATAGCCGGGTCCAATATTTTGTGGTAAAAAATTTAAATGGTGCAACACGAGCCAAGAAGAAACGTTAAACTTATTTTTAAAACAAAAAAGAAAGTACAGTCAGCCAATCCCGACCATATGATAGCCTAAACCACAGTACTTTAAAGAAAATGTTCGAGAGTGCGCCCTATATGGGACACTTGGGCAGTCATGGACCCGCCAGAACAAAATTATGTTATGAGGTTAATGCAAAAGATTTTTGTACCAAATGTTGTTTAGATATCTTTATCTATATTAGTTTTGTTTGCCCTTAAGGGAATTTAGGAGGGGGGGTGGGGGTTTATATGGGGCCAATGGTTAATTTTAGACCTACTAGCACAACATTTTTCATGACATAGTAGCTATCGTAAAAGTTATTGTCGTAAATTTGAATGACAATACCATCATTTATAAGGAAGTTATGGCATAACAATCTATTTTCGGGAGAAGTTTTTTTACGGGAGCTGGGGAAAAGTATGGACCGATTTCAATAATGATTAAGTTTGAACCAAATTTAATCTAAATGCTAACATAATAAGGTGGTGGGCACAAAGGCACTATTCCAGATATAAGCTTGCATAGGGCCATAGAAAAATGCGTCTTCATATTGATGATGCCCTAACATTAGAATTATGAAATCAATATTATCACAAATGGCATCAATGAGGCAAAAACGGTCATCAATTCAATGTCGAACGTCATCATAAAATTTCGTCACATTTTATGCGTCATCTATGCTATGACTACAGTGACATCAATTCGATGCCACATGTTTAAAAAGTAAAAGTTTTTAGGTTTAAAAAGTAAAATAAGAAGAAATAAGAAGCATGGGCATTGCTCTATATTTTTTTATATTATTTAGTTAAATACATTACATTTTCCAAGTAGAATGATTACTAAAGGCCGGTATTCACTATCCTATTTAGTCGCACGATATGTCAAAAAAATCGTGTGTGCTCATAATGTATGACAGTGTGGCTTAAAAATGAATTGAGTGACAGATTTTTTTGACAAATCTGTCCGACTTGCAAATGTTTATGAGAATTTTCATAAAATGATAGATTATATGCGATCAGAATTGAATTTTCTTGTAAAGTAGATGAGTCATTTGAGTTTGCATCTTTTAGTGGGATTTGTAACGGGTAGGTCTTAAAAGCAAAGGGGTACAAGTGTCAAATATTAAAAAATTTTATTAAAAAATTACATGCAAGAATCAACACTTAATACCGTTATCTATCCCTCGCCAAAAATGCAGACCTGTATGATGATCTGAGAAGACGGTATGTACCAAAAACCAAAAAAAGTATGTATGAAATGCATGGGAACAAATAACTTTCAAGCTAATTTACTCAAAATCTTGTTTTTTGCACTTGTGTCCCTTTGCTTTAAGCCCTACAATTACCTTAAAAAAGATACCACCGAAAAAATTGGCACGAATATCTTTAATGAAAACATACATTTTGCAAAATTTTGTTATATAGAATTGCATTACAAGTCAAAGCTTCAATTATAATACATTCCAGATAATTTGTTTAGCTTAGGTTTTCAGAAGTTTATGGGAAATATACTTAATACCCAAGTAAAAGGCTATTAAAAAAAATCATAAGTTTTATGTATTTTATTTTAATTTGACAAATGTATTCATCTATTTATTTTATGATTGAAAATTTTAAAAAACTTGTTTACAGCATTAAACAGATCGAATATGCATCAAGCCAACGCATAAATACTCGTAATTTAGTTGGCAAGAGCAAAGCCAACACGATTATTGGCCAAATCGAAGATGGAGTAGTATTTTCCAATGAAAATATCACCCAAAATCCAGAAATCGGCACCAATTGTTTCGAAGGCAGAAGAGCAGACACCATCAGATTGAAGAATATAGTCACTGGCTTCAATGGTGAAAGTGGTGCCACCAATGTTCAAAATCAAAGGAGGCAAGCTATCAACGGAAGAACAATCAACAGTGTAAGAGTAGTAATCGTAGTTAAAGGTCGCACCAATGGCGGCTTGGATATTAGCGTATTGCGAGTAGGGAACAGCAATTAGAGAGGTGCCAGTATCGGCAATCGCTTGGCAGCCATCACATACATTAACCCCGTTAACACTAGCAGAGTTCATTTGGAATTGCCAGTAGCCTTCAGATGAAACAGGGACATAAGTTATATCACCGCTGTAGTGATCGGAATCAACACCACCTAAAACAAGAACACCACCATCGTTAGAGGTACCATCACGAGTCAAGTAGAAGGAGAACAAGTTGTTGTCAACCAAGCCCTGAGAGTACATGTTGTAGAAAGGAGGAACAACATTGTCTTGAGAAATGGATTGGTAGCCCATACCCAAAATACCATCGAAAGGAGAGTTGGTGAAAGTGTTTCCTGGCTCGTTGGTAGCAGCAGCAAAAACTTGATCTTGAATAGCCAAACCTTCAACGGTGACAGTATCTTGCACCAAATAGCCAGACAAACTACCACTACCGTAGGCAATGGAGAAGGCTTCACCGTTATTGGCATAGGTGGAGGAAGCACTGGGATCGTATGTATTGTGGTTTTCACAGGCAGCATCACTGGAGGCACAGGGAGCTACAGGTACCCACAAGTTGGAGGAGCCGGTATCAAACAAAACCAAGAATTCCTGAGCTGGTGTGCCAATGGTAATTTTTCCATAGTAGGAATCATCAACGTAGTTCATCAAACTTTCCTGGACGCTATCCCTGGGTTGGATCTTAATCAAATCATTGTATTTGCTCTTCAATTTGTACAATTCGTTGGCCTTGCTTTTGGACTCCTTGACCTTGTGCAGAGGCACAACTATGGCTGCCTCTGACAAGAGGGCTAAAGTTAAAATTGTTACCACAAACTTCAACATGTTTTGAAACTATAAACATTTTGCCAAAGTTAAGCGCCTTTTATAGTAACAAAAAAGTACCTCAGTGTAATATCATTTAGGAGGATTAAAAAACAATCCACAAGACAATAGACCACTTACTTGCCGATAAGTGCAAGTTGAATTTTACATGAATTCAATTTTCTAAAAGTTAAACAACTGATAAGAATTTTATTGGGTTATTCTCCTACTGTGAAAAGTGCAGAAAGTCTCTTTGCTTGTATCTTATGATAAGTTGTAATATAATTTTAAAAAACAAGTTAGAGTGCTTTACTCGGCTGTGCCGAATATTTGATACCCACCACCGACAGTTTAAATATTTCAGGAGTGGGATCTATATAATATCTATATATTATTAATTAATCTTCGTAAAAACGAACGACAGCATTAAAATTGGTTGCGGTTAAGATCTATATTAAATTGTTAATCGACAATCGGAAAGTTTTATGTTTTTCTTTTTAGAAATTCGAACTGGCTTGTGTAAAATAAAATCATTCGTAATAGTTTTAGCCGAACTAAAATGATTTTCAGAAGGGGAATTCGTATTGCAAATTATGGCCCAATCACCCCAAAATTCTGCAGAGTGATTTGTGGTATTGAAAAAAAATAAATTAGAATACATTTCAATACAGCAGTGAAATTAGTTTTAGCGTTTACAGTGAACTTCAGAAGGATGCGTAGTATGGGATCTAAGGTAAATTATGGACCGTTTGCATGTAATTTTTTCTGGGCATATGAAGCTAAGTTGGAGCAAATTTTACGGCAATATCTATATCTGCTACGGTTTTAGGCGTATTTAATTAATTTCCTAGAGTGGGCTTTATATGGGGCCTATGGTAAATTATGGAGTGATCATCATGAAATTTATTAGTGTTATTTCTTGTCCCATAAAACTGTGAAGTATTAAGTTTTATTATAATTATATTATTTATTACGGGTTTAGGCATACTAAACTGTTTTCCGAGAGTTGGCTTTTATATGGGGCCTATGGTAAATTATGTACCGATCTTCACGAAATTGGATGTAATATCCGGGCGTATAAAACGAATCATTTATGTTAGTTTTGTAACAAAATTATCAATTTTTTAAGTGTGGTGGTTACACCTGATTTACAGCTCTGATCATACTGAACCGATTGTGCTGGATTTCATGACATGGCTAAATGGACTTACAATTACACTATGAAAAAAATTCAGGTTAGCAAAAGTTAGGTCGATTCTGAGAGTGAGGGGTGAAAATATAGGCTAAATTAGAAGACCCGTATCGCGGTGTTTGTTTATGTTAGTTCGAATTTTTTTTTAATCGACCTTCAACCTTTGCAGTCAAATGCCGATTTTCAGCATATTGTTTATATGGTTTTTTGCCTATAACTCGTCGACTAATTGATATTTTTTAAATCTGTAAAGGCCAACTTATTGCTAGAGACCTGTGCAACAATTAAAATTTTTTAAAAAATTGATTTAGAAAAGCAAAATGTTGGAAAGTTATTTGTTTTTTATGCTTTTTTCTATAATATGCTTCTCAGTTTCTTCAATAAATTTCATTTGAAAAGAAAACGATCAGAATACAAAACTTGCTTCTCATTTTCTATGTACCACTTTTGTTCAGTGTTGGTTTTGAAGAAACATTGAAAAAGAAATTATAAAAATATGGGAAAAAAATATAATTTTGAAATGTTAGTCAGGAAAAGTTTTAAGTAAAAAAATTAAATTAATTAAATTATGCTATGCCTTTAGGTATACCAATGGTCTGGTTAGACAACAGCCCGCATCAAGAAGAAAATTGCTATGGATGTACTTATCCACTACCATAAAACTTTGAATAGAAGGAAAGCAAAAAATAAAACTTATGTAGCAGAGCCAAGTGTCCAATTCCCATTACCGCACTCAGAATTCGTTCCAGTACCAACATACCGAAGTATTGATCTTCAAACAGATACCAGTACTACAACCGCCGCTGCTACATTAATGGATGTATTCTCAGAATACGACCCTGGCGAAGGTACATCCTATGAAACATCAAAGGACCAAATCCTTGTGGAACAAAACCAATTGAATAGAATTGTTGCAAATTTGTGTTTGACTCAGAAAAAATCAGAAGATTTGACTGCAAAGGTTGAAGGTCGATTAAAAAAAAAAAATCGAAATAACATAAACAAACGCCGCGATACGGGTCTTCTAATTTAGCCTCTATTTTCACCCCTCACTCTCAAAATCGACCTTACGTTTGTTAACCTGAATTCGTTCCACAGTAATACCCAAGAAGCCAGAATAATTATACTTTATGGGGTCTTAAGTTATGTTCAGATTTAACAAATATTTGACGAAAAATCCAAAAAAGCATGACCAGTAAATTGATTAAACTTTAGCTTTAGTTTAAAAAATGTTAATTCAATTCATTATATTTTTTTTGTAAGAACATGATTGTATAATTCAATTAAGAAACTTTTAAATGATGTTTGATTTAGCAAACGTTTGGCAAAAGCAACCAATTTTTTAATAAAACTAGTGGTTACGTGTAGGACGTCTAATATTAAATAAGTGGGAACATAACTTTGGATGTATAATAAAAATGTTTCGCACGGAATGACAAACTTAGTATACCCTCATTCACCACTGGTGACGATGGAGGGTATAAAAAATATAACGAGTTTTTAATTCCTTTACATTTTTGTGTTATTTTCAAAACTTTGGCATACTAAATATTGTATTAAGTTTTCGTATTAAATTTGTAATTGAAACTTCTACATTTGTCCTTCCTTTAATTGGGGGATTCAAACGGTATGCTATCAAGTTCTTTTACCATAATATCCTAATATTTTATATAAGTTTTAGCAAATTTTGTTGAGTTTCAAATAAAAAGTCCTAATATAATAAGAATTTATATGCTGTGCTTATTGTTTTGTCGTCACTAATCTAATGGTACTTTTTTATCTAAAGAAGTGTTTAAAGTGTTACATGTGAGTTGGCCAATTAAAATAACATTAACAAAATTATCAATTTTTTAGGGTGATTTACAGCTCCGATCATACTGAGCCGATTGTGCTGGTTTCGATCCCAAGCTGGTTAGGATATCCATTCTAGATTACTTAAGTGCAATACAATTGTCTTTTGACTATTGATATTGACTATTGACAACCAAAAACAAAATCCGGAATCCGTGGTTTTACCAGAAGGATAATTATTTTGATTTTGCTTTTAATTTGCGCTTTCAATTCGATTATTTTCTTTTTAAGAAATCTGATTATGTTCGAATTTCCAGGAAGAAGTGCATTTCGATTATATTTATTCATATCGCAAAAATATACAAGCAATAATAACTGCCAGATTTACCATTGATTAGAGCTAATGCCCTTAATTTTATATGCGGCAAAAACGGGAAGAAATGCGCAAAACGAATGCCTTCTAATCTTAAAAATGTTAAAATTCACTGTTGTGTGTTTTTCAAAACTTGTCCGTTTCAATTTAATACCTAATTGCATTAAATTAGGTAATTCTTTACTTTTTTGCGTGCTTTAAAAATTATTAAAAATTGTATATAGAAGCAGAATTTAATATACTAGTGTTTAGCCACTGGTCGAAATTAGACCATAATTATTTATGCAAATATGTATGAAAAATACATACATATTAGTAAAAATGAATTCGGATGTTGCGAACATTTGTTTTTTAATTATCTTGGAGGATCCATTTGGCGAGGGACAGACCTCCAGTCCATATGTTCTCTTGCAATCAATATAATTTACAATTTTTTTTACAATTTACACAAACAAATATAATGGGCCTTGACATCTTTAACATAATTTACTCAAACAAAATGCACGTTGTTTTTTCTATTGTTGCATTGTTGTAGTCCTGCGCAGACCTACTAATTGGGTCATCGGCTTAAGCTTATCAAATTTAATTTTCATTAAATTATTAAATTATTTTAGTGAAGAAAGGAATTTTACAACACAGAAAAAAGTGTTTTATCAATTAAAACAATGGTGTAAAAAGTATATAAATTTAATAAAGGTGATAATTGAATCAATTATTTTTTTAGTTGAAAGAAAATTAAAAATTTTATATTGATTAAAATAAAATTTTAATTGTTTTGAAATTAATTTTCAATTAAAATTTTAATTAAATAACAAAAAATTTTAATTGACTTTTTTCGTTTAAAATAAAATAATTTAAACCTGTAGAATTGTTGTTGGGAATTGTCAATATTTATTTAAATAAATAAACACGTTGTTTGAAATGGCAAAGTTTTTTTTATCACATTTTTGATTAAAAATATCATTTATTGAAAATATTTTTTCAAAATTTAAAATTGTTTAGTAATCAATATAATCATTTTGGTAATAGGTGCAAACAACTTGTTTGCTTGATATTATGAATTTGGAATAAATTTGGTGATTTTAGAAATTAAATAATTTTTTCTGTGAACATAAATTAAATAACAATTTTTTTTGATAATTTTTATTCATGACTCAACAGTAGATTGAACTCGGGTCGAACTTACATGTTTTGAAAAAATCATATTCCCGTCATCAGAATTCTTTGCAGATTTTGCGCAAACGGTAGATTGCTCGAAATCTTTAAACTTTAACCTTTTCAAATTTTAGTTTTGTAAACAAAAACATGAAACAGGTCTAGTAAAAATTGCAAGCAGAAATTTTAAGCAAATTTTTTCACATAAAAACAAGAAAGCTTCGCCGAAAAGCTTATTTGGATGAATATTTCTTCAAACCATTTGTAATAGAATCAAGATTTGGGATGAATTTAAAGAAAATTTTTCATTCAATTGAAAGAATTTACTTAAAATTTTTTTCGTAAACATAAAAAGTTTCTTAATATTTACAAAAAACTAGATTTGGAATAGATTTTAACAGGCTAGCGTTAACTTTTGTAAATACTGTGACAAAGGTAGCAACGAATATTTCTTTTGTAAAATTAAGCATACATACATTATTTTAAGCGTAGATAAAGGGTTTGTCTAACGAATTTTAAAATGTGTTCAAACCTCTTAACGAATTGTAATGACCTTTCTTGTTGCGAATTTTAAATAACATAACATTATTATAAATTATTAAAACGCAATTTATTTTAAAATCAATAAGCCTTTTTAAAATCTTTAGAACATTTGTTAAGCTTATTTTAATTTTTACCAAGTCATTAGAGTTTAGTCGTCAAAATCGTTATCATCAAATATAAGGCCACTTCAAATTCAGCAGACACAATCTAGTAAATCTGTGCAAATAAAACAAAACGCAATTTATTTTAAAATCAATACACCTTTTTAAAATCTTTAGAACATTTGTTAAGCTTATTTTAATTTTTACCAAGTCATTAGAGTTTAGTCGTCAAAATCGTTATCATCAAATATAAGGCCACTTCAAATTCAGCAGACACAATCGAGTAAATCTGTGCAAATAAAACAAAATAATTTATAACCATTTTTATCATCGATAAATTTCAATTTGCAAAAAAAAAGCAAAAAAAAAAACACTTGAGATAAGACGTTACGCGTCATAAAAATATTAAAATAATTTTAAATAAAGAGCTAATTATTTTATAATTTAATTTATAAATAATAAGTTTTAAAATTTTATGATATATGAGCGAAATATATTGTCTTATATTATTACTGATTTAGTACTTGGATCATAAATTACAATCAATCAATTCATAAGAAAATAAAAATATTGGTATAATTTGTTTGCATTCCCAAAAGTTATTTTCGGGAATACAAAATTAATTATTAATAAGATTTCTCCATGTCGTGCTAAATTCCCAATATTTATGTTTCATAAAAACACAGAAATTTATTGTTTAGAGAAAGCTGGTTTCTTTGCGCATTTCACTGGTTGCTTATGCAAGTCGTCAGGAAACCTTTTTCGAAAGACTTTAGAAAAGTTTAAAATATTATACAAATAAACATGTAAAGCGAATAAGAATTTTAAACACTCAGGTTTTTCTTGTAACAATATTAATGCTTAAATAAGACAACAACAATAAACAGTGAGCTTATCTTTTCTTGCAGTTCAACGTGGTGACAAAATCACAAATTGCTTCGAGATAATTTCAGTTTGAAAAAGAGTTCAATGAATTGTTATCTTTGGGGTTCGATGGGTTCTTTGATCGCTCATATCTCCCATAATATACGAGTACGATTAAATGAAAAATTAAGCGTAAACTGTAATCACTCGCATTTTTGAACCAAAATCAATTTTAATATATGTTTAATATACACTTAATTTGGGATCACTCACACAATTAAAAAACAAATTTGCAATATATAATTTAGACACAACAACAAAACTTATGATTTTTCAATCACTTATACAGAGTCACCTCAATTACTTAACTCACATATATGGATTTCGGAAAAATGCAGACCTAAAGTCTTTGGAAGTTATTCAAAGCAAAGCTCTTAAACTTATTTATAATCTCCCTCTCTTGTACCCTACACTCTCTTTATATACTGATGTTGTGAAAAATATTTTACCAATTTATGGATTATATAAAATGAAGACATTAATTTATGTTTATAACGCACTACATGGAATTGGTCATCACACAATATGCTTTCCAAGAAACCAAACTGTTTTCAACACTAGAAATAGAAATAACCTTCGCGCTGTGAGATGTCGCTTAGAAATCACGAAGCAAAAAATTGAATATGCAGGTAGCCTGGAATATAATTACTCGCCTCAACATATAAAAGATTGTTGCACAATTTCTTCTTTCAAAAACAAATTAAAAGAATATTTATTACAAAATATTGAAATGCTTTTAATCTAAAAAAAAAAAAAAAATTTTTTTTCTTATGAGTATATATTAAATAGTTTTTATTATTTTGTTTTTTTTAATTGTTAACTTTGCCAACTTATATCTCTTTAATGCCCTAGCGGCGCTGAGACACCTAAAATGTATGTAAATTTCAATGAATTTTAATAAAAATTAAATAAATAAAAAAAAAAAAAAAAAAATCGCTTATAACCCCGTAAATAACTCTCTAATCGATAAAATACTCAAATTCTCTGATCACTCATATTTTTAGCCAATAATCTATTTTTTATATGAAAAATCCAACAATTCTTCAAAATTTGAACAATAAACTTTATTCGCTCATAACTCTGTAAATAACTGTTTAGTCGATAAAATAACCGAATTCTGTGATCACTCATGTTTTTACCCAAAAATCGAATTTTTTATATGAAAAATCCAAAAATTCTTCAATTGCTTTTAACTTCGTTAATATACGTTTAAATGGAAAAGGGCTAAATTTGTAATCACTCACATTTTCGCCCAGAAATCGATTTTTCAAAAATTTTTTATACTTTAGACCGTGGTTTTGAAATGTGGATTAAGTTTAAACTTAGTTTAAAGTACTCCGTAACTTGGATTTTCCGGCAAAATGTGATTTTATTTTAATTATTTCATTAAAGACCAACATATTAAGCAAAACTAAGCTTTTCTGTCAAAATTTTGTAAGCAAACTTGGTAATGGCGGCATAAATCTGTTTTCAGATTAACTAAGCCTAGTTTAACTGAGATCCCAAAAACCCAGCCTAAGAAAGACTTTTCAATGATGTCCGTTAGTCTGGCTGGTTGCCCATGTAAACCTTTTGTGCAAACTGCATGTCGCAACTTTAGAGATTAATGTGTTTGTTATTCATAAGGATGAACTCTATTGATAATGGTGAGAATCGGGCCATAATATCACATAGCCTTCTAACAAACACCTTTCTCTGTGGTCATTAACATTGAAACAGATAACAGTAAACTGATTTTAAATAATGCCGACTTTTTGTACTCTGTAAAATCGCATACATATATTTGTCCACGTTTCTCAACAAGGTTATGGACAATTGAAAGTAACTTCTGGTTTTACCAACGCACAGTGGCTTATAATTGAGTTTCATCGGTCAAACGCAAGGACCGGAAACGTTTTCTTTATGTTTTTTAAAAAATATTTATCATTGGTGTTCGAAAAATATTTTAAATTGTACAAAAACTAAAAATAGATAAAAATATTTTGTTTGATATTGTTTCTTTAAGTTCAAAATAATAAATTTCTCAAAAAAAAAGGTTTTTAGAAAAATTTTTCTAAGAACTTTATTATTTTGAACTTTGAAGAACAAATAAAACCAAATAATTTTTTTTTTGTACAGCTGAAAACATGTTTTGAACACCAATGATAAATATTTTTAAAAATCAAAAAAAAATATAATAAAAATAAAGTTTTTGTCTATTTTTCAAATTTAAAATTTTTGTTTTTTTGTATCTTTTCATGTACAAAACACATATTGTACTTTAAAAATAAATATCTTTTTGTACGCATGAGTTTTGAATTTTTCAAATTATTAGAACTAAGGTAACCAAAGACTGGATCAAAACATTGGTAATTGTGGGCGTGGCATGCTGCTGGAAATAAATATTTTATGTTATTATAGAAAAAAATTAATTTTTGTAAATTTTATCAGAGTTAAATTATAATTTCTCGCAAACTATTTTCAATAATGCGTTGAACGTTTTTTTTATTATATCGGTGGGAGAGTAGTCTTTAAGAAACGGTTCGTTGTATCACTGTACCATTTATACTCGACGTGTTCCAAGGCTCTATATTTTAGTTAAATACGAATATCAGAGCAATAGAACTGGTTAGGGTCAAATAGGGTCTTAAAGATTTTACTACCATCAGAAAACTAAAAATGTCCTCTTTAACCCCATATATACTTTTGTAACTGCTTGGAACTGTGGATTATGTTTAATATCAAACTGTTATCAATAGTGGGTTGAACATTATGTATATTGGCAGAATAGCAGACTTTAAGCAATGGTATGTTGTATTAGTAAATGCTTATGCATTTTTCTATAAGTATAGTGGTATATTCGAGGCGAATATATTTGCGTATAGAGTTATGAACATATGAATGCTCATTTTTACTATTTCACCAAAAAATGGCTGAGCTCTTTCGCTGTTAAAAAAAATAATTTCTCCAGGAATATATACAAATGTTTATATTTTTCGAAAGAAAACGTTATGAGTCGTCAGAAAACGGTTCTAACTCCGACGCCGACTCCAACTGCTGAAATTTATTAAAAACGACTCCGACTCCCAATAATGCCGACTCCAACTCCGACTCCTACTCTGACCTCGATGAAAAATTAATATGAAAGTGGTCCTTATTTGACATTAAACAATTTTTTTAATAATAGTACCTTTTAAATGGTTAAATATATCAAAAAATTATTCGGTAAAAATTAAAAATCGATATTTTCATTCTAACACATGCCGTATTAAACATTACGTTGTTAACATACATATGTAGAGTAGACTGGTTCTTATTATCTGGCTTCAAAGTATACCCTCCTAAAATGTTATTGTTAGCCAAAAATCATTTCGTTATTTAACACATGTGCTATTTATTTAAACATAAGTTAATGACTTAAAAAAACCAAACATCTTTTTTCCAACTAGATTAATAACTGAGTAAAAGTCTTACTATAGCTTCGTACAGACGGTGGTCAGGTCTTACAATATTAGTAAGCAGCGTTGCTTAAATTGCATTAAAATTGACTAAAAATGTCTTGCAACTGTGTGAACATTGTAAGTTCATTTGTATTATGGCATCATTGTCAGAAAAAATATTTCTATTGGCAACGCCTGCTTACAATATTGTAAGATCTGACCACCGCGGTGCACCGTCTTTACGAAGCTTAATGCAATTTAGACTCTGCCCATACGTATAAACAATGTCCCAAAATAATTTAAAATATTATTCACTTTTATACTATTTACGTAAAGTACTTGAATTGAACTCACATAAAATACATTTACATCTTCTTATTCATGGCGATCTGCAAAATATTGCATCGTCAATTTCGAAGAATTTTTATTTCGGAAAATATTAGAAAATTTTTTGAAATTTTGTATGCCAAAAATTTGGGAGTCGGAGTCGCGAGTTTCTGTGGTTACTTCGACTCTTACTCCGTACCCAACTCCGACTCCACAAACCTGGTTATGAGTATGCTTGCAGAAGCAATTTTTAGTCAATTTGACATTTTTTTCTCCCACGCGCCCTATCCAAAAAAAAAAAAATAAATAAAAATAATATTTTTTAATAAAAAAAAATTGATTTAATTAAAAAATTCTTATAACACAACGACTTTTATAAAATTAGAACAGTAATGTTTTCTAATATGTCCATAATTTTCTAGAAAATTCTGATTAATATCGAGTGGTAAATGATGACAGTATGACCATTTTTGTAAAAAAGTCAGTTTTTTAAAAGCGTTTTACCAAGATTGGGAATTTGGGGTATTTCTTAAACAAACTGGGGATGCCTTTATTGCACTGTTTTAAGATCTTTTTGGTCTACATACCTTCAAAATGTTATTGTGATATCTCTATCCATGTCAGATTCATGAAATGTCAAACATTTAAATTAATATTTCTATAGTGTAAATGAATGAAAGGGCTTTCAATATGAGTAAAGAAATAGTAATTTTAAGGTTTGACATTCTATAAATCTGTTATTAATAAAGATAACATAATGAAATTTGGCAGTTATGTATTATGTATGTATTATTCAAAAAGAATAAAAAATACAATAATTATTTTTGAATTAAAATTACAATAATTCTCAATCACAATTAAAAGCATTTGCATACTAAATGCTAAAAAACATCAACTTTGACCTTAAAATTCTCAACAACTGCTAAACCGATTTAAAAAAATTAAGGCTGCAGGTAAGTTCAAGAAGTCTTCTCTCCAGCAAAAAAAAAAAAAAAATCATCCCTATCGATTCAAAAGTTACAGATTTTTTGCCGATGAAAAACGATTTTCAGCCACTCTTTAACGGTTCATTGCCCGCAGTAACTTTTCTTACAGATGTTATCACTTACACTTAGGAACTAAGTGTCAATATGGTTAATTTTAAAGGCAGCTGCATATTTCTTTTCACTACTATGGATACTGACTTCTAGCTATTGGGTGAGGTTTTCATTGATCGTTACAAAAGGGTACTCTACACTATCACACAAGTCTTACTTATTTTGATGAAATTTCTTCCCTATTCGAAAATATTTAAAAAGCAATAATAATTTATCATGATAGGGTTGCATTTTCCTCAAAAAACGTAAGACTTGTATGATAGTGAAAAGTAACCGTAAGACGTTTTCGATTTGAGAATTTAGAAAGTTAAATTAGAAGAGTTTAATCTAAGTATGTTATGTCCAATTTTTCAGGATAGTATTTAAATCTATATGTGACGCGGTCTATGAAAAGGTTGCTTATGACTCAAAAACAAAATTTCGAAAAATGAGCTGTTAAAGAAAAACAATGCATTTTCAGTTTTCATAGACCGGGTACATATTATGTTAATTTTCATATTTACTTAAATCGTTTATAAATACAGATTGATTTTTTGAGTTGTATTTGAAAAGTTTTATATAATTAAGATAAAAGTATGGTAGCACTACTAAATACAAAAAAAAAAAAAACATAAAAAGTGTAATTGTTTACAAGGTGATCTCAAAACACTGTTATGACACAGCTGACTGTTATTTCTTTGCCTGTTGTTGTTATATTGATGTGATATTGAGGCCACCTTGCTAAGTGATTACAATAGAAACTTAAGTTGAATTTAAATATCCCACATCGGTGAATTAAGATTCATTTAAGTGTTTAGTGAGGAAGAGAAATTTGTTTTTAAAACGATTTTAAACATAAATATATTTTAATATCAATCCTGAAAATTGGTTATTAGTCTGGCCACCCTATTTTAGCGTTATGGGTACTTATTTCATACAACGACCAAGCCAAATACTGGTTTTTGTTTTTCTTTCCTATGTACAATACCTAAGACAACAACCCGTATTATATAAGTGCCTAAGCGTTGCCATTGTTAAAGATTAAATTTGCCACGAAATAAGGTATTTTAAAATTGACTACTTTTTAATATGTACAAAGAAAATTAAATTGTATAATAATTCAAAAGGCACCACATTGTTATCAAATATCATTTTGATTTGCCTCCCTAATGCATTGCAATGCCTGAGAACTAACTTCTATACATAAATGAACTGAATCGTTACGATTACTCAACTTTAGCTTTACTCCATACGTATTAGAACTCACTGCAAAATTTGGAATACAAATTTAAGTCTCTTGTGAAATTTGTTTTACAAAAATGGTTCTACTAAGTCTATTGATTCTACAGGGCGGCCTGATATTCAAACAAAATACTTGGCAATAAATTTTAAAAATTTTAATTTCAAAAAATCCATTTCGAGCGTCATTATTTAAAATTTTTTTTTTAAGGTTCTTGTTTTAAGGTTCTTGTTTGTAATGTGTAAATCATCATTTTACCCACACCACAATAGTGGGAAGATAGTGTTATGAGTTTGTGCTATTGTATGCAATTTAAGAATAATATTGGTCCTAGACTCACTTTTTAGAATATCGATCGACTCAAAGTCACTTTCTGAGTTGACCTAACGATGTCCGTCCGTCCGACTGTGCGCAAACTACAGGTCGCCATTTTTAAAATAATTGGATGACATATCGTACATACTAGGGTATTCATTTAATTGGGCTTTTGCTTTAATCGGTTAATTGCTCGATTATTATCCGAGGTTTTGGTTTATCGATTAATAATCGGTTAATTTTGGTATTGATCGGTTAACCGATTAAAAAGGTTTTTTTTATAAATTAAGTAATTTCAATAAATAAAAATGCATTAATTATTTGGAGATTACTGTAAAAAAAACCAATAACATAACAAACATAACATTTCTTCAACTAAAACAAGCAAACAAAAAATTAGTTCATATATACGTGATAAATATTTTTTAATTAATAAATATTATGTATTAATTAAAAAATAAACTGTAAGATAATTTTATAAGTATTTCAATAGTTTAAGGAGATCTTAAAAAATAATCTTTTAGGAAAATAATTTGATTTAAATATTTACCCCCATATTCATAAAAATATTTTAGGCTTTTAGCAGGTTTATGAAACGAATTTTCTATGAAAATTTGTTTAATAAACATTTTATTAATCAAAAATATTTTTTATGAATATGGGGGTTAGGATTTAAGGGTTTCTTTTCTTTAGTTTTAATAAAACTTGACTTGGAAAAATTCTTTCACTTATCGTAGATGTTGGAGAAATCGAAAGCAACCCATAATACAAAATATCTAATTTTTCAGTAATTTTCCTGAATTTCTCTAAAGATATAAAATCTTCCATTATGCCATTAGAGTCCTGTTTTATTTTTTTTTTAATTTGTAATACTTCTAATTGTTTCGATTAATTCTGTTACGAGATTGATATGAGAAGATATGAGAAGAAACAAAGAACTAAGCACATACATATAGAAACAAAAGGCTTCTGACAGCAAACACTTTTTTAACCTTTATCAGGGGTGTTCTGGAAATCGAAAACGCAAAACGCAAGAATTTTGAAG
Source organism: Pollenia amentaria (assembly GCA_943735925.1). Taxonomy (NCBI): domain Eukaryota; kingdom Metazoa; phylum Arthropoda; class Insecta; order Diptera; family Polleniidae; genus Pollenia; species Pollenia amentaria. Next base: position 176,429,060 of record OX031007.1, on the reverse strand, counting down.
TTCTTTTTAATACACTTTTAAGCCAAATTTTTATAATTTCCTTAAAGAACTCTGTTTAATAGAAAAATATTTGTATTGTATTGTATTCGTATTCCTTTTTCTACAAGAATCTTATTAAAAAACGACTTTTAAATTATTGCGTTTTGCGTTTTCGATTTCCAGAACACCCCTGTATGTCAACTGCTACATACCTGGGTATGCTTTGCATTTTAAAAACGTGGCCATTTTTTTTATTCATGAAAAAATAAATATAATGTTATATTGTATGTTTATTTCATAAGATTTGACAGTTTTACAAGTCTGCTAAAACTACCGTTATTTTAAGTATTCCTGCAAAAAAAAACAAATCAATATAGGAAAAAACACAAACAAAATACAAATAAAAAAAACAACAAAACAGAAATATACTTAGCAACGTGTGAACTCGAAGGTATAATGTGTTGGCATACCCGGGTATGCTTGCTGTTGACGTCAGTATAATTTTTCAGCTGTTGACATAAAGATTACAACGAAGATGACTGAACACATACCCTTTGTATATGCGACGAATAATTAAAAACACAAAAAACATGTTATAATACTACAAAAAATTCAAAATTTCATTACATCGGTCAATCGACTGAAATTAAAGAAATTCAAGGACTGAGAAATTAGATATTCTGTACTTTGGGCTGCTTTTGCAACATCTACGATAAATTAAAGAATATTTTCCAAGCCAAGTTTTATTAAAAGTAAAGAAAAGAATCCTAAACATATAACCAAATTATTTGTCTAAAATATTATTTTCTAAGATCTTCTTAAACTATTGAAATAATTAGTAAAATGATCTTAAAGATTATTTTTTTATCAAAATATAAAATACATTAATTAAAAAATATGTATTACATATTTATGTTGTTTTTTTTACTAATAAACTCCAAATAATAAAAAATTTATGCATTTTTATTTGTTGAAATTACTTAATATCAGGCATCAGAAATTAAGAACCGAAAACTTAAAATTTAAGTTTTTCATTTGAAAAATTCAAAACTCATGCGTACAAAATAAATTTTTTTTTTCTATCAGCTTAAAAAAAAATAGGAAACACAAAAAAGATATTTATTTTAAAGTACAATATGTGTTTTGTACATGTTTTCAACTGTACAAAAAAAAAAAAATAATATTATTTTGTGTTTTTTGTTCTTCAAAGTTCTTAAAAAAAAAACGTTTTTGAGAAAAATATTTTTTTTTGTTTTTAGAAACTAACAATAAAAACTCAATTTGAAGTTAAAATTGTGAATTTTAATTAAAATTATAATATAAAATTGTGCTTAAAATTGCAATTGCAAAAAATCCTTAGAGATTCTTAATTATCAAAACTAGCTGCTGTTGCATTAGCTGTACCCGCAACACAGGTATCTGTGGAGACAGCCTTCAGTGCTTTGCCAAATATGACCAAAAATAGAAGGAATTTAAGTTCTGAGCATGTAGAAAATTTATTGTTGCTCAAACTCAACATCAAGGTAATTGATAAGATTACTATTTAGTTCTAGGATAATCATTATCATGTTATAACTACTTATTATTTATTAGCTTTATATATTTTACTATAATTTTGTACGTATGAGTTTAAATTTTGTCAATTAAAAAAATTCAATTTTAACTGCCTGGCCCACAATGTCGACAAGAACATTTCTTTCGTATTTTTATATTGAAAACAAAAACAAATTTAAGTTTTTTATTATTGTTTTCAATATAAAAATGCGAAAGAAATGTTCTTATCGACATTGTGGGCCTGGCTGAAGTTTTCGGTTCTTTTTTTTCATGTACAAAATAATTTTGTACTGAAAAAATAAATATCTTTTTTTTTTTTTTTTGCTTTTATTTTTTTAAACTGATGAAAAAAAAAAATTATTTTGTACGCATGATTTTTAAATTTTTAAAAAGAAAAAATTAAGTTTCCGGTTCGTAATTTTTTGTACAAGAGAACAAAAAAAAATATTTTTCTCAAAAGAACTTTATTATTTTGAACTTAAAGAAACAATATCAAACAAAATATTTTTGGTTATTGTACAATTTAAAATATTTTTCGAACACCAATGATAAATATTTTTGTAAAAACATAAAAAAAAAACGTTTTCCGGTCCTTGCTTAATATATAAAACAACTTTATTAACGGGTTAACCGATCAATAACAAAATAAGCCGATTATGAAGCGATTAATCCAAAACATCGAAAAAAAATGTGACCAACAGGCAAACTATAATGTAATTTCCTTTAACTACAATTTTTATTTTGATTATAATACAACTGCTGATTAAACAGTTTTTTGCTATTTATAAAAGTACCCAATAAACAATTTTCTTATATTGCGAAGCACTTATGGTACATTTTAAAAAGTAAGACATTTATGCGCTACTCAATTAGACATACCGAGATGCAGTAACGTAGGTGAACAAATTCTTAACGAATTAAAAAAAAAAAATATAACAAGCTCCTGAGCACGGCGTCGAATTGAGGTTGATGGATTGTTTTGAACACTTTCTGGAGCAGCAGTACTGTTTTCAGCCGATCTTGCAGTACGTTGTGGTCCATGCTTGGGCCTATCACCTACAGACCCTCTTTCTTCGAAATCATTCACTCCACGATAAATAGTGCGTTTTGTTGGCACGTTGTTTCTCCCAAAAATTTCACGTAACTTTCTCATCGTCACAGTAATCGATGGTTGGCTTGGTTTATCGAATATTTTTCCATTATAAATTTGCCACGTATCTACTTCACGACTGCCAAATTTGAACTGTCAAGACTTATGTTTACCAAAATGGCGGCAAAACAAAGTAGTATACTTTCCCGGCGGGTATTAACAAAAAAAGTCGTTATGATTATTAAGTCACATATTTAATAAGTGTGACCGTATCTTAAGTGTTCGGTTCGGTAGATATATGGGAAACCAAAACGATAATAGGGCTTGTATAGTTAATCATTAAAAACAAAAATTCTCTGTTTGTGATCTACGAACACTAAAATAATACTGTACTTATCCAACTCAACAAAAATATGAGAACATTTTATAGTATTCTGTTTTGTTTTTAATACCACAAACTTTGTTGTGTTCGGCTCAGCACATTAATGTTCGTTCGTGTCAGTTGTGCTTAGCACCATTTTGGCAGGTAAGGAAGTCAAAAAATACGAAAAATAAAAGGGCAGCAAAAAATTATACACAAACAAAACATGTACATAATAGACACACAATCTCGTGATATATTTTTATATCTATATATATCGTATATCTATAAATATCGTTTCTGGGTGTGTGAGCAGTACGCTAAATAATGTATTGTTTATTTACGAACATTGGTGGAGAGGTTATAATAATGCGTTTGTGCTGGTAGGTGTAGCACCTAACTGTACACAGAAAAAGTTAAAAATTTTGTCAAATCACCAAATTTATACCAAATTCATAATATCAAGCAAACAAGTTGTTGATTTTGCACCTATTACCGAAATGATTATATTGATTACTAAAAATTTTAAAATTGTGAATATTTTTTTTTCAATAAATGATATGTTTAATTTTAATTTAAAAAATGATCAAAAAACTTTGCCATTTCAAACCAACTGTTATTAAATTTTGACCATTCCCAACAACAATTCTAAAAGTTTAAATTATTTTATCTTAAACGAGTCAATTAATATATTTTGATATTTCATTAATATTTTTATTAAAAATTTATTTCATTCAATTCAATTGATTCAATTATCACATTAATTAAATTTAAATACTTTTTAAACCATTTTTTTAATTGATAAAAAACTTTTTTCTGTGTACATATAAAATATGTGCGCAAAGTCAAGGTCGCAATTTTGGAGATAGTTCGATGTCATTTGATACTTCGGCTTTAATTGTCACAAGGACTAAGCCTTTTGAAAATGGATACAATCGTTCCATAATTTCACATAATTCGAATACAAACTTCTTTCCGGAATATAGTATATGTGACCATAAACCATCTTATTATATTGATATTTTGATTAAATATGGCCCAAACATATTTTATTGCAATCTTAATCATTTTACTTAATTTGATTGGAATAGGTCTATTTTTGATCATAGCTCTCATAAAAAAATTTCTTCCGGAAATAGCTTTAATTGCTAAAACTTCCTTGTAAATGTTGGTATTTACACATAAACTGGCGACATTTACTTTTACAAAATATTGTGCTGGTAGCTCCAAAATTATAAACCCCATTCCCAAAATCACTAAGGCTGGGTGCTTGGGATCTAAGTTAAGCTTGATTTATGGTGTTTTCTTTTCTACAAAAAAATACTACCTTCTTAAAAGGTACATGTATAAAATTACTTGCCGACCCTGTAATAATGAAATTTTTTATTTGACGAGAACAAAACACAAAATTGTACCGCCTGTTTTTAACAGCTGACAAAAAGTTTTTTCTTCAAAATATAAAAAAAATATATGTACATCTATATATATAAAAATGAATTATGTATGTTTGTATGTTTGTATGTTTGTATGTTTGTATGTTTGTTTGTCGCTTTATAGACTCCGAAACTACTGAACCGATTTTCCTGAAATTTTACAGTAACATCACGTGAGCCCTAAAAATAAAATAGGCTACTTATTTTTTCGATAGGGGCAGGGGAATTGGTACCCCCCATAGGATGCCAATATTAATTATCGAACCGATTTTCCTGAAATTTTTACAGTAACATCACGTGAGCCCTAAAAATAAAATAGGCTACTTATTTTTTCGATAGGGGCAGGGGAATTGGTACCCCCCATAGGATGCCAATATTAATTATCGCATATCTTAAGAGCCGCTGCACGCATTTTGCTGAACTTTTTGTAGTAGGATCTTCTGAGCCCCGGAATTGAAATAAAATAGCAGCGGGGGTATAGGAATACCCCATAGGACGCCAATGTTTAACATCGCATATCTTAAGAACTGTAATAGTGAGAATGTTCAAACTTTCTAAAAGTCACTCTTATGGTATACTACACTTTTGAAAATAAAAATAAAGCGGGTGGGCGCAGGGGGGGAAATACCTCCCATAGGATTCATACATTAAATATCGCTCAACTGAAGAACTATTAAAGGGCGAGTCTTCAAACGTGGTTAAAGCTACTATTATAGTAAACTATAAATTTCAATATAAAAATGTGCGGGGTCAGTGTAGCGAAGCGCACCGGGTTAAGCTAGTATATTATAAAAAATATAAAAAAATATAACATATGTATATAAAATTGTAACGTTACTGACTCACTCACTGACTGACTGATTCATCATCGCACAGCCTAAACGCCTGAAGCTAAAAACTTGAAATTTGGACCAGCGGTTGGCCTCTCCCCAAATCGATCCACTAAGACGGGATTTTTGGAAATTCGAATGTTTAGGGGGTAAAAAAGGGTAAAAACGGGTAAATTCGGTAACCTTATATCTTCAAAACTAAAAGAGATACAAAAAAAAATTTAATACTTATCGTTGTTCTTTAGAAAAATAAGCGGACAGGTGTCTGGTACTTTTTGGAAATTCAGCCCTTTAACGGAGTAAACGGGTAAAACCTGTATTTTGGTACTTTTTTGTCACCCCATCTATCTTTTAAGCCCACAAACATAGAAATAAGGGTTATATTACAATTGAAACTTATCTAAAAAGTCCAAATAAGAATTTGGTATTTTTTCGAAATTCGGACGTTTAAGGGGTAAAAAGCGTAACTATATTTGGTACTTTTTTAAAAATTTTTTTTTTATTTATTGACATATACATATTAAATTATGGGCTCCTACTACAATATTGAAATTTTTTATGCTTCAATGGGGAGAAAAAAAATTACCAAAAAAGGGAAATAGGGAGTAAACGAGTAAAATCTGTATTTTGGTACTTTTTTGTCAACCCATCTATCTTTTAAACCCATAAACATAGAAATAAGGGTTATATCACATTTCAAACATATCTAAAAAATCCAAATACGAATTTGGTACTTTTTCGAAATTCGGACATTTAAGGGGTAAAAACCGTAACTATTTTTGGTACTTTTTTTACAAAAAATTACTTAAAAAGTACTTATTGTTGTTCAATAAAAAAAATCAGCTGACAGGTGCCTGGTACTTTTTTGAAATTCTGCCTTTTTGGGAAGTAAACGGGTAAAACCTGTATTTTAAAACCTTTTTGCTATCTATCCCATCTATCTTTTATACCAATAAACATTAAAATAAAAAATAAATCACATTCATAACTTATCTAAAAAATACAAATTAGATGCGTTTCTAAATTCGAACGTTTAAGGGATGAAATCGTTCCTAATTCTGTTATTTTTTTTCAAAACATTTTTCTTCATCTACCTATATAATATAAAAATGTGAAGTTACTGACTGATTCGTCATCGCACGTCCTAAACGCCTGAAGATAAAATGTTGAAATTTGGCCGGGAGGTTGGCCTCTCGCTAAATCGATTCCCTAGGATGGGAGTTTTGAAAATTTTTATGGTTAGAGATTAAAAAAGCTAACCTCATGTTCTTCAAAAAATAAGCTCATGTTCAATAAAAAATAAAAATATCACATTCGTAACGTATCTAAAAAATACATATAAAAATTTGGTACATTTTCTAAATTCGAACGTTTGAGAGGTGAATATCGTACCTATTACAAAGTAGCGGGTTAAAACCTAGAAACATAAACTTTGGCATAAAAATATGTCCACGAAAGAAAAGGAGACGCTAAAGAAGTAGCGGGTTAAATGCTAGTATTAAATAAATAAATAAATGAGCAAAATTAATGGCGAAATTCCAATTTCTTTAGTTTGTGTTTTTTTTATAAAATATGTAAACAAGAAAATACCCTTGCCAGACTGCTGATTCATTAACACCAAGTTTTTCAGATTTCTTGATTTGATTTTTTTTTTCAAAAACAATTTTATAACACCGAATCCACTTAAATTTAATATCACTGACAACCTATCATTAACAATGGAATGCTTTCTTATGTTTTTACTATTAAATAATAGAAAAAATAACTATTAGAATTTTAAATTTTTAACGTCCTGATTAGGGACGATTTTTTCTCAACTTCGTCTGGTAACCCTATATATAAACAGAAGCCATCTTTTTACAGGGCATTATCAACACTGTCGATTTTCGGGGCGTAAAGTGCAATCAATGTCTTATGCCATTAGTAAGGGGCATTTTTTAGAATAAAACAAGCCACCCTTTTAGAGAGCGAAGCATTTTTAAGAAACGAACACCAAATTGCATTTTTATTAAACAAAATGCCACATTTTTTGTAGAAAAGAAAACACCATTAGTTATTACGAAGTTTGTTTACAAAATTTTTAATTTAAAAAAAAAATGCAGTTCGCCGGAAAAATCTGAGCTTTGGAGTACGTTAAGCTAAGTTTAAACTTAATCTACGTTTAAAAAACTCGGCCTTAAAGACAAGAAAATCTCATATAGATGAATATATCTAAATAAGAATGTGTACAAAGGACTTTTTCATGAATCTTAACATCATAACTTAATTTTGTTATAGCGGATCCATTATTGCCCATGTTTATATACTGTGCTGTAGTGTATCAAATGGCCGGGTTATGGGTTATGCCTCAATTTTTTTTAATTCAATATTCTATGTTTATGTATACTAAAAGCAATTTTTCAATATGTACCATAATATAATTCACATACTTTAATAAATAAAGCTTAAGTTAAGAACTAACTAAAAACATTTTCTTTTGTACCTTTTTTTCTAATTTAAAGTTTTAGAAAATTTTTTGTCTTTTGTTATTAACATCACTTTCAGCTATTTGAGACAAAAATCTTAGATTTATTTTTTCAATGTCTATGGGGTTTGTTAAAAAAAACAAATATTCTTATCAATAATTTATTTGTCGATTTTTGTAATTGAATTTTCAAAGCAAAAAAGTCAAATGCGAAAAAATTAACAAAAATATTGGCAAAAGAAATCTAACGAGCTTGAGAAGAATAAAAGTACATACTTGTAATTTCTTTTAGAGAGTTGTCTACCACAATACTAATTCCAAGTAGTGGCTACATCAGGTGTGGAGCTTTAAGTGGGGATAAAATTAAATTAAAGCTTTTCATTGTACGGCTAATTATAACTATCCATTTTTTACTTTTTATAAGTTACAAGAACAATTATTTCGAAAAAGGATCAGGTACAAAAATACAAGGCGTTCAGTACCGCAATTCTGTAACTTTTAAAATTTAACTACCGATATCGTTAAGTAACGATAATCGCGGTAACTTGATCGAATTTGTCATTCTCTATTTTAAATAAACAAATATATTCGTTTAGAAATTAACGACAAATATCGGTAAAAATGGAAGAATGTCAAAGTTGAATTTTTTAAAATTTATAAAAAAAATATAAAATAAATTTGCTTGTATTTCTTTTTTTTAATTACACATGAATGAAATCGAGTAAATATCGATTATATTTCCTAACTAATATGTAAATTTCGAAACTTTTTATACACAAGAAAAAAGTTTGATGTGCCCGCGACACTCGAGCACAACATTTTGCTTTTACTTTTTATACCTACACTACTGTATGTGGAGAGGATATTTTGTGTTTATGCAAATATATGTAACACATTTGAATAATGGTTCTAGACCCACCTTCAGTATACCGATTGACTCAAAATCAATTTCAGAATCGATCTAACATGGTTCGTGCTTCCATCCAACTGGCTGGTTGTCTGTCCAAGTAAACCTTGTGCGCAAAGTGCAGGTCGCAATTTTGGAAATAATTTTATCAAATTTGACACATACATATGTGTTTATTATCACAAAGTCAAAGCCTTTTCAAAGAAGTAAAAAGCAGGTCCTAATTTTATATAGCCCATATGCCAACTCCTTGCCGGAATATAGTTTTTGTGCCTTAATCAGCAGAACAAAATTTATTAGAATCGGTCCATGTTTGGCCACAGCTCTCCTACAAATACACTTTCGAAAATAGCTTATAATAAGTAACCTTTATAACAGCTTCTATTTTATATCATAGTAGTAATCATAGTAATAAAAGTAGATAATAAGTAAATATTAATTTATTACAAAAATCTCTTATGTGAATCTTAACCTCACAACATACTCTTTTAGGCGGAAACATGATCGCCCAAGGGTGCCAAGTAATGTGGTGTAGGGTCGGTTATACATTCTTACTTTTTTGTATAAAAAATTGGCTTTGCTATATCTCCTAAACCATTTGACTTTTTGATGCAGAGTTTTTTTCCTAAAATTGTAAGCTTCTGTTATAATACTAAAAACAAAAAAAATTATTTTAATAATACTTGAAGGAGAAAATCATTATTACAGTTTCCGGAGATGAGCCCTTTTCGAAAATTATTCTTGAATATTCTTTGTTTTATGCAATTTGGTGTATGCAATTTTTTGAAACACACGAGTATTCAGATAATCTATAATGTTTAAATATGTGAAAATTACATTTGTACAAACTATAATGTAAAATTTAAAATTTTCATAATCATAACCAAACGTAAACTACCAAAATTCTTTTTTGTATTTTTTCCTAAAACTTGTTCTAATGAATTAAATTCTAAAGTAGTTAATTAACTATTAAAAAATTTTATTCGTTGTGCTTAATTCCCTATTTTTATTGTTGATAAAACAACTGAAAATGTATTGTTGGAGGATAAGCTGTTTCTATGCGCATTTCACTGGTTGCTTAGGCCAGATCATCAGGAAACTTTTTTCCCAAAAAATTTTACAAAAGCCAAAAATATCACCAAATAAGACGACAGAGCGAATGAGAATTACTTGCAACGATATCAAAGCTTAAACAAAATTCCAACAATAAAACAGTGTGTTTATCTTTTCTTACATTCCCCACTACAATTAGTTGGAACTCTCCTAACATTAAGAAAAAACCAAGACAAATTGCTTTTATTGTTTTCGCAAGATATCAAAATAAAAACAATTTTTTATAAACAATAAAAATAGTTTTTTATGCACGTGCACTTGCATATTTTTTATCAAAGTTGTTTTTGGAAATACAATTATTTATTAAAGGATTTGATTTGTTGTGCTTAATTCCCTATTTTTATTCTTAATAAAACAACTGAAAATTTATTGTTGGAGGATAAGCTCTTTCTATGCGCTGTTTCTACGTGCTTAAAAAACTGAACTTGCTGATGTTTTTGGCTTTTCTAAAATTTTTTAGGAAAAACGGTTCCTGATGATCTAGCCTAAGCACAAGTGAAATGCGCATATAAATAGCTTATCCTCCAACAATAAATTTTAAGTTGTTTTAACAAGAATAAAAATGGGGAATTAAGCATTCCGAAAAACAACTTTGATAATAGTAGTTAATTAACTATATGCAAATTACATTTGTATCTGTTAGTATGTATATAACATTTTTTTTCTTCATATTATACTCACCATGAATAATCGCGTGGATTTACTGTAAGTTGCACGTACTGCAAGGCTGATTGTCGTCGTAACCTTTTCAATAGTCATTTGTAATGAACTTTCGTTAACTGCTAGCTAATATAACTTTTCTTCTTTTTTTGCAACGAGTGTTATCTCAATTATCTTTCAACAGCGAAACGAGCAACACCTCAACAACTTACAGTTAACCCACGAATTCTGATATTAATCAGTCTAATATAATTTACCTTACACGTATGTATACCTTAAGTGAAATAGAATTGTAGTAAACTGAATTGAAATTATTACTAAAATGCTGGTTTCGCTTTCTTCCCTTAATTCACCCTATTATAATTACTCCTCTGGAGCAATTATAATAATAACCTTCCTCTCGATAACCCACCGTGTGTTTGAGCGGCCATCCCCTGTTCTCTGTCCAGAGGTGTCACTGGTGTCCAACCTACAAATCAGTACAAAATATATATGTATTTTAAATTTTAAAATAAGATTAACCTCTTTGAAGATTCATTTAAGAACTTTAGAATTTAAATAAAAGTAAACAACATTTTCAACGAAAGCTTTTTATTATAAAGGAACAATAAGAACGTTTCTGTACATTTTTATCTGATTATAAAGATTACAAATTTAGAAAACACATACATACATACATTCATATATGAATTACAAATCTTCTTTTCTCTATATGTGCCTATGAATACATGTCGGTTGGCAATTGCAGAATATCTTCATAAAAATTCTGGAAATCGGCAATCTGGTTATCATTATCCTCCGAGCAGCTGCATTCACACATTTTCAAAATGAAGATAAACAAAAATTGTATTATTATTTGAATTTTTCTCCTGAAACGTTGTTCACTATTCAGATTTTTTTAATAATGGCAAAATCAAAATTTTATAATTTTATAATAAATTGACCAAATATTCAAAACTTGCCTTTCACTTTAAATTTGCTTTTAATTTGTTTTCATTTGCTTACTAAAACACACATAAAAAATATTCTAAATAATAATACAATAAATTTTTTTTTAAAAAAGGTGGCTTTTTTTCACCTTTACGGAAGGAGTATAAATAACCTGAGTCCTTTTAGAAATAAATGATTTAATTACAAATTATATTCTTAACTTAACTTGCCAGAAATGGTAACGTACTCGTAAATCTAAGCCAACCAGAGTCTTTGGCGGGAATCCAACAGGACTAGATCACTACCATCCAACCGGGTCACCCGAAGCATAAGTATAATTTGGTACACACTTATATAAACCTGTTTTTATACCCTTCACCAAAGGTAAAAGGGTAAATTTAAGTTTGTCATTGCGCTTATAATTTCTAAAATATTGGTCTAAGCCCCAAAAAAATATATATATTCTCGTTTCTTATGGGTAGCGAAGCTGATTTAACGACGCCGTCTGTCTGCTGAAATGGTTTTTCCGAAGACCCCAGATATGATGGGGACTTAGTTGGTATGTACTTTAGTTACATATGCTCTGTTTAATTTTGCTGAGATATGAGCATAAAACTACACTCACAATATTCTGTACGTAAAATTAACTGAAATTGTAATATAAAATAAATAAATATTCAGTTAAAAACCGGTCTACTTATTTTTCATTTATATTTAACGAAAAGTTTATTTAATTTTTACTGTGAAATATTCAACTGCGAATTCCGTAAAAACAAATGAATTTTCAGTTATTTTATATAATTCAACTATCGAAAAAATAACCCACGAATTCCGTAAAAACAAATGAATTTTCAGTTATTTTATTAAAATTAACTGTCAAAAAATAACTGACAAATTCCGTAAAAACAACTGAATATTCAGTTATTTTATGTAATTCAGTAATTTTATATAATAGAGGTTTTGCTCAAATTTCTAAAAAATACCAGACACCTGTCTGCTTGTTTTTCTAATGAGCGAGGGAGAATATTTATTTTTATTCACTTACCCCGTTATACATGTTGGTTTTACTTTTGTTGTACTGACCACTTTGTTTACAGAAGAACTCTCAATTATAAGACACCAGCAGCATGCCCGATATGGTATTCGCAATTATTTTGCTTTAAAAATTTGTTGTATTTAACTAAATAATTTGAACAAATAGAATATGGGAATTTTCTATACAAAACAAGCAAATCGTTTTTACTTTTACTTTTTGCCACATATCTATAAATAGATATAATTTTTTGGTAGTAAATTATATAAAATAACTGAACATTCATTTGTTTTTACGAAATTTGTCGGTTATTTTTTTGATAGTTAAATTGTATAAAAAAACGGAAAATTCATTTGTTTTTACGGAATTCGCAGTTGAATTTTTGACAGTAAAAATTAAATGAACTTTTCGTTAAAAATAAATGTAAAATAAGTAGATCGGGTTTTAAGTAAATTTACAGTTGTTTTAAATTTAATTTTCATTTAATTTTACATACAGAATACTTTAACTTAATCAACTGACAATATTAAATGCAACCGAAAATCCGTATTGATGTGCACTTAGTTTTTTGATTAAATGTTAGAATCAGTTACAAATAAATTTGCTTGGAATTTTAAATGTTTATTTATTTAAAAATGACTGAACTGAATACTTCTTGAATAACCTACAGTCCGTTACTGTAATAATATTGTGAGTGTACGACTGCCGCTAATTTTACCAGAAATTTCTTGCTGTTTTTTTTGTACATCTGGAGAAAGCAAGAGCTAAAGTTTCCAAATTAGGTATAATCATCTTGGTTATCAAAAGACAGCATCTGTGGGTGGGATTGGAGACGTAGGCGTGGCACAAAATACATTTATTTGTATCTTAAGAACGGTAAGAGATACATTTTACAAATTTGGTACACATTAGGGTATTCATTCGTTGATCGGTTAACCGATTAATTACTACCCGATTAACTGATCGGCTAATTAAAAATTGGCTATTTTCGATTAACGATTAAACCGGTTAATTTCAGTCGATAAACCGATTAACCGACGTAACAAAATTTTTAATTTTTTTGTAGAATTATAACATATTTTTTTGAGTTTTTAATTATTTGTTTCGTCTTATGTATGTGTTTAGAAAATATTTTTTCATACTAACACATAAGGTGTTCTATCAATCTTTTAACAGAATTAATCGAACCAATTAGAAGAGTTAAAATTAAAAAAAAAAAAAATTAAAACGTATAGACCCGTTTAGAGGAATCCAGAAAAAGGACTGAGAAATTCGATATTCGATATTGGGTGGCTTTCGATTTCTCCAACATCAACGATAAGTGAAAGAATTTTTTCAAGTCAAGTTTTATCAAAACTAATGAAAAGAATGGCTTAAATCCTAAACATTTAAACCAAATTATTTTTTTAAAACATTTTTTAAGGTCTCCTTAAACTATTGAAATAACTAATAAAATAATCTTAAAGTCTATTTTTTAATTAATACATAATATATATAAATTAAAAACTCTGTATTAAATATTTACGAATTATTCTTTTGTTTGTTCGTTTCAGTTCGAGAGTTGTTATGTTTTTTTTTTTTACTAAACAACTCTAAATAATAAATAATTTATGCATTTTTATTAATGGAAATGACTTAATTTATAAAAAAAAACTTTATTAATCGGTTAACCGATCAATAACAAAATTAACCGATTAAACCAAAACCTCGGTTAATTAATCCAGCGATCAACCAATTAAAGTAAAAGCGCGATTAAATGAATACCCTAGTACACATACACAACCTCTTTAAAAATATGGGCAAGAGAAAGGCAAGAGCCAGTTTCCAAATTCGATACAAGCATCTTGGTTATCAACACACAACATCCAACAAAATATGGGCGGGTTTTTAAAAGTTGGCGTGGCCCATCTCGTACAAAGACATTTAAAATTTCTGTTAATCTAGGGAACGGCAATAGCAAAAGTTTCCAAATTAGGTACAAGCATTTTTTTTATAAAAACTTAGCATCCGACAAAATGTGGGCGTGTTGGGAGAGGTGCGCGTGGCACAAAAAAAAAGATTTATTTATATCTAAACAACGGTATTTATATAATGGTATTTATTATAAATATAAAGACCAAATGTGGGTGGGAGTGGACACGTGGGCGTGGTACAAATTTGATTTATTTATACCTCAAGAACGGTAAGAGAAAAATTGCATAAATTTTTCACACATAGCTGGGTTATCAATACACAACCTCTCAAAATATCTAATAATATGGGTGGGCTTGAAGCAGTGGGTGTGGCACCTCCCTTACAAAGACAATATAGGTTTCTGCGTATCTGGAGAATGGCAAGAGATAAAGTTTCCAAATTAAGTGCAAGCACTTTGGTTATTAATAGACTTATTTATATCCAGAAAACGGTATTTATAAACCTTTCTGTTCTGATCGCACTATGGTAAAGGGTATCTAAGAAACGGCATAGCCGATTATAGCACTCTTAATTGTATGTTTTGTTTTTTTCGTCTATTCTTGACCATATTGACAAAAAATCTTCTACGCCACTGCAGACAAATATAAAACTGTGTATTTAGTCGGCAATTTACGGGGCATATTTACTTTTATTTCGAAAATGGGAATATTAGACAAGTAAAAAACTTTATTTCTACTTAACATTTCACGCTTACTTTTTTTTCTTGTTTGATACTTCAGGGTCTATGCCAAAGTAGAGAAAAAAAGACTGAACGGAAAAAACCTCAACCAAAGATTGTAATTTCCCATTAACTTTATTTGAAATTATTGTTAACTTAAGCAAACACATATAAAAGTTTACATGTTTGTATGTGAGGGGTTGTGTAAATTGTCTCGAAGAAAATTTCAAGTGGCACTTGTTGTAATATTTTTTTGTAGTTGTTGTTGTTCGTTTTTTACATTTTTCACGTTGAAGAACGATTGTTCTTTTTGTTTGTATGTGTGTATGATGTATGTTTTGTTATCCTTATTGAAGATGTTCTTGAATTGTGTACATTAACACACACTCTCTTTGTGCGCTACACGAGTATAGGTCGGGAGGTTTACGCGGAAGTTTGTATCGCTAATTACAAATAGTTTTTACTTTTTAAAGTAAATTTATTTTAAGTGCTCAAAAGAATGTTCAAAAAGGGAATTTGTGCATACCAGTGATGTCACAATCTCTTTACAGGGGTTTACCGCTCACCGCCATTGACGACGGATGGCAGTCAATAGTCAAACATCAAGCTTTAAATCAAAATGTATTTTAACTTTGGTAGATCGAAATTTGTTTTAAATGATTACTTTTTGTCAAGAATTCTTCTTGAAGTCCAAAGAACATATTTCTGTTTTTCATCTTTATGTCTTTCTTTTTCTTGTTGACCTTTTTTCAGCACAACTTAAAGGACAAACGTAAACATAAAGCTTGTGCCGTAGCTGTTAACAATAATTATTATTGTGGTTATTTTATTGAACCGTCAATGTGTTTTAATACAAATTTCGATATTTTAATCAGGCTTCTATTCTACAATATATTTTGTGTACTGCTTTGTTTGTTTTTTGTTTACTCCTTTATTTTCTATTCTGATTTGGTTGAAGCCAGATTTCTATTTTTTGGCTTAATTTATATGTCTTGTCGATTTTTAAATTCAAACTAGCGTTTCATTAAGGGAATTGGTGATGTGGCAATACAGTCATTTGACAAAAAATAAATCAATTACTTAAGACACGTAAACCCTGTCAACCGACAAGTCGATAGTTAGTTGGCCACTTAAGATAACGATAATGAGGGACTTGTTGTCGATCGACATCGTGGGCCTGGCTGTAAATCATATGATTAGTTTTTTTTTGGGTTAGGACCAGCACCAGAGGGGATGTCCGCTTCAAATGCAGTGCATTGTGTTGAAACTAGGAAAACATTTATGGGAAGGAGGATAGAGGGAGTAGTGTTTGTGAACATTCGATTTGAACTTATTCATGTTGAAAGTGAGAGGGAAGAATTCAGCAGGAAGATTATTCGACATACGAACTGTCCGGCCAAAAACGAATTATCCCAGTAATTCGTTGTACGATTTACCGGCCAATCGACAACAAAAGAATGGGCTCTTGAGGGAAAACGTGTATTACGACCAAACTTGAGAGTTTCGGGAGCCAGATCCCTAATTTCATCCGAACACATCCAATTATAGTAACGATAAAACATGCAAATACAACCCAAGTTGCGACGGTGCTCAAGGGAGTCAATTGAATTGGATACCCTATGAGAACCTTCGCCCTCTCCTGCACGCGGTCGACAAGCTCCAAAATAGACTTTGAAGCACCGACCCACACATGAGATTTGTATTCCATTCGCGATCGGATTAGGTGGTATAAATTATAAGAATATCAGATGGAGTGAAGTATATGTTATACCGTTTCAAATAACTGAAGCACTTGAATGCTTCTTTCGATCATGCCCAGAACATCCAGAGATTCTGATTCCTCAATAACACTGTGCTGGTTAAAAAAACTACGTTCGTTTATCCGTCTCGTTGATTTGTTTTTATCTTGTGTGCCCATGCTAACTTTGTGTACAAAGTATAAATCGTAATTTTAAAGATAAAAGCTTCGCTCACAATGGTAGCAATTATTTCGCTTTTCTTATTTCTTCCCAAAGTATTTCATATATTTTCCTTTAATTTTTCGAACAAAATTATATTACATTCCCAGTAAAAAATGTGCTCCAAAAGGAGCAGGTTTTATATATGAACTCATACCTTAAATCGCTGCAAACCGGCTGATAGAATGCCTGATTTTTGTATGAAGTGTTCTCGGTTTGGAGGACTATTTTGTGCTGACAATAAGCGCTTCTTTTAATATAAGAAAACATACAAACAAAGCACTCCTAAAGTGCTTTTTTAAGGGCTAATTATATTAACGTATTCATAAATGTTTTGCTTTAATTGTTTTAATGCCTTTTTTCAATCATTTTCGTAAACCATAAAATATTTTTATTTTTTTCGCTTTAAGACCTTCTTCGTTGTCAGCGCCAAAATAGCATATTCTCTTGTATATTTTATTTGTTGTCATTTACTGCTGTATAAAAGCTCTCTTTTAATTAAGTGCTTAACCCTTTGCAAATTTGGAAAATTTGTATTTAAGGTAATGTGATGGCGTTGAAGCCAGGAAAAATAATAGTTTTCATCTCAGGTAGCTCCCCTTATTTTGAGGGAATGCCGAATATATTCAAAATTAACTTTCAAAGGGCCACAAAAGAACCTACAATTTATTTTTGCAATATTTTTTTCAAGTAAATACTTATTTACGCGTGTATCAATACTTACAATCCTTTTTTATTATCGCCCGATTACCGAAATTTTTATTTTTCAGATAAAACAAAAACTATAAAATTAACTGTACATTTTTATGCAGTTAAAGGGCGTAGAAACAGAATACAATGTAATGTCGAATATATTTGACAAAAACACTGAAAGGGTTAAAAAAAACAATGTTTTTTTACTGGGTTTGTTTAAAAAGTTGAGCCTACTTCTACTTCAGCAAACATTTTTATGAAATTATAAATAAAGTTTTTAATAAAATTGTTTCGTTCTGAATGACTATTTTAACAAAATGTTTTAAAAAATAATAATATATTCATATTTACATATGAACGTTAAATTGTTGTGGCCAAAATTTGAAAATGTTTTCATAATTGAAAATGTGTGTGGTTGCGATAAAAATTGTTGCTTTATTGTGAACACCATGTGAAAATGTCGCCGCCATTGTGAACAAAGCCAAACGGATAAATTTTTGTAATTACACAAAACAAATAAGTCAAACAAAGAAAATTTATCAGTAAATTTTTATCAATTAAATAAAAGTTGAATGAAAATTAAAAATATAATTTTGATTTAATTAGCATTTTAGTTGTTTTGAAATAAATTTTTAATTAACCCTAATATTCTCGGTAACTTTTTACCACTTTGTTCTCCTCTCGGTCTGTCCAGATCACAATTTGTACAGCTAAAAACCAAAGTTAAATAAAAAGTAAATAACTATATTTTTTATTGAACGTGTGCTATTTACTTTAGATTATACAAATTTATTATATAATTTTATTATTTCATTATTTTATACCATTTCGCTTCTACCACAGCTGAAATGAGCTTTGCGTTAGGTTTTTGTAGTTAGATTGAACTAAGCGCACAATGGGCCGCAGTTTTCTGATTTGAGTCAAACTTGATTCATTTGATTCAGAACATATCATTTATAGAATTCACGTCCCTGTTTTTTGATTTTTTGTTATATGCGAAAAATATTACAAGCAAAACCCAAATTTCGTCTCGCCAGACCAAAATAATAATTAAATTACAACAAAATTTCAAATAATTTTTTCGTTTAAAATAAAATAATTTAAACTTGTAGAATTGTTGTTGGGAATTGTGAGAACCTGAGCTATATTAAATAACATCAATTAACATATTGTTTGAAACGGCAAAGTTTTTAATCACTTTTTTAATTAAAATTAAAATATCAATATAATTATTTTAATATTGGGTGCAAGTTCAACAAATTGTTTGCTTGCTTCTATGAATTTGGTAATTAGATACAATTTTTGATTTTTTTCTGCGAAAATCAGCCATGAAATGTTTTACGCAATCCTAATAATTTTGCTTATGTTTTATGGAAATCGGTGACTATAGGGCCCATACAAATACTAGTCCCGAAAATCACTTTAACTACAATAAATAACTTATAAAACTTGGCATTGCGACACAATTTGACAAACATAATCTTTATAAAAGCAAATACATAGCTCCTATATAAATCTCCATCTCTTAAAAATTCTTTAGTTATTAGTTTTATAATTGCCCAAAGGTCGCCAATAGGGATCAATAAAAACTCACTAGTGGTACAGGGTATCATATGGTTGGTCTTGCCACTTTATATTTTCTTAGTTCCTTTAAAGTACTTCTGTGGTATATGTGCTGTTCAATTGCGGTTTTCCAATAGATACATACAAATAGACTTAGCTCACACATGCATAAATATTTATGTATATGTGTGAGTGAACACATACATCGTTGTCTTATGTGTTCGTGCGGTCTATGTTTAGGACATGCACGCGTATGCAATCAGGCATTAAATTAGCAGGGATTCGTTTACTTTTTTTGCAATTGCTTTCCTCGCTTTGTTTGAAAAAGTTTGTCTCTTTAGTTTATTTATTTGGCAAACAAAAGAAAAGAAAATAAAGAAAATGTTTTTTCTTATTTGTGAACTGTTTAAAAGCCATTTAGGGCAAAAAGATAAAAGTCTAAAAAATTTCATTGTTATATAAACAAAGAAAAAAAAATTAATTAAAATTAAATGAAGTTCTAAAAAGTAACTAACTAAATTTTTTTTTTAAATTAAATTTAAATATAAATTTTTTGAAAAACTTAAACACGTGTGTGTAATTTTTCTTTAGTAAGTCGATAAGTTGATGAACTGTATGATATATAGCATAGTCCTGTTGGAAAATCCTTTTAATCTAAAATAAATTTCATTTCCAGCCCTAAATATTAATTAGGAATGATTTTTTTGCTTACCAAATGTGGCAATTTCGCCTGCAGACATGTCAGTTAAATCAGAAATTATTCTCTTTAATGAACAGCTGAGTCTTCTCGAGTATATAAATCAGGAATTTTGAAATAATTCTATGCAGTTTGAAGCCGTTTTTCTGGCATTAGTCATAAATCTACAGAGAAAACTATTGTGTATAACTTAAAAATGCCGAACGGATGGCGTATCTTTTTCACATTGTTTGAGTCATTAATAACTTTACGGAATTCTGGAGAGTTAATATCTGTCATTTATTTTCGTTGAGTTTTTAAACGAAATATGCTTAAAATTTGACAAACAGCCCCCATTTCTTAATTTATGCCCTAATAAACTTAGGCCCCAAAAACAAACATTAGCTAAATCCTTATAATTTTGGGAATACGCTCATAAAACCCCAATTTTGAAAATTAAGCAAATGCCCTACAGCATGAAATACTCGTTACCCCCAAAACAAAAATGAACTTTTTTTTTTTTTTTTTGGCTTTACTTAAAAACTAAAGTTTTTGGCTGACTATCCCACGAATTTTTGGAGCTTCAACCACAAGACCTCGTTCGACCTAAACCATCGTATAGGAAGGCGAGAGCTCCCAGAATCCACTCCAGAGTATTATTGGTCTCCACCAGTAAACGTCTGAGTTTTTTTATGGTACTCCACCAGTCACGTTGAGTTATTATTGGTTCTCCACCAGAAAACAAGTTAAAATTTGAGGTTACAAAAGAAATAATGACAACGAGCGCGAGCTGCTTCTCCACTCAGAGCAGTTTTACGAGTGAAAAATGAACTTAAATACCATTAATGGAAGTTCCCATTTTAAAAAATGAAGTAGTGTTCACATTGAAAAAACTTATATGTAAAATTTTAAACACAGAAAAAAGTGTTTTATCAATTAAAAAAAAATAATTTAAAAAGTATTTAAATTTAATTAATGTGATTATTAAATCAATTATTTATTTAGTTGAAAGAAAACTAAAAATATAATTTTGATTTAATTAAAATTTTAGTTGTTTTGAATTGTTGTTGGAAATTGTCAATATTTATTTAAATAAATTAACAGATTGTTTGAAATGGCAAAGTTTTTTGATCACTTTTTTAATTAAAATTAAAACTATTATATATTGAAAATATTTTTTCAAAATTTTCAAAATAATAGGTGCAAAATCAACGACTTGTTTGCTTGATATTATGAACTTGGAATAAATTTGGTGATTTGAGAAATTTAATAATTTTTTCTGTGAATAAAATAAAAAATAAAATCGTGCAAAAGCTATCAGTTGTAGTCCAGACTTGATAAAATTTAATATTTAATTGTATTAAATAATATTTTTTTTCCAAATGATCGAAAGTGCCTCAGCGACACACAGTGGCGCCCGTAGAGCAAGCGAGGTTGCAAAAATCAAAATTTTCATGAGTGCCGACGAAGTTTTGAATAAACCCATATTATAGGAAACTTTTCAACGATTTCAAATATGCCACTCTTAATAATATCACATTTTTAGTTTAGAAGATATAACCGTTCAAAGTTGACCGACTTTCGGTTTTCAAAAAAACACACAATTTTTAGTCAATTTGTTGCGATTTCAGGTGTAATATCACGAAAAATAGGTAACGAATCGCCTTATTTTTTGTTTGTATTGATTGATGTATTTATTAAATGTATAATGATAAAAAAAAATTAACTGTTTGCTTTGTGTTTCTCCTGGTAAATCACTATTTAAAAACTATCCGTTTTTTTCACTATTTTTCAACTTTGACGGAAAATAAAAAAAAACTATATTTTTCTATATTTGCCATATTTGCAAAACCTGTTCTTTGATTATTTCTTTACATAATTCAAAAGGTTTTATCTGCCCGTACGTGCCCGTTTGGCTTCTAGAGGTAAAAAAGTTTAAAAAGACATGGTTGCAGAAATTGTATGGCGTCCATCCCTTATATGTTTTGACTGACAGTAGTTTGATCTAATAGTTTGAAAAAAACTACTCATTGAAATTAGCAGGTACGTACCTCACATAAACAATACTTTGGCGTACAAATGGTCAGGAACAATATTGACTTATGGTCCCTACAGGTAGGCACAAATCTTATTTGGACACGTGCATAATATCAAAATTGCATTATTCAGCCTAAATCCATATGTATGCAGGGAACAGGTATATTTTTAGGCATAGTAGCATAAGCCTATGTATTGCAAAATAAGCATAATGCCTGGATAGTCTACGCCTGAAAGTTGGCGCAACAATTACTGAAACCATTAAACAATTTAAGTATTGAAAACATGGCGTTGAACAATTTAAAATTATTTGAACTGTTTATAAAGTCAACCACACCAAAGTTTTTCACGGAAGTGAAAATTCTTCCTGAGAAGTTGACATTGATCAGCAAATGGGGCTGCGATGGATCATCCGGACAAAGCGTTTATAAGCAAAGGATATCTTCCGATGATGCTACAATATCGGACGGAAATATGTTTATGGCATCTGTTGTTCATTTGCGGCTAAAATCGGATGATTCCCTACACTGGAAAAATCCACGTCCGTAATCAGTGCATTATTGCCGACCACTAATGTTTCAGTTTGCAAGGGAATCGGCAGAACTCATAAGGACTACGGTGAAGGACATTGAAGAACAAATAAGCAAGATTAAGCCTACAAAGCTGCAAATTGGAGAAGGAAAATATATTGAATGCAATTACGAGTTCCACCTGACCATGGTTGACGGAAAAGTCGTAAACGAACTGACAGGAACAACCTCAACAATGTCATGCCCGATTTGCAAAAAGAGTCAGAAGAACTTTTTTCAATTCAATTAAATTTATTTCATATATAATATGTTACATCTCAATTTTATATAATTAGTTGTAAAGAGTTTAAGATTAGTATCTTTTTCTGCTTAATTATAACATATTTCAATTAGTTATCATATACATATATATAGACAGAATTATATTGGAGGAAAAATTTAGCAAAAACCTATTTAAACCCCTTTTTTCGTTTTATTTTTATATTTTTTATTATCGATTTTTTATTATTATTTGTCAGAAGAACTTTGGTAATTTAAACGATTCTACAAATTAGGAGAATTACGAATATGGAATGTCACCATTGCACGCAAGGATAAGGTGTATGGAATTCTTGCTAAAACTGGCATATACCCTACCACAAGAGGAGGAAAACTTCGATGAAAATACATCAATAAAGGATAAGGAAAAGATCAGAAAGAAGCAAATACAGGATGCTTTTTTTAAACAAGTTGGACTAAAAGTAGACTGTCCCAAGCACGGATACGGTAACTCAAACGATGGAAACACTTCTAGGAGATTTTTTGAAAATGATGAGGCAGTAACTAGAATCATTGGAATTGACAATCAAATCGTGAAAAGATTGGGAACGATCTTGGATGTTTTAAACTGCAAAGAAAATGTAAATTCTACAAAATATGGAGAGTATGCGTCGAAAACTGCATCTTTTTTAGCAGAAATGTATCCACAGAAGAAGTGGAAAAAAAATATTACATAAAATTTTATATACAACAAGATTTATAACAAAAAAAAAAAATAGAGTACTATATCCGGCTGTGCCGAATCTTTGATACCCTCCACCGACAGGAGTGGGCTCTATATGATAAATACATATATATTATTAACTAAGCTTCACAAAAACGAACGTCAGCATTAAAATTAGTTGCGGTTTAGACCTGAATTAAATTATTGACCGACAATAAGAACATTTTACGCGTTTCTTGTTAGAACTATGAACTGGATTGAGTAAAATATCATGATTCGTAACAGTTTTAGCCGAACTAAAATGATTTTTTAGGAGGGTAATTTGTATTGGACCTGTGACGATGGAAGTCGGTAACCCTCGTTTCCACCTGCACCATAGAAGCAGTATTTGGTTTTTATGAATTTTTAGTAGTATTATTAGTGTTATATTGTTATTATTATTACTGTTTGATGATTAGTATTTGTTTGATTTAACGGCCATTTAGGGCGACCTCTACCGGCAACCAGCAGGTGCAACCGTGCGCACCCCTAGCGGCCAGTAGCAGCAGCAAACTAAATAGAACAGCTGGATTGAACAGCTGGATTGATA
Source organism: Pollenia amentaria (assembly GCA_943735925.1). Classification (NCBI taxonomy): domain Eukaryota; kingdom Metazoa; phylum Arthropoda; class Insecta; order Diptera; family Polleniidae; genus Pollenia; species Pollenia amentaria. The sequence continues at coordinate 176,405,046 of OX031007.1, read as the reverse complement.
CAACCACCTGAAACATACGACGACGGGAAAAGTATAAAAGGCGAGCACAAATAGAAATCGAGATCGGTCGGTGTCGAGCGCAGTGGTAGGTAAGTCAGAAACTACGGTGGTTATCCCGCTGTAGTCATTGGTAGTGTATTTTGTTTTCTTTTTGTGGTTGGTACTTGGGTAGAACTAATTGAACTTCCCGTGGTTATCCCGCAGGTTTTCAATCTAGTGCTACCCCAGAGCCAAAGGCCGAGCGTAGTGGTGTTCCCGTGGTTATCCCGCAGGTTTACGACTACGAGTCACTTAACACAGCGTTTCCGTGGTTATCCCGCAGATTCACTGTCGTTTGGTGGCTTCACTGGGCCTCCGTCCGTGTTAGGGGTTGGTGTAGAAGGGATTGGAACTCCCGTGGTTATCCCGCAGGTTTCTCAATCTATCCCTACGTCAGCGCCGAAAGCCGAGCGTAGTAGTTCGCCCGTGGTTATCCCGCAGGTGTACGACTACGAGCAACTCAACGCAGCGTTTCCGTGGTTATCCCGCAGATTCACTGTCGTTTTGGGGCTTTACTGGGCATTAGTTGAGCTCGTGCAATACCTACCTACCACTGTCCAAATAGACGAGCGTGCCGATCGTACGGCCAACTCCGTGTTCGTAAAACGACCGTGCCGACCGTACGACCAACACCGTGTTCGTAAAGCGAGCGTGCCGATCATAGGGCCAACCCCGTGTCCGTGAAGCCAGGCTGGTCGTGTCAAGTGTAGAAGTATTCGTAGATATTTTTCCCTTTTTTCTTTTGTAAATAAAGCGCTATTTGAAAGTAAACGTGTGAGTGATTCTTTAAGAGGTCACAAATAAGAAATTTATTGTGACTGGACTGTGGTTAACCGGCGAGTTATACCCCAGCCAAGAAGGTTCGTTACAGTTGGCGCCCGAGCAGGGACCTCTTAAGAAAAAAGAACACTAGCGGTTGAATTCGAGACACAAAAATCGAGACATTTGTTAAAGATAAACTTAAAGAAAAGCGAAAAATAAATAATAATAATAATAAAAAAAAAAAAAAAAAAAAAAAAGTCATTTTTTTTTGTAAAACCAGCACAAATAAACTTTGAAAAAAAAAGGAAAAAATAAGAAAAAAAAATGTCAACGGGAGCCGACGCAATTGAGGACGGTCGGCCTTCCCGTAACAAAAATTACATCCTTCACCAACGTGACCTGCCTATAACGCGAAGAAACGCAGTTAACGGCCACGATTATAATCAACAACATCGCCATTACGGCTGTGTTGGACACCGGCGCTAGCCGAATTTTCATCCTCCAAAACTTCATCCGACGACTCACACCATCCCCGACGTATCACCAGGAAGAACTGGACATCATGCTAGCCAATGGAGCCGTGTGTCGGGTCTCAAAAGCTATAGAACTCACAACAACACTGGGGAAGCGAACCAGAAAGTGTCGTTATCTCGTGATGCCCAACGCCAGTGAAGATGTCATTTTGGGGCTCGAGTTTCTGCGGAATTTTGATACGAGCATACAAATTGCCGGACTGACGCTGAACTGCTCTAGTTTTGAAACGGGAACACAACCACCACCTTCCGTGGAAGCACATTATCCTGCCACCTGTGGGGTGGCAAAATCGTACGATGAGCAGCATGCAGAGCCAGTGACAGCAGAACACCCTAAATTAAGGAAGCCGCACGCAGTCTGCAACGTTCCCACGCGCAAGTGTAAATGGCTCGACAGGCTGATTTGTGAGGTGCACGAAAACCCAGACAAATATGCTGATTACGCACTAATCAACAACCAGCTCTACCGAAATTTCCCACGACAGATGAACGATGAGGACAGTACGCCGTGGAAGCTATGTGTGGCCTCTCAAGAAGGACGCGCGTTCTAGAGGAAAACCACAATAACTTCACAGCCGGTCATTTGGGGGTGCGAAAGACGACCCTCCGTGTTGCAGGTCGTTGTTACTGGCCAGGAATGTCCCGTGATGTAAGGAAGCACGTAAGACATAGCCAGTCCTGTCAACATTTTAAGGTGAATAAACTGAAGTCAGCAGGTGAAATGTTGACCAAAACCGCAGAGGGAGACGAAACCGAGATGTGGGGATGGCCCGCTCTGCGCCTAGCATGCAGCTCCTCGGACCAGGCGGCGCCTGACTCCCCGAGCCTGTCAATTTATACCTCCTTATCGCTAGACTCAGTAAACCTATTAAGCCTCACGAGTATCGGTACGACATCATCACCCCCCAACGACATCCGTCATGATCCAAGCCCAGCCATTGTCCCTATGCCACCGTCTGCAACCGCGACCCAGGCACTCGATGGCCCAGACCGCACGCCAGCGATGCCGATCCTAGACGTCAGCGGGTCGCCGGGTGACGGACCAGGAATCACGTGTGCACCATAGTCGGAGGACCTAAAACACATAGTGGAGACTTCACTGCAAGCACGCCAGCCCGGCCACCAGTTAAAGTTTATCCACCGTAGCGGCCAGAAGTCATATATGAAGGAGGGAGCGTTCAAGTAGAGGCTCTGCCGTGAGAGGAAGACAACCGCCCGTGACGAAGAGGGGATGTGTGACGATGGAAGTCGGTAACCCTCGTTTCCACCTGCACCATAGAAGCAGTATTTGGTTTTTATGAATTTTTAGTAGTATTATTAGTGTTATATTGTTATTATTATTACTGTTTGATGATTAGTATTTGTTTGATTTAACGGCCATTTAGGGCGACCTCTACCGGCAACCAGCAGGTGCAACCGTGCGCACCCCTAGCGGCCAGTAGCAGCAGCAAACTAAATAGAACAGCTGGATTGAACAGCTGGATTGATACAACCACCTGAAACATACGACGACGGGAAAAGTATAAAAGGCGAGCACAAATAGAAATCGAGATCGGTCGGTGTCGAGCGCAGTGGTAGGTAAGTCAGAAACTACGGTGGTTATCCCGCTGTAGTCATTGGTAGTGTATTTTGTTTTCTTTTTGTGGTTGGTACTTGGGTAGAACTAATTGAACTTCCCGTGGTTATCCCGCAGGTTTTCAATCTAGTGCTACCCCAGAGCCAAAGGCCGAGCGTAGTGGTGTTCCCGTGGTTATCCCGCAGGTTTACGACTACGAGTCACTTAACACAGCGTTTCCGTGGTTATCCCGCAGATTCACTGTCGTTTGGTGGCTTCACTGGGCCTCCGTCCGTGTTAGGGGTTGGTGTAGAAGGGATTGGAACTCCCGTGGTTATCCCGCAGGTTTCTCAATCTATCCCTACGTCAGCGCCGAAAGCCGAGCGTAGTAGTTCGCCCGTGGTTATCCCGCAGGTGTACGACTACGAGCAACTCAACGCAGCGTTTCCGTGGTTATCCCGCAGATTCACTGTCGTTTTGGGGCTTTACTGGGCATTAGTTGAGCGCGTGCAATACCTACCTACCACTGTCCAAATAGACGAGCGTGCCGATCGTACGGCCAACTCCGTGTTCGTAAAACGACCGTGCCGACCGTACGACCAACACCGTGTTCGTAAAGCGAGCGTGCCGATCATAGGGCCAACCCCGTGTCCGTGAAGCCAGGCTGGTCGTGTCAAGTGTAGAAGTATTCGTAGATATTTTTCCCTTTTTTCTTTTGTAAATAAAGCGCTATTTGAAAGTAAACGTGTGAGTGATTCTTTAAGAGGTCACAAATAAGAAATTTATTGTGACTGGACTGTGGTTAACCGGCGAGTTATACCCCAGCCAAGAAGGTTCGTTACAGACCTATGGTAAATTATGGACCATTCATCCCAAAATTCTGAAGATTATGTAATTTCTGGTATTACAAAAAATAAATTAGGATAAATTACAATACAGAAGTGTAATTAGTTTTTAGCGCTAACAGTGAATTTCACAAAATTGCATGATATTTTTTCTGGCCATATGAATCTAAGTTGGAAGAAATTCTACCGTAATATCTATATCTGTTCTGGTTTAAGGCGAATTTAATTATTTTCGAAAAGTGAGCTTTATTTGGTTTTAGCCGCAATAAACTGTTTTCCGAGAGTAGTGTAAATTATGGACCGGTTTTCAAAAAATTTTACAGTGTGATTTCTGGTCCTATAAAACTGTGACGTACCAAATTTAAGTAGGATAGCGTTATTGATTACGGCTTTAGGCGTACTAAAATATTTTCCGGGAGTAGGGCTTATATGGGCCCTAGTGTAAATTATGGACCGATTTTTCATAAAATTTTACAGTGTGATTTCTGGCCGTATAAAATGTGACGTACCAAATTTAAGTGTGATAGCGTTATTAATTACGGTTTAAGGCGTATTAAAATATTTTCCGGGACTAGGACTTCTTTGGGGCCTAGTGGTAATTATGGACCGATCTTCAAAAAATTTTACAGTGTAATATCTGGTTCTACAAAACTGCGACGTTCCAAATTTCATTATGATAGCATTATTTATTACGGTTTTAGGCGCACTAAACAGTGTGATAGCTGGTCCTACAAAACTGTGACGTATCAAATTTTAGTATGATATCATTATTTATTACGGTTTTCCGCGAGTAGGGTTTATATGGGGCCTATGGTCAATTATGGACCGATCTTCACGAAGTTGAACAGTATAAAGCGAATTTGTGCAAAACTTTATATCATTCGGTGCATTTTTCCACCATTTATGTTATTTTTGTATCAAAATTATCGATTTTTGTTAGGGTGGTGGTTCCACATTTTTATTTATAGTTCTGATCCTACTGAGCCAATATTGCTGCTTAGGATAACTACAAATAATATGAGACCAAGTTTGTCGTTTTCTTTTGCGTTTTTCGAAAGTGCACGCTCACTTCAACAGACGGACAGACAGACGGACATGGCTAAATCGACTTAGAATTACTCAAGGAGACAGAGTATATATACTTTATTGGGTCCTAGATGTATAATAAAAAAGTTTCACACGGAATGACAAACTAAGTATACCCTAATTCACCACTATTGGTGGTGGGGGGTATAAAAAGGGAAAAAGAAAAAAAAATGTTTTTATATTATTACATATCAAATACATTTTTACAATATTTCTATGTTTTGGAGAAGAAACTCTTTTAAAATATTTTTAAAAATTGAAAGCCATTAATAAGCCTTATGTTTGAAAAAATTTAGGCGAACGTTTATCGCCTTAGCTTATTCTCTATGGCACATGTCATCCCAAATTTTTTTAAGGAAAATATATAGTATGAAGCTTGTCGACATACATTTCCGATTTAGATTTTAAATATATTTAATTTTGATCTAATAGCGTATCTTGAGTGGCCTTTAGCGAGACAAAGCTGCTATTATGGATATAAATGCTACGTGTAGCAATATACCCTTTTTAAAGATTTTTCAATTTCGTTGAAACTTTGTACATATACGTACATGAGAGGAAACTGTTTTCTATGTAGTTATCTCCAACAAAACTTTATTTAACGAAAATTTTTAAAGCCATATTATAGCTAAATTAGTCAACCATCAAGTAACCATATGTTAAAAATTTTTAAGTTAAAAATATTTATGTTGAAGGTGACCATATCGAAAAAGTCTTTACTTTACGTGTAGACACAGTTAACAAAATTTTGTGTTTTTTGAAGGACTTAAGGGAAAAAGAGCATAATCGAGCGTTTGCATAAGAGAGCTCTTATACAGCAGTAAATGATAACGATTCAAACATACAAAAAAACTGCTATTTTAGTGGTGACAACGAAGAAGGTTTTAAAGCGAAAAAATAAATAAATATATATATTTTGTTTTACGAAAATGCTTACAAAATGCATTTCAACCAGTAAAATCAAAACATTTATGAATATGTTAATATAGTTAGCCCTTAAAAAAGTGCTTTCGGAGTGCTTTATTTGCATTTTTTTATTATGTTAAAAGAAGCGCTTATTGGTCAGTTATTGGAAAATAGTCCTCCAAACCAGGAACACTCCATACAAAAATCAGGCATCCCATTAGCAGGTTTGAAGCGATTTGAGGTATTAATTGATACATAAAACCTGCTTCTCTTAGAGCACATTTTTGACTGGGGAGTATCTCATGTAGGCAATATTATACCAAACTCCTTATGCCTGTGGACATTTGTGTCAAGACTGTGGCAAAATAATAACATGAGTTCGCCCATTTTTGTACCAAGCAATGCTGCAAAACCTTAGGCATAAAAAGTACCTAACCAATATATTGCTAATTTTGAACGTCATTCGTCCAAATTTACTGTCAGGTCCGCAATGTCTACAAGAAAATTTCTTTCGCATATTTTCATTGAAAATAATAATAAAAAACTAAAATTTGATTTTGTTTTCAATATAAATAATATTTATTAAATATAAGAAAGAAATGTTCTTGTTTCATTGTAGGCCAGGCGGCTAAAATACAAAAACAGGATTCTCAACAATTTTGTATTTAATAAAACAAATTGTTGACAATTCTTTTCATTTCATTGTTTAATTTTTACAAGTACCATTAATTAATTGTTTTTTTAAACCTTTGAAGAAATTGTTTTCGTTATTTATAAAGAACAACAATTGTAATAAAATAAAACTTTTTGACGTTTTTATTATCTCATTTTCACAATAAATATACAAGTCAGAGCAAACAATATAAAATAATTCCAAAAAAAAAGTTTTTTTTAACCAAAAGTTTAAATAACTTTTAATTGAATTATTTATATTTTACTATACGTGAGTATAAATTTAAATATACATATTTAATTTTATCTATAAAATTTAATTACAATAAATCCGTTTATGACAAAATGTTTTGTTGGTGGCTGATAATGAAAATATCAAAAGATAACATTAATGGTAATGAATACTTATTATTAAATTTACAACAATAATGATGAATAATACTAGTTTATTTATATTTGTCATATAATGAAATTATTTTATAAACAACTAGCTTAACCCGGTGCGCTTCGCTACACTGGCAATTGTGTTCAGATATATGGTATTTAATATGTCTTCTATGAGGGGTACTGCTCCTAGTCTGTCTACCCCGCACATTTTTATATTGAAATTTATAGTTTACTATAATAGCAGCTTTAACCACGTTTGAAGACTCTCCCTTTAATAGTTCTTCAGTTGAGCGATATTTAATGCATGCATCCTATGGGAGGTATTTCCCCCTGCGCCTACCCGCTTTATTTTTATTTTCAAAAGTGTAGTATACCATAAGAGTTACTTTTAGAAAGTTTGAACATTCTCACTATTACAGTTCTTAAGATATGCGATGTTAAACATTGGCGTCCTATGGGGTATTCCTTTACCCCCGCTGCTATTTTATTTCAATTCCGGGGCTCAGAAGATCCTACTACAAAAAGTTCAGCAAAATGCGTGCAGCGGCTCTTAAGATATGCGATAATTAATATTGGCATCCTATGGGGGGTACCAATTCCCCTGCCCCTATCGAAAAAATAAGTAGCCTATTTTATTTTTAGGGCTCACGTGATGTTACTGTAAAAATTTCAGGAAAATCGGTTCAGTATAATATTGGCATCCTATGGGGGGTACCAATTCCCCTGCCCCTATCGAAAAAATAAGTAGCCTATTTTATTTTTAGGGCTCACGTGATGTTACTGTAAAAATTTCAGGAAAATCGGTTCAGTATAATATTGGCATCCTATGGGGGGTACCAATTCCCCTGCCCCTATCGAAAAAATAAGTAGCCTATTTTATTTTTAGGGCTCACGTGATGTTACTGTAAAAATTTCAGGAAAATCGGTTCAGTAGTTTCGGAGTCTATAAAGCGACAAACAAACATACAAACATACAAACATACAAACATACAAACATACATAATTCATTTTTATATATATAGATGAGGGACGTAATTGAGGAAACGTTGTATAGATGAAAAGTATTGAGAGTGAAATGTAGTAACGAGGACAAGTTTATAAGCACAAACAAATTTTCAATATACAATCATAAAAAAATGTGTTCTAAAATTTAGTGGAAAAGTCTTTTGATTTGCATTTTTTTAATATATAATAAGAAACAAACACAGCAAATAATTTTGTTTTAAATAAAATAATTAGTTACAACATAATGGAAATATTTCTTTAATGTCTTTATAGGAGAAAATTTTGATAATACGAGTAGCATTCAATTTTGCTTAATTGCAAAATATTTTTTTTATAATTTTGTTTATTAATCAAATAATATATAAGTATATTTAATATGAACTAACAATAACACTGGTCGGCAAAAACCAAGTCGAGAGCAAGAACTTTGTTATCCGATTCTAAGTGTATTTAGCGTGCTGAATCCAAATCTGCTTAGAAATTGATTCTATTAGTGGTCTGCAGCAAACATTACATAACAAATAAAAATTGATATCAATTAAAAAATTTGTTAGATAATTAAATCATTAATCAAATTTGCACAAGTAAACAAAATAATAATCTCAATTAAACGTTTAATTCACTTGATTGAACGTTTAATTTACTTGATTAACCGTTTAATTCACTTGATTACATTTTTAATTAAGACTGATTTTATTTTTGATTAATGCTTTAATTGATGAAAAAGTTTGGAGAACATTTGCTGTGTATTTTATATAAAAGCATATGAAATAAAAATATTTAAAAGCGCTAATTTCAAATCCGTGCTCAGTTTTTTTCTATTACGTCTAGTTTTTTTTCGATGTACTAGTCTAATATTTCCCCTGAAATAAGGCGGGTTTGCTCATGCACTTTTTCAGAACTTGGGAACGATTTATCAAATTTCGGTTCAAACACTTACAAATAATATTTGTTATATATTCAACGGTTTCGGGGTTATTCAGAAATTGAAGCAAGGCCGCAAATAACGTTTTAAAAGGCACATTTTGCAAAAAATATTTTTTTGCAGATTACCGGTAGGCTAGCTGGTAGTGTGCTAGCCAATCAGTGCCGTAGGTGCGGGTTCAATTTCCGCCAGATACTCTGGTCTCCTGCGATTTTTATTTCGTTAAAATACTTATGCCGACTAATGTATGTATAAACTAATTCTGACAATTCTAAGGGGAGTCACAGTATTGTAACATTTATTTATACAATACAATAATGTAATTATGATTGTTTTAATTATTGTGAGCAAATGTTATTTTGTCTTGTCTAAAAACAAAATTTAATTACAGTTGTAAATGAAAAACAAAATAATAATAATTTAATAATTTTTTTATATATAATAGATTAATACCAGCCGGTTTATTTAAATTGAATTTTGATGAAACTTTGATCGTAAATTACAGCTAACATTAAAAAGCATACAATTTAACTCATATTTGGATTTTTTACATACTGATGTAAAGTTAACCATTTTCTGCTTGGTTTTTTCAAGGTTTTTAAATATGACTTTCTTTTCTTTTAAATAAGATAGTTAGAGCAGTAAACCTGGCAAATGCAAGTTGCAATAGTGGGACTGTGGCTAGGACCACTAAGATTTTGTGCGGTAACCCAAAGAAGCATTCTTAATGAGCGATTCTTACTACACCAAACTGGACGGGCAGAATCTGGCGAGTGTAGAGCATGTGGCGAGAAGAGCGAGTTGCTGGAACAGTTTCTCTGCCACTGTCAGGCCGTTGCCGAATTAAGATCCAAGCACCTCGGGAGCGATATCATGTTGGCCTTAGGATCCCTGAGGAAAGTGGACAGGAAAACCCTAGAGAATTGCTTCCGGGAAAGTTGACTGGAAAACCTTTGAAAATTGCTTCCGGGAAACTGAGTTTCTTATCGCCGAACGTTAGCACCCTCCCTGTAGGTGGTGGAGCGCACAACAGGCCTGGCAGAGGCCTAAGTGTATATCGTTATGATATGGAGTTGCATCTTTGATGCTTCCTCCTCCTTTCGACCAAGGCTCACCTAACCTAAATAAAATATTTTAAGATTTTTCCTTCCAAGTTGTCTTTGTAAATTAGCACGTGTTTATTCCATGTGGCTTTGGCGATTTTGTGCATGTTAGTTTTTTTGAAAAGTGAAGTTACTGCGAAGTAGTTTTAAAACAAATAAAAATTATTAAAAACGAAATTTGGAAAGCCCATAACAAATTTGGGTAAAATTTAAATTACACCTACTACTGTTAGGTATCAAAAGTGAGAATTATAACTTTGAGTTGCTACTGCTTAGCTAATAACATGTGCATATTTATTGACTTCATCAAGATAGATGATCGATAATCCTTACAAAAAATCTAGTGATGCAAGGATCATAAAAATGTATTATACCTATGAGACCTATTTGACTCCTTTTTTAAGTGTTTTGATACATTTGGGGCGTTAATTTTTACTTGGCCTACCCATGTTTGTGTATGTCAAATTTCGTAATGAGCTATCAAATATGTTATTCTTAATTTGAATACCAAATTTCATTTATTTACTTAAAGAAAAAGGGCAGTGATATATTTTTACCGAATTTAACCACTGTGCAGCGTCAGATCAGTTGAGCAAAAGAACAATTTTAATACAAATTTCAAATTAAGCTGACAAAAATATGGAAGCATGAAGATCATTAAAAACAAAAATTCTTTGTTTCATAAAAAACTAACCCGATTGATATGAAATTGATGACGTTTAATTCTATTAATTAATTTAAGACCATTTTTATGCAAAATGCAATGATTTGAATATTATGAAACATTTAAAAATAAGAGGGAAGATGTTTTAAAATGTAATTTTTATAACTTTCATTTCAAAAATAAATTGTAATGTTTTTTGCTATCGGGGTTTTCAACAAGAACTTTGTTTTTTAATTGTGGCAACATTGACATTTAGTTTTTTTGACGTATTCTTAGTAGATGAATTGGCAATTGTTACAATGAATTCAGTTTCGCTCGAAAATCGAATTAAAATAATTAAAATCCATTATGAAAATGGTGGTTCTGTTCGTGATATTTTAGGACAACATAATCGTCCTTCTGAGACCGCTATTAGGAATTTGGTCATTAAATTTGAGTCGACAGGTTCGAAACAAAATGTGCCAACACCAACGCGTGTTCGACCGCGACGTTCAACTGAAAACATCGCAGTCGTGAGCCACAGTGTTAAACCGGTCCAAATTTGCCAATTCCTCGACGTTCTCAACAACTGAGTTTATCCAAAACCACCACATGGGGAATTTTGAGTAAGGATTTATCTCTGAAGCCTTACAAGGTTCAACTGGTGCAGGAGTTGAATCCGACCGACCATTCACATTACGGTAGATTCGCTCAATTCATTCAGGAACAACCCGCTGGTTTTTCTGAGAAAATAATTTTTTCAGACGAAGCCCATTTTGCCATTTGCCAAAAAGTGATTAAAAATTTGATGAAAGACTCGACATCTATCAGCGTGCTCGTGATATTTGCCCGATATAATTTTTCATTCATATTTGGGAACTTTTCTCTTCGTAATACAATAAAAATTTGGACCATCTTCATCAAAATGTTTTGATTTATTCTGTTAAATGCAACAATACAGCCACAGCATCACTGCTGTAGACAGTGGACCTCAAATTCGTACCATATTCGGCATTTTTGTGTCTGATTTTTCCAAAATTTTTAAAATGGCCCATATTTAGAGACATTTAGAAATTTTCTTTGTAAAGGGTCCGCCATCTAACGTTTTTTTTCAAGGCAATTCACTATGTACATACATTGCCTTATTTAAGTTTTTAACGACTTAAAGAATGATTTCTCCTTTTATTCCCTCATAATTATAATTCATAACCAATTCTTTCGAAATAATTTTTGACAAATTTTTTTAATTTTTTTGTCACGAAAAATTACGTTGTCGATTTCGCAGGAATGCATTTAATTAAAATTTAAAATTATTTATTATATAATTAGTTTTAAATGTAATTCATTCCATGTTTTCCTGCTGGGAATGTGCTTCGAACTGTTCATTTGTTTACTTTTGTAACCTGGTACGTATGCGCAATCATTTAATATGAAAATATCACTTATACGTTGATAAATTGAATAACCGATTCACAGTGCGTTGTTTCTTAGTCAAAAATTTTTTTGTCCGGAGAATAATTATTTTACTGAGAGTGTTCTGCAAAACAATTCACCAATTTCGGATAATTTGTCCGGGAAATTAAAGCTGCCATATGGTTTACATATGTAAACAATTGGGCCACATCTGCGAATAACGTTTTAAGTTACAAAATGATTATTTTTCAGGAGAGCAAAAAAAAAATACGTTTTTAACAGGCAGGCTTATTTAGGTTCTAATTTTTTTTTGTGTTATTAAAAATAATGATAATAAAAACTTTAAGCAAGAAATTTAAATTTTAAATTTCATGCGAATTTACAGGTGATAGTTTTTTTTTAATGGTAAGACGTTTCATATCCACAATTGCGATGTCATTTAAAACGTTCTTCCACTACGCAAGCAGCTTTTAAAACGTTATTCTATCTTGCAAAACCAGTTCGCTTGTACTGGCTGACTTTTTGTATCGCATTTTGACGAGGTTAAGGTGCATAATTTTGGGTGATTTGATGTTTAAACAGTGTAAGAGAGTAATGTTAACGGTAATTTGCGAAAAACAGTCTTTCCAAAAAGTGGCTTTTAAAATGTTATTCGCGGCTATGCTTCAATAACACAAAAAGGCAGCCCATCAAAAATACATTCTCTTCCTGGTTTTTTTAATTCCTCAATAAGTTTCAGGGAAATATTACAAAACAATTGTGGTTATTTAAACGTAATAGAAGTTTTTGACGTGGCACCTCAATTAAATTGAAAACCAAATTAAATTAAAAAGTTGCCGAACAAAATAGTTTCTCTCTCTCTCTCTCTCAAAAGTAAGAAGTCAATATAAGTACAATTTGCTCCAGACAAATATATTGTCCGGAACGCATGGGTGATTCGAGCTTAACACATAGATACTTTGGCCCTGGATCTAGTTTTAAGTATATCCAAAGTAATTTTGAATTGATCTAAGGAAGTCCATCCGCCCGGCTTTCTAGTTGCCTATCCATGTAAACCTTGCGCGCAAAGTACAGGTCGCCATTATGATGTTAATTTTTTTTCCAGAATTTCTTTATTGAATCTTCATATATTAATGAACTAACAATAAGTAATCAAATCTTTTCCTCAGCCTTTAATTCATGTCCTGGCAGTGCCCGATAAAAATTTTTCTCATCTCATCTGATTGGGTGAGTGCTGCAGTGTCTCTTCTCCTTAAGCGAGAGTGGTCCCCATAATTTAAAATATTTGAGATCCTTGTGGATATTCGAGTTTTTAACATACCAGGGAGCGGCTGTGATTATACGAAGAAGTTTATTTTGGCGCCTTTGAATATTTCCGATATTAGACGCTGAGGCAGTACCCCATAATTGGATACCGTAGTACCAGGTTGGTTTTAAGATAGAGTTGTAAAGCAGACGTTTGCAATTGAGATTAAGAACAGAATTTTTTCCAATAACCCAATGAATTCGAATGGATTTTAGTTTAATTTGAGTTAATTTTGCATCTATATGGTATTTCCACGTTAAACGGCGATCTAGATGTATACCGATATATTTTACATGCGAATATTGAGGTATTATTTGATTATTGATTTTAATAGGGGGGCATGAATCCCGACGCAAGGTGAATGTTATATGTACGCATTTTTGCTCGTTGACTATTGTCCTCCATTGTTTTTACCATATTTCTAGTTGAAATATATGCTCTATAAATATAAATTTCTGTAGAAAGCAACAACAAAATTTTAAAATATTTTTGTCTTTATTTTTGCTTTCAATGTAATTTTTGGCGTTGTATTGCGTTTTACACAATTAGGGCCTTAATTTCCGTAGATTTTAACCCCAAGTTCTTTAAAAACTATTTTTGATTTAAACATTATTTATTTAAAAATTTTTAATGAAAAGTTCGTTTTATTAACTTGAAATATTTTTAATGAATAAGGCCTTACAGCTATAAAAAATGTTTTGCCTTTTCTTGTAAAGTTTAGGGTTGTTAAGTCCAAACTCTTAAAAAGACAAAGCGATTGCTAACAATATACATATGTGACAAAAAACTGACCATCAGATTTTAAAATTTTAACAAATTTGTAATCAGCGTGTCAAAACTATACAGAAATAAATTTTTTTCATGTTAAAGGTATTTGTGGTTGTTTAGTAGTGTTTTTTGTTTCATATTGTTTTCCTTAACGATTCAATGATTCATGAAATCATTGAAATAATAACCCAAATTATTTATCAATATGTGGTGGATCCGGTTTGTTTATATTTGTGGCCAGAAAGTTTTTACTTTTGCTTGTATGCCATAACATTATTAAATAAATAGGTAATATTTATCAAAATATTTGTGTGTTCGAAATTGTTTAACCACAACAAATCTGTGAAACTTTACAACTGACAAAATATTTTGAAACACATTGTTGAAATTAATTAAACTGTTGCTTATGCATGTATTTGAAAAGGTATTTTGATAAATTACATATACATACATTTAAAAAACCAAGCAGAGATAATAAAGTATTTAACTCATATTTATGTTTATTTCATGGTAAATGTCTTACATTAGATATTTTTTTTTAATTTTTATGAAGACAGGAATTTTACAACATGAAATCAATTAAAAATTTTTTTTTATTGATAATTTTTCATTCTTGCCTGTGCTGAGATTTGAACCCAGGCTTTCACGGACAGGTTGCCCAGACTAGTTTCAATTGTAACCACACAATCTCTTCAGTGGGGTTTGCCGTTTTACTCACTCGGCTATTGAAGCCGGATGACGTCAATAGTCAAACATCATTTTTTAAACCAAATGGTATTTTACCTTGGTAAATCAAAATTTGCTTTTTGAATAAATGATTATCTATTTTAATTGATTCACCATTCATCTGGATTGGCTGTTGATAAGTTCTACTACGTGTACGTTTGATATTGTTGCAGGCTAGAATTTTCAACGAATTCTTCGCAAGTAGCGGTTGATAAACACCTGCACAGCACTTATATAACGTGGCAATGGGTTCCATGTCGCACTGCCATATAGGAACACGAGGTGTTCAACAATTTAATCCTGGGATTAAAGAGTTTACGGTTGATTTCCATGTTTTGCTTTACATGCCGAATGCTTGATTGGCTTTTGATATTCGGTATAGCACATCATTGATAGAGCCGCCAGTATTCGTAATTATGCTACCCTACCAAGCTAGCGGGAAGATGTTACTACATCTAGGTCTACGTTGCGTATTTTAAACCTGCTAGAGTTGATAGTATTACATCGCATTATTTTGCACTTCGTGGTATTTATCTTAAGGCCAGCCTCTGCGGCTTCAATCTCTAAAGACTTGAGTTTTGCCAACATATACCTGTGGCTATGTGATAGCAAGCAGACGTCGTCTGCTCATTTGAGGCATTCGAGGCGTTCTTTAATGCCCCATCTTATTACTATGCAAGCTCGAATTGCATTTCGAATAGCACAATATTAAACAGAAACTCCCGTAAGTACGTCGAAGCGGTTGCTTGAGGCATTGTCATGCTCGAATTTGCAGCAACCATCCTTATAGAGCGATTGGAAAAGAACTATAAGGCTTGGTGGAACACCATTGCAAGCAAGAGCGCTCCATATTACATCGTACTTTAAGGTATCGATGTACAGAGTATCGAGGTACAGTAGTGATTGCCACTCGTTACACACAGAGAAAAAATATGGTTGGGCATGATTACGGCAACTACAATATGTTTATTGTAACAATATATTGTTGTCGTACACAAAATATTGCTATTTTTATTTAATATCAACAATATTATAGTTACTGTAAACATGTCAATGTTTTTCGCAATTATAATTTTAAGTATAATTCACTGAAAAACAGTTATTTTTATAACAACTAAATTATGATATTTTTGAAAACATATTATATTCCTCACAATCATTTAATGATATTAAATAGCCATAACATGTTCATTTTCTATACGTGTACTCATAATATGTTTAAGATGCAAACAAAATATGTTTACTCTTATAATATTTTGTTATTCGCCATTTGTAAAATAATTTTGCATCAGTTGTGTCGTTTGTTTTACTTATGCCTATCGAATTATTTATTATTCATAAAAGAAACCAAGTTTAAAGAAATTAAAAAATAAAGAAATTGTAGGTACATTAAAAAAAAAAAATTGTAAAGTGTCACAAAATAAAATATCAATGCTAAAGAAATTTTAATATTGTTTGAAAATGGTGCAAAAATATTGACCGTTGTTCTGTGTTATTTTAGAGAAAAAGAGTGAAAATTCTATAAAATAATTCATAAATAATTGCGACCTACGACACAAATAGGTTAAAAATATTATGTTTAAAGTTGCTTCATATTATTATGCTAAATATCTGTAACAGTTTTGCGTTAAGGTTTCCATTAATTTAATTAGCATAAGTATATAATAAAAATATTTTTCGGTTTAAGATCTAATCTACATAGTATTAGGATTAACATGATAATAATATGATTACTCCTTAACTTATTATGATTAACATGATAATAATATGATTACATCTTAACTTTTTATTATTGACATGATAATAATATGATTACATTAAATTATAATATGATGTAATAAAAACAAATTAGGATTAAGAGAAAAAAATATTATGATAATATATTACGAATATATTTGGTCATAATATGATTCAATAATAATCGTAATATGTTGACTACAATCATGAATCTTATCATAATATGCTGCTCTTCGAATATGTTTACCACAACCATGTTTTTTCTTTGCGTGTAGACTGTTCCCCAATCATCTGCAATGTGTTGATTTAATCAGTGCAAGACTTATGATGACGAAATCCATTTTGCTCATGCCAGCGTTTACATAATAAAGCTTGGCATAATCTGTTTATTTCACTAAGAATGGTTAGACCTTTCCAATTTTGACATTCCGTAAGGTCTCCTTTTTTGGGAATATTGACGATAATACCTTTTTTGAGCTGGTGATCCACTTCGTTTGTGGCCAAAAAAGTTTCGATAAAGGACAGAAGGAAGGAAGATAATGTTTGCCTGTCAGATGCCTTATTGGATTTTTAGGAAGAGACAGAGCTTAATATTTCGACATTACATGCAGAGAAAAAAAATTTTCTTGTTTGAATAGTAAAATCGCATATTTCATTTAGAAAACTTTCGAATTTTCTGCGATGAAGATTTTTGCAGTATTGACAATAGAAATTGTAGGTATAGTAATAAAATTTCTGCGGCCTTACTTATAAAAAATAAAACTGGCTTTAAAAAAGTTTATGAAACGAATTTTCTATGAAAATTTTTTCTTGCTGGGTTTGCTTAAAATTCCCATATTCTCTGTTTTTAATTGTTTGTTTCAAGGCCCGAAAAACGTTTTTTAATTTGGGCTTGTTTTTAAATATTTATCATTGAAGTTGAAAAATATTTTAAACAGTACAAAAATATATTCTTTTAAAAAAAATTTAAATTAATATCACTCAAAGTTCAAAATAATAAAGTTCTTAAATTAAAAAGTTTCTGAAGAAAAAAAATAAAAAAAAATTTTTTTGCACATTTGAAAATTTCAAATTGAAACTAAAATTGTTCAACGAAATATAAATTTAATTTAAATAAATACATTGAAATACAGTTTTCTAAGAAAATATGTCGTACAAAACGATATAATATAGAATCCTACTTAGCTCTAAGTGCAAACGACATAGAAAAATTCTTATTGTGCAATAAATACCTTAAAGCACATATGGGTAACGTCAAGCGCCATTACTCCTCATTTGTCACAACTATTTTTAAAACGGTAAAGGAAATGCATATCGTCGGTCACAGGTTGACAATTCTTAACTCACTTTTAAATTTTTTGAAATATTATTTATTTTAATTTTTTTTTCATCTGAAATTATTTCAATACCTTTGTTTTCTTTACACCATCTTTCAATAAATATCTCCTACTAATTTTGGTTTTTTTTTATTTACTTCCAACACGGTTTAGTAACGGAGTAATAACGTTTTTTTTTTGTCTCCTGAAAAGTACAAAAAAACATGTTAAGAGTTGTCAACCTGTGACCGACGATATGCCATTTCGAGTTTTTGACAACAAAGCATTCCAAAAAATACTGAAACCATGCACAGATAGATTTGGAATAATATACAATACCAAATTGGCTGGCATGGCTGTTAATGATATGGGAAAATCCCTTTGATTTAAATTATAATAAAATAAGTTTGGACCAAATTTAATTTAAATACTAATTTAATAAAATGGCTTATGGGCATAAGATCAAATATTGGGTCTATGCGAAATTATTCCGTAAAGCCATTTTCAATAGGCTAAGTCCTTGTGCCAATTAGAACCTACGTACCAAATTTCATGATATTGCGACCTTTGCTTTGCATACAAGGTTTCAATGGACAGCCAGCCAGCCGGACGGACATATAAATATTGATAAATTTGTTTGCTGATTTTAGTACATGTTTAGTTCGTATGAAAAAAAATTTAAAATTAAAACAAGTTAGAGTGCTACATTTGGCTATGCCGAATCTTTGATACCCTCCACCGACAGGAGTGGGCTCTATATGATAAATACACATACATTATTAACTAAGCTTCATAAAAACGAATGTCAGCATTAAAATTAGTTGCGGTTTAGACCTGAATTAAATTATTGACCGACAATAAGAAAATTTTATGCGTTTCTTGTTAGAACTTTGAACTGGCTTGAGTAAAATATCATGATTCGTAACATTTTTAGCCGAACTAAAATGATTCTTAGAAGGGTAATTTGTATTGGACATATGATTAATTATAGCCCTATCATTCCAAAATCTGAAGACTGATTTCTGGTATTACAAAAAATAAATTAGAATAAATTTCAATACAGCAGTGTAATTAGTTTTAGCGTTAATAGTGAATTTCACAAAATTGCATGAGATTTTTTCTAGCCATATGAATCTAAGTTGGAGGAAATTTTACCGCATTATCTATATCTAGTATGCTTTTAGGCGAATTTAATTATTTTCCCAAAGTGGGCTTTATTTGGTTTTAGGCGCAATTAACTGTTTTCCGAGAGTAGGGTTTATATGGGACCTATGGTAAATTATGCACCGATCTTCACGAAATTTGACACTGCGATTTCTAGTCTTCTAAAACTGTGATATACCAAATTTTATTATGATAGAATTATTAATTACGGTTTTAGGCGTACTAATCTGTTTTCCGTGAGTAGGGTTTATAATGCGGTCTAGGATTAATTATGAACCGATCTTCACGAAATTTAACAGTGTAATTTCTAATCGTATAAAACTATGACCTACCGAATTTAATTATGATAGCTTTATTTATGACGGTTTTAGGCGTACTAAAATTTTTTCCGGGAGTAAGGTTTATAAAGGACCTAGTGTAAATTATGAACCGATCTTCAAAAATCTTACAGTGTGATTTCTGGTCGTATAAAACTGTAACGTACCAAATTTAAGTATGATAGCGTTATTTATTATGGTTTTTGGCATACTAAAATGTTTTCTGGGAGCAGGGTTTATATGGGGTCTAAGGTTAAATATAGACCGATCTTCACGAAATTTTGCAGTGTGATTTCTGGTTCTATAAAACTGTGACCTACCGAATTTAATTATGATAGCGTTATTTATGCGTACTATGTCATTAACATCCGATTGAAGATAAATATGATCAACAAAGCAATTAAAAGAATGGAACATTTTTACATCATCAGCATACATCAATATATTGGCGAAGTTGATAACATTGGGCAGATCATTAATAAACAGCGTAAATAAAAGTGGGCCAAGATGACTACCCTGCGGAACACCGGACGAACCTAATAAATTTAACTTAGTAAGAAGAATTTGATGGTTAACTTTATCAAATGCTTTACTGAAGTCAGTATAAACAGCATCAGTTTGTTTCCTTTGTGTAAATGCAGAGTTGTAAAGCTTAGTCTGTCATAGTTTCATAAGACTTAATTTCACACTATCACATTTAATTAACATTGGAGAATAATTTACGGTAGATCCCATAAAAAGTCGGTACAACCGGATAAAGCACTCTCTCTGGCTATTGATAATTTCCTAATAAAAAATGAGTCAAAGGCTTTCTCGTATCATAAAAATTTAATCATTCAATTTTGTGTAAAATTTTAAACAGAAACCACTTTCATTCCTAACACCCACTGTTGACATTGACATAACGATAAATGCTAATAACTGACATGTGGTATCTTCTCATATCACTTTCCTGCCGTATAAACATTATTTACTACATTTACACAAACAAATTATAATATTATAATTTTTTGGTTGGTGAATCCACGAAACACCCCAAAATATTCTGACAGACAAATAAACATACGTATAGTAAGGACATACAATAATATCTACATTGAACCAAACAAAAGCTTTTGTACATTAATTTAAACAAAATTTTGTAAAAACGATTTTGTAAGAGCTCGACTGTGTGGGTGTGTGTGCGTGTGTGCTTGTATGTTTTAAGTGAATAAGCGATAATGCCACAGGTTGTTGGTCAGAGTTTATGGCTGCCGCAACAAGAGAACAACAAGACTTTAATACAATGACAGGTTGGCTGACATATTTACAAATACCCACACCCACATAAATCATTCACGTACATATGGATCTGTGTATTTTGAAACTGCTTTCAAATTGAATAGAAGGCTAAACAAAATAATGATAACAACAATAAAAAAGGTCTTAAACAAAAAACTAATTTGCATAAAATTTAATGGTAATTTTTAGGAATTTTAAATTAAAATGGGAGTGAGGGTTTAATTAGATATAAATCAATTTGTCTATACTAAATCGTAGCTTTTAGGAAAAGCTCTAGATGGGAAAATTGATATGTCTTTATTAGAAAGTTCGAATACAATATACAAATGAGTCTACTAAGAATAATCTCATAGAGGAAAATATTTTTAAGAAAATACTGAATAAAACATAGCACCCATATAAAATTCAAGTTCAAAAATTTCTTTAGGGCTGATTTAAAAGTGCTAAAACGATAAGAATGGAATTTTCTTTTATTAAGTTGGGGTTTATTCAAGGGCGGATTCCGTCTCCAGTGTAGAGGGTGGGGGTGAAACACGTATGGGGGATTTCATGTCCAGTGACCCAACTTTTTAAATCGATGTCTTCCGATTTGGATGAAATTTGCACCAAGGTTAGTCCTATTCGATAGTAGTTTTCAAATTTTCAAGATCGGCCAAAAAGTTTCTGAGTAAGAGGGGGTCAAGGTTTGACATTTTGGCCAAACAGGTGTTCTTTTCCATCGATGCTATTTATTACCTATTATGGTATTCATTCGGTTAACCGATTAATAACTACCCGATTTATTGATCGGTTAATTTAAAATTGGCTATTTTCGATTAACGATTAAACCGGTTAATTTCAGTCGATTAACCGATTAACCTATGTAACAAAATTATAAATATTTTGTAGTATTTTAACATATTTATTTTGGGTTTTTTGTTATTTGTTTCGTCTCATATACAAAATGTATGTGTTAAGAAAATATTTTTTCATGCAAACAAAGAAGTGATCTTCATTTTAAATAAGTTTTTGCTGTCGACAGCTTTTTGTTTCACGTACTTTATATATCTGTATGTGTTTAGTTATTTGTTTCTTCTAATATCTATCTTTTAACAAAATTAACCGAAACAATTAGAAGTGTTAACAATTTTACAAATTAAGACAGGACTCTATTGACATAATGGAAGATTTTATATGTTAAGAGAAATCTAGGAAAAGGACTGAGATATTAGATATTCTGTATTATGGGTTGCTTACGATTTCCTCAACATCTACGATAAGTGAAAGAATTTTTTCCAAGTCAAGTTTTATCAAAACTAAAGAATGGAATCGCTTAAATCCTAAGCATTGAAATCAAATTATTTGTTAATTATTTTATAAGATCTCCTTAAACTATTTAAATAAATAATAAAATGATCTCACAGTCTATTTTTAATTAACACATTATATTACTTGTATTTATTAAAAAATATGTATTACATACACAAAAAAAATTATTAAATTTCTCCAATCACCAAATTTATACCAAATTCATAATATCAAGAAAACAATTTGTTGATTTTGCACCTATTACCAAAACGATTATATTGATTACTAAAAATTTTAAAATTTTGAAAAAATATTTTCAATAAATCATATTTTAAATTTTAATTAAAAAAGTGATCAAAAAACTTTGCCATTTCAAACAATGTGTTAATTTATTTAAATAAATATTGACAATTCCCAACAACAATTCTACATATTAAAATTATTTTATTTTAAACGAAAAAAGTCAATTACGATTTTTTGTTATTTAATTAAAATTTTAATTGAAAATTAATTTCAAAACAACTAAAATGTTAATTACCTGCCTGGCCCACAATGTCGTCAAGAACATTTCTTTCGTATTTTTATATTGAAAACAAAAACAAATTTAAGTTTTTTATCATTGTTTTCAATATAAAAATGCGAAAGAAAAGTTCTTGTCGACATTGTGGGCCTGGCAGTAAATAAAAATTAAATTTTTAAATTTCTTTCAACTAAAAAAATAATTGATTCAATTATCAAATTAATTAAATTGAAATACTTTTTAAACCATTTTTTTAATTGATAAAACACTTTTTTCTATGTATTTATTAATGATTTTTTTTGTTTGCTCGTTTTAGTTCAAGAATTGTTATGGTTGTTATGTTATTGTGTTTTTTACTAATAAGCTCCAAATAATAAATAATTTATGAACTTATATTCATTGAAATTAATTAATTTATAAAAAAACGTTATTAATCGGTTGACCGATCAATAACAAAATTAACCGAATATTAGCCGATTAAACCAAAAGCTCGGTTAATTGATCGAGCGATTAACCGATTAAAGCAAAAGACCGATTAAATGAATACCCTATTACCTATCAGTGTTAGCAAAATTTGTCCCAAACAAATTAGATAGCTTTTTTTCATATTAGAAAATCAGTGTGGACAGTAGGCATATAATAAAATTTTACTAAATATTTGGTGGCAAATATTGTACAAGTAATAAATATCACTTTTTTAGGTGTTTTGGGTTCGAAAATTTTCCGCACCCAACGCGATTTCTAAAGAAAGACAAAGTTGTTTTTGAAATATTTTTCGTTATATGAAATAAGTTTTCAATTTAAAGTATCTGATGATTTACACAATAGCAAAATATCTTGCACAATTTTAATTGCACGTTCTGCACAGAGGCAGCTTCGCTAAACTTCCTAAATAGCTGATGGATTTTTGACCCAATGTCTGAGAAAACACTCATTTGCATTTGTAAAGCCGGACAATGATTTTTGTAGTGTGGCGAAATAATTTTTGTTGGAAGTACGATCAGAAAACCAGACTTTGCTCCAAGCATCACATACAAATTTACAAATAGAAAATAATTGCAATCGATATTCCGGAGCAAGTATAGAAGAAAAAAGTATCAGAATAGCTCTAGAATTCCAACGAGCATTTCTGAGTGTTGCTATTGCTCTAAATTTATTATAGGCAAAATATTTATTTTTTAAAAGTATTTAAAAGCTTAGACCAGTTCACATAAGTATTGCATGTCACACTTATATCACTTTTTTTAAACATTTTTACACAAATAATATATCGTCATCTTAAAGATCAAATAACCTATCTGCAAAAATTTCAAAATTGAATTTTTTCTGGATTTTTATTCCCTATATCATAACGCATATGTGTGCAAAATGTAACATAATAAACAAAATAAACATGTAATATTACAAATGATCAAGTGATTGCCAAATTACCAAATAACCTATCAGCAAGTGTACAATTTTCTGAAACCAAATGACTTAAGTAACTATTAATTTTATTAACTTTTTTTTGAAACGAAGTTACATTTGATTTGTTATTCTTTCTATTTTATTAAATTTTATTTATTGTTAGAAGTGAAAAGAAAATAAAAAAGTGTTAAAAAGCAACAAATTGTGTTCAATAATCGAAAACAGTTTTGAGGAAAACGTGAAAGTTTCTAAAAAGGCCAACAAAAAAGAAGAAAGAAAGAAAAATCGCATGAGCGGTAAGGGATATAAAAGTTTTTGAAACGGCAAAATTGTTTGCAGAAAGCCAAGAGAAATTAAGCCTGGGTGTACGTCAAAATGTTGTGCAAGGGCTTCGAATAGACATTGTTCTATCTTTTTTCCAAAAATTTACGTCAGGAAATATTTGGCAGATGTCATGGGACCAGAAGAAAATGTAGGTAACCAGTAATATTGAAGTTTCCGTTAATAAAACAATACGCAATCAAGTGTGCCGCAACTTTGCCTCCAGCAGACTGTCATTACTTTTATGACAACATACATTTTCCCACAACAATAAATTTCAGTGTTTTTTATCATAAATTGGGATTATTAGCACATCATTAATAAATGAATTAATTAATAAATATTTCATTCCCGAAAATAATTTTTGATACATTTTGATTAATTTTTTGTGGTATTTTTCATTTATTATTAAATGAAATAATGTTTTTTTTTTAATTTAGTAAAATAACTTTTTACTTATTATGATTTTGTCCAAATGTCTTTGTTAACATGAAAAAGTGCTTAGTTTTACCCTTCTAACTGATAATGTTGCAAGAATACAATTAAAAAACTTAATATTTGGTTAGGCTTAGCATTCTATTTTTTTACCCTCCACCACTACTGTGGTGAATGAGGGTGTACTAAGTTTGTCATTCCGTGCGAAACTTTTTTATTATACATCTAAGACCAAATAAAAATTATATATTCTGGCTCTTTGAGTAATTATAATAGTGCATTTACACTTGTAATTTTTAAACTAGTTTATGATCGTAAACTACTTTCATAAACTATATCGTTTACATCAGCAGTTTTGACAGTTAACAGTTTAACAGCCGTGTCACAAAACAGCTGACTTCAGTAACAAAAACTTAAAAACGTTGGTGCACATACATTTATACATACGATAAACATACCTTTTATTTTCGTTATCCATATTATTTAAAACAATTTTAAATTAATTTTTTTAAACTTTTTCTTGCTGTGTTCGTTTTTTTAACGCAAACTTTTTTAACTTAATTTTTTTTTTTTTGAAATGTCAAATATCACTAGCGTTGCCAGAGTAAAATTTGAAAAGAACAGAGTTGCATTAACAAAAACTGGTTGTTTGCAACTAGTTTATCTCAAAAGCTAGTTACAAACGTGTTTATAATTTGTATGGATAAACAAGTTTCTTAAACTAGTTTATCATCATAAACAACTTATAACGTGTTTATGGTGTAGGTGTAAATGCACTATAAGTCGATTTAGCTATGTCAGTCTGTCTGTCCGTCTGTTGAACACACGCTCACTTAAGATAAACGCAAAAAGAACAAACTTGGTCTCAAATTGCTTGTAGTTATCCGAAGCAGTTTGGGATTGAAATCCAGCAACATCGATTTAGTAGGATCAGAGCTGTGAATCAAAATGTGGAACCACCACCCTAAAAACTTAATAATTTTGATGCAAAAAATAACATAAATGGTCGAATAATGCACGAAATGCGCCGATTTGCTTTATATAACTGCAAATCATACTGGTAAAAATTTATATAACTGCAAATCATACAGCTAAAGATCGGTCCATAATTGACCATAGGACCCATATAAACCCTACTCGCGGAAAACAGTTTAGTAAGCCTAAAACCGTTATAAATAACGTTATCATACTAAAATTTGGTACGTCACAGTTTTATACGACCAGAAATCACACTGTAAAATTTTTTGAAGATCGGGCCATAATTTACACTAGGCCCCATATAAACGCTACTCCCGGAAAACATTTTAGTACGCCTAAAACCGTATTTAATACCGCAATTATACTAAAACTTGGTACGTCACAGCTTTATACGACCAGAAATCACACTGTAAAATATCGTGAATATCAGTCCATAATTAACCATAGGCCCCATATAAATCTTACACCTGGAAAACAGTTTAGTACGCCTAAAACTAAATAAAGCCCACTTTGGGAAAATAGTTTTATTCGCCTAAAACCATAACAGATATAGAAATTGTCGGTATATATTATCGGTAAAAGTTCTTCCAACTTAGATTCATATGGCCAGAAAAAATATCATGCAATAACGCTAAAACTAATTACACTGCTGTTTTGAAATTTATTCTAATTTTTTTTTTGTAATACCTGAAATCGGTTTTCAGAATTTTGGGATGATTGGTACATAATTTACCATAGGTCCAATACAGTTTATACCCTTCTAAGAATCATTTTAGTGCGGCTAAAACTGTTACGAAGCATGATATTTTACTCAAGCCAGTTCAAAGTTCTAACAAGAAACACATAAAACTTTCTTATTTTCGGTCAATAATTTAAATATATGTCTAAACCGCAACCAATTTTAATGCTGACGTTCGTTTTTGTGAAGCTTAGTTAATAATGTATCTGTATTTATCATATAGAGCCCACTGCTGTCGGTGGAGGGTATCAACGATTCGACATAGCCGAATGTAGCACTCTAATGGCGATTTCTTTTCTGAGAAAAATGTTGCATAAATGGTACATACTCTACACAAAAGAGATAGAGCATGTACCATTTATGCAACATATTTCTCAGAAAAGAAATCGCCATAACTGTTTTTAAATAATTCATTATATGGCGACAAAAATGTGTTAAGAGTCAAGTTAAATGAAATTTGCCGAGGGTTGTTATTTTTTTCGAACTATTAACTTTTCTAAGTGGTTTAAAATCGTAAAAAATGCAATAGTAAACATACTAGTGGTGTTTTCTTTTCTACAAAAAAATACCACATTGTTTAAAGGTACATTTATAAAATGTCTTGCCGACCCTGTAATAATGCAAGTTTTTATTTGACGAGAACAAAACATAAAATTGGACCTCCCTGTTTTTAACAGCTGAAAAAAAGTTTGTTCGTTAAAATATAAAAAAATATGTACATAAATTAAAAAGTTTGTTCTTCAAAATATAAAAAAAAATATACATAGCCCAAAATTTGTTAATAGATTGATATTAAATAAATAAATAAATAAACCAAATGAATGACGAAATTCCAATTTCTTTAGTTTGTTTTTTATAAAATATTTAAGCAAGAAAATAAATACCTTTGCCAGATTGCTGATTTATTAACACCAAGTTTTTCATATACCTTGATATGGCGTTTTTTTTTCAAAAACCATTTTATAACACCGAGTCCACTTAAATTTTATATCACTGACAACCTATCAATAACAATGTTATGCTTTCTTATGTGTTTATTATTAAATAATAGAAAAAATAACTATTAAAATTTTAAATTTTTACTCTCCTGATTAGAGGCGATTTTTTCTCAACTTCGTCTGGTAACCCTATATATAAACAGAAGCCATCTTTTTACAGGGCATTATCAACACTGTCGATTTTTCGGGGCGTAAAGTGCAATGCCTTATGCCATTAGTAATATTAGCATTTTTTAGAATAAAACAAGCCACCCTTTTAGAGAGCGAATCATTTTTATGAAACGAACGCCAAATTGCGTTTTTTAAATAAAATGTCACATTTTTTTGTAGAAAAGAAAACACCATTCGATTTTTCGGAAATAATACACTAAATTTATTTCAATGACTTAGTTTTCATCATTACAAAAAATAAACTCAGATTTAATTTGTACCGGCTGGTTTCAAGTTCACAATTGCTCCTGAAATACAATTGATAATTAATAATTAATTATACAATCAGTCATGTATTATAAATTAAAGGTGCTATATCCGACGTATGTCATGAAAGGGGTCTTCACAAATTTCGAATTCGGTGTATTTTCTAAAAATTTGCAAGCCATCCATTACTGACATTTTTTTTTTTTAGGTTGTAGTAACGCGAACTCGTGCTTAGCTATTGATATTGAAATTGTGCCAGTCATTGCGCAATTAACTGTCAGGTCCAGAGTGTCGACAAGAACATTTCTTTCGCATTTTTATATTGAAAACAATAATAAAAAACTAAAATTGGTTTTTGTTTTCAATATAAATATACGAAAGAAATACTCTTGTCGACATTGTGGGCCAAGCAGTAAGTTTTCGTTGCTTCAAGAAACACATTCATACAAACTGGCCTTAAGATCAGCATAATTCTGTCTAAATAATGTTTTCCTGTATGAGTTTTCTTATGTGTCCTCCAAAGCCTCGAGAATTTTGTGACGTTTCTTTTTTTTTTTTGAGATGTATACTTCAGATATATAATAATACAATGAAAATAGTTTTTCTTGAATGTATTTTTAATTTTGTTCAAACTATTCACCTTAGGCTTAAAATTTTATCTGATTGGTTATTTTATTGTATGAATACGCTCAGAAAAGTTAACTTAAAGCTAACTTTTTAGATCGATACATGGGCGTTAAAATTGGGTTAACTTAACCTTGAGATTAGCTTTTATGAGAGTTTACTTTTTCGTGATTCTACTGTTCTTGCTAAACAAAGCATTAACAAATAAAATGTATATTGCATACAACTTCAACTAAAATTTCTTTAATTATATGTACAGATGTACTAAATTTGTACTAATAAAAAAAGTGATAGTCATAGGTTTTAAAATTGCATTCTACTGTTAAAATGAAAACGTGACTTAGAATGTATAAATTGTGAATACTTTCTTTTACACACTTAAGTGTGCAATACCTCGTACCCACTAGTCCAAAGTATAAATGGCAATGTAGGTGTAAATACACTAATATTAATGAAAATAGTTTCATGTTTCTGGTAGTCCAAATATTAACAGAAAATCTAATTATAATAATTTAAAAAAGCAAATTTAGGTTAATAAAGTTTTTTGTTTGATTTTGCTAATTAATTCAGATTCATGTTGAGAATACATTTAGGTAAAAATTTAAAAATAAATATTTTTAATTCAAATAAATTAGATATTGTACATAAAAAGATTCATTACTCGCCGCCTTAAAATATGCTTTATGTATAAGCAGTTGCTAAACCTCACAACTATGCATTGTTAAATTAAATTTATGAAGTATTTTTTAATTAGAGACTTTAATTAGATATTCATGATTGCTGCTGTTATTCTAATTAGAACTATATTCAGCGTATGAGTAGTTTTCTTTAAAATAAAGTTCGTTTTAATTTACTTGCTTGTCACCTTGACAACATCTTTATGACTGAATGAAAACGGTGGGAATGGATTTTTAAAAGGTTGGCAATTAATATTAAATTGTAGAAAACAAATAAAATTAAAAATTTCTTTAGATGGACTTAAATTTATTATATGTCTGCTCAAACCGAACTCAAAGAGTTATTAAAAAAGGTGTGAAAGGAAAAAATATAAAAATTTTAATGGGATTTACGGTAAATTTCTCTAAGTTCGGTTATAATTCATTATCAATTATAACTGCCAAACATATTTTTAACTGCAAGTTAAGTTAATACATAGTTAGTTTTAACTGAAATTAGACGTTATTAAAGTAAATTATTAAAAAAAAATACAAAATCCGACTTCAATAAATGCAATTTTTTATGCGCCGAAAAGTCCTAAATAAAATTGATAAATTGAAATTAATATAAGCTAATAAAAAAGTAAACCATTAATATTCAAAAATATTTTTCAATTGTATTGGTGACATAATTTTAAAGAACAGTGAGACGAAAAACTAACCGCAAAGGTCTTGATTAAAATTTTATAACAAGAAATTGTTTTGGTTGTAAAATATTTATATTAATGCAGTCTATAGTAAATTTTCTATTTTTTTCCATTGACTGTTAATAATTTGACTTTTTAAACTGTACTGGAAATCTTTCCATTTGACCAAGTAAAACAAAAAAAAAAAAAGCAGTATGAGCAGCGAGAATTTTTAAAAATTTAAAGTAAGAATTCTATCTAAGACAACTCAAATAAAATCGTTTACATTTATGCTTGTAAGCATCTAGAAAATTTTACATGTATCATCAAAATGGCAAACTATTCACTATAAACTTCAAAAATACAGCAGAAATGCTCTTTTAGCTAAATTATGCCAAACAGTGCTGTAAAGGGTAAACTATGCAAACATTTGCATTAACAAATCGATGCCAAAATTCATAAAAAGCTCTAAATCGGATACAAATATTGTTTCTGCCTTAATTGGTCGCACAAGGAAAACATGTAATTGGATATTTATGGTTGCCCTGCTTATCACATAAAGCTAATAACCAACCTGCTCAAACACCAGAGTTTTCGCAGAGCTGTAAATGCTCTTCTTTTGGGTTCAGTAATAAATAATCTACGAGACCAATTGTCTCATGACCCGGTAGGCTAGTTGGTAGTCCCGCTAGAGACTCTGGTCTCCTGCAGACAAGCGTAGAGCTTTTGCGTAAGACAAAAATAAAGCGAACTTAGACTTTTTTTTACATATATAGATGTTTTTGTTCCTAATGTCTATTTTACTTATACAAATAAATACATTGAAACTGTTGAATAAGTGACTATACTTAAACAAAGGACTTTAAACTGATAATTAGCAGTTGATGTAATGACAAATAAATATCGGCCGTAGATGATAAAATGACAACGGAATAACGATATTCTCTAAAGAATTTCTGATTAAACAAATAAGAGTGCTATATTCGGCTGTGCCGAATCTTTTATACACTCCACCGACAGGAGTGGGCTCTGTATGATTAATAAATATATATTATTAGCTAAGCTTCACAAAACCGAACGTCAGCGTTAAAATTGGTTGCAATTTAGACCTATATTAAATTATTGAACAAGCTTGAGTAAAATATCATGATTCGTAGCATTTTAAGCCGAACTAAAATAATTTTTAGGAGGGTAATTTGTATTGGACATATGATAAATTATGGACCAATCATCCCAAAATCTGAAGACTGATTTCTGGTATTACAAAAAATAAATTAGAATAAATTTCAATACAGCAGTGTAATTAGTTTTAGCGTTAATAGTGAATTTCACAAAATTGAATGATATTTTTTCTGGCCATATGAATCTAAGTTGGAGGAAATTTTACCGCAATATCTATATCTAGTATGATTTTAGGCGAATTTAATTATTTTCGAAAAGTGGGACTAGGCCCAATACACTGTTTTCCGAGAGTAGGGCTTATATGGGGCATAGGGTAAATTATGGACCGTTCTTCACGAAATTTGGCAGAGTGATTTCTCGTCCTATAAAACTGTGACGTACCGAATTTCATTATGATATCATTATTTATTACGGCTTTAGGCGTACTAAACAGTGTTCGGGGAGTAGTGTTTATATGGGTTCTAGTGTAAATTATGCACCGATCTTCGCGAAATTTAGCAGTGTGATTTCTGCTCCTATAAACCTGTGGGGTACCAAATTTTAGTATGATAGTGTTATTAATTACGGTTTAAGGCGTACTAAAATATTTTCCGGGAGTAGTGTTTATATGGGGTCTAGGGTTAATTATGGACCGATTTAAAAAAAATTTTACAGTGTTATTTCAGGTCCTTTAAAACTGTGACGTACCGAATGTAATTATGATAGCATTATTTATTACGGTTTTAGGCGTACTAAACTGTTATTTACTACGGTTTTAGGAGTACTAAATTGTTGTCCGCGATAAGGGTTAATATGGGGCCTATGGTCAATTCCGGACCGATCTTCACGAAATTCAACATTTTTATTTGCAGTCGTATAAAGCGAATTCGTGCAAAAATTTATGTCATTCAGTGCATTATTCCACCATTTATGTTAGTTGTTGTATCAAATCTATAAATTTTTTTAAGGTGGTGGTTCAACATTTTGATTCATAGTTCTGATCCTACTGAACCGATGTTGGTGGATTTCAGTCCCAAACTGCTTAGGATAACTACAAGCAATTTGAGACCACGTTTTTTTTTCTTTTGCGTTTTTCGAAAGTGAGCGTGTTTTCAACAGACGGACAGACGAACAGACAGACGGACATGGCTAAATCGACTTAGAATTACTCCAGGAGCTAGAATATATATACTTTGTGGGGTCTTAGATGTATAATAAAAAAGTTTCACATGGAATGACAAACTTAGTATACCCTCATTCACCACTAGTGGTGGTGAAGGGTATAAAAATTATCTTACACATACTAACAACACTACGTATAAGTTAAATATAACTATATGATCCTCTAGGAAAAAAAACTACTTCCATTATTATAATACTGACAGCAGTCGTCCATATCTAGTGAACGAAAACGTCGAGAAACAGATCTTTTAAAAGAAAATATTACTAATTAAAGTTAAGCTTAACGAGTAAAACACAAACAAAACTGTTTTAGATAAGCAGTTCATTTCCCAGTACTTTTTTAAAAAAGTAATTCTGAAAATTTAGAAGACAACCGATTAAAATATAAACGCAAAAGGATTCGAACCTGGCTTTGTAAGGATATAATTAAAGCAATGTTCAAGTGGATAGCCGCTGCACGTGGAAGTGTAACTAAAGTACCTTACTTTTATTTAACAAAATTGAAAAAAATATTAAATTCTGTAAAGTTTCAATATGAGGAAGTGATTTAATGGTTCCATGCAGATTCATTATAGGGAAGTTCGAATGTATAGTCAATATTTATTTTATAACATTTAATTTAATAAATTTCCTTGTGCTTAGAAACAGTTCTATATTCGCTCCAATATATACACAAAAGCACATTACAGGCATACACCTATTCACAGATATACGAGCACACACTCTGAAAACAATACTTATCTGTCATTAAAACACAAAAGCAATCCTTGTTACAAAATTATACTTTCTGCATTCTCATGCCGCCAAAATCTTACCCATCGACCGACCTCCTCACACCAGCATCATCGTTTGTATTTTGATTGTATGTATTTAATTCAGTATTGTAAATTTTAATCTTCTTATGTGGCGGCAACGGTGGCAATGAGTTTCATACAATTTAATATTTAGAATTCTGAATGTGTATTTTCATTAAACATTTTGTTTGTGCCCTTGTGATTATATGTTGTTTTTATTTTTTCCGATTTCCGAGGGAAAATTTATTCTGCTGACATTAATTCCATTGATAAAACATCTGCAGCACAGTTTGTTTATGTGGCTTAAAAATATAAGAGTTTGTTGTGTGTGTGTTGGTTTGTTTGTAACAGGTATAATAAATTAATATTTAACAAAATAATTATTATATGCATCCGGTTCTTACCTATACTTTGTAGAGTTGTTTATTTTTTGTCTATGTTTGTGTTCGTGTATGTAAAAATATGTATGTACGTATTTTCTACAACAATTATTAGTTGTGTTCCCGTACTACACCCATAGCTGCCAGATAAAATTGATAAAATAATTCGTTACATTTTGAGAAAAATTGTCAAAGTCGTCAAATTGACTAAGCTAAATCGTCATTGTAAAAAACCACTAAACTTTTAATAAGTTTTGAACATTAAGAGTGGGTTTTTACCATCGAATTTAATCTTCGCAGCAAACTATAATTAATTAATCTGAGAATAAATTTAATTGTGTACTTATTGTGTTTGCCGTTTTTAAGTGGAAGCTTAAACCTCGCAAAATTACCATACTAAATAACAAAAATGGCAACAAACATATTTTAAAATGTCAACTTTTTACCAGTTCCCTTTGCATTTTATACAGAAGAAGAATACAATCCACCATTTTAGTACTTATAAAAAGAAAATTTCTTCATATAACTGTTTTATTTAAGTTTTCATATGTTTCAGAATCACTTGTCTTCATATTCACTAGAATGAACCATTTTTCTGTTTTCTAAAAAAATCGTTTCTTATATGTTTGTATATTTTTTTTGTGTGTTTATCGCCCATGTTCTGAAAAGCGCAAATCGCTAAAAATTTGAAAACGCCAAATAGGTGTTCTGAAAAACGCAAGTCGCTTAGAACTAGATCTTTCGATTTGAAAACGCCAAGCAGGTGTTCTGAAAAACGAAAACGCTAGAAATTTAGCGTTTTCAAACCGCTAATGTATACTTAAGCGTTCTGGTCTATTTTATTAAAACTGCACTTTAAAGAGAAAAGGAAATGGCGCACAATTTCAATTTAATATGTTTTCTTTTTATTTAAGGGAAAACTTGTAACATTTTTTCACGATTTTAATTAAAAAAATGCAATTTTAAAATTAGCTTTGAGTTTGTCAATTGTTTGTGGCAGTAGTTTTCTTATGAACTGGCGATTAATGCAAACAGCTGATTAAATTGATCTTCGAAAAAAATTTAATGCTAGTGGTGTTAATTTTTAGAAATGCTAAACTACTTACAATTAACACATTTAAGCTGTAATATCCCTTTCTACAATAGTAAAGTTCAAAATCATGCGGAGGTTTTATAAGTCGCACATGGGTTCCATCACAGATCCAATTACGCCGGGTATTTTATATTTTTCATAAATATTCAGTTTGGATTCTCTTGCTTCTGACTCGGTCATCTTTAACTGAATCCAAAGTGGCCACAGCCTCTCCTCAAGAATATTAAGTACATTCCATAAAACTTTACAGAAAGTGCTACGGCCCATACTTATATTCATGTCACTGGCGATCACACCTTGGAAGGACCCGACTGCTAAAAATCTTAAAACGCCGGCCAAACGCACTATTTCTGGAATTGAACTTTTACTCATATGCTGAGAAGTTCCTTCCAAAATCATCAAAAATGCAGATTTGTTTAACCTGTAGAGAGCTATGAAACTAAAAGCGCAAAAACTTGACATGATACCGGATCTTATTGTCAATATATACGTTTGTATGTTCTTACGCTTGGTCTGAAATGTCCAATGTATTAGAAGAATCCCTTAGTGTTTTTTTTTAATTAACTCTTCGTTTGATTGTAGCTTTTTTAAAGCCAATATACCAAGTAAGAACGCTGTAGGCATTTTAATTTTAAATTTATTTCACAGAACTTATTTGAAAATTATTTGTTTGTTTTCGTTTTTTATGATAAAACATATGTTTTCTTTTTGCTCAAACACAACTTCGAAAAATAGCAAAACGCTAGCAAATCGCCTGGTTTTCAGAACATGCTGAAATACGATTTGCGTTTTCCAGAACATGGACGTATATTTAAGCTGCTGCTTTTTTATACATACAAACATGTGTATGTGTTGACATTTGTTGATTAAGCTTAAACCACCAACATTGGCCGCTTAAACTGGCAAATAAAAGTAATTAACCCTCATCTTAAAAACTACAAGTACAGATTAAAAATGACTAAATCTCTGATCTCCATGTTAAAAACCCACCCTAAATGTAACATTTTGTTTCCGTTTCTAAAAAATTTTAATATTTTGTGCCCGTTTTTTAAATTAAATAAAAATTTTCGCTTAGATACTTATTTTTGAAGAAAAGTAACTGCCTGTTTGTAGAACGCGACTCGCTTAACTTACATTTAAAATAAAAAGAAAATTTCAAAATTTGTTTTTGTCACATTTGCGCTCGCGTTCTACAAACAGTCAGTTAGAAAATAAACTTTAACCAAGAAATATCAAACACCTATTTTACACTTCGAAAATCCTGCTTAAGAACTTAATTCTGGTAAAAACCAATGAAATCGGACTTTGTGAAAGAAAAGTTTCATAATGTGAACCCAGACTAAAGAGAGTGGTTGTAAAATGCCTGCAATAAAGTAGTACTAACTGATCAAATAGAACTCTTAAAAATATGCATCGTGCTAAAAATATCGTATTTTATGTGTTGAACATCTTAGACATGAAAATTACTGTCAATGAAATAATGCAAATAAAACAAATTATCTTAGAAGAATTTGAACAAAAGTTGTCATATAAAAAAAATCGTCAAATTAGGGGTATAAATCGTCCAATCGTCAATTGACCATTTTTGTACCCAAAAATCGTCAAAATGATGACGAATCGTCAAGTCTGGCAGCTATGACTACACTAACGTTACCCAAAGTTACACAAACTTAAGCTCATATTAGACATGACATAACCATACAGACACAGCTGTTTGAACCAACCTTGATTATAGGTGACTTACCATTACGCCATTACCATAACCAAACAAACCAATTGAATCTTGGTTCCTACGGTCATGGTTATGGAATTATGGTTATGTCACGTCCAATTGGACCTTTACTCAGAAGCATTCCTGTACTTAAAAACTGTATAAACGAAAGAGCTAATGCGAAAGTAAATAAGATTTTCTTCTATCACAAACTTATCCAAAGTATTTTTTTAGGATATGTCTGGTGTCGAAGAATCGATCAGCTGTCTTTACATTTACATTATTAATTCAATATAGAATTTGAAATCAAAACTGCATTTGAAGTTGAGATCATCTT
Organism: Pollenia amentaria; assembly: GCA_943735925.1. Classification (NCBI taxonomy): domain Eukaryota; kingdom Metazoa; phylum Arthropoda; class Insecta; order Diptera; family Polleniidae; genus Pollenia; species Pollenia amentaria. The sequence goes on along the minus strand of OX031007.1, from coordinate 176,368,831 downwards.
ATGTATGTGTATTTAACCCTACGATTGTCGGTAACTTTTTACCACTAAGTTCTCCTCATGGTCTGGCCAGAACACAACTAGAATAGCTATAAACCCCAATTAAATAAAAAAAATATATACATATATTTTTTATTGGACGTATGCATATTATTTAAAGGTATACGAATTAATTATATAATTTTGTTATTTCATTAATTTATTCTTCACGATAGTCATCGAAAATGTATTTCGCACATTCTCTTCCCCATCTACCACAGCTGAAAATGGATTTGCGTTTTGTTTTTGTTGTTAAATTGAACTTAGCACATAACGGACCGTATTTTTGAATTTAATTCAAACTAGATTTTTTCGATTCAGAATATATCATTCAGAATATATTATTTGAAAGAAATTGCAAGCAAAAAAAAAAAAAATTTGGTCTGCCTAGACCAAGAGAGTAATTTCATACTGCCGTATTCATAAAAAACTAAAATGGATATGAAATCTGTTTTAAGAAAAATTTGTATGGAAATTTTGTTTTAAAATACGTTTGAAATCTATTTTATTTTTTATGAATACGCCAGATAGTCTTTTACATAAAAATGGAATTTTACCTAGCTAATTTTCTTCAATCGATTCCATTAGTTTTATTGGATTCAGCACATATCATTTATAGAATTCACGTCATTTTTTTTTTTTATATTCGAAAAATATTGCAAGCAAAACACAAATTTGGTCTAGTAAGACCAAAACGGTAATCATAGGGTTAAAGACAGAAGTATTTGTTATTAAATTCTATTTCATTTTATAAAATAATACTTTATCATTAGGTCTTACTTTTTTGTTTTAAATATTCATTTAATTCATTTCAGTGATGTCTATATTGCGTTTAAATTAACTAAGGGCCTTAAAGCTATAAAAGCACCGAAAAATGTATAAGCTTGCAACAATGATTTAAAGTTTGGTTAAAAAATTAAGTTGGTTTTCTTCCCGTACTTTTGGTAATATTTAATACTTTAACCAAAAAGTAATTAAACACAACTATTGTGACACAACATAAAATTTAAACTTGAACACGTTTATGTTTTTGTTTTTAATGAAAACGTTAAAGAGTTGTAAATGAATGTTTTGAAATTTATAGATTATTTTCGATATTAATGTTGCTTGCTTATGAAAATTTTCATTTATTCAATTTATATTTAAATCCAACTTAAGAGTATGCAATACTCTTTAACAACACATACATACTAATCAGTGTTACCACCAGCAAAATTCAAAATTACACTTAAGATGAAGAATAATTACCCGATTTAAATGAAATTACACCTGAATATAAAATACCCGTTTTATTTTATAAAGAAGGTTTTACAAAGAAAGACACAAACAATTTATTTCAATGTGATCAATATTAGTCATACTATTTGGATTTATATAGTAACATAAAATTAATTTACAAATAAAAAACATTAAGAACTAAAAAATAAATTAATAAAACTTATACAATAAACTTTAAACTGTTAATAATGAGTGCTACTTCCACATTTGGTTGCATATATATATAAGGAAGAACGAACTCATCCAACTGTGAGAAGCAGAGGACTTTATCAAACATATAAGGGCTCAACGAGTAATTTACGCTAGGCATGTTACGCGAATGGCATACCGCAGAAGGTGATAAAAGACGACATCAGATTCTGTTGACAAGGAGTAGGGCCAAGAACGAAGAAAACCTGCTACTCAAGGGGATCCGTAATTGCCAACAAATAACCGAAAACAGAGAAGAATGGAGAGAGCAGTGGAACAAGCTTAAGCTCATCTCGAACTGTAACACTATAGGACGAATATATCTAGGGAAAGTTCAAAATGTTCATTTCCGATCCTTTTTCAGTAAAGAAAATTCCTGTGATGAACTGAAGCATTTAAAAATGGCAGGACAAAATTTTTTATTTTTATTTTAAATATTTTTCTCCAATAAACTACGGGTTCGAAATCACTATATATTTATTAAAATCTAAGAGTCCATGCTTGCATCCCTTATTGCCAAGCTTTTCCAAATCTAAATTAGACGAAAGAGATAATTTCTTAAAAAGAAACTGTAATTTTGGTTAAAGGGCTGACCAATTTTTTTAATCAGCAACATCTAAAATGGTATAAGTTTCATAACCGAAATCAAATCTTGATTTGGGACACTACTTCAATATAAGATTCTCTACAGTTGTTATGTTTAATTGCCCTTTCGATATTGTAGCAGAATGACAAAGACTAATATCAGGAAATACCAATACATATAGATTTCATATATGTTAAAGAAATTGTATCTGCATTAAAAACGAAAGCATTTCAAATTACAAACTACCCACGCTTTCCTCACGGCAGTAAAAATGACAGCAAATTCGAGTAATTTCCTACGAAGTGGCAACACTGATACTAATTCAAGTTAAGGAAATAACCCAGTTGGCAAAACTGCCGTCGACGACATTGTTGTCAACTAGCTTTAAGGGTATTCATTTAATCGGGCTTTTGCTTTAGACGGTTAATCGCTCGATTAATTAACCGAAGTTTTGGTTTAATCGGTTTATAATCGGTTCATTTAATAAATTAAGTAATTTCAATATATACAAATGTATAAATTATTTGATATTTGGAGTTTATTAGTAAAAAACATAACAATTCTTTAACTGAAACGAGAAAACAAAAAATACTTAATAAATATGTAATGCATATTTTTTTAATACATATTATATATTAATTTAATTATTTCATTTCATTTATACAAATAATTTGGTTATTTAAGCGTTAATTTTCTTTAGTTTTGATAAAACTTGACTTTGAAAAATTCTTTCATTAATCTAAGATGTTGGAGAAATCGAAAGCAACCCTTAATAAAGAATATCCAATTTCTCAGTCCTCTTCCTGGATTATTTTAAATATATAAAATTTTCTATTATGTCACTAGAGTTTTGTTTTAATTTTTTTTTAAATTTTTAACATTTCTAGTTGTTTCGGTTAAAAGATTGATATGTGAAGAAACAAATAACTAAACGCATACATATAAAAATTACGTGAAACAAAAAGCTTTTGACAGTAAACACTTATGTATTTAAAATGAAGATCACAAAAATATTTTCTTAACACAAACGTTTTGTATTTCAGACGAGACAAATAATTAAAAACACAAAAAAATATGTAATAATACTACGAAAAGTTAAAAATTTTGTTACATCGGTTAATCGACTAAAATTATTCGGTTTAACCGTTAATCGAAAATAGGCAAATTTAAATTAAACGATCAGTTAATCGGTAAGTAATTAACCGGTTAGCCGATTAACTGCCGAATGGATACCCTACTATTTATTCAAGGATGTCTTAAAGAAGTAAAAATTTTATTATTTTATTAACCCTAGTTAGATAAGGTACGTATGCGAGACGTACGCTTTTTCAATTTGGTGCTCCTACTCTGACATTTGCTGACATACAACTTTCTTGCGCTCAATTATCTCAGTCGTTAGCATCAGCTTGTTGGTGGTGGCTTTTTTGTGAATTAAGTTATGTTTTCTTTCAGAAATAAGCACAAATAAACATAACATACGTCTGAGAGTGTAACTTTTGTAGCAAAAATAACTTTTTGTTTTAGTTGAATTTTAAGTTATTTTTTATTTAAATTAGCTGTAAAAATGTTTTGAAAGCGCGGCTTGGATGACGCAGAAATTGCTGCTCTTGAAAAGCGTGTTGGAAGACTCAGATTCACTGGAAAATGTGAGGAAATCGGAAGATAAATAAATGGAGGATAAGGTTCAAAGTGATGTATAAGACAAGCTTGTTGACATCCTTGATGCTGATGAGAATATACCACCGACTTAGGAAAATCCTTAAGAACCTGATCATTTTACTACTTCGCCTATAGCCAATTATTACGGTATATTGTCCAACTATAAGATGTAAAAGTAAGCACTGCTAAACTACATCAGAGGGTCGAAACGCTGGCCGAATTTCTTCAATGAATGTAGTTCGAACGTCAAGAAGACTAATGTAAATCACTGTACGACCCAATTTCATGCTTCTGCATTTTTTTTACTACCGAAATAATTTCAGAAATTGTCCAATGCACCAAACAAAAGGCTAGAAATTCCTACTTTATCGAAAACTTTGCGCGTCAACATTATGATTTACCAGATCAAGTAAACAATAATTACAGTAGCAGTAGAGAACAGCCTGAATAACAAACAGAGAAAATACTGTGGTTTCTGTCCATCAAAAATTTTACGTACGTCCAAAATGGTATGTTTAAAGTACAATGCACCTGTGTGTGGCGACCACAAATATTTAGTTTGTAAATCTTGCATATAATGCTATTTGAATTTATTTTTATTTTTTGGGTATATATTGGTAATACAAATATTATTATATAAGCAAAATACAAAAAAAGGATTTATTTTAGTTTTTAGAGCCGAACTCAAGTCCTGTATAAATAACTCTTTAAGTTGTGATATTTTTTAAGACTTATTGCATTTTATTATTAATTTTATTTTTATTATTGTTTTCTGTTTAAAAATTACTTTATTTTAAAAGAAATTGAATAAATAAATGATTTTAACAAAAAAATGTATCAATATTATTTTCGGTGATGTCCTTTAAAGGATATAAACTAGCACACGTCTTTCAGACGCAACGTTATCTTTTCAGTACAAAAATATCGTTATCTTACTAGGGTTAAAGAGAAATGAAAATATAAGATTGACTTACTTTAAAGATATTTAAAAAAAAAACTTAGAATTTTTTGAATATTTGTTAAATATTTTTTTTAAAGGGTACATTTGTGCCACTGATGAAATCTCTCTATCTAAGCAGATTTTCGCTGATCCTCTTCGGCAATAGCGAGATCCTACGTAAGGAAACATGTGTGCATGCAATTTAAAAATGTTTAGAATTTGTTTTATTTGCTTGTTTTCCTAAGCTGGTTCTCTTCTCTAAACAGTGATATGAATTTTAAAATAAGGAACTTTTTTCATACACTGGGTTCCTTTTGGTTGGTGCGTTATTAAAAGCGCATTCAAAAATATAGGTTTGAATACTAGTACCCTTTTTACTTTGTTAAAAATACAGGAAGTAATTTCTCGACTATGTTTTACGAAATCTTTCAGTATTTCTGCACATCTTTTTTTAAATACATAATGTTATAAATTTTGAAACATATTCAATGGGCATAGATTCACAAAGTGTTCTATTGTGTCATATTGGCTGTATATTTATATAATTTTATGAATGTGACATTCATAATAAAAAATCATATACAACCAATATGACACAATATAACACTTTGTGCTATGACTACGTTTGAGGTGGTCCATTCGGAAGGTCCAATTTTGGGTGACTCATTCGCGAATAAGACGAGAAATGTTGGCTTCCAAAGCGTCAATCGAAGCGGGCTTATTCCTTAAGACCTCAGACTTTACATATCCCCACAGAAAATTGTCCAAAGATGTGATATCTCACGAATAAACAGTAGCAAAATGTGAAATTAAGTGCTCACCAAAATGATTTCTCAAGAAGGCTCGTAGCGTCGTCTTGTTGAAGCCAGCGCTCACTGAGACCATGCGCTTGAATTTCTGGGAGCACATAGTAGTGGATTTGCCTCATTTTAAAAGAAATATGGACCAATGATTCCAACCACCCATAAACCACACCATACCGTTGTTTTTGATGGATGAAATGGTAGGTCTCTTTGGGTTACTCATCAGCCCTAATACGGCAATTTTGTTTATTGATGTATTCATTGAGCGAGAAATGTACTTTATCACTGAACAAAATTTCACGATAAAACATTGTATTTTCATTGAGTTTTTCCAGAGCCAATTTGGAACCAATTTCTTAGTCTTTCCATGATGACTTGCCCAACGATACTGAATAAAAACGACAAAGCAGTATGATATGAATCACGTATTATCTGCAAAAAAGCACACGGGCATTTCCTGGGGTCACGAACCTTTTCATGTGCAAATAATATAGAAAGCAAAACTTTTCCAAGAATTTTTTTTTGCGATTCGATAGCATTTTGGTAGCTCTACCTTAAGTTCAAAATATGGATTTCATCGAGTTTTAATTTTTATAATGATTGTTATAAACATGCGGTCACGAACGTACTGAAAATAGAAGTCAACATTGACTGACAGTAGTGAAATGTAAAAATCTGCGAAATGGAACGGAATATTCAAAAGTGATTAATTTATTTTAAAAGTGTATTGATGTAGGTCTCTTTCCAGTAATTACACAATAAAATATCTCTATTGGTTTTTGTTTAATTGGCTTAAGTACTGGCCGCGAATGTACAGGTCGCGAACGTACGATTTTTCCATTTGTTTTAACCGTTACTTAACCCTTAACCGAACTTTTATCGTTCTCCTTACACTTTTCTCTTCTTTATTGATCGCGTTAGAAAGAATTTGAAGAAAGAGTGCAAACATAACATATTTTTTGCATGTAAAATAATTATATATAAAAATGTCTTTAGAAGTAGCTTAAAAAGTTAATATAAAATTTTCCAGCTTCCAGCCCAATTTCCTCAAGTAAAACAGCTGAGATTTGCTATGAAACCATTCTATTATAAAAACATACTACCGTATTCATAAAAAACTAAATTGGATATAAAATCTATTTTAAGGAAAATTTGTATGGAAATTTAGTTTTAAAATACATTTGAAATGTATTTTTTTATTTATGAATACGGCAGATAGACTTTTTTATAAAACACGATGATTATCTACATTTTATTTTTCCATCATGGTTGACCATTCGGAAGAAATACCCATATTGAAAACCCCACGATAAATCAGCCTATAGATATGTAAATATATATATTTTTTTGTGTCAAATTCATTGGGGACTAGCTTGTCCCAAAAAATTTTTTTTTTGGATCTTCATGGGTGCTCAAGAATAATTTTACATCTGACCTCGAAGCCTCTTCCGCAAAATCTAAATAAAATTTCAAAAATATTTGAGCCGCAAAATTTTTTCTGGGACACATTAGTGTACACTTTGACTTTAAAAAAATTCCTTTTAATTATTGAATATTTTTACACTAAAGTATTATTAATGAAAAGAAGGAAATCTTAGCAAAATAAAAAAAAAACGACCTGAAACATTCTTTTATAACACTCCTCTAAAAAACCTTTTGCCAAAAGTTACTTAAAAAACATATTTTTCTTATGGTTATTTTGGGGGGCATGAAAGCAAAAGGAGCCAAAGAATAAACACTTTTATTGTTTGGTTAAATCGTTTCATGCATAAAGAAAAATGTGTTTTTCATGCTAATCATCATTGGTGGCAACAAATACTGAACAAAGCAGCAAAAATACATACACTGGTGTAGGAAAAAAGGGATTTGCACCCACAATATGAGTTCAAAACAAATACATTTTTTAAAAGGAAAAAAGAACATGACTACCTTCCTTAACAGCTATTCATAGATATGCCTTAAGAAAGTTACTGATTTTTCTTCCAGTTCCCTGATACTTTAGAAACTTTTTTTGTAAGTTTATGCAGAGGAATTTGGGCTAAAAAAATGAGAAGGGATGATGGCGAATATTGCGTGTAAATATTTTTAAGCTCATGCAGGTTAAATTGATGACAATTTTTTTGGTCTTAGTTCGATTTACCTTTTTTCTAAAACACCCACTTCCTTCCATATACGGTTGTACCAGGTTTAACAATAAGTTTCGGTATAATTTATACTTCATTCTTTTTTTTCTGGTCTACTTAAAATTTAAAGTGATTATACTCTAGAGAGGTCAAAAGTGATTTTTTTCATTTTTTTTATTTTGTGCCAGTCAAAAGAAAAGAAAAGTCTCATACACGTCTGTAAGCAAAAAAGTTAAAAATCGATTTCTTTGTATTTTTCTAAATAGAGTTAATAAAATGAAACTTTATCATTTAAAATGTGTTTAATGTGTCAATATTGAAATCAATTTAAGTTTTCTAAATGGAATTTTTAAACTGCTTCATTAATGCCAAAGACATTTCGATTTTTTTTTTGTATCAGAAATCTATTTAAAAAGAATTTATTTTACACAAGGGATTTCGAAAATATCAAAGTTTGTTGAATGAATTCGTACTGACATTTCACAGATATTTTTTCTGTATTGTAAAATACTGAATGAAACAATGAGCAAAATGTTCCTGCTGCTTTAAAAGAAATAATTTTTTGGGAATAAAAGGTCTTATATTTTGGCCATGTATTATTTATCGACCGAATAGTTAAATCATCACTCAATGCAGTCCATATCTTACATCAGCACAGATGAAGAATTATGATGAGTTTATTCTTCCTTTTAGTTAACAAATTTATTCATAACGCATTTTATGCATATTGTGCAATTAAGCAAACAATTTCTTAACAAATATATTGTTTTATGCTTTTATTCATTCGGTGGGGTGGTCTTAGAACAAATATAAATAATACTGTCAAAATTAGCTCTAAAACACAAATTAGCGGACAATTTCATCATATTTAGGCAATTCGCAAAGTGTTCTGTTGTGTCGTATTTTTTGTGCTTAGTATAAATTTGTGAATGACACATTCATAAAACTATTCTAATTACAACCAATACTTCACAATAGAACACTTGAATTGCCTAATAATTTTAACTTAAAATTGAAAAAGTAACATAATTTACATATAGATATTGGGAATTATTTCTTTTCATAAGCAACTTTAGTAAATTCAACATTTTTTATTTTTCGAATTTATTCTATGAGTTAAATTTGAGTTATGTATTTTATAAAGCTTTTTGTAATAGCTCTATTCCTTAAATTTTTTTTTTAAATAGTTGAGTTAAATACATTCAATTTATAAAGTATCACTATCCAGTGTGACACAAAGAATGCTGACGAAGGCCGTAGCGGGCCAGAAAATGCATTACATTCTGCTGGTGTCTAATAATTGTAAATTTTTCTGTACATAAATATACTTCATTGCTATCCAACGGAAAGCTAAGGTAAAATGTAACAAGAAAATACAATATAATAGTCTGGTAGTGTATAAAGTAATTTCTAAAATAAAATTTAAGGAATAGAGCTATTACAAAAAGCTTTATAAAATACATAACTGAAATTTAACTCATAGAATAAATTCGAAAAATTAAAAATGTTGAATATAATAAAGTTGCTTATGAAAAAGAAATAATTCCCAATATCTATTTGTTAAAATAGTTGAGTTAAATACATTCAATTGATAAAGTATCACTATCCAGTGTGACACAAAGAATGCTGACGAAGGCCGTAGCGGGCCAGAAAATGCATTACATTCTGCTGGTGTCTAATAATTGTAAATTTTTCTGTACATAAATATACTTCATTGCTATCCAACGGAAAGCTAAGGTAAAATGTAACAAGAAAATACAATATAATAGTCTGATAGTGTATAAAGTCATTTCTAAAAAATTTTAAGAAATAGAGCTATTACAAAAAGCTTTATAAAATACATAACTCAAATTTAACTCATAGAATAAATTCGAAAAATAAGAAATGTTGAATAATTTACATATTTTACATGCATGTGTTTGTACGAGTATGAGCTTTTAAACAATTTTATTTTATTATTCAGGGTCGCTTAAACAAACCCTACCATCGTCGATCTTGGTGGCTTTGCGGTAGCTGTGATTGCACAATTTGAATTTTTTATGGAAACTAGGATTGTAACGAATACCGATACCGATATATCGGCGATACTTCAGATTTTTTGATATCGGCAATATTTTACTGTCGATAAGACGATAGGTTAAGAAGGGTTATGCGCCCAAGGGCGCACCTCCACTCTGAGACCAATGCGGTCCATTGTGAATTATACGACGATACTTTTTACACTTTTTTTAGAGTTTTTTGATCAAACAATTCTATTTTCTATGCTTATTTTTTGTATAACAACTAAACGATTTACCAGCAGAGCATAATAAAACAGAATAATAAAATGCTTTTGCTTTAATTCTTAGCCATTTTGCTTTTGATTATAGCACAGGGGTATGTAGTATATTTCAGACAAAGACTTAAATTTTTAATTTTTTTTTTGATTTTTTTTAAATATTGATGCAATATTCGTGCTAACACTTCAAATTTCGATCACAACCCCATGGGAAATTTGTGTCAATTGTTTCAACAGACTGGTCCTGGGATTTGTGAAAATAAAAGAAGCACAACAAGAATGAACTCATGACCAGTGAAAAGAGAACCAATCATTTGACTGGTATATGAAGAACCAAAAGGTAGAAAAAGTAATGAATTACAGTACAGTATTAACCGGTGGTGTGACACTTTTTTTGGAACTTTGAAATAATACTGTAGTGTAACTACTTTAGTGTTAATGATATTTATTCGATCGCATAAGTTTTGAGTTTTTAATATTGTTGTTGAAAATTTGTGTTTAAAAAAAAACTTTTTTTTGGAAAAATAATTAGAAAATATTTTTACGGAAATATTTTTATAAATAAATATTTTATTTATAAATTCCACTACAAATACTACATTGCATTAAAATAATACTCGATTGTAGTAACTAACACTAAACACGTTCATTGAGATAAGATGTGTGACTTGTTACATCGTGGCTGTTAGGTGTCAATTGAACTCGCCAATGATAACCGCATGGAAAAGTGATTGGTCCCATTCATATAAAGTGTTAGAACTAGAACCGGTCTCTACCACCAAAGTCATATCACGGGACATCTTTGGTGTCAATTAGCTTCCCTCTAGGGAATGTACAGCCTTCCTTAACTGCAGGGCTGACGGGCGTATAACATTTCTGCACAGAAAAAAGTGTTTTATCAATTAAAAAAATGGTTTTAAAAGTATTTAAATTTATTTTATGTGATAATTGAAGCACATCCGCGAATAACGTTGTAAGTTACAAAATAAATATTTTTCAGTAGTTTTTAGAAGGCAGGATTATTCATTTTTAAATTTTTTTTTTAGATTATCAAAAATAATTACAATAAAAACTTTTATGCAAAATATCAAGTAAATCGAATTTTAAATAACATGCTTAATTACAGTTTATATTCTTTTTTTAGTAGAAAAACGTTTCATATCCACAATCGCGATGTCATTTAAAACGTTTTTCCACTACGCAAGCGGCTTTTAGAACGTTATTCCACCTTGAAAAAACAGTTCGTTTGTGTCATTTTGTTAGTAACTTACAACGTTCTTCTACTGGCTGACTCTTTGTATCGCATTTTGATGGCGTTAAGGTACATAATTTTGGGTGAATTGACGTTTAAACAGTGTAAAAGAGTAATGTTAACGCTAATCTGCAAAAAACAGTTTTTGAAAAAAGTGGCTTTTACAACGTTATTCGCGGCTTTGCTTCAATTGAATCAATTATTTTTTTAGTTGAAAGAAATTTAAAAATTTAATTTTTACTTAATTAACATTTTAGTGGTTTTGAAATAAATTTTCAATTTTTATTTTAATTAAATAACAAAAAATCTTAATTGACTTTTTTCGATTAAAATAAAATAATTGAAATATGTAGAATTGTTGTTGGGAATTGTCAATATTTATTTAAATAAATTAACACATTGTTTGAAATGGCAAAGTTTTTTGAGCACTTTTTTAATTAAAATTAAAAATATGATTTATTTGAAAATTTTTAGTAATCAATATAATCATTTTGGTAATAGGTGCAAAATCAACAATTTGTTTGCTTGATATTATGAATTTAGAACAAATTTGGTGATTGGAGAAATTTAATAATTTTTCTGTGTGGTAAATAAAATTTTTTTAAAAAATATAACAATAAAAAGTACAAAGTTTGGCAAGTTGCCGAATTTCTTTAGAAGCTTTAAGAAGTTGAAGGGCTTTAACACAGAGTGGTATAAAGGCTCACAATTAAGTACTATGAGTTTTACTTATTTATCACCTTTTCAGTGATCCATATTATTTAAAAATTTTAGACTTTTCAATGTGTGGGAAAGCACATAAAAATAAAACAATTTATGAAATAGTAAGAGCAATTATTGAAAACATCGAGCATATCTAAAAAATATAAAACGTTAATACATCAGCTTTCAGCAACTTCGCTTTAGTACTAAGTAGTATTGTATAACGAAAAGAAATAACAAAGTTATAAGTTTTTTGCCGAAATTTTCCACTGTGCATAGTCATGCCATGTTCTCTCATTGCTAAATCTTGTAGGTATTTGCACGTTTTAGATTTTTCTGTTTTATTTCATTAATTTTCCCTCAACCCATTAAGGGCTAATGGGTATTTAAATACCCAAAAACAGAGCCATCGTAGAAAAATTCCGCCTAACTTCAGGTAAGATGTATCGGAAATTGGTTTTTACAGAAAGATAAAGAAAGAATAGGACTACTTAAAAAATTTTTGGAAGTTAAATTTTACTCCCTTCTATTGGGAAATTAGTGGCTTAAAAGTTTGCAATTTTTCAAATTTGGAAAAAGTGTACGACAACCGCTCTGGAAAAATGGGAGAGTAGAAAATCGGAAAACAACCTTAGTGACTTATAGCCTTGGGTGTGCTCTGCTTAAAAAAAAAAAGATATTCACTAAATTGGGCCAAGCACGTAGACTACGGGTTTGATTCAATGTCATGGGTATTTAAATACCCACTTCGCTGTTAGAGGCTTCAAAACACACATTTTTTCTAGTTTTTTGGTATGTTAAATGTACTATTTATTAGTAAAAAATAAAGAAATATATATCACAACTGTGGTTGATTATTAAGATAATTTTATTATTTTTAATATTTTTTTGGACACTAGCATGAAATTGTGCAAGAGAAGACTTTGGGTGTAAGTTTAATTTGCATTTTGTACAACCAAACTCAATTTAACCTTCACATTCTCCACAACGGCCAAGCTTATCTATTTGGCTTATCATATGGTCAAAGTTATCCATGCGCTTTGCTATTTCTTTTGCATTTGTGACAACTTTTTCTCTTATACGAACACGATTATCAAGAATTGTTACCAATACTTCGACAACGCTCACACGAAAATTGAATTGAATTAGGATTGGAGCTCCTTCAGATTTTCTTGGCATGCAATGTAATTTTTAGGCATTCACCATACCAGCATTAGTAAGTAACGGCCAGTACCACTTCTTACCATTATTTTAATGCGGTAATTATTCATGGCATTGTCTAATAAGTGCACTCCACCCATTCGGTATATTGTTTTGTCCAGCATACTTGCTTATATTTTCGACGAGCATTTGCATAAACTCTTCATCAAAAGAAAAAATACGCGCACAATTCTAAGGGTGTACACGAGGCTATTATAACAACATACATACGTGTCTTCAGATGTATGCACAACAAGGATTATCGCACAACTTATCCAGTTTCTCGAAAAGCAAAATTGATGGTCTTTTTTCATTGTCGTTAGGTTGTTTATCAAATTTATAATTAAAAGTTTTGCTCCATTTAGGTTTATTTCCTACTGAAGCACGACCTTTTACCTTCGATGTAGGCGTCTGCGGTTCACTTTTTGCATGCATTGGCTCATCCTCCATTTCAGCTGTTACATCAACCGCAGGTAAATTCACATTGTCATCCTTATAAACGTATTATATTTCAAACTGACCATTTCATTAGGTAATTGATTTTCATCGTTTATAATTTGTATATTATCATCAATGTCTTCGGAGTCACTAATATTATCAACACGATCTGGTTGAGTAATTACAATATTTATTTTGTCTGTTGTTTATCATCCTCTCAATTTCTGCTTGTAACTCAGCGTCAGCTACAAAATTATGACGTCTTATCATTCTTACAAAATTTAATAATCACTTACCTTCAAAACAACTTTAGTCCATTCACTTAATCACTTATTATATGTTGTTACTCTACTCGTAACCAAAACAGGGAAAGCACTAAATTGTTAAAAAAAAAAACTAAAATCATCATTGAGATCTTTGTAAATATTCAAGGTTTTACTATAGCAGGCGGCGGCTGTGAAGAAGTTTATTTTGGAGGCTTTAAATTTTTGTAATTTTGGAGGCCGAGAAAGTGCTCCATAACTGAATACCGTGGACCGATATTAAAATCTGATTCTTCTTCAATCATTTTCTTTATTTTTAATGTAAACAAATGGTAAATATACGGGTATTTATTATTTACTACCCGATTAACTGATCAATTAATTTAAAATTGGCTATTTTCGATTAAACCGATTAATTTCATTTGGTTAATCGATGTAACAAAATTTTTAATTTTTTGTAGAACTATAACATGTGTTTTGTGTATTTTATTATTTTTTCGTCTTATATACAAAAGGTATGTGCTTAGAGTATATCAATATGATATCAATCTTTTAAAATAATTAACCGAAACAATTAGAAGTGTTACAAATTTCAAATAATTAAAACAGGATTCTAATGGCATAATTGAAGATTTTGTATGTTTAGAGAAATCCAGGAAAAGGACTGAGAAATTAGATATTCTCTATTATGGGTTGCTTACGATTTCTTTAACATCTACGATAATAAAAGAATTTTTTCCAGGTCAAGTTTTATGAAAACTAAATAAAATAATCGCATAAATCCTAAGTAAATGCAAACTATTTTTCTAAAAGTTTATTTTGTAAGATCTCCTTAAACTATTGAAATAATTAATAAAATGATATCACAGCATATTTTTTAACTAAAACATAATATTTATGAATTAATAAAAATATATGTATTACATATTTGTGAATTATTTTAATGTTTGCTCGTTTTAGTTCAAGAATTGTTATGTTTGTTATGTTATTGTCTTTTTTTTTACTAATAAACTCCAAATAATAACTAATTTATACAATTTTATTTATTGAAATTACTAAATTTATAAAAACAAAACTTTATTAATCGGTTAACCGATCAATGACAAATTTAACCGATTGGACGGGTCCAAGATGGACAGTGGCACTGGGGCTGGTGTTTTTATTGCTGACACTGACGTGAAAAGGTCATTCAGACTCCAGAATGAGTGCAGTGTCTTTCAGGCTGCTAGATCCTAGCGATCTGTAGGGCTATGGAAGTGATACTGGGTCAGATAGTAGGGGGATCTGTGATAACAATCTACGTCGATAGTCAGGCAGCGTTAAAAGCATTGTCAAATTATACGGTGCGATCGTGCCTGGTTGCACGGTGTAGGAATGCTCTGAGAGAGTGCTCTGCGAGTTGGCAGACGAACTCGCGAGAGGGGGTTCGAATCTAGACTTAGAGGTAAGGAACAGACGGGAAAAACCCCCCTTATGTCACTACTATGGGGTGATACGGGAAAGATTCAGTAATGCCGTTAACCGGTCCTGGAGGGATAGAACGGATGCAGGGTGTCGAGGGCCTTATGGATAGGAGTAGTCTTAGGACCCTTATAGGGTTCCTGACGGGGCATTGTTCTGTTAGGGCTTTTATGGCTAAATGGGACATTGCGATACAGGACTTCTTTGGTTGTGCGGGGATGCCGAGGAGCTAGAGACGGTTGAGCACGTACTGTGCCACTGTCCTAGGATGCACGGCCCCAGGCAGAAATGGCTAGGGGCTAGATTTCACGACGAACTGGGGTGTATCGCTGGATGTAATCCAACCGATCTACTGGGGTTTGTCAGGGAAATAGGGCGGCTATTTACCAAACCTTATGTCTATTTCTACTCTTCTTTTTTACTTCTCTTTTTCCTCTTTTCTCCTTTACTGAAGGGATTCACAATGGACCTCATTGGTCTCCGAGTGGATAAGCAAAAGTCCGATTAAATGAATACCCTAGTAAATATACATATTTAAAGCATTTAATCTTTCGTTTTTCGTGTGGTCCATTTTTTCTTGGAGAATTGTTCAATACACAATTGGGTGATTCGCAAGGTAGTCATAATGTTGTAAAGTCATATGTCTTAAAATAATTACATGAAATATATATGACTGCTGTGGGCAACCGCTTATAATTTAGATTTTTACTGCACAGCTATGACGAATCAATGAACACAGCATACAAATTTTTATTTTGTTTGAAACCCAACAATATTTTTTTTAAACAATTGTAAAATATTAATTAGGACATTATGGAGATATGACTTGATAGCACACCTTGTGAATCCCCCAAATGTATGTTAAAATATGGGCCGATTTTCCTTATCATAGTACTAAATAAATGTGACGAAATTGTATCAGTCGCGTAAGAAATGCACTTGAACGTTTTTAATATAAGAATATTTGCATGATAGATTGGTCGTCGGAAAACACTTTTCTCTATTTAATGTATATAACAAAAAATTTTTTATCACGAACGTTTTTTTTAATTTTTGTTTTTTCAAAAAACTTTTTCCAATAGTGATCTTATATTCATACCCCTACACCTTTTTTATAACTATCGGCTCATAATAACTTTCTGAATCGATCAATCACTGTTCGTCCGTCTGTCTGGTTGACGAAAACATCTCATTTAGATCTTTATGTACGGATAATAATCCGGCACAAATAAATCTTATATTAATCTTAATCTCATAACTAAATTTAGTTCTAATGAGCCTATTATGGCCAATGGATCACAAACAGGGTACAGTCTTTAAAAATTTGATACTTAAGTTAATACTAGGGTGAAGAGTATTATATAGATGGAGTCAGAGGTGCAGTGAACCAAATCAGAAATATTTTGAGTTTGAGAAAGTGAACAGACATCAATTTTTGGAGTCATTCACTTAGGTTTATTACCGTTATCTTAGAAACGAAACACTTTTTGACATATTCCGTTACAGATCTCGATAGAGTTAAACTTTGCGGATAATTTCTCATTAGTTTTGAAATACAGATATGTATGTGTAACATTTTATGACTTGGTTCGGTTCAGCTTTAAGTGCTTTTTCTCGGCCTTTTTTTCTTGAGGTATATGGGCTAGAAGAAATTATAGACCGATTCGAGTCGTATATAAAAGAAATCATTTTCCATGATGTCCTAATTACATGAGGTAACACGTTCTTCAATGAAAATCTAACTGGTACAAACAAACAAGAAATATTTACACTTATTTTTATTTTTAACTTTTAAGGTTGTTTAATGTGAACCTTAGGTTCTACGAAGATAATATTTTTACCCTGGCTGGAAGAATTTATGGAAAAATTAAATTAATTCTTTCAAATTATGAAACACTTAGTTTTCTCTAAGCTTGCCCCTTTTAGGTGGCGGTTTTTGTGTTAAAAATGGTGCTAGATTAAGCTCATCATTAATACCAGAATTTTTGTTTAAAGGTCCTATCTGATTTTGCTCAATGCAAAATATTATCAAATATCATTTTAATAAATTGGATTTTCTTGATTTAAATCTATGGAAGAACATTGAATACGGATATGTATTTAACCCTTATACATAAAAAGAACGTTTCTACACCAAAAGAAAAAATATGGTATCATATGATCATGAATAGCTTAACTTTGTTTAGCGTAATAATTTTTTAACATAAGTTGTTACCTGTTAAACTAGTCCTCCGTAGGCAAACTGCGATTATATTATGATTGTCTTTGATCATGTTAAAATTTTATTATCATTATTATGTTTACCACAAATAATTTTGTTGTACAGCCCTGACGATTTGCTCTCAAAATATGAAATATGATATGAACTGATTATGTCAGATGTAAAGAGGGGCTGATTCCATAATATGTTTGTGCCTAAAAATATTTTTGAGAAACCATAATATTTTGAAATTTGGCGCAACGATATAACGAAATTAAAACAATCGGCCGTGACCATTTTGAGCCATATTTTTCTCTAGGTGTATATATTTTAATATTACTTACTAATACAAATATAACACGTCATCGTATCAAATACATATCGACGCATGTAAATAAAAATCCATTCAATCTGATATCCTGCCTTAAAGACAATGATGAAATGTGACATAAGCTTAACATTTAACGTGACATGATACCTTAATGGCTTCTAATGTCAAAAAACTGTTTCAAAATGTTTTAAAATTGCAAGTGTGTCTATGTATATCTTTTTTTTAACATTTATGTTAATGCTTGTATGTGCGAATGTGTCTGTTGACAACCTGATATAGCTGGCGGTTAAGCTATAACTTTTGAAACAAGAAAATAAATATACCGACTATAAAATCGTAAGCTAGGCAACAAAAAAAAAAGGTAAAAAGTTACATTTATAGATTTGTAAAAAAACAAGAGGGATTTACTCTTAAAAAAATTCACCTTAATACATAAAATACGTGAAAATTTATCGAAATATGTAATATTGATTTGGCATGATGATGGGATATTGAAAACGTTTTTGGAGATATATGTATGATGTATACATATCTCTCCTTTATTGCTTAGGCAAAAGTGCTCCTTCATACTTTCTTTGTACATATGTAACAAAATCAGTATTTTATCTGAAGCTGTACAAAATATTTAGCTAAATATATTTTATTAAATCAGTACAGTAATATCGCTTATACGACTTTCAAAATTTGCACGACTATTATCGCTTATAAACATGAAGTGCATATTTAAAAACTCGGTTATATGCATCGATAAGGCTTATATAAAAGCTCGCTTATATGCATCGATTATGCATATAAAGAGTAGCTTCGGGAATTGTGGACTATGCGTGCAATGTGGACCAGTGTCTGTTTTCAGGAGCTGTTGAAGGCTTGGTAACACTGGTTTATCTTACATTTTACAGTTTGTTTAAAACGACAATTGCACACGAGCTTTCGTAAGTTGTTGATATATGGGTTTTTCAATCTATGTGGAAAGTCAAGGCGTCTGGTAGACTTTTTTCGGCTCAAGTTACCAAAAAATTTTTGATACAGTTGCATGGTAAACTTAAATGTTTGGTTATTTAATACAGTTGAAGTAGACACGTAGTTCTGCAATTATTGGGTAAGTATTAAAGCACATTTAGAATAATAGGTAAAAATAACTTTTTACCACCGTAACCAAAGTTCGTCTAATGTGGACCAATTAAAGTAGTTTATTTTCTGAATTTCTTATGTTACTTTTTTATGCCAAGAATGTGCCCTTTTAGTTTGTATTAGTAAAATCAGTTATTTAAAATTTAATTGATTTATTAAAAATTGTTTTGGTTGGTAAATGGATTTTATTAAATAAATGCTTTCGGGTTATGTGGGCTCTAGATTCTTGTATTCCACATTACCCTTAATTTTTTTAAATCCTGGTTTTTGGATTCCTTACAATATTTTCACTGAAAATTTTTCTCATTTGACGTAAACAATTTTCCACTATAAAATCAATTAGATAATACATTTGCGTATTTATTTGTACACAACTTTTTTAATATCCATATATATTGTGGAAAAAAATTCGGAAACTACAAAACGGTAGTCCACAATACCCGAAGTTACTCTAACAGCTCTGTAACTTGCATTAAGTGCTTATGTACAAAAAATAAGATCAAAACTTTTGTTTTCAGTATTTTTTTTTAACATAAAGAGGGCATTAACTCAAAAATAAATTTTTTCACGCTTTGGAAAAAGTGGACACGTAACATTCATATCTACACTCTGTAAATATATCGTTCCATTTTGTCTACTTTTTGGCAATGAAAAGGTTTAAAAATTATTTTGCGTATGCCTTCAATATATGTATAATTAAAACTTATTTTTCTTCCGCTTAAAATTTTAACATTTTTAGTTAATAGCCAATAAAAAACTTTCCTTTTTTTGCGAAGCACTAATGGAACATTTTAAAAAGTAAGTACACATTTATGCGCTACACAATAAGACATACACAGATGCAGTAAGGTAAGTGAACAAATTCTTAGTAAATTTTAAAAAAATATATAAAATTTGAAGAGCCACGACATTGCCTTACTACGAAGCAGGTGTGTAAGCGATCCAGTGATGCCAATAGAAATTTAAAAAAAAATCCCTAAGTGTCTAAAAAAAAAATTTTTTTTCCCTACAACCAAAAAAATTATCCCTACACTATTTCCTGAGTTAAAATATTTTGTTTTTAGCTTCAGGCAAACAAATATTATATATACATTTTGTAAGTATTATAATTAAAGCATTAATTAATATTTATTATAAAGGCATTCGTTAACAACATGGAAAAAATCAAAATAAATATGTACTATGTTATACTCACACATATACAAATTCAATTTAAAAAACACCATGTGACAAGTTAAAATTTTTTCTTTTTGGCAGAAATGCCACTATATATCGTTCAATCTATAGTCAAAACTAAGTCAAACTGCGTGTTTGATGTTCCTTTCCTCATCTGTTGTCCTTTTTAAAGGACTTAACCTTTTTCAAGAATAGGTATTCTAAATAATTTTTTTTTTTACAAGTATCTAATATTAATATTTTAATCAGGCTTAAGTTCATTGAATTTAATTTTCACTAAATTTTTTTCATGAAGAAAGGAATTTTACAACATAAAATTAATTAAAATTTATTGATAAATTTTCATTCTTGACTGAGCTGGTAATTGTCCTTAAAATTGTGCTGAAAAATGTCAATAAGAAAAAAGAAAGACAAAAACATGAAAAACAAAAAATGTACTTTGGATTTCAAGAAGAATTCTTGACAAAAAGTACGAAAAACAAGAAGTAAGGAAGAACATGTTGATCAATTAAAATTGGTAATCATTCATTCAAAGCAAATTGCGATCTACCAAGGTGAAATACCATTTGGTTGAAAGATAGATGTTTGACTAATAACGTCATCCGTCGTCAATGGCGGAGAGAGCTAAACGGCAAACCCTACTGAAGAGATTGTGTGGTTACAATCAAAACATGTCAAGACATGGGCTCAATGCCCAGCTCAGTCAAGTATGAAAAATGATCAATAAATTTTAATTCATTTCATGTTGTAAAATTCCTTTCTTCATAAAAATAATTTAATGAAAATTAAATTCAATGAACTTAAGCCTGATTAAAATATCAAAATTTGGATTAAAAACCAAACAGTTCAATAAAATAACCACAATACTTATTATAAGTATCTTATATTTTTTTAGCAAACTCGGTACCAAATAAAAGGGAAGGCTCTGTAGAATTTAAAAAAAATATTTACTTCGGTTCCCCTAAGCAAAAATATAAAAAGAACTCCTTTAAAAAATATATCCTTCCACATCCTTAAATGTTTTTATTATATTTTTTTTTAAATTTCAAATATTATGATTTTTTCTCTTAGTTTATAAGGTGTGATTGCTTTTTCTCGGCTATGTAGAAATTTCATTCATTAAATACTATCTTTTAATATGCGCATACATCTTAGCGAATGTGAGTACAAATGCGAATAGCAAAATTAAGCGAATAATTCGCAAATGCGAACCCGAATATTCCGCGATACCTAATATATACGTACATGGTTTTGGCTCTTGTTGAAGATTGCCAGGCTGTTAGGGCTCATAATACAGGGTTTCTGTTAAAAAATACTACTTTTGTACTTACATTCTATTGTATATGAAACATTTTAATTTAGAAATGAAAATCATATAATTATTTACGTATTTTTGTCCGATATATTGCAAATTAGATATTTTGAAAATTCCCTACATATGCTTTATGTCCTTTTTTTGCTTCGCTTTATATTTTCCGAAAAAATCCATAGAAAAAGGGAAATTTCCCTACTATTGGCATCACTGAAAGAAGTATATAAAAGAGTAACGGTAACAAAAAATTCATCGTTGCAAAGCGGATCGCTACATTCCCTAATTTTAATATACGCTGAATAAAGCGCTTTCTGTGTCAAAAATTTATTGCTTCAAGGTGGGAACGCGCCATACAAAATTCATGTCTTTTGTAAGCGAAATGGTAAGCGAAAATTTTTAAGTTTCTTCCTCACAAACCTGCTTCGTTGGAAGCTCCATTTTTTTTATTGGGTACCGTCTTTATGATCAAGTGCGATATGTATGCAGTATTTACTATACTAAATTAAATTATAACTACAAACATGTTTAAAAAAAAATTAAAAATAAAAAAAAAAATAGCCAAGGATTTATTAGCCGTTAAATTCTGTCGTTTTTTTAATCCTAGTTTATTTCAATGCTTTTATATTAAACTAGCATTTAACCCGCTACTTCGTTAGCGTCTCCTTTTCTTTCTTGGACATATTTTAACGCCAAAGTATATGTTTCTAGGCCTTTACAGTACGAAAAAGTACCAAACGACCACTCTTACAGATTCTCATTCACTCAGGACCTGGCATGTTTAATTTTATATTAATAGGTCTAATATTAACGAAAATTAAAAAAGTACCAGTTAAAGAACGAAAAGTACCAAAAAGATCCCTCTAACAAATTCTCATTTACTCGGGACTTTGCATGTTGAAGTTTATATTTCTAGGTCCAATATTAACGATAACTAAAAAAATTGCCAGTTGTAGAACCAAAAAGCTAAAGTAAGATATTAAATTTCAATATTGTAGTGGGAGCCCATAATTTAATACGTTTATGTCAATAAATAAAAAAAAATGTTTTATAAAAAAGTACCAAAAATAGTAACGCTTTTTACCCCTTAAACGTCCGAAATTCGAAAAAGTACCAAATTCGTATTTGGATTTTTTAGATAAGTTTCAAATGTGATATAACCCTTATTTCTATGTTTATGGGTTTAAAAGATAGATGGGGTGACAAAAAAGTACCAAAATATAGATTTTACCCGTTTACTCCGTTAAAGGTCTGAATTTCAAAAATGTACCAGACACCTGTCCGCTTATTTTTCTAAAGAACAACGATAAGTATTACATTTTTTTTTGATTCTCTTTTAGTTTTGGAGATATAAGGTTACCGAATTTACCCGTTTTTACACTTTTTTACCCCCTAAACATTCGAATTTCCAAGAATCCCTTCTTAGTGGATCGATTTGGGGAGAGACCAAGCCCTGGTCCAAATTTCAAGTTTTTAGCTTCAAGCGTTTAGGCTGTGCGATGATAAATCAGTCGTCAGTCAGTGAGTCAGTCAGTATCGTTACAATTTTATATATAGAGCAATTCCATATGAAAACGATCAAAATTGGCAAATTTTTGGACGACCCCTCTCCGATTTTAAAATAAATAGTCTCAATCGATTGCCCAGCAAAAAATAATGTACCTACATATTTTTTTTTTTTTTTATAGTGACTGGTTTAGTGGTGGTGTACACCACTGTCATGTGAAAAATTGAAGAATTCTTCATAAGGGACCTCATTGAAATTTGTTTTAAAAAAAAACTACTAAAGCGATCGCAACGAGTGATAGCTCGTTGGAAAGGTATTGAATCAGGCTTTAATAAAAATAAAATTTTCCTAATTTTTCTTAGAAATTTACCTTTAAATTTTCCCAAGAAAATTTAATTTTCCGATTTTCCACAGAAGCTCTTAAATTTTCCGGCTAATTTTTTTTTTTTGGATTCCTCATAATTTTTGCTTTAAGAATCAGCAATAAAAAAATGGGCCCCGACTCCTTGTTTGGACAGGAGAAGAGCATTTAAGAGACCACCTTGTTAAAAATACATATTAAAAATTACACTGTGCACGAAATTGACACTTTTTTTTCGTGACAAGCTGGGCACCTGGCGTTTTAACATAATTCGGGTATGCTGAATCCAGTGGTGCCCTCGGTTTTTTAAGATTGGCTCTGGTTTTCGAGATATACCGTTATTTCTAAAATGGAGGAGGTTGCACAACATATGTTCGCGTAACTCAAAAACGCTTTAGCTTATTGAAAAAACTTAAAAAACCGAAATTCCGCAATAAAAATTTCTTTGAGAAAAGTAAAACTTCGTTCTAATATCCGCATTTGTTTTAGAAACATAATTTTTTTTTTGAAAAAAAAAATAATTTTTTTTATCAAAATTTTGAAATTTTTGTTTTTTAAAAATTCATAAAAAATTGAAAAATGCAGCGAGGCTTCTAATTTTTTGCAGGCATATAAAAAACGAAGCTGCAAACAAAACAAGCCATAAGCGATTAAAATCTGTTAGCAACTTTTGAATTTATTCACAAAAGTCGACAAATTTTGATTAATTTAAGATTCTTAAATTAATAATTAAATTAATTTTTTATATGCCTGCAAAAAATTAGAAGCCTCGCTGCATTTTTCAATTTTTTATGAATGCGGATATTAGAACGAAGTTTTACTTTTCTCAAAGAAAATTTTATTGCGGAATTTCGGTTTTTTAAGTTTTTTCAATAAGCTAAAGCGTTTTTGAGTTACGCGAACATATGTTGTGCAACCTCCTCCATTTTAGAAATAACGGTATATCTCGAAAACCAGAGCCAATCTTAAAAAACCGAGGGCACCACTGGATTCAGCGTACCCGAATTATGTTAAAACGCCAGGTGCCCAGCTTGTCACGAAAAAAAAGTGTCAATTTCGTGCACAGTGTAATTTTTAAAATGTATTTTTAACAAGGTGGTCTCTTAAATGCTCTTCTCCTGTCCAAACAAGGAGTCGGGGCCCATTTTTTTATTGCTGATTCTTAAAGCAAAAATTATGAGGAATCCAAAAAAAAAAAAATTTGCCGGAAAATTTAAGAGCTTCTGTGGAAAATCGGAAAATTAAATTTTCTTGGGAAAATTTAAAGGTAAATTTCTAAGAAAAATTAGGAAAATTTTATTTTTATTAAAGCCTGATTCAATACCTTTCCAACGAGCTATCACTCGTTGCGATCGCTTTAGTAGTTTTTTTTTAAAACAAATTTCAATGAGGTCCCTTATGAAGAATTCTTCAATTTTTCACATGACAGTGGTGTACACCACCACTAAACCAGTCACTATAAAAAAAAAAAAAAATATGTAGGTACATTATTTTTTGCTGGGCAATCGATTGAGACTATTTATTTTAAAATCGGAGAGGGGTCGTCCAAAAGGTGATCGCTTTCATATGGAATTGCTCTATATAGATAATATAAAATAAAAAGTTGAAAATATGATTTTATTTAAAATCGTTTGGGTTTTTGTTCGAAAGTCAATTTTATGGAAGTATGGAAATAGTCGAAAACTAATGTTTTGTTTTTGTTAAACTGAAGATTCTTAATTTGGTTCTGACTGTTCTATAGAGATGAAATGTGTGTCGTTTCAATTGTGATGGAATAATCTTTGTATACATTTTTTATTTTGATGCAAATTTTACAGTGTGCAGTTATAAGAATTTTTCGTATAATTCAAAAATAATTCTACTTTTACGGTGCATAAACGCGAGTTATGCATTAAAGCGAAATGCATATAAACACAAACTTGTTGGGTATTTTAAATACGAAAGGAAATTTGTCCATGTTGAG
Organism: Pollenia amentaria; assembly: GCA_943735925.1. Lineage (NCBI taxonomy): Eukaryota > Metazoa > Arthropoda > Insecta > Diptera > Polleniidae > Pollenia > Pollenia amentaria. The sequence goes on along the minus strand of OX031007.1, from coordinate 176,343,645 downwards.
GGCCCAATAAGCGGTAAATGCGTATAACCGGTGTGCATATAAGCGATAAATATGTATAAAAATTTAAATTTTTAAAAACCTAAATCGCATTTTGTCAAGTATGGTATATGGCTACGTTGCAATAAAGGAGCGATATGTATAGGGGGTCTTACACTCACAAGCAAAGTGTTGTGTTACACCCCTTTAAATAAAGGTGCGTTGGCTTATTTTGTAATGATTTCCATCAACATATTTTAAGTCTAGTACTGTTTGGTAGTGATGTGGACAGTTTTAAGTAGAGTTTGCTAAAAACCGTAAAAATCCAAACGCGGTTTCGGTTTTAAAATGATTAAAACCAGTCGGTTTCGGTTCGGTTTTCGTTTCTACTTACAAATCTTGCATATTGTTATGTTTGACTAGTGATCTGATAATTTGAAAGGTTTCCAAGCTCCAGATTTTAGTTCAGACATTTCTGACATAAAATTAGTAATTTGGATAAAAGACCATTTACAGTTCAATAAAATAACCACAATACTAATTATTGTTAACAGCTAAGGCACGAGCTTTATGTTACATTTGTCCTTCAAGTTGTGCTGAAAAAGGTCAACAAGAAAAATAAAGACATAAACATGAAAAACAAAAAAAATGTACTTTGGATTTCAAAAAGAAGTATTGAAAAAAGTACGAAAAACAGAATTAAGGAAAAACATGTAAATCAATTACAATAGATAATCATTCATTTAAAACAAAATTTCGATCTACCAAGGTAAACCATTTGGTTTAAAGATTGATGTGTGACGATTGACCCCTCTGAAGAGATTGTGTGGTTACAATCGAAACTAGTCAGGGCAACCTGTCCGTGAAAACCTGGCTTCAATTCCCAGCTCAGCCAAGAATGAAAAATTATCAATAAATTTTTATTCATTTAATGCTGTTAAATTCCTTTCTTCATAAAAATAATTTAATGAAAATTATATTCAATGAACTTAAGCCTGGTTAAAATATCGAAATTTGGATTAAAAATAAAATTAGTATAATAAAATAAGTAAAAAAAAGGTTTAATATGCTGCCAAATTTATTGGTAATTAATACGGATGCGATTTCCATGCAAATGCATGTTTTTTGTTGATAGTCTAAGAACGATGCCGATCTTTCCGAATCATTAAATTTGCATTTAAATGTCATCTTTTTTTTTTTGTATATTGTTGCATATTTTAGTGAAAGTTCATATATATGCTTATATTGGGTTTTAATGCAGATTTAATTTTTATAAATAAAAAATAAAAATGCTTTTGGAGCTTTCCTTAAAATGCACGATTTTTTAAGATTTCGACAAAAGCTCCTTCTATTTTTCAACCGATGCAGCACCTTCTCTGTACTTTTTTTTTAATTTTAAGAATTTTTGAAACACCTAGTCATTGTTGCCGGCTGTAATGTATAAACTTTTTTATGAGAAGAACGAGTGACAGTTACAATTTCTTTAAGCATAAATATATTTTTATTTTTGGGTTGAGCATAAATATATTTTTAAAGTAAAAGCTGTTTCGGGGATTTTTGTTACCTTTATTTTTATAAAAAGATGCTACAGAAATTGATCTTTTTCTGGAAGTTTATACAAATTATATTGTTAAATAGTCATTTTATTTCTTTAAGACGATTTAAATATACAAATTTTGAACTTAAAAGTTAAAAAAAGTTTGTTACTGAGAATAAAAAAAGAATACGAAGGGCCTTATAGCCCAGAAATTGTCTTTTCTTATTATAATTTGTTTTAAGTTTTTCAAAACCAAAAATATTGAGTTTGCGACTAGAAACTACCAACATTTCGATATTGCACTCTCGGGTTGCAGCCAATTCCACATGCTTCTCTTAATGATTTAGGCTAACCCGAATTCCATTTGGTACCACGAAAGCCAGTAACCCCTGTGAACAGGGGATAGCTCAGGAATAACCTGTTTGCTTAGTGACAGTGATAACAATTAAAGGCCGGTAAGGGGAACATTTTGTCAAGTTAACCTAGTATAAAATTCGGATATCCCCGTGAGTTGTGGTTTTTAAGCAGAAACCAATTGAGATAATGGTTTGATATTCAAGGGGTCTAGGCAATCATATGTTACCATTCGAGGTGTTTCCATACGGGTACTGAATGTTTTCATTCGCTGCTGAAAGTTTCTTAAGGCTCGTGTAACATACTTTTGTTGATTTTGAGCACATCTACCTGAAACACGTTTTATTTAATTCCGAGGATTAGAAATCGGCTATATTGCTTAAAAGTTGAGAAGTTATTTTGGAGCCATATTCTTTTTTACCAAAAAATATTATAACTTATTTTTACTACCAAAATACGTTGAAATATTCCATTGCAAATATTACAGCTAAAACAAGTAATAAGACTTTGACTTTTTTATGTTTTGGATTTTTCATGTTTTTTAAAAATAAAAAATTGTAATTTTTTGGATTTTTGTTAAGTTTTTTTTTTTTTTACGTAAAGGATATTACTCACTTTTAATTTTTGGAAAAAGTCAAAAATTCGATAAGTACTGTAACTTAAAAAGGCGAGCTGATAGAGAAAAACGGAGATTAAATTGAAAATCAAAGACGTCAAGTTAGTAAAAAATTGCATCAAACTTCCAATCAACACACAAAAAGTTCAATTTTTTCCGCTATATAATTTATATATACAGCTTCTCCCACAATAAATGGGACACGCCCATACAGTACTTAGTTTTCATCATAGTATAATAAGTACCAGGTATGTTCATTAGGGAGAGTTGTCATTTTTTACCCATGTTGACATTGCGAAATATAACTCATTTGCAAATGTTTTAATTTTGCTATATTTTCCACTTTTTAGATATTGCAAACTTACTTTTTTATATTAAACTATATTTTATTCAATATATTGTAAATTTGAAATTGATTTTTGGTTAACATTTGGTATCACCCCAGTAAAAAATAGGATCATCCAAAGTGTAATCTTGAAGCGCTCCTTTGCGAGTAATGGATTACTCCATAAAACTCCGTACCTCATTGGATTTTTGACATAGCATGTCCGCAGACACGAGTACTCCTTTTAAGCTCCTTATGGAGTACTCCCTTTGATCTTGAAAATTACGACAGAGGGAGTAATCGTTTTTGTCTCCTATAAGAGCATAAAGGGAGTTAACATTCATATAAAATACAAATATGGTTATTTTTACAAAAACAAGAAAATATTCATTTATTTTTTAAAATTTCTTCAAAAATGTTATTATTGTTTTTTTTTTTTTTTGTTGGATTCCACTAGGTCGTAGTTTTTGACGAGTAGGTCTGTCGGTAAACAGTTGCCTTACATTTACGAAATGCCAGCCTGAAAGACTTTTCATATTCCGGGTATGTTGGATACGTGTCTTTAAGTGCTTCTGCAAATAAATTAAAGAAAAGATAACACGTTATATATTATATAAGACATGATATTAAAAATTCAGCTATTACCGAAATTAAAAAAGTTAAACAATTTGTATTTGTTTAAGGCTATCATATTTTTTGATCCATCCCAATTTTATTTGAGCAAAATATTTTCGCCGATCATTTTGCGTAGTGCTTTTTCAATTTTTATTTTTTCAAACCTCAATTTAATATACGAAATCTGAAATAAATTACGCTAAGAAACTTAATTTTGACAAATTTTTAACAATTTGTTACTATGTATACCCGTACCTTTACTCTTTTTTTAATACGTGTACGTCTTTAACTTTTTATAAACTGATTAAATAGAAAAACAAAACGAAAACATCAACAATTAACAATTATGTCAAAGAAAAAAAAAAATCAAAAACGAACTGATACATCCCTCATTGATCCATTCGGAGTATTAAGCGAGGCATAAACAACAAAACAAAAAAAAGTTTCGATAGCTCGCTTATTACTCCAAATGATTTAACAAGTCATTACTCCTTTATTGCTCGATTATGGATTAATCCATATATTTTTTACTGGGACAAAATTTTTATATTAAAAAATTTTTCAAAAAATACAAGAAATTTATTTGATTTTTGACACTTGTTTTAATTTTTTCCTTTTTTTCTTTTGTTTGACGTTATATGGGTTTTAAAATTGAGAACAACATTTCTAATGACTATACCTTGTATTTATTCTACCATGGTTTTTATCATGTTAATTATTTATAGTAGGCCTGAATTAAATTGGGATAATTTAATTGATATTATTCAAATAAAATGAAGTTTATCAAATGAAAATTCTTAAAATAAACTACAGCTTTTGTGTTGAGTTACAAATATATCAACATAAGACTTCTTCTATGTGTCCCCCTTGAAGTGTGAGTATCCGTGTGCACCTCCCAGAAGAAAGAAGAACAAATTTCTTCTCAAAAATAAATTGACATAAAATAGAAACTTAATACATTCTTTTTGACTTGCTGTTTCAAAAACAAAAGCAAAAACAACTTAACAATCCGGCACTTATCTCATGTTTCACGAACATTTTATGTTGAAAACAATCAAAATTTGCATAATATGAAAATAATATTTTTCCCATTATATTCATATGTTTAGAAAAGAAAAATGTCTGCTTTTTCATAAAAAGGAAAAGAATAAGTTTTAAAATACTTGTACCTTAAAAATAGAGTGTGAGAAGCCATTTCTTTCGAAAAGATTTGAACTTAAAATATGATAATAGCTTATCTATTTGGCAACATATGCGGACAACTTTTCCTTTAGTTTGTTACTATTAAAAGAGGGCATACTAAGTTTGTCCTTCCGCATGAGCATGTGTTTATAAATATCGATAAAGTATCCGTGTGCTAGAAATGAAAGTTGGGTTTTAATTATTTGGCACGCTGAACGCGAATTTGCACTCCGTTTTTTTCATTAGCTCTAGTTTTGCTATTTAGCGTTATGTAAAAAATAAAGGCGCTTTCATTACATATAGAAGCAAAACTTGACAAGGGGTTTCCCTATTAATTTTAAAAAAAATGCGAAGCCGACAAATTATCTTATGGCCGTTCAAACATTCTTTCCAAGTTCGTTGAGGAGTTTCAGAGATAGAATTAAAGTTTGATCCGAAAATTAAAAATTTTATAAAAAATCTTAGACGTTTTGTTTTTAAAAATTCATTAAAACTGGAAATACAACAGCGATATATTTTTTTTGTCAAGTAGTTGCTAAATATACTCCCAAGGAATTGCGCCCTTTAAAAAAAATTGGTGCACAACTTTTGATTTTATTTTCAATTTAGTGACAGTTACTTTGAAGCAATAGATATCACTGAAAAATTCTAGAACTTGTGTGTATTACTGATGTCTGGAAATTTCAAAATCAGTTCTGTTCTATCACGAGATTGTGCATAAAATCAAAAGCTGTGTACCAATTTCAATGAAAAAGGATTCAATTTCTTTGGAATATATTTGGCTTCATGCTGCTGGACAAAAAACAGAATCGTTGGTTTAGTTTTATTTTTTATGAATTCTTAAAAACAACAATGTTAGAAATTTGTCAGAATTAGCTTTGAAAAACTTGAAAATTTTATAATGAAAAGACGAAGGACAGAACAAAGAGCCACTAATGCTTAATTTTATTTTGAAAGCCAGCATTCGATTATTCAAAACCAAAGTTCATATCGAATATTGAGCGGTGAGTGATATTGAGTGATGCCAGTAAAAATTTAAAAAAATCCCTACGTGTATAAAAAAAATTCCTTTGATTGCTTTTAGTAACAAGCGAACAAATACATATTATGTTAACATTTGGTAAATATAATTAAAGAATTTATTAACATTTATAATTAAAGCATTTATTAAAAACAACGTACAAACACATATACAAATTCAATTTCAAAAATAATACTGTGTGAAATTTTTAAATTTTTTCATTTTGGAAGAAAAACCACTATATATCGTTTAATCTTAAGACAAAACATAGTCAAACTGCGTGCTTAATTTTCATCTTATTTTGTCCTCTTTAAAGGAAAATATTGAAATATTAAAGTATGAAAGCTTTATAAATTTATTATCAAAAAAGTTGTTTTTGGGAATACATAACTTTTTTCCTGGCCTAAGCAACCAGTGAAATGCGCATAGGAACAGCTTATCCTCCAACAATAAATTCGCCTAAACCTGAAACAAGTCATGATATTTTATTGAAACTAGTTGCAGTTAACAATAAACTATGGCTAGAAATAAGATCAATTAATAAACTAATTTATTGTAGATCCCATACGAACCATCTTGAAATTTTCTCACTCTCGCACGCAAAGAAAAAACATGGTTGTGGTAGACATATTCTAAGGGCAATATATTATGATAAGATTCATGATTGTAGTCAACCTATTACGATTATTACTGTATCATATTATGATCAAATATATTCGTAATATACATCATAATATTTTTTCCTTAATCCTAATTTGTTTTTATTATATCATATTATAATTTAATGTTATCAAACTTTTATCATGTTAATCATAATAAGTTAAAAAGTAATCATATTGTTATTATTTTAATAATAATAAGATAAGAAGTAATCATATTATTATCATGTTAATCATAATAAGATAAGAAGTAATCATATTATTATCATGTTTATCATAATAATACGTATAATAAATCTAAAACCGAAAAATATTTTTTTAATATATATATATGCTTATTTACTTACTGGAAACCTTAACGTAAAACTGTTACAGATATTTCACATCATAATATGATGCAACTTTACACATAATATTTTCAACCTATTTTTGTCATAGGTCGCAATTATTTATAAATTATTTTATAGAATTTTAATTCTTTTTCTCTAAAAAAACACAAAACAATGGTCTATATTTTTGCACCATTTTCAAACCATATTAAAATTTTATTAACATTTATATTTTATTTTGTGACACTTTACTATTTTTTAATGAACCCATGGTGGAATATGTAGGTGGCAGCACTACGGCAACAAATACAACATTACAACAAAAATGAAAAATAAGTCTCCGTATACGGCAAGAATTATATTCAACTAAAATCAAATTTTGCCGTCGAACGCAATGAAATAAATTCATTTTTAGCCAATTTTTATTTCACTATGGTAACTATCTTATTTAATTTTAATTTAAATAATCAAAATCTTTAATACAATACAATAATCACAGCACAAACCGTCTACTTTTTGTAAACAGAAACCAAACTTTGACATAAGACTAGACAAACAATATTTTTTTTTTTTGATTTTTCCTAAAACTAAAGTTTTTGGCTCAATATTTTAGTCATATTTGTAGGGTATCCCACAACATTTTGGAGCCTCAAACGCAAGTCCTCATTCGACCTTAACCTTCGTATAGGAAGGCGAGAGCTTCCAGAATCCACTCCAGAGTAGTTTTTGGTCTCCACCAGTAAACGTCTGAGTTTTATATGGTTCTCCACCAGTCACATCGAGTTATTAATGGTTCTCCACCAGACAAACACGTTAAAAAAAAGTAAGGTTAAAAACGATTACTTTAAGTCAATGCTGTCAACCGCAAAAACTGTAACTCGGTACAGTTATACGACGCCAAGCCATTAACCAATGCGAGGTGAAACCTCAAAATGCACGAAAAGTAGACAAACAAGAACGACCTGATTGTCCTTAAAAAATAATGACAACGAGCGCAAACTGCTTCCCCACTCAGAGCAGTTTTACGAGTGACAAACAATACAAGAGCAAAAAATCGTATTCTGGCGTAGTAATGCCAACTGTTTATTTCATCATGAATGAACCTATAATTTCTTAATTTTTGAATTTCTTCAAACTTGGGTTTTTATTAGGTATTTTTTTTAAATTGTTTAACTACTGAATAACAAATAATTCGATAGGCATTTGTAAAGCGAACGACACAACTGATGCAAAATTATTTTACAAATGGCGATAACAAAATATTGTTAGAGTAAAAATATTTTGTTTGCATCTTAAACATATTATGAGTACACGTATAGAAATTTATTATGTTATGGCTATTAAATATCATTAAATGAGGATTATAATATGATTTCAAAGTTATCATTATTTAGTTGTTATAAAAATGTTTATTTTTTAGTGAACCATACTTAAATTTATAATTGCAATAAACATTGACATGTTTACAGTAACTATAATATTGTTGATATTAAACAAAAATAACAATATTTTGTGTACGACAACAATATATTGTTACAATAAACATAGTGTAGTTGCCGTAACCATGCCCAATCATATTTTTTCTCTGCGTGCGGTGGAGGGTATTAGAGATTCGGCACAGCCGACTATAGTACTTTTACTTGTTAAATCTAGAGAGAATGGGCGAATATTATGAAAATTGTTATTAGACAGGTACAATCTTAAGCTAAGTATGTACAGATGTATTTCACAATATATATATTTTTTTTTGTTACAAACGTACTTAAGAATATTTTTTTACACATGTTTGTGTTTTAGCACATAAATATATTTGCAATGTTAATATGTGTTTTAGGATATATGTAAGTGTGCGTTTGAATGGAAGGTGTGTTGGCAGCAGCTTGTGCCAAATTGCCAAATTTAAGATTTATAGCAGCAGCATTATTAAGCGATAATTTATGTTAAACGTTTTTTGATGTCGATTATGGAAATGCACCAGGGAGAATTAATGCAAATCGATATTATTTGATTTTGTTGAGTTTGTTTGGAAATTTAAATTTAATTTATGGAATTAAAAAAAACAATATACATTTGTATGCATAAATATTAATATTTAAACTTTAACTGGCATTTAATATTGTATTTACAAAGTTTTTATTTACTACCCCTAATTTTAAATATTCTTTACCATCCCTTTTATCTTTAAAATTTCTTTGTCTCTTTCTTGCTTTCACTTAAAAACATGATTTATTTGTTAAACTTTTTTTTTTTGTTAGAAAACGCGTTACAGAAGAAAAAAAAATCAAAGTATTCTTTTTTAGCCAGTCATTTATTTAATGAGCACCACGAACCGCAAACTTCAGTTTACAATACATTAATTTGGCAAATCACTAATTATCTTATATATTTCTAACAATTCATCATGATATTCTGTAAGAAGAAAAATACATAAAGACCAAACGGTCTAAAGTACAAGTACTTAACACAATTTTTTGTGTCTGCACTTCAAAAATTTTCGTTATTAGACACCATTAACAATTTCACATAAATCTAAAAAGGGAATGAATGAATCTTTAAATTACCAAAATGAATAAATACAAATGGTAGTTAGAAATGATGAAGCACTTTTGAAATTCTCTTTTTTTATTGGCAGTATTTTACTAATGTATCTTGTTAAAAATAATTTAAAAATCTGTTTAATTTTAGCAGTCATTTGATTCATGTAGTCAATGACTTGTAAGTGCAATGTTAAATATTAAAAAACAAGAGTGCTATATACTTCCCTCTTAAGAATTCAAATTTTTCGAGAGTAGACTATAACTGTTATACATTCTTATATCACAATTTTTAGTTAGGCCTTGTTAAGGTTGAGGGGTATTAAAACGTTGTTTCTCTTAACTACATACGTTACGTATCAGCTGTTCTGTTTTCCTTGCCACACTTATGTATAAATTAGTACTCTTACATAGACATGTTACCGTTGTTACCATGTAAAATGTAAATGGACATAAATATGTATTTATAAAAACTAGATCAATATTTAAGCTCGCACTAACAAATAAAATATATAAATTATTAAAATTATTACACACTTTTATATTATTCAATTTAAGTACTTGAATAAATATTAATTAAATTTGTTATTATTCGACCTTTCCAATTTTAAATAAATAAAAATTAATCAAGCTCGAGGCCAGTGTTTTTTTTTGTAAATAAATATTCTTTTTATTTAATTCCAATATTTCGATCTTCGTTGAAGATCATCATCAGGGATTATTTCCTTAAATTTAATTGAAAGAAAAATAAAATACTTAAGTAAAACATCATTATTATTAACATACAAATAACAACAACATATATAGAAAACACTCACATATATTTTGTTTTTTTTGGTTAATAGCAGGTTTATGAAACGAATTTTCTATGAAAATTTGTTTAATAAGGCTTTTATTAATCAAACATATTTTTTACGAATATGGGGGTTATACGTTCACAATATATACACACATTCACAGTGAATTTTTATCAATACAAAAACTTAAAAATATATTGCGTACGTATCAACATCAAAATAACACTAAACTTAAAAATTATTATTGCAGTTTGATCTTATTTACTAAGCCTCTGTAGTTATTAGAACACGAACACTCTTCTCATATAATAAATTAAAATCTACTTATTTATAATGAACTGTAAAATATTACGTCGCTAATTTCGAAGAATTTTTATATTGAAAAATTCTGTTTGCAATAGGTCTCATAATACCCACTTCTAGAACTTAATACATTAAGTCATCGTACAGTCTTGCAATTCTTGAGTTTATTGTTGAGAGGGGTGCGAAGATTTGGGAGGGGTACTCAGTTTCATTTACTCTGCAATTCTGTTTTGTTTTGTAATTCTTACACTTTTAAGCTTAAAGTTGGCTGTAGGCGTATATAAAAAAGGGCAAGATAAAAATACAAAAATTGCAAACCTAGAATTTCATAATCTGGACGTTGACTTATACTTAAATAATGATATTGTATGTTTAGTTTTACAAGACTAGAACAAATGCTACCAGCTGTTTTGATGATAAGGCCATAGAGACCATATAAAGCCCCCTATAGGAATAAGGCCCTCGTAACTTATACGAAAATGTTGCGGGCACATAAACTTCAGTGGTTGGTAAATACTAAAAATACATAAAAGTGTTGAAATATTTTAAAAAGAATACAGAAAATTTGTAAAAATTAATACATATAATTTATAAATTTTAGTTAGTGTTATTTGCGCGTTTTGTATAAAAATAAAAAACGTCGTTAACGTCATAAAATTGTTTGCTTTATAAATAAACATAAAATTCTTTAAAAGCGATACGTAAAAACCACGGCTGTGGAGTTTAAGTCGGAGTTGTGAAGTAGGACACGCGGTGTTTGTACCGAAGTCGGAGTTGGAATCGGAGTACCTAAAAGAATCACGACTCCGACTCCAAAATTTATCTTTATTAAGCCTGCACAAAAAAATTTTAGTGATAAAAATAAACAAGTTATACTTTCATCCTGCTTTGAAAATGTAATATTTTAAGACTTTTGTCAGTGCACTCGCTTTATCGAATAAAAAAAAATTAAACAAGGGTAAGGTAATCGGTACCCTCTTCACACTGAACTACCCACTCAACACTATCGCCCCCATGTGTGGACACCTACACTTAGCTTGCAAATTCATTAAAAGATCATGCAAACACATCTTGCTGAGGTCCTGGATCTATTTAACCTTCACTACAAAGAAGCTTCTTTCTGTTTTATACCAAGAGATCACAGAGTAATTTGGTCTATGAATACGAGCAGAAATCAGTCCGTAACCTGTAATATTTAAAATTTTCCTCGACGCGATTTGGGTTTAAAGCACATCCACCACGTGGTTTCCGACGGGATTCTTTCCAATTACACGGCAACGACTTTAGAGTTATAGGGGCTACTGACTTCAGTACACTACACTGATACATAAGGCGTCATAACGCTGATGTATTTTGACATCAGCACTATTCTTATTTTCAGAATTTATAGTTACTCTGTTAAGAACTGTTACAATATATTTACAAAGGTTATATGATGGAGAATAAAAAATTAAAGGTTAATTTATTATAAAATTTTTTTTAAAAGTGTATAGACTAAGATCCAGACGGGCAAACGGACGGAGAGATATGTTTCAATTAATTGGGGAAGTGATTCTAAGTGGGCTACGATCATAGAGTTTTAGTGTTGTAAAATAAGTTATAACAAATGGCTTATACAAATTTATTTAATGTAGGTTATTAAAAATAAGTTGGAGTTCTATTCGGCTGTGCCGAATTTTTGATACGCTCCACCGACAGTTGGAATATTTCAGGATTGGGCTCTATAGCATATCTATTGTTAACTAATCTTTATGAAAACAGACGTCAGCATTTAAATTGCTGCTAAGACTTATATTCAATTATTGACCGACAACGACGTTGCTGTATGCTTTTCTTTTTAGAAGTTTGAACTAGCTTGAGTAAAATATCATGATTCGTAACAGTTTTAGTCCAACTAAAATGGTTTTCAGGGGAATTTATATTGAGCCCATGGTTTATTAGGGTTCAATCATCCCTAGAATTTATGGTTTAAAAAAAAACAGAAGTGAAATTAGTGTAAGCGTTTACAGTGAAGTTCAGAAGGCTGCCTTATAAGTGATCTAAGGTAAATTATGGACCGTATATCACAAAATTGCACCAAATATTTTCTGGCCATATGAATCTAAGTTGAAAAAAATTTTAACGCAATATCTATATCTGCTACGATTTTAGGCAAATTTAACTATTTTCCCAATTGAGCATATGGTAAATTATGGACCAACCCTTACGAAATTTATTGGTGTGATTTATAGTCCTAAAAACCTGTGAAGTACTACATTATATTATGATAGCATTATTTATTAAGGTTTCAGGCGGAATAAAATGTTTCCCGAGAGGGGGGTTTATATGGGGCATATAGTTAATTATGGACTGATCTTCACGAAATTTGAAAGGGTGATTTCTAGTTCTATGAAATTGTGACGCTCCAATTTTTATTACCATTGTATTATTAACTACAGTTTAACGCACACTAAACTCTTTTTTGGAAGTAGGGTTAAATGGGTCCTTGGGTAAATTATTGACCGATCCTCACAAAATTTCACAGTATGACTTCTAGTCCACTAAAACTGTAACGTATCATATTTTATCATGATAGCATTACGGTTAAAGACGTAATAACTGTTTTCCGAGAGTAGGGTTTATATGGAGCCTATGGTAAATTATGGACTGATCTTAATAAAATGAAGTATAGTATAACAGTATGATTTCCAGTTGTATAAAACGAATTTGTGCAAAATTTTTATCATTCCGCGCATTATTCCACCATTTATGTTAGTTTTTATAACAAAACAAACATTTTGACTCATAGCTCTGATCTTCCTCAACCGATTTTACTGCTTAGGATAGCACAAATATGTTGCCAAGAAATTTGTTCTTTTCGTTTGAGTTTTTCGAAACTGAGCGTGTTTTCAACAGACGGACATGGCTAAGTCGACTAAAGCTGGAGGTCCACACCACGCTTTTTCGCCTCAACGCGCCGCATGCTTTTCTGGCATTCTACGCATTATGAAGTTCAAGTTACACACCATGCTTTATATGCGTCACCGTGTTTTCGTTTTGATCAGCTGTTGTGTTTAACAGTTTGTAAAAAAAAAAATTAAAAAAATTGAGTAAAGATGGAAAGTGAAATTAAAGCGTTTAAAGAATTTTTTGAATTATTAGAATTTGTTAATATGATATTTTGTGCTACAAGTGTGTACAAAAAGTTGCAGAGCAAAAAGAGGCGATATTGGGTGCGGCCCTTGTACTTGGAACGAGATATAAATGGTTTTTTTGCCGTGACATTCGAAAAATTAATAAATACCGACCATGAACAGTTCCGTATAGCGACGAGAATGTCACCAAACGTCTTTCGTTGCCTGTTCACCCTTCTAAAAGAAAACCTTGAGAAGAACTCAGCACGAGCAATTCCAGCAGATTGTCGGCTTTTCTTAACTTTAATGTAAGTTTTAAAACTAATGGCCCATAATCATAGTCAAAAATAAAATTCTAAAATATACTTTAAAACATTGGCGTTCACATGCAAGCCGGGTTAAGATTAAAGTATACTTCATTTTTACTATGACTATGGGTTAATGTGTACGTAGGTAAGCAATACAATAAATTATTTATATTTACATAGCTATTTAGCCCATGGTACAACTAGGCAGTACCTCTCACTAACGTTTAGAATGTCAGTTACCGTTGTAAGACGAATTGTTTTGGAAACGTGTGAGGTTATATGGGACCAGTTAAAGAATATTTACTTGTCCCTTCCAAATACTCATGAATGGGGTCGTATAGCAAATGATTTTAAAAATATGTGGGATTTACCGAATTGTGTCGGCGCTATTGATGGAAAACATGTTGCCATAACATGCCCACCACACTCAGGCTCTAATTTTTATAATTATAAAGGTATGATTTACTTATATATTACAATATATTAATATGTAATACATACATATGTAATGACTTATTCATGAACTGAAATATCTTAACTCTTATCACTTTTAATAGGAACATATAGCATTGTACTGATTACACATTCACTGCAGTCGACATAGGTGCTTATGGAAGTCAAAGCGACGGTGGAGTACTAACACATTCAGAACTTGGAAGGATGTTGGTATCAGGAAGCGTTAATTTCCCATCGGATAATATATTGCCAAACAGCAATGTTAAATTTCCTTTTTATTTAGTTGGTGATGCAGCTTTTCCTCTCAGGCCATACATTATGAGACCATATCCTGGGTTTTTATTAAGTGAACAAAAGCTTAACTTTAATAAAAGGTTATCAAGGTCTCGAAGAACTATAGAAAATGCTTTTGGTATTTTAACAGCTCGATGGAGAATACTACGTGGAACTTTAAATATGTTACCAGATGCTGCTGAAAAAATTGTTTGTGCCACAGTTTTGCTGCACAATTACCTTAAAATGCATGATGCAAGTTATTGCCCACCAGATTTTGTTGATCAAGAAAAAAATGGGTCAATAACAGAAGGCTTATGGAGGAAAGAAACACATCCATTAGAAAAAGGCCCTAAATTTTTTTCTAATAATTCATCAATAAATGCATTTCATCTACGAGATATTTTGTGTGATTACTTGTTTCAAAACAAAATTTCTTTTCCAAAATAAAAAAGAAATGCACTAAAAATTTTGTAAACAATTTCAACAACTTAAATGTAATAAAATCACAACTATGTATATTAGACCGACTCAAAGAAAAAGTGTTTTAGTTACCCCTCTGAAAATAAAGCTTGATATGTTTTATGATGATTCCCAAAATATTTTGGTTCTAGCGTTAACCATCCGTGAGCTGGACCATTTTTAAAAAAGGTCTTTTTTCAGTTGCTCGAATTTTTTTGTACTTTGCTCCAAGACGACATAAATAAAATTTGGTATCATCGAAAAGAGTTTTTGAAGCAGCATCCAATGGTATATAAAACATGTCCACTTGCGACCTACTAATTGAGATATTTAACTAAATACATATTTTCGTTTCGGGTTTTCATACTAATTCTACGTATTTGGAAATAATGTACTGCTTTTCAAATTGAATCTGTTTTAAAATAATGTTAATTTTATTTTTAATTTGTAATTATTCACATAAAACGCGAAAATCGCGATATATTTTATCTTTTTTCATATGTATATAGGCAATATGGGTATCAAATATTTTCACTTTTCAATTTATCAAAATATGAAAAATACAAATAAAAAAAATACAATAAAAAATATAAAATTTATAGAAAAATCATTTCGCGGTTATATCTTTGTATAAGATAATTTATTTTTAAGTCTAATATTATAAATTTGTCTGTTATTAATAGATTAATATATTTTTAATTAAAAAATTAATATTTAAGAACTTAAATTTAGCTCACAGCATCCAGGGTTTGAAAACTGATATTTTGCTTATCACCAGGTTATTATAATTGAAAAATCAAACAATTTGATACCCATATTGCCTATATATGAAAAATATAAAATAGATAAAATATATCGCGATTTTCGCGTTTTATGTGAATAATTACAAATTAAAAATAAAATTAACATTATTTTAAAACAGATTCAATTTGAAAAGCAGTACATTATTTCCAAATACGTAGAATTTGTATGAAAACCCGAAACGAAAATATGTATTTAGTTAAATATCTCAATAAGTAGGTCGCAAGTGGACATGTTTTATATACCATTGGATGCTGCTTCAAAAACTCTTTTCGATGATACCAAATTTTATTTATGTCGTCTTGGAGCAAAGTACAAAAAAATTCGAGAAACTGAAAAAAGACCTTTTTTAAAAATGGTCCAGCTCACGGATGGTCAACGCTAGAACCAAAATATTTTGGGAATCATCATAAAACAAATCAAGCTTTATTTTCAGAGGGGTAACTAAAACACTTTTTTCGGCTCCATACAACTTGAGTCGGTCTAACGTATATGTTACAAATAAAATAAAAAACCAACCAAGTTCTAGTTTATTATTAAATTCATGTTTTTTTTATTATTGAAAAAAAGATATAGTACTAACTAAATTCAATTCTAATATAAAAATTAAGGAACATTTCAATAAAATATCTTAGGATTAACAGGAACAAATAAATATGTACATCAATGTATAATATACAGTGTATACAATGTATTGATAAAAATAAGTTAGTATACATATACATTAATTAAGAAAAGGCGTATCTAGCAAATACTTTTTTTTGTAAGGTTGAGGCATAAACTTGATAAAAAAAAAGAATATGTATATGAAAAAGATTTTGTTTCGTTTTACAACTGTAATAAATGTAAGTAAGTCTTTCCTTGATTTCAAATAGTTCTAAAACAATCCTTAAGATTTTTTATATACATGATCTCTTTTTATCATGTTTATGCCTCAAATTTACAAACAATTTTATTTGCTAGGTACGCCTTTTCTTAATTAAAGTAACGATATGTATTTACATTTACGAACTTTTGAATATAAATACATACTACTTTTTATTATTTGATTCCATTTCACGCAAGTAATTTAAAATATACAATTTTGCTTCCTTAATGTCGTTGCTCGGTAGGTCATCAAAATATTCACGTACCATTAAAAAAAAACCTTCATGGGTACTACTTTCTTTTGGAACTGATGGGACGGCAAATCTGGTTTCTGCAATTTTGGACATTTTATTTAAAAAGTCCCCAAAAGCTTCACCGTCAGAATTCCGTTTTGACCTTTTTCGGCTGCTAGATGGAACTTGCAAAGTTGGGGACTCCAGGAACACGGAAGCATTAGCAGTTGAGTCGCTGTCTTTATAAACAGTATCCTTATCCAAAAATATCTGTAAATAAAAATATTTATGCCTTTGAATAAATTAATCAACAATTATTGAAAAACAAACTTACGTCTACTAAACTCTCAAGGCTTTCCGAATGGGACACTTCTTCATCTAGATTATCACAAACTTTTGTCAAATTAGTTACCGTTCTGCAATTAAATACAGAATATGTTTTAATAAATAAATTTTACTTTCTTGGAGTTATATGTTCACGCAGAAAATCCATCTGCTCATAATATTGCCACTGGCTTGTTTCCATCTCCGCAGCACTTCCAGAGGCACATTGATTTTCACCGTATTTTTTTACATATCGGTCCCTCAGAGTTTTCCAACGAGCTTGACATACATTTTCTGTAAAACAAAGGGGTAAAGGCTACTTGTATACTTAATATTGTTTAATAAAAATGTACTTACCTTCAATATTTAATTCCTCGGCAATTGACTTCCAAGCAGCTGCTCGCTTAAATTTATTCCTATAAATTAGTGACCCTTTTTTGTACAAAACTTCATTTTTTTTCACCGCTTCAATTAATTTTTCTTCCATCTTGGTTGTTAAAAATGAAAATAAATTTATTTTATCTGTCAAAATCAGAGTTGATTTTTATGAATGCTGCTTGTGACGCTTGCAAAAGTAGAAAGTAAATCTACTTTTCGCGTTCAACGCCTCAAGGCATCCTACGCTTTTGTAACATG
Source organism: Pollenia amentaria (assembly GCA_943735925.1). Taxonomy (NCBI): domain Eukaryota; kingdom Metazoa; phylum Arthropoda; class Insecta; order Diptera; family Polleniidae; genus Pollenia; species Pollenia amentaria. Next base: position 176,325,924 of record OX031007.1, on the reverse strand, counting down.
TAACTTACTACGTATAACTACACAGATTCTACTTTTTTGACAGCTGCGTATGCAGCGAAAAAGCGAGTAACGCGTGGTGTGGACCTCCAGCTTAAGAATTACTCAAGGTGCCAGAATATATATACTTTGTTGGCTTCTTAGATGTTTAATAAAAAAGTTTCACACGGAATAACGAACTTGGAATACCCTCATTTCCAACTAGTGGTGGTGGAGGGTATAAAAACCACTACGTATAAGTTATTAATTAGGTATTATTAATTATTACTCATACGTTCTAAATTTAATCATTTAAAACCTTTTGTTCGAAAGTTTTTTTAGACAATATGAAGATTTACTGATAATTATTTTACTAGAATTATGAGCTGTCTGCTGGCTTTGGTTCCTATTTAACTTTATAATAATTATTGTGTTTATTACAATAAATATACACACACATACTTGTTACTACATTCGAATTTTGTATGCATGAGCATGAATTTTTAAAAACACTGGGTTTCCGCAGAGATGGCAAATCTTCGTTTTGTAAAAAATCAAAGAAGCATAGATGATTTATTTGATTTTATTTTGCTGGAATACTAAAAATTTCATATTCAAAATATATAAGTTTCAGATGCAGGGCTGCACTGCCCTGGTATACTTTTTAAAGTACCATAGACACTAAAATATCTCGTTGTAAATCAAACTAATAAACAAACAAAAGCACCGTCATCGCCCTTAAGCATTTATCAAGGAAATGTTAAAAAATGGAAGAGGAAGTTTTACATCCACATTATTATCCAAGACATATTCACATGTTTATTTATCATACATCATTTAAACACATACATATGCAATGAGTTTTCTTTCACAGACTAACACACATGTTTATTATCGGGATAATTCTACTATCTTATGCACACATACAAACGCACACATATTTATGTAAAATAAAAGTTGTTTTTGTTGGTTTCCTGTAGCTATTTTGCTGGGATGTAAAAAAAAGTTTGTTATTCTCTTGTTCTTTGTCTTCATTTTAATGTCGCTTTTCTTAAAGACATCATACATTTTCTTTATGAGTCAAAGACTTAAGCATAAAAGGTCTTAAAAGGAAATTTTAAGAAAATTGCAGTACAAAGATAAATGTAAGAACAATGGATCTACGAAATTTAGTATACAAAATATTTCTGTATAAAAGCTAATCAGCCGATGTAAAAAGATCTAGAGATACTGTTTCTTTTTACTGAATTATAACTTTAAAAAAACTCTTCTATGACCTTGCATTGTAAAACAGATCCATGAGATACAAGTTTCAAGGACTTAACTACATACAGATTTAGATTTAGATTTGGTTGAGTTTGTTAATATCGGTGTGTTCTTAAGCGGCATAGTAACACATAAAACTGGCAAATCAAACTTATTATTTATACCCTGCACCACAGGTGGAAAGGGCATATATAAGTTTGTCATTCCGTCATTCCGTTTGAAGTTTCTACAATAATGATATAAGACCCTATAAACTATATATGGGTTTTTGTGAGAAGCGAAGTTGATTTAACGAAGTTGTCAATGCGAATGTTGAAATGGGCTTTCCGAAGATCCCAAATATGTTGGGGTTATTATATATTTATGTCACATTTACTCCGTTAAGGTTTGCTATTAAAATTCAGCCAGAGCGGCCCATAAACGACTGGGATATAAGAAAAAAACCACGACTGCCCCTAATATTTACCATAAAACCCCCTGGTGTTGTTTTCAAATTAGTTTTAAAATTTATGAAAAAGAGTTAAATTAAATTTTTTTTTATGAAATTTTTTTATTTGACTAATAACTAAATATTTTCCGATAAAAATCTGATAAGTTCGGTATTATGGGATTTGTAGAAAATTTCGAACAAATTATAAAGTTAACTGCCAAGCCCACAATGTCGACAAGAACATTTATTTCGCATATTTATATTGAAAACAATAACATAAAACTAAAAGTTGTTTTTGTTTTCAATATAAATATTCGAAAGAAATGTTCTTGTCGACATTGTGGGCCAGGAAGTTAAAGTTTTATAATAATTATGTGTTCCAAATTTCATGACAGTATTAACAGTCGTGTTTGCTTTAGGGGTATGAAAGTGTACATCTATAGTGGTAGTTATATGGAACCAATGATAGATTTAAAAATCTTAAAGTGCGATTATAAGTCATATCTAATATGGGCAAAATTTTATAACAATATAAATCCACTTCAAATTTATGCCGTTTTATGTCTTATGACTCCTGCGGTAAATTATAGACCGATTCTTGCAAAATGTTTAAATAACGGGTGGTCCAACCATAATGCTCGATGTTAATTGTGAGTCACACCTTAACGTCAAGTTTTTTACAACTGACAGGTCATTGTTTCGGTGTTTGACAAATTCAACCAAGGAGAGGTTCACAATTGAGCAGTGCGTTAAGATTGTTGAAGCTTTTTACGAAAATAGGCGTTCAAATTAAAATCCATTTCTTGCACTTCTTGATTTTTTTGGACACCATAATCAACTATATGTGTCCACAATCGGGATAATTGTGCACAAATTTCAGCGAACCGGGTCGGTAGGAAATGTGAAAACACTGTTTGGTGCAGTTTATAGGATAGCGGCATCATCGGGCCGTAACTACTTATTCGAAAATGAAGTCGGTCAAGCAGTTACTGTGAATGGTGTTCACTATCGTGAGATGATAACAGACTTCTTGTTGATAGAAATTGAGGATATGTACTTGGACGATATGTGGTTTCAACAGGATGGTGCCACTTGCCATACAGCCAAGAAACAATGGCTCTTTTGCACGATATATTTAATGGCCGTGTTATCTCACTCATATCTCATTTTAAAGAAAGAAGTCCAACGGTATCAAATCACATGATCGTGGCGGCCAATTAACATCGCCACGATCATGTGATTTGATACCGTTGGACTTCTTTCTTTAAAAGGTATACGTCAATAATCCAAGAACAATTCAAGAGATAAAGGATGATATAACTTGGCATATTAACGACATCGAACTTCCATTTTGTCTCAGAGTGGTTACAAATATGGACCATCGGACAGGGGAATGCCACCGAAGCCGTGGCGGGCATTTGGCCGAGATTATGCTTCACACATAATTGTGATATATCCTTTTATCATAATAATACTTATTAAGATGATTCTCTGAAGACGTTTTGTTTTATTTACAATTAACATCGTGTTTTTTGGTTGGACCACAAACCACCCTTTATAATATATCGCCAGTATAATTAAAAAAGCAATAAATATTGGTTCAGGTTATAAATATTGTGTTGAAGAAATATAAGTTTAAGGAACGTTGTTCCACAGTTGCGTCCATAACTCCTTCTCTTCTGAACCGAAGTATTCCTTGAGTCGGTCAGAAGTGAGTGTGTTTTTATCAGACCAGCAGAAGTGGCTAGATTGACTTAGAATTACTCAAGGATCCAAGATATTTATCTTTTATTGGATCTTAAATTTATATTTCTTAAGGGAACTTTACACTATTATACTTTAAATTAAACATGTCAAGAACTCAAGTCTTTGTGTCACACTGAAATTTAACTCACAGAATAAATTCGACATTTTGTTAAATTTGTTAAATTTGTTAAATTTGTTAAATTTATTGAAAATTGTTAATTTTTGGTCATATATTCAAGAAAAAAAATCCCTAAAGAAGGCACACAACGGAGTGCCGAAATATTGGATTCAATAAAATTTAATATTATTTATAAAAAAAAGAAAAAGACCTCAAGCTTAATAAAAAGGATGAATTAAAAAATGTTGAATATAATAAAGTTACTTATCAAAAGAAATAATTCCCAATATCTATTTGTTAAGGTAGTTGAGTTCAATACATTCAATTTATAAAGTAACACTATCCAGTGTGACACAAAGAATGCTGACGAAGGCCGTAGCGGGCATTACATTCTGCTGGTGTCTAATAATTGTAAATTTTTCTGTACATACAATATACTTCATTGCTATCCAACGGATAGCTAAGGTAAAATGTAACAAAAAGATAAGATACAATTTAATAGTCTGGTAGTGTACAAAGTCATTCCTAAAAATTTAAGGAATAGATCTATTACAAAAAGCTTTATAAAATACATAACTGAAACTAAACTCATAGAATAAATTCGAAAAATAAAAAAAAATATTGAATATAATAAAGTTGCTTATGAAAAGAAAAAATTCCCAATATCTATTAAAATAATAAGTTTAAAAGCGAGAAATTCATCTTTTTTTGCTCTTTACAATAGTTGAATGCTTTTTTTTATTACAAACATGCTTGATTTGCTTAAAATTCTTATTTATTTTATTTTAATTATTGAATAAAATACATAAATTAAAGTAGAAGTACGAACTAGTACAACAGAAGGACTGCTAATGAGGGCCGTCAATGGCTTGAAAATGATTTAAATGGGATTACTTTAACAGTGGAACGTAACACATAACGGTAATAAAAAACGAAATTAAATTATAAATTGACACCTTAATGGAAATTGAAAATATGGCTGAAATGAATAACCATAATATGGTTAACATTGACCGTTTTGTTTTTAATTCTGACCATAATATGGTTAGGTTAGGTTCCATGGGCAGCCATCGAGAGACAGCTCACTTGGGGCTTTCAGCGGTCCCTTTGTGATACCAAGCGCCAATGCCCATCCCGAAGAGCAGTTAATCAGATGGCGTCACCGCAAGGTTGAGCCAATTCGTCTTACTAATGAAGAGAAGAAGCAATCTTAGTTCTATTTTTGATAGATCCTCCAAACAGGAAAACACCGGTTCTCCCCGTAACCCAGGGCATTGACAGAGAAAGTGAAGCACAGTTTCCTCTTCCTCCTCATCATGACAACTTCTACAGTAGTCATTGAATACCAGACCCATTCTTCTAGCATGAGTCCCAACAGGCCAGTGTCCATAATATGGTTACTTTTATCCAAATTCTGAAAATTTTTGACAATATTATGGTTAATTTTGCAAATAATATGGTTAATTTTAACCATTATTATGGTTAATGTTGACCAAAATATGGTTAATATAAAACAAATTAAGGTAAATGTTGACCATATTAAGTTTTTGTTAATTTTTACCATATTATGGTCATATTTAACCATAATATGATAACCTGCAAACATAAACATTGTTTAAATCCAACCATAGTATGTTGCTCTTAGAAAATGGTTACCTTCATCCACATTATTTTTCTACGTGTGTTTGCACTCATACAAAGTCGTTATTTTATTAATAAGTTTAAAAAAAAGATACCCAGCCGCCCCTCGCCTCTTGTAACAGTGCTTGGTTAAATGTATTCCACGGAGAACGTTTTGCATCGATTGAAACAAATGGTAATCAGACGGGGAAAAGTCCATGCCGCCTTAAGCCCGGGTGAGTCAAAATTTCCCGAATATTGGTTTTCAAATTCAGAAATTATTCTAAAATGATATACATTTAACTTAAAGTATAGTCCCGCAAATCCATGGTTTTTAACTGGTCTTGCAACTTGTGGCCGTGCATTGTCGTGATATTATTTTATCTGGTCGCATGTTTTGGGCATTGTTCGTTCAATTCTTGCTTTAAACGAATAAATTGCATTAAGAACAGGTCATCTGTGATCCCCTGGCCTGACTTAAATGGCTCATAAAAGATGAAACGCTTTCGACACAAACAAAAACTGACTTATACCTTGAATGGATGGAAATTTGCTTTGCGAAAGGTTTCTTGCGCTTCGGGTTGTCGCAATCGATTCACTTTTAACAGCTAGTAAAGATCTGATGCATAAACTACCTTTTATAGCGGTTAAGAAGCATTTTGGACTTGAAAAATAGTCTTTCATAATCACTCGGCTTCAACTCGAGTGGTAACAAATTTTCTTGTCTTTGAAAATATTATTTTATTGCTACTAAAGGGGATCTCAATTGGGTTGTTCACGGAAGGCTGGTATTCTGGTTATATGGTTATTTAGTTATATTCACAACATCAAAAATCATTTATTTAAATTTTTAGTATATATATATATTTTTGCTGTAAATAAAACTACTACATAATCATATAACCTGATAATCCGCCTTTCGTGAACAACCCAAATGATTTCATGTTCCTGTGACGTATTCGTAAATAATTTGACTTCAAGTGACTTCAAATAAAAAACGGGTGAGTATTCCTTAAAGGGTATGGACACATCAAATTTATTAAAAAACTTTTATAAAATATTAAAATTTGACTTTAATAATTAAAGGCACAAGTAAAATTTTTACAATCCATTCCCTTATATTGAAACTAAAATATTTTGTAATTTCTTTTCAAGCTCTTACTATTGAGTTACCATATCGGAAATTTCAATAAAAAAACCAGTCAAGCAAAATACAAAACTAAGTTTTCAATCAAATTAACTGTAATTTGTTAAATTACATTAGACACGTTGAACTTTATCCTTTTATTCAAGTCCTAACAATACTTCCGAAAATGACATCAAACGGCGTGCCGAACACTGAACAAAAGACTGACTGGCTGGCTGAATGAATCTGTGGAGTAAAAAGAAAAGGGACACAATTTTTTGTTGTTCCGCTTAGCCAGATGTCAACTGTGTGTGTATAATTATGTGTGTGTTGTGTCCGTTGGTTGTTGTGCGTGTTTGTAAAAAGGATGTCTTTTGTAATGATTTTAGTTAATTTAAGCGCTATTGTGTTCAAAGAACGAAAAAAAATCTTTGTATAGTTAAAGAAATCAGCATTAATATCGTCCTTGACTTTAATGTTTTTGTATGCTTTGATGCTTCTTTAAAATATTTGTTGAAGATAAAAGTACAGTAGTGGAGAAAACGGGATATATGCACATAAAATATTTTTATTATATACGTTTGGTGGTACGTAATATCGAAATTGTTCAACAATATTGCATTAACTCAAATTTTTGTTTATTCACTTTTTGGAAAAAATCGGCACGTAATGTTGATATTTTACGGCTGTAAAAATATCGTGCTATTTTCTCTACTTTTTGGTAATGAAACGGTTGGCTTAAATATCCGGTCTTATATACCTTTAATGTAAAATTAAAAATTGTTTTGCTTCAAATGAAAATTTTTTAAATTTGAGTTAATACAGTGTTTTTGAACAAGTGCGATATATTGCTTGGTGTTTCATTATTAATTTATTAAAACTTCATATATTAACCCTCCGTCTAACATATATTTTGATATCCCAATTAAAAATGCAATGAAAGAAGTCTGGCAAGATTCATGAGTAAATATGAACTTACAAAAATTAATCAAATCTTATTCTAATACTTAATTTTATTTGCTGCCAGTGCCGCAAAAAAATTTTACTCATCACGGTGTTTTTTTAAATAATTTTTGCTCTCAATTTCGCTAAAACTTTTCTATTAAAAGTTTTGCCCTCTACTGTTATCTAGAAATTGTCCTGTCTGTGTATTCTGTTTTTTTTTTATTATATTGTTTGTTGTTTGCTCTTCACAAAATTGTGTTGCTGTTTTTATTGTTATTGTTCCATTTAGTTTGTCGCTTTTGTTAAAGACTTAACTTAATATTCTGGTAATAGTTAGTTGTTGTTACTTTTCAAATAGATTTTGATTTTATTTAAATGGTGGTTGATTTAATGATGATTCAATCTTTGCATTTTTATTATATTAAAGGGGAATAAATACTTTTAATAAAGTTAAAAACTTCATGGTATTTAGGTTGTTTTTGTGAAAGTAAATCTTTTGTTATATTTGCAAATGCTTGTTATATTAAATTATTATAAATCATTTTAATGGACCATTAATTATTTATGGTAGAGCTTATTTGCGCCTCAAAGGGGAATTTTTAATAAAAATGCAGCTTTAATAAAACTGTTATTCTAGCTAAAGTTTTTATGGAAGTTAAGTCAAACTTTTATGACTAAGTTTTTTTGGGAGCAGTAGTCATAGCAAAAAAAAAAAAAATTAAAGATCATAGTCATATACCCATGGTAAAAATTAAGCTAAGATTCCACAATCGGTCCAATGTAGAAATTTTTGTCATTTTTCATGTGCCGATAGTGTGAACCGTCACAAATTTTTTAAAATGCCGAAATTGTGCTGACTATGGACAATCTAAATTAACCTTGTTGGGCCGATAATGTGAACACTCTTTTGCACAATGCGGATCAATCAAATTGTCAAATATGCACCGATATTTATCGCCCACTTCTGCTCCGATCGCAGGCGACAATCAGCACCGATTAATTGGACGGCAAAAAAAAACCTTGAAATTGATCAAACTGGCTACTAGAATTTTACTTTTTTGAGCTTAATTGTAGAAAAAAAATTTGCTTTATCTATTATTTATATATCGAGGGTTATTATTCAAATAGTTCTATCAGCAAAATCACAATTTTACAGGAGAGCGAAAAAACTGATTTTTTCTGAATGTTACAGGGGTGTTCTGTAAATCGAAAACTCAAAACGCAAGAATTTAAAAGTCGTATTTTAAAAAAAATTTTTTAGTTAAGGATATACAAATACAATACAATACAAATATTTCTCTTTTAAACAGAATTCTCTAAGAAAATTATAAAAAATTGGATTAAGAGTGTATTAAAAATAACTTTAAAATTCTTGCGTTTTGCGTTTCCGATTTCCAGAACACCCCTGTTATTCAAAATAAACGTCTTAATTATACATATATTAATTTTTTTTTAATTCCGCTTATATGTCTGATAGCACTATTTACAAATTAAAATTTGATCGATTTTAGCATTGAAATGAGCAGATAGCACTAATAAAATGAGCTGTAATGAATACTATTTGAGACTTTAATGTAAGCAACACGAACTTTTATTAAAATGATTATTTTTTTTTAACCAAACAATATTTAATGAAAAAGTAATATATTAAAAAACGCGTAATCATAATAATATAACTCGAAATTATGTTTATTAATTAACCTATATTCGAAAGCAATAAAAAAAAAATTAATTTTTATTCGCATGTTTTAAATTATCATAAAAAGAATGATATTCTTGCGGAATAACAGGCTTCAATGTTTGTAAGCCACATTGTAAAGGATTCGCTACTAACTATGGGTACGTTCGTAAATGCAGTTGTTGCGCATCACTTGCGCATCAGCAAAGTTGAATGTTCATAAAAGCATCACTTGTAAGAAACTTGGCATCACTCTCATAGGTCAAAAGTTTTTTTATGCAGTGATGCCGCAGCTCTGCAGCAAATTTTTGCAATTATTGCATCAGTTAATTTTCTGATGCAATAACTTTTGATATAAAAGAAATCGTTTTATTTTTCTTTTTTGATGCTTTTTCTTGTTATTTATAACAAAACTGTCCCATTTTGGATCAATATATTCAATTCAATTTGCCATTACTATTGTTGATAACATTTTTATTATTATTTTATGTTCGTTTATGAAACTTTGGAAATTTAGCTTGTGCTCAAAAAATCAAACTTTTCACAGCTGTTGTGCAGTAAAAAAGCATCAGCATCACAACTGCAACTGGTGATCACGCATCAGCAACACAATTTTGCATCACTGCAGCAATGATGCACAGTTTTCATGCATTTACGAACGTACCCTATATGACCGCAGTATGTTTTAATTGTAGTCGGAAGATTATTGTATTCGTCATCAAATCTAACTTTATACATAATGTCACCACTTGGTAGATATATGAGAGATTTAATTTGTGATACGGTGGGATGACTTTTTTATCAACCTAACATAATCCTTAGGCAAATAAATTGTCTGATTTTTCATATTTATCTCAATCTTAGCGTGTGCACTGTCGCGCTCCATTTGAGTGTACCCCTTCTCTATGTACTTCTACTCAATTTTCTTATTATTTTCCATAGAAAAACGGAGAGTGCATTCGATAAATAGTAGTTACGATTTTGATAGCCACAACCATCGGAATATATTATAATTGGTAACGTATCTGACAAAGAACGGATCTTTAAATAATGTATAATACATGAAATAAACGTCGATGCTGACAGATTCCCACTACTTTAATTCCACCAGTAATTTGAACATTGATGGGTTGCGAGGTTATAAATTGTAAAGTTTTGCACTTGAAGGCGCTGTTTATAGTAAATAGCTGATGCGTTTATATCGGGACATAGTTTTACTGCTTGTGCATCTGTGGTAAGCACATGACATCAATAAATATATAAATAAAAAATTATAGTATTGACAAAAACTCATCCAGATTTTTTTTGCAGTTTTTTTTGCAAAATGTCTTCAACGAATTTTAAAATAATATTAGTTTTTGATATGAAGACACAATTCCCAATCTGTTGATGTATAATATGTCTACTTTGTGTGTTAGATAGCACAATACAATATTTATGAAAAAAACCTTTCGGGAATTTTTTTTTTATTCCAAATTATTGCTTTATGATACATATTAATCGTTAAACAACGTTTGACAGTAACACAAATTGACAGCATATTTTAATGGAGCGTCCATTTGCACAATTTTAATTATTCCTTTTGTTTTTAAAATTAAAATTGTAAAATTAAAAAAAAAAATAAAGATATTTAATAAAGTATGTATTAGTGAAGTGTAAGTTGCAATAACATTTTTAAAATGTTATTCCTTTTGTTGCAAGTCAAATGCAGACTTTTTGAATTTATTTTATTCAAATTAATAATCTGGTATGTGATGGAAATCGATAATGTCGTTTTCATTATTTTTAAAAATGGATTTCTAATACATTTACCTCTTTTTGTTCATTCTATATTCTTTTAAATTTTGTATTAAAAATGTTAATTGAACTGTATTTGTAACAAAAGATTAACCCCCTAATGCAAAAACAGCACATTAAAACAAGCAAAAGTAAATGGGATTAATGTGTTGGTTAGCTAATGTGAACTTTAGCTTTTTTTTTTTTTTTTGCATAAGGCGGTAATAATCTTAAACGCTATAAAATATAGCGTTAATAATGGTAGACATTTTTATCTGTTAACAGTCTCTTAATGCTTTTGTTATATGTAAATGTTTTGTATTTTGTAGGAAATATTGTAAGTTTTAAAAACTATGGATAGTTAGCGATGGTTTTAAAAAAATATATCCTACAAAATAGTTTCAGACCACTACGCTTTTACCAAAACTTTACAGTTGTTCCGATGTTTTCATCCCTGGTCTGTAAACATTTCTTTACTAAATAACAATTATAAAAAAGAACACGCTGTGCAATAAGTTTTCATGAAATTAAATGCATTAACATTTAAATAGACACAGCAGTTTTCTCTTTTAGAGAGTAATCCATTTCGAAAGTAAAACTCTGTCTGCCAACAAGCAAATAAACAAAAATATATGATTTAATTTGCCCAAATAACACGGTAGTACGACCGCATTTTAATAAAGCTTAGGTCTTTTCTTTTAAGTTAGTAATGGTCGCTATTTGGGATGCGAGTGGGTTATGTATAAAAAATAATAATTTCTAAGTCAAGACGAGGATTTTTCAATTTTTAGCATATGACATCTTGACTTACAAATTATTATTATTTATACATAACTCACTTGCATCCCAAATAGCGACCATTTCATCCAAATCGGAAGACATCGATTTCAAAAGTTGGGTCAGTTGACATGAAATCCCCCATATATATAAAATTGTAACGTTACTGACTCACTCACTGACTGATACATCATCGCACAGCCTAAACACCTAAAGCTAAAAACTTGAAATTTGGATCAGGGCCTGGTCTCTCTTCAAATCGATCCACTAAGACGGGATTTTTGGAAATTCGAATGTTTAGGGGGCAAAAAAGGGTAAAAACGGGCAAATTCGGTAACCTTATATCTCTAAAACTAAAAGATACAAAAAAATGTAATACTTATCGTTGTTCTTTAGAAAAATAAGCGGACAGGTGTCTGGTACTTATTGGAAATTCAGCCCTTTGACGAAGTAAACGGGTAAAATCTGTATTTTGTACTTTTTTGTCACCCCATCTATCTTTTAAACACATAAACATAGAAATAAGGGTTATATCACATTTGAAACTTATCTAAAAATCCAAATACGGATTTGGTACTTTTTCAAAATCCCCTTACATGGTAAAAACCGTAACTATTTTTGGTACTTTTTTACAAAACATTTTTTTTATTCAAAAATTTAGTACTTATTGTTGTTCAATAAAAAAAAAAATAAGCGGACAGGTGCCTGGTACTTTTTTGAAATTCGGCCTTTTTGGTAAAAACCTTAATTTTAAAACTTTTTTGCTATGCCATTTATCTTTTAAACCAATAAACATTAAAATAAAAAATATATCACATTCATAACTTATCTAAAAAATATAAATACAAATTTGATCCGTTTCGAAATTCGAACGTTTAAGGGGTGAAATCGTACCGAATTTTATTATTTTTGTTTCAAAAAATTTTTCTTCATATACCTACATATATAATATAAAAATTTGACCGGGAGGTTGGCCTCTCGCTAAATCGATTCCCTAGGATGAGAGTTTTGAAAATTTTTATGGTTAGAGGTTAAAAAAGCTAAAAAAGGGTAAATTCCCTAACCTCATGTTCATCAAAAAAAAAAAAAAAAAATAGCGGATAGGTGTCTGGTACTTTTTTGAAATTCGACCCTTTTGGGGTGTAAGCGGGTAAAACCTTTTTTGCCACGCAAAATATCTATTAAGCCAATAAACATTGAAATAAAAAATATCACATTCGTAACGTATCTAAAAAATACAAATAAAAATTTGGTACATTTTCGAAATTCGGACGTTTAAGAGGTGAAAATCGTGCCTATTACAAAGTAGCGGGTTAAAACCTAGAAACATAAACTTTGGCGTAAACATATGTCCACGAAAGAAAACGAGACGCTAACGAAGTAGCGGGTTAAATGCTAGTTGTATATAATTTAACTAGATTTGTGGCAAAAAGTAAAAGTAAAAAACGATTTGCTTGTTTTGTGTAGAAAATTCCCATATTCTAATAATTAAAATTATTTAGTTAAATACATCAAATTTTAAAAGTAAAATAATTGCGATTACCATATCGGGCATGCTGCTGGTGTCTTATAATTTAAAGTTCTTCTGTAAACAAAGCGACCAGCACAACAAAAGTAAAACAAACATGTATAATGGGTTAAGTAAATAAAAATAAATATTCTCTTTCTCTCTCTCATTAGAATAACAAGCGGACAGGTGTCTGGTATTTTTTAGAAATTCGAATAAAATCTGTATAATATAAAATTACTGAATTACATAAAATAACTGGAAATTCATTAGTTTTTACGGAATTTGTCAGATATTTTTTGATAGTTAATTTATATAAAATTAATTAAAATTCTTTTGTTTTTACGGAATTCGTCGGTTATTTTTTTGATAGGTGAATTATATAAAATAAGTGGAAATTCATTTGTTTGTACGGAATTTGCAGTTGAATTTTGACCGTAAAAATTAAATGAACTTTTCAGTTTAATTTTACGTACAGAATATTTTGAGTGTAAGGATGCGCTTAGCAGTAAGCAACAAAAAGTAAAACTTTCCTTTTTTGAGAAACAAATTTCTTCTCGCGCTGTAAAATCAATTTCGTAAAAATTTCACTTGTAATACACTACTTTTTGTTTAACTCATAATCCACATCAAGAGATCTAATTCCCTTAAAGCATATAGGATTTTTGGCCTTTCCTATAACAAGCAGTTTGCGCTTCTCCGAACCAGTCATATTACTTGCTACTACACGCAGAGAAAAAACATGTTTTAATATGGTCACCTCCAACAAAACTATTTTTAGACAAAATTTTAAACATATAATGTTTAAATATAACCATATTATTATCACCGACAACCATATTATGATTTAATGTGTCCTCCATCATGAAGCAACAACCATATTATGGTTGACTCTTAACATCTTATGGTTAAATATGACAATAATTTGTTTTTAAATTAACAATAGTATTTTCCTCTTATCCAAGAGCAACATGCTATTGTTGAAAACCAACCATGCTATTATAAGTGTTAAACATATTTTAGTTATAATTGACCAAAACATGCAGGACACATTTAAACATAATATGGTTGTCGGTGATAATAATATGGTTAAATTTAACCATAATATGTTTACAATTTTCTTTAAAAATAGTTGCGTTGGAGATGACCATATTTAAATATAGTTTTTCTCTGGGTGTAGGACAGTTATTCTGTCTCTGCTCTATTTTCCACCAACACATTTCGAAGTTTTGAACGTAAGTGTTTTATTTGGTAAACATTTGAAAAACAAATTAGTTTCATCGCCAGCAAAAATGTCGTTTGTTTCGTATTTTTGTATCAATCTGGGTAAAACGTTCCTGAGCCATTCATCAGGATCCTTTATGTTCACGCAGAGGAAAAACATGTTTCACCTCCAACAAAACTATTTTTAAAGAAAATTTTTAAACATATTATGTTAAACTTAACCATATTATTGTCACAAACAACCATATTATTGGTAAATTAGTCCTCCATCAAGAAGCCACAACCATATTATGGTTGTCTTTAAACATGTCTTGGTTAAATATGACAATAATTTATTTTTCAATTGGTGTCACATATATGAGTCACTAAAAGGTTTGATTTTTATAAATAAAACAAAAATCTTAAATAATTTATTAATATTTATTAATGTAATTATGGTAAGATTTTCAAAATGTTTTAATGCAGAATCAAAGAATCCCTAAATATCTATTATATTTGGTCATTCATTGGACCAAAAAACATTTACCGAATTTTTTATTCATGATAAATACCCTTCTTGGACCATTTTTTTACGGGATTTAGCTCACGGGTGATAATCGTAGAGCCAAATTATTTTGGGAATCTTCATAAAACATGTCAAAGTTTATTTTCAGGGGGGTACAACTTTAACTTTTTTTTTTGCCCATATGAGGTGAGTCGGTATAACGTACATATGTTACGTTTTAAAAAAAGTTAAACAAAACTTTTACTAAATTATTTAAATATTTAAGACTGAATTTCTTGTTTTCTGGGCTTGAATTAGTTTTTTTTGTTTTTCAATATATTTTATTTAATAAAACAATTTGCTGAAATACATATTAAATATAAGACAGAGAAAACTTTGTTTGATTTCAGCTCTTATATCTCATGCCTCTGTGCAAATTCTGAGTTATTTATTTCATCATGAGGTAGAATATTTTCTAAACTGTGCAGACTTTCTGGCACATCTAATCCATACTGAATGCATATGTTGTGTAGCGCAGAGCAAACATTAAAAAATTTCCTTGCTTTTATAGGTTTGTAATGCAGTTCACGTGCTGCAAGAAGGCAATAAAATCGATTTTTTAATACGCCGATTATCCTTTCCAATATATTTCTCGCTAAGGCGAGAAATATAGTACGCTTCCTTCAACAGCAGATCGATATGGCGCCATTAAATATGTTTTCAGAGGGTAGCCACCATCACCTGCCCAAAATATTTTTGTTATCTACATAGTGATACATATGTATGTATTAAAATTAGTCTTAATATTCTTACCCAGAAGCCATGCATTACGTTTTGCATGGGTAACATTCCAGATTAATGAATCATGGGCTGATCCTGCATATCGCGGATCTTCAAATCTTATCTGCATTTTATGATCACAAATCTATTTTGAAATATAATATAATAAAAAACATCTGCAAGTATTTATGTATGTTAATTCAAATATTTGAGATACGCACAATCATAAAGTTTAGACTAAAAAATCCTTTACGGTTGTAATAATTATGTTGGTCTTGTTTACTTGGAGAGATTATCTTGATGCATGTTCCATCTACAGAACCCTTTAACCCCGAGAAACTCTCTTTTTTGGAAAAAACCAAATTTTGCATCATTTTTTTCAGTAGTTGTCATATCAAACGTAATCCATTTGGGACAAAGTCTCATTTCTAGTGCGTCCAGGGCTTCAGAAAGAATTTTTGAAAAAAATGGCTGCCCAAATTAATTAACTAAATTAAAATCATTTCCTACGCTGTGTTGATAAAATCCTTGTTCTAAAAATCTTAATGTAGCTGCCAATTTTATTGTTTTAGAAATGAATGTAGATCGAACTCCATTCTTTAAATCACACTCTATTTCCTCCAGGACATACCTAGAACCTGTTTATAAAGTAGCAAATTTTATTTTGTAAAAGATTGGTTTCGATACTTACTTTTTATCTGGTAAGTTATAGATGTCAGAATTCTTTCTGAGAAGTTTTCTTTTTAAGATAAGTTTTTTTTTATTTTCTTCATCACTAGAGTCGGTATTTAAGTCACAAGCAAAGAATATTTTATCACAAAAACTCAAAACAAAATAAAACAGCTAGTTGATGTACATACTAGAGATGTGATTTTTGATTTGCTTAAAACCGGTAAACTGTCGTCGTCGCAATAAGGCTGTTATATAATGCCAAATAAATAAAAGGTGACGGCCACTTTGATAAAAAGTGTCATTGAAATACAAACGATGACGAAATTTACAACGACAACTGGAATAAGATGAATTATCTCTCTAGGGTCGACTGCGAAGTAGTTACGAGCCTTTTTGTATCCATTTTGCATCAATTTCATTCTCAAAGCTTTAACCCTCGTACGGCAGGCTAAATTTTTATCGATCGAGCTCAAAAACGTTGCCCACCACCGCTGTGGTGAATGAGGGTATATTAAGTTTGTCATTCCGTGTGAAACTTTTTTATAATACATCTAAGACCCCATAAAGTATATATATTCTGGCTCCTTGAGCAATTTTAAGTCGATTTAGCCACGTCCGTCTGTCTGTCCGTCTGTTGAAAACACGCTCACTTTCGAAAAACGCAAAAGAAAAGAACAGAATTGGTCTCAAATTGCTTGTAGTTATCTTAAGCAGTTTGAGATTAAAATCCAGCAATATCGGTTCAGTAGAATCAGAACTATGAATCAAAATGTGGAATCACCACCCGAATTCGCTTTACACGACTGCAAATCATACTGTTAAATTTCGAGAAGATAAGTCCATAATTGACCATAGGTCCCATATAAACCCTTCTCGCAGAAAACAGTTAAGTTCGCCTAAAACCGCAACAAAATAACGCTAGAATACTAAAATTTGGTACGTCACAGCTTTATAGGTCCAGAAATCACACTGTAAAATTTTTTTGAAGATCGGTCCATAATTTACACTATGACACATATAAACCCTACTTCCGGAAAACAGTTTAGTACGCCTAAAACCAAATTAAGCCCGCTTTGGGAAAATAATTAAATTCGACAAAAACCATCACAGATATAGATATTGCGGTAAAATATCTTACTTAAATTCATATGGCCAGAAAAAATATCATGCAAATTTGTGAAATTTACTTTTAACGCTAAAACTAATTACACTGCTGTATTGAAATTTATTCTTATTTATTTTTTGTAATACCAGAAATTAGTCTTCAGAATTTTGGGATGGTTGGTCCATAATTTACCAAAGGTCCAATACATATACACATAGTTTATTTCAGCTAAAACTTTTACGAATTATGATATTTTACTCAAGCCAGTTCAAAGTTCTAACAAGAAACGCATATAATTTTCTTATTGTCGGTCAATAATTTAATTCAGGTCTAAGCCGCAACTAATTTTTATGCTGACGTTCGTTTTTGTGAAGCTTAGTGAATAATATATATGTATTTGCAATATAGAGCCCACTTCTGCCGGTGGAGGGTATCAAAGACTCGGCATAGCCGAATGTAGCACTCTAACTTGTTTATCCTCAATTCACACAAAATTGATATTACAAAAATAAGGACCACCATACATACAGTTCATGTACTTATTAAGCCCTTGCTCAACATCTAATATACCATTTTATATACATATAAGCAAATAAAATATTACGTTTTTTGATTGCTTGACCAAAGAAAACAACTTAATGAAATGGATGTATTTGGAATAAATATCAACCCACTTACAACTCTATTTTAAATACTTTTACCTTTTGATGTTAACTCATTGCTTATTCTCACTCATTTGTTATTTAAATCTTTTATTTTCTTGTTTCTTTTCTTCAGGACATATTTAAATGTCTACTCGTGGAAAAAGGAAAGGAAATAGAAATGTATTTAATCCTTTTTTATGATAACATTGCGAAGAACGCAAGAAATTTATATGAGTACATACAGCATGCATGAGTATTTCATATTAGAAGCTCAAAGGGATTTAAGAGAAAAACATTATCATTTCGTTTAGTTAAAAGACAGAGACTTAAGTTCTTCTTTGTACTCTTATGGTAATAATATTAAAGTCAAAATAACATCAAATGTCTACTTTTTTGAGTTTTATATGTATTTTTAAATATGCATATTGTACAAACTAGTACTTAATTCGCTTATGTATAAGGAGACAGACGTACAGACAGACAGACAGACAAATAGACATTTGGATAAACGGTTCGGTGTATGAAATTAAGGGCGGACATATAAATGTTTTTAAAGTAGACATACATATTGTTGCTTTATAAAAGCATTATATATTTTTCAAAACACTTGTTTATGTGAAGAATAATAAAGGTGGCCAGTTTTTTAAAAATTTTATTTGGGTAAATGAATTTGTTGATATGTATTAAATTTATTTGAAAAGAGAAACTAAAGAAATTATAGTCGGTCGAGTCCGATAATATGATGCCTAGTTTGAGCTACAAATGTGATTGCAGTTGATTATGACGTACTTGTCCCAAATCGAATGAATGGATATAGCAATATAAAACTTATAGAATCGAGCAAAATTATTGACAGATATTACAAGAGTATATTGGAGCTAATTAAAAAAATCTTGTTTATGAAGTATTTAATACCAAGAAATGTCCATCTAAGAATCCATTAAGTTTATATTATATTTTAGGCACTTGAGTAGTTCCAAGTCATACTTTTAAACGATTTGAAAAAAAAAAAAATATAAATATTGTTGCCAAGTGTTAGACCAAGCTCCCTAAAAAATATAAATTTTTAATCTATTTACACAGTATAGACCAGTGTTCTAAAAAAGTAAACAATATATCATGTTCGTTACGGAAGAAATATAGAAAACACAAACGCTTATAGTGCTTGTGTAGTAAATACCAGGGCTGTGGAGTCGCCAAAAAATAGTTCTAACTCTGACTCCAACTCCAACTGCTGACATTTTCTAAGTCCGACTCCTAGTTATACATTGATGCTAACCGTATATGAGACTGGTCCTTATTTACCTTTAAACTCTTTTTTTAATGCAGTCCTTTTTAAATGGTTAAAAATAACACAGAAAAAATTATTAAATTTCTCCAATCACTAAATTTATTCCAAATTCATAATATCAAGCAAACAAGTTGTTGATTTTGCACCTATTACCAAAATGATTATATTGATTACTAAAAATTTTAAGATTTTGAAAAAATATTTTCAATAAATGATATTTTTAATTTTAATTAAAAAGTGATAAAAAAAACTTTGCCAATTTTAACAATGTGTTAATTTATTGAAAATTCCCAACAACAATTCTACATGTTTAAATTATTTTATTTCAAACGAAAAAAGTCAATTAAGATTTTTTGTTTTTTAATTAAAATTTTAATTGAAAATTTATTTTTTGAAAACAACTAAAATTAAATCAAAATAAAATTTTTAATTTTCTTTCAACTTAAAAAAAATAATTGATTCAATTACCACATTAATTAAATTTAAATACCTTTTAAACCATTTTTTTAATTGATAAAACAATTTTTTCTGTGAACAAGAAAATTATTCTATAAAAATTTCGAACCTATATTTTATATATAGCATCGCCAGCTCAAAGAGTTTTGGTTTTGGAAAATTTTAGAAGATTTTTATTATCGCATGATTTCAAATAGAATGATTTAAAAACGATTGCAATCACGAAGTGTTATAATCTTTTGATTCAATTATTATAAATCGGCAATCATTTTTTAATGAAAAAAAATTAAATCTGTTTGGTTGGAATCAGTTTAATTGCAATCACAATTGATCGCAGTTTTTCACAGCTCTGCTAACTATGTATACCCGTTTATAACATTTCTAATTCGTTGCATTGTTTAACCAAGCTTTATGACAAATGTCACTCCAAAACACAATTCTCGAAAGTATTAGGAAATATATTAGGATATATATTTGAACATAGGTCTCATACAAATACCATTCCCGAAAAAGGCTTGAAATGTTGGCATTGACATAAAAATTGGCCACAATAACATTTACGATAGACACTATGCCGTAGAACTGGTACCAGTTGGTCCAAAACTGACCATATGTACCATATAAACCCCTCTCTAAAATCACTTAAAGCAAAAAAATGTCATATAGCTGAAGATTCGGCAAAATTAACTTAAAAATGAATCCTAATTTCATAACATAATTTTGTTTTGCCGAATAAATGATTGCCCATGGGCCTCAAATGGTAACCGACTATAATTTCTTACTTATTAATAATGGTTATTTGTTAACCAAAAAAATTTATTAATAATTATTAACTAATTTATTAATATGGGTACTAGGGAGATCGAACGGTTATTATTCGACCGGTTTTAACCGGTTATTTTAGCTTTGCCCAAGTCGGTTATTTTAAAATGTCCATTTTTCGAATATCGAATAAACCGGTTATTTTGGTATAATTAACCGGTTATTTTAGTAATGTGTAATTTATAATCATTTTCTTTACTCTTGTTGTAGATATACCCGTAATTTAAGTATTTTCTAATTGAATATTGGCTAAACTTAAACTTTTTATGAATAATGTCAAAACAAAATGTAACAAAGGTCAAAACACATTATGAGCACTGTAAATACAAATCGCTTATAAAAGTGTGTTCTTTTAGAAAAAAAACCAAAAACTATTTAAAATACTACAAAAACGTGTTCAGTTAAAAAGTAAATAGTAATTTGTGCAAGATTATTCTAAATATTAAATATATTTTTATATAAATGATAGATATCTCTAGATATTTTTCGAATGCGATTTAAAAGACAAAGTTAAGTGCTTGAAGTGCCCTAAAATGATAAATTACAAAAGTTCTTCCATGTCACGACTTATTAATCACGTTTAATTAGTATACATGCCTGACATTAATGTGATACAAATGAAACTCAACTCCGTCCGAAGTAGTTCTAAGGAGACGACAAATACTACTTAACTAAAATACGCTAGAAAAAATGAATCATTGGATGAAATATTAGTCCGTTGTGTTGCCGAGGACGAAATGCCCGTTAAGGCACTAAAAACTCTTAAGTAGTTCTAGCATCTCTTCATGCTGAAAACTACAACATTACGGCGGAATCAACGATATGGGAAAAATTTCTACCAGTTTTTTTTATTAAAATACCAAGAACTAAAAAACAAAAATGAAGAAATCAAGCAATGTCATGGAATGTTTTAAATTGTAGTCGACGAATTGACAAATATTTTACACAAAAAGAATGTTCAGTTCACTTTTCGTTTCTATTATGCAAAAACAAAATAATTTGAAATAGATAATCCTGGCTAAGAGGTTTTGTTTGCAACTTTTGAAAAATTTGGTTGATTTATATAGATACTCGTAGCTTAACCATCAACAAATTAAAACTCATTTAAAATAAATTTGGGAGAATATTTCAAATAATAACTTTATAAAATTCCTATAATTTATTTGCTTTTGCAAAACGTTTGTCTAGATCAAATATCATTCAACCGTTTCTAAATTACATTATACAAATATCTTCTTACAAATAAAGTTTAGTAAATCAATAAAAAATTTTTGAAAATTTAGCTAAAGTTTGACCAATTTACTGGTCCCACTTTTCTTGGATTTTATCGTAAAATATATGTTAGGTCTGATCTTAGTCATATTTATGTATTTTGTTGGTTCCTTACCTTTGCAAATTGTTTTGTTTTTATTCAAATTAACGTTTTATTTTAAAAACTTATTTGATTTTTGTGTTTTTAAGTATTCGAATTAAAACCGGTTAACCGGTTATTTAAAAATTGCATAACCGAAAACCGGGTTTTTTAAAATAGCAACTATTCGTAATATTCGAAAACCGGTTATTGAAAAAAGTCGAATAATCGATCTCCCTAATGGGTACACAGAAAAAAGTGTTTTATCAATTAAAAAAATGGTTTAACAGGCATTTAAATTTAATTAATGTAATAATTGAATCAATTATTTTTTTAGTTGAAAGAAAATTTTAAATTTAATTAACATTTAAGTTGTTTTGGAATAAATTTTCAATTTTAATCAAATAACAAAAAATCCTAATTGACTTTTTTCGTTTAAAATAAAATAATTTTCAATATTTGTCAATATTTAATTAAATAAATTAACACATTGTTTGAAATGGCAAAGTTTTTTGATCACTTTTTTAATTGAAATTAAAAATATAATTTATTGAAAAATTTTTTTCAAAATTTTAAAATTTTTATTAATCAAAATAATCATTTTGGTAATATGTGCAAAATCAACAAATTGTTCGCTTGATATTATAAATTTGGTATAAATTTGCTAATTGGAGAAATTTAATAATTTTTTCTGTGCACGATAGGCGGATTATCAGGTTATATGGTCATGTAGTTATATTAGCAGCAAAAAAATATATTTAAAAAAATTTTAAATAAATGTATTTTGTTGCTGCAAATATAACTAAATAGCCATATAACCTGATAACCAGCATTCCATGAACAACCTATATGTGTTATAATGGTTATTTTTAACCAAAAAAAAATTTATTATTTTTTATAATTGATATTTGTAACCAAAATTTTTTTTGGCTCAAGTAAAGGTAATTTATAACCAATAATAAATGTTTTTTACTTTAATTGGTTACGATAACCAAAATAAAATTTATGTACCGATAATGGTTAAAAATAACGAAATGCAACAAAACGGAATTTTCCCGTAACCTTTAAAAAAAATTACCATTATTTTTGGTCCCTATTTTAATTTTTTTTTTATTTATTATTTTCTTTATTTTATTTTACAAGTTTGTATATTTGCCTCAGCGTCAAATAACATTATTAAGGCGAGTTGGCATAAAATTATTTAAAAATAGTAAAATTATTAACTTATTTAGTATATGAGATCAGTTTAAAATTTCATTTTACAAATTTTATTTTAAGATTGTTCATTTAGTTAATATCACTTCAAGATATTAAAAGCATTTCAAGATTTTGTAATAAATGTTTTTTTAAACTTGACATAAAAATTGATATTCTTTGTATATCTTTTAAGTTTTGAGGCAAACTATTAAATTCTAATTCTCCAACGTACTCAATTCTTTGCTTTGTTGTTTCTAATCTGCATCTTGCTACTCTTAAATTAGAACAGTGTCTGGTGTTAAATCTGGTTTGATTCCTTTAAAAAGTGATTGTGTTGTGCCCAATATTCCGCAATGACTTAAAAACGAAAACCAATAATTGCATTTTATATACTCCCCTTATGGGTAAAATGTTTTTTGCGACATCTTGATATAAGGACAATGTTGAATGGAGTAACGGTAAATTAAATATATTTTTCAATGCCATATTTTGAACTCGCTGCAAGGATTTTAGTTCCATGGTATTTTTGAAACCATATACTAATACCAAATAGTTTAAATGACTTTGCACTAAAGCCTGATAAAGCATTAATTTTGTCTGTTCATTAAATTTATTTTTAAGCTTATATAACACACCAGTAACAGCTGATATTTTCGACTTTAGCTCCTCCATATGCCAATTCCATGATAAATTATTTTGCAAATTGACTCCCAAGTACTTTATTGATTGGCTTTCAAAGACTTCATTTCCATTCACCAAAATTCTAAAACTTCCATCATTATTACTTGAATGAGGTCGAAACCTGAGGAGTTTGGTTTTTGTCGCATTTATAATTAATTTGTTAAGTCTTGAGTATTCAAAGATTAAGGCTGCATCTCTTTCCATATAGGCTTTTAGTACTGTTTTATGTTTGTATAGATAAAACACAGAAATATCATCTGCGTACAGAAAAACCTTTCCATACAGTCCAAGATTCATGATATCATTTACGTATATAGTGAATAAAAGCGGACCCAAAACACTACCTTGTGGCACACCAACTTTCAACTACACCAAGAGAACTTTTATAATCATTTATTTCCACGAATGTGCTCTAGATTTTTGAAAAAAAAAAATCTTTACTCGAAACTCATCTTATAATCAAAAATTGATTAACCCGAAACCTGGTCTCTCTACACTCACATGAGAAACAAAAATATGTCATTCAGCTGAAATAACGTCTATGTTTATTTTAAATGTTGTTTTTAAGGGAAAACATTGAAACAACTTTTTTCATTTTTAAGGTAACACACATTTTACCAAACAGCCGGCAACAAATAAAGGGTGTTTATTTCAGCCCAATAGATTTGGCGAAAGTTTGAGCTGTTAAACGAGCTATGGGTATATTCTCGGTTGAGCAACGCTTCCAAATTATACAAATTCACTTTAAAAATCAGTTATATATTCAAACATAGACGCAACATTTTGTAAAGCGATGATTCTCATTATTGTCTTAAAGAGTTTATTAGTAAACAGAATTAACGCTAATGGAGTAATGCCTTTTTAAAACAGACCCTACAGACTCCATTCCATTTGAAAACTTTAATTCTCAAAAAAATTAAGCCGGAGTTCGTATTATGGTTAGCAGTGATCGTTTTGATTTCTTGTTTCAAAATATGGATGATGTTGATCCCGGCGTTATGTGGTTTTAACAGGATGGCACTACATTCTTTACGGCGACCGCCTCCATTGGCGGATTGAAATCAAATTTTAGCGATAATTTGATATCGAGAAATGGAACTGCCAGTTGGCCT
Organism: Pollenia amentaria; assembly: GCA_943735925.1. Taxonomy (NCBI): domain Eukaryota; kingdom Metazoa; phylum Arthropoda; class Insecta; order Diptera; family Polleniidae; genus Pollenia; species Pollenia amentaria. Next base: position 176,301,140 of record OX031007.1, on the reverse strand, counting down.
CCATGGTTGTGCGATTTCCCAACTCTTGGTTATCCTCTGTGGTTCTACGTAAAGCCTCTGGCTTATGCCAATAAATAGCAACAATTGACGCCTTGAAGGCCAATATTGGTTTGCAATTCGTGATATATGGTCAGAAATGCTCAAAAAAGTGCCCAAACTAGACGTTCAGAACACGCTTCGTCAAGGACAGTCGCAGTGTCCATATGCTTGAAATCGCTTTCAAAGGGTAATGCCGTGCACATTAGGGTTATGAATTTTTAATTTATTTTGCAAATATTAAATTGTACATGCCATAGCCAAATGTCCATAAAAATATTAACAAACGCCATCTTTCCCTTTCGCTGCTTTAAAAAAAGTTCCCGCACTAAACGAGTATAAATTTGTTTTAAGCTTTTAAATTTAACATTGTCAAAATTTTAAACGGCTAAAGTATAAAGTAGCTCTTTTAAGAAATCTAACGGAAACGTTTTGTATCTTGTTGTTAGATTGAACAGAAGAGCTACGACTTTTTTACATTTGCTCTTTCAGAACTCCGCTAATGTATTAATAAAAAATATGTGTGAATTAATAGAAATTGCATTTGGTGCGGAAGGGTTTTCTGCTAAAATGACCAGCAAACAAGATTTTTATCACTAATTTATTATTGGCTATCACGTGGTGACAGGTACATTTTTGTAAAAAATTAGTCATTACCCTAATGTACATATTAAAAAAAAAACAAATTTTTTTTTGTTTAAAATATATTTTGTGTGTTATGAGGTGTGTTCATTTACTTTACTAGCAGAAACTTGCAAAGAGAGAGTAAGTAGGAATTTAAAGAAATTGCTGTCAAAAATACTAAAGAGTAAATGAACACTTTGCCAGCCAAAATTTGCAAGTTTAAGTAGTGACGAATATACAGGAATATTTGAGTACCCATTAATTGTTCTAAGACTTGGGAAAATTTTATACATGACGGTAAAAATAATGTGATTTTATTAATTTATATTTGTTTATGTTGAATAAAATGAATCATGAATTGGATATTTATTTTATTTAGAAGGGGAAAGAAGTATTCGGGTTTTCATCAATAATAAAAGATAAAAAAAACCCTTTGTTAACAATAAAAGTATTTATAATGCAAAACAAAATATTTAATTTTACAATCTATGTATAACGTATGTATATAGGTATATAAAATTTCGACGTTACGGACTGACTGTCGGATTCATTTTCGCACAGCCTTAACGCCGTGAGTTGTAGGGTTAAAATTTGAACCGGATGCTGGTCTCTCGCTAAATCGATCGAGAATAAATATAAAAAATGGTGAAATGCGGGAAATTAAATGTCTTTGTTTTACTTTCTCGTTCTACAAGTGGTACCTTTTTAATTTGCTTAAATAGATATTAGAAACATAAAATTATAGGTACAGGGTCCTGAGTGAATGAGAACCTATAACGTTGGTAATTTTTTTAAAACTAAGAAGCATAAGCTTTGGCATTTAAATATGACCACGAAAGAAAGGTAACGAGGTAGCGGGTTAAATTATTGTTAATTATAAAATAATTTTAGATATTCTCATTATCTACTTTATGACCGTTTTATTTGGTCCAAATGCAATTCTTTGCTGTTTGTTTCATAATAAACAAGACGGTCATAAAGTAAACAATGAGAATATCTCAAATTATTTTATAATTAATAAGAATCTTTAATTTTGTAAATAATTTAATTTGCAAACAAATTTTTTAACTAATGGGGTATTATACTGCTATAGTGTTAAGTATCAGGTATCTAGGTAACCATTATACTCACAGTACTAGTAACAACATCTGATCGCTTAAAAGCAAAACAAAATACATACGGGATTTTTTTTTAACAAGTTCGTTATTTTATTTAGCAATAAAAATATCGAAATATCTGTCCTTAGTTAAACAAAAATATGATTTCTTATCGCATAAATATTTTTAATAATTTTAAAAATCAACATTAATTTAAAAATTTTGCAAAATATCATTGTTTAAAACTTCTTTGTAAAAGTTTGTTTTGTAAACAAACACGTAAAACAGCTGTTTCAAAAATTCTTGCAAGTAAAAATTTGCAAGAATTTTTTTGTCTCTCAATTTTTTTCTCTCTTTCGACGCTCTCAACTTGTAAATTTTTTGGGTTAATGAACACTTTCCAGTAACAATTGTTACAAATTCGTAACAATTTTTAGTAAATGAACACAGCTATGGTTAAAAATATAAATTTCTTTCGGGTTAAAAAAACACCCCTTAGCAGGGAATTCAACCGAAACGTTTAACTCGAAATAAAAAAAATTTAAATTCTCGTATCAAGTTAATAGAACGGCTAAAAGTGAAACATGGGTTGGCCAACCAAAAACTCCTCTACCTTAAATTATAAAAACCTCGAATTTAAACTTTATATCTACTAATTTTCAGAGAAACAACAACAACCTACAATAAATATCTTTAAAATTGCTTTAATACTAGGGAATTTTATTCATTCAAAGTTGATGCTCGAACCAACGATGCTTAACGAGTAATTTTATTACAAGTTAAGAAATAAAGAAAAAAATAAATAAAAAATAAACGACTGTTAAATTCATGTTAATGTTGTTTTCGTTAAATGCTGGCCCACACGCTTCAAGTGTTAGCCGTCCAGTCTTGAGCTTTTAGGAGAGAAGGGAAAAGAAAATGGTATTTCTTTTCCTCTGTATCCTTAAATCGTAAGACTTGACGGCTAAAGCTAAAACTAAAGCTTGAAGCGTGTGAACCAGCATTAAGTACATAAAAGTGAATTTAATACACTCCATTCCATCCCAAACAACACATTTAAATAATGTATTAGTATTGAAATTAACATAATGTCATTGTTATTTTTGGTAACAAACATTTTGAACTAAAAGCCATAAAATCACAGTGGACAATTAAAATTTTCTTAAGGGAGTTCTTTTGAGTTTTAAAGTACACATTTAAAAATATATTGTAAAATAATTTAAATTTAAATATTTTGCAGAATTTACTTGCCCTGTAAAACAGTCTTGATATTTGAAATGAAACGTTAAGAAAATTTAGATTCTTGTAATGTTTTTGCTATTTTTTTTTTAAATAACAAGACAAAGTAAAAATCACAGACAATTTAATTGTCAAGATGTGACAACTTAAAATTTTTAAATAAAACTGTCAAATGTAAATGTTTTGAAAGAAAAAAAGTTACAAGATATAAAAAAGGAATCAAGAATTAGTCTTATTGGAAATAATTAAATTGCTTAAGTTTTTAATGGGGAAGTATTTTAATTTATTTTCCTAATAATTGTAAAGCAGCTCATTCTTTCAGCTTTATTATCGAACAAAGTTTTTTTTTTTTTGGAATTTTTAATGTATTGTTTGTTTTATATTTTATTGCAAAGAAATAAAATAAATTTTTTTAAGTATAGAAATATTTTGCTAGACACAAAAAACTTATTGTTAAATACAATTCTATTATTGTACTTGAATTTTTAAGATATCGCCCTTGTTCAACAATAGTGTATAAACTCAAAATTTTTATTTTTTTTTGGCAAAAATCGACGAGTTATAAAAATATCGTTCTATTTTGTCTACTTTTTTGTTAATGAAACGGTTGGCTTAAAAAATCTTTTTCATATGCATTTAATATAAAATTAAAAACTGTTTGCTTCAAATGAAAATTTTTAAATTGTTAGCCAATTTAAAGTATTGTTAAACAAGTGCGATATGTAAGCCCTAAGGTCTTATTTCGATAGGAATTTAAGAATTTAAGCACCTACAGTCGAAAAAATTGTGAATTGAATTGTATTCATAGCATTTTATTCTTTCAGGCCAGGTAACACCAATATTGGATAGAATGCTTCAAGAATAATAGTATAGTATGTACCTGATTCTTTACCCTCGCAATATATATAACAACCTATCTGGCTTGAGGCTGGCGGATCTTCCTGAGATTATTTGTAAACAGCGCACAATTGGGGATTTTAGAAAAAAAATTTAAAATAATTCTTGATTTTATAAAAGGTTGCTACGTATAGAATCAAATTCCAGCAGAAAATTAAGAACTTGTTTTCGAGCTTAATGCTACGAACTAGGGAGATCGATTATTCATGTTTTTTCAATAACCGGTTTTCGAATATTACGATTAGTTGCTATTTTATAAATCCCGGTTTTCGGTTAAGCAATTTTTAAATAACCGGTTTTAATTCGAATACTTAAAAACACAAAAATCAAATAAGTTTTTAAATAAAACGTTAATTTGAATAAAAACAAAACAATTTGCAAAGGTAAGGAACCAACAAAATACATAGATATGAATTAGATCAGACCTAACAAATATTTTAGGATAAAATCGAAGAAAAGTGGGACCAGTAAATTGATCAAACTTTAGCTAAATTTTCAACAATTTTTTATTGATTTACTAAACTTTATTTGTAAGAAGATATTTGTATAATGCAATTTAGAAACTGTTGAATGATTTTTGATCTAGAGAAACGTTTTGCAAGAGCAAATAAATTATAGGAATTTTAAAGTTATTATTTAAAATATTCTCTCAAATTTATTTTGAATGAGTTTTAATTTGTTGGTGGTTAACCTATCTATATAAATTAACCATATTTTTCAAAAGTTGCAAACAAAACCTCTTAGCCATTTTGTTTCAGCATTATAGAAACGAATAGTGAACTAAACATTCTTTTTGTGTAAAATATTTGTCAATTCGTCGACTACAATTTAAAACATTGACATTTTAGACATTGTTTGATTTCTTCAATTTTGTTTTTTAGTTCTTGGTGTTTTAATAAATAAAACTGATTCCACCGTAATGTTGTAGTTTTCAGCATGAAGAGATGCTAGAACTACCTAAGAGTTTTTAGTGCCTTAACGGGCATTTCCTCCTCGGCAACACAACGGGCTAATATTTTACCCAATGATTACTTTTTTGCAGCGCATTTTAGTAAAGTATTATTTGTCGTCTCCCTAGAACTACTTCGAACGGAGTTAAGTTTCATTTGGATCACATTAATGTCAAGCATGTATACTAATTAAAGGTGATTAATAAGTGACATGGAAGAACCTTTGTAACTTATCATTTTAGGGCACTTCAGGCAACTATCTTTGTCTTATTAATCGCGTTCGAAAAAGATCTAGAGATAACCTTTATATAAAAATATACTTAATATTTAGAATTATATTGCACAAATTACTATTTACTTTTTAACTGCACACGTTTTTGTTTTTTTACAAGAACACACGCTTTTATAAACGATTTGTATTTACAGTGTTCGTAATGTTTTTGACCTTTGTTACGTTTTGTTTTGATATTCTTCATAAAAAGCTTAAGTTTGGCCAATATTCAATTAGAAAATAATTATATTACGGGTACATCTACAACAAGAGTAAGGAAAATGTATATAAGTTACACATTATTAAAATAACCGGTTTATTATACCAAAATACCCGGTTAATTCGATATTCGAAAAATGGGCATTTTAAAATAACCGAATTGGGCAAAGCTGAAATAACCGTTTAAAACCGGTCGAATAATTACCTTTTGATCTCCCTACTACGAACACAACTGGGACGAACGACGATTTTCGCCCAACACGACGAATTTTTTAGTAAAAATTCGCTGAGTTAATTCGTAGTATCAAGCACAATAATGGCGAATAACTAGCAGCTTTTATAATTGAGAAAGTTGATTGCTGTTTGTGCAAAGAGGGAGAAATAATGTGAACATATTAAAAATATAAAGCTTAAAAATTAAAACCTTATTAAAACACAAATAAAAACTATTATTATAGTAAAACACTTTCTATATGTATTTTAAATGTTATACAACAAATAAAAAACAATTATTAAAGTAAAAAGTAATTCTATTTACATAAATACCTGTAAACTAACACCTGGTCACCTGGTACTTATTTGTTCGTCGTTCGCCGGGGTACGAAATAGAAATAAATCTATTGGAAAGTCACCGCGTATGACGAGTTTCGGCGGACGCTTTTATGGTGTGTAAGGTTTGGATTTAGGGTCTATGGCTTATCAGATGGGCTGCCATGGGCACCTTGGGAATTACAAAAATTAAAAACGATTCAGAAGTAATGTCGTCAGCTCAACATTGGTTTGTCGCATATGCCAAAAAGTCGAAGTAATGAAACACGAATATGAACGTTTAAACATAGTTTTCTGAAAATATAACCGATAGAATTTTTTTTGGTAGTTTTTCCACTGCACTATGGTTCCAAATCAACTTTTGTTTTGGCATAAATTCAAATAATCATGTCAGAGTTTTTAATTTCTACACATTTAATGGCCATGGCATATGAATGAATTAAAAAAAAAAAGATTGTCAAAAATATTAATACCCATATTTGTCGAAACCCACATGGAATAGGATTGTTGAAAAATCATATACTTTTTGTTTTTGATTTGTTTATATTCAGATTCTTGATTTTTTTGAAGAATCCACTCTATTATGACATCATCTTTTTGCCCGGTTGACTTCCAAACCGAAGGCATTTGGGTACGGTTGAACAAAAATTATGCTAAAATAAAATGACAATTGTGGGAGTTTGCTGAAAAATGCTGGCGATATATTTATATACATGTACTTAAAATACAAAAAATGACGAACACTTCCACAGTAAAACTTCCATGGAAGTTAGCGCCCAAGCACAACTTTTGGTCCACGGAACTTATAGGCTATATTAAGACTATACAACTACACAATCACAATATCAAGAATTACGACTAGGACTTCACAAAAAGAAAATTAAAAAAATACCATAAAACTACTTACCTTGGGCTACATATTCTATTTTTGAAACACTTTATTTTTAAGCTTTTCTCGTTATACAATTGTAACACTATTATAACACTTATTTAAGAACATTTTTAAATTTTCACGTTTAAAAGCCTAGCAGACCAGCAGTGCTGACAACTGTTGCTTGTTAATAAATTTTTTTTTTGATTGCTTGGAGTGTTGCCGTTAAGAAAATAAATCGACCTTTAACATTTGTTTAATTTTTTTTTTTAATTTTTGCGTAAAATCGACTTGGAACCAATGCCACGCCACTGCTTCTTTTTAAATTTCCCGGCAAATGTTTTGAAGGAAAATGTATTCTTTTGTGAACTTTCATGAATAAAGTTAGAAGAAGAAAGTGAAAATTTTTGGTTTGAGCCGCATACGCCACTTTTCTAAATCTATTTTTAAAAAGTATATTCTTGTACTGCATAGTGCTGTGTATTGAGTTGTTGTCATTTTATTTTGCTTTTGATTTAACTACCTTTTTTTCTTACGGCGTTTGTACGTTTTTTATGAGGAATTTGCTGCAAACGCCAAACAGTGGCGCATAGAGCAAAATATCTAAAACACTTTAAAATAGTTCATAGGGGGCAAAATTTATCCTTAATATCTCAGAAATCATTTCGTGAAGCAGGTTTTGGATTCAGAAAAGGGGTATGCAAAATATATAAGCCCCATACCCAACTCAAAATGCTCGGTAGATCAAACCAATAATGAGCTGCCGATAATTATTGACCAAATTTGTATTGCCTTAATAAAAATTTTAATTATTGACACAAATTCCACAAGCCGTATTTTTTTTTTCAAAATATCTTCAATAAGTTTTACAATTGTAAAATTTATATTATTTTTTTTAATCGAGACACAATTCCGTATTAATTGAGTCAGAAAATTGTGCAGCTTAAAATCTGTTATTATGGCACCTGTGTTCTTCGATTCTAAATGGTTTTTGGGCAAAAATTTGGTGATAATTTTTGACCGTAACGTATTCAAGAAACTGGCCTCAAAACTATTACTTTTGCAATTGACTATATAAAGCTACGACTTCTAGGCAAAGGGTTTAATAAATGATCCCAGGATAGAAAAGGCATCGTGATATATGGACTCAAACTTTCGAAACGTGCCCCTTGTCAATTATTTGATCATTTTAGATGAATTTATTTCAACAAAACCTGGATTATCGTACTTTTGGTAAGTCGCTGTCAGAATAGCTCTAGTAGTGCTCCTTGACTAAAGGGTGCTTTAAACATTTTTATTTAAAATTTAAAAAAATTTATCTAAATTTGTCATCATATATGTATCTCAGTTAAGTTAAAAAAAGAATTAAACTCCACAAATTTTTGGTCAAAACTTCAAGTTTTCCTTAGTAAACTTAAGATCAGAATTCTAAAAAGAATTAAACGCACTTCCTCCTTTTCATTTCTTATTAGTAAATTGCTTCCGAGCGAAGCCAAGGTGGGCAGCAAGTAATGTATAAAACGCATTTAATTTCTTGGAGACGTAACGTGACAAAAAATTTTATTTTCTTTGAAATTGCCTACAATGAGCTCCAACAAAAAATGCAACAAGTAAACAAGAGTAACTTTATCAATATCGTTACTTTTTTTTAAATACTTTTAATCAAACAAATCAGATTTAATAAATACTTATTGCTCAAAATTACAATATGCAAATTTTATTTTAAGATTATTTTTTTTTAAGTCTGCGAAAGAAAAAAATCATATCTTAAAAAAAACATCTCCTTCAAAGTTTCAGGAATTTTTAATCAGCTTGAGTTATTAAATAAAAAAATCAGCCAAATAAAAAAATAGGTTTTTGACTTTAACCATTTTTAAAATTTAATATTTTGCAGATAATACTTTTTTTAAATAAAATTTCTTTTTTAATGCATTGTTTGTAGCCACAATTATTCTCTTTAAAATGACATACAAATCATCTTCGTATGTGAAGTAGTTTTTGAGATTTTGAAAAATTAAACTCAACATTCTCGGCTAATTCGGCGATATTGTTGATATATATTTAACAAAAAAAAAAATTTTAAAATTATCGTTGATATGTGTTCCTTATAGGATGAAAACAACCTTTTCACCAAATTTCATTCAAATCGAAAGGGGTCGGGTAATGCTCTTGGTCGATTTGACATGGAATTACCCATTTGACAGATGTAGAAGCAGTAATTACGACATTTTTACTAAAAACTTTGTAAATATTTTTTCTAGTACTCGTATAAGAAAATGCTCTTGCTTACATTTACAACATTGAATTTAATAACTTTTTTGTAAATCCCACCAAAATTAGAGTTCTGAAAAGGTATTCTATTACAGTTTATTAAACAAAAACTGTTGGCTACGTGCTTAATTTAAAATTTTAAAAGTTATGCTTTTTTCTTTCAGCCATTTAACGTTCTCCTGCAAACAACTTTTAATTTTCTATTTAGAAAAAGTTCAACAGAAATATAAATCAAATATAACAATTTCCCTTAAAATATTTAGTTTCATGTAGTTTTTGGTTTTTGTACCCTACACCACCATTGATGGTTGGTCCAGAATTGACCAAAAGTCTCATATAAAACCCGTTTCTGAAAGCATTTGAAATGGAAACAAATTCGTTAATTGTTGGTACATATCTAGATAATATTCGGTAAATATTTTTGACGATAGATCCTGAAAATAAATTTAAAACGATTAGTGCCCGTTTTCGTAACTTACCGATAGCTAAAGGTAGGATTTATCGGTCGTATAAAAAGTGTTGCATTAATAGAACTTTACTATAACCTACCAGGTAGGATGAACCTTCCTTTAACTTATCGCTCATTTTTGGTAGAAGTAAAGCTTTAATAATGGAACATTTGTTATACGTCCGATAAAATTGTAACTTTAGCTATCAGTATGTTGCAAAAACGGGACTTAGTCTTACATATAAATGTAAATTAAATGTACATTGAAACTAGCTGTCATACTTTTAATGTGTGTTTGACATTTTTTTCAGTCTATTTTGGCAAATCACCTTGCAAAGACTTACACCTGAACAATTACAAACCGTCGAAATTTATTTCCAAAATTCGCGCTCTGGGCGCCAAATTTATTGAGCACTTCGTCAAGTTTACGGTGCGCAGGTAGCCAAGTTGGTAGTGAGCAAGTCTATCAACGCCGTTGCGGGTTCGATTCCTGCCAGAGTCTCTGGTTTCTTTCCTGCAGAGAAGCGTAGAGCTTCGCGGGATTAGAATAGGAAAAAAGTATAGTGTATCTATCTGAGCAGCTAATACGCAATACTTTGGATCGATTCATGACCACACTTACTCTTTAGGATAATATTCGTTCAAATCGAGCCCGTACCATGCGTACAGAATAAGTCATCGCCGCTGTAGAGGTGAGTGTGACAGAGGACTCGAAATTATGGATCCGACGCCGTTCGCAGCAACCCTGTCTCTATCCATCCATTGCTTGGAAAATTTTAAGGAAAAATCTTAGCCATATAAGATCCAACAGGTGTAAGAATTGAAGCCAGAGGTACATCAATTGCGTCGCGTGTTCGGCGAGTGGGCTGAGAATCCACTGAAAGTTGAATCAAATTTTCATCTTCAAATCATCTTTAGCGATGAGGCTCATTTCTGGCTTAACTGGTATGAAAACAAGCCGAATTGTCGTTTCTGGAGAGAGCACAACCCTCATGAAACTCTTGACACTCCATTACATCCCGAAAAAATCACGGCTTGGTGCGCTTTACACGCCGAAGGCGTCATCGTCCCTTTTGTCTTTAAATCCGAAAGCGGTACCAACATTACCGTGAATGGGGAACGCTACAAGCAAATGATAAGTAAATTTTTTATTTCTCATGTCATTGAAAATCATATGGAGGAGAAATTGTGCCAACAATACGGCGCAATGTGCCAAAAAGCGCTCGGTACCATCACTTTTTTGAACCGAACATTTGGTGACCGAATTATCTCAAGACATGGACTTGTGAATTGACCACAAAGTTTATATGATTAAATATAGAAGCCAATATTTAACGCATTGACGACATAAGACCGGGATTTCCGTAGAAGACAGAGAGAGTTCTTTTTACTAGGAGGCACAAGGTGGAGAATTTTAGGCTGCCGGTAGTAGGGGGAGTAGAGCTTAGGCTATTTAATAGTGCTAAATATCTAGGAGTTTTTCTGGACAGTAAGCGGTCCTGGTGGACGAATACTCAGAAGAGACTAAAGAGGGGGCTCAATGCCTACTATGCTTGCAGATCGCCGATAGGTAGGAGTTGTGGACACCGGCCGTCAGCTGTGTGATGGCGGTACACTTCGGTGGTTAGACCCATTCTTTCTATGGATGCTGTGTTTGGTAGGAGGTTTTGAGACTGGCTAGTCGGAGTCACCTTCTGTCTAAGGCTTAGAGGTGTGCTTCGATCGGCATGACAGGTGACTTGAAAAGTACCCCTCAGGCGGCTCTGGATGTTAATTCTTCATCTTCTGTCTATAGAACAGTATACGATGTCAATGGCAGCCAGGAGCATTCTTATGCTGAGGGAGCTAGGACTGTTGCGAAATTTCACAGAGGGTAATTCGCAGATCTTCGGTGAAACTGGTACTGGTGATTATAACCTGGGCTCGCCTGGCTCTACGGATTATTATATTATTATACGGATTGGTATATGCTAACATTGCCAAGGACTCGGAGGCCACTATATATGTGGACAGCCAGGCGGCACTTAGGGTCTTGATGGGCTGTTATGTGAACTGCAGAGTAGTGGACGATTGCAGGAGGGTTCTAGGAGAAATCTTAGGGAATTATGTTGTGAGGCTCTGCTGGGTGAAATATCACCGGCAACGAGATAGCTGATGAGTTGGCGAGACTGGGCTTGGAAATGGAGGATCCTGACAGTTTGCAGGTGGTCAGGCCTCCAATGGGCTTCTACTCTGGGAGAATTAGGGAATGGATTATGAGCGGGACTAATCGGGTTTGGCGGGGCTGAACGGATTGCCGCTGTGTCCGATGCTTAGTAGATCAAATTCGGACGCGCCGCTGGGTAGGAGTAGGACAGAGGAGTTGGAGACAGTTGAGCACTTTTTGTGCCACTGTCCTAGGCTACAGAACAGCAGGCTGAGGTGGCTGGTTAGCAGTTTCCTGCACGAATTGGAGATGTCTCGGGCTGCGGCCTTGATAATTTGACGGGATTCGTAATGGGAAAGACCTGGCTGCGCGGCAGGCGGCTGGGGAATGGGAACATGTAGAGCAGTTTTCCTGTTTTGGTAGGGTTGTTTTTGCTTGTTCTGTCCGATTTCTTATCTTCCACTATATTCCTTTCCTCTGTTTTCACTATTTACTTCTCCAACTCTTTCACCCTAGATTCCTTTCACTAATTAAGGCGTTACAACGGACCATATTGGTCTCTAGGGTGTGACGTTTACTTCGCACCCTTTCCCCCCCCTAGCTGTTCGTGCCTAAAAGAAATTTTACGTAAATAACCCTTATATGAATCTTAACGCAATGATAAAATTGCAAGTGATATAGGGTACTTTGTGATCGGGCTTGCCCGAATATATAATTTTTTTCTTGTTTTTTTTTTTTACTTTTTAAACAAACATAAAAATGTTACTTCTCTTCATATGAACAGCTACTGTTTTTAATTAAAAATTCTAGTCATTCGTATAGAAGCTTCAGAAAAAAGTAACAGGAATATAAATAGAGCACATATTTTTAGTACTTATAAACAGTGGTGGCTAAAATTGGCTCACTGCACTACCGATTTAAATTCATAATTAAAATTAAATTAAATTTAAATGTCATCTTCCAAAATGTGTCCCTTTGATATGATATGGTTAAACATTTAGCAAGAGAAGTTCTAAAAAATATTAATACCCTTTACTTTTTTCCTGCAGCGTAATATTGCATATTATTTGGTTTGTTTTTATTGTAAGTCACGTTCATTTGTGTTTCCTTCCACCCGCAGTAAATGAATGCCGACATTTAGTTTGTATAGATTTTTATAGCTGCTATTTTGCACTCTGTTAGATGTAAATGTTGGTAAACAAAAAATAACGCTTTAGTCAGGATTGTAGAGTTTTATTTTGCTGTACTAAAGGGTAAGAAGATTTCAAAGAGATTTAGTGATACAAAAGAAATCAACAAAAACACTATAGAAAAATCTAAAGCCAACATAAAAATAGTAAAGTCGCACGTCAAATGTGTGTGTTTTTTTTTTCAAAGAAAATAACAAAAAAATGGAAGGATTAAAAGAAACCTAGTTACCTAGTAGCTTAAATAGCAAACAAAAAAACTATTTATAAATAGAAAATGAGTTTAAAGAATAAAAAGAATAGTAAAATAAATTATAGAAATATTGGTAATGAAAAAGTGTAACGTTTAAGAATTAAAACAGTGATACAAAAGTTAAGGATCACAACTGGAAAGGATGTATTTGACGGTAAGGAATCCATGAAACCTACCACCACCAAAAACGACCCAAGAATTAAAAAACCACAAAGCAAACAATCAGTTCAAGATAATTTTAGAGAAATGTTTAATATTTATAAGGTTTAATTGCATTACCAGTACTTTGAAATTAAAATAGGGGGAATATGTGAAATTGTTTATAATACCAAAAATATGTACAGTTAAGGACATTAATATCCGTACATCGCATATATTGCATATATTCTTAAAATTATGTTAAAAATTAAAAAAAATTAATTGCAATTTTGGTAAACAAAAATTAAAAAATAGAATCTGGGAATTTTAGTTCTACTATTTTTATTATAAAGTTTCATATCAATTCGAATGTGTTTTCTAAGTCAAATTACAATTTATTAAGTTTTCATACTTTTATAGTCTTATTCCTTCAATATTGTTTCAGCAATATTTGCTATGCACTATCACAATATTTGTTTGTACATTTCTGATACGAGGCCCTTTGGCTAGCAATAAAGGGCATTATAAGCCACACAAATTTCTTCGCAAACATGCACTTTGTTTTTCTCCTGTTTGCCAACAAACAGCACAATCATATTTCGTACAAACATACATTTTTCATTTTTGTTTTGCTTTCAATGAATGCTGACGACGCACAGTGGCGCCATTTGAGTTTTTTCGTTGCAAAAATCATATCTTTTGAACCGAATAAGATAATTGAACAGTTTAAACAGCATATGATAGATAACTGTTCAGCCTATGAAATGAGCGTTTGGAAAGGGTGCTACGCTTTGTAGGGGCCTACTTATGGGTTATCAAAGTTAAAATTAGTAGAAAAATCAATTTTATGGTAACTAAAAAAAATTATTTTTACATTTTTAGATTGTTTTTATTTTTTTTCTTAAGGGTTTTATGTTTTAAATTATTACCCAACAAATTAAAAAAAAAAATTATTTATTTTTTTAAATTTATTTTTTCAATTTTCTGTAAAATATTCATCACAATTCGTAAGAGAAGGTATATCTAAAAGACTAACAATTTCTAAACTATAATTATTTTGTAACTCTATTCGTGACTTCACATGCCGCAGGGAAGAAATAAGTGGATCGGAAGATGCTGCCAACATGTTGAAGAGGTCCTTATTTTGCCTTACCCTTGATGCTTTGAATGTGTTCTGCAATCTATATTTTTTATAAAATTTGTTAAGAGACTCCTGTGCTTCTTCAGAAAGCTCTCCAATTGGCAAAGGCTGGTACTCAATTATATCTTTGCCATGCGCCAATATTTTATGGACGGTCGGGGTCAACTTCTTCTGTGGATACATTTCTGCTAAAAGAGATGCAGTTTTCGACGCATATTCTCCATATTTTGTAGAATTGACATTTTCTTTGCAGTTTAAAACATCCAAGATCGTTCCCAATCTTTTCACGATTTGATTGTCAATTCCAATGATTCTAGTTACTGCCTCATCATTTTCAAAAAATCTCCTAGAAGTGTTTCCATCGTTTGAGTTACCGTATCCGTGCTTGGGACAGTCTACTTTTAGTCCAACTTGTTTCAAAAAAACCATCCTGTATTTGCTTCTTTCTGATCTTTTCCTTATCCTTTATTGATGTATTTTCATCGAAGTTTTCCTCCTCTTGTGGTAGGGTATATGCCAGTTTTAGCAAGAATTCCATACACCTTATTCTTGCGTGCAATGGTGACATTCCATATTCGTAAATCTCCTCATTTGTAGAATCGTTTAAATTACCAAAGTTCTTCTGACAAATAATAATATAAAATCGATAAAAAAAATATAAAAATAATACGAAAAAAGGGGTTTAGATAGGTTTTTGCTAAATTTTTACCTCCAATATAATTCTGTCTATGAAAACTAATTGAAATATATTATAATTAAGCAGAAAAAGATACTAATCTTAAACTCTTTACAACTAATTATATAAAATTGAGATGTAACATATTATATATGAAATAAATTGAATTGAATTGAAAAAAGTTCTTCTGACTCTTTTTGCAAATCGGGCATGACATTGTTGAGGTTGTTCCTGTCAGTTCGTTTACGACTTTTCCGTCAACCATGGTCAGGTGGAACTCGTAATTGCATTCAATATATTTTCCTTCTCCAATTTGCAGCTTTGTAGGCTTAATCTTGCTTATTTGTTCTTCAATGTCCTTCACCGTAGTCCTTATGAGTTCTGCCGATTCCCTTGCAAACTGAAACATTATTGGTCGGCAATAATGCACTGATGACGGACGTGGATTTTTCCAGTGTAGGGAATCATCCGATTTTAGCCGCAAAGGAACAACAGATGCCATAAACATATTTCCGTCCGATATTGTAGCGTCATCGAAAGATATCCTTTGCTTATAAACGCTTTGTCCGGATGATCCATCGCAGCCCCATTTGCTGATCAATGTCAACTTCTCAGGAAGAATTTTCACTTCCGTGAAAAACTTTGGTGTGGTTGACTTTCTAAACAGTTCAAATAATTTTAAATTGTTCAACGCCATGTTTTCAGTACTTAAATTGTTTAATGGTTTCAGTAATTGTTGCGCCAACTTTCAGGCGTAGACTAATCCAGGCGCTTATTTTGCAATATATAGGCTTATGCTACCATGCCTAAAAATTTACCTGTTCCCTGCATACATATGGATTTAGGCTAAATAATGCAATTTTGATATTATGCACGTGTCCAAATAAGATTTGTGCCTACCTGTAGGGACCATAAGTCAATATTGTTCCTGACCATTTGTACGCCAAAGTATTGTTTATGTGAGGTACGTACCTGCTAATTTCAATGAGTAGTTTTTTTCAAACTATTAGATCAAACTACTGTCAGTCAAAACATATAAGGGATGGACGCCATACAATTTCTGCAACCATGTCTTTTTAAACTTTTTTACCTCTAGAAGACAAACGGGCACGTACGGGCAGATAAAACCTTTTGAATTATGTAAAGAAATAATCAAAGAACAGGTTTTGCACGTATGGCAAATATAGAAAAATATAGTTTTTTTTTATTTTCCGTCAAAGTTGAAAAATAGTGAAAAAACGGATAGTTTTTAAATAGTGATTTACCAGGAGAAACACAAAGCAAACAGTTAATTTTTTTTTATCATTATACATTTAATAAATACATCAATCAATACAAATAAAAAATAAGGCGATTCGTTACCTATTTTTCGTGATATTACACCTGAAATCGCAACAAATTGACTAAAAATTGTGTGTTTTTTTGAAAACCGAAAGTCGGTCAGCTTTGAACGGTTATATCTTCTAAACTAAAAATGTGATATTATTAAGAGTGGCATATTTGAAATCGTTGAAAAGTTTCCTATAACATGGGTTTATTCAAAACTTCGTCGGCACTCATGAAAATTTTGATTTTTGCAACCTCGCTTGCTCTACGGGCGCCACTGTGCGACGATTGTACTGCGGCAATTTTGCTCGCTGTTTGTTTAAAACGCAGAAGAAATATACAAAAAGAAAAATAATTTATAGTAACGAGTTTTCTAAACAAAAAGCTGGTTTGGGGCAAACAATGCTTCTAAAAAATTAGAATTTAAGGCTGAAAATGATTTTATTGCTTCTTCTTCTACGTCTTTGCTCTGCAATGTTTTCGCTTAAATGATTACTTTTAGCACTAGACACCACAAGATGTTTAACAAATATCCAACATGTCTGCCAAATATTAAAAATGTTTAGGCCCTTATCATGTAAAACGCAGCGCAACGCCAAAGAATAATATTGAAAGCACAAACAATGTCATCCATATTTTGTAATTTTGTTGTTGCTTTCAACAGAAATTCATGTACCGTTTAAACATTTTCAACGCCACAAGCTATTCACCGTTTGAAATTTTAAAACGCATGTGCATTTCTGTAGAAAGCAACAACAAAATTACAAAATATTTATAACATTGTTTACGCTTACAATGGTATTCTTTGGCGTTGCGCTGCGTTTATATGATTAGGGCCTTAATATTTCTACAAACGTTGCACAGTGAAAGATTTAGCCATTCTAGGGAGACAAAATTAAATATCTTGGAAAAAATTAAACTAGACTTATGAATATTGGTACAAGGTGTTACTATGTACCATTGTCAAAAAATGAGCGAAATTGGATTACTGCCACTCCCACCTCCCATATAACTGCAAAAAGTTATATCTGATTTTATTCGCGTTGGATAATCAAAAAGTAAAAAGGCCGCGAGGCGAGTATGCATGAGAATGTTTAAAATAAATAATAAAGAGGTAGAAGTAATAATAAGTGTTTAATTTCTATTCATTGATTTTAAAATAAGAATATATTTCATATGTACATATAAATTAAAGTAAGAATAAAATGTTAAAGTTAATGGTGTTCTTCTGGTATTTCTGGAGATTGCAATAAATGTAGTACTTCAGTACTTCCACAAATATGGTTTACGGAACGGCCAAGCCATTCATTTTCCAGTGTTTTAAGCCATATATCAAACATTTCGTGGTATGTGGTATTATCACTCATTATTTGTTTCTTTTTTTTATCGGCAAATCTCGGCAGATAATTTTTTATGTGCCTTAAATTAGGTACGTTCGTTTAAAACTAATTTGGTTTTGAAGCGTTATGAAGAAAATAAATTATCGATTATAGAATTTAGTTTTTTTTTTCTTAACTTAACGAAAATATTAATTATTTAAATGAAATAGCACTAAAAGAATTTTCCAGTTCTAAAAATAAGTTCTCATTATATTAACAGCGAATAACTTGAGCTTCAAAACAAAAAAAGAATCGTTAAAAAATTCCATTCCAATAAAAAGTTACACGCTTTTAAAAATGAGCAATTTCATGTACATAAGTGTTTTTGTTGTTTTAAGTTCACTCAAAAATATTCAAGTTTAAAGTGACGTTATATTGTTATTGTTTACAAATTAGGCAAAGTTTTTTGCATTTTCTTAATTTATAACAAGCGCTCTTTCATATTTGATAAATATATTTACTCTAATTTAAACTAAAAAAAACGACTTTTGTCCAGCCAGATTAGCGAAATCTTACACTGTGTGTTGCTTCAAATGTGTGTCCAAACAGCAAACATCCCAATTAACAACACAAAATATTTATACAAAGGTAATATTTTGACATGTTTGCCAAGCAGTTTGTATGGTTTATTATGCCCTTAAGACTGTGAAAGTATGAAAACTTTATAAATTGTAATTTGACTTAGAATACACATTCGAATTTATATGAAAATTTATATTAAACAAAAATTATTATTTAATTTTTTTGAAAAAATATCCAAAAAAAAAAAAAAAATTCAACATATTAAAAAATAAAATAAAAAATAGTAAAATTGAAAGTGACAAAAGTATTTGTACATTTTGTATGCACGTATAAGACTTTCATGGCCTGCAGCCTTGTGGACATTGACCGTAGTAAGTTTTTTTTCCTTTCAGGCCTTCCCCAAAGCAATTTTGCATTCATTCTAGTTCCGAGCGTTCCTTTTACCAACTTAACGTTTTGAGAAATCCCAAATGTGCGCGACAGTGTTCTAATCAGTTGATTGCGTAGAGAAGTTAATTGCATTGGTGCATAATAAAGAAATCACTCCTTTACTGAACGTATCGTATGTTTGGGGTGATTATCCTGTTGAAATACCCAATGTTCGCCAAAAACCAAAACATCTTCGAAATCCATTAAATTACCTTTTAATATTTGCTTATGTTGATGTTGATCCATAAAACCACAAACTTCCACAGTCGTGGAAATGTTAGGTACGCTCTTGGCGATCGTTGTGTATTTCAACAAGATAATGACCCAAAACATACGGCATTTTCAGTAAAGGAGTAGTTGCTTTATTACGCTTAACTCTGAAATTGCTTTAGGGAAAGCGTGGAAAGAAATATCTCCAGATTGTATAACTAAGACTACAGGCTATGATTGATACGGACGGAGGTCCAACTAATTGCTGCTTTTAAGAAAAATAAAAAAGTCTTATATGTGAACACAAAATGTACAAATACTTTTGTCTCTACACAGAAAAAAGTTTTTTATCAATTAAAAAAATGGTTTAAAAAGTATTTAAATTTAATAAATGTGATAATTGAATCAATAATTTTTTTAGTTCAAAGAAAATTGAAATTGATTTTATTAATATTAAAGTTGTTTTGAAATAAATTTTTAACTAAAATATTAATTAAATATCAAAAAATATTTATTGATTTTTTCGTTTAAAATAAAATAATTTAGGCTTGTAGAATTGTTGTTGGGAATTGTCAATATTTAATTAAATAAATTAACACATTGTTTGAAATGGCTAAGTTTTTTGATCACTTTTTTAATTAAAATAAAAAATATCATTAATTGAAAAATTTTTTCAAAATTTTAAAATTTTTAGTTATCAATATAATCATTATGGTAATAGTTGCAAAATCAAAAACCTGTTTGCTTGATATTATGAATTTTGTATAAATTTGCTGATTAGAGACAATTTTTAATTATTTCTGCGTATGAATTTTATTTTTTTAGTTTTTTTTTATTTTTTGAATTTTTAAATCTTTTTTTTATAGAAAAAATAATTTTTGTTAAACAAAATATCATTTCATTTAATTTTTCATATAATTTAAAGAATAAGTGCAATATATACGATCTACGAATAATTATATCCTTAAGTGTAAATGAAATCGAATGTGCCACTTTTCGTTGTACTATCTCGTTCTTTGTGGCCGCTATCGTGACGCAATCCCTAATCAAATGTAACATTTAAAATGCCGATATACATACATATATTGAATTATTGACCGATTTGAGCCATTTTGAATACCAAGTAAATATTTCTTGTATGTGAAAAGTATTCTGGATAATTGAATTTTTGATATCGAAAGACGGAAATTGTGCCAAAAATGTTTTTTTGGGAGAAATTTTTATAGAAGTTGGTAAAATAGTGGACCGATTTGGCCCATTATTAACACCAAATATATGTCATACATAAAAAGATTTTTCTAATATTTGTTACCTTATCTCATTTCGTATCGTCGCTATTGCTTTTAAAATATCTAGTTCAAGACTGCCCAAAGCGGTTTATTATTTTAACGCTTTTGTTTAAGTCAGCTTTTTAACGTTTTAGCTTTTAGTATTGAGTGTAGAGGGAAATACATACACAATTGATACGGGGCTCTGTTTTAAATCAGCATCTCATTGTTATTAAATTACACTGGCCTGCAAAAAAATTCACATCCGTTTTCAGCTTTTTCTATCGGGCTTTTTTATGGGAGTTTTTAATGGGCTTAAATAACGAGTCGCCCAAAATAAGTCGGTTTTTCTTAAATCTTGGGAAAGATTTATTCGATTTTGATAAAAAGACAAACAAATGGTTTCCTTTTAGTCATCTCAAGAATAGTTTTTTTATATTTTCAACACTTTTTCAAAAATTAGTGATGGTACAATTTTTTTTTAATGCAAAATGAATGCTTTTTTTTTGTTTTCAGAAATTCATAAAAACAATTATAAAGGCGAACATTTTAACTGTTAACAAATTAAAAAAATAATAACGTGTTTTGTGGTTGAGCTTTCAAAAATCTAGACAAAACAAATTTCTTAACAAATATTTATTGGGAATTATTTCTTTTCATAAGCAACTTTATTATATTCAAAATATTTTATTTTTTCGAATTTATTCTATGAGTTAAATTTCAGTTATGTATTTTATAAAGCTTTTCGTAATAGATAATAGTCTAGTAGTGTATAAAAGTCATTCCTAAAAAATTTAAGGTAAAGAACTATTACAAAAAGCTTTATAAAATACGTAAATGAAATTTAACTCATAGAATAAATTCGAAAAAATAATAAATGTTCAAAACAAACTTCTTTTGTTTCTGGACGCGCCCTGCAAGCAACAGTACAGAGGACTGTTTGTATAAAATAAATTTGTATGCTTTCTTTTTTTGTGTTTCATAAGGATTGGCCAACAATTCTCCGCCAGGGATCCAGAGTTGATCAGGTCGTCCAAATAACCGCTTCCAAAATTCACTCTTAACTCATAAACGGAATATTGGATCAAAAGTTACTCTTACCTCTACTTCACCGACTATTCTTTTATAAGCACCAACAAAAATAAATGTTAAATTTTCATCACTGCGCTGTACCTGATGCTCAAAGAAATGTAAAACACGCATTAAAAAAACACGCAAAGAAAAAACATGGTTGAAACAATCACAATCGCAAACTATCATTAATGTTTGTGGCTATGATTGTGTCAAACACGTCTTCAGTAACAATATATGTTCAGACATGTTTATAGCTTATTATTGTCTCAAAAATATTATTATGTTTAAAAGAAAAACACAAATGATCTTCCTAACCATGTATTTATTTTTCCCAATACCATGCAAAATGTCTATTTGAACAATAAAACCAATAAAAAAATCAATTTGAAAAATTTCATGTTTTAATAAAATTACAACATACAACATAAATTAAGCTTATAATAATAAATAAAATGCAATACATACATATATATATATATATATGTATATATACTAATAGCTTTACCTGTTTCAATAAACGTATGATAATTAATTTTGCAATCATGCAACCCCTTTTTCTCCCGAAAAACTTTTAATTATTTTGTAGTCATTCATGTTTCCCGATTAACTGACTCTCGCAGACTGAAAATGATGTGGAAGACGATTTTATTTGCTTTTTAAAAAGACACTGTTTGTTTTGACAATAAATGTTTGCTCATTTAGAGAATGTGTTTTAAAGCGAACAAAAATTATAGTATCAAACATATCTTTTGTGTACAGCTAATATTATGATTTTATAGTTGTATAGTTGAAAATATATACATTATAGTAGCAAATATTTCACCTAATTTAATATGTTTAGCTAGATCATGGTAACTTTTTAGGTCTAAAACACCATATAATATTATTATAGTGAATTAAAAAATGTTAAGGGGAAAAAATATTTTTTCAAGTCAAATAAGGATTACAATAAGTTTATTACGGTAAACATATTAGGCAAATATGAATAAAAATGGTCGCAGTGACCGTTCATTAATCATGTTTTTTCTCTGCGTGAATGACTAGTGCATATTGTGTTCCAAAATGTTACCAAACTGAGCGACAAATAGGCATTGGCCTCAGCTAATTTGTATGAGCATCACTAACTAATCACAGATGCTCATCAGATGAAGCGCCGTGATGCATTTCCGCACAGGCCCTATAGTACCTACTATGTAAAGGGTGGTTTAAGGACCGATGTTTATCTTGAATAAAACACAAATTATTTAGGAAATGATTGTCATTTCCTTTTATTATGATAATAATGGTATGGTTCAATTATGTATGGAACAAAATATCGGTCAAATGGCCGCCGCGACCTCATCGGCACACCTTCATCCAATGGTCCAAATTTTCGATGACGCTGGGGCATAATTGTTCTATGGGTTCTATGCCGTTAATGTGCCGAATTATCTCATTCTTTAGCTCTTGAATTGTTGCTGGCTTAACGACGTATACCTTTTCTTTCAAATTACCCCAAGGAAAGAAGTCCAACAGTGTCAAATCACATGATCTTGGCGGCCAATTAACATCGCCACAAAGTGAGAGAACACGGCCATTGAATTTGTCGCGCAAAAGAGCCATTGTTTCGCTAGCTGTGTGGCAAGTTGACGACCTGTCGACCACATCCATATCTTCTAATTCGGGCCATAAAAAGTTCCTTATCATCTCACGATAGCACACCATTCACAGTAACTGCCAGACCGGCCTCATTTTAGAAAAAATACGGCCCGATGTTGCCGCCAGTGCATGAACCGCACCAAACAGTCACTCTTTGTGGGTGCATTGGTTTTTCGACAATCACCCTTGTATTATCATTCGCCCAAATGCGGCAATTCTGCTTATTGACGAATCCACTGAGGTGAAAGTGTTAATTAAATTGACCGAAAAAGTGCACCATATGCATTTCGATTTGAACGCCCATTTTCATAATAAGCCTGAATAACTTTGTTCGATTGTGTATCTTTCCATGGTTCAAATTGAGTTAGTCTGAAACTGAGAAATGTCAAATGAAATTAAGAAAAAAACTTGACGTTTAGGTGTGGTTCACTTTTAAGCCCTTAAAATTTAACCACCCTTTACTATAGATTCGGCTCGGCCGAATAAAGTCATCCATTTTGTTTTATTTGCTCTTTAAGAATTCTATTAAATTCTAGCTAAATTAAACATTTTCTATAGCATATCACAAGGAGTTTTCCTTTTGTTTTTGAATGCAATAAATATTTGGCTTATTAAACATTGCATTCCATTCATTATTGTCTGCTTTACTTCAATGCTTTGTGATGCTTTAAATTAATTTTGCATAAAACCAATTTTATTTTTGATAAAAGGGTTTTAATTCCTGCAGTGAATTTTCTTGAAATGAACAAAAATCATATTAAAAGTGTTGTCATAGTGCCAACCCGTCTCAGTTGGAGGACAAGAATTTTTGCAATACCATTATTTGTCTTCTATAGAGTAGATTTAACTTTACAAAAATATAATCAAAGAAAAGATAGTGCAAGTTAGTGTTTAAAACATTTAGAAATATTTGTGATATGAATTTAATTAAAAATATCGACAACATAAATAATAAATAACAAATTATTTGATTACTAGGGTGATAATTTACCCATCCCTTTAACTTGCATAGAAAGTTTTTTATATAAAATTTTTAAAATTAAAATATTTTTTTAAGATATTTTTAAAATTAAAGTATTTTTTAAATAAATTATGGTTAATAATCAGGCTCGAGGTCTGTGTTTAAAATATTTTATTTATTAATTTTATTCAATATTTCGCCTACCATCGGTAAGCATCATCAGGAAATCTATACAAAAATAATAATAATAATACAAATAAATTTATTTTATCACTGTAACAATACAAGCATAACACGACAAAAACTTACAAAACAATGAGTAACAATAATCAAACAATTATCACTTTAACGTTTAACATTTAATATTGCACTGACTGATCTAATTATTTTTATTTATTATGTACGTATAACTCTTGGACAAATTTTCCATATCGGTTCGGTAGTTTATTCTCTTTTCTTGTTCGACTTTGTTTATGTGTAACATTTCCAATGTAAATCTTCGTTTATATATTTCCTCTCGTTGTAATATTTGTACGTTGTCAAAATCTGGTGTATGTCCTCTCATTGCACAGTGGGCCGCAAGTGCTGTTTTTTGTGTCGATGAATTATCCCTACATCTAATATCGGATCTGTGTCCTGCTAATCTAGTTTTAAGCTTGTTTTTTGTAGTCCCAACATATACTTGATTGCATATGTTAGTGTTGTCACCCAAGCATTTTATTTTGTAGATAAGGTTTGATTTATCCATGTCGTCAATCTTACTTTTTGTATTTGAAAAAAGTTGTCTAAGAGTGTTATTTGTTTTTGGAGCTATTTTATATTTTTCTTTGTTATAAATTCCAGAATTCTGATATGCTAAATTATGGGCCGAACATTAGTTTTATGGTATTATTTCTAGTCATGTAAAACTTAGGTTAGGTTAGGTTAAGAAGGGTTATGCGCACAAGGGCGCACATCCACTCGGAGACCAATAAAGTCCATTGTGAATCCCTTCAGTACAGGAGAAAAGAGGAAAAGAAGAGAAAATGAGAAGTAAAGAAGAAAAGTGGAAAATAGAAATACCGCGTTGGAAAAATACCCCCTATGGTCCCCCAACAGAAACAGCCCTCTTATTTCCCTGACAAACCCCAGTAGTTCGGTTGAATTACATCCAGCGATACACCCCAGTTCATCGTGAAATCTAGCCCCTAGCCCTTTCTGCCTTGGGCCCTGCATCCTAGGACAGTGCCACAGTACATGCTCAACCGTCTCTAGTTCCTCAGCATCCCCGCACAACCTGCAGAAGCACGGTATCGCAATGTCCCATTTACCCATAAAAGCCCTTACAGAACAATGGCTCGTCAGGAACCCTATAAGTGTCCTGAGACTTCTCCTATTCAGTCCTAATATTACCCTGGTTGGCCCTGCGTATAATTCGGGCCGTTAGGCCCTCGACACCCTGCAATCCGTTCTATCCCTCCAGGACCGGTAAAACTTAATTGAACCTAATTTCAATTAAATATTTTAGTTCGCCTGGTCTGTGGTGGTTTTATATTGGGCCTATGGTAAATTATAATTTACATATTAGAGTTCTTATTCATATAAGAGTTCGTGGTGCTAAATATTATCTAAATCTCAACCTCTACATATATGAATTTTGTTCGTCTTTAAGCGATTTTTGAGAGGGAGTTTTTATAGGACCTACCGCGAGAAATTTTTGTTATGACATAGTTGCTGCTATAACAGTTATCGTCGACAAATTTTATATTAATACCAACATTTAAAAGGAAGTTACGGAATTTTCAGAGATTTTCGGGAGTCGTATTTGTATGACAAATATGGTCAAATATGAACCGATTTTAAAAACATTCATTAAGTCGCTTTATGCCTTACTAGAAATATAACTTCACTGCCAACATAGCCAGTTAGTTTGTGGACACAAATACCATTTCGGAAAGAAATTTGTATGGGACCATATGAGATGATGGAGTGTCCCCTGCCATTTTCAAAAAGCTTCGTCCTTATGACAAATGAAAGTTATGTACAAAATTTTATCTAATTTTGTTTTCCCCACAAGGTCACATCGACAGGCAATCAGCCAACTAGCCAGAAAAACATCGTTAGATCGTTTTAGAAAGAAAGACTTTGAGTCGATCTATAAAACAAAAGGTGGGACTAGAACAAATATTTTTATGTGTTACACACATCAGCACAAACGCAGTTGCTTATCATTAATATATTCCATTGATTTCAACGTACAAAAGTAATTTATTCAAAGTATCCAATACGAAAACACGAAGCATAAGAAAGCATGCACACGCAGAAAAAAAATATGGTTGGGCATAGTTACGGCAACTACACTGTCTATTGTAACAATATATTGTTGTCGTACACAAAATATTGCTATTTTTATTTAATATCAACAATATTATAGTTACTGTAAACATGTCAATGTTTATCGCAATTATACATTTGAGTATGATTCACTGAAAAATAATCATTTTTATAACAACAAAATAATGATAATTTTAAAAACATACTATATTCCTCACAACAATTTAATGATATTTAATAACCATAACATGATCATTTTCTATACGTGCACTCATCATATTTTTAAGATGCAAACAAAATATCTTTACTCTAACAATCTTTTGTTATAGCCATTTGAAAAATAATTTTGCATCAGTTGTGTCGTTTGTTTTACACATGACTGTCGAAATATTTTTTTATGCAGTGGTTAAACAATTTAAAAAAAAGTTACCCATTAAAAAAACTAAGTTTTAGGAAATTAAAAAATAAAGAAATTGTAGGTACATCAAAATAAAATTGTAAGGTGTCACAAAATAAAATAACAATGCTAAAAAACTTTTAATATTCTTTGAAAATGGGGCAAAATTATTGACCATTGTCTTGTGTTATTTTAGAAAAAATTAATGAAAATTCTATAAAATAATTTATAAATAATTGCGACCTACGACAAAAAAAAAGGTTAAAAATATTATGTTTAAAGTTGTATCATATTATGATGTGAAATAGCTGTAACAGTATATTAAAAATATTTTTCGGTTTTAGATTTAATCTACATATTATTATGATAAACATGATAATAATATGATAACTTCTTAACTTATTATGCTTAACATGATAATAACATAATTACTTGTTAACTTATTATTATAAACATGATAATAATATGATTACATTTAATTATAAAAGGATGTAATAATCACAAATTAGGATTAAGGAAAAAATATTATGATGTAATATTACGAAAATATTTGGTCATAATATGATTCAATAACAATCGCAATATATTGACTACAATCAGGAATCTTATCATAATATGTTGCTCTTAGAATATGTTTACCACAACCATGTTTGTTCTTTGCGTACACATGTGAAATCCTGCTGACCAAATAATTGAACACCAAAACCAAAAACCTATGATATTAAGGAAGTAGTCTGTATTTCTTGGGACGAAAAGGGTTTCATATGTTATGACCTACACTGAACACAATTACCTGATTTAAACGCCCGAAAAACTCGACTATAAAATGAAGTCGTCATATGAGGTTAAGGTGAGGTTTAATTTATGATGTAAAACAAAACACATTAATATTAAAGTGAACTTACAATTTTTACTATCGGCTGGTACCGATACACCTAAACCTCCGAGTCTGGATACTGTGTCCCTGCAAGCCGAAACCGTTTTCACCAAAACAAGTAAAAAATTTGTTTTTAAAAGTTTATTAAAAACGATATGTTTATATTATATTAAAAAAAAAAAAAATAATTTATAAATAATTGCGACCTACGACAAAAAAAAAGGTTAAAAATATTATGTTTAAAGTTGTATCATATTATGATGTGAAATAGCTGTAACAGTATATTAAAAATATTTTTCGGTTTTAGATTTAATCTACATATTATTATGATAAACATGATAATAATATGATAACTTCTTAACTTATTATGCTTAACATGATAATAACATAATTACTTGTTAACTTATTATTATAAACATGATAATAATATGATTACATTTAATTATAAAAGGATGTAATAATCACAAATTAGGATTAAGGAAAAAATATTATGATGTAATATTACGAAAATATTTGGTCATAATATGATTCAATAACAATCGCAATATATTGACTACAATCAGGAATCTTATCATAATATGTTGCTCTTAGAATATGTTTACCACAACCATGTTTGTTCTTTGCGTACACATGTGAAATCCTGCTGACCAAATAATTGAACACCAAAACCAAAAACCTATGATATTAAGGAAGTAGTCTGTATTTCTTGGGACGAAAAGGGTTTCATATGTTATGACCTACACTGAACACAATTACCTGATTTAAACGCCCGAAAAACTCGACTATAAAATGAAGTCGTCATATGAGGTTAAGGTGAGGTTTAATTTATGATGTAAAACAAAACACATTAATATTAAAGTGAACTTACAATTTTTACTATCGGCTGGTACCGATACACCTAAACCTCCGAGTCTGGATACTGTGTCCCTGCAAGCCGAAACCGTTTTCACCAAAACAAGTAAAAAATTTGTTTTTAAAAGTTTATTAAAAACGATATGTTTATATTATATTAAAAAAAAAAACTCAACAAAAAGGTAAAAAAAAAAATATTAGATCAGTTCAATATAAATTAATCTTTTTAAATAACGTTTTGGCTATAAAAATAATTTTATTTATTTTTAATGTTTTTTTTATTTGAAACAATTTATTTGATTACATCATACTAAATTGGTTAACCAATTTTTCGACCAATAAAACATATGCAATTGTTAACAAAATTTTGGAAGAAGGAATATGCTTCACTAATTTTAAAATTAAGTTATGAATTTTAGTCGAAATTTTTTGGTTTTAATCTAAAGATACATATACATATACATATAATTATTCATCATTCTGGTTTAAGTTGATAAAAGCTAATTTTTTTATTTAAATTATTTTTATTTAGAAAGGAATTTTGAAGCTTATAACAATGGAAAGACAAAACGAATTTTGGCTGCACATACATACATACATATGTACCTTTAGTCGTAAATGCGCTACTGCCACAATATTTGAAAATTAAATTTTTGATGCAGTTCAATAGAGTAAACAAAAATACATCGTTTGCAGAAAAAATACAAATATTTTTTTCTAGTTCTTGTTTTGCAACGATATGTTAAAGTTTTAAGTTCAAAAATGCTAAAGAAAAAGCGCTAGGGCCCATTAAAATGTGAAAATTTCAAAAAAAAATTTGTTTATAGTAAACAATGAAATAAATAAAATAATTTTATGGTATATTTTATTTTTGTAAATTGACATACTAAAATGTACATTAAAAGTATAAAATATATATGTAATAGAAAAGGTGATAAATCATAAAAAGCTACGTAACACATAAATGTACTATTTTTAATTGGTTTGTAAGCCAATAAAGAGTCGGCAATGAAGCAAAACTGGATTTACAGACTTAAAATATATTCAGAACTAAAGACCTTAGAAAGTTTTTTCTCTCTCCTATAAAATTTATAGATTGGACTTCATCCTTTTCGACTGAGGTACATTATATTAAAAAAAAAAAAAAAATTACGGACTCACCATTGTTTCACTCATTTTTATATATGTATTTTTGTATATCAAAGAACTTTTCTTATTAATGCACTTGAAATTTGACAGTTATATAATTCTGCTTTAGTGAACTTTTACTAGACCAATACATATATTCATATGTATGTATATATGGAAAGGTAGAATGGCAATGCATATAAAATTCAAATTCAAAGCCTACTATGATGAAAATATGATACGAAAAGCGGTTATGTTCAAATGTATATAATAAATAATTATCATAACACAAATAAAAATATTGCATATACTAAGGCTTATTAATAATTCAAACGCTCGCATTTTCAAGCCAAACGTTTTTTTTTCGGATATATGTACATAGATGGCACTTGCTGGGATTGAATGTAGAATAATATGTATTTAAATACAGTAAACTAGATGTTTAATTGGAAATATATAATAAATAACTATTAGTATAAATACTTGGATACTTATTGAAATTTTGATTAGAGATTCACTAAAAAACAAAAAAAAAACTTGAGGGAATTTCCAAAAATTTTGTACATTCGGAAATTTGTGTATTATCGAAATAGGCAAAAAATATTTTTATAATTTAGGGGGGGGAATTTCCGTTTTTCACCCCCCCCCCCCTGAATCCGCGCCTGTCATACTCAGAACATGAATATGAACAACCTACAAAGAAAATAAGGTCTTCAGAACCACAAGCTTTCAACTTCAACGAGGATGGATAGTGACAATTATTGAAAATGTTCTAAATTTTGTTTCCATGCATAGATAACATATAAAAATCATCAATGCTTTTTATAAAGGATTTTTTATGAATTAAAAATAAAAAATTTAAATTTTTTGCGCAAAAAATATTTTTTTTAAAGGAACTGTAATTTTAATAAATTAAATTTAATTTAATTTTAAATAAAATTTGTTTCAGCTTCGGACTTGTGGTTCTCAAGTTATGACAAAAAAAAGAGCCTTAAACGTGACAAATTCCCTTATACGATACTTACTAACTTCAAATTAATTTTTAAATTATTATTAGATGTACCTTGACCAAACTAATGATGCAGAAGTTCTTCTTTTTGGGTCTACTTTCATAAACAATTATCAGAATTGAGTCCCGAAATCATGTGTTGTACTGTGTTATATCACTGCTGGAACTGTTTCGATACGTTCTTGCAACACATTATCTTTATCCATATCGATACCTCAATGCAATAGAGTCACATTGCAGAAAAGGTGAAGGCGAAAAGATCTCAATTGTTTTATTTTTATTTTTAATAAGCCAAATGCATTATTTTCTTTAGAGTTATTTGAGCAAAGGCCTTATGAACATATTAAATTAAGCAAATCAACAAAAGTGTAAGATTTTATACAAGTTTTTGTGTATCACTAACACAATATTGACAAATTTTGCATTATGACTCTATTGGATTTATATATTAGATAAGATTACCTTACAACCAAAAGGTTTCAATTATTATCAAAAGTTATTTTTTGGAATACAAATTTTATTATTAATATGATTTCTCTATGATGTGTTAAATTCCCAATTTTTGTTTTGGATAAAACCACTGAAATTTATTGTTAAGGGAAAGCTTTCTATGTGCATTTCACTGCTTGTTTAGGCCTGCTCGTCGGGAAACTTTTTCCAAGGACTTTAGAAAAGCTTATAGTAATATATTAATACAAATAAGACTGTAAAGCGCATACGAATTTTAAGCACTCAGGTTCAATTATTTTATTTATTTGGAAAACATCTTCTTTACTCGCAAAACCCACGATGGCATTCTGGCATTAGTTTTTTTGAAAAAGCTTCTTCAATATTTCCCAATAATCCCGCAATCGACTCCTGCGAAAGCGGGAATTGAAAAGAATTGAAAATCAAGGTAATTCCAGAGACGGGATATATAGGGAACAAATTATACTCCGAATCTACTTAATTAAAATGACACCCTTCACCTAATGTTGTAAGTATGTAATAAGTTGGGAGTGAAGTTCTGTGGCTAGCTAAATAGACCATAGAGCTTTCCAGCTCCTTAAGTAGGCCGCCACAACTAAAGCGTTTTATTAGGTTTAGACTATTGCATATAGAATTCGTGGTAGCTGAATAAAAGTTCTTGATCTTTATTCTCCAAGTTTTACATCTACATTATTTTTTTTATTTTTTTTTAAATATCACGCTTACCATTTCAAACTTAATCCGATTTATCATTATGTATGATGATGGTGACAGTGGTGGCATCAGTGATTAATTTGACGACATTCATGGGCATGCATGATAAAATTTACATGCTGTATATAATGTGTGACCTACATTTTTCTTCATCTTTTTCACATTTTCATATTTTTATCGTTAAAATTCTTGTTTTTATTCTTTTATTCTTTTCGGAACATTTTTGCATAAAAACTAATAAAAACTAATTTTTAAAAATGGAGGCTTGGACTAAAGTTACAAGTTAATTTGCTTCTAGATTAAGTCGTTGTTGCTACTGCTGTATGAGTGTATTTTACGACTGCGCCATTTATTTGCCTAAGTTTTCCAGCTAGTGCTCGCCGCATTGAGGTGGTTATTGCCACCCAATTAAGGCATTAGGCAGCTCAATGCCATTAATTAAAAATAGACAAACCCCGGAAGTGAACGACAAAATCTAAAAAAAAAAAAATATGGCAACTACAACAACATCTTTCACCGTGTGCTTACCCCGGCACCCTTTACCAGTATTGTTGAGTTGGCTGACATTACAACAACTCCGACCCTCCCAATAGAAATCCGTCTGAACTTCGTCTTGACGATCTTAATAATAATTTGCATCGTCCCAAAATTTACCGTTTTCTTTACCATTATTTTTCAAAAGTCCGTAAACTTTCGCCACATTTTTTTAAGAAAGTTAGAGTAATTATAAAAATCAATTTCTTTTTACAAAAAGATACTTATTCTACAACACGCCAAGAATTTTAAAAAAAAGCTAATTTTACACGACTTTCTTCAGAAAAAGCCATACTTTTACAAAAAGTCTTATTTTTTCGCTTAAAGCTTTTTAAAAAATTTTATTTATTAGTTGTACCACATGGCGTATGCATGTTAATAAATTGGAATTAAATAATACTCATACGTAGCCAAGTAACTTGACAGTTGGGCTAACTTCCAAAACGTCAATTGCTTTGTATTCGAACAGAGTGTATTGCTTCATAACGCCGCAGTACAAAACATATACAATGCAAACCCTTCCAAAACATATCGGTTAAGTATTAGTAACGCAGAAAAACAGCAATCAGGGCATCTGTTTTGAAATTGATGCTTTGTGGCTTTTAACATTTCATTTGCAAACACTAAATGTTTATTTTTAATATTATCCATTGCATCACTTACATTTCAAAACGTTTAAATTAACAAAACACATGGTTGCATTGTTTCGGCACTTTGTACATGAACATGGTTAAAATACAGTAGTAAAACTGTATAAAAACTTTATATTGGTACGTTTTGGAAGTCAGCCATGTTTTCGTTGCAGATTTTTCATAAAAAAAAGATAACAAATAGGTACACTAGGGCGAATCGATTAAAAAAATCGTCCAAGTGACAAGGGTGGGTCGGCAATTCAAAGTTAGTGGGGGTCGGTCACTCGATTGGGGCACTTTAAATGGGCCAAAGTGGGATTTTCCAAAATTTGACCTTTGGGTCAAAATAAGGAATGTCCGAATTCAATTTTGATTACTAGAATACAATTTTCTTTCTCACTTGGGCGATTTTTTTGGGTCCCTACAATTCCACCCTAATATATATGTATATATATACATATTTATATCTAAATCCTGTCCAGTCGAATACTTCTGGGTGAAAAATGGCAGAATACCTGAACCCTGGGATGGGTGGTGTTGTGCTGCAAGGTGCCTGATGATTGTGGTGACGGTTCCCACGATGGATGTTAATTATAAGTTTCTTCAAAATTTCGATATTTTAATCAGGCTTAAGTTCATCGAATTTAATTTTCATTAAATTACTTTTATGAAGAAAAGAATTTTACAACATGAAATGAATAAAAATTTATTGATAATTTTTCATTCTTGACTGAGATGGGAACTAAACCTAGGTTTTCACGGACAGGTTGCCCTGACTAGTTTCGATTGTAATCACACAATCTCTTCAGAGGGGTTTGTCGTTTAACACTCATGGCCATTGACGACGGATGACGTCAATAGTCAAACATCAATCTTTAAACCAAATGGGTTTTACCTTGGTAGATCGAAATTTGCTTTTGAATGAATGATTACCTATTTTAATTGATTTACATGTTCTGATTTTCGTACTTTTTTTCATTAAAATAGATAATCATTAATTCAAAAGCAAATTTTTATTCAAAAAATTTTAATTAATCAACTCGATTAATTAAACGGGGGCTTGATTGCATCGGTCAATAATCGTTTCATTATGAAATTGATCGGTAAACCGATTAATGAAGATTTATTTAAAAATTAAGTGTATTCAATAAATAAAATTGCAATAAAATGTAAGACAATTGTATAAGTTATTTCAATAGATTAATTTCTTATTATTGTGAGATAAATCTATTCAAATACAACACTTTCATTTTAATACTTTTCCGTTCTTGGTTTATCGCCATAGCGTTCTTTATTTGAGTATCAACTTAAATCTAATGTCTTAACAATATATATATATATAACAACTATTTATATTTCTAAAAATCATTCTTAAAATTACTCAGTGCTGTCGCAGCGATAGAGTGTGACCCAATCTCACTAATTGGTGACGAGTGCATTCTGCTATGTCAGTGTGTCATGTACACAAACATATTTTCTTTATTCTTTATTCTTAAAATAATCTTAGAAAAATAATTTGGTTTAAATGTATAGGATTTAAGCGATTCTGTTTATTAGTTATGATTAAACTTGACTTGGAAAAAATTCTTTCATTTATCGTAGATGTTGGAGAAATCGAATGCAACCCAAATTACAGAATATATAATTTCATAGTCCCTTTTCTGGAAATCTCTAAATGTATAAAATCTTCCATTATGCCATTAGAGGCCTGTTTAATTACTACAAAAAATTTAAAATTTTGTTAAATCGGTTAATCGGTCAATCGACTGAAATTAACCGGTTTAATCGTTAATGGAAAATAGCCAATTTTAGATTAACCGATCAGTTAATCGGGTAGTAATTACCGATTAACGGTTATATTATATTTTTTTCTGTTTTTTATGTGCAGTATTTTTACTCAAAAAAATATTTTTTCTTAATTTGCAGGTAAAAAAAGAAATAGAAAAAACTAATCGTGACACTGATTGTTAAAAATAAGTTTTTTTCAATGTTAATAA
Source organism: Pollenia amentaria (assembly GCA_943735925.1). NCBI lineage: Eukaryota > Metazoa > Arthropoda > Insecta > Diptera > Polleniidae > Pollenia > Pollenia amentaria. Next base: position 176,266,399 of record OX031007.1, on the reverse strand, counting down.
ATATTTTTGTATGAATCGCAAAATTTCAAACATTCATAATAAATAATCTGTTTCATAATCTCATGGTGTTTTTTCCAAGCATTATTTATTTAAAATACACCAATATAATGAATTGCCTCAGCGTCCAAGTGACGCTGAGCTGGCAAAATATTAAAGTATTTAACTTTTAACAATTAAATGAAATTAAATATATATGTATGTCAAAAGAGAAAAAAGAAAGTAAATAAATTAAATTATATATATAAAAAATAAACAAAAAAAATAAAATTTTTTAACTTTACAAAAATTTTATGAGAAGTTTTTCCAAATAACGAAGCAAATAGCTTTTCACTTTATTTTTAAAGACAGAAATTCTTTCAACATTTCTTATATCTAGAGGGAGATTATTAAACTCAAAACTACCCATATATTCAACGCATTGTGTTGTAGCATTCAACCGACATATTGCTGTCCTAAGATTCATGTTATTTTTGGTGTTAAATCTTGTTTGGTTCCGTTGGTGGCCAATATTATGTATAGAACTAAAAACGTAAAGAAGTAACTGTTACTTATAGAGTTCGTTTGCGGGTAAAATTATTATGGAAATATTCTTATACAGTGATATTGTAGAATACGTTAAGGGCAAATTGTAAACAGCTTTTAAAGCTTTATTTTGAGCCCTTTGTAGTGATTTTAGTTAATTACTTTCTCTACTTGCTTATACCATAGGCAAATAATTTAGGTGAAATTGTATTAGAAATTGATATATCCCGTATTCACAAAACCTCTTGTATCGATTGTATGTTGTATAAAAAAACAATAGTGAACGATGAATTTAATTACAACATACAATCGATACAACGCTACAAGGGGTTTTGTGAATACGACAATAGTATCAGTTTCGTTTGCTTATTAAACCTATTTGTAAACTTGTAAATCAATCCCAGAGCACTTACTAATTTACTTTTAAGATTTTGAATATGTAGATTTCATGACAGATTATTTTGAAAATAACTTCAAGATATTTCATTGAATCGCTTTAAAAAATTTTTCTTCCACCAACAAAAATGCTAAAGTTTCTACTGTGTATTAAATACTAGGGTATTCATTCGGTTAACCGATTAATTAATACCCGGCTAACTGATCGGTTAATTTAAAATTGGCTATTTTCGATTAAACCGGTTAATTTCAGTAGAATTATAACATATTATTTTATGTCACTTAATTATTTGTTTCGTCTCATACAAAAGGTATGTGTTGAGAAAAACTTTTTCATACAAACAAAGAAGGCGTTCAGTGATCTTCATTTTTAATAAGTGTTTGCTGTCACCAGCTTTTTGTTTCACGTACTTTTTATATGTATTTGTTTTGTTATTTCTCAATAGGAAAAAGGAGTGCGGATGCGTTCTTAAAGGCCTGTATACTCCTTCTTTTGGATGTACAAGGCCTGCTCGGTTCATTCCCTACTAAAATCTGTTTTACATACGTTGTCATTGCGGAGTAGGCCTTCTGCTCTCACTTCTTTCGCCAGAGCTTCCGAAAGGCATTCAAATTAATGGTTCTTTGAAGGCTTTCCAGATAATGGTGATTTTATAACGAGATCTGAATTCTTTGGCTTTTGCATTGGCAAAACAAAAAATTGTGTTTCTTCTCTTTTCCCTTCTCAAAGAAGGGAATGTGTATCTTATATTTTATACGGAAGAGCCGATGCCTTCTATGATGCATTCTTCAGCAGTTAAATCAGAATGGTAATTGAATAAAAAAATTTATAAGCAGGCCTTCAATAAGGCCTTAAGTAAGAAGGTGTTCTGAGTTTTCCCGCTGCGTTGTTTCTCCTCCTATCTTTTTATATAAATCTTTTAACAGAGTTTACCGAAGAAACTAGAAAGGTTAAAGTCAAAGTTGTTTTTGGGAATAAAATTGTTTATTAAAATATTTTGTTTGTTGTGCTTAATTTCCTTTTTTTTAATAATTGATAAAAAAATACTGAAATTTATTGTTGGAGGATAAGCTCTTCCGATGCGCATTTCACTGGTTGCTTAGGCCAGATCTTCAGGAAACGTTCTCCTAAATAATTTTATAAAAAGCCAAAGCTGTCAGCATACAAGCCTACAGAGGGAATGAGAATTACTTACATACACTCAAAAAGTCTTATTTGCAACGATATCAAAGCTTAAACAGTATTTTTATCAATTATAAAACAAGGGAATTAAGCGCAAGAAACAAAATCTTTTAATAAATAATTGTATTCCCAAAAACAACTTTGGTAATAAAATTTTGCCAGTGCACGTGCATAAAAAACTGAACTGGCAAATTGTTTTATTTTTGATTTCTTGCGAAAACAATAAAAGCACTTTGTTTTTGTTTTTACTATGTTTTTTCTTTACCCACTTACAACTTCAATTAATGTTGGGAGAATTCCAAATAATTGTAGTGGGAAATGTAAGAAAAGATAAAAAACTCATCACTGATTTATTGTTTGGTATTTGGTTTAAGCTTCGATGTGGTTGCAAACAAGACTTTTTGAGTGTATGTAAGTAATTCTCATTCCCTCTGTAGTCTTGTTTGCTGATAGCTTTGGCTTTTCTAAAATTATTTAGGAGAACGTTTCCCGATGATCTGGCCAAAGCAACCAGTGAAATGTGCATAGGAACAGGTTATCCTCCAGCAATAAATTTCAGTATTTTTTTTATCCATTATTAAAAAAAGGGAATTAAGCACAACAAACAAAATCTTTTAATAAATGTTAAAATTTTAAAAAATTAAATCAGGACTCTAACATAAAGAAAATAAAAACTCTTGCAACTTTATTTTGTACTAGATTGCAGAAAGAAGGTAAAAAAGTTACTGCAGTCTCAGAAAGCAGCATCCCTTGAAAACTATATTAAGAAACTTGATGCAACTCCTCAATCAGACTACTCATTATGGCGTGCAGCTAGAAATCTTTAAAGACCAGCTATCACTAAACCACCATTAAGAAAATTAAATGTTTGGCATTGAATGATATAGAAAAAGGAAATCGTTTTGTTAATCATTTGAAAACCGTATTTACCCCTCATAAATCTCTCGTATATTGCGGTCGAGCTACCACCTGTTGTCATTAGAGCAGCTGTTCCACTAAGATTTGAGATAAGAGAAATGGAAAAGGCTATTCATGATTTAAACCCCAAGAAAGCCCCTGGTTTTTATAAGATCAGTAACAAAATGCGTTTGGCGCTCCCCAGCATAGCAAAGAAAATTATTCTCTTTATTTTTAATGCTATTTTACGCCTTGAATACTACCCTCAGGAATGGAAAGTATCCCTAGTTACCATGATACCTAAACCAGGAAAGGATCCCACAAAAGTTAAGTCATAAAGACCTATAAGCTTATTGTCTAATATATTAAAGCTGACATATAATTTTATATGATATCGATTTTGTATCATAACCGATAGTATTGAAATTGTACCTTTCCTTATAATATCGTTTTTCCATGAAAATATCATATCGTTTTTGTAATCGTATCGTTCTCTGGCTTATTGGGTATTTAATATATCCTTAATGCAGAGTAGTCAAATTTTGCATTAGAAAGTAAATTAAAGACACAATTTGCTTGTCAAATTAAATTTTGTTGATACTAATGTGAAGTACCTATTTTTAAGCGAACTTGGTAATGACTTATTTAACTTCCTTTTTGAAAGCGAATGTGGTAATGACTTATTTAACTCCCTATTTGTGTTAAGTACTTGCCTCCAATGACGTCACCGTGCTAACATGATGAGTTAAAATGCCAATGTATAAGTTGTTTTTTCACTAAAAAACTCCAAATAATAAATAATTTTTGTATTTTTATTTATAAAAATACTTTATTAATCGATTAACCGATGAATAACAAAATTAACCGATTAAACCAAAACCTCGCTTCATTAATCGAGCGATTAACCGATTAAGGCAAAAGCCCGATTATATGAAAACCCTATTAAATACGCACGACATCTTAGTAGTCTTGTTTGTACAGTATTTAACACAAGTTTATTTAGTCAAATGAACTCACAAATTAAACCTGCATCTTTCTCCATATAGGTTTTTACAACTGCTTCATACTTATAAGGGTAAAAAAAGATATGGTAAATCATATGAATACATATACATTTTACCAATTAATCCAATGTTCTGCATGCCATTTAGATACACACTGAAAAGCAATGGTCCTAGTACACTTCCTTGAGGTACTCCATAATCAAACTGGTCTATTTTACTTTTGCAATCTTCTATTGCAACATATTGCCTACGGATTGTTAAGTAATTGTTTAATAGCCTTAATGCGTCTTCATTAACTCCATAATGTTTTAACTTCTGGACTAAGATATTACGATCTAATAATTTAAAAGCCTTTGAAAGATCACAAAAAGTTCCGCCAACACCATCTAAACCCTGGCATATATTGTTAACCACATTCACTATAGCTTCCTTCGTACCACATCCCTTCCTTAAACCATATTGAAATCTACTTACAAATTATTATTTTCCAAATAAGATGACAACTGTTTATGTAAAATTCTTTCAAAAATTTTATCAATTATCGGCAGAAGGGCTATAGGTCTAAACTTTTTAACTTCAGTAGCATTTTTCTTATAAGGCATTGGAATGATTTTGGCAATTTTTTTATTTGTCAGGATATATAGATGTATTAATTATGCAGTTCAAAACTTTGAAGAGGAAAGGAGATGTGATATCTTTACATTCTAATAATTTTCTTGGAGATATATTATCATATTCATAGGATTTAGTTAAATCCAAATCTAAGATAATCTGCTCGACTTCTTAAACGGTTGTGTGTGTGAAATTAAAAGTTTTTTTTTTAACAATTATTTAGAGTTTTATGACCGCTAATATTATCACCAGGTAAGTATTAAATTTGTTGTTTTAATTTCCTTGGAATATCAAGAAACTATTGATTAAACAAATCACATTTCATTTGATTATCCCCAACAATTTCTCTGTTGCAGTCTTTTGTTAATATGTGATTTTTAGTCTATCCAGCCAGATTCTCATTTAAAAATGTCCAGCACTTTTTTGGTTCATATTGAAATTTTTCCAAATTATTAAAGTAAAAATCATTCATTGACTCTTTACACGCTTTCATGATTACTCTTTTCTTTTTCGTTTCTTTCTTAGCTTTAAAAATTTATTTTTATATAATATATGGGATTGCAGGTTTTTATTTATCCGTGGAGTCAATTCATAGTCAAATTTTCTTATCAATCTTCTCTACGGTAGCATTTCGCATAGCATCAGCAATAATATATATTATATGTGAAACGTCTTCTGTAGGATTGCCAGATTCATGGAAACGTTGCAAGTAATTTTTTTCTTGCCTTATCATAATCACATATTTTCCGACTAATTTCCTTAAATTTCGGGCCAAGTTTACACCAAATTATATTATGATCTGACAAAGATGATAGAATTGTATCTATTAAAAGGCTTTCTGCTGTATTGCTGTAAACATTATCAATTGATGTTTTTGATTCTGAACGAGTAATAAGTTTATGACAGTCCTTTTAATTAAAACTTAATAAAATATTATTAAGCTCCTCATTATCAGTTGTTCTTAAGAAAATCAATATTTGAGTCACCCAAAATAATACTAGGATTTCGGCCAAAACTGGTTATTAACTCTTCTATGGAAACTAAAAATTTTGCAATATTACATTTCTGCGATCTGTAAAACGTTGTTAACTTTAAAGGCTTTTCATTATTTTTCTGGTTATCACTGCCAAATTAAATTGTTAACAATTTTGAATGTAAAGTGGCATACCACCATAGTCGTCAGATCTGCAACAATGCACCACATTTTAACCTGTACCCATGTTCTGTAACTTGTAACGAGGTTGCAAAAATCAAAATTTTCATGAGCGCCGACGAAGTTTTGAATAAACCCATGTTATAGGAAACTTTTCAAAAAAAACACACAATTTTTAGTCAATTTGTTGCGATTTCAGGTGTAATATCACGAAAAATAGGTAACGAATCGCCTTATTTTTTGTTTGTATTGATTGATGTATTTATTAAATGTATAATGATAAAAGAAAATTAACTGTTTGCTTTGTGTTTCTCCTGGTAAATCACTATTTAAAAACTATCCGTTTTTTTCACTATTTTTCAACTTTGACGGAAAATAAAAAAAAAATCTATATTTTTCTATATTTGCCATATTTGCAAAACCTGTACTTTGATTATTTCTTTACATAATTCAAAAGGTTTTATCTGCCCGTTTGGCTTCTAGAGGTAAAAAAAGGTTAAAAAGCCATGGTTGCAGAAATTGTATGGCGTCCATCCCTTATATGTTCAGTAGTTTGATCTAATAGTTTGAAAAAAACTACTCATGGAAATTAGCAGGTACGTACCTCACTTAAACAATACTTTGGCGTACAAATGGTCAAGAACAATATTGACTTATAGTCCCTACAGGTAGGCACAAATCTTATTTGGACACGTGCATAATATCAAAATTGCATTATTCAGCCTAAATCCATATGTATGCAGGGTACAGGTAAATTTTTAGGCATGGTTGCATAAGCCTATATATTGCAAAATAAGCATAATGCCTGGATTAGTCTACGACTGAAAGTTGGCGCAACAATTACTGAAACCATTAAACTATTTAAGTACTGAAAACATGGCGTTGAACAATTTAAAATAATTTGAACTGTTTAGAAAGTCAACCACACCAAAGTTTTTCACGGAAGCTGCTTTAGAAGAACTTGATAGCTTATAAGGAAATATTGAGAGAAGCGAAATTATAAAAAATAATTTTTATCTGATATATGCAAATATTAAGGCAAAATTGGTGAAATCTAATCGAACTATTCAGAACTTCAACTCCAAATACGAGGACTGGCTTAATGAAGACACCATCCTGAATATATTGGCAGTAGATAAACCCACCACATCAACGAAGAGAGCGGACGTGTTTGGTTGTTTTCTGCGACTTTGATACATTTTTGCAGTTTTTAATAAAAACAAAATTTAATAAAAATTTATTTAAAAAATAAAATAAAAATTTAAATTAATTTAATTTAATTGTTATCTAAACATTTAACGCATAATTAGTAAAAAAAAAAAAAACCGTGCTTAAAAATTAAATAAAAAAGTATAAACATCAACAAATATAAAACAAACAAATAAATCCTACTAAGTACACAACTAACAACAACACAAACATTAAGTTTACAAAAGCAATGGAAAAGATGGGAACAAGAAGTGAATCGTCTGCTAAGAGAACCAGAGAGTTACAACAAGACGCTAAACAAGTCTCTCCGGTTGAAAATAACCCAAAAGTGCCGCGTTTATCAAACCATGATAAAGTTTTCTTTAGAGATTTAATAAGAGAAAGTGAATACATAACTGGAGAGGTTATAAAAAAATCAATAAGAGAAAGCGAAGAGAAACACTTCGACTTTATGAAAAATCTAATCAAAGAAAGTGAGAAAAAAATACTTTCTGTTATCGAGAGCCAAATAAATAATATAAAAAATGATTTAAGTGCAATAATTGAAAGAGTTGAAAAACTAGAAACTAAGAGCTCCGACGTTATGCTTATGAAAGAAGAAATAAACGAACTGAAGCAAAAAATATTAAAACAAGAAAACTCCGTTGTGGCCGGTAGTATTCGAATTTCTGGTGTTCCCTATAATGAAAATGAAAATCTTGTTTCTATTGTACAAAACATATGCAATAGTATACATATAAATGCGCCGCAGATCGAAAAGGTTTATAGATTAAAAAAAATTTATAGAAACAATAAAAGTTATAACCCAACTGATGAAGTAATAGTTGTTAAATTACATTCTCCATTTGAAAAAAATTTTCTTTTAAAATCAATATCCAAGTTCCGACGCGAAAATAAAACAAATCTATGTTTACGTCATGCTGGTTTCGAAAGTAATGAAACTATTTATGTCAATGAAAACTTAACACCTCATAACCACAGAATATTTAAAGAAACATTATTAATGAAGAAGAATAAAAGAATCAAGTCAACATTTACTTTACGTGGACTTGTTTATGTTAGAAAGATTGATGCGGACGATCCCGTGTTAATTGAATACCCTGAGGATTTAAAACGGCTTTTTCTGGAATAACGTTTGGACATTAACGTCTTATTTAAATATATTTTTTTATTTTAAATATTATTGTTTAATTCTTATATATGTTATTATTTTTAGGTTATATCATTATATGAAATTCTTAATTGTTTTATTTTTTCTAATTATTTTTCTAATTAATTTCATATTTAATATCTAACTTTTGATGTCAAAATTACAGAGTATAGTTCGACCTAATTTTTTCCCCTATTTAACATTAAACAATTTTAATTTATTATATACTCATGAACTTTACTGCGTTGCGTTTTTATGTAAATATGACGAACTTTTCATTTAATCAATTCGGTTCCAGAGACGGTAATTATAACATGATTCGAATTTTAGCTAATCGGCATCCGGGCTTTAAAACCATTCATATAAATGCGCAAAGTCTTTTACCAAAAAATCGATGAATTCCGTTTTCTTTTTGAAAATTCATGCATTGATGCAATATGTATTTCGGAAACATGGTTTGTACCTGAAATTTATGACAGTGTGTACAAGATAGATGGTTATCGTATTTTTAGATCAGATAGGCGTAACAATGGCGGAGGTGTAGCAATTTACATAAGGAACACCATCTCATGTAAACTTATTTGTTCATATAATGAGCCCGGTGATGTTGAATTTTTATTTATTGAGGTTAACTATCGTGCGAACAATATGCTACTTGGCTGTGTCTATAGGCCAGATAAGTATATGCAATTGGACACACTTGTTGACAAATTAGAAAATATTTCTGTAACGTACTCTGAAGTTATTATAACTGGTGACTTTAATTGCAATTTGCTTGAAAATGAAAATCTAACTACTATCATGTCTACACTAAAATTATCCGCCGTTAATACTTTAAGGCCAACGCACTTCTCGACCACAAACAGTACATTACTCGATTTAGTTTTTGTGAGCAACGTACAAAATGTGTTACTATATGAGCAGTTAGCTGTACCTTCTTTTTCCAAACATGATTTAATTTTTATGTGCTATAAATTTACAGTGGAGACAGGAGTTAGAACGTTTAGTTTTCGAGATTTTAAAAGTATTGATTTAGAAAACTTATATCGTGATCTCATTAACTCTGAATGGGATCGAATTTTCTATTTACCTACGGCTGATGAGCAAGTTACCGTTCTAAATAAATTAATACTTCAGATTTATGACAATCACGTACCGATAAAAATTAAGACGGTTAAAAATAGAGCTAAGCCGTGGTTCACAAATGAAACTAAATTGTTAATAAAAAAAACGTGATGACCTATACCACATGTGGAAAAGATACAGAACACCCGAACTGCATAATGAATTTTGCGTAGCGCGAAAAGCCGTTGTTTCAAAAATCAGACATGATAAGTCTTCGTACTATTTTAATAAATTTAATTCGGCAGTTGACACTAAAAGTAAATGGAAACATATACGAGATATTAGCGTTAGTAAGTCAATTGAACGTTCAGTAGAAGTTGATGTTAATTTGATTAATAAAAGCTTTATGAGTATTCCTTTTCCAACAGTCCAGTTCGACTTTTACGATAGACATACACATTTAGTTTCGTGCAACCAGCTAAAATTTCAATGCGTAAATGCATATGATGTTGCTAACGCTTTCAATGCAATTAAATCCAATGCAATAGGATTAGATAATATTGATCCTAAGTTTGTTAAAATTATTCTGCCATGGATTATTCGATATATCACCCACCTTTTTAACACTATAATAACCACCAATAGATTCCCAATGGAGTGGAAACATGCCAAAATTATTCCAATACCTAAAACCGGATCTGAATATCGTCCAATTGCAATTCTGCCATATCTTTCTAAAGTTTTTGAAAATTTATTGCATAAACAAATTTATGAGCATGTCAATGCTAACAATTTATTAACTGATCGCCAATCTGGGTTTAGACCACAACGTAGCTGTATTACAGTACTAACTGATGTAATAGAGGAAATTCGAAATAATTTAGATGATAATAAATTAACGTTCCTTGTGTTATTAGACCATTCAAAGGCCTTTGATACTGTACACCACTCAATGTTATGCATGAAATTGTTGAAACTATTTAATTTTTCAACACTAGCAGTGGAATTAATATCGTCGTATCTCTCAAATAGATCTCAATCAGTTGCAAACAATGGTTCTTTATCACGAGCTTTACAGGTAACAAGAGGTATTCCTCAAGGCTCTATTCTTGGACCCCTTCTATACTCATTATATGCTAACGATCTTCCCAAACAAATCAGATATTCTAAAACACAAATGTATGCTGACGACGTTCAGCTGTATCTTAGTAGCAACAGAGATTCAATTACGACAAGAATACAAGAATTAAATCATGATCTTGACAAAATATATACATGGGCTTTAGCTAATGGTTTACGTCTTAATCCAAGCAAATCAAAGTGTCTATTAGTATGCAAAAAAGCAGTTCGAATAGATTTTGATGTAGACATATTGCTTGGGGGTTTAAAAATTGAAATTGTGGATTCAGTAAGAAACTTGGGGGTAACATTTAATAAACATCTAACTTGGTCAAATCACATTACTCAAGCGTGTGGTAGAATATACGGTATGTTGCGTAATTTATATGCCACTCAGCACTGTACGCCTTTAAAAATAAGGATATTACTAGCAAAAACTTATCTCTTGCCTACACTTTTATATTCGTCTGAAATTTTTACTGGTTGCAACACAAAGGACATGAGAAAACTTACCGTTACGTACAACAACATCATCCGCTATATATTCTCTTTAAAAAAGTTCGATAATGTATCGCAATATTCCTGTCGTATTTTCAGTATATCTTTTTCAAACTATTTACAATTTAAAAACCTTATTTTTCTTTACAAAATTATTATGACAAAGGAGCCAGATTACCTTCACAAACGTTTACAGTTTACAAGATCGTGCAGAGGAAAAGGAATACTTCAATTTCGTCACCGTGACCATGCATCTGAATGTCAATTCTTTATATTAACCATACGTCTTTGGAATCAACTTCCAAATAATTTGCAAACCACTAGCAACGCAATAAGGTTTAGAAAATTACTATTAGAATATTTTTCGTAATACTTGTTTGTTTAATTCTAACGCAAAATTTTTGTTATTATTTTATTTGATTATTTATTATCTTTTAATTCTGTAGCTAAAATTTATTTTCACTGTTTTTGCATTATCATTTTTAAATATTCAACTCAATTTGTTTAATTTAACTTGTCTGATTCTAATACTGTAATTTATAAGATATTGTGTCTTGTTGTATTAGAAAATCTAATTAATAAAATACAAATACAAAAAAAAATACAAATACAACCAGAGGAGTAAAAGGAAGGCCAAAAAAAGTATTGAGGAGTGTTAAATTTTCACAAGAAAGAGGAAACTTGCCGATGCCACCAATGACTTGACCACGAAGCATTTATCGGACGCGCTGTCTATTAAATATACAAAGGATAGTGAAAGAGTTAGGTCGCAGATAACCAAATCTGTTGCTGATGCAAGCCCACTGCGACTAAAAAGGATTGAGGAAAGCATTCCCACGCCCACAAACGCACACATTAAAAAGTATGGTTCCGAAGAAGCCTTGGCCTTGTTTCTTTCCAAAGAGAAATATGAGAAACTGCGGGCATCTTTAACGCGACACGGCGCTGACGTTTTACCCGGATACAAGCATATTACGCAAGCCAAAATAAATTCACGACCACTGCATACGGGGTTTACGGAAGTCTCTGCGAAAGCCAATCTGCAGGATCTCATGGGCCATACAGCAAAACGGTTGTTGGAGAGTCTTCCTGAAAATGAGGTGAAAATTCTTCCTGAGAAGTTGACATTGATCGGCAAATGGGGCTGCGATGGATCATCCGGACAAAGCATTTATAAGCAAAGGATATCTTCCGATGACGCTACAATATCGGACGGAAATATGTTTATGGCATCTGTTGTTCCTTTGCGGCTAAAATCTGATGTTTTCCTACACTGGAAAAATCCACGTCCGTCATCAGTGCATTATTGCCGACCAATAATGTTTCAGTTTGCAAGGGAATCGGCAGAACTCATAAGGACCACGGTAAAGGACATTGAAGAATAAATAAATTAGATTAAGCCTACAAAGCTGCAAATTGGAGAAGGAAAATATATTGAATGCAATTACGAGTTCCACCTGACCAGGGTTGACGGCAAAGTCGTAAATGAACTGACAGGAACAACCTCAACAATGTCATGCCCGATTGGCAAAAAGAGTCAGAAGAACTTTGGTAATTTAAACGATTCTACAAATGAGGAGAATTACGAATATGGAATGTCACCATTGCACGCAAGGATAAGGTGTATGAAATTCTTGCTAAAACTGGCGTATACCCTACCACAAGAGGAGTAAAACTTCGATGAAAATACATCAATAAAGTATAAGGAAAAGATCAGAAAGAAGCAAATACAGGATGCTTTTTTTAAACAAGTTGGACTAAAAGTAGACTGTCCCAAGCACGGATACGGTAACTCAAACGACGGAAACACTTCTAGGAGATTTTTTGAAAATGATGAGGCAGTAACTAGAATCACTGGAATTGACAATCAAATCGTGAAAAGATTGGGAACGATCTTGGATGTTTTAAACTGCAAAGAAAATGTCAATTCTACAAAATATGGAGAATATGCGTCGAAAACTGCATCTCTTTTACCAGAAATATATCCACAGAAGAAGTTGACCCCGACCGTCCATAAAATATTGGCGCATGGCAAAGATATAATTGAGTACCAGTCTTTGGCAATTGTAGAGCTTTCTGAAGAAGCACAGGAGTCTCTTAACAAATTTTATAAAAAATATAGATTGCAGAACACATTCAAAGCATCAAGGGTAAGGCAAAATGAGGACCTCTTCAACATGTTGGCAGCATCTTCCGATCCACTTATTTTTTCCCTGCGGCATGTGAATGAAGTCACGAACAGAGTTACAAAATAATAATAGTTTATAAATGGTTAGTCTTTTAGATATACCTTTTCTTACGAATTGTGATGAATATTTTACAGAAAATTGAAAAAATACATTTAAAAAAAAAATTATTTTTATTTTTTTTGGGTAATAATTTAAAACAAAACCCTAAAGAAAAAAATAAAAACAATCTAAAAATGTAAAAATAATTTTTTTTTAGTTACCATAAAATTGATTTTTCTACTAATTTTAACTTTGATAACCCATAAGTAGGCCCCTACAAAGCGTAGCACCCTTTCCAGACGCTCATTTCATAGGCTGAACAGTTATCTATCATATGCTGTTTTGTCAATTTTCTTATTCGGTTCAAAAGATATGATTTTTGCAATGAAAAAACTCAAATGGCGCCACTGTGCGTCGTTACGTTATAAATGTCATAATATTCCACTCGAAGCCGATGTGAACTTAGAGACATTGAGAACGCCAGTAACACATATCTTTAAAGGCGGCCAAAATTATTAAAATGGAAAAATTTCAATGACGGCGGCGAAAATACAATCGTCGGCTATAGCAAATAATGTTGAGTGCGACTTTAATTTTTGTTGTTTAAAAAATAGCTTTGAAAACATTCGTATATTTTTCAAAAATGTTAAAAGCAAAAAAGAGTTACAGAACATGGGCACTGGGATATTTTAAATTTGCGAAATACTAGAAGAACAGCATATCCCCTGGATTGCCATAAACTTTTTTGAAACTTTGAAATCATCTCTTTAAATTTATTAAAATTTTCAATAGAAGAAATACTTCTTATATTTATATAAACAATATTAAAAATCTTGTATTTTGTTTCATTAAAAAAGTTATAAAACCATTCGATATTAGAAAAATGTTGATTATTCATAAAAATTAAATTTAAATGTATTAGCAGAATTATTTATTTTATGCATAATATACTTATGTTTTGAGCCGGTGACAAAAACGAAGCACAATCTTCATCGTCATTGAAATTTGAAGCATCCAAAACAGCTGCTGGCATTAGGTTTGACCTGTACCTTTGAAATTTACTTGTTGTGGCTTCCATCAATATCCAATCAACTTCTTCTTCACTTTTAATTTTCCTTGAATTGGAAATTTCTCTTCGCTTTGCGTATACTGTTTAATTAAGGTTTTTAGCCTTTTGTTCTAAGTTTTTGCCTTTAAGATTTATATATTTTGGCTTAAACTTCTTTGTTTTGTTGAGCCAATATTTTTTAATTTTAATTTAATTTAAAAATTTCTTCTTTGGGCACTTGTAATTTATTTAAAAACTTTTTTTCGTGGGTTAGCCAGTGAAGGGTTTGCAATTCCGAATGTAGCACCAAGTATAATATGCCTAGAAATTCTGAATTTAGATTTCCTGTTGGTTGTTTTCTCATTTATTACCACCCGTATTCATAAACGATTATTAAATCTAGCAAAGGTTTATTAAGAAAATTTGTTATGTTAACATTTAATAAATTTAAAATATTTTTACGAATTCATATTCAATAAAAAGTCCACTTTCTTTTAATCCTTCGTGGAGTGTACAAAGGAATCAGCATAGGCTTAATGGTTTTTGGATTTGGAACTTAACATAACATCTTAAACCAGTAATAGGGGATTTTTCGTAATTTATTTTTTGACTGCTTTATTTTTAAATTATTAATTTACATGTATCGTTTAACTTTTGTCTTTTCTATTAATTTTATCTAACTTCAATTAATTAAAATGTGGACGTTATATCCTGCCATATCTTTTTCCACCATGGTGTGCTGGTTGATTCGTTGGCTTTTGTTGTTGTAATGTTGTTGGTATTACTGGTGGTGTTTTGAACTGGACTCCAAGTTGAATTGAACAATGGAGGAGAGGTAGTTGTAAGATTATTGCCCGGACTCAAAGTGGTAGAGTTGGACCATGGGTTCCAGATAGAGTTGGGCCAGAGATTCGAAGTGGTATTTAGATGCGGTGGAATTGCGGTGCTATTTTGCCAGGGATTCCAGGTTGTGTTAGGCCAAGGGCTCCAAGTTGTATTGGTCCAGGGGCTCCATGTAGAATTAGGCGATGGATTCCATGTTGTGTTATGCCAGGGATTCCAAGTAGTATTTACTGTTGGTAGTGTTGATGTACTATTTTCCCAAGGATTAAAGGTTGAATTTGGCCAAGGACTCCATGTAGTATTGGGCCAGGGATTCCAAGTAGTATTTACTGTTGGTGGTGTTGATGTACTATTTTCCCAAGGATTAAAGGTTGAATTTGGCCAAGGACTCCATGTAGTATTGGGCCAGGGATTCCAAGTAGTATTTACTGTTGGTGGTGTTGCTGTACTATTTTCCCAAGGATTAAAGGTTGAATTTGGCCAAGGACTCGATGTTGTGTTGGGCCAGGGATTCCAAGTAGTATTTACTGTTGGTAGTGTTGATGTACTATTTTCCCAAGGATTAAAGGTTGAATTTGGCCAAGGACTCGATGTTGTGTTGGGCCAGGGATTCCAAGTAGTATTTACTGTTGGTAGTGTTGATGTACTATTTTCCCAAGGATTAAAGGTTGAATTTGGCCAAGGACTCCATGTAGTATTGGGCCAAGGATTCAACGTTGTATTGGGCCAGGGATTCCAAGTAGTATTTACTGTTGGTGGTGTTGATGTACTATTTTCCCAAGGATTAAAGGTTGAATTTGGCCAAGGACTCCATGTAGTATTGGGCCAGGGATTCCAAGTAGTATTTACTGTTGGTGGTGTTGCTGTACTATTTTCCCAAGGATTAAAGGTTGAATTTGGCCAAGGACTCGATGTTGTGTTGGGCCAGGGATTCCAAGTAGTATTTACTGTTGGTAGTGTTGATGTACTATTTTCCCAAGGATTAAAGGTTGAATTTGGCCAAGGACTCCATGTAGTATTGGGCCAAGGATTCAACGTTGTATTGGGCCAGGGATTCCAAGTAGTGTTTATTGTTGGTGGTGTTGTTGTACTATTTTTCCAAGGATTAAAGGTTGAATTTGGCCAAGGACTCGATGTTGTGTTGGGCCAGGGATTCCAAGTAGTATTTACTGTTGGTGGTGTTGATGTACTATTTTCCCAAGGATTAAAGGTTGAATTTGGCCAAGGACTCCATGTAGTATTGGGCCAGGGATTCCAAGTAGTATTTACTGTTGGTGGTGTTGCTGTACTATTTTCCCAAGGATTAAAGGTTGAATTTGGCCAAGGACTCGATGTTGTGTTGGGCCAGGGATTCCAAGTAGTATTTACTGTTGGTAGTGTTGATGTACTATTTTCCCAAGGATTAAAGGTTGAATTTGGCCAAGGACTCCATGTAGTATTGGGCCAGGGATTCCAAGTAGTATTTACTGTTGGTGGTGTTGCTGTACTATTTTCCCAAGGATTAAAGGTTGAATTTGGCCAAGGACTCGATGTTGTGTTGGGCCAGGGATTCCAAGTAGTATTTACTGTTGGTAGTGTTGATGTACTATTTTCCCAAGGATTAAAGGTTGAATTTGGCCAAGGACTCCATGTAGTATTGGGCCAAGGATTCAACGTTGTATTGGGCCAGGGATTCCAAGTAGTATTTACTGTTGGTGGTGTTGATGTACTATTTTCCCAAGGATTAAAGGTTGAATTTGGCCAAGGACTCCATGTAGTATTGGGCCAGGGATTCCAAGTAGTATTTACTGTTGGTGGTGTTGCTGTACTATTTTCCCAAGGATTAAAGGTTGAATTTGGCCAAGGACTCGATGTTGTGTTGGGCCAGGGATTCCAAGTAGTATTTACTGTTGGTAGTGTTGATGTACTATTTTCCCAAGGATTAAAGGTTGAATTTGGCCAAGGACTCCATGTAGTATTGGGCCAAGGATTCAACGTTGTATTGGGCCAGGGATTCCAAGTAGTGTTTATTGTTGGTGGTGTTGTTGTACTATTTTTCCAAGGATTAAAGGTTGAATTTGGCCAAGGACTCGATGTTGTGTTGGGCCAGGGATTCCAAGTAGTATTTACTGTTGGTAGTGTTGATGTACTATTTTCCCAAGGATTAAAGGTTGAATTTGGCCAAGGACTCCATGTAGTATTGGGCCAGGGATTCCAAGTAGTATTTACTGTTGGTGGTGTTGATGTACTATTTTCCCAAGGATTAAAGGTTGAATTTGGCCAAGGACTCCATGTAGTATTGGGCCAAGGATTCAATGTTGTATTGGGCCAGGGATTCCAAGTAGTGTTTACTGTTGGTAGTGTTGCTGTACTATTTTCGCAAGGATTAAATGTTGAATTTGGCCAAGGATTCCATGTAGTATTGGGCCAAGGATTCAATGTTGTATTGGGCCAGGGATTCCAAGTAGTGTTTACTGTTGGTGGTGTTGCTGTACTATTTTCCCAAGGATTTAAGGTTGAATTTGGCCAGGGATTCCATGTGGTATTTGGCCAGGGACTCCAAGTTGTGTTTAAATTTGGTGGTATAGCAGTAGTATTTTCCCATGGATTCCAAGTAGAGTTGGGCCATGGAGCCCAGGTAGTATTTTGCCAGGGGCTCCAGGTTGAACTTAATTGAGGAGGCACTGTAGAATTACCGCTTGATGGAGGACGGGAATTTTCTAGTAAGCAAGTAATTAGCGTTTTTTTTATAGCAGTCAATTCTTTTGACAACTTTTTGATTTGAAATAGAATACACCTTCTTGGATTCTTATTTAAAAATGTATTCTCCTGTTTTAAATCTTTAAAACTTTTCACAACCTAAATATAAACAAGTTAATTAAATAAAAATTATGACAAACATTTTCACAAATCCATTTTTTTACTTACAACATCAGAAAAACATTCCATGTATTCCTCTTCATCCTCAGTTCTAGTCTTACAACGTAAAATATCTCGCGATAAATGTTTTCGGAAACTTTTCCAGGAATGACTTTTAAAATAATATTGTAAATCCTTGTCAGAAATATATACACATTTTCGTATTTTTCGACGAAATTGCAGTAATGCTTTAATGGTGCTTTTTTTGTAATTTAAAAAGCATTGCAAGTTTGCATTGCTAATCGACGCTTTTTCGTTCAAATTAAAATGGTTGTCGACATCGTAATTCTGAAAAATTTCATCAACTAACAGATTCCAGGTCTGAATCGTATCACCCGAATCTTCATCCAAATTTGGATCTAAAACATAGCCAGATGTCTAAATATTTAAAAAAAAAAAATAGTAATTTCACACTTTGTTTGCGTATTAAGTACCAAAATCTACAAAAACTTACCAAATTATTACTGAGTGCCAGCAAAATTATGGCCAAAAGACCACAAGCAACTTTCATAGTTGCTTTCAGAATAGTTTTCACTTTCGAATTAAATTGATGTTTTCACATTCGTTTTATATAAATGAACAAAAATTTTCATTTCATACTAAATTGAGTTTAATTTAAGATAACAATTTGATAATAAATAAATAATTACAAATACAATTATTTTTTTACTGCCTGCTGTTTTTTGAAAATATGAGTCATTGCATTTGATAAAGCTTTAGATTTTCTTTTTAATATTTAAGATAAAGTTTTAAATGTTTATATATGAATCAACAAATATATATTTATTTCCTGGAATTATGTGTGTTTAACACTTTCTTATCAAAAGGTATAATAATTCCGATAAAAATTTCATGTAGTCAGTAACGTTGCTACTTTGTGTGATTAACTTGTTAATATTATCTTGTCTTTATAGTGGCCCTTAAACGCTGAACAATTAAAAATGAAAGAAAATTTATTATGTCTACTTGATACCTAAATTTCGTTTTTTTCCCAAAACAAAGACTGTTAAAAATAATTTGACCCGGCTTATAATTTTACCCAGAACAAGGCATTAGCTCCTTTAAACATTGTTATTACATTGGTCAACTTGAATTCAGTACAAATACGTTTTGTAATACAATAAATATTAAAGGAATCTGTCTATATTTGAGCCTCAGCTCCTTTTTACAACAAATTCGAAACATTATTCACAATAATTTTTTTAAATATAAATGTTGATATTACGGCAGATTTTAGGGGAAAAAAAATTTTAATTAACGCCAAAAGTCGCAATCTTGCGAAAAAGCATAAGTGCAAAAACATAACAACAACTAATGAGACAATTATTTCGCCCAAACGATTCAAAATTGTCTGGGTCTAAAAAAGTGCAAGATTATCAGAGTAAAAGCATAAAAATGTTGCAACTTGTTATGGCATTGCCAAATTGAAAAAATTTTAAAAAAGTACTCATAAAATCATCTCTGCACTAAACAACAACGCAGGAATTCCATTTTGACGAATTTTTTTTAATTGAAAAATATTATAAATTGTAGCTCTTAAATATGAACTTTGTAAAAATAAAAAAATATATAAAAGCGTAAAAATACTGGAATACTTATCTGAAAACAATTTTGAGATAGATAAATTATATATTCGACTTGTAAAGCTGAAAATTGAAGGTGCCAACAAAATGGTTTGCTCATGTCAAATAAGTGCATCTATGCTATTTTGCCCAGTTGCAAGGGTAACAAAAATCGACGTGAACACCTTTAATACATAATTTGTTAGCGCAAAATCTTGTAATTTTAGGTTTCGATTTGAGCTGAAGTCCCATATAGAACATTTTTCGCAACCCACTTTAGCACAAATAAATTGTTTTTAATACTGTAATACGAGCCGCAACACTAAATTTTTAGGAAAAATTTATAGGACGAAATCGTTACAGTTTTACTATCAAATTATGATCAAAATAACGGACATCGTGGGATCAAGGCAAAACATTTTTTTGAGATTAGATTGGTGTACTAAAAGACATTTCTAATGCGTTTTTGGTAGGATATAATATAAAATAATTTTTTTAATACCAATTAAGAAAGATCTTCAAGAATAGGAAAACCCATTTTAATAAATTTTTACTTATCAACACCCCTTAAAAAAAATATATTCACTACGCTTCTGTCGTAAATTTTTTATATCGTGAGCTTGTATTCAAATAGTGCTTTCTGCCAAATCAGAATTTTACTGGAAAGCGAAAAAACTGATTTTTCGATAACTGTAAGACTAATAACTAAACTTAATAGCACTATTTACAAATTCAAGTATTATCGATTTGAACATTGAAAAAAGCAGATACACTTTTTGTATAAAAATAAAAATGAGATGTAATGAAAACTATTTGAGACTTTAATTTAAGTAACACTAATTTTTACTAAAATAATAAGTCTTTTTTATCCAAACAATATATAATATATTATGGACGTAAGGAAGAACATGTAAATCAGTTAAAATAGATAATCATTCAAAACATATTTCGATCTACCAAAGTTAAAATACAATTTCGTTTAAAGATTGATGTTTGACTATTGACTGCCAACCGTCGTCAATGGCGGTGAGTGTTAAACGGCAAACCCCTCTGAAGATATTGTAGATATTTTAATAATTTCGTGTTGTAAAATTCCTTTCTTCATAAAAATAATTTAATGAAAATTAAATTCAATGAGCTCTAGCCCGATCAATATATCAAAATTTGGATTAAACACCATCAACAGTTCAATAAAATAACCACAATACTAATTACACTATGCTAGTTGAAAAAACCGACAAGCCGGGCACATGGCGTTTTAACATACTTCGGGTACGCTGAATCCAGTGGTGCCCGCGGTTTTTTAAGATTGGCTCTGGTTTTCGAGATATACCGTTATTTCGAAAATGGAGAAGGTTTCACAACATATATTCGCGTAACTCAAAAACGGTTTAGTTAATTGAAATTACAAAAAAAAAACTCGGCAATAAAATTTCATTTAAGAAAAGTAAAACTTTTTTTCCAATATCGTTATTGAACATAATTTTTTTTTGCAAAAAAAAATAATTTTTTTATCAAAATTTCGAAACTTTTGTTTTTTAAAAAATCATCAAAAATACAGTTAGGCAACTTTGGATTTTATTTACAAAAGTCAACAAATTTTAATTACTTTAAAAATTTCATAAAACGCAATATTTGTATGGGAGCCCCCCTAAGAAGTGGTGATAAGGGGCAAGTATATCTCGAGAAAATGTTAAGGGCAAAAAATGAATTGAGGTCGGTCATACATTATATACCACTAGGGGCGACTTCTGGGAATTTATGGGACTTTTTCTTCAATATATATGAAGAATATAGTTTATATGGAGCATTTCATTGGATTTTTTTTTTTAATTATTAAATTCTTTATTCAACATTATTGGGGTATTCACAAGGTGTGCTATCATGGTTTATTGTCATAATGTTCTAACATTTTACAATGGTTTAAAAATATTGTTGTTGGTTTGTAAACAAAAAGTGTCTTAAATAAATAGAACGTTGCTTGCTATGTTTATTGTGCTGTCAAAATTAATAGCACATTAAATTATGAGGGGTTGCTCACAACAGTCGTATGTTTTCATGTTATTATTTTAAGACATATGACTTTATGACACCTTGTGAATCCCCCATATGTATATATGAAGAATGTGCCAATGCAGAAAATTTATTTTCAATGACATTTTGACGTAAAATTTTTTAAATGCGGTTTTTGTGCCATTTACAATACAAAACAAAGGAACAAATATTCAAATTTATGCTATCCCAAAGAAATATGCATGCATTATTACCACACTTTCACTTTGCGGTAGGAATTAAATAATTCTTAGAATTAAGAAATAAAGTCATAAACTGGGTATTGTAAAAAATTTTATAAAAGCATTGAGCCCAGATGGTGTTGCTTTTACCGAATTGCGCCGAATTTTTCCACGATTAAGCGGCATGAAAGTAAATAAGGTATGAACTCTAACTACTTTATTAAATTAGATTTATATTTCATATCATAATGTTTTTATTTTACAGGAATTCTTAATGGACCGGAAATTCGTCGTCTTATGAAGGACCATCAATTTGAGGTTGCATTGAATGATATCGAGCTATTGGCCTGGAATTTTGTGAAATCAGTAATAGAAAATGCGTTAGGAAATCATCGGTCTGAAAACTGGCGAATTTTAATCAAAAATATGCTAACCGCATTTAAAAACTTAAACGTTAAAATGTCATTGAAAATACATTTTTTGCATTACCATGCCGAAAAATTTAATGAACAATCAACAGCCGAGTCAGATGAAGATGGCGAGATATTTCACCAAGTAACAGCCAGGCTCGAACACTGGTATAGCGGCAAACAACTTGATTCGCTATTAGGGGATATTTGTTGCAATCTGCAGGAGGAAGAAGAATAAATTTCTAAATAAAAACTTTAACTTTAACTAATTAACAACAAAAATAAATGTTTTAAATTTTTAAGTTTGGTTATTATAAAAAATAAAAAAATTTCATCTTTTCTGATAAAATCAATAATCACTTATAGCTTATTTTGTTTGAAACTTTGTTTTTTATACGCGTAGAACCCTAGCCTTCAATTTTGCACCTGCGGCGCCTGAGAGACCCCTAGACGGGCTAAATGTTTGACCAGCGCAACTTTATTTTTCATTCCCATCATTTATTTCTAAGGCCTAGGATTCACTCCTAGGGGGATGAAATGTATGATCGACCTCCAATGTTTTTTGTTCTTAACATTTTCTTAAAACATAGTTGCCATATATTTCCACCCCTTAGGCGGCTCCCATACAAATATGGCCGTTTAATGAAATTCATAAATTTGGCCCCTGCAGCCCCTAGGATGCCCCTAGATGGGTCAAATGTATAACCAACCCCACTTTATTTTTCATCTCAATCATTTATTTCTAACATACCCCCCCTCTATCTCCATTCCTTAAGGGGGCTTCAATACAAAATGTTCAATGCAGACTAGAAATATATTGAAGAAAGAGTCGCATAAATGCCCAGGAGTTGCCCCTAGGGGGATAAAATGTCTGACTGACCTCCATTAGTTTTTTGTTCTTAACATTTTCTCAAATTATACTTTCCCTTTATCACCATCCCTTAGGGGGGCTCCCATACAAATATAGCGTTTTATGAAATTTTTAAATTAATTAAAATTTGTCGACTTTTGTGAATAAAATCCAAAGTTGCAAACATATTTTAATCATTTATGGCTTGTTTTGTTTGGAATTTCGTTTTTTATACGCTACATTTTCCAATTTTTTATGAATTTTTAAAAAACAAAAATTTCGAAATTTTGTTAAACAAATTAGTTTTTTTTCCAAAAAAAATTATGTTTCTAAAACGACTGCGGATATTAGAAAGAAGTTTTACTTTTCTTTTCAATATGCTAAAGCATTATGATATTCTTGCAAAATATCAGGCTTCAATGTTTGCAAATGCTTCCAATTCCTTAGTTGAATAGGACGTGGACCAGATTGTAAGGGATTAGCTTCTATTTATATATTGGAAAAATTGAAAATAATTCTATATTTTGTTAACGGTTGGTCCGATTGGAATGAAGTTTGAGGTGACAAATAAAGAGTTGTAGTCGAGTTAAGGTTATGGATTTGAAGTCTATAGGCTTATTAGGAGAGACGCCATATGTTTCCAAAGTAGGACGCCTCGGGTATTAGCAAAACTAAAAACGATCTTTTATTCTTAATTTTTGCTCGATCTTAAATATAATTTTTTAGTGAAATGCGCTTGTCGATTTCTTCATTATTTATGTCTTAAAATTTAGGAAATATCCGACTTTGAAAACTAAAACTTGCTATTGATCATAATTTTATCTAAACATTTTTTTTTTTGTGAATTACCAGCAAATCAATTAATATTCTAAATTTTGCAAATTGTAAAAAAACTATTCTTTAATTAAAGTTTTATGCATTTGTAAAAGTCGATTTTTTGCTATGCTAATCTAAAAAATTATCTCTTTTATTTATAAAAAAAAATTTGTTTAGCGACATATATATTATTTATACTTTTTCAAAACCCTTCTTCATGTATAATATTGCAGTGAAAAAATCTCTTCCTAAATAGACCTATTTTATTTTTAAAAAATTTCCAATGTATGACACATTGTCTCCAATCGCAAAGCAACAATCACAAATTTTAAGTGCAGCTTGTATGACCCAATGTGTTTATAATTATTGTGTAATATGAATCCTGACCCTCTTGCTTGGCAGCGATTATACCCAGCAAAAACTTAACTTACAATGCTTCCCTTAAAGACTTCCAGAATTCATTACTTTGTAGCTTTATTCGCCACTTTTTGCCTTATTAGTTATATATTAAATAATAACTTTCTTATTATATCTTAAGTAAGTCATAATTATACAAAACAAAAGAATACTTTAATATAATGACTTAAATAAGTTATTATTATATGATTTTAAACATTAATTTGAATCAATTTACAATACAGTCCAATAATATTTGTTAGATATACGGTAATATTATAAAATTTTAAGATTATTCGATGTGAAATACATGGAAAATCCAAAAATCAATCAATTGTGTGTAAATATATACATAAATATGTTCCAAAATTATTCACACAATCAGCCCAATTATGAATAAAAATTCCCCGGGAGTTTTTTGCCTTTACCCATTTTTACAATATAATTTAAATAGGAAAAATGGGAGAAGGGAAAAAACTCCCGGGAATTTAAGTCATAATTGAGGTGAATATATTTTTGTTATCAGAATACTAGTAGTGATATCAATCTAATGTTAACGATTTTTTTTTAAAACATAATCAGGCCTGTCACAGAAACTGTTCGGAATGGTTTTGAACCCGTATTTTCATTTCGATCGATTTTCGTAATTCCGACAAATTTTAATTTTGTTATTTATTTAGTTAACCCTGCCTTTACACATGCAAGTAATTACTTGCAAGTGGTGTATACATATTATCATCGAAAATGGCGAAAAAATAGCCGAAAGTCTTGCAAGTAGCTTGAGTGTTTACACAGTCAGCTGTAAGTTCATTTTCAAAATGTTCTTAAAGCGTAAACATCTAATTAAAATAAATTTACTTCTGGAGTTGAAAAAGCTAGAAAACAAAAAGAAAAAAGAAGACCATGTAAAAAATAAAAAGACAGTGGTGAGGAGGTATTGGGTGAAGCCACTTTTAATGAAAAGGTGCGAATTTGATTTAGAAGCACATTTGCTTAAAGATTTGCTTTGGGAAGATGATGACTGGGACTTCAACAATTTTTGTCGGCTTAACATAGAACAGTTTGTGAATATATTAAATCTGGTAAGTACATAAATAAATTTTCTGTAAAAACCCATTCGACCCTACTCGCTTACCTACATACATATATTTCGACGTGCAGTCCATTTTTGTTACAGTGTTATTATTATATGTACGTACATTCATTGTAGGTTGAAAAGAAAATTAAAAAAAATGATACTCAAATGCGGTTAGCTATATCTGCTAGAACAAAGTTGGCAATAGCTTTGAGATACTTGGCTACAGGAGATTCTTTTAGTTCTCTAGAATTTTTAACGAGAGTTTCCAGAAGCACAATTTCTGTCTTTATGCCAGATGTGATTCGTGCTATTTATGATACACTTAAAGGTGATTATTTAAAGGAAAGTATATCCAAAGCAAAAATTTAACTAAAATTTATTTTCTAAAAATATGTATGTCAATGATTTCTTGAGCTTTTAAAAATACTAATAAAGTCGTAATTAATTACAGATTCCAAATACTTCAGAAGCGTGGGAGGGCATTGCTAAGGATTTCCATGACATATGGCAGTTTCCACATTGTCTTGGAGCCCTGGACGGAAAACATATACGTATTAAAGCTCCACCAAACACTGGATCCCAATATTACAATTTTAAGGGATTTTTTAGTATTGTACTTTTTGCGGCAGTGGATGCTAATTACCGTTTCATTTTTGTGGATGCAGGGGCAAACGGTAAAGCATCCGATAGTACAATCTATCAAGATTCGTACCTGCACAAAAGCCTAGAAAATGGAGAGCTAAATATCCCTGAAAATAAACAAATTGTTCCTGGCCGAGGCAATAAAATCCCTTATTTTTTCATTGGCGACGATGCATTTTCCCTCGATAAACACTTAATGAAGCCATACAGCAGGTGCTTAAAATTAAGTGTTTCACACGAAATATACAACTACCGATTGTGTCGAGCACGAATGGTTGTGGAGTGCGCATTTGGCAGATTGGCTAAACGATTTGGCATATTTAACCGGCCAATAGAACTTCAAACGTCAACAGTAGATTTAATTGTAATGACTGCCTGCACTCTGCACAATTATTTGACTAAAATAAAAGCAAAACCCATAACACCAGACTTTTCGTTTCCAAATAACCCCATACCGTTTTCTTCAATTGGTCACCAGGAACACAAAACATACAAATATGCCAGCAGAATAAGAGATGAACTTTCTAGGTATTTGATTACCGATGGAAATGTCGATTTCCATAATGTCCAACGTAATGTAGTTTGAAATGTTTTTTTTACAAGCACCCATATTGATCAAGAAAACTATTGCAAATTTTGTCTAGAAAAATATTACGTATATATTTTTTAAGCGTTTTTAAAACTTTCATTCAAAACTAACTAAAAAATTAAAAAGTCATTTACAATTTCATACAAATTGCTTCTGAAGTAGAAGTAGACTCAATTTTTTTAAAATGTTAAGTTAGATTCTTTTTCAAAAAATTAAACTTAAATATGTGAAATACTTTTGAAAAAATAAGATAGAAGGAAAGTTAAATTCATGCTTCAGCAACAATTTGAATGAAATTGAAAGTGATGTTTATAATAACAAATGGTTTAAATATTCAAAATACTAATTATTTTATTAATCAGCAT
Source organism: Pollenia amentaria (assembly GCA_943735925.1). NCBI lineage: Eukaryota > Metazoa > Arthropoda > Insecta > Diptera > Polleniidae > Pollenia > Pollenia amentaria. Next base: position 176,239,632 of record OX031007.1, on the reverse strand, counting down.
TTGATAAATTGATTAATCATAATTAATTACTAGGTTAAACGCACTTTCGTAACTCAGACGAGTTGAAATTAAAACAACTGCTAGTGATAAGTTTGAATTTTTTGATGTTTTTGCTAACCGCAATATAACAGAGTTATAAACCAGAATATAATAGTTGGAAACCGTAATGGGGTATTAATTTGAAATGAACTTTAATTTCTTTTGCTTTTTAAAAATGTATTCATTACACAAAATATAAGGTGCATTAGTTTACTTTTAATGCTTACAACTTTTACTACTTATCCTGTTTCATAAACCTTTTATAAACATTCTTAAATTCTTAATGAATAAATAATAGAAAACGTTTTTAAAATTAAGTATTTCCAAATTAAGTTTATTAATTCATTTTTCAAATCATTAAAATTTAATTTATTGCGACAAGTGTCAAAAATTTACTTGCAAGCAAATTCTCTTGCAAGTTGGGCTGTAAGTACGAAAAATGTGATGGTGTTAGTAAAAATGTGTGAGTGTATTGAGTTTTTCGAACTTGCACTTGCATGTGTAAATGCTGGGTAAATGTGGCAATATTGTGCAAACCAAACAAAAACTTTTTCGATCGAAAAATTAAAAGTGATTTCATTCCGAGAAATTGTATCGGTTTTCGTTTTCTGAATTTCTGTTTTTGATTTCTGTGACAGGCCCGTATATTTAAATATATTAAGACACACATTGTTATTACAGTGTTAGAGCTATAAATGATTTTGTGCAGCAAAAGCACTCTTTATTAAATATTTTCTTACATATCGAAAATTTTATTTTGCGTACACTTTTTCAACAAAAATTCCATAAGATTTCAGAGCTGTTTTAATTAGGGTGTTTAAACCTTTTTTAAAGTAAATTTTGAAGTACTTATTTCTTGTCTCATTATTTTTCTGCTTATTTTGTAAGCAAAGCTGGGTATTTCCAAAAAAAAAAAAAAAAAAAAATAAAAAAATTATCTATGGGGATTTCGGTTATTTTCTAGGAATTGTGGGACTCGTTTTGTAAGTTTAAAAAAAATTTCAAGTGGTTTTTATTATTAGGGGTGTGTGTGAAACGGTAGCAAAGTACTCACGGAAGTAAAATTTTGACACTGTTGAGGTGAATAAAATTTCACTAGCACTGGGGGCTAGTATACATTTTGCCATTAGCGTAGACAATTTTGACAATTTTAATTCACCATAGAACTTTGCTACCGTTTCGCACACATCCTAAGCATTAAAAATCTTTTTTTTACTAGTAAATTTCATTAAATAATATTCTCTAAAAAAGATTTTATTGCATAAATGAAAATTAATATTATTGACATAAACTCATAAGCAAATTTTTTGCAATTTTTTGCCAATGTCTTTAACGAATCTTAAAATTCGATGTATAATATGTCTACTTTTTAAAACCAATTTTTATCAATTTATTATATACATCAAGGCAAATAAATTTTTCAGGTGGCGTTGATAGCACAGTTCATATTATTCCTGTCGGAAAATGAGTTAACTTAAAGTTAACTCATGGTTAGAATTTGTTTTTGTTTTCAATGTAGTTATACGAAAGAAAGAATTCTTTCGCACATCGGAAATAGGCCATAAATTTATTAATACGGGGGTTGCTATTTGGAGCATATTAATGAATATATATTTTCTTATTATCGATAATAGCGTTATTGTTTTTAAAGTATTTTCAATGAGGACACTTTTGCATGCGTTGGAATTAATTTTCGTAATACTTTTTTAACTCTATTTAAGTTATATCCAAAGTAGGGGTTTTAATGCATCAACGTCTTCTTTATGCGCCACATACATTTGTTCTGGACTGTTATGAATAGAAGTAGGATAAGAAATATGAAGATGATTTACACAGCTTTTGGTGCACCGTGATTGTATTTATTGTGCATTTTGAACCATTTGAACCAATTAAACCATGATCATATTTTTAAGCTTTTGTCAAATTGTGCGGGTTCGTACGAGAGCAAATATTGTTTTCATCATGCAATACCTATTGCTACTTTTCACACTAATGCCCAATGATTAGTGTTACCGGAATCCAAATCTAATTTTACACAGTCAAAGTATCAAAATTATCCAAAATTTGTAAATTACACAAAAACAAAAATTAATTTTGTGTTTGATAAAAAGAATTACTATTAATTTACGAATATAAACAGGGTTATGCAGGACGACCATTATACTTTTAATTGTCGAAAGCTTTTTTCTGCGAATTTTTTATATATTTTCTAATAGCAGTTGGGAAATCTTTTTTGATTAACTCTGAAAAATTATATCCTGTAGGTGGTGGCCATTTGCTGCTAAGCGCATACGAGCTCTTTTTAAATTTCATAGTTAATGGCCATGATTTTGAATTTCGAATGTTGGGTTTTAGATGGCTGGTTTACATACACTCTTTCTTTTAAAAATTCCCAAAGAAATCGGTCAGGAGGTGTTAAGTCCAGTAAACGTGGTGTCCAGTTGAAAACGCCTGTGCGCGAAATAATTCGTTTGCCGAATATATTGCTTAGCAACGCCATTGAGGCACCTGCAGAATGTACAGGTACGACCACAAGGTAAGATGGTTTTCCACAGATGACATAACACAATTTTCCAACAACATCCGACCTATAAAAAAAAAATTTAGATGGACAACAATTTTCTCCTCATGTCAGTTTTTGTTAATTTTTATTTGCTGAGAATTCTTTTCACTGAACAGTTCAAAAATGCCAAAATAACAGGGAAACTTATGAAAGTTTTTATTTTAGGATACAGAGACTCACCAAGACATTTTTTTTTAAACTTTTAATATCCAAGTTGTCAAAATTTTGGATGTATAATTAACACAAAAATCGGCAACGCTGCCAAGAATGTCTGAATCTCGAGAAATGCACATACCAAGCTGCTTTATAAGCTTGCGCACAGAAAATTTTTGTAGCACAACAATTCATTTTGGACAATTTTCACAACTTTCTTCTCTGAGCAAACGAAGTCGATTATACACCTGTATACATAATCCATGTAGAAATGCGTAAAAAATTATCGTGCGTAAATGTCCACGACATAATTAAATTTTTTGCTGTGTCAACATTTTAAAGTTACTTAAAACAACAAAAGATGTGCTGAAATGACAAAAGGTTTTTAAAATAATTATGGGTAGAAGAAGTTACACTTTTAATTGTAAACGTCAAATGGCATCTGTTTACACTCAAAGCTGCCGAGGCTCACAGTACAAATAGCAACCCTCGTATTATATTGTTATTTTATGAATTACACCTGTTGACGTAGGAAAATAATTATACTTAATTAGAAAAAAAACTGAAGTATTTTTTCTTGGTGTTGGCGTCTGGCTCGTGGGAATCCCGCCCAATAGAAACATGGGGAACATCGTTATGTTTCCCATTATTTTGAGTGTGTGACACGGGATTACATGTGGTGGCATCTGGCAACACCCCCTGTAATATGTAGCTCAGCTGTGGTTTAACGCCACCTGGAAAATGAGTTTTTTTCTTCATACTCACTGTTTTCATAAAATTCGCACCAGCCAGACGCCGGCCAGTAAAATAAAATTAAAATAAAATAAAAAGCTAAAATTAAAATTAAATTAAGTTAAATTAAATTAAACTTAAATAAAAGAAAAGGAACTAAAAGTGAAGTGTTTTATTGTTAAAAGAGCCACAAACAGAAAGCTCCAGTGAGCCACAGAAAAATAAGGGTGGAATTTCATTGCAATCGTTTGAGTGTGCGCCTGCCACTTCCTAACCTGCCTCAACAAGCCGATGATTGACATCCCCTGCCACTTGGTGATTCCGGACAACGTACCCAGAACCAGGTAACCCCATCTACACCCAAACATTTGGTCCTTCGCCCATTGGAGTTTAAAGGTACGTACTGTGGAATTTAAAGTGCATGCATATACATATTGTGAAGCGCCATATTGTGTCGCATTGGAAGTGAGGTTAAGTTGAGCCAATTTTTAAGACACACAATTTTAAGAGCCATATTTTTTTACTCGCCGGTTTACCCGTTACTCGCCCAATTTGTAGTTTTGTGTCTTCTGCCTAAAGATTTTTTGCCTCAATTTTACAAATAAAGGAAAAGTGTTGCCAGCGCGCCAAAAAATTTTTTTTTTAATAAAGTAACTCGGGAAAAATTTTTTTGTTGCCCTTTAAGCGAACTCGCATAATTTTTGTTGCGGCACCTAATATTTATAATAAAAAATGGCGACTTTTGAAAAATATATTCTGGCGGCAGATGAGATAATAAATATCGAGGTTATGTTGAAAAAGGAAGACTTTTCAACATATACCGGCGAGGCATTTGATTTTGAAAAAAGCGAGTTGGACAAAATTTGGGAGAAATTTAAAAAAATTTATGACGAGTGTTGCGGTACCATAGAGGAGAAAAAAGAATTAGTGGCAGTGAAGACTAAGTATCCTCAGGTGCGAAAAATATATGTAAAATGTATAAATATTTTGGCCAATGCTAGACAGGTATTAGAAGAAGATAGGCAGAAAAATAAAACAGTGGTTCCCAATCTGTGTTCTATACCTGTCCCCCCTTGTGATACTGGCGTTTTTCATGGAGATTACGTTTCGTGGCCCACCTTCAGGGACATGTTTACGGCAATCTACATAAATAATTCGAGACTTAGCCCTGTAGAAAAATTATTTTATTTATTTCAAAAAACAGATAGTGAGGCCCGGGATATAAATAGAAATATTGCCCTCACGGCAGAAAATTTTGAAATTGCGTGGGGTAATTTAAAATCGCAATATGAGAATAAACGAGTCTTAATTAATAGTCAGTTGAAAAATTTATTTAATTTGGCTCCATGCCGATGGGAAACGGCTTCAGAAATAAAAAGGCTCCAAAGAGAAATAAATAATTGTATTTCGGTGCTGAAATTATATAATGTAGATATTGCCTCATGGGACCCAATTTTTGTTTTTCAATGTTCGTCTCGGCTCTCAGAAAATACTTTACATCTGTGGGAGCAATCCGTAAAAAATAAGACAGAGGTTCCCAAATGGGAAGAATTAAATAATTTTTTGACCGATCGATTTCATGCCCTGGAAAGTGTTTCTGATATTATAGTAGCGAACAATACAGCTGCCAGTGGTTCCCAAACAGGCCCTTCATATAATAACTCTATGTCTACAAAATCTAAGCAGTTTAAGGCGCATCACACAAAAGTTGACTCGAGCTCGTGTAAATTGTGTAAAGGGTGTCACAAAATTAGTGTTTGCAATAAATTTTTGAGCATGGACTACAAGAACCGTGTTTCAACATTAAAAAGATTTCGTTTTTGTTTTAATTGTCTTACTAAGGGGCATTTGTATGGGGATTGCAGTAGTCCTAATGGTTGTTCTAAATGCAATAAGAAACACCACACGCTAATACATAGGGATATAGTAAGAAATCTAAACAATAGTAATCAAAGCCAGTCAAGCACTAGTTCGCAGAGTCAGAGTCAAAGTAATCAAAGTCCAATACAGTCCACTAATGGTGCCGGCCCTTCTGGTGTAGTTCAATCTCATCATACCTCGGTTGCGAAAAAGGTTATGTTAGCCACAGCCTGGGTTAACATTATAAGTTTTGGTTCCTGTTACAAGGTTCGGGCCCTGATAGATCCATGTTCCGATGAAAGTTTTGTTTCCGAAAAGATACAAAAATTGTTGAAGTTGCCAACTAATCCAGTTTCTGCAGAAGTCTCAGGTTTAGGCGGTGATATAATAAGTACGTCTTCTAAAATGGCAGTTTTTACTATTGTTTCTCTTTTCGATCGGAATGTGTCTCTAAATATACAGGCCCTAGTTGTCCCTCGTGTAACTGGTAGTATTCCAACGCACTCCTTTTTGCCCCAAAAAGAGATTGAGCTGCCCAATCTGTGTTATGCTGATCCGAAGTTTTATGAGAGCAGTGAGATTGATTTATTGTTAGGAGGTGATTTATACCCTTCTATTCTTCGTGGCGGAGTTAGGCATGGTGTTTTTGAATCGTTAGTGGCTCAAGAAACCATTTTTGGTTGGATAGTTACAGGTCCAACGCCTTCTAAAGTTTCCCCTCGAATACTAAGAGTGTCTCATATGACAAAAGTGGCGATTGATGACCAATTGTCGAAGTTTTGGGAGTTAGAAGAAGTTTCTCATAGGCGTATTTTATCAGATGAGGATAAAAAATGTGAGGAGATTTATAGTTCTACTACCACTAGAAACTCTGAAGGGAGATACACTGTTAGTCTGCCCTTTAAGAATAGTTTGCTGTCGCTTGGTCCCAATAGGCATATTGCTGTTTGTCAGTATTTGAGAAACGAAAAATCCTTAATGCGCAATGCTGAGCGTAAGGCCCAGTACGATGAGGTCCTAAAAGAATATTTAACCCTAGGGCACATGGAAAAAGCAGATGATGCTAGAGGTGACCCTGGTTATTATTTACCCCATCATGGCGTTTTTAAGCCAGAGAGCACAACGACTAAATTGCGAGTGGTATTTAATGCCTCGAGCCCTTCCGCAAATGGCAGAAGTTTAAATGATTTGTTGTTCACTGGCCCTATTCTGCAGGCTGAAATAGTTAATCTGATTTTGAGATGGCGATTTTTTCAGTTTGTCTTTAATGCGGACATTTCAAAAATGTACCGGCAGATTTTTGTGACTCCCACACATAGGCCCTTTCAGAAAATAGTGTTTCGTAGCAGTGATAGCGCGGAAATTGCTGATTACCAACTGAAAACGGTGACTTTTGGCGTAAATTGTGCCCCATATTTGGCCCTTAGAACCATTCTACAGTTGGCGAATGATGAAGAGCGACGTTTTCCGTTAGGCGCTAGAATCTTGCGAGAAAATATGTACGTAGATGATGCCCTAGTTGGTGCCCATTCAGTTGCTGATGCTTTAGTGGCACGGGGGCAATTAATTGGTATTTTAGATATGGGGGGATTTGAGCTCAGAAAATGGACCTCGAATTCTGAAGAAATTTTAAAAAATTTGCCCCATGATCACCTGCTAAATTCATCATTTTTGTCGCTCGATGAAAAAAGCACTACAAAAACGCTAGGAATTCGATGGAATGCGGCAGAAGACGTGTTTTTCTTTGTTTGTGAGAAGATAACACTAAAAACCTCATACACAAAAAGAGAGGTACTTTCTACCATTGCTCGGCTATACGATCCTGCTGGTTGGTTGGCTCCGGTGGTAGTTACTGCTAAAATTATTATGCAGCAAATGTGGCTTGATAAGATCGAGTGGGACGAGGCTATCAAACCCGTTGCTCTGCAGAAATGGCAGAATTTTGTTGCTAATTATGCGGATATTGAGAAAATTAAGCTTCCACGTTGGGTTCAATATTCGCCTGGCTGTAGTATACAATTTCACGGGTTCTGTGACTCGTCTGAGTTGGCATATGCAGCTACAATTTATATAAGGGTACAGCTCGAAAATAAAGTTTGGACAAGTTTGCTCACGTGTAAAACTAAAGTGGCCCCAATAAAAAAGCCATCTTTGCCTCGTTTGGAGTTATGTGGAGCAGTTCTTTTGGCAAATTTGGTTGACAGTATAGTACCTACTTTTAACGTGGACAAGTCCCCCCTATATTTGTGGTCCGATTCCACGATTGTTTTAGCGTGGCTGAGAAAACCCCCTTGTAGCTGGAAAACGTTCGTGGCAAATAGAGTGGCTACAATATTGGAAAAAGTGGGGAATAAAAACTGGTGTCACGTTGCGTCAGGTGACAACCCTGCCGATCTAGCAACCCGGGGGCTGATCCCTGCGGATTTGCGAGAAAATAGGCTCTGGTGGCATGGACCTGATTGGCTCAACTTTGAGGAGTCTTTGTGGCCTGTAGGAGCAGCAGAGTTCGAGACGGTAGAAGAGTCGAAAGGAGCTCAAGTGTTTGTTGCTAGATCACCTGACAAAGAAGATATTCTAGACCGGTTTTCCAGTTTATCTCGAGCGTATCATGTAGTCGCTTATATGTTTCGATTTGTGGCCCAGGCGAGTAAAAGAAGACGCGGAAACGTCCCTTATGATTCTCTGAAGATCTCGGCCGGTGAATTAAAGTTTGTGAGAAATCGCTTATTTTATCTCTCTCAACAAATGCACTTTTCTGGGGAGTTCAGCTGCCTCAAGGCGAATAAGAAAATCGATTCCCGTAGCCCCCTGTTGACGCTTACCCCTTTTGTGGACGAAGACAACATTATCCGATCTAATAGTCGCCTGAGCTCTACTACTTGTCTGTCCTACAATGAGCGACATCCTATTATATTGGCGTATGGGAGTAGATTGGCTCGGCTGTACGTAGAATTCGTGCACACCTTAGCCCTTCACGGAGGCCCTCGGCTAGTCTTAAATGTCGTCCGGCAGGAGTGCTGGATTCTTCGAGCGAAAAATCTGATACGGACAGTAGTTCGTAATTGCAAAGTCTGCGTTCTCCATAGAAAAACTCTTCAACATCAAATAATGGCGGCTTTGCCGAAAGAAAGAACTACCCTATGTCGCCCATTTACGAATACGGGCGTTGATTTTGCTGGCCCGTTCGAGATAAAAAGTTTCACAGGCAGATACTGCAGAATCTCAAAGGGCTACGTGTGTCTCTTTGTTTGCTTCGCTACGAAGGCGATTCACCTTGAAGCTGTTAGCGATTTGTCTACCCCTGCCTTTTTAGCAGCCTTGGCCCGTTTCGTCGCCCGTCGTGGTTGCCCAAGCCGCATGTATTCGGACAACGGCAGAAACTTTGTGGGCGCCGCTAGAGAGATCGACGCAGACTTCGTCAAGCACGTGAAAGAGCTTCGTGACACGGCTGTAGAAAATTATGGTCACCAGCACTTGTCGTGGCACTTTATCCCTGCTGCAGCACCTCACATGGGAGGACTATGGGAAGCAGGGGTAAAAAGTATGAAAATGCACTTAAAAAAGTCCGCCGGTCAACTCAAGTTTACGTTTGAGGAGTTCTCCACCGTTTTGGCCAAAATAGAAGCGTGTCTCAATTCACGCCCCCTTAGCCCTTTGACAGAAAACGCTGAAGATTTGTCTGCCCTTACGCCAGGTCACTTTCTGATTGGCTCATCTCTGCTTACCCCTGCTGAGCCTGAAGAGCTGTCATCACCCCTCAGCATTGTCAACCGGTGGCGTAAACTGAAGGCCCTCCAGCAAGAATTCTGTCGCCGATGGAAGCAGGAGTATTTGAAGGAGCTAAACAAGCGCAATAAATGGCAACACCCTCAACTAGACTTAAAAGAAGGCGATTTGGTGGCTCTTAAAAGTGAACCAGGCTGTCCCACTGATTGGCGGTTAGGTCGAATTATCAAAGTTTACCGTGGCAATGATGGCAAGGTGCGAGTAGCCGATCTACAGACGCAAAATGGCGTAATCACTCGGCCGATACTCAAATTGGTGGCTCTGCCTAAAAGCGACTCTTAATATCCCTCTTTCTGTAACGTTGCCCCCTCTCTATTAAAAATTATATTCTTTGGTGGACCTCGGGGCACTTCAGCACAGCCTACTGCGCGAGACTTGAGCCCGACGTAGCTCCCCGTATTTTGACCGTGCCAGCGAAGGAGAAGCCTGGGACCGTGTTTTGAGTTCGTGTACTTTGAAGAGGGAGTGGTGCTGAAGACGGAAGGCTGTCCATTTTCATTGCCCTTTAGGGTGAATTAGTTTTTATTATTGTTAAGTTTTTTCTATTTTTATTTGAATTAATTTTTCCTTTTTTTAACTACTTTTTTTTAATTATTTTGTTGTTCCTTTTATTTTAATTTTTTTTTTGTTTTTTGTTTAATAAATAATTATTTTGCACCACCGGTGCAAGGCGGGGTGTATGTTGGCGTCTGGCTCGTGGGAATCCCGCCCAATAGAAACATGGGGAACATCGTTATGTTTCCCATTATTTTGAGTGTGTGACACGGGATTACATGTGGTGGCATCTGGCAACACCCCCTGTAATATGTAGCTCAGCTGTGGTTTAACGCCACCTGGAAAATGAGTTTTTTTCTTCATACTCACTGTTTTCATAAAATTCGCACCAGCCAGACGCCGGCCAGTAAAATAAAATTAAAATAAAATAAAAAGCTAAAATTAAAATTAAATTAAGTTAAATTAAATTAAACTTAAATAAAAGAAAAGGAACTAAAAGTGAAGTGTTTTATTGTTAAAAGAGCCACAAACAGAAAGCTCCAGTGAGCCACAGAAAAATAAGGGTGGAATTTCATTGCAATCGTTTGAGTGTGCGCCTGCCACTTCCTAACCTGCCTCAACAAGCCGATGATTGACATCCCCTGCCACTTGGTGATTCCGGACAACGTACCCAGAACCAGGTAACCCCATCTACACCCAAACACTTGGAATTAAAAATTGTTTTTAATCTGTTAAATATTTTTAAAGATAACTTGCCGTATGAAGTAACAAAATTTGATAATAGTGACACATTGTGGTAATTTTTTTTTTTCTTGGAAAAAAGCAGAACATTTAAGCAGGTGGGAGATGAAAATCTTTTTTAAACAATTTCATATAAAACAGATAGATGTTGGCAGTGCTGCCGTTGCAAATTTCTCTAAGAGGGTAACATCAAGGGGATTTTAAAAAAACGGGTATTTCAAAGTAACAAGGGTCAGGTTTTTTAAAAGCAGTATTTACTAATAAAGGAGACACAAAAACATTTTAATGGCACTATGCAACAAATAGGAAAACATTTTTTTTCCCTAAAATAACCACTATATTTTTTTTTTGCTCGGCTATAGTCAGTTAGGTGAAAATCATCATTATCTATTTTAAATGCTATTGTAAGGTGTTTTTTAATTTTTTTTTTTTTAAATTTGAGATTTTTTTAGAGGCATCCGGAGAATCTTGTGGCAACTTTGAAACGACGTAGACGATTTTGTTATGCAGTTCGTCAGAAATATTTAAATTATGCCAGACTTAAGTCTTTCTAATAACATTTTTTGATGAAGCCATTAGGTTTGGAGTTATTAAGTTATTTGTAATTATAAAATTTTTGAACTCAAAAAATTCATAAAAAATTTAAATCAACAAATACTTCCCTGTTTTGTTACTTCATCGTTAAGCTGCATCTTTAAGAAATAAAATAAATTTTATTTCATGAAAATCCATGAATAAATTCTTGTTTTATTCCCGATAAACTGAAAGCACCTAGTTTTAAAATTTTTTTATCGCTAATTTGTGCAGATCTAAACATGCTCTGATTTTTTAACCCCTTTGTTACCCTTTGCGACCAAATAATGTTTTACAGTGTGCATCATTTGTCGAAATTTACAATTTGGCTGTTAACAAATCCATTAAGTCAGAAGTGAACTTCATACTAAAAGATAATTTCCTTGCGTAAGCGCACGCAACGTAGTCGTGATTAAAGTAAATTTTGGTAAAAAATTTTTTTAATTGCGTATGTTCTTCAAGCGTGTAAATTCCACGATTAAGTGGCAAATACTGTTTTGAACTATGATATAATTTCAAAGTAAGCTGTACACCTATTCGAGATATGCCAAAAATAAAATATGTCGTACCTATTAGTGATATTACGAATATTCGTATTCGTACCGCTGCTTAAATAAATAAATAAATCAATCAACCTTGTGCCACGCCCACTTGTCCAATCCTGTCCAAATTTTGTCGGATGTTGTTTAATGTTAACCAAGATGTTTGTACCTTATTAAGAAACTTTACCTTTTGATGTTCTCCATAGAGACAGAAATCTATAATGTCTTTGTATGGGAAGCGCAACTTCCACTTGTCCAATCCCGCCAACATTATGTCGGATATTGTGAATTGATCACCAAGATTCTTGTACCTAAACTTTAGCTATTGGCGTTCTTGGTCCAGATAAACAGAAATATTTACTGTCTTTGTATGGGAAGTGCCACGCCCAATTGTCCAATCCTGCCCACATTTGTCGAATGTTGTGTAATTTGGATACTTTGGCTCCTGCCGTCCTCCAGATATACATACATAGAAATAAAGCAAAAAGACAACAACAAGTAATTTTTGGATAACATTAGAGGCAGTCGTAGTTTTTGGTTATATCTTAGCCATTTGTAAACCCATCAGCCTGCATTGTAACAGAAAATAATTACGGACTATATGTGACATAAATATATAAGTACCAAATTGTGCAAACTCGCGAAATAGATAACATTGAAACATGTAGAATTTTTCGTATGCTATATTAAATTTTGCTTAAATTTTTTTACAAATTTGAAGAGAGTATTAGGCTTTATATGAAAATAGTTCTTTTGTAGTTAAAATATTGAAAAAAAATAACTTAAATTAGCATAAGGCTTTTTTATTTCGTTAATTTTTTATGTTTTTTAATTTTTAAATATAATTGGCATATGTATGTATTTATTTTATCTATTTAAGGCCGTTATTCACTATCCCACAAAGTCTTAAGTATTTTTTGAAAATGCTTCCCAGATCTAATTATTGATTGAAAATTTTCAAAACACAATAACAAGTTATCATGACAGGCTTGTATTTTTTTTCAAAATACGTAAAACTTGTGTGATAGTGTAAAGCAGCTATTAATAACACTTTATTAATTAAATAAAACAAATTTGTTTGCGCTACAATCATAAGCTTAACAACTAACAATTTACCAACTATACCCAAACGATTTATCGTTTCTTATTATCCAGCCACTTATTTCAAAAGATCTGTTTCAATTGAATATTGTGTGAAAAATTTCAAGTTTCTAGCGAAATAAAATATTTAATATTTTTATTAATGTACTGATGAGTGACGAGGAAGAATTGTAATTGTTTTTGTTGTCATCTTCATCCAGCCGATCTAAAGCTGCAGCCATAAATATATTTGACTAATGCGAAACTTGAGTATCATCAAAAACGTTATTAATTCTAGCAATATGTACATAAATGGTTACAGAATTTTCGAATTAATTTTTATTACTTTAATTGTGTTTGGTGACAAAAAAAAACACCAATTCGCTGAAACTCAAGGCTCACCTCTGCGTGTGGTAGACGTCTGACTGGAGACTACAGCTGGCAGCCCGAACACCAGTCTAGGATGCAATGGGCTAATCACCAGTTCGTCTGAAATCTCACTGATTAATGAAGTAAAGTGTGATCTATTTCGAGGTTCCCTACTTTTTTAAAGAAAAAAGAAAAAACACAGAAAATACAAATTTAATGGGGAATGTTTATTATCATTTGAAAGAATATTCTTTGGCATATATTTTTTGAAGATTTTGTATATCAAATGTTGGCCGTTGCTACGTCGGAGATGGTCTATTCGTTGAGTCCAATTTTCGATGACTCGTTCGAGCATTTCGACTGGTAACTGGCGAATAACACGCGTGATGTTTTCCTCCAAGGACTGTATCGAAGCGGGTTTGTCCGCATAAACTCTAGACTTTACATATCCCCACAGGAAAAAGTCTAACGGTGTGATATCACACGATCTTGGTGGCCAATCGACCGGCCCAAAACGTGAAATTATGTGCTCACCGAAGTGTTCTCTCAATAAATCCATTGATTGGTGCGATGTGTGGGAAGTGCTGAAACCAAATGTCAAATCAAATAGTCGGTTATCATGGCACGATAACGGTCCGAGTTGCTGCGAACGGCGCCGAATCGACTCTCCAAGGTCTTCGTGCACAGTCTCAGCTACGGCCGCTATATTTTCATCACAGCATGCTGGACGTGGTCTATTCGGTCGATTATTATCCAATAATGAATTCTGGGACTCAAAATGGGTGATGGTGGTGCGTATAGTACGCTCAGTAGGCCGATTATGTTGATCATAAGTTGAGCGAAGTGCACGAAAGACATTCCTCACAGAACGTGAATTTTCGTAATAAAGTTAAACGAATTGTAAACGTTGTTCAGGCGTAAGTCTTTCCATTATGAAATGCCAAACAATACTAAACAAAAATAACATGACAGCATGACACGACTCACACGTGACCTGTCAAAAAAAGGCTATTAAAAAAAAGTATCTCTACTTGAATCACCCTTTATTAACGAGTCTTAATATACAAAAACTACAGGTATTCGTCAATAAATGCCTTCGCCGAATCCTCAAGATATTTTGGCCTCAACCTTTATTATTAATTCTGAGTTATGGTTTAGAGCGCAACAGCCGCAAATTGACCATGAGATCAAAATACGCAAATATACCCTACGTAAGCCAGCCAATGACATCAATAGGAAATCCCTCGATTACAACCCACAGGGAGCAAGGAGAAGGGGATGACCCACGACATTGAGACGCCAAGTTCAAGCCGAACTATAAGCTGCTGGATTAACCCGAAATTAAGCCAAAAGAGCAGCATCAGATAAAACTCGATAGAGATCAGATTTTGAGGCACAATGTTCCTTTTAAGAATTTTAAGGATTGTCTATATACTTTAATTGTAAAGATGAACCCTTTAAACATATTCAATTGTTGTGTAATTTATTGAGCTTGAGGTTTATCTTTTTTATATAAACAATTTTCAACATTTATTTTATAACTCCAATATTTCAATAGCAATGTGTATCATGATTGGGGAAAAATTAAACAATTAAACAGACGTTTTTTTTTAAATAAATAACCTTAAGCTCAATAAATTATACAACAATTTAAAAAGTAAAGGTTGAATAAAATAGAATCTGGGAATTTTTCTTTTCATAACCTACTTTATTATATTCAACATTTTTTATTTTTTTGAATTTACTGTATGAGCTAAATTTCACTTATATATTTTATAAAGCTTTTTTGAAATAGTTATATTCCTTAAATTTTTAGGAATGACTTTATACACTACCAGACTATTATCTTCTATCTTCCTGTTACATTTTACCTTAGCTATCCGTTGGATAGCAATGAAGTATATTGTATGTACAGAAAAATTTACAATTATTAGACACCAGAAGAATGTAATGCATTATAAAATATAATGCTTTAAAAAATACATAACTGAAATTAAGCTCATACAATTAATTCGAAAAAATAAAAAATGTTGAATAAAAAAAAAAAAAAATATATATACAAAATTTTTTAAACTTATTTTATGATAAAAATACCTATTTCTAATTCTATTCATGTCTCAGGCAGCCACTATATAAAAAACTGTACCAGATATAAATATATGTTTTTTAAGATATAAATCTATTGCTTTGAACATCCAACATTCATGTACACAGAAAAGAATACCAATGTTAAGAAAACAAGGCGCAATGCTGATTGAAAATTATAGTAAATTTCTGCAAATGGATGGACTATGTTAAACATTATCATTGTTTCATATTAATATTAAATGAATGATCACTTAGCCAAGATCGGACCTTTCTGCTGGTATCTTTCAATAGTGAATGCTTTTGTAAACAAAGGGGAGTACAAAAAATGTGAAACATGTGTGACAGGAAAATAAAATATTAATATTTCCTCTGTCTGGTACCGGGGGTGGTTAGTGTTTAGAATTATTCTAAAATAAATACATGTGTTGTCTCTGAAGCTTCTTCTCACTGTTATTTCACACGTAAATAAAATTTCTTTGACACGTTATTTCAACTTGAAATAACTTTCGTAGTGTTATTTTAATATCAATGTCTTTTGCTCTTACTTAACTGGTATGTTAAATTAACATACACTATAGTTATTTTAAAAGAAATACAATTTTGTTCGCAAGTTATAGTAAAATCATGTTAAATTAACATGAAGTAACTAAGAAGCAAAATCAATACTGACATATTCAAAATCAACCTTGTTTTCGACGATTTTACATTGCTTTTTTTTATATAAAGGGCTGCATGAACAACTTCATTCATAAACACATTGAAATATTTTTCACTGAAGTTCGTGTTCAAACCAAATTGAGATTACGTTTTATATGGCAAACACAAAGAGGATTTTCAAGGTGGCATGTCATAACGTCCAGTGTCATAACGTCCATCAAAGAAATGTCGTAGCGTCCGCGGACGTTATGACACTTTGCAAGGTGTCATAATGTCCACAACAAGCAAGAATGTAAACAAATTTGAGATCATAGCCGGCCTTCGGCCGGGCGCAAGGTTTTTCTTCTCTATGGTATAACAAATACCGGCTTCGCTAACTAAAGCTTCTCTGCACAGCCGGCCTTCGGCCGGGCTCAAGGATTTTCTCCTCTATGGTATAACAAACACCGGTTTCGCTAAGTAAAGCTTCTAATATCTGCCTTGTTTCCGAACGAAAGCCGACTATGCAGAGAAGCTTTAGTTAGCGAAGCCGTTTTGTTATACCATGGAGGAGAAAATCCTTGCGCCCGGCCGAAGGCCGGCTGTGCAGACAACCTTTAGTTAGCGAAGCCGGTATTTGTTATACCATAGAGGAGAAAATCCTTGCGCCCAAAAGTGTTTTCGTTATATATTTAATATAAACACCCAGAGAAAAAGCAGCAAAACCATTTAAAAATTTGTTTTTTACCATATTATGTTTCATTTAACCAAATCTTTGTTACCGACAACCATATTATGGTTAAATTAGTTTCTTTAAAAAAAGTTTTGTTGGTTGGGACCATAATCAAACATGTTTTTCTCTGCGTGTATGCAGATCATTTTTTTGTATTTAACTTCTTTAGTATTTATGGACCTAATGACACTTTTGAAAGTGTCATAATGTCCATTTGCAAAGTGTCATAGTGTCCATGGACGTTATGACACTTTCAAAAGTGTCGCAGTGTCCATGGACACTATGACACTTTTTGGAGTGTCATAACGTTCATGGACACTATGACACTGGACGTGATGACATGCCACCATTTTCAATAAAACGGCTTTTGTTTTACAGTTCTCACTCTTAATAAGTGTTTTTGAAAATGATATTAAATTTTTTGAAATTTTAAAATTTACATTAAAAATAAAGTCGAATGTGTTAAAAATAAGATTTATTTATAACGTGCTAAATTCCCAATTTATATTTTTGATAAAAACTCTGAAATTTATTGTTGTGGGAAAGCTAGTGTACATGCGCATTTCGCTGGCGGCTTAGGCCAGCTCGTCAGGAAACTTTTTCCAAAGACTTTAGTGAAGCAAAAATAATTTACAAATAAGGCCATAAAGGGAATAAGAATTTTAAACACTCAGGTCTTACTTGTAACAATTTCAAAGCTTCAACAGAGCCACAACAATAAACAGTGAATTTATCTTTTCCAACATTCCCCTACAATTGGCTGGTTTTTTCCAACTCAAATTGTAGTTGTAAAAGGGTAAAAAGAAAAAACAAAATGCTTAATAAATTTCAGTTTTTGCCGGGCACATGCAAATTTATTATCAACATTTATTTATAATGGCTAAATTCCCAACTTTTATTGTTGATAAAAACACTGAATTTGTTTTTTTTTTATTTGAATATTAATGTACTTGCTAATCTTGTTACTTTTACTATTCCTGGTAATTTTTTTATTTTTTTTTTTAAATGTTTTTTTTCTTTCAAATGGCAACACCGACTTTTAAATAAATGTGTCCATGAACTTATACTTCGTCTATACGCGCAGCTTATTCGCAAATAAATATATTGCAAGTAGAGAAAATTCTAGCATAAACAGTGAATTAGCTTACTCACGAAAACAATTCCTGTTTATCGACACTATTTGCAAATAAGATTTAAGCATTGCCACACTTTTTAAGTTTTTATTTCGTTGCGGCTCATCCATTTGACAACAAATTTAAAATTAACTAACTATTGTGCAAATAAAATATACAAATACGCGATACTGTTTTTTTATATAAATTTTTGATTTAAAAAAAAATAAAAAGGTTATATACATACAGTGCTACCAAATGATTAAATTTTTCATCTGGCATCACAAAAATAAGAATTTTCTGTAACAAAATTGACATATAAACAGTGATTTAGTTAATCGCAAATAATTTTTATTTGCGAATAGGTAACATGTAAACGTAGTATTATTCGAAATTTATCCAATGGTTGTTTTGTTTCATAGTTGTTAATGTCCAGATTCTCTTTTATAAGTGAACAAACTAACTTCATCTTACTCGTCTCTTAAATATCGAGTGTTTGTTGCTTTCATGTCAAAGTTATTCATGTTACTGAATACAAACGAAGCGAATACAAAATTATAATAAAGGTTTCACGAACATCATTATTAGGTTTCATGCAGATGTTTAATATATAGGCCACTTGCAAAACCACGCTAAGTTAAGAAAAAAAAATTCTGTAAAAACCGCAATTTTATTTGTTTTTTAAACTAAGCCATTATCAATCTCATTCAAGACTTGGTCAGTTACGCGCAGTTTCTGATTAAATAATCAATACTCTCTATATTGTTTGACAGCTCATTTTTAAAAAACAGTTTTAATCGATAATCGAAGTACTTAGAATCTTGTTTTTTTTTATCTTAACGGCGTTTGCAAGTGGACTACTCATATAAATATATATATTTATATATATATATATACATATGTATATATATACATATATATACATTTTTATTTTGTTCTTTTAACGAAACGTGTGAGTAATAAAAACATTATCAAAGAACTTTCGTTTGTAGCGTTTTAAATGTAATATGGGCATTTCCACAAAAAAGTCTACTGCTTGTCACGTGACGGTGTTTTGTATCTTACAACCATGTAGTTAAAATTTTTACCCTTTACTAACCGTGGAGCAAGTTGCGCTTTACACCAAAATACAAAAAAGTAAATATTATATGTATAATTTTCTTTTTGAGAAACAGCTTAATTTGCTTGCTAGCGTCACGTGGCCAAAATGTATATTTGCTGTGGAAATGCCCATTTACAAAACTAATAATCTTAAGTACTTACTCAGATAACACTGTAGAAGAAAAATCAAATATTTTGTTCGACGAGTGCAGCCTTATTTGCCGGAATTTTGAAAGTTGGATGTTTTGTAGGGAGTGAAAGTTTCCCCGTTTTGGCACATTCTTATGATTTTCTTTTCTGACACAAGGGTAACCTACACCCTCATAATGTGTTAAATTTTAAACGATCACAAAATATCATTTTCATTTCTGTCGTTTTATTTTAGACAGGTTTAGCAATTCCACTTTAACACAAACAAAATTCCAAAAAAAAAAATTTTATCGAAAACGAGAACATCGGTTTTAATTATGCTGCATTCCAAAACTTGTAACGTATTTTTGGTTTTGTTGGGTAACATTATAATAAAAGAGAAAGTTATGCGCTCACAATATTATATTTTTATTATTTATAAAACAAAGAAAAAAATTTCCACATTCCATATTTAGCAATATGTATCTAAAAATCGACTTATCGCGAAAAATAAATTTTTTATAGTTGCAAATGGTTCCTTGGGTCCTCGAAAGCAAAAGTTGTTCTACAACTTTTTCATATTTGGCCAATCCGAATGAACCGTTATTTTTCAGTTGTTGAAGAAATTGGCAAATTTAAAAATAAGACTTAACAATGTTCTACAATTTTCTTTACAACGGTTTTTACTTTATTTTTTTGTAAACATATCGACCTCGAAAAATTTCAAATAATGGCAAATTGGTATCGTTTTTTTAAATACTTGATTAGAGCCATCTTTGAAACAACTGATAAAGCAGTTAATAAGCTAAGAACCATTCCAAGAAGGTGTTATTTATTAAAATCGGATAAAAAGTTTGGCAGCTAGAGCAACTAGATAATTTTTCTGTTTGGGTAGACATTGCAAGAAATCGGACAACACAGTTGTTTGTTCCATATTCAACCTTTACTTATGCGCTCAGATCGATATTTCTTGGACTACGTAATAATATGTATTTCAAATTATTTGCTCCTTTCTCTCAACAAAACTTTTTTTTTTATAAATAAAGTTAAACTGTGATCAGCGATATAAACTATTTGAAATAAAGGGTGTCGATAAATTGAGGTATCCTTTAAATTTCAATAAAAAAAAGTTTGATACATAAAGAAAAATTGAATTTTAGTTTTTTTTTAATTAGGTTCGAGTTAAAAATGAAAAATTATATCCGTAAAGCGACCCCCCTTCTGGCTCGGCAGGCTCCCAATATTTAATCAATATTCTCAATCATGTTTTTCAATAAACTGTTGTCAATGTTTAATATTTGCTCGACAATGTTGTTGTAAGCTTTAGAACTGTTTTGAGTTTATTGTTGTACAATTCTGATTTCAAAAAACCACACAAAAATAGCCTATACGTGTCAATGTGGTTTTCGATTTTCAAACTTTATTTGAAAAAGATTGGGATTTTCGAACTTTATTTGAAAAAGATCTGTTGTTTCTTTTGCTGTGTGGTGGCAAGTGGCACCAGCCGGTTGAAACCACATATTCTCTACGTCTAAATCATCATTTCCGCCACAAAAAGCTTCGGATCATCTACTTGTAGCGATTTCCATTTACCATTGATAACTCAAATTTTTAAATCAAAATATGTATTTTTATTTTCATTTAAAAATATTTTCTTCAAAATGCATTTTATAATTTATTTAAAACTTTATAAAAAAATTATCCGGTAATTTAAAATACAAAATACTTTTTTATGCTTTTTTTAAAACAAAAGTGTAGCGATTTCTCTCTCTAGTTTTTTTTTTTTATTTAAACGTAAATTTTTCAATTTTATTTCCATTAAGTATTTAAAAAATTTGAGTTTATAAATACGTATTTTTTAATTTTGTATTTCAAAATACTTATGCTAAAAAATATTTTGAAATTGAACTCATAGAATAAATTCGAAAAATAAAAAAAGTTGAATATAATAAAGTTGCTTATAAAAAGAAATAATTCCCAATATCTATTTGATAAAAAAGTATTTGTATTTTGAACTTAATTATTTGAAATACATATTTTCCACAACTCTGACTGTATTTAACTTCTTTAGTATTTATGGACCTAATGACACTTTTGAAAGTGTCATAATGTCCATTTGCAAAGTGTCATAGTGTCCATGGACGGTATGACACTTTCAAAAGTGTCGCAGTGACACTGGACGTGATGACATGCCACCATTTTCAATAAAACGGCTTTTGTTTTACAGTTCTCACTCTTAATAAGCGTTTTTGAAAATGATATTAAATTTTTTGAAATTTTAAAATTTACATTAAAAACAAAGTCGAATGTGTAAAAAATAAGATTTATTTATAACGTGCTAAATTCCCAATTTATATTTTTGATAAAAACTCTGAAATTTATTGTTGTGGGAAAGCTAGTGTACATGCGCATTTCGCTGGCGGCTTAGGCCAGCTCGTCAGGAAACTTTTTCCAAAGACTTTAGTGAAGCAAAAATAATTTACAAATAAGGCCATAAAGGGAATAAGAATTTTAAACACTCAGGTCTTACTTGTAACAATTTCAAAGCTTCAACAGAGCCACAACAATAAACAGTAAATTTATCTTTTCCAACATTCCCCTTCAATTGGCTGGTTTTTTCCAACTCAAATTGTAGTTGTAAAAGGGTAAAAAGAAAAACAAAATGCTTAATAAATTTCAGTTTTTGCCGGGCACATGCAAATTTATTATCAACATTTATTTTTGGGAATACAAAATTTATTATTAATAAGATTTATTTATAATGGCTAAATTCCAAATTTTTATTGTTGATAAAAACACTGAATTTGTGTTTTTTTTTTATTTTGATATTAATGTACTTACTTTTACTCTTCCTGGTAATTTTTTATTTTTTTTTAAATGTTTTTTCTTTCAACTGGCAACACCGACCGTCTGTAGACGGTCTTCAATATTTTTTACCTGTCGTTCTTTTGTACTTATAGTTGTTTGGCTACAATAAATTAAAAAATCGGTCCAAAATTTCACGTAACCCTTATTCAAACTTTTTTCCGTAATAGATTATTTGTGCCCATAAACCTTCTCATTATGTCGGTATTAAGATAAAATTTGGTTTAAAAATTTTTTTTTGCAACGTTAAAAATCTTAAAAAAATATCGGTTCATATATGAGTTTTTAATGCTATAACTTTGTTGGTTTTGATATTAAAATCGGATTTTTTTATATTGACTACGTCGCACAGTGCTCTATTCCCGTATAGTAAATCGGCAAAACTAGAGTTCTTATCGCATAACTACAAAATACCGATACTTAATGTCTAAGTTAAAAAAATGTTAAGTATACAGCCATGTCACAGAGTACAATTCCGTTCGGAAACGGAATTCATTCCGTATTTTGGTGCTTCAGAAAATTACGAAAAAACTTTGCGGAATGAAACCATTTTTGTTTTCATGAACGGAATGGGAGTTTTCTGTATCTTAAGGGCCAAAAACTATCAAAATATACTTTCTATCAATAAACAAATATGTTTTCTTTGATTCCGAACGGAATCATTCCGAACGGAAATAAACTCATAATTTCTTCTCTGTTCCAGGTGGTAAGTGTTCTTTTCAAATCAGACTGTTGGTATACCACAGGCGGAAAGCTCTCGCCTTCCTATACGAAGGTCTAGGTCAAACGAGGACTTGCGGATGAGGCTCCAATATTTCGTGTGATACCCTGGCAATATGACTAAAATAGTCAGCAAAAATTTTAGTTATAGGAAAATCCAAAAAAAAAAAACATATACCACATGAATATTTTTCTTTTTTTCTCGCTTTCCTTTCTCTTATAGCCTTTACCTACCACAAGGATTAGCTACTAATGTCTACAAAGCGTTTTAGCAAAAGGCGCGCGATGATCACTAAATTTTGCTTTGATTTTACTATCGGGATCTTTTTAAAATGCACATATTTTTTGTCTTATAGTTGAAAAAAATTGTTTTCTGTATTACTTTGAGGTATCGAATTAGTTAGCGGAATGTGGGTACCTATTTTAACATGCTAACACTAGATATTGGTGTCTCGAGAAAGATATGGCTATGATTGGCATGCCACATATATCGTCCCTAGTGAACATTGAGTCAAAGTAATAACTATTTTTTATATCAATGGGATTAGGGATACCAATCAAGACTGGCAAATCCTGCGATTCGGGATCTTGGGATTTTACGGGATCCAGGGATTTTCGTGATATCGAGATTTTTGCAGATTCGGGAGGAAAAACACCATTAAAAGATGTTTACAAACAAAAGCTTTATAGTAAATTAAATATTTCAAAGTTGTTTAATGATTTCATTGATTACTAAAATTTGTGTAGAAATTACACTAATTAATTTCGTGAAAACACTCCATGAATTACCTTAGCTCGCATGCCCACTCTCGGAAAACACTTTAATAAGCCTAAACCTGTAAAGACTACAGTTCATTTTGCATTTGGTGCACCAGAACTTTTGGTTTTTCTTTTCTTTTGTGCATTGCTTTAATTATTTTCAGCATTTCTCACAATAAGATTTCTTTATAATTGTTGGACACGCTTAAAAGTAATAACAAAGTTTAACTTTTTCTTTCGTTTTCAATGACAGTATTAACGGAGTTAATCAAATAAATATGAGAAATAAATATTGTGTTATTCACTCAAGGGAGAATGTCATAATGAATTTCTTCTTATAAAAAAAAGGGTAAAACAGAAAACTTAAGTTAACGATTTCGGGACTGAATCCCGAGATTTTCGGGATCGGGATTGACATCCCTAATTGGGATGCACGTAAATATGTACAATAGGCATATAATAACATTTTACGAAAAATTTGGCATAGACTTCATGGTGAGAAATATTCTACAAGTTATAAATATCACTTTTTTAGGTGATTTCTGTTCAAAAATGTTCCAGAGTTTTTTTTTTAAATAATTTAATTTTGAAACACATATGTTTTCAATTGTTATATGAAATAAGTTTTGAATTTAAAGTTTGTGATAATTTACACAATATCAAAATGTCTTGCACAATTGTAATACAAGTTTTAAGTATTTTGACGAAAATGCATCCCTGATTTAATATTGTTTGTAAGCGTGGTTTTTTTCCTTTAAAAATACTTAAGACTTGTAGTATAGTGTAAAACTGCTTTAACCAGTTTCTTTATTGTATTATACAATTATCGTTTAACAAATACAGATAAGGAAGTGAATAAAAATTGTTAATGATAAAGCTAAAGTTTGATCAGTTTGCTGCTCATGAATATACCTTTATAAAAAAGTAATTGCGTTTGGTGCGAAAACTTTTATGCGATTTCGAAAATATATATATTGGGTTTTTATACTTTGTATGCTCTCTTTGACTATGCTTTGATATTTTTCCTATTTGCAGGAATTTTAAAAAGTTATATGCCTACTGCCGTATTCATAAAAAACTAAAATGGATATGAAATCTGTTTTAAGAAAAATTTGTATGGAGATTTAGTTTTAAAAATACGTTTGAAATCTATTTTATTTTTTATGAATACGGCAGCTTATGTTCAAATGTAAGTTTATTTACATTTTGATAGTTTAGTTTTGATAGTTGAGTTAGTTGTTTTTAGGGTCTTCCCTTCTTGTTATTCTTCGGTTGACAGCTTATGCTTAGCCCTCATTCAAAACTTTACTGGCATTCATTTAATTAATTTATTTTTTTTTTCGACAATTTTATAGCCAACAACAGTCATTACGTTGTATTGTTATCAAAACTTAATTGATATAAAATACATTTTAATGCAGTTTATTTTTAAAATTGCACGAAAACAAAACATTTTTATCTTTAAAAATGATTAGCTTGTCTGCGGTAGGGCATGTGGTTTTTAATAATATTAATAATTCGTTGTGAAAATAATTTATCTTAGCTCCTGTAAACTTGATTTTGAAAAATATTTTCGATAATCAAAAACAATATTGATTTAATATTGCTCATAATCAAATTGTATGTAAGTCTATTAAATTCATTATTTATTTATTAAAATTTTGTCTGTTATTAAAAATTTTCTGTAGAAAATTACAGAACAGTGTTTATTGATAAGCATATAACTATCGCCATGATGTATGGTTGTTGTACAAACTTATGTATTTGTCGATATGATTAAATACCCAACAAACCAATACGAATTAAAAATAACCTATAATAAGCTCCCCAACCTTAGCAGTAGGGTATTGATTCGGTTAACCGTTAATCGGTTAACCGATTAATTACTACCCGATTAACTGATCGGTTAATTTAAAATTGGCTATTTTCGATTAACGATTAAACCGGTTAATTGCAGTCGATTAACCGATATAGCGAAATTTTTAATTTTTTTTAGTTTTATAACACATTTTTTGTGTTTTTAATTATTTGTTTCGTCTCATATACAAAATTTATGTGCTTAGAAAATATTTTTTCATAGAAAAGAAGGTGTTTAGTGATCTATATTTTAAATAGGTTTTTGCTGTTAACAGCTTTTTGTTTCACGTACTTTTTATACGTATCGGGAATGTACTGGAACTCGAAATCACGTGGTATTGAAATCGAACCTATCTTGGAAACTCTACCGTGTTCAAAGTTCATAAAAATATGTCCTGTTCTATCTCATACTTTAAGGACCAACTTCTGCTACCTAAACTACTTTTGAAATCAGGAATCGCTACGTTAATTTTAGCAAAAATTCAATTAAGAATCTATATCGATTTAAATTTCACGTAACTTCGATTTTCAGAACATGGCCGTATGTGTTCAGTTAGAAGAGTTCAAAATTAAAAAAATTAAAACAGGACTCTAATGGCATAATAAAAGATTTGATACGTTTAGAGAAATTCAGAAAAGGACTGTGCAATTAGATATTCTGCATTATGTGTAGCTTTCGATTTCTCCAACATCAACGAGAAGCGAAAGAATTTGTTCAAGTCAAGTTTTATCAAAACTAAAGAAAAGAACGGCGTAAACCCTAAACATTTTTCTAAAAGATTATTTTTTAAGGTCTCCTTAAACTATTGAAATAACTGATAAAATTATCTCACAGTTTAGTTGTTAAGTATTAAACAATATTTATGTACTAATTAAAAAATATTTATAAATTTTTTTGTTTGCTTATTTTAGTTCAAGAACTGTTATTTTTGTTATGTAATTATTTTTTTTTACTAATAAACTCCAAGTAAAAAATAATTTATGCATTTTTATTATTGAAATTACTTAATTTATAAAAAAAACTTTATTAATCGGTTAACCGATCAATTACAAAATTAACCGATTATTAACCGATTAAACCAAAACCTCGGTTAATTAATCGAGCGATAAACCGATTAATGCAAATTCCCGATTAAATGAATACCCTGCTAAGCAGTGATATCAGATTAGGAAATTTGTCCCAAAATTAGGGATTATATTGCGAAAACGGGGAATAAAAATTTGTTTAAGGATTTTAACTTGTTTATTGTTTGTTGTATTTTTATTTTAATTTTATTTTGTTTGGCCGGGTTTTTCAGATGTGGATTAAGTTTAAGCTTAGTTTAACCTACTCTGAAACTCGGATTTTTTTCTAAGCTGTACTAAGCTGTACCGTAAACTTGGTAATGCCGACACAAATCTGTTTTCAGATTCACTAAACCATGTTTAACCGAGATCTCAAAAACCTAGCCTTAGCAAAAAAATAATCTTTGAAATAAAAATTCATAACCGGCAAGTCTTTCACTAAGGCTGGGTTTTTGAGATGTCAGTTAAACTGGGTTTAGTTAATCTGAAAACAGATTTGTGCCGCCATTTCAAAGTGTGTATACAACATTTTGACGGAACATTTAAGTTTTGCTTAAAATGGTGATCTTTGATGAAATAATAAAAAAAATGATATTTCTTTAGAAAAATCCGAGTTTTACAGTTGGTTAAACTAAGTTTAAACTTAATCCACATCTCTAAAACCGGGCCTAAGTAATTAAATCTTTCATTAGTTTCAATGGATTTGGGCTACGCGTTTTAAGAAGAAATAATATGAATAGATTAATGGCTAATAAATCAGTGAGTGTTTAAATGCTGGTTTAGTTGAACTAAACTTAAATTTATATGTAGATTAAACTCAACAGTTGTAAATCAGTGTCCCATGTATTATATGTAGTTTAAAAAGTAACATGTGGTAGCACTACGATAAATGTTGACAAATTCATATGGCTTGTATTGGTAGTTTAAACGCCCAATTTTATGCTTTTAAATATGGTTTATATGTTTTCTGATTTATAGATTTGTTGGCTTAAACACATTTTAAACCAAAAATATAGTTTAACTTGCTCTCATTTATTAGCCCTAAGCGTTGTCATAGAAAGTAAAGAGAATATATGTTTTATATTTAAAACTATTATTGCAACAAATGCCAAAGCATTTCCCTTCAGATGTAATTTTTTTAGGATTTACAAACATTTTGCTCCTAATATATGCTGTAACACATAAGGGCAGCCCAATTTCAACTTAATATAAAAATAAAAAAAAATAAATAGAGAAAACTGCCGTTTATTAAATGGAAAGGTTTATTTGACATAAAAAATTTAATACCTTGGGATCATTTAAGATAGAAAGTTTATTAATATCAATATGCCGCTGGACCACGGCCATTTGAAAATTTGACCAAGCTTTGGCTGCCAACAAGAAATACTTGTATTAAATTTTATTTTCATTTAGTAAGTGTCCCCTACAAAAGGTAAGCATCTATAACTTAACTCCCTCATAAAAGAAAGGCCTTAACCCCCTCCTCTTTCTTTTACCCATTTTCCTCTGGTTACAATTATGTGAGAGCAATTGTAATCGGTCACCTTCCTCAAAGATTGGCAACCTTGTTAATTCTAACTCCAACTCATAGCCAACCTACAAACACTTTTTGGGGATACAAATTTACAATTTAAGTATCAAATTTTAAAAACATTTGTCACCTCTGGCCTTAAACTTAGAAAAGTGTTGTGAATACTATTGCAGGCTTATTAAAAATTAGTTAATAATAAAAGCAGAACACTAATATTTGGAGTGGGCGGAGCTAAACCAATCCAAGTCATAAAATATAATTAATATCGCACTTGTTCAACAATACATTATTTACTCAAAATAGTATTGAAGAAGCAAAACAATTTTTAATTTTACATTAAAGTTATATGAAAAAAAGTTTTTAAATCACCCGTTTCATTATTAAAAAATAGTCAAAATAGCATGAAATTTTAACAACGGGTAGATATGAATAAACCGTGTCGATTTTTTCCAAAAAGTGAAAAAATAAAATGTTTGAGTTAATACCCTATTGTAGAACAAGTGCGATATATGTATTTCAAAACCGATGTGAAATTCACGGCGAAGTTTAACTCTATCCAGTTCTGTAGCAGACTAAATCAAAAAGTATTTCGTTCCAAAGGTTACAATAACAAAACCAAGTCAATGGCTTCAGAAATTAAATGGCAATTCACTTAATCAAACGGAAAATATTTTGGAATTTTTTTTTTTTTGATTTGGTTCGCTGTTGCTCTGAGCCCTCCTTTATAAATCAATTTGTTTTGTTTTACCCACATATTTCATGCGGGATTCCTTCCTGTTTTCGGCGAACTAGAAGAATGATTTTGTACATTACACAAATTTATCCTCTCCCATGCCAACAAAAATTGCAGTATGTGTAAAGTTAAAAAAGTAAATGAATATGTCAATAAATACAATATATGACATACTTTATTTTTATAGTTCTAGCTGTACTCAGCCTATGCGCACTCTTTTCCTTTGTCGTTCCCCTCCAGAAAAGATGCTCTGCCACCTTATCTTTCAATAATTTTCGCCAACAGTTTATGATTAAATTTAGGCTTTGTGCTACCGTCTGCAGCTGTTTTTCTTTAAAAGAAACCGCTTTTTTAATGCACTCCAATTTAACAGAAAGTGTTTTTTACCTAACAACGATTTTAAAATAAGTAATTAGTCTGTTTTTTTTTTATTTTACACTGTTTAACTTTAAATCACTTCACTCTTCCAACACTTAAGGTATTATGATACTTGCAATTTGTGTATTTCTTCGATTTTGGAGAACAGTGTAAATATATTTGCATAGAAAAACTGACCAAGTGTAAAGAAAATGATTATCAGCCATGTCACAGAGCTTAATTCCGTTCGGAAGTGGAATTGATTCTGTATTTTGCTTCTATGGAAAATGTAAAACGAAAATTTTTTTCGGAATGATACCACTTTCATTTTTCAAAGTGGAATTCTTATTTTAATAATTTTTCAGGTGTACAAACTATTCAAAATACATTGTTATCAGTAAAGCACGCTGTCTTTTTGCTTCCTTATCTAAAATAAATATAATTTTATGTGAATTAAATAAAAAAATTTTAATTTTTCTAAATGCTTTCCAAAAAAAAAAAATTCAAAATAAACGGAGTTTGTCACAAATCACAAATTTTTTACTTTGATAGAAAAACTTAAATTTAGCTGGTTTTCAGGATCAGCTGTTTTCTTGTTTGTTTTGTTTTCTACATTCGTTGCAGTGTTGCCATATTTAATACACAAAAAGTGGTTTCATATTTTTTTGAGATTTAATGAATCCGAACGGAATCTATAGAAGCTAAAACCATTCCGATCGGAATGGTAACTACGGAATCATTTCCATTCCGAACGGAATTCATGACATGCCTGTATATCATAAAAAGTCTCGATAACGTGCGTTATCGATAAATAATCTAAGACTGTCAAAAAAATTGACATATTTTTAACTTGAAATTTACATTTCCAGATTAAATGTTAGCACTGTTGCCAATTTTTTTAGTTTTTGTTCGAATGTAGCGGTTTTTAACTTTTTTTCTTGTTACGATTTTAAGCTTTTTGACGGGTTTTTGTGGGAACAAAACGTGAGCAAAATTCCTGTTTTTGTTAACATTATTTGGTTTGTTTACAAATTGTATTGCTAGTACTTTCTCGCATTTCATTCAATCAATCCTAAAAAAATAAAATACAAAAATAGCAAGTATAATAACACCTTAACTAATAATGATAACATTAACAAATAATACGAAACTAAGGCACGCTTCAAACTACAGGACATCATTCTCAAGAACACTTACAAAATTATAGCAAACATAATCCACTTGCAATCATATTTGTTAAATTGTTATCTAAACTAATTTTCATAGGAAATTTGTTCAATAACTCAAAAATATTTTTTACGAATATGGGGGAAGTATATTTATAATATTAATATTAATAATTTGTACATACTTAAAAAGTGTTAGGAAATCTCTTATTCTACAATTCAGTAACATTTTGCATATGGAATAGTATGTTGGGTATTGTGTTAGATTTAATACCACCAATTGATGAGGTTGCATTGGTGTCTGTTAAATTGAGGTTGCATCAACAATACCCGAAAAACAGCAACAATATACAATACACTTTGTATATTCATGTAGTTAGAAGAATAGTTGTTGGTATGCGGTTATTGCAACAAACTAAATGGATGTTCTGAGATTTTTTTTAAATTTTGCAAAGGAAGCTATCAGCGACGCTTATTCGTGGACGAGGAGTATTATAATGGAGTATTGAGTTCATTTCTTCTTAAACATTTTCAATTAATGCTCTATTTTAGTGTACTCTCGTTTTTTTTATACAGTATTTGCATTTATTTGAAATACATAGAAAGCTAGTTAATCATATTTAGTGAATAATATCACCGTGTTTTAGTACCAAAAACCATTGGTGGTTTACTAAAAGGACTCAATATAAAGTTGGAATGCATTTTGTGGTTATTGAACGTTTTAGGTTTGATAATAGTTAGGTTTCATTATGGTTGCATTAAAGTTACATACAGTATGAAAATGAATATGTCAAAATTTATGTATGTATAAATATCAATTATTTAAAATGATTGATTTTTAAACTGATTTTAAACAAAGACACCAAATAAATATTTCCCTGCAACACAAGCCTTTTTATATTACATACACTTAAATATATGTATGTACTAGGGGTGCCGATCGGGACTGATTTTAGAAAATCCCGGGATTCGGGATTTTGGAAATCCCGATCCCGAAATCACGGGATTTTTCGGACTCGGGATCAATGTGTTTCTTTAAGATACGACTTTTTTTTTTAAATAAATAACACTTTTTGAATATTCAAAAGATTTTATATACATAACATAAATTAAAAAAAAAATAAAACACCAAAACAAATTAGTTTATACATATGTTTATAACACTTGCCTCACACATGATCACACTGATCAGATTCTGAAAAAATCTTAAAAAAATATACGTATCTCTTAGTTTTTCTAAATCAATTCATTTCGGTTTCTTGACAGCAATTCAATTTTTAATGTGAGTTAAGTTGTGAAGAAATTAATACACTGCAAAGTGTAGTCCCCCATCGATCTCGATAGCTGAGTTAAAAACTGTTACACTATGTCGACTGCAGTACAGTACACCTCCAGGTTGAGATTCATAATAATCAAACAATGGGGGGATTCATAAGGTGTGCTATCAAGTCATATCGTCATAATGTCCTAAATAATATTTTACAATTGTTTAAAAAAAAATATTTTTTCATGTTGTTTGAAACAGAACTATATTTTTTTTTTTAAACAATTGTTAAATATTATTTACAAAAGTCGACAAATTTTAATTAATTTTAATAAATTTTAGGGGAACTCCCATACAAATATTGCGTTTTATGAAATTCTTAAATTAATCAAAATTTGTCGACTTTTGTGAATAAAATCAAAAGTTGCAAACAGATTTAAATCATTTATGGCTTGTTTTGTTTGGAATTTCGTTTTTTATACGTCTGCAAAAGATTAGAAGCATAGCGGCATTTTCCAATTTTTTATGAATTTTTAAAAAACAAAAATTTCGAAATTTTGTTAAAAAAATTATGTTATTTTCCAAAAAATTATGTTTCTAAAACGACTGCGGATATTAGAAAGAAATTTTACATTTCTTAAAGGAAATTTCATTGCGGAATTTCGGTTTTTTAAGTTTTTTCAATAAGCTAAAGCGTTTTTGAGTTACACGAACATATGTTGTGCAACCTCCTCCATTTTTGAAATAACGGTATACCTCGAAAACCAGAGCCAATCTTAAAAAACCGTGGGCACCACTAGATTCAGCGTACCCGAATTATGTTAAAACGCCAGGTGCCCAGCTTGTCAGGAAAAAAAGTGTCAATTTCGTGCACAGTGTAATCAATCATTCAGTTTAAAAGTCATTTACGAATACATATTTTTTTAACACACGAAAATGCTGCATATTTTTATGCGCGTTAAATATCTACTGATAAGAAGCATTGTTCAGAGATGGGAAAACAACATTTATAATTTATGTTGTAACAAAACTATAATTACATATAGCTGGCTTAACATGCAAATGCAAGTCCATATTTTAAAATTTTACAGGAGCGACAAAAAACAATTCATCTTTTTTTTGCGTAAACATTTTTGAATTCTGTAAATGAAAATTCTATTTTTAATTTTAAACTAGAAAATGATATTGACCCTGCTTTGATTTTTGAAACGAATGAAGTTATTGAAAACGAAACTGAAAAACTCACGTTACAAATGCAACAAGCTGCTTGGCTAAGCACACCATTTCTCAAGCCTTCAACAATCGTTTTCCTCAGAACATAATACAGAAAAAAGGAAAATTAGGAAAATAATGGCAAACAACCAGATTTGCACCTTTAAAAATATAATTGAAAAGTATATTTAATAGGTGTGAACATAGCTTAAGCTTTTGCAAGCAAAAGTACGAGAATATAACAACCAAAACTTTAACATAAAAATGCAAAACTTTTCATCACAGAAATTAAATGATTACTCTTTATGGAAAGTGACGGCCCGTCTAAAGCGTCCCACTCTTCATAGCACACTAATCAAAAAGCCAAATAGCTCATGGGCAAAGAGCAATGCGGAAAACACTGATGAATTTGCACAACAGTTATTTACTACCTTCCAGGCCTATGATATGAGAGATTTTGATATGCCCACTAGAGTCCAAGAGCCTGAGGATATTCAAACATTTTCAAAAAATGAAACGCTTCGAGAAATATCAAATTTGAAGTAAAGAAAAAGTTCTGGTTTCGACCTAATAACTGCTGAATTCCTTAAAGATCTACCACAAAAAACCCTCCTTAGTATTAACATAATGGCGTTAATACTAAGGAAGAATGCACGCTTAAGCCACAAATATTTTCCGTTAGCTTGGAAAGTTTCTGACATAATAATGATGAATAAACCTGGTTAAAACGCAAATCAAGTTTCGTCCTATCGGCCGATTTCTTTGCTACCCGTAATGGGAAAACTGCTCGAAAATCTTTTCTCTAAT
Organism: Pollenia amentaria; assembly: GCA_943735925.1. Taxonomy (NCBI): domain Eukaryota; kingdom Metazoa; phylum Arthropoda; class Insecta; order Diptera; family Polleniidae; genus Pollenia; species Pollenia amentaria. Next base: position 176,206,564 of record OX031007.1, on the reverse strand, counting down.
AGACTTAAACAAATAATTGATGTTTTTGATATTTTAATTAGCCTTAAGTTCATCAAATTTAATTTTCATTAAATTATTTTTATTGAAGCAAGGAATATAGCGCTTGTTCCATAGCTATTTTATAACAATTGTGATTTTTAATTGAACTGTTGGTTTTAATTGAAGTTTTTGATATTTAATAGTTCAATTAAAAATCACAATTGTTATAAAATAGCTATGGCACAACCTCTATATGTTTACATTTGTCCTTCAAGTTGTACAAAGAAAGGTCAACTAGAAAAAAGACAATAAGAAAAAAACATAAAAAACAAATGTACTTCAGTTTTCAAGATAAAGTCTTAACAAAAAGGTACGAAAAAAGAAGAAGTAAGGAAAAACATGTACATTAAAGTTGAATTCATGAGCCCATAAAATTCAGACAGCAGATAAACTAGGAAAACCCAAATGAGATTTTGGTTCCCATAAGTACTTCGATAAATTCTACACGAGAAAGGGTTTGCTGACTTCAAAAATTTAAGCTATGTTCCAAAAATTGTGAAATTGAAAAAGCTTTCATCCTTTTAGCAATTTTGATGTACATAATGCAGATTTTCCCAATAGTTCTTTTACACTTTCTTTCCCCTAGTTTACAGCTACAATTTTGGCGAAGACATAAAAATAAAATTCCAATTGGTTTTCGAGCTATTGATATGAGAAAAAATACATGTTCTACGTAGAAATTAAGTTTGAACAGATTTACTAGTAAAATCAAAATAGGGTTTTGTGGCTTTTCCTGGAGAAAATTTGCACTCGATGTTGCACAGTGTAATATTTAACAATAAAATAGTTAATTATAAATCCATTTGTTTCGAAAAAAAAACGTTAACAAAATAATATCATTTGTTTAGTGTAATCATTTCTCTATGACCAAATGCGGCATAATTGATTTTTAGGCATTGTCGAACAACTATTTTGTGATTTACAGGAATTGTAAAACAAAAAATTATTTTGTGATTTTTAGAAATTTCGCTATATCATTCGCCGTATACTTAAGCTGAAGGTCCATGCCATGCATTCTATGCGTTGTTCCTTTTTAAGCATACTTCAAAAAGAAGAATCAATGTAATAAAATGTGACAAGTTACACAGCAAAACGCATAGAATGCATATACGTATCAACGCATGAAAATAGGTTTACTTTCTACTTTAGTATGCGTCGCATGTGTGGTAAAAAAATGTCTGCTGTTTTTGATGGCCATGGATGACAAATCATACTTTGTTTTCAATTTTATCGATAAATATGTTTGTGTGGTGGATTTCTTTTTTTTTCTATTTTTTGTGTTAAAAAAGGTTTTTAATAAAAGAAAAAGCTATCGTAATAAAGATTGAAATAACTTTCAAGAGAAAAATACATTGAAATTAATTTTTAGACCAATTTTTTTATAAATAAAATTTGCCATTCTAGTTATCGATTACTTTTATGTTCTGAGTGCCATCTTCGTTGTGCTTAATATATTTTTTTTAACAAACGCCTTGAAAGGGAAACTTATTGACACCATGAAAAATTACGATTTTTTTTTGATAAAAAAAGCCTACTCCTCTATGAATTCTTATAAATAAATTATATTAAAACATCAGTAACACCTTCCATTTTTGCCAAATTGATTTTATTTGATAAACATATTAGCACAATAGATGATAATAAAAAAATTTTGAGCATTAAACGCATTGCATGTAACTTAAATTAAGGAACGCATGAAATGCACAAAAAGTATCATACGCATAAACGCATGGTGTGGACCTTCAGCTTTTGATACTGTGTCGTATATTTTTAACAATATTTCTACAAAAGATTGCAGTATTCTTTTGATTCTATCGAAATGAGCTTAACCCGCGTAATGAATCCAATTGTATCAATGTGTATCTATATAGTGTATACATTGCCACATCCTCTTTGGCAATTATCACCATTTTTATTTTTGTTTTCATTTAAAATTTTTGTTTTATTTATATTTTCAATGTTGTACTTAAGACATACAATTTTATTTAATTAACTTGTTTACAGTGATGGTCAATGAGATCTTAAACGTTCAATAATAAAAAAATATATTTAAGCTTTAGTATCTTTCTAAGTACAAACAATTTTTGAATTTAACTCAACTTAACTCAACGCTTTAGTTTATTTATAACCATATCAAGAATAACTTGGATCGGTGGTTCCCATTTTGTATAACAAATAAAGCTTGGTAAAGATATATGCCCAGGTTTCTCATTGCACACACGTTTATATTAGTATTCTAGCCCTTTATGAACCTAAGTTTACTATGTATTTCGTTTAAATGAAGCATATATGGGAGTTATATATATGTTCTTTTCACTTCCCGAGAGAGAGCATAGGTCCATTACAATGCGGTTCCAATAATCTCGTTCTTCGGCTCGATGCTTCATACGCAATCTGGAAGGTTCTCTTGTTAGTTGCCGCTTCCAGGTATGGGCTGGTCTCCCGACTCGCCTGCTTCCCTGCGCTTTCAATCTAGGCATTTTTTGCGATATCATCGTCTGTTTTACGGAGGGTGTGACCTGTCCAACTCCATTTTCGCTTACTTATTTCCGTTTTTATAGGCTGCTGGTTTGCCTTCATCGAAAGCTGGTTGTTCGATATTTTTGCAGGCCAGAAAATCCATAAGATTTTGCAGAGGCGTGGTGCCATAATTCAGGTTTCGCATCCATATAGCAGAGTGGATTTAATTTTTTAATTTTTTTTCATTATTTATTTAATGACGGCCTAAGTTATAATAAATAAAACAGGTTAATAAAGGGTTTATGAAAAGGATTTTGTATGGAAATCCGTTTCATAAACCCTTTATTAACCTGTTTTAATTTTTAAAACTTAGGCCGTGAATCTTCATGTATTAAATATGAACTAACAATAATTAATCAAATCTTATACTAATACTTTATATTTGTCCTGCCAATGCCAGACGAAAATTTTTCTCTTCACGGTTTCTGTTCACATATGTTAATGTTTAGCGCTCTTCTCGTCGGATGAGTACTGCAGTATATCTTCTCCTTAATCTAGAGTGACCGCTGGCATTTAAAATATTTCTAGCTAGTAGATTTGACTGCGACTCAAGCATTTTTAAATATTTTACTTAATACTTATTAATAATAGTTTTTTTCTAACGGCACATTGAGATCCTTGTGAATATTTGAGTTTTAAACACACCAGGGAGCGACTGTGATTATTCGAAGAAGTTTATTTTGACGCCTTTGAATTTTTCGATATTTGAGGCCGAGGCAGTGCTGAATACCGTAACACCAGATTGGCTTTAAGATAGATTTGTAAAGTAGAAGTTTGCAATCGACTCTAAGAACAGAACTTCTTCCAATAAGCCAATTAATTTTAATTGCTTTTAGTTTCATTTGTGTAAGTCTTGCTTCTATATGGCATTTCCATATTAAACGCCGATCTACATGAATGCTGAGGTATTTTACATGCGAGTGTTGGGGCACTAATTGATTATTGATTTTAATAGGGGGACATGACTCCCGACGCAAGGTGAATGTTATATGTACTCATTTTTGCTCTTTTCCAATTCAAAGATATGATCCTGCAAGTAACGAGATGCTTCATGACAGTTTTCGTGTACGCTTAAAAAAGCTGTATCATCAGCAAATGTTGAAGTTAGGGTGTGGTTATTTGTTGGTATGTCCGAAGTATAAATTAAGTTTAATAAAGGGCCCAGGATACTGCCTTGTGGGACTTCAGCGTCTGAGGAGAACTTAAAAAAGCATATTTTTTAATAATAAAATTTCGACCGACTAAGTAGCTAACTAGGAACACAATATCGAGAGATATATGAGGGGTAAATACGTTTTTCAAATGATTAACAAAAATATTTCCTTTTTCTATATTATTTCGTGCCCAAATTCCATTTAATTTTCTTGATGGTGGCTTAGTGATAACTGGTCTTTTTATATTTTATCCAATTTATTTGTGTGACTGACGCCGCTAAATAACCAGACGGAGATACAATTCTATTGGGATTTATTATGGTAACTATTTTTGTTGTGTTCAGAAGATAATTCTAAGGAAGCTGAAAATTGATAATCAATTACAGTAAATTTCGATCTACCAATTAAAAGATTGATGTTTGAAGATGACTATATAGTGGCACAAACTTTAGAACGCAAAGAATTCTGATGATGGGAATGTGGTTTTTCTCAAAACATGTAAATTCGACCAGAGTTCAATCCCGTGTTCAGTCAAGAATTATCAAAACAAATTTTAATTATTTTCATGTTGTAAATTTCTTGCTTCAATAAAAATAATTTAATGAAAATCAAATTTGATGAATTAAAATATCAAAACTTCAATTAAAAACCAACAGTTTAATTAAAAATCACAGTTGTTTTAAAACAAATAATTTAAACTTAGCAATTAATACCTCCTCATTTATTCGACTTTAGACAAAGGCATTCTACGATAGACCAAGGCACCCAATTGCCCGCACGATAGAAGAAGCTCAGGAAAAAAAGAGAGTATGTTCAGATGTATTCTTGGATTTTGCACAAGCCTTCGACAACGTATCACAAACATAATAGCAACTCTTGCGGATGCCACTTGTATCCTGCCAGTTTGTGATTACGAAGTGGTGCCTTGAACTAAGCTAAAATCCTCTATAGATATATCGCTAGAATAGACGAAAAAATGGTATATTAAAGCAAATAAAAATAAATCAGTCCATGTCGATTTTACATACAAATCTATTAAATACAACACTTTTTGCTTAGTGTATTAACCACCAAGGAAGGCACGACAACGATGCACTCAGCAGTGAAGAGGATAAGCTTCAGAACACATTCATATGCATGTAGTATATTATTTTGGAATAATTCTTAAAATATATTTTTAAAAATGGGGCTGGCGAGATAAGTTCTATTACAATTCTAATGATTTTTAGATTGGGACTTATGTGCAAATGATGGGCTAACATGGGGCTATTCAATATTTAAAAAATCTGTGTATTTGTATTTAGTTTGTTTTTAAATTATTAAAATAAAGGTTTATCCATTTTGCGGTTTCAAAAGTAAACGTAAATAACACATATATAAAATATTTTTTTTCATGATATTTCTTTTTTATTATAAAGTTTGAACGTTGACATTATGTGTGAAACACTATATCATTTAAATGACCACCACGCGAAGTGTTGTAAGCATTGATTCTTTTGAGGTAATTTTGGACCACTTTTTGACACATATTGGGCGGTATCTCAGACATAAAAAAAGTCTAATGCCCCACAAAAAAAGTCTAATGGTGTCAAATCGCATGATCTTGGTGGCCAGTTGATGTCGCCACGACGAGAAATTACACGGCCAGGAAATGTCTCTTGCAATAAAGAAATATTCGCTCGAGTTGTGTGACATGTGGCACCGTATTCTTCAATAGCAGGCAAAAAAAAAGTCAGTTATCATACGACCATAACGCTCCGAAGTGACGGTGACAGTCGTTCCATCGTCGTTTTCGAAGAAGTAAGGTCCAATCACACCTTCGGACCAAAGAGCACACCAAACAGTGACTTTTTGTTTTTGTAATGGCCTCTCTTCAATTACTTGAGGATTCTCAGAACCCCAAATACGACAATTTTGTTTATTAACATACCCACCGAGTGAGAAATGTAATCTAATAATCTCCTCTTAAAGCACGATATGTGGCTATGCCAGAATCACCATTTTTGTAGTAGGTTTTAATAATTTTTACGCGTTGTGTCAATGTCAGAAAAGAAAAAAAAATTAGTTTAACAACTTAGTTTGACAGATGTCGAATTCCAGCCCTACACTATTAAAACCACGAAATGGATAACCCGGTATTTATTTGTATGTGTGTTATGAAGATTTATGAGCAATATATTCCTATTTCGGAGGATAGTTTATATAAGGCCTAATTCAAATTAGAGTCATCTTTTTTGCTTAAGCTTAATAACGCCTATGTATTATCTTTTATTTTATTATAGTTTAAATTGCTTGTTGCAGTTGAATACGAGAGTAAAAAAGGTCAAAAAGGTCAACAATAAATCGTTTAGACGTACATGTATAGGCTCTTGACTTATACTGATATTGAAGAAATTGTGGTCTTGATCAATTTAAAGCTTAACTATTCCTATTCATCTTTAAACACTTTTTCTTCATTCCAGCTCATACACTTTTATTTAGAAATACCAATTTATAGTTAAAAAAAAAAATTCTAATTTCCTATAAGTCATGTTTCCCAACATACGAGCACAAGCAAATTTACATGATCACACGCACACACTACAGTAATATATATGAGTATGTAAAGGGTGTTTTTTTAAAACTCGACCAAGTTTAAAATCAAAGTTTTAGCTTAAGACTATAAATATTACGCTCTAGCAAAGTGAAAATTTATTTAAGAAAAATCATTGCTCTGTTTGATAAATTAAAAGCGTATTTTGCGAATTTTACAGGGACATATAATGGTCCTTCTGAGCGTGCAACTAACCAAATGTTAAAAAATGCTCTGCATTAATCCGGTATATGGCAGTTAAGACAACAAAATATTCATACCAAGGTTGAAAAAGTTGGTACAATTCAAACCTCAAAAGTACAATGGTACACCAATAACTAATTTGGTACAATTTACAAACTTTCTTAGTTTATGTTTTTTTGTTTATGGAATTTTCATAGTTCATCGTTGTAATTGATTTTTGGTGGCAATTCAACTTTGCTATCATTTCTTTGTGATTTTGTTTTTGCATTCACCGATTTATTTTAAAGTTTTAGAACGTCTAAATAACTTAATTAAGGAAGGGGTGACTGACTCTCAAACTGCCAAAAAATTCGTAAAAAAATAGGCAAAAGTCACAAAAAATTGTAACAAATTTTACTGATCTCCTTAATATAAATAACATAACTGAGTTTTGTAAGAAAAACTAGTGTCTTCAAAATTTTGGCATTATTCGTATAACTACTGATAATTGTGCTGTAAAAACGGCTCAGCAAAAACTTACATTGCAAAGTAATGAGTTAAAAAGCTAATATATATATATAAAGCTGACATAACTACTCTTCACCACTTATACATTAGAATTTTAACGCATTATTTTAACACGCTGATGTCATTGGAGACAAGTGCTTACCACACTCTCTTACAAATAGGGAGTTAAATAAGTCATTACCACATTCGCTTACAAAAAGGGAGTTAAATAAGTCATTACCATGTTTGCTTACAAATAGACACTTCACATTGTTATCAGCAAAACTGAATTTGTCAAACATATTGTGTCTTTAATTTTATTTGGTTTCTAATGCAAACTTTTACTACCCTGCATCAAGGACATATTCATTCCCAATAAACCAGAGAAAGATATGATTGCAAAAACGATATGATATTTTCATGGAAAAACGATATTATAAGGAAAGGTATAATTGAAATACTATCGTTTATGATACAAGATATTATAATTTATATCACCTGGACGATATCGTTATAATATCGTTTGGTTGATTGATTAGTGTAGTTTTTATTCAAAATTTTAAAAATTTTAAAAATCAATTAAGTATTTAAATTTTTTATATTCAAATAACAACTAAAAAAAAAACAAATTTTATGAACAAATATGTATTTAAAATCAATTTGTATTAGATTTGAATAAATAAAACCTTAAGGGCCATTATTACAACTTGACGTTAGTTAAAGGTAAGATTTTGTCGGACGTATAACCAGTTATTTATTATTTCAACTTAACTTTACCCTGCCTGGTAGGATGAACTTGCCTTAAACGTATTGCTCACTTAAGTTTAAAGCAAAATTGTAATAGTGAAAAACTTTTTATACGTAAGTCAAAATCCTACCTTTAACTATCAGCAAGTTGTAATAATGGCCCTAAATGTATTTTATTATGTATTAATTATAAATTTCGTTAATCAACTCATAAACAAGTGCTTATGTGTCAGATTAGATGTCAACCATTACTTAACTGCATCTCTGTAATGCAGATGGTATGAAGTAGTCACTGAAAAGTAAGTTGTTCAGTAATTTCAAGTCATTACCTAGTTTTTGCTGGGGGCTCTACAAATGGTGTACAGTCAAATTTTAAGACTTAAGTGCCACATTTATTTGAAAATGGTTGTTTATGCCACATTTTAAATTTCCACATTCGAAATTTCGATTCATCTGTATCAGGTTTTTCCAATCCACTTTACAAAATATTATTTCTCTTTCTTAAATATGTATTTAAAATCGTAAAAACTAAGACGCACGTATGCATATTTTCCTGGAACGTCTTAAATTTTTTACTTCGTCGAATGGGCTGTTTTTTTTTTAAAAAATCCTTGACAAATGTAAAATATTGAATACAAACCTTCACGAAAATCATCTTCCTTTTGAAGAAATATACTGTGGAATAGAAGTAGAAATTTATATTTCCACAAATAATGTTAAACGTGATGTGGTGAAGAAATTCAAGGAAATTGCCAAATATATGTATTTAAAATGTTGCAATGTGTTGAGAGTAGAAGTAGGTTTTGATAACGAAGGCTTAAGCTGGTTAAGTAAATTTATTCCAGAAAATGATGTTTCGGGAAGAACGAGTAGTAAAGTGCCACTTTTAATAAAAAAATTTTCAAACGAGTATAAAAATTTTGACTCAATTAATAGACAGTTTAGATCCCGGACAGAAATAGAAAATATTAAAAGCATAGCTTTAAGATGTGAATTAAATAGAAAATAAAATTTAATATTATTAGCTGCAAATATAATCAATCTGAATTCTAATTTTTTTGATATAAATTTTTGATAAGATATTTTCTTGAATCAATTTAAATTCGATAATAATGTATTTAAAATGGAAAACAATAAATGTAAATTTAAAATGAATTATCTTTTTACGATCAATACACAATATATTAATATTCGTTGAAACACAATAAAATTAAATATATTTGTATAAAAAAAACTTGAATAATATTCATTTTTATTTTATTAAAATGCAAAAAATCTTTTACAAACTAAATAAATTTTTTCAAATCAAATACATAATATTCAAAAAAAAAAACAAAACTTAAATCTTATTATTCTAACTCCCATATTCATAAACAATATTTTAGGTTTATAACAGGTTTATGAAACGAATTTTCTATGAAAATTTGTTTAATAAACCCTTTATTAATCAAAAATATTTTTTATGAATATGGGGGTAAAAAAATATCAACAAATTATTTAATTTAACTATTTTAAAACCAAATATATTAAAATTACAAAAATGTCTAGCCTTGCAGAACAATACAAAAATTTGTTTTAATAACTGTTTTTAAAATTCAAGCCGCGTACACAATGCTTGCAACAATTTTGTTTTTTCTTCTATTTAATTTCTTTCCAAAGTATTTCATATATTTTCCTTCCATTTTTCGAACAAAAATTTTACCAATTTTTTTTTTTTTAAAGTTGAGTCTACTTCTACTTCAACAACAATTTGTATGAAAATGTATATGACGTTTATAATAATTTTATTTAGTTTTGAATTAAAATTTCAATAAAATGATTTATAAAAGAATAATAAATTCTTAAAATTGTTGTGGGCATAATTTGCAAACGGCTTCTTAACTGAAAATGTGTGTGGTTACGAAAAAAACTGTTGCCCTATTTTGAACACCAGTGAAAATTTTGCTGCCTATTGTGTACGAGGCTTAATAGTTGTTCAAAATCATTATCAGTTAAAGAGTTTCTTCTTGGGCTATTCAATAATCCTGCTAGTGAAAAAAGTCTCTCGACTGCTGATGAAGATGTAATTAACAGATCACTGAAAAGTTGCCGTAGCAGATTTTTTCAAATCATTAAAATTGTTAATGCGGCAATATTACAAATTGCTAGATTTATTTTAATCATCGTTTGCCGCCATTTCTGCTTTGATTTTAATGTAAATTTGTGAAAAATCTCTTATACAAGATGGAATTCATTTGAAAAATAAAAATTGTTTTTGATTATAATTTAAATATTTTTAATCGCCATTTTTTTAATTTAATTTTTCTTCGATGACAGCAGCACCATTATGGCCTTTGATTACATAATTGAAACAAAAGTTATCGGGTTCTCGCAAAGAAAATAAGAAACAATTCGCATTAGATTTATTTTCAATAATAACTGTTGGGCATCTTTTTTAGCCATTATTTTATATGTCTGGCTGACGCAAAAGTTTTTATTTTATTATTCTTAATTGCAAGGACGAATGAAAAACAATTCCAAATATTTAAAAATCATGATTTAAACATATCAATGAATCATATATGAATCCTTTTTCAATCGCTCAAGTGATAAATCAGTTTTTAATCATCAAATGAGATCAGAGAAGACTCATTTAGGTGATTTAAAAAAAAAAAAATATATCAGCCAAATGCTTTAAATAAAATTTATATACATTAATACATATGGTTTTATTTGTATTCATTTTTTATCATTTAAAAGTTGTAGGGACTTTTAAAAAGACAATTTTTTTAACGCGTAGGGAAAAATGGGAATTTTTTTCGGGCTGCATAAGGACTTTTCAAAAAAGTGTATAACATCACTGCCTAGGAGGTATGCCACTACCTTAAGTTGTGACGACATTAATACACGGTAAAGTATACTCCTTCATCGTTTTCGATAGCAGAGTTGAAAACTGTAACACTATGTCTACATAGTGGGACGGAAGGAATATGAGCTATTACATAAAAATTGCGATTTTATTGGTATAAATATATCAACTTTTATTCCTTAGTTTCTGAATAATATTTAAACTGGATCGTGAATAATTTTTATTTTTTGGTTGACAAATAACGATTTTTTTATAATTTTAGTTTTTTGCTTATCACAATTATTTCTTAATTTCCATACTTTGTATAAAAATAATTATTATTATTTTGGCCAAAGCTTTACTTGCTAAATATAATTGTAAAAAAATGCTTGAAATGCTAATCTGCAAATTTCGGTTCAAGCAAAATATGGATGGTTTTTATGAAGCAAAATACAAAAATCCAGCAAACAATAAAAATTGTAAATGATCACTGTGTAAAAAAAAAAAAAAAAAAATTAACTCAAAAATAAGAATTATTTGCTATAAAAAATGTAACTCAGATATAATTTTTAATATTTTTTTTTGTATAGAGTATAAAAATTCAATAAAACGAAAATTGTTTGTAAATAAAAGTTGATATATTAAAAACCCAGAAAAATCTCGGCATTCATAAAATTAAATCCCGGGATTCGGAATTTGTTAAACCCGAAAAATCCCAGGATTTTGGGATTCGGGATTTCGCGTGTGGCCTCCCTAGAAACCATTGAATTATTAAACTGTTGTTTTATTAATAGTGTAATTTTATAAAATGGACCGGTTTCTTGGCTTCTAACCATACTATTCGGCTCATGCTCCTTTCTTTGGAGGTATGTACGATAAGTCCATATTCTACATAGACTATGAAACAATTTTAGCGCAACCGTAAGTCAACGTAACTCATGCCATTTATGAAATATCTCCAAAATATTTTGTTAAAATGGTAGGATGCGCATCTTAACAGCTCTTCATGATGACTTATTAGGTGCCACTTTTAAAGCAAAAATGACATATAATTTTCTCCCAAAAAAAAAAAAAAAAAATTATTTGAATAAAAATGGTATTAGTTTTTTGTTGTTTTATTGTAAATTTAAATTCAAGCACTCTTATGAAAACACCCTATTTATACTAACTAAGTATTAGAACCACTTTGGTGACAAAATTCGTTTTAATCGACTACGTGTTCAGATTAACAAAACACCAAATTGGATAAAATATCAAACATATTGGCGGCATATAAAAAACAAAAAAAAAAAAAAAATATAATAATAATGTAAAATAATGTTCATGCACAACATGTATTAAAAGCCGTTTTTTTTTTGGTGCTTTGGTCCTCATCATTGTTCCCATGGCCAAAATGTGTGATACAATAAGAAATGCTAATGTAATACTGGTATCACTCCTTACCCACTGTGTTGGGAAAGAGTTTTGTATAAAGAAATATGTATCTAAATATTTTCTAAAACACATGTACATATTAGATGTTAGTAGTAATCGATTCTTTTGAACGGATATTAAAGCAAAAAACATTTACAAACAACCACTCGTAGCTGAAGTAACAAATTCCCTATATAAAACATGTGAGAAATGTAAACGCCTACTGACTGCTAATGTCTAAAAAGTGTATTTGTAACTAATCGCTAAGGAAGTAACGTACAAAAAAAAAACGGAAGTTAAATGTGTCTAACTGCAAACAAGAAAACAAAGAAGAAAATGGTAAAAAATGTAAATATATGTTTTTACCCAGAACGAAGGTAAGGCAGGTGTTTCATTGATGAAAGGGGTTTCTAAGAAGAGATTTGATTGATAGCAATGTTTGACTTTTAGAATAAATATGCTCTATATACCAAGGTCTGTATTGCAAAATGATTATTTTAGATTTAACAAATCTAATAAGAGAAAATTAGTTATCTAATCCTTTTAAATTCAAATTATTTTTATTAATACCAAAAGAAGAATTTAATACAAACAAATTGAAGTGCTATCTTGGGCTGTGCCGTACCTTTTATACCCTTTACCATGGTTCGATAAGAAAAGAAATTTTTACCACTTCTCGAATTCCGCTCACATATTGTCTGATGTTTTGTATTTATTTGGAAAATTTGGCTCTGGCCATTCTCCAGATGTACATAAATCCATAATGGTACATATGTGAAGTGCCACGACCACTTCTCTAATTGCTTTTATCGAGATTAAACTTGGAATTATTTTATGCAATTTTAGATATTAACAGTAGACCGTAGGATCATAATTAAATCCACTTTTAGTCCTACCTCCAAAATCTCTTTAACTTTCATAAAACGCACGAATATAGTACCAGGATAAAGCTTGACACAAGTTACCTTTGAAGAAAATTTCAGAGCAGTACTTTAACTGCCTAAAATACCGCTAAACATTTTGATATGAATATAAAAATTGGTTTTATGTATATCTCAAAATCCTCACAAAGTATTGGACTGGTAGGTGCATAGAGAACTCCCATAAAGCTTTTAAAACCAATTCAACTGCTATTAATCGAAAAATTCAAATTTAGCACAACTTTTATATTTTTTTAACGTTAGTTCCGTAGAGACTCATGACATCCATATAAGCGCTATTTCTACTAACAAAAAATAAATTTCATTTAATAAGACTGTTATCGAGAAGAACATAATTTGTATTCCAGCAAAATCATTGGAATCACTTCGCAATCCTAAAAATCCCACTAACGAATCATCACCTTCAATTATTTCAAGACTTATAGTGGGTTATTTTGTTTAATATAAAATTTGGCTATATGCAAAATTACCCAAAGCTAAATCGCTCAATAGCAATTTGTTAAAAATCGCCCGAAAATCTCCATTCACATTTGGATGATTTTCGCATAAGAGACATAACCAGGGACCGTAAATAACAGCTATCCCGACAATTTTAATTTAAAAAACTCAACAGAGACCGATACTGTCATATACCGATCGATTGACGAGCTCTTTCAGAATCTCAGGAACTCAATTCCACAGTTAAGAGTTATTTTTCAACGTAAAATTTAAAGGTCGAATAAAACTCTCAAAAAGAGAGTTTTTTTTCGTCTAAAAAAATCATTTGAGGAGTTTTATTTTTTTCGTCTTAGCCAAAACCCATTTGAGGAGTTTGATATTTTTTTAAATAAAACTCATTTTGCCGGCATAAAATTTAACTCTTTTGAAGAGCTTATGTTGATTAAAACTTAACACAATTTAACATAATTTTGTTAAAATTGTTCAGTAAAATATATTAAATTTTCAAATGATGACGAAAAATATATCGGACCATTCTGCTGGTGGCTGATAATTGAAAAGTTATTTCTTTGAAAATATTTTTAAATACGAGTATCAAAACCAAATTTAACTAATTTTAACAATTATTTGATAAAAAAAAAAACGGATTTTTTTCTTCAATAAACTAAATGCATAATAAATTGTTGGAATATGCAAATTTGATTCTGACGGGAAAAATAAAACTAAAATGCGGATAAAATAAAACTCCTAAAATGAGTTTTATTTTATGACGGCGAAATAAAACTCGTCAAAAGGGTTTTATTTTATGACGATGAACTGAAACTCTTTTTTTAAGAGTTTGTGTCGGACCTTTTATTTTTACGTTGAAAAATAACTGTTTCAGATGGAAGTTTATTTTTAAATTCACGAAATAACTGTTATAAAATAACTTTTTCGATATCACTTGTAAATGCGGTCCGTGAACATAACCCATTATTTTGGGCCATTAGCCATTAGGTAATAATTCACTTTACCATAGTTTAGAAACATTTTTTGGACGATTTTTCGGTTTCTTATTTTGACAAATTCTTCAATGAAATAACGGCTGTAAGTTCTAGTAAAACATCTTTTTTCAGTAAATAATATTTTAATTTTAATATTAAAATCCCGAATTATAAAATTCCAAATCGCTCACTAAGCTTCTCCGACAAAGTCTGCCGGGCACAAGTATTTTCTAGTCTTTGGTATACAAAACACCAGTTTGCTATCTAAAGTTTTTCTGTATAGATAGCCTTTGCCTGGGCACAACAATTTTATGCTCTACAATATAACAAATATCGGCTTGGACTTTATCCTCTAAAGTATAACAATCATCGACTTCGGTAACTAAGGCTACTAAGTTCTGCATTGCTCCCGGCCGAAGGACAGCTATGTAGATCAGCTTTATATGGCGAAGCCGATGTTTGATATACCATAGAGGAGAAAACCTTTGCGCTTTACTTAGCGATTCGGGATTTTTAAGGTCGAGATTTGAATTTGGTATTTCAAGTTTGGGCATATGACCCCAGCCCAAATAAATATGTATGCATAGAACTATACTGCTAGAATTATAAAATAAAAACTTGAAAATTAAAAATTGGGTGATCTTTTATTATTTTTTGAGACCTTTTTCACCATTTTTGGATATAACTCCCATATTGAGTTTTTGGGCCATTTTTCGTTTACGTTGGGCATAATTTCGTTTGGGCGATTTTTTATACATTTTGATTTGGCCGACTTTGCTTTGGGTCATTTGGTCTACAGCTATAAAACTTCACGAAATTTGAAAAATTTGTATGAAAATATTTTATAAGTGAGATGAATTGTTTTAGAAAATAACCCCCATAGCTTTTTAATTTTGCTATAAAGCGTTCTTTTAGTTTATTACAGAAATGAAAGTCTCAAACTTTTTCTTAATATATACAAAGTGTCCTAAAATTAGCGAACGGGTTTGAATTCGTTATAACTTTTTATTTAAGAAATAATTATTAATTTTGGTTTTTTTTTTAATACAGTATATAAATGGGGAATATTTTTAGTTTAGTTATGAAAAATATCTCGCAAGAGGTGGCCATTTTCTGCTTCGCAATTTCGTGCTCTTTCCAACACATTTTCCATAACCTTTCGCAAAACTTCAGGAGTTATGTTGTTTACTTCGTCGCGTATATTGCTTTTTAATTGCTGGATGGTTGTAGGCTTATTAATGTAGACCTTTCCTTTCAAATAACCCCAAAGAAAACAGTCTGAGGCGATTAAATCCGGTGTACGCGGAGGCCAATTAAAATCACTTGTACGCGAAATAATTGTTCACCGAAGATGTCCCGTAAAAGAGCCATTGTGTCCCTGCGATCGTTGATTTGAAAAATAAAGCTCAACAATTTGGGCACGTTGTTCAATTGAGAACTGCTCCATTTTAACTTCCCCAAGTCTTCGTTACAAAATACTGAAAAGAAAAGAAAAAAAATTATAATAAAAAAGTTATAAGCAACTCAAACCCCTTCGGTAATTTTGGGCCACCCTGTACAACTATATATTATATATTTGATTGGTATAGGGCATTGTACGTTTCAGCTTGACCAACTATACTTTCTAATAAGTTTTAATTTTTTTTTACCTACATTGAGATAACATCAGTCTTCTTCGTTTTAAGGATTACAGCAACTTCCGTATTACGAATTAATATCCGCTTTTGGAATGTGCACGTTTCATTATTAAAAAAGAGATAATTGCTCAAAACAAAAACACAAGTATTTGTTGAATAATATTTTTTTATGTTAAAAAAATCAATTAAATTAATCAAATTTAAAACTTGTTTAATTCTCGTCTATTTCTCATGTAAAAATTTACATGATTTTTGACATCCTGTAACATTTTTTAATGTCTGCCGTCACTCCTTTTGTCACCTTTATTAATTGTTGTCAGCATAAATTGTTCACAACGTATTTTCACTTTTATGAAGGCAATTTAACAAACATTTTCTAAATCGTTTAGTTTCTGATACATGTCCGTCATACATGGTCTTGTGTCACTAAAAATTAACTGGATTTTTTTTTTGTAGAAAAAAGGATTGTCATAAAATTCTCATATTCTTTTTTTCTGTTCTAACAACTTTCTACTTTCGTACACGTTTTATATTCATTGATATCTCTGAAACGAGAGAGAGAGGAAAAAAAGAATTCTGCTAAAAAACGGATATGTTTCTTTATTCTATAACCATTTATGTTTGTTGTCGTTTTGCCGTAAACTATTTTGTTAAACATTATTTAGCTATAAACGGTTTTTAGTAGTCTGTATGTCTTTCTGCAATGCTTTTCCTGATGGTTGAAAAACATAATTTTCGTTTATTTCAGTTGAGAACGAACAATGTCGTTAAGCTTTGCAACAAACTCATTCCCCAGCAGTGATGCCAACTTTTTTAGAGCAAAAAGCACTTTAAATTGTTAAAAAAAGCACTAAAAAGCACTATTTCTAGCAAAATAAAGCGTAAAAATGCACTAAGCCATTTTTTCAATTTAATCGATAACACTATGCTAATTGAAAAAACAGACAAGCGGTTTTTTAAGATTGGCTCTGGTTTTCGTGATATACTGTTATTTCGAAAATGAAGGAGGTTGCACAACATATATTCGCGTAACTCAAAAACGGCTTAGTTTATTGAAATTACTAAAAAAAATTCCGCAATAAAATTTCATTTAAGAAAAGTAAAACTTTTTTTCTAATACGAGTAGTCGTTATTGAAACAAAATTTTTTTTTTGAAAAAAAAAATTAATTTTTTTATCAAAATTTCGAAATTTTTGTTTCTTAAAAATTCATAAAAAATTAAAAAATGCAGCTAGGCTTCTAATTTTTTACAGACATATAAAAACGAAGCTGCAAACAAAACTGAAGACGCAATATTTGCATGGGAGCCCCCTAAGAAGTGGAGATAAGGACAAAAAATTAGGGTGATCGATTATTCGACTTTTTTCAATAACCGGTTTTAGAATATTACGAATAGTTGCTATTTTAAAAAACCCGGTTTTCGGTTAAGCATTTTTTAAATAACCGGTTAACCGGTTTTAATTCGAAAACATAAAAACACAAAAATCAAGTTTTTGTAATACAACGTTATTTTGAATAAAAACAAAACAATTTGCAAAGGTAAGAAACCAACAAAATATAGATAGATATAAATGGGCTAATAGATTTGACTTAGATCAGACCTAACAAATATTTGACGATTAAATCTAAGAAAAGTGGGACCAGTAAATTTATCAAACTTTAACTTAGTTGTTAACAATTTTTCATTGATTTACTAAACTTTATTTGCAAAAAGATATTTGTTAATTGTAATTTATAGGAATTTAATAAAGTTATTATTTGAAATATCTCCCAAATTTATTTTGAATGAGTCTTAATTTGTTGGTGGTTAAGCATGTCTATATAAATCAACAATATTTTTCAAAAGTTGCAAACTAAACCTCTTAGCCAGGATTATATATTTCAAATTATTTTGTTTCAGCATTATAGAAACGAATAGTGAACTGAACATTCTTTTTGTGTAAAATATTTGTCAATTCGTCGACTACAAATTAAAACATTCCATGACATTGTTTGATTTCTTCAATTTTGTTTTTTAGTTCTTGGTGTTTTAATAAATAAAACTGGTAGAAAGTTTTCGTTGATTCCGCCGGAATGTTGTAGTTTTCAGCATGAAAAGATGCTAGAACTACTTAAGAGTTTTTAGTGCCTTAAAGTGCATTTCGTCCTCGGCAATACAATGGGCTAATATTTCACCAATGATTCATTTTTGGCAGCGTTTTTTAGTAATGAATTCTTATGAATTGGCTCTTATTCGACCGATAAAATTTTTTAATTAATCTTTTTTTTTAAGCTTGAGGCCTTTTTCTTTTTTAATAAAAAAAATTAAATTTTATTGAATCCAATATCTTAGCACTCCGTTGTGTGCCTTCTGCAGGGATTTTTTCTTGAATATTTGACCAAAATTAACAATTTTTAATAAATTTAGCAAATTAAACAAATTTAACTAAATGTCATATTTTCAATTAAATACAAAAAGGTTTTCCAATTTTAACCTAATTTATTACAGTTTAAATAAATTTTTAATTTCCGTTTCTATTTACATATATAAATTAAATGTCTATAATTTTGGGCTACATTTTCAGTATCTGACTTAAAATTAATTCTTGATATTTTTGGTATCTTTATAATTTGCAACATTTCTACCATAAATCTACGCTTATAATTCTTTTCCGTGTTTAAAACTGATATATTTTCAAAATCAGGATAATAGTTAAGACTTGCACAATGGGTTGATAAAGCTGGTTTTTGTAATGAAATATTCGTATCTTTAGAACTACTTCGAACGGAGTTAAGTTTTATGTGGAGCACATTATTGTCAAGCATGTAGACTAATTAAAGGTGATTAATAAGTCGTGACATGGAAGAACCTTTGTAACTTATAATTTTACTTCAAGCACCTAACTTTGTCTTTTAAATCGCTTTCGAAAAATCTCTAGAGATAACCTCTATATAAAAATATATTTAATATTTAGAATACACAAATTCTTACTTTTGAACTGCACACGTTTTTGTAGTATTTTGAATAGTTTTTGGGGTTTTTTTTTACAAGAACACACGATTTTATATGAGATTTGTATTTACTTTTTTTTTATTTTTTTTGACACTCTTCATTAAAAGTTTAAGTTTGACCAATATTTATTTATTTATTTTTATTTTATTTCTCACAATACTATAACCTAGCCTTTAAAGGCCATAATCGGTTACAAATACTTAAATTACGGGTACATCTATAACCAGAGTAAGGATAATTTACATTAATTACACATTATTAAAATAACCGGTTTATTATACCAAAATAACCGGTTTATTCGATGTTCGAAAAATGGGCATTTTAAAATAACCGACTTGGGGAAAGCAAAAATAACCGGTTAAAACCGGTCAAATAATAACCGTTCGATCTCCCTATCGGTTATACATTATATACCACTTGGGGCGACTTCTGGGAATTTATGGGACTTTTTCTTCAATATATATGAAGTATATAATTTATATGGAGCATTTCATAGGATTTTTTTGATTAAATTCTATATTCAACATTATGTATATAAGCATTGAGACCAGATGGTGTTGCTTTTACCGAATTGCGCCGAATTTTTCCACGATTAAGCGGCATGAAAGTAAAAGAAGGTATAAACTCTAACTACTTTATTAAATTAGATTTATATTTCATATCATAATGTTTTTATTTTATCTTAATGGACCATCAATTTGAGGTTGCATTGAATGATATCGAGCTATTGGCCTGGAATTGTGTGAAATCAGTAATAGAAAATGTATTAGGAAATCATCGGTCTGAAAGCTGGCGAATTTTAATCAAAAATATGCTAACCGCATTTAAAAACTTAAACGTTAAAATGTCATTGAAAATACATTTTTTGCATTACCACGCCGAAAAATTTAATGAACAATCACCAGCCGATCCTGATGAACATGGCGAGAGATATCACCAAGTAACAGCCAGGCTCGAACACTGGTATAGCGGCAAACAACTTTATTCGCTATTAGGGGATATTTGTTGGAATCTGCAGGAGGAAAAAGAATAAATTTCTAAATAAAAACTTTAACTTTAACTATTTAACAACAAAAATAAATGTTTTAAAATTTGTAAGTTTGGTTATTATAAAAAATTAAAAAATTTCATCTTTTCTGAAAAAATCAAAAGTTGTAGACAGACTTTAATCTTTTATAGCTTATTTTGTTTGGAACTTTGTTTTTTATACGCGTAGAACCCTAGCCTTCAATTTTGCACCTGACCCTAGACGGGCCAAATGTATTACCAGCGCAACTTAATTTTTCATTCCCATCATTTGTTTTTAAGGATTCACTCGTAGGGGGATGAAATGTATGACCGACATCAAATGTTTTTTGTTCTTAAAATTTTCTTAAAACATAGTTGCAATATATCTCCACCCCTTAGGGGGGCTCCCATGAAACATGGCCGTTTGATGAAATTCTTAAATTTGGACCCTGCAGCGCCTCGGATGCCCCTAGATGGATCAAATGTATGACCAATCCCACTTTATTTTTCATCTCAATCATTTATTTCTAACATACCCACCCGCTATCTCCATTCCTTAAGGGGGCTTCCATACAAAATGTTCAATGCAGACTATAAATATATTGAAGAAAAAGTCCCAGAAATGCACAGGAGTCGCCCCTAGGGGGATAAAATGTATGACTGACCTCCATTAGTTTTTTTGTTCTTAACATTTTCTCAAATTATACTTTCCCTTTAGCACCATCCCTTAGGGGGGCTCCCATACAAATCTAGCGTTTTATGAAATTCTTAAATTAATTAAAATTTGTCGACTTTTGTGAATAAAATCAAAAGTTGTAAATAGATTTTAATCATTTATGGCATGTTTTGTTTGGAATGTTACTTCTGCAAAAAATTAGAAGCATAGCTGCATTTTCCAATTTTTTATGAATTTTTAAAAAACAAAAATTTCGAAATTTTGTTAAAAAATTATTTTATTTTCCAAAAAAAAAAAAATTATCAAAAATTATTTTCGGGAATGAAATATTTATTAATTAATTCATTTATTAATGATGGGCTAATAATCCCAAAAAAAAAAAAATTATGTTTCTAAAACGACTGCGGATATTAGAAAGAAGTTTAACTTTTCTTCAAGGAAATTTCGCGGAATTTCGGTTTTTTAAGTTTTTTCAATAAGCTAAGGCGTTTTTGAGTTACGCGAACATATGTTGTGCAACCTCCTCCATTTCCAGAGCCAATCTTAAAAAACCGCGGCCACCACTGGATTCAGCGTACCCGAATTATGTTAAATCGCCAGGTGCCCAGCTTGTCACGAAAAAAAGTGTCAATTTCTTGCACAGTGTAATCGAAGACAAAAGAAGTTACCAAATATTTTATTTAATTTTATTCACACAAGTCGAAAAATTTTAATGGCAACGGCGTTGTTGAAGGACCATTTTCGTACATAACTTTAATTTGGATCATCATAAGTTGATTTTGAATTGGGTCATAAAACAGTTTTTAAGTAATATTTTGGTTTTTTGTATGTTTCGTTAGAACATAATTAACTGCAGACACTAGGTGGTAGAGTGTTATCATTACAGCATGAATTATGTCGACGAGGTTAATATTTAATGTGAGGAATTGAGTTAATAGAGTTCAAGGATAATCCGTTTCTAATTTTTGATTTACTGTTGTTCATCGAAATAAATGTTCTTTCAATTTCCGCGTTAAAGTATGGCAAACTTAAAATTCTTAATATAAAATTTAATCTTTAAAATCGCTGACTTCTATCCAAATATATCAGTTCGTTGTTAACTTTTCCGTTTACAATTCTGAATATTCTCCAAGCAATTTTCTTTAATGAAATGTGTAACGAAAACAATTACATCGCTTTTATTGCGATTAACAACTGATGTGAGATTTACAAACAAAGCAGGATTGCAGAGTACATTAAACTTAGAACTCCTCCCAATTTTCTCACCTGTCTCACCTTTAAACTCAAGAATTGCTGCAACAAAAATTGCATGTCTGGGCGATGTCCTGAGCTTAGTTAATAAACAGTTGCCATATTTAAAGATGAGTTTACACTTAACAAAATTGTTGTGCATAATTAATTAAAGAAATTGCAGAAAAAACTAAAAATTATAAAAAGCACTAAAATTGAAAATATACCAAGCCAGTGCTTTTTCTTAGTTTGGCACTAAAGAAAAATTTTTGGCGTTTCGAGGCATCAAAAAGCACCATAAATAGTGCCAAAAGCTCTTAGTTGGCGTCACTGTTCCCCAGTATTAAAATATTTTTTGTTTAGTTGTGAAGCAAGCACAATTGACGTTATGCCGAAACCTAAATTAAGAAATATTGCCTTAAACATATCGCACAATAAATCATAAACAGGCATAACTCAGAATTTATCAAAATCGGATTTTTTCATAAACTAGCTTACAAATAAAATCTATTGCGGCCATGAAAATTCGCCACTGTCTTCTTTTGCTTTTTTTCTACATTTGTAAAACTCGATATGATTACAAAATTGCAGCAATATGTTTTAAGCCAGTTTTTTACTTTTGAATTTAAGTTGTGCCTTTTTATGATAAAGTGTGCGATATGTATGTGTTCTTTAAATAAAAAGTGGACAACTTTTACCTCAAACTTATTTATGGCATATGGAGGAAAGTGTTTAATGTCATCCAAAATAAATGCGAATATTTTCTTTGCTGTCTAGACAGGCAGAAAAATATAACGTTGAAAATTTGTTGGACTCTTGTTAAGGAGCATATGTTAAGAACAAAAGAATTAAGAAGTTGGGCAAAGGTTTTTACAAGGAACTATTTAATATTTATGTGTTTAAAAAATTTTCGCTATACAATCGAATATGTATTTCGACTTTTTTGCTAAGAATTAATTTTTCATCAGAAAATCGACTGTAATTTTGAATATGAAAATAAAGTGACATTTTCTAAACAAGCTTCTTTTGGATCTAGAATTAAAGCTTTTAAAATTAGTAGAAATCGGTACATGACTTCACCTAACCACATTAAAAATACTCTTTAATAAGTCTATATTCCTAAAAAATCTAAATATACACATAAGTAGAATTTAAACGTTAATTGTTTCAGGTGACCACAGCTTCCACAGCTATACTCAAATTTTCTAGTTGTTGGTCCGAAATGGACCACTTAATTCTACTAAAGAAAATTCTAACAAAAGGTTGTTATCAAAACAGTACAGGGCACAACTAAAAAAATTAAAAACTGTCGCAAACAATTTGTTGATTTTGCACCTATTACTAAAATTATTATATTGATTACTGAAAATTGTAAAAATTTAAAATTGTGTTTTTTTTAATACAAAATATTTTTAATTTTAATTAAAAAAATTAACAAACACTTTGCCATTTCAAACAATGTGTTAATGGATTTAATTAAATATAGCTCAGGTTTCGACAATTCCCAACAACAATTCTACAACCTTAAATTATTTTATTTTAAGCGAAAAAATCAATTAAGATTTTTTGTTATTTAATTAAAATTTTAATTAAAAACTTATTTCAAAACAACTAAAATGTTAATTAGATCAACATTATTTTATTTTAATATAAACGTTGGTTACAATTTTATACAAGTTGTTGCTGAATTAGAAGTACACCCAACTTTTAAAAAAAAACTTCAGTGGAATTTTTATTCGAAAAATTAAAGGAAAATACAAAAATATTTTAAGGCTGTTCAGATTTTTTTTATTTATAATTTTTTGGTAAAAACAAGTAATTATGATTAAAAATATTATCGAAGTATTAAAATTTAACAAATAATATGGTGCAGTTTAATGCCAAGAATTCTTATCTGAATAAAAATCTAAATAATCTCGAAACATTTTTGTTCTGATTTTAGGAAAGAAATTAATAATTTTGTAATTCCTTTGTAAATAATATTTAAGCTAGTGGCATAGAAGAGTAGTAATTCAATGCGGACCGAAAAATAGTGCTAAAAAATATCCTCAAAAATTGTTGGCCATAAAAGGGTTAAGTTTTGCCACTATTTGATATCAAATGAACGTATTTCCTAAACGAGATACACTTTTTGGAGATAAACAACTGGGTTTTAATGATGTCTTATTTAAGGTGGCTTGATAGCAATTATATATTATTTTGTTAAGAAGACAGCTGGACCTAAATTTTCCACCATTTTTTTTAATGTTGGTTATGAACAGGTTAATTTCAGAGTTTCTACACAGATATGAGGTTATCAAATGCTGTTTTAGTGATATGTAAATGAAGTGTTAAAAAAAGTAATATACACAGTAAAAAATTTAGTTTGAAATTAAAACCATTTTGGTTTTTATATAGAACAATCAGATATGGTTTTAAATTAAAACCATTTTGGATTAAAAAAATAAAAAAATGAGAGAGAGAAAATTCGGGAGATGAAATATTCTTGTCATTGAATTAAAACCAAAATTGGAGTAAAATCAAAACCATTTTTGGTTTTAAAAGTAAACTTTTCCGGATTAAAACTAAAACCAAAATAGTTTAAAATTGAATCCAAGAGGTTTTAAATTGATCTCATTTTAGTTTTAAAAGTAAACTTTTCCGGATTAAAACTAAAACCAAAATAGTTTAAAATTGAATCCAAGAGGTTTCAAATTGATCTCATTTTAGTATTAAATTTTAGTCAAAAATTAGATTCAAATTTATACCAAAATTGGATTAAATTTAAATCCAAAACTGGATTAAAATTATCCGTAATATAGTTCCAAACCTAAGCCCAAATAAAAAAAAACAGTTTTTCAAGTTTTATTAAAATATTTATTAAATTTTTATTCAATTAATAGATTGGGAACTAATAAAAGCATTTTATTTTTAATAACATGAAATTCGTAAGGTCTTATGTTCTGCAAATCAGTAAAGCGAACTATTTCAAAAGCATTTCTTGGTGAAATTTCGTAACAATGTGCGACCAAGTCGAAGTGTTTGCTTACAAAAGTTTCTAAACGTAAATAAACGTCGTTATTTATTACATAAATATCCACGATTTTGCCAAACGTTAGGTATTCGACTTCTTTTCTTAAATATATTATAAATTCTATTTTGTACATATAACCAAATTTACATTCAAATTTATTTGTTATCAAAATTTTAGTAATTTCGTTGCAACTAAACTTTTGCAAAAAATAGTTTTGAGCGCTTACATCTAAATCTTCAAAAAGGAGAGTGTACATTTTGTGAAAAATAAATTCATTTTTAAATGTCATATTCTCCCAAGCAACACTCATTCTTTTTTGATATCTTATAGCAAGGGTCTTGCATATGTTTTTGTAATTGTTGATAATTGGCACATCCCTAATGAATTCACGATGCTTTGCTTCGTACCTCATAGCCCATGTATGAATCAGTGGACCTATTCTTTTAAACACTGTCGCGTAATGTGTCAAAAAATGATGTTTGGGGAGTAGGGTTTTTTGGTAAACTTCGACAATACATTTCAAATGTAGTTCTATATCGCTTCGAAGTGAGTAGATATATTCTTGCTTAACGACGGTAGAAAGGACTGTTCTTAAAACCCGAAGCAGAGAAGTAATACCTTCCCAGAAATGTGGCATTTTGTCATAAAAGTCAAAAAAAATTAAAGGAAAATGCAAAATTAAACACAAATTCTGCGAAGCAGACAAGCCAATAGAGGTCCGGCATTTTTTGTCCAGCGTGATTTTTGGAGGAATGCAAGTGTTTTGTAAAAATCCATAATTAAAACTTTTTATTTTGTCATTAATTTCGTTTAAAGTCAGATGTTTGAATTCTAGAAGTTTCTGAAAAAAAAGTTTTAAAATAAAAGGAACAGCGCCTTCCAATATATCATGCATTGCGTCAACATCAAGGCTTTCAAACATTTTGTAATGTGACAATTTGTTGATCTCACATACACTTTTAATTCCTTTTGTAGTTTTGTGATCTAAAGATGATACTCCGATATTAAGGGACAACATTTCATTATATTCGGCTTGCGTTCTTAATAGATTTTGCTGTTCAACGCAAATGTTTTTAGCGTCTTCTCGGTGAATTTTACAAAATCTGCAGAGATGGTCCGCGCGAAAAGAAGCTACAAAGCCAAGACAAGTATTTGCCCCTAAATTATCGTGAGCTATCGCTACTAAGGTGCCTTTTAAAAAAGCGCTGTCTACTTTGACACCAACGTTTTCGAGAGCTCGTATATCATTAACAAGCGGATGTAACACATGATTGAAGTTTACGTGTTCATTTTTAAGGTCTTTACACAAAAAAAGCGAAATTAAGTGAATGTTCTCACATTTTGAATTGTACTGAAAAGGAAGGTTACGTATTGTAAAGTAAAGTGCTCCAACCTTATGAATTCCGTCTTTACTTCCTAAAGGATTTGCTATTTCAAAGTCGTCATAAAAAATTTGCAATTGTAGAGCATTTACTTCTTTTCGGAAAAAACCGGAATTCAAAAAGTTTTCAGAGCAACAGTAACTGGAAAATATATTTTCAGCACAAGTGTGGTTTTTTGCAAAATATAATTCTTTAAAAGAATCGTTTTTAAAAAGAGCTTCCAATGTCGCAATAATAGAAATATATTGAAATGTTGACTGGACAAAGTGCTTTGTTGAATGTAATTTTCCTTTTTTTTTTTAACAACCCAATGGCCTCCTATTGGCCAAGCAATCGGAGGGACATATAATTCATTTTTCTTACAGTCTTTATCTCTTCTATATTTAGTAGAGTATTGCTTAAAGTCTTGAGTTATTGTGTCCCTCCAATCAGAGAAAGTGGCTTCAAAATGATTCATATTTATCTCTGTATGTTTTCTAAATAAAAAATTTTTAAACTCAATAAAGCTTCTTTGAAACAGACCCTCTAAAGTTGAAAGCATCTCACTGATCTTTTTTTCTGAAATATTGCATGATATCAAATTTTGAGAAGTAATTGAGAAAGTGTTTAAATTGTTTGCTGAAGGCAACTTATATGGATTAGTTGTGTGTTTGTCATTATCAACATTAAATTGTTCGCTCTTATTTGTTGGATCACATGATTCATTCATGGGCAACTCATCATTATTTTCAAAAAATTTTTTTTTCTTAAGGCCTCGTTACTCTTTACGTAAATGTTGCGGATACGTAAACGTTGCGGTCGACGTCAATGGTTGGTAGTTACGAAAAATACGTAAACGTATCATATGTTCTTAAAGTGTGTTAAAAAAACAAAGAGAATGAAATAAAAATTTTGTTTTGTTTTGATTTTGCACTCAGTGTTGGTTTAAAGCATGTTGTTAATGTTCTTGTTTGAAATCGCAAATACATAACGATATCGACGGTTTTCTAAAAAAGAAGTAAAATATATGTGTATATGTATATTCACAGATATGTTTGTATGTACAGCACTGAAAAATGCTATAACATAAAAACTTTTGATATAGTGTTTTTGCACCTAAGCAGCTAGTTAAGGATTTATAGACCTTAAAATTTTTTTAAGACTTTATTAATATCTCTTTAAGTACAAAGTTGACCTCACTTATATGGGATAAATTCCGGAGATGCCCGGGGAAAAACAGTCAAAATTACTGCAAAAAACGAGTTCACAAAAAAGTACCAAGAGTACGAATTTTTACCCTGTTTGCCCTAAAATGTACTTTATTTCTTTGCTACCTTTATGTGAACAAATTTAGTATTTGTTATATATTTATGTCCCTAGTGATAGTTTTAGCATGAAATAATTAATAGCCTATTTCCGATGTTTGAAAGAATTCTTTCTTTCGAACAACTACATTTAAAACAAAAACAAACTTTAGAATTCGTACGAATGCAGTTGTACGAACGAAAGAATTCTTTCGCACATCGGAAATAAGCCTTAAGCTTTTCAAATTTTGCAGTATAAATGAGCTTAATTAAAATATCCCAAAAATTCCTTATATTACCCACTTAAAAGGGGTAAACCTTAAAGGCGACGAATTTCAAAATGTACTTTTATGCGACAATGTAAAATTCATTCAAACATCGCCAAAATATTTAAAACAAAGTTTTACCCTGTTTTGTCCCGTTAAGTTAACATTTTTCAAACCTGGCTTAAGCCAAAAAAATAAATTTACTTTTAAAATTTTGTAGTTAAAATTGATCAAAATTGACCTAAAATTTGCCTTTTTAATGCCGATTTTCCGATTAGGAATTCGTACGAAAAAAATTTAGATTTATGATTGTAGGGTTATTTCCCAAAAATCGGTTTTTGCTAATTTTTAACCATTTTATTCCTCCCTGCTCCAAAATTCCGGAAAAATATAGCCTATAGTAATTTCGCTGTAATATTCTATCTTACCAAGTTTAATCAAAAACAAATAAACTAATATACATATATTTATATTTATTTATATATGTATATGTATGTATGTATGTAATGTTTATAAACATAATAGAATATAATATTATATTCTTTAAATTTATATTTTAAAAAGAGAATCTTATTAATAAAATCTAAAAGTAAACCGCCGGCTAATACGTTTTGTTGACAACACTGCTTGAAAACAAAAATAAAATTCTTGAGAGCGGATACGTAAAAACGGAGAGAAAATTTAATTTTATCAGGTTCGTCCGCAACGCAACGTTACATTTACGTAAGAGTACCTATTTATACATAGACTTGGTAATGAAAACGGAACAGCTGATCATCAACGTATACGTTTACGTAAGAGTAACGAGGCCTTTAATCGGACTTTCACCTTTAATTTTACGTTTAATGCAGGATGTTGAATGCCTTCTTAGTGAACTAAATGTACAGAATACTTTTTGTCATTTCTTATTGGATACGTATCTTAATTTTAAGCCATGGGACTCTGCTAAAAAATGTTCATTTCTTAAATGAAAAATCACAAAATTTACTGTTTCGAATTCCCTATCGCATAAAGAGCAAAAATTTGACATTCTGCACTCAAATTTAATCAAGGCGTTCCTTGAATTTGTTTTCAAACTTCGAATGGACTTCTATAAGTCTTGACGTTAGCTTCTTTTGATTATCAATTCCGTAGAGAAATTTTGCAAAGAACTGCATAAAGTTCACTATAGCTGCGTCAAATTCAATGTTAAAAACATAAAAACTCTTAAAGTATAAGTCGAATACCTGGCAGAAATTGTAATTATCGGGAACATTAATTTTTTTACCATCGATGTTTATAAAATACTGAATTAAGGAGCTTTTGCTTTGTCCAACTGCTAAAATTACTGGCTGGTGCGACTCAACCTTATACTCTGCTACAGGCGTATTGAGCTGTAAGGATAAATGTGAATATTGTGAGTGGAAGTATAAAAATATAGTTTTAAAAAATAATAACATTTTGAAAAGAAATGAAGCTGTCAACTGATTGTTGCAATTTTACTTTCTTTCGAGCTCGTCCAAGACCGGTGGAGGGAAGCAGTTTTAGCAGGTTTAAAAATGGTGATACTTCAGTAGACCAGTCACAAAATCTGTCGCAAGAAGAACCTCCAATTGCCTCACTCGATATATCGGTCACAAAGCTTTCATACTTGCTCCAGTTGTCCAAAAAACTCTTGGATGCCACTTCTCCGTAACGAAGAGCGAAGTCAAATGCAATCTATAAGAACTGCAATCCTAAGAATTTGTTTAAAAAACATAATTGAACATATTACCAGCGACGAATCGTACAAAAATATAGGAAAGCGTTCTAAAACGTTAGGTTCTGTTGCGCAAAACTGTATCCTGGCCTTAACTGTTTCACGCAGCTTTTCCTTTACAACCTGCAAATTATCTGCAACAACGCAATTTTTAAAAAATGTCAGATCATCCTGTTAAAGTTCTTCTTCCTTGCCTTCCTCTCTAACTGATGACAATTTCAGTTTTTTGTTGCTTACGTCAGAGAATTTTGTGAGCTTGTGCTTTAAGTTTTTCAATTTTGCAGCCAAATAACCTGTGTTATATTCCGGGTTGTAAAAAAGATCCTAAAATCGTATTGTTAACATAAGGCACAAAAAAATTAACAAATCAAAAGTGCATACTCACAATTCCTTCAAATTTGCTATTTGCTACCTTGTAGGACGGAAAAAGCTGTATAATTGATTTTGTCAAAGCAATTTTTTCCTCACGCTTTGGAAGGTTTCCACAATTTTTTCGCAAAAAATTTACGGATTCGCGCACCAAAGAGCGACGAGAGTTGTCGGTTAAAGTCTTGTTGCTTTCGTTTCGTTCAAAATATTTGAAATGTCTCCGCTTTTTAAATAGGTTTCAAGTTCCTTGTAAAGAAGGACATTTTTAATGCAAGCATAGCAAATAATGAAATACCTACCTTCTGATTTATAAGGTGACTCGACGATTCTTTCACATTTGTTGAAGTGTCATTATTGTTAGTTCGAATTTCTATAAAAAAGCAATTGCAGTGCATGAACTGCAATATGACTCCCAACAATTGGTCCACACAAATCTCGGCTCCGTCCCGATCATGCAAAGAAATTTCGCAATCTGTATTGATTTTTAGTTTTTCAAGAACTACAAAGAAAAATGCAAATGGCTTTTTGGCAAACATTTTGCATTTAATCACTTTTGATAGGTAAACGTACGTACCTGCAAATAGAATTGTTTCAGGCGCAATCTCTTCACTTTTAATATCTTCACAAATTTGTAGAAATTGCACTTTTGCGTCGTATTTTACCTTGAGAAACATTGTGAAAATTTTCCATGTGCTCTCTATGATTTTACAGTTTAATAGCACTTTTAAACTTTTTGGTTTTGTTTTAAAACCAAAATTACTAAATTTGCCGTCTTGCCAGACACAGCTGAGAGAGTGTGAGCACACTTTAAAACTTTCTGGTTTTAATTTTAAACCAAAATTTCTTAAGTTAAGAGTTGCCGAAAAAATATGTAAGAGCGAGAGCCATTTAATAATATTTTGGTTTTATTTTAAAACCGAAAGGGATTAATATGTGAGAGAGCGAGGTTTAATTCTTTTTTTGGTTTTAAATTTAAACTAAAAATTATTAATTCAAGCTAAAAAGGTTTTGTTTTTAAACCATTTAAAAAAATATGTAAGAGCGAGAGCCATTTAATAATATTTTGGTTTTATTTTAAAACCAAAAGGGATTAATATGTGAGAGAGTGAGGTTTAATTCTTTTTTTGGTTTTAAATTTAAACTTAAAATTATTAACTCAAGCTAAAAAGGTTTTGTTTTTAAACCATTTAAGATTTGATCGACATGCATGAGTATTTCATGGTTTTAAAATAAAACTTCACGGTTTTAAGTTAAATTTATTTGTCATTAAATTAAAACCTTTTAGTTTTATATTAGAATTTAATACTGAAATGGTTTAAAGCTAAAACCAAATGGTTTTATAATAAGAATTAAAGTTTTAAACTAATACCAATGGGTTTTAAAAGTAAACCATCATTTTTTACTGTGTAGTGCAGTAAAGGGTTAATTTTTGACTAAAACCTTAAGTGGTGCTTAACACCTTCTAACGACGTATGCGAAATTAGAATCGGACAAAAAATGGTAAAGTAATATAAATTTTTATAAAAATCGAATTGAAAACCATCAAAAAACTGACGTATACATCTCGCTATCTGGAGTATGTGCTTAGATTTTTAAAATATTTTAATGCATAATCAAAGATTCCCCAAAAATCTATTATAGTTGGTCATTTATTTGACAAAAAAAATTTACCGAATTTTTTTCATGAAAAATACAATTAATTTTCGGATCCTTTTTTGACGGTGTTTATCACACGGGAGATAATCGCTAGAGCCAAAATATCTTGGGAATCTTCATACAACATGTCAAAGTTAATTTTCAGTAGGGTAAAAGGTGAATCGGTCTAATGAACATAAGTATAAAGCAATGAAAATTTGTTTATTTATTTTCTTCCTGAAGTTTTCACAGTAATTTCTTGATGACGTAGTGCTTAACATTGCCTAAAGAATATATAAAATAGCTATATATAAATGTTAATTTTCAACAAAGCGTGGCACCTCTCAAACAAAGCCACCGACAGAAATAACATTAACAAATGGTTCAAAAACCCACAACACGCCACTATTCTTATGAAGATGCCAGCACCAACAACAACACGCAAGAATCAATACGCCAATATAGCAATGTCAATAGCACCATGTTGATGACAGAACGGTAAAACATGAATTACACCACACTGTACGCTCAGCTATTTACAGAACGGTTACAGTAAAAGCTTCCACATCTGACACAACTAATTTGGTTATCAATACAAAACATCAGTCAAAAATCGAGTTGAACTAGATAAGTAAAGGATAATATTAGATGTTGGAGGATAACAAATAATAGCAGGTTGAAATTTAATACAAATGTAAAGATACATCTTAAAAAAATTAAGCTCATTTTTTATTACATAATTGAATATACTACCGAATTAAGGCAGCAAATAAACACTTTTGTTTCAATCGTCGATTTCTATCATTTATTCTTTTTCTCTTATAAAAAAATCGCTTTTCAATCAATCATTATTTTAGACACTTAATAAAATTATTAGGTTAAGATTATTTTCGTGATAGTTTCTTATTTTTTTTTTTTGCTACTGTTAACTACTAATTTTTGTTATCAAATTTTTATCAAACAAAAAAAAAAAAAACAAAACAACTAACACATGTCTATTTACGATTGTTTTTTTTAACAGCAATTCATAATTCATATCAAGATTTTACTTCTAAATCTAAAAATTAAAACTTATTCAAGAAAGGTAAGAATGCTATAATCGACTATACTGAATCTTTGATACTTTCCACAAAAAAGTAGAGTTTTTGAATATTTTGACAGTGTGTAAAATTATACACAATCTTTTTAATATTTGGCATATTAGTATTTTTGCAAAATTTTATTAGAGTACAGGGTTATCTATTTTGTGGTTTCACAACCGCCGATCTGGCAGGGCTAATCTGAATATCTGTAATATGAAGTCTCATTTATTCAGCAAAAGATTTGACATTTACAAATATGGATCGCTAAGCAACCAAACAAGTTGTAAAAAGTAGTAAAACTTATTACAAAAAAGTGGTGGTACAAACGTGGCCAACTTTTGAGCATTACGGTGTGATTATAGTCGTCATAATCGACTTAATGTGCAAGAAATTGGAATGATCATTAAGAAATTCGAAAAGACTTATGATAACCGATTTTTTTAGCCTGAGTATGAAGATTATGAACTGAACGATATGTGTTTTCAACAAGACGGCACCACGAGCCCCACAACACGACCGATTTTGGCTTTATTGCCTGGGAAATTTCCAGAAGGCGTAATTTTGCGTTTTGGCTACGTCAATCGACCACCAAGATCATGCGATTTGACACCGTTAAATTTTTTTGTGGGAATACGTGTACGCGGATAATCCCCTAACGTTGAATCATTTGAGGACCAACATTCGTCGAGTTATCGCCGATATACCGTCCGAAATGTGCGAAAAGGTTATCGGCAAGTACCTCAAAAAGGATCGACTGCTGCAACAAATCTAGAGGCGGTCTCTTTATTTACATTTGGGGTATTCACAAGGTGTGCTATCATGATTTATTTTCATAATGTTCTAATATTTTACAATGGTTTAAAAATATTGTTGTTGGTTTGTAAACAAAAAGTGTCTTAAATAAATAGAACGTTGCTTGCTATGTTTATTGTGCTGTCGTTATTAATAGCACATTAAATAATGAGGGGTGGCTCACAACAGTCGTATTTTTTCATGTTATTATTTTAAGACATATGACTTTATGACACCTAGTGAATCCCCCAATTGTATATCGAAAGCAAAGCTTTATGTGTTTTTTACTTAACTTTACTTTAAAAACCTTTTTTTTTATTATTCCTACACTAAATCCCGCGAAGCTTTTTGCTTGTCTGCAGGAGACCAGAGTCTCTGGCGAGAATCGAACCCGCAATCCCGGTACTGATAGTCTAGCTCACTACTAGCTAGCCTACCGGGACACCCGGTATCAGTAGTTTTTTTTATCAATTAAAAAAATTGTTTAAAAAGTATTTCAACTTAATTAATGTGATAATCGAATCAATTATTTTTTGATTTAATTAACATTTAAGTTGTTTTAAAATTAATTTATTAATTAAATAAAAAAATTGTGATTGATTTTTCGCTTAAAATAAAATAATTTAAACTTGTAGAATTGTTGTAGTAAATTGTCAAAACATGAGCCGTATTAAAATAAATCAATTAACACATTGTTTGAAACAGCAAAGTTTTTTCACCCCGTTGTAATTAAAATTAAAAATTTTATTTAGTGAAAAAAAAAATATTCACAATATTCAATTTTTAATAATCAATATAATCATTTTGGTAATAAGTGCAAAATCAGCAACATGTTCGATTGATTCTGTAAATTTGGTATGAATTTTGTGATTAGAGAAAATTTTAAATTTT
This sequence comes from Pollenia amentaria, assembly GCA_943735925.1. Lineage (NCBI taxonomy): Eukaryota > Metazoa > Arthropoda > Insecta > Diptera > Polleniidae > Pollenia > Pollenia amentaria. The sequence continues at coordinate 176,172,246 of OX031007.1, read as the reverse complement.
TCCTCTATATTTAATTTCGAATAAAAATTCGATAAATTTTGTTATAATTTTTCAAATGTATCCAATTACTCATTGTTATAGATATTAAATATTTTTTTAAAAAAAAGCACATACTACCTATACCTGAATAAAATTGATTAAGTATTAAGTAATCTTTTACTATTTTTTTCAGTTGATGTTAAATTTGTGTTACAAAAAAAAAAAAAAAAAAAAAAAAATTAAATAAATTTCATGCTTAAGCGTTCTACACACTTAAATTATGCGAAAGCACTTTTATGAATTTTGTTTATTCTTTATTATTGCAATAATTTTTTTAAGGTTTTATCTTGTAAACAATTTATTTCATGCATTCACATTTGAACTTTATTTGCAAAAAAAAAAATACAAATATTAAAAAAAGAAACAGTCATGCGTGTCTCTTTTTTCTGTGCCAAATTAGAAGCCTACATGTTGCTTAAACATGCATATCATAAGAGTATCTATACAGCTTTTATGTGATTTTTTTTAGCCCATAGTGAATGTGCATAATTTGTCAAGAATTGTTTGTAAAAATTTGCCATTTAGGTTAACACATTTTCTTAATCTAACTTAAGAACTTAACAAATGAAATGACTTATTAAATATATGTATGTGAAGTATTAAATGGTTATGAGATAAGATTTACTCTTAAATACATAAATTTTAAGTTGAGTTTGCACTTAAAGGAAATTTTGAGTTTCTTAAAGTGCTTAGATTGTAAAAAAATCAAGCTGTTATGCAAAGAATAAATAGAAAATAACACTTTTTTTAACATGAACTTTGAATAATTGTCGTTTGTGCTGGAGTTTTAATACAACATCCAACAGTAGTCCAGTATTAATTTGCTGTGCCAAAATGAGAGATATTAAAAAAATGCCGATTCTAATAAAATTGGTCAATTTATTTATCTTAACTCATAGAATGCATATTGCTTTTTCCAAATTCTGTTGTATCGGGTGTTTTTTTTAGCTGCATCGGAACTATTGATATCGATTACTACGGTTTGACAGCCGAGAATGTCAAACTGTGTTAACATTTTTGTTCATTAAGGCTTGGCAAGTCATCATGAATGGTTTAACGTTAGAACAACGATTCAAAATTGTGGAAATTTACATTAAAAAAAAGAAATTCATTAATCTGTTCGCGAAGTTAATAAAGCATTTTTATCAAAGAATTGCGTTTATCGATTTAGCTCATTTCTGGTTAAATGGCTTCAACAATAAGCAAAATTGCCGTATCTAGAGCGAAGATAGTCCTGAAGCCGTTAATGAATAACTATTAAATCCATTAAATTTACTGTTTGGTGAGGTAAATACGCTGTCGGCATCATCGGCTCTTATTTCTTTCGAAATGAGTAAGGTGCTGCCGTTACGGTTAATGGCGAGAGCTATCGAGCCATGCTGTCTGAATTTTTGTTTCCAAAAATTATTCAGCTAAACACAAGCGATTTGGGGACAACTTTCCCAGTAAAAACTTTTTCAAAATGAATAGCTTCTTTTACACATTATTTAGTAGCTTTGTTCTATAGCTACTTATTTTTCCGGTGTATGTAGATAAAAAATAATGACTTACTTTTTAATGCTTTTATTTCGGGACATCCCTAGTAAAATTCTTTCAGTAGAGTTGTAAGTAGTATTTTTACTTTTTTCTGATTACTCAACACTTTATTTTGTAGGGGAAGTTTTTACTGGGTTATTTCCAGAAGTTGTCCTGATCACGGATCTCCTCGTTCGTGCGATTTAACGACCCTGAATTACTTTTTTTTTTGGTATATGGGTAGACATTGTCTTTTGCCGACAAACCTGCAACTCTAGAAGTATTTGAACCATTACGCCATGCGGCAAAATTTATTGGAAAATGTGGTAAAAATTAGACTGATCGAATGGACCATGTAACTCGTAGCTGCCGTGGACATGCGCCTGGAATCATATTTAAAAAATAAACGCCAATAAATTATCAACCAGATTATAATAAAAGAATTTTATCCGAAAATATTTCTGGCCTGTATTATCATTTTAAATTGTAATGCAACAAAAAAAAAAAACACACTGCATAACACAAATGATAATAACCATCAAATACATTTTAAGTTTTTTTTAATTCTAAACTTTTTTTTTTTATTATTATCTGTCAGATTGCATGGCACAGAATACAAAGAAGAATCTAGAGGAATACGATTTGGCGGGCATTTTTTTATACATATGACCAGAAAAAAAACGAGATTTTTCCATTCTATTTTTAACACATCTGATTCCTTGTGAACATCTTTTTCGTTCTAACAATAGTTGATCCGTTGGTCCGTTGAAAGCATTGTTTACCTCCTATTAGGGGTCTTAACCCCCCCGTACACTACATGATTTTCACAACTGTCTTGTCAAAATACATATATGTCATGTGTTACCTTTAAACCATTGCCTCTATAAAAGTCAGACATAAAGTCTTCTGTTTGGGCGTACTCTATTTTCATCTGACAAACCATTGGAAATCAGTTGTTTTTTTATATGAAAAAATATATTGTCAGAAATCTATGCCGCGCGGAAACAGGAAGCGGCGGCCCACTATTGACTTAATAATTAGCCAGATGAAGTTTATATTGTTCTATACGATATATGTATGTATGTTCTTCAATACCAATTTAATACCAATTATGTACAAACATACATATGTATATAAATAACTTTTAATAGTATTATATCCTAAATTGGTATCAACGAGTTTAAAGAAAAAATCTTGAAGATGGCTGAACTGTTTGTTATTGTAAATTACTGTAAATTTGAAACCGAGAACTACTTAGGCTTCTGCAACAAGCTTCTTCCTTATGGCAATTTAGACGCATTTACCAAATTATCTTCAAAACTGCGACTTGTACTTTGCGCACAAGGTTACATGGACAGTCAACCAGGCAGCCAGCCAGACGAGCGGCATTGGTGGATCAGAATCACTTTCTGAGTCGATCCGTGTACTAAAAGGTGGATCTAGAAGCAAAAAGTAGAGTTTGTCATGAAACGCCAACACGACATCATTTTATGAGGTTTAGACTCATTCAAGAGTTCTTTGTTTCGATTATAAGGTAGATATCTATATCAGTAATGCCGTCTGGTTACATTTGTTACATTTTCCGGAACTTTTGAAGGCCCGGCGCAACATATAATTTCGTTTTATTTGGTCAAATTTTCATAACCTTTAGTATATGGCACAGAACGAAGAATTGGTTTTAAAAAAGTTGTTGATAGATTAATAAAGGTAAGAACTGACGTCTCTGAAAGTACTTTTAAACTTTTACTTTTTCCATATAGAAAAATGCTTCTAGGAGTCTCAGCTCAAACGCGGCTTTTGGATATAAAACGAGTTTAGGATGAAATTTATATATAAAGAAAAAATTTTCAGTCATTTTATATTGAAGTTTTAAAACAAATACGTCTCAGATTTTTAAAATCATTTCAATAGTAAATTATATCGACGACCGATCTTTCAATGCAAAAGATATTACTAATTTATAAAAAAGATTGTCTCATTTAAAAATTTTAGTTGACGTGCGCGACGAGCCTTACATAAAGATTGGCAATAGCACGCATTTTTCAACCACACAGTATTGGGTCTGAGTCCCGACTTAAATGCTCATGAGTTTTGGGAAATTGTTTTCAATCTGAAGTGCCTATTACTGTCATACTCAGAATGTCCGTTTGGTATGATGACACGCCAACATACTCCTGTAGTAGGACAATATTCGTGTTTGTCAGCTTGGCATTATGGTTATGAAAAATGATTGATATTAGCACTCTCTCTCTCTGTTTCTCTCTCTCTGTCTCTCTCATCATTTCAAACTGGCATGCCCAGTATGATCATGTCACAGGTGCTTTAGAATCACTGCGAATGAGCCATTGTTCAAAAATTTCAAAAAGTCAAACCCGTTTTCAAACGTTTATACATATAACGTCACTTAAAACGAAAAACGTGTTCGAAAACAAACAGAACATTATTTAGCGTTCGGCTCACACACCCAGAAACGATATCTTTTTTTTAGTGTTTGTGTATACAAACACAACCTTAATACCTTTCGTAACTATTTTAAAGTTAGAGCCGAATATTATATAGTGTTCTGTTCTTTGTTATAATACAGAACAATTATAGTGGTTCTGTAGACAAACATTATATTGTAATGTTCGATAGCTTTTATTTTTTACATTGATAAAGCACGAATACCATGTATGTGTATTGTGTATATGATTTGTTTGTGAAACATTTGTTTCTGGCTTTTATATATGTGTTTTATTTTTGTAAAACATTTTGGGGTTTTTTTTTACCAGCTAAAAGGGCGCTAAGCACAACTGAAACGAACGAGCATTATTGAGCTCAACCGAACACAACCATGAAACAAAGAAAACAAGATAGTGCTGCGCAGGTCCGTTAACTTTTTACTCTCATTTTGACGTCATTTTTACGCAACTGTAGTAAAGAGAATTAAATGTAAACAAACATTCAGCATTGCACATACACGTGTTTGTGTGATCATATTTGTTCTCATTTGCTACTATGACGTACATGCGCAGAAAAAGAATGGTTTTTAAATTTAATTGCACTATCTTGTTTTCTTTGTTTCATGGAACACAACGAAGTTTGTGGTTAAAAAAAAAAAAAATAGAACGGAGTTAAGTGTTCTCGCCATTTTTCTGAGTTGAATAAGTACATTTGTGTTTTCCACAAATCTACCGAACCGAACACTAAGTATCGATATTTAATGTTTATTTTCAAACACTGCTGTAAACATACTCGACCACAACGTTCACAAATTAACAACTTTTACTGGTGTACCAAAATCAAGTGTTATAGCTATAAATAACCGTTGCGAGCATTTAATAATAAAGAAAATGGATTCACTCAGCGAAATTTTGTACGACAAGTAATGCCAACCAAAAATATTAGAGCACAAAAAATCCATATTCGAAAACGTAGCTTTTTATACATTAGGATTGGTGTTTAATAAAAACGTTCACGTAAAGCAACTGAAATTGGACCGAGTACTTTCTGTACTCCAGAGATTATTGATATTAAAAATTGGGCAATTACGTCCAGTATTTTAGCTTTAAGCTCTCCAATAAATATCCTCCCGGTAAAGAATTTTGACATGACAACGGTCACAAAGAAAATAAAATTTTCTATATTCGAAGAGTATGTGCATCATGCAAGCTAACTTTGCTTACACAGCCAACGCAAGTTTGCTGTTCATCTTATATAGCAGAAGGCATTTGTCAAATATGTAACTGACACTTGTTTGTGCGGTATCTGCTTTAGCTAAATATTTAAATTTTATTTAAATTTACATTTACAGAGCAGTGCTTTATTTACGAACATGCCCTGTGTGGTATCGAATAAAAGAAAAATCGATCAATTATTTCACATAGCTCTCATACAAATGTTATCTCTCGATTTAGATTTCGAACTCGACAGCGGTCACAAAGAACGCGTAAGAGCACAATTACTTTTTGTATACAAAACACTTTAGCTACTGCATTAACAATTGGGAAGGAAATTCAGCACATGAGTATACTTTTTTCGTAATATGCAAACATTTTGACTTTTTTTTTATCAGAAATAACCTGATTCGAACCTTCAGATATTTGTTTACTAATTAAAATAATTTTTAAATAATTGATGTGATCGATCAATTATTATGATTTTAATGGACTTTATCGTTATGTGCGACTTTGTTATCTATTTTTTTTTGCAAAAAATTTTAGTATATAATAGAAACAAATTGAAAGTTCTTCAGACATTTAATTACAAAAAGTCAACATGTTAAAGTTATTTGTGGTTCTACTAAGTGTACTCCTTTTAACGGAAGCCACTTTGGTCAGCGTACCATTATACAAGGTACAGGAATCGAAGCAAAAGTCAAATGAATTGGTCAAACTAAGAGCAAAATATAACGTGAAGGATGCTTGCAATGTACACAAGGAAAAACTCTTCAACTATGTAGATGATTCCTATTTTGGTAAAATAACGATTGGCACTCCACCCAAGGAATTCTTTGTCTTATTTGATACCGGTTCCTCGAACTTATGGATACCAGCTGTACCCTGTTCGGCTAATAATTTGGCTTGCCAATTTCACAATCGGTATGATGGTAATGCTTCATCCACTTACAAATATATTGGAGAAAGTTTTGCAATTCAGTATGGCACTGGCAGCTTGTCTGGATATTTGGTGCAAGATACAGTAAGCGTGGAAGGTTTGTCTATTCAAAGTCAAGTTTTCGCCGCTGCCACCAATGAACCTGGTCAAACATTTGTCTACTCTCCATTTGATGGCATCATGGGCATGGGCTTCCAAGCTATTTCCGTTGACAATGTTGTACCACCCTTCTACAACATGGTTTCCCAAAATTTAATAGACTCTCAAGTGTTCTCATTCTACTTGGCACGAAATGGTACCTCTGCTGAGGGTGGTGTAATGGTTTTGGGCGGTGTTGATCCCGATCATTATACTGGTGAATTTTATTATGTCCCTGTTTCCAGCCCAGGCTATTGGCAATTTGAAATGAGATCCGCCCATGTACTAGATACAAGCGTATGTGACTACTGCCAAGCTATTGCTGATACTGGTACCTCCCTTATTGGTGTTCCTTCTAATATGTTTTTGACTCTTCAAAATGCGATTGGTGCTACTTTCGACTTAAACACATACGAATTCATGTTAAATTGCTCTACCATTGATAGTTTGCCTCATATTTCGTTCCACATTGGTAACGGTATCTTCAACTTGCAACCCAGCGATTATGTTATTCAATCTGAAGGTCAATGTTCTTCTGCCTTTGAAGATGCTGGTATGAATATCTGGATTTTGGGTGATGTTTTTATTGGTAAATACTATACAACTTTCGACCTGAGAAACCAACGTGTTGGTTTTGCTAAAGCTGTTTGAGATAATTTTTGACACAAAATAATATTCTGAGATGAATTTTGAACAATTTTTATAAATTTTAAGTTGAAAGAAATAAAAATAGCATATTAAACGAATTTGATTTTTCTTCAATTTTTAACAAAAACACATTGGGACTGACTTCTAAAAAGACGTAAGATTGATTTTACCATTTTATCAATCTTTAAAAGTAATGGAAATCGAAACTACTAAGACATTTTTTCGGTTCAACCCAAGTTGATGACAATCTAAAACACTTTTTTGTAAAGGGCGATCCTTGTGATCCTATACTTAAAAAGGAAGTTAGTGTCGGAATCTTTAATATGGACATTCACTTTTTAAAAATAAAGGCGGACGCGAATGCGCAGTAAGTGGTCCATTCGGATTGTCCATTTTCGAGAAATCTTTCTAGGATTGACACCGGTATCTCGCGATTTACAAGATTAATTTGTGCTTCCAAGTATGTTATCGACGAACAACTTTGACTTCACATAAAACTAAAAAAAACAAGTTAGAGCGCTATATTCGGCTGTGCCGAATTTTTGACACCCTCCACTGTCGTTACGAATATTTCAGGAGGCTCTATATGACAAAACGAACGTTAGCATTAAAATTGGTTGCGGTTTAGACCTATATTAAATTATTGACCGACAATCGGAAGTTCTATGCGTTTCTTGTTAGAACTTTGAACTGGCTTGAGTTAAATATCATGATTCGTAACCGTTTTAGCCGAACTAAAATGATTTTTAGGAGAAGAATTTATGTTGGACCACTGCTTAATTATGGATCAATTATACCAAAATTCTGAAGAGTTATTTCTGGTATTAAAAAACCTAAATTAGAATAAATTTCAATACAGCAGTGAAATTAGTTTTAGCGTTTACAGTGAATTTCAGAAGGCTGCTTAATATGGGATCTAAGGTGAATTATGGACCGTATATCACAAAATTGCAAAACATTTTTTTATGGCCATATGAAACTAAATTGAAAAACATTTTACCGCATTATCGATATCTACTACAGTTTTAGGCGTATTTAGTTAATTTGCCAGAGTGGGCTTTATATGAGGCGTAATAAACTGTTTCCCGAGAGTAGGGTATATACGGGCCCTATAGTAAATTATGGACTGATCTTGACGAGATTTGACAGTGTAATTTCAAGTTCTATGAAACTGTAATGTACCAAATGTGATAACAATTGTATTACTTATTACGGTTTTAAGCGTAATAAACTGTTTTCCTAGAGTAGACTTTATATGGGCCTATGGTAAATAATGACCCGATCTTCACGAAATTTACCAGCATGATATCTAGTCCTATAAAACCATGAATTGCTTAGTTTTATTATGTAAGCATTGTTTATTACGGTTTTAGGTATACAAAACTGTTTTCCGGGAAAGGTTTAAATTATACCTAAAGTAGATTATGGACCGATCTTCATGAAATTCGAAAGTGTGATTTCTCGTCCTATAAAACTTTGAAGTATTAAGATTTATTAGGATAGCATTATGTATAACGGGTTAAGGCGTAATTAACTGTTTTCCGAGAGTAGTCTTTATATAGGGGCCAATGTTAATTTATGGACCGATCTTCGCGAAATTTACCAGTGTGATTTCTAGTGTTATAAAACTGTTACATACGAAAATTTATTATGACGGCATAATTTGTTACGGTTTTCGGCGTACTAAACTTGTTTCCGGGAGCAGGATTTATATGAGTCCCAGGGAATTATGGACCGATCTTCATGAAATTTAAAATTATGATTTGCAGTCATACAAAACAAATGTTTGCAAAGTTTTATATCATTATGTGCATTATTACACCTTTTATGTTAGTTTTTGTAACAAAATTATTAATTTTTTAAGGTGGTGGTTCCACATTTTGATTCATAGCGCTGATCCTACTAAACCGATTTTGCTGGATTTCAATTCCAAGCTGCTTAGGATAACTACAAGCAATTTGATGCCAAGTTTGTTCTTTTCTTTTTAGTCTTACGAAAGTGAGCGTGTTTTTAACAGACGGACAGACAGATGGACATGGCTAAATAGAATGTCGGTGTCAAAATATATATAAAATTTATGAGGTCTTAGAAGTATAACAAAAAAGTTTCACATGGAATGTCAAACTAAGTATACCCTCATTCACCACTAGTAATGGTGGAGGGTATTAAAATAAGCGAAATGCGCATAGAAACCAGCTTTACCGCAACAATAAATTTCAGTGTTTTTTATCAAAAATAAAAATTGTGAATTTAGCACGACATAGTGAAATCTTATTTATAATATCGTTTTGTTTTGAATCACTTTTGTAAAACATTACGCTGTAAGTGATTATTTTATTCATTATGATAACAACTTATATAATACGTTATAAGAAGTTGTTATGTAATAACTGCTATGTAACGCAAATAGTAGCGAAGATGGCTACTAAATAATGAGTGAAAGAAGCTATTAATTTTTTAAAAGGAACCAAAATGTTAAACACAAGCGAACTACCTGAACTAAATTGAAATTTTTTTACTTAAAAAAAAATTTATCTTTATTAAAATAAATATTTTTTTAATATAACAAAATATCATCTTACTTACATTACACACCCCAATTGTAACCTTAACATCAGAAATTTTCGATAATTAAATTAAAAAAAAATTATTTGATAACTTTTCCTTTTAAGGCAGCAAACAAAAGAATTATCTAAAGAAAACAAGTATGGAAGTATTTTTTTCACCAATTGTAACTATTAGAGTACCCAATTATTTGACTTTTGGGTTCGTTCGAGTAAGAAATTAATCGATTTTTCAATTTTAATTTTACTCAATTAATTGAATAATAGTTTTAAAAAGTTCGAAAAACTAAAATTACTCTAATAATTCAAATAATTTTATCCAGTGGGAAAAACATACATGTCTATTATCTATGACATAGTGATATATGAAAATTTTTGCAACAAGATTTTGACGTGCTATCGCCTTTTATTTTATTTTATAAATTTTACCCCCATCGTCCTTACAAGTTTCAGGGCGCCTCTGGAGGATTCAAATGTATGACAAACCCCCATTAATATTTCCTACCCAACATTTTTGTAGAACATACTAACCTTCTATCTCTGCTTCGGAGGGTACTTTCCCTTCAAATAAAGATTTACAAATTTGCCCCCCTCGTTCTAACTACTTTCAGGGTTTCTCTGGAGGTGTCAAATGTATGATCTACCGTGTATTTTTCTCACACAACATTTTTGTGGAAGACACCAACCTTCCATATATGCTCCTTAGAGTACTTCCCTTCAAATAAGATTTTTTAAAATTGCCCTCTTGTCCTAACTACTTTCAGGGTGCCTCTGAAGGAGTCAAATGTACATACCAAACCTCTTTCTCTGCTCTTCCTCCTATACAAATCTTTTTTATATAAATTTTGTCCCTATTGTTCTAAGTGGTTCCCATACAAAAAACATTTTTATATATTTTTTTTTAATTGAGTGCAATTACAAGTTTGATGTATATTATTTTAATTTATATATTTTTATAATAAAGTGGATATTTTTTTCTATTTTCGGCAACGGCTTGCAGTAGAAATATTTTTTCTTCCTCGTTGCGGCACAAAATATTGTTGTAGTCCTCTATTAGTTTTACACCTCTTTCGGCAGAACCGTTGACAACATGCAATTGACAATGTCTATTCGATTTTATACTTTTATTATATTTATAAAGTTTAATTGAAATCAATGGAGATTCTCCGTTATTTTTTTTATAAATCACCGTATTTGTCCTGATTTTAAGAGAAGTTCTGGTTAAGATAAGAACCCAAAATATAAAATATATATAAAAGAAACTTTTATATAAATTTTTTAAACTGGATCGTTTTAAAAGTTTGTTCGATTCCAATTTCACTCATATATTTGTTTTAACGCATTACTTTTTCGCGCCAACAATCCGTAATTTTTTTTTAACTACCTAATCTAACGACACTTCGGTTTTTAAAACAAATCTAACAATAACTACCTAAAATGTCAATATTCATCCAGCCATTTGGATGGTACGACGGTTTTTACCCGTAATAAGGTCGGGTAAAAACAGGTAACCCATAATCTTACACATTTACAAATGCATTTTTTACAATGAACGTCAAACTGGATATAAAAAAGCTCGATTTTAGTACGAAAATTCTTATGTATTGAATTAACGTATGGTAAATAAATTACGTATGGTAAATAATTTAGTAGTAAATCGTTTGTTACATAACTTATCTCATACATACCGGCATCTAAAAAGGGACTTAAGCAGGTTCAAAAGTGCATGTAACACAATATATAGAGAATATTAAAAATTAGTTGTGATGCAATTTATTAGTAAGAAATATAAAAAAAACATTTTTATTTTAAAAAAGTAGAATTTTCTAAGAAATTTATGTTGATCGTTTAATTGGCGTAAATTGTTTCGAGTTTTTCGTTATTTGCAATTGGCTATATTAATTATTCGATCAAATAATGCAAAAAATTTTTCGATTAATCGAACAGCGATTAATTAAGTGGATACTCTAGTAACTATTTATGTATGTACCAATAGATACTAAAAATTCAAAAGCAATTCAGACACTATTAAGTTGTTCCCATTGAATTGTTAAATGACTGAATGCCTGCTTGCTAGTTTGCCTTCCTGCATTTTTGCCTTTGCTTTTTGTGTAACATGAAAATCTCAAAAAGGCCATAACAAGGCAAAGTGTTATATTGCCCTGGGGATCATTTCACTTTACACGCGAACATTTTGAAATTCTATAGCTGTAGTCTATATCTGTTTTATAAGTTTTTGTTTGTATTCTACAGAGGTTTTTTGTTGGTGCTGCATTATATTTTGTTGCCAATAAAATTGGTGCTGAAAAAAGAAAAGTTTGTACGTACATTAACACAAAAAAAAAGTACAAAAAAAAAAAAAGCACAACACAACAGAACACTAAACTAAATTGGGAAATTGTTTTCATGATTGTTGCAATGATGCACACTTACTTCATACACGTGTAGACAGTTGCATTTTTATAGTAAAATCATGATAGAAACCAAAACTCAAACAGCAATATGTGGCAATAATCTAAAAAAAACCAAGAGAAAATAACATTATTAAAAACCCTTTGGGAAATGTTTACAACATGAATGTTGAGGGATATTTTATGATTTTATTACTCTTCTGTTGCTTTTTTTATAACTTTCTGTTATTTTTGCTATTTTTTGTTAATTGTATTGAACTTGAAAATTGCTTTCTATATCTACATGCCTTTATGGATATCAGACACTTTTTGTACAAATTGTTTGCACAAAAATGTGTTGTAAATCAATTATCAATTTATGGGTCAATTGCTTTGCCTAAAAGAAGTGCAGAGTTTTTTTTACAATTAAAATTTTATTGCATTATAAAATTGAAAAAAAAAAACATAGAAACAGTTTATCCTCCAACAATAAATTTTCAGTTGTTTTTATCAAGTATAAAAATAAGGAATTAAGCACAAGAAATAAAATCTTTTAATAAATAATTGTATTCCCAAAAACAACTTTGATAAAAAAGAAAAATAACAAAACTCAGTAATTTATTTTAGTTATTATCGACCTTTTCTTAATTTAATTTTTTTTTTTTTTTAGAAAACTCTTATCTAACTAAAACTTTTATCTAATTTATTTACTTGCAAACCTGTGCTAAAAATAAATTTTTAAGTCTTCCACAACAAAAAAAAAAAAAAAAAAATATTTAAGTCAACTATTAACCTTAAAAAACAAAACAATATTTCTTAATAACTATAAAAAAAAACGCTTTCTGTCTTTTTCTTCGAAAACATCCCTCGCAACTGATTTAGGACGTTTGCACATCTCCCACGTGTTAACTTAATCTCAACTAAAAAAAAAACGCGTAGTTAGAACCTAGATGTATTGCGTATTAAAGAAGCTTTAAGAGATAGGTAAAAACTGATGGCCTGTTCAACAATCTCGATAGTAGATCGAAGAGGTCGCAATCCATTCGCTCGATTTCGAATCAGATTGGGTTCAACCATTTCGACAGCTTTCGATCGCTTGCTGTTACGAGTGTCAATATTTGTTACTTAAGCCAATTTACACTACAACGAAATCTAGTACTTTTGAGATTTCGAGCCAAATCTAGTTATTTTTGGCTAGATTTCCCGTACAAAACAAAATTTACTCCGTAACTAGATTTTGACGAGATCTATTCGAAATCTAGTAGTACTTATTGATGCAACTATGTTTTTGCCCATACAGCACTAAAAACTACTTCCCTGCACAAGAAAAAAATGACATTTTAACAAAAAACAAAACAAAAACAATAATAGCTGCTTGTTAAAATTGTTAAAAAAAATTCAAATGACAAATAATATTGATAAAATAAATGAAGTTGATTATAAAGAAAATGTAATGCAAATTTTTAAATGCCTATTCTTTTATATGTAAGTACTTTCAGTCGGCGGTTTTTGTTGTGAAAACCAAATCTCGCTAATGTCAAACAAGTATAATGTAAACGAACTAGATTTAGAGGAAGACTTCAAATGCAATCTACTAGATTTTGATGTAATGTAAATGTCCTATAAGTATTAAAAAAAATATAGTATTGCCATATAAGATATTCCTATAATTTTTTGCGTTTTTGTTCCAACGTATTAAAAATAATACTAGTGTGCTCGCTAACAAATACAACTGTGTTTGGAATTTTGCCAGCTGAATAGAAATGTCAAAAAATAAAAAAAAAAAATATTGATACAAAAACTTAAAAGAAAAGTGTTAACAAAATTAAAAAAATTAAAAACAAAATATATAAACAAAAAAATAAATAAATCATGCAAACAAATAAATAAGCCAATTAAACAATTACAAAAGCAACGTCCGATTAATTTTCTGTACTAGGAAAGTTAAATCGTTTCGTTTGTAAATATCGCGACAAGTTTTTTGCAGGATTTCGTTGTTTTGCCCCATTTTTGTTTTTGTCCTACATTTTAAATCTGCCCATATCTGTAAATATAAATATTACTTCAAAATCAGCCTAAGCCTAAGGTTTTTTCTGCCTTAAAATATAATGTGGTTTTTCATCTTCTACTCTGCAATAGAACACGTAGGTAGCCCAAATGCGTTAAGTTTTTGTCTTCTAATTTTCCATTGCCCGTCCACCGAAAATTTATTTGCTCCAAGCACTGGTGCACCTCTCGCCAACTCAAGATTTTCGTCCATGTATTCGACTAATGTTAGCAGTTGCTGCATTGTCGACTTTTTATTCCTACACCACAATAGTGGAGAAGGCATTATGCATTTGTGCTGATGTGTGTAACACCCTAAAATATGGGTCCTATATCCACTTAAAAGTATACCAATCGACTCAGCATCATTCTAAGTCGATTCATCGATGTCCGTCCAGTTGGCAGGCTGGCTGGCTGTACATGTAACCTTGTGCACAAGGTACAGGTCGCAATTTTGGAGATAATTTGATGAAATCAGGCACGTAGGTTCAAATTGGCACAAGGACCGAGTTTATTGGAAATGGACCGAAACGCTCCATAATTTTACTTAGCCCCCATACAAGATTATTTCCGGAAAGTGTTTTTGTTTCGATAAATGATCCTATTATATTGGTATTAAGTTTAAATTTTGTCCAAGCTAATTTATTGCAGTCAAAATCATCTTACCAAATTTTATTGGAATCGGTCTATATTTGACCAAAGCTCCCATACAAATAATACTCCCGAAAATAGCTGCTATGTTATGTTAATGTTAGTATTCACATACAAATTGGCGATAATGACTTTTACGATAGCTTATATGTCATAACAAAATGTTGTCCAGGAAGGTCCAAAATAAACCATAGGTCCCATAAAAACCCCCATCCTTAAATCTCATATATTTAGATGAAGATATCTAAATAATATTCGGCACAACGAACTTTTAAATTAATCTTAACCTCATAACATAATTTTCTTCAGGATTGTCCATGATTACCCATGGGTGACAAATAGGGTACACTCTCAAAAATGGTCGGACTTTTCCGACTATACTTTCTTACTTGTTTAAACTGTACATTTACGTTTAAACAATCAATAAAAATAATTTATTTTTCATATGTCTCTACCATTTGTTCTCCATTTTTATTTATTACTAGCTGACCCGACAAACGTTGTTTTACCTAGAAAAGTATGGTTTTTGTGTATACCGTCGGCTCATGCACAACTACTTTGATACAGATCAATGCATGATCAATTGCATAGCTTACGATTTGATTAATTTTCAATGGCACTTATTGTCGGAAATTGTACATACCAACATAGAAACCTTTGCCGGCTCATGTGCAACAACTTTACTAAAGACCATAGCATGATCAAATGATATAATTTATTTTGAGTAATTTTCAATGGTGCCGCCTATCGGAAATTGGTCACACCAACCTAGAAACATTTGTATGCTAATGCTGTGCTAAAGATCATAGCATGATCAAATGCACAGTTTATGATTTAACTCATTTCGAGTCATTTTCAGTGGCGCCACCTGTCTGAAATTGGTCATATCAACTTATAAACCTTCGCCGGCTCATGCTCAACAACTTTGCTAAAGATCATAGCATCGTCAAATGCAGAGTTTACGATTTACTTCATACTGAGTAATTTTCAATGGCGCCACCTATTTTAGATTTTTTTTGCTATTCTTCTTACTTGGTCAGAGACCATTCCGAAATCGGTCCAGCCGTTCTTTAGTTATAAACGTAGTAACTAATGCCACTTTCTTTTATATATATAGATTTATTTAAATTACTCTTAAATATTTCTTGTTTTTTTAAAATTCAACGATTCGACAACAAAACAATAACTGCCTGTTCACCAGTTTCGAACGTTAACGTTCGCAGAGAAAATAACATTTAAAACAAAAACAAATTTAAAATTGTTGTTGCTGTTTTAAATGTAATTTTCTATGCGAACGTTGAAGTTCGAAATCGATGAACTGGCAGTAAGTGAGTGCTTTTGACATTTGTGTTCGTAATCTTGACGATACCTTCGAAATTGATAAACCGCTTTTTGTATGAAAGTACTTACGTTTTCTTTCGAGTTGTCGTTCGCACGAATATTCGTATAGAATAGAGTTAGTTGAACCCAATTCAGTTTTCGACCGCTTAGAATGCGATCGTAGTCGTTCTTTCGAAATCGTTGAACAGGCCATGAGAACGTCATTCGAAAGATGGTAGCCGCTTTAGAGCGATACGATATAGAACTCATTTGTGAATAAAATTATGTTAGCAGCTTGTTGTCCTAAGGTCGCGATATCTTATATGAATCTTAATCTTTATTCAGCTCTGACAGTTCCATGACTGCCCATAGGTGCAAAATAGGGACCACCATCGAAAAATTTTTGTTACCCAATGAAAAATTGTCTTGGTTTGCGAAGCACTAATAGCAAATATCAAAAGGTAAGCGTATATTTATGCGCTACGCAATAAGACATACAGAGATGCAGTGAGGTAAGTGATCGAATTCTTAGCAAATTAAAAAAAATTTTACATTTGAGGAGCACCGACATTTTCTTACTACGAAGCAGGTTTGTAAGAGAGCGTATTAAAGCATAACAGTAACAAGTGTTTAAAGCTTATTGTTACATTCACCAATTTTTATATGCGCTGAATAATGACTTTCTGTGCCAAATTGGTAAGTATGGTAAGTGAAACTTTTATGTTTCTCCTTGCAAACCCTTTATTACCCTTTATTGGGTAAATACCAGGGATGTGGAGTCGGAATCGGAGTTGAGGTTTTCGTACCGGAGTCGAAGTCGAAGTACCCACAAAAACTCACAACTCCGACTCCAAAATTTTTCGGCATAACAAATTAAAAAAACTGTTCTAATATTTTCGATAAAAATTCTTCGAAATTGGCGATGCAATATTTTGTAGATCACTATGAGTAAGTAGGTTTTAATTTGTTTTATGTGAGTTCAATTTAAGTACTTTTCTAAAATAGTAAAGAAGTGTGAAATAATTTATATGTTTGTGGTATATTGCTTATAAGTGCGGACAATAGTCTAGAGGGTGATCAGTTATTGATCTAGTTGAAAAAAGATGTGTGTTTTTTCAAGTTTTTTACTTGTATTAAATTAAATGGCAAAAATAACGTAACAATAACATTTTAAGAGGGTATACTTTATAATTTTAAAGTCACAAAAAAAGGACCAGTTTACTTTACATATGCATGAAAATGACTACATTAAAGCTGAACGCGGCACGTGTTGGAATTAAAATATCGAATTGAAATGTTTACAGAATAATTTTCTTGCCATTGAACCATTTAAAAGGTACTGCATTGAAGAAATTGCTGAAAAGCAAACTAGGACTAGTCTCGTATATATTTCGCATCAAGGTTAGAGTCGGATTCGGAGTTTGAGTCGGAGTCAAACTTAAAAATTTTCAGCGGTTGGAGTCGGAGTCAGAACTATTTTTTGACGACACCACAGCCCTGGTTAATACTATGGTGTATGGTATCAAAAGGTTGGGCCTGACCATATGATACCATATTCTTAAAGGTTAAGTTTTAATAAAATGGATTTTAGTCTTATTATATTCATTAAAAAAATTTTGTTTAGATTACAAAGCAATATAAAGCTAAAAAAAAAAATTTTACTTATTTAAAATTTACATATTTTTGATCACTTAAAAAAAAAAAGTGCAGTCTTGATTTATGTGGGGGATTATAAATATTTTTTTAGTTCTTGAGTCAAGTTGAAAAAGCTATTGGAAAAGAAAATTGATTCATAAAACCTGTAGACAGAATTCGGTATAAGACATAAAATTTTTAGTTTTTTATTGTGGCATTATGCTATGAACACAATCGAGTCGTACGTCGTATGAACGTAGGCCGTAACGCCGTAAATTTTTTAAAACACGCTTCACTTAACCACAATGCCGTCGTAAACGTTTTTTGTTTACTCTTGAAAAAATATTAAAAAATCCAAATTTATTGAAATTATTGTTTATTTTTCTATCTTTTTATTTTGTTATCAAATGTTCAAATTGAAAACACAAAAATATGACAGTACGGTCGTAATCGGCGTATGATATCGAATTAGATCTATGTCGACGTATATACTCTTTTACGTTTGCGCCAGATATTGTGTGCCTTTGGATAAAATATTATACGTTTTTATTTGACAACGAATCTACGTCGTACGCTACTGCGTTCATAAGGTGCAATTGTATTCGAACGGTTAGGAATATACAATTGGATGTTAATTTATTATATTAATTTGAGAATATTAACCTTTAACTGTGGAGGTGGAATTTTGGGACATACTAAATGACGTGGTGGTAAATTTTACCCCTCTTAATTTTAATAAAAGAAAATTAGTAAAAACTATTTTTTTATAATTATTTGTTTTTGAAAAATAAGGTACTACATTTGTAATCACAAAAAATAAAAAAAAAACAAAATTTTTATAAACTGTTTAAACAACACAGAAAAAATTATTAGATTTCTCCAATCACCAAATTTTTTCCAAATTCATAATATCAAGCAAACAAGTTGTTGATTTTGCACCTATTACCAATATGATTATATTAATTACTAAAAATTTTAAAATTTAAACTGATTTTCTTCCTACTAAAATTTGCAACGTATTCCAGATTTTTTGGCCGCCTACTTCGTTTTTTTAAAAGCATTTCAAATATTTAAAATAAGAAATTGATAATGGAACAAATTCAAATTTATATCGAAGCTTACTAAATTGTTTTTATTTTTTTTTTTTGCATTTCAAATATTTGAAATAAGAAAATTACAATGAAACTGATATCTTACTATTAAAAGTTGCAAAAAAAAATCAAATTTATCTTAATGTTTACTTTGTTATTATTTTGAATATGCATTTTAAACATTCGTTTTAAGAAATTTAGTACATTTTTTAGTCATTCATATGAAAATTCATACAAGGTCCCTACGGACCTTACTGTTCAACGGCGTACTAAAAGTCTTTAAAATAAAAAATAAAATACTCTGCAAATAAGAAATCTCCTGGAATTAGTATTAAAACACTAATACCAATCCAATAATAGAAGTCATGAAATATGTGGCCATTCTCCACATCCGTTTTTAAATGGCACTTGTTTAAAAATGTAAAAAGTCCACAGGGACCTTACCGCTCGTCGGAGGGTTAAATAAATATTGACAATTTCCAATAACAATTCTACATGTTTAAATTATTTTATTTTAAACGAAAAAAGTCAATTAAGATTTTTTGTTTTTAAATTAAAAGTTTAAGTAAAAGTCTATTTCAAAACAACTTAAATGTTAATTAAATCAATATTACATTTTTAACTTTCTTTCAACTAAAAAATTAATTGATTCAATTATCACATTAATTAAATTTAAATACATTTTAAACCATTTTTTTAATTGATAAAACACTTTCTTTATGTGAAAATAAGTACTTTACTTCACAAACCTTTTTTTTTTAAATATAAAAAAACGATATTACAAAAATCATTTAACAATTATCAAAAAAATATGAATTTAAAAAAACAAAAACTTAAAGGCATATTTTCCCAGGCAAACGTATACACTTCATGATATAAAAGAGATCATGAAAAAAATAATTAGGTGTAGAAACTTCAAGTCAACCTTTTGGAGGTTTGTTACTCATCAAAATCTGAATCCCATACACATTGGATATCATGCATAAAACGTGAGCCTGAGCTCGGACTTTATTTTTTTTAGTAAAAGTAGCTTGTCGTATGCATTGGCAAGCAAATTATTGCTTTCCATTTGCAATTGGAGTGATTGATTGTGCTCATATAAAAATTAAAAAACCCACAAATCAAAGCGATGAGTATATTTGTAGATTTGTATATTTGTTAATTCAATGCCAAATGTTTGCTTAATTTCTGTTACACATGTTTCTCTTGTTTGCTTTTTTTATTTTTAATGCTTGGTAGTTGACCCTTTTCTAGTAAATATTTATTTTGTTTTATTTTTTCTACTAAAAATTTAGAAATGTCGTCAGTTTCTATTTTATTATTATTATTTGATTCTACTTCTACTTTACTTTCACTTGACGACATATTTGCAATTCAATAACAATTAGACGTTTGATCTCCCTTAACTCAAGTAATTGCAATTGGTTTGAACTCATTTTTATGCATACGAAATTGAGCAAAAGCTGTTGCCGTTTGTTCGAACTTGACTTACGAGCAATTGCTCACCTGCCGCAACTCAGCGCTTTTACTTTTACTTACTTTATGCATGATACCCATTGGCTCACTACATTGCAGATAAATCGGCAAGAGCTTTGGTCGAAATATCTTGGTTATCCATAAACGACATCTGACAAAAATTGGGCGGGAGATGTGGGCGTAACACCTCTCATATAAAGACCTTATAGATCTCTGTATAGCTGAAGAATGACAAGAGTCAAAGTTTCGCAATTAAGTACAAGTATCTTGGTTAGCTATACACAATATCGCACAAAATGTGGGTGGGATTAGAGAATTTGGCATGGCACAAAATAAATTTGTTTGTATCTAATGGACGGTAAGAGAGAATTTCCAAGTTTGGTACACACAGCTGGGTTATCAATAAGCAACCCCTCTACGAAAATGGGCGGGATTGGAGAGGTGGGTGTGGCACCTCCCATACAAAGATATTATAGATTTCTGTTTTACTGGAGAATGGTAAAAGTAAGAGTATTTAAACTTGGTACAAACAGCTTCCTAAAAAATGCACAAGACCTGTTTTTAATAAATTTACTTATGTTATTTTATAAGGGTAGCAAAGCGCGCTGAGTTAAGCTTGTATCATATAAAATATTTTTTACCAAAAAGAAAACTAATTCCATGAAAATATTACGTTAATTTTGATGTGGGGTAAATTTTATTCTACCAAATTCTTACGTTAAGGCTGACGTGGTGGTAAAATATTTTCGAAGAAAAAACTACGTAAATGATGACGAGTGGTAATGTTTACACCAGCATGTCTGTAGCTCCGCTCTGGCTAAGTCGAGCTAAGCCACAACACTAGTGAATAACAACGATCACCAGTGTGACCATTTTGACATTTTTGCAGCTAAATTTAGCATTAAATTTTTTTATTTAGATGCAAAATTTTCATTTAGCATTTTTGGAAAATATTTTAGCTTATTTAGCATTATTTATTTTAAAAATTTGGAAGAAAAGTTTTATTGATTTACCTAAAAAAATTTTATAAATTATAATACATTTTGACTAAAAATAGTTGTACCCAAAATGAAATTCGTATGAAAATGGATAATTCTTATGTTAAGAAACATCTTACCTGTCTTGTTAAAGAAAATTAGAATATTCAGGGAATATTAGAAATGCCCTTATAATGTTTATACTAAGTATTATTTGCCCTTTGATATTACGATATAAAAGTACAAGGAAATTTTAGTTTGTATTTAGATGAAAATTCAATAGTGTTAATGTTTGAAAAAATTGTTTGCTCTAAACTACTGAAAAAACAATTATTTTAAAGCTTCAACTTTTCTTAAACTTTAAAAAATAAAATGATTTAACAAATTGTGTATATAATAGAAATAAATTGTTCAAATTTTGCATACATCAGAGTTGTGTTTTAAAATTAAATCTCAGCTACCTGTGCTACATATTTATATGTATCTGCTTAAATGTATTTGCCTTATATAACCTAAACTAAAATGTATTTAGTTTCGAGTTAAATTTCATACAAAGAATAAATTTTTAGCAAAAATCTTTAAAAAAATTTAGCATTATTTTTAGCATTTTATGGCCATGTCTAATGCCAGATTTAGCTGTAACATTTTTTTAGACCTTTCCACACTGACGATCACCATATGAGAAGATACTAAGAGAGTTAAATTGATAGAGCGCAATGGAAGAGAGTTTTTAAAAAAATTTACGGAGAGGGTCAAATTAACGACCACCTCCACAGTTAAAGGTTAAAGAAATAAGTTTTTAGAAATGGATAATTTACAGGCAATTATGTCCTTTTTTAAAGAAATAAAGGGCTAAAAACTTTTTAGTAGATGCTGCTCATTGTTTTAAGAAAACTTAATCGATTGTAATATTAAAATAAACATATTTAAAAAAGTTTTTATTGTGCAAAAATTTTTTAGAAGTCCCTTTTTAACACATTTTTTATATTAATTTGAACAAATTTCTTTTAATTATGACTCTGAAGGTCCTTCAAACAATTAGCTGCTAACAATTTGCTAAAGATGATGACAATAATTAAATTTTTTTATATAAAATCTAGCAACATCTTATAATGTTCATTAACTGCCAACCATATTTCATTTTCTAAACTTCTTAAGTGACCATTTTTTTCTATTAAATCCTAAATTTTTTTTTTCTTAACCTTCTTTGAATTATAATGTATCCTTTTCGTTTTGATTTTTTGTACTCATAAATATAATTAAGTTAAGTTGCTTTGTTTTTGCAAGACAAAAAAAAAAATAAAAATTAAATAAAAAAAAAACGAAGTACTAGAGGACATGACCATTACCGAAGTGGATTTTTTCCGTCAAACCTTTTTGAAGTGTCCTTTCGCCTTCACGGTTGTTGTGTTAAACTGTTGTTGTTATTGTTAAGTTGTTGAAAACTTGGAAGGATTCTCTAAGATCCTCTATTGCTTTTTCTTTTTTGCTGTTTAACGAGTTAAATGGCACTTTATAAAATGAGTAACAACTGATGTAATTATTGTGTTTTCCCTTATCTTTTGTAATAAATAAAATATGGTTTGATGTTAAGAAGTTTTTGGGAATTTAATGAAAGGATGAGCAAAGTAAAGATGATAAATATTATAAGAAAAATTAAAAATCGGCAAACTTTAAGGTTATTTCAGTCATAATCTAAATTGCATTTTATAGCTAGTTTTAAACTTGTAACATATTTAAAGTTTAAAATTTTCCATTCATTGAGTTTAAGCTATATTTTTTTTAAAGAAAAAATTTTCAAATGCTTATAAATAAATTTATTGTAGAAATGTTAGCAATTGTAAATAGTCATTTTATTATTTTTAATTGTAAATCTCTGTTTGTAAAACACTTCAAATACATTGTACACCAATACACTGACATACAGAGTTGGAAAAACCAAATGTGTGTGTACATACGCAGTTATAGAAAATGTAACCACAAGTATACAAACACACATACAACTAAAATTCAAATAGTAGCAACAATGAGAACAATCATTACAACATATCACAGTTGTAGTTTTATGCTACTCCTTCAAACCTCGAACAAAACTCTAAAGGAAGAAAAAAATAAATTGAAAAAGACGGAAGTCGTCTTTCCTTAAGGAGAGAAAAAATAAAAATAAAAGTAGAAAAAACTTTTGTTAAACAAACAATTGCAACAGACAACAAAAAACTCTCAGTTTTTTTTTGTGTGTAGTTTGTTGCTGTTGTAGTAGTTATTGTTACTATAAACGTTGTAAATAGTATAAAACATTGCAAAATATACACAAAGGTAAAAGCAAAAAGAATATTTAAGCAAAATTGAAAAGGATACGAGACGGCCGTGTGATGCCCTATACAATTTAATACAAATAATTTTACTTGTATCCATTTAACTAGCAGCAGGGTATTCATTTAATCGGGCTTTTGCTTTAATTGGTTAATCGCTCCATTAATTAACCGAGGTTTTGATTTAATCGGTTAATAATCGGTTAATTCTGTTATTGATCGGTTAACCGGTTAATAAAGTTTTTTTTTAAATCAAGCAATTTCAATAAATAAAAATGCATAAATTACTTATCATTTGGAATTTATTAGAAAAAAAAAAAAACAATAACATAACAGACATAACAATTCTTGAATTAAAACGAAAAACAAAAATAATTCAGAAATATGTGATACATATTTTTTAATTAATACATAAATATTATGTGGTAATTAAAAACTTAACTGTAAGATAATTTCATTAGTTGTTTCAAAAGTTCAAGGAGACCTTAAACAAAATTTTTTTTAGAAAAATAAGTTGGTTTAAATGTTTAGGATTTAAGCGATTCTTTTCTTTTGTTTTGATAGAACTTAACTTGGAAAAATTCTTTACTTATCGTAGATGCTGGAAAAATCTAAAGTAACCCATAATACAGAATATCTTATTTCGCAGTCCTTTCCTGGATTTCTATAAGCATATAAAATCTCCCGTTATGGCATTAGAGTCCTATACACATACCTTTTGTATATGGGTGTTTCGCCTCAGTAATTAAAAACACAAAAAAAGTTATACAACGCATAAAAATAAAAAATTTGGTTATATCGGTTAATCGATTAATCGACTGAAATTAACCGGTTTAATCGTTAATCGAAAATAACCAATTTTAAATTAACCGATCAGTTAATCGGGTAGTAAATAATTGGTTAACCGATTGTCGTTTTACCGAATGAATGCCCTAACTATCAGAAAGTCTAAGCACCTTCTCGAAGGTAGATCATGCCTTGACCATGGCACACTAGAACAAATTATCCACATACTTACTATTTGTCGGCTTTGAATGAGCATTCGACACTATAATAGGGAAGTACATTTTAAAATCTCTGGAAGGCCAGGGGGTCCCAAAAACATTGCAAACATATTTTAAAACATGTATCACGGTGCAGGGAACAAGATCCTGCTTCAAGGACAAACTTCGGATGCCTTATCAATCGATCTTCGAGTCCTCCAAAACTGCGTCCTTTCCCCACTTCTGTTTCTACTAGTACTGGATAAAGTAATGGCGGCGACAAACTCAGCAGCTCCTGAAGAGCTTCGTTCCTGCCATTAAATGACTTGTACCACAGGGTTCCCGTCAACGAATACGCCCATAGACAACCGGACGTACATCAAAGTTAAACCAACTACCATCATCACAATTTATATGAAACGAAGCTTTCCAAATAGCCACCGACCAAACCCCAATGGAAAACTCTAATAGCGGCCGTTTGCTCCAAAGCAGAAGAACAGCAGAGCATCATCCAGTCTAATCACTAAACTAGATTTTCAGTTAAAAAATTGATCCACTTGCAATTGTTCGTCAGACCAAATAGCAAACAGATATTAGCCTTAAGTTCTTAAAAAAGTACATTATTCTATAAATATAAATGAAGACGAACACCGACGTATTGACAAATAACAATCATTGTTTTATTTCCTTGGAAGCAATATATCTTTGCGGTGTTAATGTCAAGTAGTAAATAGTCTGAAATTCAAAACTGTACACTGACCATTTGCTTAAGAGCTGGTGCCATCTAACTTCCGCTGCTATCGAAAAAATGCCAGCAGCATCTGTTGTGTAGCAACAGCAGTTAGGGGGAAGCGCCACAGGCCTAACTTTCCCAAATAGGTGAAAATTAGCTTTCATTATGAGATCATCTCTTCCCGCAATTTCGGGTAAAAACGACGGCCACCATGTGATCCCCAAACGCAAACCTTCAAGAGGAGAGCGCTTAACGCGCAAGAGCTTAATTTTGCAGAGAATACATCTCATGAGTGCAACACATACACATCTTTTGCCGTGGTACCTAAGCCTTTCTTTTTTTTAAATGACCAATTTTATACTAATTAACAAAAGCTATTAGAATTATTTCGTATTTTTTTAATAATTTATTGAACACTTTCGTTAATTCTGTGCAGTAATTTTCATGTGCCAGCAGCTCAGTAGTTTATGTTTTGGATTCTGGTAATGGATTGTAATAATATTTAAGACACTGAAACAGAATTTCTGTGTAAAAGAACCCATTTTTCGTCCTTTTTTATGAATGAACAGTTTTTGATTGTATTACTACTATGATTAAAGATCTTATTTGAGTCACGTCTCTAATTCTAGATTCTCAAACTTTTGTAGCCTTTTCGGTTGTAGAAAATTTTGAAATTTTTCATATTTAAAAAATACTTGCCTCTGTAATTTAGATTGGCCTGTAAAGGAATTTGAAAGTTGCATACAAAGTTAACAGCAGAGATAATAGTTGCTAAATTTTTTAAAGATTTCTTGAGAGAAGATACACATGAATGTATTTTATTTTTTTATTTCAATTGCAACAAACTGAAAATAACTTAAAATTTTTAAAAGTGTTATTTTTTAATGACGATTTAAGTAAGTCAATAGACATTAACACTATACCGGGCAACTATGGCTCCCATGTCTAAAAACAACACAATCATAACTTTTATTGCTAGACCAGGGTAAGACGATAATCCGTTATAAAATCGACCATAACTTATTTGCAAGTTCTACTCCGGTCTTGGTATTATAAAATTTCTAGGATCCAGACGGACAATTAAAAAGAAAGGGGCAAATACAAGATCCAGAATTTATATTTTCCTTATTAACTTAAGTAATTTTTTAAAAATTTAAAAAAAAATTAACTATAGCAAATATTTTGTAGGGCATCAACAGCGAAGCTGTTGGTACCATCTCACCAATGTTTGATATTAGCACAAATGCAACAATACATACACAAATCTTTACTCATACATTAAACTGTATATAAACACACACTCTTTTATTAAGGTTTAGTTAAGGACACCTGGTAGCTTAAGAAACTTTTCCACAGATGAACTTAAGCTACACACGCATACATATTTATACAATTCCCAGTTGTACTCACGCATACAACTAAACGCTCACAAACGAACACCATAAAAATAAGAATTATAACGTGACTCAAGTTGTTCACAAGTAGCAAATCGTAGAAAGAATACCAAAAAGAAGTATATGGAAAAGAAAAGTACTTGAACCAGTAGCCATTAGAAGGAATGCAACTATTTTTTCTAACTCTGCTACTACAAGTGCAAGCTCTGAATTTGATACACATGCTGACTGTTGCCTTTCTCTTCTCTTTAAGTGTTGACTAGTGTTGTATTAGTTGTTGTTTGCCTTCTTATTATTGCCCATATAGTAAACATTGTTAACAGTTGTTGAAATTGTATTGGTTGTACTTTTGTGCATGTGTTCACTCTGGTTTGCTATACAATCATCATTACTGTCATTGTATGTTTTCAATTTTGTATGTCCTTAAATACATGGTTGTCCTAAAGGTTAAATTAAGGAGGCTCAGGTTAGGTTAAGATTTCATAACATATTTTATTTATAAAAAACTTTAGAATATTTTATTTAAAATATCTCATAAATTGTTATTCTTCATAAAATTAATTACAGGAAAAAAGTTCTTACCATTTTTTTATTTGTTTAAATTTTGAAAACTGGTTAATAGTTTACATAGTTAAAAACACATTGTCATAATAACCTACCAAAAAATTTTCGGAGCGCTCCTAAATATGACTCTTAAAAGATTCCTTTTCTTGAGGGTTTTATGATTACCCTCCTAATTTATGAGCAATTCTGATTGATTTCGTAGCCTGTAGAATTCAGGACTCCGAAAAGACTCATTTTTATGAGCAATTTAGGAGCTTATTATCTTATTTATGGGGGGTTTCTGAGGGGCAACGGTAGTTTGTTTTCTTTTTCTTGATAATTTCAATATTTTGCGTTTGTCTGTCATTATTGTGATCATTTTGCGCTGTTCGGCTGTGGTTTTGATAAAATCTTTGAGAAATTGTGCAAAAAGTAAGTTTATTTATGTCTTCAATCTGGAAAATCATTTTACAGATCCAATTCAGCAAATTCTGGCACAGACCAATGAAATCGCAAAGGACGTTAAAGTATTAATAAATGAAAACAGAGGTAAGTAAAGCTGAATTCTCATTTTATATCATCACACAAATAGAGTTTATTAATGGCTATTTTATTATTTATTTTCAGAATTAAAAGAACGAGTTCTAGCATTGGAGGAGGAATATATTCGAGTTCACACGCGTCTTTTATCCGAAATAACCTCGCAGCGAAGAATTTTCCAAGAGAGTAAAACATTAACAATTCTATTCAACATTTTTAATTTTTCGAATTTATTCTATGAGTTAAATTTCAGTTATGTATTTTATAAAGCTTTTTGTAATAGCTCTATTCCTTAAATTTTTTTAGAAATGACTTTATACACTCCCAGACTATTATATTGTATTTTCTTGTTACATTTTACCTTAGCTTTCCGTTGGATAGGAATGAAGTATATTGTTGTACAGAAACATTTACAATTATTAGACACCAGCAGAATGTAATGCATTTTCTGTATAAAGTCATTTCTAAAAAAAATTTAACAAAAAGCTTTATAAAATACATAACTGAAATTTAACTCATAGAATAAATTCGAAAAATGAAAAATGTTGAATATAATAAAGTTGCTTATGAA
This sequence comes from Pollenia amentaria, assembly GCA_943735925.1. Taxonomy (NCBI): domain Eukaryota; kingdom Metazoa; phylum Arthropoda; class Insecta; order Diptera; family Polleniidae; genus Pollenia; species Pollenia amentaria. Next base: position 176,144,084 of record OX031007.1, on the reverse strand, counting down.
AGGAAATAATTCCCAATATCTATTAACAATTCTACTTAAAAAACCATTTGAAACGATGTCAGAAATAGACCAATTCGAGGAAAAAATTAGATCGTCAGACTTATACAACCAATTGGTAAGTTAAAAACCTTGTATTTATGTAAGTATAGTATTTTTTAGATTAATATTTTTTAAAATTTATTTTAGGAGACCGAAATATTAAAATGCAATTCAGTGTCAGATCCCTCCAAGTTCATTCGCCAAATTTGGCGAACTTTTATGGTTGATAGTCTCGCAGCAAAATTTTCTTGGAGAGGAGCACAAAATAAGGCAAAGACTCTTTTAGGACTCATATTGTTTGCTGGGAAGTGTTAAGGACTGAAATCTACGATCTTCCACCGGGCAGGGTGATAGGCTTTAACCGCAGGCTGAGCCTGACAAAGTGATATACACAGGCTGCACAAAAGATCCTCTGGGTCGCGATGCATACGACCTTCTTCATATCTATCTCTCTATCTAAGTATAAGGGAAGACAGATACCGCAGGAATTAGCATAATAGAAAAGTTCTAAAAAAAAACCTTTGTAAGCAAAAACCGTGATGGGGAATTTTTTTGTCCGGCATTGACAAGACATGTACTTAAGATTAATTTAATTACTTATGAAATGCTTTTTCGAAGTCTATAAATAGCGCAGATTTCTACGTTTTCTTTTCTTTTCTACAAAAAAAAATGACATTTTATTTAAAAAAAATGCAATTTGGTGTCGTTTCTTAAAAATGCTTCGCGCTCTAAAAGGGTGGCTTGTTTTATTATAAAAAATGCTAATATTACTAATGGCATAAGGCATTGCACTTTACGCCCCGTATAAATCGAAAGTGTTGATAATGCCCTGTAATAAGATGGCTTTTGTTTATATATAGGGTTACCAGACGAAGTTGGGAAAAAATCGCCTCTAATTAGGACAGTAAAAATTTATTATGTTAATAGTTATTTTTTCTATTATTTATTTGTAAAAACATAAGAAAGCATTACATTGTTAATTATAGGCTGTTAGTGATATAACATTTAAGTGGATTCAGTGTTATAAAATGGTTTAAAAAAAAAACGTCAAATCAAAAAACCTGAAAAACTTGGTGTTAGTAAATCAGCAATCTGGCAAAGGTATTTTTTTGTTTACATATTTTATAAAAAACAACTAAAGAAGTTGAAATTTCGTCCTTTATTTTCTTTATTTATTTAATATCAATCTATTAACAAATTTTGGTTTATGTATATTTTATTTTTATATTTTGAAGAACAAACTTTTTAATTAATGTACATATTTTTTTTATATTCTGAAGAAAAAACTTTTTGTCAGTTGTTAAAAACACGGCGGTCCAATTTCGTGTTTTGTTCTCGTCAAATAAAAAATTGCATTATTACAGGTTCGGCAAGACATTTTATACATGTTCTTTTTAACAAGGAGGTATTTTTTTTTTGTTGAAAGAAAACACCATTAGTCATCTTTAATCCGTGCTGGTAGTTTTTAAGATGAGAATTATTTACTTTTATTTACAAGTTTAAGCGGTCAATGTTGGTGGTTTAAACTTAATCAACAGATACACATGTATAACAAAACCAGATGTTAAAATATAAAAAGAGAAAAATTAAATACAAAAGAAAAGGGTGAAATTTCTTCTCCTTCTGTAAAAAAATGCAAAGTGCATTGGTAAAAAGTTGACATTTGAAAAATGGTGTTGCCATTTTGGTTAATCAGTATGCCAATTTGGCGAGGTTTAAGCTTTCACTTAAGAACGGCAAACAAAATGTCTACCCAAATAAATTTATTCGATGTTAAACCCCCTTCTTAGGGTATTAACTAAGTCTACCCAAGATTTTTTTTCTTATTTTTACAATAATGCCCTCTTTGTGCTTATCGTGAAGGCGCTGTAGGCGTTCTCTATCTAAACGGAAAGAAATATTTGCTAAGTCACACTTAATAACGCTTAACATGTTCATTGAGATTAGAAGTGTGACTTGCCAAATGATAGATGTCAAATGGTAGATGTCAAGTGTCAATTTACCACAGCGCCATGTAAATGTTATAGGTCCAATTCATATAAAGCGCTAGAAATAAAACTGGTATCTACCATCAAAGTAGAGACCCCGGGACTACTTCTCTTCCTTCTAGGGTATTTACAATGTTATATACCTGTTACTTAATACAACTTTGGTGAATTCAGTAATCGTTTTTGAATACGAGGGTTACTCATTTAATAACAATATGCACACACATTAAATGCAAAATCCTTCTTGTGTATAATTTCTTGAAGTTCTTATCGCAACTCACAAAACCCTATTTGGGTTTTACTAGTTTAGCTGCCTTTGGTATTTTATGGCCTCATAAAGATTTTGCAAAAACTTGACTTTTTGGAAGAACCTGCAATTTTTCTCGGAAACAAATTGAAATTTTGTTTTCCTGTCTTCGGCACAATTGCAGCTATATACTGGGAAAAAATTGTGTAACAAGCTAGTCCCTCAAAATTGCTAAAATTTAGAAAAATCTTAATTTTATACATCTTTTTTTCATTTTTTTTGGCCAATAGCTGCCAAACTGTGGAAAGTTTTGTAAAGTAATATTCAGAAAAAATAGTCTTTATAATATAATTGGAAATTTCTAAAATCATTATAGTATATTTTTACATCTTCCAGCAATAATTAGTATTGTGGTTATTTTATTGAACTGTTAATGGTTTTTAATCGAAATTTAGATATTTTTAATTAGACTTAAGTTCATTGAATTTAATTTTCATTATCTTATTTTTTTGAAGACAGGAATTTTACAACATGAAATCAATTAAAATTTTTTATTGATAATTTTTCATTCTTGACTGCGCTGAGATTTGAACCCAGGCGTTCACGGACAGGTTGCCCAGACTAGTTTCGATTGCAGATTGTAAACACACAATATCTTCAGTGGGGTTTGCCGTCTTACTTACTCGGCTATTGCAGCCGAATGACGTCAATAGTCAAACATCAATCTTTAAGCCAAATGGTATTTCACCTTGGTAGATCGAAATTTGCTTTTGAATGAATGATTATCTATTTTAATCGATTTACATGTTCTTCCTAACTTCTGTTTTTTCGTACTTTTTGTCAAGCAATATTAAGATCGAAAGATGTATTAATATTGATTAATTTATGTTTTTATTACCTCTTGCTAAATATTTCATATATTTCCCGAATTTTCGATGTAAAATACAGCTGGAAAATTTAAAAGGGGCGTTTCCCAATATCATAAGATTCCGAAGAATTATGAAGATTACTTTATAGAATTTCCCATTGCATGGCAGATGTGATAATTTTATTTCTTTCCATAACCTAGTTCCAACACAATGCATTACATTAGTAGGAGTCATCTCCCACTAATGACACAGTTCTTCGGAAAAATCAAGTTTAGGTCAAAATACTCATTAGCCCATAAAATACAGATGGCAGATAAAATAAAAAAAACAAAACTGATTTAAACTGATTAAAACCCCAAGCTATTTTATAACAATTGTGATTTTTAATTGAACTGTTGGTTTTAATTGAAGTTTTTGATATTTAACAGTTCAATTAAAAATCGCAATTGCTATAAAATATATATGGTACAAGCTCTATATGTTTACATTTGTCCTTCAAGTTGTACAAAGAAAGGTCAACTAGAAAAGAGACAAAAAGAAAAAAACATAAAAAACAAATGTACTTAAGTTTTCAAGATAAAGTCTTGACAAAAAAGTACGAAAAAACCAGAAGTAAAGAAAAAAACATGTAAATTAAAGTTGATTCATGAGCCCATAAAATTCAGACGACAGATAAATTAAGAAAACCCAACTGAGATTTTGTTGGTTTCCATAAGTACTTCGATAAATTCTACACGAGAAAGGGTTTGCTGACTTCAAAAATTTAAGCTATGTTCCAAAAATTGTGAAATTGAAAAAGCTTTCATCCTTTTAGCAATTTTGGTGTACTTAATGCAGATTTTCCCAATAGTTCTTTTACACTTTCTTTCCCCTAGTTTACAGCTACAATTTTGGCGAAGACATAAAAATAAACTTCCAATTGGTTTCCGAGATATTGATATAAGAAAAAAACATGTTCTACGTAGAAATTAAGTTTGAACAGATTTACTAGTAAAATCCAAATAGGGTTTTTTTGGGTTTTCCTGGAGAAAATTTGCACTCGATGTTGCACAGTGTAATATTTTACAATAAAAAAGTAAATTATAGATCCATTTGTTTCGAAAAAAAAACGTTAACAAAATATTCTCATTTGTTTAGTGTAATCAATTCTCTGCGACCAAATGCAGCATAATTGAATTTTAGGCATTGTAGAACAACTATTTTGTGATTTACAGGAATTGTAAAACAAAAAATTATTTTGTGATTTTTAGAAATTTCGCTATATCATTCGCCGTGTACTTAAGCTGAAGGTCCATGCCATGCATTCTATGCGTTGTTCCTTTTTATGCATACTTCAAAAAGAAGAATCAATGTAATAAAATGTGACAAGTTACACAGCAAAACGCATAGAATGCATATACGTATCAACGCATGAAAATAGGTTTACTTTCTACTTTTGTATGCGTCGCATGTGTGGTGAAAAAAGTCTGCTGTTTTTGATGGCCATGGATGACAAATCATACTTTGTTTTCAATGTTATCGATAAATATGTTTGTGTGGTGGATTTCTTTTTTTATTCTATTTTTTGTGTTAAAAAGGGTTTTTAATAAATGAAATAGCTATCGTAATAAAGATTGAAATAACTTTCAAGAACAAAATACATTGAAATTAATTTTTAGACAAATAAAATTTGCCATTCTAGTTATCGATTACTTTTATGTTCTGAGTGCCATCTTCGTTGTGCTTAAGATTTTTTTTTTTAACAAATGACTTGAAAGGGTAACTTATTGACACCATGAAAAATTACGATTTTTTTTTGATAATAAAAGCCTACTCCTCTATGAATTCTTATAAATAAATTATATTAAAATATCAGTAACACCTTGCATTTTAGCCAAATTGATTTTATTTGATAAACATATTAGCACAATAGATGATAATTAAAAAATTTTTAGCATTAAGCGCATTGCATGTAACTTAAATTAAGGAACGCATGAAATGCACAAAAAGTATCATACGCATAAACGCATGGTGTGGACCGTCAGCTTTTGATACTGTGTCGTATATTTTTAACAATATTTCTACAAAAGATAGCAGTGTTTTTTTGATTCTATCGAAATGAGTTTAACCCGCCTAATGAATCCAATTGTATCAATGTGTATCTATATAGTGTATACATTGCCACATCCTCTTTGGCAATTATCACCATTTTTATTTTTGTTTTCATTACAAATTTCCGTTTTATTTATATTTTCAATGTTGTACTTAAGACATACAATTTTATTTACTTAACTTGTTTACAGTGATGGCCAATGAGATCTTAAACGTTCAATAACAAAAAAAAAAAAAAATATTTAAGCTTTAGTATCTTTCTTAGTACAAACAATTTTTGAATTTAAAATTTTGCAGACTGACTTATGGCTTTACTCAACGCTTTAGTTTATTTAAAATATATCAAGATTAACTTGGATCGGTGGTTCCCATTTTTTATAACAAATAATGCTTGGTAAAGGTATATGCCCAGATTTCTCATTGCACACACGTTTATATTAGTATTTTAGCCCTTTGTGAACCTTTGTTCCTTTCACTCCCCGAGAGAGAGCATAGGTCCATTACGATGTGGTTTCAATAATCTCGTTCTTCGGCTCGATGCTTCATACGCAATCTGGAAGGTTCTCTTGTCAGTTGCCGCTTCCAGGTATGGGCTGGTCTCCCGACTCGCCTGCTTCCCTGCGCTTTCAATCTAGGCATTTCTTGCGATATCATCTTCTGTTTTACGGAGGGTGTGACCGGTCCAACTCCAATTCCGCTTATTTATTTCCGTTTGTGCCATATTCCAGGTCTCACATCCATATAACAGAGTTGATTTAATTTTTTACTTTTTTCATTATTTATTTATTGAATCTTCATGTATTAAATATGAACTTACAATAATTAATCATATCCTTTACTAATACTTTATGTTTGTCCTGCCAATGCCAGACGAAAATTTTTCTCATCACGGTTTCTGTCCACATATGTAGATGTTTAGCGCTCCTCCCGTCGGATGAGTACTTCAGTATATCCTCCCCTTAATCTAGAGTGGCCGCTGTCATTTAAAATATTTCGAGCTAGTGGATTACTGCATGCTTCGAAATAATAGTTTTTACTAATGGAACATTGAGATCCTTGTGAATATTTGAGTTTTTAATATTCGAGAGAGCAACTGTGATTATTCGAAGAAGTGTATTTTGCCGTCTTTGAATTTTTTCGATATTTGAGGCCGAGGCAGTGCCCCATAGCTGAAACCAGATTGGCTTTAAAATAGAGTTGTAAAGTAGAAATTTTCAATCGAGACTGGGAACGGAATTTCTTCCAATAAGCCAATAAATTTGAATTGTTTTTAGTTTCATTTGTGTAAGTTATTTAAGTTGGGGTGCCCCGGTAGGCTAGCTGGTATTGAGCTAGTCTATCAGTACCGGGGTTGCGGGTTCGATTCCCGCCAGAGACTCTGGTCTCCTGCAGAAAAGTGAAAAGCTTCGCGAGATTTAGTGTAGGAATAATAATAAAAAAAAAAAAAAAAGTTTTGCTTATGGCATTTCCATGTCAAACGCAGATTTAAATGAATACCGAGATATTTTATATGCAATAATTGGGGCACTAATTGGTAATTGATTTTAATAGGGGGACATGACTCCCGACGCAAGGTGAATGCACGTATTTTTGCTCATTGACCTTTATCCTCCGTTGTTTTAGCCACAGTTCTAGTTGAAATATATGATCCTGTAAGTATCGAGATGCTACTTGACTGTTTTCATGTACGGTTAGAAAAGGTGTATCATCAGCAAATGTTGAAGTTTGGTAGTGGTTGTCTGTTGGCATGTATGAGGTATATATTAAGTATAAAAGTGGGTCCAGGATGCTTCCCTTAAGAGACTACAGCATCAATTGGCTAAGGAGAACTTAAAAAACACCATCTTTAATAATAAACTTTCGACCGACTTAGTAGCTTTTTAAAAGGTTGTGTGTGTTTACTGGTAAATTTAGCTTCAATTTATGTAATAAGCCTTCATGCCAGACTTTATCAAAAGCTTCAGAAACATCGATGAAGAAAGCATAACAACATTTTATTTCTTCAAAGGCTTTTCCTCTTGCGTTTACTATACGATAGGTTTGTTCAATTGTGTTGTGTTCTCTTCTAAAGCCGAATTGATGGTTAGGAAAGCATTTATTTTCTTTTAAAATTGGGGCTAATTTTGACACTAACAGCTTCTGAAACAGCTTTGATATTTACGGCCTAAGTTATAAAAAAATAAGGCATGTCAATAAAGGGTTTATTTTTATAACTTAGGGTGTTAGACTATAAGCTTATAGGTCTATATGACTCAACTTTTGTGGGATCCTTTGCTGGTTTAGGTATCGTGGTAACTATGGGTACTTTAAATTATTAATTTAAAAGTATTTTGTTACTGATCTTATCAAAACCAGGGGCTTTATTGGGGTTGGAATCATGAATAGCCTTTTCGATTTCTCTTATCCCAAATCTTACATAGCTCGACCGCAATATCGAGAGATGTGTGAGGGGTTAATACGGTTTTAAAATGATTAACAACAAGATTTCCTTTTTCTCTTTGGATTTTATGTTGGAGTTTAATAATTTGATTTGGGCTTGCTTCGAAACATTAGAAGATTATCAAACCGGGTTGAACTGGGCAAATGCACTCAGCGCCTCATTTATGCAACTTAATGTATCTGCTGCTGAGCTACGAGTTGTGTCAATTCTGCTACTTAGCTAGCAGCAAGACTTAACATCTTTAATATCTTGATTACATATGAGGAAATGGCGATCTAGGATGCAGTTAAAAACTAGAGGTGATAAGACACACCATTGTCTAATTCCAGTTTTCATCGTGATCCTGTTGCTCAGTTATTTTTAAGGCAACACACAGCAATTGGCATTTTTGTACAGAACTCTGATTAGTCGTGTTAGTTTTTCGGGGACACCCTTGCATATCAGCGAGTTCCATATAGCGTTATGGCCTAGTGTGTCAAAGCCCTTCTCAAAATCTAAAAACTAGACATAATGATCATAATTCCACTGATTGCTCAACGATAATCCTAAGACTATTTACTTCAAAAACAGTATTTTCCGGAGCGAAAGCTAGCCTGCTCATTTCAGAGTTTATAATATATGCAAATACCTTATTTACTATGCTTATCAGGGTTACGCCCCCCCCCCCTCCCAATTATTCCGGTTGGTCAAATTACCTTTTTTGGGAAGATTTATAATGACTCCATCTGAATCCATCATATATGGGAGTTACTACCTAGAATTTAATGAGGATGTTGTTATTGATTATTCTTCTTCTCTTATTTCTGATATTATTAGCCCATCTCTGGATAAAGTTTATAACAATTTATTTGATTTTTTAATTTTAATTACCTGATTTTTATTTTCTCTTTTCCCAGTTCATACTCTTCATTGTAATATCTGTTTTAATTGGTGGTTACTAAATATATTTGAGCAACTACGAGTACTTTCAATAGCAGTTTTTCTAATACAAAAACTTTTTCAAACCAATAGCAAATAAAGTTTTAACGAATTTCATTAAAAGCAAAATACATTAAAAATAATTGTTTAATTTAACTTTTTAACGAACTTTAAATGTTAGTTTTTAATTTAATTTTAAACAAATTACCCCTGTATTAATGCGTTCAAAATTTATTGCATTCCAATTGTAAAAATATGAGTTTATGCCAAAAACTAAAAATTCAAAAAATATTTGGCCAAAAGCTAAAACCACAAACGAACCACAAATACAGTATTTATAATAAATTATTGAAAAACTTTTTAATGTAATAAATTTTTAAATAGAAGTTAATTAATGGTTATAAAATTATACAGCAATGTTAGAGGTAACAAGTTAAAGCCCGCTAAGCCGCACTTTATATACCCTTCACCATAGTTATGAAAAGAAAACATATAGAATATTTTATTATTAGACAACCGGAGGCTAGGCAAAAAAATGGACCGCTTTAGCTTATTTTCAATATAGATACTATTTATATAATAAATATCTGAGACGAATACTGCCCTAGTATCTTATATGGCACGGGCGTTATTGCACAAAACCATTATTTCACTACCAGTTAACTGCTAGAGTTTTGTTACAGTACCTTCTGATTGTTAACTCGAGCACAATATAAAACACAACCATTCAGTTTAAACGTTTAGTACAGAATAAAAAAATTTTAGAAGCTAAAATTACATATAGTGATATAAACTATTCTAAATCTAAGTAATACCAAGTTTATTAAGAATATTTATATAATAGTGAGACTTAGACTGTGTTTTTGAGATCGCAGCTAAGCTTGGTTTAGTTAATCTGAAAACAGATTATGTTGGCGAAACAGCTTAGTTTTGCTTTAAATGTTAGTCGTTAATCAGATAGTAAAACAAAAAATCACACTTCGCTGAAAAAATCCTAGTTTCAGAGTACGTTAAACTAAGTTTAAACTTAATCCACATCTCAGACACCCGGCATTAGTTTATATTATAATATTCGAGACTAACTACTATTATTATTATTCAATCCTGTTGCCATATATTCATAAAAAAAGTGTATTTTCCAACATTAACTCAAAAAATTTCAGGTCAAAGTGATAAATGTAGTTCATACATTTAAAGAAGACTTCAAGAAGTAAAGCTTAATGGGTAAAAATTAGAGATTTATTGGAAATCTAGGGAAACTTGAGTCCATCTAGGGAAACATTCTGAGAATATTTTACCTTATGGTGACACAACATACGTGGAAATCAGGTGCAGTCGACACATGACATTAGGCAGAGTTCAAAGTTGATGGACCTCTTGAGGCCGCGTCTAACCAGAGATCATAAATGGCACTAGGGGAGTTCGTAACCCCCGCAGACACAGATGCGCACTATCTATTGGTAATGTCCCCTCAAATATCTTGTGGCGATGGTGGATTGTACCGAAGTCGGGGGAAGAGAGATCTTAAAATGACAGCCTCAAGAGCTAATTTTCTAATATACATGAGGGAAATTTGCTTCCTGCTGGTGGATTTTCTAGGTGCTGTTGCTCTTTCACAGATGCTGCTAGCATGCAAAATAGCAGCGGAGGTAAGATAGCTCTAGCTCCATAATAAGACCGAGTGTTTAATTCTACCGAGTTATACACTGCAGATTGCTTTCAAATACACAATGGGTTGGTAAACGCATTGTTTTTCTCAGTGGTTAAGATTAGTCCTATTTACCTGACAGTTGCTCATGTCAATCTTTTCCACATATGTAGTGGAAGGTAAATTGAAAGTCCCATTTACGATTTATTTTTATTTTTTTTTGTCAGTTAAACCTTTTTTTTACCTATTTGACAGATTTATAGATCGACGGGCTAGCAAAGAAATTTACTCTTTAAGCTTGACACTTTAAAATCTATATTTTCCAAAAAAGGACATTTAAAAAAACGTTTTAGGCATACCTCTTCTGTTACTGGGCCTATTTTTCTGGTGCCTACCAAAAGTGTTTTTTACTATAACTAAATTTTCCGATATATTAAACGTCACTATAGGTCACACTGGAGCCCTAAAACTTGAATTTTTATTAAAATTGTGATGTTTTTTTTTAGCTTATTTTTGCTTATTTCTTAGTCTTTTATAAACCGATTTGGCTTATTTTAAATATTAAAATTCTCAAAGGATAACCGATCAATAGGATATATATTTTAGTTGTACAGGGAATTCGCAAATTTAATTTCATATTGCAGACCTGAAATATATGTACTTTATAAGGTCTAAGATCAATATTATATTAAGTACAAGATTAATGACAAACTAAAATATGTATATCCATTACACCTGCACTGAAGGGTACACAAATGTAGTCAAATATGGGGATTTTAGAGTATCTGCACACGAAATAAGGCCCAATGAAATAAGACCCAAATAAAAAAATTTAATAACAGTCAACTAAAAAATACCCAAAAAAATTAAATAAATCACAAGTGGATAGAAATTATGAATTAGCCACAAATTAAAAATATTATTGGGTTATTTTTAAATAAAAAAAAAAAATGGAAATAATGAAATAATTCCAAAAAAAATAAACCCAATTAATATTTCAATGAAATTTTATTTGAAAATGTTAAAAATATGGTGTTGAGAAACTTGGCCACAGCCGAAGGCAGGCTATGTAGAGAACCTTTGGTAAGCGAAGCCTGTATTGGCATACCATAGACGAGAAAACCCATGTACCCTGCCAAATGTCGGCTATGCATGGAGGCTTTAGTTACAGAACCCACTGTTGTCATACCATAGCGGAGAAAAATCCTTGCGTTAACCAAAGCTTTTAAAGTCTATGAAGCTAAAGGATCTTGTCTTATATGGTAAAACAATACCGGCTTTGATAATTTAATCCGCCGGAGCCAAATATCGCAGCGCCAAAGCTTTGCAAAAAAAAATTGTATTTGAAAAAGAAGAAATAAGGCCCAAATAGAATATAATAGAACAAAGAAAGATTTTATAAAAAATAAGCCCCAATTGATTCTGTTCTTAAAAATTGTTTTTGGGTGTTATTTCATAATGGAATAAGACCCAGTTAAAAAAGTTAAGCAAAACACAAAAAAAAAAAAAAATTAAATTTCTCCCAAAAGTTTTTTTTGGGAATATATTTATTAATAAGATTTCTTAATAACGTGCTAAATTCCCAATTTTTATTTTTGACAAAAATACTGAAATTTATTGTTGTGGGAAAGCTAGTTTGCATGCGCATTTCGCTGGTGGCTTAGGCCAGCTCGTCAGGAAACTTTTTCCAAAGACTTTAGTGAAGCAAAAAATATTATACAAATAAGACTGTAAAGCGAATAAGAATTTTAAACACTCAGGTTTTACTTGTAACAATGTCAAAGCTTAAACAAAACAACAACAATAAACAGTGAGTTTATCTTTTCTTACATTCACTTACAATTCACTGGCCTTTTCCAACTCGAATTGTAGTTGTAAGTGGGTAAAAATAAAAAACTAAATTAAAAAATTAAATTACTTAATTTGATTGTTTGTGTAAGACAAAGAAAAACTTAGCATTTTTATTGGATTTTATTTCATTTTCTTAATTGGGCCTCATTTCATTGGGCCTTATTTCGTATCACCATCTGTAGTGTTTTTAAACTAAATGAAAGGTGCAATGTAATTATCGAACTTAAATAACGAGTAGATAGAGTTAAATAACAATATAAAATATTTAATTAAAACAAATATGGTTTTCTGTAAAAAAAAGAATGGAAAATTACCATTAAATTTGTATCATTGAAAATATAAAATTTATATTCTGCCCACATATAATAATCGTCTAGCGTCTGGTTATGATTTTAATTTGCAATTAATATTTAATCACATTTTAATTATTTTGTTTATAACTGTCAAAATAACACACAAATTAATTTTAGTTCATAATTTCATAAAGCCCTCAACTCGCACACTGGAATTATAGAATAATATATCTAGCAGAATAATAAAATTAAACAGAACAAAAGTATTTGTCATCCATGGAGATGTAATTAATAAATTATCTCCTTTTAACAAGACGTATAAGTTATTTTTAATTATTCCCAATATTCATCATACGTCCTTCTATATCTACTTTTAAATCTTTTATTAATTGAAATAATTTCCCTGCTCTCGTCTTTGTTTCTTTTACAATTAATCTTTAATGCCCACATTGTTAAATGGCAATTTACGTCAAACGTGCACATGTGTTTGTTAAAATGCGTCTGTGTTTACTTGTGCCTGGAATTTCAAATGAAGAAAAGAGAGATTTTTTGCCAGTTGGAATTTGTCGCAAACAAAAGGTAAATAATGAGACAAATTAATGTCTGGCAATTAAGTTAAATGACAACAAAAGGCATGAATAAAGTTCGCCTTTCATTCCTTCTTTCTTGTTTGGGGTTTTAGTTACTTGTATTGCATTCGTGGCAGACATAAAGTGATAGTATTTTTAGAAAAAAAAAGAAGAAAATTAACGAAATGTCAATGCTGAAACGTGTTAAAAAATTTACAAGACAGTTTAGTGTGAAATTCTGAAACGTGCTGCATAGACAAACGGTGACATTGAATGTTGGTGAAAGATGCACTTTTCAAAGAAATTCGTTGTGGCACGTAAAAAGAAGAGACATATTAATGAGTTAGAAATGTATGAAGTTTTATTTCGTTCAGTTAAATTAAAGCCTTGATTCATTTGTCTTATGAATATTCTTCTGGGTAGACGAAATGCATCTGCTTATCCGAATTGGACATAATGAGAATATGAAAAAAACACGAAAAAGTGCTATATTCTTCTGTGCCGATTGTTTGATACCCTCCACTCAGAGTAAGGATATCTCAGGATATATATCTTAAAATTATAAAACAATATTAATAAAACTAAATTCATTGTATAAAAATTCGTTGAGGTTTAAGGAGCTATAAAGTTAATTTCAAAAGCAGGATTTATATAGGGTCTATAGAAAGTTATGGATTAATCAATGTCAGCGTGTTTTTAAGTCAAATAAAACTATGACAGGCAATTTTTACTACAATAGCATTTTTTGTAACGGTTAAAACTAACCGCCTAAAGCCATTTCTGAGGCTTTATATTGGGCGTGTGGTGAATTATGAACCAATCTTTACGAAATTTAGTATTGTTAATTCTAGTCTTATGAAACTACGACAGAATTTTTTTTTTTTACTAGATTCGCTTTATTTGTTACGGCTTTAGGCGTACTCAAGTGTCTTTCGAGAGTTGGCTTTATATATAATAAATAATGGACCGATATTTACGAAAACTAGTTGTATAATATAGTCATATAAAACAGATTTTTTACAAGACTTAATGACAATCAATGGAATCAGGCCCCAATGCATGTTATTTTTATGATTAAAAAATATAGTTTTTTATGGTGACTATTCCATATTTGGGTCTATAACTCTTTTTCTACTGAAGCGATTGTGCTCCATGTTAATCCCAAATTGCTTAGGAAAGCTAGAAGCAATTTGAAATTAAAATTGCTCTCTTCTGTGGGGCCTTTGGACGGTGAGCGTGGTTCCAACTGACTGACAGACAGACAAACTTGGCTAAATCGACATGGTATTGCTCAAAGACTCAGAATATACATGTATTTATATATACCTTGGGGTTCTAAGATGAATATTAAAAAAGTTTTAGACCTTATCACAAGCTTAGTGTTCCATCAGAGTTGGTATTGTAGGGTATCCATTTAATCGGGCTGTTGCTTAATCGCTCGATTAATTAACCCAGGTTTTGGTTTAATCGGGAAATAGTCGGTTAATTTTGTTATTGATCGGTTAACCGATTAATAAAGTTTTTTAAAAATTAAGTCATTTCAGTAAATAAAAATGCATAAATTATTTATTATTTGAAGTTTATTAGTAAAAATAATAAACAATAACATAACAAACATAACAATTCTTGAACCAAAACGAGCAAACAAAAAAATAATTCATAAATTGTATTAACTATTTCATAGTTTAAGGAGATCGTATATTAATAATCTTTTCGAAAAATAATTTGGCTTAAATGTGCAGGATTTAAGCGATTTATTTATTTCGTTTTGATAAAACTTGTCTTGGAAAAAATTCTTTCACTTATCGTAGATGTTTGACAAATCGAAAGCAACCCATATTACAGACTATTTAATTTCCCAGTCCTTTTCCTGGATTTCTTTAAACACACAAAATTTTCCACTATGCCATTAGAGTCCTTTTTAAAACTTTTAACACTTCTAGTTGTTAAGGTTAATTCATATACATATAAAAAGTACGTTAAACGAAAAGCTGTTGACAGGAAACACTTTTTTAAAATGGAGAGCACTGAACATTTTAATTTTTTATTTGTATGAAAAAATATTTTCTGCACATACCTTTTGTATATTTGACGAAACAAATTATTAAAAACACAAAAAATATTTTATAATACTACAAAATATTCCAAATTTTGTTACATCGGTTAACCGGTTAATCGACTGAAATTTTTTGGTTTAATCGTTAAACGAAAAAAGCCAACTTTCAATAAACCCATCTGTTAATCCAGTGGTTATTAATCGGTTTACCGATTAACGGTTAACCGAATAAATACCCTAACAGATTGACATAAGTTGATACTAAAGGTACGGTCACATATTGCAAACATTTGACAAAAAATTTCAAATATTTGTTCGTCCTAATCTGAACACAAAATATTTTTGAGGGCAAACAGAAAAACCGCTGATTTTGGGCAAAACTAAATTATTTGTCAGCAAAAATGCTCCTTATGTGACCCGTAAGTGTCAAATATTTTCCTCATTTTTATGCAAATAAATATTTTCTCTTACAAAAATTTTGTAAGATCAAACAGTGTCAAACAAAAAGTTTTTAATTAAGAATAAACGAATAAAATTTAAAAATAAACAAAATCAAATCATTTTTAATGCCAAAACAGCATATTTATATAAAATTTTTTCTGTTTGCTTTCTCTAGCAAAGAATTGCTTGGTGAGTAGGATTCAACATGTGACTAAATACATTTTTCTTAAGTAACAAGGAGTTTATTTATTATTATGAGTGCAATAGACGAACCAATGTTACGAATTACATACATTCCAAACAAATTTTCGATAGTGTTCTATATTTAGCACCTTTAGGCAATCATTGACCCGCAGAAAATTCAATAAAAGTTACAAATTCAAATAAAAGTGTTTTTTGCCGAATAGACTGGTATCTACATCTATGAGATTATTACGCCTCAAAGTGATTTTTTGTTGAGGGTTTTTATAGATCATATGGTCAATTCTGGACCTATGAAGGCAAAATTTCGAAATGACTTTGAACGTATTATTGAAGTTATCGTTAAGACCAAGATTTATTAGGGAAACCCGATGCCAATAAAATTTGGTAAGGTGATTAGGATGCAATACAATAATTTGGGCAAAATTTAATTTTAAAACCAACATAATATAATTGTTTATGGGCACAAATACTCTATTCCAGAAAGAAATTCGTATGGGGGCTATGCGAAATTATGGAGGGATTTTCACCATTTCTTATGACAATTAAAAAGTATAGATCAAATTTGATCAAATTATCTCCAAAATTACAAAAATTTCATGTTTGTGCTGTGTGAAACTATAACATTTTTGACAACGTAAAATTTTGTCATAAAGAAAAGCACAATTGATTGCTCACATTTCTTAACAGAAGTCTAAGTCGTAAATTTTTTCGAAGTTTCAGCAAAAAGTAGCCGGTAGTAAATCACTTGACAAAAAAAATATTTGTTATCCAAAATGAAATAATTATCTATTACAATTTGTTATTGTTTAAAATATATGGGTTTAATATTAACATAAATCCGCCTTAGTTATAAAAAATAAAACAGGTTACGAAAGGGTTTATGAAACAGATTTTCATACAAAATCCATTTCATAAACCCTTTATTAACCCGTTATATTTTTTATAACTTAGGCCAAATATATTTAAACCCGACTTCAAAAAAGAAGGAGGGTTTCAATTCGGTTGTATGTTGCTTTTTTTAATGTTTGTTACCGCATAACTCCGTCATTTTTGAACCGATTTTTTTGCATTTTAATACGGCGTGTCAACAGATTGTACTTACAACAAGTTTTGGAAATCAGACGGACAATTTGTCTGCCCGGAAATTTTAGTTTTAAGCTACTCCATAATTTATAAACCAATTTTAAGAATTCGCCCTTACTTTTAATATGATTTGCTAGCAGGTTGAAAATGTGAACAAATTTTGAACAATTTTTGGAGGTTGCACATTTGCTTTTTTTTTTTAACAATTTCTGCATTTTTTTTTATTCTCTACGGGTTTTCCGCGGTTTTTTTTATTCTCTACGGGTTGAAACACATAAACAGATATATTTTGTTTTTTAAACTTTTAGGAAATTTCTAATTTTTATTAAATTTTTTTTAAGCCTTCGCGAATTGCACGTTTTAGGTAATCCAAATCCTAATAAGCCGATTATGGGATTAATGATATTACAAATATTATTTATCCAGTTTGGTTACTTAGATAACCCCTCAATCGAATATATTTCCATGCTATGGTGATTGGGTTCTTCTAATTACACTTTCATAAGATTGTGCCTTGGCAATAAAGCAAAATGCGTTCAATGTAAATGTAATAAGCGTTCTGTAGTCTATTGCTGAAGTTTAAATTTATTTAAAAAAAAGTATTTTACGTAATTAATAAGAAAACATTAAATATGTAACTATATTTGATCTTTAATAGCTTATATATATACGCAACACGGCTAAAAAGAAAAGTTTGCCTAAAAAATTATGTCCTTCAAACCGGCGGCGACTTCAACTCAAAATTTAAATTCGCCGACGGCTTAGAAGCGACTTTGAGCTGCGCGACCTGGGAGTGTGTCTATGATCATTGTGTGGTTGTCAAAAATGTCTACGCTAATGTTTAGATCTCTGGGCTAGTGAAATTTTATTCACCTCAACAGTATCAAAATTTTACTTTCATGAGTACTTTGCTACCGTTTAACACACGCCCTTAATGATTTCCAGTTTTCGCAAGCAGTTTGGAATTGAAATCTAGCACAATCAGTTAAATAGGAAAAAAAGTTATTGACCCAAAAGTGAAACAACCTCCTGAAAAAATTGTTATTTCTGTTACAAACGCTAACCTAAATTGGTGAGGGAATGCACCGGTTGTTATTTAATTTCGCAAGACTTTATTTATATGGCTGAAAATCATCTTCCAAATTTCGTGCAGAATGGCAAATCATTTTGTTAATAAGTTCACTGCCAGATAGCACATTATGACCCCCTAAAACCGTTGCGAATAATGGTTTTTTTTTTGTCTAATTTATGGTGTTTTCTTTTCTACAAAAAATGGGACATTTTATTTAAAAAATGCAATTTGGTGTTCGTTTCTTAAAAATGCTTCGCTCTCTAAAAGGGTGGCTTGTTTTATTCTAACAAATGCTAATATTACTAATGGCATAAGGCATTGCACTTTACGCCCCGTATAAAACGACAGTGTTGATAACGCCCTGTAAAAAGATGGATTCTGTTTGTATATAGCGTTACCAGACGAAGTTGGGAAAAAATCGCCTCTAGTCAGGACAGTAAAAATTTAAAATTTTAATAGTTATTTTTTCTATTCAACAATTTTATTTTTCGAATTTATTCTATGAGTCGAATTTCAGTTATGTATTTTAAAAAAATTTAAGGAATATAACTATTACAAAAAGCTTTATAAAATACATAACTGAAATTTAACACATAGAATAAATTCGAAAAATAAAAATGTTGAATATAATAAAGTTGCTTATGAAAAGAAATAATTCCCAATATCTATTAGTTATTTTTTCTATTATTTAATAGTAAGAACATAACATTGTTATTGATAGGTTAGCAGTGATATACAATTTAAGTGGATTCGGTGTTATAAAATTGTTTTTGAAAAAAGAACGTCAAATCAAGATATCTGAAAAACTTGGTGTTAATAAATCAGCAATCTGGCAAAGGTATTTTCTTGTTTACATACATACTTTATAAAAAACAAACTTAAGAAATTGAAATTTCGCCATTCATTTTGTTTATTTATTTATTTAAAAGCAATCTATTAACAAATTTTGGTTTATGTACATATTTTTTTTATATTTTTAAGAACAAACTTTTTCTCAGCTGTTAAAAACAGGGCAGTCCAATTTTGTGTTTTGTTCTCATCAGATAAAAAATTGCATTATTACAGGGTCGGCAAGACATTTTATACATGTACCTTTTAACAAGGTGGTATTTTTTTGTAGAAAAGAAAACATCATTAGTTTTATAAGACTATAAAGTACTCCACCAAATTTCGTGATGATAGATCGATAATTTACCGTAGGTCGAAAAACCACTTCTTAAAAATCTCTATAAATCTCTTAATCCCGAAGCGAACAATGCTATTTTATTTAAATTAGATCCAATTTAGTTTTATATGACTAGAAATAAAATACAGTAGTCCCTCCATATACGTCGCAATTGGTTCAGAATATAAACATGCTCAATGTGTTCTATAAAAGGTACCTGTATTAAAACTTAATATTACGTCTAAAGTAAGGTATAAACATATTACAAAACATTTACAGAATTAAATAAGTAAGAAAGTATTTTTAAAAACAAATTTACAAAAGTGTACCCTATTTGGGACCCATGGGCAATCATGGACCCACAAGAAAAAATTATGTTATGAGGTTAAGATTCATGTAATAGTTCTTTATGCCGAATATTATTTAGATATCTTCATCTATATGAGATAGGTTTAAATGATTTTAGATAAGTGGGTTTATATGTAAGACCTATAGTTTATTTCGGATCTACAAACATCACGTTTTGCCATGACATAGAAGCTATCGTTAAAGTGTTTTTCGCTAAATTTTGTCTCAATTCCAACATTTATAAAAGATATATTTTGGGGATAGTATGGGAACTTTGGTCTAATATGGGCCAATTCCAACATAATTTTTTAGGATGATTTAAATTGCAATGAAATAAGTTTGGACCAAATTTAAGCTAAATGTCAACATAATAAGTTGGTTCATGGGAACAAATACTCAATTCAGAAAACACCTTGTGTAGGGGCTATGTGAAATTATGAACCGATACACACTATTTTCAATAGGCATGTATACCAAATTTCATGATATTAAAAAACTGTAATTTGCGTAGAATGTTTCCATTGACAGCCTGCAAGCCAGCCGAACAAATGGATATCGATAGGTCGGTTGAAAAAGCGATTTTTAGTCGATCGGTATACTAAAAGTAGGGTCTAGAACCAATATCTTAAAGTGTTACAAACATTATCACAAACGTATTGTACCCTTTCCATTACATGTGGTTTTTTGAGCTCATATTTCTCTCCGTTGTGTTTGATAAGAAAAACAAAAATGTTTCCATGTATAGATAGGAATAGCTACACACGCATGAAAAACCTCATAAGAATATTTTAACTAAAAACTGTGATTCCCCGCTTTTTGCTTATAAAACAGCAGCAAATGGGGCGACGTAAATCGAATGGCGACGCAAATCGAGGTTATAAGACACAAAAAATCAGAAGACGCAAATCGAATGGCGACGCAAATTAAATTAAGGAGTCACAAAAAATTTGGCGACGCAAACCGAAACATCGTTAATCGAGGCGACGTAAATCAAGGGATTACTGTAATTGAACTTTGTGTTAATCGGCCCATAATTTAACATTCATATCCGATTTAAAACATACTCTGATGTAGTAATTGAATCAATTATTTTTTTAGTTGAAAGAAAATTAAAAATATAATTATGATTTAATTAATATTTAAGTTGTTTTGAAATAAGTTTTTAATTAAAATATCAATTAAATATCATAAAATATTAATTGACTTTTTCGTTTAAAATAAAATTGTTTAAACTTGTAGAATTGTTGTTGGGAATTGTCAATATTTAATTAAATAAATTAACACATTGTTTGAAATGGCAATTATTTACAATTAAAAATATCATTTGTTGAAAAAAAATATTCGAAATGTTAAAATTTTTAGTTATCAATATAATCATTTTAGTAATAGGTGCAAAACAACAACTTGTTTGCTTTATATTATGAATTTGGTATTAATTTGGTGATTAGAGAAAATTTTTTTTGTGTCGATATCTTTCTAATTTTTGGCCAAAGTTCTTTTTATCATGTGTACGGATTTGCCGACTCACCTTAAACCTCAGTTCTAGTTTGGCTGAATTCAAGTTGAGTTCTAGCTGATTTCCAGTTGCGTTCTAGTTAATTTTAAGTTCTACTTGAGTCTAGTTCATTGCTTGCTGATAGTTAAATTGTGCTTGCATTTTATTTCATTGTTATTCATACATACATAAATATTTATAAATGGTATGATATCCAGCTAGCATTTTGAATCTTTTAGCAATCATCTTCACGAGCAAAATAACCGCATATGAGTTAATTTTTCGATCTTAAATGATACCCCCGTTGTGATAAAATGATACCCTACCGATGAATCACCTCAAAGAATCATTTGTCATACAATTTTCTGATTAATGTTTGATCATATGAATTAATCATATGTAAATCTTTTTTCAATCTTTCTAGTTATAAATCAATTTTGAATTCAAAACATTCAGAAATCATTATTTGAACTTATGAATGAATCATATGTAAATCCTTTTTCAATCACTCAAGTATTAAATCAGTTTTAAATCATCAAAAACGATCTGAGAAGACTCATTTAGGTGATCAACCAAATGATAGATGGGTATTGTGTTACATTTGTCTATCTTATTGATTTCTTATATTTGCTATAAAGAATTTTTGATATGAAACTTAGATCCACATCCTTTTTGTGCATGTTTTTGATAAATAAAAAAAATTCTTTTACAGTTTTTTTGTCTTGGATATGGCAAACAAATTATTCTGATATGTAAAACCCATTTTGGTAATAATTTTTTTTCATGCAATACTTTTGAATTAAACTTTGCTATTGAGGTCTGTTCTAGTTAAATTTAATTCCATTTTTATATGCCGTTTCCTTAAATAAAAAGGACATATGCAAATGATATCCGTTAGTGTCTATTTACTTTCTATGTATGTAGATATTTTTTGACTTTTTCGATATGGACTAACAGTTTTATTATGTTAAACTCTCCATTAGGCAATTTTTACAGATGATTAACTTTGTTTTTTTTTTTTTTTTTTTTTTGGCATTCATTTCCGTTTGAGTGGATATTTTCTATGTAAATATGGGATTTTTGGCTGCAGAGTTAAACAGAGAAAAAAATCATACAACGAAAAAGCAGATGCAACAGTAACAATGAAATATTGCAGACATATTTTTTATTCTCTATTCATTGATTAAAACATGTAGGTATGTATGTGCATGTGTGTGCTTAATAAGACAAAATGTCCTTTATTGTAAAAAAGGGTAATTTGCAAAATATACATTTTAATCTAAACTTAAAAAGCTAAAGATATATGCAAAAATGTCTTTAAATTCTTTAAATAAAGCAAATTTAATCGTAAGCTTATGTTTTAGTTCTAAAAAAAACATTTTTTAATTTTGTTAGGATGAAAAAAAAGAAAGATTTTACTTTGGCAAATTAAACCATATGATTTAGAACAAAGTATTAACTTCTTTCATGTAAGAAGATTAGTCACAAATTCCTTAAGTATTTCTTTTGTAACACAATAAACTTTATATTGACGAAGTTTGTTTAATGTGAGTTTTATTTTGTCCAGATTATTGTAACGAAAATAAAAGTTTGGAAAAAATTGTAAAGGAAAATAAACAAAAAAAAAAAAAAAAAAAAAAAATCAAGCATGTGACATGATTAAAATTAAAAAGAAAAGCATGAAAATGTTCGTAGCAAAACTTATCAATCATTGTTAAGAGGATTTACAAAATAAATTAATTCCTTTCTTATTACTAAATGTAATGTATTGTATTAAAGCTATAATTATATATGAATGTATATGAATATATTTGTTTGTTGTAACGAAAACCAATAACTCAAGCGAGATATTGCCTTTAGCTTTAAAACTTGTTGGCCGGGGTGTATGTCTTTTGCTTTGTCTGAGATAGTGGCAAATTGTCGCTAACTAGACTACTAAAACGTCTATAACCTTAGGATAGATAAATATTTGTGAGTTAAATTTATGTAAACTGATACGTGGCTTAATTAATTGTATGAGCGAAAATGGCTTTTATATTAAAATAGAAACAAATGAATTTAATATTATTCGGTTTCAATATTTATTTATTTAATTCATAATGAAGGATGATTCATCGTGAGGTTTTATTTTGAATTTGTTTTTTTACAGCTCACGCGTGACTAATATCAAACTTCTTTGTTATTTATGTTCAGAATCGTTTGGCAAGTCATCATGGAAAGACTCACACGTCTTATTTTCACTGAATGGGCTCTGGAAAAACTCAATGAAAATCGGGTGTTTTATCGTGAAATTTTGTTCAGTGAAGAAGCACATTTCTGGCTGGATACGTTAATAAACAATTTTTTTTGCTGACGAGCAACACGAAGACTACCAAGAGCTAGTATTACATCTATTAAAAACAATGGTATGGAGTGGTTTATGTGCTGGTGCAATCATTGGTTCATATTTCTTCAAAAATCAGGTAAATCAGAATGTTACCGTCAATGGTGACCGTTATGGCACCATGTTAACAGACTATTTGCTTCCTGAAAGTCAAGCGCATGGTCTATGGGACCTCTGGTTTGACCAAGACGGCGCTACGAGCCATACAGCGCGTGACACAATGACCTCGTAGATAAATTATCTTAGTGTGCACTTAATTTCACGTTTTTATACGCTAAATTGGCCACCTAGATCGTGCGGTATCACTTCTTTGGACTATTTTCTCTGGGGATATGTAAAGTCGGAGATATTCAGGAATAAGCCAACTACGATTGACGCTTTGGAAGCCAACATTACTCGTGTTATTTGGGAGATACCAAACACTCAGCGCGGAGGAGCCGCCCAAAACTGGACCTTCCGAGTTGACCACCTCCGACGTAGCCATGGCTATTATTTACATGATAGCATTTTCAAACGGTGGACCCCAAAAATTGTTCTTTTAAGACTATTACTCTGTTCGAACTTGGGAAAAATTTTGAGCAACATTGATTATGTCACACGAAAATATTGACATGTATCAATATTACCAATGTCGCGATTTTTCAAAACTTAACGCTTTAATTAGTCGCACGTATAAAACATTGTTTTGAAAAGGTAAACATTTGCATTTGTTTTGTTTAATTAAATTTATGTTTTATGTTGTGTTTATGTAAAACGAAATGTGTGTTAAATATTCAAAATGCAAAAGTATTGACGAAAGATTATATATCTAATAAAATATCCCTGATGATGTTGGGAATTTCTAACGAAACGTCGGAAAAAATTATGAAATAATCTTTTATTTGCATAGAATACATGACCTTAATAAGCCCGATTTAGAATTTTCTAAACAAATCAATAAGTAAACAAAAATAATTTTTTTTTAATTGTTATATTGTTATATATTTTTATAATTTCCCAAATCAAAACACAAAAGAATTTTATTTTATTATTAAGTTCACCCACCTTTCTACATTTTTCTTTGTGAAACACTTGTTATAAAAACCACTTTACAAATACAAAATAAAGAAATTATAAAAAATGATAAGCTGTTGCTTAAAATTCCGTGCGAAATAATATGAGCTGCACTTTCTTCGCACGGAAAATAAAAATGTTGCTAGAAACATTTCGAATGTTTTCCGCAATATAAGTAGAGTACAACTCTATCAACATTTCTTGTTTTGTATTTCACAGAAACTTTTTTATATTGAGATTGACAATGTTTCGCGTGAAATAGTGAACAGAGCACCAGGCTTAACGGGTAAATTATTTTCTTAATAGCTAAACAAGTTTCGTCTTGGCGACTAAATGGCTAAATAAGTTACACTGATTCCCTCTATCTTTATATTACGCTGTGAAACAGCTTTTGTCTTAAATCTCCTTATTCGAGAGAGCAGCTAGAAATCTAATACAACGCAAGCGATAGTCTTCCATTTTAGAACAAGCTAGCAAGCGATATATTGTTCGTATTTAAACCAATATATCTGAGTAGAACTTTTCAGTCTTAAATAACTAAGGGCAATGACGTACTGAGAAAATCAGGATCATCGCACACAACAGCAAAGCTTGTAAATGACTTAAAGTCATGTTGTGATAAGTAGTGCAAAGATTTTTAATAATTCGTTGAACAGTACGCTTTGCAGGGCGCTCTTATTTACCATTCAGTTTACGAAGTGTTCTGTAACTTTTTTGAATAGAACACTTTATTTATGAATTTTTACAATTTTTAAAAGTTATTGAAAAGAAACGGTTTGGCTATAGTAGTTATCCTTAATGAAAGATACAAAAATCCATCTTACAAAATACTGTTTTTGTTGCTGATTATCCCTATTTTAAATAGATTCCTTAATGTTACTACAAGGAAACTAACGCACCCGGATTGAACAACAACCCACCTGAATTTTTCAAGGTCAATATACCGACGAGTGCCCAATTTATTGCTTCCATAATAAATAAATTCTGGCTAACCAGAAATAAAGAAGTGAATGATCATCAAAATTACCAAAAAAAGGCGGCTATACTGAATGGGGGGAACAACAGTTCCACCCATTGTTAATAAAGTCGTAACCAATATACTGAATAAACGACTTTCTGATGCACTCTAAGATTACATTCGTAACGAGCAAGCCGGTTTTCGACCCAACAAATCCTGCATTGACCATATCAACAGTCTACAAAGTATAACAGAGCAATCCTGCGAGAGGGGGTGCTTAAATACCATGTGAGATAAGGCCTTGATGGCTTTATCTCTTATTCAATAGGGAGATAAAGCCTTTTTTCATTTGAATGGGAGATAAAGCCATCATGGCCTTAGCTCACATTAGCAATATTAGAAAATGGCTTTTCTATAAATATTCATAATACAGTTGTAATATTTGCCGGCCTATATGGACTACACAGAAAAATTTATTTCACCAGTTTAAGCATTAATCAAAAAAAATGTAGTTTTAATTAAAAACTTAATCAAGTGAATTAAACGTTTAATCAAGGGAATTAATTTATTTACTGGTCCAAATTAATAATACCAATTAAACGTTTAATTCATTTGATGTTTAACTCAATTCACTTGATTCAATTTTAAAGTTAAACTGATTTTATTTTTGATTAACGCTTTAATTGGTGAACATGTATTTATTTTTGATGTATGCTGTCTAAATCCTTCAACTTATGTCCTTTTGAAATAAAAAACGGGTGTCGGGTCAAGCAGTATATACAGTTCTCACCCCATAAGCAGAACTCCCTTTATTCTATTAATTTTTAAGACAATATCTTTTAAACTAAAAAAAAATATCTTGAAAATAAGATTTCGTAGATTTGTTTTATACTTAAATAAAACATGCTGAAAAAATATTAACACATGTTGGAATTTAAATTGGAATTTTGTTGAAATTCCTACCTGTGTATTGGTAACCACATATTTTGGGTAAGAGCTGAGCGTGATAAGGCTGTAATGGTGCGTCCTCATGATAATCTCAATATTCATATAATTTTATTTGCACAAATGTATATAAAGGCCGATTAAATGAAAATTTCTATTCTCATCTCAATATTTTGTTGATGCTTATTTTAATAATCTGCTCTATTTTCCGTAATGGTAAATTTATTCAGAGAAACTTTGTAATAAAGAATTTATACTTTTGATTTACCTTGATTGAACCCTTCAAAAACCAAACAGCAAAAATCCCATTTGTCTTCATAAACTTAAACTCTAAAACTCCAAAGTCTAAATACAAAAGAAAAAGTAAATCTTGGTGTCATTTAAAAATGCAGCACGTACCGTTTGGAATTACCACTTCTTCAAATACCTTTATATACTTTTTGAAAAGAAAAAATAGAAGTTACAACAAACCTTTACACTTGTCATCATTAAACAAGA
This sequence comes from Pollenia amentaria, assembly GCA_943735925.1. Taxonomy (NCBI): domain Eukaryota; kingdom Metazoa; phylum Arthropoda; class Insecta; order Diptera; family Polleniidae; genus Pollenia; species Pollenia amentaria. The sequence goes on along the minus strand of OX031007.1, from coordinate 176,117,430 downwards.
CGATTGGCACGTATTTGCAGTTATGTTAAGAAAAAATGGCTTTAGATATTGCTAGAGAAACCACGGTGCATAAGTACATACAACAACAATCCATTGAACATCTTTGACATTTATAAGTACTTGTAACTTGATCTTCCCAAATGGCTACTTAAATGTTGACAGTTTTCTTTAGAGATACTGTTACATGAATTAAATATTTAGAACAACTTAATTTTAAATATTTTCTTTTCGTACTGAAATTTTTAAATTAAGCGTTAAAGAAAAATCTTTGCTGCAACAGTATTTGCTAGCAAAATTGTAGTTAAATTCATTTCTATGGATTTTTATTGAATTTTTCAATATTTGTTTAACAAAAAAATACTGCAACAAAAAAATTGTTTAGTTTTTTGGCTGGGAAAAAATTTAATTTTCCTAATGGCAGCCGCATGTTTATTTGGTTTAACAACATTTGTGTGTGTTTTTTTTTCTTTTCTTTTATCTTTTTCTGGCTTTGTTAGATTTTTGTACCGTACATTTTTTTTATTTGGCTTTCAATCTAAATGTTTTATTAGTTTGTTTTTACTGCATGGTTAATACTCACTCATACACACACGCAAACACAGATATTAAACACCATCATACGGATGCGAATAGTTGCCAATATGTAGAAACGAAAACTTTTGCCAGAAATTGGTAAAATTTAGTTTATTTTTCGTTATTAGAAAAACTAAAGGCAAAATATTGGAAAAGACTGCTAAAATTTTAAGCTAAAAAAAATAGTGCAGAGAAAATTATTAATTTAAATATTCGTGTTACAAGGTAAATATTACAATAAAGGCAAACCATTTAGTTAAAAAAAGTTTTGAAATTAAATTTTTATTAACTTAAATAACACTGTTTCATCACCTCCTTTAGTCCCTATTTTAGTAAACTTAAAGATAGAAATTCAACAAATCATTAATTTGTTTTTTTTACGCAAATTATAAAAACTCTCTTTTAATTTGAAAAATGTGAGTTTTACTTTTTCCAAGTTAAAATGTGCTAGTCCAGCCCAGTGTTCGAAATTCCACCATTATTATTATTATTATATATTAATTACATAATACAGTTATTATAACTAATATATGTGATTGAGAAAGGAGTTTTGCTGCTTGTACTCCTTTCTCAATCACATATATTAGTTATAATAACTGTATTATGGCTTTCGACTCCGTGGTTAACCGTTTATTTAAATTTGAGTTAATAGTCCATTTTTTGACAAACATTTACAGATTAGTTTATGTTACGATCACAGACATTTGTTAAGACTTTAGTTGGTGAAATTGGTCCGAATAATTTTGAAGAGCTGTAAGCAGGGTATACATCTAAAATGTGTGCAATATTAAGAAGCGTGTTGCAAGTTGTGCATTGTGGGGCTGTGTTTTTTCCAATAGTTACTTATGACAGAATTGGCAATGTCCAGTTCTTAGATGTACTATGGTGTTAATTTCTTTCCTTGTCGCTTTCTTTTGGGTATGTTTATTTTTTTTTTCCAGTTGCAGACTTGTAAACTAATCTGAAGTCGGCAGTTACTTGCCTTGTGTTTTTTTTACAATTCTCAAATATTTTGGCAGTTCTTTCGAACGCCTATCTAACAGCTGATACCCTGACAGATTATCAAAATAACCAAGGGCTATAGGGAAACGAATAATGACACACACAACCCGAAACCCTTTAAAGCTGTCTGTATATTGATAATCATTGTAATTGTACCAAATTTGGACGATTTTAAGCTAACCGTTCTTCAAATGTACGGGATTATATTTTGTGCCACGCCCACTTATCTAATAGCGCCCACTTTTTGACTGATATTGCGTATTGATCACCAAGCTATTTATACCAACTTTGGAAATCTCTCTTGCCTTTGTATGTGAGGTACCACGCCCACTTATCCTCTCCTACCTTCTTTTTTACAGATGTTGCGTATCGATAGCTTAGCTATGTGTACCAAATTTGGACAATTTTGCTTTTACTGTTCTTTAGATATAAATCAATCTCTGTTATGCCACCCCCACATCTTCAAACCCGCCCATATCTTGTCGGATGTTGTGTATTGATAACCAAGATGTTTGTAACAAATTTGTAAACTTTAGGTCTCTCCGTTCTCCAGATGTACAGAAATTTATATTGTCTTTGTATGGGAGGTGATACACCCACTTAAAATTTCAAAAACATATATAACATATATTTCCTTCCAGGCCATCAGTAATATACTGTAAAAGTTTCATGATGATCGGTTTAGCAGTTAAGGCGGCTATAAGGTACAAGCAAACAAATAAAGAGATAGATTGTTAAAAAATTAAATTTAATATTTTGTCTGGCCGTCCTTGAATTTTATTATATCAGATAAACCAGAAGGCAGAGATTATGCTAATTTTTTTTGTTATTTTAAGGGTAATATTATTCCACTCCTCTTTAAGTGCTTCCATCGAAGCTGAAATTGATGAAACATGGCGTTTTTTCAGATTTCTTTCGATGGGGGACTTTGGGAGATGTTCCAATTGATGTTTCACATAATATAGTAGCATTTCTTTCACTACATTCGAAGAGTGCTTAGGATCATTACCCTTAAGAGATATATAATTTTCCCCAAACACCCAAAATATAAACAAAAGAAAGAATATATGTACTTTAAATAGCATAATATATACATTAAAAATTTTGCCTCTACAAAAAAAAAAAAAAAAAAAAGCTGTCCTTTTAAACTTTTAAGTATAAAGCCTTATTCATAGTTCCGACAATAAATCTCAGTTAACCAGCATCATTTGCCACCATGCATCCCTATACCATAACAGACCCGCCTTCGGGTTTCACTGTTGGGTTAATATTTAGTGATTGTAAGGCAGTATAAGATTTACGACAAAGTTTAGCTTGACTGTCTCCTCCAACTATAAATTTCCATTCAACTGTGATTATTACTCGTTGCAAAACGTTGAATGATTTATGTGAGCGTGTTGATACTTTTAGAAGTATTCCAAGCGCTTTCTTGCATCTCGGCTGTTCTATACATTTTTCTGCTAGATCTGCGAACAGTCTTGTCAGAAGCACATACTACCAGGTCAATTTTTAATTTGCGATTTATTTCGATCGGTCTTTGCTTAGGGGTTTCTTTGACTAATAAACTTAAATAACTGTTCTATCTGTTCGATCTTCGAAAATTCGAGGACGACCAAAACGTGGCTTACTTTCATAGTTTCCATTTAAATTTCATATTTTTCCAATTTAATTTAATTACGGTTTCTCGAATTGGTTCAGTAATACCACCCATTTTACTCCGCGGCCAACCTTCTAAAATTTCTGTTTTCAACTACACACTATCACTATATAAGAGGTTGATGACTTTACTGATTAAAGGCAAAGATCAAACAGGTTTATGTGCTGTTTTCACAACACAAGTGATTGAACGTGTAGTAAAATAAACATTATTCAATAGTATTTGTAAAATGTTTTGTTTTTTATTTCAAGTAAGAAAAGCCAGTTAAATGTTAAAAAAAATATTTATATTTAAAAGAAAAATTAAACTTGTTAATAGTATGTAAGCTATTAAGGCTGTGTATATCCTGAATCTTGAGTAATTCTTAGTCGATTTGGCGGCGTCTGTCCGTCTGTCTGTCTATCTGACCACCTGTTTAAATCACGCTAACTTCCGAAACACTCAACATAGAACAACAAATTTAATGGCATGTTTCTAGTTCTTTTATTCAGTTTAGGATTGAAATCCAGCACAATCAATTTAGTCGGAAAAGATTTATGGAACCCTCCAAAAAAAAAAAAAACTAATATTTTTGTAAAAAAACAACATTAATTTACCATGGACCCCCCATAACGCCAACTCTCGGAAAACATATTAATACGCCTTAAGCCGTAATAAAAATTGCTTTTGCAGTAATATTAGGTTATATTCAGTTTCACAAGATTAGAAATAAAAACACCAAGTTTTGCAAAGATCGGTCCATAATCTATAAAACTATATAGCCCACTCTCGAAAAACACTGCTCTTAAAACGCCTTAAACCGTAACAATAACCTTATTGCCTCATAAGACTAAAAATCATACTACCGATTTCATGAGGAGCGGCAATAACCGCAAAGAATTATAATACTAAGGCTGGGTTTTTTAGATCTCAGTTAAACTAGTTTGTATACAAAATTTTGACGGAGCAGCTTAGTTTTGCTTAAAATTATGGCCTTTAATCAGATAATGAAATTAAAAATCACATTTCGCCGGAAAAGTCCGAGATACTGGCTGCGATAAACTAAGTTTAAACTTAATCCACATCTCAAAAGCCCGGCCTAAGAGTTCAGGTTTGAGAAAATGGAATTATAATTTATTACAGATCCCATAGAAAACCCACCCCTGAATTACGCCTAATCACTGTGGACAGAATCATAGATTCAGCACAGCCGATAATATAATTTTACAAGTTTTTAAATAATTTATGACTGTTTATTTTACTGTTTCAAAAGGACACTAATATGATAAAAAAAACGGAGTAATATACCTTTTAGAGTCGTTAGCTTGCTCATATTTTTGTTAACTGGGTTAGTTATGCTTACACTGTTCCATATGTAATGTTTGGGTAACGATTCGTAGGTTTTGTATTGAATTCCATATAGCGATACATTTTTGTTTTATATTCGACATAGGAATTCAATAACACGCTCATTTCTATATTTTGATTTTTTTCTTCTTATTTTCTCTACATTCAGCAAACAGGAAGAAAATATATTGCAAAAAGCTTTTCAATTAAACATTTTTTGTAGGTAAAATGAATTTTAAGAGCGAAACTACGCAACAGCTAAAGTAATTTTATTATTATTTTTTTTTTATATAACTTAAAGCTCTAGAGCAGAAGGATTCGTAAATTTTTTTTTTAAATTTCTGGTAATAGCGTTAACAAAATTGTCACACAGCCTGAGGCGGGTAAAAAAAAGTCATATGAGTGGAGGGGTAGGGAAAAAATCGAATTTGAAAAATTTCATAATTGGCAAAATATTTGCCATATTTATTTATGGGATTGTTTTTGTGAAGTCAAATATGTAGGAGTGATTTTGTTTTTGGGGAAGGAAAAGTAAGTTATTTTTAATTTCCTGCAAAAGATTGTGAAGGGAAAAAAGTGATGGAGAACTGGAAGTTTTTGAAAAAGCAGAAAATGTTTTAAGTTAACAACCATTTGTCCTTTTTGATAATTTATTCAAATTGCCTTAAATAAACTTCTTAACTTAAATTGCATATTTGTTTTATATTGGTTTTCTTTTTTAAAGTAGTAACATAAGCGCGAAAAGCAAAAAAAAAAAAAAAGGTAGAGTGGTTTGTTGAAAATAAATAAAAAAAACATGTTTACTGAAAAGACAAATCAATGTATTCGTACTTAAATCAAGCCGAAGCGGTTCGATAAGTACGGATTTCCTTAAATCAAGTACAGAATGCTTGGAACAAATATGGATTATTCAAGTGCTCATTTCTTAAAACAATAAGAAACGGGATTGACTAAAGTAAAAGTGAGATAAAAATTGTTTTCAAACTGTGCTTGATTCAAGAATTTCTAAAGTTGGTTTAATGCCGAATTCGAACTTTAAATAATCCGAAAGTGAGATTAGATTTATTCTAACCTAAAAATGTTTCGCACAAAACCAGAGAGAGAGAAAGAGGATATTATTATTTTTACTTATAACCGTTTTACACCTGCTTGTTTTATTTTGTTGCATTGCCCCTTTGGTTTCTACTTTGGTTTCTGCAGTTGAAATTTGATGTAATTAACTTAATAATTTTAACAAATAGAATAGGGGAAGCTTTGCTTTTTATCTTACTTTGTTTTTCTTGCTGTCGTGTTTTTGTTGTTTCAACACAAAACTAGCAAATTGTTTTTACCTACCTGTGTGGTGTTCCAGAACCCTATACACAGAAAAAATTATTAAATTTCTCCAATCACCAAATTTATTCCAAATTCATAATATCAAGCAAACAAGTTGTTGATTTGGCACCTATTACCAAAATGATTATATTGATTACTAAAAATTTTGAAAAAATATTTTCAATAAATGATATTTTTAACTTTAATTAAAAAAGTGATCAAAAAACTTTGCCATTTCAAACAATGTGTTAATTTATTTAAATAAACATTGAAAATTCCCAACAACAATTTTACATGTTTAAATTATTTTATTTTAAACGAAAAAAGTCAATTAATATTTTTTGTTATTTAATTAAAATTTTAATTGAAAATTTATTTCAAAACAACTAAAATGTGAACTAAATCAAAATTAAATTTTTATTTTCTTTCAACAAAAAAAAATAATTGATTCATTTCCAATTTCTATTTATTCAAGCTTATGGTCCAGTTTTTATTTTATAAAAAATTAATCTTTATTTTTCTATCGAATTTTCGTAACTCCGTTGTGTTACGTCTTCAGGATTGAAAATTTTTTTTTTTTTTTTTTTTTTAAAAACAATTACATAAAAAACAAATTAACAAAATTTCTTAAAATAAAAATATTGACAACATTTGAAAAAACTCTTATGCTAACAAAATATTTAAACATAATCTATTACATTTTAAAAAATTTTTATTTAGTTTCCGTTTCCATGTTTATTAACTAAATGTCTATAAATATGGGCTACACTATCTGTATCTGTCTTATAATTTATTCTTAACAAATTTGGAACCTTTATTATTTGAAGCATTTCTAACATATAACGTTTCTTGTAATTACTCTCTGTGTTTAAAATTTTAACATTCTCAAAATCGGGATAATGATTTAAACTAGCACAGTGGGTTGCTAATGCTGTTTTTTGTAATGTAATATTGTGTTTATATTTCTGATCTGATTTATGTCCAGCAATTCTCGTTTTTAGTTTATTCTTTGTTGTTCCCACATATAACTTATCACATTGTCCATTATTATTTCCCCTACAAGGTATTCTATAAACTACATTTGACCTATCTAACTTTTGTATGTTATCCTTAGTTCTTGTAAATAATTTGCCTAATGTATTATATGACTTATGTGCCACTTTATAAATATTAGTATTATAGATGTTAGAGTTTTCCAACCGTTCTGACATTTCCGGTATATAAGTCAACGATTTATAAATCTTCGGTTCATTCGAAGAAACTTTACTATTTCCATTTTTGTTTATGTATAGACCTATTAAATTAGTTATAAGTTTCATTGGAAAACTATTATCCGTTAAGATATTTATAATCTTTTTCCTATTCTCCCTATGGAATTCTACATCACTTATCGTTAATACTCTCTCTATTAGATTTTTAGCTGTATTTATGATCATCATTTTAGGGTGTTTTGAAAAATAATTTATTATTCTTCCTGAAGATGTAGGTTTCTGATACCAGTCCATTAATAATTTATTCCCATTTCTTATTATTAATGTATCTAAATAAGAAAGCCTAGAATTAAATTCCTTCTCAATCGTGAATCTAATATTTTGATGAAAGGAGTTAAATATTGTAAGAATATGTTCTATTTTACATTCTGAAATAATGCAAAACAAATCATCTACATATTTTGTTATAATTTTTGGTTTAAAAGACAATTGTCCAATACATGTATCTAATAACTCTTCCATAACAATATCAGCTACAACTGGTGATGCTGGTGATCCCATAGGAAGTCCCCTTTGTTGGGCATATATATCCCCACTTAATTGAAAATATCTATTATCATCTATACAAAATTTTACAATACGTAAAAATAAATCTTTTTCTATTTTCGTATAATCTTTTATCTTGTCCCATTTTCCCTCTATGATACACATAGCTAGATCTACTGGTACACTCGGAAATAAAGATACTACATCAAGGGAAATTAATTTTTCATCATCATTTATTTTTATATGTTTTAATCTATCTTTAAATTGTAGTATCTTTATTTCCGAGTGTACCAGTAGATCTAGCTATGTGTATCATAGAGGGAAAATGGGACAAGATAAAAGATTATACGAAAATAGAAAAAGATTTATTTTTACGTATTGTAAAATTTTGTATAGATGATAATAGATATTTTCAATTAAGTGGGGATATATATGCCCAACAAAGGGGACTTCCTATGGGATCACCAGCATCACCAGTTGTAGCTGATATTGTTATGGAAGAGTTATTAGATACATGTATTGGACAATTGTCTTTTAAACCAAAAATTATAACAAAATATGTAGATGATTTGTTTTGCATTATTTCAGAATGTAAAATAGAACATATTCTTACAATATTTAACTCCTTTCATCAAAATATTAGATTCACGATTGAGAAGGAATTTAATTCTAGGCTTTCTTATTTAGATACATTAATAATAAGAAATGGGAATAAATTATTAATGGACTGGTATCAGAAACCTACATCTTCAGGAAGAATAATAAATTATTTTTCAAAACACCCTAAAATGATGATCATAAATACAGCTAAAAATCTAATAGAGAGAGTATTAACGATAAGTGATGTAGAATTCCATAGGGAGAATAGGAAAAAGATTATAAATATCTTAACGGATAATAGTTTTCCAATGAAACTTATAACTAATTTAATAGGTCTATACATAAACAAAAATGGAAATAGTAAAGTTTCTTCGAATGAACCGAAGATTTATAAATCGTTGACTTATATACCGGAAATGTCAGAACGGTTGGAAAACTCTAACATCTATAATACTAATATTTATAAAGTGGCACATAAGTCATATAATACATTAGGCAAATTATTTACAAGAACTAAGGATAACATACAAAAGTTAGATAGGTCAAATGTAGTTTATAGAATACCTTGTAGGGGAAATAATAATGGACAATGTGATAAGTTATATGTGGGAACAACAAAGAATAAACTAAAAACGAGAATTGCTGGACATAAATCAGATCAGAAATATAAACACAATATTACATTACAAAAAACAGCATTAGCAACCCACTGTGCTAGTTTAAATCATTATCCCGATTTTGAGAATGTTAAAATTTTAAACACAGAGAGTAATTACAAGAAACGTTATATGTTAGAAATGCTTCAAATAATAAAGGTTCCAAATTTGTTAAGAATAAATTATAAGACAGATACAGATAGTGTAGCCCATATTTATAGACATTTAGTTAATAAACATGGAAACGGAAACTAAATAAAAATTTTTTAAAATGTAATAGATTATGTTTAAATATTTTGTTAGCATAAGAGTTTTTTCAAATGTTGTCAATATTTTTATTTTAAGAAATTTTGTTAATTTGTTTTTTATGTAATTGTTTTTAAAAAAAAAAAAAAAAAAAAAAAAAAAAAAAAAAAAAATTTTCAATCCTGAAGACGTAACACAACGGAGTTACGAAAATTCGATAGAAAAATAAAGATTAATTTTTTATAAAATAAAAACTGGACCATAAGCTTGAATAAATAGAAATTGGAAATAATATAATGGATGGTCGAATAATTTATAATAATATAATAATTGATTCAATTATCAAATAAATTAAATTTAAATACTTTTTAAAACATTTTTTTAATTGATAAAACACTTTTTTCTGTGTAGGAAACTTGGATGCAAGTGTCTCCATGTCACCAGTTTTGTCGACTATTTTGATGACCCTTTGGTGATATTGTGTCTAGTGTCGAGACTTTTATATATGCTTTTAATACGAAAAAAAAAAAGAATTTTGGTTATGAACTTGATTTTTATATCTTAAAAAATATAATTAATTGTTAAAAAAGCACTTTTCAATTCGACATATTCTTTAAAAAAGCACCAAAAATGTAGAATAGATTTAGAAATATGTACTTGTGGTTCTCTGGTTCTAATGTCTACATATGGTCCTAAAAGAACTTCCTATCAATAGTTACAACGCATTGTTACTATTACAGTAGGTAATTTGGTCAATATTTTTGGCCAAAATTCAAAATCCGCACTTTAGAATAAGTAGTTTATTTTTGTTGTAATGTGATAAAGAATACCTTAAAGCAAATAGAAGAGGAATTTCATTTAAAAAAAAAAACAAAAAACCGTTCATCGCTTGACTCTTAAAGTCAAAGTATACAATCAACAGTTTAAGTGGGGCGCGCTTCGTGCTATTTTTTGATTACAATACCCGACAATAGTTTTTATTAAAAAAACAAATGAAAAATAAAATAAAATATGGAAAACAATATTAATAGTAAGTGCTAAATAAATACATAATCATTGATTAAATTAAAATAGTTTATTGGTGAACAAAATCAATCTTTTGATTTAACCTCAATTAAAAAATAAAAGACATACTTACATCTTCGGAGAAGCTTTTAAAAAAAGTTTAAAATTTTTTAAAGCTAAAATTAATAAAGTGTTGATAAGTATTTAATTTTGAGATTGTATTATCAATTTCATGGTGCTATTTTGCGTTTTTTGAGATATCCCATTTTTTTTGCAGGCAACCTCTATTTCGTTTATAGTGAACTTGCTAAAGTTTGGTTCGAAGAACCAGCTGTGTTTAATTATGTGTTTAGAAAAATTGGAGATGACGAAACATTAAGGGAAGAGGTGTTTGTTCTCAAAAGAAAAATTAAAAATTTTCGAAATAATTTGTCTCAGAAATGTCAAAAATCACACACAAAATGTAATGTTTTTCAGACGAAAAACTCAGAATGGTTAAGAGCTCAGTTCAAAATTGAAGTTAAAAAGCTTTCCGTTGAGCCAAGTACATCCTCAGTTGGACGCCCAAAAAAAAAAATTTGGAGACAAATCTGAACGTTCTAAAAGAAGAGATGCTGATGAACTCTGAAAATCAGTACATTACGAAAGGGAGCTATGTGTTCGAGCAGCAACAAAATGTGCTCGAAAGCAAAAGCACCTGGATTCTCAAAGAAACTCTAGCCAGCCCAAGGAGACCATCTAAATTGAGGTAAATATCAGAGAGTGCACTATGGGTAATTTATCCATATTTTTTGGCCAAAATTAATAACAGCCGGACAGAATTTAACCAAAATTGGATATGAACTATTTTATTAACTTTTAAATTTAGAATTTCTAAAAAGCGGTTTTATACGCATAATAAAAGATTTCTTGACATAATTTCAATTCAGTTTTTATTATCTTAAGGTTGGATCAAAATTTTTAAAATTTCTTTTTTTTTCTACTCAATTGGTATCGTATTAATTTTCTGAATTAATATCATCCAAAACCTTTGTGTAAATTTTGTCTGTTAACGTATTGACATCATCTGCGCACTCATCGTCTTCACTGGCGCTAATATCCTCAGTGTCGTCAAAGCTAATTGGAGTAACTTTTGGATTTGATAACGTATCAATCACTTCTTTAGGAATCTGAATGCGTTTTTTAGTATCCATTCGCCTTATTAGACATAGAGAAGAAACAAGTGGGTTGGGTGACATATCCATGGCTCTGTTAAAAATATCTGACATATTATTTTTGCGGCTACATTTTCTTTATAGTGAATATATTAACTCTTGCTCAATGCCAGTTATACGGGGAAAGAGGGAGTGATCTGCGAAAGCCCGGCGGGCAGTGTTACCATCATTCGTGCTGCCAAATCCTCCGGTTTTAGGCTTGTCTACGTGAAGAGACATTTTTTCCCAAAACAAGTCTTGAACTTTTTTTTCCAATACAGCCCTTCGTTCCTCTTCTTTTCTAACTTGTCACTTCTTTATATCGGACTTGTAGCCTTCGTGCAATATAAACTCAAAAAAACGAATCGAACAATGCAAAGGGCTTTATCCGTATATTAGGTGACCTTCTTTCGCATGAAATTTTTCACTCTCGAAGTTCGTGATGCTCATAAAGTCCTTTGGATTCGCTCCACATATAGTGCAAGTTTGACTTGATTTCGTGTTGGTTAAAACATTTAAAACTTTTCCGTCTATTAAGTTGAGCGATAATTTAAAACTTATTTTATTACTGAAGCTTTATTGGCCGACAAAACCTTATCGACTGAGGGGTTCGGTTATTCCAAAGAAGTCTTCCGAAAGTGTCGATTAGCCTTAAAAGAATGAGGGTGGTTGCAAACAAAGACAACTCCAAGTCGTTAGATTTACCTGGCTCGTCAAACCGCTGTTTATATAATGATTGGCCTCTACTGCCATCAAAGCCATAGCTTACAACTAGATCTGCCTTAAGAGCAACTTTGTATCCTTACAATTCTTTTGGCAGTGTGCGTTAGCAACATTTGAGGTGGAACTTTTGCATATTTTTCTGTTATCTCTATACCATCTGGTCTGCATTTTAACTTTGAAAGTGTAACGTCGTTGTAAAGCGGATAAATATCAAAATTTCTCAATTTATTTTCGCGTCTAATATTAAGATATTGCGCCTTTGTCAAGTTGTTTTCTATTATAAACGATAGTGCCTCTTCTGTGGTAAGTCTAATTGGCTTCTTCGTAGCACTCTCTGATATTTGCCTCAATTTAGATGATGACGTTGCAGCGTCAGCAATAGATTTCCAATGACACGCACATTTGTCTATAGCAAATAACATTGTCTGGCATATAATAAGTCACTAGTACTGGTGATTGTGTCAGTAGTGAGTCAGTACAGATTCATTAGTGATTTTACTCTCAGAATGGCAAGCTTCAACCTTTTTTTTAATTGAATTAAAAATTGTATACTTATTTTAAAATATTCCGGGACTGTTTTTCGAAAGTAATCCCATTTATGTTTGTTTTTAGTACGTTTTAGTGTTCTTCGCAAAAAAAATTTTTCCAGATATACAGAAATCCTTAATGTCTTTTTGTGTGGGAAGTGCCACCCCCACTTGTGCAATCCCGCCCACATTTTGTCAGATGTCATGTATTGATATTCTTGTAACTTATTTGGAAACTTGGGCTCCTGATGTTCTCCAGATATACATAAAAGAAATTAAAACAAAGCAACAGTGGGTAAAATTAAAGGCAGGCGTGGTGTTTTGTTCATATCTCATTCGTTTGTGGACCGATCAGGCTGAATTTCAATAGCATGAACTATATGTAACACCCCAGGAAAAACTTTTTGAATTTTGGTAATAGGTCGTAGTTATTTCATACGTTACCAGGTAAGTAGTTGTCATTACAATTGTCATTATTCTGAAAACATCAATAAGTACTTGCTAGTAATGACTTCAGTAAGTACTTTTCACTACTATTATTTTCAGTAATGAATATTTGCTTAATAACTACTTATCGATTGTCTGGTTTTCAGTACTGAATATTTACTTACTGGTAACTAGCTCCATAACTAATTATTATGTCTATTAACTAGCGCAAATTAAATAAAAACTAGTTATTGTTTGGCTTCTAGTAAGTATATTGTAAGTACTTACAATTCAACTTACTGGTAGTTAAATAATAACTAGATATTTTGTGACTTCTAGTAAGTATTGTAACTACTGAATTCTGTGGACAACTCGAACAAAAATAAGTAGTTATTCAGCCGAAAAATAAGTAGTGTTCATATGTCTCCAATGTTACTTGCTAACTTACCATGTAAGTAAAGTTTTTGCTGGGATAAATATATAACTTCATCATATTTAGGGTCTTCGGAAAATTCATTTCAACGGACAAACGGACAGGCATGGTTAAATCAACTTCGCTGCCCATAAGGACCAAGAATTTATACTTTATAGGGTCTATGATTAATATTGTAGAAATTACAAAATGAATGACAAACTTAAATTTACTCCATTACCTTCGGTTAATTCGTAAGATTATGTTTATTTGCTAAGAAATGGCAAATACAAAATTTCATGTTCACTTAAAAGCTATTACCATGCCTTACTATAAGCAAACAATCGTCGTCTCGCCTGCAATTGGTGCTATGTATTATTTAAAAAAATTTGGGTTTATTCGTAAATGAATCACTGCCCTGCATATGTAATTTCAAATGTTTATATATATATAAATATATATATTAATGAAGTAGATGTGGACCAAAAAATTATCAAATACTCCAGAAAAATAATAGTCACACCATAAAAAAAAAATAAAATTACTTTGTTATCGACATTGAAAAAAGTTTACTTTTCTGATACAGCGCAGTGATGCATTTACGAACGTACGCTTTTTTTTATTAATTTTGTTAGTCGCATGAGGCAGGCGAGATCAATACATCCATATATATTAAACTAGTTGAACTATATCCCTAGAAGGAAGTGAACTAGCAGCAAAGTACTCCCGTAATGGGTTCTTTAGTGGTAGAGAGTGGGTTTAGTTCTTACACTTTATATAAATGAGACCTATAACTTTTACATAAGGTTATTATTGGAGGTGGTTCATTTACACCTTACATCTACCCTTTGACAAGTCAAACACCTTAGCTCAACGAACGTATTTAGCGTAAGTTGATACAATAATAGTCCTTGGTACTATTGTATTAAAACGCCTTTTTGTTCTTAATGTACCAATAAAGTGATTATTCTAATTTCACTGGTCATGAGTTTTTCCTTTTTGTCCAAATTCTCTTTCCACAAATCCCAGAACTAGTTCTATTGGAAAAATTAATACACATTTTTTGCAGGAATACTCGTCAAGGATTATCCAACCTGGTGATGCAAAAGTCAACCAACTGCGTGACACCAAAAGCACTAGTTTGCAGCAAAAATCGTTTAAAAATATATATGGAATATAAAGATTTTAAAGCTAAGATTTTAAGACTAATATTTCGCTCAAAATATGGCGGTTATGCCAATATATTTAAACTTCGAAACGTTATGTCTAATTTAGAAAGAATAGCCCTCAAATGATTTGGAATAAAATAAAGAAAATTTCTGTCCTTAAAATTAATTTTTTAATAATTTGTAAATGTTTTGATCAAAAGCGGACAAATCGTTCTTAAGTTATGATGAAATGTTCTATCTAGATATGATAGAATGAATCTGTGAAGAGATAAGGATTCAGCACGCAAAGGTCAATTAAAATTACAAAAGATCTTGCTTTTTAAAATCACACGTGTGATTTTGTGGTGTTCTGAAAATCATTTCGTTTTTGTTTCTCGGTATGCCTTCGGCAATTGAAAATCACACCGAAACACACGAAAAACGAAACACAAAAATATAACAGGTGTGATTTTTAAAGGCTCATGTGATTTTAATAAAAGTCATCTTCAGAACAGGCCCTGTATGAACTTATATATAAACGTAGTAGAATTATTATAGCGGTATAAGGATTTTGACGCGAAAGCGATCATACCATATGAGTTAGGGAAAAATTGGCTTTAAGTACTATAGTATATATTATTCGGCTTTGCCGACTATATCGCTTTTACTTGTTTTCTTTTTGGAAAATGTTGCAAAAATTCAAAAATTACATTTGATTGGCAATTTCTTAATTAATTTTTGAAAATCATGTGAATTAAATTTGTTATTTATAAAATCGTTTTAACTTTAACAAAGAAAATTTCGGCATGCATGGATATTTTAGTAGAAAAACCAGTGATTCTTTTAATGAATCAATGAGACAAATTTGCATAATGCCAGAATTTTACTTTTAACGAAATATAAATTTTTTTTAGAAACAAATTTTAAATATTTTTCATTCTTATCCAAATTTTATTTTTCTATTATTTTTTTTTTCATTTCTAAAAACAGCAAAAAGAAAGTTTTTATCACCTTCTAAAACAAAAAAAAAACTTTGTCTTAACAGCTCGTAGCTTTTGCTGCAAACAACTACATCATCATTGTCGTGCCACAAAACGTTTTAAGAAAGAAAAATCCTCCTTTTACCAAACAGCACTGTAAAATGTTAGCTCTACAAATTTGCCAAGGGATTATAAATGAGTAAAATTTTTACAGCTTAAAGGATTATTTCGCGTTACTCATACTTACCACTTTTATTGTACCCTCCATTACTACGAGTGGTGAATGAGAGTATATTAAGTTTGTCACCTTGTGTGTAACGAACGCCCGCGTCTCCCTAGAGTATATACAAACATTGTGGGCCCAGCAATGAGCTTAAGTCGAATAAGCCATGTCCGTCTATCTGCTGTTCACACCTGCATCCGATCGTTTTAGCTGATATAAATCTATTTCTAATTCTTATAGGCAGTTTGCGTATGAAATTTAGCAAAATCAGGTTTGAAGCATAATAATTTGAACCTAGCATTGAATGTGGATGTTTATATTTTGAGCAGGGACCGAAAATAACAGTTATTTTGAAATTTTAAAACAAAAAAAGCATATAGAAGTAAATGCTGGCAAACTGATTCTAGTATACCATATTGATCCTCATGAAATTTTCTATGATAAAATATTATGATTTTTAAAGTTTTGATTTATATTTTTTCGGTCAAAAGTAACAGTTATTTTTTGATTTATATTTTTTTGGACAAAAGTAACAGTTATTTTTTGATTTTTATTTTTTTGAACAAAAATAACAGTTATTTAATGATTTTTATTTTTTTGAACAAAAATAACAATTATTTTTTGATTTTTATTTTTTCGAGCAAAAATAAAAGTTATTCTTTAAAGAAATGTACGTGTTATAATTATTGAGTTGTCTTTAAATATTTCTTTAAAAATGTGATCAACCTTGGGATATCTTATGCGCATTAAAATAAATATTTAAAGTCAACTAAATAATTATAACACGTACATTACTTTAAAGAATAACTTTTATTTTTGCTCGAAAAAATAAAAATCATAAAATAACTGTTATATGTGATCGAACAAATAAAAATCAAACAATAACACCTATTTTTGTTCAAAAAAATAAAAATCAAAAAATAACTGTTTTTTTGTTCAAAAAAATAAAAATAAAAAAATAACTGTTATCATCTGACTTTTTTGAAAAAAGGAATAACTGTTACGGTCCCTGATTTTGAGGCATAATTCGTGAAGTGGACATAAAAAAAAATATTCTGCCGATATTCCTTTAAATTTGACATAACTACAACTTTGCCAAATATTTTTTGTATGATGTTTATTTGTTAATTTATGGTTATCACCCCATAACCCAACAAATGAATTTCTGCAAAATATTTTTCTTGCATGTCCGCTGATGCCCTTTTAAAAGAATTGTTTTTAAAATGTTAAGCCAAGTTATACATATATTGTTTGATCTTAAAAAAAAAAACAAATTCATCTGCATACTTGGAAATGAACAATTTTAATTAAAATTTTTCTAACTTCGTAATAGTATTTTCCTTTATGTTTTCCCCGAAAATTAGCCTAGGGTGTGCCATTTTTTTTTTTTTTTTTTTTTTTTGATAATGTTTGTTTGTCGAGTTATGGAGTGCTGAAGTGTTGTCGTTGTTAAAATTATTATTTCGAACTCGAAAGAAAAAAGTTGGGGCAAGTGATTCTTATACGAAATCGTTTGATCTCTCCAAAAAAAAAAAAAAAAAATTATCCGAAAAACGGGGAAAAAACAAATTTAATTTAAAAAATTTTCTAACCGACATACTGTTTAAGTTTGAGAATGGGATCTCCATGAATTCAAAAGCTTAAGTTTGAGAATGGGATCTCCATAAGTTCAAAAGTTATGCTAATTAATATGCATTGGCCATGGGAGAGTGATGTATGGAGTTTCTTAGTAAGAGGATTTGGTTACGTTAGACCCATAGTTTTATGAGGTTTCATTGGAAAATTTTACTATATAACTTTTTTTCCAATTCTAATACTGCAAAGCTCTACGCTCTGCAGGAGACAAGAGTCTCTGGTGGGAATCGAACCCGCAACCCCCGCACTGATAGACTAACTCGCTACAAACTAGCCTACCGGGGCGCCCAAGGATACAATAAGCTAATTTCGGTAAAAAAAAATATTGGTTCTAAGTTGGCAAAGGTTTATTGAAATTGCTACTTCCGGTTTCAAAGCACGACAACCATGGATATTTATTTAGTATTATGAGTATACTCTAGGCAAATTTCGTATTAAAAAAAATAAAGATAGAATAATTGGTATAAGTTAGAAAAATTGGAATTCAAAATGATCCCTTCCGGTTTTGCAGTGCGTTATGCGCCCCATACACGGTTCAATTCAGTTGTCAACTGAGTCTTTCAACTGAATTGATACTTGGCCACACACTTCTTCAACTGAATTGAAAGATTTTTATTCAACTGTCAAATTTAGATTTTTGTTTACATAAAGTTTGACAGCTGATCAAGAGACTTGAGCACACACTGTACAATCGAATTGAAAGACTTAGTAGTCAACTTGAAAAAATCAAAATCTTTTGATTTTTCTTCAACCAACTCAACAACTGTCAAACTAATCAACTGACAAGGCCATACACGCTTTGATTTGGACAACAACCGACTCAGTTGACAATTGAATTGAATCGTGTATGGTCTGCTTTACACATGTTGAACTTTACATAGCTCTTAAATTTATAGAGATCCTATTCTGAAATTGTTATAGTATAATAAGCACAACCTTTGGTAAAAAAAATAAGGGAAAAAATTTCGGTTAGAAAATTTTTTTAAATTAAATTGGTTATTTCCCGTTTTGCCGATAATTTAATTTTTTTGGAGAGATCAAACGATTTCGTATAAGAATCACTTGCCCTAACTTTTTTCTTTCGAGTTCGAAATAATAATTTTAACAACGACAGCACTTTAGCACTCCATAACTCGACAAACAAACATTATCAAAAAAAAAATTGGCACACACACTCATATCTAGTAGAGGTACAATTATGCCGAATATACAGGAATTTCGGCAAAGGAACTATGTCTTAAAATATAAATATCCATTTTCAAGGTTATTTGGCTCACATTTGTGTCCAAAACAATTATGCTTCAAAACTGATTGTGCTTAGTTTCATACTGCCTATAAGAATTAGAAATATATTCACAGCTTGAAGAATAATTATAATGGCCCCTTTTGTTTACTTGGTATTTACAATTTAAAACCAATATTCTCCCTCATTATGGTTCGTTGTTGTAGAAGAAATCGTGTCGTTTTTAATAAATGACATAATAAGCACGACAGACTTTTTATGTGTCTGACAATGCCGTTATCGCAAAATTTGGTGCCCCGGTACGCTAGCTGGTAGAGAGCTAGTCGATCAGTACTGGGGTTGCGGGTTCGATTCCCGCCAGAGACTCCTGTCTCCTGCAGACAAGCGAAAAGCTTCGCGAGATTTAGTGTAGGAATAAAAAAAAAATAAAATAAAAAAAGTTTCAAATAATGCTGATTGTTAACTTTTTTTTTAATTATATCTGAATAATTAGAATCTGGGAATTTTAGTTCTCATGTTGAATAGCATTGGTATTATAGATCTTCATATTAATTCGAACATGTATTCTAAGTAAAATAACAATAAATAGAGCTTTCGTACTTTAATAGTTTTATTATAATATTGAGGGAATAATACTATTAAAGTATGAAAGCTTTATAAATTGTAATTTGACTTGGAATACATATTCGAATTAACATGAAAATTTTTAATTATATATCCACAAAAGAAAAATTCAAATAGATTTTAATCACCAATTTTTTTAAACAATTTGTTGATTTTGCACCTTTCACAAAAATGATTATATTGATTACTTTAAATTGCCAAAACTGAACAGTGAAAAATTTCATATGTATTTATATTAACCTGGCAAATTATCAAACAACTACAATAAAATTGGTGGCGAAATTAATTTCTTTTTATGAAATTTTCCATCCATCCGACTAATTTGGGGTACAAGTTACCATGAATCCCATATAGAGCACAATCGCAGTAATCACCCCCGTACCTAAACCAAAACAAATTCTGATGTTGTAAATAAAGTTTGGTTTAATTTAGTTTCATTAGACTATAAATCACAGTTTTTAATGCCCACTGTCGAGAAACCCTTTTTAACTCCTGAGACCGTAATAAATACTTTTATATCACATGATTTCAAATTTAGTGCTCTTAAAATCACACGTGTAATTTTCTGGTGTTCTGAAAATCACACCATTTTTGTGTTTTTCGGTGTGCTTTCGGCAATTAAAAATCACACTGAAAAACACAAAAAAGGGAACGCCACCATATCACACGTGTAATTTTAAAAGACACATGTGATTTTAAAACAAGTGATTTTCAGAACAGGTCTGTATACAGTGTGACCATCTTGGCATTCTTGCAGCTAAATTAAGCATTAAACATTTTTATTTAGCTGCAAAATGTTAATTTAGCACTTGGCATTTTATTAAGCATTTTTAAAAAATGATTTTAGCTTTTTAGTATTATTAATTTTAAATATTTGTACGAATAATTTTATTTATTTAAACTGTTTTTTTTTTAATAATTACAATAAATTTTGGCTTAAAAAAGTTACACCAAAAATGAGATTTCGTATGAAAAAGGATAATTCTTATCTTAAGAAACATCTTGTAAAAAAAATAAAATATTTAGGGAATACCATAAATGCCCTCATCCTGATGATTGTAAAAATTATTTTGCAATTGATATAACGATAATAGTACAGAGAAATTTCACTTTGTATTTAGATAAAAATTCAATAGTGTAAATGTAAGAAACATTTCATTGCTCTAAACTGCTGAAAAAATTATAATTTTAAAACTTGAACTTTTCTTAAGCTATAAGAAATAAAATAATCTAAAAAATGTTGTACAGCATAGACATTTCGTTTAAAATTTACACGTATGAGAGGTTTGCGCGCCCCCTTAATTTAAAATTTAATCTCAACTATCTGTGCTAAATATTGTTATGTAACTGATGTTTTACCAAGATCTACCCACTTGTTTAAATATAAACATTTATTTCGATTTCGTTAAAAAATAAGTCACTAAAATGTATTTAGTTTCGAATAAAATCCATACTGGTAAGACATTTTTAACAAAATTCTTGAAAATTTTTTTTAGCATATTTCGCATTTTTGGAAATAATTTTTAGCATTTTTGGCCGTGTCTAATGCCTGATTTAGCTGTAAAAATTTTTAAGATCTGGTCACACTGCCTGTATAGTATTTTTTATGAAGACTGGTACACTCTTGAAAAATGCTAATTCTTAATAGAGGGCTTTGACGATTCGGCACAGCTGAATATCGCAATTTTTACTTGTGTATATGTATTATATATTTTGTATGTACCACCATCTCCATTTATTCCCCCTGGTACTTTTGCACATTTATTATTTGTCTGTCTGTAAGTTTGTCCCTATGTCAGTACATTCTTTTCAATGGCTGGCTGTCTGTCTATTTGTCTGGTAAAGTGCAAATGGGTATTATTTGAGGAAATATAATGTTGAATATTTTTTTTTTCTAGAAAAACAAAGATTATTTCTTATGCATTGTTTTATTTGGCTAAAAGTTTTCGTTTTTTGCATTTTTCCTTGATTTTATAAATTTAAAGGGTGGTACAGATGCGTGCATACATTATGCTTGATTGGCTTTATTAGCAGGAGCAAAAGATTGAATATGAAAATATTTTAAAATGTTTTCTTATTCTAAAGTTTTCTTCGTTTTTTGTGGAGAGAGTGGTAAAAAAAACAACAAAAGTAAATAAAGTAAATGTGAAAAATAAATGAAAATTTTATAAATTATTTGTTTCTTTTTGGGCTTTGAATATTTTTATTAAGTAATTTAGAAATTCTTGTAATAATTATTTTAATAATCAGCAACATTTTTAACCCTGCATGCTGAAGGTTATTTTGTATACGTTATAACTAGTGCCCCAAATATAAGTTCTGGGGAACGGGTAGTGCTCCTAATCCATAAATGTTACTGGACAAGTAAAGTACTGTAACCAAAGTTTTCTGGCTAGATCTTTTTTCATCTAGCCATAAAATAATAGCTAGATTTTATCAGGCAATAAGATCTAGCCATTTTTTTTTCTTCATAGCCATTTTTTCATTTTGGTTACTTTTGTTTATGCCAATTTTTTGGCATTTTCTCATTAAATGTGCTGTTATAACTTTCATGTTGATATACATTTCATACTTAAAAATGAAACAATATCATTAACCGTAAAAGACAGCTACAGAACCCCATAGCTAAGTATTACTGGATATGAATATGTCAGTGGGCTCCCGCAAAACTTGCCCAAAAAACTTCCTACTTCTTATACAACCATGATAATTTTAATTCGGGAGTCCGAATCAAGTGTCGATGATAATCAGGACATAGACATATAGTCTTTATTAGGGTATTCATTCGGTTAACCGTTAATCGGTAAACTGATTAATAACTACCCGATTAACTGATCGGTTAATTTAAAATTGCCTTTTTTCGATTAACCCGGTTAATTTCAGTCGATTAACCGATGATATTTTGTGCTTTTAATAATTTGTTTCGTCTTATTTACAAAAGGTTGTGTTTAGAAAACATTTTTTCATACAAACGAACAAGGTATTCAGTGATCTTCATTTTAAATAAGTGTTTGCTGCCAACAATTTCTTGTTTCAAGTACTTCTTATAAGTATGCGTTCAGTTATTGGTTTCTTTTCATATCTAAGAAGTGTTAAATATTTTAAAAAAAATTAAAACTAGGCTGTAATGAAATAATGGAAGATTTTACATGTTTTGAAAAGGACTGAGAGATTAGATATTCTGTATTATGGGTTGCTTTTGATTTCTTCAACATCCAAACTTGAGAAAATAAACGCTTGAATCCTTAACATTTAAACAAAATAATTTGTATAAAAGATTATTTTATAAGATCTTCTTCAACTATTGAAATGACTAATAAGATGATCTTACAGTTGAAATTTTAATTAATACATAATTAATTAAAAAATATGTATCACATATTTATGAATTATTCTTTTGTTTGTTGGTTTTTGTTGAAGAATTGTTATGTTTGTTTTATTATTGATATTTGTTTTTACTAATAAACTCCAAATAATAAATAATTTATGCAATTTTAAGTATTGAAATTACTTGATTTATAAAAAAAATTATTAATCGGTTAACCGATCAAAAACAATATTAACCGATTATTAACCGATTAAACCAAAACCTCGGTCAATTAATCGAGCGATTAACCGATTAAAGCCAAAGCCCGATTAAATGAATGCCCTAGTATTTATTAAAAGACATTGCAAGGCCTTATAATAACTCTCCTGATAAGTTAAATATTCAACTACACTAGTACCAATCGTCTGCAAAATCTCCAAAAAGAAATTTAGTGAAAAATAAGACAAACCCATTCTAATATTCCTCGTACATAGCAGTTGCCTTAAGTTCCAAAAAGAGAGCAAGATCATTAAATAAATCAAGGGCAGATGAAAACGATTTTTTTTAAATAGGTTTTTTGACTAAGGTAAGCTGCTGTACAAAACTTCATTGATATATATGTATATATAGTCAAGATCGCTGTGGGCATAAATGGGAAAATTGATAAATATATTATTCCTGGGCTATATAATGCGGTTCTTAATAATATTAAAAATCTAGCTATTTTTAGCTATTTTTGGTTTCACTTCTAGCCTTTTTTTTGAACTGTCGAGTTGGCAACCTTGACTGTTACTTAGGTTGGGTTCACATTATGCAAGTTTTCTTTCAGAAAGTCTGAGTTTATGATGAGAGGGGAGAGACGAATAGTCTGTTCTCTTTCCTTCTCACCAATAAACTCAGACTTTCTGAAAGAAAACTTTGATAGTGTGATCCCAGTCTTATTGTATATAAACACAAAAATGATTTATGTTTGTTTTTTTTTTTTTTTTATTTATAAATAAATTATTTACTCTTCTTAATCAATCAAATCAGAGAAAAATTACAACATTAAGCATGTAGCGTTAAATAATAATTCAAATCAGAGAAAAAGTTACAACATAAAGCTTGCAGTGTTAAATAATAATTTGAAAAAAGTGGTTTTTAAGAAATTAATTTTTTAATAGTGATTGAACTGGCATATGGCTATCATATGTGCCAATCCATTATGAATATTTGTATTACGCTTAGTTTTTTTATCTTAAGATGATAAAACCTAAAATTATGGCTTTGTTCGGGAACAATGCCGTCCAAGTTTTATGTGTTCAGTTATAAGGATAACATTTTTGTTTTTAAGCTTTGTAGAAAGATTTAAGACTTGCGAAGATTTTCGAAAAAGTACTATATATGACGCTTTTGGTGTTGGTATTTGCCTGCGGAAAAGTTGCAATAAGCGCTTCTGGATGTAAGGACATGAGTGCCAATTTGCCGGACTTCAGGAATATAGAATTTTTCTACCCGCACCATAATGCGTTTGTAATGATGTGTGTTACACTCAAAAATATGGTTTCTTGACACATCTTTAAGAATACCACCCATCATCTCAGAATTCTTTTCTTTAACGATTTAACGATATCCATCTCTCCGCCCGATTGGCCAGCTGGATGCCATGTAAGCTTGGTGCGTAAAGTACAAGTCGTATTTTTAAAGAAAATTTGATAAAATTTGGCACATATACATAAATTAATTGTGACAAGGACAAAGCCTACTTATATAGTATACAACTAGTATGCCGACTTTTTGACAAGTACCTAACTCAAATGTGAAGAACTTAGACGATGTTTGTATTAGTAAGATTTTTTATAAATGTATTGGTGTTCAAAACTATTTTCACCGCTAAACATAGTTGCATAAAATCGTATAGAACGTGGCAAAACCAATTTCTGAAATTAAATTTTCTTAATTCGAAACATTTTCAATTTATTTAATGCTGTCTGCATTTATACCGCCTAAGTTATAAAAAATAAAACAGGTTAATAAAGGGTTTATGAAACGGATTTTCATACAAAAGACTTAGGCCCATAAACTTTAAAAAATAATGTTTGCTTAATTTTTATTCTGCAATATCGGAAAATATTTAAATAATTTTAGATTTCAAATATTTTTTCATACCACAAAATACTAATCTGCTGGCTTTAATAATATTAACAATAAAAAAAAATTAGTGTCACAAAAATATATTTAAAAATTTTGAGTTTGTGAAAAATAAACACATTTTGCAAAAGAAAATAACCAAAATGTATTTGAAAAAGTTATTAATTATGTGTTTGTGTCATAAAATTAAGCAAAAATTTTTATATTGTAAAAAATTTTAAATAGAAAAATTACAAATTTTGTTTTTTTTTTTTGTTGTGTTTATGTGTGTTGAATTCACACAGAACGTAAATGTGTGAGGGGTGAACTAAGAAATTGAGAACGCTCTATCCATTTGGCGTACTACACCATTTTTCATTGAAATTGAGAAAATTCCAAATGAAAATGAGAATTTCAATTTGAAATTGAGAAAATTCCAAATGACAATGAGAATTTAAATTTGAAATTGAGAAAATTCCAATTGAAATTGAGAATATCAATTTGAAATTGAGAAAACCAATTGAAATTGAGAATAATAATTTGAAATTTAGAAAATTCCAAATGAAATTGGGAAATTTCAATTTGAAATTGAGTAAATTCCAAATGAAATTGAGAAATTTTAATTTTAAATATATAAAACTGAATCATATGATTTTTATTACATTCATACAACAAACATAAGGATGAAAAAATGAAAATAAATACAAATCGCAGTATTATTGACCAACAGGCCTATCTTCCAGATACAGAGCTGATTGATGAAACGTTGTAGTATGTTGTATTGCTCTACTGCAATCTCCAGTAGTTATATATGTCTTTGAAGCCTTAATTACATCTTCTAAAAAGGCAAGCCTTTGTTCTCCTACATTGGGGGGAATAACGTTCAGCACATTCATCTTTGTTTTCGCCATACTTTTTATTTTTGACCAAATAATTTCAATGGGGTTAAGCATCGGTGAATAAGGGCTCAATCGCAGGAGTGTAGCTGGAGAGTATGGTGAAAGCAAAGCTGAATGTACCAAACGTTATTCTCCCAATTTAGTAGAAGAGCAGAGACTTGACTTTTTAGAAGAGGTGATTAAGGCTTTTAAGACATGTACAACTACTGCAAATTGCAGTACATAGTACGTCATACAACATACTACAACGTTTTACCAATCTGCTCTGGATCTGGAAGATATGCCTGTTGGTCAATAATACTGCGATTTGTATTTATTTTCATTTTTTCCATCATTATATTTGTTATGTACGTTCGTTGTATGAATATTAAAAAATTATATAATTCAATTTAATAAATTAAAATTTCTCAATATCATTTGGAATTTTCTCAATTTCATCTGAAATTTTCTCAATTTCAATGAACAATGGTGTAGTTGTATACTATGCCTACTGAGAATAGTGAAATCGGTCTATAATTTTACATAGCTCATATACAAACTGTTTTCCATAATATAATTTTTGGGCCGGTAAGCCATCAGCACAAACGCAAAACACCCTTTTCACTTATAGTGGTTTAGGTTATTCTATACGCTTGAAAAATGGGCATTCACTTCCTTGCATATCAAGTCTTATTTGCGATTGTATCGAAAGCTCAAAAAGCCAAATTTTACAAGAGAGTGCTTTTATAATATTATTCTTGAACAGTAAATTAAGCAAAGGGAAATATGCACTGGACTTTCTCACCGCAACGGTACAAATTGTAACGATGTTGTAACTAGTACTTATTTATAACCTATTTGCAACAAAGAAAAAAAAACATTTTTATAAATTGTGGCTTACGATATGATCGGCAATAAAGCTCGATATGTTGGTATGGGTGTAAGAGCCAACACCTTATCTTGTTCACATTAGAGCCGTTCATAATTTTTTGTAAATGTTTGTTCCCATGTCTATTTTTCTATTAATAAAAGCCTCTTTTTTATGTATATACAGTGTATCAATTTAGTAACCGGACAGTTGTCTATTTTTTAATTAATTCGTTTTTAAATGTAAACAGATTTTTGTACAAACAGAAAAACTTTTTTAATTTCTTAAATCATCTATATATTGTATATTTCACTGGTATTAACACCATAATAATATACGCAAACAATTTTATAAGCAAAAAACTGAAGTCTGGCAAAATAAAACATCAAATTAATAATCGGACATGTGGCAACTACCATGCTTAAATGTCATTTTATACCGGAATTCCCCGAACAAATTTAGTTGGGAATTAACTGAAATTGTAAAAAAGCGTTACAGGGAGTTTTTTGCAAAAGAAAATTTTTGACTCTGTGACAAAAAAAAATGCGAAAAACGCGATATGAGCAGCAAACGTGTTCAAACATCGATAGAAGTTAGAGCGTTGATAATAAAACATTATCAAATCGGTATGTCTGTACGTGAAATTGGAGATGCTGTTTAAAGAAGCCATTCTACGGTTCACGATATTATAATTCGCTTCAAAACTAGCACTGCGTAAACACATTTTCATGGCAGATTAGAAGCTGTACGTAAGAGCAAAGGAATGCCCACAAAGTATTAGATTGGCCAAAATATTAAATGCACCTACCATATTAAAAAGTGTCCGTTTATTAATTTGATCCATATTTTTAACTTAATATGATTTTGTTGTTGTTTCTCTTAGAATTGAGATTTTTTTTTTAAATATTGTTATCGTTTTTATTAGCCAAAAATAAATTAGTGAATTAGATTAATAAATTTTTTTAGGTAATTGAAAAAATCTTGTGTATTTACTCCACATTATTATAACTCGTTGTTGTCCGGTTATTAAATTGAGCCACTGTATGTACATACATACATATGTATGCATATATATTTAGTATATGACTGCATTAGAAACACCCGACTTACGCTTACCTGTACATCTGTCCCATAAAATACTCTTATTTATTGTTTTTAAAGCCTACCGTCATCAGCATAAGATTATTTCTTCAAAAAGAAAAATAGTTCAAATTTACGAACTTTCTAACAAAAAATCCCAAAATTTTTATTCTGTTATTCAGGATATTTTTATTCTCTTCAATTTGTCATTTAAGGTCAGGGTAGGAGGTTTTAGGTTTTCAAAAACTTTTCACTTAAATAAATCAAATGCAAACTTTATTTCCTAAAACATTCCAAAACAGTAACAATGAAAATATGTGTAAATTTCCCAAGACAAATGTTTGATAATTTGAATGTGTTTAAAGAAGTGACAACTTTTTTTTGTATCATCTATTATTGCCATACTCAATCCCAAATCCTCTTTCAGGGTTCATATGCGAAACCACAAAGAAAAAAGAATAAAAAAAAAAATAATGCAATAAATAAAAGTGAGAAAAAAACGACAGTAATGAAACAAAACTCCATTTGAAATCCTAATCTAAATTCTTAGCTGCTGTGCGCTTTGCAGGAAAATAGGAAGCAAAAGGAAGGAAATGAGTAGGGGCAACAACGGAAGTAAAACATATTTTATATATTGTAGAAGTCTTTGTGTGAAACACAATCACTGTGAAAAATGATGTTAACGCCAATTTCAGGTATGTCATTTATCAACATTTCTGTATTATTTTGGGGTTTCTCAAAAATTATGTGATATTTGAATGTGTTTTTTTTTTTGCAAATGATTGTTGGGGCTATAAATAAATTGATTTAAATTTAGGTAAAAGTTTTTTTGGTTATCTTGAGGTGTGACATTAGATTTTCAAATTATTAAAGTTTTGTTAAAAAAAAGAATATATTTTAGATTTCTTTTATATTAATCTCTCTTTATTAAAAAGAATTTACTTTATAAAACAATAATAATTTAAAAATCAAATTTCCGTCATTTTATTATTGATTTGGCGAATTTAAAACTTTAAAAAAAATTTTATTTAATGTGAAATTTCTATTTCTATTAAAAAGCTTTTTGTCACGAAATTATTTAGATATTAAAGTTTCATAACAAATAAACTAATAATAAATTAAAAAAAGTGGTCTTAAATTAAAGATAAACCTTCTTCAGTTTCCGTTGAATACAGAATGTTTATAATTCACACATCGCATATATTTAAAAAATGATTTCAAGGTTTTCGAGAGAGGATACGAAGTTTGCACTATTTGATATCAATTTGGATATCAAATTAAACTTTAAAATAGCTTCAATTGACTTAATCTGTTTGTCTACACATTTTAATTGTAATAACATATCGTATCTTATTAACATCCTTTAAAGGAAGTTTTCTTATTATCGTATTTGCCGATTTCTAAGAAGAAAATAAATTTTGGCGTGCAGTTATCATTTTGTAGAACTTGAACTAAAAGCTGTATAAAAGTTTAATATAAAAACTCTTCTTTTTCCGCGCCCATTTTTGAAAAAAATCATATATTTACACACCCGTAAATTAAAAAGTTTAATTAACAAAAGTTCATGTAGAGAATGATTGTTAAAGAGGGTGCAAAATTAGACATGGTCTGGGCTTAAGAAAATTGTTGTCTATATTTACATTTTATAAAGTATTTTGCCTTGTTGATTGAGATTGTACTTGCATCACCAGTTTAAAAATTATTTTTAATAAACGTTATTTTTTTTTTTTTTTTTTTTTTTTTTTTCAAAAAGTAGCTGCAGTACGAAATTTTACTTTTTTTATCCCAACGATTACAAATTTTATAAATCTTTTCTTCTAATTATAGTTAAAATAAACCTTTTAAAACGTTGAGTCTGTAGACTGCTTATTTTCCTCTTTTGTATGTTTCTTAAGCCGGTAAATAAAATTCCCCTTTAACCCATTATGTTCCATAATACGCTACTATACTCAAATGTACTTTATGTGTTTGCTACCTGAATGCTAAAGATGCTTACAAAAAGTACCAAAAGTACGTACATTTGCTCTGTGTTGCTCTTTTAAGTTAAATATTTTCAAATATATACCCTAGTAATCTTGTAGTCTAAATGGTGTTAACCCTGAAAGGTAAAAAATCAACAAAAAAAATTTTTAGTTAAGCACTTTAAAAAAAATAAAATTAAATAAAGCATAAAATATAAAATGTTTTCTTCTCTTTCAAAATTTGATACGAATTTTTACTAATTTTTGTGTTTTAAGATTTTTTTTAAAGCTTTCGTCATCATCTAACGTTGTTGAAAAAATGAGCGTAATTTGAATACACACAAAAAAGTTATATGATAAAGTGTAAATGGGCTACGTCGATTCGAAGAACAGTAACCATCTAGGGTTAAATAAAATATAACCGAAATTCCATGTTTTACCCACTTTTATTCTCTAAGAGACCGATTTTCAAAATTTACTTCTTTTTTGTGACATGAAATTAAATAAAAAAAAACAAAAGATAAATGGTTCCAATTTTGGCCTTTTTCTATCATCTCACTTAATCCGGCTTTTGCTTTAATCGGTTAATCGCTCGATTAATTAACTGAGGCTTTAGCTTAATTTCTTTTTATAAATAAAGAAATTTCAATACATAAAAATGCATACATGATTTATGCTCAGGAGTTTATTGGTAAAAAACAATAACATAACACAGATAACAATTCTAGAACTAAAACAAGCAAATAAAAAAAAATCATAAATATGTTAATATTTTTTAATTAATGGATATCATGTATTAATTAAAAAAATAAGCAGTGAGATCATTTTACTACTAATTTCAATAGATTAAGAAGAGCTTTTTAAATAATCTTTTAAACAAATAATTTGGTTTAAATGTTTAGGATTTAAGTGATTCTTTTCTTTAGTTTTGATAAAATTTGACTTGGAAAAATTTCTTTCATTTATTGTAGATATGGAGAAATCAAAAGCAACCCATAACACAGAATACCTAATTTCTCAGTCCTTTTCCTGGATTTCTCTACACATATAAAATCTTCCATTATGCCATTAGAGTCCTGTTTTTTTTTTTTTTTGTTAACACTTCTAATTGTTCCGGTTAATTCTGTTTAAAGATTGATATGAACAGATATAAGACGAAACGAATAACTAAACACATACATATAAAAAGTACGTGAAACAAAATGTGACCTATAATAATATCGCTAGAATATTCTCTCAGGATAACAAATTTCGTTAACATCAATTTAGCCGCTTAGGCGAAGTGTTCCAAATATTTACCCACACCCAGAGAAAAAATATGTTTAAATTTGGTCAAATCCAACAAAACTATTTTTAAAGAGAATTGCAAACATATTATGTTTAAAGTTAACCATACTATTGTCACCGACAAACATATTATTGTTAAATTAGTCCTCCATCAAGAAGGAACAACCATATTATGGTTGCCTCCGAACATCTTTTGGTTAGTAATAACTAAAATATGTTTAAAATTTATAATAGCATGGTTGATTTTCAACCAAAGCATGTTGCTCTTAGAAAAGAGGAAAATACTATTGTTAATTTAAAAACAAATTATTGTCATATTTAACCATAACATGTTTAGATGCAACCATAATATGGTTGTGGCTTCTTGATGGAGGACTAATTTAACAATTATATGTTTGTCGGTGACAATAATATGGTTAAATTTAAACATAATATGTTTAAAATTTTGTCTAAAAATAGTTTTGTTGGAGGTGACCATATCTAAACATATTTTTTCTCTGCGTGCAGATGCACACCAAAATGGTATGTTCATTAAAATTCCTATAACTCATAAACCAATGCATATAAAAATTCCGTATAGACATATAAATAGACGCAATAACTTCACCTTTCGCAGGAGAGAGAAACAAAAACGGCTTACGCATTAACGAGAACGTAAGTAAATTACACAATGCAACTTATTTTTATATAAAGGATGATTCATCGTGAGGTTTAATTTATTATGTAGAATATAAAACATACATTTGAAAGTGAAACAAAAATCTTTATTATTGGTTAAAAGAACAACTTATGGCATCTACTGTTTGAAAATCATGTAAATGTTGACAATAACTACGTATGAGTTCATCCTTTCTAAGAAGCATTTATTAGATACAACGAAAAAAAAATATTTGAATAGAATAGCAATGTCAATCGATCTGTATAAGGTGAGAGTTCCCATTTAAGGCCTTCAACTAAAAATAACTAAAATAGAGAAGGCCAATATTTACACGATAATTGGATCTTCGCTCCGGAACATCCCAGTCTATGTTGGTAACAGCTCTATCAGCCAAAAGTTTTTTTCTCCAGGGAAGAACTTTGGATAACACCAAATCTATTACAACAGCAACAGTTATACTTTGGAATTAAATGTACTCACGCCACCAATAATTTGTACTTTAAGTTCTTGAGTGTAGTTCTATTAATAACACAAGAGTCTACTACTATTAATAACACAAGGGAACAAAATTTTACTTTTTTGTGCGCCCTGGAACTCTATTGCATGTTTTTACTAATTCGACGTCGCTGATTTCAAATCTAGTCTACATTTTTTTCTGTCAGCTCGACTTTTAGAAGTATATCGTTATTTCCAAAAAAAATTCTAAACTAAGCAACAATATTATCTTTAAGTCGTGCTTATATTGTTTTTAAATTTGCCCAGTAGTTTCAGAGATATCGTTGAAGGTTTGAAAAAAACTAACAAAATTTGTTAAAAAAAAAAGAAATTTTTTGTTCTTTAAAAATTCATAAAAAATAAAAACGAGAGGGAAATCAGAGTTTTTGTGTAAAAATATTTAGTTAAACAGTTTTGATGAGCTTCATTTCATTGCAATCGGTGCACAACTTTTGATTTTGCTCACAATATAAAATTCCAGTCACCAAAAAAAAGCTAAATTTTGTCGCAACACACACATTGAAAAATGGTTTTTTATGGAAAGTTATTTTCAAGTTATTGCAATATATGTAGTGAAAGTGCTTAATTTTGGACATAACGGTATATCTCGAAAACTCGAGCTGACAGAGAAATATGGAAATAAGATTTGAAATCAGCGACCTCAAATTAGTAAAAATTTGCAATAAAGTTCCACGCTGCAAAATGACTGTTCCCCAGCGTAATTATTAAAATTAAATACTTTTTTTATGGTAGGTTACACAGAAACATTCTCCCAAATTTTACCTATTTAAGCATTATTCAAACATAAAATCAGTTTTAATGAAAAATTTAATCAAGTGAATTAAACGTTTAATCAAGTTAATAAAACATTTAATTAATATTATTAATTTGTGAAGTGATGCAAATTTAATTAATTTTTTAATTAATATCACAAGTTTTTTTATTGAAATCAATTTTTAATTTTTTTCTGTGTAGGTTCATTGTGCAGCCATCGAGAAGACAGCTCACTTGTGTCCCTCAGTGGTAATATCCAGTACCAATGTAATATAGAGCAGGTATTCAATAGGAGGCACTGCAGAATTAAACCAATTCGTCTTCCTAGTTAAGAAGAAGCAACCTTTGCTCTATCTTAAATACAAGACAAATATTTGTTTCCCCAACCACATTTGCCTAATGTCCTGAATTCCCGTACATTGACACAGAAAATAAAACAAAAAATTTTCTCTTCCTTCTCGTCATGGCAACCACTACATTAGTTATTGAATTTTAGACCCATTACCCTCGCATGAGCCCTTGCCGGCCAGCACCCAGTTATCACCGTGATCACTGTCCTAATATGTTCCCTTTTGAATTTCAGTAGGGAGCATGGGGTTCGTTAATCATAGCCAGGCTACAATGCCCAGGATACGGAGAAGGTAGATTCACGAATCCACCCCTACTGTGCAAGTTTATAAGACTCGCGCTGAATAATTGAATTTCATTAAGCTATTTGAAAGCCAACGAATTTATCTATAAATTTATCATCTAGACGACCACCTCGCTTGGCAAGCTCATATCACATATCTGGTTACCTCGGCAGTGCCCTGGTAACAATATTAGCGCTACTTTTGAATGATTCGCAACCTCATTCAAAAACGTCCGATATCCTTCAGGTAACTTCGATAGCGTATAGACACCCGCTAGGGATGCAATGGCAGCCCTGCTATCAGTTAACCGCCCGCCTTATAGCAGAGATGTTCGCCTACAGGATAGTACAATCTTCCTGAATTTTGAATATTTTAAACTTTACACTACACAGGAAGTCTTAATATAAGAAAAGCAGAATAATGCAATACAAAAGTAATATAAATTCTTATTTATGCGGTGACACATGTTTATGTAGCTTCTAAGACTTTTTTCTTTTTATTTGAAAATCACTTAATTTACTCGTATTTAGTAATCTTCATAAACTAAAATATTTAAAATATTTCTATAGAGCATTACAAAGCAAGTTCCGAATAAAAAGAAATCTTTTAGTTTTCTAAAACTCTTATGAAATGACTGAATAAATGTTACGTGCGGATTCAATTCATTCCTACTTTTTTTAATCAAATCAAGAATTTAATTTTAATTTAAATAAAATCTGCCAAAAATAAAATGGAAAACATTTTACATTGTATTATAAAAAAAACAAAAAAGCAAAACTTTAAATTAAATTTATCAATTGGGAATTCCAAAAGTTAGGAGCAACATTTTTGTTAATCTTTATGACAAAGAAACATACTTATTGTTCGTAAAAAAAAAGTTTAAAAAGTCTAACAAATAAAAAAAATTTTAAAAATTCTGACCTAGTTCTTATTCTATCATGAGATGGAGGTGGAAAAGCTGCACAATCTTTAGAAACCATAACGATGTAACTGCTTTTATACACTACTTGGTATGCAGTTAGTGTTTTCTTCAACATCACAAGGGATGTTTATATCTTGTATCCTATAATGCCATCTAAAATAACAGATACATTCTTAAGATATAAAAAAATATTTGCAAATAAATTCTTTTTTTTTCGTATTGCCAAAACAGAAATTACATTTTAATAACAAGATTTGCTGGCATATTTATTTTTTTTATATAATTTTATTATTAAGATTTTGGTAAATCCAATTGATGACAATGGGGATTTTCTTTTATTCTTTTTTGGTTGTTCAAATGTGTTCAAATGTTTTTATGTAAGTGTACCAGCATAGACATACACACTTACGAATATTCTAATGCCAATTGATCTGGGTAGCATATGTTTCAATAGGCCATAAAATATTATTGTGTTAACAAAAAAAAGATTGTTTAAGAATAAATATTTTTTTTTTATATTTGTTTAAAGATTGTATTGAAAAACTAGGGAAGAATTGAATTTAAACGTAGGCAGTTTTTGTTTTCTTTTTGACCGTTAATAAAACTTCTGGGAAATTTTTGAAAGAAAGAACTTGTTAGGCAACTAAATATGTAGGCTTAATTTAAAAAAAAAAAATTTAATACAAAATTTAGCTCCGCCTAATCTTTAGAATTCTTTACTAGTAATTGTAATAATATATGATTATCTAAACATTTACCACCTGATGCAACAAAAGTTAAAGTACACATTAGTTAACCAACATGTTAAGCTAGAGTTTGCTAAAAACCGTAAAAATGTGAAACCGCGGTTTCGGTTTTAATATGATTGGAACCGGTCGGTTTCGGTTCGGATTTTCTTACAAATCTGGCATATTGTTGTGTTTGACTTGTGCCCTAATAATTTGAAAGGTTTCCAAACTCCAGATTTTAGTTCAGACATTCCTGAAGTAAAATTAGTATAATGAAATAAGTAAAAAAGGTTTTATATGCTGCCAAATTTTATTGGTAATTAATATGGCTGCGATTTCCATGCAAATGCATGTTTTTTTTGTCGATGGTCTAAGAAGGATGTCGATCATTAAACTTTCCGAATCATTAAATTTGTGTTAAATGGCATCGATTGGTTTTTGTACATTGTTGCATATTTTGGTGAAAACGCATATATTTTGCATATTTTGGTTTTCAATGCATATTTTTTTTTTGCATATTTTCACATTTTTGAGGTATTTTTTTTTTTAATTTCCATAGTTCTGGTAGTGTATAAAGTTATTTCTAGAAAAAAATTTAAGGAATAGAGCTATTACAAAAAGCTTTATAAAATATATAACTGAAATTTAACTCATAGAATAAATTCAAAAAATAAAAAATGTTCTTCAAGAATTTTATAATAGATACACAAAAAAAAAATCTTCCAAAAGAGCTCTAAAAAAATACAAGATTTCGATAAAAGATCCTTCTGTTTTAAAACGATGCAGCACCTTCTCAGTACTTTTTGTAATGTATAAACCTCCTTTAAGTATAAATATATTTTTAAAGTAAAAGCATCAAACCGAGGTTTTTTTGTAGGATTTCGGTTTCGGTTTTAAGGCATTAAAACCGCGGTTTCGATTCAGGTTAAAACCGAACAGCAAAAATGAACGGGCTTAATGTTTTTTTTAGTTATTATTAACCAAAATATGTTCGGAGGCAACCATAATATGGTTGTGCATTCTTGTGGAAGAGTAATTTTACCATAATATGGTTGTCGATGACAATAATTTGGTTAAATTAACCATAATTAATATGTTTACAATTTTATTTAAATTTTAATTTTTTTCTGGGTGCAAAGAAATTAGTCCAAAGTGTGATATTGCAAGATCTTGGTGTCCAATATACCGTAGCAAAACGTGAAATAAGGTGCTGACCAAAATGATTTCTTAACAAGGTCATTACACGCAAAGAAAAAACATGGTTGACACAATCACAATCGCAAACTATCATTAATGTTTGTGGTTATTATTGTGTCAAACACGTCTTAAGCAACAATATATGTTCGGTCATAATGTTTTTATCTAATTATTGTCTCAAACATATTATTATGTTCAGAAAAAAACGCTAACCATGTTTCTATTTTTCCCGACACCATGCAAAATGTCTTTTTCAACAAGTTATATGGTTCTCACAATAATAACAACAAAAAATTAAATTTAAAAAAATTTATGTTTTATTACAAAAATACAGGCATGTATTAAAAAATTTAATTAAATACATACATTTATAAACATGTGTGTGTGTTCTAACTTATAAATTTTATATTAGCGGTATTCACACCGAACTTGTTAATTTGTTACTCGGTAGTTTGGTAATTTGTTAAAGTTACCAACTGTGAACGACCCCTTTTTAAAACTTTGTTAGTCTGGTAACTTTCATAGTAAAACAACTGATTTATTATTCTGACACAATTTATTCTGGAAAAAATAAATCATGCCACGAGAAAGTGTAAAAAAAAAAGTTACCAACTAACAACTATTTTATCAGGGGTGCCGTGTCGTTAATTTGTTAAATGTTAATCCGGTAGCGCGTTAAATATACAAAAACAAAATGCATGTAAAAAAGTAACAATTAACGACTAACAAACTAACAAGCTCGGTGTGAATACCGCTATTATGTTTTGTGGTACAAATATATATAAAATAAGAATTCAATGTAGCCTTATTTCGGCATGCAATAACTTAAGACTTGCAAAAATAAAGGCACACACAAACTTACCTTTTATTTCTTTTATGAAATCAACTTTATTAAGACACTATATCAGAATACTGTTGAACAGATATGGAAAAAAATTCGGGGCTTATGACAACATTTTGTGTAAAAATTTCTATGCCGGTTTCAATGTTGTAGGTTTATTTTTGTTAAAAGAGAGACAAAGTAATTGCATATTAAAATATTTTTATAATTATATATAAATAACTTACCAGTTTCAAAAGACGTATAATAATTTGTTTCGTTAGTTTAGTAAGGCAGCATGAATTTTTGCTCTCCGAAAAATGTTTTAATTATTTCCTGATTAACTGACGCTTGCGGACGCAGAAAATTTTGCTTTTTTCAGAAGCACACACTGTTTGTTTTGACAATAAATGTTTGTTCATTAAGGGAATGTGTTTTAAAGTAAACAAAAATTATGGTATTAAACATACCTTTTGTGTGCAACTTATATTATGATTTTAATTTTAAAGTTGAAAATATATACATTATAGTACCAAACATATAAAATAATTTAATATGCTTAGCTAGATCAGAGTAACTTTTTAGGTGTAAAGCACCATATAATATAATTGTAGTGAATTTAAAATTGTTAAGGACAAAAAACAATTTTTTAAGTTATATTAGGTTCAGAATAAATTTATAAGGGTAAACATATTTGGCAAGTATGAATAAAAATGGTCGTAGTGACCATTCAGTAATCATGTTTTTTCTCTGCGTGTATTTCCCGTGCTGAATGGCTCGTAGCACCGTCTTGTAGACACCATAGCTCAGCGAGACCATGCGCTTAAATTTCAGAAAGCACATAGTCCATTGACTTGGTGCGATAACGGTTACCGATGACGGTAATATTTAATATTCCTCATTTTTGAAGATATATGGACCAATGATTCCATCAGCCCATAAACCACACCATATCATTGTTTTTAATGGATGTATTGGAAGCTCTTGGTACTCTTCGGGTTGCTCATCCGCCCAAATACGGTAATTTTGTTTATTAACGCATCCATTGAGCCATAAATGTCCTTCATCACTAAACAAATTTTCACGATAAAAGACCAGATTTTCGTTGCTCACAGAACGCTGATTTGGAGACCATGTTGTGGTATCAGTCTTTCCATGATGAATTGCCAAACGAATATGAACAAAAATTACGAAGCAGTTTGATTTGAGTCACTCGTTTTCTGTAAAAAAGCATATTGAGAATCAAACTTCATGATAAATCACCCTTTACATACTCAGAAAGGATTCTAAAAGAAACAGAACAAATGTTTAAATAACAAAATATTTTACAGAAAAGAAAGATTAATTCCCAAATTCTCATTATTATAATATTTATTTAGAATATAGAAATGTTTTAATTATGAAATAATCTTATAAGCTTTACATTTTGACTCATACTGATGCAATTATATACTACTTCAAAGCGAAAAATCTAAAACTCAGCTGATCGTAAACTCAAAATTTGTTAAACAATGACAAGGCCCATTCCCACAAGGGTTGCAAAACGTGTAGACTAAAAAAAAGAGGAATCGACGTTTATTAAATTGCAGAAACAAAATTTATTTAGCAAAATACTCTGACCCGTTATACAACAAAAAAAAATAAATCTAGAACCCGGAGCAAAGTCGAGTTAATGTCTACATCAACCAGCTCATCACTATCGGCATACATCAAATCACAAAGAAAGATCGAGTAGATCGACTAAAGAGAATTTTATAACTAAGAAAATGTGTTTCGGGAATCTGGCAGGTAAGACAACAGTGGTATATGTTGGGCTGAACGAACCTACAGGTGACTGAGGAGATTTTGCAGACGACAGCGAAGAATGGAGAAATTTTGTTTGAGGGGTAAGCCTGAATTGAAGGCGCAGCACCAAGGAAGAAAAAATATTTTGACTATGTACACAGGAAAAATTCAAAATTGTCTCTAATCACCAAATTCATACCAAATTCATAGAATCAAGCAAACAATTTGTTGATTTTGCACCTTCTACTAAAATTATTATATTGATTACTAAAAATTGTAAAAATTAAAAATTGTGAATATTATTTTTCAATAAATTAATTTAAAAAAATTATCAAAAAACTTTGCCATTTTGAACAATGTGTTAATTGATTTTATTAAATATAGCTCAGGTTTTGATAAAACAAAAGTTCTACAAGCTTGAATTATTTTATTAAAAACGAAAAAAATCAATTAAGATTTTTTGTTATTTAATGAATATTTTAATCAAAAATTTATTTCAAAACAACTGAAATTTTAATTAAAACAAAATTAAATTTTTAATTTTCTTTCAACTAAAGAAATACTTAATTCAATTACCACATTAATTACATTAAAATACTTTTTAAAAAATTTTTTTAATTGATAAGAAACTACTGATAATTTTTTCTGTGTGCGATTCAACAAAACTTGTTTTTATAAATTTTTTTTAATTAAAGTTAAAATAAAGCATTGACTAGTTCGTTGGCAATAAATCTTGAGGTGGGTTGCATATCGGGCATACGCGAAATCATACCCCGATCATATCAATTGTTAAACGCAGAGAAAAAACATGATTAATGAATGGTCACTACGACCATTTTTATTCATACTTGCCTAATATGTTTACCCTCATAAATTAATTATAGACTTAATATAACTTACAAAATTGTTTTTTGTCCTTAACATTTTTAAATCCACTATAAAAATATTATATGGTGGCTTACACCTAAAAAGTTACTCTGATCTAGCTAAACATATTAAATTATTCTATATGTTTGCTACTATAATATATATATATTTTCAACTATACAACTAAAATCATAATATGAGTTGAACACAAAAGGTATGTTTAATACCATAATTTTTGATTGCTTATAAACACATTCTCTTAAGGAGCAAACATTTCCTGTCAAAACAAACAGTGTGTGCTTATTAAAATAAATACATTTTCTCCGTCCGCGAGCGTCAGTTAATCAGGAAACATGAGTGTTGACAGAATAATTGAAACATTTTTCGGGGAGAAAAATGCCATGCTGCCTTGCAAAACTAACGAAATTAATTATTATACGTTTATTGAAACAGGTAAGATATTTTAATATAATTATAACAACATATATAAATATGCAATTACTTTGACTTTCTTGCAGCCAAAAAAAGTAAAAGATAAGTTTGTATTTGACTTTTTTAGAAGTCTTAAGTGAACGGATAAAAATATTGAAAAGTGTTGTTGCATGCTGAAGTAAAGCTACATAGAATTCTTATTTTTTTTTGGATATATTTCTACCACACAACGTAATATAAAATTTATAATTTTATTTTTGGTATGTGCTATATTTTATTTATTTGTAATAAAACATAAATTTTTTAAAATTAAATTTTTATTTGTTTTATTGTAAGAACCATATAAAATGTTGAAATAGACATTTTGCATGGTGTTGGGAAATATAGAAAAATGGTTTGAAAGATCGTGCGCATTTTTCTTCTGAACATAATAATATGTTCGAGACAAAAATTATCTAAAAACATTATGACTGAACATATATTGTTGCTTAAGTCGTGTTTGACACAATCATAACCACAAACATTAATGATAGTTTGCGATTGTGATTATATCAACCATGTTTTTTCTTTGCATGTAGTCATATTAACTGAATCATATTTCATGAAAATATCATAATTTGTTACGGTTAAAGGCTATTTCCTAAAGTGTTTTTGGAGTAGACGCTATTTGGGTTTATTTTTTTCCATTTATTTATAACTCGTGGGGGCATTGAGCATCAGCAATACATATGAATCTTACTCTATCATCTACAATTCGTTAAATATCATCCCAATTTTTATCTATTGCAATTGTATCATTATGTATGTAGTGTTCTTCTTTACGCCATGCTAGGGCGACTAATCCGTCTGCTGCCCTTTGGATTCCAGTCCAAAGCTGTGCTTTTAAAAGAGACGTAGGCTTTTTTAAAGTATGGGCTAATAACTTAAATTTTCTCCTGTTTACCTGCCTTTGCATTGGCTCTTCACTTCAATTTCCCACAGATCGCCATCGCTTAGTAACTAGGCCGAATATACCGCAAATATTACGTAGCGTTTATATGTGAAAACTTGTTTACGTTGAGTAATCCCATTTATAAACAACCAAGTTTCGCTGCCATATAACAAAGTGGATTTTACGTATATGCGTTGAAAATACTTAATTTGGGATTGCGTGTGATCTGAGAAGTTTTTCATACACACCTTAATTGTCCAAATGCCACTTTAGAATTTAAATCGATTCAAAATAAATTCTACGATCAGGTTTAAATATAATATTAATTTAATTTTTAATTTTAAAAATATATGTAACTTAAGACTTAGTAATTCTTCTTACCTAACAGCAATATAAGTATTTCGCTGGACTACATAATTTATAGCACATTCCCATGTGGTTTTCTTGCTCCTTATTTTTCTTTTAG
This sequence comes from Pollenia amentaria, assembly GCA_943735925.1. Lineage (NCBI taxonomy): Eukaryota > Metazoa > Arthropoda > Insecta > Diptera > Polleniidae > Pollenia > Pollenia amentaria. The sequence goes on along the minus strand of OX031007.1, from coordinate 176,075,963 downwards.
AAATACAAATTTATTAAGTAGTACGAAATTAAACATTTTTTAATTATCAACTAGCAATTATATTTTTTTTTTTTGTAGAATCTTAATCTGTTACAATTAATTTCTTCTTTTTGTTACATTGTATGGACGAATGCCGTGGAGTGGCTTAATATACTTTTCGAAAATAAATGTATGTTGCTATGCTTATAAATCTGTTTAATTACCAGAGTAATTAGTATGGATTAAAAAAAAAACAGCCAATACCAACCTCGGCACAGTGAAGAGAAAAATGTGTATTGAAGAAGAGTGTGCAATTGGGAATCAATACTACAAATTGTAACTATGACTACTAAGCAAGTACACAGACAAAATTAAAAATTGTTTCTAATCACCAAATATATAGAATCAAGCAAAAAATTTGTTAATTTTGCACATATTACCAAAACGATTAACTTGATTACTTAAAATAGTAAAATTGAAAATTGTGATTTTTTTCAGCAAATTATATTTTTTATTTTAGTTAAAAAAAAATTATTATCAAAGTTGTTTGTGGGAATACTATTATTTATTAAGCGATTTTGTTTGTTGTGCTTAATTCCCTTTTTAAATAATTGATAAAAAATACAGCCAGTGAAATGCGCATAGGAACAGCTTATCCTCCAACAATAAATTTCAGTATTTTTTATCAATTATTTAAAAAGGGAATTAAGCACAACAAACAAAATCTTTTATTCAAAAAAATTATCAAAAAACTTTGCTATTTCAAACAATGTATAAATTGATTTAATTAACAATAGCTTAGATTTTGACAATTTCCAATAACAATACTAACTGCCGTATTCATAAAAAATAAAATAGATTTCAAACGTATTTTAAAACAAAATTTCCATAAAAATTTTTCTTAAAACAGATTTCATATCCATTTTAGTTTTTTATGAATACTGTAGTAAAAGTTTAAATTATTTTATTTTTTTTTTATATTTGTTAATAAATATTAATTAATATTTGACTTAAAAATTTATTTCGGAACAACTAACATCTTATTTAAATCAAATACCATTTTTTAGATATAAATTATTGTCTATGTATGTAAATATAAAGCAAATTATAGGTGAAAGTAACATGTTATCAAAATTATACTTACAAAAAGCACACATATTTTCTGTCATCAAAAAAAGATTTACTTATTTTTTTAAAGCCATGAAATAATAAAACCAATTTCTGATACAATGTTCTGAAGTAAAGCATATTTCGAAGATGATCGATGCAAATGGTAGCCGGAGGAGGCAAGATCTTAACTACAAGGCGGAATAAGAAAAATCTGCCAAACAGTTTTTTAAAATCCACAATATGATTATGGAATATTACAGCTTAATGCCTGCTCGCATATTACAATGCTTTTTCGGACAATGCTTGCTTCAAATGAAAAAAATATATTTGTTGCAAGTCCTTTGTAGAATTTATGGCTCTTTAAAATAGACCCATTTTTCATCGCCAGTAACAATTCTATACAAATATTGCTTTTTTTTAATGGCGCTCAATCAGCATTCCCCCTTAAATTCATCATTACCTAGCTTTTTTGCTGATCTTCGCGTCTAAATTACCACTTCTGATCCATACAAACGATTTATCGCACCTTAACATCAATGGAACATATACAGGATAAGCAATCGATGCGCTTAAGCTGAACTTTTATTCTCAAATTGAAGCTGTAAAGGAAAACTTTCCACAAATGATGACATGTTGGCAGGATATTCGACATTTGGAACATAAAATTCTTTGATGTTCACAGTATTTCGTTTAATAACTAAGTGAGAGTTATGCCCTCAAAGTTGTTTAAGACACAAACCATGTGTAAGAGATATATCATTTGTTGTGCATCCCGAATTTTTAAGTTTTACATCGAAAATTAATGTTTATTATAATAAATATATATATGGAATGCATTTATTAATATCTGGGAAACTTTTGTACATTTAAACGCCAAATCACAAAATCACATTTTTGTTTTTTAATTTTGATGTTTAATTTTAATGATAATTAATTAAATATCTGGTGTTTAAATAATTTTTTTTTTAAATAATTTAATTTAATTTTGAAATAAAATTAGTAACATTTTTTTAAAACTGATCTCGTGTATCGATAACGAAGCAATTTGTTATAATTTAGATTTAGACTTTAACTGTTACCGTTCTTCAATCATGCAGAAAACTATATTGTATTTATATTTAAAACTTATACAATCCAGCCAGATTTCTTTGATAGATTTGACAGATTTCTTGCATAGAAAACCAAACTTTTTGTTCACAATTTAAAAACTTTTACTGTAACCCTTCTCCAGATATATAGAAATCTATACTGTCTTTGTATAAGAGGTGCCACGTCTACTTTCCCAATATAGACCACTTTTTAGCACATGTTGTGTATTGATAACAAATCGAAGACAATTTTACTTTTACTGTTATCCAGATATAAAGAATTTTATTTTGTGCCACTCCAACTTCTCCAATTATACTCACATTGCATTGCACGTGCATTGATATCCAAGATGCTTGTACCTTATGCCGTTCTCCAGATTTACAGAAATCAACCATGTATTTGTATTGGAGGTGCCACCCCCACTCTTCCAATCCAGCCCATATTGTGTCGAATGTTTTGTAGTTGCTTGTACCTTATTTGGAAATTTTAGCTCTGAACGTTTTCTTGATATACAGAAATCTATAATACCTTTGCATGAGAGGTGTCACTCACATTTATCTAATCCCGCCCATTTTAGAGTGGTTGCGTTTTTATAACCCAGCTATGTGTATCAAATTTAGAAAATTGTTCTCCTATCGTTCTCCATAGATAAAGGAATATATTTTGTGCCCTGCCCACTTATCGAATCTCGCCCAGATTTTCCCAGATAGTGTGTATTGATTACCAAGATATCTGTTTAGTTGCCTTTCAAACAATATATAAATCATTTTAATTGAGCCAGACCTTAGCTCTGTAAGGCGGCTGAAAACATATATGTACCGTTGTCTGATAAATGTGACGTGATGTATGATTAAAGCTATGTTGTAATATATTAATATCACATATTGTTCGGAATCGTTTGATAGATCGGTCCACAAATGTGAGAGATATGAACAATTAACCACGATTGCCCTCAATTTTTAACCATAAAATTTAACTTGTTTTAGTCTATCATCTAAATATCCCAAAATAATGGATTTGGCAGAATAGCGCCCAATGTAAACTATTTTTTGACCCAGATATTTCTTATTATCTGTGGTCACAAGCGATAACCGCTTAAGTCAACATAAGAAACAGTTGAGTTTATATTTGTTTTAATCTCTGAAATAAATATAACATCCGTTATAATTTTTTTATCTTAGCATTGTGGGGATAAGAATGTTTGATTCTGAATTACTTTTTTTTACTGCAATAAATTTTTTCAGAAAAGCAGGCATAAATATTAAGTGCCTTTTCTCAAAATTGCTTGTGACCACAGATATAAGGAGGGCCAAATCGGACCATTATTTCAACGGGACACAATAGTATGAGGCTCCCGTATATAAGATTTGGGGTTTTAAATTCTATGGTGAAGGGTAAATATGATTCGGTACAGCCAAATGTAGCACATTAACTAGTTTTAAATCTTATTAATAATATTAATTTCAAATATTAATATCTTACGGTGTTATTTTGAATTGTAAACAGATTACTCTTCTTGAGTTTTACTAGTTTTAACTTGAATTCAAATTCAACATTCGCATCGGTATCGCCCGATATTTGCTTTTGAATGTCGGTATCGTATCGGCAAAAAATACGTATCGTTACATCCATAGTAAAAATCGTTCAATATTATTATGTTTCCAGACAGCCAATTGTTGCAAGATTAAGAAAATACCGACAATATTTTAATACTGCTACAACTCCCAATGAACACATGATAATAAGCTTCATCTTGCATTTTCAGAACCAGGGTTAAGTAGATAATGAGCTACGAAGAACCGTTGCTCTATCCGTTTACACTGGAGAAGCTGTGGATGCTGTACGGACCCATCTGGGTCTTCAGAACATCACTTTGGTGCATTATAAAATTGAATTGGCTAAAGAACTATTTCCTAAAAATGCATAATGGCAGCTAAGACATTACAATCGGTCAGTCAAAGTTGGACCACAATGTACAATAGTTCTGATTGTGGACTTGTGCAAAAGACATTTTCCCACAATTAGTAATAAACCTGCTCTTAAAGTCGATTTTTTTAAGTCTTCCTTCCCGCAAATTTGGGTATAAACCACAACTACCACGTGATCTCCGGGAGGATATCAACCAATAGTCAGACCAGAGCGATGTCTCCAGGAGCTACTGACTTTCATGGTACCAGATAGAATCACTGGTCAGACGCGCTCTGAAGAGATCTGTCAATTTTGAACTCTGCCGAAATACAGGTATGAAGTGCAAATAATTCCTCAAAGAATGTTATATCAAAAGATGAAATATCTATTAGATTTTTTCTTACATAACCGTGGGGGACCATAAACACAATTATTACCTTTTAGACCTTCTGGTTAACATAACTAACTTAAGCAAATCTAGATAATATTGGTACCAAAGAATCAAAAAAAAAAACACATTTTTGGCATTTTTTTGCAATATACTATCAACGAATTTTACAGTAAAAATTCTTTTATTTTTTTAAATGCATGCACAATTCTTTTAACTCTGACATATAATATGTCTACCGCCCCACTGTGCATTGTAGGCTTAATGAATTAGGTAAGCATACAATACAACCAAGACGATTGGCCTATTTTTATTGACCCTTAAGTATGGTTGTTTTTTTTTTTACTGTTTATGTTAAGTTTTGGGCTCTGGTGGTTATAGGGTTAATACGTTCCACAAAAATATTTGCCGTAGCCTTTGTTGCAAAGGTACTGAATATACACATATGTACATAGTTTAATATACCGCTATGCTGCACGAACAGTCCAAAAGGGTACAACTGTAAGCCGCACTAAAAAAAATTCCGATGCGATCTTTCAAAACGCCGACACACGTATATTTTCTTGGTCTCCTTATTTTTTTCCTTGTTGTGTAGTGATATTAATTAGTTCACGTTTTGATGACGAAGGTTATAAAAAAGTTGGTGTATTTGATTAAAGTATTATTATTTATTTGTTTTTTTTTTCAACCAAACAAATAAAAAATTAAATAGTTCCTAACGAATCTTTCCACTTATGACCCAAATTATTACTAAACATTAATATCGTCCACAAATTAATCACTAAAATGTGATCAATTTTAATGACACATTATGTTGGCTAAAACAAACGATAAATGACACTAACAGGCAATAACATTTGTTACAAACAACTTGTGTTTTTGGATAACGAAAAACAGTCAAAAAGTGGCGTTCTTATAGACAATTTCACATACAAGTGGTTGATCACTTACAGAATGTTCGTCAGGCATCGCATGTTCGCAGTAAATGAAGTGGCAATTGAATATTTGTGGTTTTAACTATTAAAACTAATGTTTTGTAATCAATAAAGAAAAAAAATAAAAGCTGTACTTAACGTAATATATTGGCAATATTAATCCGCAAAACAAAGAAGTAGTGAAAAGTTTATAAAAGAACTGGAGTAAACTGTTTAAATATTGTAGGACTAATTCGAATTTTGAATGAACTACTGCTAATTATCTCTTGAGATTATGATAAGACCCGAAAAATTAATATTATAAAAATGCTATTTAGAAGAATTTCGAGGTATAATATCTGAATTTGTTTTCAAAACATGAACACAAGTAAGAATAATTCTATTTCATACATAAGGTGGAAATGATGTTAGTATAAAAGAGGCATGTCATATTAATAAAAGCATTTCAAATTGCATCATTTTGTGTTTTCTTTTAATATAAATAAAAGACAGTGTGTTTGCTGGATTATTCTTAAAAACAAATATAAACATCTTTAAGCATCCGCCGCATGTACTCTCGTCGCTGGATCATTGAGGACTTAATAAAAGTGCATTAGAATGTATGTGAATTAAATTGTATAACTGTTCTGTCATATTGATTTACATGAGCAACTGGACTTGGGATCCCTGAGGAACGTTGACTGACCCTTACTGAATTGCTTCCGCGGAACTTGGTTTCTTAACGCCAGGCCTTAACCCCCTCCCTATAGGTGGTGGCAGCTCTGTGCAACCTAATCCTCCATTTTTCCTCTTAAGAAGTGAACAACAGGCTCGGTAGTGCCCTAGGTGTATATCGTAAATATATGACCTAATATGATCACTGTACTATGGCCTAATCTCATGTCGGATCTCAACCACAATGGAGATTTATATATGCATTTACGATGTGCTCCCGTGTAGGCGAAAATCATGGTTCATTTACAGGTTGCAATTTAAGAGCATGGCCGACTTAATCATGCACACAAAGAAAAATGCATCTTCATATTTATGATGCCCGTATATAAGATTTTTGACATCAATGTTAATACAAATGTCCTCAATGAGGCAAAAAGTGACATCAATCCAATAACGAACGTCACAATTTTTGTACTACTGATGTCAAAATACATCAGCGTTATCTATCAATGTATCCTCAACCTTGCCAAGGACCTAGAGCTATCTAACCTCTACTGCAAATCTGAAATAAGGCTGTTTTTGTACTGATAGCAACAGAACCGTAGAATAATTTCAATATCGCAACAGGTGCATACTCCACTTGGACTCCCCTACGACTAATTACACCACGTTTTTACCCGCGATAAGGGTATAACCTTAGCCACCTCGTGCGCTCCTCAAATATTTCTTCTTCCGAGTCCTCGGAATTCAGGAAGCATTTCTTGAAAAACATAATAACGGAGCCCTTACCAATAGCCAGACCAGTTTGCTAATACTGGTTTGCAGTAGCCCCTACTGACTCCCGAGGCACCATCAGTTAAATTATGAGGCAAACTACGGTCTCCTTGGAATAATTAGACCCCATAGAGCCCTGTCATTTTGGCTGCTTGCGTATCCTAGGTATGTATACATCTTTAACGGTCGTAGATTTTCAATGTCGGAATATCGACACAAACAGTAAACAGTCATGCTCTTCTAGCCCGCTGCCATATCTCTGTTCCGAAGAAATCTGCCATATCTCTGTTCCGAGGATAAAACTTCCGATATCTCTCTGCGGCTTCAATATGATACGTTAACTGTTGCCATTAATTGTTAATTGATTGGTCAAAGTTGAATCCTTTCGGATCAAAGGTTTGACCTCAACCTGATTTGCACCGGATGTTGTAACAGAAAATGTAACGCCTGCTGGCTGGCTAACCCCAGTAAATGTTGTGCTCAAAGTTTAGGTCAACAATTTTGGAGTCGTTTGGTGAAATTTGGTATATTCGTTTAATGCCTATTAAAAATCGTGAGAATCTAACACAATCTTCTTTCTGGAATATAGTCTGTATTCCAATAAACCATCTTGTTATGTTGGCCTTTACACTAGATTTAATTGGGCCAAAGAAATATTGTATTGTACCTTAATAATCTTTCCAAATTTTATTGGAATCCTTCTGTAATTTACCATTTCTTCCATAAAAATACTATTTTCGACAATGGCTTTTAACTTATTTAACAGCTGGAAAATCCAGAATTGAACATCGGTTCAATAAAAACCCTCTCTCTTAAATCAATTTAAAGTTAAAAGATTTAAACAGATGTTGATATCTATATAATATTTAGCACAAATAACACTCTGCAAGAAATGGACACTTTTTTTCGTGACAAGCTGGGCACCTAGCGTTTTAACATAATTCGGGTACGCTGAATCCAGCGGTGCTCGCGGTTTTTTAAGATTGGCTCTGGTTTTCGAGATATACCGCTGTTTCGAAAATGGAGGAGGTTGCACAACATATGCTCGCGTAAAAGTAAAACTCCTTTCTAATATCTGCAGTCGTTTTAAAAACATAATTTTTTTTTGGAAAAAAAATAATTTTTTTAACAAAATTTCGAAATTTTTGCAGCTATGCTTCTAAGACGTATATAAAACGAAATTCCAAACAACACAAGCCATAAATGATTAAAATCTGTTTGCAACTTTTGATTTTATTCACAAAAGTCGACAAATTTTAATTAATTTAAGAATTTCATAAAACGCAATATTTGTATGGGAGCCCCCCTAAGGGGTGGAGATATATGGCAACTATGTTTTAAGAAAATGTTAAGAACAAAAAACATTGGAGGTCGGTCATACATTTCATCCCCCTAGGAGTGAATCTTAGGCCTTAGACACAAATCATGGGAATGAAAAATAAAGTTGCGCTGGTCATACATTTTGCCCGTCTAGGGGTATCTCAGGCGCTTCAGGTGCAAAATTAAGCATTTTTAAGTTATGACTCTATTGCAGCAAAGGCTCGATATATACATTATGTTGAATAAAGAATTTAATAATAAAAAAAAATCCTATGAAATGCTCCATATAAATTATATTCTTTATATATATTGAAGAAAAAGTCCCACAAATTCCCAGAAGTCGGCCTTAGTGGTATATAACACTGCTTTACAAATTTTTAATTTGGAAAAATACCAAGAACGCCACATGCCTAGATAAGTTAATTGGGACCTCCTGAACACGAAAAACGCTGTAATTTTTTTTTTCTAAGTACCTTTTTTAGATAACGGTACTTTTGTGTTTTTCGGTGTATGGTCCCACTCAAACCCTTGTGGAGCCCAGCCGAGCACACTTAAAATGTTGGTAATTAAATAAACTATTAGGTAAAAAAATAAAACATTCCAGATCTTTACTATAACGTAGAAAAAAAACGAAATAAAAATGAAAAATTTTGAAAAAAACGTAAAAAATAGGCAAATTTTGAATTTTGAGGTACCATAACTCAGCCAGTTCTTATCAGATAGAAATTTGCGGTATATCGACACTTCTCGGCTGGGCTCCACAAGGGTTTGAGTGGGACCATACACCGAAAAACACAAAAGTACCGTTATCTAAAAAACGGTACTTAGAAAAAAAAATTACAGTGTTTTTCGTGTTCAGGAGGTCCCAATTAACTTATCTAGGCATGTGGCGTTCTTGGTATTTTTTGGCTGTAAACCAGTGTAATGTATGACCGGCCTCAATTAATTTTTTGCCCTTAAAATTATCTCAAGACATACTTGCCGCTTATCGCCACTTCTTACGGGGGCTCCCATACAAATATTGCGTTTTATGAAATTCTTAAATTAATTAAAATTTGTCGACTTTTGTGAATAAAATCAAAAGTTGCAAACAGATTTTAATTATTTATGGCTTGTTTTGTTTGCAGCTTTGTTTGATATGTTTGATATGACTGCAAAAAATTAGAAGCCTAGCTGCATTTTTTAATTTTTTATGAATTTTTAAAAAACAAAAATTTCGAAATTTTGATAAAAAAAATTTATTTTTCTTTCAAAAAAAAAAAAAAAATTATGTTTCAATAACGACTACTCAAAAAGTTTTATTTTTCTTAAATTAAATTTTATTGCGGAATTTCGTTTTTTTAGTAACTTCAATAAACTAAACCGTTTTTGAGTTATGCGAATATATATTGTGCAACCTCCTCCATTTTCGAAATAACGGTATATCTCGAAAACCAGAGCCAATCTTTAAAAACCGTGGGCACCACTGGATTCAGCGTACCAGAATTATGTTAAAACGCCATGTGCCCGGCTTGTCTGTTTTTTCAACTAGCATAGTGTAATTATTAATTAGTATTGTGGTTATTTTATTGAACTGTTTATTGATTTTAATCCAAATTTTTATACTTTAATCAGACTTAAGCTCATCAAATTTAATTTTCATTAAATTATTTTTAATAAAGAAAGGAATTTACAACATGAAATTGTTCATAATTGACTGAAGCTGAAATTGAACCCATTGAATTAAACAGCTAAGGCACAAGCTCATTGTTCACATTTGTCCTTCAAAATGTGCTGAAAAAAGACAATCAAGAAAAACATAAAAGACAAACAAATTTACTTTGGACTTTAAGAAGAATTCTTGACAAAAAGTATGAAAAAACAGAAGTAAAGGAAAAAACATGTAAATCAATTGAAAATAGATAATCATTCACAACAACAAATTGCGCTCCACCAGGAAAAATACAATTTGGTTTAAAGATTGATATTTAACTATAGACTGACAACCGTCGTCAAAGGCGATGAGTGTTAAACAGTAAAGATTTCTAAAGAGATAGTGTGGTTACTATCGAAACATGTCAAATCAACCTGTTCGTGGATTCAATTCCAGCTTCAGTCAATAATGAAAAAATATCAACAAATTTTAATTCATTTCATGTTGTAAATTCCTTTCCTCATTAAAAATTATTTAATGAAAAATAATTTTGATAAGCTTCAGGGCTGTGGAGTCGGAGTCGGAGTCGGAGTTGAAGAGTCGGAGTTGAGGTTTTTGTACCGGAGTCGGAGTCGGAGTCGCAGTACCCAAAAAAACCCGCGACTCCGACTCCAAAATTGTTTCGGCATAAAAAATTTAAAAAAATTTCTAATATTTTCCATTATAAAAATTCTTCGAAATTGGCGATGCAATATTTTGCAGATCAATATGAATAAGTAGATTTTAATTTATTTTATGAGAAATAGTTGATTCAAGTACTTTACTATTTAAGTATATTTAGGTATATTTTTTATACGTGCGGGAAAAAGTCTAAATTACATTAGTAAAACTTATACTCAGTTATTGATCTAGTTGAAAAAGATGTATGATTTTTTAAATAATTTACTCATGCTAAAAAATGTTAATGACAGGAATTGCCAATAATTTTAATATCAGAATTTTTTAACCATCAACGCTGAAATATTTTCAACATTGTACAGAATAAGTGTTGCTATAGCGCATAAATACTTGTATGTATTAGAAAAATTGTGACGTAAAATTATTTCTCTTTTGTGTAGAAACTTCTTTATCGGCCTGCCTTTAATTCCTACCATAACACTCATGTTTTTCTTATACACATTTCGCGGGGATTCCCATAATTCGTTTAATAAAGATGTTTCTATACAAAAGAGAAATAATTTTACGTCTCATTCATTTCGCATCACGGTTAGAGTAGGAGTCGGAGTCGGAGTCGTGAGTCGGAGTCGGAGTCGGAGTCGCACTTAAAAAATTTCAGCGTTTGGAGTCGGAGTCGGAGTTAGTACTTTTTTCGGACGACTCCACAGCCCTGATAAGCTTGATCCTGATTAATATATAACAATTTGGATTAAAAAAATAATTATTTTTTAAATCTTAAACTCATAACATAATTCACTTTTAGAGCGACCATGATTCTCCGTAAGAAAATGTGGAGTAGGGTATCATACGGTAGGGCTTGGAAGACTGCACTTACTTACCTGTTTTTAATTAAAATCGTTTGTCACAAATTACCGCTTTGTTACCAACATCACGATGAATTCATTCTACCTCACGACGAATGGTTCTACAATTTATCAATTATATAAAAAAATTTAAGAAAGTACTAACAATATTTCATATTTTAGATACTTTCTTCTTTTTATTCTTTCAAAACAAAAGCCTACAGATGAGCAGAAAAATACTTGAGAAGTTCTGCTTTAATTTATGTAGAAACATGTGTTCCTAAATGTTAATTAGAGACATTAACTATGAACTTTCTAGCATCTTGTGCCATTGTGTTCAAATTCAATAAAGTTAATTTCCATTTTTTTTTCTTCTATATCGGCATCTTATGGGTGGCGATTTTTCTTTGTGTCATTTTCTAATAAATTAGTAACATTTATTAAAAATCAATAAAACACATGTGGAAAAATCTTTAAGAAAGTTGAACAGCCAAACAAAGAAAAAAAATAATAATATTTTTTATTGATAGCCATTACGAATAAGCCCCATGGTGTTTGAAATAAATTTTATATTTATTTGTTTTATTTTATCATATTCTTGGTCATATAGAGCCGATATTAAACAAATTGTGTGTTTAAAATGTCAAAATATTTATTTTATTGGCCAATAGAAAGTGTTGATAAATTTGTGTTTACTCCTACAAAAATTTTTTAAAATGGATTTTAAGCAGGTGAATAAAATTTTAGATAAAAAAATCTATAGGGGTATATCATATTTGGATATTTGTTTGCATAATAAAGAGCATCTTACGGATAATTAATTAAAGCACTTAAGTGGATTTTGTTAATGCAGTTTTGTAATAAATTTTGAAAAAAGTGAAAATAGGGTATTTTAAAAAATAAGTTTTTTGGGCTTATTTGGTTTTTGATTTACATGCAGGTTTGTTGGAACTTCGTTATGAAATAAAGAAAAACTGCATTCAAGCTATTGGTACCAAAATTGTTATCAATATAATTTTTAGAAGATATTTGAATGTACTGCTAAGGTTTTTATGGAATCTATGATGCATTATGGACGTGACGTAACATTTTTGGAAGTTTTTATAAGATTTAATTCAGATTTTAAGATTTTATGCGAAATATGCATATGAAAATGCTTTGTGATACCTGTACAAAAACTGTCAACCTTCAGCATTCTGTCACTGTTATTTACAAAAATATGATTTTTAAAACCAAACAGTGCAACGGAGCCATTAACCTTTAAATATTGTAGCAATGTTATAATTTTTTTTTTCATTATTTATTTATTGAATCTTCATATATTAAATATGAACTAACAATAATTAATCAAATCTTATACCAATACTTTATTTTTGTCCTGCCAATGCTAGACGAAAATTTTTCTCTTCACGGTTTCTGTTCACATATGTAGATGCTTAGCGGTCTTCTCGTCGGATGATTCCTGCAGTATCTCTTCTCCTTAATCTAGAGTGGCCGCTGTCATTTAAAATATATCGAGCTAGTGGATTTGGGTGTGAATCAAGCCTTTTTAAATATTTTGCTGCATATTTCGTAATAATAGTTTTTACTAATGGCACATTGAGATCCTTGTGTATATTTGAGTTTTTTACATACCAGGGAGCGACTGTGATTATTCGAAGAAGTTTATTTTGACGCCTTTGAATTTTTTCGATATTTGAGGCCGAGGCAGTGCCTCATAGCTAAATACCGTAGCACCAGATTGGCTTCAAGATAGAGTTGTAAAGTAGAAGTTTGCAATCGAGGCAAAGAACAGAATTTCTTCCAATAAGCCAATTAATTTGAATTGCTTTTAGTTTCATTTGTGTTTATTTTGCTTCTATATGGCATTTCCATGTTAAACGCCGATCTAGATGAATACCGAGATATTTTACATGTGATTGTTGGGGCACTAATTGATTATTGATTTTAATAGGGGGACATGACTCCCGACGCAAGGTGAATGTTATATGTACGCATTTTTGCTCTTTTCCAATTCAAAGATATGATCCTGCAAGTAATGAGATGCTTCACGACAGTTTTCGTGTACGCTTAAAAAAACTGTATCATCAGCAAATGTTGAAGTTAGGGTGTGGTTATTTGTTGGCATGTCTGAGGTATATATTAAGTAAGTATGTTATCACTTTTGAAAAAGATTTATAGAAAATCACAGATTACGCAGTATTTATAGTCTACTATGGAACAAGCATTACAATATTTTGACGTAAAAAAGAAAAATACGTGTGAGAAGGTTTCCATGTATAAACAATTTTCTAGCAATTGTCTTTAAGATTTCCCTCCTTGGTATTAAGGTCTTTACTTCAACCCTAACGTGATATGTAAGGAGATATCTGTTAGCTTTGTGAAGTATTTACGTATGATAAATAATGAACCGACTAAATTTTACCACAATGTTATTATTAGTATTGTGGTTGTTTTGTTTTACTATTTTATGGTTTTTAATCGAAATTTTCATATTTTTAATTAAGCTAAAGTTCACTAATTTTAATTTTAATTAAATAAATTTTATTAAGGAAGGAATTTTACAACATGAAATTAATTAAAATTTATTGATAATTATTCATTCTGGCATTAGGCAAGGCCAAAAATGTCTAAAAATTATTTTTTTAAATGATAAAAATAATGCTAACATTTTTTAAAGATTTTTGTTAAAAATTTTTTACTAGTATGAAATTTTATTCGAAACTAATTACATTTCAGTGTCTAACTTTTGAACGCAATTGAAAGAAATGGTTATATTTAAGCAAATGGCTCGATTTTGGTAAAGCATGTGATACATATAAATATGTAGCACAGGGAGTTAAGGTTAAATGGTTAATTTAGTGGGCCTGCAAACCTCTTATTTATATACTATACAAAATTTTTAGATCACTTTAATTTTTATAGTTTAAGAAAAGTTGAAGCTTTAAAATAATTTTTTTTAGCAGTTTAGAGCAAACAATTTTTTCAAAGACTTACACTATTGAATTCCTATCTAAATACAAAGTGAAATTTCCTTGTACTTTTATATCGCTAAATCAAAGGACAAATAATATTTACAATCAACATGATAAGGGCATTTCTTATATGTATTCCCTGAATATTCTATTTTTTTAACATGACAGGTAAGATGTTTTTTAACATAAGAGTTATCCATTTTCATACGAAATTTCATTTTGAGTAAAACTATTTTTAGTCAAAATTTAAAATATTATATATAGAAAAAATAAAGACAAAAACATGATAAACAGAAAAATGTACTGTGTGGACTTGAAGAAAAATTCTTGAAAAAAAGTATGAAAAACAGAAGTAAGGAGGAACATGCAAATCAATTAAATAGATAATCATTCAAAAACAAATTTCGATCTACCAATTTGGTTTAGAGATTGATGTTTGGCTATTGACTGCCAGCCAGGCGCGGATTCAGGGGGGGGGGGGAAAGGATATTCCCCCCCCTAAATTATAAAAATATGTTTTACTTATTTCGATAATACACGAATTTCCGAATGTACAAAATTTTTGGAAATCCCATCAAGTTTTTTTTTTTTGTTTTTTATAGAATCTCTAATCAAATTTTCAATAAGTATCCAAGTTTTTATCCTAATAGTTATTTATTATATATTTCCAATGAAACATCTAGTTTACTGTATTTAAATACATATTATTCTACATTCAATCCCAGCAAGTGCCATCTATTTCCGAAAAATAAACGTTTGGGTTGAATATGCGAGCGGTTGAATTATTAATAAGCCTTAGTATATTTAATATTTTTATTTGTGCTATGATAATTATTTACTAAATACATTTGAATATAACCGTTTTTCGTATCATATTTTCATAATAGTAGAATTTGAATTGGAATTTTATATGCATTGCTATTCTATTGGTCTAGTAAAAGTTCACCAAAGAAGATATAATTCTTCTGTCAAATTTCAAGTGCATTAATAAGAAAAGTTCTTTGATAAACAAAAATACATAAAAATGAGTGAAACAATGGTGAATCCGTAATTTTTTTTTTAATATAATGTACCTATATAAGTATATATCATTACCTTCAGTCGAAAAGGATGTAGTCCAATGTATAAATTTTATAGGAGAGAGAAAAAATTTTCTTAGGTCTTTAGTTCTGAATATATTTGAAGTCTGTAAATCCAGTTTTGCTTCATTGCCGACTCTTTATTGGCTTGTAAACCAACTAAAAATAATACATTTATGTTTTACATAGCTTTTTGTGACTTATCACCCTTTCTATTATATATTTTATACTTTTAATGTACATTTTAGCATGTCAACTTGCAAAAAATAAAATATACTATAAAATTATTTTATTTATTTCAATGTTGACTATTAACAAATATTAACTAATTTATATTTAAATTTTCACATTTCAATGGGCCCTAGCGCTTTTTCTTTAGCATTTTTGGAATTACATCTTTAGCATTTGGATATACATATCGTTGCAAAACAAGAACTAGAAAAAAATATTTGTATTTTTTCTGCAAACGATGTATTTTTGTTAACTCTATTCAACTGCATCCAAAACTTAATTTTCAAAAATTGTGGCATTAGCACATTTACGGCTGAAGGTACATATGTACGTATGTATGTGCAGCCAAAATTATTTTTGTCTTTCCATTGTTAAAAGCTTTAAAATTCCTTTCTAAATAAAAATTATTTAAATAAAAAAATTAGCTGTAATCAACTTAAACCAGAATAATTATATATGTATCTCTAGATTAAAACCCAAACAGTTCGACTTAAATTCATTACTTAATTTTAAAATTAGTGAAGCATATTCCTTCTTCCAAAATTTTGGTAACAATTGCATAAGTTTTTTTTTTGTCGAAAAATTGGTCAAACAATTTAGTATGATGTAGTCAAATAAATTGTTTCAAATAAAAAAAAAACATTAAAAATAAATAAAATTATTTTTATAGCCAAAACGTTATTTAAAAAGATTAATTTATTTTAATTTATATTGAACTGATCTTATATTCTATTTTATCTTATTGTTGAGTTTTTTTTTAATATAATATAAGCATATTAAAGACTCAAGCTGGATCCGCGCCTGCTGCCAGCCGCCTTCAAATGCGTTGAGGGTAAAACGGCAAAAACCTCTGAAGAGATAGTGTGGTTACTATCGAATCAACCAGTCCGTGAACGTGGGTTCCAGCTCTACAGCAGTCAAAACTGAAAAATTATCAATAAATTTTATTTAATTTTATGTTATAAAATTCACTCCCTCAAAAAAATAATTTAATGAATAATAAATTGAATGACCTTTAGCCTAATTAAAAATATGAAAATTTGTATTAAAAACAATGTTATTATTTGTCATGGATTTAGTTGTACTTTCATAGAGAGTGTTTCTATAGAATGTAATTTAATAGAGTGGGTTTCATATGCGGCTAATGATCGGCTATGGATTGAACATCGCAAGATTTGGCAGTCCGACTTCTGGTCTAAATAAGACCAAATTTTAGGCATAAATTTTTATTTTCGGAATGCGGCTTAATATGTAACCCATGTTAAGTTATAGACCATATAAAACGAGTTTTGCTTAATTTTGTGAAGATTTTTTTACAAATTGTTGTTATTTTGTCGGCTAATGTATGAAAAATAAGGATTTTTTGAACAGTATTTGAAAAGACTAATCAATATTGATGGAAAATATTACATTTAGATCTATGGTAGCTTCATTGAACCTGTATACACTGATAAATAAGAATTATAAATCGAGCGGGTGCAAAATCATATCTTCTTAACTAATGACCTTATTCACAAAAAGTGTACGGATAAATTATAGGCAAGGAATTAGGCTATAGGCTCCGTAGGTAGGTAGGTAGGTAGGTAGGGATTGATTAACTCTTTCAGCTTTTTAACAGTTAGGTAGAAATTTTAAACACAGTGGGTGCTAGATATTGCTAGATATGAACTCTCTAAAATATAAAATTCTTTAGTTGACAACTTAATTAGTTTCATTTCTTTTATTATCTTTTCCTTCTATTGCAAAATAAGGGAGACGTTAGAAAAATACACTACGTGCAGTTTTTACAAAATGCCCCGTTTAGTAACTTTCGGATACTAGATCTTCTTGGATACCAGATTTTAATAACACATTTTGTACGGCTTGGGGAAGCGGATCAATGTATTGTATTATGTCTTTGACGAAATCGATGAAATAATGGGTTGTGAATTATACAGTAACGTATTTAATAGATCCCTCATGGTTAATTCGCGAGATATTTTTCTGGTGTTGAACTCCATATAATTTCTGAAGTTTTTTTTCTTTACTCCACTGATGCCTCTGAAAATGTTTCAATGGGCAAGGATCCATTAATTAAGATTAAATGAAGGCTAGAAGGCATGTTGCAATCAATCAATATACAATTACAACACTCACAATATTATTACAGTAACGGACTGTAGGTTGTTCAAGAAGTATTCCGTTGAGTAATTTTTAAATAAATAAACATTTAAAATTCCAAGCAAATTAGTTTTTAACTTATTGTAACATTTATAAAAAAAACTAAGAGCACATTAATACGGATTTTCGGTTGAAAATTTCAGTATATGCGATTTATTAATGCCTCAATATTTTTTAATCGAAGTTCACGTTCTGTCGCGAAAATCATATTTTCGTATGCAGAAACAAGCAAAAATTCCTCAAGAGAGAGAAGACTGAAGATTTAATTATTTGGTGCAGCTTTTAATGTACATGACATATAAGCATACACGACAGGTAGTCATCCGTCAACGACAATCGTTACAAGCCATTCAGGATATAGGAATATTTTGAAGGTTACCTTGGCTCTAAAAGCTAGTGCGATATGTGATATCAAACGTGCCGTACAGCGTACGGCTCAATTGAATTATAAAAGGTGTTCGCGAATAACTGCATTGTTCGTGCAATTCAATTCCTTTATACCATATTTTTAGGGTTTATACTCAAATGGGGGTCAATGCTAACAGCGTTTAAGGCAGTGCAGGCCAACTGCCAATGGGAAATTCCTGGCATTTCGGTTGATTTTTGTACTCGATTGATGGAGAATTAGGTCCATTATATTCACTCGATTGTACTTTTATTCGAAATAGCACTCATTCCTATTACTTACCCGCAAGCCTTTAAATTGAAAAAATAACATAGGTCGCGACGCGTCGTAGTGAACACCTCTTTTGTGTATATACCTCATTCAGAATTTGTATTGCTGCATAATAAAATAATTTAATTAGTTATTTATTTACATATTCACTGCATTTCAGACAAGCAAATTGCTGCCATACTTTAAAAAAAGTTTCTTATCTGCAGTTAAAATCATACAAAAATGTGTAAAATAAAACACCATAAAAAAGTTTTAATTTCTTTTTTTAACAAACACTTTTATAGATCATAAGTAAGTTGTACTATAAAGTCTTTTTAAACAAAACATTATGACTACGAACAATATAAATTTTAACGAACATTTTATATGATCAATTTGTTTTAGGAACATAAAAAAATAAACAACAAAATTTTTCAGTTTTCTCTCAAGTTTAACAGTGTAAAACTCACTATTAATCGAGGAAAGATTGGAAAACATGTTTTTTTTTCACTACTTTCACATGTAACTCATCAACAACATGATCATAATTTGAAACTGAAGCAGCAACTGAAGTAACATCATCGCTCACTTTAAAAGATCTTTAGTCCAGCCACAAATGTGTCTTCAATCTTTTTTCTCTGTCTACAAATTTAACGAGTGATAAACTTTTTTACTAGACGCCTTTGGATCAGAGATAAGGAAGAAATTCATTTGGCGCCAAAATGTTTATTGCTACTTACTGAGTATTTGTTTTGTAGTTTAGAAATTGTCTTTGTATTTTAATTGAAAAATTGTATTGGGGTTTAACTGGTCGTTATAACTCCAGCATTAGATCATTAAATAATTTGTCATCCTTGTTTAACAAATAATAAATTATTTTGAGTTTTATGTTACAAGAAAAAGGAAAAAAAAATTCTGTAGTATGAGATATTTTGTACACTAATCGCTATAGATGAATTTTTGAACCCAATCCGTAATTAGAGAAACGATTAAAAAGTTTTTTTCACTAGCTCTTGCTTGTTTTTTAAAAGTAGAAAAGTTGCATGATGGCATTTTTATAAGAGATTTTTAGCTTTAAAGTGGGCTTAGTTTTTTTCAATTAAATAAGTTTTACGTTGTTGGTTTCTTTAGTTAAGTTATAGCAGCTAATACCATGACAGTATTGTAGGCTTAACCGTTTGAGAAATTAGATCAGAAAAATTCGAACTAAATTAATGCACATAACAACGAATTTTATGTGTAGCTGAATTTTGATTTAAAATTAATCGAATTTTCTTAACCTTTATGTGCTCCGTAGTCTACATTTGTAGCATTTTTGCAGAAAAAGTTGAATAAAAAAAATGCCCACAACAACAGGGTCCGAAATTTTTAGTAGCTTCCTAAAAATCAATTCTACGCAGTTTTCGCTACTAACACGTTAAAAAAAATAAATTCCAGCCATCCCCCAGACCCTACTTTTCAAGATTACCATCTCCTGACCGGTAGTCTACAAATGTAGACACCTTATAAAATGTATGAAAATTCACACCACTATTTTACTCAACACTAATTTTTTTTTAATGCGTCATGCCGAAAATGTCATTTAGATTTATTTTTTTACTCCTTGCTTTCTTGTGCTCGTTTGTGTATGCATACATGTGCTTGCATATTTGAATTTATTGCGTATTTCGCAATAATTTATATTGCAGTGATTCATATTCAATATTCATATTGTAGCGATCAGTTGACGAACAATAATTTGCATATCGCGGAAGAATCAGGCATGCAAAGTATGGCATAAAACTCTGGTTTCCAAGCGATGGAAAGTCATTCTATTCTTTCAAGAGCAAGATTTATTCAGGAAATATCTGAAAAGCAAGTCGTTCAACCAATGTTGGAGAGAATGTCGTGAAAAGGCTGGTCTACCCTTGAGAAAACTTCGAAAGAACCATAATCTGTGACATTTTTTTTATATCGTTGAATCTGGGTTTGCATTTGATGTCCGAAAATTTCGATCTTCTTGGCACTGTAAAACAACGACTACATCCACCAAACAGACCAACGGCGAAAGTTCCTATGAGGCCTTTCAAAACAGCTCCTTATCCCAGCAGTTGAACAGCGCTCTGAAAATCGAAGGGTACTAGGTCATGCTCCAACACGCTTGGCTATTGAAATGGCACTCGGCAGTTATTCTGTTTCAGCATAAAGCTACACGCATAATGGAAAGCATAAAACTACACGCAAGATTTCCAGTTGGTGTAAAAAGCCTGTATGTGGAACACAGGCCACCGCACATACTTTGGGTTAATGCTGTTAATGAATGATATTTAAACATTTTCACCTTAACTTTGTATCTAAAAATAATATATTTCTAAATAAATATGCATTCAAGTATAACATTCTGTGTACTAGTTTGTTTTCATATGTTGACATAATTTTCCATACAAATACATATTTGCTACAAATGTAGACTTCCGACCGCCAACGTTGGTTTACCATCCCGAGCACATAAAGGTTAACTGAGTTCAAAAAAGAACAGAAATCGAAAAAACATATCTTCACTATTTTAGCTTTTAGCGCCTAATTTTGTTAAAATTGCACAAATATTAAACAAGTGCAGCTGATATTAGTTGTAAATTTAAAAACCAAGAGCAGTTAACTAAGGGAGCTTTAGCACAAGTGCAATTTTATTTAGAAATTTTTGATTTAGAAATTTTACCACTGGATTTTCATGTGCCTCCTTCACACGATGTGCGTCTTTAATCACTTAAAAGGCATTTTGGAGGGTAAAAAAAAAGAAAGAGGATGTTGTCAATAAACCTAATAACTCACTAAATAATGTATATCTGAACACTATATAATAATCTAGTTTTTAATGGTCCAAAAGAAGTTTATCACACCACCGGTGAATACTGCACCTGTTACAAAGCAGTCCTTACCCAATAAGCACTCAAATTTAAAAAATTCACGTGCTTTAAATTTTGCTGGAATCCAACTTTAATTTATGCCCTATTTTCAAGTAAAATTCTAGTTCATACGAAAATTTTTTAAACTATTTTTCAATTTTTACTTTTGTATTGCTAAGCTATCAAAAAAATATTTGTGAACAAATATTTTTAAATATTTCCGTGTGCTGGAAGGGAAAAGGATTTTAAGGTTTCGAAAAAAATAGTACCAAATATTTCCTTAGTGGAAATGCATCGTTAACTGTGATGATGCCCAAAAATCAATCGGTTTCCAAACATAAATTCTAGTAAACATGCATATCTACATATGTATATATGTATATGTATGTTTGTATGTGGTATCACGGAAAATATCTCAAGGTAAATCTAATTGCCTTTGATACCGTATAACATCGCACTAGCAGACAAATTTTACCATCGTCTAGCCCTTCAAACTTGTTTTCCAATGATATCACATTTTTATATAAGTAGATGATTTAAAGTAAAATGTTAATAAACCACCAAACTCCTTAAGATGACGATTTATTATATTAAAAAAAAAATTTTTTATAGGTTTGATTTATACATACCTTCAATTCTTAAATTCAAGTATAATTATTACGTGTTTGAGACTGGAATTTAACTTTAATTCAGCGCTTGAATTTCACTGTATTTACATTGTTATGTTCGACTGGATTTTTAATATCCGTTTTGCTGGAGTTTGCTATTGTATTCGAGTGTAATTCAAGTATAATGCAGCGCTTGAAAATGGAAAACAGGACTGAAATAACATTTGATTTATAATACCAGCAAAATTGCTTATTGGGTATAAATAAATAGAAATTCGACAATTTTTATAAAAAAAAATTTATATTAAGAATTTTTGTTAGGTGAAAATATTGTTATCGGAACAAAATTTAGTACGAGTATATACTCCTACATATGTATGTCTTTAGTCCATACCAAATTTTATAAAATTTTTATGATATTAATATTAATAATATTTCTACTAAACTCAGTCAGGATATGCTCATAATTAGTCGTACACCCCATAATGTTTATATTGCCAAAACCGCTTAAAATCTTTTAGGCCCTGATTGTGTAGAACGCAACGCATCGCCAAAAATTACATTTACATTTCAAACGCTGCATATCTTGTGGCGGTGAAATTTATAAAATGCGATTTTGCTTTTAATGTAATTTTTGCCGTTGCATTGCGTTTTACACAATTAGAACCTAACCCCGATATTCATAAAAAATATTTTAGATTTATAGCAGGTTTATGAAACGAATTTTCTATGAAAATTTGTTTAATAAACCTTTTATTAATCAAAAATATTTTTTATGAATATGGGGGTTAATCTTAAAAAAAATGTATATGAAAACTAGATTTGACATGTGCGGCTTTTACATAGACTCCACCAAATTTAGTTAGCGTTTATCTACAGTTAAGTGTTGGTACAAAAAAAACAGCCCTTTTAACCCCCTACTGTGTTGCAAATACCATTAAATTTTTAACATAGCTCAGGTCCTCTTTAAGTCCCCTAATATCTCCTTCCATTTTTCACACTTGTTTCATTTTCTTATTTCAATTATCAATTACTGAGTCATTAAATTGTTTATTTTACGAGTACATTAATTATACGACTCTATAAGTAATTCTATATTATATCTTCTTTTATATTTATTAACGGTAATTTTGAACTTGATTCTCAGACATTTACCAAAAATACATTGTTTTCTCTGTTCTGTTTGTTTTCCAATGAACACAGTCAATTGCAATCCGTCTGTGTGTTCACAAGCACTTAGCACTTCATAAAAATGAATCATTGTAGACAGTCGATAATTGAATGTTAAATGAAGGTTTTTAGCATTAAAATTAAAGTCTTGTAAAACAATATTATGATGCCATTTAAGAATTTTCTTTGATACGTCTCTTAACCTTTATGTGTATAAGAGGTTAAATTAATCTTTCTTGTTTGTTTAAGTGTTTCAAAGATAAATATTTGGAAGTAAGGAGTATAAGTTATTTAAGGTCATTAAACTTATAAAAAAATTTGACATTGTATTGTATCCAAAAGACCGTCAAGAGATACGTAGATTCTCAGCCCACTGTAATAGAACACACCAAATATCCAAATATCGCTCTCGCAACCCCCCACAGTGATTCACTGGTGCCTTACCAACTATTCTATCGATGCAACCAGACCATTAGGATCTGTTTTATAAATTTAGTAATTCAATAGCATTGATAACCCCGGTCTGTAATGAAATCTTCTTTTACTTCGCTTCCACATCTGATAAATTATAGGGCATAAAGCCGGCGAATGTCAGGTTTTCATTCATATGAAGTTAATGAATTTATATTATGATGAACCATTGTTTGGTAATTAAGGTAAATTTTCAAATAACAAAATATATTTAGAAATTTCACCCAAAGTGTACTTTTTACTCAATTCTTTTATATTGTGGAATTTTAATTCACCGGAATTTGTCATCAATGGCTTTACATGCATATGTCTTTTTATCACCACTTTTTAAAACTTCAAAAATATTTTATGTATGACATAATGAGTTTTATTAAAGGGAAAATAGTAAGTTGTTATTGTTAAAATAAAAAAAAAAAAAAAAAATCGTCAAAATACGTAAGACTTGTGTGAAAGTGTAAAGTACCCTTAAAGGCCGGTATTCACTATCCTACATAATCGTACGATTCATTCACACGAAAATCTGACGGAATTCTATCCGACATAAAAAAATTTCTGCAAAATCTGCAGTTAATGCCACACTATCCCACAAAAAAGATGCAAACTCAAATGACTCATCTACTTTACAAGAAAATGCAACTCTGATCGCATATAATCTATCATTTTATGAAAATTTTCATAAATATTTGCAATTCGGACAGACTTGTCAAAAAAATCTGCCACTCAATTCATTTTTAAGCCACACTGTCATACATGATGAGCACACACGATTTGTTTGACATATCGTGCGACTAAATAGGATAGTGAATACCGGCCTTAAATAACACGCATGACAAAAAAAATTATTTTTCATAACATTAATAAAAGTAGATATTTTTTGTCAATTTAGGCCTACTGAACACGCTTATAAACATTATTTCAGTAGCACTTAACGTTTTAAACTAATGTTTGCCAATTTTAAACAATATTGAAATAACTTTCACAATTTTGGTTTTAATTTTAATTTTTTGTTGCTTAATCCTTCAAGAACTGCTTGCATTTTATATTTCTGCATTTTATATTTTTATGGGTAACCGCGTATGTCCATTTTTTTCGATTTCGAGATGTTGTAGCTATATTGCTTAATTTTAAACGCTCTTTACATGGTTCTTCAAAGTTCTGAAAAAATATGGACCAATTCCGATTTTGTTACGTATTGACCAATTTCAAAAAGTTCAATACCTCGCCCATAGCTCAATTTATAATGTTTTATCCGCTCTCCGGAAATTGATTTTAAGACATACGCGGTTACCCATGATAACCACAGAATTAACATACATGCAACTGATGAAGCAGATTAAACCACCACATGGGAATTAATTCCAAAAATAATTTTCTGAAAATGGAACAAATTTGTGTACCACGTTAAAGTACATAAAATTCTACATCATTCGGCGAACGATATTTTAATACCCTCCACCACCACTAGTGGTGAATGAGGGTATACTAAGTTTGTCATTTCGTGTGAAACTTTTTTATTATACATCTAAGACCCCACAAATGTATATCTATTCTGCCTCCTTGAGTAATGCTTAGTCGATTTAGCCATGTCCGTCTGTCTGTCCGTCTGTTGAAAACACGCTCACTTTCGAAAAACGCAAAAGAAAAGAACAAACTTGGTCTCAAATTGCTTGTAGTTATCCTAAGCAGCTTGGGATTGAAGTCCAGCAACATCGGTTCAGTAGGATCAGAGATAGCAATCAAAATGTGGAACCACCACCTTAAAAATATGATCATTTTGTTACAAAAACTAATATATATGGTGGAATAACGCACGGAATAATATTAAATTTGGCACAAATTCGTTTTATACGACTGAAAGTCATACTGTTGAAATTCGTAAAACCTAGCATGCCTAAACCCGTAATAAATAACGCTATCGTAATAAAATTTGATATATTACAGTTTTATAAGTCTAGAATCACAGTTTTATAGAACCAAAAATCACAGTTTAAAATTTTGTGAAGATCGGTCAATAAATTACACTATGCCCCATATACACCCTACTCCCGGAAAACAGTTTAGTACGCCTTAAACCGTAAAACATACCGCTATCATAATTTAATTCGGCACGTCACAGTTGTATATGAGTAGAAATCACACTGCCATATTTCGTGAAGATCGGTCTATAATTTACACTAGGCCTCATAAAAACCCTACTCCCGGAAAACAGTTTAGTACGTCTAAAACCGAAATAATAATGCTATCATAATTAAATTCGTTATGGAACCGTTATATAGTACTAGAAATCACACTGCCGAATTTCGTGAAGATCGGTCAATAATTTGTCATAGGCCCCATAAAAACCCTACTCCCGGAATACAGTTTAGTACGCATAACACCGTAATACATGACGCTATCATAATTTAATTCGGCACGTCACAGTTGCATATGACTTGAAGTCACACTGACAAATTTCGTAAAGTGCGGTCCATAATTTACCCTAGGTCCCATATAAAGCCCACTCTGGGAAATTAACCAAATACGCCTAAAACCATAGCAGATATAGATATTGCGGTAAAACGTGTCCAACTTAGCTTCATATGGCCATAAAAATGTCATGCAATTTTGTAATATACGGTCCATAATTTACCTTAGATCCCATATTAGGAAACCTTCTGAAAATCACTGTAAACGCTAAAACTTATTTAACTACAGTATTGAAATTTATTATAATTTACGTTTTTTAATACCAGAAATCAATCTTCAGAATTCTGGGATGAATGGTCCATAATTTACCACAGGTCTTATTAAAATTACCCTCCTAAAAATCATTTTAGTTCGGCTAAAACTGTTACGAATCATGATATTTTACTCATGATGACAAATTCTCATTTAATAATAAGTTTTACCCACGAAAAGATTAAAAAAGTACAAGATTACGGGAACAACAAAAAACAAATTTTTTAACACAAAGGAAAACGCCAGATTTTATTCTATATTTCTGTGTGGAATCAAACCAAAAGCTTTCTTTAATAATTTCCAATTTGGAGTACGGGAGCAAACCTATTAATTTATTTTAGAAATGATTGATTAAAACTAACACCAAATACACAATGAAAGCTAAAATTACTGTTAATATCAGGATGAAAAGGCATAAGTTAATTAATGATGATTTTAAAATTTATTAGTTCTTGGGCACTTTGTGACATAATAATCTGATCTGTCTTCAGTTGTATTCTCTAATAAGCACAGATCCTTTTTAGTTTTTCTTTCCTTAAAAAAGCTTTCTTTACAAATATAATTTTTAAGGCTTAACCAAATTAGACAATTCGATCTTAAGCTTTAGTAAAACGAAAGGAATAATCTTTTCTTTAAGGGGGTAAAATTAAAAAAGTTCTTTTTTGTTGTTTTATTATTTATTTACATTTTTTCATGAAGGTCTTAGGGTTAATTTCACATTTTTCTTAATCGCTTTTGCTAAAAGACTAAAGGCGCTGTAGTTAGTAAGTTTCCAATGACTGTGTGAAAAAACACATGCGAAATCTTTTTCCCATTAAAAACTCTTATATGTGCTTATACATATTTGGTATATATTTGAAAATGTATATTGTAAAATGCAAAAAGGGGTATCTAACAAAAATATAGTTTTACAGGAGAAGTAAAAAACTTTGTAAAATGAAAACTATAAATATTTTTAACGAAGTTTTTTCTCACTTCAGCAAAACATGGCTTCATAAGTCGTCCATGGAATGCCTCAAACAATTTTCAAAGAAAACCATTTAAATATATTTTGTTAGAAAAAAATTTGTAATTACGTCGTTTTGGTTTTTTTTTTTTTTTTTTTTTTTTTTTTTTGTTTTTTTGTTAATAAAAGCGTAATTATTGATCGGACAAGGGTAACATTTTGTCAAGATATGTAGTTTAATGGCATTCATAATGATCAATCAAAAACTCGATTTTAAATTTTTTGTTAATTACGCCTTTTTGCATTTTAGCTAACGATATACATGATTACACTTGTTTTAACAGTTTGGTCAGAAATACTCGGAATTACACAGCAAAACCTTAACACTTTTTAAATTGTAAACACTACAAAAATAAAGCTAAAATATAAACATGTTGGCCCGAATGTCTGCTTTATGTGATATACATTTCTATAAACTAGGCTTGTAACAATGCGCCCTTTTGCCGTTACGATACCGGTACTAAAAGAGGAAAATCGCCGATACCGCTACGAATATTAAATTTAAGTTCAAGGTAAATTTGATTAAACTCAAGTAGAGTAATTAATTTTTTATAAAAAAATACAGTGTAAGAGATTATTAATATTAACAAGTTAGAGTGCTATTTTCAGCTGTGCCGAATCTTTGATACCCTCCACCGACAGGAGTGGGGTATGATAAATACATATATATTATAACCTAAGCTTCACAAAAACGAACGTCAGCATTAAAATTAGTTGCGGTTAAGACCAATATTAAATTATTGACCGACAATAAGAAAGTTTTATGCGTTTCTTGTTAGAACTTTTAACTGGCTTGATTAAAATATCATGATTCGTAACAGTTTTAGCCGAACTAAAATGATTTTTAGGAGGATAATTTGTATTGGACCTATGGTAAATTATGTACCAATCAACCCAAAATTCTGAAGACTGATTTGTGGTATTACAAAAAATAATTTAGAATAAATTTCAATACAGCAGTGTAATTAATTTTAGCGTTAACAGTGAATTTCACAAAATTGCATTATATTTTTTCTGGCCATATGAATCTCAGTTGGAAGAAATGTTACCGCATTATCTATATCTGTTATAGTTTTAGGCGAATTTAATTATTTTTCCAAAGTGGGCTTTATTTGGTTTTAGGCGCAATAAAGTCTGTTCTAAGAGTAGGGTTTATATGGGGCCTAGGGTAAATTATGGACCGATCATCAATGCTACCGATCTTCAAAAAATATAACAATGTGATTGCTGGTCCTATCAAATAGTAACGTACCAAATTTTAGTATGATAGAGTTATGTATTACGGTTTTAGGCGTACTAAACGGTTTTCCTCGAGTAAGATTTATATGGTGCCTATGGTCAATTATGGACCGATCTTCATGAAATTTAACAGTATGATTTGTAGTCGTATATGGCGAAATGTTATATCATTCCGTCCATTATTCCACCATTTATGTTAGTTTTTGTATCAAAATTATCAATTTTTTTAGGATGGTGGTTCCACATTTTGATTCATTGTTCTGGTACTACTGAACCGATGTTGCTGGATTTCAATCCCAAACTGCTTAGGATAACTACAAGCAATTTAAGGTCAAGTTTTTTGTTGCGTTTTTCAAAAGTGAGCGTGTTTTCAACAGACGGACATGGCTAAATCGACTTATAATTTCTCAAGGAGCCACAATATATACTTTATGGGGTCTTAGACGTATAATAAAAAAGTTTCACACGGAACGACAAACTAAGTATACCCTCATTCACCACTTGTGGTGGTGGAGCGTATAAAAACTGATTTTAATAACATTTTAAAAAACAACGAAATCAATTTTAATTGGTAAAATTTCTGTGCCAGGGTCTTAAATTTTCAGTATAATATTTAATAGCGCCAGTAAATAAAAGATCTAAGGTATATCTTGTTTTCTTATTTAGCTGAGTCACAGCGTAGGATGGACAGAGGATCAATCTTCTCCAAATTTTCTTTTAAGATTTTCACAACCGCTCTAAAGGTCAGTTCTTGCAGACTTATAAGAACTTTTACTAGGTGTGGGGATAACCGTGTCGTCATCACTTTCGGAATGTATAGTCATGTTGAGTCGCTCAATTAGACGTTTTTTCGATCTATTGTCTTTGAAATTTTCTATTTTTGTATCGAAGGTAGAGAAATGTAGATAAACAATAGATTTCATTATTCTCTAAATATTCAAATATTTCATTCAGAGGTAATGCTACGTAAATACCCAATTTTTTATAATCTGAACTATTCTGCATCTCAGTTGTGTTTTCTAATAGTTTTCGAAGACTGTTAACTATCGAAACAGCGTCAGAAAATGTAGCAGTGGCTCTACTTATTGATTTTCTGGTCTCTTTGAAGTAACAAAAATCATTAAAAATTAGCAGAAAATTCTTAAAACGCACAATTACATACAAGATTTATCAATGGTAGAACGTTTTACCATTATGGTGCAAATCAAAACGGATGATGCTGCAGGTCCACACCGAGCATACAATGCGTTTAAGCATCAGCTCAAACAGTCGTAGTGTTAAATTGTATTGACAAGTTACACAGCAAACGCGTAAAATGCATATACGTATCGAAAGCATTAAAAACGGGTGGTGTGAACCGACCTCCAGCTTAAGAATTAAAAGAAACCATTTATTATTCTGTTTGATTTTTTGAAAATAAGCATTGAAAATTAAATTGTTTGTTAAAAAAAAATAAAACTATAAAAAAAATCGCCGATAC
Organism: Pollenia amentaria; assembly: GCA_943735925.1. Lineage (NCBI taxonomy): Eukaryota > Metazoa > Arthropoda > Insecta > Diptera > Polleniidae > Pollenia > Pollenia amentaria. The sequence continues at coordinate 176,045,976 of OX031007.1, read as the reverse complement.
CGATATATCGGCAAACGTGAAGTATCACCGATATCTCGGTATCGGTATTCGTTACATCTCAACTATAAACGTAGAAAAAGCAAGAGGATTACAGTTAAAATTGCGAATTTAAAATTTTCAATAGTACTCTCAAGATATTCTTAAACTATTTGTGTGCTCTTTACATCTGAGATAAAGGGATTGTTCAGCTTCATTTTCTCATATAATGGTTAAACTAGACCTTAATCAAAAAGCCTTTAAAATAATGGACTCAGAACTTCTCAACTCGGACAAGACGACAAGACCAAATACAATGAATTCATTTTTTAAACGAGCTTTACCCGAAAATGCCGGAATTTAAGATCAGGCATAACTTAGTAATACCTCATCATGACAACGCAAGACTAGTAAAAAACTTTTTCGAAAATAGCTGTTTAAAGTTTCGCCTAATCAGGCTTATAATTATGACCGTTTTCCGCCTGACTTCCATTGCATTCGGTCAATATAAAACACTCCTAAAAAACGCTGCATTTCAGAACGATATTGACATGGTTTGTTCTTGAGCTCACAAAATTGTATTTGTTGCAGAATCCATGTGTTGGCATAATTAAAAAAAAGTTTAAAAAACCCAAAAATTTGTCAAAAATTTTAAGACACACACCTTATAATTTGCTTAGAAAACCAAATAATTTTAAAAGACTTGTTTTGTCAATTACACTGTACAACAATTTCAAACTTTTTCCAAAATTAAGGGGTTCTGGTAACGGATTCCGTAATATTTTTTCGTGTTGAACTGTGTTATTAAGGATTCGAAAAAAAATTAAAACCACTCCTAACAAAACCCCACACCAAAATTACATTAAAACTTTTTGCTACAAAACAGAACTTCCTTATAAATATTTAAAAAATCATTTAACCAACAACAATGGAATAGATATTAAAAAAAAAATCTTTTAAAATTACATTCATTGTGATATTAAATTTTATCCTTTTCTTCAATTATACTCCTTAACATCACTTTATTTCAAAACTTTTTGCCAAAATAGACGAAAAAGAAAAAAAATATAAAATATACAAAATAAAGCTGAAAAACAAATCAAAAGCTCTTTTGAGTGCAATGAAATGGCATTGTATTTTGCAGCAAATGCAGCACGTGCATCATTAAGCTGCATCATTTTGTGGTTTGAAATTGAGAAAGTCTTAATGTAAGAAATATTTTTTGTTTATCGTAGAGAATAAAGTTTTTGCATTATTTTCTTGCTGTTGTATTTTTGTTGTTTTTTTTTTGCATTTTCTTCTATTTTTTACAATAATGACAATTCCTGTTTTGTTGGTGCTTTCTTTTCTTTTTTGCCTTGTGTTGAATAAGTACTTGAAAAGCTTTCATGAATTTATTCTTCGCATAGCGGAATATTTTCCCCATACGAGACATTTGTGCTGTTTCCATTTTCTGTTTTTCTCCTACTTCTTTGATGAGTTTTATAGACAATCTTTATACTGCTGACTTGTCTAGATGCTGTTTGTTTATAATTCTTTAAATTCCTTCACACTTTTTTATAACGATTCTTTTGTCATTTTTTTTTTCTTTCTTCAAAATATTTGCCCCATCTTACTGCACTTGTACTTGTTTCTGAGTGTGTGCTGCAAGTCTTACTTGTTCACGTTTGAATTGTACCTTTGCAATTTGTTTTCGTTGTCGTTGTTGTTGATGATGATGTTTGTTTAAACAAATGAAAATTGGTTTCTGAAGTGCTGCCTGGTGCCTGCTACTTGTTTCTGGAAACGTAACTTCATGTGTCACAATATAATAAATGCATCTTCCGTTAAAGGTAGGGATTTGTTTGCCTGTTAAAACAACAATATTCTACATGCTTTATTAGGATTTTCTTTTATTGTTGGCATGAGCCAGCGGCCATAAATAAACAAATTGTTTTGCAGATAGACGAGTTATTGACAAAAAAATTAATTAAAATAAAAAACCAAATTTATTTGTATCCAGACACCTTCTAATTTGATAAAAAAAAAAAAATGTACGCGTTAAGGAAGTAAAAAATGTTTGTATAAAAAATACAGATTGTTTTTTTATTTTAAGCCCGATTGAAATTGTGAAAATTATAAAAAATTCAATTTTAATTAAAAACAGATGAAGATGTCGTGAACAATATAAGCCGCAACTTTAGGCAAACTGTGGAACTCTTCGCAAATATCAAATAGGCATAAAATACGAGTAAATATATTCAAATTCAGCGTGAAATAAATCCTTCTTAATGGCTGCGAAACATGGAAAGATACTTAATCTATATCGTCCGAACTTAAGCAGAATATTTTGGCCCAACCTCATCTCAAACGCCTCTCTATTGTCCTGCAGCAGCAAAACTCCCTTTGCCTATGATATTTGTCATCGTAAATAAACATGGTAAGCCACACGCTTCGAAAAGACAACACAGACATAGCAAAGGCCATCCTACAGTAGACCCGCAAGGGTAGACAAAATATTGGACGCCACAGAGCAAAATGGAGAAGATCGGTGTAAGCGGAGTACCGACAACTACTGCCCACATGATCACAAATACGTTACATGGCACAATACATGATCAGATGGAGAGGTTTTGTGAACACATTCCCTTAAATTATACTCATCAATAAAATTATTTTTAGATAATCTTACATTGTTCATTATAAGTTTCTGGAAATGTATTTCTAGAAGCACCTTTTCTGGAGCAGCACTTCGCATTTCTGTGCGTAGACCCCTTTCAGACTTGCGCAACTTACTTGCCGAGTCTGAAAGGGATCTAACTAAATAATAAAAATTCGTTTAATGTTTGGGCCACTTTCCAAGCACATAAGGCGAACAAATTACATGAACAGTAATGGGCTCCAATTTGGCCAATTGTAACTGGTTGATCAGAATAAGCCAGTGCATTCACTTAGCCCTATATAAATTAAACGATCGGTGTTAAGTGCACGACTTTCACAGCCAATTCCACAGTTCAGTTCCATTTCTCATATTCAACTCATCGCCAAATTTCGATTTCAATAAGTCGATAGTTGCAGTCAGCGTAAGGCACGTAGCGCAATCCTGTTGAAACTACTTCTCCCTCGGATCAATGTAATTTATATTTTCAAAAAAAAAAAAAAAAAAAAAAAAAAAAAAGTATTGACCATGGTGCGGCAATGAAGTCCGACGAGATGCCATCAGTGTATAAACCGCACCAAACAGTGCATTTTTCTGGATGTAATAGACTCTATTAAATAGAGTATGTGCATTGGTCGCACTCCAGATGCAGCAATTTTGTTTATTAACAAACCCTTTAAACCAAAAATTGGAGTTATCGTTAACAAACAATTCTTTCATTTAAAAGTTGCGTGAATCAATGACTGATTTTAAAAGTAAGCTTGGGTAACCTGGTAGCAATAGTCAAGGGTGAATCTATTCATGATGATTTGCCAGAGTAGATACAAATGGCTTTACACGGAAGCTGTTTTGAGCATAAAGTGGAACAAATCGTAAAAGCATGGCTTATAAGTTTTAATTCGAAGGACTACCAACTAGCTAAAATTATCGTTAGCATTTTCAAAGACAAACAGCGGATTTGCGGCCCACTAACAATTTTTACCACGACAAATATATCGACAATGCATACGACCGATAAAGTAACAGGTTTCATACAAATTTGCGGACCACTAAGAAATATTAGGCGACCACAAATGACATCAGTCGCTTGTGATGTAGTTGTCGATATAGGCATTTCGTTAAAATATTTAACAAAATTTTCATTACACACAAACACTAAATATTTTTTTTTTTTTTATTATTATATTTTTTTTTAAAATACCACCACTTACAAAATTATATAGGTTTTTAAATAATTTTTTATAAAATTCTATTCTATATTTTTTGTTGTCTGTTTTGTTTGTTTTTTGTTTACTCCTTTGTTTTCTATTCTGATTTGTTTGTAGCCAGAGTTCTAGTTTTTGGCTTAATTTATATGTCTTGTCGATTTATAATTTCAAACTAACGTTTTATTTATTACAGTCATTTGACAATAAATAAATAAATTACGTTAGGCACATAACAACTGTCGAGCGACAATTCGATAGTTAGTGGGCCGCATAAGATAACGATAATGAGTGACTTGCTGTCGCTCGTTTAAGTTGTCGATCGACATCGGGGGCCTGGCTGTAATCATGGTAATTGGATTAAATAATTAAAAATCAATTGTTTGATAATTATTTTGCATAACTTCTATACAACTGGGAAATTTTGAAAACGTAATTTAGTTTACATATTCTATGAACATTTTTCTATTGCCAATTGCGAAAATTGTATGATTTTTCTAGCAAGTATTCATATAAATTTATTTCGATAAAATGGTTTTGATACGAAAATACTCATATAGAATTTCAAATAATTTTTGATTGTGACTTTCTCTATTTATTGTTTAAGGAACCCTTTTGACATTCCAAATGAATACAATTACTACCAATGCATTCATTCTACCAAATATGTCACAAAACATATTTAAGCCATATTTTTCGGTCTCATTTTGAAGCAATTCTTTTTTAAGTTTCGAAGCAATTGTCCGCTCTTATACATTTTTTTTATTGGAACACATTTTGAATATTTTAACATAAAATAATTTCTAAACTTATATCCTAAATTCCATTTAATTTTATTTGTTTAACGAAAAAAAAGCAAGTCATAAAAGACACTTGTGTCGCAAACAATAGAAGATAGATTTTTAGTTAAATAATGGCTTAAGAGCATTTGTATTCAATTCTATTAAAACTATGAAAATTTAAGTTTTATTTAAGGTTTTATGGACAGACAATAAAAAAAATCTATTGTTTGCCAATAAAGAAATCTCCAAAAAGGGGTAAATCATAAAAAGGGCATTTTCTATTTTTATGGTCAAATGAAAGAAATTGCTTTCTTATAAACTGATATTTTTTTTTTAACAATTGATTGCTTTTTTCTATCGGAAAACTAAAATGAATCATGGAGAAACAGATGGTTAAAAAAAGAGTTATTTGAAAACTTTTAGAAATAAAAATTTTTTAGGGTCTATAAATGATTCTTTTTTTCTATTATTAATAAAATAATTATGTACATAATTATTTGAGTTGTTATTAAATTATTGTGCTGCGGTGACAGAAAACCAAAGAATGAATTAATTGACGGTATAACATTGTTGTTTTAATGTTTGTGCACGTAAAGCTGGAGGACCACACCATGAGTTTTCGCGTCAACTCATTGCATGATTTTCATACTTTGCTTGCGTTTTAAATTTTAAGATACATGAAACACTTTTCTTGTGGCATCACCACAAGTAAAGAATGTTAAAAGAATAAAAGCATTTAGAAATAAATATCGGAAAACTGATTCAAGTCTACCATTTTGAATCTGAACTAGACTTTTTTCACATTTGCATACATTTCGGGGCAACGCATGCAAGATGTTGCAAATGTGAAACATGCATTCACACTTGCAACATCTAACATATACTATCAAGCAGAAATGGCACCGTTTCTGAAAAAAAAAATAATTTTTTTTTACATTTTTCTACAAAAATAGTAAATTTTTTTTAAATAAAATACCAAAATGTATTTGGAATTCATATTATTTTAAAATATAAAGAAAAAAATTAAACAAAATTAGATCTGAAAAGAGGGGAGAAATTGACAAATGGTAACGCTGCGTTCAGAACAAATATCATTTTGTCAGTGATGCTACAATTATAGTAAAATTTATTGCCACTTTTTTAGTGAAGACAATAAAGTTATCGAAAGATCTAGAATAGAATAAAATTAGCATCCGGCAAAGTACTTGACCATTAGCCATATGAATTTCTTGCGGAAAAGTGTTAACATCTTGGCAAATTAAAGGTAGATGTTAGATGTCGACAAGTGTGAAAAGGCTATATGATAAAATATATGGCTTTAAAAAATCTTGATTACTTCGAGCAAAAATCAAAGTTATTTTTTGGATTTTTTTTTGGGTAACAATAAAAGTTCTTGTTTAGTTTTTATTTTTTTAGAGCAAAAATAAGTTATTTTTTGATTTTTATTTTGTCGGGCAAACATAACAGCTATTTTTTGGATTTGTATATTTTCGAGCAAGATTAAAAGTTTTTTTCTAAAGAAACGTACGTATTATGACACAGGGGAACAAAATTGCAGTTTTTTTGTGTTGATTGGAAGTTTGATACAATTTTTTTTGAGGTCGATGATTTCAAATTTAATCTCCTTTTTCTCGCATTTTTAAGTAAAATCATTACGTTACTCTTATTTTCTCCAAAAAAAAAAACAATATTAAAAATTTTTTATTTTTAAAAATCATGAAAAAACTAAAACGGGAAAAAGTTAAAGTCTTAGTACTTTCACGTAAAGTCATATAACCAATGAACAATAGATCATAAAAATCGATTAACGCGTTTCGCTTTTATTCACAATTATGTGAAGGTCCTTATTTTTAAGAGAAGGAAAAAATGTCCATAAATAGAACAACAGCAAACATACACTAAGAAATGCCATTTTTGTATGGAAATCGTGATTTTTATCAATTCAGTTTTCTCAGTAAATTGTGAATAAAGTCAGAAGTTGTGCAGCGTTCACAATGAAATAAATTGGAAATATGTTTAACTTAATGTTTTACGACCAAAACTGTGATTTTTGTCGCATTTTTACTTTTAATGAATTTTTAAAGAACAAAAATTAAAATTTTATTAAAAGTTGTTCTTTTTTTCAAAACTTCAACGATAACTCAGAAACTACTCGGCAAATTTAAGACCAATGTAAGCACGGCATAAAGATAATATTGTTAAAGATTTTTTTAATTGAATATGGTGAACGGTTTTCAAGTTTTTCCAATATATGTAACGGAAGTGCCTTAATTTTGGACATAACGGTATATCGCGAAAAGTCGATCTGATACAAAAAACTATGAGAAGTTTTGGTTTCCGCGTTCCAAATAACCTTAAAAACAACATTCAACAAAAATCTTGTAATCAACAAAAATCTTGTTCCCTTATGTAATAATTTAGTTAAAATTAAATATTGGAAGCCCCACGATGGCCACATATTAAAATAAATATTTAATTCAACTAATGTGCTGTTTCTAGATAACATTGTGTAGTAAAGACAAGTGACTACACAATCACTTGTCTTTTATTTTAAACAGCTCATAATTTATTACCTTTTTTTAGAAAATAATTTTTATTTTTGCACGAAAAAATAACAATCCAGAAAAACTTATTATTTTTGCTCACACAAATGTAAATAAATAAAAAAAACTGTTATCGTCTGACTGTTATGAAAAAATTAAAAACTGTTACGGTCCTTGTTTAAAAGTAGAAAGTAATAGACTGACCCACGGTGCCGACCGCGAATTTTTAACCTAATAATGAGTGACTTGTTGTCGCTCGCTTAAGTTGTTGATAGACCTCGATGGCCAGGCTGTAAATCTACTTTTCGTACTCTACGATTTTGTGCGTGTAACTTGTTAAGTATTTTTGACAGCTACGCAGGATGCGAAAAAGAGTTGGGTGGACCTCCAGCTTAAGCATATATTTGCTTTACAAATTCTTTAAATTTATATTAATTTTCCTTCTAAATATTATTTTTTTACCATATGAAAAAATTTATTAAAACACATTAAATTCCTTTTATCCTCTGCTTTAACTTTCACATTATTATCATTTGATCGCCGTGTCCTTTCGCAAATTAACTCTGGGATAAAATGGCAGAATGAAAACTATCTGTCTGTGGTATTTTACAAAATATTTCGTTTTTTTTTATTTACTTCACCTGGCAAATACGTGAAGAAATATCTCATTTTGTTTTATTCTCCATTACAATATTGGCAGCTGTAATTACATGTGCATAATATAAAATATCAGCGGAAAATTATTATGGGGTGATAAAGAAAATATACTCACATACTCACATTTTTAATTAACTTTACATGTACATATAATTAATTTTCTTCCAAGTATTGATTAACATCTTATTAACTATGTGAAGGAGCGTAAGGAAATTAAAATTTTCAGTAAAATAATATTTTTACTAGGAGGCAACATGTGGAAAGAAGTAGGGATAAAGAAAAATATATAACGGGTGAAAAAGAGAACATAATAAAAGTATGAAAAGTAAATTAAAATCTTAAGTGCCACTTTCATGAAATAAAAATGAAATTTATAATTAACATTCAGAATACATCCATAGAACTTATATTTACTTCCAAGTGATATTCCAACCAGAAAGAAATACTTATTAGGCAGAGAACAGTTGTATTGAATAATAACATGAGTGCCTGCAAATGTCGTCCTAACCTCTCGATATTTCTCTTTTTCAATAGACCAATTCTCTTCAGGCCAACCTTCAACCCACTCTATGGACGAATTGGGTTTAAACCCACTATATTACTTGATCACCGAAAATACCTTAAAAGTAAACGCTTCATGGCCTATCATATTTTTTGTGGACTACTACCTCTTATTTTTCTAGAAAGCACTCTATAGTCCAGTAACAATCACGTTCTGAGGCGATCAAAGCATATACGTCCTTTCATAAGAAATCTGCATGTCTATGTAAACATATTTATTAAACAACAGGTCCGAATTTGAAATAAAATTGAAGCAAATTTTGTAAAAACTCTTTTTAAAACCGGCCACAATCGGTCTATTGAACTTTTATATTCAAAAACCGGACATTAATTGCTAAAATTTTACTTTGGCATCATTTTATTTCTTTTTTTTCGTTAGTCGAAATTTTTTAATTTTTAGAAAGTTTTTAATGCAGTATTTCAAGAAATTCTTTGCAAAGTCTTTTATTTTAAATTGAGTTTTTATGACACTTAATATGTGTACTGGCGTGTGGGTTGACACCAGTTCTAAATAATCTTCTTCCAGATAGAGGAAAAAAAGGGGGCCGCTGAGACTTAAACGGTGGGCTATGGAAAAGAAGATTATTACTATAATTGCTCCAGCGGATTAATTATAGTAGATTTATTTAAGGGTAGAAAGTGAAAAAAGAAGTTTTAGTAATTTTTTCCAAATATGGGGTTTATTACAATTCAAATTTCACTTAACTTATGTACATACGGTTGGGTACAAAAAAAGAATTTAATTTCCAGAGAATCGCCAAGTTGACGTAAGTTATCCGCACTGCTGGGTAGTGGTTGATGCTATCCGCTCTGATGCAAAAAAATGAATAGAAAAATGACTGGTTACAAACCCGAAGGCAAGTTGCGCCAGTGTAAAGTTAACGAAAGTTCGCTACAATTGGCAAATGGAAAAATTGCGACGAGTATTAATATTGCAGTGCGGCCAACTTACGTCAAATTTACGATATTATTCGAGGTGAGTATAATTCATGAAAAACTTAAATTTTAACGGAAACTAGTAATATTAAAATACTTCAAGCACTCATTTATAATAATAATATAGAAATTTTACGTTGGTTTTAAATGTACAAATGTAGTTTGTACAATATGTAATAGCCAATTTACACTACAACGAAATCTACTAGTTTCGAGATTTGGAGCCAAATCTAGTTGTTTTTGGCTAGATTTCCCGTACAAAACAAAATCTACTCCGTAATTAGATTTTGACGAAATCTATTCGAAATCTAGTAGTACTTATTGATGCAACTATGTTTTTCCCCATATAGCACTAAAAACTACTTCCCTGCACAAGAAAAAAATTACATTTTAACAAGAAACAAAACAAAAACAATAATAGCTGCTTGTTAAAATTGTTAAAAAAATTCAAAAATTTTGTAAAATAGTAAAAAAAAAATCCAAATGACAAATAATATTGATAAAATAAATGAAGTTGATTATAAAAAAAATGTAATGCAAATTTTTAAATGCCTATTTCTTTATATGTAAGTATGTGTTACACCAAAAACTTTCAGTCGGAGGTTTTTGTTGTGAAAACCAAATCTCGCTAATGTCATACAAGTATAATGTAAACGAACTAGATTTGGAGGAAGATTTAAAATGAAATCTACTAGATTTCTATGTAATGTAAATGCCCTATAATCATAATTACCACGACCAAAGCATCAACATTTTATTTAGGTTAAGACAAGAGAAAAGGCGATCAACCGGCTTCTGGTTGACTATAATGTATGAACAAACTCAAAGTAATGCACATTTGTCCAATCCACAAGCTCGCATTAACGTCGTTTTTGTTTTCTAATCATCTAATTTTACAATATTGTTTTAAAAAAATAATTGCCTGTAATCTTGCAACATAGCAAGTGCAATATGACATTGAGTTTTTATTTTACACATATTTGGACTTGCTACTCCATGGTTTTTCTGCTAGACAAAAAATGGCTACAGGCGAGTTTAATTTATTGGTTTTTACTGATAAAATCGAGATTGAATAAAAAATCACAACAACGCTTATATAAAGCGTGATCCATTTCGGGGTTCCCTACTTGTTTAAAGAAAGAAACACAGAAAATTTAAATTTAATGGGGAATGCTTATTATCATTTGAAAGAACATTCTTTGGCATTTAGTTTTTGAAGATTATGTCTATCATATGTTGGCCGTTGCTACGTCGCAGATGGTCCATCCGTTGAGTCCAATTTTTTATGACTCGTTCGAGCATTTCGACTGGTAACTGGCGAATGACACGCGTGATGTTTTCCTCCAAGGCCTGCATCGAAGCAGTTTTGTCCGCATAAACTTTAGACTTTACATATCCCCACAGGAAAAATTCTAACGGTGTGATATCACACGATCTTGGTGGTCAATCGACCGGCCCAAAATGTGAAATTATGTGCTCACCGAAATGTTCTCTCAATAAATCCATTGATTGATGCGATGTGTGGGGGGTGGCGCCGTCTTGCTGAAACCAAATGTCAACGAGATCACGTGCTTTAATTTCAGACATCAAATAGTCGGTTATCATGGCACGATAACGGTCGCCATTGACGGTTACGTTCGGACCGGCATCATTTTTAAAGAAATATGGTCCGATGATTCCGCCGGCTCACAAACCCCACCAAAACGTTGTTTTTTCTGGATGAAGTGGCAGTTCTTGAATCTCTTCAGGTTGCTCTTCGTCCAAAATGCGGCAATTTTGATTGTTTACATACCCATTGAGCCAGAAATGGACCTCACCGCTGAACAAAATTTGCCTCGAAAACGTCGAATCTTCTTGGAACTTTTCAAGAGCCCATACACCCAGAGAAAAAATATGTTTAAATTTGGTCACCTCCAACAAAACTATTTTTAAAGAGAATTGCAAACATATTATTTTAAATTTAACCATATTATTGTCACCGACAAACATATTATTGTTAAATTAGTCCTCCATCAAGAAGGCACAACCATATTATGGTTTCCTCCGAACATCTTTTGGTTAGTAATAACTAAAATATGTTTAACATTTATAATAGCATGGTTGATTTTCAACCAAAGCATGTTGCTCTTAGAAAAGAGGAAAATAATATTGTTAATTTAAAAACGAATTATTGACATATTTAACCATTACATGTTTAGAGGCAACCATAATATGGTTGTGGCTTCTTGATAGAGGACTAATTTAACCATTACATGTTTGTCTAAAAATAGTTTTGTTGGAGGTGATCATATCTAAACATATTTTTTCTCTGCGTGTAGAGCGAAGCGATCTCGAGCGGCTACAGTTGTTGCACAAGCTGTATTTTGTACGCTTTCAATTTAAGATCACGAAGTAAAATGTGCGAAGTCATTCCATACGTCAGTCCGAGTTGCTGCGTACGGCGCCGAATCGGCTCTCCACGGTCTTCGTGTACACTCTCAGTTACGGCCGCTTAATTTTCTTTACAGCGTGCTGGACGTGGTCTATTCGGTCGAATATTATCCAATAATGAATGCTGGGTCTCAAAATGGGTGATTATTAATCTGTAACGTTTCTTAAAATTTTCTATGTTCAAAATAGATGTATTTTCAAATTCACGAAAATGATTAAAATCTCTACAATGTGTTGACAATGCCGTTCCATGGGCTGAATTATAATCTCTATATTTTTGGTCATGCTTATGTCCTGCGAATCTAGTTTTCAGTTTTGTCCCAGTTGTTCCTACATATATTTTCCTACATTGTTCATTATCATTGCCACCACAACGAATTTTATAAACTAAATTAGACATATCGGACTTTCGTAATCTATCCTTAGTTTTTGTGAATAATCTCCCAACATTATTATTCACCTTATGTGCCATTCTGTATTTCCCTTTGTCATATATATTTGAGTTCTCTAATCTTTCCGAAACCCCAGGTACATAAGTAAAAGTTTTATAAATTTTTGATTCCAAAATTTCATCAATATGACGAGATCTTCTTATATTATATTGTCTTATTAATTTGCAAATAAGTTTGTTAGGAAAACTATTATTCCTCAAAATATTTCCAATCAGTACCTTATTTTTCTTATGGAATCTATTATCACTAATTGTTAATATCATATCTATTAGATTCCTAGCTGTATTAATAATAATTCTCTTCGGGTGTTTCAAGTAATAATTTAAAATTCTACCTGATGGGGTTGGTTTTTGATATCAATCTATCAATAATCTATTTCCTTTCCTTATCACCAATGTATCTAAATAAGGAATTGAATAATTCAATTCTCTTTCAATAGTGAACTTAATATTCTGAACAAATGAATTAAATGTTAATGGCAGGGTATCTATCTCATTCTCATTTACTATAAGAAATAAATCACTGAAGAGATTGTGTGGTTACAATCGAAACTAGCCTGGACAATCTGTCCGTGAAAACCTGGGTTCAATTCCCAGCTCAGTCAAGAATGAAAAATTATAAATAAATTTTAATTAATTTCATGTTGTAAAATTGCTTTCTTCATAAAAATAATTTAATGAAAATTAAATTCAATAAACTTAAGCCTGATTAAAATATCAAAATTTGGATTAAAAACCATTAACAGTTCAATAAAATAACCACAATACTAATTCTTGTATTATATAAAATAACTGAAAATTTATTTGTTTTTACGGAATTTGTCGGTTATATTATTGATAGTTAAATTATATAAAATAACTAAAAATTCATTTTTTTACGGAATTCGCCGTTAAATTTTTGACAGTAAAAATTAAATGAACTTTTCGTTAAAAATAAATGGAAAATAAGCAGACAGGTTTTTAACTCAACATACATTTATTTCATCTTACAATTTAGTTAATTTTACGTACAGAATATTGTGAGTGTGGGAAATAAAACAGAGTTCCTGGTGGGAATCGAACACAACTCATGGAATACACTACCAACTAGCCTACCGGGGCACAATTTTTCTTACCTAGTTATATATTTAGTTTTGTAAACTTGAAATTTGGCAGCATTTAGTTTTCACAGTTAGTTTATGTCAAAATGCAAAAATGTTTAAAAAAAAATATATGTGATGAATTAGTCTGTTCAAACAGACAAACTTAAATATTTTACGACTATCTTCTAAATAGTAACAAAAGCCTCATTGGCCAATCTCAATCTCTTTTGATATTATTCATATAAATAAAAAAAAATCTATTTTAAATTCGATTTAAAATACAATCTAAATATTAACAATATGGTCGGTCATCTATAATAAAATCTAGTGCATAATATTGTTAGACTAAAATTTTATTATTGTTATCCATCAATCTCGAAAATACTTTTTTGTCATTACGATACACAAAATCCATTAGAATGAACGGTAGATATTCAATATTTTAGTTAATGGCTTTAGCAGACCACTGCAGCGGTACTCGTATGGTAAAATGAAGTTTTTTTTTTTTGTTTTGTTTTCATTATTGAAAAATGCCAAGCTAAAGTTTATGACATTGATGATAGTGCATGACATGAATATGAGTATTAAATAAATCCATATGTGAACGTATGTGTATCTTTATGAATATGAATGGTAAATACAGTAGCTTATACTCTTGCATATGATATGAGTTTTATTATACCCTTCACAACTTGTGGTGAATGAAGGTATGTATATAAGGTTTTTCATTCCGTGTGAAACTTTTTTAATATTCATCTAAGACCCCATCAGGTATACAGTATTTATCGCTTATAAGCATTTGCACGTTTTATGGTGCTTTTAAACGAAAAATGCATTTACAAAAACTTGCTAATATGCATATACAGTGCTGATAAAAAAAACTCGTTTATTTTCATCAGCATACAGAAAAAATAAAAATTGAGATCAATTAAAAAATCTGTGATATTAATTAAAAAATTATTGAAGTAAACCCAGTAAACAAAATATTTTTTTATATTAACAACATTTTCTGCAGTAATGTTGTTGATATAAATAAACGTTTATTTCACTTGTTTTACTGATTTAATTTTTAATTAATGGTTGAATTGAAAAAAAAAATTGTCGTGAATTTTTTCTGAGTATCATGAAAAAAAAACTATTTTGATTGCATCGAATGCGAATGTATAAATTATTCAGGGTATGATTAAAATTGACCGAATTAAGGCCCTTATCATGTAAAACGCAGAGCAACGCCAAAGAATAACATTCAAAGCACAAACAATGTCATAAATATTTTGTAATTTTGTTGTTGCTTTCAACAAAAATTCATGTACCGTTTTAAAATTTTCAACGACACAAGCTATGCAGTGTTTAAAATTTTAAAACGCAATGTGAATTCCTATAAAAAGCAACCACAAAATTACAAAATATTTATTACATTGTTTGTGATTTCAATGTTTATGATTAGGGTCTTAGTTTTGGTAAAATTATATTCTTGCGTTTTTTATTGTATCTGGCTCAATGTTGAAACGATGCTTTAATGAGAATTTTTTTAATGCAGTTTATTAAAATTGCATAATATTTTGATGCATAAATGCGGGATATGCGTATAAGAACATGTTATTCACGAAACAACTTCGGCTATTTTGAATAACAAACTTTAATTAATCAAGTTAGGATGCATAAAAGCGAGAAATGCTTATTACCGGTATACGGATTTTAATTATTATCCGGATTTCGGGAAACGTAGATATATGTTAGCGCTGTTACATATAAATAATGTTCCATTTGAGAAAATAATACATTTTAAAAAATATACAGATGGCTTAGCTCTGATTTGTAGATATTTATTAAATAAATTAAATAAAAAAAAATTTTTCACGAAATGGGAAATTAAAAATGTATACGTATATATTTATTCCCTGCCGGAGATTGAACTAGTACCAAACTAGTCCAAAAATATCCAGTACTAGTTCTCAACTGTAAACTTTTCTTTACCATCTTAATGCTCTAATTAGCATTGAGTGTGCTTGGAAAATCACTAGTACTATTGGTTGTAGACGTGTACTAGTACACTAGGACCACATTGGGTGCTTTAGAACCAGTTTGTTACTAGGTCTTGTCTATAGAAAAAATTAGCATTATGCATTTTAACATTTTTTTGTAATAAAAATGGCAAAAAATTCTATCAGTATACAAGTGGTGCCCTTGTACTACATCAATTAATGGTACGCATAAGCACTAGTATTTTTATAAAAAAGACTCTAACCCCGTTAACATTAGTACTTCTTGGCCCTAATCATGTACAACGCAGCGCAACGCCACAGAACTAACGCAACGCCAAAGAATAACATTGAAAGCACAAACAATGTCATAAATATTTTGTAATTTTGTTGTTGCTTTCTACAGAAATTCACATTGCGTTTTAAAATTTCAAACGCTCCATTGCTTGTGTCGTTGAAAATTTTAAAACGGTACATGAATTTCTGTTGAAAGCAACAACAAAATTACAAAATATTTATGACATTGTTTGGGCTTTCAATGTTATTGTTTGGCGTTGCGGTGCGTTGTACATGATTAGGGCCTAGTACTTCTTGTTTTAGTAATTGTACTAGTGGCACTTTGACAATTAACTTTTAATCTCCTGTAGGGTTATTTTTACATTTTCTTCGTTTCCTATTTAAAATTTTATGTTAATGCGTACTTTACACTATCACACAACTCTTACGCATTTTGAGGAAAATACAGCCATGCCATGATAAGTTGTTATTGTTTTTTGAAAAATTTCAAGCAATAATTAGATCAGAGATGTATTTTCGTCAAAATACGTAAGACTTGTGTGATCGTCTAAATCAGCCTTAAATATTATTGAATATAATGTTACATTTATTTTTTCATCAATAGTCAAAAAACTTTTAATTTAAAATTTAATAATTTTCTATTAAGAAAAAAAATCCTTAAGAAGATTTCCAAAGGAAATTGAAATATGGGAAAGAAATTAATATTTTATTTATATAAAAAACCGAAGAACCTTAAGCTCGAAAACTTATTTAAGAAGAAATATATTAAAAAAAACTAACATAAATTTACGACAGAATGTGCCCATTAGATTTTGAAAAAAAAATTTTAACATCGGTCAATAATTTACCAAATTACCCAATATATTTTAGTAAGCCTGATTTCGTGAAGATCGGTCCATAATTTATCATAGGCCCTATATAAAACCCACTATCGTAAAATACTTTTGTACGTCTAAAACCTTTACGACTTGTCATTGTTTCATGCAATTAGAAATAACTCTGCCATATTTTGTTTAGATCGGTCCATAATATTCCATAGGTCCCATACAAATCCCAACCTGGGAAATCATTTAAATATGTCTGAGACCGTAGTAAATAAAGATAATAATGTAAAATTTGGTCTTATTTAACTTTATGTTACTGCAAATAACTCCATTTAATTTTGTGATAATCGGCCCATAATTTAACAAAGGTAACAAATAAAGCGGCTTTCTCTAAAGCACACAGAAAAAATTAAAAATTGTCTTTAATCACCAAATGCATACCAAATTCATAGAATCAAGCAATCCAGTTGTTGATTTTGCACCTATTACCAACATGATTATATTGATTACCAAAAATTTTAAAAATTGTAAGATTGTGAATATTTTTTTCAATAAATGATATTTTTAATTTTAATAAAAAAAAAATAATCAAAAAACTTTGCCGTTTTAAACAATATGTAAATTGATTTAATTAAATATAGCTCAGGTTTTGAGAATTCCCAAAAACAATTAAAAAGTAAAAATTATTTTATTTTAAACGAAAAACTCATTTACAATTTTTTGTTATTTAATTAATATTTGTATTAAAAATTTCTTTCAAAACAACTAAAATGTTAATTAAATCAAAATAATATTTTCAATTTTCTTTCAACTAAAAAAATAATTGATTCAATTATCACATTAATTAAATTGAAAAACTTTTTTAAGCGATTTTTTAAATTGATAAATAACTACTGATAATTTTTTCTGTGTATTACATTCTAAAAAAAGATCTCATTACTCTATTGAGATTTGGTCTAATTTATGTTTTATTTAATACTAGAAATCACTCTAACAAATTTTGTGATGAACGATCCATAATTTACGATATGACCAATAAAATTGCAAATCACTTTGCCAAATAATATTTGTGAAACAAATCATGATAATTAGTATTGTGGTTATTGTTTATTGAACTGTTAATTGATTTTAATGCAAAATTCGATATTTTAATAGGGCTTAAGTTCATTGAATTTAATTTTCATTATATTATTTTTATGAAGAAAGGAATTTTACAACATGAAGAGAATTAAATGATATTTTATTTAAATTAGACAACGAGTTATAATACTGTGAGATTAGATTTTATAAATATTGGTTCATAACTTCTAGATTTCATAAAAAGCCGTCTCCTGAAATATTCGAACTCTCGGTGGAGGATAACAATGATTCGGTACAGCCGAATGTAGCACTCTAACATGTTTTTTTTATCTTTTCTCAACAAAAACCAACATTGTTATAAACAAAAAAATGTTTAAACAAATTAGGTTAAAAGCACATAATGATGACAATACGGCTGATGTTTTCTGGATGATGATATTAACCATGATGATGTTGATTTTTCTATAGAAAAAAATGCTATAATATTATTCAGTTTTTTTTCTTTCTTTTAGTAGATGGTTTTCATAATTTAATATTGTGGTTTTGTAAAAATGGTTTTCATTAAAAGTTTTTGTTAAAAAAAAAATTGTATGAGAATTTTTTGTTATTAAACTTTTGAAAACATAAAATAGTAAAATATGAATTAATCGATTTAAAAATTTTTAGGAATATTTAACCAAATGGTTACTAATAAATTTAAAATCCACACAAGAAATTAATAAATTTAAAGCAAAAGGGAATAGAATGTCATTAAAACAACTGTCGCTGTCACTATACAATGATCATATATCAAAAAGTTTATTTGAAACTCAAATAAAAATATAATCAACCTTGTTTTCCTCATTTTTCCATTTTATTGTTGTTATATTATTATGCACAAAATTTTGTAATATGAATTCTATTCATCAAACCAATTACTCTACTCAAAATGAAAACTAATGTATTTGGTAGTCTCTTTTTTTCAAAGTGGGTGGTTTCTTTGTTTTATAATGACCCTCAGAACATGAAAACCACCACTTTAAATATTTTCAAAAATATGCTAATAATAGTAATTTAAAATATTATAAATATGTGTATGTAGTGCAGATTATTTAAAACTATAAGCCCTTGCTATTTATTCCTTTATTACATTTTTTATATATTATTCGATATGGTGACAGTTGTTGAGTTAATCCCAGTAAATAGCCCAGGGCAACAAAAGTGCTACATGAGACACATGTTGAAAATGAAAGGCGAAAAAAAATTTAAATGTTAAATTTTTTCTGGATTCTATTGTTGTCATTTGGGTACATAAAGTCACTGGTTTGACTTTAAAAAAGAATTTACTTGAAATACGAATAAGTATGTATATTTGATACTTTATAAATGTACCCAAAATGCATTTAAGTAGTGTTAAAAAAGCATTTAAGGTGGTGTTTTTAGAGAGGCGGTAAGGAACAAAGGACGTTTTTTTGCATGCTAGATATTTTGATTCATATTTGATAAGCTGAGTAGATTTTAAAAGCACTATTTTAATTTAGAAAACTGAATAAAAAAAAAACAAGTTAGAGTGCTATATTCGGCTGTGCCGAATCTTTGATATACTCCACCAATAGAAGTGGGCTTTATATTGGAAATACATATATATCATTAGCTTAGCTTCACAAAAACGAACGTCAGCATTAAAATTAGTTGTGGTTTAGACCTGAATTAAATTATTGACCGACAATAAGAAAATTTTATGCGTTTCTTGTTAGAACTTTGAACTGGCTTGAGTAAAATATCATGATTCGTAACAGTTTTCGCCGAACTAAAATAATTTTTAGGAGGGTAATTTCTATTGGACCTATGGTAAATTATGTACCAATCAAACAAAAATTCTGAAGACTGATTTCTGGTATTACAAAAAATAATTTAGAATAAATTTCAATGCAGCAGTGTAATTAGTTTTAGCGTTAACAGCGAATTTCAAAAAATTTTATGATATTTTTTCTGGCCAAATGAATCTAAGTTGGAAGAAATTGTACCGCAATATCTATATCTGTTATAGTTTAAGGCGAATTAAATTATTTTCCCAAAGTGGGCTTTATTTGGTTTTAGGCGCAATAAACTGTTTTCCGGGAGTGGGGTTTATATGGGGCCCAGTGTAAATTATGGACCGATCTTTAAAACATTTAATAGTGCATTTACACTTGTAATTTTCAAACTAGTTTATGATCGTAAACTACTTTCATAAACTATATCGTTTACATCAGCAGTTTTGACAGTTAACAGTTTAACAGCCGTGTCACAAAACAGCTGACTTCAGTAAAAAAAAATTAAAAACGTTGGTGCACGTACATTTATACATACGATAAACATACCTTTTATTTTCGTTATCCATAATATATAAAACAATTTTCAATTAATTTTTTTAAACTTTTTCTTGATGTGTTCCTTTTTTTAACGCAAACTTTTTTAACTTATTTTTTTTTTTTTATGAAATGTCAAATATCACTAGCGTTGCCAGAGCAAAATTTGAAAAGAACAGAGTTGCATTAACAAAAACAGGTTGTTTGCAACTAGTTTATCTCAAAAGCTAGTTACAAACGTGTTTATAATTTGTATGGATAAACAAGTTTCTTAAACTAGTTTATCATCATAAACAACTTATAACTTGTTTATGGTGTAGGTGTAAATGCACTATAACAGTGTGATTTCTAGTCGTATAAAACTGTGACGTGCCAAATTTTTGTATGATAGCGTTATTTGTTAAGGTATTAGGCGTATTAAGCTGTTTTCCGGGAGTAGGGTTTATATGGGGCCTATGGTCAATTATGGACCGTTTTTCACGAAATTTACCAGTATGATTTGCAGTTATACAGAGCAAATTCGTGCAAAATGTTATATCATTCCGTGTATTATTCCACGTTTTATGTTGGTTTTTGTATTAAAATTTTTTTAGGGTGCGGGTTCACATTTTGATTTATAGTTTTTGCTGGCTTTCAATCCCAAACTGCTTAGGATAACTACAAGCAATTTGAGACCAAGTTTGTTCGTTTCTTTTGCGTTTTTTGAAAGTGAGCGTGTTTTCAACAGACAGACGGTCAGATGGACAGACAGACGAACATGCCTAAATCGACTTAGATATTGAAAAAAACAAGTCAACACATTCGTCTAATTCGGCGAAATTATGACATTTTGAATATGACGTAACTTTTGAAAAAAAAAAAAATTAAATATTTTTTTTCGTTATTATATGTACGAGTATATTCCTTACAGATTGAAAGGAACCTTCACACCAAATTGCATTCAAATCGAAAGGGGTCGGGTCCCACTCTTGGTCGATTTGACATGGAATTACCCCGTTATTAAATTCTAGGAAAGACTTAGTACTTGACTCCTCCTAATACTTTTTACCACAGGTGGAAAAGAGAATATATAAGTTTGTCATTCCGTTTGTAATTTATACAATATTGATGTAAGACCCTAGAAACCCCTATAAAGTAGATATATATATTCTGGGTGCTTATCAGTAGCGAAGCTGATTGAACGATGTCCGTCTGTCCATTGAAATGGGTTTTCAGAAGACCACATATATGATGGGGACTAGGTTGTTATATATTTATATCACAAATTTGTTGCTATTGAAATTCAGCCAGATAAGTCCATAAATGGATAAGATATGAGCAAAAAGCAACGACTGCCTCAAATTTTTTTCTAAAATCCCGTGTTGTTGTTTTTATACCGGAAGTAACCAGGCATACATAAGTAGGCTTTCTTATTTATTAGATTTGTTTGCGTTTTTTACACATAACAATTACAAACATGTACAGCGCAGTAGATTTAACCATGTTAAGTCCCGTATCTTATTAAAAAGCTTTACGTGAACACAAAAATGAGCAAGTAGAGAGAAGGACATATTTTAATCTATTTACACTGAAAGTTTTTTATTAGTTAAAAAATGCTTTATAAAGTATTTAAATTTATTTAATGGGATAATTAAATCAATTAGTATTTTAGTTGAAAGAAAATTAAAAATACAATTTTGATTTAATTAATATTTAAGTTGTTTTGAAATAAATTTTTAATTAAAATATTGACTAAATATCGAAAAATATTAATGAATTTTTTTCGTTTAAAATAAAATTATTTAAACTTGTAGAAATGTTGTTGGGAATTGTCATTATTAAATTAAATAAATTAACACATTGTTTGAAATGGCAAACTTTTTTGATCATTTTTTTAATTAAAATTCAAAATATCATTTATAGAAAAAAAAAAATATTCACAATATTACAATTTTTAGTAATCACTGTAATCATTTTGGTAATAGGTGCAATATCAACAACTTATTTGCTTGATATTATAAATTTGGTATGAATCTGGTGATTAGAGACAATTTTTAATTTTTGCTGTGTAGAAAATTATTTTTAATAAATTAGTTGATAAAAAAATTAGAAATAAGATATTCTATATATATAAGTAAAGGTTTTAAAATAATGATAGCATCTTTCTCTTTTTAGATTAAACTGTTGTATTCCTACGTCTCATCAGTTTCAAGCTAAGTGTGCCTAAAATCAGTATCGGTCTAGTATTATTAAGCCTGTATTTTATTAATTAGTTTTCCTATCCATGATCTTTTGGCTAACGTTTTTTGCCAAAGCTAAGTATCGACCGCCAGAATAGGTTGATAAACTCATACAATTAGAGAAATCATTTCAACTTTTGCCTCTGATCAAATACTGTTCGTTGGTTGTAGCTATCTATCGTAAGTGACCGCACTGTACCTACAATCAATGATGACTATTCGGCGCCAAGAGCTAATTATTGGCTCTGAAACGGTCTTCCTAATATTTAGAACTTTATTGTGCATACTGCTTTATAAGGGATTGCATAATATATAATATGCTTTCTTAAAAATTTTCGCCATACACGCAGAGAAAAAACATGATTAATGAATGGTCACTATGACCATTTTTGTTTATACTTGCCTTATATGTTTACCCTCATAAATCAATTATAGTCTTAATATAACTTAAAAAATTGTTTTTTGTCCTTAACATTTTTAAATTCACTATAATAATATTATATGGTGGCTTACACCTAAAAAGGTACTCTGGTCTAGCTAAACATATTATATTATTTGATATGTTAGCTACTATAATATATATATTTTCAACTACACAGTTAAAATCATAATATTAGTTGAACACAAAAGGTATGTTTAATACCATCATTTTTGTTTTCTTGAAAACACATTCTCTTAACATGCAAACATTTATTGCCAAAACAAACAGTGTGTGCTTTAAAATTACATTTTCTCCGTCCGCGAGCGTCAGTTAATCAGGAAACAAGAATGATGACAGAATAATTAAAACATTTTTCGGGGAGAAAAATGCCATGCTGCCTTGCAAAACTAACGAAATTAATTATTATACGTTTATTGAAACAGGTAAGTTATTTAAATATAACTATAAAAATATATAAATATGCAATTATTTTGTCTTTCTTGCAGCCAAAAAAACCTATAACAAATTTTGACACATAATTTTGTCATCAGCCCCGAATTTTTTCAAAAACGGAATTCTTATTTGTTTGGATATATTTGTACCACACAACGTAAATTTATAAATTAAAACACATACACAGGTATATAAATATGTGTATTTAATTTTATTTTTAATATATGTATGCTATATTTTATTTATTATATTTGTAATAAAACATAAATTTTTTAAATTACATTTTTTATTGTTTTTATTGTAAGACCATATAAAATGTTGAAGTAGACATTTTGCATGGTATTAGGAAATATAGAAAAATGGTTTGAAAGATCGTGCACATTTTGCTTCTGAACATAATAATATGTTTGAGACAACAATTATCTAAAATCATTATAACTGAACATATATTGTTGCTTAAGACGTGTTTGACACAATCATAACCACAAACATTAATGATAGTTTGCGATTGTGATTGTATCAATCATGTTTTTTCTTTGCGTGTAGGACCTCGTATTGTCGCGTTGATCATTACTTTTCTTTGGTCCAAATGCAGAAGTCAAAATAAAGCTTTTGCAAAGGTCATTATTACAACTTGGCTTTCGTAAAATGATTTTATGCCGAAAAATCGAAACTGTAACTAACGCCAAGTTGTAATAAAAAGTATAAACCTTCCACACAAGTGAACGTCATCGTTCCGTTTTGATCTCTACACGTTTTCTTCTTTAATTCCATGCTCGCCAGCAATTTTGTTTTAATGCCATCTCTAAACTCGACAAAAACCAGGAGTTTTTTCTTACCTCAAGCCAGATTTAAGGCAATTTTAATTTAAACTTTCTTGTTAAATTTTTTAAAGTTTTTTTTTTCATAAATTTAAATAGTTTTAATAAATTTAAAGTGTTAATCTTTAGCTAACAAAAATCATTTATTATTTCACTTTATATATTCCCTTTTTATTCAAAATTTAATGATTACATTTTGTCCTGTGAAGTAAATAAATATCATTATCGTTGAAGTTGTCGTTTAAGGCATATCTTTAACTTTATTTTAGTCTTGTGCGTATGTTTGTGAAATACCCATTTAGTTGTGAACCATAAATTCATGGCATCAGTAGTGTAGATCTTAAGATTAATTGCTGTGCAACCTTGCTTAAGATAATTTTAAGATTCTTAAGAAAGATACGTAAAATGTTTTTAAACAAAGTACGAAGACATGAATAACAGGGATGCAAGAATGGATATTTGTAAAAATAGTACTAAAAAGGGATTATAAAATTGTACCAGGTTTTTTACTTAATGATTATATTGAAATAATTATAGCAGTAATATATAAGTATACATTGTAATTTTTTTTTGGCAATAGATGGTATTTTATCCTCTTATGGGAAGCAAAGCTGAAGTTATCGGATGCTTCACATGTTGCGGATAGTGATATGCTTCGTAGATATAAGAAGTAGCTGCTACGCGTAGCAGTCGCGGAACGTCAGCGATTTAAAGAGGAGAGTCTTTCGAGTTCAAAAAAATCCGAGTATATTTTTCATAGTCCTAAAGCAGGTTTGGATATCGACAGCCTCATTACCAGACTTGCAGGCAATCGGCTAATTCCCAGTTCATCTTAAGGAGCTATTATTATGAAACTATAAGTGGCCCTATATTCTTCCATGGAACCCAATGAAAATTTATGTATGTATATGGAAAAAATGTGTTAAAAAAATTTTTGATGTAGAAATGGAGTTTTAAAAAAAAAAATTTTTGTCATAAGAATTGTACCAAGTTTACAATTTTACAGTAAGTTTAAAAGAATTAAAGTAAATGTATTACAAATGTCTTTTAATGTAAAAATGGATAAAATAAAAGAAGTACTTAAAAGCCCCATTAAAAGTAATCCAGATTCGCACGAACGAGGGTGCTAATGAACAGGACCAATTTTTTTAAGTTTGTGACCAAAATGATTTCGCAATAAATCGATTAATAGTTATATTCTTACTGCTATGCCCTTTTTCTTTTAAATATTATATTTTAATATGTTTTTTTAACTAAAGGTCACTTTTGGCTTATTAAATTATTTAAAATATTTATTTTTTTATATTAAAAAAATCTTGAAAAAGATTCAAAGAAAATCGAAATATTGAGAGAGAAATAAAAAATATTTTAATTAGTTTTTTTGAACAAAAAGTGACCTTAAGCCTAAAGAACATATTAAAATATAATAATAAGTCGATTGTTAAGCGCATTGTGTGGCAAGTTGCGCCATCTTGTTGGAACCAAATGTCGTTGATGTTAAGCTTTTTTCGATAAATGCAGTCAGCATGGCTCGATAGCGCTCACCAAGAAATAAGGGACGATGATCCCACCAGCGTGGAAATTGCACCAAACAGTGAATTGGAAATTGAAATAGGGCAAAATGCTCGTTTTCGGCCAGTTTTAAATGGGCCCAATCAGCAAAAATGGGACGCAACCGATGATCGTTTGGTTTCAATTCTTGCACGAGCTGTAGTTTATAGGCACGTGAGCCAAAATACTTACGTAAAATTCTCCACGTTGTCGAAGGTCAAAGGCCAACAGCAACGAATCGACATTTCGGCGCCCTATTTAATACTTCGCGCTACAACAGCAATATTTTCTTCGGTACGCACATTTCTTAGTCTTGTTGATGGTTTTGAATGGAGAAGAGTAGAATTAGCGCGAAAACGATCAATAACAGCACGAATTGCTAGCTTACTTATCCGATTATATTGTCCATAAAATGGACGAAGTGCACTAAAACTACAATGTCTTTTTTTCAAAGTAAATTTCCACAAGTTGGAAGCGTTGTTCTAGCGTTAAACGATTCACGATGACTTGCTTACCCTTACAAAACAGAAATGTCAACACAGTTTAACATTCTCAGCTGTGAAGCCACAGTTATCGATATCGATATTTCCCATTCAGCTAAAAAAAAAAAAAAATCCCGATACAATATAAAGTGTGATACACTTAGTTCTGGTTCACACTCTTCATGCTTTAGCCGTCAAGTCTCAAGCTTTGAGGAGGGAAGGGAAGAGAGAATGCCATTTCTTTTCCACTAAAGCAAGCCTGACATCTTCATTCAAATTAAGATATAAATACTCTTTCAAAAATTATACGATAGTGCAGCTCTTCTTAATTTCATGGCACGCAAACTTAGAGCCTTATCCAAAAGTCATAGGTCGACATTTAATATGAAGGCGAGAACCTCTAAAATTCACTCTAGAGCATTTTGGTATCCACTAGCAATCAATCTAAGTTGTAATTAGTTCTCTGACAAAACTTCGTCTGATCTTTTTATTCTACTCCACCAAATAGCATCGAGTTATTCATGGTTCTCCACAAGACAAACACATTTATTAAGTGAGGTTAAAAACGATTGCATATGTTAAATGACAAAACTCGCAAAATCTGTAAGTCGGTACAGTTATTGGATGTCAAGTCATTAGCCAATGTGAAATGCAAACGTACGAAAAGCAGACGTGCAAGGTAGGTCTGATTGCCCTTAAGGAAAATTGGAAATGTTGCGAGAGCTGTTTCCTCGGCCAGACCTGTTTTACGAAATGATGCGGCGAATAGATGCTTTTAATATGCGAAAAAAATTATGTGACACTTTGAAGAAATATTAACATTTTGGTACTAATCTAAAATAAAAATACAAAGTGCACCAAATGTAATTAATTACTTCTCATACGCGTTAAAAATCAAACAACATTGACATTTTGATATTTATTAATCGTTATTTTCAATAGACCCACTCTTCAGTATTATTTTAGACCAAAACGTTTACTTAGAACTAATAATCCTTAAATCTATCCGTTTACATTTTTAAAAAATTATTAAATTAAACCAACATAATTTAGCTTGTATATATTTAAGTACAATTTTTCATTAAGAAAAGTACAATTTTTTCCATCCCTACTGTATTCATCCGTTTTTATAATATTGTGAACTTGAAAAAGTACTCGCGTTGCCGGGTTGGTTTGTTTTCTTATGTCGTATTTAGTGCGTAAAAAGAATTTTTACTGCAGGCAGATGCAGTAATGTACATACAGAGAGACGTGTAGAATGCAACATCATACCAGGCAACATAAGAGTGGCATACGCGCATGTTTCAAACTGTATGACTTATGTGATGGCAAGTGTTAAAGGTATTGTAATTGCCCATGAGGTATGAAGAATGTCACCTTTTAAGAAATTATTTTAGCAGCAGATAAGACACTTAACAATAATAAACAAAAAGCAGAAAAATATATATAATTTTTTTTCTTATTCATTTAAAAGGGTTAATGTAAGCGCAGTTACTACAAATGTAAGATAAAAATTACTTTAAAATGCTGTGGCATAAATCAGAAAAATTGTTCAAACAGTAGATGAAAAAAAAGTTGACATTTAATTTTAAGGCTTAAGATAGAATTCATTGTGGGATAAATGTAATTTTTTTTTTTTTAGTTTACCACATTTTTCAACCTTTTCTTTCACTTTCAATAATTTTTTCTTTAAAGACCGTAAAGTAAAAAGTAAGAAAGTATAGTCGGTCAATCCCGACCATTTGATACCCTGCACATCAGTATTTACAAACACATTTTCGAGGGTGTACCCTATTTGGAAACCGTGGACAATCATGTTATGAGGTTAAGGTTTATGTAAAAGTTCTGTGTACTAAAGAGCTGCGCAAAATATTCTAAATGTTCTGTGTTATACTTTACACTCATTGTAAATAATAAATAGCAAAACAAATATAACAACACATGACTCTTTCTAAACTAAAACAAGCATAACTTGAAAAGTTTTCTCTACTGCTCTGTTAGTACTTGTGTTGTCAAAACAAACAGAATATCAACACAAAAACCGACAACGAAATAAATAAACGGCAAATCATTGTAAAAGCAGCGAGTGCACTAGAACATTTACAAAAACCTTAATAGGAATAAACAAATTCACAGTGATCATTAGGATAAAACAGAAATTGATACATTAATGAAGGCGAAATTGTATTTTTTTTAAATATTTTCTAAATTTTGTTTAATCCAAGTTTAGATATTTTAATTAGGCTTAATTGAATTTAATTTTCATGAGTAAAGACGGCAAACTCCACTGAAGAGATTTTGTGGTTACAATCGAAACTAGTCTGGGCATCCTGTCCGTGAAACCCTGGGTTCAAATCTCAGCGCAGTCAAGAATGAAAAATTATCAATAAAATTTTAATTAATTTCATGTTGTAAAATTCATGTCTTTATAAAAAACAATTTAATGAAAATTAAATTCAGTGAACTTAAGCCTAATTAAAATATATAAATTTGGATTAAAAAACCATTAACAGTTCGATAAAATAACCACAATACTAATTATTTTCTAAATTTTAAATAATATTTTAAAGGACCCTACAAACAAACCCACTGCAAACAACTCTTTCAAATATTGCCAAAAAAAACACACCCTAATATGCACAAACATACATATGTTTATTTGTTAATTTTTTATTTCTATGAAAAAAGTGAATTCCTCTGTATTTTATTTAAATTAAAAAATCTTAGACCTACATACCGGCATATGTAAGTTATAAAAAATTAATTTTTGCAAATTAAAATTAATAATAACTATAAACTTTTTTAAGCTTTCTCATATAACAAAACGCAAATGTTTCTCCCTATGCAATTTTATCTTTGGTATGTGTCTACAATCAAAACATTCGAACATGCTTTGAATGTTCGGATTTAGTTTTAATGTTCTACTTCAGCTTTATTCTAGAGCAGCATTGTTCTAGTGCAGTGTTGTTCTATTCTTATATATTTTAGTCGGTAAGCAAAACAATTGTTTTTGGAAGTATGTGTTTTGTAATGCCCTGTAGGAAGTCAAACACATTTTTATGTAACTTTAAACTGGTGTTTCAATAACCACATCTAGTGGATTAAGTGACTTTTTCTTTGTCGCCGACTCATTATTTTAACATTGGCATGTCATAGGCGCTAGTCAATTTGTAATATCTGCATGATTTTTTAATTGACTACTAAATACTTATTTTTCAACCAACTTAATTAAATTAAAATATAGTCGGTTTATATTAGGGTAATTCCATGTCAAATCGACCAAGAGTTGGACCCGACCCCCTTCGATTTGAATGAAATTTGGTGTGAAGGTTCCTTTCATCTTATAAGGAACATATATTAACGAAAAAAAATTTTTTTGCAAAAGTTACGTCATATTCAAAAAGTCATAAATTCGCCGAATTAGCCGAATGTGTTGAGTTAATTTTTTCAATATCTCAAAAACTACTGCACATACAAAGATGATTTGTATGTCATTTTAAAGAGAATACTTGGGGCTACAAACAATTTATTAAAACAAATTTTTTTTTTTTTTTTTAGAAAATGTAATATCTACAAAATATTAAATTTTAAAAATGGACCAAGTCAAAAACCTAATTTTTTTTTTGGCTAATTGTTTTTTATGTAATTCCTCAAACTGTTCTTTAAAAATCCTGAAATTTTGAAGGAGGTGTTTTTTTTTTCTTTTTTAAGATATGATTTTTTTTCTTCTGCAACCTGTAAAAAATAATACTAAAATAAAATTTTAATATTGTAATTTTGAGAAATAAGTATTATATTATTTAAAACCCACTTTTTAATGGAATTTTAAAAAGTTTTATTTACATATAGAAATAATATAAAAAAAAAATATAGTAATAACGCATCTTTTTACAACGTGGTTGCTGATATTGAATGAAAATTCAAGTACATTTCATGACTTAAAATAAAAGTTTTAACTGCTTATAGAAAATATTATATTAAGTATGGAAATTATTTAATTTTTTTTCAACACAAACAAAATGCATTGCGTAATTCTTTATCTGGGTCATCACAAAGAGGCCGAACTGCATCTATCAATGCAGCAAAAACTTTTTCATAATCCTTCAAGCGCCTTTTGCCATGAGTGCCATCAATATTTATAGCAAGAATCAAGTGCAAAGAAAGAATTGTCGTTAAGGTTTTTGGCAATGTCCCTTTCAGTGAAGGAAAAGGCTTTCGGTCACTACTTTTTGGGCAGACAATGCTGCCATTATAGTTTCATTTTGAGATTGAATAATCTCTTTTAGCTTCTTAATTTCGCCTTGAAATATATTTAAATATTAATATGAAAAACGTGATATTTTTTGTATACAATAAATGGCTTCAATTAACATGTCATTTCTGAAAATGTCGCATTCATTTCAGAAAATTTCGCATCAAATTGCAGCAAAACTTCAGCTGAACATTGGCAAGGCGCTTTATCGTAATTTTCTTTTCCGTTATCTGTTAAAATGCGATATAAGTTATTAGGCATATATTTATGATTGTTCAAGATACTTATCAATAGTGCTTAAATAAATGCGCTTCATATTTGCTTTAATTTTTACGTTTGCTCTTTTAATTTTTGATATTTTATTTAGTGATGTACTTATATATTTATATGTTTTTGTTATTTATTTATTCGTATTATATTATGCTTTAATTTTACGTTTTGGCTTTTAATTTTTGATATTTTAATTATTGTTTATATTATTTTTATTTATTTATTTTTAATATATGTTTGCTTTGATTGATGTGTGACACTTGACTTAATGACCTACTTTGTTTGTTTTCCAATTTTCTTTTCGTTTACTTCTTTTGCTTTTATTTATTTTTTACGTGTGCGTCTATACATTATGTTTGGTTGATATCTGCATGAGATTTAAACCAATTTATAGTCATTTGCAAAATAGTTAGTTTAAAGTTAGTGTTTTTTATCAACCGATTATTTTATTTACTGCGGGGGAGAGAGTAATATACCCATACTATATAAATTAAATAAAATTTCTTGTAAGCAATTTTTCTTGTGCAGCTCTTTACTTTGTACCAATAATTATTTATGTATCTTTATCTATATAAGATTTGTTTGTTTTTAAGTGGATTTGGTTTGGGTCCAGACATTTGGTTAATTTAGGACATACTACACGCAGAGAAAAAATATGTTTAAATATGGTCACCTCCAACAAAACTATTTTTAGACAAAATTTTAAACATATTATGTTTAAATTTAACCAAATTATTGTCACCGACAACCATATTATTGTTTAATTAGTCCTCCATCAAGAAGCCACAACCATATTATGGTTGCCTCTTAACATGTTATGGTTAAATGTGACAATAATTTGTTTTTAAATTAACAATAGTATTTTCCTCTTTTCCAAGAGCAACATTCTATGGTTGAAAATTAACCATGCTATTATATATGTTTAACATATTTTAGTTATTATTAATGGAGGACTAATTTAACCATAATATGGTTGTCGGTGACAATAATTTGGTTAAATTTAAACATAATATGTTTAAAAGTTTGTCTAAAAATAGTTTTGTTGGAGGTGACCATATTTAAACATATTTTTTCTCTGCTAGTAGTACAACATTTTGTTATGATATAATAGCTATCGTTTTAATTGTTTTCGCCAATTTTTATATCAATTCCAGTATTTATAATAAGAAAGTTATGGCGTTAAATGCTTTTTTCGGGAGTAGTATTTGTTGGGGAGATATGGGCATATATGAACCGATTCCAGTAAATGTTTGTATAGTGTTTTAGATTGGAATAAAATTAGTAAGGATCAAATTTAATATAAATACCAATATGCAAAGATGGTTAATGCGCACAAATACTTTTCCGATTCTCACCATTCTCGACTCAGAAAGTGATTCTAAGTCAATCGGGTTGCAAAAACGTGGTTCTAGGACCAATAGTTTTAGTGTTACACACATCAGTATAAACGCATAATCTCCTCTCCGCTATTGCGGTGTGGGTATACAAACGAATACATTTATTTCATTAAAGCCAAATACTTTTAAAACCCATCATATATTAATATGTTTATGCATGTTTCTAGTCCACATTAGAAAACAATTTTAATTGCTTTGTCGTGCGTTATTTATCAAATATTCATTAAAATATTTGGCTCCGTTTTTAAGAAAAACCATAAATAAATTTTATTGCTGTTAAACATTCACATACAAATTTATAAAGTGACACAACCGCTTCACTAAATCTAAAGCGTTTTGGATGTGTTTCTCAATATTAGAGTGTTTTTTTTTCAAAACCTACAAGTATCATTAATACAAAATGCAATTTAAATGGAGATGAAAAAGAAAAATAACAAAATATAATAAAAATACCAGAAGTTACTTTCACTTAAAGAGTATAAAATAATATAGCCACTACTACTGGGTACATGTTAAGCGCATTAGCTTTGAAATATAATATACTAAGTAGCTGGTGTGTCGCACGTTAAGTTAAGAGGGGACCTTTTAAAAACGAACCGAATTTAATCTAACATTTTAATGTAGTATGTAGGTCGTAAGTGAATAATTCAAGCCATTATTTTAGAGAAAAAATTCACGAACAAAGTTCTAAGTACTTCTGTTTTCCCTTACATGGAAGCAGGTTGTATCGCAATGATTTTGAAATGTGTTTACGATTGTTCCCGAAATGTTTACGAACATAGAAATTACACTTTTTTAATACGCAATCAGTCATCAAGTTGTTTTTTAGCAGAGAGAAAAAGTAGTGCTTTCAAGTGGGAATTCTCCATATGCCTCTTGTAAGCAGGTTTGTAAGAGAGTACTGTGCTTCTTTTCCTTAAAAAACTGCTTGCCAGAATGCTCCTTTTTTTACGGGGTATATTTAAATCTAAATAATATTTGAAACAAAAAGTTCGTATATTAACTTTCATACAAAGTTTTTTGGGGATTGATCCATAACTGTTTAGGGGCCTATTTAAAGAATCCCTTTTTATCGGAGAAAACTTAAATAATGTTTGATTAAACTTACTATGTATGGATCCATAACTGATCATTGGAGTGGTCAAAAATCTGTTTTTGATAACTAATTTTTAAATTAGAAATATAAAAAGGTTCGTTATTAATAATATCTTGTACGAATTTTTTTATTTTTTTTTTCAAATATTATAAACTTAAATGCTCATCAAATTGTTAATGGAAAGTGTCTTTAAAAAAGTTTTCACAAAAATTGGCTAATTTGAAATTTTTACCAATTCAGCAAAGCTTGTGTTAAAGTCAATCATTTTCTTTTGGTAAATAAACTTCAATTAATAGGATTACCAGATCCGACCTTAAAGTGGATTTACTCTTATTTATCGAATAGGGTCCAAACCATCCTTTTTAATAAAACGTTTTCTGGAAAAATATATGTGCCATTAGCAGTACCCCAAGGCAGCCTCCTAGGACCTCTATTGGTCCTGCTTTTTATAAATGATTTGCCTGGAGTTATAAAACTTTCAAATGTTCTTATGTATGCTGATATTAACATTTTTTGTAACTTACAACAACGTCTTCAAAAGGATCTGGGATCTGTTTCATTGGATGGTGTGAAGCAAACCTAATGGAGCTAAGTTTAAAGAAGTGTAAACTAAGGCGTTTTTCAAGAAATAATCCAGCTTCAGTAAATTACATCCCAGGAAGTATTCAAACTGATTCAGTGGATAACTTCCTTGATCTTGGAATACTTCTTGACCCTAAACTGAGCTTTAATTCGCATAAAACGTTTATGATAAATAAAGCTAGAAGCACGCTTAGCTATATAAAACGCTGAGAAAAAGAGTTCGACGACCCTTATGTTACAAAAACCTTATATATGTCACTTGTTAGGCCGATTCTTGAGTATGGATCAATTATATGGGACCCCATTTACCAAACGTATTCTAATTCAATCGAATCGAAGTCAATAAGTAGATTAATAATGGATTTTCTAAATTGTAATGCAGTAAAATAAATGTAATCTAATCAAATGTTAGTTCATAGTCTATTTTATTAAAGTGTAAATTGAAATTTGTAAAATGTCTGTAAGGAAAAATCCATAGACAATTAATAAATAACTAAATAAATAAATAAGCATTAAATGAAGCAAGTGAAATACTATAAACAGTAAAACCCATACGCCATAGTATATAAAGACGAATTTTCGTGATTGTACCCTATTTGAAATCGATAGGCAGTCATTGGCAGTCATAGGCTTACCAAAACAAAGTTATGTTGCGAGATCAAAATGTATACAAATGTTATTTGTGCCGAATGTTAGGATTTTTGGGACCTTCGCTATATTTTATATTAATATTAACAGGAAGGAGGAAGTTTAAGCTATTTACGGATAGTAGCCGTAGTCAGATGTGCATCAATTCCAAAAAAAAATTTTATTGCAGTAAAATATTTATCGTACGAATTTAATCTAAATACGAACGTAATAAAATGGTTTTTGAACACAAATATTACATTTCAGAAAGAAGTTTGTTTGTATGAGGACTTTCTGAAATTTTAGACCGATTTTTACCATTTGCATATGTAGGCTTTGTCCTTAGTTCAATTAAAACCTATTTATCAATTTTGATCAAATTATTTCAAAAATTGCAACCAGTTTTTTTCGGCCTACATCGTCAGACAACCAGCCAGACGGACGAATGGACATCTTTAGATCACTTGAAAAAGTGATTCTGAGCCGATCGGTATACTTAAATATTGGCTAGATTTCTATGTATTGCACACATTGGCACGAACGTATATAATTGGTATTTCCTCAATTTGTGCTTGTGTATACAATTTAACAGTTTAAAATAAAATTTATCTTTAAAGATAACCTGCTTTGGCGTGCAATTGTGCAGTGAAAATTTAATTTAGATGGTGAAATTGAAGCAATTCGTTGGGAGTACCGATGGTCATTTAAAACAGAAAAGGCCGTTGTGAAACAGAATTAAAAAAAAATTATTTTTGCGAATCTGCTCTATTAACTAAAATCATAGTTGAGGGTAGTGTACTAACCATTGAATTAAATCAGCATTGCACTATCACTAAATAAAATTGCAAAAAAATTAGCTTACACTATTTTTTACCAGCTTTAGTGATGATTGGTATTTTTTTCACTAGCCCTAAAAAAATTAGTGGTAATGCAAATTTTTTCACTACCTGCATATAACCAAACTTTTACTTAAGTTTAAAAAATGTAATTTTGTATGTGAGTGTTTTTTGATACTTCTGATAACATGCATAAGCAACGGAAATTAAGCAACATGAAATTTGACTAATAACGGAATATCTCCTGGCTTAAGTAATGAAAAAACAAGTTTTTTGGTTGTAAATTTAGTGCAAAATTTTAAGTTGCACTCAAAGTTGCTATCACTAACTGTTAGTTGAAACTGCAAAATTAGTGCACTACCCCCATCCATGACTAAAATACGCAAAAAAAGAAATGCTGCAAGGGGTAGAATATTCTAAAATATGCACTACCAAATCTATGCCACAATCCAAAAGAAGCCTTTAAGATATTATTTAAACTAGGCTTAGTTAATCTGAAAAGAAATTTGTGCCGCCAATACCAGTTTGTATACAAAATTTTGATGGAACAGCTTAGATTTGCTTAAAATGTTGGTCTTTAATGAAATAATAAAAGAAAATTCACTTAATCCACATCTCAAAACCCTGACTTAAGTTGGTTAAACATATTGTCTCTGCCTTCATTAGTCACGCTATCCAATATCGTATAAACTGTTAAAACGAAATTTTTACTATTTATACCGACATTTTTGATGAAAATTATCAAGTAAAAAATAATTCTATAACCATATTATTATTACCACCCATATTATAATTTAATGAGTCCTAGATGAAGTTTCCACAACCATATTATGGTTGTCTATATATTTGCTAAGCACTTATAATAATATTTTTGTTTTTCAACAATAACATATCATTCTTTGAAAAGAGGAAAATGTTTTTATTAATTAAAAATCATACAATTACACTGTACAACAAAATGAAAACTAAAATTTAAACAAAATGAACCCACCTTTTAAGTTTTTGCTTATTGCTGGTATTAAAGTTGAATTTTCGACTTAAGTATATAGGGAGGCCTATAGTAGAAAGAATTTCATGACAAATATTTTTGCAGAACATTTCAACTACATACATCCCTGTTTTAAGGGTGATTTTTGCTTGTTTACAAAAAATTGCAAAGAAAGACCCATTTGCAGAAGAGTTATGGGGTTAATGCATACCAACAATATGTTGCTTGAAATGTTCTGAATAAATCTTCTGAAGACACTATATACCAAAAACCTAAGTCTCAAACGACTTTCTACATTTTTTTTCTACAAAAGGGTGCAACTCTAAATAGGCCGTAAAATGAGTTTCAGATGAAAACTTTTAAACCGCCGATACACGTATATCTTTTTTTTACCCCTTTTCAAGAACCAGTTGGCAGAATATTGTTATTTTTTTGTTTGTTCGATAGTGTTATTAGTGGTAAACAAGTTATTGTTATTTTTAACCATAACATGTTTGGCGGCATCTATAATATGGTTTTAACTTTTTGATGACTATTGCTGGTGGCAATAATATGGTAAAAGTAGCCGCAATATGTTTAAAAAATTTTCGTTAACCCTGGATAGTGACTGCTCGTCGAATCGACGAAGCTCATTTACACTTTATCATATAACTTTTTTATTTGTATTCAGATTGTACCCTTTTTTTCAACAACGTAAGCTGATGACAAATGCTTAAAAATATAATAAATATAATAAATAATAAAATTTAGTTAAAATTCCTATAAAATCTTGAGAGAAAAGAAAAACTTTTATTTTTTATGCTTTATTTTATTATATTTTTTTTTTTTCTAATTAAAATGCTTAACTAAAAAATTTCTGCAGATTTCTTACTTCAAAATTCGTTCCGCTAAATTTTTTTTAGAAAGTTCGTCGATTCGACAAAGAGTCATGTACTAAAATTAAGAGTAACCTTTTAGGGTTAAAATAAGTTTTCTGCTGGAAAAGTGTATTTTCTTCGCGTGGATGCCTCAGTATTAATGTTTTGCCATCTATTTTTTATTGCAAAGTTCTGTAATTATTATGAATTGATTTTAGCAGCTAAAAACTATCCTTGATTTTCATTTCCGTATTTCGATACTATGTCGATCTATCTGAGCTGGTTTTATGTTGACGATTATACAAAATTTAATCTTTAAATTTATAATAAAACTAACTTTTTTCAACAAACTCCGATGAAGCCTTTTAAAGATATTATAAATCGGTACTTGATTTGAATAACTCTTGCTTATAAATCTTATTAATATCCAGACATTCGTTCGAACAAATTAAGTAAATGACAATTGTAATTAGATTAAAAAAATTGGGTGGTGTTGGATCCTTAGAGGCCCATAATTCCTGTATAACGTGAGCTATGAAAATAAATCACTCCTTCTCCTATAAAATAATTCAATATTATGCGTGATAAGTTTTGTCATGAAACATTTTCATGTGAATCAAAACATTTTCACACAACTTTATGGGTGTTATGGCCTAAAGTTGGGGTAGTATTGTCCTTGTAAGGGTGGCAGTCTAATAAAAAGAAAAACCTTATATTAAAGCCCCACACGCATAAATAGTTTGTTTTGCCACAATTATCGCAAAATGATTTTTATACCTGCACCACTAACGTTAGGCGATTCGACTAACAGCGCTTTACATTTTCATGCATTATTCTATATAAATGTTCCTAAGAAATATTAAAAAAATTATATTTTTACTAAATAATAACACAATTTTCTTGTTTGATTTTAATTAAGAACAAAGCAACAAATATACTTTTACCAAGCCAACTAACAGTTTGTTTACAGATACGAAAAAAATCGGTTATATACACATGTTAGTCGTTTTAGGGTTAAGGACGTTAGACCTTAAGTATAAAGAATTCACTCAACATATTAAGAAGAGGCTGCAACCTCGAAAATCTCGTGTCACTACGATTCTGTAATACAAATTACAGTGGCGCACTAAAATTGCAAAAAAAAAAAATTAAATCTAAATTAAAGTCTTACTTAAATAATATCGTTGCAATAACTCCATAATTAAGCACAGCTGTCATTAATGGTGGATTCCTGAATATCACAGCAAATTTAAATTTAATAAACGGCAGGTTATTTAATTAAATTTAAATTTGAAAAGAATTTGCAATTTAAAAATGTTTAAGACAGTAAGTGTACTTTGGTCCACATGTCATATATAAAGCCGCTAAATGTCTAAAACTCAAACCAAAATTAAATAAAATTTTATTCAATAAAGTTTTAAAAAACTGGATATAACACTTTCAGATTTAATAATAATTGGTTCTTTATTCACAATATGTTCTACAAAAAACACATATAAAACCTCCTAAAACTTGAAAAATTTGTAGTACTTTCACGTAACTTATAACACATTAGTTTATATAACTAAACATTTTGATGTCAGATTTTATAATGATTGATACACAATTTTCCTCAGATCCCATATAAAGTCAACTTTAGAAAAAGTTTAATTCTTTGTTAAGAGTATAAAAGATTTGGAATATTTGAATGCAAAATTCGTACTTGTCTAGTATTCTCTTGATCCTTATTCATCTGAATACGCTTAAAATGCAAATTATTTTGAAAAAATAAATTTAAATGTGTAATTTAAATTGCTTATTAAGTTTCATTGTCACACTTTAGTTTAAAAACTTTTCCCATCTCTGCGGTATTAAAATTTTTCTGTTAATTCAGTAGCAGCAATAAAATTTAGCTACTTAAAAAAATATTATTTGAAATGAACAAAACATGAAAAAACATCAAATGTTTTCGTAAAGTACATTTAAAAATCAATAAAAATAAAAAAAAACAAGAATTTTTAATTTAAAATACTAAAAATTTCATAATTTCGAATGCGCACTTTTGGCCAGCGTGTGAATGGAGGTGACTAAAAATGTTTAGAAAATTAAGCCGAAACGATTAGTGGCCTGTGAGAAATGTTGAGAAATGAACACAAATAAATTTGAAAAATATTTTGCTAGACATAAAATTAACGTTCGATGATAACGGAATTAATTTAAGAATGTAATTTAGTAATAAAAGTGGAATGTTGGGAAATCAAACATTAAAGAAATAAAGGTTTTGAAAAATAACATTTTTTGTTATACATACATAGAAACTTCTTAAGATGATGACATTGTAACGGGTGGTTAAATTTAAAAAGGGCCGATGTTAAATGTGAACAACACCTAAACGTCAAGGTTTTTTCTGCATTTCATTTGACATTTCTCAATTTCAGATTGACTCAATTTGAACACAATCGAGCAACGCGTTAAAGTTATTCAGGCTTATTATGAATATGGGTGTTCAAATCAAAATTCATATTGTCGAAAAACCAATGCACCCACAAAGAGTGACTCTTTGGTGCGGTTTATGGGCTGGTGGCATCATCGGGCCGTATTTTTTCCAAAATGAGACCGGTCAGACAGTTACTGTGAATGGTGTTCGCTATCGTTAGATGATAACGAACTTTTTATGGCCCGAATTGGAAGATATGGATGTGGACAATATGTGGTTTAAAAAGGACGGTGCCACTTGACACACAGCTAACGAAACAATGGCTCTTTTGGGAGACAAATTCAATGGCCGCGTTATCTCACGGGGTGGCGATGTCAATTGGCCGCTAAGATCATGTGGTTTGACAACATTGGACTTCTGTCTTTGGGGTTATTTTAAAGAAAAGGTGTACGTCGGTAAGCCAGCAACAATTCAAGAGCTAATAGATGAGTTAATTCGGCACATTAACGGCATAGAACCTCAATTATGCCTCAGCTTCATCGAAAATTTGGACCATCGGATGAAGGTGTGAACCATACCAATATTATCATAATAAAAAGAAATGACAATAATTTCATAAAAAATTTGTGTTTTATTCAAAATCAACATCGGCCCTTAAAATTAAACCACTCTTTATAATTAATATAAATAAATTTAAACTTAATCAAATCAAAAAGTAGATACGTTTATAAACGATGTGTCCTGTGTGTCCAAAAATGTATAAACAAAATCTATTAAAACATTTAAAATGTATTTAATGTTTTAGTCCTTTTTCTTCTTTTTGTATCACAAGCTGCATTTTGCTGCTTTCATTTCTTATTTTTTTTTTTTTTTTTTTTTGGTGAAAAAGAGGAAAAGTAGAACTTTTTTATTTTCCGTCTTCGCCATAATCCACATTCACCCCCTCATCCTTGTATTTTACAAATCATTATTATGTATTGAATAATATTTTATTATTTAGTAAGGAGAAGAAGCCTGTAGAAAAAAGTCTCCTAATGGATTTTAATTATTCATGGCTTTAGCGGAAAAAAGTGTTAATGAACCAGAGAGTGAACTGTGTTTCAAAAGGGCAATAAAAGTTTAAGATTATTAAGTTGATTTCGTTTTACTTTTTAGAGTAAAACACAGAAATTAAAAAGCAAAACGTCAGAGCCAGTTGAAAAATAATTTCAGCAAAAAATGTGAATTCATAAATCAATTTAAATATTTGATTTTAAAAAGTCTGGTAAATTCTTTATGTTTTTTGAATAGTGAGCAGTTAAAAAAGGGAAAACTTTTGTTGTTTCTTTATGATTTAAAGTAAAAAAATTATTGTAAAAAATATTTAGCATTTTTTATTTTTTCGAATTTATTCTATGAGTTAAATTTCAGTTATGTATTATATACAATTTACAATTTTTAAACAGCAGCAGAATGTAATGCATTTTCTGGCCCGCTATCCAACGGAAAGCTAAGGTAAAATGTAACAAGAAAATACAATATAATAGTCTGGTAGTGTATAAAGTCATTTCTAAAAATTTAAGGAATAGAGCTATTACAAAACGCTTTATAAAATACATTACTGAAATTTAACTCATAGAATAAATGCGAAAAAATAAAAAATGTTGAATATAATAAAGTTGCTTATGAAAAAGAAATACTTCCCAATATCTATTTGAAAAAATATTTAGGATTTTAGTTTAAATATATTTGCAGTCTACTTAACAGATTTTTATTTTACATTTTCGTTCAAGTTTAGGTCTAGTTCAGTTGTGGTTCGCTTATGGTTTACTTCTAGTTCAGTTCCAGTTCAGTAATGCTGCTCGGATGACCGCATTATCTTGCAGGCGAAATAAAACGGGTGGCGAACTGACTAAGGTTTTATCGTATATCGAGCGATATGTGAATATATACGGACAGCAAGTTTGTCACTGCAGATCTGACAGAACTCTTCACAAAATCGTGTTTAGCTGTGGAATGCCGGATGTCTCTAAAGTGCACTTTACACTGTCATACTTTCAGGAAAATACAACCCTGTCATGATAAGTTGTTAATGATTTTTAAAAAATGTTCAAACAATATTTATATTAGGGAAGCATTTTTGTCAAAACACGTACGGCTTGTATAACCGTCTAAGTCCCCCTTAAAGGAGATAGCGGAACATTCTAGGTTGAAGCTTGCATGGGTAGTAGGACACAGTGGGTGTCTGGAGAACCAAATTATAGAGACGGCCCGGCCAAAACGAGTGTCTCTTGGACGACATTTCCTCGACGTCCTGATCAACATTTCCATGGCTCGCTGTAAAAATTTCATTTAATTAAAGAAGAGTTAAGAAGATGGCACGATGAGAATACCTGCTTGATGGCTAGGACTCTTGGGCCTGGCTATGGTGCGAGGAAAACTCGCGTGCTACTTGGTTTCGGTAGGGATCAGATTAGAACAGTTATGCTGGCCGTGACGGGTTAATGGGTGAAAAGGAATCATGCGATTAGGATAGATCTTGGTTATAATGACGTCTATAGAAGTTGTCATAATGAGAAGGAAGAGACGGTGTTTCTATTTCTCTATTAATGCCCTGGCCCTGAGTTTAATAGGATGAGGCATTTTCTTAGACCGGAATTGCCATGCTAGGACGCTGTGACTAATGTGAGAATGAGGGGTATATCTCTGTTTTGCAGGGAGTCGAAATGGTTCTAGACTGCAGTGGTGTCTGGGGAACAGTCTAGTTGACTCTGCTGACTCTGCTCATTTTCTTAGGGTATAACAAAGGGACTGTTTTAAGGCACCAAGTGAGCCGCCCTCGTATTGGCTGCCCGTTTAACCTAACCTAGTTCAATACTAGTACAGTAAGAATATAGTACAGTTCTAGTGCAGTTCTAGTTCTCTTCTAGTACAGCTCGTGTTCAGTTCTAGTATATTTCTATCTGAGTTCTAGTTTAGCTCTAGTTCAGTTTAAATTCAGTTCTAGTTCAGTTTAAGTAAAGTTCTAGCTCAGTGCTAAAACAGTTCTAGAACAGCTCTAGTACAGTTCCAGTGCAGTTTCAGTTCTATTTTTGTATATATCTAGTTGAATTTCAATACCTAAAAGCAAGTGTGCTACGATCAGTTACACTACACCATGTAAACAATATTTAAGAGGCTGTAGCAAACTTTTGCTGAATATCTGCTTTTAGAACAGCGATTCATTCTTAATGAAAACTACACCCAAATACATACAATTCTTTAGATGAATATAAAGGTAGACTTAAATATTTTTTGTATAATATCCAAACTAAACGACATCCTTTTGTACCAGGGGTTGCTTTTAAAAACCTAAATTAACTCTTTAAAAAAAATCAATGCAGTATGTCAATATTTTGTTTTTCCTTTACAATGAAAAGAAAACCTTAATATGTTCAAGGATAAAAAAAATATTC
This sequence comes from Pollenia amentaria, assembly GCA_943735925.1. Classification (NCBI taxonomy): domain Eukaryota; kingdom Metazoa; phylum Arthropoda; class Insecta; order Diptera; family Polleniidae; genus Pollenia; species Pollenia amentaria. The sequence continues at coordinate 176,003,500 of OX031007.1, read as the reverse complement.
AAAAGAGTAAAGAAGAATAATTACGACAACTGTTTTCAGATAAGTTTTACAAAGAAATATAATTACAAATATTGTTTAGACAAGTGTCGCAGCTTGGCTAAAAAAGGATATTGCTGCACTCTATAAAAAAATGAAATGAGATAGCGAAAGAACTAAGACTCACACCCCCAACTATAAAACATTGTAATAAAGCCAAGGACACTAATGCAAATATTTACATTAACGCAATGAGTGTTAAAAAAGTATGGAAAAAGACGAACAAAGCAAATAATAACAAAATGGGTGGTGAAAGAGATGAGAAGTAAAGAAAACACAATTCAAAAGATGACAATTTAAACAATTTTTCATTTAATACAATTGACAGGACACTGCCTGATTCAAGCACAAACGTAAGAAAAAAGGATGGGATTTTTATAAAAAATGAAATTACTTTCTTTTGCTCACACATACAGGCCGTAAAAAAAGTAATTATTTCGAGCAGCTACTTAGCGTGTTTATGCAACACAGCAATTACAAAAACAACACGTATGTGTGGCATCTTATTGTAGCATTAATGATTTGAAAGAAATAATAAAAAAGGGGTTACATTTTCAATGTCACATATGCTCTGTGTGTGGAATACAGCCCAATGACAAAAAGAGAAAAGAAAACATACTTGATGAATGATGATGTGTTGGCTGGTTCCGTGCTTCGATCATACGTTCTACCATTCATTTGTTTTATTGTAAAGGTGGATGCCCGTTCTTGTATTATTTTATGGCATAACAGCTGTTTGCTTTTTCTGAATGTTTTTTCTAAACTATAGAGTGTAATTAGCTCTGTTTGATACCTTTTACTGGTCCGTATATAGTTTCATATAATTTAGCCCTTTTTTGTCGTGGTTCCTTTAATAAATTCACTAATTCATCTTTGCTTTGTAATGAATTCATCATTCATACATTTGAATACATGTGCAGTAATTGTTATTAAATCTTTTATTTTTTTATATTTAGAGAGGATACCGTGAAAATATAAATCATTGTCAAACATTTTTATCCTACAGATTAGTACCACAACAATTTACAGATTATAAAGTGGTTTAGCAAATAACCCATGGTGCACATAATTGTCACTTGCGGCACGAGTATGTTTGCATTCCAATTTCAAATCACTATGTGTCCATTTACAATTGAAGATTTTCTTCCGCACACAATCGTGTCTCTTTCAATGCGAAAAAAGCCAATCAAAATATTTATCTTGTTTCCTTCATTTTCTATAATTTCTACTTTGTTTTTTTTTTTTGCAGCCAACATGTTTGAAGTTGCACTTGAGACTTAAAGACAAAATGTTAAACGCGTGTTTGCTCTTTAATGTTCAAATTAAACGGGTTCTTTAAAGTTTAGAATAAATATTGTGCAAATGTTAACATTTTTTTCTTTTTGTTGGCAGATAATAAGGAAATTTGATTTAATTGGCCTCTTTGACATGTCAAATGTTTAAACGAGTGTGCTTTTAATCATTCAAATTTGACAACAACATCTTGCACTTTTTATGTAGCAAAAATATTAAAATCATTCAAATTTAATTTATAAGTCTCAGAGTTTCCGGCACTAATGCAATAAAAAACTTTAATTTAATTGTAAAACATTAATTTTTTTTTTTTTATAAAGTGACTATGAATTTTGGATTGAACATAATTTGAAGAGTGATTAGTAAATTTTTAAATGATATGAATTTTTCGGAGTGTTCAACATAATTCACACAGTGTGTTCTATGGTTAAACATTAACAGGCCACACACTGGGAAATAAGGCCAATCTAGCGGCGGAAACTTAAAAAATTATTGAGCTGAAAAAAATTTAAGCGCAGTATCAAAGCGGGTAAATCATTATATTTTAAAAAATGTATTTATCACTATGTTACCTGTGCCCATGTTCTGTAACTCCAGCGTCGAGAAACCTTGCGATTGAAATGTGAGAAATTAAGCAAAAATGCCATAAATTGAAACAAACAGCTGTATTTCTCACTTAACTGCGTCTGTAAAATTTTTGGCGAGTAACAACTCTCACGCAAGGAAATTACTCGTCAATATACTGAAAAAGAGCTTCTGTAACATTTTTGTGAGAAAGTTTCCGCTTTGAACTGTCAAATAAACTCACGCATAAAAACAGGGTGAGAAAAAATTTTAACATAAAAAAATAAATTAAAAATTCAAAATGCACTGAATATGAACACCGAAGAGATAAGTATTTTGTTTTTGGCAGATTTTTTCATTGTTTAATTATTTTGCTTTTAACATTTTTGAAAAATATACGAACGTTTTCAAAGCAATTCTGTAATCCACAAACATTAACGTCGCACTCTACATTTTTTTGGTACAGCCAACGGCTGTATTTTCGCCGCCGCCGTTGAACATTTTTAAGTTTTAGTCGTCGTCAACGATATGCCTGCGGGAAATTTGTGTCAATTGCTCTTAAAGTAATTATCCTGTGACCAGTGAACAGAATTTTATAATTAAAAGGAACGAATTGTGATAGGTGAAAACAAGACCTATCACTTAACTGGTGATAATGTGTTTAGAGTGTAGTTAGTCCAGAGGAAAGGTAATTGGCAGAAAACTATTCATGTGATTGGATTTTGTGCGGGAAGTGGCTGTTTCTCTCTAGTTCTATTACTTTATATGAAGGGGGTCTATAATATTGACATGGCTCATTTGGGACAATATCTGCGATATTTAAACCGAAATTTGAAGGTTATTTCAGTGACCTGTTATAAAGTGTCAAAAAGGTGCCAATTTACCCCCTCGTAGGGCATTCCATGTTAAAGTGATTTGTCACGTGACAAGTTTAGTATTAGTTCCCTTTCCCGTAGGGATGTTTGACTGGCGTTCTCAACATCTGCAATTTCATATCGGCTTCGAGTGGAATATTATGACATTTATAACGTAACGACGTAATCCCTTGTGATAGTTTTCCACATGTGTTACAGACACACTTTTTTTTCTCACATTTCGAGAAACGATGGAATATTTTGTTTCACATGTTTTCGATGCGAGAAGTTCTCACCAAAGTTACAGAACATGGGTACTGGTTCGTAAAATTTTAAATATTTTAAGCACAGATAACAAATTTGGTTGTAATTTTTTTTTTTTTTTTTTTTAGTTTTGTATCAAGTTTATATCAAGCCTACTGAATCGCTAATGCTGGACGTTTGCGGACAAACTAGCTGTTTTATATCGTCGGCTTAATATGAAAACCTGCCAACTCCCTTTCAGCACATTTTACAGGAAAAACAAAAAACTTCTTATATTTCATATTTGCAGCTTGAGAGCAGTTTTCCTTATCAAACTTTTCTACACACTTCAAGACTCAAATTGAAGAAAATTTACATGCTGGTCGACTAGGCGTATCTTTCTCTACCACACGGCATCAAAATCTGAATTTACTTAAAAAGTGGATTTAGCAGGTTTGCATATTAATCCGACGATATAGTGTTTTATCAGCTATTTCAAAGGGCATTTCTTGTCTTGTTTTGAAAACTTTTCTAAATCTATAGATATAGAGATACAAGGAAAGTATACCCGAGAAACCCCGAAATTTTGTTGGGACCTTAATATAGATATCATACACTAATATTCCTACGAAAATTAGCTGCGTAGACTTGCTGATACGACTTTTACATCGCATCTCCAACTACACATTTTGTTTAAATTTGATTCCGAAACAACTTGTTATGCAATTAAGATCACAGAAAAAATTATTAAATTTCTCCAATCACCAAATTTATTCCAAATTCATAATATCAAGCAAACAAGTTGTTAATTTTGCATCTATTACCAAAATGATTATATTGATTACTAAAAATTTTAAAATTTTGAAAAAATATTTTCAATAAATGATATTTTTAATTAAAAAAGTGATCAAAAAGCTTTGCCATTTCAAACAATGTGTTAATTTATTTAAATACATATTGACAATTCTACATGTTTAAATTATTTTATTTTAAACGTAAAAAGTCAATTAAGATTTTTTGTTATTTAATTAAAATTTTAATTGAATATTTAACTAAAAAAATAATTGATTCAATTATCACATTAATTAAATTTAAATACTTTTTAAACCATTTTTTAATTGATAAAACACTTTTTTCTGTGATACCAATTAAGTAGTCGTTTTTAATGCTTTGAAATACAAAATTAAATGTTAATGCATTTTGTTTGGTACTGCATGCATGCCTTCCAAAGCTTAATTCATGGTGCTGAATTAATAAAAGCTGTTTCATTGCCAATTGAAATGTTTTTAGCGGAAGCAATGCAGTTAAGAAATAAAGACTTCAGAAATCATATAAGCACAAGACGTACAGGATTTATTCTTAATATCTAGTATCTAAGCAGAGTCAGAATTCGATGGTGAGTAAACGCGTAACGTTCTAAAAAAAATTGTAATATCATTATTAAACTTTTTTAAATAAAATAAATTGTAAATTAAAAGTACTAACTGGTATTTCATGTAAGACTATTGGAAAAATCCTGCATGTAGAGTACTTTTGCAAGCTCTCACATATTTTACAATAGAAATAAATAAATAATTAAAGAAATACAACTAATACAGTTGTCAACTAAAGATTTTTATCGTATTTAATAGATCCCTCATGGTTAATTCGCGTGACAGTTGACAGGGTGAAACTCTCTACAATTTCAGAAGTCTTTACTTTCAGAAGTCTTTATTTCTTGTCTCCATTGCTTCTTCTTAAAACTTGCCTTGGGCATAGATACTGATATTATTACTTCAGCACCATGAATTAATGTTTTATGGAGGCTGAAAGGCCTGATGTATCAAATAGAATGCATTAACAATTAAGATTGTATTCAAAAGCATTGAAAACGAATACTTTATTAGTAATTTAATTATATATCAAGTTGTTTCGGAAACAAATTACAACAAAATCATATAGAAGTACAAACAAGTAAGAAAACATAAAACAGAGGTTAAGAGAAGCTGATGCAAAAGTCGCAACCGCAAGTCTACGCAGCTCATATTAGTGTATGATATCTATATTAAGGTCCCACCAAAATTTCGTGGTTACTCGGGTATACTTTAACAATATGGTTGCAAAATATATGCCAGCTGTGACCTACGAAGTCTCAAAAAACCTATATCCACATACAACGTTTAACTTAGATATGTTTTTAATTTGAAAAAATACGACCATATCTGTCAGTACTCGAAAGAGCTCTATGGAGTTGCAATAACTTAGTTGTTGAACAACCTCTTACACAAAATTGAATATACCTGTGAACCACAATACCTTTTCGAGAAAATACAATTTACACGTTCTAAAAAACATTATACACATAAGACATCAAAGTTTAATATCTGAGTGGCAATTTTACACAGAAAAGAATGCCCCAATTAAGGCATTAATCAAAAATAGAATCAGTTTTAATTAAAAATTTAATCAAGTAAATTAAACGCTTAATCAAGTGAATTAAACGTTTAATCAAGTGAATTAAAAATTTAATTGATACTATTAATTTTTACCAGGAATTAAATTAATAGCAACAATTAAACGTTTATTTCACTTGATTCAACGTTTAATTAATTTGATTAAACGCTTAATTCAGTTGATTTAATTATTAATTAAAATTGATTTTATTTTTGATTAATGCTTTAATTAGGGCAATATTTTTTTCTGTGTATGTTCATTCAGTCCGTCTTTGGAACACGCTACCTTCGTCCATTCAATTTATAAGAAATGCTATGCATTTAAAACAAGTGCTATATTCGGCTGTGCCGAATCTTTGATACCCTCCACCGACAGGAGTGGGCTCTATATGATAAATACATATATATTATTAACTAAGCTTCACAAAAACGAGCGTCAGCATAAAAATTAGTTGCGGTTTAGAAATGAATTAAATTATTAACCGACAATAAGAAAATTGTATGCGTTTCTTTTTAGAATTCCAACTGGCTTGAGTAAAAAATCATTATTCGTAAAAGTTTTAGCCGGTAAATTATGGCCCAATCATCCCAAAATTCTGAAAACTGATTTCTAGTATTACAAAATATAAATTAGAATAAATTTCAATACAGCAGTGTAATTAGTTTTAGCGTTCACAGAAAATTTCACAAATTTGCATGATATTTTTTCTGGCCATATGAATTTAAGTAAGACATTTTACCGCAATATCTATATCTGTGATGGTTTAAGGCGAATTTTATTATTTTCCCAAAGTGAGCTTTATTTGGTTTTAGGCGCAATAAACTGTTTTCCGAGAGTTGGGTTTATATGTTGGCCTAGGGTAAATTATGGACCAACCTTCACGAAATTTGGCAATGTGATTTCTCGGCCTATAAAACTGTGACGTACCGAATTTAAGTATCCTAGCGTTATTTATTGCGGTTTTAGGCGTACTAAACTGTTTTCCGGCAGTAGGGTTTATATGGGGCCTAGTGTAAATTATGGACCGATCTTCAAAAAGTTTTACAGTGTGATTTCTGGTCCTATAAAACTGTGACGTGCCAAATTTAAGTATCCTAGCGTTTTTTATTGCGGTTTTAGGCGTACTAAACGGTTTACCTCGAGATGGGTTTATATGGGGCCTATGGTAAATTATGGACCGATCGTCACGTGCATTAATAAACCATTTATGTTAGTTTTTGTGTCAAAATTACCAATTTTTTCAGGGTGGTGGTTCCACATTTTGATTCATAGTTCTGATCCTACTGAACCGATGTTGCTGGATTTCAATTCCAAACTGCTTAGGATAACTACAAGCAATTTGAGACCAAGATTGTTCTTTTCTTTTGCGTTTTTCAAAAGTGAGCGTGTTTTCAACAGACGGGCAGTCGAACAGACAGACGGACATGGCTAAATCGACTAAGAATTACTCAAGGACCCAGAATATATATACTTTATGGGGTCTTAGATGTATAATAAAAAAGTTTCACACGGAATGACAAACTTAGTATACCCTCATTCACCATAGTGGTGGTGGAGGGTATAAAAAGAAGTTTTTCAGTATTAAACAAAACTTTTTAATTTTAAATTTTGATTCTTCATGCACAGAAAAAATTATAAAATTTCTCCAATCACCAAATTTATTCCAAATTCATAATATCAAGCACACAAATTGTTGGTTTTGCACCTATTACCAAAACGATTATACTGATTACTAAAAATTTTAAAATTTTGAAAAAATATTTATTTAAATAGATATTGAAAATTCCCAACAACAATTCTACATGTTTAAATTATGTTATTTTAAACGAAAAAAGTCAATTAAGATTTTTTGTTATTTAATTAAACTTTTAATAGAAAATTTATTTCAAAACAACTAAAATGTTAATTAAATCAAAATTAAATTTTTAATTTTCTTTCAATTAAAAAAATAATTAATTCAATTATCACATTAATTAAATTTAAATACTTTTTAAACTATTTTTTAATTGTAAAACACATTTTTTTCTGTGTGTTATTGTACTCCTGTTATTATTTTTATTATATATGTATTTTTTAATTAAATTATTAAATGTTAATTGTAAAAATCATTTAATTCAATTACAAGATTATAAAATTTGTTTTATTCGAAAACAATAAGATAAATAAATAATTTAAATAAATGATATACTATCAAAGTTGTTTGTGGGAATATTATTATTTATTAAAAGATTTTGTTTGTTGTGCTTAATTCCCTTTTTAAATAATTGATAAAAAAATACTGAAATTTATTGTTGGAGGATAAGCTGTTCCTATGCGCATTTCACTGGTTGCTTAGGCCAGATCATCAGGAAACGTTCTCCTAAATAATTTTAGAAAAGCCAAAGCTCATTCCCTCTGTAGTTTTGTTTGCTGATAGCTTTGGCTTTTCTGAAATTATTTAGGAGAACGTTTCCTGATGATCTGGCCTAAGCAACCAGTGAAATGCGCATAGGAACAGCTTATCCTCCAACAATAAATTTCAGTATTTTTTATCAATTATTTAAAAAGGAAATTAAGCACAACAAACAAAATCTTTTAATAAATGATATACTTCTTTTGTAGCTCTATAAAGATTTAGAAAAGTGTTCAACAATTTTTTATTTTTCGAATTTATTCTATTATTCTAGTTGTAAAATACATAGCTGAAATTTAGCTCATAGAATAAATTCCGAAAATTAAAAAAATGTTAAATATAATAAAGTTACTTATGAAAAAGAAATAATTCCCAGATTCGATTTAGAAAAGTTTTAAAAACAAGATTTTTTCTGTATTTAATAAAGTATTCAGTTATTTCACTTTTGGTTTAGTTCGAATAAGGAATTAATCGATTTGTAAACTTTAGTTTTGTTCGATAAATCGAATAAGAGTTTTAATTCAAATAACTCGAATACCTCGAATAATTTGCAACAATTTTATCCAATGGGAAAAACATACATGTCTATTGTACTTGATACTTTTATTATAGGCATACACCGAAAAGAAAACAATAAAACCAAAATGTACTTAAAAAATAAATTAAATAACAATTCATGTGTACAGTTCCAAAACTTTTCCATAAATTATATAATTGAAGCGAATAACGTTGTAAAAGCCACATTTTACAAAAGAGTCTTATTTGCAGATTACCGTTAACTTTATTCTGTTACACTGTTTAAACATCAATTCACCCAGAATTAAGGCCGCGTTAGCCGACCGTAAATGTAGAAATGTAAATGTAATGTAAACAGCTGATCGTTTCTGTTATATGGAAAGCAATACAAATGCTTAACTGACTGTAATGTCACTTAACTGTAACGTGCCAACCTGTAGAAAATAGAATTTCATTACGAGGTTACGTGACAGTTGTAGACAGTGATAGGCTGCTTGTATTTTAAATGGAATGCGGGTAAATTCACTCTTTTTCTTTGGTAATTTTTTCAGTAATAATATTTGTGGAATTTTGAAAAAATAATTTACACATATATTATACAAATATATATTTTTATTATCATTTATATAAATATATGTTTGGATGTATAAAATAAAGAAATGCATACGTATGCACAAACAATAAAAACTGTGGTTTTTATTGGTATCAAAATCTAGTTTTGTGTAAGCACATTTTCAAAATGATATAAGTAAACGTGTATGTTTATGCTATAATACATATTTGTTTATTGTAAATCTATAATATAAATAACAAATATTAAATTATTTATGTATTTTTGCATACAAGAAATACAGTTTTAATACCATTTTAATCACTTGGTACTCCTGCAAAGCGGTCAACATTTGAACCTATTAAATTCCCATCACTGTGTGTGTTGTCTTATGTATACTAATGCTTCTTTGTTTATGTTTTTGAAAAACAGATGACACGTTCTTACATGTTCTATAAATGCACAAACGAGCTTACAGTACGTTACGGTACGTTACATTGCATTTCATTACATTTACAGTCGGCTAAAGCGGCCTTTATGCACCTCAAAATGCGATACAAAGAGTCAGCCAGTTGAATAACGTTGCAAGTTACTAACAAAATGATACAAAGGCACTGGTTTTGCAACATGGAATAACGCATTAAAAGCCGTGTGCGTAGTAGAAAAACGTTTTAAATGACATCGCGACTTTGGATATAAAACATTTTTCCAATAAAAAAATTTATAAACTGTAATTTAGGATGTACTTTAAAATTCGATTTACCTGATATTTTGCATAAGTTTTTATTGTCATCATTTTTGATAATCTAAAAAGAAAAATTAAAAAATAAATAATCCTTCCTATTAACAACGTTTTTTTTTTTTGATATCCTGAAAAATAATTGTATTGTAACGCTGTAGTTCGCGGCTGTGCTTTAATTAAACTATAAGGACCGTAACCAGATTAAGGAAACAAAATAAAAAATAAACTATAAAGAAAGTAAACACTACTTTGGTTTAACACTCTTCATAAGTACACGCAGAGAAAAAACTTGTTTAAATATGGTCACCTCCAACAAAACTATTTTTAAAGATAATTTTAAACATATTACGTTTAAATTTAACCATATTATTATCACCGACAACCATATTATGGTTAAATGTGTCCTCCATCAAGAAGCCACAACCATATTATGGTTGCCTCTAAACATGTTATGGTTAAATATGACAATAATTTGTTTCTAAATTAACAATAGTATTTTCCTCTTCTCCAAAAGCAACAACCTATGGTTGAAAATCAACCATGCTATTATAAGTGTTAAAAACTAGTTTAGTTATTATTGACCAAAACATGATCGAAGGCAACCATAATATGGTTGTGGCTTCTTGATGGAGGACACATTTAACAATAATATGGTTGTCGGTGATAATAATATGGTTAAATTTAAGCATAATATGTTTACAATTTTCTTTAAAAATAGTTTTGTTTGAGGTGACCATATTTAAACATAGTTTTTCTCTGGGTGTATCTGAAAGCCAAAGTATGATACATGCATTATGTGGTTTAGTAGCAGACGGGATCCAATAATTTTATTTCGGTGTATAACTTACAATTGTTTACCGCCTGCATGACTTAACTCTAGGATTCTCGGTAACTTAACAATTTTAAAAGACTCTACATTAAGAATAATATGTAAATGCTAACGAAAATAAAAATTTTGTATATCATTAAACTAGTATATCTTGCAGGCTTTTGCAACATTTTAAATATATTTTTTTTATATAATTTTCAAATTTTTTTTAGTACTTCTCTTCCATTTTCTCCGCCTCAAAAAAAAAATCGTCCTTCAAAACATTATTAAGCTGAAGAAAATCCTTAAAATAATGTTCTCACACAATGCATTCTCTTAACTGGTACAACATCTAACATGTAATGTCGCCAAATGATAGATGGTGTTTTAAGCTACTTAAAACCATAGTCCGAAATGCAAATACGACTACATAACTATTTACTTCGTTCTACACATGCATAAATGCTTAATCATTCTGCACAAAAGTCAATACCCTGCATCATGCAACAGAGTGGTCATTAAACAATTTTAACATGACTTATTTTGAGAAATCATTTCGAATTTACAATTCTCTGCTCATTCTCATACATCGAAGAATTCCTACATTTGCATCAATTCGTCCGTCAGTCGAACCCCATTTTAAAAAAAATTTATTCGTCTAAAGATGAACTAATCCTTTGTAAATGTCATTACAATAAATGTTACACACACGCTTGAATTTAGCAATGATTAGAGTTGTAGACGATGTTCAGTGTGCAAACATACACAAAAACGTCATGCAACTTGCAACATGATTGTACAACTATTATGGATTTAATACATTCATTCAATTCTCCTCGGTCTCCCCAGTTTTTTGTATTTTTGTAAAATTGTACAAACTCAAGTCAGTCGTGTGTGCAAATTGTTTAGTTATGTTATTAAAACATACGAATTTTTTGTCATTTTGAGTGCACTTTACATTGAACCATTGTATTTTTGTGTTTGTATAACTTACTGGCTTCATTGGTCTTGTATCATTTTAAAAAAAGATGTGTATTTTTATTTAATCGGTTTGGCAAATATTGGATTAGTTTAGTATTTGCTTGTAGATCTTGTTGAGAAAAATAAAATAAAGTTATTATATTCTGAAAAAAAAAAATAAATGAAGATTACTCGCTGTAAACAATTTATTTTCAGTAAATTTCAGAAAAGTAAACATTGTTCCTTACTATACCCATACCAATAACATTTGGTAAGATGATTTTTGTAGAAAAATTTTTTGGGCCAACACAAACATTATGAGATGAATAATAGACTATATTCCTAAAAGAAGTATGTGTTGGGGCTCTGTGAAACTAATGGCCGGCTCTTGGTATTTTCAATAAACAGGGTATTATGTGTGTGGGCTGCTGTATATAACACATAAAGATATTAACCGCAGAGCTTCCTTTTACTATACCCATCGACTAAGAACACATTTCTGAATCCGGCTGTCTGCCTGTTCATGCTAACCTTGTGAGCAAATTACAGATCGAATTTTGGAGACTTTATATATACCAGGGACCGTAACAGTTATTACTTTTTTCATAAAAGTCTGATGATAACAGTTATTTTTAGATTTTTTTATTTTGAACAAAAATAACAGTTATTTTTGTATTTTTATTTTTTTTGAACAAAAATAACAGTTATTTTTTGACTTTTATTTTTTTGATCAAAAATAACAGTTATTTTATGATTTTTATTTTTATGAACAAAAATAAGAGTTATTTTTTGATTGTTATTTTTTCCATCAAAAATAACAGTTATTTTCTGATTTTTATTTTTCCGAGCAAAAATAAAAATTATTCTTTAAAGAAATATACGTGTTATAGTTGTTTTTAAATATTTATTTAAATGCGCATAAGATATCCCAATGATGATCACACATTTAAATAAATATTTAAAGACAACTCAATAATTATAACACGTACATTTCTTTAAAGAATAATTTTAATTTTTGCTCGAAAAAATAAAAATCAAAAAATAATTGTTATTTTTGTTAAAAAAAATAAAAATCATAAAATAACTATTATTTTTAATCGAAAAAATAAAAATCAAAAAATAACTGTTATTTTTGTTCAAAAAAAAAAATCAAGGATCAATATGTTATACTTGAATCAGTGTGCCAGCATTTACTACTATATGCTTTTTTGTTTTAAAATTTCAAAATAACTGTTATTTTCGGTCCCTGATATATACGTTTAAGTTTTCATTAGGAGCCAGTTTATTGAAAATACCAAGAGTCGGTCTTTAATTTCGCAGAGCTCTCACACATACTTCTTTTAGGAATATAGCAGATGTGTCTATTAATCATCTCATAATGTTTGTGTTGCCCCAAAAAAATATATTTTATACAATCCAAATCATCTTACCAAATGTTATTGTATGAGGTAGAGTATTCACTTATTTGACTTTTGGTTCTGTTCGAGTAAGGAATTAATTGATTGCTTAATTTTAATTTTGCTGGATTAATCGAATAAGAGTTTTAATTTGTTCGATTAACTGGAATAATTCAAATAATTTTGTCCAACGAGAAAAACATACATGTCTATTTGATTTGATACTTTTATTTTATTAATAAGCCGAAAAAACAATTAAATAAAAATATAGTTAAACAATAAACAATAAAATAACATTAAAACTCTGCTGCAAAACATACAGTTTTTAATACGCTAAAGAGACCGAAACAGTATTAAAGAAATAAAATAAAAATAAACTATAAGCAAAGTAAGCACTACTTCGGTTGATCCGACTATAAAATGATCTGAAAGCCAAAGTTTAATAAATGCATTAGATTCAGCAGCAATCGGGTTCCATTAATTTTATTTCAGTGTATAATTTGCAAATATGAACCGCCTGCTGAGCTTAATACGGGAATTTAACATAGACTTTCCTCTCATATTTTTATTAATTACTTATTTTATTTTAGACGCTTTTGTATTTTTATGAGAGGTCCAGCCTATTTAAACAATTCTGTTATTCGTAATTCGATTTAACTAATATAATATTCCTGAAAATCAACACGGAAAAAATTATTAAATTTCTCCAATCACCAAATTTGTTCTAAATTCATAATATCTAGCAAACAAGTTGTTGATTTTGCACCTGTTACCAAAATCATTATATTGATTACTAAAAATTTTAAAATTTTGAAAAAATATTTTCAATAAATGATATTTTTAATTTTAATTAAAAAATTGATCAAAAAACTTTGCCATTTCAAACAATGTGTTAATTTATTTAAAAAAATATTATCAATTCCCAACAACAATTCTACATGTTTAAATTATTTTATTTTAAACGAAAAAAGTCAATTAAGATTTTTTGTTATTTAATTAAAATTTTAATTAAAAATTTATTTCAAAACAACTAAAATGTTAATTAAATCAAAATTAAATATTTAATTTTCTATCAACTAAAAAAATAATTGATTCAATTATCACATTAATTAAATTTAAATACTTTTTAAACCATTTTTTTAATTGATAAAACTATTTTTTCTGTGAAGTAAAATTAAAATCAATTGAGATTCTCAGTTAATTTTTTTCAAATCACCGTATTTTTCCTGATCTTAAGAGAATTTATGGTTAAGATAAGAACTCAAAGTATGACGAAACTTTTTAAACTGGATCGTTTTCAAAGTGTGTTCGATTTCATTTTCACTCATATGTATTCGATTTACCGAACATGACTGATAACTTTATTTTTCTTCATTTTAAAGCTCTACTCAATAGGTTTAGGTTTGGGTAATTTGTTTCTTAAACGTATTACTATTTTGCGCCAAAAGTCCATGATTTTGTTTTCAACTACCTATCTAATGAGACTTCGGGTTTTAAGACGAATCTAACAATACCTAAAATGTCAAAATTCATCCAGCTGTTGGGATATACATATAAAAGCTGATGAATTTTTTACAATGAACGTCAAACTCAATATGAAAAGGCGCTATTTTTGTACGAAATTTCATACGTATGGAATTAGTAGTTAATCGTTTATTACATGGTTTGTCTCACACACACCCGCATCTAAAAAGGGACTAAAATATGTTTAGAATAGATACATAACAACATGTTATTTATTTGTTATGTATTTTATTAGTTATAAAAAAAAAATAAAATATTTTTTTATGAAAAATTTTCTAAGCAATTAATCTTAATCGATTAATTGACATAAATTATTCGAGTTATTCGATATTGGAAATTGGCTTTTTTAATTATTCGATCAAATAATGGCGAAAAATTTCTTCGATTAATCGAACAACGATTATTGAGTGGACACTCTAGTACGCGGTCTTATTTTGACCATAGCTCCTATTTAAAAACTACTCACGAAAAAGCATTTTAAACCATAGCTTTCTTATAAATGTTGGTAGATATTGATAAAACATTTGAATGAACGATGAACTACAACTTTTCAATAAAGAGATTTAAATGTAACACTTTCTAGATAGACTAGACTAAAAGTAAATGTTAGTTCAATCATATTATTGGATGAGGTTGGGTTCAAATGTGGATATCTTTATTCAGTAAGATATGTACCGAATATCTTTACTCGATTTGGATAAGCAAAAGTTTTTATATATCTACTACTCTAACATTTTGTGATGAGGTTTTTACTATAATAAACGGCTCTATTCAATGTGGCCCCAAGAAATATGGATCCGAAAACAAAATGAAAATTGGGGGCTATTTTCATAATGCAATATGACCCCATTTTTTTAAATAAAAAATTATCTTAACCAAATGAAAAATAGCTCTAAAAATAAAAGAAAATATGACCCTTAATTTGGGGGTAATTCTTCATTATGAAAAATTACCTCAAAGGTTTTAATGAATTTTAAACCCAAATAAAAATAAAATAAAAAAAAACACAAAGAAAGTTATATTTAACATTTGGGCTGCCCAGTAAAAAATATGCTCCAAAAGGAGTAGGTTTTATGTATGAATTCATACCTCAAATCGGCTCAAGCCTGTTGATGGGATGCCTAATTTGTGTATGGAGTGTTCCCGGTTTGGAGGAATACTTTCTGCTGACAATAAGCTCTTCTTTTAACATTATAAAACATGCAAAAAAAAAACACTACTAAAATGCTTTTTTAAGGGCTAACTGAAGTTACATATTCATAAATTTTTTGCTTTTACTGGTTTAAATGCCTTTTTTCAAGCATTTTTCTCTTTAGAACCTTCTTCATTGTCAGCACTAAAATAGCAGCTTTTTTTGTATATTTTATTCGTTATCATTTACTGCTGTATAAGAGCTCTCTTATTGAAGCGCATAATTAATAAAGCGAATAATTATATGCATAGTTCTGGTTTTAAAAATTGAATGATATAGCATGGTTGGGCGTTCGGCCGGGCGCAAGGATTTTTTCCTCTATGGTATAACGAACACTGGCTTCGCTAATTAAAAGCCGCCTTCGGCCGAGTGCAGAGTTGTTTTGCCCTTTAGCACAATGAACGCTGACTTCGCTTACTAAAGGACAAGTCAAATACAAGTTTTGTTTCGCGTTGCGTTACAGATTCGCTTTGACATCTAAGATAAAATATATACATACTTATACGAAACATGTCACATAAAGTACTTTAAGAGCAGAGCGAAGCGAAAAGTAAGGCAACTCTCATCTTTTGGCGCGCTTGGACAATCAATAAATGTTAAACTTATGTTTATTTTTCTAACAAGTACTTATATGTATAATTTACCAACCGCTTTTCAAGGTAACCAAACAATGCTTGAGTGTTGTCAAAGTTTTTATTCTGTCATACACCTTTTACTTTACGCTTTTCTTTCAAAGTTAGAAACTTCACGCAACGCGACGAAGTTGTATCTGACACGGCCTTAAGGCTTCACTACATAGCCGGCCTTCGGAAAGGCATAATAATTGTCTCCTCTATGGTATAACAAACACTGGCCTCGCTAACTAAAGCATCTCTTCATAGCACACAAGTATTTTCTTAACTTTTGTATAAGAATATAGGATTTTATTATGATCTCTAGAAATTTTTCTATAAAATTTTATAAAATTCACTAATTGAGCCCGACAAAAGTTGTCTTACCCTCAATAATAGTAGAGATGGTATTGTGATTTAAGTATGCCGACACACTCACAATCACCTTCTGAACAATGTTTCCTCCTCTATATCGGGTCGGCATTATTATAAACGAAATGGAATTTTCAGTAATTTGAAATTGATTTTTTTTTCATGGAAACTTATATTCTTGCACAATTTGTTGTAAGACCATTTTTAATATTTTGGCGATTTATTTGATCGAACGCCTATAAAACAAATTGCCATGAGGAAAAATACTGCCATTCTGAGTTAAGGTAAGATGTCTCCGCAAATATTAATATCTTAATAGCGCCACATATCAGGACGATCCATACATTCATAAAAAAAACATACATTCTGAAGTGCCGGCAAATAAGACTAATATGAAGAATTTTGTTAATAACTTGACACCAGCTCTATCTACCGGGTCAAAATTGTATCAGGAAACTTATTTCTGTTTAATGAATTTCAGCCAAATCATACCACAAATTAAAAAAAATTTAAATATCACGACAATAGCGCCACCTATCGGGAATAAACTTAAGAGAAACATGGCTCCAGACGTAATTAATTTATTGTTCAACTAATTTAATGTTCAATCGGTCAAGTGCTTCTTAAGTTTTAGGAGCACATACTCGGCGCAAACTTTTTATATACATATGGCCCAAAAAGCGACAAGAGCTACCTTAAAGGAAAAGACCTAAGCTTTCTTTTGAGCAAAAAAAAAAAAAAAAAGTACCCACTTAAAAAAAAAAAGTTTAAAAAAAACAAAAAAAAAAATTTTCGAAAGATTGAAGAAATAGCTATGTAATATGTTTGGGACAAATTTTGCTAACACCAATAGATAATAAGTTACCTGGATGAGAAAGAACACCTGTTTGGCCAAAATGTCAAATTTTGATCTCCTCTAACTCAGAAACGTTTTGACCAAATCGGAAGACATCGATTTCAAAAGTTGGGTCACTTGACATGAAATCCCCCATATAGATAAAAATTTTTGGTGTAATTTGTATATCTTAAAATTTGCATTATATGTAAGTAAATGACAAATAGCCCAAATGTAAAAATTTTGATTTTATTTGGGGCCAATTTCGTTCCTCATTTTTCATTTCACTTAAAATGCACCCCAACAAAAAAATTAAAAAAACCCAAAAAAATGTAAGCAAAATTGCGTTTTGTTGGTTCTCATGTAAAATGCTGGGCATTTCTTCATTTTCCTTTTGGGGCGAAATTTTCTGGGGTCGTTTTGCGCACCGCCATCATAAATATTAGTTTCAAAAGTGAAATTAAATGTCATGGCTATGGCTTTTTATTAAACTTTTGAAAGGAGATGAGATTTGTAATAGTTTTTTTTATTAGAGATAATTATTTATATGAAAATTCCATCTATATGAATATCTATTTAAGAATAATGACGGTGGAATAATTTTCGCTAATGGGACTTTTAAGGCTAATTTGATAAAAAAAATATCTGCAATTTTGAAAAGTTAATATCTTAAATCACATATAAATTTTATTGGGTACTTAAACAAACCAAATTTCTGCATTGAAAAATCGACGCTACTGACATTGAGTAATTTTTTTTAAATGAATAATGAAACTAGAAATGTGCATACTATCTACAAATAAATATATATTATAAGTTTATGGTTGATGATATGAATTTTGACTAAAAAAATTCCCGGGAAAAATAATTTTATGAAACTCTGAAGAACTTTTACCGCCATGATTGCCAGAATGATGACTTAGGTCTATTTTCATATAAGGCCATAGATAGAGTTAACTTAAGTAATCAAGAATTAACCAAACCTTTGGAAGACAACATTTAGCATGGTAAGTTAGAAATACAATTGTGTCAACATTTCAGTAAAAATTTCGACAAAGTGATCCATTTCCAACTATGCGTTTCTACTGATATTTGTTTTACCAACATTTTATCTCTCAACCTCTTATAATGTCTGTCGGGCTGGCTTGTAACTCCAGGACGCTCGTTTTAATTTTTATGATCGCAGAACCCAAAAAGCCAGATTTAAAAATATATTTTACATCTTAAAATTTCTTATGTGTATCGGTTTTTACAGTGGTTTTGAGATCATTGATAACAGAAGTGTATTTTTCCACTCAACCTATGATTTTAATTATTATTTAGAACAAAGTTGAGTTTACAATACCAATTTAAACGTAAAAGGACAAAGTTGAGTTTACAATACCAATTTAAACGTAAAAGGACAAAGTTGAGTTTACAATACCAATTTAAACGTAAAAGGACGTACTTGTTAAATAATTTTTCAATGTAATCGTGAAAACTACAATAATTGAAAAGGATTCAGTAATTGGGCACTGGCCTCTAATATCTAAAAAATTCAAAGACGCTAAGAAAACTCCTTCGAATAATGATAGCGACCCCCCTGGTATGTTAAAAACTCAAATATCCACAAGACTCTTAATGCGCCGTTAGTAAAAACTATGATTACGAAATATGCAGCAAAATATTTAAAAAGGCTTAAGATTAGCTCGAAAAGTTTTAATGATGGCGGTCGACGCTGATGTATTTTGACATCAGTACTATGACAAGTGTCTTCGTTTTTGACCCCATGAAATTTAACATCAATGGTTGTGAGATCAGCCGTAACATCACTTGGCCAAATTGTCATCAGGGTCAAAAATTTTAATTATGTCATCAATGGGATGGCACATCGGCATCACAGAAATGACGAATCGGAGTCGGTTTTATAAAGCATTTCATAAGTGCGATGACAAACTGTCATCTAATTGAGTCACTGTAATTGGCCTTAAGTCAAATTAAGATACTATCATTATTACCCGTTACACATGTTTGTTTCACTTTTGTTGTATTCCGCCCTTTGTTAAAAGAAGAAGTCTCATTTATAAGACATCAGTAGCATGTCTGATATGGTGTTCGTAATAATTCTTTAAAAATTTGATGTATTTAAATAAATAATTAAAAAAATAGAATATGGGAATTTTTGTTCAAATTTGACTTTTTGAAGATAAACATAATGTTAATAATATATTATGACATGATATATTATGTCAGCGCACTGATGACAGTTTGTTATTGCACTGATGACAGTTTGTCATAACACTGATTACATGAAATATTATGTCATCGCACAGATGCCAGTTTGTCATTGCGCTGATGAGTTTTTCGTTGCACTGATGACAGTTTTTCATCACACAGATGAAATGATATATTCAGGTATCCACTGATGACATTTTGTCATCGCACTGATGACAGTTGGTCTGTACTGATGTCAAAATACATCAGCGTTATGACGACTTTTCTATCAGTGTACACAAAATGTGCCGTAGAACTGATGTCACTATAGTCAAAGTGTAGATGACACATTAAATATGATAAAATTTAAGGATGACGTTCGGCACTGTATTGATGTCACTTTTTGCCTTATTGATGCCATTTGTAATAATATTGATGTCATAATTCTGATTTTAGGTTATCATCAATATGAAGTTGCATTTATTTTCTATGAGTGTAGAACTGTAGGATGGGGAAAATTTTCGACCGGCAAAATAATAAAATAAACTATAAGAAAAAGATTTGAGAAATTATTGTTAGATCATTAATCTTAAATTGAAATAATTGAATTGCCTAAAGACCAAATGATAACTACTGGAAGCAGTTGTCCAAGACTTAACTTATTGATACCAAACAAAAGATAGTAAAAAATTGAGTTTTACCCAGTCAAAAACACAAAATAAATTTTTTGGGCTTAAGACAAAATTTAAATTCAATATTAATACATACAGAGTTTTTCCGTTACATTGGGCCAATATAAATGACATGTAGTACAAAATATTATATGATTGGGAAGCTTTAAGTAAATAAGATATTCTAGAATTTTAATCTTGAGACAATAGTGTGCCCGTTTAATAAGGATATATATAATATAAGGATATAAATATATACATAATCAAGCCTGTCTTAAAATAACAAGTTTTTCATTAATAGAATTTTCAACAGTGTAGCGCATCATGCGATCGGTTAAGTCCTTATATGCGTTTTATTTCTTTTTTCTTAATTTATTTGCATTAATTCAAAACAAAATCTCCACAATCACAATAAAGTATTAATATTTTTATGATCTCATATATGTTTTTATTATTTGTTCCCAGAAATCGATAAAGAAATGTTTATCTAAATGTCGCATGACAGTAAAATTTGCCATTAAAACGATTATTCAATTATGAGAACAAAATACAGTAAAAGAATAAAAATAAAAATCAGGCAATTTGAGTTTTGTATACAAATTTTTGAGATCTGATTGGGAAATCTTTGTTTATATGAGTTAAAATATTACTAATTTAATGACAGATTTTAAAATTGTTTAGTAAAAGTTTTAATTATTTTCCAAACAAAATTTAATTACAGTTTGACGTTTCATAAAATAGATTAAGAACAGCAAACCAATTTTGCTCAAAGGCGGAAAGCCTTTTGATATTATTACAAACATTTTCCTAATATGTGCACAGAAAAAAGTTTTTTTCTATCAATTAAAGAAATGGTTTAAAAAGTATTTAAATTTATTTAATGTGATAACTGAATCATTAATTTATTTAGTTGAAAGAAAATTAAATATATAATTTTGATTTAATTAATATTTAAGTTGTTTTGAAATAAATTTTTAATCAAAATATTAATTAAATGTCAAAAAATATTAATTGATTTTTTTCGTTTAAAATAAAATAATTTAAACTTGTGAAATTGTTGTTGGGAAATGGCAAAGTTTTTTCATCATTTTTTTATTAAAACTTAAAATACCATTTATTGAAAAAAATATTCACAATTTTACTATATTTAGTAATCAATATAATCATTTTAATAATAGGTGCAAAATCAACAACTTATTTGCTTGATATTATGAATTTGCTATAAATTTGGTGATGCGAGAACATTTTTAATTTTTCTTGTGTATGTATAATAAAAAATCGAAAAAATCAGTTTGCTTGTAGATTTCAAATTCGCATAATTTTTCCAAATCCATATAAAAAAATTTAATTTTCTCAAAAATTTCAGCAAAGCAATAAATCTCTTTTCATTGTAAAATGTTGCCAGCAAACTATTTCTTAAACAGTGGAATCTCTCATGAGCACGGAAGTGTCTCAGAAAAACTTAGTGCCATATTTTCGAACGCTGTCGGAACAGTTAAGCGTCTCCCTCGAAAGGGAGTGTCCGCTTTAGAAAGGTGATTACACTATATTGCTTTATGTGTCCAAACAATTTAAATTTGTGAAAAGTTTTGCCGATAAATATATACATTAAAGCGTACACCTTACAAGGGAAAACAGTGCGCCGTATCACCTCAAATATAAAGTATAAAGGATGTTTCGAAAAATATTTTTTTTTTGCCTAGGTGTCGCCTTAGGTTTCGCCTTTTTTACATTTTTCGTTATATCTTAGGCATTTACAGTCCGATCTTAAAGTATGATATACCATGTCTCGAGAAGACCAATGTTTTTGATTTTGCTTGTTTGGAATCGAACTGGTTAGAGAAGCAAGAGGGGTGACAAAAAGACACGATTGCGTTACATAATATTTAAAGATCCGACTGTAAATGGTGACTGTCCTGCAGGAATTATAGTAATTCTTCCTTGGCAAAACTGTAATAATTTTTAGCAAGCTTTAATTTTTTAATTATTTTTAACAATGTTTCTGCTGTAGAGGAAGTATCCTCTACAAAAGTTTAATAGTTTCTTGCGAGCTTTAATATTCTGACATTAGGGTGGTGCATTAGGGGGAACGAGCAGAGATCTGCTGGATAAATACTAGAGTGAGATACTTGAGGTCAATGGCCCCTAAGGGCAAAACATTGGTCCTCTCGAGACAAAACCAGTGATATATCATACTTTAAGATCGGACTGTAAATGGCTAACATATAACGAAAAATGTAAAAAGGCGACACCTACGCTCGGCAAAAAAAAAAAAAAAAAAAATTTCGAAACCTCCTTGCAAAAATACTTTATATAAGAGGTGGTACGGGGAAACTTTTTTTAAGGTACGGTCTAATATATGTGCATATGTATAGAAAATTTAAAAACACATGTTTAATTAAGATTTTTTGTTATTATTATTTTTTTAAATTCCAATCGAAATGTTGCCCACACATACCTACATTTGAAAAAACGTCAGCGGATAATTTATTAAAATAATGTTGATGGAGTTGTATTCTATTCTTGCAACCTTTTTTTTAGCCTGCGAAATATTATAAGTTGTATTTATTTCATGCGGAATTCTAAAGCAACAGTTTTAAGTTTTGTAGAGTTTAAATTTGTTATGTAATTTTATTTAAAAATTAAAAAAAAGAAAAACATATAAAAAATAAAAATTAAAAATTAAATTTCCCGGTAACAGTTATTCATCCAGATTTCACATTGTTTTAATTTTTTATTAAAGAAATACATTTTGGTTAAATAATTTTATTTTTTTAAAGACAATATAAAACGGGCATGAACATAGGGTGCCCCGGTAGGCTAGCTGGTAGTGAGCTAGCCTATTAGTACCGGGGTTGCGGGTTCGATTCCCGCCAGAGACTCTGGTCTCCTGCAGACAAGCAAAAAGCTTCGCGGGATTTAGTGTAGTAGGAATAATAAAAAAAAAAAAAAAAAAAAATATAGTCAGTCAAGCCCGATCATGTGATACCCCACACCACAATATTAAAAACCAAATTTTTGAAAGCGTACTCTGTAAGTGTATTAAATTTTTCTATACTCTATGGCCTGGTACTCTGTTCAACATTTCACGTGAAAAAACTTTCATATGAAAAAAATACTGCGGAATTTCTATGAAATTATGTTGACAGAGTTGTACTCTGTTCATTTTGTGAAAAGGTTAAAAAATGTCTCTGGCAACATTTTTTTACAAATTCGAAATAATATAAGCTGCACTAATTTCGCGTCAATATTTCCGTGTGAAATGATCAATGTTGCTCTACATTTGTCATAAATGTAAACAGGTTGATTATAAACATTTATGTTTGTATCTATACATCACTTCAACACGTTGCCATATTGTTATAATAATAATAAAAAAAAAACAGGTATACAAACATTTAAGATCCAGATTCAAAGTTTCACCCACGGAATTCAAACATCGAGTCCACCACATGACAAAACATAAACCACAAGTTGCACAAAAATGAAATGGAATTAATGAAATCCTCCAGTTACATTAAAAACAATTCAATAAATTTTTACAAGAATGTAAGTGGTACGAATGAATATTGAAATTCCCAAGATACAAATTTCGTTAGATCTAGATAAAAATAAAAACAAAAACAAAACACGGAATACAATCCACCACATGTTTGGATGAAAAATATTTTTTAAAAACAGAGAAACGTGAAACAAAATAAAAATGAATCTAAAAGATACTTTACTCACACTCTCTCTTGTTGCAAAAAAAAAAAAAAAAATACAATCCACAAACACGATTGGATAGAAAAAGGAATGTTTGGTAAAGCAACACATATAAAATACAAACCGATGGAGTGATAAAGAAAGGCATCTTTGAAATTCAGTTCCTAACTGCATGGCTTTGGGTTAAGAGGGTTGTAGAGCGGGTACATTTTATACTTAAAAAGCAAATGTTTTTTTTTACGTAAATCTTTTAAAACAATTTTTTAATTCATAGAAAAAATAAAATTTTATTATTTATTGAAATGTAATCTGTGAGATTTCACAAACATTTTCGGATTTGTTTAAGGCATAATTTGCCTTCCTGACATCATCACTTTAATTTGCCATAAATTTCTATAAACATTAAACATGCATTTTATCTTTTAATTTATAATTCGTATTTCCTGTATTGAAGTGCATCATGTTATGGCCTGTTGTTAACTTAGTTCGAAGAAAACCGAAGGATGTTAAAATAATTTTACTTAAGCATAAATTAAAATGTAAATTTTTGTAGAAACTCTTGTTGCTGCTGTTGTCAAATCAACGAAGCTTAACTAAAACATTTTATTTAGAATGAGACAGAGAAGTGAGATAGAAAATTTTGTCATGCTTATAAAATACAAAAAAATTAACATAAAGCGAACATTTGTATCTGGAGAATTGTTTTGCTTTAATACTTTTTACAACCAATTTTTATTTTTTATTTTTTGGATAAAACAAAATCAAAAACCATGAAATTAAATAATTAAAGTCATTTAAATTATATCGCATCTATGGCTGGTTACATTTAATTTTTTTAAGTTTTAAGCGTAGAACTTGTGGTCAAACTGGTAAATTCTAAATTATTTAAAGACATTTCACAACTAGTAAGCAAATAACGGTTTGAAGAATAACACAATATTGAACTCTTAATTAGTTATTGGGGTTTTAGGGGAAAAAACTGTAAATGAAAGCTTTTGTCATTTGTGAAACTAACTTTTTGAAATTTATAAGAAACAGTTTTTTAAAAAATTATTATTAGATATACTGCACTCGTAAAAAATGTAACATTATTTTACAAAAAATTAAAGCTTTATTGTAAAACATTGGCAAAATACAAATTCAGTGTCAAAAGAACTGCTCATCTTTAATGTTCAAGAACGAAGCAAGTTAATTCGGATATGCCGTTCTGAAGTGAAGTGTTTTGAAGAGAGGGACGGGTCAAGGTCAAAACTATGCAGACATTTTGATTCTATTTTGTATTGACATTTTCGGGAATCACATGGTGGTTGTGATTTAACACCCAAAGTGGCGGGAAGAGGATTCCTAAAAATACCACTAAGGGGCAGATTTTTAACGCCTTGTGGAAAAGTCCGGCCTGAGGGAGGATCTTCCCTCCTAGACGCTACTGAACAGAAGCTGCTAGCATATTTTCAACAACTGCGGAGGTTAGATAGCTCCATAGAATTTATGAACATTTTTACGTTTACATCAATTACACTGTGCAAGAAATTGACACTTTTTTTCGTGACAAGCTAAGCTCCTAGCGTTTTAACATAATTCGGGTACGCTGAATCCAATGGTTCCCACGGTTTTTTAAGATTGGCTCTGGTTTTCGAGATATACCGTTATTTTGAAAATGGAGGAGGTTGCACAACATATGCTCGCGTAACTCAAAAACGGTTTAGTTTATTGAAATTACTAAAAAAAACTCGGCAATAAAATTTCATTTATGAAAAATAAAACTTTTTTTCTAATGTGAGTAGTCGTTATTGAAACATAATTTTTTTTTTTTTTTGAAAAAAAAAATAATTTTTTTATCAAAATTTCGAAATTTTTGTTTTTTAAAAATTCTTAAAAAATTAAAAAAAGTACCTAGGCTTCTATTTTTTTGCAGACATATAAAAAACGAAGCTGCAAGCAAAACAAGCCATAAATAATTAAAATCTGTTAGCAACTTTATTCACAAAAGTCGATAAATTTTAATTAATTTAAGAATTTCATAAAACGCAAAATTTGTAATGGAGCCCCCCTAAGAAGTGGTGATAAGGGGCAAGTATGTCTTGAGAAAATGATAAGGACAAAAAATTAATGGAGGTCGGTCATACATTATATACCACTAGGGGCGACTTCTGGGCATTTATGGGACTTTTTCTTCAATATATATGAAGAATATAATTTATATGGAGCATTTCATAGGATTTTTTTTTAATTATTAAATTCTTTATTCAACATAATGTATATATCGAGCATTTGCTGCAATAGAGTCATAACTCAAAAACGCAATATTTTTGAGCTAATGTATTTAATGTTTAAGCTCCCAGTGGAACATAGGGCCGCCTACTAGCTAATAATGTGGAGTTAATCATCATATCGCTTCTTCATATTGTGTAAAAATTTCATACAAATATCTTCTTTATTCAACTCTAGAGGGAAGAATTAAATTTTTAGATGCTAGAAATTCAAATTTGAGTTATGACTCTATTGCAGCAAAGGCCCGATATGGAGAATGTGCCAATGCAGAAAATTTATTTTCAATGACATTTTGACGTAAAATTTTTTAAATGCGGTTTTTGTGCCATTTACAATACCAAACAAAAGAACAAATATTAAAATTTGTGCTAATCCAAAGAAATATGCATGCATTATTACCACACTTTCACTTTGCGGTAGGAAAAAATTCTTAGAACTAAGAAATAAAGTCATAAATGCTCCACAGCAAACTGGGTATTGTAAAAAATTTTATAAAAGCATTGAGCCCAGATGGTGTTGCTTTTATCGAATTGCGCCGAATTTTTCCACGATTAAGCGGCATGAAAGTAAAATAAGGTATGAACTCTAACTACTTTATTAAATCAGATTTATATTTCATATCATAATTTTTTTATTTTACAGGAATTCTTAATGGACCGGACATTCGTCGTCTTATGAAGAACCATCCATTTGAGGTTGCATTGAATGATATCGAGCTATTGGCCTGGAATTGTGTGAAATCAGTAATAGAAAATGTATTAGGAAATCATCGGTCTGTGAACTGGCGAATTGTATTCAAAAATATGCTAACCGCTTTTAGAAACTTAAACGCTAAAATGTCATTGAAAATAAATTTTTTGCATTACCAGGCCGAAAAATTTAATGAACAATCACCAGCCGAGTCTGATGAACATGGCGAGAGATTTCACCCAGTAACAGCCAGGCTCGAACACTGGTATAGCGGCAAACAACTTGATTCGCTCTTAGGGGATATTTGTTGGAATCTGCAGGAGGAAGATGAATAAATTTCTAAATAAAAACTTTAACTTTAACTTTAACTAATTAACAACAAAAATAAATGTTTTGAAATTTTTAAGTTTGGTTATTATAAAAAATAAAAAAATGTCATCTTTTCTGAAAAAATCAAAAGTTGTAGACAGACTTTAATCACTTATAGCTTATTTTGTTTGGAATTTTGTTTTTTATACGTGTAGAATCCTAGCCTTAAATTTTGCACCTGCAGCGCCTGAGATACCCCTAGACGGGCCAAATGTATGACCAGCGCAACTTTATTTTTCATTCCCATCATTTGTTTCTAAGGCCTAGGATTCACTCCTATGGGGATGAAATGTATGACCGACCTCCAATGTTTTTTGTTCTTAACATTTTCTTAAAACATAGTTGCCATATATATCCACCCCTTAGGGGGGCTCCCATACAAAAATGGCCGTTTAATGAAATTCTTAAATTTGGCCCATGCAGCGACTAGGATGCCCCTAGATAGGTCAAATGTATGACCAACCCCACTTTATTTTTAATTCCAATTATTTATTTCTACCATACCCACCCGCTATCTCCATTCCTTAAGGGGGCTTCCATACAAAATGTTCAATGCAGACTAGAAATATATTGAAGAAAAAGTCCCATAAATGCCCAGGAGTTGCCCCTAGGGTGATAAAATGTATGACTGACCTCCATTAGTTTTTTGTTCTTAACATTTTCTCAAATTAGACTTTCCCCTTATCACCATCCCTTAGGGGGGCTCCCATACAAATATTGCGTTTAATGAAATTCTTAAATTAATTAAAGTTTGTCGACTTTTGTGAGGCATAGCTGCATTTTCCAATTTTTTATGAATTTTTAAAAAACAAAAATTTCGAAATTTTGTTAAAAAAAATAATGTTTCTAAACGACCGATATTAGAAAGAGGAAATTTTATTGCGGAATTTCGGTTTTTTAAGTTTTTTCAATAAGCTAAAGCGTTTTCGAGTTACGCTCACATATGTTGTGCAACCTCCTCCATTTTCAAAATAACGGTATATCTCGAAAACCAGAGCCAACTTAAAAAAACCGTGGGCACCACTGGATTCTCTTCGGAAGACAGTTTTACCAAGACTAATAGCAAAATTCATAGTTTTAAAATTTTATTTGTAGTCAATTTTATTACAAAGATTTTAACCCATAATGGAATCAGAAATAAAAATCCTATAATATAAATAATTTCAATTGTAACAAATGGACAATTATCTGATAAATTTGACGTGATGGAAAAAAACTGTTACATATTCGGCTTTAGTATACCAGAAAATATAAAAATCAGTTGGAATGCTCAAAAAACTTTTCAAATGTCTATCTGTATAATTTATATGTATCTATTACGTAATTCCCTTCTAAAAAAAAGAGTCGATGATAGCAAATACCTAACGGCTAAACCCATGAAACAAAGAAAACAAGATAGTGCATTGCGCAGGTCCGTTAACTTTTTACTCTCATTTTGACGTCACTGTTACGCAACTGTAGTAAAGAGAATTAAATGTAAACAAACATTCAGCATAGCACATACACGTGTTTGTGTGATCATGTTTGTGCTCATTTGCTACTATGACGTACATGCGCAGAAAAAGAATGGTTTTTTAAATTTTATTGCACTATCTTGTTTTCTTTGTTTCATGGGCTAAACCTATTACTCGTACGCGATCTCTCTCACCTTCTGTTTTTAATAATACGGTTGATACACTAACAAATATAAAACCTTCAAGCATTGCCTCAACGGCAAAAACAATTTTAATAAGTGATAAAAATATTAACCCTCAATCAGGCACAATAGAAAACTCTGTATCACCTTCGGTGTCTAATAATACGGTTGATTCGAATACAATAAAAAATATAAAACCTGCAAGCGGTGCCTCAGTGGCAGAAACGATTTTAACAAGTGATGAAAAGATTACCCCCAAATCAGGCATGATGGAAAACTCAGTATCACAGGTGAAAAGCGGTCAAAAGCCACAAGTACAAGTTGGAATGGATAGGTACATAACAGTGCTAAAACGGGGTCGCAGCCCAACTTCTTCTGCAGTTGCTTCTGTCCCAAAAGTTTTAAAAGAGGGTACAGCTGATAGAATAAGTTCTCAAAATCGGTTTGCAATTTTGGAAGAGGAATCCTCGGAAGCACAAAACGTTACAAAATCTTCTAAGCCACCCCCGATATATCTTAGAGAGCAAAACTCAAGTGACTTAATAAAGAATTTGATCTCGGTAATAGGTGAAAATTCTTTTTATGTAGCTGCAATAAAACGTGGTAGTATAAATGAAACTAAAATACAAGTTAATCGTGAAGATGATTTTCGTAAAGTAATAACTAAATTAGAAGCACTAAAAAAAAACTTTTATACATACCAACTGAAGAGCAGTAAAGGTCTTCAGGTAGTAATAAAGGGCATTGATTCATGTGTAGACCCAGGTGAAATAAAAACGTTTTTAGAAGAGAATAGAGAAAAAAATCCCCAGCCACTATTTCGAGTGGAGTTAGAACCCGGCGACGTTAATCTTAAAAAAAACGAAACTCATCCCATTTACAGTCTGAAATATATCCTGTATAGGAAAATAACGATAGAGGAGCCGCATAAAAGGAACGGTCCCGTGCAATGTTTAAACTGCCAAGAATTTGGTCACACTAAGGCATACTGCCATTTAACACCTGTTTGCGTTGTATGTGGAGAATTGCATGGTACAGCTCTCTGCGATAAGTCTAAAAACGACCCCAATGTAAAAAAATGCAGCAACTGTGGTGGTAATCACACTGCCAACTATAGAGGATGCCCTGTATACTCTATCGTCAAGCGCTCGGTTGGACCGAAACCTAATCCACCTCAAATTCAGGAAACACATCAAAATAATACTAATGACATTCAGGTACCGCAGCCTAGTAATAACAGAACATCCTACGCTAACGTCCTAAAATCAAACCATATGCCAATGCAAGGTGATTTGCCAAATAATGATGAGACCCCAGTTTCTAATTTAAGTCGTCTAGAAAAAACCATGGAAACACTAGTACAAACAGTAACAAACTTTACGAATACAATGGGTAATATGATGCAGGAAATGTTAAGAATGCAATCGATGTTATTGCAAGCTGTACTTAACAAGCCATGAATTGTTTAAAAATTTGTTTTTGGAACGCAAACGGCATTCGCCAACATAAAAATGAACTAGAATATTTTCTTAAAAGTAAACAAATTGATGTAATGATGGTTTCTGAAACTCATTTGACCTCAAGAAATACGTTTAAAATTAATGGTTATATATTATATGATACCAAGGACCCTCGAGATAGAGCTTGTGGAGGCTCTGCTATTTTGATAAAAGCCCGAATCAAACACTACTTAATGTGTGATTATCGTGAAGATTATCTGCAAGCAACGAACATTTGTGTTGAAGAGCTAAATCGAAACTTAGTACTTTCATCATTATACTCTCCACCTAGATTTTCAATATCAGAAAGCCAATATTATTAATATTTTAAATCATTAGGACCCTGTTTCCTAGCCGCTGGCGATTACAACGCTAAACATACCTTCTGGGGTTCACGGCTCATTACACCAAAGGGTCGTGTTTTGTATAATACAATGTCTAAAATGGATTTAAATGTGGTCGTGAGTGGACAACCAACATATTGGCCTACTGATCAGCAAAAAATTCCAGATGTCATCGATTTTGGCGTGGTTAAAAACATCCCCGCAGAAACGATTCACGTTGAAGCATCTTTAGAATTATCTTCTGATCACACACCTACAATTCTTACCATATCAAACCCTTATAGAATTGTATCTCCGTCTGGTTACTTAGCAACGTCAGCCACACAAATAAATTGGTTAAAATATAAAAAATATCTCAGTACCCACTGCACTGAAAATATTCCGCTTAGAACACCGGAGAATGTGAATCTTTCTATTGTAAATTTTGACAATTATCTCAAACTAGCTGTTCAACATTCTAGCATAGCCCGCAAAAATATCAAAAATAGTAAAATATATTCTTCTGATGTCGAGCGTCTCTTGACTGAAAAAAGGAGAGTTCGAAGAGAGTGGCAATTGCACAGATCCCCTCAACTTAAAAATTTACTAAAAGAGTGCACAAAAAGGCTAAGAAACTTACTGCAGTCTCAAAAAACGGCTTCTCTGGAAAAATATCTTAAGGAACTTGATGCAACTCCTCAATCTGATTACTCATTATGGCGTGCAGCTAGAAATCTTAAAAAACCAGTTATCACTAAACCACCATTAAGAAACTTAAATGGACGTTGGGCACGAAATGACATAGAAAAAGGAAATATTTTCGTTAATCATTTGAAAACCGTATTTACCCCTCATACATCTTTCGATACTGCGGTCGAGTTACCACCTGTTGCTGTTAGATCAGCTGTTCCACTAAGATTTGAGATAAGAGAAATCGAGAAGGCTATTCATGATTTAAACCCCAAGAACGCCCCTGGTTTTGATAAGATCAGTAACAAAATGCTTTTGGAGCTACCCAGCATAGCAAAGAAAATTATTCTACTAATTTTTAATGCTATTTTACGCCTTGAATACTACCCACAAGAGTGGAAAGTATCCTTAGTTACCATGATACCTAAACCAGGAAAGGATCCCACAAAAGTTGAGTCATATAGACCTATAAGCTTATTGTCTAATATATCAAAGCTTTTTGAGAAACTTCTAGTGTCTAAATTAACGCCGATTTTAAATGGTAACAGATGTATTCCCAATCATCAATTCGGTTTTAGAAGAAAACACAGCACAATTGAACAAACTCATCGAATAGTAAATGTCATAAGAAAAGCCTTTGAAGAAAAAAAATATTGCTCAGCACTCTTCATCGATGTGTCTCAAGCTTTTGATAAAGTCTGGCATGAAGGTTTACTACTGAAATTGCAGCAAAACTTACCAGCAAATATACACAAGCTGTTAGAAAGCTACTTAGTCGGTCGTCAATTTATTATTAAAGAAGGCGAATTTTTAAGTTCTCCGCAGCCAATTAACGCTGGAGTCCCACAAGGCAGCATCCTGGGAGCAAAAATGCGCACATATAACATTCACATTGCGTCGGGAAACATGCCCCCCTATTAAAATAAATAATCAAATAATACCCCAACACTCGCATGTAAAATACCTTGGTATACATCTAGATCGGCGTTTAACGTGGAAATGGCATATAGAAGCGAAATTAACTCAAATGAAACTAAAAGCAATCCAAATTAATTGGCTTATTGGAAGAAATTCTGTTCTTAGTCTCGATTGCAAACTTCTACTCTACAACTCTATATTAAAGCCAATTTGGTGCTACGGTATTCAGTTATGGGGCACTGCCTCGGCTTCTAACATCGAAAAAATTCAAAGGCGCCAAAATAAACTTCTTCGAATAATCACAGCCGCCCCCTGGTACGTCAAAAACTCAAATATCCACAAGGATCTCAATGTGCCATTAGTAAAAACTATGATAACGAAATATGCAGTAAAATATTTAAAAAGGCTGGAACTGCACCCAAATCCATTAGCTAGAAATATTTTAAATTATGGCGGCCACACTCGCTTAAGAAGAAGAGACACTGCAGCACTCACCCAATCAGATGAGCGATAAACACCTATATATGTAAACAGAAAGCGTGATGACTAAATCTTTTGTGTTTGGCACTGGCAGGACATAAAGCAAATATTAGGATAAGATTTGATTAATTATTGTTAGTTCATATTTAATATATGAAGATTCAATAAATAAATAATGAAAAAAAAAAAAAAAAAAAAATTAAATCAAAATTACATTTTTAATTTTCTTTCAACTAAAAAAATAATTGATTCAATTATCACATTAATTAAATTTAAATACTTTTTAAACCATTTTTTTAATTGATAAAACACTTTTTTCTGTGTAAACTTGTAGAATTGTTGTTGGGAATTGCCAATATTTATTTAAATAAATTAACACATAATTAGTATTGTGGTTATTTTATTGAACTGTTAATGGTTTTTAATCCAAATTTAGATATTTTAATTAGGCTTAAGTTCATTGAATTTAATTTGCATTAAATTATTTTTATGAAGAAAGGAATTTTTACAACATGGAAGATTAATTAAAATTGTTATTGATAATTTTCATTCTTGACTGACCTGGGATTCGAAGCCAGGCTGTCTGGCGTGTGATTCGAACCCAGGCGGCTGGTTACCCTGACATGTTTCGACCTCAACCACTAGGTCTTCTCAGAGGGATTTGCCGTCTTACACTCGCAGCCATCGATGACTGCTGACGTCAGTAGTCAAACATCAATCCTTAAACCAAATTGTATTTTAACCTTTGGTAGATCGAAATTTGCTTTTTGAATGATTATCCATTTTTAATTGATCTCACATGTTTTTCCTTACTTCTGTTTTTTCGTACTTTTGTCAAGAATTCTTCTTGAAGTCCAAAGTACATTTTTTTGTTTTTCCTGTTTTTGTCTTTCTTTTTTCTAGTTGACCTTTTTCAGCACAACTTGAAGGACAAATGTAAACATAGCTCGTGCCTTAGCTGTTAACAATAATTAGTATTGTGGTTATTTTATTGAACTGTTAATGGTTTTTAATCCAAATTTAGATATTTTAATTAGGCTTAAGTTCATTGAATTTAATTTGCATTAAATTATTTTTATGAAGAAAGGAATTTTTACAACATGGAAGATTAATTAAAATTGTTATTGATAATTTTCATTCTTGACTGACCTGGGATTCGAAGCCAGGCTGTCTGGCGTGTGATTCGAACCCAGGCGGCTGGTTACCCTGACATGTTTCGACCTCAACCACTAGGTCTTCTCAAAGGGATTTGCCGTCTTACACTCGCAGCCATCGATGACTGCTGACGTCAGTAGTCAAACATCAATCCTTAAACCAAATTGTATTTTAACCTTTGGTAGATCGAAATTTAACGAAATTTAACAGCTAAGGCACGAGCTATGTTTACATTTGTCCTTCAAGTTGTGCTGAAAAAGGTCAACTAGAAAAAAGAAAGACAAAAACAGGAAAAACAAAAAAATGTACTTTGGACTTCAAGAAGAATTCTTGACAAAAGTACGAAAAAACAGAAGTAAGGAAAAACATGTGAGATCAATGAAAAATGGATAATCATTCAAAAAGCAAATTTCGATCTACCAAAGGTTAAAATACAATTTGGTTTAAGGATTGATGTTTGACTACTGACGTCAGCAGTCATCGATGGCTGCGAGTGTAAGACGGCAAATCCCTTTGAGAAGACCTAGTGGTTGAGGTCGAAACATGTCAGGGTAACCAGCCGCCTGGGTTCGAATCACACGCCAGACAGCCTGGCTTCGAATCCCAGGTCAGTCAAGAATGAAAATTATCAATAACAATTTTAATTAATCTTCCATGTTGTAAAAATTCCTTTCTTCATAAAAATAATTTAATGCAAATTAAATTCAATGAACTTAAGCCTAATTAAAATATCTAAATTAACACATTGTTTGAAATGGCAAAGTTTTTTGATCATTTTTTTTAATTTAAATTAAAAATACCATTTATTGAAAAAAAAATTTCAAAATTTTTAGTAATCAATATAATCATTTTGGTAGTAGGTGCAAAATTAACAACCTGTTTGCTTGATATTATGAATTTGGTATAAATTTGGTGATTAGAGAAAATTTTTAATTTTTTCTGTGTACTTGATCTTACAACTGTTTTTCAACTGTCTCTTAAAAAATGGTAAGATTTCTTATCCAAGGTCACCCGAATTTTTCACACATTGTTTTAGGCAATTTTGTGGTTTAACCGTTTTATGTTCAAATAATTTTCGTATAACACCAACGAAAAATAGGGGATCAAAATAAAAAATTAAATGGGCAAGGTGTCGAACACTGAAGCTAATCTGAAAAAATGGTAAACGCTTATCGATTCCCTTACCCCAAATTATATAAGATCAACTATCAGAACCTTCGCCCGAAAAAAGTTCGAAATCTGAACACAGTGTAATTGTTCGTGCTTAAATTCCGTTAATTTTTTTTGTTGTTTTCGATGGTCAGTTATTTCTAACCTCTCCAAACATTTGCACGAACCAATAACCTACCTATCTGTAGGGTGCAAAAACTTTAAAAGTGGAAGCGTTTTTAAATTCTAAGCGAAAATCTTATTTTGTTTCTTATTTTCGTTAAATTTATTACATCCTCTCACTTGTTTAAATTCAAAATGTAATTTCAACTAAAGTAAATAATTTATTTAGTTTTATTGTATAAAAACATGTTTGTAAAATTTCTAAAATTTAAATTGTAATTTATATTATTGCTAAAATTTATATAAACATTTCCTCTATAAATATTTACATTAAAGTCTATAATACATTATTAGTGGCTTGTGGCCACTTTATATTTTGAATAAAAGTGTGTGTGTGTGTGAAGTTTTTATAAAATTTACACACACACATACCCACAAATTGAAATGGAAGAATGCTGATGTATTGATTTGTTCGGCGCTTGCATTTTTTGCATGGGCGCTACAGAATTGTGTATTCCAAAAAAAAAAAAAAATTAATTAAGGCCCTAATCATGTAAATCGCAACGCAACGCCAAAGAACGCCCTAAGCTATGCAGCGTTTGAAATCTTAAAACGCAATGTGAATTTCTGCAGAAAGCAACAACAAATTTACAAAATATTTATGACTTTGTTTGTGCCGTCAATGTAGGCCCTAATCATGTAAAACCCAACGCAACGCCAAATAATAACATTGAAAGCACAAACAATGTCATAAATGTTTTGTAATTTTGTTGTTGCTTTCTACAGAAATTTATGTACCGTTTTAACATTTGCAACGCCACAAGCAAGGGAGCGTTTGAAATTTTGAAACGCAATGTGAATTTCTGTAGGAGGCAACAACAAAATTACAAAATATTTATGACATTGTTTGTGCTCTCAATGTTATTATATGGCGATGCGTTGTGTTTTACATAAGGGCCGTAATTCTTTAGCGTTGCGTTGCGTTTTATAGGAGCTTTAATTTTTTGATAGGGGCCTTAATTTTTCAATTAGATGCCGCATTAAGATCAAGAAAGAAATGCAGAAGAACTTCATCTATTCTAGTACATATAATTGAATTTTTTACAAATCTTTTTCTATTTGATTAAATGTTCAAAAATTAAAAATAACCTCAATCGTACAAATTATTTAAGAAACAAATTTGAAATATTGTTTCATAATTATATTCATAACCTTAAATGATACAGCATTTTGCATTCTACTTGTATTATCCCAATTTTAATTATTTATTCAGTTCCGTTTCCTATTTTAGTTTGTCTCTG
This sequence comes from Pollenia amentaria, assembly GCA_943735925.1. Taxonomy (NCBI): domain Eukaryota; kingdom Metazoa; phylum Arthropoda; class Insecta; order Diptera; family Polleniidae; genus Pollenia; species Pollenia amentaria. The sequence continues at coordinate 175,967,005 of OX031007.1, read as the reverse complement.
TGATATTTTGCATGTATTGAAATGTTATTGCAGATGTTGTAATTCACAGATTTATTGTGGTTCATTGATGTTTTGTTAAATTTTTAATAAGTATTTGGATAGTGTTAACTACAAAATAAGGATTTATGCTTATTTGAATATTTGATATAAAATATATAGCATGTATAATGCATTGTATATCCTCTGTAATACATCTGCGTAAAGTTCAAATAAATACTCATACATATTTATTTTTATTAGTAGTGTAAATTTGTAATATAATAAATTAAAAGGAGACTATAATAACACTTAAATATATTTGATTTTGAATAATTAATATGAACTCTTAGATATATTAAATATTTTTTATTCAACAAATTTTAAAAATTTATTTTAATAGAGTAATTGTCATATCGTTGCCTAAAAGGCAAAAGGCCACTACTATCCATAAATAAGAAATCGGCTTTTTCATTGCTGATGTATTACGTCAACACTAAGTCCACAAAAATTGTGGAACCTTTCGACTAAAATTATGGTTTTATTAACAAAAAACAAACACCCCTATCTACAAAAGATTATACCGGAAACGGTAAAAGACCTAACAAACAGTTTGCCTGATATTCAACATTGGCAATTGTCAAAATAGCTGGTAGGTTTTACAAGAAAAATAAACATGGGTTCGATCAGTCAAGAATGAAAAATTATCTGCAAATTTTAATTAATTTTAGGTTGTAAAATTTCTTTCTTCATAAAAATGATTTAATGAAAATTAAATTAAAGGAACCTTTTATTTATAATTGATAAAAAATACTGAAATTTATTGTTGGAGGATAAGCTGTTCCTATGCGCATTTCACTGGTTGCTTAGACCAGATCATCAGGAAACGTTCTCCTTAATAATTTTAGAAAAGCCAGAAAGGAGTGTATGTAGGTAATTGTCATTCCTTCTGAAGTCTTGTTTGTTGAAAGCTTTGGCTTTAATTTTAGAGGTGACATTTTTGGAAATAACCTTGGACGTGGTGGTAAATGCTTAAAAAATTTTAATAAAAATATATTTTTTACAATTATTTTTTTAAAAAAATACTACTACATTACTAATTAAGCTATAAAATAAAAATTATATATTTTTTTTTAATAAAGCTAAAAAAACAGGCACTTTACAAACCTTTTTTTAGTATAGCAAAGATATGATATCGTAAACTTATAAAAATAATTATATATTACAAATTAATCAACAACTTAAAGGAAATTATTTCACAGCCAAAGGTATATATTTTATGATATAAAAGAGATCATTGATAAAAAAATTTATTTGTAAAAAAAAAATGCGGGTCAACCTTTAGGCACTATATTTATTCACTGGATTCAGTATTTGTACATTGCATGAATATACGCTTGGTGCAGCCCATACCCATAGGTTATGGATGGGCAAATTGGAAAAATATATCGATATATATCGTATCGATATTTTTTAAGAGTATCGATATTTATTAATTAAAAATATCTATATATCGATGTATCGAACGTATTAAGCTGAAATTTTTGATAAATTTCAATACATATTTACGTAGGTACAAACATATTACATGTAATTCCATTCTAACTTTTTATTGTTTCATTTAATTTAAAATTTTCTGCCTGCCCCTCGATTTCGAACGAAACTTTCATTCGCTTAATTTTTTATTTAAAACAAAAAACAATTTTAAAATTATGTTTTTAATGTAAGTTATGCGAACGAAGTTTTCGTTTGAAATCGGGGGACCGGCAGTTAATTATACAATAAAAAAAAATTCAAAATTAAAGTAAAGAATACAAAATTTTTTTATTTATTCGCCATATGAAATCTAAAAAAAAAACAAAATTAATTGGGATTATATAATGCCGGATTATATGCTGCCGGCAAACGAAATTTGTGACACATACTGTACAAGTAAACTGTGCAGTATTTAATTTTTAATATATAAGAACATGCTAAAATAAAAAAAAAACAAAATATTTTTTTTATTATTAACATTGCAACTTTCATGAGTCTATTGCTGCTTATACGCCATAATTAAGGCGATTCATTACATAATTCTAGGAACCCTTTCCAGAATATTTTTTCCGCGCTTATTTTGTTCTTGTCTTCTCTTAAAAAACCGAGACAAAACTGAACTGTGTAATCTATTAAATGCTTAAAAATTCTTAAAAAACAACAGTATTGTAAGCAGTTGAGCAATGGTTAAAATGTTGAATTTTATTATAAAAAGATCTTAAAAATATCGAATTCGATAGTCGTAGATAAATATCGATATATCGATATAAGGGTATTTTTTAATATCGGCGATATATATCGATTATAATTTTTTCAAATATCGATATTTAGATATATTGATATTTATTGCCCATCCTTACCAAAGGCTTATTGCAATGAAGGCAAGTGTGAGTAGTTTTTATTTTGAGTCAACTCGGGCATATGTGGCATTATTTACGACTAACTGTCATTAAATCTATCGGCGGCGGAGGTGCTGATTCTGGACCCAAGATCATAGTTATTGCAAGTGCGGCACAACCAATTGTCTTCCAAGATTCTTTAAAAATTCTTCCCTTGTGGTGTTATAAAAATCTTTTGAAGATTGAAATATAAAATCGGCGTGTACGTCGACCGTATGCATATATCGAGCATTTCTTATCAAGCACCTCCGCTCCACCTTTTGTATTGCTATAATCAGCTATCATTGCAGGTTTTCCAGTGAGTTGGTCAAGTTCGTTCGCATGATAAAATTGTTAAATCTTTGGTAAAGCCATATATGGATGATTCTGTCGGTCTATTCTTTTTCGGAAGAAACTTCGGTGGAATATCTTAATTTCAAATTTATTTGGTTTTTTAATTAACAATTTTTTACCAATGATAAAACGGACGAGTGGTCAAAATAATTCCCAGAAAACATAACGTTAAACATGACGTGTGGTCAATTTGTTTTTATTGGATACTTACGTTAACGTTGACGTGGTATTAAAATATTTTCCAAGAAAAATAACGTATACCTTGACGTGGGGTGATTTTTACACCAGCATCTGCGTAACTCCGGACGTGCACAAAATGAGAGGATACTAACAGAATTATATCGGTACTAGAGTATACACTCAATTAATCGTTGTTCGATTAATCGAAGACATTTTTCGTCATTATTTGATCGAATAATTAAAATAGTCAATTTCGAATAACGAGTAACTCGAACAATTTATGTCAATTAATCGATTAAAATTTATTTCTAAAAAAATTCTACTTTTTTCATATAAAAATGTTTTTTTTTTAGATTTCTTACTAATAAAATACATAACAACTGTAACATGTTGTTATATTCTGTATCTATTCTAAACATATTTTAGTCCCTTTTTAGATGTGGATGTGTGTGAGACAAATCATGTAATAAACGCTTAACTACTAATTCCATGTGTATGAATTTTTCTTCTAAAATAGCGCTTTTTCAAACTGAGTTCTGACGTTCATTGAAAAAAATTCATCAGCATTAGAAATACGTTACAGAAACAAATTACCCAAAACTATAGAGTATATAGAAGAAAAATACAGTTATCAGCCATGTTCGCTAAATCGAATACATATGAGTAAAATTGAAGTCGAACAAACTTTGAAAACGACCCAGTTTAAAAAGGTATTTCATACCTTGAGTTCTTATCTTAACCATATTTTCTCTTTAAATCAGGAAAAATACGGTGATTTAAAAAAAAGTAACTGAGAATCTCAATTGATTTAAATTTTACATATGAGTAAATTTGAAGTCGAACAAACTTTGAAAACGACCCAGTTTAAAAAGGTATTTCATACCTTGAGTTCTTATCTTAACCATATTTTCTCTTTATATTAGGAAAAATGATTTAAAAAAAAGTAACTGAGAATCTCAATTCATTTCAATTTTACTTGATTTGCAGGAAAAATATATTAGTGAAATTGAATTATGAATAAAAAATTTGTTTAAATATGCTGGACCTCTCATAAAAATACCGCAACCAAAACGTCTAAAAAAAAAAAAATAATTAAAAAATAATTTATAAAAATATGAGGTGAGAGCCTATGCTGAATTCCCGTATTAAGTTTAGCAGGCAGGACATAATTGCAATTTATACACTGCTGCTGAGCCTAATGCATGTATTAAACTTTGGCTTTCAGATCATTTTATAGCCTGTTCAACCGAAATAGTGTTTCCCATGTTAATAGCTTATTTTTATTTTATTTCCTTAATCTTGTTCGATCTCGTTAACGCCTTAAAAACTGTATGCTTTGCAGCAGGGTTTTTGGTTTTTTAATTATTTACTTTATTTAAAAGTTTTAAAACTGTATACGTGGTATAAATGAATTTTTATTTTATTGTTAAACTAAATTTTTATTTTATTATTTCTCTGTTTATTAATATAATAAAAGTATCAAATCAAATAGACATGTATGTTTTTCCCATTGGATAAAATTATTTGAATTATTCGAGTTGTTCGAACATATCAAAACTCTTATTTGATTAATTGAGCAAAATTAAAATTTAAAAATCAATTAATTCCTTACTCGAACAAAACCAAAATTAAAATAATTGGATACTCTAATCGGTACACCAAAACAGAAGTGATTAAATAAAAAAAAAAAAAAAAATTAACGAAGGTGTAAAATATACCACCACCTCCACAGTTTAAGGCAGGGGTTTCCATTTCTTTGCACAATTGTGCGCACCACTACTAACACATATTTTTATACTCTTCAATTCAGTCGTCGATGTGACTTCGACAAGTGTGCATGTCTAGCGGATGCTATATCCCTGTCGGATTTTTATTAGCTAGCTCAACATTTGGTTGACTTTTAGCTAACTTATTTACAACTGACTAGTGACTAACTCATAATTGGTGCAGATTTGAGTCAGGCGTGTTTTGTGCGACTGACTTCTTCTCGATAAGTATTGAACTAGCCTTTGGCTAACTCAAAAGTTATGCAGAGATTAGTGAGTTGTGTTTTGTGCGACTGACTTTTTCTCGATAAGTATTGAACTAGCCTTTGGCTAACTCAAAGCTGATGCAGTGGACTGTGGTAAAAACACGTTTTGCTTGTTTTGTATACTTTTTCAAAGTTAAATAATAAGCAAAAGTTCCCATATTCTCTTTGTTAATATCATTTAGTTAAATACATCTTATTTTCAAAGTAGAATTATTATGAAAACCGGTTTTTGCCATATCGGGCATGCTGATGGTGTCTTATAACTGATGCATTAAACACATTCGAGACAGCAGGCAACACGAAGGCACGACTACAAATGCTGCAGGTTGCAATTGTAGTCGCGTAATCAGCTACTGAATTATTTTGAAGACGACAGCTACAATTGAAAAAATATAAACAGCTGTGTTTTTTATTATGTATTTACATTTCAGTGGTCCCACTATCATTTTTAATTTTTATAAATTTAACAACATGCATAATTGCAGACTCGTAAACAAACTTAATTTAAGCTTACAAAAATATAAATACTTATTTATCATAAATTTTTTAACGTAAAAACAAATGAATTTATTAAAAAACATTTAAAATATTTTATTGTTTTTGGAACTCATAAAGAATATCATCTTCATGGCAGGTTGAACAAAAAAATCCTAATATGCAGTATAATCGCGAAAAAGTAAACTGAAATGTCCTAAGGGTTGTTAACTTTTTCGTCTTATTTATTAACTTTTCTAACGGCCATTTTCACAATATATGATTAAATTTTACTCAAAACATTAACCGCAAGTTAGTAAAATTTGCTTTTCACAATTAATGATTAACACATAACCAAAACTATTTAACGGAAAAGTTGTTGTTAAATATAACCGAATGAAAAATCCCGGTTAAGTTTTTAATAAATAAAAAATATCGAAAAAATGGAACAAGTCGCAATAACAAAATGTATTTTGTATATTTTTTTTTTTATTTGAAATGTGTAAAATGAGAAATAAAAGACTTCTTACACATCCAATTTTGTTTCCCAATATAAATTAACACCATTAAAAGTTAAAAGAAAGTTGATAGACTATTACAATATCCCAATGTCGCCCATAACCCAATGTTACATGATATTTTGGACAAAAACACATTTTCACAATGATAAACATGAGCTGGTACAAATAATTAAGAGTTAAAGGGCCATATAAAAATATATGTACATAAGTCCAACATCCCATTATATTTTTTTAACAAAATGTTGTGCTCGCAGGAGTTATTTTTGCACAGACGTAGCCGTTTAATCGTTTTTCACTATCACTTGATCAAATTTGTTCCCTAATATTGCTTATAGGTTATTTAAACTAAAAACAAATACTTTTTAATTTATAATGTTTAAATTTAAAAAAATATTTTATATTAAATATCAGTTTTATGTTTCTCATTACACACTTTTTCGTAAAGAGGTGGTATTGCCACACTTTTTATCTAATGTTTGCGTTTAGTAACCGGAAGATGGTGAAACAGATAATCGTAACCGTTGGTTAAAAAGTGCTTGTTAACCTAACCGACAGTTTGTTAATTTTCTTGTTAAATTAATTTAATTTCATATTGTGAAAAGGGCCGTAAATTGTAAAAAAATGCAATAATAAACATGTACCTATATTTTTTTCAATGACTTAGTTTTCATCTTTACAAAAAAGAAACTTAGATCTAATTTGTACCGGCTACAATTTATAATTAATAATTATACAATCAGTCATGTATTATGTGTTAGGTGCTACATATGACGTTTGTCAGAAAATTAGTTCTTCAAAAATTTTCAGATAGCGAATTCTGGGTATTTTCTAAACATTTGCCAGCCATCCATTACTGACATTATTGTCTTTTCAGGTTGCAGTTACACGAACTCGCGCTTAGCTATTGATATTGAAATTAGAACAGTGATTGCGCAATTACTTTTTCGATGCTTCAAGAAAACATTTGTACAAACTTGCTTTAAGATCGGCATATTTTGGTCTATGTAATGTTTTCCTGTATGCTTTTTCCTATGTATTCTTCAAAGCCTCGAAAATTTTGTGACGTTTCGTTTTTATTTTTGAGATGGCAGCTTCAGATATACAATTATACAACGCCGATAGTTTTTCTTTAATGTATTTCTCAATTTTGTTTAAACTCTCAACTTTCAGCTTAAAATTTAATCTAATTTGTTATCGTTTGTACAAATCAGTACTTTTACTAATACGATCTGAAAAGTTAACTTAGAGTTAACGCTTAGAGCGGCACAGAAACGCTAAAATTTGGTTAACTTGACCACAAGATAACTGTATCGCGATTCTACTGTACTACGCACTAAGTTTATGAATTATAGGTCGTAAAGGTTTCAGAGCACTTTATCAATAGTATAGGAAGAAAAATATAATCTGAATCTTTAAAGTATTGGTATCATAATAGAGTCTTTCGAAACATATTTCATATGATGTATTAAATATACCGATTTATTAACCCCTTAAGAGGATTTATCTTAAAATTTTGTCGATATGTATAATAATATTTCCTCAAATATAATTAGTCAATTCACAAGGTATCCTAACATGTCATATTGTCAAAATGTCCTAATATTTCACAATGGTTTAAAAATATTGTTGTACGGCTCAGCCGCTCAGCGCTGGACTTTTCTGATTAATTACGACAGCACAATAAACACAGCAAGCAACGTTCTATTTATTTAAGACACTTTTTGTTAACAAACCAACAACAATATTTTTAAACCATTAGGACATTTTGACAATATGACATGTTAGGATACCTTGTGAATTGACTAAATATGTTATAGAGAATACCCCAAGTTTTTGTATGCTATATTTTTCGAAACTCCATCATATAAAATTTTAAAGTTATTAGGGTTATAAAAATTTTATTTTGGAAAACTTCACAATTTATTTATAAGTTTGAGTTAAAATATATAGTGGTAATAGTTTATGCACTTGTTACATATTGAAATATAGTAATATGTAAATATTTGAAAAGTGTTTCGGAAAGCTAAAAACCCGCAATACAGAAAAACTTTATTAATCAAAGTCCTAATAACTTTGGTAACATGTGTATATTATTGTTAAATAATTATTATTATATCGACATAATTTAAAAGTCAGTCAAGAAGTATGAGCATTTGAAATGGGCTCTTAATGGGTTAATAAATCGGTGTGCTTTAAACACCATGTAAAAAGCACTTTCAATTTTTTAATGATACCCATACTGCTAAAACTAAGAGCGTTGGCGTGACAAACATCTTCCTATATAACTTCTTTTAAGGATACTAAAAAGTAATAATAATATAGATTTGGTGGTGAGCCGCGCTTATATTTTTGTTTCAATTCGGTTCTTTGCTGTTTAACCAAAAAATTATTATTATATATTATAAGCACTAATTCTTCTAATTTTTGATTATATTAGCAACACTTTTTCTGTTTTGTAGCGTACAAAAATAGAAATTAGTTTAATTTGACTACAACGACAAAATTAGCATAGACAACAACCTGCAGCCATTTAGCCGTGTCGTCGTTAAAATAATCATTTCCATATACACACATGTATTCTATTGTTGACATATTGAAGTCGGTAGTCTGCTGTCTCGAATGTGTTTAAAGCAGAGCCCGGCAACACATACATGCAGACTTTTTGTTTTTTGTGAGAGAATAATAACTCTCCCTCTCAGAAGCACTTAAAGAAATTTTTGTGTTATTTTGTTATTGTTAAAATCAATCTGGCTGTTAATGTAAAAACTGAAAACATAAGCGTATGTTTTATTTAAAATAGAAAACAAAAAAATCATTAAAATTAAATAATAGCCTATTTCTAATGTGCGAAAGAATTCTTTCTTTCGTATAACTACATTGAAAACAAAAACAAATTTTTAGAATTTGTTTTTGTTTTCAATGTAGTTATTCGAACGAAAGAATTCTTTCGCACATCGGAAATAGGCTATAAATCATATTCTTCAAGAAAAATAAAAAAAACTATAATTTCATAAAAATATGTTAATATATTAAAGCAAAAATAAAATCAGAAATTAATTACTTTCATAAAACTTAAACGATTCTTCAGGAAAAATTGAATGGAAAACAACCATTTAATTTAATTTATTTTGTTAAAAACTAATTTTCATTATTTGTAATAACATTTTCAAAAACTTCATCCCCTAAATGTTCATCTGTTAAACTATTTCTAAGTTTAGTTTTAATTAGCTTTAAAATTGAAAACGAGGACTCGCATATATATGTTGACCCGAACATAGAGTATAATTTAAAAATTTCATTTTTAGTTGTTAAGTATATCTCTTCGTTTAAATTTTTCCAGAATTCCACCCCAGCCGTCAACGGTATATTTAAATCCGAACGCATTTTCAAAAGTTCTTCTCTGATGTCATTACCCTGTTTATTGGATTGCTATGCAGTTCTAATAAACACTCAATTTTAGAAAAATCCGAAAAACGATTGTTACAATTATCTAATATGCCTTGAAGTAAACTAATATATTCAAGTCTATAATTATTAGAAAATTCATCATATATTTCATTTGTTCTTTTAAAACATATTACATTTTTATTTTTAAGATTTGTAATCAGAGTTTGAACTTTTGTTATAAACTGTTTTACAGAGAAATATAAAGAAAATACAGTTTTATTTCTTCCTTGCAATTGAAGATTTAACTGATTAATTAATTCGGTAATATCTGTTAAAAACGCAAAATCTAATACAAACATGTTATCTATTAAATATCTTAGTAATTCATTCGATTCATTCGATGGATTATTTTCAAAAAATAACATCACCTCTTTCCGAAGACTGAATAACCTTTCCAAGCAACTTCCTTTACTGAGCCATCTCACTTCTGTAAACATTAATACGTCGCCATATTCAGTATTCATTTCATCCAAAAACGCTTTAAATTTTCTGTGGCTCAAAGCATTGTGGCCACCACGTATTTTATTTATTATTTTTGTTACAATTTGCATTGTATGCATCATATTCACGCTTTTTGTAAATAATGCCTGTTGATGGATAATACAATGGAAAATATAAATGTTAAAGTCGTTTCTTAAAAGGTAACCCACAAGACCCTCGTTTTTCCCAACAAACAAAACAAAAATAGAACAAAATTTGCTTTTATCGGCAAAAGAAAAAATTTCGTCACATATTACCCTAAAAAGAGTTTCTCCCTTTACATTACCATGTAATGCAACCAACGTTAACATTTCCTCATGCACTTCAAAGTTATTATTGCAAGTTTTTATGCATATTATTAACTGCGCTATGTCGTTAATGTCAGTGCATTCATCTAAACAAATAGAAAAATATTTGCAATTAAGAATTTTTTTTTTTTTATTTGTGCAGATAAATGCACTGATATCTTCTGTTCGTCGCGTTATGGTCCGAGGTGAAAAGGGAGCAGAACTAATTAAATTTCGAATTTGTTCAGTATTTTCTCCAAAGCATTTTAATACATCGTTGCACAATTCTTTGAAAAATTGCCCATCTTCGAAAGGACGGCAATGTTTTGCCAGACCTGCAGCAACGACATATGATGCTTTTCTTTTGCATCGGTCATGGACATTTTCAACTTTTGAGTTCTCAAAATCAAGAATCATTTTTTCGTAAAAAGGTTTTTTTAATTTTAAAATTAGGCATTTTCTTTCGTCATGAGAAATATTTTTATATTCATTATGACATGAATTAAAATGTCTTTCTAAATTAAATTTTGCTGTTCGTGATAACGTACAATTACATATCAAGCATTCGGGCTTGCCAAAAAAATTTTCGGCAAACAAGAAATCAAACTCCCATTCTGTCTTGAACATTTCTCGCAGCACGAGCACGGTGTAGTACTTTTGCCGGGCTCTGGTATACACAATTGTGCATAGAAATGGATTTCCCTGGTCTATTTATTCAAAAATAAAATAAATTACATGGGAATTATAACGTGAAAAAGTTATTTTAGTAAAAAGTTAGGGTATTCATAGTGGTAAGTAAAATAGAAAGGGTATTCACTTTGTTGGGTTACTCATACTTCAAACATCTGTGCATACATTTTAATTCTAGCTAATGGTATATCATAACTTTTTACAAAATACCAAATGAGCACCTGAGTTTGCCTGCAAAAATTTATAACAGGTCAAAGTTACGTTAAATAAATACCATAAATTAGTAAGTTTAACTCTTTGGACTCGGTCATATAATTGTAGCATAAAAAAGTAAGCAATAAAAATAGTGCTAAACAATAAAGTCCCATTAATACATCAAAAAAACACATCTTCTTACACAAAAATTTTACCTGCTGTCACATTGGCTTTTATGTGTATAGGTTTACACATAAATTGTAGGAAAACAAGACTTTTTTTAACTTGTTTTTTAAATATTTTTACTTACTTAAGAAAAGTGTTTTCAAAGAAAACACGATTGGTACAGAAACAAAAATGTTTTTACAAGCACAAAATACCAACAAATTCTTGTGGCAATTTTTTTCTTAATAATTTCTGCATTTAGGTACGTCTTTTTAACGAAAGAAAAAGGGACCCTTTTACAGGCATCAAAGAATTTTTCTCACAAACAAAACACATATCGCAAAACAATGTAGGTATTATTTGAAAATTTAAAATTTTTGTTGATTAGGATTCACGTTACATATGTATGTATTTTTATATAATTTTACAAAATTAAAAATGACGTATCATCAAAAAAATATATAATTTTTTTTAACAGCATAATGTATAATCAAGCTCAAGAAAAAAATTAGCAGAGTTTTTAATTCTTTTTATAAGAACACATTAATATTTTTAAACTCCAAAACTGGGTAATCTTTTTTATTACTATAGTGGAATTAGTGATCAGATAATAATTTATATAATATAATATAAAAAAATATAATATAATAAAAAAAATTTTCGGCAAACAAGAAATCAAATTCCCATTCTGTCTTGAACATTTCTCGCAGTGTTATTCTTAAGCAAGCGTCAACAGAACCTTCTTGTTTGAATGTTCGTACGAAAATAAATGATTTTGTTTGTTTTTTACAAAGTGAGAGCGAATGTTATTGTGAGAAAAAATGCACGGTGTAGTACTTTTGCCGAGCTCTGGTTTAAAGCATGAGAGTTTTTCTGTAGACAAAGGGGAAATACAACAAAAGTGAAAGAACACATATGTGTAATAGTCTAGACCAGGGATTTCCAAAAATTTTTTGGTTGTGTATTAGTGAGTACCAGAGAGTAAAAAAATTGAGAGAATGCATTCATTTACAGCCGAAATAAAATGTTAGTAATATATTTTATAAGTTGTATAACACAAAGGTACAAAATTAAAAATTTTTTTTGTTGATAAAAAATTTTTAGCAATTCTTTACCAATTCAATGTCGCTGATTTTAAAACTGCACTTTTTTGTCATTCGGAAGCTTTTTGACTCTAAATCAGTTTTAAATATCTTATCAAAGAATTGTAAAAAAATTAAAGATTTTTATGTTTTAAAAATTCATAAAAAATAAATATTGCACGCAAATCACACGTTTAATAACATATTCCGTTCCTTCCTTAAATGTTGCATACCATATAAGGCATTGGATGTTACCAAAAGCGTTTTTGACCGCACAATATTTTTTAAGTGCCATCATAAAGTTTTTTCTGTTAACCTGAAACAAAAATATGTATTGAGGTACGTTCAGACTAATGAAATATTTGACGACAATATTTGTTCTAATATTTGCATCAAACTGTGTAAAACAAAAATATATTTTGCTTAATGTTCAAACTAAGCTCAAACATTTGACAATTTTTGTTTGATGAAACAGTTGGCAAAAAGTGTTAAATAAAATAAATTAATTCATGTTTGCCATGCGTTCAGACTAAAATAAATATTTGCATCAAATAATTATTTAATGAAAGTGTTCAAAAATAATAATATATTTCACAAATAGTAAAAATGAGCGCAAAAGCTAATTTTTTTTTTTATTCTGTGGAGCAGCATCTTTTATAGTGTTAGAACAGGAGAATGTAAAATATAAAAAAAACTGGAAGACAATGGGTAACGGGAACATGGCTAAAGTTTGCGAAAAATTGCAAACTTGGATATAAACCCTTATATATATTTGAAGTCTCTAAATCAGTTAAAAAACAAAATGTCGGGAAAAAAATTTTTGCAAAAATAGCGAAAATTCGCGAAAAATTTAGATATTTCAAACAAGCCATAAAATTTATTAAAAGTGCCTAAAACTTAAAGGAATGGCAAAAATTCGATAAAAATTGCTAAATTAGCGGAAATTCGCAAAAATTTGATAATAGCGGTATGATAGCAAAGCCTAATAATTATTAAAAATCGTTAAAGCTCTAAAGATTTACAGTGAAAAATCGCTTCTTCGCGAGCATGGCTAAAATTCGCGAAAAATTGCAAACTTGGAAACAAACCCTAAAAATTTTTGAAATTGCTAAATCGGTTAAAAAACAAAATGTAGGGGAAAAACAAAAAAAAAATGTTGCAGAAATAGCGAAAATCGCGAACCATTTTAATATTTCAAACAAGCCATAAAATTTAGTAAAAGTGCCTAAAACTATAAGGAATGGCAAAAATTCTATAAAAATTGCTAAATTAGCGGTAAGAATCCGAAAACTTACAGGAAAAATTGCTTCTATCTGGAACATGGCTAAAATTATTTGTCGTTGTTTGCTCTTACAATTTTTTTGTAATATCAAATAAATGTTTGCTCAAAAATTACTCAAATATTTGATTTTTTGTGTTCACACTATGTTCACATTGGACAAATATTTGTTTGCCGGCAAATACTTTTATTTGCTCAAAATCAGCTGTTATTTTATTTGATACTCAATCTGAACGTACCTTTAGTAGTGGTATATACAATTGTACATAGAAATGGATTTCCCTGGTCTATTTTTTCAACAATAAAATAAATTACATGAGAATTATAACGTGAAAAAGTTATTTTAGTAAAAAGTTAGAGGGTTCATAGTGGTAAGTAAAATAGAAAGGGTATTCACGTTGTTGGGTTACTCATACTTCAAACATCTGTGCATACATTTTAATTCTAGCTAATAGTATATCATAACTTTTTACAAAATACCAAATGCGCACCTGAGTTTGCCTGCAAAAATGTATAGTCATTGTAACAGGTCAAAGTTACGTTAAATAAATACCATAAATTAGTAAGGTTAACTCTTTGGACTCGGTCATATAATTGTAGCATAAAAAAGTAAGCAATAAAAATAGTGCTAAACAATAAAGTTTCATTAATACATCAATAAAACACATCTTCTTACCCAGAAATTTTACCTGCTGTCACATTTGCTTTTATATGTATAGGTTTACACATAAATTGTAGGAAAACAAGACTTTTTAACTTGTTTTTTAAATATTTTTACTTACTTAAAAAAGTGTTTTCAAAGAAAAAAACCTACCGACGCGATTGGTACAGAAACAAAAATATTTTTACAAGCACAAAATACCAACAAATTCTTGTGGCTATTTTTTTTCTTAATAATTTCTGCATTTAGGTACGTCTTTTTTACGAAAGAAAAATGGACCCTTTTACAGGCATCAAAGATTTTTTTTCACAACAAAACACATATCGTTAGCTTAAATGCAAAACAATGTAGATATTATTTGAAAATTTGAAAGTTTTGTTGATTTGGATTCACGTTACATATGTATTTTTATATAATTTTAAGTTATTTACAAAATTATAAATGACGTATCATCAAATAAATATATAATTTTTTTAACAGCATAATGTATAATCACACTCAATAAAAAAATTAGCAGAGGTTTTAGTTCTTTTTATAAGAACACATTAATATTTTTAAACACCAAAACTGGGTAATCTGTTTTATAACGATTACCACGGTGTTAGTGGAATTAGTGATCAGATAATAATTTATAATAATAATTTTTAGTATTGCATAAGAAAAAATAAAAAAGTGTTGTAAAATTATAAGAACCGAATCCATAAACGTATGTAAAATAAAACCTATAATAAATGTGACTATCAGCTTCTTCCACATAGGACTGTTAGACATTTTGAAATTTTTTATCTGAAATATTAAAAATTGCTTTTAAATCTCAAATAATTACCATTTTACAAAGTTCTTTGCTTTGCATGTTAACTTATGAAATGTTACATTATTCTACATTTTAGTCTTAAAATTTAAACTCTAAATAAAAATTGCACGCAACGCATTGGATGTTACCAAAAGCATTTTTTACCGCACAATATTTTTTGAGTGTAAGCTGAAACAAAATAATATAGCATCCGCTAGACATGCACACTTGTCGAAGTCACATCGACGACTAAATTGAAGAGTATAAAAATGTGTGTTAGTAGTGGTGCGCACAATTGTGCAAAGAAATGGAAACCCCTGGTCTAGACAGACAGAGACAGAGCTCTGTCTCTCTTTAAAAAAAAAATAAAGCAAAATACGTAATTTTTTTTTATTCTCTTATTAAAGTCAACATATTGTATGCACCACAAGCTGACTCATAATGAGCTAACTTATGGTTATCTAAAAAGTTATGCAGTGTGAGTGAGTACTGACTCGTACTGCGGGCATTGCGTGTAAAAACTGAATAGCTTTAACCATGTAAATGAGTTAGCTTGTGAGTCACCTCTGACTAACTTCTGGTTAACCATGAGTTGACTTTGAGCTAACTCATTTTCCGACAGGGATTATTTTGTTTCAGCTTACACTCAAAAAATATTGTGCGGTCAAAAATGCTTTTGGTAACATCCAATGCCTTGCGTGCTATTTTTATTTAGAGTTTAAATTTTAAGACTTAAATGTAGAATAATGTAACATTTCATAAGTTTACATGCAAAGCAAAGAACTTTGGAAAATGGTAATTATTTGAGATTTAAAAGCAATTTTTAATATTTCAGATAAAAAATTTCAAAATGTCTAACAGTTCTATGTGGAAGAAGCTGATAGTGACATTTATTATAGGTTTTATTTTACATACATACGTTTATGGATTCGGTTCTTATAATTTTACAACACTTTTTTATTTTTTCTTATGCAATACTAAAAATTATTATTATAAATTGATATTGGGAATTATTTCTTTTTCATAAGCAACTTTATTATATTCAACATTTTTCATTTTTCGAATTTATTCTATGAGTTAAATAAGTCATTTCTGAAAAATTTAAGGAATAGAGCTATTACAAAAAAAGCTTTATAAAATACATAACTGAAATTTAACTCATAGAATAAATTCGAAAAATGTTGAATATTATTATAAATTATTATCTGATCACTAAATCCACTAACACCGTGGTAATAGTTATAAAACAGATTACCCAGTTTTGGTGTTTAAAAATATTAATGTGTTCTTATAAAAAGAATTAAAAACTGCTAATTTTTTATTGAGTGTGATTATATATTATGCTGTTAAAAAAATTATATATTTATTTGATGATACGTCATTTATAATTTTGTAAATAACTTAAAATTATATAAAAATACATATGTAACGTGAATCCAAATCAACAAAACTTTAAAATTTTCAAATAATATCTACATTGTTTTGCATTTAAGCTAACGATATGTGTTTTGTTTGTGAAAAAAAATCTTTGATGCCTGTAAAAGGGTCCATTTTTCTTTCGTAAAAAAGACGTACCTAAATGCAGAAATTATTAAGAAAAAAAATAGCCACAAGAATTTGTTGGTATTTTGTGCTTGTAAAAATATTTTTGTTTCTGTACCAATCGCGTCGGTAGGTTTTTTTCTTTGAAAACACTTTTCTTAAGTAAAAATATTTAAAAAACAAGTTAAAAAAGTCTTGTTTTCCTACAATTTATGTGTAAACCTATACATATAAAAGCAAATGTGACAGCAGGTAAAATTTCTGGGTAAGAAGATGTGTTTTATTGATGTATTAATGAAACTTTATTGTTTAGCACTATTTTTATTGCTTACTTTTTTATGCTACAATTATATGACCGAGTCCAAAGAGTTAACCTTACTAATTTATGGTATTTATTTAACGTAACTTTGACCTGTTACAATGACTATACATTTTTGCAGGCAAACTCAGGTGCATTTGGTATTTTGTAAAAAGTTATGATATACTATTAGCTAGAATTAAAATGTATGCACAGATGTTTGAAGTATGAGTAACCCAACAACGTGAATACCCTTTCTATTTTACTTACCACTATGAACCCCCTAACTTTTTACTAAAATAACTTTTTCACGTTATAATTCTCATGTAATTTATTTTATTTTTGAAAAAATAAAAACTAAAGGTACGTTCAGACTGGTGAAATATTTGAAAGCAAACATCAAATATTTCATTAACGTAGTCTGAACACAAAATATTTTTGAGTATCAAATAAAATAACAGCTGATTTTGAGCAAATAAAAGTATTTGCCGGCAAACAAATATTTGTCCAATGTGAACATAGTGTGAACACAAAAAATCAAATATTTTAGTAATTTTTGAGCAAACATTTATTTGATATTACAAAAAAATTGTAAGAGCAAACAACGACAAATAAACTTAGCCATGTTCCGGATAGAAGCAATTTTTCCAGTAAGTTTTCGGATTCTTTACAATTTTAAAGATTTTTTATAATCATTAGACTTTGTATCGTGCCGCTATTATCAAATTTTTGCGAATTTCCGCTAATTTAGCAATTTTTATCGAATTTTTGCCATTCCTTTTAGTTTTAGGCACTTTTAATAAATTTTATGGCTTGTTTGAAATATCTAAATTTTTCGCGAATTTTCGCTATTTTTGCAAAAAAAATTTTTCCCGACATTTTGTTTTTTAACTGATTTAGAGACTTCAAATATATTTAAGGGTTTATATCCAAGTTTGCAATTTTTCGCAAATTTTAGCCATGTTCCCGTTACCCATTGTCTTCCAGTTTTTTTTATATTTTACATTCTCCTGTTCTAACACTATAAAAGATGCTGCTCCACAGAATAAAAAAAATAAATTAGCTTTTGCGCTCATTTTTACTATTTGTGAAATATATTATTATTTTTGAACACTTTCATTAAATAATTATTTGATGCAAATATTTATTTTAGTCTGAACGCATGGCAAACATGAATTAATTTATTTTATTTAACACTTTTTGCCAACTGTTTCATCAAACAAAAATTGTCAAATGTTTGAGCTTAGTTTGAACATTAAACAAAATACATTTTTGTTTTACACAGTTTGAAGCAAATATCAGAACAAATATTTTCGTCAAATATTTCATTAGTCTGAACGTACCTCAATACATATTTTTGTTGCAGGTTAACAGAAAAAACTTTATGATGGCACTTAAAAAATATTGTTTTTTTTTTTTTTTTTTTTTCTCATTATTTATTTATTGAATCTTCATATATTAAATATGAACTAACAATAATTAATCAAATCTTATACTAACACTTAATTTTTGTCCTGCCAATGCTAGACGAAAATTTTTCTCCTCACGGTTTCTGTTCACATATGTAGATGTTCAGCGGTTTTCCCTTCGGATGAGTCCTGCGGTATCTCTTCTCCTTAATCTAGAGTGTCCACTGTCATTTAAAATATTTCGAGCAAGTGGATTTGGGTGCGACTCAAGCCTTTTTAAATATTTTGCTGCGTACTTCGTAATAATAGTTTTTACTAATGGCACATTGAGATCCTTGTGAATATTTGAGTTTTTAACATACCAGGGAGCGACTGTGATTATTCGAAGAAGTTTATTTTGGCGCCTTTGAATTTTTTCGATATTTGAGGCCGAGGCAGTGCCCCATAGCTGAATACCGTAGCACCAGATTGGCTTCAATATAGAGTTATAAAGTAGAAGTTTGCAGTCGAGGCTAAGAACAGAATTTCTTCCAATAAGCCAATATATTTGAATTGCTTTTAGTTTCATTTGTGTTAGTTTTGCTTCTATATGGCATTTCCATGTCAAACGCCGATCTAGATGAATACCGAGATATTTTACATGCGATTGCTGGGTCACTAATTGATTATTGATTTTAATAGGGGGACATGACTCCCGACGCAAGGTGAATGTTATATGTACGCATTTTTGCTCATTGACCTTTATCCTCCATTGTTTTAACCACTTTTCCAGTTCAAATATATGATCCTGCAAGTAACGGGATGCTTCATGACAGTTTTCGTGTACGCTTAGAAAAGCTGTATCATCAGCAAATGTTGAAGTAAGGGTGTGGTTGTTTGTTGGCATGTCTGAGGTATATATAAGGTATAAGAGTGGGCCCATGATGCTTCCCTGAGGGACTCCAGCGTCAATTGGCTGAGGAGAACTTATAAAATCACATTCTTTAATAATAAACTTTCGGCCGACTAAGTAGCTTTCTAACAGCTTGTGTGTGTTTACTGGTAAGTTTAGCTTCAATTTATGTAATAACCCTTCATGCCAGACTTTATCAAAAGCTTGGGAAACATCGATGAAGAGGGCGGAACAATATTTTTTTTCTTCAAAGGCTTTTCTTATGGCGTTTACTATACGATGGGTTTGTTCGATTGTGCTATGTTCTCTTCTAAAGCCGAATTGATGGTTAGGAATACATCTATTTACATTTATAATTGGGGCTAATTTTGACACTAACAGCTTCTCAAACAGCTTTGATATATTAGACAATAAGCTTATAGGTCTATATGACTCAACTTTTGTAGGATCCTTTCCTGGCTTAGGTATCATTGTAACTAAGGATACTTTCCATTCTTGTGGGTAGTATTCAAGGCGTATAATAGCATTAAAAATTAAAAGAATAATTTTCTTTGCTATGCGGGGTAGCTCTAAAAGCATTTTGTTGCTGATCTTATCAAAACCAGGGGCTTTCTTGGGGTTTAAATTATGAATAGCCTTTTCGATTTCTTTTATCTCAAATCTAAGGGGAACAGCAGCTCTAACAGCAACTGGTGGCAACTCGACTACAATATCGGGAGATGTATGCGGGGTAAATACGTTTTTCAAATGATTAACAAAAAGATTTCCTTTTTCTTCATCATTTCGTGCCCAACTTCCATTTAAGTTTCTTAATGGTGGTTTAGTGATAACTGGTCTATTAAGATTTCTAGCTGCACGCCATAATGAGTAGTCTGATTGAGAAGTTGCATCAAGTTCCTTAAGATATTTTTCCAGGGAAGCCGTTTTCTGAGACTGCAGTAACTTTCTTAGCCTTTTTGTGCACTCTTTTAGTAAATTCTTAAGTTGAGGGGATCTATGCAATTGCCATTCTCTTCGAGCTCTCCTTTTTTCAGTCAAGAGACGCTCAACATCTGCAGAATATATTTTACTATTTTTGGTTTTTTGAGGGTTATACTAGAATGTTGAACAGCTAGTTTCAGATAACTGTCAAAATTTACAATAGAAATATCCACATTCTCCGGTGTACTAAGCGGAATATTTTCAGTGCAGTGGGTACTGAGATATTTTTTATATTTTAACCAATTTATTTGAGTGGCTGACGTCACTAAGTTATCAGACGGAGATACAATTCTATTAGGATTTGTTATTGTAAGAATTGTAGGTGTGTGATCAGAAGATAGTT
Organism: Pollenia amentaria; assembly: GCA_943735925.1. NCBI lineage: Eukaryota > Metazoa > Arthropoda > Insecta > Diptera > Polleniidae > Pollenia > Pollenia amentaria. The sequence goes on along the minus strand of OX031007.1, from coordinate 175,946,510 downwards.
CTAAGGAAGCTTCAACATAAATCGTTTCTACGGGGATGTTTTTAACCACTCCAAAATCGATAACATCTGGAACTTTTTGCTGATCAGAAGGCCAATATGTTGGTTGTCCGCTCGCGACCACATTTAGATCCATTTTACAAATTGTGTTAAACAAAACACGACCCTTAGGTGTAATAAGTCGTGAACCCCAGAAAGTGTGTTTAGCGTTATAATCGCCAGCAGCCAGGAAGCAAGGTCCTAATGATTTGAAATATTTATTATATTGGCTTTCTGATATAGAAAATCTAGGTGGGGAGTATAAAGATGAAATTACTATGTCTCGATTTAATTCCTCAACGCAAATGTTCGTTGCTTGGAGATAGTCTTCACGATGATCACTCATTAAGTAGTGTTTTACTCGGTTCTTTATCAAAATGGCAGAACCGTCACAAGCTCTGTCTCGAGGGTCCTTGGTATCATATAATATATAACCATTGATTTTAAACGTATTTCTTGAGGTCAGATGAGTTTCAGAGACCATCATAACATCAATTTGTTTATTTTTAAGGAAGTATTCTAGTTCATTTTTATGTTGGCGGATGCCGTTTGCGTTCCAAAAGCAAATTTTTAAACAGTTCATGGCTTGTTTAGTACAGCTTGCAATAACATCGATTGCATTCTTAGCATTTCTTGCATCATGTTACCCATTGTGTTGGTAAAATTGTTAACTGTTTGCACTAATGTTTCCATAGTTTTTTCTAACCGAGTTAAATTAGAAATGGGAATTTCGTCGTTATTTGGTACATCACCTTGAAGTTGCATAGGATTAGATTTTAATACATTAGCGTACGAGGTTCTGTTATTATTTGGCTGAGGCATCTGGACGCCGTACGTGTTTCCTTGATTAGTTGCCTGCGTTTGAGGGGGATTAAGTTTCTGTCCAACAGAACGCTTGACAATCGAATATACCGGGCATCCTCTATAGTTGGCAGTGTGGTTACCACCACAGTTGCTACATTTTTTTACGTTAGGGTCATTTTTGGACTTATCGCACCGGACGGTACCATGTAATTCTCCACATACGACGCAAACAGGGGGTAAATGGCAGTATGCCCTAGTATGACCAAATTCTTGGCAGTTTAAACACTGAACGGGCCCATTTCTTTTGTGCGGCTCCTCTATCGTGATTTTTCTGTACAGAATGTATTTTAAACTGTAAATGGGATGCGTTTCATTTTTTTTTAGCTTAACATCGCCGGGCTCTAACTCCACTCGAAATAGTGGTTGGGGATTTTTTTCCCTATTTTTAATATTTGTAACATTTTTTATTTTGAAGCCCTTTTCTTCTAAAAATGTTTTTATTTCGTCTGGGTCCACGCATGAGCCAATGCCCTTTATCACAACCTGAAGACCTTTGCTGCTTTTCAGTTGGTATGTATAGAAGCTTTTTTTAAGTGCTTCAAACTTATTAATTATTTTGCGAAAATCATTCTCGTGATTAACCTGTATTTTTGTTTCGTTTATATTACCACGCTTGATTGCAGCTACGTAAAACGAATTTTCACCTATCACCGAGATTAAACTTTTTATAAGCTCACTTGAGTTTTGCTCTCTAAGGTATATCGGGGGTGGCTTTGACGTTTTTATGACGTTAGGTGCTTCAGAAGATTCATCCTCCAGAATTGCAAAACGATTTTGCGAGTTTATTCTATCAAAAGATGGAACGTTCGAGGCAGAGGCTACAGCTGAAGAGGCAGGGCTGCGACCACGTTTAAGCACTGTTACATACCTGTCCATACCAACTTGCACTTGTGGTTTTTGACAAATTTTTTCTTGTTTGTTTTCCATTACGTCTTTGTTCGAGTTTATGTTGTCAATGGTAACGCTTGTATTATTTTCTGTTGTTGTATTTATTTCCACATTTCTTACACTAGCATGAGTATCATTTATTTTTGTTGTTGTTTCATTGTTATTACTCATATAGAGTTGTTTTTGTTTTTTTCACCGTTTTTTTATTTTTAATTTTTGTTAACTGTGCTCTTTTTATTATGTATAATGTTGTTACACCGAGATAATAAAAGAAAAAAGAATAAATATTTTTTTTGCACAGATTATTTGCAAGTATGTATGTGCGTACATACATACATATGTAGGTATATTTTTTTACTTGTATTTTTTTTCTTAATTTTTTTTTTTTTTATTTTTTTATTGTTCACTTTTATATTGAGCGTCCAAATTCGCTTGTTAAATTAACTAATTTATGTTAAAAAAAAGAACCGTATGCGGAGTTAAAAGAAACACGTCTTTTCTCATCGAGCACGACCGACTGAATCAAAAATATTGTGCGGTCAAAAACGCTTTTGGTAACATCCAATGCCTTATATGGTATGCAACATTTAAGGAAGGAACGGAATATGTTATTAAACGTGTGATTTGCGTGCAATATTTATTTTTTATGAATTTTTAAAACATAAAAATCTTTAATTTTTTTACAATTCTTTGATAAGATATTTAAAACTGATTTAGAGTCAAAAAGCTTCCGAATGACAAAAAAGTGCAGTTTTAAAATCAGCGACATTGAATTGGTAAAGAATTGCTAAACATTTTTTATCAACAAAAAAAATTTTTAATTTTGTACCTTTGTGTTATACAACTTATAAAATATATTACTAACATTTTATTTCGGCTGTAAATGAATGCATTCTCTCAATTTGATTACTCTCTGGTACTCACTAATACACAACCAAAAAATTTTTGGAAATCCCTGGTTTAAGGCAATTTGTCATTTTTAATAGTTGTTTTGCTGCTCCTGTAAACTTTTGAAAATATTAGATAGTGCCTGTTGCATTTAATGCAACGATATAACTTTAAGGATTACCTCAATGGAATTTTAAAACAAACTAATTTTTTGTAATTTTTTTCATTTCAGAGTCAAATTTGCTTTTTAAGCCCTGAAATTCTGAACTTCCAGCATAAACGTATCAAAAAGTGTTACATGGAGTCTCCAGGAGCAATACACTTGAAAATATTTATGTTTTCAATTGTCTAATTTTATTGCCAACACCATATGTCTATGTGTAGCCCCCGAAACGTTAAGGTGCACATAAATGGCGAAAAAATTGTTCAAGCCTTTTTTGAAGAAACAGTTTTTAACAAAAACTGTCGTAAAAAAAACTGCAGTTTGGCCCACGTTGTCGATCAAAAACTTAAACGAGTGATAGTATTTCACTCTTTATCGTTCGCATAAGCGCTCCAGAAACTATCGACTTTATGGTAGTCAGGGGCTATTTCTGGCGTTCGTGATCCAATACTTTTGCGATTCGAAAGCACATTTATTTTTAATTCTTTCAGTCGATACGGAACGAATCGAAACTATTTTTTTTAGTGTTGTAAGGCATTTATTTGAGTTTTTTACAACACTGAAAAAATAAATTCGAGTCGTTCAGTATCGACTGAATGAACTAAAAATACAATTCGAGTCGAATCGAAAAGTATTCGATGACGACTGCCAAAATAAGCCCTCAGGTTTTACGTGTGTAACGTAATCAATTTATACATTGGCAAATGGCTACGTTGCACAGTGTCAGATTTAGTCAATCTAGCATCTCAAAATTAATTTTTATATGAAGGTTTAGAGATATCAACTTCAATATTCAAAATTTCTTCTTTTTTTTCTCTTCTAACTAAAACTTGTCGATATATTGATATAAGTACCCTCATACACGCGTTGCCACATCAACTATTCCACAAATTAAACGCTAGTTCGAAAATAAATTATCGCCAAAACATTTAAGTTAAACCAACACAAGTGACAGATTTTGACATTTGTGGCTGAATAAAATGAGGCGCAAATTTGTATGACAGCTATTAAGGTGGAAGTACATAACGCGCGTAAGTGCCCGAGCTCGTAATGGACTTCAAGTTTAAAAAAAAAAAACATATTGACGCGTTTGCGGCAGAAATTTGGTTTGAATTTTTTAACGAATCGTGAATTTTTAACAAAAATTCAGCTGAAAATATGAACGAATAATTTAAAAAAAATTTTTAATCATTGAGAAATAACATATTAAAGAGGGTCAAAAACATGTAGTTTTGTATGAAAAAAGAAACACAGAAAGAGCCATATATTGGAATTCTACAAGTGCAAAAAAGTAAAAAAAATAAAAAAAAAACAGCTGACAGAAACAGCTTTTATGACGCGCGTTGTGTATCTTGCCTCGTCGACGAATTGAAGCGTGATATGTACATCTACTTTAACGTTATCGGTCGCTTGCATTGTCGAACGACATCGATCAGAACCATTTACAGCGTAATTTAAACATTATTAATTTTTTAAATATTCGAAAAATTTTCGAAATTAAATATGTGCATCCTTTCATTTCATAATTCAGCAGTGGGTGCACTTGGCTTTTTTTTTTGTAAACGTTTCATTGCAAACAAGGAATATCAATGAGGTTATGCAAGGTAAATTCATTCTATCCCAACAAACCAAAATTATTTTAAAAAAAAAACTTGTAGCATCTTAGAACCATAAGCCGTAAGCTTAGAAAAGTGCTACGAGTACTATTATATAATTCTTATTAAAAATTGCTTAATAATGTAAACTGAACCATTGCGATAATAGTACTTGTCTATAATATAGTGTAGGCTAAGAAGTCCAATTGTAGAATAATCTTACAGAAAAATTAATTTTCGAACTTACAGAAGAATACTTTACGAACACTGTGTTGAAATTTATATGGCATATTTACAAAAAGTTTTTTACTAATATAATCAACCTTATGGTGGTTGGCGAATTTAAAATATCGTCGGCTGATAATTTAATTGTCGTATGTGGATTCCGATAGTTTCGAGTTAATTGAGTTTGAAGTTAGAACTCTTATAAAATCCACATACGACATTTAAATAATAAATTAATTTTTTGGTCGTTTTATATGGAAATTTGTCGTATGAGACAGTTACATACGACATTTAATTTGAAAATTGCTTCAGCAAATAGCACATATGACAAACTTAACACTCCATATCTCGAAACCCGTATGATGTATCGAAAAACTGATTACGCCAAATGAAAGATCAGGTCGGAAGACCTAAGGAATCGATCTTAACTCAAAACCGCAAAAAATCCACATACGACATTTAAATTATCAACCGGCGATATGCCTGCGACTGTTTTGTAATAGATTAAAGGAAATAAGTTCAAGTTCTTTTTAATCTATTACCAAACAGTTGCAGGCATATTTAAAATTCGCCAAACACGATAAGGGTGAATATTTAATTACTTTTTTTTAATTGTGCACTGTTTAAATCACTTCACTCTTCGAACAAAATACAAAGACTGAAAACTATAACTAATAATATAAAATTTAGGCTCGCGTCAAATAACGGGACATCATCATGTTTTTTTTTCTTCCTATACTAATCCCGCGAAGCTCTACGCTTGTCTGCAGAAAAGAAACCAGAGTCTCTGGCGGGATTGAAACCCGCAACTTATAGACTAGCTCACTACCAACTAGCCTACCGGGGCACCCAAAAACACTTGCAAAACTATAGCGAGAATATGTAATTTGCAACCATATTTGTTGTCATGTTTTATAAAAACTCCTATGATAACCTTATTCTACTACTCATTTACCTTTTGCATGTGGAATGGTCTGTTGGGATCAAAGCTACACCTTTTGGATTTGTGTAAATAATTTTGTCTCAAATATATAAAATATATGCTGGAAAATTCTATTACTTCTCATTACTCAATAATATTCACTACATGTCATTTGGGTACTCAATAACCCAAACTTTTTTTGGTCTCTTATAACTCCGAAAAATATGTTTAAATGTGATCTCCCATATTTCAGACCAAAAAGTCTATTTTACCTACGGAAATATTCGTTTAGATCCGTTAATCACATCAAACAACTGTAAATCGTTTCCATTTAAATTATTATTGGTTTTATCTTTTCTAACTCTATTCTATAGTTATTCAGTTAATACAATAATCATAGCATTTATTTATTTAAGATTCTCTTTAAATAGCATTTCTTTATTTTAACTTTTTTTTCTAATTTGTTCACAATGTTTTGTCGATAACGTTTTATTTGCTAAACAACTTTATTCAGTTAATCTTGTTTTAGCCATAATTAGTTTGAGAATGTTTCAATTAAAATCGGAACAAAACAAATGACAAATGTAAGCAAATTAGTAAACAAAGAACATATATATACAATTCATTTCAGATTTTAACATTAAAAAGGGATTAAAACAATAAATCCTTTTTAAACATTGAAAAAACATTTACATTTTTTTTTGCAGCTTGAAGTTTGCTAATAATTTATTTCCATAATAATCTTCCTTTTTGCACCCACCGGAGAGAGGAAATAGATAATGAAATATAATTATTTTAAATTGAAATTTTAACAAGACTTTATAATAAAGTTTTGTTTATTTTTTTAAGTATTAATAAAGGATTTAAAAAAGATGTGTAGGGAGAAAAATTAATGAAAATAATTTATTGAAGCGAAACTTTTGTTTGGTATGAAGAGATGGAAAAAGTAGTGTATTACACAACGTTCATAGTTTTTATTTAATTTAATTAAATTTTAAGTTAAAAGTTGACATTTAAGTAACTTTTGTTATATTAAAGAATATTCTCAAAAGTTACTTATGACGTTTTCTTATCCAAAGTGTTGATTTGACAAAACATTTAGTTGTTTGAATAAAAATTATTCAAACTATAGGATAACACGGCTACCTCGTTAAAGTGGATTTTTTTTTAAATTAAGGCCCTTATCATATAAAACGCAACGCAAAGTTAAAGAATTAGATTGAAAGCAAAAACAAAGTCATAAATACTTTGTAATTTTGTTGTTGCTTTCTACAGAAATTCATGTACCGTTATACAATTTTCAACGCCACAAGCAATGCAGCGTTTAAAATGTTAGCAACAACAAAATTAGAAAATATTCATGACATTGTTTGTGCTTTCAATGTAATACTTTGGTGTTGCGTTGCGTTTTACATGATTAGGGCCTAAAACTACAACATTACAAAGTGAAAGTAACGTTGAAAATTCTGATCAAGAAGCCACATCTAATAAAAGAAAATCAACACGCCTGCAGAATTAACAACTTAAAGAAGATAATAAGCTTTAAATGCTGTTGCACAATAAGGATGATAGCAGGCAACAGAGGGGGAGATTGTAGCAGCACTGTTTTGAACTATTTAACTATTTTGAATTGTGTGTTCATTATTATTTTTGTAACTTTAACACACAAATGTAAGTGAAATTGTTTAATTTTTAATTTAAATTAACGACAATTATTTGTTTTAAAATACCAATTACTTTTATCATCAATTGCATAAATATAACACTGTGTTATTAAATGACATTTATAGTTTGAAATGTCCCATGTAACATTGTTATCACTGATTTTGTTTTATGTTATGTCCGTTTATTTTTTAGCTGAGTGAGTTGTAATAAATCATGTTTAATAAAGTTGATTAGCAAGCCAGCCTTCGAGCTGTTATTTAAATTAGTTAATAAATCAATATAACCCTCGAGGACTTTTAATACCCTTGTGGATATTGCTAGGCTGAGGACTTAAGCTGGTGCTTAAGGACGAGTCTATAAAATTACCATTATTAAATAATAGCTCCCCGCGACAGCTATTATTTTTATTTTATATAACCAAAATTAATCTTTTCGTAGCTCAATGGATTTTTGCCAAAAAAAATCCTTCAATCTTACATATTCTTATACCCTATAACACCATATGCGGAAATGATGGTGCGCCCTTGCTTGTGTTTGTAAAGCCAAACAACAACAGTAGTGAAAGCAATATGTGCAAAGAAAATACAACAGCAGTAGTGAAAACAAAATGTGCAACGTTTGACCATTTTGGACAAACTGGGAGACCCACAAGGATAGAACATACCTTATTTTATAGATAACTTTCCCAATTTGGTGTTGGTTGTATTTTTCCGATCGAGTTAGAATCCCTTTTTGATCATGTTAGCGATCGCAGTTTCAACATTAATATGATGAAGGTTTATATAACGACTTAATATTATTTCCAGGGACAGAGTGTATTTAGTCTAGAGGGTCATGACCCTTCCCCCAGCTTGGATCAGCGATTGCCTTGAAGTAATAATTTTTATCAGCATACACAGAAAAATTCTTCAAAAATGTTGCCCCAATTAAAGCATTAATCAAAGTGAATTAAACGTTTAATCAAGTGAACTAAAAGTTTAATTGAAACTATTCACTTGATTAAACGTTTAATTCACTTGATTAAATTTTTAATTAAAACTTGTTTCATTTTTGATTAATGCTTTAATTGGGGCAACTTTTTTTTTCTGTGGAATTTTAGAATCGTGACAAAATTTTGCACTTAAATAACCTTTTAAAATGTCGTTTAAATAGTCACAGAGAAAATGTCCACCAATTTTTTTTGAATTTAACCATTAATCAAAAATAAAATCAGATTTAATAAAAACTTTAATTAAGTAAAAGAAGCGTTTACTTATATCAACAACATTACTGCAGAAAATGTTTTAAATATTAAAAAAATTGTATTAATACTATTAATTTGTTTACTGGTGCAAATTAAATAAATTTTTTAACTAATATCACAAATTTCTTAATTGAAATCAGTTTTTAATTTTGTTTCTGTAAGTCCACAACTCATCACAGCTTAAAAAAAACAAGCAACAACAACGAAATGAGTCCACAAACTATTTTTAGAATAAATGTTTAACTGCCTTACATTTAAAACAAAAACAAAATTTCGAAAATTTTAAAAAATTAATAATATTCCATAACATTTGTTAGCAAAGAAAACCCATTTAAAACTTTTTCCAAACAAATTGCTGCAATTTAAATTACAAAAAACCAAATCCTTTCAATAACTTTGTTGCATTTTAATCAATACAATTATTACAGTTTGTGGTTACAACTTTATATCTCTCAACAAATGTCTTCTATGTCTTTTATTTAGAAAATTATGTAGAAAACTTTTCGTAAATTTTCTAAATCCAAAAGTATAAAAAAATAATAAAAAAACCAAAATACCATTTAAATAGTCAACGATAAAACTTATAAAAACTTTAGTGATTGTTTTTGGTTTTAGTTGGTGCAATAAAAAAACGCCCCTACTTGTCGCGACGCATGTCACAGATATTTGCAGTTTGCACAAAAACTGCAAGAATTTTTTTTTTTTTTTTTTGTTAGTTTTTTTTATTTCCCCAACAACTTTAATTTTATAATGCAATTTCAAGCCAACACTTAGTTGCCTTTTGAATGCAAACAAATAGGAGGAATGAAAAGTTGAATTAAATTCACAAATTGAACACACATGTATACGAAAACATACTCGTTTATACTTTTTAGCCCAAAATATATTTATTTTAATTCCTTGGCCAAAAGCCAAGGTAAAAATAAAGGCTGAAATAAGAAAGAAAAAAAAATAGAAAGCGATGAAAAAGAATGTTGTGCACCAAATGTCAAAGGATTAATTTCGTATATAAAAATGGCAACTACTTTATTCGTTCTGTCTATGGACATAAAAATAAAGCCGGGGCATGAAAATAGAGGACCCCATGCAGAACTTAAAATTATTTGAAAATAAAATTAAATGTGTTAAAATATGCCTGCATTTTGGGTTAAATGCAAATTTATGTTGCACAAATTTATTAAATTTAATTTTGTATCTGACATGATTTAAAATGGGAAATTAGTTCATAAGAGTCATTTACTGAAAAATGTAAATTTATATAAATGTATATACCCCTTACCATAGTGTTGCATGGACAATTGTTTCCCAGCTCATACAGGCAGATAAAAACATGTTTCAATATGGTCACCTCCAACAAATCCATTTTTAAAAAATTGTTAAGCATATTATGGTTAGTTTTATTATTATAAAGAAAATTGTAAGCCCTATAGTCACCTAAAACCATATTACAGTTAACGAAATCACGAAACCCCAACCATATTATGGTTGCGTTTTAACGAGCTATGGTTAAATTTGATAATAATTCGTTCTTAAGTTAACAATAGTATTTTCCACTTTTCCAAGAGCAACATACTTTGGTTGAAACACAACTACGCTTTTATAATTGTTAAACATATTTTTGTTATTATTAACCACAACATGTTCGGAAGCAACTATAATATGTTTGTGCCTTCTAGATGGATGCTTAACCCTAGGATTACCGTCTTGGTCTGGCCAGACCAAGTTTGTGTTTTGCTTGCAATATTTTTCGAATATAACAAAAAATCTAAAAAACAGGGTCATGAATTCTATAAATGATATGTGCTGAATCGAATGAAACTTGTGTGGATTCGATTGGAGCAAATAAGAGGGTGAAATTATATTTTTATTTAAAATTCTATGAAATTTTCCTCTTGGCCTGGCCAGACCAATTTTTTTTTTGCTGGCAATTTCTTTCAAATAGGACAGAATATTTAAAAAACAGAAACGTGGATTATATAAATGATATGTTCTGAATCGAATGAATCAAGTTTGAATCAAAACATTGATAAAAATAATGAATTAATAAAATTATTGAATAAATTCGTATAATATGCATTTATTAGCATACGTTCAATAACAAAATATATTTATTTACTTTTTATTTAATTGGGGTTTTTAGCTGTTATAATGGAGACCTGGCCAGTCCAAGAGGAGAACTTAGTGGTGGTAAAAAGTTACCGAGAATCCTAGGGTTAATAAAAATTTAATATGGGTTTTGGTGACTGTAATATGGTTAAATTAAACATTATATATTAAAAATTTTCTTTAGAAATTGTTTTGTTGGCGGTAACCATATTGTAACATGTATTTTCTCTGGGTGTATGATATGGATGCTATAGTTTTCAAATACTTATTCCGGGAGCATATTTGTATTTTTGCTAGGTAAATTAATAGGTCGCTTTGCTCATTTTAAAACCACTGAAACACCGGCCAAGCAAGCGGGCTTGGAATAATTAGTGAGAAGAGAGTAAAATACCCTTTTGTTTTGTGTTGAGCTTATTGTACAAAAGCACTAAGTTCGAAACCCTTAAAAATAGAGGTTTATAGATTAACATTAAGGGCAGTCAGCCAGTTATGGACCGATCTGGCTGAATTGCAATAGCAACCTATTCCGGACTATAAGTATATAAATATATATCAATCTAGTCCTCATCATTTCTATGGTCTTTGAAAATCCTTTAAAACGAGTAGGCAGGCAGACGGATGCACATCGTTAATTTAAGTTTGCTGCCCTAAAGGTTCCAGAATATACATATACTTTATAGCGCCTTAAATCAATATTAGGCCTGTATGGAGCTTCATCACTGTGCTGTAACGAATGCGCAGCTCGTCAGTTAAAGCATAATATGACATCACTGCAAATGTCAGCTGTTTGAAAGTACATAACAAAAGCAATATATGTGATGCCAAATCTAAAAGACCCATTAGAAGAATGGCTGTTGCATATTGTGTAAAATATAACCAAACGGCGCAGCAAACAAGCATCGGAGTCAGCTCATTTGCATGAGCATCGCAAACTTATCACAGATGCCCATTTAGAAATGACTAACAAAATGATTAACTTATATACTAGGGTATTCAAACGGTTACCGTTATTCGGTTAACCGATTAATTACTACCCGATTAACTGATCGGTTAATTAAAACTTGGCTATTTTTGATTAACGAATGAACCGGTTAATTTCAGTCGATTAACCGACATAACCAAATTTTTAATTTAAAATAATTCTACAATTTTTGACTTTTTTTTAAATTATTTGCTTCGTCTCATATACAAAATATACACAGAAAAAAGTGGTTTATCAATTAAAAAAATGGTTTAAAAAGTATTTAAATTTAATTAATGTGATAATTGAATCAATTGTTTTTTTAGTTGAATGAAAATTAAAAATTTTCTTTTGATTTAATTAACATTTTTGTTGTTTTGAAATACATTTTCAACTAAAATTTTAATTAAATAACAAAAAATCTTAATTGACTTTTTTCGTTTAAAATAAAATAATTTAAACATGACGAATTGTTTTTGGGAATTTTCAATAGCGGTATTCACACCGAACTTGTTAATTTGTTACTCGGTAGTTTGTTAATTTGTTAAAGTTACCAACTGTGAACGACCCCTTTTTAAAACTTTGTTAGTCTGGTAACTTTCATAGTAAAACAACTGATTTATTGTTCTGATACAATTTATTATTCTGGAAAAAATAAAACATGCCACGAGAAAGTGTAAAAAAAAAGTTACCAACTAACAACTATTTTATCAGGGGTGCCGTGTCGTTAATTTGTTAAATGTTAATCCGGTAGCGCGTTAAATATACAAAAACAAAATGCGTGTAAAAAAGTAACTATTAACGACTAACAAACTAACAAGCTCGGTGTGAATACCGCTAATATTTATTTAAATAAATTAACACATTTTTTGAAATGGCAAAGTTTTTTCATCACTTCTTTAATTAAAATTAAAAATATCTTTTATTGAAAATATTTTTTCAAAATTTTAAAATTTTTAGTAATCAATATAATCATTTGGGTAATAGGTGCAAAATCAACAACTTGTTTGCTTGATATTATGAATTTGGAATAAATTTGGTGATTGGAGAATTTTAATAATTTTTTCTGTGTAGAAAATATTTTTTCTTACAAACACAGAAGGTGTTCTATTAATCTTTTAACAGAATTAACCGAAACAATAAGAAGAGTTACAAAAAAAAAAAAAAAAATTAAAACAGGACTCTATACGTTTAGAGGAATCCAGGATTAAGAAATTCGATATTGGGTTGCTTTCGTTTTCTCCAACGATAAGTGAAAGAATTTGTTCCAAGTCAAGTTTTATCAAAACTAAAGGATTCTTTCCTAAACATTTAAACCAAATTATTTTTCTAAAACTTTATTTTTTAAGGTTTTCTTTAACTATTGAAATAACTAATAAAATAATCTTAAAGTTTATTAATTAAAAAATATGTAAAATATTTATGAATTATTTTTTTTGTTTGCTCGTTTTAGTTCAAGAATTGTTATGTTTGTTATGTAGTTTTTTTTTTTAAATAAACTCTAAATAATAAATAGTTCATGCATTTTTATTTATTGAAATGACTTAATTTTAAAAAAAAAAATTGTTAATCGGCTAACCGATCAATTACAAAATTAACCGATTATTAACCGATTAAACTAAAACCTCGGTTAATTAATCTAGCGATTAAACGATTAAAGCAAAAGTACGATTAAATGAATACCCTATACACATGTGATGAAGGGTATAACAAAGAGTTTGGTGCTATTTGGTTTCCAGTTATTCTGAGCAGTGTTGGATAATAATCCAGCGCAATCAGTTCAATTTTGTTTTCCACGTGTTTTCACAGCATTTTTTATTTGAAACAAACAATTAACTTTTGTAGGTATTCTAAGGGTATTTTGCTATTCCAGACCCATCCACATAGGTAAGCGTTACAATGATCGCAATTTCATTTACCAAGGCGAAAATATACTTAAAATGTAAATCAGATCAATGGGAGAATTGTAAGTATTGTTATTAAATTAACCACCGACTCGTTTTAAATGCTTAGTAATTTGGCGATGATTGTTCCTAAGTCCTATTATATATTACAAAAATGAGGTGTAAGTTGGTTTGTTGCGCAACCAAGCCAAACCGATTTTGAAAAAATTTGGTACGTAGATAGAATATTATAGCAAAATTGCAAAAGGCTATAGGTTTACCAGAATTTTGGACCATGGAGGAAAAAAGGTACAAAAATGAGAAAACCGGCACTGGGGTTTTTTAAATAACAATTTTCCTATGTCAAAAATTCTTTTTCTACGAATCTCATTAAAAAGTACATTTCACAAATCGGCCCTTTGTGGATAAAACGATGGCTAAAAAGAGGAATTTTAGTTACATATTGATCAAACCCAATTATACGGCAAATTTTTAAAAGAATATTTATTATTTGACAACCATGGATATAGGTTTGAACAATGTTATCTTTAAGCGGCTAAACATGGTTAAAATCCGTACTTTTGGTTCTTTTTTTAAATATCTTTTTTTTAAGGATAAAAAAAATCCTAAATTTAAATTTTTTGTTTGTGTGAATTTCTTTAACTACGGTGGCCTGTCGCAATAAAAGTAAATTTTGAAAGTCGGCCTCCAGGGTATAAAAAGGGGAATTTCGGATACTTTTTAATTTAGCTCATTTAGACTGCAATATTTTAAGAGTATAACTAGTTTTATTCTTCAACTAGCACCGGGGACATAGGTTTGAAAAGTTTTAACTTTAAGGACGAAACAGGGTGAAAATTCGTACTTTTGGTAATTATTGCAAACACATTTTTTTCAAAAACATCTTTGCGATCCTAAATCAAAAATTTAGCATGTACAGTGGCATGTCGTGATTAGAATAAATTTTTAACGTCGGCCTTTCAGGGGGTACAGTGGATAAAATTGTGAATTTTCGGTACTTTTCAATTAAACTGCAAAATTTAAAAAGTTTAATTAATGTGCAATATTGAAACCTATTTTATTAACATAAATGTAGAAAACAAATAAAGTACATTTGGGGCAAAATATATTGTAAAAATTCGTTCTTTCGGTACTTTATATAAACACGATTTTTTCAAAATAATTTTACTCGAACTTAAAACTTAAGATCTTTATCACAAATCTGAATGGCAAAACAGGCTAACAGCACTTTTGGTACTTTTTGTGAACATGCTTTTCTCGAAAACTTAAACCTAATGTTCTTTAAAATTAAGGAACGAGGGAAAAACGGGAAGATTTAAAAATTTTTAATGAAATTATTTATAAGTTTAAAGGGACAAAAAGTAATAAAAAAATTTTATGTGTGACACTTTTTCTGAAAACACGCTTTTCTTTTAAATAATTTTATAGACAATTCAAAAATATAATTTTAGTACAATCGGAATTAAGGCAATAACATTGATGTTTAAAAAGTATATACACTATTCAAGGAAAAGTAATAAACATATCGCACTTAATCAACAAGAGGGTATTAACTCAAAATTTAAAAATTTTAAGTAGAAGCAAATAATTTTTTAATTTATCATTAAAGGCATATGAAAAAGAATTTTAAAACCAACCGTTTCATTACCAAAAACTAGACAAAATAGCACAAAATTTTTTTACATCGGGATATGAATATAACATGTCGATTTTTTCAAAAAGTGAAAAAAAAAATTAGAGTTAATATCCTCTTGTTGGCTTAGTGCGTTATGTAAGTACAGAAACGTAAGCTTTTGTTTTCTTTAAAATAAAGGATCTAGATAAATTTAAAAAGTTTGTTTATTTTTTCCAGGGAATATCATTATAAGTAAAAACTTGGAAATTTTCGATTAGAAGGCCCAAAACGGGTAACTTGTTCTACTCTTGGTACTTTTAGTAAGAATAAAAATTTTTTCAAAATAATTTTTAGGAAATTTAGAAATAGAGGTGTAAATTCAAGACGTAATTTATATAAGATTTACGTTAGAGAAAAGGACTAAAAAGGTTAAGGTAAAAGGTTAAACAAAAACCTTAATAGATTTATCTAAGAAATAAACCAAAGTCTTAAAATATAAAAATGGGCTTACTTTTATCAAGAAGTATTATTGAGAACAAAACAAAATATAAAATAATTTGGTCTTTTTTATTAGTATTTTTTCATTAATATTATTTGCCTGGAACTTAAATAATTATGCAATACAATCAGAATGCGAAGCAGGATATAATAAAAATTCTTTAGAGCAAAAATTCCATAATAGATGTAAAGGGCTAAAAAGAGTATAAAGGTTAAGTTTTTTTTACCAAATAATATATATAAATAAATTTTACAAAACATATAAGCCGATTTGAATAATTAAGAGCAGCTAAAGCTAAACCAAAAGCAATGATATGCACTTATTTACTTAATTTACGTTAGGGGGGCCCTTAGCTATATGGCAAAAAATTTTTTTTGTCAGATTTTTTCACTATCACCCCCCAATTTGGTGAATTTTATTATAAAAATTATACGGAAACAATTTCAGGTGAATAGGTTGGCGTTTAGACGTACCTCAAGCCCGCTCAAATTTGGCAAAAATCATAATTTTACAGCAAATCTGATTTTGATGTACTGTAACTTGAAGGCTATTAGTTTTATAAAAAATTTCGTAAGAGAAAATTGTTCGCCATGAAGTTTCCAAAATATTTGTTACTTGAACAAGATTTCTACTTGTCTCATATTTAAAAACTTAATCAAAAAGAATTGAATAAAACCAAAAACTATGAAAACTTATATCGCTCATTTCGTGCAAGACCGTCACAACTCAAAATTTAGCATTTTCGAGTTAGTAATGCAGAAATGTTCTTCTCTTAAAGGCTCAGTTAGGCGAACGTTGCTGTACCCGTTACTTACTGTAACGGACTGCTAGCACGTTGGTGCACTTATAGAACATCTAAAACCGTGTCATATGTTTTTCACATACATACACAAAAAAGCAATAGTATACATAAAACAACACACACAGTGATGGGAAATCAAAAGGTTTAAATGGTGACCGATGTGCAGAAAAAGTACCAGGTGATTAAAATGGTATTAAAACAGTATTTAGTGTATGTAAAAACATTAATTATTTAATAACTGATATTTAAATTATAGATTTACAATAAACAAATATGTATTTTATAAATGTGCATGGACAAAACAATGTTTAAAGCCTTTTATATATATCTCATTTATATTGTATGTGCATATGCATTTGTTTATTTTGTACATCTAAGCATATGTATATTTATATATATGGAAATATGTTGTATTGTTAGTAGTTTGGTTGAAAATCCATAGATATACTGGAAAAAGTACCAAAACAAAGAGCGAAAATACCCCCATTCAATTTAACATAGCAGCAACCCATCACTGTTTTACAAATGTCACGTAACAACGGTATGAAATTCTGTTTTATACAGAATGAAACGTTACAGCTACGGTACATTACATTTCGGTAAGCTTTTGCATTGCTTTTCATATACCAAAAAGCGAACAGCTGATTGATCAGTACAGATACGGTACAGCAACGTTCGCATAACTGAGCCTTAAATCTCTACAAATTGATCTAAAAGCGGAGAGAATTATCGAAAAAATAACGGTAATACAGATGCTTGTGACGCTATGACCTCTCGTAACAAACATAAACAATTAACATCAACAAGGTCACATTTCAGTTTGTGTTTGGCATTCCTCTTGTACATGTGGTTTTCTTTGTAGCAAAAAAGAAACATTTGATTTTATAACTGTATTTTAGTGAAAGAGAAGGGTTGGAATCTTAAAAAGGGTCTCCTGTAAAGTTTCAAATTTTGAGTTGTGACGGTCTTGCACGAAATGAGCGATATATAAAAAAAAAATTATTTTAACTACGATTATGAAATTACGATTTAAACTGTTCATATTATTTTATTATTTTTTTATTTACACAACCGGAGTTCTTGTGCCTGTAATTTCTAATAACATGCAAAATGTATTGTTTTCGCTGTTCATCTTTAGTTAGTGCTGAATTATATTCTTCCGTTAGCCTGACTCCTCTTTTTGCTGCGTCATTGACTACTTTTAATAGACCAAATAAATTGGAGAGTTTGTTTCCGATTTTGCAGTTTTTCGTTAATTTTTGCCATGTTTTTATTACGAGTATTATTACTATTATTATTATTATTATTATTATTATTATTATTATTATTATTAATAATATTGGTGTTCATTATGTAATCCTCTGGACTATAATAAATTTTTATTTTTAAGGTCCTTACAGCTGAACTAAATAAATACTGTAATGTAGGGTATCATATGGTCGAGTATCATATACATTCTTACTTGTTTTCATTGTTTTTGTTTTACTTATGTATTTCAAATTACAAGACAAAGAGATTGCAAACGTTTTGTTTGGTTCGTATTCGTTCTTTTATTAAAAGTGATCAAACAATTTTATCGTCTTATGGTAAAAGTTAAACGACAGGTGAATGCTTTATATGGTTTATACAAAGAAAAAAATGTTGCCCCAATTAAAGCATTAATCAAAAATAAAATCAGTTTTAATTAAAAATTTAATCATGTGAATTAAAAGTTTAATAATATGAATTAAACGTTTAATTGTAACTATTAATTTGTATACTGGTGCAAATTAATTGTATCATCATGATTTAATATTTAATTCATTTGATTAAACGTTTAATTCACTTGATTAAATGTTAAATAATGCTTTAATTGGGGCAACATTTTTGGAGAATATTTTCTGTGTATGAAAACTATAGAGCGATGATGAGAAAAGTTGCCCGTATAATTTCCAGTCATATGGAATAAAAATTAAATTCATTCAGCCAAAGCTATCAGCAAACAAAACTACAGAGGGAATGAGAATTACCTACAAACACTCAAAAAGTCTTCTTTGCAACGATATCAAAGCTTAAACAAAATACCAAACAATAAATCAGTGATGAGTTTTATCTTTTCTTACATTTCCCGCTACAATTATTTGGAATTCTCCCAACATTAATTGTAGTTGTAAGTGGGTAAAGAAAAAACATATTAAAAACAAAAACAAAGTGCTTTTATTGTTTTCGCAAGATATCAAAATAAAAACAATTTGCCAGTTCAGTTTTTTATGCACGTGCACTAGCTAAAATTTATTATCAAAGTTGTTTTTGGGAATACAATTTTTTATTAAAAGATTTTGTTTATTATTATTTTTTATTGTTTCTTTTTTAAAATAATATAATCTTTGAACGATCTAAATTTTAATTATGAAAAATAATATCAGAGATATGAACGCAATTTTCGTCGATGCACAATTGGGCTCTTAAACAGGCGTTTTGCATAACTGCACGCAAAGTTAAAGGCTCTATTGCCCTGATCTCAGCCTCAATGTTGTGCTTTAGCTGCTCTATAGTTTGGGGCTTGTTACCATACACTCGATCTTTGAGATAACCCCATAGAAAATAATCAGGGGCAGTTAAGTCTGGTGTACGTGCTGGCCAATTGAATTCTGAATTTCTTGAGATAATTCAGTCTTTAAAAATTGTATTTAAAAGACTAATTGTAGCATTCGTTTGCTCGGTCGTTAAATGTTGCATGGTGGTGTAACACGGTTCGATGAATAAAATCTAAAAAAAATTAAATATAATAATAAACAAAAAAGATATCCAACTGTTACACGCAGGCGTGACTTTTGGCCCACCCTGTTTAATTCGGGTACAGGAGTGAAGCGTAGCTATCAACAAAAATTCCAATTTTGCCGCGAATATGTTTATTATCTAGTGTTCTGAAGGCTTCAAAAAACATATTTTTCTTCAAGAATATATCAATGAAAAACAAAATTTTATTAACTACATAAACAACTAATTAACTACAACATTCTTCTTTTTTTAATTAAACACAATGAACTGTAATCAATACAAAATGACTCGCAATCAAATATGCACGAACGTATTCCAGCAATGTGTAACCACACACCACCAACTACTGTAAAATTATTAACCTGCTTTTATTATTTCAAGTACTATTATCTTTTTCAGACATTAATTTCATTTTCACAGCCTCAAGGTTATGTTTCTGGCAACATTTTATTTTAATAAAAACTGTTGTTTTTTTTTGTTCAATATAATGTTTAAAACATTAATTAAAAATCAGTATTGATTATATTTCAGCAAATGATAATAAATTTTATTGTACATTTTCAACCAGTGCAATTTAAATCTGGGCAATTTTATAGAACAGAGTGAAAAGTTATTCAGTAAACGAAACGTAAAATGTAAATAAATTTTAGTTCTCTGTTATTTAAATTAGTCTTTAAATTAATTATCTGGTGCCACAGTTTTATATGCTTCATCAGATGTAAAGTTTAAAGAGTTGTATCGAAAATTATATGGCCCACTGTTCCCGCATATGATAAATCGGATTCAGGCTAGTAACTAAAAGTAAACTGAAATAAATTTTTGGTTGGAAAACTTTTAATATTGATTTCTGTTTCTTTTATTTTAACAGTTTAACATGCAAACTATAAATACAGTTCCATGTAATTTTGTTTGGTTTCATCTTTCATTTGTGTCTTTAAATGTACAATAATATAAAAGGCTGGCGGCAGTGTTTACAATTATTTAAGCAATTAATTCCCGTATTTCAATTTAATAAAATTGTAAGTAAATGTTCGTATAAAGCTTTTAAATTTATGGTTGGAAGTATTTCTTTGTGTTTTCATTTTTTTAATGTTTGCAGGACTTGAAAGAGGAGTTTCCATTTAAATATTCATTTACTTTGTTAGTTATTGTGGTACTCCACAAGACTTCTTCATGTAACAAAACAGCATTCATTCTTTAATTGACAACTCAATGATATTGCAGCGCTATGGAGTATGTATTGTGTTTTTTTTTTTTAATTGAAAGATAACATCTTACTGATAAGGATATTAAGTTTATTTTTCACAAATTGGTTATATTTAAATCTTATGTCATTTCAGGTCACCACGGTAACGAATCAAACGAATTTGTTTAAACTAAAGAAGAAATAAACAAGTGGGCCTTATTTTGGATACAAATGTGCCTTGAATCTTAAATATATATATAATGCAGCCCAATCTGTATTTAATTTTGTTGGGTGAGCCACTAAAATTCTAAATATATTAACCAAAAATAATTGAATTGTTCCTTATCACCAATAATACTCGTAATTTGCTCTTTTAAACATATTTTAAGAGCAACATGTTTTGTTTGATAAAAACCAATATGGTTTTTTGTCGCAAACATATTTTTGTTTTTATTTACCATGATAAAATCGGGTGTTGCAATTTCTTATGAACGACTGATTCAACCATATTATGGTTGCCGTATGTTCAATAATCATATAAAAAAATACATTTTCCCTGCGTTTCAATTCAAATTTTATAAGAATTTTTTGTAGAGTGGAGATTGTAGCCATTAATGTTTTTAAATAAAGGATACGCCTCGAAAAATATCTGATAACCAAAATGCATATTTTCTCCGAAAAAAGCGTATATATCGGGTGATTTGGATGATTTATAATGTAACAAAAACACATAAATTGGAAAGTAAACTTAATATTTTTATTATCGGCTAAAAGAACAATCTATGCACGCAGAGAAAAAATTTGTTTAAAAATGGTCACCTCCAACAAAACTATTCTTAAAGAAAATGTTTAAGCATATTATGTTTATTAATTAATTCATTTATTAATGATGTGCTAATAATCCCAATTTATGATAAAAAACACTGAAATTTATTGTTGTGGGAAAGCTAGTTTCTATGCGCATTTCGCTGGTTGCTTAGTCCAGCTCGTCAGGAAACTTTTTCCAAATACTTTAGAAAAGCTAAAAATATTATACAAGTAAGACCATAAAGTGAATAAGAATTTTAAACACTCAGCTCTTACTCAGCTCTTTGTTGAAGCTTTGATATTGTTACAAGTAAGAGCTGAGCGTTTAAAATTCTTATTCACTTTATGGTCTTACTTGTATAATATTTTTAGCTTTTCTAAAGTATTTGGAAAAAGTTTCCTGACGAGCTGGCCTAAGCAACCAGCGAAATGCGCATAGAAACTAGCTTTCCCACAACAATAAATTTCAGTGTTTTTTATCATAAATTGGGATTATTAGCACATCATTAATAAATGAATTAATTAATAAATATTTCATTCCCGAAAATAATTTTTGATAATAAATTTGCATGTGCCCGGCAAATAAAAAACTGAAATGGCAAGCTGCTTTATTTAGCAACTTGTTTGTTTTTTAATTTTATTTTTTTCTATCCTCTTACAACTACAATTCGTGTTGGAAAAAACCCAGCCAATTGTAGTGGAATGTAAGAAAAAAAAAAAAAAAAATTCACTATTTATTGTTGTGTCTTTGTTGAAGCTTTGATATTGTTACAAGTAAGAGCTGAGTGTTTAAAATTCTTATTCACTTTATGGTCTTACTTGTATAATATTTTTAGCTTTTCTAAAGTATTTGGAAAAAGTTTCCTGACGAGCTGGCCTAAGCAACCAGCGAAATGCGCATAGAAACTAGCTTTCCCACAACAATAAATTTCAGTGTTTTTTATCATAAATTGGGATTATTAGCACATCATTAAATTATATTATGTTTAATTTAATCATACTTTTGTCACCGACAAACATATTATTGTTAAATTTGTCCTTCATCAAGAAGCCACAACCATATTATGGATGTCTTTAAACATGTGTTGGTTAAATATGACAATAATTTGTTTTTAAAATAAACAATAGTATTTTCCTCTTTTCCAAAATCAACATGTTGTGGTTGAAAACCAACCATGCTATTATAAGTGTTAAGCATATTTTAGTAATTATTAACCAAAACATTTTTGGAGGCAACCATAATTTGGTTGTGGCTTCTTGATGGAGGACAAATTTAACAATAATATGTTTGTAGGTGACAAAAGTATGATTAAATTAAACATAATATGTTTAAAATTTTTCTTTTAAGATAGTTTTGTTGGAGGTGACCATATATAAACAGGTTTTATCTCTGGGTGTGGCATTTACTGCTTGTAAATAATATCATGTAAATGTTGGCCATGACTACGTCTGAGGTGGTCCATTCGGAAGGTCCAATTTTGGGCGACACATTCTAGCTTAGCGACTGGTATCTCGCGAATAACACGTGTAATGTTGGATTCCAAAGCTCCAATCGTAGCTGGCTTATTCCTGCAGCCCTCAGATTTTCAATACAAATAGAGAAAATAGTCTAAAGGTGTGATATAGCACGATCTAGGTAGCCAATTTTCCGTAGAAAAACATAAAATTAAGTGCTCACCAAAATGATTTCTCAGCAATGTCATTGTTTCCCGCCTTGAAATTCAGGAAGCAAATAGTCCGTTTACATGGTACGATAACGGTTACCATTGACGGTAACATTCAGATTATCCTCATTTTTGTAGATATATGGGCGAATGATTCCACCAGCCCATAAGCCATGTAATGGTAGCTCTTACCTGCGGAAAATTTGTGTAAATTGCTCTTATAGCAATTATCCCGTGATAAGTGAACAAAATTTTATAATTAAAAGGAACGAATTGTGATAGGTGCAAACAAGACATATCACTTAACTGGTGAAAATGTGCTTAGAGTGTAGTTGGTCCAGAGGAATGGTAATCGCCACAAAACTATTCTAGTTCTGTTACTTTATATGTAGGGGATCTATCATATTGACATGGTTCATTTGCGACAATATCTGCGACAGGCATTATTTTAACCGAAATTGGATCTTCATTAAGGTTATATCAGTGACCTGTTACAAAGTGTCAAAAAGTTGCCAATTAGCCCCACGTATGACATCGCCATGTTAAAGTGACTTGTCACGTGACAAGTTAACTGTTAGTTCCCTTTTCCCTAGGGTTGTTACTCTTTGCTCTTTGTTGCTCATCAGCCCAAATACGGCAATTTTGCAAATAGTGTTAGTAATGGTAGAGTCAGTAGGTTGATTATGCGGACCGTAAGTTCCTCAAATCGCACGCAAACCATTTCTCACAGAACGCTGATTTTCGTAATACAGCTGAACAATTTGAAGAACAATTTTGGTGTGAGTCCTTCCACCAAATGACAAAGCAGTTTGATAAATATGAGTCATGCGTGTTCTGTAAAAAATCATTTTGAAAATCAAACCTCGCGATGAATCACACTTTATATATATACTCATATTTATTTAGAGTTTGTAACAAACGCCTCTTTTTTAAAAAAAATTAATTTTATCCTGGCAACACAACTGGGAGGAATGATGAATTATTGCCCATAATATTGGTCATAAAAAAAAATTAATAATAATAATAATAATAATAAACATATTTATGTAAATACTAGGGTAACCCTGCCCGCGTTGCAGGACAATACAATAACATACGTTTACGTCTTTGTATTAAAAAATAAATTTTATAGAAAGAATAGACATTTTCCTGAAAAAGAAGTGCAAAATAATATAAATTTTGTAATAATAAATTACAAATATTTTTGAATAACGCTGATCAACTTCTTCATCTCCATTTCCCATGAAATAAATTTGTAGAAAGCGATACTCTTGGTTATCGAATGGCAATAATGCACCAATTTTATGGTACACCTGACCCTGAATCTTTAATTAATATTCCACAAATTGGTTAGAATTTTCGTATAAATGAAAACATATATTAATATCTAAATTGAAAACCACAAATCAATAATTAAAAAATGACAATGCTCGCACTGTAAACTTAAATGACAATCAATAAACACACAGAAATTAAATAAGTCAAATGACGCGAGCAAGCAGAGCCTTATACCGACAAAATGTAATTCTCATAAGGGAAAAAATAGATTTTATATAGAGAAAACACACCATCATAGAAGTGCTCGTATAACCAGGGCTACCGTTAGGAATTTTTGAAAAGTCGCACAAAAGGTCGTTTCATAAAAATAAAGTCGCACAAAAAAGTCGTTTCAGAAAATAAAAGTCGAACATCTTTTTTTAACGTTTTTTTAATAATAAAAAGCATAGCGAAACAAAAAAAATTAAACAAACCAGTCAGTTTCACTCTTTTATTATCAGAAGCCTCTTTTGCATAAGAGTTTTCATGATATCGCTTAAAAGTCTCGCAACCTGGGCAAACTGTATATTTTTACACTCTCGCAAATGAACTGTCAAAATTTGTATGAGAATTCAATAGCACAAACTTCGTAACTTTGCCTAACAATTGCGCTTATCAATTGTGCATTTATACAAACAGATTTTTTTTATGATTACCGTCGTTTTCAACGAAAAATTGAACAATTAAAACAACAAATTCTTGGACTAATCTGAGCAATTTAGTCTTTTGGCTTTATCTAGTTATTTTTAAGCATGCATTTAATTTTTAGACACAAATTTCAAGTTTCTTATTTTTAGATTGGCGTTTTTTAAATATTAACATTAATTGTAAAAAGTTACACAATAGTTAAAAAGGCGATTCTTGGAATAAGTCTCGCATGTTTGTCCATGAAACCCCCTATTATTTCCATGTCTCTGAAGATGATTGTTTTGGTTCACTAAAAGCTGTTTACAAACACTGCAAAAAGGCCGCTTTGACTCCATGTCTGGCTTAAGCCCAGTCTCTTGAATACCTGCAGCGATGTTAACGTTATCCGTCTCAGACTCCGTGGTTTTATCTGCCTCTGAACGCGTATTTCTAGCTCCAATTTCCTTTCTTTTTAACAAGAAATCCTTTTTTAAAGAAAAAAATTAATTTTATTTTTTAAGTTAAAGCAAAATATTCTCATGTTCGTACATGCCTGTCCATGTTTTACGAAAACTTCATCTTTCATTGACGTGGTGGCTAAAAATTATTTTGTAAAATAAACACTGCAATTTTTTTAAAAGCCTTTTTGCTAAAACGTTATTTTGAAACTTTTACTGAAAATTTGTGAAGAATTTGTTAAACACATGAAAAGGTTGCAAAATAGTGATAAAAGTGTTGTCAAATGAACAAAAATCTGTGAATTGGTTTAAAATTTTAACAATTTTTTTTAACGATTTATTACAAGTTAGATGCTTTACAAAAAAGGGTAAAAAGTCGCAACAAAATTTAATAAGTCGCAAAAGTCGGTGATAAAAAAAAGTCTCACAAAAAGTCGCAGACCACTTAAAAAGGGTCAAATTGCGACATTAGTCGGGCAAACGGTAACGCTGCGTATAACGCATATTCGTAGAAATTTTTCGATGGTTTTTTTATAAACCATCAGTGAAAGTAGACCTTTCCAACGCATGTACTCGTTTGAAAATCGGTTGAGTGGTTCTCGAGTTATAAAATGACGAACATAGGACAACTTATTTTTATATAAGATAAATAGGAAAATATCCGCAATCCTGGGGTCAGCTAGATTCGCCAGAGACGGTGAACTCTGCAACCATGTTTGATCTAAGTTTTTAAGAGTTTTAGTAAATAAAATTATTTTTATTTATGTTTTATAGCATTTAAGATAAATATGCAATATACAGAGTTACCAATAAAAATTGTTTTTGTTAATGTTGATTCTTTATATCCACACCACAACGACTCAGAATCAGTGATCCTGAGTCGAAGCTGACACATTCGTCATTCCGGCAGGCTTGTTGTCTCTCCATGTACCCTTGTGGCCAATGTTGAAGATAATTTGATGCAATTTTGTGTAGAAGGACCTATTGTAAATGGTGAGAGTCGCATGGACCCTATACAAGCTACATTCCGGAATAGTCATTGTGCCCCTAAGTGATCTTATTATGTTGGTATTTAGATTAAACTCGGTTGAAACAAATTTTATTGCAATCAAAATCAGCCTAGCAAGTTTTGTTGGAATCGGTCCATATTTGGTCATAGCTCCCAGACAAATACTACTCCAGAAATTAGCTTCTAAAGCCACAACTTGCTTATAAATGTTGACATTGATATAAAAATTTAGAGCAATGAGTTTAAGGATAGCTACGATGCCATGATGAAATGTTAAGCTGGTAAATTAACAATAAGTCTCATATAAACCCACTTCCGTAAACCCCTTAAAGACAAACAAATCTTACATAGATAAATATATCTAACTTATATTCCGCACAAAAAGATTTTACATGAATCTTAACCCCATAAAATAATATTGTTTTAGCGGGTACATGATTGCCCATGGGTATCAAATAGTGTGCCCTATCGAAAATTTACTTTTAGGTACTGTCGTATAGGGTATCATATGGTAGTGCTTGACTGACAATACTTTCTTACTTGTTGATTTCGCCATTATTTTACTTCATACGAAGAATTTATACACTGAATATTTACCGACGAATTCGCCGTATTGGACAAAATTGGTCGTTCATCCTAGCACTAATACATATACAATTCAAAACTTATATAATTTAGAGAAATCATTTTTTTTCCTTTTGGTAGCTAACCGAATGTTTTTAAATTAAATGGAATTTTTTATTAAATATACTTATATTAGATATTCATTTAAAACAAATTTCGAATTTGTAACATAGCATTTAAAAATATTTATACACAACAATTAGTTTTATTGCTTAGTGGTGATTGATGTACAAAAAGGATAAATTTATCAAAGAATATTTAAATTGAACGAGTAAATATTTATTTAGCTTAAAAACATTCTTTAAAAAAAGATAATACTGAAACAAAATTGAAATAAACAAAATAAAATGAAATTGTTTAAGAAACTAAATTGTAATATTTAATGATATTTTAATTGCTGTTTTTTACCTCATCGTTTATACTTCTTCAAATAATCGTGCCACAACAAGCCTTTCATGTGTTTTCCATACAAAACTTTGTTGGTTTTTCAGTTTTGTTGGTATTTAATATATCGCACTTGATCCACAAGAGGGTATTAACTCAAAATTTTTTTTTCCAGTTTTTGGAAAAAATCTGCATGGTATATTTACTTCTGCTGCTGCAAAAAATATCATATTATTTGTCTTCTTTTAATAGGGTATATATAAGTTTGTCCTTCCATTTTTAACTTCCCCAATGTTGATCCTAGACCCTATAAAGTATACACTGACAATATTATTACAGTAACGGTAGGTTATTCAAGAAGTATTCCGTTCAATAATTTTTAAATAAATAAACATTTAAAATTCCAAGCAAATTTATTTATAACTGATTTATTCAAAAATTTAAATGCACATTAATACGGATTTTCGGTTGCATTTAATATTGTCTGTTGATTAAGTAAAAGTATTCAGTATGTAAAATTAAATTAAAAATGAAATTTAAAACAACTATAGATTTACTTAAAGCCCGATCTACTTATTTTGCATTTAATTTTAACAAAAAGTTCATTTAATTTTTACTGTCAAAATTTCAACCGCGAATTTCATAAACAAATTAACCACAAATGAATTTTCAGTTATTTTGTATAATTTAACTATCAAAAAATTAATTTTTAGTTATCTATTTATAGATCTCTAGCAAAAACTAAAAGTAAAAAACGATTTGCTTGTTTTGTGTAGAAAATTCCTATATTCTATTTGTTAAAATTATTTAGTTAAGTACATACAATTTTTAAAGAAAACGATTGCGAATACCATATCGGTCATGCTGATAGAGTCTTATAATTGAAAGTTCTTCTATAAACAAAGTGATCAGTACAACAAAAGTAAAACAAACATTATAACAGGCACTGTTGCCAATTTAGCTGTTTTCTCGTCAAATCTAGTGATTTTTTGTCAAACTTAGCGGAAAAAATGGTGCTTTAGCTATTAGCTTTGTTCGCTTTTAATAAATTTTTTTAAACTTTTGTGAAAAAGTTGCTTTGATATAAACAAAAGGACCTAATAAACAACACAATCTGATGCACAAACATATAAAAAAGTATAAATCGTGAGTTCACAATGGAAGTAGCCATTTCGTTTTCCATATATGTCATATCTTTCCAAGGTGTTTCATATAAATTACTTTTATGTCAAGTACAAAAATGTCTGCCCAGACCAAATTTTTGTTTTGCTTGCAATATTTTTCGAATATAACAAAAAATCGAAAAAAGAGGGACGTGCATTCTATAACTGATATGTGCCGAATTCGATTGGAGTAAACAAGCGGGGTGAAACTCGATTTTTATGTAAAAGTTTTTAAAATTACCCTCTTAGTCTGGCTAGATTTTGCTTGCAATATCTTTCAAATAGGACAACATATAAAAAAAAAACAAAAAAGTGAATTCTATAAATGATATGTTCTGAATCTAATGAATCAAGTTTGAATCAATTCAGAAAACTACGGCCCACTATGCGCTTAGTTCAATTTCACTACAAAAACCAAACGCAAAACTCGTTTCATCTGTGGTAGATGCGAAAAAGCAACTTGAGAAATTAAAGACTAAATTTTCGATGACTTGCATGTAGAATAAAATAATTAAAAATAAAATTATATAACAAATTCGTATAATCTAATATAATAAGCATACGTTCAATAAAAAATGTATTTATTTAGTTTTTATTTAATTAGGGGTTTTTTTTTTAGCTATTCCGATTGTGGTCTGGCCAGAACAAGAGGAGAGCTTAGTGATAAAGAGTTACCGATAATCCTAGGGTTAAAGAGCTGAAAACTTTTTTACTACTTTCTTCTACTACAGCACAAATTTGTATTAAGTTCTCAATGACGATTATGATAATTTTAAATAAAATTTAGCATAACTTCGTCAACGAAATCCTAGCAAATCTTTTTTTTTATTGATTACTTTAGACTTATTTGAAATTTTTATTAAAATTTGATCTCAGCAAGGCCTATAGCTAAGCTATATTATTTTAGTTTTTATTTACCTATGTATGTATGTTTGTATATATGATTGTATGTTCTACATGCTTCCTGAACTTTGTTCTTAAAAATAGCATTTGATGATGCATTAGCAAATCGTTTCATTGATAAATGTATAAAACTCAACATAAGTTACTGATTTAATTTGCAAAAAGGCGATTTGTCGCTAAATTTTTTAATATATCGAAAAAGTTATTTTATCGCTAAATTTTTTAATAAGTTAAAAATTTAGTTTTTTTCTAGCTATTTTTCATTCTGTTTTAGCGATATTCTTTGGAAATCCGTTGGGAACAATGATAACAGGGCAAGTGAATAAAAATAAATTTTCTCTATCTCTCTCTCTCTCTCTCATTAGAAAAACAAGCGCACAGGTGTCTGGTATTTTTTAGAAATTCAAGTAAACCTGTATTATTATGCATTACATAAAATAACTGAATATTCATTTGTTTTTACGGAATTCGCCGTTGAATTTTTTTACAGTAAAAAATAAATGAACTTTTCGTTAAAAATAAATGAAAAATAAGTAGACCGGTTTTTAACTGAACATTCATTTATTTTATCTTATAATTTTAGTTAATATTACGTACTAAATATTGTGAGTGTTTGTATATATTCTGGATCCTTATGAGAAGAGAAGTTCAAATCCGGTTGACCGTCGGTCCGTCCGTGTGTTGAAATTGGTTTTCCGAAGATCCTAGAGATGATGGGGATGATTGGTTGGCATATATTAATGTCAGAAATGCTCATTTAAATTTTGTTTTGAAATTCAGCCAGATCAGTCCATAAATGAAGGAGATATGAGCAAAAAAAACAACGACTACCTCTTTCTTTCCCCACAAATCATTTTTTTTTTTTGTTCTTTTATTTTTTTTCTGCATAACTGGAGAACGCCAACTACCAAATCTTCCCAATTACATACATCTTGGTTATCAATACACAACCTCTCGGGATTGGAGAAGTTTGCGGGGAGCTTCCCATACAAAGACATTATAAATTTCTCTATATTTGGCGAATGAAAAGAGCTAACGATTTCAAATTGGGCACAAGCAGCTCGATTATCAATACACATCATCTCACAAAATGTGGGCGGGATTGGAAAAGTGGGCGTGAAATATTTTTCTTTTATATCTCAAGAACGATAAGCGAAAAATTGTGAAAATTTGGTCACATAACTGGGTTATTAATACACAACCTCTCTAAAATGGGCTTGATTGCAAATGTGGACGCGGCATCTACTGTACAAAGGCTTTACAAATTTTATTATACGAGTATATACAGAACGGCAAGAGCAAAATTTTAATAAGGTACAAGCATCTTGTTTATCAATACTCAACATCCGACAATATGTGGCCGGGATTGGAGATGTGGCCGTGGCACAAATAAGATTTATTTATATCTTACGAACGATATTAATATAATTTTCTGTTGTTATCGATCCATGGTGGAGGGTATAAGATATCCGAAAGAATATAGCACTCTTACCTGTTGGTAATGAAACGGTTGGTTTACAAATTTTTTCTTTTGCCTTTAATGTGCAATAAAAATTATTTTGGTTCTACTGAAAAGTTCCAAATGTTGAGTTAATACCCTCTTGATAATCAAGTGAGATAAAAAACAGAAAATATGAAATAGGAAACAAAAAGAAAAAATCTTTTTATTTGCTTGATTTTTGTTTAATTGTTTATTTAATATTTACCACAAAATATTGTTGATTTACTCATTTCAGTATTTTCAATCAACATTTGTAGCAAAAAAAAAAAACAGAGTGGAAGGAAAAAAAGCTTCACAAGATCAAAGAATTTACACTCGCACACAAACAAAATTGTGGAAAAACAAATGTACACAAATGAAATGATGATGATGATACATTTTGATTAAACAAACATTTATATAACATTTCTGTTGCATTTTCATCCATTTTCCTATAATATAATAATAGCAACAACAAAAAACAACAACATTTTTATAGCTGTTGGGAAAATTTGAAAAACCAAAAAAAAAAACAAAAAATAAAACAAAATAATTGATAAACAATTTGATGTTTGCTTAGAGTACACTAGTATTTGTATTGCATGAGTAGTGATGGAGTGTGTGTTTGTGTTGACGTAAAAACCTCGTTTGTTGGCCAATTTAAAGGGGTGGAAAGAATGTCATTGAAAATTATTCAAAAACATCTTGGGAACACTAGAATTAAATAGAGGGTACACTAATAATATTAGAAAATTTCGGACAGTGGTACGAAATAATGAAAATTGTTTTAAGGACAAAATTAAAAAAAAAAAAATTTGGAATATGTTATAAGGAATATTACATAATTTTTTGAGCAAGATATGATGATGAAACCTTCACCACTTTGGCATATAATACGCGTTTAGATTTATGATAAAATTATGCAAAAAAAAGTAATGCAGATAGGGAAAAAGAAGAGGAAGAAAATGACAATGAGGATGAAAAAAAGCGTTCTATGAAATCGATAACTTTTTTCCAAGGCAGTTATCGATTGATAAACCTCTTTTTGAATACTGGGAAGCAAAAAACATATGCTATCCTTACTTGTATAAATTGGCAAAAAACTCTGCAACCCAAGTAGGCGTGGAAAGAGCATTCTCTGCTCTTAAGTTGGTATTGAGCGACCTGCGATCAAATCTTTCAACAGAAAATTTGGAAAAAATTATGTTTGTTAAATTAAACAAACCAAAAAGAGAGTCTGTTAAAAAAGAAAAAAATAAACAAATGAATTTTAATAAGGACAAAAAACTAAATCTCTTCAAAAGACTTTCATTTAATGAAGGCGAAATGAGTTTTATTTTAGACGAAAAAAAAACTCGTAAAATTAGTTTTACTTTATACGGAAATAATAAACCTCGTAAAATGAGTTTTATTTTAGACAGAAAATATAAAACTCCGTAAATGAGTTCAATTTTAGACGGAAAAAATTGGTCTGGAACAAGGTTTCTCTAAAGTTTAATCTCGAAATTATATTAAATATGATATTAAAATATTTTTTTATTTATGCACGATTTGACTGAAATTCACAATTATTAAAAAATAAGTTTCCTGATGAAATTTTGACCCTGGGATCAAGTTAATAATAAAAGTCTCAAGATTTTATATATTATTTGGAAAATACCAGGCAGCGCACACTGGGGCCAAAAGCCCTTTTTCGGGGATTAATTCATAGCTCATCAGCTACAATGGTGAGGCAGACTAAATTTGATGGGGGTAACTCTTAGATCAAACTTTATGTAAATAATTTTGAAAATATGTTAATTTTGTTTCTACACCCAGAGAAAAAATATGTTTAAATATGGTCATCTCCAACAAAACTATTTCTTAATAAAATTGTAAACATACTATGGTTATTTTAACTATATTATTGTCATCGACAACCATATTATGGTTAAATGACTCCATCAAGAAGGCACAAACATATTATGGTTGCCTCCGAACATGTTTTGCTTAATAATAATAAAATATGTTTAACATTTATAATAGCATGGTTGATTTTCAAACATAGAAAGTTGCTCTTGGAAAAGAGGAAAATTCTATTGTTAATTTAAAAACAAATTATTGTCATATTTAACCATAACATGTTTAGCGGCAACCATAATATGACTGTGGCTTCTTGATGGATGACTAATTTAACAATAATATGGTTGTCGATGACAATAATATGGATAAATTAAACATAATATATTTAAAATTTTCTTTAAAAATAGTTTTGTTAGAGGTGACCATTTGTAAACCTATTTTTTCTCTGCGCGTAGGAACAAAATTAACATATTTTGAAAATTATTTAAATAAGAACTAATTTTTACTTAAAATATACCCGTATTACTTGTCTTTGAGTTTTTGTCTTCGTAGGATACCATTAACCTATCCACAGGTATGACCAAAAAAAAAAATAGCTTTTTTAACAGCAGCCTCAAAACTCCATTTTAAAATTTTTAAAAATTTTGTTAAACAAACTTAAGAGTTTTTGTAAACAACACATTCAGATTTGTTGAGGATATAATAGGGAATAAAAATATGAAACAATTATTTCAATACCTCCCACAGTTTTGCCGTAACTGCGATTTAAATTTTGCGATTTTCGGTAAAAACAAATTTGTTGGCAATATTTTGGCGATTGAGCCCAATTTCCTTACTGTTATGAATTTACACTAAAACTTATTCAGAATATTATAGTCCAGACAATTTTCAATATACTCTGAAAGTTTTACTAAAATTGGAAGACATAAAATCATAAAGGCCAAAAGTAAAATTTTGACATATTTGCAATTTTTAAGGGAAATGTAGCGAAATATTGTTTATTTTTGTGCCGATTTTTATGAAACTAGAAAAAAGTGTACCTTAAAGTCATATGAAGGCAAGACAGTACTAAAATTTAGTTTAACTCATAAATGCACAACTGATGAAGGGCACGGGTGCGGGGGTCTACATAAAGGTTCTGGACATCAGAAGGTCATTTAGACTCCCCGACGACTGCAGTGTATTTCAGGCGGCGGTAATGGGGGTTCTCAGGGCCGTGGAATTGGTAGGGGCTAACATTTGGGCTCTTAGGGCCTTGATGGGCTGTTATGTGATCTCCAGGCTAGTGAACAATTGCAGGAGAGATCTAGAAGAAATCTTAGGGAATTATGTTGTGAGGATCTGCTGGGTACCGGGTCACTGCAACATCACCGTCAACGAGATAGCTGATGAGATGGCGAGACTGGGCTCGGAAATGGAGGATCCTGACAGTTTTCAGTTGGTCAGGCCTCCAATGGGCTTCTACTTTGGGAGAATTAGGGAATGGGACCTAAGCGGGACTAATCGGGTTTGGCAGAGCCGAACGGACTACCGAGTATCGCGCACGCTGTGGCCGATGCTTAGTAGATCCTGCGTCAGGACCATGATAGGTATTATCACGTACCACTGTATGATAGGCAGAATGGCGGTGAAAATGGGGTCTGGTTTATCAGATGTATGTAGGTTGTGCGAGGGCCCAGAGGAGTTGAAGACAGTTGAGCACTTTCTGTGCCACTGTCCCAGGCTACAAAACAGCAAGCTGAGATGGCTGGGTAGCAAATTTCTGCACGAATTGGGGGATTTCTCGGGCTGCGGGCTTGAGAATTTGACGGAATTCGTAATGGGAATGACCTGGCTGCGCGGCAGGAGGCTCTGAACTGGGAACATGGAGGGCAGTTTTCCTCTTTGGTAGGGTTGGTTTTGCTTGTTCTGTCCAATTTTTTATCTTCCACCATCTTGCTTTCCTGTGCTTTCACTATTTACTTCTCCTACTTTTTCACACTAGATTTCATTCACTAATTAATGGACCATATTGGTCGCTGGATAAGGGTGTGAAGCGCACCAGCTTTCTAACCCAGCCTAACCGAAATGCACTTGGGTTCAAAATTTGAATGATTTTAAATATATCTAATTAGATGAATAATGAAGGTAAATTAAATTTGTGTTGTATATAAAAAAAGAAACTTAAGTGTTGCTTAACATGGGACCCATTTGATGATTTTTGCTGCAAAAAAAAAATTTTTTTGAGTCGAATTTAATCTTAATACTAACATAATACGATAATTTATTGGTAACACGACTATTCCGGAAAGAAGTTTGTGGGGGGAACATGTAAAATTGTGAACCGATTCTCACCATTTTCAATGGACTTCGTCCTTACCACAATTAAGATGATCTTCAAAATTGCGACCTGTACTTTGCTTAAAAGGTTTCATGGACAGACAACCAGCCACCCGGACGGAAGGACAAAAGGTGGATCTTCGATCTTTTTATGTATTCGACACATCCGCACAAATGCATAATATCCTCTACACTATTGTAGTGTAGGTATGATACATTTGATTCTTGATTCAAATTCTTTTTATTTAATTTTTTTTTTTTTTTTTTTTTGGTAAAATTTTATTTTTGTACGGTACACGTTTTTGGCATCCTGGGAATAATAGATCTTTTTATTGTTATTTTGAAAACAAAATTTTGGTAATACCTTATCAGACTAAAAGTTTTTTACCTTTATTCCCATAAAGAATACACTTTAAGCCTGAAGTTATTTTCTTCTTAGTTGTATAATTTTGTTTTGATTAAAAACAATAGAGATAATCCTTAGAAATACTTTATGTTCCTTTCGATGACCACATGCCATGTTTATCTAAAGCTCCGGGCAACAAAATTTAGAATTATATTAGGATATATTCGAATATTAAATTTCAAATACCCTTTCCAATATAGATACGGAATGTCTTTTTTCAGCTCGATATGAAGTTTATTGTTTTTTTGTAGCAAATTCCCTTTATGCTTTACTACTGATTCTTTGCCTTATTATTTTATTATGATCCCTTGTTTAATAAGTCGACAGAGAACTGATATGAGTAAATGAATGAATTGAATTCATTGAAAATATCTTGTGTTCAATGGTAGATAAATCGTAAATGCATCATGCTGCGCTTAAATGTAGAACACAATACTATGTACGATAATTATATGGTCCATTGCGTATCAAGCGCATTGTATCAGTAAGGATTATTAATATGTATTTTACTCTCTGTAGCATAGTAGTAATGAAGAAAAGACGTGTGTGGGGGCGAGAGAGGTGGAAAACCCAAAATACTTGTCAGTAGTCCACATATAAAACCATCAAAAGGTATTTGGCTATTGTGCTTTTAAATCACTATCAATCAGATGTTATTAAAATCACTAATAGTAACCAGGTTCGTAGGAAGGCAATAGAAGAGCCTTTGATAAAAACAAAAAGCCTAACTAAGAGGTAACCAATTCTTTGGTTTTTTCGAGCAGCAAATGTGGCTTATTTGGTTTTAAGGCCTTTCTTTTTTATAGAAAAGGTTTTGCTTCTTTTTCGATATGGTTTATCATTTATTTTCTTCTTTTAATTGAAATTTGCAATGACTGCAGTTTTTGATTAGATTTCTTTGTTAAAAGCATAATAAAGTTTCTTATCTTGGAATATTTATCTAAAGAGATTTATTTAGTTATTTTATTAGGTTTAAATGATGTCGCTTGATTGAATTTATAATATATTTTCTTAAATTTATTAGCTTCATGCACAAAATTAATAATACATTTACTTATTATCAGGGGGAACGGCTTAATTTTATTGAAAATAATTAGCAGAAGCAATGAAATTAAAGCAAATTTGAGATACAAATAAATATGCTCGTTTATTTGAATAGTGGCATAACTCAAAAAACACAATTTTTTAACTAACTATGCATAAACAATTCTTTCTGAATTCTTGGCTATTTACCGCTTGTGATGAAAAAAAAGCGTCGTTATACTACTTGTAATTACGCCTCTTTTTATACCCACATCACAATAGTGGAGATGGTATTATGCCTTTATGCTGAGGTATGTAACATTTAAAAATATTAGTCGTAGATACACCTTTTAGTAACCGATTTAGATTTGAAGTAAATTTCACTTGTTTTTTAGGTTTTTTTTTATTTCTTTAGTTTTTTGTTTATAAAAAGAACTGATTTAAATAAAATGGAAATTTTATTTTATTTACAATGATATATTACTAATGCAAATAAAATAAAATTTCAAAATTGTAGGGATTTTTGTAGGGACAATGTTTTCGCGTAGAGAAAAAATATGGAGTTTTTTCGGGCTTCGTAGGGACTTAAAAAAAAGTATTTGACTTCACTGTATACAGAAATCTATATTGTCATTGCAGGGAAGGTTCCACGCCGCCTTCTCCAAACCTGCCCATTATTTTAGAGGGGTTGCGTAATGATAACCCAGCTTAGTCCCTTAAGATGTAAGAAAATATATTTTGTGCCACGTCCACTTCGCCAATCCAGCCGACGCTTTGTCGTATGTTGTGAATTGATAGCCGGGTACCTGATTTGGAAACTTTGGCTCTGGCCGTTCTCCAGATATACACAAAACAACAACAACAACAAGGAGTTAATGGGTAAAATTAGAGGAATGCATGGCTTTTACTCTTATCTCAGCCAATTGTGAACCGATGAGGCTGAATTAAAATAGCAAACAATTTCGGACTATACTTGACATTCCTATAAAACAACCTAGTTCTCAGCATATATGTGGGGTCTTCGTAAAACCACTTCAACGGCCAGGCATATAACGTTAAATCAACTTCGCTACTCACAAGGACCCAGTAGCCCGTTTCTGTATTTCTCGCATCGTAAAATTTCCCGCATGAAACAAGTGAATTATGACAAAAACAGTGCAATATGAAACAAAAAATAATTTTTCTCACATAAGTGTTTCTGTACTTTTTTTTTGCGAGAATTATCTGTCATTTAAATAATTTTCCAGCAATTATTGGAAGGATGTGAGAACAAGTGTTTCTGTAACAATATTTTGCAAAAAGTTTCTCACAAGAACTGTCAAAATAAGTCATATTTAAAATTGATGAGAGAAAAAAAAATTTAAAAAAATGGAGCCCAAATTATGTATGTATGTACACAAGAATGTGTATTATTTTATTTTATTTTAAAAGAAAGAATTTAAATGATGAAAATAAGTATATAAAACACAATTGTTATATTTTGTTATTAAAATTTTTTTAGCCCTTCATTGTTTGTTTTATGCAGGGCTGCCAGATAAATTTGTGAAAAAAACCTCAATATCCTAAGAAAAACTAAAAAAATCGTCTATTTTTTTCGGAAAATTTAAAATAAATTTTGACGAATTCTGTTCGATTTTTATCATATAATCACAAATTTTTATCATATAAGCACATAATCAAAAAAAAAAAAAAAAAAAAACATTAAGTTCATGGGTAAAATACATATTTTATACATACATAAGCTTGAGGTCTATTTAAATAAAATTATTTATTTTCTTTTCCTTTATCCGATAAGAGTTTAAAATTTCAGATTGTTATTTTTCCCTGCAGAAATCACACAAAGGAGTGACAAAATATCATATTGAAATAAAATAAACACTTTTGGACAAAGTAAAAGGCAATAATTTCCTAAAGTGCATTGACTGAAAAATGGGGTAATAGCTTAATCTTTTGATCACACAAACAAATGTATTAAATAATCCAAGCAAATAAAAATTAAACAGTTTCCGTTCGAAATTTTGCTTTTGCCGATACATTTTTTAATCTGCCTTGTTTTTAAAGATATCGGTTTTCTGTGGTGCCTAATACACAAACATATAAAACTATTTAAAATTGTTTTATTGCAAAAACTGAATCGTCACTAGAAAAAAATCAGCAAATTTTCACTTTGCCAATTTTGGAAGAAAAAAAATCGTCAAAATGTCGATAAATCTTTAAATCTGGCAGCCTTATTTTTGTTATATATATTTCTTTCGTTGACGTTTCGCTTGCATTTGACACTTAATTACTGGAAGTATTACAGTTAAAACAGAATCTGTGTTGTCTGTTCTCGCATTTAAATACAGAAACACTTTTTTCTCACAAATCGAGAAACGATGAAATTTTTTGTTTCACACTTAATATGAGAAAATTTGCGATGCGAGAAATACAGAAACGAGCTACAGGATATGTATACGTTATAGGGCCTAGGACAATAAAATATACATAAACAATAAAATTATGAATGGTAAACACATTATTATCAACAATGCCGTGTTTGGAGGAAACTTTAATCGCAACCATGGCTTCTTGATTTAATGCTTATTTAACCATAATATGGTTGCCGGTGTCAGGTAAGATTTTTGCCTTAGGTCTTTTCCTTTAAGTAAGTTATGGTCGCTATTTGGGCCACGAGTGGGTTATGTATAAAAAAAATAATTTGTAAGTCAAGATGTCATATGCTAAAAATTTTAAAAATCCTCGTCTTGACTTAAAATAATTTTTTTTATACATAACCAACTCGCATCCCAAATTGCGACCATAACTAACTTAAAGGAAACCCCTATGCTTTCTTTTGAGCAAAAAAATCCCTTTTCAAAAGAAATAAAAAATAAGTTTTAAATTTAAAAAAAAAAAAAAATTAAAATATTTAAAAAAACAAAAAAAAATTATTTAAGGACTTATGTGATTAAGATTAAATTTTTTAGATTATTTATCTTTTTGTTTTTATTATTATTATTTTATATTAATTTTATTATTATTACAAATAATAAAAAAAATTTAATTTGTCAACATCTCTATAGAAAAAAAGGGATTTTATTCCTGGGATTAACATATTGTGGGTATTACAGTATCGAGGGAATGAAATGCTAGTTCGGTATGTTATATACCGTCGGAAAGGTTAATTTGTCTAGTTTCTCAGCATAAGTTTTATTTTTAAGATTTTAGAAACACTTACACATAAAAAGGAAAAAATTCAAAATAGTGCATATGCTAAAAATTGAAAAACCCTCCTCTTGAGTTAGAAATAATTTTTTTTTATACATAACCCACTCGTATCCCAAATAGCGACCATAACTAACTTAAAGGAAAAGACCTAAGCTTTATTTTGAGCAAAAAAATAGCCTTTAAATTTAAAAAAAAAAATTTTAAAAATATATAAAAAAAAAACAAAAAAAATATTTTTCGAAAGCTTGAAGAAATAGCTATCTAATTTGTTTTGGGCAAATTTTGCTAACACCAATAGATTATAAGTTACATGGATGAGAAGAACACCGGTTTGGCCAAAATGTCAAATTTTGAACCCCTCTAACTCAGAAACTTTTTCATCGATCTTGTGAAAATTTGTGTCTAAGCTACTATCCAATAAGACTTACCTTGGTGCAAATTGCATCCAAATCGGAAGACATCGATTTCAAAAGTTGGGTCACTTGACATGAAATCCCCCATATGTTTAAAAAAATATTTTTTCATACAAACACAGAAGGTGCCCTATCAATCTATTAACAAAATTAACCGAAACAATTAGAAGAGTTAAAATGAAAAAATAAATTGAAACAGGACTCTATGCGCTTAGAGGAATCTAGGAAAAGGACTGAGTAATTCGATATTCGATATTGGGTTGCTTTCGATTTCTCCAACATCAACAATAAGTGAAAGAATTTTTTCCAAGTCAAGTTTTATCAAAACTAAAAATTTAAACCAAATTATTTTTCTAAAACTTTATTTTTTAAGGTCTCCTTAAACTATTGAAATAACTACTTAAATAATCTTAAGGTTTATTTTTTAATTAATACATAATATATATTAATTAAAAGCTATGTATTAAATATTTACGAATTATTCTTTTGTTTGCTCGTTTTAGTTCAAGAATTGTTATGTTTGTTCTGTTGTTTTTTTTTACTAATAAACACTAAATACTCGTAATAAATAATTTATGCATTTTTATTGTGGAAATGACTTAATTTATAAAAAAAACGTTATTAATCGGTTAACCGATCAATTACAAAATTAACCGATTATTAACCGATTAAACCAAAACCTCGGTTAATTAATCGAGCGATTAACCGATTAAAGCAAAAGCCCGATTAAATGAATAACCTAGTAAGTAACAATTAATTATGAAAGAAAAAACAATGTGAGCAGTATAATAAAGACGGGATGCTGTTCAAAACAAAACGAAAGCATTGGAAATATGAGTGACAGCAAAAGCGAATCTACCCATGCACATCTATAGTTTGTAGCACTAAAAATTATATTTACTTTAAAGAAACAAAAATTTATATATAAATCAAACAAACCGTGTTTGTGCTGCTGGCTCCTCTAAATCCCTAAATTTCCTTAACCCTTTATAGTTTGATGGTACTTTCTCTGTAATCAATTCAAGAGTAAATATCCTTTTACATTCTACAAAAACCAAAATATTCATATTTTCATTCGAGTACTAAAGAGTTTTATACTTTAAACAGCAGTAAGCCCATTATTTATCCTTTGATGACCTACATACGAAGCAAGTCGATGCGTTTTATTTTACAACAAATTGGCAGAAACTTACACAATGACAGACATGAAATGAAAAGAAGTAAATTCTTGTGCATATGAAACTCTAAATAAACCTTAAATATAAAAATGTCACAAAAACTCTCAACACATTCACATACACATTATTCAAGATCTCAAATTTAGCACTGAACAAAAGCAAAGAAATCGGAGAAAAGAAACCCGAATGACATGTGTGAAGTATTGCTAGAAATCTTTAACATGACAAGGAAGTGATAGTGTCACTACAAAAAAAAAAAAAAAAAAAAAAAACAGAAAAAAAAGAATAAATAAGTACAAAGGTATTTTTGTATGAATGTGTTTGTTTGTCATTTGGTGAATGCAAGTCAGTTTTAGGATAATAAAGGCAAATTGAAGTGGAGAATGTACTGAAACAAAAGCTTAAGAAATACTTCTATTGTTCGACAATGCACTGAGGAAAACAAATTGTTGTAATATTGTTACAAAGTCTTAAATGAACTTTCTTAAATATTGGTTTTTCTGGGCGAGGTAAAGGATCGATTGGTAAATACAAATTTCTTATATCCCCATTGAGCCAAAAAATGTCAAGAAGGAAATTTATATAGAAGCTGCATAACATAATGTATAAAGTTTATAACAAAATATATCTTATTTTATTAA
Source organism: Pollenia amentaria (assembly GCA_943735925.1). Classification (NCBI taxonomy): domain Eukaryota; kingdom Metazoa; phylum Arthropoda; class Insecta; order Diptera; family Polleniidae; genus Pollenia; species Pollenia amentaria. The sequence continues at coordinate 175,904,723 of OX031007.1, read as the reverse complement.
ATAATAGGGACTTACTTTATCTTATATACAAAGAAAACTTTTTATTTATAAAGAATTATATAAGTAAGCAAATGTAGTCGGCAAATTCCTGATACCTTACACCAGTGTTACCAGTTTATCCATTTAATGGCCAGATTTAGCCATTTTCACCTTGTTTAGCCATTAAAAAATAGCTTAGCTAAAAGCCATTCTTTTAGCCATTTTCCAACTAGTTTAGGCATAAAAAATGTTTTCCGTTTTTTCTTTGAAAATATAGTTTTTATTTTCTTACTAGCTGTATGATCCAGGCGCTGCTCGGGATTTTCTAAATAAAAGTAAAAAATTAAATACTAGAGAATTTTGTTAATAACTTGACCCAAGCGCTATCTACCGGGTCAAAATTTTATCTGGAAACTTATTTTTGTTTAATAAATATATTTTGTGAATTTCAGCCAAATCATACCTCAAATTAAAAAAATTTAATATCACGACAACAGCGCCACCTATCCGAATAAGGCTAATATACATATATAGAAAAAGATTTATAAAATTGCTAAAAGTAAAATGAAAATATTTAATGATTAAAACGCATTTCATTTAAATCACAACTTTTACAAATGCTGCCAATCGCTATAAGCGATCAGTTTTCACTCCCCAAAAAAGGCAAGATCTCTTAGCGCCAAAAAACTGCATCAATGTATTGTGTGCAGGTGGCAACTTGAAATTTTTAGAAATTTCGGAATTTACTTTAAAGCTGCTCTTACTTCCATGGTCTAATTATGAAGTATTGTTTAAATTAATTTGAGAGGTATTTGGTAAACATCGTTTAAATTAATTGGAGAAATAGGTTACATTTATAAACTGTTAATCCGATTAGGTAAATATTTTCCATTAAAAGATTTTATTTGTTGTGCTTAATTCCCTATTTTTATAATTGATAAAAATACTGAATTTTATTGTTGGAGGATAAGCTGTTCACATGCTCATTTCACTGGTTGCTTAGGACAGATCATCAGGAAACGAGGGAATAAGAATAACCTACACTCAAAACGTCTTGGCAATGATATCAAAGCTTGAACAAAATACCAACAATAAAACATTGTGTTTATCTTTTCTTACATTCCCCACTACGATTAGTTTTCAACATTTTTTATTTTTCGAATTTATTCTATGAGTTAAATTTCAGTTATGTATTTTATAAAGCTTTTTTGTAATAGTTCTATCCCTAATATTCTTAGGAATTTTTAGAATGCTGACGAAGGCCGTAGCGGGCCAGAAAATGCATTACATTCTGCTGGTGTCAAATAATTGTAAATTTTTCTTCATTTTACTTCATTGCTATCCAACGGAAAGCTAAGATAAAATGTAACAAGAAGATACAAGATAATAGTCTGGTAGTGTATAAAGTCATTCCTAAAAATTTAAGGAATAGAACTATTACAAAAAAGCTTTATAAAATACATAACTGAAATTTAACTCATAGAATAAATTCGAAAAAGAAAAAATTTTGTTGCTTGTAAAAAGAAATAATTCCCAATATCTATTTTATTGTTTTCGCAAGAAATTAAAATAAAAACCATTTGCCAGTTCAGTTTTTTTATGCGCGTGCACTTGCAAAAATTTATTTTCAAAGTTGTTTTTGGGAATACAAATGTTTATTAAAAAATTTTGTTTGTTGTGCCTAATTCCCTTTTTCTAATAATTGATAAAAAAAAATACTGAAATTTATTGTTGGAGGATAAGCTGTTCCGATGCGCATTTCAGTGGTTGCTTAGGCCAGATTATCAGGAAACGTTCTCCTGAATAATTTTAGAAAAGCAAAAGTTATCAGAAAACAAGACTACAGAGGGAATGAGAATTACATACATTAAAAAAGTCTTATTTGCAACGATATCAAAACTTAAACAAAATACCAACAATAAAACAGTGAGTTTATTTTTTCTTACATTCCCCACTACAATTAGCTGAAATTCTCCCAACATTAACTGTAGTTGTAAGCGGGTTAAGAAAAAAACAAAATTAAAATCCCAACAATTAATGTTGGGAGAATTTCAACTAATTGTAGTGGGGAATGTAAGAAAAGATAAACTCACTGTTTTATTGCTGGTATTTTGTTTAAGTTTTGATATCGTTGCAAATAAGACTTTTTTAATGTATGTAATTCTCATTCCCTCTGTAGTCTTGTTTTCTGATAACTTTTGCTTTTCTAAAATTATTCAGGAGAACGTTTCCTGATGATCTGGCCTAAGCAACCTCTGAAATGCGCATAGGAACAGCTTATCCTCCAACAATAAATTTCAGTATTTTTATGAATTATAAAAAAAGGGAATTAAGCACAACAAATAAAATCTTTTAATGGAAAAAAATTATATATTCCCAAAAACAACTTTTTTGATAATGATTAGGTAAATATTTTGTGTCTCTTTCTATTATTATTTTATTTTATTTTTATTTTTGGAGAATTGGACTTAAAAGGTTGGGCTAATGTTGTCCTGATTATGATTTACCGTGATTCCTATGATATGAACAATAACGACATCGAATTCGTCGACGATTTTATTTTTTAACGGCCTAAGTTATAAAAAATAAAGCATGTCAATAAAGGGTTTATTTTTTATAACTTAGGCCCTAAATATTTAGGCCCTAATCATGTAAAACGCAGCGCAACTCCAAAGAATAATATTGAAAGCAAAAACAAAGTCAGAAATATTTTGTAATTTTGTTAAAATTTCAAACGCTGCATAGCTTGTGGCGTTGAAAATTTTAAAACGGTACATGAATTTCTGTAGAAAGCAACAACAAAATTACAAAATATTTATGACTTTGTTTTTGCTTTCAATATTATTCTTTGGAGTTGCGCTGCGTTTTACATGATTAGGGCCTTAATTTTCGTTTATTTTTAAGTTAAGTTACAAATTGATCTCAATTTACAATTACATTGTAAGAAACTTTTAGTGAATTATTTTTGTATTGTTATTAAAGTTTAATGTGTTCTTATTAAAAAAAATGTTATCCAATTTTTAGCCATTGTTTTCCGTAAATTAAGCCATTTTTGGTCACCCAGTTTTGGCAACACTATCCTACACTACAAATAAATTATGCTGGGAATACGGTCAGTTATGGACCAACGAAGGAAAACATTGTGCTCACATTTAAAATTTTTTGTGAATTTCGTTGGTTATCTCATCTGAAGAGACCAAATCCGGGGGTACATTTGAATGACGACTTGATGAAATCGCAAATCAATATGAACCAGAAATCGTCTATAGAGAAAATAGTTAAGCCAAATTTCTTTACCCTAGCTCATCCCGAGTAATTAGTAAAACAATAAAATGATTTGACTTCATATATATGTTCCACAACGATATTTTCTAATATGTCAAAAACAGTGTCTGGTATAAAATTGAGAAAATCCCTTCAGAATAGAACCAAAATTTACATTAGCTAAGTTAACATTAATAGAAATAGGGTGCGTTCGTAAATGCATCACTGCGCTGCATCAGAAAAGCAAACTTTTTTATTGCAGATAAAAAAGTAATTATAATGTTTTTTTATTGTGTGACTATTATTTTTGTGGAGTATTTGACAATTTTTTGGTCCATATCTACTTCATTGAAATATATATAAAGATTTGAAATCACTGATGCAGCACAGTGATGCATTTACGAACGTACCCATAATTCGAATGCAAAGAAAGTAGCATCATAACTGGCCATAAATTTTATGTAGTCTGCAAATTTTGTAAGTAAACCTAAAGATAAGCTTCTAATTCTAAAATTTGGCCCAGAAGCTTATAAGACTTCTTAATCCTCAATGGTTATAGAAGGTTTGCTTTGTTTAAACAAATATTTATGTAATTTGCTTAACCCTGAAAGGTAACTCTTCATTTTAGTACATTGAGGTTACTATTCGTCGAATCGACGAACTTTTTAAAAAAAATTCTAGTGGAACGATTTTTAAAGCAAAAAATCAACAAAAAAATTTTTACAAATAGAATCTGGGAATTATATCTTTAAGGAATAGCACTATTACAAAAAGCTTTATAAAATACATAACTTAAATTTAGCTCATAGAATAAATTCGAAAAAAAAATAAAAAATGTTGAAAATTTTTTTTAATTAAACATATTATTAAAAAAATAAAATAAAGCATTAAAAATAAAAGTTTTTCTTCTCTCTTAAAATTTGATACGAATTTTAACAAATTTTTGTGTTTTAAAATTTATAATTATTTTAAAACTTTCTTCATCAGCTAACGTTGTTGTAAACAAGAGCGTAATTTGAATACACATAAAAAAGTAACATAAGAAATTGTAAATGAGCTTCGTCGATTTGACAACCGGTTACCATCCAGGGTTTATTATTTTATCTCGCAGCTTTATGACTTAAGCCTCTCATACACGACATGTTTTTTATATCTGACTTGTCCACTTTTCAACTAACATGAAATTCCGCATTTTTTCTTAAAATATACCCGTATTTACTTGTATATGAGTTTTTTTTTCTTCGTAGAATACTGTTAACCTATTCGTAGAAAATAATTTTTTTAACGGCAGTTTCAAAACTCCTTTTTAAAATTTTTAAAAATTTAGTTAAACTAATTTCGGAAGTTTTTGATCATCACATTGTGAATAATTACGGATATTATATCCAATAAAATTATGAAAAAATTATGTCAAAATCTCCCATAGTTTTTCCGTACCTGTGATTTACATTTTGAGATTTTCGGCAAACCCTCATTTTTTGGCAATATTTTGGCGAATGAGCCCAATTTCCTTTCTGTAATGAATTTTAAATAAAAGTTGTTCAGAATATTAAAGTCCAAATAATTTCAACTAAACTCTAAATGTTTTACTAAAATCGGAAGACATGAACTCATATTTGGATTTTCTAATGGAAAGAAAGCGTAACATTTTATATTTCTGTTCAGAATTTTATGAAACTGGAGAAAAATTGCCCTTAAGTCATACGAAAACAAAAGAGTGCAAATATGGAGATTAACCCTTAAAGGCGCTTGGGGTTACAATGCCCCAAACTTTTAAAACTTTGAAAAATCTGTCAATGAGTATTTGTGGGGGGGAGGGGGGGGTGTGTACGGGCAACATTCCCAAATTAATTTTTTTGGAGCACTCTAATGTATATAATTGCTAATTAGTAAAGGAAACATACACATATGGATCGCTGCTGCATGTTTTGTCGCGGCACAGATTTCTGACAACATTTTTTCATAATGAAATCACTGACTGACGTCATATGGTTTGTCAGGAATTTAGAATTTTGTCAGACGCCTTTGACTTTTACAAAAGCAATGTTATAAAGGTAATACACGAAATGTTTGTATTTTGCAGTAGGAAATTTGGCAAGTCAGATGTAAAAAACATGTCGTGTACTGCAGTGTTTAGAATTCATAATAATTTTATATCTTTTTTCGTGTAACACCTTGGGACATGCAGAGTTTATTAGAAGAAACAAATGAAACAACTTAACCAAATATTTCTTAATTTCTCAAAATTTTCGCACTGTTTATCATCTTTAAACTATTTTAAAGTGTAAAATTACCAAGAAAAATTTCTATAAAAAGACACAAAATTTTAAGCAAATTGTTACTTCCTCTACGATTTCCCACCAAAGACCACACTAGTTGACTATTTAAAAGTGCATTTTTTTTTTGCTCCTTAATAACTTTATAATTTTGTTGGCTTTTTGTCTAGCCAGAAGTCGTAAAACTTCAATGGCAATGGATGATACAGTGTATTTTAATTATCGCTTTAACAACATCCAACCACCCAACAGCGATTACAAAAACAAAGTGACAAATTTAACCGAAAGGTCCCGTACACTTTCACTTCTTTTGTGGGGGTATTGGCGATGAAGAAGTCATTATTATGATCTGTTTATCATTTGCGTTTAAATATCATCATAAAAAATAATTTAGACATTTATTATCATTTCATCTATTTACGCATAAATGTTGGCGATAAAAAATGTTGACTTTCGCTGTGGTGATAAATGAATGCTGTTTTACATGATGATGATGATAATGATGATGGAAGTGCAGTTTATTTGGCTAAAGTCTGCTTAGCAATTTTGCGGATAACATAATAAAGGAAACAGCCCAATAAAGATATTCGGTTGTTTATTATTATAATAAGAATTTTAGTTTAAGTAATTTTTTTGTTTATTATATTAAACAAATTTATAAGAAATTGCTTTTTAAAAGTCTTAATATAAATTTATACTAAATATGTACATATTAGGGTATTCTTTCGATTAATTAACCGAGGTTTTGGTTTAATCAGTTAATAATCGGTTAATTTTGTTATTAATCGGTTAACCGATTAATAAAGTTTTTTAAAAATTAAGTTATTTCAATAAATAAAAATGTATAATTTATCTATTAAAAAAGAATTCATAAATCTGTGATACATATCTTTTAATTAATGCATATTTTTTATTCATTTAAACATTAACTGTGAGAACATTTTATTAGTTATTTCAATAGCTTAAGGAGATCTTTTAAAATAATCTCTTAATCAAATGATTTGATTTAAATGTTTAGGATTTAAGCGATTCTTTTCCTAAGTTTCGATAAAGTTCTTTCATTTATCGTAGATTTTGGAGAAATCAAAAGCAACCCATAAAGCAAAACATCTAATTTCTCAGTCCTTTTCCTGGATTACTCCTAACATATAAAATCGTCCATTAGGCCATTAGAGTCCCGTTTTAATTTTTTTAAATTTTTACATTTCTAATTGCTTTGTTTAATTCTGTTAAAATATTGATATAGGAAGATATGAGAAGAAACAACCCCGCGGGAAAACTCGGAAGACCTTCTTGCTTCAGGCCTTATTGAAGGCCTGCTTAGAATGTTTTGATTCAATTACCATTCTGATCTAACTGCTAAAGCCTGCTCTTTCGTATAAAAGATAAGATATACATTTCCTACTATGAGAAGGGAGAAGAGAAAGGGTACGATTTTTTTTTTTGCCAAAGCAAAATCCAAAGAATTCAGATCCCGTTATCAAATCACCATTCTCTGGAAAGCTTTCAAAGATCCATCAATTTGAATGTCTTCCAGAAGCTCTGTCGAAATAAGCAAAAAAGATAGGAGTATTGAATGAAGCGAGCAGGCCTTGTACATCCAAAAGAAGGAGTATAGAGGCCTTTTAGAAGTCATCCGCACTCCTTTTCTCCGCTACTAAAAACTAAAAAGTTACATATCAAAAGTACGTAAAAGAAAAAGCTGTTGACAGCAAACACTTATTTTAAATGAAGATCGCTGAACGCCTTCTTTGTTTGTATGAAAAAATATTTCGTATATGAGACAAACAAATAATTAAGAAAGACAAAAAACATGTTATAATTCTACAAAAAATTAAAAATTTTGCTACATCGGTTAATCGGTTTATCGACTGAAATTAACCTGTTTAATCGTTAATCGAAAATAGCCAATTTTAAATTAACCGATCAGTTAATCGGGTAGTAATTAATCGGTTAACAGTTAATCGGTAAATACCGTAGTACATACAGTGAGCCACACTCAATATTGAACGTTATTTCCAAAACGGAGGAGGGGGCACAACATATATTCGCGTAACTTAAAAATTATTTAGTTTATTGAATATACTAAAAAAACGGAAGTTCCGCAATAAAATTACCTTTAGGAAAGGCTTTTTTCCAATCGCCCCTGTCGTTTTAGAAACATAATTTTTTTTTTTTGCAAAAAAATTTTGGCTGTGGGAAAAATCGCCCAAAGAAAAATGGCCCAAAAAAAGAAATGAAAAATCGCCCAAAAAAATTCCATGTAAAATTGGGCCTAAATTCATATGAAAAGTGACCTAAAATTTTTGGGCTATTTTTCGTTATTGTTGGGTGATTTTTCGTTTTTTAAATTTGGGTGATTTTTCATTATGAAAAATCACCCAAAAATGTTGTATGAAAATTGGCCCATTTTTTTGATTTTCTCCTCTATGGTATAACAAACACCGGCTTCGCTTACTAAAGCTTCTCTGCACAGCCGGCCTTCGGCCGGGCGCAAGGATTTTCTCCTCTATGGTATAACAAATACCGGCTTCGCTAACTAAAGCTTCTAAAATCTGCCTTGTTTCCAAATGAAAGCCGACTATGCAGAGAAGCTTTAGTTAGCGAAGCCGGTGTTTGTTATACCATAGAGGAGAAAATCCTTGCGCCCGGCCGAAGGCCGGCTGTGCAGAGAAGCTTTAGTTAGCGCAGTGTCCATGCACACTATGACACTTTTTGGAGTGTCATAACGTCCATGGACACTATGACACTGGACGTTATAACATGACACCGGGAAAAAATTCGTTTTTGCTTTTTGGGTTATTTTTCATTTTTTTTTTGGGCCCTTTTTCGTTTCTTTTGGGCAAAATTTCATATACAACTTTTTGGGTCATTTTTCATGTTCTGTTGAGCGATTCTTCATTTGGGCGATTTTTCATTTTTTTTTTTGGGCCATTTTTCTTTGGGCGATTTTTCCCACAGCCAAAAATTTTTTTTATCAAAATTTCGAAATTATTGTTTCTTAAAAAATTTGAAAATGAAGCTATGCTTTTAATTTTTCTAGACGTATAAAAAAACGAAGTTGCAAAGTTTTTTCAATAAACTTAACTGTTTCTGCGTTACGCTAATATATGTTGTGCAACCTACTCAATTTTCGAAATAGCGGTATATCTCGAAAAAAAAGCTAACCTAAAAAATCGGTAAACACCATTGAATTCAGCGTACTCGAATTAGGTTAAAGCGCCAGGTGCCCGCTTGTCAACTAGCACAGTGTTATTATTAAGACAAAGTTTATGATAATGATTAAAGTGTTCAATTTTGGATGTGGCTTACTGTATGTTTATTGAAAGTTTTTAAATGTATTAATTTTAAATTTTCTCCACTTAAACGCATTCGGTTTCCATTTAATTTACAGTTTCTTCGGTCTGCTTTTTACTCATGTATTTGCTGGTATTAAATATGACATTCAAGCAAAAAAAAAAAAAATTTGTTTGTAACATTGATCACAAAAATTAATTTAATTTTTTCCTTTTATTTTTACTTTCAGTACTTCAGTGTAAATATTTCAATAAAGTGGCGCCTAAAGCAATTTCAGTAACAAAAATAACAACGACTAGCTCAACTTGCAACATAACATGTAGACTTTTTGGTTGCATTGCGATGGCTTAAAACGAGTTAGGGCAGTTTTAATTGAAACTTGTTGAAATAATAAACCCATAATACACATAAACGCAGTAAAAGTATTAATTATTTTGAGGCTGTTCATTTGTGCAGATTACTTTATTACTGTTGCTTTAAGGCAATTAAATTGAAGTTATATCCATGAAAAAAAAAATTGTTTATATTAATTTAGCAAAGAATAATGTAATGTTAACAGTTTTAAATCAAATTAAGATCAACTAATATTTTAGCATACGTATACGTGCTGACACAACTATAATATAAGTATTTAAGGGATTCCAAACACAATGCGATATCAATACTGTCGATCGAAGTCTATGCACTAGATCAGAAATCAAAGTCATTAAGGGAAAATTTTAGCTAAATACAACAATTAAATCATTTATTTCAAAAAGGGCACAGGTACAAATTTTGGAAATTGATTTTTTGCTGTTTTTGGAGGTACACATATAAACCGATATACTGTGAGAATAAAAGCTTATATACTACGGTATTCAAGCGATTAACCGTTGTTCGATTAATCGATTAATTTTAGTCGATTAACTCTTCGAATAATTTAAAATTGCTTATTTTCGAATAACGAATAATTCGAATAATTTATGTCGATTAACCGAAAATTTGTTTTTTCACAGTACTTATATATTATTTTCTTTCTTTCATGTCAAAACAAAAGCCTGTACGTTTTAAATGCACTTTTATTGTTTCTTAACTCAGGAAACATTTTCTTCGAGTAATGATTCAGATGAAGAAGATTATTTTTTTTATGAAGAAATAAAACAACCTTCTACCAGACCTGAACAAGACTATTAAAAGTATTAAAATTGTTTAAAAATAAAAAAGAGATTCAAGTGGTATAATGGAATAATATAATTTTTAGCAGAGACGAGAAAAATAGCAGAGAAATTGGATATGCTTTAAAACACTTTACTCTCAATCTGTTCAACGTCAACAATAAGTAAAAGAATATTTTCTAAATCAAGTTTCATCAAAACAAAAGAAAGATATCGTTTGAAACATAAACATATAAACTGTATACTCTTTTTTAAAGGTTGTTTTAGAAGATTAGCTTAAATTGTTATGCTATTTTTTATTAAACAAGGCTTACTCTTTTATTACATGAAGTGCCTTTTGCTATATTGTTGTTAAAAAATATAGTTTTTGGTCTTATTTTTAAACTTCTAAGCTAGACAAAATTAAAATTATTCGATTAATCGAATAATTTCAAATTGTTCGATTATTATTCGATTAAATGTTTACCTCGAATAATTATTCGCGCTATTAGTCGATTAATACAAAACATCGATTAATTAAATACCCTATTGTATACCCCTTACATAGCGGTAAATAACCGGTGGCTTTTTAAAACGAATTTCAAAAAGGGCTCATCTACATATTTATTTAGAATATTTATTATGTGTGTTTAAGTTAGCAATAGTAAAACACTTTGCATTCAAAATGTTTATAGTGAACCGTAAGTTTTGAATATGTGGTCAATTTGTTATGAAAAATAATTTTTGATTTTGCCATTATTAAATAATCTGAATAGTTAACACCGTTTCAAGAGAATATTATATATTAATACACATTTTTTTTATCTTTATTTTGAAAAAAGTGAATCCAGCTGCTCGTAGGATAACGATATCTAAACTGCCTGTAGAAGATTTCTTAATCATATGTTTATCCTGATGAATTGTTTTCATTTTTGTTTCTTTATGAATGTACTGATAAAGCTCGATTATCCGTGATTCTATAAACCGGCAACATCTATCAACAATCAAAGAACAATAAATTTTTTTGCATCAGTTACAATTTTTGTGCATCTTTTAACCGTAATTTACTCCATTATCCGTGATTATAAGCATAATTTTTTTTATTCTTTTGTAACGTTGTCCTGGCCAGGCCATTTTTTTCTTTTTCCCAGTTTTTCATATAATTATTAAATATATTAAAAGAAAACATTTGTGTTTCTTAATCACCAATTTTTTTACACGAAAACGAGAAAAAGTGTAAATTTAATCACCGTTGGCGTGGGAATTGGCCTAATGCACATCTTGTGAATATTGTATCCACCTGTAGTCTGATTCACTAACTTTTTTTACGATAATCGTATCGTTAAGATAAATTTACCGAAAATTTATCGAATTTGCTATTCAGTAACATTTTTAACGATATTCACTGTCGATTAAAGTCAGCTGTTAGGTTAGGTTAGGTTAAATGGGTAGCCATCACGAAGACGACTCACTTGGGTCCTTATAGCGGTCCCTTTGTGATACCCCCAGCCAGTGACAAGGGTCAGCCAGTATCCACCAGACTATTCCCCAGAGGTCACCGCAGTCTCGAACCACCCCGATTCCCTGCAGAACAGGTAGATCGATTTCAGTCCCGCATTGGATAAATCGTCCAGACATGGCAATTCCGGTCTCCCAAAATGCCTCAACCTAGCGCCCGCCAGTCCGGGGCATTGGCAGAGGAAGTGAAACACCGTCTCCTCCTCCTCCACATCATGACAACTCCTGCAGTAGTCATTGTACGCAAGACCCATCCTCCTAGCATGAGTCCCTATCACCCAGTGACCCGTGATGACCGACATCACTGTCCTTATCCGATCCCTGCCGAGACCGAGTAGTACGCGCGTTCTCGCCGCGTCATAGCCAGGCCATAGAGTCCTGGCCATCAAACAGGTATGCTCGCCCTGCCATCTCTCCTGAGCCCTTCTGTACGATTCCCGTCTGATGAGAGTCCTGCAGCGGGCCATTGAAGTGCCAATCAGGCCGTCGACGAACATGTCGTCCAAGAGACAGCCTTGTTTGGCTAGACTGTCCGCAGTATGGTTGCCCAGGAGCCCACTGTGTCCTGGTACCCATGCCAGCGTTACACTGGAATGTTTCGCGATCTCATTTAGAGACATCCGGCATTCCACTGTTAACATAGATGTCGTAAAGACACCAGCCAGAGCTGCAATGGCAGCCTTGCTGTCCGTAAATATACATATATCCCTCGATATACGATAGTACCTCAGCTAGTTTGCCGCCCGCCTTATGGCAGAAATTTCCGCCTGCAGCACACTACTGCCATCTGGCAGCCTAAAAGAGACCCTGATGTCCAATTCCTCGATGAAGAAACCTCCACCCACTCTGTCGCCCATCCTGGAACCATCGGTGTAGACCCGCAGGGTCGGCTCCAAAGATCGCGTGTTATCGAGCAGCTCATCATAGTTACCATGATGAACCGTGAACAAAGCACCGAAAAAGGGTTCCGGAGTGCAATAGTCCAGCCCCGCCAGGTCCTGAGACGCGCGAAGCGTGACCCTGGCATGACCATAGTTCCGCGAAGACCATAGGCCCACCGCCCCCAGTCTCATAGCGGAAGTCAAGGCCTGTTGCTCGGCCATGATATCAATCGGCAACCAGTCTAACATAGTAAACAGTGCCTTTGTCGGTGTCGAGCGGAGTGATCCCGTGATCATCAGCGCAGCCAACCTATATACTTTCCCAAGCATCCTGCAGTACCGTCCCCTTTCCATGGCAGGCCACCACACTATGACCCCATAGAAGAGAATCGGTTTTACCACCGCTTCAAAGATCCATTCGACACCCTTGGGGCCCAGGCCCCAGCTCCTGCCCAAGGATCTCTTGCAGGTGTATAAGGCCACAATAGCCCTATCAACCCTCGTCTGAACGTTGAGTTCCCATGATAGTTTGCTATCGAGAATTACGCCCAAATATTTGGCACTGTTCGAGAGCCTCAGCTCCGTGCCGTTCAGCCTAGGAAGCCTAAAGTTGCCAACCTTGTACTTCCTGGTAAAGAGTACCAACTCAGTTTTCCGTGGATTGACACCAAGTCCACAGGAAATGCTCCAAGAGCTTAGAATCCGCAATGCAGATTCCATACAATGGGACAGTGTGTCCAGGTGTTTACCCGCGACCGCCACCGCCACGTCATCCGCATACGCGACGGTTCTTATCCCCAATCTGTCGAACCGGCACAGCAAAGTGTTCACCGTCAGGTTCCACAGTAGAGGGGACAGAACCCCACCTTGCGGGGTGCCCCTGTGCACAAATCTGCAAACATCGGTAGCACCCATCGTGGATTCAATGATCCTATTATCGAGTAAATTACCAATAAATCCACAAATTGCATCGTCAACCCCAACCTCTCTCATCGACTCCAAGATGGAGTTGGGTTTGACATTATTGAAAGCTCCCTCAATGTCCAGAAAGGCCACAAGTGAGTATTCCCGAAATTCAAGGGATTTCTCAATGTAGCCGACCAGTGAGTGGAGCGCCGTCTCCACAGACTTGCCCTTGGTGTAGGCATGCTGCGATGAAGAGAGCAAATGTCTAGGAATAGACATCCTCAGATGAATATCAATGACCCTTTCCAGGGTCTTGAGAAGAAATGACGACAGGCTGATTGGCCTGTAGTCCTTAGGTCCGGTGTGGGATGTTTTACCCCCCTTTGGAATGAAAACAACCCTACATCTAGTCCATCGGATGGGAACGTACGAGAATCTAATACATTCCGTATAGATAGCGGACAGCCAAGGAATCAGAAGCCCCGCGTTCTTTTGAAGGTCGGCCGGAATAATACCGTCCGGACCAGGAGCCTTAAAGGAGTCGAAGCTCCTTATCGCCCAATTGAGCCTATCATAGCACAGAGAAATGGACACTGGTCCAGGCTCTGATAAGCAGTTGATCTTCCGTGGTGTTGGAAGGGAATTGCCAGGAAAGTGCGTGTCAATTAACACCTCCAGCGTCTCCTGACTATTCGTAGTCCAGCTACCATCAGCTTTCTGAATGTAGCTAGGGACAGCCGGGCAAGAAGCCATTATTTTGCGCAACCGGTTTGTCTCAGAGGATCCTTCCACGCCACTGCAGAAGTTCCTCCAGGCATTCCGTTTCGCCGATCTAACCAAATTCTTGAACCTATTCAATGCCGACTTATAATCCGCCCAGTTTCCCAGACGTTTAGCCATATTGAATAACCTACGACAGTCTCTGCGAGACTGTGCAATCTCAGGGCTCCACCATGGTGGCTTGCCCCCCTTCTTCCTAACCACTGGCCTACAGGCCAGTGCCGTTGCCTGTCGCAGTGCCCCCGATAGGAATTCCACTGCCATTTCAGTCTCCGTAACGCCACTAATGACAGGGACTGAGCCCAGAGAATCAGCGAGTAGACTAGCCTGATAGTCCCACCTCGTTCTCCTCCTATTCACAAAAGTACACACCCCCAAGGGGGGTGGACCCAATTGAAACTCAACATACCTGTGGTCCGAAAAAGAACAGTCATCTGAGACCGCCCAGTTACTTATCAAGTCGGAGTGTTCCGAGCTGACCAATGTCACATCAAGAACCTCCTGCCTATTAGCTACAATGAGCGTAGGTTCCGCGCCTATGTTTGCTATTTCTAGATTACTGCTACAGATAAAAGAAAATAGCGACTCAACTCTAGTGTTGGTGTTGGAGCTGCCCCACGTGATGTGGTGCGCATTAGCGTCAGCACAGATAACCACCGGGGTACCCATGGAGCCGGCTTTGGCTACCAAGCCACGAACAAGCCTATTAGGTGGCTCATTGTCCTGGTCATGCGCCATATAGCCCGATACGATCCAGGTCGATATGTCGCCCATCTCTAGGGCCGCTGAAGTTGTGTCTCCATCACTGAAATCAGAAAGAATGAAGATATCCAGCGTGTTTTTAGCCAAAATACAAGATCTAATTTTACCTGTTGCTTTGGCATATAGGAGCTTATAGCCCTTGAGGTTTAATCCGCAAACCCGATCCTTGTGGATCCATGGCTCTTGGATCATTATTAGCTCCTCCTCTCTCTCTACCACCCGGAGGAGCAGTGCAGCGGATGCTGCCTTAGAGTGGTGAAGGTTTATCTGTGTCACCTTCACCATGTCCAGTATTAACGACCGTGACATTGGCGTCCTCCTGATCTGATTCCAGGAGGGCGTCCTCATCAGCCAATTCACCCATGCGTTCAAAGAGGTCACCCAGCATGTCAGAGACGGACGGGGTGTCTTCATTGTCACATGAATGAACGGAAGCGTCATTCGTGCAGTCCGCAGGCTGCGTAGGCTCCACAACCTTCGGAGCGGGATCGCCCTTGTCATCACCTCGGTAGACACGGAGCAAGATGGTACTAAAACCGTAGTAAATCTTGCCCTGTTTCTCCCTCAGTGGCTTCAAGGTGTCCTGATTCAGGACAACGATCGCCGTTCTTGAGGATCCTTCAGCTGCTGAAACCTTGACAACTTTCCTGTTACTTTAAGAAGTTTTTTTTTTCGTTATTTTAAAGACGATAATTTACGTTGTGTTTATTTAACAGATAAAGTGTATTTACGTTTAAAGTGGCTGAGGCCCGACTTCTTACATATATACTACACACATACATATAATATATGTATGAACAAAAACAAAATTCTAAATTCAAAATGAAGAAAAAAAGCAAATTATAAACAAAAACAAAATTCGTAATGTAAAATTCACAAAATAAAATATAGAACATTAAATTATGCAGAATTTCATTTGTTTTTTCTTTATTCTCTTTTGTGATTTTCGTTTATTTTAACATTTTGTAGACAGTTAATCGCTCGATTAATTAACCGAGGTTTTGGTTTAAGCGGTTAATTTAGTTATTGATCGGTTAACCGAGAAAATATATAAAAATGCATAAATTATTTATTATTTGGAGTTTATTAGTAAAAAAAGAAATGTTCTGCAAATCGAAATCACCTGAAATTGAAATCGATGAAGATTTTCAATTGAATTTTTGTAAAAATGAACGCTGGTTTTCCTGATTCGAATGTCTACAAAGCATTGCTAAATTGGAGAAATACAGATCGTGATAATTTATTAAGATCCCCGGCAGAAAGATTATTTGGCCGTAAAACACGTTCAACTACTTTTACCCAAAATTGTTACCGTAAAACACATTCAACAATTCGAACGACAAAACAACAACTTTTACCCAAAATTGTTACCGAAGTCAAGCAACGGTTGAAGCAACTGCGGGAAATGCAAAAGACATATGCCGGCCAAGGTGCTACACCTAGGGCATCACTACAAGTAGGTGACACGGTTGTTATGCAAACTGGTCATCGAAATTGGACATCAGCATCTATAATTAACAATACTGAGCATCCACGATCGGTCATAGTTCAAACTGACAACGGTAGAACATATTGTCGAAATACGTTTTATTTACGAAGATCATTGGCCGATAGGGTCAATCCTGAAGAAGATGAAACAATATTAGGTGAGGAGAATAGGACCAACAACATACCAACTCAACAAACCACTACTAGTGACAACGAAGAATCCCCTGAGGAAAATACAGCTCGATCCAACCTGGAGGCAACAGGCGAACAGGCCCAAAGAACGCGTAGCGGCCGTTTGGTAAAACCTTAAAAATTAAAATATAAATTTAAATCAACTTTACACATAAATTTTTACTTTATGTCGGTTATTCTCAAACCAATATTATTAATTTAAAAAAAAAAAAAAAAAAAAAGATATGTCATGTAATAATGAATAAAGTCAGACTCGCAACAAAGCAACACACGTCTTTATTTAGCTCGCACATAATAGTCCAAAATTTAATGTGAATGAGAAAATTCTGCCACCACTTTTAATTTTTGTTAATTTTTGTAACAGAAATATAATTTTTTTAGAGATGTTGTTCCACATTTGGGTTCATAACTTTTTTTTTCAGATATTTAAAAAGCTTCCCACGGAATGACAAACTAAGTATACCTTCATTCACTACTAGTGGTAGAGGGTACAAAAATCACATAATCTTTAAACATTAAAAATAAAACAAAATATATGCAAAAATTGATCTTAGTTAATAAGAAATAACGCAGCTTTAAAAAATGTATAGTGCATCACATTTAAAAGTTAACTTGGTTACAACAATTACATAAATTCCACTACATGCACAATTTATTTTTAAAATATTAAGAATAATAATATCATTTTAAATCTGAAAAAACAGTATTAATATTTATGATAATGTTTGCACATCAAGTGAAAAGCTAAAAATAAAAATGTAACACTTAAATTAACAACTGCTAAAAATGAGCTAAATAATTTTGGGAAAATGCTTAAAAAAGTGCTATATGCTAGAAGCGATTTTTTCGTGCTAAATGATTTCAAAAATGCTAGATATAGCATTAAAAATGATAAATTGGCAACAGTGCTGGTGGCGCTTTTTTTTTTTTTTTGATTTTTTCGACCAATATTTTTTTAAGTACAAATTTATCTATTCATGTTTAAACCAATATATAGTTTATAATTTAAAATATAAATCCAAATTTTTATATGTTAATCAGGCTTAAGTTCATCAAATTTAATTTTCATTATATTATTTTTAATGAAGAAAGGAATTTACAACATGAAATAAATTAAGATTTATTGATAATTTACCATTATTGATTGAAGTTGGGATTGAACCCACGGAAAGGTTGATTTGACATGTTTCGATGGTAAACACGTTGCAGTTTAACACTCACCGCCATTAACGGCGGCTTGCAGTCAATAGTCAAACATTAATCTTTAAACAAAACTTAATTTTTCTTGCTGGATCGAAATTTGTTGTTGTAAATGATTATCTATTTTCAATTGATTTATGTACATGTTTTTTCCTTAAATTCTTTTTTTCATACTTTTTGTCAAGAATTCTTCTTGAAGTCCTACGTAAATTTTTGTTTTGTTTTGTCGTTGACCTTTTCACCACAACTTGAAGGACAAATGTAAACATAGAGCTTTTGCCTTAGCTGTTTAACAATAATTAGTATTGTGGTTAAGTTTATTGAACTATTAATGGGTTTTAATTCAAATATTTATATATATTATTCAGGCTTAAGTTCATCAAATTTCATTTTCATTAAATTATTTATAATACAACACGATTTTACTAATTAATTTATATTCCTGAGTCGCATTCATATTTAAAGATTTCCCATCATAATATTACATATTGATTTGCGACTGCATAAATGACGTTTCTAAAGCCTTTTTATTCCATTTGTTATTTCCGTTATTTGTTTATCTTTATGAAATTTAATATGCCAAACTAATTGCAGTATCAATCCTTTTGTCCGAAAATTTGTTTAGCTAAATGTGTAAGTCTGTATGAGTGAGTGGGTTAATGTTGAGCCGGATGGCTGTAAATATAATGTTATAAATGAGAACACATACATTTACAATTCAAATTGACAGCTACAATATTTGCCAAACAAAATCAATACAAATACACAACATTATGCAGAAATCAATGTTAGCTTCTGTGGTTGTTTATATGTTGAACAACCAGGGCAAGTTTTTATACACAAAAAGTTAAACAAAATTTCAATTAAATATGCACAAGTTTTTTGTGATGTTTTCTTTTATTGTAAAAAATTGGGCAAGACGTACTGTTTGTTGTTCAACTCGCGACCATAGAACAACAAGGTTCTATTTGCACTAGCACTACTTTTGAGAAAATAAATAATTGTTATTCAGTTAACTGAATTAAATTCCGTTTCCAATTACTTTTAAAACAGTTTATGAATAATCTCAATCTTGTACTGAAATACACAGAAAAATGTTCAATAGTTCAATTTTTTATCAATTAAATACATTGTTTTAAAAGTATTTAAATTTAATTAATGTGTTAATTGAATCAATTATATTTTTCATCGAACAAAAACTACAAAAAAATTTTGGATTTAATTAATATTTTAATCGTTTTCAAAATAAAATGCTATTAAAATATTAATTGAAAAAATCGAAACCTTAATTGATTTTTTTCGTTTAAAATAAAATAATTTACACAGAAAAAATTAAATATTTTCTCTAATCACCAAATTCATAATATCAAGCAAACAACTTGTTGATTTTCCACCTATTTCCAAAATGATTATATTGATTACTAAAAATTGTAAAATTTTTAATGTTTTTTTTTTTCAATAATTTATATTTTTAATTTTAATTAAAAAAATGATCAAAAAATTTTGCCATTTCTAACAATGTGTTTAATTAAATATTGACAATTCCCAACAACAATTCTACATGTTTAAGTTATTTTATTGTTAACGAAAAAGTCAATTAAGATTTTTTGTCATTTAATTAAAATTTTAATTGAAAATTTATTTCAAAACAAATAAAATGTTAATTAAATCAAAATAAAATTTTTAATTTTTTTTTTTCAACTAAAAAATAATTGATTCAATTATCACATTAATTTAATTAAAATATTTTTTTAACCATTTTTTAATTGATAAAACACTTTTTTCTGTGTAAAATTATACGATTGATTGGTTTTGTATTTTAAAACATTTATGTCATTAACAGTCTCATTAAAGTTAACTGTATTTTGTCAATTGTCATCAGTTCTTTTGAACATTTCCTCCAGGTTTTTGTTACGTCTAGGCAATATTCTTTGAGGTTTGGGAGTTAGTTCTTGAGTAAGTTGTTTGAATTGTATCCAGGGGTGCCAGATAATTTTGATAAAACTATGTCAAAATGGATTATTAACCAATAATAACGAAAATTGGGTGATACTTTCTATGCCAATTCACCCACATTTGTATGAAACATTTTTGGGCGATTTTGCTGGAAGACTTAAAAAAAATCCTTAATAATCGATTTATGTATGCGAACCACTTTTTTATCCACATTAAAATATGTGGTGCCTGACTATACACGTGATTCTTGTGGGCAAAATACTGATCGCAATTTCGGTACACATGTTCTATGTGTTATAATTGTCCAAAAAACGAAACCCATTGAGAATAACACATCCAAAATTCTTTCCGGAACAGGGGGCTACTCTCTATTGCGATGCGAAAGAAAATTGTCGCAAATCTTGTGATTGGTACTCTTTAATGCGTTTGCGTATTTGTCTTTCGTATCTTTTTATTTTTTTTTCTTTTCGCAAATCATCATTATTTATTTTATTTAAACTTTCCAATTTCTTAATTTTACATATTTTGCCATTTCATTACTGGAAATCTGGGCTATCTTTGATTTTTATTACCAGTATTGCATAATTTTCCAACAATTTTGCGAAAGTGATAGAGAGTACAATGTTGGCATTTAGCTTTCGCATCGAAATTGTATTCGCTTCACAATAGAGAGTAGCCCCTCAAAGTCTTTGTACCTATAAACTATGAAATAATGATGATAGTTAGAGTTTTTCGGCACAGAAATATTTAATATCTACCAAAATCATCTTAGCAAATTATATCGGAATCGATCCATATTTGGCCACAGCTCTAATATCACTCCCTAAAAAGGTTTTAATACCATAACTGCTTTATAAATGTTGGAAAACATTCATAACAGTCAAATTGCATTAACCAAAGGTCCCATATAAGCCCCCTCCCTAAAGGCACTTTAAAGCAAAAAAATCTAAAATAAATTGAGATATCTAACAAACATTCGACTTTTGGAACTACTCTTTAAAAAAGATGTCTGTAAATACTGTGGTTAAGGATATCATCTGGTCGGCTTGACCGGCTTTACTTGTTGGGTTAACGTTAATACACATTTTACAACACAAAAATAATAAAACAACATTAGTTGACAATTGATTTTCGTTTTTATTTTGTATCAATTTCTGTTGTTTGCTGTTATTTTCCTTATTTCATCCATAAAATAGCAAACATTGGAAACATTGTGTCTATAGATACAACTGCAAACACATGCACAGATATTACAGCTCCCTACTTGTTAATGTCTGTCTGTCTATCTGATTGCCTGCCTGTCTGTTTTCTGCTTTCTTGTCTATGTGAAAATTGATATCAAGTTACCGGTGAGAAAACATTCTCACTCCTACAAAGTTTTTTTTTTAACAAGAGGGGCTTTGGAGGATGTGAACTGTTATTTGCCAAATACAAACATAAAATTTAAAATTAAAGACCTTTCAAATAAAGGACTATAATAGCTGTGAAACAAGATTTTATTTTATTATACTAAACGGTTAACAGGAAATCTATTATGAAACAACGCTAAGAAATAAAATTATATAAATATTTCTTCAAGATTTCTAATAAATTTTTTTATTTGGTATTCCTTAAATCCATAATTATATTAGACAATATGTGTCTACCTTTTTGACTGGTTTTAAAATTAGTATCGGGTATATCACCGTGAGGTTTGATTTACAACACAGAACAAATTATTAAATATCTCCAATCACCAAATTTATTCCAAATTCATAATATCAAGCAAACAAGTTGTTGATTTTGCACCTATTACCAAAATGATTATATTGATTACAAAAAATTTTAAAATTTTGAAAAAAAATTTTCAATAAATGATATTTTTAATTTTATTTAAAAAATTGATCAAGAAACTTTGCCATTTCAAACCATTTGTTAATTTATTTAAATAAATATTGACAATTCCCAACAACAATTCTACATGTTTAAATTATTTTATTTTAAACGAAAAAAGTCAATTAAGATTTTTTGTTATTTAATTAAAATTTTAACTGAAAATTTATTTCAAAACAACTAAAATGTTAATTAAATCAAAATTAAATTTTTAATTTTCTTTCAACTAAAAAAATAATTGATTCAATTATCACATTAATTAAATTTAAATACTTTTTAAGCCATTTTCTTTAATTGGTAAAACACTTTTTTCTGTGAATATAAAATAAAACATATAAATTTGACTTAAATTTTTTATTATCGATTAAGAGAAAAGTTTATGACATTTACTGTTTGAAAATGTTATCATGTAAATGTTAGTCATGACAACGCCTGACGTGGTCCATGTGGAAGATCCAATTTTGGGCGACTCGTTCGAGCATAGCGACTGGTATCTCGCGAGCAACACTAGTAATATTGGCTTCCAAGTCGTTAATCGTAGCTGAATTATTCCTGAAGACCTCATACTTTACATATCCCCGGAGAAAATAGTCCAAAGGTGTGATAACGCACGATCTAAGTGACCAATTTACTGAGAAAAACGTAAAATTAAATGCTCGGCAAAATTATTTCTTAACAAGGTCATTCTTTTATGCGCTATTTTAAGTCGCCTGGCTTCAATAATTGTACAACGCACGCTTCAAGGCGGGGATCCTTACGTAAAATAAGCCAAGTTGACGAACTGCAAAGAACGACGACGAATCCATTCGTCACGATCTTCGCATACTCCCTCAGCTAAGCTGCTATATTCACTTCACTACGTGCTGGATTTGGTCTAACCGATCGAGTATCATCCACTAACGTAAGCTGGGACTCAAGTTTATGAATGGTGTTGGTAACAGTGATTTCAGTAAGTTGATTATGCGCACCGTAAGTTCCTCGAATAGCACGAAAAATATTTCTCACAGAACGCTGATTTTCGTAATACACCTGAACAATTTGGAGACGCTGCTGTGGTGTGAATATTTCCATGATGACTTGCCAAACGATACTGAACAAAAATGGCAAAGCCGTTTGATATGATTCACGCACGATCTGTAAAATAAGCCTTCTGCAAGTGTGAGCTGGACGTGCCCTTCCCCGACTACTTTGTGGATTCCATATTATAGCAGTTTTAGCAATGCCCAGATGCGGCTTTCGTATAGTAAACTGTTATAGGGGATTGCTGCGTTTCAGGCAATAGTCTCTCATTCGAAATTCTTTGTGGCCAATAAGCCCTAAGAAATTTTCTTAGACAGCGGCTTATGAAGACTTGCATGACCTGCATTCGTGGTTTCGGATCAATTTCGAACAACAATGTCGGGCGAACGTTAAAATTAAACAGTTTAACTTTGACACCACGAGAGTGAGGACGATTTCCGTATGTGGTTGTTGGCAAAAAGTTTGTGATGCTTTTTTAATACGGTTAGCTACATCTGCGCCGGACCAACAACTTGTTATTAGTATAAAGCCAAGATAACAGAAAGAGTTCACTTCCTCTAGTCTCTCATTGTGGATCTGCTGTTATTTTCAGAGTTTACTCTCATTGGCTTGGTTTTGTTAATCTTAATTTTAAGGCTAGGAGTTTTAACCCTGTCTCAAATATATCTTATAAAAAAAATTGTTTCTTCGTTCAATTTGTATCTTGTATAACTGTCCAACATATTAAACATTTTAGCATAAAAGGTCTTACAAAGAATTGAATTAAATACACTTTGTAAACAGGGATGGTCATATCAAAGATTTGGACGGCCGAATATCTAACTTGCTCCAACTAGCCAACTGTGCTAAAAGTTACCGGAAATAATATGAAATAATAAGTTCCTGTCTCAGAGTGAAGCCTTAAAAAAACGTTCAATACTTTTGCA
Organism: Pollenia amentaria; assembly: GCA_943735925.1. Taxonomy (NCBI): domain Eukaryota; kingdom Metazoa; phylum Arthropoda; class Insecta; order Diptera; family Polleniidae; genus Pollenia; species Pollenia amentaria. Next base: position 175,881,273 of record OX031007.1, on the reverse strand, counting down.
AATCCCTAATATCTTAGGTCTAAAAAAATTAAACCTGGAATATGATAATGATAATGAATCACTTAGTGCAAAAAGGGAACTACTGACATTTATTTGAGTATTGTTAAGAAACCAGTGTAGAAAGGTCATCTTAGACAATTTCAAATTAAAGTTCGTTGCTCCAAACTGCTGAACAAATAATTCTTTTAAAACTTAAACTTTTGTTAAACTATAAGAAATAAAATAATCTTAAAAATTTTGTATAGCATAGAAAAAAAATCGTTTAATTTTTGAATGTATCAGAGGTGTGCTTCATATTTATATGTATTTGATGTTTTACCTAAATGTACCCACTTGTTTAAATTTAACCACTTATTTCAATTTCGATAAAATATAAGTCACTTAAATGTATTTAGTTTCGAAAAAAAATTTCATATTGGTAATAAATTTTTAACAACAATCTTGAAACATTTTAGCATTTTTTAAAATAAATTTTAGCCTTTTTTTGGCCATGTCTAATGCCAGATTTACCTGTACAAATTTTTAAGCTCTGGTCCCACTGCTTTCTAGACTTTTTAAGCAAAAAAAACACAGTATGGCACTACAATTGCTTACAGTCGAAAATGTGAAAAAATTCACGAGTTCACTGTAGTTCCCTTTCTGCACTTAGCGATTCAAATGATTAAACCAAATTTCTAGCAAAAATATTTAATATTCGCCTTAATGTAAAAAACTATAACTTATTAATTAAATTAATTATTCTGTCGTTTAGCATATTTTAATAACTTAATTATGTAGATAAAAAACCGGTATTTAACTGACTTTTTAATTGTTTCACTATTTTATTAGTTTTCATTTTACTCTTGACTAAAATATCTTCATTTAAAACTTTTCAGATTTCCTATAACCAGTTTAATATTAAATGAGTAATAACAACACACTTGCAGCAATTAAATTGTTAAATTTATTAATATGTTACTGCAAGTTTTATTTTACTGTTCATAAATTATATTAAAAATATGTGTTAATGTTTAGTCTACTTTGGCAAATTATAAATGAATGTATTAAATAAATACTACATTTTGCAAAAAAAATTAATTATTATAAAAATTTTAAAGATACAATATCTAATAAATTTTACATTTGAAACGAAAAAACGTATTTTAGCTTAAAAAAAACTCTTAAAAAAATTATATAAAATTTTATTAATCCGTTAGAGAAATATCAATTTAATTATGGCAATGTAAAACAAGTTAGAAAATAAAGTCGGTCATGCTTGGTCATTTAATATCCTACACCTTTAAATTACATTAAAATTTTCGAGAGTGTACCGTATTTGGGACCCATGGACAAGCTGGAACAACACTAATAAATGAGGTTAAGATTCAAACTTACAAAGAAAAAATGTTTAACAAAAATTGTTCAATTAAATAAGTAATTGGTGTACATTAATTTTTTCAATAAATTTTTTGTTTGCTGCAATTAATGTTTTTAATCAACACACATAGTTCTTTGTGTATATGTTGTATTTTTTTTTTAGTTTATGCAATAAATTTTTTAATTGACTAAATTTGTGTGTCATGACTCAAAAATACAAATCCCTTAATTGATATAAACAGTACTTTTGTTTTCGGGCAAAATTAGTAAACAATTTAATTGTATGAACGACTGGTTTAAGTAGTTTTTCTGTGAAAAACAGTTTTTTGCGCCCAATAATTTCGTTGCGAAATAAAATACATCTAAGAATTATTTATAGTTTTAGTTATCTTATATAATTTTAAATTGTAGGTTTTATTAGTTTCAAATAGTTATTAGGGGATTCATTCGGTTAGACGTTAATCGGTTAACCGATTAATTGCTACCCTATTAAATGATTGGTTAATTTAAAATTGGCTATTTTCGATTAACGATTAAACCGATTAATTTTAGTCGATTAACCGGTTAACCGATGTAACAAAATTTATAACACCATATTCAAAAAAAAATATTTTTGGCTTATAGCAGATTTATGAAACGAATTTTCTATGAAAATTTGTTTAATAAACCTTTTATTAACCAAAAATATTTTTTAGGTTAATATTTTGTAGTAAATATTATAAAATATGTTTTGTATTTTTTATTATTTGTTTCGTTTCATATAGAAAAGGTGTGTGTTCAGAAAATATTTTTTCATACAAAGAAGATATTCAGTGATCTCCATTTTTAGAAAGTGTTTGCTGTCAACAGCTTTTTGTTTCACGTACTTTTTATATGTATGTCTTTAGTTATTTGTTTCTTCTCATATCTACTAACGGAATTAACCGAAACAATTAGAAGGGTTAAAAGTTTAAAAAAATTACAATATGACTCTCATGGCATAATGGAAGATTTTATGTGTTTAGAGAAATCCAGGAAAAGGACTGGAAAATTAAATAGTCTGTAATATGGGTTGCTTTCGATTTCTCAAACATCTACGATAAGTGAAAGAATTTTTTCCAAGTCAAGTTTTATCAAAACTAAATAAATGAATCGCTTAAATCCTAAGCATTTAAGCCAAATTATTTTTCGAAAAGATTATTTTATAAGATCTCTTTAAACTATTGAAATAACTAATAAAATGGTCAAACAGTCTATTTTTAGTTAATACATAATATGTATTAGTCAAAAATATGTTTTACATATTTATTTATTTTTTTTATTGTTTGTTCGTCTTGGTTCAATAATTGTTATGTTTGTTATGTTATAGTTTTTTTTCTTACAATAAAACTTCAAATAATGAATAATATTTTTATTTGCTGAAATTACTTAATTTATAAAAAAAAACTTTATTAGTCGGTTAACCGATCAATATCAAAACTAACCGATTATTACTCGATTAAGCCAAAACCTCGTTTAATAAATCGAGCGATTAAAGTGAAAGCCCGATTAAACGAATACCCTAATAGTTATGCATAATTTTATTTTAACTTCGCTGCCTGACATATAAAAGTAAGTTGAGTTTTACATAATTGGATAAAATTTTTAAACTAAGCAATTTAGTAAAATAAAAAATGGTGACGTGAGAAGTGTGTGTTTGTTTGATTTGATTTGCCATTAAAATAACTAAAAGGGAATAAACCAAAATGCATTTTTTATAATAAACACGTAACAATAAATATATATTCACAAATATATAATTTTTTTTTCGTCTTTTAATGCTTTTAGACAGGGCCATCTATGGGTCATATAGTGAATTCTTAACCTACCAGCATAAAGTTTTGCCATGGCATACAAAAAATTAGCGTCGGCAAATTTTTTTTTCAGTTCCAATATTTTAAGGAAGTTATTACATTTAAAGCTAATTTAGAGGGTGGTTTTTGTGCAGGAGCTGTGGTCACATATTGACCGCTTGTAATCAGTTTGGTAAGATGATTAAGGTTGCAATATGATATTTTTGGACAAAATTTCTAAATACTGACATAATAAGAAGCTTTATTAGCACAAAGACTCAGTTTCAAAAAGAAGTGCCTTATGAGGGATATGTGAAATTATAGACTCCCAATAAAAAATGGAGCTTCCAACGAAGCAGGTTTGTAAGGGAGAAACGTAAAAGTTTCTCTTACCATATCGCTGACGGAAGACATACATTTTATATGGCGAGTTCCCACTTTGAAGCAATACATTTTTCACACAGAAAGCGCTTTATTCAGCGCATATTAAAATTGGTAAATATAATGATCAGCTGTATTTTTTTGAACACTGTATTTTTTTGTTACGTTATCCTTTTATATGCTTCCCTTACAAACTTGCTTCGTAGTAAGAGAATGTCGTGTCCCTTTAGATTGTATTATATTTTTTTTTAAATTTATTAAGAATTTGTTCACTTACCCTACTGCATCTCTGTATGTCTTACTACGTAGCCCATAAATGTGTGCTTACTTTTTAACATGTTCCATTAGTGCTTCGCAAAATAAGCAAATTTATTATAATTATCTTTGAAAATGCGACCTGTACTTTGCATACAAGATTTGCATTGGCAGATTTGCCCATGTACTAAGGTGAGTAGTTACCTTGCAGCCTTATCTCACACTGGTTTTAATACCGCATCCAAACAATGCGATGACCACTGCCCTCTTGAACCTTCTGACAGAAAGAGCGACAAAAGGAGCAAAGGTGCCAATCAAAGAAAATGTATTTGGATACGTTCTTCCACCATGGCAATGTAACACCTGTTACCAAAATGATTATATTAATTACTAAAAATTTTAAAAATTTAAATTTGTAAATAGTTTTTGTTCAATAAATGATATTTTTAATTTAAATTAAAAAAAACCCTCAAAAAATTAGCCGTTTCAAACAATGTGTTAATTGATTTAATAAAATATAGCTCCGGTTTTGACAATTCAAAACAACAATTACACACGTTAAAATTATTTTGACAAGAAAAAAGTCAATTAAGAGTTTTTGTTATTTAATTAATATTTTAATTAAAAATATATTTTAAAACAACATAAATGTTAATTAAATCGAAAATAAATTTTTAATTTTATTTTAGGAAAAAAAATTAATATATTCAATTATGACATTAATTAAATTGAAATACTTTTTAAATAATTGTTTTAATTGATAAAAAAAAAACTACTGATAATTTTTTCTGTGAACAGCTGCACCCGCAAAGGTCTCTACACAGAAAAAAGTGTTTTATCAATAAAAAAGATGCTTTAAAAATTATTTAAATTTAAATAATGTGATAACAGAATCAATTATTTTTTAGTTGAAAGAAAATTAAAAATTTAATTTTGATTTAATTAACATTTTAGTTGTTTTGAAATAAATTTTCTATTAAAATTTTAATTAAATAACAAAAAATTTTAATTGACTTTTTTCGTTTAAAATAAAATAATTAAAACATGTAGAATTGTTGTTGGCAATTGTCGATATTTATTTAAATAAATTAACACATTGTTTGATATGTCAAAGTTTTTTGATAATTTTTTTAATTAAAATTAAAAATATCATTTATTGAAAAAAAATATTTAGAATTTTAAAATTGTTAGTAATCAATATAATCATTTTGGTAATGGATGCAGTATCAACAAATTGTTTGCTTGATAATTTGAATTTGGTATAAATTTATTGATTGGAGAAATTTAATAATTGTTTCTGTGTATGGACCGTAGGTTTTTGCCTTTCCGCACTTCTTTGATTCCAGTGAAAGCGGAAATAAGAAAAATTTTCCCGAGAATCCTGGGAGTTCCGCCCATAATGAAAATAACCGCAGACTTAAGCCCTTAACCAGCAGTGGTAAATGAAGGTATACGAAGTTTGTCAGTCCATGTTTAGTATTTATCTAAAAATCTAGCAGAATCGATTCAATAGGAAAAGAGTTATAAACCCTAAAAAAAGGCAAAAATTAAAATAAATTAGTGGCACCGATTGTCATTAAATTTCAACAACTTCGTAATAATTTTCCTAAGACCCTATGTAATGACCACTCTCGGAAATCATGTTAGTATGGCTTAATGTGCATCGAATGATGATTTTGTGGTGAAAGTTGGTCTAATCTAGTTTCATAAGATTTAAAATCACACTAGTAAATTTCGTACAGATCGAGTCATAATTTAGCATAGGCCGCGCTCTGAAAACACGCCTTAAGCCATAAAAAATAATAATAATTTTGAGAAGACTAGATCGGTCTTTTATTAATCAAAGGCCTTATAATAAAGCCTATTCTCCAGAATTAGCTAAATAAGCTATAAACTGGAGCAAATATTAAAGTTGTGGTGAAATTGGGTTGGATTAAAGACAAGAGTTCCAAAGAGATTTACGAAAGTATAAAAAAAGTTGTTACGCAGAGCTGGAATTGAAAGCAATTTAATATCATTGGATATCCCTGAAAAAACTCCAATGGACAGGTAACCAGCCTGCCATCCGGGCTGATGGATATAGCTTTATTAACTCGCAGAGTGATTCTGTGTATATCTGTATACTAAAACGTCGGCCTAAAAACAATATTTTGTTATGCAAAACACATCAGAAGAAACGCTAAATACCCTCTTCACTATTGTTGTGTGGGCAGGGAATAATGCTGCATTTGGTTGTGCATTTTGTAACCGAACTTAAAATAATCTTTTTGTTTTTTGTTGCGTTAATACATGACATCAAAGTTTTATTTATTTATAATTAAGCATTTATTACTTTATAATCCATTAATATAAAAAACTTCATGTAACCCAAAATAACTTGTATCAATTTGTTTTCTATAAAACTACTAGATCTTGGCCTGTTCTGGATTTTATAGAGCGCTGAATTTAAATCGAATATTGAATTGCTAGTGTCACACCAAATACATGTTTTCCTACAATTGTCGTTGGTGAAACCAATTTAAGTGCCGTTTCAAAAGCACATCTGTTGCACCACCAATCTGCAAAAACTTAAGTTGCAATTTGTTGATTTTATTTTCTTGCCTTTTCACACACAATATTGTGTGTTGTTAGTTGTAGATTAACATGCGGATTTAATACCATTTTTTATGTTGTTGTTTTAAGTTGTCTAATAAAATGTGCTATTTTATCATATTTTTATGGTAATTTCATAAGGCACATAAAGTGTTAGAAAACTCTTGGTGAATTGGAAAAAAAACATCGGAAAAATTATAAGATGTTGCAAATAATATTGCAGGCAATTTTTTTTTTGTACATTAAAACAATTAATTGTGTTGAAAATGTAATAAGCTGACTTTTATGAAAAATCATTAAAATATAATTTTTATGTATTTTGAGATTTTATAAGGTGCTGTTTTCTATGGTGTTAAAGAGGATTTGTTTTCGATAAATGTTCTATAATGAAAACAATTTGTAAAAGTTTATAATTTAATGAAAGATATTAATTAAAAAGAAATTTTTAAGAGAAATCTTTCCTACTGCTAAAGTGAGGGTATGGTAATATGTGTTTGTGAGCAATATACAGATTATATTTTAGAGACTACCCTGCAAACAATTTTGATCGAAAAATAATCTAAATAGTTTCCCCATTTAACAAAAATCTATCGCTTTTGCTATTCAATTCTTATTGATGTAATTACATCGTTCGGGAGGAAGTGTCCCACTATGGTAATATTAACTTCAAGAATCCACTTAGTGTCTACATTTTATGACGAATTAGTGCGCACTGGTAGTTTAATATCAATTAAATTTAGTACTATCGCTTTTCGCTCCAAAAAGCACTCTTTTGAAGTTACATTTTTTCTTATTGTTCTTTATAATAAAAAGAAGGCCATTTTACTGTTTATCTTTGTTTGATTTTGTAAGAGAAATCTAAGTAAAATATAAAATAAATGAGCTTAAAGTTAAACAGATATTAAAAAATATACAGTACATTTAATCAAAATAGCTGTTAATGCTTTACAATTAAAAACCTAATGTGGATAAATTTTGTTAAAGGAATTTTCAGAAAATCACAAATTTGTTCAAACACTAACTTTGTTAACTTTCATCATATTATAACTAGCATATCGAGGGCCTATATTCAAAATCCTCTATCTTATAAACCACAACTTTTCAGGAGAACCAAAAAACTGTTTTTTTTCGCGTATTACTTGAGTTATTAAAATTCGGTATTCTACAATATTTTTTAAATCAACTACTGAATCTCACAGATAATTGGCTCATTAAATTTTGCATTATTGGGGAACTTATGCGAGATAGAGGGCTTTGCTTCTCAAAAATATTCAATATGTATGTATGAAAATGAAAAGATAGAGGGTTTTGCATTTTAATTAAAATAAATTATTTTGATTTTATTTATGCCATCTGTCGGTGTTTAACGTGGTTTATTTAAGATAAAGGCTAATAATACAACATAAGATAAAAAAAATTAACAATTAACAATATTAAACAAAAAGTCATAGCAAAAAATTTTTTCTTGGTGTTTTTTTTTTTTAATTTTGTATGAAAACTTCATCAGTAGTAGAAAATCCTAAATATTTTTGGCCTTTCATTCGCTTTACTGAGTTTTCCTTTCGAAAATTTGATATAGGATTATGTTTCTGCTTAGTTCTCTTGCAAACGACCAGATTTTTGTTGATTTTTTCCGACCGGCCTCTATATCTTCATTTGATGATATATAATCGACTGCTATACATTGCAAGGAATTAAAAGCAACATTATTTTTCTGTTCCCTCTTAATATAATCAATATCAATATAAGACATTTTGAACTGTTACAAAAGTTTATTAATAAAATCTTATTATTAAACTAAATTTTAAACTTACTATTATGTAAGTTTATTACACGATAATAATATTTTAATTACATACGATTTTAAATATCCTATAAATTACTTTTTTTTTTGAAAATAATATCATAGATTACACTTTAAAGAAGAAAATTTTTTTAAGCAAATTCCAACTTTAACCATTTATTTTTATGCCATCGACATTATATATTCCAAAGCATGTAAAATATGTTTATGGTAATTCCGTTCAGAATCGCCTTTCGCTATTTTGATAAACCATTAAAAATGTCAAATTCATGTTCAGCTTGCAAAAAATAATAAAAACAACATGTATTGCAAGAACAAGTTATTCCAAAAAATATTTGAAAATTAATTATTAGAAAAGATAGAGGGTCTTGCATTCAGAAAAATTAATTTTGTAAGATAGAGAAAATACAAAAACGCAAATAAAACAGCAAAAACAAATATGGTTGTTGTGAAAATCACACCATAGATGAAACAACCCACTGAACATTTTACCATTAAAAAGTCATTTTCGTGAAAATCAAAGATAGAGGTTTTTGAATATAGGACCTCGATATCCTTTTATTGCTTTACAAAACTTATTTTACAAATTTTCTTCACTAATAACGTTGATCTTCACTACAAAAAATAAACAAAAACACTAAATTTCACACAAAAATTTTTAAAGTCATTAAATAAACAAACAGTTTAAAAAATCGCTAATAAACTTAAAAAGAAGATAATTATCAAATTATTATTTTAATTTCATTTTCATTTGCTCTAAAAAAAAATGTATGAAAAATTATTAAAAATTTACCCAACCTAACCGAAGAATAAGTTTGGGCTGTTTTGTGCACTCATTTATACAACTTTCGTGAACTAGAACGCTTTTCGGTAACATTTGGATTCCGCGGAGTCCTAATTTTAAGTACATACGTTACTTTAACTATTTCATTTTTCAAATATTAAAAATTCCACTTTATTTTACATAATTTTAAAAATTTATATTATTTCACACGCACGTAGCACCGATCACATGGCAACTTAAATACAAACTGTGCTCTTTTACGCATTTTCCTTTTGTAGTATTCACTATTAAACAGCAAATCGTTGCAAAGAAGTCAATATAGTATGCGAATTGTTCAGTTGTGCTATTGTTGTAATTTTATAACTGTTACAATTATCTGAACAAATCATTAAAGTGACGAAAAAGTATAATTTGAGAACTCATAATTCGATTCTAACGTATTTTGTTGTTGTTAAATTCCGAAAAATCTACTGTTTAACTACCAAATGTGACGGAGTAGTTAAAATTCGTAGAAAGTCGAAAAACACTCTACCAATTGCTTGGAGGGTAATTTAATAAAAATTGATATTTATGCGAATCTAATGAAAGGTGGATATTCTATATATTTCTCCCTAGGGAGTTTTTCATTTATATATATTTGTATATCTTTTATATATCTACTCCTCCAGAGAGCATAGGGCCATATGGTGTTATTGCATTGTACCAATATTTCAGTCTTTTAAAACGGTTAAAAACGAGGTACAATCAGTTAGCACACATCTAAAAGCACCACACCAAAAACAAAGTAAAGTCTCAAATTTATTGGGTATGAGAATTATGAAACAAGCATACACTGATAGAAAAGGCGTCATAACGCTGATGTATTTTGACATCAGTACTATGCCAAGTGTTTTCGTTTCTGAACCCGCGACCCTTTTCATCATTGTGGTGTCAGCCATAACATCACTTGAAAAAATTGTTTTAATATCACAGAAATGACGAATCTGAGTCGGTTTAATGAAACATGTCATCATTGCGAAGACTCAGTAACATCGGAGAAAGGTTTCATTAGGTTTGTCATTAAATTGAGTCATAGTCAATTGACTTAAGTCAAATGTTGAGAATACTAATATTTACTTACCCGTTACACATGTTTGTTTTACTTTTGTTGTATTCTGCCCTTTGTTTGCAGAAGAACCCTCAATTATAAGACACCAGAAGCATGCCCGATATGGTTTTCGTAATCATTCAGCTTTGAAAATTTAATTTATTTACCTAAATAATTAAAAAAATTTAATATAGGAATTATTGCTTCTAATTTTACTATTTAAAAATGAATATAATGTTAATGATACACCAAATGTGTCATCGAATCGATGTCACTGTACTCATAGGACAGATGACCCATAAAACATGACAAAATTTTATGATGGCGTTCGTCATTGGATTGATGGCACTTTTTGCCTCATTGATGCCATTTGTAATAACATTGATGTCACAATTCTGATGTTAGGGCATTATCAATATGAAGATGTATTTTTCTATGTAAGTAAGCATTACTATGTAGAGTAATTGTGTAGTTTACATACTCTGTATTAATTAATTTTTTTAATTTAATTAATTAATTTTATATAGGCCTGAATTAAATTGGGACAATTTAATTCATATAATTCATTTAAATGAAGAGTATTAAATGAAAATTCTTAAGTTAAAATAAGGCTTTTATTTCGAGTTCTAAACACACCTGTATTAAATGATGTGGCCCACTTATAGTGTGAGTAGTAGGGAGATCGAACGTTATTTTAGCTTTGCCCCAGTCGGTTATTTTAAAATGCCCATTTTTCGAATATCGAATAAACCGTTTATTTTAATAATGTGTAATTTATATACATTTTTCTTACTCTTGTTGTAAATGTACCCGTAATTTAAGTATTTTCCAATTGCATATTGGCCCAACTTAAACTTTTTATGAAGAATGTCAAAACAAAATGTAACAAAGGTCAAGAAACATTATGAACACTGTAAAAACAAATCGCTTATAAAAGATGTGTTCTTGTAGAAAAAAAAAACTAAAAACTATTCAAAATACTACTAAAACGTGTGCAGTTAAAAAGTAAATGGTAATTTGTGCAAGAGCATTCTAAATCTTAAATATATTTTTATATAAAGGTTATCTCTTTATATTTTTCGAACGCGATTAAAAAGACAAGGATAGTTGCCTGAAGTACCCCAAAATTATAAGTTACAAAGGTTCTTCCATGTCACGACTTATTAATCACGTTTAATTAGTATACATGCTTGACATTAATGTGATCCAAATGAAACTTAGCTCGAAGTAGTTCTAAGGAGACGTCAAATAATAATTTACTAAAATTCTCTGCAAAAAAATTAATCATTGGGTGAAATATTAGCCCGTTGTGTTGCCGAGAACGAAATGCCCGTTAAGGCACTAAAAACTCTCAAGTAGTTCTAGCATCTCTTCATGCTGAAAACAACAACATTACGGCGGAACCAACGATATGGGAAAAATTTCTACCAGTTTTTTTTTATTAAAATACCAAGAACTAAAAAACAAAAATTAAGAAATCAAGCAATGTCATGGAATGTTTTAAATTTTAGTCGACGAATTGACAAATATTTTACACAAAAAGAATGTTCAGTTCACTTTTCGTTTCTATTATGCTGAAACAAAATAATTTGAAATAGACAATCCTGGCTAAGAGGTTTTATTTGCATTTTTTGAAAAATATGGTTGATTTATATAGACATGCTTAACCACTAACAAATTAAAACTCATTCTAAATTAATTTGAGAGAATATTTCAAATAATAACTTTATAAAATTCCTTTAATTTATTTGCTTTTGCAAAACGTTTGTCTAGATCAAATATCATTCAAAAATTGTTAAAAATGTAGTTAAAGTTTGATCAATTTACTGGTCCCACTTTTCTTGGAAATTATCGTAAAATATTTGTTAGGTCTGATCAAAGTCATATCTATGTATTTTGTTGGCTCATAACCTTTGCAAATTGTTTTGTTTTTATTCAAATTAACGTTTTCTTTTAAAAACTTTTTTGATTTTTGTGTTTTTAAGTATTCGAATTAAAACCGGTTAACCGGTAATTTAAAAATTGCTTAACCGAAAACCGGGTTTTTTAAAATAGCAACTATTCGTAATATTCGAAAACCGGTTATTGAAAAAAGTCGAATAATCGATCTCCCTAGTGAGTAGCTGTATGCATTAACGATTTACAAGGAATTTCACCATGTTTAGCTAAAACTTAATTATAACTGAACTTGGTGAAATTGGCTGTAAATTTGTTGTTTTCATAATACATGTGATAGAACCTGCAGTAAAATTTATATGAAAAGCACTCAGTTTTTATACCCTCCACCGCCACTAGTGGCGTGTGAAACTTTTTTATTATACATCTAAGACCCCATAAAGTATATATATTCTGGCTCCTAGAGTAATTCTAAGTCGATTTAGCCATGTCCGTCTGTCTGTTCGTCTATGCGTCTATGCAAAAGAAAAGAACAAACTTGGTCTCAAATTGAGTGTAGTTATCCTAAGCGGTTTGAGATTGAAATCCAGCAACATCGGTTCAGTAGTATCAGAACTATGAATCAAAATGTGGAACCACCACCCTAAAAAAAATTGATAAATTGATACAAAAACTAACATAAATGGTGGAATAATGCAGGGAATGATATAAAATTTTGCACGAATTTGCTTTATACGACTGCAAGTCACACTGAAGATCGGTCCATAATTTACACTAGGTCCCATATAAACCCTACTCCCGGAAAACAGTTTAGTACGCTTAAAACCGTAATAGATAACGCTATCATACTAAAATTTGGTACGTCACAGTTTTATATGACGAGAAATTACACTGCCAAATTTCATTAAGATCGATCCATAATTTACCCTAGGCCCCATATAAACCATACTCTCGGAAAACAGTTTATTGCGCCTAAAACAAAATAATTAAATTCGCCTAAAACCATAACAGATATAGATATTGCGGTAAAATTTCTTCTAACTTAGATTAATATGGCCAGAAACAATATAATGCAATTTTGTGAAATTCACTGTCAACGCTAAAACTTAATAAACTGCTGTATTGAAATTAATTCTAATTTATTTTTTGTAATACCAAAAGTCAGTCTTCAGAAGATTGGGATGATTGGTCCACAATTTATCATAGGTCCAATACAAAATACCCTCCTAAAAAATTATATTAGTTCGGCTAAAACTGTTACGAATCATGATATTTTACTCAATCCAGTTCATAGTTCTAACAAGAAACGCATGAAACTTTCTTATTGTCGGCCAATAATTTAATACAGGCCGAAACCGCAACCAATTTTAATGCTGACGTTCGTTTTTGTGAAGCTTAGTTAATAATATATATGTATTTATCATATAGAGCCCACTCCTGTCGGTGGAGTGTATCAAAGATTCGGCACAGCTAAATAAAGCACTCTCACTTTTATTTTATAAATTTCATTAGACTTTCAAATACACAAAGAAAATATTAATATGTTAAATAATTTTTAAAACTCCAACATTTGGTGCACATTGTTAAAAATATTTCCAACGTAGAATTTCACAGAGATTTTCTAACTTTTATTTTATGCCTGGTTTTTATAAATAGATTTATTTAGATGAAAAAAAATTATATTAGCTATATGTTTTATTTTGGGAACCTTAGATCACTTGAATGTCATATGGCTTTTGAAATAAAGACATTAAATTTTAAACAAAATACTATTCTTTTATAGACCAAAACCGCAGACGCCTGTTTAATACTGATAAAAAGGTTCACATTTACTACAAAATACTCAAACACTTACAATGAGGACACATGCAGATTCAGAATGTGTATCAATATTTATGTATGTAAATGACAGTATTTATGTGAATATCATTACCCTCTAGGAAATTGACTGAGTTAACCAATGCTTTTTACTATAGACATTCACCATGTGCTCGTCATTGAGAATCGAATTCTGGCCTTAGAACTATTGACAAGGTAGTTCTTATGAGATCATATGAAGACAATTGGACTAGAGACCTACTAGTAATAATAGTAAGTTTGGGATGTTACGTTACGCCACTTTGCCGATACATTTCCGATACTCAAAAATAAATATCGCCGATACCACTTCCAATACCGATACGCATATTGAATTTAAGTTCAAGTTAAAATTAACAAAACTCAAGTTATTAATTTATTTTATCATACGAAATAGCAGAGTAAGACATTATAATATTTGAAATTGATACCAATAAGATTTTGAAAACAACAAATTAAATTTTTATTCATGGTAAAATTAACAAAAAAAATATTTATTTTTTTTTTTCATAAAAAAAAACAGTCTAAGCAATTTAAATATTTAAAATTGGCATTAATAAGATGCCTGCTTAAAAAAGTAGTTTCAACTTTTACGGACCTAGACGATCTCGCAAATCCGTTTGAACCAGAAATAAAACGGAAAATAGTCTCTCAGACGCGCAACAACTCATTTGAAGACTTAAGCATTTCTCCACCATTTTCTTGAAGTTTAGGTATAAAATGTCATTGCGCCAGTAAAAAAGCGGATATGCGCCTCTTGAAATATTAGGAGATCTCAAAACGCTATGAGTTTTTTTTTTTTTGCTTTTCGTAAGGCAATAAAACTAAGTACTTGGGTTAAGAAGCTGAAATGTTTAATGTTTTCAAACTTGGTCGATGTTTTCGATACTATGACATAAATATTTTTGTTTTTAAGTGATTTCCATGTATTGAAAAGTTTTAAATTTGTAATAAGAGGGATTACTAACAAGGTAATAATGAAAAAACTGGGCCTATTTGAAACTCGTATCACTTACTTGTGACTATCTATACTTCTCTGCGGTAAAATCCTTCAATCATTTTCTTTTGGTGAAGAAACTTCAATTAATAGGACTTAGAGATCAGACCTTAAAGTGGATTTAGGGAAATGTAAGAAAGAAAAATTGACGGATTATTGTTGTGTCTTTGTTGAAGCTTTGATATTGTTACATGTAAGACCTGAGTGTTTTAAAATTCTTATTCACTTTATGGTCTTACTTTTATAATATTTTTAGCTTTTCTAAAGTATTTGGAAAAAGTTTCCTGACGAGCTGGCCTAAGCAACCAGCGAAATGCGCATAGAAACTAGCTTTCCCACAACAATAAATTTCAGTGTTTTCGTTCAAAAATTGGGATTATTAGCACATCATTAATAAATGAACTAATTAATAAAATATTTTATTCCCGAAAATAATTTTTGACTTACTTTATTTATCGAATAGTTTCCAAACCGTCCTTTTCAATAAAACGTTTTCTAGAAAATAAATGTGCCATCAGGAGTACAACAAGGCCGCCACCTTGGGCCTCTATTGTTCCTGCTTTTTATAAAGGATTTACCAGGAGTTATAAAATTTTCCAATGCTCTTATGTATGCTGATGATGTTAAAATTTTTTTAAAATACAACCATGTGTTAGATCATCAACGTCTTCAAACTGATATTTTTTGTTTTTATGGATGGTGTGAAGAAAACCTAATGGAACTAATTTTTAAGAAGTGTAAACTAATGGGTTTTTCAAGAAATAATCCAGCTACAGTAAATTACTTCCTAGGAAGTATTCAAATTGATACAGTGGATAACTTCTTTGATCTTGGAATACTACTTGACCCTAAACTGAGCTTTAATTCGCATATAACGTTTATGACAAATAAAGCAAGAAGCACACTTGGCTATATAAAACGCTGGGCAAAAGAGTTCGATGACTCTTTTGTTACAAAAACATTATATGTGCCACTTGTTAAGCCGATTCTTGAGTATGGATCAATTATATGGGATCCCATTTACCAAACGTATTTTAACTAAATCGAATCGGTACTGAAACAATTCCTGCTCCTCTGTCTTCGTAGGTTATATTTTAACCCACTATCCATGCCTTCATACACCCAGAGAAAATATATGTTTAAATTTGGTCACCTCCAACAAAACTATTTTTAAAGAGAAGTGCAAACATATTATGTTTAAATTTAACCATACTATTGTCACCGACAAACATATTATTGTTAAATTAGTCCTCCATCAAGAAGGCACAACCATATTATGGTTGCCTCCGAACATCTTTTGGTTAGTAATAACTAAAATATGTTTAACATTTGTAATAGCATGGTTGATTGCTCTTAGAAAAGAGGAAAATACTATTGTTAATTTGAAAACAAATTATTGTCATATTTAACCATAACATGTTTAGAGACAACCATAATATGGTTGTGGCTTCTTGATGGAGGACTAATTTAACAATTATATGTTTGTCGGTGACAATAATATGGTTAAATTTAAACATAATATGTTTAAAATTTTGTCTAAAAATAGTTTTGTTGGATGTGGCCATATCTAAACATATTTTTTCTCTACGTGTACTCAGCTCGATTAGGTCTGATAAAACTCCCTACTTTAAAAAGTCGTAGAACGATGCTGAATGTGACGTTTATTTTAAACATTATTAATGATGATATCTGCGCTGATTTTTTAATTAAAGAGATTTCATTTAATATTTCTCAACGTTCATCTCTAAATTTCATCCCGTTATCTGTCAAATTTTTCAGAGCGAATTATGGCGATGTGTAACACCTTCAATCAATTATATAGATTTATAGATTTTTCATTGGAATCAAAGGCAATAAGTAGATTTATAATTGATTTTCTTAATTGATATGCAGTAAAATAAATATAATCTAATCAAATGTTAGTTCATAGTCTATTTTATTAAAGTGTAAATTTAAATTTGTAAAATGTCTGTGAGGAAAAATCCATAGACAATTAATAAATAAATAAATAAATTAACTTTGCACTTTTTGTTGTTACAGTTCTTCAGAAAGTTTTATATACCGGAATTTGTATATGAAGGAATTGTCAAAGATAATATGGTTGACTTAAAAGAGTGTAAACTTTTACAGATCGAAGAAATAAATTTAATTTATATGACAAATATCAACAAATAGGCTACCCCGATTTCGTTGTTGAAAAAGCCAATTAATTGTATTGAAAGCTAATAACTAAATATGCTAACTTTCCGCCTCTCCTGCCGTCAAAGTAGGCTGTATACTGTGATCGAAATGTGTCATCAAATGTTTTGAAGTCTAAGCTCTTTTTTTTAATCAAAAAAAAAAAAATTTGAGGTTTTGGCCGAAATATGCCTTTCAGCTATGGTAAAAAGCAAAACGCCTTAGGACTAAAAAAAAATAATTCCATTATTATATTTTAATTTTATGCTCTTCTTTTTAATGTTTTATTGCTCCAACTAAGCTACCAAAATAAAAGCGGCAAGCGTTTTTATGTCTTAACATCTCACTTTCTTATAGTTTATATGAAACAAACCTTTAGAACTTCAAGAAATTCAAGACCACCCGGCTGGAAAATTTTGTTTTCCTTATTGCTATGTCAGTTTCTGGTTTAGGTAGCTCATTCTGTTGTTGTGCAATAAATAGGCATTGAAAAAAAAATTTGTTGTTCAAAAAGCACTAAAAAACATATACAGTAAAATATCGCCGAAATCGATATTTCGGCAAAGACTAATTGCCTGTTCAACAATTTCGAACGTTAACGTTCGCATAGAATTTTATATGGAAAATATTTTTAAAACTGAGTGTTTTTCATATAAATTTTCTATGCGAACGTTAACGTTCGAAATCGTTGAACAGGCAGTAAATATCGCCGATATATCGGTATCGCTTTTCGTTACAAACTTAACAATAATAGTTCTAGTCTAACTTCCTCTAATCATTACAGGTAAAGACAGGTAAAGGTAAAAGTGTAGGCACTTCGTTGATAGTTTCACCAAAATAATAGACAAAAGTTGTGACTTAGAGACACTTAGTCCCTGGCTTTCAACCGGGCACTCATTTATATGTAAGTGTTGTAGTACTTTTTGTTTAAGGAAACAAAGAGGTATGATATGTAGTCAGTGCAAAATATAAACGTTTTTCTATACACAACTCATTCAACCATTAGCCATAATAAAATAAATGACAACACACCATCCACCCACTATTAAATACTCATACCACAGCTCTTTTGGTTTTACCATTTACACATTTAGTAATAATCCTTTCCAACACAAATTTCCATGGCGCAATTTGAAACAATGAAAGTCACTGACAACACGCAATAAACAAGAGAACTGGTTGTTGGTATTTCAAAGGGGGAAAAGTGGAATTTTTTGAACAAAAAGAACTCGAATATTGTAAAAGATTAATTTTTCACAAAAATCAGAAAAAAGTTAAAATTGTTGTTAACTTCAAATGAAATTAACTGATATCATTTAGAAAACAATTTTCAAACATACGACAAAAATGTTAGTTGAATTCGCTTTTCAAAATTTTAAAAAGAGTAAAATGGGTAACGTTTTTCAAATGTTTGCTTCACAGATATTTGAATGCTAATGCAAGTTGGTAAAATTACAGTGGGTCGTGTAAAGAAATAATTCGCAGAGTTAATTGAGTGTTGTACTAAACACAAGTTTTCTGCTTATTTATATTCATTTAAAAGACCATTAAATTATCTTAAAAAAAATAAGCAATAAAGAATACTCGATTAAGCTCGACCATATGATATATTACACCACAAACTTTAGAGACAAATTTTCGAGAGTGTAACCTATTTGGGACCCATGGGCAATCCTGGACCCGACAGAACAAAATTTGGGTTATGACGCTAAGATTCATGTAGTTCTTTGTGCCAATTCTTTTTTAGATATCTTCATCTCTAGTAGATATTTTTTGTGTTTAAGTTGAAGGAATGGGGTTTATATGGGACTTATGGTTAAAACAGGGCACGATATTGTAGCTATCAAAAATGGCAGTACCGATATTTATAACGAAGTTATGGCATTAAAAGCTTTTCTCGGGAGAAGTATTCGTATATAAGCTATGGTCAAATATGGACCAATACTAACAAAACTTGGTTAGATGATTAGGTTTTCAATAATGACAAAATGATGTTTATGGCTGCAAGGTTTTACTCTCGCCATTTTCATTAGGCTTCGTTCTTAAAGCAATTGAAACTAATGCACAAAATTTCATCAAATAATACAAAAATAGGTCCCAATCTCATACAAAAATTACATAATCGGTTAAGGCATCTCTGGTGATGAAGTTGTTCCCAACTCTTGATTGTGAAACTAAAAATTTATTGAAAAGAATCGCTCTTAATATTGTGAACAAAGAAATTCTTAAAAAAATTTTAAATTTGTAATCAACATCTTTTATAATTTTGTTTTTACTGCTTCCACTTTATCGAAGCAGTTATCTCAATATACCTTAAATTGTCTTTTACTCGACCTTAACTCTGCTCTAACTGTACTCCGACTTTACTCTTAACTCTTCTCTAACTCTACTCTAACAGTACTGCGACTCTACTCTTAACTCTTTTTTAACTCTACTCTAACTCTACTCTATTTCTACTCTTACTCTACTCTAACTCTACTCTAACTCTACTCTAACTCTACTCTAACTCTACTCTAACTCTAACTCTACTCTAACTCTACTCTAACTCTACTCTAACTCTACTCTAACTCTACTCTACCTCGACTCTAACTCTACTCTAACTCTACTCTAACTCTACTCTAACTCTACTCTAACTCTACTCTAACTCTACTCTAACTCTACTCTAACTCTACTCTAACTCTACTCTAACTCTACTCTAACTCTACTCTAACTCTACTCTAACTCTACTCTAACTCTACTCTACCTCGACTCTAACTCTACTCTAACTCTACTCTAACTCTACTCTAACTCTACTCTAACTCTACTTTAATGACATATTTGTTATTGGAGCTCAATAAAACTGACAATTATGTCAAATCTGTCAGTCCTATTTTCCGAAAACACAAAGACAAGACAGCAACTAGTCGGTCTTTTAGAAAGATATTGTATTTAAAATATTATCATTGCACCCATCGCATTATACGGTGCACAGCTTGATGATTATATTGCCATGGAACTTTTTGCTTTGTTGTATGCATAATAGAAATTAGTGAATGGGTATAGGGATTATGTCTGTGTGTTATTTGGTATATGAAGTCCTACTGAGGCACACAGACAATCTTTTTGTTGAAAATTATGATGATGAAAATCTCTTTGCATTTACTAGTACAACATACGCATACAATTATTTTATGGTGTGTAATAAATACTCATACATACCCAAACTTATTAACATGCTTAGCTCGTTCATGTTTCTGTATGTATGTGCAACATTATTATCATCTGCTCGACATTCATGACGCTGTATACATGAGAGTATAAAGGAATTGCATTTAATTCAATATTCCTGTCGAAAGCTTAAATTACAAACATTTCATCTACCTTTTTTTAATAAAGAAAAAAAAATATTAAATGTTTTGATTTAAATTTCACTTTTTTGAGTATGATGACGATGATGATGAAGTTGCTTATGCTGACGATGATAATATTTTTTTTTTTTTTTTTGGAATTGTTGCTAGTACTGATACCTTGCCATTTTCCTTCCTTTCTTAATAAAAATAAAAGTAGCAGGATACAAAAACACTCCTGGGAGTCTATTCAATTTCTAAACTTCTATGTCTACAACATTTTTACTTTTACTACTAAAACTAGATTTCCCTTTTTTAAAATTCCCTTGTGTTCCCTTTCTCAGCTTTTTATATATGCAAAAGTTTATTTTCTTTCTGTAGTATTTTTCAATATTAAAATGCTTTGAAGGTAGCAGTAGGCCTTGAAAAATTTTGTTTTTTCTTTAGTAAAAGTAAATCTTTTTTGTTCTATTCTTGTCATAATGACTTTAAAACACGATTATGAAAACATTTTACAAATCAAGTGTTTGTATGTTGTATTCAACACTTTAGAAACTTGGTTGGGTAGAGCTTGGTGGAAGGCAGCTTTTATATTTTGAATTTCATTGCAATAAAAAAAAGTTGGTGTACTAAATTAAAGAGGTTAACATTAATAATTTCCTTTTCTGCTTATATTTGCTTAAATTCAAAAAATAAATACTTGCATATGTCAAAATTTTTTTATTTAATTTATTCATTATGTGTCACAAATATAATTACAAATAATATTCTAATTTAATTAATTTGGCAATATTCGCATAGAAATTCCGACCAGAATCTCTAGCGGAAATCGGGGGTTGCGACCTTACTACCAACTAACCTACCGGGGCACCCATTATTTATATTATTGATTATAATATAGATATTACTTCCATTTGCGGTCAGATCTAAATCAGATAATTTTAAAAAGATTTTGTATAGAAATAACAAATATTCTTCCCTTACTGATCTTAACGTTTTAGTAAGGGCTGTATCGAATACCGATACCGATATATCAGCGATATTTCCGACAATCTGATATACTGGTATCGGCGTGATACGACGATACTTTTAAAATTTTTTTGGAGTATTTTTAAATAAAGAATTTAATTTTAAATATTCATTTTTTGCATAGCAACTAAGATAAATAACACATTAAAAGCAGAGCATAAAATTAAAAAAGAATAATGAAGTTGTTGCATATAATAAATAAATTAACGAGGATGGAGAATAGTTGATTATCCCAAAAGTTAGCGGCTGACTTAGCATTAGCTATAAATGAAAGATTTGAGACTTTAGGAAGTAGCTAAACTTTTTGCTTATCTACAATTCCTGACCCTCGATACTATGCTCGATTATTTAAAAGACAATCGACTTGTATCGAAAAAAACGTCTTATTGAGCTACTTAACGTGTATGTGTATTCTGAAAGAGTTGAAAATACGGTCAGCCCTACAGGTGATACAAGCTCCTGATAAGTCTACAAGAGCAGACCTTAAGAGGGTTTGTAATGTTTACAGGTTTGTGAAAAAATTATAAGAGAACCTGAGGAGGGTGATCCTGTGATTGCGCTAAAGGAGAAGTCGAAAGATACTTGTGATTGCGCTAAAGAAGAAGTCGAAAGATACCTTAGATCATCTAATATTTCTAGAGGGGTAGATCCGCTTGTTTACTGGCGCAATGACATGTTTTACCCAAACTTGAAGAAAAACGCGCAGAAATTCTTACTGCCTGGCCCCCAATTTCGACAAGTTATAATAAAAACAAATTATAGTTTTTATTATTGTTTTTAATATTAATATACGAAAGAAATGTTCTTGTCGACATTGTGGGCCTGGCAGTTAAGTTCTCAAATGAGTTATGTCGCATTTGAGAGACTATTTCCCTGTCTTCTGAGAATGTGCCCAAAATTGTATAAATAATTTCTTACGCTGTTATTTTTGTTTAAATATTTCTTAATTTCTTTAATATTACCATGAATTCGAATTTAATTCTTCGTTTTCTAATTCTAATTAAATTTTAAATATTAATAATCTCTTACACTGTAATATTGTATAATCAAACAAGTTGCTCTACTTGAGTTTTGTTAATTTTAACTTTAATTCAAATTCAATATGCGTATCGGTACTGATATCGACGATATTTTATTTTGAGTATCGGTATCGTATCGGCAAAAAAGGCGTATCGTTACATCTCAAGTTTAAGCGTTATGACTGGATCGTAAAATATTATAATAATATTCAAATAATTGGATGATAAGAACGTTATTTTATCATCGATCAGTCTGTTATTAAGAAGCAAAAGCTCCATGAGTTTCCTAAGGCAGTAAATGTGTATATTCCAATAAGTTTTATATATACATTAGGGTGGCGGCGAAATGTATGGAGCAATTTTTTTATATTTATATTAATATTGATGTCTCCCGGGTGGAATATTGTGCCACATGGTCTAAAATTGATGTCGAAAAAATTTCAGCCAAATCGGATAACTTTAACCCGTGTCCCTTTGAGGTCAAAGTTAAAATGATAAAAAAAAAAAATTTTCCATACAAGCAAAAAATTTTTTTTTCGATTTTTTTTTTTTTTATTTTTTAATATTAGTTAGCTTTATTAGGTTATTAACAACAAAAAATTTCATTTCGATCGGACAAGATTTTCAGTTTCAAAAGTGATTCTGAAAAAAAATTTTCAGGCTTGTTAGGGGCTTACTCTAAAAAATTTTCAAAATTTTTTTTTTTTTAGTTTTGACAAGCATACATTAAAGATATTTTGTCGCTCTTAATAATAGGTTTTTTTTAAACATTTTTTGTGACGTCGTAATTTTGTTTTTTAATAGGGCCAAAAACTAAATTTTTGCAGCTTTTGGCCCCAATTTAGAACAAAACTTCGATGTCACCAAAAAAAAAGAAAAAGAAAAACTGTTATCAAGAGCGACGTAAAATCTTTAATGTTTGCTTGTCAGAGCTAAAAAAAAAATTTTAAGGTTTTTGGAGTAAACCCCTAACCATCCTCAATTTTATATTTTTTTTTGAGTCTTTTTTGGAACTGAAAACCTTGTCTGATCGAAATTAAATTTTTTGTCGTTAATAAGCTAATACAAATTTAGCTAATAAGCCAAATCAAAATTTCTTAAATACTTACCCTACAACATGCAAAAATAAATGTTAAAAAGAAAAAGGTTAATCTATAATAAAAAAAAAAATATTAATTTTTATAAGCATAACTAATGACCATATTGAAGATTGAAATATAATCATTCCTTAAATTTAGTAAATTTGCTTCCTTTGTATATAGTTTTCTAACACATATTCCAAATCTATCATTTTTTTTCTTTCTGGGACATTGTAATCATGCTCTTAAATAGGGCCAAAAACTGAATTTTTCCAGTTTTTTACCCCAATTTAGAACAAAAATGCGATGTCGAAAACAAATTTTTAAAAAAAATTTAAAAAACCTGGTATTAAGAGCAACAAAAATTCTTTAATGTGTGCTTATCAAAACTCCAAAAAAATTTTTTTGGAAAATTTTTTAGTGTAAGCCCCTAACAAGCCTCAAATTTTTTTTTCGGAGTCACTTTAGAAACTGAAAATCTTGTCCGATCGAAATGAGATTTTTTGTCGTTAATAAGCTAATAAAGCAAACTAATATTAAAAAAAAACGAAATTTTTTTTTTTGCTTGTATGGAAATTTTTTTTTTATCATTTGAACTTTGACCTCAAAGGGGCACGGGTTAAAGTTTTCCGATTTGGCTGAAATTTTT
Source organism: Pollenia amentaria (assembly GCA_943735925.1). Lineage (NCBI taxonomy): Eukaryota > Metazoa > Arthropoda > Insecta > Diptera > Polleniidae > Pollenia > Pollenia amentaria. The sequence continues at coordinate 175,857,173 of OX031007.1, read as the reverse complement.
TCCACATCAGTTTTAGACCATGTGGCACAATATTCCGCCCGGGAGATGTTGAAAATCCAAAGTTGAAATTTAGCTGCCACCCTAATATACATACATAAATATATATTTGTTTTTATTTCTTAATTTATAATCCTTTACCCCCCGTTGCCACATGCAAGTGTAAGTGAAAAAAACTCAATACATTCACACTTTTTTACTAACCCCATCACATTTTTAGTATGCAAATTCTCTTGCAGCTCAACTTGCAAGATTTTTGACACTTTCAGCAAGTAAAATGACAAATAAAGAAACAGTGTTACCGTGGATGCATATTGTATCAATTTACAAGTAAAATAAAAATAGCTGATATTCTGTGTATTTATAAAATATAAAAACATGTATATGAAGAAAATTTAGAAATAGCTAACAGGATAATTTTGAAGGGAAGTTTTAACATTAATATCACCTTTTTATAAAAAAAAATTATTACCAAATAATTAGTCTACAGGCAACGTTATATATTGACTACTTGGCAACACTTCGTTAACAATTGAGAAATGGAAGTTTTGCTAGAAGTTTAGTTTTTGGCGACATCTTAAAAATTAACTTGCACTGTGCTGTGTAGCCACTCCAAAAATTTTTGAGTTTTTTTTTTTTTGACATTGTTCCTGATTTTCGCTAGTAATATGTACACACTTCTTGCAAGTAATTACTTGCTTGCGTAGGGTTATTATCATTATCATCAAAACTCGAACAAGTTCAATTCAAAATTTTAATTTCTTATATGAGAGGAACTGTATTCAAGCCCTATTCTAAATTTATTCTAACTCTTATTTATGCCTTACAGCCTGGCCCACGATGTCGACCGCAATCGTTCGCATGCATTTTCATCAACAAACAGCTGATTTGCGACCCACGAACATATTTCAGCACGACAAGTCGATCGACAATGCAAGCGACCGAAAACGAAACAGTTTTCATACAAAGTTGCGGCCCACTAAGAAATATTATGATACCGCAAATGTCATAATCAGTCACTTGTGTTGTAGCTGTCGACATAGGCATTTTTCTAAAATATATAACAAAATTTTCTTTACACGCAAACATTTAACATTTTTAAAACATTTATAAAATTCTATAGGGTTTTAAAATATTTCTTATAAAATTCTATTCTATATTTTTCGTTTACTGCTTTGTTTGTTTTTTGTTTACTCCTTCGTTTTCTATTCTGATTTAGTTGTAGCCAGAGCTCAATTTTTTGGTTTAGTTTATATGTTTTGTCGATTTTAAATTCCAAGCTACGTAAAACCTGTCGATCGACAAGTCTATAGTTATTGGGCCGCTTAGGAGAACGAGTTGTCCCTCGCTTAAGTTGTCGATCGACATCAATGGCCTGGCTGTTAATATTACAAGGATCCGAAATATGTTTTGTATAGGATGATCTCTTATTAAATTCTAAGGTATACTAAGTTCGTCGTTCCGTGTTAAAATTTGTATAGCCTATTTTGGATGTGCGAAAGAATTCTTTCTTTCGAACAACTACATTTGAAACAAAAACAAATTCTAAAAACTTTGTTTTTGTTTTAAATGTAGTTGTAGACATCGGAAATAGGCAGTTAATCTAACACCCGATAAAGTATATATATTTTGGTGCCTTAAGTAACTCTTGATCTAAAATCTTAAATCGTGTCTGTCTGTCTGTTCAAAACACGTTCACTTTTGAACGAAAAAAAGGAAAATTTAGGTGGAAATAATTTTTAGTTCCCTTTAGCAGCTAAGGATTGAAATGCTAAATCGGTTCCGTAGAAGGAGCTATGAACACAAAAGTGGTACAATCACCTTAGAAAGTTTATATATTTCTTTCATATATTAACATAGATTGGTAAATGTTTTGCAAGCTCGTTTTACAAGAAATTACTACTCTTAATTTTGGGAAGCTCTTAAAAACACTTCAGTACGCCACTAAATGCAGCAAATAACGCTACTGTTATAAAGTTTGTTTTCATATTCTTTCATAAGTGAAAATCTGCGCAGAATTTACCAAAGTCCCCATATAAGACACACTTTCGGAAGATATTTTAGTTCGTGCCAAAGCGTAACGAATAATTAATTTGAAGTGAAATTTGGTCTTAATTAGTTTTATAAGTTTCACACCACCAAATTTCGTTAAGATCCGGTTCATAATTTATAATAGGCCTCACATCACAGCCACTCTCCCAAAGTTCTTTAGTACGCCTGAAATCGTACGAATAATGATATTAATGTAAAATTTGGTCCATTTCAGTTTTATATGGCTGGAAAATATACCATGCATTTCAGTGATAATTGGTACATAATTCCTAATAGGTTCTTTATAAAGCGGGTTCAAAAGAGCACTTCAGAATGCATAAGACTTAAGCTACGGTCACACTTACTAAATACTTGACCTAATAATCATAACCACTTCTTTTGTTAGTAGTTAGTGAGATTTAATATGGTCTTAATGTCTCCGAATAAAACTTATTATATTTCTACACACAGCAAAAAACTGTTTTTTTGTATGATGTAGTATTATAATCAAAATAAATGCTGCAATTAAAAGAAATAATTTTTTAGTTTGCCTGTTGGTTACGCCTTTTTTGTCAAATATTTGCCAAGTGTGACCGTAGCTTTAGTTTTTTTTACTAGAAATCCGTCTATCGTTTACATCCGTCTATACGTATAGTTTACAATAAACTCAATATAAAATTCCCCCGTGAAAATCACTTAAGTACGCATTATAATTAAACGAATCATGATATTTTATTTAAATTGGGCCAAATTTAGTTTAAAATGACTAGAAATAATATCATGGGACCTAATGATATTCGGCACATAATTTAACATAGGCCCCATTTAAGGCAACTTTTGGAATATATTTAATGTTATACGTCTGAGCCCTTAACGAATGAGTTAATAGTTTAAAAGTTAATAAATTTAAAATTCCATATAAAGCCCACTCCTGAAATATTCTTACTCCCAGTGAAGGGTGTCTGAGATTTGGCACGGCTGTAGGAAAAATCGCCCAAAGAAAAATGGCCCAAGGAAAAAAATGAAAAATCGCTCAAAAAAAATCCATGTAAAATTGAGCCTGAATTCATATGAAAAGTGACCCAAATTTTTGGGCTATTTTTCGTTATTATTGTGTGATTTTTTTGTTTTTGAAATTTGGTGAATATTGTATGAAAAATAGCCCATTTTTTCGAGCCATCTTTCATTTTTAAAATTGCGTCAAAATTTTACATTATATTTGTCTAAATGATTCATTATCATTATACGTCGAATTCCTAAATGTTATTTGTAAAAATAGCGGGACATATTGCAAAAAGCTTTATTCTGTTTTGAGTAATTGATTATAACTATGCAGTGATTAATTAATATTTAATTATTGAAGAGTGCACAGTAGACCGTCTCAGTTTTTATACTTTTTTTCGAAATTTCTTCATGAACATCGATTTTCTTTATTTATCTTATATATATAAAAATGAATTATGTTTGTATGTTTGTTTGTCGCTTTATAGACTCCGAAACTACTGAACCGATTTTCCTGAAATTTTTACATTAACATCACGTGAGCCCTAAAAATAAAATAGGCTACCTTTTTTTTTGATAGGGGCAGGGGAATTGGTACCCCCATAGGATGCCAATATTAATTATCGCATATCTTAAGAGCCGCTGCACGCATTTTGCTGAACTTTTTGTAGTAGGATCTTCTGAGCCCCGGAATTGAAATAAAATAGCAGCGGGGGTATAGGAATACCCCATAGGACGCCAATGTTTAACATCGCATATCTTAAGAACTGTAATAGTGAGAATGTTCAAACTTTCTAAAAGTCACTCTTATGGTATACTACACTTTTGAAAATAAAAATAAAGCGGGTAGGCGCAGGGGGGGAAATACCTCCCATAGGATGCATACATTAAATATCGCTCAACTGAAGAACTATTAAAGGGAGAGTCTTCAAACGTGGTTAAAGCTACTATTATAGTAAACTATAAATTTCAATATAAAAATGTGCGGGGTAGACAGAGTAGGAGCAGTACCCCTCATAGAAGACATATTAAATACCATATATCTGAACACAAGAGCTATCAATCTTTACAGGACAAATTTTAAAACAAAAATAAATGGGGTAGGTGCAGGGGTAGCGAAGCGCACCGGGTTAAGCTAGTCTACTATAAAAACCAAGAATTTTGGTGTATAACACTTAAATATTGATGAACGGGAAGTGGTCTCTCAAATCGTTTTTTAATTTTTTAGGCAAAATGACTTTTTTCCAAAAAATGAAAAAATCTTGATTTAGTAATTTGCCTCAAACTCCAGCAGTTTCGAATGGATTTGAACATTATTACATGGATAAGAAAGGTTTTTAAATTTCCTAATTATTTCTTAAAGCAACATTGCCATTTTGACCGATGGTTTTTTATTTATAGCACTACAAATTCAGATTTTGAAATAAAAACTTAACATTTTTTTTTTAATTTTTGCTTACCTTTTCATATATAAAATTTAAACGAGGCAAAACTTTTATATTCTGTAAATGCAGTATGGTAGGAAATTTTAAAATAAAGATTTTGGTGTAAATAACAGTCGCATTCTGTTAAGAAAAACTGCAGTTTTAGTTGAAATGAGTAGAGTTGTTTATTTCTAAATATAAAAAAAAAGGTAAGCAAAAATTAAAAAAAAATGTTAAGTTTGTATTTGAAAATCTGAATTTGTAGTGCTATGAATTAAAACCAACGAACAAAATGGCAATGTTGCTTTAAGAAACATTTAGGAAATTTAATAAGCTGTCTAATGCATGAAATTATGTGCATATCCATTCAGAACTGCTTGAGTTTGAGGCAAATTACTAAATCAAGATTTTTTAATTTTTTGAAAAAAAGGCATTTTGTCTAAAAAAAAATGAAAAATCGATTTGAGAGACCACTTCCCATTCATCACTATTTAAGCGTTATACACCAAAATTCTTGGTTTTTATAGTAGATAAAGATAATCGATGTTCATGAAGAAATATCGAAAAAAAAAAAATAAAAAGTGAGACGGTCTAGTGCACAGTTAAAAGAAGTGACAATGGAAAAATTGGAATATGAATTTGTTTGTGGTAAACAAGTTAAAAGTTAATTGATTTACTTACAAATTTATAAACAATTAGTTAAAATGAAATCAAAAACATCAAAAAGCTTTATTATATTCGTGTACGGCTCTTGATCGATAGTGGTGGTACACTTGGCACAAAGAGAGTCACGCGGCAATATGCAATTAAAGCACGAAAAATTATAGAGGCAAGTGAAGCTTTAGAAGCAGCCACAATTACTGTTGCTACTTTTTTAAACCGAATGGTTTTTCCTAAAAATAATGTTTGTACTGATTGGGAACCGTTCGAAGACATATTTGAAAGCGATCCGGAAGAAACAGATAGTGAAGTGGAATCGACAGACGATAACAATGAAGTCAACAACGCAAACAATACTTTCAAATGCATTGTATGGTTGGTCATTTCTCCCAACACAGCATTATTGCCATGTAGACATTTAAAATGCTGCAATGAATGTGTGATCAAAATGCAGGCACAAAGTTTGGCGGAGGGCTCAAATGAGTATTACTGTCCATACTGCCGAGCAGCTGTTGAAGATAGAATGTAATTTTTTACATAAAACTTACATTTGTATGTAACTAAATTTATATGAATAATAAACACTTTTTTGCAAATTGGGTAAGTTTTAATTTTTTTTTTTTGGTTTTTGGGTAATTTTTAATTTTTTTGGGCATTTCTTCATTTGGGCGATTTTTCATTTTTTTCCTTGGGCCATTTTCCTTTGGGCGATTTTTCCTACAGTCATTTGGCACTACCGATTATATTTCGTTTACTGATTCCTGGTAATGGGAATTGTGTATGTTACTCAAGGTGTGAAAAGCTTTTATTCAAGTTAGATAAGCTTCACACAAAACAAACACCCTATGCTTATGGTTTTAAAATCGTTTCTTCTAATATTCGAGGTTCTATTGAATTTTATACATTTTTAAAACATTTAGCACATATAAATAAACACTTTTTTTAATTTGATTGCCACCTACAATTGATTGCTAAATTCAATTTAAATATTTATTTTTTTAACAAAAACTATTACCATTGAATGTATGTACGAACAACTTGACTACATTTTAGCGATCACTCTTTTTATTTTCATTTAACAGCCATTGACAGTTTGTCTAACAAAAAAAGGGAAAAGAATAAAAAAAATCCAAAAGAAAATGAAGAATTATTGCCACTATGCTCGCATTCACAGGACGAGCCAGGATGAGTATGTGAACTTGTAGAACTCTCATACATGTATGTGTATGTTTTGGGTTATGTTGAGGTTGGTTAAGGCTGTTTGTTGGTTTTTAATAGTATTCAAAATTGCTATAAAAAGTAAAATAAAAATAGAAACTTAAATTTTTTCCTCTGTCTAGACAGGTAGAAATATATGAAAAAAAAAACAAACGAATGAATTGAAACAATAATGTTCAGTTGCGGAAATCACTTGATTTATGTTGCTCGTATTTATGCCCCTCCGTATGTGAACAAACACTCTGTACAGGTTAAACAATTTAGCACAGTTTAACAGTTAAAAAGACTTTCTCGTCGCTACCGATGGAAAATCCAATTTATAATGTCATAATTTTTAATTGCCTTTGAAAATGACGATGACGGAATTAAATAAAATAAAAAAGGGTTAAAATAAATCAATGTTTAAATATGCAAAAATATTAAATCTTTCCAATTTAGCAGGGGACTTACAGGATTGGCTTTGAAAAGTTATAAGGTTTAGCTAAGTTAAGTAACAATATCAAGCTCTAAAAAAGTCATCTATGTATAAAGTCAAATAATATCTATATGCACATAGAATATCATATAATAAACTAAAAAATTATAATTTAACGCTTTTGATATTTAACCACCAAACAAATAAATATTTCCTTAACTACCAAATTAGTACCTTCAATTCCGTAATAATTGTTTGGTTTTTCTTAAGTTGTTAATTCTAAGCGTTTTAAGTATTTACAATTTTATTTTCTTATTCCATAAAACATGCGATTCTTTCGTCTTATCTCAGTGTAAATATTTACAAATGATCAAAGGATATTGTTGTGTGTGTCTTTCCTAATTCTGATTACTGTAACTCATAAGCTGAAAACCAAGACTATTGAGTGTATGATAAATTATAAAAAAATAAACGTACAATTTACGGTTGGAAAGGACGCGTGTCTTTTGGCATTATGCTTCATTTCCTTTCTGTAATCACAACAAACAGTTTTACACAACATAGGAGTTTCACATATAAACAATTTTAGCAGACAATTAGGAAGTATTGTGTAACGAATAATCGAATAATTTGTGCAACTCAAAAATGTTCAGCCTTGTAGAGTGGGTCTATCAACATACAACTATTGATTATAAAAGTTTTTTGTACCAAATTCTATCGCTATTACTATGAACAAATATGAACCGGTTTCACTCCTCGTAAAGTTCCTTGTAGACTTTGTAATGCTAATGTAGTTAAAGGACTAGTATTTACAACACCGCAACAACAAAATATATTAAATTATAATTTAGTACGCTGTATTAAAAAAATCACACAAAAAGCTGTTGTAAACACGTGTGATAAATTTATTTAAATAAAATAGCCAATCGCATTCAAACTGATGAGAACCAAAAGCAAAATTCATTAGTTTACAATACATACCAAAAAGCCACTCACACTTTGTAGTATAAAATCGTAGTGAATATAAAAGAGTTGTTAGCTTAACACAAAGAGTGAAACCCGTTTCCATTTAGGCTGTAATAAACCATTTTTAAGTATCAGCTCAATAAGAACGTTTACTGGCGCTAAGGGTGTATTCCGAAAGGACATTTGTGTGAAGAATAGATAAAATCGAGGTCCGATTTTAAAATATGCTTTATCATCTTTTAGCCACATTTATATGCTATGTTTTAATGAAACAACATTATACAGAGGGTGGCCCAAATAAGACTTTTCAATGTTACAAACGTAAAATTTATTTATATTGTAAAATTATTGTTTTTTTCCTTTGCAGAATATAATTGAATTCTTAGAAATTTATAATGAATGCACACAACAACGAGTTAAAATGATCAAAATTTTCTATTCTTGTCAGCGATGAAGTGACATATCGGCAATGTTTCTCGAAGCCAGAAATTCGATTCTATTTTAAAATCAAGAAAATGCAACTAATATTAATTAAATGCAGCTTAAATTCAGAAATATCTTTCTTTTTTCTACTAAAAACCAGCTACTTTTATTTTTCTGTTTTAAGAAATTTTTGATCATATACCAATAACGTGAATTTTGTGATCATGAGAATATGTTTATTTACTTAAAATTTTTTTTTTATTAAATACGAACAAAATAAGTTAAAATCAAGAATTTATTTTTGGATTTTCTTGTTTTAAGAAGCGAAATTTATTATTTTAGAAAATAAACTTCTCTCCGTGTAGGAGTTTAGTCGGCTTTTATGAACATAAAGCCAGATATTTTCCATTAATTATAAATAAAATCAGTTGAAACAAAAAAAAAAAAAAAAAAAAAAAACAAATTCAAGTGAATTAAACTTTTACTTATACCAACAATATTACTGCAAAAAATGTTGTTAATATAAAAAATATTAAATTGATACTATTCATTTGTTAACTGGTGCAAATTTAATTAATTTTGTAATTAATATCACAAATTTTTTAATTTAGGTAAATTTTTATTTTTTTTCCTTGATTTTATCAGCTCTAAATGAACATATTAAAATTGGCTATTAAAAGAAAACAAATTTATAAAAGTTCTTAATTTTTTAAGAAACTAATATCTTTTATCAGAAGCCATACGGTTGTTAGGTTAGGTTAAGAAGGTTATGCGCCCAAGGGCTCACATCCACTCGGAGACCAATGAGTTCCATTGTGAATCCCTTCAGTACAGGAGAAAAGAGAAAAAGAGAAGTAAAGAAGAGAAGTAGAAAATAGCAATACCACGTAGGACAAATCCCCCCTATGTCCCTCCAACAGAAACAGCCGTCCTATTTCCCTGACAAATCCCAGTAGATCGGTTGGATTACATCCAGCGGTAAACCCCAGTTCGTCGTGAAATCTAGCCCCTAGACTGTTGTTAATTGGCCTATCATAATAAAAATATTAAAGCTTATTTCTATTTAAGTTACTCGAACGGTAAGGAGTGCTTTAATCCTTACCTTAATTCGGCTGCTCCCTTAATGTTGTCTTATGATTTTTTGATAATAAAACTTGGTTTTTATACATCCATTTTAAGAAGAGTTTTCGGCGCTAATTATTTTTTTTAAGATTTATATAGGTATATATTTCTTATATTTATGTTTGTAATATTTATCTGGGCACAAAAATACATAAAGATAACATAACGCCTGGTTCAGAATCCGCCTGGTAATGTTTTGAGCGATCAGCCGATTCGAAGCCCGGTTAAAGAAGTAGGGTGGGTGTGAACTATGGATGGACGGTGGATCAGAAATAAATTTCATTGGCCAAAAGTTCAAAATTTTGTTATTACCGATTTTCAAATTTTAATTCTTTTAAATAGTAAACATATTAAAAGTGAGGTAGCCCAAATAGGTCAAAATATTGCGAATTGTAGGCAAAGCATGGTGTTAAAACAAATATATTATGTTATTTTAGACAAGATGTGATTTTTATACTAAAAGGAAATTATCATTCCTCGCTCATGATTATCGATGAAATTTTTTCATTACATTAGCCGAATAGTATTTTTTATGAAAACAAATAGAATAATTATTTCTTTACATAAGCTACATTATTATCTTCAACATTTTTTATTTTTCGAATTTATTCTGTGAGCTGAAAAGAAAAAATTCCCAGATTCTATTTGTTAAAATAGTTGAATTAAAGATATTCAATTTAAAAAATATCACTATCCAGTGTAACACAAAGAATGCTGACGAAGGCCGTAGCGCGCCAGAAAATGCATTACATTCTGCTGGTATCTAATAATTGTAAATTTTTCAGTACATACAATATACTTCATTGCTATCAAACGGATGGCTAAGGTAAAATGTAACCGGAAGATACAAGAGAATAGTCTGGTAGTGTAGAAAGTCATTATTAAAAATTTAAGGAATAGAACTATTACAAAAAGCTTTATTAAAAATACATAATTGAAATTTAGCTCATAAAATAAATTCAAAAATAAAAAATGTTGAATGAAATTTTATGTTTTACTGCTTCACCTGGTGTTTTATTAAATGTTTTCTAGTTTTTCAGAGGAATAAAAATCAAAAAAAAACGCAAAACACCCACAGAAATGTGAAAGTGTTCTATTGAACCTCCAATACACTTTGGTTTACGCCTGGACCTGACAGGAAACTCTTTTTTCATTTGAATGAAATTACTCCCAAAAAAATAATTTTCGCTCTCCACAATTGTAGATGCGTTTGTGTTTATGAGTGTAACATATAAAAACATTAGTTCTAGGATTACTTTCTGAGTCGATCTAACGGTGTCCGTCCCTCCGGCTGGCTGGCAGGCTGGCTGGTTGTCAGTCCATGTTAAATTTTGCGTAAAGTACAGGTCGCAATTTTAAAGATAATTGGTGCACGCGTATTAATTATCGTAATGAAACTATTGATTATTATGTGAATCGTTCCAAATTTTCACATGGCCCCCATAGAAACTTCTTTTCTGAATAGTCTTTGTATTCATAAAATATCTCATTATATTGTTATTGTTTTAAAGCGACTTTGGAGAGAGGGTTTATATGGGACCTTTGTTTAATTTTGGAGGTACAAAATTGCGCCATGAAATTGAAACTATTATAAAAGTTATATTTGCCAAATTTTGTATCAATACCAACAGTTATAAGGAAGTTAGGGCACTTAACCTTTTTCCGGGAGTGGTATTTGTATAGGAGCTATATTTAAATATTGACCGATTCCGATAAAATAAGATAGGATGATTGAAGTTATAATAATATTCTTTTAGCCGAATCTAATATTAATGCCAATATAATAACATGGCTTGTGGTTCATGTGACAATTAGAATCTTCATACCATATTTCATTAAATTATCTCCAAAAGTGCGACCTTTACTTTGCGTATAAATTTACATGGACCAGCCAGCCTACCAGCACTTTAGCAGGATTTTCGGCGTGTAAAACAGTTGTTTGATATTGCTTGGTTTTAGTTTATTTTCTTATTTTTGAAAATTTTTGGTTGTGTTTCTTAAAAAATAAGTTTCTAAACGAAAATTTTAATTTTAAAAATAGGCAGAATATACATATTAAAAAATTTATTAGCTACGAAAGCCCAAAGTAAACATTTTCAAAACTTATTAAAAGTTAGTGGTTTTTTTTTTGCACTGACGATTTTTGTGACGATTTAGGAAAGTGAATTTGAGTGTCTTGACGATTTTTTCCTAAAAACTGTACGATTTGCGACCAAATTTATCTGGCAGCTATGAGGCATCTAGCCAGCCAAATGGACAATGGTACAGTAAAAAGTTGGTCTAGGGCCAATTTTTTAGGTGTAACAAACATGAGCACAAACTTATAATACCCCCTCCATTATGGTGGTGTGGATATAACAAATAACCCGCATGTAAACAGTAAATGCTAGAAAAAAATCAAAAGTTCAACTTTCAAGTTAAAATTCTCTACAACTGGAAAATTTCGAAAAATCATCTCTACATTATTCATTTTGGCCGATGAAAAACGATCCTGAGGCACTATGCGTCTCAGGAATTAGAAGGATGACCGTTAATAAGATCCCCTTCAAGAACTGAACCCAAGAGAAATGAGCAGGTTTTGCTGTTGGCCAATAAAAATATTACATTAATGATTTTATATTTTTTTCTTATATCTTATTCTAGCAAAAGATTACAAAAGTTATTTTTGGGGGATATTATGTATGGCAGTTAGAAAAGTAGGAGCTAATTTTTAGAATGTTTTAAATAAAGCTTAGAAGGATTAACAGACATATTCTGTTTAAATTAGGTATTGATTTTGGCGTTGCGCAAAATGCCCCCAAGAAATATGGGCTCAAAAAGAAAATTAAGAGTGTGGTCCAAAATTTTACATGAGACACAACAACACGCCATTTTGGGGAATTTTTTTTTTTATGTTTGTTTAGGTTTTTTTCATTTTTTTTCGTTGAGGTGATTTTGTATTTTCAGTGAAATGATAAACGACCCCAATTTCAAGGAATGAAAAATGGCCCCAAATAAAATCACAATTTTTTACTTTGGGACTATTTTCATATTATATTTAACATGCAAATATTAAGAAATGAAAAATTACTCCAAAAATTTTAATTTGGTTTTATAAAATCTTTTTTAAGTTTTGTAGTTATTCGACCTTTTCATTATAATAAATAAAGTAAAAAAATTTGTTCAAGCTCGAGGTCTGTTTTTCTTCTTAATAGTTCAATAATAGACCTACAGGCTAATTGTTGTGTATTTTTGTGTCTCGTTATTACTGAAGATGACATCCTAAGGATATCGAAAGTTTGAAAAATAGAGAGTTTAAAGGACAGACCTCAAGCTTGAAAAAATTATTTATTTTAAATTTTTAAAAAGATTTATATAAAAATTTCTAGGAATATTATCATTATCTAGAATTCTTATAACAACCAACAAGAGAAAATTTCTTGCTTGCTATGCAGAGATGCTTTATCTAGCGAAGCCCGTATTTGTTATACCATAGAGAAGAAATCCTTTTGCCGGGCCGAAAGCTGGCCATGTAGAGAAGCCTTCGTTTGCGAAACCAGTGCTCGTTATATTATAGAGGAGAAAATCTTTGCACATGGCCGAAGTGCCAACCATGCAATCTATCGCGATTTTTAAAGCTAAAATGATGATTATTCACGATATTAAAATTCAGAATTTAGAAATTCTGGATTTTTAAGCTTATGATTTTGAAATTCGTGATTTTAAATTTGAGATTTTAAGTTTCGGGCATATGAACCCAATCTGAATTTATAATAATATAACTAATAATAAATAATATAACTTTCTTTGTGTTTTTTTTTAATTTTAACTTTTTTTTTGGGTAAAAATTTATTAAAATTTTCGAGATGATTTTTTCATACTGAATTTAGGGTCATACTTCATTTTATTTTAAGGCATATTTTTATTTTTTGGGCTAATTTTATTATTTTATTAAGGAGAAATAGCCCCAAACTTGGGGTAAATTTAAATTTTTTTGGGGCCATATTTCCTGGGGCTATATTTCATAGTGCCATTTTTCAGTTTGGGCACAGTGGGCAGACATCCCTCAGAGAACCATTGAAATACCCTACAACATAAAAAATATCATCAAAAATCAGTAAATTCGTAAATCTCATTAAAATAAACCTATAGAACACTTAACTGGGGACATTATCTATAAAATAAGGTATAAATCACCCTTGTGGATCTCCCAGTTTGGCCACAGTGGGCAGACATCCCTCAGAGAACCATTGAAATACCCTACAACATAAAAAATCAGCCAATTCGTAAATGTCATTAATCTCATTAAAATAAACTTATGGAACACTTAATTCGGAACATTACCTATAAAATAGGTGATTTTTACGCCCTTGTAGGTCTTCCAGCTTGGCCACAAATCTCTCAGAGAATCACAGTTTAGTATATCCATACGCTGCACATATTGGTTTCACTGTTGTTGTTTTTTTTTTATTGTTATTTCAAAAGTGATCGATTATCCGATTTATTTCATTAGCACGACACTAAGAATAAGTACAATACAACACTAGGAAAAAGGGCAAAATTATTTTCTTTAAATCGTTTGTTATATTTTTTTTTTAATTTTTTTTATGTACATTTGTTTATTATTCCTTTAGCTGATGCGATAACATAAAGAATTAGTTCAAGTCAATTGCATTTTTGCACTATTTTTCTTACTTTTAAACAAACACATACACAAGCTGACACTCATACTCTCAAACTCACACTTTCACTTACTTACACATGCACAAAATGACACGTGCGATAAAAACAACATTAAATTTGTATCATCTTGGTGGCCAAGTGTAAAAAGGGTGTCCATAATTTTATTTTGTTATTGTTACCAATTCTTAGCAAAGAAAAGGTTGACAAATACTTTTAACATATAAATATTAGAGCACAATCAAAAGATGAAAATATTTTGCAGACGTTTATTTGAAAGCCTTATCAAGAGAAAATTAAAGTTGTCGTCGGTCATGTGGCATGAGTTTTGATTATTCAAGGTTTAGTAGTTACGCGCGGGCTGAAAGAGATTCATTGAATGCGTTCTAGTTTATATTGTTGTGTCTAACTACAGTTTTCTTGTTTTTTTAATGTGTGTGTGTGTATTTTATGGCTTAAATAATGCCTCAAGTCATAATCTAATGTTATACACGTGCCCCATCATTGTGGTGCACTTTGTATATGCTGTTTTCAGTGATACGCTAACGCTGACGATGGGTGGGTGGGTGATGAAGTGTAATGCTTTTATTAATGTACATCTACATCTATTGTCGCTTTTTTTGCTTGTGGTATTGCGGCAGTGGCTATGGTGGCATTATAGTGTTTTTGCCTGTAGTAAAACAGGCGTAAGTAAAGAAAAAATATGAAAATAGAAATATTTTTTAGTGGTTAAAGTTTCTATGCGGTGAACTTTTATGCAATTTGTCAAAAATTTGTTTCGTAAAAAAAGTCTAGGTTTCTTTTTTTTTAGCAGCGAAAATGTTTAAGTGACTTTTTTGTTTTGTTTATTTTGTAAAAACTTGTTGATGGAACTTTTAAGGTAAAGAAATTTTTGTAGAATAAAATTGATGCTTAATTTAAGAAGTTTAAATAAAAATGTACTAGAAATTTTCTTTGTTTCTTGTTAATTCCAATGTTGTGAATATCCTTAAATATCATGTGATAAATAAACATATACATATGTGACAGCGCATAGAGAAAGGGACCTAAGGGTAAAAACCATTTAAAACCATTTTAAAGATTTAAATACGTGTATCTTTGGTGTACCATCACTGAGCGTGTTGGTATTGGTCTCATTTGAAAGCGACACATCTCATGACGTCAGGAACGTGTTGGTGAAAATTGATTTTTTTTTACCCTTAGGTCCCTATCTCTATGCGCTGTCACATATAGTCAATCAAGTTCGACCATGTGAAACCCTTGATTATTTTTGGAAATAAAATATATAAAGTTAAGAGTTATTTAAAACTTATTTCTATAAAAAAAAATAAAAAAACTTTTAACAAATACAATAGAATCTGGGAATTTTAGTTCTCATATTGAGTTTAATTTTTATTATACATTTCTATAATAATTCGAATGTGTATTCTAAGTAAAATTACAATTTATAAATCTTTCATACCTTAATAGTCTTATTCCTCAAATACTTTCCATGAATATTTTCTATGCACTATCAGAATGTTTGTTTGTATATTTCTGTTACGAGACTTACTTTAGCTATACTTTGGCTAGAAATGAAGTAAATTGTACAGAAAAGTTAGACAACTATTTGATACCAGCAGAATGTAATGCATTTTCTGGCCCGCTACGCCCTTCCTCTTTCCGTCTTAAATAAAACTGAATTTGCCGTCAAAAAATTAATCTCATCTAAAAAGCTTATGATGTTTTTTGAAACATAACATAATTCTCAAAAAGAAACAAAAATTCCCAAATTCTATTTGTTAAAATTGCTAAGTAAAATACATAAAATTTTCAAAGTAAATTATGACGAAAAACAAATCGGACCATTCTGCTCGTGGCTTATAACACTATGTATGCATCAAGCAATAATTCCCTGAATAACCACTACATTTTTCTGATCCGCTACAGTGACCTAATTGTAAAAATCATAATTTTTTTCAAATTCTATTGTAAGGTTTTTTCAAAAATTTTTTTCTAAAATTTAAGATTTTTGAAGAGGCTGCTCCATACATCTTATCGTAACTTTGGAACGACGTACTCGATTTTGTTATGCCATCCGTCAAAAAATTCTAAATTACACCAGATTTTAGTGTTTCTTATATAATATCTTTTTATTGAGGCACAAGCCTCAATGTTTACAACATGTTGCTCTGCACAAATTTGCGATAAAAATTATCAAACTGGTACTTTCACTTTATCGGGAATAAAACACGATTTTATCCATGAATGTTCATGAAATATAATTTATTTTATTTCTATTATATGCAGCTTTATGAAAAAATTATTAAAATAAAGTATTAAAAAAAGATTGTGCAATAAAAAGGTAAAATTTTGTGATTTTTAGCTCCACACAAATTTGCGATAAAAAATGTTAAAACTTGGTACTTTCAGAGTTTCGGGAATAAAACATGAATTTATTAATGGATTTTCATGAAATAAAATTTTGTTTATTTCTTAAAGACTAAAATTGGGAATTAATTGTTGACTTAAATTTTTTATGAATTAAAAAATTTTATAATTGAACAAAAAAGAAAACAAATTTTTTTCCACTTGTGCCTCAATAACTCCAAATCTAATGGCTGAATCAGAAATACCTAAGTCTGGTGAAGTTTCGAATTTTTTGACGGATTGCGTAACAATATCGAGTACGTCGTTCCAAAGTTACAACAAGATGTATGGAACAGCCTCTTCAAAAATCTAAAATTTTAGAAAAAAATTTTTAAAAAAAACCTTACCATAGAATTTGGAAAAAATTATGATTTTTACAATTAGGTCACTGTAGCGGATCAGAAAAATATAATGGTTATTGAGGGAATTTTTGCTTGTTGCATAGTGTTATCAGCCACGAGCAGAATGGTCCGATTTGTTTTTCGTCATAATTTACTTTGAAAATTTTATGTATTTAACTTAGCAATTTTAACAAATAGAATTTGGGAATTTTTGATTCTTTTTGAGAATTCTGCTATGTTTAAATCAACATAAAGTCTTCAAATGAGATTAATCTTTTGACGGCAAATTGTGTTTTATTTAAGACGGAAAGACGAAGGTCGTAGCGGGCCAGAAAATGCATTACATTCTGCTGGTATCTAATAGTTGTATAACTTTTCTGTACAATTTACTTCATTGCTAGCCGTTTGTTGCATAATGTAATTGGAAATTTATGAAAATTTATGGAAATTATACTTATTTTTACAATACTTTGTTGAAAAGATTCAGATTTTCGTTGTTTTAAATATCTTTTTTCGAGTGGCTATTTGTTTAAACACCTGTGAAAACACGGAAATATTTGTGGAAAATAAAATTACTACAAACTGTCGACAGTTAAAACTGTTAAAAATAAACCAACAATTGGAAACTGGATCTTAACAAATGTGAATATTTAATTTATTTTTATTAATGCAAACTTGATTACCAAATGCTTTAAAAGTAATCTCCTTTTTTATGTTGTGTTAAAAAAATAAATAAGATATCGCCTTTAAAATCCCATTTATAGCACAATAAATGTACTGTACTTATAATTTTGTATAACCTCCACTACTTGCGGTGAATAAGGGTATACTAAGTTTATCGTTCCATGTGAAACTTTTTTAAAATTCATCGTAAAGTATATATATTCTGGGTCCTCGAGTAATTCTTAGTCGATTAATTCATGACTGTCTGTCTCTCCATCTGTTGAAAACACGCTCACTTTCGAAAGACCTAGCAGAAAAGAACAATATTGGTGTCAAATTCTTTCTAATTCTCCTAAACAGTTTGGGATTGAAATCACGCATGATCGGCTTAGTAAGATAATAGTAGTGAGCCCAAAATGTTGAACAGCCTCCAAAAAAAATTTTTTTGTTACACAAATTGACATAAAATGCTAACAGAACGCACCGATTCACATTACATTTTGCGCAAATTCGTTTTATACGAATATAAATCATATCTCCATAATTTACCATATGAAGTACTAACAAGTCCGAAACGAATAATGATATACAGGCCTGTCACAGAAATCAATTCCGATCGAAAGTGATTTCGTTTTTGGGGAAGCAAGATACGAAATCACTTCCACTTTCTATCGGAATTGATTTCTGTGACAGGCCCCATAGGTACAAAATTTGGTCTGTTATATCATAGGAAAACGTATCTTCATATTGATGATGCCCTTACATCAAAATTGTGGCATCAATGTTATTACAAATTGCATCAATGAGGCAAAAATTGGCATCAATCCAATGACGAACGTCATCATAACATTTTGTCATATTCTATGCGCCATCTATGCTATGACTACAGTGACATCAATTCGATGCCACATTTTGTGTATTATGGACATGATTTTCTTGTTAAAAAAATAAAATAAGAAGCAAAAATTCCCATATTCTATTTTTAAATTATTTAGATAAATACATAAAATTAGTAAAATTATTACGATATACCATATTGCGCAAGTTGCTGATGTCCTATAATTGAGAGTTCTTCTGTAAACAAAGGGCAGAATGCAATAAAAGTGAAACAAACATGTGTAAAGTGTCGGGTAAGTAAATAATAATATTCTCTTAGTTTGACCTATGCCAATTCCAATGACTCAATTTTATTTTATTTTATTTTAGTTTAGTGACGGTTTGTCAATAAATTCAGCTTAGCGAAATCTTTCACTGATACTACTGAGTCATCGTCCTGATGACATGTTATGTTAATTCGACGCCTTACGTCACTTCTGTGATGCTGATGATATAATTTAAATTTTCGACCCTGATGACAATTTGGCCAAGTGATGTTAATGCTGACATCACAATGATGAAAAGTGTCATGGGGTCAAAACCGAAGACACTTGACATAGTACAGATGTAAAAATACATCAGCGTTATGAAGCCTTTTCTATAAGTTTGGTTCCACAGGAAACGCTCGGTCCAATTTTGTGAAGATTGGTCTATAAATTACCATCGGCCCCATATAAAGCTCATTCTTTGAAATTATTTAAATGCCGCAACAAATACAGATATTATTGTAAAATTTGGTTGAATTTAAATTATATGGCTAGAAAAACACCATGTTATTTTTTAATAATCGGTCCATAATTTAGCACACGTCCAATATAAAGCGGCTTTCCGAGAAGCAATTTAAGACGCATTAAGCTTTGTTCACATTTTCGCTGGTGTTCACAATAAAACAACAATTTTTTTCAGATCGACACACATTTTGTATTAAGAAACGGTTTGCAAATTTTGCACAAAACAATTTTAAGTAATTATAATTTTTTTTAAAACATTTTGTTGAAATTTTTATTCAAAAGTGAATAAAATTATTACAAACGTCATATACATTTTCATACAAATTTTGATGAAAAAAAATTTAAAAAAAAATTTAGTTACATTTTTGTTCGAAAAATGAAAGGAAAATATATAAAATACTTTAGAAGAAATAAGATAGAAGAAAAAACGAAATTGTTGCTAGCATTGTGTACGAGGCTTTACATTTAAAAAAAATTTGTATTACTTTATTACTATATTGAAATATGGTCTAATAAAGGTTTTTCAATGCTTGTCTACAGAATTTTGTGATGAGCGACAAAATCCACTCCTGAAAATCACTTTTACACGCCTAATAATATTTCTGAAACAAATTTGATTGAAAGTGAAGTAAAATGGAAAACGCTCAAAATCAATCACTTGTGTTGTGAAAACAGACCATTTTTTATAAAGATTGCATTATAATTTATAGATCTCATACGAAGCCCACTCCTTGAAATATTCGAACTCTCCGTGAAGGGTATAAAAGATTCGACACAACCGAATGTAACACTCTTCTACTGGCTTTTATTTTATTTTCTCCAAAAACTTTTATCGCTTTCAACTTGGCTGTCTCTGGCTTTTTAGTTTGTATTTATAAACGTTTGACAAGTGCAGAAGTTGTTCGAAAACTAAACATATTTTTCTTATATTCGAAAGATTATACAATATTTAAAAAAAGTGGTATTTTGCATGGATTTTTTTTTTTAGTTTCCTTAAAGAAACTTTTCTAAAGATTATTTTTATTATTATTTTTTGTTTTCGCATCCGACGCGTCGATTTTCTTGTTACAATCATTTGAACAGTAGTTTATGACACTTTTTTTTACTAAAAGCAGGAAAAAGGATCCAAAGTAACAATAGGAGGGAGAAAAAAAAACATATTTTTGTTATAAAAATGTCAAAAGTTTGTGGCATTTTATTGTTATTTTATATGCTTTTTATGCTGTCTTTAGTGTTTAAGTTTTATCCTGTTGTTTATTTTTATGATTTATCGATAACAATTTGAAAAAAGAACACAAAAAAAATGTATGCATCATTTGGTGGATTGCTTTTTATTGAGGAGTAATAGAAAAAGGAAATTTGTCAGAGGATATTCACTATTAGGAGATATACATAATAAAATTTTCTTAATGTTTCTTCTATAAATTTTCTTTTATAAATTTACATAATTTTACGAATTTTGCAATGCGAATGCAAGATTTTTTTATCGCAAATCTCTTAAACCAAAAATGATGGCCTTTGTAAACAATTGTAACTGATTTGATATAAATACTTAATAGTAAAACCGTTTTAAAAAGGATATATCGTTACCTTTAATGCAAACGGCTCTAACTAACAAAAATTAATAACACTACGTGACAGTTTTTTTGGCCAAAAGAATTTGATACCTAATCTTTATGTAAAATTGTCCGCTGAATCCGAATATGAGGTCAGAATTTCAAAAGTAGAATTGATTTCGAGATATTCCGAAAAACCATAATTTGTGTCTGCAAAAAGATGATGTCACTTAAATAAAAATATTTTCAAAAAAGTTAGACGGATTATATGTATATGTATTTGGTTTTTATGAAAGACAATAAAATGACTAAAATAACCACGGTTTGCTTGTAAACATTGGTCAAGAAATGACGGAGTTACAGTGAACAAAATTTGAAAATTTAAGAAAAAATTTTATGGTTTTTTGCAATTTTGATCTTTTGAAGTTATTTTTTTTAAACCAAACAAATGAAAAGTTTTACATATGACATTAGTTTATTTTGATACGAACATTTTGCACCCAACGAGACTAACTTGTGTGCAAAAATGACAAAGTTACAGAAGATTTAGTGAATTAACCCACTTTTCGCTTTTTATCGAAATAAATACACGAAGGAATTAAAAACGCAGAATTTGAAAAATGAACGCTGTAAATATTAGAACCATTGAATTTTGTAAAAAAATCACTAAATAACGCTTATGTTAATAAAAATTATGCGCGAGAAAATATTTCTAAGAATGAAAAAGGGTAAAAAGCTCCATTTATGAAAGATTTTTGACGACACTGCCTTTTTTGCTGACATTGTTTTTATGGACAGCTTACAATTGCAAGTTATTTGGTAAACGTTTTGATTTTTTTGTAACATATAATTCGACTTGAGTCGCACCAAAAATCCACTTGCTCGAAATATTTTAAATGACAGTGGACACTCTAGATTAAGGAGAAGAGATACTGCAGGACTCATCCGACGAGAAGACCGCTAAACATCTACATATGTGAACAGAAACCGTGAGGAGAAAAATTTTCGTCTAGCATTGGCAGGACAAAAATAAAGTATTAGTATAAGATTTGATTAATTATTGTTAGTTCATATTTAATATAATGAAAAAAAAAAAAAAAAAAAAAATAAAATATAATTCGCTCTACCATGAACAAAATGCGTAGTGCAAAACGAGTCTTTATCTGCAAGAACAATCCAAACAAGTTTTGTTATGCTTGTGGAGTTTATAGTTTTGCGCAGCCATCACATTTTTTAAGGTAATTACAAAATGCATTATAGCTGCATTTTAAGGTTAATCCAGAAAATATTTCGAAATCTTGGACCCCAAATACTTTATGCAAAACTCATTTAACTATGTGGATTAGAGATGAGCGATATTTCTGTACCTGTGATTTAATCACTGTTACTAAAAAATCACGAATCACAGTTGTGACCAAATTTGTCAAGCAACAGGTACTTTCTAAGCCGTTCTTTTTGTATTTTGTTATATATACAAATTTATGATATTTCACTGTTTGTGTGGGTAATAGCGTTCTTTGAATGAATGGACGGCATAAGTTCAATATGCAGATGTAAACTCAATTACAAAACCAAAACCTCATATGCCTAAATTAAATTAATAAACATTTTTATATCTTACTTAAAAAGGAGCAAATATGTCTTCAAAAATACACCTTCTGCATTCCCAAACCATTAGCTTTGTATATTTACTGTTCTGTTTTTTTTTTTTTTTTTTTTATTTGATAAAAATCGAAAAGTGGGATAATTCAATTAATCTACTGTAACTTTGCCATTTTTGCACCGATCTAGATCCTATGGGGAACAAAATGTTTGTATTGAAAAAAACTAATAATAATAAGTGATAACACTTAAGAAAATTCATTGTTTGGTTTAAAATAAAAAGAAGTTGATAAAAGCTAAATTCCAAAAAATCATTAAAATTTTTGTGAAATTTTAAATTTGGTCCACTGTAAGTCAGCCATTTCTTGACTAATATTTACAAACTTGTGGTTGTTTTGGTAATTTTGTTATCTTTCAACAAAAAAAAAAAAAAACAAATAAAACATCCATTGAATATTTTCGGAAATATTTTTATGAAACTTAAATAGTCTTTTTTAAAAATGCAAAAAGCGGTAATTTTGCAATATCTTTGTTGAAAATTTGTGACACAGTGTAATTGAACATTTCATTGATTCTGATGTATTGCATCAATGCCGAGAAATATGTTGGAATCTTTCGACCAAAATTAGCAATATTAAGCGATTATATGATTATATACTGGTAGGTTTTACTGTCAAATAATTTATTTATTGAAGAAAAATTATTTCTAAACAGTTTAAAGAAATTTATCATTTTAAAGAGAGTTTTGCTTCTCCAGTTAAATTTTTAAAATGTTTGGCAGGACCGTTTGCGCTTAAGCTAACGATATGTATAATAAACATTTGATAAAAATTCAAATGATGTCTTAAATATTTTGCAAAATTGATTTACTCAAACTATTTTTAACAAAGATGAAAGACAAATGAGTAATATACATACATATGTAGCCATTATCGACATTTGAAACACGCTATATTCGTGATCCAAATACCAGTCCTAATTAATTTAGATAGCCCTATTATTATATAATACAGTAACTAAAAAAAAAATGCTACATTCGACTTTGCTAAATCTTAAAAACTATTTATTAAAAATTAAAATTTTGCGTGAGTGGACTTGAAATGGAATCTGTCATATATCATCAGTGTTGCCAAAACTTAACCCTTTCGACCCGGTCGGTACAATATATCCCAAAAAAGTTTAAAAACACCTCTTGGTAATATTTAATGAAGAATGTGAATGAAAATGTATTTTTTCCGTTATTTATGGCATTCAACACATCTTGTCGATGCTTGATTGACATTTTGAAGCTGCAGTTGCTTGTAATTAGTGAAAAAGTGAACACGTGTTTGAAAATTTTGCAAAAAAGCATACGAATTACTAAGAAAAACGCAGTAAGTGTTATATATTTTTTTCTTTCCCGTGTATTTATCATGTGTTTGTGGAATGTGTTTTCAGTTCAAGTTTAAAAATTTACTAATTCTTGATATAACTAAGGTTTTGTGTTCATGGGATTATATGTCCCAGTAGTATTTTGACTTGGGACTATATATCCCAGGAGTACATAAACTGCATATAAGATCCATAATGGTTAATTTAAATTTCTATACCAAATAGACATAATGACCAGCAAGAGAGCTAGATTTACTGACGATGATATCGAAAATGTCAGGTGAGTCGGGCTCTGAATATGTAGCGTCGGAGGACAACGATTCATCTACAACTGAAGAAGAGTGTTTAGGTGATATGGAGTCCAGTTGTGATGACGATATCGGTCCCGACGACGTGGAAGAAGATTTTGGAATTGCAGTAACACCTGCTACGGAGAATATATGGACGGTTGACGGCAGTTGCCCACCACGAAAAGACTTGCCTCCAGTATACAATCCGTCTGTGCTTTGCGATATAAATCGAGGCTCCAGTGAATTGGAAACTTTTTTGAAATTGTTTCCTCGGAGCCTGCTTATATGGATAAGCCAGTGCACAAACGAAAGACTCAATATCGTGAAGAAAACTCAAGGTGCATACAGAAAAAGCAGTCGATCTATTCATCCAACAGACCAGCACGAAGTTTTAGCAATGATGGGAATAATGCTTGTGACTTCCTACAATAGACTACCGAAAATGCCTATGTACTGGTCTAAGCGAAAGTCTGTTGGCAATGCCTTGATAAGAGATAGCATGTCTCGCGATCGATACCTCTTGCTGCACTCAAAACTTTATTTCAACTCTCCTGAAAAGCCAAACGGCTGTTCAAAAAGCTACTATATTGATGAAGTGGTCAGTTGCCTAAAACAATCTTTCGCTGCGTGCCGGGAAGACAGCACATTTCAAGCCTTGGATGAGTCAATGGTTAAGTTCAAAGGAAGATCGGCATTGAAGCAATACCTTCCAATGAAACCCATCAAACGTGAAATTAAAATATGGGAAAGATCTGACTCATCCTCTGGCTATGTATATGACTTCAATATATATTGTGGAAAAGATTCGGAGAAAGGAATCGACAACTCGACCTTGGGCGAGAGAGTAGTTATATCGTTGACGAAAACTATCAAGCGGACCAATGTGGCACTTTTCTTTGATAGATTTTTTTCCTCAGTGTACTTATTCAACACCCTACCATTCCCTGCTGTCGGTACTGTTATTTCCAATCGCAAGCAGCTTCCTTCATGTGCACAGAAATTGAAAAGAGGAGAGAGTGTTTGCTATCAAAATCAATTTGGAACCTCATGCGCGTTTTGGCAGGATACAAAACTTGTAACGGTAATGAGTAATTGTCATAGCGGAGAGATGGGATTGATCGAACGCAAACAGAAAACCGGTGAAAAAATCTGTTTCAACTGCCCGAAGTCCATTGTCGACTACAACCAACATATGGGTGGGGTCGATTTGTCCGACCAAATGTCGCAGCTTTACGATATCAACCGAAAGTCCACAAAGTGGTGGAAAAAGGTATTTTACAAACTTTTCCAAACTACCTGTGTCAACGCCTGGATAATATATAAAGAGACGCATCACTTGTCCAATCTTCCATATATTGATTTTATTATTGCTTTGGCGGAGGATATGATAAAGTCTGGGCTAGAGAAAAGTAAGGTGCCTAAGAAGAAAAAATCTGGACGTCATTTGAAGATTCGAGGCGTCAATTATGGTGTAATTGGCGATCATATGCCTATTGAAGGAAAAACGCGACGCCGATGCGTAAAGTGTTCAAAGGATAATAAAGGTGGAAAAAACGACAAACGTACTTTCTTTACATGCAAGACATGCGAAGTTCCACTATGTTTTAAGTGTTTTACACCCTACCATATGTAAATTTTTTTAATAAATCAATAAAATTGATAAACTTTTTCTAGTGAGGTTTTTTAATTATATGCACTGCTGGGACTTTATATCCCAAATATTCATTTAAAAACACCGACTGGTGACGAAATCTGAAATTCTGGCGTGGTAATATTCTTAACTTTTTTCTATTCTTTAAGGTTCACCTGGTACCAATATTGCAGTTCCAGCAGTTTTTTGTCGGTTCGAAAGGGTTAATGAAGGAAACAATGCTAGATTTTTGTGAAAAAATGCTTAAATATGCAAAAAAAAATGCTTAAAAAATTGCCAAAAAATATTATATAAAAAACATAGAAATAAAAACGATAAATAAGAAATACATGAATTACGGCCAACTTTACCAAGTTCAGTTAAAACCAACTATTACTTTAACTTTCAGTTAACAATATGTTTTCGACAGTTATAGCTGATAGTTAATTATAACTGAACTTAGTGAAATTGGGTGTTAGTACTTTATAAAATTTTACAACTAAATTGGGAAATAAAATATAAAGGAAGTAAGAGAGCTATATTCTTCTTTAATACCCTTCACCGTGACTTCGAATAATTCAGTGGTAGCTTTATATATCGGGTGTTTTTTTCAGTGGTATAGAACTTCGAATTGAAATAAAACACAATAAAATCGTTTTAATGACCATCAATTTGGCTTTATTGGAAGGATAATTTTATGCCATTAATGTTTAAATATGATTTCAGGCATGTGGCCGCCGCGGCTGGCTCGAATAAAGCCAATTCTACAGGTCCAATTTTCAACCACTTTTTCGAGCATATGGGGCCGTTGGCTTCCAATTCCCCTAACGTTTCTGGTTTGTTGGCGTAGACGAGCGACTTCACATATCCCCAAAGAAAATAATCCAATGGTGTCAAATCACACGTCTTGTTGGAACCACAACTCATCCACATTCATGCCATCCAATTCGGGAACAAAATAGTCGGTTATCATGGCTCTATACCGGTCTCCATTAACGGTAACTGCCTCTCCAGCATTATTTCGGAAGAAGTATGGCCCAATGACTCCACCAGCCCATAGAGCACACCAAACAGTCAGTTTTTGTGGATGTAATGGCGTCTCAAGGGTCTCATGTGGATTCTCTTCACTCCAAATGCGGCAATTTTGCTTATTGACGTAGCCATTCAACGAAAAATGAGCCTCATCACTGAACAAAATTTTGCGATGAAAATCAGCATCGAGATCAATCTCATTTTCGGCCCATACACCAAAATCACGACGCATTGCATGGTCTCGCGGCTTTAATTCTTGCACAAGCTGGATCTTGTAAGGTCGCAAGCCAAGATCTTTGCGCAAAATCTTCCATAAAGTTGATGGACAAAGCTCCAATTGCTGTGCACGGTGGCGAATCGATTCATTCGGGTCCTCTTCAACACTTTGCTGTACAGCGACAATTGTTTCTTCGGTGCGCACTGTGCGACGTCTCTGCGGATGCGTATTATCACATAGAGTAAACGTAGTGCGAAAACGATCCATGGTTAACCGAATTAATTGCTCTGATGGACGATTATGTCGACCATAAAATGGACGGAGCTTGCGGTAAACTTCGCGAACTGAACCGTTATTTTCGAAATAATTTTGCACGATTTGCAAGCGTTGTTCTTTTATCAACCTGTTCATGATGAAATGGCAAACCAAACTGAACATAAATGACATTAGAGTTGCTAGATTTGACCACAAAATGCCAGTTTTATCTCTATTCGAAAAACAAACCTGTAAAAAAAACACCCTGTATGATCACATTATACTACTGTGATCCTTCGTTGCCTAAGTGAAATAAAATATTCTGATTTGTTTTACAAATATTATTAGGCGCATTTTATTGATTTTCACACTCACAATATTATTACAGTAACGGACTGTAGGTTAATTAAGAAATATTCCGTTCACTCATTTTTAAAAAATAAACATTCCAAGCAAATTTATTTTTAACTGATTCTAACATTTATTAAAAAAAACTTAGTGCACATTAATACGGATTTTCTGTTGCGTTTAATATTGTCTG
Organism: Pollenia amentaria; assembly: GCA_943735925.1. Classification (NCBI taxonomy): domain Eukaryota; kingdom Metazoa; phylum Arthropoda; class Insecta; order Diptera; family Polleniidae; genus Pollenia; species Pollenia amentaria. The sequence goes on along the minus strand of OX031007.1, from coordinate 175,829,742 downwards.
TTGATTAATTAAAAGTATTCTGTATTTAAAATTAAATGAAATTTAAAACAGCTGTTAACTTACTTAAAAACCGATCTACTTATTTTGCATTTTATTTTAACGAAAAGTTAATTTAATTTTTACTGTCAAAAATTCAACCGCGAATTCCATAAAAAATTAAACACGAATTCCGTAAAAACAAATGAATTTTCAGTTATTTTATTTAATTTAACTACCAAAAAATAAATTTTCAGTTATCTATTTATAGATCTGTGGCAAAAAGTAAAATACGATTTGCTTGTTTTGTGTAGAAACTTCCCATATTCTGTTTGTTAAAATTATTTAGTTAGGTCAGTACAACAAAAGTAACACGGTGTTTACATTTGCCAGTACTGGCAAGACAGTTGCAATACATGCAAACTTTTTCACTAATACATGTACACTTTTCTAACTATCTTGCAAATTTTGCAGACAGTAAAATGGACAGTGATTTGACATTTGCTGACAGTAATTTGAAGTTTTGTTCGGAAAAGTAAAAAAAAAAAATCAGCAATTAAAAGAAAATTAATAAATTATGCTTTGGTTTTGTATGTTTTACTGGATAGTTATCTATGTTCACAAAAAAACAGTTGTTAAATGCTATTTTTAATTTGTTAAGTTCATATAAAACACGTTTAGATAGAACTTGCACTGCGACATTCAAGTAGTGTTTTTGGCAACTAATATGTATTTTCTTACTGTCTTGCCAGTACTGTCAAATGTAAACGTACTGTAAAACAAACATGTATAACGGGGTAAGTGAATAAAAATAAATATTCTCTGTCTCTTTCTCTCATTAGAAAAACAAGCGGACAGTTGCCTGGTATTTTTTAGAAATTCGAGTAAAACCTTTATTACATAAAATTACTGAAGTCATTTGTTTTTACGGAATTCGCAGTTGAATTTTGACAGTAAAAATTAAATGACATTTGCGTTAAAAATAAATGAAAAAAATTATACCGGTTTTTAACTGGATATTTATTTATTTTATATTACAATTTTAGTTAATTTTACTTACAGAATATTGTTAGTGCAGAAGCAAATTTTATGTTGAGCCGATCGTAAATTATTAATCGCTTGTCAAATATATTAAAAAAAAAACTTAATTTTAACCGATCCCTATACAGTAATACAATTTTATTAAAACTTAATACTTTTTTAAATGATTTTAGCAAGGACGCTTTACATGGGTCCTATGGTAAATTATGGAGCCTTCTTCATAAAATTTTAGTGCGATTTCCAGTCATATAAAACGAAATTGTCCAAAATTTAACGAGAATCGGTACATTCTGCCCCACTTTTAATTTTAGTTAGTTATTAAAAAAAAATATATACATTTTTTAGCGAGGTTGTTCCGCTTTTGGGTTCATAACTTTTTTCTACTAAGCCGATTTCAGATAGATTTCAATCCTAAACTTCTTAGCGGACCAAGAAAGAGTTTAACATCAATATTGTTCTTTTCTGTTGAGTCTTTCGAAAATAAGCGTGTTTCAAACCGACTGACAGGCAGGCGGACATGCCTAAATCGACTAAAGGTACGGTCACATATGGCAAATATTAGCCCCAAATATGTTTGCCTTTATTTGGCAAATTTTTTTTCAAAACAATGTAGGTTTCATTTTGTGGTCACACTGCGCACATTTATTTGCTAATATTTGTTTGCTCGAACCGATGTCAAATAGCGGCAAAAAAAATATTTGCCGAAGCAAAATATTTGACCAAACTGTCAAAATATATAAATTTATTTGCCAAAACACTATTATACAAATTGTGATGGAAAATATAGAGGAATTTCTTTCAATTAGAGCGTGTTCTATTTTGATCTGGCAAACCATCTGACATCAGCTGTTTTGCAAGTCGTCTGTTTGTGGAGGCAAATATATATTAAAAAAAATCTTAAAAAAAAACAAAATTTTTAATTAACTAAAATACAATAAAAAGTGAATATAAATATAAATCAGTAAATTGTTTGCTAATATGAATGTTTTTATGTTATGTCAGGTGAAACCAAAAAGGAACGTGTTAAAGCAAAAATGATTAACCTTCTGTAATTGTCAATTTTGACAGACATGTGAAATTACATATGGACTTTACATCTGACAAACCCACCGCAAAATAAATATCGTGTAAAATTGCTTAAACATTTTTGAAAGGTTGAGTTTAAAATCGATTATACATATATGATTTCAGTGTTCTTTTTATATTTCGTAATCCATTTTTGAAATCTTAAAATGGTAATTACTCAAAAAATGGTTTTATACAATAACTAGCATTTAACCCGCTACTTCGTTAGCATCTCCTTTTCTTTCGTGGACATATTACGCCAAAGTTTATGTTTCTAGGTTTTAACCAACTACTTTGTAATAGGTACGATTTTCACCTCTTAAACGTTCGAATTTCGAAAATGTACCAAATTTTTATTTGTATTTTTTAGATACGTTATGAATGTGATATAGTTTTTATTTTAATGTTTATTGGTTTAAAAGATAGATGGCATAGCAAAAAAGTTTAAAAATACAAGTTTTACCCGTTCACTCCCCAAAAAGGCCGAATTTCAAAAAAGTACCAAGCACCTGTCCGCTTATTTTTTTTTTATTGAACAACAATAAGTACTAAATTTTTGACTAAAAAAAATGTTTTGTAAAAAAGTACCAAAAATAGTTACGGTTTTTACCCCTTAAATGTCCGAATTTCGAATAAGTACCAAATTCGTATTTGGATTTTTTAGATAAGTTTCAAATGTGATATAACCCTTATTTCTATGTTTATATGTTTAAAAGATAGATGGGGTGACAAAAAAGTCCAAAATACAGATTTTACCCGTTTACTCCCTATTTCCCCTTTTTTGTACTTTTTTCTCCCCATTGAAGCATAAAAAAAATTTAAATATTGTAGTGGGAGCCCATAATTTAATACGTCTATGTCAATAAATAAAAACAATGTTTTGTAAAAAAGTACCAAAAACAGTTACGCTTAAACGTCCGAATTTCGAAAAAGTACGAAATTTGTATTTGGATTTTTTAGATAAGTTTCAAATGTGATATAACCCTTATTTCTCTTATTATGGGTTTAAAAGATAGGTGGGGTGACAAAAAAGTACCAAAATACAGGTTTTACCCGTTTACTCCGTTAAAGGGCTGAATTTCCAAAAAGTACCAGACACCTGTCCGCTTATTTTTCTAAAGAACAACGATAAGTATGAAATTTTAGTTTTAGAGATATAAGGTTACCGAATTTACCCGTTTGTACCCCCTAAACATTCGAATTCCAAAAATCCCGTCTTTGTGATCGATTTGGGGAGAGCTAGCCCTGGTCCAAATTTCTGGCGATGATGAATCAGTGAGTGAATCAGTAACGTTACAATTTTATATATATAGATTAGATAACTTTTTTATCTTTGGTCCAAGGCAGTAACCGCACGACGATTTGGCTACAACAACAAAAAATACTGAAAATCAAAAACGAATTTAATGTAATTCCAAAATCATGTGTTTTTTTTTTTAATAAATAAATTAGATAAATGTTAAATTTTACAAAAATATTATTACAATACTTTGTGTTTTTTTATTTGATTTTAGTGGTATTTTTTTTTTAAGTTGTTCCCAACAGCAGTTATTTGCTACTGTTTGCTCTTACAAAATAATTGTAAGAACAAATATTTGTTTGCTTAAAATACAGGCAAATATTTGTTTTTGAGTGGTCACATTAAAAGCATTTTTGTTTGACACCAAACAAATTTATTAGCCCAAAATCAGCAAAATCGGCAAATGTTTGCCATATCTGACCGTACCTTAAGAATAACACAAGGATCAAAGGTCTTAGGTGAATGAAAAAGTTTCCCACGGAATGACAAACTAAGTATACCATCATCCATCACTAGTGGTAGAGGGTATACAAATCATACAATTTTTTAATATTAAAAATAAATCATTAAAACAATTAAATTCCATTACGTTCACAATTTAATTTTAAAATATTAAAAATTACAATATCATTTTATTTCTGAATAAAAAACAGTATAAATATTTATGTACATGTTTGTTTGAACATTTAGTGAAAAGCTATAAATTAATGGAAGAATTAAAAATGTATCGCTTAAACTAAAAAGTGATAAATAATTTTGGAAAAATGCTGAAAAAAGTTAGAAGCGTTTTTTTCATGCTAAATGATTAATAATGCTAGATATAGTATTAAAAATTGGCAACAGTGCTGGTCACGCTTTTTTTACAATTTTTGTTAGGTCTGAATATACCTTAAGTTTTCCGTTAAAAATGTACCTATACAAGTTTAAATCAAGATATAGTTTATAATATAAAATATTAATCCAAATTTTTTTATTTTAATCAGGCTTATGTTCATCAAATTAAATTTTCATTATATTATTTTTAATGAAGAAAGGAATTTACAACATGAAATGAATTAAATTTTTTTTTTGTATATGTTTACATTTGTCCTTCAAGTTGTGCTGAAAAAGGTCAACAAGAAAAAGAAAGACAAAAACAGGAATAACCAAAAATGTACTTTGGATTTCAAGAAAAATTTTTGAAAAAAGTACGAAAAATTGAAGTAAGGCAGAACATATAAATTAATTAAAATATGTTTTCATTCATTCAAAAAAGCAAATTTCGATCTACAAAGGTAAAATACCATTTGGTTTAAAGATTGATGTTTGACTATTGACGTCATCCGTCTTCAATGGCGGAGAGAGTTAAACGGCGAACCCCTCTGAAGAGATTCTGTGGTTACAATCGAAACTAGTCAAAGCAACCTGTCCGTGAAAACCTGCGTTCAATTCCCAGCTCAGTCAAGAATGAAAAATTATCAATAAATTTTAATTCATTTCATGTTGCAAAATCCTTTCTTTATAAAAATACTTTAATGAAAATTAAATTCAATGAAGTTAAGCCTGATTAAAATATCGAAATTTGGATTAAAAATAATAATTTTAAAAATAAATTTTCGTTAACAATTATTAAAATTAAAAGTAACTTTATTTTGTTAAATACTTAAAAATTAAAACCAAACATGCCCACCTGGTGCTCATTTGTTCGTCGTTCGCCGGCGCACATAGGGGTTTTTTGCCAATCCAGCCGGACAATAAGAAAAATATTAAATTTAAGAAATGTAAAAATTTAAGTACGCAGATCGATAGGCAACTAAATTCTGCATCGTATAGTGAAATTTCCAGTCTGTTGCTTGAGATTTGTCGTTTTGGAACACCTTTACAGTCAGGAAAGTTGAGTAAAATGCATGCGTGTTCATTGACTTTTTTCGGTTTTGAATAAAGATTCAACATTGATTTTTTCTGTGAAAGACTATTTTAAGAGCTACTTGTAATAATTTTTAGAAAAACTTTATAGGGCATTTACATTACACTGAAATCTAGTAGATTTCATTTGAAATCTTCCTCCAAATCTAGTTCGTTTACATTATACTTGTTTGACATTAGCGAGATTTGGTTTTCACAACAAAAACCGCCGACTGAAAGTTTTTTGTGTAACACATACTTACATATAAAGAAATATGCATTTAAAAATTTGCATTACATTTTCTTTATAATCAACTTCATTTATTTTATCAATATTATTTGTCATTTGCTTTTTTTTTACTATTTTACGAAATTTTTAAATTTTTTAACAATTTTAACAAGCAGCTATCATTGTTTTTGTTTTGTTTTTTGTTATAATGTCATTTTTTTCTTGTGCAGGGAAGTAGTTTTTAGTGCTATATGGGGAAAAACATAGTTGCATCAATAAGTATTACTAGATTTCGAATAGATTTCTTCAAAATCTAGTTACGGAGTAGATTTTGTTTTGTTCGGGAAATCTAGACAAAAACAACTAGATTTGGCTCGAAATCTCGAAAGTACTAGATTTGGTTGTAGTGTAAATTGGCTATTATTTGAAATTTTTGTGATAAAAAAATTCGTTCGAAATAAAAATAAGCGACTTTTTTGTTCACTTTTATGTAAAAAAATTGAGAAGATTATGTTAAACATCAAGATAAAATTTGAAACCTCTACTTTTAGACTTTCTTTTCTTTTTTTTTTTTTTTTTGCAAATTTCACCTTTTTCTGCTTTTGCTCTTTTTACATTGGTGCATATGAGCCAGAAGAAACCCTTTTGACAGTCATAAAATGTTTTGGTTTTTAATGATTGTACTAAGATGTCTTTAATTAAAATTGTTAATGTATGTTAAAAAAAAAGGAATGTGTGAAACAGTAATTTTCAGCCACTTCTACGGTTTTTAACTACCTGTGCTGCGTTCTAAATGACGTTATTTTATAGAGCAAAAGAAATGTGCTTGTTTAAAATAACTTTTGAAATTATTAAAGACAAAAATAATATTAGTGTTTTTTACTATGTATTGTTTATTGCAAAAAATCGTTATCAAAACCCTTCTGAAGCTTCTAGAATAAAAAGAATAGAAAGTGTATACATGATAAGAGTTATTCCAAATAGTACAGGATTGTAATGCTAAGTCGATGAAAAGAAATTGCAATTTTTAGTTAGAAAATTATGCGAAATTGCATATGTCAAGGAGAAAGTGCCATATCAACATCTATATAACAACTAAATAAATTAGTTTAAATTTTAAAATTTATTTTTACTATTATAAATAAGTTATAATTATAAATAAATAGATTCGTTTCAGATAAATTAAATTCTATAAAATATATGAAGGCGACATAAAATCTTAAAAATTAATATTTTGTGGAAATTAGCAAAAAAAAAAAAAACTTTTGCTGGGTCGATCCGGGGGTGGGATTTGAGGGATAATTACCCCTACCCAAAAAACTCAAAAGTTTAATTTTTATGGTATTAATGCTAATAAATCAGTTAGTGTTTAAACGCTAGTTTAGTTGAACTAAACTTAGATTTATATGTAGTTTAAACTTAACAGTTGGAAATCAGTGTTCCATGTATTATATGTAGTTAAAAAAAAATAACATGTGGCAGCACTACGATAAATGTTGTCCAATTCATATGGTCTGCATTGGTAGTTCAAACGCCCAATTTTATGCGTTTAAAGATGGTTTATATGTTTACTGATTTATAGATATCTTGGTTTAAACACATTTTAAACCAAAAACAGAGTTTAACTTGCTCTAATTTATTAGGCCTAAGTCGTAAGAATAGCAATTCTTCTAATATTTTCGTTATTTTTGCAAATATTATTTTATGTAAACCCCCACAAAAGGGGGCGTCAAATTTAAGTTCAAATTTTAGGTTTTTTAACGTTTAAAATTGCACTTGCTAAACAAAAGTATGGAAAGACTTAAAAACGAATTTAATTTTTCGGGGGTATGATTAGTTCTTCTAGGGGGAACTTTTTTCCTCTGTATCCGATTTTAGTAATTTTTGAGCTTTATGACACATATTTCTGCTAAGTTTCAAAAAAGTAATGTTCGGCTTGATTGGCAAAAAAAAAACCCCTATGTGCGGCGTTAGAAATTAAATTAAGGCTCTACCCAGCAAAAACTTTGCTTACAAAATAAGCAGAAAAATAATCAGAACTTGAGGAAAAGAGTACTTATTTTTCTACTAGAAAAAGTACTTATTTTTGTTCGCGATGTCCCAAAAGTAATCCTTTATAATTTGGCCAATTACAACCTAAAAAATAATACCTTTATTTTATACTTAAAAGTTGTATAAAAATTAGTAGTTACAAAAAGAGACAAGAAATAAGTACTTTCAAATTTACTTTAAAAAAAGCCAAAACACACTAATTAATATTGCTCTGAAATCTTATGGAATTTTTGTTACAAAAGTGTACGCAAAATAAATTTTTCGAAATGTAATGCAGCTTTTGCTGCACAAAATCATTTATAGCTCTAACACTGTAATAACAATGTGTGTCTTAATATATGTAAATACACAGGCCTGTCACAGAAATCAATTTCGATCGAAATTTTTTTATTTCCGAGAAAGCTTCTTCAGAAAAAGAAAACCGATACAAATTCTCGGAATGAAATCACTTTTAATTTTTCGAAAAAGTTTTTGTTTGGTTTGCACAATATTACCACATTTAACTAAAGAAATTACAAAATTTAAATTTGTCGAAATTACGAACATCGATGAAATGAAAATACGGGTTCAAAACCATTCCGAACAGTTTCAGTGACAGGCCGGATTATGTTCTTCAAAAAAAATCGTTAACATTAGGTTGATATCACTACTAGTACTCTGATAACAAAAATATATTCACCTCAATTATGACTTAAATTCCCCGGGAGTTTTTTTCCTTCTCCCATTTTTCCTATTTAAATTATATTGTAAAAATGGGTAAAGGGAAAAAACTCCCGGTGAATTTTTATTCATAATTGGCCTGATTGTGTGAATAATTTTGGAACATATTTATGTGTATATTTACATACAATTGATTGATTTTTGGATTTTCCATGTATTTCACATCGAAATTATTCTTAAAATTGTATAATATTACCGTATATCTAACAAATTTTAATGGACTATATTGCAAATTGAATCAAATAATTCTTTAAAATAATATAATAATAACTTATTTAAGTCATTATATTAAAGTATTATTTTCTTATGTATAATATTGACTTATTTAAGATATAATAAGAAAGTTATTATTTAATATATAACTAATAAGGCAAAAAGTGGCGAATAAAGCTACAAAGAAATGAATTCAGGAAGTCATTAAAAGTAGCATTGTAAGTTAAGTATTTGCTATGTAATTGTGTAAAACATTGAAAGCAAAAACAAAGTCAAACATATTTCATAATTTTGTTGTTGCTTTCTATAGAAATTCATACTGCGTTTTAAAAATTCCAACGTCGCAAGATATGCAGCGTTTGAAATTTAAAAATTCAATAAGAATTTTTATGGAAAGCAACAACAAAATTATAAAACATTTTTGACTATGTTTTTGTTTTCCATATAATTTTTAGCGTTGCGTTGCGTTTTACACAATTAGGACCTAAATCTATTCCAGTGTACGCTTCATATGGCGAACGTCATGATTGGGGTATTTTTATATATACAAATATGTATTAGTTTGGGCCGCCAAAAATTCTTCGTTTGCCCAGTTGTGTGCTGCGCATTTAACAAACATCCATTTAAAGCTGTACAAAACTGTTACTACATTATCAATCTTTCTTCTTTTAATTATTGCAGCTTTGCCACAAAGATTTTTCTTTATATTTGTCTATTAAAAGACAGCTCGATAATTTCGCGGTATAATTTCATAAAATCTATAAAATCAGCGTTTTACACTGATTTTTTTTTTAAAGTTTCTCTTTTTTTTTAACAACAAAAGGGTTGCAACGTTTTTTCCCCCTTTTAATTTCAGAAAATAATGTAATAAAAAAACCATCAATACAGCAAAACAATTTGCTAAAAAAAATCACTTACGTAAACAAAATTCTACGCATACTTTTTTTTACAATTTAGCTGCTTTTCCTTTTTTTTTTTTTTTTTTTTTTTTGTTTTTTTGGAATGGGAACAGATGTGGTAGATTTTTGCTTTCCAAATACGCAGTATCGAGTACTGCTTACATGAAGTAATTTGAAATATTTAGACGTTGTATTGTAGTATTAGAGAAGATGGATGAATTTCCTTGTTGAAATGGTTGATTGCATTGATTGAATGTTTCCAATCAAATTGTTACGTGGTGGTTCTTAATAGAAATTCTTTTGCAATTTTTGTAAACTGTGGAAAACAGTGCATTAAATGTGAATAAGGAAATTATAACGAAAACGTCAATTTCAATTGATTATACTAAAAATAAGTATTTAATTTAATCCAAAAAGATTTAAAATTTTGTTTAATACTTTCAATTCCCTCGTTTAAATCTTCAACACTGTTTACTTTTAAAGTTACGCATTCATCAAATTCTTTTCAAAACAAGACTTTGATTAGCTACTTAGACACTGAAAAGTTTCCAAAATAAATCAGCATAATCAATATATTTTACATTTTCGCCATTCTTCTTCCCCTTGCATTGCCTAATAATTTCAAGCACCATAGACGACTATTCGATGAAGTCTTAAAAATGCGACACAGAAACAGAATTAGCTTTTTTAAAAAATCGGTCCTTTTTGTTTTTAAATTTTGTCCATCAAAATGATTAAAATCTTAAAATGAATAAAAAGAATTTCAATAGGAAACCATATAATTATGGGACATCCAGTAGCACAAGTCCTGGCCAACGTTCAGGCATTAAACAAATAAATGATTAAAGATTAGCAAAACTATAACGAAATAACCCTGTATAACTCTCATTAAGGTATGAGTTCTGTAAAACAAATTTATGTCTATTGTTGACAAAATCTGAAAGTCGAATGGTAAAATAAAACACCCTTTAAATTATTAGGAAGACACAATGTAGCAACCACATTGCCAAGTGAAAGGATGATGAGAAAATACTATTTCTTGTTGTTCTAATGCTTATTTAACAATTGAGATGAAAATATAAAATAACGGATATTTCATAGGTAGTAGTAGCTGTATGAGTGTGTTCCGGTTCCGTTTGAATATGTGACGAATGTAAAGAAATACCTCACGTACTCTACTTTTGTTGTTGTCGTTTCAATGTTTATTGCAATTCGAGTTGTAACACACTTATCTACTCGAAGAGATTTTGTTTTCACTTCATTCATTCAAACATTTTAGTGGAGTTCTTATACATTAATGTACGACTGACTCGATGTAGGGTTGTGGCGTGCTTGAGATGGTGAATGAAATGAACGAAAGTTATTTTACTTTAGCACACTTGGAGCGCGTGACATGTTAGATGATGCAACATCAGCTAAATTACACTCACTACTTACATATAGAACGAAGTTTAACCTGAATCAATTGTAAACTTACTCTTTACATAGAGTATATTGGATGTTGATTATTATTATTAAAGTAAACAGTATTTTAGAATAGTAAAAAAGCAAAAATTACATTTAAAGATTATTTCTGATATAAAAATATATTATTAGGTTTGAGAAAAATTATTTCCAAGGATTTTTGCAGGGCTGTGGAGTCGGAATTGTAGAGTCGGAGTTTCAGAGTCGGAGTTGAGATTTTTGTACCGGACTAGGAGTCCAAGTACCCATAATAACTCTTGACTCCGACTCCAAAATTTGTTTACTTTACATATGTAAATAATAATATTAAATCTCATTTATATCTACAATATTCAAGAGAATTCAATTTTTTAATAATTTTTTGTATAATCAATATATTCTTGGGTTTCAGGATTCCATTAAAATAAATCCTAAATCATTTTGGCATTTTATTAATTCTAAAAGAGGTAAATCTAAAATACCTTCTTCTTTATTTTGTGGACAGAACATTTCTAGTTCACCTATTCAAGCGGCAAATCTGTTTGCACAATACTTTAAATCCAATATTATTTCACATTCCCCAGTTTTTAGTTCAGAACTCTTAAATAATACCCATTCAATAGGTCAATTCTCTAATATACAAATATCAATTTCAGATGTAATTTCTGCCATTTCCACTTTAAAAGTCTCTTTGAGATGCGATTATGACGGCCTTTGTTCTTATTTTATAAAAAAGTGTTTGTATTTGAAGCTTGGTATGTTCTTAGATAAATGGAAAATTTCTTCTTTTACTCCAATATAAGTCTGGAAATAAATGTGATGTGTAAAATTACAGACCACTATCTTAATTGTCCACTGTTTCTAAAATACTTGAACATGCAATAGTAAAAAAGGTTTATTTCTTTGTTAGTCCTATAATAATTAAGGAGCAACATGGTTTTTTACATGGTCGTTCTACTACTTCAAACTTAGCAGTTTTCATGCAGTATTGCATTTCGAGTTTTGGGTAAGGGTTTCAAGGCGATACTATATACACTGACTACTCGAAAGCTTTTGATAGAATATCTCTCAACATTCTTCTTGCTAAATTAGACAAAATTGGTACAAATTCAATTTTCTTCAATTGTTATTTACATAACCGTATTTGCTATGTAAATATTGCTGACTGCTGTTCCATTCCATATATTGCCACTTCTGGTGTTCCTCAAGGAAGCATATTAGGTCCTTTACTTTTTAGTATTTCAAATGAATGATATATCTTGATGCTTTAATTGTTGTACATTCTTGGTTTATGCTGATGACTTGCAAATCTTTTATCAAATATTATGGTCTGATCGTAATAACTTTACATTTTCATAAATTTAAATACACAATAGCCTTTGATTATTCTATCAATTCAGCATTTCTAACTAGAGTTGATGATATAATAGATATGGGTGTGGTGTTTGAGAGTAAACTTACTTTTATTAAGCATTTGAATTATGTAATTTCCAAATCGTACTCACTCTTGGCTTTTATTAAAAGAAATAGCAAGGAATTTCATAATCATTACACTCGTAAAATTGTATATATTTCATACGTGAGGCCAGTCCTTTAATATGCTTCAATTATATGGAGTCCATGTTATTTTATTCAGAAATTTTTGCCCCGCCCACTTTTTTCGATTTACCTAAAATCAGAAAACGGCTCCATCGAGTTGACTAATTTTTCTTTCAAATGTTCGTATTAATTAACTTTAAGTTTTCATCGAAAGAAAAATTTACCTCGCCTACTTTTACGCCCACTTTTCCTATTAAGCGTATAACTGGAGAACGGCTTGACCGATTTGGACGATTTTTTCTTTAAAATGATCGCCATGGTCTAACTTAGGTTTTACGGAAAGAAAATGTTGCCCCGCCCACTTTTACGCTCCCTTTTTTCGTAAGATTCACAGCATATATATACATACATACAACCATATGTATTTTATCTACACCATATGTAAGTTATTCTGTAAAAAAACTTTATGATAGGTATTTGATGGATTTTTATTTAAAGGCCGTAAATTTCGTTTAAAGATCAATTTAAATCGTCTGGTAATACAACACTAATGTTTGCTTAGGGCCAGCAACGCGGACCGGGTCAGCTAGTCAATTATATTTTTATATGATATAATAAATTACAACATCATTTGTTCTGATTTGCTGTCCTGCATTAATTGTAATGTTCCTTCTAGGTCTTTAAGATTTCATGATTATTTTTTTATTGGCTTACATAGAACTAATTATTCTTTCAAAATGTCAAAATTTATATAATAAATTAAATGGTAACCATATTTTGAATTTTAGTTTTTCTAAAACTAAGTTTAAATTATATTTACAAAATTTAATATTATATTTTTAATATTTAATAATATTTTTAAGCGAATAATCTGCAAGGATGTTTTGTAAACCCAATAGACTTTAAGAAATATATAACTAAATAACAATGCGGCACGTGTTAGAATTAAAATATGGATTTTAAATTTTTACAGAATATTTTTCTTGCTATAGTTAACCAGTTAAAAGGTACTGCATTAAAAAAGAAGTTTAAAGTCAAATAAGAACCAGTCTTACATACAATTAGCATCAAGGTTAGAGAAGGAGTCGGAGTTGGAGTTGGAATCGGAGTCGGGCTTAAAAAATTTCAGCGCTATTAATGCGAGTCGGAGTCAGAACTATTTGTTAACGATTCCACAGCCCTCATTTCTTCTTTATCACCCACTTCAGTATTCATTTGTATTGAGTTGCCTTAATAAAAGTTTTGTTTTGAGCCCAATAGAATTCGAAGTTGTAAAAACTAGCAAAACATTCTGCACATTCTGGACGTCTGCTATTGGGCGAATTCTTCGAGAAGTGATAGCCGTATGTTACGAATAAAAATTGTTTCAGGTTTATGAAATCCATATTATCTCACAAAAAAGCAATGATCGCAAGGCGAGATCTGGCTTTTGTTTTGAAAAAATAATATCCGTACAAAGCAGTGCATTTTTTTTTTTTATGTCATACAGTCTATTGTGGATCTGTTTTATTCCATATGCGGTAATTTTGGTTATCAACAGAACCGTTAAGCCATAAATCTGCCTCATCTCTGAATACAATTTTTTATTCAGTAAGTTTGGGTAAGTTGGTAGCGTAGTTCAAGCGTCAATCTATTTATGATGATTTTTCACTGGAATTTCGTTTGACAGCTTTGAAAGGCAGGCATATAATTTTACGTAATTTTTAATTGGCGTTTCGACACAAAAAAAAGGCAATAACGAATGACCAAAGACGGCAAAGTTGGATCACATGATTTCTCCACAACGGACACAAGGAGTGAGGAGCTACTGTCTGCCGGAATATGAATTTATACACATTATATTACACAAGGCAACATACCAAAAGTTACCTGACTTCTGTTTATTGTTTTTGTTTTAAATGAGAGTGCTAATAATGATGGCATTATTAGTTTTTTTTTTAACTTTAGTTTCAGCTCTAGTTTTAAGCATATAGTGACACTTAATCTTTGCATTATATATACTTGTGCTATTCACGGAGGGCAGGCTATATGGTTATGTAGTAATATTAACAACAACAAAATACATTAATTGAATTTTTCTGTTTCTATAACTACATAAACATACATATAACCTAACAACCCAACTATTGTTTGTATTATTCGCTTAATATTTTACGAATGACCATACAAAAATTAAAATATATTTTGGATTATTAATCTACACAAAAATCACTTTCATTTGAGTTAAGTCACATTGGTGAATACATCACTTGCATGGCAAGGATGTTCGAAATTATGTTTTTTTTTAGTAAGTCCTTAAAACTTTGAAAATCCAACTTTTTCCCCTTTCTTGTTGTGCTGTTATAGGGCAAAAAATGGGAGATAAGACATGTACCTCTTCAAATATTCTTTGAATTAAGATTTTTATACAATATATGTAACTCCAAAGAGGTCGTTTTAATATTCAAATTTTCGGATGGGTACTGAAATTTGTAACGCATAACTTATTTTTTAATTCATAAAAAAGCAATTGGTATTAAATTTACTCGAATTATCGCTTCAATAAATGCCTTTACGAATATTCCTTGAAATTGAATTTTTACACGATATGAATAGCTGTAATGATATCGTTTTTATATCTGTGTTTTCGTGTGGGTAAAGAGGTTATTATGCGTTTAAAAGTTTGTAATGTATAAAAAGTCCTAGACTTAAATTTTGCCATTTCTATTAAATCAAAAATACTGTTTGCGTCGATTAGAGCATGTCCTTCTGTACGCATGTATATACACGACAAGTTTGTGCTTAATAAAAAGGTCACAATTTTTTATACCCATTAACCCATAAAAGATAATCATACCAAGACATACGTTAAAGATAATATTGATTACTAATATTGATTATATTGATTACTAAAAATTTTAAAATTTTGAAAAAATATTTTCAATAAATTATATTTTTAATTTTAATTAAAAAAGTGATCAAAAAACTTTGCCATTTCAAACAATGTGTTAATTTATTTAATTAAATATTGCCAACTCCCAACAACAATTTTACATGTTTAAATTATTTTATTTTAAGCGAAAAAAGTCAATTAAGATTTTTGGTTATTTAATTAAAATTTTAATTGAAAATTTATATCAAAACAACTAAAATGTTAATTAAATCAAAATAAAATTTTTAATTTTCTTTCAACTAAAAAAAATTTATTCAATTATCACATTAATTAAATTTAAATACTTTTTAAACCATTTTTTTAATTGATAAAACACTTCTTTCTGTGAGAGATTATTAATATTTAAAAATAAAATTAATAAGATATTTGTTTAACCCATTTTTCGCCGCACCATGTAAACTGACAATATAATAACGAAATAAGATTTTAAGTAACTGTCAGAAAAAAAGCATTGCAACAAAAAAATAGTGTGAGTGCTGGTGATTTTAATCACGGGTCGGCGAAAAATGGTTCAAAAAACAAAGTATTCTCAACTTTTTCGAAGATTTCGTAACTCTGCTTGAAGCAGACCTGCAATGGAAAATTTTTTCTCAGTTGTGGCTGAACTCAATTGACAACTTAAGTATTTCTGCGCCATGTTCTTAAATTATGGGTTTAACATTTAATTGTGGCAGTAAACAAACAGATCTGCATCTGTAGAAAAATTGGAAGATCTAAGGTATATATAGACTTCTTCTTTGCTGAACCACAGCGTAGGATGGGCAGAGGATCACCCTTCTCCAAACTTTCTTTTAAGATTTTCACAAACTCTCCAAAGGTCAGTTGTTGTTGACTTATCAGAACTTTTACTAGGCGCAGGGGTGACCCTATCTTCAACACTTTCGGAATGCAGAGTCATTGTAAGTAGCTCAGTACGATGTTTTTTCGATCTATTGTCTTTGATATTTTCTTGCTTTGTATCGAAGGTAAAGAATTGTAGAAAAACAATAGATTTCAATATTCTCTAAACCTTCAAATATATCATTCTGATGTTCGATGACTGTAAACTAACGAAATAGGGTCAGAAAATGAAGCATTGGCTTTGCTTATAGTAACCCAAAATTTGTAGCAGAATGATTTTTATTTTCACAAAAATCATTTAAAATAAGCAGAAAAATTTTAAAACGTACAAATACATACACGACTTATCAATGAGAGAACATTTACTACTATGGTGCAAAGTAAAACGGCTAATGCTGCAGGTCCACACCAAGCTTTGCATGCGCTTTTACATCAGTTCAACAAGTTGCGGTGTAAAACTGTATTGACAGGTTCTACGGCAAAGGCGTAGAATGCATATAAGTATCGAAAACATGAAGTATAATTACTTCCTACTTTGGCATGCGTCTTGAAAAAGGACATATTTTTCGGTATCGGTATTCTTTACTTCCCTACTTAAATCTCTGTCCAAACAGCAAACACCTCAATTATCAGCATTAAAAATTTGCACACTCAAAAGAACAATCAATCCATCTGTACTCAAATCAATCCGAAGCGGTATCAATAGTACGGTGAGTACGGATTTTCTTGAATCAATTGCGGATTATTCAATCTCGAAATACTCAACTTATCCATATTCAAACCCGAATTCGTACTTAAAATAATCCGAAAATTAGATTGATTTAATTAAACCTGAGATGGAATCAATCTCAAAATGCGCTTAATTCAAGATTTATAAAGTTGATTTAATCCCGAATTCGTACTTCAAATAATCCGAAAATGCGATTGATTTAAATAAGATTCAATAATTATTGAATCAATCTCAAAATGTGCTTGATTAAGGTGCTATAAAGTTTATTTAATCCCGAATTCGTACTTGAAATAAGCCAAAAGTGAAATTAGAAGAAGAATATTATTATTATTGATTTACTTACCCGTTTCACATCTTACAAAGTCCCAATTATAAAACACCAGCATCATGCCCGACATGATTTTTACTTTAAAAACTTAATGTACATATTTGACTAAAAATAGAAACTAAATGAGAACTCTTGCTTTTTAACTCTATAAAGAGTAAAATTGATTAAGACTTAAACATGAAAATAATGTATATTCTTCTTGTTCTGTTGTTTTTGTTGTTTCCACACACAAAAAGCAAACCGTGTTTTAGCTACTTGTGTGGTGTTGTTGAAGTGGATACAACAAATTTTGATAAGTTATATGAGATTAAAAGGCTCATTTTGTAATTTTACTCTCAGAGTGGCGCTAGCAACGAAAAGTTTAATCTTTCTGTACTTGGTTTAAGAACTTTGTACTTATTTTAAGAAATTCCTGGATTGATTTTCGAAAGTTACCCAATTTAGGATTGTTTTGAGTACGTTTTATTGTTATTCGTAGCTGAATTTTTGAGTTCTACTCGTACTTAAAGTAAGTATAAAAAGCTTAATTTATCCCGAGTGTTTTTCTTCATGTGTACAGACGTAAAATTTTGACATGTTTGACAGGCAATTTGTGTAGTTTATTTTGCCCTTTATTTACTTGTTTCATATTAATAAAGACTTGCAATGCAAAATTTCTTTTTGGATAACCATTCTAAAATTGTTATGTAAAAACTTTAATTTATTAAGATTTTTCGTATAATTTATTCTCATACCTAATAATTTTTTCCATCCCTATCCCTGTATGTGTTTCAATAGAGCGGAAAATTTAGTTTAAAAAAAAAAATTAAGCAACGAAAACTAATTCTTATTCTTATGATTTAATCTCTTTTGCAAATAATGCAACAATGTTTCTTGCCAATGCCACAACATCCATCCCTGTTATTATTTATCTTCGATAGAAAAACCCCGGGTTTACTCTTGTTTCAAAAGCGTGTTTTGTCTAAATTTTCATCAGGCTTATAGTTTAGGATTGATTAAAAACAACAACAAAAGAGTTTTGTTGAATCTATTGAATTTTGTATTAAATTTCCATTGATTACTGCTTGTCGCATGTCTAGGGTTTCATTACATTGACAATTTTACGTCATGTGACTATTCGTTCGATGATCAGTTAATCATAAATCGCAAGTGGATTGATGCAGAAAAAATGTTACACAAAAAAAAGGTGACACTTGGTTTAAATTTTCGTACACACAGAAAAAAATCAATGTAAAATCGTAGAAAACAAGATTGTTTCAACATTTTTTGGTAGTGATTTTGCTTCATAGTTACTTCATGTTAATTTTACATAATTTTACAATAACTTGCAAACAACATTTTTTTCTTTTAAAATTACTATAATTCATCATTATTTAACATTCCTGTAAAACTAGAGCAAAATGTCATTTAAATTGAAATAACATTTAGAAAACATCGATCTATTGGTCATAAGCACCGATGTTAACATCGATGTTTTGATGGACGATACATCGGCGATACATCGCCGTCAAAACTAAAAAACATCGACATCGTCTATTTAATATTTTCATTTATTTAAATTTTTTTCATAATATTTTTATCATTTTAAATATTTATTTTTTCAATTAAACCCATTTGAAAAAGTGTATTTCAAAGTATAGCCCTACACCTAGAGAAAAAATATGTTTAAATATGGTCACCTTCAACAAAACTATTTTTAAATAAAATTGTAAACATATTATGATTTATTTAACCAAATTATTGTCATCGACAACCAATGCACAACGAAGCACAACCATAATATGGTTGTGGCGTCTTGATGGAGGACTAATTTAACAATAATATGGTTGTCGGTAACAATAATATGGTAAAATTAAACATAATATGTTGAAAATTTTTTTTAAAAATAGTTTTTTTGGAGGTGACCATATTTAAACATGTTTTTTCTCGGCGTGTACAAAGTACGTACATATGTATGTACATACCTGCATAATATGCATTGCATAACTACATATACATATGTGGTTCCCATATTGTAAACTAAAGAAATGTTAAAACAATTTTGGAGACTGTGTAATAGGGTTATAAGTTTTTTAATTTTTTGTAAATATATGTCTCCCAAGGTAAAATCGTGTAGGGCATGGAAAAATATTAAGAATTGCATTTTTAGTTTTTTGCTATTGTTAAAAAAGTTAACACCCTCTAAGTTCCATGAAGTTTTTAATTAAAATGTTTTTTTTTTTTTACTGAAATTATATAATATTTATTTTAAAATACTTTGCATTTCATGTCATTTTGTCAAGAAAATTCCTCAAAAGTTTACTTAACTGACTTCTTTGTTGGGTACATATTAAATCTTTAAATAATAATAAGAAAAAAAATTAAAACATCGATGTATCGTGTTTGTACCGATGTTTTTTAACATCGATACTTATCGTGGAAACATCGATGTTTTTATATATCGATGTTTTTCGGAACGATGTTGCATCCCTAATTACAATTCAAAGACATCAGTGGTGCGATTCACTAACTTTTAACGATCCGAAAATCGTAATTTTTGTCGACATATATATTCGCTTGCAGTAACGATAGTGTGATTCTGTAATTTATTTTTAACGATTGTAAACAGCTGTAGTTTTTGTAACATCTCTGTCAACAAAATTTTAAAATAAACGAAAAGCACAAGAGAGAATAAAGAAAGAAAAAACAAATAAAATTGTGCTTAATTTACTGTTTTTAGACTTAAAGCCTATTTCCAATGTGCGAAAGAATTCTTTCGTTCGCATAACTACATTGAAAACAAAAACAAAGTCTAAAAATTTGTTTTTGTTTTCAATGTAGTTATACGAAAGAAAGAATTCTTTCGCACGTCAGAAATAGGCTATTAGTTTTGTGAATTTTACATTTAGAATTTTGTTTTTGTTCATACATATACATACATATGTCTTAAGGTACGTTCAGACTGATGAAATATTTGAAAGCAAACATCAAATATTTCATTAACGTAGTCTGAACACAAAATATTTTTGGGTATCAAATAAAATAACAGCTGATTTTGAGCAAATAAAAGTATTTGCCGGCAAACAAATATTTGTCCAATGTGAACATAGTGTGAACACAAAAAATCAAATATTTTAGTAATTTTTGAGCAAACATTTATTTGATATTACAAAAAAATTGTAAAAGCAAACAACGCCAAATAATTTTAGCCATGTTCCGGATAGAAGCAATTTTTCCTGTAAGCTTTCGGATTCTTTACAATTTTAAAGATTTGTTATAATTATTAGACTTTGCTGTCGTGCCGCTATTAGCAAATTTTTGCGAATTTCCGCTAATTTAGCAATTTTTATAGAATTTTTGCCATTACTTATAGTTTTAGGCAGTTTTACTAAATTTTATGGCTTGTTTGAAATATTAAAATGGTTCGCGAATTTTCGCTATTTTTGCAACATTTTTTTTTTGTTTTCCCCTAAATTTTGCTTTTTAACCGATTTAGCAATTTCAAATATATTTTAGGGTTTGTTTCCAAGTTTGCCATTTTTTGCGAATTTTATCCATGTTCGCAAAAGAAGCGATTTCTTTCTGTGATTCTTTGCTGCTTTAACTATTTTTAATAATTATGAGTACTAAAATTTGGTATCATGCCGCTATAGCAAATTTTTTGCGAATTTTCGCTAATTTAGCAATTTTTACCGAATTTTCGCCATTGCTTATACTTTTAGGGTCTTTTAATCAATTTTATGGCTTGTTTGAAATATCAAAAATTTTCGCGAATTTTCGCTATTTTTTGAAAAAAATTTTTTTTTGTTATTTTCCGACAATCTGTTTTTTTTTTAACCGATTTCAAATAAGTTTTAGGGTTTGTTTCTAATTTTGCAATTTTTCGCGAATTTTAGCCATGCTCCCAAAGTAGCGATTTTTCACTGTGAATCTTTAGAGCTTTAACGATTTTTAATAATTAATCGAAAATTTGCCATTCCTTTTAGTTTTAGGCACTTTTAATAAATTGTGTGGCTTGTTTGAAATATCTAAATTTTTCGCGAATTTTCGCTATTTTTGCAAAATTTTTTTTGTTTTTTTTTTTTGGACATTTTGTTTTTTAACCGATTTAGCGACTTCAAATATATTTTAGGGTTTGTTTCCAACTTTGCAATTTTTCGCAAATTTTAGCCATGTTCCCGTTACCCAGTAGCTTCCATTTTTTTTTTCTTTTACATTCTCCAGTTCTAACACTATAAGAGATGCTAATCCACAGAATAAAATAAATATATTAGCTTTTGCGCTCATTTTTACTATTTGAGAAATATATTTTTATTTTTGAACACTTTCATTAAATAATTATTTGATGCCAATATTTCTTTTAGTCTGAACGCATGGAAAACATGAATTAATTTATTTTATTTAACACTGTTTCATCAAACAAAAATTGTCAAATATTTGAGCTTAGTTTGAACATTAAACAAAATATTTTTTTGTTTCACACAGTTTGAAGCAAATATCAGAACAAATATTTTCGTCAAATATTTCATTAGTCTGAACGTACCTTTAGGGATGCCAAGCGGGATTGATAAATTCCGAATCCTGAAATTTATTTTAATGAGTCCCGGGGTTTTTAACATATCAACTTTTATGTACAAAAATTTTCGTTTTTTTTGAATTTTTATACTCTATACAAAAACATTTTTTAAAAATTATATTTAAGTTGATTTTTTATCGCAAATAATTCATATTTTTGAGTTTAATTTTTGTGTTTGGAACACAGCGAGTATTTAAAATTTTAATTTTTTGCTTGTTTTATGACGATTATTTCTGGTTTTTTGTATTTTGCTTAATAAAAACCATTATTTTAAGTAAAAACGAAATTTGCAGATTCACATCTCAAGCCTTTTTTACAATTACGTTTACCAAGTTCAGCTTTGGCTTAAGACATAATTCCAAATTAAAAATGATTATTTTTATGCAAAATATAGAAATCAAGAAATAGTTGTTATATATCAAGCAAAATAAAAAATTATTCACGATCCAATTAAAGTTTTATTCAGAAACTAAAGAATAAAAGTTGATATAATAATAACAATTAAGTCGTAATATTGATGAAATAGCTCATATTCCTTCCGGTCCAATAATAATAAAAAATTTGCTTAAAAAACATACGGTAAATAAAATAATTTTTTTATAACTAAACACTATTTGACGTATTCAAAAAAAAAAATTATTTAAACTCGAAATCTGTTTTAAGAAACATTTGTGTAAACATTTTGTTTTAAAATAACTTTCAAACGTACTTAAATTATTGATTATGAATCTCGCTCTCACCCTGGAGGTGTACTGCACTGCAGTCGACATAGTGTTACAGTTTTTAACTCAGCTATCGATCTCGATGAGGGACTACACTTTGCAGTGTATTAATGTCGTGACAACCTAATTCACATTTAAAATTGAATTGCTGTCAAAAAACCGAAATGAATTGATCTAGAAAAACTAAGAGACACGTATATTATTTTAAGCTTTTCTCAGAATCTGATCAGTTTGAGCATGTGTGAGGCCAGTGTTATAAACATATGTATAAACTAATTTGTTTTGTTGTTTTCTTTTTTTAAAATTTTTGTTATGTATATAAAATCTTTTGAATATTCAAAAAGTGTTGGTTATATTAAAATAAAATCGTATCCTAAAGAAACACATTGATCCCGAATACCGAAAATCCCGGGATTTCAGGATCGGGATTTCCAAAATCCCGATTTCCGGGTTTTTTAAAAATCAGTCCCGATTGGCATCCCTAATATGTATGTATGTATGTTTGTAGTATGTATGTAAGAAGTCGAGCCTCGGCCACTTTAAACATAAAATACACTTTATCGATTAAAGAAGCACAACGTAAATTATTGTCGTTAAAATGACGAAAAAAAACTGCTTAAAGTAACAGCTGACTTTAATCGACAGGGAATATCGGTCAAAATGTAACTGAATAGCAAATTCGATCATTTTCGTTATATTTATTTTAACGATACGATTATCGTAAAAAAAGTTAGTGAATCGCACTACAGCAGAATAGATTGATATTGTTATTGTCATCATTCTACTTTGCAAATTTGATGTATTTAACATAATAATTTTAACAAAAAGAATACGGGAATTTTTTTTCTTTATGTAAATTTTTTTAAACATGGAAATAAAAAAATATATGTTTTTCTTCTTGAATTATGGCTTGTGTTTCTATACAAAACAAGTAAAACAGTGTTTTATGGATTCAACATTGTGCAATTTTATTTTAAAATTTTTAATATAAAATCAATATGAAAAAATGATAGTTTTACATAAAGTCCTCACTTTTGCAGAAATTTACTATGATATGCAATCAACATTGCGCCATGGTAATTTAAAATTCATATATTTTTCTCTGTGTATGCGTTCTGATTACTATGAAAAGTTCTTAAAAAAGTGATTGGAATCTTCTTTTTTACTAAATAATAAAAAAAAAGAATAAAAATTGGAGATATTAAAATATTATTTGTTGCAAAGAAATGTAAAAGAAATTTGGTTTTAAACAAAATTTAATATCTGGAGGCTTTATTTTAAAGACATACACATTATTTTTATCTGTTTTACAATCTACAAATATCCAAATTCTTTAGCTTAGTCAGCCGCTACATCCAAATATGCTGGGCCCCAACCATTCCAAATAGATTTTATGCATGCAACTCAATTGTGTCTAATCCTAATTTATGAACAATGAAAATATATTTTTAGTTTATTATAATTTTTTTATGGCCAGATTAAACCTTTTTATTACACTTCTGGTTACAAGTGATCTGAAGAGCTAAACCAACATACATTCCTTTATTTCGTCTGCATCAGGTTCGCTTTGGAATTGAATTTGGATTTTTTTTATGAAGCGAAAAGTAACCACAAACAACAAAATTTTAATACGTTTTTATTTGTTTTTTTAGGACGTTCGTCTTCAAGTTAAGAAACTGAAACTGAGAAACAACTCAAAACATTAATGAACACTAAAATGTGGCCAAACAGCAACGAAAATAAAAAAAATAAATGTATAAAAAGTAAAATTAAATGCAACCAGCTTCAGATTCAGCTCTGAGAAAAACAATTCATTTTAGACTTTTAGCGGCTGCTACGTAAAATATTATGCCAAATGTTATTGAGGAGAATTAAGATTATGGCCACATTTAATTGTGCATTTACACAGAAATATAAAAATATTAATTCCACTCATAAACATAAAACAATAAAATATTATTTTCAAAATAAATAACAAATAAAGTGTTGGCTGGAAATTGAAATAATGTTTAAAGGAAAAATTAAACAATAACCTTTAATAATTTTAAGAAAATCGTACAGGGAAAGATAAGTTTAAGGATACAAATTGAAGGCAAGATTATACACGATTTGAAGCCGGTAAATTAAATTATTTCCGAACACTTAAACAAGTAGGAAAGGATAATCGGTCTAATCCGTCCATATGATACCATGTAAAGAGTGGTCCAATCAAAACGCACGATGTTTATTGTAAATAAAGCAAAAAGTTTTCAGAGAATTATCTTAATATTTTTTTATTATGATAGAAGGATCCATGAAAATTTTGTGTGAAACAAAATATCGGCCAAATGCTCGCCACCCGATGGTGCATATTTTCAATGACTCTGAGACATAATTTAGGTTCAATGTCGTTAACGTGCCGAATTATCTTATCATTAACCCCTTGAATTGTTCTTAGCTTATTAACGCACACTTTTTCTTTTAAATATCCCCAAAGAACGAACTCCAACGGTGTCATTATGGTGGCGGCCAATTAACATTTCCACGATGTGCCATAACACGGTCATTGAATTTCTCGCGCAAAGGGACCATTGTTGCGTTGGCAAGTGGCACCATCCTGTTGCAACCACATATCGTCAAGGTCCATACCGTACCAAACCGTCACTCTCTGGATGCATCATCTTTTCAAAAATCACTCGTTGATTTTAATTTGCCCAAATGCGGCAATTCTGCTTGCTAACGAATCAACTGAGGCCGATTATTCTGACCGAAAAACAATTACGAAGTTCACCAAATGCATTTTTATTTAAACATCCATTTTCGTAAAAGGCTTCAACAATCTTAATGCGCTGCTTAATTGTGTACCTCTCCATCGTTGAATTTGTTAAATACTGAAATAAAGAAATGTCAAATTAAGTTGGGCAAAAACCTGACGTTAAGGTGTGATTCACAATTACCAACGTGCATTATGGTTGGATCACCCTTTATAAAGCTGATTGAAACTGATATAGAGGTATTCCAAAAAATTTAAAATTTTTATATTCTGTTGTGTCCAGTAAATATTTTCTGTTTTAAAATTTATGTGTGTGTCTGCTTAATTGATTTCAGGGAGTCTTATATCTTGCCCCAATCTCAACACTATTAATCCTAGATTGAAGCAATTCTCAGTATGATCTCCTATAGCTGTATACATTTATCCTTCCGTACATCATATGGTAGACTCATTAAGACTTACAAAAAACTTGGTATTTAGTTTCAGTACTAACATTTACGCTGTTTTCAGAAATAGGTCCATAAATATCGGAACGATATTTAAAAGTGTTATTTAAATTTTCATCAAAGTAAGGTTCCTCAAGCAGCCATCAAAAAAAAAAAAAAAAGAAAGCTCACTCGGGTGCTTTAGTTTATTAAAGTTTCACGTAAAGTTTTTTTCTCGCTACTAATATTTTTTAACAATTTTTGGTGGGGGAAGCGATTTTCGGGAAAGAGATCTTTGTATATGGAAGCTTGCCCCTTTCGAAATCTTGTCAAGTCATTTATATTAAAATTAAAGTTAAATAACTTAAATGATACATCTTGTCTTGGAGTAACAATTTTTATATATTTTTCGGAAAAGTTGTCATTCATAGCTACAATTTTTTGTAAACGTATCCGAATAAATTTTTTTGTGTCGTGTCTTAAAAAAATAGAATCATGCCAAGTTGTATCACGATTTTAAATAAAATTTTTTTCGGATTTGATTTTTGTTAAAGTGATTTTATAGCAGCTATACCCTTTTTTTAAAAGAAAAAGTCGGATATTATTTTTTTTATTATTATTATTTTTTTTTTTTTTTTTTGAAGTAGTTTGAAGCATTTTTAAAGCACACCCATTCGGTCTCGAACTCATTTTTAAATAAAAGTTACAAATTTTCTTTTACTGAGAATTAAACAAATTGTATTTTATTTTAGTTGCATAAAAGAAGGGAGGGCTGATTCATAATTGGGACTTGCAATTCCGAAGTAATCGAAATGAAAGCCTTTTTTTAAATTTAAAATCCCGAAATTATCCTAAATTCGATGTCGGTATTTCGTAAATTTATTTTATCCAAAAAATCGCTATTAAATGTGTGTAGAAAATGCGTTGCCATAAAAATATTTAGCGAGTGTAACCAAATTAGGCTTGCCAGATTCAATTTGGCAAAATCCTTGACATTCTGAAAAAAAAAATATTGTCAATTAAAATCTTCCTTAAATAGTCTTGCATAAGTATAACACAATTGTCAAAAACTGTTAAAAGCAAAAATTTTATATAGTGCATTACTGGATTCAGCGCACTCAAATAAAGTTTACCCGTCGGGTGCCCCACTTGTTAAAAAAAAGTTTTCGATTTAAGCACAGTGTTTTTTTTTTTGTGTTGAGCATAGATGGAAAAACCAGTTTCCATACAGGTGTCTGTTTAAAATTAGCATCTCAGTGTTGTCAATAAATTACACTGTGCTAGTTGAAAAAACAGATAAGCCGGGGACCTGGCGTGTTAACATAACTATGGTACGCTGAATCCAGTGGTGCTAACCGTTTTTTTAGGTTAGCTCTGGTTTTCGAGAGCTCTGGCATTTTGAAAATGGAGGAGGTTGCATTATATTTGTTCGCGTAACTCAAAAACGATTTAGTTTATTGAACAAACTCAAAAAAATGGTGTTGGTCATACATTTGACCCATCTAGGGGCATCCTAGGCACTGCAGGGTCAAAATTTAAGAAAAAAACAATTTTTTGTTTCTAACACGAATGCGCATATGAGAAAAAAGCTTACGCTTTCTAAAACAAAATTTCATTGCGGAATTTCGGTTTTTTGTCATATGTTGTGCAACATCCTCCATTTTCGACATTACGGTATATCTCGAAAACCAGAGGTAACCTAAAAAAAGGTTAGCAGCACTGGATTCAGCGTACCCAAATTATGTTAAAATGCCTGGTACCCAGCTTGTCTCAAAAAAAAGTGTCAATTTCTAGCACAGTGTTATAAAAGAAATTCACATAAATAACACAATGAAATATTTATTTACTTTTTCCACAGATTTGTTTAAGGAAAACTGTAAACATATTTTAAAAATAATAACTTATTTTTTGGTTGGACTTTAAAAAATCTTGACAAAACATTTTTTTTCTTGATTCTTGACGAGCACCAAAAATTCTTGTATGTCAAGGAAAATAAAGACCGTTTGGCAAGCCTAACCGAAAAAGTCATAAGATATTAAATGTTTTAACAATAATGTAATTGCATACAATAATAGCAATAAACATTTTGTTAAACGTAAAATACATAACCAAAAAACAGCCACGCTTACATATAACCAGGATACATTTGTACCCCATTTTAATTCATTATCTTTTTCAGCTTCACAGCAAAACCTATTTGATGTAAAACGCACTTAATCAAAATCTAAAAAATTAATTAAATAGTTTTTATATTTGATACAATTTTCAATTACTTATTTATTATTATAACCAAAAAATTATGACAATCTATAAATCAATATACATACAGTACGCAAACAACCAAAAATACCACGCAAACAAATAACGGTGTACACTTGTACCCCATTGTAATTTTTACTTCACAAAAAAAAATCCTTTAATTAAAAATTTAGAAAACGTAATTGGATAATTTAATATATTTGATAGGGAGATCGAACGGTTATTATTCGACCGGTTTTAACCGGTTATTTTAGCTTTGCCCAAGTCGGTTATTTTAAAATGCCCATTTTTCGAATATCGAATAAACCGGTCATTTTGGTATAATTAACCGGTTATTTTAATAATGTGTAATTTATATACATTTTTCTTACTCTTGTTGTAGATGTACCCGTAATTTAAGTATTTTCTAATTGAATATTGGCCAAACTTATACTTTTTATGAAGAATGTCAAAACAAAATGTAACAAAGTTCAAAAAACATTATGAACACTGTAAATACAAATCGCTTATAAAAGCGTGTGTTCTTGTAGAAAAAAAAGCAAAAACTATTCAAAATACTACAAAAACGTGTGCAGTTAAAAAGTAAATAGTAATTTGTGCAAGAGTATTCTAAATATTAAATATATTTTTATATAAATGTTATCTCTAGATATTTTTCGAATGCGATTAAAAAGACAAAGTTAGGTGCTTGAAGTGCCCTAAAATAATAAGTTACAAAGGTTTTTCCATGTCACGACTTATTAATCACCTTTAATTAGTATACATACTTGACATTAATGTGATCCAAATGAAACTCAACTCCGTTCGAAGTAGTTCTAAGAATACGACAAATAATACTTTACTAAAATACGCTGCAAAAAATGAATTATTGGGTGAAATATTAGCCCGTTGTGTTGCCGAGGACGAAATGCCCTTAAATGCACTAAAAACTCTTAAGTAGTTCCAGCATCTCTTCATGCTGAAAACTACAACATTCCGGCGGAATTAACGATATGTGAAAAATTCCTACCAGGTTTATTTATTAAAACACCAAGAACTAAAAAACAAAATTGAAGAAATCAAACAATGTCATGGACTGTTTTAAATTGTAGTCGACGAATTGACAAATATTTTACACAAAAAATAGGTTTAGTTCACTATTCGTTTCTATAATGCTGAAACAAAATAATTTGAAATAGATAATCCTGTCTAAGAGGTTTTGTTTGCAACTTTTAAAAAATATGGTTGATTTATATAGATAGCTTACCCACCAACAAATTAAAACTCATTTAAAATAAATTTGAGAGAATATTTCAAATAATAACTTTATAAAATTCCTACAATTTATTTTCTTTTGCAAAACGTTTGTCTAGATCAAATATCATTCAACCGTTTCTAAATTACATTATACAAATATCTTCTTACAAATAAAGTTAAGTAAATCAATAAAATTTTTTTGAAAATTTAGCTAAAGTTTCATCAATTTACTGGTCCCACTTTTCTTGGATTTTTTCGTAAAATATTTGTTAGGTCTGATCTAAGCCATATTTATGTATTTTGCAAATTGTTTTGTTTTTATTCAAATTAACGTTTTATTTCCAAAACTTATTTGATTTTTGTGTTTTTAAGTATTCGAATTAAAACCGGTTAACCGGTTATTTAAAAATTGATTAACCGAAAACCGGGTTTTTTAAAATAGCAACTATTCTCAATATTCGAAAACCGGTTATTGAAAAAGTCGAATAATCGATCTCCCTAATATTTGATTAAAAACATCTTTGCACAGCCTCTTATTTGCTCATTTTTTTCACATAAAAACTATACGGGTACCCCACGGGTTATGTGTTTGCGCAGGTGTCATCTTTGGAAACTTAAAGTTATGGAACCGCTGAACCGAATTTCATAAATAGTCAATAAAACGACTCAAAAAGACCTGAATTTCCAAAATGCGAAGTTTCAATACTCTATTAGTATTGGCTTTGTAGCTAGAAACGCTTAAAGGTGCTAGGGGACACGCGGGTACCCGGTTATGAGTTCAACGGTTAATGTTCGTATGGGAGATATAAGCCATTAACATCGGTTTCTAATTGATATATGTATATATAAAATATTGGAACAATAAAAATCTAAGAACTTTAAATCTATCAAAATAAGAAAAAAAGAAACATAGTAAAAAAATCGAGTATTGAACTAAAAAAAGAGTAAGAAGGGTAAGTAGTTAGCATTTATTTTTACCAAAAACATTTTCTTGAGATAGCAGAATAATAAACAATTTTAAAGAACGAGGCAATGAACTTTCAAATTTATACTCGTAACACAGATGGGTATTGCTATTTGCCATCGGAAATTCATTTTGACCAAATTTTGCTTATTTTGAATATAAGCTCTCGATATACTTTTTATACCATCGGCGCAGAGTGTAGAACATTGTTATATTACTAATGTAACTAATACCGATCAGGTATTTCAAAACCTATTTAAAACCAATCACAGCTCCTAATATAAGTTACATGGCCTTATATCCGTTTTATCTTTTAATCTAACATATATAAATTAAATATGTTTATCTGTTTGTTGGCTTATAGACTCCTAAACGACTGAACCGATTTTCCTGAAATGTTTACAGTAACATCACACGAGGCCCGAAAATAAAATAGGGAAGTGGTACCCCCCCATATAATACCAATATTTAGTATCGGGTATCTTAAGAGCCGCTGCACCCATTTTCTTGAATTTTTTGTAGTAGGATCTTCTGAGCACCGAAATTGAAGTGAAATAGCTGCAGGAGAAGTGCTAACCCCATAGGACGCCAATATTTAATATCGCATATATTAAGAACTGTTATAGTGAGAATGTTCAAACTTCGTAGGAGTCACTCTTATGTAAAACTACACCTTTAAAAATATAAATATAGGGCTTAGGCGCAGGAGGAGTAATACCCCCATAGGAAGCATATATTTAATATCGCGTAACTGAAGAACTATAACAGCGAGAGTCTTCAAATGTTGTTAAGGCCACTATTATGGTAAACTTTAAATTCTAAAATAAAAATGGGCGGGGTAGACGAAGGAGGAGCAATGCTCTCCATAGAACGAAAATATTAAATACTTCATATCTGAAGACAAATACTCTACAAGCTCTGTAGGACCCTCCCTTATGGTAAACTACACCTTTCAAAATAAAAATATAATATATAAATGAAAAAGTGCATGTTTGTTTGTTCTCTATAGACTCCTATGCTACTGAGCCGATTTTTCTGAAAGTTACACAGTAATTTCCTGATTACCCGGCGCTTAATATGGGCTATTAATATCTTTTAATTTTCAAGTAGTCGTGGCACCAACCATACAATAAAAATATGAATAACCTTATATTACAGTAAGAGTTTTTCAATATGACACAAATAACTTTGTTATCAATAGACGACATCTGCCAAAAATTCGGCTGGATTAGGCAAGCGGGCATGGCACCTCCCATACAATGGCAATAAAGATTTCTACGTATTTGGACTAATGTAATAGTTAAAGTATTCCAATTTTGTACAAATAGCTTAGATAATAACCCACAACATATAGCAAAAGGAAGGTTTAATAGGAAAAGTAGGCATAGCACCTCCCATACGAAGACACTTGAAATTTCTGTATATTTGTTATACGGTTACTGTAAAATCATTCAAATTTAGTCCAAGGTACTTTGCTTTTTAAAAAAATCTTACCAATTTTATTACGATGGGGGTATCAAAGCGCGGGTTAAGCTTATCATTTATAAACCTTGACCTTGCAATAAAATATTAAGGATGTAGGGTCATAAGCCCTTTTAAGATTGACTCCAGCTAAAATGACACAACAGTTCGCATTAGATTCACATATCTGTCTTGTATACAGAACTTATTTTTTTCAGAAGGCCTTTAAATGGAAGTATTTCCACAATTTAAAAATTCAATTTAATAAAATTATAGCAAAATATTTTTCAAACATGTAAGTAGTGCAGTGTACCATATGGTTGCGAAGGACCGTCTTTTAGCTTTTGCTTATATGCATTGTTCGATTTCATACTCTTCACCCTGTTTTCTTCTCAACTTATTTTTTGTTACTTTGTAATGTATTTATTACACATCTCTAATCATTTATTACACATCTCTAATAATTTATCTTTGAATCAGCTGTTTCATATGTTTTTAGAATCAGCTGTGTTATTTATATTTTTATTAGTAAATAAACAATATTTTATGTATGTATGTGTAAGCATATAATTGCATGTAAATATATAGAATAAGGATTAAATTTAAGTACCGTTATTTTAGTTTATAAGGAGACAAATTTTGTAATAAAGCAAGATTCTAATTTTGAAACTTAGCCGAGCAATTGGCTCTTTGTTTACTTTTATTAAAATCACCAGCGCTCCAAGTAGTGCTTTGCCTTGGCGCTTGTTAGTGCCGGCATAAAAATAGTAGTGCCAGTGGCGTTTCAAACGCCGGCCAAAAAAAACCATAACCCACCAAAGTAGGGACTTCCTTTTTTTTATTTAAATGACTTCCAGTCATTACATGGCGATCCTGCCTAGTTTGGAACAAACTTCTGTACCGGTCACAGGGAATAATTATACGACAGCACCTACCAGTACGGCAAAGACTCCAACAAAACAACAGCCACAACCAATTACCATTGAGGAGTATTTTAAGCGGCAGCAGCGCAGAACGGAGGATAAGTTAACTGCAATCCCGCCAACACAAAAACCAAAAAAAAGGAGAGCAGGCAGAATTGTAAAGCTGCGAAGAAAATTGGCAGCATTAAAAAATATTGTGTCGTCCGAAACTCCACCATCTTGGGAACGGGCATCAGAGATTTGGGAGCAAATCGATGCTATAACGCATGAGCTAAAAGCTCACAAAAACAAATAGTTTTTTTGTTTAAATAATGTAAAAAAAAAAGAAATAAAACAAGTTTAACAACACGCCATTATGAGGCATTAAAAATAATTTTTATTTTAATTTTTTTTATTTATGATAAAAAAATACAAATCATGTATTATATTATATAAGAAAAAACACAACACTTGATTTTAGAGTTTGAAGGATATATTTAATTGAATTTAAAAACTTTAAATTAGAAACTTTAAAAATTTATTATATTAGCACTGGTGTAAAAAGTAAAAGAAAAAGCACATTAAAAGAAAATACGAAAAAGTCATCTACCGATCAGCTGACGATTAAACGTCAATCATCGCAGAGTATTTTGTAGATCAGCTAATCACTGAACACCTACCACTACAGGGTTGTATTTAAGTACATACACTTAGAAAAATTATTGCAGTAGAATAATATATTTTTTTTTTTAAAAACTAATTTTTATTTTGTTTAAAACAAATATTTGAATGGAAAAACCAATTTTTTTTTTGTAAATTAATACACATGGAGAAATTAAGGTATTAAATTAACAAAATTTTTTATATTAACTATTATTTTTTTTATTATTATTTTGATAAATGAGTTTTATAAATGAGTGTATTGAGGAGTTAGAAAAGCTCAAATTGAATATAAAAAAGAGCAAAAACAGAGTTTATGAGGAAAAATATAGGGAAGTTAAATTAGGAAGATTAGCATTTTTAAAACAGAGCGTTGAAGAGTTCACTAAAGATAGTGAAGATAAAAATAGTGAAACACTTAAAACAGAATTTGAAATTTTGCACAAAGAATTAATTGAAATAATTGAAAACATAAATATAAAGAAGAAAGATACTGAACAGGATAGGCAAGAAGGTAATTTACCAAAAATGGCTGATTTTGATATTAGTATGGTTAGTAAAAACCTACAAGTTTTTAAAGGTTCTTATGAATACTTAGAGGATTTCATAACTCAATCGGAATTATTACATGATTTGATAAAACAAGAAGATAGAGAAATATTCGTTAAGTACGTCTACAATTTTAAATTGTCGGTACATGTGCGAAGTATTTTAGGTCGTTCAAACCGACCAGTAACTTTTGATGATTTAAAAAAAGCATTGGAAAGCGCTTTTCCTAATCCGAAAACGCTTCAACAAGTTCTGACAGAGTTAGGTACAACAAAGCAAGATAAGAGTAGCATATCTGATTTTAGGAAGAAAATTGCCGAACTTTCAGACCATATGAGTAATTTTGAAATTAAAAATTTGCCAAGCCCTACACAAGAAGCTAAAGATGCTATCTACAAAGTGAGTGATAGTGTTGCGCTAAATGTATTTATGAAAGGAGTGAATGTTGAATATCAACCACTTTTATTGGCAAATATGCCAAAAACGTTAAATGAGGCAGTTGAGAGATGCATGACGGCAGAAAGAAATTTAGGAGTAGATAATATGAACCTATTTCGTATAGATAGCCGTTCAAGTAACAATTATAGAAACAATAATGGTTTTAACAACAATTATAGAAGCAATAATGGTTTTAACAACAATTGTAGAAACAACAATAGTTCAAACAACAATTATAGGAAAAACAATGGTTATAACAACAATTACAGGAACAGCAATAGTTCAAACAACAATTACAGAAACACCAATGGTGCGAACAACAATTTTAGGAGAAATAATGGCGATTTTGGAAACAACAATAAAAATAATGGCAACAATAGCTTCAGAAATAGTAATTATAATCAAAATAAGAACCCCACTAGAAACAACGATTTCAATGAAAATAGCGATAACAGCAAGAAAGCACAAAATAGTAAAAATAACGCACACAGGTCGTTACACTACAATGCTGATGAGGGAAACTAAGGGGGCCGGGTGACGAAAAAAGTTGCCCAATGAGGCCAAAGTTAACAGTTTATAAAATATCGAGCAACATAAATGTATACATAACTTTAGAATGTTGTAATATTAATAGGAGTCTAAAATTTTTAGTTGATACAGGGGCGGATATTTCAATATGTAAAAATAAAAATTTCTGTGATATAAATACAACAGAAATTGTCAGATTAACCGGTATAACAAAAGAAGCCGTAGATTGTATAGGCACAAAAAGTTTAAATCTAAAAATAATAGGAGAAACTTTTCAACACAGTTTTCACATTGTGGAGAATGATTTTCCAATCCAAACCGATGGAATAATCGGACGGGACATTTTGGAAAAACACTTATGTATAATTGATTTTGAAACATACACAATCACTTTTAATATAAATGAGAAGGAGGTTGTCATACCAATGAATTCGAAAAAAATTCAACCAATAAACATGGTTGTACCAGCAAGAACAGAGGCGATCATTCCTCTCGATGTAGAAGTAAATGAAGAGAGCATTGTGCTGAGTGAGGAGTTAGCCGAAGGTGTATTTTTGGGAAATTCCTTAATACCCGCGAAAGGCATAGCGCATGTTAAAGTACTGAATACTACTGACAACAGTGTGATTTTTAAAAGTGCTGGTTGCAAAATAAAACCACTAAAAAATTATAATGTATATTCGACAGGAAAATCAAGTCAGCCTGACGGTGACAGATTATGTACACTTTTGGAAATTTTAGATATTGGGGGAAGTGACCCACATGCAGAAAAATCTCTAAGAGAAATTTTTAAAGAATTTAAAGATGTTTTCCATCTTCCAGGTGAAGAACTTAGTGTTAATAATTTTTATACACAACAAATACAAACAACAGATTCAACACCGGTATATATAAAAAACTACAGGCTTCCACAGACACAAGTAGAGGAAATAAACAATCAGGTTGACCATTTATTAGGCGACAACATAATTGAGAATTCGGTTAGCCCATACAATTCACCACTACTCGTGGTATCAAAAAAGTCAACAGATGATACAAAAAAATGGCGTCTAGTAGTAGATTTCCGTAAACTAAATGAGAAGATAGTCAACGACAAATTTCCGCTGACAAGAATAGAAGATGTGCTCGACAAACTTGGTAGAGCCAAATATTTTTCGACGCTGGACATGACCAGTTCATTCCATCAAATAAAGTTACATAAAAATTCACGACCTTTGACAGCATTTTCCACAGGAAATGGTCATTACCAATTTAAGCGATTGCCTTACGGTTTGAAAATATCTTCAAACAGTTTTCAGAGAATGTTAACAATTGCGCTTAGTGGCTTAGATGCTGAGGCTTTTTTATATGTGGATGACATTATCGTATTTGGATGCAGTTTAAAGCACCACAACGACAATTTAATAAAAGTTTTACAAAGGTTAATGAAATACAACCTCAAATTAAATGCAAGCAAGTGCAGTTTTTTGAAACCAGAGGTAGTGTATCTTGGGCACCTCATAACAGATAAAGGAATCACAACAGATCCAGCTAAGGATGACGTAATTAGAAACTATCCAGTTCCGACAAGTGCAGATGAAGTTAGAAGATTTGTGGCTTTCTGCAATTACTATCGCCGATTTATACCAAAATTTGCAGACATAGCTAAAAATCTAAATGCACTATTAAAGAAAGACAAACCTTTTCTATGGAACAAGGAATGTCAAGACTCGTTCGAAACACTAAAAGAAAAGCTTATGAAACCACCAATACTTCGATACCCAGATTTTACCAAACCATTCATTTTAACCACAGATGCGTCAAATTATGCTCTTGGTGCAGTTTTATCGCAAGGTGAAGTTGGAACAGATTTACCAGTTTCATACGCGAGCAAATCATTATCAAAACATGACCTAAACAAACCTACAATAGAAAAGGAGTTGTTAGCTATTCATTGGGGAATTAATTTTTTTAGACCTTACCTATATGGTAGAGATTTTATCGTAGTCACTGACCACAGACCGTTAATTTCTCTATTTTCACACAAAAACCCGTCGTCGAAAATGACACGAATTAGAATGGATTTATCTGATTACAATTTCGAAATACAATACAAGAAAGGAAAAATGAATACGAATGCGGATGCATTGTCGAGAATAGTTTTGAATAGCGACACATTAAGAGCAATGATCCCAGAAGCGGATGAATCAGCTAAGAAGGTGTTAGCAATAACCAGAAACAGAAAAAAACAATTGGAAAATGAAAATAACCCTGACGTTACAAACAGTGCAAAATGTACCTCCGAGCAAAGGCCTGATCAACTTTTTGTCTGGGACTGCACATCAATATCAGATTTACGTAAAACAAGAAAACTCAAGTTTCAAATACATACAGATTTTAAGAATAATTTAATAGAAGTATCGGATAATGAAATCATAGCAAGATGCAGCGATAATTCATCGAGCACAACGTTGACGTTGAAGAAACTGTTATCAAAAATGCGTGATTTAAGAATAACCGAGCTAGCGTTGAGTAAAAACGATGAAATATTTAAAGCCATGGCCATGGACAAATTTAAAAATTTATACAACAAATTACAATTGAAAACGAAAACAAATTTAAAAATATTGATATATGAAGAACCAAAACGAATACTTTGTAAAGAAACACAGATGAAACTTATTAGTGAATACCACAATTCAACTCATGGAGGACATTTAGGCATCAGAAAGACGGTTTTGAAGCTGAAGCAGCGTTACATATGGAAGAATATGAGCAAAATGATAAAACAACATATTTTGAATTGCAAACAATGCAAAATAAATAAACAAACTAGACATACGAAAGAAAAAATGATGTTAACAGACACACCAGGAACTAGCTTTGAGGTGGTGTCAATCGATACGGTTGGACCTTTGCGTTTGTCAAACTACAACCGATACATACTTACAATTCAATGCGAACTTACAAAATACGTGGTAGCATTTCCCATGGAGACTAAAGAGGCGAGAACAGTGGCAAAAACACTGGTAGAACAATTTATTTTGAAATACGGTAATTTTAAAATCTTAAAATCAGATAAGGGTACTGAATTCACAAATGAATTAATGTCAGAAATATGCAAATTGTTAGATATAAAACAAATTTTTAGCGCACCTTACCATCATGAGACTTTGGGCTCAATAGAACGAAATCATAGAGTACTCAATGAATTTTTATTAAACTTCTGTAAAGATAGTGAATGGGATACTTGGGTTCAGTATTTTACATTCGCGTACAATACAACGCCACACATAGATACAAATTACACGCCATATGAATTGGTCTTTGGGAAGTTACCTTACCTGCCAAACGATGAAATTAGAAGTAATGAAAAAATTTACAATATAGAAAACTATGCAAGAGAATTAAAGCAAAGATTACAATTTTCTTTAGAGAAAACGAAAAAATATTTAGAAATAGCTAAAGTCAGTAGAGTTAATAAATTTCAAAACACAAAAACTCTTAATTTTGAAGTAGGAGAGCTAGTGCTACTAAGAACAGTGAATAGGAAGAAAAACCAGGCACCATATCATGGGCCATACAGGATAATAGAAAAACAAGGAGTTAATTCTATTTTAGATATAGGAGGTAGAGCGAGAAAATATCATAATAATATGTTGAAAAAATATAATTAAATGAATTGTATTATAAAAAAAAAAAAAAAAAAAAAAAATTTATTTTAAAAAAATTTTTTTTTTAAATAAAGGGTGAGGGTGTAATGTATTTATTACACATCTCTAATCATTTATTACACATCTCTAATAATTTATCTTTGAATCAGCTGTTTCATATGTTTTTAGAATCAGCTGTGTTATTTATATTTTTATTAGTAAATAAACAATATTTTATGTATGTATGTGTAAGCATATAATTGCATGTAAATATATAGAATAAGGATTAAATTTAAGTACCGTTATTTTAGTTTATAAGGAGACAAATTTTGTAATAAAGCAAGATTCTAATTTTGAAACTTAGCCGAGCAATTGGCTCTTTGTTTACTTTTATTAAAATCACCAGCGCTCCAAGTAGTGCTTTGCCTTGGCGCTTGTTAGTGCCGGCATAAAAATAGTAGTGCCAGTGGCGTTTCAAACGCCGGCCAAAAAAAACCATAACCCACCAAAGTAGGGACTTCCTTTTTTTTATTTAAATGACTTCCAGTCATTACAACTTCAACAATACTATCCGTAAAAGCAATTAAAAACTTTCAGAAATTATACCTCCATAATTTTTTTGTATAACCAAAATTTTACAAAAATTCCATTTAAATATTTTATGACTAAATTGATTACAATTCTTTGTTAAAATTGAGCTGCTCCTTTTTCAGTTCATATCATGTACAATTTACATTTACACTGTTGTTTTATGACTGTTGTTTAACAAACACTTTTATAAACTTGTTAAATAATTTATTGTTGTTAATAATAAAAAAAAATAAGAACGTTAATGTTAATTTATATATGAGAAGAGTAAATTATTGCATAATGATAATGAAGATGGAATAAACTCAAAAGGGTACCTATATTGATCAGTATTTAATGCCACTTTAAAGTGTTTAATAACTAAAATCTGGAAAAAGTATTGGTTGCACTGGTAACTGAGTCGTTGTGCAATTCTAAGTCATTTAAGACTTGTCAGTCTGTTTGTCAAAAATACGTTTACTCCTGATCGACTTTACATAAGAATCGTCTGTGCGATAAAGTAAAAAAACGATTATTTACACCCATGTTCGGAATGATTCCTTTGGGAACCGAAGAAAACATATTTGTTTATTAATAGAAAGTATATTTTGGTAGTCTTTTGGCCTTTAAGATACAGAAATCTCCCATTCCGTTCAGGAAAACAAAAATGGTTTAATTCCGCAAAGTTTTTTTTCGTAATTTTCTGAAGCACCAAATACGGAATGATTACCGTTTCCCAAACGGAATTGTGTAATGTGATATGGCTGATAATAATAATTTAAGAGTTATAGGCAGTAGAAACTGTTGCTTTGCCACAGCTCATCTCATACAGAAATCATGCTTTAGAAATGAGCATTGGTAAGTGATTCCGTAACGTTCTTCTAAGTAAGCTATATGTGGTTCTGGGTTATTACGGTTCATGCGATATAAAGCTTGCTCTCTGTAGAACATCTAAAAACGTAGGAACTAACGATATTGTGTTGAATCCGATTCAGTTTTGATCCATAAAATTGTATGATGATAATGCCCCACTCAAACATCTCAAACTTTAACACGCCTTAAACATTTATAACTAATAAAAATTGAATTTAATTCATTCCGATTTAGTTTTATTAGATACAAACCCATTATATAGCATAGCTCCCATATAGAGCCCACATTTGGAAAATACTTCAACACGCCTTAAACTGCAATATGGTGATTTTTTAGTTGCATGAGACCTTTCAGTATCGATAACTTTGACTTGACAACTGGGAATGTGAAACTGTGTTGAAATTTCTGTTCTGAAAGGTTTAGCAAGTCATCATCAATCGTTTAATGCTAGAACAACGCTACCAAATTGTGTAAATTTACTTTAAAAAACAAATCTGTTCGCGAAGTTCGTAGAGCTCTTCGTTCAAAGTTCATAGAGCTCATTTCTGGTTAAATGGCTGCGGCAATAAGCAAAATTGCCATATTTGGCGCGAAGACAGCCCTCAAGCCGTTAACGAGTCAACCTTACACTTATTAAATTTGACTGCTTTCTGCGGTTTACACGCTAGCGGCATCATCGGTCATTATTTCTACACAGAAAAAATTAAAAATTTTCTCTAATCACCCAATCAAGCAAACAATGATTTTTCACTTATTACCTAAACGATTATATTGATTACTAAAAACTAAATAATTTTGAAATTTTTTTTAACAAATAGAATCTGGGAATTATTTCTTTTCATAAGCTACTTTTATTCCATGACTTAATTTCAGTAATGTATTTATAAAGCTTTTAATTTAATTTAGCTCATAGAATAAATTCGAAAAATAAAAAATGTTGAATATAATAAAGTAGTTTATGAAAAGAAATAATTCCCAGATGCTATTTGTTAAAATAGTTGAGTTAAAATACATTCAATTTATAAAGTAACACTATCCAGTGTGACACAAAGAATGCCGACGAAGGCCGTAGCGGGCCAGAAAATGCATTACATTCTGCTGGTGTGTAATAATTGAAAATGTTTCTGTACATGCAAAATACTTCATTGCTATCCAACGGATAGCTAAGGTAAAAGGTAACAGGGAGATACAAGATAATAGTCTGGTCGTGTATAAAGTCGTTCCTTAAAATTGAAGGAATAGAACAATTACAAAAAGCTTTATAAAATACATTACTGAAATTTAGCTCATAGAATAAATTCGAAAAATAAAAAAATGTTAAATTTTTTTTTTCCAATAAATGATATTTTTAATTTTAGTTAAAAAAATGATCAAAAAACTTTGCCATTTCAAGCAATGTGTTAATTTATGCGATTAAATATTGAAAATTCTCAACAACAATTCTGCAAGTTTAAATTATTTTATTTTACACGAAAAAGTCAATTAATATTTATTGGTATTTAATTAATATTTTAATTAAACATTTATTTCATAACAAGTTAAATATTAACTAAATCAAAATTGTAATTTTAATTTTCTTCCAACTAAAAAAATAATTGATACAATTATCACATTAATTAAATTTAAATACTTCTTAAGCCATTTTTTTAATTGATAAACAACTTTTTTCTGTATATCGAATTTGGTTCCAACAAGCGCCGTCTTGTCATACAGCGAGCTTAACATTCGATTTATTGTAAAATCAATTTGGTACACAACTTTATTTCCAGAAAGTGGTCTTGTTCACTGGACCCATTATTCGTGCGGGTTAAGGCCTCTGCATTTCTTTTTATGGGTCTATGGTAAGTCATTGATTTATGTCGACTAATTAGCAACTCTTGAAGCATTTAAAGCCAATATTCAAGCCACCATTGATGACATATGGCCAGATTTATTGGAAACAGTTGTTTCAAATTGGACTGATCGAATAGACCACGTAACTCGTTGTCGCGGCGGACATATGCCGAAAATAATATTTAAAAATTAAAAAAGATTATAATAAAAAAAACATTAATTTCAACAATATTTCTGTCTTTTAATATCATTTTAAGTTTTCATGCACCTTAAAAAAAACACCCTATATATATAATACTGTCATGTAATTTCTCACATAGTATTTCTGTATGACTAGAAATTGTAATGTCAGATTTTATAAAGATTAGTTTTTTAATTAATCCCACATCCCATATAAAGTCCTTTCCCAAATAATTTTAATTTCGTCTGAAGGGTATTAGAGATTCGGCACAGTTACATTTAGTATTCGTACGTATTTAATTTGCCAACTATAACTATTGTATTTAATACAAAATTAAAAAATAAAATCCCAAATAAAGCAAAAAAAAAAACTTTCAATATTTCACTCATATCAATGAACATAAGTCGGATTGTAAATAAACGTATAATAAATGTCACAAAGTTAATGAAGGTGTTTTATTTTGTTAAATATTAAGACCTACAAAGAAACACAATTTTCATTTGAATGAATACTTGTCGTCCCATAAAGAACTACAAAGAGCTTTGCAGTATTTAAGAAATGATTTATGCATTCAAATGTCAAGTTGGTGACATAAATGTCATATATTTTACATCATTTATCAACATTTAAAATAATTAGCAATAAAGTGGTTTATAAACTTCAAAAAAATGTATGAAATATTAATACAATAAAAAAAACACAATAAAATAAAATACAATATGTTCTTAAACAATCAAGATAATGTCAATGACACTGTGATAGAAACTTTAAAATAATTGAACCAAAAAAAAAAAAAAAAAAATTACAATTGTTAAATATATTTAAATTAAAAACAATTATTTTTATTAAAAAAAAAATAAACAAAAGTTCTATAGAATTGACAAAATGTCATTAATGGTATTTTTAAGTATTTAAATAATAGAATTAAAGAAATAGTATAAAAAAGACAGTGGTCAATTATAAATATATTGTATTGAAGCTTATTATTTAAAAACGATTATTAAGTTTAACAATCGATTTTAAGGTAAAATTTTTGTAGAAAATTTATTTTGTTAACCTTTTTAAATTTAAAATATTTTTATGAATACAGACAGATATTTTTCTTAAATTAACAGAATATTTTTCTTAAATCAATATTGAAACCCTTTAAATTTATATTCATTAAGCAAATGTAAACAAGAAATTATAATTAAGTTTTATAACTTCTAATATGTCAAAAAAAATTAACATGTTGGTATTCAGCTGGAATTACAGTACATGCGGTTAGATCGAACAGGCACGAAGGGACCAAGTATTTAGGACTTTCATGCATAGGTCTCTATATCAGAATTTAAAAGTACCAAACAAATTTATCTCGTATATTAAACATCTGCATGAAAATGAAAGCAACAAACACACGAAATTTAAGAGGCGAGTAAGATGCAATTTTTTTTGTTTACTTAAACAAGAGAATATGAATACTAACAACTCCGAAACAAAACAACCACTGAATAAATGTCGAATAAGTTAAAGGAAAATCACATTTATTTTAAAGTCAGTATTGACAGTTGAAAGAAATGAAAAACATTAGGAAAGAAAAAAAACCAAAAAATAACCACGAAGAGTAAAAGCAACAAGATAAGGAAGTACATTAATATTAAAATAATAAAAATTTGACTTTGTTTTCAATGTAAATTAATTGTTTTTAATGTAAATTTTTAAACTTCAAAATTTTATTTTCAAAAACATTTTTCAGCAATGTGTTTTGCTTAGAAGTACAAAAAAAAGTTGTAAGGAAGTACAAAAAAAAGTTGTAAGGAAAAAAATTTAATATCAAAAATTATTTTCGGGAATGAAATATTTTATTAATTAATTCATTTATTAATGATGTGCTAATAATCCCAATTTTTTTAATGAAAACACTGAAATTTATTGTTGTGGGAAAG
The DNA here is from genome assembly GCA_943735925.1 of Pollenia amentaria. Taxonomy (NCBI): domain Eukaryota; kingdom Metazoa; phylum Arthropoda; class Insecta; order Diptera; family Polleniidae; genus Pollenia; species Pollenia amentaria. The sequence goes on along the minus strand of OX031007.1, from coordinate 175,786,089 downwards.
CTTGTTTCTATGCGCATTTCGCTGGTTGCTTAGGCCAGCTCGTCAGGAAACTTTTTCCAAATACTTTAGAAAAGCTAAAAATATTATACAAGTAAGACCATAAAGTGAATAAGAATTTTAAAACACTCAGGTCTTAAATGTAACAATATCAAAGCTTCAACAAAGTCACAACAATAAACCGTAAATTTTTTCTTTCTTACATTCCCCTACAATTGGCTGGGTTTTTTCCAACACGAATTGTAGTTGTAAGAGGATAGAAAGAAAAAAACAAAATTAAAAAAACAAGTTGCTTAAATAAGTCAGTTTAAATTTAATTTAAAAAATGCTTTACAAGAAAAAATTACATTAATTTACTAATTGGCAACATTGCTATTGAGTATTTATATAAAAAAAAAAAAAATGAGAGAGAGTGAAAACTGTAAAACAAAAGTCGTTTCATTGTAGTTTTGGGCTTAATCAACGCGAATTCAACTACAGGTGGTGTCGAAACGCCATCTGATTTTGACAGTTCGAGCTACTTTGTTTTGATTTGTTAGTGTTTTGTTAGGAATGGTTGACATTTTGGACAGTAAACACTAACAATGCAATGCAAAAAACCCTGTGTTGTTTCTGTTGTTTTTGGATTGCTGTAGTATCGACACCACCTGTAGTTGAATTCGCCTTGGGCTTAATCGTTCGTTTAAGTGACCGGTCATTATCGTTCAATTCGAATCAGTGAACGAGCTCGTTCTTTGCGTTCAATCGTTCATTTCAGGTCACTTTGTCTTTTGTGTCAGTGGGTCTTTTGTGTCAGTTTGTCCTTTGGGTCAGTTTGTCTTTTGTGATTTTCGTTCAGTCATTCACAATTGATTAAATACGGCAACGTGTTAAAAGAAACAAGTATATATATGTTTAAAGATATAGCATATTCGTATAATAAATACATATGTATACAAGAATATAAAAAAAGAATATAAATAAAGTATAACATATAAACCACAATCGTATTGTTGTTTCTTCTCAATTAGTTTTTCTTTACACAAGTGAACGTCTGACAAGAAGGCCCAAGTGACCCAAGTGAACGATTGAACGAAATTGAACGATGAAACTGAACGGTCGTTCATCGTTCGTCTGTTTGCCATATGAAACGAAATGTGTTTGCTATTAGCATGAATAAAACAGCAGTTTGTTCAGTGGTCTGAATTTTATTTGAATAAGAACTTCATTGAATAAACATTTCAGTATGTTCATGAATGAAGTTATTCATGCAGCCCTTTATCGTTTATAACGCCTATATTTTTATTAGCTATTAGATTTTACTACATTATTTTCTGACAATTTTTTGCGAGTGTACCCTATTTGGGATCCATGAGATGTTATAGACGTTCTAGAATAAAATTATGTTATCTTCATGTCAACATATATTGCAAAGTTTTCCAATTTATGTGCGGTATTTTATGGTTGGGGTCTGTAGCAGTGATGCCATTAGGATACGAAAGATACATTTTTCGTATCTTTTGATGACTTCATGTATCATGTATAATCCTAAAATTGTTCATATCTTTTGAATCTGTATGCAAAATGTATAGAATTTAAATATTACACTTTCCGTATCTGACAAAGTTTTTTAAAGTTATAATTTCGTTATGAATACTAAAAAAACAGTGACAACTAAATAAGCTTCGTACAGACGGTGGTCAGATCTTACAATATTGGTAAACAGCGTTGCTTAAATTGCATTAATAATTGACCAAAAATAAAATTAATGCATCTGACAATGGCACCATTGTCAGAAAAATATTTCTATTGGCAACGCCTGCTTACAATATTGTATGATCTGACCACCGTCTGTATGAAGCTATACAAAACTAACATGTATTTTGATGTTATGTTTTCTGTGTATGTGTGTTAAGATGGAATTTTAGAAGAAAAATTAATGTGAACTTTTTGATATTATCGCCTAAGTATTAACGCCTTAACTCGTATATTAATTTTTACAATAATGAAATTGTTTTGATTACGTCCAAAGATAGTTACATATAATGAATTTTAAAGTTTGCTAACTGTATTTTTAAAAATTACATACCTAATATTTATGACTAATATATATATAAAAATTAATTTATATGATATCATATTCTTTGCAATATTCATTACATATGAAATAAAAATGTTATCTTAAAAAATGTTAAATGTTCAAAATGGATTTTCAAATTTTTTTCAAAATGTATCTTTTTGGGAAAAGGTGTATCTTTTTGGAATCTAAATGTATCTTTCTCGAAATTTCATTGGCAACACTGGTCTGCAGTTACAATCACATGGCATAAAAGCTGTTATAAAAAAACTAATCGTCACCAAATTGTATATCAGCACGAACAATTATAGGGAAGTTATGACATTAAAAGCTGCTTTTTGAAGTAATATTTGTATGTGAGCTGTGGTCAAATATGGACCAATTCCAATAAAATTTGGTATAGTGATTAAGGATATAATAAAATATTGTTTATTCAAATTAAGTCTAAATACCAAAATACCCTTAATTAAGTGGCTAATGGGCACAACGACTTTTATTCACGGAAAGATGTTTGTATGGAGGAAATGTGAAATTTTAGAACCATTTTAAATAGGCTTATCTGCACTATTTCGACCTGTACTTGCGCACATGGTTTATAATGGTCCATTAACAAGACAACTAATCAACCGAACGGAGTGATATTTTTATATCAATTCAGAAAGTGGTTCGATCAGAATACTTAAATGTGGTTCAACACATAGCATCTTTGCTACCGTCCAGGAAGAATAAGACTTTTTCAAGGGTAATCTTACTATGGCAGCTATGACAAATTGTAGACCCATCATAATAACATTTTATGTTGTAAGTTTTAGGCACATTAAAATTAATTGCGCCAAATTTCACTACAATCTTAATGCTCATTTACGGTTTTTTGCATATTAAGGTTTTTTTCGAGAGTTTCGTTTATATCGGCTTATGGTAAATTATGGGCCGGTTGTTGGACATTTTAGCAGACTAATTTCTTGGCACATTTATCTAAATGGATCAAATGACATTAATATTTGAGGAGCCGCAGAACAAAACGTACTTTTTCGCATTTTTTGACAAATTGGTTTTTTGATATTTTTATAATATTTGGGTTGAAATCTTTAAGAAAAAATCTAGTTAGCATATTTTTTTTACCAAGAAAATGGGTTCTAAAAAAAATTGGTGCATAACAAAACGTACAAGTTTAATGTTGAGAAAGGTCTGGAGTATTCTGAATATAAAAGAACTTGACTTAATTTTTAAAAGATTGAAAACATTCAAACATTTAAACAAATAACATTTTGTAAAAGTGTTTTAACAAATGAGACAATTAAGTGTTTAATTAAAAATTACGAGTCCTTTAAATTTGAATCAGCAGAGGAACGGAAAACCGATTTAAGTTTATTGAAACGAGGGAAAAACCTTTTTAAATGTCTGGGCTGAAAGAAATTAAAACAGGCCGTTGGATTAACGCCGATAAAAGAAAAGGCGTGGAAAATCTTTTAATAAAACAGTTTGGTTAAGACTGGATTCAAAACCAGGCATTACTCTTGTACAAGGATATTTTGTATAACCAAAATCAAAATATAGATGATTAAATTGAAGGTGTTTTGAGTGAACTTGCCTAGAAGAAGACTTTGGGAAAAAAGTTTAACTATTTAAAAAGTATTACACTTAATAACTTTAAAATCTGTATTAAATTATAAAAAAGAAGTGTTTCGTTTTCTATGGTTTGATATTAAACATCCTTGACATTTAATGTGTTGACTTACGGCAGTTTAATTCATCTTTTGGTAAGCAATAAACTTGTTTCCATTTCCAGGTTCATGCAATTTTTACGGGGTCGAAATAAATAAACCTCAATTTCCCAAAAATTTTATATGTGTGAAAAAGTACGTTTTGTTCTGCGGCTCATCATATAATAACAGTTGCTTTCGCTTATAGTGACATCATTTAGTTACTGACTAACCGTAGACTATATCGCTAATTAATTCACATATATGAAACTATGAGGCACATAACGAAATTCGAATATAATCAAGTTATGTGAATATAGGAAGCAAAACATCCACATATGCAACAGAGTTGCATACTGTATAAAAAAAATTTGTAAAAATAATAATAAGATATTTTATAACTGATACGAACGAAAAAAACTAATTTTTTACGAATAGAGAGTTGATAACAAAAATTAAGCGACTTAGTTCTTAGTTCTTTAGATGGATTGTGGCTTCGAAAATTAAAAATAGTTTAGTAAATTTTGCTAATGTGACTATAGCGCCAATTATTTGCATTACTTTTGCTATTGATAGACGACGAAAGATGGTGTATCGATAAATGGACTATAACGCATATACTTTATATTAAATTTACTTATAGCGGCAGAATAAACAGATTAAATGGACCATATCACTAATATGACTAAAAACGTTATTGACCATTAACGAAAAGTACTGTATTCGCTTGCGTTTTCGACGCATTAAGGCGTTATCAACAGTATATACATATTTTCAAAGACTTAAGTTGAAATACACCAGTGATGTCATACCTATTCGTAGGGATTTTCTGAAATCATTAAAATGTAGGGACTTTTCAAAAATGTGGCAAACTGTATATATTTTTTTTCGAATCTTGTTCGATTTGTGACATAATACTAATAAAATTGTTGATAACGCAACACTACAAATTGTTAAATTGCTGTGAGTGATCGTTTGCCTCCATTATATGTTTGATTTTAAGGTAAATTTGTAGAACTCTATTTTAAAAGAATTTAATTTTTCAGAGCAATAAATAGATAACTTCTTTAAGATGGGCATCAGAAACTTTTGGAGTAATGTCACCAAAATTGAAATATTTTAATTAAAATTTAATTTTTGCCCTTTAGTCGAAAAAAGCGTTCTTTAATTTATCACTGCCACATGATAATACTGATAGCGAAAGGTCTTTACACAGCTATTAAATATTTGACGTTACCACTAGTTTTATTAAAAAAATATTTGCTTTTGCAAAACGTTTGGCGAAATCAGACACTATTTAACAGTTTCTATATTAGATTACAGATTATCTTTTTACAAATAAAGTTAAGTAAATCAATAGTATTTGTTAAAAATAATGCTGAAATTTGATTAGTTTACTGGTCACACTTTTTTGGATTTTTTCCTCAAATATTTGTTAGGTCGGCAAATACTTTTAGTCATAAGATTGTATCTTCAATTTGCATTGTCCGCTATTTTCTACAAGACGAATGTACCATCCAGTGCGAAGAAAATCATTTAAAAAAATGGTATCCTTACAGCTGTACGATTGTTAGAAAATAAGTTAAAACTAATACGGACAAACAACTAATTTTTCTAGCATTCAAATCAAATCCAAAAGCACAAACTACATACATATTTTTCTTTGTATCGCTTTTTTAGCTAAGAAACTAAATATAATATAAAGTAAATAAGACTTGATTTGTATTTTTTTTATTTTTTTTGTTTATTTATTTTTCAGTTTATAAAAAGAACTGATTTAATTGTATGTATGCATGTATAACAACTTTACATGAAATGTTAATTTCTACGAGAAAAAGTAAAATTTTTGAATTGAAAATTTGAATTAGAAAATATAACAAAACTAAACAAAAAAAATTTCAGATGAGATGTTAGCCATTAGCGATTGCTGTTCGGTTTTAACCGAAATCGAAATCGCGGTTTTTAATGCCTAAAAACCGAAACCGAAAACCAACAAAAAAACCTCGGTTTTCAACTTTACTCTAAAAATATATTTATGCTTAAAGAAATGGCAAATTATATACACAGAAAAAATTATTAAATTTCTCCAATCACCAAATTTGTTCTAAATGCATAATATCAAGCAAACAAGTAGTTGATTTTGCACCTATTACCAAAATGATTATATTGATTACTAAAAATTGTAAAATTTTGAAAAAATATTTTCAATAAATGATATTTTTAATTTTAATTAAAAAAGTGATCTAAAAACTTTGCCATTTCAAACAATGTGTTAATTTATTTAAATAAATATTGACAATTCCCAACAACAATTCTACATGTTTAAATTATTTTATTTTAAACGAAAAAAATCAATTAAGATTTTATGTTATTTAATTAAAATTTTAATTGAATATTTATTTCAAAACATTTTTAAAAAAATTTATTTTAAAAAAATAATTGATTCAATTATCACATTAATTAAATTTCAATACTTTTTAAACCATTTTTTTAAAAAAAAGTTTATACATTAACGCTGGCAACAATGGAAATTGTTTAAAAAATTGTCAAACTTAAAAAAGTACTCAGAAGGTGCAGCATCGGTAAAAAAAAATAGAAGGATCGTTTGTGGAAATCATGAAAAATCTTGTTTTTTAAGCAGAGCTCTAAAAGAATTTATTTATAGATTTAAATTTTTTTATAGTATAGAAATTAAAAAAAAATAACTTAAAATGTCAAAATATGTATTAAAAACCAAAATATGCAAAAACAAATCGATGACATTTTAACGTAAATTTAATGATTCGAAAAGATAATGGGTAGACATCGTTCTTAAACCATCGACAAAAAACACGCCTTTGCATGGAAATCGAAGCCATATTAATTACCAATAAAATTTGGCAGCATATTAAACCTTTTTTTTTACTTATTTTATTATACTAATTTTATTTCAGAAATGTCTGACTAAAATCTGGAGCTTGGAAACATTTCAAATTATCAGAGCACCAGTCAAACACAGCCATATAAATATAATAAAACCGAACAGAAACCGACCGGTTTCACACATCTTAAAACCGAAACCGCGGTTTCATATTTTTACGGCTTTTAGCAAACTCTATTAGCCATGACCTACAAAAAGTAAAGAATAAGTTCCATAACTGCATAGGAGTGTCCCAAGTGGGGAAACTGTATGACCGACCTCCACAAGTTTTTCGTCCTAAACATTTTCCCAAAACATACTTGCCGTTATTTCCAACCCTAAGGGGGGCCAACTATGGGGGTTAGGGAAATCCTTAAATTTTTACATAAATTTGTATATAAATTTGCATAACTTTTAGACTCGTGGAGGTCCCATTTCAAAACTTTTTCAAAAAATGTAATAAGGACACCGAATGCAATTTTTGTGTAAAAAAAATAAAGGAAAAAAGGTATCACTTCCGGTTTCGCAGTGCAACAACTATGTATAGTTATTTACGCATATTTTAAACTAATGCATATTCCACTTCAAAATGTTAACAGTAAAATTAGTATGATAAAGGCTTATTTCGGATTTAAAAAAAAAAAACAATTGTTCTAACGAAAGTATCCAAGAAGTTATTCTTTTTTTTTATTTTTTTTTTTTTTTCTTAAAAAGATTGCCGTTGATCCCGATTTTCATAAGCGAATTTTTTTTTCTTTTTTTTTCCATATACTAATCCCACGAAGCTCTACGCTTGTCTACAGGAAAGAAACCAGAGTCTCTGGCGGGAATCGAACCCGCAACCCCAGCGCTGATAGACTAGCTCACTACCAACTAGCCTACCGGGGCACCCTCAAATATATAAAATAATAACACAAACTTTTGCAATCAGTACCAAATTTGTCATTTAAAAAATCGTAAAATTTAGGGCATAAATCGTCAAAACCTCAATAGGCCATTTTTGGACAGAAAAATCGTTAAAATTACTATAAACCGTCAAACCCGGCAACCGTGGGCACGAGCCTATGTCCGACTCTTGGGTCCTCAAAGAAAATATATGTCAGGAATGCAGGAACCTATCGCCTGAAGTTCTGGTAGGAGCCATTTGGCCGATATAATTTTTTTTACTTAATGGGAAAAAAGTTTTGACATCAATTAAAAAGAAATCCAAAGGCAAAACTAAAGTTTATCATACAATAAAAACTTACAGTCAAAAACATCGGGTGATAACTTTTGCGCCACTTTGTACTACTTTTTATGGTGATTTTCAATAATACACTGCGCAGGAGAAATGGAAACAAATTGATACCAACATATTTAGCATTCCACGAGAAATGATTAATTTAATATGTCTCCATTTCCCACTCTTTGTTGTAGAAAGTGTTCACATTAGGTTAATCATTTAATCGGGCTTTTAGTTTAATCGGTTAATCGCTCGATTAATTAACCGAGGTTTTGGTTTAATCGGTTAATATTGTTTTTGATCGTTTAACCGATTAATACATTTTTTTATAACTCAAGTAATTTCAATACAGAAAAATGCATTAATTATTTATTATTTGGAGTTTATTAGTAAAAAAAACCAATAACATAACAGACATAACAATTCTTGAACTAAATCGAACAAACAAAAGAATTATTCATAAATATGTAATACAGATTTTTACATATTATGTTTTAATTAAAAAATTAACTGTAAGATCAATATAATTTCAATAGTTAAGAAAGATCTTATAAAATAATCTTTAATACAAATAATTTTGTTTAAAAGTTTAGGATTCAAGCGCTAAATTTCTCTAGTTTGGATAAAACTTGACTTTAAAAACTTTCATTTACTGTAGATGTTGAAGAAATCAAAAGCAACCAATAATACAGAATATCTAATTTCTCAGTTCGTTTCCTGTATTTTTTTAATCATCATTTATTTTTTTAAATCTTTCATTATTTGATTAGAGTCCTGTTTTAATTTTTTTTAAATTCTTAACACTTCTAATTGTTTCGGTTAATTCTTTTAAAATATTGATATGAGAACATATGAAAAGAAACAAATAACTGAACGCATTCATATAAAAAGTACGTGTAACAAACAGGTATTGGCAGCAAACACTTATTTAAAATGAAGATCAAAGACGAAACAAGTACAAAAAGTTAGAAATTTTGTTACATCGGTTAATCGGTTAATCGACTGAAATTAACCGGCTGAATCGTTAATCGAAAAAAGCCACTTTTAAATCAACCGATCAGGGTGCCCCGGTAGGCTAGCTGGTAGTGAGCTTGCCTATCAGTACCGGGGTTCCGGGTTCGATTCCCGCCAGAGACTCTGGTCTCCTGCAGACAAGCAAAAAGCTTCGCGGGATTTAGTGTAGGAATAAAAAAAAAAAAGAGTAGTAGTTAATCAGTTAACCGATTAACGGTTAACCGAATGAATATCCTAGTTCTCATTAAATTATTTTAATACTCACATTCATACATAATATGTATTATACCCTACAACAGCACTCGTGGTGAATGAGGGTATACTAAGTTTGTCACTCCGTATGAAATTCTTTTATTATTCATCTCAGAACAGATAATATATATAAATATGTATTTTCTAGCCCCTGGAGTAATTCTAACTCGATTTAGCCATGTCCATCTGTCTGTCTATTTGTCCATCCATCCGTCTGTTGACTTTCACTTTAGAAAACTCAAAAGAAAAGAAGAAAGTTGCAGACAAATTGCTTTTAATTATCCTAGTCAATACAAATCTGGCAAAATCGGTTCATTAGTATAGGTGTTATGAACCCAAATGTGGAACGAAGCCCCTTAAAATTTAAAATTTTGTAAAAAAAAGTAACATAAATGGTGGTATAATGCACGAATTAATATCAAATTTTCCACAAATTCGTTGAGTGACAAAAAATCACACTGTTAAATTTCGTGAAGATCGGTCTATAATTTATAATAGGTCCCATATAAATCCTACTTTCGCCTAAAGCCTTTACAAATATCGTAACTAAAAAAATACAGTGTTTAATTTCGTGAACTTCGGTCCATAATTTAGCATTGGCCCCTATTCTCGGAAAGCAGTTATGATTTAACGGCAACGAATTATGTTTTTGTAGAAAAATTTGGTCTTTCGTGGTTTCATAAGGCTTCAAGTCACAATACCAAATGTCTTGAAAATTGGACCGTAGCAGATATATTTCTTGCGGTAAGATTTTTGTGATGATTGGTTTAAAATTTACCATGTGTCCAATATAAATTCCACTCTAAAAATGTATTTAGTTCGGCTAAAACTGTAAAGGATCATGATACTTTTCTCAAATTTGTTCAAATTAAGTTTTATATGACTAGAAATAAAAGCATAAATTGTTCCGATTGTTGGTCAATAATTTAACGTATGCAGGCCTAAGCCGCAATAAATTTCAATACTGAAATCGGTTTTTATAAAAAAAAATGTATAGCTCCCATATAGGGCCCATGCCTGAAATATTCTAACTGTTGGTGTAGGGTATCAAAGATTCGAATTGTTATTATTTTGAAACTGTATTATTTTAAATTTTTACTACAACTTTCCTTAAATCTATTAAAAGTTCAAATATGCCACATTTGGTCAATCACAAATGATTTATAATGAAATTATCTAAAGGAAAAAAAAAACAAATAAATAAATAAATTTGTATTTAAGCGTTAACATGAAACGCAAAGTATTTGAAATTCTCATTAATCTCCTATGAAAACATTAAATCACAATAACAATAATGACAATGATGATGATGACGACGACTAATTTATAATAGTAATTTATCAGAATGGCAAGGCTTAAGCTTCAACAAAACTCTGTGCAAGACTTTTATGAGAATGAAAGAAGTGATGGAGGGGCAAAAATGCTAATTAATGTATATCATCACTACTGCAAAACATTTCGTATTATGATAAAAACTTTTGCTTTACAATGATGAGAATAACCAAGAATTACGGCGATTATAATGGTAATGACAGTGACTGAGCATTGAACAAAAATGTTGCTAAATTTTAAGGTGAGGTATGCTACAAGTATTTGAAAAAGGTAGCATCATGTTTCTGAACTTATTGACACCTTTTAAATGTCATTAGCAAATAAATATAAATTAATGAAATTTAAGGATTATTATAAGCTGAAATTAAAACAAAATTCCTAAGTAACATTTGATTGGGAATTACCTTAAATTCTCCTTCCCTAAAATGATTGAACCTCTTGTTGAGATTTTTTGTTCTGGTCATCTTAAAAATAAACGTATGAACAAATAAATCCTTCAACGAAAAATAAAATAACATGCCATAAGTATCTGTATGCAATTATTATTAAGGTGGGGATTACACGGCAGAAAACAGATGAATCACGCAATAGCTTAATCTCAACATCATTCATTCAGTCAGTTCGCCTTTCATCCCGCTTGCCTACTGACGGGCCAGCCAGCCAGCCAGCCAACCATTCCATTTATTCCTTCATTCCTTTCTACTCCATATCCGTTTTTTGTTGTTTCTGCTGGGGTATTGTAGTGATGACAGGCATGTGAAATGACCACACATAAAGATATATGAACCTCAAACGCTGGAAAAAATACAGATACAATCATTGTACTTTTACATTGTTTGAAAGCTTTGAATATGGGTTTAATTTTGTAGGAGAACATCATGTGGCAGTATGGAAGCTGTGGTGGTTGCAGTGATAGTGTTGGTGGTATTAAATAATTTCGTATAATTAATCATATGTTATCTGTTCGTTTATTCCCTTCTTCTGATGCCACATCTCCATTTCAAATGATAAGAATTAACAACATGCTCATTTGATAATGCTACAATATATATAAGTATATAAATATCCATATGCACAATATTATTTATGTAAGGAGCAGGGCAAGCTTTTTGTTTGAAAATTTAATTTTGCATATTGAAGATTTTTAGGAAAATGATTTTTTGGCATACAAAAATAAAAATATGATTTCTTTTGCCATTAACGATTATATTGGGGTTATCTCTGATAATCAAAATTTATTATTTCAACATACAGTGGCGAACAATTTTGGATACATGCGTGTCAAATTTTATTTAAAAGCGCATTACAACTAAAAAAAATCTAAAAGCCATTCAGGTTTCTAGCATAAGTTATTCACTACGACATTATTTATATGGCCTATAAAGAATTTTATCAAATTCAAAAGTAAAACCTAATTTTGTGAAAAAAGCCAATATATCCATTTGTTATACCTTCTCTAATCAGCCAAAATAAGAAAATGGTAGGCTGGTTGGCAGCAGCAGGGTAAGCAATGGCGAGGAGATTATATCAATAGAGAATGCTTACAATAGTCAACTAGTGGGGGCCTAATTCTGGCAGCCGTGATCGAATTCAATTCGAAAAAGTATTCGACCACGACTGCCAGAACTAACCCCCAGAGGTTAGACCTCTATATTTTGCTGCTTGTGTCTACCTAAACGAAGAGTTCTTCATGCGTGTAATCTCTCCCTAAAGTTGGGTATTAAAACCCATCAGTGGTTGTTGTGAGTACGGAGATAAGATCTCCCAAAACTCATCTCTATCTCCGGCAGTCGCACCAACATATATCCTGATTTTATGTGTTCTGTTTTTGTTGTAATTAGTTTTGTTTTCATAAAGTTTTAGTTTTATTATGTTTGTGAAAACTCGTCTTTCATTTCTGCGAGGAGTAATATAGACGACATTGGATGCCGCCGAGCTATCCCAGCAACCAGTGAAATAGTGTCGTCACAGCATACTGGTTAAAACATATTGGATCCGAAAAGCAAAGGTTAAAAATATTTTATTCTAGCTTTGCGATTGGAGAAAAAATGGCATAAATTGGAAATGTGTAATAAATAGGTCTATTTCGGGAGAGCCTTGGGCCCGTAGTCATTGAAATTTTCGAAAATTATTTTACATATCAAAAGTAAACATGATATATCGGAAAATTTTTTGGCCTAATTAGCTTATTAAAAATCATATCTGGAACATCAATAATAAATATGATACTTAACCCTCTGTGACTGACGTGGTTGTCTAACAGATACCAATAAAAGAAAAACGGAATTTTCTACGATCTTTTTCAAATACCGGCTCTCACGTATTCAGTACCTTCTTAATACGTTTTCATGTGTACCTTGGCGTGACGAACGCGATCAAATAGAGTGTACTCGTCGCGCTGAGCAGAAAAGTGTATTCAAGACAACCACGTCAATATTTTTGTTATATTTTTGTAATATCTCCTAGAGAACACGTCAATAAAGTTGTGTCAATATCTAATATCTCTTATTATTTTTATTTTGATGGGTCGCTCTAATACAAAACAAATTATTTATTGTTCTAAGAGAACATCATCTGGAACTTTTAAAAGTCGTAAAGAACAGATTCTGAGCTTTGGATCAACGAATTTGACATATCCATGTGCTATGCCTTAAAAGAATTGGCCAGGTTTCAGCTTTAAACCAAAATAAACTGTCTTCAGTCAGATGGAAAAGGGTACTACTGGCGCCACTCTAACGAAATTTAAAAAATGCGCGAAGTAAAAGAAACGTTGAAGTATGGAGGTGGAAGCTTGATCGCTTGGGCCTGTTTTACTTGGTAGAACCTTGGTTTATCAATTATCGATTAGAAAATCGATGGTATAATTAAAACAGAAGAATACTTTTGGATTTAAAAAGAAAATTTACCCGTTTTTGTGGACAAAAGTTCATACCCTGAGGATGAAGTCGTTCTTTAACAAGACGGGGATTCGAAACATACGGAAAGGATTGGCTGTTAAAAAAACAACTTGCGCGATGCGATAGTGCGACTTTGGATGAGAGTTCAAGCACAGTGGTCAAATATTCTTAAGCAAAAAAATATGAATTTGGTTGAAAGTATGCCAAGATGCACCAAAAGCGTTTTAAAGCAGAATGGCTTTGGACTATTTTATATGGAAATGTTAACAAAAAAAATTTTCCTTAAAAGTACAAAAATGGAAACTTTGGATTATTAGATGAAATTGCATTTATCCTAATAAAGTATTATCTTTAAATATACCTGAATTTCTCATTAAAAAATTTCGTTTGTTGTGCTGTATTCCCTATTTTTATTCTTGATAAAAATACTGAAATTTATTGTTGAAGGATGAGCTGGTTTTATAAGCATTTTACTGGTTGCTTAGGCCAGATAAATCATCAGGAAACGTTTTCCCAGAAATGCCAAAGATATCAGTAAATAAGCCTACAGAGGGAATGAGAGTTACAAACTCTCAAAAAGTCTTATTTTTAACGAAAAGCTTCAAAGCTTAAACAAAATACCAACAATAAAACAGTGAGTTTATCTTTTCTTATATTCCCTACTACAATTATTTGGAATTCTGCCAACATTAATTGTACAACTACAAAGTGGGTTAAGAAAAAACAAAATTAAAAACAAACCCAAATTGCTTTTCATAATCATGTATCAAATATTGTTTGCCAGTGTACATGTTATGTAAAATATTGCAATTTTTGATTGCATATTCGCTAGCATTTCTTTGTTTTTTTTGCTTGGATATTTTTAAATCGCTTGTTCATACAAAAACTTGCCCTAATGATGTGAATTAAAACAAAAGGTCTACAAGCATTAAAAGTGAAATGAAGGTAAATGAATAAATTAGATAAATTTGTATTTATACGCTTAGATACGTACATGTGTATGCAACTTAATGAGTGATTCATTAAAGTTGTTTCAAAATAAAATTTTAAGTACAATTGTGGTCGTGCCTTTATCGTCTGATATTAAATGATTTGGTATAGGATATGTTTTGCAACAATAATATTAAGCCAAAGAATAATATAACTGAAAAGTCAGGATCGACCAAAAATTTTGTTAAATTTTATCGTTAACTGCCAATATTAATTTTTTATTACAAATAACTTCTCGGTGGCTTGTCAATAGAGAGATCCACAACCGGTGGCGTAACATTTTCTCTATGGGACAGCTTATGCGCCCCATACACGGTTCAATTCAGTTGTCAACTGATTCTTTCAACTGAATTGATACTTGGCCACACACTTCTTCAACTGAATTGAAATATTTTAATTCAACTGTCAAATTTAGATTTTTTTTACATACATTTTGACAGCTGATCAAGAGACTTGAGCACACACAGTACAATCGAATTGAAAGACTTAGTAGTCAACTTGAAAAAATCAAAATCTTTTGATTTTTCTTCAACCAACTCGACAACCGTCAAACTAATCAACTGACAAGGCCATACACGCTTTGATTTGGACAACAACCGACTCAGTTGACAATTGAATTGAATCGTGTATGGTCTGCTTTAGAAATTTCTCAAACCTCCATCTTATATTTGTTGCTCGCTAGCGTTCGATAGCATTAACCGAGATTACGTTCGGGATGCTCTTTATAAAATAAACATCCAACCTTAAGTAATATTACCAATAAATAGGAGCAAATCGCTTAACGGGCAGTTACTGAGACTTCTAAATGGTTGCATATTGACACTTCTTCTATTCCTGCTTTTAATAGAGGATGCGATTTCCTTAATCTCTTTCCAGAGTAGGAATATTCAATGGCAAATATATAATGCTTTTTATTATATTGTTTTAAGAGATCCAATCTATGCTCCGGAGACCTGGTTTCTTAAGTCCGCAGCTGGTTTCAGCAAATGGTGGTATTGAGGTGGATGTCGAGAATAGAGTCAGTGAAGCTAAAGGAGCATTTGGAATATAGCCGATTTGACAAAATAGTAACATAAGCCTGCGTACTAAACATTGAATATTTGGCACTATCGTAGAGTAGCTATTGCTCAATGGATGTACAACATTGAAGGTTCCAGTTGTCAGCGCCAAACGTCTAAAAGCTTTCATAAACTGTTCTTGCGTATATTCTGGCCAAGTGTGATATTAAAAGTGGAACTGTTACAAAGAACAAATCAATGGAAACTGAAATACGCAAACGAAAACATCAGCGAATTGGTCATATGTTTGGCGTGATGATAACAATATGCTCTACGCTACATTTACCTTGACTAATCGGGATGAAGAGTTGGAAACCCACAGAATAATTGAAGGCGTTAAAAAGATTCAGAAATGAGATCATACCCTAGGGGAAAGGGAACTTACACTAAACTTGTCACGTAACAAGTCACTTTAATATGGCGATGTCCAACGAGGGGTTTATTGGCACCTCTTTGACACTTTATAACAGGTCACTGAAATAACCTTAATGGACATCCAATTTCGGTTAAAATAATGCCTGTCGCAGATATTGTCACAAATGAACCATGTAAATATGATTGATCCCCTTTATATAAAGCAATAGAACTAGAGAGAATCAGTCACTTCCCGCACAAAATCCAGTCACATGAATAGTTTTGTCCAATTACCTTTCCTCTGGACCAACTACACACTAAACACATTATCACCAGTTAAGTGATATGTCTTGTTTGCACCTATCACAATTCGTTCCTTTTAACTATAAAATTTTGTTTACTGTCACGGATAAGTGCTTTAAGAGCCATTATCACAAATTTCCCGCAGGGTATAGTAATATATTTTTTAAACTGTTCATCAATTGGCTTAAAATTAAGTACTGTTTACGAACCATTTTTCATATCATCGAACATATTTAAAACATTATTATGATTAAATGATTTTAGTTCACTTAATAAAATCTTATATAAGATATTATTATATATGGGCCTGGCAGAGGACCAGGAATACAGACTGTGTCTGTGTTCATCAATTGGCCTAAAATTAAGTACTTTTCACGAACTATTTTTCATATCATCGAACATATTTAAAACATTATTATGATTAAATTATTTTAGTTCACTTAATAAAATCTTATATAAGATATTATTATATATGGGCCTGTCAGAGGACCAGGTATGCAGACTGTGTCTGAGTTCATCAATTGGCTTAAAATTAAATACTTTTCACGAACCATTTTTCATATCATCGAACATATTTAAAACATTATTTTGATTAAATTATTTTAGTTCACTTAATAAAATCTTATATAAGATATTATTATATATGGGCCTGGCAGAGGACCAGGTATGCAGACTGTGTCTGAGTTCATCAATTGGCTTAAAATTAAATACTTTTCACGAACCATTTTTCATATCATCGAACATATTTAAAACATTATTTTGATTAAATTATTTTAGTTCACTTAATAAAATCTTATATAAGATATTATTATATATGGGCCTGGCAGAGGACCAGGAATACAGACTGTGTCTGTGTTCATCAATTGGCCTAAAATTAAGTACTTTTCACGAACTATTTTTCATATCATCGAACATATTTAAAACATTATTATGATTAAATGATTTTAGTTCACTTAATAAAATCTTATATAAGATATTATTATATATGGGCCTGGCAGAGGACCAGGAATGCAGACTGTGTCGTGAGGAGGTCGAACGAGACCACAGGGCATTTACTGTGTGACTGCCTGGCGCTGGCTTGGGCCAGAAGGAGACACCTGGGGCATGGCGCGATAGGCACATTCTAATTTTGCAACACCGGCAAAATAAATACTTGTTTTCTCTGGGAGAACAATAGACCTGGGGAACAATAAACCTGGCTTAGTCGCGGTACCGTCTCCGTTGGGAGGAATCTCCTCGCTCTCTCAAAAACAAAAATAAATAAAAATAAAATATTATAATATTGGCACTCTTGCAAAAGTTATTTAATACAAAAAGTAAGAAGAATGGAAGTCGTTCAAGCCCGATTTTTTGATATCCTACACCACAAATTTACAGCCTAATTTTAGAGAGTGTAAAACACTTGAGACGCGTAGACAAACATATGCCCAGGTTAAAATTCATATAATATTTCTTTGTTTCGAATATTATTCAGATATCAACACATACATATATATATAAGAGTTGTAAGGCTTAAAGCGATTTTAAAAATGGGGCTTATATTGGACCTATGGCAAGTTTTAAGTCTAAGAGTACCATGACATAGGTGCTATTATAAACGTTCTCTTCGTTTAATTTTACAATACCAATATTTATATGAAAGTTATAGCATTTAAAGCTATTTCCGGAGGTGGTATTTATGGCGTTACGACCTAAGTCACTATTGAACTAAATCCCAAAACAAAAAATTAGCTAAGTTCTTTAAATAAGGGAATTAATTCATAATGAATTATAAAGATTAAAAGATTCGGGATTTCAAAAAATCAGATTCCGGAATTCAGGGATTTTTCGGGATATCGGGATTCGGAATTTTTGAAAGTCAAAAGATAAATGCTTTTTATAAATATTTATTAAAAAATGTCTATAAAAAAAGGTTTACAAACAAAAGTTTAATGATTATATTGATTACTAAAATTTTTAAAAATTTTAAATTATAATTTTTTTCTTAATTAATGTTTAATTTAATTAAAAATAGGATAAAAACAACGTACGATTTCTAACAATGTGTTAATTGATTTAATTAAAAAATAATTAACATAAAATCTATATTCTATTGAAGAACCTCAGTTGATTCAAAGTAAATAAAAAATAATAATTAATATAGTAATTGAATAGAGCAAACTAGTAATTAATTTATTTATAAGATTCTATTATAATTTTTAATAAATAAATTTGAATTGGAAATGAATTAACAAACTCAATTTTTTAGGTTAACATAAAAATCATATTTTAGCAAAAACAAAAATTATGTAGTGTATAAATTACATTACTTAGGTTCCATTGGCAGCCATACTCAAGCACGGCTCACTTGGGTCCATTGATTAGTTCCCGTTGTGTTATCATGTCATACCGTCTCCCAAGCGTCCTATGTTACCTGGCTGCTGATATTCTCACTCAGACACCCAGTCGATTCAATAAAGGAGTGGATCCTGCTTAAATCAATAATAGATAGACACGTTTTGTATCCAAGGGTTCTTCGTCCAAACAGTTCAAGTCTCAGATCTCCGAAGGCTGGACAGTGACTCAGAAGATGCTTCGTTGACTCTTCCTCCTCCTCGTCCCCGCAACTTCTACATAGGTCATTGTAGAGCCCTAGCATTTGGGCGTGGCTCCCAATGGGCCAGTGGCCTGTTATGACCGCAATAAAGTTCCTGAGGAGATGTCTGGACAGCTGTAATGCCCGCCTAGTCCTTTTTTCATCTATGATGGGCTAAATTTTTCTGGGTTCCTCACAGGTGGTTTCATCAAGCCATCTGTGACTGGCAATAAGATGAAACTTGTGTGAAATAAGTTGCTTACTCCTTGGGAGCGAAACACATATATCATATGTTGAATCGTCCTATGGCCGCCTTGCTATCGGTAATAATGTGAATATCCCTGCCAGATATTTCACCGTACCGAATTCGTCCCGCGTTTGTGTAGATGGCCATTATTTCGGCCTAATGACACTGCAGTAATCCGGCAGCCTTATAGAAATGCTGCAGTTAAGCTGCTCGTAGTATATACCACAACCGACATCATGCAGTGTCTTAGACCCGTCAGTGAATATCTGAATTGCATTCGCAAGAATTTGTAGGTTATTATAGTTAACCACGTTATCCAAGATGCTTGTGCTAAAGCCAGGATCAAAGATTGGGTCAGGTGTGACATAATCAACGTCTCTGTGCCAATTTATCTCCACCAAGATTTTAGTATGTCCGATATTGTAATCCCTCTATGATCTAATGGCCTTAATCTTACCGCCGCATTTGCAGCTAACTTTTGCGCCAAAATGTCTGGTGGTAATCAGTTCAAGATCGTAAACAATGCCATACAGGGGGTAATTGTAATGGCACCCGTTACCGTTATTACCACCATTCTCATTATACGTTCTAACTTAGTTTGTTGACACTTCTCCTTGAGCGCCGGCCTCCAACCAGCTGCCCGGTAGAATAGAATGGGTTTAATGACACATTCGTTTAGCCAGTATAGATTCCTGGGGTTGATTCC
The DNA here is from genome assembly GCA_943735925.1 of Pollenia amentaria. NCBI lineage: Eukaryota > Metazoa > Arthropoda > Insecta > Diptera > Polleniidae > Pollenia > Pollenia amentaria. Next base: position 175,766,484 of record OX031007.1, on the reverse strand, counting down.
CCAGATAAGGCAAATAGCCGTTTTGCAACAATATAATGCAGTTGCTGACACTGGTTCTGTTCTGTTCTGTAAATGGTGCTCATCTTCCAGTTCAGTTTACTGTCCAATACTAAACCAAGATATTTGGCATCATCGGACAGTGTCAGTAAGACCCCATTTATTTTTGGGGTATTAAATTTGGAAATCATGCATCTCTATTATTACACTACTTAAGTTCGTGAAATTTCTCCATAAATTACCGGAAAACCGGAAACCAGTGGAATCAATTAAAAAATAAAATCACACGGAACTTTTGGGTTTTCTTTTTGTGTTGTACATTTCAAAAGGCATTTATTTCTTTGATTAATGTTCTTCTCTCATTATTTTCAGCACTTCTCACATTAAAATTTCATAATAATTGTTGGACACGCTTAAAAAGAATAACAAAGTTTAACTTTCTTCTTTCGTTTTCACTGACATTATTAACGGGTTTAATCAAATATATATAAAAGATCAATATTGTGTTCCCTATCCTCTCAAGGGAATGAATTTTTTTTTTAAAGGTAAAACAAAAAAATTAAGTCAACGATTTTTGGATTGACGAAATCCCAAAATCCCTGGATTTTTCGGGATCGGGATTGCGCGATTGGCATCCCTTACCCCAAACGTTAAGAATTTAAATTTATCAATATTTGAAAAGTCATATACAATTTAAATGATATGTGAACTAAGTCGCTAAATATAATAATTGGTGTTTAATTTCCAAAATTTGGGGAATTATTTCATTATGAAACAATATGGGGTACACAAAATTAAAAATCATTTCATAAAAAATAAATATGCTCCCTAATAGTCGCTGTTGTTATTTTCTGTATAACAAATTTAGGAATAATCTCATTTTTGATTTCGGGTGTAGAACCAATAATTGTAGGGGCTCTGCACTTTAGCACAAACACATAAAACCCTGTGCACTAGTGTGGTGTAGGTATAATAACTTGTCTGCATACCATTGAAAATAAAACCAATTAGGTTGGTAATCTTTAAAGTCCATCAAAAATACATTTTTGAATCATAAATTCTCAAATTTATAATTACACATAAATTTGTAGCTATAAAACTTAAAAACCTATTAATTGATGAAATTCTTTAAATAAAACTAAAAAAAAAAAAAAAATCAAATTAAGCGAATAAAAGTCTAACTACGTAAAAAAACCTTAAAAGGTACGCCACTTTTCTGAGAATTTATTAAAAACAACCTGAAGTTTTTTTTAGTGCATAAACTAAGTTATTTAAACAACGTCTAATGGCTCTATGTTCCTGTTTTTTCTCATTTTAAAATTGAAATTAAGTCAAATGTTAGAGGTTTTTTCAAAATTCTAAAAAAACCCAGAGATACCAATTTTTCAAATTTAGGATAAAGTGATGATAATGACTGACTGGTCTGTCTCTTTTTTGTTCAAAGCAAAAAACTTCAGTTTCATTTTTGATTATGGGAGCAAACGCAAGAAAAAAATAGTGGCGAACTTGAAAAAAAAAGTTTTAAATAATCAATTTATGGCCTTTTAAATATTAAATAAAGTGTGTAAGAGTAAAAAAATACCCAGACTACTACAACTACTGCTTCTTGCCTTAACAGAAGTCAGTCATCATCATCATGCTGCTGCATAGTGGTATACTTGTATAAATGTTTCTTTTTTTCTACTCTTAAATATATATAAAAGTCAATAAAAAGTCAGGCATGCTCGAACAAATTCACACACGTATGAGCAAATGTGTATTTGCCAGTATAAATATATTTAAGTGGCTCTAGAATCTTGACTCGCAGCTACTAGAAGTATTATGAAGAAGCATCAAGTTCATATTGGGATTGAATTTCCGTTTAGTGTTTTGTTTAGCACATCATGTTTGCAACTAATTTAAAAAACGTTTAAGTTATTTTTTGTAGTTAAACAGTGATGGAAAAGAATAAAAAATATAATCAAATACAGACATGGTAATGTAGCATAGCGAGGGAACGAAATGTTTATAAACATCAAGTATGAGAGACTTTTATGGTCCGCTTTATAGTTTCTATGGACATAATGGACCTTTCCGAGGTATGATAATATAAAAATTACCTTATGACTCTTTTCGGAGTATCATTGTTCCCAATGAAGCATGGTGTATTTACTAATTAAGGTGGCCTCGTTATTACAACAAAAATATTTTGTCTATTTTTTTAATATGCAGATTAATTAATCATAATAATCCATTGTGGTGTACATAATAAACCAACTTCTGTACAGTGTTTATACATAAACACAAACAAGCAAACAATAAAAAGCTGGCTTATCGAGGCCCCCTCTAAAGCATGTCATAGTGTTAAAACTTCCAAAGAACATTGTGCCTCCTTTGTTAGAGCTTCATAGCTACCAGTAAACATTGTGACTCCGTTTGGAGTGCGACAGTAATAAACGCCCTTATAGGCTTTTTACCCTGATGAATTTCTTACATCTACCTTTAAAGATGTAGAAAATGTGAAACACCAGTTTACATTATTCACATCTAACATCTACCATCAAACGCACATTTCACAATTTTTGAAAATAACAAATTTTTTCTAAAAGAAAATACAAAAATGTTTTTGAAATTTAAATTGTTTATAAATATAAAAAAATATTAAACAAGAAAATAATGCAAAAAAACGGAAAACTTGACAAATGGTAACGCTGCTATCAAAACAAACGTATGTTTGTCAGTGATGCCAAAATAATAATATGCACATTCTTACGCCATAACTGTTGCTATTTCTATTAAAAACACCCAACGGTTGCGCAACAGTTACATCTTTTGAATGTGCCCAATATAAGTCATTGCCACTTTTCTAATGATGGCACTGAAATAATCGAAAGATGGAGAATGGAATAAATTGAGATAGGAACATCTTGTAAAGATGTTGATTTTTGTCCTATGTAATTCTTTTGAGAAGAACCTCGCAAATTGATCATAGATGTTGATTAGTGTAAAAAGCCTATTAAGTGCTTCATAGTGATAAATGAGTATTACAACGCTCTTTAGGCAGTACTATTGAGCAATGGAAATCACGACTGTTTTTTTGGAGTATTAACGAGATTAATGGACGATATAACTCTCTTTATTGTAGCATTGACGCTATTAATCTCGTTATATTATCCTCGCTAGCAGTGTGACCAGATCTTGAAAATGTTTAGAGCTAAATCTGGCATTGGACATGGCCAAAAATTGCTTAAAAATTATTTTAAAAAATACTATAAAGAATGCTAAAAAAATTTTAAGATTTTTGTTAAAAGTTTATTACAAGTATGAAGTTTTATTCGAAACTAAATAAATTTTAGTGACTTACTTTTTAACGAAATTTAAATAAATGGTTAGATTTAAACAAGAGGGTAGATATTGATTAAGCATCTGATACATAATACAGATAGTTGAGATTTAATTTAAGGGGCCGGAAACCCCGGACACATGCAAAATTTAAGCAATTTTATTTCTATGCTATACAAAATTTTTTTTCTTATAGTTATAGAGAAGTATATATTTTAAAATTATTATTTTTTCAGCTGTAGAATTTTTATCTAAATAAAAAGTGAAATTTCTTGTACTTTTATACCGTAATATCAAAGGGCAGATAATATTTATAATCAGCATGATGAGGGCATTTCTAATATTTCCTGAATATTCTAATTTTTTTTTTAAGACAGGAAAGATGTTTCTTAATATAAAAATTATCCATTTTCATACGAAATTTAATTTTGGGTACAAATGTTTTTAGTCAAAATTTATTATAATTTATAAAAAAAAATTAAGTAAAATCAATAAATCTATTCGTCCAAATATTTTATTTTATAATGCTAAAAAATAGCTAAAAACATTTTCTAAAAATGCTAAATAAGATGCCAAGTGCTAAATTAAAATTTTCCAGCTAAATGAATATTTTTAATGCTAAATTTTGCTGCAAAAATGCTAAAATGGCCACTCTGCTCGCTAGAGTATTATAATGTTGAATTCGCATTGTGACTTTTTTATAGTTTAAAAGTATTTATGTCTTATTTTTTTCGCAATGTACCAGGCGTTCTGATGCAAATCTGGTCCGTTTCATTTTAAGCGACTTAAGTAATTAAGTAATAAAATGTATAATTACGGGATAGAAAACAACTGAAGACGGGTTTGAATTTAGCGCCTTAAAATCATTATAAGTGACCTTCTCCAAGAAAAGTGTGTGAAAATGAAGTTTTGAGAAAAAATCAAAAAAAAAGTTATATATTAATGGTTATCTCATTTTTATCGATTTTCCCAAGTTCGTTTTGTACGTTTTTATGGGGTAAATAAATTGTTATCAGAAATCTAACTCATTACATCTTATTCTATACCCTTGTAGGTACCAGAATCCACTCTTAAGTTCAACCCCGTTTTTTGACACACCAATCATTGTCAAAACATATAATTGGCGAAAAGCATGAACCTGACTTTGAAAGAATAAGAATGTTAGACATAAAAGCAAAACAGAAAAAACGTTTCACAATAGAAATCTTACATATACAACAAAATATTGACAGAACAATGAATTTAAAAGAAGACACAAATAATATAAGTTATAGCTACAGAGTTGCAATACAATAGAAAAGATAAACTGTGATATAAATTTAAGTTGTGTGTTTAATTTAATTATATGTTAAATGTTTTATGTTTTATGTAAGCTGTGTAACAATAAATGTAAAATTAAATGTGAAAAACTACTAAGTAATTGTAAGTTTATTTATTTTTTGTTTTCTAATTTTGTAGTAATCAATGGTTTTTTTTTTAAAAAATATTAAATAGGCAACCCCTGAAGATGTCAACAAATAATTGACGAAACGTTGGGAGAAACATGTAAAAAAGGTTTTTTATTAACATTAATAATTTAGGCCCAATTAGCTTAACAAAAACTTATATATAATATCTAAACAACTTGGCCAAAAAATAACAAACATACATATTTCTTTAAATTAACAATTTTTTGTCGATCAGTGTAAAACTCAAAACAAAAGTACAGAAATTCGTTGGTGCAAATAGTGAGTTTATTTGCTTGTATCTTCTGCTTTTAACAGGTTTTAACAATTGTGTTATTTTTATATAAGATTATTTTAGAAAGTTTTTCATTGTCCAGATTTTTTTTTCAAAATCAAGATTTTGTTTCTGTGAATGTCCAGAATTTTACAATATAAGTCTGGAAAGCCTATATCCAATATAATGTCATAGTGTCCTATAGACATTCTAGAGAACACGTGCCGCTTTTGATAAGGTGTGGCTGTGAGTAAGAAGTGTGCTTACCGGTGTTGCCAGGGGTAGAATAAAAAGTTACGTTTTATTTCCAAAACGTGACGTTTTTCGTCAAAAGATACATTTTGAAATATTTCTTGAACAAGTAGTAAATGTACATAATTTATATAAAATAAATATTTTTATTCCATATTTCAGTGATAATAACAAGACAACAAATTCATTTATTGAACAAAAACATAATTTAGAATAAATATAGATAAACGTGGGAAAACTATTTTAGAAAATGGAAGTACAAAAATTAAACATATTGCTTATTTAGTTTTTGTAACAATAGTTCATTCGCAGTTTTTCAAAGATTGAAAATTGTTTCCTTGTACTTATAAACATTTAAATCGGTTCGCAGCCCCAATGTTTTGTGGTCGTAAAGTGCGTGATCTTGTCCTTCTGTGTGTAAGGCGCGTTCGTCAATAAAAATAATTAAATTAGAAAATCTGTATAATAAATCAGTTAATTTTTTTTGATTAAATGAATGGTCTTCGATAGGACTAACCTTAAAAATCGTATAAAAATGTTAAACTTATATGTTTAACACTTAGATATTAAGCGATTGACAATTTTTTCTTAATAAGCATGGTAGTCTGGGTTTACACGTTGAAAGTTTTCTTTCAGAACGTTTAAATTTATTGTTGAGAGGGGAAGAGAACATGTCATTATTCTCACCCCTCTCATCAATAAACTCAGACTTTCTGAATGAAAACTTTCATAGTGTGAGCGCACACCAAATTTTATCCGAAACTTACTTAAAATCTAAAAGCGACGTTTGAGCTCAGGCTCCTGGATACATTTTTTCTTTATGAAAGTTAATTTGAGTTTAAAAGTTCAAGACTGCTTTCAGAGGCGGGCAGGTCTTATCCAAATTTATGAATCAAGTACTTTTTTAGAAATATTACTTCGTTCTGTGCCATGTACTTAAAGTAATGAAACTTTGGACATATATAATAACAAAATAATATATATCGAGGGCCTCTATTCAAAACCCTCTATCTTTGATTTTCACGAAAATGACTTTTTAATGGTAAAATGTTCAGTAAAACAACCCTCATCTATGGTGTGATTTTCATAAAAAACATATTTTTTTTTTGCTGTTTTATTTGCATTTTTGTATTTTCTCTATCTTACACAATTAATTTTTCCGAATGCAAAACCCTCTATCTTTTCTAATAATTAATTTCCAAATATTTTTGGAATAACTTGTTCTTACAATACATGTTATTTTTTTATTATTTTTTGCAAGCTGAACATGAATTTGACATTTTTAATGGTTTATCAAAATAGCGAAAGCCGATTCTGAACTGAATTACCATTGTACATGCTTGTTTGGAAAATATAATGTCCATGGCATAAAAATAAATGGTTAAAGTTGGAGTTTACTTAAAAACGTGTCTTCTTTTAAAGTGTCATCTATGATATTATTGTCAAATAATTTATAGGATATTTAAAATCGTATGGAATTATAATATTATTATCGTGTGATAAACTGATATAATAGTAAGTTTAAAATTTAGTTTAATAATAAGATTTTATTAATAAACTTTTGTAACAGTTAATGGTTAATTGTAAATTTTTTTTTAACCTTATGTTGTACTATTAGCCTTTATCTTAAATATACCACTTTAAACACCGACATAAAAAAAATCAAAATAATTTAGTTTTAATAAAATGCAAACCCCTCTATATTTTGATTTTCATGCAAACATATTGAATATTTCTGAGAAGCAAAACCCTCTATCTCGCATACAGTCCCCAATAATGCAAAATTGTATGAACCAATTATCTGTGGGATTCAGTAGTTGATTTAAAAAATATTGTAGAATACCGAATTTTAATTACTCAAGTAATACGCGAAAAAAGCAGTTTTTTGGCTCTCCTGAAAAGTTGTGTTTTTTAAGATAGAGGATTTTGAATATAGGCCCTCGATATGTCTTATTTTGTTTTGAGAAAGTTGAAATACTACTTATATAAAGGGTGGTCCTACCATAATGCACGACGTTAGTTGTAAGTCAGCATAGTCAACCAAATGTGTCCACAAGCGGGAGAACTGTGCGCAAATTTTAGCAAACCGGGCCCGTAGGAACTGTGAAAACACCCAGTTCGTTCTGCGAAAAACGTTGCTGTTGTTCGCCAAGGAGTTACCGTATTGTTCGCCAAGCATTTACCGTAAATGGTGTTTGCTATCGCGAGATGATAATGGACTTCTTGTGGCCAGAAATGGAATATATGAACCTAGAAGATATGTTGTTCCAACAGGATGGTGCCCCTTGCCACACAGCCAACGAAACAATGTCTCGTTTGCGCTAGAAATTCAATGTATGTGTTGTCTCAGGTCTTGGCGATGTTAATTGGCATGTGATTTGACACCGTTGGACTTCTGGCCTTGGGTTTATTGAAAGGAAAAAGTGTACGTCAATAAGCCATAAACATTTCAAGAGCTCAAGGATTGAGGTAAGCCACCAAAGCCATGGCAATCATTTGGCCGAATGATTGTTTCACACAACATTTTCATATACCCTTCTATCATAATAAAAAATATAAAGATAATTTTCCGAACACTTTTGGTTTTATTTACAATTAACATCATGCGTTTTGGTTGGACCACCCTGTTCTAAGGGCTTAACGATCAATGGTGACTCTTTTAGTGTATTATAGTGTTCAATAGACGTTATGATCATCTTTATATTGTCTTCTATCTAATGAATATTATATTTGGTTTTAAAAGCAATTCATGTCAATTTTCTTTCCTTTTGATTTTTTTTTTATAATTTTTCTCCTTTAAAGTTCTGCCTTATCCAATGAACTACTAACATATGTATGTATGTTTGTTCCTCTGTGCATTTTTGCTCCACTTTAGCCTGCACACTTGACTGACTGTATGGCAGGAAGGCATAGAATAACCACAGTAACTTTAAACCACAATCTTTGTTTTATTTTAGTGGCGTTTTTTAACGCGTATTTAGGCTTTTATTTCACTTTTATTTTCTTGTTTTCTTTGAAAATCTTATTGTAGTTTTTATTAAATTTCAAAATTTAATGATCATTGACAATCATGAGTGTTTATTTCGTTGCCTTTTGAAGTTTTGGCTTTTTTTTTTTTGCCTTGAGTCCAGTAGTCTTCACAGCATGTCTTTGTGGATGGTTGGTTCTTTTGTGCGAGTAGGAATTACTATAGTTTTTAATTAAGTATGCTTATAATCCTTCGATTTTTATGCATTTTTACGAATTTATAGACACAAATTAATGTCAAATTAATTCATTTAAAATTGCTTTTTGCATAACAGTATCGAGTTACAAAATTTAAGTGGCAGTCAGGCGCATCAGATAATCGGGTGTAAATAAATTAAATTAAAAAATATTGTTTATTGATTTATGAAAATGTATTTTCTTAAATGTTTTAAAGAATTTGTGGGAACAAGTAAATTTCCGTTGATTTCTATGTTTTTTTTAGCTTTAAATATTTTTCTTTTTAAATTTGAACAAAATTAGTTTTACTCTATTTCTGTCAGTTTCTCTTTTCACAATGTACAGCACCTAAAATAACAAGATTTTCTTAAATCACTCTAAATATTTACTTCCATATTTAAAATTGTATTGCTTAAAGTAAATGCCATTCCCTTCTATTTTTTTTTAAGTTCATAAATTCTTTGTTGTTTCTAAATTAAAGTTAAAATTTGTATTTCCGCTTTTAGAAAAATACAACAGACATTAATGTCATATCACTAACACAAAAATCTAAATCTATGTTGTCGTATTTTTAAAACTTTTTTCTCCTAATTTTGTTAATGCTTTACGGCATATTTGGTTTTAATTAATGTAGAGGATAAATAGACAAATAGAACAATAAAACTTAAATCCCATAGCACACGCTTCTTTATGAATTATGTGGTTTAAAAAGTTAATAGGTTTAATATCTAAGATATTAAATAAATAAGCAAAGTTTTGAGAAAATAAATAAAAATAGTTTTATAATCTTTAAAACAAAATACTTTTAACTTCAATATCAATATAAGATACCTAAATTATAATTAAATTGAGTCTTCGAAATTAACAAAATTTGAGGACTGATAAGAGATAATTAGTAGATATCAGGACCGTAAATAACAGTTATCCAGACAATTTAAACTTAAAAGCTCTTCATGTCAATGGAGGCCTATACCGTCATATACCGATAGTTTCGTATTGATGAACGCTTTCACAGTCTATGGCGATCTTAAAAAAATACAATCTGAACTCCACAGCTAAAAGTTATACATATATATATATCGATTTTTTCAAGTTCATAATTTTGTATTTTGTTTAATAATCTTTGATAATTTCCAGTTATCGTATAATTTTTTTACTGACTTACAAAACGGTTACATACAAAAGATACATTATTAGAGAGACCCATTTTTCAGACCTTTAATTTTTTTACCTTCAATTTTTTGTTAACTAAATCCTAAAAAGCGTGATCAGTAAATTGATCAACCTTTAGCTTTATTTTTAACAATTTCTATTGAGTTCCATAACTTTATTCGTAAGAAAACAATTGTATAATATAATTTAGAAACTGTTAAATCATGTTTAATCCAGCCAAGTGTTTTGCAAAAGCAAATAATTTTTTAATAAAACTAGGGGTTTCGTGTAGGACGTCAAATATTTAATAGGTGATAACATAGCTTAAGGAAATATATATATTTTTTTATTACTCTACACAAAGAAATAACAAAATAACTACACATTTAAATATTTCTTGCCGGGTAAAAAAAAAAGTTGAAGGTCAAAATTTAAAAGGTCTGAAAAATGGATTTCTCTAACAATGTAACTTTTGTATGTAACCCTTTTTGTTAGTCTGTTAAAAAATTATATGATAATTTAAAATGATCAACTAGATTATTACTACAAATACAAAATTATGAACTTGAAAAAAATCGATGCATAAATATTGAGACCCAGTATCTAAAAATTATATTAAAATAATTATATTTTCCAGTTCGTCCCTCGTAGCATATTCATTACTTACATAATCTGGTCTAGATAAGTCGAAAATAAAAGCTAGACCAATTATCTACAAAGCACTTTTTGTTTTGTTTTCAATGCTCGATTTCTTTTTAAAGATATCACCTATTTAATTTTTATGTTATCTAAACATATTAATTCGTGGCTCTATTTTTCGACACATTACTGTGTATTAAAATGTCATATAAAAAAATTTTTTTTTCAATTATATACCAAAATGTTTTTCAATTCGAACTTAAACTATTACAGTTTAAAAAAAATTTATAATTATTTTCTGTATTGAAAACTGTTGTATTTTCAAAATCTGGATAATGGCTTAGATTAGCACACTGAGTACATAAATCCTTAAGCACAGTTGGTAAACTATTTACTAAAATGAAAGACAAAAAATTAGGTGGAAAAGTCGATTCTAAAATACCTTGTAAGGGAAATGATAGTGGACAGTGTAATAAAGTATATGGGCATTTCCAGCGAAAAGTCTACTTTTTGCAAAGTAACGCCAGCAAGCAAACAAGCTTGTTTTAGGTATCCCTTTTGTTACTGAATGTAGAGCTAGTTACGCTTTTCACCAAAATATATATATAAAAAAAAAATTATACATAAAAAAGTAAATGATACATATACAATTTTTTGAGAACAGTTTTAGGACTTGCTGGCGTTACGCAGTGATATTATACGTAGGGAAAAATCCTTATTCGTAAGGATTTTTTTTCTAAAAAAATGGCCGTACGGAAAAGAAGGACAGATTTTGTACCAATTTGCAAAAAAATATACTTTTGGACCTTCACGCTACCATTTTTTTTAATTCATTAAAGCAACAATAGAGTACATAAAAATTCAATTGCACAAAAAAAAAAACAAAACTTAACATTAACATACATTATATGTATGAATAAAATAAGGTACATAAAAGTCTTATAAATATATAATATCAAAATCGGGCACTTATTTGTTTAGTTAATACACTATTTGGAATTTGTACATTATAGCAGCATGAATTTGTTGATCTTAACCAATCCTTTGTTTGTATGAGACTTGATAATGTTGGCACATGTAGTCTGTTTCTTTCCATAGGTTTTATTATATTTTGAAACGAAAAAACTCTTTCCACATTTGCAGACGAATGTGGAATGGATAAAATTCCAGCAGCGACTCTAGAAATGTCAGGAAACATATCTTTTTGTAAATTAGCTACTACCGGCCAAAAACTAAAAATTTTTTCAGTTTTTAACGACTGAAGTTGCTCGACATTAGCTAAAGCTCTAAATTGATTATTTATTGAATCAAAATTTGCAATTTCATTCGGAAATATTTTTACTAGAAGAGGTACAATACAACTTGCTTTACCTAAAATAACATTTTCAGGAGTAAATTTATGGAACCATATTAAAACTTCGTTATTAAAGTTGACTTTGGTTCTCGAAACTTCGGATAATTTTATATAAAATTGTAAATGTGCCAAGTGAAAGGCAGGCAGACGAAGTTTGTAGGCGAGAGAGGAAAAAAGTAAAGTGTGCCACACATACAGCGTCGCCCCCTTACCAACAAACTTCGTATGTCGGTCTTTTACTTGCCACATTGTAAAAGGGGACTAAGCGCTCTATACACCACAATATAAGTCGCATATTTAACCGTCCATTACATTAACTATTTGTTGTACATCATAAATGCAATGAAAAGGACTCAATAATTTGTTTGTTATACTAAACATTCAAAAAAGGGGGAACTATGACAAATTTTTAAATTGTACCAAATGAGTCACGGTAGTACCACGGTACTTAAAAAGATCAAAATGTACCAAAAAAAAGTACAATTGTACCAACTTTAACATCACTGTTTTGAAATCATTCAAATGTAGGGACTTTTCAATAATGTGGCAAAACTGTATATATTTGGCAATCCTTTTCGATTTGTGCTAAAATACTGATAAAATTGTTTATACGGCAACACTAAAAATTGTTAAATTTCTTTGAGTGATCGCGTGCCCCCATTTTAACTTTGATTTTGTGGTAAATTTGTGAAACGCTCTTTCACTAGTTTTTATAAATAATATTTGCCTTTGTAAAACGTTTGGCTAGATCAAACATTATTTTAAGGTTTCCAAATTAGATTATATAATTATCTTTTTACAAAAAAAGTTGTTAAAAATAAAGTTAAAATTTTATAAATTTACTGGTCACGCTATTTTTTGGATTTTTTTTTTTTTTCAAATATTTGTTAGGTCTTAACATACCTTTAGTTATAAAATTGTATCATCAATTTGCAAAGTCCGCTCTTTTATACAAGACGAATGTACCTTTCAGTGCACCGAAAATCATTTAAAAAATGGTATCCTTACACCTGTACGATAGTTAGGAAGCCACAATTCAAAACTAACAAACAATTAATTTTTCTAGTCTCCAAACAAAATCCAAAAGTACAAAGTAAATATCACTTGTTTTTTAGGATTTTTTTATTGTTTGTTGACTATTTTTTAGTTTATAAAAAGAACTGATTTAATGGAATGTATGCATTTGTTATAAAATAAAATGTATATACATTAACACCAACGGTTTTATTTGCATTATATTATCATTTATAAGTTGTAGGAATTTTTGTAGGGACAATTTTTTGAGCGCGTAGGGAAAAATAACCCTAAAAACTTTCGGGCTACATAGAGGCTTTTCAAAAATGTCTATAACATCACTGGCTTTACGTTACACAAAGTAGACTTTTCGCTGAAAATACCCATATTTAGGTATATTTATTTTTTTTTTCTTTATTTATTTATTTATTCCATTTCCTGTACAACAAGATTGGGTCTTTAATTTATAGACAGGAACGAATTACCTTACAAAACAAAATTGATGCAAATTAATACAACAATATTGATATAAATATAAAAAAAAATTAAAAATAGAGATAAAAAAAAAACAATTTTAAAATTAAAAATCAAAAATTATTTAAACAAATCAAGGCGAATTTATTACAGGTGATCCTAAAAGCCCTGCTGGTAACTTTTTTTCTTTAGCTTTATAATTGTTGGATGTCAAAATTTTGTTTATTATCTTTGTTTCTGTTTTGATTTGTTTCGGTTTTTGACATTGTACAATGATTTTACAAAAACAAATTGCTTTTGGTTTTTGTACGAGTTGTACTACCGAGATTACCTGGAATGAATTCGCCCTGAAACAAATTTAATAAAAATGTTTTTAAACTATTAGCATTGCTGTTTAGTTGTTGACTTTGTGGATTGTTCCAATGACGAACAGCATCTACATAAAACTGCCATTCAGATACTAGGCAACGATGTCGAGGTATTACAATATTTCGATTTCGGGGTGATTGGAAAAAATGTATTATGTCGAATATATATTTAGGTGTTTGACTGCTTATTATTTTATGTAAGAAAGTAAGAGTGCGAAATCTTAGAAGACTTTCAAAAGATACTCCATAAAGATTATTGGCAACAGAAGAAACATGATCAAATCGTCTAAGTCCATACACATATCTCATTATGTTATTGAACAAGACATTCAATTTTCCCTCACTTACTGAGTCGCAGCTTTCAAATAATTCCCCATGCATAGAACAGGGAAGGAATCAAGAACGATTTGGCAAGTAAGGCTCTTATTCTTAAGGGGGTGAAATATTGTGTGGACCAGACAGCTCATAGTTTTGCATTAGTTTGGCCAACCAGTAAGTTCACATGATCACTCCAAGTTAAATTGCTATTGAAAATTATGCCAAGATTCTTCGCTTTGTTAACAATTTAAATTTTCACGCCATTTGAAACAATATCCTCAGATATAGAGGGAATTAAGCTTTTCTTACATAAAACAAAAGTACCAAAAAACTAACTAAAATAAGGATAGCAGGACTTAAGTCAGATCAAAAATGCAGAAAGATTTCATCACAGAAAACAGCTTTATCAACAACAGAAACTTGGGCACTTAATTTATCAAGTCATTAACTTTCTTTTTAAGAATTTTTATTGATTTCTTTAAGAAAGTTTAGTTTAAACAAATCGTTTAAGAATTTAGTTAATAAACTGTTTAATGTTTTTAAATCTAGCAAACATTATGTAAAATATAACAAATGTTTAATAAAAAAGTGGTTATGTTAGGGTCGTAGAATATTTGATGAGTGTGCTTTGACTTGAAAATAGTTGCCAAATTACAAAATTCTTTTTTTTATTTCTCATTTTATTATCATTAAATTTCCTAACTAATAATAATTTATTGGTTACATATACTTACAGTTAAATTTTCAACATTATGTTGCCACGAAATGCTAAAATTACTTACAACATTTTGCAATATAAAGTCCATACTTTTTTTTTTAAAAAAAGTCAGCATTAAAATTAACAATAACTTACATCAATTAAAAAAATAAATCTACCATAAAGTTTAAAAATATCTCTGACATTGCATGTGTCATACACATCAAGCTAAAAAATAAAAATAAATCCCAAAGATTTCTAGAATCAGAAATTCAATACCAAAATTTTAACTTCATTTAATTCCAGTTTAAATGCCTATTTAACGCCTTTTAAATTTTTCTAAAACCCGAAAAAACCTAGATAAACACGCAATGATTTTGTGAACAACAATGTTCCCCCGTTAAGGAATTGTCATTTAATAACGAAAACAACAGGCAACTCTTTATTTAGACTGAAGTATAAATAATATATTAAATGCATGGGCTTAAAGCATATACTTCATACAAACATACATAAAAAAATTAAATTAAAAAAAAAAATACAAAATGTTGGTTGCATGTGTCACTTTGTAAAAAAAAAACAACAAGAGACAACAGAAGATACGCACGTGAAATTATTTAACACTCACACTCTGTGTGTGTGCCAAAGTGATACAAGTGTAACACGCAACATGCAGCCATTCAGGCACAAGCACAGGAGACAAGACTTACTGCCGTGGAAAAGACATAAAATATTGGATTTTTTATTATCTACAAAACACTATTTAAAAAGTTGATATTTTGCATATGAACAACAGACAGACAGACGCACACACATACAGACATATATTTTCACATTTGATTCAATCGCTTAGTGAATAACTGACAAATGGAAACCCACCCCAATAGTGAAGGTCACCTGCTGGACCAACTGTCAGTTTATTTTTGTAGTCTTTGTTTACACATTTAACAGCAAAGCAAGTCTAGGAAGATGGCACTACTATTTATAGCATTTAGTGTGCTTTATGCTTTTATACGTTGGCACCTTATCGTCGCCAGCAGCATGTACTTAATGTCTCTTTGGGAAAACCTTTATAGTCTTATACTCGTATCTTCAATTGTATCTTCTATTTTGTCCTTAAAATCAAGTTCTTATTTTACTTCTATTAGTAATAAAGCCGTTCCCAGTTATTGGTGGTGAGATTTTAGTGTAATTGGATCTAAAATCCACATAACTTCAATACTTTTACTTTGGAAAGTGTTATGTTACCCTTGGGATCAATCATTAGAATTTAGTTACACGCAATTATATACTCGTGTGTAAATTTCCCTTAATTTTTGGGATTCGAATATGTGACGTCAATATTTAACCTTTGCTAAATAGTGGCAATCACAATCATATTGTCTTTTGTACTAATTGTTTTATTAGTCACTAACAGTAAAACGTATAATGGGGTAGTTTTTTTTTTGGTACAAAAAATATGAGTTTTTACAAACAGTTTTATTTTAATATCGAGAGTTATTATTAGGGATGCGATTTCCATGCAAATGCATGTTTTTTATCGATAGTCTAAGAACGATGTCGACCAATTATGTTTCCAAATCATTAAATTTGCGTTAAAACGGCATCGATTTCTTTTTGCATATATTAGTGAGAATGCATATTTTTGCATATATAGGTTTTAAACGAATATTTTTGCATATTTTTACAGTTTTGAGGGATTATAAAAAAGTTCTTTACAAAAATTTTAAGTACAAAATTTTAAGTACACAAAAAAACTTTCCAAAAAAATTTTAGACAATAAATAAATTCTTTTGGAACTTTGCTCAAAATACAATAGCGGTATTCACACCGAACTTGTTAATTTGTTACTCGGTAGTTTGTTAATTTGTTAAAGTTACCAACTGTGAACGACCCCTTTTTAAAACTTTGTTAGTCTGGTAACTTTCATAGTAAAACAACTGATTTATTGTTCTGACACAATTTATTATTCTGGAAAAAATAAAACATGCCACGAGAAAGTGTAAAAAAAAAGTTACCAACTAACAACTATTTTATCAGGGGTGCCGTGTCGTTAATTTGTTAAATGTTAATCCGGTAGCGCGTTAAATATACAAAAACAAAATGCGTGTAAAAAAGTAACTATTAACGACTAACAAACTAACAAGCTCGGTGTGAATACCGCTAATATTTTTTATTTTAAACCGATGCAGTAACTTACATGGTTAAGGCTTCCAATGGGATTAAAATATTTTATCCAAAACGGTTACAAGCTACTTGCTTAGCACATGGGTTATACCGCGTAACAGAAATTTTAGAAGTTAATTCGATAATATTGCAATTTTTTAATGAAATGTATCCCTTGATTCCCCTTCCACCGCAGCAAGTAAATGGGAGCCTGGCTAGATGCTTCAGAATTCTATTCAAAAAACTTCAAGTAATTTGAGAATGGTAGAAGATCTTGTTGATGTCGATGATTGTGCAATTAAAAAAGTAAAAGATATATTTAATTAAGATAACAGCAGAAGTCAATTAGT
This sequence comes from Pollenia amentaria, assembly GCA_943735925.1. NCBI lineage: Eukaryota > Metazoa > Arthropoda > Insecta > Diptera > Polleniidae > Pollenia > Pollenia amentaria. The sequence goes on along the minus strand of OX031007.1, from coordinate 175,749,459 downwards.
ATTGTATTTTCCAATAACGGATATATTGGTAAACAATAACTAAGTAATTAGGAGGGATTTAGTTCACTTCAAATTAATTGATATTGCAGAAAGTAAAATTTACAATGTGGAAGAAAGAATAGCATAATAGAATAGAATAAATAAAATAGAATAGAATAAAAAAAATCCAAAACGTTTTGCAAAAAAAAAAAAAAAAATAATTAGGGATTTAAAAAAATAAAATGAATTTCAAATATTTTTGATCTGATTTAGAATCAAAGTGGGATCTGAAAATAAATATCTTCAAAATGCATGGGTTTTCCTTTTAGTTTTCCTTTTATAAAACAGTAATTATTTATTTAAACAATCAAAAATTAGTTATTTTAGTTTTTTTTAAAGATATTTGAATAACAATTAAAAAACGATTTTATATGGAAATTTTCTTAGTTTTTGGTGCATATTTTTTTAATGCATATTTTGGATTTTTTAGTGCATATTTTAAGCGCATATTTTCGATTTTTTACTGCATGAAAATCTCATCCCTAGTTATTATTCAAATAGTGCTATCAGCAAAATCACAATTTTACAGGTGAGCGAAAATAATGATTTTTTCTATAACTCTAAGAGTATTAACTAAACTTTGTTTTACAATGTTATTCAAAATAAACGTCTTAATCATACATATATTAATTTTTTTTTTAATTCCTGATATTCACGCTTATATGTCTGATAGCGCTATTTACAAATTAAAATTTTATCGATTTGAACATTGAAATAAGCAGATAGCACTATTTGAACAAAAATAAAATGAGCTGTTTTGAATACTATTTGAGACTTTTATTTAAGTAACACGAACTTTTATGAAAATAATTAGTTTTTTTTTTTAACAAAACAATATTTAATGAAAAAGTAAAATATTAAGAAACGCGTAATCATATTAACATAACTCGAAATTATGTTTATTAATTTTACATTAATCTATATTCGAAAGCCATAAAAAATTAATTTTTATTCGCATGTTTTAAATTATCATAAAAAGAATGATATTCTTGCGGAATAACAGGCATCAATGCTTGTAAGTGCTTTCATTGCTAAGTTGAATAGGAAGTGGGCCAGATTGTAAGGGATTCGTTTCTATATGGCCGGTGTAAGTTTTAATTGTAGTCAGAAGGTTATTGTATTCGTCATCAAAACTAACGTTATACCTAATGTCACCACTTGGTAGATATAGGAGAGATTTTATTTGTGATACGGTGGGATCACTTTTTTAGCGACCAGGTCTACTGGATGTGAAACGAATAAGTTTTTTGTTGGTATATTCTTTAAAGAAATCATAATTCAGATATAGACTATCAAAAGGCATTTTAACAATTTTATGATCAATTTTGATTTTCTTTCTGATAACTTTTGTTAATTTAACATAATCCTTAGGCAAATAAATTGTCTGATTTTTCAGCTTTATCTTAATCTTAGCGTGTGCACTGTCGCTCTCCATTTGATTGTTCCCCTTCTCTAAGTTCTTCTGCTCAATTTTCTTATTATTTTCTATAGAAAAAACGGAGAGAGCATTCGATAAATAGTGGTTACGATTTTGATAGACACAACCATCGGAATATATTATAATTGGTAACGTATCTGACAAACAACGGATTTTTAAATAATGTATAAACGGCGATGCGGACAGATTCCCATTACTATAATTCCACCAGTAATATGAACATTGATGGGTTTCGAGTTTATAAATTGTAAAGTTGTGTACTTGAAGGCGCTGTTTATAGTAAATAGCTGATGCGTTTATATCGGGACATAGTTTTACTGCTTGTGCATGGTAAATACATGACATACATAAATATAAATAAATATATAAATAAAAATTTATACTATTGACAAAAACTCATCCAGAAATTTTTTGCAGTTTTTTTTTGCAAAATGTCTTCAACGAATTTTAATAATGTTTAGTTTTTGATATGAAAACACAATTCCCAACTTTTTGATGTGTAATATGTCTACTTTGTAATAACAATTCTTATCAGTTTATTATATACAGTAATATTTTTTATGTAGATAGCACTTTTTTTACAAAAAAAAAAAAACATGTGTGTTAGATACAGGGCTGTGGAGTCGTCCGAAAAAAGTACAACTCCGACTCCGACTCCAAACGCTGAAATTTCTTAAGTGCAACCCCGACACCGACTCCGACTCACGACTCCGACTCCTACTCTAACCGTGATGCGAAATGAATGAGACGTAAAATTATTTCTCTTTTGTGTAGAAACATCTTTATTAAACGAATTATGGGAATCTCCCCGTAATGTGCATAAGAAAAACATGAGTGTTATGGTAGGAATTAAAGGCAGGCCGATAAAGATGTTTCTACACAAAAGAGAAATAATTTTACGTCACAATTTTTCTAATACATACTAGGATTTATGCGCTATAGCAACACTTATTCTGTACAATGTTGAAAATATTTCAGCATTGATGGTTAAAAAATTATGATATTAAAATTATTGCCAATTCCTGTCATTAACATTTTTTAGCATGAGTAAATTATTTAAAAAATCACACATCTTTTTCAACTAGATCAATAACTGAGTATAAGTTTTGCTAATGTAATTTAGACTTTTTCCCGCACGTATAAAAAATATACCTAAATATACTTAAATAGAAAAGTACTTGAATCAACTATTTCTCATAAAATAAATTAAAATCTTCTTATTCATATTGATCTGCAAAATATTGCATCGCCAATTTCGAAGAATTTTGAGAAGAATATTGGAATATATTAGAATTTTTTTTTAATTTTTTATGCCGAAAAATTTTGGAGTCGGAGTCGCGCGTTTTTTTGGGTACTGCGACTCCGACTCCGATTCCGGTACAAAAACCTCAACTCCGACTCTTCAACTCCGACAATACAATAGATAGCACAATACAATATTTATGAAAAAAAACCTTTCTGGAAAATTTTTTTTTTTCAAATTTAAATGACAGATGCCCCTTCAGTCGGTGAATTAATTTATACAAAAAACACATTTTCGAAAAATTGTTTAGAATCTTTTAGCTTCAATCATACAAAACGTTTCCATACATCGTAATCAAAATCTTTTTTATCAAAACAATTAAATCATTTATTTCGAAAAGCGCTCAGGTAAAAATTTTTGGAAATTGAGCTTTTTGTTGTTTTTGAAGGTACGCATATAGACCGATATACTGTGAGAATGAAGTGTTTATATATCCATTATCCTGGGTGCCCAGGTATGCTATCGTTTCGTGTAAATTTTTGTGGATGCAATACAGAATCAATAAAAAAAGTCAATTTTTAACTTTTGGTTAGTTAGGGCCATTTGCGTTTTAGGTATCGATGTGTAGGTTTATTCTGGCTTCTTGAGTAATTTTAAGTCGATTTAGTCGTGTCCGCCTGTTAAAAATACAATTACTTTCGAAAGGCTTAACAGAAATGATAAATTTTGGTGCCAAATTGTATTGGGTTATACTAGGCAGCTTAGGAGTGAAATTAGGGATGTAACGATACGCCTTTTTGCCGATACGATACCGATACCGATACTCAAAAAGAAATATCGCCGATACCGATACGAATATAAAATTTTAATTCAAGGTAAAATTGACAAAACTCAAGTAGAATAATTGTTTCATTATGCAAAACTATAGTGTAAGAGATTGTTAATATTAAAATTGAGATTAATTTGAATTTATGGTAATATTAACAAAAACTAAATATTGTTTTTATAGAAAAGAACAAAGTTTGTGTTCAAATAGAATGGAGTCTATAACTTCTGGCAAAAATCCTTAAGCCCATAATTTAAACGTCGGCAGTAACTTCAATTATTGTTTTAATTTTTTATTTTCTGTTTTCCATTGGGAAAATAAGTGTCTACCCCCTTATGGAAAAAAGTTAAAGTTCACATTCGTTTATAAACACATAAAGCCGAGCAAAAGTGAATGGGATTAATGTGTTGGTTGGTTGCCTAGCTGGTAGTGAGCCAGCCTATCAGTACTGAGGTTGCGGGTTCGATTCCCGCCAGAGACTCTGGTCTCATGCAGACAAGCAAAAAGCCTCGCGGGATTAGCGTAGGAATAATAAAAAATAAATAAATAAATAGCGGTGAAAAACAGATGTCTTTTTAAAATAAATTTCGAAAATAGCTCATCTCTATATTTGTTTAAAATATTTATTATATGTGTTTTAGTAAGCAATCAAAAATCCTTGCATTCAAAGGCATGTTTTGACTATAGGGTCAATTTATTTATAAAAAACTATTTTTGATTTTGCCATTATTAAAAAATCTGAATAGTGAACACGATTTCAGGAGAAAAATATAAATTAATACAAATGTTTTTAACTTCATTTTGATAATGAGTGAATCCAGTTGCTCAGATGATAATTATAGCCATATGGCCGAATTCCAAAATTTTTATGAAGACATTCTTTAATGACCAACCGACATGTTTTTTCACAGGCAGATGGAAAAGATTTATAATTCGTATGTTTATCTTGATGAAATATTTTCTTTTTTAATATCTTAGATATGTATGTGTTTTTTAGTCTTGATAAACAGATCGAAATGTACCGTAATGTTCATATTGTTCTTTTTTATTAAAAGGCTTTCGTTAAAAATGTTGTTTACTCTGATTAAAATTTTCGATTTCATAAATAAATTTTCAATGGGATAAAAGTACTGTAGTTATAAAATATACGTGAAACTGAAAGCCGTTGACAGCTAACACTAATTTAAAAGGAAGATCACTGAAGAACACCTTCCTTTCTATGAAAAAATATTTTCTAAACACGTAACTTTTGTATAACAGAACAAAAATATGTTATAATACCACAAAATTTTAAAAATTTGTTACATCGGTAATATACAGTGAGCCATTGGAAGGCCAATGAATTGATCAATGAATGTGTCATCCATGCAATCACCTTCCTTGGCCAGCTCATCTGCTATCTGGTTTCCCGGGCAGTCTGAGTGCCCTGGTATCCATATAAGCGTTAACTCTGAATGTTCAGCAATCTCATTCAAAGACATCCGGCATTCCACAGTTAACCTAGATGTCGTATAGACACCAGCAAGACAAGCAATGGCAGCCTTGCTATCAGAAAATATACGTATATCTCCCGATACGCGATAATACTTTAGCCAGTTGGCTGCCCACTTTATAGCCGAGATTTCCGCCTGCAGGACACTACATCCATCCGGCAGACGAAAGGAAACTTTTACGCCCAGTTCCTCTATGTAGAAACCTCCGCCAACTCTTTCTCCCTTCCTTGAACCATCAGTGTATACCCTCAGGGCTGGTTCATGGAAGGTGCCCATGATCGAGAGCGCACTTTCGTGCGCTATATGTCACGTACCTCGCACCAAAGAAAGGCTCCGGGGTCGAACAGCCTAGAATTGTGAAATATTATAATAGGAGCAGTGGATCGTTCTGATCAGAACACTAGCTTATACCGCACGGCTATAAGAGGAAAAAAATGGTATTTTCCCATCAAAGCACACTGTGTGGATATGGTGGTACATAATGCCTGGCAGATTCAGAAGCATAATGGGGGAATTGTGAATCAATTGCCTTTTAGGAGAAATATCGCTAGTACTCTACTTGTTCAAAATAAAAATGTTCCGGTTCACCAAAGGGGTCATCCATCGCTAAGCCTAAATAATGAATTGTGTTACGATCGATTGGACCATTGGGTAATTTCACAGGAAAAACAAACAAGATGTCGAGCCTGTCATCAAAAAAACCTTAGCTAGATGCCGAAAATGTGACATAGGGTTACATGTAAAATGTTTTGTGTCGTATCACACCCAATAAGTCATGTGCCCAATGTCCTAAATATAGGACGGCTTCAAAAATCACTTTTTATCAATAAATCTTTAAAAACTGTTTTTATTTGCTTCCAAAATAATATCAAAGTGCAATTAAACAACAACATAGATATCAAAGTACTTTTGAAATGATCATGCTCAAGCAATGGACAAATCTGGGATATGCAGATCCGATATAAGCTTACAAACATCAAAATTTAATTTTGGGGCATAATTGATCGTAGATCCCACATAACGCATCCTGGGATATTCTAGCTATCGGTAGAGGGTCTTAAAGATTCGGCACAGCCGATTAACGAACTTTTACTTGCTTTATTTAAAACTTTAATTAATTACTTATTATTATTTTCAGTCTTTTGTTTAAAATTAAGCTCTGAAAATTTTAGTTGTTTAAATATATTAAAAACAACTTAATCAATATAATCTTAGGCCTTTGATAATTCCAAAACATTTAAAAAAGTTAAAATATTCCATAAATTAATTTCAAAAGGCAACCTTTACTTAACACCCACAGGTTTTTTTCAAGAATTTTTTTTTTAACAACTTCATGCTAATTGCACTCAAGCAGAACAAATTTATTAATTACAAAATCATGTTTGAATTTCAATAAAATCTAACAAAAAAAAAATAAAATGTTAAATTGATTGTTCATTATAAAAATAAAACCCATAGAAAAAGAAAATAAATATATTAATGATAACATAATTAAATTAATTTTAAATTCAACAAACGACACTTTTCACTATAAGAATATTTTCTTTTTTCGTTTGTTGCTTAAAAAGCTCAATCTCTTTTAAAATACCGTCAAGAGCCGTAAAAGTACATCAATTTGATTCGACATGCTGTGTAACTCATTAGGTGATTTTCATTTCAAATCATTTGAGTGTGTAAACAATGAGCCAGAAAAACAAGCGAACAGGCAAGTGAACACATGTGGCAACAACTCTCAAACATAACCAAGAGTAAAAGCGACTATATATTCCTATATGGCACATAGGAATATATAAAAAAAGTTTGGTGTAGTGAATAGTTACCCTGGCTGCCTGCAGCTTAAGGTATAAGTTCCTATTAAGTGAATCACAGCACACACACATTAATTTATGCCGATTCATGTTAAATCAATTAGTAATCAAGTCAAGAATAGAAAATTAAATCATAAGACAATCAATACTTGACATGTACAAAAACCAAGAAAAATACACATAGAGAAGACAATAAAGACGATTTAAAGAATAAAGACTTCTGGCATAAAATGCAAGTTGTTAAAGTAATAGAAAAGAAGTTAAGCGGTCGAACAAAAGATTTGTGTTCTTTTTGGGGTTTCTTACATGAGGTCTTTGGTTTTCACATTTTTGTTATAAAAGGAGTGTTTTACATTGATTATTCTTAGTTTGTAGATTTACGATCACCTTTCTAATACGGTATATTTTGTTACAAATTTAAATATACAATTTTTTTTTGTAATGAATTGTTCTCTACCGCAAGTTAATTTTACATTTAGTACTTTCAAAAGTTTGCAAAAAGTTTCTTAATTATTTCAGTTATTAAAATATCTGTTGCACTATTGCACTATTGAACGTGTAAATCGAAAAAAGTACCCAAATACAAATAAATTAAAAATTTTGTTTTGAAAATGCATTTATTTTAAAGTTAATTAAATTCGGTTTGTCTGCCGACACAGGCAGCAATAATTTCAGTATATTTTTCGCGATATTCTTTAATTTTAATTTTAGATTATGTTAGAAATGTCTTTGTTTTAATTTTTCAACCCAACCCTGACTTGCCGAAATTATGTTTTTTTGCAGTTGCTGATGTAGATAGTAGCTGATTAAAGTTTTTCATAAATCCTCACTGCTTTAATTGTAATTCGTAACAATTGGGATTCGCTTTTATTTATGACTTAATGTCACTTGTGTCCAGCGTTGCCATACTTTTTTTTCAAAAATCTTTTAATTTATGAAAAAAAAAAATTTTTTAGACAAAAAAAAACTTTTTATACAAATCGTTAAAAAAAATCACCAGAACTGCAAGTGTTTAGTTCTATTTATTAAAAAACATTACATTCTGTCTCAGATACTTGAACGAATAATGCACAACCAACTAAGTATGTTTTTGAATTATAATAACCTGCTCACTAGCAGGCAATCGGGTTTTCGTCCCTTTCACAGCTGCGTGTCTGCTTTAATTGATGTAACCGAAAACATAAGGTCAAAAATTGACAACGGTGAAGTTGCTTTTCTAATCTTGCTAGATCATTCGAAAGCGTTCGACACAGTAAATACCGAAATTCTCACTTCTAAATTAAAAAATTGTCTCAATATTTCATCAGCAGCTACCAAATTAGTATCGTCATATTTAACCGATAGGTCACAGTCAGTTTTTTATGGAAGTATAATCTCGAGTAGTATCGTCTTAACAAGAGGTGTACCCCAAGGCTCTATTCTAGGGCCTCTGTTGTATTCTGTTTATGCAAACGACCTACTAGATCAATTGGAATATTGTAATGTACAGATGTATGCTGATGATGTACAACTTTACATTAGCTGCAAAACCTCCGAAATTGATGACTGCGTTCGGAAAATTAATAGGGACTTAAGGAATATTCATGACAAGAAATAAATTTATACAAACACGCTCATATGCATATCAGCATAATGAAAAATGTTATTTTACTTGCATCGAAATTTCATGAATAAAATCAAAGCTTTATCAATATGTACCAAATTTAGTTTTGATGAAACAACTTTTGGGCGTTTTTTATTGTTTTTGACTCAAGTTTAAAGCGTTGCTTATATGAGAATTTTTTTTAATGGAATTTATTTCAATTATATTATGCATATTGTGAAGCATAAATGCGGGATACGCAAATGCTCTTACATGGAACAAAATGCCTAATGTAATAGGTGTGCAAATAAGCGATTGATATTATATTAATTTTTTTTATTAAATTTTTTTGCTTCTTTTTATATTTAATGCTAGTGAGTGGTACCATACGAATATACAAGTTTGGAAATAAACGTTAATTTTAAATAAAAGCTTGATGTTTAGAAGCTTCATAATTCTAATATGAAATAATTATATTTGATATTTGTGCAGGATATATTTTCTGAAAAAGTAAATTTTGCTTAAAATATTAGAAATAACAAATCGTGTAAATTGAGGTAATTTTTACATCCCTCGATGTAAACGAAAACCAAAAAATCGTTTAAAGGTGAAATCGTGTAAAAAAGTATCCTATAAATCGAGGTATAGGTGTGCTTAAAATAGTACCCAGTAGAATTGCGAAAAACACCGTGTTGAAGATATTCAGATATGCCTTCAGTCTGGCTGACTATATGACCTATTGACTTATACTCAAGGACCCAAATTACCTTAAGTAATAATAAGATATATACAAGTATAATATTTTTAGCTGAATTAATTCGGAAAAGAGAAGACTGAACCACTAAGTTTTAAAAATTAATTTTACACACAGTACTTTTACATTAAATTCGGAACTTTTTAAAATTTAGAATACACCAATTGAAATTGAGAATTTTTCGTGAAAGAGGCTGCCTTCATTAATTGCAACAATGGCACCTATTCCCAAACGCATCTGTGCAACTTTTGAAAAAGAATTCCAAAAGTCATGCCTTTCGCAGCTGATTGTCAACCAAACGCAACCAGATAATTATTTAAATTGACGATGCTTTTGCAAAGTTTAAAATGACAATGCTTGATTTAAACACAGATTAAACATTGCAAGTCAGCCGTTTAGGAAGGCATTCTCAGCCAGAATGATTTTTTGAGATTTTCATTTTATATTTGGAATATATCAATTTCAGAAAGTAATATTTGAAAGTGCGCGACTGTTAATAACCTGAAACCAGAAAAACTAGAATTTAATCCACTTCTTCGTTGCGTCTCCTTTTCTTTCGTGGACATATTTATAGGCCAAAGTTTATGTTTCTAGGTTTTACCAAAAAAGTACCAAAAGATGAGATGAAACTTATATGTTCTCATTCACTCAGGACCCTACACCTTTAATTTTATATTTATTAATTCAATATTATAGAAAATTCAAAAATTACCACATGTAGAACGGAAAAGTAAAAGAATGCAATTTTTACTTTCCCATAGAAGTATAAAAATTTCAGTATTTGAGTGGGTGTACATAATTTAATACGTAAAAACACAGAAAAATAAACTCGTACTAAATTTAAGTTTTTTCTACTTAATTTTAGTATGAGTCGTTCTTAAAAATTTAACTACGAATAACACTGAAAAGTACTTAAAGCAATCCAAAATGGGGTGGCTTTCAATAACCAATGTTTTGTAGGGTGTGTTTGTAATAGCTTGTTGTAGAAACAATAACAACACTTCAAAAAAGGTTAAAAACAACTTGCTTGTTTGGTTTACAAGCAAAAACGACACTTCAAGAAGAAAATCATAAATTATTTTTATGTTTAAAAAGTAAAAAAAAAAAAACGCAAAAATTCCCAAACGCTATTTGTTACGATTATTTTGGTAAATATATCAAATTTTAAAAGTATACATATAACGAAAACCATATCGGGCGTGCTGCTGGTGTCTTTTAATTGAGAGTTGTTCTGTAATGGCGAAATACAACAAAAGTGAAACAAACATGTGTGTAAAAGGGTAAGTAAATAATAATATTCTCTTTCTCTCTCTTTCCCTCTGGTTCTCTGGAGTGTTTAGGTTAAAATGAAACTGACTCTCAGATTATTAAAAGTAAGAATTCGGAAATTAAACCAACTAAGAAAATTTTTAACAAAGCACAGTTTAAGATTATCTTTCATCTCAGTACTACCTAAGTCCAGCCCGTTTACAAGGAACTTGAATAATCCACACTTGAATGATGCACTCAGTACTTGATTACGGAAATCCGTACTTACCGTACTATTGACCTTCACTATTTTCTGGGGTATTCATTTAATCGGGCTTTTGCTTTAATCGGTTAATCGCTCGATTAATTAACCGAGGTCTTGGTTTAATCGGTTAATTGTGTTATCGCTGGGTTAACCGATTAATAAAGTTTTTTTTTTTATAAACTAAGTAATTCCAATGAAGAAAAATGTTTAATTAATTATTATTTGGAGTTATTTTTAGTAAAAAAAAAAACGAATAGCATAGCAAACATAACAATTCAAACAAAACAATTATTGAACTAAAACAAGCAAACAAAAAAAAATAATTCATAAATATGTAATACATATTTTTTAATGAATATATACATATTATGGATTAATTAAATTCAATAGTTTACGGAGATCTTATAAAATAATTTTTTAGAAAAATAATTTGGTTTAAATGTTTAAGATTTAAGCGATTATTTTCTTTAGTTTTGATTAAACTTGACTTTGAACAAATTCTTTCATTTATCGTAGATGTTGAAGAAATCGAAAGCAACCCATACTACTGAATATCTAATTTCTCATTTCTTTTTCTGGATTTGTATCAGCATATAAAATCTTCCATTATGTCATTAGAGTCCTGTCTTAATTTTTGAAATTTTTAACACTTCTAATTGTTTCGGTTAATTTTGTTTAAAGATTGATATGAGAAGACACAAATAACTAAACACATACATATAAAAAGTACGTGAAACATAAAGCTGTGATAGCAAACACTTATTTTAAAATGAGATCACTGAACACCTTCTTTGTTTGTATGAAAAATATTTACTAAACACATACCTTTGGTATATGAAACGAAACAAATATTTAAAAACACAAAAAGATGTGTTATACATGCCTTTTCTGAAAATCATGTGTTTTTAAAATCACAGAAAAAATAATTAAATTTCTCCAATCACCAAATTTGTTCTAAATTCATAATATCAAGCAAACAATTTGTTGATTTTGCACCTATTACCAAAATCATTATATTGATTACTAAAAATTTTAAAATTTTGAAAAAATATTTTCAATAAATGATATTTTTAATTTTAATTAAAAAAGTGATCAAAAAACTTTGCCATTTCAAACAATGTGCTAATTTATTTAAATAAATATTGACAACTCCCAACAACAATTGTACATGCTTAAATTATTTTATTTTAAACGAAAAAAGTCAATTAAGATTTTTTGTTATTTAATTAAAATTTTAATTGAAAATTTATTTCAAAACAACTAAAATGTTAATTAAATCAAAATTAAATTTATAATTTTCTTTCAATAAAAAAAATAATTGATTCAATTATCACATTAATTAATTTTAAATACTTTTTAAACCATTTTTTTTTTATTGATAAAACACTTTTTTCTGTGATCACACCGTTTTTGTGTTTCTCAGTATGCTCTCGGCAATTGAAAATTGAAAACGGAACACCACATTATCTCAGGTTTGATTTTAAAAGGCACATATGATTCGAAATCACGTGATTTGAATTAAAGTGTTTTTCAGAATAGGCCTGATAATACTACAAAAACTAAAAAATTTCGCTACATCGGTTAATGAAGTGAAATTAACCAAATGCTTTAGCTTGATTTAAGTGCTGGTGTATTGATTTTTCTCTTCAGTAAATGTTTTGTAAAAATGCAGCTAAAATAAATACGATCTTCACCTCTTAAATTACGAATGTAAAATAATTTTTATTTACATGCTTATTGGTTTAAAAGATAAAGAAAAAGGTTCCAAAGTACAGGTTTTTTTCAGTTTACTCCCCAAAAGGGCCGAATTTCAAAAAAATATTAGACACCTGTATACTTATTTTATTTAATGAACAACGAAAAGTATTTATTTTTTGTATCTCTTTTGGCTTAGGATATATGAGGTTAGCAAATTAACACTTTACCTTTTTTACCTCCTAAACATTCGAATTTCCAAAATTCCCGTCTTAGTGGCTCAATTTGGCGAGAGACCAACCTCCGGTCCAAATCTCAATTTTAAGCTTCAGGCATTTAGGCTGTGCGTTACTGAATCAGTCAGTCAGTCCGTTAAATTAAAATATTACATATGTTTATACAAAGAATGTCCTAAATTATGTTCGTACATTTAAAAAATTATTTTCAGTTTTTGGATACAGTAGTGTACATAAAATTACACTCTTATACCTTTAACATTCCCACTTAAGTAGTACTCCTTACAAATCACCACTCATATAAATGTTTCTATTACCATTCTATTCTTAAAGACACGAACATGATTTGCTAGTATCTTATGGATTTTTTTCTACAACATTTTTGTACATAAATAGTTCTGAAAAATTCCTGGAAATCCATTAAAATCAATAGAATTTATATTAACTACAAAAAAAAAAACGAAACGAAATAGTTAAAGCAGAGAACACACTTAGAATTTTAACGATACAAGCAGGCATGTTTGTTACCAAAAGTCTTTATGCTGAATGAATGCCTGATTGCTCTTTCTTAGTTTTTATAAAAATGTTGAATCTCTCTAACAGCGCACTACTCACTCATTAGACTTAAAGACTCGTATGCAAATGTCATGTTTTCTTTGGTTGTGGTGGCAACATGTTCAGAATTTTTCATTTGTATTTACACACATTCACCCATTTTAAGAATGAGTAATAACGACAAGGGCCGCTGTCTTTTTTGAAATCATGTTCATATTAAAAATGGGTCATAGAAATAATTTGTTTTGCTTATGCAATCACACCCGTCCAGGTTGGTTATCAATTATTAGAAATAAGTTTTAAGGTAATTTTGTCATACAATTTTTAATTATTATATTTTGTTATCACATATTTAACAACTACTGGTTTTATTTGGAAAATTAAAATGCTTCTGTGTAGACATAAATATTTAAATATTTACACTCAAAAAATAACAAAAAAATATTTAAAACAATTATCACAAGCTGTGTATTTTAAGGTAAGGGTTTACCTCCGTAAAAAAATATGTTTGATTAATAAAAGTCTTATTAAACAAATTTTCATAGAAAATTCGTTTCATAACCCTGCTTTAAAACTAAAATATTTTTTAATGAATATGGGGGTTAATTTATTTCTAAATTACCAATTTCTCAAAATTACCAACAATTTTCTTGTGAGTGTTTCCTAAACACAGCTTACCTGCCCACTTTACCTGGCTTTGTAATGTTAGTAAATATTCAGTTAATGTTGCCAGTTTTTTTCTTTTTTTTTTTGTACTCGTTATTTCCGCGTAGGTTGACATTTATTTAGATTTATGCTTTGCAGTGTCCCAGATTCCGTTCCTAAGCGCGCAGTAAAATTCTACAATAATTGAGTAAAGAAGACCTGTTGTCACGTTTAATGTTTAAGTAGTCATATTTCTAAAAACAAATTTTAAATGCATAATGTAAAGTGAATAAAATATGCCAAACAACTTTTTAAATAAAAAAAAAAATCAAAAATTGCTTTACAATAATGTTGAGCTAAGAAAGATTTAAATAAGTTACTTATTCTAATAACATCTTTTAGCAAAATCAAAAACTTTTGAAATGGTTTATAAAGTCCAAAAACACGTGATACTAAAGGTTCTGTACATTTGTGCTAAATATTAGGATTTTAAATTTTTTGAGCTGTACTGGCAAGTTGCTTTATTAAGCAATTATTTTTTTTTAATTTTGTTTTTTCTTTTAACCCTACCAACTACAATTTAAGTCGGAAAAAATACCAGCCAATTGTAGGGGAATGTAAGAAAAGATAAACTCACTGTTTATTGTTGTTTCTTTGTTCAAGCTTTGATATTGTTATAAGTACGACCTGAGATTTTAAAATTATTATTCGCTTTAAAGTCTTATTTGTTTAATATTTTTAGCTTTTCTAAATTCTTTGGAAAAAGTTTCCTGGCGATCTGGCTTAAGAAACCAGTGAAATGCGCATAGAAACTAGCCTTCCCTCAACAATTAAATTCAGTGTTTTTCTCAAAAATAAAAATTGGGAATTTAGTACGTCATAGAGAAATCTAATTAATAATAAATTTTGTATTTCCAGAAATAATATTTGACTTTTTATGTTTGTAGTACAGTGTGGGCCAAAAGTCATCGTGGGGTTCAAACATTTAATAACTTTTTCTTTTATATATTTTTTTATATAAAATGAAAGGTTTTTGCACTCTGTATCAGTGCTGTCATATCGTAAGATTTATCTTTTTTTCAGTGTTGCCACTTTGTGTGGGTAATTTCTTTGAGGTGTAGATTAGGTCTTATTTGAAATCACAGAAAAAAGTGTTTTATCAATAAAAAAAAATGGTTGAAAAAGTATTTAAATTTAACAAATGTGATAATTGAATCAATTTTTTTTTGTTGAAAGAAAATTAAAAATTTAATTAACATGTTTGTTGTTTTGAATAAATTTTCAATTAAAATTTTAATTATATAACAAAAAATCTTAATTGACTTTTATCGTTTAAAATAAAATAATTTAAACATGTACAATTGTTGTTGGGAGTTGCAAGATTTATTTAAATAAATTAACACATTGTTTGAAATGGCAAAGTTTTTTGATCCTTTTTTTAATTAAAATTAAAAATATCATTTATTGAAAATATTTTTTCAAAATTTTAAAATTTTTCGTAACCAATATAATCATTTTGGTAATAGGTGCAAAATCAACAACTTGTTTGCTTGATATTATGAATTTGGAATAAATTTGGTGATTGGAGAAATTTAATAACTTTTTCTGTGATAATAAAAGGATTTGATTTTAGTGATACATTTTATACCATTTGAGATATTGTTGGTCAAAAAATTTACAGTTTATTCAACCAAAGTCACTGTTTATTTAAAACAAAAAGATTGCCATAGTTTATCAAGAAAAAATGTATAGTGATTGACGCCTAATGGACAATTAGATGTCGATAAATATGAGCGCCAAAGTGCTTAAAAACACGAAGTTTATTGGAAAAAGAAGGTATTTATACTAAAAAAAACCCCTGGAGAAATATGTATAACATGAAGTAATACATTTTGTGATTGCTTTCACATTTAAAATGCTTTAGTCGAGATATATTTAGCGCCCTTAAAATTTACAGGATTTTTTTTTTTATGAAATAAAGTATACAGAGGATGAACATTAACAGTTTGCACCTTCGCTAGACAAATGGGAGTATAACTTATATTTTAACCCCCATATTCACAAAAAAACATTTTAGGCTTATAGCAGGTTTATGAGACGAATTTACTATGAAAATTTGTTTAATAAACCTTTTATTTATGAAAAATATTTTTTATGAAAATGGGGGTTAATTTTTATTTTATTTTTATTAATTTATTTGAGGGTTTTAATGCTTTTTTCTTTAAAATATTTTGAATTACTATATGAATCTTAATAGTATTGATCTTGTTTAAGTGATAAGGGTATTATGAGTTAAGCTGATGTGTCAAACACATACAAATCTTTTTTGTAGTATACCGATCGACTTAGAACCAGTATCTGAGTCGTCCTAACTTATGGTGAGACCATGTTGACTTTTTGCGCAAAGTGCAGGTCGCAATAACATAATTTAACAACATTTGGTGCATAAGTTTTTTTTTTAAATTTTAAGAATCTTAGTTCATATAGACGAAATCACCTCAAATAGATGTAGTTACCTAAATAATATTCGGCGTTAAGAATTCCTATATTATAAGTCTTAACCTTATATCATAATTTTGTTTAAATAGGTCCATAATTGTATATGGAACCTGACAAGGGAACACTATTAAAATTTTGCCTGTAAATTAATTTTAATTTGTTCTTTTTATTAAGTTTTTTATAATGAAACGTTAATTTGATATCAGGTGTAATTTCATATAAATTGGGTAATTTTGCGTCATCTCAAGTGCAGTTTTGAATTTTGAGGGTGGTAACACTGCTTTTTTGCGATCCAAAAACGTTTTTAAGTTTTTTTTTTTTTTAAAAGTTTTTCTGAAATTTAAGTAAATAACAAAAATTTAGTTGTTATTTGTAAAAAATAATCTTCACTCAGCTTAGTTCATTTCAAAATATAAAAATTTAATACGTGATATAAAACAAATGGAAGAATTTAATTTTTATTAATATATTTTTTATATATTTTTAAGTTCATATGTATGTGTGTATAATTTTATATAATGTTTTTTAACGATTTGTGAAAAAAAAGTTTTTTTGGATAGAAAAGAAGTTTTTTTTTCAGAAATTTAAAGATTTTTTAAAAAAAATATGACAGCACTGCTCAGTATGTAATGTCACTTCAATAAGCCCCGTTTTTGCTTGGAACTAAAATAAAAACGTTTGTTGTAGTTTTTACATTGGGGCTTTTATAACAGTTAAATTTGCTTTATTTTTAAGGTGAAGGTAACAAATTAAAGGTCTATTTTCCTGCAAAAAAGTTTTGATACTAACGGCTTGGTGATGCTAACAATTTAACATTACTTTATCCTTTAAAAATATTTTCTTTTTTATTTTACATAAGACACAATATTTTAAAAATCTAAATATTGAATCATCTGTCACTTTTAATGACATCAAAATATAAAACTTAATACGTCCATTTGTGAAATAGCCGCAAAGCTTTTCTTTTCACATAAAATAAATTCCTTTCCATTTGAATTATTATTTCATAATCGTCAACGATTACAACTATTACTACTATTTCAACTACCAAGTCCTTGAATTCAACTTCATTTACAGCACATCAAATTATTCAAAAAATATATAAAACGTGCTTATCATTAGTGATGAAAAATCACTTCAACAAAACTCCATGAACAGAAGAACATGATGCAAATCATTGTCATCGTCTTCTGCATTATCTTCTTCTTCCGTATACGATACATCGAGGCAAAGCCAAAAGAAAGAAAAAGAGCGACAGGAGCAGCAAGTGCATACTTTTGCTCATGTATTCAAAGGCATCAATGTCAATATCATTTAAAGCCTTCGTTGTGCAGTTAGAGGCAGAAAAAAATCAGCATTGGCATTAAGCTTGTGCAACAGCATCATCATCGTCATACTTATTGATGATGCATCATCAGCATTGAATATTATAAATATCGACAGCTCACAGCAGTTTTTGTTAATGATCATGCTGTTGTGCTGACATTTCTGTGAAGTTGATCATCTCTCGCAAAAGATGTTACAGACACAACAACTGCAAAAACATTACGAGTCAGTCAGCCTGCAACTGCAACAATATCAACTCAAATAGACATATGAAGTCAGTTAGTTTTAGGTAAGGCATACATATCAGTCATGCCTGATGGTATTGCTTCCCATACTATACCTCACTGTCCACATTGAAAACAAATTCACAAAAGAAGCTTAGGGAAAAGTTCGTTTTTTCTGATATTGAAAGAATACATGGACTAGTCGACATAACTAAACTGATTGCTTGCATAGTTTTGTTGAGTACATACTTACTTGCAATACAATAAAGAAGATCGTTCTGCAGTTTTCTGCATACAAGAATACTCGTATATCTTCACTTATGTTGAAGATCAGTCAGCTGTCGTTTAATGTTGCACATACATTGTATCGCTTTGGTATGATGGTATCAAATTGTGCATATATGTCTTTGGTTAAAGACATAATTCATATTGAATTGTTAAAAAAATGCAAATATTATGCACATTGCCTGAATGCTGAAGATGGCAGGGGTTGCCGTGGTGAATTTTGTGGGATTATTATAAAAGTTTGGAATAGGCATCACCACAGATCACAGGGTCTGTCGATGTCCTCAAACGTCATTTTTTTGTATCTTCAAGCGATTTTTTAATCGATGGAGGACTTTAAAGTTTACACACCCAAAAAAATAATATGTTTAAATATGGTCACCTCCAACAAAACTATTTTAAAATAAAATTGTTAACATACTATGGTTATTTTAACCATATTATTGTAATCGACAACCATATTATGGTTAAATTAGTCCTCCAACAAGAAGGCACAACCATATTATGGTTGCCTCCGAACATGTTTTGGTAAATAATAACGAAAATAACATTTATAATAGCATGGTTGATTTTCAACCATAGAATGTTGCTCTTGGAAAAGAGGAAAATACTATTGTTAATTTAAAAACAAGTTATTGTCATATTTAACCATAACAAGTTTAGAGGCAACCATAATATGGTTGTAGCTTCTTGACAGATGACAAATTTAACAATACTATGGTTGACGGTGACAAAAATATGTTTAAATTAAACATAATATGTTTAAAATTTTCTTTAAAAATTGTTTTGTTGGAGGTGACCATATTTAAACATATTTTTTCTCTGCGTGCATATGAGAGTACCGTGGAGCATAACGGAAGCCTAGAAAATTTTCATCAGTGGTGGTTGGTTTTATGTATCGACCCGTTAATTTTATGTACAAACCTTAAGTTAAGCTATGTTCACATTATGTGTATTTGTCATGTGGATTGTCACTTTTCACATGTTAAATTTGTATATATCGTCTGAACACCTCCAAACAATAGCATGTGTTATTTCTCTATGTACAGTTCATATGACATTTTTGATTTAGAACGAGTTCTATTATCAAGTGACAAAGCATCTGACATCTGCTGGTTCGTAATAACAATATTGTTTGTGGCGGCAAAAAATAATTGATATTTTATTAAGTAACAGTAAATAAATAATAAAAAATTAAAAAAATACACAAATAATTAATAATTTTTATACATATAAACACTCAGCTGTTTTAAGATTTTTTCTTAGATTATGTCAAATGTACTTTAGATACCAACAATTGAACATAAAAATTATAAACCTTATGTATTGCTCATAGATGGGGATAATGCACTAATATTGCAGTTTCAACTCACAGTTAGTGATAGTGCAAGATTATTGAAAACATTTTGTTGATTTTTAGTGATGAATTTAAAATTTTCAACCTCACTTAACATGAGTGATAGTGATGGTAAAAAATTTTGCACTCAAAAAAAAAAAAATATTTTGATTTAAGAAAAAGCAATCATCAGTTTATTGTAACTTTTTTGTTCTTCACTCATTTGAGTGCAACTAAACATTTTGCACTAAATTTACCAACAAAAAACTCGTTTTTTCATGATTAAAGCCAGTCCGTTATTGACAAAATTATGCATATCATCACAAGCATCAAAAACTATGCACATATAGAATTAGGTTTATTAAGTTTTAGTAAGAGTCTGTTTATATGCAGCTTTTGCGATTGCAAGTACAAATTTTGCACTATTTGAATTGCGTGCAGATTTTATGCATTCAATCACCGTTAGTGAGAGTGACAAAATTTCCAATACCACTCAATTTTTTTAGTGCTAGTTAAAAAAAATAAAAATCATCACTAAAGCGTGCAAACTAATTTTATATACTATTAACTTGCACCAGAAATCAAATTTAAAGTATCAATTAAACGTTTAAATGACTTTATTACACGTTTAATTCCCTTGATCAAATTTTTAACTAAAACTGATTTAATTTTTTATTAATGCTTTAATTGGTGGAAAAATTTTTTCTGTGTATGCAGTGGATTATAGTTAAAGGTTATAATCAGTGACCGGTGGGAAAATTCGAAGGAGTTAAGAAAGGAGATAAGATACTGTGTTGAAATGGTAAAAGATGCATTTTTAAATATAAAAAAGTTATTACCGACCATGACATAAATCTGGGAACGAAAATACGTTTCACCAAAAGCTTACGTATGGTCTGTTCTACTATACACAGGAAAAAAATTTTCACCAACTAAAGCATTAATCAAAAATAAAATCAGTTTTATATAAAAATTTAATCAAGTGATGTAAACGTGTAATCAAGTGAATTAATCTATTTTCTATTAATTTTTACCAGTAAACAAATTTAAAGTATCAATTAAACGTTTAATTCACTTGATTATACCTTTAATTCACTTGTTTAAACTTTTAATTTACTTGATTACATTTTGAATTAAAACTGTTTTATTTTTTGTTAGTGGATGCCTTTGAAATGTGGATTTATCGTCGAATTTTAAATATACCTTGGACTCATTTCGTATCGAACGGCGAAGTTTTGATACGAATGCACCGAAGTAGATAACTATTAGCCATTATAAAAAAAAGAAAAACGGCATACTTAGGTCACATTATGAGTAACCCAAAATATAAACTACTACAAATGATAACGCGAGCAAATATTGAAGGAAGGCCAGCTAATGGAAGAAAATAAATAACACGGCTTAACAATATACAGATGTGAACTGGTGTCCATGAAGTAGACAGCCTTTTGAGTGACGCGAGAAATATGGAAGGGTTTGCCGACATCATGAAAAATTTATGAAATTATATCAATTGTTAAATGAAATATGACTAAATGTAATTGTATTGGTCGCTAACATTCGGAAATCGGATTGCCAAATAAAGAAAAAGAAGAGATTTAGAGTGTTTAAGTTGGTCATTAAAATGGAAGCTAAATCATGTCTTGGATCGATTTTTACCATTTTCAGTAGGCTTCGTTTTTTCTTCAGGAAATGCTTGAGTGCAAAAATTCTTTTAATTACAAGATTTACGAAAACACACAAACACTAGACTGACTGTTAGACTAAGATGGTGAGATCGACCCAGAAGTTGATTCCCAGTCGAGCGGTGTATCAAAAGGCTACAAATGTGTTAAAAAAACTCGCAAAATATGGTTCGTTTAAGGATATAAAAATGTTTAAAGTCTTTTTATAACTGTTTGTATTTTTTTTTCTTTTTAAATCAATTAGTTCTTTTTACCCTGTGGGTATTCTAATACTGCCACCTTTTTCATTCACGGCAACACTGGTGTTTTTCTATTTAAAAGTTGACTTTAAATGGAACCTTAGTTAAGTTATTTATTAATATTCCTCTTTATTCTTCTTTGACAAAAAGAACATAAAATATAAAAAAAAACATCAAACTAGTTCAGTCTTAGTTTGTTCATGGAAGCGATCTTGTTTATTTAGAGTATTCTTTATGCAACATGATGTTGCATAGATCTCTGTATATGTACAGAATACAGTAAATTGCGTAGGTAATGTTAAACAAGTTGTAAATGATTAATTATTTTAAATGTTCGCACAGTTGATGGACATGATGTGACCAGTTATTTTCTTTATAGTTTTTTTTGCCGTTCTTCCCATTCAAATTTCTGTTACATGGAATAATTTGAGGGAGAGCAACAACTAGATTGTTAATGTTGTCGCCTTGTATTCAAAGTTGCTGTTGTTGTTGTCTGTTACCATTTAAAATTTTAATAAATAGGGTTAATGATGTTGTTAAACACTATTGTATGAATATTTCTTCTTCATTGCAGATCGTGGTGAGTTGGCTCTATTTAGCTTGGGCTGATTTTTCATTCCTTAATAAGATTAAATTTCCAAGAGGAATACTGATTGTTTGCATTCTAGTTAAAGTGAATTCTGAAATTCCTTTAAATCATTTCCAAGTATTTACGCTTTATTAATCATCACTAATAGTTTTTACAAAGGAACTTCAAGGATGATTGATGATTTCATCTTGGTATATGAAAGCATCAAAGGATGCGATCAATCACATTTCAAAAATAACACAGATTGTGCTTAATGTTAGCAGTATAGGCAATAATTTTTCATCGCACATTTGTAATATGATCTGGGCAAGACAATCACTTAAATTTAAGTTCCAGTTCGCAAGTAAAGTTGTTTTGTGGCTTATTTTAGGAATAATGAAAGAACTTGGAATCCTGTAAGCAAAATGCCACCTATTGTACGAAATATCAATTATACACAATAGGTCACTTTATGCACAAAGAGTCACTTTTAACACAAAAGGTCAAGTTTGGCACAAAAAGTCGCTTTTTACACAAACGGACAGGTCAACTTTTTCTAAAAAAGTCAGTTATGTCGGGTGATTCATTGTGAGGTTTGATTTATAATGTAAAATAAAACACAAATATTTGAAAATGAACCTAACATTTTTTTTATCGATTAAAAGAACAATTTATGATATTTACTGTTTCTAAATGATATCATGTTAATGTTGACCACGACTACGTGTTTGTGGTGGTCCTTTCGGAAGGTCCAATTTTGGGCAACTCGTTCGAGCATACCCAGTAAAAAATGTGCTTCAAAAGGAGCAGGTTTTATGTATAAATTCATAGCTCAAATCGCTTCAAACCTGCTGATGGGATGCCTGATTTTTGTATGGGGTGTTCCAGGTTTAGAGGACTATTTTCTGCTGACAATAAGCGCTTCCTTTAACATAATAAAACATGCAAATAAAGCACTCCTAAAGTGCTTGTTCAAGGGCTAACTATATTAACATATTCGTAACTTTTTTGCTTTTACTGGTTTAAATGCCTTTTTCATATGATTTACACAGAAAAAATTATTAAATTTCTCCAATCACCAAATTTATTCCAAATTCATAATATCAAGCAAACAAGTTGTTAATTTTGCATCTATTACCAAAATGATTATATTGATTACTAAAAATATTAAAATTTTGAAAAAATATATTCAATAAATGATATTTTTAATTTTAATTAAAAAAGTGATCAAAAAACTTTGCCATTTCAAACAATGTGTTAATTTATTTAAAAAAATATTGACAATTCCCAGCAACAATTCTACAGGTTTAAATTATTTTATTTTAAACGAAAAAAGTCAATTAAAATTGTTTGTTATTTAATTAAAATTTTAATGGAAATTTTATTTCAAAACAAATAAAATGTTAATTAAAAAAAATAAAATTTTTAATTTTCCTTCAACTAAAAAAATAATTGATTCAATTATCACATTAATTAAATTTAATTACTTTTCAAACCATTTTTTTAATTGATAAAACACATTTTTCTGTGTATAAAAATGCTTGAAAATTTTTTTTTTTTTTCTTTAAAACCTTCTTCGTTGTCAGCACTAAAATAGCAGCTTTTTTTCTATATTTTATTCGTTATCTTTTATTGAAGCGCTCGATTATGCGCTTTTTCTCTTAAGTGCTTCAAAAAACACAAATTTTTTTACTGGGTAGTGACTGGTATCTCGCGAATAACACAAGTAATGTTGGCGTCCCAAGCGTCAATCGTACCTGGCTTATTCCTGAAAACTTTAGACTTAACATACACAGAAAAAATTAAAAATTGTCTATAATCACCAAATTCATTTGTTGATTTTGCACCTATTACCAAAATGATTACATCGATTACTAAAAATCTTAAAATCAAAAATTGTGAATATTTTTTTTCAATAAATCATATTTTTAATTTTAATTAAAAAAATGATAAAAAAAATGTTGCCGTTTCAAACAATGTGTTAATTGATTTCATTAAAAATAGATCAGGTTTTTATCATTCCCAACAATAATTTTACAAGTTAATATCTTTTATTTCAAACGAAAAAATTCAATTAAGATTTTTTGTTATTTAATTAATATCAAATCAAAATAAATCAAAATAAAATTTTTAATTTTCATTCAAATAAAAAAATAATTGATTCTAGTGTCACATTGATTAATTTGAAATACTTTTTTAAATATTTTTTTTTAATTGATAAAAAACTACTGATCATTTTTCCTGTGTATCCCCAGAGAAATTAGTCCAAAGTGTGATATCGCACGATCAAGGTGTACACTTTACCGTAGCAAAACGTAAAATTAAGTTAAATGATTTCTCAAAAAGGTCATAGCTTCACGCGCCTTATAGCTGGTAGCGCCGTCTTGTTGAAACCACAGATCACCGAGACCATGCGCTTGAATTTCAGAAAGCACATAGTTCGTTAACATGGTGCGATAACGGTTACAATTGACGGTAACATTCTGGTTTTCCCCATTATTTTAAGAATTAAGTACCAATGCACTGTGTTCAATCCCATTGGCCAAAAATAAAAAAAATCAAAGTCAAAAGTTTGTCACCAAATGTGGCATTACTATTTCTTATAAAAACAAGGTTTTAAAATGTATAGTTGTTTTTGTTTTATTTCAACTGTACTCTTAAAAACCCGTTCAAAAACAGAGCGAGTTAATTGTTGATTTTTGCAGTGTAAAAAGTGGAAAATTACGTGCAACTTTAAATTAATTTAAACAAACAAAAATAATATTTGGGTTGAAATAAATCAAAATTAATATTGAATTAAAAGGTATTAACTAAATTTTAAAATACTACCAATGTGTTTAGCTTGTTGTGGATTTGTTAAAAATGATATATTTTCCAGTGTTATTGTTAGTGTTCGTTCGTCCATATATTTAAATTTCAACTAAAGTTTTAGTTGTGTTCCCCCCTGAAATCTCCAATGGGATTTTTTTAAGTTTATTAGTTAATATTCCAATATTCTAAAATTGGTAATGTCAGCTGCTCACTTTTGCTCGTCTTTGCGTTATCTTTTTATGTCCAACTTTGAATTTTTGTGTGGTGTTTTGTTAATTTATGTTCGCGTTGCTCTGTAATTGTTATGCATGTAAAGAAATGTGTTTGTTTTTTTCTTTTACACGGACTTTTAATTTTATTTTTGATTTTAATTTTATCCTCCTTATTAATTGTTAGTCATTGCAATGAATCCACTAGCCCATAAATCACACCATACCGTTGTTTTGAATGGATGTAATGTTAGATCTTGGTACTCTTGGTGTTGCTCATCAGCCCAAATACAGCATTTTTTTTTATTAAAGTATCCATTGAGCCAGAAATGAGCTTCCCCACTGAACAAATTTTCCCGATAAAACACCGAATTTTTGTTGAGTTTAGCCAGAGCCCATCTCAACAATTATTCCGAGCAAAAATGACAAAGCAGTTTGATATGAGTCTCTCGTGATCTGTAAAAACAGCATTTTATAAATCAAACCTTGCGATGAATCATCCTTTTTATCAAGAAGTCATTTTTTATACTAAAGTTCCCACAAAAAGTTCCCTTTAAACAAAAAATAACTTGTTACACAACACGTGACCATTCCTATAAAAATTCACTTATTACCAAAATTGTACTTTCTGAACAGAAGATGATCTTCTTGACGTAATGTGAATTTTTACAAAGACACTTTTACAAAGAAGCGCCTTTTCTACAGAAAATGTTTTTTTTTTCTATTTATTCAATAGAAATTTGGATGGAATTTTTTCTATAACTGCATCTAGATTGTAAACGAAATTAATATTCTGTCGTAAGTTTTACTTATTTACAATTACAACTGCTTGTTTTGTCTGTTATTAACTGCCTGTTTGTAGAACGCGAGCGCAAATTTGACTCGCTTTACTTACATTTAAAACAGTGGTGTCAATTATGATTTTGGTGGTGCGATTACTCTTGTCTCTTACATTCCCAGCGGGAGAAATCTGCGGTTGCGAGGTCTATTACGAGGCCTAATTAACATACATATTTTGCTATGAAGACTTTAGAGCAATTAATAATAATACAATTATCGAAAAATGTTGAGTTATGGACAGACACAATCAGTTATTATTTAAATAAATTTAATTTGGAACCTGCATTTCGCAGAAACTTTACTTATTTTTTGGAAAAATTGAGCACTTGACAATATTGAAGTCTTTTTACAACCTTATACAATTCTTTCCAATATTTTTAATTTTTGTCTTCTTGTGATACCCAATATTTCAAACTATCTAAATAACACCTTTGACTTCATATTGTTGAATATCATTATGGAAATGATCGAAATGCCTTTTCAAACAATTTAATCGCTTAAGCCTAGTACTCAGTTCCAATTTGTGAAAAATGTTCTGCAACATCTATTATTTCATGCGAAAAATTTGACATGTATAAATGTTACCTATCTCGAGAGTTTGCACAATTTGACGTTTTTAATCTTTAAAAGTATGCGACATTGTTTTGGATATGTAAAAAAAACCCACATGTATTTTACTAAAAAGAATTTTTTTAAATAAAAAATTCAGTAAAAATGAAAGTAAATATTGATGAAAAACTGTTACCGGTTGTGTTATTTATGTTTTGCAGTTCTCATTTTAATATTAAGTTTAAACTTTTTTCATTTGCTTAAAATTCCACGTGAAATAAGTGCAGCTTATATTATTTCGCAGTTGAAAAAAAAATGTTGCCAGAAACATTTCGCAACTTTTTCACACATTAAACAGAGTACAACTCTATCAACATATTTTCATAGAAATTCCGCACAAGTTTTTTTCATATGAGTTTTGACAGCATTTCACGTGAAATGTTGAACAGAGTACTAGGCTTTAACTTCAAATGTTTTAAAACATAAGAGACATTGAAAATCATTAAATGCATTTTTTATCATAAAATATTTTTTATATGGCATCATTTATCTTTTTTTTTAATAAACTCATCCGCTTGCATGGTCGTTATCGCTGTCTACAAGACTACTTAATAAAATTAAAATTTGAAGTTTACAAAAGCTCAATAAACACAACATCAAGGCGAATTCATCACAGTTATTCTTGATACTACAACAAGTACACCTCGTACAAAATCCACAAGCAATTTGTTTTTTTAAAATCATTGTACAATGTTAAAAACAGAAATAAAACAAAACAGAAACAAAGATAATAAATAATAAATATATTATTTCTGTTTAGAGGCCTCAAAACAGGCCGTGTGATATTTTCCGCTGAATTAGAGTGTTTTGCAGAAAACAATTATATTTTACTCTCGCAAAATAAAAGAGCGTAAGCGTACATGTGAGTTTTGCTTACACAATTGCACGCAGAGAAAAAACATGATTAATGAATGGTCACTACGACCATTTTTATTCATATTTGCCTAATATGTTTACCATAATAAACTTATTATAATCCTTTTTTAACTTGAAAAATAATTTTTCTCCTTAACATTTTTTAATTCACTATAATAATATTATATGGTGTTTTACACCTAAAAAGTTACCATGATCTAGCTAAACATACTAAATTATGTGAAATATTTGCTACTATAATGTATATATTTTCAACTATTCAATTTAAATCATAATATTAGCTGTACACAAAAGATATGTTTGATACCATCATTTTTGTTCGCTTTAAACCACATTCCCTAAATGAGCAAATATTTATTGTCAAGGCAAACAGGGTGTGTTTATAAAGCATATAAAATCTTCTTCCACGTCATTTTCCGTCTGCGAGAGTCAGTGAATCGGGAAACATAAATGACTACAAAATAATTAAAAGTTTTTCGGGAGAAAAAGGCCATGCACGATTGCAAAATTAAAGAAATAAATTATTATACGTTTATTAAAACAGGTAACTTATTTATATATATAAATGTACATACTTATGTTTAATAAAACATGAAATTTTTTAAATAAATTTTTTTATTGGTTTTATTGTTCAAAAAGACATTTTGCATGGTATTGGGAAAAATAGAAACATGGTTAGGAAGATCATTTGTGTTTTTCTTATAAACATAATAATATTTTTGAGACAATAATAAGCTATAAACATGTCTGAACATATATTGTTAATGAAGACGTGTTTGACACAATCATAACCACAAACATTAATGATAGTTTGCGATTGTGATTGTATCAACCATGTTTTTTCTTTGCGTGTGTGTATGACGCTGACATTCCTGATTTAAAACAAAAAAAATTTTGAAAGGTTGTTTTTGTTTTAAATGTAAGTTAAGCGAATAACTTTTGCGCTTGCGTTCTACAAACAGGCAGTAAGTTATTTTTACACACAGATCCCCTTTTTTTTTTTTTGTAAAATATCAATGTTTGAACATTTTTAAACATTTTTGTACAAAAGCTTTCTTTTAACATAAAAAGTCCGACTAAAAAGTTTCGACTACATAATATATAAAGTTACTTATATCCTTTGGCTATACACTATGTAATCAATCACACAGTACAACAATATATTTATGTTTAAGTAAACAGAACCAACGCAAACATGTGCGCATTGTACAATGTTGTCAGCACATTACATAATATTTTTTTTCGCAATATCTTTGGCAATAAGGAAAACGATCTTAAGTCAACTTTTGAGTTGTAGGAAACCCATTTTAAGCTTTGAAGGTTATTTTTTAAAATATATTTTTATTCTAATAATATCAGCACTTTCCTTCGGTTATGGTTTTTTTAAATTTGTTTAATGTTTCTAAGGTGACCGATCGGAGGTTAACTAAAATTTTTATTCCAAATTTTATTGCTTATTGAAATAAATAAGTAAAGAGCAATTTTGCTATAACTTTCTTAAAAAGTCGTACAAAATAATTGAAAATTTGTCTGTGGGTACTTTTAAACATGGAGATTACGAAAGAGCTTTAAACTCAAATTGTGCTTAAGTCGACTTAAGTACTTTTTCCGTATTGTCACATATATTAATCAAAACACTTTTGATTGTTCAAATATATTCTGCAATCTGCTAATTTTATATACAAACAGGCAATCTTATTGTACAATATCAATTATTGAACAATAATATTGCATATGTGTGTGGGTAGTTTAAAAGACTTCTTTTTGCATACAAATTGGCTATTTAGCCTTAAGGTATCAGTTAGTACAAATACAACATTTTGTTTTGTCGGTTTCCGCTTTATTTGTTAAGGTGAAAGTTCAATTGTTTTAAAATCTCCTGCTTACTGTAGTTTCACAAAACAATTGTCTTTGCACATAAGTCAACTTACGAACTGGTTGCTACAGTCAGTTACTTTTTTACTAAACACATATTTAGCATAAAGCTACAACTATAAATCACGATTTATTGTTATTTTTTTTTATCCCGCGTTTTTGTTACACAAGTGCTTTTTGTTTAACAAATCAGGTAAACACTTTCAATTGTGTTTTGGAGCAGTAAAAGAAACGCCAAAAATATTTCACAAAATCTTAACAATACTCCATCCATAGTCGACGAGTACAAGGTAAGTATTATGCTATATTTGGTTAAATATATGCCATTGTTAGCTATTAGTATGCAAGTAAAATATTTATTTGTAAAGAGATTTGGTCCATTGTTGAAATATTACAAGCAAAATATTTTCATATTTGAATGTAAAATTTTGTAAGATTTTTAATGAGTTAAAGAATGTATGATAGATGGTGTTTTCAGTTTGCTTACGTTTGCGAAATGTGTCTCCCAAACTAACAAATAACTGAATTTGTCCCATAAGTAGGTGTTTTGTTATTTATGATTCGACCGAAATGGATAAAGGATTTTTTGAAAGTTTATAAATTAAATGCATAACGGAAATATGTAATAAATATTGGTTGTTAATTTAGTAAAATGGAATAACAAAAGAACTTTGTGAAATACAAAACTAGGAAGTAGTTAAATACTTTTATGTTAAGAGACTTATAAACCATAATTAACATAAATAACTCTTTGATATGTTAATAGCGAAAAAAATGGAAACCTGGCACGTCCCACAGACGACTTGGCCTCATTCATTTTTGTGCAAACATTTAAGGAGATGTTCTTGATCATTCAAAGATGACACCGAGTATTTCATTGACTAAATTAAGAAAAAAATTTCATTTCATTAAAATCGGCCAAAACCCCTTCCATACAATCCAAATAATTTTTTTCGCATACAATTTTTTCTATCCAAGCAAAAGTCTTCGAATTTTGTACATACACTAACTATAATAAACAAAACGGCCATGTAAAATTCCATCAACATCAACCATGCTTACCGCCCACCGCTAATCCAATATTATAATCCAAATCAATTTTTTCACTTGAAATTTTTCATATACATGCAAAAGACTTAAAATAGTCAGAAGTGGCATACCAGATTTCATTAACATGAGCCCGCCTATATGGGCGGTCATATATTTTATTTATCAACTATTATTTCTTAAGGTTCATCATATAGCTCTTAAAGATGTTTATAAGGTTGGCGTCTTATACTACTTATATTCGGATCAGATGATGCAGACAAACAATTCAAAACATCAGTATTTGTTGTTCAAACATCAGTATTTGTAGTCGTTATTGTTTGGAGAGAATACAAATAGGTAGAACTACTGCATCACCTTTATCCTTTCAATGTATTAGTATTTTGTGAACAGGAAAAGGCATTAAGCACCAGTTATATTTTTTAGCGAATATCTTAGCTGTATATTACGCTAATTTTAAAACCTCGCGGTTAAAATTTGTATGTTTGATAACTTTATTTGCCTCTCAAATTATATTATCAATTTAAATGGTTTAACTATTAGAATCATATCGCTCATTTCGTGCAAGACCGTCACAACTCAAAATTTGAAACTTTGCAGGAGAGCCTTTTTAAGCTTCCAACTTATTATTTTTTACCTTCTCTTTTTTTTGCTACAAAGAAAACCATATGTACAAGAGGAATGCCAAACACAAACTGAAATGTGACCTTGTTGATGTTAATTGCTCAAGTTTGTTACGAGAGG
Source organism: Pollenia amentaria (assembly GCA_943735925.1). Taxonomy (NCBI): domain Eukaryota; kingdom Metazoa; phylum Arthropoda; class Insecta; order Diptera; family Polleniidae; genus Pollenia; species Pollenia amentaria. The sequence goes on along the minus strand of OX031007.1, from coordinate 175,718,459 downwards.
TCATAGCGTCACAAGCATCTGTATTACCGTTATTTTTTCGATAATTCTCTCCGTCTTAGATCAATTTGTAGCGATTTAAGAGAAGAACATTTCTGCATTACTAACTCGAAAATGCCAAATTTTGAGTTGTGACGGTCTTGCACGAAATGAGCGATATGTTTATTTCTTATTTCGCTATGTAGTTCTTTTGCAATTTCTATCATTCAATTATTAACAAAAAGTTGTTATAATTTATCACTGCAATATAATTAAAAGTGTTTAGCCTAGATGTGTGCAACAGATTTGATCACAAACCTGCACGGCAATACCCTTGACTTTTTTCTAAAACTGTATAAGTTTGTTCAGAGATCGGCGAATTTCCGTGGAATTTATTTTATGTAAATTCTAAGAATACACCACCATCCTTCATTTGTTTCCAGTAAGACGAAGGAGGTAGCAAGCGCTGAATGTTATAAGCAGGGAAACTACAAATATGCAATTGCATTTTCATAATTGGAAATTAAATATTTAAAAATTTGTTTTGTACTTTGATTCAGCAAAAAACCTTCCAAATAATTTTATTTAGAAAAATAAATTTATAAATACTTTGATTTGTTTTAAAGAAAAAGAAAATTGTAAATTTTTTCAATATTTAAAAAAAAAATTACTATAAATTTTCTGGCGCTTTTCGAGAGTAACCACGCAAAACTCGTTCGTTACAAAATTAAAAGGCGAGATGACAATTGATTCTCACAGTTCCGTTGAGCTCTTCTTCTCATAAAGAGCCTTTTAATTTTGTAAGGATTGAGTTTTGCACCTCACCTACTCATGTATAAGTTACCGCGTGAAAAAACCAATGTTTTATGAAATTACAATTTCACAACTAACGTTCAAAGATTACGAAAGTAGAGTTATATGTCTTGAAATTTAACCCTCTTCCATTTGCGAATCTTTTTTGATAGCAAAAAATCTCACCCAGGTGTGCAAGAAAAATTCCCGTGAGTTTTCTTCATTCTTCTTTTTTAGATTATGTTTTCTTTGTTTCTAGATGCAAATGAAAAGATTGTTTCACCATCTGAAAATTAACTATTATCATATCTCAGTAATATTGATGCATCTTAAAAAAATATCCGAGAATCTATGAATTTTTTTAAAATATAACACACCAATTACATCTTCAGCACCAGTTGAGAGACTTTTTTCACTAGCAGGATTATTGAATAGCCAAGAAGAAATTATTTAACTGATGATCATTTTGAACAACTATTAATTTTAAAAACAGTTTTTAAAACCAATTTCTGTATTGTTCTGCAAGGCTAGATATTTTTTTTATTTTAACAACATTGGTTTTAAAAAATAATTTAAAATAATAAAAGTAAAATTATATAATTTGTTGAAATTTTTTTAGAATAATAAAATTGAAGCTTTTTTTTTGAATCTTATGTATTTGATAACTTATAATTTGAATATTCTTAATTTGTTTATAGTTTGTTTCATAGCTGTTAAGTAATGATTACTAATCATAATAATTAGTAATTCGATTATTTTTTCTTTGAAAGGTGAAGTAATGATTATATTACGATTATTTTCAGATTCGCACGATTACTAATTGATTTCGATTACAGATAATCGAAAAATAATCAAGATTAATAAAAATTACGAAAAAATAATAAAAAGTAATCGAAAAATAATTTGACTACTTTCGAAAATTACTTTTGATTGTTTTTGATTATTTTTTTTATTTTGCCAAATTATGGCAATACTGTTTAATGTTAGTTGTTTTTTTTTCATTTTTTGTTATTATTATTGATGTTCATCGATTTGATCATTGATAACCTGTTTGCATTCTTTATGATCCGGCATTCTTCTTATTTATCACGGGTTCACGGGTTTGTGCTCTATTTGTATGAAGTACATATATAAAGGGTCCGCAAAATAATTTTTTTTTTTTGAAAATGCTATAAAAAAAACTAATGAATATTTTCTCAAATTTCTTTTTTTAGTTGAAAGTACAATCCTTCCGGTTAATAATGGAAAATAATTTCATTCAAATGGCTGCCTCGGCTGGCCATGCAGTAACCTACACGATCGGTCCAATTTTTAAGCACATTATCGATTGTGTGCAACTATATTTCACCAATGGCTTCACGAATATTGTCCTTTAAAGCGTCAATTGTCTTTGGCTTGTCGGCGTAACACTTATCTTTGACGGCACCCCACAAATAATTGTCCAACGGTGTCAAATCGCAGCTCCGAGGTGGCCAAACGACATCAGCTCTGCGGCTGATAATGCGATCTTCAAAAACAGGGCGCAAAACATCGAGTGTAGCTTCGGCTGTGTGGCACGTAGCGCCGTCCTGTTGAAACCAAATGTTGCCAATATCCTCCTCTTCAATTTTTGTGAACAAAAATTCGTTCAACAACTCCTTGCTCATTTTCGATGAAAAATGGCCCAATAATGCCTCTGGACCAAAATCCGCACCAAACAGTGACTCGTTTTGGGTGTATCGGCTTTTCAATGTATGCGTGCGGGTTTTCGGTGCCCCAAATGCGACAATTTTGCTTGTTTACATACCCGCCAAGATTAAAATGAGCTTCATCTGAAAAGATGATTTTTTTGGCAAAATCGGCATCTTCGTTGTAACATTAGTATCGGAATGGTGAAATATATTTAGTCATCGATTTTAGGATTCTGATTCAACAAAATTTACTATTTAAACTTGAACTTTAATTTATACAGATACCATTAAATGGTTTTCATATTTCAAATACCAATATATAATTACAAAATAGATAAAGAAAAATCTAACATTTATAGCAGTTTCTTTGACATCCTTTTCCATCATATTCCTTTTTATTAATTTTTTTCAGTTTAACCAATAAAAATGGTTTAAGGAATTTCTGCAACGCTGACTATTCATTAACGTGCGTATGTCTGAAAGACCACAAAACTTTTCTTAATTTAATATTTACTTTTTTCGTTTCCTTTCGCTGTTGGTTCCATAAGTAACTGACAATTTCTTTTTTCTTTGCCATAATAACATTAACACAAACCATTTCATTTCTTGCCAATAACCTTCAGCTATTTTAGCAAAACTTTACCTCCCCATTTTTGCCAAAGTGTCAATGTTCGTTTGTCTATTTGATGTTCCTTCGGATTGCTCATATGTGAAAATGAAGTAGTTGAAGTAAATTGTTGCATTTAGTGGCACATTACGCATCATTAAATGTAATTAAGCCAAACTAAAAGTCTTTTGTCACAAGACAAGAAGTTCTTCTTTATCAAGGAAAAAAAATCTAGATGACAGGGAAAAATTCGACGAGCCAGAAGGAAAAAACCGAACTATTTTTTTAAAAAGACACAATGTTTAAGAAAAATTGTCATTTTTTTTTTGTCAGTACAGACACTTACCCAGTGAAAGTTTTGCCGATCTAAATGGAAAGCATTTGAGTGTTAACCAGCTAAAAATTATGATTTTTTTATACTTATTCGTAAGCTATGTCTGTTGAAAATAATCAACGTGGCATTATACTTATGCCACAATAATGGAGGGGTATTGTTAGTTTGTAGTGATAGTCGCACCTTTTAAAATATGTCCATATTTGACAATAACCCCCATAAAAATACCACTCCCGAAAGTTGCTTCAAAAGCCATTACTTTCTTACAAATATTGGTATTGATATAAAATTCAGGGGCGATAACTGTACTGTACCACCTCTCCATAATCGCTTTTAAATAAAGATATTGATATTTTGATCATGGTCGGTACTAAGAAGTCTTATATGAATCTTAACGTTATATCATTTTGTTTTGCCAGGTTCATGATTGGCCATGGCACAGTGTGATATTTCGCCAATATAGTTGGAGAAAATTCAAAAAAATCTTGCACCGAATTCAACAATTTTTACATATATGGTGCAAAACATACCACTGTTACGGAAATTAACACAAAACAAAATAAAAAATAGCGGACATATGTTTAAGTGAATTAAAAACTTCAAAAATTTTCAAATTTTTCTTTCTTAATTTAAATAGTTTTGATTTTATTTTAATTATTATTAATAATTATTATTTATTTTAAGACATTATATAATTTCTTCTTTGGAAGGTAAGTAACATCGTCAACTCATAAAATATTTTTTTTTTGTAATGCAAATAAGAAGAATTATAAATAGCTGTGCAGCATTGTGCAACTTTTTAATAACATTTCCGAAAAAGCTGCTTTCATATCCTAAACAAATTACGAAAAACTCATTGCGAAAGTGTGCGCGGTTTAAAAAAATGCCTGTTACAAAATTAAATAATATTTTATTAAATATATGGGTTAAAGTCCCAAATTCATCAAAATTTTACGCACTCCTGGCTTATGTTTTGGAGGTAGTAAATGACTCAACGTTGTCGGAGCAGATCGTATCTTCAATCAAAGTCACTATTAGGACATATTGTTCCATGGTTTCAAATATGTGGAAAAAATTAAGCAGCCACCTTGAGCGGCTTGTTACCAATTGCAATTGGCTTCACAAGCAATTGGAAATTCCTGAACTGGTCACAGCACAGCCCTCAACTTCAGCACGTGGTAATAGCAGGCCGCAACAACCTTTTAAGTCTTGTTGCTTTAAATCGAAAAAAAAAACGTAGGACTGTAAAACTTGTTACACATGTGAAGACAGAAGAATTGGTGTTTGCAGTGGAAACAAAATTAAGAGGGGAAGGAAAAAAATAATTAGCCCGGAAAAATTAAACTACTTCTGACCCATCAAGTGACTGAATACATGCAACTGACTAACCTTTAAACGTTTTTTGTATTATGTAATTATAATAAGGATCACTTTTTAATTCTCTTTCTAATAATGACAAACAGATATATGTCATATATAAATTAATATTTTTCAGCGTAGTTTTTATCATATGTGATGTAAAAACATATTTTATGATCGCAAAACTCTGCTTTTCATTAATTTGTTATCTTTAAGCTTTTTAAAAATCTATATTCGGGCATTTTACTTTTCGTATTACGATATACCTTTAACTCATTTTTAAAAAAATTATGTTTTCTTTTAATAACTACCCAATAAAAAAATTTCTTATTTTTCGAAGCACTAATGGTACATTTTAAAAAGTAAGCACACATTAATACGCTACGCAATAAGACATACAGATATGCAGTAAGGTAAGTGAACGAATTCTTAATAAATTTAAAAATATATATAAAATTTGAAGAGCCACGACATTCCCTTCCGTAACCGGAATGGTAAGCGAAACTTTTACGTTTCTCCCTTACAAACCTGCTTCGGTGGAAGCTCCATTTTATATTGGGAAATTCATTGATTTGCCAAAAATGTGAAGAATAAACTTTGTCCATCTAGATTGTCGAAATATCACATTTCGCATGGGTCCCATATATGGTACACTATCGATAATGTCTCTATATAAACTATGGTGTAGGCTATCAAGTGGTCGGGCTTGAGTGACTATAGTTTCCTACTTGTACGACAAAAATGATTTTTACTAACTTTTAAGGTATTTTTGTAAGTTCTATACCAAAAATAAATCCAATCCTTACGTATACAGTTATATGTACAAATCATAATGTAAAATCACGAAATTTTTGCGTACATTGTACATTTCGAAAATTTACGATATATATTTTACAAAATTATTTACTAATTACCTTCACTGCAAGTAATGCTTAATAATATTGGTTTAATATTTAGAATAGTAAACGAATAATTTTGAAACACATGTGATTAAAAAATGCATTGTTTGGAATTAAATAAAGGGTGTTTCTTTTAAGCCCAAAATAACTTAAAATTGTAAAAAATAGCACAAGAAATTAAAATTCAGCCGAAAAAATGTTTTATTTAAAAGATCAATAAACGGAATTAGATTTTGGAAATTATATCGAACATATGGGTACTGTCGCTATTCTGGACAAAGCGCATTCTGGACGTTTAATTTTAGGCAACTTTTCAAGCGTTGCTGGCCGTATGTCACGAAAACTACGAACAATGGTTTCCTACAAGGCGTCAATTGTCGCTGTTCTTCTAGCATAATTCACTGACTTCGCGTAGTTCTACACCTGGGAGGCCAACATACATGTTGATGTATTGCAATCAAATAATCGTCAAATTTTGATGGTGGTTACCATATGGAATGTAGCGCCATTCAGCTGTAACCACTTCCCGCCTGCATCAATGTCTTCCATATTTTCAAACAAAAAATTAATGATAACGATCTCCCCGAGCTCCGGCTTCAGTTTTAAAGTAATAAGGTTCCATGATACCACCAGCACGTACACTGCACCAAACGGTATATTTTTTTTTGAATAAAGGGTATGTTGTTTATTGGTCTCACTACTTATGCCTAAATTTTTCTTATGTACAAACCCATTAGCCAAAAACAAGTCTCATCGACGAGCCGCAATCGTTGACTCATTTTCAAAGTAAATTTGACTGTCTTGTTAGCTTCTCCAAGCGTTAATCTAAAGCGTGATCCATTTCGAGGTTCCCTACTTTTTTAAAGAAGAAAAAACACAGAAAATTCAAGTTTAATGGGGAATGTTTATTATCATTTGAAAGAACATTCTTTGGCATTTATTTCTTGAAGATTATGTCTATCAAATGTTGGCCGTCGCTACGTCGCAAATGGTTTAGCCGTTGAGTCCAATTTTCGATGACTCGTTCGATTATTTCGACTGGTAACTGGCGAATGACACGCGTGATGTTTTCCTCCAAGGCCTGAATCGAAGCGGGTTTGTCCGCATAAACTTTAGACTTTACATATCCTCACAGGAAAAAGTCTAACGGTGTGATATCACACGATCTTGGTGGCCAAAAACGTGAAATTATGTGCTCACCGAAGTGTTTTCTCAATAAATCCATTGATTGATGCGATGTGTGGGAGGTGGCGCCGTCTTGCTGAAACCAAATGTCGCCGAGATCAAGAGCTTTAATTTCGGGCATCAAATAGTCGGTTATCATGGCACGATAACGGTCGCCATTGACGGTTACGTTCGCACCGGCATCATTTTTAAAGAAATATGGACCGATGATTCCACCGGCCCACAAACCACACCAAATCGTTGTTTTTCTGGATGAAGTGGCAGTTCTTGAATCTCTTCAGGTTTCTCTTCGTCCGAAATGCGGCAATTTTGTTTGTTTACATACCCATTAAGCCAGAAATGGGCTTCATTGCTGAACAAAATTTTCCCCGAAAACGTCGGATCTTCTTGGAAATTTTCAAGAGCCCATAAGAGCGAAGCGATGTCGCTTGGGAAGGTCGAGAGGCTTCAGTTGTTGCACAAGCTGTATTTTGTACGCTTTCAATTTAAGATCTCGACGTAAAATGCGCCAAATCGTTCCATACATCAGTCCGATTTGCTGCGAACGGCGCCGAATCGACTCTCCACTGTCTTCGTGTACCCTCTCAGCTACAGCCGCTATATTTTCTTCACAGCGTGCTGGACATGGTCTATTCGGTCGAATATTATCCAATAATGAATGCTGGGTCTCAAAATGGGTGATGGTGTTGCGAATAGTACGCTCAGTAGGCCGAATATGTTGGCCATAAGTTGAGCGAAGTGCACGAAACACATTCCTCACAGAACGTGAATTTTTGTAATAAAATTGAACGATTTGTAAACGTTGTTCAGGCGTAAGTCTTTCCATTATGAAATGCCAAACAATACTAAACAAAAATAACATGACAGCATGACACGACTCACACGTTATCTCTCAAATAAAGGGTATTGAAAAAAGGTATCTCTATTTTAATCACCCATTGTTAGAGATGATAAGCCAGAGAATAATGATCAGTTTGTTTGATATCTATACACTTTTCTATGTTCTACTGGGCTTAAAACTATCTTTTATTTTATTTCGTAATACGTACAAAAATTTTATAATACTTACGAAAAATTAGACAACGATAAAATTCATTAGTTTCGTATACGAAACTACGAAACGCAATATGTACGAAACATTTGTACACAATGCGAAGAAAAAAACTTTTAACGAATGCTCGTTTTTGAAGTTTGGCTTGAATAATTTTTAGTGTAGGAAATTTTATTTTATTTAACGAAAAAGCTTCATAATATTCTGAATTTTAATTAAAGCTAGAGAAAAGCTTGCATTAAATACAAAAGAATCTTAGTTTTTAAAAACAAGCCATTTCAGTAGATTTCAGACAAAAATAAAAATCAAATCAACAGAATTGTAAAGAATATTTTAATCTACTAAACGTTCTATATTTAAACTTTATTGATTATAATTAACTAACTTCTGTTATAACCACATAATTTGATAATAAACAAATAAAATGTATTAAAAATCTTTATAATTCTCACGAGGAGTTAATTGAAAGTCTTTGGTCTTTAAAGTGTTTCTGCCGATATTCCCACCTACGGAGCTAATAAAATTTTTCGTTCGTAATCATATTATAAAAATTTCACTGGGTTTTTCAACTAAACTTTGTAAATTCTGTAGTCGAGCCGAAATTACTGTATTCTTAGATATACAATTTAGTGTAGTTGGATTTCGGTTTTTTGAAAACACTAATATAAAGAGGCAAACACAACAAACATACAACATATACATACATATATCTATAGACAATTATTTCATGGATGGAATGTGTCAAATGTGATGACAGTTGATGAGCTGTCATAACAATAGATCAACAATTTAAGTAATGTTCTTATGACTACAACAACTATTCAATGATTGGATGGCAGAATGTATGAACGTATGTCGTATGTGCGAATAGAACAAATATGTAAGTGGTGTCTTATGGTTGTGGTAATTATGATGATGAAAGATGGCCAAAACTATAAATTAACTAAAACTATTATTAAGTTTCACAAAATGGAATTTCTGTGTAATTATTTTCCAAGTTATATACATTGTATGTGGGATGTTTGGTATTTGAGAATAAGACTAAATGTTGTTAATTAAATTAAGTAAATAATACTGTTTCTTTTTTTAGTTTGGCTTAAAAGTTGACAGATTTGAAAGCAGGTATGTTTCAAATAAAGGTCATGTGCTAGATTTATTTGTTTTTTTTATATTGAATGTTCTGAAAAAGGAAAATTACTTAAGGAAGCCGAAGATTTATGAGGAGTTCCATAGCTTAATGATATAATTCCACTTTTATGTTTGTTTTCTGTTTGAGTAACCGTAGAATACATTATCCAACAACATTAATCAAACGCATAAGGTGGGCACCCGTGTTCAGCATTAGAATTTCATTTTAAATTTTTAAAAAAGACTTGAACGTGCCTCAAATCCACTTAAGCTATTTAAATTTAAAGGAGAAGAAATGTGGCAGAACTTGTCTGATCAGAATAACACTAAGCCTAACTGTGAATGGGAACCGTAATTAAGAGAATTTTCGTCCGGTATTGCAGGTAAACTTCAGAATCATAATGAGCTTAGATTAAATATTGTAAGTTTATATTTTAAAATATCAAGAATAAAGAAAAGCTCTCTTAATTACACAGAAAAAATGATTGAATTTCTCCAATCACCAAATTTGTTCTAAATTCATAATATAAAGCAAACAATTTGTTGATTTTGCACCTATTACCAAAATGATTATATTGATTATTAATAATTTTAAAATTTTGAAAAAATATTTTCAATAAATGATATTTTTAATTTTAATTAAAAAAGTGATCAAAAAACTTTTTCATTTCAAACAATTGGGGTATTCACAAGGTGTGCTATCATGGTTTATTGTCATAATGTTCTAACATTTTACAATGGTTTAAAAATATTGTTGTTGGTTTGTAAACAAAAAGTATCTTAAATAAATAGAACGTTGCTTGCTATGTTTATTGTGCTGTCGTAATTAATAGCACATTAAATTATGAGGGGTTGCTCACAACAGTCGTATTTTTTCATGTTATTATTTTAAGACATATGACTTTATGACACCTTGTGAATCCCCCAAATGTGTTAATTTATTTAAATAAATATTGACAACTCCCAACAACAATTCAACATGTTTAAATTATTTTAATTTAATCGAAAAATGTCAATTAAGATTTTTTGTTATTTAATTAAAATTTTAATTGAAAATTTATTTCAATGCAACTAAAATGTTAATGTAATCAAAATTAAATTTTTAATTTTCTTTCAACAAAAAAAAATAATTGATTCAATTATCACAATAATTAAATTTTAATACTTTTTAGACTATTTTTTTAATTGATAAAACACTTTTTTCTGTGTATAAACAAGTAAGAAAGTATAGCCGGCCAAGCCGTGATATCCTACACCACAGTATTTAGAGAAAAAATTTCTGTAGTGTACACTATTTGGGATCCATGGGCAACAAGGGATCCACTTAAACAAAATAATTTTACGATATATGTTAAACCTTTTTGCCTACTTTTATTTACACTCAAAATATTATGTAGTTAAATTCCACAGAAAATTCATTTTAAACAACTAAAAATTTATTTAAAAAACGGATCATTTACATTTCATTTAAAATAAATGAATTTTACATTAATTTTTAAATTGTTTTTATTTAACAGCATATTTCGTAAAATTTAACAATTGTTGCTTTAAAAAAAATATAATTTAGCCGACAAACTACATAACAATATAAGTACGGAAAAACATTAGTTTTTGTTAGTTTGTTTTTTGAATAACCAACATAAATATTCAAAAATAAAGTTATTCGTAAAATAATTATATTTTTATTAAATTTTAACAGTACGAAAAACGAGTTTAATAAACTACAATCAGGTACGGTAATAGTTTTATGAGTGTAGAACAACAGGAAATTTAAAGGTCTATTTTTGTAAGGGTAATATATAATCATTTAAATAAAATGTCATTGGATAGTACACCCAGAGAAAAAATATGTTTATATATGGTCACCTCCAACAAAACTATTTTAAAAGAATAATTTTAAGCATAGTATGTTTAATTTAATCATACTTTTGTCACCGACAAATATATTATGGTTAAATTTGTGCTCCATCAAGTAGCCACAACCATATTATGGTTGCCTCGAAACATGTTTTGTTTAATAATAACTAAAATATGCTTTATACTTATAATAGCATGGTTGGTTTTCAACCATAGCATGTTGCTCTTGGAAAAGAGGAAAATACTATTGTTAATTTAAAAACAAATAATTGTCATATTTAACCAAAACATGTTTAAAGACAACCATAATGTGGTTGTGGTATGTTTTTTCTCTGCGTGTAGGGACAGATTTATAATGAATAAAGTAAATATAAGTGAAAGATTTATTAGAAATTATAGGCAAATAAAAGCGGATAAAGGTAACACAACGGTAGCTATTAATAAAATAGATTATATATTTAGAATTGATAACATTTTAAGTGATGATACGACTTTTTACATATTAGAAAAAGATCCGACAAGCAGATTTGAGAAAATTAACAAAAATTTCATTGAAGAACTTTTTAAATTGAAAACAATAACATTAGTTGAAAGACACAAACTAAAAACTTCCATATCTGTAGCACCAAGATTATCTGGATTACCGAAAATTCATAAGGACAATTTTCCCTTAAGACCTATTTGCTCGTCCATAAATTCACCTTCACATAATCTATGTAAATATATTACGAATATACTTAAGAAGGTAACGGATAATTGTAAGTATAATGTTATTAATTCTGTACAATTTAAACATAAGTTGGAAAACGTAACAATTCAGTGCCCATGTTCTGTAACTCCCGCGGCGAGAATTTTTTCGATTGAATTGTGAGAAATGAAACAAAAATGCCATAAATTGAAACAAACAGCTGTTTTTTCACTTAACTGCGTCTGTAATATTTTTGGCGAGTAATAACTGTCACGTAAGGAAATTTCTCGCCAATATACTGAAAAAGTGTGCCTTTAAAATTTTTATGAGAAAGTTCCCGCTTTGAAATGTCAAATAGAAGTGAGAAAAAAATTTTAACATTAAAAAATAAATTTAAAATGCTAAATGCAATAAATATTAACACGGAAGTGATAAATATTTTGTTCTTGGCAGATTTTTTCATTTTTAATTATATTGCTTTTGACATTTTTAAAACATATACGAATGTTTTCAAAGCAATTTTGTAATCCACAAACATTAAAGTCGCACTTTACCTTTTTTTGGTGTACCCGACGGTTGTATTTTCGCCGCCGTCGTTGAAAATTTTTTTAATTTTAGTCAAATTTGGTCGCCGTCAACGTATTTACTGGCGTTCACAACATCTGCAATTTCATATCGGCTTCGAGTGGAATATTATGACATTTATAACGTAACGACGTAATCTCTTTTGATAGTTTTCGACATGAGTTACAGACACACTTTTTTTCTCACATTTCGAGAAACGATGCAATATTTCGTTTCACATGTTTTCGATGCGAGAAGTTCTCACCAAAGTTACAGAACATGGGTACAGAATAATGAAAAACTCATCACTTGATGTTGTTTCATTATTTCCTAGTATTCCAGTTGATTTGGCAATTTGAATAATAGAAGAAAACTGGGATAAAATTTCAGGGCTAACAAATATTAATACAGATTTATTTTTGAGAATTATAAAGTTCTGTATAGTAGATAATAGATATTTTCAATTTGATAGGAGAATATATGCACAAAAAAAGGGACTACCTATGGGCTCTCCAGCCTCTCCAATTGTTGCTGATATTGTGATGGAGAAATTATTAGATACATGTTTAGAAAAATTGATAAATAAACCGAAAATAATAACGAAATATGTGGATGATTTATTTCTTATAGTTAATGAGAATGAGGTAGATACCTTGCTATCAACATTTAATTCATTTGATCAGGATATTAAGTTCAATTGAATTATTCAATTCCATATTTGGATACGTTGGTGATAAGGAAAGGAAATAGATTATCGATAGATTGGTATCAAACACCAACCTCATCAGGTAGAATTTTAAATTATTACTCGAAACACCCGAAGAGAATTATTATTAATACAGCTAGGATTCTTATAGATAGGATATTAACAATTAGTGATAATAGATTCCATAGGAAAAATAAGGTGATTATTGGAAATATTTTGAGGAATAATAGTTTTCCTAACAAACTTATTTGCAAATTAATAAGACAATATAATAAAAGAAGATCTCGTCATATGGATGAAATTTTCGAACCAAAAATTTATAAAACATTTACTTATGTACCTGGGGTTTCGGAAAGATTAGAGAACTCAAATATATATGACAGAGGGAAATACAGAATGGCACATAAGGTGAATAATAATGTTGGGAGATTATTCACAAAAACTAAGGATAGATTACAAAAGTCGGATATGTCTAATTTAGTTTATAAAATTCATTGTGGTGGGAATGATAATAAACAATGTAGGAAAATATATGTAGGAACAACTGGGACAAAATTGAAAATTAAATTAGCAGGACACAAACATGACCGAAACTATAGAAATTATAATTCAGCCCATTAAACGGCATTGTCAACACATTGCTGAGATTTTAATCATTATCTTGATTTTGAAAACACATCTATTTTGAACATAGAAAATTTTAAGAAACGTAGATATATGCTAGAAATGTTACAGATTAATAATGTTAAATTTGAGAAAAGGATTATTTTTAAAAAAGATACTGAGGGATTAGCTCAGATTTATAGACATTTATTGAATTAAAATAAATAGGTTGATGGAAGGGAAAATAATAAATAGGTATTGGTCTTTGATTATTTATAAAATTTAGTTCAGATGACACATCACAGACTGAAAATATATATTAGATAAAAATAAATATATTGACGGAAAGGAAATTAAAATAGGTTTGGAATATTTTTAAAAATTTTGTTTGGTTTCCCCTTTTTATTTTAAGTTTGTAATTGAAATTTTAAATTTATTTTTCCATTTATTGTCAAAAATAATTTTGTAATTTTATATTATTTATAATTAGTATTGTGGTTATTTTATTGAACTGTTAATGGTTTTTAATCCAAATTTAGATATTTTTAATTAGGCTTAAGTTCATTGAATTTAATTTTCATTAAATTATTTTTATGAAGACAGGAATTTTACAACATGAAATTAATTAAAATTTTTATTGATAATTTTTCATTCTTGTTTAAAAATTATTTAAAAATTATTTTTAATTAATTATATAAAATTATTTAAAAATTTCCTGAAGAAGATTTCCAACGGAAATCGAAATAACGAAAAATAAATAATATTTAAATTGTTTTTTATAAAAAAGTGACCTAAAGCTTAATAAAAATATATTAAAATATAATATTTATGTGATTAGTTAGTTAATTTATTTATACCCTCGGAGCCAGAGAGAGAGAGAGAGAGAGAGAGAGACTGTGATTATTTTTTTCTGTTTACAGAAGCAATAACAATCAAAAGACACCAGTAGAATGTCAGGGTATGGTTTTCATCCTCGTTCTACTTTGAGAATTTTATGTATTTAACTAAATAATTTTAACAAAAAGAATACGGGAATTTTCGTCTTGTAGTGTTGTTGTTGTTTCTACACAAAACAAGTCAAACAGAATTTTATGGTTTAAATATTGAACAATGTAATTTTAAAATTTTTCATATAAAATTCATATGAAACAATGATTATTTTACACAGAAAAAATTATCAGTAGTTTTTTTCAGTTTAATTAATGTGATAATTGTATAAAATTTTTAATTGAAAGAAAATTAAAAATATAATTTTGATTCAATTAACATTTTAGTTGTTTTAAAATACATTTTTAATGAAAATATTTATTCAATAACAAAAAATCTTAATCGATTTGTTCGTTCAAAATAAAATAATTTAAACTTGCAGAATTGTTGTTGTCAAAATTGTTAAAATCTGAGCTATATTTAATTGACTCAATTAACACATGGCTTGAAACGGCAAAGTATTTTGTTCATTTTTATACCCTCCACCACCACTAGTGGGGAATGAGGGTAAACTAAGTTTTTCATTCCGTGTGAAATTTTTTATTATACATCTAAGACCCCATAAAGTATATATATTCTGGCTCCTTGAGTAATCCTAAGTCGATTTAGCCATGCCCGTCTGTTGAAAACACGGTCCTTTCGAAAAACGCAAAAGAAAAGAACAAAATTGGCCTCAGATTTCTTGTAGTTATCCTAAGCAGTTTAGGATTGAAATCCAGCAATATCGGTTTAGTAGGATCAGAACTATGAAACAAATGTGGAACAATCACCCTAAAAAAAATTGATCATTTTGATACAAAAACTAACATAAATAGTGGAATAATGCACAATTTTCTTTATACGACTGCAAATGATACTGTTCAATTTCGTGAAGATCGGTGCATTATTGACCATAGGCCCCATTTAAACCATACATAATTTAATTCGGTACGGTACAGTTTTGTAGGAGCAGAAATTATGCTGCTAAATTTCGTGAAGATCGGTCCATAATTAACCCTAGACACCATATAAACCCTACTCCCGGAAAACATTTAAGTACGCCTAAAAGCGTAATAAATAACGTTATCAGACTAAAATTTGGTACGTCACAGTTTTATAGGACCTGAAATCATACTGTAAAATTTTTTTAAGATCGGTCCACAATTTACACTAGGTCCCATATAAACCCTATTCCCGGAAAAGAGTTTAGTACGCCTAAAACCGTAATAAATAACGCTATCATACTAAAATTTGGTACGTCACAGTTTTATAGGACGAGAAATCACATTGGCAAATTTCGTGAAGGTTGGTCCATAATTTACCCTAGGCCACATATAAACCCTACTCTTGGAACAGTTTATTGCGCCTAAAACCAAATAAAGCCGACTTTGGGAAAATAATCAAATTCGCCTAAAACCATAACAGATATAGATATTGCGGTAAAATTTCTTCCTACCTAGATTAATATGGCCAGAAAAAATATCGTGCAGTTTTGTGAAATTCACTGTTGACGCTAAAACTAATTACACTGCTGTATTGAAATTTATTCTAATTTATTTTTTGTAATACCAGAAAGCAGTTTCCAGAATTTTGCGATGATTGGTCCATAATTTACCATAGGTCCAATACAAATTACCCTCCTAAAAATCATTTAAGTTCGGCTAAAATTAATCATGGTATTTTACTCAAGCTAGACTAAAGTTCTAACAACAAACGCACAAAACTTTCTTATTGTCGGTCAATATTTTAATATAGGTGTAAACCGCAACCAATTTTAATGCTGACGTTCGTGTTTGTGAAGCTTAGTTAATAAGATATGTATGTATATGTATTTATCATTTAAGCCTAGTACTCTGTTCCCATTTGTGAAAAATGTTCAGCAACATTTATTATTTCATGCGAAAAATTTGACAGGTATCTCGAGAGTTTGTACAATTTGACGTTTTTAATCTTTCAAAGTATGCGACATTGTTTTGCATATATAAACAAAACCCACATGTATTTTACTAAAAAGTATTTTTGAAATAAAAAATTAAGTAAAAATAAAATTAAATATTGATGAAAACCTGTTACCGGTTGTGTTATTTATGTTTTGCAGTTCTCATTTTAATATTAAGTTTAAACTTTTTTCATTTGCTTAAAATTCCACGTGAAATAAGTGCAGCTTATATTATTTCGCAGTTGTAAAAAAATGTTGCCAGAAACATTTCGCAACTTTTTCACAAATTAAACAGAGTACAACTCTATCAACATTTTTTCATAGAAATTCCGCACAAGTTTTTTTCATATGAGTTTTGACAGTATTTCACGTGAAATGTTGAACAGAGTACTAGGCCTTAGAGCCCACTACTTTCGGTGGAGGGTATCAAAGATTCGACATAGCTCTCTAACTTGTTTTGATTAAAATTAAAAATATCATTTTTTGAAAAAAAAAAAATTTATTTTAAATGTTTAGTTTTTACAATTCTTAGTAATCATTATAATTATTTCGGTAACAGGTGCCAAATCAACATATTTTTTATGAATTTGGTGATTAGAGACCATTTTGAATTTTTTCTGTGTAAATAACGTCTATACTTTTACAGAAGTTTTCTACGATTTCCAATCAACATTGCGGCATGTTAATTAAACATTAATATTTTTATGTGTGTATTACTGTTAGGTAAGAAAGTATATATTATAAGTTTCAGATGATACATCGTGGCTTTCTAGTAACTGCACTTGTTCCTCGAAACGGAGTCAACTCAAAATTTATAAATTTTCAGTAGAAACAAAAAACTTTTTTTTATATGTATTCTTATATTACAAATGGGGATAAAACTGCATTTTTTTTAGACAAAATACTAGAGAAATAATTCTAAGATTTTTACAGAGGGTAGATGTGGCCACCGTTTATCATTTTCTTGCAAAAAATGAAAATTCAAAAATTTCGAGTTAACACTGTTTAGAGGAACAAGTGCGATATATCAAAAACTACAAAGATAATCTTAACAAAGAATTTATCGAGTCAAAGCTCATAAATATGTCCCTAGATTATACCTTTAACACCTATTCGGGGTTTTCAATTTGTTTCGATATATTTGGGACGTTAATGCTAACGATACTTATTTAACTCCAGTAAACATGCGTATGTCCAACATTTTACTGATAGATCAAATATGTTACTCTTAATTGAAAAAAACCTAATTTTAGCTTTTGAGTTACCGATATATTGAAATTTTGGATTTTTTGCTGGAATTTAATATTTTGTAGGGGTTATAAGTATTTTCTTGTCATTATTCTATAACACTTATTCAAATAAATTTGGCAAAGTGAAATATATTTACTTCTCTAGCTCTAATTACATATTGATTTATCCAAAAAAAAAAAACTTTGTAGTTTTATGCTTTAATAATTTAATCAAGAACAATTTGCTTTAACTGCTATTTATTTACATTTTAACAATATTTTTTTAGCTTCCACTTTCTATTATATTTTAATAGTAAAACTATGGCAATAAATAACAGGAACACCTTGTGAAAGGTAGCAAAGTATATAAGAATGAGAAAAGAATCCTTTATAGTTAAATACAGTTATAATTCATGCTAGCTTAAATTTTTTAGTTTCTCTTGCAACTTTAGTTGTTGTACTTTGTTTTGTTTTTTTTATACCAACCTCATCATAGATGGAGAGGGTATTATGCGTTTCAGCAAATTTGTGTAACATATAAAAATATAGTATACCGATAAGGATATTAATTTAATCGAGGTTTCGCTTAAGTCAGTTAATCGCTCTATTAATTAACTGAGGTATAGGTTAAATCGTTTAATAATTGGGTAATTAATAGAGTTTTTAAAAATGCATAAATTATTTATTATTAATAAAAAGCAAGTTAAACTGCTATATTCGGCTGTGCAGAATCTTTGATACCCTCCACCAACAGGAGTGGGCTCTTTATGATAAATACATATATTTTATTAATTAATCTTCAAAAAAACGAACGTCAGCATTAAAATTAGTTGCTGTTTAGACCTGAATTAAATTATTGACCGACTTGATTGATATCATGATTCGTAACAGTTGTAGCTGAACTAAATTGATTTTAGAAGAATAATTTGTATTGGACCTATGGTAAATTATGGACCAATCATCCCAAAAATCTGAACACTGATTTCTGGTATTACAAAAAATAAATTTCAATACAGTTGTGTAATTAGTTTAAGCGTTAACAGTGAATTTCACAAAATTGCATTATATTTTTTCTGGTTATGTGAATCTAAGTTGGAAGAAATTTTGCCGCAATATCTGCACCTGTTATTGTTTTAGGTGAAATTAATTGTTTTCTCAAAGTGGGCTTTATTTGGTTTTAGGCGCAATAAACTGTTTTCCGAGAGTAGGGTTAATATGCAACCTAGAGCAAATTATGGACCGATCTTCACGAAATTTCACTCTGCGATTTCTAGTCATATAAAACTGTGATATACCAACTTTTATTTTGATAGCGTTATTAATTAGGCGTACTAAACTGTTTTCCGGGAGTAGAGTTTATATGGGGCATAGGGTAAATTATGAACCCATCTTCACGAAATTTGGTGTGATTTCTCGTCCTATTAAACTGTGACGTACCGAATTGCATTATGGTAGCATTATTTATTACGGTTTTAGGCGTACTTAACTGTTTTCCGGGAGTAGGGTTTCTATGGGGCCTACTGTAATTTATGCACCGATCTTCAAAAAATTTTGCAGTGTGATTTCTGGTCCTATAAAATTGTGACGTACCAAATGACTGTGACGTGTATTATTTCACCACTTATGTTAGTTTTTTTTTTATCAATATTATCAATTTTTTCAGGGTGGTGGTTCAACATTTTGATTCATATTTCTGATATTTCTATTGAACCGATGTTGCTGGATTTCAATCCCAAACTGCTTAGGATAACTACAAGCAATTTTAGACCAAGTTTGTACTTTTCTTTTTCGTTTTTCGAAAGTGAGCGTGTTTTCAACAGACGGACAGACAGACGGACATGGCTAAATCGACTTAGAATTACTCAAGGAGCCAGAATATATACTTTATGGGGTCTTAGATGTATTATAAAAAAGTTTCACACGGAATGACAAACTTAATATACTCTCAGTGGTGGTGGAGGGTATAAAAACAATAACATAACAAACATAACAATTCTTGAACTAAAACGAGCACATAAATAATAATTCATATGGGGTATTCACAAGGTGTGCTATCATGGTTTATTGTCATAATGTTGTAACATTTCACAATGGTTTAAAAATATTGTTGTTGGTTTGTAAACAAAAAGTGTCTTAAATAAATAGAACGTTGCTTGCTATGTTTATTGTGCTGTCGTAATTAATAGCACATTAAATTATGAGGGGTTGCTCACAACAGTCGTATTTGTTTATGTTATTATTTTAAGACATATGACTTTATGACACCTTGTGAATCCCCCAAATATTAATTAAAATATAAGCTGTAAGATTATTTTATTAGTTATTTCAGTAGTTTAAAAAGATCTTATAAAAAATTTTTTAAGCAAATAATTTGGCTTAAATGTTAATGATTTAAGCGATTCTTTTCTTTAGTTTTGATAAAACTTGACTTGGAAAAAATTATTTTATTTATCGTAGATGTTGGGGAAATCAAAAGCCGACAATATATAATATCTAATTTCTTAGTCTTTCTCCTGGGCTTTTCTAAACATATATAATCTTCTATTATGCCAAAAGGGTCCTGTTAAAATGTTTTTAATTGTTTCGGTTAATTCCGTTAAAATATTGATATGGAAATATATGAGAAAAAATAAATAAATAGCTAAACGCATACATATAAAAAGTACGTGAAAAAAGGTCTTGACAGCAAACACTTCTTCAAAATGAAGGTCACGAAACACCTTCTTTGTTTGAATGCAAAAATATTTTATTAATACATACCTTTTGTATATGAGACTAAACAAATAATTCAAATCAGAAAAATTACTACAAAACATTAAAGAGTTTGTTTAATCGGTTAATCGGCTGAAATTAACCGGTTTAATCGTTAATCGGAAATAGGGAATTGGAAATTTACCGATCAGTTAATCGAGTAGTAATTAATGAATGCCCTTATAGCGATCGACTCAGAATCACTTTTCGAATCGATCTAAAGATCCGTGTGTACCTTGTAGACAAAGTACAGGTCGCATTTTAAGAGACAATTTTATAAAATTTGGCACAAAAGTTTTAATTATCATTAGAAGCAGCCTATAGAAAACAGTGAGAATCGGTCTTCTTTCAGGAATAGAGTCCATGACACATACACCGTCTACACGGAGATAAAAAAATATGTTCTAATATGGTCACCTCTAACAAAACTATTTTTAAAGAACATTATAAAGGTATTATGTTTAATTTAACGATATTATTGTCACCAACAACAAAATTTTGGTTAAATTATTCCTTCATTGCTTGGAAGCCTGGATGGTTAATTTTCTTCGAATCGACGAAGCTCATTTACACTTTATCATATAACTTTTTTATGTGTATTCAAATTACGTTCCTTTTTCAAAAACGCAAGCTGATAACGAAAGCTTTAAAAAGATAATAAATTTTAAAAGACAAAAACAAGTTAATTCATATCAAATTTGGAGAGAGAAGACGAACTTTTATTTTTTATGCTTAATTTTATTTTATTTTTAAATAAAATGTTTAACTAAAAAAATCTTTGTTGATATTTTCCTTTAAAAATCGTTTCGCTAGATTTTTTTGTAAATAGTTTGTCGATTCGACGAAGAGTACCCTTAATGTTCTAAAATGAAGAGTAACCTTTCAGGGTTAAACATGTAATGGTTAAATATGACAATAATTAGTTTTTAAATTAACAACAGTATTTTGGTATTTTCCAATAGCAACGTGCTGTGGTTAAAAACAACCATGCTCTTATAAGCGTTAAACATATTTAATCTATTATTAGCCATAACATATTCGGAGGCAACCATAATATGGTTGTAGCTTCTTGCTGGAGGACTAATTTTACTATAATATAGTTGTCGGTGACAATAACATGTTTAAATTAAACATAATATGTTTAAAATGTTCTTCAAAAATAGTTTTGTTGAAGGTGACCATATTAAAACATGTTTTTCTTTCTTGGTGTTGTTATGCTGGTATTTAGAATAAATTTGATGTGGCAATATTTTATTATAAACGCAATCATCTTACAAAAACGTTATTTAATTCGGCCCATCTTTGGTAATAGCTCCCATACAAATACCGCTCCCGAAAAAGCTTTAAATGACATGTAACTTCCTTATAAAAATTGTTGTTGATATACAATTTTATAATAGCTACTATGATATATCTGGTGGGTCTTGAGGTCCTGAATTGTCCATAACTCGCAAAAGTTATGGACAAAAAACTTCATATAGATTAAAGGTATGTTCACACCTAACAAATATTTGACGAAAAAATATTAAAAAAAAGCATGAACATTTAATTGATCAAACTTAAGCTTTATTTTTTTTAACAATTTTTATTGATTTACTAAAATTTATTTGTAAGAATATAATGCTATAATGTAATTTTGAAACTGTTAAATGATGTTTGATCTCGCCAACCGTTTTGCAAAAGCAAATAATTTTTTAATAAAACTAGTGGTTACGTGTAGGACGTCAAATAGTTAATAAGTGTGAACATAGCTTAAGATTGTCTAGATAATAATCAGCACAAAGGACTGTTATATGAATCTTAATCTCATACCATAATTTTCTGTGGACGGGTCCATGATTGCTCATGGGCACATTCTCAAAATTGTTGCTATAATGTGTGGTATCATATGGTCAGTATTGACCGATTGTACATTCTGACTTGTTTATTCTTAAATTATGTATTATTTTTGAGCCATATTTTTAAAAAACTCATGTTTTACATTTCGTTTTTTTTCATTCTGCTCTAAACAAAAAGCTGTTCCGTTATGTTGCTGCTTAAAGTTTCAAGCACACTTTTAGTTAAACTACTCTGTGTTGCTAGAGCTCCTCTGAAGGGTTGAGTTAAAAAGCATCGATGTTAGGCGAAGGCCCAAGGTGTGGAATGATAGCGAGCTAAAAAACAAGTGTTAGTTGTTAGTTTGAACATTTTTTATTTATATGTACTCGTTCCTTTATGTAGTGCAAGTACATTTTAAATAAGTTTTTAGATTTTTTTTTTTCGTAATTTCGAAAGAGTTTAAAAAAATGTAATATTTTTCATTTGGGGGCGTAACAAGTAGATTTATGTTAAAGATCTATGTTAGTTTCATTTCATATTTTCTGCTGGATTGCATTGTATTTTTTTCACTTCTCTTACATTTTTCATGAATGTATTCAGTTGTTTTTAAAATGCAAATGTACTTATGCATTTATTTCCTTAGGATTTTCCTATTAAATATTTTATTTTAAAATTGTTACTCTTTCCTTTTGGAATTATTTCATTTATTATTTTAATGTTAGTTTTTTATTTTATTTCATAGTACGTCCCAGATGAGTTGTAAGTAATCTCTTGTTAAATGGATTTAATAATACATTTGCATTTAAACGGACGTGAGATTATTATGCAATTATTTTATAAAAATATCAGGTGTATTTTTTTGTGAGATGTTTTTTATGCTAAATGGAGTAAAATTAAAGAACTTTTATCAGGATTTCTCTATGACTTACTAACTATTATGGTTGTAATGTTCGACATCCAGAATCTTATTGATATTTTGCATTAAATTGTTTACAACTCATTTTACTAGTAAAACCTACCAGTTGTTTTGACAATTGACAATGTTGCACATGACCATAACCACTATTTTTGTTAATAGTTAGTGAAATTTAACATGGTCTTAACATCAGAAAATAAAACTGATTATACTACTAAACATAGCAAAAACTGTCTTATGTAAGATTATTAAGTATTAAGGGATATTATATTTTAGTTTGCCTGCTGGTCCCGTTTATTTTTTTTTCGTCAAATATTTGACAAGTGTGACAGTAGCTTTAGTTAGATCTTTTAGCGTTTATCGTATAATATTTCGTAGATTTGTTTTTTTTTTTTTGCTAATAATTTTAGTCGAAAGATTCTGAAATATTTCGTGTACGTTTTTGTGGATGCAATACAGAATCAATAAAAAAAAGTCAATTTTTAACTTTTGGTTAGTTAGGGCCATTTTCGTTTTAGGTAACGATGTGTAGGTTTATTCTGGCTTCTTGAGTAATTTTAAGTCAATTTAGTCATGTCCGTCTGTTAAAAATACAATTACTTTCGAAAGGCTTAACAGAAATGATAAATTTTGGTGTCAAATTGTTTTGAGTTATACTATTCAGCTTAGGATTGAAATTAGGGACGTAACGATACGCCTTTTTGCCGATACGATACCGATACCGATACTCAAAAAGAAATATCGCCGATACCGATACGAATATAAAATTTTAATTCAAGGTAAAATTGACAAAACTCAAGTAGGATAATTTGTTCATTATGCAAAACTATAGTGTAAGAGATTGTTAATGTTAAAATTGAGATCAATTTGAATTTATGGTAATATTAACAAAAACTAAATAATGTTTTTATAGAAAAGAACAGAGTTTATGTTCAAACAGAATGGAGTCTTTAACTTCAGGCAAACATCCTAAAGCCCATAATTTAAACGTCGGCAGTAACTTCAATTATTGTTTTAATTTTTTATTTTCTGTTTTCCGTTGGGAAAATAAGTGTCTATCCCCCTTATGGAAAAAAAGTTAAAGTTCACATTCGTTTATAAACACATAAAGCCGAGCAAAAGTGAATGGGATTAATGTGTTGGTTAACTAATGTGAACTATAACTTTTTTGCGTAAGGCGGTAAATGTGAGAGCATTAGCAAAAACGCTCTCGAAATAAAATAGATTTTATTACACGACGGCTTTCTAAGTCAAATTTTTATGTCAAATTGTATGGAAAATGTGGTCTCGGCGCAGTTCAGCTAAATACTAAAGAAATTATAATTATTGAAAATTGAAATAAATAAGATTTTTGTTAAAAATACAAGATATTCAAAACATTAGAGGAGATCGCAAATCCGTTCAAATCAGACTTGCAGTGGAAAATTTTCTCTCTGATGCGACAGAGCTCATTTGAAAACTTAAGTATTTCTTCTTTAGTAGGACTACAGCTTAGGATGGACAGACGCTCATCCTTCTCGGATTTTCTTATTAGTTGTTCAGAAACGCTCCAAAAGTCTTTTTTGGACTTATCGGAACTTTTACTAAGTGTAGGTGTGACCATGTCTTCCACAATTTCAGAATGCATAGTCATAGCAGCTTAGTTAGACGTCGATACGAAGTCGTTCTTTTTCAAAATATTCGACGAATTTAAAATAAACAATAGGTTTCATTATACTCAAAAGCCACCTTTGGGCCTCTGAAATATTTGCTATCTCAGTTTATTCATTTATTATATTTTTAATAATGTTAGAAGACTGTTAACTAGCAGCATAACGTCAGACAATGTAGCAGTACTTATGGATTTTGTAGCCTTTTAAAAGTAACCCAAAATTTTCCGCAAAATGATTTTTATTTTTATATATGAATATTAAACGCATAGAACGCGTGTTGTGGACCTTCAGCTAAAAAATTAACCCTAGAAAGATAATCTGCATAAGTGCACTAATATATATTAAACATCTGCATGAAACTTAATAATGATGTTCATGAAATTGTCGTTATAATTTTGTATTTGCTTCGTTTGTGTTCAATAAAATGAATAACTACGAAATGAAAGCAACAAACACACGAAATTTAAGAGACGAATAAGATGCAGTTTTTTTGTTTACTTAAACAAGAGAATATGAATACTAACATCTCTATAACAAAACATCCACTGAATAAACGTCGAATAAGTTCATGGAAAAACACATTTATTTTAAAGTCAGTATTGCCAGTTGAAAGAAATGAAAAACATTAGGAAAGATAAAAAAAAAAAACATAATACATACATACATAATATAATGTTTTGGTCAATTTAGGGCTATTTGCGATCATTATGCAGCACTATAGGAAATATTATCCTTTCTTTGGCCAATATTCAAATTAAAATGTTTGCCAAGTACATATATTGTTTTTGGTTTAATAAAAAAAAAAAACAAAGTAAACATCCCTTATTAAATTTTTAGACAAAATTGATTACCTGTTACTTTATTTGTTGTTCAGCTTGTGATTTATAAACTAATTATCAAATAATGATTGAGTGCAGTGAATTTTGTAATAGTTTTAAATCAAAATTTTCAGAAATAAAATGTAGAGTTTTTGAAAATTAAAAATACTTTATTTAAACTGAATACTTTAATCATCCATTAAATTGGAAAATTGAAGTGACCTTAAGACGACCTAATGGCATTTGAATTTGAATTTTTATTTAGACTTATAAATAACTGATATTACATGCTATACATATTATCATAATAGGTCTCTAGGACAATCAATTATCTTCCGATTTTAATATATTTCAGATGGAGAAATAGAGAATCAAGTTTTTTTAATTAAGTTGATAATTTAGAATTAAAAGCCCAATTTCGCAATACAAACTTGTTTAAAACAAAGGCTTGTTTTATGTGTGAATAAAAAAGTAAAGGTTTTAATAGAAGTGTTTTAAAATTTTTGCTCGTGAGCGTGGTTAATAGAGTATTCATTTAATCGGGCTTTTGCTCTAATCAGTTAATTGCTCGATTAATTAATCGAGGTTTTGGCTTAATAGGTTAAAAATCGGTTAATTTTGTTATTGATCGGTTAACCGGTTAATAAAGTTTTTTTTTATAAATTACGTGATTTCAATAAATAAAAACGCATAAAGTAGTTATTATTTGGAGTTTATAAGTAAAAAAGAACATTAACATAACAAATATAACAATTATTGAACTAAAACGAGCAAAAAAAAATACATATATATGTAAAATATTTTTTAGTTAATGAATTTTATACGTTAATTAAAAAATAAACTGTTATTTCAATAGTTTGACAAGATCTTATAAACTAATCTTTTAGACAAATAATTTGGTTTAAATGTTTAGGATTTTAGTATTCATTTCTTTAGTTTTGATAAAACTTTATCGTTTATGGTGGAGAAATCTAAGCCAACCCATAATACAGAATATCTAATTTCTCAGTAATTTTCCTGTATTTCTCTTAAAATATAAAAGCTTCAATTATGCCATTAGAGTCCTGTTAAAATTTTTCTAAGTTTTTAACACTTCTAATTGTTTTGGTTAATTTTGTAAAAAGATTGATATGGGAAGATATGAGAAGAAACAAATAGCTAAACGCATACATATAAAAAGTATGTGCAAAAAAAGGTGTTGACTGCAAACATTTAAAATAAAGATCACTGAACCCCTTCTTTGTTTGTATATATCGAGTTTTTTTGGTATTCGTGGTTTTTGAAAGTTACAAGATAAATGCTTTTTCTAGATATTTATTTAAAAAAAACGTATTTCAAAGAGGTTTACAAGCAAAAGTTTTAAAATTTATTTGCCACCATTTTCACAACTTGCCGATAGCTAAAGGTAGGATTCTATCGGCCGAAAAATATTATATTATTATTAAAACTGTACTTTAACCTACCCGGATCCTTTAACTTATCGCTCACTTTACGGTAAAGTTAAGTTGTAATAATGGAACAATTTTTATACGGCCGATAAAATCCTACCTTTAACTATCGGTAAGTTATAAAAACAGGCCTTTATATTAAAACTTAATAACATAAATAAAATTAACTTGTATATTTTATAGATAAGCGAATGTATTTATATTGGAAGAAACAAGCAAACAATTTGTGGATTTTGCACCTTTCATATCATATCTTTGTATTTATCACAACTAGTGGTTTAAATTATGTTGTGTATAAATTACACTTCTTAATTTCGTTAAATTAGTATATAATTTATCGTAGATCGCATGCCACTCTCAGATAAGACGCCTTAACCCATAGGGTATAAAGTTGACATTTTGCATTTGGTGCACCATTGGCACCAATTAGAAAAAATCCACTTCGAACTTTTTGGTTTCCTATTGGTTTACCCACCAAAAACTTTACTTACAATGCTACTTTTAATGACTTCCTGAATTCATTACTTTGTAGCTGTATTCGCCACTTCTTGCATTATTAGTTATATATTAAATAATAACTTTCTTATTATATCTTAAATAAGTAATAATTATACATAACAAAAGAATACTTTAAAATAATGATTTTAATAAGTTATTATTATATGATTTTGAAGAATTATTTGAATCAATTTGCAATATATTCCATTAATATTTGTTAGATATATGGTAATATTATAAAATTTCAAGAATAATTTCGATGTGAAATACATGGAAAATCCACAAATCAATCAATTGTATGTAAATATATACATAAATATGTTAAAAAATTACCCACACAATATATTTTTGTCATCAGAATACTAGTAATGATATCAATCTAATGTTAACGATTTTTTTTTGAAGAACATAATCAAAACATAATCTCAGAAACTGTTCGGAATGGTTTTGAACCCGTATTTTCATTTCGATCGATTTTCGTAATTTCGACAAATTTAAATTTTGTTATTTTTAAGTTAAATGTGGCAATATTGTGCAAACCAAACAAAACTTAAAAATGATTTCATTCCGAGAAAATTGATCGGTTTTCGTTTTCTGAAGAAGATTTCTCGGAATTAAAAAAAAAATCGAACGAAATTGATTTCTGTGACAGGCCCCTATATTTACATATATTAAGACACACATT
Organism: Pollenia amentaria; assembly: GCA_943735925.1. Taxonomy (NCBI): domain Eukaryota; kingdom Metazoa; phylum Arthropoda; class Insecta; order Diptera; family Polleniidae; genus Pollenia; species Pollenia amentaria. Next base: position 175,690,320 of record OX031007.1, on the reverse strand, counting down.
GTTATTACAGTGTTAGAGCTATAAATGATTTTGTGCAGCAAAAGCACTCTTTATTAAATATTTTCTTACATTTCGAAAAATATATTATTGTGTACACTTTTTCAACAAAAATTCCATAATATTTAATTAATGTGTTTTAAGCTTTTTAAAAGTAAATTTGAAAGTAATTATTTCTTGTCTCTTTTTGTAACTACTTATTTTAATACAACTTTTAAGTATAAAATAAAGGTATTATTTTTTAGGTTGTAATTGGCCAAATTATAAAGGATTGTTTTTGGGACATCGCGAACAAAAATAAGTACTTTTTCTAGTAGAAAAATAAGTACTCTTTGCCTTAAGTTCTCATTATTTTTCTGCTTATTTTGTAAGCAAAGTTTTTGCTGGGTAGTGCATTTTAAAAGACATTTTTCACTTTAATTATATTCAGCACCTATCACTAAAAAATTTCTATAAATTATAGAGCGCTCTTAAAAAGAATAACAAAGCTTAATTTCTTTCTTTTGTTTTCAATGACAGTATTAACAGGTTAATCAGGGTTAATCAAATAAGTACACAGGATCAATTTTGTGTTCCCTATCTTCTCATGGGGGGAAGTCATGATGAATTTGTTTTTATAAAAATAGGTATTACAAACTTAGATTAGGTTAGGTCGAAAGTAGGAGGAAACATTAAGGATGCAACCACATAACATTGAAATATTCACCTAGGCCTCTATTGGGCCTGTTCTGCGCTTGCTAAGACCATGGAGATATAGGTGGAAAGTGATTCTACCACCTATAGGGAGGGGGTTAAGGTCCGGCATTAGGAAACTAAGTTTCCCTGACGTATTTCCCTAAGGGTTTCCAGTCACCGTTCCTCAGGGATCCTAAGTCCAACATGAGATCGCTTCCGAGGCATTTGGATTTTAATTCGGCAAATGCCTGACAGTGGCAGAGGAAGTATTCCAGCGACTCGCTCCCCTGGCCACACGCTCTACACTCGTTTAGACGCTGCTCGCCGGATTTTGTGTAGTTGTACCTGTAGTCCTACATGACCAGTTAGGATACGCACCATCACACTAACCTCGGACTTATTCCCATTGAGGAGGCTTCTTGTTCTCCTCTCATCTGGGCTACCCCACAAAATCTTAGTGGTGCTACGCATAGTCCCACTATTCCAACTTGCAGTGAGGGCTTCCTTAGCCCATGCCTTCAATTCCGTTTTAGTTGCCTCAAACGACTTCGCATTTGACAGGTTTACTGCTCCGAGTTCTCTTCCCTCGATAGCGCGTATATTGACCCTTTGGTTAACGATAATCCCCGAGTGACCCGGTACCCATATGATACGGATTCTACTGCCCGAGGAAAATTTGGTGGCTCTCCCGCAGTTCAATAACGTCTTGGACTTTACCCTATTAACTGATATCGCCCTAATCGCCCTTTGGCTGTCGGTAAATATGCCCCATATTCGATTAAATAAAAACAAAATTTGTTAGTGAAAAATTTTCCCAAAAATCGCGGGATTAAAAGTTAAAATTCCGGCATTCGTTGTTGGCTGATACGGATCCGGATTACGGAATTGCCATCCTTAGATAATAGGTAGATTTTTTAATTTAATTTAAATACATTAAATAAAATAGATTTGAAATTGAGTTCATAAAATTAAATCACAAAATTGCATTTTCTGCTTCGCATCTGATTTCGCAGTGTCGCTCACTTGAATAGGTTCACTTTTTTTTACATTAAAATAAATTTTTTTTTCTTTTTTTTTAAATAATAAAGTAATTAGTAATATAAAAATTTTAAATATTAAAATATTGCATTATATACCAATAAAAAGAAGAAACAATTACAGCAACAATTAATATCTGATTTTTAACGTTCAACGTGATTAATTAAAAAGACAAACAAGAAAATATGATTTTCGTTATTTTTTTTTAATTTTTAATGAATTTTTATAATATTTCCATAAAGATTTAATAATGAGTATATCCTTCTTTATTGGATATTACTTTAAAAATACGATTTGGGAGGGAGTTATAAAGATTCTCCATTAATGTCAACGAAATTTAGGCCCAAGATCTTTTAATTCCTTCAATTAAAGTTTCTTTTGTTGCACAGTGCCTATCTGACTCATACACTTTACGAGAAAGTTATCCCCATACCTTTTCTATAAAATTCAGGTCAGGATAATATGGGGACCAATCCAAAATGTTCACATTTTGACTTCAATTCATTCTTTTACAACTCTTGCTGTACGGATCGGCTTATTATCTTTCACGGAATAGGTCCAAAAACATAAGAAAAATGTGGAATAGCCTTTCCAACTACACTATTGTAACTATTAACGTTCATTCTAGATGAAAGAAATTGAAGCTCATATCTTTCATAGTATGAAATTGCCCCCCCAACACCATCACACTACACTCACAGCTTTGCAGACGACTCAGGTAACGTTCGTCTCTTCGTAAATCGCGGAAATAATTATTATAACCATCTGGACCTTTCAAACTATACTTTTTTCATTAGAAAAAACAATTTTTTGGTCTACATCTACTTCATTGATATATATGGGGGATTTCATGTCAAGTGACCCAACTTTTGAAATCGATGTCTTCCGATTTGGGTGCACCAAGGTTAGTCCTATTGGATAGTAGTTTAGACACAAATTTTCATCAAGATCGGTCAAAAAGTTTTTGAGTTAGAGGTGATCAAAATTTGACATTTTGACCAAACAAATAAATAAAAAATTTAATTTGTCAATATCTCTATAGAAAAAAAGTGATTTTATTCCTGGGATTAACATATTGTGGGTATTACAGTATCGTGGGTATGAAATGTTAGTTAGGTATGTTATATACCGTCGGAAAGGTTAATTTGTCTAGTTTTGCAGCATAAGTTTTATTTTTTAGATTTTCAGAAACACTCACACACAAATAGGAAAAAAATCAAAATAGTGCATATGATAAAAATGGAAAAATCCTCGTCTTGACTTAGAAATTATTTATTTTTTATACACAACCCACTCGCGGTCCAAAAAGCGACCACAACTACCTTCAAGGAAAAGACCTAAGCTTTCTTTTGAGCAAAAAAAAAAAAAAAAAAAAAAGTACCATCTTATAAAAATGTAAAAAAATTGCTTTAAATATAAAAAAAAAATTATTTAAAAAAGACAAAAAATTTTTTATAAAATGGTCTTCTGTGATTAAGACAAAATTTTTTGGATTATTTATCTTTTTGTTTTTATTATAATTATTTTATATTAATTTAATTATTATTACAAATAAATAAAAAAATTTAATTTGTCAACATCTCTATAGAGAAAAAGTGATTTTATTCCTGGGATTAACATATTTTGGATATAACAGTATCGTGGGTATGAAATGTTAGTTAGGTATGTTATATACCGCCGGAAATGTTAATTTGTCTAGCTTCTCAGCATAAGTTTTATTTTTAAGATTTTAGAAACATTCACACACAAATAGGAAAAAATTCAAAATAGTGCATAAGCTAAAAATTGAAAAATCCTCGTCATGACTTAGAAATTATTTTTTTTTATACCTAACCCACTCGCGGCCTAAAAAGCGACCAGAACTGCCTTAAAGGAAAAGACCTAAGCTTTCTTCTGAGCAAAAAAAAGTACCCGCTTAAAAAAAATTAAAAAAAGATTTAAATTAAAAAAAAAAAATTTTAAAAAATTTAAAAAAAAACCAAAAAATTATTTTTCGAACGATTAAAGAAATAGCTACCTAATTTGTTTTGGATAAATTTTGCTAACACCAATAGATAATAAGTTACGTGGATGAGAAAGAACACCTGTTTGGCCAAAATGTCAAATTTTGACACCCTCTAACTCAGAAACTTTTTGACCGATCGTGTTGAAAATTTGTGTCTAAACTACTATCCAATTGGTGCAAATTTCATCCAAATCGACATGAAATCCCCCATATATAAACATTTGAAATCACTGATGCAGCGCAGTGATGCATTTACGAACGTACCCTTTTTTGGCATTCCTTTTTATAACACATGTTTTCACGGGCAAACCGAAGCCGTTTTGCAAAACGGGTGGCATTTAAAGGTGGCTCTTTTTTTTAATCTTTTTAAATGCTTGGCACTTCGTATAATATGTTCCACCGTTGCTACGCTTGCTGTAACAGCCGTTCCTAGTTTAATTTTTGCAGCAGAGAGCACTCGAATTGGAGGCAGCTCGTCTGATAGCTCTTCTATCGGCTTTTGTTGTGACTCTATGCGTACGTCCTTTCATGTTTTTTCCGTAATCAGACTGTTTTCTTATAAAATTGCTGACAACATTCTGACTTCGACCAATTTTTTTTATTTTTTTTTTTTTTGCAATATTTCCATGATTTAGACCAGTTTTCACAAACGCTTTTATTTTGCCTTTTTTTCTTCAGTTAGAGGCTTATTGCGCCCCATTTTCAAAAAATATGTTAAAATAATATTGCATATATATTTAGAAACATTAAAATTATTAAAGATTCTATACGTTGTTATAGATAAACTGATTTAATTTTTAATGAACCTAATCAAGTGAGCTAAAATTTACATGTGATTTTACTGCATTTTTACAAAAAGCAAAAAATAGCAAAACTCTTTATTGTACCTTTAGTTTTGATTCTCTTAATTATTAGCAAACATCAGACCTCTCAAAATTGGTTTAAATAATTGGTTCTCTTAAAGTAAGTATTATGTGAAATTAAAATTATAATTGAAAAACTTATGAACCTAATCAAGTGAGCGGCAGTGTATGTATGTATAATGTATGTATAAATTTTGTATCCTTTTAAGTAAACTGTAAATATTTTATTAGCTATTTATGCGTTTTAAACATCATATTCCCTGCATTTTCGAAATATGAAGTAACAAAATTCACTTCATACAAAATCTTGTATGTTATTTGTGTAAAATATTTTATCACATTCTGTTTTCTTAAATATATTGTTTGTGAAAATATTTACACAGGGTTTTTGTTTTGTTTTTTTTTTCTTTTCTTTTTTATAACAAATCCCTTCTGGTTGTTTTCTGCAAAAATCTTCAATTATGCATATGATTTGTGTTTATTTGCATAATAAATTATGATGCCCTTTTTTTTGGTTTTTTAGGAATTTAAGTAAAAGTAATATGACTTTGAATAAGTGATAAGTGGCAAATAGAACTGAGCATCTGTTTGCTATAAATTTAATATATAAAATGTGGGGTAGCTAAGTTCAGAAATTTATTTTATTACAGAATGTTATTAAAAGGAATATAATAAACTATAATCACCCTTATTCCAGTTGTCGTTGTCGTATACGACTGTGTCGTTTTTGTAATAGATTAAAGTAAAACACAACCTGTGTTCTGCGTTCGCACACGACAACGACAACCGGAATAAGGCTAAATATAAATTTGCTTAAAAATTATTCTTTTTTTTTTTTTTTTTTTTTATTTCTACGCTAATCCTGCGAAGCTCTTCGCTTGTCTGCAGGAGACCAAAATCTCTGGCGGGAATCGAACCCGCGACCCCGGCGCTTATAGACTAGCTCACTACCAACTAGCCTACCGGGGCACCCAAAATTTGAGGTAAACTAATACACAATCCGACTTTGTATCTGGAAAATTGTTATCTGTTTTATAAAATCGTACCTCGTTTTCATGTCTCCGGTAATTTTCCGTTACCACTTGATGTTCCTTTTGTATTGTCCATTTAAAGAATTTGTGTATAGAAGCAAAAAACGAAACCAAATCAACTTTGACAAATGATTTAGTTTCACATTTTATTAATTGCTAAATTCAGGACGTTGGAAGTAATCAACGTCGCTTTTTTTAGTTTTGCTTACAAAACACTTCAAATGTCATGTACCTAAATAAAAAAAAAAACAACTACTACTTAAACAATGAGAAAAAGGATAAAAATAAAAACAAATATATGTATGAACTATGTAGTAGTAGTTCTCAATATGTTAGAAGCATTCAAGTAGGCAAAGAAAACTTGTAATTTTATAAAATAAAATCTAATATGTTTTTTGCTTTTATCCGGAAAGAGAGCTTATTTTTAAGTAAACTTTTTTTAAATAAAACAGAGTAGAGTAAAAGTTCTTCTTAAATTACATTTGCATTCGCAAATTTTATCCAAAACTTGCAAAAATATATTTTCCAAAAAAGTGCTCCTTATACCCTTCACCGAAGGTAAAACATATCGTCACTTCTTTTTTTTTTACACGAAGCAAAAACTTTATAAAATTATAAACCGTATGGTGTTCTAGGCGTTTTAATTTCTATAATAAAGTCGCCGTTTTTAATCGCATGTGAACATCAAGCTTAATAAAACGAACAAAAATCAAACAAAAACTTTTTGTTGTTACGCCCTTTTGCATTTTAGATGATGAAATATAACTTTGTCATTCCATTTATAATTTCTTCAATATTTATTCAAGGTCCTCTAAAGTATATATATATATATTCTGAATACTTATGAGAAGAGAAGTTCAGATCACGATATCCGTCTGTCTGTTGGAATGGGGTTTCCGAAGACCCCATTTATTATGGGGGCTTGGTTGGTATATATTAATCTTACATATTCTCTGTTAAGTATAGCTATTCAAATTCAGCCTGATCGGTCTACAAATGGCTGAGATATAAGCAAAAACCACGACTAACTAAAATTTTTCCAATAAAATTCCTTGTTGTTTTTTTTTATTTTAAACCTTCACGGGAGGTAAAAACGGGTTTGTCATTGCGTTTGTAATGTTTTCTTTCTATTGATGTAAGACCCTATAAAGTATATATATTTAGGGTCCTAATGAATAGCCAAGTTGATTTACCGATGTCCGTTTGTCTGTTGAAATGGATTTTCCGCAGACCCCAGAAATTATGGGGTCTAGGTTGTTACATAATTTTGTCGCATATTCTCCGTTAATGTTTGCTATTGAAATTCAGCCAGATCAGTTTATAAATGACAGATTTTTCTTATTATTATTAATTCATGGATGCTCCGGTAGGCTATTTGGTAGTGAGTTTGTCTATCAGCGCCGAGGTTGAGGGTTCGATTCCCGCCAGAGACTCTGGTCCCTTTCCCGCAAACAAGCGTAAAGCTCCGCGGGATTAGCGTAGGAGGAAAAAAACTAAATATGTATGTTTTCAAAAATATTCTAATATTTAAAAAAAAAAAAAATTTATGTCAAACAACAACGACTGCCTCTAATTTTACCCATAAAGCCCTTCTTGTGATTGTTTTTTATTCCTTTGTCTGTACATTTTGTAAATCTGGAGAATGCCAAGAGCCAAAATTTCTAAATTTGGTACAAACATCAAGGTTTTCAATACAAAACCTCCCACAAAATGTGGACGATATTGGAGAAGTGCGCGTAAATTTTTCCGAATTTGTTACACATAGCTGGGTTGTTAATACAAAGCCTCTCTAAAAACACGAGTGGGACTGGAAAAGTGGGCGTGGCATCTCCCGAACAAAAGACTTTGTAGATTTATGAATATCGAGAAAACGTCAAGATACAAAGTTTCCAAATCAGGTACATGCACCTTGGTTAGCAATACACATCATCCGATAAAATTTGGATGGGATTGGGGAAGTGGGCGAAGAACAAACAAAATTTATATATATCTGAAGAACGGTATTCATACTACCTTCTGTTGTTATCGAACCATGGTGAAGGGTATATAAGATTCGGCATAGCCGAAAATAGCACACTTGTTAAAATATTATATCCTCTTACTAAATATAGCACACATATTAATATATGATTTCCTTTTACCAAAAAAAGATTTTCTGTAAAGTAATTACTTACTTCAACATTTATTTAAAGAGTTATTTTGAAAATCACCCGGCCTTGTGAAATTTTTTATATAAATTTTTTTTTTGAATTTTCAATCATTTAAATGAAAATATTTCTAAGGTGCGGTGAAGTGTTTTATAAAATTATTAAGCTACCCAATAAAAAATGGAGCTTCCAACGAAGCAGGTTTGTAAGGGAGAAACGTAAAAGTTTCGCTTACCATATCGCTTACGGAAGACATGAATTTGATATGGCGAGTTCCCACTTTGAAGCAATACATTTTTGACACAGAAAGCGCTTTCTTCAGCGCATATAAAAATTGTTGAATGTAACGATCAGCTTTGCACACTGAATTTTTTGTTACCGTTAGTATTTTATATGCTCCCTTACGAACCTGCTTCGTAGTAAGGGGATGTCGTGGCTCTTCAAATATTTTTTAAGTTATTAAGAATTCGTTCGCTTACCTTACTGCATCTGTGTATGTCTTATTGCGTAGCGCTTAAATGTGAGCTTACTTTTTGAAATGTACCATTAGTGCTTCGCAAAATAGGAAAATTTTTTATTGGGTAAGCATAGAATATAAACACTTAATTTGGTGTTAGATGAATATCTCTTAAGCCTAGGTACACGGAATGTTAAAATTCACATGCGCATGTGGTTCTGAATTAATTTTGACATGCTTTATCATGACGTCATAATTACGTCAGAACTTCATGCGCATGTGTCTTTTCACGGTCCGTGTACTCTTCGCTTTAATATTTAACGTAGGAAGAGCTTTTTGTTACTTCTCTCTCTTATTTACCTGTCATTAGCTTTCTTACGAACAAAGTTTCCTTTGCTCATAAAAAAGCTTTTTCTTCTTTTTTTCAAAAAAAAAACTTGTTCTTATCAAAAAGAAACTTTTTCTCATAATATAGTTTTGTGTATGGAATGAGCCAATGACTCATTTGCCTACGTCAACATCAGCTGTGCAAAGGCAAATTGGCATTTTAAGCCCGAAGTATCAAATATTTTTTATGTTTAAATTTTGGCTTTTATTAATATAATTGTGCGTCTTTGCAAGTGTTTGAAAGTTGTGCCAACATTAGGTGGCCCTATCACTACAACAATAAAAAGAGAACACGAAATTCAACTATACGATTTTACCAATCTAGATTGGTAAAATTGTACCGGGGGAATTGCGTTCTTTTCTTTATTGTTGTAGCGATAGGAACACCTAGTATTCATTTCGCCTTCGAAGAAGCCAATCTTTGTTTAAAAAATAGCTTTTATTTAAAAAAAAACGCTTTTCTCGCGGAGGTTTTTTTTTTTTGTAAAAAGCAATTCTTTGAAGAAAAAAAGAGTTCTTTTGATTTGGGAAAAAGGCTTTATAAAAAAAGCTTTACTCGCAGAGGTTTTTTTGTAAAAAAAGCAATTTTTTGAAAGAAAAAATAGAGTTCTTTTTTGGGAAAAAAGGCTTTATTCTCTAAAAAAGTTTTTTTTAAAAATAGCTTTTAAGGAAGCTTTTTTTCTTGAACAGAATTTTGTTCTTGAAAAGAAATTTTTTTTCAAAAGGAATTATTTTATTCTTAAAAACAACTATTTTCTAAAAATAACTTTTTTCTCAAAAACAGCTTTACCGAAAGGATCTTTTTTCTCAAAAAACTTATTTTAGATTTTTAAAAGAATATGGTTTTTTCATTCTTTTTTTTCTCAGTAGAAAGCTCTTCAGGCACTTTCAATTTAGGAACCACTGCACAACATAAATACTTCAGTGAAAAACAAATAGGAAAAGTGGAAAACCCGTATTCATAGGTAAACCACAATCAGCTGAACATTGAAAGAGTGAATCTCGGAATGAACAAGAAATATGTCACACACCCACACATACATAGTAAAGTGACTACAATACAACTAGTATTTAGTTGAAAAGTTTTTTGTTTCTATTTTCAAAATGCTCTTCCTGAACACCTTCACTCACTTCTAAGGCAGTGTAAGGGCTAAAAGTACAGCGACATTCTCACGAGCAGAAGGAGGAAAATAAAATAAAATTTTATAGAGGAAAAAGTAAAAAAAGAAACAACAACAGGAAATAAAACGGAAAAAAGGCGGAAGCTTTTTCAAAGAAGAGAACAGCAGCTCTAACAACAGGAGAAAGAAAAAAACTACTTTATTAAACAAACAATTGTTACAGAAAACAACAGCAATAATGAAAAAATTACATTTTTAACGTTGTAATAGAAAGATAGAAACAAACATAAACATTCAAGCACAAACACATACATAAATGTTATCGTACTAACATGTATCCTTGTTTTATGTGTGATGTATATATATAATGATACACAAAAGTAAGAGGGCAGCCTTCAAAGTTCTTTTAAAGGTAGTAGACATAATAATGCAGGTTTGAGTTTTCCATTACTCTGAAAATATACAAAAAAACCCCTGGAGGCTAATTCTGGCAGTCGTGATCGAATACTTTTTCGATTCGTAAGCAATTTTATTTCTTATTCTTTCAGTCAATACTGAACGAATCAAAATAAATTTTTCAGTGATGTAAAGCATTTATTCAAGTTTTTACAGCACTGAGAAAGTAATAACGATTCGTTGAGTATCGACTGAAAGAATAAGAAATAAAATTGCTTTCGCATCTGATATGTATTCGATCACGACTGCCTGAATGACCCTCCTGGTATAGAAATTGCACATCCTTTTACCATGTTAAATTTTTTGAGCATCTGTTTTAACAAAAAATTAGAAAGCATTTTATTTAAGTTAATTTTTCTTTATACCTTCGGATTTATTTATATTTAATTCGCGTATATACAATGAAGTGTCTAGATGCACACAAAATCTAATTCTTATTAGAAACAAGTTATAGGGCTTTATTCGGCTGTGCCGAATCTTTGATACACTCCACCGACAGAACTGCGCTCTATATGATAAATAGAAATATATTATTAACTAATCTTCACAAAAACGAACGTCAGCATTAAAATTGGTTGCGGTTTAGACCTATATTAAAATTATTGACCGAAAATAAGAAAGTTTTATGTGTTTCTTGTTAGAACTTTGATCTGGCTTGAGTAAAATATCATGACTCGTAACAGTTTTAGCCGAACTAAAATTATTTTTAGGAGGGTAATTTGTATTGGACCTATTGTAAGATCTTCACGAAATTTAGCATAGTGATTTCAAGTCCTAATTTAATTATGATAGCATTATTTATTACGATTTTAGGCGTACTAAACTGTTTTCGGGGAATAGGGTTTATATGGGGCCTAGTGTAAATTATGGACCGATCTTAAAAAAATTTTACAGTGTGATTTCTGGTCCTATAAAACTGTGACATACCAAATTTTAGTTTTAGGCGTACTAAACTGTTTTCCGGGAGTAGGGTTTATATGGGGTCTAGGGTTAATTATGGACCGACCTTCACGAAATTTAGCAGTGTGATTTCAAGGCATACACAAGTGTACCGTACCGAATTTAATTGTGATAGCATTATCTATTACGGTTTTAGGCGTACTCAACTGCTTTCCAGGAGTAGGGTTTATATGGGACCTAGTGTAAATTATGGACCGATCTTCAAAAAATTTTACAGTGTGATGTGTGGTCTTGTAAAACTGTGATGTACCTAATTTTAGTATATATATATATATATATGTTCCTTTAACTCCCACTGGAGCATAGGGCGTACTAAGCTATTTTTCGAGAGTAGGGTTTATATAGGGACTGTGGTCAATTATGGACCGATTTTCACGAAATTTACTAGTATGATTTGGAGTCGCATAAAGCAAATTCGTACAAATGTTTATATCATTCCGTTAATTATTCCACCATTTATGTTAGTTTTGTGTCAAAATCAGGGACCGAAAATAACAGTTATTTTGAAATTTTAAAACAAAAAAAGCATATAGAAGTAAATGCTGGCAAACTGATTCAAGTATAACATATTGATCCTTATGAACTTTTCTTTGATAAAATATTATGATTTTTAAAGTTTTGATTTTTATTATTTTGAACAAAAATAACAGTTATTTTTTGATTTTTATTTTTTTGAACAAAAAATAACAGTTATTGTTTGATTTTTATTTTTTTGAACAAAAATATCAGTTATTTTTTGATTTTTATTTTTTTTGATCAAAAATAACAGTTATTTTATGATTTTTATTTTTTTGAACAAAAATAACAATTATTTTTTGATTTTTATTTTTTCGAGCAAAAATTTATATTATTCTTTAAAGAAATGTACGTGTTATAATTATTGAGTTGTTATTTAAATGTGTGATCATCATTGGGATATCTTATGCACATTAAAAAAATATTTAAAGTCAACTAAATAATTATAACACGTATATTTCTTTAAAGAATAATTTTTATTTTTGCTCGAAAAAATAAAAATCAAAAAATAATTGTTATTTTTGTTAAAAAAATAAAAATCATAAAATAACTGTTATTTTTGATCGAAAAAATAAAAATCAAAAAATAACTGTTATTTGTGATCGATAAATAAAAATCAAACAATAACTGTTATTTTTGTTCAAAAAAATAAAAATCAAAAAATAACTGTTATTTTTGTTCAAAATAATAAAAATCAAAAAATAACTTTTATCATCAGACTTATATGAAAAAAGGAATAACTGTTACGGTCCCTGGTCAAAATTATCAATTTTTTTAATTTTGATTCATAGTTCTGACCCTACTGAACCGATGTTGCTGGATTTCAATCGCAAATTGGTTCGGATAACTACAAGCACTTGAGACTTATTTTGTTCTTTTCTTTTGCGTTTTGCGAAAGTGAGCGTGTTTTCAACAGACGGACAGATGGACATACGGACAGACGGACATGGCTAAATCGACTTAGAATTACTCAAGTAGCCAGAATATATATACTTTATGGGGTCTTAGATGTATAATAAAAAAGTTTCACACGGAATGACAACCTAAGTAAACCCTCATTCACCACTAGTGGTGGTGGAGGGTATAAAAAGTTGGTATAAAAATTAGGTAAGTATCTATATGCCTTATCATGAAGAAGGTTTAAAGGTAACGAATGTAACTACGAATATCGTTCGTTAGTATTAAAACTGATGTAAAGTACTTGAACAAGAAATCAACAACAATATAGTATGGCTTATATTGCTACATTTTGAAAATAGTTGTCCATGTAAAACTTTAGAAAACTTTAATACAATTTTGTAAATATTAAAAGCTGAATTTGTTTTCTTATTTAAAAAATTATTAAGAAGAACCTTTAAATTCAACACATCAAGACTTATGAAATTATTGAAGAAAAAGTTATTATAGGTGTGCTCATTTACTTTACTAGCAGAAACTTGCAACGAGGTAGTAAATTTAAAAATATAAAACTTTTCTCAAGATTTCTAAAAAAAAAATTATTATGTAAATGAACGCTTTACCAGTAAATACAAGCAAGTTAGGCAAATTGACACTATTCAGCTGGAAGTTACGAGAATATTTCTTAATGAATTGTATTGTTTTGAACTATTGTTGTTTCTTAATTTTAGAAAATGAAATATTTTATGTTATTGAAAAACTTTGAATTTATTTATAATGAAAATTATTTTTGTGTTGTAAATAAAAACATAAAATAGGTGGTTGAATAATCGCTGCTAATAAAAATTTTACTATCAGAAATTTTCAACAAATTTGTTGTCTCTCAAATTTGTATGCTCTTTTTTCACACTCTCGTTGCCAGTTTTTCGAGTACGTAAACACTTACTAGTAACATTTATTGAAAATTACCAATAATTTTCTGTAAATGAACATACCTTACATAAGGACTTTTAAAATAAATTATATTAATACAAAGTTCAAAATAGTAGAAGCTCTAATGATCGCCACTACAATTGAAAATATTTGATTATCACAATATTTTAAAACAAAAGCCCTTCAAAAAATAAACAATAATTTGCTGTATGTATTAAAAAAATGTGCAATAATCATATAAAAAGGAAATCAAGGAATCGAATTTCAATCATTAATATATCTTTTAAATTTTGTTATCAAAGAACAAGTCGTACTTCTAGATTTCTCTTATATAAATTTTTTCATTGCGTTTGGAATTCTACAATATGGATCTCAGATTCCAAAAAGTATATACGCTCTGGATCACAATACCCTTTTTTCGTCCATCAATTTATCTATCCGTGTGTTTATTGAAGTTGAGCTACCGAAGACTCCAGATATGGTGGGTACTAAGTTGTCTTATATTAATATTACATACTGTTCGGAATAGTTTGTTATTGACACTCAGGAGGAACAGTCCAAAAAATCACGACTGCCTCTAATTGCTACAATTAAATCTTTACCTTTTCAAGTCTTCATAATTATAATCTATAAACCTTAAATTTCTAACTTTTACAAATGAAAGCTCTATGGAGTTCAGGAACACCCTTCTCGTGTTTTTGAGTTTAAGCCCCAGCTCTCACAAATGACTATCATTCTGTGAAACATACACTTCATGAGACAGGCAACTTCATCTACATCAACCAACGCTCTTGAAATGTCTTCCAATCAAAATCCTAATCTCATCCATAGCTCACAAATTTTCATAAATCACGCACATCATCACCAACATTAGCTCAGAAATTTCTTAAATATAGGGAGTATTAACTATTGATAGTATTAACGGTTGATGGTTTCTCCTGGCCCTTGTACAAATTTAAAGTTTTGGCACGATTTTCAATACTGTGGTGAAGGGTAAAAAGAAAGTATGCGGCACAAGCGAATATAACTTTTATGCTTGTTTTGAAAAAGTTAGTTCAACATGGATTCATAGATGTAACACATATGCACATATTTGGTAAGAGGTGCTTTTTTGGCGGCATAGGAATTTAAAAAATAAAGCAAACAAAATTAATGGACTGCGCAAACTTTTCGATTTTTTGCTCACAAGATTCATGGCATTTAATGTTTAACAATATTTTCTGGCATATGGCCCCCGCGACTGCGCCTTATGAAGAACGCCATTATGTCGCTCTAATTCTGCAACACTTTTTCGAGTACACCCGGTCTTACTTCGTCAATAGTTGTTTTAAAATTATCAATTGTTGCTGTATTAACAGCGTAGACTAGGGATTTGATGTACCCTCGCAAAAAGTAGCCCATATCTCGAGATAATTCAGTCACCAAACGTTTGGTTCTTGTTCTTGTTGGAACCATTTCTCCTAAAAATGATGTGCAATGACATGAGGAATAAAAGTAAATCACAAATCATTTACCTGTAGCGTTCACAATGCACAGTAATGGTGGTACCGGTTTCGGAATTAAAGACAAATGGGACGATGACGCCCTCCGCATGTAAGCCCCACACAACAGTGATTTTGTCGGAATGTAATGGAGTCTCATGAGGATGACAATTCTGCTTGTTAACAGTAATGAGCCTCATCGCTGAAGACGATAAAAGTACGGGTCAACTTTCAGTTGATTATGAGCGCATTCACCGAACACACGACGCTATTGATGGTTTGCTTGCTATAATTCTTGCGCCATTTGAATCTTTGGATGTAGTCAAAATATTTTCACAACATTTTCTAGGTAGTACACAGATTCCGACCTTCTAAAATCGGCGTCGGATCGATAAGTTTGAGTCCTACGTCACACTCACGTCTACAGCGGCATTGGCTTCTTCTGTACGCAATGTTCGGCCTTGATTTGGATAAATATTACGCAAAAGATTAAATGTGGTCATAAATCGATCCATAGTATTGTGTATTAGCTGCTATGGTGAACGGTTATGCGTAACGTAAACCTGACGGAGTGCTCTAAAAGTTTGGCGAATAGAGCATGAATTTTGGAAATAAATACTCACGTTTTTTAAACGTTGTTTGCGAAAGTATACTGAAAAAGAGCCAAACACACCATCGAAAGTTATATACGTTTAAAAAATATCCTCTATACATATATTTTCTACAAATCACATCTTCAGTCATTCTAAGAATGTTCTTCCGTCTAATGTTTATTTATTTTCAATTCCGATTCTTTCTGGTTTTAGAGCAATGTCTTTTTTTGTGATAACTAATTATTTATTGAAATGATCTTAAATTTATATTTAAGAACTAAGCCGTTCCCCATATATTTATAACAAAAAGTTTAGACTTCTTCTCGCTGTCATACGTTATTCGCAAAACAATTTCTTAATCACACTCTGCGCTGTTCTTCTCCAGGTCGTTTTAGGGCGAGAGGATTGTGGGTTAAATTTTAACCCTTAATCACCTGAAGTCGGTCACAGTGACTCTAGCGTTTTGTTTTTCTCATATATTTCTGTTACTTCGCAATCTATGCACTTGACCAAGTCTGTTTATGCTTGCTGCGCTTTTGCAGTAAACACGTGTTTGCATTTAAAAGTTAGAGGTAAAGCCTTTTTGCTTGCGGTCACTGTGACCGAAGTTAGGTAACTGAGTAATTTTTGCCGTGTATTGAAATTGGATGCTATACCCACGACATCATAGAACAACAGCCCGGAAAGATTCGAAAAGTGTAAAAGTTGTTCATTCTATGATCCAAGAAAAAAAACGCAAAACATTCCTAAGGTGCTTTAAGTGTAAAATCCGATTTGTGTGGAATGTTCCCAAAAAATATGCTCACACTGCCGTGAAAATTTGGACAATTGCCAGGTTGCAATTTTGTCTTAATTTTAATTTTATCATTCAAAATAGTATTCAGTATTAAAGTTTATAACCTGAAGTTATAAAAATTATACACTTTTAAGTTAGCATTCACCCTTATCGTGTTTGTCGTTTTCGTAGCAAAAACTCAGCGGTTTTTTTTGGTATCGTGGTTAGCAAAAAACGCCATATATACGGCACTGCATAAAAATTGATTACAAGAAATCCGTTACAACGGCACCGTATTTGGCTGTTTTGCCTGTCAAAATTGCTCAAAACAGTCGTTAGTAATTTTTATGACGACACAAACGTTACTAACGTCAAAATTAATTAAAATGGAGGGAAATAATGTGTAAGTCTGCAAAAAAATATAACTTAATAATTTTGTTGCAATAATCTTTCTTAAACATTTAAGAATAAAGGTCATAACTGCCCCACAATTCGCAAAGTGGGTGGAATTAATGGAGGAAAACCATATTTGGCAAAAGGATTTTATAAAGCCAAAAACCGAACATTAAAGAAGAATGGAATAACATATCCGAACACTAAAATTGCATTGTACCTCCCTTCCGTTCAGGTGAGGGATGGATGAAGGTGTGGGCAGACTTTAAATTTAAATAAAAAAAACTCACACACAACAAAGCTGAAAGCTATGCAACAGGTGAGCGCACTTATAAGCAATTTACTTTATCACCAGTTGAGGAGGCAGCAGTTATTTTATTGCATATGCATTTGATTATTGAACATAAAGGTGCTTTTGAAAATCATCACGGGTTGTATCCCCAGATCCTGTGCCAAATAAAACCTCAAATGACATCCTGGAAGAAATTGATCAACCTTGTACTTCGTCTACGCCCGTATATAAGAGAAATAATAAAAATCAAGAAAAGGTAACTTTTAAAGAACTGCAAGTGGAAACTCAAAAAGGTTATTATTGAAATGAAAACTAGACTTTAACCCCAGGATTACCGTCTTGGTCTGACCAGACCAAATTTGTGTTTTGCTTGTAATATTTTTCACATATAACAAAAAATCAAAAAAACAGGGACGTGAGTTCTATAAAAAAATATGTTCTGAATCGAATGCAACTTATTTGGATTCGATTGGAGCAAATAAGTGGGGTTAGATTTTATTTTTATGTAAAAGTCTATGAAATTACCCTCTTGGTCTAGCCAGACCAAATTTTCTTTTTTCCTTGAAAGATATTTCAAACAAGACAAAATATTAAAAAAAACAGATACGTGAATTCTATAAATGATATGTTCTAAATCGAATGAATCAAGTTTGAATAAAATCAGAAAACTACGGACCATTATGCGCTTAGTTTAATCTAACTACAAAAACCTAACGCAAAATTCGTTTAAGCTGTGGTAGATGCGAAATAGCAATGTGCGAAATTAAAGACTATATTTTCGATGACTCGCATATGGAATAAAATAATGAAATAATAAAATGATATACTAAATTTGTATAATATAAAGTAATTACTTTTTATTTAATTGGGGTTTTTAGCTGTACAAATTGTGGTCTGGCCAGACCAAGAGGAGAACTAAGTGGTAAAAAGTTACCGAGAATCCTAGGGTTAAGAAATATATAACTAAATAAATAAATAAAAAGCAAACTTTCTGAAGTAGAAAGTTACAACAGAAAAATTTTCAAGTTAAGAGAGGACAAGTTAAACTTATATAAAAAAGAACTAAAAAAGAAGAAAAGAAAAAATTTGGAGCTAGAGGAGTTACGAGTTGGTTACATTTATATGACGAGAAAGTTTATTTTCTTTTAATAAATGGATTTTTTTTTTTTTTTTTGTTTAATTTATAGTTTTGATAAATAAAAAATACAAAGTTTTAAAAACTAAAGTCCTTGCATAATTTTTAATCTAATATTTGTTGTATTTGAATTATCGTCATCAATGCAATCTGCTCTTAAAACTTCATTGCCTTTTGTATCATAATAATTCAAAAATGTTTAATCTTTTACATTATGATTTTTTTTTTATTTATTTATTCATATACAAAATTTCAATTATTACAAAAAATGATTTTTGCCTCCATAGGGACATTTTTGAGGCCAGTTGGCAAGTGTTTAAAAGCTTATAAAATGTTCAAAATATATTTTAGAAAAAAAAATTAAAAATGTAGTAACATTACAATAGAAGCATTTCCAGGTTATCAAATAAATATTTTTTAACGTTTTTCTTAATAATTTAAATTCTTTGAATATTTTTTATGTCTTCTGGTAACCTATTATATTCATTTACAAAATTATCTTAGGCGAAAATTTTACACGATACCATTGAATTTTAAATTCGACTACAAATACGCCCGTAGTCGAAATACGCCTACGCCAAACATGATAATGGTGATTATATATTTTTATTTTATTCCGTTATTTTGAAATACCTTTGGTTTCTAATTGTTTTCCTATATCAAAAAATTAAAGATGTTCAAGGAGAAAAAAATTTATGTTAAACTCATTATATTCAATTACAATATATGTAAATAAAAGATATAAAAAAATATGTTGTGGTGTTTTTATGTGCAAAACTTATGCTTTGAATGTTGAGATTATCAGTAAGGGCCCACTACGACCAGGCAGCAAAGGGGTAAATCTGTATGGGGAATTTCGTTTGTTGGTTTCCTTAGCATGTGTTCAATCTAGCAATAGTTGCATTTAAGAATCTACTTTTTCAATAGTGTGTTATTAAGTCAAGCGCAATAAGTGGTTACTGAAGATAGTGCGAAGCTATCATATACAAAATATGCCAAACAGACACCTACTTATAAAAATTGTCATACTGGCTGTAAACGCTTTCGGGTTTCGCACCCATATAACAACACCGACTAAGGACACCAGTTAAATATGTTTGTTTTAGCATCCAGGGTCATATTTAGTGAGGCAAAGGATATGGTGGCTCTGTTTTACAGACCCGATCTTGTTCCACAGTCTTTAGTTAGTATGCAGCCAAATTATCATGAATTGGCATTCCGTGTGCTACATCAATAAATATTCATCTTAGACTCCATATGATAAATATCTTCGGTCTTTGGGAAAATTTAAGTCATTTTAGCCATATTCATCTCTCTATGTTTACCGAGAATTAGTGTTATATAGGTCCTATGTAGAGTTTGTTCCCGGGATTTCTCGTTCCGGGAATTCCCGGGATTTTCAATTCCCGCTTTCCCGGGAATTTATTGCGGGGTTCCCGGGAAATTTTGAAGAAAACCTTTTTTTAAAACTTAAGTAAACTTATGTCAGACTTGTGTCCTTAGTTGTTTTATCCAACTTAATTTCACCACAATATTTAAATTTTCTAGAGTCTAAGGCTTTTAAACAAATTTTTTAGAATGGGCTTTATATTGGGCCTATGATAAATTATAGACCTATCATCACGAAATTTTATTTCTTGTCCTAGCAAACTGAAGTGTAAATTTTACAACATTATTATAAAACTTTGAAGTTAAGGGCGTAGTAAAGTGGTTTCCTAGATTGTGTTTTATATGCGGCATTTCAAGTGATTTTGAGTCTTATGAAAGTAAAAAGTAGAAATTTGTGTGTATTTCGCCACAAATTTATGTTAGTTTTTAGGGTGGTAGTTCCACATTTCAGTGCATAACTCTTTTCCCACAGAAGCGATTCTGCTGGAATTAAATCCCAAACAGCCTAGAAGATCTAAAAACAATTTGCCACCAAATGGCAAAAATCGGCTTAGAATTAATAAAGGACTAATAATACAAATACTTTATGGGACCTTAGATGAATATTAAAAAAATATCACATGAAATAACAACCTTAGTATACCTCCATATACCACTGCTAATTAAGGGTTATTAAATTGTATAAAATGTGTTATTAAATATATGTACACAGAAAAAATTATTAAATTTCTCCAATTACCAAATTTGTTCTAAATTCATAATATCAAGCAAACAATTTGTTGATTTTGCACCTATTACCAAAATGATTATATTGATTACTAAAAATTTTAAAATATTGAAAAAATATTTTAAATAAATGATATTTTTAATTTTAATTAAAAAAGTGATCAAAAAACTTTTCCATTTCAAACAATGTGTTAATTTATTTAAATAAATATTGACAACTCCCAACAACAATTGTACATGTTTAAATTATTTTATTTTAAACGAAAATTCAATTAAGATTTTTTGTTATTTAATTAAAATTTTAATTGAAAATTTATTTCAAAACAACTAAAATGTTAATTAAATCAAAACTAGATTTATAATTTTCTTTCAATAAAAAAAATAATTGATTCAATTATCACATTAATTAAATTTAAATACTTTTTTAACCATTTTTTTAATTGATAAAACACTTTTTTCTGTGTAGTAAATAAAAGCCTTTCTGCTGAATTTGTTAAACGATAAAATTGCTTCAGAATTCCTACTTCGTAATATTGAGCTTTTAGTTCCTAATCACCCTTCCAAAATTTGTATTCCCGTAAGGCTAATACTTTTATTCTAAATAGATAATAGATATCATACGTATATTGATTTCTATTATCCTATTGGCATCAATATAACCCTTTAAGTGTTTTAAAATAATTTGAATCTAAAATTTTTTACGCTTTTGTTATATATAGATACTGGATATAATTCTTTTAAGCGTTATAGCTAATGAGAAACATTAGTTTCATTGGAGAAATAAGTAAATAAATAAATACAACATTTTGGGCGGGAATCCCGGGATCCCGGGAATTTGACGTTTATTTCCCGCTTTCCCGTGAATCCAAAAAGTGCGGGAATAAAAAAACTCTAGTCTTATGGTAAATCATATACCGATTATAACAATTCTTTCGTCATATAAAACTAAATTGAACCAAAATTTACCATTTCAACAATTTTACCATTTATTACGTTTTTAAATTGCTTAGGGGAACTTACACAGAAAAAAGTATTTTATTTATAAAAAAAATTTGGTTTAAAAAGTATTTAAATTTAAGTAATGTGATAATTGAATCAATTATTTTTTTAATTGAAAGAATATTAAACATATGTTATTGATTTAATTATTATTTAACTTGTAGAAGCTGGAAATTATTTCTTTTTAATAAGTTACTTTATTATATTCAACATTTGTTTTATTTTTCGAATTAATTCTATGAGCTGAATTTCAGGTATGTGTTTTATAAAGTTTTTTGTAATAGTTCTATTAGTTAAATTTTTAATAATAAATCATAGAATAAATTCGAAAAATTTTTTGAATATTTAACTTGTTTTAAAATAAATTTTTAATTAAAATATTTATTAAATATCAAAAAGAATTAATTGACTTTTTCGTTTAAAATAAAATAATTTTAACTTGCAGAGTTGTTGTTGGTAGTTTTCAAGATTTAATTGCATAAATTAATACATTGTTTGAAATGGTAAAGTTTTTTGATAATTTTTTTAATTAAAATTAAAAATGCCATTTCTTGAAAAAAAAAATATTCACAATTTTACAATTTTTAGTAATTAAAATAATAATTTTGGTAATAGGCGCACAATCAACCACTTGTTTGCTTGATATTTTGAATTTGGTATACATTTGGTGATTAGAGACAATTTTTAATTTTTTTTTTTTTTGTGTACATCAAACTATTATCTTTTTCTTGTCTTTTTATTATCTTTTGAGTTGGAAAGTGAGCGAGTTTTCAACAGATCACCCGACGAAAATGCAAATGAACATGTTAATTTTGGAACTACGAACTATGTCCCCAATGAACTAAGCCCCGGAAGCAAAAAAAAGAACTTATTTCCCAATTTTGTATACAGAGATTAACAACAACGCCGTTTAGGAAGCCGGTATTTGTTACCATAAAGAGGAGAAAATCCTTGCGCCTGGCTAAAAGCCGGCTATGCTGAAAAGTTTTATTAAGCTGTTCGAGATTTTAAAATTGGGGATTTTGAAATCGGTATTTTAAGTTTCGTGCATATGACCCCAACCCTTAAAAATTTTCGAATGTCAAAAGTCCCTATAAGTTCTATTTGGGCTTTATTTTATTCCAAAATTTGGGAATTTATTTCATTGAAACATCATGTATTACAACATAAAAAAATTATGTAGGTCGAGAATAACAACTCTGTATAAAAAATTGTTAATTGTGCTTTCGGGACTTTATTTGGGGACTAAATTCATTAGGGGACTTAGTTCCTAGCGCCTGCGTGCGCGATATTTGTGTCAGTTGTTCCAACAGAACTGGTCGTGGGATTTGTGAAAATAGAATAAGAACGAAAATAAATATGTGAAAGAATAACTTAAAACTTTTTTAATTTTGTGTTAATTTTATTTTAATAATTTTTTTATATAAATGAATTTTTATTTATTTATTGGACGGCTTTTGTAACAGGTTCAGCATTCACCGGTGGTGTGATACATTTCTTTGGGACTATTTAAACATTTGTTCTTAAAATTAATTCTAGGACTCTTAAAGTGGAAGAAGAACAAGGACTAGCATTGTAGAAACTAACACTAAACACGTTTATTGAGAATAGATGTGTGACTGGTCAAATTATGGCTGATAACCCCTCCGATGACAACCCCATATAAAAGTGATAGTGATTTAATATGAGGAGTTATTTCATTTTTAAAATGGGAACTTACATACATATATCAATCATTCCATTTATGGGGTTTAAGTAAATTTTTTTTTTTTTTTGGATTATTTCACATTGTTGGAGATTTGTTTGATTTTCAAAATTGGGGTCTTAATTTAAAATGAACTAATTCCCTAATTTTAGTTTATTTTCGTTTTAAAGAGTTAGTTCATTATGGCCTTAGTTCGAAGCATAGTTAGCTTTGTATGAGTAAAAATTTTAATATACAATTTTTGATGCTAAGTGTACAATTTATTACAATTCGCAAATAATTTTACCTTTAAAAATATCAAACTTTGATTAATCGTACTTAACCATTGCATTAAATTGTTTATAATATTTACAGCTGACCCCTCATGATTTATTTTTTGTACTCAGATGTTTCAAAATATTTGACTTGCCTCTTTCGTTCGTAAATCTTTTTACAGTTTAGTAAGTTTTTTCGTCTTTCAAAAAAATTCTTATCAAACTAAAAACCTAAAATGATAGTTCATTTTAATGTCAACAAGGTTAAAGCGATATCATTAACCTTTTTTCTTTAAGACATCGAAATTAAATCAACTATTTACTTTGATTTTTTAGTTCTACTTTCTTTTACACTTCAATAATTAATCACTTTTCAAATAAATAACATAAACATTAAGAACTAATCTTATTTGCCACGTACGACAACAACTTCAAGAAATCCGGAAGCCTTTATTTTCTTTATACTTATTGTTATCAATGATAAATCAAAGTCTTTCTTAATACATGTTTGTTTCCTTTTTAGGAGGAGTTTTTTGTAACATTTAGTTGGGCAAAACCTTTCTATCAACATATTTCATCCTTTTTTGACCATAAGAAAATTTTCGTGTAATCTTGTTGCTGGTTTTATAATATAAAAACCAATTTCATCATTAATTTCCTAAAAAGAAAAAAAAATGTAAAATATTTTCTTTCACTTTTTGTGAAGTTCTGTTTTTATCTTGTTTTTATTCCTATCTGATGACCCTTATGAAATGTTAAAAGTTAAGCTTGTTGTTGTGTCCTTTTATATGGATTAATACCTTATCAAAGTTAAGGATTTTTGTATTTATTGTATTTTAGGATTTAAACCTTTCAGTTTGATGAAGGATATCTCTTTGTTGCTGGAATGTAACAAATCTAACTAATTAATAAATAAATGTCAAAATATTTATGTAACATACATTTATATTAGACCGATTCACTTTGTATGGAGAGCAAAAATGTGATTTTGTTACACACATTAATGATAAAATTTCCTCTTTTTTTAATTGGGCTGTCTGCGTTTTTAAAAAAGTTTCGCTTTAGTTGTTACGAAAGTTTTGTTTTTTTTTTAAATGACACAAATATTATTTGGTTCCATTTTAAATGTCTTTTGGTGCTGTATCTAATGGCATAAACTTTGGACCAAGGCGTTATTGTATAAATAGTATGATCTGTTACTTAAAATTTTATTATACTTTAAATCTTTTAATAACTTATCTTGTTATCAGTTGCACTAAATTTTGAAAAATGTAAGGACCATTTATGTTAAAATGTACTACTTAACACAATGTCCCACATAAGTCTCAAAATTATTCTTTTGATTGGTCATCATCTTTCAATAGAAAAAAGTAAGAAAGCTTAGTCGGTCAAGCCCAATTAACATTGACCATTTCATACCCCACAACAAAGTATTTACAAGTCTAAATTTTTCACCCTTGGGCAATATTTAATCCACTAGAACAAAATAATATTTCGAAGTTAAGATTCATGTAACATTTTTTTCCGACTATTATGTATTTTTTTAGGAAACAATCTCAATTCTGGATCTACCAACATGAAATATTCGAATAGGGACCTATTCCAACAAAATTTGAATCATCATCTAATCTTAGCAAGGTTGCAATGAAATAAGTTTGGGCCAAATTCAATCTAAGTACCAACATAATTAGACGGTTTATGGGCATTCCGTAAAGAAGCTTGTATGGGGGCTATGTAATATTGTAGACCGATTTTCACCATTAAATGCTTTCACAATAGGCTTGCTCCATGTAAATATTACAACCAACGTACCAAATTTGTCGAAATATCTCCGAAAGTTTACCGAAGGTTTACATGAAGAGCAAACCGGCCAGGCAGCCAGCCGGACGGACAGATATCATATACTAAAAGGGTAAGACCAATATTTTAAGGTGTCACATCAGCTAAAATACATAATACTGTTTCCATTATTGTGGTATGGATATAAAAATACTAATACCAAAAAATAGTCTTTTTAAAAATGATTCACCTCACGCACAGACGGAACTGAACCCAAATTATTTTTGAAATTGTTATAAAACAAACCAACGTTAAACTAATGTGAGTCGGTCTAATGTAAATAAATTACTTTTCACTGAAGAAGAAACTTATTTTGGTCAATTTGCAGATTTACATTTATTGGTAGAAACTCCTTGCTGGCTTTGAATAAAGGACGTTGGCCTGAAACAAAAGCATAAACAAAGAAGGCCTCTTTGTGTTTTGTTGCTTAAAGATGGTAACATTTTGATATGATTTATACCACTATCAAATGCTGTCAGACTATATAACACTTTTAATTACACTAATGATGTTTAATGAAAAAGCATTTTGGTCTTTATGAGTTTAAAAAGAAAATTTTTTTATATGCCTATAGATTTGGGAAATAAGTAAAAAAAATATGTATTCTTTTCTATTTAAAATCTACTTGGAAAAAGACTAGGTAATTTTTCTAGTCAATAATATTTCCTGAATAATTTCGAACTTTTATTGAAAAGATTAATTTTGTACATAGGAGCATCATGTTTTATTTGACATTCTTAGTTTTCGGTTAAATTTAAATATTTAACAGCAGAAAATTTGAGTTCTTTCGATATTGGTTTAAGACGAGCTTTTCTTAAGCTTTAAGTAATTTTTTTTGGAAAAGTGTAATACGAGAAAAGCTATAAAGCAGTATAAATAGGACTCAATGACCATGAAATTTATATAATAAATTTATATATAATTCTTTATACCGGATAGCACTGCTACAGGAAGTAAAATATTACCGCTTAACTTTTAGCTGCCACTATAGTGGATTGCGGTAATAGCAAAAAAGCAAGTCTAGAGAAATATATGAAAGATTTCTTTTTTTCAGGCTTTAACAATCATATAGTAACTTACCTTTTACACCAAAATTTCATAAATGTGTCACAATTTTCCTGTAACTTAAACTTAAAACCTTTTACACATTTCAACAATTTGATTTTCTTTCTTTTCCACATTTTTATTTTAAAACAGGCCATATTTTGTGGTAAATTGACATATTCTTATTTACTCTTTTATCAATTTTCTCTTTATTGCTCTAATAAAAACAAGAACATATTCAAAATCACAATTTGCGTTTGTGTAAAAGCTTTAATTTTATTTGCACACACACTCCGTTTAGCATATAAAACATTATTAAATCTCTGCTACTGCCCTCTTCATACTGATTTAACGACGCGGCTCTCTTAACAAATAAAGCAGCGAACCAACAGAGACTGCGCTGCTTAGTTACTCTGCGATAATATGAACAAAATTCCAACACACTTTTCGCCATGAGAACACAAATTTTTTACTTAAATTTTTTCATTTACTGATTGAATTACAATTAAATTGTATTTATTTAAAAAACTTATTAATTTTCAAACACTTTTTCCGATAAATTAATGTAATTTTTTAGAGAGCGTCTTCTAAAACGTTCACGCACTACAAAATTTTCTGGAAACTAAAAAGAATAGGAAGAGGAAACCAAGTCAAAAGGGAGTTAAGAAAATTTGTTTTTAAAATTTTAATAAAGGGGAGAGTGGGGAGAGTAAATAAAATGCCATTTAAACAACAACATTAGTTTTATATTTGCATGTTGTTTTTGTATGTAACAATAATGTAGTCGTTAGCGCACCACGAATATTTTACGAAACATTAAAGAAGATAAAATTGTTTTAATGCATGAAGCGGTGGGAAGATGAATTAAATAATTTTGCAATAACAACGACAACAAGAACATCAGTAAGCGAATAGTGTTAAGGAATATATGTATATTGTTTTGTTTTTGTAAATCAAGTGTTTTTTTGGTTCTTAAACTGGTGTGAAATTAAATTGCCTTTATATTTAACAGGGATGGGTAATACTAATCAATATACAATAAAAGTATAATTATTAAAATAATTCAAATTGTTTAAGAAGTTAAATGCAAAAAAGATTTAATATTGAATTTAATTGTGTTTATTGGAAGCAGACATACCTATGCAGACTATAATTAATATTTTTATAATAAGAAAGAAAAGGTATAATAAGCAAAAATCCATTTTTGAATAAAAACAACTCTATTTACTTTAATGACAAATAAAAATAATAAAATAAAAACATTAATAAAATAAGAAAAAATTATTTTCACATTTGAATACGGAAATTGCATATTTGATTAAGAGATTTTTTAATTTTCTGCTATGATGATTTTTGCAGAATTAATAAAAAAAAAATGTTATAGTTATTGAATTTAAAGTCTACAAACTAGTTTAACTAGTCGATGAAAAAGTTGTTGCACAAAATACGGTTGCCAGTACACCCAAAACAGAAAGTAAATGTACTGTTTTTTACACTTTGTACTGATTTAGTACGTTTTTTTTTTGGTTCAGTCTACAAAAAACAATGGTATGAAGAAACCCCCGGTTAAAGTAATACATATTCGGGTCTTTCAAATGGTATGCTTTCAAGTTATATTGTCATAATATCCTAATGTTTTACAATACAAAACAAAAACTTTAAAGAAACCCTATTTTTAACTGGCAGTTATAGTAATGCATAGTTAACCAAAGCTCAGCTTGGTGTAATCGGCCTTTATAAATTAAAAATAGTTTGAAATTAAAAAAAATAATCCAGAAAACAATAATTTTCGCAATTTCTATACGATTTGTGCAACTGTGTGTGTGGTGAAAGTTGCATTAAATACCAAAATGTTTAAAGAAAATCCTACTAATACAATCAATTAATAAATTATTTTAAGCAAAGTTAGGTTAGGTTTGGAACATGAACTATGGCCAAATGCTACGTTTCTGATGTCATTTTGTATATGAAATGTCATAAAATTTTAATATTTCTTTTACTTCTCGAGTGTATTTCTTTCTATTATTGTTATAGCATATTGAATGTAAAGTTTAAAATGTCGAATAATTTAAATAAATAGTTACATATCGCGCTTAATCAACAAGAGGGTATAAACTCAAAATTTTCAGTAGAAGAAAAACAATTTTTAATTTTCGTTAAAGGCATACGAAAAATAATTGTTAGAACAACCGTTTCATTACCAAAAATTACACAAAATAACACGATATTTCTAAAGATTAAAGATCTGCCCAATTATAAACAAAAATTCCCCAGTAGTTTTTTCCCTTCTCCTATTTATGCTAATTTTAATTCTATTGTAAAAATGGGAAAATAGTACAAACTTCCGGGGAATTTTTATTCCTAATTGGGATGGATATGAATATTACGTGTCGATTTTTTCCAAAAATTGAAGAAATAAAAATTTTGAGTTAATACACTCTTGTTGATAAAGAGTAATATGTATAAGTGTGTCCCAAAAAAATTTGGGGCTCAAGCATAATTTAAAAGCCTATAGGAAAAAGTATTTTTAAGATTTTTCAGATTTTTCGGAAGAAGATTAGAGCTCGCTCAAGTCGAATTTTTGCCAAACATCGGGTTTGATGGCCTTTTTTGTGTTTTCTTCATAACTTTGTCAAAATCCACGATTTTCTTCACTTATAAGGAAACAATTTTAAAGAAAAATGTCCATGCTTTATTTTTGTGTGCAAAAACTATAAGTGTGTTTTTGCCATGAATTTGCTCATTTAGGCACCCTTCATTACAATTTTTCGTAATTTTTCCATAAATTTTGTAAATAACGCATTATAACTTTTAAAATTTTTATAAAAAGAAAAAACTGTTTTGAATTTGCTCTTACCGTTCCTGAGTTATACCAGTAATTGTTAATACGGATATAGCAAACAACGCATTCAACAAGCAAAAACCGAGGCCACCTTGAGTTTTTTAAAATCGTGTTCTACTTTATACTGATAATAAAATACTAAAGTTATCTACCCTTTTTGTGCATTTGTCTTCTACGGTTAAGTAATATCATATTCTATTCAAACGGAATTCGGATAAGCATCTGATAAGTCTGAATAAGTTAATATTTATTCATTCATAAAAATTCAGACTAATCCCTTTGCATAGTACTTATCAGGCGCTTTCGAAAGAGAGCCCAATTACCTTGGTGTTCTGTTAGGCTTTTATATATAAGACCCTCTATAATTTTTAGACCGCAAGAAGAGCCTTTACAGCAGATATAAAATTTATCAGTAAAATGTTAATTTATTGACGTTGAAGTCCCACAAGGCAGCATCCTGGGCCATCTATTATACTTAACTTATACTTCTGACATGCCAACAAACAACTACACGCAACATTTGCGGATGATACAGCTTTTCAAAGCGTACACTAAAACTGTGATGAAGCATCTCGTTACTTACAGGATCATATACTTGAACTAGAAAAGTGGTTAAAGTAATGGAGAATAAAGGTCAACGAGCAAAAATAGCAAAAAACATATGTATGTATGTAGGTGTTTATCGCTCTTCTGATTGGGTGAGTGCTGCAGTGTTGCTTCTCGTTAAGCGACTGTGGCCGCCATAATTTAAAATATTTCGAGCTAGTTGATTTGTGTGCAGATCAAGCCTTTTTAAATATTTTACTGCATATTTCGTCATCATAGTTTTAACTAATGAGATCCTTGTGAATATTTGAGAAAATTTTTGGAAAAAATCGGGAATAAAAATTCCCCGGAAGTTTGTACTATTTTCCCATTTTTACAATAGAATTAAAATTAGCATAAATAGGAGAAGGGAAAAAACTACTGGGGATTTTTTGTTTATAATTGGGCAGATCTTTAATCTTTAGAAATATCGTGTTATTTTGTGTAATTTTTGGTAATGAAACGGTTGTTCTAACAATTCTTTTTCGTATGCCTTTAACGAAAATTAAAAATTGTTTTTCTTTTACTGAACATTTTGAGTTTATACCCTCTTGTTGATTAAGCGCGATATGTAACTACATATTTATTTAAATTATTCGACATTTTAAACTTTACATTCAATATGCTATAACAATAATAGAAAGAAATACACTCGAGAAGTAAAAGAAATATTAAAATTTTATGACATTTCATATACAAAATGACATCAGAAACGTAGCATTTGGCCATAGTTCATGTTCCAAACCTAACCTAACCTAACTTTGCTTAAAATAATTTATTAATTGATTGTATTAGTAGGATTTTCTTTAAACATTTTGGTATTTAATGCAACTTTTACCACACACACAGTTGCACAAATCGTATAGAAATTGCGAAAATTATTGTTTTCTGGATTATTTTTTTAATTTCAAACTATAACTGCCAGTTAAAAATAGGGTTTCTTTAAAGTTTTGGTTTTGTATTGTAAAACATTAGGATATTATGACAATATACCTTGAAAGCATACCATTTGAAAGACCCAATTATGTATTACTTTAACCGGGGGTTTCTTCATACCATTGTTTTTTGTAGACTGAACCGAAAATCAGTAAAAAGTGTAAAAAACAGTACATTTACTTTCTGTTTTGGGTGTACTGGCAACCGTATTTTGTGCAACAACTTTTTCATCGACTAGTTAAACTAGTTTGTAGACTTTAAATTCAATAACTATAACATTTTTTTTTTTATTAATTCTGCAAAAATCATCATAGCAGAAAATTAAAAAATCTCTTAATCAAATATGCAATTTCCGTATTCAAATGTGAAAATAATTTTTTCTTATATTATTAATGTTTTTATTTTATTAATTTTATTTGTCATTAAAGTAAATTGAGTTTTTTTATTCAAAAATGGAATTTTGTTTATTATACCTTTTCTTTCTTATTATAAAAATATTAATTATAGTCTGCATAGGTATGTCTGCTTCCAATAAACACAATTAAATTCAATATTAAATCTTTTTTGCATTTAACTTCTTAAACAATTTGAATTATTTTAATAGATAATTATACCTTTATTGTATATTGATTAGTATTACCCATCCCTGTTAAATATAAAGGCAATTTAATTTCACACCAGTTTAAGAACCAAAAAAACACTTGATTTACAAAAACAAAACAATATATGTATATTCCTTAACACTATTCGCTTACTGATGTTCTTGTTGTCGTTGTTATTGCAAAATTATTTAATTCATCTTCCCACCGCTTCATGCATTAAAACAATTTTATCTTCTTTAATGTTTCGTAAAATATTCGTGGTGCGCTAACGACTACATTATTGTTACATACAAAAACAACATGCAAATATAAAACTAATGTTGTTGTTTAAATGGCATTTTATTTACTCTCCCCACTCTCCCCTTTATTAAAATTTTAAAAACAAATTTTCTTAACTCCCTTTTGACTTGGTTTCCTCTTCCTATTCTTTTTAGTTTCCAGAAAATTTTGTAGTGCGTGAACGTTTTAGAAGACGCTCTCTAAAAAATTACATTAATTTATCGGAAAAAGTGTTTGAAAATTAATAAGTTTTTTAAATAAATACAATTTAATTGTAATTCAATCAGTAAATGAAAAAATTTAAGTAAAAAATTTGTGTTCTCATGGCGAAAAGTGTGTTGGAATTTTGTTCATATTATCGCAGAGTAACTAAGCAGCGCAGTCTCTGTTGGTTCGCTGCTTTATTTGTTAAGAGAGCCGCGTCGTTAAATCAGTATGAAGAGGGCAGTAGCAGAGATTTAATAATGTTTTATATGCTAAACGGAGTGTGTGTGCAAATAAAATTAAAGCTTTTACACAAACGCAAATTGTGATTTTGAATATGTTCTTGTTTTTATTAGAGCAATAAAGAGAAAATTGATAAAAGAGTAAATAAGAATATGTCAATTTACCACAAAACATGGCCTGTTTTAAAATGAAAATGTGGAAAAAAAAGAAAATCAAATTGTTGAAATGTGTAAAAGTTTTTAAGTTTAAGTTACAGGAAAATTGTGACACATTTATGAAATTTTGGTGTAAAAGGTAAGTTACTATATGATTGTTAACCCCTGAAAAAAAGAAATCTTTCATATATTTCTATAGACTTGCTTTTTTGCTATTACCGCAATCGACTATAGTGGCAGCTGAAAGTTAAGCGGTAATATTTTACTTCCTGTAGCAGTGCTATCCGGTATAAAGAATTATATACAAATTTATTATATAAATTTCATGGTCATTGAGTCCTATTTATACTGCTTTATAGCTATTCTCGTATTTCACATTTTGCAAAAAAAAAATTACTTAAAGCTTAAGAAAAGCTCGTCTTAAACCAATATCGAAAGAACTCAAATTTTCTGCAGTTAAATATTTAAATTTAACCGAAAACTAAGAATGTCAAATAAAACATGATACTCCTATGTACAAAATTAATCTTTTCAATAAAAGTTCGAAATTATTCAGGAAATATTATTGACTAGAAACATTACCTAGTCTTTTTCCAAGTAGATTTTTAATAGAAAAAAATACGTGTTTTTTTTTACTTATTTCCCAAATCTATAGGCATATAAAAAAAATTTCTTTTTGAACTTATAAAGACCAAAATGCTTTTTCATTAAACATCTTTAGTGTAATTAAAAGTGTTATAGGTATAGTCTGATAGCATATGCCTTACTTTGTATTGAAATAATAAGGTATTGCAGTAATAGAACACAAAAAAAAACAATCGTTTTACATGAAAAAGTCCAAACCGTATTTTTAAAGATACGAGGTTGAGAAAGTAAGGCATCGATATGTCTGTCGAATTATTTGTTATTCAGTGGTTAAAAAAAACAAAGTTTAAAGAAATAAAAAAAAAGAAATTGAAGGTACATTAAAAAAAAGTTGTAAAGTGTCACAAAATAAAATATTAATGCTAAAAAAGTTTTAATATTGTTATTTTAAAGAAAAAGAAGGAAAATTCTATGAAATAATTTATAAATAATTGCGACCTACGGCAAAAACAGGTTAAAAATATTATGTTTAAAGTTGCATCATATTATGATGTGAAATATCTGTAACAGTTTTACGTTTGATAAATAAATATTAAAAATATTTTTCGGTTAAAGATTAACGCCCTTATTTATAAAAAATAAAACAGGTTAATAAAAGGTTTATGAAACGGATTTTCTATGAAAATTTGTTTTATTAACCCTTAATAAAGCTGTTTTATTTTTTATAAATTAGACCGCAAGTCTACATATTTTTATGATTAACATGATAATAGTATGTGTACTTCTTAACTTATTATGATTAACATGATAATAATATAATTACATTTAATTATAATAGGATGTAGTAAAAACAAATAAGGATTAAGGGAAAAATATTATAATATAATATTACAAATATATTTGGTCATAATATGATTCAATATTAATCGTAATATGTTGAACAAAATCACGAATCTTATCATAATATATTTCTCTTAGAATATGTTTACCACATCCATGTTTTTTCTTTGCGTGCAGGACATCAAATTAAGTATTAGGATAAGATTTGATTAATGAATTTTAGTTCATATTTAATATATAAAGACTCATAAAGTAATAGTGAGAAAAAAATACATGACATGCAAATCAGTATATATGAAAATATTGTCCGTCCGTTTAATACCCTACACCACAGATACCCGGCAAAACAAAATTATGTTATGAGCTTAAGATTCATATAAAAGTTCGACTATTATCTACATTTAGTTATACATCTATATGAAAACTTTTCGTCTTAAAGATCTAAGAGAGGGGCTTATATGGGACATATAAGCGTACCGAGGCACATTGGGTTCAAATGGTATCAACCTGGCGATTAATTAAAATTTAGATAAAAAGTTTTTATAATAAATTTTGGTATAGGGTAAAAGTAGCTAAAATTCTGCATCACTAGCTGTAAAAATCAATTGCTTACTTTCTTTTCAGTGAGCGGTCAAAGTTATCAAATTATTGCTGTTATTAAAAAAAGTACAAAAATTGGAAATTTTTGCAATTCAAGAGATTATTATTATTACCTGAAATAGTAATTTTTTTTTTTTTTTTTTTTGTAAAAATTATGTGTTCCAATTGGGATAGTTTCCGCATTTAAAGGGACACAAGTATTAAGTTAGTAAGAGTTGGAATTAGTTTTATGGATTTTAGAGAAGTAAAGGATATCAGCTTATATTAAAAAAAGTCCAGACAATGCCCGGCCTATTTTTATTTTCATTTTTGTGTAATAGCTCTCGAAAACAACAATTTCCCAAAAGGTTTTAAATATTTTATTTTTTCAGATTAATTTTTAAATTTACTGAATTTAAGAGAGCAAAAACTGGATGCAAATTTATACTAATAGGAATACATATTATTAACTTATTTTTAAATTTATTTTGATTTAAAGGCTGCAGAGATAATTGTGGGTCATGTTTTTTCTGAACAAAAATCTGAAAAACAAAAATTTAAAAAAAAATTTTTCATTTTTTTAAAGGTGTGTTTTTATGTATTTATGATTACTCATTACTAAAAAATGATATTATTCTCTTTTGTGACATTTTTAAAAAAATTTGAACTTTGTGAAAAACCAAAAAATGGACTTTAATTTAAATTTATACTAATATAAATGCATTAGGGTAATTTCATGTCAAATCGCCCAAGAATGGGACCCGACCCCCTTCGATTTGAATGAAATTTGTTGTGAAGGTTCCTTTCATCCTATAAGGAATATACATATAATAACGAAAAAAAATATTTAATTTTTTTTGCAAAAGTAACGTCATATTCAAAATGTCATAATTTCGCCGAATTAGCCGAATGTGTTGAGTTTATTTTTTCAATATCTCAAAAACTACTGCACATTCGAATACGATTTGTATGTCATTTTAAAGAGAATACTTGGGGCAACAAGAAATATATATAAAAAAAATTCTTTTTTTTAATATTAATTTTAAAAATGGACTAAGTCAAAAACCTAATTTTTTTTGGCTTATTGTTTTTTATGTAATTCCTCAAACTGTTCTTTTAAAATCCTGAAATTTTGAAGGAGGTGTTTTTTTTCTTTTTTAAGATATGATTTTTTTTCTTCTGCAACCTGTAAGAAATAATACTAAAATAAAATTTTTATATTGTAAATTTGAGAATTAAGTATTTTTTAAGTCTGATTTGTGTGTTTTTAGGTGTTAAAAAAAAGCTACGACATTGAAACAGTTTTTTATGGTTATTTGTTGCATTTTTTGTTGGAGCTCAATGTACACAAAAGAAAAGTACACTTTTTGTCACGTTACGTCACCAAGAAATTAAGTGAGTTGTATACATTATTTTAGCGAAGTCGATTTTTCTTTGGCTCTACTCCTACCGATTGGGGCTAGTATTCTCTTTAAAATGACATACAAATCATCTTCGTATGTGCAGTAGTTTTTGAGATATTGAAAAAATAAACCCAACACATTCGGCTAATTCGGTGAAATTATGACAGTTTGAATATGACCCCACTTTTGCAAAAAAAGTTTTAAAATTTTTTTTCGTAATATATGTTGCTTATAGGATGAAAGGAACCTTCACACCAAATATCATTCAAATCGCAGGGGGTCGGGTCCCACTCTTGGTCGATTTGACATAGAATTACCCATTAAATAAAATTATTATTTAAAAAACAATAAGTATGCTTTAATTTCAAATTTTATTCATTAATTTATCGCTTCTCATTCCAAAGTTACAGCATAAATTGTGAATTAAGGCCCTTTTTTTGCCAAAAAAAACAATAATGAGCTTAACGGGTTAAAAAAAAGTAATTTTTTATTTTTTTTTTCTAAAATGCTGTATTTGTGTGTGCTTACAATAACTCATCAATAAAAACATAATATTTTAAAACTAAGGCTCTTATTTATTAATCGCCACTTTGGGTACCATCGAGCCCACTGTCCGAGGGTGCCCCGGTAGGCTAGTTGGTAGTGAGCTAGTCTATCAGTGCGGGGGTGGCAGGTTCGATTCCCGACTCTGGTGTCCTGCAGACAAGCGTAGAGTTTCGCAACATAAGCATAGGAAAAAAAAGAAAAATTCAGGATCTGACAATGGACAGCAAACAGTAGCTATTATTAAACTTATCGTCACCATATTTATCTCTATTTATGAGGAAGTTAAAGGATTTTAAGCCTTTTTCGGAAGTGGTATTTGTAGTTGACTCATAAAACTATTACAGTAACTAATTGTGGGTTATTAAATTTGTTTTCTTACAGTTATTTTACGAATAACTTTATTTTTTAACATTTATGTTTGTTATTCAAAAAACGAACTACCAAAATATAATCACCCCTATTACGTAAGTCGATGTCGACGTCGACATTAGTTTTTATTTGTTGTCGCATCAAGTCGACGCTACATCACTTTGGCGTTAATTTTGTATTTTATAAGAAAGTTGTGTCAACGTCGACAAGTTATCCAAAATCTGACATAAAAAATAAACCCATCTCCAATTGTTTTTCTATTATTTTTGTTCTTCATCATTAAAGTTAATTTTTTAACGCTATTTATGCTATTTCCCGACATTTTGTTTTTTTTAACCAATTGAGCGATTTCAAATTAATTTTAGAGTTTGTTTCCGATTTTAAATTTTTCGCGAATTTTTGCCAGGTTCGCAATAAGCTATTTTATTACTGTAAGTTTGCTGATTCTTTATAGCTTAAAGCCTGGTACTCTGTTCAACATTTCACGTGAAATGCTGTCAGAACTCATATGAAAAAAACTTTTGCTGAATTTCTATGAAATAATGTTGATAGAGTTGTACTCTTTTTAGTTTGTGAAAAAGTTGCGAAATGTTTCTGGCAACATTTTTTTACAACTGCGAAATAATATAAGCTGCACTTATTTCACGTGGAATTTTAAGCATATGAAAAAAAAGTTTAAACTCAATATTAAAATGAGAACTGAAAAACATAAATAACACAACCGGTAACAGTCTTTCATCCATATTTATTTTTATTTTTATTTAAAAAAATACTTTTTAGTAAAATAAATGTGGGTTTTGTTTAAATATGAAAAACAATGTCGCATACTTTGAAAGATTGAAAACGTCAAATTGTGCAAACTCTCGAGATAGGTAACATTAATACATGTCAAATTTTTCACAAGAAATAATAGATGTTGCTAAACAATTTTCACAAATTGGAACATAGTACTAGGCTTTAACGATTATTAATAAATATAAGACTTTGCTATTATGACGCTGTTAGCATATTTTTGGCGAATTTCCGCTAATTTTACAATTTTTACCGAATTTTTTAAATTTTTTATAGTTTAAGTGACTTTTAAATAATTGTATGGCTTGTTTGAAATATTAAAAAATTTCACTATTTTTGCAAACTTTTCCAAATTTTTTGCAATTTTGCGTAGTTTTGTTGCTCTTTGAGCTAAAAGTTTTAAGTTAAAAATTTTCGCGAATTTTCGCTATTTTAGCAAACTTTTCCGAATTTTTGCGTTTAATTTACTATTAAAATTTGTGCCCATAACTTCTTTTAAATTTGCATTTTTTTATTTTAACGTACGTAATAAATATGTTACCATTCTACTTAAAATTACTTTAAATTTCATTTGAGTCGTTGCAAAATTTCCTGTCGACTAAAACAGAGACAATTTTACTCGACGTCAACTTAAAAGCGCCCTAGAAAATATCAAGTGACTGTCAATAGTAATCAATTATTGTCAATAACGACTCAGAAAATATAATTACTGTTGCAATGCCGTCGACTCATGACGACGTCGACTTTCATAATAGGGGTGAATGTTTTTCCGTATTTTTATTGTTATGTTGTTTAATTTTTTGACGGTTAGCATAAACTTTTTAAAAGTAACAAATATTAGTTATAAATAAATCTGATTATTGAATATGCTGTTTAATAAATACAAATTTAAAAATTAATGTTAAATTCATTTATTTTACATGAAAAGTAAATAATCTGTTTTTTAAATAAATTTAAGTTGTTCAAAATGAATTTTCCTTTGAATTTGGCATAATATTTTGAGTGTATTGCAGAAGCGCACAATACCCTATCCGATATTGTGGTGGGTGTATAAAAAGAATAAACTTCCTCTCTTGCGATGTATTTCGATTTGAAATTAGAATACCAGTTGTAGTGAAAATACCAAATGAATGACTAATAATAATAATATTTTAAACTATAACATTTAAAGTCAATGACTGACCTACTTTTGATTCTAATACTTTATGCCAACGAACGATACATTTTAGGTATGCACATTTATTTAATACCGTCGTTGGATCGCATTACATTATTCGCGACTAGTCATTATGTATTTTTACTTACCCTCAAATTTGTTTAGTTTTAAGTATCACCATAATTAGAAGTATATATTACAAATTAATATAATTTTTAAGCAGTAACACAAAGACCATGAATCAATAAAGATTTACGATAAAATCTAAAAAAAATCCCCGCGGTAATCACTTATTTTAAATTAAATGTTCGGCCATATACGCCGAACCTAACTTATTCTAAAATTCAGTCCTACACGGAAAAAGGACCTTGATCTTCCTGAATACCTTTGCTCTTATATATATTCCTTTTGCTACATAGTTTTTAAGGCAGAAGTCAGTGCAATAAGGGCGGCTGAAAATCATATACTTTTACCAATATCAACCATCAGTTATTATGAAGACAGTGTATCAGCTATGACGGCCACTCAGGGGTGCCAGAAAATTTTGATAAAAAATCGGCATATTTTCAAAAAAAATCGGCATTATCGGCACTTCAATTAAAGAAAATTGGCAAAAAAAAAATCCCTTTTAAGAATAATAAATACATATTTTTATTAACACAAAAATAACAAAACAGAATAATTCAGCATTAATTACATATAACCCATATAAAAAAATAAAAAAGAATATTTTTATAAATAAATTGTAGTTAATTTAAAAAAAAAAATTTTCAACATTTTATTTTAACAAATATTTTATAAATACATATTCGTCGCTTTTTCAACTAACCGACGTAACGTAGATTTAACAAATTTTACAGGAGAGCACTTTTAATGTTTTTTGTCTTAAATGTAGTAATTTTCGAGCCAAAATACGAATGAAATTGGGCTTATGCATTAGTTGTAGAGTTTCCCGGGATTTTCATGTTTTCAATTCCCGCTTTCCCGGGAATTTATTGCGGGATTCCCGGGAAATTATGAAGAAAATCTTTTTTTAAAACTTTAGTAAATTTATAAATTTTATATACTTGTGTCTTTATTTGTTTTATCCAACTTATTTTCACCACAATATTTAATTTTTCTAGTTTAAGGCTTTTAAACTAATTTTTGAGAATGGGCTTTATATTGGGCCTACGATAAATTAAAGACCTTTCATCACGAAATTTTATTTCTTGTCCTAGCAAATTGAAGTGTAAATTTTACAATATTATTATAAAGCTTTGCGGTTAAGGGCGTAGTAAAGTGTTTTCCTAGATTGTGTTTTATATGCGGCATTTCAAATGATTTTGAATCTTATAAAAGTAGAAAGTAAAAAATTGTGTGCATTTCGCCACAAACTTATGTTAGTTTTAGTTCAGTTTTTAGGGAGGTAGTTCCACATTTGGGACCCTATTTATAAAAAACATTCCGACCAAATTGAATCAGTCC
Source organism: Pollenia amentaria (assembly GCA_943735925.1). Lineage (NCBI taxonomy): Eukaryota > Metazoa > Arthropoda > Insecta > Diptera > Polleniidae > Pollenia > Pollenia amentaria. The sequence goes on along the minus strand of OX031007.1, from coordinate 175,650,629 downwards.
AAAAACAGTTTCTGACTTTTTGTCTACGTGGGTTGAACTTTAACCAATGGAATCTGCCGCCTTATCCTGCTAGACTAGCCCTCATCAAGCTGCCAACTCTAAAGAGCCGTAGAACTGTGCTTAACATCTCGTTTATTTTCAACATAATTATTGGCGACGTTTGCTCTGGATACTTAATCAACAATATAACATTTAATGATCCTCAACGCCCATCACGTCACTTGGTTCCGTTATCAATTCAATTTTTTAGAGCTAATTATGCTAATGGTGACCCCTTAAGAAGGATGTGTAACGAGTTCAACAAGTTTTATAAATTTATTGACTATTCTTATAGCTCCACTGATATTAAAACTAGTATATTAATCTATTTAAATCCATAATTTTTGTTACTTTTTAAAATTTATTTTTATTTAATTAAGAAGTCTGTAAGGATTATAATTCCATAGACAAATAAAATAAAATAAATAAAATAAAATAAAAAAAGTTACCCAAAATTAATAAATTACACGTTAACAAGCGAAGTTACCGTGGTTTAAGTGTTTATCAAAAAATCGGAGCAAAAATCGGCAAATCGGCAACTTGCTAATTTTAAGGCAAAAAATCGTAAAAATGCCGATAAATCGGCAAATATGGCAAGCCTGCGGCGACTGCATCTTATTTTGTATAATATCTACTCAATTGGAATTAGTCTCTTGCCTAACTAAGAGGTAACAGGGTATAAGGAAATAAAGCAAGCTGTATCACCAGTTGAATATGCAAAAGAAGTTTTTTTATAAATCACGAGAACTTGATATTTTAAGGCTGATGATTATGAAAAAATACTTTTAGTAAGAACGCGGAAACAAACATAGTCCTCGAAGATAAGTACACGTAAAGAAAAAACATGGTTGTGGTAAACATATTCTAAGAGAAACATATTATGAAAAGATTCATGATTGTAGTCAACATTTTACGATTATTATTGAATCATATAATGACCAAATACAATATATTCGTAATATTACATCATAATATTTTTTTCCCTTATAATATGATGCAACTTTAAACATAATAATTTTAACCTGTTTTTGTCGTAGGTCGCAATTATTTATAAATTGTTTTATAGAATTTTCCTTCTTTTTCTTTAAAATGAGACAAAACAATGGTCAATATTTTTGAACCACTTTCAAACAATATTAACACTTTTTTAACATTGATATATTATTTTGTGCCACTTTACAATTTTTTTTAATGTACCTACAATCTCTTTATTTTTTAATTTCTTTAAACTTGGTTTTTAATGGGTATTTTTTTTTAAATTATTTAACCACTGAATAACAAATAATTCGACAGGAATATGTAAAACAAACGACAAAACTGGTGCAAAATTATTTTACAAATGGCGATATCAAAATATTATTAGAGTAAAGATATTTTGTTTGCATCTTAAACATATTATGAGTACACGTATAGAAAGTTATCATTTTATGGCTATTAGATATCATTAAATAGTTGTGAGGAATATATTGTGTTTTCAAAGTTATCATTATTAAGTGGTTATAAAAATGATTATTTTTCAGTGAACCATACTAAAATTTATAATTGCGATAAACATTGACATGTTTTCAGTAACTATAATATTGTTCATATTAAATAAAAATAACAGTTTTTTGTATACGACAACAATATATTGTTACAATAAACATAGTTTAGTTGCCGTATACATGCCCAACCATATTTTTCCTCTGCGTGTATTCAGAATTCTTTGGGACATCTAGGAGATATACTAAAGAGGCTTGAAAGCTGTTGAGTTCGGGGCGGGGCTACTTATTGACATGGTGAACACCCACGGGTCATTGGTAGACTTACCGATCTTTATACTATATTGAGCTTATATCTTTCAAACGAACTTGTTTATATATCATCCTTTCTTAACTAACATCAGCTAAATATCTTTAATTAATCACTTTTAACAAACAAACGTTCGACAAGCACAATTCTCTAAAATATTATTCCCAACAAAAACCGAAGCGTCCAACATAGTGCGCCAATAAAAGAAATTACGTTTTAACTTACACTGCGGCCACACGATCAACTTTTTGTTGATAGTCTTTTACATATACTGTTTGTCAAAATTTACATAAATTGAAAGCTGTGACGTACGCTGCACGTAATTTTTAAGCAATTTACTTTCAAGATGTCATCAAGAAAACAATTTATACTGACAAACGAAAAATTTGCTCACTAAACTTCTAATCAGCTGTTAAATTGAGCGTAAAATTGCCAAACAAATGGATAGTTAAAATTGAGAGCAATCTCGTGATCAATATAAAAAGTGTGAGTGTGTTAGTGAAAAAAATGAGAGTGAGAGCAAATTGAAAGGAATTGAAAGACAAAAATTGATCGTGTGGCCTCCAAGTTAGCAGGTGTTTAAGGAAGAAATGTTAAAGTTTCGCTTAAGGAAGGCATTTATATGGCGAGTTCCCACTTTGCAGCAATCTTGTCGCAAAAAGTACTTTAATTATTGTATACAAAAACTCGTGAGTGTACGATCAGATTTACATACAAAAATTTTTTTTTGTATCAATCATTCTTTAATATAAATTCTTACAAACAGGTTTCGTAGTAAGGGAATGCCGTTACCGAGTAAATTATTTTTTTTTCTTAAATTTGTTAAGAATTCGTTGTCTTACCTTACTGCTTCTCTGTATATCTTATTGTGCAGCACATTAATGTTTGCTTATTGTTTAAAATGTACAATTAATGCACCTCAAAATAGATAAGTTATTTTAAAGGGATTAATACGTATCGCTCTGAACACTAAACTGTTGTTAAATGTTATTAAAATGTTCTTTTTTTACATAAATTTTAATTTTTTTATGAAATTATCATCCCAGAGCATACTTTTTTCCAAAGGCGTTAAAAAAAATTTCCAAAATTCAAGTGCCAATGACTTTGTAAGACGATGTATCAAACGTCTTTGTTGTCTTCATATAAAATTCCATTCATTAAATATTAAAAATGATTTTTATTTGGTTGTTCTTTTCAGTTCACATGTGATTATATATACAGACATTTATACAGACATATTTACGTATAATGATAATCGTAATATAATAAATCGTCTTAAACAATATATTTGTTTGATTTACAAAACAATCATCCAACCAGACGTATAAGTGTTATTAATATGAGTGAAATAATGAAGAATATTGTATAAATAATAATCATTTATACGTGATAGTATATTGTCTATACGCTTGTATATTAGGCTAGCTCACAAAATAGGTTATAGTTTTAACTTCTGGGACCTTTGCAGACCAGTTTAAAATAAATTGTTCGAGTTATTCGTTATTTGAAATTGGCTACTTTAATTATTTGATCAAAAAATTCGATTCATCGATCAACGATTGATTGAGTGGTAGGATGTTAAACAATTAGTAGGATGTTAAACAATTGTCTGCAGTCACACTGTGACATTACAGACCAACTTTCAAATCAAGAACTACACGAATACCTTAGTTTCTTTCAGGTATAGCTCTGTACGCTTGTTTATACGTTTGTATATTAGGCTAGCTCACAAAATAGGTTATAGTTTTTTACTTCTGGGATCTTTGAATGCTAGTTTACACTATTATAATTTGTATTAATATATGTCAAAAACTCAGCTAATATATAAAATTGTGATTGGGTGAATGAAAAGTGTTATAAATATGACAAATATTACGAAAAAAAAATTACTTCCCATACGACTTCATCGTTTTTTTAAATATTTCTAAGCATTTCATTAATTTTATCAGGTATTTAACATAAGCAAACAATAGCAATTTTTAACAAACTGCACAGAAAAAATAAAAAATTTTCTCTAATCACCAAATTTATTCCAAATTCATAATATCAAGCAAACAAGTGGTTGATTTTGCACCTATTACCAAAATGATAATATTGATTACTAAAAATTTTAAAATTTTGAAATTTTTTTTTTTTCAATAAATGATATTTTTAATTTTAATTAAAAAAGTAATCAAAATACTTTGCCATTTCAAACAATGTATTAATTTATACAATAAAATATTGAAAACTCCAAACAACAATTCAACAAGTTAAAATTATTTTATTATCAAAAATTATTTTCGGGAATGAAATATTTTATTAATTAATTCATTTATTAATGATGTGCTAATAATCCCAATTTTTGAATGAAAACACTGAAATTTATTGTTGTGGGAAAGCTAGTTCCTATGCTCATTTCGCTGGTTGCTTAGGCCAGCTCGTCAGGAAACTTTTTCCAAATACTTTAGAAAAGCTAAAAATATTATACAAGTAAGACCATAAAGTGAATAAGAATTTTAAAACACTCAGGTCTTAAATGTAACAATATCAAAGCTTCAACAAAGTCACAACAATAAACCGTCAATTTTTTCTTTCTTACATTCCCCTACAATTGGCTGGTTTTTTCCAACACGAATTGTAGTTGTAAGAGGATAGAAAGAAAAAAACAAAATTTAAAAAAAACAAGTTGCTTAAATAAAGCAGCTTGCCATTTCAGTTTTTTATTTTCCGGGCACATGCAAATTTATTATCAAAAATTATTTTCGGGAATGAAATATTTTATTAATTAATTCATTTATTAATGATGTGCTAATAATCCCAATTTTTGAATTAAAACACTGAAATTGATTGTTGTGGGAAAGCTAGTTTCTATGCGCATTTCGCTGGTTGCTTAGGCCAGCTCGTCAGGAAACTTTTTCCAAATACTTTAGAAAAGCTAAAAATATTATACAAGTAAGACCATAAAGTGAATAAGAATTTTAAAACACTCTGGTCTTAAATGTAACAATATCAAAGCTTCAACAAAGTCACAACAATAAACCGTCAATTTTTTCTTTCTTACATTCCCCTACAATTGGCTGGTTTTTTTCCAACACGAATTGTAGTTGTAAGAGGATAGAAAGAAAAAAACAAAATTAAAAAATACAAGTTGCTTAAATAAAGCAGCTTGCCATTTCAGTTTTTTATTTTATTTTAAACGAAACAAACAATTAATATTTTTTGATATTTAAAACTTTTTTCCGTGTGTAATCACAAAAAAAAAAAGTTTTTTTATCAATTAAAAACATGGTTTAAAAAGTATTTAAATTTAATTTATGTGATAATTGAATCAATTATTTTTTTTAATTGAAAGAAAATAAAAAATTTAATTTGGATTTAATTAAAATTTTAGTTGTTTTGAAATTAATTTTTAATTAAAATTTTAATTAAATAACAAAAAATCTTAATTGGCTTTTTCGTTTAAAATTGTCAATATTTAATTAAACAAATTAACACATTGTTTGAAATGGCAAAGTTTTTTGATCATTTTTTTGATTAAAATTAAAAATATCATTTATTGAAAAAAAAATATTGACAATTTTTTTTAGTAATCAATATAATCATTTTGGTAATAGGTGCAAAATCAACAACTTGTTTGCTAGAGTCTATGAATTTGGAAAAAATTTGGTGATTAGAGACAATTTTTAATTTTTTTTGTGACGTTAAATTAAAATTTTTAGCAGTCGCAACAAATTTCATTAGATTTCTATCCCACAAGGTTTTATGGAATACGTAAGCATTATGTGATAGTGTTTATTAGCCTTAAGTAACTATTACATAGAAAATGAATAATTAATATAAAAAATATTTACAAAATTTATTTAGTTCACTGTACTTTATGCTAAAATATTTCTAAGAAAGCATCAAGTTAAATTATATAGTGAGCCGGCTTAATACATATATTGACACAATTTCTTTTTGTAGCAACTTGAACATTTTAATTTAGTTAATAGGAATTAACTATAGCAAAAGTTTTATTATTATTATTACTAAAATTAATATGAAAATTATTTTTAAGCAAATGCAAGATTATATAAATCTAAGAAGTAAAGTGTAAAATTCATTGAATTTATGTATTCTTGTATTAACTTATTAAATAGTACTATTCTTAAACTTCATAAGGTCAAATTTTACCACAATAGAAAATTTTATATAAGAAGTCACTTTTTTCAATAAGGTTTGTTTTAAAAGTTGTTATCTTATTTCTAGGTTTTTTCTGTATGCTGAAGCTGTATTTATTGTTAACATTTATAAGGAATACAAAAGTACATTTAATATAAAGAGCAAATTCAGTAATTAAAGAATGTCTATAATGAATAAGGTTTTATCGTTATATAAATTTAATTATTAAGTATTGGATTGGCTGAACATAGAACTTGTTTGAGAGTGCAGTTTGCATACACATTTTTAACATACTTATTTTTAGGGAATATATGATAGGAGAATAATATCCTCGATGAAACAAACGAATTATGAGAATACAGCTTTGTCTTTATTTGCCAAAAATTCTGGTAGCAATTGAATCCGGTTTTTACCTATAGTTCAAACTAAATTAATTTGTTTCTCTAACCATTTTTGTCCCAATTAGTAAGATGTAGAGTATCCAATTATTTGACTTTTGGTTTTGTTCGAGTAAGGAATTAATCGATTTTTAAATTTTAATTTTGCTCGATTAATCGAATAAGAGTTTTAATATTTTAGAATAACTCGTATAATTCAAATAATTTTATCAAATGGGAAAAACATGGTTTGATACTTTTATTATATTAATAAACAGAAATAAATAAATATATAGTTCAACAATAAAATAACAATTCATTTATACCAGGTATATAGTTCTAAAACTTTTAAAGAAAATAAATAATTAAAAAATCAAAAACCCTGCTGCAAAACATACAGTTATTAAGGCGCTAAAGATAGCGTAATAAGATTAAGGAAATAAACTATAAACAAAGTAAACCCTTCTTCGGTTGAACAGACTATACAATGATCTGAAAGCCAAAGTATAATACATGCGTTAAGTTAAGCAGCAGTTGGGGTCCATTGATTTTATTTCAGTGTATAATTTGCAAGTATGTCCCGCCTGCTAAACTTAGCACGGGAATTCAACATAGTACGGGCTTTAATCTCATATTTATTAAATTATTAATAATATAATAAATTATTTTTTTATTAATTATTTTATTTTAGATTTTTTTTGCCGCCGCATTTTTAAGACAGGTCAAGCATATTCAAACAAATTTATTATTAATAATTCAATTTAAATAATTTATTATATCTGAAAATCAAAATAAAATTTAAATCAATTGAGATTCTCAGTTAATTTTTTTTTAAATCGCCGTATTTTTCCTAATTTTTAGAGAAGTTTTGGTTAAGATAAGAATTCAAAGTATTAAGTATTTAAAAGGAACCCTTATATAAACTTTTGAAACTGGATTAAGTTTTTTCGATTTCAATTTCAGTCATATGTATTCGATTTACCGAACATGGCGGATAACTTTATTTTTCTTCTTTTTTAAGCTCTACTCTATAGGTTTGGGTAATTTGTTTTTTTAACATATTACTATTTTGCGCCAAAAAACCGTGATTTGGTTTTCAACTACCTGTCTAAGGACACTTCGGACGAATCTAACAACACCTAAAATGTCAAATTCATAAAGGCGTTTAGATGGTACGTGGTAATAAAGAAATTGAAAGTCGGGTAAAAACTGGTAAATCATAATCTGACGTGTATGGCTTACACATTTTCAAAGGCTGTTGAATTTTCTTAAAATGAACGTCAATCTCAATATGAAAAAGCGCTTTTTAGTGAGAAAATTCTTACGTATGTAATTGGTAGTTAATCGTTTATTAAATAATTTGTCTCACGCACACCCACATCTAAAAAGGGACAAAAATATGTTCAGAAGTGCGTGTAACACAATAGATACAGAATTAAACAACAGTTGTTATGTATTTTATTAGTTAGAAATCTAAAATATATGTATATATATATATATAGTAAGAAAGTAGAATTTTCTAAAAAATTAATTTTTATCGATTAATTGACATAAATTGTTCGAGTTATTCGTTATTTCAAATTGGATTATTTAATTATTAGATCAAATAACTCGATTAATCGATCAACGATTAATTGAGTGGATACTCTAGTAGGATGTTAAACAATTGTCTGCAGTCACACTGTGACATTACAGACCAACTGTCAAATCAAAAACTACACGGATACCTTAGTTTCTTTCAGGTATAGCTCTTTGCCTGTATTCGGCATATTTAAAAGTCTTGGGATAGATTTCATAGCTCACGTATAGGCGAAAGTTTCTCTAAAATTCGGTTTACACTGCGAGTATCCTAGTTGTCAAATCTTATTACTATAGAAACATTCCGGTGTCGCTAGCTTCACTCCAATCAGTAGCAAATACTTGTTTCGTTCATTACTAGTACACCTCAAAATAATACATATCATAGGAGGCGGAAAAAATAATGGACAACTGGACATCTGTAACAAAAATTTAAGAATATTGCACCAGGTCAAATATGACCAAAGGACCGACCTTAAGTGCGATAAATTTTATAAAATTTTTTTTCGCCAATATTTTTTTCTGAAAACCTAACGTAGCTTTTGACATTTGAAATAAAGTAAAAGTTGTATCATATTAAAAATATCAACCCCATACTCTTATAAAAAATTAATTTTTTAATTTCAAATTGGGTCGGATTTGGCCCAAAGATCTTATGAAGTTAAGTTTAATTTTTTTATTTAAAAACAAAATAAGCTTTTTATTTCAAAAATACTTGAGTCAAATTCTAAGATTGTTATATCGGGACAGCAGTCCAATCTTGAACAATTTGATTTTCTTTGTATTTATAATTTGTATACTTATTTAATAAAATAATACAAGGACTTTAATTTATTAATTACAGAAAAAATTATCACTAGTTTCTTTTCAATAAGAAAAATGTTTTTAAAAGTATTTCAATTTAATTAATGTGGTAATCGAATCGATTATTTTTTTAGTAGAAAGAAAATTAATTTATTAACATTTAAGTTGTTTTGAATAAAATTTTTAACTAAAATATTAATTAAATAACCAAAAATTTTAACTGATTTGTTCGTTTAAAATAAAATAATTTAAACTGGTAAAATTGTTGTTGGGAATTGTCAAAACCTAAGTATATTTAATTAAATCAATTAACACATTGTTAGAAACGGCAAAGTTTTCTGATCATTTTTTTAATTAAAATATCATTTATTGAAAAAAAAAAATATTCACAATTTTAGTTTTTACAATTTGTAGTAATCTACTTATATAATCATTTTGTTAATAGGTGCAAACTCAACAAATTGTTTGCTTGATTCTATGAATTTGTTGATTAGAGAAAATTTTTAATTTTTTCTGTGCATACATATATATGAAACTAGGATATTATTTAAGGATTTTGTACATGTTCAACAAATATGAGAAAACAAAAATTTGGTAGAAAACAGTGAAGAAAACACGCATTCAGTACCTTGCTGTGCTTTTAGTAGATTCCGAGCTGTTCCGGCATTATAAAATGCCCCTTCGTTTTATTAGCGCTGTCTTTGATTGTTAAAAAAGCAACAACAAAAAGATTGCTTAAAATTCCAGATTACACCGGTAATTCGCGGATAATTGATGTTGCTGGTTAATCGAATTACGAATAATGGAGGTCCCACTGTATTTATATTCATATTTGCACATAGTTTACTACTTTTTTAATAAAAGCTTTCCTTATCAAATCGTTTTGTTTTTTTTTGTTTCCTTGCTTTTTTAAAGATAAAATATGCGAAGGTACAATTGCACCCATGTAGCCTCTTAAGTGGTTAACATCAACCAGGCCCTATTTGCAGGGGAAAGCCCTACGATTTTCTTTAAAAAATTCAAGAAATGTACTGTTATTATATGTGTGAAGATGTCACAGAATTTTAGGCATCTGATGATAAAGGTAAAAATTTATAGCAAATCAAAAATGAAAAACAATTACAGTGAGCCACAGTGAGGAGGTGGCACAACATATATTCGCGTAACTCAAAAATGATTTAGTTTATTGAATATACTCAAAAAAACCGAAACTCCGCAATAAAATTACCTTTAAGAAAGGCTAAACTTTTTTCTAATCTCCGCTATCGTTTTAGATATATAATTTTTTTTCTTTTTTTGGCAAAAAAATTTTTTTTATCAAAATTTCGAAATTTTTGGTTCTTCAAAAATAATAAAAAATTGGAAAATTAAGCTACTCCTTTAATTTTTCTAGACGTATAAAAAACGAAGTTGCAAAATTTTTTCAATAAACTTAACTGTTTTTGTGTTACGCTTATACATGTTTTGCAACCTACTCCATTTTCGAAATAGCGGTATATCTCGAAAACAAAAGCTAACCTAAAAAATCGGTAAACACCATTAGATTCAGCGTATCCGAATTAGGTTAAAGCGCCAGGTACCCGCTTGCCAACTAGCACAGTGTTATTATTAACACAAAGTTTATGATAATGATTAAAGTGTTCAATTTTGGATGTGACTCACTGTATACCCTTTCCGCCCGACGATGGTTAAAAATCGACATAAAAATTATTAGCAATTTTTATTAAAAGTGTTTGATTTAAAATGCGATTGCAAATACGATTCGAAAAGAGTCGAAAATGACTCTGAACTAATTAAAAAACTAGTCATAAATGACTCACCAAGAAGAGTGGCTGGTGGGGTACAATTTTCTCCCAGCAAAATCATAATTTATGATCAAGAAATTAGCGCATATTCTGGTTGTTTACTTGGGCTGTAGATTAAAAAAACTCGAATATGCTTAAAAGTTTCAGAAACTGCTAGATGGTTAGTAACTGATTTTTAAATAAAAAAATTATACTAGACAAACAATAGTTGCAACAAAAAAATTTTTTTTTTTACAAGTTTGTTGCTTCCCAAAACTAAAAAAAAAACTTTTTTCAAGAGATTATTTTTTAAGTTGTTAAAATTTTTTATTGGTACGAGAGGGGTGGTTGGTTGGATGGGTGCTTTGTTGGATGATTGAATAAAGAATGGGTGTAGCATTTGCCTGGTGTTAAGCTGATTATCAATTGAAAAAAGTTAAGTTTGGAAGAGGGTTTAAGCACTGGGTATGAGGGTTGGGGATCATCATTTGTATTTAATTTTTTTCGCTATGACTCGAATCTTGTCAAAGGTCACAGCTGGTGTAAATTTGTTGCCACTAACTATTACACTTGGTCTAAGGGATAAATGTAAAAGAAAAGAGTAAAGAATCTCAAAAAAAACCAAGTAACACATAAGAAATTATACATCATTTTTGTTTCCTTTTTTCAACTTGATTCCTCATTTTCGTCCTTTCGGCTTAAACAGGATAAACAGTGTTAGACTATTTGTTGGAGTCACATGTGTTGTTGGTACTTTTTTCGTCTTTGCAAATAAATTCTTTATCATAATATATTTTTTTTTTATTCTTTAGCGTTGTTTGGAATTTTTCATTTGTTTTCCTTTTCTTTTTCGATAAGAAGTTTGCTTTTTTTTCCTGGTTGGCATTGCAACTTGCTGTTTGTAGAGATGCGAATATTTGTTGAGTAGTAAACCAACACGTAATCTAGCGACAAAAGTCTCATAATTTATGATGTTTTTCTTGAGCGTATACTATTTTTTCTTTTTTTTTTTTTTTTTTTTTGAAACTTGGCTGTTACTGTTTACATTGATATGAGTTCGAGTAACGGGTAAAAGTAACATATGAAACATTGTCGCAAAAAATGTTTGATAAATGTTGGGGGTTGCTGGGTTAGATGTTGGCTTAAGTGGTATTTGATTTTAGTTAGTAACCTGCTGTTAGTAATATTTTATTAAAAAAATAAAGAACATATTATTTGGCATCAAGTTCGATTGTTTTTCTTGCTTTTTATATATCATCGTGTACGTGAAAATTCATAAATTTAATTTATTTTTGCCAAAAAATTTAATAAAGAATTGTTGAAGACACAGCTTAAGAAGTTAAGAAAATTATTGCTCAGTTGAAGTATAATTAGATGAAAAATTTAAATCTTAAAATAATATGTCTGGGCATATTGTACAGCTAATAACACATTAATTATAAACCATTGTTTGGTAAATCTCGTTTGGTTTATATTTCGATTTGTTTTCTGTATAACTTTTGAGCGGCTGAAAAAAAGAAGTACTCCCATATGCCTATTTTTGCGGTTCACAGGGTCTTTTTATAAAAAAATTTTATGCGAACAACTGGCCTAAATATTTCGAAGCTTAGATAAATGGACTGTAATATTTCTTAACATTATTTATAATTTGTATTTAGAAAATAGGTGTATATTTACGGCTTTGTTCTATAACTCAGATTTACATAAAAATCCACCAGTTTATCACTTGGGGAACTTTCGATTACACCAACACCAGTTGATCGAGATGCCATATTTTGAGCTAAAATACTGTTTTCAGATGTAATGTATAAAAAATGAGCAAAACTGGTCCATGGGTTCAATTTGCATTTCTTCAATGTTTTTACAATTTCATATATTGTTGATCTATGTTGCCACAAATTCATACAAAAAGTTGTTGCCACAAGACAATGATGTATATGCGACAACCTTTTCCGGAGTTGCAAATTGGCGCAGCAACCAATCCTATTGAAAATGGTGAGAATCAGTTCATTATTTCACATAGCCCCGATTCAAACTTCTTTCCGAAGTAGAGTCGTTGTACCCATAATCCATCTTATTATGTTGGTATTAAATTAAGATTATGGCAATCTAAATGCAGTAACAGATTGACTACGGCCAGACGAAGCAACCAAACGAATGGATGAAGGTGAGAAACTGAATAGTTTGCCCAATTTCCAATAAAGAACTTGATGATCGACAGTATCGAACGTTTTGGAATGCTCCAGTGGAATAAGTAATAATATGTCACTAACATCAATGCTTTCTCATATCGTCGGTCACAGGTTGACAACTCTTAACTCGCAAAAAAATCGAATCGGGGTATTATTTATTTTAATTTTTTTTTAATCTGAAATTTTTTCAATACCTTTGTTTTCTTTACACCATCTTACAATAAATATCTCCTACTAATTTTGGTTTTTTTCATTTACTTCCAACACGGTTTAGTAACGGAGTGATAACGTTTTTTTTTTGTCTCCTGAAAAGTACAAAAAAACATGTTAAGAGTTGTCAACCTGTGACCGACGATATACCTTTGGATAAATCAGATTGCCAGCAAGTTATTGTCGTTTATGTATTGATTTATTTGTAGATGAAGCAGTCGCTAAAAAACTCTTGATAAGAACGGTAGAATAGCCATAGGATGATACTCATTGTTCGATTTTGGAGTAAATATGATTTTGGCAGGTTTCCAATTTTGCGAGTAATCGCTGTTAATGCAAAAAAATTAAGGAATTTAAATTTAAAGTGCAATTTGAACTTACTATTTAATTTTTATAGTAGAAAACTGCGAAATCATCATGGCTAGTAGCATTTAAAACGTAATTCTATGTTTCACAACAAAAAGTGTGTGCAATTAAGACTTTTTCTCCACATTACCTGCTCTGGAGCGTTTTATGGAGGTATGCCTATCGATTATTATCTGCTGTGTTGTTTTTAGAGATTTTGCAAAATGTTTTTGTGTTTGACAAAAATCTCCATGGTGTCTCATTTTGTGAAGTGTCAAACACAAAACCTACAACTGGTTCCAGAAAGAGAAAATAAATGCATAAAATTCTCGAGACAAGATCAAATTTCTGTATAATTTCTAATTAAGATAAATTCTTAAGAGAACCTTTTTTGCGATTAAATTATGTTTTTGTTAAAAAATAATCTTATTGGAAAAATAAGAATTGGCTGATGTTTGTTAGAAGAAATAACTTTAATTATATTTAAATGTATGTCAAAATTAAAAAAAAAAAAAAACAATTACAGTTAGTACACTGTCAGTTTTTATTTAAAAAATAAAGACATATTTTTTTTAATTTTTAGAGCATATATTAGATTTTTTTTTAACATATCTTATGCGTATATTTTCCAAAAATAAATGCATGAAATTCAACGCCTCATTATCAGGGAGAGGGGTTTCATGCCAATGCATGTTTTTTCCCTTAAGCCTGGTAATGGCTAAACCCAAATAACTTTATGAAACTCTAAATTTGCTTAAAAATGGCATCGATTTGTGCATATTTTTGCATATATTGATGAAATTGGATTTTTTGCATAGTTTTGTAATAAATGCATTATAAATGCATATTTTGTGAACAATTCAGATTAAAAAAAAAAATTTTTTTTTAAATAATTACGCGTACAAATACGGGACAGTTTTATGCAAATTTATTTTCTTACATTGTTGAAGAAAAAGGTATACGATTAGTTGTATAAAAAAACGATTTTTTGACGATTTTCAAAGACAAATATTTATTATTGACGATTTTTTTCGTAAGAAGTTGACAACCAATTTGTTCTGGCTGCGTATAATATATATACGTCTGTTTTTTTTACTTTTTAACGCTACCTGTGCATTTCCTGTTTGTGTTTTAAAGACTATAAAAAACAAGAAAGAAGGTATAGTCGGTCAAGCCCGACCATTTGATACCTTACACCACAGTGTATAAAGACAAATTTTCGAGGCTTGACTACATCTTACTGCTAGTCTATTCAAATATCTTTATAATGTTGCAAATTCCTTGCACAGTAGGTCGAATATGACAACCATAATCCCCCCGTAATGCTCGAAACGTGGCCACGTTTGAACCACCACTTTGTTGTTGTAAGTTTTAACAATTCTTACGCATTATTCGGTTGTTAAAAGATCCGTACTCGTTAATGGCAAACTTTTAACTAAATAAATGACACTTCAGATTTCAGATATTTAACAGCTGCCAAGCCGGCGGTTTTGAAACCACTAAATGGATAACCCGGTTCAATTGATTAGCTTCAACAATTTACTGCACAAACAAATCAAAATAATTGACGAAGCTATAAATAAAATTAAGGCGAAATTAGTGATACAATTTGGAGTACCTAAACTAGCTACCGTTATAAAACAATATTGGATTTCAAAAAATTAAACAAATACGTATGTAGCTAGTTGGTGTTTTTTCTTTAATACATTGTGATGATTTAGTTAAAGTTAAATAAATTAGAATAATTTTAATATGCGCCAATTACAACTGTAGGTGTTACAAGGTCTGTTCCAATGTACAAAAGCTTTGTTAGACCAAATAGATTAAGCTTTACATTTGTAAATAACGCGTGATCCATTTCGAGGTTCCCTACTTTTTTAAAGAAACAAACACAGAAAATTCAAATTTTGTATTTGTATTTGTATTTATTAATTAGATTTTCTTATACAACAAGACACAATATCTTATAAATTACAGTATTAGAATCAGACAAGTTAAATTAAACAAATTGAGTTGAATATTTAAAAATTATACTGCTAAAACAGTGAATTTAAATTTTAGCTACAGAATTAAAAGATAATAAATAATCAAATAAATAGTAACATAAATAAAAAAATTTTGCGTTAGAATTAAACAAACAAGTATTACGAAAAATATTCTAATAGTAATTTTCTAAACCTTATTGCGTTGCTAGTGGCTTGCAAATTATTTGGAAGTTGATTCCAGAGACGTACTTAATATAAAGAATTGACATTCAGATGCATGGTCACGGTGACGAAATTGAAGTATACCTTTTCCTCTGCACGATCTTGTAAACTGTAAACGTTTGTAAAGGTAATCTGGCTCCTTTGTCAAAATAATTTTGTAAAGAAAAATAAGGTTTTTAAATTGTATATAGTTTGAAAAAGATATACTGAAAATACGACAGGAATATTGCGATACATTATCGAACCTTTTTAAAGAGAATTTAATGGGGAATGTTTATTATCATTTTAAAGAACATTCTTTGACATTTATTTTTTGAAGATTATGTCTATCAAATGTTGGCCGTTGCTACGTCGCAGATGGTCCATCCGTTGAGTCCAATTTTCGATGACCCGTTCGAGCATTTCGACTGGTAACTGGCGAATGACACGCGTAATGTTTTCCTTCAAGGCCTGAATCGAAGCGGGCTTGTCCGCATAAACTTTAGACTTTACATATCCCCACAGGAAAAAGTATAAAATAAATCCATTAATTGATGCGATGTGTGCGAAGTGGCGCCGTCTTGCTGAAACCAAATGCCGCCGAGATCACGAGCTTCAATTTCAGGCATCAAATAGTCGGTTATCATGGCACGATAACGGTCGCCATTGAGAGTTACTTTCGCACAGGCATAATTTTTTAAGAAATATGGACCGATGATTCCACCGGCCCACAAACCACACCAAACCGTTGTTTTTTCTGGATGAAGGGGCAGTTCTTGAATCTCTTCAGGTTGCTCTTCGTCCCAAATGCGGCAATTTTGTTTGTTTACATACCCATTGAGCCATAAATGGGCCTCATCGCTGAACAAAATTTGCCTCGAAAACGTCGGATCTTCTTGGAACTTTTCAAAAGCCCATAGAGCGAAGCGATGTCTCTTGGGAAGGCCGAGCGGCTTCAGTTGTTGCACGAGCTGTATTTTGTACGCTTTCAATTTAAGATCTCGACGTAAAATGCGGCAAGTCGTTCCATACATCAGTGTGATTTGCTGCGAACGGCGCTGAACCGACTCGCCATACTCTCAGCTACGGCCGCTATATTTTCTTCACAACGTGCTGGACGTGGTATATTCGGTCGAATATTATCCAATAATGAATGCTGAGTCTCAAAATGGGTGATGGTGTTGCGAATAGAATGCTCAGTAGGCCGATTATGTTGACCATAACGTTGTTCAGGCGTAAGTCTTTCCATTATGAAATGCCAAGCAATAAACAAATATAACATGACAGCATGACACGACTCACACGTGATCTGTCAAAAAAATGCTTTTGAAAAAAGTATATCTACTTGAATCACCCATTACTTAATATTGCTTTATGTATTTATGAAGCAAATGTTACTTTTACATGTAAATAAATACGAATAATTCTTTGAAGTTCGGAAAAATCGTCAAAAAGTCAGAAACTGATGTTATTCGTTACGTTAAATTGAAGATTATTTAATTAACTTAATTAAAAGGTTTATTTCCAAAAGAGCAAACGATAACGTTTAGAAGCAGTTGTGCTAGATTTAAGTTATTTATACCTAACGAAAGAGTAAAAAAATTGTGTTTCACCTAATCAAAAACTCGAAATGCATTTTTTTATCTTAACACCTTTTTGCCTGACGTCAAAGAGTTTTAAATTTCTATTTGAATACATACAAATATATATTTTATTGTTACTTTTTGTACCTTCAGTTTACATATTTCTAATGATACTTTATTAAAATGTTATGTTTTTTAATGACATATTTTAGGTGTCTAAATTACCTTTTTTGAGTGCATGAAGTCCTTGTCCCCGCTCATTATACTCATATGTATTATAAAACAACAACATAAAATATTCTATGTCTGCCTTTATATAAGTGTCAGTTTCCAAGCAACGAATTTTTCGTATTAATCACTTTTGCTTTAAAACAATAACTTTATCCTTTGGTGAACATTATACCGCGAAATAATTCTTAACAACATGAGTTTGAAAATGTATTTTTTATGTACTAAAAGCATACAAATGTGTTAGATAGTTAATTTCTTTTAACAAAAGAATTGTTTTAGTACTTCTTGGTATTTTATTTTTCAAGATGATGTGAAAATTTTCATTTTATGTAAATGAATGTATTCTTAAAATGTATTGGACTTTACTATCTACAATTACATATTTTTATACAGCTAAACAAGCAAATTCTATTTATTAGATTTCAGAAAATATTTAATTTCATAAATTATTAATCATTAATAAAAACATAATTTTTCCTAACCAACCTTTACGTACAGATGACAACTACAAATGTTGAAAATGACAACTTAAGTACTGGCTCCATCATCTTTTTATTTCATTCATCTTTAAAGATAGGAAAACTACGACATAAATTTAACATTGTAACCCTACAAAAAGCCTCTTCTTATTTGAAAACAGCAAATAAATGATGTTTTCAACATGTTACCGGTAACTAAACTACTTAGACTATCCTTTCAGTTTTCCCTTAACAAAGGCAGAAAATAGGATGGGTACTTTTAGGAAACATATATTCTCAATAAAGTAGACATGCCATATTGTGACCATAAATTATAACAAAGTCGACAGTGTGTCTATTAGCACCCTTAAAATAACGACTATTTTGTGAGCTTTAGCTTCGAGAAAAAAGGACTGACAATGATACATGAACGACATCCTTGTCCCTATGACTTGATGGGTCATATGCAAAAGTTTTATTTGCCATTTGTTAAGTTCTTAGTTTTTTCTTTTTTTATGAAAATATACTCCTTTTAAGTCTACGTATGTCTTATTGCGGTTTTAAATGCTCACGAACTTGGGGTATCGTCATTTTAACCGCAGTAAAACATTTTAGGCTTTAAACCTTTAGTAATTGATAAAATGCTAACAACACAATTGCTGATTGTTTGCTCCAATGTTTTTCTGCTGCATATTTGTTGTGGGTGGAAAGGACATCAGCATCAACAAAGAAATTTATTGAAAGCCGGCAGAAACCATTTTGGTGGAGTAGTTTGGGTGCCACATATTTAAAGGAATAAAGTTGTAAGTTTTAAATGAAAACATGTATATTTGGAGCTATAAAAATATATGCGTGTGAGTGTTAGTGTGTACTTAACAAATACAAAAGAACATTTATCACAAGGATATTGTGTTGTAAACAACAGCAACACAACCATGTAGACCTCGTACATTTAACTGGCAGCAACATGTATTCTGAATTGTCTACAAGGAATAACATAAAAAAGAACATACTTGGATATATTTAATATTTAAGATACATAATAATATTTAGTCGTTCTTTACATTTAGTGCCCTACACCTAAAAAATATGTTCATCAAATGAACTTCATTATGAATTCTGATTAACATACAGATGAGGGGTATAATAGCAGAGGGGGCAATCTCCATTTTTGTACATTCTGTATAAAAGATCAAAAATCTTTATCATGATATTTATTCGCATTTATATAAAATTTTTTGGTGTTTCATTCAATTTCAAGAATATTATGATAAGAAAATTTTAACTTTTTGGGCGTTTTCCAGAGGCAACATTATTATTATTAGGAAGAGCTGGTCAGGTTAGGGCAGATCGTATAGGAGATTTGCTATTTTAACTGATGGCTCGATGATAAAATGCACGAGTGCGGGGGTCTAAATTAAGGATCTGGACATCAGGAGGTCATATAGACTTCCTGACGACTGCAGTGCAATTCAGGCGGAAGTTCTGCGGATTTTTAAAGCCGTAGAATCGGTAAGGAGCAGCATTACCAGGCCCTCCGAGGTCACTATATATGTGGATAGCCAGGTGGCTCTTAGGGCCTTAATGGGCTCTTATGCTAGTGGATGATTGCAGGAGGGCTCTAGGGGGAATCTTAGGGGATTCTGTGGTGAGGCTGTGCTGGGTACCAGGTCACTGCAACATCAGCGGCAATGAAACTGATGAGGTGGCAAAACTGGGCTTGGAAGTAGAGGATCCTGACTGTCTGAATGCGTTCAGGCCTCCAATTGGCTTTTACTTTGGGAGAAACAAGGAATGGGTAATAAGCGGGACTAATCGGGTCTGCGGTAACCACACGGACTGTAGGGTAGCGCGGGTGCTATGCCTGGTACTAAGAAAACCCGATTCGGATTCCCTCATTGGCAGGAATAGAGTCTGGGTCAGGACCATGATAGGTATTATCACGGGCCACTGCATGATAGGCAGGATGGCGGTGAGAATGCGATTTGACTTGTAGGATAAATGTTGGTTGTGTGAGCACCCAGATGAGTTGGAGACAGTTGAGCACCTTCTGTACCACTGTCCCAGGCTGCAAGACAGCAGGCTGAGATGGCTAGCTAAAAGATTCGTGAGCAAATTGGGGAATTTCTGGGGCTGCGGGCTTGATGGTAATGGGAATGACTTGGCTGCGCAGCAGGAGACTGGGGACTGTGTATATTTAAGGCAGTTTTCTATTTAGTAGGGTTGTTTGCTTGTGTTGCCCGAGTTTTGTCTTCCACTTCTCTCTCTATTCTTGTGCTTTTTCTTTTTATTTTCCTATTCTTCTCCTTCCTAGAATTCTATCACTAAATTATGCGTCACAATGGACCATATTGGTCTCTGGGTGAGGGTGTGAAGTTTACTTCGCAACAGCCTTTATACCTAACCTAACCTAACCTAAATTTTAACTTAATCTTTTTAGTTGCTGAGGAATAAATCCTTTGAGTAAATTGGAGTTTGTTGTATTTGCCTTAACCAAATGGACATTAATACATTAACGATAATCGAATATCTATAAAATTTTAGTTTTTAATACTTTTTTGTTAGGAATTTTTTTCTTAATTCCGTTCTGAATTTGAGTTGCTATGCAAACACCTGACTTAATAAGTGAACACCAAGAAGAAATTTCCACAATTGTTTTACAAATTATCTCAAATAAAATGTTATATATTGTGAGTCGTTACAATAAAAAATAAGATAATTATAAATAAAATGTTTATTAATTATCAAAGTACAGCATTTCTTAACCCTGATACGGTCTTCGGGTGAAATTTCACCCATTTTATGTTTCGAAATTTAATATCTCTTAAATATTGTGATGAATCTAAATAAGACTTTTTCTAATTTTTTAAATTGAAATTTTGCATTAACAATAAGTTTCGTTCACACAGGCAGCTAAACAAATGTAAACTTTTATTGGGCACACCTTGTACGAATTCACAAGGCTTTTTTCCATTTCCAATTTTTCCGAAAATGCAGAAATTTTAATTTTAGTAAGGCGGCATTATTAAGTTTTCCATAGAATCCATGGCTTTTATGGTAACATAAGGAATCCGTGGAGACGAATTACGACAATTTTGAGTGCTCTGTCATGAAGTTAAGCATATTCAATCAAAAAAATGTAAATTGGATGGCCAAAAATCTAGAAAATAAGACAGGTGAGGCAAATCTTCTCAACTATTATTTTCAAAATAGTTTTAACTTGTCTTGCAACATTATGTGTTTAAATCTGGCTGAATATACCGAGCGTTTTTTTGGCCCTATTCTTCCTTTTACCTTGACGCCATTGATATCCTGCGCTGTCGTTGATACAACTGTTAATACGGTCTTTACATGCGATTTCTTGCGCTTTGGATTGTCGTAACGGATTCATGTTTGATCACCAGTAATGATTTTATGGAAATTTTTTTTTCTCGACTTCAACTCATGTGATAAAAATTTTCTCTCGGCTTGAATAAATCCTGTTACTTGAAACAATTTTGAAAATTTTGGTTGAGTTGGTCTCATTATTGATCTAATGATGAAATGAAATATATTCACTTTTTTGATAACAGATCAAAAATTGTTTAGACATTTCTATTGAATCGAAATCCTCTATACTGGATATTAGCTAATTAGCTACTTTCGAGATATTTAAAAATAATTAAGAATTTTGTAGAGCATTTTGAAGTCTTCCTGTTATGATGACATATCTAAATTATTTTTAAGTATTATATCTAGCATAAGCATGAAATTACATGGTAGTTGTTCAATGTAAACTACATCACAGTATAAAATTGTCTGTGATGAAATGTAAACTATTTTCCCAAAATAAAGCTGCTTGTTATTTGGAGATGGTGTTTTGTATTTTGAGTTCATTTTTTTAGCCTTTCAGTTTTTGGTTTACGTATTCTCTTGGGTATTGTGTATTTGCGGAAATGCGTAAAATTTTCTTGGAGCACATCCATGAATGTTAAACATTAAATACACCGGGGTATAAAAGTTGTTTAAATTGTACTCTATGAGAGTATTATGTATACAAATTTTATTCACTTAAACTTATACGATTGTTTGTCCTTCTGCCTGTCCGTCTACGAGTATCGTTCAGCATGTTTGTTTGTCTATTTTGTTATTTGTTCTTTATCAAATTGCATTGGAGTAATTGTGTCTCTAATGTCATTTTATAGTTTTTGTTTTTAAACCACTGAAATTTAATTTTCTTTGGTTGGTATAGCATGATAGAATTTGTTAGAATAGTTTTAGTGTTTATGCAAACTATTAATTGTATGCTAAATAACTTTTATGCAAGAATTTGTATACTCACGCGAATTGTGGTAATTTTTGGGAAACAAAGTTTTTATAAGAACTTTTTTTTAATTTGGAAGAAAAATAAAAAACAAAAATTTTAAAGACATATGCAACTCTGACATCTATAAACAGGTAAAGTGAGTTTAATCTGTCTGAACAGACTCTTTAGAGAGCTTCGTTGTGTCATAAAGAATATTTATCTGAAAATTTTTTTCTTTCAAAAGATAAGATTTAGAATATTGATTAAGCTTCAGGAATATTATGTTAACTATAGGTTAGGTTAGGTAGAAAAGCTGGTGCGAAGTCAATCTTCACACCCTCACCCAGAGACTAGCATTGTTCATTGAGACGGCTTAGGTTATAAAAGAAGAGTGAGAAAACAAGATAGACGAAAATAATGAGTGAAGGCGTAAGAAATAGTGGAAGATAATATAGGACAAAAAAAAATATCCTACTAAACATAATAGTCCTACATATATCTAGTCCACAGCTACTTGTTATACAGCCAGGTCATCACCATTACGAAAACCATCAGATTCCTGAGTCCATAGCCCGAGACATCTCCCAATTCGCCAATGAACCTACTATCCAAGCATCTTGGCCGGCTGCTCAGTAAACTAGGACAGTGGCAGACATTACGCCTGCCTAGTAGTCCATTAGAATTGTTCTTCCTAGCCACCGGTCATAAAGTCCGTGCTACTCTACAATCCGTTCTATTCCCTTCAGTCCGGTTTGACCCGTTTAGAACCCATTTTCTTTTCTTTCCCAAATAAAAGCTACTAACAGACTTTCGTCCGATAAGAGTTTTGAACTCATGTTCTAAGATACTAGAAATTTTATTAAGGGATCAACTTTTGGAACATCTAGAATGTGGAAATTATTTAAATAGTTATCAATCTGGATTTAGAAGACGTTATAGCACAACAAGTGTAATTTTAGACTGTGTCGAGAATATAAGAAACAATTTAGACAAGAAACTGAGCTCTGTATTAATATCTCTTGATTTTAGTGGAGCGTTTGACTCCATTGACCATAAAAGGCTATGTAGTAAATTATTCTCCCAATATGACCTAGGATTTTCCGCTTGCAAGTTAATTGAGTCTTTTATTACAAATAGATACCAAAATGTACAGTATAAATCGGCCTGCTCATCAATCGCTAAAACTTTTAGGGGGGTACCCCAAGAGTCTATTTTGGGGCCTTTGTTGTTTATGACTTATATGAATGACTTATATCATCACATAAAATTCAGTACGTGTTATACAAACGCTAATGATGTTCTCTTGCTGGAGGATGACAATGGTCGTGGTCTTAAGTTTTTAGAACAAAAAGTTAATGAGGAGTTAAATGTCGTTATGAGGTGGTCTCAAATAAATAATCTTTGTATGAATCCTGTCAAAACACGATGCATGTGGTTTTCGCGATCTTACATAAAACCGAATTTTATATTAGGTGAAGACAAAATAGAGTTTGTGTCATATTATAAAGTTTTAGGATTGTACATAGATGTTAACCTGAACTTTGAGTTTTATATTAATCATGTTGTTTTAAGAATTAATTTTGTTTTGAGGAGGTTGTATGCTATATCACTGTATTTGCCATGTAATGTAAAGAGGAATGTTGCTATGGCGTTATGTCTGCCTATATTACTATATGGACTTGAAGTTTATTCTGGGGTATCACAAACTAGTATCAATAAACTTGAACAGTGTTTTAATAGAGTAGCGCGTTATATCTTTGGACTAAAATATAGATCGCACATTCATATGACTTCTTATACTATAAATCTTTTGGGATGTGATTTTGAAAGCTTTATTAATATGAGGATGTTATTACAATTTTATAAGATTTTTAAATTTGGAAATCTTGTTTACCTTAAGGACAAATTCAGTTTTGGACACTCTACTAGAACTAGTTTATTCTACTCAAATTATGAACAGGTCATTTACTGTCATTTACTGAGTCTCAAGGATGTGGAATTCGTTCAAACCTTGTAGAGAGCGCGCGTTCTCAAATTCTATTCCTAAGTTCAAGAAAATACTATTAGAAAATCTGTAGAGAAGTAGAAGTTGACTGTATAAATTTTCCACCTGTGGCTTGTCCTTATATCTTTTCAACATTTATGCAATAGGGGGATAGTTAAGAATAGTGATACATTAGTTAAGAAAAAGAAAATTTAATATTTGCCATAAGAATTAGCTGGATTAATTTGGACGACAGGGCTTACAATCCATACCAAATAAATAAATAAATAAAAGCTTATTGGAGGTTTGAATGTCTTAACACAGTCAGGATTCTCCATTTCTTAGAGCCAACTCATCGGTCAATTCATTACCGGTGATGTACCAGAGATCCAGTAACTCATTTTTTTTTAAATGTCTTTGCAAATATTGTTTCTGATACTTGAGTTTTAAATATTAAAAATGAAAAACTTTCGGGCAAAGCCACACAAATTTGTGACTGTAGAGTGAGAGACATTATTACATTAACATTATTAATGCAAGAAATAGTTGCATAATCGTTGATGATAATAAAACCGACAATCATTTGTATCCATGCAATGAAACGGAGAAAACCTATCTCTTAAAAACACCTAAAATATCCATAAAATTAACAATATAACTTTTTACTAATCATGTTCAGCCTCATATTGTTGTAATAGCAAAAACTAGTGAAATAGTATTAGGTGAACTAACCGTTATCAGGTTGTAAACTAGCCTTACAGTCAGGTCTTTCTTTTCTGACTAGCAGTTTTTCACCGTAGTTTGTGCTTTTACTAGATAAAGTATCCTACGTGTATCTTTTAGCGCCTTATACGGTAGCCTTATTATTTGGGACCTGCTGAAATATGCTATGAATTCAGCTATAGCTAATTCACTGTAGTGCTTATTTATTATCACATTTAGTAGCTGGTTTGAGCTTGGCAGATTTCAAGAGCCTTAATCTAACGGTTCCAAGCTTGAAATCTTCTCCCCATATTTTTAAAAGTTTTGAATATTTTCAGACCAACAGCGAGTACAAAATACATTTATTTTTCCACCTAATTAAAATGTGTTTCGACATTTTTTCGACAAGTACTAGCTGCTATACTGCCCTCCTAAGAAAGAAAGTCACATCTCCATTTTAGTATTTTTCAGATATTTCGGTTTTATTAAAAATTTTAGCGATGGTGTAGCAAGATTTGTCGGTGATGTACAATTTTGCACTTGTTCTTTTAGCGGTGTGAATGATGGATCATTATCAATATTTTTGTTTTGGCTTCTTTTTTCTTTTCTGCTGCAAACTTCCATCCTATTATTCTTTTTTTAGCGAGGTCAACGTTTTAAATATCTAAAAGTGCAAAGTTTTTTCTCGACCCATTTTCTGTTTTTATTACCATATAACATAAATAACGTATGACGTATAGTTACACAAATAATAATTAGTAAGTTTTTAATAAAAATTAAAACATAGAGAAACACCCAAAACAAAAAAGCAGCAACAATCAAGCCCTCTATCCTGCAGCTGCAATATGTGTGTATTAATGTGGGAACTGAAGAAGGCTGGCTTGCACTAATGCACAACGTCAATTTTTATTTCGTACCAACAGCTCAATTCCAAAACATTTTAAGCCGACTTAGCATATTTTTATTTTTTTCACGTTTTAAAATTAAGTATTGTTCAGTTTAAATTATTTAACATTTTGGGTGTTGATCGGCTTATCCAAGCCAAAGTTATGCACAAAAAAGTAACTTAGCATAAAACCGAAATTTTAATCGCTCGTAAACTTTGAGAGCTGCTTCTGCAAAACTCACTTTTTAGACTTAGCATGTTTTGGAATTGAGCTGTCGATACCATTTTTTGCTAACTCTGTATTACTCCGAGATAATATTCCCAGATGCCAGAACAAAATTCTCTGGTTTGTTAAAGTTATTCGTACTTGCCGGTGTTTGCAAGAACTTGTCTGTGGTATTGCACACACAAAGAAGAAAACTCATAATATCCAAAAAAAAAATCATAGATACTAAGAAAAAAAGTCAACGGAACATCTTCTCTGTAATTGCCCGGCATTCGGAGACCTAAGACTCGAAATGTTTGGTCGAAGAGCCCTTGGGGACAAAACTTGTCTCTCTGATGTTGATTTAAACAGGATCCACTCCTTTATTGAATCGACCGGTTG
The DNA here is from genome assembly GCA_943735925.1 of Pollenia amentaria. Taxonomy (NCBI): domain Eukaryota; kingdom Metazoa; phylum Arthropoda; class Insecta; order Diptera; family Polleniidae; genus Pollenia; species Pollenia amentaria. The sequence continues at coordinate 175,624,444 of OX031007.1, read as the reverse complement.
GCTGCATGGGAATACTAGCAGCCAGATTTCATAGGACCCATGGGAGACGGCTTGATATGGTAACACAACGGGAACTAACTAATGGACCCACGTGAGCTGTGCTTGATTACGGCTGCCAATGGAACCTAACCTAACCTAAGAAAAAAGTCTAACCAGCTTAAAATTTTGGTCAATGTGACTTTTTATCATAGTATGTGGCAGACGCTACTCTGGCTTAAAGTTTCATTTACAGAAGAAAATAAGTCTTTTAAGCTTAACACAAAAACCAGAAACACATTCACGGTTCCGAATCTGCCCTTATATCAAAAATCAAACAAAATCAACGGAATCTTTTAAGTTATTAATTTATTCGCAAGATATGTCCTTTTACCAATGATCGAATCTAGTAGCACTTAGAGAGAAATTAGGCAGTGCTAAGGAATCTTGTCGAGATAAGTCCTTGCTCAACCAATTTAAATTTAACTTCGCACTATCCTTGTTTGTGTTTTCCAGTCGAAAGTCTTTTAAGTTAGATTCCGCGAAGGTTACTTAGGCCGGGTTTTTAAGGTGTGGTTAAACTTAGTTAGACGTACTCTGGAACTCGGAATTTTTCGTCGAAATGTGAATTTTCTTAGTAGTTCATTAAAGACACACATTTGAACCAAAACTAAGCTGTTAAGTCAAAATTTTGTACACAAACTTGGTAATGGCTACACACATCTGTTTTCAGTTTAACTAAACCTAGTTGTACTGAGATCTCAAAAACCCAGCCTTAGCCGGACGCATCTATTAAATAATTTTTTTTTTACATAATTCGAATATCAAAAATTTTAAATTTCTTTATTCTTCCTTGCAAAATAATTCGATTTAAATAACCTTCATAAATCCAATTTCCTAAATCTTAAACCTTTTTGCACTCGACAATAAAGCCCTTGTAGATATAATAAATAGTTATTAATGGATCGCATATTTTATACTTTAAAATAATTCGTAAAATTTCCTTGAGAAAAAAAAATTTTAATAATTTTCTATGGTTGTTATTCAATTGAATTTTCGACACCCGCACATTTCATGGTTTAATTTCAAACACAAGACGCCTTTTTCTCACATTAATTTTTTTTCCCAAAATAATTATTAAGAGTTAAACACTTAAAGAAAATTTAAGTGTAACATATTTGATTTTTTTTAATGGAAATTTATTAAAAGTCTTAACACAATTGACAGATTTTCACTGAAAAGGCTGAGTAACCCTTATTGTCAGCAGAAAAAAAATATTGCAAAATCCGAAGTTTTTTTCAACACAACGGAAATAAACATTTTAAGTGTTTGAAAATAGAGTGTCAAAATTTAAGGCCAGGGTAGCAAACTTTATTTAGTTTAGTAACGGAAATCAGTATTTTATTGTTTGTTAACTTTCATGTTTCCCTTTTCAAAGAATTTTAATAGAGAGTTGAGTGTAACAAATGTCATATTTTTGTTCAACATCTTTCGATTTTTATGTTACTTGTTGTAGTTGTTGTTGTTGCTGTTGCTAGTAAAGTCAATCATTCAGATTTTGGGGAGAGTCTTAAAGAAATCATAAAGCAAATAAATTTCATTATGATACTTAATGTAATTTGCAGAAATGTATGTTAAAGTATTTAATGATTTATTTGATTGGAATATTATGGATGTTCACTAAGCGAAACCAATATTAAGAAAAAAACAAGAAAAATCGTGCAACTTTTCTTATTTTACAAAGAAGTTTTCTTTTACTTTTTATGGAATACTTTTTTTTACTTTTCTTTTATTAAAAACACGATAGCAATTTAAATTACATTTGTAACAGAAAATCGTTTTTGCCAACAAATACCAACAACAAAATTTCCGTTAACACATTCCTGCCTAGTGGGTATTTAAAAGAGATGCCAATCCTGAAACCCGATCCCGAAAAATCCCGGGATGGGTCAACGGGATTTTAATTTATTTATCCTGGGTCTTTATAAAAAGAAATTCATCATGCAATTCTCCCTTAAGAGGATAGGGAACACAATATTAATCTTTTATATTTATTTGTTTAACTCTATTAATACTGTCATTGATAACGAAAGAAAAAAGTTAAACTTTGCTATTCTTTTTAAGCGTGTCCAACTAGTATGCTCTATTCAATTACTATATTAATTATTTAGTTTGAATCAACTGAGGTAAATAAGTAAAATATAGATTTTATGTTAATTATTTTTTAATTAATTCCATTAACACATTGTTGGAAATCGTACTTTATTTATTTTATCATATTTTTAATTAAATTAATAATTTATTAAGAAAAATCGTAATTTAAAATTTTTACAAATGTTAGTAATCAGTAGGGTATTCATTCGGTTAACCGTTAATCGTTAATTACTACCCGACTAACTGATCGGAGATTCTCAATTGGGTATTTTCGATTAATGATTAAACCGGTTAGCTTGAGTCGGTTAACCGAATAACCGATGTAACAAATTCTTTAATATTTTGTAGTGTTATAACACATTTTTTTGTGTTTTTTAACTATTTGTTTCGTCTCATGTACAAAAGGTATGTGTTTAGAAAATATATTTTCATACAAACAAAGAAGGTGTTCATTGATCTTCATTTAAAATAAGTGTTTGCTGTCAACAGCTTTTTGTTTCACGTACTTTTTATATGTCTAGTTTTTTATTTCTTCTCATATCAATATTTTAATAGAATCAACCGAAACAATAAGAAGAGTTAACATTTAAAAAAAAAAAATGAAAACTGGACTCTAATGGCATAATGGAGGATTTTATACGTTAATTAATACATAAGATTTACGTATTAATTAAAAAATATGTACTGCATATTAATAAATTATTTTTTTGTTTGCTCCTTTTAGTTCAATAATTGTTAAATTTGTTATGTGTTTTTTTTTTAATAAACTCCAAATACGAGTAATAAATAATTTATGCATTTTTATTTATTGAAACTAATTAATTGATAAAAAAAAAACTTTATTAATCGGTTAACAGTAATCGATGTTTGATTTTGATAAAATATTTTAACGATTAAAACACGTTTGCTTATCGAATATTTTTCCATAATAAATTTGTATGACTAATGTTTACCAAAATGGCAGCAAAACATACCTTCCCGGCGAGTACCCTGTATATGTGACAGCGCATAGAGAAAGGGACCTAAGGGTAAAAAAAATTCAATTTTCACTTTTTTTTATGGGGACAACATCTGAGCGCGTTTTCAAGGTTGACCAACACGGTCCTGACGTCTTGAGATGTGTCGCTTTTAGATGAGACCAATACCAACACGCTCAGTGATGGTACACCAAAGATACACGTATTTAAGTCTTTAAAATGGGTTTTTTAAAAAAAAAAGAAAAAAAAAAAAAATTCTTTTATTTATATATTATAAAGGTCGAATAAAATATAATATAAAATTTATTATTACTTTATTTTATTTGTTTTGATTGTCTTTTGAGAGCTAGTTCAAATAAACTAGCGATATATTGTTATCAAAATTGGAAATGGTAGTACATTTCTCCTGTTTCGCAGAATGTTTCAAAATGTGTGGCGAAACATGTTGTTTCAATCATATTTGGAGCGCTAAACATGAATGGCAGAGCGAAACACGAATATTGCTATCCGTGTGAACAAAGTATTAGTGATGAGAGGGGAAGAAAACTTGTTATCTCACCCCTCGCACCAAGAAAACTTTCAGAGTGCGAACATAGACAAATACATATATATTTTTTTATAAAAAGCATTTAAAATTACGCAAAACCAATCCAGTAAAAAAAACAATTTAGCAAATAAAAAAAAAGTTCGTTGAGTTTACCCCCGTTTTCACAAGTTACCGATAGCTTAAGGTAGGATCTTATCGGCCGTATAAAAAGTGGTCCATTATAACAACTTTCTTTCTGGTCTGTAGTCAAAAATTGGACTGGTCGAATCGACTATGCCAAAAATCATATTTAAAAAATAAAAGCCATTAAATTATCTACCAGATTATAATAAAATAAAATTTACTCCAACTTGTATTGTCTTGTATAGTCATTGTAAGTTCTCATGCAGCTAAAAGCAAACACCCAATATATCTAGAAATATATCACACCAAAGTCTGTTGTTTACTTAAATACTTATGTCATATCCCAGGTGTGGGAAGACGTAAAATTTTATTGTTCACTCCAGATCTATGGTCAGGCATGAATGGGTTAAAATTCACTTTAAGTAATATTATGTCTTGCCAAGAATCAATTCAAAAATAATATTTTTTTAGTTTTGTCCAAATACCAGATTTTACCAAAAATCTCATGTTTCAACCAAAAATTTAATTTTTCTCCAAAATGTAATTTGCCATGTAAAGAACTTAACGAATATCCCTACTTTTTTCTCTAAATAATCCACCCTAAAACTCGATAAATTTTGTTTTATGGTATGAAATGATCAACACTTGAATTCAAATTGAATCTTTTGCAGACATAATCGAATAAATTAAGTCAGAAAAAAACAACAAGAAAAAAATAAACGAGCTCGAAATCAAAATCAAAAAGTTATCAACTGACATTAAAATCCAAACATGATTTCAATAAGGGGTTGTGTGCATATAAATTAAACTGTAAGAGAAAAGTGGAAATTATCCTTTAAATAAAATGATTTGCAGTTAAAGAAATCAAATCAAAAATATACACAAACATTTCAAAGCAATTAAAAAAGCAATAATGATATTTTATTAAAACTTTTTGTTTAATATAATAAAAAAAATTTCAAATAAATAAATTCAATTTACAGTGAGGAAATCATGTCTTTGGAACAATTTTTTTAGTTAAAAAGTCTTGATGCAATCTTTAATACTTAAGTTGTCAAGAGTTGACAAAAATTCTAAAAAAAAATATGTTTTTTATTTATAAGATTAAGATTTTCTCAGAATTCCTGCCCACTGTATACCCACAACATAATTGCCATACATTAGTACTCCTCATATTCACTTAAAACTAAGTTCGATTTCAATATTTATTTTATGGCAAATTAATATTTGCATTATTTGAATGGCAGCCAGTTCGGTCGGCTTGCCCTCTGTCAATGCGGTCGACATCTAACAACTTAATAATTTATATTTGTATGGTTGATATGAAATGAATAAATAAGCATTTGCTTAGTTGCATATAGAATCATACAAGTTTATAAAATTTAATTGCCTTGATTTGTATGCAGTTGTTGCCATGTAAATTAAACGTTTAATAATCGCAAAATACATACAACCAACCCATTCATTTGTTCATTCATCATTTAATAGTGAATGGTATGTTTTTTACATGCCATATTCATACGGCATTTTTGAAAGGGGAAGTCAAGTATTAATCAAACAAGAGATTTTTATATTCCTATGAATTTTTCTTAGTTTTTAGTTTTATTACAAAATCTTTTAACCTACTAAACATTTTTATTTGATTCTCATGACTTTTTCTACTTTACGCGTGATTTTTATTTAATGATGCATAACGGTTGCATGCGTTTAGGCACACATTCGTTTTATGTGGATTTAAACGTACTTCCGTTAGGAAGTGAATCTGGGATTTTGTAAGATCTAAGAATTTTTCTGATAATAAATACATTAGACATATTCAACTTCTTTAGATCACTTATAAAATAATCGAATTTATTCTATGAGCTAAATTTCAGTTATGTATTAATTAAAGCTTTTTGTAATACTTCTATTCCTTATATTTTTACGAATGACTTTATACACTACCAGATACAAGATAATAGTCTGGTAGTGCATAAATTCAAAAAATAAAAAATGTTGAATATAATAAAGTAGCTTATGAAAAAGAAATAATTCCCAGGTTATATTATTTATAATCTTTAGTAATTTATGTGTTTGCCCAAAACCATAATTACCGAGAAGGGCTAGTTGATATTCGTCTTGTTATTAACTTTCGTTGTCAAATATTTGTATTTATGTAGAATACTTTTAAACCTTTTCGATTCAAAACCTTCTTTGTTATCAGCACTTAAAGAGCAGCGTTTTCGTATAATTTGCTCATGAGGATTCATTGAACCGTAATACCTCTTTTTACTGGGCATTTTTTATGAACACTTGAAGGAATTTTAAAATTACTACTTATTCAATAGTCCTTAAAATTTTCCTGAAAATTTTATTTTTGATCCTTTAGACATTGTATTGAAATTTATTCAGGTTTAATGAAAAAAATCTATTATGGGATAAAAATATATTTTTCGCTTAAATCCGGCCTTGAAATTTTTGCATTTATATTTTGAGCCTTACCAACTTTTAGGCATTTCACTCTCAGAAAAATGTCAAAAAGTTAAGGTTGTCTTATATTTGCCGGTAAGAGGTCTGTGTACTCTAGAGAACTTAAACTTGAGAGCACGGCGCACAGTGGGAAATTTTACGAGAAGGCGGCCGAAATTCCATAACTTTTGACTGGATCGGTATTTTTTTATGCGATTTTTTTTGCTCGATAGGTGCGATATTAGGCTTTAATTTGCGCTATAAAACGTAAAATTCGATAGGAGCAAAAGTTATAGGGAGTTCAAAGTGCATTTTCATTTTTTTGTTGAGTTTCGGTGTAAAAGTTGAATATTTCATATATGAATTTTTTTATAATTTATCATTATTTCTCTTGTATTTTACAACTGATACTTATTTTTTATTGTCGAACTTAGATCCTGTCAGAATATGCCAATATTTGTAAATTTTTTAGTCCCAATATTCACAGGGGCCAAAGGTTGGCTTTTTTGGGACGAGACGAGTTGTTATAAGGATAAAACTGAAAAGGAATATTTTAAAAACATTTAACATTTTAACATTTTAGGTAATTCAACTTTTGTTTTTGGTTTGAGATGTATGTGTATTTTATTTTTATATATTAATACAAATATATACTTAAATAAAAAACAAATTATAATCTATAAACAATTTTAAATTAAACAATATAGTAAAAATAGTAATAAGATCTTTAAAGTACAACATCTGGACATTTTTCTTGTATTATGCTCGCGGAAGAATCTGTAGTCTTTGTTCCTTTTTTCTTGCGCTTCTTCAGATAGATCTCCAATTGGTAGGATATTGTGTTGAACTATTTGTTCCCCATGGTATAACATTTTATGATAATATAATGCAGTGTGTTCGAGAAGAGCCTGCAATTTTACTTATGCTGAACTTGAAGTTACACTAATAGCCGTTTGTGAAGGTAAGCACTCTTTTTTGACAGAAACTAAATCTCGATATGCTGGAAAGATTCCACAATTTTTTTCATTGGTTCGCTTTCGCAGTTCTGTATACTGATTTTTTGTCAGTTTTAAATCCAAAAATAGTGCAAATGCTTCTTCTGGAGTAAGATTCATTTCTTCAGTTGGTGTAGGCATACTTTTTAAAATCCTCTTTGTGCGTTTAGCGCTCGCTTCCACTATTTTTTCAATTATTGCAATTTTTGTTTTCTTATTTTGCGTTGGTTGAATTTGATGCAGAAATGAATCCTTTATCATACTATGAGAAATTTCTTCATTGATATTTGCAAGCTTGCGTCTTCGTGATCTTTCACTGCAATTGTCAATTTGTTTTGCGGGCCGACCCACTTTTCCAGTTTCCTTAGCGGTTATTGACAGCTTCTTAAAAATCAGATCATTTGTTAGCCATTTTTCGTTGCGTAAGTAAGAAATTTTCTTGTTTCTAGAACATTTAAGGTACCGTTTTCTTAATGTAAATGAAAAATTTTTAATTTTTATCTTATGAATTTTGATGTCTTGATCGTTGTATAATTTAAAGAATGGATTATTCATTATGTGTAACACAAAATCTTTTTCATCTTTCTGTTGAAAATATATATCTGCGAGAACTTTATAACTGAACTTAGCCATTGTTTAAACAATAATGAAGGTAAAATTATGAATGCATGCATTTTTATACTCTTGATAGAAGTTTTTTAAATGATCTTTTGTTACCACTTCTTGGAAACATATAAAACCCTTTTTTAATTACAAATTTAATCTTTTATTACCATTTCTTTGAAACATAAAAAAACCCCTGTTTTTACACTTTTTAAAAGGATAACATACCGGCAATAAATTAACAGGTAACATGTAGGTACTTTTCACGTAAAATATAACTGCTCTTCCATTTTTTTAAATTAAGTTGCAATTTTCAGGTAATTAAACTATGTAGTTTATGTTGCGGCTATTTACTAATGTTTAACCTTTTAACTTACTCAAAAATCTAACGTGTTAGTCTATTTATGTCGCCTATTCGTTTTACAGCATCCGTTCACCCACAATAAGTTCATAACAATGGCAATACCTTTACCTTCTCCAAATTAATTGATAACCTGAAGTGCTAGATAATTTATGTGGCCTGAACTGCTTTATTTGTCGAAAATTCTTTAAGATTCACCTTCTTTAATTTCAGTAATGTTTCCTTGCAGGACTTATTTTTTGAACCGAATATCTTACCTTGGGTCACAGAAATTGCTGTAGTTCGCAAGATCGCAACCAGATGTGTGTACAATGGGGTATAGAAATGTAGGTTAGATTCTGGACTACAAGAGAGTATAGATTTTTTTTTGACGCGTTTTGACGGGCAGGACTTATGTTCTATAAAATAGGAAATTTCCGGGAAATTTTGACATAAAAAAAAAAGAAAATTAAATAGTTCTACAGGTCGCAGACCTTTAATGCTTTAAAGCACGTATAGCTAATAAGATAAACTAATACACAAAACTTATTCTGTCAAAAAATCTTGAAAAACAAAAAAGTTATAAGCATTTCAACTTCAAAAGTTTACTCAGAAATTCAAAACTATAACCAAATACTGAGAAAGTCCATTTTGGACCACCCTGTTCTCAATGAAATAGTTGAAATAGGGTTGAAATTTTTTGGTTCCCGAGGTTCACTAGTATTTACTTTCACATGAATAAAAAAATTTCAAAATCGGAGAACATAAAAAAAAATAGTTTTGGCCGCCTTCTCAAAATATGAACCAGTGTGCGGCGGTGCGCCAAATGACTCTAGAAAATATGGTCCCAAAAAAATGAAGAATGGCCCAAAAATTTAACATTTAAGTGAAGTGAAAAATGACACCACCATCAAGGAATGAAAAGTGGCCCCAAATAAAATCACAATTTTTTTCTTTGGGGCTATTTTTCATTTACTAATATATAATGCAAATTTTAAGATATGAAAAATTATCCTAAACAAGTTTATATAAAAATTTCTAGGGATACTATATCAAAATCCGGAATGCTTATACCAAAGAGGAGAAAATCCTGACGGCTATGCAGAGACGATTTAGTAAGTGAAGCCGGTGTTTGGTATACCATAGAGTAGGACATCGTTGCGTGCTACCGAAAGGCGAACCATGCAATCTTTCGTGCGATTTTTAAAACCAAAACTGTGTAAGTATTCGGGATATTATAGCTCAGGATTTTGAAATCTGGATTTTTAAACTTAGGATTTCGAAATTTGGGATTTTAAGTCTCGGGAATATGAACCCAACCCAAATTTTTAGTATAACGTTCTTTGTGTGTTTTTTTAATTTTCACATTTTTGGGGTAAAAATCCAATAAACATTTTGAGTCGATTTTTCATAATGAAGAATAACCTCAATAGAGTTATATTTCATTTTATTTTTAGGCCTAATTTTAATTTTTATTGGGGGGGGGGGTAAGTTTTCTTTAAAAAAAAATGGGGTTTGGTGCCATTTTTCGCAGCGCCCAGAGCTCTAAAAAGTAAAATGTTTTTCATGTTCACAGATTTTGGTACAAAATTAAATTGTTTGCAGAACGAGAGGGTCTTTAAAGACATTCCGTTCCTTTCTGTTACATGCATCTTTTTAAAAGATTTCCTTGACACTAGTATTTTATTGACAAATGTATTGACATTTGTGTTGCCAACTGATTTATGTTAGAATAGGATTAGATAATGAGAGTTCGTAACTGACATACGTTGATCTCCTAATTTATTGCGGTATTGCGACATTCAGTTTAGACATAACTCCTACGATAGAAACAAACCTTACATTGAGTTTAAATTGCAATCGAATTAGATGCCAGACACATCAGATAGTTCCCCGAATGCGGTAGATACCATAATGAATTTAATAAACATTTTTGACTCTACAGCTGCAGAGTAATCGTAGCGTCGGTTTCAAGAATCTAAGCAAGGTAACACAGTGTTTATTAATTACAGATAATAATCAACACGGTATTCCAGGTCATCTCGAAACGTTTGTCATTTACATAAGAAAACAATTTCCTGGTGATCCTACAATAAAGACTTTCGGCTCATCATTAATCCTTTAGCAGAAGTGTGATTTGACAAATAAGCCCGTCTCTAAGCCGTCGAAAACCCATAAATCGGTGCCAAGTATGGCAAGCTTACTGTCTCTAATGTGTTGCTGTATGTGAGCCTTTTTATTTTTAAGATAAGCGACAAAAGTTAAATTGTATAAAATAATTTTTCAAAAATGTGTAAATTATGAATCGGTCATCATTAAAGTTGATGGTATCCTTTTTTTTTGATGGTTGAATCTGATATTACGGGCTAATTTCGACATAATTTTTGGAATTGAATTTTTTTGCAGAATTTAGTCTTACAAATAGGAAAGTTAAGTCCTTCAAATAATATCTACTCAGTTATCGAAGGTTCATGCTACTTCCCTAATATTTAACCGAATTATGAAACATTTAAAAATAAGTCCCCAAGGATGTAAATAGTTTTACAAGAGGAATGATGGCAGGGGAATGACGAATATCTACAAAACTCTCTTACATTACAATTTAAATACTTACCTTCAAAAAAATTGGCGTGAACCGAATCATTTAAAATATATTTAAAATAAACCTCAGTAAAACTCAGCTTTTTGAGTGCTTTTCATATGAATTTTAGTACACAATCAATTGCTTGTCACCCTTTTTTGGACGATTTTTCGTAATTTTTGTCTAATAATTCACTTTTGCCATAGTTGAGAAATATTGATTTGGCCGATTTTTCATTTTCTTATTTTGAAAAATTATTCAATGGGTTAATAAAAACTAACGGTTGTAGATCTTTTTAGTTAGCTTGTGCCCGGCCAAATGCCGGCTTTGCAGGGAAGATTTGATTAGCGAGGCCGCTGTCTGTTTAAGCATAGGGGAGAAAATCGATGCGCCCAGCCGAAGAATGGAGAAGATTTAGTTAGCGATTAGGGATTCTGAAATTAAGTTTGTAAGAAATAAGTTTGTAAGAATTATTAAATATTTTTAGGCCTGTTCTTACAATTTTAGAATAAAATTTATATTTTTATTTTTGGGCTATTTTTCGTTTAAGTTGAACGATATTTCGCTTGTGCGCTTTTTCGCACACTGATTTATGCGATTTTGTCGAGGGTTATTTTGCTAGCAGTATTTTGTGTCCATAACAAATTTTCCTAAAGTTATTGTGCTAAATTTAAATACCAAACTTATAAGGAGAAATAGAAAGAATTTGTCACCAAAATGATTCTTTTGAGTCATTTTGAAGTCAGAATGTTTTTAACTAGTTCTAAATCGACTTATGGCTAATAAATCAGTGAGTGTTTAAACGCTGGTTTAGTTGAACTAAACTTAAATTTATATGTAGTTTAAACTCAACAGTTGTAAATCAGTGTCCCATGTATTATATGTAGTGTAAAAAGTAACATGTGGCAGCACTACGATAAATGTAGACAAATTCAAATGGTTTGTATTGGTAGTTTAAACGCCCAATTTTATGCGTTTAAAGATGGTTTTTATGTTTTCTGATTTATAGATTTGTTGGCTTAAACACATTTTAAACCAAAAATAGAGTTTAACTTGCTCTGATTTATTAACCCTTAGAATTAATTAGGGACTCAGAATATATGTATATTATTAACTTTCACTTAGGGCAGGGCCTGACCATTTTTTTCATGTTCTCTTTAAAAAAAACACTTTGATTGAGTAATAAATAAAAAGTTTTTCATATTTTAATTATTGCATCAAATTTAATTTTCATTAAATTATTTTTATTAAAAGAAAATAATTCAATTTTTAAAAAATATTATGTTAAAAAAAATTAAATGAACTAAATTTTTTTTTTTTTTTTTTGATAATTTTATTCTTGACTGAACACGGGATTGCACTCGGTTCGAATTTACATGTTTCGAGAATGACCACCTTCTTATCATCTTTGCTGCGTATAACGTTTGCGCCACTGAGGCGCCTGCCAGTGGCGCGATTCACTAACTTTTAACGATCCGACAATCGTAATTTTTGTCGACATATAATTCGCTTTCCCACAATTTTAAAATAGTGTGTCCAAAGCGAAGCCTTATTAATCGATATAGTTACACTCAAAAAATTATTACAGTAACTGATTGGAGGTTATTCAATTCGTTTTCCGTTAAAATTAAATGAAAATATAGTTATTTTACGAATCAATCTATTTTTTGAATTTTATGTTTGTTATTCAAAAAACAAACTACCATAAAAATACTGTTTTTCCGTTCTAATATTGCTATGTAGTTTGATTTTTTGTCAGTTAAATTATTGCCCCTATTGCGGTTCTCCACTCAACTCAGTTTGGTCGTGTGAGAGTCAACCCAACTTATGCACAACCAAACTCATTTTTGGTATTGTGATACCCAACGGTTTTAAGTTGAGTTTGCTATAAAGTTGCCAACTTAAAATATCGATTTGCCAACTTTAAATATAACGTTTGATAAGTGAAAATTTTATAAAATTAAGTAATTTTTTAAACTAAAAGTATTTTTAATTGTTGTGTTGAATAAAAAGTATACAATGGATATTAGTGTCGATTTATTTTATGATGATGAAAAATCTTGTACAGATGTGCTACGTATAAGAAAAAAAATTCCTGATGATTGCAACCCTCTTGAACTACCTAATGCCAAGTAAGAACTTATAATTAGTAACGTAACTAAATAATAATTTTAAATTTGCAGATTTAAAAGTTATTTCCGACTAAACAAGGAAGCGTTTTGTTATTTGCTGGATGAAATCAAAGATAATTTAAAAAACACCTGTTCGCGTAGTGGCTATTCCTCCTATATAAAAGTTATGTGTTAAAGTCCCATATATCTTTACACTGATTTTTAGTCATACCAAATTTTGGTTTTCCACGTGCAATCTATGGGTTTTTCCATAAGATTAACAAGCCTCTCAAATTGTGCTTTAGTTGTAATTTTCAAAGATCTATGAATGTATTAAATGCTGTGAAATTCTAATATACAGTATAACAAATCTTTCTACTTACGGTTTTTTCATTGTTATTTTTTTTTTGCTTTTAAAAATGAAAGTCAACTGAAACTGAAAAAAACTCAACTACTAATAAACAGTTGTGTATTTATAACGTTTCTGTCGACCAAACTTTTACAAAGTTGAAAACGGCAATACCACGAAAAAACAGATACACAACTGAAAAGCCAACTGCCAGTCGAGTTCAGAATGGCAATGCAAACTGTTACAAAAGTGGAGAACCGCAATAGGGGCATATATTTTGTAAAAGCAATAACTGTTAAATTTTACGGAATATTCTGTTAAAAAATAAAATTCAAAAATTTATGTAAATTTCATTTATTTAAAATGAAATGTAAATTATCCTTTTTTAATTAATTTTTAGTTGTTTTAAATGAATTTTCTGAAAGATTTTCCTACATAATATTTTGAGTGTAGCAGTATTATTAACACTGAGTAAGTCCAAATAAAACTATACATATTTTTTAGCACCCCATTTTTATACTAAATAATGCGCCTGTTAAGCATTGACATCACTATTAACAATTTGAAAAAAAAAAATATATTTCGCAGTTTGTTTACTAAGTTCAACATCCGCCTTAAAATATTTATTTAAAATAATTACTTAAAAGAAAAGTAAATTCTTCAATAATCCTCGGTTTCCGTTGAAACTCCCTCAAATAGATTTTATAAAATATGGGGAATTTTCGTGATATTTTCTGAGCGCTACCTTAAATAACAGTCAAATTAAATCGATTATAATGTATGAGATAAAATATATTTTTTTTTGTATTTTAAAGAAAGAAAAATTAAATAATTGAACAAGGAGTGCAATAAATATAAAAGGAAGTTAGAGGTGATCTTTATGGACAATTGTCATCTTTTTTAAAAGAAAATTGTAATAGCGCTTACTAAAGTGATTAACACTATATCGAGGACAATAGTAGACATAATAATATATAATAGTCTTAATGCATTACTTTACTGCAATCAAACTTGTTTAAAATCGATTAATTTTAAGCACTTCAGTTGCTAGTCGTTATGTATATGTAACTTAAAGGGTATTTAAAATACTTGCTTGCCAGCAATTCTTAATTGCATCTATTTTTAGTTGATTGGTTTTTTTCTCGTTAACTTAAACAAGTGTTTCTGAAAATTTATTTGCTCTTGCGGGTGTACTGATAGAAGAATAATACGAATACGCACATCAGCTCTTGAGATTGCAAGAAACGGGAAACAAAATAAATTGCACATACTTGCAGCATAATTGTGGTAATTAATAATTTTATTGCCATAATTTATCAGCAATAATTTGTACATGATTTTATTCTTGCATTTTTGCTTTGCGCTTCAATTCCTTTAAAAAATATTTATAAATAAAAGAACTTTTAAAGAGAAATTTATTTGAGTGTTATGCGAGGGACAATAGAAAAGTTTTAAGTAAGAGCATCAACTAATATTATTAGGTTTATTAAAATGAAAAGAGATCCTTGTGCATTACTGTACTCCTTAGTAAGAGTTGGATTACGAACTGATAATGCAAAAAGGCATTTTATAGCCACACCACAATATGCGTTTGTGGTCATGTATCTAACACATAACTATGTTGGTGCTAGTCTCACATTTTCATATACAATTGGACTCAGAATCACTTTATAAATCGATATTACGATGTCCGTCCAGCTGGCTGCCAGGAATCTGTTCATGGAAACTTTGGACGCATAGTACAGGTGACAATTTTGAAGATAATTTTATGGCATTCGGTATGGAGGCTTTGTAAGTGCACAGAAAGTTTTGTACCCATAAACCGTCGTATTCTATTGGTATAAATACAATTCAATTTGCTGCAAATCTATTTTGTTGCAATTGTTTCTAAGTTTGATGACAGTTCCCATACAAGACATTACTTTTTTATTAACGTTGGTATTGAAGTTAAATGTGGCTACACAGAAAAAATTAAAAAAAACGTCTCTAATCACCAAATTTATACCAAATTCATAATATCAAGCAAACAAGTTGTTGATTTTGCACCTATTACCAAAATGATTATATTGATTACTAAAAATTTTAAAATTGTGAATATTTTTTCAATAAATGATATTTTTAATTTAAATTAAAAAAATGATCAAAAAATATTGCCATTTCAAACAATGTGTTAATTTATTTAATTAAATATTGACAATTCCCAACAACAATTCTACAAGTCGACGCCTCCATTCTATAACATTCTAAGTCGAAAATGTGAGTTTTGAGTTACGAGCTCCCAAAGTTTTCACGCGATATCTCATAAACTATATAAGATACGCCATTTGTTCTTTCACTGTTTTTACTAGAATTTGAGTAGAATTTTTATAGTATTTTCTGAATTTACAAATTTTAATTGGATCATAGCTAAAAATGATATAAAATGTTTTAGCACGGTGAAAACATTGGCTATTGGTCGTCTAAGTGTACTTAGCATGTTTTTGATAGGTCTAGTGGTTTTAAGTTAATCACCTAAGTATACATATCATATTTAAGTTTGGACAAAAATTTTAGAAAATTATATTTTCCTACATAGACGAATTTTTAATTAAAATGTTATACAAAAAAAACTATTATTTTCTTTTTAAGTTAATTTTATTCGTAAAACAAAAAAGATAATTAAATATGTATAATAATTCGGTTCAAACAAAAAGTAGTTATAACATAAATTCAAGGGTACTTAAAAATAATTATAAGAATAAAGATAACAGAAACAGTATTAATTCAGTATAACATTAAATAAGTAGAAACTATATTGTATTATTTAGTCGTCATTATCTGACACGACTACATATTCTTTTCCATTAAAACCATTAAGTTGTCTGTAGAAATTTTGGTAAAATTTTGGAATTAAATTTTGATCACACAGATATAAAAGATCTTTTCGTTTTTCTTCCGTTATAGGAAATCCGGATATGTATGCTTTTGGTATTTCTTCAATAACAATTTTATTTTCTATTCTTCTTCTCTTCCTAGTTTCATCATATATCTTTATTTCTTTGAAATTCTCATCAAATTCATATTTATAAAATAATTTACAATTTTGTTCTTTATAAACTCTTATTTCTCGGATTTTTGATAGAGATAAATTTTCATTTTGTATATTTTTTGTCCAATTTGTTACAGAAGCAAATTGCTTGAAATCTAAAAAATCATCATGGTCCATTTCAATTACATTGTATAATGGCGGTGTTTTCTAAGCATTTCTTATCACGGAGTACCATTCTATCGGCGTGTATATTCTTTTATTTTTCTTGCACTTCTCTATAAGTGCATGAACACCATCGCCTTCATTTTGAGTATGACCCTTTTCTAAAAATTTGTGACTAATATCGATTTGAAGTTTTCGTGCAATCCATACATACATAGAGAATACAATTTTATTTTTGTTTTGACCTCCACCATTGTCAGAACATAAATTAAACTTAGTTATGCCGAATTCTTTATGTTTTGTTGATATAAATTGAAATAAACATGTGGCTACTTCTATCGCACCTTTCTTCGCAATTGTTTCATCCCATACAAAACAAGATGCTATATTGAAACCAAGCTCGAAAATTGTGAAGTTATAAGCATGTAATTTTCTTTTGTAGTAAAAAGTGCTCACTTCAGCACAAGGTGATGAAAAATTTTTTTGAAAATCAAAGCAAACTGTAATAACATTATCGTTTTCAATACATTTTTTTTTGTCGATATCTTTCAGTTCTCTAGATTTTTATTTAGAAAATAAATGGTGATTGAATTGAAATTCAATAAGCTTTTTTCCTTCTTCATCAGAGTTCTTGAACTTTTCGCATAAGTCGCATAAATCCTTTTTTGGAATATAGAATGAAATATTGAAAGAATCTTTAAAAACATCACGATATTGTCTTAATGTCGCTTTTAAGCTTATATCAATTGACTTTTTGGAGAACCAAATTTCATATAAACGATACATTTAAGTAACCGACGATATTTCACCATCCAAGTACTTTTTTTGTACTCGTTGGCGACAGTAGTGTGATTCTACTAAAGGAAACTCGTTAACATGCTCTATAACTATGTCTCTTATTCTACTTAAAGTTTTATTTGCCATAGAATGCTTTCCTCTTTTGTCGGGTGATATAAGTCCCGCATTAGAATGCTTTTTGCGTATCACGGTTTCGATTGTCTGTTGAGATATTGACAATGTATTTATAAACATGGGTTTGCAGACTTGTTCTCTTATTTCATTCCCATTTTCTTCATAACTTAGAAAATACTTCCTTGACTCATTTTTTCGCGAATTTTCTATATTTGTACAAACTTTTTTCTTGTGCAGTGTTATTTAATTTGCTATAAAAGCCCATTAAAGTTCCTTGCTGGCATTTTTATAAAAATTTTGAAAAATTTGTGTTCTTGTATCTTTAGACAGCTTTTGTGAACATCTCATTCTACAATATTCTTTGCAACCTTCTTTTAACTCTTTCTTTGGTACAAACTGACCTTTTTTATTATAATGATCCTTTCCATGGTTTTTTAAATATTTTGCTATATTTTTGTTCCACTCGGATGGACGGTCTATGTCTTTTGCAAAAGTTTTCGGGTGGTGTATCAAATTCCGGATTTAATTTTTTTTTTAATTTAGGAGTTATTGGAAATGGCAACTGCCGGGAAATGGCTCTAAAAGTTGAAGCGATACTTAAAATAAATTATATATAAAAGTGTCTATAAAAATACCTATTGCAGATGAATTATTCGATGTGTTATATTCGCAGTTACTCCCGGGATATGCTTCTAAAAAATCAATTACTTAATATAAAAAAATTTAAATATATTAATATAAATATATCACATACCTAGTGAATCAGAATTTTCACGGTTTTCATTATCAAATTTAGACGATTTTTCGTTTGCTGGACTAGTTTGCTCTTTATTTCCTGTCAAAAAAATCCAATATAAATAAGCACAACATTTAACCTAAGTCGTGAATTTCTTACCAACACTTTCCTCACGATTATATGACATTGAGCTTTTACTTTTTGATTCACCTTTTCCTAATAAAAAACTTATTAATTATTTTAGATAATATGGAAATCTAATAAATAATACCTCTCACGTTATTTTGTGCTAAATTTATAATTTTTCTTGCACGCGAAATCATTTTATATCCGAAAATACAAAAATTAGGCGTCCGATTTGGTTGACTACTTTTTCCAAACTAAAACATCTTATGTACACTTACACGCACAAAATTCTTTTTTTAATTCGGGAAAAAACCTTTTAACTACACTTACAGACACTAAAAAAAGCACACTGAACATTCCAAATACACATAGAAAACACAACGTTAAGAAATGTCCCTTCCATAACATACTAAGTCAACTTAGTTTTCAAGTCAACTTAAAATTGTCCAAGCAAAAGTATTCTAAGTGTACTTACTACATTTTAGAATGGAAAACTTTTACGACTTTGTGTGTAGTCTAAGTATATTTATGCCTATAACTTTGGAACGGATCGGCTCATCTTAACCAAATTTTGACAGTATTTAACTTAGAGAACGTAGGATTCAAAAATTCAAGAACATTAAAAACGTTCTAAGTACACTTAGAACGTTATAGAAAGGAGGCGTCGAAGTTTAAATTATTTTATTTTAAACGAAAAAGTCAATTAATATTTCTGGATATTTAATTAATATTTTAATTAAAAACTTATTTCAAAATTAATTAAATCAAAATTTTATTTTTAATTTTCTTTCAACTAAAAAAATTAATTGACTCAATTATCACATTATAAAG
The DNA here is from genome assembly GCA_943735925.1 of Pollenia amentaria. Lineage (NCBI taxonomy): Eukaryota > Metazoa > Arthropoda > Insecta > Diptera > Polleniidae > Pollenia > Pollenia amentaria. Next base: position 175,605,445 of record OX031007.1, on the reverse strand, counting down.
ATTTTAATAATTTGTAAACCATTTTTTTAATTGATAAAAAACATTTTTCTGTGTATTGTATTATGTTAAAATTATGTGCTTGTTGTTCCAGAATTGAAGACAGCTTCCATATAAATCCTACCTCTAAAATTACTCTAGGACGGAAAAGGTTCTTGTATAAATCTTAACCACTTGGACTTTTTTCTGGTGGGACCATGGCTATTTAATGCATCACATATGATGCATATACATTATGACTTATATGATACAGTTTTATTTCCTTTATCAAAATTTTGTTTAAATTGATAAAAAGTAAAGTGATATAATGCTCTGAGCTGTAGAGAATGTTTTTTGATTTGAGACCTGAATATTTGTATAAAAAATTGCAAATTTCTATCATTTAAGACGATTAAAATAATTATTATAAATTATATTTTGTTATTGTTCGTATTGAAAAAAATTAAAAAATTCCAAAAAAGGTAATTTCTTTATACCTTATACTATATGGTATAGCTATAAAAGATCTAAAGGAGGATACTTTTAATGGATTTCATTAATAGTATGTGATGCACAGAACGTTTGAATAATAAATATTTATATATTTCTCCTTGTATCATATAATTTTAACGGAATAATTGCTGTGGACGTACGCAGTATGGGAACAAGTCAAAGGGTAAAGCAAAATTTAGAGATACTAGGATTTTTCTTGTTATATTCAAAAATTTTTTATATATTATTTTAAAGTTTGTTTAATGCAGTCTTTATTAAATATTTTTTACAAAAGTATTGTAGTTCAATTAATTTTTGATAAAGTTAGGATATGCATTTCAAAAACCTTCTCCTCCGACCGTTAGAAGGTTAAGAGTTATGCTCAAGTTTCCAAAAAAAAAAAAACTTGTAATAAGAATTGTGTTGGTATTTAACTGAATTTATGTAGAATATGAAAATATTAGAACGGATAACACTTGTAAGAAGGTTATGGAATTTAGTGGTGCAAATCTTACAATTTTAAACAGCCTTAAATTATCTACTAAATTGCAATGAACACTCACACGTCCAGCCAGAAGGAGGGACCATATAGCATCGACGTCATGCTTTAATTAGTGAATAAAATATTAGCTTCGTATTTCTTTTTTTTTGCATTTTTCAGCACTTAAGACAAAATAAATTTCTTCCATGTTGGAAGCGCTTTTAGTGCTCCGACAATTTTAAAATTTTTGCAGCGTTCTCGGTTTTATTTCTATCATCCGCTTGCTTGAATATCGAATTCATTCCAAAAAAAATTTAGAAAAAGTGACCCCCAAGGAACTAAATGAAGGAAGGCCCCAAAACTTTACATGAAACGCAAGAACACGCTATTTTGGGACAATTTTTTTAAGTTTTCTGGGTTTTGTTTTTGGATATTTTTGTTGGATGTGCTTTTGCATTTAAAGTGATATGGAAGTGACCAAAGTACGAGTGAATGAAAAATTGCCCCAAATAAAATCGCTTTTTAAATTTGGAACTATTTTGCATACACTAATATATAATGAAAATTTCTGTGCCAATAAGCGAAAGAACTTAAGTCGATTTAGGCAAGTGCTCAGCAGAGCATTTTCAAACTCAAAACAGTTGCCCAGAATCAAGGAATTTTGATTAAGCCTTTAGTTACAGGATCTTTGTTAGTAATTGTATTACAAATTAATTTTTAATGAAACAACAGTTGGATTGGGAGGATTCAAAAGAAATAAGTAAAATATTTCTTAACTCGACTTAAGCTGTTATTGGTTGTGAGTAAAGATTTAAAGAAATGAAAAAATTACGCAAAAATTTTAATACAAAAATTTGGGATGATTTTTCATTTTAATAAATATATAATATGGCTGTGGGAAAAATCGCCCAAAGAAAAATGGCCCAAAAAAAGAAATGAAAAATCGCCCAAAAAAATTCCATGTAAAATTGGGCCTAAATTCATATGAAAAGTGACCTAAAATTTTTGGGCTATTTTTCGTTATTGTTGGGTGATTTTTCGTTTTCTAAATGTTGTATGAAAAATGGCCCATTTTTTTGATTTTCTCCTCTATGGTATAACAAACACCGGCTTCGCTTACTAAAGCTTCTCTGCACAGCCGGCCTTCGGCCGGGCGCAAGGATTTTCTCCTCTATGGTATAACAAATACCGGCTTCGCTAACTAAAGCTTCTCTGCACAGCCGGCCTTTGGCCGGGCGCAAGGATTTTCTCCTCTATGGTATAACAAACACCGGCTTCGCTAAGTAAAGCTTCTAAAATCTGCCTTGTTTCCAAATGAAAGCCGACTATGCAGAGAAGCTTTAGTTAGCGAAGCCGGTGTTTGTTATACCATAGAGGAGAAAATCCTTGCGCCCGGCCGAAGGCCGGCTGTGCAGAGAAGCTTTAGTTAGCGCAGTGTCCATGGACACTATGACACTTTTTGGAGTGCCATAACGTCCATGGACACTAGACACTATGACACTAGACGTTATAACATGCCACCGGGAAAAAATTCGTTTTTGCTTTTTGGGTCATTTTTCATTTGTTTTTTTGGGCCCTTTTTCGTTTCTTTTGGGCAAAATTTCATATATAACTTTTTGGGTCATTTTTCATGTTCTGTTGGGCGATTCTTCATTTGGGCGATTTTTCATTTTTTTTTTTTTGGGCCATTTTTCTTTGGGCGATTTTTCCCACAGCCATATAATATTTTATCAAAATTCACAATTAATATAGAAGTAAATTAGGTTGTACTTTAACAGATGTGGTAAGATCAGTGAAAATATAGAAAAATATTTCTAAGGGAAATTATATATATTTTTTAATTTAAATGCTATTATTTTCATTCATTAATAAAATTATTTCATTCACATACAACTTTTATTAAGATCTTGCTGGGATTGCACTTAATCGAGCCTTATGATTTATAATTTTCAAACATGCAAACTTTAATTTAGTTTAAAATTGTTTGGATTGTTCATTACTTGCACCACTTTAAATACCACTTATTATGGTTTCAAAATACATGGACCATGTTAAGTAATGTTTAAAAAAATAGCAGTGGGTTTTCATCCGACAATTCTCTATGTTTAAGGAGAAGCGAAAATTGGATATAGGAGGAAATAAGCACTGCAAATAATTGGATCTTTTATCTTGCCAGGGGCGAGAGAGCAAAATTAAATCCGATTTCTTTTTTGAGAAATATGTTGCATATATGTTACATGTTCTACGTTTTTGTGTTCGTTTGTACAAAAAAAAAAAAAAAACAACTGTGGTAAGCATATAAAAATTTTTTTTTTGTATGATAAATATGTAAACATGTTGCCCTTTTTTAGAACTGAGTACCTTACAACTTTTTTTTGTACAACCAAGTTTTATTTTGCTTGTCATGAGACATACCGCTCATAATTTCGAGAAATATTACTTTAGTCGAGGTTTGTATGGTTCAACTTCTGCTACACGACTTCTTTTCAATTCCGTTTTAAAGTTGCAAATATGTTCATACGCAATCGGTTTCAACTTGTTTTGTTATAAGCAGAGTTTGAAAAAAAACTGTACACTAACGTAGTGCAGTTTTATTAATACACAAACTCTAATTCTTATTTATGTGTTTTTGAATTTGTACACAAACTAAATATGGTACACAACTATTGTGAGCTGACGAACACAAACACTTAAATAACTTACCAAACTTATTTTAGAGTACGTGTAGAGTTTTTCTGTAAACTTTTTGAATTTTGGTAATAGGTCGTAGTTATTTCACACGTTACCTGGTAAGTAGTTGTCATTACAATTTTCATTATTCTGAAAACTTCAATAAGTTCTTGCTAGTAATGACCTCAGTAAGTACTTTTCATTACTAATTTTTGCAGTTATGAATATTTGCTTGCTAATAACCAGCTAAATAACTACTAATTAGTTGTCTTGTTTTCAGTACTGAATATTTGCTCACTGGTAACTAGATCCATAACTACTTATTAGGTCTATTAATCAGCGCCAATTAAATAAAAACTAGTTATTTTTTGGCTTCAAGTAAGTATATTGTAAGTACTTACAATTCAACTAACTGATAGTTTAATAAAAACTAGATATTTTGTGACTTCTAGTAAGTGTATTGTAACTACTGCATTCTGTGCACAACTCGAACAAAAATAAGTAGTTATTCAGCCGAAAAATAAGTAGTGTTTATATTTCTCCAACATTACTTGCTAACTTACCGGTAAGTTAAGTTTTTGCTGGGAATTGGACATATTTACACCTACGCATACTCTTTACACTTTACAACTGATCTTTACTTACAATGTTCTTTTCTCTGCCGTTAATTCGTTAATCGGTTAACCGATTAATTACTACCCGATTAACTGATCGGTTAGTTTAAAACTGGCTATTTTCGATTAACGGTTAAACCGGTTAATTTCAGTCGATTAACCGACGTAACAAAATTTTTACTTTTTTGTAGTATTATAACATATTTTTTTGAGGTCTTAATTACATCTTTCGTCTGAAATACAAAAGGTATGTGGAAGGCGAATTCATTCAAGGTGATCTTATTTTGAAAACGTATTCAACACTGTAAAATACTTTAACGTTGTGTCAAAATAATACAACTGAAGAAAACAATTCAAACAGACCTTTCATTTTGTTTTTAATTTAAAATTGTGTTTTGAAATGTTATAATTTAAAAAAGTATTAAATTTCATAATTCTAAGTGCAAAATTATACAATTTATGAAAGATTTCCCAGAACTGCCAGAATGGTATACAATTTTGACACATGGTTTGTTATCAGCTGTTGCTTACGTCACCTTGTATGAATTCGCCTTGTATTTAGAAAAAATTTTTTTATACTAACAAAGAAGGTCTTCAGTTATCTTCATTTTAAATAGGTGTTTTCTGTCAACAGCTTTTTGTTTCACGTACTTTTTACATCTATGCGTTTAGCTATTTTTTCTTCTCATATTTTCTCATATCAATCTTTTAACAGAATTAACCGAAATAATTAGAAGAGTTAAAAATTTAAAATATTAAAACAGGACTCTAAGAACATAGTGGAAGATTTTATTCTGTACTATGGGTTGATTTCGATTTCTCCAACATCAACGATAAGTGAAAGAATTTTTTCCAAGCCAAGTTTTATCAAAATTAAGAAAAGAATCGCTTAAATCCTTAACATTTAAACCAAATTATTTTTCTAAAAATTATTTTTTAAGGTCTCCTTAAACTATTGAAATAACTAATAAAATTATCTTACAGTTTATTTTTTAATTAATAAATAATATTTATGTAGTAATTAAAAATATGTATTACATATTTATGCATTGTTTTTTTTGTTTGCTCGTTTTAGTTCAAGAATTGTTATGTTTGTTATTTTATTGTTTTTTTTTACTAATTTACACCAAATAATAAAAAATGTATGCATTTTTATTTATTGAAATTACTTAATTTATAAAAAAACTTTATTAATCGGTTTACCGATCAATTACAAGATTAACCGATTATTAACCGATTAAGCCAAAACATCGGTTTAGTAATCGAACGATTAACCGATTAAAGCAAAAGTCCGATTAAATGAATACCCTTATAAATAAACAAACCATCAAAAAATTATATTTCTTATTTTCTTTTTCATACAAACAGAGGATTTATTATTTTAAATATTTCCTTTAAAAAAGAAGCAAGTACCTTAAATGTTCAATACGCACACACTAAAAAACATACCTCGTGAGCTTAAAGTTCACTACGTGTTTGCTACGTTTTCACTAAAAAATACGGAACGAGTACCTCAAAAAAAAAAAACTTTTCACGTATTCTAAAATAAGTTCGGTAAGTTATCTAAGTGTTTGTGTTCGTCAGCTCTCAATAGCTGTGTGCTATATTTTGTTTGTGTAAAAATTCACAAACAAAAATTCAGAAAACCGTGTGGTGCACTAACTTGCTGTACTTTAGTTATTATTTTCGAACTCTGGTTACAAGTGCTCCAAACCAGCAACAAAATGTTATTCTTAGCAAATCAAAGGGAAGAAGAAAAGAAAAAATGACTTGCTGACATCGTTGTGCTTAAACCTACACTAAAAATATGTACAAGGCTCGCTGACCGAGTGCAAGTATCTCCGTACTAACTCCCTTTCTTTGTTCTTCTCCCTGATAAAAACTCACAAGTTGAGCATCAAAAGCTGAAACGTGTAAACCTAGACTTAACACAATATATGAACATTTTTACATATTGAAATAGAAATACCGGTAAATATTATTCTGAATATAATTATCTTTTACTGCCAGGCCCACAATGTCGACAAAAACATTTCTTTCGCATATTTATATTGAAAACAATTATAAAAAACTAAAACTTGTTTTTGTTTTCATTATAAATATACAAAAGAAATGTTCTTGCCGGCATTATTGGCAAGGCAGTTAATTTTTTTCACTTCCTTAGTGGTGTCAATGTTTATTTTCAAACCCTATTATAATGCAGAAAACGCTCAAATAGTTTGAAAAATCGCTAATGAAGTACATAATTAAAAAAATTGCAAAATTTGTAAATAAGTGCAGATAATTTTGTTTAATTGAAAATGTACCACATGTAACACTGCGAGTCATTATAGGTTACATTAAAAAGTGTTATATGTACATAAAATAGCATATTTTTCTCAGACAAGGTATTGTCGAACTTATCTCTAATATTTTTTAAATCGAATATAATTGCCTTTGAATATGAAAACCTTCCAGTGCTATTATTTCCCTCCCAAATGTTACCACCACATTAGAAAATAATAAACAATGAATTACCAGGATTTCCGTATTGCATGATGTGATGCATCTGTATTTACAATAGAAATATAAAAAAGAATTAAGAAGAAGTATTAAACAAAACAATGAAAAGGACACGCGGCTACTTTTAAATTTATGTTGTAATCATAATTTAGAAAAGGTACTTTACAATTGACCATTTTGCTTAAGGTCCTGCTTCATAGATTGTATGTAGGGTGGTTTAGTGAAAAATGTGATTTACTTTTGCAAACATTAGTCATGATGTGGTCTTTCAAAATCAAGTGGTAGTGGTGGTGGTGTAAATCAACTCGCCATCATTCCCTTTTCGCATCACCATTATCATGGTAATTTAAAACCATTCAAGTACTTGAAACGAAAACAATGAAAATTTATAAACCCTATAAAAATCGAATTTGTTCTACATACTAAATAAAATAAAGTAGAAAAAATGTTTTATGTTTTTAGTTTGATATCTAAAATAATAATATTTAGTTGTAGGCAATCGAATGTTTATTTAATTTAACAATTTATTTGTAAAGTTTTTATTTATTTATTATTTTGTTTTTGCTTTAGATAAAAGATGGATTTTATTCCTAAAAAAAAATTTTAATTAAATTTGTTTTTAATAAAATTCCATAGATTTGAATTCAATTTCATTTTGTTTTTTTAGTATAGTTTTCTAGGGATAATAAATTGTGCTCAAGCTGATTGTTTTCTCATGAAATGTGTACTTTATTAAGAAAGATTACAGTGGTCTTTCGTAAAAATTTTATTACAAGAATTTAAAGAATTTGTAATACTTAGAAGAAAAGAAAAAATAGTTCCTCGGATGGGTACACAATTTACTAGTGTCCTGAAAACAAATAAAAAAAATACGTTCTTTATCTCGTTTCGTTTACTAAATATTGACCTAAAATTAGAGAATTTAGCTACATATTTACTTTTAAAATAGTTTGCCATCTGAAAAATTAAAAATTTTTTCTAATCACCAAATTTATTCCAAATTCAAAACATCAAGCAAACAAGTTTTTGATTTTGCACCTATTACCAAAATGATTATATTGATTACTAAAAATGTTAAAATTTTGAAATTTTTTTTCAATAAATGATATTTTTAATTTTAATTAAAAAAGTGATCAAAAAACTTTGCCATTTCAAACAATGTTAACACATTTTTAAGTTCATTGAATTTATTTAATTAATGTGCTGTTTTCACTACTCAAGTGATTGAAAGTGTAGATAAATTTATATGAAAAGCACTCAAAAAACTGATTGCTTTTCATATAAATTTTACTACACGTTCAATCACTTGTGTTGTGAAAACAGCACATAAATATTAACAATTTCCAACAACAATTCTACAAGTTTAAATTATTTTATTTTAAACGAAAAAACCAATTAATATTTTTTGATATTTATTTAATATTTTAATTAAAAATTTATTTCAAAACAACTAAAATGTTAATTAAATCATTTATTTAATTGATAAAAAACTTTTTTCTGTCTAGAGACTTTTTCCAAATTCTTTATATTAAACGGATTTTTTACTATATACCATAAAAGAGAGGGTAATACTTGTAGAAATCTTAGCCACCGATTGGCTTAAAATATCTTTCTGAATCGATCTAACGTTGTCCTTCCAAATGGCAACGTGTACAAACGACACTCTATGCGTAATTTAATAGATTTTATTAAATTTTGTACACAGAAAAAAGTGTTTTATCAAGTAAAAAAATGGTTTAGAAAGTATTTAAATTTAATTAATTTGATAATTGAATCAACAATTTTTTTAGTTGAAAGAAAATTAAAAATTTAATTTTGATTTAATTAATTTTTAGTTGTTTTGAAATAAATTTTCAATTAAAATTTTATTTAAATAACAAAAAATCTCATTATCAAAAATTTTTTTTCGGGAAAGAAATATTTTATTAATTAATTAATTTATTAATGATGTGCTAATCTTAATTGACTTTTTTCGTTAAAAATAAAATAATTTGAACATGTAGAATTGTTGATGGGAATTGTCAATATTTATTTAAATAAATTAACACATTGTTTGAAATGGCAAAGTTTTTTGATTATTTTTTTAATTAAAATTAAAAATATCATTTATTGAAAATATTTTTTTATAATTTTAAATTTTTTAGTAATCAATATAATCATTTTGGTAATAGGTGTAAAATCAACAACTTGTTTGCTTGATATTATGAATTTGGAATAAATTTGGTGATTGGGGAAATTTAGTAATTTTTTCTCTGTACATAAGCTTTTTAAATCATAAGAACGAACCCTATTGAAATAAGTAAAGGCCGGACCAATATTTTATCAAGAAATTATAAAAAATCCATAAAAACGAGCTTTAGCTTAATTTTTCCTGACAAAGACAAATTAAGCCCTCTGAATAAGTAAGAATAAGATTAAATTTTTGTAACACTACTGTTCCGCATTTATTATAATAAGTAAACAGTTTTTTAAGAATAAAATATTTGGTCTATTTGTCGCCTACATACACTGCATTTATTTCAACAATTATTTTATTTCTTGTATGCACATTCTCATGCACACATGCATTCAAATGCGTTCTCTTTTTGCAAGGATTTACTACAGTATGCAAAAAGGGTATAAAGGACAATAACATTTTAGCATGCATTATATTTATTTGCAATATTTGTTGCTGCTGGTTTTACTATTGTTGTTGCTCTATTTTTCATAACCATTTATAAAAACATTCGCATACCAGCACACACACCCACCCAACAACATGTACTCACACAAACTCTTACAAATATTGTAATACATATTTGTTATCCTTTGAGCCAAATTCACATTGTTCTCTTTTGCCATCTTTTATCTTTAACATTTCTTCTGTATTAAAAACGCCTTCAGATTTTGTTTATGAAAAAATAAAAAGAAGAACAACAGCAGCAGCAACAACAACATTATCATTATTTTTGTACAATATAGTCGTAATATATAAATAATGAACCATGTTGTATCAGGAACAAAAAAAAGACATACAAGAACTTAAATAAGAAATATTTATATATGTATTTATCCATATAACTTTATAAAAGGGCAACATACTACATGATAGAATATTGTGGTAGGTCAGGATATAAAAAAAATTAAGACCCTACACTGAATTAACACTAGTTTAGTTTTCATCCGGGTTAAATGTAAAATATAATTGGTTGAAAGACATTTTTGTATTTAAATGTATACAAAGTTGGCTTCCAGGAGAGTTTTTTTTTAAGACATATTGAACTTTAAAAGCTTACATTCGATTTGTTTTAACTAAATATACTTAAGTAGGGTGTTTAAATATCTGCATCAATATTTGTTTTATATACACTGAAAATATTTCCCGATACATTTCACGAAAAAAACTTTCGTCGCTATTTTTTTCTAGTATTATTATATGAATTAAAAAAATGAAAACATTTCGTCCATTATAAAACAAATCCTGCGAAATATTTTAGTTTGTTGGTGAAAGGGGAAAAACGAATTGAAAAGTATACCTTTAACATCTTTAACGGCGACAGGCAAGTTATCCTACTTCATTTCGCCATTGTAGGCAGTGTGGCCATTTTAGCATTTTTGCAGCTAAATTTAGCATACAAATTTTTATTAAGCTGCAAAATTTTCATTTGGCACTGTTATTTAGCATTTTTATAACATATTTTTAGCTTTTTTTTTAGCATTATTTAAAAGATTTGGACGAATAGTTTTTATTGATTTTACTTAAACATTTTTTATAAATTAAAATAATATTTTACTAAAAATAGTTTTACCCAAAATGAAATTTCGTATGAAAATGGATAATTCTTATATTAAGTAACATCTTACCTGTTTTGTTAAAAGAACAAAATAGACTTTTCAGGGAATATTAGAAATGCCCTCATCATGTTGATTGTAAATATTATTTGGCCTTTAATATTACGATATAAAAGTTCAAAGAAATTTCACTTTGTATTTAGATAAAATTTCAATAGTGTAAGGCTACCTATTAACCCTCCGTCTTACACATGTTTTTATTTTCACATTCGTAACGCACCTTATTCGAAAAAAACCTTTTATTTCATTAAATTTGAAAACATATACATACATACATACATATTTTTCACTTTTAAAATGAAATATGAATAAATATGCATATGTCTGTATATTATTTTTATTTATTTTATACACATTAACATATTTTTAGCTTCCAAAGTGTTAACAAAAACAATGTTAAATGAAATACTATTTATTTTGTAATAAAAACGATTTAATAAAAAAAAAGTAATAGATTTAAAAATTTTCTAAGCAACTTAAATATGTATAATCTATTTTAGAATGTTGCTGAAATACTGGGGTTGTACACTTTGAACAAAAACATCTTGTTCTTCGGTAAATTTTATCATCTTCTTCTGCGATTAATTAAAAAAATAAATAAATAAAACTTAATAAATTAATCAAAAACTGTGCATAACTTAACTTACATTTATTGGTCTTCCCAGAAACGATTCTATAGCTGAACGAGTTTTAGTATATGAATATTATTTATTCGTTTTTCTATATTGGAGAAAACTAATTTGTTTGACAATATACAAAGAAAATCTTGCCGAGCATCATTCCTTTTCATGCCATCATTTTCTTTGTAAAGACAATAGGCAGCCAGTGCCATAATATCGATCATATTGCAAAAAAAGCAAAAGTCCATCTTTTTGTGGATCGTTTATTTTTAAAATGCGAAACCATCTGATCCATACAGTCTACTCCGCATTTATTTGCGTTGTAAAACAAAATTGCTTCAGGCTTTATTGCTTCGCCTTCACAGCGTTTCGAGTAATGTAAAGTTGAAAGTAAGTTTACACACTTATTCTTCTGTGGCACATAGCTGCAAATTGAAATCCAAACAATGATGAGAGAATAGGGTGGGAAGATTGACTTTTAATTTCCTTAGGAATACACACTTTGTTCGATCGAATTGTACCAACAAATGCAAGCCCAAGTTTGGTAAGACGCTTCATACCTTCTAATGTTGTGAAAAATTATCTGCGACAATTGTGGGGCCACTATTAGAATATGGCTGCGAGAGTTGGATCATAACATTTTCGCCTTGATTTACTTCACATTCTTGTCCCTGTTGTCGACCTGTGTATAACTTTCCTTGCCGGGATATTTTGTTTTGGAATCACAAGCTTTTGTGTTTAATGGATTTAAATAAAAAAAAAATAGATAACTGAACATAAATAATTAAATATAGCAACAAACATATTTGAAACAAAGCATCTTCAATACAAAATATACATGGGTCTAGCCAGACCATATGTGTTACAAATGTGATGTGTGCAGTAAAATTGTCGAATAACTTTGCTTCTATATCCTTTCCAGGATTTAATTTTTAAACGTTTATAGCAAACCAAATTGTAGGAGGGTACCTGAAATTTCTAGTCTCTAACTAAGTGTTAAATATATTAAAATAACATTTCAAACCAAAAAAGGTCTGGCCAGACTCATGAGTAAAACGAAGTGTTAAATAGTTGACGTCCTACACGTAACCCCTAGTTTTATTAAAAAATTCTTTGCTTTTGCAAAATGTTTGGCCAGATCAAACATCATTTAACAGTCTCTTAAATTACTTTAATCAATTATCTTCATATAACTAAAGTTTAGTAAATCAATAGAAATTGTTAAAAATAGAGCCAAAGTTTGATCAAAGTACTGGTCGTGATTTTTTTGAATTTTTTCGTCAAATATTTGTCAGGTCTGAACATACCTTTAGTGTTTGAAAAAATGTTTTGCTCTAAGCTGCTAAAAAATTAATAATTTTAAGATATCAACATCTCTATAACTTTCAACTATAAGAAATAAAATGACCTAAAAAAAATTGTATAGCATGGAAATAATATCGTTTTAATTTTGCATGTATCAGGGGCTTGCGGTTCACCTAAATTTAATCTCAACTACCTGTGCTACTCTTGTTTAAATATAACCATTAATTATATTCTTATTACTTCGACCTTTATTCTTCAATTAAATATTATATTTTCATATATTTATTTATTTATATATTTTTATTGTCAAAAACAATTTTGTAATTTTATATTATTTAAAAAAAATTTCTGAAGAAGAGTTCCACCGGAAATCGAAATATTGAAAAATAAATAATATTTTAATTGATTTTTTATAAAAAGTAACCTAAAGCTTGATAAAAATATAATATATAACCAATAATTTAAATTTCGATAAAAAATAATTCACCAAAATGTATTTAGTTTCGAATAAAACTTCATACTGTTAATACATTTTTAACAAAAATATTAAAAAAGTTTTAGCGTTTTTTAAAACAATTTTTAACATTTTTTGTCCTTATCTAATGCCAAATTTGAAAGATCTGGTCACACTGATTGTAGGCGCTGCACAGTGTAAGATTTTGCTAGTCTAGCTGGACAAAAGTCGTTTTTTGAGTTTAAATTTGAGTAAATATATTTATCAAATATCAAAGAGCACTTCTTAAAAAATAACAAAATGCAAAAACTTTGCTGATTTGTCAACAATACCAATATAACGTTAATTTAAACTTGAATATTTTTGAGTGAATTATAAACAACAAAAACACTTACATGAAATTGCTCATTTTTAAAAGCGTGTAACTTTTTATTGGAATGGAATTTTTCAACGATTCTTTTTGAACGATTCTTTTTTGTTTTTGAAGCTTAATTTATTCGCTGTTAATATCATGAGAATTTATTTTAGAAATGGAAAATCCTTTTAGTGCTATTTCATTTAAACAATTACTCTTTTATTTAAGTTAAGAAAAAAAAAACTAAATTCTATAATCGATAAACTCTTTTCTTCATAACGCTTCAATACCAAATTAGTTATTAACGAACGTCTGAAGTACCTACTTAAAGGCACATATAAAATTATCTGCCGATAAAAAAAAGAAACAAATAATGATTGGTAATACCACATACCACGAAATGTTTGATATATGGCTTAAAGCAACCGAAAATGAAAGGCTTGACCGATTCGGAAACCATATTAGTCGAAGTACTGAAGTACTACATTTATTGCAATCTCCAGAAATACCAGAAGAAAACCATTAATTTTAACATTTTATTCTTACTTTAATAATTAAATATATTCTTTTTTTAAAATTAAAGAAGAAAGATTAAACACTTATTATTACTTCTACCTCTTTATTATTTATTTTAAACATTCTAATGCATACTCGCCGCTTTTTTACTTTTTGGTCATCCAGCGCGAATAAAATCAGATATAAATTTTTGAAGTTATATGGGACGTGGGCGTGGCAGTGATCCAGTTTAATTTTTTTCCAAGATATTTAATTTTGTCTCCCTAGAATGGCTTAATCTTACACTGTGCGCTGTATGCTTTTTACATATGTATGTTGTTTTTAATATTGTTTTTTCTCCACAATGTGTGTGTAGGGCTGTCAGATTGATTTCGACCTTTTTTCGCCAGATTCGATGTCAAAAATCGCCAAAGCCTTTATTTCTTAGTTTTTGACAATAATATATATATTTTTTAAATTATTAAACATATTTTTTATAAATCCTAAAAAAATTAATTTGTTCCGAATCCCTAAAATTCGCCAAAAATTCAAAAAAGTCGCCATGTAATTTATTTCGTTTAATTTTTGTTAAGAACACAGTAAAACTAATTAGTGAACACAAAAAGGTAAAATGTTTACTATAAAATAGTTTATAGTAGTCTACATAAAGCAACAAAAAAAAAAAAATAATTTTCGGTTATTATTAAACAAATATTATTAAGATGTACATATGAATTTATATGCAGTTCCTTTATAATGGGTAATCCATTTCGAGGTTCCCTACTTTTTTAAAGAAAAAACACAGAAAATTCAAATTTAATGGGGAATGTCATTTGAAAGAACATTCTTTGGCATTTATATTTTGAAGATTATGTCTATCAAATGTTGGCCGTTGCTACGTCGCAGATGGTCCATTCATTGAGTCCAATGTTTGATGTTTCGTTCGAGCATTTCGACTGGTAACTGGCGAATGACACGCGTTATGTTTTCCTCCAAGGCCTGAATCGAATCGGGTTTGTCCGCATAAACTTTAGACTTTACATATCCCCACAGGAAAAAGTCTAACGGTGTGATATCACACGATCTTGGTGGCCAATCGATGGCTCAAAACGTAAAATTATATGCTCACCGAAGTGTTCTCTCAATAAATACATTGATTGATGCGATGTGTGGGAAGTGGCGCCGTCTTGCTGAAACCAAATGTCGCCGAGATCACGAGCTTCAATTTTAGGCATCAAATAGTCGGTTATCATGGCACGATAACGGTCGCCATTGACGGTTACGTTTGCACCGGCATAATTTTTAAAGAAATATGGACCGATGATTCCACCGGCCCACAAACCACACCAAACCGTTGTTTTTTCTGGATGAAGTGGCAGTTCTTGAATCTCTTCAGGATGCTCTTCGTCCTAAATGCGGCAATTTTGTTTGTTTACATACCCATTGAGACAGAAATGGGCCTCATCGCTGAACAAAATTTGCCTCGAAAACGTCAGATCTTCTTGGAACTTTTCAAGAGCCCATAGAGCGGAGCGATGTCGCTTGGGAAGGTCAAGCGGCTTCAGTTATGAAATGCCAAACAAAATACTGAACAAAAATTAACATGACAGCATGACACGACTCATACGTGATCTGTCAAAAAAAAGGATATTGAAAAAAGTATCTCGAAATGGATCACCCTATATATCTAAACCGTTATACACTTTACCGTCAAGACTCCCTTTTTGTCTTATTTTTTGGAATTTATTGTAAGAGAATTAAATTTATTTAACGAAATGCAATATGTTCTTTTTACATTCATATAATTTATAACTAGTAATAACGCGTCAAGAAATTCGTATTGTTTTCTACATCGAAGACGAGTTTTATTGGAGTTCATTATTGAAAATAATTTTTAATACAGGCACTAGTTGGAATTACCAGCATATAAAGTAAAGCTAAAGGAAGTTTTTTATATTATAGCTATAAAATTTTGGTCAACACTGATTTCAATAAGTTGAAATAACACCACTAAACTACTGTTTTCAATTAACAAACGATAATATTTTTCATACACATTCAAAGTACGTTAGGATTCATGAAAATCTTTGAAATATCTACAGTAATTTTGGCTTATAGCCCACTACTATAGTTGTACAACTTTTGTGGCCTATAAGCGAATTTGAACTATAACCGATTGGTTTTTATAGCCCATTTTATGGATAATATGTGAATCCTAGTATTATCTACATTTTGGACTATATAAAAATTATTTTCTTTAATAAAATCGCTCAATATAACGCGTTTACTAATTTTTATTTTATTATTAACCAAAATTTGACTTTTATAAAAGATGTATATAAAACATATTAACAGTTTGTTAAAAAATAAAATATAAAAAACAGAGTGGACTGTAAGCGAATTTTTTCCATAAGGTATAAGGTACGCAATATACTGCAAGTAAATATGACTGTTTTGGCTTAAATCTGTTTTTGGCCTTTAGGCGGAATGGACTATAATCGAAAAGGACTGTACAACAACGAATTTTGCTTGTGATAATAAATTGCGACCTATTATAATGTCAAAAATGTTCACCAACTATAAGTATAATCATGTTTTAAGGAATTCTATTTATTAATTCTTTCAAGACCACTTTTAAATATGAGAAACAAAATTGTAATTTTATTTGTTAGTAAAAAAAAGTTAAATTACCAATTCCAATTTGTGCAAAATGTTCAGCAACATCTATTATTTCATACGAAAAATTTTACATGTATCAATGTTACCCATCTCGCGAGTTTGCACAATTTGACGTTTTTAATCTTTCAAAGTATGAGACATAGTTTTGCGTATGTAAACAAAACCCACATGTATTTTACTAAAAAGTATTTTGTTAAATAAAAAATTTAATAAAAATTAAAGTAAATATGGATGAAAAACTGTTACCGGTTGTGTTATTTATGGTTTTCGTTGACATTTAATATTAGTAAACTTTTTTTCATTTGCTTAAAATTCCATGTGAAATAAGTGCAACTTATATTATTTCGCAGTTGTAAAAAAAATATTGTATGAAACATATCGCAACTTTTTCACAAATTGAACAGAGTACAACTCTATGAACTTTATTTCATAGAAATTCCACACAAGTTTTTCTCATATTTCACGTTAAATGTTGAACAGACTACCAGGCTTTAAGCGAGATATAAATGAACTGGAGAATGAGCTTGTTAAAAAAATTATTCTTTTGTTTACTTACACGTGTGATCATGGGCTTAAATTGCCGTTTGATAGGTCGTGGGTAGTAGCGACCGCCCGTTATCTTGAAAACATGTGTGCGAGTAGTTTTTTAGATAATCTCATAAACTATAAGTAATACGAAAATTTTGGGAAAAGCTTTGTTATAGATAAAAATATAATATAAAACTTCCTTAAACAAAGCTTTGTTTTTAATGGTATAACACAGTACAACCCATGATTTCGGGACTCAATTCTGATAATTGTTTATGAAAGTAGATCTAAAAAGAAGAACTTCTGCATCATTAGTTTGGTCAAGGTACATCAACTTATAATTTAAAAATTAATTTGAAGTTAGTAAGTATCGTATAGGAAAAAACCACTAGTCCGAATAAGCTGAAACAAATTTAAAAAAATTAAGAATTATAATTCCTTTTCATTTCGCTACATAAGCAACAGTTTCGCAGTTATAATCACCTGAAAAAAGGTTGTACTGGTAATAGAAAAAATATTAAAAATTTTGTGGTTTTTTTCATAATGAGAAGAATTAAAATGCCTTTTTAATACATATTCTCTTCTTCCTTTAAATGTTTTGTAACATAAAAAACGTTGAATGTTGCCAAAAGCATTGTGCATCATAACTTTTCAGGAATTTTTTTTCAGTGTACAAATACTAACATGTTGAAATGCATTACAATCTACTGCATGTACTTGTATTTGGAGCAGTATCACCAATATGGCACCATATTATGTATTATTTAAAATTTTGTAGAAGAAAAAAAAAACGATCCAAAAGGAGACCAAGTATTTTATCCCTATTTTCATTGTTTGTTTTCTTGATTATATATTTTTTTGTTCATTTGTCTTTTCCTTCAAATAAATTATAACATATTGTAGTAGTCATAAGTTTACAAGACATACTTTGTAAAATGTTCATAATTTTTTTTTTCAAATAAAGAATTTTTTATTATCCTTTCTCATAAATGCAACAATCAAAGATTTCTTGATGATTGCTTTTTTAGTTTTGGCAAAATTCTAGCAAATAATTTTTCTAAATAAAAGTTTTAAAACGTTAGACATATAAAATGTCCATTAATTTTGATGTTTAGGAATCTAGTGACGCCGAAAAACTCATTCATCATTTATGTTCTGATAACAATACACAAATGAAATCTTTTATTTTTACCAAATAAGACAAACAAAATTTTGTAATACTATTTCTTTAAGGCTCTTTCGTTATTTTTGCCAAATCTCTTTTCAGAATTCAGGATAAATCATTACTAATTGTGCTCAATACAGCACAATATGCGTTTGTGGTGATATGTGTAACACTCAAAAATATTGGTCCTAGACCCATCGTTTTAGAATACCGATCGACACACAATCATTTTCTTTAAAGTCAGGCCATGGTTGACCATTGTTCCAATATAAATACCACTCCATAAAATTATAAAAAATACTATTTTACATAAGCGAATCATACGTACCTTAAAACCCTCCACTAATAGAAAAAACAAAAACTTTAATTATATCTTTTCGCTCTGTAGTATCTCGATAAAAAATGTTCTTATTTTGCGAAGCACTAATGGTACATTTAAAAAAGTAAGGACACATTTATGCGCTACGCAATGTGACACATAGATTTAAAAAATATATAAAATTTGAAGAGCGACGACATTCCCTTTCTACGAAGCAGGTTTCATTGGAAGCTCCATTTTTTATTAAGATTTATAAATAGAACAAAAGCATAAGTGTCACTTCTAGACAAAACAACTTTTTCCTGATCTTTTTTTTTTAATTTAGGATTTTCGTCAATTTATACAATTTAAATTTATTTAAAGCACTCACTGGCCGTCGCCTGTTTAACCCTGTTCCCATATTTCTGGCAACATATGAAATTCGCTTCAAAAGAACTGATAATTTTTTAAAGTCAAGAACGATTCAAGTCAGTTTCGGATACTCTGTTCTGATTGAGAGAAGTCTGTATCGATCGAAGCAAACGGTAGTCGAACGGGACAAGCTCTGTTGTTAACAGTATTTTGTATAAAAGCTTTTTGAGTGTTTTTCCTCCAAAGGGTTACATAAATTATTAAAGACACAAGCCATGTGTAAGAGATACGCCATCTGTTGTGAACCCGTATTTCTTAGTTAAACGCTTTATCACTCCTGCAAATAAGCCCCACGACTTCGCGGGACTAGACTTTTAGTAAAATGTAAATAAAATAAATTTAAAATAAAAATTCAAAATGTAAATAAAAATAAATGAATAAAAAAATATTTCAATAAAAACGTGCTTAGAGCTTTTTATCCATTTTAAATAAAACTAAGCCCTCATTGCTATTAGTCATATTAATTTTTTTTAGATTCATAATTTTAAAAACTGTAACAATAGTATTTTAATTAAGATTGAAATAAATTTTGAAAATCATTTTCAAATTTAAAAATTGTGCTGATATAATGAAATCCACTAAAATTCGCCTTCGAAGTAGAATGTGATATGAAGTTTTTACAAGTTAAAAGTTATATGAATGCAAATAGTACATTTTGCATTTCTTTTGTACCTTTACAATGTGTTCCAAGGGGAAGACAAAAAGGGAGTCTTCTCAGTGAAGTATATAGCGTTTTAGATATATAATAGAACTGCAACTACATACAAATGTATTCTGGGGACTGGCAACATGTAGGGCAGTTTTCCTGTTTGCTAGGGTTGTTTTTGCTTGTTTTGTCCGATTTCTTATCTTCCACTATCTTCCTTTCCTGTGCTTTCACCATTTACTTCTCCTACTCTTTCACACTGGATTTCTTTCTCTTCTTTCCTTCTTTCTTTCACTAATTAAGGCGTCACAATGGACCATATTGGTCTCTGGGTGAGGGTGTGAAGTTTGCTTCATACCAGCCTTTCTAACCTAACCTAACCTACAAATGTATTGTATATTAAATATTTGGTTAATACTTACCGCAAAAATTCTTTTTTTGCTGCTTTAAGTAGGCTATTATAAAATATTTTAAACATTGCCCCTTTTTCGTAGTCTTTCATCATTTTTACTTTGTTCTAAATAAAAATTAAGCAAAATTATCATGGCGACTTTTTTTGAATTTTTAGCGATGGAACAAATTTTTTTTTTTTTTGGGATTTACAAAAAAATATTTTTAGTTATTTTAAAAATACATATATTTTTGACAAAAAAAATAAATGCTTTGGCGATTTTGGCGACATAGAATTTGGCGAAAAAGGTCAAAATCAATCTGACAACCCTGATCCCACCCATTTTTTGAGAGGTTGTGTATTGATAACCCATCTAAGTGTATCAAATTTGGACAGTTTTTCTCTTACCGCACCCAAAAAAAAATATGTTTAAAAATGGTCACCTCCAACAAAACTATCTTAAAAGAAAAATTTTAAACATATTAAGTTTAATTTAACCATATTATTGTCACCGATAACAATATTATGGTTAAATGTGTCCCCCATCAAGAAGGCGCAACCATATTATGGTTGCCTCCAAACACGTTTTTGTTAATAATAACTAAAACATGTTTGACACTTATAATAGCATTGTTGGGTTTCAACCATAGCATGTTGCTCTTGGAAAAGAGGAAAATACTACTGTTAATTTAAAAACAAATTATTGTCATATTTAACCAAATCATGTTTAAAGACAACCATAATATGGTTGTGGTTTCTTGATGGAGGACCAATTTTACAAAAATATGGTTGTCGGTGACAATAATATGATTAAATTAAAATAATATGTTTAAAAATTTTCTTTAAAAATAGTTTTGTTGGACGGGACCATTTTAAACATATTTTTTTTTGCGTGCGTTCTTGAGATATAAAAAAATCTATTTTGATCCATGCCCACTTATCCAATCCGGTCCACATTTCATCAAATGTTGTGTGTTGATAACCGAGATCCTTGTACCAAAAAAGGTAGTGGTTGTGATATAATATGCCCAGTCGGCAACTTTTGGTAAGCAGAACTGGTACGGTGGGATGAACCAAACGTAATGTTACGGTATACAGAAAAATTAAATTAAAAAACAAAAGCAAAAAGGAATTTTTGGGCGAAATTAGAGCAGTCGTGGTTTTACTCATACCGTAGCCATTTGTGGACTGATCAGCCTGAGTTTCAATAGCAAACTTTTTAGTAGTATACGTGACACAAATATATAACAACCTAGTCCCCATAATTTTTGGGGTCTTCTGAAAAAACATTTCAACAAAGACAGACGGACACCGTTAAATCAGCCTGGATACTTACAAGGACCCAGTAAATATATACTTTATAGGACCTTACATTATTATGTAGGAATTATAAATGGAATGACATGCTTACATATTACCCTTTTCCCTTCGGTGAAGGGAATTAAAATGGGTCTTAAGCTAAAACTTCAACACAAGCGAATAAATATTGAACCAATTCGGCTCTCGCAAAAGTTAAGGCCCAAAATTTTTTTGCTTAAGCTTCTGTCAAAAATTAACAAAAAGCCTCTCAAACCATTAAAAAAACAAAATTAAACAACATTTGATTCCGTACGGAATGTACGATCAGTTTCTCGCTTTGCTTAAGCAAATTGACAGTTTCATTAAGCTTAGCAAAAAGTCTCCTTAAATTCAATATGGTTTGACTCATATGATTTATATGTATTCGAACAGTTGATTAAGCTAGCTTATGCAAATTACAGATGGGCCTTTACATTGCAAAATTCTTTTTAAGCCTAACGACTTTCTTTTACAATAAATTTTCTTTTATGTTATTATTTTTAATCCGAAAGTCCAAAAGCAGAAGGTATTGAAAACAGTCAACTAAAGATTCCATAGATAATGTAATAAAATTCTTCGATTATTTCTATTTCTTACTAAACAAATTTGACAGTTTATTAAGTAATGCTCAACTTTTTTAGGTTTTTTTTTTAAATTTCTTTTAAATTTAAATTATTTTAACACAACATAATACAGCCAATAAAACATTATGATTTAATACAAACAATACATCAACAATTTGTTTACACTCCGTATCTCCCACATAAAATCTACGCATGTGGCTTATAAATATGCATCAATCTAAACTAAAAAGCTGAAGAAACAAACTGAAATAAATACAAAACTACAACAATACAATTCAAACAGACAGACAAGCAAACATAGAGACTATATCACAGTAAAAGCGGAAATGGAAGCAAGATCATCATCAGCTCCCATCATCAGTAAAACCTTTTAAAAAGTACACGTTTGGGTGAATAAAAAATAACAAAAAGTCATTGCAAGTGCAGGCGTGTTTGACGTTTTGCTTCATTTGCATGCCACTATCGAGGAGTAGCTTGTCTCTGTTGTACCACAAACAACAAAACAAACTACAACAACGGCAATAATTTTAACAAGTATCAACAACAAAACGTACATCTTTAAATGTCCAAACAAACAAATCGAATGAAAAAATTTTACGAGGGTTTTAATCAAAAAAAAAAAATAAAGGGAAGAAGGGAATAAGAATAGTTGGTATACCGTTTGAAACGAATAGAAGATACCCTATACTACAGTATTGTCACAAGTTATTATGGAGTGCACGAAACAAATATATCACCAAAATAAATGGATCAAACTTTTTATACTCTACACTGGGGGGGGGCTATACCACGTTTGCTATCAAGTTTATACCGCATAAAAATTTAGGTTGGCCAATATTTTTTGTATAATCATATCAATTCACCTCGTTCGCTGGCTGTGTATAAGTGCCAAAATATTTGTGCACAAAGTATAAGACGCAATTTTAAAGATGAAATAATTAGTTTATCTATTAGCCCAAGAATTCTTGGATATGTTAAGAATCGGTGCAAGATTTTACCTAGCAAATGTTCACCTGGTAAAAAGCATAAGTATCTATAAATCTTCTAGTTGGCATACAAATGTTATATTGCAATCCTAATCATATTGACAAAGTTTTTGGTAGTCGGTTCATATTTCACCATACCAATCTCGAAAAGTCCTTTTTCTGTTATAAATTCTTTATGAAGGTATTGAGATCAAAAGTGTGAAAAAAATTTTATAATTACTGCAACTCGTTGTAAATCTTAAAAAAAAATACTCTTATTTATATACACAGAAAAAATTATTAATTTTCTCCAATCACCAAATTTATACCAAATTCATAATATCAAGCAAACAAGTTGTTGATTTTGCACCCATTACCAAAATGATTATATTGATTACTAAAAATTTTAAAATTTTGAAAAAATATTTGCAATAAATGATATTTTTAATTTTAATTAAAAAAAATGATCAAAAAACTTTGCCATTTCAAACAATGTGTTAATTTATTTAAATAAATATTGACAATTCCCAACAACAATTCTACATCTTTAAATTATTTTTTTTTAAACGAAAAAAGTCAATTAAGATTTTTTGTTATATAATTAAAATTTTAATTGACAATTTATTTTAAAACCACATTTATTAAATTTAAATACTTTTAAACTATTTTTTAATTGATAAAACACTTTTTTCTGTGTATATGTTGCATTGATAAATTTATGTAACATTGGACAGAATAATATATTAAGAGCAAACCAAAATGTGGATGGTGGTAGGCCTATAAATACCTATAGGTCTCAAAAACGGTTTAATTTCGCAATACACACAAGTCGTGTTGGGTATCTTTTAATCGCGCTTTCAAAACTAAACTTTCTTAATTATTAAAATTGAAGAAAACTTCTTGACCAATTTGAGCAACTTGTAACACAATTCTTTAAAAAAGTTAGATCCTTATTAGATTTGGAAATTATCGTTGTGGACTCCAAAATTATAAACTTTTGTTTAAAGCACTGTATCTTTTGTAAAACACGACCACAGAGAAGACCAATTGCTAGGCTCGTTTTTGAAAATTAGTCAAATTTTCGCATCAATAAATAATTATACTGCAAACGATATATGTATATAAACTAATTAATATATATATAAGAGGGTTTCGTCTCAAGTGCACCAACTTTTGAAATCGATGCCTTCTGATTTGGATGAAATTTGCGCCAAGGTTAGTCCTATTGGATAGTAGATACAAATTTTCAACCAAATCGGTCAAAAGGTTCCTGAGTTCGAAAGGGTCAAAATTTGGCCAAACAGGTGTTTTTTTCTCATCCATGTAACTTATTACCTATTGTTGTTAGTTAAATTTGTCCCAAACAAATTAGATAGCTATTTCTTCAATCTTACGAAAAATATTTTTAACAAATAGCATCTGGGAATTATTTCTTTTCATAAGCTACTTTATTATAATCAACATGTTCCATTTTTTGAATTTATTCTATGAGCTAAATTTCAGTTATGTATTTTATAAACCTTTTTGTAATAGTTATATTCCTTAAATTTTTAGGAATGACTTTATACACTACCATAAATGTAGCTCATAGAATAAATTCGAAAAATAGAAAATGTTGAAAAATATTTTTAAAAAACAAAAATTTTTTTTTTAATTAAAATTTTTTTTATTGGTTTTTTAAAATGGGTACTTTTTTTTAATATATAATGATAATAAAAATAAAAAAATATATATAATTTTATAAAATGTAATCTTAATCACATTAGATCCTTTAATATCATAACTATTTTTACAATTAATTTATTGTAGCTTATGAAGTGTTTAAGATTTGCAAATTTTCAAATACCCAATCTTTCATCCTCATTATTTGTCGCCTTTAATTTCAGCTTTTTTGCCAATTCTTTCTTGGCGTTACTAGGCTTGATTTCGCTGCTGATTTCTGGAGGGGTGCAAAGTGAGGCAAACCGCCATTAATTTTGCAACGCCAAAATTTCTCCTAAGTGTTTTATCTGCCTTTCATTGCGGCTTTTTTGTCAATGTGATTTTTATTGTCATATTTATTATTATTATACCCTCCACCACCACTAGGGGTGGATGAGAATATACTAAGTTTGTCAATCCGTGTGAAACTTTTTTATTATACATCTAAGACCCCATAAAGTATATATATTCTGGCTCCATGAGTAATTCTAAGTCAATTTAGCCGTGTCTGTCCGTCTGTTGAAAACAGGCTCACAAGCAAAAGAAAAGAACAAACTTGGCCCCAAATTACTTGTAGTTATCCTAAGCAGTTTGGGATTGAAATCCAGCAACATCGGTTCAGTAGGATCAGAACTATGAATCAAAATGTGGCACCACTACCCAAAAAAAATTTATAATTTTGATACAAAAACTAACATAAATGGTGGAATTCTGCACGGAATGACATACAATTTTGCACGAATTCGCTTTATACTGTTACAATTCGTGAAGATTGGTCCATAATTGATCATAGGCCCCATATAAACCCTACTCGCGGAAAACAGTTTAGTACGCCTTGAACCATAATAAATAACGCTATCATATAAAAATTTGTACTTCACAGTTTTGTAGGACCAGCAATCACATTGTAAAATTGTTTGAAGATCTGTCCTTAATTTACACTAGGCCCCATACGCGCCTAAGCCCACTTTGGGAAAATAATTAATTTCGCCTAAAGCCATAACAGATATAGATATTGCGGTAAAATTTCTTCCAACTTAGATTCATATGGCCAGAAAAAATGTCATGAAATTTTGTGAAATTCAGTGTAAACGCTAAGACTTATTACACTGGTGTATTGAAATTTATTCTAAACTATTTTTTGTAATACCAGAAATCAGTCTTCAGAATTTTGGGATGATTGGTCCATAATTAACCATAGGACCAATACAATTTACCCTCCCAAAATCATTTTAGTTCGGCTGAAACTGCTACGAATCATGATATTGTTCAAAGTTCTAACAAGAAACGCATAAAACTTTCTTATTGTCGGTCAATAATTTAATATAGGTCTAAATCGCAACCAATTTTATTGCTGACGTTCGTTTTTGTGAAGCGTAGTTAATAACTCCTCTCGGTGGAGAGTATCAGCCGAATTACGCACTCTAACTTTTTTTTAAAACATTTTTTTAACATATTAATTCATAACTAAATAAAATTATTATAAAAGTCATTTTTAATTTCATGCCAACTGTTGTTGAAGTAGAAGTAGACTCAACTGTATACTCAAGACTAACAATTGCATTCTTTCTTCTATCTTATTTCTTCCCAAAGTAATTCGAAGAAAAATTTAACTCAAGCTTTTTTTTCCGGGCAAAATTTTTTTTTATATTAACCAATTCAATAAAAAACTTTCCAAACAAAATAATTTCTTTCTCTCTCAAAAGTAAGGCGTCTAACTTTTAGTAAATTTAAATTAATTTTAAATCTTTTTCAGAATAAAATTAAGAGAGATGCCCCTTTTTTTAATTTGTACATAAAAGTTGAATTGCTTCCAAATCATAAAGTGTTTTTGGATTTATATTACAAAAATTGTTTTTTTACTGCATAATTTAATAAAAAAAAATAAATATAATTAAAAATAACAAGAAATCTTTCCTGTTTTTGTCCATTTTCTTTAACATGCTTTTCGAAAACAATTCAATATAAGTAGTTTGCAAGTTGGGCTGCCATTTTTTTATAATTGTTTACATCTGTAAACCAAATGGAAGCTTTGTTTTTCCGGCCAAATTTTCCGAAATGGGTGAATTGTTCTGAGAGTTGTTCTCAGAAAAAACATTTTTCTTCGGAAAAATATTGTTAGGAGCGCATGGATGAATCCATCTTAAAGTTTTTTTTTTTTAATTTGAGTCTACTTCTACTCAGCAACAATTTGTATGAAATTTTAAATGACGTTTATAATAATTTTATTTAGTTTTAAATGAAAATTTTAACAAAATGTTTTAAAATATAATAATAAATATGTACATATTATTATTGTGGGCAAAATTTGCAAACGTTGGCTTAACTGAAAATGTGTGTGGTGGCGAAAAAATGCTTATCTGTATTTTGAACACCAAGTGAAAATGTTGCTGCCATTGTGAACGAAGATTTATGTTAGGTCTGTGATCACAAACTTCCAAATACTGTGATTAAATATGAAGTAATGCTGTGAGCTGCAAAATAGTCTTACCCTTCTTCCAACCAACAGTTTAAAATCGGTCTGTAAATGTGTCTTACAAAAACGAAAATAGTCGGATAGGTTTAGTGGGACCATAGATTTATTCAGAAATTCAAAATGGATCATATCAGTTCGAAATTTCATATATCAAATTAATGTATTAAAAGCTTGACAAAGAAAGAGCTGAACAGAGAAAAAAGTTTTTTTTATCAATTAAACAAATTGTTTAAAAAGTATTTTAATTTAATTAATGTGATAATTGAATCAATTATTTTTTTAGTTGAAAGAAAATTAAAAATATAATTTTCTTTTAATTAATATTTTAGTTATTTTCAAATAAATTATCAATTAAAATATTTATTAATTATCAAAAAATATTAATTGATATTTTCGTTTATAAAATAATTTAAACTTTTAGAATTGTTGTTGGGTATTGTCAATATTTAATTAAATAAATTAACACAATGTTTGAAATAGCAAAGTATTTTGATAATTTTTCTTAACTAAGATTAAAAATTAAGAAAAAAAAATATCAAAATTCAAAAACTTCTAGTAATCAATGTAATCATTTTGGTAATAGGAGCAAAATCAATTAATGGTTTGCTTGATATTATGAATTTGGTATTTTTTTTTTAATTTTTTCTGTGTACATTAAAAGATTTGTAGGTGTATACAATTTAGATCATATATTCTCTATATATAAAATTTGCAAGATTCAAAAAAGTTTGTTAGTTATCTTAATGCCCACACAAATATCCTCGCGAGATATAGGGTTATAGTCCTTAGAGTTCATATTAAAAAAGTTAAAAGAGCAATATTTGGTTCAGGTATTCTTTGCTTTCTTATAATGGATAAAGTTTAGTACAAAAGATTAAATATGGATATATTCTTTATCCCGGCATTCCAACAGATCAAACAAAATAACTTCTCCTCGTTGAACTTTTCTGTCTTTCTTAAAAGCGAACCCGTTTTTGTCACTATATATTGTCATTGTTGAGATCTAGCTAGTGATTGTTTCTCTATAAATTCTACATTATTGTTGTTTATCGTCCATATATCATTGTTTTGTTATATTCTGATTAATGTTTTAAGAATTATGTGCAAGTGTATGTATATGTATGTGCTTGCATGTTTATTGTCAAAGCTGTTGAAAAACAACGAATGTATATAAATTTTAAGGGAGTGGTGACGTTTCTTCTTTTTTACTCTTTAACACAGAATAGTGCGTTTTCTTTGTAATCTTAGTGGATTTTATAATTTTTTCTTTTAACATACACGGATGTGGGTCCCACTCATTTTTACACTTCATAGAGATAGAAATGATTAAGTACTTGATATTTACTTTTACCCTACATAATGTGTGTGGTATTAATACCAGATTTGTTAACGTCCACTTAATCCGTTTTAAAGATAAAATATTGACAAGTTTTTGAATCTAAATAACAAATATGTTACCAGATGACTAGATGTCTTTTTAGCAGAAACAATTATGAGTAGGAAAATATTTTTTAAGATTTATGGAAAAAGGCTTTTGTTGCATATAAGTGCATATATTGCAATTAGTATCCAAAAGAAATATGATATATTTCCATCAACCAATATATAAATATAACTAAAATACTTGTATCAAAGTTTTTCTCTCTTATGATGAAAATGTATGCAATGGTATATTAAAAGTTGTGTGATCTCTTCATGATTTCATCTTGCCCCTATACAAATTTTTTCCCGGTATAGTGCAGTTTTGTACATACTATCTTATTATGATGGCCTTTTCTTCAAATTTAGCAGGAAAATGTTTAATTACAACCTTAATTCAACTACCTTATTTTATAAAAATCAACCAGAAAATTCATTTCACTGCCATAGATTTCTTATAATGTCGATGTTGGGATAAAATTCGGGTGTTGCTCAGGGTTCAGTATTGGGACCATTATTGTTTTCTATGTATATTAACGACTTATTTTCCATTCTAGATTCGAGAACATGCGAAGCTGATGCATATGCTGATGATATTCAGGTTTTATTTTTTGATTCACAATCCTCAGCAGATCTTCAGTATGTGGTTAACAATACTTTGAGTATGGTGGAGGATTGGATGCAATCAAATTGCCTACTGATAAATTTATCTAAGACAAATGTTATGGGCTTTGGGGGGTTAGTTTCTTCGCCTTTTCGGGTTAAAATTGGTGGCCAATGCATAAACTGGGTTGAGAAAATGCGAGTTTTAGGAGTGTTACTTGACGATAAGCTTTCATACACCTTTCACATTAACAAAATTATTTCAAGTGTTAATTTTACTCTTCGTCGTTTATACTCACTTAATGTATATTTACCATTTCAGATAAGATGTAAAGTAGCCCATGCACTTCTAATGTCGCAGATATCTTATTGTTTAGAAATTTATTCTAGTACCTCTTACGGCAATAGCCGCAAAGTTGAACTTTTAATAAACAAAGTCAATCGATTTGTATTTAGTCTACGAGTGAGAGATCATATTGCGGGTCATGTAATTCTATACTTGGGTTGCAATTTTTCTAATTTTCTAAATATTAAAATTCTTATGAGTTTTTACAAACTTATTAAGAATTCAACACCTTCGTTTTTAGTTCGACGCTTTGAATTTATGCATTCTGCAAGAAATATACAAATTTTTATACCCAGAATTTACAATTCGTTTTTTGAAAGGTCGGTCCTTGTAAGGGTTGCTAGAGTGTGGAATCATTTGCCTCCTAGACTTAGGAATTATCGTTTGTCTCCTTATACTTATCATAAAGCATTAATTGAATATTTCAATACAATTTAAGAAGAATCGTTAACAAAGTGATCTAATTTGACGTTATATTTATTGATTACATTTGTATTAAAAATTGTCGTAGGTTGATGCCATATTATATTATATTATATTAATTAGTATTATAGTTTTAAATTATTAATATAGAGTTACCATATAAACTTTCAAAATGTCTATTGTAATATTGTTTTTGGCCATGAAGGCTTTTATTATAACAAAATTTTCAAATAATAAAAAAAAAAAAAAAAAAAAAAAAATTAAAAACAAAACAAAATGGAGTGCGATATTCGGCTGTGCCGAATCTTTAATACCCTCCACCGACATTTCGAATATTTCAGGAGTGGGCTCTATATGATATCTACATATTACTAATAAATCTTTAAAAAAAACTGACGTTTTCGGTCTAGACCACTATTAAATTGTTAACCGGCAATTGCAAATTATTAGGATTTTCTTTTACGAAATTTGAACTAGCTTGAATAAAATATCATGCAACGTAACAGTTTTAGCCGAACTAAAAGGATTTTCAAGATGGAAATTTATATTGGAGCCATGGGAAATTATGGACCAATCATCACACAATTCTGTAGAGTGATTTCTGGTATTATAAAACCTAAATTAGAATTAATTTCAATTCAGCAGTGAAATTAGTTTTAGCATTTACAGTGAATTACAGAAGGCTACTTAATATGGGATCTAAGGTTAATTGTAGTTCGTATATCACAAAATTGCATGACGTTTTTTATAAATTTACTAGTGCGATGTCTAGTCTTATAAAACCGTGATGTACCAACATTTCTTATGAAGGCATTATTTATTACGGTTTTATGCGTACTAAACTATTTTCCGGGAGCAGGGTTTATATGGGACCCACGGTAAACTATTGACCGATCTTCATGATATTTAACAATATGATTTAAAGACATATAAAACAAATTTGTGCAAAATGTTATGTCATTCCGAGCATTATTCCACCATTTATGTTATTTTTTGTAACAAAATTATCAATTTGTTGGGTTGTGGTTCCACATTTTGATTCATAGCTTTGATTCTACTGAACCGATTTTGCTGAATTTCAATCCCAAACTGCTTAGGATAACTATAGGCAAGCGTGTTTTTAACAAATGGACATACAGACGGACATGATATATATCAACTCAAGGTGCCAGAATATATTTACATTATGGGAATAGATGTTTAATAAAAAAGTTTCACATGGAATGACAAATTTAGTATACGCTCATTCACCACTTGTGGTGGTGGATACCCTCCAAAAATAAATACGTTTATTATAACTAAAATTCTCTGGAAGAAGAAGCAAGATTATTTCATTATTCTAAGTTGTTACGTACGGTTGCTATCAAGCGAAGCCCCAGATTACGGGAGGCCATTTTTATGGGGGCTCAGCGAAATAACGAAAAAAAAAGTTTGGTCCATATTAAAAATAGTTTATGTATAGTTAGAACAAAGTAGAAAAGGAATTAAAAATTCCTAAACTCTTTAGATAAATTATGTTTAAGATGATAGATGAACGTTATATTAAATAGTAAATAAAGAAAGAAAAGAATGGAAGGAAAAAAGTTTTTTAACTTGAGTGTATTCAATAGTTTTAAGAAAAGCCTTTGAAAGTGCGTGACTATAAGATTTTGTTTCTTGGCCAAGAGGATGTAAGCACCATTCATTTAGAATCTACTACAAGGAAGGTCTTTTTAGAATAATATTACAGAATCCCATCTCGATTAAAAAATTGAACCAGATTCAGAATAAATCAAACATTATTTAAAACATATTTTCATATATGGAACTAATGTCAGCATAAAATGAAATACAATATTTCCTGCTATAACTAATTCATGTTATATGCATTACAATTTGGAATAGTGATTCAAACGCTTAAATAATACAAGTTAGAGTGCTATATTCGGCAGTGCCGAACCTTTGATACCCTCCACCGACAGGAGTGGGCTCTATATGATAAATACATATGGGGGATTTCATGTCAAGTGACCCAACTTTTGAAATCGATATCATCGGCTTGGATGAATTTCTGAGTTAGTGGGGGGTTTTTCCCCGTTTGACATTTTTGATAAACAGGTGTTCTTTCTTATCCATGTAACTTATTATCTATCGGTGTTAGCAAAATTTATTCCAAACAAATTAGATAGCTACTTTTTCAATCTTTCGAAATTTTTTATTTTGATTTTTAAATTTTTCAAAAAATTTTTTTTTTAAACTTAAAACTTTTTTAAGTTTAGATAGCTACTTTTTCAATCTTTCGAAATTTTTTATTTTGATTTTTAAATTTTTCAAAAAAATTTTTTTTTAAACTTAAAACTTTTTTTTATTATTTTTTAAATGGGTACTTTTTTTTTTTTTTTGTTTTGCTCACAAAAAAGCTAAGGCCTTTTCCTTTAAGGTAGTTCTGGTCGCTTTTTGGGCCGCGAGTGGGTTATGTATAATAAAAGTAATTTCTAAGTCAAGACGAGGATTTTTCAATTTTTAGCATATGCACTATTTTATTTTTGACTGTTTGTGTGTTAGTGTTTCTTAAATCTTAAAAATAAAACTTATGCTGAGAAACTTTTTTTTTTTTTTTTATTTAAAAAACTTCCGTTCATTTGAAACAAATAATGAGAAAATCTTAGAGTCGAGTATTCCTATGCTAATCCCGCGAAACTATTCGCTTGTCTGCAGGAGACTAGAGTCTCTGGCGGGAATCGAACCCGAAACCCCGGCACTGATAGACTAGCTCACTACCAGCTAGCCAACCGGGGCACCCAAAGACAAATTAACCTTTCCGACGGTATATAACATACCTAACTAGCATTTCATACCCTCGATACTGTAATACCCACAATATGTTGACAAATTAAATTTTTTTTATATATTTGTAATAATAATTAAATTAATAATAATAAAAACAAAAAGACAAATAGTCTAAAAAAATTCATTCTTAATCACATAAGATCCTTTTATATCATAACTAATTTACACTTGATTTATTGTAGCTGATGAAGTGTTTTTTTGCCTTTATTTTCTGATTTTTTTGCCAATCCTTTCTTCGCGTTACTAGGTTCAGCTGTTGATTTCGCTGCTGGTTTTATTTGGCTTTGGAAAGAAATTGCATTGATAGAGGTAGAAAACTTTTTCAACTTGAGTATTCCATCGACAAGCGGTATAAAAGCATGGTATTGAGCGGTGCCATCGACTGTTTCCGCAGCATCGAATATGCTCTTAGGTGTTTTCAATGTTTTCTCATTGCTACTAAAAACTATTTCAGTTTCTTTACAATAATTCTTTTCCCAACGGAATAAAGCAGTCGCATCTAAGATGCGATCTTGATGAGAGCACTGGAGGCTATACTTCGCTGCATCTCTTTTGAGATTTGCTCCAACACCATCACATGCTTCTTTACCGTGAGCAGTATGAGGAAAATACCACTCAGCTGGCATTCCAAAGTCTTTTTCATAGAAAATGTTGACGAGCTCCTTCCGAAACGTAGTATACCTTCTCTACTTTAAATTTAGATTTTAGATAATTTAGTATTATCTTCTGGTATTCAAAAACTGCAACGGCATCATGTTTTAGATCGTCGGATATGATTGCCATACTTTGTGTTCCAGTTTTTCATCTTTCATGTAGAAAATAACTACTGTAAATATAGTTGCTTGGTCGATATTGAAGTGGTGTGACTGTCTGGCATCCTGAAGAACATATTTATAGTTCTCTCCGAATTCAAACGAAATAACGAATTCCCCAAACTTCAACTGTATCTTCAAATCCTTGAAGAATGACCAATTCTCTTTGATTAAAAAGTCATGGGTTCTTAAATTTAGCAATCCTGTACACATTTCTTCCACAAAATCATGCACATATGAAATTATTATTTTCAATGCGCATCTTTCAGTCTGAAAATTTAAAAATCCTCGTCTTGACTTAGAAATTATTTTTTTTTAATACATAACTCACTCGCGGCCCAAAAAGCGACCAGAACTACCTAAGCTTTCTTTTGAGCAAAAAAAAAAAAAAATAAATGGTTTTAAATTTAAAAAAAAAAAAAAAAAAATTTCGAAAGATTGAAATAGCTTTCTAATTTGTTTAGTACAAATTTTGCTAACACCAATAGATAATAAGTTACATGGATGAGAAAGAACACCTGTTTGACTAAAATGTCAAATTTTGACCCCCTCTAACTCAGAAACTTTTTGAACGATCTTGTTGAAAATTTGTGTCTAAACTTCTATCCAATAGGATTAACCTTGGTGCAAATCGGAAGACATCGATTTCAAAAGTTGGGTCACTTGACATGAAATCCCCCATACATATTACTAACTAATCTTCACAAAAACGAACGCCAGAATTAAAATTGGTTGCGGTTTTAAATTACACTATGCTAGTTGAAAAAACAGACAAGCCGGGGACCTGGCGTTTTAACATAATTCGGGTACGCTAAATCCAGTGGTGCCCGCGGTTTTTTAAGATTGGCTCTGGTTTTCGAGATATACCGTTATTTCAAAAATGGAGGAGGTTGCCCAACATATGTTCCCGTAACTCAAAAACGCTTTAGCTTATTGAAAAAACTTAAAAAACCGAAATTCCGTGTGAAAAAGGCCCAAAGCAGTTGGGAAGCAGCTTTCGAACAAAGAGACAAAAAGCGTTTTTAATTAAAATTTGTCGACTTTTGTGAATAAAATCAAAAGTTGCAAACAGATTTTAATCATTTATGGCTTGTTTTGTTTGGAATTTCTATACGTCTGCAAAAAATTAGAAGCATAGCTACCTTTTCCAATATTTTATGAATTTTTAAAAAACCAAAATTTCGAAATTTTGTTAAAAAAATTATTTTTTTTTCCAAAAAAAAGGTATATTTCTAAAACGACTGCGGATATTAGAAAGAAGTTTTAACTTTCTTAAAGGAACTTTTATTGCGGAATTTCGGTTTTTTAAGTTTTTTCAATAAGCTAAAGCGTTTTTGAGTTACGCGAACGGCTGTGGGAAAAATCGCCCCAAGAAAAATGGCCCAAAAAAAGAAATGAAAAATCGCCCAAATGAAGAATCGCCCAACAGAACATGAAAAATGACCCAAAAAGTTATATATGAAATTTTGCCCAAAAGAAACGAAAAAGGGCCCAAAAAAAAAATGAAAAATGACCCAAAAAGCAAAAACGAATTTTTTCCCGGTGGCATGTTATAACGTCCAGTATCATAGTGTCCATGGACGTTATGACATTCCAAAAAGTGTCATAGTGTCCATGGACACTGCGCTAACTAAAGCTTCTCTGCACAGCCGGCCTTCGGCCGGGCGCAAGGATTTTCTCCTCTATGGTATAACAAACACCGGCTTCGCTAACTAAAGCTTCTCTGCATAGTCGGCTTTCGTTTGGAAACAAGGCAGATTTTAGAAGCTTTACTTAGCGAAGCCGGTGTTTGTTATACCATAGAGGAGAAAATCCTTGCGCCCGGCCAAAGGCCGGCTGTGCAGAGAAGCTTTAGTTAGCGAAGCCGGTATTTGTTATACCATAGAGGAGAAAATCCTTGCGCCCGGCCGAAGGCCGGCTGTGCTGAGAAGCTTTAGTAAGCGAAGCCGGTGTTTGTTATACCATAGAGGAGAAAATCAAAAAAATGGGCCATTTTTCATACAACATTTTTGGGTGATTTTTCATAATGAAATATCACCCAAATTTAAAAAACGAAAAATCACCCAACAATAACGAAAAATAGCCCAAAAATTTTAGATCACTTTTCATATGAATTTAGGCCCAATTTTACATGGAATTTTTTTGGGCGATTTTTCATTTCTTTTTTTGGGCCATTTTTCTTGGGGCGATTTTTCCCACAGCCTACGCGAACATATGTTGTGCAACCTCCTCCATTTTTGAAATAACGGTATATCTCGAAAACCAGAGCCAATCTTAAAAAACCGCGCGCACCACTGGATTCAGCATACCCGAATTATGTTAAAACGCCAAGTGCCCAGCTTGTCACAAAAAAAAAGTGTCAATTTCTTGCACAGTGTTATTGACCGGCAATCAGAAAATTGTATGCGTTTCTTTTTAGAACTTTGAACTGGCTTGAGTAAAATATCATGATTCGTAACAGTTTTAGCCGAATTAAAATGATTTTTAGGAGGGTAATTTGAAGACTGATTTCTGATATTAAAAAAAATAAATTAGAATAAATTTCAATACTGCAGTGTAATTAGTTTTAGCGTGAACAGTGAATTTCACAAAATTGCATGATATTTTTTCTGGACATATGAATCTAAGTTGGAAGAAATTTTACCGCAATATCTATATCTGTTATGGATTTAGGTGAATTTAATTATTGTCCCAAAGTGGGCTTTATTGGGTTTTGTGCGCAATAAACTGTGGCAGTATGATTTCTAGTCCTATAAAACTGTGGCGTACCGAATTTCATTTTGACACCATTATTTATTACGGTTTTAGAAATACTAAACGGTTTTCCGGGAGTATGGCTTATATGGGACCTAGTATAAATTACGCACCCATCTCCAAAAAATTTTACAATATGATTCAGGTCCTATAAAACTGTGGCGAACCAAACTTTAGTATAATAGCGTTATTAATTACGGTTTAAGGCGTACTTAACTGTTTTCGGGAGTAGGATTTATATTGGGTCTAGGGTTAATTTTACTCATTAGATCCAATTAAAAGGGTTTTCTTATCCCAGCAATAAGTGATTGATGGGTGCATGGTCGTATTTACACCTACACTCCAAAAGTGGAGAGGCACTATGCGTTTCAGCTGATGTGCCCAACACATAAAAATATTGGTCCTGGATCCACCTTTGAGCACACCGATGATGTCAGAATCACTTTCTAAATCGATATTAATAATGTCCGCCTCTTCGACTGGCTGCCCATGTAGTAAACCTTATGCGTAAAAAACTGGTTGCTATTTTGAAGATAATTTGATCAAATGTGATGTATACGTTTTAATTGTCATAAGAAATGGTGAGAATCCGTCCATAATTTCGCATAGCCCCCCATACAAATTTCTTTCTGGAATAAGGTATATGTGCCCATAAACAATCCTTTTATGTTGGTATTAAAATTAAATTTTGTCCAAAATATTTTATTGCATCCTAATCACCTTACAAGATTTTATTGGAATCGGTCTACCTAATAATTGTTGGTCTTAGCGATAACTTCAATAGTAGGTTCTAAAGCACCCGGGAGACTATCAAATAAACACATCAATCACATATTTTTTTTATTTGGGCAAACCTTTTTTTATATTTATATTTTATTTTTATGTTTGTATTTTAATAAAACCGATGGTAAGTACTACATATATGTAGTCCCATATTGAATATCACAATAGAGAATATGTAAAGATGAAAAATATGTTTATGTGGATACTTAATATTTTTGATTTTCGCACAAATAAAAAGTATATGACTTTTTATACCATAAATCAAACCGCTTGTTTGGTTGGTCTTGAAGAAGCAAAACAATTTCGTTACTCTGGGTCTACACTGTGGGAGATTTCTTTTAGAGAGTCTGATTTTATTCGTGAGAGGGGAAGAGAACAGGCTATTGCACTCACTCTTCTCATCCATAAACTCAAAGCTTCTGAAAGAAAACTTTCATAATGTGAACCCAGACTTAATAAAAGGAGTGTTCGAAACAAGTGAGAAAATAACATTGAAAAATGTATTAAACGATTTAAATTTGTAAGCTTAATGTTGACATGAAAGGGCCAAAATCGATTTCCACAGGGCCATCGAACATTCAAAAGTGCCACAAATGGCACAAATGTGCCACATTTGGCATCAGTGGTCAAACAGAACTGCGTCGAGACTATATTTTCCATACAATTTGACATACAAATTTGTCATTGAAAGCCGTCGGGAAATAGAATCTATTTCACAGAAGAAAGTGTTTTATCAAATAAAAAAATGGCCAAAAAAGTATTTAAATTTAATCAATGTAATAATTGAATCAATTATTTTTTTAGTTGAAAGAAAATTAAAAATATAATTTGGATTTAATTAACATTTTAGTTGTTTTGAAATAAATTTTCAATTAAAATTTTAATTAAAATACAAAAAATCTTAATTGGTTTTTTCGTTTAAAATAAAATAATTTAAACATGTAGAAGTGTTGTTGGGAATTGTCAATATTTAATGAAATAAATTAACACATTGTTTGAAATGGCAAAGTTGTTTGATCACTTCTTTAATGAAAATTAAAAATATCATTTATTGAAAATATTTTTTCAAAATTTTAATATTTTTAGTAATCAATATAATCATTTTGGTAATCAAAAGCAAAATCAACAACTTGTTTCCTTGATATTATCAGTTTGGTATAAATTTGGTGATTGGAGAAAATTAGTAATTTTTTCTGTGTTTATTTTTAAAACGTTTTTTCTAATGCTCTCACATATAGACACTTATTCTCCCAACAATGCTACCGTACTATCATTAAAATTCATAAAAGTTTTAAACAGAAAAAGAAAAACAAACAAAAATAAAAATTTCAAAGCAATAGAGAATGGAAGTTACTGCTGACGTTTTAATTATGGGCCTTAGAATTTTTTCCTGAAGTTAAAGACTCAGTTCTGTTTGAACGCTCACTGTTACAAAATGTTTGTAAGAACAAAAATTTATTTGCCTAAAAACGGATAAAATATTTAGGCCCTAATCATGTAAAACGCAACGCAACGCCAAAGAATTTTATTGAAAACAAAAACAAAGTAATAAATATTTTGTAATTTTGTTGTTGCTTTCTACGGAAATTAACATTGCGTTTTAAAATTTCAATCGCTGCATAGCTTGTGGCGTTAAAAATTTTGGAACGGTACATGAATTTCTGTAGAAAGCAACAACAATATTACAAAATACTTATGAATTTGTTTTTGTTTTCAATATAATTCTTTGGCGTTGCGTTGTGTTTTATATGATAAGGGCCTTAAAGTTTTGTGGACATATAACGAGCATTTTTGTTTGCTGACAAATAATTTTGTTTGCCCAAAATCAGCTGTTTTTCTGTTTGTCCCTCAAAAATATTTTATGTTCAGATAAGAATAAGCAAATATTTGAATTTTTTTGTCAAATGTGTGTTATATGAGACCGTACCTTAAGTCCTTTTCCGGCTAGATTGGGCATTCGGACCACTGTGCGACACATGTTGAAAGCCCCTAGTAGAAATTTAAATTGACATTTAAAAGATTTGCTAAAGGAGCGAACATTTTTATCTAGCGGTCCATGGCTTCAGCACGTCCATATTATTCATATCGGCTAAAAATTATGGTAAATGGTTATACAGTCGCTAAGGTTTTTTAGAAATATTTAAATCAATGTATTTTTTGCTCGGTTTTCTGACCTTGAAATTCATATAAGCTAAAACTTAATAAAGTGTATACCAAAATCAATCATTTTATTATTGAAATATATTCTTTTGGCATATTTGTGCTTGCTTGTCTTTATTCGAAAAAATTCAACAATCTTAAAACGTGCATCTGTCTTCTATTTTTCCCTTTTTAGCTTTTTAACAGCAAAATTTTGTAAATGATTTGTTAGATTGTTTAGTTGAAAAGGTTTCTTTCATCAATTTTTTTTTTTTAATGAAGGAAAATTTTAACAAATTTTTTGGAGTCTATTTTTGTTTTATTTTTTTCGTACATATGATAGAAAAAAATTATTTATTTACATATTACTTTGTAGGAAGTTTAAAGCAAACAAAAGAGTTAAATTGATGATGAATTAGTGATTGGTTTTGGTTTTATTTTCCTTTTTCTCTTTAGACAAGATATTTTATTTTTAGAGAAAAGGTGATGCTAATGATTGATTATTTAACAATATAAACACAAAAGGTATCAATTGATTTCAATCGTAAAAAAAGGTTTTAAAAGAAAATCAATGATGAAGTGGAATTTGTATGGAAATTTAGTCTATTTCCTGTTAAACATTTTTTCTGTTTAGAGAAGGCGGTTTTATATCTGTTGTTTTTTTTTTTTTTTTTTTTTTTTTTTGTCTGGTCTTTAAGTGTGAAACTGTATTGGTGATGGTAAGGCTATAGTACTCTTTCTAAACTAGAACATTAACATCCCACGTCCTAAGTCAATAATTTGTTGCTATAAAATGTTTACAAAATTCACACGATTCTATTTTTGTTTTTATCATGATACGTTTTTTGTAGAGTCGTTTTAATTTCACAAGGGTTGTTTGTTTTAGGGAGTCGATTTTTTATAAATATTTTTTCGCAAGGGTTTATTATGTTTCCTTGTTTATGTGTATTCTTTGTCAACGTTCGATCATTTATTTTAATTAGCAACAGTGTTAATGGTGTTCTATGCTGTTGTTATTTTTTGTGTCTCAGCTTTGGAATTGCACCCGTTTACAGGCAAATTAATAAAATAGTGTTCAGTTTGTTAAAGTCTTTTTATAACTTCTATTTTTCTGTAAGCTACACTTTTTATTCGAACACCCTTTTAAAATTGGTCCTTACCAATCTTCCTTAAAATTTTGTTTATTTTTTGAAATTGTTACATTGAAGGGTTTCCTTTATATACTACGGGTATCAATTTTTTATGTCAAATATTTGTATTTTGGACAATTTTTTTTTTCAAATTCTTAACTATATGTTTATGTTTATAACGTGTGACGAATTTTTTATTGATTAAACAAAATGGTATTCTATATTTTTTTGTTCTTGACACTTTATTTTTAGCGCTATTTTCGTTTCTGTTGTTTTAATTATATTTGAAGTAGTTTATGTAAACACATATTTGGGATTTAAAAAAATATTAAAGGAAAAAAGTGTGAAATTTATCTCCTCCGAACATTAATGTAACGTTTTTTGAAATATTGCATTATAAAAATGCTACGGAAAAAAATCATTCCCTAAAGGTGGGTTTCCACGTACACCTTAATCGGCGCCGAAAACGAAATTCCAATTTTTGCTCCAAAAATTCTCTCCAAAAATCGGCGATAAAAATAAGGGGCATAGTGATGCCGATCGGCAATGAAAGACCTACTTAGTGGGGACGGAACGAAAAGAGCATCGGTGCTGCAGCAACCTAATCCCATATGTAATTTTGTTTTGCTTTGAGTAGTCTATGTTTAAAACCTATTAAATCAAACATCGTACGGCATTTATTAAAATCATTTTTTAATTAAAAATTTCAAGAAAATAAATATAATGCAGTCCCAAAATAAATAAAGAAAACCCATTTTATTTGTTTGAAGAATAAATGATGAAGCAGAATTGAGTCTTCAACTTCAGGCAAACATTTTTAAGCCCATAATTTAAACGTCGACCGTAACTGCAAATTTTCTCTAATTTCTTTCGTTTTCTTTTGTTCTTTATTTTCTTTGTTTACAAAATGTATGAAATTGAACGAAAGTATGGTAGCATTGTTGGGAGAATAATTGTCTCTATGTTAGAGCACGACCAAAAACGTTTTCAAAATAAAATTGATTT
Source organism: Pollenia amentaria (assembly GCA_943735925.1). NCBI lineage: Eukaryota > Metazoa > Arthropoda > Insecta > Diptera > Polleniidae > Pollenia > Pollenia amentaria. Next base: position 175,564,204 of record OX031007.1, on the reverse strand, counting down.
TATTTCTCGACCGCATTCTCTGCCATAATTTTATGTCAAACTGTATGGAAAACATCGTTCAGCCGCAGTTCTGTTTCATCAATAAAGAATAACTGATCTTGTCAAAAATAATGAAATTTTGTTCAATGCTCGATATCAAAATTCCGTGACTGTGAAGAAAAAAATCGCTTGTGGTTAAAATTGTTGTCTTTGTGTAAATGGTTCTCTATTGATATTCCTTCAAAATCGGATTTGATCATTTGCAGCACAGATTTTAAAATATGATGACTCTAACGAAGATATTCTTTAAATTTGAAATCATCATCCATCAAATATCGACCAATAAGGATATTGTGTGCAAATTTTCTGTGCCACTGTTTGTATATCACGTGAAAAATGTGTCTTTCTCGCTTTCAATAATAAAAGCAATAACACATCTATCCATATTGCTGCTGTCATATTGTATTATGCTGCATTTCGACGCTTTACCTCGTTAATTTCATCGACATTTTAATTTTCTATATTTTTTCTATATTCCACTTTATGCCGGCGAAAATTCGCCAGACGCGGCGAACTTTAAATAAATTTAATTCTATTTCATTTGCCGGCGAACGACGAACAAATCAGTACTAGGTGACCATGTTTGGTTTTAGTTAAGAAGTAGTTTAGTAAATAAAGTTACTTTACACATAAAATAAGTATACAAAGTATTTGTCTATAAAAATAGTTTTTAGTTGTGTTTTTGATTATGTTTTTATTTTTAAGCATTATTTTTTTGAATATGGTCACACTATTTCTCTCTCTTTGCACAAACAGTAATCAACTTTCTCAATTATAAAAGCTGCCAGCTATTCGTCGTTATTGTGCTTCATACGACGAATTTACTCAGCGAAAAATTCGTCGTGTTGGGCGAAATTCGTCGTTCGTCCCAGTTGTGTTTCTAGCATTACAATGACTACTAAACAAATTGCTCACAATAAATTCGTTTTAGATTCTGTTTTATGCTGCAACGCTCTCAACTTAAACGTACAAGATTCATGAACTAGACGGTAACGAACAGAAACGTTTTTCAGTTTCATTTTGCATTTTCGACGCCGATTATTACTTACTCCTTGCGATTCGGCTTGAAATTGCAACATGATCTCCGAAGTGTAATCTTTATGGCTGAAAATGTCTAGTACTTGTATGAGTAGACGGGACACAGGTCGGCTCTGGAAAAGATTTGCATGAATACTTGCCCTAGGTGGTTTTTAACCAATGGATGACAAAGTGTAGAGGTAGCAATATGAGTACATATTTCGGCAATATTATACAGTAGACCTCCTTTTGGAAAAATGCTGTAAGTCCTATAAGGTACATAGGACCGTAACAAAACTGCTCTAAGCTTCTCTTTCAGTTGCCACACGCCTTATTGCAATCCAGCTGAGTCCTGAAGTTCTGATTTCGAAATTGAGGCGATAATCCATGTATAGGCAATTCTGCCTGTCTCTGGCATTTGGTGTTTCAATCGAATGACCATTCTGGTAATAATGAGTTTTAATAGTAAATTGTTTCAGACTATATGTATGTTATATAAATATTTATCTGGGGGCTTGGTAGAACCCATTTCAATAGGCACACGTACAGACGGACATTAATCAACTTCGCTACTCAGAAGCACCCATGACATAAATCTTTTGTTTGCTTTAAGTTTGACTTTTCTAAATTAATAAAAATATTCTCTTTTGAATCTTAATTTCATAGAGGAAAGTAACTATTCATTTCTTTTATGATTTTTACTTTACAGAATAATTTTTTTAACATAACTGAAAATAAATTACAATAAAAGTCAGTATGAATTTTTATCTAAAATAATTGAATTTCAATCAATTTTATTGCATGGCCTTAAGTAATAATAAACCCAATCTTTGATTTATTATTTATTTTTTTTTTTTGCATACAAGAAACTTCAGGAATATATGGTTGAAAAGTTTGAAAAAGTAAACAAAACTGAAATCAAAATCTTGACAAACAAATACATAAATAAATGTAGTTTTAATGGTAAACTGAAAATGGCCAAAAGATATGACCAAATAAAATGGAACATTTGCAAAGTAAAAATTATTTAAGCAAAATAAACAGTAAAGAAGAAGAATAAGTAAAAGTGCACTTGATGTTTAAAATGGAGAAACTAAGAAGAACCGAATACATTTATTTGATCAACAGTTACGAGTAAATAGTTTAAGGTATAAAGCTACCACATAAACAATTGTTATTCAAAACTATGTCGGGGTTATCTAGTAATTTTATTAAATTTTCTATATGGTCCCCTCTAACATAACTATTTTCAATTAAAACTTTTTAAACATATAATAGTTAGTACTATATTACTGTTACATACAACTATATTATTCTTAAAATAGTTATTTATAAAGTCTCCACAACCATATTATGCTTGTCTTCGACCATGGTTCGATGAATAATGATTTTAATATTTTTACCACAAATAATTGTATAATTGTTTATTAACTACAATAACTTCCTTTTTATACCCCTCACCGAAGGTAAATGGGTATATTTAACTTTGTCATTCCGTTTTTAACATATACATTATATATACAATAAGATATATTTATATATATATGTATATATATATATATATATATATATATATATCTTATGGGTCAATTTTTTTGAAAATAGGCGCACAGCAAAAACGTAATCTACAAAAAATTCTAAGAAAACTTAAATAAGAAACTATTGGTCTAAATTCAAAACCTAGCTCCCGCCGAGAGACACTTACTTCTTCCAAAGTCATCTTTTTCTCATCAACCACTTTTAAAACTCGTTCCCTCATCTTGGAAATTTGGGAAAATCGTTAAATTTGACAACAGTGTTTTGACATTAATGCTGCTATCTCAAAAAGTACTTAAGATGCAGATCTCAGTTTAGTTTCAAATAATAGGATAAGAGAGCAAAAAACCGGTTTATGTAAAATATACCCCATTTTTCAATAATGCTGGGCCTAATTCTGCTTCACCTTTCCAAGTCTTATTTAAGACACCTTTATTTAGAAAATGTTCCTAAAAACTTAAGTTCGTACTGTTACCAAGGCGAATTCATTACAGGTGATCCTAAAAGCCCTGCTGATAACTTTTTTTCTTTAGCTTTATAATTGTTGGATGTCAAAATTTTGTTTATTTCTTTGCTTCTGTTTTGATTTGTTTCGGTTTTTGACATTGTACAATGATTTTACAAAAACCAAAAGCTTGTGGTTTTTGTACGAGTTGTACTACCGAGATTACCTGGACATCAGACAAAACACAATTTTTTTTTTTTTAATTAATGTTTTATTTTATAATTCAAACAACAGAACCTAAGTCTTTCTTACAATCTTTTCGGTGTGCTTGGCTGTGATTAGTCAGAAAACTTGACCCGGTAGACTCAATTGACATTGCTGATGATTCCATAATTTCATTTGAAAAGTTTAAAAAAAAAATTAGCACACGCTTGCTTCTTGGAAGTTAACTATCAAGTGCATAAATCAATCAAAACAAATGTTTAACCCCCCGTTTTTATAAAATGCATTAACGGTAAATTTCTACAATGACAAGAAATATTAATAATATTGTATTATAACTACGGTTTTTTTGTAACTTTCATATTAGAATACTTAATTATACTGTTTAAAAGAGAAGAGCGGAGCCTAACAAAATCATTCTCTTTTTAAAGCTTCGTAATTCGTTCGTATAAAAATTAAAACATAATCAAAATAATCATATCGATGCAAGATCAACGTGCCATATTTCTTGAGCAATACTTAGTGGGAACATAATAATTTATTTGTAATCAAAAAAGGTTTAAGAAATAATGTGATAAATAGGTCCAAAAAGAGCGTCTATATTTGTGCTTTGTAGTGATATACCAGAAGTTACTAGTTTTCTATTTTTCATAATCAAACCTCCCGGCGGAAGCTAGGTTTTAATTTTAGACCCCTACTTTCTGTGGGTAATTTTCTTAGAATATGATGTAGATATCGATTTTGCTATACGCCTCTCACATTTTTTCTCACCCGAACAAATTGAACCAACCTAATATATATATATATATATATATATATATATATATATATATATATATATATGGGGGATTTCATGTCAAGCTTAGGTCTTTTCCTTTAAGGTAGTTCTGGTCGCTTAGTGGGATGCGAGTGGGATATGTATAAAAAAAAATAATTTCTAACTCAAGACGAGGATTTTTTCAATTTTTTTAGCATATGACGTCTTGACTTACAAATTATTTTTTTTATACATAACCCACTCGCATCCCAAATAGCGATCATAACTAACTTAAAGGAAAAGACCTAAGCTTTCTTTTGAGCAAAAAAAAAAAAATGCCCTTTTCAAAAAAAAATACAAAAACAGTTTTAAATTTAAAAAAAAAAAATTTAAAAAAAAAAACAAAAAAAAATTATTAAAGGACTTAAGTGATTAAGATTAAATTTTTTAGATTATTTATCTTTATGTTTTTATTATTATTATTTTATATTAATTTAATTATTATTACAAATAAATAAAAAAAATTTAATTTGTCAACATCTCTATAGAAAAAAGGGGGTTTTTCCTGGGATTAACATATTGTGGGTATTACAGTATCGAGGGTATGAAATGATAGTTAGGTATGTTATATACCGTCGGAAAGGTTAATTTGTCTAGTTTCTCAGCATAAGTTTTATTTTTAATATTTTAGAAACACTTACACACAAACAGGAAAAAATTCAAAATAGTGCATATGCTAAAAATTTAAAAATGCTCGTCTTGAGTTAGAAATTATTTTTTTTATACATATCCCACTCTCATCCCTCTAAGCGACCAAAACTACTTAAAAGGAAAATACATAAGCTTTCTTTTGAGCAAAAAAAATACCGTTTTCAAAGAAAATAATAAATAAGTTTTATATTTAAAAAAAAAAATTTTTAAACATTTAAAAAAATACAAAAAAAATTTTTTTTTTTTGAAAGTTTGAAGGAATAGTTATCTAATTTGTTTGGGACAAATTTTGCTAACACCAATAGATAATAAATTACATGGATGAGAAAGAACACCGGTTTGGCCAAAATGTCAAATTTTGACCCCCTCTAACTCAGAAACTTTTTGACCGATCTTGTTGAAAATTTGTGTCTAAACTACTATAAAATAAGACTAACCTTGGTGCAAATTTCATCCAAATCATAAGAAATCGATTCCAAAAGTTGGGTCACTTGACATGAAATCCCCCATATATATATCAGCTTCAGTTAGCGAAACCGTTGTTTGTTTTACCAATCTGTAAGCGATTCGCTCTTTTGGGATCTTAACTGGGGATATTAAGTTTCGGGCATATAAACCCAACCCTTAAAAATTAACATATTTGAATATTTAAAATTTTAAATACAATTTGAATGATGTATGAAATAACTCCCTACAAATATTAGTTCGGTTTTATTTCACCACAGAAAAAATTAAGAACTTTCTTTAATCACCAAATTTTTTCTAAATTCATAATATCAAGCAAACAGTTTGTTGCTTTTGCACCTATTAGCAAAATGATTATACGGATTACTAAAAATTTTAAAATTTAAAAAATTTATTTTTTTCAATAAATGATATATTTAATTTTAATTAAAAAAGTGATAAAAAAAACTGTGCCACTTCAAACAATACGTTAATTCATTTAATTAAATATTGATAATTCCCAACAATAATTCTACAAGTTTAAATTATTTTATTTTAAACGAAAATAATCAATTAATATTTTTTGATATATAATTAATATTTTAATTACAAATTTATTTCAAAACAACTCAATTGTTAATTAAATCAAAATTATACTTTTAATTTTCTTTCAACTAAAAAAATAATTGATTCAATTATCACATTAATTAAATTTAAATACTTTTTAAACCATTTTTTTAATTGATAAACAACTTTTTTCTGTGATTTACACAATTTTATGAAACAATCCCCCATCACAAAATTTAAAATTATTAACAAACTCCCTTAAAGTCGTTGTTGTTATTCTCTTTATAAAAGTTTTGGAAATAGCTTAAGTTTTGCTTTTGGGACTTAGTTCATTGGGGACTTAATTCCAAGCCCCGCACTACCGAAGTAGAATATATTATGACTTTTTGATAGTAAATAGGCTGACAAGAAAATATTTAGTAAGCAGTATTTGGATTTGATTTACAATAAAATTTCAGATTTTCCTTTATATTTAACTTGTTAGTTTGAATCGTTAGTCAAGTATCCAAAAATTCTTCCATTACCTCCATATAGTCATACAAAAGTTAGTTTACTGAGTTTAACGACCAAACTCTAATAACTTCAGATAAACACAAATTGTAGTTGTTTTGTATATTTATTATGCATCCTTTTTGTTTTGGATACAAAATCTTGACCATCTCTTAGTTTATATTTATTTGCCTTTTATTTTTTTCCCAGATTTTTTGTTATGGTTGTATGGTATTCTAAAGACCACCTATGAGTTTTCGACATTCGTTTGCTGTTGTTATTGATGTTTTTGTTATTGTATTTTGTAGATACTGATTCAATTGCAGTAAAAAATATTTCATTGCTGCTGTTCAATGATTGTGTAGAGCAGAACAGTAAAGTGTAAAAAAATAGTAAAAAAATGTTTAGCATCTATTACAGTACTAAGGTCAATAGATTAAAAAAAATCATAAACATATATTAATAACACTATGTAACAAGCAAAAATTTCCCGAATAATAGCAATATTTTTTTGATCCGGTACCTAGTAAAAAAGGTGCTCCAAAAGGCGCAGGTTTAATGTATGAATTCATACCTCAAATCGCTTCAATCCTGCTGATGGGATGCCTGATTTTTGTATGGGTGTTCCCGGCTTGGAGGACTATTTTCTGCTGACAATAAGCGCTTCTTTTAACCTAATAAAATATGCAAACAAAGCACTTCTAAAGTGTTTTTTAAGGGCTAACTATATTATTGTATTCATTAATGTTTTATTTTTACGTGTTTAAATGCCTTTTTTAATAATTGTCGTAACCCATAACACAGTACAACACACGATTTGCCAACTCAATTCTGTGAACTGTATGTGAAATTAGACCCAAAAAGAAGAATTTCTGCATCATTCGTTTTGTCTTCTTACCTGCGATTTGAAGTTAGTATCGATTTGAAGTTAGTACTAGCACTTGGCATTTTATTTAGCATTTTTGGAAAATGTTTTTAGCTTTTTTAGCATTATTTGTTTTAAAAATTTAGACGAATGGTTTAATTGATTTTTCTAAAAAAATTTTATAAATTATAATAAATTTTGACTAAAAATAGTTGAACTCAAAGTTATTCAAGGAATATTAGAAAGGTCTTCATTATGTTGATTGTAAATATTATTTGCCCTTTGATATAACGATATAAAAGTACAAGGAAATTTCACTTCGCATTTAGATAAGAATTCTATAGTGTAAATGTTTGAAAAAGTTGTTTGCTCTAAACTGCTGGAAAAATTTATTTTAAAGCTTCAACTTTTCTTAAACTATAAAAAATTAAATGATCTAAAAATTTTTTATATTATGTAAACAAATCGTCTAAATTTTTCATATATCAGAGGTTTGCAGGCACGCTAAATTTAATATTTAATCTTAACTCCCTTTGCTACATATTTATATGTAAATATATAAATATAGCTATTCATTTAAATTTCATTCAAAAATTATTCTCTTAAATGTAATTAGTTTCGAATAAAATTTCATTCTGGTAATAAATTTTTAACAAAAATCTTTAAAAAAAAAATTTAGCATTATTTTTAGCATTTTTAAAAATAATTTTTAGCATTTTTTGGCCGTCTAATGCCTGATTTAGCTGTAAAATTTTTTAGACTTGGCCACACTGGTAATATATCCTTTAACTGTGTATGTGGTGGTAAATTTTACCCTCTCCTTACATTTTTTTAAAATACTCTCTTCCATTGCGCTCTATAAATTTAGTTCTCTTAGTATCTCATATCGTGATCGTTGTTATTCTCTTGTGTTTTGGCTGAGCTCGACTTAGCACGAGCGGAGTTACGGACATGGTAGTGTAAAAATTACCACACGTAATTTTTTCTTTGAAAATATTTTACCACCAGGTCATCGTTAGCGTAAGTATTTAGTGAAAAAAATTTACCCCACATCAAAATTAACGTAATATTTTCATGGAATTATTATTACCATTCGTCTGGTTTCTTATAAAAAAAAATATTTTATATGACACACGCTTAACTCAGTGCGCTCCCCTAATTAAAATAATATAAGTAGATTTTATTAAATACAGGTCTCGGTACAAACAGCTTCCTAGTGCCACACCCACTTCTCCAATCCCGCCCATTTTAGAGGCGTTATTTATTGATGACCCAAATATGGACAATTCATAAGATTCAAAAAAATCTATTTTGTGCCACGCCCAATTCTCTAATCCCACCCACGTTTTGTCGAATGTTGTGTATTATCGAATGTTGTGTATTGTACCTAATTGCGTAACTTATTATTTTTTTTCATGAACTATTTTTTTTATCATTAAGCGTATACATTTGGCTGTAAAAAAATGCCTTTTAAGATTTTGTTTTTTTTTTTTTTTAATTCATATGTTTTTGATAAGTCTTTGGTATATCGTTTATTTATATTAAAAAAAGGTTTGTAAAGTAAAGTACATGTTTTGTTTAAACAAATAAAAATAATTTTTGGTTTCTTTATTTTTTTGTGATTAAAAAGGTGGTTCCTCATTTTTCAAAATCAAACAATTATAAAAAAAAATTTTTTTTTACTAATTTTTTTTAGTTTAATTTAGAAGAGTAAAGTTTACCACCACGTCATTAAGTATGTCCCAAAATTTCACCTCCACAGTTAAAGGATATAAATATGATGATTTAAATATGAATAAATGGAGATATTTATTATTATTCTACCCTTCACAATAGTTGGAAAGTTTGCTTGACAAAATTCTGAGTTAATAGTCCTTTATGGATTTTAGCCTCAGCTACAAAATTTAGACGGCCGTCGGATTAAGCGGAATATCGCAAAAGGTTGTTATAACACTTGTCTTAAAATTTCCTACGGTGTTCTGGGTCGCGAGATACGATTTTAAAAAAATAAATTCAATTAGCGGACTAGCAGCGGTATTCATAAAAATTTATTTATGATTAATTAACCGTTTATAAGCAAAAAGTGCTAAAAAGTGTGTATTCATAAAAGAAAAATAGCCTATTAAACCTTTAATAAGCCATTCATTAAGTAAGAACATTTATTGTTGAATAATTGTTGATAAATGTTTGCATTTAATGATATTATTTTTGGGCAATATGTTTAAAAATAATGGAAAAATGTCTTATTTATTAATATGGACATGTTAAATACATTTCACTATTTTTTTTTTACTTTAGACAACCAATTTAAAGTTATATTGTTAAATAATTTACTAAATGTTTATATGATTAAAATTAATATGTTCAGGGGCAAATGTAGATATTCTTTTTTATTATTTATTAAATTAATAATTTTTAATTTTGTAGGTTTTAAACAAATAATAGTGATGTTAATACAGAGTAAGCAAACCTTTTAATCGAACACATATTTTCAAACCAACATTTTTTAATATCTTTCGGCTACATCTTGTTCAGAAACTTAAATACTCGTAATTAGAATTTATATTTTATAAGAATAATTTAAAAGATCTTAAGTTATAAAAAAATATATGAATCATAGAATATCAAACTGAACCGAATAGAAGTTCCATGCATCACAAGCAATAAAAAGCCAACAAAACGCATATAAAGTTGCCATAGTTAAACAAAAAATCGATACAAACAATTAATAGTTAAAAACCTGTTATTGTACGTTTATGAATACAAATTTATATAAAAGGTTTATAAGGCAAAAATTGTTTGATAGTTATTACATACTTTAAGCTTAAAATAAGAACTTTTTATGAATATGGCCGTAGAACTAATAATCTTATATTTATCTAGTTTTGTGCGGCCCTTTGTTCCAACTTGGAACCATAGGAATCAATATATATCTAGTTTTGTGGACATACAGCAGCCGATAAAAAAAACTAACATAATTGTATATCTTATAAACTAATTTTTTCATGAAGTCGACAGTGCGATCATCCTTCTTTTAAATACAATGATTTATATATTGTTTTATGACTTGTTATAGGCTGGAAATGTGGTTTCGATAGAACTCCCTAAAATGTACATTAGAGTGGTTCGGTTCCCATACAAAAAAAAGTTGAGCCATTCACCCTCTGATTAAAGATAAGTTGAAAACGATTCCAGAAATAGTTTTTTTTTAATTTTTGCCACGCCTCTAGATACCGCCCTTTTAGTTTTTTGTATACTGCGTCGCCATGCACAGTCCGATCATAACATATTGCATATCGTTATTCATGCCTTGTCTATGGCTTCATTTTTGCCTTGAGCAGCTTTTAATCCGACATGAAGTTCTGGGCGCCACTGATGCCATCTCGGATCGTACCGCCTAATGTCCAATTTTTTGAACTTGGCAAAAAACCCCTTATAAAATTTTGTACTTTAAGCTTTTATCGTACTCACTTTTATGATACGCCCCGCAATTAGGTCAATTTTTTCTTTACATATATATTACATTTCACTTTTTGTTTTTTTATATAGTGCAGCCACTTCAAGTCAGATTTCACCGATTCAGATTTTTATTTTCGGTGATTTTTATTCCGACATCGAATTCTGGGCTCCACTTATGCCATCTCAGATCCTTCCCCCTAAGAACCAATTTTTTGCACGTTGCAAGGAAGCCATTTTTATACTTAGTATGTCCAGGTGTTAATATGTTCACTTTTATGCCACACCTCAAAAGTACGCCCCATTTTTCTTTAACACATACATATTACATTAAAACCGGTAGATCAACATACAAACCAATGAAAATTGCATCAATCAGCTATCAGTAAATATACGTATATCTCCCGATACGCGATAACTAGCTAAAGTATTATCGCGTATTAGGAGATATACGTATATTTACTGATAGCAAGGCTGCCATTGCCTCTCTTGCGGGTGTTTATACGACATCTAGGTTGACTGTGGAATGTCGGATGTCTTTGAATGAGATTGCTGAACATTCAGAGTTAACGCTTATATGGATACCAGGGCACTCAAATTGCCCGGGAAACCAGGTAGCAGATAAGCTGGCCAAGGAAGGTGGTCGTATGGATGAAACATTCATTGATCAATTCATTGGCCTTCCAATGGCTCACTGTAAGTCACTCATGCGGCGCGAGAACTATAGAATTGCGCAAGAGAGATGGACCCGTGAGTCCACCTGCTCCACATCCAGGGCACTTTGGCCTGGATATGATGAACGAAGAACCAAATCTCTACTTAGGTTCAATAGGAACCAAATCAGGACCATTGTGTCGGTCATAACTGGACACTGGCCTGTTGGGACTCATGCTAGAAGAAAGGGTCTGGTATTCAATGACTACTGTAGAAGTTGTCATGATGAGGAGGAAGAGGAAACTGTGCTTCACTTTCTCTGTCAATGCCCTGGGCTACGGGGCATTAGGGAAAACTACCTGGGAGAACCGGTGTTTTCCTGTTTGGAGGATCTATCAAAAATAGAACTAAGATTGCTTCTTCTCTTCATTAGGAAGACGAATTGGCTCAACCTTGCAGTGACGCCATCTGAATAACTGCTCTTCGGGATGGGCATTGGCGCTGGGTATCACAAAGGGACCGCTAAAGGACCCAAGTGAGCTGTCTCTCGATGGCTGCCCATGGAACCTAACCTAACCTATCAATCAGAATGAAATTTTATATCAATGAAATACCTAGATTTGAAAAAAAAGTTTTTTTTTAAAGTAACCTATATAATTTATGGTTAATCAAGTCAATGTGATCCAGCTGAATTTTGGTCCTTAATTATTGACTACAATAAAAAGTTTTCGTTGGTTTCTTATTTTTTGTGTGATTACTTTACTTAGCGAAGCCGGTGTTTGTTATACCATAGAGGAGAAAATCTTTGCGCCCGGCCAAAGGCCGGCTGTGCAGAGAAGCTTTAGTTAGCGAAGCCGGTATTTGTTATACCATAGAGGAGAAAATCCTTGCGCCCGGCCGAAGGCCGGCTGTGCAGAGAAGCTTTAGTAAGCGAAGCCGGTGTTTGTTATACCATAGAGGAGAAAATCAAAAAAATGGGCCATTTTTCATACAACATTTTTAAAAAACGAAAAATCACCCAACAATAACGAAAAATAGCCCAAAAATTTTAGGTCACTTTTCATATGAATTTAGGCCCAATTTTACATGGAATTTTTTTGGGCGATTTTTCATTTCTTTTTTTGGGCCATTTTTCTTTGGGCGATTTTTCCCACAGCCGATACTGATATGGCAATATCAATTATATTAGAATGTAGAGTAAAGAAAAAAATGTGAATTCCCTCTTGTAGCGCAAATTAAATTTAGACTACATTACATTGAATTGCAACGTTTTTTAATTAAAGTGAGAGTAGTGGGTTTGAAAGCTTCTTGCAAATTTGTTTGTATGTTTTTTAAATGACCTAAAGAAGAAAACTATTGTAAAATTTCATACATATGGCCAGTGTGACCAGACCTAAAAAAATTTTACAGCTTAATCTGGCATTAGACATGGCCAAAAAATGCTAAAAATTATATTACAAAATGCAAAAATACTTTAATGATTTTTGTTAAAAATTTATTGCCAGTATGAAATTTTATTCGAAACTAAACTTATTTTAGTGAATTATTTTTTTTAACGAAATTGAAATAAATGGTTATATTTAAACAAGTGGGTAGATTTTTGTAGACCACCTGATACATACAAATATGTAGCAGAGGTAGTTGAGATACAATTTTAAATTTTGGGCGGGCCGCAAATAGACGCAAGATTTAAACGATGTTATTTTTATGCTATACAAAGTTTTTTAGATCATTTTATTTCTTATGGTTTAAGAAAAGTTGAAGTTTTATTCTTTTTTTAGTATTTAAGAGCAAGGAATGTTTTTAAACATTTACACTATAGAATTTGTATCTAAATACAAAGTGAAATTTCATTGTACTTTTATATAGTAATATCAAAGGGCAATTAATATTTACAATCAACATGATAAGGGCATTTCTAATATTCCCTGAATATTATGTTTTTTGTTGCAAGATTTGCCTGTTTTATCGTTACTACAATGGGATGTGTTCTGATAAAATTAGGGATCTGGTTCCCGAAACCCATACGTTTGTTCGTAATACGCCTTTTTACTCAAGAGCCCATCCTTTTGTGGTCGATTGGCCGGTAAATCGTACAACGCATTACAGGGACAATTCGTTTTTTGGCCGGACTGCTCGTATGTGGAACAACCTTCCTCTATCCTCCTTCCCAAAAGCTTTTTTCCTAGTTACAACACAATGCATTTGAACTAGTCATCCCCTGAATGCCGGTCCTAACCAAAAAAAATATTTAATTTTGGGTACATCTATTTTTAGTCAAAATTAATTATAATTTATAAAAAAAAATTTAAGTTAAGTCAATAACATTATTCGCCCAAATTTTTCAAATAATGTTTAAAAAATCTAAAAACATTTTATAAAAATGCTAAATAGCTTTCCAAGTGCTGAATGAAAATTTTGCAGCTAAATACAAATATTTATTGCTAAATTTAGGTGTAAAAATGCCAAAATGGTCACACTGCATATCGCACACTTAATCATAGACAGTCACAACTCAAATTGATTTCCACAAATGTTAAAGAAATTTTCGTGATAGCTATAGATTTGACTTGTGAACTGGATGAATTTTGCATTGAGTCTGTTTATGAGTTAGTGGGCGATAGGTAGATAATCTGATATTTTAATAGATTCTTTGTAATAGTTGGGTCAAAGATGGGGCAAATAAGGAGGAATGCAAAAGGGTTAATTGAAATTCAGCGCAAAAATGTTTTACTGCAGCTGTAAATCGGCTTAAATTATAAAAGCTGCTATGTTGAAGCAAACATTTTGTGACAATTGCTCCAGAATTGACCATTCTATTCCGTTAAGACTTTCTCCCGACAATCATTTTACCTCGAACAATGTTGCTATTACGATAAAAATATCTCTTATTCATCTAATTTTTATGTTGCTAGATCCATAATTGTCATTAGGGTACAAATGGGATCCACTCTCAAAAATAATTTTGCAATACTTACAAGAAGTGGTTGAGGTTATCACATGGTCTTACTTAATTTCTTATTTGTTGTTTGTGTTTTATTGTAAGTGTGTGCACTTTCATCTTGTACGTTTATTTGTATGTTTAAAATGTAATATTTTGATATTTTCTACCCAATATTTGAAAATTTAAAACAATATGTATTATCAATAGATACTCTCGAAGGCAGCATTACTATTCATTATCAGCAACATCATTATTGTGATGACGATGATGATAATGTTGTTGCCGTTGCTTTAACTTATGTTGCAGCCAATGATGATAATGTTGATTATATAGCCTTTCGGCTGTAAAAGTGTGATATTGTTTGTATGTTTCTTTACGACCAAAATACTTGTTTATTTGTCAGTCCGTCTGTAAGTTTATATTTAAACAGAAATACACAATGATTTATTTAATCAATGGCTTTTAAATACAAAAAGAAATAAATAAATGGCCCCAAGAGTAAAAATTTGTTTGGTTGCATTTGCAAAGAATAAAAGAAAAGCAAATAACAAAGAGCAACAGATACATATTTGGACAGTTATAAACAAAAAATGTTCCATTGTTTCCGATATGCCAAAAAATATGATTGTTCTTTTCTGGACAATGCAAAGAACCTAAAGCTGGATTTTAAGAAAAGAAAATTTGAAGAAATACTTTAAAGAAGCTGTTGTGGACAGTGTGAGATTTTTTTTCCTCATACAGGGAAATAAAAAAAAAATATTTTTAAAAAAATCGACGTGTACAAGAAATAACAAAAAATGCATTTGTTTTAAAAGTTTCTAATGCAAAACCAACGACAATATGTGATCACAGGCGATTTCCATACAAAATAATGTTTTCCTTCAAAAAAAAAAAAAAAAAAAAAAAAAAATTATATAAAATTGGGACATAACATCGCATTTATTTCATATAATGTATGTTCTAAATCCGAAAGAACGATACCCAGTAAAAACTTCGCTTACTTTTTCAAAATGAATAACTTCTTTCACTCATTATTTGGTAGCTTTCTTCACTAAAATTTGCTTTACGTAGCAGCAATTAACTAACTACTTCTGATAACGTATTATATGTACACTCAAAATATTCTGTTGGGGGATTCACAAGGTGTCATAAAGTCATATGTCTTAAAATAATAACATGAAAAAATACGACTGTTGTGAGCAACCCCTCATATTTTAATGTGCTATTAATTACGACAGCACAATAAACATAGCAAGCAACGTTCTATTTATTTAAGACACTTTTTGTTTACAAACCAACAACAATATTTTTAAACCATTGTAAAATGTTAGAACATTATGACAATAAACCATGATAGCACACCTTGTGAATACCCCATGTATGTAAAATTAACAAAAATTGTAATATAAAATAAATGAATATTCACTTAAAAACCGGTCTACTTATTTTTCATTGATTTTTAACGAAAAGTTCATTAAATTTGTACTGTGAAAAACTCAACTGCAAATTCCGTAAAAACAAATGAATTTGCAGTTATTTTATATAATCCAACTATCAACAAAATTACCGACGAATTCCGTAAAAACAAATGAATTTTCATTTATGTAAGAAAAGATAAACTCACTGTTTTATTGTTGGTATTTTGTTAAAGGTTTGATATCGTTGCAAATAAGACTTTTTGAGTGTATGTAAGTAATTCTCATTCCCTCTGTAGCCTTGTTTGCTGCTAGCTTTGGCTTTTCTAAAATTATTTAGGAGAACTTCCTGGTGATCTGGCCTAAGCAACCAGTGAAATGCGCATAGCAACAGCTTATCCTCCAACAATAAATTTCAGTATTTTTTGATCAATTATTAAAAAAAGGGAATTAAGCACAACAAACAAAATCTTTTAATAACTTTATTCACATCTCCAAAACCCGGCCTTAAAATGTGAAATGTAGGTATACTTTCTTCTTTTGTAAGTGTGACAAGCGGTGCTATACAAACTAGTTGATTTTAGCAAATTAAATTTTACTTTGACTCGCTGTGATGCCTTCTAATAAGCCTTGCATGCAGTGATGCCAACTGTGGGGATTTTTTCTTTTATTAGGAATTTATTTTAAAAATTTGATATGTAGGGGAAAACGGAAAGATTTCTTACTTCTGTTAAATTGTGGGGATTCTTGGTCAAATGCTATTTTTTTATAAATTATTGATAACTTCGAAATGACATAATATATACATTAGGGATATAACTTTTGAACAATTTTTTAAATTATCAAAAAATACCTATCCATGCCATATAGACAATGAAAATCTATGATGAAAAGTGGGGTCACTTTTTCGCGGGCGTTAAAAAAGTTCCCCCCCCAAATCACTTTGAAGTTTAGTATTTGGATTTTTTTTTTGTTTATTAAAAATACAATATCCTTATTGTATATCATTTATATTTTTATGTTATTTCACAAATAAGACTTATACCACCAATTATACTACATCCAAACAGTTAAAGGTATGTTAAAATAACACGGAAACTCTTTTTTTGAACAAAATGGAACCAACCTCACAATCCCAATTGTTTACTTTTATTTTCATTTGTTTGCAGTTTTGCTAAGACAGAGAGGTTCTCTATCCCATATACTCGTTGATTTTTGTGTCAGTGCATAGTGACATTTAAGTTTATAAAATGGTTCATAGAAGTGCTCTAATTTGTAACCGGAAAAATTTGGAAATCTGGACCCAAAATTTTGGTAAATTTCAAAAGATTCGAGAAGTTCAAAATATTAAATCTTTAAAGCAATCACTGGAACAATTTACACATGCTCGGGAATGCTTTCTTAAACATTGGGTGAGAGAAGACTCTAAAATTCACAAACAACAACGAAGTAACATTTGCGCGGAACGTGGAATCAAACTTGTGCAAGATATTTTTCAACATTGCAGAACAACATGCACTTTGAACTTAAAGTTTATTTCCTTCAACAAAGATAATTTTTAGTATCTGAAGTTAATATATAGTACATGACTGTATGTATGGGGAGGTTTTTTATCCAAATTGATCTCAAAAAACTGTTTTTTTGATATATACATCAGTGGCCACCCCGTCTTAATAGGTATTTTTTTGGTTATACCCCTAATATACATTTTTAAGTGTATAACTATAAATTCGTAAATCTGGTAATACCTCCATAATATGAAGAAAGTGAATATGTGGCATCGTTACTAACAATTAAAATAAAACACTTGTTTAATTCTTATTTAACTTGGTCATAACTTTATTAAAAAAAAGAATCCCTTAATACCGATTGTCCCATAAGGATGACGTTTTTGTCGGCAATGAATATGACGAATTGTTCAAAATTTTTCCACAACCAGTATTCATCAGATAAAATCTGATTGGCTTCAATGTTACATACCAGCTATGGATTAGCAACTTTGCATTATCTAAACTAGATGTTGAGCGTTTTTGTCAAAAATTTATCTTGTTATAGTGTTCAAACAGAACTGCGTCGAGACCACATTTTCCATACAATTTTCATAAAAATTTTTCATAGAAAGCCATCTTGAAATAAAATATATTTTATTTTGAGAACGTTTTTTCTTATGTTCTCACATATAGACATTTATTCTCCCAACAATTCTACTGTACTTTCATTTAATATTATAATTTTGTAAACAGAAAATTAAAAACAAAAGAAAATAAAAAATTTAAACAATAATATGAGAGAGTATTTGATGTTACTGCCGAAGTTTTAGTTATGAGCTTTAGAATTTGTTCCTGAAGTTGAAGACTGAATTTAGCCGGCGCGCAAAATGGCCCCAGGAAATATCGCCCAAAAAAGAAAATGAATAGTGGCCCCAAAATTCTACATGAGACACTACAACACGCAATTTTGAGGCAATTTTTTTTTTGTTTTTTTTTGGGATTTTCTTTCATTATTTCGTTGGGTGTTTTTTGCATTTTAAGGCCCCAAATAATACTAAAATTTTTATTTTTTACTAATATATAATGCAAATTATAAGAAAAGAAAAATTACCCAAAAAAAATTTAAAAAACTTAGGGCCATTATTACAACCTAATGATAAAGTTACTGATAGTTAACGTGAACAATAGCTATCTTGAACGATAAAGTGACCAATAAGTTTTTTCCACTATTACAACTGTCCGATAAAATAAAAAATGTAATTTATATACTGTGGCAACATTGCAGTATATACCGACTACTTTTGGTTGTTTAAAATACGTAGTGGCAACGACTTAGTTTTGTTGAATTTTCTAATTGAAAACAAAAGTTTATATCTTGTGCTTTATTTCGGTTTATATTTAAAATTGTTTTGTTTTTTGTGTTTGATTGTGTTAAAAAAAATGTCGAAAATAAATAATGAAAGTGAATCTGCCAGAAAAAGGGCAAAAAACTATACCCTGGAAGATGGAAGAGGAGATACTGTTGGTGGATATGGTGCAATCATGTCTTAGTAGCAATTTCGTCTTAGGTGATACAGAATAATATCTGGAAGAATATTTTTTTTAATTTTTGCTAGTAACTATTTGCGTAGCTTCCAGTGCTAGTTATACCATATAGGAAAAGTCCTTGCGTCCGGCGGTATGCTGTATAATTATTCGCGATATTTAGACGTAGGGCTTTAAAATTCTGTGTTTTTAAACTTGGGATTTTGGAGTTCGGGATTTTAAACTGAAGAATTTCCATTCCCACAAATTTTGGGTTAAAAGTTCATTAAACATTTTGAGGTGTAATAAGGGCCATATTTCGCAGCGTCTTAGTGTTTTGGTTTTCTTATGTTACTTTTTATATTATTTTTGTTCGATTTCATGTTATTTTTGTATCGTTTTTAAATAAGCCTAAATTGATGTACCTTAAATAAAAATGTATAATTTAAAAATAAAATTTGGTTTGTTAAAACATTTTAAAAAGTAGTGTATAGAATTAAAAAGGAAAAATGTAGTTGCAGTGAAAAGGGCATTTTTCAAACGCGTAGGGGTTTTTAAAAATATCTAATGGCATCACTGGTTGCATGTAACTTAACGGCCTATAACACAAGTAAGGCATAAAAAGATGTGTGGTGTGGACCTCTAAGGTAAGTTGCTCTGAGCTAAGTCCTAGTACAGTAGACTTTTGTAAGGTGGCTTAGTAAAAATCTGAGCTGCTTATCACAACATTTATTAGGAATTTTCTATTAGAACTTAAGTTAGTGTGTACAAATTACTATTAGAAAGAAATGTTGGCTACTAATTAAAAAAATTACCATAAATTCAGAACGCTTCTCTTCTGATGTTTCCTTCTAACTTATTTTTAATATTGTTGGTAGAGTTTAAGAAATTCGACAGAACTAAATGTATAATTCTCAATTACCTTCAAAAAACTTGAATTCTATCTCTTTTTCTAAAGATTTAGTGTCAAAAATTTCAATTTTTTTCTACCAACAACACACATTCAATTTTTATTTCATTTTCTAGTCTCGAGTTAACATTTGTACAATCTCTCAGCGAAACAATCAGTATTACAATAATTTCTTATTTAAGTATTTAATGCGTTTTTTCTAGTTGCCAAAAAGCCCAGCAGGTGCTGGTTTTTTCTTCTACAAACTCCTCCTTAATAATGTAAATATTTATGTGAAAACATAGCACACAAACACACTAACGCTTACATTAATACACACACACATACAATCCATTCGCAAATACACATTGTGATTACACATGCATTTTAGTTGATCCTTTGTTTGCTCAGACTTATATGGCATCAAGCTGAGTCAGTCAGTCATTTGGCTTTGGCAAATGTTGGATTAGAAATGAGAGTGTTTATTTGCACTTCATTGCATTTTATAGCAAAAGGAGAAGCAGAAGAAGATGGTACAAAACATAATTAAATTTTTGTTTGTTGTTATTTTACTTTATATTATTGTTGATGCCGTTGTTTTTATTGTGTACTTAATGCATTACAAATCATATACATGTGTATATGGATATGTATGTCTATAAGAGAAACTGTAGTTCAGTTGTATGTCTTTGTTAACAGCAGGATATGGAATTAAAGGCGGTTTATTTTATATTGTAAAGTACAAGCCGTGAAGGACAAAACATGAACTCTCATAAAATCCCGCAAACGTGGGAGTCATGTAGAGGGAGTTTCTTTTTAATGGAGTATGTAACCACAAATATGTCTTTGCTTTTTGATAACAAGGGAAGAAAAAAGTACTTGAACTTCCTTGAAGAATGCAATCTTTAATGATGTGATTTTGCTTTTAAATTTGTAACAGAAACAAAAGTTTTTTTTTATAGAATGAGTTTATAACATCACATTACTCATTGTAAATTACTTCTACATAAAATCTTAAAAGAGATGCTGGGAAATTATTTGGTTCACTGGCTTCGTAGCCTTTAAATTATGAAGGAGAAACTAGAAGGAGGAACCAAGGTCGGATCCAACCTTAAGTTCAGGGGGGGTGCACACAGTGAAAATTCGGTCAGGCCAGCCTATAAATGCAATTTATGATTTTGAATATCAGTGCTTAATAAGCCCAGAGGGAAGGTTTATGACCTTGGATCTGCCCTTTGAAGGAACGGATCCTTCTCTCATTAAGAGAACTTTAATGTAGAAATAAAATATTTAAATGGATTGAAATTATTTCTAACAATATTATTTTAAAAGGACATGAATGTTCAATTCAGGGTTTATATTACCCTACTTGAGACCTAAGTGTGGTCAAAGATTCGCTAAAAAAATTGTTTTATGATATTAGGAACGGTAAAGGAGTTTTTTGTGTCAAATATTATCTCAATAACTACATCATTTTGACATTTGTTTCGTCTTTAAGCGTTTTTAGGATGGGGGGTTTATATGACATCTAAGTAAATTCTGGACCTACTAGCACAACAAATTGCCTTGACATAGAAGCTAACGAAAAAGAAATTGTCGCCAAATTTTATGTCAAGACAAACATCTATATTGAAGTTATAAGGCCCTAAAATAATTGAAGGATTAAATATATGTATATGGTCATATATATAATCCGATTCCAATAAAATTCGTTAAGATGATTCAGATTGAAACAAAACAAGCCAGGAGCATCCATGCGGGAAATTTGTGTCAATTGTTCTTAAAGCATTTATCCCGTGACCAGTGAACACAATATTATAATAAAAAGGAACGAATTGTGATAGGGGAAAATATAACATATCACTTAACTAGTGATAATGGGTTTGAAGTGGAGTTACTCCAGAAGAAGAGTAATTCACACAAAACTAGCACTGTGATGTGTAAGGGTTGTGGCCAGAGGTGCCGTTTTGGGCTATTTCTAAACAAAATTGGAAATTTTTTTCTCAATGTGAAGATGTGAATATTTTTTCCATTTTGGTAACTTTTTATCTAAAATATAAAATACTTATCAATATGTTTTTCTTGATACACTTGCAATTTACGGTTTTTACATTGTATAATATTTTTATTTACATGGGGAGCTTTCGCGTATTTCGATTTGAAGGAAGTTATTTCCGACTTCGAATAAGGTGCACTTTGCACTACGATTTTCTCATTAGCTATTTGTTTCAAATGAACGGAAGTTTTTCTATACTTTATCGAAAACACAAAATCCCTTTTAAAACAGGTACCAGATATTTTTTTTAAGAAAAAAAAACTTTCAAATAATATTTTTATATTATAAATGGACATGTTCCGAAATTTAAATCAAATGAAGTTTTAATCGATATAGATTTTAAATTATTTTTTTTTTTAAATGAGCGTAGTTTTTCCTGGGTTTAATAGTAGTAAAGATAAGAGGTACTTAGAGTAGAAAGTGCATAATATCACAATTGAGAATATGGATGAAAAAGTAAACAAAAGTAGATTTAGTGTTTCTTGAAAGTCAAATGTTCTAAATTTACATTATTTCCAGTGGTATATTTTAATTAAATATATTAAAATACACATATAATTCCAATAGGAATTTTAAAGAATTTTTTAAAGTAAATTGATACATTATCTATAATTGTATGGAATTTACTGTAAGAAAATGAAGCGAATTTAAGAAATTTAAAATTTTACTTTTTATAACCTGCTGGTATTGCATATATTTATTTAATGTTTTTGATTTGGAAAAATTTTAAATTTAAAGAAAAAGCTTTGACTGGCAGTCGTATACTTTTTGCCCATTGAATTTACGTTTTGAAATACACAAAATATTTGAAATAGAACAATTTTAAAACAGCAATAATAACAATTATACATTTATAATACAATTTACAAACAAGAGAAATAGCATATCCATTTTTTATAATTTTTTAGATATACATACATATGTAAATAAGAAAATATTCACATTTCGCATATCGCCAACAGTTTCCAATTTCGCCCAAACAAGCGCAATATCGCCAATCGTATATTTCCATCTCCAAAGGGATTAGAAAATTGCCACAATTGAGAGCCCTGCCACTGACAGTTAAAAAGCGGAAAACAATTAAAATTTTTCCTTTTTTGTTATTTATATTCGATTTAGAACATATAATTTCTCTAATTCACGTGTCTGTTTTTTTTAATATTTTGTCCTATTTGAAATATCTTTCAAGGAAAAAAAAAAATTTGGTCTGGATAGAACAAGAGGCTCATTTCATAGACTTTTACATAAAAATGGAATTTAAAGCCACTTATTTGTTCCAATCAAATCCAAATTAGTTTTATTCGATTCAGAACATATCATTTATAGAATTCACGTCCCTGTTTTTTGATTTTTTGTTATATGCGAAAAATATTACAAGCAAATCTCAAATTTGGTCTGGCCAGACCAAATCCTGCGGTTAACCGAACTTCCCCAAATATTTGTGATTCAAAATAAAAACACTAGAGAAGAGTCAATTTATTTATTTAACTTTAAGTTTTATGTGAAATTCTAATTCAATCATATTGATGCATAAGCCACACACATTTTAAATATTTTTAATAAAAAAACCATAACTCAGTTTCAAATGTTAACCTCCTGGGACTAAAGGGATATCACGTGCACAAAAAAAAACCAAAGAAATTTTTCGATGAAAAATGATGTTAACGCCATTTCCAGGTACATCATCTATTAACGTTTTTTCATGATGTCTCTTGTCGTGCGAGAATTGTTAAAACAATTCGTTGCCAATATTTTCTTGATTTGGTTGACATTTTTTTTCTCTTAAGAAGGAGGTTTCCGTCAATTCAAATTTTTTTTTTCTTTTTTAATTTTTTTCTCCAATTTCCCCAAAATCTTGCAGGTGGTTGGGGTAGTTAAGTAGTGTATTGTTGAAATCAACGAACTTTTTGTAATTTAAGCAAAAGGAAAGAAAAAAACAACAACAAAATAAACTGCATATTGACAACTTACATTGAAATCGCATTTTGTGATTTCAATTAAACTGAAATGATTTTTCTGAATGTGATGAATTTTAAGTTTTATTTTTATTTGAGTAAAAAATAGCTTTAGTTGTTTGTGTAAATTGTATATTTTACAGTTTTTTTTCTTTCTTCTATTTTTATTTTATTTTCTAAACAATTGTGTAAAACAAGGATATTAATCAGTGTCACTAAAAAATGGGAATGAAAATCAAATGAAATAATATAAAATCGTTTAAAGCAATAAAGGCAGCAAAATGAATGACTTTTTAATGGAAATAAATCTAAGCTAGTTTACGTTGTATAAACATACATACATTTAATTTCCGGTTACTTGAAGTTTTATAATATTAAACTAAAATTTAAAAAAAATAAATTGCTTAAAATTTGTTTAGTTAATAAATTTAAAAAGTATTAAGAAATGCAAAAATAGTATGGATTTTAATCCCATTACCGGGGATATGTTTATTAAATATACACACATCAATACTTGTATTTGACCAGATCTGCTGCTGGTATCATTCTCAGAAGAATTTACACTGCTAAAGCAGCACTGTTGGATAGCATATAGTAGCCTCAACTTTCTCACAAGTTCCATGGAGAAAAATAAGCCCCTTTCCTCTTGCCTTTAAGAACGCATTAACTGCGATTTGGCTCTTAAATACATCTACAATGTGATACCTGGGCACTGTTTCCCAAAACTACAAGTTACAAATCTACAAGTAAAAAGAAACAATTTTACAATTTTTGTTTCTGTTTCAAATATATTTTACTTGTAGATTTATTACTTGTAGTTTTGAGAAACAAGGCCCTGAATGTGGCTTACAAATAAATATTCTAGAAACTTAACATTTCGTTGAACCAAACTGGACTTCTATTGGTGGTGGTCCTTATTGACGAAAAAAGCTCCGATTTAACTCCCACAAATGTTACACTGAAGAAAAACATAGAATTCAAATAAAAAATTTGTGATATTAATTAAAAAATTATTTAAATTTGCACAATTTAATAGTATCAATTAAATATTTTGATATTTTGATATTAATAACATTTTTTGCAGTAATTTTGTTCATATAAGTAAACGTTTAATTCACTTGATTAAATTTTTAATCAAAACTTATTTTATTTTTGATATGTAAGTACTAATGCCTCTAAATCACAAAAATGTTTGTTAAAATTCCCATATTATTACATTTAAGTAGGAGCCAGCGGAGTCATGGTTCTCACATGACCCTGTGTGATAACCAGCGCCAATGTGCAGCTGCTTAATAGGTGTCACTGTGGAACTAGTTTGTTTCCCTTATAAAAAGAAGAAGCAACCTTAAGTCTATATAGACAATCCATCATCATACAGATAAGTACTGGTTTCCTCAGGAATTTATTCCCCTGAAATCCCGAAAACTTATGCAAAAAAGTGAAACACAGTTTCCTCTTTCCCCTCGTCATACAAACTCCTGCGGTAGCCATTGAATTCTACGCCCATCCGACATCCATTAGTCCCTACCGGCCAGTGATCAGTTATTACTGAGATCACTGTTCTAATATGTTCTATTTTGTACTTAATTAGAGATAACGTCCTCGTAGCTAGACCAGAATGTCACATGGTGGCACCGAGCAATGATGGTATAGACTTTTTGAAAAGAATCCCTTTTTTTCTCTTCAAAAAATTTTCCCTTCAAAAATCCCTACAACTCTTAAATGATGATATCTGTAGTTACAAGCATAACTGCCCAAGTCGAAATAGTTTTTGAGGAAAGGTACTTTATATTTGAGCCTGCGTTTCTGAAAAAATTTATTGCATTAGAAAAAAAGTAATTCAGAATCAAAAAATCTTGTCCCCACAATGCTAAGATAAAAAAATTATAACGAAAGTTGTATTTATTTCAGAAATATTTAATAAAAACAAATATTTACTCAATTGTTTCTTAAGTCGACTTAGGCGGTTATCGCTTGTGAACACAGATATATCAGTGCAAATAAGACCGATGGTGTTAATGTATATACATTCTATTTAAAGTTGTGACACATGCATATATACCATCAATTCAGTCCTTTTTATAAACTAAACAAAAAAAAAAAAAAAAAAAGTGAAATTCACTTTAAATCACATTTTGTTTATTGGTTAAAAATATCGAAACAAAAGAAAAAATGTATGAATTTGTACTTTTCGAATTTGTTTGGATACTAAAAAAATTAATTGTTTGTCCATTTTGTTTTTGACTTGTGATATCCTAACAATCGTACAGGTGTGAGGATACCATTTTTTTGAATGATTTTCGGTCCAATGCATTTGTCTTGTAAAAGAGAGCGGACAATGAAAATTGAAGATACAATTTTATGACTTAAGGTATAATCAGACCTAATAAATATTTGACGAAAAAACCCAAAAAAGCGTAACCAGTAAATTGATCCAATTTTAGCTTTATTTTTAAAAAGTTCTATTGATTTACTAATCTATATTTATAAGAAGATAATTGCAGAACCTAATTTAGAAACAGTTAAATGATGTATGATCTAGTCAAACGTTTTGCAAAAGCATATATTTTTTTAATAAAACCGGTGGTAACGTGTAGAACGTATAATATTTAATAGGTGTGAAAAGACCTTTCGCTATCTGTATTATCATGTGGCAGTAGTGATAAATCAAAGAAAGCTAGTTTCGACTTAAGGGGGAATATTAAATTTTAATTAAAATTTTTTTATTTGGTGACTTTACTCCAAAAGCTTCTGATACCCACTTTAAAGAAGTTATCTATTTATTGCTCTGAAAAAGTAAATTCTTGTAAAAGCGAGTTTCACAAATTTACTTTAAAACCAACATTGAAATGGGAACAAGCGATCACTCAAAGAAATTTAACAATTTATAATGGTGTTGTATCAAAAATTTTATTAATTTACAAATCGAAAAAGATTGCTAAATATCAGTTTACATTTTTGTCACATTTTTAAAAAGTTCCTACATTTTAATGCTTTCAAAATATCTGTCCTTCATATCCCTACGGCCATTTGTTTAGAAGAAAATCCATACGAATAGGAATTTTTCCTTACACATAACATCACTGGTACCGAGATACATTTTGGCAGATACATTTTTTTAAAAGTAAATTTGTTAAGTGATAGAAAAATAATTGGCTCACATGAAGTTAACATACTAAAAAATATTCTGACAGAAGTCCATAATAGATCACAGTTCTCATATATCTGTGGTT
Source organism: Pollenia amentaria (assembly GCA_943735925.1). Classification (NCBI taxonomy): domain Eukaryota; kingdom Metazoa; phylum Arthropoda; class Insecta; order Diptera; family Polleniidae; genus Pollenia; species Pollenia amentaria. Next base: position 175,537,496 of record OX031007.1, on the reverse strand, counting down.
TTCATGGGTAACCGAGTATGTCTTAAAATCAAATCTTTCAGGAGAGATGAAAAAACATTCTACATCGAATTATGGGCGAGGTATTGAACTTTTTGAAATTGGTCATTACGTAAAAAAATCGTAATTGGTCCATTTTTTTAAGAAATTTTAAGAACCATGTGAAGAACGTTTAAAATCAGGCAATATGGCATCAACATCTCAAAATCGAAAAAAATGGACATACACGGTTTCCCATGAAAACCACAGATATGTCCTACTTACGTCAAATATTATTGCCGACTGCAATTACTTTTCGTTATTCTAATAAAGGCTAACACATATTTCTCATATTGGACCACAAAAAAAAAAAACAATTTTATTAGGTCCATTGTTGCCAATAGGTGCAATTAAGAATGCCTCTTATGAGTGGTTAAAGAAATCCGTGTTAAACTGTTTTTTTTTATATTTAAATTTTAACCGACATAAAATCAAACTTCATAACAACTTAAGAGCGGAAAACATTTAGAGAATTCACAAGGTGTGCTATCATGTCATATCGTCATAATGTCCTAAATAATATATTACAATAGTTTAAAAAAATTTTTGTTGTGTTTCAAGCAAATGTATATTTTAAAGCTGTGTTCATTGGTTCGTCATAACTGTACAGTGGAAATCTTGTAATTATTTTAAGACATACGACTTTATGACTAGCTTGTGAATCCCCCAATTATTTTTTGGTATTCTGTTTCTTGAATAACAAACATTAATGTTAAAAAAATAAAGTAATTCGTAAAATAATTAGTATTGTGGTTATTTTGTTGAACTATTCATGGATTTTAATCCAAATTTTTACTATTTAATTAGGCTTAAGTTCATTAAATTTAATTTTCATTAAATTATTTTTATGAAGAAAGGAATTTTTACAACATGGAAGATTAATTAAAATTGTTATTGATAATTTTCATTCTTGACTGACCTGGGATTCGAAGCCAGGCTGGCTGGCGTGTGATTCGAACCCAGGCGGCTGGTTACCCTGACATGTTTCGACCTCAACCACTAGGTCTTCTCAAAGGGATTTGCCGTCTTACACTCGCAGCCATCGATGACTGCTGACGTCAGTAGTCAAACATCAATCCTTAAACCAAATTGTATTTTAACCTTTTGGTAGATCGAAATTTGCTTATTGAATGATTATCCATTTTTTTAATTGATCTCACATGTTTTTCCTTTACTTCTGTTTTTCCGTACTTTTGTCAAGAATTCTTCTTGAAGTCCAAAGTACATTTTTTTTTTGTTTATCATGTTTTTTTGTCTTTCTTTTTTCTTGTTGACATTTTTCAGCACAACTTGAAGGACAAATGAACACATAGAGCTTGTGCCTTAGCTTTAACAATAATTAGTATTGTGGTTATTTTGTTGAACTATTCATGGTTTTTAATCCAAATTTTTACTATTTAATTAGGCTTAAGTTCATTAAATTTAATTTTCATGTCAAGAATGAAAATTATCAACAGTTTTAATTAATCTTCCATGTTGTAAAAATTCCTTTCTTCATAAAAATAATTTAATGAAAATTAAATTTAATGAACTTAAGCCTAATTAGTAATAGTAATAGTTCAACAAAATAACCACAATACTAATTATTGTTAAAGCTAAGGCACAAGCTCTATGTGTTCATTTGTCCTTCAAGTTGTGCTGAAAAATGTCAACAAGTAAAAAGAAAGACAAAAAAACATGATAAACAAAAAAAAAAATGTACTTTGGACTTCAAGAAGAATTCTTGACAAAAGTACGGAAAAAACAGAAGTAAAGGAAAAACATGTGAGATCAATTAAAAAAATGGATAATCATTCAATAAGCAAATTTCGATCTACCAAAAGGTTAAAATACAATTTGGTTTAAGGATTGATGTTTGACTACTGACGTCAGCAGTCATCGATGGCTGCGAGTGTAAGACGGCAAATCCCTTTGAGAAGACCTAGTGGTTGAGGTCGAAACATGTCAGGGTAACCAGCCGCCTGGGTTCGAATCACACGCCAGCCAGCCTGGCTTCGAATCCCAGGTCAGTCAAGAATGAAAATTATCAATAACAATTTTAATTAATCTTCCATGTTGTAAAAATTCCTTTCTTCATAAAAATAATTTAATGAAAATTAAATAGTAAAAATTTGGATTAAAAACCATGAATAGTTCAACAAAATAACCACAATACTAATTATTGTTAAAGCTAAGGCACAAGCTCTATGTGTTCATTTGTCCTTCAAGTTGTGCTGAAAAATGTCAACAAGTAAAAAGAAAGACAAAAAAACATGATAAACAAAAAAAAAATGTACTTTGGACTTCAAGAAGAATTCTTGACAAAAGTACGGAAAAAACAGAAGTAAAGGAAAAACATGTGAGATCAATTAAAAAAATGGATAATCATTCAATAAGCAAATTTCGATCTACCAAAAGGTTAAAATACAATTTGGTTTAAGGATTGATGTTTGACTACTGACGTCAGCAGTCATCGATGGCTGCGAGTGTAAGACGGCAAATCCCTTTGAGAAGACCTAGTGGTTGAGGTCGAAACATGTCAGGGTAACCAGCTGCCTGGGTCGAATCACACGCCAGCCAGCCTGGCTTCGAATCCCAGGTCAGTCAAGAATGAAAATTATCAATAACAATTTTAATTAATCTTCCATGTTGTAAAAATTCCTTTCTTCATAAAAATAATTTAATGAAAATTAAATTTAATGAACTTAAGCCTAATTAAATAGTAAAAATTCGTAAAATAACTATATTTTTATTCAATTTTAACAGTACAAAAACGAATTTAATAATCCAGAATCAGTTACTGTAATAATTTTATGAGTGTAGACTATGAGTCCTTATAACCTGGTAATCCTCAAAAAGTACAAAAACCATGTACTATTATATTATGGGGCGGGGAATATTCGGGTTCGCATCTGAGAACTCTTAGCTTATTTTTGCTATTTGCATTTGCACTCACATTCGCTAAAATGTATGCGACTATTAATAGTGAATATTTAATGAATTACATTTTTACTTAGAAATTAATTTTGTACTGAGAAAAATCGATCACACCTTTTAAGCGAAGTGAAAAAAAAATCATACAATTACGAATTTTTTAAAAATGTGATTGAACACGTTTAATGTTATAGAAGGATATATTTTAAAAAGGAATTTTGTTTTTAATTTTTGTTCAGGCGAACTGAAGTAAATATGTTTTTTTTTAAATTCTACAGAGCCTTTTATTTTATTTGGTACCGAGTTTGCTAAAAATATTAGATACTTATATTAAAAAAAAAATTATTTAAAATAAGTATTTTTGAAAAATGTTAGTTAAGTCCTTTAAAAAGGACAGGAGATGAGGAAATGAAAAACCAAGCACACAGTTTGACTATGTTTTATCGCTGGATTTAATAGTGGGGTTTCAGCCAAAAAGAAAAAATTTTAATTTTTGCACAGTGTTATATAAATGGCAATAAATTCTTTAATAATAATATTGACAAAACCTTAACCAAACGTGAATTTGTTAGCTTGTTTCTAAAAATAATTATTTTTTAACGTAGGGAATATTGTAGGGAAAAATGTTTTGGTTGTAAGGAAAAAAAGGATTTTTTAAACGCGTAGGGATTTTTTTAAAATTTTACTGGCAGCAGCGTCTGCAACCATATACATTTTCGTCGTGTCCATATATATGTTTAAAATTAAATAAGCTCATTTAGCTTTTCTTATCATATTTAAAGGGTGACATGCTATAGTTGTAAAGGACTTTTTTCAGAGGCATATAACTTTTTTTTAACTAAAATACAACAAATTCAATGGAATGACCATGGCATTATTAGCTCACAAATTTCATGGCATTTAATGTTTCAAAATAATTTCTGGCATACAGCCGCCGCGACTGCGCCTTATGAAAGCCATCCTGTCGATCTACCTCTTTTCTTCAATAGTGCGTCGAATGTTGGATTCTAAAAGATCAACCTTTGTTGGCTTGTCATCATTGGCAAGATATTTGACGTCAATTTTCTCAAGTAGTAGATGGGCAGAGACCGAGTTGCTAAGAACGGCTTCGGATCGATAAAATCGAGTCCTTTGTAATACTCACGTGTAAGGGCTCGATTTGGATGAATATTATCCAGAAGAGTAAATGTGGTCATGAATCGATTCATAGTATTGCGTTTATAAGTTCGGCGAACAGAGTGCGAGTTTTGAAAATAAATCTCCAAAATTTGTAAACGTTGTTCTAATGTAAGTCTTTGCGTGGTGATTTGCCAAAGTACACTAAAAAACAGTAAAGTATGACAATTATCTTTAGTTATCATATAAAATGTTGTGTAAAACATAAAAGGACTGTAAGCAACCAGAATATGGATGTAATAACCAAAAGAAGGACTAATTGAATCACCAAATGGTTGCAATAACTAAAATACAATTAAGTTAATGTGTATTAAAATGTTTCATGAAAAAAAGATTAGTTTCATGTGATTATGGGGAAGATATTTTTGTGTTTGCATGAATCTGCCCAATAAAGTGTATTAAAACTAAATAATTAAATTCCAATTTTTTTAAATTGGTTTTGACCATAATTTTAAGATCTCTGTCTCTCTCTAAGTTTTATATTTGTCTTTAAACTAATAAACTTATATTTGCTCTTATTTTTTTAAATAAAATTTTTTTTAACAGAACCTCTTTTACACTTGGCCATTTTCCAATTAAAATATTAAATGTATTTTTAGCGTAAATGTCTGCGAATTAATATGGCTTTTAAAACGTCATGCTTATATTTGTCTTTGGTTGTATCATTTTGTTTTTGGCTTTATTCGCAACTTATTTTGGTTGGTGTAGACTTTTTTCCAAAGATTTCTAATTGTTATTGTAAGAATAAAAATTAAATGACATCTTGCAGACAATTTAAGATTTCAGCTTTAACAAGCAAATAAAATTGCAATCATTTTATTTATAAGATTTGAAATAAATTTGAATGCAAACTAAAATGTAGGCAAAACGAATGGCGGACTGTTTTTAGGAAACATTAAAATTGAAAATCACGTATTTTGCCATTTTTCTAGAATTTGTTGTTCTGACGGTACTTTTGGGTACTTTAAGATAAAACAAGTAAAATTGATAAATTTGGATGTGCCGAATTTTTAATATCCTACACCGAGAGGTAGAATATTTTAAGAAGTGGGATTCATATGGACTCCATTACTTCCCAGCAAAAACTTTGCTTACAAAATAAGCAGAAAACCGAAACTACTGAACCGATTTTCCTGAAATTTTTACGGTAACATCACGTGAGCCCTAAAAATAAAATAGGCTACTTATTTTTTCGATAGGGGCAGGGGAATTGGTACCCCCCATAGGATGCCAATATTAATTATCGCATATCTTAAGAGCCGCTGCACGCATTTTGCTGAACTTTTTGTAGTAGGATCTTCTAAGCCCCAAAATTTAAATAAAATAGTAGCGGGGGAAGTGGTTCCCCCCATAGGACGCCAATGTTTAATATAGCATATCTTAAGAACTGTTATAGTGAGAATGTTCAAACTTTGTAGAAGTCACTCTAATAATATACTACTCTATTGAGAATAAAAATAAAGCGGTAGGCGCAGGGGGGGAAATACCTCCCATAGGATGCATATATTAAATATCGCTCAACTGAAGAACTATAAAAGGGACAGTCTTCAAACTTGGTTAAAGCTACTATTATGGTAAAATATAAATTTCAATATAAAAATGGGCGGGGTTGACAGGGGAGGAGCAGTACCCCTCATAGATAGAAATATAATTAAGAGCCGCTGCACGCATTTTGTTGAACTTTTGGTAGTAGGATCTTCAGAGCCCCCAAATTGAAATATAATAGCAGCGGGGGAAGTGGTACCCACCATAGGACGCCAATGGTTAATATCGCATATCTTAAGAACTTTTATAGTGAGAATGTTCAAACTTTGCAGAAGTCTCTCTTATGGTATACTATACTTTTGAAAATAAAAATAAAGCGGGTAGGTGTAAGGGGGGAAATACCTTCCATAGGATGCATAAATTAAGTATCGCTCAATAGAAGAACTATTAAAGGAAGAGTCTTCAAACGTGGTTACAGCTACTACTATGGTAAACTATTAATTTCAATATAGAAATGGGTGGGGTAGACAGAGGAGGAGCAGTACCCCTCATATAAAGAAATATTAAATACCATATATCTGAACACAAAAGTTATCAACCTTTACAGGACAACTTTCAAAACAAAAAAAAAAAGGTGGTAGGTGCAGGGGGAGCAAAAATAAATAAATTACACATTAAAAAAATACTGCAATTTTTTTCTTATTTATTTTTTTTACCAGTGTAGCGAAGCGCACCGGGTTAAGCTAGTTTATATATAACTTATAATGCAAAAAGTGGCGAATAAAGCTACAAAGTAATGAATTCAAGAAGTCATCAAAAGTAGCATTGTAAGTTAAGTTTTTGCTGGGTTATGAACCAATCTTCATAAAAACTGAATTAACAGTATAAAAATTAATTGTGGTTTTAATGTTACACTATGTTGTTGCTATTTTGTTAATTGCAGTTTTGTTAATAATTTTTTTAATGACTAACGAAAACAAAGCTATTCTTAATTCTATAGTATGAACTTTGTTTGCAGTACACAAAATATCCCAACAAGCTTTTTAATTTACTAGATCCATCGAATCAAACATTTTTTGGCCTATCACTTGAAGTGTAGGTAATAGTAATGTTTCGAATATCAATTTTTAATATTCGCGAATACAATTACGAACATCTGCGGCAATATTCGTCGAATACGAATTTCCAATTTGATATTTAGTGTCACACGATAGTAACAATTTGTTTGAAAAATATCATCCCGTCCATAATAATAAACAAGAAAAAACTGGCACACTACTAAATGAAATAACAAAGTTCGCATCTGAATGCCCCTACTGGACATTTTTAAATTTTTATACTACCATTATTATTATTTAAAAGCCATAAGAACCGCGGCCCCAAGGGCCCAAGTGCTTACTGAAGTATATTAAGGCTACAAATAAAGCAAATTATTTTACACGGTTAGAGATTGTATACTTCACCTGAAGTCATTAAGATAACTTCAAGGAACTGTTTGCATACTTATTAGTGTGACCCGATTTAAAATTATTAACAGCTAAATCTTGCACTAGACAAGGCCAGAAAATGTTAAACATGATTTTAGTATATGATATTTTTTCATTTGTTATTAAAAGCTACATATATTTTAGGAACTCATCAATTGGAAATAATTTAACAAAAGTAGGCGTCCTGCAATACCCCTGATGTAAGCAAAATACAGGCGATTTTATTTTCATGCTTTGCTCCGATTTAAAAGATTTCATAAAATGAAATGTTAGACCAGTTTAATTCTTAAAGTTTAAGATAAGCTAAAATTTCAAAATTATAATTTTTTCAGCAGTTTACAGCACAAAGTTGTTTAAAATATTTCCTTGGATTAACATGAAATGCCCAACATTTACACTATGGATTTTTTTTCTTGGGTTAATTTAATTAAATTTTTACAAAAATGTTGGGAATTATTTCTTTTCATAAGCAACTTTATTATATTCAACATTTTTTATTTTTCGAATTTATTCTATGAGTTAAAGTCATTCCTAAAAAAAAAAAAAAAAATTTAAGGAATGGAGCTATTACAAAAAGCCTTATCAAATACATAACTAAAATTTAACTCATAGAATAAATTCGAAAAATAAAAAATGTTTTTACAAAATTTTTATAATCAACATGATTAGGGCATTTCAAAGATTCCCTGAATGTTATTTTTTTTATACCCTCTACTGCCACTAGTGGTGAATGAGCGTATACTAAATTTGTCATTCCGTGTGAAACTTTTTTATTTTACATCTAAGACCCCATAAAGTATATATATTCTGGCTCCTTGAGTAATTCTAAGTTTAGCCATGTCCGTCTGTCTGTCCGTCTGTTGAAAACACGCTCACTTTCGAAAAGCTCAACAGAAAAGAACAAACTTGGTCGCAAATTGCTTGTAGTTATCCTAAGCAGTTTCGGACAGAAATCCAGCAACATCGGTTCAGTAGGATCTATGAATTATCATGTGGAACCACCAGCATAAAAAAATTAATAGTTTGGATAAGAAAAACTTACATAAATGGTGTAATATTGCACGGAATGATATAAAACGAATTTGGTTTATATAACTGCAAATCGTTTTATAATTGACCATAGGCCCCATCTAAGCTCTACTCGCGGCAAACAGTTTAATACGCATAAAACCTTAATAAATAACGCCATCATACTAAAATTTGGTACGTCACAGTTTTATAGGACCAGAAATCACACAAAAATTTTTTGAGAGCGGTCCATTATTTACACTAGGCCCCATATAAACCCTACTCCCGGAAAACCGTTTAGTACGCCTAAAAACGTAATAAATAATGCTATCATAATTGTATTCGGTACGGTACAGTTTTGTAGGACTAAAAATCACACTGCTAAATTTCGTGAAGATCGGTCCACTCTAGACCCCATATTAACCCTACTCCCGGAAAACCGTTTAGTACGCCTAAATTCGTAACAGATAATACTATCATAATAAAATTTGGTATATCACAGTTTCATACGACTAGAAATCGCAGTGTCAAATTTTGTGAAGATCGGTCCATAATTTACCCTAAGCCCCATATAAACCCTACTCTCGGAAAATAGTTTATTAGCCCTGAAACCAAAAAAAGGCCCACTTTAGGAAAATAATTAAATTCGCCTAAAACCATAACAGCGGTAAAAATGTTTCCAACTAAGATTCATATGGTCAAAAAAAATATCATGCAATTTTGTGAAATTCATTGTTAACGCTAAAACTAATTACACTGCTGTTTTGAAATTTATTCTAATTTATTTTTTGTAGTACCAGAAATCAGTCTTCAGAATTTTGGGATGATTGGTCAATAATTTACCATAGGTCCAATACAAATAACGCTCCTAAAAATAGTTTTAGTTCGGCTTAAACTGTAACGAATCATGATATTTTACTTAAGTCAGTTCAAAGTTCTTAAAAGAAACGCATAAAACTTTCTTATTTAATATAGGCCCAAACCGCAACCAATTTTAATGCTGACGTTCGTGTTTGTGAAGCCTAGTTAATAATATATGTGTATTTACAATATAGAGCTCACTCCTGTCGGTGAAGGGTATCAAAGATTCGGCACAGCTAAATATAGCACTCTAACTTGTTTTTTTTTTCAAAACAGTTAAGACGTTTCTTAAGTTAAAACTAATCCAATTCTTTTTCAGTTCTACTGTTTGTAGTCAAAATTAAAAAAAGTTTATAAAGAACAGTTCAGTTAAATCTAAGAAGCTGAAAACATTTTATAAAAATCCTAAATAAGATACCGAAATGCTAAATGAAAGTCTCGCAGCTAAATTAAAATTTTGAATGCTAAATTTAATTGCAAAAATGTTTAACTTGTCACACTGATACTCACTCATACTGAAATACTATTAAATTTTGTTTTTCTCATTTTTTTGCGGTTTTACCTAGTAATTTACCGACCTTTTTCGATAGTTTTTCACATATTTAATTTATTTTGCTTCAAATTGTTTTTCACAGTGCTTAGTAATGGATATCCAACTGTTTAGCTCCCCACTACTAATTATTGTATAATAAGCAGAACGAAAAGATCTATTAAATTTTTCATAAATGTTAAATGTCAATCAACCGCAGTGAATGCATTTCGAAATTATGTAATGGGATCGGAATGATCTTGATATTTTATTGACCCATTCTAGTTGTCGATAATTTTCATACGATAACACTATGCAACAAATAAGAAGTTGTTTTTTCCTTGAATAAACACTATATTTTTTTTTTGATCCGCTATAGTCACCCTACTGCAAAAATCATAATTTTTTCAAATTCCATGGTAAGGTTTTTTTTTAAAAAATTTTTTTCTAAAAATTAAGATTTTTGAAATGGCTGTTTGTTATGCAATCCGTGAAAACATTTTAAATTACACCAGATTTAAGTTTCTCTAATATCATTTTTTAATTTAGCCATTATTTTTGGAGTTATTGAGGCCGAAGTGGCAAAAAAAATATTTTTTTTTTGTTTTTTAGTAAAATTTTTGAACTCAAAAATAAAACTTACCAGTTTTACTACTTAGACTTAAAGCAAAATTTATTAGAAGTAAAATAAATTTTATTTCATGAAAATCCATTGATAAATTCTTGTTTTATTCCCGATAAAACGAAAGTACCTACTTTGACATTTTTTTATCGTAAATTTGTGTAGAGCTAAAACTTTTGTGATTTTTTAACGGTTTTACCCTGTTTGTTGCACCGTATTTTGTTTAATCCTTTATTTTTATTATTTTTTCAAAAAGCTGCATATATTAGAAAAAAAATTAATTTTATTTCATGAAAATCCATAGATAAATTCCTGTTTTATTCCCGATAAAGTGCATTTTTTTACACAAATTAGTAAAATTTACTGAATACTGATTTCTTTTTTCAGTAATCAGTACTTTTTACTGAATACTGATTTTTTCTTTCAGTAATCAGTACTTTTTACTGAATACAGATTTTTGTTTTCAGTAATCAGTACTTTTTACTGAATACTGATTTTTGTTTCAGTAAGCAGTAAAATTTACTGAATACCGATTTTTTTTCAGTAATCAGTAAAAAAAGAAAATACTGAAAAAGTACTGGTACTGAAAAATGGAATCAACTTGAGTAATTTCCATAAATTCTTTTTCTGGCGGCTCAATACTTCTAATGTGTGTTTGTTTTTTACTTAACTAAAAGAAGATTTTATTTTGCGTTAAAGACAACATGTTTTTTTTAATAAGAATTATTAAAAATTAATATTTTTGTTTCAATTTATGTGTTTTTTACACTTTTGTATTTTTTTTTCTTTTGGAATGTATTAACAAAATATTCATGAAATATTTACTTGAACTTGGCGAATACGAATAAGAATACGAATGTCGTTAAATAGGCGAATATTCGGCCTTTTGAATACGAATACGAATATTCCTAACACTAGTAGGTAATATTAAAGTCGTCTACGTTTTATTTATTCTCCCAACTCGTTTGTCTTTCATTATTGAATGCAAAAGAGCATAAAGAATAAGCAGCATCACGTAAAGTTAATCATTGCATTTATATCATTGATGATTTTTTTCTTTTGATACCGTGGCACGTTCCTAATTCTTGATGTCAGTTCCTTTTGTTGTTAACTTAATCTCGGAGCACTTAACGAAATGACAATTGTCTCCGGAGACTTGACTAGATGAACAATTTTTTATATAAAATTTACTTCACTTTTACATTACTTCAAGGAAGTTACTTAAAGCCAAATATATTGCAATGAGCAAATAAATTTAAGAATATGAATGAATTTAATTTTTTATTAAAGAATCTTTTTTTATCCTAAATTTTAATTGCTTTTAAGTCTTTGTTTTATCAACCTTATAATTGTTATAAATTTAAACATCATTAATTTTGTTTTAATGATAGATTACCGACAGAATGCAATCAAATGCACATAAATGCGTTCATTAATACCAAAATGATGGTGTGAGTTCTAGACAATGACTTTTAAAATGACTGAAGAAAAAAAAATAGCTGAATTAAAAGTGTATTTAGGTAAAAACACTTTAATTCGTTTTGAACATTTTTGTGTCTACAAGTGCTGGAGAAAATCGATGATTAATTACCGGTTGCTGTTAAAAATGACTTAAATTTGTCTTAAGATATCAAAGTAACAAAATAAAAAAAAAAAATAAAACAAAAAACATATCGTATTAATGATTTTATATCACACAATTTAATTCTAATGTGAAGTTTTTACTTTAAAATTACTTTAATGATAAAAAACTCTACTAATTATGAAAAGATATCAAAATGGTTGGCTTAGATTTGATTTCCTGTTTCTTTGATATTAACCATAAGCCAAATGAAATTACTTTTGTAATTAATCTTCCTAAATCTTTGACCATTTAAAGGACAATTTTAGATTAATCCTTTATGGCCAAGCTTCTGTGAGTTCTTTAAAAAGGATTATTATATGGTTTATCGTTACGAGGAAGATTGAGTTACTTCACAAAAATTAATAAGACAATTTTGAACAAAAAGTAAAGTTTGGTGGGCTAAGCATAACCATACAATTCTCTACACCACAGACTGGTCCTTATTTGGAAAACGTGGGCAATACTTTACCTACTAGCACAACTATTTTTTTATAATGTTTTTATATAAGATAAATACTAATATCTCTAAGAGATTTATTACTTGCTTTTTCGGAATAAATTAAGTGGTTTGTATAATAATGGCTTTTTTTGGAGATATTAAAGATTATCCTTATGCAAAAAAAGTTAAAGTACACATTAGTTAACCAACACATTGAGGTTAGCTAATTTGAACGTAAACTTTTTTTGCATAAGGGTTATATATTTGAATTCTTGATATAATCGTTAAATCTTTATGAAGGCGTTGGTCTTATCGTCCTATATTTCAACAAAAGGCCCGACAGGATTATAGATAACTTTGAAATAAAAAAATTTTTTAGTTCATACCTTCAATTACTAATTACTTACTGAAAATTACTTCTTTATTATGTTTTCGCAGACTGTTACTACATACGTGAAGTTAAATACCATGCCCTAATAAAAAACTCGTTCTTTTAGATGTCCTACTCCGATAAAAAAAAATTTTGTATCGACATCGATAAAGTAACAAGTAGTATCACTTTGTCTGGGTTTCAAAACGTCAGTTGCAAAGCAACTCGCTTTTTTAAATGCCTTTTCGAACTCAATATAGAATATAGAATTATTCAATGTTATATGTCCCAAAGTGCCTCCGGGGGATATTCTGCGCCTTCTAGGGGGCGTAGGTAAAGCATTGAGGAGTCAGACCTTTAAGTGTTTCATACACTGGGGTAAATAACAGGTATATGAAACCTGGAATGCTTAAAACATACAAAAGGGTCTTAGAGATATCAAAAGATTTCCAAGTAACACCATAATATTTTCTTTTTAGTTGCCACGGCAGTCAGTAGACTCGGTGGACATGCAAACCGTACTGAGTATTGGTGAGGTCTCCGTTGGTATACTTTATTGGTGGTTTAAACCCAAAATCGCACAGGTAGAAACAACCACATTGAAGGCTGATTTGGCGTGTAGATGGATTCCTTGGCGCTGTTGCTATTCGACAGATGCTATTTCAATTAACTATACGAGTAATGGTTAGATAGCTCCGGCTCCTAAGCAAGGGGAGGGTGTATAAGTTTGGCTGATTATACATTATGAGGTTGAGATCCACCGTGAGATAAGGTCATATGGTAGGTGCTCATGTAAATCGAAATCAGAACCACTCTAAGGTTGTAGGAACATCTGAAGGTTATTCACCTTTCAGTATTACATCCTAGAGGCTAATCAGGTACAGCCAATACCTAAGATTCGGCCAAAATCCAAAATTTCCTGTTCTAACAGGATACTTTCGGAGATCAAGTAGATGTTGTGGTCTGAACCTAAAGTTGCGGGAAGGAATATTCCTAAAAAAAACTATTGATTTTTTTTTACACTTGTGGGACAATTTAGCCTTAGGGAGGATTATCCCTGTGGACTGTTGCTATTCAACTGAAGCAATTGGCATTTTCCAAATGCAGTGGAGGTTACATAGCTCCAGCTCCTTAACAAGGAGCTTGACCTTGCCGGATTAACCCTAATCCTTCCAACATGTGTCTGTGAGGTCACGAAATAATTTACAACGGCCTATAGTTCAGTGCATGTAGGAAGTTATTCTGGAAGAAGCTTCACCAAATATAAGTAATTGTGCAACAAATACGCCAAAGGTGCTAAATATATTTGTGATCGTAAAAAAAATCGTATAGTCAAACAATGCTTTCAGAAATGTTATAACAATATTTGTAATGAACATGGTATAAAACAATGTGTTAAATAAAAAGTTTTCTCTAAATTAACGTGTTTTTAATTAATTAAAGCTTTTTTAATTTAAATTTCCTTGTGTGTCTTAGATACACATGTTGGTAGGATTAGCAATATTTCATGTCGGTATGATTAGGGTTAAGCATACACTCGAGCTACCTGTGTGTGTTGGGGCCTTTCACACAGAGGAGTAGTGGTAAATGCATAGTTTTTCAGCCAGTGGAGGGTAGGCCGACACGATAGGTACTAGTGAAAGTCTGTTTCCACATCCTTCCTAAAATGGCACCGAAAATTTAATGGATACGTACATACGAGTAATAAGCAAACTGCACGCAGAAAAAAAATATGTTTAAAAATGGTCACCTCCAACAAAACTATTTTTAAAGAAAATTTTTAAACATATTTTGTTTAATTTAACCATATTATTGTCACTGACAACCATATTTTTGTTAAATTGGTCCTCCATCAAGAAGCCACAACCATATTAAGGTTGTCTTTAAACATGTTTTGGTTAAATATGACAATAATTTGTTTTAAAATTAACAATAGTATTTTCCTCTTTTCCAAGAGCAACATGCTATGGTTGAAAACCAACAATGCTATTATAAGTGTTAAACATGTTTTAGTTATTATTAACCAAAACGTGTTTGGAGGCAACCATAATATGGTTGCGCCTTCTTGATGGGGTGCCCATTTAATCATAATATTGTTGTCGGTGACAATAATATGGTTAAATTAAACATAATATGTTTAAAATTTTTCTTTTAAAATAGTTTTGTTGGAGGTGACCATTTTTAAACATATTTTTTCTTTGGGTGTGTGCATGGTTAAACATAATGATACATTTTTGAATTTGACTGCAAAGTATTATGATTTTTTGGAAGTCAGCCTTTATATCATAAAAGTTAGTATGAGTCATACTTGTACCAACGTGGGTTACAAATTCCAATTGAAACTCAAAATCATTTTTAAATATTCCCAAAAAATTTGGGCAAAGTATAACACAATGCTCGTAAACGAAATGTCATACAATTCTCGATTATTTATTCAAGAAGTATGGATCTATAATATCACAATCTTTGGCTACTTTTAGAGAAACAAACGTTGCTTTTTTAAGTCCGCTAGAACTTTAAATTATAAAAAATAAACAATTTAATTTTAAAAAAATGTTAAGTTAAAATATCCATCTTAAATGGCATAGACGTGTATAAGCTATTCAGTTGCCGCGGCTATTCTTGACGAAGCGAATTTTGGGCGTCCAATTATGGGCCACTATTTTGAGCATTGCTGGCCGTAGGTCGCGAATAATAAAAACAATGTTGACCTACAAACCATCAATTGTTGCTGGTTTATAGCCATTACCTAGTGAATTCACGTAGTCTCAAAGGAAACAATCGAGAGTCGTCAAATCACACGACCTTGGAAGCCACTTTACAGATCCAATTCTCATAATCAATTAATAGACAAATTTTGACTGCAATAAGTCTATAGCTGTTGAAACCAAATCTCGCTCGAATCAACCTCACCCATATTAAAAAAATATATATATATTGGTAAAAGTTACGATCTCCTTTAACTATCACGCGAGTTCTTGCTTTATATTTAAAGAAATAAGTACTGATGATCGCACTAGCGTGAAAGTCCCACAAAATGGTAAATTTTTTTAAAAATAATAGAGGCTGTAGAGTCAATTGTGGATTAGTCTCACTCCATATGCGGCAATCTGGCTTATTGACAAACCCGTCACGTCATAAAAGAGCCTCATCGTTAAAGACAATCTTGCGATTAAACATCGATGACTAATTTTTAAAATAAATTTTAAAAATTTTGTATCGTCTTTCAAGCGTGAAATTCGTCACGATGATTTAACAGACTATATTGATCATAATTGTCAATAAGTACGCGGTATGGGATTTCGTTTGACAGCTGAGTTAAAACACGTCAAACCATCACGAAAAAATGGAATTTTCGGCATCATCACCTCCGATTTCAATGAAATTCAACACAAATATCATACACTATAAGGGTATAATTAAACAAAAAAAATTTGACCCCAGATTCTTTCGGGTTCCAAAATATGACGTCATAAAAGATGTGAAAAATTTTAAAAAATCACAAAAGTCTTAAGTTTAAAGGTCCATATTTGAAAAAGTATATTTTTTAAAATTCTTAAAAAAATATATGTCAAGTATTAGACCCTCTTCTACATTCGCAGAAAATTTTAAGGTGGAGACTCGATTGGTGTCAGAGTTTTAGACCAGAACGTGATCCTAAGGATGTTTTGTGTTCATATTAAATTGATTGTTTGTTTTGTACAAGCTGAAGTATATATGTGCACACTTTCTGTTTCGATTGTTTTTGCAGTTTTTTTTTAATAAATCAAAAATGTAAATTTGTGCTATCATAAGGAAGATTTTCGATGCGATGCTGAATGGCACTTTTTCGCTAATAGCCATGAGACCAGAACGTGATGCTAAGTATTTTTGTGTTCATACAACAAACCTTTTATGTTGGATTTTTAATATGACATTAAGGCTTATTATTCTAACCCCCGTTTTCACGACTTACCGATAGCTAAAGGTAGGATTTTATCGACGGTATAAAAAGTGTTCCGTTATTAAAACTTTACTTTAATCTATCAGGTAGGATGAACCTTCCTTTAACTTTTCAATCACTTTAGGTTAAAGTAAGGTTAGAATAATGGAACACTTGTTATACGGCCGATAAAATACTACCTTTAGCAATCGGTAAGTCGTGAAAACGGGCCTTAGGCCTGTTAATTTAAAATGTTGTACAAAAATAGCAAGAATTGAACAAAAAAAAATGGTATAATTCAGGTAATTTTTTTGTATTAAATTTATTATATATAATACTATTTAAAGCTTTTAAATGATAATTTGTGTTTTCAATTTTTAAAATTTATTACAAAAATTGTTTTTAAACCTTTTAACCTTTGAGTTAAATATAACATTTATTCAGACAGTAAAACATAAATAAGTAACGAACATTTTCAATTAAAAATATGCTATCATTTGAAAAATCTTTACGCTAAACTTATTTTCTCCTTCAGGAATTAAGCAATGATAATTTTGTGTACCTGTAATTGTGCGTAGCCCAAAAAAGCGTCATTATGGCCTTTTCCATGGCTAGTAGCGAAAAAGTACCATTCAGTATCTTCCTTATAATAGCACACATTTACAAAATTTTTTGATTAATTAAAAAAAAACTGCAAAAACAATCGAAACAGAAAGTGTGCACATATATTTTTTGTTAAATTAAATATATGTTAAAACACGTCATTAAATTAAATTATATGTTTTGTTAAAGTCCAATAACATACAACAGTTGTGTTAAATTTCATTGAAATCAGAGGTGTTGTATCCGAACGGCATGATGGTTTGACATGTTTTCACTCAGCTAACCTTTTCGTAAGTTCTATCGGACTTTAAAAAAAACTACCTGGAACAAACAGTTAGTGCAACACAAAGTCTTGAACAATTTTTTTTAAGGGTGTATATAATTTTCTTTATATGCTACATTTTTTATCTCCTTTTTTTAAAAATGAAACAATTTTATCACAATCAAATCATATTTTTTACAACTTAATACCAGCTGACAAAATTACCTTACATATAGTTATTTTTACCACAAAAGTATCACAATAATCAATCATAACTGTCATTTCTAAAACAAAATCAATTAAAAATCTTAACTTTCTTTTCATTATATTAAAAAAGACAAAAACTGATATATCGACATACAGAAATGAATGCAGGCATTAAAACACAAAGTGGTAGCAGTCACAAATGGCATATGAAACTGGAAACTGTTTAAGCTGATTAAAAGTAATAAGACCGAGAATAAAGAATGCAGCAAAAATTATTGAAAATAGTGATATTTGTATGATTTGAATGGAAATAGTTAATAATATTTTGCAATTGTAATACTTACAATATCCAGTAATCCAGTAAAAGTACCAAAAAAAATTTAAAGCACTTTATCATAATCGATCAAATAGTAGAATGTGTTTAGAAAACGCCAAACAACCAAATGCTGGATTTTAACAAGAAACAATACCCAACCATATAAATCACTACAAAATGCTGTTGTTTCTGTGTCATTGTTGGTTTTATCTACTACCATTATCTAAAAAAAAAAAAAAAATAATTCAATAAAGAATGCCACAATTTCTAAAAATAAAAATAAATAACTGAAAAAGTTCTTGAATAAAAAACAAACAACGAGCGACTTAATTTCATTCAATTTAATTTCTCATTTATTTGATTTCTTTCCATTAATTTTGTCTTTTAGTATCATTTGATTTCCATTTCATAATATAGTTCAGTCATAAATTAAACCTAATCAAATTTGATCGTTTCAATATGAAGACCACTAACTTAAACAAAACGTATTAGAGTTAGAGCAAGAACTACATAAAATACCGCCACAAAGATAGACAAACTCTACGTCTATTCGTATCAAATCAAATTCAAGAAAAAAAATAAAAACAATGGGCCATCATTCCTTAACATGTATTAGTTATTTTCACATTTGTGTCAAATAGCTATAATTGTGTAATATAGATAAAAAAATTTTAAACAAGTAAAATATGCTTTATTCCACTAAGCCGAATTTTTGATACCCTTCATAAAGGACTTGAGTTTTAAGAACTTTTAAGGAGTGGATTTTATATATAAGAACTATGGTCATGAAACTCGTTTGTGTAATTTCATATAAAACTAAGCTGAATTATATTTTTTTTTAATATATAATTTTATTTGTAATTGGGGGATTCACATATCGTCATAATGTCCTAAATAATATTTTTCAATTGTTGAAAAAAATATTGTTTCGTTTCAAACAAAATAAAAGTTGTAATGCTGTATTCATTGATTCGTCATAGCTGTAAAGCAGAAATCTAAATTATAAGCAGCTGCCCACAGCAGTCATAGTTATTTCTTGTGATTATTTTAAGACATATGACTTTACAACTTTGTGACTACCCTATGAATACCCCAAATATATTTTATATAACAATTATTAATTTTCGCCCCAGCGCCCATTTGGCTTAATAAAGGCTTATGAAGAAAATTTGACACTCTTATAATTCATACAAATTAAGTCAATGTTGTAAAGCAAATATGTACAAAAAAAAAAAAAAGTACGTAATATCGTAATTTTTAGACCGTTTATTACACTTATTTGGAATTGCGATTTTCTAACAAATACATATACAAAACTTAATTTTACGAAATCTTATTTCAATTTTATTATTTGTTTTGCACCCATAGAAAAAATATGTTTAAAAATGGTCACCTCCAACAAAACTATTTTAACAGAAAAATTTTAAAAATATTATGTTTAATTTAACCATATTATTGTCACCGACAACCATATTATGGTTAAACGGGTCCTCCATCAAGAAGGCGCAACCATATTATGTTTGCCTCCAAACACGTTTTGGTTAATAATAACTAAAATATGTTTAACACTTATAATAGCATGGTTGGTTTTCAACCATAGAATGTTGCTCTTGGAAAAGAGGAAAATACTATTGTTAATTTAAAACAAATAATCGTCATATTTAACCAAAAAATATTTAAAGACAACCATAATATGTTTGGGTTGTTGCTTCTTCATGGAGGACCAATTTAACAAAAATATGGTTGTCGGTGACAATAATATAGTTAAATTAAACATAATATGTTTAAAAATTTTCTTTAAAAATAGTTTTGTTGGAGGTGACCATTTTTAAACATATTTTTTTTTCTGCGTGTGGTTTCGTGCGCATTTAATTAAATTTGGAAGTGGTCATTTTTTGGGACCTAGAGTGCGATTCACTCTCTTTTTTACGATAATCGTATCGTTAAAATAAATATAAGGAAAATTTATCGAATTTGCTATTCAATAACATTTTTAACGATATTCGCTGTCTATTAAGATCAGCTGATACTTTAAGCAGTTTTCTTTTCGTTATTTTAACGACAATAATTTACGTTGTGTTTATTTAATCGATAAAAAGTGGCTGATCAGCTAGCAAAATACTTTGACGTTGTCTGAGTCAATCATTTCTTGCAAATGTCGGACTTCATTCCTAGAGACTTCGTTCAGATTTCTGTCAGACATTGATTATACGTACTGTCTGGTCGTTTTTTGATCGTTTTCGCATGGATATATCGAAAGGAATTTATGTACCGATATGTCTAATAGATTTCTGATTGAATTCATATAGACGTGTCTAAGTTGTTATGTGTGTTTCTGTTTTTTTTTTTAATAATTACAATTCTCATTAAGTTGAAAATATTTTTATTTTATACATTTTATTGTCTAACAAAATATTAAAAAATGGTACGTATGTATGTATGTATGTAAAATATTTAATTATAAACTTTGATTTTTCAATTAAATAAAAGACCCAGCAAAATTTTTACTTACCTGGTAAGTTAGTAAGTAATGTTGGAGAAATATAAACACAACTTATTTTTCGGCTGAATAAATACTTATTTTGTTCGAGTTGTCCACAGAATTCAGTACTTACAATACACTTACTAGAAGCCACATAATATCAAGTTATTATTTTACTACCAGTAAGTTAAATTGTAAGTACTAACAATATACTTACTTGGCTTTCAGCAAAAAATAACTAGTTTTTATTTAATTGGCGCTAGTTAATAGACCTAATAAGTAGTGATGGAACTAGTTACTAGTAAGTAAATATTCAGTAATAAAAACAAAACAACTAATTAGTAGTTATTGAGCTGATTATTAGTAAGCAAATATTCAGAAGTGAAAATAATAGCAGTGGAAAGTACTTACTAAGGTCATTACTAGTAAGTACTTATTGAGGGTTTCAGAATAATGACAACTGTAATGACAACTACTTACCAGGTAACATATGAAATAACTACTACCTATTACCAAAATTCAAAAAGTTTTTCCTGAGGACTTCTTACAGAAATCTGTGGGATTATTAGATTAGAATTTTATTCCATATTCTGTCAATTATCTGTCAGAAAACAATCCGGCTAACACATTAGTATTTCCCAAACCTTTTTCTCTAGATTTCTGTTAGATTTCTATCAGAAATACCGGCAAAGAATTTCCCACGACATGTCTTCCAGAATTCGTATCAACCACTTCATACATTTTTGGGTCAGAAATCTGACAGAATTCGTATACGATTCCGACTTTTTTGTCGATGTTTCTCTCAGATATCTGCAAGACGTCGGACAATTTTGATGGCTGGGTGAGGCCCAACTTCTTACATACATACATACTACGTACATACATACATACATATGTATGTATATGTATGAACATAAACAAAACTCTAAGTTAAAATTATACAAAAAAGCATATTATGAACAAAAACAAAATTCTGAATGTAAAATTCAGAAAATAAAATATAAAAACAGTAAATTAAGCACAATTTCCCTATCGAAAATTATTTTCGGGAATGAAATATTTTATTAATTAATTCATTTATGAATGATGTGTTAATTTTCATTTTTTCTCTTTATTCTCTTTTGTGGTTTTCGTTTATTTTAACATTTTGTAGACAGAGATGTTAAAAAACTACAGTTAAAAATAAATTACAGAATCACACTATCGATACTGCAAGCGACAAAAATGTCGACAAAAATTACGATTGTCGGATCGTTAAAAGTTAGTGAATCGCACCACTGAGGTGAATTATAAACCGATCTTCATAAAGCTGGTAAATGGAAATTTGTGCTTTTTTTGGCCAAAGGTAAAAAAAAAAAATTTTTAATATTGATATTTTTTTAATTTATTACACTTAGCACATACCAAAATAAGCATCTGTGTATATTTTTTTCTACAATGTAGATTTACCGTTACTTTATAGATACAAACAAAAGTGAATTGTTACCGAGTTAAAATCAATGATTGAGTGCAGTAAAGTACAAGTGATTTTTAAATAAAAGTTTTGATAAATAAAAATGAAAACCAATGTCGAAAGTGAGAATTTTTTTATATGTACTGAAATATTAGGGAATTATTCTATTAGTATGATTATATCGGTAAAATTCAAGCGGATTGAAAATTAATAAATAGAACTAAGAATTGGAATTTCAGTTGTCCCTTAAAAAAATGATTGATAGTTATAAAACTTGAGCGTAGCGAAGCTGACAAACGGACAGTTGTTTATGACCATTTTATATCAGATATTATTAAAAGCGGGTATTCAGCATACCAACATTTAAAAGAGCTGTCGCGCGTATTTTTAAATCTCGGTTATAGATTGAGTACGAGTCGTCGCGACGCGTCGAACAATATTCCAAGAGCAAAGATGATGAATCTGAGAAGCATGTTTTTTTAAATTTATGATTTCTTTTTAATTAAATCAATAATTTAGAACTAGAAAACCAAATTTTGCAATAAGACTTTGTTTTAAACAAAAGTTCCTTTTATGTGGGGGGGAAAAAAGTAATGGTTTGCTGTGGAGTCGTCCAAACATGGTTCCAACTCCGACCACAACCCCACAGAAAAAAATTCTCGCAAATTTTCAACCAATTAAAGCATTAATCAAAAATAAAATCAGTTTTAATTAAAAATTTAATCAAGTCAATTAAATGTTTAATCAAGTGAATTAAACGTTTAATTAAGTGAACTAAACGTTTAATTGATACTATTAATTTGTTTACTGGGGCAAATTTAATTAGTTTTTTAATTAATATCACAAATTTTTTAAATGAAATCCATTTTTATTTTTTTCTGTGTGCTGACATTTTTTTAGCTCGACTCTTACTCCAACTCCGACTCCTACTCCAACTCTGACTCCTAATCATATATTGTTTTCTACTCTAACATTGATGCTAAATGTATGTATGTGAGACTTGTCCTTATTTGACTTTAAACTCTTTTTTTTAATGCCGTTTCTTTTAAACGGTTAAATACTCGCATAGCAAGAAAATTATTCTATAAAAATTTCGAATTTATATTTTAAATATTGCATCGACAATTTCAAATTCTTGAAAATTTTTTTTAAATTTGTTATGTCGAAAAATTTTGGAGTCGGAGACGGGAGTTTTTGTGAGTACATCGACTCCGATTTCGATACCCGTGACAGTGCGTGACAAAAAATGTTTGGGCCTTAAGAGGGAGAAAGATATAAAAAAATCGTTTCATTTGGGCCAGTCGTTTGGCTAAAAATTTACTTTGGAAAAAAAATTTTGTTTATTGGCAAACTTTTAGTATTAATAATCCTACCCTTTAATTATAAGGCTATGTCTTTAAAAACAAAATTATACAAGTTTTCGGTATTTTTCGCGTAAATACATCAAATAAAGGTATTTATAATACATCGGCCACCTAAGTATGAGGGTCACAAATTTATTTCAAAAAATGGTATTTAATGTTGGCTTAAGGCCTTAGAAATGTGAAAACAAAATATTAATGAGGTCAGTACACGTTTGTGTCTATAATTCTTTCCCTACTGAACCGATTATACTGCATTCCGTGTTGACACTAAAATTCTTCTTTCTTTTAAGTCGGCTGGAATTTAGCGTATTTTAAACAAACGGATAGACAGGCGGAAAGAAAGACGGAAATAGCTAAATCGACTTAAAATAAATTAAGGACCCAGAGTAAGTTCTCAAATAAAAATCTAGTGTTACATAAGAAACTACAAACCAAATATACCATCAATCACCAATTTTTTTTTAGGCATGTAAAAATCTAAAGCAATGAGTAGGAAGATGCTATTGAAGTATAATTTTTCTTTATCACTCGTGCCTATTTGACAATGACTTCAAATGACACCAGAATTAAGATTGTTACAATACTTTCTGCTACAATTTGTTTTATCAGAAAATAATGTGTGGTAAATTATACAATGTAACATAATTTTTTTATATGACCACCCACATTTTCATAAAAAGCATTTTTTTCACAAGATTGTTGCTCGTACATGTGTTTTTGTAATCAATAAAAAACTTAACTTGCAACGGGGCTGTATACACACTCCTATTTAATTTAAGCGTGTACTAAGTTAATGATCAGTATACTGGTACTACGGTTTCCAAATGTAAGTAAGATTCATTAGAGTTTTCGAGGGGTTCCGAAAGTTTTTTTTTGAAAAATGAGGAAACAAAATATAGCCGGCTTAGCGGACAGTATTTAAAGGGCTATCATATGTGATCATATGGACCTACCGCCACACAACAATTGTTACTCAGCTTAAGTTCATGTAAGAGTGAGTTTTTTCGCATAGAGCAGTGGTAGCAGGCGCGGATTCCTATTTCCCCCCCCCCCCCTAAATTATAAAAATATGTTTTGCTTATTTCGATAATACACTAATTTCCGAATGTACAAAATTTTTGGAAATCCCATCAAGTTTTTTTTTTTTGTTTTTTATAGAATCTCTAATCCAATTTTCAATAAGTATCCAAGTATTTATCCTAATAGTTATTTATTATACATTTCCAATGAAACATCAAGTGTAGTGTATTTAAATACATATTATTCTACATTCAATCCCAGCAAGTGCCATATATTTCCGAAAAATAAACGTTTGGGTTGAATATGCGAGCGGTTGAATTATTAATAAGCAATGTTTTTATTTGTATTATGATAATTATTTACTATATACATTTGAATATAACCGTTTTTCGTATCATATTTTCATAATAGTAGGATTTTAATTGGAATTTTATATGCATTGCCATTCTACCTTCACATACATACATATGAATATATGTATTGGTCTAGTAAAAGATCACCAAAGAAGAATTATATAAATATCAAATTTCAAGTGCATTAATAAGAAAACATCTTTGATATAAAAAAATACATAAAAATGAGTGAAACAATGGTGAGTCCGTTATTTTTTTTTTAATATAATGTACCTATATAAGTATATATCATTACCTTCAGTCGAAAAGGATGTAGTCCAATGTATATATTTTATAGGAAAGAGAAAAAATTTTCTAAGGGTTTAGTTCTGAATATATTTGAAGTCTGTAAATCCAGTTTTGCTTCATTGCCGACTCTTTATTGGCTTGCAAACCAACTAAAAATAATACATTTATGTTTTACATAGCTTTTTGTGACTTATCACCTTTTCTATTATATATTTTATACTTTTAATGTACATTTTAGTATGTCAATTTGCAAAAATTAAATATACTATAAAATTATTTTATTTATTTCAATGTTGACTATTAACAAATATTAACAAATTTTTTTTTAAATTTTCACATTGCGCTTTTTCTTTAGCATTTTTGGAATTACATCTTTAGTATTTGGATATACATATCGTTGCAAATCAAGAACTAGAAAAAAATATTTGTATTTTTTCTGCAAACGATGTATTTTTGTTAACTCTATTGAACTGCATCAAAAACTTAATTTTCAAAAATTGTGGCATTAGCACATTTACGGCTGAAGGTACAGCCAAAATTATTTTTGTCTTTCCATTGTTAAAAGCTTTAAAATTCCTTTCTAAATAAAAAGTATTTAAATAAAAAAATTAGCTGTAATCAACTTATACCAGAATAATTATATATGTATCTCTAGATTAAAACCCAAACAGTTCGACTTAAATTCATTATTTAATTTTAAAATTAGTGAAGCATATTCCTTCTTCCAAAATTTTTGGTCGGAAAATTGGTCAAACAATTTAGTATGATGTAGTCAAATAAATTGTTTCAAATAAAAAAAAAACATTAAAAATAAATAAAATTATTTTTATAGCCAAAACGTTATTTAAAAAGATTAATTTATTTTAATTTATATTGCACTGATCTTATATTCTATTTTACCTTATTGTTGAGTTTTTTTTTAATATAATATAAACATATCATTTTTAATAAACTTTTAAAAACAAATTTTTTACTTGTTTTGTACCATAAAAAATTACCCCCCCCCCCCCCCCCCCCTAAGGCTCAAGCTGGATCCGCGCCTGAGTGGTAGGCAAACACATACTAAGACATTTATGACTATGTACAGCAAAGAAACTAGAACTCGAGTAAACGTTGATAATTTCATATTTTTGGTTACAAACAGCGAAAGCAGGGAGAGAAAATATGTGAATGTGTCAGAGGCTAAAAGGCCTAACTCCACAAAATAAAAAGTAGAGTAAATTAGAGATGATTAAAAATTGATCTCCAAAATTTAAGATGCAAAGAGTAGTAATTAATATTACAGGAAAATATAATGGCCTCATTTTATTAATTATATTTTCTTATTGTTCGGCTGGTAGCTTCTGAAAAAATCTATTAAGATTCAAACCCTATACCGGTTTTTCGTATTTTTGAACGTAAAATATTTAAATAAAAAAAGAACAAAATAATTTTCAAAGAATTCACAACCTATAAGATAGTAATAAACCAAAATTGAGAAATTTTCGGAAAGTTGAGTTAGACCTTTGCGCTACTGACTCATCCATGTGTCGATGAAGCACAAACAGATTTGCAACGGCTAAACACCATAAAATAGGAATGTACCAACCTTAAAGGGTATCGATAGTTATGGAACTACAATACAACCACTAAACTATTTACTATGGTTTGGGTTTGTAGAAAATTATTTGTATTTAATATTTCTCGGCATAATTTTTATTAGATATTTTTTGCTATAAAATAATTTTGGAAGTAGACTCTTGGCGTCGTGTTCAATTTACTTTACTAGCAGAAATTTCCAACAATAGAAAATTAAAAATTTGCAAATTTTTTCTCCCAATTACTCAGAAAAATTAAAAAGTAAATGAATAATTTACCAGCAAAAAATAGCAAGTTAGGCTTATCGTATTTAGCTTTACGATACGAGATGATTTCTTCCAGAATCAATTGCATTTGCACAAGAATATTGTTCTTGAATTTAAGAAAAATAAATATTTTATATTATTGAGAATTTTTTAGTTAAAATAATAATTGTAAACAAAACAAGGTGGTTGAACAATTCTGGCTAGTAAAAATGTTACTATCAAAAATTTTCAAATTTGTACGCTCTTTTTTCAGTCTCTCGTTGCAAGTTTTTCCAGTTCGTGAACATTTATTAGCAAGGGTAACCGTAAATATGCAATATCCTGATTTTCCTTATCCGACCAATGGAGGCAGACACAATAAATTTATCCGTTTTAGACAATTTTGTGAAATTGGTCATTGATTTGTTAGTTCATATTTTGGATAATAACACTTTACGAAAGAGCATTTTTGAAGCATATTTTTAAGCTTTTAAAACAAATTTCACTTTTTTGATGCATATCTTGATACTTGTTAAATTTTTTTTATCCTTGCAATTGAGGAACAAGAAAAAAATGAACAGAATTTTGGTTAACCACATAACCATAGATGTGTAACACATAGAAATATTGGTTCTAGACTCACTTTTTAGAATAGCCGCTGACTCAGAATCACTGTCTAAATCAAACTGATAATGTCTGTCTATTCTGCAAGTTGTCTTTCCATGTAAATTTTGTGCGCAAAGTACAGGTAATTTCACATAGACCCCATACAAATTTCATTCCGGAATAATGATCATACCACCATGATTGTTTAAGTATTTACATTAAATTCGTCCCAACAATTTTTATTTTAAAATCAACTTACCAAATTTCCTATGTAACCAGCGAAATTCTAGTTTTCCCTCAACAATAAATTTCAATGTTTTTATCAAAAATAAAAATTGGGAATTTAGCACATCAAGGAGAAATCCTATTAATAATAAATTTCTTATTTATTTTGATATATTTGGCTGCAATAACTTTTAAAATAGTTCCTATGTTATGGCACAATTTTACAATGGTACTTTCAGAAATGACTGTGTGAGTGAATGATAATTTGCACATACGGGTAGCAATTTGAGTCTCATTCGCCAAAAATTATACACCCACCCCTTGTTAAGCAGCTGGTCTTATCTAACCTCCACTGCTTTTTTCATAATCCCAGCAGCTTTCAACAAATAGCAACAGCACCAAGGGATTCCTCCACTTTACCGCAGTGAAAATATCAGTCCTTAGCTGGACGTCCCCCTACCAGCGATTTTATGTTTTAACCACAGCCACCGTGTGCAGCCCGGTAGTAGCTCCTAGTCAACAAGGCTCTTCGTTAAACCCTTTTATGTGTTAATGCCTTGAAACAGACACTCCCCCATTGGACGATGAACAACTTACTGAAGAACAACCCTCTATCAAAAGCAAGGCTTCCGCAAAGACAATCATCCTGAAACACAGGAAGCATTTCTCGCAAGAGGCATACTAATGCATACCTTAGCAATAGTCAGAGCGGTGCTTGCACTCACCGGGGGCTACTGACACCCTTGGCACCGTCAGTTAAGTACTGAGGAACAACTTTGAACCCAATAAAGTCCATAGTAGCCCAAGTATCTCTGTCTTTTTAATGTTTGGAGATTCCGAAGAATGCCAGTATATTCGAACTTGAATAATAAACCAAGCCGTTTTCCCAAGGTGTATGGACTCCTCAATGTGAAGTTGTAGACCGATTCCCATCTTAGATAGTTAAAAGTGTACCCTACTTGTGACCCATGAGGGATCATGCACTCACCAAAGTTAATTGTGTTATGAGGTTCAGATTCATATAAGCCAAATAATATCTAAAAGCATACATCTTAGTGAGATTTTTTCGTCTTTAAGAATTTTTAAAGGCGTGGTTTAAATAGGACCTATGGTAAATTGTGCACCTACCAGCACAATATTTTTGACATTGTGTGTCAATACCAACACAAGAAAGTTATGGCACTAGAAGCTATTCTCTCGGATGGTATTTGTATGGAATAATATAATAATCAATAATTTGTTAGAATAATTTAGAATGCAAAAATTTGTTCTTAACAAATTTAATCTGAATACCAATATAATTAGATGGCTTAAGGGCACAAAGACTCTATTCCGGAAAGAAGGTTGTGTGGGGTTAGTGAATTCATGGACCTATTGTCACCGTTCAATATGCTCTGTCCTTTTGGCAACTAAAACACAGATACAAACTTTCATCACATGACCTCAAAATTGCGACCTGTAATTTGCGCACAAGCTTTTCATGGACAGCCAGCCAGCCGAAAGGACGGACATCGTTAGATCGATTCAAAAAGTGATACTGAGTCAACCCGTATAATAAAAAGTGGGTCTAGGACCAATATTTTTTATTGTTACACACATCAGCATAAACGCCTTATACCCTCTCCTTTATGGTGGTGTGGCATAAAATAACAAACATCGTAAGATGAACACAGCGATCCTGAGTAGTTCGGCACTCTGGAAGATGGAAGGACAATTTTTAGAGTTGTTTGTTTTGAAATTAACGCTGACATATAAAATGTATAAACGCTAGGTCCTTCTTTTGATTTGGACTAGTTATTTTAACATATATGGTTGATGAATATCATTATAATGAAAGATTTCCAAACTTATCCATTATTTTCTTCTACCCACCGTGCAAAAATGCTCCTAAAAAAAGGGTTTTAACTATTGAGCTAAATTGAATGATAAAAAAATATTTTTGCACCTTTTAATGTTTACATCGCTAGAAAACTTTATTTCTATTTCGTATAACATTTTCGTAATAAAGAACAACTTCAACATATTCGTATAATTCTTGATTAGGCGTTGCTTTTGTGAGAGAAATAAATAAATAAATTTAAGTTTTTTGACCATAAACTTTTATTTTAACTGCACTCACATAAATTCTCCAGGAAAATGTTTAACTTCAAAATTTATTTGATTGGAAATGCACACCTTTTACATTCGAAATGTAGTAAATGTAAAGCGTAGGTATGCAAATGAATTTATGCTGGTTGAAATCTAATACGAATATGGCTTCTTACATGTGTAGTTTAACTGAATTTGTAACGATGTCATTTTGTCAATCTCATGTTACACTTAATGTGAAAAACTTAAACGGCCATAATTCAAAAAATGCAATTAACTAACTTTTTATCACTTCAACGATTTCAGGAATAGAAACGACGAAATAAATAAAAAAGACTTTAATGAACATAAATTAAAGAAAAAGACACTCAACACTTGTCCGGCCGGCATCATGTCAGATGCTTAGATGCAACAATAATTGAGTTAAAGTTAACGGATATTTAAATAAGTCATTAAATTTAAATATAAGAAAAAACATTACTTTACCATTTTTTTGATAAAGTATTTCCATGTCAAGATTGAAATGGAAATTTTAGAAGACAGCAATTTTTTTTATTTTTTTTTTTTTTTTTTTTGTTAACAAAGAAAATAAAATAACTAATTTCAATTTTCTACTTAAAAGTTTAAGGTTAGTACAGTGAGTAGAAAAAGTAGACGGTCACGCGGTTTTTATTTCAAGTGTAAGAAAAAGCAAATTATAGTATTAACGTTATTAAAAGGCCATTTACAACGATTCTATGTAGTTGGAATAATAAGATCTTTGCCTGCAATTTAAAAAATCTTTGCGTTCAATTATCTCATACACTGTAAATATCTATTAGCAACACAGGCCACTAAAATTTAATTTTACAACTCATAAGACTAATGCGATGATTACGATTACGGCAATTCTGAAGACAAAGACAGCGAAGATGATGACGTTCATCATATGTTTAATCATGATGGGAATGAGAATTATGATGGTCGAGGTACTGGGATTTAATCGTACAAATGTACACACGTTCGTCTGTTTGTTTTAGCCAGTTCTGTGGTGTTACCTCAACTAATTGTAAAACAACTAAACAACATGATGTTTTTTTACTACCGAAACATTAAAAATGTATGATGGATATAAACCTAAATACAAACATAAATATCTACAAATGTTCGTACATGTGTTTCTTCTAATATATTTATAACAAGTATAAACTTGCTTATAAATGTCGGGACATGTTGATGTTGAATCGAGTAGTGCATACGAGTATTTAGATTTTGTTAAAAACCTACTAAAAGAAGTCATCATAAAAGTAAAGAAGGCGGTAACACATTTCCATTGACCCGCATACTAAAGTTCATTTAAGACTTACAAGTATGTTGGTTTGCATGAGGGTATATTAAGTTTGTCATTTCGTCTGTAGCGAAGCGAAATATTCATTTAATATATCATAAATTATATACATTCGGAGTTTTTGAGTAATTCCAGTTCCCATGCTCTGTAACTCCCGCGTCGAAAATCTTTTCGATTGAAATCTGAGAAATGGAACAAAAATGCCATAAATTTAAACAAACAACCCTTTTTTCTGTTTCACTTAACTGTGTCTGTAGCATTTTTGGCGAGTACTTACTGTCACGTAGGAAAATTACTCGCCGATTTACAGAAATAGTGTCTGTAAAATTTTTGTGAGAAAGTTCCCGCTTTGAATTGTCAAATATACTCTATAAAAAAAACGGATTGAGAAAAACTGAATAATAACACGGAAGAGGTAAGTATTTTGTTACTGGCTGATTTGTTCAGTGTTTAATTATTTTGATTTTAATATTGTTACGAAAATAACTTTAGTTAAGAATTAGTTTAATTTATTAGTTATCCTGTACTTATTAGTAATTTTGTATTTGTTAGTTAATTTTTTATTTTAACTTGTTATTGTATAAGTTATGCATATTTCTAGTGTAAAATTTACTATACAGCATTTTCTAGTACAAATGTAATGTTAAAATTGTTACGCATAATTTTACTTCAACCCCACTGTAGTTTACTCGAAATTTCTAAGAATAGTTAGATCAATTATTACGCCTTAAGGTATACTTTAGTCTTCTGATCTATAATAGTTAAACAACAAAATCAAATATTAGCTTTTAAATCTGGATAATAATTAACCTGGAACGTTCCGGAAATAGTTCGAATCTTGCGATAGAGTATAAATACCACACCCAGATAGCATTGCGAAGTGAGTATTAGAACAAACACTAAAGTGAGCAGATTACAAATAGAGATCGCAATTGTAAATAGTTTAAGCCATAAATAAAGTTTGTAAACTGAAAGTGAAAGTGTTTAAAATGTGTTGTGTTTATTTTATTTTATTAAAGTTGCAATTTAAAGAACTCCAAAAGTTTATTATAAAGGAAATAAACCAAAACGTTATTGAAATGGCAGTAAAATAACAATATATTTTTAAAAATAAACGGATGTTTTCAAAGCTAATTTGTAAACAACCCACATTAAAGTCGCACTTTACATTATTTGGTACAGCCGACGGCTGAATTTTCTCCGCCGTCGTCGAAAATGTTTCATTAAATAAATTTTTGTCGCCATCACCGAAATGTGTGATTTGGCTTCTCAACGTCTACAATTACACATCGACTTCGAGTGGAATATTATGACATTTATAGCAAATATTTTTTTCTCACTTTTCGGAAAACGATGACATATATTGTTTCACATCTTTTCGATGCGAGAATTTCTCACCAAAGTTACAGAACATGGGTACATGTTGATTTAGTCACGAGAGTTTGCTTTTACATGGTTATATGACTTGAAATCACGCTTTCTATTTCTGAGATCTGATATGTGTATTATAATGCTTACTCCCGAAAAACACTTCGATACACCTAACAATTTGGTACACAATAGTTTTGTATGACTAAAAATTTTGTGAAAATTAGATCGTTTTTTATCACAGATCCAAGCACTTTAAATTATAATTCTATGTAGAGGGTTTCATAGCCCGTTGCATTTGGTACTGCCGAATATAGCATACTTTACATACTTGCTTAAAGATAGTTTTTCCCTCTTGTTTATTTTTGTTTTGTTATTGAGGAAGACAATTTAGCGATTTTTTAACTGAGACAGCGATTAAGTAGATTTCATTGGCTCTCACTTTAAAGAAGTAAATAAAATTTACATAAAAGTTCTTATTTTTTTAGAAGGCTTTTTAAAAAAGTGTACTTCTTTTTATCAAGCCCATATAAAAAAGTACTTCAGGAATTCCAGAGTGCCACATTAAACCTAGAATGCATAACCGGGTAGAAGTGTGACCTTCAGCTAGTTTAATCTTTATTAGCTGCGAAACCGATACTAGTAGAGTATTGAATTATGGGAACTTAAGTATTTTTATGTTATTTTCTTGTCCATTTATCAGATTCGGCTTAGTGGTTCCATAGCTATAAGTTTCCAAAGATGATACCTACGCAAACACATAACCGGGATATACGTGTACCCATTATTTTTTAAATGAAAAAATAGGCAAATAAGAGGCTGTTATAAGATTTTCTTTTAATAAATATTTTATATTATTCAATACATTTTTCAAAATTTTGTAATTTAAGGATTTAATAATGGGATACACTTGCACCCTGGTCAAGTGCTTGCGTTATGTTTGCTTACTCTTTGTATGTATATTAATTTATAGTGATTGGCATAATTTTTTATTGTAATAATTAAAAACAAATTAAAGTTGTATTAAATAAAATAAATTATTCAATTTATTTGTTTAAATTTTTATTTAACGTGTTTTAAATCATATATTTTTGCTGTAAGGCTAAAAATAATTTTAAAAAATGATAATGTGGTACACGTATACCCAGGTTATGGGTTTGCGTGGTATTTTTTATGTTCTTTGTTTTAAGGTTAGATAATACAAATGGTACGTTTAAATTGAGAGAAGATAAAGTGACTATAGCTCGTGTAATTTTTATGGATCATATATCAAGGCGAATTTTTTGCGATTGCAATATCTATTTTTTTTTTTTTTTTTTTTTTTGTGAAGATATTTATTTACAATCTATTGTACAATATTTAGTAAATTTGATCACGTAAATTAACTTAACATAAGTTATTAAGCTTCAGTAAGCTTAATAAACTAATACTAAAAATTTTGTGTTCATAATTTTATCATTAGTGAGGGTTGTTTTTACAATATTTTTAATATTAAGTTTAAACTACATTCTTAATTTTTATTTCCTGAATGGTAGGTCTAAAACATGAAGTCGTTTTAGCCTCCTAACTTCCTCCGTTTCGTCTAGTAAAGATATTGCTAATATATTATTGTGCTTACTAAGTCTGTCTAAATATCGGGTGCTAAATTTATTTATTTCATCCTTAATAAATGGAACATTGAGATCTCTATGAATTTGTCTGTTTGTCATATACCATGTAGCATTTGCAATAACACGTAGCGTTTTTGACTGATAACGTTGCAATATTTCCACATTGGAGTTGCTTGTTGTGCCCCACAACTGAAGGCCATACATATGTCCATACCGGTTTTAAGATACATTTGTAAAGAATTACTTTGTTTTCCATGCTTAACTGGGATTTAGATCCTAATAACCACCACATTTGTTTTGTTTTTATGTTTAGATGCTCTCTTTTTGCAGATATATGTTTTTTCCATGTCAGACGTTGATCAAGGTGCATGCCTAAGTATTTAACTGATTGAGCTTTAGGTATTTGAGAACCGTTGATGTACAATGATGGGCATTCTTCTTTCCTTAAACTAAAAGTGACGTGTTTTGATTTTTCAGTATTAATGCATATCTTCCATTTTGTTAACCATTGTTGCAATTCATTAAAACAGTCTTGCACTAAGTTAGATGCTTCATTAGGTGATGTAGATGATGCTAGTATAGCAGTATCATCTGCATATGTGGCTATTGTGGTATCACTAGTTACTGGAATGTCAGATGTGTATATGGTGTATAAAACAGGACCCAATACACTTCCTTGTGGGACTCCTGCGTTGATCTCACATATTTTTGATTTATCATCGCGTACTTTTACATAAAACTTTCGGTTTTTCAAATATGATTTAAGGAGAAGATTAAATGGTGTTGGTAAAACTTTTTTTAATTTATATAAAAGACCTATATACCATACCTTGTCGAAGGCCTGTTTGACATCTAAAAATACTGCAGAACAGTATAATTTTCTTTCTAATGTGTCTGTTATTACATTCACTAGTCGATGACATTGCTCCGGCGTTCCGTGCTTATGACGAAAGCCAAATTAATGCTCTGGGATTATACTTTAATTTTCAATAATGGGTAACATTCTACTACAAAACAATCTTTCAAAAATTTTTGAACATGTTGGTAATAAACTAATTGGTCTATAAGATGATATAATGTGTTCAGGCTCATTAGGCTTAGGTATCATTATTATTTCAGAATGTTTCCATTGAGATGGAAAATGTGACAGTCTTAATATTGAGTTATATATTAACTTGACAGCCAAAAATATTTTGTCAATTATGTATTACGCTTTTTTTGCGCAAAATCTTAATTCATATAAAAGTAGTTTTTGTTTAACTAATATTCACCCCTCATTTGAAAGTCGACGGCACCGGAACAATAAATGTATTATCTGTGTCGCTATTGACAAAAATCGATTACTATTGTCAGTCACTTGATATTTTCTAAGGCCATTTTATGCCGACGTCGAGTAGAATTGTCTCTGCTTTAGTCGACAGGCAATTTTGCGACGGCTCAAAGGAAAGTTAATGAAATTTTAAGTATAATGTTAACATATTTATTAAATACGTTAAAATCAAAAAATGCAAATTTAAAAGAAGTTATGGGCACACATTTTATTATTAAATTAAACGCGAAAATTCGGAAAAGTTTGCTAAAACAGCGACAATTCGCGAAAATTTTTAGTTAGTATTTCAAACAAGGCGTAAAATTAAATTAAAGTTCTTAAAACTATAAGGAATGTCAAACATTTGGTAAAAATTGCAAAATTAGCAGAAATTGGCAAAAATTTGCTAACAACGGCATGATTGCAAAGTCTTATATTTATTTATTAATAATCGTTAAAGCTATAAAGAATCAGAAAACTTACAGTAAAAAATAGCTCTTATCGCGAACATGGCAAAAATTCAGGAAAAATTCAAAATCGGAAACAAGCTCAGAAATTAATTTGAAATCACTAAATCAGATAAAAACAAAATGTCGGAAAATAGCATAAATAGCGTTAAAAAATTATCTTCAATGATGTAGAACCAAAATAATAGAAAAATAATTGGAGATGGGATTTTTTTTTGTCAGATTTTCTATAACTAGTCGACGTCGTCACAACTTTCTTATAAAATACCCAATTAATGTCGAAGTGATGTTGTCGTCGTCTTGATGTGACAACAACTAAAAAGTAATGTCGACAACGACTTACATAAAAGAGGAGATTAGATTTTGATACTTCTACCACATTAACTTACATAATAAAGGGTGATCCAACCATAATGCACGATGTTAATTGTGAGTCATTCCTTAATGTCAAGTTTTCTGCCCAACTAAATTTGACACTTCTTTGTTTCAGTGTTTGACAAATCCAACCATGGAGAGGTACACAATTGAGGAGCGCGTTAAGTTTGTTGAAGCCTTTTACGAAAATGGGCGTTCAAATTAAAATGCATTTCCTGCACTTCGTGATTTTTTTGGTCTGCATAATCGACCAAATGTGTCCACAATCGGAAGAATTGTGAGCAAATATCAGAAAACCGGGTCTATAGGAAATGTGAAAACACTGCTTGGTGCGGGTTATGGGCTGGAGGCGTCATCGGGCCGAACTTCTGCGGAAATGAGGCGGCCAGGCAGTTACCGTGAAGTTATCGCAATATGACATTGGACTTCTTTTGAAATCGAGGAGAAATTGAGGATATGGACCTGGCCGATATGTGGTTCCAACAGCATGGTGCCACTTGCCACACAGGCAAAGAAACAATGGCTATTTTGTGCCAGAAATTCAATTGCCGAATTATCTCACGTCGTGGCGATATTAATTGGCCGCCACAATCATGTGATTTGACAACGTTGGACTTCTTTTTTTGGGAATATTTAAAAGAAAAAGTCTACGTCAATCAGCCAAGAACAACTTAAGAGATTAAGAATGAGATAATTCTGTACATTAACGACATTGAAACTCAATTATGTATAAGATTTATTGAAAATATGGACCAGGGATAGAAGTAGGCCACCAAAGCCGTGGCGACCATTTGACCCATATTTTATTTCAGACATAATTGTCATAGATCCTTCTATCATAATAAAAATATCAAAGTTGTTTTTGGGAATACAATTATTTATTAAAAGATTTTGTTTGTTGTGCTTAATTACCTTTTTTAATAATTAATAATTAATACTGAAATTTATTGTTGGAGGATAAGCTGTGTTTTGAGTGTATGTAGGTAATTCTCATTCCCTCTGTAGTCTTGTGTGCTGATAGCTTTGGCTTTTCTAATATTATTTAGGAGAACGTTTCTGATTATCTGGCCTAAGCAACCACTAAAATGCGCATAGGAACAGCTTATCATGCAACAATAAATTTCAGTATTTTTTATCAATTATTAAAAAAGGGAATTAAGCACAACAAACGAAAACTTTTTGTTTTATTTACAATTAAGGTCGTGCGTTATATTAACTCTTTTGAAATCGAGAAAATTATTTATATAAATGGTTTACTGTTGCCCTGCCCTTTAAGTTTTTTCATGGGTTTTTTTGCTTACAGAAAATTTATAAGTGCTAAATTCTTATTACTTATTTGGTAATTATGTTAGACTTCAGACCAAAAAAATGGACAACATTTTATAAGCAGATCTGGCATACGTTTTTTTCCTATGCTAATCCCGCGAAGCTCTACGCTTTTCTGCAGGAGACCAGAGTCCGGCGGGAATCGAACCCGCAACAGCGGCACTCATAGACTAGCTCACTACCAGCTAGTCTACCGGGGCGAAAGTATTTCAAGACAAATTTTACTCAAAAGCAAAAGCCTGGGTCAATTGCTTATCACGGTATAGAAAATGTTCCTAAAATTGTTTGACGTATACGAGAGTTGTTTGTGCTAAATGTGAAATTAACACAGCATGCACGAGTAACCAAGTGCTGGTGCCAGTAGTTTGTTTGTTTATGGGTATGGTTCAATTAGCTCAGTTAAGCAACGATGTCAAAAAGTAATCACCAGGGAACTATGCATTAAAAAAACATTATTTGTTCAAACAAAATTTTTTTCAACAATTTGTTATTGGGGAATTGCACCAAAAACTTTTTAATCCAATTTTTGTCACTATATTCCATAAAAAACACGAATTTTCTTTGAGGTCTATTTTAAAAACATAATTGGCCAAATTAATGCAGTACAAAACTTTTAAATAAATAAATATTAAATCAAAATGTTTGTATGGTATTTGTATCGAGCACGATTTAACATCACTGATTTGTGCCAATATGCAGGAGTAGTATATGCCCTGCTTTACATATATGGGAGCTGCAGCCTATTATTATAAACCGACGAGCTCGAAATTGTGTGACAAAATGTTGGCTTACATACAAATTTTAAGTGTCAACATTTATCCTGACGCGAATATCTTTTGGAGAATTATAGCAGCAAAAATGATTTCGTATGTCTGCGTGTTATAACGACTCAACAGATTTTGATAAAGCAATTTATACCATTAAAAATATTAAAAAAAATAACTTATCACCAAAATTGCCGCAATCTGCGTTGGAAGAACCCACACATGATTGTTAAAAAAGGAAGGCACCCGCGAGGTGTGGATTTTGAGATGGGGTCATAATGTAACTTTTAATTTATTGAAAATCATACTTGTCAAGCAGTGATTGTTAATAGTGATATGCTTACATTATTCTTTCTGCCAAGACTGAATCATATTGAGTTGACAAATGTTTGATTTGGATGTCATGCCATAAAGTTCGCGAAATAGTTATATTACCGAATGAGACATTTTTAGTCTTAAGCTTCCTAAAGTCGGTGGTCAGATCTAACAATATTGTTAGTAAAATATGCTAAAAATGTCTTACAAGCATGTGAACTTGCAATTTTTGTTTGACAACGTTGTCAGAAAAAGCATTATCAGTCCATTGTAAGACAACAATATTGTTAGATATCTGACAATCGTGGAATACTCTCCGTTGCCATTGGGAGATCACTGTCATACGTTGGAAGCTTATTTTTTTATTGTCAGATGTGCGAAGTTTATGCATCTGACAATCGTAACAATGTCAGAGACTATTTTCTATTGGCAACGCTGCGAATACATACGTATCAGGGATGGAAAATGGGGTTTCGGATTTTGTACCAACTTCAGTAATAAAAAGTAGTTTTGATACTATGACGTTACCAATTTTATATTTCCTGGCTTACCTGTTGATATATGTATTTAGAACAAAGACGTTTTTTTATTTACGAAAATTTTTTGTAAGGACAGTCACCAATGTATCAAAAGAAATGTACAACTGCACCATAGTTTCTATCCCTGATATGCATGAGTAAAAAGAAATAACAAAAAAGTTTAATTTGGAAAATTTTAATTAATTGTAATATATTATATTACTGTGAATGAAATAAATAAATAAATAAATAATAAACATCAAAGAAAACATTTAAAACAACTTAAAAAAGTTCAAATTATTGCTATTGCTCTTTTCCTTCAATGACAATATTTCCACTGTTCCAATTTATAAAAATACACGCCATTTTCATTTCCATAAAATGTCTAAATATAGATCTGGCAGTTCTTGCCATGCAATTATCTAACAACCGTGTGAACTGACAATTTTTGTTGACAGATGAATTTATTGTCGGCAAGTTATCTGCCAATGAAATTGTATGTCTTTCTTAGCCTCCTTTCAGACTCGCAAGCTAGTTACGCAAGTAACTTGCCGACTGCAACCAAGTCTGTAATCATTTTTTTCTCTTACCGCGACCTTACCCCTGACATCTACAAATCAAGAGTGGCACAAGAGACTTTTAGACCTTTCTTTATTGTAAGATCTGACCACCGTCTATACGAAGCTTTATACAGACTCGTTTCAGTGAATGAAATTGACCCCCACAAAGCAGTAGATTGAATAACAGTAGATTTCTTTTAATTGGGCTATTTGAAAACCAAAGTCTATGCCAATAATTCTACAGTACCCCCTTATAAAATAAACTGCCTTTATTAGCAAATATGGTACGACTGTAAAAATAACCTTTTAAAAAGTTGGCGATTTTTTCAAATTCGAAGTTTTGCAACCACTGCTAACAATTTTTTGCTCATTTAAATTTTCCCATTATAGCTGGAAGTTATAAAATAATTTTACCTGTTGCCATGTCTTCACTTTATTACATCCCCAGCCTGCTCATAACACAACATAGACACAGATTAGAAATTAATTCTACATGTGTTAGAATATTGTTGTCAGTTTGCCAAAGTACCAACAATATTCCAGCTGAGTGAGTGGCCTTCTCCACAACGCAACACACCATTCGACTTAACTCCATGGACATGTTCAGATAGAACCAGAATATAAGACGTAAGTAGAGAAGTCTATCATTGTAACATCTTGCATCTCTAGTCTTATATGTGTGTTTCATTGTTCTGTGTGATATTATGACGACAATGATGTGCCTGATGATAACGTGCGTTGTGTGTTGCAAGGTTTCGCGTTAAAATGTTGATCATAAAGTTGTGTTTAACGATCAACAAACGCTAGAACCATGTATAATAAAAAAAAAAATAACAACAGCAATAGCAACTTTAACAACCGTCATATTATGCAACATAAAAATTATGACAAGTTGTTACATGTTGTTGCACACAACATGCCTGTTTCCTTTTTTAGTTGCATAAAAACTAAATGTTTATATTGTATTTGTTTAAATTTGCATTAAAATTTATTTAATGATTTCTTAAGCAAACTCCGAACAAAGTATTTTTGCTGTATATTAATTCTTTATACTTGGCCACATTGACTCTTGCAAATTACAAAATTAAATTATGGTCATTGGAGAATCGTTCGGATGATAAAAAAAATATTTCCTTTTTTAGAATTGCAAAAGTAGAGATAATAATCCTGCTGGAAAAGTTATTAATTTAAAGTGTATGATAATTTTTTTAAGAGCTTTTACTAAACTTGTTATAAAATATAGTTTTAGAAAATTGTATACTCATTTACTTTTTAACTTTGATTTTTTTTAAATGATTTGAGAAACGAAGAAGTGAAACAAAAAGTAAATATATTTTCTTTTCATTAACGAACTACTCCATTTAGACTTTGTCATAAGTGAAAAACTTCTGTTTGTCAAAATGAATTTCTAAGTACATGATAAAGTTAATGTAATGCACACATCGCAATGTCAACAACCACAAAAGAACGAACAAACAACATACAACAAGTAGTAAAAGCCGTGTTTGTTCGTGATTCTACTGCTACTGTTGCTGCTGATGTTGATTTGATGACGATGATGACAGCAACACATGCAACAAACAAAAAAAAAAAAAAATTGAAAGAAAAGGAAAGAATTACACAACTGAATGACAGCATCATTAA
This sequence comes from Pollenia amentaria, assembly GCA_943735925.1. Classification (NCBI taxonomy): domain Eukaryota; kingdom Metazoa; phylum Arthropoda; class Insecta; order Diptera; family Polleniidae; genus Pollenia; species Pollenia amentaria. Next base: position 175,496,351 of record OX031007.1, on the reverse strand, counting down.
CATTAGCAACATTATGAGGAACTTATGGTACTACTGGTTGTACGTAAAAACATGAAAATTAGTAAAAAAAAAAAAAACTATTTATACATATCGCACTTGTTTAACAATACTGTATTAACTCAAAATTTTAATATTTTCAGTAAAAGCAAAACAATTTCTGATTTAACATTGAAGGCATATGAAAAAGAATTCTAAAACCAATTGTTTCATTACCAAAAAGTAGACAAAATAGCACCATATTTTTACAGCGGGTGGATGTGAATACAATGTATCGATTTTTTTCAAAAAGTGAAAAAATAAAAATTTCGAGTTAATACACTATTGTTGAACGGGTGCGTATGTAAGGATGAATGTATGTTTGAACATTCATTCATGTAAATGAATGCAACTTTAAAGCAAAAAGGCTTACTAAAACTTTCGCTTACATACTACATATTGAAGTTAGGAAGATAATCATTGTTTGTCGAAATCAAATTTAAGAAACGAAATTAAATTGAAAAAAAAAATAGTAAGTGATGGTTCACGCTCTTAAAGTTTTAGACGTCAATTCTTGAGTTTTTGGGAGAGAGGGTGAAAATTACATTATTTCTTACATCTTTCTCCTAAACGCTCAACACTAGCCAGAAGTGGGGAAAAGGAATATAAGTTTCTATTAAACAAAATTTAGTAAATTTTAAAACTTTCTATAAGTGTTGCTTGAAGTAGTAAAAATTACTACATTAAACTTTCTCTTTTCAAAACGGCTAGAATAATCAGTTTTAGTTTTCTCAATTCTTCAACACAGAAATATCTACGTATTATTTAAGTTAGTTTAATAATGCAGCTAATACCAAAAAAACTTGGCAAATAAAACGTAGTATTGGCATTAATAATACAAATAACAGTGCATCTGATGTTGATGTTAACATACTCAATCAATTAGTCATTAACATAACTACACTCAAAAAAAAATGCGTCTTCATATTGATGATGCCCTAACATCAGAATTGTGGCATCAATATTATTACAAATGGCATCAATAAGGCAAAAAGTGACATCAATCCAATGACGAACGTCATCATGAAATTTTGTCATATTTTATGCGTCATCGATGCTATGACTACAGTGACATCAATTCGATGGCACATTTTGTGTACACTGATAGAAAAGGCGTCATAACGCTGATGTATTTTGACATCAGTACAGACAAACTGTCATCAGTGCGAATACAAACTGTCATTAGTGCGATTAAATAATATATCACGTCATCAGTGCGATGACAAACTGTCATCAGTGCGATGACAAACTGTCGTCAGTGCGTTGACATTATATTGTCATCATAATTGACATCAGTGCGATGACAAATCGTGATCAGTTCCATGAAAAATTGTCATCAGTGCGATGACATTATAAATCATGTCATAATATATTATATACATAATTTTCATTCTTAAAAAGTAAAATTAGAAGCAAAAATTTCCATATTCTATTTTTTCAAATTATTTATTTATAAACATCAAATTATTTAAGTAGAACTATTTCGAAAACCATATCGGGCATGTTGCTGGTGTCTTATAATTGTGAGTTATTCTGCTACCAAGGGCGGAATACAATAAAAGTGAAACAAATATGTGTAACGGGTAAGTAAATGAGGATATTCTCTCAACTTGACTTAAGGTCAATTATAATGACTAAATTTGGTGACAGTTTGTCATAGTACTGATGACATGCTTTATAAAACCGACTACAATTCGTCATTGCTGTGATGCCAATATGTCATCCCATTGATGATATAATTTAAATTTTTTACCCTGATGGCAATTTGGCGAAGTGATGTTAAGGCTGACATTGCAATGATGTAAAGTGTGATGGGGTCAAAAACGAAGACACTTGTCATAGTACTGATTTCAAAATACATCAGCGTTATGACGCCTTTTCTATCAGTGTATGCCCTCAGCTGATTCAGCTTTTTATGACAATCTGCAACCACTGAATACGTCTGCTTGAGAGTTTAATTTTCAATGTTTTACACCCTTGGATGTTGCTGAAGGATTTGGAGAGGTGAAATTTAACCCTGTTGGGTTGGACAACATAAATCCTAGGTTTATTAAAGATATACCCGTAATTTCTACAAATAGATATCTGTGCATAGATATCTATTATGTAAAGAGTTTTTCATATTTTTCACACTTATTGCTAAACTGGTTAAACAGTAGTGTATTTTACACCATCGATTTTTGACAGTTAATTCAAAAAATTAATAAAAATACAAATGTTGCCATATTTTCAAGAAAACTTAAGGGAAAAAACACGTAGGCAAAATTAACGTTGAAATTACCAAAATAGTTTTACCGGATAGGTAAAGATAACTGGTAGGTACGAACACAACCAGAAATATCTTTGTAGAAATTTTTCTTCTCTGAATAAAACAATATATAATACAATATATAACACATTTTATACAATTATTTAATAAATTTAATATTTTTTATAAAAAGAAAAGAAAAAGACCTCAAGCTTAAATAAGAGGATTAATTAAAATTTTTAAAGGTCGAATAAGAATCAATTTATTATTTTATACAATTATCAACACAAACATTTTCCCAAATGAATGGAAAATAGCCAAAATCATTCCAGTGCCTAAGACATATAAAGAATATCGCCCAATTTCAATTCGTATCTTTCCAAAGTTTTTAACATTTAAAACTGAAAGAAGTATTTAAATATTAGAACTCAAACAATTTATTGACAAAACTCCAATCGAGCTTTAGACCTATGCACAGTTGTATAACTGGTCTTAGTGATGTTGTTAAGGAAATAAGGGGTCATTTGGAAAATGGAGGTATATCACTTTTACTCTTACTGGGCCATTTTAAAGCTTTTGATACTGTTGACCATGATATACTTTACCTAAAATGCTTAATATTTCATCATTAGATGTGAAATTGATGCATACGTATTTAACTGATAGGTAGCAATGCGAATAAAATTAAGGATTATTTCGAAACCCTTGTGAGTCATCAGAGGTGTCCCTCAAGGTTCAATACTTGGACCACTATTATTTTCAATATATTCCAATGATATTCCAAATCAAATTAAATACTTAAGTGTTTAAATGTATTCGGATGATATTCAAATGTACCTTAAAAGTTCTAAGTATTGCATTAACTTCAAAGTAAATGAACTCAATAACGATCTAAACAAAAATTTTTTTTGGGCATCGGCTAAAGGAATACGCCTTAACCCTAAAAAATCAAAGTGTATTATTATCAGCAAAAAATCTGTTAAAATTTCTGTTGAAATTAACGTTATTTTGGGAGATGCTAAAATTGAAGTAGTAAACTCGGTCAGAAATCTTGGAGTTGTCTTTAACCAGGCATGTGGTAGAGTGTACAATATGCTGCGGAATTTGTGAGCTGTGCAATATTCCACACCACCACACGTCAGACAGTGTCTGGCAAAAACTTATCTTCTTCCTACTCCTTTTTACGCATCAAAAATATTTTCTAAGATGTAACTTAAAAGACTTTATGAGGCTTAAAACGACATTTCATAACGTTGTACGCAGTGTAAACAGTCAAAAAAACTTTTATCACGTATCTCAATACTACTGTCGTGTGATCAACGAAGACTATCTAAAATTAAAAAAACTTTAGTTCTTACACAAAATTATAACGACAACGCAGCCAAAACATCTATTCGACCGTCTACAGTTCATGAGGTCTTCGAGAGTTTACAGCCTACTCCAACTTCGACATCGTGATGCAGCGTCTGAGAAAAATTTTTATATATATTTAATTCTTCTCTGGAACCAACTTCCTGTATCTTTACGAAATTCAACCAACGCAACTAAAATTATTTCAATAAAATCTGTAGCACCCGAAATAATTAACTTAATTTTAAAATTTTAATATTTCTGTCATTTTAATTAAGTTTTCTGTTAATTGTAATTATTGATCTATTTATCTTTAATTATTACTACATTTGCTGATTAATTTTAAATATTAGCAAATGTACATATGTTAAAACTAACTTTTCTGATATATTACTTTAATTATGTATTAGAAAATCATTAAATAAATAAATTATAATTCTGTGGTCAAAAGCGATAACCGCCTAAGTCGACTTAAGAAACAGTTGAGTTAATATTGATTTCTGAAATAAACACAACTTTCGTTATACTAGTTTTATCTTAGCATTGTATTGATAATAATCTTTGATTCTGAGTTTTTTTTTCCAATGCAAATATTTTTTTCAGAAACGCAAGCATAAATATAAATTGCCTTTTCTCAAAAACTATTTCTACTTTTTTCCAATGCAAATAAATAAGCATAAATATAAAGTGCCTTTTTTCAAAAACTATTCCGACTTAGGCGGTTATTGCTTGTGACCACAGAATTAATGGCTGCCCATAAATCCGCTCGTACGATTTTAACTAAATGTTTAAATATGTTCCTTTGGGCCCGTAGAAGTTGCTTGGAGTAAAAAATTTATCTCTTCACACTCCTGTGATAAGTGTATATTTCTTAATAAATTTAAATTTGCTTATGTCATTTTGAGTAAATATAATTTCTTAAACATTAATATGTACATTTCACGGTTTGAATTTCATGAAGTTTCAGTGATTTGCATTGCGCCGTTGAAAACAACCCGACTAATAACTACGTTATTAGTCTGAAGGTTGCGTTCAAAAAGTAGAAATTAAACTTAAAATTATATCGCTTAGTAGACATATTATAAAAAGTGGACTAAGAATTTGTGGAGACGATAAAATCACGGTCCGTACAAATTTTTACTCAGCTGAAGCCGAATATTTCTGGACTTTGGCAAACTAATGGATCAGTCACTTTATTCCATGGTAATATAGTAAGTCACATCTTCTTAGAAAAAGTTAACTAAGGGCACTTACTGGCATATTTACTGGGCACTGTGGTCTCATACACCATTAGCTTGTATAAGGTTATGTCAATAATGCTGATTCTGTGAGTTCCAACCCAAATTTATGCTCTCATCTAGCGGAATAATTAGCTTCTTACGTATACTACTTCAAATTGTCTCAGAGTATATATTTAATTGAAAAACTACCCATACGTCATCGTTATCCACAGTAAGGTGTAAATACCTGGATGCGCCAGGCAAATATGCATCCAGGACTACCACAATAGTGTTTTGCCACATGATTCTAAAAAGGCAAAACCTTTTAATTTTCTTCAAATAAATTTAAAAAAAAATAAATTCGCTTTTTTTTCGGTTAGGACCAGCACTCGGGGGATGACCCCTACTAATGCATTGCATTGTGTTGGAACTATGGAAATAGGTTATGGGAAGGAGGAAAGAGGAAGTAGTGCTTGTGAACATTCCACATAGGAACTGTCCGGACAAAAAACGAAACGAAGTTTCCCTGTAATGCGTTGTACGATTCACCGGCCAATCGACCACAAAATTATGGGCTCTTAAGGAAAAACTTGTATTACGAACAAATGCCTAATTTCATCAAAACACATCCCGTTGTAGTAACGTTAAAACAGGCAAATACAACCCACATTGCGACGGTACTCAAGAGAGTCAATAGAATTGAATAACCTACTGTCACCAATGAGAACCTCCGCTCTATCCTGCACGCGGTCGAGAAGCTCCAAAATAGACTTTGAAGCACCGGCCCACACATGAGAGTTTTATGCCATTCGCGGTCGGATATAGGTGGTATAAATAGTAAGGAGATCAGATGAAGTGAAGTATATCTTACACCGTTTCAAAAAACCGAGGCACTTGAATGCTTCTTTCGCCACCTTAATTTTATGTTCTGTCCATCGGAAATCACATTGTATCCTCATACCCAGAACATGAAGAGATTATGATTTCTCAATAATAATACCACCCACGTTTATGCGTAAGCACGTAACATTGGGTCTTTCGGGCATTAAACTCGACCCTATTCGCACGACCCCATTCTGAGATTATGTCTAGGTCTCGGCCAAGCGTATCACTCATGTTCTGCCTCATAGCGCCAACATCGGATACGCTTGGTCTATAATCAAATGAATACGAATGGCAAAGGTTGCTGTCATCTGCAAAAGAATTAATAGGGTTGGAAGTTTGACATAGGAGGTCATTTAGAAAAATAAGAAATATAGTAGGAGAAAGAACGGAGCTTTGTGGCACCCAGAATGATTCTTGAACTCGTTTGACGAAACCCCATCTATAACTCCTACATTCTTGATGGCTGTAATTTACAAACTGTTAGTGAAATAATGGATTTGGGAATGTTATTAGACCAAAAACTTAATTTTTTTTTTAAATATAACGATGACTGTAAATAAATCACGCTGTGTTCTGGCTTTTATTAAAAAATGGGCAAAGGAATTTAATGATCCCTTAACCACAAAAAGGCTTTTTACTTCGCTCGTTAGACCAATTTTAATATATGACAGCCATATTAGGGACCCGATCTATAATATCCACAATGATCATATCGAATCAGTTCAAAAACAATTTCTTATTTTCTGCTTAAGAAATTATTATAGAGGACGCCTGGTACTACCTTCATACTCAACAAGACTAGCTGAAATTAATTTACCAACTTTAAAAAGCCGTAGAATGATGATTAATATATCTTTTATGTTCAGTCTTATAAATGGTAGCACACGTTCTGAATTTTTATTAAAGTGCTGTTTCCAGGTGACAAGCAATTGATTGTCTAGTAAAATTTATATGAAAATCACTCAGTTTTTTGAGAGTTTTTCATATAAATTTTACTGCACAATCAATTGCCTGTCACCTGGAAACAGCACATAAGTAACGTAACTTTTAATATTCCTTAGCGCTCACTTCGTTTTTTCAATCCTCTATATGTCAGGAAATGCCGAACTAACTTTGCTATGTCAGATCCACTAAGAAAATTATGCAGCTGCTTTAATGAAATATATAACTTTATCCACTATTCTCTAAACATTAACATCATAAAAAGCAATGTCATATTATTTTTAAATCAATAATGTTTATTCTAATCTTTCTTTCTTTGCATAAATGTAAAAAAAAAAAAAATATTATGTTACTACACTAAGATAGTCTGTAAGGAATTTGTCCATAGACTTAAATTTAATAAAAATTAGAGTAACACCTCGTGTAGTGCGATCTATTAGAAAGCTCTGTATAAATCGAGAGAGATTATCACGGACACCAAATGCAACAAGTTTTGACAAGAGTGCACCATGCCAGACTCTGTCAAACGCCTTCGAAATATCTAAAGCAATTACCTTACTTTCGCCAAAATGGTGAATGGAACGAGACCATTTTTCCGATAATAGGGCAGTAGGTCTCCAGTAGAACGACCTCTACGAAAGCCATACTGGCGGTCGCTTAGTAGGTAATTTGACTCTAAAAATTTGACAAGATGGAGATTTACCATACTCTCAAATCGCAATTGGGGGGTAATTTTCAGGGTTATTAGCCACTCCTTTTTTAGGAATTGGCATTACATTAGCAACTTTCCAGCAGACAGGAAATTCCCCGGCATCGTATAAAGTGCTGAAAAGATCTGCTAAGGGACGAGCTAGCGTCGAAGAGCACTACTTCAAGACTAGTGCAGGTATACCATCCGTCCCAGGAGACTTGTTCATGTCGAGATCCGCAAGAACCTTTTGAACAGCTCGAGCCCGAAAAAATATTTTAGACATAGTTACGGATACTTTTTCAAGTTCGGGTAGTGGTTGATTGCAAAATAAATTTTTTCGCTTTGAATTAACGCCAAAATAAATATTTGATTTATGAAATGGAAAAGTAGCAATTTTTGTAATTTTTGTGAACTGTTTGATATTTAAATGCACATTTTCATTATACAGCGTGTGTTGGCCAGGTATATTAACAAATCGATTTTAATTTTCTTACATTGCCAAGGGAATGCATAACCCTATTTAGAACGGTTGGGCATTTTTTGTTTCTCGCATTGTGCTTTATTTGAGAACACATTTTCAAGCATTTTCTGACAATTTAACCAATATGAAAACTAAAATGGGTTAAAGTGTAGGTACTTTTTAACGCCGTCTTGTAGTGTACCAAAGAACTAGAGAGTATTAAAAACCATAGCGTCAAAATTAGAAAGATACCTTGAGTGCTATTGCGTTTCTTTTTTACGATATTTCTATGAGTGCCAGCGAAAACAGTGTCCCGATTTGATTCAAGTTTTGGGTTCAATTTCAACTTACATTTCCTTGTTTGTAAAACTTTTTTTTTAAGTTAAATTTGTATGGCAGTTAGGAAGAAATATTTAACGATTGCGCTTACGAAATACGCTTAAATTAATGTTATTATTAGGAAAAATGCTGAGAAAATGTATCCTCCTGGTCCATTTAGTGCCTTGTCAATGTTTTTATGCTGACAGGTGATGTAATAGCTAATTTTGGCCCAATTTCTAATATCGTCACTTGTACCAATAAGTTTAAATGAGGACAAAAAGTCCTGATCAGTTAAATTTGGATATTCAGTCAGTTTTACTTTAACATTTTATATATAAGCGATGCTTAAATATTTATTTATGACTCATATTTTTATATCAAGACTGTGACAAATATGATTTTATTTTGTTTAATATATTTAAATTAGGTGCAGCACTATTTTCTGTCTGTCCGTCTGTTTATTTATTCAATTCATCAAAAATTCAACACTATTATTAAATACGCCTACTAAGAAGCAATTATAAAAGCATAAATTATAAATAAGAAAGATGTGTTGAACAATGTGAACAAAATACAAATTGAAAATAAAATCAACACTGCAGTAATAAAAGGGCATAAAGGGTAATTTATGAATACTCGTTCATATACATACATATGACACTCATCATAAAAATATTAAATACTTAAGCTAGAGTCACACTCATTAAATATTTGGCCAAATAAGCATAACCACTGCTTTTGTTAATAGCTAATGAGATTAAACATGGTCTTAATATTACAAAATAAAATTAATTATACTGCTAGATAGACATAGCAAAAAACTGTTTTATGTAAGATGTGGTATTATAAACAAAATAAATATTGGAATTAAATTAAATTATATTTTAATTTGCCTGTTGGTCTCATTTTTTCGCTAAATATTTGAAAAGTATGACCACAACTTTACATACAAATTTGTAGATCATCTTACAAAAGATATGAAAAAATATATGAGTATGATGACTACGAAATAATGAACACATGCCAAAATTGCGTACATGTTAACGAAACTTTACGTCCGTTTTCACTAAGAGAATAAAATTAAAAAAGTATGAATTTTGTAAAGTTTAACAGATGAAACGTTATGAAAAAAGCGTTACAAGTGATGAAACAAAATAGAGTGGAAATTTTGCATGTGGGTGGTTAGTTGGACATTTAAACAGAATTTCATAAAACTTATTACCGGAGGGAAAAAATAGTATAAAAAAATATGCACAAAATGATAAAAAAAAGGAGAAAAAAAAACAATTTAAGATATATGAATTCATTTATGAAATTTACCTTTTGACTACTCTTTCAGACACACACTCAAACGAAACACTTTATTATCATCATGATGATAGTGATGATTTTTGTTATGATGCAAATATGTATTACAAAAGCGTTGAAGTGTTAAAAAGTCATCATCACATGCAACAAAACATTGAAAACTCGAAAGCTAGCGCGTAAGCAAGAGGGCAAGGAAGCAAAACTAAAGAAACTTCATTCAGATTTTTTCCGTATTTTATGCCTACCAGCGTATCATCGTACATACAAATTAGCATACTCATCTGTATTTCCTATGTAGATTTTTTCTTTCTTTGTAATTTTTTCCTTATATGAATGCTGTTTGCTGTGCCCTACACTATGTGGTGAAAATATTTTATAAACAATATTCTTTGAATTTGTTTTATAAACTTATGGCCTGTTCAACAATCTCGATAGCTAATCGAAGCGATCGCCATTCATTCGCTCGATTTCGAATCAGATTGGGTTCAACCATTTCGACAGCTTTCGATCGCTTGCTCTTACGATTGTCAATATTTGTTCCTTACGTATTAAAAAATATCGCATTGCCATATAAGATATTTCTATTATTTTTTGCGTTTTTATTCAAAAGTATCAAAAATAATACTAATTTGCTTGATAACAAATACAACTGTGTTTAAAATTTTATCAGCTGTATAGAAATGTCAAAAAATAAAAAAAACAATAATTAGTATTGTGGTTATTTTATTGAACTGTTAATGGTTTTTAATCCAAATTTATATATTTTTAATTAGGCTTAAGTTCATTGAATTTAATTTTCATTAAATTATTTTTATGAAGACAGGAATTTTACAACATGAAATTAATTAAAATTTTTTTATTGATAATTTTTCATTCTTGACTGCGCAGAGATTTGAACCCAGGCGTTCACGGACAGGTTGCCCCGACTAGTTTCGATTGTAACCACACAATCTCGTCGGTGGGGTTTGCCGTTTTACTCACTCGGCTATTGAGGCCGGGCGACGTCAATAGTCAAACATCAATCCTTAAACCAAATGGTATTTCACTTTTGGTAGATCGAAATTTGCTTTTAGAATGAATGATTATCTATTTTAATTGATTTACATGTTCTTCCTAACTTCTGTTTTTTCGTAAAAAAAAACATTTTTTATTGATACCAAAACTTAAAAAAAGTGTAAACAAAGGTTAAATTCAATTAAAAACAAAATATATAAACAAAAAAATAAATAAATTATGTAAACAAATAAATAAACCAATTAAACAATTACAAATGCAGCGTCCGATTAATTTTCTGCATTAGGAAAGTTAAATAGTTTCGGTTTTTTCTGCCTTAAAATATGATGTGGTTTACCATCTTCTACTCTGCAATAGAACGCGTAGGTGGGTCAATGGCATTAAGTGGTTGGCTTCTACTTTACCATTGCTCGTTCATCGAAAATTTATTTGCTCCAAACACTGGTGCACCTCTCGCCAACTCAAGATTTTCGTCCATGTATTCGACTAATGTTAGCAGTTGCTACATTGCCGACTTTTTATACCCACACCACAATAGTGGAGATGGTATTATGCGTTTGTGTATACCGATCGACTCAGGATCATTCAGAATCATTGTAAGTCGATCCAACGATGTCCGTCCTGCTGGCAGGCTGGCTGGCTGTCCACGTAACCTTGTGCGCAAAGTACAGGTCGCAATTTTGCAGATAATTTGATGAAGTTTGGCACCGAATCGGCCCATAATTTTAAGCCCCCATACAAGATTATTTCCGGATAGGGTTTTTGTTCCAATAAATGATCAAATTATTAAATTAACATTAACTGCCAGTTCATCGATTTCGAACGTTAACGTTCGCATAGAAAATTACACTTAAAACAGCTACAAAATTATAAAATTTGTTTTTGTTTTAAGTGTTATTTTCTATGCTAACGTTAACGCTCGAAATCGCTGAACAGCAGCTAAATTTTGTCCAAACTAATTTCTTGCAATCAAAATCATCTTACCATATGTTATTGGAATCAGTCTATATTTGACCATAGCTCCCATACAAATAATACTCCCGAAAATAGCTTTTAATGCCATAACTACTTTACAAATGTTAGTATTCACATACAAATTGGCGACAATGACTTTTACGATAGCTTATATGTCATAACAAAATGTTGTCCTGGTAGGTCCAAAATAAACCATAGGTCCCATATAACCCCCCATCCTTAAATCTCATATATTTAGATGAAGATATCTAAATAATATTCGGCACCAAGAACTTTTAAATGAATCTAATTAAATGAATCATGATTGCCCATGGGTCCCAAATAGATTACACTCTCAAAAATGGTCGGGATGGTCCGACTATACTTTCTTACTTGTTTAAACTATAATTTTACGTTTAAACAATCAATAAAATATTGTTATTTTACATATGTCCTTACTATTTGTTCTCCATTTTTATTTTTTATTTATTTAAATTACTCTTAAATATTTCTTGTTTTTTTAAAATTCAACGATTCGACAACAAAACAACAAGTGAGTGGTTTTTACATTTGTGTTCGTAATCTTGACGATACCTTCAATATTGATAAACCGCTTTTTGTGTGAAAGTACTTACGTTTTCTTTCGAGTTGTCGTTCGTACGAATGTTCGTATAGAATATAGTTAGTTGAACCCAAATCAGTTTTCGATCGCTTAGAATGCGAACGAAGTCGTTCCTTCGAAATCGTTGAACAGGCCTTTAATTGATACATCTTTTATTCTAAGTGGTAACTGGTACAACTTTTTTTCGGGCCGCCTTAGTGAACAGTTATAACAATTATTAAAAATAAGCTATAATTTTCTGTAAAGGTAGAAACATTATATTTCTGATTTTTTCCTTCTTTTTGCCAATATGGCTGTAAAAAATTGCAATCAATCGGGATTGCAATCAAAATAATTTCAACCAAACTGATTTGATTCCTTGATTTCAAAATGATTTCAGATTTACAATGATTATATTATTTTCTGATTGCAATAATTTCAAAATTATTCTTTTTAGAAATCATTGAATGCAATTAATTAAACTGCAATCAATTATATTGCAATTAAATTGTAATTAATTCCCTTTGCACGCACAACTATAGTGAAATTCTAATAAATAAAATATACTTGGAATCTAGTAATATACTTGCCATTTTTGGTAAGTCAAAATAGCTGGAAGCAGCCTTATTTCTAGAAGAAATAGGAACGAAGACTTTGAATGTTGTGATTAAAAATTGATTGAAATTACTGAATTTGATTGCAGTAAAAGTATTGCCATCAAATTTGATAGCAATCAATTGTTCTATGAATTTATTTAAAAAAATTGATTGCATTCAAAAACATAAAATTGATTGTACGATTTAAAATTTAAATCATATAATCAATTTGTAGATTTTGAAGGCAATCGAAAAATAAACAATCATTACCGAGAAATTATGTAATTGCAATTAAATCGATTGCAATCTCTTACAGCTCTGCAGTACGCTTGTAACCGCCGAATGAAATTGTGTTCCAACGGGATTAAAAATAATTTACATATAAAATGGTTGTTGCAATTTCCGCAAACATATTTAAGTTTTTGTGACCATACATTTAAGATGTTTTTCTTAGCGTGTAGTGAAGATCGAGTTAACAACATTTACCCAAGTAGGGAAGATATAGCGATAACTGCAATAACGATTTTCAATTTCAATATAAATAAAAGCTATCCAGTTTTTAATGTTAACTTTAAGGTAACAGCCTACCGATACAAAATACATTTTTCCTAAATTTTCAAGCAATAGTAACATAGAGTTTTAGGCCATTGTAGTAAAACCGACCAAAGCTTCAGTCGAAAATCGAGCGCGTAACGCTTACACTAATAAGCTTGTTCACTACGAACCAGACTATCTTGGAACCGAAACTACACTACTACCAGAATATTTAGTTGCAATATTATTCACCTCAGTGAAGGCTGCTGCATGAGAAGGAATTGATTTAGTCCAACTATCGCGTGATGCGATTAACAATATACAAAAACGAAGCAATTAGTTAATGCGTAAACATAAATGTATTGAAAAATCAAACACACAACAAAAATAAAATGTGTGTACAAACGCAGCGGAAAAAACAAGGCGGGCGGATGCCTTCTAGAAGCCCCCTGTACTCATTATTTTGGATGTACAAGGCCTGCCCGGTCCATTCCATACTCATATCTTTTTTAAAAACTTTGCCATTGCGGGGTAGGCCTTTTGCTTTCGCTTCTTTAGCAGGTTTATAAGAATGGAAACTGGATAAAAAAATAATTCTTGTACTTGTGCTTTGGCAAAAAAAAAAAAAAAAAAAAATTGCACTCCTTCCCTTCTCATAGAAGCGAGTGTGGAATGTGTATGTTATCCTTTATGCGAAAGAGCCGAGGCCTTCTCTAAGGCATTCTTTAGCAATTAGAAAAGAATGATAATTGAGTCAAACGATTCTTACGCAGGCCTTAATAAGGAAGGTCTTCTGAGTTTTTCCGCTGGGAACAGTTTGTGTACAACCACAATGACAAATGATATGCAATACGTCGTCCCACTATTAAAATATTATTGTGAGGGTACAATAATTCAAAGAAATACACTCCAGAGAATTCTTGTTTCTTTCCAAGCCTTTAAATAAAAAAAAAAATTTGTGCCTATACTCCTAGTATTTGAAAATTTCCTGCTTACATATTTATATTAAACTCAAATAAAAAACAGAATGTGTTTGTTTTTTGTTCCTTGTTAATTTTTGAGATAATATTTTATACCCGTACATTCACTATAGTAAAGATTTTTTTTTTTGCTTCTGCACGAACTGAATTGGGCATTTACACTTCTCTTTAGTATTTCTTTGTGACAGCGACACAACAGTATAGGGTTTGAAATATGTCCAATGAATTAAATGATATATCAAAGATCTAATAAAATTATATAACAATTTGTACCCATGTTCTGCAACCGAGTAAAAAATGTTCCTGATTTTTGTATGAGGTGTTCCCGGTTTGGAGGACTATTTTCTGCTTACGATAAGCGCTTCTTTTAACCTAAAAGATATTCAAACGAAGCACTCCTAAAGTGCTTTTTAACTGCTAAATATATTAATATTCATTAATGTTTTGCTTTTACTGGCTTAAATGCCTTTTTTCCAATCATTTTCGTAAGCCATAATCTATTTTTATTTTTTTTTTTTTTTGCTTTAAAACCTTCTTCGTTGTCAGAACTAAAATATAAGCTTTTTTTTGGATATTTTATTCGTTATCATTAAGTGTGTTCATTTACAGGAAATTATTGCTTATTTTCAATAATTGTTACTAGTAAGTGTTCACGTACTCGAAAAATTTGCAACGAGAGAGTGACAAAAGAGCATACAAATTTGAGATAAAAAATTTGTTGAAAATTTATGAAAGTAAACTTTTTACTAGCAAGAATTATTCAACCACCAGTTTCACGCTTTCGTTTACAAAACAAAAATGATTTTCATAATATCTTAATTAAAAGTTTTTCAATAAAAAAAATATTTTTTCTTCTAAAATTAAGAAACAATATTCTTGCGTAAATAGCTCAAAACAAATGATTTTATTAAGAAATAATCTTGTATCTTACAGCTGAATAGTGTCGATATTCCTAACTTGCTAGTTATTGCTGCTAAAGCGATCATTTACTTTTTTGTTTGTTGAGTAATTGGGAGAAAAATTTTGTTTATTTTAAATTTACTCTCTCGCTGCAAGGTGCTGCTAGTAAAGTAAATGAACACACCTATTTACTGCTGTATAAGAGCTCTCTTATTGAAGCGCTGGATTATGCGCTTTTCCTCTTAAGTGCTTAAAAAAACACAAAATTTTTTACTGGGAACTTTGGTGAGAATTTCTCGTACCGAAGAGATGTGAAACAAAATATTTCATCGTTTCTTGAAAAATGAGAAAAGATGTGTCTGTAACACTTTCAAAAAAGGTTACATTCTAACGGCATAATTGTCGTAATATTCCACTTAAAGCCGATTGCAGACGTTGAGAACGTCAGTCACACATATTGTTGACGGCGACCAAAATTTACTAAAATTTACAAATTTTCCACGACTCCGGCAAAAATACAACCATCGCCTATACCAAATAATGTAAAAGGCGACATTAATGTTTGTTGTTCACAAAAAAAGATTTGAAAACATCCGTATGTTTTTCAAAAATGTAGAAAGTAAATTAATTAAACAATGAATAAAAAGTATTCAACACTTACGTGTTATTATTCATTGCATTTTTTTTAGTTAAGTGAGAAAAATAATTGTTTGTTTCAATTATGGCATTTTTGATTCATCACACACATTTCAATCGAAAAGTTTTTCGACGCGGGAGTTGCAGAACATGGGCACAGTAACCTCATTTCAAAATTATATTACTGAACCTCCAAATGTTGTTGTAATGGACCTATTATTACTGATAGATATGTCACCATGTAAAAACTACAGGGGAATTCAGGTCTTATCTATACCATCAAAGATACTGACTAGAATCGTGCGAAATCGAATAAAACAACAAGAAGGTTTTCGAGCCAATATGCCATGTATCAACCACATTAAAACGCTAAAAATTATAGCTGAGAGGGTAATAGAATGACAACGTAACTTATACCGTACTTTTGTATACTATACAATGGCTTCTATAGTTTATTTCTTTTTTAAGAGTGGGAACTCATTGAAGCTGCAGATTTTTAAATTTATTTTTTAGTGTTAGCATTATTCTCACCCCGTTTTTATTCGTGAGATTATTTGATAGTTCAAAGCGGGAACTTTCCTACAAAAATTTTACAGACACACTTTTTCTGTAAATTGGCGAGTAATTTTCTTAAGTGACAGATATTTCACGCCAAAAATGTAACAGATGCAGTTAAGTGAGAAAAATAGTTGTTTATTTCAATTATGGCATTTTTGATTCATTTCTTACATTTCAATCGAACAGTTTCTCGACGCGGGAGTTATAGAACATGGGCACTTTAGCCTCATTTCAAAATTCATATTACTGAACCTCAAAATATTTTTATTGTTATGCAACATATCTAAATATGAACTGAATACACCCTCATTTTCACTATAAACAATTATTTTAAAAAAAAAATCGCTGTCTATGGAATTCCTACTGTATGCTTTCGCTTCTACATTCATATTCGAGTATAACTTAAACTTAAGTGTTGAATACTTTTTTTTTAATTTAAAAATTTTTTTTACACAAAATTTTCTTACTGTCTGTGTTATTTCGCGCCTCATTTGTATTTCTGTGAGTGTGGAAGTGTACAATACTTCATTTTTAAATGATTTTGTTTTATTTCTTTCATATGGCTACGTATGGATGTTTATTAACTGAGGATGTGTGCATTTTATCCAGCAGCAAAAAAAATATATATAATGAAAATATGGACCTAAAAGTACACTTTATCATACAGATACACGTACTTTAAATAAACGTAAATTGTTCTTGTATTGTTGTAGTTTGTTGTTGAAAATGTTCAAGTTCATCTCTTAGGACAGACAGAACTTTCATATGTGTATGTATTTCGAAAGAAACATTGAAACATGCAGAATGTGAGTATTTTATATGTGAAGAGCGGAAGACAAATGTCTTACTAAGTGAATTCATTAAGTTTTATTTTTTTGTTTCTGAATATTGGTTGTATCTTTTATAATGCATATTTGAATTTTTTTTTTTTTTTTGTTAAAATATAAATATTTATGTCTTTATGCAAGTTCAGTTCAGTATGTGTGTGTTATGTTTTCTTTGTGTTGTGGCCTTTGGAAACCCTTAAATAACAAAAGCTAAAAAAAACTGTTTATTCATGTGCGTTTTTTGCTTTCTTTTCTTTTTCGCTGTATTTTTTCGAGTGTTTTACGTATGACTTTAGTTAATTTTAAAGTTGTTTGCAGTTTCAGAATTGTGTAAGATCGATATATAACTGGGGGCCAAAAATTAACACAATTTTTTAAAATATATTACTGACGCTGGAAGTGATTTTCAAAAAGTTGTAACGACTTTATTTAGGGATATACTCAGCCTTTGTCCAGATTCGTTACAAGAAAATAATTACACGTGTATATTTTTCGTTGAAAATAGAATAAACCAGTTTTATTTAATATTTTTCCTTATAATTCGCAATTCAAGGATAAAATCAAGGATAATTGGGTTTGGCTTTCTGCTTTGACTGCTTCAGCAACTCATTCGTGTGTTATATCCTTCCCCGCCTTGTTGCTGTATGGCCCTGGCTGCTTAAGCTAGTACAAGATTCTGGCGGCCTGGAGCTGCGTTGTGCCACTGATACGGGAGGTACGGGGAAATACTTATGGGACTCGCTACTACGGGATAAATTCCAGGTTGTCCTAAATTTTCACTCCGTGAAATTGTCTACTGGGTATTTGTTTGTTTACAAGAATTTCAATCTGTATTAGAAATTACGCGGTGAAATTGTCTACTGGGTATTTATTGTGTTTACTAGAATCTCACTCTGTGTTAGAAACCACGTGGTGAAATTGTCTACTGGGTAATTCTTTCGTTTACTACAATTTCACTCTGTGTTAGAAACCACGCGGTGAAATTGTCTACTGGGTATTTGTTTGTTTACAAGAATTTCAATCTGTACTAGAAATTACGCGGTGAAATTGTCTCCTGGGTATAGAAACCACGTGGTGAAATTCTCTGCTGGGTAGTTCTTTCGTTTACTACAATTTCACTCTGTGTTAGAAACCACGCGGTGAAATTGTCTAATGGGTATTTGTTTTGTTTACTAGAATTTCACTCTGTGTTAGAAAACCACGCGTTGAAATTGTCTACTGGGTATTGGTTTGTTTAGTAGAATTTCACCCTGTGTTAGAAAACCCCGCGGTGAAATTGTCTACTGGGTATTTGTTTGTTTACAAGAATTTCAATCTGTATTAGAAATTACGCGGTGAAATTGTCTACTGGGTATTTATTGTGTTTACTAGAATCTCACTCTGTGTTAGAAACCACGTGGTGAAATTGTCTACTGGGTAATTCTTTCGTTTACTACAATTTCACTCTGTGTTAGAAACCATGCGGTGAAATTGTCTACTGGGTATTTGTTTGTTTACAAGAATTTCAATCTGTACTAGAAATTACGCGGTGAAATTGTCTCCTGGGTATAGAAACCACGTGGTGAAATTCTCTACTGGGTAATTCTTTCGTTTACTACAATTTCACTCTGTGTTAGAAACCACACGGTGAAATTGTCTAATGGCTATTTGTTTTGTTTACTAGAATTTCACTCTGTGTTAGAAAACCACGTGTTGAAATTGTCTACTGGGTATTGGTTTGTTTAGTAGAATTTCACCCTGTGCTAGAAAACCCCGCGGTGAAATTGTCTACTGGGTACTTGTTTGTCTTCTAGCATTTCGCTCTGTGTTAGAAACCACGCGACGAAATTGTCTACTGGGTTTTGTTTACTTGTTTATCACGATTGTGTGTTTTGTTGTTGGTTGTTATTTTACAACTCGCATTCCTGCCCGTTAAGTACAGTGTGGTACAAAAGTTTTGTGACCACGGTTTAGAAATTACAGTGTCTAAGAAACATAACGTAGTTACGCGCAATTCAACAAGAATTCGCTGATTATTAAATATGAGGAACCTAACAGGGTGTGATCAAGCTTGTACTACAATACTTGTCGTCACAAAGTTAATTAAGTTGATTATTCTTTCTTTCTAACTGAGCCGTCGTCCACAAAATTAAAATCGTGTTTTCCCAAGGGTATATGCTAATAATTATGGGTGACATAAATGCTTAGGCGGGTAGGGACAACATCTCGTACGAATACGTAATGGGTAACCAAGGAATCAGAGTACGCAATGGGAATGGCGAACTGCTATTAGAAGCTTGTAGTCGTCATTGACTGATTTTGGGTGGAACATATTTTAAACACAAATTATGTTACAAAATGACATGCCTTGCCGCAGAGAGGAAAACTGAAAATTAGGTCGACCATTTATGTATAAGTCGCAAATGGAAGCATAACCTCTGTGATGTTATAGCAAATCATAGTGCAAATATTGTTTTCGACCATCATATGGGCTTGGCTGTTATTTAAATGAAAATGTATATCATCCGTAGTGTACACCAACAATTTTCTACAAAAACTTTTTGGGTTCGAAAATTAAAAACGTCTCGTTACCAACAAACGACAAAAAATAGGATATATACCTTTGCAACACACAAGTACGAGTGCCATTAGGGGGCGGAGGAACGATGGAAATCCATAAACGCAAACTATTTACGATATACGAGCAAGTTCTCAGACACTGACCTCAAAGGAGCAAAGACTGGATGAGTCATTCAATGTGGGCTTTAATAGAAGAAAGGCAAACTCTGAAAAACTCGAAGAACAACGAAAAATTACCATAAAGGTGCCCACAGTTAAAAAAAATATAGTGAAAAAAATAAAGAAATAAGAAAATCTCGCAGGAAAGATAAAACAAATTTTATCGACGAGCTCTCCTGAGAGACCCATCCAAGTAAGTGATGGAACTATTATTACAGATTTTGATGAGCAGATAATCAGATGGCGCAACAGCTTTTTGAACACTTTGGATAACAACCAACCAATTTCAGACCCTATATGCAACTTACCCAAACAATCAAATAAAAAAAATTGAACACCAATCCTCCAAATCCGGAGGAAATGGAAAATGCCATTGAGCAATTAAAAATTAGCAAATCAGCAGGTTTCGATCGAATTCTACAGGAACTTTTGAAATACTGCCCCCATACAATTCCAATCCTGTTCTCTCCCTATTTTAGGAAATATAGTGATAGGACAGAATACGAAATGACTAGCTTTAAGGAATTCAAATAAAACTCTACAAAAAGGAGCATATCACCATGTTAAATCTACAGGGGAATTTTGCTCTTATCTAAACCATCAAAGATATTGACTAAAATCGTGCTAAATCGCTAAATTAACGGCACAATAGAGATAAATCTGCGTCAACCACAAGCAGATTTTCGGAGCAGTAGGTCGTATATCGGCAACATTAATAGAATAGCAAAGTAACTTATATCTTACTTGTGTGGACAATATAAAGGTGTTTGGTTGTTTATTTCGTATTAAAATGTGGAAATTCCTTGAAGATCGGGTGATCTACCAAAACTGACCACCGTCTTACAAGCCCAGTATAATCTCTTTAAATGTGGAGTTCTAAATCGAAATCACGCGTGAAGAAAGGATGTCTTTTATCCCCGTTACTCTTCCTTCTACTCATTGACTAAGTACGTTCACAGATAAACACCGCGGAATCGAATGCAACTTAAATTCTCATCTCGAAAATTTAAATTAAGCTGAAGATATCAGTTTATTATTTATAAAACATTCAGATATGCATTCTAAGCTAGAGGATTAACTCGTTCACTTAGCGAACGTTGGTTTGAAAATCAACGCAAGTAAAACAAAGGCATTGAGAGAACGATCAAAAATATAAATCCATTTCATATCGGACAGGAACAAGTAGAGTTCGTTGATAAATTTAGTTACCTGGGAATGATAGTTGATGCAGAAGATAGTGCAAAGTTAGATATCGTATCTAGAATAGCAAAATAGCGCATTCATTTAATTACAGAATAGATGGAGATGTACAATATTGTCAACTGAAGCGAAAATCAAAAGTTTTTAAAACAAACGCACTGTGATTAATGATTAACAGCTGCGAGTCATGGCTGACATCAGATGCCCTTAACTCTAAGCTAGAAATTACTGCTACTAATCACTGCTTGCAATGACAAATTATAAGCAACATGTTCGACCCATTACCACAATAATGAAGGAAAGAAAATGGAGGTGGATCGGACATATCTTATGGAAGGATTGAGATGAAACATATCGACAAGCACTAGACTGCAGTCCACAAGGCAGCAGAAAAAAATCGGCCAAAAACCTCTTGAAAAAGTTATAAAAAAGTGGAGTTTTGTAGAACAAAAGTTGAGGATCATGGAAATTAAAGCAAAAGCAGCCGTCAGAACAACTTGGAGAAACTATGTAGAGGCCCTATGCTCCCATACTAGTTAAGGGGATATAAGAAAAAGAAACTTTCTTTATTATTTGTCTCATTTTGGGATTTTGACAGTCATACAAATAGAAAGGAATTTTAGAAATATAAAATTTCATTTTCTGCGCAGCATTTCCATGATATGATAACCTGCCTATTTTCAAAATTTGAGTTTTTCTGCTTCTGTTTTTTTCGTCTTACGATTCTTGGACTTCTTTTACTTTTGGTATATCGCAAATATACTTTCCATGTATTCCTTTACTGTTTTGAGAGTGAAAGTGATCACAAATCTTTAACTTTTGATAGGGTGTAAATATTTTCCCCCACGGATATGTAGGGAAACCTTAAAATGATATTTCATGTGTTTGTGCTACATCCTCTAAGGAAACAGGTGCACCCAACGCCTGGAATTCGGCAGAAATCGAAATTGACCGATTTCTTAGATGGCGGCTCCCGGTGATGCGGCGCCGGTCTGACTGTTGGTTAAGGACCTTTTGGGGGTTACGTGGTTCTTATGGTTCGAACACAAAGTTGCGGAAAGGGAGGTCCTGAAAAGCCTGCTCGAGGGATAATTTTCAACCACCTATGGGAAAGTTGGGCTGCTGTACGATTTTTCACAGGTGCTGTTGATATTCAGCAGACGCTGCTAGTATATTATCAAAAGCAGCGAAGCTTACATAGCTCCAGCTCCTTAACAAGAGGCAAGCGTATAATTCTGCGCGATTAAATACTCAAAATTGCTACCTGTGTGTGTTGGTCGGGCTCACACACAGAGACGGTTAGAAAACGCATTTCTTAACACAGAAAAAACTATTAAATTTCTCCAATCACCAAATTTATTTCAAATTCATAATATCAAGCAAACAAGTTGTTAATTTTGCACCTATTACAAAAATGATTATATTGATTACTAAAAATTTAAAAATTTTGAAAACATATTTTTAATAAATAATATTTTAAATTTTAATTAAAAAAGTGGTCAAAAAACTTTGCCATTTCAAACAATGTGTTAATTTATTTAAATAAATATTGACAATTCCCAACAACAATTCTACATATTTAAATTATTTTATTTTAAACGAAAAAAGTCAATTAAGATTTTTTGTTATTTAATTAAAATTTTAATTGAAAATTTATTTCAAAACAACTAAAATGTTAATTAAATTAAAATTAAATTTTTAATTTTCTTTCAACTAAAAAAATAATTGATTCAATTATCACATTAATTAAATTTAAATACTTTTTAAACCATTTTTTTAATTGATAAAACACTTTTTTCTGTGAAGATTATCAAGTAAATATTTTCAACTCCTTTCCACTTTCAGGCACTGTAAACTTTTTAAATTGGTTTTGTAAAATGTTGCCGAATATTTCTACATTTTTCGTCAAACGCACGCTTCAAAAGAATAAGTAATACAGTAATGCAATGAGGAGCATTACATTGGCGTTATGAATATTTATTTTTGATTTTGAGTTGGCTGGCTGAACAGGCTTCAAATACGATTTATTATACTTCGTGTTATCATATTTGATCCGCTTTTATTTGCAAGAAATAATTTGAAGCAAAAAATTTGTGATGAGTTTCTTCAATAATAATATTGATGTAGTAGATTCACTTATTGATCATCTCCGGACTTTTTTCATTCGTGAGAAAATAACCACTTCTTAACCACACGAATCAACTTTCACTCAACAAAATCGATTAAATATGTTTAGGATTAGCTTCGATGAGCAATCAACGTTATTTCCAAAGCAGAACAAACCTCGTTGTTACTTAAACACTATTTCGTGATTCAAGTGACAAAGAATTACAGGTTCTTACCCCCAAAATTTCGTATTAATTATTAAGATCTCAAATTGAGTGAAAAATATTTTGAAGAATTTAATCTTAATTTGAAGTTAACTGTCATTTTAATCAAATATGTTTGAGCAAAAATAATTAAGATTCGGAAAATTCAGAATCGGCTACCAATAAATGGCAATAACTTCAATCACTAAGAAGAAATATTGAAATTTACTCTCTAACGATCAACACCCACTCTGCCTATGTACCTTTAGGAATACATCGATTTAACCATAAATAACCTAGTCGCGTGCCATTAGCTTCCCGTCTCTGCTCCAGTACAATACGAGTGAATATTTGAGTGTATTAAAGTGTCATGACATAGTGCAGTCAGCTAGTAGTTCTTCAGTCACTTAATTTTATATTCACACTTTAAGCAAGAAAGCAAACACTGAAGTACAATAAAACCAAAGCTTTAAAGTTTTGATGCATTAAAGTTTCTACACATTTAAGTGAATTCATATTTGTCTAGATGGTTACAAAATGTTTGTTAAAAACTTAAATATTGTAAATATTTATTAAAACAAAAAAAAAAAAACAGAAATACAAAACAAACGCACTTGAATGAAAACGAAGCATCTTCTTCTTAAAGCCAACTCTTTCGTTTTGCAAAGACCACACACTCTTAAAAAACAAATTTATCTGAAAATGAAATCATCAGCCAAAAATTCATCAAACTATCAAGAAACTTAAAATGAAAGACCCTTGAAAGTAAATACAAGCAATATTTTTTCAATTAAAATGCATTTGGCTCATTAGCAACACATCACTTCCATTGCAGACACCATCTTTAGACACTTTTAAGACCCCAAAGACTTTCCATGATGATGATGAACTTTAATATGCTTCAGTGCTTTTTACACAACTTTATATTGTGTATGTTAAAGTTTTTTCCCAAAAATAGAACTAGTATATTAAATCTATGAACAAAAATAATTCTTCACTTCACTTCTTTATAGAAAAAAATATTATTTATGACCACATGCGTTTGTTTTTCTTTATAAAATTCACATTTGATACCGAATAAGTGGCCGTTGTTTTGCTCCCCTCGAAATTTAAAAAATTTACTAAAGTGCATGTTTCTAATTCACAGCATTATTTTGCACTTAATTTTCAAATTAACAGATCATTTTGTTTATTTTTTCCCTAAAATAAAATAAAAAATTAAAAAAATTATATGAATTTTAAAATTGTTTTACAAGTGTTACAGCATGTGTAAAATCCAGTCATAAATATTGTAAATTTTTATTTAAAATTTCATGCTTTAGTAAATATTTAAATGGCAGAACTTTCAACACCTTAGTGGTAAACAAGTGAAAGTGCAATATTCGACTGTGCCGAATCTTTGATTCCCTCTACCCAGACTAGAATATTTCAGGATTGGACTTTCTATCTAAGTAAGGGTAGGCTGCTTTGTCAGCCGCGATCGAAAATACCGACAGTTCTAAAAGACAGCCGCGAGGCATATCCGGTGTGGTGAAATAGCTGGCAGGGATATTCACATTATTACCTATATAAAAGATGTCTTAAGATCTCTTAATAATTATTTATAATGGGTTTATCAATCGAAAATTGTCCAAGAGTGCCTGTTGTCGCTGGAGGAGACCCTTAAATGGTTCCCTGGACACAGGGGCATACATGGAAACTGTATCGCTAACTTCTTAACGCATGCGGGCACCACTGTATATCGGAACGGTTCAACGTATGATGTAGGTGTTTCTCCACCCAGGAGTAAGCAGCTTATTGCGCACAAGTTTTATCTTACTGCCAGGCAGAGATGGTTTGATGAAACTACCTGTAAAGAAAATAGAAAAAGCTGGCCCAATATAGATGGAGAAAGGACTCGTCGGGCTTTGAAGCTATACAGATTTCACCCCAGGAACCTCATTTATTATTCGCAACTTGTCCACTGAAAGACATGCCTAAAGCGGCACTACACTACTACTGGCTCCGTTACAATGACCTATGGAGAAGTTGGGATGACGAGGAGGAGGAATAGTCGACGGAACATCTTTTTGTCATTGTCCGGTATTCGGAGACCTAAGACTCAAACCCTTTAAGCCAAGGACCCTTAGAAAGAAATTTTGCATCGTTGACATTGAATTTAATAGGATTCACTGCTTCATTGAATCAAGCGGATGGGTTGGGAAATGGTTAAACATGGTAATACAACAAGAACTAATTGTTGGCTTTCTATCTAAAATTGGTTACCCTACAGAATCATTATTTGTAGCGGTTCAATGCATTTTAAAGTTCATTCCAAAAGTATTTAATTTGTGGGGTAAATTTTTACCAAATTATGCAGTGTAAATTCCAAGCTTATAAAAAAAAAAACTATGATAGACTAATCTTACTACAATAGCATAACAGAAGTTTTAGGCATACTATAGTGTGGGCATTACTAGTGCTTATGATAAAATATGGACTTTGAAAGAAGTATGGACTCGGACTGAAGTTTTAGTAGACTTCGTTTTACTACAACAACATTATTCGTTACGGTTTAAGGCGTACAAAAGTATTTTCCGACAGTGGGATTGATAATGTAAATAGTGGAACGATTTTCCGTAGTTTGGCAGAGTGGTTTCTAATCCTATGAAACTATGACAAACTAAGTGTCATTACAATAACATTATTCATTACGACTTTGGCCTTGCAAAAGGGTTTTCCGAGAGTAGACTTTATATGGGGCCTATGGTAAATTAAAGACCGATCATCATGAAATATTGCAGAGTTATTATTTGTCTAATAGAACTATGAAAGACGGCTTTAGGCATACTAAAGTGTTGTATGAGAGTGACCTTTATGTGGGGCATATGGCAAATTATGGACTGATCTTCACGCAATTTGTCGGCGTTAATTCTTATTTTATGAAACTACGACATACAAAATATTTTCTAGAAAAGCATTATTCGTTTCGACGTTGGTCGTACTAAAGTGTTTTCCAAGAGTGGGCTTTTAAATGAGCCTATGGTAAATTATAAACAAATCACACAAAATTTTATAGCATACTTTTTAGTCATATTCAACGATATTATGCAAAAATGAAAATCGGTTGAGTTCGTCAATAATTTATATTAGTGTTTGAAACAAAAATATAAATTTTTTAGAAGGGTTCTTCCACATTCGGGTTTGTTATTCTTTTCATACAGAACCGATTATGCTGAATTCCAATCCCATACTTCCTAAGAGAATCAGAAAGAATTTGATAGCAATATTGTTGTATCGTTTGAATAGTTTGAAATTGAGCGTGATTTTAACAGAAGGACATGTCTTATTCAATATAGAATTTCTCAAGGACCGAGAATATATGTACTTCATGGGGTCTGAGATGAGTATTAATAAAGTTTCACAGGGAATGACAAGATAAGTATACCCTCATTCGCAACTTGTGGTGGAGGGACTAAAAATATTAGTATACAATGTGTAAATGTTTTTTTTATTTATTATTATTTTTTTGGGAAAATTGCTATAGCAGGGTATAATGCATGCAAAAATTAAACTCGTATATAACGAATCATTTATTTATTTATGATTTGAAATGTTTCCTATTTTGTAATAGATGATGCACAATTATGGCTTAAGTTGTCTTTTGCAAAACAATTAAGTTAAAGAAAACACATTTTTCTATATGGTCACTTCCCAACAAAACAATTTTTAATAAAAATGTTTAAATATTTTGATTTTAGACCTTATAAAGTATACATATATGTATATATTAGTGATGCCAATCGGGACTGATTTTTGAAATTTTGGAAATCCCGATCCCGAAATCCCGGGATTTTCAGGATTCGAGATTCGGGATCAATGTGTTTCTTTAAGATGCGGTTTTCTTTTAAATAAACAACACTTTTTGAATATTCAAAAGATTTTATATACATATCAATTCAAAAAAGAAAACAACAAAACAATTTATTTTATACATATGTTTATAACACTGGCCTCACCCATGATTAGATTAGATTCTGAAAAAAGCTTAAAAAAATATACGTATATCTTAGTTTTTCTAGATCGATTCATTTCGGTTTTTTGACAGCAATTCAATTTTTAATGTGAATTAAGTTGTGACGACATTAATACACTACAAAGTGTAGTCCCTAATCGATCTCGATAGCTGAGTTAAAAACTGTAACACTATGTCGACTGCAGTGCAGTACATCTCCAGGGTGAGGGCGAGATTCATAATCAATAATTTAAGTACCTTTGAAATTTATTTAAAAAAAACAGATTTCAAGTCTAAATAATTTTTTTTATGAATACGTCAGATAGTGTTTATTTATAAAAAAATTATTTTATTTACCGTATGTTTTTTAAGCAATTTTTTTCTATTATTGGACAGGAAGGAATATGAGCTATTTCATCAATATTACGACTTGATTGTTATAATTATATCAACTTTTATTCTTTTGTTTCTGAATAATACTTTAATTAGATCGTGAATAATTTTCTATATTTTGCATAAAAATAATCATTTTTATTTTGGTATTATGTCTTAAGCCAAAGCTGAACTTGCTAAATGAAATGAATCTTCAAATTTCGTTTCTACTTAAAATAATGGTTTTTATTAAGCAAAATACAAAAATCCAGAAATATCGTCATATATCAAGCAAAAATTAACAATTGTAAATACTCGATGTGTGCAAAAAAAAAAAAAAAATTAAACTCAAAAATAAGAATTATTTGAAATAAAAAATATAACTCAAATATAATTTTTAATAATTTTTTTGTATATAGCATAAAAACGAACATTTTTGTACA
The DNA here is from genome assembly GCA_943735925.1 of Pollenia amentaria. NCBI lineage: Eukaryota > Metazoa > Arthropoda > Insecta > Diptera > Polleniidae > Pollenia > Pollenia amentaria. The sequence goes on along the minus strand of OX031007.1, from coordinate 175,468,254 downwards.
TAAAAGTTGATATTTTAAAACTCCCGATAAATCCCGGGATTTCGGGATTCAGGATTTCCCGTTTGGCCTCCCTTGTATATTTATTCTGGGTCCTTATCAGTGGAGAAGTTGATTTAACGATGTCCGTCTGTGCGTGTGAATGCTAAAAATGTTTAATAACAGAAATAAGATTAAAAAGTAAAATAAAATAAAATTGTCTACAATAATCTTGGTTAAAATTCGTAACAACTTGTTTTTATAGGTCCGTATTATCCTATAGATGCCCACAATACTGAAGTTTTGAGTAGTTATTAGCTTAAATGTTTTTAATTATTATTGGTTATGGTATAAAAAAAGATAAAAGATCCTTTTATTGCCGAGCCACTTTACTGTTCTGTATTTTGGTATCAGGAATATGGTCACCGTACCTATATATCCCTTGTGGTTTTTGTCTGCATATCTTGAGGTACGGCATATCTTGAGGTACGGCAAGAGCAAAAGTTTCCAGATTATGAACAATCATTTTGGCTATACAAACACAACATCTGGCAAAATGTGGGAGGTATTGCAGAAGTGGACGTGGGTCATTTATTTATATCTAAAGAATGGTATTTATATAACCTTCTGTTCTTGTCGTACCATGGTGAAGGGTATATAAGATTCAACATAGCCGAATATAGCACTCGTACTTGTTTAATCATATTATTGTCACCAGGAACCATATAATGTTGAAATTAGTCCAAAAAGCCAGAATAATATTATGGTTCTCATCGAATAGTAAATGTCATTAGAAAAGCCCTGGAAGAAAAAAAATACTCAGCACTCTTCATCGATGTTTTGCAAGCTTTTGAAAAATAAAGTCTGGCATAAAGGCTTAATACATAATTTGAATTAAACTTACCAGCAAACACACACAAGCTATTAGAAAGCTACTTAGTCGGTCGTAAATTTATTATTAAAGAAGTCGATTTTTTAAGTTCTCTTTAGCCAATTGACGCTGAAGAGAAATATACTTCGGTCATGCCAACAAAAAACTACACCCAAACTTCAACATTTGCGGATGATACAGCTTTTCTAAACGTATACGAAAATTGTCATGAAGCGTGTCATTACTTACAGAATCATATATTTGAACTGGAAAAGTGGTTAAAACAATGGAGGATAAAGGTCAACGAGCAAAAATGCGTACATATATTTTTCAAACCAATAAAAAAAAACTTACAAGAAAAGAATTCACATAAAGTTTTTGCACAGTAACTTCTAAATATAGTTAACTATTACACAAAAAAAAAATTTTATCTCGTAACTATCTACACATTTTAATGTACAATATGAAACTTTTATTTTTTTTTTTGGTTTTTGTCTATAGCTTTCTTTGTCTATATTACTCTGTTCCAATTTGTGCAAAAATGTTCAGCAACATCTATTATTTCATACGAAAAATTTTACATGTATCAATGTTACCTATCTCGCGAGTTTGCACAATTTGACGTTTCTAATCTTTCAAAGTACGCGACATTGTTTTCGTATGTAAACCAAATCCATATGCATTTTACTAAAAAGCATTTTTTTAAATAAAAATTGAAGTAAATAGGATGAAAAACTGTTACCGGTTGTGTATTTATGTTTTTCCGTTCTCATTTAATGTTAAGTTTAATCTATTTTTCATTAGCTTAAAATTCCACGTGAAATAAGTGCAGCTTATATTATTTCGCAGTTATAAAAAAAATGTTGCCAGAAACATTTCGTAACTTTTTCACAAATTTAACAGAGTACAATTCTATCAACACAATTGCATAGAAATTCCGCACAAGTTTTTTTCATATGAGTTTTGACAGCATTTCACGTAAAATTATGAACAGAGTACCAGGCTTATGGGACGTATATAGAACGTATAACATTTTATATAAAGCCACACAATAGCTGGCTTAAATGTAAACTACGTCGTACGTCGACATAGGTCTAATTCTACATCATACGCCGGTATTGTAATTGAAAAAGAAAAATTAAAAATATAAGATGAAATTATTTTTGTGTATTGAAATTCAATATTTTTTAACAAGAAAAAAAGGATAGAAAAATAAACAAAAGTTTAAATAAATTTGGAATTTTTAATATTTTTTTTTCGAAAGGAAACAAAATACGTTTACGCATTGTGGGTAAGTGAAGAGTGTTTCTAAAAATTTAGGGTGTTAAGTCCTACGTTCGCATGACGTACGACTCAATTCTGTTCCTAGCAATAATTTTAAATTGGCTAAAACTAAACTATAATTTGAAAATTGTGATGTAACATCTATGCACTCAATTAGTGGAAATTACTTTATTTGACAGATTTTTTAAAGACACAATGAATTTTTTTTTTACAAAGTGCTAATTAAAGAATCAAACATATTTAAAGCAAACCTTAAATGGGATTGAAAATAAAATTTATGTAATAGTATTTAATTACATGACTAATTGCAAGAAAAATGTATAAACTTGAAAAACAACAAAAGAAGAAAACTGTTAAGAAAAAAATCTTATAAAATTCCAACATGTTCTAATTTTTCTAATAAGAACGATGACAAATGACTTTTAAGAATTTTCAATGTCTCATACCAGGAACATCATTTTTCAATTAAAACCTGTTATAAATTTTGTTGTTATTGTTGGCGCCAACAAAAAGATATACTTAACTTAAATCTATTACAATTGATGTTGTTCTTAATCTCACAAATACATTCATTTAAAACATAAAATGCGTATTCATAGTTGGTGTTCGATTTAAGTGACAGATATGATTTAGTGGGTATATTAATGGTACCATTTCAGCTAAAATTTAATAAGTGAATAAAGTCTGCTGAGAAATCCTTTTATGGTGGTAAAATTCTAATATTGAATGCTGATACTTTTGAGTTAAAGAAAGTACTTTTTTGGTACCATTTGTCAATTCTTCTTCAATTTCTGATGTACATACATATGTTTTGCCTTCTATTCTAATTCCCTGATTTCAAAAGTGGGTAAATGTTTGCCTTGTAGGAATGTGTGACAAAAGTGATGCTTTGTTTTCTTTATCGATCCATAAGACTTTCTATAGTTGTGTTTTAGTTTCATGTTTGACTTAATGCGCTTTTTGTTGTTATTGTCGCTTTGTATTGTCTTCGTTTTCTAAATTGTTAATTGTATCTTTAAAGTGCATCCATCCACTGGCATCGTTATAATTATTAAAGCAAATAAGTATTTGTTGTCGATTATAATCTATGGTTAAACACGTTTGACATAGTTATCCTTTTTACTTCTTTAAGTATACAAGTGTGTTTGTGTGTGAGTCTCTTTAGGTTTTGTCTAGATGGACGTAATTTTAAAGTGATTATCTGTTTAGCTATACAATTTATTATTTAGTTTGTTTTACTATTTTCTCTGCAGCTTGTCAATTGAAAAGTGCCTTTGGTTGTACGTGATTTTTCTTTAAATGTCAAGAATTGAATTAATTTAGGACATTTTGAGTAAGAGATTGAAACCAATTTGTGTGATTCTAAAGTGGGGGTAACAAATGTAATTTTTCCAAATGAATTTTTTAAAATTTCGCAGATGATAAAATATAGTTGTTAAGCGCACTAAGTAGTATTTTGTCTCAAAAACAGGACAAAATAGTTTTAATCTATTTTCTTATTGGAAATTAATATAATGAAATAATGCATGATTGAACACACTAAATATTTTATTCGGTACCAATAAAGAAAAAAATCATTCAAAACATAAAACGTGTCATAAAAGTAGATATATTGATATGAACAAGGCCATACGCACCGCGACCCAGAGGATCTTTTGCGCAGCCTATGTATATCACCATGTTAGGCTCAGGCTGCGTATAAAGCTTATCAGCCTACCCGGTGAAAGATCATAAATTTCAGTTGGGCCCATTAGTTGCTCCCCTAAAAATTTCCACCTGAAAGTCCCCAAAGCGGGACAGCAGTAGAGGAGATTTCAGCCTCACAAAATCTGCATCTGGTACCAACTGTGACCGCAATGCCACCTAAACACGTTCACGAGTAGTCTAAGTTCCCCCTTCTGCTACAGGACAGAACCACAAATCGCTTGGACTGTCTTTATCCAGAAATGGACGTCAATGTGTGAAGGAATTCACGTTCGGACCATGTTTGCAATATCCCTTGAATGTGACTGGCAGGGACGCTGACGAAAGGCTCAGGGCATATACATGGGTGACGAGTGCCCCTGGTCCCTATCCGGTATATGGACATTAAAGTTCCTATCCAATACACTCATAATATTCTGTACGTAAAAGTAGATGAAATTGTTATATAAAATTAATGAATATTCAATTTAAACCCGGTCTACTTATTTTTCATTTATTTTTAACGAAAAGTTCATTTAATTTTTACTGTCAAAAATTCGACTGGGAATTCCGTAAAAAAAAAAAAACATTTTCAGTTATTTTATGTTATTCAGTAATTTTATTTAATAAATGTTTTACTCGAATTTCTAAAAAATACCAGACTCCTGTCCGCTTGTTATTCTAATAAGAGAGAAAATATTTATTTTATTCACTTATCCCTTTATACATGTTTGTTTTACTTTTGTTGTTCTGACCACTTTGTTTACAAAAGAACGTTTAATTATACGACACAGCAACATGACCGATATGGTATTCGCAATTATTTTACCTTAAAAATTTGATGCATTTAACTAAATAATTATAACAAATAGAATATGGGAATTTTCTACACAAAAGCAGCAAATCGTTTGTTACTTTTACTTTTAGCCACAGATCTATAAAAAGATAACTGAAAATTCATTTAGTTATTTGTAGATTATTTTTTTGATAGTTAGATTATATTAAATAACTGAAAATTCATTTGTTTTTTTACGAAATTCGCGGTTGAATTTTTTTAATAAATGTTAGAATCAAGTAAAAATAAATTTGCTTGGAATTTTAAATATTTATTTATTTTAAAATGACTGAACGGAATACTTCTTGAATAACCTACAGTCCGTTACTGTAATAATATTGTGAGTGTATTAGACTAGGTAGCATTTGATCCCTCACCAAGATATATGAATCGTTTTTGAGAATTTCAAGGATCCGCACGTGACCGACATAGTCCCCTGCTCTGTATTCGGCAACGCGCGGATTCCTGCTGGCACACCTGCAGGTCTCCTCCTTTACAGATATGTGTAGCGGAGGAATCTGCAGGATAGCTTTTAAAGCCAGAGTGGGACAGGTCTTCAGGGCGCCCGTGGACTATATGCAGATCAGACCTTACCGAATATCACTCTAGCTTTGACCTGTTTGGTTTTTATCCACCACGCTTGGGCGGCATAGGTCAAGATCGCTCTAATTATCGTTACAAAAGACTAGTAGATCATTCTAGGCTTCAGCCCCCATTTCTTCCCGAAGAGTCTTTGGAAGGCATATATTGCCCTTGTTGCCCTTCTGATGACATGGGATAACTGAGCGTTCCAGTTAAGGAATTTATCCAGAATGATCCCCATATATTTAGCCTCGAAAGAGTGCAATAAAAGTAGGAAGATCTGATAAATCTGATTGAGTATTTTGTAATAAAAGTAAGAAAATACTCAATCAGATTCATTTGATTTGTGAATTTCCTTATTGCGGTCTTTCTTCTATATCTATTGAAATAATTTGTTCTTCGGACTTTGCGTGTTCTTGCAGGACTTTTCAGGACATCTTGATTACACTACAGCCGTGAAAATTTTCCCGCATAATCTTTTCAGTATGCACGGTGTTGCCTATTGCGGACCTCACTAGCCTCTTCCTATAGCTACCCTATAGATAAAATGGCATATGTTATTACGGTCGGGCCATGCACAAGAATTCTGTGTTAAGTAGGGGTCATTGCATAAAAACCGTAAGGATTTTCCTACATTCTTGCAGTATATTTAGATAATTCTTCCAATTTGTCTGAATGCATTTTGTGGCCAGAGGACATCGCTTCCAGGATTTATTTTATTTTTTTCTTACCTGATGTGTGGGGTTTTCGCATTCAAAAAAAAAAAAAAATTTGTTCTTATTGCTGCTATATATATTTTTTTAATTTCATGAAGCACAAAAACTAAAAAAATTTTTTTGATTGATATGGACTTGCCAAAATCCGCAAAATGTAAACGTGTTACCGATAAGCTTAAAATCCCGAATTCGAAAATTCCGAAGTTAAAAATCCCGAATCTCTACCCAGAACTTCTCTGCATAGAAGGTCAGCTAGGTGCTTTCATTAGTAAAACCGGTGTTTGGAGAAAATCCTTGCGCCCGGCTGTAGGCTGGCTATGCAGAGAAGTTTTAGTTAGCGATTCTGGACTTTCAAATTCGGGTGCTTGTTATATAATAGAGGAGAAAACAGATATTTTTTTGTCGAAAATATGTGAATTATCATGGAAAATAACTCTGAGACGTACAATATGTGTTGATTTTCTTTAAAATTTCAATATTTTGTAAACACCCTGGGTTATACAAAGTATTACCGCTAAGATATGCCAGTTTGAAATTTAACGTTAATATTTCTCTATGCGTATCAAAATTTAGTGGAAAGTTGTACACCGGTAGACTATCAGAAGGCGATCGTCAAACAAATACAGGCGAAAGGGCGCTTTTAGATCAGGGAAAATTAACTGGCAGCTAAGTGTTCATTTCTGGTTGTCTTTTTATATATCTATATATAAAAATAAAATAATTTATTTGTTGGTGTTTCTTTCATCAAATAAAACTTTTAATCTTTAATATTCGTAACGAACTGCTTAACCGTAGAATACATAACCAATAAAAAAACACGCAAACATATAATCAGGGTACATTTGTACCCCAACATAATTTTTAACCCTTTTCAGCTTCACAGCAAAAACTATTTGATATTAAACCCGTTTAATCAAAATTTAACAAATTAATTATATTACCTAATTTGTTTTTAGTTGATACAATTTTAAATTGTTTATTTAACAAAAAAATTATGCCAAGCTATAGATCAAAATACATACAGTAGGCAACCAACCAAAAAATACCACACAAATATATAACCGAGGTACATTTGTACCCCATTGTAACTTTTACCGCCACAAAAAAAATATATATATATTTAAGAATCCTTTTCTTGAAAATTTAGAAAAAGTAATTAGACAATTTAATATATTTGATTAAAAAGATCTTTGAATAGCCTCTTATTTGCGCATTTTTTCATATAAAAACTATTGGGAACACGGGTACCCCGGTTATGCTTTTGCGTAGGTGTCATCTTTGGAAGCTTATACTAATGGAAGCGCAGAACCGAATTTCTTAAAACGACTCAAAGAGACTTGAATTTCCTCGATCCGAAGTTTCAATGCTCTATTAGTATTGGTTTTGCAGCAAGCAACGTTTAAAGTTGCAAGTGGGGACACATGTACCCAGGGGGGCTACTCTCTATTGCGATGCGAAAAAAAATTGTAGCAAATTGATTGGTACTCTTTAATGCGTTTGCGCATTTGTCTTTCTCATGTTTTTATTTTTTCTTTTCGCAAATAATCAATATTTCTTTTATTTAAACTTTTCAATATCAAGTTTTTTTTTACATATTATGTCATTTCATTACTGGAAATCTGCGCCATTTTTGATTTTTGTTATCAGTATTGCTTAACTTTCAAACAATTTTGCGAAAGTGATAGAGAGTACCTAGTTGGCATTTAGCTTTTGCATCGAAATTGTATTCGCATCGCAATAGGGAGTAGCCCCCCAGTTATGCGTTCTACGGTTAAATTTTATTTTTGTAACATATCACTAAAAATATACTTGCAATAATCGTTTTTTGATATTTAATGTAGGAAGGCACCCAGGTACCTTGGCATACCGTGAACGATTAACTATTCGAAACTATTATTGATTTGTTTTGAAAATTCTAAAATTCGAAACTATTTTAAAGCTAAAAAATAATGATAATTTGAAATTTATTAATAGTTAGGAGTTCTCAAGAAGTTTCAGCTATTTTGTTCATCTGTTTATTTGAAAAAAAATTTAACTGAAAACGCCCGGGTACCCTTTCATTCACATAAGGGTTAAAAATATTTCATACTGCTCGTACTGTTTAACTGGAGCGCGATTTTAAATTGTTTGTATAAAAATAATACTCGATGTCTTTGCTAAAGGCTAGTTTACACTATCACACATTTCTTACGTATTCCATAATACTTTGTGAGATGGAAATCTAATGAGTTTTGTTGTGACTGTCAAAAAATCTAATGTAACATTAATGTTTGTAGTCACACTATCACACATGAACATGCTTTTTTTAAAATGCAACCCTGATCCAATAAAAAGTATTAGCGTTTAGAAATTTTTCAAAAAACGATTAAGTCGTATGGGATGTCAAACTTTTTTCGTAATACTTGTGACACATTGCATTCACACTATCACACTTTGTCATATTACTTGAGTTTTTGACATGTATTAATACAAAGTATAATAGTGTAATCTAGCCTTAAGTAACAAATAAGTCTAACACAAATTTCACTAAACTTTATATTAATCTCAAATTCTTTGTAATAAAATTTCCAGACACAGTACAAAAACATTTTAGTTTCTTATTTATCTGTTCTCATTAAATTGTCTTCTTTGCAATAAAAAAAAATAAATAAAAGGGAGAATCTTTGCAACACTTGTGGGTCATATATTATTCGATTCATATTCGCAAAATAAAAGTTGTTTGTAATTTAATTTCACTCGATTCCATCCTTTTTCCATTATAAGGCATTTACGAGTTCCATCATTGAAAAACGTAATGCTCGTGTTAATTATTTTACGACATTCTCACTTGTGATACTAATGAAGTTGATGATTATGATGATATGAATGTTGCTGGGGCTAATAATGATAATATTCATTATTAAAAATGTGTTGATAATGTCTGTTGTATATTCCGTATAAAGTAAAAATAAAAAATTAAACAATATTTAAGTAGAGTATTTATGCCATGTCTGGTTTCAGTTTTTCCTACACTTCTGCACTTCATAGACAAAATAACGAGATACTTTGCAGAAAATGCATGTATTATGCCAATATATATTTTACTCTATAAAGTTTATACAGTATGTGGCGAATTTATATAGTTATAATAATTATTTCTTTTTTTTCCTTTCTTTATACTCTAATGTTGTATATAAAATTTTAATGTTAGTCTTAGCATCTGTATAAACGATACAATTTGGTTTTTTTTTCTGTTTTGAAGGAAAATTGTCTACATTTTCTACTTGCTTTCTTCTTGTCTCGTCTCAAACGAAAAAAAAACTTTCAATTTTGTCAGTTAATAAATTGACTTTTAATTCTGACACTTAATTTTCTTTAGTAGTTGATAATTTTCGAGCATTAGTAAATTGTAATTCAGTTTATGTCTATGTCTGTCTTTTTCTTCATTTGTCGGAGTTTTTTTTTTTTTTGTTTTTATGTCTGTTGTGCAAATGTTTTCTTTAAACTTTGCCTTGGGTTTAGGATACCCTACAGTATTTAAATACTAAAGGCTAGTTTGCACTATCACACATTTTTTACGTAAATATTTCATAATACTTTTTGAGATAGAAATCTTTTGAGTTTTATTGTGACTGTCAAAAAGTCTAATGTAACATTACAGTTTGTAGTCACACTATCACACATGAACATGCTTTTGTTAAAATGCAACCCTGATCCAATGAAAAGTATTAGCGTTTAGAAAAATTTAAAAAAAAAGATGAAGTCGTATGGGATGTAAAATTCGTTTTCGTAATACTTGTCATTTTCATAACACATTGCATTCACACTATCCAACTTTTACAAAATACTTGAGTTTTTGACATGTATTAATACAAAATATAATAGTGTAAACTAGCCTTAATTAGTTTACGCTTATGAAGCCTGAAGAAAGTTTTTATATTCTTCTTGTTATGTACAAATTCTGTACGAAGATTTCAGACCGGTTCTCAACCTGTTGAGGGACTGACAGGCAGAAAAAAAATTTTTTCAATATGGTCGCATTCAAGCAAACTATTTTTAACGAAAATTTTTAAACATATTATGGTTAACTATATTATTTATTTTCACCGGCACTCATATTATGGTTAACCGTGTCATCCATCAAAAAGTTACAATCATGTTGTGGTTGCCTCTAAACATGTTATGGTTAAATATGAAAATAATTGGCTTATTACTAATAATTTTTTGATTTAAAATTTAAAAATAGTATTTTCCTTGTTTCCAAGAGCAACATGCAATGGTCAAAAACAAACATGCTAAAAGAACTAATTTAACCATAATAGGGTTTCCGATGACAATTATATGCTTAAATTAACCAAAACATTTTTAAAAATTTTCGTTAACAATAGTTTCGTTGGAGGGGACCATATTGAAAAATGTATTTTCTCAGGTTGTAGTTCATTCAATTAAAAGAAAATTTTTATTGTACGAATAACCGCTAGTAAGAAGAGAAAACAATAAAAACAAAATGCAATTTCTTTTATCTCATTGACAATGTTGCCAAAAATCTTTTGCCTTACAATTTTAAATTCTTGCCGATATCCCCAAATCAAAATTTGTATCTCTATTTTCTGATTATATTGAAAACTAACACATCTATAATAAATTTGTAAGTTAATTTTATAAAATTATTGGAAAAAAAAAATCAGAAAATTAACCTTTTTGAAAAATTTTTGTTGATAAACTTTACTCTATTTCTGAAAAGAATCGTATTATAATGTGATTAATACGTTTAATATAGCTGAGGTAATGCATCATCAAGCAAACGTTAAATACAAATAGGGGTAACGTTAAAGTTATCACATGTTAAAGGTGCTATTGTGCCAAAATCATAATTTTGGGAAGAAAAAAAATAGTTATATGTATGTTTATAGCTCTGTCATTTAAAGTCCGATTTCGTTTTTTTACTTTTAGTATCTTAACAAGTTTAGTTAAAAAAAATAATAGTTGATGGGTACAAATTATAGATCGATGAGTAAAAATCAGAAGCAGTCTTATTTTAGCCATTTATAGGCCGATCTGGTCGAATTTCAATATCAATATAAATATTTTGTTCTATATTATAACTGAGGTCTTCAAAAAAATTCATTTCAACCAACACACAAACCGACGGCTATCAAGGGTGTTTTTTTATAGAGGTATAAAACTGTAAGTTGCGACACTTTTTTAACTGGCGGCCTCTTTGTCAGCTGTTAAGTGATTTTGTGTTTAGTTTGGTTTGGCATTTCAACATGAATAGATTGCCGCCTGAACAACGCCTCTTAATTGTGAAAATTTATTTTTTAAATCATCCCAATAAAAAATGGAGCTTCCAACGAAGCAGGCTTGTAAGGGGAAACGTTAGAGTTTCGCTTACAATATCGCTTACATGAATTTTATATGGGCGAGTTCCCACTTTGAAGCAATACATTTTTGACACAGAAAGCGCTTTATTCAGCGCATATAAAAATTGGTGAGTATAACACTGAATTGTTGTTACCGTTATTCTTTAATGTGCTCCCTTACAAACCTGCTTCGTTGTAAGGGAATGTCATGGCTCTTTATATATATATTTTTTAAATGTATTAAGAATTCGTTCACTTACCTTACTGCACCTCTGTATGTCTCATTGCGTTGCGCTAAATGTGTGCCTACTTTTTAAAATGTACCATAAGTGCTTCGCAAAATAAAAAAAATTTTTATTGGGATAGTTCTGTTCGAAATACAAATTTTGTTTAGCGATGAAGCTCCCTTTTGTTTGAATGGATAAGTCAATAAACAAAACTGCCATATTTGGAGTGATGATAATCCTCAAGTGCATATTGAGACACCGTTACATCCGGAAAAACTGACTGTTTTGTGTATCTCACGATGCTGGTCAGAACGTTACCATGATTACTGAGTTTTGGTCAGAACGTTTCCATGATTACTGACTTTTTCGTTCATAAATTTAACAAACCATGATGTGCAGGTGCTGTGGTTTTAACAACAATTGATTTATTGAAGAACACGTTTGGTAACCGCATAGTTTCACGTTTCCGACTTCTGCCTCCAAGATCGAGTGACTTAACGCCGCAAGACTATTTTCTGTGGGAATATGTGAAGTCTCTAGTCTGCCCAAAACGATTGACCACTTGGAGGACAACATTCGCCACTTTATTGCCGATTTACGGCCACAAATTTTGGAAAAAGTCATCGAAAATTTGACCTCCAGATCAGACTAAACCTAAGCCAGCCGTGGCGGTCATATGCAAGAGGTTATATTTAAATTATAAGGCCAGAAGATTATCTTTATAAAGAAAATTTCATGCCAATTTAAAAATAAATCTTTGTTTTATTCTATTTCACAGTTTGCAGATCCAAGATCAATATTATAGAAAATAGAAAAGAAATGGCAACTTGAAAAGGGTATACAAATTTTTATTGCTGATTTTATGCGACAAGAACACGGATAATCGGAAATCGATACCTGGTAGAATAATTATTAATCACAGTTTTTCACCCTCTTCATATTTCTATATTTTTATCTAATAAGTAATTTTGCAAGATGAAAAACATTTTATTTTATTTATTTACTTATTATTGATATGAGAGAAAATCTTTAAGTGTTTGATTCGTTTGTTATCTCAAATATTCGATAATTTTAAAATTTTGCCAACAACTATCCCTAAAATTATAAAAGAGTAACCGAAGGGCAACAAAATAGAGGGTTTAAGGTTTTTGTAGAATATAATTGTCCAAAGTACCAAAAAAACGTGCTAGAAAGATCCAAATTCTAACTCTATCGAAAATTATCCTTTCAGAGAACATCTAAACAATAACCAAAATCTTAATTATTAAACGCCAGGTGGACAGGGTATATACAAGTTTGTGCTTCCGTTTGTAATTTCAACCATTTTTGTGTTAAAATTAAAGTTTATATGTAGATATAAGGATGTCCGTCTGTCCATCTGTTCGTGTGGATGGTGTAATGGGTAAATAAAATAATCCCCCAACAATTTGTACATAAAGCAACAACAACGAATTTTGGGGCAGGTATTTCATATGAATTAATCCCCCAAAAATCATTGTGAAATAAAGTCCCAATATATTTTTTGGGGAATTGCTTAATTTTTAAATTTATAACGAAAACATTTTTGGGAGCAAAGATTTTCTCCTCTAACAAACACCGGCTTCGCTAACTAAAGCTTCTCTGCCTAGCTGGCCATTATACCATAGAAGAGAAAATCCTTGCACCCGGCCGAAGTTCGTTCCATCCATGCTATATATCGCGTGATTCTTAAAACCAAACCTACAACACAATTGATTGTATTACACATATTGGGGTCTTATTTTATTTCAGAAATTGGGGTGTTGTTTCATATGAAGCAAGACCTAAAAAATTAGGGCATTATTTAATTTTTTTTTTTGTGATATTTCATTTCATTGGGGGTTTATTTCATTTCCAAAACGCTTTGGGCGGTAATTATTTTTTTTATTTTTTGGGAGGTAATTCATCTTCATCCACAAATCTTTTCTTTTTTAAGTCTTCTTAAAGTCTATGAACTTTATTTGGTTCACGTTCACCTTGAAAAAACTAAGTACAAGACTGGTAGTGAAAATTAATAAAAATTACTAGGAGTTTCTTCCCAAAATAATGGTTATGGCATAATTAGCCACCACATTAGTCCATTATTTCACCTGGATCACATACAAGTGTCTTCTGATTTAAGTGTCCTCTGATTTGGTATGATGGCGTCCATACAAAACAAGCTAGGTTGATATAATAGTGCTCAAATACCTCTATATATAAGATTAATTTGATTTTAAAAATCAGTTAAATCGGCCTATAATTTCATCTAGCGGGCACGCAATATGTTCAAGGTAAAGGAATTTTAATACGATGGCACCCATAACATATGGACAATTGCCATTTCAGTACTATGGTGAAAGGTATATAAGATTCGGTTCAGCCCAATTTAGTAATAATATAATTTGACAAAATTAATATATAGTAAATGCGTCGCCAAATAAATATATAAATCCGCATTTTGAGGATAAATTCTCTCATCTAGCAACACTGCTCTTTGCTCTACATTCAAGACAGAGAAAAAGCTAGAAGGTTGTTACCAGCTTTTAATAGCACTCCCGTTTTATTTCATTAATGAATGATTCATTCATTAATTTGTTACTAGAAAGTAGTGTTCCGCATAGTCTATGCAGCCAACTATTATCTCTCCAACTTACAATTATTTCTCAGTTTAGTCTTTCTTACAAAATTACAGTCATGTTGTAATTAATCATTTTAATGTAACATGTGACTGTTGAGAAAAAATACAAAAATAAATAAATCCAACCAAAATACTGCTAAGAAAATTGTAAATGTACTCATTTTTATTTTTAAGTTGACACTAATTATTTTAGTTAATCATTTGACAAAAAATACTAAAAAAAATATATATAATAAAAATTCTATTAAGTTCTAAAGATTTTGAGAAAAAAAAATATGTCTTTGAAGATGAAAATGATTAATGATTGTTATCTTAAGCAAAAAAAAAAAAAAAGAACATCTTGCCAAAAAATTTTGTTTAAAGTTTAAATTAAATTTAATTTTATATTACTCAGTGTTAAACTGAGCTTCAATTTACACATATGAAGATTTAGTTTTTATATGAGTGAGAAAAAATAGGCTGGAGGTCAACACCACACGCCTTTTCGTAAAAGGCGTTAAAGAGGTGATACCGCGAAAAACCGTTGTGCGATAATGAACCGATTTGGCCTTTAGTTACAAACAACATAAAGGAGAAATTTATTGTCCGAAACTCTTTATCTGGGGGGTGACTTCAGTTAAAAGTTCTATCTCTCTAGGTTGTACACTGAAAGAATTATGGTTCATAAATTTAATTAATTAATTTCATAAAATGTTTTTCTTCAATCCAATGAAAAATTATATTAAGGGAATGAATAATTACACATTTAATGAAGCAATTTCCTTTAAACTATGAAATTGAATTTGGTTATTTCATTAAAATTTTTTAATGACAGCTTAATATCTCTTTTAAAAGAAAAAATCCCACTTATTGTAATACATTATTTTAATAGGTTTTTTAAAATTTAAATGAACTCATAATTGATATATAAAATTTTTTTAAATTGATAAAAAAGGAGATTATTGTAACTTCATATTTTGATAGAAAAATTTCACTAGATCAATAAAAACAAAATACTAGTAAATGTTAATGTTTCATAATATCAATAAAAACAATTAATTACGATAACGAAATAGTGTTTTTACCTAAATGTTATAAACAGATTCAAAACGAATGTGAACGAAAAAACATGAGAAAAAAATGCTCACATTCTTTTTCCTTTAATTTTAAATTTAAATAAACAACATATATGTAGTAGTACAAACCAGTAAGATGGAAGGAATACTGATGTAGGTCGTCGCGGGCTGGAAAAATAATTCAATCTAATATACTTAAAGCAAGCTTATGAAAGAAGAACACAACATGATGTAACAGGAATATAAAAACGAAACAAAATTAATAAAAAACTTGATGATTTTGTAATTGAAATACAAAAACGAAATAAAATTCCCAACAACACAAAACGCACAGTAAAGATTTTGCAAAAATAAATAAATATAATAATCATTAAACTATAATAAAACAAATTTTTCTTTTTTCGAATTTATTCTATGAGTTTAATTTCAGTTATGTATTTTATAAAGCTTTTTGTAATAAAAAAAAAAAAAAAAAAATTTAAGGAATAGAGCTATTAAAAAAAAAAAAATTTAAGGAATAGAGCTATTACAAAAAGCTTTATAAAATGCATAACTGAAATTTAACTCATAGAATAAATTCGAAAAATGAAAAATTTTGAATATAATAAAGTTGCTTATTAAAAAAAAGAAATAATTCCCAATATAATAAAACACTCTAATAAAAATACAAAATTAAGTAAATAATTTAATGAATTTATGTCATTAAACAAATTAAAAATATCATTGAATTACAAAAACCTTTTCATTGAAATAATGAAAAAAATTTCTTTAAACGTTTGACTCTTCAACTTTATGTTAATGAAATGTTTGTTTCATTAATGTGATGACCAATAGTCACAGTCTAAATAAAATTTCTTGCATTAAGTCCATGCAAAATTATCATCGATTTTATGAAACATTTCATTAATTGACTTTTAATGTAATTTTTCATTCGAATAATGCCAAAATCCATTAGATCTGTGAAGAAAATTCTTTCACTGTATAAGACTACCTCTATAGTGTAAAAATGTTCATGCACCTTTTTATACCCCTCACACAATAGTAGAGAGGATATTATACGTCTGAGCTGATGTTTGTAACACCTTGAAATATTGGTCATAGACCCACCGATCGACTTGAAATGGCTTTTGGAATCGATATAACGATGTCCGTCCATCTGACCAGCTGGCTGTCCATGTAAGCCCTATGCGAAGAGTACAGATCGCAATTTTGGAGTTAATTTTATTAAAATTTATACATAGGTTGTCACCAGGACCAAGCCTAATAAAAATGGTGAGAATGCGTCCCTCATTTCAAATAGCCTCCATACAAGCTTCTTTTCGGAAGAGTGTCTTTATTCACATAAGCCATCTCATTATCTTGGTATTTAGGTTACATTTGGTGAAACTTATTTTATTCCAATCTTAATTACCTTACCAAGTTTTATTGGAATCGGTTCATATCTTACCCCTATAAATATTATTCACGAAAATATCTTTCATGGCCATGACTTTCTTATAAATGTTGATATTGACATACAATTTGGCGACAACAACTTTTCCGATTACTACTATGTAATGACAAAAAATTGTTCAGGTAGATCCAAAATAACCCATAAATAGACTTACTAAGATCACTTAAAGGCAAGCATATCGATGAAGAGTTTTAAATAATATTCTGCACAAAGGAATTTTACATTATTCTTATCCTCGTAACAATGATCACTCTGGGTCGGGCTGGACCAACTTTACTTTCTTTCTTGCTTAACCCTTAGATGTCCTACATGGTCTGGTCAGACTATATTTGAAACGAAGCTATGAATTCTGAATCGAATAAAACAAATTTGGAATAATTTCGATCACATTTAGGGAACAAAAAACCTCCTACAAGAAAAAGTTCGGTAAGTGCACCTTATGATTTGGCTGGCCAAAGGTTGCTTTTTTGCATCATTGCTCTGCACTGGCAAAGTTTACTTTACTAGTTCCGTTCAAGTGTCTTTTGCACGAGAGAGGTGTTTTTGATGTTACACTGTTGCTGCTTTCTAACACTTGTTTGCTTTGTCAACGGGTGCCCCGGTAGGCTTGTTGGTAGTGAGCTTGTCTTTCAGAGCCTGGGTTGCGGGTTCGATTTCTGCCAAAAACTCTGGTTTCTTTTCTGCAGAAAAGAGTAGAGCTTAGCGGGATTAGCATAGGAAGAAAAATAAAAATTTGCGGTGGTACCAGGCTCCTTCATTTGATTCGGCATCACAGGAGCGAGATCAGCTTCGTGGACGTTTGAAAAACTTTCTTTTAAACTCAACCACCTCTTTAGCACGTAAGCTGATTCGTTGTTCAACTGTTTGATTGTGATGAAGATACGTTTTGTGGCGCATAAACTGCATTGACATGTGGTGAAGCTCTTACCTCAAATATCTTGTTAGCGAGTATAGCTAATTTGTCAAACGGATCACTAGTTATTGAAATTATGGTACGCACATTTGGTGGGAGTCGGATCAACCAGCCAGTTTTGGATATTTTATCGTTCATTTTATTGCCGGCTAAATCTCGCGAAGCAATTTTGTTGGCCACATATCACCAGGTTTAAAATCCTGTAAAAGCTGCTCTGAGGTAGCATAGTGCCCCAAGAAGTGTGCCCTTAGTGTGTTGTGCATGTTATCCACAGGTGGATTAAGCACAATATTACCAATTTGTGATAAGATGCTGCTTTCGATGGCTCCTTCAGCTGTAAGGTATGTCGTTTTGTCGTTAGTTATACCAGCGGCAGAAAACTGCGATTATATTTGTGCTATCCACAGAGCGGGTTTGGCATGTCAGAATGTAGGTATCCTTACTTACACTCTTGCAATTTCTTCGTCAGCGACCAAAATAATTTTTTTTTAAATTTAGGATAATTAAAAAAGTTGTGATCATCTATTTAATTAATCTGCGTTCTAACTTTACTTATGGCTAATAAATCAGTGAGTGTTTAAACGATGGTTTAGTTGAACTAAACTTAAATTTATGTGTAGTTTAAACTCAACAGTTGTAAATCAGTGTCGCATGTATTATATGTAGTTTAAAAAGTAACATGTGGCAGCACTACGATAAATGTTGACAAATTCATATGGTTTGTATTGGTAGTTTAAACGCCCAATTTTATGCCTTTAAAGATGGTTTATATGTTTTCTGATTTATAGATTTGTGGGCTTAAACACATTTCAAACAAAAAATACAGTTTAACTTGCTCTGATTTATTAGCACTTAGAAATCAAAACAAAAATTGTGTATGTTAAATATAATTCAGGGTTGCACTTTTAGGTCACATCAAATACCAACTCGCAATCCGAGCATATGCAAGAGTTACCGTACCCGTCAAGTTTAGCTTATTACCGTCCATTCTGCATTTTTTGCAAAATCACAACCAAAACTCAGAGAAAAACTTGCTGCGGTAACTGCGACAAAGCCATGTGCTCTCAACATGGCAGAGAGACGAAAACATATATTTTTAATGACTGTTTAACAGAATAATTCCAATATTTTACAATTATATTAAAATAATTTCACAGAAAAAATTATTAAATTTCTCCAATCACCAAATTTATACCAAATTCATAATATCAAGCAAACAAGTTGTTGATTTTGCACCTATTACCAAAATGATTATATTGATTACTAAAAATTTTAAAATTTTGAAAAATATTTTCAATAAATGATATTTTTAATTTTAATTAAAAAAGTGATAAAAAAAACTTTGCCATTTCAAACAATGTGTTAATATATTTAAATAAATATTGACAATTTCCAACAACAATTCTACATGTTAAAATTATTTTATTTTAAACGAAAAAGCCAATTACTATTTTTTGTTATTTAATTAAAATTTTAATTGAAAATTTATTTCAAAACAACTAAAATGTTAATTAAATCAAAATTAAATTTTTAATTTTCTTTCAACTAAAAAAATAATTGATTCAATTATCAAATTAATTATATTTAAATACTTTCTACACCATTTTTATAATTGATTAAACGCTTTTTTCTGTATACATAACGCGACTGATTTATTTTATAAAAACACAAAATAAGTAGAAGATTTGGTTTAGTTTAATTATTTCACTACCGTTTTGAAACGTGGTCTGGCCAGACCACGCGGTGCACTTCACGAAGGATATAGAACATCGAAGGGTTAAACAATTAAAAAAAAATTATTGCGATGCGTACAGGGTTAAATCAAGTACTTACATTCGGCAATCACACCGCTCAAGAAAATATTTAGTTCTGCCTGTACTTGCAAGTAGTGTTCAAATTATCATTTGAGCAAACTGATAGTACAGTATTTGCTGTAAGTAAATATATTTCATTTTAGTGCAAACTTAAATATATATGATCGTTTAAATCATTTAAATACGTGGTTTATTTTCATGGTTTAAGAATTAGTTGAAAATACAGAGTTTATGAATTTATCTTAAGCTTTAAACTTTTTTGTATCACTAAGGAAAAGCAATCCACAAAAACTTCTTCTTGCATTCAATTGACTTTATTTCTTTGGAATAAATTCTCCATCAAATAAGAATATCTAATGACGTCTTCTTAAAAACAATATGCTATTTGTAGTTAAATCGTACAAAATATATTTTTATGTATCCTAACTCAAGCATACATAAATATCTATCTTTATAAATATATTTAGATGCCATTTTTGTTCAAACTATTTACCATCATTATGCATTTTTTGTAGTTTTGTAACATTTTCTTTGTATTTTTGCTATCATTTCATAAGAAACTATTGTATTTCTATATAATTTATACTGTCAATGGCAATATGACAAAATACAAATGCAGTTACGAGACAATATCAAATTTTTTTTCAAGATGTATAAAAATATGCTTAAATGTATTTTGGAAAATATAAAAAAAAGAAAAATAAATCAAAATTTTTTTATGCACTTAGTGAACTAAAAGACCAAATGGGAATGTTAACTAAAGATGGCATCCAAATACAATGTCATTAGAAAAATATAGATGTGTATTAGAATTTGTTTAAAAGCTTTTGGTTTATGTAAAGTTCGTCTTTAAAAAAACATAAAGATATAAAATTGAGAAAATGCTTAAAAATTAGCAGACATATAGAAGATTAATAAAGAAACTTGCATTTCAAAATCTCTCACAGAACAAATTATGTTTGTATCGATATGGTTGTGAATAATTAAACTATTTTCAAAGGAAAGTTTCAATATATATTATGGTTTCTGTAACCATATTATAACGGCAACCATATTATGATTAAATCAATCCTATGCGTAGCTGTCACAATCATATTATGGTTGTCAATATCATTAATAAGTTTACCGTAAATAATTGTATGCACAGAAAAAAGTGTTTTATCAATTAAAAAAATGGTTTAAAAAGTATTTAAATTTAATTAGGCCCGTTTTCACAACTTACCGATAGCTAAAGGTAAGATTTTATCAGCTGTTTGAAAAGTTTTCAGTTGTTACAACTTTATTTTAAACTAAAGTGAGCGATAACTTAAGGAGAAGTTCTTCCTTCCCGGTAGGTTAAAGTAAAGTTGTAAAACTGGAACACTTTTTATGCACTCCATAAAATCCTACCTTTAGATATCGGTTAGTTGTGAAAACGGACCTTAATGTGATAATTGAATCAATTATTTTTTTAGTTGAAAGAAAATTAAAAAATTTAGTTTTGATTTAATTAACATTTTAATTGTTTTGAAATAAATTTTCAATTAAAATTTTAATAAAATAACAAAATTTTAAAATAAAATAATTTGAAAATGTAGATATATTGTTGAGAATTGTCAATATTTAATTAAATAAATTAACACATTGTTTAAAATGGCAAAGTTTTTTGATCAATTTTTTGATTAAAACTAATAACATCTTTTATTGAAAAAAAATATTCATAATTTTACAATTTTTAGTAATCAATATAATAATTGAGGCTATCAGCGCAAAAGTGGTGTAACCCCAGACTACTTATTATGAGAACATGAGAAGTTAACATTTGGTTGAAATGTTTTTTATCCTTGTTTCTTTTATGAACATTATTTTAACTATGTTTAATTAACTTTATAAAAAGAACCTCTAAATCTATAATATTTGTGTACCTATGTAATAATTAAGCTTAAATTAAAAAAAAAATGAATGTGGATTACACCACTTTTGCACTTATAATATTTTGGTTTAATTTTAAATAATAAACAGGTTACACCAAATTAAGACAAATTAAATAAGAACACAAAATAGCACAACAAGGGTTATTCTTCAGCTGTCTCGTCATAATACGGTACATCCCTGTCAATGCTTAAACCATTTAGATTGTTATAAAAAGTTTGATGAACTGGCGGTATGAGCCGTTTTAATTACTTCGAGCCAGTTCTCTGGAATGTATATTTCTTTGAAAAATTTTTTTTTCTTCTCTATTAGGCCAAAATATTGGTCGCATGGTAAGTATGAATGCCCACTGACCAAAAATTAATGATCTATTTCTTCAATAGTAAAGTCCGGATTAGATACCACATACTGACAGAGCAACGATAATTTTATGTTTCTATTCTGTCCACCGCATTAGGCAGAATAATACTTTTTTAGTAGTCACAAAATGTTTAAATAAGTACACCAAGCAAGATCCAATTTCCCACTTGAGGCATCTGACTCGTCCCAAACAAACATGTAGGCATCATCTGTCTCCATGTTGTGAATCCCAAAGCAAAAAGTCCAAAGCTGACTTTTGTTATACACGATTCCAGTGCTCAACACGGGAGCAGATAGGATTTTTTTTAAGTCAAAGGTGATTACAGTGGTGTCAGTTGATGATTTTGCCAAAGCCGTATCGTCTTTTAATCCCTGTCTGGCACTGTCTGTCACATTTTTTGCAGACAGTGCCAAATCTTAAATTGAAACTTTCATTAAAAATTTTGCTGAACATAAGTGATAAAATTGGTTTTAGTGTATCATCTTTATAAAGAGAATACGTTCGTCCAAGGCTTAGGTCCGGTGCAAGAAATATCCTATTCTCACTTTTATGTCTGGTATAATGAGATACATAGACTGGAAACGGGCCAATGAATTTTTTTACCTCTGCGATCTTTTTGTCTGCTATTTTGTTTACAGAACTTTGTCGATCTCTCTGATCAATGGGTGGAACATGTTGCATACTTTTATGCTTCAGCACCCTAGTTACACGCCCATCAGAAACTTAAAAAGTTTTTGGGAACAATTTCTTACACACCTGCAACTCAACACCATCTTCACCCAATAAATGAGAAAGGTGTGTCCATGGTTAATCATAATAAAACTCGCGTGATGGGGTATTTCGGGTCTAATTACAATTCTCAATGAATTTTTGTTTATAACCGCTTAATTTTACTAAACTGACAAGTGACAGTTTTGATGTAAACCACAGACAAACATAGTGTTGCCCTGGTTCAAAAGTGGTGTATACAGCTTACACTTATCTTGCACTATAGTACTTGGTTGTAACAGCCCGTGCAAAAACTATGTTTCTAGCGCCATCTGTTTTTGCATACGAGCAGTTGGCTTACTCGACTATTGCACTGAACATTTACATTGTAAAGAACATATCTTACACCAGAACCGTAACCAACATAAATTGTGGTTTACACCACTCAATTTTGGTAATAGGTGCAAAATCAACAAATTGTTTGCTTGATATTATGAATTTGGTATAAATTTGATGATTGGAGAAAATTAATAATTTTTTCTGTGTGGATACACCCTAAAAAAAAAACATTTCTAATGCGGTCACCTGCAACAAAACAATTGTACGCGAAAATTTTTGTTTATTTACAGCCGTATTCATAACAAAAAGTTAGCCACAGCTTGTACACTACGTATAACGAGCTGCTAACTAGAATGCCGATTAAGCTTAGCAGCTTGTTAGCACAGAGTTTATTCATAACAAATTGTATCCGTCTGCTAACTTTTAATAAATCAACTCTGAATGTTAATGATGAGACATTATATTACTGAAAAATTCAACACATTTTGCATTAATCAGCGCTTGTTTTGTCATTTCATTTAATTTTTTTTTTTTTGTTTTCCCTCCCCATATAAAAATTTTAAATGCTTTAAATGTAAATTAAAATAAATTTAAAATAGGACTCTAAATTAAAAAAAGACAGTGAACTTAAAAAAAATAAAGTTCAACATTAAACGGCTGTTTTTCACAAGTTGGCAAACGTTTGGCAGTTCGTTAGCAAAAGTTTAGCAAATCGTTAGCCAGAGTTTGGTAAGGCTTATGAATGAACTTTGTGCTAACTTCATGCCAAATTTTCGTTGTGAATACGGCTGTTAGTTTTTAGTTTATAAAAAGAACTGATTTAATAATAGTATGTATGCATATGCGTTTGTAACTTTAAATAAAATGAATCTGGAATTATTTCTTTTCATTTATTATATTCAAAATTTTTTATTTTTCGAATTTATTCTATTAGCTAAATTTTAATTTAAAAAAAATAAAACAGGAAAAGGACTGAGAAATAAGATATTCTGTATTATGGATTGCGTTCGATTTCTCCAACATTAACGATAAGTGAAAGAATTTTTTCGAAGTCAAGATTTAGCAAAACTAACGAAAAGAATCGCTTAGATACTAAACATTTTTCTAAAAGTTGATTTTTAGGGTCTCCTTAAACTATTGAAATAACTTGTAAAATTATCAAACAGTTAATTTTTTTATTACTATTTAATAATTTTATGAATTATTTTTTTGTTTGCTCGTGTTAGTTCTACATAAAATTACTCTCTGATAAATTGTCTTACACGTGCTAATAGAATTATAATAGCACTCAATAGCCTTTTCTTTTGGCAGACCTTTAACTATTGTAAATATTTCAAAAACACTCAAAAAAAGTAAAAATTTTTATCAAATTCAAATAAATATATATTGTAGAAATATTTTAGCATATGTACCTAAATAACTTATAATACTCAATAGCATAGCAACAATAATCTTATTATTATAAAGAATTCAAATATGTGTTAAATCTTTCTGTATAGCCACATATAAGTTGATCGGTAAACCCTGTTTTTCTTGGCACGCTACAACAAAACATGAGATCGAAATTAAAAAAAAAAATCCAGACATTAAAATTTTCTTTTTTTTAAATTTATTCATTTTTTTTTTTTTTTTTTTGAAACGCTAACATTTATGACTTTGTCCAGCTAGATTCGGGAACTGTACTAATGTGCTGTATAATCAGGGTTGCCGAACTCTGTCTTTTCCCACCACATTTGGTCGGATATTTTTCGTTTTTTCGGATGGTAGGCCAAATTAAATTTTGGTCGGTTTGAGAAAATGTTCTATATTCATTTAAACAAATTTAAAATATGGTCGAAAAGCAGACAAGAGCAAATCTAATATCTTTTTTAAAAAATATTTTTTTTATTGTTGATGAAACTATAGATGTGGCAATGAAATGAAGTGTATAACGTTAGTAGCAACCCAGTAAAAAAAACTTGTGTTTTTAAAGCACTTTATAGAAAAGGCGCATAATCCAGCGCTTCAATAACAGAGCTCTTATACAGCAGTAAATGATTACGAAAAAAATATACAAAAAAGCTGTTTTAGTGCTGACAACGAAGAAGGTTTTAAAGCGAAAAAAAATAAATATATATTATGGTTTACGAAAATGATTGAAGAAAGGCCTATAAACCATTAAAAGCCAAACATTAATGAATATGTTAATATAGTTAGCCCTTAAAAAAGCACTTTAGAAGTGCTTTGTTTGCATGTTTTATTAGCTTATTGTCAGCAGAAAATAATTCTCCAAACCGGGAACACCCCATACAAAAATCAGGCATCCCATCAGCAGGTTTGAAGCGATTTGATGTATGTATTCATACATAAAACCTGCTCTTTTTGGAGCATATTTTTTTTCTGGGAAGTTACTTTGACGGTTAATTCAATTTTTAAATTTCAAATTAAATTTTTCTTATAAAAAAATTTGTATCAACAAACAATATTCCTTTAAAAATTTGATCGAATTGGCAACAAACGGCGCAAACGTCATGACTGATAATGTTGGTAAGCTTAAATCTTACTCAGCAATCACAAAAATATTGATATGGTCATTATTAAAGTTTTTTTGCGAAGCCTTAAAAGAAGAATATAAATAAAAGAATTCCAGGAATACTGTTCTGTATCACCTTATAAGCTATAAGGTGTTTCTTATACAGGTAGACTACTTTGGAAATAGATATTGTAAGAGTTATAAACCTGTGGGATGTTTTGATACTGCATTTTGTATCATGTTTTTATAAAGTCAATAGTATAAGAGCCGCAGAACTTGCAGAAAGTATGGGAGAGTTCTAAAACGTCAGTTGCAGAGTAGAGCTTTTATAAATATTCTACAATGCAACCGTGTGGAAACAATAAGCAAACTATGTATGCATTGTTAAACCCTTCAATACATTTTTTACGTTGTCTGCAAATTATAAGGATCTTTAGGAGCTCAGTCGTGTCTTATAAAGTTATATACTAATTTTGAAAAATTTTAGAAACTTAAGTTAACAAAAATGGGGTTTTCTAATTATATCTATTATTGCATATGTTCAATGAATAAATCTAGTTTATAAACGTTATTAAATTAATTTATATGTATACACTAGGGATGGCAATCGGGATTGATTTTTGAAAATCCCGATCCCGAAATCCCGGGATTTTCAGGATTCCGGGATTTTCGGGATCCCGGGTTTTTCCGGGATTTCGGGATTTTTCGGGATCAATGTGTTTCTTTAAGATGCTACTTTTTTTTAATAAACAACACTTTTTGAATATTCAAAAGGTTTTATATACGTAACATAAATTTTTAAAAATGAAAACAACAAAACAATTTATTTTATACATATGTTTATAACACTGGCCCATGATCAAACTGATAAGATTCTGAAAGAAGCTCAAAAAAATATACGTATCTCTTAGTTTTTCTAGAGCAATTCAATTTTTGATGTGAATTAAGTTGTGACGAAATTAATACACTGCAAAGTGTATTCCCTCATCGATCTCGATAGCTGAGTTAAAAACTGTAAAACTATGTCGACTGCATTGCAGTACACCTCCAGGGTGAGGGCGAGATTCATAATCAATAATTTAAGTACGTTTGAAATTTATTTTAAAACAAAATGTTTATACAAATGTTTCTTAAAACAGATTTCAAGTTTAAATAATTTATTTATGAATACGTCAAATAGTGTTTATTTTAAAAAAAAATAGTTTTATTTACCGTATGTTTTTTAAGCAAATTTTTTATTATTATTGGACCGGAAGGATCAATATTACGACTTAATGTTAAATACTCGCTGTGTACCAAAAATAAAAATTAAACTCAAAAATAAGAACTATTTGCAAATAAAAAATATAACTCAAATACTATTTTTCATAATTTTTTTGTATATAGTATAAAAATTCAATAAAAACGAACAGTTTTGTACATAAAAGTTGATATGTTAAAAATCCCGGGACTCATAAAAATGGGATTCGGGATTTCCCGTTTGGCAGCCCTAGTATACACCTTTTATTTTTGTTTCTTTTTTTATTAATTGCATATTACAAAAAATTGAATAATTAGCTTTATCCAATAAAAATTATACTTTATATCAAAAATACAAAAATACATCGTCATTTAAAAAGCAAAAGGGGATATCATCATTTAAAAAAAAATTTAAGGAGAGATAAAATACTTAATAATAACGCAACTATGGTGATTATAACAACGAATTTTTCTAGTTAATATCGTTAACAAATTATGAATTAATACTATCCTGAAAAATCTGTTTTTGTTATCATAATATCGAGCCATAACCGCAAAAAAAGCTTAAGCGACAACATTTTTTAATATTGATTTGTTTAGAAAATTCTAAAACGGGCTTATTAAGGTCATGTATTCTATGCAAATAAAAGATTATTTCATAATTTTTTCCGACGTTTCGTTGGAGATTCCCAACATCATCAGGGATATTTTATTAGATCTGGCAATATCAAAATAAATACACAATTGAAAATAATAGTTTAATAGCAACAACGATAACTTAGTTCTACAGGAATAATATTACTCACATATAATCTTTCGTCAATAGTTTTGCATTTTGAATATTTAACACACATTTCGTTTTACATAAACTTTAAATTTTCGTTTTTTTTAACTAATTAATTTATTGGCAGCACTAGCGGCATCTCCTAAAATCTCATGGTCACAGAAGGTACCGTCGCAAAAACAATTTTAGTTTGAGCGCCAATTTTCATACAAAATGTTTATGATATATAATAAAAAAACCTTCTCTTGTAAAATTTTGTTTTTGTCGCTTGAGCTTTTTTGCGGTTATGGCTCGATATTTAGCCTTTTATTAAGTTTTTTATCGCTCCTGCAAGATTTTTAAAAATGTATTTTGTATTTTATATGACGATATATTTGTTTTTGAATATTTTAAAAATTTGGTCGGTTTCAAAGAATTATGGTATGTTTTGCAGTCAATTTTTGTCGGATAACAATTTTTCAAACGGCAACCCTGTGTGTAATGTAAGTAACACACTTAGAAAAACATTTTTAAGCGCATTTTAAATGAAAGTTTTTGTTTAACAGACTTAATATTAAGTGTCAATTTAGCGGCATTTTCATATAACTATGATTGATTAAAATTTTAAGAATTTCATTTAGTATCTAGTTAGCTAACTAATGGCTACCTACAGCATACTTATAATTACCGTTAAGAGTTACATTTATTTATTTACAATTTATCTATGTGAGACAATACAACCGACCTGCACATTCAAGGTAATCCTAAACAATATTTGTTCTTATCTAAATTTCTATATAAATGAAAAAAAAAAAATCGCCATTTATTTTTGTTACTGCATTAATTTTCGTATTGCATGAGTAAAATTATTCAATTGCAATTTTGTTTTTCTAAACATTTTACCCAGATGCTGCACATGTCATTTCAGAAAAGAATTAAATAAATTCCCCCATTGAACCCAGCCAAAAGTTTTAACTGCGAGCTAGTAAAACAAAAAACTTTGAGGAAATAAGCAGAGCCTCATGGTTGCCTTTATAAAGTTAGTTACTAGTTGTGCTGGTAGAGAGTTATAAAAGAAAACGACTCCTAGTCCCAAATAATGCTATGCAAAGAATACAACAACACAATACGACGATAGATTTTAAGATTTCGAAAAGCATAAAAAATGCAACCTTAATTGCTAACAATGTTCATCCATAAAATAGCATTCTTAGATGATTTTTGCTTTGTTTCAACGGTTTTTTTAGTTGTATCTACTTTTTTTTTGAGTTTTTTCGATTTTTAAATAAAAATGACCATAGCGTTGGAATCGAAAAGAATGTGTCTACATATAAATGTACAGTGATTCACATAAATGCGGATATTTTGCTGTAATTGAAGAGAGAGCTTTATTATATATTTAGTTTAGTGTTTGTTTTAATATTTAAATGGTTAATATGTTATACAGAAACTACATTCAGATCGTTACGACTATAGCAATTATTAACCTAATAAATGATGTTTTTAAGTACGGTAGCACTTACTAAAAGGTTTGTTGACAAACGAACTTTCATACTGCGCTCAATTTTTGACACTTATGATCAGTATCCTCTAGCAAATAATCATGAATAAATTCACGCCTGAACAACGCTACCAAATTATCCAAAAATTACTTCGAAAATCAGTCATCGATTCGCGTAACTACAAAATTGTGTTGAGCGATGAAACTCATTTTTGGCTTATTAAGATATGGAGGGACACCAATCGACAAGAGACCCAACAGTCTAAATTACATCCAGATACAATTCAATTTGAAAATATGGATGACATTAACCCGGGCAAGATGTGGTCTTAATTGGATGGCGCCACGTGAAATACGGCGACCGATACTAGTGACTTATTGAAACTAAAAATGGCTATGTTGGTTTCTAGCAATTTACATGTAAATTGACCTCGAAGATCTGGCGATTTTACACTTCTAGTTATTTTTCTGTAGGGCTACGTAAATTTACTGGTTTATGCTAATATACTAGCAACAATAGACGCCTTAAAGGCAAACGTTGTTCGTTTTGTTCGTGACATACGGCCAGAAATGCTCGAAAAAGTAGCACAAAATTGGACGTAGAGAATGCGCTTCATCAATAATGCCCAAGGCGCGCATATGTCCGTAATCTAATTAAAAAAGTTATATCAGCTTAAAAAATACTATTTATTAGCCATTGCCAAAACCACTCAGCACGACCCACAATAAGTTCCACTTAAACGACGAAATATTTAAAATATATTTATTGTAAAAAAACTTAAGCTCTCTTTTATCCTTAAACAGTTTGCCTCATTAAAAAAAATAATTTCATACTAATTTTAAGAACATGAAAAAGGCGAAGAGACCTGCGTTAACCTTAATTACTAAGAGATAGAGGTATTGCACCGATTTTGCTAACTTTAAAATTATGGAAAAATGTTGCCCCGAGGTACGTCTTGTTCATGACGTTTTTAAGCTTTTTCTGCCAGATCGATCGAAATCATTAAGAAGCAATGCCCTACTTAGTACCACAGATATCAGGTACGTCCAGTAGTTAATGATTTCTGCGGACCCTGCGGAATGTGAGGTTGCAATAATGTTGGGTTGGTGAAGATTTTTTTACTAGATGTAGTAACAATGTTTGTGAGTATAAATGTAGTTCTAGGTCCTTAAGCAGGGATATATGATCCATGCAGTCATCTGGTCATTTGTTATTAGAGGAGACCCACAAGGGTTAATGCTCTCCTCATTACTATTGAACTTGGCTCTGAATCCAGTGCTTTTGCCCCTTGAATCGCCGCGGATGCAGGGTAGTTGCTAGTGCTGGCGATGTTGCTAGAGGAAAATTTCTTTCAATTATTTGCAATATCCTACATGGTGGTCTTGTGCACCTTTCCAAATGTTCTGGGTCTAGGAGACTTGCTGTGAATCCTTGGAAGACCGAACTGGCCCTATTCTATCCGAAGTATGGGACGCCCGCCTTTCCAACCATTATCCTGAATGGCACCGAGATAGAATTGGCGCCAAGCGAGAAGTGTCTGGGGATCATTCTGGATGACGAGTTGAGCAATATATAGGGAAGGCGATCGTTGTACTGTACTCCTGCAAAATGGCAATGCCAAAATGTGGGGCTTGACCTCAAGGATAATCCACTGGATCTAACGAACACAGTTCGTTCAATCCTTCTATACGGCATTATCGTATGGTGGAATAGGAGACCCACTTGGGAAGACTGAGGAGGGTGCAGATGATGACCTCGCTGATCAATTCAGTGGCTCTTCGCAACACTCCTACTGATGTACTCGATATTATCCTTAAGCTACCACCCTTAAATTTGGTAGGAAAATAGATGGCGAATTCCACTCTACTGTACCGAACAGAACAGTGCAATTAGCTGCGGACACTGCAGGGCTATGAGCACGGAAATCTCGAAGAGGAGTATTGATCACACCTCCTCAGTTTTGGAGCACGATCATCGCTACATAACGCTGATACCAAGACAAAATGTGTACACAGAAAAAATTAAAAAATTGTCTTTGATCACCAAATTCATACCAAGTTCATAGAATCAAGCAAACAATTGGTTGAGTTTGTACCTATTACCAAAATGATTATATTGATTACTTAAAATTGTTAAAATTTAAAATTGTTAATATTTTTTTTAAATAAATTATATTTTTATTTTAATTACAAAAATGATCAAAAAAATTTGCAATTTCAAAGAACGTTTTAATTGGTTTCATTAAAATTAGATTAGGTTTTGACAATGCCCAACAAAAATTTTTTTAATTATGTTATGTTAAACGAAAAAATCAATGAAGGTTTTTTTTTTTTGTTATTTTTATAATATTTTAATTTAAAATTTATTTCAAAACAACTAAAATGTTAATTAAATCAAAATTTTATTATTAATCTTCTTTCAACTAAGAAAACAATTGATTCAATTATCACATTCATTAAATTGAAATACTTTTTAAACAATTTTTTTTATTTATAAAAAACTACTGATAATTTTTTCTGTGTGACAGGGGAAGAAGTGTTTACTTCTACACGGTTGGCTCTTACTCAAGAAAAGGGGTAGGCTTTAGACTACACTCTAGGGAGAGCAACCTCGATTTATCGCAAAAATTTTCGGACTTCTGTATAGTTTTCCAGACAAAGAGGCTTGCGATCAAGGGAGCTGTAGACTGGCTCATACTGTCTACTGTGTCAACGATTGGCCGTTAACATTTACATTGCTAGCCATGCCGCTATTATGGCCTTGGATTCCCTCTCCCTGAGAACAAGAACAGCCCTCGATTGCCGCTCTGCTTTTAACTAGATGGCTGAGCAGTTTAATATCAGGATCACGGGCACGGGGATACACTGAAGAATATTAGGGAAGATAAGCTTGCTAAATTTGGCACTACATAACAGGCTCTGCTGGATTTGGAAAGCGTTGGGGTGCCTCTGCTCTCCTGCAAACTTTAACTTCGGCGATCAACTATCGATATTGCTATTGACAGATGGGCTACAAACATTGTTTGTAGGACTGCCAGCCAATTGTGTCCCCGTATGGATGACAGGCGAACCATGTCTCTACCGTCGATGACCAAGAGGGTTGTCACGGGACATTGTCTTATTGCTATGCATGCGCTGCGCCTGGGAGCCAGACACTATGAATACTGCCACAGATGTGATGACGAGGACGAGGAGGAGAATGTTGAACACCTTCTCGGACACTGTCATGAACTGTGGAGAAGACGACTAGCCAAAATGGCATCCGACACCTTTGACGGATTGTACGACGTTTCTGGTATTGAACTGAAACGTATTTTGAACTCCGTTAGAAGTTTGGATTGGTTCTGTGGTGGGAGTCCTGTTTAGTGGAGCTCTATGGTATCACAATGGATCATTGGGTCTTAGTGTTTAAGATGGATACTGGCTGCAATTTCTACGTTACTTAACCTAACCTTTTGCAATGGAACGAACTACTTTCCATACTAAACCATTAAAAAAGTTCTATAGAAATGAGATGCCTTAAAGTTTGTTGGTCCTACAACCTCTTCAAAATTGAAAGATCACTTTCATCATTTACTGTTACATAAACTGAACTGAGGCATTATTTTTGTTAGTTTTTTTTTGTAATTTTTCTTTACATTACATACTGTGGCATGAAAGAAAGATTGTTGTTTTAAAATACTTCACATACTATACCACAGCGATACTAGAAACTAAAACGATTTATTTGCTGCTGTTGTTGTAGTATTAGTCCAAGTTGTCTATCTATAGTTCTTTACTGTATAATCTTAAATATTTAAACGTTGTTGTTATTTAAGCTGCTCTAAATACTGTAACGAATTTTCAATATGGTAACGAATGGTTGATCTAACCATGTGATCATCATTGAATAACAGGTAAGTAAGTTAAATTCTATATACGAGTATGAATTCATTGCTAAAATTGTATGCATTATTGTTGAAGTTTAGCTGCAGTTCGGTCTAAATGCATATAGTAGTAGTTTGTATGCTTGCATAGGAACTTGGTTGGTCGGCATGTTCAATTTGGTAGATATTATTAAGAGCAAAGACAAAGAAAATACAATGAGCTGGTGCCTGGTAGCTGAGGCCTGATGTAAAATTGTAAAGAAGAAAAAAAAACGAGCCAAAACTATGCGTATAAAATTGCACGCTTCTTTTGGATGATATAAGGGATGCCATCAGTGTTAGAGTATGACTGTAAAACGGTTTGTAGTGGAACATGTTTTGTTAATAGGGACGGGCAAATTGAAAAAATATATCGATATATATCGTATCGATATTTTTTTAAAGTATCGATATTTATTAATGTAAAATATCGATATATCGATGTATCGAACGTATCAAGGTGAAATTATTACCAATTTAAAAACTTAATATACCTATGTATGTCAATAAATATTTACATACATATGTACAAACATATTACATGTAATTCCATTTAAACTTTTTATTGTTTCTTTTAATTTCAAATTTACTGACTGTCCCTCGATTTCGAACGAAACTTTCATTCGCTTAACTTTTATTTAAAACAATAACCAATTTTAAAATGTAGTTTTTAAGGTAAATAATGGAACGAATTTCGTTTGAAATCGAGTGACCGGCAGTTAATTCTTTAATAAAAAAAATTTAAAAAAAAGTAAAGATTACAAAAAAATTTTTATTTATTCGCCATATGAAATCTAAAAAAAAACAAATTAATTGGGATTATATAATGCCGGATAATATACTGCCGGAAACCGAAATTTGTGAAAATAAAAAAAAAAAAACAAAATAGGTATTTTTTTTTATTATTAACACTCCAACTTTCATGAGTCTATTGCTGCTAATACGCCATAATTAAGGCGATTCTTTGCATAATTCTAAGAACCCTTTCCAGAACATTTTTTCTGCGCTTATTTTTTTGTTGTCATCTCTTAAAAAACTGAACTGTGCAATCTTTGAAAAAGTACAATGGAAAACCGCCGTTATTTGCTTAAAATTAGTTAAAAAACATATAATGCAGTTCCTAAAAACAACAGTATTTGTAAGCAGTTGAGCAACGGTTAAAATGTTGAGTTTTATTATAAAGAGGTCTTAAAAATATCGAATTCGATAGTCGTAGCTAAATATCGATGTATCGATATATCGGTATTTTTAATATCGGCCATATAATTCGATTATGATTTTTTTAAATATCGATATTTTGATATATCGATATTTATTGCCCATCCCTATTTGTTAATACCAGAGTTATCCGCACAAAGTTCCATGCTTTTGGGAGCAATTATTTTGTTAAACTATTTATATTAGTAAATGGCAAAGCTTTCTTTAAATAAATGACACTTCAGATGACAGTTATTTAATAGCTGACAGTTTTGACAGACCGTTGGGCTTGATAACCCTGTAGATGTCTAGGTTATATTTGGCATAAAGTACTCTTATGTGAATCTTAACCTCATAACATCATAGTTGGGGGTAGTGCACTAAATATGGTTTTATATCAGCATAGCACTATCACTAAATAAAACTGCAAATAAATTAGTTTGCACTATTTTTACCAGCTTTAGGGATGATTGGTATTTTTTCAGTGGCACTAAAAAAATTTAGTGGTACTGAAATTTTTTTTACTATTACTAGCGGTGATTGAATGCATAGCATCTGCACTCAATTCAAAAAGTGCAAAATTTGTACTTGCAATCAAAAAAGCTGCATATAAACAGACTCTCATAAAATTTTAAAAATTTAATTTTGTATGCGCATAGTTTTTGCTTTCTGTTATGATATGCATTATCAAAGGAAATTAAACAACATGAAATTTTCCAATAACGAAATATCTCATGGCTTTAATCATGAAAAAACTAGTTTTTTGTTTACATATTTAGTGCAAAATTGGAAGTTGCAGTAAAGAACAAAAAGTTCCAATAAACAAATAATTGCTTTTTCTTAAAGCAAACTATTTTTGTGGGTGCAAAATTTTTTAACATCACTATCACTCATCGTTAGTCAGGCTGCTAATTTTCAATTCATCACTCAACATCAACAAAATTATTGCAATAATATTGCACTATCACTTGCTGTGAGTTGAAACTGCAAATTTTGTGCACTACCCCTATCTATGCATAATATCATAATTATAATTATTTTTTGGCGATTCCGAGATTGCCCATGGGCTCCATTTGCTTGCACAGTAGGTCGATCGTACTGTCGCGTAAGGTATCATATGGTTGAGCTTCACCGACTATATTTTCTAACTTGTTTAATTTCATACTGCAAATCAATCCTGTTTTCCTAAATTTTGTAAGTTGGTTGGCAATCTTCAGCTTTACTAAATGTAATTGTATGATTTTTTGTGTATTTTTATGTACCTGAAATGAAAAGAAAGAAAAGAGCGCTTCGTTTGTTCTTCGACTTTTATCCTTGTCCGTATTACCATATTGAAATTTTACGCAGTTTAGTGAATTTTTTTGTATAAAAATCAGTTACAGATTTTAGATCTTATTCTGTTTTCTGTTACGCTTACATTAAATCCAACTTGTTTTAAGTGCATTGTTTTCCCCAGTTCTTGTGTAAGAGACACAAGATTGTAGTTTAGAATAATGTATGAATGTATGTTTAAAAGCTCTTTTTTAGCATTTTACCAAATATAGTTTTAGTAGCCGATATTAAATGATGTGATTCTTGAGTACAATAAGTGCATTTTTGTTTGTAGTTGCTGTTGTGTCTTTGTTGGCCCCCAAAAGCCCATGATAGCCAATTGAAAACCAACATAAGTAGAATCTTTTGCTTGCATGTGTGGCATATTCTTGGACTACAAGTTGCAAGTTTTATTTTTTACTTATTTACATTTTTTTTGTTCGGGATACATTTATTTTTGCTGCTGCTGTTGTTGTGTTGTTCGGACCATGTTTTAAATATGTTCCTACGTTAATTGAACATTTTAACCATAAAAAGATTGATCATCTAACAAGTGAAATTGGATGTGCGTGAATTATTCA
Source organism: Pollenia amentaria (assembly GCA_943735925.1). Lineage (NCBI taxonomy): Eukaryota > Metazoa > Arthropoda > Insecta > Diptera > Polleniidae > Pollenia > Pollenia amentaria. The sequence goes on along the minus strand of OX031007.1, from coordinate 175,432,537 downwards.
AATAAAAAACTAAATAAACAGCCAACAAAAACAACAAAGCAAATGAAATACAATAAAAAAACTTTAAAAGTCCACTTAGATGATAAATGAGGATTAAAGGAGACTAAATGCATGTTATCAAATAAGATTCAATGGAATATGTTTGACTTTAATCTGAAATCTTAATAGGCAGGACTTTGACCTGATCATTGTTTTAAAATAATAATAGTTTACATGCGATGAAAAAACTCTTGTTAAATATCCGGTATGTTAGTTAAGTAAATGATAATCTATTTTATTGTTGGACTTTTGGAAATATTGTGAAAAAAATGTATCCAGAATAACATTAAAGAAATATTGTCAAATATTTAATCCAGAAGCGTATTTGGAAGCTTTTTTTGACTCGTTACACGCAGAGAAAAACATGGTCACCACCAACAAATCGTCTTTTAATGACAAATTTTTTTTTACCATATTTTGGTTAAATGAACCATTTTATTATCACTGACAACCATTATTATCGTTGAATGATTCCTCCATCACGAAGCCACAACCATATAATGGTGGCATTTAAACATGTTATGTTTAATTATGAAAATAATTTGTTTTTAAATTAATAATTGTATTTTCCACTTTTCTAAAAGCAACATGCTATGGCGGAAAACCCACATGCTATTATAAGTGTTCAACATATGTTTGTTAATATAAACCATATCATGTGCGGAGACAACCATAATATGGTTGCGGCTTCTTGATGGAGAACTAACTGAACTTAATTTATTATAATTTGTTTGCCGGTGCCAATAATACGATGGCGGATCAATAAGTCTGTGACTTTTTGAATGAAACACAGTTTTTTTTTTACAAAAAAAATATATTTTTCAATTTAATCTCCTTTTAGCTCAATACAATTAGTCCAACGTTTCTCCAATTTGTGTATCCCTTCAAAAAATAAGATTTTTCGAGGTCCATAAAATAGGCATTTGTTTGACCAATAATTTCATCATTGGAGCTAAATCTCTTTCCACCGAGCCATTTCTTTAGGTTCGGAAATAGGAAATAGTCACTGGGGGCTAAATCCGGAGAATATGGCGGATGAGGTACCAATTCGTAGCCCAATTCATGTAATTTTGCCATTGAGACTGCACACGTGCATTATCTTGATGAAAAAGAACTTTTTTCTTGGCCATATGGGGTCGTTTCTTTTAAATCTTCGTTAAATCGGTCCAATAAGTTTGCATAATATTCGCCGTTTATTGTTTTTTCCTTTTGAAGGTAATCGATGTGGATTATCCCGCGTGCATCCCAAAAAACTGTTGCCATCAGCTTATCCGATGACAAACTTACTTTGGCCTTCTTCGGAGCCGGTTCACCCGGAAAACCCCATTGCTTAGACTGCTGCTTGGTTGTAATGGATTCATGTTTCATCCACAGTTACAAAACGCGGCAAAAACTCATTCGAATTGCGGTTAAACAGCTCCAAACAATCCTTTGAAGTTGTCACACGATTACGTTTATGGTCAATTGAGAGCAAACGCGGCACCCATCTTGCAGACAGCTTTCTTAAACCCAGCTGATAATTTAAAATCGAAAACACACTCCCATATGAAATGCAAATGGCATCAACAATCTCACGCACTTTTACTCTTCGATCGGCCAACACCATATCGTGAAGTTTTTCGACATTTTCGGCTGTCCAGAACGTTTAGCGTCATTTGTACTTGTGCGACAACAACGAAAGTCGGTTAACCACTTTCTTACCATTTAAATCGATGGTGCAGAGTCCCCATACGAGGTTGTTTGTTTTGAACAGCTGTTAAACGCAAAGTAAATGACGGAACTTGCTCAAAACTTGACAGTAGTCTATTAACAGGTGGTACTTGATAGGAGCAGTATTGCATTTCATTTAACTACGGGGAAAGTTCGAAAAGTCATGGACTTATTGATCCGCCCTCGTATGGTGAAATTAATCGAAATATTATTAAAATTTTTTGTATAAAATAGTTTTGTTGCAAAATGTTGTTACTCTTTTGAATAAAATTAAACTTAGATTTAAATGCAATATTGAGCCATTTTAAAGTCGCCAAATTTCCTGAATGTTTCCTGTATGTAAAATAGCGATAGAAAGAGTGATATAACTACACTCTTGTGATTATTTCTTGTGCTCTTGTAATGAAATCTTATCGAGCCATTTTCGTTTGGCAAGTTTTTGATAAAAATCAAATAAGTTTTCTTGTGAGGAGCACAATCTGGCAGAAAGTCAACTTAAATGTATATTGATAATCTGACTTCATTTTTGGCATCTGATATCATTTCATGATATCACTATTGTACAACACTCGTTATTCCGTAAGGTCATATTCATATGAGATCGTTTTTAGCCACTTTCGCGCCAAAAATCCTTAACGAAAGGTACTCGTACATTAGTATGGAGATCAATTTGTCTTTAATAACCCCTTACGTGGGATGGTTGTAATACGTTTCTGCAGAAGTTTGTAACACATACAAACAGGGCTGTCAGATGTGCCGATATTTCGCCAAACGTGGAGATTTATAAACATATTTGGCGGCGAAATTTTTGTATGGCGACGTGGCGATTTTTGCCGAAATTTAAAAAAGTTGGCGATTATTTTGCCGATTTCTAAAACGCATTTGACCTTTTTTTCTCACTTATACCAAAAAAAATTTAAGAGTACGGGTATAATTTTTTTTTTAAATTTCTAACAAATTTTTAAATCTCAATACGAATACGAATGTTATAGATGATAAGTTTATAATAAAGCGAGATAATTACATTGAAAACATTTAAAAATTGTTGCTATAAAAATTTGGAATAAAGCTTTGGCTTAATTAGATTTTAATACCATTTTCCTTACCAAAAGTTACCAATCATTGTGTCTCCACCGACAAACAAGTTCATTTTAAATTTTTTTGGAAAATAAGTTCTAAAAACTGATGGTTTTGATTGCATATTAAAGGGAATTTTTAAAATTATATAGTATGCAAATATAGTTTAGTATGAAGAAACAGTGGAATAAATAGCCAAAGTAAATCACTTTTAAAAAACATTTGCATTGATATCAGGTTCTATAAAATAGTATCAAGCGTATTTTTCAATGTGGTGTACAGAGCGAAAAAAGTCACAGTTTTTATATCTATATATATAAAAATAAGTTGTCCTATGTTCGTCAATTTATAACTCGAGAACCACTCAACCGATTTTCAAACGAGTACATGCGTTGGATAGGTCTACTTTCTACGAATATGCACTATTATGATGGTGTGTTTTCTCTATATGAAATGTATTTTTTTTCTCCTTATGAGAATTACATTTTGTCGGTATAAGGCTCTGCTTGCTCGCATCATATGACTTATTTAATTTCTGTGTGTTTATTTATTGTCATTTAAGTTTACAGTGCGAGCATTGACATTTTTTAATTATTGATTTGTAATTTTTCAGTTAAAATTGAAATGTTAATAATGTGGGTTTCAATACAGATATTAATATATGTTTTCATTAACACGAAAATTCTAACCAATTTGTTGAACATTAATTAAAGATTCAGGGTCAGGTGTACCATAAAATTGGTGCGTTATTGCCATTCGACAACCAAAAGTATCGCTTTCTGCTGATTTATTTCATGGGAAATGGAGATGAAGAAGTTGATCAGCGTTATTCAATAAATCCGAAATTAAGCAAACCAATTATTCGTGAATTACAAATATTATTACATGAACATAATGAATTCGTTAGAATGTTTAAATCAAAATTTCAATCTAATTTTTAATACAAAGACGTAAACGTATGTTACTGTATTGTCCAGCAACGCCGGCAGGGTAACTCTAGTTTTTTATATAAAAAAACACCTTAAATTTTTTAAAACCTTGATTTTATTTAAAATCGAAAACGAATCTAGGTCAGAAGTTAATTTTCAAAAATTATTTATGTAATGAAATAATTGAGTTGAATTTAAGTATTTCAATCCAATTGAAAATATTCAATTTAAATACAACTTTTTAGGCATTTATCCTTTGCTTAATTTCTTGTCGAAGTTACATTATGTTTCAATGAAAATCGAACACATAATTTTACCATATTCTGCCTTATTTTCACATAGAAAATCACGCTAATAAAAACTGATTTTTCTTTGCATCAAACTCTATTATTATGGCATACTTAATAAAATTAACATTTTTGCAAAATTAATTAACTGATCTGACAAGTTCGCAAGATTTAATATCGCAAAATACTAGATTAATTTTGCGGTGTTCTGAAACTGGTGCGTTTTGCTTGCGATATGCGAGTTTCTTAAAAATATTCTAGAGTCCTTCAGCATACCTTTGCAATTTATTGCCGCCAAATTTTTGCGATTACGATTTAAAGAACACCTTTTGTGCAATTTCAAGTCAGAATCGCAAATGTTAAGCGTTTTGCGATTGTCAAAACATGCCCGACTTATTTTAAAACGTCAAAAATACTAAAATATAAACACACTACTGGAGTAAGGCTAAATGTTGAAAATTTTAGTAAAGGGAAACTACAATTGTACTCCTATTTGGAGATTTTTGGCGAATTCTTTTTTTTAACAAAAATCTAAAAAAAATAAATTTTTGGTGATTTTTGTCGATTTTCGGTATACTATATGGCGATGAAGGTGGAAAAAAATCTGACATCGCTGAATACAAATGGTGTTCTTAGACCATTTCTCCGATGATCTATATAATTCCGACAGGTGTCCATGTTCAGCTAGTGAACAAAATGGAACGTGCAATTTTTAGTATAACTATATTATTAGCCCAAAAAAAATAAGTGTATATAAAATAGCGCGAATCAGTACAGATTTTATGAACTAATTTTTTCTGTCAAAAACGTTAGTTTTTCAAAACATAAAAATTGTATTTTTGTAACGCTAAAATGTTGGCATCCACATAAAAATCCACATTCATTCATTAAACTTTAAAAGTAAATACACTAGGGTGGGTCGATCAAGCAATCGATATTATGCCATCGATTTTTCGATAGCTTTTGGCTTGAGGAAAAAAAATTCCACGACGACATAGCAAAAAAATAATTTTAGAGGCGTCGAAATTTAAATTGTTTGACTTTTTCTCCACTTTTATTTATAAGGTTTTCTTTAGTAGGTAATAAAACAAATCGGCTGATTTAATTTTTTTTTAAATATTACATTTCCAAGGTGACATTGTAGGCTCATCGTTTTTAGCGATAGCAGTTTTTCAAAAAAATATTTATCTCGAGGTTTTGGACTAGTTTTTGTCGAAAAAAAATATTTTACGCGTTAATTTTTAAGGTTTTTTTTAGTAGGTCTGTTAAAAAAAAATTCGCCGACTTAAAATTTTTTAAATATATCCCATCCAAGGTAAAATTGTATGCTTAAAACGATGTCAATATAATTTTTTTTACTGATTTGACAGATTTATATACCGACGTCTTTAGGAAGAAATTAACTACTTACTTTTGCAATAAAAACTGGACTCGGGAAGATCTATGGTTCCCAAAAAGAGGTAAAAAAAAAATTATATTTTGGTCAAAACTTTTTTGTATTTGAATCGAATTTGCGAGGTTTTAAGAAAATATCTTCTAGTAAAGATTTCCGATCTGTTTATATATAAAACGTATCCATTGGCACTATCACAGCTCTAAAATTTTAATCAAAATTGAATGACAAAAATGAGTAACAAATCGAAAAAAAAGTTTTTTGACAAAAAAATCGTCTAAAAACCCAAAAAAAAACATTTGTTTCGGAAAAATGATAACGCCATCGTTTTAATGTACAGTTTTACCTTAATTGGATATATTAAAAAATTCAAAATCGGCGAATTTTTTTTTAACATACCTAATAAAATACCTTCAAAATTAACACGTAAAAAATAAATTTTTCGAAAAAAAACTCGTCCAAAGCCTTGGAAAGGTAATATATAAAATAAATTATATAAGGCGATTTTTTTTATTACCTACTAAAAAAAACCTTAAAAATAAAAGTCAGAAAATTGAAATTTGGGAGCCTTGAAAATTATTTTTTTATGTGTCATAGTGGAATTTTTTTTCCTCATGCCAAAATATATAGAAAATTTGATGGCACAATATCGAAAAATTGTTGTCCTTAGAAATCGGCCCGCTGTAATATGCACAGAGCGTCAACAGTAGAGTGACCACAAAAAATCAATGTACGAATTATGCTCCTAGTGGTACCAGGTCACGTTTTTGGGGATAAAAGCTGTTGTAACTCGGTTTGACTTAAAAAACCAACAATTATGATTGCGTAGACCAGTTGACGTCATACGAAGCTATATGTCAATTAAATCAAATGCAGTTGGCGTTGACGAAATCCAATAGGCCAATTGCTATTTTACCCTTCCTGTCCAAAATATTTGAGAGGATAATTCATAGACAGATATCGCTTTTCGTAAATGATCATAATTTGCTTAATGATAAACAATCTGGGTTTCGGGAAAAACACAGCACTGCACTTGTAGATGTTGCGGCAGATATAAGAGGTGTTATAGATGAACGTAAAACCAATATCTTAGTACTTTTATATCATTCGAAAGCCTTCTATACAGTCGATCATAACGTCCTATGTTATAAACTCTAACACATGTTTATATTTTCTACAGCTGCTACACATCTGATATCAACATACCTTACCAACAGTCTGTTGGCAACAGACATCAGTATGTTAAAAGTGGTAACATCAAATCAAAGCTACTACCTGTGATGAGAGTGTACCGCAGGGGTCAATTATTGGGCCCCTATTATTTTCACTTTATGCTAATGACCTTCCGAGTCAACTTACACACTGTAAAGTCAGAATGTATGCTGACTATGTTCAAATTTACATCAGCTGTGATTTATCAGAAATTAAACAATGTGTCTTAACTCTGAATACCGAGTTACAACATATATATGAATGGGCTACTGCTAATGGTCTTAGTATCAACCCAAAAAAATCTAAATACCTCGTTATCCAAAACCGAACTTCCATAACCGATAACATACCTGATATTTTACTAATTGATGAACGTATTATAGGGTCAATGCAGCAAAAAATCTGGGTATTATTTTTAATAAGAACTTGACATGGTACGGCATGTGGCCGTACGTTTTCCATGCTTAGAACTCTCTGGCAAACCCACTATTGTACACCTGTAAAAATAAGAATACTTCTCGCCAAAACCTATTTATTACCAATTCTGATGTATGGATGCGAGTTATTTGCCGAATGTGTTGCTGCAAGTGCAAGAAAACTTAACTCGGTCTTCAAAAGTATTGTTCGATACGTATATGGCGTGAAAAGGTTTAATTCTGTTTCTCCTTTTACGGTTAAATTATATGGTATTCAGTTTGATGACCTACTTAAAACAAGAGTACTGATGTTCTTGCACAAAACAACATCTATATAGCCGATTAACCATATCCAGCTATAATAGAGGTAAAAGAATTTTATTGTTTAGCCACCACAGTTTAGCTTCCGATTGGCAATTTTTCATAAAGGCAATCTGTTTTTTGAATAAACTCCCGCACAATATATAAATAATAAGTAACGCACTGAGCTTTAAAAATAGCATTATTAATTATTTTACACGGTAAATTATTTGACAAATATGTTGTTACATTTGTGTTTTTTTATTATCGTTTTGTTAATTATAAATTAAATTTGGTATTTAAATAATTTTTATTTTTTTCTTTTTATATTTTTTTATATTTTAAAACTTTTTCTTTCTGTTGTTTAAAAATTTTATCTTTAAGAACTATCATTTTTAATGTTTTTACTGCAATAAGAGGTTTTAAGTCTTGTGTATAGAATTGGAAATAAATAATTAAATAAAAAAATAATATAAATTTTAAAGAACAATATTAGCTTTTTTTGAGATATTAAGCGTGTTTTTATTATTTACATGTCTGGAATTATGGCTCCATATGTCAGATTTTTGCCCAAAAATATCGATTTTTCCAAATTTTGAACGACGAGCAGCATGGGTTAGCGTTGATTAATCGAGCTCAAATTTTGGCCATCTTAATATCGTGAAAGGGGAATCGTTTGGTGGGGTTAATACTAAAAAAATTCCGACATTTTTATATCCCATATAAGATCCGGTCACTCTAGTCAACAGTGAGTAAATATCGACGATAACTTTATACATAATATTCTAGATGTAAACTGTACCACAACTTTATTATATAGAGTTTATTTTAGAAAAATTTCTGAAATAAAATATCATTTCTGTGTAAGGTATATCAAAATGCTTTTCGGGATAAGGCTTTATATAGGACATATGACAAATTCTTTTTCTGGTCTCAGGAAACTAAATTTGACTTAATTTCACTACTACACCATTTTTGTTTTGCTATCAGACGTATTTAAGGGTTTTTAATGAGTGGGCTTTATATGGGTTCCATTGTAAAATTGGACCGCTCATCACTATCTATTATATATTTTAATTCATTCAATAAAAATAAATCTAACAAATAATTTAATTGCTGGTTTGCTGAATTCAATTACTTTATTTATTATTTTTTTTATTACCTGAATAAATAATGGAAAAATATATACTTTTTGGTAATTATTATTTAAGTTCATTCAATTAACACAATGTTCATTGAACAGTTTTTGGATTATATTTTTAATCAAAATTTAAAATGTCAAGCCTCGTACAAAATGCTAGCAACAATTTGGTTTTTTCTTCTATCTTATTTCTTCCCAAAGTATTTCATATATTTTCCTTTAATTGTTGAGTCTAAAAAAAAGTTGAGTCTACTTCTACTTTAGCAACAATTTGTATGAAAATGTATATAACGTTTATAATAATTTTATTTAGTTTTGTATGAAAATTTCAACAAAATGTTTTAAAAAATAATAATAACAACGTAATATTGTTGTGGGCAAAATTTGCAACCGGTTTCTTAATGGAAAATGTGTGTGGTTGTGAAAAAAATTGGTGCTCTATTATGACCACCATTGAAAATGTTGCTGCCTATTGTGAACGAAGCTTCATTTATTTAAAAACAAATTCACAGTTTTCAATTTTAACATCACTAAGCAATCAATATAATAATTTTAATGATAGGTGCTTTTGCTGGTCCCAAGCAAAAGTTTGGTAAGTTCCTTTTTCCCCCAGCATATAGGCAAAGAAAGACGCAAAGAACAAACATGGTTGATACAATCACAATCGCAAACTATCATTAATGTTTGTGGTTATGATTGTGTCAAACACGTCTTAACCAACAATATATGTTCAGACATAATGTTTTTACCTAATAATTCGCTCAACCATATTATAATGTTCAGAAAAAAATCATGTTTCTATATTTGCCGATACCATGCAAAATGTCTTTTTCAACATGTTATATAGTTCTCACAATAAAAACAATAAAATATTTAATTTAAAAAATTTATGTTTTATTACAAATATACAGTATATATTAATAAATAAATTATAGTACATATTAAAAAATAAAATTAAATATACTCATTTATATACATGTGTGTGTGTTTTAATTTATAAATTTTATATTATGTTTTATGGTACAAATATATCCAAAAAATAAGAAGTCTATGTAGCCTTACTTCGGCTGCAATAACACTTTCCAATATTTTTATCCGTGCACTTGTAAAAATAAAGTCAAACACAGACTTACCTTTAATTTCTTTTATGAAATCTACTACATATATCAATATACTGTTGAACAGCTATTAACAAAACTTTGTGTCAAAATTTCTTTACCGGCTTTAATGTTATAGGGGGTTTTTTTTTTTTTGCTGCAAGAAAGTCAAAGTAATTGCATATTTATATATTTTTATAATTATATATAAATAACTTACCTCTTTCAATAAACGTATAATAATTTATTTCGTTAGTTTTTTTTGCGGGGAGCCTTTTTGTTTCCGAAAAATGTTTTAATGAGTTCATCATTCATGATTAACTGACGCACGCGGACGGAGAAAATTTTATATTCTTTATAAGCACACGCTGTCTGCTTTGACAATAAATGTTTGCTCATTAAGAGAATGTATTTAAAGGCAAACAAAAATTATGGTATTAAAAATACCTTTTGTGTGCCACAATATTATGATTTTAATTGTATAGTTGAAAATATATATATTATAGTAGCAAACATATCAAATAATTTAATTTGCTTAGCTAGATCAGAGCAACTTTTTAGGTGTAAAATACCGTATAATATTATTATAACGAATTTAAAAACGTTAAGGACAAAAAACCATTTTTCAAGTTATATTAGGACTATAATTAATTTATTAGGGTAAACATATTAGGCAAATATGAATAAAAATGGTCATAGTGACCATTCCTTAATCATGTTTTTTCTCTGCGTGTATAGACAAATGTCTTCTCAATGTAATGATTTTTTCCGCAAAACCGGCTTTTAAAAGTTTATATGTAGTTTTCTTTTCTAGAAAAATTTTTCAAAATTTTAGCTTAAAAATCTAAAACTAATCACAAAAATCTAATTTTAAAGGCCCATATATCGCATTTAGACAAATTTGCCAAAAATATTTTTATGGAAAATAATTCTGCAGAGATGCTTATGATCAAAAACTTAAAAAATTGTTTTGGTAAAGCATATATATAATTCGGAAAATATTAGTTTAGGTTTAGGTCGAAAGGAGGAGGAAGCATCAAAGATGGAAACTAGGCCTCTACCGGGCCTGCTGTGCGCTCCCTAAGAACATGCAGATTTAGGGGGATAGTTATGCCATCACCGATAGGGATGGGGGTTAAGGTCTGGCGTGTTTGGATCTTTATTCGGCAAATGCCTAACAGTGACACAGGAAGTGTGCCAGCGTCCCTTTCTCCTTGCCACACGCTCCACACTCGTCAGATTCTGCTCGTCCAATTAGGTGTAGTTGTGCCAATAGTCCTTCATGACCAGTTAGGATATGCACTATCATACTAACTTCGGAATTGCTCCTATAGAGGAGGCTCTTGTTTTCCTCTCGTCTGGATTAAAATACAAAATCGTAGTGACCCTACCCTATTGGGTTTCCCTAGCCCACACGTTCAATTCCGTTTTCGTTGCCTCAATCGGCTTAAGATTTGCCAGGTTAACTGCTCCGAATTCTCTTCCCCCGAAAGCGAGTATATTATAGTAGCCCGGCACCCATATGATACATATCCTGTCCCCAAGGAAAATTCGGCTATGGCTCTCCTACATTTCAATAAGGTCTATGACTTTACCCCCGTAACTGATATCGCCCTAATAGCCCTTAAGCTATCGGTAAGTATGTTAGCGTCTACTCGCCCATATTCGATTCAATACATCCCGTCTATAATCTAGTGTTCTGATCAGCAAGACGATTTATTATATCGGTTTCCGGGTTTCTTAATATATACCCCAGGCCCGTTTTATTTCCCAGTTTAGATCCGCCCGTATACAACAGATTCCTAAAGGCATTTGCGCTAAATTTCCACTCGATCAAGATCACCTAACAGGGATCATAGTCTCGCAGCTACCGACGATTTCCGTCTCTGGTCAATGAATTTAAAATACACTAATGACATACCCTGTAGTCGTCTATTTGTAGTTCGCCGAGAGATAAGAGCCGTTCGGTCGCGTATGCCGCCTCGTACCTCACCTGCGTTTCGATTGGGGGTATATCCTGCTGCGCCTCCAGAGCCTTGGTTGATGTGGTGCACATTGCCCCACTTATACCCAAGCAACATGTACGCTGGACCCCCTGCAGAATTCTTAAGTTGCACCCCTTGTCCAGCGAAGTTCACCAGATTACAGAGGCGTAAGTTAGAACCGGTCTTGTAAAGCCTCTGTAAAGCTAGTGTGTCAAAGTTGAATTAATGTCCCATTTCTGGCCTATGGCCCTGCTTTATAGCACCCATCATCGGCTCGATCCCAAACAAAGCACTTTATACATATATACTCAGAAGTGGTGTAGGGTCTTAAGGTCGGGCTGTACCGTCCGTAACTTCTGACTTTCTAATAGATCTTCCGGTGTAGCTGCTATTACTTTATTAGATCTATTTCCAGTTTACGAAATAGGTGTAATTTTTAGGTTATCATTAAACCTTTTATGACATGAAGATGGACATACATCACGTTAGTTAACAAGTAAATGATTCATACTCGAATGTTTAACATTTTAAAAGTTTATTAACTTCTTTATTAATTATTAAATATTTCCAAATAACTTATATTTTAACCAATCGAAAACTCCAGCCTTTTCCTTGTGAAAACCAATCTTTTTCTAAAAAAAAATTCTCAACACAATTACTCATCTTTAAATTTCATTGCGATATTCGTTATAATCTTAGACTTTATTACATTTTACTTGTTATAACTTCATTGTAACAAGTGTCCCCCTTGGGCATCTTGTTTTTCCTCTCAACAAAATACCAAATGTGATCAAAAATTTTTAGTAGAACAAATATGAAATAAATCAGTATTTCTCTTAAGCCAATACAGTTACACTCAAACACACTCATAAAAAAAGAAATAAAAAATACAAATTATGCATAAGAATTTCAACATACAGATAAGATACTCTTGCATAAAATAAAAGAGCCCACTTGAAAATTTATAACTTACAGCCAGGCATACTTATAGATACGCATACAAGTACGAGCACTTGAGACTTCAAGTAAGTGTAAAATATTCTATTTGACAAAAATTAAAAAAAAAACTTTTGCAGAAAGTTGAAGAAAATAAAAAATCACGTTCATGTATTTTTTTTTTTTTTTTTGTTTTATGACAAATCGTAAATATTGCGTAGTCTTAAAACCTACAACAAAAATTTTAATAAATTCTTGTTTAATAATCAGCCCAAGGCTATAAAATGCAGTACAATTTCAATAAGAGGACAATAGTACTTGAAATTTGATGTACTAAAACAAATAATCAAACGCATGTTTGAAATGTTTATAAGAGTAAAAGAATGTATTAAAAATTTAATAAAAACTAATTTTAGCTTGAATATTTGCGACAAATATCTGTCCCTTGACCAGAACATTTAGATTTATTTAGGCAAGGGAAGGTTTTTTGTTTTCCCGCAATTTTTTGGACTCCCTGGAAAGCGCAAAAAAAAATAATAATTATCCCGCCTATAACATATTAATTTTCAGTTGTGTACCCTTTACGAACCGTTGTGAATGAAGGTCTTCTATGTTTGTCATTCCATGTGAAATGTTTATAATATTCATGTAAGACCTAATTAAATATATACTTTGGGTCCTTGAGTAATTCTAAGTCGATTTTGCCATCCGTTTGTTAAAACTTTTGAGCATTCACCAGAAAATAGCAATTTGGGTGTGAAATAATTTTTAACAGTTGAAGATCCCTTTTTTCTTTGTATGAAAGAATACTTTCTAAATGCATACATTTTGCATATGAGACGAAAAACACAAATGGGTTATAATACTGCAAAAAATTAAAAAATTTGTTGCGCCGGTTAATCGGTTAATCGACTGAAATCCAGTAGAATCGGTTCTATAGGAAAATGGTTATGCACCCAAATATGGAGTAACGGCCCTCAGAAATTGGCAAAAAAAAATAACATAAATTGGTGGCTGTATATTAGGGATGCCAATCCCGAAATCCCGATTCAGCGAATCCCGAATCCCGGCATTTGAATTTTGTAATCCCGGGATTTTCGAGATTTAGTCAGTCCCGAACTCTTTAACTTAATTTTGTTTTTTTTACCTCTTTTTATAAAAAGGAATTCATCATGACATTCATGAAAGTTAAACTTTGTTATTCTTTTTCAATTATAAAGAAATTTTAATGTGAGAAGTGTTGAATAAAACATTGTGCTAGTTGAAAAAAAAAACAAGCCGGGACCCTGGCGTTTTAACCTAATTCGGGTACGCTGCATACATTGGTGCTAGCCGTTTTTTTTTAGCTTAGCTCTGGTTTTCAAGGTTTTCCGTTATTTCGAAAATGGAGGAGGTTGTACAACATATGTTCGCGTAACTTTAAAATGCTTTAGCTTATTAAAAAAAATTAAAAAATTTCCGCAATAAAATTCTAAGATTTTTTTATACGTCTGGCAAAAGTTAGAAGCCTACATTTTCCAATTTTTTATGAATTTTTAAAAAACAAAAATTTCACAATTTTGGTAAAAAATTATTTTTTCCAAAAAAAAAAAAAAATTATGTTTCAAAAACGATTGCGCATATTAGAAGAAAGGTTTGCCTTTCTTAAAGGAATTTCGTTTTTTTTTTTAGTTTTTTTTTCAATAGGCTAAAGCGTTTTTGAGTTACGCGAAAAAAAGAGGCAATTTCTAGCACAGTGTATTTAATAGGATGTTAATTTAATCGGGCTTTTGCTTTTATCGATTATTCGCTCGATTAATTATCCGAGGTTTTGGTTTAATCGGTTAATAATCGGTTAGTGTTGTAATTGATCGAGTGACCGATTAATAAAGTTTTTTTTATAAATTAAGTAATTTCAATACATAAAAATGTTTAAGTTATTTATTATTTGGAGTTTATTTTTTAAAAAAAGCAATAACATAACAAACATAACAATTCTTGAACTAAACACGAGGAAACAAAAAAAAAATTAATAAATAATTTAATTAAAACATAAAATTATGTAGTTATTAAAAAATAAGCTGTTTGATAAATTCATTGGTTATTTCAATAGTTTAAGGAGACCTTAAAAATAATATTTTAGAAAAATATTAGTATTGTGGTTATTTTGTTGAACTGTTAATGGTTTTTAATCCAAATTTAGATATTTTTAATTAGGCTTAAGTTCATTGAATTTAATTTTCATTAAATTATTTTTATGAAGACAGGAATTTTACCACAATACTAATATTGTTATCAGCTAAGCCACGAGCTATGTTTACATTTGTCCTTCAAGTTGTGCTGAAAACGGTCAACAAGAAAAAAGAAAGACAAAAACATAAAAAACAAAAAAATGTACTTTGGATTTCAAGAAGAATTCTTGACAAAAGGTACGAAAAAACATAAGTTAGGAAGAACATGTAAATCAATTAAAATAGATAATCATTCATTCAAAAAGCAAATTTCGATCTACCAAGGTGAAATATCATTTGGTTTAAGGATTGATGTTTGACTATTGACGTCGCCCGGCTTCAATAGCCGAGTGAGTAAAACGGCAAACCCCACTGACGAGATTTTGTGGTTACAATCGAAACTAGTATGGGCAACCTGTCCGTGAAAGCCTGGGTTCAAATCTCAGCGCAGTCAAGAATAAAAAAATTATCAATAACATTTTAATTAATTTCATGTTGTAAAATTCCTGTCTTCATAAAAATAATTTAATGAAAATTAAATTCAATGAACTTAAGCCTAATTAAAAATATCTAAATTTTAGAAAAATGTTAGGATTTAAGCGATTTTTTCTGCAGTTTTGATATATCTTGACTTGGAAAAAATTCTGTTAAAAGATTGATATGAGAAAATAGGAGAAGAAGCAATTAACTAAACGCATATGTACATATGGGAATTTCAAGCGAAAAGTTTCCTTTTTGTAACGTAATGCCAGAGGTAATTAAAATCGTTTATCAAAAATTGTATATATAATTTACTTTTTTATATGTTTTGTAAAGCGCAACTAGCTCTATATTAAGTAACAAAAGGGATAACTTTCTGGCATTACATTACAAAAAGAAGACTTTTCGCTAGACATTCGCATATTTAACTAAAACGAGCAAAGATTTTTAAATTTTATAACTTGGAAAATAAATCTTTATAAGTCCAAAGCTTATTAAAAAAGGTTTTATATAAAAAGTCTTGCTCAATTCGCAGACTTATGCAGAATTGTAATGCAAGTCAAAATCCACTTCTGTTTTTTGTAACGTCACGCCGGCGGATATTTTTGCTTATATCTTCAAATCCTTAGGGTTGATTGTTGTTAACTTTTTTCTGAATAAAATGCTGCTTAACAACTTTGTAATATTAAAAAAACTTTTTACAAATTTGACTTATTCAGTTAATTTTTTTACATTGTGTCGTACAAATATCACGTCACAATGGAAATTCCTTTTTAAAAAGTACGTGACACAAAAAGCTGTTGACAGCAAAGACCATTTTTAAATGAAGATCCCTTTTTTCTTTGTATGAAAGAATACTTTCTAAACGCATAGATTTTGCATATAAGACGAAACAAATAATTAAAAACACAAATAGGTTATAATACTGCAAAAAATTAAAAATTTTGTTGCGCCGGTTAATCGGTTAATCGACTGAAATTAACCGGTTTCATCGTTAATCGAAAAAGTAAATTTTAAATGAACCGATCAGTTAATCGGGTATTAATTAATCGGTTAACCGATTAACGGTTAACCGAATGAATACCCTAGTAATTAAAAAAGAAAATTAATTAAAGAAATAAATATCTTTTGAAATGCAGAAAACAAAAAGAAAACCAAAAGATTTGTGTGGTTTTATTTTCTAATTGATACCACTGGGATCCCGGAATTTGATTTTTTGAAATCTCGAATCCCGGGATATGCGAAAACTTGTCCTGATTGGCATCCCTAGTGTATATAAAGACCACTCTCGTAAGTAATATTAGTATGGCTAAAAGCGTAACAAATAATACTTTCGTAATGAAATTTTATCTCATCTAGTTTCATAAGACTCGAAGGCACACTTCTAAATGTTGTGAAGATATAATAGGCCCCATATAAAACATATTCCCGGAAAACAATTAAATACGCCTTAAACCGTAAAAATAGTAATATGTAAAATTCAGCCTATTAAAGTTTGGTAAGAGTTGAAATAAAATTGCGTAAAGATCGGACTATAATTTGCCTTGGGCCCTTTATAAGGCCCAGTCTCGAAAATTAGCCTTAAACCGCAGCGAATATTAATATTGTGGAGAATGTTGGTTGGATAAAACAACTTAAAATATCTTGGAAATCCTGTAATAAGTTCCTAGAAAAACGGTAATTAAGAACATTTAATTGTTCCCTTGAATTCGTTGTACTGAAAGTTTCGGAAAAAAACTCAAGTAAAAATCGATGTTTAACATATTTAAATGCTCTAAAGTTAACTTTTAATAGATAATTATTAAAGTACATTATAAACCTGCCAATATTTGATGCACATAATTTTTATAAAGACTTTTTTTATTGCCACCTTTTTTCATACATCTCATTTTAATACATTTAATTACCACACAAAGAAATGTAGACACAATGTGGAAGGAGCAGAACATTTTTCACTCATTATTTTACCTGGCAAATAGTAATAATGCGCATAAAAATGTTGTTAAGTTAATTAAAATATTTTTAATTAACTTTTTTTTTTGTTTTATGCATTGTGTTATATTTTCGGCATTACAAAGTACTTACCTGCCAAAAGAATGCAAAGTATTTACTTCAAATACTTTTCATATTTACGAAAAATGATGAGCGAAGTAAAAGAGTTGAACAACAATTTTAAGTCAAACAAAATGGAAAAATTATTAAAGTTTTTTTTTTTGCAGTGAATACCACAGACAGTAGATATTTAAGTTTAACACTTCATTAAGTTATGACAAGATGAGTAAGTAAGTTAAAATTTAGAAAATATTAGTATTTTATATAGAAAGTACACAGAAAAAAATTAAGACAAATCAATTGCCATATTGAATACCATATTCATCAATACAATTAATTTTTTAATTGAAAAGGCACCTAAAACAGAATTTGTCTATATAAAAAATACTTTTGTTAACCCAAATTGTTAATATTTAACAAATACTTTTAACAATGAGTTTGTAATTCTGAATAAAACATATGCTAGCAATAAAATAAAAAGGTGGTTAAATTTTAAGGGCCGATGTGGATTTTGAATAAAACACAAATTATTTAGGAAATTATTGTCATTTCTTTTTATTATGATAAAATTGGTTTGGTTCAATTATGTATGGACTAAAATATCGGCCAAATGGCCGCCGCGTCCTCGGCGGCACACCTCCATCCGATGGTCCAAATTTTCGATGACGATGAGGCATAGTTGAGGTTCTATGCCGTTAATGTACCGAATTAGCTCATCCTTTAGCTCTTGAATCGTTTTTTTAAATAACAACAAAGGAAGAAGTACAACGGTGTCAAATTACATCATCTTGGCGGCCAATTGACATCGTCACCTCATGAGTTAACACGGCCATTGAATTTGTCGCGCAAAAGAGCCATTGTTTCGTTAGCTGTGTGGCAAGTGGCACCATCCTGTTAAAACCACATATCGGCCACATCCAAATCTTCCAATTCGGGCCATAAAAAGTTCGTTATAATCTCAAGGTAGCGAACACCATTCACAGTAACTGCCTGACCGGCCTCATTTTGGAAGAAATACGGCCTGATGATCCCGCCAGCCCATGAACCGCACCAAACAGTCACTATTTGTGGGTGCATTGGTTTTTCGACAATCACTCTTGGATTATCATTCGCCCAAATGCGGCAATTCTGCTTATTGGCGAATCCACTGAGGTGAAAATGTGCCTCATCACTGAATATGATTTTCACGATATGCATTTTGATTTAATCGCCCATTTTCATAATAAGCCTGAATAACTTTAACGCGTTGCTCGATTATGTATCTTTCCATGGTTTAAATTGAGTAAGTCTGAAATTGAGAAATGTCAAATGAAATGCAGAAAAACATTTGACGTTTAGTTGTGGTTTACATTCAACATCGGCCCTTAACATTGAACCACCCTTTATTATGTTTTATTACGAACTTGCCGTATTAACAAAATATTTTGTTGCTAGTTAATTTTTTGCGTATTCAAAGAAGAAAATGCATTAAAAATATTATTTAATTAGTTGTTTTATTTAAAGATAATAAAAATTGCACAACACATAACTTCTGACGGCTGCATACACTATTATCAACAATAATTTGAAAACTAGAATGAAGAAAACCCCGCTGCAATCTCTTTATAAATCATAAAATGAATTTAAATATTTCTTACAGCAAAGATGAGTTCTCAATATGAATTTTCAATAATTGTCCAATCGTTTGTTCCTTTAGTGATTTAATCCGAAAATATTGAATTTTTCCATAATTTTTTGGAATCTTTTGACACAAGATTTTTCTTCAACTAAAACAAATTGTTAATTTACAAACAGTTTAATTAAAAAAAAATTGTTAATAATATTAGAAAAGTTTTTAAGAAATTTTTTAATAACTGTTGTTATTATTTCCTGGGTAACAATTTAGGATTTCTTATAGGAAATCTATTTTTGGGATTTAAAAAGTTTTCAAAATTTCCATTTTTTAAAAATCAAATTTTTGTACGCCATTTGACTCTGAATTAATTTTAAAATTGATCTCACATTGTCCGTCCGTTAGTCCCTCCGGGTGTCCAATTAAATATCTTGTGCGCAAAGTACAGAAATTTTGGAGATAGCTCGATGGAAATTTGGTACAATTGTTAAAATTGCAACAAGGACGAAGCCTTCAAACAATAGTGAATAAATTTTAATAATTTCCCATTACCCCCATACACAGAGGGAAAAAGCCGGTATAAAAATACCAAACTTGACACCATCCGTTGTAAAAAGTGAGCCAACTACGTTTGCGTTCAATGTGATAACGGATGGTGCCAACATTTTGTAACCACCTCAGTGTCCTTTTGTCAATATTTGGTCTCATTCTGCAACAATATGTTAATATATTATCACCATAATGGTGTCATTTAGACACAACACATTGTTCTAAACCGAAGCAATAAAAAAACATAAGAAAGTTATTTATTCATTTTACATTTTTAAACATAAACAAAATTGCATTGCTATATGCATACAAACTTATATATTTTTTTACGAAAACAGCTTTTCTTTGAATTCAACACGGAGACCTAAGTGTAGTGTATACACGCAGAGAAAAAATATGGTTGGGCATGGTTACCGCAACTACACAATGTTTATTGTAACAATATATTTTTGTCGTACACAAAATATTGTTTTTTTTTTTATTTAATATCAATTACTGAAAACATGTCAATGTTTATCGCAATTATAAATTTAAGTATGGCTTACTGAAAAATAATCATTTTTATAACAACTCAATAATAATAACTTTAAAAACATATTATATTCCTCATAACCATTTAACAATATACATGTACTCACATATTATGTTTATGATGCAAATAAAATATCTTTATTCTAATAATATTTTGTTATCGCCATTTGTAAAAATGTTTGCATCAGTTGTGTCGTTTGTTTTACATATGACTATCGAATTATTTGTTATTCAGTGGTTAAATAATTTAAATAAAGAAAATACCCATTAAAAACCAAGTAAAATAAATTGAAAAATAAAGAAATTGTAGGTACATTAAAAAAAATTGTAAAGTGTCACAAAATAAAATACCAATGCTAAAAAAATTTTAATATTGTTTGTAAATGGTGCAAAAATATTGACCATTGTTTTGAGTTATTTTAGAGAAAAAGAATGAAAATTGTATAACATAATTTATTATATGATGTGAAATATCTGTAACAGTGTTACGTTAAGGTTGCCAGTAAGTAAATAAACATAAATATATATTAAAAATATTTTTCGGTTTTAGATTTAATATACATATTATTATTATACACATGATAATAATATAATTACCTCTTAACTTATTATGATTAACATGATAATAATATGATTACAATAAATTCTAATATGATGTAATAAAAACAAATTAGAATTAAGGGAAAAATATTATGATGTAATATTACGAATATATTTAGTCATAATATGATTTAATAAAAATCGTAATATCTTGACTACAATCATGAATCTTCTCAGAATATTTTGCTCTTAGAAAATGTTTACCACAACCATGTTTTTTCTTTGCGTGTACCGCAAGCTTCATATGTCACATTAGCATCTTAAATAAAAGAATTGTAAAATTAATTATAATTTCCATATACATTATTGTATTTTTTAACTTACCTTTTAAATAGTCATAGATATGTATGTACCTCCCATATTTAAAGATTGAAGGAACTTTTTACATTCTTTATCGTGTCATCAAAAAGGAATCTTTTTAGTTTTACGTCAAAAATTTGACAACAGATGTTGTCGAAATATTGACAACACTTGTTATCAATTTAGTACTATTGGTTGACAATTTTTTAACTTCTTTTTTCGCTCTGTGTACAACCTTATTTTCGGAAAACTGCCTATTATACCCTCTCCACTCTTTGGTGGTGAAGTTTATAATAAAAATTTCTGAAGATTAAACGCTATGAGTAATTTAAAAAAATATAAATACTGCAATTTTCTCAAAAGAAAATTTTTTTTGGTAAAAAATGTTTACCTTTGTAAATACTGTCTATTTAATCGGCACGGATACTAGGAGTTGCTGAAAAAAATAAAAAGACCGAAGTCGCTTTCCCGTACGAAGTATTTTAATTTTGCAATTATTTATAGCACAATTCGACATTTGTGCTACTTTGTGTTTTGGTTTTTTACTAAGAGATTTTTATGATTTAAAATAGTGAGCCCGGGGATAAATTATATATACCGACTTTCGAGATTTTGGAAAACAAGTCCACATCGACATCCCTATGGAATACCAAAACTTATTTATGCTATTTAACGTTAACAAAATATGAATATCAGTTAAAAGTTTTGGGCAATAATGATTTTGCTTCGCGGGAGAAAAATAACCTTCCATAACAAAACAGCTGTTGTAAAAAATCTAATCCAAGTTTACAAAATAGGTACAAACATTATCAATAGACTACATATGACATAATGTGGGCGGGGTTGGAGAAGTCGTGTGGCACGAAACTTAGTGGAATACTAGTAGTGAAAAATAACAAAAGCGGTTCAAAAATTACCTGGTCATAGACAAATAAATACCTTTTCCTCCCGAAATTATGGTTTTTGCACAATAGCGCTTATACCATATGAGCTGAGATGAATAAAATTAACTCAGATATTAAATGTTAAAAATGAGTCAAAGTGGTCAATTATTTCACCGGGCCCCAGACATGTGTGCACCAAACCGTTAAGATTTAAAATACTATCATGACGGCTATAAGAGATTCGACACAGACGAATATAGCTGCCTTACTTGTTTGTATTTAAATGATCGTATTATAATCATCTGAAATACTAAAAGTTGAGCCGATAATTATGATTTAATGATATCAAGATTTTATGATTGCATAACACATTTTTGATAAGTAGAATAATAGACTCATAAAAAAAATCTAATAAAACTTAATTTTCCTGAATCATTCAAAATGACCTCTGTCTTAGCAGAAGTCTTATTTTGAGAGTATTTTTTTTATTAAGATCACTTTGATAGATTTTCGGCTATTGCTATAACTTTTGAAACTCATTAGGAGCCCCATTTTGGGTGCTTACCATAATCATCTACTTATTTCAGCAGTAAATTCCCAATATACACATAAAAATTCCATTAAGAACAAGTTAAAATACAATCAATTAAATTTTTTCCCAATACATTTTTATTAATTATTTAATAAAAAAAAAACTCAAAAATGTCTCAGAAGCACCAAGTCGTAAATAAATATGACACTTTAAAAAAATCATTAATATTATGAAATATTTTTTGTTAATACTTAAAAAAACATCTAAGAATCCTTAACATTTTTCTGAATAAATGGTACTACAGTTGAACCTTTTTCTGCATCTTGAAATTCTTAAAACTAATAAAAACGAATTTATGAAGAAAACAGTGAAAGATTTAAGTAGTTAAAACTGCCTCAAGGGGTTTTCTTCATATAAAAAATAAAACTGGTGTAAGGGTAAACACGCTTTTGTAGACGGAGGTCAGTCAATAAAACCGAAACTGAATTTGTGATTACATTGTTTGTCTCATAAAAACCGTAGGGGGTCAATGTCATTGAAAGCGTTTGCTGTTTTATGGCTTAAAATAATGTTAAAAGGAAGTTCTTTGTTATAGATCTATTAAATTATTTTGATTACTGTTCTTGTTTTTAATATTTTTTTTATTATTATTTTTTTTTTCTTCATATTTATTGCAATTACAAGTTATGGCTTAGGAAGTGTTAGAAAAATGTTTATGAGTTTTGTTTCCTTTGTTTTTAAAGACAATGAATGACATTTACTTGTTTTCATTTTATTCATTTATATTCAAATCCGTAAACTTCGCTACGTTTAATGCAATTAAATAAATAAAATTTTTTTTACCAGACCTTATGTCTTAATAGCGAAGCAATTTGTAGATATTTTTAATATTATCTTTCTCCATATTTATAGAAACTTGTATTATAGTTCTATGGGAGGTCCCACGCTCACCTTTTCAGTTCCGATAAGCGTATCGTTAAAATAAATATAATGACATTCTATCGAATTTGCTATTCAGTAACTTTTAAACGATATTCGCTGTCGGTTAAAGTCAGCTGTTACTTTAAGCAATATATTTTTTTTCGTTATTTAAGCGACAATAATTAACGTGGTGTTTATTAAATAGATAATGTGTATTTTGTGTTTAAAATCGCTTTTGATTATTTGGCATTCGCGTATTTTGGCGTTTTGTAATGCCACATAATAGTAAATTTAATGAATACAAAAATAAAGCTCAATACTATGGTTAAAAAGAAATTACAGAATCACACTATTCCCAGCGGGAAATTTGTGGCAATTGGCCCTAAAGTACTTATCCCATGACCAGTGAACACAATCAGCCATGTCAAAGAGTACAATTCCGTTCGAAAACGGAATTCATTCCATATTTTGGTGCTTGAGAAAATTACAAAAAAAACTTTGCAGAATGGAACCATTTTTGTTTCATAAACGGAATGGGAGTTTCCTGTATTTTAAAAGCCAAAAGAGGAATGGTAATTGACACAAAACTAGTCATGCGACTGGATTTTTTTCGGATAGTGGCTGATTCTATCTGGTTCTATATCTTAATATGAAGTTGATATATCATATTAACATGGTGTTGGCCTATAAGGTGGTAAACTGATATATTTTTGGTTCTTTGTGATGGGTTACATAGTACAGTCAAGCGAAAGTATTCTGTTTTGGATATTATAAAACTAGTCACCAAAAATTAAAATGATTTTTAATTAATCCTCTTATTTAAGTTTACAATGGAAAAGGAGTTTGAATCAAGATTGTCTTATTTAGACACTTTAATAATAAGAAAAGAAAAAAGATTATTTATTGATTGGTATCAAAAACCAACGTCGTCTGGTAGATTAATTAACTATTTTTCAAATCATCCAAAAAGAGTTATAATTAACAAGGCTAAAAATTTTATAGAAAGGGTATTGACCATAAGTGATACATGTTTCCATAGGAATAATAAGGAAAACAATTTTAGAGCATTAATGGAAAATAGTTTTCCAAGGGAAATTATTTCCAATTTATTATTAGAATATAATAACTATAGAATAAACAATTCCAATAGTAACGCAGAACCGAAATTTTATAAATCAATAACTTATGTACCAGGATTTTCGGAAAGATTGGAAAGGTCAAATATTTATGATACGAAAATATATAAAATTGCACATTAATCTTATAACACAATAGGTAGATTATTCACTAATATGAAGGATAAAATAAATAAGTTGGAAATGTCAAACCTTGTAAGGGAAATGTTAATGGACAATGCAGTAAAGTTTATATTGGTACAACAAAAAATAAACTTAAAACTAGGATAGCAGGACATAAGTTAGATCAAAAATATAGGAATATTTCATCACAAAAAACAGCTTTATCAACCCATTGTGCAAGTTTAAACCATTATCCTGATTTTGAAAATATATCAGTTTTAAACACGGAAAATTATTATAAGCGTAGATTTATGTTAGAAATGTTGCAAATTATAAAGATTCCAACAATATCCAGAATTAATTTTAAGTCAGATACTGAAAATGTAGCCCAAAATTATAGACATTTAATTTATAGAAATAGAAACGGAAATTAAAAATTTATTTAAACTGTAATAGATTAGGTTTTAATTGGAAAACCTTTTTGTATTTTATGGAAAATATGACATTTTGTTGAATTTGTTAAATTTGTTAAATTTATTAAAAATTGTTAATTTTTTGTCAAATATTAAAGAAAAAAATCCATGAAAGAAGGCACACAACGGAGTGCCGAAATATTGGATTAAATAAATTTAATATTTTTTATAAAAAAAGAAATAAGACCTCGAGCTTAAATAAGAGGATTAATTAAAAATTGTTAAAGGTCGAATAAGAGTCAATTAATAACACTATGCTAGTTGAAAAAACAGACAAGCCGGGCACATGGCGTTTTAACATAACTCGGGTACGCTGAATCCAGTGGTGCCCGCGGTTTTTTAAGATTGGCTCTAGTTTTCGAGATATACCGTTATTTCAAAAATGGAGGAGGTTGCACAACATATGTTCGTGTAACTCAAAAACGCTTTAGCTTATTGAAAAAACTTAAAAAACCTTTAAGAAAGGTAAAATTTCTCTCTAATATCCGCAGTCGTTTTAGAAACATAATTTTTTTTTTTTGGAAAATAAAATAATTTTTTTAACAAAATTTCGAAATTTTTGTTTTATAAAAATTCATAAAAAATTGGAAAATGGTGCCCAGCTTGTCACGAAAAAAAGTGTCAATTTCGTGCACAGTGTAATTAAAAAGATTTTTATATAATTCGTTTTAAATTCATTGAAAAGTTATTTAATATTTGTCATATTTTCTGCGACAGGCATTAACTGAAATTTAATGTGTACACTTATGTTATTTTACTGACCTGTTACAAAGTGTCACAAAGGCGCCAATAAGCCCACTCCTAGGACATCGCAATGATAAAGTGACAAGTCCCCTTCATATAAAGTGTTGGAACTAGAACTGGACCCTACTACCTTAGAATAATCACGTCACAAGTTTGGTGTTAGTTGATTTCCCATAGGGTTGTTAGTGCAAGCGAATAGACATGTCGATAAATTTAACGATTGCCGGTTCGTCAAAAGTTAGTGAATCGCCGTACAGCCCTCCTGTTAGCAAATGTTGTGTATGGATAATCAAGCCATTTGTCCCCAATTTGTATTCTCTTACTGTTATCATTATCCAGATATACAGAAATTTATACTATCCTTAAATAGGAGCTGCTATGCCCACTCTCCATCCTAGCTCACTTTTTGAAACAATCTAGTGGTTCTAAATTGAAAAACTTTTACTCAAACCCTTCTTAATGTAGAGAACATTTATATTGTATTTATGTGGGAAGTGACGCGCCTACCTTTTAAAGATGTGGTGTAACAATAAAGAAGCTTTTTGAATAAAAGTTTAATACTTTAGCAGTTACCGTTCTCTAGATATATAAAAATCTATAAAGGCTTTGTATGAAAGGTGCCACGCCCACCTATCTAAGCTAGCCCGCTTCTTGATAAATGTTTTGTATTTATAACCAAACTATTTGAGTCAAATTGGGAAACTGATCCTGTGAGCGTGTTCCAGACATGCAGTCCACGTCCACTTGGTATTATACAAATATTTATAATCTGGATAATCTGGAATATAGTGTGAAAATTTAGGAAAATCGGCTTAGTAGTTGAGAGGTATATGGGCATCAAACAAACGGATTTTCATCTTTATATATTTAGCTCAGGGACCGTAACAATTATTCCTTTTCTTCATAAAATATTATTGATTTTCATTTGTTCGAGCCAAAATAACAGTAATTTTTTGATATTTTATTATTTATGTGTCCATAAGGATTAATGTGGTATACTTCAATTAGTATTCCGACTTTTTATTCTATAAGCTTCTGTTGATTTAAAACCTACAAAATAGCTATTACATATTTTTGTTCCCTGATTTAAATAGATAAGAACGATATTTTTTTATGGAAACTCTAAACGAAAAAAAAAAAATGGTTTTACATAAAACGATCATCTTAACATCACTCAAAAACACCTGTTATTTTGCAAATTCGCATCCACATTTTAACTCTTTAAGACCAATTTTTTTTTCTTGTTTAACATACTTCAGGCTATCAGTTGTTTTCGCTCAAATTAAAGTTGACAAAAATTAAGGCGCCTGGTTTTGTTGCTGCAACAAAATGAACATGAAATACAAGACAGCAGTGTAAATAAACAAGTTAATTTTTATAATATTATACTTATCTAGATTGTTCATTATATTTTATTCATATTCATGTTGTATGTACTTATGTATGTATCTTAAGGAGACATGGTACGCATGCTACAACTTCCCACACTTAAATTACAAACTTACTCATATGCAGAAAGTATAATATAAACATTTGTTTGTAGAACACTAATTGCGAATCGAGTGGGCGCCTTCTATTTACGAGTTTCTGAATTTAATATTTGATTGAGTAAAGAAAAATAAAAAGAATTTTTTTTTTTACAAGATTTCTATGAGTAATTGCTTTTCAAATGAAATGTTTACACTGAGATTTAATTGCAAGCAGATTGAGAATTTCAAGACAAAATAAATAAGCAATTATGATAACGTACATAAAAAGTGTATAAAACTTTAAATAAATAAAACAATTTGTGTTGTTGTATAAACTACATGAAGTTCTTGTTATTTAGCTAATCATTTTTTTTAGAAAAAAAAGTTTCAATTTATGTAACTTAACTGTAATATTGTTAAGTTACTTTACATTAATTTTTAAGCAAATTAACTTTATCAGTTCAGTTCCACTCAAAAAATACTAAATTGTTAAGGCAAAAAACTTCAATGTTTAAAGCAAATTCAAGCTTTAAAACCAGTCAGATTATGTTTTAATATAAATTTTTAAAGGTGTTGCAAATGTGTCACATATTTTCATTTATAAACTTCTTGTTAATAAATTAAAAACTTTAGTTTTGCTTTTTGATTGTGTTTATTTGATGTCAAATTTTTTTTTTCCTTTGAGTAAAAAAAATTAAATAGGTCAAGTGGCGATTTATGGCATTTTTCTGAGGGATGTTCCTTTTTTATAGATTTTAAGAGTCTGAGTCTTGTTTAAGAAACTCCATAGAAAGATCTCTAGAATGGTTAAATCCAGTGATATTGACGGCTAGTTTTTTCTGTAATGCCATTTATTTTTTTGGTTCTGATGTTTTTCCCCAAAGTCCACAATTAATTTACTGCCGCCAAAAAGTTCCCATTTACGATTTATGAGACCCTTCTTGAATCCAGTAACAATAACGAGGTTCCTAAAGAAAACACTTTTATGGGATGAGCTAGGCTGGCGGGACCCTTTACTAAGGCTAGACTTCAGCAGTCGTGGAGCTTCTTAACCCGCTACATTCCCAAGAACATTACAAAAAATATTATATAGAGTCCCTGAAACAAAACTTAATTTTCAAAGAAATGATTTGGTTATTATAGATGAAGTTTTCTATTATTTGTTTTTGTTCTAACTATAAAAAAAAGAAATCTAAGAAGGTATGCAAAATCCTAAAAAAACGGTCAGATGTTTTGCCGAGTGCTCTTAACCCTCCCACCTTGTTCCAACTAGCACGATTTTCAATGGAACCAATTGCCAAAACGATAGATTAGGCCACCCGGAAATGCAGCCCTTAGAAAATCGACACAATTATTCCGTTTTCTTGAGCAGTATAAAGTTAAATTTCTTATTTGTATATACCAAAGAAGGCGGCATGAAATAATCCCCTAATTTTTTTAATTACATAAACACCCAACGAAATGAAATAACGCTTTAAACAGAAATGAAATAATACCCAATTTTTTAAATGAAATAAGACCAAAATATGTGTAATACAATTAATTGAACTCCCTCCTCTATAGAATAACAACACCGGCTGCGCTAACTAAAGCTTCTCAGCATCGCGAAAATTTTCTCTTCTATTATATAACAAAAACCGGCTACGCTAACTGAAGCTTCTCTTCTCCTCTATGATGTAATAAAATCCAGCTGGCTAACTAAAGCTCCTAAAAGCGACCTTGTGCCTGACCAAAGGGCGGCTACGCAGAGAAGCTTTAGTTAGCGAAGCCGGCGTTTGTTATACCATATATAAAAAACCTTTTGCGCCCGGCCAAAAGCCGGCTACTCAGAGCATTTTTACTTAGAGAAGCTTATTTTTCTCAACGAACTCCTGTGTCTTACTTCCTATTCTATCTATTCTTTCGCAGATGACAGCAGCATTTGTCAATCATTTTCCATTAAGCATTGACCAAGTCTTTCTGAGGTTGAAGCTATGAGGCAAAACATGAACGACATACACAATCATGACCTTACGAAAATCTCCGAGTGAGGTCTTGCGAATAGGGACGATTTTAATGCTCGTAAGACCCAATGTTGAATGTTGACATCTTGTGGAGTCAGAGTCATCTGTATCCATGGGAGGAATCAGACACTCTTGATGTTTTATATGTGGCAACGTTTTTTTTTTATGTTTAAAAAAACAAACTTCAAATAATTCCGATAAACTTTAAAAAAAATATTGTGTGGGAAAGGTAGAACTACCTTGTGTATTTGTATCGTGGTATTAATTATTTCTTATACTCAACTTTAAAAATTCAAATTGGATAAAATTGTGTACAAGTACATATTTTACCTATTTTAAATTTGTTTTTACAATAAGGGCGTGTGTGAAACGGTAGCAAAGTACTCATGAAAGTAAAATTTTGACACTGCTGAGGTGAATACAATTTTAATAGCCCAGGGTCCTGGTATAAACTTTGACATTATCGTAGAAATTTTTGACAAACACATAATTATTATAGACACACTCCCAGGCCGTGTCTCAAAGTCGCCTCTAAGCCGCAGCCGAATTTAAATTTTGAGTTGAAGTCGCCGACGGTTCGAAAGTCATATTTAGACTAATTTTTTTAAGTCAAACTTTTCTTTTTAGCCGTGTTGCATATAGATCAAAAATAGTTACATATTTAATTTTTTTATTAATAACGTTTTTGTTATTATATATTATTTGTGCATGTTGACATCACTGTCTAATAAAAGTAATATACTTTTTTTTTAAATAAATTTAAAATTCATTAATAGACTACAGAACGCTAATTACATTTAAATTATACGCATTTTGTTATATTGCCAAGGCACACTCTTATGTAAGTGTCATTGAAAGAAACCAATCACAATAACATGGAAATATATTCGATTGAGAGGTAATCCAAATAAACAAACTGGATAAATAACGTTTGTTAGATCATTAATCCCATTATCAGCTTATTAAGATTTGGGTTACCTAAAACGCGCAATTCGCGAATGCTTAAAAAATTTAATAAAAATAAGAAAAGTTTAAAAGTCAAAAAAGCATAATATCTGTTTATGGGTTCCAACCAGTAGAAAAAAACAAAATCGCCGAAAAACGTCGAAAAATAAAAAGAAAATGCAAAAATGTTGAAAAAAGCCAAATGTGCAAGCTCCAAAAATTCCACATTTGCAAACTGCTAGCAAATCATATTGAATTCTGAAAATTGGTTTATAAATTATGTAGTAGCTCAAAAATAAAATTGCAGGACAAACAAATTGTCTGTCTGATTTCCAAAATTTTTTGTAAGTACAATCTATTGACACGCCCGAATAAAATGCAAAATGTCGTAGTTAAGCGGTAACAAACATTAAAACAAGCAACATACAACCAAATTGAAACCATCCCCTTTCTTTAAGTCGGGTTAAAATATATTTATATTAACCCTAGTTAGAAAAGATAACGTTACGCCTGAAAGACGTGTGCTAGTTTATATCCTTTAAATCAATTTTTAAACAGAAAACAATAATAAAAATAAAATTTTAAATAAAATGCAATAAGTCTTAAAAAAAATATCACAACTTAAAGAGTTATTTATAAAGGACTTCAGTTCGGCTCTAAAAACTAAAATAAATACTTTTGTTGTACTTTGCTTAGATACTAATATCTGTACCAAAAAAAAAAATAATAAATTCAAATAGCATTATATGCAAGATTTACAAACATTTAAAACATACCATTTTGGACGTACGTCGAATTTTTGATGGACAGAAACCTTAGTATTTTCTATTTTTGTTATTCAGACTGTTCTCTACTGCTATTGCAATTATTGTTTACTTCATCTGGTAAATCATTTTTAATGTTGCCGCGCAAAGTTTTCGTTAAAGTAGGCATTTGTAGCCTTTTGTTTGGTGCATTGAACAATTTCTGAAATTATTTCGGTAGTAAAAGAAATAACGAAGCATGAAATTGGGTCGTACAGTGATTTACATTCCCAAATTAGTCCTCTTGCCGTTCGAACTATATTCATTGAAGAAATTCGTCTACCGCTTTGACACTCTGATGAAGTCCAGCAGTGCTTACTTCCTTTCGATTTGCTCACATTTTCCAGTGAATTTGAGTCGTCCAACACGCTTTCCAAGAGCAGCAATTTCTGCGTCGTCCAAGCCGCGCTTACAAGACATTTTTACAGCTAATTTAAATAACAAATACCTTTAAATTCAACCAAAACAAAAAGTTATTTTTGCTATAAAAGTTACACTTAAGATAACGATACGTCTGTTGTGTTTATTTGTGCTTATTTCTCAAAGAAAACATAACTTAACGCACAAAAAAGCCAACAAGCTGATGCTAACGACTGAGATAATTGTGCGCGAGAAAGTTGTATGTTAACAAATGTGAGAGTAGGAGCACAAATTTGAAAAACCGTACGTCTCGCAGACGTACATACCTTATCTAACTAGGGTTAATAACAAATACATATATTTAAAATAATCACAAATTGTAATAGATAATTTTTTCATTTTGAAAACCTAATTCTTTTGTCAGGTGATCCACAACTGGCTACTTTTTGCTGAGCCGCCGCCGCCAAAATATTTGCCTACTTAGACTCCTGTTAAGAAATGTCAGTAAATGATTGTTCTTTTCTTTAACTCAAAATTTTACGTTGTCAAAAATGTTATAATTTCACACAGCACAAATATGAAATTTTTCTACCACAGAAAAATTTTATTTCACCATAGAACTTTGCTACCGTTTCAAACACAACCTATGTAAACAAATCTAAAATAGGTAAAATAAGTTATTTTTAATGTTCGCTTTTAAAATATATTAAACCTGGTGTAAAATATTATTTTTTATTGATATATACAAGCATAAGTATGTATGTATATGAAAAATTATTTCGGTCATATATTCTTGTTTTAATCTAATATTTATTTATTTGTCTTACATATGTACACACTTACGTATGTATACAGCTTTACTCTCCTTCATTTCATATTCATTCAAACTTAATGTTGGCAATTTTCCTCAAAAATTTATAACTGACAAATTGCTGTTTATTTTTATGCTACTAAAATTGAATACGTGACCTCACGGCTGCTGTTTACAACACCAGCAACACACACGACAACCCAACAAACTGAAGTAAAGTGAAGGTATTTTTCATTTTTTTATGTTTTTCTTACAACGAGGAGCAAATAAGTGCTGCTTGAGCAAACAACATGCAACTTCTTCAAACAGTCGTCTACAATGTTAAGTATGAATTATGATTTGTTATGATACAAACAAATGATTTTGTTTTGAATTTTTTTTTATACCCTCCACAACAACTAAACGTAAATGTGGGTATACAAAGTCTGTAATTCCGTATGTAATGCAATGAAATATTTATCGAAGACAGCATAAAGTAATTTTATCCAGGGCCCTTGAGTAAATCAATGCCGATTTATCCGTATCTGACCATATTTGTAAGAAAGACTTGATGAAAATGAAGAATATCGATATGAAGCAGTTTGGAAGGGAAATCAATTAACCCATTCAATAGAAAAAGGGTTATTGACACAAGTATGCCACAAAACTTTCAAAATTTTATGTTAATATTATATTTACGCTGTATTTATTATTCAAAACAAACATTAATTACTCACTTTAGCGTAATAAACGATGAATTGCAATTTTAATAAAAAGCGTAAGACAACAACCCTTGATTTCAGCGGTGCGCAAAATGACCCCAGGAAATTAGGCCGAAAAAGACATTTTTACATTAGACACAACATCACGCAATTTTTGGGAAATTTATTGCCTTTTTGGGGCTTTTTTTAAATTAATTCGTAGGTGCTGTTTTTGCATTTTAAGTGAAATTAAAAATTACCCCAACATCACGCAATGAAAAATGGCCCCAAATAAAATCACAATTTTAACGTTGGGGCTATTTTTCATTTACTAATATAAATTTTATAAAACTTTCGGATTTTGAAATTCGGGATTTCATGCTTCAGGGATATGAACCTTACCCAAATTTTTTTTTTTCAATTTCAATTCATTTATTTGTCAAATATTATTACCACTATTTCTTATATATTATACTAGCTGACCCGGTCCGCGTTGCTGGCCCTAAGCAAACATTAGTGTTGTATTACCAGACGATTTAAATTGATCTTTAAACGAAATTTACGGCCTTTAAATAAAAATCCATGAAATACCTATCATAAAGTTTTTTTACAGAATAACTTACATATGGTGTAGATATGGGTTCAATGAAAAAGAAACACATGTATTTAAGGCAAATTGGAAATTATATTTATTGATTACTTCATCTTAAGGCTAGCGGAGCCGGGTCAGCTAGTAATATTATAAATTAAAATGTTGTTCATATACATATGTTTGATTTACATTTGATTTGAAAATACGTATGGTTGTATGTATGTTTATATATGCTGTGAATCTTACGAAAAAAGTGAGCGTAAAAGTGGGCGGGGCAACATTTTCTTTCCGCAAAACCTAAGTTAGACCATGGCGATCATTTTAAAGAAAAAATCGTCCAAATCGGTCAAGCCGTTCTCCAGTTATGCGCTTAATAGAAAAAGTGGGCGTAAAAGTAGGCGAGGTAAATTTTTCTTTCGATGAAAACCTTAAGTTGATTAATACGAACATTTGAAAGAAAAATTAGTCAACTCGATGGAGCCGTTTTCTGATTTTAAGTAAATCGAAAAAAGTGGGCGTAAAAGTGGGCGGGGCAAAATTTTCTTTCCGTAAAAACCTAAGTTGGACCATGGCGATCATTTTAAAGAAAAAATCGTTCAAATCGGTCAAGCCGTTCTCAAGCTAAGGATTTTGCCACGCCCCTCCGCCTCCAGACCGAAAATCAGACTTCACAGTGTCACCCGCCTGAATACTCTGAAGATTCCCTGAAAATTTCATCAAAATCGGCCCAGCCGTTTTGGAGTCCATACGTTACATACATACATACATACACACATCCTATTTTATATATATAGATATATACAAAGAGTTTAAGATTGTTTCTTTTTCTTCTTAATAATAAATTATTAAAATTATATACATATATACAAAGTCTGGAGGGAGAAATTTACAAAAGCTTATTTAAAACATTTTTTTTAGATAAAATTTATTTTACGAGCTTACATCGACTAAGGTGGTAATAAACCATGCGCATATTCAGAGTTACTACAACGCAGATAAAAGTTATCTGAGAGTCTTTTTAATTTTTCCTCTTCTAGTTCTATATTTGCCAGTTCATGGAGTCTATTGGTAGAGAAATGCCAAGGAATTTTATAAATAATCTTCAGTAATTTGTTTAGAGAAATCTGTAGCTTTTTAATGTGACATTTAGTACTATTTGCCCAAATAGGAGCTGCGTAGAACATAACTGCATATATATTGCCTTGAGAATTATTTGTTTGTTTGCTATATTTAATCTTGAATTTCGATTTATAAAAGGATACAGTATGCGAATTAGAATATTTATCTTATTTAAAACATATGGTATGTGATCCTTAAATTGCATTTTAGGATCTAGTATGACACCTAAATATCTAACTTTTTGTTCCCATGGAATTAAATGGTTATTAATATTGATAGATACTTGGGGGACGTAACAAGGTTTCCTTTTCCTTGTAAAAAATATTGCCTGTGTTTTTTTCACTGTTTAACATAATTTTCCATGTCTTTAAATAAGTTGTAATCTCCACTAAAGCTCTTGCAAACAAATTACCCAAATTTTAAATATAACTTTCTTTGTGTTTTTTTAATTTTAACTTTTTTTGGGGTTAAAATTTATTAAACATTTTGGTTCATACTTCATTTTATTTTTAGGGCAATTTTTTTGGGGTAATTTTTCATTATTTTTACATTTTAGCTCCAAATTTGGGGTCAATATTAATTTTTGGTTTGGGAACATATTTCGCAGCGCCCTTGATTTCATATAGTTACGCAATAAACTAACAAAAATGTAAATAAATTTACCATAACACCTATATTATAAGAAAATTACATTTTTGGTTTTATTTATTTCTTCATTCATATATAATCGTAAGCCAATATAGGTCAAATGGATTTAGTTATATTATTTGACAATTCAGATCTGTTTGCTATATAAGTAGCATTCTAACCACCAGTGTGTTGCAGCAAGAGCCTAAAGTACCGAATCTAAAAGGCAAACTAAGTATTCGGTACCCTTCGGCCAGTAGGGAAAACTTTAACAATATCTTCGTTGCCTATATTTTTTGAGCGCAAAATACAGAACAGTAGTTTCAATATTAGATAAAGTGTTATTTTTGTGAACTCTTTCATAACTAATTATGAACTTGAGACAATGGGAGAGGGGACAGTAAGACTGATAGGATAGTACAAACCTTGAACTACAGAATTATGAGCCAACCCTGCAGGAAATTTGTGTCAATTGTTCCAACAGAACAGGTCCTGGGATTTGTGAAAGTTAAGAACAAAAAGAAATAAATAATGACATGCGAAAGAAGAACTAATCACTTAACTTTTAATTTTGTATAAATTTTGTTTTAATGATTTTTTTATAAAAATGATTTTTATTTATTTACTAGAACCGTTTTTGTAACAGCCCAGCTAGCATTTTCAATCGTATAAGAGTCTCCTGGGAATCTCGCGAAGAGCGTTTTTGATGGTCGATGAGCGCATTTTGCAATGTTGAAGATTCCTTGCACGGGAAAAAACTGTTACACAAGCTGAATCCTCTGTGAGATACTTCTACAATACAGCGGAAGACGCTTATATTATTCGCAGAGGGAATCGTTTGCGATGTGTAAAAAGATTATCTAACGAGTCTTTCAGAAAGCATGTTAGGAATCCTATGAGACTCATATAGGGATTCTCGTGCAACTCGTGAAATGCTCAGCTGCATAACTGAGCTACCTAAATAAATACAGAAAAAATTATTCAATTTCTCTAATCACCAAATTTGTTCTAAATTCATAATATCAAGCAAACAAGTTGCTGATTTTGCACCTATTACCAAAATGATTATATTGATTACTTTAAATTTTAAAATTTTGAAAAAATATTTTCAATAAATGATATTTTTAATTTAAATTAAAAAAGTGATCAAAAAACTTTGCCATTTCAAACAATGTGTTAATTTATTTAAATAAATATTGACAACTCACAACAACAATTCTACATGTTTAAGTTATTTTATTTGAAACGAAAAAAGTCAATTAAGATTTTTTGTTATTTAATTAAAATTTTAATTGAAAATTTATTTCAAAACAACTAAAATGTTAATTAAATCAAAATAAAAATTTTTAATTTTCTTTCAACAAAAAAAATAATTGATGCAATTATCACATTAATTAAATTTAAATACTTCTTAAACCATTTTTTTAATTGATAAAACACTTTTTTCTGTGAAACATGAAGTGCATTTTACATATCAACTCTTGTCATTTTCATACAGTTTTATACGAAACAAATCCTTGGATCGCGAACTAAACTCCACCCGGTTGGAAAATCTTATTCTTATTAGGTCTATTTGTTTCATTGAAATTGAATTGATAATAAAATTTTCTTGTTTAAAAAACGCTCTTATATACGTAGCTCAGTAATTGTTATATGTCTCATACAGAGAGTCGCAAAAAGTTCATGCCAAGATTAAAGGAAAAAGTAAAAATAGAACAAATTTGATGTTTTTGTTTTCGAAACTCGTCAGATAATCATCAGAAGATTCTTTTAGGAGTTGTATATTAAACATAATCGTCTAAAAAACAGCATAAGCTTGCTGTGAGGTTCAGTATTCACCTGTTATATATTTTTTTGGGACTAATTAAAAAAGTTTTCTTATATTAAATGA
Organism: Pollenia amentaria; assembly: GCA_943735925.1. Lineage (NCBI taxonomy): Eukaryota > Metazoa > Arthropoda > Insecta > Diptera > Polleniidae > Pollenia > Pollenia amentaria. The sequence continues at coordinate 175,395,589 of OX031007.1, read as the reverse complement.
AATTTTTTAAGTCCGACTTCGACTCCAACTCCGACTCCTACTCTTACATTGATGCTTACTGTCCTTATTTGACTTTAAACCCTTTTTAATGCAGTATGTTTTAAATGGTTAAATATAGCAAGAAAATGATTCTATAAAAATTTCAAAACGATTTTTTAAATATTGCATCGCCAATCTCAAAGAATTTTAATTTTGGAAATTTTTTTTTTAGTTTGTTATGTCGAAAAATTTTGGAGTCGTGGTTGCGAGTTTTTGTGGGTACCTCTACTCCGGTACAAAAACCTTAACTCCGACTCTTCAACTCTGACTCTGCAGCCCTGGTAGTAACTAACACTAAACACGTTTATTAAGAACAGACGTGTAACTGGTCAAATTGTGGCTGTTAGGTGTCAATTAACCCCTGCACTGACAACACCATGTAAAAGTGAAAGGTCCCATCCGCACTCTATATGGAGTAAACTATCGTATTTTTCGGCATACGATAGACACTGACTTATCGAAAGAAAACTCTAGAGCTTTATTGTCTTTGGTTACTCGATATCGAATGCTTTCATCTTAAATTAAGATACATTTCATTCGATATCGAGTGTCATGATACCAAAACAAAATATTTCAAACAATTTTGCTTGATCCCGTATGCGGTGATTAGACCCCCAGTGTCTAGGAATATTATAGTTGTAGCTATTATATTAAATAGAATACAAGTACAGAACAATTAATTTAACATAGAACGATTTAAGATTTTCGACAGAAATTAATTTACATACAACAAACTCTAAAATACCTTACTGCTCTGTACAATATAGAACATGACAGAACGTCTGTACAATACACCGTAGCTATATCCAAAAACAGTAATTGTAGAATATTAAATTCGTGTAGAAAGACTGCATCTTTATGCCTGTAAGACGTAGAATACAACAGATCATAAAGTAAGCCATCTGCAAGTAATTGTCAACTTGTCTTGGAAAAATTATAATAGTTTTCTGGCCAGACACTTTGAGACAAACAATTTAGTGGCTTGGGCAAATTCTTTTTTTTTTAATTTAACTTTTTTTCCCCCCTATTCTATTCCCACGAAGCTCTAGGCTTATCTGCAGGAAACCAGAGTCTCTGGCGGAATTGGGCCTACCGGGGCGCCGATAAGTGTCGTTGACAGGATTTCACAGGATGGGTACGAAGATCAGGCAGACCGTGTTACACCTGGCGATGCCAACCAGACATAGCTGTGCTCTTTGTTTTCAATATGAACAAAGTGCATACATACACACAACTGCAAAGAATGAAAAAAAGTGAAAACCATAAAAATAAAGATATTTTGATGAAATTTGGTTCAATTTAATTTACCAGAGGTCCCATATAAAGTCACTCTTGGACTACACTTTTATTCTTCTAACAAAAAATAAATGTTATTTGGGCGAAATTTATTTTATATGACTAAAAATTGCGATGTTAGATTTTATGCAGATTAGTTTCTAAATTATTATAGATCTTATACAAAGTCCACTCGAGGGTATCAGATATTCGGTACTACTAAACTAAAATTCGTTCATTTTTTTCTCTAAGACGAAAAATGTATTACATGTATTATACTCTTGTTGTATTGTATATGTATTAACTTTAGAAAATGATACTTGTATGAAGGAAAAAAATAAAAACGAAATCACATATTGTGTCAATATGTGAAAATTATTTTTTTTTTTCTAGAAATAATGTATGTAAACACATACTAACTAACATATTTCAATTATTTGTGAGGAGTATCAAAACGACAATAAGAATTATTGGCAAATCTCCACCAAATAAGAAGAATGAATACACACAACAAATGAGAATAACAAAAATTTAATAAATAAAATTGTTTATTGACAACAACGTGACTGGTAGCACAAAAACACCCAGCAACATATTGCAGCAATTATAGAAAAATACAACTTTTGAAATCCTGCAGACAAATTTACAGTAGACAACGGTTATAAGAACATCTTAAAAAAGCAAAAAACCGCTTATAAGAAAGAATTTCAAAAATACCGTGCTTTTTTCCATATGTGTCAATTTAAAAGTATTATACAGAATTCTTTTTAAAGAAAACTTTTTATAAGAAAACAAGTAAGAACGTATAGTCGATCACTCCCAACCATATGATAACCTACACCACAGTATATAAGAATATATTATTGCATGTGTACCCTATTTGGCACGCAGAAAGGGATTCTGAGTCGATCGGTATACTTAGATGTGGGTCTAGGACCAAAATGTCAAGGTGTTACAAACATGAGCACAAATACGTAATACCCTCTCCACTATTGTGGTGTGAGTATAAAAACTGATACAATACATATTTTGCCTTGCACCAATAATAAAAACACTTGCAAAACATTTTTTTATAAAAAAAAAAAAAAAATTATACAATTCTAATTCATTTCATGTGGTAAAATTCCTTCCTTGATTAAAATAATTTAATGAAAATTAAATTTTATTAACTTATGAGTAATTTTTAAAATTTCAATTAAAGACTAACAGTTCAATAAAATCACAATTATAATAAAATATAATTCATTAAAAAAAAAATGTAGGTGGCAGTTTTGATTTTCAAGTATAAGTTATCCACTGTATTTAGCAACGGACTACTTTGAAAATACTTAAAATGAATTTCTCTGAATCATTTCAGTTAAGTTCTCTCATAACTAAAACAAATTCGTTTGTGGTAATAATTCCTTTTTTTCTGTTCCATTATTTAATTCACATTATAATGTTTGTCGGCCTATTAAACGTACGACTTTGCCACAGCCATTTATTGCCAATATATCAATTTTATTCATATTATTTTATGGACAGTGTTGCCAAAACAGTAGTAGGGAAATGGGGAGGCAGCAAAAATTCTGCCTCCCCATTCTATATTCCACAGAGGGAGCATTTTGCTTTTTATTTAAAGCAGCAAAATTCTGCCTCCCCATTCCATATACCACAGAGGGAGCATTTTGCTTTTTATTTAAACCAGCAAAAATTCTGCCTCCCCATTCCATATACCACAGAGGGAGCATTTTGCTTTTTATTTAAACCAGCAAAAATTCTGCCTACCCATTCCATATACCACAGAGGGAGCATTTTGCTTTTTATTTAAAGCAGCAAAAATTCTGCCTACCCATTAGTTTTTTTCCCATATACCACAGAGGGAGCATTTTTTTTTTGCTTTTTATTTAAAGCAGCAAAAATTCTGCCTACCCATTAGTTTTTTTTCCCCAATGTATTTTTCCATAAGGAGGAGTTTTGAATATAAATAAAATAAAGAATTTTTTGAGTAGTTTTAAATATAAAAAGGAGTAATATTAAGTTGATCATATTTATATTTTCTTCAATGAAGAGAAATTTAAAAAATTCTGTAATATGTTTAAATGTATTGTTTGAGTATTTTAAAAAAGAGAGAGTAATATGTAATATAGTTTAAATATTCAACATATGTAAGTATATAAATAAACTCAATTTGTACTCTAACCTTAGCAAGTATGCCATTAATATAAAAAGGCTTTCGGGAGTATATTCAACATCATTACCCTAATTGCCACTTTAAAGGAAACTTAATAAAAATGGTAAGAAATTCCTATATAAAAATCTTATATTTAATTATTAATTTTTATTATTTTTTTCTTGTTTGTTTTTAGATGTATAAAAAAATTGTAAATATTGCCCAAGGTATTAAGCCCGAGTATATTAGAATAGATGATATACCTTTACACCAATCTTTGAAAATTGTGAATTTTGAATGGAAAGAAACACAATATGGTCTTAAAGTCATTGCCAATTTAGATGACAATAAATATTTTTATCTTCCCCATAGAATGATGAAATTTTTAAACAAGGAGGATCCATACTTAACTCAGATGAATGATAAAGTTTGGACAATTATTTACAAGGGGCGTCAATTACCAAATGGTCCTGCAATATTTGATTTAAATTATGTCTAAACTCTGAAAAGAAATCCTTACAATAAAGATAAATATAATAAAACAAAAAACAAGATTTTTTTTTTTTTTTTATATTCCTTTTTATTATATATATATTATATTATATTATTATATTTTTTATTAAAAAATAATTTTACATTAAAAAATTTAAAATTTAAAGTCCTCCTCCTTTATTTCTGATAAAAATAAGTCATCCTCCTCCTCCATAAATTGTCTTATTAAATCGTCCTCCTCCTTTATTTCCGATAAAAATAAGTCATCCTCCCGCCTTTTTTCCTTGATAGCTGAAGCACTTTTATAAAATTTGGATTTCTTGGCACTGAAATTATGCAGGCGCATAAAGTGCCTTTTCTTATTAAATTTGTTTGCAAAAGTTATGTTCTCACAAAATTCACAAGTTAGTTTTACACGTTCCATTTTTAATTAAATAAAACAGTAAAAAAATCTTTTGAAAATACCTCGTAAAACATATATTTATGCACTTATGCACTTTTTTGTTTTTGTTTGGTACATATATTTAATGTTTATCAAAGCAAATTTTTAAAAACTGATCTATGATTATTGAACTTTTAAGAACATTCTCGTAAAAAGTAAATATACAATTGTTATTGTGGAAATTAAAAGTCAATAATCTTTTCGTTATGCTAAAAAGTGCAACCGTATGCATTTTTTTTTTTTAAGTTAAAAAATTAACCTTGAATTTTTGTTTCGCATTAAATTATGAGTCAATAAACTTTTCATAAGTGAAAAATGGAATAGTGTGCATTTTTTTAAAGTTTAAAAATTAACCTTGAATGTTGGCTTCAAATTAAACTATGAATTAATGAACTTTTCGTTAGTGAATGCAATAGTGTACGTTTTTTTTTTTTTTTTTAAGTTGAAAAATTAATCTAGAATATCTAAGTATAAATTAAAAACTTATGATTAAAAAACAAATCTTTTATTTGGCAACTATCTATTAGCAAAGCCACAATGGACAATCTACAAAATAACCAAAACAGAAGAGAAAGAGTTGATGTAACGGAAGTCCTTATATTACCGCCGATAGATTTGCCGATATTCCTGGCGATGTATGACGGGCAGGACGACGTTTTCAGATCTATACCACCGATATGGCTACTGCATGACGACATGGATAAAATCCTCTTGGATACGATAAGGAATTGGGAAGAAAAACAATAACTATATTTTCTAATTTTTTTTTTTTTTTATTTATTCTTAAAAATTCTTAAAAATATATTTAAATAAACTTAAAACTAAAATATCATTGTAATATAAATTAAAATAATTAAATAATTTTAAAATTAGTTTGAAACTTATGTTTTTACATCTCAAGTAAATAAAAACACAACAATAAACACCACATAAAATTGAAGTTTCACTCTGAATTCGAAGACTATTATAAGTAAAAGTTTTACAATTTTTATTTAAAAATAATCTAAAGTATTTATTTGGATATTGACCAGCAGAACAAAAGTACTCAGCAGGTTTGTTTTTAGGAAAATAAAAAGCAACCCAATGCTCTCCAGGCTTATGTGATGGATCAGTGTTAGCAACGTAAAATGACGGTTTTAAAACTGGGTGTGTTGGTAATTTATTACATGCAAATACACCTTTAAATTTATATTTTGTTAAATTATTGGAGTTCAGAGTATCTTTAATATTAATTGAATTCATAGTGTTTGAATAATATTACGCGATCTATCAATTTCTATAACACTATCAAATTCACAGTATACTAAGCACGTTATTGCTTCAATAATTGGTTTTCCAAAACGCCCTTCAATACGAATAGTCCCCTGGTTTATTAAGTTACCGCAATTGGAATTATTATTATGATCTGGTGTTAAATCGAAAGCTAGTAAAAAATAGCCGTTATCAAAAAGTTCTTTTGTTATTTGATGGCCTTTGTCGAAATGATGAATTCCAGTTCCTTTAAATAGTGTTTGATAACCACGAGTACTTATTATTCCTCCGTTATTATAGTTAAGTTCAATTGGTTGCGCAGGAAATTGCACTCCATTTACAACCAAATTAAATCTTTGTAAGTTAAAATGTTGAAAGTTAAATGGATTTTCTTTTTTCTCTCCAGTATATGCTTTATTAGATACCATTCCAAAAATTAAAAAATTTGGTAATTGTCCTAGTATAACGTTATCTAAAGTTAAAGAATGATTTCCAGGGTGTATTGTAAACGTTTTTATTTCTACTCTCTTATAAGGATAAATGGCATTTCTTGATTGTAATACATTATGATGAGCCATTAAAATGTTATTATTAATAGTAAGATGATTTATATATAAATTAGCTTCATGTATTTTAATATAAGATTCATTTTTATCGCCACCTTCTACAATGTAAAATTCCGGTTTTTCCAAATTTAATGTTACCTTTAGATCAACATTATTAAGCAAGTATTTTTGTTGGTTAAATACATCAACATGAAGTTTTCCAAAAAGCTCTACTTTCTTCCCATCCTTAAATAGTTTTTTTCTCTTGTCTAAACCAGGATTTTCTTTATCAACTAATGAATTTATTTTATTTGTATCAATAGCCCAGCCACATGATTCAAGATGTGTAGATCTGGCATCATTTCCATAATTTAACAATTTTTCAATATAAGCCCTATAGTGATAGTTATTGTCAGGTTGTGATACATTTTTATTGTTAAGGTGTACAATACAATTTCTAAACAAGGAGTGCAGTAAGTTATTAACTACTCCTCCGTTTCCTTTTAATTCAATGACAAGTCGAAGATAAATACTGTTCAGATCTCGATATGTTTCACCATTGCCTAGTGATACAAATTCAATTGTGCTCGAATTATCTAGTGAGGCAATTGGATTGTAGCATATTTCTTCGGTTTTAACAACGCTGGTTTGAATTGGAGGAGATTCAAATAAATCCAACTCACTCTTCATACATTCTATAAATCCTGACATTTCCAATTTCCAAAAATATCCTTAAAGTTCTTTCCTCTACAACGTTTTGATTTAATCTGTTGCTTTTGCTTTAAACGTTTAAGTTTTATACGTCGACCTTTACCTTTCTGCATTGTTTTCATTTTATCAATAGTAGCTTCTTTTATATTTTGTATGACCTTTTTTCCTTTGTTTAGTAAGATTTCTTTTATTGGCTTTGTTCCAATTTCTTCTAAAATTTCCTTTCCAATATCTAATGATTTATTCTTTAATATATTCATCCCCGTTTTAAATATGGGTTTTAGATGTGAAAATACAGCTGAAAATATGGATCCAATACCACGACCGTATTGTAAAATTCTTGGTGCGTGATATATTTCACCAATATTTTGTATATTTTCTCCAGACTGATTATTATAATAACTTGTATAAATCGCATCCATGGTTGTAATAAAAATGATTAATTTTGTTTTGTTACGCAACTATTTAATATACATTTTTTTTTTTTAAAGTGTAGAGTACAATAAACGGGAACTAATTTATTAAAGTTTATCTCTTCTCCTTCATCATTTCGAATCATTATGGAAATATCATTTATATTATAGGCTTCAAGAGGAAAATATTCAATTCTATTGAAATGTATATAGTTTTTCAATGTTGTTACTGAAAACATTTTTAAACATTTAATTTTTTTACTACCAACATGTCGAGGTTTTATTATATCAGTATAAATAAATATGTTTTCATTTATATCAGAAGATTCAATTTTATTGATAAACTGATTTATGTTGTCAGAGAATTTGTTCAAAGATTTTTCGAATATATAATTTGTTGACGATAATATGGGATCTTTTTCATAAGTTGTTGTAGACTCTGGACTAGTAATTTGAACATTTTGTTCTATGTTTGAACTTTTTATATTTACATTACGAGTATCTTTTTCTTTTGTAGATATATTAGAAATGTTTAATGTATTTAAAAGTTTTGAAGTTTTATTAATATTTTTTAGTTTCAGCTCGTCAGATGTTTCCATTAGATCTTTAAATTTTGTTTTAATTTCATCATATTCGTTTTTAGAGTCAATTTGCATGTTTGATGTATTTAAAAGTTTTGAAGTTTTATTAATATTTTTTAGTTTTAGCTCGTCGGATGCTTTCATTAGTTCTTTAAATTTTGTTTTAATTTCATCATATTCATTATTAGAGTCAATTTTCAATGTTTTTACAGATTGATTATTAAAATTTGAAATGTTGCGTTTTTTACGTTTAAGTATATTTTGATTCATATTTAGTTGTTTATTCGTTATCGAAAAGGATATATCTGATAATCCGACTTCCCACTGGTCACTCATGGTAAGAGATTGCTTTAATAAATTTGTGAAAGTACTAGAAGTGTTTTTATATAAATTTACTGAATCGTTACTTAATAAAGTAACATAAATACTATTATCCTCTGTGCTTGATGACATATTTATTAGAAATGTTAAATATTATAAGTTGTGTGTTATACATATATAAAAAATTTAGTTTATCAACTAAAATCTGTTTGATTAATCCATGAATTATATTCTTTTCCGAAACCCAACCATTTTACAAATAGTTTTTCACCTCTACGTTTTAAGACTTTTTCAACTAAAAAGATGTTAGGAACTTTAGTTTTTAATAACTCCTCTTGATAAAATCCGCCTTTAATTATATTTCCATTAAAATCTTTTAGCTGGTAGGTGACAGGGTTTGTTGCATTAATTTTATTTACTTTAAAAACTTCTGTAGACCAATTTGGTGTATATCCCTTTTCAAAAACATTTTTATATTTGCTTATGCGAACAAAATCGTTAATATTAAATTTTCCATTTTTAAAAACTTTTAAGTTATTATATACAGTTTTTAAAAGTTTTTTTTCATTTCGCTTGTTAACTAAATTAGGTTTCATCTTTATACTTCGATGATAAGATGAATTATATTCTTTCAACAGTTTATCTAATACATCTATCCAGTTATAGTTTCCTTGCATACTAAATTGTTTCCACATTTTATTTTTTAAAGTTCTATTAAATCGTTCAACTATTGACGCTTTTAAGTTTGAATATGTATGATAATGATTAATATTTAGCTCTTTCATAAGAGTTTTGAAATATTTGTTGTAAAATTCTTTTCCTTGATCTGAATGTAGGTTTTTAGGAGCTTTATTACTGTTTAACTTTATAATGCTTTTAAATGATTTTGAAACCTCAAATCCTGTTTTAGTTTTTAATGGCAGAGCGTAGGCATATTTTGAGAAAACATCTATTACCGTAAGCATATACTTGAAACCTTTATTAAATTTTGCATATGGTATCATCTCCACCAAGTCTATTTGCCAAGTATCTAAAATTCCCTTTTGAATAAACCTACGTCGCTTAAAGTTTTTTCTAGCTTGACTATGAATTTCGTCAATAAGATTTTTTTTACTCATATTAATTAAAATATTCTTCCTTTTTAATTTATTAACAAATGGTTTTTAAGAGCGCAAACATGTTTCATCAGTTTATATACCCATTTACAATGATGGTTTGTGGTCCCTCAGGCTGTGGAAAATCTACTTTTATTAAAAATTTAATTAAAAATCAAAACTTAATATCTAAAGATATAGACCGAATCATATGGTGTTATTCAGAAAAAAATTCACTTCCAAATATAGAAAATGTAGAGTTTGTTAAAGGAATTCCAGAGACTTTCAATACGAATGACGAAGAATCTACTTTAATTATATTGGATGATTTAATGCTTGAATCATCAAATAAGAAAGTTTGTGAACTATTTACAAAAGGATCTCATCATAGAAACTTAAGTGTAATTTTAGTTACACAAAATATTTTTCATAAAGGGACTTATTCGAGAGACATTTCATTAAACTCCAAATATATAGTTATGTTTAAAAATCCAAGAGATAAGACACAATTCCACCATTTAGCCCGTCAAGTTTATCCAGAAAACTCAAAATCTTTAGTAGATGTATATAATCATTGTACACAACAGGCTCATGGTTATTTAATAGTTGATCTTACTCAAGAAATACCTAACGCTTTAAGATTTAGATCAAATATTTTTGATACAGATTACTATATATATGCGAATATAAACAATGACTTCAAATCTGAAGTTACTGAAGGAGAACAAACATATTCTCTATGTTCTTAAAAAAGCGGATCACAAACTACGAAATGCAATTTTGAAAAATGTTGACAATGTAGTTATCAAAACTTTAAATGAAATTATTTTAAATATTATAAACAGAAATCATAAAATAAACAAAAATGTGTTTGAAAAACTTAGACCATATAAAAATACTTTGAGGAAAGTTTGCTCATCACAAACCTCTATGCGTCAAAAGAGGAAACATCTTATTCAAAAGGGAGGATTTTTACCCATTATTATTACGTCAATATTAAGTGGAGTCATTGGAAAAATTTTAGAAAATGTCAAATAAATTATCAAAACTTATAGTTCTTCATCCATCAACTTACGAAAAATTTAAAGTTAAATATACTGATTCAGATTTTTTACATCGGAAACTCTTACCAATATATGGTTCACATACACTAAAGGATATAAACAAATGGTATTACATTAAACAAGAACTTGCTAAATATTTAATTGGATCCCAACGATCATCTAATCAGAATAAACTATCAACAAAGTATAATTTGCGCGATAATGAAACTCAAACTAGAAAGGTGTATAAAAAGCATATTGAAACTCAAACAATTACACCTCAATCGAGTAGTATAGCACTGCAAACAGATTTGAATTTGCCTGAAGATATTTACACAAATAATGATGGCCAGAACGATATGGATACAACAATACAAAAATTAAATCCTTCTTCTGCATCTTCCGTAGCTAAGCGTCTTAAAAGCTTTTCGGAAAAAGGAACTCCAAAAATTAGAATATTATCCAAAACTGATAACTATTCAAATATGAAACAATCCACTTTACCTTATCAATACTCTCCTCGTGTAACAAGAAATCGAAAGAAATTAGATTACGATACTGAAAATGTAATATGGCAAAATGTTTAAAAATTTATTTTAGAAATAAAATTCCAAATTTTTTAATAAAAGTATATTTATTAACATATGTGTATTGTTTTATTTATTTTTTTATTTATATTTTTTAAATTCAAAAATTATTTTATATATGTATGTAATATAAATTTTGTACATTTATATGGTATCATAATTATTAAATATTAATTTAAATATCTATGTTCATTAAATATTCATCGTCAGATGAGTCATTTAAAAAATTGTCTATTTCTGTAAACAAGTTGTCAAAGTTAGACTGAAGTCAAAAATGCCCTCGTGCATAAGTATTTATTTGGTCCGAAGCGATAATTCTTTTGTCATCCGCATAACTCAAGACAATCTTGTGTAATTTTTGAGTATACAGCTGATGAAACTTAGATCTAAATGTATTCATTGTGTCAGAGAGTATTACTTTTTCAAACAATGATTTTTTATAGTCTGCCATTGAAAGGTTTTTTATGCACGACTTTTTAACACCTTTAGACTTTTTTATTTCATTCATACCAACTGTTTTAAATGAATACATTTTTGATCGAAGTCCAACAAACTCTTTCATAATTTTTCCACTATTTTCATCCTTCATCATACCTAAAACTTTTTTATTTAATAATGGCAGGTTAAAAATATTATTCGGATGATACTCAGATGTGTCAAACCTTGAAGCAATGTCATCATAAATATCAGCATAAAAATCCTCTGTTTTTATTGTGTAGATAAATGAATCTGTATCCATATAATTTAAGGCTAAATTGGATTGAAATTTTGGCTTCATGTACTGATAATGAAAATCGTACATTTTCCATTTAGAGAGTTCTAGCACAGCAAAGCCTAAATAAATTGGTTTGTTGTAAGTTATTTGCATAAGTTTTAATTGAATTGCAAACATATTGTTGGAAAATTGTGTAATACTCGAGAAATTTGGCTTAGAAATTAGTGCTCTAGCTCCTAAATGATTACGATTTGTAGTTTCCCAATCACTAACTATTTTAACATCTGTACGATTAAGAACGTTTTCCATGGTTTTCCCATAAACAGCATTGTTAAGAAGTTTGAAAAAATCTTTTTCAAACGAATTTTTTGCTAATGTTCTATGGTATGTGTTTAAATCTATATACTTTTTTAGCCATGGAGATTGTTTAAACTTTAACGCTCTATGAATTTTTTTTAATTTTAATCCATTTTTCAAACACTGTTTAAGAACCCTATAATGAATTTTATATTTTGTTTTTGATGTTAAGTCTGCAATTAGCTTTCTATATTTAGATTCACCAACTATTTTATTTTCTGGACAAAATGGTAAATCATTATGTGTTTCATGTAAGTATTCGGGGTATTCTAAGTCTACCTCCAAGAAATAACCAATTTCAGACGTATCTGATATATTAGCAACATCCAACATATTTAAAATGTCTTCTTCATAATTCCATTCGAATTCTCCATACGGAAGATATTCTGACATTGCCCATCCATACAAGTTATTAGCATCGAGGTACATTAAATACTCTGAAGGCTTACTACTGTCAAAGTCTTCTAAATATTTGTTATTTGCTTTAGAATATCTCTTTGAGCATTGAACTAAGCCTCCCCTAATACCATCTTGTATAAAATTGTACATATTGACATCACTTAGCAGTTCTAACTCTATTTTAGTTGTTCTTAACATAGCATCCCATGATAGTCCTGGGGCAGTATAATATTGGCATGGGTCAAGTTTATAAATACTTTTACAAATGTGCCGAAAATTTTGAAAAATGTCAGTTAATAAAAGAACGTCTGTTTTTAAATATAATTTTGTGTAATCTAATAAGTTAGTACATTTAAAAGTTCTCCAAACAGCTTGAGCAAGCTCATAGTCTTCATTAGTGCAGTTAGTATTATTTAAAATATTGTAAAATTTTTCTTTAGTGGGAAGATTTGTTTCATTAAAGCGTTCCATTGAATCAATGTAAGAGTAAGGAAATACTCCCTTCCTTCTTATTAAATTAAATTCATTTTTCTGTTGAAACACTTTATTGAGAATTTGAAAATCATTGTCATTTAAATTATTTGCAAGAGATTCTAAACTAGATGCCATAAATCGAAAAGAATCTAAAAACCGAATTTCAAAGCTATTATTATTTTGCATTGGTATAAATTTTGATAATGATATATATAATTCCTTGTTGAGAGGTATTACTTTTATATCACCCTCAAATTTTGATAATTCTTTTACAAATAAGTGGCAATCGTAGGAAGAAAAATTATGAAAGAATACTGGTATAAACTTACCAATTTGGTGTAGAAGATTACAAGAGTTATGCGCTGCTCCTCTGTATTTACCAGTCAAATGACAGTGATCCTTTACTTTGTCACTCCCTAAGCTTTTTTCACAAATATGACAATTTGTTGCGAGATTATGTGAAGTTATCTCAACATTAGAAAGTGCTGTCATGGTTTGATGTTTAGATAAGTAGTCCGTGAAAATTTCTTTACTGTCCTTAATTAAATTGTCAATAAATACGTTGGGAGCATCTTCACCAAAATAAATATTAAATTTGTCTAAATTATTATTAAAACTACACTTAATGTAATAACTAAAGGCACACGCTACGTGTTTTTGAATATTACCATGCTCATCACTGCCATCAATTTTCTCCAAGTAAGCCTCAAAATCTGCATATATGACGAATGGTACATCTAATTGTTTATGGTAGTTTTTAAACTGTAACACACATTCGTCCGCCTTCGGCATTTTTGAGACAACTTTCTTACAACCTTCTTCATGATCTTTCATAATTTTCTCATTTGAAGAGTATTGAAGACATGCGTTGCAAAGATATATCCGTCCCTTATGAGAAGTTAAGCTACTTCTTATTAGCCTAAAATGTGTATACAATAAACAAAATTAATATTTTGAATTAAAATTTTGTAATTTATATTTTTTACCTTGAAATATCTGTTATTAATACATAATGGGACCATTCTTCATCCGTTACAAGAAGTAGATTTATATGATGAGCTTTCATTTCACTGGTAAGGTGATATGGCCCCACAATTTGACTTCCCTCACAACCAAATACATTAATACTTATATTTGAGTTCATTTGCTCAAATATCTTAATATCCTTCAATTTTAGAGGGAACTCCAATGTTTGAAAATTGATCAGACTATCTTTTATTTGTATCTTCTCCTCTAATATATTTACTTCTTTCAGTAAATCTGGATTATTGCCTAAAAATGAAGCAATAATACTCCATTTAAAGCAGTAGTCATCATCATTTTGAAAATTAAAAACTCCCTGTTTTTTTTTTATCCACTGTGGTGTTGGAATATATTTGGCACCTCTCATAAACGATGATTTATTTATATTAATTTCCAAAATTTTTATTTTTAATAGAGACCACCCGCTATCCCTCTCCTGAAATTCGGACATTTTTGTACATATATTCAAAAATTGATTTTTGAGGGAGTCCTCCACGTCGTCGCTTAAAGTCAGGAATTGCATTTTAGATCTGTGCGTAATAGACCGAATGTAAATATCTTCATTTTTTATTTGTATATATTCGCATTCCAGCTCTAGATTGTACTTTAAGGTTACGTGTTTTTTTAGACTTCCATTGAGAATTTTTAAAAGATCCACAAGAATTCCGTTGAAAAACTCTTGTGGATGTAGAATCTCTTCCTTTTGATTTTCATAGAGGTATGTGACAATTCTATCCTTAAATGCCCTTTTCACACATTTAAGGTTTTTTAAATTGGACATTTCAATCACCTGTTCTCCACTATTACATCTCAGAGATGTAGTAGCATGCGACTTTTCATGCTCCCTTAGATGATTTATTTTGGAGAAAAATTTGAAGCATTCACGGCAGTGATGGTCTTCATGAGTGTCGAGCATATCCTTTTCCTCGAAAACCGATTTACAAAATTTGCAGTTGAACGATGCCATGTTATAGTATATAAGCTTAATTTTTTTTAATAAATGTTTACACGCTTTGAAAGTAGTCTATGGACTAATAAAATAAATATATTTAACAAATGTTCAAGGTTAATTTTTAAACTTTAAAAATGCATACTATTGCATTTTTTACCCTATTGAACGGAAGGTTCTAAAAAGTTCAATGACCATAGATCATTTTCAAAATATGCTTTGATTAAAATTAAATAAACAATACATTTATACATATTACATAATTTTTTAAATTTAACAATACATTTAAACATATTACAGAATTTTTTAAATGTTCAAGGTTAATTTAAGTGGCAATTAGGGTAATGATGTTGAATATACTCCCGAAAGCCTTTTTATATTAATGGCATACTTGCTAAGGTTAGAGTACAAATTGAGTTTATTTATATACTTACATATGTTGAATATTTAAACTATATTACATATTACTCTCTCTTTTTTAAAATACTCAAACAATACATTTAAACATATTACAGAATTTTTTAAATTTCTCTTCATTGAAGAAAATATAAATATGATCAACTTAATATTACTCCTTTTTATATTTAAAACTACTCAAAAAATTCTTTATTTTATTTATATTCAAAACTCCTCCTTATGGAAAAATACATTGGGGAAAAAAAACTAATGGGTAGGCAGAATTTTTGCTGCTTTAAATAAAAAGCAAAAAAAAAATGCTCCCTCTGTGGTATATGGGAAAAAAACTAATGGGTAGGCAGAATTTTTGCTGCTTTAAATAAAAAGCAAAATGCTCCCTCTGTGGTATATGGAATGGGTAGGCAGAATTTTTGCTGGTTTAAATAAAAAGCAAAATGCTCCCTCTGTGGTATATGGAATGGGGAGGCAGAATTTTGCTGCTTTAAATAAAAAGCAAAATGCTCCCTCTGTGGAATATAGAATGGGGAGGCAGAATTTTTGCTGCCTCCCCATTTCCCTACTACTCAAAACATTTTTTTAGTTCGCAATCAAAAAAAAAAAATACGATTTTTCGCCACATGTCAAAAAAAAATTCTATTAGTTTTTCAACCTTCTTTTTTTTTAATAACAAATAGTTAATTTTACAAAATAATTTTTCAAGGATTTTATCTTATGATTATCAAATAACCAGTATTTCCACACAAATATTTGGGAATGTACGGTATTTGGGATCCATTGGCAATCATATGCCCGCCAAAACAAAATTATCTTATGTGGTTAAAATTCATATAACATTTCTTGTGCCTAATATTATCCATATATCTACACATTTATGAAATTTTTTCTCCTTAACCTTAGTCTTACCAATACCATTGACCATTTCGGTTTTATTTCTTTAACAACTTTCTTAAATTTGCTTCAGTTAACAGGAAATTTTTGATCATTAAACAAAGTGTTTTCTTTAAAAAAAACATGGAAACATGGTAAAGTAATTTTAGAGAGCGAGTTTTATAGTCCTTATGGTCCTAATGATAACTTATACGTTTGTACTAAACATCATTATTTTATATCCTATAACGCGACCAATACTTTGCAAACTATGTTCATTCACATGACCAGACAACCAGCCAGCCAGAAGGTTAGGTGGATATTGTAAGATCGATACAGAAAGTGATTTTAAGTCAGTCGGTATTGAGAAAGGTGGGTCTACATTCAATAATTCTATGATTTATATAAATTAGCACAAACTCATAATCCCCCTCCCCCCCAAGGCTTATGTGGGCAAAAAACCTACATGTAGAGATTTCTGTCACCACTGTTTACGGGTTACATTTTGTATTTGATTTAATTTTTATGGAATTTAAATGCAACACTATGCATCTTTTGACTCTCTTAAGTAAATGAAATTTTAAACCACATTATTTAATAATAATATTATGATATAATTTATATTTATTTGTTGTTACTTACTAGACTCGTACAGTAATGAAAATGCATTTTTATGTGGTAGCCTATAACCAAAATAAATGAATAAAAAACCTTTTTAAAATTCTCATATTGACATAAAAGGTCATCATTTTAAGTTTCATAAAAATGCACTAGTGCAGAGGTGGGAAATAAAATCGTGTTCTAAACATCACGTTCTTTAATAAAAAAAAAAATAAAAAATCTTTATCATGAAAAATAATCGATATCAATAAGTGCAGTTTTCCATTAAAAATTTTCTTATTTTGCGAAGCACTAATGGCACTTTTTAAAAAGTAAGCACACATTTATGTGCTACGCAATAAGATGAGATAAGATAAGAGGAATGCAGTTAGGTAAGTGAATGAATTCTTAATAAAGTTAAAAAATATTTATATAATATAAAAATAAGTTGCATTGTGTTAGTAATTGATGTTCTCTGGTATGCGTGAACCGATTTTGATTCCGCAAAGTTTATATAAAAGGTGACGTTAATACCAAGGTTTTTATGTATAAACGGTCTCTGTATGTCTATTGGTTCATGAGTCATACCTATTGTAAATCACAACTTCGGGGATCTATGAAATAAATTACATAGAAACACATCACTAAAAACTTAAATATTTAAATACATTATGCACAGCAATGAGCTTTCTTATATGTTAGGCGAAGATGTATTCAATCCACGCATCCTAATGATTCCGTCTGATATGCCATTTGAATTTAAACGACTTTAGTTCCCTGTTCGCCTTGCGTTTGCGGTTATCATTAATAAGGCGCAAGGCTAATCCTTAGGAATTTGTGGAGTGAATTTAGAGTATCCAGTTTTCTCACATGGACAGTTTTCTCACATAGCCTGTTCGCGCGTTGGCAAACCATCGGTTTTGTATATTTACACCGAAAATGGAAAAACAACAAATGTTGTTTACCACAGAGCATTACAATAAAAGCAACTTATCACTGATTTAAATGAATTCTAATTGATTTTTTTATTTTCTTTTTTGCACTACGAAGTGTGCAGGGGGTTCACTAGTATTTATATAAAATTTTAAGACCCACTACGTTCCCTTACTACGAAGCAAGTTTGTAATGGAGCATTTTAAAAAATAACGGAAAAAAATTCAGTGTGCAAGGCTGATCGTTACATTCACCAATTTGTATATCCGCTAAATAGAGTGCTTGCTTTCTGTGTAAAAAATGTATTGCTTCAAAGTGGCAACTCGCCATATAAATTTCATGTCTTCCTTTAGCGATATGGTAAGCGAAATTTTAACGTTTCTCCTTTACAAACCTGCTTCGTTGGAAGCTCCTTTTTATTGGGATCTAAATTCCAATCGCTCAATTTTTCCTTGACAAATCCTATCTCATGCAACTGTTTGTTTGAAGCAACGATGAAGCATGAGTACTTTAAAAAATTATAACAAACTTAAACTTACAGTAGAGCTGCTAAGCAATCGATAGTTTTATTTTTGGCGCTGGTACCATGAGTTTATTTCGATATCGATGTTATCAGCAAAATTTACAATTATATATGTAAAGTCGATTTAATGTTCTCAACGTCACATTTGCCACAACTCATTGGACGTAGGTTGTTAGCAGTGTCTTAACTTTTATAATTATGTACTAATGTACAAATAAAAATAAAATTAATAGTGGATTCTTTATGAATTATTCTATACAAGATTCCTCATCATCGTTTTTTGCCTTATTATTAGCGACGTAACTTTGTCTAATAACACTATGCTAGTTGAAAAAACAGACAAGCCGGGCACATGGCGTTTTAACATAATTCGGGTACGCTGAATCCAGTGGTGCTCGCGGTTTTTTAAGATTGTTGAGGTTGCTTATTGAAAAAACTTATAAAACCGAAATTCCGCAATTTCTCAATAGATTTAAAAAAAGTCGTTAATCGTATATTTGTACACCTGGTTCTAAAATATTAGCTCTTTTTAACTCTTTTGTCAAGAGAATGCTCTGTGTTTGAGATAATTTTAGACGCCGTACCTAGTGGTATATAATGTATGACCGACCTCAATTAATTTTTTATCCTTAACATTTTCTCGAGACATACTTGCCCCATATCTCCACTTCTTAGGGGGGCTCCCATACAAATATTGCGTTTTATGAAATTCTTATATTAATTAAAATTTGCCGACTTTTGTGAATAAAATCAAAAGTTGCTAACAGATTTTAATCATTTATGGCTTGTTTTGTTTGCAACTTTGTTTTTTATATGTCTGCAAAAAATTTTAATTTTTTATGAATTTTTAAAAAACAAAAATTTTGAAATTTTGATTAATTATTTTATATTATAAACGACTACAGATATTAGAAAGAAATTTTACTTTTCTTAAAGGAAATTTTCTTGCGGAATTTCGGTTTTTTAAGTTTTTTCAATTACCTAAAACGTTTTTGAGTTACGCGAGCATATGTTGTGCAACCTCCTCCATTTTGGAAATAACGGTATATCTCGAAAACTAGAGCCAATCTTAAAAAACCGCGGGCACCACAGGATTCAGCGTACCCGAGTTATGTTAAAACGCCAGGTGCCCAGCTTGTCACGAAAAAAAAGTGTAAATTTCATGCACAGTGTAATTTATTAAAATAACGATTACCTATTCGTAAAAAATTACTGAAATCATTATTATCATCATTGATTCTTTTAGAAGCTTAGTAGCGAATTTTCCATCTAATACTTAAGAAAATGAAGCTATGTAGATTTAGGTTAAAGATTCGGTGACATGGGTAAAAAAAAAATAGAAAACTCTGCTGCTAGCTAACAATCTCGATGTATATATAAACCCCAGGTGACACTGCAATTTAAAGGAAATATGCTGGTCTTTTATACATCGGAAACATTTTCTGTATATGAATGGTTAAATTTGTATCATTGTATATTAATAACCCTTCCCACAAAAGTGGCGCACAGAAAAAAATTTCAATGCTTTGAATTTAATCGATAATTAAGCTTACTATAGAAACAATCATATGGGACGATTATCGACAGTTTTGAAGCTCTAAGTGTCATTCATTTAATTTTTATTTACCAAAATTTTGTATTGTAAAACTTCGTAAAATTAATTTTCATTAAGAAAGAAATTGCCTAGACCACAGATATTTTACAGTGGCTTTGTCAGATGTAAGACCCATATGTAATTGCACATATCTGTCAAAAGTAACAACGACAGAAGGTTTATAATTTTTGCTTTCACACGTTCGTTTTGGGTTTCATCTGACATAACCTAAAATCGTTTACAACAGCAAATTATATACTTTAAATGTATATTTTCACTTCTTATTGTGTATCAGTAATTTAAAAATTATGTTTTTTTAAGGAATATTTATAAATAAATATATTTTAATATATATTTGCCGCCACAAACAAATGACTGGCAAAACAGCTGATGTCAGATGGTTCGTCAATTAAAAAAACACGCTCTAAATGCAAATAGTTACACTATTAATTCAAGCAGACATTTACAGAAGCAAATTTTGTTTTAACATGACATGTATGTATTTTACAGTGGGAAATTTGACAAGCACAATTCTAAATACATGTCATCTAGAACCAGCTTAACACATACTTACATCTCTAAGACTAAATCTTCTCTTAAAACCAGTTTTTCCTCCGGTAATTCAATCTTTTCTTTTAATTATAAAAATAAGTAAAAAAAAACTTATAACCAACAAATAATACTCAAAAATAAAATAATACTCAAAACCAAATCAACAGGACGCTAAATAAGTAACACTCACCAGGTATCAAAAACTACTGTACAGTATTTTATACCAAATTACTTAAATCTAATATTTTAATCCTTCTGTGATAAAATAGAATGCCTTCATCCCCATAAAGGAAACTCTCAACTAAAAGATCATACGAAAGAAACTAAGTGCCTGTGTGTAGAACGCGAGCGCAAAAGTGGCTCGCTTACAGGCCTGCCAGATAATTTTGATAAAAAATCGGCATATTTTCGAAAAAAAATCGGCATTATCGGCACTTCAATTAAAAAAATCAGCAAAAAAATCGGCAAATGAATAATAACCATTTTAAGAACAATAAAACATATTTCTATTAACACACAAAATAACAACACAGAAAATTTCAGCATTAACTTACATATAACCCATACAAAAACATAAAAATTAATAAAAAAATGAATATTTTTATAAATAAATTGTAGTTAATTTAAAAAAATTTTGTACATTAGGTTAAAATTGTTTTTATAGTTGACAAATATATTTCAACATTTTATTTTAGCAAATATTTTATAGATACATATTTGAGTTTAATAGTTTAATTAAATCCATTTTAATATCAACATCAAAACAGTTTGCATTATTAAATTTTAAGTAGTCTTTAGAAAAAAGAATTCCTTGAAAGGATTCATTTTCCAGGGAACATCGAAATTTGGTTTTATTAAGGTTCACTTAGCTACAAATTCTTTCCACGTTTGCGGAAGAAAGTGGAAGGACCATAATTTCTTGTACAAACTATGACAGCACTGGAAATGCATCCGTAGAACCCCCACGTTTGCCAAAAAGTTTGCAAATTTACTTAAATTCCCTATAAATCTTCTTAAAAATTTAAAAATTTTAACTCTATACATACATTCCGAATATAAAATTTGTATTTCTTTTTCAGAAATAAAGCTGGGGAACTCTTTCAGAATTTCCATAAAAGAAATATTTTCCTTTTTCATAATTTTGTTAGGGTTATCATATTTAAAGATTTATAAGATTTTTGTTCAAAATCAAAACGTTTTAATAGTTGATTTAAAAGTTCTATAAAAAAATTAATACATTTATTAACAATTTTGTTAATATCACTTTTGTTGAGTTTTGATTTTAGAAAGTAACTCATTAGCCAATAAGCCCAAATACTAATCATTAAAGTTCAAAAAATGGTTTGTGTTCATAAATTCCGTTAAGTAAATTTAATTTTCCAATCGTTTTTTTGTAAAATTAGTTAATACAGTTTTAAACACCATTTGGTTGGTTGTAGAGGTAATGACAATTGCTTCAAAGTTGCCCAAAATTAATAAATTACACGTTGACAAGCAAAGTTACCGTTATTTAAGTTTATATAAAAAAATCGGCATTTTTGGAGCAAAAATCGGCCAATCGGCACTTTGCTAATTTTAAGGCAAAAAATCGCCAAAATGCCGATAAATCGGCAAATATGGCAGGCCTGCTCGCTTAACTTACATTTACTTTTGCGCTCGCATTCTACAAACTGGCAGTAAGAGATCGTAGATCAGAAAATGAGAAATTCACTGTTAAGAACTTTTATATATATTTAACTTTTTTAATGTTATTTTGAAGCGAAATGCATTAGTTACTACATCATTTTACACAGCTATGAAAACGTTATGAAGGCTCGTATAAAAATCTATAGGCATAAATAAACTTTTGATACAAAAAAAAGATAAGTAAAAGGAGGTGGTAATGCTTTAAACTTATATTACAAACCAATAAATGTTAAATTGTTTAAACTAAATGGGTGATAAACTAAAAACTAATCTATATAAAATTTAACAACAAAAATTTTATAAGTCATAATAAACTAAGGTTTGCAAAAATTTATAGTAGTTTTATTATTCGTTGCGCTTTTAGGTATGTAAAAATTATTTTCGTTTCGTTATAATACTAAAGTCTTACAACTTATGTGGCGTTCGCTTAAAATTTTACAATAAGTGCCATATAGAGCCGTCTACTGAAAATCACTATAACTAATTCACCTAAAACACTAAAAATTGTTTTAATGAAATTTTGTCGGATTTTGTTTTATTCAACAAGGAATTATTGCACTGCAACATTTTGTGATGATCGGTCTATAACATACTATATTGCCCATATAAAGGTCACGTTCAAAAAATACTTCCTGAAGCCAAATAAATATCCTAACAAATGTCATGAATTTTGAAAATCAGTATTATCAAACGATTAGAAATTTTAAGGTCAGATTTAACGAAGATTAGTTCATAAAGTCCATCCCAAAAAAAATCGTATTCTTTGTAGACAGGATCAAAGATTCTGCACAGCCAAATATAGTTTTTACTTATTCTAATTCCAAATCTATGACCCGCTTGGTAAGGCTTGGTTTCTTTTTTTAACATGACAAGCCACACAGAATAAATTAAAAATTGTCTCTAATCACCAAATTTATACCAAATTCATAATATCAAGCAAACAATTTTTTGATTTTGCCAAAATTATTATATTGATTACTAAAAATTGTGAATATATGTTTTAAAAAATGATATTTTTAATTTTGATTAAAAAAATTATCAAAAACAATGTGTTAATTTATTTAATTAAATATTGACAATTCCCCACAATAATTCTACAAGTTTAAATTATTTTATTTTAAACGAAAAAGTCAACTAATATTTTTTGATATTTGATTAATATTATAATTAAAAATTTATTTAAAAATCACTCATATGTTAATTAAATCAAAATTATATTTTTAAGTTTCTTTCAACTAAAAAAATAATTGATTCAATTATCACATTAATTAAATTAAAATACTGTTTAAACATTTTTTTTTTAATCGATAAAAAACTTTTTTCTGTGTATCAAAATAAGTATAATATTAAAAAAAAATTTTGCTAAAAGTATATATTTACACTATCTGCAGCAGGGCCCTCAAGTTCTCCCACCTGCTTGTTTGTGTCTTAGTTATTTTCTCTCACATATTTCTCTATATTTAAATTTAAACATCCCCATGCGAAAATATTAAAAAAGCTTTTAAACAAACTCACACAGCCACTTCAGTATTATGCTGTGATGTTGTTTATCGTTGCACCTGATGCACTGTCCATGTTGGTAATAATACTCTGGTCGTCAATATAAGCCTTGATGTGGATAATACTGTTTCGGTTCTTGCTGCTGCTATCCAACGTAACCAGTCTATGCAATTTTGTTAAATTGTTTTTATTTGCATTTTATAACCTGAGTTTTATCCCCAAATAAATTGGGTTAAAAGCATATGAAATGGCCAATAATATTTTGAAAAACAAAAAAAAAATTAAAACTGAAATCCTTTAGCACACAATTAGTTAGTGTACATTTATACAGTGCAGTTATTATTTAATTTGTGGTTTATTAATGTAATTAATGGCAGAAAAGTTGCAATACAAAATGCCAATGCATATAAAACCTTTTCAGTTGAAAATAATGAAATCTTACTTCAATTATGAAAATTTAATGAATATTTATGGTTTCTTTAGAAAATATTAAAACCTTTTTCATTGATAATAATAAGAGTTTTGGAGAATTTTTAAATTTCTGTAGAATTTTAATAAAGTTTAAGGGCGCGTTAAACTATTTCAATGCTAATTCAGATGTTTCGAGCTCATGAAATATTTAACTGAATATCCTTTTGTTATTAACAGTTATTGTATTAATCCTTATTAAGAAAGCCGGAAGTAGTTTTATGAAAACATATTCAGATTTCAATGACTTTGCCTTTAATCTTTTGCACAAAGGTGTAAGAGTGAAAATTAATAGCTGGATTAATTTAAGTACTTTTTGGGACTTTAGAGTTTTTCCTCTTTGTCAAGACTAAAGTACTACAATATTTTGTTACAACGCTTGGGTTTCGAATTTCAGTCAATAAAAAAGGTGTTGAAGATTATCAAGGGATTTGGTTTTAAAAGCAAGAAAAAAAACACTAAAAGTGCTATATTCAGATATGTCGAATCTTATATACCCTACACCATGGTGCGATAAGAACAGAAATTTATATAAATACCGTTCTTTAGATATAAATAAATCTTTTTTGTGCCACATTTTGTAGGATGTTGTGTATTGTAACCAAGATGATTGTACCCAATTTGGAAATTTTGGCTTCTGCCGTTCTCTAGATATACAGAAATAAATAATGCCACGGTACGTTAAGGGCCACGCTCACTTCTCCAATCCCGCCTATATTTTTAGAGAGGTTGTGTATTAATAACCCAAGTCTGTGCTTTTCATGGGTATACGTGTATGTCCATTTTTTCGATTTTGAGATGTTGATGCCATGCTGCTTAATTTTAAACGATCTTTAAATTTCTTGGTCATGACCAATTAGTTCGTACTAGAATGTTTTCCGCTCTCCTGAAAAATATGATTTTAAGACATACGCGGTTACCCATGAGAACCACGGAATTATGTGTACCAAAGTTGGAAACATTTTCTCTTTTGTGCAACGCTCACTTCTCCAATGGGATGTTGTGTTTCGATAACCGAGATGTTTGTATTTAATTTGGAAACTTTGGTTCTTTCCGTTATACAGAAATTCATAAACTTGTAGAATTATTGTTCGGAATTGTCAAAACCTAAGCTATATTTAATTAAATCAATTAACACATTGTCTAAAACGGAAAAGTTTTTTGATCAGTTTTTTAATTAAAATTAAAAATAGAATCTATAAATTATTTCTTTTTCATAAGTTTCAGACTATTATCTTGTATCTTATTGTTACATAGATTCTATTAAAACAGTTGAGTTAAATACATTCAATTTATAAAGTATCACTATCCAGTGTGACACAAAGAATGCTGACGAAGGCCGTATCGGGCCAGAAAATGCATTACATTCTGCTGGTGTCTAATAAATGTAAAGTTTTCTGTACATACAATATACTTCATTGCTATCCAAAGGATAGCTAAGGTAAAATGTAGCAAGAAGATACAAAATAATAGTCTGGTAGTGTATAAAGTCATACCTAATAATTTAAGGAATAGAACTATTACAAAAAGCATAACTGAAATTTAGCTCATAGAATAAATTCGAAAAATAAAAAGGTTTAAAATTAAAAATATTATTTATAAGGAAAAAAATCTTAATATTAAATTTTTACAAATTTAAGTAATCAATATAATCATTTAATAGGTACAAATTCAACAAACTGTTTGTATAAATTTGGTATGAATTTAGTGATAAGAGCCAAATTTTAAATTGTTTCTGTATGGTAAATTTGTGCATCGATCATCAAAAAAATTGGGTAAAGTGATTCCTGTTATGAAACAACCTAAATTAGAGCAAATTTCAAAAGAGTACTGCAAGTTGTTTAAGCGTTTTAAATAACTTTCGGGAAGGCCGCTTTTCGCCCAACTTTTAGGACAATGGGTATATTCGTTACGGTTTAAGGCGTCTTTTAATGATCTGCCAGTGTGGGCTTTATATGAGACCAGTGGTAAATTATGAACCAAATTTTGATTTTCCTATCTCATTTAGTATATGCATTATTGTGCCAAAACCATTAAAACGATATTTTTGATATTCCCAACTAGTATTGTACTTAGTTTGTTTTAGAAGAAAGTGAAAAAATAATTGTTAATAAATTCTAAGAATGCTTCAAAAATTAAGGCTTATGGGTAAAAATTAGAGAAAGTCGTAATTCTTTTCTAATTTTCAGCCATTTGTAGACCAATCTGGCTAAGTTTCAATAGCATATATATATATACTTATTTAATTCCCATCGTAAATGGGTCTTCGGAAAATTTGGGTGCCCCGGTAGATTTGTTGGTATTGAGCTCGCCTCTCAGCGAGATGGTTGCGAGTTCTATACCCGCAGAAACTCGTCTCTGGTTGACTAGAGCGTGCTGAGGGTCTAAGTTACCATTAGCAGGTTAATTGATTAAGAATAGAATATATATTTGTTACTCTTAGTAAATCAATAAAATAAAATATGGGGGATTTCATGTCAAGTGACCCAACTTTTGAAATCGATGTCTTCCGATTTGGATGCAGTTTGGACCAATGTTATTCTTATTGGATAGTAGTTCAGACACAAATTTTCAACAAGATCGGTCAAAAAGTTTCTGAGTTAGAGGGGGTCAAAATTTTACATTTTGGCCAAACCGGTGTTCTTTCTCATCCATGTAACATATTATCTATTGGTGTTACCAAAATTTGTCCAAAACAAATTAGACAGCTATTTCTTCAAGCCTTCGAAAAATATTTTTTTTTTGTTTTTTTTTTTTTAAATTTAAAACTTATTTTTTATTTATTTTGAAAAGGGTATTTTTTTTTTTTTTTTTTTTTTTTTTTTGCTCAAAATAAAGCTTAGGTCTTTTCCTTTAAGTTAGTTATGGTCGCTATTTGGGATGCGAGTGGGTTATGTATAAAAAAAAAATAATTCCTAAGTCAAGACGAGGATTTTTCAATTTTTAGCATATGCACCGTTTTTAATTTTTTCCTATTTGTGTGGAAGTGTTTCTAAAATCTTAAAAATAAAACTTATGCTGAGAAACTAGACAATTTAACCTTTCCGACGGTATATAACATACCTAACTATCATTTCATACCCTCGATACTGTAATACCCACAATATTGTAATCCCAGGAATAAAATCCCTTTTTTTCTATAGAAATGTTAACAAATTAAATTTTTTTATTATTTGTAATAATAATTAAATTAATATAAAATAATAATAATAAAAACAAAAAGATAAATAATCTAAAAAATTTAACCACAATACTAATATTAAAAAATTTAATCTTAATCACATAAGTCCTTTAATAAATTTTTTTTGTTTTTTTAATTTTTTAAAATTTTTTTTTTTTAAAAGATTTTGTTTGTTGTGCTTAATTCCCTTTTTAAATAATTGATAAAAAGTACTGAAATTTATTGTTGGAGGATAAGCTGTTCCTATGCGCATTTCACTGGTTGCTTAGGCCAGATCATCAGGAAACGTTCTCCTAAATAATTTTAGAAAAGCCAAAGCTATCAGCAAACAAAACTACAGAGGGAATGAGAATTACCTACAAACACTCAAAAAGTCTTGTTTGCAACGATATCAAAGCTTAAACAAAATACCAAACAATAAATCAGTGTTGAGTTTTTATCTTTTTTACATTTCCCGCTACAATTAGTTAGAATTCTCCCAACATTAATTGTAGTTGTAAATGGGTAAAAAAAAACATATTAAAAACAAAAACAAAGTGCTTTTATTGTTTTCGCAAGAAATGCGCATAGGAACAGCTTATCCTCCAACAATAAATTTCAGTACTTTTTATCAATTATTTAAAAAGGGAATTAAGCACAACAAACAAAATATTTTAATAAATAGTAGTATTCCCACAAACAAGTTTGATAATAAATTTTAGCAAGTGCACGTGCATAAAAAACTGAACTGGCAAATTGTTTTTATTTTGATTTCTTGCGAAAACAATAAAAGCACTTTGTTTTTGTTTTTAATATGTTTTTTCTTTACCCATTTACAACTACAATTAATGTTGGGAGAATTCTAACTAATTGTAGCGGGAAATGTAAAAAAGATAAAAACTCAACACTGATTTATTGTTTGGTATTTTGTTTAAGCTTTGATATCGTTGCAAACAAGACTTTTTGAGTGTTTGTAGGTAATTCTCATTCCCTCTGTAGTTTTGTTTATCTAATAAAAAGACCCAAAATAAATTATAGAAAGATCACTAAATAATAGACAAAAAAACGGTAAGTGGTGAACACTTGGGACCTAATTAACTGATTGTGAAAGCTTTCAAGTCTAAACTGCTTTGAAGAACTAAATATAAGCAATTGAAAGCCAAAATCATTGTTATTTGCTGGTTCTTTCGCAAGTGAAATTGTTTGAAAAGACAGTCGGACAGATAAGGCCAAAAATGTTTTTGTTGTTGCATACAGAATGCGTACAAACTTAGAATAACTGTATTTGTAACTCGTGGTGTTAGAAGGATAAAAGAATAATATATCCTATAAAAATATTTAAATATTTTTACTATGATTTAATTTTTAGCCATTACTGTAGAAACTGACCCCTTTTCATAATAAATCTTAGATTTATTAAAAGTATATTAAGCAGTACATATGTAGAAAATTTGATTTATAAACTTTTTATAAAAGTCAAAATCACCTCAATTTGCCTAATTTTCCGAAATTCCAATGAATCACTCTCCCTCGTCACAACACTCATTGCCTCAACTTATCTAAAAATCTTTCTTTATAACAAATTATTACAATAAATCGTTTTATTCATTCACACCAGATTGTAAGTCTTCTTCACAAATAAATCTTCTTAGCACAACAAATCCCCTTTAAAACAATAAGGGATCACAAAATTTCTTATACGGCGTCTCTGTTTCATGCAACATTTGCAACAATAATTAGCAAAAAGTTTATGCCCCCCACATTAAAACTTATTAAGAAGTTCATACAAATTTGTACATTTTATACTTTTTTTTTTATATTTCTTAGTCGTATAAATTTTACTTATATAATTTTTTTTGTTAACTAAAAAACATGTGTTTTATGTCGCCTAAGTTGTCAACGCTATTAAAATAACACGAATTTTTCTCTTTTAAAATCTTATTTTGTTTTTTGTTTTTTAACATGAAAACATAAAACACCCGTAGATCATTTAACAAAGAATAAATAATACAATTAAAATAAATATTTTTCTTAAAACTGAATCTGTACAGAGTAGTATGAAAAGAATTTGCAAAATATACAAAAACTGCTAATGAATTATTTTAATATTACCCAGCAAACATTTTATATTTATTGTCGTATATAAAGTCAAAGGTTTACATATTTAACATTAAACATTAAAATAGTCCCCGCACACATGAATAGGCACAAGGCACTTTCAAAGGTAAGTGCATTAGAGAGAAAAAACGGATGGGCCCGTAATTCCAAATTGTCAATATGTATGTTTATATCTAGAGCAAACAACTTTGGAATATGCAAATTATGCAAATTATCGACAGCACTTTTGCTATATTGGATGCCAGATTGCTGCAGATGGTGGTACTGAGATTGACGTTTACGCCCCAAAAAAAATAAGTCCAGGTCATCTTTTGGCATACTATCTCCCATTTGGCAAAGCAATAAAATCTGTAAAGCCAGCAATCTTAGCAGTTTTGAGGCCAATGTAAAGTCAGTGCACTTATATGGATGTTTAACTTGGAAGGTGACCAGTGACATAACAAAACATCTACAAACTTTCACTAACCGCTGTCGAAGAAGAATTTTATGTATATTTTGGACACAAGCCATCTCTAATGCCAAATTACTAACTGCTACAAACCAAATAGGAGCAGCAACGGAGGAACGTAAACGAAAGTGGCAGTGAATCGGACACCCTACGACGCAGTGACGACAATGTATCTAAACTAGCACTAAGATGAAACCCATTTCATTGAATAGGCCGAGAATGCGGTAGGCCACATACAACATGGAGACGTTGAACAGAGTCCGACATGAACTAACTGGGAGTATCTTGGAATAAATTATGGGGTATCTCTGAAAATCGAGTTATTTGGAGATCGGCTGTTATTGGGCCCTATACGTTAATGGGACTTAGATTAACATATAAATATATATTTTCACAATCTGCAATATTTTATAAACAAAAAAATTAAGAGGGCGACGAGTTCTCCTTATAAATGTGCCGTTATTATTCGAACTTTTAAAGAAAACATTAAAGAAACTTCGCATACATATTATAGTTATTTAGCACTGTTAAGATTAATTCATTAACAATTCGATATGGCCATCACAATCGTTATATTGTTGCATACCGCTATATTTTGGAATAGTAAACTATGTTTATAAATTATGGTTTGATTGCTTGTTAAAATATGATAAAACGAGCACAATGTTTTTGTTAGCTTTTAAGCACATAAATGGCTATGAAAAACTATGTCCATGGATATGTATTTACAACCATACTATGATTGTGTTAAATATTGAAGAATTTATGTTATCATATTAAGTTTACGGCTATAAAAACTATGATAATCCCGCGAAGCTCTACGCTTGTCTGAAGGACAGCAGAGTCTCTGGTGTCCCGCAACCTCCGCACTGATAGACTAGCTCACTACCAACAAGCCTACCATAGCACTATCATAAAAATTAAAATTATGTTTTTAAATTAACTCGAAATTTAAAAAATTTCAGCAGAAGCAAATTTATATTTAATTTAATATTAAAGGCATATGAAATATAAAAAAAGTAAAAAGTAAACCAAATAGCACGATATTTTTACAGCGGGTAGAAATGAATATTACTTATCGATTTTTTCCAAAAAGTGAAAAAATACAAATTTTGATCAAGTGCTACATGTATTTTGTATTTTCTTAAGTTTATGATAAAATATATTGCTTTCTAAAATTTTAATTTTTATTATTTTTAGCAAGTATACGGTTATTTTAAAATAATAGTGCAATTTTTAATGATTTATTAAAGAAATATTTTAATAAAACTAAAGCTATGGTCACGCCTGCGTAGCCGTGGAATAAAACGTACTTTTCTGCTCATTTAAAATGTTTGAAAGTTCGCCTCCTTAAAAATAACATGAATCTGCATATAGTAACAAGTTTTTAACTTATTATTAGATGCATCAAACTGTAATAATATACCACATGAACGATTTCAACACAAATATAATAACACTGTCAAATAACTAATTTGTCAAAAAAATCGTAAAAGTACGTTCTGTTCTGCGGCTTCTCACTTATCTTATATTTGACGCCCTATGAAACCACGTTTTTGATCAAACTTTTGTTTGATTTCGCACAACGTCTTCCAACTCAAATTATAATTAACACGTTATTAATTACATTTAACTGCGATCTCTTTAGAAATTTAGTTTGTTTAATCAAAAGTTTTTAAAAAGAAAGCGAACGATTTTCAAATTTTATGGTCATGCTATTTTAAGGTTTTTTGGGCAAACATTTGTTAACCCTCGACGGACTGATAAGGTACAATGGTACCTTTTTCATTTCGAAATTGCAATAACTTTTTTCTCATATTCAACGCATACTTGAAATTTTCTGACATCTTAAAACTTTTAGTTGTTACTTTTTTTTGAAATTTCAAATCAAAAACTCTGCTACTTCCCTTTGATCTAGAGCACCCTTTAAAAACTGTACCGGTTCAATTGTACCTTCAAAGACTTTGTAAGAAGAAAAATTAAAAAAGCAAAATAAAGTCAATTTTTTAACTATTTTATTACAGCTGCTTCAGTCTTTTATTGATTAGTTTACAATAAATACATGTTGTAGTCAGTATTGAGTGTGATAATGGTCATGTACATATACTTATTATAACTGAAATTCATATTTGACTTTCCTTTAAAATTTTTAAATTTAAGCTGAAACATAATTTACGCTTTTAGCTTAAATATATTTTGTTATAAATATGTATGCAATTAAAAGTTAATTTCAAAAATTTTGGAATGAACATTTTTATATGTATGAAGGTGCAATTGTACCTACTCCGTTAGTGGAAAATATCTTAAGTCATAATGAAAGATTTAATAGTATCTTTGATTGCTAAATTTAATTGCTAAGCATCTAGTTAATATTTATTCATAAACATTTTAATTTTTTAAACCTGCTGAGATATTTTTTTGTTTTGTCATGCCCAACACTGCCATAATTTATTTCTGAATAACCTAAAAAAAATACGGCCGGATATTAACAAAATGTTATCATATACAAGCAATAATTATATTTTTTACATACTTCGTCGGTGTGCCGGTACAAGAAATATTTATCCTAAACTGTAATACGTAAATATTTTCTAAGTTCTTGAATCATGTTGATTCGATTTAGTCATGCGTATATGTTAAAAACGCTCTTCTTTTTGAAAAACTTAACACCAGTCTTGCATTAAAAACCAGTAAAATCAGACTTATGAAGCGAAATGTGCAGCAAAACTATAAAATCTTATTTAATTTTTGCTTACATATAATCACTAATTTTTTATATATACCCTAACTAATACACTTAAATACTTTTTGGAGGACCGCAGAGAAGATGTTGAAAATGTGTAACATGCATTCACACTGGAATCATCTGACATATACTATTTATCAAAAATGACACCATTTCTGAAAAAAATTTTTTTTTTTAAATACTCTCTTTGCATAACAGTGACATAATTTTAAAAGAAGATATCAAAATGTATTTGGAATTCATTTTGTTTAATAATATTAAAAAAAGTACTTGCAAAAAGAGAACAATTTGACAAATGGTAACGCTGCTTTCAAAACAAATGTCATTTTGTCAGTGATGGCCTAATAATAATAGAATTTGTTGCCACTTTTCTAGTGATAATAACACTAAAAAAATCGTAAAATGAAAAAGGGAATACATTAAGATGGATTATCTTGTAAAGATGTTGATTTTTAACCTTATGTAATTCTTATGGGAAAATTTCAACATCTTCGCAAATTTATGGTAGATGTTACATGTTGACAAGTGTGAACAGGCTATCATAACTATATATTCAATTAAACAATTTGATCCGTATTTAAGTGCTAAACAAAAACATTGGTGGACATTTTTCAGAATTGCCGTAAAATTTAGATTACACAATGTTTTGTAAATTTGCAAATAGTCGATCCATCAATAATTGTAGGTTCCTACTTTACCTTAATTTGCCTAAGAGAAAACTGTTTGTTATATATATTTATTTAAATAAAAATAATACAACAAAATTTTGTTATAATTGGTTTATAATTTACTAATTAAAAGTTTTTTTAACAATTCCTTTCTCGAAAAAAAAAATTTAATTCACCTTAGATCTTTACCAACAATGATAATGTGGTAAAATTGCGTATAATTAAGTTCTGTATGCAGTGTGACCAGTTTGGCATTTTCACAGCTTAATTCAGCATTAATAATTTTTATCTATCTGCTAAATTTTCATTTAACACTATGCATTTTATTTACCATTTTTATAAAATGTTTTTAACTTGTTTTTAGCATTATTTTAAAAATGTTGACGAATATTTTAATTGATTTGACTTCAATTTTTTTATAAATTATAACAAATTTTGACTAAAAATAGTTGTACCCAAAATGATATTTCGTATGAAATTGGATAATTCTTATGTTAAGACACTTCTTACCCATCTAGTAAAGAAATAGAATATCCAGGGAATATTAGAAATGTCCTCATCAGGTTGATTGTTAAAATTATTTGCTGTTTGATATTACGATATTAAAGTACAAGCAAATTTCACTCTGTTTTAGGATAAACATTCTATAGAGTAAATGTTGGAAAAAATGTTTTCCTCTAAAGTGCTACAAAAATAGTAATTTTAAAACCTTAACTTTTCTTAAACTATAAGAAATAAGATGATATAAATAATTTTGTATAGCATAGAAATAAATGAAAATGCATCAGAGGTTTGCGGGCTCTAAATTTCAGATTTAATCTCAACGACCTGTGCTACATATTTATATGTATTTGATGTTTTACCAAACTCTACCTACTTGTTTGAATACGACCATTTATTTATATTTCGTTAATAAATAAGTTACTAAAATATATTTAGTTTCGAATAAAATGTCAAACTGGTCATACATTTTTAGGAAAAATCTTTTAATAATTTTAGCATTATTTTTAGCATTTATAAAAATTATTTTTAGCATTTATGATGCCAGATTTAGATGTAAAAATTTTAAAGGTCTCGTCACACTGTCTGTATGACCAAAATTCCCAGTACAGTTTTAAATTGATCAGTCTATAACTTTAAATTAAGCTTAAGTCACTATTAAGTCTAATATGATGAAACTACTGTTTTAAAGTTTTTTTAAGCCATATACAGGTTGTCTGGTGGCAAATTTATATTTTTAAATACGATTATTTCAAAAAGTAATAAACGGCGCGGAGGGAGAGTGGCGCCGTTGAAATGATCGATTGTGCGGATTTGTCAGTCACGATGTCGCAGTGGTCGAGTGAGCATCGTGCGTTTGCTGTGGAGACATTTTTTAAGAGTAATGATGAGCAATTACGTTAGATTGCTCGTCGATAATTTTTTCAAAGTTCGGTATTCGGGGAATACGTGATGGACCGAGTGTAAATTAATTCTTTCTTGGGTGCAGAGATTGTGCGGAACTGCTTCGGCTATGAATGTCCCACGGCCCGGGCCCAGTCGATCTTCAAGGACTTCCGTAAACATTGAACGGATGGAAAGCAGTTTACTTGAAAATCTGCGACTTTCAATACGGAAAAGAGCAGCCTCACTGGGACTTCCAAGGTCGATTACACTATGCAACATATGGGAAGTTTTTTTTTCTCCTTGATTAACCATTATATTTTTTTGATCCGCTATAGTCATCTAACTACAAAAATCAGCATTATTTCAAATTCTGTGGTAAGGTTTTTTTTAAAAAATTTTTTTCTAAAAATTGAGATATTTGAAAAGGCTGCTCCTTGCATCTTATCGTAACTTTAGAACGACGTACCCGATTTTGTTATGCAATTCGTCAAAACATTTTAAATTAGACCAGATTTGAGTTTCTTCAATATAGTTTTTTAATTAAGCCATTATTTTTGGAGTTATTGAGGCCGAAGTGGTAAACAAAATATTTTTTTTTTGGTTTTTTTGTAAAATTTTTGAATTCAAAAATTCATAAAAAATTTTAATCAACAAATACTTACCAGTTTGAGTACTTAAGCTTAAAGCTGCATGTATTAGAAGTAAAATAAATTTTATTTCATGAAAATCCATGGATAAATTCCTGTTTTATTCCCGATAAAGTGAAAGTACCTACTTTGACATTTTTTTATCGCAAATTTGTGTAGAGCAAAAAGTTTTGTGATTTTTTAACGGGTATACCCTGTTTATTGCACAGTATTCTGTTTAATCCTTTATTTTTATTATTTTTTCATAAAGCTGTATATATTAGAAAAAAAAAATTTTTTTTTCATGAAAATCCATGGATAAGTTCCTGTTTTATTCCCGATAAAGTGAAAGTACAAACAAAGTTATCAAGTAGTTATTTTTTTAGCAACAAGATTTACAAAGCATAATCTAAAAATAATTTCTACTTTTGTTTTAGGAAACCAAATAAAATCTCCTATCATATTTTAATTTCATAGGCCCTGATAACGTTGCTCCATGGTCTTAAGTTGTTGATGAAATCACCAAGGTTTTCCGGAAAACTGTCCAGATGCGAGTGCAAGAAATGTATTTTTAGTGACATATTTACACCTTAAATAAGAAATTAGGAAAAATAAACAAATATTAAAATAAATAATTATTAATGAAATTTTAAACAGGATCTGAAGTTCCATCCTTTTAAAATTTAAATCGTTCAAGAACTGAAAGAAAATGACTTTGTGTCTTATCCATGCATAAGATAATTGGACATCTTCTAGAAAGAAAGGTACATATGTCAATGAAGTTTCTAAAACTTTTTTTGTTACACCCCAAAATAAAGCAGTTTTTGTTTTTTCATATATATCGCCGTCATTTCTGAATTAAAATTAGTATAATAAAATAAGTAAAAAAAGGTTTAATATGCTGCCAAATTTTATTGGTAATTAATATGCGATGTCCAGGCAAATGCATGTTTTTTGTCGATGGTCTAAGAACGATGTCGACCAATTAAATTTCCGAATCATTAAATTTGCGTTAAAATGGTATCGATTGGATTTTTAATATTATTGCATATTTTGGTGAAAGTGCATATTATTTTTGCATATTTTGGTTTTCAATGCATATTTTTTTTTCGCATATTTTAACATTTGTTAGTGATTTTTTTTTTAATTTCCATACTATAAAATAAAGTTCTTCAAGAAATTTATAAGAGATACACAAAAAAAAATCATCCAAAAAAAATTTTAAATCTATAAATAAAGTCTTTTGGAGCTCTACTAAAAATACAAGATTTCGACAAAAGATCCTTCTATTTTTAACCGATACAGCACCTTCTCAGTACATTTTTAATGTATAAACTTTTTTTATGAGAGGTATGTGATATATATAATTTGCAATTTCTTTATATACAAATAAATTTTTAAAATAAAAGCTGAAAACCGAGTTTTTTTGTCGGTTTCGGTTTTAAGGCAATTAAAACCGCAGTTTCGATTTCGGTTAAAATCGAACAGCAATCCCTAAGCCATAGTAATAGCCAGTAAAAATACAGATTTTTTTAGTTTTCAAAGTAAATTTTAGATTTTTTTTTTTTAAGTGAGAAGTAAAGACTAAGGCCCTAATCATGTACAACGCAGCGCAACGCCAAACAATAACATTGAAAGCACAAACAATGTCATAAATATTTTGTAATTTTGTTGTTGCTTTCAACAGAAATTCATGTACCGTTTTAAAATTTTCAACGACACAAGCAATGAAGCGTTTGAAATTTTAAGACGCAATGTGAATTTCTGTAGAAAACAACAACAAAATAACAAAATATTTATGACATTGTTTGTGCTTTCAATGTTATTCTTTGGCGTTGCGTTAGTTCTGTGGCGTTGCGCTGCGTTGTACATGATTAGGGCCTAAGTAAAACCTAACTTATGTCTATATTAGTAAGATTTTTTTTAAGTGTATTGATGTTTAAGAACTATTTGTAGCACTAAACATAGTTGCATAAAATCGTATGGAATGTGGTAATATTTTTTTTCTAAAATGAATTTTTTTTAATTTAAAAAAAATTTAATTTATTTAATGCTGGCAGCATTTATAAACTTTTAAAAATAATTTTTCTTAAATTTTTATTCTCCAATATTGGAAAATATTAAATTTATTTATGATTTCAAATATTATTTTCATACCACAAAATGCTACTCTGCAGGCTTTAATAATATTAACAACAGAAAAAAATTTGTGTCAAAAAATGTATATAAACATTTTTAGTTTGTAAAAAATAAAAACATTTTGCAAAAGCAAATAAGCAAAGTGTGTTGGAAAAAATTATTAATTATGTGTTTGTGTCATAAAAATTAATCAAAAAGTGTTATATTGTGAAAAATTTTATATAGAAAAATTTCAAATTTGGTTTTTGTTGTTTTTATGTGTGTTGAATTCACACGAACGTATATGTGTGAGGGGCGAACTAATAAATTGAGAACGCTCTCTCCGGTTGGCACACTAGTTGTATACTATGAATGGAACCATCTTACCAGCTTGATG
Organism: Pollenia amentaria; assembly: GCA_943735925.1. Taxonomy (NCBI): domain Eukaryota; kingdom Metazoa; phylum Arthropoda; class Insecta; order Diptera; family Polleniidae; genus Pollenia; species Pollenia amentaria. The sequence continues at coordinate 175,357,919 of OX031007.1, read as the reverse complement.
TTAGTGAGATTTATTTTGCTTTTTATGTTTTATCTGAGTATATATTTAGTCAATTCACAAGGTATCCTAACATGTCATATTGTCAAAATGTCCTAATATTTCACAATGTTTTAAAAATATTGTTGTACGGCTCATCCGCTCAGCGCTGGACTTTTCTGATTAATTACGACAGCACAATAAACACAGCAAGCAACGTTCTATTTATTTAAGACACTTTTTGTTAACAAGCCAACAACAAAATTTTTAAACCATTGTGAAATATTAGGACATTTTGACAATATGACATGTTAGGATACCTTGTGAATTGACTAATTACTTTATGTTATTTGCGAAACATACTTAAAACCGTCGAATTTTAGGAAATATGAGAGCGTATAGTAGTGAGTTAAGCAAAGTTAATTTGATTTCTTTAAATATTAAGCGCTCCAACAACTACTGATGAAAGAAAATCCTTCTCACATTTGCTCCTTTCAAAAATAAATTGATTTTTGTTTATAGACATGCAGTACAAAGATCGATTTTTATAACAAACAAGTAAATCAAATATGAGCTGTTATATTTGAAATTGGTAAAAATCCACGTTTTTAAGTATCGAGATATTTAAGGGTTTGCGCCTTAAATAATTTAAAAATATTGGCAAACGTCCGACTATTCAAGTGATATTTTATTTAATGTACACCCTTTAAATTTTATTATAAAAAATTAATCATTTAAAAAACAAGATATTATAACAAGTACAAATAAGAGCAAATTAAAGTCCATATTTTTATAGACCTTTAAGTATCGTTCACAATGGGAGCAGCAATTTCGTTTTTACTTATATCTTATTTCTTCCCAAAGTATTTCATATATTTCGTGACTAAAGTTTTTTTTTTTAAATTCATTCTACTTCTATTTCAGTAATAATTTATATGAAAATGTAAATGACGTGTATAGCAGAGTAACTTCGGGTACTGTGGAATACGCGGGTAATATGGAATATTAAGAAACTTTCCCTGTATGTTAACTTAGCGCACACAAAAATATTTATATTACGGCTTTGGCTATGCAAATTGTCGCACTGTTATTTTTGTCGGTTTGTAAGTGAAAACCGGTGTTGTCTACTTTTTTGTGCTCATATTTAAACAGTTATTTTGCTCTAAATATTGATATATTATAATAGGTGATTCAAGTAGAGATACAGATCAAGTGTGACTCGTGTCATGCTGTCATGTTATTTTTGTTTAGTATTGTTTGGCCTGAACAACGTTTACAAACCGTTCAACTTTATAACGAAAATTAACGTTCTGTGAGGAATGTGTTTCATGCACTTCGCTCAACTTATGGTCAATATAATCGGCCTACTGAGCGTTCTTTTCGCAACACCATCACCCATTTTGAGACCCAGCATTCATTATTGGATAATATTCGACCGAATAGACCACGTCCAGCACGCTGTGAAGAAAATATAGCGGCCGTAGCTGAGAGTACACGAAGACCGTGGAGAGTCGATTCGGTGCCGTTCGCAGCAACTGATGTATGGAACGACTTGGCGCATTTTACGTCGAGATCCTAAATTGAAAGCGTACAAAATACAAGCGACATCGCTTCGCCCTATGGGCTCTTGAAAAGTACCTAGAAGATCCGACGTTTTCGGGGCAAATTTTGTTCAGCGATGGGGCCTATTTCTGGCTCAATGGGTATGTAAACAAATAAAATTGCCGCATTTGGGATGAAGAGCAACCTGAAGAGATTCAAGAACTGCCACTTCATCCAGAAAAAACAACGGCTTGGTCTGGTTTGTGGGCCGGTGGAATCATCGGTCCATATTTCTTTAAAAATGATGCCGGTGCGAACGTAACCGTCAATGGCGACCGTTATCGTGCCATGATAGCCGACTATTAGATGCCTGAAATTGAAGCTCGTGATCTCGGTGACATTTGGTTTCAGCAAGACGGCGCCACTTCCCACACATCGCATCAATCAATGGATTTATTGAGAGAACACTTCGGTGAGCACATAATTTCACGTTTTGGGCCGGTCGATTGTCCACTAAGATCGTGTGATACACCGTTAGACTTTTTCCTGTGGGGATATTTAAAGTCTAAAGTTTATGCGGACAAACCCACATTATCCAACAATTCAAGTCACTGTTTTTGAGGTACCTCAGATTTTTCATTTATAATTTTTTAGTATTAAAAAAATTTAATTTTTGAGATGAACTTAATCGATTGCCTAGATTTAGAAAGACATTCCAACTAGTCTGATGAAGACAAGATCGAAGATTGTCAAAACAAAAATAGCGGTTCCGCAATACCAGAAGTTTTTTAATTTTAAACAAAAATTTAAGCAAAATGTCTTAAAAAATAATAATAAAAATGTAATATTGTTGTGGGCGAAATTTGCAAACGGTTTCCTAATTGAAAATGTGTGTGATTTTGAAAAAAAATGTTGCTTTATTGTAAACACCAGTGTAAATATTGCTGCCATTGTGAACGATGCTTTTGCTTTACTCAAATGGATGTTAAATGTTAAAAGTAGTTGATATGAAGATATTTTAATACACGATCAACCAAGTTTATTTAGAGTTAATTTGTAGTTATACAGCATAATCCCGATTATTTGTACTAGAAGAGACTGACTGCTTTTTACGAGTTTGATGAGTTTTCGAAATAAAGAAATTTATGTTATTATTGGCTGATCCCTGCGGGAAATTTGTGTCAATTGCTCTTAAAGCACTTATCCCGTGACCTGTAAACAAAATTTTATAATTAAAATGAACGAATTGTGATAGGTGGAAACAAGACCTATCACTTAACTGGTGATAATGTTTTTAGAGTGTAGTTGGTCCAGAGGAAAGGTTATTGGCACACAACTATTCATGTGACTGGTTTTTGGTCGCGTAGTGGCTGATTCTCTCTAGTTCTATTACTTTATATGAAGGGGATCTATCATATTGACATGGTCCATTTGTGACGATATCTGCGACATTTTAACCGAAATTGGATGTGTACATTAAGGATATTTCTGTGACCTGGGGTAATGTGTCAAATAGGTGCCAATTAATTCCTCGTAGGGCATCGCCATGTTAAAGTGACTTGTGACGTGACAAGTTTAGTGTTAGTTACCTTTCCCATAGGATTGAACAGTCCTTAACTACATCAGCGCGAACTCAATATTTCGATTTTGTCCCGTACACTTATAACTTTACGCAATAATACGGTTTTGGGTTGTAACATTCTGAATGTGCTTCAGGCAGCTAGATGCTATTTCTTTCGCACCTCAAGATCTCTTCTCATGTATACCTATGAATTCTGCTGTCATGACAATTTACATATATCTGCTAAAGCGCAGCGTAAACTAAAGTCATACTAATCAAATAATAATTTCAATAAATTATAATTTTTTGAAGAAAACTTATTCCACTTTCAAAAAAAAAAATAAAAAAAAAAAAAAAATAAGATACCAATTTTTAGTTAATATAAATTTGTTTATTTTATGGCCAAATCACACTCCGTTAAAAAGATGATAATAAAAATGGATAGAAGCTTTATATACCTAATTACATATTTTTTTAAGAAGTGTACTTATACCACTTTCAGAAATACAAGCTCATATCATGATTTTTTAAATGAGTTAATGAAATATCATAATATTAAAGTGATTTTCTGTAGATTATTTCATATTGGGCCTATCCTTAATTATGTATCGCTAATCGCAAAATTCGGTACAGTATACCAATATTAGAAAAAATTTAAATACAGTCAAAATATTTTTTTAGAATTTAATGCTTCTTAAATTGCTTTCCGGAAGGCCGCCGTATATGGTTAATTATGGACTTATGGTTAATTATGGACCCATTATCTACTACAAAATATCACTTAGTCGTTTACGACAACGGCTACAGTAATAAGGCTGAATGCTTTATATTTGTTATGGCTTTCGTTATATTTAAATGAATTCCCAGATTGTGATTTACATGGGGCCTATGGTAAATTATGAATCGATCTTGATGAAATTATTCAGAGTGCTTCCTTCTCTTATAAAATTATGGATTTTACAAAAATAGCATTATTCGTTACGGTTTAGGTAACTTAATTGTTTTCCGATAGCGGGTTTTATATGGGCTATGGTATATCATGGACCCATCTTTTTATTTTAGCATATCTAACTAACAAATAGTTAAAAACATTGAATTTGGACTTCGGAATAGGCTTCCCGAAGTTATTCCCACTTGAGGAATCAAATACCACACTATGCGTCGTTAAGCTACTGTCAAGCCATAAACTGCGATAGCCCTAATTTAAGTCCAACTGCTGCAAATTTTCAGTGAATGCAAAACTTTATGCAGTAACTATTAAATCATGGATTTGTATATTATGAATTATAATTATATTTTAATTGATTTATTCCTTTACTATTTAACCTAAATCAAAGTTTAATTTACAAATCAAAAAATCGTATTTTCAAATGCAACTCTTGTTAGGGCCATTATTACAACCTAATAATAAAGTTGCTGATAGTTAACGTGAACAATAGCTATCTTGAACGATAAAGTGACCAATAAGTTTTTTCCATTATTACAACTGTCCGATAAAATAAAAAATGTAATTTATATACTGTGGCAACATTGCAGTATATACCGACTACCTTTGGTTGTTTAAAATACGTAGTGGCAAAGACTTAGTTTTGTTTAATTTTTTAATTGAACGCAAAAGTTTATATCTTGTGCTTTATTTCGGTTTTTATTTAAATTTGTTTTGTTTTTGTGTTTTATATTTAATTTTAAAAGTTTAAATAATTTAATATGACATAAAACTGTCATTGAAGTTACCATATCTTCAGCAGAAAATATGGCATCTTCAAGTTCTTAAAGTTCACTTGTAAAGTTACCATGAGGACAAACCTGATGTTAGCTTATCAGTCACTTTTTAGGTTAATGTTAACTTGTAATAACCAAAAACTATTTATCTGTCAGATAGCATCCTAAAAATAACTATTTGTATTACAACTTACAATGGCTCTTAGTGCTCTAACTCAATTTGAAACAAAAATAACATAATAATTGGGTTGTTCACGAAAGGTGGATTATCAGGTTATATGGTCATGTAGTTATCTTTAAAAAAAATATTATTTTGTTGTTGTGAATATAACTATATGACCATATAACCTGATAACCAGAACAACCCAAAAATTTATATAAAAGGTGTAATGCTTATTTTGTTTTATTAATTCTATTAACTTTTTTTTTTGTATATTTTGTATATTATTAATGTCGGCATTGTTTTGTTGAACAAAAAACTCGACAAATGTAAAAATGAAAAAAATAAGAAAAATGAAACGTATGTACTAGTACATGCTTTGACATTAACAAATTGCAAATTTATTTCAGGCTGTCATTTCATTTGCGACACCATGTGTTAAACGATGCTTGGCTAAACTGACAGAAATCACACTTTATAGGGACAGCATTAAAAATAATGTCGCTTTTTTGTATTTTTTTTTTTTTTGCTTTTTTTGTTTGTAATTTTCTTCTTTCTGGTTCAGTTTTATAGTAAATAATACAAAATATTTTTGGTTTTTTTTTTTTATTTTAAACAAATGGGCCTTAAATAATAGGCCTCCAGTTTAGGTTGACTGGGAAGGGAAAATATATTTGAGTAGAAAGACATGTGTTCAAGTACCAAAACATTTTTGCTAGTGCCAGTGGGTCATAAGGGAACATTTTAAAATATCATTAAGTCTTATTTGAAGTTTTGAAGTATTTTTTTTTTTTTGTATTCTAACAAATTCGTTACGTTATCTACATTGGAATATTGTTATTCCTTCAACAGCTGATTAAGCCTCATTTTTATCTAACATTTCAACGCGAATATAAATGGTACTTAAAATTCTCTCTCAATTCAATTTACTCCATCCCAAAATAAACACGTTACTCACAAATTGTCAACAGCAAATCATTTCTTTTCCGTAACCAAACCCATATGACATTAATCCCAAATCTACCTTTTTAACATAATTCTTCTGGTACTTTTTTTTAGAATCTTATGAAAGAACCTTTAGTGGTTGCAATTGAAATTCGTAACACCTTATGTTTTCATAATGCTTAGGCGACATCAAACATGCTTGAAGACAGACAGACAGAAAGAAAGAACATGCCACTTAAAATATTCAGACATAAGTGGCTTATAAAAATCATTTGAAGGAAAAATAAATACGTAAAACAACAGGCAACGATTGAAGTTGAAAACGAAAAACAACAAATGCGTCGTGTTATACAAAATAATTAACCATGAAATTAAAAAAAAATGTGAAACGGGAGAAATTACTTAACGATTTAAGGTATGTATGTATGTGTTTATAGGAGTACGTGGCTAAACATTAGATGACAAATAAATAAATTTTTTCGAATATTTATCATATATAAAAAAAATTTATGTTCAAAATAAACCGAAACATTTGTTTTTCATATTTTAAATGTAATACAAGTACTTTGGCTAACCATATCTAAAAGTAATATTTCTTATAAAAGGGGTGGTATATAGACTTTTATATACGCTACTCACTTACCTAAATATGAGACTAACTCGACTTAATTTCTTTAAGAAGGATAATATTCATTGACTCAGAGGTGAAAAGAATTATATCTGGAATTTAAAAAAATGTATTCATTAACGACTTTAAACGTTTGCAGCTGCAAATCTAGCGACAATAGTGTAGTGAAACTTCGGACAGTGTCGTTTCATTGACCATTTAAACAATAAGCTTCAGTATACGTGTACACCGCTAAAAGCTTTTTACCATCCACCACTAGAGGTGAATGAGTGTACAATCTGGTACCTTTAGTAATTCTATGTCGACTCATCCATGTCCATCCGTCTGTCTGTGTACTAAGTTTGTCATTCCGTATAATGTTTATTTAGTGTTCATTTAACCCTCCAATGCCTAAGAGTGCATCAAGGCATGCTTTACAAAATGTGTACTAACGTCCAATATAAAATTAATTTATATGAATTTCCCTTTTTTTACAATTACTTAAAGATCTAGAAAAATATTTGTAGAAGCATCGAAACCTCTTTAAAGCATTATAAACAATCTCGAACAGAGCGACTTTGTTTAAAATGCAAACTTCATTTATGCTGCTCAAATAATAAAAATTAATTTATTTTTTTTTTTTTTTGATTATCATAAACAAAAGTGAATATTTTTAATTTGTTTCAATAGTTTTTATTTTCACTACAAACAAACAAACAGAATTCCCCCAAAATTAAATATGTTTTTATTACTAGATGCCCAAGGGTGACTCAAGGTAGTCCTTGATATTTTCTCACCTCGAACGTAAACGACTCATTGTAAGGGTTTATAAATATTTTTTTGAACTCAGAGGCCCAAAAATATTATTTTCATAATATATTCCCATTTATTCTTAAACTTGGCATTAGGTTAAGACCCCATAAAGTATATATATTCTGGGTCATTGAGCAATTCTAAGTCGATTCATCCATATCCATCCGTCTGTCTGTCCGTCTGTTGAAAAACGCTAATTTTCGAAAGAACAGAAAGTAACAGTTGTTGTCTTAAATTATTTTGAATTTTTCTAAATAGTTTGGAATTTTAAGTCCATAACAATCGGTTCAGTTGGAAAAGGTGAACCCAAGTGTGGAACAACCTCCTTGAAAAATTGATATTTCTGTTAAATAAATTCACATAAATTGGTGACGAAATGCACCGATTCTCATTAAATTTTACCAAAACGCTCGTGTTATATGACCGTAAATCATACTACTAAATTATGTGAAGACGTATTTATAATTCCATTCTCGGAAAAAGTAAAGAATAATGCTATTGCTTGGTCTGTCATAGTTTCATTAGTTTATAAACTGTTAAGACCGCTTTATAATTTACTATGTAAAACACTGTACGACACGATTTTTCAACCATGATCAAACTGACCAGATTCTGAAAATATAGCTTAACTTAAAAATATAAGCCTATGTCTCAGTTTAATTTTAACGAGCAATTCAGTTGTTACCAGATGTAATGTAACCCTAGTAAAATAAATTGGCAAACTACACAAAAAAACAAATTTGTTGACTATCAAAGTAATAAAGTTTTGATATTATCGTATTTCTTTTAGAAAATTAATTTTTGCAAAATATATATTAATGTTATGTCATATCTTGTTGTATATAGTACTTATTGTTATTATTAATGTTATTATTTTTTTGATAATTGTTTTCACATTGTAAAATGTTTTCATAAAAACAGTTTTAATCGAAAAGTGTTTTAATGGATTTGGACTATGTGTTAATGGTAGTTTTTAAGGATATACTTCGACGCACAGTATTATAAAAAAGAGAGGATATAAAACTGCAGTTTCTAAGCAAGTACTCCGATTTTAAAGAGTTTAATATATCGATAGCAGAGGTGCTGCGCAAAATTTAAACGTTAGCAAATTCTTATATTTTTTGTCCAATTTAAAAGACATAAAATTACACGCAGACAAAAACTTTTTTCAATATGGTCACCTCCAAAAAAATTATTTTTAACGAAAATTGTTAAACATATTCTGCCGTATTCATAAAAAACTAAAATGGATATGAAATCTGCTTTAAGAAAAATTTGTATGGAAATTTGTTTTTAAAATACGTTTAAAATGTATCTTATTTTTTATGAATACGGCAGATTATGTTTAATCTAACCATCACCAGAAATGATATTAAGGTTAAATTAGTTTTCCATTAAGTACAATATTGTGGTTACCTCTAAACATGTTTTGCTTAAATATGGCAGCAATTTGCTTAACATTTATAACACTGTGCTAGAATTTGACACATCTTTTTTGTGCCAAGCGGGGCACCTGGCGTTTTAACCTTATTCGTGTACGCTGAATCCAGTGGTGCTAACATTTTTTTAGGTTGGCTCTTGTTTTCGAGATATACCGTTATTTCGAAAATGGAGGAGGCTGTACAACATATATTAGCGTAACTCTCAAACGGTTTAGTTTATTGAATAAATTAAATTAAAATCCGAAATTGCGCAATAAAATTAGCTTTCCTAATATGCACAGCGGCTGTAGAAACATATTGGCAAAAAAAAAAAAAAATAACTATTTTAAGCAAAATTTCGAAATTTTTGTTTTTTTAAAAATTAATAAAAAAAAAAACAGAAAGCAAAGTTCCAAACAAAACAAGCCATAAATGATTAAAATCTGTCTGCAACTTTTGATTTTTATTCATAAAAGATAAAAAAGTTTGATTCATTGTAAAAATTGCATAAAACTCCACATTTGTATGGGAGCTCCCCTAAGGGTTGGCGATAAAGGCCAGGTATTGTTTGAGAAAATGTTTAGGACTAAAGATTAATGGATGCCGGTAATACATTTTATCTCCTTTGGGACGACTTCCTGGCAGTTATTGGACTTTTTCTTCAATATATTTCTAGACTGTATAAAAATTTTGTATGGGAGCCCCCTTAAGAAGTGGGCAGGTAGTTTGAAACAAATGATAGGGATTAACAATAAAATGGGGCTGGTCATAAACTTGACCCATCTAGAGGCATCCCAGGCGCTGCAGGAACCAAATTTAAGAATTTCAATAAACCGTCAGTTTTCTATGGAAGCCCCCTAACGGATGGTGATAAGGGGCAAGTATGCTTTGAGAAAATGTTAAGGACAACAAACTAATGACGGTCGGGAAACTGCTAGGTTAGTTATGTGACCTTTTCTTAAGTCCCATAACTGCCATTTTCGAAATAGCAGTGTATCTTGAAAACAAGATTAAGCTTAGCCGAATTAGGTTAAAATGCCAAGTGGACAGTTTTTTCAACAAGCACAGTGTAGTTATTATGTTTTAAATAAATAAAAGTATTTCCCTCCTTTCCAAGAGCAACTTGCTATGGTTGAATGCAGCCATGCTATTATAAGCGTTAAACATATTTTTTTATTATTAACTATAACGTGTTCGGAATGAGAATGACTAATTTTACCATTAAATGGTAGACGCCAACAATAATATGGTTATAGAAACTTTATATGCTTAAAAATTATTCTTTAGAAATAATTATTTTTGAAGGTGACATGCAAATGTGTTTCTTTACGTAAAAGTGTTAGGTAACAAAAAATATTTTGTTCTATCTTTCATTGGAGTTATAGAGTATGTACCTCAAATGACATGAAATCTTAAGGATATTCAGATTCTTAATAGGTCTCAAATTAGGTATACCCAGTCTTAAATGTAGCACATCATAAAACGAACATTTCAAGTATGAAGACACTAACTACTATTCCTAAAGCGTACGTATAAATGTAAAGAATGGTCACATCACGACTTTAAAAAAATCCTCCAATGTCAACGTCCATTTGTTCCACTTTGGTGGGTTTTTCATTCGTTCGGCCATTGTTGTTGTTATGATTTTGCCGCTCACTCGTTCGCTTGTTCGTTTAAGTTTTTGGCTATAAAAAAAATTACCATTTTATACTCGTTTTGCGTTCAGCAAACATTTTTATTTTAAAGTTTTTTCTTTCGGCCGAGAAAAAAATTTGGCTTGTGCTGGTCTTACGTAGAGTAAATGTTGTTTTTGCTGTTGCTTCAGTTTTTAGACAATCTAGTCTTTGCAGTCGGTCAGAGAGGCAGGCAGACAAAAGCTGTAAAATTTTTCTTTCATTTTCATTTGAATTGTTGCTCTACAAAAATCACTCAATTAACATCAAACGTTGCGACACGCGTTCACTACAAATTTCAACTTGACTGTTACACAGTAATTGTTGTATGTTGCTTGGTTGTTTCAACGTTGTTGGCATTTGTGCAGCTCTTTGCTATAAATGTCAAACTGTTAAAGTTATTATGATTATTTTCAGGCTTTTTGTTTTCTCTCTTTTTCTTTCAATTTATTTGTTCGTTTATTCTGAAAGCCTGTTGACCGACCAAAAACTTAAATAGAAATTTAAATACAAACCCCATTTACATAACTACCTTAAGTGTTGGCCGTGTCATTAGGCCATGTCTAAAATTTGTTGCTTGTTGTTCGAGTTTTAAAACTTAATGGTCATGCAGTGCCGTGTTATTGTGTATAATAATGGTCGTAAGTGTAACTGCCACCACCGCCTCTAATATTGTTTAAATGTTTAACGGTGTCAGTTAGTTGTCAAAAAATTATGCATTTTTTTTTAAGTGGAATTTATTTTTGGTTTAAAAAGGAAATTTTTCTAGCGTAAAATTTAGCTGCATGTAAATTTGATACGTATCATATCAGTAACATACAAAGGAAAAACTGTCATAAAGTTTGATTGTTTATGTCATATAAAAATGCGGACATGGAGACAGTGACAATTAACAAAAAAAAAAAAAAAAAAAAAATACTTTTTATTATGTATAAATAAAGTGATAATAATATTTCTTTTAAAAATGCACTATAATTAAAACTAGGGCAAATTTTAATGTATGCATATCAAATGGATTTCAATAGGGGTGCAGTTGAGTAAGGAATATGACGTTGATATGAAGAAATCGACATTTCGACAAGGGTTGAAGTGACACAATGACTATGTGAAAGGTGCTGTAATAAAAGTTAATTGTTTAAAGTTAAAAAAATATGGAAAGCGGTCAAGAAAATTTAAATACTTTACGGGGAAACATTATACAAGTAAAAATTTTTTTGTCAAAATAGATTCGACCATATAATGTCTTTCAGTTAAAATAAATAATATGGAACAATTCTGAGATTACTTACAAATTAAGTTGTGTTAAACTTAATCTTCAAGTAATATCAAGTGCTCTGTTGACATCGATATTTATATGACATTTCGAACAGTTGAAGGTAAAATTATTATAAAAAAAATTATTCGTTAAATTGCTTTCAGTTCATTTAACACAATGTCAATAGATAGTCAACCAGCTATCAGGACGGACAAAGTAAAACAATTTTGATAGTGATGCTAATGGGTATGCCCCAGCGTTTTAAAAGCTGCAGTCAACGTTTAAAAACTGCCATTTCTTCCACTTTTTATTTGTCATTGGACAAAAGAAACTGCTGCTTTTACTCCTGATTCGTTAAATGCAAACAGTCGCTGTCAAACCAACTCAAAAATCATAAAGTTGTACATACATTTTCGTTTTTTGTTCAACGGTTTTTGGTTTTGACTGCAGTTTTTTTAACCCTAGTATGCTCAAATGTATGGTAACAATTTTCAATGTCTTGCAAACGTCAATACAAATTAGGGATGCCAATCGGCAATGGTTTTCGAAAATCCCTTGATTCGGGATTTTAGATAATCCAATCCCACGATTCTGTGATTTTTCGAGATCCCGTGCTTTTACGGGACCCCGGGATTTTTTACAGTCTCTCTATTGACTTTTTATAGATATTTAAAAAAAAAACGTCCTCAAAAGAGGTTTACAAAGAAAAGTTTTACAATTAATTTAACATTTAAAAGTTAAATATATTAAATATATTATATTATATTGATTACTTAAATTTGTAGAAATTGAAAATTGTGATTTTTTCTTAATTAATGATTAATTTAATTAAAAATATGAAAAAGGAAGATTTGTAAAAATAAAATTTAAATTTCCAACAATAATTGATTCAATTAAAAAATAATTAACACAAAATCTATATTTAATGCAATTACCGCAGTTGATTCACACTAATTAAAAAAAGAATTAATATAGTAATTGAATAGAGCAAACTATTAATTGATTTATTTGTAAGATTCTATTAAAATTTTTATTAAATGAATGAATTTTAATTAAGATGAATGACTGAAATTTGAATTCGAAATTTATTAAAAAAATCATTTTTTTTAATTAACCATAAATTTCTTATTTTAACAAAAACACATTTTTATACCACCACAACTATTGGTAGGAATTATGTAGTGTATACATTACACAACTACGGGATTTCAGGATTGTCATTATAATTTATTTGGGTTTTAGCTAATTTTGATAAGGACAAGTATTCTATATAGACTTTATTGGCCGTTAAGGACCGTTGAAGTCGTTAATATCCATGTTAATGTTACTTTTCTAGTTTTTTCGATAGTACAAAAAAGTTCCATAATATTTTTGCATAATCCTATTTATTTTTTTTTTGAATATCTTAAAATTGGTACCACCTCAAATGCTGAAATAGTTAGGATGAATCAGAGGGACATTTAAATAATCTAATTGTGATACAATTGCTGTACTTAAAAATTTGTCTGCGTCGTGATTACACTGGACGGCAAAAAAAAAAAAAAATTAAGAATATAAAAAAAGGGAGCAAAAACCTTGTTATTCTGTTTATAGATTGATTCTATCAAGTCTTGATTTTGTATCGGCTATACTAATATATCGCCCGAAATAAGGCGGTAAGGCTAATCATAACTTAAGAACGATTTGTCCGATTTGATCAGACACTAAGAAATGACTAGATATAAAATATCCTTTTAGTAAACGAAATAATTTTTTTTTGTTTTAATATTAAGCTGTTTAGGACTTATTTAGAACTAAGTGGCGAATTTTTATCATATATCAGAAAGACACGTATATAACTAATAAAATAAGCCATGTGTCATGAAAATCGGTGGACAAATATTAATGTTATTCATTATTTTTTATACAGAACTTAAAATTGTAAAAACCAACACAAAATACTAACTTTTTTATTCGAAAAGGTGCATTTTTCTGGAACCTGAAGGCCTGATGTGGATCCGGCTCTCTTCATATGCGTTTAATCAAAAATGAGCCGTGCGCCATAAAAACCACAAAGTCGTCTGTAATGCTGCCCACACACGGATGATATGTTCGAGTGATTTATTCGATCTCGACGTCTTATTACTTATTAATAGGATTTTGCGCAATTTAAAAGTAATTAAAAATTTTAAATTTCTTGTGATTTTTTCGATGTAATAGTTGGCTTATGCGCGAACATTTAAACATTTTTTCTTAATCGAAATTTTTATTTTTTAGTCGGTTAAAGTTCATTAAACTTAATTTTTATTAAATTATTTTTATGAGGAAAGAAATTTTACAACATGAAATGAATAAAAATTTGTTGATGATTTTTTACACTTGACTGATCGGGGGATCGAAACTTTAGTTTAAAACTAAACGTCGAACATGATCTATTGCGGAGATTTTTAGAATATATACAAACATTTTTTATTTTCATCTTGACTTTTCTACTTTTTTTAATTTGTTTTTTTGTTGTGTACAGAGCTTAAAAATTCGAAAAATATGCTTAATTATAAGTCTATTTTCCCAACTTTAGTTTTTTGAACAAAAGCGTTCTCGTATGTAAAATTTGTGTTTAATAGAGTTTTGAGGGAATTACATTTTTCTTCTTGTGCGAAACTAGTAAGACTTTTCTTCGCGCATATTGTGTAAAATGCAGAATGGCCAGGTCTAAAAAAATTTTACAGCTAAATCTTACATAAGACATGGCTATAAAATGCTAAAACTGATAAAAAATTTTAAAGATTTTTGTTATAAATTTATTACCAGTATGAAATTTTATGCGAAACAAAATACATTTTAGTGACTAATTTCTGAACGAAAATGAAATAAATGGTTATATTTAAGCAAATGGCTAGATATTGGTAAATCATGTGGCATGTACATATAAATATGTAGCACAGGTAGTTAAGATTAAGTGTTAAACTTAAGGGGTCTGCAAACCTCTGATATATTCAAAATTTAAACGAAATATTTCTATGATATACAACATTTTTAGATCATTTTGTTTTTTTATAGTTTAAGAAAAGTTGAAGCTTTAAAATAATTATTTTTTTAGCCGTTAAGAGCAAACAAATTTTCAAACATTTATACTATTTAGTTTTTATCTAAATACCAACTGAAATTTTCTTGTACATTTGTATCGTAATATCAAAGGGAAAATGATATTTACAATCAACATGATAAGGGCATTTCTAACATGTATTCTTGAATATTCTATTTTTTTTTAACAAGAGATGTAAGATATTTCTGAACATCAGAATTATCCATCTTCATACGAAATTTCATTTTGGGTACAACTATTTTTAGACAAAATTTATTATAATTTATTAAATTTTTTTTAGTAAAATCAATAAAACTATTCGTCCAAATTTTGAAAATAAATAATGCTAAAAAAAGCTAAAACCATTTTCCAAAAATGCTAAATAAAAATTTGTAATGATAAATTTATCTGCAAAAATGACAAAATGTCAAACACCTGTTAAGGCACAATCGAAATATAAAAGGCAAAAAAAGTTGTGGTCGTTAAGGGAATTTTAAAATACAAAAAAGATATAAAATATAAAAAATATATAATAAAAATATACAAATATATTTAGAATATAACAAAATTGTTATATAACAAAATACAATATATAAAAAATAGTATCTATATTTATAAAAAAATTTTATATTAATAAAATAGTTTCGTAATTAAAAAACAAATCAAAACACTTTCACTTTTTTCTTTGTGCTAACAATTTGGTTTTTTGTGTTCCCGTCTTTTTATAAGAGAAATTAAGTGTTACTCTTGTTTTCACGAACTTTGCCCAAAAAGTGAAGAAACAGAGCCAATATTTAAAAAAAAAAAACAAATATTAACACAAACAGCATATCAAACAACTTGATATTTTCTAGTATATTCTTGATCGAAAAAATATGTTGATAATTCTTAATGTATCAAATTTATGACTGCAAGTTCTTTTCTGATAAAACACAAAAGTGGTCGCAAATCGAGACTCTTTGCTAGATTTCAGTTATATGTACAAAGTTATTATTACTACTGATTTGCTGCTTTCAGTTGTTTTTGAAAACACGTTTTTAAAAGTTCGAAAGCTTAAAAAAATTAATTTAAAAATGTTACGATTTATCACTTTTTGCTTAAATTCAGTAGTCCACCTAAATTTTTAGATAACTTTTTTTGGTATTCCAAACAAATAATTATACAATTATATCACGGTTGTCATACCCAGTTAACTTAAACCTTTTGTTTTTATCAAGCAAAAAAAAAAACAATAAAAAATAGAAAAAAATATCTTAGATTGTTCTTGTATAACACATACCACAAATTGATTTATAGATCTTATACAATTAACCAAAGAAGTCACGATTTCCAAATTGAATTTAACAAATTTTTTTTTTTTTTTTTTCATATTAGACAATTTTATCAATTTAAATATTCGTTATGTTTCTGTAAAAAAAAAAACAAAGAATTTATCACGTAAATCTCGATATACTGTCGTTGATATTTCAACGTATCCAGAAAAGAAACACACACAATAGATTTGTAGATAGAATGGAAGCAAAAAAAAAAAAAAAAAAAACAAAATGAAAACAAATTAATTGGCCATTACACAAAAACGACTTAGACAACAAATAATAATTTTTAGCTAAAAGACATAAATTCAAATGGGAAGTGACAGACTCCTGAAATAAACATGAATAGAAATGTACCTATGAATGAACCGCAAAGTCTTTAGCAGAAAAATTATTTAAATCTTTGGAAGGCATAGAATTGTGAAATTCCAGTCTGGGTATAACAAAGAAAATGATTAATTACCTGTATTGACGATTGTGTATCAATAAACTTGATTTTGTAAAAACAAGATAAAAAATCACAAAAGGTTTTTAAGAATGTGTTAAAGATTTACAAGGTTTAATTAAATTGTTAAGAAATTACTAAATTAAACTAAACAACAAGGGTTGAACTAAATTGTTGTATTTTATGATATAATTTAAATTTTTACAACTTTATTACAGCAACGAGCTATGTGGTGCATTTTTATTCAGAACATGTTACAAATACAATTTTTTTTTAAGTAAATTTTATTTATAATCTATCCAAGGATAATCAGAAAATTTTATAAAATAATTAATAACATTTATTGCTGTCCAATGAGAGCAACAAAATTCAAAAATATAACATACTAGCTTAACCCGGTGTTCTACGCTACCCCAACCGTTATAAAATGAAACAAAAAGTATTTATATATAAACAAAATTTTTTTTATTAAATTAATAATTAATTATTGCAATGCTTTAGGATACACATTGTTTTTAGTTTTTCCATCTGGAGCATAAACATATAAATCAGTTGGTTTTCCAACACGCGAGCATGCAACATAAAGCTGTCCACGCGAGAAAATGGACTTGCTAAATTTAAGCCACAAACTTGTAGAGATTGCCCTTGGACTTTGTTTATAGTCATCGCAAACGATAACCGAACAGGAAACTGTAATCGTAGGCGTGCCACCGCCCCTTTGTCCAACCATAACTTTTAATAGCCTAGGGCTCATTAATTCATAACAACAGCCTACTGTGAGAATTTGTTGACGATCGGTTCAGTAGTTAATTGGATATAATCGACATAAAGGGGTGTGGCTCCTCCTACTTTTTTCATGCAACGTATTTCTATTCATAACAATACCATATATACCAAATATCATCATCCTACGCCAAATGGCTAAGATATGAGGATTTTATGTTTTGGGTTGTATGGGCGTGGCACCGTCCTTTTTTCCAACCACATCTTTATATAGCTTAAAGTTCAGTAACTCAAGGCAGTCGCCTACTGTGGAAATTTGATGACGATCGGTTCTGTAGTTTATTAGATATGGTGGCTTTTACTCTTTCTGAAAAGGGGCGTGGCTTCGCCCTCTTTTTTCATGGAGCTTATTTATATTCCTACTAAAGCAATATGTACTAAATATCATCATCCTATGCCAAAAAATGCCTAAGATATAACGATTTTAAATTTTGGGTTGTATGGGCGTGGCATCGGCCCTTTGTCCAATCTCAACTTTATATAGCCTAATGTCTCTTCCAGGGTTACAGTTATATTCTGTGAAAATTTCAAGTTGATCGGTCAAGTGGTTTGGCCTCCTATAAGGCACAAATATATATATATATATATATACAAACATACATTCACTTTTATATATATAGATAATATTAACAATCTTTCCTCACAGAAAAATATGTTTTATCAATTAAAAAAATGGTTTAAAAAGTATTTAAATTTAATTAATGTGATAATTGAATAAATTTTTTTTTAGTTGAAAGAAAATAAAAAATTTAATTTTGATTTAATTAACATTTTAGTTGTTTTAAAATAAATTTTCAATTAAAATTTTAATTAAATAACAAAAATTCTTAATTGCCTTTTTTTTTAAAAAAATAAAATAATCAAAACTTGTAGAATTGTTGTTGGGAATTGTCAATATTTATTTAAATAAATTAACACATTGTTTGAAATGGCAAAGTTTTTTGATAATTTTTTTTAATTTAAATTAAAAATATAATTTATTGAAAAAAAAAACATATTCAAAATTTTACAATTTTTAGTAATCAATATAATCATTTTGGTAATGGGTGAAAATAAACAAATTAGTTGCTTTATATTATGAATTTGGTATAAATTGGGTGATTGGAGAAATTTAATAATTTTTTCTGTGCCGTTATATTAACATTCACATAATATATTTTTATTTATTTTTTTCCTTATACCAATGTATATACATATACTTATGTATGTATATCATTAACTCCGAAATGACAAATCTAAAATGTGATTTCTCTTAAGCCTTTTTACTTCGTTCGTATCGTCTAGTAACATTATAGCCAATGGATTACAATGATTACTCAACCTCCTTAAGTAATTTTCGCTAAGATGCCGGATTTCGTCTTTAGCCGTCGGGATTGACAAATCATCATGAATTGTTTTGTTTGAAACAAACCATGGAGCGTTGACTATAGGCCTTAATGTTTTAGATTGAAACCTATGCAGTATTTCAATATTGGAATTGCATGTTGTTCCCCACAATTGCGTAGGTCCACAAATACAATTGAATCATTTATTTTGAAAAGCGCTCAGGTACAAAAATACAAATTGTTCAGGAGACAAAAAAAAACTGAATATCCCTTAAACCATTTGACATTTTGAAGAAAAGTTTTTTCCTAAAGTGGTAGGCCTCTGTTTATGATATAATAGTAATAACAAGAAAATATCTTAAGAAATTTTTGAAGAAGAAAATTGTCATTACAGTTTCCGGAGATGAGCCCTTTTCGAAAATTATTTTTTAATTTTCGTTGTTTTAGTGGAAAACCGAAATGATTAGTGTATGTAATGTATTCAAACATACAAATATTCAAATAATCTCTAAAGCTTAAATATATTTTTAAGGATTCACTCTAAAATTTTAATTGAAGTAAACAAAATTTTCAACGTAAGCTTTTTATTATAAGGGAATTTCAAAACATTGTTAACTGTTTATTAATATTACAAATTATATGCATTAAAGAAACGGAAAATTTTTCATCAAGACAAACATATGAATTATAAATCTTCTTCTATATCTGCCTGTGAATACATGTCGGTTGGCCACTGCAGAATGGTTTCATAAAAATTTTAGATGTCGACTATCTTGATTTCATTATCCTCCGAACAGCTGCATTCACACATTTTTTATTATATTAATTTTTCTCCTGAAACAGTGTTCACCATTTTTTTCAATAATGGCAAAATCAAAAATAATTTTTATAAGAAATTGACCACTGTAAAAATTTTAAATGTAGGTTTTTTCAATTGCTAACTAAAATACACATATTAAATATTCTAAATAAATATGAAGATGAGCCCTTTGCGAAATTAATTTTAAAAAGCCATCTGTTTTTCACCGCTGTGGAAAGGGTATATAATCTTTCATTCTCACAGTATATCGGTCTATATGCGTAAGTCCAAACAAAGCACAAAACTCAATTTTCAAAGGTTTCTACCTGGGGCATTTTCGAAATAAATGATTCAATTACAAATTATATTCTAACCTATCTTACTGAGAAATATTTGGCAACGTATGCTCTGAGCTCGTTGTAGTGAAAAAGGCTAGAGTGTGTTGGCGATAATGGAACCGGAAATCCTTACAATGAAAGACTACCTCACTACCAACTAGATAACCGGGACACCCACATATCAATTTATATTTCTATGTGGAAGCACGCCTGCCGGAGAGACAGTATTCCCCGGTGGCACGGCACGGGACCGACTATTGGTTGAGGCCTTCACAAGTTTGCTTCACGCTGGAAATGCTTTCATTCAGGAAGATTGTCTTTGAGGAATTTTCGCTTTTCCGTTGAGAACATATTTACGGAGATCACGTGGTGGTTTTAGTTTATTACTCAAAGCCGCTGGAAGTGAGATCCTGAAAATCCAACAACCAGTGACTAGCTAATAACTCACTATTCACATAGACCGAGTGAGTCTTCATTAATACATTGTTCTTGCCAGTGTAGACATATAATCAACCCGTAATTTTTATCAAACATGGTTCTGTTGGTGTGACAATAATTACTCAATCATTTACATATAGCATTCAAACTTCACAGATTAAATTTTCTTCTACTATCGTCTCAACCTCTTCCATCATCTCCTTACCTTCGACTTCTTCATCTCTTTTGACAATCTCATCTAATGCAATCCTAATGCAAAAACCATCATTCTGCTGATAGGTGTACTCTCAAAATCCTTAACCAATAGTCAGCCTGATACCGAAGTAATGGCGAGCCCTTGGTACCTCAGTTAAATACTGAAATACAACTTCGAGATGTTTTAAAATCATAGATCCCAAAGATCCTAGCATTCGGATGTTTGGCGCATCCCAGGTTGTATGCACCTGTAATTTTCCTCAGTTGATGTAAAATCAAGAAGTCGGACTCTTCAAGCTGCCTTAACTACGCCACCTGAGAGGCCCAGCACTTCCCTCGGGGGGAACTACAGCCTTGTCGGAGAGGGTTTTCTACAGTACCTGAAAAAGATAGGCGGACTTACTGAAAACTATAAGGATTAGAGTTGTGACGAGGTGCCCTACTGAGAATGCGAATTGGGTTTTGGCATAATGACTAGGGCGTTTGGGTATATTATTTTCGGTCCGTTATGTATTGGTTCCGGATATTGGGCAATTTTTAAATTTATTCCTACTATTACTGAAAATAATTGAATCTATATTCTAAAGTTCTTGAAAAATCAATAAGATGTAAGGAAAATGTAATATATTGTGAGTAAAAACTGGCACTCATTGCAACAAAATTTAAAAATCGCTAAATCATCTTGATTCTCAAATAATTTTTTTTTATTTTTGGTAAAAATTATATCTTCGCAAAGTCACCAGGATAATCCTTTCAGGAGATTTTTAAGTGTTCAATTATTAATTGAGAAGGAAATGAACTATGACCTTATTAAATTTTTTTTTTTTAATTGTGTCGCCGATTATTTGCTCTTTGCCTCTTGAATTAAATCTAAAAATACCATTTACACGATTTTAATTTGTATGACTCATGTAAATAAAAGTACGTGGACAAATTTGTAACACATTAAAAGTGTTTTCCAATATGACATTATATTCCGTTTGTTATGTGACGTTTATTGCGCTCATTCTCTGGGTTTTTAACTAAACTAGTGTTTACCCACTGGTCGAAATTCGACCATAATTATTTATGCGAATATGAAAAAATCATACATATAAGTAAAAATGAATTTACATATTTCGAGCATTTGTTTTTTACTCATCTTAGTGGGTCGGTTTGGCGAGTGACCAGCCTCCAGTCTATATGTACTCTTCCACTTACATTACAATAATATAAAAACAAAAATCAGAAACTACCAGTTAAAAACCCAAAAAGGACAAAAAAGTCTTCTCTACCATAAAGTTTCTCAATCACTCTGCATGTTTAATTTTATGTTTCTAGGTCCAATTTTAATAAAAAATTCAAAAAGTATGTGTTGAAGAGCAAATTTATATCCTGTATTTTCCCTTTTTGATGATTTTTTTCTACGCATAAAAGAACCAAAAAGTTCAATATTGTAGTGGGACTCCATAATTTAATACGAATGTGTCAATTCATAAAGAAAAAATATGTTGTAAAAAAGTGGCAAAAATAAAAAAGTACCAAATTTATATTTTTAGATAAGTTACGAATTTGGTATAATCTTAATTTCTATGTTTGTTGGTTTAAAAGTAAAATGGGGTGACAAAAAAGTTGTAAAATACAGGTTATACCCGTTTAGTACCCAAAAGGGCCGAATTTTAAAAAAAGTCCTCTTATTTTTCTAAAGCCCAACGATAAATATTACAGCCTGTTCCTCGATTTCGAACGTTAACGTTCGCATGGAAAATTAAATTTATAATAATAAAAAATTTTAGAATTTAGTTTTTGTTTTAAATATAATTTTATATGCGAACGTTGATGTTCGAAATCGTTAAACAGGCCGTTAAAATTTTTTTGGATCCCTTATTTTTACCCTTTTTACCCCCGCAGATTTTATTGAAATATATATTGTGCACTACTGTAAGTAAATACCTCTCATATGGTGTACATTTTGTTAAAATCGGTTGGCAAACAGAGTACCAATGTGTTATTAACTGTTTTGCCTTTGTCGATTTATATATAGATATCGTCTTTATTTTCGATTCGTATGCACTAATAATTAACTATAATGCGTTCATGGTTTATATTTAACCAAAAATCGATGTCTAACATAAAGAATATAACAAGCTTTTAACAACAATTAAGCTTATAGTCAAGGAAGTCAGGGTTTCGGGAGCCTTACCGACTTTTATTTTCAATGGATTGACTTTTTCGTCGACTTTAGATCACCAGATACTTCAACCGCTTATTTGGCTGTAAAGAGTAAAACAAAAGCATAAACAACTTGTTATACGTCCTAAAAATCTTACCATTATTTATTGTCAAATGACTGTATTGCCACATCATCAATTCCATAAATAAAACGCAAGTTTGGAAATAAAAATCGACAAAACATATAAGTTAAGCCAAAAACTCTAGCTTCAACCAAATTAGAATAGAAAACAAAGGAGTAAACAAAAATACAAACAAAGCAGTAAAAAATATTTTAAAAACCTATATAATTTTCTAAGTGGTGGTGTTTTAAAAAAATATAATAATAAAAAAAATATTTAGTGTTTGTGTGTAAAGAAAATTTTGTTAAATGTTTAAACAAAATTCCCAGATTCTATTTGTTTTTGTTTTTATTAATATTGTTTGTTCAAGATTTTTTATTTTTGTTTTTTTGATCTCTTAATATATATTATGAATAAAAAAACCCCGTTTTTTATTATTTTCTATTTAATTTGTTGACTTTAAATAACTCAAATAAAAAAAACCCCGAATATTAATGACAGTTCTAAACATATGTGAACAGAAAACGTGATGGTGAACATTTTAGTTCGGCGCTGGCAGGACATAAAATAAAGTATTCGAATAAGATTGGATTAATTATAATTTACTCGGTTTTAAAATACGAAGGTTCAATGAATAAATAATGAGAAAAAAATTTATTTCTGAGTTTTTAAAATAAAATGTTGAAAACTGCTTAACTTTTGTATTTGTAGGGAAGCGATCCGTATCCATTACAATATTAAAGGATTAACTTTTATGGATATGATTAAACAAGTTGTATCATAACTTAGTAATCAACTTGGCCTTATAAGATTACAACTTTTTCTTTTCTCGTACAGTCGTTATATCGTCGTAATAATGTGTATATTCTTTATAATTTTCGAACGATTGTGAGAAAAATAATAGTTCTAAGATATATCGTAAATTTAGGGGATCGTAACAGCTTATTGGTCACATGTAAGGGAACTTTAAATTTTAGTTCATTAGTGGCTCAGTTACTTAAAAATTTAACCACGTTTTTTTAAGAACATTCAACAAACGTTTTACAGCCATAAATAAATAAATTGTTTTCTTTTTACTTACACACACACTATAAATACCTCTTACAACCCAGAACCATCTATCTTTATAGGAACTTAAGAACAACATTTCCATGCAGATACAACTGTTATAAATACATCCATACAAACCTTAATTTAACGCTGTAGGCCGAAGTTTGTTTACAAACATTCGTATTTGTTACCTAATTGTTTGATAAAGTAGCATTTGTGAGACGTTAAAAGGGATACGTGAACTTTTTATGGCTGTTTTTAAACACATGTACTCATACATGTAATCATGCACATATTAAACATTTATTGTTCGCACAAGACAATGACACGAGAATACACTCCAAAATTTTATGATCCGTAAAGTCGAGGTTGGAATATGAAAAGAACAGCCAGAACTTGTTGTAATGAAATTTTTTTATAATATATTAGTAAGACCTTTAACACTGATTAAATTTTGGAATAAGGCAGGATATGAGTTAGACGATGGGGTTTATGGGACATAAATACTACTACTACTATGTTTAGTAGGATTCAATATGTTTTAGTTGGAAAAAGGGAAGTAAATTAATTTTTTTTCTTTTAAACTTTAATGAACTACTAAAAAGTTTTTGTGATTCAATATTGATGTTCATGTTGTAACGTGCATAGATATTTCCAAAATTATAAAATTTTTTGTCAACGTTATAAAAATTGAGCTACAACTGTCAAATTTGTTTAATCAACGACCTTAAGCAATACAACTTAATCTGAATAATACTAAATGTTAATATGGCCCAATTTTGCTAAATTTACTAATTTTTAAATTTAATTAAATGTTGTTAACTTGATTAAACTTTTCTTTAATACGATAAAAATTTTTAGTTTGATTAAATTTTTTTTTATGCTGATTAAATTTTGTTGAATTTACAAAATTTTGTAAAAGCTACTATATTTATTTTTTTTATTTATTTATTTATTTGTTCGAGTTTTTTAATACAACAAGACAAACATATCTTATAAATTACAGTATTAGAATGAGACAAGTTACATATATAAAAGATGACAAATTCTTCAATAAAAGATATAAAAATATATATTTAAAAAGGGGGGGAAAAAAAAAATATATAATAATAATAATAATTAATTTTTTTTTTTTTTTTTATTTTTTTATATAATATACAATAATAATATTTTTTTTTTTTTTTTTTTTTCTCAGTATTTATTTATTGAATCTTCATATACTAAATATGAACTAACAATAATTAATCAAATCTTAACCTAATATTTGATTTATGTCCTGCCAGTGCCGGACAAAAAAGATTTCGTCATCACGGTTTCTGTTTACATATGTAGGTGTTTACCGCTCATCTGATTGGGTGAGTGCTGCAGTGTCTCTTCTTCTTAATCGAGTGTGGCCACCATAATTTAAAATATTTCGTGCTAATGGGTTTGGGTGCAGTTCCAGCCCTTTTAAATATTTTACTGCATATTTCGTTATCATAGTTTTTACTAATGGCACATTGAGATCCTTGTGGATATTTGAGTTTTTGACGTACCAGGGGGCGGCTGTGATTATTCGAAGAAGTTTATTTTGGCGCCTTTGAATTTATTCGATGTTAGAAGCCGAGGCAGTGCCCCATAACTGAATACCGTAGCACCAAATTGGCTTTAAGATAGAGTTGTAAAGTAGAAGTTTGCAATCGAGGCTGAGAACAGAATTTCTTCCAATAAGCCAATTAATTTGAATTGCTTATAGTTTCATTTGAGTTAATTTAGCTTCTATATGCCATTTCCATGTTAAACGCCGATCTAGATGTATACCGAGGTATTTTACATGCGAGTGTTGGGGTATTATTTGATTATTGATTTTAATAGGGGGGCATGTTTCCCGACGCAATGTGAATGTTATATGTGCGCATTTTTGCTCATTGATCTTTATCCTCCATTGTTTTAACCACCTTTCCAGTTCAAATATGTGATCCTGTAAGTAACGAGATGCTTCTTGACAGTTTGCGTGTACGCTTAGAAAAGCTGTATCGTCCGCAAATGTTGAGGTATGGGTGTAGCTGTTTGTTGGCAAGTCCGAAGTATAAATTAAGTATAATAGAGGGCCCAGGATGCTGCCTTGTGGGACTCCGGCGTTAATTGGCTGAGGAGAACTTAAAAAAACGCCTTCTTTAATAATAAAATGACGCCCGACTAAGTAGCTTTCTAACAGCTTGTGTATGTTTTCTGGTAAGTTTTGCTGCAACTTCAGTAGTAACCCTTTATGCCAGACTTTATCAAAAGCTTGAGACACATCGATGAAGAGTGCAGAGCAATATTTTTTTTCTTCAAAGGCTTTTCTTATGACATTTACTATTCGATGAGTTTGTTCAATTGTGCTGTGTTTTCTTCTAAAACCGAATTGATGATTGGGAATACATCTGTTTTCATTTAAAATCGGCGTTAATTTTGACACTAGAAGTTTCTCAAATAGCTTTGATATATTAGACAATAGGCTTATAGGTCTATATGACTCAACTTTTGTGGGATCCTTTCCTGGTTTAGGTATCATGGTAACTAAAGATACTTTCCACTCTTGTGGGTAGTATTCAAGGCGTAAAATAGCATTAAAAATTAGTAGAATAATTTTCTTTGCTATGCGGGGTAGCTCCAAAATCATTTTGTTACTGATGTTATCAAAACCAGGGGCTTTCTTGGGGTTTAAATCATGAATAGCCTTTTCGATTTCTCTTATCTCAAATCTTAGTGGAACAGCTGATCTAACAACAACAGGTGGTAACTCGACCGCAGTATCGAAAGATGTATGAGGGGTAAATACGGTTTTCAAATGATTAACAAAAATATTTCCTTTTTCTATATCTTTTCGTGCCCAACTTCCATTTAAGTTTCTTAATGGCGGTTTAGTGATAACTGGTCTTTTTAGATTTCTAGCTGCACGCCATAATGAGTAGTCAGATTGAGGAGTTGCATCAAGTTCCTTAAGATATTTTTCCAGAGAAGCCGTTTTTTGAGACTGCAGTAAGATTCTTAGCCTTTTTGTACACTCTTTTACTAAATTTTTAAGTTGAGGGGATCTGTGCAATTGCAATAATAATATAATAATACAATTTTATTAACAGAGTAATCTCCTAAATCTCATTGCGTTGTCGGTGCTCTGCATATAAATATTTGTACAGCTAAACTTTCTCTACATCAATATTTTATTCTTTTCTTACCTTAAAAGCACGAAAAATTGCTTCAAAATGTTCTGTTTAAATGATTGGTGCGATCAGTTTCAGTAGCTTTTATTTTATTTAAATTAAAAAACAATGTTAATGGATTTTTACTAGTTCGACCAAATTTTGGTTTCTTGAAAAATATCGTCCATTTTGAAAAATTTTGTTTATATTCACAGACAAAATTAAAAATTGTCTCTAATCACCAAATGTATACCAAATTCATAATATCAAGCAAACAAGTTGTTGATTTTGCATCTATTTCCAACATGATTATATTGATTACTAAAAATTTTACAATTGTGAATATTTTTTTTTTTTTTCAATAAATGATATTTTTAATTTTAATTAACAATATGATCAAAAACTTTGCCATTTCAAACGATGTGTTAATTTATTTATTTAAATATTGACAATTCCCAACAACAATTCTACAAGCTTAAATTATTTTATTTTAAACGAAAAAGTCAATTCATATTTTTTAATATTTAATTAATATTTTAATTAAAAATTTATTTCCAAACAACTTAAATATTTATTAAATTAAAATTATATATTTAATTTTCTTTCAACTAAAAAAATTATTTTTTAAATTATCACATTAATTAATTTTAAATACTTTTCAAACCATTTTTTTAATTGATAAAAAACTTTTTTCTGTATTCTTAAATCGAACATTTTTGTTAATTAAAAGAAAACTTTAATGAACTACTAAAAAGTTTTTATGTTTCAACATTTATGTTCGTTTAATCTTGTTGTAACATTCATAGATATTTCTAAAACTATTAAAATGTTTGTCAAAGTAATTCAAATTGAGCTACAACTGTCAAATTTGTTTAATCAACGTTTGTTCAATCAAATTTTTTTTTTTGGTTGATTAATTTTTTTCAGGTTGATTACGATTTTTCAAGTGGATTAAATTTGGTCAATTCTACAAAATTTTCTAAAGGCTACTAAATTTGAGCAACTAAATTTTCTTTATTCTTTTCTTACCTAATAAGCACGAAAAAGTGCTTCAATAGTGTTTAAATGACTTGTGCGATCAACTTCAGTAGATTTTTTATTTATTAAAAAAATGTTAATGGAATTTTGCTAGTTCAACCAAAATTTGGTTTCTTGAAAAATATCGTCCATTTTGAAAAATTTTGTTTTTATTCCTAAATCGAACATTTTTGTTAATTAAAAGAAAATTTGTTATTTTGAATAAACTTTGTAGTGTTGATTAAATGTTTATAATTAAAGTTCATTAGTCTATTTCGAGGAAGCGAAATTGTAAAAACTAGAGTTTGCCAAGTGGTCGAAATTCGACCATAATTTTTTATGCAAATATGAAAAAAACATACATATAAGTATATATAAAATTTAAATGTTAAGAGAATTCATTTTTTTCGTCTTAGTGGATCGCTTTGGCTAGGTACAAACCTCCGAACCAAATGTTCTCTTCTACTCAAGTCCTTGAATGTTTAATTTAGTTTTTTAAGCTTAATTATATGAAAAAAGTCAGAAACTACCAATTGAAAAAGAAAAAGTACAAAAATTTCGCCTCTTAAATATAGTTTCTCAATCACTCAGGACTCTGCATGCTGAATTTTATGTTTCTATGTTCAGTATTATTAAAAATTCCAAAAGGACCAGTTAAAGAATGAAAAGTACCAAAAAGCTGTTCCTTAAAGATTCTCATTCACTCAGAGCCATGCATGCATAATTTTATGTTTCTAGGTCCAATACTAACGGAAATGCAAAAAGGACCATTTGAAGACCAAAAAAGTTCCCTCTTATAGATTTTCAACCATTCGGGACATTGCAGGTTTAGTTTTATGTTTCTAGGTCCAATATTAAAGGAAATAAAAAAAGTACCAGTTGTAGAACCTCTCCCTTACATATTCTTATTCCCTCAGAACAATGCATGCTTGATTTTATGATTCTAGGTCCAGTATTAGCTAAAATTCAAAAAGTACCAGTTGAAGAACAAAAAAGTGCCACCATTTTTCATCTTAAAGGTTCTCATTCACTCAAGACCTTGCACAAATAATTTTTTATTTCTAAGTTCAATATTACAAAAAAATTTAAAATTACCACACGCAGCACGGAAAAGTAAAAGAAAGTAAATAAATTTCCCGTATTTCCCCTTTCTAAAAATTATTTCGCTCCGTCGAAGTATCAAAAATTTCAGTGTTGTAGTGGAAGACCATAATTTATTGCGTTATATGTCAATATACAGAGAAAAATGTTTTTAAAAAAACATACCAATGGGTACGATTTTATCCCTTTAAACGTTCGAATTTCGAAAAAGTACCAAATTTATATTTGTATTTTTTAGATAAGATACGAATTTGGTATAGCTTTTATTTTTATACTTATTGGTTTAAAAGCTAAATGGGAAACCCAAAAGTTCCAAAATAGAGGTTAAACCAGTTTACTCTCTGAAAGGGCCGAATTGCAAAGAGAACCAGACACCCGTAACCAGGTTGCTATTAGTTTTGGAGATATGAAGTCACCGAATTTTTACCCTTTTACACTCTTAATAAAATATACATTGTGCTCTTCTGTAGGTAAATGCCTTTTAAATGGTGTATTTTTTGTTTAAATCGGTTGAGAAACAGAGACGGAAAGTGCCGATTTATATATAGATAAGTGGCTTAAAATTCGCAAAAACTAATTTTTTAAGATATTTAGTTTAAATTAAATTAATTTTTTAATAAAAAATTAATAGATTTGTTCATATGCACAGTTTTATGTCTGTATTAATAAAAATGTTTGAAATTAAAAAAAGTTTAAGAAAAAAATTTTTCTATGAAAATTTTCTTTAAAAAACGTTTGTTAGATTTAATAATTACTTATGAATACAGGGTTAACAGTTATAGTTGAAAACCTTTTAAAAATAAAAAACTTTTATTACTTGATTTAAAAACCCAAGAAACTTTTAAATTTAGTAATTTTTTTAATTAATTCATTTATTAATGATGTGCTAATAATCCCAATTTTTGAATGAAAATACTGAAATCTATTGTTGTGGGAAAGCAATAAACCGTCAATCTTTTCTTTCTTACATTCCCCTACAATTGGCTGGTTTTTTTCCAACCAGCGAAATGCGCATAGGAACTAGCTTTCCCACAACAATAAATTTCAGAATTTTCATTCAAAAATTAAGATTATTAGCACATCATTAATAAATGAATTAATTAATAAAATATTTCATTCCCGAAAATAATTTTTGATAGTAATTTTTAGTCAATTTGAAAAAAATTTTGCATATAAAGCAAATGAATAAACCTCATTGAAAAGAGAAAAAAAATAATTTTTTAAATGATTTTTAAGTAAATTTAAATAAAATTGCGTCAGCATTGGGCAAAATTAAAAAAATTTCTATTGTATTACTAATTTACTAAATAGTAAACTTAAACATGAAATTTAAGTTGAATGGAATAAAGTTTTCGTTAGCTGTTTGACAACCAGACATTCCTCATTTATCTTGCCTTCAGTGTGGAAATTCTTCTTTCACTATTGAAAAATTTAAATTTCCTTTATTTATGTCACATTTTAAACTTAAAGAGAAAGCTTTTAACATGATACTTTTAAAAATGTATACCTACTAATTTTAAAGACTTTTTAACTGAAAAGCCCAATCATATTTTGTTGCCATTTTTCAATCGTTCTAAAAATCGATAAGAAAATTTTCTATTTCTCTTAGTTTTTAAATGACTATGTCATTGAAAACCCATAAAATATACCATGTAAGTGGTTATCGAACTGGTCTCAATGATTTCATTTCTAAAACACAAACACGCTCACACTTGAACACTTAAAACCGCCAGTGCATCTATTCGAGTGCAGGCATCTAGGCCAAAATCAACTGAAGATTAGTAAACAGAATGTTGGTACGAATTCTAGTACTACTCATTCGTTTTTGGTGTGGTGTGAAAATGCCATTTGAATAATCAGTTTATTGGAGTGCAGTAAAATGAATGCACCGGCATCAGGAGCATCATCATCAGCAGCAGCAGCAGCAGGGACAGCAATAATGTTCATGTGTATTCAATGAATTCATGTTTGTTTTGGTTCAATATTTTTAGTAGAAGATTTTGTTTGGAAAGCAAGGAGGCACAAGACATCTTTGCACAACAAAATCATGATTATAATCGGCAAATAAGTATGAGTATGAGAATGTTTAAATAATGCACTTGTGTAACTTCGAAATAAAGAGGAGGTATCTTGATGGATTAAATGAGAATGCCTGTGTGTGTTTGTGTCTGTACCAGAATGCTGAAGATAGTAGTGTCGAAGAGGATGTCGATGGTGAACGGAATGAGGAATAACATTGCATTATTGAAGTGTATTTAATTACTTATCTAATGCTAATTGCTATAGACATCATTAAATAATTTATATTGTATGTATAAGACATTTTACTTTAATATTAAACAATTCAATTGATTGTGGCTTTAGATACTTTTTATTGCAAAAATAAAACTTTATGTAGTGCAAATTTACTCTTTTTTTTTGGCAACTCAATTTTAAATGTGTGAAGTAATTTTAATCTTAAGTAAGTAGTTGGAAATTATGAAAAAAATTTTCTAAATATATATATACATATCGCACTTGTTCAATAATAGTGTATTAACTCAAAATTTTTATTTTTTCACTTTTTGGTAAAACTCGACTCTAAATATGTAATATTTATAACCGTTGCACAGTGGCGCCCGTAGAGCAAGCGAGGTTGCAAAAATCAAAATTTTCATGAATGCCGACGAAGTTTTGAATAAACCCATGTTATAGGAAACTTTTCAACGATTTCAAATATGCCACTCTTAATAATATCACATTTTTAGTTTAGAAGATATAACCGTTCAAAGTTGACCGACTTTCGGTTTGCAAAAAAACACACAATTTTTAGTCAATTTGTTGCGATTTCAGGTGTAATATCACGAAAAATAGGTAACGAATCGCCTTATTTTTTGTTTGTATTGATTGATGTATTTATTAAATGTATAATGATAAAAAAAAATTAACTGTTTGCTTTGTGTTTCTCCTGGTAAATCACTATTTAAAAACTATCCGTTTTTTCACTATTTTTCAACTTTGACGGAAAATAAAAAAAAACTATATTTTTCTATATTTGCCATATTTGCAAAACCTGTTCTTTGATTATTTCTTTACATAATTCAAAAGGTTTTATCTGCCCGTACGTGCCCGTTTGGCTTCTAGAGGTAAAAAAGTTTAAAAAGACATGGTTGCTGAAATTGTATGGCGTCCATCCCTTATATGTTTTGACTGACAGTAGTTTGATCTAATAGTTTGAAAAAAACTACTCATTGAAATTAGCAGGTACGTACCTCACATAAACAATACTTTGGCGTACAAATGGTCAGGAACAATATTGACTTATGGTCCCTACAGGTAGGCACAAATCTTATTTGGACACGTGCATAATATCAAAATTGCATTATTCAGCATAAATCCATATGTATGCAGGGAACAGGTAAGTTTTTAGGCATGGTAGCATAAGCCTATATATTGCAAAATAAGCATAATGCCTGGATTAGTCTACGCCTGAAAGTTGGCGCAACAATTACTGAAACCATTTAACAATTTAAGTACTGAAAACATGGCGTTGTACAATTTAAAATTATTTGAACTGTTTAGAAAGTCAACCACACCAAAGTTTTTCACGGAAGTGAAAATTCTTCCTGAGAAGTTGACATTGATCAGCAAATGAGGCTGCGATGGATCATCCGGACAAAGCGTTTATAAGCAAAGGATATCTCCCGATGACGCTACAATATCGGACGGAAATATGTTTATGGCATCTGTTGTTCCTTTGCGGCTAAAATCGGATGATTCCCTACACTGGAAAAATCCACGTCCGTCATCAGTGCATTATTGCCGACCAATAATGTTTCAGTTTGCAAGGGAATCGGCAGAACTCATAAGGACTACGGTGAAGGACATTAAAGAACAAATAAGCAAGATTAAGCCTACAAAGCTGCAAATTGGAGAAGGAAAATATATTGAATGCAATTACGAGTTCCACCTGACCATGGTTGACGGAAAAGTCGTAAACGAACTGACAGGAACAACCTCAACAATGTCATGCCCGATTTGCAAAAAGAGTCAGAAGAACTTTTTTCAATTCAATTCAATTTATTTCATATATAATATGTTGCATCTCAATTTTATATAATTAGTTGTAAAGAGTTTAAGATTAGTATCTTTTTCTGCTTAATTATAACATATTTCAATTAGTTATCATATACATATATATAGACAGAATTATATTGGAGGCAAAAATTTAGCAAAAACCTTTTTAAACCCCTTTTTTCGTTTTATTTTTATATTTTTTTTATCGATTTTATATTATTATTTGTCAGAAGAACTTTGGTAATTTAAACGATTCTACAAATGAGGAGAATTACGAATATGGAATGTCACCATTGCACGCAAGGATAAGGTGTATGGAATTCTTGCTAAAACTGGCATATACCCTACCACAAGAGGAAGAAAACTTCGATGAAAATACATTAGTCTTGGGCTTAATCGTTCGTTTAAGTGACCGGTCATTATCGTTCAATTCGAATCAGTGAACGAGCTCGTTCTTTTCGTTCAATCGTTCGTTTCAGGTCACTTTGTCTTTTGGGTCAGTTTGTCTTTTGAATCATTTGTCGCTTTCGTTCAGTCGTTCACTTGTCTTGTCCTCTTTACTAAACAATCGATTGAATGTGTTAAAAGAAACAACATGTGAGATTACACTCGAAACATTATGTAAGTAAATTCAAAAGAATAGGCATTAAGTTTAGAAAACTGAAAATGTAATTAGAAAACGGATAATTTTAAATAAAGGAATTGTAAGGTAATTTTTTACTGTTAATTTTATAACGGAGATATTAATTAAAAATTAATTAACTTTTCTCTTTATTTACAATTAAAAAAAAGTACACACTAGGTACAAAAAATATATTCAAAGGCTTTTCAGTTAATTTGAACTTAATTTAAATTACGTACTAAGACAGCTAAAGCAGTGTTTTTATCTGTCATTATGACCTACCAAATGAGCCAAATATTTTTTCCTTTCTATTTTTTTTTATTTATGTACATATGTACACATGTACTTCAGTTTTATTTTATGCATAAAAAATAACTGAACATATTAACAGAAATAAAAATCATTAAGGGTTTTCATGATATCACTAAAAGTCTCGCAAACTGTGCATTTTTACGCGCTCTCAAATGAACTGCCAAAAATTGTATGAGAATTCGTTTACACAAACTTCGTAAATTTGCTCAACAATTTTGACTCGTAAACTGGCGCTGTTTGTTTAATATTTACCGCCGTTTTCAATGAAAAATGTGTTGTGTTAATAATATCACAAACAATAAAATCTTGCAGTAATTTAAGCAAATTAGTCGTTATGCTTTATTTATGCTTGTTTAAAAAACAAATTTCACTTTTTATTCACAAATTTAAGCTTTTAATTTTATAGTTGTTTTCTTTTAATTGATTTTTGTATTGATTTTTGTATTTAAAATGACACCAAAATTAACAAGGGTCTTCATGAAACGAGTCTTGCAAGTTTGCCTCATCATGAAAACCCTTATTAATTTTTGTAGTTTGTTTTCGGAACAATATGCAGAAACAGTTTAATTAATAAAATAAAAAAATTTCATTAATTACGGAAAACAATTTTAATAAATCTCATTAAGTTACTGTAAAACTTTTTTGAGTGTAACCAAGAATAGAAAACAATAAGCACAAACCAAATACGCATTTTTTTCGTTCATTTGATTAAAAAGAAACAACAACACTATAAGTGTGTATGCTATACGTTTTTCTTTTAACACATTGCCAGTGGCGACTTGCCACACTGTTTTAAAAAATTCATAGTACAATCTGGGCTGCCATACGTAGTAATTTCTCGCCAAACGTGGCGATTTTAAAACTTGTTTATTTATTATATGCTTAGGTAATTCCATTTTAATAGAAAGAACAAAAAATTGTTGCGAGGGCTTATTCAAAGTAAAAGCCCAATTCTTTAAGAACAAAATACTTTTAAAAACAAAAAAATAATAAAAATAATAGCAATTGCACAATTTAAATATCAAAATAATATTACAAAAATGAACAAATAGCAATAGTGATTATTATTATTCATGCGTTATATGTATTATATTCTCAAAATATGTGATAATATAAATTTTATTTTTTGTTTTTATTTTATAAAAACTAAAAAACCTTTTTAAAAAACACGCTTTTATTAAATGCGCTAAAAAGAAAAGAGAAATAAACTTTAACTATCAACTTATAACATCATTAATAAATTTATATGATATAAAAGCTTGTCGCTTGTCTTTACACAATTTATTTGATTTAAAAGCTAGTCGCGAGATTTAAGTACTAGTATTTACATGGTTTGAAAAGTTTAATAGTTTAAATCAATCACATCAAGTTATATGTATAATTTACTTGTTTGTCTACACAAGTAAATCTCGTATATCATATAAATTATGTAATCCGTTATAAGTTGATAGTAGTTTTATACTTTTCATTTATATTTTTCTTTGAAGCGCATTTCAATAAAAGCTTGTTTTTTAAAAAGGTTATTTACTTTTAGTTTATATTAAAACTAGCATTCGTATTCTCATGAGTCCTTTCATTTGATACCCATCTTGAAGGCAAGCATTAAAAACTTAGTCCGCCATATATGATTAAGAGTAACGTCACTTTCTTTTTCGACTTATTCTCAGCAAGCCCTCCCATTTGATACTCATATTGTAGGAATGCATTAAAAATAAGTCTGCCATCTTGGGTGTCTTATAATGTTAGATTTAGAATAACGTAACACAGTTAACCATGCATCGTCATCTTAACTAAACGTGTTTAAAAATGACAGCTCAATCGGTTCGAGGTATCTGCTTCAAAATTGAGTTGCAAGATTTCACCGAACAAACATACATTGCTAATATTTTTTATATTTTAAGAGTCTTATTCATAAACGAATGTAATGTATACATTAAAAGTTTTTTTCCATACTAATTTCGTGCTGTAAAACTTTACTAAGCTTTTATAAATAAAGGGACATATTTAAAAAATTAAAAGAAATAAATATTTATAAAATTTTCTGCTCAAATGAAAAAAATTAGCATTTGGCGGGTTTTGTATTAAGAACAACTGGCAACGCTCATGTAAATTGTAGAAAAATTGTGAAAAGCAGCCAGGGTTTTCAGATTTATTTTGATGTTTTTTGCCAAATTCAATGTCAAAAATCGCCAAGGCTTATTTTGCGTTTTTGACAACATAAAATTTATTTTAGAACTTTCTCTAATGTTTTCTATAAATCCTAAAAAAATATATTTCTTCTGAATCGCTAAAATTTTCCAAAAATGGGACAAAGTCGCCTTGATATATGTATATTTTTTTGAATAAAAGTAAAATTATTGGTGAACACACAAAAGATACAATAGTTTATAATAATCTAATTAAAGCACACAAAAGATACAATAGTTTATAATAATCTAATTAAAGCTGCAAAACGTTTTTTTGTGTTTAGTATTAAATAAATATTGGATATATGTATATCTAAAACGCTATACACTTCACCGGCAAGGCAATTCTTACTGTTTTTTTTTTTTTTAACAATGTATATTCAAAATATCGTGCGAAGGTACAAAAAGTGCTATTTACATTCATATAATTTATAACTCGTAACAATGAAGGCGAGTTTTAGTAGAGTAAATTATTAAAAAGAACTATTTCAACACAGGCATTAGCAGTTGGAATTAAATGCATATAAAGACCGTCAAAGCAAGTTCTTTAAAATGGTAAGTACCTGACGTATCCTTATAGCTATAAGCTTTATGCAAAACCTGATATATATTAGATGGAATACCATCATTGATATAATCTTTCTAAATAACAAACGGTAAATTTGTCCAACAGTCTCAAAACAAGTTTATAGAAAATCAATAGCCAACAAAATCGCCATATATTTTATAAGCCGCCAAAAAGTCGCCATATCGCCAAATCGAAAATTAGGTCGCCAAGAAACTTGACAACCCTGATTGTATTATGAAAATGTGTAAAGCAATGTGGCAATGAGTAAAAGAAATAAGTATATTATAATTGCATAACTTATACAACACAAAAGTATTGTTGTTTCTTTTCAACCAGTTGTCCGGCAAGCAAGTGACCGACTGATTCAAAAGACCCAAGTGAACGATTGAACGAAATCGAACGATGAAACTGAACGGCCGTTCATCGTTCGTCTGACTGATCCGTTCAATTGAACGAGGTCGTTCACGACCGACACAACTCTAAAATACATCAATAAAGGATAAGGAAAAGATCAGAAAGAAGCAAATACAGGATGCTTTTTTTAAACAAGTTGGACTAAAAGTAGACTGTCCCAAGCACGGATACGGTAACTCAAACGATGGAAACACTTCTAGGAGATTTTTTGAAAATGATGAGGCAGTAACTAGAATCATTGGAATTGACAATCAAATCGTGAAAAGATTGGGAACGATCTTGGATGTTTTAAACTGCAAAGAAAATGTCAATTCTACAAAATATGGAGAATATGCGTCGAAAACTGCATCTCTTTTAGCAGAAATGTATCCACAGAAGAAGTTGACCCCGACCGTCCATTAAATATTGGCGCATGGTAAAGATATAATTGAGTACCAGTCTTTGCCAATTGGAGAGCTTTCTGAAGAAGCACAGGAGTCTCTTAACAAATTTTATAAAAAATATAGATTGCAGAACACATTCAAAGCATCAAGGGTAAGGCAAAATGAGGACCTCTTCAGCATGTTGGCAGCATCTTCCGATCCACTTATTTCTTCCCTGCGGCATGTGAAGTCACGAATAGAGTTACAAAATAATTATAGTTTAGAAATGGTTAGTCTTTTAGATATACCTTCTCTTACGAATTGTGATGAATATTTTACAGAAAATTTAAAAAATAAATATAAAAAAAAAAATAATTTTTTTTTTAATTTGTTGGGTAATAATTTAAAACATAAAACCCTTAAGAAAAAAAATAAAAACAATCTAAAAATGTAAAAAAAATTTTTTTTAGTTACCATAAAATTGATTTTTCTACTAATTTTAACTTTGATAACCCATAAGTAGGCCCCTACAAAGCGTAGCACCCTTTCCAAACGCTCATTTCATAGGCTGAACAGTTATCTATCATATGCTGTTTAAACTGTTCAATTATCTTATTCGGTTCAAAAGATATGATTTTTGCAACGAAAAACCTCAAATGGCGCCACTGTGCGTTGTAAAGATACCGTGCTATTTTGTCTACTTTATGGTAATGAAACGGTTGGTTTAAAAAATATTTTTCATATGTCTTCAATGTAAAATTAAATATAGCTTTACTTTCACAGAAACTTTTTAAATGTTTAGTTAATACAGTATTGTTGAACGAGTGCGATATATAAAAAATTGGTTCATTATAACAAAAATTTTAGTTGATATCGATACAAAAGCCTGAATGGGATTATTGCAATTAGTCTCTTGTATTAAAAAACAAAATATGTTCGGTAAACGAAAGTTGTGTATAAACATATTACGACGCCCATATAAAATATGGCTTGGTCAATATCAATATGTGAAAATGGAATATTTACAATTAGGCTGAACCAATGCCAACAAAAGACAAAACGTTTTTGTCTTTAAAGTCAAAGACACTTCTGTGATGCTAACCCACACAAAAAAACCTCTTATCAAGTTTTTGTTTCAAAAGACAACTGACAATCGGCGGCATGAAATAACCCCCCAAGAATTAATTCCCCAAAAATAAAGAAATAACCCCCAAAGCGTGGGGACCAGGCGCGGATCCAGCTTGAGTCTTAGGGGGGGGGGGGGGGTAATTTTTTATGGTACAAAACAAGTAAAAAATTTGTTTTTAAAAATTTATTAAAAACGATGTGTTTATATTATATTAAAAAAAAACTCAACAATAAGGTAAAATAGAATATAATCAGAATATAATAGAATATAATAGAATATAGAAGATCAGTTCAATATAAATTAAAATAAATTCATCTTTTTAAATAACGTTTTGGCTATAAAAAAAATTTAATTTATTTTAATGTTTTTTTTTATTTGAAACAATTTATTTGACTACATCATACTAAATTGTTTGACCAATTTTTCGACCAAAAAAAAAACTTATGCAATTGTTAACAAAATTTTGGAAGAAGGAATATGCTTCACTAATTTTTAAATTAAGTAATGAATTTAAGTCGAACTGTTTGGGTTTTAATCTAAAGATACATATATAATTATTCTGGTTTAAGTTGATTACAGCTAATTTTTTTATTTAAATTATTGTTATTTAGAAAGGAATTTTAAAGCTTATAACAATAGAAAGACAAAAATAATTTTGGCTGCACATACATACGTACATATGTACCTTCAGCCGTAAATGTGCTAATGCCAAAATTTTTGAAAATTAATTTTTTGATGCAGTTCAATAGAGTTAACAAAAATACATCGTTTGCAGAAAAAATACAAATATTTTTTCTAGTTCTTGTTTTGCAACGATATTTATATCCAAATGCTAAAGATGTAATTCCAAAAATGCTAAAGAAAAAGCGCTAGGGCCCATTGAAATGTGAAAATTTAAAAAAAAAAATTGTTAATAGTCAACATTGAAATAAATAAAATAATTTTATAGTATATTTAATTTTTGCAAATTGACATGCTAAAATGTACATTAAAAGTATAAAATATATAATAGAAAAGGTAATAAATCATAAAAAGCTACGTAAAACATAATTGTATTATTTTTAGTTGGTTTGCAAGCCAATAAAGAGTAATCAATGAAGCAAAACTGGATTTACAGACTTCAAATATATTCAGAACTAAGCCCTTAGAAAATTTTTTCTCTCTCCTATAAAATTTATACATTGGACTACATCCTTTTCGACTGAAGGTAATGATATATACTTATATAGGTACATTATATTAAAAAAAAAATTACGGACTCACCATTGTTTCACTAATTTTTATGTATTTTTGTATATCAAAGAACTTTTCTTAATAATGCACTTGAAATTTGACAGTTATATAATTCTTCTTTGGTGAACTTTTATGTATATATGGGAAGGTAGAATAGCAATGCATATAAAATTACAATTCAAATCCTACTATTATGAAAATATGATACGAAAAACGGTTATATTCAAATGTATATAGTAAATAATTATCATAGATCAAATAAAAATATTGAATATACTAAGGCTTATTAATAATTCAACCGCTCGCATATTCAACCCAAACGTTTATTTTTCGGATGGCACTTGCTGGGATTGAATGTAGAATAATATGTATTTAAATACAGTAAACTAGATGTTTCATTGGAAATATATAATAAATAAATATTAGGATAAATACTTGGATAATTATTGAAAATTTGATTAGAGATTCTATAAAAAACAAAAAAAAAAAACTTGATGGGATTTCCAAAAATTTTGTACATTCGGAAATTCGTGTATTATCGAAATAAGCAAAACATATCTTTATAATTTAGGATCCGCGCCTGGTGGGGACTCATTCCATATGAAATAAAATAGCACCCCAAATAAATTTTCGATAATACCCTAATTTTTTGCTTCATATGAAATAAGACCCCAATTTCTGAAATAAAATAAGACCTCAATATGTGTAATACAACTATGATTATTTCTAAGAATCAAGCGATATCAAGCGAGAATGGTTGGGACTTCGGCCGGGCGCAAGGATTTTCTCCTTTGTTGTATAAAAAATTTCGGCTTCTCTAACTAAAGCTACTCTACGTAGTTGGTCATCGATCGGGGTAAGGCCGATTTTAGGAGGTTAATATACCATACAGCAAAGAATTCTTGCGCCCGGCCGAAGGCCATCTATGCAGAGAAACTTTAGTAAGCGAAGCCGGTATTTGTTATACCTAAGAGGAGAGAATCCTTGCGCAGCCGGCATTTGTTATTTCACAGATGAGAAAATCCTTGAGCCCGGTCGAGGGCCGGCTATGCAGAGAAGCCTAAGTTTCAGAAGCCGGTATTTATTATACCATAGAGGAGAAAATCCTTGCGCCCAGAAACTTTTTTGTCTTACTCTTTATAGGAATTTGGTATTAAACCACATGAATTTTCTGTGACCAATGTTTTGTCGCAGTAAGTCAAAAAGACAGTTGTCCGAGAGGATTTTTGGTCTGTTTTCTTTCAGGATCAAGTCGATGATGCTGTAATCCGCAGCATGTGGAAAAATTATTGCATCCACCTGTGGAGAAGTACCCACAAATTTAATTTTGACAAGATAGAGGGACATTAAAATAAACAGTGCAGATGTTACGAGAAGTTTTCTATAATTGCTTCATTTAAAAAAGCTTTGCGAAAAAAGCGAAAACATCTAAGCATTTATGACAAGCTAAAAATATGGTACACAACGTAACAAACAACATTTTTCACTCTGGCAGTGTTCTAAGCACTTGATGGCGTACACCAACATACATTTAGTAATTTGAGTATAGACTGGACCATTTTGGTAATTATTTTGACTTCCGAACGTTTCAACAAGTCAACTAAAAATCAGGGACTGCAAATAATGATTATTTTTCAAATTTATACTAAAAAAATCCAACTAAAAGAGAAGTGCTCAGTTCATAAAGAATACACCAATATAATCCTTGTTGTATGGACTACCTTAAACCTTGTTAAACGACGTCTGGAACTCGAATGTTTTCGGCGAAATTCGATTTTTTTTTATTATTTCATTAAAGACAAACATTTAAGGCAAAACTAAGCTGCTCCGTCAAAATTTTGTATACAAACTTTGGTAATAGCGGCACAAATCTGTTTTCAAATTAACTAAACATAGTTCAACTGAGACATCAGAATCCCAGCTTTAGATTCATTAATTTTTATTTTTTAAGTATTAATAAAAAACTAAACTTTACCGATTATTTTCTGAGTTTTATTTATTTCGTAGATTTAAACAGTCACTTTTAAGCATAGAAAAGTCATTTTAAAATTGATTAATATTAAAAAAAAATATTTCATTTAACAAATAATAGTTTTTGCACGGACCCTGTGGATTTTTTTGTAATAAAAAAAAATAATTAAATTAAAAAAGTAAACTGTTAGTTTCTAAGCAAAAAATAGAGCTCCAAAAATAATTAATATTTCAGAGGAATAAATAAAATTTAAGAAATAATTATTAAAAGTAGTTTTGAAAATAAGACTTATAACTGTTACGACCGTCCATTAAATATTGGCGCATGGTAAAGATATAATTGAGTACCAGTCTTTGCCAATTGGAGAGCTTTCTGAAGAAGCACAGGAGTCTCTTAACAAATTTTATAAAAAATATAGATTGCAGAACACATTCAAAGCATCAAGGGTAAGGCAAAATGAGGACCTCTTCAGCATGTTGGCAGCATCTTCCGATCCACTTATTTCTTCCCTGCGGCATGTGAAGTCACGAATAGAGTTACAAAATAATTATAGTTTAGAAATGGTTAGTCTTTTAGATATACCTTCTCTTACGAATTGTGATGAATATTTTACAGAAAATTTAAAAAATAAATATAAAAAAAAAAATAATTTTTTTTTTAATTTGTTGGGTAATAATTTAAAACATAAAACCCTTAAGAAAAAAAATAAAAACAATCTAAAAATGTAAAAAAAATTTTTTTTAGTTACCATAAAATTGATTTTTCTACTAATTTTAACTTTGATAACCCATAAGTAGGCCCCTACAAAGCGTAGCACCCTTTCCAAACGCTCATTTCATAGGCTGAACAGTTATCTATCATATGCTGTTTAAACTGTTCAATTATCTTATTCGGTTCAAAAGATATGATTTTTGCAACGAAAAACCTCAAATGGCGCCACTGTGCGTTGTAAAGATACCGTGCTATTTTGTCTACTTTATGGTAATGAAACGGTTGGTTTAAAAAATATTTTTCATATGTCTTCAATGTAAAATTAAATATAGCTTTACTTTCACAGAAACTTTTTAAATGTTTAGTTAATACAGTATTGTTGAACGAGTGCGATATATAAAAAATTGGTTCATTATAACAAAAATTTTAGTTGATATCGATACAAAAGCCTGAATGGGATTATTGCAATTAGTCTCTTGTATTAAAAAACAAAATATGTTCGGTAAACGAAAGTTGTGTATAAACATATTACGACGCCCATATAAAATATGGCTTGGTCAATATCAATATGTGAAAATGGAATATTTACAATTAGGCTGAACCAATGCCAACAAAAGACAAAACGTTTTTGTCTTTAAAGTCAAAGACACTTCTGTGATGCTAACCCACACAAAAAAACCTCTTATCAAGTTTTTGTTTCAAAAGACAACTGACAATCGGCGGCATGAAATAACCCCCCAAGAATTAATTCCCCAAAAATAAAGAAATAACCCCCAAAGCGTGGGGACCAGGCGCGGATCCAGCTTGAGTCTTAGGGGGGGGGGGGTAATTTTTTATGGTACAAAACAAGTAAAAAATTTGTTTTTAAAAATTTATTAAAAACGATGTGTTTATATTATATTAAAAAAAAACTCAACAATAAGGTAAAATAGAATATAATCAGAATATAATAGAATATAATAGAATATAGAAGATCAGTTCAATATAAATTAAAATAAATTCATCTTTTTAAATAACGTTTTGGCTATAAAAAAAATTTAATTTATTTTAATGTTTTTTTTTATTTGAAACAATTTATTTGACTACATCATACTAAATTGTTTGACCAATTTTTCGACCAAAAAAAAAACTTATGCAATTGTTAACAAAATTTTGGAAGAAGGAATATGCTTCACTAATTTTTAAATTAAGTAATGAATTTAAGTCGAACTGTTTGGGTTTTAATCTAAAGATACATATATAATTATTCTGGTTTAAGTTGATTACAGCTAATTTTTTTATTTAAATTATTGTTATTTAGAAAGGAATTTTAAAGCTTATAACAATAGAAAGACAAAAATAATTTTGGCTGCACATACATACGTACATATGTACCTTCAGCCGTAAATGTGCTAATGCCAAAATTTTTGAAAATTAATTTTTTGATGCAGTTCAATAGAGTTAACAAAAATACATCGTTTGCAGAAAAAATACAAATATTTTTTCTAGTTCTTGTTTTGCAACGATATTTATATCCAAATGCTAAAGATGTAATTCCAAAAATGCTAAAGAAAAAGCGCTAGGGCCCATTGAAATGTGAAAATTTAAAAAAAAAAATTGTTAATAGTCAACATTGAAATAAATAAAATAATTTTATAGTATATTTAATTTTTGCAAATTGACATGCTAAAATGTACATTAAAAGTATAAAATATATAATAGAAAAGGTAATAAATCATAAAAAGCTACGTAAAACATAATTGTATTATTTTTAGTTGGTTTGCAAGCCAATAAAGAGTAATCAATGAAGCAAAACTGGATTTACAGACTTCAAATATATTCAGAACTAAGCCCTTAGAAAATTTTTTCTCTCTCCTATAAAATTTATACATTGGACTACATCCT
Organism: Pollenia amentaria; assembly: GCA_943735925.1. NCBI lineage: Eukaryota > Metazoa > Arthropoda > Insecta > Diptera > Polleniidae > Pollenia > Pollenia amentaria. The sequence goes on along the minus strand of OX031007.1, from coordinate 175,313,490 downwards.
TTTCGACTGAAGGTAATGATATATACTTATATAGGTACATTATATTAAAAAAAAAATTACGGACTCACCATTGTTTCACTAATTTTTATGTATTTTTGTATATCAAAGAACTTTTCTTAATAATGCACTTGAAATTTGACAGTTATATAATTCTTCTTTGGTGAACTTTTATGTATATATGGGAAGGTAGAATAGCAATGCATATAAAATTACAATTCAAATCCTACTATTATGAAAATATGATACGAAAAACGGTTATATTCAAATGTATATAGTAAATAATTATCATAGATCAAATAAAAATATTGAATATACTAAGGCTTATTAATAATTCAACCGCTCGCATATTCAACCCAAACGTTTATTTTTCGGATGGCACTTGCTGGGATTGAATGTAGAATAATATGTATTTAAATACAGTAAACTAGATGTTTCATTGGAAATATATAATAAATAAATATTAGGATAAATACTTGGATAATTATTGAAAATTTGATTAGAGATTCTATAAAAAACAAAAAAAAAAACTTGATGGGATTTCCAAAAATTTTGTACATTCGGAAATTCGTGTATTATCGAAATAAGCAAAACATATCTTTATAATTTAGGATCCGCGCCTGGTGGGGACTCATTCCATATGAAATAAAATAGCACCCCAAATAAATTTTCGATAATACCCTAATTTTTTGCTTCATATGAAATAAGACCCCAATTTCTGAAATAAAATAAGACCTCAATATGTGTAATACAACTATGATTATTTCTAAGAATCAAGCGATATCAAGCGAGAATGGTTGGGACTTCGGCCGGGCGCAAGGATTTTCTCCTTTGTTGTATAAAAAATTTCGGCTTCTCTAACTAAAGCTACTCTACGTAGTTGGTCATCGATCGGGGTAAGGCCGATTTTAGGAGGTTAATATACCATACAGCAAAGAATTCTTGCGCCCGGCCGAAGGCCATCTATGCAGAGAAACTTTAGTAAGCGAAGCCGGTATTTGTTATACCTAAGAGGAGAGAATCCTTGCGCAGCCGGCATTTGTTATTTCACAGATGAGAAAATCCTTGAGCCCGGTCGAGGGCCGGCTATGCAGAGAAGCCTAAGTTTCAGAAGCCGGTATTTATTATACCATAGAGGAGAAAATCCTTGCGCCCAGAAACTTTTTTGTCTTACTCTTTATAGGAATTTGGTATTAAACCACATGAATTTTCTGTGACCAATGTTTTGTCGCAGTAAGTCAAAAAGACAGTTGTCCGAGAGGATTTTTGGTCTGTTTTCTTTCAGGATCAAGTCGATGATGCTGTAATCCGCAGCATGTGGAAAAATTATTGCATCCACCTGTGGAGAAGTACCCACAAATTTAATTTTGACAAGATAGAGGGACATTAAAATAAACAGTGCAGATGTTACGAGAAGTTTTCTATAATTGCTTCATTTAAAAAAGCTTTGCGAAAAAAGCGAAAACATCTAAGCATTTATGACAAGCTAAAAATATGGTACACAACGTAACAAACAACATTTTTCACTCTGGCAGTGTTCTAAGCACTTGATGGCGTACACCAACATACATTTAGTAATTTGAGTATAGACTGGACCATTTTGGTAATTATTTTGACTTCCGAACGTTTCAACAAGTCAACTAAAAATCAGGGACTGCAAATAATGATTATTTTTCAAATTTATACTAAAAAAATCCAACTAAAAGAGAAGTGCTCAGTTCATAAAGAATACACCAATATAATCCTTGTTGTATGGACTACCTTAAACCTTGTTAAACGACGTCTGGAACTCGAATGTTTTCGGCGAAATTCGATTTTTTTTTATTATTTCATTAAAGACAAACATTTAAGGCAAAACTAAGCTGCTCCGTCAAAATTTTGTATACAAACTTTGGTAATAGCGGCACAAATCTGTTTTCAAATTAACTAAACATAGTTCAACTGAGACATCAGAATCCCAGCTTTAGATTCATTAATTTTTATTTTTTAAGTATTAATAAAAAACTAAACTTTACCGATTATTTTCTGAGTTTTATTTATTTCGTAGATTTAAACAGTCACTTTTAAGCATAGAAAAGTCATTTTAAAATTGATTAATATTAAAAAAAAATATTTCATTTAACAAATAATAGTTTTTGCACGGACTCTGTGGATTTTTTTGTAATAAAAAAAAATAATTAAATTAAAAAAGTAAACTGTTAGTTTCTAAGCAAAAAATAGAGCTCCAAAAATAATTAATATTTCAGAGGAATAAATAAAATTTAAGAAATAATTATTAAAAGTAGTTTTGAAAATAAGACTTATAACTGTTACGGTCCCTGCTTAAAACATCAGCTAATGAGGTCCACAGAAAGAAATAAAAATAGATTTAAATTAAAAAATTTATGATATTAATTAAAAAATTAATTAAATTTGCACCGGTAAACAAATTAAGAATATCAAACAAACGCCTAATTCACTTGAATATACGTTTAATTCACTTGATCAAGCGATTAATTCACTTGATTTTTTTACTTGATTAAATTTATTAAAAGATTTTGTTTGTTGTGCTTAATTCCCTTTTTAAATAATTGATAAAAAATACTGAAATTTATTGTTGGAGGATAAGCTGTTCCTATGCGCATTTCACTGGTTGCTTAGGCCAGATCATCAGGAAACGTTCTCCTAAATAATTTTAGAAAAGCCAAAGATATCAGCAAACAAAACTACAGAGGGAATGAGAATTACCTACAAACACTCAAAAAGTCTTGTTTACAACGATATCAAAGCTTAAACAAAATACCAAACAATAAATCAGTGTTGAGTTTTTATCTTTTTACATTTCCCGCTACAATTAGTTAGAATTCTCCCAACATTAATTGTAGTTGTAAGTGGGTAAAGAAAAAACATATTAAAAACAAAAACAAAGTGCTTTTATTTTGTTTAAGCTTTGATATCGTTGCAAACAAGACTTTTTGAGTGTTTGTAGGTAATTCTCATTCCCTCTGTAAATTTGTTTGCTGATAGCTTTGGCTTTTCTAAAATTATTTAGGAGAACGTTTCCTGATGATCTGGCCTAAGCAACCAGTGAAATGCGCATAGGAACAGCTTATCCTCCAACAATAAATTTCAGTATTTTTTATCAATTATTTAAAAAGGGAATTAAGCACAACAAACAAAATCTTTTAATAAATAATAGTATTCCCACAAACAACTTTGATAATAAATTTTAGCAAGTTCACGTGCATAAAAAACTGAACTGGCAAATTGTTTTTATTTTGATTTCTTGCGAAAACAATAAAAGCACTTTGTTTTTGTTTTTAATATGTTTTTTCTTTACCCACTTACAACTACAATTAATGTTGGGAGAATTCTAACTAATTGTAGCGGGAAATGTAAAAAAGATAAAAACTCAACACTGATTTATTGTTTGGTATTTTGTTTAAGCTTTGATATCGTTGCAAACAAGACTTTTTGAGTGTTTGTAGGTAATTCTCATTCCCTCTGTAGTTTTGTTTGCTGATATCTTTGGCTTTTCTAAAATTATTTAGGAGAACGTTTCCTGATGATCTGGCCTAAGCAACCAGTGAAATGCGCATAGGAACAGCTTATCCTCCAACAATAAATTTCAGTATTTTTTATCAATTATTTAAAAAGGGAATTAAGCACAACAAACAAAATCTTTTAATAAATAATAGTATTCCCACAAACAACTTTGATAATTGATTAAATTTTTAATTAAAACTGATTTTATGTTTGCATTAAGCTTTTCTTGGTGAAAATCGTTGGAGAATTTTTTCTGTGTACTTTTGTATATAATTGCTGTTTGTATTTTATATATCAAAAGTTTAAAATCTCAGGTTTAGGCTCATCTTGGTCCATCAAGTCGAACTTCTTTATAGTGCACTTCTGTACTATAAAGCTCTCCCTATTATGAACTAATTTTAAAAACAGCCCTTTCATTAAAATTTGAGTGTAATTTGATCTCCTCATAATGAATTTCCATTCCAAAAAGTGTTCTTAATAATCTCATACATTTTGGGATCCATATAATGAATTTTGACAGCAGTCGCTCGTTTTCAGTGAACCAAAAATGTCGTAGTAGCACAATTTAAACAAAGAAAATGTCATAAGTTAAAGTTAAAGAAGTAACACAAACAATAGTTTTGTTGCTAGCCAGTTTATTTTCCAACACTTTATCAAATAGGTTATTCTAAAAAAGTAGAATCAAGTAATTAAGCACTAAGCGCAAAAATCATCAAACCTGTCTTTTGAAGGATATTGATGAAGCAAAGTTCAAATTGATAACTGCCGCAAGTGGAACGTGTAATCCAAAGTAAGACACCTTTAAAAAAATAAAATAAAAAAATTTAATGATGTTTCTATATAATGAAGAGATTTTCTGCTCATATGCAGATTCGGTATATGGAGGTTCGATTCTTTATCGTTTATTATTAAGCCAATTTTCTTTCCAAAAGCTTTTTTCGTTAAAATTTGGTCTTGAAAGCCTCCCACTGTTTTTTTTAACTGTAAATTTTTTGATTTTCCAAAGTATGGTTGCACTTTCCATACATATACTGCTGTAGAATCGACAGTCGGCCAACGTCTTAGGCCACACCTAGGTGCAAGTTAGACTTTCTGTTTAGTTTAAAATGTGCGTAATCCGGCAAATCTACACATTAAGCAGTTAATATACAAACCATCTCTAAACGCATAAAATTGATCGTTCAAACTACCATATAGGAATTTGACACGTACACTGATTTTCTGCTGTTGAGTTCCAGCTAAAAATAAATTTTAATTTAGTTCAACTAAACCAGCGTTTAAACATTCACTGATTTATTAGCAATTAGTATTACCTAAAAGAACAACGACCGCTAAAAGGTATCAAGTCGACCTCAAAAGCACACCAAATATTCACATTTTCGTGACAATTGTAAAATTTGAAAGACTGACATCCCAGTGATCATATAAATCACAAATATGTATGTGCAAACTTGTCATTACAATCTTCGTGATGCGAAAAGCACTTAAAAGCATATGGAAATTATCCTCGAAAAAAGGACAACCAAAATTTGCATCAAACAAACAAAAATGTTTTACGCGATAAACATCTGCAAGAATGAGTAAAAAAATATACAATCGCAAAGTTTCTAAATGTTCCCATTTTTTTTATTGAAGTTAACTCTTCCAAACTTATTATTTAGAAACAATTTAAGAGTTGAAAATAGTATTTTAAAATATGTCTAAATATACCGACGTTTCAATATTGATTCCTTAATATGAGTTGGCAACTTTGTTATTTGTTTTTTTATTACGTAAATGATATTTGGGGTATTCACAAGGTGTTCTATCATTGTTTACTGTCATAATGTTCTAACATTTTACAATGGTTTAAAAATATTGTTGTTGGTTTGTAAACAAAAAGTGTCTTAAATAAATAGAACGTTGCTTGCTATGTTTATGGTGCTGTCGTAATTAATAGCACATTAAATTATGAGGGGTTGCTCACAACAGTCGTATTTTTTCATGTTATTATTTTAAGACATATGACTTTATGACACCTTGTGAATCCACCAATTATGTAAATGAAATTTAATGCCAAGTCCTAAATTGAAAAGTCTGAAAAAGTGTAATTTTCAATATTCGCCAGCTGACTTTGCAGTGTTGTGTTTTTACGTGCGATTGTTTTTGTATCATTGATTCTGCCATCTTAATCATTTTTTACACAAAAAAATAAGTGCTGTTTTTCTATTGTTGCATTGTTGCAGTTCTGCATAGACCTAATAAGTGGACCATGGGTAGAATAAAGCAACTTAAAATGTCAGTCTGGAAAAAATTAATATTGAAGAGGTTCCAATGTTGCCACATTAAAATTATTAAAATACTTAATGTGAATCGCCTTATTATTAAAAACTAGTTGGGGGTGTTTCAGACTATTACACATCTAACGACTTTTGTAAGACTCTGTAAGATTTCTCAAGATAAAATAAAGAAAGAACAAGTTTGCGCCCGCTAAAAGCTTCCACGGCTGATTTTTTTTTCCTTTATTTACTTTTGTAACATAGTCTGATGGGGTTATAAATTGCCTACAGTAAATTTGCCATATTCAGAACACATTGCATTTACACTATCACACTTGTTCGTATTACTTAAGTTTTCGGCAAGACCTAATATAAAGTACTAAATGAAACGCTGTTTTGTAAAAAAATATGTAGCTAAACTCTTTTTGCCTGCAGACTATTGTAAAAAGACGAAAATCGCTTTTTAGTTTATTAGTTTATTTATTATTTAAAAAACAGTAGGCACCAAAATGGTCCTCTACCTAAGATGCGTAATTTTTTGTATACAATGAAAGAAAAGGCGTCATAAAGCTGATGTATTTTGACATCAGTACTATGACAAGGGTCTTCGTTTTTGATCCCATGACACTTTTCATCACTGTTATATCAACATTAACATCACTTGGCCAAATTGTCATCAGGGTTAAAATTTTAAATTATGTCATCAATGGGATGACACATTGGCATCACAGAAATGGTGAATCGAACCCGGTTTATTAAAAGAAGTCATCAGTGCATTGACTCAGTAACATTGGAGAAATGACTCTTTAGGTTCAATTAAACGACAAACCCTCATTAAATTGAATAATTGTAATTGACTTGCGTGAAATTGAGAGAATAAAATTACTTACCCTTTAAACATGTTTATTTTATTTTGTTGTATTCCGTCCTCTGTTTACAGAAGAACTTTAATTATAAGACAGCAGCATCATGCCCGATATGGTTTTCGTAATCACTCTACTTTTAAAAATTGATGTATTTAACTAAATAATTTAATAATATAGAATATGGGAATTTTCGCTTAAATTTTACTTTTTAAACATGAACAAATTGTTAGTAATACACAAAATATGGCACCGAATTGATGTCAATGTAGTCATAGCATAGATGACACACGAAATATGACAAAATTTTACGATGACGTTCGTTATTGGATTAAGGTAATTTTTGCCTCACTGATGCCATTTGTAATAACATTGATGTCACAATTCTGATGTAAGGGCATCATCAATATTAAAAGGTATTTTTCTATAAGTGGACCTAACTGCATAGTTAAATCGTAACTTTACACAGGAATATACGCCCTTAGAGCTCAGCACCTCCCGATTGTGGAACTCTAAGAGGTAGGTCGAGATGAATACTCGCTGCACCTAGAACGGAAGACCATAAAGAACAACATTAGTTTTAAAATTCAAAATCTTTCACTTAAACCTTGAAGCTCCCGGTTAGGAACATACTAATTTAATAATATATTGTCATTAAGTTTTCAGTTATCGTTAACACATTATTCCTTAAATTATACAAGAAACGTAAATTAATTACAAATATTACAAACATACCATGAATACATTTTAACACCTGTCAATTTGTGGCAACATACTGGTAATATTTTATGTCATTTTATTTCATATAAAAAAATTATTCCAAACTTCCTTTAAATTCCTAACCGCAATTAACAAACTAATTAATATTCTCTTCATATGCAATAATATCAAATTCCTTTGGCCTGGTAAGTTTACTGGCGTTTTGTTTTCGTATTTATTTGTTCTTTTTTCTTAGCCAACAAACTTTAATTTTGAAGTTTTTCATAAGTTCTTTCTCCCGCTCAAGTGCCACAAGGACTGTTTGGAGTTGGTCATGACAGTTGTCGTATTAACATAAATGTTGTTTTATTGTTGTTTGGTTATGGTGGCAGCAACATATTGTGACACTTAAATAAAATTCCTGTATTAACAAATACTTGTGTGTACACAATCTTTTAGGCTGGTGACAAATTTGTTTGTTTAATAAAACATTATGTAATCTTAACACGTTCTTATTTCTTTTGATAATTCTGATGGTCTAAACCAAATTTCAAGTTCTTAACACCTTTACTTTTATAAATTTTATTTTTTTGGGAGTTACACGATGTACTGTCACTTACAGGTTGTTGACATTTCTTTTACTTGAACAAGTTGTATTAAAAGTATTAAGAGAAGGGGATACATATTTTATGTAGATGTTGAATTCCTTCCTTTACTTTGACACTTTTAGCAATTAGGGAAATCTATTTAATATTTTAAAGAAAATATGTACAGTAAAAATATTTGGAAATATGTAAATAGATTTAAGGAACAAATCACTTAATTTATTAAAACTTACTTCGAATGAGAATAAAAAATTTTAGTTTATTTAGTTTAAATTAAAAATTTTCATATACAATTTTTTTTTTTTTTGCTGTGCTAGTCAGATACCAGAGTCTCGGGCGGGAATCGAGCCAGCAACCCCGGCGCTGATAGTTGGTAGTTGTGGGAAGTAAATAACCGAAATTTTTTAACTTAGATATCAAAGAATCTTTAATGCAAATAAAAGTAAGTAATGAGCGTCAGAATATTGTTCTGGATATATGGGGTCCCGGTGATAAAAACTTTTGTTTAACCCTTATGTGAGTGGCATTATCAACTTTATTTAAAAAATTTCATAAATATAATGTTTTTGTATAAAACATATTTATGAAATAAAGCCAGTTATAAATATGAATATCTCAATTTATCTGCCATGGTCTGAAAATCAAATTCGAATAAAATTGAAATCCAAAAAAGTTTGCAAATTATTCTTTTTTAAAGTTCATAAACATATCCTCTTTTAAATACTTCTTACCTTGAGTACCATTTGCTTTAAAAAAAAAATAAACTGAAAATCTCTATTGATTTCAATTACACCCGATTTCGTTTTTCAGAAAATGGCATTATATTTTCTGGGGCAAAATTGTAACGTTTAGTAATGAAAATTTTCATACGAAATTTTGTATGTAATTCTTTATTGAATTAAAAATATTTTTTCGTAAATAAAGACAAACATATCTGTGATCACTTTTATTTTCTACTAAAATCGGTTTGTTTTTTCTTACAAGATCAGTTTTATATGAATGTGTAATTGATTCAATATAAAATTGAATAATATTCAATATAACGATATCACACATTTCCTAATAATTTCTTTTTAAATAAATCTATCATTGTATATACTTTATTAAAATGTCATTTATTTAATTTACAACTTACAATTAATCACTGTGTTTCATTATAAAAATAAAAAATATTTTTTGTTATAATTTTTTATTCATCGACACTTTATGGTACAAGAGTTTTGTGTAAAAGTTTGTTTGTAAATACTTTAGCCATTAAAAGGTTTTGGTTACTTTAACGAATAGTTTGTTGTTTTCATATTCTTCCTCTTTCATTTACTTTTAACATTAATCTTGTTTTCCTCATGTTTTTTTTTTTTTACTCCAAAAAAAAAGTCGCGTGGCCTTTTATTGAATACGGAATGTGAACAAAAAAATAAGTAAAATTAAAGGTATAAAAAAATGTGTAAATTATTTACACTTTATGCAGTACAATTATTTACTTTACCATAAACTTTTTATGGAGCAATTTTTCAAAGATGTTTTTCAATAAATCTTTCGAATAAATTTCAATACTCTATTGACTAATATGAGTTTGTGTATTTGAGTACCTTAATTGAAAATGTCCATACAAAAGATGAAAGAATGCTATTAATATTAATTTAAAATGTTAAAGTAAATACAAATTTACACATGCCGTGGTGCAACTTAAATAAAGTGATTTCAGTTAAGAGTTTAAGATTAATAGTTATTGTTGTTAAAAGTTTTTTTTTGGTTTTATTTAATTTAATCCTTTAAGATATATTGGAGTTTACACTGGAATACTATTTTTAATGCAAAATTTCTAAAAAAAAAGAAATATCAATAGGTTTTGTTATAACAGCCTGAATTTTGTGTTGTTTCTGAAATTTTCTTGTGTTCTTCTGTCAAAAAAAAGTTTAATTAGTGTTTTTTCTTAAAATAAGTTACATAAAACACATTTTGACGCATTTACGGCAGAAAGTTGGTTAACTTTAAACTTTTTAACGCGTTGTGTACTTTTGACAAGTAATCAACTGACAATAAAAAAAATAACTTAAACAAATTAGTGAATTATTTAGGAAAAACTTATTAAAGAGGCTAAAAAACATTCAGTATTGTATAAAAAAAGTAAAACAGGTTACGCGGGCTGGGCGTAAACCCGAACAAAATGGCACTGGTACTGTTCACCAGAAGGACGAAAACTCCGGCCATCATGCTACCACGGCTCTGAGAGCCTGTCGAACCATACGAAATACCTGGGAATTATCCTGGACTCAAAACTATCATGAATATTGAATACTCAGCACGGGGTTAGGAAAGCCACGGTTTCTTACTATTCCTACCGTAGAATGTTTGGCGCCAAGTGGGGTCTTAGTCCTAAAATGATCAAATGGCTGTAAACGGCAATAGCACGGCCCATTCTTACATATGGATCTCTGGTATGATGGACCTCGACAGACAGGAAATACGTCGTCGACCAGCTGGCCAGAGTACAAAGATCAGCCTGCATTGGAATAACAGGCGCTCTACGCACAAGTCCTTCAAAGGCGCTGAATTCTATGCTGCACCTTATTCCAATAGAATTGCACCTAATGGACATATCCGTTAACAGTGCGGTCGGGATGTTGGAAGGCGAGAAGATGGTATTCCATCTCCTATGTGATTGCCCAGCGTTTAGTTCAACACGGTATGGACTATTGCGGATTTACCTTCTACAAGGACTCTCTGAGATGTCGCAGGTGAAACGCGGAGAAAACATGCATTTGCATGAAACCGCTCTCCCAGCTTGTCATTACGCTTCTAGCTTGATTTATCAATAAAAGAACGTGGTGCTAGTTGCAATTTTTTGGAGCTAAATCAAAGAAAAAAGGACCAAATTTAGCTCCAAAAGAGCTAAAAATTTCACAATAGAAATCTTTGATAGTTGTGGGTACGGAGATTAGAAATCCTAGCTCCAAAAGTTGCACACATCTATGCATGTCCTGGCGTTAATTGTAGTTTTGTGTTAGTAATTAATTGAGTTTTTCTAATAAGGTATAAATTTCATAACGTTTGTAAAAACAATTCTTTATTTCTACCTGGAGAAGCATAAATGGTACCGGATCCCGTAGAAACCAGCGAGCCGTGCAGTTAAAGTACTGAAATATTTTCAGCAACAAGCGAACTACTCACTACAGCTTTGTGGGCACAAATTTTCCCAGTTATTTACCAAGCCCCTCCCAAGCCAAACCACAAAAGTCTCTATTATAAAAAAATAAATATAAAAATGTTGTGAGTTTTCAGAGAGGTCCATCGATCTAAAAATTGTGTATGTATACAAATTGCAATTTAAATGCATAATGCTACCCAGGTACCATATCGCAAACATAAGGGTTAAACTTAATCGTTTAATCAACAACATAAATATTTATTTTATCACAACGTAACTGTTTTATTCTGTATATTAAGACTCATATATTTTTTAATTCTCTGTATTTTAACACGTATTTAAATTTAGTGCTTAATAAACTTTAAGTAATTGTATTTATTTCAATTGCACAATTTACACATTGTAGTTAAATTACCTGTTTAAATTACCCTTGTAAATACATGCATATGTATATAATTTTTATGTCTTACTTTTAAAGTTTTAACAACAGAAACATGTGTTCCATCTTGAATACTCTTAACAATTTAGGAGATCTGTAATTAAAAAAAAAAAACAAAACAAAAAACGGATAACAAAACAAAGTACCCAGTAATTTAAAGGACTTAAATGAAAAAATACAATATAAAATGAAATTAAAAAAATACCTTAAATATTCTTAAAGGCCAAAATGATTAAACTATGTTAACCGAATTGTAATAAATCTATTCAATTAAAGGGAGTTTTTTAAGCTTGATAGAACTTGAAAAAAAGTTAGCTGTCAAATGAACAGTCATACTGCGCTGACTTTTTATAATCAGTTAACTATAGCAAATCATCTTTAATAAATTAACGCTTGAAGAATGCTATCAATTAGTCCAAATTTAAAAATCAGTTATCGATTGATTAACTTATAGACGACTTCGAGTCGGAAAAACCAGCCAATTGTAGGGGAATGTAAGAAAAGATAAACTCACTGTTTATTGTTGTTGTTTTGTTTAATCTTTGATATTGTAACAAGTAAAACCTGAGTGTTTAAAATTCTAATTCGATTTACAGGTTTATTTGTATAATATTCTTAGCTTTTCTAAAGTCTTTGGAAAATGGTTTCCTGACGATCTGGCCTACGCAACCAGTGAAGCATAGAAACCAGCTTTCCCTCAACAAAAAATTTCAGTGTGTTAATGAAAAATAAAAATTGTGAGTTTAGCACGTCATAGAGATATCTTATTAAAAATAGATTTTGTATTCCTAAAAATAACTTTTGACGACTTTTTGAATTTTATGGTGTACGGCTCATTTTTTGCTTAACGGGTTTGTTAAAAAACAAAATTGTCATATGTGAGACCAACCCACAAGAGACGCTGCAGACTCCATTTCACTCTTAATGGAGAATGGAGATAACCGCCTTTATTTATATGGCCCTCATATAAGTTATGTAAAGTTTTCTTCTTCTTGTTAGGAAGTTTTAAACATTAAACATTTGTTGTCTTATTTTTTTATTTTCGTTATTTTCTGATAAGACCCGAAACTACGAGTATAAAGCAGATTAAAATACACTGTTAATCGGTTAATTTTTTATTCATTCAAAGCGTAAAATGTTATCGTTTTAGAAAAATTTATAGAGAAACCATTTTTTATGTGGTTAAAATTTAAATTATCCTTTAAGAAGGATTAAGAGGTGGGGTCTGAGTTGCCCGTAGAATAGCTAGCTGGAGTCACAAATGTTGGTCAGTGGAAAATGATGTCAAGAAAAACACTTGATTATTTTTTCCTTGTTCAAAAGACCCCTTCATTTGTGGGTCTATTTTTTTATTTATTTTACTTTATATTAATGTAGTTTTACGGCACTTGTGACTTTGGTGGTTGTTTTTTGCTTTGTGTCTTCTTTTAGAGTGTCAAGTTATTAACTAAAGCTATGGTCACATTTATTAAATATTTGACTAAATAAGCGTAACCACTACTTTTGTATATAGTAAATGGTATTTAACATGGTCTTTATATAACAAAATAAAACTAGTTATACAGCTACACATAGTCAAAACGTATTTAAAATATTTTTTTGTAGGATGTGGTTTCATAATCAAAATAAATATTGGAATTATATATTAGTTTACCTGTTGGTCATGTTTTTTTCGTCAAATATTGGGCAAGTATGACCGTAGCTTAAGTGAAAAACAATCACCAATATAAAAAAGATATTTTTTGTCGGCATTGAGGGTATGTTAACTTAAGAATTATAATAAGATTTTAATAAATTTTATTATATAAGAAGATTATACATATGAGAAGGTTCAATTAATCTGTAGCAAAAAGGTCAAAGTGCTTAAGCTTACTTAAGCTTACTTCAGCTAAATTTGAGTTAATTTCACCTTATAGATCTTCGCGTTCCACAGTACACATGGGCAAAGATCGATTTTTTAATCGCAGAAATAAATATGATAAAAAAATATTCTTTACTCTTCTACCTTTTTCCCTGTGTTAACCCCGCGAAGCTCTACGCATGTCTGAAGGATACCAAAGCCTTTCAAGGATAATTGTATGGGGTTAAATTAAGCTATGAACTAGTTTGGCCCAATTTGCAAACTCTTCATTTATAAATCATTCCCACTAAATTTCCCCCAATCGTTGTTATTATTGTCTGTCAACACCCTTATTATTGGCGGCCTTGGATCAAACTCAAATCTTGGACCTATTGAGCTATTGAACCAAAAGTCAGAAATTTTATTTTCATAGTTTTCTTTCTTTTCGTTCAGATTTCAGGATTTATATGCAACTTTGGTCCGTCAAAAAAGTAATCCACGGTATTGAAAAATTAAAAAACAAACTTTTTTCTTTTAATCAGGGACCGTAAATAACAGTTATCCAGCCAATTTTAAATTAAAAACTCTTCATGCTAGAGTCAGAATCTACGGTGATCTTAAAAAAACGATCTCAACTCCACAGTTAAGAGTTATTTTTCAACCTAAAAATAAAAGGGCGAATAAATCTCTCAAAAATAGAGTTTAATTTGTTCCGTCTAAAAAAAACTCATTTGAGGAGTTTTATTTTTTCCGTTTTAAATAAAACTCATTTAAGGATTTTTTTTTCTATAATATGGAGTTTTATTTTTGCCGTATAAAATTAAAATCATGTTGATTAAAACATAACATAATAATTCACAAAAAGAAAAAAAAGTCCGAAATTCTATTTGTTAAAATTGTTGAGTTAAATAAGTACATCAAATTTTTAAAGTAAATGATGACGAAGAATTTATTTCTTTAAAAATATTTTTAAATATCAAAAAAATTAAAGTAATTTTAACAATTCATTTAATGAAAAAAATTATATTTTTTTCCTTCAATAAACTAAATGCAAAATAAATTGTTTGAATATGAAAATTTGATTCTGGCGGCAAAAATAAAACTGAAATAAGTTTTGTTTTCTGTCGGAAAAAATATTTTATGTTGGCGAAATTAAACTCTTGTTTTAAGAGTTTGTTTCGACCTTGAAAGATAACATGAATAACATTTGGTGCTTGAATTGGACGCAAAAGATGGGTACAACGGTGTTGAACTTATTTCTTCTTGTTCTAAAAAATGACCACTTGGTCGTACCACTTTCCATTTGTACTTAACTAGAGGACAAAGGAGCAGCATTTAGAAACTCCTTTGCTACTTCTATCTGAAATTTGTTTATGTAACATATGCTTTGCGTTCAACCGTTTTGAAGTTCTTGTAACACCAAAGCGACGGATTGGTTACTGCCTTAAAATATAAAGGCCAAACGAACTGAAATATTGTATTGGAATTTTATGTTTTGAATATCTTCTAGAGACATTTGCGTCAAAGATTTTTTACGTTCATCGTAATGTATTCAATTAATATTTTTTCCACGACAAGACATTCGGAACTTTCTGGATACACTTCCGCATGTTCTTTAGTGCCGGTAACTTGCAGTAAGTCGATCCCGATTTCCTCACATTTCTTCAAAACGGTGCTTAAACCATTCTCCCCACAACACTTCCTTATCCTCTAAGGACTCTTTATCGGAAGACTCGTCCGAATCAAACTCTAGAAACGGGGCTTGTTCATGGCTCCGATGTCGATGTTTCTTTTATCAGCGATGCCCAAGGTTGCTCATAAGCAACTTCAATAAACAAAAAAATATTGATGCGTAATAATACAACTTTTATAATATCTAAATTTTTCTTTTATTAGTTACCAATTGTGGATTCAGGACTAGAGTTAAGCTCGGATTTCCTGACAAAATAAGTTTATGTTCTTCTTTTTAGTTTGTAGTGTTCAATCTTTATTTCAGGATTATGTTGACTTATCTGAAACTCTTTCTTAACTAACTTAAGTAAGACTTTACAAATTAAAAATTCATGTTTAGTACTAACAGGATTAACGAATAAATGCAAAATATACGTAATTAGGCACCATCTGGGTTTTACACTAGTAAGAATACATATGTAACTAGAATAATTCGGCTGTCCACATGAACAATTAGAATCCACCTTTTATTGTTAAAACTGCTTACTTGTTTCTTTAAATTATGCTCTCTGAGCATCTATTTTTAGTTATATTTTACTTTTTGCTCTAACATTTTAACGTCAAAGTTTCGCTCGACTTCACAGTGAAAAATGCATCGTTGTTATATTGAGCATGACCCTGCTAATGTTTTTTGTTGTTTTTCTTTAATCTAAGGACTGTAATTAACCAACTTTATATTGCTTTAACCATTTTGTTACGATTGTATTTCGGGTCGAAGGGGTTTACAACAACTGAAAAACTCAACTCCTTTAAAACTCTGCCTTAAACCTTAAACCAGAAGATTTATTATTAATCCTTCAAACCACCGTCAAAACAAATATGTAGGTAAGTAGTATTTGAAGTACAAGCATGCGAACGGGAATTGCAAATACTTAAATTAAACGCACTTACAACATTTAACAAATTAGCAAATTTTATTTTCCCCTTCTTTCTGCAAACATTTTACCATTCCATTACAAGAGCCAACAAAAATATTAAGAAAATATACAAACACACTATAAAACTGTGCAACCTTTTTCATGTAAGACTTTGTGAAAAAAAATGTACCGCCTCTATAACAAAAGGTACGTATTAAGAAAGAGAACAACAAAAAAAGAACTTCTAGACATTATCGAGACTTTTATTTTAAAACAATAAACAGGAATTTAATGTGCATACGTTTGGAACAGAATCAAAAGGAAAAGTATGTTGCTGCCTCACAACCCTGCTCGTTTATTGACTTCTACAAGTCGCTGTACTGAAGAAACAATTTTTATTAAAATATTTTGCGTGCAGTTTTCAACAAAGATTTTTATCAAACACCACAAGAAAGAGAGTAGAAAATAATGAAAAAAAGTATATATTTAAACCAAAGTGGGGTTGTTAATGCCACACATTATACCATAAAGACCTCCTTCCTTCCGTCCCGTGCCGCACAAAATAAAAAAAAAGCATTATTGAAAACTTTCAATTTCATACTTCTTACTAAGATAAAAGTATTTATACATGGCTTATTTTATATAAGTTACTTGAAGTTTTCTACTTGTACCATAAACATTTTTTTTTAATAAATATTTACAAAACATAGAGAATTTCTTAACTATGTTGTGATAAAGTTTAACTAACATTTAATTTTTTCCTTGATTTATTTAACATGGGGTGGTGGGGAGGTTTCTTTCCTTCTTGAAACATTTTGAGGGTTGTAAGTTAATTTAGTACCGGTGGATTTTTCTGCCAGTTCAACTTGAACTCCCTCATAGATTTTACTGTTTTTAAGTAGTAAAAACTCTAGACAATTGATATGTACATGATACACCATCAACAACTTGAAATCAAGTCAAGTTAAGACATGAAAGCCAGCAATTGTTGTAGTGACTTTTAGCAGCACATTTAGCTGTTATTTTCAGCTGTATTTTCATAAGCATGATGACGACTTGAATTTCTTAATTACAAACAGAACATTTAACAAAACGGCCCTCCTTAGTTTCCGTTTCATTGCATTTTTAACATTCGAAGTCAGTTGAGTGGCTGCAAAGTCAACAGCGGAATAATAAAAATAATCTTTCGATTCGTTAAGAAGCCGTAAGTACTGCGATATACGCGATTGTAACAGTTTTTAAATATTTGATAAATAGAAAGATCGAAAGATTTACTGGATAAAAGTAGATTTCTTTAAAATTAAGACACATCGTTTTGGTGATAATAACACAGTGCATAATATTGAGGATTATCGCTTTTAGAGAGACACCAGGACGAACTAAGTTAAACCATATAAAGTATAGATGGATCACATGGAGAACCATGATTGAAGAATAAATTGGATAACTTAGTCCTTAGTCCGTATTTGAAAGCATTTACTGCAGCCACTTTCTTCAATTCTCCTCTAGTTCTTTCGGGACTACTGGGATAATACTTCCTACCACTTTTCAAACTTTCGTATTTTCATTATTTTCAATACATTTTCTTATCTAAATAGTCCCAAAAACAAGTTTAAGGGTTAATTATGATATGCAAATAAAAACAGCATATCAGCATATTCATTCTATTTGACAATGCTTATCGAAACATCGTTGAAATTTAAGCAGTGTGTAAGCATAATTAGCTGAAAGCTGCTACATAATCAACGTTATTTTCTAAAATTGTGCTGATTTTTATAAAAAAATGTGTTTGATTTATTAAACTAAACATGTTGGTTGTGTTTTATGATAATAAAGGGTAAGTTATATCAGATTTGATAAAACAGAGATATATTAAAAAGAAACTTGCTTTTAAAGATCTTGAGTGCATTTTTTACGAAGATTCAGCATCTGATGGCGATTCTGAGGACTCTGGAAGTGAATACTCGACTGAGAGTTTCTATGAGATCGAAACTGGCCCAGAAATTGATGTATTGACGACTGAACGAGACTGAAAAATCCTTCTCAATCTTACTGACGATTGCCATGGAAATAAAGTGTTTTCAAAGACATTTTCCCTACAGTTGTTGCTTTCGAATTGCAGAATGCACTAATCCGCGTTTGGTTGCTTTGAATCGTCGTGCGCAGTCAAAAGAAACCTTAACCGATCGTAATGAAATCCTTGTTTTCTGAGTGTTTTGTTGATTATACATTATAACAAGTTACCGCCTCAGATGGACTGATGTATTAAAAACAAAATCTATCAATGGGTTTCAGTTGTAAAAAACTGTATATCTCGCTTCTTATATATTAACGAGTATTAACCGATTATGCCAAAACGTTGGTTAATTAATCGAGCTATTAACCGTTTAAAGCAAAAGTCCGATTATATGAATACCCTATGAAATACGTACAAAGATGATATGCTCGGGATGCAACAAATCTTTGTGCTGCAAGTGTTTGGTACCTTTCCACAAATTAAAACCCTAATTTTGTTATAACCAGGGAAACCATAAATATGCAATTGCATGTTTTTTCTTGTGCGACCAATGAAGGCAGAAACAACATATTTATGCACATATATAATGCACATTTTTGCACTGCAAAATAAATTCTTTTCGAATCGACTCACATTTGCCCAAAACTTTCATCTATAAATAGCTTTAACTTCCTTTTAAATGTTTACATTAAAATACAACTAAGCGACCGTCCCTGAAATCCCTTAGAGAAAAAATGCCGATATCTAGATAATATTCGCCACAAATAACTCTTATATGAATTTTATGCTCATAATATAACTTTATTTTTGAGGGCCTATGACTGTCAATCGTTTTCAAATAGGGCAAAACCTCGAAAATTCCTTTGTAAATACTATCTATCGGGCATGGGCTTTACGGATTATAATTTTAGGATTTTTTTAAATGCAAATGTTTTTAATTTGTTGAATATTTTGTTTTCAAATGATCCATTTTTGATATTTTTGGGGCATATTTTAAAATTTTCAGGGCATATTTTCGAGGTTTTAGTGCATATTTAATGCGCATAAAACGCGTTTTTACAGTATATTTCTGGTTTCCCTGGTTATCACAATGTCATAACACGAAGCAAAGTATACTTTTTTATACGTCTTTGACCTCTCGCCATCAAATTCTAATGTTTCGCAGCAAATCCTGCATAATGTGGACGGGGAATTAATAAGTGACTGAAATGTAAAGCCTTATACCAATCCACGATTGCAGTTTAAAACTTAAGCCGGAAACTTAAACTAAAAATAAGTCATATAGAGACCAATTGTTAATAAAGACTCAAAGTTATAAGAACAATTCAGTCAAATTTATGGGGCATCTCTATGTACAGACTTTGTACGCAAACATTTTGACGTATTTGATTTTTGGATTTCACTTTTGTGCTGTTGAAGTCAAATGGTGATTAGTTTTTAGGGATGATTAGTTTTGAATTAGAAATAAATAGTGTATGTATGTATAAGTTTTAGCAAAATAAAAATTGCATTAATATTTTCAGCTTCAAATTAATTAAATATATAGTTTTCCTACTTCATCTCATCTAAAACTAAACAAAAATGTACACCATTTCGTCTCAAATTCACCCTCGGAAATTACTTATGCTTATAATATTCAATTAACTTTTTGTCCACCAAAAGCATAAATAACAAATAAACTAAAAATATGATTGATTAATTTCACGCCATCACATTTTTATCGACATCGATTCATATGATTTACAAAAAAACAAAAACAAAAAGATCTCTGAAAATAAAACTGTCATCTGCAATCACAGAAAAATAAAATTAACGAAAACCAAATATACCCTGAATTTTCTTTCCTTGAATACTTGCAAAATATCGTAAAATTTATGGCGATTACAGATTTTCACGCGTATCTGTCTGTGGCAATTTACTACACTCCTTCTGCAGGGGGAAGGTTATTTAGAAGAGTTTTTGCTTAAAAAAAAAAAAAAAAACATTTCAGGTTCTAAATCAAGCATAAAATATGCGGGTGACATATTGTTAATATTGCATGAAAAAAGAAGAAGAAAAGAAGGGAAAATATGCGTGTATAAATGTCAAAAAAATAAACAAATCTAAATCAAAATTTTCTGTTCATAATTCGTAATGAAATTAAATAATCTCAATAAGTTTCAAAATATACCCAAATTTATTCATTAATTGCAAAATACAAATTTAAAAAAGTACTTATGTTCTAGAGAAAAATAATTGAGTTACAACATATTTTCATATTCATTCTAAAACATTTCTAAGCAAATGCAAATGTCTACTGCTATGCTTCCATACGTTATACATTTATATCTGTATAATATCCAAGTGTAAATTTAACTAAGTTTATCAATCATTATTGCAAAGTGCCAAAGTGTGAAGTGCATTCATTCATGTGCAAATAAATGTTCATTGCACATTTATAACTCTTATAATAAATTACTCTTAAATGATTGTATACGTTACACACATATCCGTATGTATGAAATTATGGGTGAACATTTTGATTTGTCTGAATTTATTTCAAATTTTAATTTTATTTATGTTGTTAGACATGTGCAATTGTTTCGAAATTGTTTCTACAGTCGATAGTTTGATAATAATTTATTATTGAAATTTAAACACATTTTCGTTATTTAGTTGAACCATTCTTATAGCAATTCAAACATTTTGAGGTAAAATGTAAAAATTATCTCAATTAATGTAATAATATATAAAGATTGTAAATGAAATATTACTGAGATTGCTTGGATTTTTAGTAATTCTACGAATAAATTTGTTAAATGTATAGGACTATACACAAGACTATTTACATTAATATCGCTCAATTACTTTAATAGAGTAATAACTCAAAAACCACGACGTTTTAGCTAAGCATACGTAAATGTGCGAAATATCATTAATAATTATATCGCGTAGAAAAATTCATTCTGAAACGCTGGAATTTGATCACTTTTGATATAATTAAGCTTTTGACCTACTTGTTATTGTGCGTTATTTTATACTCCTCCACCACTACTTGTTAATGAGCAGGGAACCCCAGAAATATGCTCTCAAAAAGCGTTTTATGCCAATATGTAGTAAAAACTCGAAACTATGCCCTAATTTTTTAATTGTAAAAAATATTACCAAATAAAAATCAAAAATTGCTTATTTGAAAACAAAATATTCTACAATTTAAAAAACATTTTCATATAAAAAAAAAAATCCTTAAATTTTAATCGGTAAAGCCCAAACGCAAGACGTATTTTCGAGATTTTAACCAATTTGGAAACGATCGGCAATCAATGGGTTCACAAAAACAAAGTTATGTTATGAGGTTAAAAACCATATGCCAGACGGCCGGATGGACATCGTTAGATCACTTTGAAACGTGATTCTGAGTCGGTCAGTTTACTAAAAGATTGGTTCAGATTTGTATGTATTATATCGCCAAAAACGTAAATAATAGCTTTTCTCTTAACTTTTGCTTATATAGATATATAATTTGAAAGTTTAAAAGAACATTTATCTTTAATAAAAATCTGCTTCGACTTACAATTTTAGAGTAAAAATTAAATGTAGATGGCGAAATTGAAGCATCCCGCTGAGGATACAGATAGATATTTAAAACAGAAGAACCAGAATTAAAAAAACAATAAACATTTTTCATTTGCTGCGAAATCTCTTGTAAGTATCGATGCAAAAATTCATTAAAAGCTCTAAAACGGATAAATATATTCTTTCTGCCTTCATTGGTCGCAGAAGGAAAAACATGTAATTGCATATTTATGATGATGTGAAACTTTTTTATTATTTATCTAAAACTACATATAGTATATACACTGGGTCCTTAAGTAATTCTAAGCCGATTAAGCCATGTCCGTCAATATGTTGAAAGACTAAAGAGAAAAGAACAATATTGGTGTCAAAGTCTTTCTAGTTCTTGAGAGCAGTTTGGGATTAGGACCCAGCATAATCGTTAGGAAAATAGTATTAAGCGCAAACTTGGAATAACTCCCATAACAAATGGTTATTTTTGTGCAAATAAAAAAGATTTTGCTTCCTCCACTCCACATTTAACTGGGTATTGTTTTTGCCGAATTAAGCCTAATCTTAAAAAACTTAGACGTCAGAATGTCTGCATTGTCATGAAGAAAACTTTAATGAACGCTCACCAGCCGAGTGTGAATAACATGGCAAGAGAGTTCACCAAGTTACAGCCAGACTCGAAAACTGGTATAGTGGCAAAAAACTCGATTCGCTTTTAGGGGATATTTGTAAGAATCGCCAGGAGGAAGCAGAATAAATTTATAAACAAAAACTAAAACTTTTATTCACACACAGAAAAAAGTTTTTTATCAATTAAAAAAATGCTTTAAAAACAATTTCAATTTAATTAATGAGATAATTGAATCAATTATTTCTTTAATTAAAAGAAAATTAAAAATTTAATTTTGATTTAATTAACTTTGTAGTTGTTTTGAAATAAATTTTTTATTAAAATATTAATTAAATATAAAAAAATTTTAATTGACTTTTTCGTTTAAAATAAAATAATTTAAACATGTAGAATTGTTGTTGGGAATTGTCAATATTTAATTAAATAAATTAACACATTGTTTGAAATGGCAAAGTTTTGTGATAATTTTTTTTAATTAAAATTAAAAATATCATTTATTGAAAAAAAAATATGTTCACAATTTTTAGTAATCAATATAATCATTTTGGTTATAGGTGCACAATCAACAACTTGTTTGCTTGATATTAGGAATTTGGTATAAATGTGGTGATTAGAGACAATTTTTAATTTTTTCTGTGCAACAAAAATAAATGTATTAAGTAATTGAAGTTTTATCTGGTTATTTTAAAAACTAAAATTTTTCATCTTTTGTGAATAAAATCAAAAGTTATAGACTGTTTTTTGTTTTGTTTGGAATGTTTTCTATACGTGTAGAAAAATATTAACAGCAAAGCTACATTTTCAAAAAAAAAAAAAAAATTATATTTCTAAAACGACATTGCAGATGAAAAAAATTCAGTAATTAACTAAACCGTTTTTAAATTACACGACTATTTGCTGTAAAAGCTTCTCCATTTTCGAAACAACGGCTTATCTCGAAAATAAGAGCTACATAAAGAACATAAAGAATCGGATGGCCACACTGAATTAAGCGTACACGAGTTAGGTTTACCCGCCGGGTGCCCCTTTTGCCAGAAAAAAGTGTGAATTGCGAGCACAGTGTTATTTACCATATGCCTCACATAAAATCAATCAGCCATGTCACAGAGTACAATTCCGTTCGAAAACGGAATTCATTCCTCATTTTGGTGCTTCAGAAAATTACGAAAAAAACTTTGCGGAATGAAACCATTTTGGTTTTCATGAACGGAATGGGAGTTTTCTGTATCTTATAGGCGAAAAAACTATGAAGATATACTTTCTATCAATAAACAAATATGTTTTCTTCAATTCCGAACGGAATCATTCCGAACGGAATTGTACTCTGTGACATGGCTGAATAATTACTTTTGTATTACTTTTGTGTTTCTAACAATATAAAAATAATACTATTATTAAAATATTTGGTCCGTCATAGTTTCATAAGGTTAGAAAGTGCTCTGCCAAACTTCGTGAAGGTCGGTCCAAAATTTACCATAGCCCCAATATAAAAAAAAACACATTTTAGTACGCTTTGTGATAATCGATCCATAGATTACCAAAGGTCCATTACCATTGTTTTGTGAAAAAAAAATTTATTTTCTCAATAAATAAAACAAACTGCCGATCTTTGTCGATTTTTTGTACATTTTTAAATAGCGATTACTAACAAACTTTCTTTTAACTCTTCAAATTTCAATTCTACTATAACATAAAAGAAAACTAAATGCAAATGATTTTTCTTATCCATCACATCTTCAAATCTGCATTTAAATTGTAAAACCCTTATGTTAGAAATTTAAGTAATATTTTAAAATTTTAATTTGAAAACAATATGGCACAATTTCTTACCCTCGTTTAAAATAAAAATAGTACAAACTAAAAAAAACAATTCACCCAACCTTGAGAACAAAACCCAACTGTTAACAAATTAAAATTGTTACAGTAACAAACTGCAGAATAAGGATATTATTTTAAAAAAAGTTTACACAAGTGTCACCACTTACACGGGGTGCAATAAAGAAAAAACTGCAAATGAAAAAAAAATGTCAACAACTAACGCCCACAATAATTGCATAAAGGACACTTATGCAAATATTTATTTAACGCCATAAATAGTGGTGACTGATTAGGGTTGTTGCTGACATGACATACAATTTCATTCCTCAAACTTACAACATTTTTATTTTGTTTTCCCAACGCATGATGCATGAAAAATATTGTATGTTGTAAAGGGTGTTGCTGCTGTCATTGCATCAGCGTTTGCTGATGTATGAAGAATGATGATGACAATACATATATAATTTTTTTTAAATTCTGTTATTGTTGTTAAAAAAAAATAAGTTGTCTTACAACCTGATGATGAAGACTATTTTTGGAATTTTAATGACTTTTAGTAAATAAAGCTTTTTTGTTTAGAATATGGAATATTTGAAAGATGAGAAAAATATAAGTGGAATGAAATGTACACAACTAAGGAGATTGAAAAATTATAAATGACAAAAAAAGCGTTATATGGCGAATCTAAAGGGCTCTTCTTCGTAGAAAGTAT
This sequence comes from Pollenia amentaria, assembly GCA_943735925.1. Classification (NCBI taxonomy): domain Eukaryota; kingdom Metazoa; phylum Arthropoda; class Insecta; order Diptera; family Polleniidae; genus Pollenia; species Pollenia amentaria. The sequence goes on along the minus strand of OX031007.1, from coordinate 175,288,804 downwards.
TAAATAGATCAGTTATATTATTTATATTGAAAGCGAGGAAATCTTTCATAAAATCACATTTGGTTACTTGTTAAAAATTTTAGTTGTGATAATTTTTTGGCCTCTCTGTTAGTAAGAGAAGACGCTGTATGTTGTACCATAGAGGAAAAAATCTTGAAGACCGAATACCGGCTATGCATTGAAGCTTTAGTTGCGGACTCGAGAATCTGACGGGATTCGTAATGGGAATGACCTGGCTGCGCAGCAGGAGACTGGGAAATTGTAGGGCAGTTTTCTCTTTATTAGGGTTGTGTTGTCTGTTTTTTTTTACTTCCATTACTTTCTATATTCCTGTGCTTCAACTCCTTATTTCTCCTATTGTTTTCTTATCATTTATATGGAAATTATATGCACAGAAAAAATTAATAATTTTCTCCAATCACCAAATTTATACCAAATTCATGATATCAAGCAAACAATTTGTTGATTTTACACCTATTACCAAAATGATTATATTAATTACTTAAAATTGTAAAATTGTGAATATTTTTTTTTTCAATATATGATATTTTTAATTTTAATGAAAAAAATTATCAAAAACCTTTGCCATTTCAAACAAAGGAAGTGTAATTTACTTTTATATATTTTGGTGTAAAGCGCATTTAGCTCCATATTGAGTAGCAACAGCGATAACAATTGATCAACATGTTCCTTAAGGACAAGCATATTTGCTTGCTGGCGTTACGTTACAAAAGCAGACTTTTTGCTGGAAATACCCATATGTTAGAATGGAGTTAGCAATTACAAGCAATATCGAATGCTGATTTTATAAGTGAAATTGCTGATTTAGGCTACCACAAACCCAGCAAAAATTTGGTAATGACTTGCAATTACTGACAAAACTTACTTTTCAATTACTACTTCATACCATATGAATTACATAGAAGTAGTTAAGGAATGGCTGGCATATAAGCTGATACATTAGAACTTGTTTATGAGTTGATTGACTAAATTTGTAATTAATTCAAAATAAAATGCATTTAAGGTTTTATTTATTCAAATCTAATATAAATTGATTTTAAATACATATTTGTTCTTACAAATTGTTTTTTTTTTATATGTTATAAATGAAGAAACCTTTGGATGTCGCAACATTATACACCTTTTGATATTCGAATGTTACTAGCTAAAACATATTTACTGCCAACGCTCTTGTACGGCTGTGAACTATTCGCTAACTGTGATACATTAAGTATGAAAAGGCTTAATGTAACGTACAATAATATTGCCAGATATGTTTTTGGCCGCAGTAGTCGAAGCTGAATCTCACAGTATTCTAGACAAATATGTAATGTACCATTTGATAGCCTGTTAGAGCTTCGAACATTATTATTTTTTCATAAGGTGATTTACACCAAACAGCCTGAATACCTATACAATATAATAATCTTCTCAAGGTCTGACAGAGAAAACAAAGTAAATACCTTTCGCATTAGAAAAGATATATCGAAAATACATTTTTTCTACACTGCTATCAATCTTTGGCGCCAACTTCCCCCTAATATTCATATCATTAGCAATGCAAAGCATTTCAAAATTGCAATATTTAATCGTTTAGGATAACAAAATTTATATAGCTTTTACATACATAATGTTTTAACTTTTATTTATTTGATGTGAGTAATATTATATGCTTTCTTCTTATTTAATTTAAAAATCATAATTTTTAATATCATTTAATATTTTTCAATTCTATCTAATTTAATTTTCTTTTATTTCTTAAAATTAGTATTAAGGTGATTTAAAATATAATATATGATATCGATCTTGTATCATAAACGATAGTATTGAATTGTACCTTTCCTTATAATATCGTTTTTCCATGAAAATACCATATCGTTTGTGCAATCATATTGTTCTCTGGCTTTTTGGGTATGAATATGTCCTTAATGCAGGGTAGTAAAATTTTGCATTATAAAGTAAATTAAATTAAAAACACATTTTGGTTAACAAATTCAGTTTTGTTGATACCAGTGTGAAGTACCATATTTGTTAGCGAATGTGCTCATGAATTATATAAGTCCCTATTTGTAAGCGAGGGTGGTAAGTACATGGCTCCAATGACATCACCGTGTTAAAATAATGAGTAAAAATGCCAATGTATAAGTAGTGAATAGTAGTTATTTTAGGTTTTTAACTCGTTACCTTGCAATGTAAGTTTTTGCAGAGAAGGGATGTGGTGATAAAAATTCCAGATTTCGAAGCAAAAACTTTATACTTGCGTAGTCTAGCACATTTAAAATGGGATAATCAGGAAAAATTAACCCCAAATAAAATGTACATTGCGATAAGAAATTGGTTTGCATTTGGTGCAATCAGAAGGAGGGAGGTTTTTGCTGCAATTGCTATACACAATAAAAATTGTCTCTTATCACAAAATTCATACCAAATTCATAGAATCAAACAAACAATTTGTTGATTTGGCTTCACTCATAAAATTATTACAGTAACTGATTGTCAGTTATTAAATTCATTTTCCGTATTGTAAAAATTTAACGAAAATTTTGTTATTTTACTAATCAATTTATTTTTTAACATTTATGTTTGTTATTCAAAAAACAATTCTGTTCTTCCGTACTAATATTGTTATGTAGTTTGAATTTTTGTCAGTTAGATTGTATCTTCTTAAAGCAACATATGATAAATTTTACGGAATATACTGTTAAATTAAAGAAAATTAAAGTAAAATGCATTTCTTTTAAATGAAATGTTAATGATCCGTTTTTTAAATAAATTTTTAGTTGTTTAAAATGAATTTTCAGTGGAATTTACCTGCATACATAATATTTTGAGTGTCCTTTTAACAAAATTATTATATTGATTACTAAAAATTGTGAATATTTTTTTTTTCAATAAATGATATTTTCAATTTTAATTAAAAAAATGATTAAAAAACTTGGCCCTTTTAGACAATGTGTTAATTGCTTTAATTAAATATAGCGCAGGTTATGGCAAGTCCCAACAACAATTCTACAAGTTTAAACTATTTTATTTTAAACGAAAAAATCAATTAATATTTTTTGTTATTTAATTTTGTGCCATCGTCACCGAACTTCGGAATTACGTTCAATGCTGAACTTTCATGGTCTTACCATATTTGTATTATTGCAGGAGAGGTACATGGAATGCTAAGAAACTTATGGGCTATTCAGTGTTCCACTCCATTTAATATGCGATTGTAATTAAAAAAATATAATTTGTAAGTCAAGACGTCATATGCTAAAAAATCCTCGTCTTGAGTAAGAAATTATTTTTTTTTTACATATTCCACTCGCATCCCACTAAGCGACCAAAAACTTCCTTAAAAAATTAAAAAAAATACCCTTTTCAAAAAAAAATACAAAAATAGTTTTAAATTAAAAAAAAAAAAAAATTAAAAATTTAATAAAAAACAAAAAAAAATTATTAAAGGACTTACGTGATTCAGATTAAATTTTTTAGATTATTTATATTTTTTTGTTTTTATTATTATTATTATTTTATATTAATTTAATTATTATTACAAATAAATAAAAAAATTTTATTTGTCAACATCTCTATAGAAAAAAATGATTTTATTCCTGTGATTAACATATTGTTGGCATTACAGTATCGAGGGAATGAAATGCTAGTTAGGTATGTTATATACCGTCGGAAAGGTTAATTTGTCTAGTTTATCAGCATAAGTTTTATCTTTAAGGTTTTAGAAACACTTACACACAAAAAGGAAAAAATTCAAAATAGTGCATATGCTAAAAATTGAAAAACCCTCGTCTTGAGTTAGAAATTATTTTTTTTTTACATATCCCACTCGCATCCCACTAAGCGACCAAAACTACCTAAAAGGAAAATACATAAGCTTTCTTTTGTGCAAAAAAAAAAAAAAAAAAAAAAAAAAAAATACCGTTTTAAAAAAAGAATAAAAAATAAGTTTTAAATTTGAAAAAAAAAATTTTAAAAAATTTAAAAAAAAAACAAAAAATTTTTTTTCGAAAGCTTGAAGAAATATCTGTCAATTTGTTTGGGACAAATTTTACTAACTACAATAGATAATAAGTTACATGGACGAGAAAGAACACCGGTTTGGCCAAAATGTCAAATTTTGACCCCCCTCTAACTCAGAAACTTTTTGACCGATCTTGTTGAAAATTTGTGTCTAAACTACTATCCAATACGACTAACCTTGGTGCAAATCGGAAGACTTCGATTTCAAAAGTTGGGTCACTTGACATTAAATCCCCCATATAAAAGAGCCCGAATATCTATTTAGTAGAATTACTTTTGCCAAATCTCCAAAAATATAGATATCTTATCTCTTCCAGATAATTTTTTAACTACAAAATTGATCTCTGGAACAAATTACCATCACGTTTTCAAACATTTTTTTTTTAAAAAGAAATTATTAAATTATTCTTAAAATCTTTAATATAACTTATATCTATATTTATTTAATTATTAATTGTTTATATTTTATTAATTTGAATATATGCACATATGTATAACATAATTTAATAATACAATGTTTATATGTTCAATAGCCATCAGTGTTATATTATAAGATTTTTATCTTGTTGTGATAGGTATTAAAATAAAGTTAAAGTTAAAATTTATGTAAAAACAACTTAAATGTTAATTAAATCAAAATTATATATTTAATTTTCTTTGACTAAAAGAATATTTGCTTCAATTATAACATTATTTAAATTTAAATACTTTTTAAACAATTTTTTAAATTGATATAAAACTACTGATAACTTTTTCTGTGTAACCTAGTCAGGAGAAACTAGATAAAGAACAATGTATACATTTCTAAAAAAAAAAAAGATTTTAACTATGACAATCCTTGCCCTAGTTCTGTTGTGCCAGAAGAAATTTTTAAAAATCTTCACATAATTCCCTTTATAGCCAATATACTCGTATTTCAAAACTTTTAAAGCGTGATCCATTTCGAGGTTCCCTTCTTTTTTAAAGAAAAAAACACAGAAAATTCAAATTTAATGGGGAATGTTTATTATCATTTGAAAGAACATTCTTTGGCATTTATTTTTTGAAGATTATGTCTATCAAATGTTGGCCGTTGCTACGTCGCAGATGGTCCATCCGTTGAGTCCAATTTTCGATGACTCGTTCGAGCATTTCGACTGGTAACTGCCGAATGACACGCGTGATGGTTTCCTCCGTAATCGAAGCGGGTTTGTCAGCATAAACTTTAGACTTTACATATACCCACAGGAAAAAGTCTAACGGTGTGATATCACACGATCGTGGTGCCCAATCGACCGGCCAAAGCGAAGTGTTCTCTCAATAAATCCATTGATTGATGCGATGTGTGGGAAGTGGCGACTTCTTGCTGAAACCAAATGTCGCCGAGATCAAGAGCTTCAATTTCAGGCATCAAATAGTCGGTTATCATGGCACGATAACGGTCGCCATTGACGGTTATGTTCGCACCGCTATCATTTTTAAAGAAATATGGACTGATGATTCCACCGGCCCACAAACCACACCAAACCGTTGTTTTTTCTGGATGAAGTGGCAGTTCTTGAATCTCGTCAGGTTGCTCTTCGTCCCAAATGCGGCAATTTTGTTTGTTTACAATCCCATTGAGCCAGAAATGGGCCTCATTGCTGAACAAAATTTGCCTCGATAACGTCAGATCTTCTTGGAACTTTTTAAAAGCCCATAGAGCGAAGCGATGTCGCATGGGAAGGTCGAGCGGCTTCAGTTGTTGCACAAGCTGTATTTTGTACGCTTTTAATTTAAGATCTCGACGTAAAGTGCGCCAGGTCGCTCCATACGTCAGTCCGAGTTGCTACGAACGGCGCCGAATCGACTCTCTACGGTCTTCATGGACACTCTCAGTTACGGCCGCTATATTTTCTTCACAGCGTGCTGGACGTGGTCTATTCGGTCGAATATTATCCATTAATGAATGCTGGGTCTCAAAATGGGTGATGGTGTTGCGAATAGTACGCTCAGTAGGCCGATTATGTTGACCATAAGTTGAGCAAAGTGCACGAAACACATTCATCACAGAACGTGAATTTTCGTTATAAAGTTGAACGATTTGTAAACCTTGTTCAGGCGTAAGTCTTTCCATTATGAAATGCCAAACAATACTAAACAAAAATAACATGACAGCATGACACGACTCACACGTGATCTGTCAAAAAAAGGGTATTGAAAAAAGTATCTCTACTTGAATCACCCATTAAATATTTTTAACCACATGGTTAATTTTAAATTAATATAATATTAAAAATCATAATTTTCATCATAGCATAATTGGCTTCTATCATATTATCCAAAAATATAATATAGTATTTCTCTGCGTGTACGAAGTATTGAAAGTTGATAAATTCGATCAATTATATCCCATACAAATATCCGCCAAGTTTAGCAGAGATGTCGTATGCATAACTTGAAGAGTAATATAGATTCAAATGTACGTTCAGCCTTCTTATCGACAAATAAAAATCTTGGGATTTAGATTCCCAATATTTTAGAAAATTCAAACAGTATGCAGTTGTTCAGATATACCCATAAAATATACAAAGCCTTTACACCGAGCAAAAGGGTGTATACATGCGTTTTTTTTTTTTTTTTTTTTGTACTGCTTTGATTACTTTGGAATTTTTAAATATTCTTTTGACTTTTAATAAGACTGACTCGTGTATCCCTTTCCTATGCAAAATAAAACTTTACAAAAAACAAACCTTCCTAGCTTTTTTTCTATAAATGTTATTGTTGTTTTTATTTTTCACAGAGAACGCTTTTTTAAAAGTAATTATTATGAGAGATGAATATGAACAATCAGCGGCAGCAATAGACAGCAGTGCAGGCATACACTCATCAGCGTTATGCAGGCTGCCATTCCAGCATTTAAGACAGCCAGCTAGTTAGTCAGTGGAAACAGTTTGCCAACAGCATCAGCATCATCATCATCATCACCGACCTTAACAACGTCGTCAGCCCATTTGAAAATAAATAAAAGGGGTCGTCCTTTATGTCATTTGTTTTTTCTTTGCTACTTGATTATTTCTTTTCATTCCTTTTGCTTTTTTTGGGGTTGACTAACTCGACTCACTGTCTAGCTGTTATTTTTTCCTTATACGCCTGTTGTTGTTATTCTATAGGCCTAACAGCTGTTGGATTTTCGTTTTTATATTGTTTTCATCTCTTGATATTTGTTATTTTAGTAAGTGAAACACAATAATATGCAACATGGCTATTAGCTTTCACTTTGATACCTTTTGGTAGTTAGTTTTGTATTGCATGCCCCTTTGTCTTGTATTATTTATCCCTTTACTTTTTTTGAATTATTTTTGGGTGCCATTATGTACGCATTTACTCATTGCACCAGCAAACAATGATCATCATGGGCATTCTACACACCTCATCTCTTCACGTCAAGCAATCAAGAAATGCAATTCAAAGGCTTCATTGGTTGCACGTTCTCTCCATAATGTTTCATGTTTACATGTGCAATAATTATAAATTTTGTGTGTTTGTTGGTTTATTTTTTTGTTTCGATTTTAAACATTTGTGAGTTGTTGTTATTGCTGCTGCTGCATCATATAATGTTTAATTGTTAAATAAATCAATGTCACAAATATCCCGTATATCATTATGAAAGATGATTTAGTTGAAGGGGGCTCAAATACTTTGAGTCTACGAGTTCATCATCAAAACGCTTAAAACAATAGGGCGAAAAAAGTGGTTAGTAGTCCTGTGGAGGATTTAATTGCCAGTGAAGTATGTTTGTATTGTTTTAGAAAATAATAATAAAAAATATAATATATGAACAAATATTTAACGATGCAGAAAAAAAAGAATAGAAACGAATTGAGCATAAGTTTTAATGACTTTGTGAAATGATTAGCAATATGCATACATTTTTTTTTTATTCAGGCACTTCATTTAGCTGGAGTTTAAAAAGTGAGATACTTACCTATAAGTTAGGCCCTTTAGTTAAAGCAGGTTTGTATCGAATATGGAAAGAATACTCTTAAAGTTTTATTAAATGCTGATTGATTTTCTGAAACGTGTCTTATATAGAACCTTAAATCAATTGGATTTACTGAAACAGAGGCTGTCATCACAATTGTTGTAACAAATAACACAACAAACATAAATTTTAACAGATATTCGCATGGACAATATAATGTTTTGCTTTTTAGTTTAAAGCAATTAGAAAAAGTTCGGACCACTTCTACTCCAATTTTTAAATTTTCCAAAGAATGGAACATGCAAGAAAATAAAAAATTGTTGTGTTTGCTTAAACCAAGTGGACATTAAATATGGATACAATGTCCGCCATTCTTCCAAAAATGCGTGACAAACTTAAATTTTAGTATGGAAGCATAATAGAAGCTGCAAACTCCAATGCAGATTGTAGTTTTTGACCATAGATTTAATCTTGATGCCAGATTTTAGCAGGTTGTTATTAAAGTGAATGGTAAGCTGGTATTTATTATGCACCAGTTGTGCTATTGTTTTAAATTGTCTCAATTGCTGAGAACGTCGAAGGAATTGATAAACTTGGAACATCCTGAGCACCACGGATAAGGGCTGCAATGTTTTCAATTGAATGAACAGGTCCAACACACGCTCCTGTTGTCACATTATGTAGCAAGCAAGTCGACTGAAATATTTAGACCTTATTTCTAATAATGGTCATAGAAGGACTATTATTTTCAACGAAAATACCACGAATATTACGAAAGTGCGGAAGCCTTTATATACCCACCATTTTGCTAGTACATTTTTTATACCCTTAACCACCACCAGTGATGAATGAGGGTATAGTAAGTTTGTCATTCTAATGGCCCTATGATCATTATAGGAGCCACGGGAATTGATATATATAAGTTTGTCATTCCGTGTGAAACTTTTTTATTATACATCTACGACTCCATATCATTCTGACTGCTTGAATAATTCTAAGTCGAGCCATGTCCGTCTATCTGTCCGTCTGTTGAAAACGAGCTCACTTTCGAAAGACTCAAAAGAAAAGAACAAGTTTGGTTTCAAATTGACTGTAGTTGCCCTAAGCACTTTGGGATTGAAATCCAAGAAAATCAGTTCAGTAGGATCAGAGCTATGAATCAAAATGTCAAACCACGACCCTAAAAAATTGGTGAATAATGCACGGAATGATATAACATTGTGCACAGATTCGTTTAAATGACTGGAAATCGTAGCCTTAAGTTTCATGAAGATCGGTTTATAATTTACCTTGGGCCTCATATTTATATATCACCCAGCTCTCGGAAAACAGCTTAGTACGCCTTCAACGGTAATAAATAATGCAATCATAATACATTTTAGTATGTAAGAGTTTTTTAATACTAGAAATCACACTGAAAAATTTCTGAAGATCGGTCCAGAATCTAACCTAGGCCCCATATAAACGAAACTCCCGAAAAAAAGGTTGTACGCCTAAAACCGTAATTAATAATACTATTGCCATAAAATTTTGAACATCACAGTTTTATAGGCCAAGAAATAACTCTGCCAAATTTCCTAAAAATATATCCATAAATATCCCCAGGCCCACTATAAACCCTGCTCCTGAAAAACAGCTAAGTACCCCGAAAACCGTAGTAAATAATGCCATCATAATAAAACTAAGTACGTCACAGTTTTATAGAACTGGCAGTCACACTGGTAAATTTCGTGAAGATCGGTCCATAATTTACCGTAGGCTTCATATAACCCTTCTCTCGGAAAACAGTTAAGTACGCCTAAAATTGTAATAAATAATACAATTGTAATAAAATTTGGTACTTCACAAAGAACAGGAAATTACACTGCCAAATTTCGTAAAGATCAGTCCATAAATAACTATAGGCCCATATAAACCCTTCTCTCATATAAACAGTTTATGACGCCTAGAAACCTTAAAAAATAACGCTATCATAATAAAACATAATACTTCACAGTTTTATAAGCAAGAAATCACACTGTCAACGTTCATGAAGATCGGTTGATAATTAGCCCTAGGCCACGTTTAAACCCTTCTCTCTGAAAGCATTTTAGTACGCCTAAAACCGTAATAAATAATGAACTTATAATAAAAAAAGATAAAATAACATTTAATTAATTCTTCACAGTTTTATATGATTAGAAATCATGCTAATAAACTTCGTGATGGTCGGTCTATAAGTTACCATACACGCAGAGAAAAAACATGATTTTTAAACATGGTCAACTCAAACAAAACTATTTTTACACAAAATTGCTAAACATATTATGTTTCATTTTACTATATTTTTATCACCGACAACTATATTATTGTTAAATTAGTCGTCCATCAAAAAGCCACAACCATATTATGGTTGTCTTTAAACATGTTTTGGTTAAATATGACAATAATTTGTTTTTAAATTTTCCTCTTTTCCAAGAGCAATATGCTATGGTTGAAAACCAACCATGCTATTATAAGTGCTAAGCATATTTTAGTTATTATTAACCAAAACATGTTTGGAGGCAACCATAATATGGTTGTGGCTTTTTGATGGAGGACAAATTTAACCATAATATGTTTGTCGGCGACAAAAGTATGAATTAATTAAACATAATATCCTTAACATTTTTCTTTTAAAATAGTTTTGTTGGAGGTGACCATATATAAACATGTTTTTCTCTGGTGTAGGCTCCATATAAAGCCACTCTAGAAAATTAACTAAATACGCCTAAAACCGTAGCAGGTATAGATATTGCGGTAACATTTGTTCCAACTTTGCTTGATATGGCCATAACAAATTTCATGAAATTTTGTGATATATGATCCATACACAGAAAAAATTATTAAATTTCTCCTATCACCAAATTTGTTCTAAATTCATAATATCAAGCAAACAAGTTGCTGATTTTGCACCTATTACCAAAATGATTATATTGATTATTAAAAATTTTAAAAAATATTTTCAATAAATGATATTTTTAATTTTAATTAAAAAAGGGGTCAATAAACTTTGAAATTTTAAACAATGTGTTAATTTATTTAAATAAATATTGACAATTCCCAACAACAATTCTATAACGAAAAAAGTCAATTAAGATTTTTTGTTATTTAATTAAAATTTTAATTGAAAATTTATTTCAAAACAACTAAAATGTTAATTAAATCAAAATTTAATTTTTAAATCTTTTCAGCTAAAAAAATGATTGATTCAATTATCACATTAATTAAATTAAAATACTTTTTAAACCATTTTTTTAATTGATTAAACACTTTTTTCTGTGTAATTTACCTTAGATCCCATATAAGGCAGCCTTCTGAAATTCACTGTAAACGATTAAACTAATTTCACTGCTGTATTGGAATTTATTCTGATTTATGTTTTTTAACACCAGAAATCACTCTACAGAATTTTGGGATGATTGATCCATAATTTGCCATGGGTCCAATATAAATTCCTCTCCTGAAAATCATTGAAGTTCGGCTGAAACTGCTAAGAATCATATTTTACTCAAGCTAGTAAAAATTTCTAAAAAGAAAAGCATAAATCTTTCCCGTTAACATTTTAATATAGATCTAAAGCGCAAACGTCCGTTTTTATATAGATTAAATAATAATATATATAAATCACATAGAGCCCACTCCTGAAATATTCGAAATGTGAGTGGAGGGTACCAAATATTCGGTACTCTAACTTGCATTTAACTAATAAAATCCAAATAAAAAATAAATAATGCATTTTCATTTATTAAATTACTTAATTTATAAAAAATCTTTATTAATATTTAAAAAAAATATTAACCAAATTAACCGATTTAACCAAAACCTCGGTTAATTAATCAAGCGATTAATCGATTAAAGTAAAAGCCCGATTAAATGAATACACTACTGGTTAAGGATACCTACTGGGCTATTCAACGCGCACTATGTATGAGATACATCAATTTATATTAAGAAATTAAGCTACCAAACCATGCAGATTCTGCTTAATGAACATTGAGACATCTAAACATCTACTCTGTTTTTATCCCGCTTAAGGGACTCATAGACAGAAATTTCTCGGGGAATCCATTGTGGACCCATCCGAATCTTAAACTTTCTCATCCAGCCTTCACAGTGAGTTTCGATCTGTCATGGTGAATATCATAGTTGCCAAAAGATCCAATGAGTCACAGTGCTTAATACCACTTATATCATTCCATATTAGACTGTAACTTTTCTTAACTTTACAAATTTGTATTTAATAAATTAATACAATATTAACCAATCTAAATTGTATTCTCCCATACAGAGGATTTCCAATGTTAAAAAAGTCCCCTGCAAGCTATTAAATCATTATTTGAATAATTTGATCCTTGTTTTTCTTAATACAACAAAACATAAATTATATGAGAGAGTCATATTTTTTAAATTACATGAGTTTTAACCTTTTGAACCATATTTAAGATGCAATCGTTTAAATGGAAAAAATATCCTTTTTTACAAAAACATGTGTAGATACAAATGTGTATATTATTTTTTGAAATACACGTTCTGTTATGTTAAAGAATGTCTTCATAATACAAAAAGAAAATAAATATTTTTTAATTGATAACTGATACTAATGTTTATATAATTGTGCTAGATTTTTTTTCTTTTTTTTTTTAAGTCACAAACATTCTAAATTTTTCACTCATATTACACATTTACGACTAAATAAAAGTAATGTATTTGTATTCATTTGAATTCTGTTACTTTCGATATAATAACTTTTCTCTTTAAAGTATTTTTTAGCTTATCACAACTATATTATCTATTTATTGTTTTTTGGTTTTTTATTTTCTTTTAATAAACAGAAATATATTCCATTGTTTTTAATACGATCCGAAAGAATTTTTAAGCCAACTAAAAAAAATTAAATTCCCATAAAATGATTTCAAATTACTGGTTGAGCATTTTAAACATAAATATTAGAAAATTAAAAATTCATATGAAAATAATCTATCCAGGGGGAATAATTTATTGAAACTATGGAAAACTATAAGAATCTTGATCTTGAAATAAAAGTTAAAATTTTTTTTTAATGAAGTTTTTGTAAGAAAGTAAAGCCATAAAAAATTTTATGGCTTTTAAATTGTTTTAGATATTAAAATAAAAAATCTTTTAAATGGTACTAGAAAAATCTTTTAACCCTAAAATATTAAACTTATTTTTATGACGTAAACGTCATACTTCGTCTAATCGACGACGGAGATATTCACAAGAGCAAAAAGGATGAAATACGTACAAAATGTTATTGAAATTTCGCTCGTTCAATAATTTGGTATTGATATTAATGAAAAAATAAATAAATACTTACGAGTATTAAAAGATTTTATTTGTTGTGCTTAATTCCCTATTTTTATGCTTGATAAAACAACTGAAAATTTATTGTAGGAGGATAAGCTGTTTCTATGCGCATTTCACTGGTTGCTTAGGCCAGATCATCAGGAAACGCTTTCCAAAAAAAATTTTAGGAAGGCCAAAAATATCAGCAAATAAGACTACAGAGAGAATGAGAATTACAAACACTCAAAAAAATTTATTTGTAACGATATCAAAGCTTAAACAAAATTCCAACAATACTTGTGTTTATCTTTTCTTAGAGAATTAAGCATAACAAATAAAATCTTTTAATACAAACAACTTTTCTAATAAATAAATAAATAGTCTTATTTTAATATTATTTAAATTAAACCGAAGCTTTCAGAGTACAACTTTGTTTGGATTTTTTTTTTCAAAACACAACAAAAAACATTTCTGAAAATAGTTAATGAATAAAATTTTTGAATTGAATATTGAATAAAAAAGGATAAGGTTTTCAGAAGGTTTAGTCTTAAATTTGTGCAAGAGGCACAAACTTCTATTTTGTGCTCCGCACATAGGCTTTTTTGCATTTTAAGCACACAAATTTTGTCCTTATCGGTCGAAACTGCTCTATTGTCTATACTGAAAAAATACACTGGCAATTTACAGTAAAGGTTACATAAACTTTATACTTCATTCTTTCGACAACGCATATTTAAAGAAAATTCAATTTATTTAATGCGAAGACAGCACTAAATGCGCACACATCAATACTATATCATTGGCTGCCGCTTTACGAAAAATTAGCTTTAAAAGAACAAAAATACAGAATAAAAAATACGAAATAGAAACATGCGTGTTCCGTTCAACGAATTATGACGTTCTAGGGTTAACTATAACTAGAAAAATCTATAAAACTTTCATCATTTCAATATCCCTTAAACATATTTTGCAAATCCCTTAAGATTCTTGTTTTCCTATTTTCCCACGTTGAAAACTTTACTTTATCCATAAAAGGTCATTGCTTAATATCTTATAATCGCTACAATTATCATTTATTTTATTTTGTATTTTTTGCACAAAATCCATATGGGTATTTTAATTTTTGTGTTTAGCTACTTATGGGACACATTCATCCTTCTTCCACTATTTGCTGAATCTTTATGAGAGATGATTTTGCGGCAACACCTACCAGCAAAAACAAAACACACATATTTAGTTGTTATTTGTAAAGATTACATAAAAGTTAATGTTCAATAAATAAGTACTGTGTATGTAAGTATGTATATAGAATTTATATTATAGATGTATTTAACAGAAACATAAAATGAATTTGTTCTAGATCAGTAAGCGTGTATGGTTTTTGACTCACGATCCGTCACGAACACAAGGGAGAGAAGTGTAAAAACGATCCCAAGGAAATTTTATATTTCCATAATCACGCACTAAAAGAGTTTTTTTTTCACGGACGTCTACTCACGATTAATTTCCAAAGTCTTACAATCACGCACACTCACGAAATATTTGTTTTGTAACAGTACTTTTTAATTTAATTTTTATTAATGTTTTTAACTAAAAAAATCCATAAATTTGGTAACTACATTATTATTTATTGCTAAGCCAGATCGTGGGCGCAAAGTGCCAAGGTAACTACGTAGTTATAAGTTATATTCTTATTGCTTCGACGTTTTTCTATTAAATAGGGAAAATAGGTGTTTGCCTGCGATTATTTATAAAATTTAGTTCAGATGGCATAGCTCAGATTGAAAATATATATTAAATAAAAATAAATAGATTAACGGAAAGGGAAATTAAACTAGGTTTTAGGTTTTGCATATGTTTTAAAAAATTTGTTGGGTTTTCCCTTTTTATACCCTCCACCACTACTAGTGGTGAATGAGGGTATACTAAGTTTGTCATTCCGTGTGAAATTTTTTATTATACATCTAAGACCCCATAAAGTGTATATATTCTGGCTCCTTGAGTAATTCTAAGACGATTTAGCCATGGCCGTCTGTTTGTCCATTTGTTTGTCTGTCTGCCTGTCCGTCTGTTGAAAACTCGCTCACTTTCGAAAAACGCAAAAAAAAAAGAACAAACTTGGTCTCACATTGCTTGTAGTTATATTAAGCAGTTTGGGATTGAAATCCAGCGACATCGGTTCAGTAGCATCATAACTATGAATCAAAATGTGGAACCACCACCGCACAAAAACTAACAGATATCGTGGAATAATCAACGTAATGATATTAAATTTTACACAAATTCGTTTTATACAACTCCAAAACATACAACTTAATTTCATAAAGATCGGTCTATTGCTGACCGTAGGCCTTATATAAAACCTACTCGCGGAAAACAGTCTAGTACGTCTAAAACCGTAATAACTAGCGCTATCATATTAAAATTTTTAACGTCACAGTTTAATAGGAACAGAAATCACACTGTAAAATTTCGTGACGATCGGTCCATAATTTACTCTAGGCCCCATATAAACCCTACTCTAGAAAAACAGTTTATTACGCATAAAACCATAAAGCCCATTTTGGGAATATGATTAAATATGCCAAAATCCGTAACAGATATAGATATTGCGGTAAAATTTCTTCCAACTTAGATTTATATGGTTGGAAAAAATATCATGCAATTTTGTGATATACGGTCCATAATTTACCTTCACTGTTAACGCTAAAACTAATAATACTGCTGTATTGAAATTTATTCAAATATATTTTTTGTTAT
The DNA here is from genome assembly GCA_943735925.1 of Pollenia amentaria. Lineage (NCBI taxonomy): Eukaryota > Metazoa > Arthropoda > Insecta > Diptera > Polleniidae > Pollenia > Pollenia amentaria. The sequence continues at coordinate 175,272,753 of OX031007.1, read as the reverse complement.
ACCAGAAATCAGCCTTCAGAATTTTGGGATGATTGGTCCATAATTTACCATAGGACCAATACAAATTACCCTCCTAAAAATCATTTTAGTTCGGCTAAATATATTTCGAATCATGATATTTTACTCAAGCCAGTTCAAAGTTCTAAAAAGAAACGCATAAAACTTGCCAATTGTCGGTCAATAATTTAATATAGGTCTAAACTGCAACCAATTTTAATGCTGACGTTCGTTTTTGTGAAGCTTAATTAACAATATATATGTATTTATCATATAGAGCCCACTCCTGTCGGTGGAGGGTATCAAACCTGTTTTATTTTAAGTTTATTAACTTAAATTTTAAATTTATTTTTCCATCTTTAATTTTTCTATTTTATATATAATTTTATATTATTTTGAAAAAAAATTCCTGAAATATTGATAATTAAAATTAATTGAATTGATTTTTTTTAAAAAAAGTTAGGTCACATTTTAATTTTTTTTTTAGGTTATTTCAAATTATTTCAGCTTAAAAAATATATGAAAATATAATATTTATATAGTTATATAAAAACAGTTTTTTAATTTTTATGTATTTAATAGTTTCTTAAGAATGTCTTTGTGATTAAGTCAGGCGCAAGTAAATTTTATATTGAATTCACGCACATTTTCTCATGCAAAATTAATATTACAAAAAAAAATAAAATCCCAATCACGAGTGATTTACACGTTTGAAAAACTTAAGTCACGTGCAGATCTCTAATTTACACACACACACACATATTTCATTTGAATAGAAGTGTTTACTTGTAACCTAAAATATTTTATAGACATACGTCTATTGTTGTGGTTTAATGACAAATGTAAATCCGACTACTTTACAATATTTGAGGACAATTGCAGCACTATTTGGTATTCAAGATATCCAATATAGCGCCTTTCACACTATTCTACAAGTCATAAGTTTTTGCTCTTTTGGTCTGATTCTCAACAAAATTAAAAAGAATATTTTTCATCACATTATATACTTTAATATACTACGGAGCATATAACCAAAAACCAAATCGACCATTTTGCAATAAGCCGAATTTAGAGAGGGTCACCGCAGGAAGTGAGGAATACGAAAGGGGCCGATGTTAGGATGATAGCTGAAGTCTGTAGATCGTAAACCAGCCATCAGCAGAAGAAGATTTTACCTTCAAAAACTAAATAACCTTGAGGTGTCTGTTCAGTTTTCCAACACTTCGAGGAACAGAAAAGTTCTCCTATCAATTCTCCCCAACAAAATATTAATTTATATTAGAAAGCATTCACTGAAACAGCTGAAACTGAAGTTCTATATGTTAAAAAACTGAAAAGCCCTGGATATCGAAGAAGTTGCCATGTCATAATAGAATCCAGAAAGCAAGCTAAAACCAATAGTTTGTTAATAGCAGTTATTCCTTTTTTCATAAAAGTCAGATAATAACAGTTATTTTCTGATTTTTATTTTTTTGAACAACGATAACAGTTTTGATCAAAAATAACAGTTATTTCATGTTTTATATTTTTTTTGAACAATAATAACAGTTATTTTTATTTATTTGATCAAATATAGATTTAAATTCAACTCAATAATTATTTTTGCTCGAAAAAATAAAACTCAAAAAATAATTGTTAATTACGTTCAACAAAATATAAATAAAAAAAAACTGTTATTTTTGTTCAAATAAATAAAAATCTAATATTACTGTTATTTTAGATCGAAAAAATAAGAATCAAAAATAACTGCTATTTTTGTTCAAAAAAATAAAAATCAAAAAATAACTGTTACTTTTGTCAAAAAAAAAAAAAAATCAAAAAATAACTGTAAGATTTGATCGAAAAAATAAAAATCAAAATTTTAAAAATCATTATATATTACCATAAAAAAGTTCATAAGGATCAATATGGTATACTAGAATCACTTTGCCGGCATTTACTTTAATATGCTTTTTTTGTTTTAAAATTTCAAAATAGCTGTTATTTTCGGTCCCTGAAAACCAGAGTAAATGAAGCTTAAACCGCTTAATTAAAACAAAATGAACAACCTAAATATCAAGAGAAAAAATGGAAATTTTAAAAAAGTGCTATTTAAGATAAGCGTAAGTGCCCTGATTATTATACCAGAGATGCTAAATAGCCAGTGAACGAGTCGACTAAAAGGCCTATACCGTATAAAACGTCTAAGGACTGAGAAGGGTGAATTTATCTATGCCAAAAATCAAGAGCTAGAATTGTGGGAGAATTATTATGCTCAATTGTTGTCAGTTAACCCGATAGAATCTACAACAATACGTGATTGCGATCCAATGCATCACATAAATAACGTAAGCAACGATATAAACATTGCAACACCGTCATCCAGATAAATGATAGCTGCATTTAAACGTCTGAAGCTCGGTAAATCAGCCGACCCTGATGGTATAACTTTTGAGATTCTGAAAACAGACATCACAATATTCACAAGAATGAAGATCTGATGTTTATGGTAGAGAAAGATAGAAAAATACTTTAAGACAGTCCCAACTGCGGTAACAGTGTTTTATGCCTAATACATCACAATTTATTATAACCAACTTTAATTATAAGTTTAAAGGAAATGTCACTTTTAGTGTTTCATTATTGGCGATATGACTCGGACAAACTCTTTAACGCTAAAACAAAAAAAAAAAAAAAAGATTTGATATCTTAAGACCTTAAAGTAAATTTGAGCTTTTTGCACCCAAATTTATATATTTAAACCACATATAGAAAAACCATGTTTAATTTTTAATTAAAAACGCAATTAACAATAATTTATGTCATGTCATAGAACTGAATACGAAAAATGATTAGTTCAGCCTTTCATATTAAATAGTAAAAAAATCTAAAATTACATACAATAGAAATTTGTTTAACAATAGTTAAAAAACACAAACTGTAACAAAAACGTTTGTAAAAAATTCCTACAAATGCATGAAGGCGAATAGAAATTGTAACAACCCACTTCCGCTGTGTTTACAGCAGGCTAATCATCATTTATGGAATTTTTTCCTTGCTCAAGTTAGCAACCCCTCCCAATATTTTTTTTTTGTTTTTGTTTTATGATAAGAACAAAAGAACTTAAATGACTCAAAAAAAAACTATAGAAATTGCAAAACTCATAAAGTAGTTTTTGTTAGGAGTTTCTGCACTGAGAGAAAGGTATGATGTAAATTAGTTAAAAAAAGGGATATTGGAGAGAAAGTGCCCGCATTCGTATATGATGATTTTCTTTATAGTGACAAGACTACACGCAGAAAAAACCTATTATGGTCCCAGCAATGGCCACAAACTATGGTTTTTTACATTGTTATTGTCACGATTAATTACTTTACTGAAAGCGCTCCACGCCCCCGTTTTTCTATTGGACTAAGCAGATTTTGAAAGTCTACTTATCATCAAAAAGTAATTAAAAATGTTTAAGGCCACCACAAAAATATTTGGAAACTCCAATAAGGCAACTCTGAAAAAACTCTGGTTGTCGCATAAGTTTTTAAGGCTTACATCATTGTCTTGTGGCAGCCCCTGAAAGTTGTGAATTACTCTATATTATTTTTTGTATGAATTTGTAGTACAATAGAGCAACAGTAAATGAAATTATATCAAAACTTAAGATATGTCATCGTAATTATCGAACCCGTAGACAACTGGTATGTGTGTAATCGAAACTTCCCCAAGTGATAGGCAGGTGGATTTATCAATATGAATTTCTGTAGGAAATTATAAAATATTTTTGACTTTGATTTTGCTTTCAATGTAATTTATGGCGTAGCGTTGCGTTTTATACAATTAGCGCCTACATGTATTTTTGCGTTAATGGACTTTATGTTTGGTGGAATCAGAGCTTGTGTTGTGTAATGAGGTACTATATCGAGGCATTAATTGCAAAAACAGCTTAAGCGACACAATTTTAAATTTTCGATTTGGCAACACTTGCATTATTTCCTTAAATTTCATGGTCACAAAAGGTACTGTAACGATTTTATGCCAAAAACAATTTTAGTTTAAGCGCCAATTTCCATACAAAATTTTTATGAAATATAATAAAAAAAAACATTCTCCTGTGAAATTTTGTTTGTGTCGCTTGAGCTTTTTTCGCGGTAATGACTCGACTGTCTTTTAGGAAGAGCTGTTCCAGCAATAACTAATCCGTTTAAACAAAAAAAAAAAGCTACAGCTATTTGCCACCATAATAATGCTTGTTCTTTTATTGCGGTGCTATTATATATGTATAAAAAAGAGCTGATGTTTACCACACTCGCATTAAAGCCCACAGAAAAAAGTGTTTTATCAATTAAAAAAAAGGCGTAAAAAGTATTTAAATTTAAATAATATGATAATTGAATCAATTATTTTTTTATTTGAAAGAAAATTAAAAATTTTATATTGATCTAATTAACAGTTTAGTTGTTTTGAAATAAATTTTCAATTAAAATTTTAATTAAATAACAAAAAATCTTAATTGACTTTTTTCGTTTAAAATAAAATAATTTAAACATGTAGAATTGTTGTTGGGAATTGTCAATATTTATTTAAATAAATTAACACATTGTTTGAAATGGCAAAGTTTTTTGATCAATTTTTTAATTAAAATTAAAAATATCATTTATTGAAAATATTTTTTCAAAATTTTTAGTAATCAATATAATCATTTTGGTAATAGGTGCAAAATTAACAACTTGTTTGCTTGATGTTATGAATTTGGAATAAATTTGGTGATTGGAGAAATTTAATAATTTTTTCTGTGCTCAGAAAATATTATTAAGAATTATAACTCGTTTCAGCCAAAAGTATCAAAATTGGCTTGATAACTGGTAAGTCTTACAACAAAAGAGACGATTTAGTGCAATTGATCCATCAGATATATCAATCATTTTCATAATAACATCTATTTTCATAGCACCATTTACATATCTAAATAATTGCTATTTAGTAAAATTTTAAATAATATCTCGTCTCACACATATTATAAACAGCTTCCCCACACTCTTTCTATATATATACTTACTTTTTCCTCGGAGTGTATTTTTAAAACTCGTGCCATTGCGTACGTGTATGATTAAAGTTTTTTAAGGATTTTTTTTTTTTTTGTTTCCTTTAATATTTGTTTAACCGATCACTTCACATTGTGTGTAGCTGTGTGCATTTGGTTGATGCAGCAAAACAAAAATCGTTTGTAATCCCTGTTGTAAATTTCCTGCTGATCCTTTAACGTTGATCCTTGACACACTATTAAATCATGTTTTTATTTATGTTGTCACAAGAGATTTGCGTTTTTCTTTTAATGTTGATGTTGCTGTTATTTTATAACTCTCATGCATTTAGTTTGATGCCTCAGTGTCCTTTTGTGGAGAAAAAGTAAAGAATAGTTAGCGAGATGAAGGTAAATATTTTTATAGGGTTCATAAATGTTACAAAAAATGTAAATAAGTTTTAAAAAAAACCAACAAACAGCATGTGCCACAAATCGTTGTATACATTTGCAAAAAAAAAGGGTCATGACAGTATCAGTTTATTAAAGGTTTATTAATGTTACATTGCTCTTAATTGTTAAATGTATCTAAAATAATTTTTTTTTTTTTTTCCTTTAAAAGAAAAACCTTTAACAAAATATCAATTAATATAATCTTTTGGATATTTCATTAACAATTTTTTATAAGTAATTTTTTCTCACCATCCTCTTATCCCTCAAATTGTTATCTAAATTGTTCTTTTGCATGCTGTTGTAACAAAATCGAAAAAAGAAACATCAATAATCCCTTATAATACTCAAAACAATAATTTCTCATATTTGCTTTGTCTTACATGCGATCTGGTATTAGATTTCCTCTATTACATCAGCAACATCCCCCATGGAAAATAAAGAAAGAAATACAACAAAGATCATTAAACTATTTCCATTTATTTGTTAGCTTGAATTTTCCCAATAAACAATTGTTTGGACATATGCAAATTGTAGATTTCCAAAAACCGATCATTTATTTTAATTGCCGCTACTTATCCGTTATGGTCATGGTCTGTCCACATTGATTGAGTATGTGGCATGGTTTTTATTTCAAATATGGCTGCATGCAAATGTGATCAATAATGTATTTTTTTTTAACATAAAATCAATAGTTTTTCGTAGGCAGCTGAATGTGTGTTTTTATGTTAAATGGTATGTAAATAAATAAATTTACCATAAAATACATTTTACTGTGCATATGTGGTTTTTGCAAAATCAAATATTTCATAGAAAGTATAGCAATTTTATTATGTGCCAAAAGAATTAGTGACCTAGAAAATTAAAAAAAAAATATTTGTTAGGTTAAAAGAAATTTGGATTAGTTTACCAACTTTTTTGAAGTTTATTGAAACACATCAGAAATGCTTTTGCCAGAAAAAGCCTTAAATAGTAAATTGTAATTAAACACGTAAGAAAATATAGTTGGTCAATCCATATTTCATATAATACACAGTATTTAGAGACAATTTTTCGAAAGTGTACCCGCCAAAACAAAATTATGTTATTAGGATAAGATTTATGCTTAGGTTTTTTCGCCGAACATTATTGAGGTATTTTCATTTATATGAGATTTATTGTGCTTAAGTAATTTTAGGGAAAATAATAAATGATCAATTCGGAACCTATCAACACATGTTTTCGACATTTTTTTAAAACTTGTGCACTATGGTTTTTAAAACGTCCTTCTTTTTATAAAAACAATTTCTAAACTAACAATTTTTGGATTAACTGCTCAGCATTTACTTTGCGTGTCCTTCTTCGCGGAGAAATAATAATCTTTTTGGGACACTTGCTAGGTTTCGAAGAAATAGTTAATGGCTATAAGACTATTGCTCTAAGCAGTTAAAATATGGAGATCGCCAGGATGAATCTAAAGAATGATATAGCGGTTTGAGTCAGGCACTGTATTTAAAAGGTATTTTCTAGGGTTTAAAGTCATAACTAGAAAAATATAAAATTCCTGCTTTATATGTTGTCAAATACAAAATAAGGAAAGATTACTACAAGCTCTCTAGGACTGTTTAATTGGGTAGGACATTTTTAATTAGTTTCGATTGGAACACAGAAAAAATTATTAAATTTCTCCAATCACCAAATTTTTTTCAAATTTATAATATCAAGCAACATATTGTTGATTTTGCACCTATTACTAAAATGATTATATTGATTCCTAAAAAATTGTAAAATTGCAAATATTTTTTTTCAATAAATGATATTTTTAATTTTAATTAAAAAAGTGATCAAAAAACTTTGCCATTTCAAACAATGTGCTAATTTATTTTAATAAATATTGACAATTCCCAACAACAATTCTACATGTTTAAATTATTTTATTTTAAACGAAAAAAGTCAATTAAGATTTTTTGTTATTTAATTAAAATTTTAATTGAAAATTTATTTCAAAACAAGTAAAATGTTAATTAAATCAAAATTAAATTTTTAATTTTCTTTCAATTAAAAAAATAATTGATTCAATTATCACATTAATTAAATTAAAATACTTTTTAAGCCATTTTTTAATTGATAAAACACTTTTTTCTGTGAATATTTATAAGACTGAGATGTTAGAAATATAAATCCATGTAATCGGTTATCCAATTAATAAAGCTATTAAGCCATTGGCCGATAAAACCCAGCTTATTTTTTGAAGTACTATTAAGGATCGAATTAAACGGACCCAACTTTGTAAGACTGATACAACTGACTGCATCTACAATCTAATCTAAACATTTGATATTCAAATTGGAGCCTCACAAGAAGATTCTGGGTTTCAAATTCATATTTTGGAATAATTTTTTTTATGGAATTAGGTAAAGGCATTAGCCTGATTTCGACTGTTAGTCTCGGTTATTTGCTTAATTGTTTTTTGTGAAATTATCACCTGCGGCCTAAGACTTGGTCAACAACTTTAATCGATCCCACCATTTCTGTTTTGTTTGGTTTGTTCTTTTTAAAACTCTCGTTTAAAGAACAAGAAAGTAGATGAAAAGATCATAACGTAATTTCAGATTACCTAGAATATATTTACTTTTTGAGGTCACTAAAAATTATGATCAATAATAAATTTTAAAGATTTTTGAAAAATTTTTTATTTTAAACAATTGTAATTGTAGGTAACATTTAATTAAATTTTTTATAGTTTCTAAAACTTAATGAAACATAAAATGTAAATGTCTTGTTCATATGTATTTTCAGTACTTACCCAGTAAAAAATTTTCTTATTTTGCGAAGCACTAATGGTACATTTTAAAAAGTAAGCACACACTTATGCGCTACGCAATAAGACATACAGAGATGCAATAAAGTAATTGAACGAATTCTTAATAAATTTAAAAATAAATATATAACATTTGAAGAGCCACGACATTCCCTTACTACGAAGCAGGTTTGTAAGGGAGCATATTAAAGAATAAGGGTAACAAAAAATTCAGTGTGCAAACCTCATCGTTACATTCACCAATTTTTATATGCGCTGAATAAAGCGCTTTCAATGTCAAAAATGTATTGCTTCAAAGTGGGAACTCGCCATATAAAATTCATGTCATCCGTAAGCGATATGGTAAGCGAAACTTTAACCTTTTTCCCTTACAAACCTGCTTCGTTGGAAGCACAATTTTTTATTGGGTAGGGCTAATAAATCAGAGCAAGTTAAAATGCCTTTTTGGTTTAAAATGTGTTTAAGCCAACAAATCTATAAATCAGAAAACATAAAAACCATCTTTAAACGCATAAAATTTGGCGTTTAAACTACCAATACAAACCATATGAATTTGTCAACATTTATCGTAGTGCTACCACATGTTATTTTTTAAACTACATATAATACATGGGACACTGATTTACAACTGTTGAGTTTAAACTACATATAAATTTAAGTTTAGTTCAACTAAACCAGCGTTTAAACACTCACTGACTTATTAGCCATTAGTAGATTGTTTAATTAGTCGGTTTTTTTTTGTTCGATTAAACGATTAATCGATATATGGCATTTTTAAATTATTCGATTAAACGAAAATTTTAAAATGAATCGAATAATTCAAAATCAAGAAATTTTATAAATTAAGATATTTTTTTTAGAAAAAATTGGTACTGGAGTATATAAACATTATTAATTACAAGTGTTTTAATATTTTATTAACAAAAAAACAAATCAAACGTAACAATTCATACTAATTGATTAAACCCTTTACAACGATAAAAAAAAATAATAAATAATACTAACGCACTCGCACTTTTTAAATTGACCACGCGATTGCTCTCAATTTTATCTTTTCATTTGTTTGCCAATTTTACATTCAATTTAACAAGTGACCACAAATTAACTTTGGCGCTTTCTTCTTAAAAAATATATTTCTTAAAAAATAAATGTTCTTTATTAAAAAAAAAAATAGTGTTTTAAAAATTCTTGTGCTTTTTTACAAAATACTTTGAGTCATGCTACTATTTTCAGTTGTTTCTTCGTCGGGGGCATTTTTAAAATTAAATTGGTTATCGAATTGTGTGTAGCCTGTGACACAGCTGTCAATTCCAACAAGTTTTGACAATCAGTTTTCGTGAACAACTTGAAAGTGATTTATTGAACGTGTGGCTCCAGGGTTAAAAATATTTTTTTTTTGCATTTATTTCAATAATAAGTAATATTAAAGAATAACTGCATTATTTCAGAAATCAGTAAAAATTTACTGGTAACTGAAATTTTTTTCAGTAAGCAGTAGACCAATGTATGCGAATTACTCACTAAAAGTGACGGTTTTTTTAACTCCAACGGACACATACATTTGCTTTGTTTATTTGACTTAAAACTTTAAAAAATTATACATTTGACAGAAAAACCATATATGTATTGCTATTCGACTAATCGGCATGAATTCTTAGATTAATCCTTTAATCGAAATCAGCAATTTTAAATTAATCGAATAATTAATCGTCTTAAATTCTTCGATTAATCGAACATGAATTAATCGACTGAACACCCTACTACTTAGTGATACAACTAAATCTCATTTCAAGAAATGTAATATCAATAACTTAAAAGAAAAACAAAATATTTGCAATTTGTATACAAATAAAAATTACTTAAATATAAATTAATTCCCTTAAAACATGACGAATAACGAAATTCTCATTTTTAAATATAACCAAATAAATAAAATAAGGGAAAAATAACATCGCCCCAACGAAAAACAACAAGCCACATTTACAACACACCAACAACAATAGCAACGAAATGAATGGCAACAAAAGATAAACAATGCAACATCAACACCATCATCATCAACAGTTACGGCAACAGCAACATCGACATCAACGTACAACGTATACCACGTACGATATGCACAATTAAAAATTAAACTTCAAATTTCCACAGCTACAACTGGTATGCCAAATGCCTCAAGACCCTGAGTACAACGAGACGGGGGAAGTGAAATATATTATTGTAGCAATTCAAGTGTAAAAATATCGAGCAGTTGTTGTGTCATATCTTTTAATTGCCATTTTCAATTAACACTTTATGCTTTAGACACCCAAACATAAAAACGATAGACGGACTAAAATTTAGACGAAGGAACCGACAACATTTCTATGAGAAGACCGAAAAGCACACACATCATGATTTGTAAAAATATATCCATAGAAATATTTTATTTGATTAATAGACTTGAACATTTAAAAGCTGTGTATATTTTAGTTAAAAATAAATATTTTAGCACCCTCTATTTTTAATTTCATTTTCTTTCTGCGTGTATAAAAGTCAAATGCAGTCAATAAAAAATAAAATTGACGTAGAATGAAATTGATATAAAAGAACAAACATTTTTAAATTAATGAGTTAATTTGTTATTAATTCAAATGAGGGGGAGTCAATCATATCGTAGAAGTTTTATTTCAAACACATTTAATAAAAATATAAAATATGTGTTTTAGAATAAAAAATAGAATCTTTTGCATCATTAGGTCACAGATCAATGCATATGTAAACACACTTTTTAAATGATTGCAAAAATATTTTGTTCAGATGTTGAAAGAATAAATTCTTTTTGGGAAAAATGTGACTAAAATTAATTAAAAATGCTAGATTTTCTTGTTTTTCAATCTGAGTATTGAAAACAAAATGTCTTGGATTCTTAATTCTGACATTCCGATTTTTTTTTAACATCACCTCTAAAACTGAGATTTCTATGTATATCGGGTGTTAAAGCAATTTTTTACATTTTTATTTCATATAATTTGTATAAGCCAAGTAATAAATTCTCAGATAGTTTCAAACGTGTATGATTTCTGTATACTAACATAGGAAATTGCAAATAAAATACCAAAGTTAGCCGGGAATCCTGTTACACATATATGAGGCTTAAATATATATTTTTGATCCTTAACTTTATTACATTTGAATATAACCGTTTTTCGTATCATATTTTCATCATAGTAGGCTTTGAATTTGAATTTTATATGCATTGCCATTCTACCTTCCCATATATACATATGAATATATGTATTGGTCTAGTAAAAGTTCACCAAAGAAAAATTATATAGCTGTCAAATTTCAAGTGCATTAATAAGAAAAGTTCTTTGATATACAAAAATACATAAAAATGATTGAAACAATGGTGAGTCCGTAATTTTTTTTTTTTATTTAATGTACCTATATAATTATATATCATTACCTTCAGTCGAAAAGGATGTAGTCCAATGTATAAATTTTATAGGAAAGAGAAAAAACTTTTTAAGGTCTTTAGTTCTGAATATATTTTAAGTCTGTAAATCCAGTTTTGCTTCATTGCCGACTCTTTATTGGCTTGCAACCAACTAAAACTAATACATTTATGTTTTATTTTTGTGACTTATCACCTTTTCTACTATATATTTTATACTTTTAATGTAGTATGTCAATTTGCAAAAAATAAAATATACTATAAAATTATTTTATTTATTTCAATGTTGACTATTAACAAATATTAACAATTTTTTTTTTTTTTTGAAATTTTCACATTTTAATCGTCCCTAGCGCTTTTTTTTTAGCATTTTTGGACTTAGAACTTTTACATATCGCTGCCAAACAAGAACTAGAAAAAAATATTTGTATTTATAATATTTTTGACTTTCCATTGTTATAAGCTTTAAAATTCCTTTCTAAATAAAAAAAATTTAAATAAAAAATTTAGCTGTAATCAACTTAAACCAGAATAATTATATATGTATCTTTAGATTAAAACCCAAGCAGTTCGACTAAAATTCATAACTAAATTTTAAAATTAGTGAAGCATATTCTTTCTTCCAAAATTGTGTTAACAATTGCATATGTATTTTTTTTTTGGTCGAAAAATTGGTCAAACAATTTAATATGATGTAGACAAATAGATTGCTTCAAATAAAAAAAAAAACATTAAAAATAAATAAAATTATTTTTATAGCCAAAAGGTTATTAAAAAGATAAATTTATTTTAATTTATATGGAACTGATCTTATATTTTATTTTACCTTATTGTTGAGTTTTTTTTTTAATATAATATAAACATATCGTTTTTAATAAACTTTAAAAAAAACATTTTTTTTACTTGTTTTGTATCATAAAACTACTTTTGCTAAAAGAGAAAAATTGGGGCTGTGGTAAAAAACTTAAGTTTAATTAAAAACGTTGCCACATTTGCAAATTTATCGTTTTGAGTACCATAAACAATACCATGGATTCCAAAAAGGATACACTCTAGACAATTTGTCTGTAGGAACTGTTCACTAGGGTATTCATTCGGTTAACCATTAATCGGTTAACCCTTTAAATACTACCCTATTAACTGATCGGTTAATTTAGAATTAACTATTTTCGATTAACGATTGAACCGGTTAATTTCAGTCGATTAACCGGTTAATCGACGTAACAAAATTTTAATTTTTTTGTAGTATTTTACAATATTTTTATGAGTTTTTAGTTATTTGTTTCGTCTCATATACAAAAGGTATGTGTTTAGAAAATATTTTTTCATACAAACAAACAAGGTGTTCAGTGATCTTCATTTTAAATAAGTGTTTTCTGTCAACAGCTTTTTGTTTCACGTACTTTTTATATGTATGTGTTTAGTTAGTTGTTTCTTTCCATATCTTCTCATATCAATCTTTTAACAAAATTAACCGAAACAATTAGAAGAGTTATAAATTTCAAAAAATTAAGACAGGACTCTAATGGCATAATGGAAGATTTTGTACGTTTTGAGAAATCCAGGAAAAGGACTGAGAAATTAAATATTCTGTATTATGGGTTGTTTTCGATTTCTCCAACATCTACGATAAGTGAAAGAATTTTTCCAATTCAAGTTTTATCAAAACTAAAGAAATCGCTTAAATCCTTAACCTTTAAACAAAATTTTTTTCTAAAAGATTATTTTATAAAATGTCCTTAAACTAGTGAAATGACTAATAAAATGAACTCACAGTTTATTTTTTAATTACATAATACATAATGTATTTATTAAAAAATATATATTTTATATTTATAAATTATTTTTTTGATTGCTCTTTTAAGTCAAGAATTGTTGTTATTGTTTTTTTACTAATAAACTCCAAATAAATTATAAATTTTTATTTATTGAAATTGCTCAATTTATAAAAAAATTATTAATCGATTAACCGATCAATAACATAGTTAACCGAATACTTACCGATTAAATCAAAACCTCGGTTAATTAATGGAGCGATTAACCGATTAAAGTAAAAGCTTAATTAAATGAATACCCTACTGTTCGCCCGTGGATTTAAGGGGATCATCTTAAGGATTTCTTACCTTTTGGGTTTTCATCCTCCAGTGAAATCAGGTGTAGTCACTGCCTGTGACTTAGCAATAATCCGAGTCTGATATAACTGTAGAGAACTTCACGGTTTGTTGCATCTCGGCTAACCGGACTGACTGTTGGTTGAGGCCTCTATTATTATGCTTCTTGCGGGAAATGATTTTTGTCATTCAGGAATATTGTAGTTCCGGCGAATTTTCCCCTACTTGTGGGAGAGTTAGGTCTGAGAGAGAATTTTTGAAAAATTCTGTTGCTACTCAGCAGATGCTACAAGCATATTTCCAAAAGCAACGGAATTTAGATAGCTCCAGCTCCTAAGCAATTGGGTAGTGTATAATCTTTCCGGACAATGCATACAAATTGCATCTTGCGGGTTTCTTTCATACTCAGTTGCGTCTTAGAAACTAATTGTTTACCATCCACCATGAGATAAGGGCATGTGGCAGGAGCTCATGTCTATCTTTTCAATTTTTGCTACATATCTAACAACTGTTGTCTTCTACCTCCCCTCGGCTTTATAAATATACATCTTGGGAATACTTCACCACTTAATGTTAGATCCTCAGGGGAAAAACATGTAGCCAATATCTGGCACGGCAGGGTGAAATCGGTATTTCTCCTTTTTTCGGGATGATCGCGGCTTACCAAAGATCTTATCTGGAACCACAGAAGCCTGTAACCACCTGTGACTACCGTTCTGGAGTGATTATTGGCGAGGCTCTTTCGGTAGGCACTAGGGAGATCGATTATTCGAGTTTTTCAAAAACCGGTTTTCGAATAGTTGCTATTTTAAAAAAACCGGTCTTATGTTAAGAATTTTTAAAATAACCGGTTAACCGGTTTTAATTGGAATACATTAAAACACAAAAATCAAATAAGTTTTTGTAATAAAACGTTAATTTGAATAAAAACAAAACAATTCACAAAAGTAAGGTGACCACAAAATTCATAGATATGACTTAAAGTGTGTTCAGACCTAACAAATATTTGACGATAAAATCCGAGAAAAGTGTGACCAGTAAATTTATTAGCTTAATTTCTAACAATTTTTATTTTTTTATTACTTTTATTTGTAATATGTTAATTGTATAATGTAATTTAGAAACTGTTAAATGATGTTTGATCGTTCGAAATATCTCTGGAGACAACATCTATATAAAATATATTTAATTTTTAGAATATTCTTTTTTAACCGGTTTATTATACCAAAAAACCGGTATATTCGATATTCGAAAAATGGAAATTTTAAAATAACCGACTTGGGCAAAAACAAAATAACCGGTTAAAACCGGTCGAATAATAACCGTTCGATCTCCCTAGTAGGCACGTGATGGCTGTGCTTTACAGCTAATATTGCGAGAATGGAGTTCTTGAAAAAAGCCAGCATAGAAACGGATTTTCTACACACTGTGGGGAATTTTGAACTGCGTGCAGATCTCTTTTGGGATAGTTGCTGATCCATAGAAGTAGATTGTTTTATATAGTAGATTGTTTTATATAGCTCCAGCTCTTAAGCAAGGGATGAGCGTAATATTTTCTGTCGAAATTTCGTTTTCTTGGTAGCTACTACACTCAAGAAAAAAGGTTTGAACTAGATTTAAGTTAGACATAAACATAGTATTGGATACCTCTGTGTGCGGTGTAATACCCCTCTCACACGTAGAGGCTTTTGCCAGACTTGCTGTATATATATTGTTATTAGTTACCAATTAATCAAGAAAAAATATAGTGTTAACAAATATATATATACGTTCTAGATCAAATAAAATCTTAAATCTTTGGAATACTAATGTTAAAATGACAAAACCACATTCTTTAGGATTTTCCAAAAATGATATTGTTATTTCTCTTTAGAGAGTGAATTCCCGGGATTCCGTAATATTACAAAAAAGGTTCTTTTTCTGCCACAAAGTGAAAAATTCTAGGAAAAAAACACTATTCACATTGTGTATAAATTTTTTGAAAATAATCGAACTCACATTGACTGTAAACAATGGATCATTTCATATCCACTTAAAAAATTTTTGATTCTAAGATTTTTAGAGAAATATAAAAACTTAAAAACAGGAAAAAAAAATTATTGCACTTTACAAACATAAATGGGGACAAAAATGAAATAAACACGTTTCTTTCTAAGAGCCATCCTTGTTTGTTTTAAAGTTTATTCAAGTAATTACTACTTTAAAAACTGCTTTCCAAAAGCGTTTCCCTAATTGTCCATTTTATCGTTTGTCAGTATGTATGTCTGTCTTCCTACCCAAATTTATAAAAACCATCTCATAAATTTCATACATAAATACATACGTACAAACATATGTAAATGTTTAAATATTCAACAAACAAATTGTTATTAAATGAATTGATGTTAAAAGAAAGAAAAATTACATCGTTTTTTTTTGTGGAATTTAAATTTCAAGGGGCTTTTAACAGAATATGGGTCATTTTGTTAAGAGCTTTTCTAGACATCTTTAAAGTCTATCTCGTCTTCTTTTGGTACTTCATTTACATCTTTAGCAGCAGCAGCTTTTGAAACAAAATAAAGTGCGTGTGGTCGTTTTGTAGTGTTAAGAATGAACGAAAGAAAAATTATAAAAGACAACGAATGACCAGTTTTTTGTTTTATCGATGCTGTTAATTTCTATTTTTTATTTATTTTATTTTTAATTTTCTGATCTTATTTACAATGTAATTTATTCCCTTTAAAGACAATATTTTGTCAGTTTTAGAAGTCTTGTTAGAAATTTTGTTTGTTAATTTAACTTTAAAAGCTTTTAAGATTATTTATGTTTAAAATTAGCACTTTTATCAATTTTAAATACCCACAATCTAATTCTTCCCATTAAGAATGTAAACATTGTTGTGGTTACATTCTCAATTTTTTATTATTTTTCGGGAGGAGGGGATAAGTAATGTTTACTTTATTTATATATGGAAAAACCACTTAAGGTAAAGAGATATGTTTGTAGAAATTCTAAATGTTATGCTTTTAATTAAGTTTACATTTTGAAAAGAAATTAGGTCGTGGCAATTTGGTTTGCTAAACTATTTAAATAATCTTTAACGGGAGACAAAACCTAAATGTTTTAAATGAGCTTTAGCATTTTTTCGTGAAATAAAGATACATTGTAATACATTGCTATGTATAAAATAAGACAGAAAAAATCTACAGTTGCAGCAGGTTACGAGGGCGGGCCAATAACTGGGTCAATTAACTGCTAAGGCAACACTGCTCCTGTCAATGGGTATCTGGGAATTGTCTCCTGTCAAAATATTAATAAGCTGCACCATTTAGTTGGGTTTTGACAATCATTGATAGGAGGCTACCTCATGATTTGAGAAGCAAATGAAAAAAAGTGAATCTCGTGTGCTCATTTAACATTAAAGGGCAAAAATCCATACATTGGGCAACAAATTGGTCCCTTATATGCCTTTTTCTCCGGAAGAAGCCCACACTGACTTTTTATTGTTTCCAAGCCTGGAAGAATGGCTATGAATTTTTTGTGAACCTGACAAATTTTTTTTTTTTGATTTTTGTATCCAAAAACCTGTGTTTCATTAAAGAAAAGTTACGAACTTATTGACCAGCCCTCGTATTTAAGTTCACATGGTTCACATGGTTTACCAACACAATTGCTAAAAAAAAAATTGCTGACCTCGCAGATCCAACCCATGCCGGATCAAAAACAAGGCTGTGGGAAAAATCGCCCAAAGAAAAATGGCCCCAAAAAAGAAATGAAAAATCGACCAAAAAAATTCCATGTAAAATTGGGCCTAAATTCATATGAAAAGTGGGCTGTGGGAAAAATCGCCCAAAGAAAAATGGCCCAAAAAAAGAAATGAAAAATCGCCCAAAAAAATTTTATGTAAAATTGGGCTGGGCCTAAATTCATATGAAAAGTGACCTAAAATTTTTGGGCTATTTTTCGTTATTGTTGGGTGATTTTTCGTTTTTTAAATTTGGGTGATTTTTCATAATGAAAAATGTTGTATGAAAAATTGCGCATTTTTTTGATTTTCTCCTCTATGGTATAACAAACACCGGCTTCGCTTACTAAAGCTTCTCTGCACAGCCGGCCTTCGGCAGGGCGCAAGGATTTTCTCCTCTATGGTATAACAAATACCGGCTTCGCTAACTAAAGCTTCTCTGCACAGCCGGCCTTTGGCCGGGTGCAAGGATTTTCTCCTCTATAGTATAACAAACACCGGCTTCGCTAAGTAAAGCTTCTAAAATCTGCCTTGTTTCCAAATGAAAGCCGACTATGCAGAGAAGCTTTAGTTAGCGAAGCCGGTGTTTGTTATACCATAGAGGAGAAAATCCTTGCGCCTGGCCGAAGGCCGGCTGTGCAGAGAAGCTTTAGTTAGCGCAGTGTCCATGGACACTATGACACTTTTTGGAGTGTCATAACGTCCATGGACACTATGACACTGGACGTTATAACATGCCACCGGGAAAAAATTCGTTTTTGCTTTTTGGGTCATTTTTCATTTTTTTTTGGGCCCTTTTTCGTTTCTTTTGGGCAAAATTTCATATATAACTTTTTGGGTCATTTTTCATGTTCTGTTGGGCGATTCTTCATTTGGGCGATTTTTCATTTCTTTTTTTGGGCCATTTTTCTTTGGGCGATTTTTCCCACAGCCTGAAAAGTGACCTAAAATTTTTGGGCTATTTTTCGTTATTGTTGGGTGATTTTTCGTTTTTTAAATTTGCACAGCCGGCCTTTGGCCGGGCGCAAGGGTTTTCTCCTCTATGGTATAACAAACACCGGCTTCGCTAAGTAAAGCTTCTAAAATCTGCCATGTTTCCAAATGAAAGCCGACTATGCAGAGAAACTTTAGTTAGCGAAGCCGGTGTTTGTTATACCATAGAGGAGAAAATCCTTGCGCCCGGCCGAAGGCCGGCTGTGCAGAGAAGCTTTAGTTAGCGCAGTGTCCATTGACACTATGACACTTTTTGGAGTGTCATAACGTCCATGGACACTATGACACTGGACGTTATAACATGCCACCGGGAAAAAATTCGTTTTTGCTTTTTGGGTCATTTTTCATTTTTTTTTGGGCCCTTTTTCGTTTCTTTTGGGCAAAATTTCATATATAACTTTTTGGGTCATTTTTCATGTTCTGTTGGGCGATTCTTCATTTGGGCGATTTTTAATTTTTTTTTTTGGGCGATTTTTCCCACAGCCCAAAAACAAACTTACTTTAAAACGATTCAATAGAAAAACCCGTTTTTTGCCAAATTTGAAGTTTAAGGAGTTTGACACTGAATACCAACGACAACGAACTAAGAGAAAAAACTTATGCCTAGAGTACACGGAATGTTTAAATCCACATGCGCATGTGATTCTGACGTAATTTTGACGTCATAAAACAACACATAATGGCCATTATGGCTTTAATAACGTCAGAACCACATGTGCATGTGGCTTTTCGCATTCCGTGTACTTTAGGCGTTATGCTCCGAAATATAGACGAGCCCCATTTTTTATATACATCCCAGCGTTATTCTATAATACTACTAATAAAAATTTTTGAGGGCTACAAATATTGTTAACTCTTAGCGAACTGAGATGGAAAAATTTTGTGTACAAAATCGGATAAAAAACATAAACACAGAAAAAAGTGTTTTATCAATTAAAAAAATGGTTTAAATAGAATTTAAATTTAATTAATGTGATAATTGAATCAATTATTTTTTTAGTTGAAAGAAAATTAAAAAATTTAATTTTGATTTAATTAACATTTTAGTTGTTTTGAAATAAATTTTCAATTAAAATTTTAATTAATTAACAAAAAATCTTAATTGACTTTTTTCGTTTAAAATAAAATTATTTAAACGTGTAGAATTGTTGTTGGGAATTGTCAATATTTATTTAAATAAATTAACACATTGTTTGAAATGGCAAAGTTTTTTGATCAATTTTTTAATTAAAATTAAAAATATCATTTATTGAAAATATTTTTTCAAAATTTTTAGTAATCAATATAATCATTTTGGTAATAGGTGCAAAATCAACAACTTGTTTGCTTGATATTATGAATTAGGAATAAATTTGGTGATTGGAGAAATTTAATAATTTTTTCTACAAATAAATAAATTTTATAAACATAAGGAAATTAAAAAAAAAAAATTTATGGCTAAAAAAGATGCAAAATAACCAAGTCTAACCATTAAAAGGAAGTAACTTTTTAGTCGAAAGATTACTAGCGATGAAGAATGGATCTATTACGATAACTTTTAGCGCAAGAAATCCATCCAACCAACTGTCCATTTAACAAACCGAATTAACAAAAAAGCCAAATATTATTGACGTCAAAGTAAAATTTTGGCCCTAATTGTATAAAACGAAACGCTACGCCACAAAATTATATTGAAAGCAAGAACAAAGTCAAAAGTATTTTATAATTTTGTTATTGCTTTGTACAGAAATTCATGTAGAATTTTAAAATTTCAAACGCTGCATATATTGTGGCGTTGAACATTTTAAAACGCATTTAGATAATTAAACTTAGTTTTTTGTCTTTATATAAAAATAAATTACCTAAATAAATTACCTACGCCTTGCTAAAATTACCTAGATAAATTTTTGGTGTACAGAGTGATATAGTCGGCTGTACCGAATTTTCGATACTTCCACCGACAGTATGGGACCTATTATTTTAATTATGAACTCATCTTAGCGAAATTTGACAGTTTGATTTCTAGTCATATAAAACTGCGACAGATATATTGTTTTATCATTATTCGTTACAGTTTTACCTGATTTCCGAAAGTTGGCTTTTTATGGGGCCAATGGTAAATTATGAAACGATCTTCATAAAATTCGGCAGTGTGATTTCTGGTCATACAGAATTTGTGCAAAATCTTATATGAATCCGTGCATTATGCCACCATTTATGTAAGTTTTTGTTACAACATTTTCCATTTGTTTAGGATGGTGGTTCCACATATGGATTCATTACTCTTATCCTACTGAACTGATTTTTGCTGGATTTCAATCAAAAACTGCAAAATATAACTTGAAGCAATTTCACACGAATATTGTTCTTTTCTTTTGAGTTTTTTTTTTAAAAGCTAGCATGTTCTCAACAGACGGACAGACAGACAGTCAAGGCTAAATCGACTTAAGATAACTAAAGGACCCAGAATATCCATACATTGTGGGGTCTAAGATTAATATTTAAAAAAGTTCACATGTACAGTGATAAGAAATTTAAAATAACAGAAAATCAATTTTTTCGAAAATCCAAAGAAAGATATTTCTTATTTTTTTTTATATTATAACAAAAAATAGTAATCCTTTTTGAATTTAGCTTGACAGATTGTTATTGGTCAGTCTTCCTCAAAGAACACCTAGTGGGTAAGGGAATCTTAAAAATGCTTGTTTAGGGGCTGACTTTTACCTGTAAGACAGATTAAAGTTCAGCCTGCTAACAGAAGTCCCTGTTTGCTGTTACTATTGAACAAGTTTTGGTTTTGCAGTGGAATTTTAATAGCTCCAGTATAGTGCATGGCTCTTTAAAAAATTTACTGGATACATTTCCGGTTTTGGAAGATGGACAAATCTTCGATGACCAATACTTTTGGTGACATTTTACTATCTCATTAATGCCAATTTTTTAAGAACCATTCATAAAAATACGTTTTAACTTCATCTAACTTAATAAACGAACTGTATATTAAAACAACAATTCGCCACATAAACACTTCATCATTATTAATCTTATTTTGTTTATTAGTCGAAATATTTGCATATTTCCTTCTAAATAAAATGAATCACAAAATTAAGTAATTTTTATTAAAAAAAAAGAATACATTAAAAGAAACAACAAAATATTTGCTTAATACCAAAGGAGCGGTAAGAAGAGAATCATAGTGGTATTCACTTTATTGAGATCGTATTTATGAATTTAAATTCAATCAAAAATATAAATTTTTATAACCCTTCTATTTAAAAAATATTATTCGGTTTTATAAAACATTTACCGTTCAAATTCGTTTTTTTAGCACCCCAGCGAAAATATTATTTACTTTGTACTAAAAACTTCCTTAAAGCAACTTCCTTAAATTAATTATCTTTCATACCTCATCTACCTACTCGCAGCATTTCTTTACATCAATATACTTTCTCGTTATTCACACAACTGTATGTTGCTCATCAAACCAAGAAAAATTAACTAAGAGCCAAGTTCAAGTCTCAACAGGGTCTGTAAATTTTTTACAGATAATAATATTTGTGCTTAGACTAGTGGGTAAAATTCAAGACTAACAATTAAAGACCTCATTCGAATTTGAATCTCGGCTCTGCCAAATTTGTTTTTATAGCCTTAGCAAATAGGGTATTATCTGTATGCTACTGTTCCTAACACCAAAAAATATTGGTCCTAGATACATATTTTAGTATACCGATCGACTCAGGATCACTGCCTAACGATGTCGATATAAACTTTGTGTGCAAAATACAAATCGCAATATTTCTGAAATAATATGAGGAAATTGGATACATAGCTTCGATTGGTTACAAGGACCAAGCATAATTAAAATGGTGAGAATCGGTCCATACTAAATTTGGAAAAGACTAATTTAATTACAATCTTAATCATCTTACAACATTTTATTGGAATTAGTCTATATGATAACAGCTCCCGTAAAAATACTACTCCCAAAAACCAGTAATAGTTCCATAACTTCCGTATAATTTTTTGTATTGAATTTGGCGACAATGAGTTTTACGACAGCTTCTGAAAAAATATTGTGCTAGTATGTTCAACACTAACTACAGATCCCTTATAAACATCCTTCCTTGAATCACTTAAAAGTAAACCAAGCTCATATAGATGAAGATTTATAAATAAAATTCGGCAGATGGAAATTGTAAATTAATCTTAAACTCATAACATAATTTTTCTCTCGCGTGTTCAGGATTGTCAATGGGCCACAAATTGGGTAGAGGGGTGACCCGGTAGGCTAGCTGGTAGTGAGCTTGTCTATCAGTACCGGGGTTCGATTCCCGCCAGAGACTCTGGTCTCCTGCAAACATGCGAAGAGCTTCGCGGGATTAGAGTAGGAATAATAATAATAAATAAAAAAAAAAAAAAAAAAAAAAAAAAAAAAAAAAAAAATTAAAATTTTTCAGGAGATACGAGTACAACCAACTAAATTTTGGCGCAATTTTTTTAATTTTTTTTTTTTGTCTTTTTTCCATTTTTTACTTGGGGGTGTGTTTGCATTTTAAAAGAAATGAACAATCACCCCAATATTAACGTATCAATTATGGCCCCAAATAAAATCAGAATTCTTACTTTGGGGCTAATTTTCATGTACTTACATATAATTGTATAATATATGATTTTATGACATGAACAATTACCAAAAAAAATGTTATAAAAATTTTTTAACATTTTATATAAAAATTTCTATGCGCGCGTCCGAAGACAGGTTTAGAAGTAAACCTTTAGTTAGCAAAGAAAGTGTCCGTTACTCCATAGAGGAAAAACCTAGCGCCAGCTCGAAGGCCCAACCATGCTATCTACCACGCGATTTTCAAAGCCAAGGCTGTATAATTATTCGGGAAATTGAAACTCAGGATCTTAAATATTCTGGGATTCTTAAACCTGGGATTTTGAAATTCGTTATTTTAAATTTGAGATTTAAAATTTTGGACATATGAACTCAACCCAAACCTTTAATATAACTTTCTATATGTTTTGCCAACCAAATTAAGGGTCATTTTATGTTTAGGACTATTCTCATTGTTTTGGGAGTAAATTTTTATTACAAAAATTAGTCCATAGTGCATTATGAAAAGTAGCCCTAATTTTAAGGTTAATTTAAATTTTTTTCCTTGGGCCATATTTCGCCTCATATAGAGGCATTTTTCCAATCTAGCCGGACAGTAGGTAAAAAAATTCAATTTAAGAAATGTATAAATATATAAGTTTGCAGCACGACAGACAACAAAATTCTGCATCGTAAAGTGCATTTTCAAGTTGTTGAATCAAAATTTGTCGTTTTGGGACACTGTGAAAGTCAGGAAAGTGTTGAGTAAATTGGCATGCGTTTTCATTAACTTTTTACGGTTTTAATAATAAAATTATTACATATATTTTTTTTCTGTGAGATAGATTGTTAACAGCTATTTATTTTTAATTATTTTTAGAAAAATTTTATTTTAAATTTTTATGATAACAAAATTCCTTCGAAATAAAAAAAAACTTTTTTGAAAAGTCACGATATTAAACTGTTATATATCACAATGAAATTTGAAATCTCTACTTTTAGACTCAAAAAAAACTTGCGATTGGTTGGCCATTTTTTGGTGATTTTTTGAAAATTTCACTTTTTCCGGCTATTGCTCATCTTTCATGAGTAAAGGTATGTTCAGACCAAAAAAATATTTGACGAAAAAATCCAAAAAAACATGACCAGCAAAGTGATCAAACTTTTGCGTTATTTTTTAAAAATTTTTATTGACTTCCTTATCTTTATTTGTAAGAAGATAATTATATAATTAAATTTAGAAACTGTTGAATGATGTTCTATCCAGCAAACGTTTTGCAAAAAGCCAACAAATTTTTTAATAAAACTAGTGGTTACCTGTAGAACGTCATATATTTAGTACACCCAGACATGTTTATATATGGTTACCTCCAACAAAACTATTTTTGAAGAACAATTTTAAACATATTATGTTTAATTTAATCATACTTTTGTCACCGACAAACATATTATGGTTAAATTTATCCTCCATAAAGAAGCCACAACCATATTCTAGTTGCCTCCAAACATGTTTTGGTTAATAATAACTAAAATATGTTTAATACTGATAATAGTATGGTTAGTTTTCAACCATAGCATGTTGCTCTTGAAAAAGTGGAAAATACTATTGTGAATTAAAAAACAAATTTTTGTCATATTTAACCAAAACATGTTTAGAGACAACCATAATATGGTTGTGGCTTGTTGATGGAGGACGAACTTAACAGTAATATGGTTGTCGGTGACATTTGTTTTGTTGGAGGTGACCATTTTTAAACATATTTTTTCTCTGCGTGTAGGTGTGAACATAGCTTAACAAACCCCTTTGACAGTCATATAATGTTTTGGTTTTTAATAATTTAATTTAGAAGTCGTTTATTAAAATTGTTAATGTATGTAAAAAAGGGAACGTGCGAAACAGTCATTTTCACCCACTAATATAACGGCTGTTAAGCATCTGTGCAGTTGCTGTCAATATGACGTTATTTTATGGAGCATCTGTTTAAAATAACTTATAAAATTATTAAAGACAAAAATAATGTCTAAAAAGAAATATGGTTTAAGGTACTTAGTTCTTTTAATATTATTTATTGCGGTTTATTGCACAAAATTTTTATCAAAACTTTTTGAAGCTTCTAGAGTAAAATGGAAAAAGTGTTAAAAGTTATTCCAAATAGTACAGAAATGTAATGCTTACACGCAGAGAAAAAACATGATTAATGAATGGTCACTACGACCATTTTTGTTTATACTTGCCTTATATGTTTACCCTCATAAATTAATTATAGTCTTAATATAACTTAAAAAATTGTTTTTTGTCCTTAACATTTTTAAATTCACTATAATAATATTATATGGTGGCTTACACCTAAAAAGGTACTCTGGTCTAGCTGAACATATTATATTATTTGATATGTTAGCTATTATAATATATATATTTTCAGCTACACAGTTAAAATCATAATATTAGTTGAACACAAAAGGTATGTTTAATACCATAATTTTTGTTTGCTTGAAAACACATTCTCTTAAGATGCAAACATTTATTGTCAAAACAAACAGTGTGTGCTTTAAAATTACATTTTCTCCGTCTGCGAGCGTCAGTTAATCAGGAAACATGAATGATGACAGAATAATTAAAACATTTTTCGGGGAGAAAAATGCCATGCTGCCTTGCAAAACTAACGAAATAAATTATTATACGTTTATTGAAACAGGTAAGTTATTTAAATATAATTATAAAAATATATAAATATGCAATTATTTTGTCTTTCTTGCAGCCAAAAAAAACCTATAACAAATTTTGACACATAATTTTGTCATCAGCCCCGAATTTTTTCAAAAACGGAATTCTTATTTGTTTGGATATATTTGTACCACACAACGTAAATTTATAAATTAAAATACATACACAGGTATATAAATATGTGTATTTAATTTTATTTTTAATATATGTATGCTATATTTTATTTATTATATATGTAATAAAACATAAATTTTTAAAATTACATTTTTTATTGTTTTTATTGTAAGAACCATATAAAATGTTGAAGTAGACATTTTGCATGGTATTGGGAAATATAGGAAAATGGTTTGAAAGATCGTGCGCATTTTTCTTCTGAACATAATAATATGTTTGAGACAACAATTATCTAAAATCATTATAGCTGAACATATATTATTGCTTAAGACGTGTTTGACACAATCATAACCGCAAACATTAATGATAGTTTGCGATTGTGATTGTATCAATCATGTTTTTTCTTTGCGTGTAGCCCATTAAAAATAGACTGAAGTTTTAATTAAGAAAGTATGACATATCAACATTTAAATATAAAACAACTAAGTTATAATTATTAATAAATTAAAATAGTATAAAAGCGACATAAATATTTTGAGGAAATTAGCAAAAAAAAAAAAAAAAAGGATGCTTTCCCATAAAAGCTCAAAAAATTGTTTGTTATGGTATTAAGGCGTAGGAATTTAATTTCTTTTAATAATACATTATTTTTGCAAATATTATTTTATGTAACCGCCCACAAAAGAGGACGAGGCTATACATGGCATTTTACGATTTCCTGGGTAAAATTTTAGATTTTTTAACTTTCGCTGTCGTTGCATTTGCTAAACAAAAATTGGGAAAATTAAAAAAAATACATATTTCAGAGGTAGTATTAGTCCGGCTAGATTGGCAAAAAACCCTCTGTGCGCCGTAGGGTATCACATGGTCGGGTTTGACCAACTTTACTTTCTTAGATGTTTAATTAGTTTGTAGACATGGACATCTTTTGATATATTTTGACACTTTTCTTTATAAAGTGATTACCCTTACTATTATTTAACTAATGATATGCATTTGTTAAATAAACAAAAAAAATATTTACACAGTTCCTCGCAATGTTCTTGTTTCGTTTTTTTTTTTTTTTTTTTTTTTTTTTTTTTTTGCCAAAAATAAAGGTGTCAATAATGTTTTCGAGCGTTAATCCCCTGGACAACATTGATTCATTTGGAATTATTTAATGACACACATTAATTAACGACTTTTGTATAAATTCGCAGCTTTGGGTTTCGGTAGACTTCATAAATAATTTCACTTCAGGTTGGTTTCGTTGTTTTTTTTTTTGTTTTTCTTAATATTGGTCGGTTTTCTATAGTGACTTCCTAATTTAAACTCTTTGGTTTTTTGTTAAGTGTGACTTGTTAAGAATTTATGAGGTTGTTATGTGTCTTTGGTATTTTTTGTAGTAGTTAGTAGCTAAAATCAAAAAGTTGTTCTGGTTATATTTATGAGGATTGATTTAAGTAGAAATTCTTTGAAATTGTTAAAAAGAAAAATATTTTTTTAATACACATGATTAATGGTTTGATTAAGGGTTACGAGAATAAATGTGACACTTTTTTGTGGATTTAAGACTTATAATACATAATTATAAAAAAAGAAATTTTTAAACACAATAAAAATTTACAAAATGTTTACCAAAGGTTGGGCTATTTTGTTCTTTTTTTAGAAAAATTTACAGAATCCATAATTATGATCAGTCAGCGTAGAGCATCGTGAACGTTTTTTTTCACCAACAAATTAAATTGAATAAGCAGCGTTATCAGAGAGTAAATATGCAAATATGATTATATCTGATTGAGAATTAAACCTTTAAAATCATAATAAACAAAAAAAAATTAAATTATTTTTCGATCATATATTTAACATTGTAAAATTTTATTTTTAAAACCAGCAAAGGTTAATAAATATTGAAAAGGTAACTTAACTTTATTGAGAATAAGTTTAATATTAAAAATGTTCCAATTTTGTAAAAAATGTAACAATTTTTTTTCATGGGCAGCTTAAAAATAATTTTATTTCAAGTCCTTTGGTATTTTCTGTTGTAAATTTCGACTGTTAAATCGGTGGAGCATCCGTTTCAACATTTTAGAAAAAAAATTTTATTTATCCATATAATTAAAAATTTGGGCTGTTTCTGAACTTAGGGGACCATAACACATCAAAAACAGACAAGAAGGTAGAAGCGGTCAAGCCCGACTTTTGATACACTACCCCACTGCTTAAAGAGACACATTTTCGAGACCCATGGTCAATCATGGACGCGGCAATTATCTAAATATCAACATCTATATTAGATTTGTTTGCTTTAAAGCAATTTTGAAGAGGTGGTTTATATGGGATCTATGCACAGAAAAAAATATTAAATTTCTCCAATCAACAAATTTTTTCCAAATTCATAATATCAAGCAAACAAGTTGTTGATTTTGCACATATTACCAAAATGATTATATTGATTACTAAAAATTTTAAAATTTTGAAAAAATATTTTCAATAAATGATATTTTTAATTTTAATTAAAAAAGTGATCAAAAAACTTTGCCATTTCAAACAATGTGTTAATTTATTTAAATAAATATTGACAATTCCCAACAACAATTCTACGCGTTTAACTTATTTTTTTTAAACGAAAAAAGGCAATTAGGATTTTTTGTTATTTAATTAATATTTAAATTGAAAATTTATTTTAAAACAACTAAAATGTTAATTAAATCAAAATAAAATTTTTAATTTTCTTTCAACAAAAAAAAAATAATCGATTCAATTATCACATTATTTAAATTTAAACACTTTTTAAACCATTTTTTAATTGATAAAACACTTTTTTCTGTGTGGTATATTCTGGGCATACCAGTACAACATTGCTTTGACAAAGTAGCTATTATAAAAGTTATCGTCGCCAAATGTTATATCAATAACAATATTTATTAGGAAGGTGTGATATTTAAGGCTGTGTTCGTAGTGGTATCTGTGAGAAATATGGCTCCCATGCTACGATTAAATATTTTTTTTGGAAATTCTTTCGAAGTATAACAATACCATGTTACACGGACATTCAACCAGCCGCATGGAAGGACATCGATAGATCGATTCAAAAAGTGATTCTGAATCAAATTACTGAAACAAATTAAGAATTGGTTTCGATTAAAAAAAATTGTAATATTTATTAAAAAATTAATTAAATTTGCACCAGTTAACAAATTAATATTAGCAATTAAACGTTTAAGTCACACGATTAAATGTTTAATTCACTTGATTAAATTTTTAATTAAAACTGATTTTATTTTGGATTAATGCTTAATTGGTGAAAATTTTTGGAGCATTTTTTCTGTGCGGGTCGAGGTATGAATAAAAAACGTCATGACAAAAAACTGCCCAGATTCTATGATAACACTGTGCAAGAAATTGACACTTTTTTTCGTGACAAGCTGGGCACCTGGCGTTTTAACATAATTCGGGTACGCTGAATCCAGTGGTGCCTGCGGTTTTTTAAGATTGGCTCTGGTTTTCGAGATATACCGTTATTTCGAAAATGGAGGAGGTTGCACAACATATATTCGCGTAACTCAAAAACGCTTCAGCTTATTCAAAAAACTTAAAAAACCGAAATTTCGCAATAAAATTTCCTTTAAGAAAATTAAAACTTCTTTCTAATATCCTTAGTCGTTTTAGAAACATAATAATAAAATAATTTTTTTAACAAAATTTCGAAATTTTTGTTTTTAAAAATTCATAAAAAATTGGAAAATGATTCTAATTTTTTGCAGACGTATAAAAACCGAACTTCCAAACAAAACAAGCCATAAATGATTAAAATCTGTATGCAACTTTTGATGTTATTCACAAAAGTCGACAAATTTTAATTAATTTAAGAATTTCATAAAACACAATATTTGTATGGGAGCACCCCTAAGGGATGGTGATAAAGGGAAAGTATAATTTGAGAAAATGTTAAGAACAAAAAACTAATTTTATCCCCCTAGGGCGACTCCTGGGCATTTATGGGACTTTTTCTTCAATGTATTTCTAGTCTGCATTGAACATTTATATGGAAGCCCCCTTAAGGAATGGAGAAAGCGGGTGGGTATGTTAAAAATAAAAGATTGAGATGAAAAATAAAGTGGGGTTGATCATACTTTTGATCCATCTAGGGGCATCCTAGGCGCTGCAGGGGCCAAACTTAAGAATTTCATTAAACGGCCATATTTGTATGGGAGCCCCCTAAGGGGTGGATATATATGGCAACTATGTTTTAAGAAAATGTTAAGAACAAAAAATATTGGAGGTCGGTCATACATTTTATTTCCCTAGGAGTGAATCCTACCCCTTTGAAATAAATGATGGGAATGAAAAATAAAGTTGCGCTGGTCATACATTTGGCCAGAATGTCATTAGAATGTCATTGGAAATAAATTTTTTGCATTACCATGCCGAAAAATTTAATGAACAAACACCAGCCGAGTCTGATGAACATGGCGACAGATTTCACCAAGTAACAGCCAGGCTCGAACACTGGTATAGCGGCAAACAACTTGATTCGCTATTAGGGGATATTTGTTGGAATCTGCAGGAGGAAGAAGAATAAATTTCTAAATAAAAATAAAAAAATTTCATCTTTTCTGAAAAAATCAAAAATTGTAGACAGACTTTAATCACTTATAGCTTATTTTGTTTGGAACTTTGTTTTTTATACGCGTAGAACCCTAGCCTTAAATTTTGCACCTGCAGCGCCTGAGATACCCCTAGATGGGCCAAATGTATGACCAAGTTTTTTGTTCTTAACATTTTCTTAAAACATAGTTGCCATATATATCCACCTCTTAGGGGGCTCCCATACAAATATGGCCTTTTAATGAAATTCTTAAATTTGGCCCCTGCAGCGCATAGGATGCCCCTAGCCTCCCATACAAATATTGCGTTTTATGAAATTCTTAAATTAATTAAAATTTGTCGACTTTTGTGAATAAAATCAAAAGTTGCAAACAGATTTTAATCATTTATGGCTTGTTTTGTTTGGAATTTCGTTTGTTATGAATTTTTAAAAAACAAAAATTTCGAAATTTTGTTAAGAAAATTATTTTTTTTTCCAAAAAAAAAAATTATGTTTCTAAAACGACTAAGGATATTAGAAAGAAGTTTTAATTTTCTTAAAGGAAATTTTATTGCAAAATTTCGGTTTTTTGAATAAGCTAAAGCGTTTTTGAGTTACGCGAATATATGTTATGCAACCTCCTCCATTTTCGAAATAACGGTATAGCTCGAAAACCAGAGCCAATCTTAAAAAACCGCGGGCACCACTGGATTCAGCGTACCCAAATTATGTTAAAACGCCAGGTGCCCGGCTTGTCTGTTTTTTCAACTAGCAAAGTGTAATTTTTTTGTATTGAAATTTCATACCGTGGGTTAATGTTTCTGTTTAATACAAGTTTTTCTAGGCTATGACTAATGTTTTAAATATTAGAAAAATTTTACAGAATATGAATTTTTTTCTCTTTTTGGAAAAAAAAACTTACAAACATTCGGGAAAAAAGAAAATTTCGTAGAATCGATAGAATCCAAAGATGTATATGGATATACTCACACAACAATAGTGTAAAGGGTGTTATTCGTTTTTGCTGATGTTTGAAACACCCTCAAATATTGGCCCTAGTACCATATTTTAGCAGACGGATCGACTTAATATTCGTTTTTAAAGTCCAGCTGGCTGGCCGCCCATGTAAACCTTGTTCGCAAAGTACACTTCGCTGTTTTGGAGATAATTTGACGAAATTTAGTACATATGAAGGCCCGCATCATCACAAGAACTAAAACCATTGAAAATGGGGAAATCTGTCCACAATATCACGTAGTCCCTATACAAAACTCTTTTCGGAATTGGGTCCTTGTGGCTATACCATCTTATTATGTTGGTATTAAGATTTAATGTCCTCTAAACTTATTATATTGTAATATAAACCATCTTAGCGAATTTGATTGGAATCGCTCCATATTTGACCATTGTTCCCCCAGCAATACCATTCCCGAGAATAACGCTTAATGCCGTAATTCCCTTATGTTGGTATTGGCAAAAATTTACCGACATTAACTTTTAAATTAAGTGATCTTTAAAAGATCATTACAGCACTCAATGCAGAGCAGGGCTTTAGATCAATATAGGAAAAACAAAATTCATGAATGGTGGGTACTGGGCAATATGGAATCCAACTCTTAGCTTAAGAAGCGATTTTATTCGCTGAATTGGATGTAACGTGTAGAATAAATAAAGCCAAAGGTATGTTTGGCATTTTAATAATATTTGGCGGTCGTGTCAAATAAGTACGCATTTCAATCCAAAACTTGGAAAAGTACAAGAAATATAGACACACGATTGCAAACATTCAACGACAAATGTCTCAGAAATATTCTGGGTATATGATGGCGCAATCGTGAGTGCGAACCAATCAAAAACTGCTTCCCATAGAGATAAAAAGGTGAAAGTGTCGTTGGATTGGTCATACTCTTCAAGGACTCAGTAGCAATATTGCCCGACAAGCATTAAGATGGAATCCGCAAGATAGTCGACGACCTGGTGCACCATCAAACCCCTGGCGGAGAAGTATTGGTGACAAATTGCGTGCCGCAAGTTATAGATGGAATGATATCACAAGCAATGCCAATAAAAGAATCAGATACAAAAGAAAAATAGAGGTCATATGCTCCAGTGGGAGAGAAGGATGACAGAAGAGAAGAAGAAAACATTTAAGGTAGCTACCATGTCATAGGCAAATGTTATGCTGGAAGGTCCATAATTATCCCTAGTTCCCATATCAACCCCTTTCATAATATCACTTAAAGTTGTTTCACTTGAGCCAGAAGAAAAATTGTAAAAGTCAGGATTTTTTCTCCATATTGAGCTGCCTTTCTCGTCTAGAGAAAATTACACAGTTTGTTAATGAAACGCTCTAGAATCGGGATTTTTTTACGGTCTAAAAAAATATACCAAAATCTAGTTTTCTCCGAATGTGGTTTATTTTCAAGAATCTCTCTGGACTAAAGATCGTTGTGGTTTTTTCCAAATTTTTTTTGTATAATATCTTTAGTTTTTATAAAGTCTTTGGGAAAAGTTTTACTGATGACCTGGCCTAAGCAACCAGTGAAATGCGCATAGGAATCAGTTTATTCCAGCAACAATAAATTTCAGTGAGTTTATCAAGAGTTCGAATTGGGAATTTATCACATTGAAACGAAATCTTTTTAATGAATTTTTGATTCGCAAGAAAAACTTTGATAAGGAAAGTATTTTCTACAGAGAGAGAGAAGAGGATCAGAAATTAAAAATATCAAACATTTTGCAAAATTTATGGCTAAAAAACGTATATAATAAAAATTTATTAAATTTTTTCTTTTTTTAAATTAAAAACGTTTAGACGGAGAAATGTTTAGATGGTTTTGAAAAATTTTCTCTAGGTTCAAAAGTTTGGTAAAATTTTTATTAGATAGAGAAAATCTCAAGAGAATTACAACCTTTTGCAGGATTAAAAGTTCAACCATAACTTGCATGAGCTGGCTTAAGCAACTGTGCGAATATATATAAATCACATAGACAGCTCCATTCTAAAACATGCTAAGTCAAAAAAGCTAGTTTTGAGAAAAACGCATTCAAAGTTTTTTGATGATATCTCGAGAACGGTATAAAAAAGATCCTTGAGACTTTTTGTACTCATATCATAATTATAACAGAATTTTTTTAATATATTTTAACTTTATAAACTTATCGTAGATCATAGTTAAAAGTGACTTACAATGATCTAGCATGTACACAAATTTATTATCTAGTCGTTTAAGTGGACTTAGCATCTTTTTGGTGGTCTTTTCTTACTTACATTGATCATCTAAGTACATATAGCATTATTTAGTTTGGAAAAAATTCAAAACTTTAATTTTTTTTAAGTACTTAATACGAATATTGTTTTAAAATACTAAAATTATTAAAGGCTGATAATTTTTTTATATCTTTTATTAATAAAAAATGGAAATTATAGCAATTCAGTTCATATACGAAAACAATAGAATAAAATGCAAAAAGTCTTTAATCGCCACATTCTGAGTTGACAACATATTCGTCTCCAGCAACGCTTTTGAGGTTTCGGTAGAAGTTTTGGTAAAACTTTGGAATTAGGTTTTGGCTTTTTAGGACTTTCGCCTTATTTTTGCGCCACTGAAATGTACGCTTTTGTCTCTTACGCAAAATTTGTTTAATTGGTGTATCCAAATTTGGGTGTAAGGTTCGTTTTGGATTTTTTGGTGTTATCGGACTGCATGGTGGAGATGATACAGAAGATGGTCGAAAACATTCAATTGAGCTTCCGCTAAATGGTTCTGAAATTGTATTAGTTGCTTTATTATTTTAATTAGCTAAATAAATATACATATTATACTTGATAATAGAAATAACCGAAATCTGTTTAACTGTAGTTTCACTACAATCCATATTGTACGATATTTTATTTGATATGGTAGGTGAAATTCCAGATAATTTTAAATTGGATGCACTTTATTTTCTATTAAACAAAATTATTATACCTACAATACTTTGCACAGTTTTTTTTCGAATTACTTACCAATGTGTTGCGAATGTATTTTTGATTCCAATTCTTCTTAAACTCAAAGAAACCAGGTTAATTATTTTAAAATGTTTTATATAAATTAACAATAAATACCATTTAAATTGTTTATGGTCAACGCCAGCATTTTTCTTGCGCGAGAACTCATTGTTTTTAGAAAAGAAGACAATTATGTGCACCTATTCTGTTGACAACTTTTTCCAAACTAAACAATGTTATGTATACTTACACGGCGATAGTTTTATTTTGAATTAGGCGAAAAACCTTTTATATGTTCTTAGAGATGAGAAAAAAAATACAAAAGTGTATTGCTTCCATTCTAAGTATACATAGAAAACGCGAAAAACAAAGATGTTCGTTTTAAAACAAGCTAAGTACTTTTAACAAAAAAACAACAAAAAAAAATAATTCCAAACCAAATCATGTTAAGTGCACTTAAAACATTTAAAAATGGAGTTCTTTGTATGTTAGTAAATTATGCTAAGTACATTTTTGTTTATAACTTTTGATGGGAAAGTCCGATTACTATCAAAATTTGACAGAATCTAAATTAGCGAACAATGAATTTAGAAATGTTATTCCCAGCAAAACATGCTATGTCGACTTAGCATGTTATAGAATGGGACCGTCGATTTGTGTCAAGCCATTTTGTTGTGAAGGAAACTTTAAGTTAAGTTTTATAAAACGATCATTTGCTTAAGCAAAATTCGAAACTGATTGCAGATTCTGTACGGATTCAGATTTTACGAGCTTTTCGTTATTTTTTGACATAAGCTTAAGGCAGCTCTTACACATTATGATTGGGCCTTTAATGTAGACAGAGAAAAGTTTGGAAAGTTTTTTCTAGCTAGAGAAAATTATAAATATCGAAAAATTTCTTTTCAAAGATAAAATATTTTGCATGCTTCTCTCTTAACTAGAATCGGAATTTTTACGGTCCAATAATATATACCAAAATCTAGTTTTCTCCGAATCTGGTTTCATTTTCAAGAACCAAGATTTGTTCTCTCTCTCTGGACTAAAGATCGTAGGGGTTTTTTCGGGCTTAAAAATTTCCTAATTTAGGGTTATCTTTGTAATACAAAAGGACTGAACTAAAGAAGGGTGGAAGTCCCTAGTGATGGCAACTCCTAGAACACCAAACGAGTGAAGAGTAAAAACTACCGAAAAATGGTTATGGTTTTATTTATATAGAAATATTATTGAGTGTGAGATCATTTTACCTTTTATAGAATTAACCCTCTGCGACTGACCTGACTCTGTAATAACAATTTCAATGACATGGTAGTACGGAAGACAACATTTTGATTGCTTTTATTTTTCAAGTTCTGTTTTGTTATAGCTTGTTATTTGCTGTAATTTATGTTTGCGAGCAAAACGACAATTAATTTTAAACCATATTTAATGGCATGGCACAAAATGACCCTAAAAAACTTACATCTATACAAAACCCAAAAAAAAAAAAATTAAAAATTTGCTATTTGTTTATTATAAGTATTACACTAGGTTGAGTTCACATCTGAACTAACCAGTATAGAAAAAATGAGAAATTTTAATGGTTAAATAAACAGATACAACTGATTTTATCTAGTGCATTGAACCAGACATTCTAACATGAATATGTCAAACTGTTTGATCCGAAGCTCAGAAAAAAGTTCCAGATGTGTTCTCTTAAAACAATAAACAATTTGTTTTGTATAAGAGCGACCCATAAAAATAAAAATAATAAGAGATATAAAATATTGAAACAATTTTATTGAACGTGTTGTCTAGGAGACACCACAAAAATAATGATGTGGTTGTTTCTCAGACCTTAATATTGATTGCCGTGGTTGTCTTGAAGACACTTTTTTGCACAGCGTGCGCGTCGCGTCCGTCACGCCAACGTTCACGTAAAAACGTATTAAGAAGGTACTGAATGCATGAGAGCCGATGTTTAAAAAATAACGGAGAAAATCACTTTTTTCGTTCATTGGCGTTAGACAACCACGTCAGTCGCAGAGGGTTAAGAAACAACTTCGGCTTTAAGTAGCATTTACATCCTTTGAAAATTGGTTATTAACTAATATAATTTGTAGTTTATCATCCTCTTATATTGAGACTTTTTGTATGTTTGTCTAGAAATAATTTTTAATCATAACTAGCCAGGTATTTCACAGCTTGAACAATAACGACTACCTCGACTTTATTTGATTTATTTCTTAGCAAATTCAAGCCACAAAAAGTCCTCTCCACATCAAGACTATGAAGCTTCATAATTGGATTGCTACCAATTACACTATGAACTTTGATCGAAAACGTATATATTTCTTTAATGTAAAAACGGACAAAAGGGCTAATAGTAAATATAGAAATGGCTGATTCTGCTTGACGCTAAACATATCTTCTCGAGGTGTTACAGATTTGCCAATGCCTGGCACATGAATTCGCATTGGTAGCAGCTAATATAACTCTATTATTATAATTAAATGTTATTATATATTTAAATTAGATGGTTTTTGGGTGCCGCCGCTACTTAATAGACCTATTCCCACAATGTGCAAAAGTCTTCATCCTTCATAATACTACAATTGATTTTTTAAATATAAAAAGCTTTAAGCGTATTTTTTTGCAATCTCAATTAAAAATCTCTTCTCTCTACATCATCGCAAAATATATAAAAAAAATATATATATTCTTGAATTTAATTGTCAGAAAATTAGCGCTTTAATACTAAAATTAATTACCCCATGTGTTTGGTGCTTACTGCAAGCATTTATTATAGAATTTTTGTTTCACTTGAAGAATTTATCACTTATAAAAATCTTAACAAAAGTCTGGAACGAAAATAAATTCACAAGAATTTGGCGTACCAACATCAAAAACTTAACAGAAAAAAGTGCACTTTGTTTTAAATTTATTTATGTCGTTTTTTTTTTGTTTTGGGTTAATTTTTTTGTTTTGGATGGAATTAATGAAGATTGTCTTAATATGCAACAGCAGCTAAAGAAATGGCGAACAATTGATTAATATATGAGCTTTATAAACGAGTCAACGCCTTTGTAAAAATTTTCAACAGATTAAATTTAAAAGTATTTTCATGTAAACTAATTTTACTTGAAATTAAAAAAAAAATAAAAATTTTTTTTGGTGTCTGCTTGTTTGATGACCCATACAACCTGATGTGCAGAAAAGACAATTAAGTTTTTTTTTTTGAAGTTTTTTGGGTTAATATATAAAAATCTTTTTTTATATATTTTTTTTATGTTCCTTATAAAAAATGTAATAAAACTACCCAAAAAAAAAAAAAAAACTACTGTATTTGTTCAGAATTCACCGGGAGCTTGTTAGTTACAAAGGTAAACACAAATTTACTAAGAATCAAGAGCAATTTTTTTTTAATATTAACTTTCACAATAGGGAATATTACTTGCATTTTGTAAAATTTTTCCAAATAGAAAAACTAACCACATTTTTGGAAATTTTTGTCTAGTAGAGATAATAATCCAGATTCTGAAAAATTTTGTTTGGCACAAAAAAAACATGTATTTCGTTCTGGAATATTTTTCCAATACACAGAAAATAAGACTAAGTAGAAAAATAAGACTAAGTAGAAAAATGCCTCTAGAAATATTTTCTATAGGAAGGAAGGGTAAATCTTTAATTTTTTCCAAAAGAAGAAAGACTTCTAAGATTGTTTAGAGCTTTTCTCAGAAAAATACTTTCTCTATGCTTTAATAATAATATTTCCAAAAAGAATTTTTTTTTTTGTAAAATTTCCGCAGGAAGATTTTATTCTGATTTTATATTGATGGAGAAATGTTAAAAATATTGCAAAATGTCCTCCCTAGAAAGAGAAATAAGTGAAAAATTTGCAAGATTTTTTTAGGCATAGCAAATTATTAGCAGAGGCGTATTCACTTTATAAGTGGCGTGGAAAAAAAAAGCTGAGCTACTCTGCTTTTTACTTAGAGAAAGAAATGTCAAAATTTGCTTATGTTTTGAGCTTATCGAAAAACTAAAGAAACAATAAAAATACGTAGTTTATTTTTTTATTGTTGTACTTGTTAAAGTATGGTCTTGGTATCAGTGCAAATTTTTATCCAGACAGTAAAAAGTATCGTAAAATTTGTGAATGTTTTTTTTTTTTTTTATAAACTAAGAGAAATGTTAAACCCTAAAAGATTCAGTAGAAGGAAAGTTTTTATTCACAGCGAATCAGCGAGAAATATAAACGGACAAAATTTCCACGAAGCCAATGTTATGCGATACCGACAGATCGGATTTTATATGCGGTTCTATATGTAAAAAACATAAAGTGCTGCATTTTGTAGCGTGGCAGAACATTTTTCTTAAAGTTCTACAAACTTCTCCCATTCTAGGGGGACCCATGTTCTGTAACTTTGGTGAGAATTTCTCGCATCGAAAACATGTGAAACAAAATATTCCATCGTTTCTCGAAAAGTTAGAAAAAAGTGTGTCTGTAACTCATGTCGAAAACTGTCAAAAGAGATTACGTCGTTACGTTATAAATGTCATAACATTCCTCTAGAAGCCGATGAGAAATTACAGATGTTGAGACCGCCAGTCAAACATATCGTTGACCGCGACCAAATTTCACTAAAATTAAAAAATTTTCAACGACGGCGGCGAAAAAACAACCGTCGGCTATACCAAAAAATGCAACGTGCGACTTTAATGTTTGT
Organism: Pollenia amentaria; assembly: GCA_943735925.1. Classification (NCBI taxonomy): domain Eukaryota; kingdom Metazoa; phylum Arthropoda; class Insecta; order Diptera; family Polleniidae; genus Pollenia; species Pollenia amentaria. The sequence continues at coordinate 175,233,564 of OX031007.1, read as the reverse complement.
TGATGAAGAAATTTCGTATATTTTTAAAAAAATGTTAAAAGCAAAATAATTAAACAATGAAAAAATCTGCCAAGAACATAATACTTATCTCTTCCGTGTTAATATTCATTGCATTTTGCATTTTTAATTTATTTTTTAGTGTTAAAAATTTTTCTCACCCCGTTTTTACGAGTGTGTTTATTTGACAGTTCAAAGCGGGAACTTTCTCACATATATTTTATAGACACACTTTTTCAATATTGGCGAGAAATTTCCTTATGTGACAGTTATTACTCGCCAAAAATTTCACAGACGCAGTTAAGTGAGAAAAACATCTGTTTGTTTCAATTAATGGCATTTTTGTTTAATTTCTCACATTCCAATCGAAAAGTGTCTCGCCGCAGGAGTTATAGAACATGGGCACAGTTTCACGTTTATTTCTATCTCTTTCCTTTCTTGGCAGTCTTCTATGTTATAAACAATTGTTTTAATTTGAAAAATTTAATTAAAAAAATTAAATCGAAAATTCGGCGAAAGGGTTTTTTTTAGATAAAGAAAACTCCATATGCAGGGAAAAGAAAATTTTGCAAATGTTTTCTTACAGGAAAAAGTTTTGAAAAATGTACGGAATTTTCTCTGATTCCCAAGAAAACAAATATGCAAATGGCATTTTAATTTGATTTCCTTGCCAAAAAAAAAAAAAAATAATAAAAAGTTATTGGTTTTTATTTTTGTTTTTCTTTACCCCCTTTAATTTTACTACATTTACCCAAATGTAGTTGTACCACATTAAGAGTGGAAAAAAACCAAGCAGTTGTAGTCGGGAATGTAAGAAAAGATGAACACACTATTTATTGTTGTTGTTTTGTTTGAGCATTGATATGGTTTTCAGTAAAACTTGAGTGTATACAATTCTTATTCTCCTTACAGTTTTTTTTTTTTTTTTTGTATAATATCTTAAGCTTTTATAAAGTCTTTGGAAAAAGTTTTCTGATGATCTGGCCCAGAGATGATAAATAAACTTTTCAAAATTGTAGTTAATTCAGTAAAAAATTGTGCTTTTTAAACCCTAATTTTAATAAAACCCAAAAATATATTTTTTAATTGTTTTATTTTTCGAATAACAAAAAATGTACGAACATATATTAAAATTCACTTGTACCATATATTTATATTTGAAATATTCACCCTTATTCCATACAGCGTCGTCGTCATCGTCATCGTCATCGTCATCAATTTAATATCAACATCAATTTTTATCGATGTCGTCATCAATTCGATACAAAACTTGTATTCTATAACAGCAACGTTACGATGTTGATTGTTTATCGTTTTTTAAAGCACATCTCTAATAATTTAGACAGTTAGTTTGTTTTGTGTTCATTAAAAAAAAAATCAAAGTTTCTTAAAAATGTTGTGCTCTCAAAAACGGTAGCTTGATTTATTCTGAAAAATTCACCGTTCCTAATGGCATAAGGCATTGCCATTTTCGCCCCGTATAAATCGACAGTATTAAAAGTGCTATGTCTGTATATTTGTAACGGCGACGATTGCCGAAAAGAGCAACAAAGCATAGCAAAAATAGCGAACATTCGCGAAAACTTTTAATAAACTCAACAAAAGCTTTTTTTTTTAAATTAAAAAAAATATATATATGTGTTTAATACGCCTTTTCTTAATTAAAGTCACGTCATTTAGAAATTTATCACAAAACTAACTTCCTACATCAATCGGACTTTGCTAAAACAAATTCTATATGTTAGATACGCCTTTTCTAAATTAAAGTAAAGATAAGTTTTTTGTTAATTTAAGACTATAGCAACAAGATTCATTAGACTGTAGATAATATTTATTTCGTCCGAATAAAAATTCGATGCAGTATTTACATAAAGGAGATTTCTTTGCTTTGATTTTATAGACCAAAAAGCTTCAATGTCAAAGCGTTTGAAATTTTTAAATTGTACTAAACATGTCATGGGAGTACTTCAGTACTTGTGCAATGAAATTAGTACTGAAAAAAGTACAATTGTACTAACTTTATTATCCCTGATCTGACCTAATCAACCAGTGAAATGAGCACTTTTTAGTGTGTTCATCAAGAGTACGAATTGGGAATTTATCACATTGAAACGAAATCTTTTTTAATGAGTTTTTGATTCACAAGAAAAACTTTGATAAAGAAAGTATTTTCTACAGAGAGAGAAGAAAGAGGATCAGAAATTAAAAATATTGAAAAGTTTGCCAAATTTAGGCTAAAAAACGCATACAAAATTTTGCAAATTCTACCGGAGGAAAGTAATAAAAAATTAATAAATATCTTTTTTTTTTTAATTAAAAACATTTAGACGGAGAAATGTTTAGATAATTTTGAAAAATGTTCTCTAGGTTCAAAAGTTTTGTAAAATTTTTATTAGATAGAGAAAATCTCAAAAGTATTACAACATTTTTTTGAAACATTTTGCAGGATTAAAACTTCAACCATAACTTGCCTGAGCTGTCTTAAGTAACTGTGCGAGTACATATAAATCATATGTGTCAACCCAGATTGTTGTGAAAGAAACTTTGATTTAAGTTTTACAAAACAGTCATTTGCTTAAGCAAAATGCGAAACTGATCGAAGATTCTGTACGTTATCAGCGTAATCAGCTGTTTTTTATGCATTTGACGAGCTTTTCGTTATTTTTTGACATAAGCCTAAGGCAGCTCATGCACATTATGATTGGGCCTCTAATGTAGACAGAGAAAAGGAAAGTTTTCTCTAACTAGAGAAAATAAATATATATGTATCAAAAAAATTTCTTTTCAAAGAAAAAATATTTTGCAAGCTTTTCTCTTAAATTTTTGATAGCAGAGAAAAAGTTTCTCTTACCAGATAAAGTATTAAAAGGTTTTAAAAAAGAAATTTCTCTTTAATGAAAATATTGACCATTAAAATAACGTTCGGCTAGTAAAAAATTATCCAGAATCAGGAAAATTTTATCCGGATTAATATTTGACTTATTGTCATTCATCTTAATTTTTCATTAACAAATTTAAAGTACAGTAAAGATTTTCTCTTGATATCAATTCAACAAATTAAAATTCATTCCTTTACCTCATGCTCACATTTTTGGTAACAGAAACGAAAAATATCGTAATAAGAAGAAAATGTCACATAAACCTAATGTGTTGGCGCCAACAGATATCTTATCAATGGCGTCACACAGCACCACCACTACCACCACCAAGACGATTGAAGTATCCAGCGACGAAAAGATGAAACATTTAAGAAAAAAAGGCATCAAGAGTAAAATGTCAAGCAATCAACTGTTGTCTTCAGGAGGCTTCACTGAGTGCTCAAATGAGTATGTGTGTGTGTTTGTTTTTGGACGCAATTGCGATGGACAAAAACAAATGCACTTCAGTGACACTTGCAAGTACAAAAAAAGGAACGAAAGATTGCCATCGGTATTATGTTGTTGTCGTTTTACTTAATATTGCATTATGTGCAAGTAAGATCAAATACGTTGTATCCTTAAAAGGATATTGTTGTAAGGTTTGTTTTATTTTCCTTGTATATGTGTTTAAGTGCCTTCCATTTCTTAAGTACACTCATGAGTAAAAGATGTATGTCAAAAGTTCAATTATTTAAAAGTAAAATGTAGATAAAATAACGAAGCATAATGACAACGATGGGGTAGAAAATATATTTTTAGTATCAATTTTTAAAGAAAAGGTATCTTCTTTAAATATATTGATATTGACCGACAATAGATCATATAGTGTTACTAAGTGTTTTTAATTTTTTGTTTAAACATAAATTTAAATTAATTATTTTTTAAAAAAAAAACTTCTTCTATAATTTATTCAAAATTTTGGTACAAAATATTAAAAATTTAAAATATGACACTAAAACATTAACATAACATAATAACCCAGTAGGTGGTGGAAGTTTTGTACCTCTGTCCCATGATTTTTTTTCGTAATAAATTTCAAACCCGTTGTTAAGTTCCAAAAAAGTTCCGTTGCTTTTATTACCACACTTTTGATATTAGATTTCTTACGTTTAACAAAATGTCATAAACAAGATCACTAAGATTTTATCGTAAAAATACATCTAAGAACCCTAATAAATATCAAATGATCCTGCTCGTAATAAAAATGAAAAACAAAAGAATTTTTAAATATCACGGCTTTAATAAAAAGGAAAACATACGAAAAAGGAAGTAAAAAACCGACAAAGGTAGCAGTTGTTTTTTAATTTTATTATTTTTTTTTTATTGTACAACAAAAACATAACTAATAAAAATATATTTTTACAAACAAGAACAGCAAAAATTTTAAATACTTATAATATAAATTGGAATACTTAACAACAAGTCGCATTAGCATCATCATCAACAGCATTATCATTTCCAAAGTTTTTCAAAAATACTAAAAACCACCTGAGTTTTTAAGGAAAGAATAAAATTTAAAACAATGTAAAGGTAAATAAATTCGTAGTAGAGGAAATTAAACGAGAGCAGTATGAAAATTACAGAAAGTATAACGAAACAACAAGTCGATACAGAAACAATTAATAGATACAAATGTATATGATGTTTTCTAAAGCCCTTTAGAACATAAAATTGTATAAAAAAATATTCCAAGTTAGATTTTTATCAAAACAGGTTAGAGTGCTATATTCGACTTTGCCGAATTTTTGATACCCTCCATCGACATTTAGAATATTTCGGGAGTAGGCTCTTTATGGGATATATAAGCTATTATCCAATCTTCATAATATGGGACCCATGGTAACTTATGAACCGATCTTCACGAAAACTGACAATGTGATTTCTTGTCTTGCAAAACTGTGAAAGACCATATTTTACTGCAATAACCTTAGTTGTTACGGTTTAAGGCGTACTAAAGTGTTTTCCGAGAGTGACTCTTTATTTGGGGCATATGGTAAATTATAGACCGATCCTCACGCGAGTGACTTCTAGTCTAATAAAACTATGATAGACCAAATTTTATTACAAAATCATAATTCGTTACAGACTAAAGCGTAGTAAACTGTTTTCCGAATGAAGGCTTTCTAAGGGGCCTATGACAAATTATGCACCGATGTTCAGGAAATTTAGTAGTTCTAGTCACATTCAACGATTTTGTGCTAAATCTTCTTTCAGTCCGTGCATTTCGGCACCATTAATATTAGTTTTCGAAACAAAATTGTAAGTTTTGTAGGGTGGTTGTCCAACATTTGTACTCATAACCCTTATTCTACTGAACCGCTTTTACTGCATTTCAATCACAATTTTTTAGGCGAGGTAGACACAATTTGACACTAATATTGTTCTTTACTTTTGAGTCGTTCAAAACGGAGCATTATTACAACAGACTAACAAACAGACAGACAGACATGGCGAAATCGACTTAGAATTACTCAAGGACATACAATTTATATACTTTATGGGGTCTCAGATGAATATTAACACAGAAAAAATTATCAGTGGTTTTTTTTCAATTACAAAAATTGTTTAAAAAGTATTTTAATTTAATAAATGTGATAATTGAATAAATTATTTTTTTAATTGAATGAAAATTGAAAATATAATTTTGATTTAATTAACATTTTAGTTGTTTTAAAATAAATTTTTAAGTAAAATATTAATTAAATATCAGAAATTCTTAATTGATTTATCGTTTAAAATTAAATAATTTTAACTTGTAAAATTGTTGTTGGGAAGTATCAAAACCTGAGCTATTTTTAATTATATCCATTAACACATTGTTTAATACGGCAAAGTTTTTTGATAAGTTGTATAATAAAATTAAAAATATCATTTATTGAAAAAAAAATATTCACAATTTTACAACTTTTAGTTATTAATATAATCATTTTAGTAATAGGTGCAAAATTAACAACTTGTTTGCTTGTTTCTATTAATTTGGTATGAATTTGGTAATTAGAGACAATTTTTAAATTTTTCTGTGAAAAAAGTTTCCACCACTAGGGCTGGAGACTATAAAAATGTTTTATTCAAAAGACGAAGAAATTATCGGCCGTTTTTTTAGAAGCGGTTGCTGGACGTCCAATTTTGGGCCATATTTTCGAGCATTCACGAATAATACAATAAATCAGCGAATTTTCGCAGCCTTACGGAAAATAATTGAGACGTGGCAAATAGCACGACCTTGGAGGCCAAAAAAATCATTGATCATGGAGCATCTTCATCTAATGTAATGCGAGATACATCTTCATTTTTGAAGAAATATGGTTTGATAATGCCACCAACATGTTAACGGCACTGAAGAATGTCTTTATCAGGATGCGGGGAAGTCTCTTTTGGATTAGTTTCGCTCTATATGCGGTAATTTTGCTTTTTAGCAAACCCGTTAACCGCAAACTTATTCGTGCACCATTGAAAACACAATGTCGTTTATAAGTTACCTGGTGAATTTCCTAGTTAATTTGTATAGTTTACGCAGTATCGTTTGACAGATAACCATTTCGAATTTCTAAGGGGCTTATTAAATTAACCTTTAGGTAAAAAAATAAGCGGACTCCATTCCGTAGCCATTGTAATTTTTTTAATTGATTAATTTTATTTGGCTAAAGGTCAACGGCCATATTCATAAAAGGTTGTTATTTTAAACAAAAAGTATGTAAAAGCTATCAAACGCTTTTTTTTCTTAAAACCACTTTTAAAATTTGAATTCATAAACGTACATTAACCGCTTTTTACCTATTATATGTTTGTAGCGATATACCGCCTTGTGCAAAAAAAGTTAAAGTTCACATTAGTTTACAAACACAGTACTCCCACTCACATATGCTGGGCTTAATGTGTTGTTAAACTAATGTAAGCTTTAACTTTTTTTGCATAAGGTGGATAATCTTTAAATATGGCAACTTATTTTACGTTGCCATTTTTTGGTAGTGAAGCATGAAACTTCTATTCGATTAACATGCTATTCTATAACTATTACATTTTAAAAATTTTAAATCTTAAAAATTATTCTTTAAAAACACTACACCGCAGTATACAAGTAAAATTTTTTGCATGTGTACATGTTTGGCACCTTGTTTTGCGAAATGCATAACTAGTGTGGCTATATGAAAAGGGATCTATCTATGTTTTTATTTTCATCGAAACCTTTAATTTCTGAGAGGCAAAAATTGTCACATATCTCACCTCGTGGTCGTACTTTAAAAAAAGCAAAGGAGAAGGATCTATCTATGTTTTAAATTTCATTAAAATTGGTTTGATTGTGTTCAAAAAACACTATACCGGAAAGCAGCTTATCTAAAGGCTATATAAAATTTTAGACCGATTCGCCACATTTTCTATAGGCTTGGTTCTTGTGCCAATTAGAACCTATGTATAAATTTCATCAAATTATCTACAAAATAACGACATGTATTTTGCGCACAAGTTTACATTGACAGCCAGAAAGCCAGCTGGACGGACATCATTAGATCGTTTCAGAAAATGGGTCGATCGGTATACTTTAAGGTGGAACTGGGACCAATATTTTAAGGTATTATACACACCAGCACAAATGCAATTCAGCCTCTCCACTATTGTGGTTTGGATATAAATTCATATTATCTTATTGAGTTTTTATTTTGTATTGCCTCATTTAATCCATTGAAATAAAAAAAGCTATTGTATTTTTTATAAATTAGATCAATATATTTCGAATATGCATTTTATATTCAGGGTATATACAATTTGAAAATACAATGCAAATAAGTTTTTATTTATAATATAATTTTCAAAAAAATTGAACAAAAATTTCAAAATTACCTGAATTGATTGAACAACTATCTATATCATGTAAATATTTCACACCTTATGTAAAACTTACAATGAAACCACCATTAAAGGACAATAATATAGGAATGGGCAATAAATATCGATATATAAAAATAATAATTACAAAAATGATAAAAAGGACTACATAAACGCATATTGTAACTTAATTACTCCTTTAAGAAAGTAAATAGCATATATATGTAAATATGTAAATAGCATTAATATATAAATTTTTTTAAAAACAATAATTTTTCATTGATATATAAATTTTTTTAAAAATTATATTAGAAATAAAAACTTATTATTGTATTTTCAAATTGTATAGATCCTGAAGATGAAGTGCATATTCGAAATATATTGATATCATTTATAAAAAATACAATAACGATTTTTATTTCAATGGATCAAAAGAGGCAATACAAAATAAAAACTCAATAATATAATTTGATCCAGCAATACAAAATATTAATTCATATTATTTTAGTTTATGAAAAAAAATTTGGCGAAAGGTATTATAAGAATGTTTGTTTTAATGTTTTTTTTAAATATACGATAATAAAGTAATCGAATAAAAAGTTTGTTTACTTTTTTAAATTTAAAAGTCTTTTTCAAAAATCTCCCCTGTTTTTATAAATTACGGTATCTAGCTTGTTTAGGAGAACCTACAAGAATCTTACGGATTAGAGTAGTGTAGCGTACATATTTATTTAATTTTTTTTTTTTTTGATCCTATATTAGTATCACAATTATTTATTCTATCCACAAACAAAACTGTTCCAACTACCCTCGCATGCACTTGTTATTATTGTTATAGCATTTCAAGAGGATCACATTTCACATTTTCAGGTGTCAACGATAAGAAATCTTAATACTTTGGAATCTACCAATGCTGAGTTGTTTAGAGTACAAGTACTGCAATGTAGCGGTACGGGCACAAATTTTATTATTTCTTCTTCTTCAGTCTTATTTTATTTTCCTGTTTGTTTGTATTTTAAGAGTTTTATATGAATTTCACTGTAGTACAAGTCCAAAAGGTATGAAAGAACTAAGACAGCACTCGGTGTGGTCTGTGTATCAATTCGAGTCTTTTATGGTTTATTTGTTGGTCTTCGTTTGTTTTCTTTCCTTTTTTTTAAAGGTTGGAGTATTTTATTCATTATAAAGAAATTTCACATAAACACTATAATCCCGCATTGATATGCGTACTTAGACGCAAATAGATAGACATACAGACAGACCGAGCGACCGACAAGCAGAGAAAGATGAATTGAATACGAATAAAATGCTTATCAATAATAAATATATTTTATTTACGTACAGAGTACATTTGGTTGTTGTTTGTAAGGATATAATTTATAAAATTTTTGAGGTTTATATTAAAAATTAGTAGTTTTATAGCAGACTTTTGAAGAATTTCTAAATATATATTATTTTTTTTTTGTAATTAAATGTTAATTTGGCAAACATTCTCTTAATATTAAGTAATGAAAAAGCAATTTAGACCGTCCAGCCTGAGAGATTGTTACACTATATTACCATAATAACAAGAAAAATTTAGAAAATGTACCCAACAAAATGGAGCCATGGGCAATACTGGAGCTATCAGCTAAACATTATTTCAAAAAAATAAAAAGTATATTTTCGTTATTGTCAAATATGAACCCATGCAACAAAATATTTTTTAGTCCAGTTCCAATTTAATTAGATGGTTTATGGACACAAAGCCTTTATTTCGGAAAGAAGGTCGTATGGCGATTCAGAGAACTTACGCACTGAAAGGAATTTATTCTTAGCATTTTCAATTAGGATCGTACTTATTGCAGTTAAAACCAAGCTTTATCAAATTATCTCAAAAATTGTGATCTGCACTTTGAGTATCAGGAGTATCATATACAGACAATCAAGTAAGTTATAATTTCGAAACCTAAAATGCAATGGCTTATAAATTTTATAAATAGGACTCAATTAATCTTCCAAATGTTCTTGACTATTTTAAATCACTGGAATACTTTAAAACTCACTTTCATCTCCTGGAATCGCTGTGAAATTTGTATTAGTACAAATTCGAAAAAAGTACCAATAAATATGGAAATTATGGTGGTAAGATTGATTTTAATAATATTATTTAGCAACATTTTGTTCAGATTAATGACGGTTAAAGATTTTTGGGAAGCACTCATATAAGTATCATTGATTGGCCTTCAACATAGAAAACTTGTGAAGTTTCCTTTCAGGGTATTGATTACTTAATGCAGTTTTTTTATAATTTTCCTTTGTATTTTAATATTGGAGTACAGGAAAAATGGGTTTGGTATGGACCCAAAGATGGACCAGCCTAGGGTTTTTATCAAGGGAAATCCCGGGACAAATTTCACGGGAATTCCGTTAATTTTTTTCCCCCGATATCCGGGATTTTTTGTCGGGAATCCCGAAAATTAAAATTAACCAAAAATTGCATTCGTGTGTCTCTAACAAAAAATAAATAACTATATGCATATGACGAATTAAAAAACGGCCGAATAAAATATTGCAAAAAAAAAAATAAAAGAAATAATTAGGTACTAGTTTGGCTATTTATTTGCTTTGAAAACAAAGAAGGAGAAAAGCGATTATACAAAATAAAATTATTTTGTTGAATCCGCAAGTACTCTATTTTTCAATTATCATTATGTGGAACTTATTTTTACTTTTGTCATACAGAAAATGGAGCTGCGATCTTTCTAATGGAAATACTTTAAAAAAGGAACAAAAAAAAGTTTATGCCCAAGAGTGCTCGCTTATAAATATTCTTCAACCAGTAGTTTGCTTAAACATCTTTCAAATATCCATAATACAAATATGCATATATACATGCATCCGACTCAGATTCTTAAACCGATCTGGATAATAGTGATACTTTTCAAGAAAAGCTTAACAGTCCGCTATAAAAGATAGCAAAAAAGCAAAGGTTTTGACAAAAACAAATATTATTAAGCAACTGAAACTAGAACATCCAATTTGGATAACTTATTTGAAGCACTATTGACAATAAGTCCTACATCTATCGAAAGTGAACGTATGTTTTCTCAACCGGCTTTCGGATAGTGCTATTAACGCGCTTATTGTTTTAAAGAACCATTTTATTGAAGCCAACAAAGTTAATATTTCCTAAATTATTTTCGAGTTAAAAAATGTTAATTCATGATTAAACATTAAAGAAACCCATTAATTTATTTTCTATTTTATTCACTAATAATTAATTTTTAAAAATCAGTGCAATTATTTTAAAGTTTAATTAAAAAAAATTCACACTTCAACTTTAAATACAAAAAATATAAAAACAACTTCAATATCCTTGAGTGCTTCAACGTTTTTATTTTTTTAGCTTTTGCGATTTACACGAGAGTACAAATATTCCTTAATTACAAGATCTCTAAACATAAAATTTATTTTATATAAAATAATTTATAATTAGAAATGTAAACTTTTAACGGCCTCAGTTTGTATGAAAATCCGTTTCATTACCCCTTTATTAACCTGTTTTTTATAAGTTAAGCCGTAAGAAACTTAATTTTAATTTAAAAAATTTATATGCTTTGAATACAATTTTCATTTTAATTTAAAAATTTTATATGTTTTGAATACAATTTTAATTTTCAGGTTTGAATTTGTTAAATAACTATAGAATAACTTTTATTTGAAAATAAGAAAATGTGTTTACATACAAATTAAGCGTGAAAAAAAAATTGTTTATTATATTTAATAATATTTTCCCGAATACCCGGGTAATCCCGGGAAGGCCTAACAAAATAACCCGATTCCCGGGAGCTCGAAAAAGTCGGGAATTTAAAAACCCTAGACCAGCCTCAAAAAAAAAAAAATATTTATATAGTACTTTTATAAGTTCTGGTACACGGTTTTATTAAATAAAATGTTTATGAAAAGTTTTTCTTTATAAAACAACTAACTAGCTGTATTTTATTTGTAACATACACAGAAAAAATTTTTTATCAATTAAAAAAATAGTTTAAAAATTATTTAAATTTAATTATTTTGATAATTGAATCACTTATTTTTTTAATTGAAAGAATATTAAAAAATAATTTTGATTTAATTAATATTTAAGTTGTTTTGAAATAAATTTTTAATTAAATATTAATTGATTCTTTCGTTTAAAATAAAATAAACTTGTAGAATTGTTTTTGGGAATTGTCGATATTTAATTAAATAAATTAACACATTGTTTGAAATGGCAAAGTTTTTTGATCATTTTTTTAATTAAAATTAAAAATATCATTTATTGAAAAAAAATATTCGCAATTTTAAAATTTTTTAGGAATCAATATAATCATTTTAGTAATATGTGCAAACTCAACAACTTGTTTGCTTGATATTATGAATTTGATATAAATTTGGTGATTAGAGACAATTTTTAATTGTTTCTGTCTTATTAAGGAATGTTTTAAAAACATATTTAAAGCGCAATTCAAAAATATTTTGAGGTGAACTGCCATTAACGAAACACTTTTTTATTAAGTATGTTACAGAACTGAATAGAGTTAAACTTTGCAGAAAATTACTCTAATACATTGCAACACCACAAATGTCGCAACAAATTTTAAAATCATTCGAGCAGAGTGGTTTGTAAAAAGTGACTTCTTCTTTACTTTATAAAATAAAAAAAATCTTAGACCTAAGTACCAACATATGTAAATTATAAACAATACATTTTTGCAGTTTAAAATTAATAGTAACTATAAACTTTTATAAGCTTTCTCATATAACAAAACGCAAATGTTTCTCCCTATGTAATTTTCTCTTTGGTCTGTGTCTACTGTCAAAACATTCGAACGTGCTTTGAATGTTCTATTTTAGTTTTAATGTTCTACTTCATCTTTGTTCTAATTCAGCTTTATTCTTTAACAGCATCGTTCTAGTGAAGTGTTGTTCTGTTCTTTTATATTTTGATCGTAACGCAAAACAATTGTTTTTGGAAGTATGTATTTTGTAATGAGAGATTAATATACACTCACTATCTAAATTTAATGAAATTGCTTGTAAGCAATTTTTTTTGCTTGTGCAGCTCTTTAGTCACAACCGAAGCAAATTCATTACAGCTAGAATCATTCGAGTTCGCTCTGAAAAATCAAACCCAAGGCAAATTCATAAATTGAAAAACTTACAAGACGAAAAGTAGATCAAAATGCAAGGAGAAACAAAAGTCAGCTTGTCTCTCTACATAAATTAAACTACGGAAAGAAAATAAGTGCTACCATTTATTTTTATGTTTTTATTAATATTGAAGACGACTGATTATGAAAAAGATGCCAGAAAGATGATACAAATTTTAAAGAAGACAATGAGTTTAAATAGATGATTGTCCTCCTAAAAAGCTGACATATGGCTGCCTTACCTTATGTGGTGGCGCACAATCCCTTTGATAGGTCTAGTGTTGATTTGCAAACATAGAATATTTTAAAGGCTTTACAAGTTTCTCCAAATATGAAGTTTCGTAAGCCCATTATATGTTGGTCTGTGTCTACTGTCAAAACATTCGAACGTGCTTTGAATGTTCTATTTTAGTTTTAATGTTCTACTTCATCTTTGTTCTAATTCAGCTTTATTCTTTAACAGCATCGTTCTAGTGAAGTGTTGTTCTGTTCTTTTATATTTTGATCGTAACGCAAAACAATTGTTTTTGGAAGTATGTATTTTGTAATGAGAGATTAATATACACTCACTATCTAAATTTAATGAAATTGCTTGTAAGCAATTTTTTTTGCTTGTGCAGCTCTTTAGTCACAACCGAAGCAAATTCATTACAGCTAGAATCATTCGAGTTCGCTCTGAAAAATCAAACCCAAGGCAAATTCATAAATTGAAAAACTTACAAGACGAAAAGTAGATCAAAATGCAAGGAGAAACAAAAGTCAGCTTGTCTCTCTACATAAATTAAACTACGGAAAGAAAATAAGTGCTACCATTTATTTTTATGTTTTTATTAATATTGAAGACGACTGATTATGAAAAAGATGCCAGAAAGATGATACAAATTTTAAAGAAGACAATGAGTTTAAATAGATGATTGTCCTCCTAAAAAGATGACATATGGCTGCCTTACCTTATGTGGTGGCGCACAATCCCTTTGATAGGTCTAGTGTTGATTTGCAAACATAGAATATTTTAAAGGCTTTACAAGTTTCTCCAAATATGAAGTTTCGTAAGCCCATTATATGTGATTCCCTACCATACTATCAGTGAAGCGGAATAGAGACCCCTTTGAACTCTTGGAACGACATATGCTGCTTGTCGAGATTATTGGGCATATACTCATCCATTTTATTACGTCCCAGCTTGGAATCTCTAAAGCGTGCCCTTATCCAGGCAGTGGATAATATTTTTATGAATGTAGGCGTATATCCATAAAAGAATAGCATGTTGGACATCGGCCATGTTGGAAGGAAAATGGTGCCAATTTTGAATAATATTTTTTGCGTAATACATTTATAAATATGCTACAAATAAAACACAACTAGTCGTTACAAAAAAATAAGCATTCAGTTTCTATATTCCGGCTATATATTACTTTTCTTTTCAAAAACATTTTACTTCTCCACTTATGTTAGTTCAATTCAGTTCTATGTAGCAACAAAAGCCTGATTTTGTAATGATCAGTCCATATTGGCCATATATTCCAATGACAGAAACATATCATTGTGCCTTAGACCGAAACAAATATATTCTGATATAGTTTTGTATGACTAAAAATTGCATTGGCAAGTTTTGTGAAAATCGGCCCATAATTTATAATAGCTCCCAATAAAAGCCCACTGGTTTTTTTTTTGTTTTCTTTTATATATTTATTTTTTGAGTTAATAAAACTATGATGAATAATAATACTGCAATGAAATTTGAGACAAAAGTTTAACCGTAGGAACACAATTTCACCGTATGAACGTAGTAGCGTATGCAGATACATTGTCAAATTAAAATGTATAATATTTTATACAAAGGCATACAATATATGGCGCAAACGTAGAAGCATATCTACGTCGTACGTTGAAATAGATCTAATTCTATATCATACGTCGGTTACGACCATATTGTCATAGAAAAAAAAAAATTAAAAATATTAATGGCCAATTTTCAGGATTGACATTAAAACACATTTATGTTTAAATTCGTTTTAAATACAAAATTCTCTTCTTCACTAAACACTTAAATGAAACTTAAGTCACCGATGTGGTACATTTAAATTCAACTTAAGTTTCCATTGGATTAACTTAGCCTCAATATAACAACAATACAAAAACAACAGACAAAGTAATAACAATCAGCTATTTTTTGAGACCACCTTTTAAATAACTACACTTTTTTATAATATTTTTTTGGATTTAGTAGTGCTACCATACTTTTATCTTAATTAAATAAGGCTTTTCATATTAAACTCCAAAAATCAATCTGTAATTAAATACGATTTAAGTTTTTATGAAAATTAACATAATATAGATTTAAATACTATCCTGAAAATTGGGCATAAATGAAATTAGTTTTGTGCAAGGCGAATTTATACAGGTGACATTTTCGAGTCATCTGCTTATTATTTATTTATTTGTGTGTATACTGAATGTCAAGCTTTATTTACATTTTTTGAAAAAAAACGTTAAAATTTAAAATTTAATACAAATCTAAATACTTGAATAAAAAACTTATTTAAATTTTATAACACAAAAAAATGAATATAAAATATTAAATCAAGGAATAAAAAGGGCGTAAGGAATAAGTGGAGCCACAATAAATTTGCAATACAGGAAAAATATTTATCTTCTAAAGAAATTGTGTATATTTTATAAACAAAAAAAAAAATCATTGTTTATGTTTTCAACAAATAATTTTGACATTCACTCTAACTTTTTACAAAAACAAAATACAATGTATTTTTTTAAAAAAAGGAATAGCTAGCATAACTTTATCTCATGATGCGGTCACCTGTATGAATTCGCCTTGGTTTTGTGTTTTCAAATTGAATATTTGATAAAAAAATAAAACGTTAGAAAAATAAACAATAATTTCAATAAATTTGGAATTTTTAATATTTTTTCAAGAGAAAACGAAAAACTTTTACGACGGCATTGTGGATAAGTTAAGCGCGTTTTAAAAAATTTACGGCGTTACGTCCTACGTTTATACGACGTACAACTCAATTGTGTGCCTTGCATTTCCGTAGCTAAAAATTTTAATTTGAAATCTTATGAACTCATTGAATCGATTTACTCATGGGCATGTCAACCTTATCAGAATATAAAGAAGAGAGTAATACTCTCAGAAATACCTTCTTAGAGGTAAATATTTAAAATAACAAGTAGAAACACCATGCAACAAATTTATATGCCAGATTAAAACCATTTCTTCTATTTATGTACGTACAAAAAATAATTAAAAATTTCAATGTTCCTAATTAATGATTTTCTACTCCAAACTGACAGACACATGTCATGCTCCAATTTCCTTTTCAAATTAAACAAGATTTTTCATGGAGCACATGTCCTTGTTATCCAACATCTGTTCTCAAAGCTATAGATCCTTTGGCATTTTAAAAACACATTAACTAAGAAACCAAACATTTTGAAAATTAACACGCGCATGTGTAGAGTTTTTCTTTTATGAAAAAATAAATATTGACTTAAACCAATGACTGAAAAAAAAACAAAAAAAAAAAAAATTTTTGAAAAAATATTCTCATAATTTTGAAAAACAAGTAATTTACACAAGAAATATTGGTCTTGAGTAAAGATTGACTAAAGTACTCGAAAGAACGTCGATCAATGTTCAAGTGGTACAACAAAATAAACATGCAACACCGCGAAGAAATTGGAAAATATTGGAAAATATTTGTTGGCTTTTTTTTTTTTTTTTTTTTTGTATTTTCAAAAACAGAAAACCGCTACAGCGTATCCTTTTTATAACTCATGCATTTAAATGTTTTTAACTTTAATTGTAAAAGGAACAGGGAAAATTAATGTAAAAGTTTTAGTCGTAATCGCTTATGTAATATTATGCAATTACGGTAACAATTGAATGGTGCGACTATTCACGGTTACGATTTTACTAATTGTGCAAATCTTAATGTAAACATAGTACGCAATTTACAGGTCAAAATTTCAGAAATAATTTAACAAGATCTGATACGAGCTTAGGTTCACATGGACGAATACCAATTGAAAATGGTGAGAATCGGTCCAAAATTTTACATATTTCCAATACAGTTATTTCTAGAATGAACTCTTAGTGTCCATTAACTATCTTATTATATTGGTATTTCGATTGCATTTGGTCCAATTTTTATTACAATCAAAATCATCTTACCCAACTTTACTGGAATCGGTGCATATCTGACCATTGCTCCCATACAAATACCACTCTCGAAGAAGTTTTTAATGCCCCAATTTCCCAACAAATTTTATAACAAAATAGACGAGAATATTTGCTATAGTAACTACTATATCGAGCCAATTTTCTGTTGGTGATCCAGGATTGACAATACGTCCCATATGAATCCGCCCATTTAAATCACTTTAAGACGAAAAAAAATCTCACGTAGATGTAGATATCGTATTAATATTCCGCACAAAAAATTCTTTATAAAATACAAATTTTGTTTTGGCGGATTAATGATTGCCCATCGGTGGCAAATATAGCAGCCTTTCGAAAATTTGTTTTTTTATACTGTGGTGTGGCATATGGTCAGCTTTGACTGACTATACATATTTTGTTTAGTTAAGGAATTTTGAAAATTCTTATAACCTAGATGTTTAGAGCAAAGGACATTTTATTGAGTAAACGACATATTAAACCCTTCGCCAAAAGTCAAAGGGTATATTTGTCATTCCGTTTGTAATTCCAACAAAATTGATCTTTGAACGTATAAAGTACAAATATTCTAGGTCCTTATGAGTAGCGAAGTTGATTTAGCAATTTCCATCTGTTCGTCTGTCCGTCGAAATGAGTTCTCTGATGACCAAAGATGTAATGGGAGCTTGGTTTTTGTAAAAGGTGACTCATCATGAGGTTTTATTTTCGATATGTTTTTTTTTCTTACAGATCACTTGTGACTCATATCAAAATGCTTTGTCATTTTTGTTTAGTATCGTTTGGCAAGTCATCATGGTGAGCCTCACACCACAAAAGCGTCTCCAAATTGTTCTGGAAAAACTCAATGGAAATTCGGGGTTTTATCAATAAATTTTGTTTAGTAATGAAACACATTTCTGGCTCAATGGATACGTTAATAAAAACATTGCCGTATTTTGGCGGATGAGCAACCCAAAGAGTACCATGAGCTACCATAACATCCATTACAATGAACGGTATGGTGTAGTTCATGGGCTGGTGGAATCTTTGGTCCATATTTCTTCAACAATTAGGATAATCAGAATGTTACCGTCAATGGTAACCATTATTCCACTATGTTAACGGACTATGTGCTTCCTCATTCAAACGCATGCAAACGGTGGGCTCTGGTGTTAACAAGATGGCGCTACGAGCCATACAGTGCGTGAAACAATGATCTTGTTGAGAAATTATTTTGGTGAGCACTTAATTTTACATTTTGCAACGGTGAATTGGCTACCTAGATCGTGCGATGTTACACCTTTGGACTGTTTTCTCTGTGGACATGTAAGGTCTAAGGTATTGAGGAACAAGCCAGCTACGATTAGAACCCAACATTACTCGTGTTATTCGCTGGATAGCAGTCACCATG
Organism: Pollenia amentaria; assembly: GCA_943735925.1. Lineage (NCBI taxonomy): Eukaryota > Metazoa > Arthropoda > Insecta > Diptera > Polleniidae > Pollenia > Pollenia amentaria. The sequence continues at coordinate 175,215,060 of OX031007.1, read as the reverse complement.
CCCGAAAGAGTCCCCCAAAGTTGGACCTTCCGAAATGGACCACCTCAGGCGTAGTCATGGCCAACATGATATCATTTTCAAACAGTAAATGCCATAAATTGTTATTTTAACCGATAATACAAATTTCAAGTTCACTTTTAAATTGATGTGTCTTTATTTACATTATAAATCAAACCTCACTATAATTCACACGATATATTTCTGTCACATCTGCTTCTTATAATTTTGCTATTCAGCCAGATCTGTCCATAAATGGCGATATGACCACCACTAGTGGTGAATGAGGGTATACCAAGTTTGTCATTCCATTTGGAGCTTTTTTATTATACATCTACGACCCCATATCGTGTATATATTCTGGCTCCCTGTCAATTAGCGATGTCCGCCTATCCGCCCGTCTCTTTAAAATACGCTCACTTTTGAAAAACTCAAAACAAAAGAACAAATTAGTGTCAAACTGCTTGTAGTTATCCTAAGCAGTTTGGGATTGAAATCCAGCAAAATCGGTCAAGGAGGCTCAGAGCTATTAATCAAAAGGTGTAACCACCACCCAAAAAATTTAACATTTTGTTACAAAAACTAATATAAATGGTGAAATACTGCAACGATTGATATAAGACTTTGCCCAAACTGGTTCTGGTTGGGTGCCACGGTAGGCTAGTTGGTAGGGAGCAAGTCTATCAGCGTCGGGGTTGTGGGTTCGATTCCTGCCAGAGACTCTGGTTTCTTTCCAGCAGACAAGCTGGAAAAAAATTTTACTAGAAATCATGTTGTAAAATGTAAAATTTCGTGCAGATCGTCCATAGTTTGCCATAGAATCCATATATAGCCTACTTTTGGAACACAGCTTAAATTTAATTCTTCACAGTTGTATAGGACTAGAACAAACACTAATAAAGTTCGTCATGATCGGTCCACCATTTAGCATAGGCCCGATAAAAATCCTACTTTCGGAAGACAGTTTAGTAAGCCTAAAACCGTAACGAATGATGCTATTATAATTTAGTTTGGTACGTCATGGTTATATATGGAGGACTAGAAATCACACTGTCAAATTTCGTGAAGATCCATAGTTTACCATAGGCCCCAAATAAAGCCTCCTCCCGGAAAACAGTTTAGTACGCCTAAAACCGTCATACATAATGCTATAATAATAAAATTTAATACTTCACACTTTTTTAGAACTAGAAATTACACTAATAAATTTATTGATGATCGGACCATAATTTACTATTGGCCGCATAAAAAGCACACTATTGCAAATTAATCAAATGCGCCTAAAACCGTTGCAGATATAGATATTGCGGTAAAATTTGTTCCATTGTAGCTATAGATTGCCAGCAAAAAATTCATGCAATTTTGTGATATACGGTCCATAATTTACCTTAGATAGCATGTTACGCAGCCTTCTCAAATTCACTGTAAACACTTAAACTAATTTCAAACCTTCACTGAAATTTATTCTCCTATATGTTTTTTTAATACCAGAAATCACTCTACATAATTTTGGGATGATTGGTTCATATATAAATTCCCCTCCTGTAAATCAATTCGGTTCGACTTAAACTGTTACTGATCATGATATTTTACTCAAGCTTGTTCAAATTTCTAAAAAGAAAAGCATACAACTTTCTGATTTTCGGTCAGTAATTCAATATAGTTCTAAGCCGCAACCAATTTTAATGCTGACTTCCTTTTTATACGCATCACCGGAAGTAACAAGTTATGTTACCTTGTATAAGTTGGCTTGCCTATGTTTTTTTTTTCTTTTAATGTCTAGACTTTTTTGCTTATATTTACAAATAAAAAATACATATATGAATAACGCAGTTGATTTAACGATGTCCTTCTGTATATCTGGAAAACGACAAAAGCAAAAGTTTCTAAATTGAGTACAAGCATCGTTGCTGTTAATACACAAAATCCAACAAATTGAAGGCGGTACAGGAAAAGTGGGTGTGGCAGAAAATAGATCTCTTTATATCTAAAGAACGGTTTTAATGTAACTCTCTGTTCTTATTGCACTATGATGAAGGTTATATACTTAATAATTGTTTCTAAATGTAATCGATAAAATTCTATAAGCCTCAACTCATTTTTTAGACAGATGTTTTTTTTTTGTAGTTTTTTTTTATAATTTTGTAGCGAATTAATGTAGAAATTTTAAAACTCAGTTCCTTGTAATTTGCTTTACTTTAGTAGAGTAAATTATTAAACGACATTTTTTTTATTTTCTCTTTGTTTTGAACACAAAAACCATTGATTATAAATGTTGTGGAAAAACTTTGATCCTTTGGAAACATGCATGTTTTCAATATGTTTTCAAAAATAATAATGATCTTTTTCATCCTCTTTTGATTTAGAGAAGGGCAGTTTTTGTTACAATTTTTATAGCTGTTTTTAGATAGATGGCTTAAGCATTTGCCCAATACCATGCAATTTTTATATCCATGTACTATGTCAAGAGATTTGTGCAAGAATGGAACTAAAACAATTGGTCGTTATTAATTCGATAAACATTCAAGGACTCTAGTCAAGCGTGTATTTGGGCGATAATTTACAATCAACACTTACATTAATTTAGGGGTTTCCTTTACTTTGTCATTAATATTTGTTTCGTTTTTTGTATTTTCTAGTATTAAGTGTCATCATATAGGAAATTCAATTGAAATGCGATTTAATTTTTCGCACCACTTTTAAGGAGATTATTTCAGGTAACAAAATTTTTTACAATATTAGAAATATTTCTAACAGAGAAGCCGAAATTTGCAACATAATAGTTTATTTGGACAAAGCTGCTGCCTGTACACATTTACCCTAGATTATATTTCGCAAAAATGTGTGATACAAAATTAAATATAATACCCTAAAATTTATTTCATCTTCGGTGTCTTTGATTTATTTATTTATTTTTTTTTTTTTAGCCTTTTGTTTTTTAGGAAGTTTATAAAAATCAGTTGCTGATTTAGAAAATTCAAGATAAAAATCAATTTTTCAACAATAATAAAAGCAATTTTTTATAGTTTTAGAAGAGGAAGTAGATCTTCTACTAGATAACTGAGCGAAGGTTTTACCTTAAACTAAAAATTTTAGTGATTTATGGCACAAATTTCCTGACATAACAGAATTTGTCTTTCTTCTCATCTAATTAATATTTTGTATAAGTCATATATCCATTCCTATTAACTGTTTCAATATATTTAATTAGACGCTAGTCTAGGTTTCCTACTTAAAAAAATTACAATAAAACACTGTTGCCAAATTTTATAGCAAAATTAGTTTTTGAATCACTCTAGTACATTACAATCAACGTACGTAGTGAGAAGAAAAATAGAAATTGCAAGGTAATTATGGGTAGAATGCTTAGTGTTGTTATGACATAAACATCGTATTCGTAAAAAATAAAATAAATTTGAAATGTGTTTTTAACCCTAGTCGGACGGAACAGGCACAATTGTACCTTTTCCGTTTTTAAATTGCAATAATTTTTTTCAACAAATAAAAGATGTCTAAAGTTCTGTGACATCTTCAAACTTTTAATAGCAAATAATATTTTTGTCAGGAAAATATGTCAATGTCTTACCTTATTTTTTAAGGCCAAGTTGATTCGACACCCTTAAAAGGCTGACAAGGTACAATTGTACCTTCATATATCTTATATGAAAATATGCAAAGAAAACGAATTTAAATTTTATTATATTTAGTTATTCTATAAATACGCTACAATAAACATGACCACTTGAATTTACATGAAAAATTAGAAATAATTTTATTGAATTTGTGTGCATGATATGCATGTCGGATTTTGAATTGAGTGTTCATGGCAAACAGGTTTCACGCAGATCACACATGACTTTCTTGTCTTACGTTGTTTACGTTTCTTACATTGGCAAACATAACAACTGCCAAGGACTGGAGTGGCGCTACTTCTACTATTAGGTACTTTGGAACCAGCTTCCAGATTTAGCGTTGCCGCAATTGGCGGTACTGTCCCAGTACCATTTCTATAACAATTCGAACAAAATGTTGACATACAATAAATTTGTTTCTGCTACGTTCTTCAACTGCTGGCTGCTTAGAAAGATCTTTCAAAAACTTTCTACGCTAATATTTTATCTTGTACCTTGGATGAAATGTTTTTTGGGAACTGTTTCAGAAGAATAAGAAAACTTTTGTGCTGTCTTATTGTTAAAAGCTTCGCAGACTCTTTTTGCTTTTCGATTTGTTTCTCTCAATATAATGTCACATATTTCTGGAGTAATAATTGACTTGAACATTTCATTTTCTGAAAAAGCTGAAATGCTATTTGCTGAAGGTCCACCTTTTTGGCACACTGCCTTCACTTTGCTCACGTTCAGTATCATCTGAATCAAATTTTGTTGTATGACAATTTCGTTTTCAATGTCTGAATCTTCATCAAATGTATCACCAATTTTTGGCAAATAGTTTTCATCATCAGACGCAGCAAATATTTCTTCATCCTCCGACCATTCAATCATTTGTCTTATTTCATCGGAAGTAAATCTAGTTACAAAATTATTTACATTACGTAATACCTAAGGAAATTTTTAATGAAATGGTACTTACCTATAAGCACGATAACGACTTGTACTAACTCCAGTTTCGATACCACTCATAATAAATTAGTGAATTTATCACAATTTTATGTAATGGCTTAGCGTACGTAAAATAATATACTGCACAAGTTCACATACATATATAAATGTTTGTTTGTGTGTGTGTTTTTTTACAACGACTGATAATTTTTTGGGTATCCCCCTTTTTAGAAAGTGAGCTGTAGAAACAAAACACAACTTCTTTGTGTCAAATGTTTATTGTAGTTATTCCTCGTTTAAATATTATTAGAAGTTGACGTTACTAAATTCAAATCTAAATATTTTTTATAGTGTGTGCTTAAAAAATTCGATTATTAAAGTAAATTATGACTTTATTTTAGACATTTGTCTGTATTTTTAGTAATACTAATTTTTGTGTACAATGATTAAACATATTAACCGTGAAAAGTCTAATCTATAATTGAAATTTAAATTAACAATATTTTAAGTTTAACTATGCATTTACAAAAAAATCAATTAATATTTTCAAAAACTATTCTGTTATTTCCAAGAATTTCATAATATTCAAAAATATTTCCCTTAGTTTGAGAACGCATTTTTTTACAAGTACTTTTTTTATTTAAATATGATTGTCAACATAAAAGGACTTAACTTCTCTCAAATTTTAGATATTGTGTTTAACATTAACAGAAGTAAATGCCAATTGATAATATTTATAATTTATGGCATCAGCCCGCAACTTTGTCAATACTCGATCCACAGCTAAGTATTCCAAGGATTTGAAATACTATTATCAGTTTTTGTTTCTATATAGGCAAAATGGATATCAAATTACTTACTCTAAATCAGAGTTTTTTATTGTCATTTACGAGTAGTTTCTGTTAAAATTAATACAGTCGAACATCTCTATTGTGAACTTCTATACAATGAAGCTCTCCCTATTATATATTAATTTGAATAACTTAGTTTTTTCGTTCATATTTAAGTGTATTTTGATTTTCTTTAAAAAAAAAATGCCAAGCAGTGAATTTTTGTTTGTACTATGCATTTATGTATTCGTATAATTAATAATTTCAATAGAAGTAGTGATAGAAAATTGGCAAGAAAAGAATAAGAATAAAAAGCAAAATGTTTTATCATTACCATTTTTGGCTGCAGTAGAGCAAAGCACCTTGGGATTCTTCTTAGCACGTTATCATATATTTTACAAATCAGACAATTAAGCACTGAAAGCAAAAGGCGTCGCATCTCTCATTTTGAGGATATTGACAAAGCAATGGACAAATGGATAACCGACGCAAGTGGAAGAGTGAAATGCAACAAAAATACCTGATAATTTTAAATAAAATTAGAACAAAATAATATTATTGTAAGTGGTGTTATAAATATTCCTATTCACAACGTTGAATATTCGCCCATTTCACAACACTCGAATTCATATTCGAAAATTTCAAGCGAATATTTCGCGAACAAGTCCCAAAAAAGAGGATACATTTTTAATTAGTTTTAGTTAAATAAAATCTTTGTCTTTTAAAAATTGGAAATGCATTTGCTGCAGTGGATTAAACAAAGTATAAAATATATCGCCAATATATTAGGAAATGTAAACGAAATGCATGAGACATTTAAAGAAACTCTGAGAAATCTTTTCGTTCTACTCATTATGCAGTAATTATGGGTGGGAAGCTAAACAAACAGTTTGATATCCATTATTGAAAATTGTAAAAAACAAAGTTAAGCAAAATAAAATTAAGAAAAATAAAGAAAATATCCCTAAATGAAATATGTGAAACCCCACCGACATAGCGCGGACTGGGACAAACAACATTGGAAAATATTTAAGTGTAAGTATCAGTGTGACCATTTTAGCAATTTTTTTTAACCATATGTATTATGAAAAGGTTTTCTGGTCCCACACAGATTTATTATAGGGAAGTTCGACTGTATTATATGTTTTTGTCAAAAACATATTCACAGACAGGGTATTTTTATAGAGTTGCCAAATTTTAAGCTAAAATATTATAAAAAAAATTGGTATCAATTAATCTGGCTATAGTAGATCAATAATTTGATGCTATTAATGCTTTAAAACCAGTAGGGCCCTGTGTCCGCCAAAGCTGGCGTGTACACGGCGCAATCTGGAACTGCAATTTCCACATACTTTTCGCAATATTTGGGGCCATATTTTGCCAATAAATTATTTAATGTTGATTTCTAGAATTCCAATTATCTCTGGCTTATTGGCGTAAATGAGTAAATTTACATAAATCTGGATAAATCACCCGATCTTGGTCGCCAATGCACAGGACTATTACGTGAAATAAGTCTTTAAATAAACCCAGCGACAAACGTGTGTTACACGAACTGAAATACGTGTGTCATACTTTGTGAGTATAAAAGGAGCTCCTAACTCTATATATATTTTAGATTAACTTTTATGTAGTGTCATAAACATATGTATAAAATAAATTGTTTTGTTGTTTTCATTGTTAAAAATTTATGTTACGTATACAAAACCTTTTGAATATTCAAAAAATGTTGTTTATTAAAAAAAAGTAGCATCTTAAAGAAACATATTGATCCCGAATCCCGAAAAATCCCGAAATCCCGAATCCCGGAATTTTCAAAAATCAGTCCCGATTGGCATCCCTAGTATATATATTCCTAATGTAATTTCTACAATATTGATCTTTTACCCTATAAAGTATATACATTCTGGGTCGCTGTAATTGACGAAGCTGATTAAACGATGTATTTCTGTCCGTCTGTATGTCTGTCTATTGAAATGGGTTTTCCGAAGGCCCTAGAAGCTATGGAAACAAGGTTGTTCTATACTTTTGACACATATACTCCGCTTAATTTTGCTGTTAAAATTTAGCCAGATCAGCCCATAAATGACTGAAATATGATTATTTTCGTTAAATCCTCAGCTGCTGTTTTTACATAAAACAAATACATACATGGTTTGCGCTTAAATAGAGTAATGAGTTTTAAATGAAAAATGCACCCAACATATTTTATTATTTTTTTCACTCTGTTTAATGTGTATTATTGGATGAGTGGTCTAAGGCTACGGTCACACTTGGCAAATATTTGACAAAAAAGACGTAACCAACAGGCAAACTGAAACATATTTTCCTTTAATTCCAACATTTATTTTGATTATAAAGCTGGGATCACACGATTGCCGCAATGCACCAATTTTCACACTTTTTAATACCCCAATCGTGTGACTGCACAATCAAATGCCTCATGTACCAATCGAGGGTAATATTGTGCTTACTTTTACCAATAAAATGCAACCCTGGTGCTGCAATTGTGTGACTTCTTGATATGCAACCGTGCGTCAAAAAAATGACAATTATGTACCGTTATTTATTGGGTTCTTGTGCGGCTATTAAACAACATAATTCGCGGCAATATTTGCCTTTTTTTAATAAATTTACTTTTGTGTGTTTCTTTTAGTCGGAATAAATTAAAAATAAAATTTAAATTTATCAAAAATAAAAATTGGAAATTTAGCAAGTCATTAATATATAAATTAATAATAAATTTTGTATTCCCGAAAATAATTTTTGATATATAATTTGTTATTTTAAATTAGTGCAATAGCTGTTCAGGACAATATAAAAGAATATATACAGAAAAACGGAGCAAAATGTATTGAAATTCTTTAAAGCGAATTTATTTTTGAATATAAATATTCTCTATTTCTTTATATATTTAAAATAGAATTTTACTTTGCTTAATTTTTGTAATTTCATATATTTTACTTAAAAAATTTTAAATAAAACCTTTCAACAAAAATTTGCTTGATACAAATTGTATCATATATTCTGTCAAACAAATAAAAAAACTACCACAACAGCTGTTTTCTCAGTTGACAGTGTGACTGTGCTGCGGCAATTATTGTACCCATTTCGCTTTGTACCAACTACCGGCAATTAAATTTGAATAAAACAGGACAGTCGTGTGATTTGCTAATATTTTATTGGTGTAATTTCATTATTGTGCGTCAATAAAGCACAATCAAAATTGTGTCATATTGGTGCATTTGCGGCAATCGTGTGATCCCAGCTTAATACTACATCTTACAAAAAACAGTATTTTGCTGTGTATGGCAGTAAATTAATTTTATTTTCTGATATTTAGACCCTGTTTAAACTCACTAACTAATAACAAGAGTAGTGGTTATGCTTATTTGGGCAAACAAATAATAAAAGTGACCGTAGCTTAAGACAATGCATTACCTTAGGTGAAGGGTATAAAAGATTAGGCACAGCTGAATATAGCGATCTTTTAACCATTTAACCAAATTTTCAAATGAAATGTAACCATGATTTTCAAAACAAATTTACACAATATGCAAACATAGATCTAGCGGGAGTCTCTTCATAACGAAAGTAAACAGTTCTGCCAATTTTAAGTTATATGCATTTAAAAAAACCGCCGATATATAAAATAAACTAACCTATAAACAAATGTTTAATTTTTTTTGTTAATTATATAACAAACAATTATTTAGTTTTGTGGTAATTAATCATTTTAGAAATAATTTTTATTTTTTTTTTTTGTAGAAGAGCGCATTCCTAAAACTCTGTATAAAATATAGTTTATATAAAATGCCCCTACAAAAACTATTTTTGTAGACAGTGAAAAAATATAAAATTTTTGGTAAAATTTTAGTTGTTTATATTAGCTTTATTTAAGTAATAGAAAATAGGTTACTTTTGACACCCAACTTTAGCCCCATCATGGTAGAGTGGTTTATATTTCTAGATTATTTATACTGGGGTAGGCTACTTGTAAACATTGTAAATTTTTCTCTACAATCCATATCAAGTGACAGTTTGCTTTATTTATTTATTTTTTTTTTTGTGTTTATATCTCAGCAAAGATAAATAAAACAAAAACTAAATGACAAAAAAAAATTTGTAAATTAGAAATATAAACAATTGTTGCAACAACAAAGAGCTATTAGTTTTATTTAAAATAAAACACAAACGAAAATGTAAATAAACATTATTTGACAAAGAATTTCAAAGAAAAATAAAGTTATGACAAGTGTTTAAATATAAGGAAATCTTTTAATATCGATATTTTAATTTTTGGCACTTGCATACATGTACTGTATAAATATTTTAGCCGGACTATGTAAATAGAAAACATATATGTATGTACACAAGCTTTAAGGTCCCGGCGCTGCTCGGGATTTTCTAAACAAAAATAAAAGGAGAATTTTGTTAATAACTTGACCCCAGCGCTAACTATCTACCGGTACAAAATTTTGTTAGGAAACTTATTTTTGTTTAATAAATATATTTTGTGAATTTCAGCCAAATCGTACCATAATAAAAAAAAAAATTTTAATATCACGAAAATAGCGCCACCTATCGGAATTAAACTTAAGAGAAACCTGGCTGCCGACTAAGACAATTTATTGTCCAAGTTTTGTGTCAACCGGTCCAGCGCTTCTTGAGCGTTACACGGCACAAACGTTTTTATACATTAAGATATCGCTTTTGTTCATAAAGGGGGTATTAACTCAAAATTTAGAAATTTTCAGTAAAAGCAAAATAATTGTTATTTCAATATTACAGACATATGAAAAAGAATTCTTTAACCAATCGCTTCATATAGCAAAATAGCACGATATTTTACAGCAGGTCGATATGACTATTACGTTTAAATTTTTTCCAAAAAGAGAAAAAATAAAAATTTTGAGTTCATAACCTCTTTTTGATCAAGTGCGATATGTATATTTTTCGGAAAAAAATACCTAGCCAGCTAAATACCTGCCTGAATTCATACAGATGCGTTTAACGAGACCATTTTTTTTTTTTTTTTTTAATAATGACAATTGTCATTAAGTTAAAAAAAAAATTTTATTTTATTGTTTAAAGAAAAAAAAAAGATTAAAACATGGTACGCACATGTAAAATTTTTAATTTATATACTTTTATTTTGCAATAAGATTAATTCTTTCAGATATCTGTCAGGAAAAAAAGAATGTTGGCTATCACATCAGAATTCCCGATTCCTTTTTCATTAGATTTCCGTCAGATATCTTTCAAAAATGCGTGCAAAAATTCATGTCAACCACTTCATACGTTTTTGGGCTAGCAAATCCAAGCCTTAAAGAATTTTATGTAAGTTACCTCGCAAAATTTACCCGTCAATGGTTACTGTTCGTCGAATCGACGAAGCTCATTTACACTCTATCATCTAACTTTTTTACGTGTATTCAAATTACGCCCTTTTTCAACAACGTAAGCTAATAACGAAAGCTTTAAAAAAATAATAAATTTTAAAACACAAAATTTAGTAAAAATTCGTATAAAATTTTTAAACAGCAGAAAAACTTTTATATTTTATGCTTTATTTATTTTAATTTATTTAATAAAATGCTTAACTAAAAAATTTTTGTGAACTTTTTACTTTAAAAATCGTTCCGATAGAAAATTTTTTTTTTAAAGCTCGTCACTTCGACAAAGAGTAACCTTAATGTACTTAAATTAAGAGTTCCCTTGCAGGATAAATATTGGAAGTAGCAATAAGACAGATTAAAGTTGTCCGGTGTAAATCATCAGTAATTTCTCATATATACTAAACTATTTGTGATATTGCATTAGCATGTTTCACATGATATAATACCCTACACCTGCAAAGGTAGGGCGTTAGTGATAATGTTTATAGCGCTAAAAACAAGTTTAAGTTGAGTAGTGATAAGCAATTTCAGAATTGGTTGGCATGCATGCCTGGGTAACAAAATTCTACTTACGCTGTTTCGACGCACGAACGCTACACAGAAAAAAATATTTTTCCAATTCAAAGAAAAAAATTTTAAAATCAAAAAAATCAAAAAGGACCTACAAACGAATTTGCATATTCAAACCATTTTTTTTGCATTTCGTTTATTGAAAAAAAACTCGAATTTTTTCAACCAAATAGTTGGGATTATTGGTTAAATTTCTGTTTGATATTAAAAAAATTTTCAAACAAATAATTTAGCTGAATCAAACAAAAAAGTTTACTGAAATTAATACAAATTTAAAAACAAATAATTTTTTTTTTTAATAATAATTTCCGAACACCATTCGTCTTGTTGTACATAATGTTTATTTCCTCCTCACTGTCCCTGTATCCTTTCCTCTGCTACAGAAGAAATCTCAATTAAAAACAGCAGCATTACGGCCTGATATGGGTTTCATCATCATTTTGCTTTCAAAATATGATGTATTTAACTAAAAAATTAAATAAAATAGAATACGGGATTTTTTTCATTCTTTTTTTTCAACTTTGAAACCAATCAAAACATTCTGTTTTTTTAGTTTTGATTTTGTGGCAACACAAGCATTGAATCGTTTTTATCTACTTTTGTTATTGCCAGGGCTGTGGAGTCGGAGTTGAAGAGTCGGAGTTGAGTTTTTGTACCGGAGTCGGAGTCGCAGTACCCAAAAAAACGCGTGACTCCGACTCCAAAATTTTTCGGCATAAAAAATTAAAAAAAATTTCTAATATTTTCCAATATAAAAATTCTTCGAAATTGGCGATGCAATATTTTGCAGATCAATATGAATAAGTAGATTTTAATTTATTTTATGAGAAATAGTTGATTCAAGTACTTTACTATTTAAGTATATTTTTTATACGTGCGGGAAAAAGTCTAAATTACATTAGCAAAACTTATACTCAGTTATTGATCTAGTTGAAAAAAGATGTGTGATTTTTTAAATAATTTACTCATGCTAAAAAATGTTAATGACAGGAATTGCCAATAATTTTAATATCAGAATTTTTTAACCATCAACGATGAAATATTTTCAACATTGTACAGAATAAGTGTTGCTATAGCGCATAAATACTAGTATGTATTAGAAAAATTGTGACGTAAAATTATTTCTCTTTTATGTAGAAACATCTTTATCGGCCAGCCTTTAATGCCTACCATAACACTCATGTTTTTCTTATGCAATTACGCGGGGATTCCCATAATTCGTTTAATAAAGATGTTTCTACACAAAAGAGAAATAATTTTACGTCTCATTCATTTCGCATCACGGTTAGAGTGAGTCGGAGTCGGAGTCGTGAGTCGGAGTCGCACTTAAAAAATTTCAGCGTTTGGAGTCGGAGTCGGAGTTAGTACTTTTTTCGGACGACTCCACAGCCCTGGTTATTGCTTTAATAACAAACTTCGCCACGCTATTTTATCATGTTTTTAATTGTTGTACTTTTTTAGTGCGTCCAAAAAATAGACCGTATGTGTTTTTTGTTGTTGTTCATGTTTTTCACTTAAAGTATTGTTGCTTACGATCCAAAAAAATTTAAAAAAAAAACGAAATATTTTATACAAAATTATGAAAACTTGAAACCAATAGCGCTTATATTATATTTTTGTATAGTTGTCAACATTTTTGTTGCTAAAAGAAAAATCAAACCAAAATATTTATAGAAACAGTAAACAAAATTTGTTGAAATTCAAAAAAATTTTAAACAAGGTTTTGCTTGAAAATATTTTTTTTTAGCAATAATTTTTTCTGTGTAGTATTGCCAGGGAAAAAATACAAAAAGTTACGATTTTGTTTCAAAAAAGTTACGTTTTTCGTAAAAAGTTAGACTTTGAAATATTCCTTGAATAAATAGTAAGTTTATGTGATTTATATAAAGTACATAAATATTTTTATTTCAGTAATAAATACAAGATATGAAATTCATTGGTTGAACAAAAACATCATTTAGAATATATTTATATTTATTAAGCTTGAGGCCTATTATTTTTTTTTTTTTTTTATATTTCGTGTGCCTTCTTCAGGGAAAATAACAATTTAAAATTTCTTAAATAATTAGAAAAAAAGACGGGACGAAATATCGGATAAAATAAAATATATATTTTTATAAAAAATAATAGACCTCAAGCTTAATAAATAAAGGTCGAGCAATAGACAATTTATATAATTTAGAATAAATATAGATACATATCGCACAGTGGCTGAAAATCGTTTGTCATCGGTCAAAAATCTGTAACTTTTGAACCGATAGAGATAATTTTGCAAATTTCCTAAAAAGAAAACTTCTGAACTTTCTTATAGTTTTGACTTTATGGAAATCAGCTTAGCAGTTGTTTGGAAATGTAAGGTCAAAGTTGAACTTTTGATGTTTTTTAGCATTCAGTATGAAAATGCTTTAGATTGAGATTGAAAATTATTGTAATTATTGTTTTATTCTAAAAGGGGGATGTTTTTAAGTGCAGTGTTTGAATAACTTTTTAATCTATATAACTTCCAAATTTCATTAAAATATCTTTGTTAATTTCAAATTTATAGAATTTCAAAGATAAAAAATGTTTTTTACAAAAATGGCAGCACTGTCACTATTTAGTACTCGATATTGATCAGAATTTTCCAGAAAATTATGAACATATTTGAAAAGATTACTGTTCTAATTTCGAAAAATTGGTGTGTTGAATTATTAGAATTTTTTACTTAAATTATTTTTTTGTTTAAAAAATTGTATTTTTTTTTATAGGGCATGTGGGAGAAATAAATGTCGAACTGACTAAAAATGCTTCTACAAGCATGTTCGTAATGTTTTCTTTCGAAAAATATAAACATTTTTTTATATTTTTGGACAAAATATTTTTTTTTATCAGCGAAAGAATATCGTCTTCTTTTGGTGAGATAGTAAAAATGAGTATTCATATCTATTACTTTTATACGCATGTACATTCGCCTCGAATATCAAACACAACATACCATAACTTAAAGTCTGCTTTCCTGCCAATATAAAAAATGCTTAGCCCACAATTGATAACAGTTTGATATTAAACATAATCCACCCGATTAAAAAACTCGAAAAATCATTAAAAAAGTCTACCAAAAAAAATCCGTTTTATCGTAATATCTCTAAAGGCAAAGGATATAACCTAAACATTTAAGCATTTTTTTTTTTTTTTGGGTCAGCTTAAGTCAAATTTATTTGCAATCCATAAATACATATATTTTTCGCGAGCTTTTAAAAGTTTGAATATCTGAGGTTGCCAATTTTAGAGGTCCATAAGTCACTCTCCCGACCCTCTATGGGCCCGTGTTCTTTCAAAGCAACTTTAAAGCTGCCCTGCAAGGACAGTTTAAAGAATTGCATCAGTAGCAGAATTATTTTTCAAAACAAAACGTTCATAAACCATTGTGTTATATTTCAGTGAAATAAAACGATCAAAAAAAAGTTGGGAGTAATTTCATTAAAATGAAAAAAGTGTACAACAGACACTTCCAAAGAGTTGTGCAGAAAATTATGAGGGTTAAAGAGGACACTTTCAGCTTTCTGATAATAATAAAATGTCCTTAACTCCTTTTTACCCTAACAAGTTCTACTCCTCTGAAATTCGGATTAAACTAAAATAAAGAACCTTGTGAAACATTTAATAATAAATCAGGTATAAATGATACAGTCATGTAATAAACAATTTCTTAAAGAGTGCTATCCCACTATTATTGATAACATTTTGCGAGAAATCATAATTGAGTTCTGATCAAATTTACAAAAATTTATTTTTTTGTAAAACAACATAAAATATTTGTTTCCAGCAGCATGCCACACCCACAATTACCAATATTTTAATCCAGTTTTTTTAATACCTTAGTTCTAATATGTTTGCTAACGAATGGCATTAAAATTTTTGAAATCGGCGATGACAAAAAAATTGGACTTATGGCCGATGAAATTCAATTTTCTGCCACTGTGCGTCGGTGTTCATTCAGTCTTTATAAGTTTCAGTTGGCTATATATTCTCTGCGCACTCGCATTGGAAATGAAAGTTTAAAACTTAAGCATATTGCTTTTTAAAATTTTTGAAATAAATTTCTAAAATTGAGAGCCTTTTCCCAATACTCAAGAGCATTTAAATCAGGACTCAGCTCCAACATTTCGTGGTTGAGAAGTGCGGGATCATGAAATTCTTTATATTAGGAGTGATCGTCAACAAAATTATTTAAATAAAAAATCTTTTTAATAAATCATTGAAAGATTGGCTTTTGATATGATTTTCTATTCCAATGATTTAAAAAAATTAAATTAAAATATAAATTTCATAAGGAACTTGTTTCTAGAAGCGAACTTTGAGTCAATACTCCCAGATAAATGCTTTCTATAGGTAAAAAATAAATGAGTATGAATATTCAAAACTAATTTTAGAGACAGGCAGCTGTAATCTTTGTTAATGAGTCAAGTTATTTTTATAAAAATATTACTTCTTTCTGTGCATGTGCCAAAAGTGATACGTATGGAATAGTCATGTATTGAAAAGAAGCTCCTCAATTGTTAATAACTTATTTACTAAAAGTGGTAAAACGTGCTACCCTTTTATCGGTAATAAATAACTTGCTGAAAAATTATCAATTAGATTTGAAAAAAATTTATCAAAATTCTAAAAAATAATAAAATGAATTCTTACCGAAAAATCTCAAAAATAAAACGAGGTAGGTCGCAAAGGTCATTATTTGTTGAGAAATTTTTCAATTGGTTTTTATCAAGAATTTTGTCAAAAGAACATAAAAAAAACATAATTTTTGTTATTACAAACAAAAATAATAAAATCAAACTACAAAACACACAGATAACAACATCCAGCAAATACAATGCGCTGAATGAAATGCGGTACAATAATAAATTATGAAATTTTGTAAAATAAACAAACTAAATTTTATTCTTGTTTAAATGTATTTTGAGGATGTAGTTTTTTACATGCAACAAGTATTGTTATGTCTGTGCAACAGAAATATGAAATGTCAAGCTTATCTGAACAAAACCAAGCAACCAACTTGAAATTGTGTTAAATAAATGTTGTACTAAACTGTTTTTATTTTTTATTTTACACTAAAATCCATGACAACACCACAGTGCTGAGTGAAAAAGGTTAAATCTTGACAAAACCATAAAGTCTGACGGTTTTATTTTATTAAAAAACAGAAAAAAAACGAAAAAGAAGATACCAAAATTATTAAAATTATAAACAATTTTTTAGGATTTGTTTTAATAAAAACCATTACAAAAAAATTCCTTTGAGACTCACAGTTGAAAATATAAGAAATGTCGCTTTTATTTTTTATTTTATTTTTTTTATTTAAAGGGAATTCATTCAACATTATTGTCCTCATCAGTGACATTGCCAGCAGCATCACACAATGATTTGGTTTGTTCTCTTGTTGTTGTTGCTGTTGTTGCATCATCTGTTGGAGTTTTAAAATAAACAAGTCATGTGAATGGTGTGGATTAAACGACACCCCATGGTTTTATCGATGATGATTTCGATGATCTTTTGCTACACAACAAAAAACAAACTTTAAACATACAACTTTTATTTTCCTTCATTTTCAATGGCATTCAAAAAAGAATACAACAACTCCACAAGAAAGTCCTCCTCATTTACAGTATCGATGGTAAATATTAGTTTTAGCACAACAACAAAAAAAAAAAAAAAATAAAACTGCACTGGAAATAGTTATAGATAAAATGCGTATCTTTTGAATTTGTAGTTTTATTAAAGTATTCTATGCATTTGCAAGTAAATCTTTTAGTCGTTTTTTTTTCTCTGTCATATTTCAATGTTAATATTTTTTTTATATATTCTTTACGTTGGCAATTGGGCTTGGTATCATTTTGACCTTTTGTGCTATGGAAATCTCATGGATGTTTGACTAAAAAAATAATAGTGTTCATACTGGTGACAATAATAATAGTTTTATGAGAAGTCATTCTGGGTAATAAAACTACTTAAAAGAAGATGAACCATTGAAAAATATAAAGAAAATATTAAAAAAAACTGTTGGAAACCATGACAAATACAACCATGTTATGCCTGATTATGTTCAATTATTAAAGGTTCCTTTTTTTATTCAACTTGATAGAGGATGGTTTATTAAGGAGATTATCATAAAATTTGGGATAAAGAACGTTAAGTGTAATTTGAATTTATTATTTGTGAATAAATGTTTATAGCAAATATTATAAAATAACTACTGTCTACACTTACAAAATGTACTATAATATATAAATAACTGCTAAAAAAAAAATTAAAATTATACAGTCCACAATACAAATTTAAGGCGGTTTTTAAAAATCTAATATTTTTGAAAAAATTTTTTATCAAAGTTGTTTTTGGGAATACATACTATTATTTATTAAAAGATTTTGTTTGTTGTGCTTAATTCCCTATTTTTAATAATTGATAAAAAAAATACTGAAATTTATTGTTTGAGGACAAGCTGTTCCTATGCGCATTTCACTGGTTGCTTAAGCCAGATCATCAGTAAACGTTCTCCTAAAAAATTTTAGAAAAGCCAAAGCTATCAGCAAACAAAACTACAGAGCGAATGAGAATTACCTACATACACTCAAAAAGTATTTTTTGCAACGATATCAAATCTTAAACAAAATACCAAACAATAAATCAGTAATAAATTTATCTTTTCTTACATTCCCCACTACAATTATTTGGAATTCTCCCAACATTAATTGTAGTTGTAAGCGGGTAAGAAAAAAAAAACATATTAAAAACAAAAACAAAGTACTTTTATTGTTTTCGCAAGAAATCAAAATAAAAACAATTTGCCACTTCAGTTTTTTATGCACGTGCACTTGCAAAAATTTATTATCAATTATTAAAAAAAAATTTTAAAATTTTTCTCGTCTAATATAGATATTTCGTATATGAAATTCTACTACAATGATACCATTATGCTTCTCAAATCCGAAAGTATTTAATTAGAGGCCTAAAATCAATCGAAAATCTTTTGCAATCCGGTACGAAAGTCCGGGTTTCATAGACGAGCTCTACAAACCTTAACAAAGTTGGGTTATTTCTGCACTACTTTAAATTAAAATTTTAAAAATATGTAGAGCAAACATGTATTTAATGATTCTTTTAACACATTGATAATTTTAAAGGGTCCTTGTTTTTCCACAAATTTCTTTAAAATATAGATCGACAGCCAGCTGGCCAGGTAGCCAGACCGACAGACATTTTGATACTATCCCAAAATGATTAATTTGTTATCTTGTTAAATCTTTCTTCCTAGAGCTTGACAATAATGGAACTAAAAACTTATTTATTATAACGCACAAAAAAGTTCATAATGTCCATGGATCATATGACACTCCGTTCATGGACATTATGACACTTTTTGATGTGTTATAATGTCATAATGTCCTTGAACATTATGACATAATGACATGCCACCACATACGATTACTAACCAAATAATATCCTCAATATGTTCTAGCGATGATAAATGGATTTTTTACGACAACATATAGAGGATGAAAACGTATATGAAGCTCAGCTAACCAGCCGAATAGCCATGGTACCGAGGTTGTACTCTATATTTGGTAGTACCGAAATTGGTTCTATCGTTCTTTAAGTTATGTAGACTATTTCTAGCGATGAGAAAGAGATATATTGAGACAATATAAAGAGAATAAAATCGTGTGTGAGGCTCAACCGATCGGAAAAACAGCCATGGTACAATGGTAATGGGTTCTATCTATAACGAACTGCTGAAAGAGGACCAAAGGATTAAGAAGGACCTTTATCTAATACAATTGTGAGGCGGCTATTGAAATTTTTCTTTTTTTTTTTTGTTTTAAATATTTACAATTTAATATTTCCTTTATTTTAATCAATTTGGTAAAGATAATTTTTTTCACCAATTTAAAAAAAAAATTAATTTTAATTTAATTTTTGGAAAAAATTTCATTTGGTTAAGAACTTTAATTTATACACAAATTAAATATATATTAATTTTGAATTTGGTGATTTTGTATTGTGCATAATTTTTCCTTTTGAGCACCAGAAACAACACCAGTAACAACAACAGCAACAACACTAGAAATAACACCAGAAACAACGCCAAAAACGTTAGCAGCATAACCAATAACAACATAAACAACAATATCAATAACAATACTGGAAACAATACCAGTAACAACACTTGTAACAATACTGGAAAAAATATACGATATTAGCCATTTAGTTTTACGTTACAACACAAGGCGTCGAAAAGTAGGTCGATTTAAAGTGGAAAGTTACCAGAACAACTACGAAAAAAGTTCCCTGAACGTAATGCTACCAAAGATATTTAATGTATTACCAGTAAACCTTTTGCATATCCATTACACACAGAATAGGAGACACTATTTTAAGACTTTTTCATTAGTTCACGAGAAAACGTTAGTGTAATGAAATGAAGAATATTTATCTCTAAATCTTATTGTAAATTTCTTGTTTATTACTCTTTTAAATTAATTAATTAAATAATAATTGATGTTAATGATAAGAGGTATTTACATTAATTTATTATTTGTGTATAATATGAAAAAAAATATTTTGTTTGCAGTTGATATTTTCAACATCAACAATCTTCAATTCAATTGCCCAACAATCTTCAATTCAAAAGGTTTTGTAGTCATGTCTAGTTATCTCCGGAAGTCAAATTTTGTGGTCTGAAGAGGGGGGAAACCAATTCTTACAAATTAAATTTAGTTGATTGCTTTGGCTAATTATTACGGTTTTGGCATATTATGGTTGTTTTTTAGTTTTCGACTGCAAATTCGAAAAATTATTCTTTATGAAAAATTTTTAAGAAGCTTAATGAGACAGAAAAGAGAACATTAAATAATTTTATATCCTTATGTCAAAACTTTTTGGGAAACAAAAAAAGTCCAAAACTACGTTGCAAAACTATAAAAATATATTTTCTGCATGCACATTTCGTTTTTTCTTTTCCCGAAAACCTTGGTTAATTCAGTGAAGAGCAGAGAGAACGATTTCAGCACGAAATTTTACAAATGGAAGAGCGTTTCGATGAAAAGAGCCACATTCTGGCAAACGAGAAACAGATAGTTTTCCCGGAAGAACTTACATTGCATAGTAATGAGTTAAAAAACTGATATAACTACTCTTGACTACTTATAAATTGGCATTTTAACTCATTACTTTAAAACGGTGATGTCAATGGAGGCAAGTACTTTCCACCCTCGCTTACAAATAGGGAGTTAAATAAGTCATTACTACATACGATTACAAATAGGGAGTTAAATAAGTCATTACCACGTTTGCTTACAAATAGACACTTCACATTGTTATCAACAAAACTGAATTTGTCAAACAAATTGTGTCTGTAATTTAATTTGCCTTCCAATGCAAAGTTTTACCACCCTGCATCAAGGACATATTATACCCAATAAGCCAGAGAACGATATGATTTCAAAAACGATATGATATTTTCATGGAAAAACGATATTATTAGGAAAGATACAATTTAAATACTATCGTTAATGGTACAAGATCGATATAATTTATAATAATTTATAACACCTAGACGACATCGTTATAATATCGTTTGGTTGATAGGGTAATGTACTTTTTTTTCAAATTTGTTATTTAAAATAAATATAAAAATCAATTAATATTTTTTAAATTCAAATGTATTACGAATTGTTCTTCATTTATAGCAAATAAAAACAAGTTATAGGGCTATATTCCGCTGTGCCGAATATTTGATACCCTCCAACGGCGGGAGTGGGCTCTATATGATATACACATAAATATTATTAACTAATCTTCACAAAAACGAACGTCCGCATTAAAATGAATTGCGGCTTAGAACTATATTTAATTATTGACGGACAATCAGAAAGTTGTATGCCTTTCTTTTTAGAACTTTGAACTGGCTTGAGTAAAATATCATGATCCGTAAGAGTTTAAGCCGAACTAAAATTATTTTTAGCAGGGTAATTTGTATTGGACCTATGGTAAATTATGGACCAATCATCCCAACATTCTGAAGACTTATTTCTGGTATTACAAAAAATAAATTAGAATAAATTTTAGTATAGCAATGCAATTAGCTTAAGCGTTAACAGTGAATTTCAGAAGGCAGCTTAATATGGGATCTAAGGTAAACTATGGACCGTAAATCACAAAATTTCATGATATTTTTTCCAACCATATAAATCTAAGTGGGAAGACATTTTACCGCAATATCTATATCTGTTATGGTTTTAGGCGAATTTAATTATTTTCCCAAAGTGGCCTTTATATGGTTTTAGGCTTAATTTACTGTTTGCCGGAAGTAGGGTCTATATGGGGCCTAGGGTAAATTATGGACCGGTCTTCACGTAATTTGACACTGCTATTTCTAGTCATATAAAACTCTGATATACCAAATTTTATTATGATAGCATTACAAATGGCGGTCTTAGGCCTACTAAACTGTTTTCCGGGAGTAGGGTTTATATGGGGCATATGGTCAATTATTGATCGACCTTCACGAAGCTTAACAGTATGATTTGCAGTCGTATAAAACGAATTTGTGCAAAATTTAATATCATTCGGTGCATTATTTGACCATTTATGTTAGTGTTTGTATCAAAATTATCAATTTTTTGGGGTGGTGGTTCCACATTTTGATTCATTGTTCTAATCCTGATGAACATATGTTGCTGGATTTTAATCCCAAACTGCTTAAGAGAACTATAAGCAATTTGAGACCACGTTTGTTCATTTTTTGGGTTTGCGAAAGTGACCGTGTTTTCAGCAGATGGACAGACAGACGGACATGGCTAAATCGACTAAGAATTACTCAAGGAGCAAGAATATATATACTGTATGGGGTCTTAGATGTATAATAAAAAGTTTCACATGGAATGACAAACTTAGTATATCCTCATTCACCACTAGTGGTGGTGGAGAGTATAAAAAACAAATTGTTAGAACAAATATGTATTTAAAATAAATTTGTATAAGATTTGAGTAAATAAAACCTTAAATGCATTTTACTATGAATTAATTATAAATGTCGTTAATCAACTCATAGATAAGTGCTTATATATCAGATAATATGTAAGCCATTACTAAACTACTTCTACGTTATGCAGATGGTATGAAGAAGTCATTGTAATGTAAGCTGTTCAGTAATTGCAAGTCATTTCCAAGTTTTTGCTGGGTTGTTTAACAAACGGAAGAGAGCTAATAATAATTTTTAACTAAAACATGCTAATTTAGGTTAAACTTACATTTGCTTTATCTTAAGTTCGAAAAAAAACACCCGAGAAAGGTTAAGAATGCAAAAAAAATAAAAAAAGAATATGAAATGATTTGCGTTTTACTTAATTCTTTTAATAACGTTTGTAAGTAAAGTGGTTTACCAAAATAAAAGTATGCTTGATTCGTTTCATTTAGTATATTATACCATATCAGGCAATTTATATTTTTCTTCTTAAAATTTGTTAAATGATGAAAGTTGAAAGGAAAAATTTGGATTATAAGTTTTAAGAAATTTTGGGGCAGAATATTTTATAAAAGCTTAATTCTTTGCTCTATTAAAACTGTTAAATTTTGAAATCGGTCGAAAAATATGTAAGGAAGATGTAGAGTACAACGACCTACCCTAAAACAGTTTTTTTCAATATAACTGAAAATGTTGGGGGTGTTTTAACGTTTTTAAAAAACTATTTTTGTCTGTCCTCCAGTGTAAACAGATCTAAAAATGTTTACAGCTAAATCTGGCATCAGAAATGGCAAAATAGTGCTAAAACTGATTTTAAAAATACTAAAAATAATGTTAAAATTTTTTTTATAAATATTTGTTAAAAAGTTATCACCAGTGTGAATATTTATTCGAAGCAAAATAAATTTTAGTGACTTAGTTTTTAACGAAATTAAAATAAATGGTTATATTTTAACAAGTGGATAGATTTTGGTAAAGCATGTAATACACATGAAGTAGTTGAGATTAAATTTTAAATTTAGGTGCGCGCAAACCCCATGATACATGCTTAATTTAAACGATTTCTTTCTATGCTATACAAATTTTTTAGATAATTTTTTTTGTCATAGTTTAAGAAAAGTTGAAGCTTTAAAATTATTATTTTTTCAGCAGTTTAGAGCAAACAATTTTTTCACACATTTACACTATTAAATTTTTATCGTAATACAAAGTGAAATTTCCTTGTAATATCAAAGGGCAAATAATATTTACAATCAACATGACAAGGGCACTTCTAATATTCTCTGAATATTATTTATAATTTATGAAAAATTTAAGTAAAATCAATAGAAATATTCGTACAAATTTTTAAAATATATAATGCTAAAAAAGCTAAAAACATTTTATAGCATTTAAACATTTTTTTGTAGCAGTGTGTCATTTGAACCAAGATTTCTGTTAGATAGAAGAAAAAACCAACACCTAAGCTCCGTTGACTATGCTGCTTTAATCTTATTTTTTTAATTTTAAATAAACTAAATCCTTTCCTCCTGTGGTCAAGGGTGCAAAAAGTTTAAGCCGCATCAAAAATGATCAGATTTTAAGTCCATCGTAAATTTCTACAACTGAAAAACAGGCATTAAATTAACTGAAAAACAAGCATTAAATTTTTCTTTTTATAATCCTTAAATAAAAGTATTTAATCGGTCGACTTAATTTTAAAATTAAAATCATATTAACCGTTAAAGACAAATAATCTGATTTTAAGTTTTTCCACTTAAAAATATCACTTAAAATTCCCCGAACAAAGTCGTACAAATTAATAATAAACTTATTAAATTACATGTACATTTATTTATTTATTAGTCACTCTTATTCTTTTAACTCTACAAGTTTTATTATTTCAAACTTTAATTAAATCAGATGATGGCTTTACATTAAATATGCAGACATCTGCCGGCGATTAACTTCGAATTAAAATCGATCGTAAAAATATTAATTCTTAAATATTGGACTATAAAATAAAACTTAAACTTGTTAAGCCACCGAATGATCTCATTTACATATTTACCAAACAAAAGAGATATGGAAACATCGCCAAAGATACGCACAACAATATTAATTAAGTTTAATTAA
This sequence comes from Pollenia amentaria, assembly GCA_943735925.1. Classification (NCBI taxonomy): domain Eukaryota; kingdom Metazoa; phylum Arthropoda; class Insecta; order Diptera; family Polleniidae; genus Pollenia; species Pollenia amentaria. Next base: position 175,190,585 of record OX031007.1, on the reverse strand, counting down.
TTTGATAATAAAAAACAAAAAGTTGCGAAAGAAATCGTTAAATTTTATAAAAAGTTATAAACGTTACGAATAATTAAAGGGCATTTTTGTCGTTAAGAAAACAATACAGAAGTTGTACATGTTAAGTTCGTTAGGGAATTTATGGAGCTTAAGGTGAAATTAAATTTATTAATTTTAAATATCAATGATGCACCTTAAGTGTTTTTTTTTTTTTTTTTTTTTTTTGGACGACGACGAATTTTTAAGTCTTAAGCCAAAAAAACCAATTTTTAGTTTCTGATAGGCATTATTCGATTTTTTTCTCTTTTGTTTGGTATCAAGAACATAAAGGCCCAGTTAGGTGATAGTAACAGTAATGTAACCGTTACTGCACGGAAAATAAGAAAAATCTATTTTCTACAGATTTAGGCGTTACGGAGTAAGTAACATTTAACTGCTAACTATACTCGTTCTAACTTCTTTACATACAACAAAATGAAGCAGCTGGTTTGCAACGTTAACTGGGACTTTAGCCAGCTAAACTTTTTTTAATGGTAATCATCTGCTCTTTAGGACAAAACTCTGCGAAATACACCAAATATAATATAATTTTAAATTTAACGTTATGAAAACCTTCAATTTCTGACTTAAGATCTTTGTTACCATAGTTGGCCTTGAGTTTTATATATTTTCAAATCTGAAGAATCGCATCTTAGAACAAGTTAAGAGTTTTAAGATATCTTTAAATTCTTACTTATTACTAGGGTACTCATTCGGTAAACCATTAATCGGTTAACCGATTAATTACTACTCGATTAGCTGATCGGTTAATTTAAAATTGGCTATTTTCGATTAAAAATTAAGCCGGTTAACTTCAGTCAATTAACCGATTATACGATGTAACAAAATTTTTAATTTTTTGTAGTATTATAACATATTTTTTTGTGTTTTCAATTACGTATTGAAACGAGACCCTCATGCAGAAAAGGTATGTGTTAAGAAAATATTTTTAAATACAAACAAAGGCGTTCAGTGATTTTTAAATTTGAAAATTTAAATACAAATGTGTTTGCTGTCAGCAGATTTTTGTTTCAAGTACTTTTTATATATATGTGTTTTGTTATTTGTTTCTCCTCATATCTTCTCATATCAATCTTTCAGCAGAATTAGCCGATACAATTAATATTGTTAAAAATTTTAAAAAATTAAAACAGGACTCAAACAGCATAATAGAAGATTTAATATGTTTAAAGAAATCCAGGAAAATAACTGAGAAATTATATATTCTGTATTATGGGTTGCTTTCGATTTCATTTCTCAAACATCTACGATAAGTGAAAGAATTTTTTCCAAGCCAAATTGCCCAGGAAAACTTTTTGAATTTTGGTAATAGGTAGTAGTTATTTCACACCTTACATGGTAAGTAGTTGCCATTACAATTGCCATTATTGTGAAAACCTCAATAAGTACTTACTAGTAATGACCTCAGTAACTACTTTTTACTTCTAATTTTTCACTACTGAATATTTGCTTACTAATCAGCACTTCAACTACTTATTAGTTGTGTAGCTTTCATTACTGAATGTTTACTCACTGGTAACGAGCTCAATAACTACTTATTAGGTATATAAATAGTTTTAAGATGTATTATATAAAAATTATTGTTTTTGTTTATACTTTCTTTTTACTAACTAACTAAGTACACCCAGTTATTGTGGGGCTTCTAATAAATATATTGTAAGTACTTACAATTCAACTTACTGGTAGTTAAAGAATTACTAGATATTTGTTGGGTACAAGTCAGTGTATTGTAAGTACAGAATTCTGTGGACATCTCGAACAAAAATAAGCAGTTATTCAGCCGAAAAATAAGTAGTGTTTATATGTGTCCAACATTACTTGCTAACTTACCAGGTAAGTAAAGTTTTTGCTGGGTATATCAAAACGAAAGAAAAGAATCCATTAAATCCTAAATATTTAAATCAAATTATTTTTGTAAAAGATTATTTTATAAAATCCCTTAATCTATTGAAATACTTATAAAATTATATCACATTTTATTTTTTAATTAAAATATAATAGGTGTGTTCCACAAGATCTCGGGTAAGTTCGGACTAATGAGAGTAAAATGAAAATTACTCTCTGAATTTGCCAAAACTACCCAATATTAATGGAACGCAAAAAACCATTTTTGCACTTCTTGAAATACGGATGATGCTTACTTTTCAAATTAAGATCTATTTAAGTGATTTTAGACGCTTAAAAGTCAATACATTATAAAACCAAAATATTTGCATCATTGTCATTTTTTATATTTTGTTTTCTTTTATGTTAAGAATTAATTTTTTCATTAAAATTTTACATTTTTCTTTCTTATATATTTTTTAATAAAACCTAAACTTTTTCTTTTGCTAGTAAATTTCCTGATTAATTTTTCAGTTTCATATGTAAACAAAAACAGCTGATTGTTTATTTTTGTCCGAACTTACCCAAAGAAAAAGTTCGTGCAAATTTGTACAGGAAATGAAAAAAAATACTCTCTTAATTACTCTCTTAAATGCACAAAAATTGTTATGTGGAACGCTTTTGGGTAACTTTGTGCAAGTTCGGACTGTTTCGTTATGTATCTGGAACAGAGCTAATATGTATTAATAAAAAAATATATTGTATATCACGTATTTATGAACAATTTTTTTGTTTGCTCGTTTAATTTCAAGAAGTCTTATGTTTGTTTTGTTATTGTTTTTTTTTTTACTAATAAACTCCAAATAATAAATAATTTATGCGTCTTTATTTATTGAAATAACTTAATTTATAAAAACAAACTTTTAATCGGTTAACCGATCAATAACAAAATTAAGCGATTATTAACCGATTATACCAAAACCTCGGTTAATTTATCGAGCGATTTACCGATTAAAACAAAAGACTGATTAAATGAAAACCCTTCTAATCACACAATTATATTTGCCTCAAACCATTTTCCTTATTTGATGACGATGCATCTCTTTGAACTAAATTTTTAATTTAATTAATCATTTTATTGTTTATTATTATTTGTTTCTTCTTTAAAGAAATTTGTGAATCATCCGCACATTTTCACTCTCTAATTCATGCCAACAAAATACACAGGAAATTTTATGTAAATTTTAAATAAAAGTAAAACAAACTCTAAGAAAACTATTTAAATAAACTACACAATAGTATTGAAAGTGCAAGTGCAAAATAACTTATGCGTGCAACAAGTAGACAGATGGACAGACGGCTAAACATGCAAATAACAAAATCTACAAATCCCCAAAGAAAAGTAAAGAAAAGCAGCAAATTTACTACAAAGAGCATTGTGTCATTTTGTGAGGCTCTATTTTCTACTCGAGTGAAAAGTGACTTTAGTTCTTTTGAATGGTACTTAAAATAAAACAAAATAAATATTTACATGCAACAAAGGCAAGAAGAAGCAAAAAAAAATAAAGTACATAAGCAAATAAAATAATTGGCAGTATTTGTGTAAGAAATGGCAAAAATATATTCATTAATATGTACGAGTCGGATGTGCAACAACAATGTGCTAAACTATTCTAAAATGATCATCATTCGCTTTCGTATATGCCACAAAAAAGTGACTAGTGAAGAAATACAAATTTAATATTTTCATGACGTTAGAAATATATGCAGTTTATTTGAAGAATATGTTTATTTTTTTAATCTAAAATATTTTAATTAGAGCGCCACTAATTGTTGAAAAAACAAAATGTTGCACTGCATTCGCATTCGGTCGTAATTTATTTCACTCTGGGAAAAATTTATTATTTAAGAGGAAAATATGATTTTTATGTAGTTTTTATTTTCATAAATTTTTCTTAAAAATTTTAAGCTTCAAATTTTTATTTTATAATCAGTCTAAGTTCATTAAACCTAATTGTCATTAAATTATTTTTATGAAGAGAAGAATTTTTTCAACATGAAATAGATTAAAATTGGTTGATAATTTTTAATTCCTGACTGACCGGGGGATCGAACCCACGTTCACGTACAGGTCGATTTAACATGTTTTGATAGTAATCACTTTATATCGTCAGAAATCTTCGCCGTTTAAGACTCACCGTCATTGACGACGGCTGGCAGTCAATAGTCAACATTAATCTTTACACCAAGAATTTTTTCAATATGAAATAGATTAAAATTGGTTGATAATTTTTAATTCCTGACTGACCGGGGGATCGAACCCACGTTCACGTACAGGTCGATTTAACATGTTTTGATAGTAATCACTTTATATCGTCAGAAATCTTCGCCGTTTAAGACTCACCGTCATTGACGACGGCTGGCAGTCAATAGTCAAACATTAATCTTTACACCAAATGCTATTTTCACCTTTTTGTTGGATCGAAGTTTGTTGTGAATGATTATCTATTTTTATTGATTTACATGTTGTTCCTTTCTTCTGTCAAGAAGACATGTTCTTCCTTTCTTCTGTCTTGTTTAAGTAAACAAATTAACTCCATCTTACTCGTCTTTTAAATATCGAGTGTTTGTTGCTTTCGTTTCATAGTTATTCATGTTACTGAATACAAACCAAGTGCATACAAAATTATAATGAAGGTTTCATGAACATCATTATTAAGTTTCATTATTATCATTATTACGCATTTTCAAAAAAAAATCGAAGGATACACTCTTTTTAAAAAAATCGATTCAAACTTTGAAATCTAATAATATAAAATACAAAATGTTTTTCTACATATTATTGCTATTTTTTTTCAACATCTAAAACTAATATTTCATTAAAAAAATTCCAAATTGGACCATTATTAAAAAAAGTGTGTCTTTTAAACGCGTAACCGAAAAATTGTCAAAATTAACCAACTATCCCTTTTGAAATAAACTAAAAAAAAAATATTAGAAAATTGGGAAAATAAAACAATTAAAATTTTTAAACCATCCAATTTAGCGCCCCATATGTAGATCATAAATTAACCCTTTTCGTAAAATTGGAACTATTGACAACGATGATCAAATTTGAATTTATGCTATACAATTCAAAAATTTAAAACGATCGTTATATATTTTTAAAATTTTTAAAAACATTTTTTTTGAACACTAAATGTTTTTCTCAGTATTTCATTTAAAATCATTTAAAATTATTGAACATAATTATTGTCGTTTTTCATCTTAATTTTGGAGCAAAAATAAATTCTTGTCCCCATTGGCTTAAATTTAAAAGAGATTTATTGAAAAACCCCCATGTTTATGAGAAAAACATTTCAAAAATACTTTTTTTTTTTTTGATCAGTGACAAAATTACGAATAGAAATACTAAACATGTTGAGAGGAAAATGAAATGATTGATAAATATATTTAAGAACAATACCCCACTAATTTATGTTTAAATACCTCAACTTGCACACACTTAATCAGCGCAGATTAACTCATTACTCAACACCACTTTTCTTTTACGACGAACGCGATGTTGATTTTAAAGATTTTTGGGCTGCTGCTAATGACGACTATTTTGGTTGCTGTTGTTTGTTTGTGTGAAGAGATTGATAATAATGATGACGATTATATCTGTGACCACATTTTGAGCGTACATCAAGCTATTTAATACTTTTTTCTAGCATATGCTTTTAAATGTTTTACAATAACTATAAATTTTGACTTATTATTGAAAGTGGCGAAATTACTTTTTCAAGTTAAACGGCGGATGTGGGAATAGTTTTGATCAAATAATATAATAATGTCTGTATGTTTCCAGAAAAATAAATTCCTTTAAAGACTCTTCGTTTTTGAATTTCATTATACCCTCCTCCAACACTAATGGTGAATGAGGGTATACTAAGTTTGTTATTCTATGTGAAACATTTTTCTTATTCATCTCATGCCCCATAAAGTATATGTATTTCGAAAAACTGAAAAGAAAAGTACAATGTTGGTGTCAAATTGCTTTTAGTTATAGTTAGAAGTTTGGGCTGAGAGTTATGAATCCAAATGCGGAACCACCACCCTACAAAATTGATAATTGATAATTTCTTAAAGATCGGTCTATAATTCACCAAAGGACCCATATAAAGCCAGTTCTCGGAAAACAGTCCAGTAAGCCTTTATCCGCAAATAATAACGCTACAGGTACGCCACAGTTTTACAAGACTAGAAGTCACACTGTTTAATTTCGTAAAGATCGGCCCATAATTAACCCTCGTAACATAGTTAAGTACGTAACAAATAGTGTTTTTGTAGCCGAATTTGGTCTTTCGTAGTTTCATAAGGCTTCAAATCACAGTAGAAAATGTAGTGACATCAGTCCAAAATTTACCATTTTCCCCATATAATCCCCACTCTGTTGTGGTAAAAATTGTCCCAATTTAGCTCCATATGGCCAGAAATAGTACCATGCAATTTTGTTATTATCGGTCCATAATTTACCATTGGTATCATCTGAAGCAGCCTTCTGAAAAGCACTTTGGATCTATAAATTCCTTTAACAAATATCTCTACTATTTCGAAATATGTTCTAATTTAGGGGTTTTAATGCCAGAAAACACTTTACAGAATTTTGTGATGATTGGTCCAGAATTTACGAAGGATCAAATAAATATAAATAAATTCCCCTCTCGAAAATATTTGTTCGAATTGGCTTTTATATGACTAGAATTACAGCATAAAGCTTTTGGATTGTCGGTCAATAAATTACCATTTATAAGTCTAAGCCGCGACGAATTTTTATACTGACCACAGTCGAAGAGTTTGAGTAGAGTTAGAGTAGAGTTAGAGTAGAGTTAGAGTAGAGTTACAGTAGAGTTAGAGTAGAGTTAGAGTAGAGTTAGAGTAGAGTAGAGTTAGAGTAGAGTTAGAGTAGAGTTAGAGTAGAGTTAGAGTAGAGTTAGAGTAGAGTTAGAGTAGAGTTAGAGTAGAGTTAGAGTAGAGTTAGAGTAGAGTTAGAGTAGAGTTAGAGTAGAGTTAGAGTAGAGTTAGAGTAGAGTTAGAGTAGAGTTAGAGTAGAGTTAGAATAGAGTTAGAGTAGAGTTAGAGTAGAGTTAGAGTAGAGTTAGAGTAGAGTTAGAGTAGAGTTAGAGTAGAGTTAGAGTAGAGTTAGAGTAGAGTTAGAGTAGAGTTAGAGTAGAGTTAGAGTAGAGTTAGAGTAGAGTTAGAGTAGAGTTAGAGTAGAGTTAGAGTAGAGTTAGAGTACAGTTAGAGTAGAGTTAGAGTAGAGTTAGAGTAGAGTTAGAGTAGAGTTAGAGTAGAGTTAGAGTAGAGTTAGAGTAGAGTTAGAGTAGAGTTAGAGTAGAGTTAGAGTAGAGTTAGAGTAGAGTTAGAGTAGAGTTAGAGTAGAGTTAGAGTAGAGTTAGAGTAGAGTTAGAGTAGAGTTAGAGTAGAGTTAGAGAAGAGTTAGACTGGAGTTAGAGTAGAGTAAGAGTAGAGTAAGAGTAGAGTTAGAGTAGAGTTAGAGTAGAGTTAGAGTAGAGTTAGAGTAGAGTTAGAGTATAGTTAGAGTAGAGTTAGAGTAGAGTTAGAGTAGAGTTAGAGTTAGAGTAGAGTTAGAGTAGAGTTAGAGTACAGTTAGAGTAGAGTTAGAGTAGAGTTAGAGTAGAGTTAGAGTAGAGTTAGAGTAGAGTTAGAGTAGAGTTAGAGTAGAGTTAGAGTAGAGTTAGAGTAGAGTTAGAGTAGAGTTAGAGTAGAGTTAGAGTAGAGTTAGAGTAGAGTTAGAGTAGAGTTAGAGTAGAGTTAGAGTAGAGTTAGAGTAGAGTTAGAGTAGAGTTAGAGTAGAGTTAGAGTAGAGTTAGAGTAGAGTTAGAATAGAGTTAGAGTAGATTTTGAGTAGAGTTAGAGAAGAGTTCGAGTAGAGTTAGAGTTAGAGTAGAGTTAGAGTAGAGTTAGAGTAGAGTTAGAGTAGAGTTAGAGTAGAGTTAGAGTAGAGTTAGAGTAGAGTAAAAGTAGAGTTAAAGTAGAGTTAGAGTAGAGTTAGAGTAGAGTTAGAGTAGAGTTAGAGTAGAGTTAGAGTAGAGTTAGAGTAGAGTTAGAGTAGAGTTAGATTAGAGTTAGAGTAGAGTAGAGTTAGAGTAGAGTTAGAGTAGAGTTAGAGTAGAGTTAGAGTAGAGTTAGAGTAGAGTTAGAGTAGAGTTAGAGTAGAGTTAGAGTAGAGTTAGAGTAGAGTTAGAGTAGAGTTAGAGAAGAGTTAGACTGGAGTTAGAGTAGAGTAAGAGTAGAGTAAGAGTAGAGTTAGAGTAGAGTTAGAGTAGAGTTAAAGTAGAGTTAGAACAGAGTTAGAGTAGAGTTAGAGTAGAGTTAGAGTAGAGTTAGAGTAGAGTTAGAGTAGAGTTAGAGTAGAGTTAGAGTAGAGTTAGAGTAGAGTTAGAGTAGAGTTAGAGTAGAGTTAGAGTAGAGTTAGAGTAGAGTTAGAGTAGAGTTAGAGTAGAGTTAGAGTAGAGTTAGAGTAGAGTTAGAGTAGAGTTAGAGTAGAGTTAGAGTAGAGTTAGAGTAGAGTTAGAGTAGAGTTAGAGTAGAGTTAGAGTATAGTTAGAGTAGAGTTAGAGTAGAGTTAGAGTAGAGTTAGAGTAGAGTTAGAGTTGAGTTAGAGTAGAGTTAGAGTAGAGTTAGAGTAGAGTTAGAGTAGAGTTAGAGTAGAGTTAGAGTAGAGTTAGAGTAGAGTTAGAGTAGAGTTAGAGTAGAGTTAGAGTAGATTTAGAGTAGAGCTAGAGTAGAGTAGAGTTAGAGTAGAGTTAGAGTAGAGTTAGAGTTGAGTAAGAGTAGAGTTAGAGTAGAGTTAGAGTAGAGTTAGAGTAGAGTTAGAGTATAGTTAGAGTAGAGTTAGAGTAGAGTTAGAGTAGAGCTAGAGTAGAGTAAGAGTAGAGTTAGAGTAGAGTTAGAGTAGAGTTAGAGTAGAGCTAGAGTAGAGTTAGAGTAGAGTTAGAGTAGAGTTAGAGTAGAGTTAGAGTAGAGTTAGAGTAGAGTTAGAGTAGAGTTAGAGTAGAGTTAGAGTAGAGTTAGAGTATAGTTAGAGTAGAGTTAGAGTAGAGTTAGAGTAGAGTTAGAGTTGAGTTAGAGTAGAGTTAGAGTAGAGTTAGAGTAGAGTTAGAGTAGAGTTAGAGTAGAGTTAGAGTAGAGTTAGAGTAGAGTTAGAGTAGAGTTAGAGTAGAGTAAGATTAGAGTTAGAGTAGAGTTAGAGTAGAGTTAGAGTAGAGTTAGAGTAGAGTTAGAGTAGAGTTAGAGTAGAGTTAGAGTAGAGATAGAGTAGAGTTAGAGTAGAGCTAGAGTAGAGTAGAGTTAGAGTAGAGTTAGAGTAGAGTTAGAGTAGAGTTAGAGTTGAGTTAAAGTAGAGTTAGAGTAGAGTTAGAGTAGAGTTAGAGTAGAGTTAGAGTAGAGTTAGAGTAGAGTTAGAGTAGAGTTAGAGTAGAGATAGAGTAGAGTTAGAGTAGAGCTAGAGTAGAGTAGAGTTAGAGTAGAGTTAGAGTAGAGTTAGAGTAGAGTTAGAGTTGACTTAGAGTAGAGTTAGAGTAGAGTTAGAGTAGAGTTGGAGTAGAGTTAGAGCAGCGTTATAGTAGTTCTAAAGCAGAGCTAGAGCATATCTACAATAGACCTAATGCAGGGTAAGAGTAGGTAAAGTAAAGAGTGGAGTTGATTAAAAGAAAAGAGGCTAATGTAAAAACTAAGGACTTAAAAACTTACAAATAAATTTGTCCAACTACTTTGTTCAAAGTCCACGCACTTAATACAAATAACTAAAAGGACCATCTCACATATCTTTTTAGTAGCAATTTTTTTTTCTTCAACAACTTAAAAATCAAAATATTTACAAAATCAAGGCACTTAGCTGACGAATGTGTCATTAGTAACTTAATATTTTAAAACTAGCAAGAGATGACAGCTATCAAAAAACTCAATTTTTGATTTCTTCATCTTGTCATTTACTTTGCATGTCTAAAGTTAATAAATAAATACAAACATTTTTCCGAGATTTAAGAGAAAATAAATCCACATTATAAGTTTTTTTGTTTTTTTTTTGTTAACATTTTAGTGTCAAAACTATTTATTCATTGTTAAGCAAAAGCGGCAGTTTTTAAACAAAATTTTTGTTTTTCTGGTTGATGCGTAATCGTTCGAACATAAATTCACAAGAAGCTGCTGATGAGTTGTAGTATATAAATAAAATAAAATTAAGTACATTAAAGATATATATACATGCGTATGAATGTTGGAATATTTGTATGTACAATACAAAATATTTTTATAAATAAATGAAGAAAACATAAAACGGAAGCTGGTAGTGAAGACTACTACTAATAATATAATTTTACATTTTCCTCACTTCTCTGCCGACGTCGTAAGTGTCTAGTGATTTGCGGTTGACGCCACGATCTTTCAGTTCGAATTTTATCTAAATATTTTTACGTTTCAGCTGTCTAAAATTTAGCACTCAACTTGTATTAACATTTTGATACTTGAAAAGTCTTTTCACAATTTTGTTTAAGAGGGTTTTTATTTGGTCTTCGTTTCTTGTTTTGGCGCTTTGGTCAACAAATATTTTATTTGGTAAATATTTTTATTTGTTTTTAAAGCAAATAAAATTGAAACTAAAATTGTTTTTTGTAGTATGAGAATTTTGGTTTTATCTATAAAGGTAAAGTTTCTATAGCATCAACCACATAAAAGCTACCATGAGAAAAGTTTGAATAATAATATTTTCGCCATTACGGAGTACCTTTAATTCATAAACTCCAAAACGATAAAAGAAGATAAGCAAGAATTTTAAATGTGACACGAAATTGATGATTTTAATTTTGCATAAAATAATATTTATATGATCCAAGGTATAATATAAAATCCTTATTCCTCTAAAAGTCTATAAACTTTAAAAAAAATATATTTGATAAAATATATTTCGAATGTGATTTTCGAAAGAGAAAGCAAGTCCCGATAATGAACCTTTCCTCTCTATGATCAACTATAAGCCTACGATCTCAAAAAATTGAGACAATATATTGGCTTGCAGTAACGAACATTAAGATATCCGACAGGATTTGCTAAATATTTGCGTAAAAACCTCCTGTTGTCGGTCTAACACCACAGTGGTCCTTAAACCAGTAACGCCAAAGTGCAACGAAAGAGGAATCGATGCGTGAACATAAGCAAGCTGCACATTTTTCATTTGATGATACATTTTTGACTTTGATTGCAAAGTATTATGATGTTTTGGAACCAGCCGTTTACTAAAGGGCAGTTTCTTTTGCAAATCCATCAAGCCTCACCCTTTTCTAGACAACGGGCGAAACTCAACACCTAACACGGCATTTTGGAAATGTGCTTCCCCGTAATTCGAGTTAAGGTCACAACCACTACGTGATTATTGAATTGGATTCCCCAACGACCAGTCTTAGCACCCCAGTAGATTTTTAAGCTTTAGTTTTTGAGAGATCCTCTATTTCTCGATATGTGGTACTTTTTAAAAAAATATAAGAGCCACCTGATGGAAGCGTAATCCGACAGTAGGCCGAACTTCGTACTAAAATCAGTCAAAACATGCCTTCTGTTTTAGTACAAAAAAAAACTACCACGCAATCTATAAGTAAATTTATCAATAATCTGACTATGCGGTATATTTTGGATCCTAATTATCCGCTTAAAATTAATGATATGACAATTTCAACTCCCAGACAAGATTCAGATATTGACTGCGGATAGGTTTCCTATTATTTTTAGGATACATACATATAAATATACGGTTTGTTTTAAAACTAATTGTGTTTTCCTTTCTACAAAAAAATATCACCTTTTTAAAAGGTACATCTATAAAATGTCTTACCGACCCTGTAATAATGCAATTTTTTATTTGACGAGAACAAAACACATAATTGGACCGCAGCTGACAAAAAGTTAGTTCTTCAAAATATATAAAAAATATTCAAAATTTTTTGTTTTTCGAATTTATTCTATGAGTTAAATTTCAGTTATGTATTTTATAAAGCTTTTTTCTAATAGTTCTATTCCTTAATTTTTTTTTTTTTTTTTTTTTTTTTTAGGAATGACTTTATACACTACCAGGCTATTATCGTGTATCTTCTTGTAACAACAGATAGCTTAGGTAAAATGTAACAAGAAGATACAAGATAATAGTATGGTAGTGTATAAAGTCATTCCTAAAAAAAAAAAAAAAAAAAAAAAAAATTAAGGAATAGAACTATTAGAAAAAAGCTTTATAAAATACATAACTGAAATTTAACTCATAGAATAAATTCGAGAAACAAAAAATGTTGAATATAATAAAGTAGCTTATGAAAAGAAATAATTCCCCATATCTATTTATAAAAAAAATATGTACAAGAATTAAAAAGATTGTTCTTCAAAATTTAAAAAAAAAAAAAATTACCATAAACCAAAATTTGTTAATAGATTGTTATTAAATAAATAAATAAATGAACAAAATGAATGACGAAATTCCAATTTCTTTAGTTTGGTTTTTATCAAATATGTAAACAAGAAAATACCTCTGCCTGATTGCCGATTTATAAACACCAAGTTTTTAAGATTTCTTGATTTGACGTTTTTTTTTCAAAAAAAAATTTTATAACACCGAATCCACTTAAATTTTACATCACTGACAACCTATCATTAACAATGTAATGCTTTTAAATAATAGAAAAAATAACTATTAAAATTTTAAATTTTTGCTGTCCTGATTAGAGGCGATTTTTCCCAACTTCGTCTGGTAACCCTATATATTAACAGAAGCCATCTTTTTACAGGGCATTATCAACACTGTCGATTTATACGGGGCGTAAAGTGCAATGCCTTATGCCATTAGTAAGGGTGATTTTTTTTATAATAAAACATGCTACCCTTTAAGAGAGCAAAACAATTTTAAGAAACGAACACCAAATTGCATTTTTTAAAATAAAATGTCACATTTTATGTAGAAAAGAAAACACCATAATTTTCTTTGACACAAACTTGTGGTAAAATTTAGGCTTATAAAAAGATATTTATATAAAAAATTATCAATTCAGTATTCAGTATGAAATTGCTATTCTTATTACGTCTTTTAATAGACAAATATATATATGAAACTATTTTGAAAACTCAAGGTTACTTTTACATCTGTTGCAATCAAATTAATTCTTGACGATAAAAACTAACACAATTTTATATTCGATAGACATTAACCATCAACATTTCAACAACCACACAAAATAATTTTTTTTTTTTATTAATTATATTACCTCGTGTATATCAACAACATTTTTTATAGAAATTTATATTTAGATTAAAAACAGAAACCGTATTGATCTTCATTAATAATGTGATACGAGAAGTTCATACCATCATATATAAATGAAAGTGGCTAAGGTTAGATTCAAATACTTAATGTGGCAGGCTACACACTCAACACAAAGAAAAACTAATTATTTTTTTTACACGAATTCTTTTATTAGATGTAAAAAATTGCCTAAATATATTGTTTAATTAATTTCAAGACAATAGATCGACAAAAAAATATTAAAATTTTATGAAGGAAAAAAAATACAAACAAAGAGTACTTGAAGGCTTTTTTCTATGTAAAAATGTACAGAAACATAAAATTATATGAAACGGAAAAGATGTTTGTTGTAATTTTTATAGCTAATAAAGCACAATGGGACCAAAATTTCCAAAAATTTCTGTGAAAGCAAACCGAAAGTCAAAAATATGTTATAATTTTGTTGTTTCTTTCTACAGAAATTTATATTGTTTTTATTTTAATTATTCAGCGCCACAAAATATGTAGTGTTTAAAATTTAAAAATTCAATATGAATTCCTCTAGAGAGCAACAATAAAATTCTAAAATATTTTTGAATTTGTTTTTGCTTTCAATGAAATTTTTGGCGTTGCGTTGCGTTTTACACAATTAGCGCCCTAAAGGCTATAAACATTTATTCCCATTTAGACTAATTTAACTAATTTAACCACAATATTTTTGCCGGGGACAATAATATGGTTTTCATGTTTAAACACTTTTCGTATAAAATGGTTTTGTTGGAGGTGAACATACATATATAACAAGTATGTAAGCATAGTCGGTTAATCGATCTTATGAATGTTCTGTAAGCAAATTTAAAAAAAATGTGTTTTTTGGTTGGTTTTTATAAAATTTTGACAAAACATATTTTTTCTTGATTCTGGACGAGCACTGAAAATTCTTGTATGTCAAGAAATATCAAGGCCGTCTGACAAGCCTTCCCATACCACAGTATTTAAAAACAACGTTTTGAGAGTATACCCTATTTGGGACCCATGAGCAATCATGAGCCCTCCAGAACAAACATTACTTTGAGGTTAAGACAAATATAAAAGTTGTTATTGCCGAATATTATTCAGATATCTTCATCTGTATGACATTTGTTTACATTTAAGTAATTTTAGGAAGGGTGTTTAAATTGAACCTATGATAACCCTGCAGATATCGAGACTAGTCCATACATGCGTGTAAAGAGTAGTCCATAAAGGAGTAGGGGTACTCAAAAACTACTCCAATTATATGGTAAAAAGGTGGTCTATTTAACATTACGATGTCCTAGGAGTGGACCATAAAACCCACCGAAGTAGTCCATAAACTACTCCATGGAGTACTCAAGTGGGTTAGTTTCAAAAGTTCTCCATGTTACTACTTTTTCACTAACCGCCTTTTATGGCGTGCACTGTAATCCATTACTAATATTATTATATATATTTACTTGGTATTTTTAATTTTTTTTATTTTTTTTCACAAATCTTAAAAAACTTTCCTGTTTCACTTTTAAATAAACAATTAATAATGGACAACATCAGGGCTACCAATGTGTAATACTGTAAACTATAGTATAGTATACCTTACATCATGCAGTTGTTGGCAGCCCTGCATGTTAATTTGTCTAATATGGTCCATACTACAATACATTGGACCATGTTGTAAGTAGTCCATTTAAGCCACAATGGACCACGTAGTCCAATATTATCAGCAGGGAAATGTCGAATCTACCAGCACAATATTTTGTCATGTTTTATGCCAATACCGACATTTATAAGAAAGTTATGGCCATAACTTTTAATGCTATATATAGTCAAATGTGTAACACCGATACCAATTAAATTTGGTATGATGATTAAGATTGCAATTAAAATAGTTTGGATCAAATTAAATCTACATATATACCAACAAAATAAGATGGTCAATCGTTAAAAATTCTCTAGTCCGGAAAGAAGCTTGTAAGGGGGCTGTGTAAAATTATGGACGGATTCTCACCGTTTTCAATAGCATTGGTTCTTGTGACAATAAAAACACAAGTATAAAATTTATCAAATTATCTCCTAAATTGCGGGCTTTATACTGCGCACAATGTTTACATGGGCCGTCAGCCAGCCGGACGGACAGACGAACATCTTTAGATCGATTCAAAATGTAGTTCAATCGTTATACTTAAGTGTGGGTCTGGATCCAAAATGTTTTACAAACATTACCACAAACGCATAATACCCTCTCCGCTATTATGGTATATTCCTACATCTGTAACGAATAATAATACTGTTAAGAACTGTTGCAAATATTAGGTCCACATAAAGTTCACTACGGAAAAATTCTATGGCAAAGATTCGACTAAGCCGAATATGACATTTTACAATCACCTAAAAAGGAATTCGAGTTTTACCAACAGCTCAATTTTGTCTGGAATATAGAGTTGGCCGATTTTCAATTAGTCGTAGCTGACTAACGCCGAAAATTAGTACACCCAGACAAATAATATTTGTGGATTATACCAAAAATCGAGGGGAGCCAGATTTTAGAGATGTTGGATTAGGAACTAATTCTGAGTTCCTAATCTAAAGTGATATTTAGCATTTTAACTCGTGTGCTTGCATGCTCTGGGCCCTACCACATGGCAGTCATGTGCTAAATCTCGTACTCATATTTACGAGTGTTCACACGAGGGCGTTTGTAGACTTGTACATTCACAATTAAGAACACATTTTATCAACTTAACCCTTAAGTGTGGCTAGGCATTTTTTTTTACTTTTTTCCAGTTTTTTCATATAATTATAAAATATAATGTATAATTAGAACAAAACTTAATGTATTCCTCAATGTAAGTTTTTTCTTTCTTGGTTTTGAATAAAATCGTATGTATTGTTTTAAGCAACTTCGAGTTATTTTTGATAAACATTGAAAAATTGAAATTGTACCGGAAAGGTGGCGCCATGATAGGAACAAAGTCCGAAATATACCAAAAAAAAGTAAAATTGTACGATGATATCCATTTCTACCTTTTACTAAAAAAATAACAAAAAGTACTACTCTTCCAAACATTTGGCCCAGAGTGATAATCATGGCAAATTGGTACCTTTTCTAGATATTAACTAGGGTATTCCTTATCGGTTAACCGATTAATTACCACCCGATTAACTGATCGTTAATTTAAAATTGACTATTTTCGATTTATGATTAAACCGGTTAATTTCAGTGGATTGGCCGATTAACCGACGTAACAAAATTTTTAATTTTTTGTAGTATTATAACATATTTTTTTGAGTTTTTAAACATTTGTTTCGTCTCATAAACAAAAGGTATGTGTTTAGAAAATATTTTTTCATACAAACAAAGATGGTGTTCAGTAATCTTCATTTTAAATAAGCGCTTGCTCTCAACAGATTTTTGTTTCACGTACTTTTAATATGTATGTGCTTAGTTATTTGTTTCTTCTCATATCTTTTTATATGAATCTTTTAACAGAATTAACCGAAACAATTGAAAGAGTTAAAAGTATAAAAAAATTAAAACAGGACTCTAATGTCATAAACGAAGATTTTATACGTTTAGAGAAATCCAGGAAAAGGACTGATAAATTAGATATTCTGTATTACGGAATGCTTTCGATTTCTCCAATATCAGCGATAAGTGAAATAATTTTTTCCAAGTATAGTTTTATCAAAACTAAAGAAAAGAATCGCTAAAATCCTAAACATGTAAACAAAATTATTTGTGTTAAAGATTATTTTGTAAGATCTTCTTAAGCTATTGAAATAACCAATAAATGATCTTACAGTTTATTTTTTAATTAACACATTTAATTAAAAAGTTATGTATTACATATTAATGAATTATTTGTTTGTTTGCTCATTTTAGTTCAAAATTGTTATGTTTGTTATGTTATTGTTTTTTTTATGCCCTCCACCACAACTGTGATGAATGAGGGTATACTAAGTTTTTCATTCCGTGTGAAACTTTTTTATAATACATCTAAGACACCATAAAGTATATATATTCTGGTTCCTTGAGTAATTCTAAGTCGATTTAGCCATGTCCGTCTGTCCGTCTGTTGAAAACACGCTCACTTTCGAAAAACGCAAAAGAAAAGAACAAGCTTGGTCTCAAATTGCTTGTAGGTATCCTAAGCAGTTTAAGATTAAAACTCAGCAACATTGGTTCTGTAGGATCATAACTATGAGTCAAAATGTGGAACCATCACCCAAAAAAAATTGATAATTTTGATGCAAAAACTAACATTAATGGTGGAATAATGCACGGAATGACATAAAATTTTGTACGAATTCGCTTTACACGACTGCAAATTATTCTGTTAAATTTCGTGAAGATCGGTCCATAACTGAACATAAGCCCCATATAAACCGTACTCCCGAAAAATAGCTTAGTACGCCTAAAACCGCAATAAACAACGCTAGCATACTACAATTTGGTACATCTCTGTTTTATAGGATCTGAAATCGGCCAAAGCTTTTACAAATCATGATATTTTACACAAGCCAGTTCAAAGTTCTAACAAGAAACGCATACAATTTTCTTATTGTCGGTCAATAATTTAATTCAGGTCTAAACCGCAACTAATTTTAATGCTGACTTTCGTTTTTGTGAAGATTAGTTAATAATATATATGTATTTATCATAAAGAGCCTACTCCTGTCGGTGGAGGGTATCAAAGATTCGGAACAGCCGAATAAAGCACTCTAACTTGTTTTTAAGTGAATTTGGTTTGGGTCTAGACATTTGGTTAATTTAGGATATACTAGTACAACATCTTGCCATGATATAGTAGCTATCTTATAAACTCCAAATAATAAATAATATTCTATTTATTGAAATAACTTAATTTGTAAAAAAAACTTTATGAATGGGTTAACTGATTAATTACAAAATTAACCGATTATAAACCGATTAAACCAAAACCTCGGTTAATTAACCGAGCGATTAACCGATGAAAGCAAAAGCTCGATTAAATTAATACCCTAGTATTAACCCTTAAGTGTATACCTGGGCCTGGCCAGTCCTGCTTTACTTTTTTTCATATTATTATTCATTATTTTAGAACCAAACCTTATGTATTCCTCAATCGATGTGTATTTTACACATTTTTAACATAAATTTATCCCATTGTGCCACAAATTATATATTCAATTTTTTTTGTTTATTTGTTTTCTTTTTACTTCATTAACGTATTAAAAAATATTAATAAAAATTTTTTTGTTTGTATTAAAATATAAAAAAATTTTTCCCTGTTGTTTTTGTTGCTTAACAGAGGCGTTGATAATGACAGCAGGCGGTCGCAAAAGCTTCAAAGTTATCTTTTTCTTAAGATCAATAAATAAATTCAAATAAAAATTTGTTTAGTTGTTTTTACACAAAATTATTCATATTCATGAACTTGTGGTGGCTTATGAAGTTTGAAATAATATAAAAGCCCAAATTAAAAAAACTTTACAAATATACGGATTTTCAATAATTTTAAAAATATTAGTACGCTTGTTGTAGGAAAAAAATATCGTATCAAAATAGTTTTTGAATGCAAAATTATAGTTTTGTAAAGCTCTTTGTTTGAGTTTTTTTCGCTTCGATTCTTTTAAAGAGAACAAAGTCAATCCATTGAATCAAAGAAGTTTAAAATCATTACGAAGCAGAACTAAAGAGTTTATAGCAAAAATGAGTACTTGTACGAAAATATATAAAAAATATTCCCTAACGCCTCCTGTTCTTTTGACAGTGGAATGAAGTAGTGATTTTTTTTAAATTTTATTATGCATATTAAAGTTGATGTATATAACATTATTGTATATTACACTATTTTAGGTATGTTGAATTGTTTTAACGTTTGGATCTTCTTAAAGTGTCATTTAGTTTCTAAATGTCTTTTATTTTTATCAACTTATTTAAAAGTATTAATTATTTTACATTGTGTGGTATGTTTTTATTTTTCTAACCAGAAATTTTTTATGTGGTCATACGAACCACATATAATATTTAGCTCATAATAAATTTCAAGACGAAAATTAAAAAAAGTTCGTAGAAACGATAATTTAAAAATCTATTGGAAAAAGTTTTAACTCAGATTAGAACTTAAAGTTCGAAGAACTAATTCAAATTTAGATTTATGTTGGTCCTTCGAACTAAGTTTGCTTTAAATTTATGAATCTTATTTCCTTTAAGAAAATTTGTATTACTATGATTCTCAATTAAGTTTAGGGTACTTAAATTGCATTCACATTCAGTTCTTAGTGCTTTTATCTTCTAGTACAAAAAAACTCAAATCATCTGTTTTTATTTACAGATGTAGGATATTTGAGTGTATGTTTCACTTTAACTGTCAATCATTGCAAATTCTTGACATTTTGGATTTAGCGGGCTTTCATTACATTTGAATAACATATTTTTTATGTTAACAAATTGTTTTTTATTTGTAAGGGTGATAAAAACAATCTATGGCCCTCCAAAAGATTTAGTTATTTATGGTGTTTGTTTCGTACGATTGATAGCCGTGAAATTAAACAATTTAGAGATGGAATTTTCACCACATATTTAGTCTAAGAACTTTTTTTTAATTGTATTCAATAACGTACATTAACAGCTTTTTAACTTTTTTTGCCCAATGCTAATCTTGAGAGGCTCTACGCTTGTCTGCAGGAAACCAGAGTCACTGTCGGAAATTGAACCCGCAACCCCTGCCCTGATAGATTAGCTCTCTACCATCAGTCTACCGGGGCATTAATTTGAAGAAACTTTTGTGGTGGCAAATTTAAGAGTTTCACTGTTTAACGAAAATTATTTTACTACTCTAGGGGCGACTCCGCGGCAGTTATTGGATATTTTATGAATATTTTCACTTTTCCCTTGAACTCCGACCTCGATGAGGCGCAAATTACCCTTAACCTACCTGTACCAGTTTTTGCCTTATGTATTTTTTTCCTAGCCTAACTAAATAAAAGGCGGTGGCACTTAAAAATCTTGTTGCAAAATTGTTCATATATCACTATGTCACAGCTAATGTCACAATTGGGGACAAATGGTTAAATAATGTGAACTTTAACTTTTTTTCTATAAGGGGGATAATATGTTCGCAGGCAACCATAATATGGTAGTGGTAAAAATTGTTTTGTTTAAGGTAACCACATTGAAAAAGTTTTTTTTTGGGTGTGTTTTTAAAAATCTGACTTAATACCATGATTTTTGGCAAATTTCAAATATTTACGTTATTTAAGACTTCTAAAATTTCACAACTGGCTACAAAAACCTTTATACACGTACATATTTCTTATTCATGGTTATTAGCTTTTAAGCAACTAAAATAATTATGGTATTCTCATATGGTACTTAAGATTTGAAAAACTCCTACTCTGATTCTGCTTACAGTTAAATTTACTTATTCCCTTGTCTTGTAGGGCTTGTGACATCTTTGCTTGCTAGACTTATCTAAAGGATCTATATATGACACAAGTCACAACCCAAGTGCAAGTTAGTCAATGAGCTTTTGTACCCATAACGATACGGATAAAATTGGTGGCACTCTCGCCCACCTTCATTGACAAGGTTAGACACTTCGCATATGTTACGCACATTCAGTTTTGTTAAATTGATTTTTTTTTCTCGAGCTTATCATGGTGTTGTTGTGATTTTTTTAATACGATGAAAAAAATTGTATATTTATTCACTTACTTCAAAATCAACCAAACCCATTTGAGTAGGCTGTCAAATTGTGGCTGGTTGTGTTGCGTTACGTATACGTTAATATGGATACCTAAAACGCCGAAACTTGCATACGAAAAGGTATGTGTATAGGAAGGTAGTTCAAAAAGTTAATTAAAGATAAAATTTAATTTATCATAGCTTTCCAGCTTCAAGCTGGATCAACTAAGACTGAGAAATTAGTATTTGCTGCTTTTGTCTGGCATCTTAATTATATGCATTTTAAATCGGTAAGATGAAGGTGACTCACCACCTTGTGTTTTTATTTCGACAATTAAAAATGGAATTCAGTCTAACTTTTAAAAATTGTCACAAAACCTTAAAAAAAACAATAAATATTGAATTTATATTTAATTTATATAAATGTTTTTTTTTTATTTTTGTATTATTTCAAAGGCCCTTTTTAATCTGTTCTTAAATATTAGAGTATTTTTTTAACCATCACATACAGGCCTCTAAAATTTATATAAATTGTATGTCTTGTGCTACACATTTCAATTGAATTTGTTAAATAATAAAAACTGAAAATCTACAAAAAAAAAAATATTCCACAAAAACAAAAATATAGGGAAAGGAATCAAATAAGTGTGTATGTGTGTGTGTTTTTAACTTGGGACAGGTACAAAATTCTAGGTGTGTACCCCATGAGGTCTATACGGATACCAGTTACACACTCTCTAAGAACGGTTGACTGACTGGCTGACTGACACTTTACTAATAGTAAAAGTAAGCAATTGAATTTGTTTTCAACTACTCGTTCAAATATAAATTTATAGGTTTTTGTATCTCGGTTTTTGTGTATTTATTTAACTTTATTGTCATTTTAACGATATTTTTCACTAGCATGTCTAACTGACTTTCTGAAGAACACAGAAATGGAAGAATAGATGCAAGAAAACAAAAAAAAATGTTAAGAAAAACTTTAAACGTCTAGTTATTGGTTGATTGTATGTAGTGATGATTTGGCACAATTTTTTTCTGTATGACTTACAAAATGCATATGTTTGTTGCCGGTTACATAAAAAATATTATGTTTAACAATAGGAAAATTATTCTTCTTTCTCATGTTGGTTATAGTCTACGAAATATTTTCCTATCACTTTTGAATTTTCAATTTTTTTTTTTAATTTTTCTTCGGTAGGGTTAGAAGTAATTTCGTTATTAGAGTTTAAGCCGCCAGTAATTTTAGCACTTATTGTTTTAACTCTTCTTCAGAATGGTGGTAATCCTAAAATCTCAGGATGCTAACTCTATTTCTTCTATCTATTCGGAACTTATGGTGTTTCTATACGGAATAAATTCTAATATTTTTTTAAATTTTTGAGATTTTTATTATTTGACGTATTTTTCAAAGTCTCTTTTTAAGAATAAAGAATAACGATTTTGTGACATTAAGGCTTTGTTGTTGAGATATGGATTTAGTTTAAACTTAGTTTAACGTACTCTGAAATCTTGAATTCTTCCGGCGAAACAGGATTTTTTTTATTATATCATTAAAGACCAACATTTTAAGCAAAACAAAGCTGTTCCATCACCATTTTGTATACAAAATTGGTAATGGCGGTACAAATCTGTTTTCAGATTAACTAAGCCTAGTTTGACTGAGATCTAAAAAACCCAGCCCAAGTCGTCTAAAGCTGGGATCACACGATTGCCGCAAATGCACCAATATAACATAATTTCGATTGTGCTTTATTGACGCACAATAATGAAAATTCCCCAATAAAATATTCTGAAATCACACGATTGCCCGGTTTTATACAAATTTAATTGCCGCTAGTTGGTACAAAGCGAAATGGGTACAATAATTGCCGCATCCCAGTCACGCGATTTTTCGTACTTGTGTCAACTGCGAGCGAAAACAGCTGTTGTGGTAGTTCTTTTATTTGTTTGAAAGATCTAGTTGGTTTGTTCATTAAAAAGAAGAAAATTGTATCATATATTCAAACAAATTTATGTTGAATAGTTTTGTTTTAAAATTTTTAAGTAAAATATATGAAATTCTAAAAACTAAACAAAGTAAAATTCTATTTTAAATATATAATAAAAATAGAGAATATTTATATTCAAAAATAAATTCGCTTTAAAAAATTTCAATACATTTTGCTCCGTTTTCCTGTATATATTCTTTTATATTGTCCAGAACAGATATTGCACTAATTTAAAAAAAAAAATTATATATCAAAAGTTATTTTTGGGAATCCAAAATTTAGTATTAATCTATTTATTAATAAGTTGCTAAATTCCCAATTTTTAATTTTGATAAATTTAGTTTTTATTTTTAATTTATTCCTACTAAAAGAAACACACAAAGTAAATTTATTAAAAAAGGCAAATATTGGCGCGTATTGTGTTGTTTAATTGCCGCACAAGAAGCCAATAAATATTGGTACATTTTTGTAATTTTATTGACGCGCGGTTGCATATCAAGTAGTCACACGATTGCCGCACCAGGGTTGCATTATTGGTAAAAGTAGGCACAATATTGCCCTCGATTGGTACATAAGGCATTTGATTGGGCTGTCACACGATTAGGGTGTGAAAATTGGTGCATTGCGGCAATCGTGTGATCCCAGCGTAAGTCTCTGTTTATCGATGCTGAAAAGACGACCACCACATTCAGTTCCCAACATTTCTATATCAATTCTTATACATTTCTCCATTATATGTGAAACCTTTAAGTATATCAATTTGCTTAAAATTGCATTTCTATTTGTCTATGAGTACTAGTGTATCTTGTCATAAGGATAAAAATCGTGATTTCCAATTTTGTAAATCGGACTATGAATATAAAAAGCTCCCATAATTTATTCCCGGAAAAGGTTCTGTATAGGAAATTTAATTTAACTTAAGATTAACAAAAAGTCACAGTAAATAACCTTATGCTTAATTTTTTTTTATTTAAAATATCATTTCATATAAAAATTTAAGTCAACGATTTATGACGTAGTATTTAGAAAAAAAGTAAAGCCGAAGAGAAGTGATGATTTTATTAGAATAACAACAAATTTTCAAAAATAACCTTTAAAGATTAAAATTGTTCCCTTACAAAACTCCCAAAAATAAAATATACATAAGCACTTTATCCTGATTGTCACAGATTTTCCCTATAAAATTATTTATTATCCCTCTTCAAGATAATCGCGTCTATCCGCCTGATTCCTAGAAAAATGTTGGTATCCATACAAAATGCGGCATTAAAATTGCTAGTGTAAACATAAACATTAACAACACTGTGCAACACATAAAATGCAACCTCCTTCTCGTGGTACCTATCGAAGCTAACAAACCTGTATTTGGGTGATCATCATGATCACTTTGGCTAAAACTTGATTTTTTCGAAGAGTATGCAATTTTCTCAATGCTATATCTCGGAAACCAAAAGGAATATTGTTTTTGTATCTTCCGCACACAGAAAAAATTATCAGTAGTTTTTTTTTATTAATTAAAAAAATTATTTTAAAAATATTTCAATTTAATTAATGTGATAATTGAATCAATTATTTTTTTAGTTGAAAGAAAATAAAAATTTAATTTCGATTTAATTACCATTTCAGTTGTTTTGAAATAAATTTAATTAAATTAAATATTAATTAAAGAACAACAAATCTTAATTAACTTTTTTCGTTTAAAATAAAATAATTGAAGGTTGTAGAATTGTTGTTGGGAATTGTCAAAACCTGAGTTATATTTAATTAAATCAATTAACACATCATTTGAAATGGCAAATTTTTTGGATAAGTTTTTTAATTAAAATTAAAAATATTATTTATTGAAAAAAAAAATATTTACGATTTTAAACTTTTAAAATTTTTAGTAATCAATATAATCATTTTGGTAATAGGTGCAAAATCAACAAATTGTTTGCTTGATTCTATGAATTGTAGTTATAAGCAAGGATAACAAATTGAACACCTGAAAGTTTCAGAAAGGCAGCTCTGTCCAAAAAATTTTGAAAAAAACATGATATCAGTTAAAGTCTGCTCACCTTTCACAACTTGTGATGACAACGCCTACTGTTTTGAAAAACAGTAGATGACGACACTACCTGTGATTTTTATTATTTAAAAATTTATTAATGTAATACAAAATTGTTTTTTCAATACGAATCCCCTGAAGAAGTGAACATTAAATTCACGAAACGTCGGAAAAAATGGAATAAAAAATTTTGTTTTATTTTCATAAATGGAGTTAGGCCTCACCAGCTAAGTATATATAAGCAAATATACAAATATAAAAAAAAAACATTTTAAATTTGTCGACACATGACAATTAGTCTCTGGTTTATTGAACTGTTCATGGTTTAATTTAAAATGTCGATAGTTCAAAATCAGGTTAAGAGCAACAAATTTATTTTTCATTAAATTATTTAAATGCAGCAGAAATTTTACAACATGAAAATAATTAAAATTAATTGATAATTTTTAATTTTTGGCTGAACCGGGGCTCGAACTCTGGTCGAATTAACATGTTTCGAGAACCATCTTATTCGTATCTTCAGAATTCTTTGCATTTTCGACATTTTAGCAATTTATAGGTACTAGATGTAGTTTTTCTAGCAGTGTGTTTTACCATAGATCGCATAAAGATCCTTTTCGCGAAAATTAAATCGACCCGTACATATCACTTAAAAATATTCGAAACGGAGATATTTGCTTAACCTGCATAGGTCTTTGAAAAAATGTTAGTTTCGAGACAAAATTTTGCACAAATAACTCTTATATTAAAATAAACCAGTACATTTTGGGAGAATAAGTCTAGAAAATCGCTTTTATTTGCTTTAAATATCTCAAATATCTTACTAACGACAAAAAAATATTAACGTAAATATAATTAACTCCATCGAATTTAATTGGTATAGGCAAACAACGGTAGTCCTGGGCACCAGTATTATTCGCAGTGCCAGTTTGCAAACTAGTCGAACACAATGTTCTCCTAATTTAAAGTTCCGAACGAGCAAGAGTATCCCTATGGCATGAGTTAAAGTCACTCCACCAGTCGAGTATTATATCCAGTATGCAAAATGAGTCGAATGTATCGAAAATGTACCGAGTTACATAAAATGTCGATATTACGCGTGGTTTTTATGTGGCGTGCAAGACGATATATTTTAAATTAAATGACTCGAATTTTCGTTGAAATATGATAAGATGTTCGAAAAATATTACTACTTTTTTTTAATTTGGCACTAAATATTTAAAATTTTCGTTCCAATTATCTAACAACAACCCTTAACCCTCGTCAAGCAGAATGGGTACAATTGTAACCTTTTTATATTTGATATGCTATAACTTTTTTTTCCTTAGTCATCTGATGCCTGAAATTCCGTGAAATCTCCACACTTATAATTTATAGTACATTTCTTTAAATTTTTAGAAAATATCGTAGGGGTTTCCTCTAGTAATAGGGCCTGGCTAACTTAAAACGCTTTAGAGGCTATATGGGTACAGTTGTACCTTCGCATATTTTATATGAAGATAACCCAAGAAAACAAAATAAAACGATTTGACAATGAAGATTTTTTAATTTAAGAAGTAGCAAACAAGGTGCAAATATAAAAAAAAATATATATATCCTTAGATTTTTACATGAAACACATGTTGTATATTTTAGTCAGTATTCATCACAGACAGGATTACTACAGACCATACATGACTTTCTGGCTTAGCGTTGTATTCGTGGTTATATTGGCAAGTACAACACCTTCCAACAATTGCTAAGGCTCCACGGCTTCCATATTGTACCTACGGTTCATTTTCTGGATCTGCTGCTACAAGAATGCGTCTTCCCAAAACAATTTCTACTGCACTTCGTAGGAAATATTTTCTCATGACAAATTTATTTATACTACGTTATTTTTGGGAATTCCCCGTTTTGCACATTTAAGTCTAGATCAATAAAAAATAAGTGTATTGCTTGAGTATAACATTTTTCCTCGGTAAATATCCATCAAAACATAAATCAGCTATAAATTCGTTTAGATTTTTAGCTCAAATCAAAATTTAGGCATACTCATATCAATATAACTCCGCTTTCAAAAATAATATACGGAGTGCTATTTGAAGACTTGTTGAAAATAAGAACCCTTGTTTATTTGCATAAAATTATAACCACTCGTGAACCAAACTATCTCTACAACCGTTTAAACTTAAGTCGCCTCCGAAGGAACAAGAATATAATTAAATTTAGGCACCACACTTTAGTTTCGGAATGGCAATTTTTTATGACTGCAATACGTCTCTGGAACAATCTTCCCCCAACGATAAAAGAAACCAGCAGCGCCCTACATTTCAAACAACAGCTTTTTAGATTTTATTCATAAATAGCTAACTTTTTTATTTAAATATGTATGTTACAATTCTTTTTTTTCACTTTTGATATATTTTATTATACCCTATTAATTGAAGCACAGCCGCGAATAACGTTGTAAGTTACAAAATAAATAT
This sequence comes from Pollenia amentaria, assembly GCA_943735925.1. Classification (NCBI taxonomy): domain Eukaryota; kingdom Metazoa; phylum Arthropoda; class Insecta; order Diptera; family Polleniidae; genus Pollenia; species Pollenia amentaria. Next base: position 175,163,188 of record OX031007.1, on the reverse strand, counting down.
TTTTCAGGAGAGCAAAAAAACGTTATTAGAAGGCAGTATTATTAATTTTTTAATTTTTTTTTTTAGATTATCAAAAATAATGACATGCTTAATTACAGTTTATATTCTTTTTTTTAGTAGAAAAACGTTTCATATCCACAATCGCGATGTCATTTAAAACGTTTTTCCACTACGCAAGCGGCTTTTAGAACGTTATTCCACCTTGAAAAACCAGTTCGTTTGTATCATTTTTTTAGTAACTTACAACGTTCTTCCACTGGCTGACTCTTTGTATCGCATTTTGATGGCGTTAAGGTGCATAATTTTGGGTGAATTGACGTTAAACAGTGTAAGAGAGTAATGTTAACGCTAATCTGCAAAAAAACTGTTTTTGCAAAAAGTGGCTTTTACAACGTTATTCGCGGCTTTGCTTCAATTGTTATAATAATACACATTTTTATGTTATTTTTATGCTATTATTATATTTTTATGTTATTGATAAATATTTTTGACTATAAGGTCATTAGATTTCTATTCACCAAAACCTATGTTTTGTTGTAGAAGTTCCAAATAAAGTAAATAAATAGATAAATAGATAAAACGCTGTAATTATCTTTTAAAGAAATTTTATATATACACAGGTAAGTGCATCCAATGGTAACTGTATATTACAGTTACAATTGGATGTGTCAGAGGCTAAAAGGCCTAACTCCACAAAATAAAAAGTAGAGTAAATTAGTGATGTTTAAAATATTGATTTCCAAAAATTAAGATGCTACAAAAAGGAAGTTGCCGAACATATTACTGGAATATATTATGGCCTAATTTTATTAGGTATATCTTTTTATTATTTGGCTTGCACCTTCTAAAAAAAAAACAATTAAGATTCAACCCTATACCGGGTTTTCGTATTTTTGAACGTAAAATATTTAAAAAAAAAAAGAAGAACAAAATAATTTTCAAAGACTTTACAACTTATTATGCTAGGAACACAACTGGAACGAACGACGAATTTCGCCCAACACGACGAATTTTTCCGTAAAAATTCGCTGAGTAAATTCGTCGTATGAAGCACAATAACGACGAATAGCTGTCAGCTATTATAATTGAGAAAGTTTATTACTGTTTGTGCAAAGAGAGTGAAATAGTGTGACCATATCCAAAAAAATAATGCTTAAAAATAAAAACATAATCAAAAACACAACTAAAAACTATTTTTATAGCAAAATACTTTGTATACTTATTTTATGTGTAAAGTAACTTTATTTATTTAACTACTTTTTAACTAAAACCAAACATGGTCACCTAGTACTGATTTGTTCGTCGTTCGCCGGCGTACGAAATAGAATTAAATCTATTTAAAGTTCGCCGCGTCTGGCGAATTTTCGCCAGCGCCCTGATTGTGTTCATTTTCATATACACACATGTCTTTTATTTTTGGCGACGAATATTCGCGGCCAAAATTCGTCGTTCGCCCCAGTTGTGTTCCTAGCATTAGATAGTAAAATAGCAAAATTGAGAAATTTTCGAAAAGTGGAGTTAGGCCTTTTAGCTGCTGACACATCTAATTGTACCCATACCGCCTTTTAAGGTTGTAAAATTATACCGCTCGACGAGGGTTAAAAAATATTTATATTAAATTTTTAAAGCTCCTGTGGTGCGATTCACTAACTTTTAACGATCCGACAATCGTAATTTTTGTCGACATATATATTCGCTTGCAGTAACGATAGTGTGATTCTGTAATTAGAACTTTGTTTTAGTTCATAATGTGCTTTTTTTGTACATTTTGAATTTAGAATTTTGATTTTGTTCATACATATACATGTGTATGTATGTAAGAAGTCGGGCCTGAGCCACTTTAAATATAAGATACACTTTATCGATTAAATAAATACAACGTAAATTATTTTCGTTAAAATAACGAAAAAAAACTGCTTAAAGTCACAGCTGACTTTAATCGACTGCGAATATCGTTAAAAATTTTAATGAGTAGCAAATTCGATAAATTTGCGTTATATTTATTTTAACGATACGATTATCGTAAAAAAGTTATTGAACCGGACTACTGATTGCATGTAGAATCAAAAACGATTTAACAACAACAAAAATGACAAATAGCGGCCCTGTTCTAAATATTGAATTCGCGAGCAATTGAAATTGAAGACGATTATAATTTTAATTTTTAATTTAATTGAATGAGATTTTCAATTCCAAGCTTTGTGCGCATTACATTTCGCCATAAATTTGATTTCTAAGCAAAGCCGATCAATTTTATAATGTTAAAAAAAAATTAAACAATGATATCTTGAAAATAATCTAGAAAATTGTATTTTATTTTCTCTTCAATTTGGTTTTTAAGTAAAAAAATAATTATATTTTGCTTTCTTGAGCCTTAAAATTATTCAAGTGATGCCAAATTGCCAAGTGTCAGATGCCAAAGCGTACAAAGATTAGTTTATAAATATTCGAATAATAACTTATCCTTTACCCAATATTAAGTACACTTCATTCGAGTGTGTATGTATGTTGACTTTCATATGATCTTCAAAGAAAATTATAGAAAAAAATTATAATATATAAAACAATATTTTATTGATATGTTAACAATTGCATTTGTTACACCCAGTATTCTTCGCATTAAAGGCAATATTTTTCAACTTGATATGGGTTTGATATTTGTATTTATTAAAATTCTGATGATTCACCTTAAACGTCTGGCAACTTACGAGTATTTGGGTTGCAATAGAATCAATTTTGTTTCCATTTCCAATATTTTTTCTATATTTTGTTACTTTTTCTCAACACATTGTGGGCAGTTTTAATAGTAATAATTGCATTAATTTCAATTTGTTTGAAATTGTAAATTAAATTCGTTTCATTCCAGTCAGCATGTGGGGGAACCAAAATGTTGTGGTTGTTTTTTATTTTTTTATTTACCTTCAATATAAAATATATAAGAAATAAATGTTAACGTAGAAAACGAAATCAACAAAGTTAAAAATTTTTCTTTTGTTTTTTGGTTTTTGATCTTAAAAGAAGTCATAAATCATAATAAAAAGGAACCGTGTATAATAAATTAGAGTATAAGTATGTTTGTTAGAAAAACAGAAAATAAAATTTTTGATTTGTTTAATTAACTATTATGGATGGTTTTCTAGTTATCGATTTCTTGCTTAAATTTCCAGGGATCCCGGACGAAAACGCTTTAACTATTTTGACCCATAGGAAATCATGGACTCTCTAAACCAAAATTAAGTTATAAGGTTGAGATTAGGGATGCCAATCGGGACTGTTTTCAAAAAATCAATATCGAGATTCTTCGGGATTCGGGATGCTTAAAGGCAAACAAAAGTTTTATAATTCATTTAATATTACAATTTAATACTAAATATTTTTTTTTTTTTGCAATTTTTGTATACATATTATTTTTGGATAAATAAAGGACATTGTTGAGTTCATACACATTTCCTACAGGGTCAACGGCAACAGGCAAATAACAAAAACAACAAACTTGGTTATAGGCAGCAATAATACCAAAACAAATAAACATTTGCAATATTTCTTTACGCACTTATATTGTTAAAGTCGAAAAGTAAAGATTAATAAAATAGTTTTTGAATTTATTTTATCAAATCGTTGCATTTTTTTTGAAATCTTGGCTTTTCTACAGTAGTAGAAAAGGTTGCTTTAAATTTGCTTTGTGCCAGGTTTTTCCAGACGTACGATTTCAAACAATGTGCTTATTGATTCTATTAAAAATAATTAACGTAAAATATATATAGAATCTGGGAATTTTTTCCTTTCATAAGCTACTTTATTATATTCAACATTTTTAATTTTTCGAATTTATTCTATGAGCTTAATTTCAGTTATGCTGGTGTCTAATAATTGTAAATTTTTCTGTACATACAATATACTTCATTGCTTCATTGCATTGTGCATTTCAAAAAACATTTATTTCTTTAATTATTTTCAGCACTTCTCACATTAAAATTTCTTTATAATTGTTGGACACGCTTAAAAAGAATAACAAAGTTTAACTTTTTTCTTTCGGTTTTAATGGCAGTATAAACGGAGGTAAACAAATAAATATAAAAGATCAATATTGTGTTCCCTATCCTCTCAAGGGAGAATGTCATGATTAATTTCTTTTTTCTAAAAAAAGGACAATGACATGAGCCCTTTTAGAAATTCATGATTATAATATATTTTCTAACTGAGTCGAAAAATTTATTTTTATTTTTAAAGAAAAACCAAAAAAAAAACGCTATAACTATACCCTTCACCATATTTTTATAAATTTAATTGTTTCTTTGCTCATTTGGGCACTGTAAAAATCATTTTCGCGATAATATATTTATAAAGGCACCATGTTAAACAATAGGACGATTTAACTGATATTTTAAAACTAAGCTTATACATAGAGAATAACAATTTTACTAACCTAGCCTATTTTTTATGCGTCCTATTGTACTTAAACACAATATTCGTGAGGACACTTGTATGGCGGCCAGGTTAATAAATATACCGATTCGGCTCATTTTTATTATATCTCAGCCATTTGTGAACCGATATCGCGGAATTTCAATTGTGAAGTAAATACATAAAAACCTAGTTTTCCTGTACAACTCGACAGAAGGCTATTCAATTCTCTACCTTTAAGAAACCAAAATACGAGTACATATACCTTATAGGAGGATCATGGAATCAATATTGTAGAAATTATAAACGGAATGACAAACTTATCAAACATATATATACAATTTCAACCTGAGGTGGAGGGTATCAAAAAAAAAAAAAAAAATTAAAAATTAACTTAAAATTTGCACAAATCCTAGTTTAACTTTAATTCATAAAAGAAACTCACAAACAGATTTGGCATTTCCATTAATTTTTTTAAACTTGTATATCCCTACATTTCTTGTCCATTTTTAGATCTCGTAAATTCCATACTAATGTCATCAATTTTTCCAACTTCCTGGAAAACTGCCCGTGTTGTTCCGATTCCGAAATCTAAGGCTATTCATGATGCTGATGATCTCCGCCCTATTTCTATTTTACCGGTAATGTCTAAAGTTGTTGAGCACCTGATTAGGGACCAAATACTTCAATCTAGGACAGTGAATATTTATGAATCTCAATATGCTTTTCGTCACGGTTATAGCGCTACATCATTGTTGCTAGGATTGACTGATTTGATTAGAGAAAATGCAAATATGAAAAAGCTGTGTGCTTTAGTGTCTCTTGTTTTATCTAAAGCATTTAACTCTATTTGCCACAATAAAATGATTGATAAACTCTGGAATGAATTTAGATTTTCTAAATCTGCGTGCAGACTTGTTATGTCGTTTCTGGGTGGTAGATCTCAACTTGTTGATTTAAATGGAATTAATTTTAATTTACTTGCTCTTTAGTCTGGGGTTCCACAAGGCTCGGTTTTAGGACCACTGCTGTTTGTACTTTATATTAATGATGTCCACTTGTCTATGAATACCAGGTTTTGTAAGACTTTTTTATTTGCGGATGACGTCTTTTTATTGTTTAATGGAAACTCGACTTGTCCAGAAATATTTGAAAGTAACATAAATAATAGTCTAGTAAGTATGATGCAATGGACTACTAGAAACTCGTTGGTTTTAAATACATCGAAGACAAAAGCCGACTTGTTTGGATCGTTGGGTACTAGAATTCGAGATTTTTGCTTATTTTTGGGTAATGATGAGGTTGAGGTAGTTAGTCATCATAAATGTTTAGGTGTAATACTTGATAGTAATCTTTCCTTCGAACGTCATATAGACATTTTATCTGGTAGAGTTTGGGGTGTTCTACGTAGGATTTTTTCTACAAATATATATCTTCCCTTATATATTAGACTAAGACTGGCTCATTCGCTTCTTATGTCTCAAGTTTTATATGGTATTGAAATAGTCTCAGGTTGTGCTGGTGTTAACTTTGCTAGATTGAGACGTGTTGTTAATATGATTGCTAGGTTTGTCTATAACGTTCGTCGTTGGGATCATGTTTCGGGATATGTTTACCGATTCCTTGGATGTTCCTTTGATACTTTTGTTAAATGTCGTAATTTGGTTCCATTTCACAAGGTTATAGAAAGTGGTATACCATCTCCTTTATGTAATACTTTCTTATTTTTGAGATCTTCAAGACATCCTCAGCTTTTTATTCCAAGAATTTATAAACTACTTTTTGAGAGGTCATTTATGGTAAGAATTTCTCGGTGCTGGAATTGTTTACCTCATGAATTACGTATTTTTTCTCACTCAAATAATGTTTTTAGCCGAAAAATTCTTGAGTTTTTTACAAGGGGATTATAGCATCGCTGTATGATGGGACTATAGTTATTTCTTTTTTTTTATTTTACATTTGAATTAAATTTCAGAACGTTTTTGTGGTTTGGGAGCCAAAATGTTGTTTTTTTGGACTTTTTACATCGATTTAGGTTTAAGTTTTATTTTTTCTCTTTGTTTTTTTTTTCTTTTTATATCTTGAACTATATTAGGCTTTGTTATAACTATGGAATACAAATTTATATTTTGGCCTGGAAGGCTTTGTATTACTTTATTAAATAAATAAATAAATAAATTTCTTTTATGAAATGTTGTAAATTTGTTAACACAGAAAAAATTAAAAATTGTCTCTAATCACCACATTCATAATATCAAGCAAACAATTTGTTGATTTTGCACCTATTACCAAAATGATTATATTGTTTACTAAAAATTTTAAAATTATGTATATTTTTTTTTTTCAATAAATGATATTCTTAATTTTAATTACAAAAATTATCAAAAAACTTTGCCATTTCAAGCAATGTGTTAATTTTTTTAATTAAATATTGACAAGTTTTAAACGAAAAAATCAATTAATATTTTTTGATATTTAATTTATATTTTAATTAAAAATTTATTTCAAAACAACTCAAATATTAATCAAATCAAAATTATATTTTTAATTTTCTTTCAGCTCAAAAAATAATTGATTCAATTATCACATTAATTAAATTTAAATACTTTTTAAACCATTTTTTTAATTGATAAAAACTTTTTTCTGTGTCACCTTTGCAAACAAAGGTTTATTAAACTTCTCTAATCCTCTTGTATTCAATTTACTATTACAAAATAGTAAATTTTGCTTTGTCTTTGCAAATATTGTTTTAGAATCTAGTTGTATTTAATTTGACTAGATGGCGGACATGACATTTGTAATTAACATGGAATTTGTCATAGGCAAATGACATTTAAGAGTTTCAAAGTCTCAATTGGGGATTTTTGCAAACACAGGCAATTATACAGAATAACAAGTGGCTTAGGAAATAAATAAGAAACACAAATTAATTTTACAAGTGTTTATACCAAACAGTTATACAAAAAAAATTCTCCAACAATAAATTTCAGTATTTTTTTATAAAAAAAAATAAAATAAAAAAAATTTAAAAAAAAGGGAATTAAGCACAACAAACAAAATCTTTTAATAAATAGTTGTATTCCCAAAAACAACTATGATAATTAAATTTTTGCAAGTGCACGGGCATAAAAAACTGAACTGATAAATTGTTTTTATTTTGATTTCTTGCGAAAACAATAAAAGCAGCATGTTGTGAGAATTCCAACTGGTTGTAGTGGGGAATGTAAGAAAAGATAAACTCATCACTGATTTATTGTTTGGTATTTTGTTTAAGCTTTGATATCGTTGCAAAAAAGACTTTTTGAGTGTTTGTAGGCATTCTCATTCCCTCTGTAGCCTTGTTTGCTGATAGCTTTGGCTTATCTAAAATTATTTAGGAGAACGTTCCCTGATTATCTGGCCTAAGCAACCAGTGAAATGCGTATAGGAACAGCTTATCCTCCAAAACAATAAATTTCAGTATTTTTTTTTTTTTTTATAAATTTTTTTTTAAAAAAATGGAGTTACGCACAACAAACAAAATCTTTTAAAAAAAATATATATATATATTTATTTTCTTGTTTAATATCATTATATAAAACAGCACTTCCTTTATCTTGTAAGAGTTTAAATAACGATCTTCCGGAATAAACATATAAAGCTTGTGATTTACTTTGATTATATATTGATAAAATTTGTTGCATAAGTTCTGCTTAAATTAGTGGAATTCGGTCCAGAAATTTTCCCTAATCAGCATAAATCACTTTGTTGTGATCTTTGCACACCCTACACCACCCTACATGAGAGGGGGAGTACTATGGGTTTGTGCTGAAGCTTGTAACGCATTAAAATATTATTCCGAGACCCACCTTTTTATATATCGGTCGACTTAGAATCACTATCTGAAAAATTTAATTCCGTATGTGTCGCTGTCTGTCTGTGTGTATGTGTTGACATTGTACAGGCCCCAATTTTGAAAAGAATTTAAGAAGATTTATTTTCGAAGTCTATCAAAAGATGTTAAAATCAGTCTAAGAATTTACCTCTCCCCCACATAAATAATGTGTCGGAATAGAACATTTCTGTCCATAAACTAAATATGTTTCTAATTCAATCATTCACTGGCATATTTTTCCTTTTATTTTTGATTAAAAAAACAAATTGGCATACATTACTGTGTTACTAACGAGTATAACATACAGTATGTACCGCTCTCCCGGAAATCGCATTAAAACTAATAAATCTCATAAAGGCACAAATAACTCGTATATACACAGAAAAAGTTCTCGACATTTTTTTAATTAAGCCACTAATCAAAAATAAAATCAGTACGAGTTAGCAACTTGAATTAATTTTTTAATGAATATTACAAATTTTTTAATTGAAATCAATTTTTATTTTTTTCTGTGTACAACACATCAAGGCATCAACAAAATGTTGTGCTAGTTGGTCCATAGTTGCTGACTGGTGGTGTAGGATAATAAGAAGTAAGCGGTGGAGTTATACACGCAGCAAAAAATTTGGTTTTTTGAAGCTCAAAATTGTGCGCTCTGAAAGAAAAGCATTTATAGTGCAGTGAATGCTTATGAACAGGGGGCAACCAAAAATAAGTTCTAAAAAAAGGTTTAATGCGGATAAAAATGCTCTCAAAAACAAAAGCTGTGCTTTAAAACCATGAAAAATATGCCCTAACAAAAGTGGTGTTTTATAAGAACATTTTACTAAAATAAACAAAAAAATACTAAATTAAAATAAAAAAAAAAGTATGCGAATTTATAAATTTAACTTGTTAATACAATTGTGTTTGGCCGGATCACGCAGCGAAAAAACATGATTAAGGAGAAATTATAGTCCTAATATAACTTGAAAAAGTGTTTTTTGTCCTTAACATTTTTAAATTCGCTATAATAATATTATATGGTCTTTTACACCTAAAAAGTTACTCTGATCCAGCTAAACATATTAAATTATTTGATATCTTTGCTACTATAATATATATATTTTCAACTATACAATTAAAATCATAATATTAGTTGCACACAAAAGGTATGTTTAATACCATAATTTTTAACCATAATTTTTTTTTTTTTATAAAAAATATAAAATTTTCTCCGTCCGCGAGGGTCAGTTAATCATGAATGATTACAAGTTCATTAAACATTTTTCGGGAACAAAAAGGCTCCCCACAAAACTAACGAAATAAATTATTATTTATATATAATTATAAAAATATATAAATATGCAATTACTTTGCCTTTCTTGCAGCCAAAAAAAAAAAAACCTACAACATTGAAGCCGGTATAGAAATTTTGACACAAAGTTTTGTCATTAGCTCCGTCATTAACAGTATATTGATATAGTAGATTTTATAAAAGAAATAAAAGGTAAGTCTGTGTTATTGCAGCCAAAGTAAGGCTACATAGATTTCTTTATTTTTGGATATATTTGTACCACAAAACATAATATAAAACTTATAAATTAAAACACACACACATGTCTATAAATGAGTGTATTTAATTTTATTTTTTAATATGTTTTATTTATTAATATATGCTGTATATTTGTAATAAAACATGAATTATTGATATTAAGTTTGTTATTGTTTTTATTGTGAGAACCATATTACATGTTGAAATAGACATTTTGTATGGGGTTGGAAAATAAAGAAACATGGTTTAAAAGATTATTTGCGTTGTTCTTCTGAACATAATAATATGTTTGAGACAATAATTAGCTAAAAACATTCTGTCTGAACATATATTGTTGCTGAAGACGTGTTTGACACAATCATAACCACAAACATTAATGATAGTTTGCGATTGTGATTGCATCAACAATGTTTTTTCTTTGCGTGATGAAACATATATGAATTTAAATTATGTATGTTTTTATTTCTGTTTCAAATGAACTCTGTAAAATATGTATGTACGGTTATTTCATGTTGTAATTGCAATAAATTATAACGTGTTGACATGAATTCCCAAAAAGAAAATTTTTTCTATTGCTTCTAATAATATTTCTATAAGAAGAAAAACCTCTTTCTACGTCCGCTGAATTCTTTGGTACATATTTGAAAGCCAAATTTCGCTTACATTATATTCCGAAGTTTAGAGCCATTTAGCTGACCATAAATATTTTGTTGTGTTTCTAATGCCCAATTTTCAGGATAACATTTAAATCTATATTATGTTAATTTTCATAAAAACTTAAATCGTATTTAATTACAGATTGATTTTTTGAGTTTTATATGAAAAGTCTTATTTAATTAAGATAAAAGTATGGAAGCACTACTTAATCCAAAAGAATATCATAAAAAAGTGTAGTTATTTAAAAGGTGGTCTCAAAAAATAGCTGGTTGTTATTACTTTGTCTGTTGTTTTTGTATTGTTGTGATATTGAGGCCACCTTGCTAAGTTAATCCAATGGAAGCTTAAGTTGAATTTAAATGTACCACATCGGTGACTTAAGTATCATTTAAGTGTTTAGTGAAGAAGAGAATTTTGTATTTAAAACGATTTTAAACATAAATGTGTTTTAATGTTAATCCTGAAAATTGGCCATAAGCCTCTGTACAGTACATTAAGCGTTTTTATCAGGTATTGATATTTTTAATTGTATCATTTAGCATTTTTATGTGTTCATTGCATTTTTCAAGAAATAAATAAATTTTATAAAAGCAACAATTTGATTTTCTATATTGAACTTGACTTACATTATTTTTTAAATAAAAATATACAAACTATTTAATGTAAATTAATCTTTAACAACTAAAGCTATGTTCACACCCATCAAATATTTGTCGTCCTCCACGTAACCACTTGTTTTATTAAAAAAAATATCGCTTTTAAGAAACTTTTGCGAGATCCAACATCATTTAACAGTTTCTTAATTGCATTATACAATCATCTTCCTACAAATAAAGTTAAGAAAGCCAAACCAATTTTTCAAAAATAAAGCTTACTGGTCACGTTTTTTTTTTTGATTTTTTCGTTAAATATTTGTTAGGTCTGCACAAACCTCAAGAAATACAAATTTTATTTAAGACCCTTTAATACATACAAATTCCATTGAGATTCCCAAAAAATTCCAAAATTACGGTAGGCTTTTAATTTTATTATGTATATATGCACTTAAAAATATATGCTGTTAAAAATAAAATATGCAAAAAACAGCTCTTAAAATAAAACATATTACGAATAATGACAAAATGCTCTTAAAATAAGCACTTAAAAAGAAAATATGCCCTAAGATATAAAATATACCCTTAAGGTCAAAATATGTTAAAATATGCTCTAACAAATCGATGCCAAAATTCTTAAAAAGTTCTAAATCAGATAAATAATCACCTTAAATTGTACGACGTCCACAAAAAATATAATTTATCATATTTTTGATTGCCCTGCTTATGAACAATCCTTGCGGGAAAATTGTGTCAATTGTTCCAGCAGACTGGTCCTGGGATTTGTGAAAATATAACAAGTACAAAAAGAAAGAACTCATGACTAGTTAAAATTGGACCAATCATTAAACTGGTATATGAAGAACCAAAAGGTAGAATAAGTAATGAATTACAGTACAAAATTTTTTGGGACTTTCTAAAATTTGGTTCTTAAATTTAGTTCTTGGACTTGTTTTATTGAAATATACTACATAGAAAAAGAGGCTCAATTTTGAGGCGTGTCATAAAAGTGAGTATATTAAAGGCTGGGCATACTAAGTCTTAGAGCGGCTTTTTTGCTACGCGTAACAAATCGACCATTAGAGGGGAAGGATCCGCGATGGAAGTGACGCCTAGTACTTTATGTCGCTTTTAACAGTCCTGAAGGCAAAAATGAAGCCATACACAAGCCATGAATAATGATTTTCTATATGTTAGGATCGGACGACATATGGCGACGCAGTTTACAAAAAGGGCAGTATCTAGAAGCGTTATAAATAAAAAAAATAGATATTTTTGGAATACTTTTCTACTAATCTCAAGTCCTCAGAGGTGACTGGTTAACCTTTTTTTCGAACAACCCTAGTATTTAGATTGTATGGGCTATCAATATTGTCATGTTCCTATCGTGATAATTGGATAATTTTGTATGAAAGTTTTCACTCCTACTTTAAATTTATAACAACAAAATTTTACAAAATACATAGTTGACAAATGACTTTGCAAAATTGTCTTGATATAGGCAACAATTTATCATAGCTCTCTCAATTTTTAATAGCTAATGCACACTAATTCGGTATATATCCAAGACCTAATCTCTAGTTCACACACCCAGAGAAAAACTATGTTTAAATATGGTCACCTCCAACATAACTATTTTTAAGGAAAATTGTAATCATATTATGGTTAAATTAACCATATTATTATCGCCGACAACCATGTTATGGTAAAATGTGCCCTCCATCTAGAAGGCACAACCATATTATGGTTGCCTCCAAACATGTTTTGGTCAATAATAACTAAAATATGTTTAACACTTACAATATCATGGATGGTTTTCAACCAAAAACAAATTATTGTCATAGTTAACCATAACATGTTTAGAGGCAACCATAATATGGTTGCGGCTTCTTGATGGAGGACTAATTAAACAAAAATATGGTTGTCGGTTCAATAACCTAGTTAAGTTTAAACATAATATGTTTAAAATTTTGTCTAAAATAGTTTTGTTGGAGGTGACCATATTTAAACATGTTTTTTCTCTGCGTGCATTAAGTTTTCAGTACCTACATCAATTTTTATACTGATAAAGCGATTTTGGAAAATGGATTATGTAATTAGAGCGGTGATAAATTGCAGAGGAATACAAACGAAATTTTGTGAAGCTGTTGGGAATACCAGGCCGATATTTGGAAACTGGCATTACGGGTTTTTTATATTAAAAATACCAACATTTCGAATTTTCATTATAATTAATTTTAAGCTTGAAGGATTTGTTGTATAATACTAATTTTGGTATAATACTCGTTGATAAAGGACATTTTTTTCAAAGCTTTGGTCACACCTAAACACACTCACAATATTATTACAGTAACTGACTGTAGGTTATTCAAGAAGTATTCCGTTCAGTCATTTTTAAATAAATAAACATTTAAAAATCCTAGCAAATTTATTTTTAACTGATTCTAACATTTATTCAAAAAACTAAGTCCACATTAATACGGATTTTCGGTTGCATTCAATATTGCCACTTGATTAAGTATGTAAAAGTGAAAATGAAATTTAAAACAACTGTAGATTTACTTAAAAACTGATCTACTTATTTTGCATTTAATTTTAACGAAAAGTTCACTTAATTTTTATCGTCAAAAAATCAACCGCGAATTCCATAAAAAATTAACCACAAATTCGGTAAAAACAAATGAATTTTCAGTTATTTTATATAATATCAAAAAAATAACCGACAAATTCCGTAAAAACAATTGAATTTTCAGTTATTTTTTATAATTTAACTGCCAAAAAATAAATTTTCAATTATGTATTTATAGATATGTGGAAAAAGTAAAAGTTATAACCGATTTGCTTGTTTTGTGTAGAAAATTCCCATATTCTATTTTTTAAAATTATTTATTTGAATACATCAAATTTTTAAAGTAAAATGATATCGAATACCATATCGGGCATGTTGATGGTGGCTTTTAATGGAATTTCTTCTGTAAACAAAGTGGTCAGTAAAACAAACATGTATAACGGGGTAAGTAAATAAAAATAAATATTCTCTCTCTCTCATTAGAAAAATACGGGGACAGGTGTCTGGTATTTTTTAGAAATTCGAGTAAAACCTGTTTTATATAAAATTACTGAAATTACATAAAATAATTAAAAATTCATTTGTTTTTACGGAATTTGTCAGTTATTTTTTGATAGTTGAATTATATAAAATAACTGAAAATTATTTTTTTTACGGAATTCGCAGTTGAATTTTTGACAGTAAAAATTAAAGCTCATTTAACTTTTACTGTCGTTAAATATAAATTGAAAATAAGTAGACCGGTTTTTAACTGAGTATTCATTTATTTTACATTACAATTTCAGTTAATTTTACGTACAGAATATTGTGAGTGCAGTGTTGCCAAAACTTAATGAAGGAAAAATGCTAGATTTTTGGGAAAAAATGCTAAAACAAATGCTAACAAATGCCACAAAAATGCTTTAAAATTGCTAAGAAACATTATATTAAAAAAAAAAAACGATTTAATTTGACATTAATTTAAAAATAATTAGCTTGGTATAAAATTACATGAATTACGGGCAATTTTGCCATGTTTAGTTTAAACTAACTATTACTTTAACTTCCAGTTACCGATATTTTTTCGAAAGGTATTACCGATAGCCAATTATAATTGAACTTGGTGACATTGGCCGTTAGTACATTATAGTCTTTTACAATTAAATTGAGAAATAAAATATAAAAGAAGTAAGAGTGCTATATTCTGCTATTTTTAATGCCCTTCTCTGTCATTTCGAATAATTCAGTAGCAGGCTTTTTATAGGTTCATGGTAGATTTTATGTTGAACTGATCGAAAATTATAGATCGCTCATCAAAAATATAAACAAAAAAAAACTTAAATTAAACCGAATCTCAATACAGTAATGCAATTTTATTAGAATTTATTGATTTTTTAAATGATTTTACGGAGGACGCTTTACACGGGGTTATGGTTAATTATGGCCCCATCTTAATAAAATTTTAGTGCGATTTCCAGTCATATAATACGAATTGGTCCAAAATTTAATGAGAATCGGTACATTCTACTGCTTTTAATTTTTGGTAATTTTTGTAAAATGTTGGGTTCAAAACTATTTTCTACTAAGCCGTTTCAGATAGATTGCAATCCCAAACTGTTAAGGGGAACAAAAAAGAGTTAAGCATTAATATGGTTCTTTTGTGTTGAGTCTTTCGAAAGTACGCGTGTTTCATACAGACGGACAGGTAGGCGGACATGACTAAGTCAACTAAGAATTACACAATGATCAAGGGTCTTAAATGAATATTAAAAAAGGTTCACACGGAATGACACACTAGTGGTAGAAGTTTGGTGCTGATTGGATAAAGAAAAGTCAAGGTGAAAATCAATTGAAAATTTTGATGGTAAATACAAGGCAAAAAGGTAACTTTGTTAGTTTTTGTCAAATATTTTTAATGCATTTTTCATCCGATCAAAGCCAATTAGCCACTATTAGACGCGGAATCAAGTAGGGTTTTAAATAATATATAAGTAATTAAATAACCACTTGACTCTGGATTCTATTGATTACTTTTGTGGAAGCATTTTCCTCGAAGTTCGTAAAAAAGAAATCGTTGTCCTACCCAATTATACCGGGGTATATTTTTAAAATTCATTATCTTACACTTGTTTTATGTCCCTTTTGTGCAAATCTAAATTTTTTCGATTTTATTGAAGAAAATTTTTTTAAATTTTAAATTGTAGGTTTTAAAAACACCCTTAAAAATTTTGTCCGTTCTTGAAATACCTGAGAACAAGTTAACGCCATCCAAAAAAAACCCCCGAATGTTGACTCTTTTGAATAAAAAAAATTATATTACAGAAATCAATTTTAAAAATATTTAAGGCGTGTGCTCGAATTTCTCGGTAAAGTAATAATTGGCACATCAGTGGTCTGGGGCATTATTTCAGTGGCCACAAGCAATAACCACCTAAGTCAAAATAGTTTTTGAGAAAGGGCACTTTATATTTATGCTTGCATTTCTGAAAAAATTAGTCGATTAAGAAATAAAGTAATTCAGAATCAAAGATTGTTATACCCGCAATGCTAAGATAAAAAAATTATAACGAAAGTTGTATTTATTTCAGAAATATTTAATAAAAACAAATATAAACTCAATTGTGTCTTAAGTCGACTTAGGCGCTTGTGGCCACAAATTTATTACTGTGTTATTTTGGGTTTTTGTAAATTTTTGAACCACAGATTTATTACTGGAATATTTTGTGTTTTTGTACTTTTTTAAAAACATAATTTTATCTTAATTGCGATTGATTTATTATCTAGAAAAAAAACTTTTACGACTTTTAATAAATTTGACAAAAACTAAAAAGCAGTCCCTTTTTTGCCTTTTATTTACAATTAAAATTCAATGAATTTCGGCCTCGACTTTTCTTTATCCAATCGGCACCAAACTTCATATTAAATGTTTTTTTATAGAAAGGAACAAAATTCGGTGATACATTCACTTCAGAATTCACTTAAATTTTTTTTGGAACCTCTAATATACATGCATATTTTTAAGGCCTAATTGTTTTGAAGCTAAATATAAAATATAGACGAAACTTCACTAATTTTTGTTGTATTCTAAATTTCATAGCACTTGCTTTAAAAACTATGCCTTGACCCTCAGATAGGTCTTAGTACATCATGTTTATTTTCAAAAACAAAATATTAATAAAGTGGATAATTAACAAATATTTGCTCAGCAAACAGTTTTAACTATCTCGAACTTTTCCCTTAAAACAAATAAAATATTTAACTTTATAAAGGGACAACACATGCCCATCGCTTTTCATTAAATTATTTTCTTTCGCTAAACATTTAATTTTATATCAATCTTTACAAATGTTTTATTTAAAGGTGAAAATTGGCCAATTATTGCAGTTAAATATTTAATACACACGTTACAACCTACACCGGGTTTTTACACACATTCGTAGGAATTTCCTTTTTACCTGTTTTCATTAAGTAAGTTAATAATTCTAGTCACTACCTGCTTAAAACGCAGATAAAATAAAAAGGCAAAGGAAATAATTCTAAAAGAATTTCTATCTTGACCTTTTTGTTTGACGAGAACAAATGTCAGAGCACAAAAAAGATGAAAGAGAAAAAAGTAAACAAAGAAAATAGTAAAATGGAAAATGTTGAGAAATTCTAGTTTTAACACCTGCTTAAGCAGAAATTTATTCACAAAATTTTCCAAAACATCCACAAGAAGTTAAAAACTACTGGCACTTGTAAAATAAAACAAAAGGTTAAATAGGTTTTTGTATTTCGAAAAATAAGAAAATGTATTTAAAAAAAAACAGCAAAAGGAAATAAGAAATGAAAGATAGTAAGGAATTAAGTTTTTCAGTAGTTTTTTTGGTGCTGACCGAAAAAAATTTCCCTCCTTTTCTTAACGCTTCTTTCTTTTTTGAGCATAAAATAAAGATTTACACTTCTTTAATTTTTCTTAACCAACAAAAAAAAAAAAAAAAAACAAAATTAAAGAATAGAAAACAAAGGAAAATGAAAATTGTAGCGAGAATAAATAAAATATGAGCCATAAAGTTTTCACACTTTTGAACAGTGGTCAATGGGAATAAATGTTTTAAGGGAGCATTTATAATAAATTAATAATTTTGTGTTTAAGTTAGTATAACAACGAGGTCACCCTTTCTTAAAAACTTTCTAAAGGAAACTTCACAACTATCTCTTATTTTGTTTTATTCCTTGAGTGGTATTATCTGACATTTTAATTCGGATTTCAATAAAATTTCTCACTACATGAAAAACAAAAGGATCAGAAAGTATTAACACCTTATTTTATCTAATTGATCCAAATTTAAAAACCAGTTTTCATTACAAAAATACATATTTTACAGGGACCGTAAACCACAGTTATCCAGACAATTTAAACTTAGAAACTCTACATGTTAGAGTCAACGGAGACCTATACTGTCTAATACCGATAGTTTCGTATTGACGAGTTCTTTCAGAATCTATGGTGATCTTAAATAACGATCTCAACTCCACAGTTAAGAGTTACTTTTCAACGCAAAAATAAAAGGTCGAATAACTCTAAAAAAGAAAGTCTTATTTTTTACATCTAAAATAGAACTCATTTAAGGAGTCTTATTTTTCCGTCTAAAATAAAACTCGTTTAAGCAGTCTTATTTTCTTCGTCTTAAATAAAACACATTTGAGTAGTTTTATTTTTTCCGTCTAAAATAAAACCAATTTTGCCATCATAAAATTAAACTCTTATGAGGAGTTTATTTTGATTAAAACATAACATAATTCATAAAAAGAAACAAAAATTCCCAAATTCTATTTTTAAAATTGATGAGTTAAACACATCAAATGTTCAAAGTAAATTATGACGAAAAACATATCGGACCGTTCTGCTATTGGCTGGTAATTGAAAATTTATTTCTTTGAAAATATTTTTAAATATCAAAAACAAATTTAACTAATTTTACAATTATTTGATAAAAAAAAAATCAAATTTGTTTTCTTCAATAAACTTAATGCAAAATAAATTGTTTGAATATGCGAATTTCTTAAATGATCTGTATAAAAGTTTTGTAAATATAAACAATAAATTTCTTAATATGCGAAAAAATATGCCGCCAAAAAGTCGTGGATCATTTCTTTTTTTTCTTTTTTTAGTCATATTAGAAAATAAATCCGCTATCATATTAGAGTTGCCACAAAATTGCATTTATATATAGTCCAGAGCACCGTGTAAAATGCAACTAATTTGCAAAAATCTAAATTATTTACATTCAAGGACGATCTACTTGGCAAAAGAAAAAAAATTGATACCCATATTGCCCTATTTAAAACGAAGGGTTACCACCCCGTTACATTTTTGTCAAGACGCGAACTATCACGAATTTCAAAAAAAGCTGAGACCGGTATTTAACTAAATCGACTAAAGATTAAAATATGTTAATTTGGCATTTTTATTACAAACAACCCCGAACAAAAAATTCAAAAACCGTGGATTATCGTCCTTAGACAAATTGTATATACAGGACGCCCCTTAAAAAAGCCTTTTTTATGATACTCATATTGTATATGTTGGTCGGGAAACAGATTCTCAAATTAACAAAACATGCAAAAATATACCCTTTTTCAAAATGGTCCGGCTCACGAGAGGTCAAATCTGGAGCCGAAATATTTTAAATGTTATCTTAAAAAAGTCCAAGGTTCATTTTGAGGGGGGTACACCTTGCACGAATTTCGATTCCATATAACTTGAGTCGCTCTAATATATATATTATGGTTACCGAAAATGATTGAAAAAAGGCATTTAAACAAGTAAAAGCCAAACATAAATGAATATGGGCTTATGGTTAGCCCTTAAAAAAGCCTTTTAGGAGTGTTTTGTTTGCATGATCTATTAGGTTTCAAGAAGCGTTTATTGTCAGCAGAAAATAGTCCTCCAAGTTAAGAACACTCCATACAAAAATCAGACATCCCATCAGAAGGTTTGAAGCGATTTGAGGTATGAATTCATGAATAAACACTTTTTATTATAATGGCATAAAAACATAAAACTCCTCAAATGAATTTTCTTTATGACGGCGAAATAAAACTCTTTTTTAAGAGTTTGTTTCGGCCTTTTATTTTTACTTTGAAAAATAACTGTTTAAGATGGATTTTTTTTAATTTAAAAATAACTGTTATAAAATATTTTTTTTTTTTGATATCACTTATAACCGTTACGGTCCCATATATTTTATTAATAAAAAGTTAAAAGAATTGTCCACTCGTTTGAGAATCAAATCGGAAGTTTTTTACAGATTTTGATTACTTAAGGCTTTGAGGTATTAAGTTAAAGGCAAATTTTATAGTTTTTTTAGGAAAATAAATATTTGGGTTATTCACGAAAGGTTGGTTATCAGGTTATGTGGTTATCTAGTTATATTAACAACAACAAGATACATGTATTAATTTTTTTTTAAGCATAACACTTATAAAATATTTTTTTTCATGATATTTCTTTTTTATTATAAAGTTTGAACGTTGACATTATGTGTGCAACACTATATTATTTAAATGACCACCACGCGAAATTTTGCAAGCATTGATTCTTTTGAGGTAATTTTGGACCATTTTTTGACACATATTGGGCGGTATCTCAGCCATAACTTGACGAATATTGGTTCTTAAGTGCTCAAGAGTTAAAGGTTTATCTGCATAAACACGGCCTTTCGCGTAGCCCCACAAAAAAGTCTAATGGTGTCAAATCGCATGATCTTGGTGGTCAGTTGATGTCGCCACGACAAGAAATTACACGGCCAGGAAATATTTCTTGCAATAAAGCCATATTCGCTCGAGTTGTGTGGCATGTGGCACCGTCTTGTTGAAACCACTTATTCTCCAAGCAGGCAAAAAAAGTCGGTTATCATACGACCATAACGCTCCGAATTGAAGGTGACAGTCGTTCCATCGTAGTTTTCGAAGAAGAAAGGTCCAACCACACTTCGGACCAAAGAGCACACCAAACAGTGACTTTTTGTGGATGTAATGGCCTCTCTTCAATTACTTAGGGATTCTCAGAACCCCAAATACGACAATTTTATTTATTAACATACCCACCGAGTGAGAAATGTAATCTAATAATCTCCTCTTAAAGCACGTGTGGCTGTGCCAGAATCACCATTTTTGTAGTAGGTTTTAATAATTTTTACGCGTTGTGTGATAGTTAAGCGATCCATTTTCGTCAATGTTAGACTTCCAGCTGAAAAGAAAAAAAATTGGTTTAACAACTTAGTTTGACAGATGTCGAATTCCAGCCCTATACTTTTGAAACCACGAAATGAATAACCCGGTATAACCATATAACCAGATCATGCGTCTTTTCTTCTCTAACATTTGTAGTACTCAATTTGATAAGAAAAAAATTGCAACCAATGTTTGAAATTTGAGTTTTGACTGTTTAAAATTTAGTGTGCGATATCTTAATTTGAACCAATTCACAAAAACCCCTTGGTTTTTCTGACACTATTTGTTTGTCACTTTTCATGACTCTGGTTCATAAATCAGGCTAAATTCGGGGTATGTAAGCTTTGAAGGCCGCTGTGGCTTGTATTCTTATTTGCATAGACCTACGATTAAGAAAAATCCCACCAGAAAAATCAAGTGAATTATACTTTTAATCAAGCGAATTAAGAGTTTAATCAAGTGAATTTAACGATTAATTGATACTATTATTTTGTTTACCGGTGCAAATTTAATTAAGTTTCTAATCAATATCAGACATTTTTTTATTCAAATACATTTTTTTTTTCTGTGTGGCCAGTTTAATCGCTCCCACAGAATGGCCAAAGTGCCAGGAGCTGTGTGAGACGCATTAGACGCTCCTGGTCTTCATTTCAAATTTTGCAAATTAGTTTGTTGACGTACCCAATTTATCAAGAAATGGGCTTTATCGCTGAATATGGGCTTTATGTGAAAATAAATAATTGAATGAAGGAAAGAAAATTCCAATATAAACTGTCAAATTTCAAAAATACCTATTGGCCGGCTGTTTTTAACCATCGTGGAGAGTTTACCCGACTAGTTTTAGCGCTTGCGGTGCCTTCAAATCAAAAGCGTATAATCAGTAAAAAGCTATTGCAATGAATGTATCATTGCTCATCATGTCTTAATATCGTTTATAGTTTAAATAACTGGGCGGAAATTTTTGCTAAACTACGATTTCTAGACAGTTTTTAACAAAAAGGGTTTGAACATATTAAAAAAAATACATTAATTTTGAAAGAAATTATACATTACAGCACCACTACGTAGTAAAGGTTTGTTATTACATGAAAAACACAAATATATTCCATCTACAATCGCAAAAACTGCACCTAAAGTAAAGGCCCTTGAGTACTTTTAAGTAAATATAGTCCTATTCGACTTAATGTCCGTCCATCGAAAATACTTTAACTCTCGAAAGGCTTAACAGAAAAAAACCATTTGGTGTATGACTTTTATATAACCCTCAATTTTCCCTATGCAAAGTAACTCTAATTATTCTACAAAAAATTGCATTTAATTTTCTACAAATATTAGGAACATTTTTAATCAAATATTTACTCTGTCGTTTTACTTACTTTCAACGAAAAATGGCCGAAAAAAAATTCAAATTTGTGTCAAACGCAAAAAGAAATATTTATGAAAGCAGAAAATTAAAAAAAGAAAAAATTAAATACACATTTTCTGTTTTATGAAAAAATGCACAAAACTCTTTTAAATAAGGAATACTTACATAGAATTAACACAGTTTTTTTCCATCATCAAAACTCTTCTTTAAATGCCCAGAGAAAAAGAAGCAAAAAGCAAATTTAACACTAGAGTGATTTTACTATGACGGTACAAAAACAAAATGTGTAAAAGTGCATAGAAAATTATAAAGAAAATGTGTATAAAGAGATTAAAATATATAATAGACGACAACTTATAATATGAAAAGAAAATATGTTGGTTTTACTAAATAATATTAAGTAATAACTACTTATACATAAATAAAAAATACTCAACTCTAAAGCTCTTAACCAACACCGTATGGAATGGAAGAGAGATATTAATTTTAATAATTTTTATGCAGATAGGGCTCTGGAATAGCGTAACGCATCATCTTTAAAATGTAATAATAAGCATTTGAATGAGATTATTAATGATGGGACATTAACTTCAACACTTTGAAACCTTTGAAAATGATAGAAATAAAGATAATTTTATTTAAATATTTTAATGATAATAATAATTTTTGAAAAGCTTAGTGTCATCTGGTTAAAATAAATGAATTATGATTAAATAAAAAAAAAAAAAAATTAAATTTGTTTAATATAATTTGCATAAGTTTGGTGTCATAATGAAATAACAGAAAACGCTTAAAAAAATTGGTTAATAGTTTATAAAAACGAGGTGTGCGAACAGTATTGTGTTACTATTGATTATTTTAATAATTTAATTAAACAATCAAATTATAAATGAGTTTATATTTCCTGATAATTGAGCAGTGGATTTAAAAAAAAATATGTATTACCAAAAATATGAATACCTATAACAGTTTTGTATAATTTAATGCTTATTAATCAAAGCTAAGATATAAAAAATGATGGAATGTACACTTGAAGAACTAAACAAACATTATAATAACGAAGGGCTTAAGTATTCGCATATATTATTTGGTTCCAACACTCGAAAATCAGCTGAAACTTTTCAGAATACATTTTTTTGTTAGGAAATTCCCGAAAAGTCACTCGCGGATCGTGTATGAGATTGGCACTGGGTCAACACAACTGCAGTGTATTTCAGGCGGCGGTTCTAGGGGTCTTAAAGGCCGTAAAATTGATCAAAAGTAACATTGCTGGGGGCTCGGAGGACACTACCCAATAAAAAATTGTGCTTCCAACGAAGCAGGTTTGTAAGGGAGAAACGTTAAAGTTTCGCTTACCATATCGCTTACGGATGACATGAATTTTATATGGCGAGTTCCCACTTTGAAGCAATACATTTTTGACATAGAAAGCGCTTTATTCAGCGCATATAAAAATTGGTGAATGTAACGATGAGGTTTGCACACTGAATTTTTTGTTACCGTTATTCTTTAATATGCTCCCTTACAAACCTGCTTCGTAGTAAGGGAATGTCGTGGCTCTTCAAATGTTATATATTTATTTTTAAATTTATTAAGAATTCGTTCAATTACTTTATTGCATCTCTGTATGTCTTATTGCGTAGCGCATAAGTGTGTGCTTACTTTTTAAAATGTACCATTAGTGCTTCGCAAAATAAGAAAATTTTTTACTGGGTATATATGTCGACAGCCAGGCGGCACTTAGGGCCTTGATGGGCTGTTTTGCGAAAGCTTGTGAATGATTGCAGGTGAGCTCTAAGGGAAATCCTTGGGAAGTATGTGGTGAGGTTATGCTGGGACCCGGGTCAGTGAAACATTGCCGATAATGAGCTGCAAAGACTGAGAATGCGCTAATCAAAAATGGAGGAATAGAAAAAGTTGAGCACACTCTGTGTCCCTATCGTAGGTTACAAAATAGCAGGCTGAGATGTCTCGGGCTGTGCGCTCAAGAATCTAACAGAATTCGTAATGGGCATACCTTAGCTGCACAACAGGCAGCTGGGAACTGTGTATATTAAGGACTATTTATTTAGTAGAGTTCTTCTTCTTTCTGGTTCGATATTATCGTCTCCTATTTCGTCCACTATTTTTTATGCTGTTTATTTTCATCTTTTATTTGTTCTTAGCTTTCTTTTATCACCCAAGGCTGTGTTTTTTAGATCGCAGTTAAGCTAGGTTTAGTTAATCATACAAGGCTGGGTTTTTCAGGTCTCAGTTAAACTAAGTTTAGTTAATCTGAAAAAAGATTTGTGCCGCCATTACCTAGTTTGTAATAAAAATTTTGACGGAACAGCTTAGATTTGGTTAAAATGTTAGTCTTTAATGATATAATAAAAAATACCGCATTTCGCCGGAAAAATACGAGTTTAAGAGTACGTTAAACTAAGTTTAAACTTAATCTATATCTCAAAAACCCGGCTAAAAGCATCAAAATGAACGATACAGGTATATAGTAGGTGAGGGTATAAGGATTGACTCCGCGCTAGTGTTCTAACTCATCTTATCTTTCAGACTATTTTTCTATGGTGTTGAATAAACTAAAAAAAAAAAAAAAATGCCAAACTAAATCCTTTCATGTATATATAAAAACACAAATTTAAAATCAATTTTAGTCTTATCCCAACTAATTAGCAATAGGAGTCATGTATCTCAGTCGTCTAATAAGGAATAACGTCTAAAACTAAGCAATGGTCGTCTATGGTTTCCGGAAATAAATTTTACACGGCGAAATTGCGTATTTATATTAAATTGTCTATCCAATTTTTATAATACTACACTCAAAATATTTTGACGGTAATTATCACAGAAAATTCATTTTAAACAACTAAAAATTTATTTAAAAACGGATCATTTACATTTCATTAAAAATAATTTTACATAAATTTTTTAATTTTTTTTTTATTTAGTAGTATATTCCGTAAAATTTAACAGTTATTGTTTTAAAAAAAATTGAACTGACAAAAAATCAAACTACATAACAATAATAGTACGGAAAACAGTATTTTAGTTGGTAGTTGGTTTTATGAATAACAGACAAAAGTGTTAAAAAATAAATTGATTCGAAAAATAACTACATTTTCATTAAATTTTAACAGTACGATAAACGAATTTAAAAACCTACAATCAGTTACTGTAATAATTTTATGAGTGTAGAAAAATATGCGCATATAAATTATGAATCTTGCATTTATTACTACATAGTGTATGTCGTAAGTCCGGGTTCACATTATGTAGATTTTAGATTTTATTTTAAACAAAATTCTATTTTTCTGATATTTACATTGAAAAAAATAATAAGGTGGGTCAGCAAAAAATTTAATGAAAAATATATAAAAAATAAAATAAAACGTGTAAAAAACACAGACAACTTCGGGTAAAAAACACAAGAAAATTTCTTCCGTCACCTCTCTCCAATAATCTTAAGGCCCAGCCATAATATGCATGAGTCAGTTTAAGTCAACTTAAGTAACTGTGCGAATACATATAAAACATATGTAGCCAACTATAATCTACTAAATGAAACTTTTCTTTAAGTTTCGTTAAATGTAATTTGCTTAAGCAAAGTGCCAAACTGAGCGCACGTTCCTTACGGAATCAGCTGTTTGTGTGTTGTTACAAAAAATGAAATAAATTGAAATGGATAAAGAAAAACAAGAATATAGAATAAGAGGAATTTTACATATTTTAATTTTGTAAATATTTTTTATTAAAAATTATGTACAAGATACTAATTTTTTCTTTTTGAAACGTTGCTGGCAAATTAAATTAAACATAAAATAAACATTTACCTACAGGGCTGTGATTTTTGCACAAATATGCAACATGGATCTTAAGTTTATGTAAGTACATTATGGCAACCTGAAAGTCTCGTTTAATTTTCTCATGCAATTGACAGACTTTTCGTTAATTTTTGACAGTACTTTAAGCTAACTTGTGCATATTATGGCTGAGCCTTTAAGATTTCTCAAAGAACACATGTATAGTGTAAACCCACACACAAACTACTTTTTTCTCAAATAACAAACTGTTTTCCATCAGTAGCGGGTTTTATAAAATAAAGTAATATTCGAAAATTAATTAAGACATTCAAGTTTTACAATCGGTCAAGAAAATTAAAATGCAAAAATAAATTAAACAAAAAAAAAAACAATTAAAAATACGTTGGCGCACAATGACAAACTAGAAACCTGTTTAAAAAATGTTTAGTTTTTGAACGCAAGTCTCCAAAAGCAAGATTTTAAGGTTTTATAAACATACTAAAATATTGTCAACATGCTGCTAAAGAATTTATCTAAAACAATATGAAACATTTTCATGTAAACAATAACACATGAGATTCAACTTTGCATATAAACATGTTTAATATATTATAAAAGGAAACAAAAACTGAGTCGTTTGGAACTTCGGAACGGTGGAAAAAAATAAATTACAACAGACGAAAAATTAAAATATTTTTGTAAAATTTTTTTAAGTACTCTTTAATCGTAATCTACCAAAATAATGAGTATATATGTATGTAAGTTCGCATGTTTGTTTTATATTGTACTGCAACTAAAATGAACATGTTTCTAGGATTGAGTGTATACAATGATGCAATACATTTGTATATATACACTTCTTGTTGTTTTGTTTCTATAATTAACTTACTCCATTAATTATAATAAATAGCTCCATTAATTCATGTTTAACATTCCCTCCCAACGATACACTATGGTAATGGAATTGTGGCTCTTTCTCTCTCTCATCAATAATATAAACATAATATTTTTATTACAACTGCTTGCGCAAACATAAACAAGTTCACTGCAAATCAGTGTTTCCACCACTGAGTAAATTAATTGCAGTAATTGTTCGGGTGAAATTGTTAAAATCTTATAACCTTAGTTTTTTTCTTGGATATTTTTGTACTTTGTGTTTGTTCAATTGTTGGAAACACGGTTTAAAGAAACATTTCGCGGTCATTTTCAGGAAAAATATTTTGGATATGTTCAGTGAATATATACTAAAATTTTGGATTTTGTGACAACTAATAAACTAACAATATAATTATCGCTTTTGAAAAAGATTTTAAATTTTTGGATCGGCAACCAAAAACTAAAATGGTTGATCTGAATTTCGAAATTATAATGGCGAGAAAACAAAAAAAAATGGTTTAGCACAACGAAAAAGTATTGTGCTTCTTGACTAAAGTTCTTAGGAAAATTTTAAATAAACTTTCTTGTTTTCAACAAAATATCCATACACCATACATACATTATTCGAAGAAGTTTATTTGGAGGCCAAAACAAATCTTAAAACTAAAAGCCATAGTACGAGAAAAGGATAATATAGCAACTTTTAAAGATGGTCTTCATCAAAACAAATCCAAAATTTTCCAACGAATATACGCACAGTCCATTTTTTAATAATTCCTTACATATATATGTTTTCAGAAAGTGGCAACGCTGAAACAAATACAATCCACCACATGACTAACTGAAATTTCATGTAAAATATAAACAACAGACATGCAACAGCAGGCTAAAAGTATGAAACCGAAACACAAAAAGCACGATCCACAAACTACTATCACACACACACACACTGTATAAGAAAACGACTTGAAATGAAAAACAAAACACACTGATGATTCGAACGCAGCCAGAAAGGTTGACTTGCTGTGTTCGTATGAAATTTATTTGGGGGATTTATTGTAACTGTGTGTGTGTGTCACTGTGCGTATTGTGTGTTTACCGAACTGTGCAATCGTCTATGGATTTAGTTGTAATACGATTGCCGGGCGGTTTGGTTGACTTTTACAAAAACAGAACGCACTAACGGGCGTTCGGTTTTGGGATACAAAATAAGACTTTTTCTGAAAAAGATTAAAAACAGTGGAGTTTTAGAGTGTTAAAGAAGCAAACACAAATATTTCGCAACTTTGACAGGGGACTAAAATAAAAGTGGATTAATAAATAATTTAAGCTCCCCTTTCTTAAGTAACAGCAAAATGGGCTTAACAAAAAGGATTTAAGTGATTTTCAAGAAGTTTAAAAATAAATAATATTAAAAAAATAACAGTGTTTAAAAAAATTTTTTAATTTAAAAAATTTATAAAAAAAATTTTTGATTATAAAATTGACCCTCTTTTTTAAATTGAATTTTTAAAAATTTATATTCCCAAAACAAAATTTTAAGTAATCATATCACAAGGCATTAAATTTAAAATAAATTAAAACAAATATAAATCAAAATGTCAGCGTTTGCGATAGAAAAAAGTAAATAAAAATCTATAAAACTTAAAATTAACGAACGACATCTTGTTAATTTATGCAGTTTTAAATTTAAAACAACAACAATAACAAAATATACACATACATACATATACATATGGATTTATAGTTTAAAACTCATTTTCGAGAAAAGAGGATAGAAAGAAAGAAAAAAATCAAAAAATAGAATTTCAAATTACATTCAAAATGCATATGTTGAAGCATTTGGTTAGATTTAAAAATATCTTTAAGAATAACAAAAATGCACATAATACTCATGTCGCCAACATGTTAAGAACTAAAACAACTAAAGCAACAACACCAACATATGGAATAAACCCAACATCATCTTCTACAGCAGCATCAACATCATCAGCACCCAAACATTTTGGCTTGATGTCAATGCAGTTGCTGGTAGTTTTGTTGGTATTTTTATTAGCCGATAGTGGATTAAATGGATTAAAAATAGTTACAGCTCTTAAGGGTAAGTTTTTCTTTTTGTAAATGATAGATGCATTTTTAGCCAAATATGATTATAAGGTATTAATTTTACCTAATAGGGACCTATGAGTGGTACCTCGTAAATTATTTATTTATATTGTGGATTATTTTTGTGGCAGTCTGAATGTTTTGAAGTAAAATATTTCACAGATTTCTAAGTCTGTAGGCAGATTTTATAAACTTGTATCTTCCTGTTGAATTTTCGAATTCAAGTCTAGTAAATGCAGATACTTTTGTAAAATTAAAAGAAGTCTTTATTTAGAGTTTTCATATATCCAGTTTGTGTAATAAATTTTCCGGACTTGGAACTTTTTGTGCAAAATAATTGATACAATTGGAATATAAAGCTTTCGAAATTGTTAGTATCTCTGAAAATACGCATGTATAACTGGCGTTTAAAACTTAAGACTAAATTGTTATTGTAGGTATTTTAAAAAATTCTGAATCTCTCTACAAAAATTATTAAGAGTTTGACATTTTTATATGCTTTAAACACTACTAAATAAAAAAAAACTGTAAAAAACTAGAAAAATGTGGAACATTTGATGATTTAAAAAAATCGAAATAAATTTTTAAAAGTTAAAAACACACTTTTACCATATTACATATAAACAATTGATATCATTGTTTTATATACCAAATTCGGATATTCAAACATTAAAAACTATTGAAAGATTTAATAAACTTTTAAGCAAAAAATTAAAATATCTGACTTATAAACGATACTTTTATGTTGTAACATTTAAAAATAAACATAATTTTTATGTATAAAATTTTGTATCTACGAAATCCCTTTTATTTGGAAAAGTATAAGAATAACTCAAAAATTTTAATAGGTACTGAATAATTTTATAATCTTTAACTTTCAATAAATTTTGTTAAATATACAATAAAAAAAATTTAAAACTTGTATTTAAAAAAAAATTTTCTAATTTCGAACTTTTTCGAAGTACCTATAAAAAAATATCTTTTCAAAATGTATTTATCTTTAATAAATAGTAAAGTTATAGCAAAAATTATATTTTTGTGTATTCGAATTATTTGTTCGAAAAATTCGAACCTTATTTAAATATTTAAAAATCAGTATAAAAACGTGGAACTAAAAACATAAACAAATTAAAGCTGGAAACGTAAAAGTTTTCTTTGTGAACAAATTGTTTAAATAGGTACATATTGAAAACTACACCTTTTTCTAAAATATTTATACCTAACATGAAAAAATTTTTTTATTTCATTTATAATAAAATATTAAAATTTGAGCCCGAAATTTAACATTGTGGCGAATATTTTAATGTTCGAAAAACTCAAATGATTAAAATCAAATAATAAAGAAAACCTTTTTATTGCTGAAAAGCAATATGTAATTTTAAATTCCAATTTTTTAAAAATATAAATTCAAAGAATAAAATTATTTTTGATAATTACAATAATGGCTTTTGTTATTTAAATATTTGAAAGTTTCCAGTTAAGTTAAATTTTAACAAAGTCTTGAATTTCGAAACTTTATATCAAAAATAAAAAATGTTCAATAAGAGTTTTGCAAACATATCAATTTATGTTTAATTGAGTGAATTTTTTTTCTTAAATTCAACTTTCTTCTTATAATTTTAATAGGTATTAATTTCAATTAATTGAAACTTTGAACCATCAAAAGGATGTTTATATTGTATGAAATGAATAGAAATATTTTAATCTTTCAGAAACTTCTAAAGCTTGAAACCGAAAACTTTAAAAAAAACTAAATTTATAAAAAAATTATAAAAATATATTTCAAAAAAAATTTTATTTTATTTATTTTAATATTAAAAGTTAAGCCCGAAATTTAACATTTTGGCGAATATTTTAATGTTCGAAAAGTTCAAATGTAGTTTCTCATATTTCAAAAACGGTAACAATAAAATAAAAAAGGGAACCTTTTTATTTTTGAATATAATTTTAAATACCAATTTGTTAAAAATATTAATTTACAGAAAAAAATTGATTTTTATAATTACAATTATTGCTCTTATTATTTAAATATTTGAAAGTTTCCAGTTAAGTTAAACGTTTTAACAAAGTTTTGAATTTCAAAACTAAATAGCAAAAGTAAAAAGTTTCAATAAGAGTTTTACAATTTATGTTTAATTGAATGAAATATGTTCTTAAATACAACATTCTTCTTATAATTTTTTTATTAACAACAATTTATTGAAATTTTTAATTATTAGAAATATTATTATTAGAAATATTTGAATCTTTCAGTAACTTCTAAAGCTTGAAAACTTTTAAAAAAAACTAATTTTATAAAAATATTATAAAAGTAGGTATATTTCCAAATTTTTTTTTTAAATCCAAACAAGGAAAACTTATTTCACATTTTCATTTAGAAACTACTACAATCTCAATCCATTTTTATCCTTGAAATACTTATTTTATGCACACTGCCAGTCATTTTATATCTATCGATTGTTTTTCCCCCGTTATGCAGTTTTTCTTCTATTTTTTTTTCTTCATAAAAACAATTCTTACTCAAAGAAATATGTAATATGATCTTGAGGAAAACCCTAGGATGCCTAACACACATACATACATACATGCACTTAAAAATTTATTAACTATAAAACCTTGAAGAATACAAATAAACTAAATACTTGTTAGAAGTATAGAGTAAAAATATAAGAATTCATAAGTGAATTACACGGCGGGATATTAGATAGCAAAAAAAAAAAAAAACTACCTGCTGTATGGTAAACATTTATATAAAAATAAACATTTGGTTTTTTTTCAAAACATGTGGTGCAAGAGATGAGATTTCTGGCGAAAAGGAAGCAAAATTCGAAATGCATGATAAGAAATTTAAAAAAAGGAAAAATTAATAATTAACTAGGAAAATTTAGATTAAAGAAGAAATTAAATAAAGAAAGTAAAACAATAATAACAAATATAATAAACTATTTAATAGTTATAATCCTGCTAACTTTGAATTAATAACGAAGCAAGTTTTTTGTTTATCTTCAGCCAATTTACAGAATGAACTTAAGACATTTCATTCAAACTCATAAACGTGCTCACTTTGCAAGAAAAAATCTTTGTTTTTGTATCTTTGGTTTTTGTATCACTTAAGCCAACTCATAGAGAGAACTTAAGCTAATTTATTATAACTTTTTAACCAAATTTCTGTAAAGTAAAAACAAGGCTTGGTTTTTGTACAATTTAAACCAACTTATAGAGAGAACTTAAAACATCTTATTATAGCTTACAAAACTGCTCACTTTGAAGTAAGAACAAAACTTTCTTTTCGCATAACATAATATAACTTGCGAAGAGAACTCCTTTCTTGCTTAAAAACATTAGCTTCTTGTATGTATTAAGCCAATTCACCAAGTCTTTTAAGGTGCTAAGTAGTAAAGTAATATTTTAGGCTAAACAGCACTGTAGTGAACAGCCTGTTGTAAATAAGTGTAAATGTCAAAATTAAATTACAAAGAAATATCATAATTTAATTTTTTTATATTTCGAAAATAAATAAATAATGAAAGACCTAAAATTGGAAGCAGAAAAAAATGGCACACTAAAAAAACATATGGAACAAAGTTGTATTGTCATAAAAAATTTTAATAATAAAAACAACACAATTAGTCAATTCACAAGGTATCCTAACATGTCATATTGTCAAAATGTCCTAATATTTCACAATGGTTTAAAAATATTGTTGTTGGTTTGTTAACAAAAAGCGTCTTAAATAAATAGAACGTTGCTTGCTGTGTTTATTGTGCTGTCGTAATTAATCAGAAAAGTCCAGCGCTCAGCGGCTGAGCCGTACAACAATAGTTTTAAACCATTGTGAAATATTAGGACATTTTGACAATATGACATGTTAGGATACCTTGTGAATTGACTAAATATTATTATGACAGTCATAAAATTATAGAAAATACAACCAATATGACACAGCAAAACACTTTCTGAATTGCATAATTGAAATAATAAAGAAGCTTTGTTTCTATACCCTTCACCACAGGAAGTATGTATATTAGACCGACTCAAGTTGTATGGAGCCGAAAAAAGTGTTTTAGTTACCCCTCTGAAAATAACGGCTGATATGTTTTATGATGATTCCCAAAATATTGTGGTTCTAGCGTTGACCATCCGTGAGCTGGACCAGTTTTAAAAAAGGTCTTTTTTCAGTTTTTCGAATTTTTTTGTACTTTGCTCCAAGACGACATAAATAAAATTTGGTATCATCGAAAAGAGTTTTTGAAGCAGCACCCAATGGTATATAAAACTTGACCACTTGCGACCTACTTATTGAGATATTTAACTAAATACGTATTTTCGTTTCGGGTTTTTGATGATACCAAATTTTATTTATGTCGTCTTGGAGCAAAGTACAAAAAAATTCGAAAAACTGAAAAAGGACCTGTTTTAAAAATGGTCCAGCTCACGGATGGTCAACGCTAGAACCAAAATATTTTGGGAATCATCATAAAACATATCAGCCTTAATTTTCAGAGGGGTAACAAAATCACTTTTTTTTTGAGTCGCTCTAATGTATATCATTCCGTTTGTAATATCTACAATATTATTCTTGGACTTTGGGTTCTTATAAGTAGGGAAGTTTATTTAACGATGTCCGTGTGTATGTTGAAATGGGGTTTTGCATATACCCCAGATACTATGGAGACTGTGTTGTTATATATTTAAATCGCATACAGCCAGGAGTAGACTGCTATTGAAATTGAAAAAGATCGGTTCACAAATAACTTAGGTAAGCAAAAAAAAAAAACACCGACTACTCTAATTTTTATTAATAAATCTTTTAAATATCTCCATAAACCTTTACTTTATGCAGTCTCCTTATTCTCAATGAAATTGTTTTCACGTTTAGCTTAAATAAACTTAGTAGAATACTGGTAGTAAAAATTAACGAAATCGGTTCGGAAGTGCCCAAGTTATTAACAAATACCATTTTCTGTCCGAAATAATAGTTTAAGCTCATTAGCGCCCACACCAAATAACCTCGGAGGACCAAAGATGATTTTTTTTAAAGGTATAAGGTGTATTAGATTTGAAATAAAGCCACTGCTGACCATTAATTCCCCTAGCACTCATACAAGTGTCTTCCCGATTTAAGGGCTTTGCAGCGATACGGCCCATAAAAAACAAGCTAGGTTGATAAAGCTGAGCTTAAATACTCCTTATAAAAATGATGCTCTTTTTCAAATCAGCCAAATCGACCTATACAAAAACTTTCAGAATCACAATTTTGATACAATAGTACCCATACCATATCGCATTTTGACTTTTCAGTACTATGTTGAAGGGTATATATAACAAGGTACATTCATAAGGTTAACTCGTCGCAGTCTTAAGTTTTTGTGTTTACAAAAACTTCGAAATTAAACGCACACATGCATATTTTTTATATCATACATACAAAATTAAAACAATTTTTGACAATTTTCGACTAAAGCTGGCGATTAAGTATTCCATTCGATTTGTCAAAAAAATCGTGTGTGCTCTTAAAGCAGCGATAGGCAATCTATACTTTTATATATTGCGAGATTTAATCTACATATTATTATGATTAACATGATAATACAAATATGATTACTTCATAACTTACTATGATTAACATGATAAAAATATGATTACTTTTAATATAATATGATGTAACAAAAACAAATTAGGATTAAGGGAAAAATATTATGATGTAATATTATGAATATATTTGATCATAATATGATTCAATAATAATCATAATATGTTGACTACAATCATCAATCTTATCATAATATGTTGCTCTTACAATATGTTTACCACAAACATGTTTTTTCTTTGCGTGTACCCTCTTGTTGATTAAGGGGGATATGTGTTTCCTGTCTCAAAAAATCGATTAAAATAAATTCGCTTTTCTTACTCCTATTGACTATAAATGTATGTTCGAACTCCTTTTAAAGATCGACTTAAATAAGAGCGGTAACCGTTTTCTAAATATGAAAAATTCAGGTTTTTAATAATCCAAAATAGGAAAATATAAGTCAATTCTCGTAGCTTTCAAACGCCCGAACTTTCTACAACACTTTAGGAATCTAGAATAAGAGACGTGACTCGAATAAGATCTTTAATTATTCGCAAACAAAAATTGGTTACAACATGAATTAAGAGATATCGAACAGCGATTTGACTCATCAGAAATTCTGTTTCAGTGCTAAAAAAATAGTCAAAAAATGGATCTATTTATTACCAAAAATGCAAGTGTAAACTTTTATATTTATATTTGTATAATGAACTGCTACCACGGGATAGTTAGTGTCAACCAAACCAAGTTGTTGAAAAAAAGAAATAATACTAAAAACTTTTGTAAATTAGTACAACATTTTTCATTTGAAAAATCTTGAAAAATAGGGTATAAATCGTAAAAGGGAGATTATTGAACCCCAAAATCTGGCTGCCCTGCTTGTACGTTATAAAAGAGAAAACGCGGCCCTCTGTATTTGCCTATCGCAGTCTTAACGTATGATAGTGTGACTTAAAAATTAAATTGAGTGACAGAGTTTTTGCGACTTGCAAATGCTTATGAAAAAGAGTTGCATTTTCTTGTAAAGAAGTTGACTCATATGATTTTGCATCTCTTTTGTGTGTTATTTAGTGTGACAGTGACAACAGATTTTGTAGACATAGAAATTTGTCAGATTTTCATATGAATAAAACCTTGGGTTGCAAGCAGCGAAATTAGGTAAAAATATAAAATTTTTTTTTCTTATTTTGTATTTTACCATCAGCGGCATGATTTTACTGCTGGCAACACAACTGAAGTTCAGTTGCCACCCGTAATCGACCCATAAGAGAATATCATAAAAATATTGCATTATCTCTTGTTTAGCCTTGTTTTTTGTAATTCTTCGAATATTTTCACAACATTTTACTTTTCAAAACAATATCCATACATTGTTACATTATTAAAACTTTTCATTCATTATCATATTATTTCTCAACATTGTTTTGAAAACTTTATTTTTTTTTTTTAATTTTGCCTGTTAGACGCCAACCTACTTTTATGTTTGTTTCTATTCTTGTTAAGAAATAAATTCATCATATCTAATGTATTATCTATTGACCCTATTTTACATTTTAAATTCAATACGTCTAAACAAAATTTCATATGCATACAAAATATCTGTAAGGTATGTAGTTAAAATAATCTCTATTTTCAGTTTCCCGAATACTATTGTAATTTTTTTTTCTTCAAAAATTTTTTTTTCAAGAAAAATAACAGAGATTTTTTTATTTCAAGTATACTTCAAAAATATGAAAAGGTATTATTAAGTAGTTGCCATAAAATAGCCTAAGAATATTCAAACTATGAATTGTTAGTTTTCTTCCATAAACTAAAGACACTTGTAAAAATTTTTTAAAGCAAAAAGAGAAAAACTATATAAAATTTTCCACATATATAGACATGTAACTAGAGCATAACTAAGTTTATAAAAAAGGAATCAAATTTCTTAAAATATAAAAAATGGATTCAAGCAAAAGATACAATAGAGCTAAAAAAAGTCTAAAGGCTGTATAGTGACCTGCTTCTTTTTTTTAAACAATAAAGATTTTATTTCCTCTTACAAAAATAAAAAAAAATACAATTATCTTTTTTCTCTATAAATTAAAACAAAAACACACTTTAGATCATGTGTTTAAATTCTTTAGAAGAAAAACTAAAGTGACATGTAGTGTTTGAGGTCAGTTTTTCTAATCATTAAGAAACTGGATTTTATTTAAAAAATCTTTAATTGCTTTTCTTTAATTAAAATAAAAACTAAAAGAAAGTAAAGAATATGAAAAATGCTATAAACGTATAGTACTTTTTCTTTACTAACTCTCTCTTTACTAATGTTTTTTATAAATAAAGGATTTCCCTTTTTTATTAACCCTGAAAGGTTTATCTTCAGTTAAGTACTTTAAGGTTACTCTTCGTCGAATCGACAAACTTTTTAAAAAAATAATTTTAGCGGAACGATTTTTAAAGTAAAAAATCAACAGAATTGTTTTTAATTAAGCATTTTATTAAAAAAAAGCATATAAAATAAAAGTTTTTCTTCTCTCTCAAAATTTTAAAAGAATTTTAACTAAATTTTGTGTTTTAAAAGTTATTATTTTTTTAAAGCTTTCGTCATCAGCTAACGTTGTTGAAAAAAGAGCGTAATTTGAATACACATAAAAGTTATTATTAAGCTTTACGCTCTTATTTAGGTAGCTCAGTAAGATATCATCGACTGTTAATGCATTTAAAAGGTCGGTCGTTGCCATTTTGTATAGAATATAATATCACGCAAATATTCGCCGCACCTGCAATAGGTAGAGCGCATCCGTAATTTCAAATTATCCATGACTCTTGCCCATAAGGGAATTCAGGGCCGCTGCAGCTTGTGGCTTTCTGCATTAACCTGCGACTTTAGAAAACCCCATAACAAATATCTAACAGGGTCATATCGCATTATTTCGGCGGGCAGCTCACATGACCTTTACGTGAAATGACCATGACAAATCCTTCTTGCATAATCTAAAATATATAGCTTGGTATCCATATGTTCCAATTGATACCAAAATAAGTTGGTAATCATAGACCTTTCGTCCTTACCGTTGACGGTGATGGCCCAGCCAACGTCGTTCTTCAAGAAATGTTCACCGATACAGCCGCAAGTGGGAAAACCACATCAAACAGTAACTTTTTCGATATGCATTGGACTTTTTTGAAACTCATGTTTGAAACTCTCAAACTCAACAACTTCGTTCCTTGACGAACCCATTCATCCGGAATGATCCAAGTCATCGAGGATGGGGTTTCGAAAAAATTAGGGTCAGTTTTTTATAAAACAATTGTACATTTTGGCGTGTTGATTAGGTAAAACAGACTGAATACACGACATCCAATTAGACAGATGGCCGCTATACTGCCAAAGTTCAAAAGTCCCTATTATATTACCCCTTATAATCCTATATTTTTATGAACTGAAATTGAAATTTTGAGGTTATATTAAATCTATTCTTAAAAACTTCATTTCTATCTAAAAAAAAATCGTACATTTTAATTTGAAATCAAAATGGCAATAAATCCAAATTATAAATTTTGAGGTTGTGTGGAATTTTTAACCTAACCTATTATAATTCAAAAATAATCGAGATTGCAACTTTGGACCTTATATTTTTTTCTTAAATTGAATTTTTAAATTTTGGGGTTATGTTGATTTTTTTTATTAAATTAGTTAAAAGAGAAATATAAATTTACAATAAAAAAATGTTTTAAGTAAAAATATAAAATAATTTCTCTGGGTGCCTCGGTAGAATAGTTGGTAGGAGCCTAATCTATTAGTGTGAGGGTTGCGGGTTCGATTTCCGTTTTTTTTTTATAATAACACGATGAAGGGGTCTACCTAACAATTGCTGTGTAAATTAAGTATGTAAGAATATAATTTGTAATTGAGTTGTATTATAAAATTAATAAAGAGAATAAAATATGAATTTTTTTGAAATTCCTATTATAAATTTTTAAGTTTTGTCGAATATTTCTGACTTAAATCTTTTCAAAGAAGATTAAAAATATTTCAATAAAATGTGACTTTCAACTAAATTATGAAAAATAATTTCCTGTGAGTTTTTCCCTTCTCTGGTTTTTCTCTTTAAATTTAAAGGTAAAAATCGTTAATGCGTTTTTTTTATTAAATGGGTTGTTTGAGTACTCCAGCAAACAAATTTG
The DNA here is from genome assembly GCA_943735925.1 of Pollenia amentaria. Classification (NCBI taxonomy): domain Eukaryota; kingdom Metazoa; phylum Arthropoda; class Insecta; order Diptera; family Polleniidae; genus Pollenia; species Pollenia amentaria. The sequence goes on along the minus strand of OX031007.1, from coordinate 175,124,470 downwards.
GCAAATTTTCAGAATACATTTAATATTTGAATATTGAGATTAAGTTGAATTCTTCTTTTAAATTTCGATATTTTCAAAAAAAAAAACATTAATTATAAGTTTTCAATTAGTAGTAGATTTTATTTTAAAAAAATAACTAACCCCTGTATTCAAAAACTGTTATTAAATTTAACAAACTTTTATTTCGAAAAATTTCCATAGAAAACTTGTTTTGTAAACCTTTATTAAATTTAAATACTTTTATGAATACAGGCATAAGTTCGATTTATTATATTAAACAAAACTTTTTTTAAAGTCCTAAGCTAGTTTAAGTTTTTCTTTTAAACTTTTTAATTTTTTTTACCAAATTAATAAAAATTTGTTAATACATAAATTTTGAGTAAAAGTTCAAGTAAATTTGTATTATGTTACAAAAATGGAAATTAAAAAAAAATAATATGAACTTAAATTAATTATTTATTAATTAATTAAAATGAAGATTTATTAGGAAGAAATCATATTTTACAAAATTAAATAGTATTCTGAAATAAATCTTAAAAAAGTTTGGAAAAAAATTATGTAAGCTGCGTTGCTAATTTTATTTAAAATCAGTTTTTTCGATATGAGCTTTTTTCTTTTTAACTTTGATTTTTTTCTAAAAAAAATCTTATAAATATTAAAACAGAAATAAATTTATATTAAAATCCATAAAAATGAATCAATTTTAAGGTAAATTTTAATTTTTTTAAGAACATTTATTTTTTATTTAAATAATATAAGGAAATTTGGACTTATAAGCAAAAGTTCAGTAGTCAATTTATATAATTTATATTATTATAAAAACCCATTTTGTATACGAGTATTTATGGTTGTGTTTCAATTTTCTTTAAAAATTGAAATATTTTAACTCAACCTGTTTAGTTTGAGATTTATTACAAAAAAAAAAATCAAACACACCAATAAAAAGGGATGTTAAACATTAAAAATATTTAAAGAGAACAGCAAAAAGAAAAACATAAAAGGTCCCCTGGGTAACATTACCATTGTCTACTTTTGGACTACTTATACCAGAGAAACTCTTAAATCTTTAACCCTTGTTTTCGTTGCTCTGCTCTCAAAGTACGCAGCCATAGAAAAATCTTAAAAAAATAAAAATAAAGTGTAACATTTGTTAAAAAGTTTAACTTTTATAATGATGATAGAACATTATAGACACACATATTCGTTTGAACTTGCAACATTGTACATTATACTTGCATGCTTAACACCCTTAGCTTTTAATACAAACTGGTGGCAACAACCCTTATTACTAAAATACCACTGACTTTTTGCTTTTGTTTTCAAATTAAACTTTTACTCTATGCTGTTGACATTTTGTTATTTTTGGCTAATTTCTCATGTAATTTGACTGCATGAACTTACTCCATATACATACATGCATACGTGTGCTTAAAATATGTGGAGTAAGTATTTCATGCATGTTGACTGTGGCATGAGTGCTGTTGCATGTACACTTAAAGTTTTGTTGAAAATTATTTCACGTGCATAAAAGTTCAAATGTATTTAGAGGACAATGATATTGTATGTATGTTTGTATTTCTTTCAAAGATTTGTATCTTAATGTTGGTTTTTTTTTTGTTTGTGATGTTGTGACAGTGTGGTATACATATAAATTATATTTTATCACAAGTTTTTTTGTAAAACCGTAAAATTTAGGATTAAAACCAAAAAAAAAAAACAATTAATTCTGCTGTAATAAAGCGAAGTTATTTAATAGAGCTTTAGAAGAAAAGGGGCAGTTTTTATGTTTGTTCAAATTGCAGAAAGATTTAGATTACAGGCAGTTTGAGTTACGTATTTTTAAAACAGAGAAAAAGAGTTTTGTGTAGTCATCGTCCAGACTTGCAGACCAATTTTTAAAAATTCTGTTTTGAAATTGCATTAGTGTCCCGCTTATGAAATGAAAATTTTGCAATTATTTAGTCAATTCACAAGGTATCCTAACATGTCATATTGTCAAAATGTCCTAATATTTCACAATGGTTTAAAAATATTGTTGTTGGTTTGTTAACAAAAAGTGTCTTAAATAAATAGAACGTTGCTTGCTGTTTTTATTGTGCTGTCGTAATTAATCGGAAAAGTCCAGCGCTGAGCGGCTGAGCCGTACAACAATATTTTTAAACCATTGTGAAATATTAGGACATTTTGACAATATGACATGTTAGGATACCTTGTGAATTGACTAATTGTATTTTCATCTTGTCTTTCCGCTTCTGCATTTATTATTTTGTATATAAATACCAATATACCTACAGCCAACTTCAAGTTAAAAACTGTAAGATTAACATATCAAAATAGAATTGCAGAGTACATAGCACTGAGTACACTTTTCCATTCTTTTCACCCCTCTCACCGATAAACACAAGAATTGCTGCAACAAAAATTGGAAGTCTGGACGATAACTTAGTAAATATTAAATTTTTAGCTTAGATTTTTTGTATTGCGTTTGTTTGTCCTTTATAAATTCTTTAAATGTTGACGTTAAGCATAGGTTATAAATATTTGCAGCACGCAGAGAAAAGACATTTTTCAATATGGTCACCTCCAACAAAACAGTTTTTAACGAAACATTTTAAACATATTTCGCTTAATAAAATCATATTATTGTCACCGGCAACCAATTTATGGTTAAATTAATCCCAGTTGCCTCTTAACATGTTATTGTTAAATATAACAATAATTTGTTTACAACAAAAAAATTTTTGATTTTAAATTATCAATAGTATTTTCATCTTTTCCAAGAGCAGAATGCTGTGACTAAATAACAACAATGCCATTATAACTGGTAAACATAGTTTTGTTCGAAGGTAATCATAATATGTTTGTTGTTTCTTAATGGATGACTAATTTAACCATAATATGGCTGCCGGTGGCAATAATATATATGGATTAATAAACATATTATGGTTTAAAAATTTTCATTACAAATCCGTTTGTTGGAGGTGACCATATTGAAAAATCTGGCGTGGCCAGAATTTTCGTCCAGCTAGATTCGATATTCATTTCACTGTGCGAAGTGGGCATAACACCTCAATATAAAATAATATAAATTTTTTTATATGTTTATGGAGAACGGTCCATGGTTTATGAAGACTATCCAAATTTGAACAAATATGTTCTTTATCGATACACGAAAATACGCACAGAATCAGAAAACCCATGTACCCCGTTATCAGTGCTAAAATTTTCAGCTTTACCCAAAAAAAATTTTTAATTTAAAACTTGTTAATTAAAAATAAAAAATAATTTAATATAGTTAATTAAAGAAATCCTTCGATAGCCTCTAATTCGGTAATTTTTTCATATTAAAACTTTTCGGTAGGGTACCTCGGTTATGTGTTGCGTAGGCTTAAACCAATGGAATTACTGAATAAATTTTCATAAATGGTCAATAAGATAATACGAAAAGACTAGATTGCTAGATCCGAAGTCTCAGTACTTTAGTTGCTTCAAATGCTTAAAGCCGCTAGTAAACTCACGGGTACCCGGTTTTATATTCTAAGGGTTAAAAAATTTTATTTATTTTATTTCAATTGAGGTAGCAAAGCGCACTGGATTAAACTGGACCTAAATAAAATGAATGTAATTTTTGCTATAATTCCAATATTTTATTAAAATACAATTGGAGCATATATTTGAGAATATATTTATTTAAAAAAAAAGGTTTTTTTTGTTAAAAAAATAATAATACGTTTTCTTAATAAATTCATTTTTAAAATTTTTAAATTTAATTTGAGTTTTTCCTTTAAATTGAGTTGTCTTGAAACGTTGTTAATAAAAATTTAACTTGTTGAGGTAATTAAAAATTTATATGTTTTTTTTTAGTTTTTTTTTTTTTTACTTTTCGCCACAGTTGGAAATGGTATATATAAGTTTGTTATTCCGTTTATAATTTCTACAAAATTGATAAAAAGTCTGGGTCCTTATGAGCAGCGAAAATTTTTAACGATGCCCGTCTGTTGAAATGGGTTCTACGAAATCCCCAGAATTGGTGGAAACTTGGTTGTTGTACTTATATTTTTCCTACATATGGTCCAACAAATTACTGAGATAAGAGCAGAAAACATGATTGCCCCTTTTTTTTGTCATTAAATGATATGCGGCTTTAATAAGGAAATGAGTTTTCAACGCAAAAATGTATTCAAGATATTTAATTTGTTTCCATCTGTTTGATAATGTGTGTTAGTAGGTGAGTGGTCTAAGACACTGTATTACTTAAGGTGAAGGGTATAAACACATTCGGCACAGCCGAATATAGTACTTTTACTTGTTTGTATCTTTAAACAAATTTTATTTTATTTAAATTTTACAAAACGCTTATTAAAGTACTATACACAGAAAAAAAATACAACAAATCAATTGTCGTATTGAATACCATATTCATCAATACAATTAATGCCCCTATAATGGTTTAAAACTCAACTTTGTTGAGTTGAAATTGAAACAACTGGTACCGATGAATTGTAATTGTTTGATGTTTTGGTTCAACGCAAAGAAATAGAGTTGTAAACCACAATAGAAAAACTGCAAAATTTCAACTGAACAAGAGTTGAGTAGTAAGCCGTAATTCTAATTTAAAAGGCACCAACAACCAAATTTGTAAATATAAAAAATAATTTTGTTAATTAAAACTGTTAAAACTCAATAAACATTTTTTACAATGAGTTTGTTATATTGAATAAAATATTTGTTAACAACTAGACATCAATTTTTATTAGGCGTTTGTCGTATTAACAACATAGCATTTAAGAGTTGTTTTTATTATTTATAGTAAAATATTTAATTAATCACATTACAAATAACACTACAGCATATTTCAGCAACAGACTTATCGCTGCATGCAATTGGAAGTTCTAACATCACCATAAAACGAATTGACGACCTCATTGTTAGTAATATGCGAAATACTAGAATATATAAAATACCCGTTAAAATTTTTTTAAATTAAAAATTACTTTACTTACCTGGTTGATTGTCTCAATTTCTCAGTAATCAGATATCCCTTTATTCCTTTAAACATTTTAAATAAAAAATTTTTTCTTTTTATTTTGTATTTTAAACTTTTTGACACAGAATAATTTTTTACTATGATATACAAATATGAAATACAAAAAAAAAATAAGCAAATTGCTTATATTGCAATTTATAAACATGTTCATTAAGAAATTTTTTGGTATTTTTTTCTGTGTAGCAACACTTTTTTCCAAAATTTAATAAATATTTGATTAAGGTTTTTAATGATTTTAATTTGTTTGCCCGCTTATTTAGTAAATAGTGAGATTTTCTATCCTTGAAAGAGTTACTGCTGCGATTTCCGCCAGACATTCTGGCCTGTTTTACTTCAACCAGATGAAAGTCTCATTACTATTGCTCAGAAAAAGTTTAGTTAATTCTTTAAGAATTCAATGCATAAAAATTAATATTGTTTTTTCAAAAACAAAAAAAAAAAACAGCATTATAGTTTCCCATAACTTGAAATGAAAACACTCTAGTGTTGTTCCCATTCAAATAGGGAATTTCCTTATAAGAATTCAAAATTTATCGCTGCTACTTAAGAAATCATAACATTTTCTACTTTAATAAAATCACTATAATACTTAATTTTTTTTTTGTTTTTTTTTGATAAACTATAAACAACATACAAATAAAATTGACAATTAATTTAAAAAACACTTTTATTCTCGAAATCCTAAATCTATATAGCCACAATTAATTTTTGTGGTGGAAGTTTATCAGCATCATATCCCTAGTCTAGTCATTCACATACATACATACGACAATCTTCTATGACGACAACACATATTGTCTTATATGTATATAAGAGACTTAACATTAAAGTGAAAAAAGCACTTAAAATGCGTTAAGATTTAAGATAACCCACCCAGAAAAGTACAACGTACAAAGAACAGACAAATCATTTGGTATCTTAACAACACTTTCAAGCAGCATCCAAAAAAAATGCACTTGATGCAAATAAGCTCTTAAATAAAGGCTAAAATTTCAAAAAAGCAACAGAAACTGCAATACTCTTTAACTACTACAAACTAACAAATTTATGGTTTCAAGCAATAATGATAAAGAAAAGTACCCCAAAAAAGAAAAATAAAAAACATTTTTATACATCAACAAATTTCTTGTAACCATACACCAAACCTTTTACTGCTCTAAGTATTATAAAAATTGGTAATTCAATGCTTTTTAACTCTTATCAGTTTCATTTTTTTTTTTGTTTTTGGTCTTCTCCTCTACGTTTGACTCTTAAAATGTTAAGGCCCGTCTAAGACAAATGTTATTACCAAAATGTGTTCATATTCCAGTACAGGTAGAGCAAAGACAAAATAGCCAATATAAAAGCCTCTTCAACTTCAACTGTAGTCAACTTAAACATGTTGAAAACAAGCAGCAATTGCTATATTCTACAGGTTGACATTTATTTAGATTTATAGTTTAACTATTTTACAAGATGTTTTCAAATACACAAACAACAACAAAAGCAACATTAACGCAGTGTATAGCAACAAAAAAATTAAAAAAAATAAAAAAAAATGAGGAGAAATAAAACTGAATCCCAGGCAGCAAAATGAGAGAAAAACTGTAATAGAAAAGCGTACAAAATATGCTAAAGCCAATAAAAATAAATAACAATAACAAGAAACAAGTAAGAACGAATAAGCGGTCAAGACCAACCATCTGATACCCTACACCACAGTTTATGAAGAAAAAATTTCGAGAAGTACCCTATTTGGGACCCACAGGCAATAATGAACCCTGCAAAACAAACTTATGTTATGGTATATAAGAATTCTTTGTGCCAAAAGTTTTCTAAATATTAACATCAATATAATTTTTATTCATCTTAAAGCGATTTTGGAGGGGAGACTTATAAGGGTGCTATGCTCAATTCCGGACCTACCAGTTCAATTTTGGTGTGACATATTAGCTATTAGAAAATTTATCGTCGTCAATTGCTATGTCAATACCAACATTTATAAGAATGGGTTGGCATTAAAAGCAATTTTCGGGAGTAGTACTTGTATGGGAGCTACGGCCAAATATGGACCTATTGCAGTAAAATTTGGTTAGATGATTTAGATTACAATAAAATAAGTTTAGATCAAATTTAATCTAAATACCAACATTATAAGATGTTTTATGTGCCCAAAAACTCAATTCCGGAAAGAAGCCTCTTTGGGGCTATGTGCAATTAAGGAACGATTCTCACCATTGCCAACAGGCTTGGTGCTTGTGACAATTTAAAAACACAAAACTGCGACCTGTACTTTGTGCACAAGGGGTACATAGCCAGCCAGCCGGACGGACTTCGATAGATCAATTCAACAAGTGATCGGTATAGCAAAGAAGGTTGGTCTAGAACCAATATTTTAAGGTCTTACAAACATTAGTACAAACGCATAATACCCTCTCCACCAATATGGTGTGAGTATAAAAATAACTTCTGCTTAATAAAAAGACAATAACCAGTACCAGGTATGATGACAGGCAGTGTTAGTAGTTTACACTCGAGAAAATATTTAAATGTTAATGAAATTTTCAATGTTTTTACATGGACATGTGTATGAATATTTTATAAATACCCAGCTGGAAAACTCAGAAAATCTTCTTACCTCAGGCTTTTTTGATTCAATTACCATTTTGATCTAACTGCTAAAGAATGCCTCATAGAAGGCATCGGCTCTTCGTGTAAAACATAAGATACACATTCCATATTCTTTTGTATGAGAAAGGAGAAGAGGAGGAATACGATTTTTTGTTTGCCAAAGCAAAAGCCAAAGTATTCAGACCCCGTTATGAAATCACCGTTCTCTCGAAACCTTAGAAGCCATTAATTTTAATGACTTTCAGAATCTCTGGCGAAGTATTACCCCGCAATGACGTGTGTAAAAAGATACGAGTAAGGAATGAAGCGAGCAGGCCTTGCACATCCAAAAGAAGGTGTACATAGGCCCTGTAGAAGGTTTCCGTACTGTTTCTTTTTCCCGCTGGGTATATATGAAAATATTGTGAAATATGCTTATTCTCGACAGATTATGCCATTTTATGGGTGAAAAGAACACATTTTTGCAAAGAATATAAGCGTTTCGTAATATATAATATTTGGTTAAATTTTGTTTTTTAATATATAAAATTTTTGGTCAAATAGGTTTTATTATGTAAATATTCCATTTTAAATGGAAAAAATTATATTTTTGATGAAAAAATTTTTTTTTTATAAAATCTTAAATATGCAATTATTGAACAACTACGTACATATTGCTCATTTGAGGCAATGTCGTCATAAATCAAAAATATACATTTCAAAATAAACGTGTTTAAAGTTTTTTATTTGCCCGCTCCACTAAGAAAAATTAACGATACATTCTCTTCAATCGGGGAAAATATAAAAGATATAAAAATGAATTTTAAACGCAACATAAAGAATTTTTTATACCTGAAAACACAATATTTTTACTATTTAAAAAAAATTAATTTTGTATTCCAAAATATAAACTTTTCATTCAAAAATGAATATCTTTGATTTAAAAATTAATTTTTTTGATTTCATAATTTATATTCTAAGTTTGAAAATTTATAGTTTTGATTCAAAAGTTAATAATGTTAATATTTATGTATATATTTTTTGGAAGATTTTTTTAATAAGAATGTTGTTTTTAATAAAAAAAATTTTTTTGTTACAAAATATGCTATTGACAAGAAAAATGTTTATTTTGAAGAAAAGGCAATTATTGATTAAGAAAAATAAATAATTATATTTCGTGTAAAACCAAAAATGTTGAAAATGGGTATTTTTAATAAAAAAAAAACTGATAATTTGAATAAAAAGTGTAATATTTTTAATGAAAATTTTTATATATAAAATAAAAAATTTATTTATTTTAATAAAAAAAATTTGTATTTTTTGATGGAAAATATAAAAATACAATTTTTTAATTAAAAAAAAGAAATTTTTTGATAAAATGCTATTTTTAATAAAAAATAATTTGTATTGAATTGTAAAATTTTCCTGTGTGTGCTTTTTTGATTGAAATTTCAATTTATAAAGCTTTCTTGCAATAGTCGCATGCCTTCAACATTTGACATACTTTTCGCTTAAGTCAACCTTTACAGTATAATGAAATAAAATTGTTTAAAAGGAAATAATTCCCACATTCTAAAAATTTGTATGCTTATGTGCTTTTTTCACAAAACAAAATTTATATGAAAAACACTCAAAAAACTTGTGTTGTGGAAACAGCACATTAATATAAAACTTATATATAAATTTGATGAAACAATCAATTTTTTTTTTTTTTATAAAAAAAATTTACTTTTTTTGTTAAAAAACGTTTGGTAAAAATTTTGTATTTTTGATAAAAACATACTTTTTAATACAAAATTATATATTAGATAAAATTTTGTAAAAAAAAGGAAACTTATGTAAAAATAAGCTGCTTTTAAGAGAAACAGCTTCTATTTAAAAAAGCTTTTTATGCATTAAAAATAGCTTTTTATGCGTAAAAAAAGCTTTTTATTCATAAAAAAAAGCTTTTAATTCAAAAACCCCCTTGTATGCAAATACAAATTTTGTTTTTTAATTAAAAAAAAAAAATAAAACAAAAGAGCTTTTAATGGAAAAAAGCTTTTTAATGAAAAAAAATCTTAATGGAAAATTCTTTTTATAAAAAAAGAATATTTTTATACAAAAAGAGATTTTTTATAAAATCTTTTAAGAAAAAAAAAAAAAAAAAAAAATGTAATTTGGCTCTTATCCGACCTTTAAAATTTTTTAATTAATCCTTTTTTTTAAGCTTGAGGTCTTTTTCTTTTTTTTTAAAAAAATATTAAATTCTATTGAATCCAATATTTTGGCACTCCGTTGTGTGCCTTCTTCAGGGAGTTTTTCTTGAATATTTGACAAAAATTAACAATTATTAATAAATTTAAAAAAATGTCATATATTCAATTAAATACAAAAAGGTTTTCCAATTTTAACCTAATCTATTACAGTTTAAATAAATTTTTAATTCCGAAATATTGGATTCAATAAAATTTAAAATTTTTTATAAAAAAAAGAAAAAGACCTCAAGCTTAAAAATAGGATTAATTATAAAAAAAAAAATGATTAAAGCAAAAGTTTTTTAAAATAAAAAGCGATTTTTGTTTTAATTTTTTTATTTTTAATTTAAAAAAAGCTTTTATAGCAAGATTTAGGTTAAGCCAAATTTGTTTTCAGAAGAACTTTGCAGAGGATTTCAGCTAAAAACATAAACCAAACTTTAATATTATCTTTTATTTTCCTTCTAGTGTATTCCTTTACATTTTTACTATTTTCACTCTATGGGCTTGTATTTTTTAATAAGATTTTCTATGTGTTTGTATAATGAGTATTATTTTGCGTTAGCTTTGACTGCCACCTTTTTTCATATTATTTTATTATTTTCGCGTCAACATATTTGCCACTTTTGGTGCAAATTTTTCTTGTTTTCTACTTTTTTGCATGAACGACTACTTTTTTCATATTTTTTAGCTTGTTGTTGTTTGTTTAGCCAACATACACAGGTGCTTTAAAGCTGGCAGGAGAGAAAATAAAGCGTACAAGAATAAAGCAAAAAAAAAAAAAAAAGTAATTCCCTCTCCTTAAAAGGTTTTCCAAACAACAAACTACTGTAGCAGCAGATCCTGTTTCCAAAGCATTCATACAAATATACTTGCATTCAGTAGATAGATGTTAATGGTGGTGAACTGTTTGTTTTGTATCTAGATATTGCCATATTTAAATTTAATTCTTAAAGCGTGATATTAGATGTCAAGTAATGATAATAACAACTATTAAACGTACGCAACAACAAACATATTTGCCTTACATTATTTTAAATAACAAGCGAAAAATGAAATAAAACTACGAGGTAACATTTTTTTAAATGCATTTACAAGAAGTTTAACTTGAAAAAAATATATGTATATAATTTTGTTGATGTTATTTTACCTTAAAGTTGTAAAGTTTTAGTATCAACTTTATATGTCTAATATTAAATTGCGTGGCCATTTAAAACAGCTGCTAAGGGAATCGAAAAAAAAAACCTTTTTAGTAACAAATTTTTGTTTCATGTAACAAAATTTGTCTAAGATATTCTAAGGTTTATGGCCTTTTCTTTTAATTTTTAAAATTTGTTTGCTATGTAGTTGTGGCTTTTTATGCTTAATACTAAGCGTAGGCTTAAATTATGCCTTAAAAATCTTAAATCTTGTAAAATATGTTGCATATTTTTCACTTTTTTTTTACAAAAAATTTTAAAGATTGTTGCTATTTTTCTGTGTGTGTGTTTTAAGTGTAATAATTTGCTGTAGAGAATGTTTTTTGTTAAGTTTTTTATTTCGTGAAAAAAAATTTGCATGTCATCAACAAAGAAAAGAGAAACATGTTTAAATTGCCTGTTTCTTTTAAAGTTTTTCTTTGGAAAAAATCTGGCCATAAACATGCGTAGGCTTTAATAACATGACAAAAGACAAATTTCCTGATTTAATTTTCTTCAAGCCATGTTGAAAAGTAAATGAAAAACTAATAGATGGCAAAGGAATAGAAGCAAGTTTTGTAGCTAACAGGAAATTATTAATATTTATCGATGGATAAAATAAAAACGACATGCTCATAATTCATACTTTTTTGTAAAAAATATTAATGCAAGTGTTTTTATTTCAAAAAGGTTATAAGAGAAAACTTTCGGATAGCCACATTAACCTAAATGATTGTAATTGGTTTTCAAGGCACAATTGATATTTTCCACAAAATAATCATTTTATGCAATAAAAAATATAATTAAAGCAATAAATATACATTTATCATAAATTCTATTAGGGCGGTAATGGGCAATACAAATATTTTGATATTTGCGATTGTTTGAGTAATACAGCAGACAATTTGCGAATTATAGGCCTATTCGGAAATGAATCACTGCGCTGATCGCACCGCGTTTGAAAAAACATTATCTGGCATCACTGCAAATGCCAGCTACTGCAATCACAGCTGCCAGATTTGACGATTTATCGCAATTTCGACGGTTTTTAGGTACAAAAATGATCTATTGACGATAGGACGGTTTTTTATTTGACACATTTTGTTCAAATTAACAAATGTTTTAAATACAATTTCACATTTTATTTTAGCTTCTTAGATAATATGATTTATGTGCATTATTTGATTGGCAGTAATTTTCATGTCTAAGCTGTTCATCATATAAAAACGATTGTTTTTAGCACCATGCATATTTTTAAGAGTTCTATTTGATCAGTTAGTACTAAGGATCAGGGACCGAAAATAACAGTTATTTTGAAATTTTAAAACAAATAAAGCATATGGAAGTAAATGCTGGCAAACTGATTCAAGTATACCATATTGATCCTTATGAACTTTTCTATGATAAAATATTATGATTTTTAAAGTTTTGTTTTATATTTTTTCGATCAAAATTACAGTTATTTTGTTATTTATATTTTTTTGAACAAAAATAACAGTTATATTTTGATTTTGATTTTTTTGAACAATAATAAGTTATTTTTTTATTTTTATTTATTTGAACAAAAATAAGAATTATTTTTTGATTTTTATTTTTTTGAACAAAAATAACAATTATTTTTTGATTTTGATTTTTTCGAGCAAAAATAAAAGTTATTCTCTAACGAAATGTGAGTTGCCTTAAAATATTTATTTAAATGTGTGATCATCAATGGGATTTCTTTGGAGTTTACCAGATCTAAGTTCTTAAGCAGGATTTGCGACTTGAAAAATAGGTGTTTGATATTTCATGGTTTATGTTAATTTCCTTACTTTTCTTATGAATGCCAATACTTTGGAAAATTTTTTTGGTTGTGTTACTTCAATAATAAGTTTCTAAACGAATATTTTTATTTGATTTCAAAAACAGGCAGAATATGTATATTAAAATTTTCTTTTCAAAGAAAACTAAAAATAACAATTAATTTTAAAACTTATTAAAAGTTAGCGGTGTTTTACAATGACGATTTTTGTGAAAATTTAGCTTTCTAAATTTGACGATTTTCGACCAATTTTATCTCGCAGCTATGACTGCAATCATAATATGAAGCAGAAGATGCGTAAATAAATCTTAAATACGCATCACAAAGCTAGCTGATGCGTGTTGTGTTCTAAAATATAACCAAACTGCGCAGAAAACAAGCACCGGCATCACCTGGTTTGCATGATGCTTTTTCGAACAGACCCTATTTTTTTCAGAGATAAAATAACTGCAGCAGCACTGCGCAAAAATGTTGATTTTTTTAACATGTTAACATTTCTTGTTTAAGTTGCGTATAATTTTAATTACTTTAAATTTTTTTTTTACCAAATTTTGTCTTTTATATATAATTAGAACGACAATTTCGAACACATTTCGATTCTTTTACATTTAATGGCAAAAGTAATTATGTAATGGCAACATTGTTACAAAAACTGAAAAAATTTATTTTTTTCCCCCTTGTAAGTGCACCTTCAAGCTTAAGGGCGCATGAGCCGATATGTCATCAGCCTAACATTTTGCGAAACTGAGTTTTCGATTGGAAAAACATTTGTAAGGGGAGTTACGGTACAATTTCGTAAATATGAAAAATAAGGTGCACCCTAATACATATATTATACTCTGGATTTATTATCTTAAAATTCTCTTACTGTAATTTTTAGTCGCACAACATCATTAATTGTCAGTGTTATATATTTTAAGACGTACTAAAATATTTTTGTAAAATTATATTTTAAAAAGATTAATAAATACCTGTATAAAGGCCACCGTTCAATTATGGACCGATCCTTACGAATATTGCTGTTATGAAATGAATTTGCTTTAAAATTAATTACAATCTGTGCATTCCGCCAATATTTTATATAAATTTTTGTAATAGAAATAAGGATAAAAAGTACTAAAAATTAGTATAAAGTTAATTTATTTGACATCATAAATACTAAAATCTATCATAAATCAAAAATTTTAATTTATTACGTAAAATGACAGTTAAAACAACGATATTAAATCATTTAGAATTGTGAAAGTCATACAAAATTTTCTAGTCGTTTTCTATGGCAAAACTAATTTGACGCTGTAGTGTTTTAAGAAACAGGAAAAGAATATTTAAGAGTGAATATGTAGAGAAGTAGCGCAAATAAACCTTTGCTCTAACCACCCGCACCGAAAAATTAGATATGTGGCCACCACTGTTTTAAACCAAATTTTTACAAGTACAATTATTTCAAATTGAAACTTTTTCATTAATAAAAGACTTTTAAGCATTTTCTAAAATTAACATAAATTTCAATAAAAAATTCCTAAAATATCTAATATAAAAAATTTTAAAAAGTTTCGATAAAATACCAGTTTTATTCAAATTCAAATCTTTGTTGCGGATATATGTATATGTTATGTAAATTACAACTGTTCCCAGGAGCGAAGCAAAATCATGTTATCATAAATTTATAATCATTTTTAAAAAGATTATAAATAAACTAAAATCTAGAATTGCAGGTCATAAATCAAATAAAAAATTTTAGGATATTTCGTCACAAAAAACAGCATTAACAACCCACTGTGCTAGTTTAAATCACTATCCGGACTTTGAGAATGTATTAGTTTTAAATACAGAAAAAATTATAAGCGCCGTTATATATCTAGAAATGATGCAAATTATTAAGGTACCAGAATTGTTAAGGATTAATTTTAAATCGGATACGGAAAATGCAGCACAAAATTATAGACATTTAGTTTATAAAAACAAAACAGGAAATTGAAAATTTTTTAGATTGTAATATATTATTTGTATAAAATTTATTTAATTGTAAATTATTTTTTCTACTGTAAATTATTGTTGACAGTTGTTATTATTCTTTTCATTATTTAAAAAAAAAGTTAGTTTAATTGTTTAATTTTTTCCCTGATGATGATACACATTGCTGTATCGAAATATAGGAATTATAAAATAAATGTAATAACATTTTTTATATAAAAAGAAAAAACTTAAGTTTAATAAATTATACAACATTTTTATGAAGTTTTTTTTTTAAATAGTAATACTAAGATAGTTTAAATTTAACATTTCTTCTTACTTTTTATCTAAACTAACATATGTCTTATAGAAAATTCCCTTTGCAATCGTAATTCTTTCATAACTTTTCTTTCAAGGCTTCAAAAAAATATCCACAAAAACTTTTCTTAGAAAACAGAATCTAACAAATCAAGAGCAGTTTTTGTCTTAAAAACGCCTTTAGAGTCTTATAAAGCGGGGTCAATATGAAATTTGTAACGCCTGCATAAAAACCCCAATAAAACGACAGCAGAAGTGCTGTAATTGTAGCAGAAAATAATTTATAAAATTTAACGCACTAAAACAAAATACATGTAAACCAACCATGTTTAACTCTGTGAGATACAAATGGTTCTCTTAGATACAAATATGTGTATTAATGTTTAACAACATGTTGAAAATGATGGTATTGTATAGAATGATGCACATTTCTTTTAAGGGGGGAAAGAGAACACAGCAAAACATGTGTTTTTTTTTATGAGAGACCAGAAAAAACGCACAAAACAAAGAAAACTAGATACGAATTTACAGCCCTCGTAAATTTTGAAAAAGAGGATGAGAAAAAAAATTTTTTTTTGTTTTAAGTTTGCTTAAATAACAAAAGAACAATAGTGTTTTGTATTTTTCGCATGAAATTTAGAGAAGATTGTTATTTTTTGGGTCTTTAAGAGACTAGAAAGAAATGGAATTGAAATCCTTTAAGAAAATTTAAGATATTAAGGATTTGAAAAGATTTAAATACAACAGGAAGGAGGTTGCCAAGAACAATATTTCCAAAATTTTTATTATTTAATTTAATACAAGTTGTTTTGTCCTGGCGCAGCCCGGGTTTTCCAAATAAAATTAAAATTCTGGCGAATTTTGTTAATAACTTGATCTCAGCGCTGCCTACCGGGTCAAAACTTCATCAGGAAACTTATTTTTGTTCAACAAGTATATTATGTGAATTTCAGCCAAATCGTACCATAAATTAAGAAAGAACTGAAGAGAAACCTGGTTCCAGACAACTAATTTATTGTCGGAGTTTGATGTCAATCGGTTCTGGAGTTTAAATAACACGTACGCAGAACAAACATTTTTATATAATATAGCACCCCGCAAACTATCAGTAATATACTGTAAAGGTTCATAAAGATCGATTCAGAGGATACGGATATTAGCTATCTCTTTGTGTGGTTGATGACACTCCTTATTTTCATGATAACCAAGATATTCCTACCAAACTTAAGCTCTTGTCGTTGTACAGATATAAAAAATCTATTATGTATCTGTATAAGAGGTGCCGCGCCCACTTAAAATTTCAAAAATATATATAGCCTATAGAACCTTCTTGACCATTAGTAACATACTGTAAAAGTTTCATAAATATCGGTTCAGCGGTTACGGATATTACATCCTACAAACAAATTTTACCTCTTTTTAATATTAGTGTAGATACAGAGAGATCCCCATATTCATAAAAAATATTTTTGATTAGTAAAAGGTTTATTAAACAAATTTTCATAGAAAACCTAAAAAATATTTTCTGAATATGGGGGATAGATAATTTCGGCCGTACTTATAAAACCTAATTAACATTTCAAACTTATTTTAAAATATAATTTTTATACCAATTTGTCTTAAAATATATTTCAAATCGTATTTAGATTTTTAATCTTAAATAAGGCGTCACATAACCATAACCATGCAAAACAGCTGTTTGAACCAACCTTATGACTTGCCATAACGCCATAAAAATAGTATCCAAATAAATTTTGTATTCTTTGGCTATGGTTATGGTTATGATTACGGCATTATGCTATAGCACGTCTAATTGTAGCTTGAATACGGCAGTCATTCTTTTTTTGGTGGAAGATTCCATTGCAACTCTGATGAGCCTGATTAATTTATTTGGCCAAAAATCTTTGTCATATACATAAGTAATTTATTATTCTACAGGTATTAACAATTAAAACTTATTAAAGAAGTCATCTGCTGCTTTACACATTAATTCATAAATATAATTTTGCCCACCACTATCTTACAATCTTTTATTTAATATCTCTTAACGATGTTGCAGATTTTTAGGGCTAATTTGTCCGTAAAACAGATCGCCCTTAAATTGTTGCTTAAGGTACATTCAAGGCGAATTCAAAAATCAGGTGGTGGAACAGTATGAAAAAAAAACAACTTTGTATTTTTATTGTGTTTTCAGTTGGAAGATACGTCAACAAACATAAGTAAATTTTGACTTATCTCTCTATAAGTACACTCATAAAATTATAACAGTAACGGATTGTAGGTTATTAAATTCGTTTTCCGTACTGTTAAAAATGAAAATATAGTAACGAGTATTTTAAGAATCAATTTATTTTTTACCATTTATGTTTGTTATTCAAAAAACAAACTACCA
Organism: Pollenia amentaria; assembly: GCA_943735925.1. NCBI lineage: Eukaryota > Metazoa > Arthropoda > Insecta > Diptera > Polleniidae > Pollenia > Pollenia amentaria. The sequence continues at coordinate 175,106,955 of OX031007.1, read as the reverse complement.
AAAAATACTATTTTTCCGTACTAATATTGTTATGTATTTTGATTTTTTGTCAGTTAAATTATATTTTTTTAAAGCAATAACTGTTCAATTTTACGGAATATACTGCGAAATAAAAAAAATATAAAAAATTTATTTAAAATTCATTTATTTTAAATTAAATGTGAATGATCCGGTTTTTTAAATAAATTTTTAGTTGTTTTAAATGAATTTTCTGTGGGATTTACCTACGTAATGCTTTGAGTGTAAGAAACAAAAAGTGGCTCAGCTGTTCTTTCAACTCCACCTGAAAAGTTAATTCGACATGTATGCAATCTGTCTCTTGCATAAAACAGAGCTAATTCGATGTTTTAAAATGTAAACGAAATATCTGTACGATCCATTACTGCTCAGTAGAAAACCATATTCCGTTTGTTGTTATCAGGACTGTGGAGACGTCAAAAAATAGTTGTAACTTCGACTCCCACTCCAACCGCTGAAATTTTTTAATTCCGACTCCGACTCCTACTCTAACCTTGATGCTAAATGTATATGAAACTGGTCCTTATTTGACTTTAAACTCTTTTAATGCAGTACCTTTCAAATGGATAAATATAGAAAGAAAATTATTCTATAAAAATTTCGAATCGATAATTTAAATATTGCATCGCCAATTTCAAAGAATTTTTATTTTGGAAAATTTTAGAACATTTTTTTAAATTTTTTATGCCGAAGAGTCGGAGTCGCGTGGTTTTGTGGGTCAGGGATGTTAAATGTGGTTTTAACTTTTGTACCAACTTCCAAAAAAAATTTACTTTTTGAAATTTGTCGATCTTAACCAATACTTTGTTTGTATGAGACTTGGTAATGTTGGCACATGTAGTCTTTTTCTTTTCCTAGTTTTTATTATATTTTGGAATCAAAAAACTCTTTCCACATTTGCAGACGAGTGTGGAATGGATAAAATTCCAGTAACTACTATAGAAATGTCAGGAAACATATGGACACTCAGCTCATTTTGTAAATTAGCTACTGCCGACCAAAACCTACAATTGTTTTCAGTTTTTAACGACTGCATTTGCTCGACATCAGCCAAAATTTGCAATTTCATTCGGCCACATGTTTACTAGAAAAAGTACAATACAACTTGTTTTACCTGAAATAAAATTTTTAGGAGTAAATTTATGGAACCACATTAAAACTTCGTTATTAAAGTTGACTTTGGTTCTCAAAACTTCCCAAAATGTTATATAAAATTATTTTGCATTTAATTTCTTTAACAATATTAATATTTATATTATTTGTAGAAAAATATTAAGCCACTTCTGTTCCGCAATAAATAATTGTGGGTACCATAAGTCCCCTTTTACAATGTGGTCAGTGAAAGGCAGACAGACGAAGCTTGTAGGCGAGAGAGGCAAAAAGTAAAGTGTGATACACATACAGCGTCGCCCCCTACCAACAAACTTCGTCTGTCTGCCTTTCACTTGCCACATTGTAAAAGGGGACTAAGCGCTCTATACACCACAATACTAGTCGTATATTTAAGCGGCCATTACATTAACGATTTATTGTACAACATAAATGCAATGAAAAGGACTCAATTATTTAATTGTTATAAAAAAAAAATTCAAAAAGGGTGACCTATTACAAATTTTTAAATTGTACCAAATGAGTTACGGTAGTACCACGGTACTTTAGAAGGTCAAAATGTACAAAAAAAAGTATACCATCTTTAACATCCCTGTTCTGGGTACTTCGACTCCGACTCCGGTACAAAAACCTCAACTTCGACTCCACAGCCCTGTCTGTTATAGCCTGGACAGAAATCTAATAAACTACTTATTAAAATTTTTCACTCTAATTTTTATAGAATGTAGAAATGTATTTGAAGTTTTTGAAAGAATGAGAGATAAAAATAAAAATTTTAAATCTTTAACAAATAAGTCACGATATTACCACGGTACAAAAAAACTCTAAAATATGCCCAAAAAAGTAGACGTTGTACAAGCAAAATTTAGGAATTCAGTAAATGCTCTTGACTAGCCTGAAAACCTGTGTGATCCAAGAAGAATTAATGCTTTATTTGATAGAGTGCGATCCTTAGGAGACATAGTTGTTCCTACAGACTCCATTCCATTCAGAAAAATTCACTTTTTAGTGCGCTTTACACGCTGGTGGCGGCATCGTACCTTATTTCTTAAAAAAGTGGGCATTCAGAATTCACTGCGTCAAGAACATCCGCGGTTCCCAGTTGCCCAAAGCCATTTTCCAATGCCTATTAATCTGGCAAATAAAAAAAATTTATGATTTAAATTTATTTTTTGTGTTAATTTTAATAATTTCAAATTCTATAGGTCTTGAAAAAAACACCCTTTACAAAGGGAAAGTAAGAAAGATAGAATATTTTCTAAAAAATGTCGATTTAGTGTTTTTTGGGATATGTATGAAAATGTTTTACACATTTCATTAATTAAAACAAAGAAAGAAAAAAAAATAATAATAATAATAAAACAACTGACCTTCATTTCATAATAGGACCAACAACAAGTATTAAAGAGGAATTTAAAGAAAATACCCTAAATACTTTATTTAAAAAACTCTTGCTACCTACAGACTTAATCATACGTTATAGACGTTACTATTTAATTTTTAAGCCAGTTTTTCACGCTTTAATGCACCTACACACATAGACACATTTCGTTACAGAACAAAAAAAAAATTGTAACAAAATATTTATTTTAGTTTAGTTTAAATACAATATTGGTAACAAACTATTGTTTAACACAAGGATAATCTCTTCAAGCGTACATTGAAATACTACATACTTTTATATACATACATAGGATACACATTTTATGACTTACATTGAAGGACATCTTTATGCCCCTTTACACTCAAACACAAAGAACTCAAAAAATAAAAATATTTTACAGCTGCTTTTTACTTATACAGACAAACAGGGACACACACAAACAGTACAAAAGCAGCATAAAAACCCAGTACAATCTTTCTTTTCGTTTCTTTGTTGTTGTGTTTTTTTCTTCTTCTTTAATAACAGAAAAATAATTTACAAAATGCTTAAGGGGGGTAGGTGTAGTGAATAGGTACATACATATTAAAATCTATATATATGCGTTCTTATACTCTCGTATTCTTGAAAATGATCTTGAAATTTTGTTGATTGCTTAAGATGATGATGATTTTTTGTCTTGGTTCTTGTAATTGTTTAAATGTATATGCTTATGTAGTTGTTGATATATGTATATATATATATATATGTGTATGAATTTGAAAGGATATTATAAGTTTATGAGCAGAAACAATTTTTAAAAAGCAATAGTTATAATGTTGCTATTTGGATTTTATTTCTTTTTTTTTAAATCATTAAATTTTTTTGGTGTCTTACTAAAAAACAGCTGCTGTCCGGCTTGTTTAATATGAATATCTCATTTATACTAAATTATCTGTTAGCTTCTTTTACAGTCTCATTATGTTTTAAAATAAGGCAAAACCTCTAGGGTTGGAAATTAATATGTGAGGTGTTGTAAAGAAGATCATTAAGAGATTTATTATTTAGGTTTGTGAGTTTGGCAAATGAATAACGATATACAAATGAAATTTCGCATGAAAAGAAATTGCATGAGAAAATTTTGACGAAAAATTAAGGAAAAATATGCGGGTCTATAAGGGCCGAATTATTTGTGGCTTAAAGGGTTTTTAAAATTAAGTTTGATTTGAATTTTCAAAAAAAAAAAAAAAAAAAAAAAATAAAATTTAAAAACTTGTAAATATTTAAAACACAAAAGACATTTTAGAGATAAGCAAAAAGATTCTTAACATAATTTTGCTCTAAGATTTAAGACAACCTAATAATAAATATCTATGGTATGGTTAATGTTCATTCAACTAAAATAATAAATTCAAAGTATCTCTAGAGATTCTTATATCGGGATTTTTAATTAAAACAAGTAATAGTGCTATACTCGTCTGTGCCGTATCTTTTATACCCTCTACCGACAGTTAGAATATTTCAGGAGTGGGCTTTATATGGGACCAATCGATTGATATCAACCGATCAACTGATATTCACAAATTTTGACAATGTGATTTCTAGTCTTTTAAAACTATGACTGACCTAATTTAATGTGATTTCCAGTCTTTTAAAACAATGACTGACCTAATTTTACCACAAAAGTATTATTTGCTTACGCCAAAATTTATTGCAATAGCATTATTCTTAACGGTTTTAGGCGAACTAAAATGTTTTCCGAGAGTGGCCTTTATATGGACCGAAGATAAATTATAGACCGATCTTCACGAAAGTTGACCGTGTTATTTTTGTCTTATAAAACTATGACTGACCAAATTTTTATATTATTACAATAGTATTATTCTTTACGGTATCATGCGAACTAAAACGTTTTCCGAGAGTGGGTTTTATTTTGGCCATGTGGTTAATTATGGAGCGATCTTTATGATCTTTATCGTATGAATTTTAGTCATATAAAACGAATTTGTGCAAAATCTCAAATCAATATGGGCATTCCGCCACTATTTATGATAGTTTTTATTACAAAATTATAAATTTTTTAGGGCGGTTGTTCCACATTTTGATTCTTAACTATAAACATACTTAATTGATTTTATTGGATTTCAATCCCAAACTGATTAGAATAACTAGAAACAATTTGAGACAGATTTCTTGACACATGTTTTCAAATATAAAGAAACAAACTTAATATTTATTATGAAAATTTATATAAATAGTATAATGCAACTCACTGTTTTATTGTTAGTATTTTGTTTAAGCAAATAAGACTTTTTTAGTGTATGTAATTCTCATTCCCTCTGTAGCCTTGATTGCAGATAGCTTTGGCTCTTCTAAAATTATTTAGGAGAACGTTTTATGATGATTAGGCCAATGCAACCAGTGAAATGCGCATAGGAACAGCTTATCATCCAACAATACATTTCTCCATTTTTATCAATTATAAAAATAGTGAATTACGCATAACAAAGAAAATATTTTAATGAAAAATTATATATATTCCCAAAAACAACTTTTTTGATTATTAAATTAATATCTAGTACTGGCTGTCAAGCCCATCGGCGTTTATTTTATTAATTGTCATTGCTTATTGTTATTAACAACTTGATCTAAAATATTGACAATATTTTTTGTGATTTTATTACATTAAGTAATTTCTTATGGAAATAAATTTATAATTAAAAAAAATTTTTTTTTTTTTTGTACAAAAAGAAAAGTTTTTGATTTCTATTTTTTTTATGTACAAAAACATATTGAACTTTCAAAATAAATATCTTATTATTTTCTTTTCTAATGCAAAAAAAAAAAAAAAATAATTTTCTACGTAAGAATTTTTTAAATTTTTATGAAAATTTTTTAATCCAAATTTTGGTATTTTCATCATTAACTTCATTGAATTTAATTTTCATTAAATTATTTTTATAAAGAAAGGAATTTTACAACATGAAATGAAAGAAAATTTATTGATAATTTTTCATTCTTGACTGACCTGGGAATTGAACCCAGGTTTTCACGGACAGGTTGCCCAGACTTGTTTCGATTGTAACCACACAATCTCTTCAGTGGGGTTTGTCATTAAGCTCTCACCGCCATCGACGACGGATGACGTCATTAGTCAAACATCAATCTTTAAAGCAAATGGTATTTTACCTTGGTAGATCGAAATTTGCTTTGAATGAATAATTACCTATTTTAATTGATCTACGTGTTCTTCCTTTTTTTATTTTAAGTTTTTGTTTCTTAATTTCTGATGCCTTGTGTCAATGCATGAAAAATTAGCCCAATATTTAAGAGTGCGCTTTGTCAAGATCAGCCGCAGTGCCCAAATGCCAGAAATTATTTTTTAGTGTTAAGGATATGTCTTGATCTGGGGAATACAAAATCATTGATTAATTTTTGTATAGTTATTTTTGACAATTTTTAGTTATTTTCGATACATATTAAATGGTACGGAGACGATCAGGTAGCACCATGGTACCAACAAAGCTTGAAATGTACCAAAAAAGTCGAATTGAACCATGCACAGTTCCCATTCCTGATTTTTAATAAAAAAAAATAATCGTTTTCTGAACATTTGGATCACAGGGTAATAATCTGATAATCATGGCAAATTAGTACTTTTTCTAAGTATTAAAGAGGAACTTTTTTAAAAAACATAAAAATCGGAAATAAAAATATTTGAAAATAATAAGCATTCAAAAATTATTTTTTTTATGCTTAAAATAAAAAGAAAATATATAACAACAAAGTTCTGAGCAAAAAAGAAAAATCTTTGAGGGAAAAGGAATTAGTTTTTTTAAGTTTTAGGTTGAAGTAATATCCGATATTTTCTCATATGCTTAAAATATTGAAATTTAAATTTCTATAAATAAACTAATACACTAAAATCTCTCATTTTTAAATCACAAATAATTTCCTTTTTCTTAAAGCAAAATAAAATTAATATTCTGCTCAAGTTATCTATAAAAAACATCAACCTCAAAACTATTTTTACTTTTAAATAAATAAATCTTTTATTTTTGTAAAAATTTTTTTTCGACGTTAAGACAACATTTCCTTATAGACCAGCAAAAATCAACCCAAAAACCAATCGAAGTCCAAAAAAAAAAAATAAAAAATTCTTTAAAAAAAACAAGTGACAAATTCAAGTCATGTTTACAAAGTAACAGCAGAACACAAAAACAGACAAAAACTAGAAAAAAACGACTAGAAAAATATACAAAGTCATTTTATAAGGGATCTCATCGCTCATTTGAATAAAAGACAAATCAAATCCGAGCGACAATGGCGACGAAGACGTTGAACCTTTTTATATATTTAACAAATATTTTTCTTTTTTGTGTAAGTATGTATTTGAGTTTTTCTTTAAAATCATCAAAATGCTTTTCATGTAGGTTTATTTTAATAGTTTTTATAGTTTTCCGTTTGAAGTTTGGACAAAACGAAATAACAAAAAAAAAAAAAAAAGAATAGAGCACACACTTTACACGAAAAGAATAAAGAATCACAGTAAAATATATCTTGGGGTTTTTTTCTGTTAAATCATGCTGTTTTGAAATATAAATCGAACAAATACACTTATGAAAACTTCACCCTCTTTAAACGTATGAATACCAATAAGAAACATATAATTTTGTTCTATGAGTGCCTGATGTAAAATGCATGTTGTCTGAACATTTTTCTGATGAGTTGTACAGACATTTATTTGATAAAAGATTCTTCAACATTGACTGACTTGATTACTAATTGTTAGAACATGATTTGCTTTTAATATTTAATTTGTAAAACTCGAAAAAAGATCAAATGTTACACTGGTGAAGAAAAAAGAATACAACTTAATTAAATATGTGTTAGAGGAGAGAGGAAATTTAAGAAAAATTATAATTATATGTTAAATTTTAATTAGTTTTTGAAAAAAACTCTGTCTTGAATGTTAACTTTAAAGTTTGTTGTTGTTTTCTTCTTCTTGATAATATAAAACTATTTTCAAGGTTTTAATTTCATCATTTAAACAACTGTTTAAATTGTTCTTGGAATAAAAAATCATGAATGTGTGTATATATATTTTTGGTTTGGATTCTTTATATATTTGATCGATTAACTTGGAAAACTTTCAATTAAAAATAATAAAGTAATTGATAGCATACCTCACATACATATTACCTCGCACTATAAGTTTTTAATGGAACCCTACAAGCCCCACTGTAACTTTGACTCATAAAATGTATCTTTCATTCTATTATACACAGAAAAAAATTTTTTATCAAATAAAAAAAAATGGTTTATAAAGTATTTAAATTTTATTAATTTGATAATTTAATCAATTATTTTTTAGTTGAAAGAAAATTAAAAATATAATTTTGATTTAATTAACATTTTAGTTGTTTTGAAATAAATTTTTAATTAAATAACCAAAAATCATAATAGAATTTTTTCGTTTAAAATAAAATAATTTTAACTTTTAGAATTGTTGTTGGGTATTGTCAATATTTAATTTAATAAATGAACACATTTTTTGAAATGGCAAAGAATTTTGATAATTGTTTTAATTAAAATTAAAAAGACCATTTATTGAAAAAGAAAATTATTCACAATTTTTGCATTTTTAAGTAATCAATATAATCATTTTGCTAATAGGTGCAAAATCAACAACTTGTATGCTTGAAATTATGAATTTGATATGCGTTTTTTGACTAGAGACAATTTTTAATTTTTTCTGTGTATATGTTTGTGTGATTCCGTTGATCATATAAATAGTATAGGGTCTCGTTAAACTGGTTAAACAAATCCCTGTCTTGTGCATATGCTTTCAAATCGCTCCAGTTTTTACCAATTCCAGCAATTTCCTCATATATTTGCTTACCCACGTATAAGCTGGGCGTTTCCTTCTTCTGCTGCTGTTCTTCTCTATGCACATCTTGAAATGTTGTTTCATAACCTTCTAAAACCGTGGTCAATCCATCTCCAGTTCCGTCTGTTTGTTCTGTGACTATGGGCTGTTGATTAGCTTGCTCTTTTATTGGCTATTACCCTTGGCCAGAATATTCGCAGGATCTTGCAAGGACATTGATTTGCAAATACTCGAATATTTTGCATATCGCCAGGGGCAGCGTTTTAAATTCCACAACAGTAAAGGTCGGTGTATTCTATATTAGTGGTAACGAGGAGTCTTCTGTGGAGAATTCAAAAAATATTTTAACCCCGACTACAACCGCTAAAATTTTAGAAGTCCGACTCCAACTCCGACTCCTACACTAACCTTGATTCTAAATGTATATCCTTATTTGACTTAAAACTCTTTTTAATGTCTAAATATAGCAAAAAAAATATTCTGTAAAAATTTCAAATCGATATTTTAATTCAAACACGTGCCGCATTGAGCTTTAATATTGTTATTAACATATCGCACTGGTTCCTCTAAAGGGGGTTAACTCAAAACTTATAAATTTTCAGTAGAGACAAATGCTAGAGAAAATGATGTAAAATTTTTAAAGTGGGTAGATATGACTACTGTACATCGATTTCTTGCATAAAGTGAAAATTAAAAAATGTTGAGTTGACTCTGTTTAGAGGAAGCAGTTCGATATGTTGATTAAAAAAGTTTTGGAGTCGACTCCACAGTTTTGGTGGTAACTATAGTTGGTTTTATGCACTATGAAAGAGAAGCCGAGTTCCAAATAGGTCTTAAAAGACAGAAAGTTAACAAAAATATTGAAGTTTGAAGAAAATAAAAATTGCTCACCTCTTCTATTTTGTTATTGCTTATGTTAAATAATTCCTGGGACGTTGTATTAACTTGTAGGCTTATGCAGTGTTTACTTTAAGGCCTGGCGCACCTTCTTTCGCTATTTTATTCCGCAGATTTAATGCTAGGTCTGAGCATACTATTAGTTCAGATAATATATTTTTATGTTAACACCTTTACATTGCTGAATATTGCGTGTGAAAAATAAGGAGTCCCTGTAAGTTATTCGAAAGAAAGTAAATAAATATTGTTTGTTTAATTTTTCCACAAAAGTTAACGATTTAGCTATTTTAACAAAATTGTTTCGGCGGTCTCTTCGCAATATTATTGTACAATCGCTCCTTCCCAGGAAAAACTTTTTGAATTTTGGTAATAGGTCGTAGTTATTTCATACGTTACCTGGTAAGTAGTTGTCATTACAATTGTCATTATTCTGAAAACCTCAATAAGTACTTGCTAGTAATGACCCCAGTAAGTACTTTTCACTGCTATTATTTTCAGTTATGAATATTTGCTTACTAATAATCAGCTTAATAACTACTTTTTTGTTGTCTTGTTTTCAATACTGCATATTTACGTACTGGTAACTAGCTCCACAACTACTTATTAGGTCTGTTAACTAGCGCCAATTAAATAAAAACTAGTTATTTTTTGGCTTCTAGTAAGTATAATGTAAGTACTTAAAATTCAACTTACTGGTAGTTAAATAATAACTAGATATTTTGTGACTGCTAGTAAGTGTATTGTAACTACTGAATTCTGTGGACAACTCGAACAAAAATAAGTAGTTATTCAGCCGAAAAATAAGTAGTGTTCATATGTCACCAATGTTACTTGCTAACTTACCAGGTAAGTAAAGTTTTTGCTGGGTTCATTTCAACATAGTCATATCTCCAAAAAAAAAAAAAAAACTTGGCAAAATGCGATTAAAGTTTTCAAAATGTACCTTTATATACAGACTTAATAAAATATATTTAGCTATAACTTCGGTTCAGTTTGAGCTATTATACTGATTTTTTTTTACATGTAAAGAAGGTACTAAAGGCGGTTTTACACTATCACATATAAATACATATCTGATCTAATTATTGTTTTAAACTCTTCAAATAAAATAATAAATTATCATGACAGGGTTATGTTTCCCTCAAAATACGTAATACTTGTGTGATAGTTTACAGTACCCATAACGAGCACTTTTGCTTAAGTAACTTAAAATTTTTAATTTTTTGAGATATGACTATATTGCAATAAAAGAGCGGTATATGGTTAAGCGGTATCACGAAGTCTGAATAAGCTGTAGGCCAAAAACAAATGACACCTTTTTTTTTTTGAGGGCCAGCCGATTATCAGAATTTTTGGATACAAAAAATTGGTGGGGAAAATCACCAAACTAAGTACATATAGCGTTTTACTACCGGTTAGTATTACAATCGAATCGATACAGTCCAATCCGTGCGCTTTTTTCACCGTTCCACTGTGTTATTGGAATATGTTAAAGTAATTGAAGACAACTAAATATTTTCTCAATTGTACCGTATTGCATGTCACTATATGAAAAAGTTCCTGGCTGTTTTCCCAGCAGTAACTATTAAAAGGACCACAAGTGGCCTTTTTGAAGCCCTCTATACTCCCTTCTAAAAGATTAGCTTCGTATGATATCCTGCCTTCAGAAGTATGCCTTCCAGAAGGTATACATTTCCTTTCGAGAGACCTTCCATAATATTCAGTACCAACTTTTTTTAGTGACCTTCCTTACTCCCTTCTTTTGGAGGGGAAGGCATTTGTTAATATAGGGAGTGTAAAAGGGCTTGCGTCCAATGACAACCTGTGTAAAAAATAATTAAGTATGGAATACGGCGAGGACGGCTTGTGTATCCTAAATAAGGCCTTATATTAGGCCTCTTTATTCATTCTTCTTACCGCTGGGATATTAAAATTTTTTAATTATTATGGGTTTTAAAGGTATAATATTGAACACTTTGATTTTAAATATGTTTGTACCCCTCAGTACAAGTGGAAAAGGCAACATATTATTTTATACAGCATTTATCGTAGGCCCTATAAAATTTAAATATTCTCGGTCATTATGAAAAGCCAAGTTGTTATCACAATGTCTGTATGTTCGTGTGTTGATTGAAATGTGTTTTTACAAGACCCCAGATATGATCGGGATTAGGTGCGTACATTTTTACATCACATATAGTCCTCAACAGTTTGTTATATGAAATATAGCCAGATCGGTCTACAAATGGCTGAAATATGAACTCTAAAACTTCTTGCTTAGTAACTAATATTATTTTCTGCTGCATATTTTTGGCCTTTCAAGTCAAACGTCTTCAACGATAATTTTTTAAAATTCAATTAAAACAATTTTTATTTTTATTTTATTATAAAGATTTCTTCAAACCAATTTCTTTATATTTTTATCTTTTTCCTCCTTTTTATTAAATTCGTTTAATTTAATACTATTTATTTTAATAACAACTTAATAAACATTGATTACAAGAAGGAGAAAATTTTGCTGCTGATTGTTCTGCCTTCTTTTTGATTTTTTTTTTTTTCTTAAAAAACTCCTTTTGATACCTTAAAAATGCCTGAAAAAAGCATTAATAATAATTTTTATAACTCACTTACAGCTATAGGCTTCTAGTCTTGAAATACCACTTTACCCAGTCATTCCCTACAAAACAACATGCTTGCAACTCCATGAGGAATCATAAGCCAAGTCGAGAGTTGTAATATAAAAATAAACCTGTTGCTTTGCAATTTTAATGAATTGTCATTCTCGTATTTAAAAGGTTTTTATTTAATTTTTATATATTTTTTCTTTTTTTTTTTTGATAAAGGAAACCAAGAAACACCTTTAAAATATTTACAAAGAGCAAACAAAATACCGCTTAAGAAAAATATGATTTCAAGCAAACATTTTTAGTTTTTAATAATAACTAAAAAATGGGGCGCTATGAAAATAAATTTTTTAACAAAACGAATGTACAGTGTATGTTTTTTTTTGCAGACAAAGAAAATATTTGTTTTAATGAAGTAAATACAGCATCATAAGCATTATAACTTTTCAAAAATATACGAAAACATTGTCAACATATTCATCATCTCCTCATCCTCAAACAGTCTCATTCAGACTTTAGGCCAGACTCTGCCTTGTTCTCTTGTTGCCCCATCATTAAAATGTTGTTGCCGATGATGATGAGGAGGACATTGTTTTTGATGATCAATGTTTCATATTTATGTTTTATTGTATTTCTTCTTTTTCATTTTTGCAGAACTTTTTTGTTAAATAAACATTTCGTGTTTTTTTTTTTTGGTTTTGTATCGCTTAAAATGCCTCTTTGGTCTTTAGCTATCTACTTGTCTTGTATGAGTATCTGTGTCATATCAATTTTGTATGTTTTCGTTTTTTTTTTTGTGTGAGAATCTCAGAACTTGAGTTTTATGTTTATTTATGATTTTTATGCAAACAGTATAAATATTATTTTTATGGGTATTTTTTTTATTGTTGTCTGCTTATTTATTTTTGTTGATTTAATGTTTACGAATGTTTACATTAATTGTGAATAAATGAATTAATTTTGAAAATTGTATTGAATATTTTGAAATTCTATTCAAATACAGAGAAGCATGCAAATATAAATTGGTTCTAAAACCTAAAATTTTAGAAGGCTAGGCCTAAAATAGCTAAAGATAAAAAATACTTTCACTATTTAATACTAAAATACATATTATTTGAATTTTAAAACTTTTATTACCAACACATTTATTAATATCTCTATCCAGAAAAAAATTCTTTATCTGCCTAAAAAATTTAATAAACTAATAAAAAAATCTCTAGTTGGCCAAAACTAAAAAAAAATCCCAAAAACATATCACATTCATCCATCTTCACTCTAATAAAATCTAATGCTTTGCCTAAAAATTCGAAATAATAATATATTAAATAATAATAGTTTAACTTTAAAAAATATAGAATTAAATTTTATTGACAGCTCACAGCAAGAACAAAAATAAATAACATCAAACTCTGATCTAAAGTTTACAAACATTCATTAAAAATTTAAGAAAAAACAAATTGGAAAGAAAAGTCGGTAAAGACCGACCCCTTAGTACCCAACACCACCGCATGTTCTAAAAAAAATTTAAATTACACACAATTTGGGGCCCATGAGCAGTAATGGACCCACAAGAACAATATTAAATTATGAAATTAAGATTCAACATCAATAATATAAACATCTATACAAATTTTTTTCACCTTAAAGTCTATACAAATTTTGTTCACCTTAAAGTGGTTTTTGGGGTAAGGCTTGTTTGGTACCTATGAGCAATTCGGGACAAAACAGCACATATAGCTGTTGTAGAAGTAATCGTCGTCAAATTTTATATCAATATCAACATTTATAAGAAAGTTCTAGCATTAAAATCTGTTTTTGGTTGTGCTATTGGTATGGAAGTGGTCAAGCCTGGACCGATTTCGATTTGGTGAGATGATTTAAAAAATTTTTGAGCCAAATTTAATCTCAATATGAAGCAAAATAATAAGATGGTTAATGGTTTTAGTTATTTAGACTATATTCACGAAAGAAGTTTGTATAGGGTCTTGAAAATTAAGGGACCATTTTCAATAGACTTCGTCCTTTTGACAGTTCAAACGTATGTATCAAATTTCATCAAATTAATTCAAAAACTGCGACCTGTACTTTGCGCACAAGTTTTTTTTCTTATGCTAATCCCGCTTAGCTCTACATTTGTCTGCAGCAGACCAGAGTTCTGGCGGGCATCGAACCCGCAACACCTGCGGTGATACATACTAGCCTAGCTGGGCACTCTTACATTAACAGACAATCAGTCAGCTATCCAACCTCACGTACTAACGCACAATGGCTCAGAATCGTTATTCGTCGGTTTTAACTTTTGAACCGATAAACAGATTTTAGAAATTTTTTGATAAACAGAGAAAATTATCAGTAGTTTATTTTATGAATTAAAAAAATTGTTTAAAAAGTATTTAAATTTAATTAATGTGATAATTGAATCAATTATTTTTTTAATTGAAAGAAAATTAAAAATATAATTTTGTGTTAATTAACATTTTAGTTGTTTTTAAATAAATTTTTAATTAAAATATTATTTAAATAACAAAAAATCTTAATTGATTTTTTCGCTTATAATAAAATAATTTAAACTTGTAGAATTGTTGTTGAATCAAGATTGTCTTATTTAGACACTTTGATAATAAAAAAAAGAAAAAAGTTTATTTATTGATTGGTATCAAAAACCAACATCGTCTGGTAGAATAATTAACTATTTTTCAAATCATCCACGGCAAAATTTTTATAGAAAGGGTATTGACAATAAGTGATACATGTTTCCATAGGAATAATAAGGAAAACAATTTTAGAGCATTAATGGAAAATAGTTTTCCAAAACAAATTATATCTGATTTATTATTAAAATATAATAACCATAGAATAAACAATTCCAACAGTAACGCAGAACCGAAAATTTATAAATCGGCAAATTATGTACCAAGATTTTCGGAAAGGTTAGAAAAATCAAGTATTTATGATGCGAAAATATATAAGATTGCACATAAATCTTATAACACAATAGGTAGATTATTCACTAATATGAAGGATAAAATAAATAAGTTGGAAATGTCAAATGTAGTTTATAAAATACCTTGTAAGGGAAATGTTAATGGACAATGCAGTAAAGTGTATGTTATTACAACGAAAAATAAACTTAAAACTAGGATAGCAGGACATAAATCAGATCAAAAATATAGGAATATTTCATCACAAAAAACAGCTTTATCAACCATTTGTTCAAGTCTAAACCATTATCCTGATTTTGAAAATATATCAGTTTTAAACACGGAAGAGAATTATAAGCGTAGATTTATGTTAGAAATGTTGCAAATTATAATGATATCAACAATATCAAGAATTAATTTTAAGTCAGATACTGAAAATGTAGCCAAAAATTATAGACATTTAATTTATAAAAGTAGAAACGGAAATTAAAAATTTATTTAAACTGTAATAGATTAGGTTTAATTTGGAAACCCTTTTTGTATTTAATTGAAAATATGACATTTTGTTGAATTTGTTAATTTTGTTAATTTTATTAAAAATTGTTAATTTTTTGTCAAATATTAAAGAAAAAATCCCTGAAGAAGGCACACAATGGAGTGCCGAAACATCGGATTCAATAAAATTTAATATTTTTTATAAAAAAAAGAAAAAGACCTCAAGCTTAAAATAAAGGATTAATTAGCCAATTTTTAATTTTTTCTGTGTAGAGAATCTTGAATATTTCTCCAGTTATAATCTCATTAAAATTGATTCAGCAGTTGTTGAGAAATTGAAGGTCAAAGTTAAACTTTTTTTTAGCATTTAGTATAAACGGCTTAGCAATACAGCACACCATTTCTTAAAACTACTATCCCACCAGTAAAAAAATAATACTATTTTGTCCTAATTTTATTGCTACCGTAGTTTATATATGTTTACTGTTGAATGGCATTAACATTTTTAAAATTGAATTTAACAAAAAATTGGATTTTTTGGCCAATGAAATTAATATCTGAGTTACTGTATGACTTCGCTCGACCGATTTAAACAGTGATTCTCAATCGATCGGTGAACTAAATGGTCGGTCTAGTAGAACCAGTATTCGTATGTATTACACATATAATAACAAACGCATAATACCCTCTCCCTGGTGGTTTGGTTGATTATAACATCAAACAAGTTTATAAATGTTTTTTGTGGAAGACCAAAGTTTTTCATCTTTATACTGACTGCTGTTTGGCAGTCATCACTCTTGTCTGAGGTTCATTATCAACTTTGGTTTTTTTTTAACTTTTCTTGTGAGTGAGAAGAGGTAAATATTGTCAGTTTTAATGCAAATTAAGTTTTTTTCTGTCTTGTTTTAAAGATTAATTTCTCAACATTTTTGTTAAGGCGTAAAAATTTCGACAGAAATGTTTTAAGTTTTTTATTTTCTTTTTATTTTCTGCGAAAAAAAAATTATTAAATATTCATAATTGCAACTTCCTTTCATATAATGTTGCTTGAGAAACATGCTGGAATGTTTAATACTGTTGTGTCAAATCTTTTATATCCTTTAGCAAAAATATTAATAATATTTATTTAGAATGACTGTACTTGGCCTAACATACTTAGTTGTTTAAGGTAATGTTTGGGGTTTAAGGAAGGGGGAGGCAAAACATTTCTTAACACTATTTTCTATATGGTTTTTAACTGATCTTGCAACATACGGCCGACCGCTGTCCTAATAGACTATTTCGGTCTCATGCCTGCTCGCATATTTCGAGAGTTGTATGGGCCACAGGTCATCGCTCTCTGGTTTTATACTCCCAACTTATTAGTAGAAACTAGAAACAATTAGCCTTGAAATTGGTTCTGTTTTGTTAAGCCTTTCAAAAATTAATCCAATGTAGGGTTTTAGATAAACATTTCTTAGTGTTCCAGACGGAATGACATATTCGGGTATGTTCTATAAATCGAAATGAAGCTGATTTAAAATCGAACAAATTTATTTTATCTTTATAAAAACAAATTTTAAGAACAGGATTAACTACAGTCATTTTGTAAATGATTCAAATCAAAATCTCGTTCGACTTCAATTTCACTTCATTTCGATTTTTAGAACATGCCCGATTATTTAAAAAAAACTAGTGTTTGCCAAGTGGTCGAAGACCACAAATATGAAGAAAACATACATATAAGTATGAATTTACATGTTTCGCCTATTCGATTTTTTTCGTCCTATTGGATCGATTTGCCGAGGGACCAACCTCCGGTCCATATGTTCTCATCTGCTTAAGTCCGTGAATGTTTGATTAAGTTTTGTAAGTTCATTAATACTAAAAATAACAGAAAGTACCAATTGAAAAACATTATGTTTCTAGGTTTAGTATTAACGAAATACAAAAAGTGCCAGTTGAAGAACAAAAAAGTACCAAAACGTTCCCTTTTATAGATTCTCATTTACTCAGGACATTTCATGTTAAATTTTATATTTGTAGGTCCAGTAATAACGGAAAAAGTACTAGATGAAGAACGAAAAACACTTAAAAGCTCCCCCTTTCAGCTTCTTATTGACTCTGGACCATTCATGTTTAATTTTATTTTTATAAGTCCAATATTAACGAAAATTCAAAAAGTACCAGTTAAAGAACACAAACAGTGCCAACATCTTTCATCTTATAGGTTGCCACTCACTCAGGACTCTGCACCTATAACTTAATATATCAATATTATAGAAAATTCAAATATTTATTTCATTTATTTATTTTAACTGTAAGGAAAACTAAAAGATAAGAAATTAAATTGTCGTATTTCCCCTTTTTGATCATTTTCCTTCCTATTGAAGTATAAAAAATGTCAATATTGTAGTGGAAGCCGATAATTTAACACGTATATGCCAAGACAAAGGGATAAATGTTTTGTAAGAAATGTACCAAAATAGGTACAATTTTCACCCCTTAAACGTGCGAGTTTAAAAAAAGTATCACATTTATATTTATTTTTTGAAGATAAGTTACGAATTTGATATAATCTTTATTTCTATGTTTATTGGCTTGAAAGATAAATGGGATGACAAAGAAGTTTTAGAATATAGGTTTTACCAATTAACTCCACAAAAGGGCCACGTTTCAAAAAAGTACCAGACACATGTTTGCTTATTATTCTAACGAACAATAATAATTAATAAATTTTTGTTGGATCTCTTTTAGTTTTGGAGATATGAGGTAACCAAATATACCCGTCGTTGCACTTTTTACCCTCTTAGATTAAATAAGTTGTTGTAAATAAATGTTTTCCACTTCTCTACGTAACTTCCTCGCAAATGGTGTATTTTTTGTTCAAGTCGTTTGATAAACTGAGGAGGAAAGTGTTTTTAACTGTTTTGCCATTGCCGATTTATATATAGGCCCCTATTATGAGTTACATTCGATAAACGATTTTCGCTGGCTATCGAACATCGTCTATCGAATGTTAATTTGGTATTATGAGTTGGCAGCACTGTCAAAAATTTCGTTGCGGTGTAAATAATTAAAAACAAATTGTTGAAAATGTAAGTTTTTGTTAATTTATTGGTTTTGGTATGCAAATTCCACATTCTTAATAATTTTTGTTTATTTAATGCAGATCTAAAGCAGTTGAAAAAGCTTGTTACCCTTATGGAACAAAATCCTTTGTTGGCAAAAGGAATTTTTACAAAAGTTCAGGCTATAGGTACAGGACAGTTCCAGTAAGCGTTCATCTTTATCAGATAAATCATTGTACCAAAATTTTTTATTTAAAGTGACAGCTGATAGAAAATATACTACTGTGAATAAACTAAATCACAATAGTACTTTTTTCTCGAATGTATGCCATAATACCAAATGAAAATTCGTTCGATCAACTCATTCGACTGCTGTCGAAAATCGAATTAAGTTCATAATAGGCACCATAGATAATTTTTAGGAAATATTTTAGTTTTGATATTTGTTTTTAAAATCTAATTGGTTTCATTTTTAACTCCTTTTACAAACTCCTGTTATTCTTTCCTCTTTAAGTTTTTTTTTATTGTAATTTTTTTAACTTTATTTTAATAAAATTATTTATATGTGGTTAACATCACAAAATTTGAATAAATTTCCTTTTAAAAAAATTCAGTGTTTCGTTAGCTTGTTAAAAAACAGCAAACCAAAATTTTTCATTCTTTATCTGCAAATTATGCATGTATCTTCATGTATCAATAACATCTTTAAAAGCTGCATGATTATAAGACATAAAAGCCAAAATTTCCTCTTCTTTTCTTGTAGAAAACCCAAGACATATTATGTAAAATAGCTCATTAGTGTAACAATTTATCTCATTTTTTTCCAAATTGAAAGAAAAAAAATTGAAAAGCAACAATGACAAAATATTTATAAAAAAAAACATACAAAATTATGCAAAAAAAAAAAAAAAAAAATATACAAAAAACCAAACTTTATATTTATACGTTTGCTGGGGTAAAGATACAATGCCTTAAAAGAAAACTGCCAAAAGATATTTTCAAAATCAATCGTGCGTACCGGAGAATATGTTTGTAAAATGTTCACATATAAGTAAGGATTTGAAGATAAGTATGAGGATATGAATAAGAAAAGGAAGACGAGTTTTAAATAATGATTATCGAGGCGGTTTATTTATATAATTTGTTGGTGGCTCAAAGTACTCGTATGCTAAACAAGCCTTATTATGCAGATACAATGACAATGCAACAACAATTTTACCTATACACCAAACCAAGAAAGCTTAAACTTCAACAGCAAGAAAGCTACCGAAAAAAGCTTCCAAAATGAAAGAAAAAACCTTAACAAACAGCTAAAACTGCTAAAAAGAATGCGATCGATTTAACAGGGTATTTGGCAAAGAAAAAATGCATAAAGCCCCATTCAATATGCATAATGCATAAATTTAATACAACTTAAAAGAAAACACCTGAATTTTTTTCCCTGCTAACATTTTAATGATTTCCAAGGATAGACTTTACTTGACATCACTTCTAAGCTACTTCTTGGCGATAAAATTTAAGAATTTAATTGGTGAATAACTAAAAATTACGAACATTTTAAAATGTAAAACATGGCAATATTTGGTCGCATAGCTTAAAGAACTTCTAAATTATTCAGACCAAGAAGAAACTAAGAAAATTTTGGATAACCCATTCTGAAGTGAAACGTATTTCAGAGTGTTCGTTCTGCAGCAATTGAAGCAAATAGTAGTTGAACACAGCCCAAGGTCTGGACTAAAAAGTAATCGAGACAAAATTTGCAAACCACTTTTTTCTAAATAGTTTTTAACTTATTTTATCATAACGGAATATTACAGCTTCGTTGCTGATCCCATATACCACGCGTTTTTTGGCCGATATTCGCTTTATATGGACATTAAAAGAATTGTGCTCGTTGCAAGTTTTCGGTTATGGTCTAGCCCGATTTCAGCAGCTCATTATACACTGATAGAAATGCTGATGTATTTTGACATCAGTGCTACGACAAGCGTCTTTATTTTTGTCCCGCCCCATGACACTTTTTATCATTGTGATGTCAGCCTCAACATTACTTGAACAAACTGAAATCCGGGTCAAAGATTTAAATTATGCTATCAATGGGATGAAACATCAGTATCACAGAAATGACGACTCGGAGTTATTTTAATATAACAATTTTTATATAAACCACCAAACTTTTTAATATTTAAAGAAATAAGTAAAATAAAACAAAATAAAACAAAAATAACAGAGCAATTATAAACTGAGAAAATATAACAATTACAAAATAAAACTCTTATTAGTAGATTATACAAATACACAAACATACATATGTTTAATCTCAATAACTCAATGTATAATTTGAGAAATAACAATTCGAAAAATTTCAAAAAAAAAAATTTAAAACACACAACAAATAATAAGAAAAATAAAACTCCACAAAACAGCGAAACTATGCATTGCAACGTAAATACAGAAGAGTTTAATAATCCTACAACTACACTAGCTTTTAACACTCCCGCGCAAAAACGTGTAAGAGATAGTTTACAAAACTCTTTCTTGGGTAGTGTTTGTAAAACTCCTCGTTTAAACAATACTGATTCTCCCCTCAAATTTATGACAGTCATGGATAATCGTTTTGAAAAACTCACTGAGAAAATTGAAAGTATGATGAAAACCAAATTTAGTCAATACAAAGAAGAACTCTTAAATGATCTTGATAAGAGATTCAATTTGTTTAAAAACGAAATGCAGTCGCTATCTAAGAGAGTTGCAACTCTTGAAACAGTTGCGGCGGAAATAGTAGGTATGAAAAATGAAATTAAATCGTTAAAATCTAAAATTAAACATCAAGAAAACAATACTGTTGCTTGCGAGCTACGATTAAATGAAATACCATTTTTTGAAAATGAAAATCTAATGGATATTTTTGGCAATATTTGCTACGCTATTAATACATCTGTTCCGGCTATAAAATCAATTTACCGCTTACAAAACCAAAATAATAAAAACAAAACTGATTCCAAAGATGCGGTTATTATCGTAAAGATGTGGTCTGCTTATGATAAAAATTATTTCCTAAAATCTTATGCGAATTTTAGGAAAAGTAATAAAGGTTTTTTCTTCAGCTTAAGACAACTTGGTTTTAATTCAGACAACAAATTCTTTGTAAATGAAAATCTAACACAGACTAACTTTAATATATTACGCGCTGCAGTTAGTCTCAAGAGGAAAAATCGTATACACAGTGCCTTTACTATGCGTGGTTTTGTTTATATAAAAAAGTCTGCTAATGATAACATAATACTAATTGATGAAATCGGGCGATTGTATGAGTTATTTCCTGGATCCGAGGAACCGGATGTTGCCGTGGAAGAATTGCGTGGTGATGTTTCATCTATTTAAAATTACTTATTTAAAACTTTTTCTTCACTCTATCTTAAATTGCAACTCATCTACTAAATTTGTGTTTGTTTTGTTCTATTTTTTACTGTATTTATTAAAAATAACTTTTACAATTTTTATTAACTTGTACAGCTCCTTAAGTCTTTCAAGAAAGTTTAAACATTTTAATCTATATATATTTGTACGCGTTGCTTATAGCTTTGTAACTTTTGTTAGTCAATAGTAATAATCGTTCCAAAGACAGTGCTTACAACATGCTCAGGATTCTTGCTCGACAAAAAGCAGGCCTTAAAGTCGTACATTTAAATGCACAGAGTCTGATTAAAAAAATTGATGAATTCCGATATTTGTTTGGATTTGCTGGAATTGACATTATATGTGTTTCAGAAACTTGGTTTTCTTTGGATATTAGTGATTCTGTTTTCAATCTTACTGGCTTCACACTTTTTCGATCTGATAGAAGAAAATTAGTTAATGGGGTCGAGAAAAAAGCAAAAGGAGGT
Source organism: Pollenia amentaria (assembly GCA_943735925.1). Classification (NCBI taxonomy): domain Eukaryota; kingdom Metazoa; phylum Arthropoda; class Insecta; order Diptera; family Polleniidae; genus Pollenia; species Pollenia amentaria. The sequence continues at coordinate 175,084,703 of OX031007.1, read as the reverse complement.
GGAGTAGCAATTTATGTGAGAAATGATATAAACTGTGTTGAAAAATTAAGATCGAAAGTTAATAGTGACGTTGAATATTTATTTCTTGAAGTCTCCAGTCAAGATAAGAAAAAAATTTTGGTTTGCAGTGTGTATAGGCCACACCGTCACGTAAATGTTGATACATTCATTAGCACTTTAGACAACATTACTGTATCATATGATGACATTATCATTATTGGTGACTTTAATAATAATTTATTGGATGATAATCCTCTAATTGAACCAATGCGTATAATGAATCTGTTTCCTGTTAACACTATATCTCCAACACACTTTCATAGTACATCAAACAGTTTAATAGATCTAGTGTTTGTAAACCACAAATCAAAGGCTCTTCTCTATGATCAGCTGTCAGCACCAGTTTTTTCAAAACACGACATTATATTCTTGACATATGATTTTTGTATTAATAGTCAGGACACTCATATAAGCTATCGTGATTTTTGTAATATTGATTACTCTTTGTTAAATCAACTTATTGATAACATACAATGGAGTCATATTTATTCATTGGACAATGTAAATGATCAATTGACTTTCATTGAGAATAATGTCAGAAACGTATTTGAGTTATGTGTTCCCATAAAAACTAAATTAATAAATGCTAATCAGCAGCCTTGGTTCAATTCGCAAATCAAACAACTAATTAAAAAACGAGATGTTGCTTACGGCAGGTGGAAAAGGTTTAAAACTGATGAACTTCAAGCTATTTTTAAATCTGCAAGAAGAGATGTTGTAAAACATATTCAGCAGGCAAAAGCAAGGTTTTATCAAAGAAAGTTCTCTTCAGCTATTGACAGCAAAACTAAATGGAAGGAAATTCGGAACATTGGTATAGGGCAGAAACGGACTTTCGCTGGTAACCAGGTCGTTGATGTAAATGCGCTTAACATCAAGTTTGTAAATGTTAATATCCCACCACCGACCAAAAACATTTATGATGACATCTGCAGTGTGCCTATTGAAAATTGTTTCAGCTTTCGTTGTGTTGATCAGTGTGATGTACTTGAGAATTTTCTATCCATCAAATCAAATGCAGTTGGCATGGACGATATGAATCCTATTTTTCTCAAAGCGTTAATACCAAAGATACTGCCTTACCTAACCTTTCTGTTCAACTCTGTTCTAACAAAATCAGTATTTCCAGAAGGATGGAAGGTGTCTAAAATTATACCAATTCCCAAGCCTAACAATGATTACCGCCCAATAGCAATTCTTCCGTTTTTATCAAAAGTGATGGAAAATATAATGTGCAGGCAAATTAATAAATACTTGAGCCAAAAAAACCTACTATGCGATAGACAATCCGGTTTTGTGAAAGCAAGAAGTTGTATCACAGCACTTGCAGACGTTGTGGAAGATCTCAGGTCGAGTCTCGATCAAAATATGGTATCGTTCCTTATTCTTCTAGACCATAGCAAAGCGTTTGACACAGTTGTCCATCCCATCTTAATAAAGAAACTTGAAAAGCTGTTCTATTTTTCAAACTCCGCATGCAGTTTACTATCTTCATACCTTACTAATAGATCCCAAGTCGTACACTTAAATGGTAAACTTTCAAACCCACTTGATGTCAAAAGAGGCGTTCCACAGGGATCTATTCTAGGGCCCCTCCTATTTTGTTTATACATAAACGATTTACCAGACGTAGCGATTAACACCAAAGTACACATATATGCAGATGATGTACAAGTTTATGGCAGCACTAATGTCGCTGACATTCAATCATGTGTGAACAACATTAACACTGATTTAAATCACATAAACATCTGGGCTAATACCAATGGTTTACTCATAAATCCTTCGAAATCCAAATGTCTTTTCCTTTCAAAAAATAAAACAACATTAGATGATCCATTTCAAATTAAGATAAATAACAACATAATTGATTTCGTAAATTCGTCAAAAAATCTGGGAGTAACGTTTAATAATGAACTTACTTGGTCAACCCATATTAACTCTGTTGTAGGGAGAGTTTATGGTATGCTACGTAATCTGTGGGCAGTGAAATTCTCAACACCCTTTAATATTCGAATGTTGTTAGCAAAAACCTACCTTATTCCGGTTCTTTTATACGGATGCGAAATTTTCGCTAATTGTAATAGCGCAGACTTCAAAAAACTAAATGTTGCCTACAATAATATTGCAAGGTATATCTATGCTAAAGGACGCCGCGAACACATATCATTGTTTTCATACCGGATATATGAGATGAGTTTTAAAAATCTCCTCAAATTTAAATGCCTTATATTGCTACACAAAGTAATAATTCAAAAACAACCAACATATCTATTCAGAAGAATTCAATTTGCAAGATCGCGTCGTGGAAAGAAAATAATTCAACAAAGATTTCGAAGCCCTTTGTCAGAACGCCAATTTTTTATTTATTCCACTCGTCTTTGGAACAAACTTCCAGATAATACGCAGCTTATAGGCAACGCAAACTCGTTTAAAAAGGAGCTATTAAATCACTTTTGTTAAATTTAAATATGTTAACTAATTATGCTAATTGAAATCGTTTTTTAAATTTTAAATGTTAATAACTTAATTTATCCTGTGCGCTTTTTTTTTGTAATCTTATATTATATTAATAATGACATTAATATAATTTTTTTCGAATGATTTTAATTCACAAACTAATAATGCTTCTAAGGTTGATAATTATTTAATAATGTATCTATTTGTATTTGTTATACTCACTAGCACTGTCAATTATAAGATTTATGTATCTTGTTGTGCTAGATCATCAATAAATAATAATAATAATAATAATAATGTCATCAGTGCGATGACTCAGTAATATTGTAGAAAAAACTCATTATGCTCAACTTATCGCCAGGTTGACATTGGGGTTGACTTAAGTCAAACTTTTGTTGTATTCCGAAGAACTCTCAATTTTAATCATTCATCTTTGATGTATTTAATTAAATAATTCAAAAAAATAAAATATGGGAATTTTTGGCTTCTTATTTTACTTTTTAAACATGAAAATAATGTTAATAATATACAAAATGTGGCATCGAATTGATGTCACTGTGGTCATAGCATAGATGACGCATAAAATATGATTTCATTTTTTCCTCATTGATGCCATTTGTAATTACACGGATGTCACAATTTTTTGTTAGGGAATATAAAAAAGGATTTTTCTATGATTTTAGGTCCCACCAAATATAAAACATGACGCATTTGAAGTTCAGTCTTTGGATTAATTCAACTGTTTTGGCAGGCTTTAAGTAATTGCAACAAAAAAAGCAAAAAACTTTATAATTTCTGGCTTTCTAATTTCTTGACTACAACTCGTATAGTTAGCGAATTCCTTGGTTTTATATTAATCTTGGCTCTTGAAAAAGTTTTGAAATTACAACTTAAGTTGGTCCCATAGTTTTGCAAGTTCTTATTGAATATTAAAACATTCTTCATGGTATAGTGTCCCTAATTGATCATCTTCGAACATTTTTGACTGACCTGTAGTGCGATTCACTCACGTTTAACGAACCGACAATCGAAATAATCATCGACATATAATTTCGCTTACAGTACCGATAGCGTGATTCTATAATATTTTTCTATGGAAAATATATAGCTGTATTTTTGTATTCATTTAATTTAATATCATGTATTTAACATTATTTAATATCATATGCCGAATACTCAAGAGCCATTCTAAGCGCATAATGCACTTTATCGATTTAATAAACACGACGTAAATTATTTTCGTTTAAATAACGAAACACAAAAATACTTTAAGTAACAGCTGACTTCAGCCGACAACGAATATGGGTAAAAATATTACTGAATAGTACACAGGAAAAAATTTCGACAAATCAATTGCCATATTGAATACCATATTCGTCAATACTATTAACTTTTTAATTGAAAAGGCACCAACAACCGAATTTGTAAATATTAAATAATAATTTTGTTAACTAAAATTGTAAAAACTCAACAAGTCGGAATAAATGTCTGCTAGTTACCCTTAACAATACCATATAAGTGATTATAAACAAACCATGTACAACACAAAAATACAATCAAATTTTAAACTTATGATCATAGTCTTTTAAGTCACTTTCGTGCAGCTGTGCAAAAGATATACATGAGCACCTGTTATATGGCCTTATCTAATGATGAATCTTAACTTATGAATCAGCACACCCACAAGTGAAAAATTAGACCTGCAGTCAGATAAGGATAAACAATAACCATCGAAAGCGGAACTTCTGCAAATATAATCTTCCTGAAAGACAGAAAGCATTTCCCGCAAGAAGCGGGAAATGATGCCGTCCCAGCGCGGTCAGCAGCGATCGCAAGATGGCATCCAGTTCTCTAGAGATATGTCAATTTTGGATTATTGCCGAATTTAATTATTGACTGCGCCTAATTTTCTCGGGGGATGTAATACCAGAAGGTAGAATATAATGAAGATGATCCCTATAAACCTTCGGAGGAGTCTTTTTCGTACTTATATAATAGTAAATGCTTGCAGGGTTCATACACGATAGCAGCTAATGCTAGCAAATATACATGTCCTTTAGTAATGATTTTGCTAAAAGATTTCTTTAATGCAATTAGTAAAATTTTAAAGTTTTTCGATAAATAAACATAAAATTAAAAAATATACACAAATGCAAACATAAAAAAGATAGAAAGAGAAAATTTAATTTATATTCTTGTAATAAAATAAAAATTTGTTATTCACAGAATCTTTTAGATATTAACCGCCAAATAGAGTCATATGTTATACTAGACATAATGTTTAGCTTAAAGCAGCAGCTAACTAAAAAAAAGGAACAGAAATAGTATGCGAAAAAAACTTTACATCAGCATTATTAGCAATAACAACGCAAAAGTAGTAAGTAAAGTTAAGAGTACTTGCAATAAGCTGCACAACTTTAAGTTTTGCTCATAAATTACAAAAAAAAAAAAAACACACACACAAACCAACATACTATCTCACTTAAACTTCATACATACGTTACAATCCAAGAACAAGATTGTCTTCCTTTTCAAAAGAAAAGCAGAATCCTTAAGACAAACGTTCGAACAGACGGACGGACAGACAGACATACCGACAAACAGACATGTGTATATGCAGCGCACAGAAAGACATATTGAGCAATGCATAAAAGTTGTACTTTCCTTATATTGTATGATTATTTGTTAAAAACTGAACAACGGCAACAACACCAACAATTGGTTTTTCTTTACTTCAGCAACCGAAAGCAGTGTGTTACCAGAGAGTCAAAGTTGTTGCAGTAGAACATTAACAACAAGAAGCCAAAAAGAATTTTATTTAATGCCAACAAAAAAAAAAAAACTAACAAAACATATGAGTGAACAAGATTTTTTATTTTATTAATATTATTTGTATTATTTTATATTTTATGTATCTGTAAGTTTCCCCAACGCGCGGAATATACAAAACATGAATCCAATGAATCACGCGCGGAATTATTGAGCTTTTTTTACATTAAAAGCTTATTAAAGAAGTAAAAAGCTTAATATACAAAACATGAATCCAATGAATCACTCGCTCTTAATCTTGTAAACGAAGAAAGTCTTACACTTGAATACACTTGAATTCTATGAAAATTTGAGTTATCATAGGAAGCTTTCGAAAGCTCAAAGCAAAAAGTTTAAAAGCTTTTTGATCTTACTTGAATTCTTATTAGCGTTTAAATTGTCATCTATTAAGCTTTAATAAGAAACGTTTATTCTATTTCCAAATTTCTTAATCCGTTTAAAACGAACTTTTGAATTTTAACTACATCAATTCTATACATATATACTTTGATTTTTGCATTTACGTTAAACAGCTTTGGAAGCTCTTACAATTTTTTACTGTTTCTTTGCAGCAAAGTACTTACAATTTTTTTTCGATTCTTTGTAAGGTAAGCAGTAAGCATTGTTGTCGCAGGGATCTATTTGAATGTTGTGCTCTCGCCAATGGGAAAGCACAAAGCTCTTTTGAAAAAGCTCGTACATTGTACATATATATGGTTTGTTTGGACGCAACTGGTTTAAACCATAATTATAGGTTTAATTACTGTGATCTATTATGCAGACTAAACCATAATATAAAAAGCTTTTGTTGTTCCACTATGAGAAACATTGAAGAATTATAATTATTTAATTTCTTCCACTAGTTGACCGTTTTTACAAATGTAAATCATTGAGTAAAGTTTCATACATCCGAAAAATAATAAAAAAATTTTAAAAAGAAAAAAATTTGCAGAAATATAAAAAGTTAACACTTTGTCTCTATGCAAATAACTATAAGGTAAAGGCTTTTGATTAAAAAAAAATTTGGGTTATAGAAACATTTATTTTTTTTATTATTTTGTAGCGTTTTAAAATTGTTATCAATATAAAAGCTTTTATATAATTAATTGCTTTAATGTATTTTGTACGAAAGAGGCTTTTTCAACTTAAAAAGATTTAATTTTATATTTGCTTATAATCGATTTTATAACAATTATATAGTTTTTGTTTTGTTCTTTCAAAAAAGCTTGTCTCTTAACAAACCTCGAAATTCTTTTAAACTTAATTTTTTTTTTTTTTTTTTTTTTTTTTATATAAAATTTTTTGCTTAAAATTAATTTTTGCAACTTTAATTTAGCTTTTGTTATGCTTTCTGGAAAAGCTTTTTGGTAAAATTTAAAAACCTTGTACAACAAAGGTTTTGCTACTAAAAGCTTTTAAGCTTTTCCCTTAATGGTTGAAAAAAGCTAGTAGCATTTAATTAAAAAGATCATTTACCTTATTGATTATTTTGAGAGTTAATTTAATAAAAGTTTTATATAACAGTCTTAATTTAGAGAAAAGTGTAAACATAGCCGAAAAATTAAATAAGATATTTTTTTTTAAAGTTTTTCACATAGGTATATTATAAAATTCATGATAATAGAAAAATTGAAGGGGTCTTTCAAGTCTTCTTTTACCCATTTAGTAGAAAAGTTATTAAGCTTACAGCTTTGTAAAAGTTAGCAAAGTGCAGCAATATTTTAAATTGAATTTTGTGCAATAAAAAATTCAGCAACAACAAAACTGCATATCGCGGTTGCAAAACCAACACAGCGATTTTACTTGAATATAAGACAGCTGTTGCACATTTAGTCATATCTACATTCATTTATAAAATGTTATGCCTACATTTCAGCTACAAATCTACAAATAATCATATACACAAATAAATAAAATTATATTATAAATTGCAATGCAAAGCTTTATATGAGGCCTTAAGTAACGCCTTTATTATTTTTCCTTCTTCATATTTTTATTTTTCAAGAACCTCCACAATTTCTACCCTCTTTAGGCAAATAATTTTTCTTATTTATAAAACGATACAAACAAAAAAGCAAAAAAGTAGACATGCTACACTATCAAACCCGCAATATCATTCATATTTTTCGCCAGCAAAATACAAACTTTAAATAAAGTAAAAAAAAAATTGAGTTGTGTTTATACTTTTAATTTATACGGTTTTTATAATTCTGCAATATATAAAGCTATTTTTTTAATTTCACTAAAGTCTTAATCGTTTAAAGCATCATGTATCATTTGTAAATGTATCTGTAAAATAAATGACTGTAATATTTACTTTAGTTTGTACGAGTGTATGAATGAGTTTAAATATATAGATGTTTACTATTTTTTGTTTAATATTAAAAAATAAAGAATTCAACAGTATTTTTTTTTTTAAATTTCTGTTGCTTTTGTCGTTGTTGTAATTTTGCATACATCATCACAATCATGTTACAGGAATACAAGTGTCTGTAGTTGCAACTGTGCGAGTTTTGTCTGTAACTGCAGAATGTGCAACAAATTATTGCAGATAAATTATGGCAAGCAAAGCGAACAGAAAAAAATATTAATTACTGCAGATATACATACAATTTGTATAAATGTTTTTATTGTTTTTTTTTTGTCTGTCTGTCAGCAATTTTTGCTTTTTTTTTGGTTGAAAAGTACGAGTGTGTGAAAAGAGATTAAATGATTTCTTTGAGGGCCAAAGTAGGAGGACAAAATAATAAAAATTTAACAATTAAGTAATTATAACTTGGTTCAAAATAGAAAAAAAAGAAATCATTTTAATAAGAAAATTTTGTTTAGCTTTTTTTTTGCAAAGAGGTTTCATTGTTATTCTTTGAAGGACATTAAATTTAAAAAGTTTAAAATAAATAAAAGTGTATTTTTTAAGTTAACTCCTTAATTAGGCTTTTAATATTTGTACGGAGTTTTATTAGATGCAACTATAATAAAGGCCAAATTCACAATAACGGACAAAATGTTCACTTGCCGCTCACAATAAAGCAACCATTTTTCACAAGGACACCTATTTTCAACCAAAAAAAAAAAAAAAAAACGTTTGCAACTGTTGCCCAAAACAATATTACGTGTTTGTTATTATTTTTTTAAACATTTTGTTTAAATTTTCTTTCATTAAAAAAAATTATTTTAAACATCATTCACAATTTCATACAAATTGAAGTTGAGGTAAAAGTAGACACAATTTTCTAAAAAACTTTCGTTAAATTTTGGTTAAAAAAATTAAATGAAAATATATGAAATACTTAAGGAAAAAATAAGATAGAATAAAAATTAAATTGGTGCTATTATTGTGAACCAAGCTCAAGGTGATGATGATAAAATTCTAATTAAATAATTTCATAACGAAAAAGATTCATAAAGAAACCTGAAAGATTCTTTTTAAGATTCTTTATTCTGAAGTTTTCAATTCTACAGCATATGCTTAGGCGTGTTCTTTCTTAATTTCTTTAGAAAAGTTCAATGGGTGTTATTAGATATTAGATAAAAAATCTGTTGCCCACTTACAGGTTATATTAAACAGGCGCGGATCCAGCTTGAGTCTTAGGGGGGGGGGGGGGAAATTTTTTATGGTACAAAACAAGTAAAAAATTTGTTTTTAAAAGTTTATTAAAAACGATATGCTTATATTTATTAAAAAAAACTCAACAATAAGATAAAATAGAATATAAGATCAGTTCAATATAAATTAAAATAAATTAATCTTTTTAAATAACGTTTTGGCTATAAAAATAATTTTATTTATTTTTAATGTTTTTTTTTATTTGAAACAATTTATTTGACTACATCATACTAAATTGTTTGACCAATTTTTCGACAAAAAAAAAAACTTATGCAATTGTTAACAAAATTTTGGAAGATGGAATATGCTTCACTAATTTTAAAATTAAGTAATGAATTTAAGTCGAACTGTTTGGGTTTTAATCTAAAGATACATATATAATTATTCTGGTTTAAGTTAATTACAGCTAATTTTTTTATTTAAATTATTTTTATTTAGAAAGGAATTTTAAAGCTTATAACAATGGAAAGACAAAAATAATTTTGGATGCAACGATATGTATATCCAAATGCTAAAGATGTAATTCCAAAAATGCTAAAGAAAAAGCGCTAGGGCCCATTGAAATGTGAAAAAAAAAGATTTGTTAATATTTGTTAATAGTCAACATTGAAATAAATAAAATAATTTTATAGTATATTTTATTTTTTGCAAATTGACATACTAAAATGTACATTAAAAGTATAAAATATATAATAGAAATGGTGATAAGTCACAAAAATCTATGTAAAACATAAATGTATTTTTTTTAGTTGGTTTGCAAGCCAATAATATGTATTTTTGTATGTATAAGAACTTTTCTTATTAATGCACTTGAAATTTGACAGTTATATAATTCTTCTTTGGTGAACTTTTACTAGACCAATACATATATTCATATGTATATATGGGAAGGTAGAATGGCAATGCATATAAAATTCCAATTCAAATCCTACTATTATGAAAATATGATACGAAAAACGGTTATATTCAAATGTATATAGTAAATAATTATCATAGCACAAATAAAAATATTTAATATACTAAGACTTATTAATAATTCAACCGCTCGCATATTCAACCCAAACGATTATTTTTCGGAAATAGATGGCACTTGCTGGGATTGAATGTAGAATAATATGTATTTAAATACACTACACTTGATGTTTCATTGGAAATGTATAATAAATAACTATTAGGATAAATAATTGGATACTTATTGAAAATTGGATTAGAGATTCTATAAAAAACAAAAAAAAAAACTTGATGGGATTTCCAAAAATTTTGTACATTCGGAAATTCGTGTATTATCGAAATAAGTAAAAAATATTTTTATAATTTAGGGGGGGGAAATATCCCTCCCCCCCCCCCCCCTAAATCCGCGCCTGTATTAAACCAATTCTTCTTAATTAACCCCCTTGTTTTCTTAAATACTTCACCTAAATGCTACGTTTGCACGGCATTTTAAATAACGTTGTTCGCTCTTTAAATTACGCTGTTCAAACGGCATTTTCATAGTTCAATATCTCTTCTTCTTAAATTTATAAAAAAAAAATATTTTGCTTTGAAAATTAATTACCAAAGCGAGCAATAATCTGAAAAGTCTCATTATTTTAACAGTTTCTATTTTGTTTTTTATAAGCTGTTTTAAATTTAACAAAAAAAAAAAACATTTTCTATAATTTTATGGTTTCTTCTTATTTGTTTTTTCTTGTTTTCACAGCAGCCAAATGAAAAATGTTAGTGATGACAATTATTTGCTTTTGTGATAGTAATTCAAGATAAATTACTTAAAAGTAGATAATTCGCCCTCAACATTTTGTATTACAAATTATGTAATTTGGGTTGTGAATTACGAATACGAGAGCGAATTATATAAACCTGATACTCTCTTTAATATATCGTGCGAAATGCTGTCAAACTCAATATAAAAAAAATCGGTGAGCTACATACGAAAAAATTTTGATAAAGTTGTACTCTGTTTATATGTTTATATTGCGAAATATTTTTAGAAACATTTGTGCTTGTATCGCACGGAATTCTAAGCAGCAGCTGAAAATTTAGTTGTTGTTTAATTTTGTATTTGTATAGTGGTTTTTATAATAAGCGTTACAAAAAAAAAAACGCAGGAAAGTGCAAAAATGATTGATTGTTTTACTTTGGAAAATTATAAAACTATGTAACGGACCAACCATTATAGTTCCGAACAGAAGAGACTGCTACCTGATTTTCCGGACTTGCTCAGGGATATTGGAATAGGTTCGGGTCCCATACAATTACAATTTAAGTGTAGGTAGCTTTACAATTGACAAAAAAAATGAAATTCCACGCGGGGGAAAAAACCAAATAAACTCGAATTGAAACAACGTGAAGAGATTTAAATGTTGTTATCTCTCCATCGTTCTACACCCACCCTTACCAATGCTATTCTGATACATTTTTAATATAAATAGCACGAAATGTACTAACTAGTTTACAACCTTTACCTTTCATGAACAAGATAAATAACTCAATAAAGCATATTAATTAATTACAACAAAATTTTTTTAATATTAGAAACTTATTAAAATGAAAGCGTTATAAAAGTGTTAGATGTATCTTTCTGAATAATGTTAGTATACAAATACATGTACTCAAAATCATTGCACAAAATAAAATAATGGAACGAAATAAAATACTTGACGTTTAACTCAAATACCATATTTTGAGTAGAAACAAATACAAAAAACTTAATTTTTTGAGTAAATGAAAATATATTTTAAGGGTGGGTTTTTTTTTATTTTAAATTGTGTTTTTTTTTTATACTTTATCAATTTGTTTTTAAGTTTAAATATGACTTACCATAACTTTTACTTTTACTCCAATGACAACAGGCCTGATCTCCGAAGAAGTTTTTATGGTTTTGGTTAAGTATTTTTTTTTACTTTACACTCAAAAATTAATTTGTGTATCTATATATGTGACCTTCTCTGAGAAAAGGGACCTAGTGTGTCAGAAACGGGGTTGGATTTAATAGTGGATTCTGGTACCTAAAAGGGTGTAGAATAAAATGAAATGAGTTAGATTTCTGATAAAAATTTAATTTACCACATTAAACGTACAAAACTAACTTGGGAAAATCGATAAAAATGAGAAAAACAATAAAATTTTACTATTTTTACAAAGGTATTGTCACACTAAAAGCGAAAAAAGGGCTAACTAGTAATATAATTGCATTTTAAATAATAATAAAAAAAATATAGTTATAAATAAAAACAGTTAGGGAAACAATGTATGATAAATTAACGTTACGTATTGCGGGTAATTTTCCTTAGATATTATTACTACAAATATTGTTGTTACAAATAAAAAATATCTATTTGGGATGATTTGCGACAATTAAATGTTCTGTTTGTTTGTCTTGTTTAAGGGTAAAATCAGGTATATTCTAAGCTCAAAGCCAATCTTTGTTTATTTGATCATTCCCTGTCGGAGATCTTGAAGTTATTGAAATTTAACTTTTAACTATTTGCCAATGGTCCCCGGTGGGTGTAGTACAACACCAAACAAACTTGTGTCAAGGCCTTTTAATGACTAAAGCCTATAGTACACGGCATGTAAAAAGACACATGCGCATGTGGTTCTGACGTAATTTTGACGTCATCACACAACAAGCAATGTTTATTGTGGCTTTGCATTGACGTCAAAGTTACGTCAGAACCACATGCGCATGTGTCTTTTTACATGCCGTGTACTATAGGCTTAACAAACAAAATAAAGGGTTTAATGGCTTATTTTATCGGCATCAGGATATCTTACCTTTAAAGAATTCTGATACTCTTATAATAATATAAAGTTACTTATTAGTTTGGTTTAAATTCCTCAATCACTTTTCCCCAAATACCAGCTACAAATTATTTTATTTTTTCCCCCCACAAAATTAGTTCTTACTTATTTTTTTAAATATTTTCTATTAATGAAAAAAAATCAATGTTTTAAGTAAAGATATTTCATGGCTTACTATATTTAATTTATCTTTCTATAAAATTACAAGTTGAGTCAGGCCTCACAACTAAAAAACGTAAAGTTTTGCAACACCACGAGTTAGATAATATTGATACATGTCAAGATTTTCGTATGAAATAAAAAATGTTGCTCAACACTTTTCGCAAGTTTGAAAAGAAAATTTTTCAAAATTAAAGGATTTTGTTTGTTGTGCTTAATTCCCTTTTTTAATGAAGCACAACAAACAAAATCTTTTAATAAAAAATTGTATTCCCAAAAACAACTTTGATAATAAAATTTTTTAAAATTTAAAAACTTTTTATAAAAAATTTCTTAACGCGGAGTAAAGGGACTTACAAAATAACCCCAATAATATTTGTTTCATAATTTTTAAAATTCATTATATTTTTTTAAATTTTTTTCGAATGTGCTACTATGAGTCAAATTTGATTTTATAAAGCTTTCTTACAATATTCCTATTTCCTCAATATTACACTTACTTTTTGCTTAAGCCAGCTTTTGATTAACATCGGAAGATACTTATAAAAAAGAAATAATACTCACATTCTATTTTTTTTTTGAAATTTTTTACAATACTCACTATAATGTTAATTTTGTTAAATTTAACCGATCATTCGGTAGTATATAAGTAATACTTTTTTATAACTGCGTAAAAGTTCAGGTTCTATAATTTCTTACTTTGTTACCTATTTTAAGGCTGCTTTAATAAAAGAGCTAAGACTGTGCTCTTTAGCTTTGTAACACACTTTTGTTTTGGGTGCTTAAATTATTTTGATTTGATGTATCTTTTTATACATTTTTTCATTTAATTGTTAATAAGTCAAATCTTTTTTAGTTATTTAACATAAGGTCTTTGCAATGTGTTGTGTAATAATCTATATATAAAACTAATTCCCTGTTGTATATTTTAAATTAATTCCTTTATTATCTTCCTTTTACATTTTTAGCATATTTTTTGAAAATGATGCTAATGGCATGTCTTGTACTTATTCATTGTTAAAGGTTTTAAGTTAGTTCATTCCTTTCCTTTGAAAATTGTAAATAAACTTCAAATATAATATGCATTTTATCTATTATTTAAATCAATATCATATTTAAGTCATTGCTGGAGTATTTCTCTTATAAAAATTCCTTTTTTCTTAACTTAAACCCGACAAAAAGCAAAGTTATGTTATGATTTTTTCTGATAACATGGAATATTTTTGCTAAATAAAATATTCAATAAAAATATGAGGAAATAAAAGCCTTTTAGCTACTTTTGTATAAACATTGAATGGCAATCAAGGAACCAACTAACAGTCAACAAAAGTATACAATACCAACAAAAGAATCAGCTTCTACTACAATTTACCTTGCACCGAAAAGTTTATGTAGCTCTAACAACTATTGAATTGAATGACTATTATATTGATGCCATTATACAAATCAATGCAATTTCTTAACTAAACACTGACCTTAAAAGCATACAACCTATTATTTATTTAAAGAGACCTAGAATGCGGCTCCGAATTACAAATTCAAAAAAAAAAAAAGAAAAAAAAATGTAACAACAACTAACTTTAGCTGCATGGTACACTTGCCTTATTGTTAGTAAGTAAAGTAAAAGAGAGACAGAAAACAAAATCATATCCTTAGAAAGATCATCCATGTAGTGGGTCTATTATATAACAAACATTCATCTTTAGATGTTGTTTTTGCTCTATGAGCTTTGAAGCTTCTGAGTTTTATGTTTTTCTTAGATTTTTTTGTTTTTACTTAACATGTTGCTCATTGTTCGAACTAAAAAATATTTGGAATGTGAATTTAAAGGAATGATGTCTTAAAATACTAATTGTTCTTTAAATTAATTTAACTTATGTGTTGATTACGGATGACAACTGAACTTCAGTTGTGTTGTCAGTGGTGAAATCAAGCAATGCCGCTGACGTTAAAATATAAAATAAGATAAGAATTTTTTATAATTTAACATCAGCGGCGTTTCCAAATATCGCTGCTGGCAACACAACTTCAGTTTAGTTGACATTCGTAATCGACAAATTAGTTTCTTGATAGTATTCCTAATAAACGGATCCAGAAAGAAATTAAGAAAAATGGGTTTGATTCATATGCCACCGCCCAAAAATGCTCTAATGCAATAATAATAATACCGAAAGCATTAAATGATCTTGGTAAACTTATTCCCATAAATAGAGCAGGCTAACATTTTCTTTCTTTATACATATTGCATGTGTACTCATACCATATGCTGTTGATCTTTACGAAGTGTCCATATTTCAATAAAAGCGATATCACCACTCTCGGCTTTCGTAGGCAAAAATAGCCGATCAATTTCTTAACCACAACGAAATCTAACAAGACGGCTTTACTAAACTTTGGTGGAACTGGTCCACTATAAAGTGTTTTCTCCCGTTTACCGTAAACCTTGCTTAATCGTCTTTTGAGCTGCTGATATCGAGGGAAAAATAAATCATGAGTTAATATAAAATAATGATGTTTGGATACAAAAAAGATTGATTAGATCAAAAACCCATAAAACAAAATAAAAAAATGTAACCTCAATGTTCCGTGTACGTTAAAAGTTCAACAACAAAGTCGATACATTTCTTAGTAACCCAATTATAGAGTCATTGTTTATAGATGGGTTAGATTTTCTCTCTTTCTCTCTCTCTCTCTTTCTGATCTAGTCACACTTCTATATTAAGATGGGTCCATATTTGCTTCGCCGAACTCTTTATAACCACATCATAATATTATTATACCAATAGACTATAGAAATAAGAAATAATAGAAATAATGTTGTAGAAATAACAAACTGAATGATCAACATTAATATACCTTTTCCATCTCTGTTGAAGGATATACAAATAAAACATACAAAGAATTTCATAGTGTAAAAATATTGCTGCCCTAAGGTTCAAATAAAGTACACAAATTGCTGGGCAAACATGTTAAAATGTTACGTTTAAAAAACATTCAATTGGGGTGTTTGATCGTTTGAAAAATGTTTAAAGGGCCACAAGATATTTGCGTGAATTTTAAAAATTTTAATATTTACACAAACATGCTTCATACTTTTTTCATACATATGTTTAACCCATTGTGCGCTTTATTTGGCCCTTAAAGCATGTTAAAAGACAAATGAAAAATTATTGATTTTCGCACTAACATATTGGCAAACCGTTTTCGCTGCCTAGAGCATTTTAATAAAAATTTTGCATAGTGAAGAGGGCGAAGAAGCAGAATCAAAAATTGACGAGGACAAGTTTTGTTTAATAGAATTTATATATATATATATAAAAAAAAATAATAGTCATATTTGTGACGTTGATCTTCAAATAGAAATTTGGTATTTGCCAAGTCGTTTGTGCAGTGTATTTAACTGCCCGTTCGCCGATATCGAGCGTTAACGTTCGCATAGAAAATTACATTTAAAACAAAAACAATTTTTAAAATTTTGTTTTCAATATTATTTACTATGCGAACGTTAACGTTCGATATCGGCGAACGGGCAGTAAAACTCTAGCAAAGTGTGCAGAGAAATAAAGAAAGATTTTATTCTTCAAATTTTCTGCTAAAATCCTCCGACAACAACAAGTACAATTTATGAATATTTTTTTTTAAAAAAAAAAATTATGTTTAGAATAACATCAGGAAAAAAGCGAATATTTTACTTTGTTATTGGTTTTTGTTGTTGTTGTTGTCTTAGCTGCAACCTTTCAGCCAGCCAGTAGCAGGCAGCATCAATAACATTTCATAGATACAATTCCAAGAGTATGTATAGATTTTTTTTTACGGTTTTTAACATGTTAGTGTTTGATTTTTCCTTTTTTTTTTCAAAAATGTATTTCTGTGTAAAGATTTTCTTTGGTTCAATTGATTGTTGTTGTACAAACCATGTAAGATTGTTGTTGTAAATATTTTTTATGTTTTCAGTTGAAAGTTAAAATTATGAGACCACCTTTGAGCAATTGTTATGCTTGTAAAATGATGTTTTCTTTGGGTTTTTGTTGTCTTTTTTTTTAATTTTTATTTCCTTAAGATGTTCTTTTTCTTACAATTTTTTTTCGATTTCAGATCAATTTTTAAAAAGTTTTTTTTTTTGCTTTTTTGCTGCATATTTCTAGTGTATTTTTAAGAAAAAAATATTCTTATACTAAATGTCTTACATTTTTTTTTTGTAACGTTCGTTTTTTTATTTATTTTAAATGTTAGCTGTTAAAATCAATATAACAATAGCCCTTTTGTTTATATGGAATTATTTATCTAAAAGCCTCTTCACTCTACTGGCCATTGTCTGTCTGTTCAAGAGGTTGCCTAAAAATGGAAAGAAAATACCAACTTAAAATAATGTTTATTCTGCTGTTACGCTTACTTGGTCCAAGTCAACTCTAGCCTTTACTTTTTTTTAGACTATTTTTTTCGTAAGCTGCCTGTTACTGCAGCCGTTTGTGTGGCATGCATGTTATGTCTTCTTAAACATTCAGTGGATATACTTTATTTTACTGCCTGACGGTGTTAAAAGTGTGAAGTTTTTTCTGCTTTATATAACGCTGGAAAGCCATTATTTGCTTTTTTTTAGTTTTTAATTTTATTTTCTAGCTAAAGGTAAAATTTATTGAATTTTTTTTTTTAAATACTTTTGTATTTAGGGAGGGTTTTCTATTTGTTTATTAAAAAAAAAAGAAAGAAAAAAATTGTTTCCTTAGGGTTTATTTTTTCAAGATGACTCTATGTTTTAAGCCTTTGTTTTGTAGCTTTGGATGGTTAAAAGTGTTAATGAACTTTGTATGCTTCATCTGTTGATTTGTTAAAAACAAATTTCACTTTAAGCCTAGAAGCTTATAACGGGCTTATGTTATAACTGTGATTAGAATTACAAAAACCTCCTACAAAACTATTTTACAAAAACCCATTTAAAACAGTTTGATGTATTAAGTGTTGGAGGAATCGTAGAAACAAGGAAATAATCATTAACACAAATTTTGCTCAAAGCAAAGTATATTTCAACATATTTTTTTCTTGTTAAATCCTGTTATAGATATAAAATTTTTATCAATATTTACTCTATTAATTAGTAAAAAAAAAACGTAACCGCTAAATTAATAAGGTAGTGACATTAATTTGAACAATTTTAGTTGATTAAATAAAATTTGTTCAAAAACAAGAAAGAGTGCTATATACAAATGTTCCAAATCTTTAATACCCTTAACCAAACGCTATGCAGCGTCTAATACCAGTCAGCTACTAACATACATCATCAAACAGATATATATATATATATATATATGTTATCCTTTAATTCCCATTGGAACATAACAAATCTTCTTATATTCTATCAGTGGACATCATTTTCATCTCACTCCAGGGCACACTATGCTTATGCAACTCGTTCTCAGTTTGGCGTCACCAAGTGTTCGCAGGTCAACCAGGTCTCCTGGATCCTTGGGGTTATGTTCATTATGTTTCCTAGCCAAGTAAATTTACGCAATCAGATATTCATACTTAAAGGAATTTGATGGGATAAATTCCACAAATCCGGATTTAATATCGTGGCAGGCCAGAATATCGAATGTATTCGCCTGAGGCAGCGGTTTATAAAAGCTTGCATACAACTCAATTCACGACTCGAAATATTCCAGGTTTCACAGCCATACAGAAGCACACATGTCACATTGCTATTAAAAACCTTGATTTTGGTGTCAACTAAAATATTTTGCGATCTCCAGAATTTATTAAGCGTGCCATACGCTTACTTTGCCTTACAACCATATAAAAAATATGTTCAGTAAATGTTTTCGTTTAAAACACATTTCTCTGTTTAAGCGGCAAATTATGTATGAATTTCTTATGTGTAAAAAAGCAAAAAAACAAAAAAACAATAAAAAATAAAAATCTAGAATCTAAAAAATTTACACATTAAAATAATAAAAAAAAACCAACAACTAAATAAGAGGCAATAGCAGTTTTTTTGTTAGATATACTGATAATGAACTGATGTTGCTGAATTTCCATTGCCAATTTTAATGGAGCATATGTGACAGAAGTTTATAAAAACCTAGCTCACACAACTTCTCGGATCTTCGGAAAACCCAATTCAACATACAGGCGGACATCATTAAATCAACGTTGCTACTCATCTTCCCCCAGAATATGTTTGCTTTACAGGGTCCAACATCTATACCAAACCTTATGTAAAATAAACAAACCTTTTACGAAACAAGTAAGAGTGCTATATTCGGCTGTACTGAATCTTATACATCCTTGTCCAAGGTGCGATTAGATAAATACCTTTCTCAAGATATAAATTAATCCATTTTGTGCCACGCCCACTTCTCCATTCCCGCCCAAATTTTCGGATCTATTGATAACGAAGTACCTAATTTAAGAACTTGGGCTCTTGCCGTTCGGCAGATATTCAGAAATCTATAATGATTTTCTATGGGCAGTGCTATGTCCACTTCTCCAATCCCGCCCATATTTTGTCGGATGTTGGGTATTACTAATCAAGATGTTTATACCTAGTTTGGAGGCTTTGGCTATTGCCGTTTTCCGGTACTATTAGATAAGACTAGTTCTTGTTGTACTGTATTGATTAAATAAATAAATAAATAAATAAAAAATATATGGGACTTATGGATAAACTTTTTTTTATGTTTTTTATTTTTTTGTTTTTTTTCTCGTTGACCTTTTCCAGCACAACTTGAAGAACATATGTCAACATAGAGCTTGTGCCTTAGCTGTTTAACAAAATACCATTTGATTTAAAGATTGATGTTTGACTATTGACTGCCAGCCGTTGTCAATGGCGGTGAGTGTTAAACGGCGAAGATTTCTAAAGAGATAGAGTGCTTACAATCGAAACATTTCAAATCGACCTGTCCGCGAACGTGACTTCGATCCCCCCGTCAGTCAAGAATGAAAATTTATCAAAACATTTTGATTAAGTTAATGTTGTAGAATTCCTTTCTTTATAAAAATTAATGAAAATTAAATTAAATAAACTTTAGCCTGTTTTAAAAAATAAAAATTTGGATTAAAAACCATAAAAAGTTCAATAAATTGTTATTGTTGTTTTTGGTTAATTTTTTTTAAAATGACCTAAGTATATTTTTTCAAAAAAAAATCCAATAAATTTAAAAAATTTCCTTTACTTATGCTTTACTCTATGCATATTATTTTAGCAACTAAGTTGGCTTTAACTTTAACATAAATAACAGTAATTTTCTCCGCAAAGTATTTACACTTTGATTACTATCGAAAAGTCCTTCATACTTAATGTGTGCTCAGACTTATCTGAATTTGCCGAAAAAATCAAAAAAAAAAAAAAAAAAAAAAAAAAAAAACGTGACCAATAAATTGATCAAAATTTTATTTGTTTTTTTTAACAATTTCTTTTATTTTCCTAAACTTTATTTGCTAAAATATTTGTAAAAGAAAATAATTTTTTTAATAAACTAAGGGTTACGTATAGGACGTCAAATATGCAATGGGTGTGAACATAGCTTATCATTAATTGTTTTCAATAGTAAACCCCTTAAACCATGCTAAAATTTTATAATAACTATGACAGCAATGAATCAATTAACTAATTTTTACCTTTTTTTCTTTTATTTTTAGGTAAGCATTTTTGGTGTTCAATATTTAATATTTTTATTCCAAAGTCTTTGTAAGTAAAACTTAAAATCTTTATGTAAATGAAACCTTTAATGTCAATTAAGTTACAAAATAACCAACCGCGAAAAACAAATATGTGATAACAATTATAATTTGTCAAAAAAAAAAAAAAAAACTGAAATAAAATAGATAAGTTTATTTTAACTAAAAATAAGACATGTCACAGAGTACAATTCCGTGCGGAAACGGAATTCATTGCGTATTTTGTTGCTTCAGAAAATTAAGAAAAAACTTTGCAGAATGAAACCATTTTTATTTTCAAAAACGGAATGGGAGTTTTCTGTATCGTAAAGGCAAAACAACTATCAAAAATTACTTTCTATCAATAAACAAATATGTTTTCTTCTCTGTGACTTACTCTGTGACGTGGCTGATTCTTAAAAAAACGTCTCTTAATTTATTAAGTTTTCAAAAAAATATTGGTAAATGTAATCAAGTTCCAAAATTATTAAGGAATTAATTTAATTAAAAAAATTTATGAACGAGATTACAAATTTAAATTTTAACAAATAAAAAATAGAATCTGGGAATTTTAGTTCTCATGTTGAGTTTTCACAATTAGCACAACAAACAACTGTATCTTTGGCTTTAGTTTGAGTATTTGTTGCAAAAATGTGCCCATTAATTTGACAGCTTGGTTTAAGATTAATAGACATATATTTTTTTGTGCTTATAAAAATATATACATAGAGGCCTGTTCTAAAGATCACATTCTTTTAAAATAACACGTGTAATTTGTTGGTGTTCTGATTATCACACCGATTTGTGTTTCTCAGTGTGCTTTCTGTTATTGTAAAATCACACCAAAAAACACAAAGACGGGTCATCAAGACGGATGTAACGATACGCCTTTTTGCCGATACGATACCGATACTCAATAAGAAATATCGCCTATACCGATACCGATACGAATATTAAATTTAAATTCAAGGTAAAATGAACAGAACTCAAGTAGAGTAATTTCTTTAATATAAAAAATTACAATTTAAGAGATGATTAATATTTAAAATTGATTTTAATAAGCTAGCTTTTAAAAACAACGAAATTAATTTAAATTCATGGTAAAATTAATACATTTTTTAAACACAAAACGGTGTAAGAGATTATTAATATTTAAAACTAATATAAAAAGGATTTTTGTTTAAGGAACAAACAATTCTCAACTTTTGCAGATATCATTTCTCAGATCCATTTGAAATAGACCTGCAGTAAAAAATTGTCTCTCAGATGTGACTGAACTCGTTTGACAACTTATTTCTGGGCATGGGCTTAAATTTTAGTTGAACCACAGCGTAGGATTTGTCTTTCTTCTCCAAATGTTCTTTTAAGATTTTCATAAACGCTTCAAAGGTCAGTTCTATACTTCTAAAAACTTTTACTTGGTGTAAGGGTGACCGTGTCTCCATCACTTTCGGAATGTAAAGTCATGATGACTAGCTCAATAAGACGTTTTTGCAATTTTCTAGCTTTGTATCGAAGGTAGAGTATTGTAGATAAACAATAGATTTCATTATTCTCTCAAATCTTTCATTATAAACTCAAATCTTTCATTCAGAGCTAATGCTACGTAAATCGCCAATTTTTGGGAATCTGAACTATTCTGCATCTCAGTTTATTCATTTAAAGAATTTTTTAATAATGTTCTAAGACTATTTACTGGCATATTGGGAATTCTTTCTTTTTGTAAGCAACTTTATTATATTCAACATTTTTTATTTTTTGAATTTATTCTATTTATTCAAATAGTTGAGTTAAATAGAAGGCCGTAGCGGGCCAGAAAATGCATTACATTCTGCTGGTGTCTAATAATTGTAAATTTTTTCTGTACATACAATATACTTCATTGCTATCCAACGGAAAGCTGAGGTAAAATGTAACAAGAAGATAAAAAATAAGGTGGCATGTCATAACGTCCAGTGTCATAGTGTCCATGGACGTTATGACACTTTTGAAAGTGTCGTAGTGTCCGTGGACATTATGACACTTTCAAAAGTGTCATAACGTCCATCAAAGAAATGTCGTAGCGTCCGCGGACGTTATGACGCTTTGCAAAGTGTCATAATGTCCACAATAAGCAAGAGTGTAAACAAATTTGGGATCATAGCCGGCCTTCGGCCGGGCGCAAGGACTTTCTCCTCCATGGTATAACAAACACCGGCTTCGCTAAGTAAAGATTCTAATATCTGCCTTGTTTCCGAACAAAAGCCGACTATGCAGAGAAGCTTTAGTTAGCGAAGCCGGTGTTTGTTATACCATGGAGGAGAAAATCCTTGCGCCCGGCCGAAGGCCGGCTGTGCAGAGAAGCTTTAGTTAGCGAAGCCGGTATTTGTTATACCATAGAGGAGAAAATCCTTGCGCCCAAAAGTGTTTTCGTTATATATTTAATATAAACACCCAGAGAAAAAGCAGCAAAACCATTTAAAAATTTTTTTTTACCATATTATGTTTCATTTAACCAAATCATTGTTACCGACAACCATATTATGGTTAAATTAGTTTCTTTAAAAATAGTTTTGTTGGTTGGGACCATAATGAAACATGTTTTTCTCTGCGTGTATGCAGATCATTTTTTTATATTTAACTTCTTTAGTAATTATGGACCTAATGACACTTTTGAAAGTGTCATAATGTCCATTTGCAAAGTGTCATAGTGTCCATGGACGTTATGACACTTTCAAAAGTGTCGCAGTGTCCATGGACACTATGACACTTTTTGGAGTGTCATAACGTCCATGGACACTATGACACTGGACGTTATGACATGCCACCAAAAATAATAGTCTGGTAGTGTATAAAGTCATTCCTGAAAATTTTAAGGAATGGAACTATAACAAAAAAGCTTTATAAAATACATAACTGAAATTTAACTCATAGAATAAATTCGAAAAATAAAAAATGTTGAATACTATTTACTAGCGAAATAGCGCCAGAAAATGTAGCACTGGCTTTGCTTATGGATTTTGTGGTCTCTTTTAAGTAACCCAAAATTTATAGCGAAATGATTTTTGTTTGTTGTTTCTACAAAAATCATTAAGAATACAAGATTTATCAAGGGGAGAAGGTTTTACCATTATGGTTGCACAGCAAAAGTGTCAAATGTATATACGTATCGAAAGCATGAAGGAAAAAAGGGAATTAAGCACAACAAACAAAATCTTTTAATAAATAATAGTTTCCCAAAAACAACTTTGATAATAAATGTTTGCAAGTGCACGTGCATAAAAAACTGAACTGGCAAATTGTTTTTATTTTGATTTCTTGCGAAAACAAAAAAAGTTCTTTGTTTTTGTTTTTAATATGTTTTTTTTTTACCCACTTATGACTACAATTAATGTTGGGAGAATTCCAAATAATTGTAGTGAGGAATGTAAGAGAAGATAAATTGATCACTGATTTATTGTTTGGTATTTTGTTTAAGCTTTGATATCGTTGCAAAAAAGACTTTTTTGAGTGTTTGTAGGTAATTCTCATTCCCTCTGTAGTCTTGTTTGCAGATAGCTTTGACTTTTCTAAAATTATTTAGGAGAACGTTTCCTGATGATCTGGCCCAAGCAACCAGTGAAATGCGCATATGAACAGCTTATCCTCCAACAATAAATTTCAGTATTTTTTTTTTATCAATTATAAAAAAAGGTAATTAAGCACAACAAACAAAATCTTTTAATTGTTTGTAATTTTTTTTAGTTAAGTAAATATGTTAATAGAAGGTTAAAGTAGTGGTCTACCCAAATATCCAGTGATTGTATTTCGAAGTAATGAGATATCTATTGAAGTTTCGCATCCATTGCGAGGTTTTTCGTCCATATTCGTTTGTATCGGCGAGCGCTACACTTAAGTTTTTTTAACGAGAGTATTGTTGTTACTATTGAGTATGGATTTTTCCATGTGGGTTCTGGCATCATTCTTTAATTCTGTTAGTTAGAAATTTTCGGAAAAATATTTATCATCAACGGCTTAAAACATTTTTTTTTTGTAAAAAATTTAATTTTTGAGAGCACCTAATCATCTTTCTAACACAAAAATCTATTAGTTATAATACAAATTTTCGTGTTTTTTTTTTTAATTATAAAAAAGAGTGTCACGCAATTCCTATTAAAACAGCAGCTTGTTAAACATTTTAAATAATCATAAAATCAAATAACACTTTTTGAAAATTAGTTATAAAAAAACACTCAAAAAGTATTAATAAACAATGACCATAAAAAATTAGTAACACTTAATCATCTAACGAATCATTTACATAAAACTAAATTAAACAAAGAATATTTCATAAAAAAATAGACAAGAAAAACACCCTCTCTTTTTATTCTTTAAAAATAAAAGTCTTTTTATTAATTAAAAAACTTTTTAACATGACACATTAGACACAAGAGTTTTTTTTTATGAGAGTGTTTAAATTATTTTTCTTAAACAATAAAAAATTAACATCAATCTTCTACTTAAAGGCATTTTTTGGACAAAAGAGCTCTTAAAGTAAAAACGTTTTTTATAATGATAGATAGATTTTGTAAAGATAAAGTCTTTTTATACCCTCCACCTCCACTGTGGTGAATGAGGGTATACTAAGTTTGTCATTCGGTGTGAAACTTTTTATTAAAACATTATTAAAAGACCCCATAAAGTATATATATTCTGGCTCCTTGAGTATTTCTTAGTCGATTAAGCCATGTCCGTCTGTCTGTCCATATGTCCGTCTGTTGAAAACACGCTCACTTTCGAAGAACGCAAAAGAAAAAAACAAACTTGGTCTCAAATTGGTTGCAGTTATCCTAAGCAGTTTGGGATTGAAATCGAGCAACATCGGTTCAGTAGGCTCAGAACTATGAATCAAAATTTGGAACCACCACCCTAAAAAAATTGATAATTTTGATACAAAAAACAATATAAATGGTCGAATAATGCACGGAATGGCATACAATTTTGCACGAATTGGCGTTATACGACTGCAAATCATACTGTAAAATTTTTTGAAGATCGGTCCATAATTTACACTAGGCCTCTTTTAAACCCTACTCCCGGAAAACAGTTTAGTGCGCCTAAAACCGTAATAAATAACGTTATCATACTAAAAAATCACACTGTAAAATTTTTTGAAGATCGGTCCATAATTTATACTAGGCCTCTTATAAACTTTACTCCCGGAAAACAGTTTAGTAAGCCTAAAACCGTAATAAATAACGTTATCATACTAAAATTTATAGGACCAGAAATCACGCTGTAACATTTTTTTTAGATCGGTCCATAAATTACACTAGGTGCCATATAAAGCCTGCTCCCGGAAAACAGTTTAGTACGCCTAAAACCGTAATAAATAATGCTATCAAATTGGCGTCACAGTTTTATAGGACGAGAAATTACACTACCAAATTTCGTGAAGATTGGTTCATAATTTACCCTATGCCCCATACAAACCCTACTATCGGAAAACAGTTTATTGCGCCTAAAACCAAATAAAGCCCACTTGGGGAAAATAATTAAAACATGAAAATTTTTGAAATTTACTGTGAACGCTAAAACTAATTACACTGCTTTATTGAAATTTATTCTAATTTGTTTTTTGTAATACCAGATATTAGTCTTCACAGCCGAATATAGCACTCTTACTTGTCTTTTTTTTTTTTGTTATTAAATGTTATTGTTGTAATCAAAAATATAAAAAAAGCTAGAAAAAATTTATAGATTTTTATTTTCATTTCAACAAATAAACTGACATTATACACTTTTAATGAATTTATGGGGATTATTGTTATTTTTGAATTATATACCAACGATTTAAATGACGACAAGTCAAAATATTCACATATCAACATAAAGATAGAATACAGAGGACAGACGCTAGGTTATTCAGTTATATCTACATATTTATGTATGTGTGTGTATGTGTGCATATATGTATGTGTTGTATGTTGCAAGTACGTGGTAATATGTATTTATTTAGGTTAACATAATGAACAATTTAAATTTTCGTTAAAGAACTTACAAGACACACACAACATTTTTTTTTTTTTTTTTTTTGCCACTAGGCAAATATTTTTGTTTAAGGCAAAAATGCAAAGAAAAGAAAAATATACATGAGGCAAATGATTGAAAATCACTACCTGTATAGGAAACACAAAATAAAATAAAAAAAAAAAACATGTATAGATAGACAGTCTAACGGACGGACGGACAAGCGAAACAAATGCAAAATACTTGCAAATCTATGTTCAACAGTAAACATAAGCAAAAAAAAAAAATTGCCAAAAGCTTTGAAAATACTGTTGCATTCAGCTAACTACTACGCACATTACAATTGACTTAAAAACTGTTATTGAGTCTTAAATATATGTCTATGCAGCCACTCACTCACTCAAACAAACATACGTATATATATACTCACAATATTGTGGCTACATCAATACTCTGGTCTAAACATTACAAAAGGCTCCATATAAGGAGTATTACTGTTTTTGATGTAGTTGCATATTGTTGTTGCTTTACAGCATAAATTTTTTTCTCGTATGTTAGGCTTGCTTCTTACTTGCCACATTTAGAGGTGCCTGCCTGTAGGTGGTGTTTGTTTTTATTTTTTTTTTTTGGGACAGACTCCTCTTTGTTAGCCTAAGCAAATAACACTAATTGAAAGTATGCATGAGTGCATAATACATGATTTTTAAATCTACACGTGTGTGGTGGATTACTTTTTTATTTTCTTTTTACATTTTTCCATAAATCCTTACTTTAGTAATTCCAAATAGCAAAAATTTAGTTTTTAATACTGCATATTTACAGATAATTTTTTCTCTTGGCTTCGCATGCAGTCGAAAAACTTTATGCGTTTTCATTGTAGATCATTTTTTAAGCTCAAACAATAAGAAGGAAGAAACAAAAAACCAAATAATATCTAGTTTTGTACCATAAAAGCCTAGTATTTAGTGCATATTGTTTTAAGAAATAAAGCCCTTTTAAAGTTTTTTTTCAGCCGCCTTTTGTCTTTCACATGCAGCAACAGCAGCAGCAGCAGGCTTTAGAAAAACAAAAAGGAAGCGAAAATGTGATTTATTTTTACATGATTATCAACTTAACAAGAACAGCAGCTCTCTTTTTCTTTTGGCTAAGGTTAGGGATGCATGTGTCTTTTAAAAAATTAAAAAAAAAATATAAACAATGCAATATATTTCTTTAAAAAAAAAGACAAAAAAAAAACTCTAAAAACTGCATAACTTTTTTTTAAGATGCTTTATGTAAAACACAATGTGACAGATATAATAAAACACCAATTCTGCTTAATTATAGGAAATTTCTTAAAAGTTATAAAAAAAAATTCCAATGTAATGTTTTTGATAAATTTACTTAGCTAGAAATAACTTTCCCAAACTAAGGAAAAGTTCCTAACTACTTTACACAAATTTAAAAAAAAAATGTGCTTTACTTTGCTTAAAGAAAAGTTATCGATTGGTTTTCTAAACTGTAAAAATATTATCAATAACTTTAAGTATCTATAGAAAAGGGATCAATAACTTTATCCAACTATATAAAAGTGAACCTTGAAGCAACAAACACAGGTGGCACATTCCTCTTTTTTAACAATAATTTTTCTACTGCGCATGACGTCAAATTGATGTCACAAGAGACTAAACTCTATGAGCTTTTGATTCAAAACAAAGCACATTAGCCTTTTTTGACGTCAGCAAAAAACATCAACACCATAACGGACCTGTGCAATGCTTCTTCTTAATTCATTAATTCGTGATCAAAACTATATTAAGCCATTTAAAAGTTATTGATTAATATAGTAAACTTTAAAAAAGTAATCGATAGGTTAGTGAAGAAATGTTATCTACAACTTAACTATACTAAAGCAAAGTTATCGATATGTTTACTAAAAAGGATATCGATAATATTAGTAAATTATGAAAAAATGTTAATCACCCTTATTCTGCGTTTCGATTCGGATCGTAAATTTCCCAGTTTGGCAACTTTGGTATTCTGCGTTCCGTTCCCCGCATCAATTCGATTTATTTTTCGATTATATGTATTCTGCGTTACGATCGTAGCTACGTTTTTTCAAGTTGTTTATTTACTAACGGAAAGTTTTTCGATTTCTGTTTCTGTTAAAAAAGTGTATAATTAAATAAAATGTGAGTATAAAATGCTATAAATTTATTTTGTAATAAATTTTGTTTTTTTTTGTAACTTTAAAGCTTTATTTAATATATTTATTTAATTAATATTATTTAATTTAAAAATTAATTAAATTCACTGCCAGGCCCACAATGTCGACAAGAACATTTCTTTCGTATAAATATATTGAAAACAAAAACAAATTTTAGTTTTTTATTATTGTTTTCAATATAAAAATGCGAAAGAATTGTTCTTGTCGATATTGTGGGCCTGGCAGTAATTGTTTCACACACATTTAAAACAAATATCTTACAATTTATCACTCATCTTGAATGGATTGCAACTGTCTCTCAGTTTCCGCTTTTCTAGTCTTGATTCTGCATTCTGGACCACGTTGTTCTCCTCTTCCAACAACAACGCCGCTGCTATCGATTTCATTTCTTCTCTAAACTAAAGTTTTCTTTTGCAATGATATCTAGGAAATGAAAATAGTGGAATAGTTTGGCCACAAATACCGTTTGCTTATAATCTGGCTATTTTGTTCCTTTCCGCACATAACTGATGAGTTTATATAATTATAGTTACCAAAATATTTAGTTTTTATATATGTATTTATCATTATTTATTCAAAAAAAAGTTTTACTTTTTATAGTTTTTATAGATTCGAACGTAACTGAAAGCGGGAACGTAATTGAAACGCAGAATAAGGTTGAATAATTTTACTTAATTATACAAAAGGTGCAGATACCTTTGCTTAAGTGTTAAAAAGGTATCGAGTATTTTGCGAATCCACTTGGTCCAGCGCTTAATGCCCTGCATCCAGTTGTTCCCATGCTGCCAAGGTGAATTCACTAGAATTCAAGTCAACATATGGTTATTTTTTTTGTTGGTCGATTTGTCAAAGTTCATATAGAAACTAGTTTTTTATGTAAACAAACCATTTTTTTTTACTAGCAATATTTTTGTCAATCCGACCACAATTCAGTGTTGTTGTAGAGTTGACCTCACCTTCTAGTGGATTCGCCTTGCATGCTGCTTTCGATATTCTGGCATTTTTTACATGCAGCAACTGGCTTGGCTTAATACACAAGATCAATGTAGCTAGCACTTTGTACTCAGAACTCTTCCAAGCGGTACGAAAAGCAGCCTCAGTTGGCTCAACTATTTCTCCAGAGACATAGCTCTACAAGCCACAGTGCACTAATACAGATTTCATTAAAACTTTCCAGCCATCATAATTTCTGTCATCGAGCTTGTCAATTCGATATAGAGCAGAACTCATAATTTTTTTTTTTTTTTTAACTATTTTACTTTTTTGAACAATTTTCTTTGCTCCTTTTAATTTAACCAAGATGGGCCCATAACCATTGATAGGGCAAATAAAAAAAATTAAAGTAAAACAACCGGATTAATATTCATTTGTTCTGCACAGCTTAAGAACAATTAATAACATTTTAATTCAGTAATAAATAGAAATTGAAAGAAAAATAATGGAAAGTGTTTTAGTTTTGCAAGTGTTGTCAAGCAAATACAAAGTAGAGATTATTATTTATATACGGAATTTATACTTACAGATTTAATAAAAAAAATTTGTACGATTAAACTCTTGTCTCCCTGTTGCATATTGGCAAATATTTAATGTATATTTTTGTTTAAGTTTCAAAGTATGTTTATGCTTATTGTTGTATTGTATGCAATGAATACATTTACTACTTCTTGCCTACATGCACATTTCATATTTCGATGATGACAACGACGACGAGGATGATGTTAATATTGTTGATGGTGCTTTATTGTGGTTGTGGCATGCTACAAGTACATTTGCTAAAGAAAAAATAATTTTCTTACGAGCAACTCCTACCGATGCCTTTATAATTTTGCATTGATTTTGCTAGCGGCTTTTATGTCTTTGGTTTTGTATAAATTTTGTTTTATTTTTGGGTTTTTGCGTCTTAAATCAAGTCAAATGTTTAGACATTATTTCCTTTATGAGTCTGTATAAAGAAAATAAAAAAACATATTTTCTTTATTTGCAAAATAATAATTAAATTTGTTTTCTCTCTCAACATTTTCAATACATAATACTAAAAGTATGCTGCAGTTATTGCCTAGAAAAGAATCTTAAAAGTATGACACAATTTTTTAAGAAGTTTTTAATGTTTTCATTTGATATTTATAAAAAAAAGTTGTTTTATTTTGTAGTTGCAGCATAATTTTAGGAAAATACCATTTCCATTTCTTCATATACATGAACATTTGATTAAATTGAACGTTTAAAAAATAATGGCTTAAATTTATAAACAAAATTATATACAGATATTACACTTATAAAAGGCAATACTATATTTTTTTTTTTTTAATTTTTATTATCTTTGCCGGTTTACTATCTTCATTTCAAAGTAGATTAACACGCGAATGGGAACTTTTCAAAAAGTTGCAAGCAAATTTGTTTGTTTAAATTGATTGAGTAGAAATCACATAATCATATTTTGAATAACTCACAACGTTGTAAAGATTAACCCGTCCTACTTTTCTGCTCCATTATAGGGGGTTCTCATGTGTTTTTATATTATTCGATTTAATTCAAATTTGTTTCTTTCGTTTTGTTAATTCAAATTTGTTTCGAAGATAATACTACACACATATAATGATGCCTTGTGTACAATATGGTTTAATAAATAAAATAAATTAATTTTTGCGGTAGTTTTTTTTTTTTTTTTTTTTGGTTTATATTTTTTTTTCTCTTGAGAGTAAATTACCATTCTAAGAATTTTATTCAATAGGAGTGGATCATTTGTGGGTTTGTGTAATAAAATTTAATGCTGGTTGTATAAGAAAGTTGAATGCTAGTAGTTTTTTTGTATAAAGGGAGGGGAAATGCTAATTTGTGTTAATAACATGGAATATTTGAAAAATTATATGATCTTTTAGTAATACGCAAATTGATAGAAATTATATAATTCCTATGGCTATTAAATTACTAATATCTTCTTAAGTTGTACATTGACCTCGGTAAAAAAAAAATCAAGGCATGTTATAGAGCGTAAGCTAAAAATTATAGAGCTCGTACCTCTATAATTTTTAGCCTACGCTCTACAATATGCCTTGATTTTTAAATAATTCAAATTGTTCTTAGCTTAAGATCCTAGTGGAGTAATCACTCTATGGTAAAAGAGTCCTGTCAACTTAAAAAGGCAAACTCATACTAAACTTGAATAGACTAAGAAAATTGTGGCTTTCATTTATATTAAAAAAGTCGAGTATATTTACTGGCATAATTTACAGAATTTGAAGAGAAGAAAAAAATGGACAAGAACCAACTTAAACTAGAACTGAGATAGAATTGAACTATAACTCAACTAGAACGGAACTTGAGCTGAACTAGAACTGAACTAGAACTGTAACTGAACCAGAACTGAACTAGACCTTAACTAGAACTGAACAAGAACTGAACTAGAACTAAAAAACAACTGAACTAGAACTGAACTAGAACTGAACTAGAACTGAACTAGAACTGAACTAGAACTGAACTAGAACTGAACTAGAACTGAACTAGAACTGAACTAGAACTGAACTAGAACTAGAACTGAACTAGAACTGAACTAGAACTAAACTAGAACTGAACTAAAACTGAACTAGAACTGAACTAAAACTGAACTAGAAGTGAACTAGAACTGAACTAGAACTGAACTAGAACTGAACTAGAACCGAACTGGAACTGAACTAGAACTGAACTAGAACTGAACTAGAACTGAACTAGAACTGAACAAGAACTGAACTAGAACTGAACTAGAACTGAACTAGAACTGAACTAGAACTGAACTAGAACTGAACTAGCACTGAACTAGAACTGAACTAGAACTGAACTAGAACTGAACTAGCACTGAACTAGAACTGAACTAGAACTGAACTAGAACTGAACTAGAATTGAACTAGAACTGAACTAGAACTGAACTAGAACTGAACTAGAACTGAACTAGCACTGAACTAGAACTGAACTAGAGCTGAACTAGAACTGAACTAGAACTGAACTAGAACTGAACTAGAACTGAACTAGAACTGAACTTGTACTGAACTGGAATTGAAACTGAAATAGAACTGAACTAGAATTGAACTTGCACAGAACTGAACTTGAACTGAACTAGAATTAAACTAGAACTGAACTTTAACTAAATTAGAACTGAACTTAAACTAAACTAAAACTGGAACTAGAACTAAACTCAAATTCATCTATAATTATAACTAAATAAAAACACTGACCTGGAACTTAACCAGAACTAGAACTAAAAAATTATAAATTCATTCATTTTAATCTAAACCTAAAACCGAATTAAATAAAACCTCAGGTAGAAATGAACTAAAACGGAATTATAACAAAACTATAAGAGAAATCAAACAGATCATAAGCGAAAGGAGTCTTTAACCACAGAAAAAAGACTGAAATCCCTTTAAATCTTTTTAAACTTTAAAATTCTAATTCAAAAATCTTATAAAGAACTCAAAAGAATTTAGAAGTTACAATTTAAAATTCATTTACCACAAAATTGTATATTATTAACATAATTCTATTAAAAACATAAAAATAAAAATCGTAAACAAAAAACAAATTCCGTATATACAATTGTAAATGTTCTGCCAGTCAACCACAGAAAAAAATATACAAATTATATTTATGAAATTCTGCTTTTATGTTTAATGATGCAAAGACGCATGAAATGAACATGATGCTACAAATAAATAAATTGAAATACATACAGCCAGCCATACATATTGTGGACATGAGAGATTCAAGTAAACTATTCCTCACAAAATTCACTCGAATGTTTGCAAGAATAAAAAGCAAGATTATTATCAAATATTAATATCATATAGTCAATAATGTTACCCCTAAAATATACCAAATTAAATTTATAAAAATGACAAAATGTACATAAATAAATTAAGACAGTGATGCGGTTAATGCAAGCAGTATTCTGTTTTAAAGAATTATATTTTCTAGTATAAATATTTCATATTTTTTAATAGTGTCGCACAAACTCACTTAATTTTCTTTACTACTAATATTTTAACCATTACTGTTTCCATTACAACTGCAAGAAAATCCACACAGATGTTACTGTATTGATTATCGGCTCATGCACAAATACAAAATAAAACACAACAAAAACTCCCAAAGCCCATTGCAAACACCCATCCCATAAACAAAAGAAGAGGCACGAGAAAAAACGATAGAGGTCTACATTCAAAGGATAACACATCCGGCATTTAAATGTAAAAGCTAAATTCAATTAACAAAAAAAAAAAAAAAAAAAAAAAAATCGGCAGTGAAATAACTCATGAAAAGTATAGAATTTTTTGATAAAATTATGCTGACAAGATTTCGTCGTCGCTTGTCCGTTAGAGGGGTATTAAGCCATAACCAACCAAAGCAAAAATATTTAATGTCATATGCAATGACTTTTATAACTTACCCAACCAAGAACGCAGATACAAATGGTGTCTTTAAAAAAAAAAAACTATCCTTAAGGGTTTCTTTTTCTTACGCCAAAGCTGTTTGCATTCTAAAGATTTGATCTTTGTTTTTTAACAAAAAGCCTTAGCTAAAGACACAATTTAGATATTGAAGTTAAGATTGCAGTAGGAGGAATGACGAAACGAATACAACAGAAAACTAAATTTATACGTCTAGTGAATGATGATTGATTTCATGCCAAAAAGATTTCCATCAAAAACCATACGAAGGCTAAAACTAAAAACTCAGACTAACAACAAACTGCAAATGAATTAATATTGTAAACAATTCAAAGATTCCTTTGACGTAATGCTAAACAACGTTCCAGTGGCCACTGGTCAGTTTGACATTGTCTGGCTTAACTAACTAGTCATAAAAATGCTGTCATTATTTCTCTGGGTTCTTTGGATATTCACTCACAAGTACCTTTCAGTTTGTTGTTTGACATATTCAAGAATTATGACTTCAATGTTAAAAACTAACGATTATGCAGGGTTTTTGTATATTAAAAAAAAAGATACACAAAAAGTTGTTTTATATAAAATAATAATAGGGTTGTTTTAAATGTTATTCCTTTCCTTTGTTCCCTTTATGTCTTCTTCGTTTATATGAGAATTTTTAATTGATGAATTTTTCAAAAATTAAATTAAAAATTTTGCTTTATACAACAAAGAATTTAAGGTTGCGTTATTAAAATTATGGGCTTTAGGCTTTTGTTTTTGCTAATGGCATTAGTAATAATATGTTTTCCCTTTTTTAATTTGTGCAAAATCTTTAACATGAAAAGATTAAGTTGATTGTTGTTACAAATTTTGAACAATTGATAATGACTTTAAATTAATTATAAATTTGGCATTTTGAAAGTTGATGGTTTTGGATGACTATATAATTATGATTTCATTACATAATAATGCTTGCCTAAAATTATGCATTATAGTATGAACCATGGTGCGCTTTTTTGATTGCTGGCTGCCTATTTCCCAATTTCGAACGTTATCGTTTGTATACATATAATTAAATATGGAAAATATTTTACAAACTGTGAATTTTTGCGTGCATATTTTCTGTGAGAATGTCAATGTATAAAAGCGTAAAACAGGCATTTAATGGTGAAGAAACCATATTTTCAGTTATTCAAATAGGTAAAATAAATCTTAAAATAATTATGTAATGACTAAAAAAACTTCTACTAAAAAAATTTTAGATCTAGTTTTTTCTTGGATTTATTACAATCTGTTAATATATTTAGCTTGCCTAAAACTATGATTTAAAGAAAAAGACCCTCTCCAATGGAGGCATTATTGTAATGTATATTTATTGTTGTTTCGAAAGTTATACTTCGTTTAGAAACGTTTATGTCTTATCCCCTTTTGAGCGGGATTAACTTTAAAGAAATATTTTTTTAAACTGTATTATTTGTTTAAATAAATGGTCTTTGAATTACGGGCTATATGTACATCATTTACTGTGCCTTTTGAGTATAGATATTTTTTTACTAATTATCCCATCGTATTGAACGATCTCTTGTCGCTGGCAAGTCTTACCACAGACACAAATTGCTTTTGAAACAAGATGTTTTGATTGTTATAACAATTTACTTTACCCTTCACCGCAGCGGGAAAGTTTGCCATTCCATTTGAAATTTCTAAAACATTGATCTTAGAGCTTCTACATAAAGGTGCCTATTATGAACTCAATTCGATTTTCGACTGAAGTCGAATTAGCTGAGCCATTAAATTTTAATTCGATAAAAAAAAGCAATGTTCAGAATTTTGTTGATTTCGTATATTCACAGTAGTGCGTTGCTATCAGTTGGCACTTCAAATAATTATTTTTTTGCAAATTTAACCTTTATGTCAACAGCTACATACCTGGGTATGTTTTGAATTTTAAAAACGCTGTATGTCTGAAAGTGACTTTTATATCGCTCTGAAATTTCATGATATCCTCACTTGCAGTGTTTTCTAACATATTCTGATGTTTGAATAAAATTGGACTAAGCAGACCATGGATGTGGTCATTTTTTAAT
Organism: Pollenia amentaria; assembly: GCA_943735925.1. Taxonomy (NCBI): domain Eukaryota; kingdom Metazoa; phylum Arthropoda; class Insecta; order Diptera; family Polleniidae; genus Pollenia; species Pollenia amentaria. Next base: position 175,048,469 of record OX031007.1, on the reverse strand, counting down.
TCCTATCCCTTACGTCAACAACTGCATACCCGGGTATGTTTTGAATATTAATAACGCTGTATCTCTGAAAGTGGCTTTCATATCGCTTTTAAATTTCATGATATACCCACTAGAAGTGTTTTCTAACTAATTCTAAGGTTTGAACAAAATTGGACAAACCAGACCATGTACATCGGCTTTTTTTCATCCCTACCATACCCGGGTATGTATATGAAAAAATTAAAATAAAGTAATATTGCAAGTTTATTTCATAATATATAGGGTTTTATAAGTCTGCTAAAACTACCGCTATTTTTAGCATTCCTGCACTAAAACAAATCAAAGTGGGAGAAACACAAAAAAAAAATACAAATAAAACAAAAAAACAACAAAACATGTGAATTCCCATATAAAATGCGCTTGCATACCCAGGTATGCATACTGTTGACGTAAGTATAACTTTTCTGCTGTTGACATAAAGGTTAAAAAATTAAATTAATCATGACAACGACGATGATTTGAGGGATGCTTCCATCATATTGGAAAAGGTCACTTCATAGGTAAATCCCAAGCTTATTAAAACTTGGCAATAGTTTTACGGTCACGGATGGAATCGGCTTAACGTAGCGTTGGAAATTAATCAATTTAGCTCCTGCGATATTTCATCCTAATGCTTCTCAACCTGAACTTTTATGAAAAATTAGTTATGCCAAAAAAGAGTTTTGTTCAAGAAATAAAACTAACAATAGATCTGCATAAAGTTATAAAAAAAATAGTTAAGAAAGTGGTAGTTGGTCCAGCTAAACAAAAAATTACAAGTAATAATATTTACAACAAGTGTTTTTAATTTATTTACATGGTCAAAAGCAAAATTGTCTTCGATTGAAGTTTTTGATATTTTAATTAGGCTTAAGTTTATCAAATTTAATTTTCATTAAATTATTTTGATTCAAAGAAGGCATTTACAACATGAAATTAACTAATTTTTTTTTTGTTTTCGTTAAAAATTTTGACTGTTCTGTCAACTCATTATATAAATTTTACATACGATAGACGATGTTCGATAGCTGGCGAAAATCGTTTGTCGAATGCCACTCATAATAAGGGCCATATTCTGGGTCCTTATGAGCAGCGAAGCTGATTAGCCGACGTTGGTCTTTCCGTCTGTCCGAATATACCAAATACCGCAGGTATGATGGGGACTAGGCTGTTATAGATATATGCATATGTATATTTGTCATACATACTCCGTTTAAGTTTGCTATTTAAGTTTGAATAACTGAGATATAAGCAAAAAAACCACGACTGCCTTAAAATCTCTTGTTGTTGTTTTTTTAGTATATTTAGAGAAGGACAATTACCAAAGTATCCAAATTAGCTAGAAGCATCTTGGTTATCAAAAGACAATCCGCCATGTTCTGGAAATCGAAATCAAGTGAAAGTGAAATCGAACAAAATTTGAAATTTATCCTGTGTTTAAAGTTTAAAAAAATATTTATTTTTATATGCCTCATATTTTAAGGTCCACTAGCCTTTACCACTACCTCTTTTCAAATCAGGAAAAGTTCAATTTTAAATAAATTTAATTGAAAATATCCAACGGTTTCAATTTCACGTGATTTCGATTTCCAGAACACGGCCGAATATCCGACAAAATATTGTTGGGAATAGAGAAGTAAGCGTGGTACTTTGCACAAAAAGTCATCAAAGATTTCTGAATATCCGAGCCAAAGTTTCCGAAGTTCACAAAAATATTGCTGTTACTTTGTCTAGCACTTATCATTACCAGAACTACTATTAAAATCAGAAAAAGACTACGGTCATTTAATAAAATAAGCTTAAAATTTCTGTCAACTACAATTTCACTCGTTTTTTATTTCGAATACATGGTCAGATATTATAAAAAATTTCTTATTCCACAAGTTTTTGATTTATCATTATCAGACTTCTCTAAAACGCTTTCTCACCTGTTTAATATAATTTTAATTTCATTGCCTCTATTTTATCACTTATTTTGTAATAATTTCCAATAAATATTAAATTTAATGTCTTCTAACACAAAACACTAAATTTTAATATTCTTCATAATAAAAAAAACACTTTAAAACTAAAAGCCTATCCTTAGGCTGTTTAATATAAACGAAATGTAAAGCATACTTTGTCTTGATTATCATGGTTTTCAAACCCCTCTAGAAATAAGAAAATTCATATCTTAATTTCCTACTCCTTAAATATATTAACTTTATAATTTTTATTAAAACAAAAAACAAAAAAAAAAAAACAAAAATATATTGAAAACAAAAGAAATAAAAACATATGTTCTTCTGTTAACCCTAATCAACACAACATATTGAGGTTTTTGTTTTGTTGTTTGTCCTATTCCCTACCCCTGTTATTAAGACTCGTTAAAGTTGTGATGTTTCATGTCATTCTCTTGAGACTTCCTAATAATGTGTAAATGCCTTGAGGTAACGATCATACACCCAGCTAAATGAAGCTAAGAAAACCCCACACATCCATTTCATATCTTTTATTTTTATTTTATTTCGCCAGCAGAGAAGAAAATTAATTCATGGCTTTTTCTATTTTATTTCATTGTTTTTCGTTTCGTTATGTTTTCTGTGGTAAGACTTTGAAAAACTTACAGGACCCACCACATTATTGTTGTTTACATCTACTTACAACACGTTAAACATAGTTGTAAGTACATTGGCCAATGTCAGCCCTTAAGGTATTTTCAAAGAAGAATAAAGTAAAGAAAAAAAAAAAATACAACAAGTATTATTTTCTTCTGTTCAAGGATTTTATTGTTTAGCACGTTTTGCGAGTAATACTCGTAAATTGTTTGTTATACACGAAAAAAGACAGAAAGAAAAATATGTATAAGAACAAACCATAAATGGCTGCTAATGAGACAAATAGCCTCAAGTTACGAAATTACTAATAAAAATTATGACAATACAATAAAGCTTACAAAAAAAAAGTTTGCTAAGAAATTAGCATTTAATAAACTGACAACAATGATAGAAAAAAAATATTAATTTATTTGTGTTTATGAGGTAATCGGAATTTATGGTTTTTGGTAAAGTATTTAAAAATCTTTTAAAAATTTTAAATTTAAAACAAAAAACATGCAAGTTTTCTGGATTCATTTTACTAATATTCGATACGAATGTTTTTTAACTCCAAACAAATTGGTAGGCTTATATTTGTTTATTTTACTCATGCAAGGAGTCACAAGATTATTCCAATTCCGCCGCAATTATTCCAATAACAACGACCTAATACACGACGTTTCATTTCTCTCCAAAGAAGGTGTGATTAACTTATTTTTGTTGCAATCTGTCGCTTCTACGTGTATGATGGCTGTCCTGTACGTCGACTGCCTTGCAGGTTTCACTTTATGGTTTATCAAGCAATATCGTTGCGTTTTTTACGCAATATATGTCCAATCCAATTTCACTTGCGCTTACGGATATCAATTTAAGTATCAATCTACACCCAGAGAAAAAACATGTTTATATATGGTCACCTCCAACAAAACTATTTTAAAAGAAAAATTTTAAACATATTATGTTTAATTTAATCATACTTTTGTCACCGACAAACATATTATGGTTAAATTTGTCCTCCATCAAGAAGCCACAACCATATTATGGTTGCCTCCAAACATGTTTTGGTTAATAATAACTAAAATATGCTTAATATTTCTAATAGCATGGTTGGTTTTCAACAATATAATGTTGCTCTTGGAAAAGAGGAAAATACTATTGTTAATTTAAAAACAAATTATTGTCATATTTAACCAAAACATGTTTAGAGACAACCATTATATGGTTGTGGCTTCTTGATGGAGGACCAATTTAACAATATTATGGTTGTCGGTGACAATAATATGGTTAAATTAAACATAATATGTTAACAATATTTTCCTAAAAATAGTTTTGTTGGAGGTGACCATTTTTAACATGTTTTTTCTCTGCGTATACTCTACTAGCACTTTTTAAGACTTTGCGATACATTAACTTCTCTAAATTGTCTATTGTACAAGATTCCTTTATCTAAAATTGTTTTTACCTAATTCTAGCTCACAAAATATATAATTTTAGGCATGAAGTTTAACCGATCTCGCTTGTGGTTTTAACGAGATCGTACCAAATATTGTGTGTAATCTTTGTATTTTGTTTTTGAAGAATTTCCATTTTTACCAAAAACAAATTTAATCTAAATAGTTTTTATTACGGATTTGCAAATGGCAATTAAGTCTAGTATGCAAATTACGGCATTCGGAATAGATCGAAAATCGAATTTCCATTTTAGTTATTTTATAATGTCGATCGATATCAAATGCCGTTTTTGGCCCCAAAATTATTAGCAAACTCTCTTGTGAGGTTGACCTTATCATATCGATTATTGCATTTAATCTCTGTACGTTATTTAAAATTGAGTAATCAGTTACTGGTGTATCGAAATCGTACCAATTATTATGTGTTGCGTTTTGTGTAAGTAATAACATTTTAACCTAAACAAATTTAATCAAAAACTTTTTAAGTACAAATTTGCAAATGCCGATGAAGTCTAAAGTTTTTACCAAACTCACTTGTGAGGTTGACCTTACCGTAATCCAGTTGTTGCGTCGCATCTCTATTTCTTCTTCTTTTTATATTTTGAGCATTTTTGTGACATTTTACTAGCACATTTTATACACATGTTTGTGAACTTGTATCTCGACTTATTGAATGCGCAGTCAAACAAATGTTTATCTTCTGTTAAAAATGCGCGGTGCTGCTTTACTTGTATCATGAGTAATATGGACTCTTATTGTAAGAAATAAAATGATTAAAACATGTAAACGAGAGCTCTATTAATATCCCTGCAGCCAATAAAATCAAACTCCTAACGTAGCAGGCTTGTAAGGGAAAAATCTAATAGTTTACCCTACCATCTTGCTTACGGAAGTCAAGAATTTTGTATGGCGAGTTGCCGCTTTCAAGCAATATATGTTTGACAGAAAAATGTGCTTTATTTAACGCATATATACGCTGGTGAGTGCAAAGCTTTAAGCACTCAAATTTTTGTGTGTACCGTTATTCTTTAATATTAAATGCCATTTTTACACCCTTCACAGCAGGTGGAAAGGGTATATATAAGTTTGTCATATCGTTTGGAATTTCTAAAATATTGATCATAGACCCTATAAAGTATATATTTCCGGATCCTTATGAGTGGCGAAGTAGATGAACCGTCTGTCTGTCCGCCTGTTTGTAAAAATTGTGGGAACTATGTTGTTATAGATTTCTGTCACATATACTCCCTTAAATTTTTCATTTGAAAATTCAGACAGATGGGTCCATAAACGACTGACATATGAGGAAAAAGCCACGGTTGCTTCTAAATTTTGTACTTAAATCCTCTGTCGTTGTTTTTTTCTTTTTTTCTTTATTATTTTAATGTGTTATTTTTTTTTGCTTCTTTTTACACATAACAAATATGTCTGTATATGATTCGTTACTTAAATAGAGAAATGTATTTTTAACATAGAAAATGTACTCAACATATTTTTTTCAATTCTGTTTGATAACGTGCGTTAGTGGGAGAGTGGTTTAAGACGATGTGTTACTTGAGGTGAAGGGTAAAGATTCGGCGTAGCCAAATATAGCACCTTTAATTATTTTTAAAAAAAATTTTAGTAACTCTTTCAGTTACCTTACCGAATGTCTGGTTTAAAAATGTGCCATTTTTTATTGGAAACGTCTACACTACTCCCTCTATGCTTTTTTACATCCTACGCGTCTGTTATAAAACCTAGAAGACCACAATACGCATTTTTGCGTTGATGCTTTGCATGTTTTTTATTCGTTATTTGCGGTCTTCGCTTTAAACAGCTGTTGCGTTCAAAGGATTCTTGTACTCTTACAAAAGTAGAAAGTAGACCTTATTTTAGCGTTCTACGAGTAAAGGTATCTCGCTTTTGTGCCTGTAACATATAACTACATATTTAGATTTTCCTTTTTTGACAGGTGCGGAGTCCGCTATGGACCGCTAGCTTTACAGATCAAAAGAGATACACTAGTCAATTAAGTATTCAATCGCATGCAGGCTTTTAAGTTTTAGTGCAGTTTATGCAGTTATTAAACTAAAAGAGGAACATACTTTAGTCTAGCTGGTAGTGAGCTAGTCTATCAGTGCCGGGGTTACGGATTCGATTTCCGCCAGAAATTCAGGTCTCCTGCAGACAAGCGTAGCGCTTCGTGGGATTTGCATAGGGGGAAAAATGGTTTTAACCAACTTTCGTCTGGAGGAACTGTAGAAATCTTTATCATAAAAAGTAAAACAAAAAAGCTAAATTCTCTTTATTAAAAAATATTTTTATTTTTGATATTAAATATAAATCTATTCTGAGCCCTGGTGAATCTAAAACTATAAAGAGAATTTCTGTTAAAGGAAAAAAAAAAATCATTTCAACCAACTGCTTACCCAACAAACTAAAAAAAACTTTAATAAACTAGAAATCTTTGTCTAATTTTTTATAATTAATTTAGCAGACTTTTAACTAAAGGATTTATAAAAAATTCTTTATTAATTTGTTAATATTTTATCCCAAAAGTATTTTAAAAGATAAGAACACTGTTGAGAATATAATTTTTTATTGAAAACTTTACCAACCTTTTACAAAATTCAATTACTTCTCTCAATTTTTTTTTGTTGTACTTTAAAAAAAATTTTGTTTTTTCTCTTTTTTTTTCTTTTTCATATTTCCATTTTTATCATAAACATCATCATAGTTTTATTATTTTTGCATATTCAATATATTCAATGTCATTATTCCGTTGTTCATATCAGTGTTCGTCGATCAATAGAGCTGGCTGGAGGTCCGTAAAACCTTTCATTCAAATATTTTTGTATTTATTTTCTTTTATTTTTCAACTCTTTGTAGTCTTATCTGTATGCCAACTTACAAATTCATTTTTAAATATACATTTACAGATAAAAAAAATATGCAAAAAAAAGGAAATAATAGTTTATTTGATCACATACACAAAATAGTATGACAAAACAAAAAAATTACAGGAGTTTATTAAAATTCATGGCAGGCCAGGCAGTAAAAAGCTGTTCAGGAAAAAAGTCACAAAGGAAAAAATTTACAAATAAGGAATTAATTATTATAGAGAAAAAGATTTCTGCTTTAAATGGAAGAGATTATTTTTGCAAAAAAAGAAAAATTATTATTGTTAAAGATATTTTATAAAAATTTTAACGGATTTTTTTAAGCAATATCTGGAATTGAAAAAAAAAATAATAAATAAAATAAAAATCAGATTTTTATTATGATAACTAAATTTGCTTTTACATATGTATGTACATATTTAGTTTAGAGAGTTTATGAGTTACAAAGTGAGTTGTTTCAATTGTTTTTGCAAATTTGTTTTGGAAGCAACTAAATTCTTCAGTTCGGGCTCTTGTGCGAGATTAATTTGCTCTTAATACGCAGGGAATAAAAGAGTGTTTTTTATTTGGTTGTAAGAACAAGTTTAATGGAAAAAACTAAATATTTTAGATTATGCATTATATGCACAATTTACAAGTTTAATCGTACACTGTAGTTTTAATATTTTACCGCTCTTCTCGTCTGAGAGCCAACAAACTACTAATTTATCTTTTGTATATGCTTATAATTAATTATACTACAGCCGATCTTCTTCGCAAGAAAGAGGTCTAATTATAGTATTTTTATTTTTTATATTATTTCTAAAAGGAACATCGGGCCGTAACAAGTTTATTTTATTCTAATGCATGAATCGGACTTTCCACATTTCTTCCTTGACTTGTCGCTTCCGTGCGGCTGGTCTACCACTGCGTCTTCTTCCCTAAATATCCCATTCAAGTTCCTGCTGGTCACATCGTTTTCATTCCTGTGGAAAGTATGGCCTATCCATTTCCGCGTGGGCCCTCGCATTTTTGTATGTATTGTAATGGAATGTGTAAACTCTCACAGCCGAGAGTTGGTGATTGTATAAAAAATATTAATTTTAGCACTGCAAGATTCTCTCACTACATAGAGGCTTAGAATGAGAATCTGATTTCTCAGTTGAGGTTATAAATTTTGGTTGAAATATCTAAATATTTGTAAGAAATATTGTAAACTTCGTACTTAATTATTTTAGTTTAAAACTTTTCTAGTTTCATATCTTTAATATTTCTGTTTCTTAATTTGAAATATTTTTATTTTCAACACTTAAGAAATATATTCATAAATTTTCCTAACGCAAAAAAAAAAACAAAAAATCTCATCTCACACCGGAAAATGCCCTTAAGTGTTAGACCAAAAGGAAGTAAAACAAATACCTGCCATATGATGTTGTTGTTTTTTCTATTGTATTTATTTTAACAAACTCATAAATTTTTCTTAAAAAAATTATGTGCGAAACTTTAAGAAACAACAATTTCTGTGTGGCATACAACTGATTAGAAGTGAAAGAAAGAAAAAAAAATAGTTTTAAATATTTGTATTTTGTTCTTTTCTATTTTTTATTCAAACTGTAAAAGTAAAACAGGAAATAAAACAAAACAACACCAGAAAAATGCAATACAATCAACCATTTACCTGTGTATTTGTACCGTAAAAAGTAAAGGTGTATTAGTGTATCTCTCTATGTGTATCTATTTAAGTGTATCTATGTAGTAGGTGTCAGTGTGTGCTTGTTTTGCTCAGTGCTAAGTATTTGACCAACAAAAGTTTAAAATTGAAATAAATTTTATATAAACATCAACAAAGAAAACAAATAAACATTTAAAAAGCTACCGAGCAGTCAGCCAGCCATCCATTTCAAAGATAGTGAAAGAGAACGAACAATGGCTGAAATACTTTTACAAGTGTAAATAAACAAAGTCAGAGAAAAATAAAAAAAGTTTTATGGAAAAAAATTTTTAGTTACAGGAAAAAAGTTTTTGTTTTTTTCTTTGTAGCTGCTTATTTTGGGGTTTTCATTTCAAGTTGTTGTTCAGCAAATGATTTAAGTTTTGAGCTTTTTTTTTTGGTAAAGTGTTAACAAAAACGATAGTTTAACATTGAATAAAGTAGAAAAAAGGTAGAATGCAAATGACAACAGGAAGTAAATTAGTGAAGGAAAATTTCAAGATGGCTAGATAAAAAATGTTTATTGAAGATTAAATAGTTGGAAATGAAAGCTTCTGGGGAACCAAAATACCACGTATTGAGCAAGAAGAGCATTCACCCACTTTAAGTTAGTCTGCGCTTGAGGCGTCATTGAGCCTTAAAAACGTCTACTTTAATTTGGACTAGCAAACATGCGGTTCCAAATGGATGGCACCTTCTGAACGCCCTTCAGCCGATATTTCGAGGCCTTCATTTCGTAGCCCTGGCTGGCCGCAAAATCACGCGATTCGACCGCTATAGAATTCTTTTTGTGGGGTTCTCAAAGTCACGAGTCACAAGCCTTAGACTCTTGAAGCTTCAAAAAGAATATCCTTCAGAAATACAGGAAACTATTCGCGGAAGCTCTGGCAAGGGTGATAGAAAATGACATGAATCAGGCCCGTATGGTCGTAAATGCTATCAGCGGCCACTTGTAGGATATAATGTTTCTACTAAACGAAAATATATTTTGACGGCTAATCAAAAACACTATCCAAAAGCAAAGCTAATGCGGTTCTTTTATTAAAAAAAAAACTACAGTCAAAGAACATCGGGTGATAACTTTTGCGTCACCCTTTACTAGTTTTTGTAGTAAAACTTAACAAATTCAAAAATCTATATAAAATATGCTTTAAACTTGCCAAAAGTTCTTGAAATTTCTTATTATTAGCAATTTGCTTCTTTATATATTTTTGTTTACTACAAAAAAAACTAACCAACCACTTTAATCCTCTTAAATCATTTTTTCCTTTCTTCCAAAATAAATTGTTTCATAAAATATTTAAAACTCAAAGCCTTACAGCATAAAGCTTTTTGTTTGCAGAGGTATATACATATGTTTATGTAATAAATTAATAATTAATAATTAAATATACCAAAAGCCATAAATCATTAAAACACAAATGATTACTGTTGATATCGTAGTGGCTGGCTGGGAACCTATGCGAGGTGCTATAATAATGCTACAACATGTCAGAGTAAGAGCTATGGTATAAATGCGAAAAACTTTTTTTTATAAGAATTCACACACAGACACAATAATGCTATTTACAAAGTAACAAATCCAAACAAAGAGAGCGACAATATGATAAAATGCCACAAACCATTTGACTACCTTCGTTGTTGGATGTACTCGTTTTAGCTTCGTATTTAGTATGACATGTTCTAAAATATTTTCGCAAATTTGTGCTTAGACAAAAATTCTGCTGGCACTGCTAATGTAAATACGAGGTTATTGCATCCTTACAGTGAATATAAGATAACAAAACTCAAAAAAACTTTCTGTTTTTGTAATTTGATCAAAATTGTTATAAACAGATTTTTTCAAATTTTATACCCAAATTGTAATCTTAAATTCCCAAAAATCACCAAAAAATATTTTTGTTCACACTAAATACTCTTTAATTCTAACTAAATTTTATCTATTTTATTTTATTGCATTAAATTTTTTACATTTCTTTCATTTCACGTTCAGATTTTACATAAAAAAAAAAAAAAAATTTCTTTAATTTAGTTCTTTGCCTAAAAAACACGTTCAACATAAGCACTGCCTGTTGTAATACAAAGAAATGTTAATGCTATCTGGGCTAAATCTTCAAATGACTGTGATCCAGCAGCATCTGGCCAAGTTACTTCAAATTAATCGTCAAAGAAATCTTTCTATTTAACAAACGGAAGTTTCCTCCATTGTGATTCATAAATTGATTAAATGGCCTTAAATTTTATTATTTAGTGTCGATTATGTATTGCAACCGAACTTTAATTGCGTTGCCAAATGGCAACATTTGTCAGCTGCCATTTAAAAAAATTGGCAACCGAAAAAAATGTAAACAATTAATACAAACAAATGAAAATATGTATGTGAATTTAAAAAAAAAATATTATGATTAGTTCGGGAAATATTTTTTTTTCGATGATAAAGAAGAAGGTTTGAACATGATATTCATTGGCCGACATTCGATAGAATTATCGTCTGTACTTAAAAACAAATTTTCTTGCTTTAAGTTACATTATTGTCTTTTCAAAGATGCTATGTCTTATTAAGTAGATACTATAAAGGCTGAACCCATGGCCATCGGTGACCAGCAATCTCCCCACTGCTAAAGGTTTTAAATATTTACTTGGATTTGTTAGTATAGTTAGTAAAATTGTTTACCCGTGGTAATTTTATTCATTATGGTAACAAAAAATTAATAGCCAAAATTAAACAAAAAAACGAACTAATTTTTAGCTTTTGACGTCTTTTATTTAAAAAATTTACACAGCAACCAAAACTTTGGTTGACTAAATATTTACTATTAAGCAACTAGTGTCGATTTACCACTTCTCATCGCTAAAATATTTTTTATTTATGTTCCACATTGTATTAACATCCACATTTGAAAGACATTTGAGAATAACGTTTGAAAGCAAGTTGAAAATAAATGCCTTTCTCAATTTGAAAATTATTCCCCCTGTTTGTTGAGAATGCTATGATTTTCAAATCACGTTTTTCGTTTGAGAAAAGGTTTGATTTTAAATCATTTGCAATTTGATATCAATCCTCCGTGTTTGCTGGTTAAAATAATAAAAAATGTGTAAGTGTGAGTTCAATTCTTACTGATCTCTTTGTTTTTGCCCGCTCGACCACGGCAGACGAAAATAATATCGCTATAGAACAATTGACAAACGTGTCTCTGATAAAACATTCGAGTAACGACAAAGTGTTCGTAGAGTTTACCCGTCTCTTAGTTTGTGGCAGTAAATCTTTCGATTTAGAAGGTTTGCTTTGATATTAATAGCGGATCTTTAAGGGGTGAATACGGTCAACATTTCTGATCAAGCGTTATGGAAGTTTAAGTGAAAATTTGTTTGTATGGCTAACATCGACGCTGATAGATGGAAAATCCAAAAATTTAGATATCAATGCGAATATTACGTCAAGCACACGTACACGAGCGAATTCGTCGTGATGTCAAGCATTTTTTTGTGCTTACAAATCGACCCACCCTAGTGCACATACCCCTTTAGCAATATCTATATAGAACAACTTAAATAATATCAATCACTAAATATTCACTGAAAATATTTCCTATTATTCGATTCTAATATCGCTAAACATTCGTTTTTAATAGTTTGGTATTAGTTTGAAAGCGAAGCATTTGCAACTTCTTTCTTAATTTTATGTTTTTGAAAGAGTTTTTTTTTTAATTTTGCTTCCTTTTAAGGGAGGTATTTTTACTTTTAAAGATTGTTGTTTTCTAAAGGAAGACCGCAATATCATTTATAACGATTTGGTGAGAAGTAAGTGAAATTAAAGTTTCCTAACTAAAGGTATGTTAAAATTTAAGAAATATTTGATAAAAACATTGTGAAAAGGCACTATTAATTTTCTTTTTAAATTTTGTTGTTGATTTAATTAACTTTATTGCTGAAAAAATCGTCTTAGAATGTAACTTAAACATTTAAAACGATGTGTAATCAAGCATAATTTATTCTAAATCAAACAAATATTTAAAAAAAATATTGGTTATGTGAGGGGTATTTTTAAGTAGGAACACACCTTAACTTACATAAAATTTTATTCGCCATATCTTGGCAAAATGTTCGTGTTTGCGAATATTCACTTTGTTTTCGAACATTTAGTGAAGACTTTTGTTTTGCTAACTCTTTGCAATGGTGAATGTTCGCTTTCGTCGAGTCGCAGGTCAAGCGGGTTACTAAAATTACATTACACATCAACTTGTTATTTCAAATATTCTTCTGCCTTAGACATATAGAAGTTAATATTGTTGTATGGGTCTTGCCCAGCACTTTTTGTAACCAATAGTGGGCCGATTGGAATATAAATGTTTTATATTCATTTAATCAATCAGGAAAAGCGTTAATTTTTTTAAATTTTGTAATATATGCCTTTGTCTTTTTGACTTATATTTTCTTTTTTCTTCTGTAAGCCTTTAGTTTTGAAAACTTTTCCTATATCTTATTATTTAAACATTTTGCTTTTTCTCATTTTGCCTCTTAATGCCTTTTCTGTTCTACTCTTATCTTATAAAATACAAACGGCATCCTTTAGAAAAGCATTTGCTGCTGTGCTTTTGCTGTTGTTAACTAACACAATTGATGGCTTCATTTATCCGTTTTCAATAAATTTTGCACAAAATTTAATTTCCGCTTAAAACAGACACTCTTCCCAAAAAGACAGCTGGAAAGAAGAACAAAATAATAGTCCAAATAGAAAGAAGAAAACAAGAACTTTAAATAAAGAGGTGACATTATAAAAAGCCATTAAGCCAAAAGAAAAAGGAATAACTAAAAAAAGTAACATAATTACATTTTGGGGCAAAATTAAGTATTGGTAGAAAAAAAAGTCCACCTTAAATTATGATCAAATTAAATTTTCAATTTATTTAAAATAAAGTTATCTATAGGATTTTGTTAATAAGAACTTTGAATTTTTTTTGTTTTTTTTTGTTAAAAATTTATCTTAGATTCATTAACATCACTTTTACGGTGATTAAACACAATTGAACCTTTTAAATAAAATTATCGTCAATACAAAATAAATAAAAATGGACAGGCTGCCTGTGTCTGTTCTAAAAGATACTACAAAAAATGAACACGCAGGCATGGAGGTTACTACCTTTTGTTGTATAGAATACAAAAAGCAAATTATCATAAATATCAAAAAGTAATCCAATAATTTTCTTTTCTTATAAATAAAACCAATGAATAGGTGCTTAAGGCACAACGAAAAAGGACTTTTTTTAATGTATAGTGTCTATGCAATCGAAAAAATAATAATAGTATTAGTGGTGGTAGTCTTGTTGGTAATAGGTTCTTTTTGATTTTGCTTAGTTCCAAGTTATAAATACTTACTATATTAGTCAACAATAATGTTATTAAGGCCTTTTGTCGGTGTCTTAGTTAAAATTGTAGACAAACGGTTTCTTCTTTTTTGTGTACTTAAAGGCATGACAAATTTAAAATAATCTTTTTAATTAAGTTTTTTGTTTGTTTATAGTATACCATTAAATTTCAAAGAAATTTATTTTTAGTGTGATACATTTTTATAATACTTTCTTTTGTCTTTTTTATTATTTCAGCTCAAAATCCTCGCATTATTGAACATCCTATGGATATGGTGGTGCCAAAAAATGATCCATTTACTTTCAATTGTAAAGCTGAGGGTAGTCCTAAGCCTTCGATACAATGGTTTAAAGACGGTGATGAATTAAAAACAAATACAGGATCACATCGTATATTAATGCCAGCAGGAGATCTGTTCTTTCTTAAGGTAAGATAATAATAATAAAAATGTAGCAAGATTGCTATATTCCGAATCTTTAGTAGCCTTCACCTTACGTAAAGCGATGCCTTAGACCACGCAAACACTAACATACATTATCAAGCAAAATAAAAAAAAAATATTTTAAGAACATATTTCCATTTAAAACACATTTCTTAATTAAAGCGACAAATCATTTACGTATTTGTTATGTGTAAAAAAAAATGTAAAAAAAAAACAAAAGGCAATTTATGACAAACATTAGGGACAATCGTTTTTTGCTCATATCTCAGTCATTTATGTCTGAACTGCAGTAGCAAAATTTAACGGAGCATAAGAGACAGAAATATATTACAACCAATATCCCGACATTTCTTGGGTCTCCGGAAAACATATTTCAAAAGACTGACAGATGGTCAGACGGACATCTTTAAATCAACTTCGCTACTCATAAGGACCAGAAATATATATACTTTATAGGGTCTAAGATCAATATTGTAGAATTTACAAACTGAATGACAAACTTATATATACCCTTTCCACCTATGGTGGGCTTTAAAAAAGCTTTTTAAAAACAAAACACGCGATTCACACAAAAGCTTTCTGAAACGATTTATCAAAGGTTTTTTTAAGACCTATGAAAACGCTTTCCTTAAAAGTTCAGCACAAGTACTGCCTATTGGTATACAAAGCAGTGTTAATGCCTAATGGCTAAATCTTCAAATGGCTGTAATTCAGCGGCATCTGCCCAAATGAGTTCAAATTATTCGTCAAATAAATCTTTTCATTTAACAAACGGGAGTTGCCTCCATTGTGAATCAATAATTATTTATGTGGCCTTTAATTTCATTATTTAGTGAAGACTTGCCAAACATATGTGTCGATTATGTATAGCAACCGAACTTTAGTTGCGTTGTCAAATAGCAACGCAACTGAAAATAAAATATATATTTTGGGTAGAGCAACTTTTGTCAGTTGCCATTTTGAAAAATCGGCAACCGAAAATATGTAAACAATGCATACAAACAAATGAAAATATGTGAATTTAATAAAGAAAAAAAGAAATTATTAAAAGTTGTCTCTCAATACTTGTGAAAAAAGCTATTTTTAAGCATTTAAAAAAAGCTATATTAAAACACTTATACAAAAGTTGTTTTTAGGACTTGTGTAAAAGCTTTGTAAGACCTTATACATATGCTTTTTTAAGGTTTAACAATAATTCTCAATTAAGAACTTATGAAAAAGTTTACCTGAGAAATTATACCAGAATTTCTTGAAATTTTTTTAACAAAAAGTGTTCTTTGAGACAAATTTTTTATTGTTATGTTTTTTTATAGTTTTAAGTTTAGCTCAAAGAAGCACATTCTAAAAATCTTTAAACACTATATATGTAAAAAAAGTTTCTGTAGAAAAAAACACCTAAATTTTGCATATTAATATTTTAAATATATTAGGGGCGCTTCAAAAAACTTGTAGCTTTAAACTGATAATAAAGCTTCTCTTATGTAAAACTTAATATTGGATAATAATACAAAAGCTTTTCTATAGGATTCAAATGAAAGTTTATTTAAGAACTTATATAAAGGCTTATTAAATAAATCAAACAGCTGTATTAAGATTTATATTAAAGCTTCAAGCACAAGTTAAGCTTATTAAAAAAAATTTTTATTTTATTTAAATTTATTTTATTTAAATGATATTAATCACTTTTTTTATAGACCCCTCTTAAAGCTTTATTTTACTTTAAGAATTGAAGAAAAAGTTTATATTTAGGCTTTTGTTTAATATAAAAATTTTTAAATTTTTTTCTTTAAAAAGCTTATTTTATCTTTTCTTCGCATTATATTAAAACCTTTTTTTTACAAAAAATCTATTGAAAGCTTTAAAAGTTTTTCTTATAAACGTTAAACTTAATACAAAAGTTCATTATTTGAGCTTATGTAAAAGGATTTTTATGATTTATTTAAAATATGCCTTATACCCTTTTTACGCTTGCATAGATTTCGGAGGAACGCATGGAAGATGTTGAAAATGTGAAGCATGCATTTACACTTGAAACATCTAACATCTACTATTTATCAAAAATTTCACCATTTCTGAAAAAACTTCTTATTTTAAATAGAAAAGTGCCAACATTTTAAGTGAAAACACCAAAATGTATTTGAAATTCATTTTGTTTAATAATAAAATAAAATTTAATCCAAAAAAGACTTGCAAGAAAGGGAAAACTAGACAAATCCAATACCATTTTGTCAGTGATGCCGCAATAATTAAAGAATTTATTGCCCCTTTTCTAGTGATAACATATACATAGTTGGAAGATGTAGACTTGAATATAATGAGATAGAAACATCTTGTAAAGATGTTGATTTTAAGCTACAAGTATTTCTTATGTAAATTTTAATACAAGCGTGAAAAGGCTAATGGGGACCTCGGAAAAGTTTTTTTTATACTTATATATGTAGTAATTAAAGTTGTGCGCTTAATCGGTTAATCAAAAACTTATATATGTAGTAACTCAGGATTTGCGATTAATCGTTTTATCAAAATTTTGATTAATCAGAATGCTGGTTAAATAAAATAATGGATTAATCAACATTTCTGATTAATCCAAAGATCTTATTAATTGAATAGCTTTTATTGTGATTAATCCAGTTTGAATAATTTTATTCAAAAGTTTTTATGTAGAAAAAATAATAAAAATTAAAAAAAATTTAACAAATGTGGTGAATACGATAAAGTTATACCACTTTAAGTGCATAAAAAACCGTCTTATCTTTTGTAAGATACCGAAATATTTTACACTATAGAAGTACACTATGTGAAGAATACAAGGATATTTATGAAAAAAAAAATTTTAAATTGTTCAATTATTCAAAAAACAAATTATCCAAATTTGTGATTAATCAATAATTCACGATTTTTATTAATCAAGATAACAATTAATCTAATAACCAAACATTTAATTGATCAAATTTCTGATTAATGTGTTAATCCTTTTTTTTATTAATTGAGATCTTTGATTAATACGATTACATCCCTCCCAATAAGTAATTTTGATAGAATTCAAGTATAAATCAAGTGTAATTCCAGTTCTGTTTTCCATTTTCAAGCCTTGAATTATACTTGAATAGCATACTCCAGCAAAATGGATACCGGAAATCCAGTCGAACATAACAATGGAAATGCAGTGTAATTCAAGCGTTGAATTACAGTAAAATTCCAGCCTCATAAACATAATAATTAAACTAGAATTCATGTTTTGAAGGCAAGTATAAATCAAACCTATGAAACCAATATAAATCAGCACTACAATTCCATTGGAAATCAAATCAAAAAAATTTAATATTGAATAATGAAAAAAATGGTGTATGAAATTATTGATCATCTTTAAGAGTTTGGTGGTTTATTCACATATTGCTAAAAAGCATCTGCAAACAAATATGATATCATTAGATTTACTTTGAAATTTTTTCCGTTATACCACATAAATATTACATACAAATATATATATTTATACATGTATATCTGTATTTGTTTTTTGGAGACCTCGTTACGTTTGAGGAAATTAACAACTTAATTTTTTTCGAAATTATTAAAATCCTTTTCCTTTCTTTCAGCGCACATAAATAAATTTAAAAAAATGCTTTTTCCCAAATATTTTTTCTTAAAGCTTAAGCAATAAAAAAGTTATAAAAAAAAATAGTTTTAAACATTTTTGTATGAACTGGAATTTGACTTGGGGCATAAATTAAAGCTGAATTCCAGCAATATTTAAAGCACTGGAATTTCTAAAATTTGAGTGCTTATTGAGCTAATAGAAGTACTTTAATACATAACATTCAAAACTTTAATTTCCTTTCCGTCAACATTTAATTTAAATTTTTCCTTAAAAAAAATGTTTAAATTATTTTTCCATTTACTTTTCGCTTTTGTTTATATATTTATCAAACTGCATATAAAAAATTAATATTAAAGTTTTATTAAAAAAATATTCAATTTTAACATAGAAGCCTTTCTGTAGACTTGCCACAAATTATTTACACACAACGAATTTTGTATTATTTTTACACACATTTTAACAAATGCTGTGATTTTAATATTTTTAATTTTTTTTTTCATTTTATATGAACACATTTTTTGCTTGATCATTTGAGCTTACAAAATATAAATCTCCATTTCCTTTTAACCATATTTGTTTTTAAATGGAAATTAAACTCAAACAATTTACAAAAAACTGTAGCAAAAAAGTTTAGCTGTTAAAATAAATTAATAGGAATTGACAACATTTAAAAGTTTTGTTACATTAAAATTTGGATGTAAAAATCAAACTGAAAAATTTAATGTGCTGTTAAGAAAAAAGTGGAGTTTCTATTGTCCAAAAGGGTTCAGTAGCTAAAAGATTTGATCATTTTTAAAACGTTTTGATTGCATGGATGTTCAAACGAAAAATGTTATTTAATTAATTAAAAAATTAAGCAATTTTTGTATAGACTAGATTTAAAAGAGAACAACACGTGTCAGATTTAATAAGGGAGATAAAGCTTTGCAAAAGCTTTTAAATTTTTTTTTAGAATTTTATTCAAAAATTCTTTATGGTAATAAAAACTGTGTGAATGAAAAAGATTTAAAAAATCTCTAATATTTAAATCGTTCGCATATTTTAAGTGAAATCAAGACTTTCCAATTCACAAGATCTGTTTATTTATTTATTAATTTTTATTTATTATATATTCAATTCCTGTACAACAAGATTTAATCTTATATTTAAAGTACAGGAAAACAGTTTCATAAATTACGTTAAGAGATCATCACATACATAAGAATTTTATTTATTTCTCAAATTATTTTAAAAATGATCTTTTCCTTGTTTTATTTCAGGTTATTCATTCACGCCGTGAGAGTGATGCTGGTACATACTGGTGTCAGGCCAAAAATGAATTTGGTGTAGCCAGATCTCGTAATGCAACATTACAAGTGGCATGTAAGTATATTAAAAAAAACTGAACATTTGGTTTTTATTTAGGTTAAGGCTCAAAAAATTAGAACTTTAGTTAAAAGCTTTTAATACATCGCTTAAATATCCTAAAAAAGCTTTTCCATTAGTTTTTGAATATTTTTAGGTAATAATAATATATCAAAAGGAAATTCTACAGTTTTTATATCGTTAAGCAGACAGTATAAAAAAGCTAAAGCTTTAAACCTAAATTTTTTAACATAAAAAAAGCTTTAAAAAGCTTTTACAAATTTTTAAATATTCTAAAGAAAAAAAAAGCTTTTTAGTCCTAAATATAGTGAAGGCTTTTTTTTACCAATATGAAAAACTTTTAATGGCTATTACACAAAATAATTTTCGAGCTTCTAACAAGCATATTTGTTAAGATCAACAGATTTGCAAAATATCAAAGTCTTATTAATTGAATTTCTTAAAAATATTTTTAGGTTTCTTATTTTATTGTTTAGCTTTTTTTGTACTAAAGGAAATATGCCATTAAAGAGGTTTTTAATATTTCATATCTTCAAATTTTAAAGATAATCTTTAAGTTTTAAAGATAATCTTTAAAATTTGGTGTAGGACCTTAATATATAGGCTTTTTAATAAAACCATAGACAGCTGACTCTAAAAAGAGTTCAAAGATGTTAAGGCCAGAAAAGCTTTTCTCTCAAATGTTTTGAAGGCTACAGTTTTAAGAAAATGTTTTAAATCCTTTATCCCACAAAAAAGGTAGTTAGAAAATTAAAGCTTTAATACAGTTAGGGCCATTATTACAACTTGCTGTAAATTAAAGGTAGGATTTGTCGGACGTATAACAAGCTATTTGTTATTTAGCTGTACTGATTGTGTTTAAAAAATCTGTCTGGCCTAAAAACGAATGTATTTACTTTTCCCTAAAAGCTTTTAAAGCTTTGATTTTGAAAAGGTGATATCGCAAGAATCAGAAAAAGGCTTTTAAATATAAAAAAGCTTAAATGCTATAAAGTATAAACTTGCTCAAAAAATTACAAAAAGCTTTCAGTTACTCAGTTTCTAAAAAACTATTTATTAATATTATTGTTCCTAACTATCTCCAGTCTTACGTGATGAATTCCGTTTGGAGCCTCAAAATACACGTGTTGCCCAGGGTGAAGTAGCCATTATGGAATGTGGTCCACCAAGAGGTTCACCCGAACCTCAAGTATCATGGCGTAAAAACGGACAAACTCTCAATTTAAATGGCAATAAGCGTATACGCATAGTAGACGGGGGCAATTTGGCTATACAAGATGTAAGACAATCCGACGACGGACGCTATCAATGTGTGGTAAAAAATGTTGTTGGAACTAGAGAGTCCTCAACAGCTTTTCTAAAAGTACACAGTAAGTAAAAGCTCATTCAGAAAAAAATAAAAATTGATTCAATTAAAAAATTTGTGATGTTAAATACAAAATTAATTTAATTTGCACCAGTAAAAAATTAATAGTATCAATTAAACTTTTAATTCACTTGATTAAATGCCTAATTCACTTGATTAAATTTTTATTTAAGACTGATATTATTTTTGATTAATGTTTTAATGGTAAAAACTTTGGACAAGTTTATTTTGTGTTCATAAATTTTTAAATATATTCAAAGTAAACAATATTTTTTTAATTTAAATTGACTCTATTTTGCTAAAACTAATTTAGATTTTTTTTTAAATTCCTATTCATTTTAGCTCGTCCATTTTTAATACGCGGTCCCCAAAATCAAACAGCTGTTGTGGGTACCTCTGTAATATTTCAGTGTCGCATTGGCGGTGATCCATTACCGGATGTCCTGTGGCGTCGCACAGCCTCTGGTGGTAATATGCCGTTACGTAAGTTTATTCAAACAATTCCATTTTACAATTTTTCCCTATTTAAGCAATTTTTTTAACAACAATCCGTTTAAACTTGTATATAAACTACCTGGTTATAGTACAAATAATTGCTTATCACTTTTGGAAAAAAACAAAAAAAAATCAGTCTGCCGGTCTGTCCGTATGGAAAATATGCAGTAGCTTTATTTTTTGGTTACGTACGTTGTTTATTTTACTTTCGTTTTTGATATTGGTTGTTTGTGTTGACTGTGTATAAACGTTTGTGGTAGTTCTATGTTTACTTAACCCTTCTCTTATTGTCAATTAGCCGGAAACCACATTACACAGTAAGCGGTCATTTATATGATACCTTCTCTCAGACAAACACACACCCACGCACTAACAGTAAACTTTTCCATCAATTATATACGTATTCATACTTATACTTTAGCTGTCTTTTTGTGTATATGTGAAGTAGTAAATGACTTTTTTTAAGCAAATGTCAAGTTATTTTTGCTCTTAACTTTATAAAGTTTCTTTTATATCTACCACTTTGTTGGTTTTTCGTTTCTTGTTTTCGATTTTCCAAATTAAATTTTCTATTCTACTCTCATTTTGTAGATTGGTTTTTGCCTGGTATTTGAAAAACTAAAGCTTTACCTTGTAACTTTTTTGGTTATTTAAGAGTTATTTAGGAGTAGATCTTGTATGTCTGTGTTTGGAATCAGTAAGTATTGTGCAGTTTTGTGATTTTTACGACTTAAGTATTGCTTTCAGTTGCGTTTAGAGCAAGTGACATGATATGGAAATGTGGTTTTCTGGGTTTTATAATGCTAATGGTTGTTTGGTAAGTTAATTAAACAGAATTTATATTGAGTAATTAGAATTGAAGTTAAAAATTAAAAGAAGTTGGACATGTGTCAT
Organism: Pollenia amentaria; assembly: GCA_943735925.1. Lineage (NCBI taxonomy): Eukaryota > Metazoa > Arthropoda > Insecta > Diptera > Polleniidae > Pollenia > Pollenia amentaria. The sequence goes on along the minus strand of OX031007.1, from coordinate 175,026,325 downwards.
TTATAAGAATTTATACAATTTGGTTTTAAAAGTTTTGGTAATTTTGATAAAATTTGCAAAGGTTGCCGTCCAGAAATAATAATCGAGAAGATTTTGTTATACATATTGTGTTGCCAGAAAATTTTTCAAAAATTCTGATGCAGTTAATATAAGATCCATTGTTTCGCTACTTGTCAGAATAGAAGTTTTTTCCACAATAAAAACATATAAATTTTGTTTAGTAAAACAAAAACACAAATTTTTATGATAAAAATTTATCACCATCAAAATCTTTGCCAGAGATTTTTTGAAAATTCAAAATATATTCATATATGTCCTCATTCCTTTAAAGAGAATCATATGACCTCCAATTTACTCATTTTGATTTTTTGAACCCAGTGTTTTTATTCTTTTGGCTAAACTACACTATTGTTTAAACTGTTTCCAGCTTAAAGTACTATATATACTAGGGATGCCAATCGGGACTAGTATTCGTAAATGCTGGACTTCAAAAAATCAAATCCCGGGATCCCGAGATTTTTTGGATATCGGGATTTTTCGGAATTCAGGGTTCTTAGAGTTAAAAGATAAATGCTTTTTATAGATATTTATTTAAAAAAAAGTATTCAAAAAATGTTTACAAACAAAAGTTTTATAATTCATTTAATATTACAAAGTTAATGAGAATTTGATTACCAAAATTTGTAAAAATTGAGAATTGTGATTTTTTCTTAATTAATGATTCATTTTATTAAAAATATGATAAAAAAAACAACGTACGATTTCCAATAATGTGTTAATTGATTCAATTAAAAAATAATTAACATAAAATCTATTTTATTCAATTACCTCAGTTGATTCAAACTAAATAAAAAAAAAAATAATTAATCTAGTAATTGAAAAGAGAAAACTAGTAATTAATTTTTTTATTTAATGAATTAAGATGAATAATTGAAATTTAAATTTGAAAACAATTAACAACATAAATTTTTTATTTATCATAAAAATCTAATTTCAACAAAAAAAACATTTTTATAACCACCACCACTCGTGGAAGGAATTACGTAGTGTATAAATTACACTACTTAATTTCGTGAAATTGCTCCAAAAAATTACCGTAGGTCCCATGCCTACTCTCGGAAAACACTTAAGTAAGCCTAAACCTAAAAAGAGTAAAATTAAAATTTTGCATTTGGCCCACCAGTGGAATCAATTAGAAAATAAAACCATACGGAACTTTTGGATTTTCTTTTTGTTTTGTGCGTTTCAAAAGACATTTATTTCCTTAATTAATTTCCTTCTTTGATTATTTTCACTTTTTACACTAAAATATCTTTATCATTATTGGACACGCTTAAAAAGAATAGCAAAGATTAACTTTTTTCTTACGTTTTCAATGACAGTATTAACAGAGTTAATCAAATAAATATAAGATATCAATATTTTGTTCCCTATTCTCTCAAGGGAGAATGTCATGATGAATTTCTTTTTATAAAAAAATGTGAAACAAAAAATTAAGTTAATAATTTCGGGATTGACTTAATCCCGAAAATCCTGGAATTTTTACGGATTGGCATCCCTTAAGCATACTATACAAAAAAAATTATTTAATTTATTTAATCCAATATTTCGGCACTCCGTTGTGTGCCTTCTTTAGGGATTTTTTCTTGAAAATATATAATACTAGATTTAATAAATTTAATATTTTTTATAAAACAAAGAAAAGAGACTTCAAGCTTAAATAGAAGGATTAATATATAAATTTTAAAGGTCGAATAAGAGTATATTATAAAAAAATACATTTTATACTTTAATGGTTTAAAGGTGAGGAGAGGTTTCTGTCTGAACAATTTCTGATTTTTTATTCCCTGCACCATAGCACGATCGTCAATTGCGGCCAAAAATTATTATTTTTTAAATTCCAATAACAAAATATTGACAGATTTTAGCTAACGCTTCAAAACATACATCTTATGTTTTAATTGGCTCTTGGATAACTTATTACTGTTAATACTGGGGCAAAATGGACAATTTCTTTCTTGTAATTTAAAGGGTTTTAAAGTTGATTTTTGTACTTTGAAATAAAAGTAAGCTTTGATTTTTCCTTCACAGTTTTTCTTGTAAATTAGCACGTTAATTTTAAACCGTGTTAGTAATTAATCATTCCATGTGGTAATTGTGATTTTGTGCGCGTTTTTTTTTTTTTTTTTTTTGGATAAGTAAAGTGATTGTTTTACTTTAAAAATAAACAAAAGCTTAAGGAAGCCAAATTTAAAAAGACCTTAACAAAAAAGTTGGGGCTAGGGGAGGTTATGTGCTAATTACATTTACTTCAGTAAAGTAGCAAAAGTAAGTAATATTAATTTCAGCTGCCAACATGTGCCACCATGGTAACCAGAGTATTTTCATTGACTTCGTCTATTTATAAAGGATTAGTGTGATTGACTGGGTGATCATCGTCCATCGCCCAACTTAAGCCCGAGACTTAAAATTTTGTTTATAGACTCCCCTCCCAACGTATAGATAAAATAAGCAGAGATTTTTTTAAATTCAAATCCTAAGGGGAAGGAAATGGTTAAAACGGCTAAAAACGGCAATCTTATAGCTCGGTGATCTAACAGAGCTAGACGAAAAATTCAAGAAATATTATTGAATCAAAAATTTTAGTGATATGCGCATGTTAGCTGTTTGAAATTAGTACATTTCGGAGACGAAAAAGGGCAAAAATATAATTTTGGTACTTTGTGGTAACGCATTTATTTTTTAAAGTAATGAAGATAGAAATACAATTTAAATTGTCTTCTACTCATCTTTAGAAGCTCTCAAATGCATATTGGTACTTTATGGAATTTCTTTGGAGTTTATTAAAGAAATTTTGCAAAACAGAATGTTAAATGCTTCCCTAAGAAATGTAAGGAATTGTAGAGGTGGGCTGGCCCTCAATGAATTTATTTATATCTTGGAAATGGTATGAGAAAAATTATCCAAATTTCGTACACATAGCTGTCACTACACAAAGTCCCTCGAAATGTGGATATTTTTTCGATAAGTTAACGTGGATTTTATTGGATAAGTGGTCGTGGCATAAAAATACAAAATAGATCAGTAACAGTAAAGCCCTGGGGGTGCTTCTTTATATAACTTTCTGTTTCTATCACACTATTGTGAAGGGTATATAACATTCGCTATATCCGAATATATCACTCTGAATTGTTTAAGTTTAAACTAGGGTGGTAACGATACGCTTTTTTGTCGATGCGATACCGATACTAGAGAAGAAATATAGCCATTACCGATGCCGACACTAATATTAAATTTAAATTCAAGGTAAAATTAACAAACTTTAAAGTAATTTATGTATTATAAAAAAAAACAGTGTAAGAGATTATTAATATTCAAAATTAATTTTATTATCAAAGTTGTTTTTGGGAATACAATTTTTTTAAGCTTTGATATCGTTGCAAACAAGACTTTTTGAGTGTATGTAGGTAATTCTCATTCCCTCTGTAGCCTTGTTTGCTGCTAGCTTTGGGTTTTCTAAAATTATTTAGGAGAACGTTTACTGATGATCTGGCCTAAGCAACTAGTGACATGCGCATAGGAACAGCTTATCCTCCAACAATAAATTTCAGTATTTTTTTATCAATTATTAAAAAAAAAATAACGGAATTAAGCACAACAATCAAAATTAATATTAATAAGATTTTTGTTTTAAAAACAAAGTATTCTCAACTTTTGGGAAAATATTTTCGCAACTCCATTTGAAGCAGACCTGCAGTAAAAAAACGTTTTTCAGATGTGACTGAACTCATATGACAACTTAAGTATTTCTGAGTCATGGGCTCCCATTTTGAGTATAACATTAATTGCGCCAACAAGTGGATTTGCGTCGACAGAGGATCATCCTTCTCCAAATGTTCTTTAAAGATTTGCACAAACGCTCCAAAGGTCAGTTCTTTAGGACTTATCAAAACTTTTACTAGTTGTAGGAGTGACCATGTATTCAACACTTTCGCAATGTAGAGTAATGTTGAGTAGCTTAAGAAGACGTTTACTCGATCTATTGTATTTGATATATTCTATCTTTGTATAGAAATTAGAGAATTGTAGATAAACAATTGACTTGATTATTCTCTAAACACCGAAATCTTTCAGAGCTAATGCTAAATTAATTGCCAATTTTTAGGAATCGAAATTACTCTGCATCTCAGTTTATTCATCTATCGTATTTTTTAATAATATTCGAAGACTGTTAACTAGCCAAACAGAGCTACAAAATGTAGCAGTGGCTTTGCTTATGGATTTATTGGTCTCTTCGAAGTTGTAGCGAAGTGATTTTTACTTTCACAAAAATCATTAAAAACTATAAGAAAATTCTGCTGCAGGTCCAAACCAAGTATTCAATGCTTTTATGAATCAATCCAAAAAGTCGTAGTATAAAATTGTATTGACAAGTTATACATCAAATGCGTAAAGTGCATGAAGTGGGATTACTTTCTATTTTAAGGCTAGTTTATACTAGCACACAAGGCTTGCGTATTCCATAATACTTCGTGAGATAGAAATCTAATGAGTTTTGTTGCGACTGTCAAAAAGCCTAATGTTACATTACAGTTTGTAGTCACACTATCCCACATGAACTTGGTTGCGTTAAAATGCAACCCTGATCAAATGAAAAGTATTATTGTTTAGAAAAATTTAAAAAAACGACGAAGTCGTATGGGATGTCAAATTTTTTGATTATACTTGTCATTAATTAGTATTGTGGTTATTTTATTGAACTGTTAATGGTTTTTAATCCAAATTTAGATATTTTAATTAGGCTTAATTTCATTGAATTTAATTTTTATTAAATTACTTTTATGAAGACAGGAATTGGATTAAAAACCATTAACAGTTCAATAAAATAACCACAATACTTATTATTGTTAACAGCTAAGGCACGAGCTATGTTTGCATTTGTCCTTCAAATTGTGCTAAAAAAGGTCAACAAGAAAAAAGAAAGACAAAAAGAGGAAAAACAAAACAATGTACTTTGGATTTCAAAAAGGATTCTTGACAAAAAGTACGAAAAAACAGAAGTTAGGAAGAACATGTAAATCAATTAAAAATAAATAGTCATTCATTCAAAAAAAGCAAATTTCGATCTACCAAGGTGAAATACCATTTGGTTTAAAGATTGATGTTTGACTATTGACGTCGTCCGGCTTAAATAGCCGAGTGAGTAAGACGGCAAACCCCACTGAAGAGATTGTGTGGTTACAATCGAAACTAGTCTGGGCAACCTGACCGTGAACGCCTGGGTTCAAATCTCAGCGCAGTCAAGAATGAAAAATTATCAATAAAAATTTTAATTGATTTCATGTTGTAAAATTCCTGTCTTCATAAAAATAATTTAATGAAAACTAATTTCAATGAACTTAAGCCTAATTAAAATATCTAAATTTGGATTAAAAATACTTGTCATTTTCATAACACATTGCATTCACACTATCACACTTTTACATAACACTTGAGTTTTTGACATGTATTAATACAAACTATAATAGTAGTTACTTTTGCATGCATCCCGAAATAGGTGACAAAAGAAACATATGCATAAAACGCGTGTGGACCGACCTCCAGCTTAAGAATTAAAAGAAACAATCTGTTATTAGCTCTTAGTTGTTATGCGAAACATAAGCATTGAAAATTAAATTGTTTATTCAAAAAAACTGTACAAAAGGTATCGGCGTATCGACAGTAAAATATCGCTGATACCGATATATCGGCAAACATGAAGTATCGCCGATATATCGGTACCGGTATCAGTATTCGTTATATCCCTAGTTCAAACTTTTTTTCTCAGAAAACAATTTTTATGGTATTCTTTTCGCTGAAATAAAAATATCTGCTAAATTCCAAATAAATATTTATGGTTCGGAGAAAAGGTTTGTGGTCAAACTTCTATTTCCAAATTTGTCACTTTTCACCGTAAATTCATAATTTTACTAAATCGGGTTTTTTATTAAAGTTCTCCAAATGGATTGTTGTTCTCAATAATTTGTTTTCCATTGGTTAAAAACATTTCGCTTTATTTGTTACTTTTGAACAAAGGTCGCGTTACTGTATTAGAAGATCGCAGCCTGAAACTAGACGATATAACACTGGAAGATATGGGCGAATATACCTGTGAAGCTGATAATGCTGTGGGTTCTATAACAGCTACTGGAACCTTAATAGTTCATGGTAAGCATTAAAAAACTCTATAGCATAATATCTTAAACCTAATTGTAATTTAATTTTTTTTCTCAAATCTTTTTTCTTGTAGCTCCTCCCAAATTCACTATACGTCCCAAAAACCAATTCGTTGAAGTGGGTGATGAGGTCTTATTTGAATGCCAGGCTAGTGGTTTTCCTAAACCTTCTGTCTATTGGTCTTTAGAAGGCAACAGTTCCTTGCTCTTCCCTGGCTACAAAGACAAACGCATGGAGGTTACCGTGACCCCCGAAGGGCGTTCCGTACTATCTATATTTCGTTTTGCTCGCGATGATTCTGGCAAAGTTATTGTCTGTAATGCACTCAATGCTGTGGGTAGTATAAGCAGTCGCATAGTAGTCACCGTCGATACACAATATGAATTGCCGCCACCCATTATAGAACAGGGACCAGTAAATCAGACTTTGCCCGTTAAATCATTTGTAACTCTACCCTGCCGCACTTTGGGTTCTCCCACACCCCAGGTTGAATGGTATTTGAATGGCATACCAGTTGATGTTGTAGAACATGAGCGTCGCAATATGTCTGAGTTTGGGGCCTTGACTATAGTGGATTTAGTTAAAAGTGAAGATGAAGGTTTATATACCTGTGTAGCCAGTAATCGTAATGGCAAATCTTCTTGGAGTGGCTATTTGCGTTTGGATAGTCCTACAAATCCTAATATTAAATTCTTTAGAGCCCCTGAAATATCAACATTTCCAGGACCACCGGGCAAGCCCCAGGTGGTGGATAAAACCGAAGATTCTATAAGTTTGTCTTGGACAAGAAGCAATAAAGTGGGAGCCTCTAGTTTGGTGGGTTATATTGTGGAAATGTTTGCCAAAAATGAAACAGATGGTTGGTTACAAGTTGCCTCACGGGTGCAAAATACTACATACACACAAGTGGGTTTGTTGCCCGGTACAAATTATTTCTTTTTAATAAGAGCTGAAAATACTCATGGGGTATCGCTGCCCTCGCCCATATCGGAGCCCATAGCAGTGGGAACGGTAAGTTTTTTTTTGGTAAAAGTAAAAGGAAAATTTTTATTTGTTTTTATTTATTTATTTATTTTTTTTTTTAGAAATACTTTAATAGTGGCTTAGATTTGAGTGAAGCTCGTGCCAGTTTATTGTCTGGTGATGTTGTCGAACTTATCAATGCTAGTGTAGTTGACTCCACCAGTATGAAATTATCTTGGCAGGTTAGTGTTGTTTGGTTTACTTTATTTTTGTTGTTGTTGCTTAAAAATATCTTTTAACTTTTTTAATCTTTCGTATTTATTATTACAAAACTTTAATTTCCTTTTTCTCTGTTTTTCTTCTTTTTAACAGATCATCAATGGCAAATATGTTGAGGGGTTTTATATTTACGCACGTCAACTTTTGGAAACTTCTACGGGCACTTCAGCCAATACAAATCCATTAGTAGCCGCTGCACGTAGCAGCAGTAGCAGTAATACCCGTTCAACAGCTGCCTCTTCATCCGCATTGATTTCGGCTTCAAAACTAAATATTGCTAGACGTGATGGCACTCCGTATGTAGTGACTTCATCTACAACACCCTCCTCTATTTTGCAATCTGCTGCTTCTTATATTGGCAGCACTTCGTATCGTATGTTGACCATTTTGAATGGTGGTGGCGCCTCATCTTGTACCATGACTGGCCTTTTGCAATATACTTTATATGAATTTTTCATTGTACCCTTTTATAAATCGGTCGAGGGTAAACCATCCAATTCACGTGTTTCCAGAACTTTAGAAGATGGTAAGTGTGCCGTTGTTTTTGTGTTTTTTTTTATTTTTTATTGTTAAATATTTTATTCGATTTATTATTTTTTGGGAGATTTTTGAATGGGCTTTTTTAATATTATTTGGTTAACAAAACCATGTTTAAAAGGATGTGTGTTTTAAATTCAAAAGGCTTTGATTTTCTTTTAATTAAAATTAAAATGTATTATAAAGTAAAGAAAATATTTACCACTAAATACGTGCCTTTTTTAAATTATGTACAATAAAAGCAGATAAACACCACCTGATCTAACCCCAAAAACACGCAACACTTTTTTCAGTAATTGTTATCCTCTAGAATAGGCAATAGTTTTTTCTATTATTTTTTTAAGTATTTTAAACTTAAAAATGAAATGGTTTGGATCATAAGATAACCTGTAAAATATGCAATAATTTACAGTGATTAACAATAGGCAGCTTGTTTTTTTTTTTAAAGTTATTTATAAAGTGTACGTCGAAACAATTTGAATTTAAAACCAAAGAAGAGTTCATTTGAGGTTCGTATTTATTTTCTCTATACCCTTTTGGTCTTTAGATTATTATATTTTTTTTCGTTTCTGTGTTTTTATTAACTTTTAATTGACTAAAAATTAAAAAGAATCTATTTTTTTTCTTATTTTTTTAACAAATTTATTACCTTTGCAAGTCTGAAAAGTTTTGTCTTAGAGATAACATACAAAAATAAGCACATGTCAGGAGAGTTTAAAATCCCAAAAACTGTTTAACAAGTAAAAACTTTCGGATTTTATAACTCTACTTTAAGACGCAATAAGTTTAAAGAACCTTTTAAAAGAAACAACATCATCTTTTGTAACTTTTCAGACATTTTTTGCTTAAAAAAAATTATCTACGTATGTCAGAAAATAATTAAAATGAAAACAAATAAATGTTGGCGTTTTTTTTCTTAAAACAAATAAAGTCACGGCAACATTATGTACTGCTTTAAAAGAAACCATGTTTATGCTGAAAATATTTTTTGGGGTAACAAAAAGCTGACAAATCCTAAGAGAGGTGATGTCCTTATGAGATGCAGTTGGTTTGTCGGGAAGAGAAGAGAACAGAAAACCAAATAAGGTTGTTAAACCTTTAAGAGGTGGTATAAAAGCTTTTAGATATTGATTTTGGTATTTGGATTATCTCAATATTCGTGTATCTATGCCACAAAGTAGACTTTATAAATTAAAAGAACCACAAGTTTTGATAATAAATGCTTGATTAAAAGTACGATTCATTGAGAACATAATAAAAAGTGTAAACTAATTTAAAACGCATAATATGCCTGTATTTATACAAAAACGTGTGATTTTTTAGCTAGTATTTTTTTGGCAACACTGGTTTAAACAGCTGACGGACGTTTCGTGTTTTGTTTCACTGTCAAACATCTTTAGTTTGGTCTATAATTTAACCATGAATCGTCTTACAAACGAACAACGCTTGCAAATTATTGAATTTTTTTTATCAAAATGCGTCCTGTGTTAAGAAAGTTGATCGCGCGCTTCTTCCACTTTTTTATCGAAAAATTGTGTTCAGCGACGAAGCTCATTTTTGGCTCAATGGGTACGTGAATAAGCAGAATTGTCGATTTTGGAGTCAAGATCAGCTAGAAGCATTGCAAGAGCTACCAATGCATCCAGAAAAAGTCACTGTTTGGAGAGGAGAACGTTTCCTGATGATCTGGCCTAAGCAACCAGTGAAATGCGCATAGGAACAGCTCATCCTCCAACAATAAATTCCAGTATTTTCATCAATTATTAAAAAAGGAAATTAACCACAACAAACTAAATCTTTTAATACGTTATTGTTATATTTATAAAAAAACTAATATTTTACATCTTAAACATTTTGACTAAACACATTTTGTTAAGTAAGCTCTTAAAGGGTTATATTCAATTTCAAACTCATTATGGTTTCTATACAAAGTTTTTTGTCATTTATTTTACATAAATATGAAATTTTTACCAAGGATTTTATGTTGTAGTCTTTTTTTGTTGCAAGCATCTCATGCTAAGATAAACAACAATTATTTTAAATAAATACACACAATTTTGTACTCCATTGCCACATGCGGTTGTTTTTACAGGGCACTACTAGCGAGAGCGGTGTTATCGAATTGTTAAAGAACTTGCTTTTGTAATAAATTTTAGGACTTTGCAACAAAAGTAATTTATTACCAGAAATATTATCTTATATTATAGGAATTAATTATATATATATAATACCAAACATTTCCATACTTGGTTCATTAAAAATAAAATTTTTCACTGAAAATTGCATTTTCTCTAAAAATTTAACTTTTCATTAAAATTGCACTTGTCACTGAAAATTGGCCTTGTCAATAAAAGTTGAATTTTCACTCAAAATTCCATGTTTCTCTAAAAACTTCCTTTTTACACAAAATTGTCCATCCACTAAAAATTGAATTTCCACTTAAAATTTTCTTTACACAAAAACTGAGGAGGGGCGTAATGTGGCCCCACGAATTATGGCCCCATAAATAAAATGAAAATTGTCCTCAAATTTAGGGCTATTTTTCAAACTGCAATATGACCCAATTTTTTTAATGCAATGTCATCCAAAATAGACCTAAAAAAATTAAATAATAGCCTAGATTTGAGCAATTCTACTTTTGTTTGAAAAATCACTTAAAAATTTTATCCCATAAAAGTTAAAATAAAAAAAATATCACAAAGGAAGTTATATTTGGGTTGGGTCCTTATATCCGAAACTTAAAACCCCGAATTCCAAAATCCAGAATTTCAAAATCCTGAGTTTAAAAATCCAGAATTTCAAAATCCAAAATTTTTATATCCCGAAAAATTGTTATATTTTGCTTTAAAGAATCTCACGATGGAAAGCCATCGACCGTGCAGAAAGACTTTCTTCTCTATGGTGTAAAAAAACTTATAAAACAGTAAGTAAGTCTTTAATCAAAAAGTACTTCAAATAAACAATTTTACTTCAGGAATATTATTTTATATTTTAATTACTCTTACTCCTTCTTAAAAATTACCACAAAATTTCATTTTATTTTGGTCGTGTAGTTTGGTAAAATATTACATATTTGTTTAAATAAAAAATATCTAACCCCAAATTTTTACATTGAACTATTGGGGTCGTTTTTAATTTCTTTAAAATTTGCATTATATATTAGTAAATGAAAAATAGTCCAAAGTGCGAACGAAAAAATGAAAAAAAAAACCCAAATTGCGTGTGGCTTTATTTTCATGTAAAGTGTTGGGGCCATTCTTCATTTAGTACTTTGGGGCTATATTTCGCACCACCAAAAATTGCATTTTTACAAAAAGCTGTATATATTTTTTTTAACAAAAATTTACTAAAAATTGCCCTTGTAACCAAAAATTGCGTTTTTCACCAAAAATTTACATTCTGTAGTAAAAATTAATTTTTTTAGGAAAAATTAATTGTTTTTACTAAAAATTTAATTTGTTTCTAAAAATTGAATTTTTTTTATTAAAAATACATTTTTTTATTAAAAATTTCCTTTTTTCTAAAAATTAAAATTTTGTTACTAAAAACAAAATTTAGTACTTTGGGGCTATATTTCGCACCACCAAAAATTGCATTTTTACAAAAAGCTGTATATATTTTTTTTAACAAAAATTTACTAAAAATTGCCCTTGTAACCAAAAATTGCGTTTTTCACCAAAAATTTACATTCTGTAGTAAAAATTAATTTTTTTAGGAAAAATTAATTGTTTTTACTAAAAATTTAATTTGTTTCTAAAAATTGAATTTTTTTTATTAAAAATACATTTTTTTATTAAAAATTTCCTTTTTTCTAAAAATTAAAATTTTGTTACTAAAAATTGTACTTTTTTTACTAACAATTGCATTTTTTTTTACTAAAAATTGCATATTTTACTAAAATTGCATTTTTTATTACTAAAAATTGCATATTTTACTAAAAATTGCATGTTTTACTAATAATTTAATTTTTTACTAATAATTGCATTTTTTACTAAAAATTGCATTTGTACTAATAATTGCATTTTTTACTAAAAATTGCATTTTTACTAATAAATGCATTTTTTACTAAAAATTGCATTTTTACTAAAAATTGCTTGTTTTACTAAAAATTGCATTTGTACTAATAACTGCATTTTTTACTAAAAATTGCATTTTTACTAATAATTGCATTTTTTACTAAAAATTGCATTTTTACTAAAAATTGCTTGTTTTACTAAAAATTGCATTTTTACTAAAAATTGCATGTTTTACTTAAAATTGCATTTTTTACTAAAAATTGCATGTTTTACTATTAATTCCATTTTTTTACTAAAAATTGCATTTTTTTTTTTACTAAAATTGCATTTTTTACTGAAAATGGCATTTTTTTTACTAAAATTGCATTTTTACTAAAAATTGCGTGTTTTACTAAAAATTGCATGTTTTTCAAATAATTGCATTTTTTTTTTACTAAAAATTGCATTTTTTTTTTTACTAAAAATTGCATATTTTACTAAAATTCCATTTTTTACTAAAAATTGCATATTTTACTAAAATTGCATTTTTTACTAATAATTGCATGTTTTACTAATAATTGCATTTTTTTAATAAAATTGCATTTTTTACCAATAATTGCATTTTTATACTAAAATTGCATTTTTTTTACTAAAAATTGCATTTTTTACTAAAAGTTGCATGTTATACTTAAAATTGCATTTTTTACTTAAAATTTAATTTATTACTAAAAGTTTAAGTTATTACTAAACATTAAACTTTTTTTTATAAAAAATTGCGTTTTGTTCTTTTGATTGCATTTGTTATTAGATATTGCATTTTTTTTTACTTAAATTTGCATTTTTTAGTAAAATATTGCATTTGTTTCTAAAAAATTCCATTTTTTCCTAAAAAATTGCATTTCTTACTAAAAAATTCAAGTTCTTACTTAAAAATTGCATTTTGTACTAAAAATTGCATTTTGTACTAAAAAATTTCATATTGTACTTATAATTGCATTTTCACTATATATTTAATTTTTCACTAAAAATTGGATTTTTTACTAAAAAAACACTAAATTAAATATTGCACAAAAACCACCATTTTGTTTTACACAATATATCCCATTTTTTTTTTAAGTAAAAATTGCATTTTGTTTTAAAAATATAATATTTAAATTAAAAGAGCCATTTTCAGAAAAATTTATATATTTCCTCAAAACATAATTCATTGAACAAAAATTGTATAGGGGATGTTTATTTCGTTTTAATTCTAAAAAATAAGTAGTACATATTTACTTTTCTTTTAATTTGAATTTAAAATAAAGACACAAATGCAAACACAACATCTTCAACCTCCCCATCATAGATATCAAGCAGAGACCCATGCGCTAGCCCTACATTCAAGCGTTTTTAGCCTCACTTGCTTAGAATTTTAAATAGATAGAATGTGTGTGCCTTCTCATATATGTATGTATACTCATGTAACCATGCATTTGTTTATGTACTTGAGTACAAGGAAATGCAACCACAAAAATGTTTACCTTTAAACTGTAAAGGTATGCAAGCTCACGTTTTTGTTTTCAAAGTGGTAGAGTTCTATTTTAGTTCCAACAAATCCTTTTCTTTTCACAGTTGTTATTTAAATTTTTTTGCTATTTAGTATTTATTTAGCTGTAGGTGATTGTATGTGCAACATTATGTTATAATGTTTGTTTGGGTAAAAAAAAAAATAAATAAAAACATGCAATAATAATTGTCAACTGTTGTTACGTGCTGCAATTTGTATGCAATTTAAACAAAAACAATATCAAAAACATATATTTTTTTCCAGCTGTGAACACTTCTACAGACACATGTAATTCTATGTGTAAAAAAATGGTAAATATAAACATTCTAGTTCAAATGTGTAATTTTGTGTTGTTAAAAGTACTTTAGCACGTTGTTAGCAGAAAAAAAACCAAGAAAAGAATAATTGTAAAATTTGAAATAAAAAAAACGGAAATAAATGATTAGACAACGACTTTTTAAGCTTTTAAGTGGAAGAAAAAAATCTGTCTATCCACCAAGTTCCTATCTTTGGGGTTATTTCTATTATATAACATACTCGTAGAATAGCAGTCCAAATTTTCCTAAAGGTATTCATCAGTTTAATCATGCTTATAAGAGTTGTTTACATAATCATTGACTTAAATAATCTCAGGGGCTTAAAACTTCTACTTGCTTCTGCATTTGCATTCCTTACAATAATCTGTTCAAATGTCCCTTAATTACAATTATTTAATAATGTCAAATAATTTGGAAAATCTTTTAAATAAATAATATTTGAAAGAAAGTAATATTATTTGGAAAGTGTTGTATGTAAAACTTAAGCCTTTGTAAGGTAAAAGCTCAAATCAACCAAAAAAAAAAAAAACAAAAAACAAAAAGAAAACATTTATAGAAAGGCACAAAAAAAAAACAATTCTACGAGTAATATTAAATATAAAAGTTTAGCAGGACACAAACGTATACTCATATAAGAAAATACACTAGCAGAGCAGCAAAAAAGAAAAGAGAAAATCAAATAAAAAACAATCATTCTTGACTCTTATGTTCAGTGATGCCAATAGTAGGGAATTTTCCCATTTTCAAGTATAGGGAAAAAAGAATAGATGTTTTTAAGGGAAATGTAGGAAATTTTTAAACGATTGTCTTATTTTTTATATATTGTGTAAAAGTACGTAAATATTCGAATTATTTTCATTTAGAAATTAACACCCATATTCATAAAAAATATTTTAGGTTTATTGCAGGTTTATGAAACGAGTTTTCTATGAAAATTTGTTTAATAAACCTTTTATTAATCAAAAAATATTTTTTATGAATATGGGGGTAAAATTTTTCATAGACAATAGCATTATGGTACAAATGTCGTATTTTCTAACAGAAACCCGATACAATGAGTCCTAACAGCCTGGCAATCTTCAACAAGTGCCAAGGGCCATGTAAGTACACATTAGATAGCGGTGAATATTCAGGTTCGCAGTTTCGTACTATTCGCTTATTTGTTCTATTTTCACTCGCACTCACATTAGCTAAAATGTATGCTAATATAAAAAGTGAATATCTAATGAATCAAAATTCTATATAGACATTAATTTTGTATCGAGAAAAAAACGTTACACCTTCTAAACTAAGAGAAATAAAATCGTACAATTCCGAATTATTATAAATAATTTTATAAAAACTTTAAAGGTTATCTGCCGTATTCATAAAAAACTAAAATGGATATTAAATCTGTTTTTAGAAAAATTTGTATGGAAATTTTGTTTTAAAATACGTTTGAAATCTATTTTATTTTTTATGAATACGGCAGTATATTTTTAAAAGGATTTTTTTTTAAATTTTTTGTTGAAAGGTACTGAAGTGAGAATTTTTTTTTTCAATTCTTCCTTCCCTTTATTTTGGTACCAAGTTTGCTAACAAATTTTAGATACTTATTTAAAAAAAATTATTTTAAATAAGTATTCTGAAAAAATGTTATGTCCCTCTTCTAAAAAGGACAAAGGATGAGGAAATGAAAAAGCACGCAGTTTGACTTTGTTTTGTGTCTATCTTATTAAAGATATTAAACTCCCATAACTCAAACTTCTCTAACACGAGTATTCTCTAACTCGAACTAATTAGATTGGCATTAGCTTTAAAATAATAAACAACTTAAAAATTCTCGTTCCGTAACTCGAACTTCTATAACTCGAAGTTCTCTATAACTCGAAACAAATACTTACATATTAATTCAATAACTCGAAGTTTTTTTCTTGGTTGGTTGATTTTGTGGGCTTGTGTCGCTTTATTTTGCTTGCCACACGCAGAGAAAAAACATTTTCAAATATGGTAACCTCCAACAAAACTATTTTAGGAAAATGTTAAACATATTATGTTTACTTTAACCATATTAATGTCACCGACAACTATAGTATTATTAAATAAGTCCTCCATCTAGAAGCCACAACCATATTATGGTTGCCTCTAAATATATTATGGTTAAATATGGCAATAATTTGTTTTTAAATTAATAATAGTAAATATTTTCCAAATTTCGATATTTCAATCAGGCTTAAGATCATTGAATTTAATTTTCATTAAACTATTTTTATGAAGAAAGGAATTTCACAACATGAAACTAATTAAATTTTATTGATAATTTTTCATTCTTGACTGAGCTGAGAAATGAACCGAGGTTTTCACGGACAGGTTGCCCTGACTAGTTTCGATTGTAACCACACAATCTCTTCAGAGGGGTTTGCCGTTTAGCACTCACCGCCAATCTAGATCTCATCTATCTAGACCACAATATACAAAAATATCGACATAGAAGGCAAAACGTTCTGATATTTAACTTCATTGTAAGTTGTTTATTACAAATACATACATACATACTTAGGTATGCAGCTTTTAAATAGTGCCTGTTTTATACAAAAAAATATTTAATGTAGACAAGAAGATTCTGCGACTTGAAGTCTCCATAAGTCTAAGTTTTTTTATTATGGAAGTTCGACTGTATATAGTAAAGTTTCTAAAAAAAGAAAACATTTGAAATTTTCACACAGTGTTATTTTTGAAATTGAATTTTTTTATGTATGTTTTTTTTCTTGTTTCCCATAAATTCTTTAATAATAAATGTTTATTAAGGCTTTAATTATAAAAGTTACAAAATGCTATCAATATATGTAAATATGCCTGTTGCTAAAAATAATAAGTTATTAATATAGGGAAAAGTATAGGGAACATTTTTTTGGTTGTAGGGAAAAAAGAGATTTTTTTTAGACATGTAGGAATTTTTTTAAATTTCTACTGGCATCACTGCTTATGCTTTATATTCTTTTATGTGTTTTCACTTGTTTCATACTGTTGGCTCTTTTTCTTAAAAAATGCACCTTTTAGAATGTGATGGGTTTCGAAGTGTGCATGTGTATACATGTAAGAGTTATAAAAAGACCCACTGTTTACTCAAAGAAATTACTTTACTTTGTTTCTCTCATACAAACAAAACAGACACAAATAAATAACGACAAAACAGCAAAAAAAAGCGCCAACAAAACTTTTATACATTTGAAGAGATAAACATAAGAATGTGCGTACATAGAACTCGTGTTTTATGACGATTGCTATTTTAGTACCATCTAAAATGTGTGTTGAATGATGGCAGACGAAGTTTATCATTCCGCGTGAACCTTTTTAGTTTTTCATCCATTAAGGTAACCATTGACTACACAATATTATTAAGTACTTTATTTCTTTTAGTATTGTCTCTTTGCTCCACACTATTCAATAATTTGGGTAGTATATAAAAACATAGTGTCGGTCACAGGTTGACAACTCTTAACTCAATTTTAAATTTTTTGAAATTGTCAATTCTTTAAATTTTTTTTTAATCTGAAATTATTTCAATACCTTTGTTTTCTTTACACCATCTTACAATAAATATCTCCTACTAATTTTGGTTTTTTTTTATTTACTTCCAACACGGTTTAGTAACGGAGTAATAACGTTTTTTTTTTTGTCTCCTGAAAAGTACAAAAAAACATGTTAAGAGTTGTCAACCTGTGACCGACGATATGGCGAATTTTTTTATTTAATATATCTAAAAGTAAATTAACTAACGCAGTCATGTCGTATTTTTCAATGTTGTCAACATAATACAATATATTTCTTATTTCGCAATACACTCGGCCAATTTTATTGTACAATATCAATTATTCAACAAACATATTGCAAAAGTGTGGTGATAACGAAAATTTTCGTCCAGCATTGGCAAGGACCCAAACTTAGAATTAGATTAAGATTGGATTAATTATAAGATAGCGGGTTGGTATGTTAAAAATAAATGATTGGGATGAAAAACAAAGTGGTATCGCTCATGCCAACCCCACTTTATTTTTCATCTCCATCATTTATTTCTAACATCTATTCATTAAGGGGACCCCATTCATAATGTTCAATACAAACTAGAAATATATTGAAGAAAAAGTGCCATAAATGCCCACGAGTCGCCCCTAGAGGGATATAGTATATGACCGACCTCAATTAGTTTTTTGTACTTAATATTTTTTCAAGATATACTTGCTCTTTATCCCCACTTCTTAGGGGGGTTCCCATACAAATATTGCGTTTTATAAAATGCTTAAATTAATTAAAGTCTTTCGTCTTTTGTGAATAAAATCAAAAATTGTTAACAGATTTTAATCGTTTATGGCTTGTTTTGTTTGCAACTTCGTTTTTTATTTGTCTGTAAAAAATTAGAAGCATATTTTTGAAGAATTTTTAAAAAATAAAAATTTAAAATTTTGCTAAAAATTTTGTTTCTAACACGAATATGAGAAAAAAGTTTTCCCTTTCTAAAAGAAAATTTTATTGTGGAATTTCGAGTTTTTTTTTTGAGTTTGTTCAGTAAACTAAATCGTTTTTAAGTTACCCGAACATATCTTGTGCATCCTTCTCCATTAACGAAATAACGGTATATCTAGAAAACCGTACTCAAATCATGTTGAAACGCCAGGTGCCAAGCTTGTTTCAAAAAAGTGTCAATTTCTAGCACAGTATTATTGTTATTGAATACACAGAAAAATGAAAAGAAAATGAAAAATACAATATTGAATTAATTAATATTTAAGTTGTTTTGAAAAAATTTTTAATTAAAATATAAATTAAATATTATTCGTTTAAAATAAAAAAAATTTAAACTTGTAGAATTGTTGTTGGGAATTGCCAATATTTAATTAAATAAATTAACACATTGTTTGAAATGGCAATATTTTTTGATAATTTTTTTATATTAAAATTAAAAATATTATTTATTGATCAATATAATCAATATGAATATTCAATCAATCAATATAATTATTTTGGTAATAGCTGCAAAATCAACAACCTGTTTGTTTGATATTATTAATTTGGTATCAATTTGGTATTTGAGACAATTTTTAATTTTTTCTGTGTATAAAGTTTCTGTAAATAAATATTGAAAAAAAATATTAGGAACATACATAAATATATCCAAGAATAACAATTGTGATTTTTGATCGACCTGTTGATTTTTTTTAATTGAATTATTTTAGGCTTATGTTCATCAAAAATAATTTCATTAAATTATTTTTATTGAAGGAAGGAATTTACAAGAATATTTTTTTTGCTTTATGGTAAAAATATTAAAGAGTATAACAAAACTGCAATAAAATAGTGTTGAAATAAAATAAAGCTGTATCAGAATAAATATGAAATAGAACATTAAAACTGAAATAGAACACTCAAAACATATTTTAGTGTTTTGATTGTAGACTTGGACCAAAAACAAACTTGAAAAAGAGAAATTTTTGGAGTTCCTATTTTTAAAATTGGTTATTTTACCAAACATGTATGCTTTTATTTAAACTGTCCTAATGTAACTATTTAATTACACTTCTGTTAAATATTTTCACGTTTTTTGTATGTGAAATATAAATATGAAAAAAACCTCTGTGCCATGGTGCAAAGCAACACGGCTAAGAATTAATTTATAGAATTTCATTATTTTGTTTTGGTTTTACGATCTGCTTTTAAGTGTTGTCTTTCTCTTAACTGCTATGCAAAAAATAGACATTAACAGCCTTATTTATAGAAATAAAACAGGTGAATAAAAGGTTTATTAAACCAATTTTCACACAAAATCCGTTTCATATTTCTGTAAAAAAAATTTAAGAAGCATTGTCATTTTAAAATTAAAATTTCGCCGATAACGATATATCCGCAAACCTGAATTATAGCCGATATATCGGTATTTGTTACTTCCCTAATCTAAGCCTTATTGAATAACTTTGTTTTGCCGGTTTTATGATTGCTGATGAATCTCAAATAGAGTAAACTCTTGAAATTTTGTCTGTTTATATTTTGTTTAAGGAAATCATATGGTCGATTTTTACCGACTATACTTCTTTTCTTGCTTTTTTCGTTTCTTTTTTACAAAAACTGCGCCATTACTTATTCGTCAAATTTATATAAACGAATTCGTTCTCGTTCTCGTTAACAAAAAGCCCGACATTCAGCACATTTATTCAAGCTTATAAATAAACAAATGTACATAGATGAGTTTTGTTTGTCGTATCTCTTAAATTTTTTTCACTTTTCATCTATTAATGCTGTTGTAGTTGTTTTTGCGGATGTTTTTTATTTCTTTTGGAAAAAAATTAAATACTGCTACTGTAGCTTTTGTTGATTTGTTGTTTTCTTTTTTGTCTTTTTCGATTTAGGTCTTGTTACGTTTTAGCTGTTTCTGTTAGCCTGGTATATATTATGGTGTTTTTATACATACATATGTTGAGTATATAAGACTCAGATTCTCTGTGTGAGTCTGTTGTTTATTTTGGTTTCTGAAAAGACGTGTGTGTGTGTGTGTGTATGCCTGTTTGTGCTTTCCTACTTAAGTGCGTACTTGTTTATTTTAATTTACGAAAGAATGTACAAATGAAATGCACTGTAAGAAAGCAGGAAAATGAAAAATTAACCCATAGAGGGAAGCAATTTTGTGAAAATATAATATCGGGTGTTTTTTTCAGTGGTATAGAACTTCGAATTGAAATAAAACACAATAAAATCGTTTTAATGACCATCAATTTGGCTTTATTGGAAGGATAATTTTATGCCATTAATGTTTAAATATGATTTCAGGCATGTGGCCGCCGCGGCTGGCTCGAATAAAGCCAATTCTACAGGTCCAATTTGCAACCACTTTTTCGAGCATATGGGGCCGTATGTCGGCAATAACGCCACGAATGTTGGATTCCAATTCCCCTAACGTTTCTGGTTTGTTGGCGTAGACGAGCGACTTCATCACATGGAGTAAACGTAGTGCGAAAACGATCCATGGTTAACCGAATTAATTGCTCTGATGGACGATTATGTCGACCATAAAATGGACGGAGCTTGCGGTAAACTTCGCGAACTGAACCGTTATTTTCGAAATAAATTTGCACGATTTGCAAGCGTTGTTCTTTTGTCAACCTGTTCATGATGAAATGGCAAACCAAACTGAACATAAATGACATTAGAGTTGCCAGATTTGACCACAAAATGCCAGTTTTATCTCTATTCGAAAAACAAACCTGTAAAAAAAACACCCTGTACTAACATACCAGCGGAGTTAAGTTTTTGGTGTAAATGGTCTTGCGAAGGACAAATGCAAAATAAAGAACCTATTTTGTTAAATCTAATGAAAACTCTGGGTATAATGTTGTTGGATTTAACAAAAGCTCTACGATATTATGCATTTGCTTTTTACCACGATCATTTGCACCAAACAATGAACCTCCCTGTTATATTTCTGGAGCAATGAGGAATAAGTGCTTTAGCCTGTTTTTTTAGCTTTGTAGAAGATCAGTTAAAAAAAAATCGTTTAAGAAAATTAAATATGCAAATTTCCTATTAAACATTTAATGCAATTAAAATATTTATTAGTTCCGCTAATGATTTTAAGTGCGGCATTTGCAAAATTTTGTCTATATTTCGTATACTTTTGTTTATTAAATCTGCTCTATATGGCATTACAATAAGTATTCATATCTTAAAACTAAAATAATCAATTCCTAATAGGTAATTTGGCTCTACGAGGTCTTGTTTCTAACTGTGTTAAGTTATCTGCCTATTTCATAGTTATCTTGCTAGCGGTCTTGGATATTATTTCAGTATTGATTTATAGCTCTCACGAACTTTCTCAAATTTCGTTTGTAGTAATTTTACTTTGAAGTCAATGTGGATGCAAACTTGCGAGTTTTTTTTAGCTGCATTTCTCCTTTAAAGGCCTTAAAAGACGTTGAAATTAGGAAGAGCATACTATACTTTTTTTGCTAAGCTGAATTACTATCTTTAAGAATTTGATAAGTTCTAAAGGTACCAAAAGAGAATAGTAAAACACTGAGCGGTAGGACCCTGAAATATGATCTAATGATATCAAAATATATAGATAATATATTTAAAACTATAAAAATTTTTGGATTTTTATTTGAAAGTTTTTCTGTTAATTCGGGTTTCATGGGTTAGTTATTTTCTATTCAATTCCTTTCTTTTTTCCAAAGTTTTGTGGTTATTTAAAGTAATCAACTATGATTGTTTAAACAATCAATGTTTTTTCTAACATTCTTTTTATTTAATACAAATGAAAAAGTTATGAGTTTTTATTTTTAAACAAAAGATTTTGTGTTTGTTTTTTTTAATGTTAAATTGTTGGAAATAAAATTAAGGCAAACATTTCAATAAGACGTATGAGTTATATTAATTAAATATTTTTGTTTTTCTTATAGATAAGGATAGGAAAATTGAAAAAATTCTCTTAAATTAAATTGAAACAATTTTAATAAAAAAAACATAAAAATAAAATTACTTAAAAAATTCTTCTAGATATACCTCAACATGTAAACAGGGGCGTATGATTGTTATGAGTTAAATTAAAAAGAAATCAGTGTTCATCAGAGCGTATGATTTTTTTTGAAATACATATACGAAACTAAGAAATATGGGGCGTATGATTATTGTAAGAAGTCTGAAAGAAATAAAAATACATTTGATTTTATTATTATAAATTGCTTAACTTTTGATAAATTAATTATTAAAGTATTTATTTAGGGCCTTTTTTTACCGATTCTAGTTAAATATCATTTTATATTTAAATATAGTTTTCATATAATTTTGTTTTTATTTTACATGACAAACGAATTTTAAACAAAAATTGATATTTAAATAGAATAAACTGCCATTTAAATATAAAAGCCCTAAATAATGCAAATTTCTTTCATTTTTCAAACTATTTTCTATCAAAATCCAAATTAAACTTACACAAGATTTTGCTGTATTTATTCCAAGTCTTATGAACTTTTCATTTCCTAAACTTTTATAGCATTAGATTAAAACTTTCTTAACTACTTTGACATATTCTACACAAAAGAGTCAACAAATTGTTTATTCCACCTCGTTTATGATTTATATGCCATTTTATTTTGTATCTGCCAAAAATTTGAGTAGCATGTGTTATCGTCTTTATCTTCGATTTTCTTTCAATTACAAAGTTTTCTCTTTAATTTTTTTTAGCAGCTGATGTTTTAAAAGCAATACACTTTTTAAAACATCAGCTGCATAAATTTTTCATTAAATATTTGTGGTAGCAAAAAAATATAGAATTCCCATGTATTAGTCTTTTCAATGCTTATGATACAATTTAATTTATTGTTGTTAACAAAAGTTTACGATACGATTTAGTTTTTTTTTTCTCTGCAAAGGGTTTTCTAAGAAATATCTTTACGCAAAGGATAATATAATAACATCAGTATCAAAAGCTTTTACAATTTTTGAAATTTACAAATTTCAAATAAACAATTTTCACCGTTTTACAAAATGTTTGTTCCATTAGTAATTTAAATTTCGAACTTCTCTTTATCTCAAAAGCTCTTTAATGCATTTAAATCGAAAAAAAAAAAAATTTTGAATATTAATGTTAATGTTTGGCTTCAGTTTCTTTCAGACTTTTAAGTTTTACATACAATATTTAGAAACTTTATAAATTCATTTGAAAGCTTTGAATTATTATTAATAGCTTTTTTAAGCTTTAAACTCTATGATAAAAGTTGTGGTTTTAAAAACTTTAAGAGCTACATTTTTAGACTATTAACAGCCTTTCAAAGTATCTTACTTAAAGCAGACAAACAGGTCGAAAATGAGACAAACCGGCCGACTTTGTTTGTCTAATTTTCGTGCGATTTACGTTTCACCTCGCAGTAGCTTAAAGCTTGGCTCGCAGTTTTTGCGGTTTTCAGCATTAGCTATATGCAATCGATTTTAACCGTACATTTTAAAAATAGATATCTGATGGATAACCATAGAAAATAAACTCAACGTGGAGAACCATAAAAACTAAGAGGTTTCCTGTTGGAGGTCAAAAGTCTCAGAAGCGGATTCGGAAGCTCACGCCTTCTTGTACGAAGGTCAAGGTCGACCCAGTACTTGCTTATAAGCGTCCAAAAAATTGTGTGATGCCCTAATGGTATAACGCATACAGTTAACCAGAAAATAAATTTAAGCTTAAGCCAAAAAAAAAACTTTTAAAAGTCTGAAGCTTTCTAAAGTTTGTTCAAGGTTTTCTAACAAAATGTTGAAGGAACCAAATATTTTCGACAAATTTTTTTGATCTTAAATAAGGGCTGTCGCAACTTTCTTAAATATTTTAAATTGTCCAAAACTTTCTTCAGAATTTAATAATTTATGGGCGAGTTTAAAATTTTTTTTGGTAAATCTTCCAAAGGTTTTTCTAAGCTTGTGTTGTTTAACAA
The DNA here is from genome assembly GCA_943735925.1 of Pollenia amentaria. Taxonomy (NCBI): domain Eukaryota; kingdom Metazoa; phylum Arthropoda; class Insecta; order Diptera; family Polleniidae; genus Pollenia; species Pollenia amentaria. The sequence goes on along the minus strand of OX031007.1, from coordinate 175,002,027 downwards.
AAATTCTTAAAAGCATTTATATCGAAAACTATCAAATGAGATTATGTCGTTACGTTATAAGTATCATAATATTTCACTCAAAGCCGATGTAAAATTGCAGATGTTGAGAACGCCAGTCACACATGTTGTTGACGGCGACCAACATTTATTAAAATTTAAAAATTTTCAACGACGGCGGCGAAAACACAACCGTCAGCAATACCAAATAGTGCAGAGTGTGACGTTAATGTTTGTTGTTTACAAAATTGCTTTGAAAACATTTGATTATTTTTCATAAATGTTAAAAGCAAAATAATTGAACAATGAAAGAATATGCCAAGATCAACACACTTATATCTTCCGTGTTAATATCATTCCATTTTGTATTTTTTGTTTCTTTTTAATGTTAAAATTTTTTCTCACCCCGTTTTTATTTGTGGGCTTATTTGACAGTTAAAAGCGGAAGTTAATGTTAGGTTAAGAAGGGTTATGCGCCCAAGGACACACCTTCACTTGGAGGCCAATGCGGCCCATTGTGAAACCCTTCAGTGAGGTAGGAAAAAGAAAGAATTGAAAAAGGATAGAAATAAACAGATAGATAGAATAAAAGGTATTAGTAGCTACTTCGTAGGATAGTTATTCCCTCTTTAGTCCACTCAACAGATATAGCCGTCCTATTTCCCTGACAAACCCCAGTAAATCGACTGGATTACATCCACCGATGCACCCCAGCTCGTCGTGAAATCTGCACCCCAGCCATTTCTGTCTGAGATCCTTCATCTTAGGACAGTGGCACATAACATGCTCAATCGTCTCTAGCTCCTTAGAATCTACGCATAATCTGCAGAAGTCCGGTATGGCATTGTCCCATTTACTCGAAAAGCACTAACAGAACAATGACCTGTATAAGTGTCCTGATACTACTCTTATCAAATCCTAGAAAACCCTGGTTGCTCCAACGTCCAATCCAGGCCATAGTACCCTAGACACCCTGAAATCCGTTCTGTCCCTCCAGGATCGGTTAATGTCATCACTGAATCTTTCCCGTATCACCTCATAGTACGTACAAAGAGGCCGCTTTACTCTCCGTCCCTTACCATTAAGTCCAGACTCGAACCCTCTCTCGCGTGTTCGTCCGCCACCTCATTGCCATCCACCTTGTTGTGCCCGGATACCCAATACAGCCTTAATGTGAATACCTCCATGAGTTCCCTCAGAGCATCCCTACAACGAGAGACCTGGCACGATCCCACAGTACAATTTTTCAATGCCCTAAGCGCTGCCTGACTATAGACGTAAATTGTCACCTCAGATCCACCCTCGATATGATTCAGTATCATCTCCGTCGCCATCCAGATCGCTAGGATCTCAGCTTGGAAAACACTGCACTTATCCGGGAGTCTGAATGACCTTTCTACATCAGTGTGCGCAATATAAACTCCGGCACCAGTGCCGGTTTCAATGGATCCACGCCAGACTTTCCTATCCGGGAACTCCACTGGTGGTGTTCAAAGCGCAAACTTTCTCACAAACATTTTACATACAAACTTTTTTTAAATTGGCGAGTTATTTCCTTATGTGGCAGCTTTTACTCGCCAAAAATATTACAGACGTAGTTTAGTGAGAAAAACAGTTGTTTGTTTGAACTATGGCATTTATGTTTTATTTCTCACATGTCAATCGAGTAACAGCACATGGCCAAAAAACTATTCTAATTTTTTAATAATTTCTTAAAATATATATAATAATTTGAGATTTATTCTTAAAACTCCCTTAGAATTTAACACTTTTTCCCTATAACGTTTTCAATATAGTGGTTTTTGTTAGCCAAAATAAAAATTCCCTAATTGCGATAATTTAATAATAATTAGCATAATGCCTTATTAAATAAACATTTATCATCCTCCCTTTTTTATACTTTCAGCACCCAATGACGCACCATTTGGTATGGAGGCTATATTATTAAATTCTTCGGCTGTATTTTTGAAATGGAAACAACCAAATCTTAAGGCATCACATGGTAAGTTAAAGAGTAAAAAACTATACACAACTAAAGCAGCAAAAGCATTCAGAAAAAAAAATTAAGACACATGTGTAGCAAGTAAATTTAATGCTTAAATGGCAAACAAATTTATTGTGATCCTTTTTGTTGTTGGTTGAAATTTGTTGTTTGCTAATCTCTTCTTAAAAACCCTTTTATCCATTCTTTTTTCTTACCTCATTAGGCATTTTGTTATACTACCACATTGTTGTCAGGGGCATCGATACAGCTCATAACTTTTCACGTATTCTAACAAATGTCACAATTGATGCTGCTTCCCCGACCCTTGTATTGGCTAATTTAACGGAAGGTGTTATGTATACAGTCAGTGTAGCAGCTGGTAATAATGCGGGTGTGGGGCCATACTGTGTACCGGCTACCTTAAGACTAGATCCAGTAACAAAGAGATTAGATCCGTTCATAAATCAACGGTAAGTAACAAATATGAAACAAGTAATATATCTGTATTAGGCTGTGCCGAATCTTTGGTACCCTCTACCAAAAGTAGAATTGTTTAGCAGCGAAATTTTTACAACTAATGTGTAGCAAATTTCATGAAAGTATTTATATTCGTAACGGTTTAAGGCATATTAAAGTACTTCTGAGACTAGTAAATTTCGGACTGATCAATACAAAATTGTATTGTACTACTTCTAGTCGTTAGAATTTCAATATACTGGCCATTCATAGAAATCAATTCCGAAAAATTAATATTTTATTCAAAAAAACTAAAACAAATATTATCGTGATTACAACTAGGGAACTAAAACCAGGCTACGTTCGTAAATGCATCACTGCGCTGCATCATAAAAGCAAACTTTTTTAATGCCGTTAAAAAGGTAATTATAATTTTTTTTATTGTGTGACTATGCGCATGTGATTTATGCACAGAAAAAATTAAAATTTTCTCTCATCACCAAATTTATACCAAATTCATAATATCAAGCAAATAAGTTTTTGATTTTGATTACTATAAATTGTAAAATTTCGAATATTTTTTTCAATAAGTGATATTTTTAATTTTAATTACCCAAATGATCAAAAAACTTTGGGATTTTAAACAAAGTGTTAATTTATTTAATTAAATATTGACAATTTTTAACGAAAAATTCAATTAATATTTTTTGATATTTAATAATAATTCAATTTAGAAATAAATTTCAAAACAACTTAAATATTAATTAAATCAAAATTATATGTTTAATTTTCTTTCAACTAAAAAAACAATTGATTCAATTATCACATGAATTAAATTTAAATACTTTTTAAAACATTTTTTTAATTGATAAAAAACTTTTTTCTCTGTGTGGAGTATTTGACAATTTTTTGGTCCACATCTACTTTACTGATATGTATATAAACATTTGAAATCACTGATACAGCGTAGTGATGGATTTAAGAACGTACCCCCACTTCGATCGGAATGGTTGACAATACTACGGTGTTACCGCATTTTTCGATTCGAAAGAAATAATTAACGACTTCGAAACATTTCGTCCAATTTATTGCGAATGAACGAAAGTTTAATACAAAATTTTTTGGTACCACTTCCAGGCATAAGAATTTTAATTACAGTCCTGTTATAGAAATCAATTTCGATCGAAACAACAGTAATTCCGTATGCTGATTCTCAAAATGAAACGAAAATTTAATTTAGAAAAGCTAAAACAAATGTTATCGGAATTGCAACTACGAAAATAGGGCCACTTTGATCGGAATGAATGACAGATCTGGGCGTTGCCGGTTATTCAATTTTCATTAAAAATAGTTTTGTTGGAGGTGACCATATTTAAACATAGTGTTTCTCTGGGTGTATTACCAAAATGATTATATTTATTATTAAAAATTTTAAAATTTTGAAAAAAAATTTTCAATAAATGATATTTTTAATTTTAATTAAAAAAGTTACCAAAAAACTTTGCCATTTCAAACAATGTGTTAATTTATTTAATTAAATATTGACAATTCCCAACAACAATTCTACAAGTTTAAATTAGTTTAAACGAAAAAAAAATCAATTAATATTTTTTAATATTTAATTAATATTTTAATTAAAAATTTATTTCAAAACAACTATAATGTTAATTAAATCAAAATTACATTTTTAATTATGTTTTAACTCAAAAAAAAAATTGTTTCAATTATCACATTAATTAAATTTAAATACTTTTTAAACCATTTTTTAACTGATAAAAAACTTTTTTCTACGAACACATCTCTGCCTTCGTAAGACACAGTACAAGTTGTTCGAACTCTTAATTATTTCTGTTTGTCAAGGCTTTTAGCGTATCAAATGTTACCGATAGCCCAAAATATAATATCCAGGCAATTCACAAAGTGTTATATTTTTTCATATTAGTTGTATTTGCTATAATTTCATGAATGTAATATTCATAAATTTGTAAAAAATACAATCCATATGATACAATAGAAAACTTTGTAAATTGCCTTAGTGTAGTTTCTAGACCTTTTAAATGTTACCGGTACAGGCGTGTTAATGTGATTTTCTGAATATGGCAATTGTTTGCTATTGTAAAGCATGAGAACATAATATCAAGGTTCTTTTTCAAGCAAGATGTTTGTTATTTTGGGTTCAGATCTTTCTTTCAACTGCCCGATTGCCCTGGTTTTAACAAGTGGATAGACAGACGAAAAATAACTAAATCGACTTAAATACAGTAACCAAACGATCCACAATATTAATATATTGATGAATATTTTATGCTATACCACAAAGACGCACAAACTAGTACAATACTCACATTTACCACTCACGGTAAAGAAGAATACAAATATGCTAATATGTTTTATTGTTACTAAATATGCTAAAATGTTTTTTCTATTTTTTGTTAATATTTTATTTATAGCTATCCCATAAATCAAGATCATGTTGATGATGTGTTAACCCAGCCATGGTTTATTATATTATTGGGTGCTATATTGGCTGTTATGATGTTATCCTTTGGCGCCATGGTCTTTGTTAAACGCAAACACATGATGATGAAGCAGTCAGCCTTAAATACCGTCAGAGGTTAGTAAAAAACACAAATTTAGTTATTTTTATTTTCTGTTTAAAGCTTTTGTTTTCCTTAAAAAAATAAACAATGTTAAAAAAATCGCTAAAAAGCTCTTTAAATTACAAACAATTTTTGTTAAGCACTTTAGCTTTTTTTTTAGTTTTTTCAAGTGGCAAAAGTGTTTTTAATTTTGCGCGTTGTTGCATTCATCAAAAGTTAACGAGTGTTGTTTAGTAGTAGTTGCTGTTGTTATAGTTGTTTAAATATTGTATGATTCGTTTAAATCGACAACTTACTGCAATATAGACTACTACAACATTTATAGCAAAAGCAAAAAAAGCTCAACAAAAAGCCACTTGAAAAATCATTGCTAAACGAGCAGGTGTAAATGAAAAGTTTTTCTTTACTTTTTACAAAGCCAATGGAATTTTTGGTATCTGCTTTTTCGAACTTAATAATTGTTAGTTGTTGAGGGTAAAAAAAGGGTATTAAATTATATGGGGTACAATAAATATAAATTTAATATGGTTGTGTAAAATTAGGTGGAATACAAAAACCCATTTTTTTAAAAACTAAAGCATAAATAAGAACAATAAAATTAAAGGGCTTAAAGACCCCTTTTTATTCAAATTCTAAAAGTTGTTTTAAGGGTATACAAATTTCTAAAGATTTTTTTATTCCTCTAAAGGCTAAATTTTTTTCAAAGAGAGCCACAAAACGTAAAATAATTAAATACTCACAACCTTTAAAAGTTTTCAAAAAATTTTTAAAAGTTTTTGTTAGAATTACATCTCTTTACTTAGGAACGCTCCGTATATGCAGTTTTGTTAGGATTTTTTCTTAAAAGTTTAAAAATCATAAAAAGAAGCTTTTTATGATCGTGCAAAACTTTTATTGGCTTTCCTTTTAACTTTTCTCAATTTAAGCTTTAAAATATCTTAAAAGTTTTGTCAACCTTTAGCTTTTAAAGCCATCCCAAAATGTTTCACAATTTTAAGTTTTTTAAAATTTTAGGATTTTAAACACGATTTTTGAATTAAACAAACGGTTATTATTAATTAAATTTAAAATATTTTTTGAATACAGTCATTGAAAACACTTTAATCTTGGATTTTGAAGGCATGAAACATTTATGTATTTCTAAAAAAAAATCTTTCGTAGTTTTTAAGCTCTTAATTAGCTTTGACGATTTAAAAGATTTTAACTCTTACATTCACTTTTCGTATGCAGGTTTTACAAAATAAAAGTTTATTTTTTATCCATTTTTTTATAAATATATTTTAAATTCTATTCAATTAAATATAATAATATTTCTATACTATTCAATAAAATTTTCTAAGCTTTTTAATTATATTTTTTAGCTTTTGGACTTACATTTTTTTTTAGCTTGTCTTAGGTTTTTTATTCCTTTTAATTAAAAAAAAAAAAATTAAATATGGTTCAATATGCATAAAACGTTGAAGGCTCTTTATAACTTAATTTTTTACCAAACTTCCAAAGTTGGAGCCTAAAGATACTTTAGATTTAAAAGCTTTCTAATGATTCACCCTTATCCTGTGGTTGGATTCACTAACTTTTAACGCGACAATCGTAATTTTTGTCAACATACATACATATTCGCTTGCAGTAACGATAGTGTGATTCTGTAATTTATTTTTAACGATTGTAAACAGCTGTAGTTTTTGTAACATCTCTGTCTACAAAATGTTAAAATTAACTAAGAGCACAAAAGAGAATAAAGAAAATACAAATGAAATTGTTCTGAATTTTTTTATATCTTATTTTATGAATTTTACATTAAGAATTTTGTTTTTGTTCATAATTTGCTTTTTTTTTTTGTACATTTCGAATTTTGTTTTTGTTCCTACATATACATTAGTGTGTCCAAAAAAAAATTTTTGAGAGCTTATAGGGTAAAGTATTTTTGTGATTTTTTTCAGATTTTTCGGAAGAGGTTTAGAAGTCGCTAAAATCGAATTTAACCCGAAAATCGGGTTTTCTCGACTTTTTTTAATTTTGCTGATTACTCGGCCCATTAGCAATATTTTCTTTGTTACTTAGTCAATTTTTTTAAAGAAAACTTCTCAAACTTTACTTCTCTGTGCAGATATTTAAAGTTTCGGTTATTTTTTGCTCATTGGGGTCCCCTTAATCACATATTTTTTGGTATATTTAGCATAAATTTGAAAAATAATGCTTTGTAACTTTTAAAATTTATATTGAAGTTAAAAAAACTAATGATTCAGTTTAAAAGGTGGATAAATTCTGAGTCATTGCAAAAAAAAAAAAAATCGAATTTGCTCTTAATGTTCCAAAGTTATACCCTTTTTAAGTTATGTACCCATTTTGTGAAATTAAAAATATTGTATTGTGTTTGACAGTTATGCTTCGAATTTGTTTTAATGTTAGATATTTAGATATTAGGTATTCTTTCAAAATATTAAATATGGATGGATTTTTGTTCTGTTGCACAGACTTCAGCAATGCGAGTCCAAAAAATTCTAGGCAGCTTACTTCTCATACCCAAAAAAAAAAAAAAAAATAAAAAACTATTTTTTTAGCTTACAATTATTTATTAGAGCTTTTACGATGAAGCTCTATGCCCTGCAATAAATTCTGAAAGTCTGTTGAAGAGGTTGTTAGATTAATGTAAGTATTAGCTAAGGCCACGCCGAGTTCTGCGACATCATTTACCACTTGCAATTGCTGAACTTTGTTCTTTGCTTCATTAAATGATTTGTTTGTATGCCATTTCACAAAAATACTTCACACTATAAGCTTTCAAAAAAAAGGTGGGGCATAAAATAACATTTTTTTTGGTACACACTAATATACATATGTATGTATGTATGTAGTTTGTATATAAGAAGTCGGGCCTAGGCCACTTTAAACATAAAAACCACTTTATCGATTAAATAAACACAACGTAAATTATTGTCTTTAAAATAATGAAAAAAAAACTGCTTAAAGTAACAGCTGACTTTAATCGACTGCAAATATCGTTAAAAATGTTACTGAATAGCAAATTTGATAAATTTTCGTTATATTTATTTTAACGATACGATTATCGTAAAAAAGTTATTGAATCGCACTACTGGTTGGCGTATTAAGACGAAAATTTGTACATATACGCTGTCGTCATTAAAAAACTTAACTACAGTTTTTGCAACAAATGCGCCAATCACGATAACCTTTGTTGTAATAGATTTGTAAACAGTGTCTTATTTGTTGTCGTTTTTGGTAACCACGGTACCATTTTTTAAAAACCCCTAACCTTCGCCAATCAATCTTCTTAATCTGCAATATATTTTTGCTACATTCAAAGTTATGAGCACATTTACTTTTTTACGACATGCTTGCTAAAATAATACAAAATATGTTGTGCTACATCGAGGCACGTACATTAATAAGTTCTTACTCTTCTCTCAGTTCCCAAACGAAAATATAGAGCATCAACTTAATTTCGCTTTTTTTGTTGCTGGATTGATATGTTTTTAAAGGAAATCGTTTGCTGCCTTACACATAAAATCACTGAATTTTTAACATTTTAAATATTTAAGTGCTCTGAATACCTGTAAGAGTGATTGGGGTAACATGCCCGAAACATTTAATCCCGAATTCAAAATCCCAAAACTAAAGTTTTTCTGCATAGCCGGTCTTCGGCCGGGCGCAATGATTTTCTCCTCTATGGTTTAACCAACACCGGCTTCTATAACGGAAGCTTTTCTACATAGCTGCGCTTCCACCGAGCTAAATGATTTTTCTACTCTTTGGTATAACAAGCACCGGCTTCGATAACTCAAGCTTCTTTGAAAAGTTTGTATGGTTGCAGAAACACCGGCTTCGCTAACAAAGGTTTCTTTTCATAGCCGGCATTTGAACGGACAAAAGGATTTTTTCCTTTATGGTATAACAAACACCAGAGTCGAATTTAGGAGCTACAGTTAGCAACTTCTTTATTCGGGATTTAATATCGGAATTTATAAATTGAGTTTTTCAAATTTCGGGATTATAAAATTCGGTATTATAAAGTTCGAGATTTTGAGATTTATAATTCTGAAATTCGGAACTAAATAAAACTGGTATTTTGACTTTATGGGACTTTGAAACTTGGGATTTTGCTACAAACCCCCCTGAGAATTTTTTAAAAGCTATCGAAATTTGTATTATCAGCTGTTTAAAACGTTAATATGTTTACACTTAGCAGTGAATTCGTAGAAAGCTACATAGCCCTAAGTTTTCAAAAGCTTTCATTTTAATTGCTCTTTTTTGAATTTTAGGCTGAAATTGATTTTTCGTAAATATTTACACCACTTTGAGAAGCTTTGAGCTATTTATTTCTTTAAATATCAACTCACTAGTGCGGTTCTGCCTCTTTAGTAATGGCACTTTGAATATGGCGCTTTTACATGAAGTCGGTGAGTTGAAGCCAATCTGAATATTGACAATGCAGTTAATTGCTTTTCGATAACTTGTACGCCGCAAAGTGTTTTGCACTTTAGTTTTCGTCTATATTATAAAACATTTGCTGAGAAATATTTGAGTTTATTGGTTTGAAGTTAGGCAAAAGTCGCTTGAGTCAAAAACTGAAGTTTTTCGTAATGTTGAATTGAAATGTATTAATTATCCTATTCAATTGAATTACATATTTATTATCTGAAGAGAAAATTATTACGATTGGAAGGAGTTGTGCTAGACTTTTGTTGTTGATACCAAACTAAAGAGAAAAAATGCATTCTTTTTGACGTAATGCCCTCTTGCCTAACGTCAAAGAATGGTGAAAAGGGCTCAACAAATCTTTGCAGTTTATTTCAAGTCGTTGCTATCTTTTCACTTCGTGGAAAGAATATCCAAGTTGTTGTATATATTTTTCTATTGAGCGCCTCCAAGTGTGCTTTGGTTTTCGCCGTGCTTAGCTGCCTTGCGGGTACCACTGGACCACCACCTCCTTTTTTAACCTCTAGATGTAGAAATTTTTTCCATAGTTTTTGTTTGATATTGTGTTCCGTCACCAGATCTTTCAGAGTTTTCTAAGAAACTTGCTGACAAAAATTTTAAGCTTCATGGCGAGTGCTTCCGTCATTAACCAAGTCTCGCAGCCGTACAACAGAACCGGTATTACGTTGGAGTTGAACAACCGTAGTTATGGACGAGTTGGTATAGAGGATGTTCTTTAGATTTTCCAGAGTTGAGAAAAGGCACCTTGAGCTTTAGGTATCCTGATTAGAATGTCGATTGCAGCACCGCCGTCTGCCGAAGTTACTACCGAGGCAATTAAAAGAGTTGACAGTTTCAATTTAATCATCGCCCGCTGAAAATTTGGTGCCTTGGTCGAGCGAATTTATCTTCAGTGCTTTCGTCTTTTTAAAACTGATCTTAAAACACACTGCGTGCGATTCGGCATTGACGTCATCGATTTTGCTTTGCATGTCCCTACACCTTAAACTTTTCAATCAAAATACTTAAAATACTTCAAAACAAATGTTTCATTGAATGGAAATGAATGAAGCTTTAAGAAACCAATAAAGAAAGCTTCTGCAGGAAATGTTTTATAACATGAACGAGGTCTTTGGTGAGGGCAAGGGTTCTCATTTAAAACAGTGGGCATCTAATTCTGTTGACTCCCTTAAATTCTGCCGCAATGTTGTTTGTATTTACCTTGTTTATCGTTACTGTAATGGGACGTGTTCTGATAAAATAAGGGATCTGGTTTCCGAAACCTCTACGTTTGTTCGTAATACACGTTTTTCCGCAAGAGCCCATTCTTTTGTAGTCGGTTGGCCGGTGCATCGTACAACGCATTAAAGGGAACATTCGTTTTTTGACCTTCCTGCTGAAGTATTCCCTCTCACTTTCAACATGAATAACTTGAAGTTAAATGTTCAGAAGCACTACCCCCTGTAGCTATTTTCTTCCCATAGCCTATTTTCCTAGTTCGAACACAATGCAATGCAGTAAAACGGGTCATGCCCTGAGTGCTGGTCCTAACAAAAAAAAATTACTTAAAATCTTTTAAATTTCATAAACTTCAAAGCACTTTATATACCTTTATTCAGTTATTATAATTTGTTTTTCTTTTGTCAAATTAACTCTTTGAAATAAATCATTACTTGTTTAATCTCTGTCCAAATTAATGTTTTAATTTTCTCTGATAAAAACTTTCTCCGTAGCTTTTAGCTGTTTAATTTTACTATTAACAAAAAAACTTGACAAATATATTTTATCTTCGTATCCGTTATTTTTTCTTTTTTTTACCGTTCTTTTGCACTATTTTGTCATGTCATGTTAATTAACTAAATAGTTAACATGACCAGAACATCCAAATATATAAATATATACCGTCAAAAAACACATAGACAAACCTTAAAAAATAAAACAAAAACTAAATGAAAAATCATTTAAAAATCGTTTTTTTCTATAGTGGCACAACAACACTATTGTATACACTAACAATTAATGCTGACAATATATACGTACATGAAAATGTATATGGCTGGGTTTTTTCCGAGACAAAATCCATTTTTTATATTCCCTTTTTTATTTTTTTTTCAACCGTTTTTTTAATGTTTGTCATTTTTATGTATTTTGTTTTGTAGGAACTCATCCGAATGATGTTTTAAAAATGCCCAGTTTATCACGTAATGGCAATGGTTATTGGTTAGATGCTTCTACTGGTGGCATGGTATGGCGCACACAGCCGAGTGGTGATACACTCGATATGCAAAAGGATCAAATTGATGACTATGCACCAGTATGTCTAACAAACAATGCAGCTAATAGCACAAACAATACGACCGAGCGGGGAAATGGATCTGGTGGGGGACAACAACAAAGGTAAGTTTTAATTTTTTTATTATGTACGACCAGTGTTGCCAAAAAATATGTGGCTCATGTCAAATCCCAAAAATTCCCTTTTCAATACATACACCTCCAATTTTGTCCCCAATTTTTTTAGTTTATAAAAATAGGAGACTAGAATTTTAAATTCTAATTAAATTTATCAATTTTTAATTTTAAAATTAAAATGTTTTCCTCATTGTATAATAAGTATCAGGTATGTTTATTTGGGAGAGTTGTCATTATTTACCTATATAATGTCAACCAACGAAATATTACTCTTTTTCCAAATATATAAATTTCAACATATTTTGCACTTTTTACTTTTTTATATAAAACTATATTTTATTTCATATATTGTTTTTTTGAAATTCACAAAATCACAAAATTTTATACTAATTTTTAAAAATTTTTTTTTCCTTATTTTCTTTTGTTCGACGTTATATGGGTTTTAAAATTGAGAACAAAATTTCTTATGACAATACCTTGAACTTATTATATCATGGTTTTCATTTAAAATATTGACATTGTCGTTTTTTTTTTTTTTTTTTTTTTTTTTTTTTTTTTTTTTTTTTTTTTTTTTTTTTTTTTTTTTTTGACATAAATAATAAGCGATCCCAAATTGGTATCCTGAATCTTCTTTAATATTTTATTTTCACAGCCAAAATAATATTTTTGAAAAGAAAATCAATACTTGGTGTAACTAAAAATTTAAATAAAAATTTTCCATTTTTACGTTCTAAGATTTCTAGTTGACAAGACAAATTTGTTTTTGTATTTGAAAGCAGAAAATAAATTTTTGCAAAGAAAATACATTTTTTATAAGTTGCAAAAGGGTTAACAAATTTGTATCTTTTTTGTATCATAAATATTTTAGAAAACACTTTTTAACTAGAAAGTTGTAGTAATTTAAAAAAAATTGACTTATAAGTACATATTTATTGGTTAAAGAAGTTTTAAAATTATTTTCAAAATCTAAATTTTAAATTCGTCTGCAAAAAATAGTTTCACTAGGTGAGCTTAATTTCAAAATGTTGTTTAAAACTTAAGCAATTTACCCATCAAAAAAAGAAAGAAAGTTCTGAAAACTTAAAACTTAAATTACGCTTCTAAAACGTCCATAAAACAAACATCTCAAAATTGTGTTTAACCGTACAATTGAAGAAAAATTAATTAAAAAATACAGTCGCGATAATGTGAACACCGCATTGTCTTAACACACCTTAAAACAACTTTTTTTTTAAATAACTAGTCTAAATGATGAACAAAGTTGGAAATCTCTATGACAATAACAATTAAAAGTCAATGGAAGGTTACAACAAATTTCTTAATCATTATGATTCTATGCGTATTAGTTGTGGGGATTCCCTTTTTATACAGAACCGTATGCATGAGCATATATCGCACTGCTTCCTCTAAAGAGCGTCAACTCAAAACTTACAAACTTTTAGTAGAAACAAAAAAACTGTTTTCTTTTTATATGTACTCTTATATCACAAAGGGGGATACAATTGCATTTTTTTTTTTTTTTTTTTTTTTGACAAAATATTAGAGAATAAATATTGATAAATTTTGAACTGACCGTCTTTAGAGAAAGCAGTGCGGTATGTATGTACTACATATTTTGTATGACTATCAGTCCCTTTTTTTATTATACTACCGCTAAAAAAATTTGTGTATTCGAAGTTGCAAAATATGTTTTAGAAACAATTAATGTGCTGTATTTGGCTGTGCCGAATCTCTCTCTCCTCTACCCAGAGTAAGAATATTTCAGGATTTAACTATATCTAAATTTATAAACAACTAGTTATATCAACTGGGCCCACAGTGCTATACTTCCTTGCGGTCCTAGGAGCATCAAAGTCTATTTTAAAAGTACGCTTTATATGGGGCCTATGGGTAATTATGGACCGATCTTAACGAGAGTGGGCTTTACATTGGGCCTACGGTTAATTATAGACCAATATTCACGAAATTTAACACTGTGATTTCTACTCTTCTATTAAAAAAATATGGCAGACCAAATTAAACTACAATAGCATTATTCGTCACAGTTTTAGGAGATCATAAGTGTTTGCAGATCTTGGGACTTTTATTCATGATATTTGAGAGTGTGATTTCTATTGAAAATTTTCACACGGAATAACAAACTTAAGGAATGCTTACACAAAAAGTGTTTAACGGAAAATCCTCAAAAAAGAGTGACCACTGAATTGATCAACAATTAACAGCATTTTTAAAAATTATAATTCAGTTATTATTAATTCACTTGACTAAACTTTTAATTCACTTGATTAAATTTTGAATTAAAACTGATCTTATTTTTTATCAATGTAAAATTTTTCTCTGTGTATGTAAATTTTTAGTTCCAAATTATTCTTAAACTTAGTATAATTTTAATGTACGGATAAATAGTTTAATAAAAGTAATTCCTCATTATTAATTATTGGAAAAAAAACATAAAATATCTATTCCATTTTGATGTCTAGCCTTAGGCCTTTTCAGTTTTGGACAAAGGGTGAAAATTTCACAAACTTTAAAACCGCAAATTTAATTAGTTCACGTTATCCCGAGTGCACTGTATGCTTATTAAATTAAAACCTCTAAAAAAAATTTAACATTTTTTTTAATGTTAAATTCCCTCGATTTACGAGAACGAATACTTTATTTTTAAAAATAATTTAACTAAAGAATATGTTATACTCTACTTTTTTTAAAAATTTCCAAATCCCCGTTCTCGAAAATGGTTCATCAAACTACTGTTAAAATCCCCAAGTTTGGGACAAATCTCCCTACTTTGGCCACACTGTGTAAGGCAACAATCACTGAATAAATGTGTATGAGTAAAAAAAATAGCACAACATATTTTCAAGCTTAAAAAAAATTCGATTTCTTTTTAGTTTACTTGTCCTATAGTGCTAAAATCGTTAAATGTTTAATTAGAAACAAACATTTGTTTTTATGAGGGTTCTATAAAATGTTAGTTGTTCTAAATAAAACTCTGGGAATATCTAAGGCTTTGTGTGTATTTTTTTTATATATATATTTTCCATAATAGTTTGTTGTTCTAATAAAAATAAACAGTAGAAATTGTTTAATAAAAAACTTTAAAAGTTTTTGCTTTTTTGCAATTTTAAAAGATAAATTTATTTTTGCAGCAGCTTTTGTTAAATAGTTGTGATTTGATAGTGGTATGCTATTTAAGTTTTTGTGTGTATATTTTGTTAAAAATTGATTTCAAGGATTAATTTAAAAGTGGTATTATTTTTTAATTAAATTTAAAAATAAACTCTATTGCTGTAAAAGTATAAAATAGAAGTTTTGTTTATTGATTTTAATAGTTTGATTAACATTGATTGAAAAATGGAAAGGAAGTTATTTGAAAAATGCAAAAATTTCGATTTCAATACGATTTTTTTAAAATAACTACAATTATTTTGTAAAAATTTGGCTCTAAAACTATTTAAATTTGTTGAAGTTTTGATAAGCTTCGAGGCAGCTGTAGATTTATATACTTATAATAAAAAAATCATTTATTGATGCCTTCGTGTTAAAATTATTATTTAAATTTAAGTTGCAATAGAGTTTGAGTTTTGATGTGCTACTTGATTTATTTATTTATATAACTCTGTATATATAATGTTAATAACAAATGTAACATATAAAAGTTTGACTAATATAATTGATTAATAAACAATAAGGCAAAAAAAACAGTGGGCAACAAATAAATAATTATTTGTACACAACAATTCTTAGTGATTACATAAATATACTAAATACATATTATAAATAAAAAATAATAGTATTTATTTTATTTAAAAAAAGGTAACAAAAATGCTTAAATACTTCGCGTTGAAAGTGCTTAGCATTGCTTGTTGTTTGAATATAGTGGAGTAATCGGTTCCAAAGCTGGATGGAGCTCATAAAAAAATGCCTTTCAGATAGCTGACTACGATATCGATAACTGTTTATCTTTTTTCCTCTATTTGATCTAGAGAAGACAAGTCGATTATATAAATAACCTGGTTGTTTTGTATAAATAGTTTTATGTAAGAATATTACATTGAATCCTAAAAAAGTGAAAAAAAAGAAAAATAATAATAATAAAACAGCTTTTAAACCAAATTAAAGAGTATTGATTTACAAGATGGCCTAAGCAGCTGATTGTTTTTTGGCTTGCATGTTGTTTTTGTATTGTTGTGTTATTAAGGTCACCCTATAAAATCCAAACACGATGGAAACTTAAATAGACTTTAAATTTGCAACGTATGCTATTTAAAGGGTAGATTTTACGATCACACAAGTCGTACGTAATTTGCCAAAAATGTATTTTTGATTTAATTATTGTTTGAAATTATTCGAAAAACAATAACAACTATCATGGCAGGGTAGTTATCCTTAGTTTTGATCTAAAAAATCACTCGAAAACCTAATTTCGGATTTAGGCAAAACATAAAGTTAAATAATATTTATATACAAAGCCAAAAACAGGCCCTTACAGATTTTAAGGAGTTTTTAAATTAACAATATAATGAAGCTTAAGAACAACAGGTTTCATTAAATGTTTTGTATGAAGACATCGTCTAAGAACTTCAAAAGTTTCAAAATAGCTTTTATTTAATGTTTTTTTTGTTTAAAGCCTAAAAAACTTGAAATTATTTGTATATTTGAAAGTATTAATTATTTTAAGTATTTGAAAGCTTTTATAAAGAGAAGTACAGGTATGCAAGAAAGCTTAAAACGCTGAAGGGCTTTAAAGTTTATATACTTAAAGCTAAACTTTCATATGATTTTTTGTGGTCTTTAATGGATTCTTAAAACTTAATGCTTAATGCTTAATGCTTTTTATTTTTATATAACTTTTTTGGCTTATAAGTATTGGTCTTAACAGCTTTATCTTTGTGATAGTTTAGATAGATTAAGATCCAAGGCTTTTTACAGTTTCGTACAAACGAGTTTCAAAGATTTGAAAAATAAGCTTCAAAGATAATTGCATGCAAAGAATAAAAGCTTCTATGCTCATGTCTTATATATTATTTCAGTTTTTAGGCAATTATTTTCATTCGTGTTGCTAAAGTTAAGATGCTTAAAGGCTTTTTTACAAACGCAACACGAATGCCAATAAGATTCAAAATATCAGAAAATTCATATGAGAGGCAACACCCTAAATACAACACCAAGCAACCAGAGCTGTTTTTGAATTTATTTAGTTCTATGTTGGCCACATTCAGGGTTCCCAGTTTTATTTTGAGCCTTATTCCCAATTAGCGATTTCTCATCCCCAAAAATCCCCACATTTCCTTAAAAATAAAATACATCATATTATGCCGCAGGACAAATATGCATATGCGTTGCGTTTAACATGATTAGGGCCTTAATATCTACGTACACATGTATAGTATCTATGTAACAAGGGTAACGTAAAAACGCAAAAGAAAAAAAATTATGCGTCAATATTTATCAGGGTGCCCCGGTAGGCTAGCTGGTAGTAAGCTAGTCTATCAGCATCGGGGTTGCCAGAGACTCTGGTCTCCTGCAGACAATCGAAGAGCTTCGCGGGATTAGCGTAGAAATAATAAAAAAATAAAAAAAAATTCAAGAACTAGGGAAACAAAATCTTCTGATTCATCATCCAATGCAATTTTTTTTACGTGTTGTTTGTTTTAAAAGTGAATTTAAGATGATTGAATAAATTTGTCACAGTAAGCTGCACCATTTTTAAAGTGTTATTTTAAGAAAAACTTCTAATAATTCATACTGCGTTCTGTTGCAAATTTTGTTTTTGTTGTTTTCATTATAGAAAAGACTCATTCAACAGAAGTAACGCTTGTTGGTACAAAAAGAATATTTAAAACTAATTCAGCAAGCTCTTGAAAAGGTTTTAAGCCGCCAAAAAAGTCTTAAATTTGTACTCACAACTTGACCAAATCGGTCTTGCCATTGCTCAAATGGAATTTATAATAATATATTATCCACAGCGGAAAAGTGCTTTCCCCCCAAAAAAAATACCCTGGGGATTTTCACGAAATTTGTATTCCTAATTCAAAAAAAAAGAAAATTCCCAGTTTGGGGATATATCCCCAAAACGCTGCTCACATTTTAATTTTTGCATATAAAAAACTAATGGCAGTGTCTTTTCTGGTCTCTCTTTTACTATCTCGTAAAATGCATTAGCTCTTAGCCTATTAATTTGTAAACCTGTCATAAGGTTTAACTTTTTTTTTGAGGATCAATCTCAGTTTTAATTTCATTTCGGCTGAACTTACTTGAAAGTGCAACTGCAGGGTAACCTGTCCTTTACACATGCAAATGCAAGTTCTAATAACTCCATACACTCGCAAATTTTGACAAACATATACACACTTTTCGTACTTTCAGCAAATCTATTTATTCGATTTTTCATTAATAATAGTCATCGTCCAAACTTGCGATTTTTGTTTCAGTTGTGCTTTAAAACTCTGCTTTGAAATTGCATTATTGTACTCGTTATGAAAATTTATTTTTTTAAATTTTTGTATTTTTATGTATTCGTATCTCCACTATTATTTAGACCTATTTTAAATCTGAGGAGCCGCAGAAAAATACATACTTTTTCAAATTTTTTGACAAATTGGTTTTTTGGCGTTTATACTATTTAGGTACAAATCTTCGAGAAACAGTATAGTGGTCATAATTTTGTTAACCAGAAAAAGGGTTATAAAAAATTGCTGTATAACAAAACTTACGGCCTAAGTTATAAAAAATAAATCCTTTATTGACATGCTTTATTTTTTATGACTTAGGCCGTTAATCTTTAATGCATAATTAAATTTTCGAAAAATAAGACCAATTATTTTTTTTTATATAAAATTTTTAATTTTATTTTAACTAATATTTGGGCACTCCACTGTGTGGCTTCTTCAGGGTTTGATTTCTTGATTATTTGAAGAAATTTAACAATCTCGAAAATTTGATTATACATTTAAAGAATAAATGTCAAATAAAATACATATTACTTGTCGAACTTTTGTTTATGAACATATACTCTTTTCATAGTATTGGAATATCGTGTAGTGGAATTTTTTTGCTTAAATGAAAAATGCAATCCATGTATCAATAAGCAACAATTAAAACCTACATGTACTTTAGTTTAGGTTCTGTTTTTATAAATTCCTTTTCTGTTACTGAGAGTCATTACAACCGGTTTAAAAGCCATAATGGGCATGAGCTATCTGTAGCAACTGTGCGAATACATGTAAATCATATGTGTCAAACGGTGCCGTGTTATAAAGCCATAGGCAATAAAGCCATTTGGCCTTATTTCAAATCGGATTGAGAAAAAAGGCCGTATGGCTTTATTTCCATGTAAGGAATGAAATAAAGCCATTATGGTGTTATTGCTCATTTAAATTTTTTTTTTTAATATAATTCTAATTTACTTGATTTCTTTTAGTTACAAAAAAAAAAACAATAAAGTTAAGTTTACAACTGGAATGTTTATAAATTTCTAATAATTAACAATATATAAATGTGCCATTCTTGATAATGGCACGACAAATTGGGCACAATGTTTGTGTTCCTTTTTTTCTCAGCACTTTCTTTTAGTTGTTGGTAGCATGGTTGACAAAGTTTGAAATGTTTGCATGGATCAAACAGTATTTGCATTTCCCTTCCAAAACAAATAATACACGAAAGGTATTGTTGTTCTTCTACTTTTGTGTCAGTGCTATCTTTCCCACTGCTATTTGCATCTGATTCCTCGTCATTGCTGCCAAATGTATTAACACAGAGTCTCCCCTGAGATGGAGGCCCTATGCTCCTTATAGGATCTTCGGGAACATATATATATATATATATATATATATATATATATATATATATATCCCCTGAGATAAGATATAAGATTTTTATATCAACAAACGTCAAATTCAATCGCAGAGAGTATTATCTTACGTATGGGCTCTCAAATAGTGTTAGTATTAATATTATAATAAATGTTATGAGACAGTTGTTATAAGAAATCTTATAACAACTATATTATAAGATGAGCTGTCAAAAATACACATACATACACACATATAAAACTATAATAAGCCACCATTATTAAAATGTGTAATTTTTTAATGCAAATAGTGTCGATATTGTGAAAAGTGTTTAAAAAAACCATATTTAAAACTAAAAAATCAAAAAACTAAAAAAAAAAAAAAATATATAATAAAAACGATACAAGTTTACTGTACGAGAATCAGTCGATTATGAAATAATATAAGATACGTGTTCCCCTTGTTTGCTATTAAGATTAACATGAAGAAATGTATTCTCTCCTTCTGTCGACGTTCTCTCAGATATTATCTCAGGTGGAGACCCTGTGTAACGAAACTTTCCTCAATCATACAGTTCTTCATTTTAGAGAAGTGTGCGACAGAAATGCTTTCCATATATTGAAGAACGGCGGTTAAAATGCAATAAAGAGCGCACCTACCGCGCACGCCTCGATCGCCCACCGGACGCGCTCGCCCCCCCCCCCCCCCCCCCATCTTCCACCTTCTGTACTAAATTGTTTCAACACTTGACAATGGCAACTCGTTCCTTTGGCAATTTGTAACCATAACTATTACACTTTTATGGCGTTATTTCCACTTTGGTTACCAAACTATTATGGTGATATTGCACTTGGGTGTTGGTAATAAAGTCATGTGATTTTATTTCTCATTCCATTGAGAAAAAAGGTCATATGGCTTTATTGCCTATGGCTTTATAACACGGCACCGTGTCAAACCATATTGAAGTTGAGGGAAATTTTCTTCAAGTTTTATGAAACTCTCATTTGCCAAAAGATAGCGCGCAGCTGATCGCACATTCCGTACGAAATCAGAGGTTTTTTTAATTTATATTCTTAAATGCATTTGATTGGCTTTTTGTTAAATTTTGAGAGTAGCTTAAGCTAGCTCATGCACATTATGGTTCGGGTCTTAAATGTAGTAGTCTTAATATTGCCAAAATGTTTTTGATGTACAATAAATCTGCTGATGTAGTTCAAAAGTAAATTTTTTCTTGGTTGTCTTTTACATATACATTTTACTTTTTTTATAAACAACTGACCATCCAATGCGTTTTCGCTTCGCTAAGTGGGCCTGCGATCGACTTACAGAATATGCCGATTTTGCCAAAAAAAAAAATCATCTTTTCAGATGAAGCTCATTTTGATCTTGGTGGGTATGTAAACAAGGCGATACACCCAAAACGAGTCACTGTTTGGTGCGGATTTTTGTCCAGAGGCATAATTGGGTAATTTTTATTCAAAATGAGCAAGGAGTGGCCGTTACAGTCAATGGCGATCGTTATCGGGCCATGTTGAACGAATTTTTGTTCACAAAAATTGAAGAGGAGGATATTGGCAACATTTGGTTTCAACACGACGGCGCTACGTGCCACACAGCAGAAGCTACACTCGATGTTTGGCGCCCTGTTTTGAAGATCGCATTATCAGCCGCAGAGCTGATGTTGTTTGGCCACCACGGAACTGCGATTTGACACCGTTGGACTATTATTTGTGGGGTGCCGTCAAAGATAAGTGTTACGCCGACAAGCCAGAGACAATTGACGCTTTAAAGGACAATATTCGTGAAGCCATTGGTGAAATACAGCTGCACACAATCGATAATGTGCTCAAAAATTGGACCGATCGTGTAGGTTACTGCATGGCCAGCCGAGGCAGCCATTTGAATGAAATTATTTTCCATTATTAACCGGAAGGATTGTACTTTCAAATAAAAAAAGAAATTTGAGAAAATATTTAATAGTTTTTTTTATAGCATTTTAAAAAAAAAAAGAAGTTATTTGGCGGACCCTTTACAAAAGCAAAGCTAAATACTTAATTTCCGTTAAAAATAATCATTTTGAATTTTTAATGCTTAGATAATTGTCTTAATTTATTTCTTTAAAATTCTGCACGTAACTGTCTTAAATCTTTTTTTAATGTTTCTTTTATGCTAAGAAAATTTCCTTGAAATTTTATTTTTTTCCTATATTTACGTTTTTTCAATAAAAGCAATTGCTCTATTTCTATCATTTTAAGCATTTAAATAGCCAACATTTGTTACACATTATCATTTTGTTGCCATTACAAAAAGCTAGTGTTTGCAGCAATTATATTGTTGTTCTATAATTTACGACCCAAATGACAAAAAAAGAGAAATAATAATAAAACAAGTAACGATTTCTAAAGGCCTGTAATAATTGTTAAGAATTATAACAATAGTTTTTGTTTTGAAACAAACTGAATATTCTAACAAAATGGTAATAAATATTTACATATCGCACACTAAATCATAAACAGGCACAATTCAAAATGTATCAAAATCGTTTTTTTTTTTTTGTTTGCGTCTTCTTTTACTTTTCTTCTTTAACATTTTTGCAACTCAAAATTTGATTAAAAAACTGCAACCATATTTTTGAAGAAAATTTTCTGCCTCTCCAAAATATTTTTGAATTTTGAGTTGTGCTTGTTTTGAGTTTAGTGTGCGATAAATAAAAATATAATTTACAAATAAAATGTTGAAACAATAGAGAAATTTCTCTTTACATTACAACAATATATTTTACAGTAAATATATGCATAAACGTTATAATTACTATTGTGAGTGTGTTTTTATAGGAATTTTTATAAAATTTTAAATTTTATTTTGCTAAATTTAAAATAAGTATTATAATTTTAATATTTAATGTAAAATTAAATAACATATAATTAAATCTATTTGGGAATAAAAAAATAATTTTTTTTCTTTAATAAGCATAAAAACAATTTCACTCACTTGTTAAATTGTAGTTTTATTTGCATTTTTTCAAAATTTTTTAAAATGTTAAATGATAGTAGTGTTGTATGTCTGAGAGTATTATTAAAATATTTATGTTGTTTTAATTAGTTATGAATTCACTATTAATGCGTAAATACCATACATTTGTATAAATCATGATTATGTTCAAAAATTGAGGGGAAAATGACAGATTTGTAGGCTTTTAATGGTGTTTTGGCTGCGGCCTTTATTTCCTTATGGTAGCCATGCTAGTGTTATGTTCTTCCTATATATATATAAAGTTTTGCAATTTTTTTTCTCATAAAATTTTATTAATTAAAATAGTAATTATAATCAAACTTCACATCATCATTAAGTTGTGACATTTTAATCAATAATTTTACAATTAAAAAACATTCTAAAGGATTAAAATAAAATAAGCCAATGAAACAACTGAATTAATAACACATTCATTGCATTAATTTAAACTAATTTATACGTATTAATTTTGCCCGATAACATGCTTTCAATGTTGCAATCAATTAGATTTATTTAAGATTAAAAAGTTGTCCTTAAAATATGCTTTCAAAAATTACATTATTATGCGTTTGTGCTGATGTGTAAAGGACAAAAATATATTGATCCTAGCCCCACTTTTTAGAATACCGAAAGACTAAGAATCACTTTCTGAATCGATCTAAATATGTCTGTCCGTCCGGTTGGCTGGCTGGTTGGTTGGATTGAAATTGCTCCTTTAATAAAGTAATTTTTTTTTAAATTATTTCATTCTGTCTGTCGCGGTCGTTGAAGATAGACGTGTTTTCTAAACTCGGCATACGGTTTATTTTTTTTTGAACAAATAAAGTATAAAAAAAGTAAGTACAAGAAAAAGAAAAAAAAAAAAAAAAAATTACATGTATGTACATACATACATAAACACACATTTTTTCATTATCGGTGTTGATAAACAATAACAAATAAGAAGAGCACAACTGTAAACAGTAAAAGAAAAAAAAAAAAACTCTTATGAGTGCAAACAGTAGAAATGCATATATCACAGTGAGTGTTAGCGAAAAAAATACAGAAATAAAAAAAAGAATCGATGATAGCAAATACCTAACGGCTAAACCTATTACTCGTATGCGATCCCTCTCGCCGTCTGTATTTAATAACACGGTTGATACAATAACAAATACAAAACCTGCTAGCGTTGCCTCAACAGCAAAAACAATTTTAATAAGTGATGTAAATATTAACCCCCAATCAGGCATAATAGAAAACTCAGTATTACCTTCGGTGTCTAATAATACGGTTGATATTAATACAATAAAAAATATAAAGCCTGCAAGCGGTGCCTCAGCGGCAAAAACGATTTTAATAAGTGATGAAAATATTACCCTCAAATCAGGCATGATGGAAAACTCAGCTCCACAAGTAAAAAGTGGTCAAAAGCCTCAAGTACAAGTTGGTATGGACAGGTACATAACAGTGCTTAAACGGGGTCGCAGCCCTACCTCTGCAGCAGTTGCATCGGCCTCAAAAGTACCATCTTTTGATAAAATAAATTCTCAAAATCGATTTGCAATTCTGGAGGATGAATCCTCTGAAGCACCAAACGTCATAAAATCGTCCAAGCCTCCCCCGATATATCTTAGGGAGCAAAACTCAAATGAGCTCATAAAGAGTTTGATATCGGTGATAGGTGAAAATTCGTTTTACGTAGCTGCTATCAAGCGTGGTAGTATAAACGAGACAAAAATACAAGTCAATAATGAGAATGATTTTCGCAAAATTATAAACAAATTTGAAGTACTTAAAAAAAACTTTTATACATACCAACTGAAAAGCAGTAAAGGTCTCCAGGTAGTGATTAAGGGAATTGACTCATGTGTGGACCCAGAAGAGGTAAAAACATTCCTCGAAGAAAAAGGCTTCAAAATAAAACATGTAGTAAATATAAAAAATAGAGAAAAAAACCCCCAACCACTTTTTCGAGTGGAGTTTGAACCCGGCGACGTAAAGCTTAAAAAAAATGAAACGCACCCTATTTACAATTTGAAATATATTCTCTATAGAAGAGTAACTATAGAAGAGCCACACAAAAGAAATGGTCCCGTTCAGTGTTTAAACTGTCAAGAATATGGTCATACTAAGGCATATTGCTATTTACCCCCTGTTTGCGTAGTATGTGGTGAATTACATGGTACAGATCTTTGCGATAAGTCTAAAACCGACCCCAACGTAAAAAAATGTAGCAACTGTGGCGGTAATCACACTGCCAATTATAGAGGATGCCCTGTATATACCATCGTCAAGCAGTCAGTTGGACCGAAAACTAATCCCCCTCAAATGCAGGTAACAAATCAAGTAAGCACTGGTGACATTCAGGCCCCGCAGCCTAGTTATAACAGAACCTCTTATGCTAACGTCGTAAAATCAAACCATGCGCCAACGCAAGGTGCTGCGCCAAGTAATGATGAAACTCCAGTTTCAAATTTAAGTCGTCTAGAAAAAACCATGGAAACATTAGTGCAAACAGTAACAAATTTTACGAACACAATGGGTAATATGATGCAGGAAATTCTTAGAATGCAATCGATGTTATTGCAATCTGTACTTAACAAACCATGAACTGTTTAAAAATCTGTTTTTGGAACGCGAACGGCATCCGCCAACATAAAAATGAATTAGAATACTTTCTTAAAAATAAACAAATTGATGTCATGATGGTTTCTGAAACTCATTTGACCTCAAGAAATACGTTTAACATCAATGGTTATATACTATATGATACCAAGGACCCTCGAGATAGAGCTTGTGGTGGTTCTGCCATTTTGATAAAAAATCGAGTCAAACACTACCTAATGTGTGATCATCGTGAGGATTATCTCCAAGCAACGAACATTTGTGTTGAAGAGCTGAATCGTAGCATTGTAATCTCATCTTTATACTCTCCACCTAGATTTTCAATATCAGAAAGCCAATATTGTGAATATTATAAATCACTAGGACCCTGTTTCCTGGCCGCTGGCGATTATAACGCTAAACATACCTTCTGGGGGTCACGACTAATAACACCAAAGGGTCGTGTTTTGTTTAATACAATCTCTAAAATGAATTTAAATGTTGTCGCGAGCGGCCAACCAACATATTGGCCTGCTGACCCGCAAAAAATTCCAGATGTCATCGATTTTGGCGTGGTTAAAAACATCCCCACAGAAACGATTCACGTTGAAGCTTCCCTAGAATTATCTTCCGACCACACACCTACAATTGTTACTATAATGAACCCCAATAGAATTGTATCTCCGACTGGTTACCTAGCGACGTCAGCCACACAAATAAATTGGTTAAAATATAAAAAATATCTCAGTGCCCATTGCACAGAAAATATTCCGCTCAGTACACCGGAGTATGTAGATCGCTCTATTGATAATTTTGACAGTTTTCTGAAACTAGCTGTTCAACATTCCAATATTGCCCCCAAAAAAACAAAAACTATTAAAATATATTCCACAGATGTCGAGCGTCTCTTGTCTGAAAAAAGGAGGGCACGAAGAGAGTGGCAATTGCACAGATCTCCTCAACTTAAGAACTTGCTAAAAGAGTGTACAAAAAGATTAAGAAAGTTATTGCAGACTCAGAAAACGGCTTCTCTGGAAAAATATCTTAAGGAACTTGATGCAACTCCACAATCGGACTACTCATTATGGCGTGCAGCTAGAAACCTCAAAAGGCCAGTTGTCTCTAAACCACCATTAAGAAACTTGAATGGAAGTTGGGCAAGAAATGATGTTGAAAAAAGAAATCTGTTTGTAAGCCACTTGAAAAACGTATTTACACCTAATATATCTCACAATATTGCGGTCGATTTACCACCTGTTGCTGCTAGAGCAGCTATTCCCCTAAGATTTGAGATGAGAGAAATCGAAAAGGTTATATGTGACTTAAACACTAAGAAGGCACCTGGCATTGATAAGATCAGCAATAAAATGCTATTAGAGCTACCTCGCGTAGCAAAGAAAATTATTCTTTTTATTTTTAATGCTATTTTACGCCTTGAATACTTTCCTCAAAAATGGAAGGTTTCCTTAGTTACCATGATACCAAAGCCAGGTAAAGATCATACGAAAGTTGAGTCTTATAGGCCTATTAGCTTATTATCAAATATGTCAAAGCTATTTGAGAAATTATTAGTTTCAAAGTTAACACCGATTTTAAGTGAAAATAGATGTATTCCAAACCATCAATTCGGATTTAGAAGAAAACACAGCACAATTGAACAAACTCATCGAATAGTAAATGTCATAAGAAAAACATTTGAAGAAAAAAAATATTGCTCAGCACTCTTCATCGATGTTTCGCAAGCTTTTGACAAAGTCTGGCATGAAGGCTTATTACACAAATTGAAGCAAAATTTACCAGCAAACACACACAAACTGTTAGAAAGCTACTTAGTCGGTCGTCAATTTATTATTAAAGAAGGAAATTCCTTAAGTTCACCTCAGCCGATTGGCGCTGGAGTCCCACAGGGCAGCATCCTGGGCCCTCTATTATACTTAATTTATACTTCGGACATGCCAACAAACAACTACACCCAAACTTCAACATTTGCAGACGACACAGCTTTTCTAAGCGTCCACGAAAACCGTTATGAAGCATCTCGTTACCTACAGCATCATATATTTCAACTAGAAATATGGCTAAGACAATGGAGGATAATGGTCAATGAGCAAAAATGCGTACATATAACATTCACCCTGCGCCGGGAATCTTGCCCCCCTATTACAATCAATAATCAAATTATTCCTCAACATTCGCATGTAAAATATCTCGGTATACATCTGGATCGGCGATTAACGTGGAAATGCCATATAGAGGCAAAATTAACTCAAATGAAACTAAAAGCCATCCAAATTCATTGGCTTATTGGAAGAAATTCTGTTCTTAGACTCGATTGCAAGCTTCTACTTTACAACTCTATCTTAAAGCCTATCTGGTGCTACGGTATTCAACTATGGGGCACTGCCTCGGCCTCTAATATCGAAAAAATTCAAAGGCGCCAAAATAAACTTCTTCGTATAATCACAGCCGCCCCCTGGTATGTTAAAAACTCAAACATTCATAAGGATCTCAACGTGCCATTAGTAAAAACTATGATTACAAAATATGCAGTAAAATATTTAAAAAGACTTGAACAACACCCAAATCCTTTAGCTCGAAATATTTTAAATCATGGCGGCCACACTCGCTTAAGGAGAAGAGACACTGCAGCACTTACCCAACTAGATGAGAGATAAACACCTATATAAGTGAACAGAACCCGTGATGAAGAAAATTTTTGTCTGGCACTGGCAGGACATAAATAAAGTATTAGGTTAAGATTTGATAAATTATTGTTAGTTCATATTAAATATATGAAGATTCAATAAATAAATAACGAAAAAAAAAAAAAAAAAAATTATTTAAGTGCACTAACTACAAATAATTTTAATAATAATAAACCGCATATAGTATAGTTTAAAATAAAAAAAAACAAAAAATCCATAGAAAAACTATTTTTAAGCCGCTTTAAAATATAACCATTAATTTAACAACAATAATCCAAAAAAAAAAAAGAATTAATATTCATATCTGTTAAAAAAATATGTACATTAGACCGACTCAAGTTGTATGGAGGAAAACGTGTTTTAGTTAGCCCTCTGAAAATAAAGGTTGATATGTTTTATGATGATTCCCAAAATATTTTGGTTCTAGCGTTGACCATCCGCGAGCTGGACCATTTTTAAAAAAGGTCTTTTTTCAGTTTTTCGATTTTTTTTGTACTTTGCTCCAAGACGAGATAAATAAAATTTATTATCATCGCAAAGGGTTTTTGAAGCAGGATCCAATGGTATATAAAAAGTTACCACTTCCGACCTACTAATTGAGATATTTAACTAAATACATATTCTCGTTTCAGGTTTTCATACAAATTCTACGTATTTTTTTTTTAATTTTATATATTTTTATTGTATTTTGCACATTTTGAGAAATTGAAAAATGAAAAAATGTTATACCCATATTGCCTATATATAAAAAAAAGATAAAATATATCGCGATTTTTGCGTTTTATGTGAATAATTACAAAAATATAAATAAATTACCATTATTTTAAAACAGATTCAATTTGAAAAGCAGAACATTACTTCCACATACGTAGAATTTGTATGAGAACCCGAAACGAAAATATGTATTTAGTTAAATATCTCAATAAGTAGGTCGGAAGTGGTCAAGTTTTATGTACCATTGGATGCTGCTTCAAAAACCCTTTGCGATGATAATAAATTTTATTTATCTCGTCTTAGAGCAAAGTACAAAAAAAAAATCCGAAAAACTGAAAAAAGACCTTTTTTAAAAATGGTCCAGCTCACGGATGGTCAACGCTAGAACCAAAATATTTTGGGAATCATCATAAAACATATCAACCTTTATTTTCAGAGGGGTAACAAAATCACTTATATTTTGAGTCGCTCTAATGTACATAAAATAACTAAAAAGTTTTTTATACAAACAATTGCCCAACATAAATATTAAGCTAACAATAAAATTATTTGTTTATTTTTTTCAGATATGTGGGAGAGTATTCCAACATACCCACCGACTATGCTGAAGTAACAAGTTTTGGCAAAAGTGGCAGTGAATATGGCGCGGGCCGCAAAAACGCTTCTTCGCCAGCACCCTATGCCACATCGTCTATAATGCAACAACAACAACATGGTACTAAAATACAACAGCCCCGATATCAAACAAGGCCAGGTTTTAATATGCAACAACCACCACCACTGCCAGCAACTCAACAACAACAGCAGAGACCCATGCATCCTCACTACCACCAACAGCAGCAGCAAGAACAACAACAACTTAACACCAGCAATATTTATCAACAAATGTCTACCACTAGTGAAATATATCCCTCGCAAATGGCCAGCAATAGATCGGTGTATTCAGAGCAATACTATTATCCTAAGGAGAAAATTCATATCACAGAAAATAAATTAAGTAATTGTCATACCTATGAAACAGCAGACCAACAACAAAAACATCAGCAACAGCAATTGGGTCAGCAAACATTTGCCCATATTGGCACTTTAAGACGCAGTGGAAATAATCAACAAAGCAATCGCTTTAAAGTCATTAACACACAAGCCCAAAACTATCAAATGCACTTAAATGAAGTGCAGCAAGAGCAACAAAAGCAAAAGCAACAACAGCAAAAACAAAATACTCTTAATAATAATCAGAACTATAATACCCAAGACATGATAAGTAAAAATTTAATGGACTTAGATGCTGGTTCCTTTTGTTACAATGGCATGGCCGATTCGGGTTGTGGGGGCTCACCCTCACCCATGGCCATGCTAATGTCGCATGATGATGATAATGGGGAGGATCAGGCTTTATACCACACAGCCGATGGTGATAATGAAAGTGATATGGAACGTTTGTATGTTAAGGTAGACGAGACGCCACAACAGCAGCAACAATTAATCCCCCTTACGCCACAACATCTCCCACCACAATTGTCTGCCCATCATCAAAATCAAGACACAAATCCACCTCAAACTCCATATCATAATTGGCGTTCGCATAATAATTCCTCAACACGTTCGAATACATCCTCCTCGGCCTCATCATCATATCAACGTAATCCTAATATGATTGTTACTAACACAAATACGGGTGGCACACCAACATCATCAAATTGCACTACAAACACTACGGTGGTTTCTTTAGACCAACAACAACAGCAACATCAAGCGCCATCGTCTTTACAAATGCACCATTTACATCCGTTGCATCAACAACAGGCCAGCAGTGATTCGGAAATGATTTATGCGCCTGGTGGCAGTATGGCCAGTGAACGTAGTCTCTTAAGTAATTCGGGTAGTTCAACGAGTGGCCCCACTAGTGCACACAATGTGTGACCCTACGACAGGGGCAATCAAGTTATTAAGATAAGTGAAGATTTAGCCTGCGAAAGCACAAACACCAAAACAACTTCCACTAGACATCAAGAGGATTATTATGCGCGTGAGGTTAAAGAGCTGTTGGAGTGGTGTGAACGTTTCAATAATGGACAATTGGATGAGATTGAATCAATTGAAGTGAATGAATAATGATAATGATGTTATTGAATTGATGCGCTTTAATTTTTTTTATGTTCATTCTTTTAAGTTTTAAGACTGATTAATATTTTTATTTTTTTAATTTTTATTTTTAATTATTTCAATTTAAGTTTTCGCTTCCAATGAACCAAATTTACTTTTTTTTTATTTAAATTTCTTTTCTAATTTAAAAAAAAAAATCTTTAAATCAATTTAGAAACTGAAATATATTTTTTTTAATATATAAAAAACATAAAAATAATAATTATCGGTTTCTTAAAATTTAAACGATTCAATTTTCACTAAATGCAAGTAACCGATAAATATCTACCAGAGATGGGCATGAGCAGATTCCATTTTGCTGTCACTCATATTTTCGCTAATGAAAATTTTTTAGAAAATCTTCAAATCAATTTCTATGTATTAATTCTGTGGTTTTCATGGTTACCCATGTATGTCTTAAAATCAAATTTTTCAGGAGAGCGGAAAAAACATTCTAGATCGAACTATGGGCTAGGTATTGCACTTTTTGAAATTGGTCATTACGTAGAAAAATCGGAATTGGTCCATATTTTCCCAGAAATTTTCAGAACCATGTAAAGAGCGTTTAAAATTAAACAATATGGCATCAACATCCTAAAATCGAAAAAAAATTGACATACGAGTGAACCCATGAAAACCACAGAACTTAGAAATTGAAATATATATTTTTTTAAATATCAAAAAAAAAAAAAAATCATTATTGGTTTCGCAAAATTTAAACGATTTTTATGCTAAACTTTTTTCTTGTTCCTATAAAAATTTTTTATATATGTTAATTTTTCATTAAATGCAAGAAAAGAAAATACAGTGGCCATATCTATCAGAGATGTGCATGAGTATTTTTTTGTTTTTAAATAACAACCTGTGCTTATTATATTGTGTGCCGTGTTTTTTTATTTTACAATTGATTGTTATTTACTCATTCCTTTTTTAAGTGCCGTTATGAATTAGTTGTATAAAGGAAAAAGTTTTAGCTGAATCCATAATATTTTTTTCGATTTTTATTTTTAATAAAATTAATAAAATCAAAACCTAGACTATATGTGAAATTAACGCTGCAAAATAAAAACTTTGTTTGTTTATAAACACATGCGTATAACAATCATAAATGTGCAATGCTCTTGCGAATAAACAGAATTTGCAAGGAAGATTATGCATTTGGAAACAAAACTCAAGTTGTGGTAAATCATGCATTGACATAATTCGTTTGATTGATATTTAGTTATATCTCAGTCTATACTTTAATAAAAAAAAAACATAAACTTGTCCTTTGAATGGCATTCATGCACATCTCTGATATCTACCCACTATTGAACTCTACTGAAAATTTTTATTTTTTGAGTTGATCCCTTCAGGAGGAACCAGTGCGATATATTATTGTGTTTCTTACTGCCTATTTCACTAAATGCGAACGAACGTCTTCTTTTGCACAAATACATGTAAAACAAAAACAAATTTTTGAGAATTTGTATTTGTGCGAAAGAAGACTTTGGTTCCAAATAAATAAGATTTTGTGGTTTCAAGATTTTGAAATATTTTGCTTTCAAAAAATGTTAATATATTTTTTTTTTTAAAGTGTTGAAATATTTGCGTTACAAAACATTAAAAAGTTTATTGTTTGTAATATTGAAATATTTTGGTTTCAGAAGATTAAAATCTTTTAAATTAAAAATATTGAAATATTTTGTATTAAAAAGTTGAAATAATTTTGGCTGAAAATAGTGCAGAATTTTATTTCAAAATATAAAAAAATAAGGTTAAAAAATATTAAAATAATTTGATTTTAAAGTTTTATATATTTCATTTAATCAATTTTTGCTTCAAAAATATTGATATAATTTGTCTAAAAATAGCAAACTTTTTTGTTCCATTAGATTGGCATCTTTTGGGTTAAAGATTTTAAAATATTTTAGTTTCAAAATATTATAAACATTTACGGCCTTATGCAAAAAATTTAATGTAAATTTTAAGTGTTCGTTAAACAAAAAATTTTGTATGGAGACCCGGTTTTAAAGAATACTTTAAGTTCACATAAATTGTTTTGCTTAAGGCCGATAGTGTTTATAATATCGCACTGGTTCAACAAAAGTGTATTAACTCAAAATTTTTATTTTTTCACTTTTTGGAAAAAAATAGACACGTCTTCTTCATATTTAACCGCTGTTAAAATATCGTGCTATTTTTTCATCTTTTTGTTAATATAAGGGTTGGGTTAAAAATTGTCTTTCAAAAAGCTTTATTGAATATTGAATTTAAAATTGTTTTGCTTCTACTGAAAATTTTTTAATTTTGAGTTAATTCACTATAGTTAAACAAGTGCGATATTTCAATATGTTTATTTAAAAATATTGATTTTTTTTATCAAAATATTTAAATGTTTTGGTGTAACATATTGACAAATTTTATTTGAAAATCTCGGAACATAAAGTTTAAAAATATTAAAATTTTTTAATTTTAATATATTAAGGTATTTTTAAAATACTGACATTCATTCATTCATACTTTGTATTGTTTCAGGTTGAAATTGGAATGTTTGAAATTAATATTGAGATATTAGACCAATAGGAGTCATTTATCAAGATATTGAAATACTTTATTAAGTATTCAAACATTTAAGTAAAATATTGAAATTTTTTGTTAGAAGGAATTACAAATTTTTCTGAATTTGTAAATTTTGAATCAAAATTTTTCTCGTTACAACGAATTTGTAATATCACAAATATATTTTTTGGTATGTAAAAACTTTTCTTTTAAAGTTTATTGTGTATATAAGAAATATTTCCTAAAATTTTTTATTACAACAAAAATATTTTTTATTATTTTTTTAAAGGAAATTTCAAAGGTTGCATTCATTTTATTGCAAGTAAAGTTATTCTCATCAAGAGATTATTAGAGCCTTCTGATTTTTTGGTTTTTAACTACTGGTTTTTGCGCCGGTTTTAGATGATTTTTTTTTTTTTTTTTTTTTTTATTTTTTTGATAACGCTTGTACTTATATCTTCTTGAGAGCTCCTCATTTTTGATAGTCTTGTCATTTTTCACAGCTTTACAAAAAAAAAGC
The DNA here is from genome assembly GCA_943735925.1 of Pollenia amentaria. NCBI lineage: Eukaryota > Metazoa > Arthropoda > Insecta > Diptera > Polleniidae > Pollenia > Pollenia amentaria. The sequence goes on along the minus strand of OX031007.1, from coordinate 174,968,128 downwards.
AAATAAATTCAATAGATGTGGAGTGCCATATTTCTTTCTACAAACTCAACCGTACGACAAGGTACCCGTGTACTTTTATGCGTTTATATTCTACATATACATATTTTATTCTTAAGGCTCTTATTAATTATTTGACAACTTTTACAACAAAAGTAAATACTTCTTAGCCAACTTCACCACGTGGATTCAAAAGAAAAATTAAAATATTGAAGAAATATTTTATTCTTAAGCCTATTATTAATTATTTGACAACCTTTACAACAAAAATAAATACTTTCTGATTGAATTTCACTCCGTGAATTCAAAAGTAAAATTTAAATATTGAAGAAATATTTTGCTAATGTATGTATTTTTGCTAGTACTGCAAATTCTCTACTACAATTTTTTTTCACTTGATGATAAAATAATAAATGTATCGGAGGTCCCATGTAGAAAGGCTTTTACTCGACTTGTTTTGAAATTAAGTTTTTTATTTATTCCAATACTTTTTATTTTGCAAAAAAAATAAAAATATTGTATGAAAAATCATGGTTTTACAAGCGATTGTACAACCAATTTAACATTTTGAAATATACAGTTTCTATTAAGTTTTTAGCTTATCCTGTAAAGCTGCAGTTATGTGAATTAGGGCCTTTCTACATTAGACAATCGGTTTGCAATTGTTGTTAATTTATTTGCAAAAATTTTTGTTAACATGAGATTCACATGACGCTACCCGGATAACTTGTCGTGAAAAATAAGTACATAGCATTTTTGTCTATCACACAGCACACACGAGGTAATAGCTCTGCAAATATCCTCCAGGAAGTTATTTTGATCATTTTCTAAAAACAATAGCGCATGATATAATTCTTACGCTGGGTTTTTGAGATCTAATTTGAACTAGGTAAAGTTATTCGGAAAACTGATTTGCTTAGCTTAGTTTTGCTTAAAATAATGGTCTTTAATGAAATAATAAAAATAATAACATTAAGTTTAAACTTAATCCACATCTCAAAGGCCCGGCCTTAGAAAAGGTTTCTTCTACGAAAAATGTATTAACTATAACCTTCACCACCGTATTAGTTTGTCATTCCGTTTGTTATTTCTGCAATATTGATCTTAGACCCTTTAAAGTATATGTGTATGATCTGGGCCCTTATAAGTAGCGAAGTTGATTTAACGATGTCCGTCTATGCGACTGTCTGTGTTGCCATTGAAATGGGTTTCCGAAGACACCAAATATGATGGGGCTAGGGTGCTATATATTTCTATCATATAAAATCAGTCTATAAGTCTAACAGTTTTACCCATAAGCCCTAACTTTTCGAAGTCGTCTTGTAGTTCGTGAATTAAGGTTTTTCACCATCATCTTAAACAAACTTAATATAATACTGGCAGTGAAAATAAACAAAATGAGATAGTTTTACACAATTACCTATTTTGCCCCCGAAATTGTTGTTTTAGGACAGTAGCGTTATACCATATGAGCTAGAAGGACCAAATTAGCCTCAAATATTTTTTAAATAAAACTGGTATTATTATTGAAAATCAGCCAACACTCTCAAATTTCACCTGACCGCTATACAAGTGCCCTAGCGGGTCAAGTCAGGGGCTTAAGTACAATAGGGTAAACACAAAACAAGCTAGCTTGTTAAAATGGGCTTAAATATTCTTAGTGTATACAATTTATTTGATTCTTAATATCAGCGAAATCGACCCATTATTTCACCTAACGCCGAGACAAATATGCTCCCGTAATAAGAATTTAGGCACGATCGCGACCATACGATATGACCTAAAAGGCCGAATATATCTCATATATATATAACTTAAATAGAAGGAGTACCTAATATTTAAAATTTGCCAAATCGTGCTATTATTTCACTTGACCAACATATAAATCTCTTCTCGGGCTTAGGGTCTTGGTACGAGGGACCATACAAAACAAGCAAGATCGATTAAATTGATCTCAACTATAATCTTCTGTTCTTTTCCAACCATGATGAAGGGTATAGCACCTGGACTTGTTTTTAATTTCAGTTTATTTCTTAAAGCTTTTTTTTTTTTTTTTTTTTTTTCATTCAATTTTATCTAACTGCCTTCCACTGCCAAATTTTTTATTACTATATAAAATACCACCGACTTTTCTAACAATTTCCCATTTTTTATTTATTATTATTTTTAACAGTTTTTTTTTTTCTCTTAAAGCCATTTTTTATTTAATAAATAATTAAGTTGCCATTTTTTTAAGACAACTAAATGTTCCTGTCTTTAACACTCTCTCTAAAATAACAGATACATAAAATATTTATAAATAAAATAAGTGAAACTGATTAAATAAAGTTTATATAGATTAAAAATAACAATTAATACTAATAAATAAAAATTAAACGATGTGATGTCTTATTAGATTTTAACGTTAAAGCTAAAAAAAAATTTTTTGTAAATATTAGTTTAGAACAAACTCAACAACATATAAAAATAAATTAAAATAATTATAGAAGAAAAACAACTTTTGCTAAAAATTATAGAATTAATAAAAAAAAAGCAACAAAATAAATCAATTAAAGCTAAAAATGAAGAATAAAAAAATCAATTAAATATACAACCAACCAGTTATTAAAAAAAAAATTACAATTGACGATGCTGCCTGTTTTTAGCAGATACATTTGATACATTTTGATTACTCTCCAGTAGTTGTTTTTTTTTAATAATTATTTATATTTTTTATTTAAAAAAAATCCCTTCTGTATAAAAAGTTATTATTTTAATTAGTATTTTATTTATTTAAAGCTTAACTAGCTTTAAAAATTTAATAAAAATAATAAAAAAAACAAACTGTAAAATATTTAACAAAAAAAAAAAAAAAAAAAAAAAAAAAAAACAAAACACTATATCACTAGAAATAGCCACTTAACTATACAGACATATAAATATAATAAATATAACAAAAAAAAAAAAAAAAAAATATATCTATTAAAAAATAACATTAACTAAAAAATTATAAAAACTGACTAGTTTAATCGTATTATAATAAAATATAATAATACACACAACAAAAACCAACATAATTACATTACAAATACATACAAAGTTATAAATACACAAATACATACACACATACAATTATAAGTTTTTATTATTATAATTTAAACCTTAAAAATATTTAATAGAATTGTTATTTTAAGGCTGTATTTAATAATTCAACGTAAATATGAGAAAAAGAAAAAAAAAATGAAAATAAAAAAAAAAATAACAAAACGCAGCAGCAGTTTTTAGTGGTTATTAATTATCGATTATAAGATTTATTAGTATAAAATTAATGAAAAAAAAAACATAATAGTAGTTAAAACCCGATAAACAAAACGACAACAAAATAAAACTAAATGCCATATTTATGAAAAATTTATACAAAATGTGTTTTTTTTTAAGGTTAAGTTTGATAGGAATGGCCATCAGTTCTTATAACAGCTTATAAAATAATTACAATAGTTAAATACCGAAAATTAACAAATTAATATTCACGATTCGATTGTCGATAGCAAATATACGCGATATTATATAGATTCCATATAAATCCCACTTTGGAAATAATCTTACTCTTGGTGGGGGTATCAAAGATTCAGCACAGAAGAATATAACGGGTGGTTTTTCTTTTAGGTTAGATTTTAAGGGCCGATGTTGAATGTGAACCACACCTAAACGCCAAGTTTTTTTCTGCATTTCACTGGACATTTCTCAATTTCAGACTAACTCAATTTGAATCATGGAAAGATACACAATCGAGCAACGCGTTAAAGTTATTCAGGCTTATTATGAAAATGCATTTTGTGTATCTTCGTGATTTTTTTAATCAGCATAATCGACCTCAGTGGATTCGCTAACATGCAGAATCGCCGAATTTGGGCGAATGATAATCCAAGAGTGATTGTCGAAAAACTAATGCACCCACAAATAGTGACTGTTTGGTGCGGTTTATGAGTTGGCGGCATCATCGGGCCGTCTTTTTTCCAAAATGAGGCCGGTCAGGCAATTACTGTGAATGGTGTTCGCTATCGTGAGATGATAACGAACTTTATATGGCCCGAATTGGAAGATATGGATGTGGACGATATGTGGTTTCAACAGGATGGTGCCTTTTGCCACACAGCTAACGAAACAATGGCTCTTTTGCGCGACAAATTCAAATACCGTGTTATTTCACGTGGTGGCGATGTCAATTAACCGCGAAGATCATGTGATTTCACACCGTTGGACTTCTTTCTTTAGGATTATTTGAAAGAAAAGGTATACGTCGATAAGCTAGCAACAATTAAAAAGTTGAAGGATGAGATTATTCTGCACATTAACGGCATAGAACTTCAATTGTGCCTCAGCGTCATCGAAAATTTGGACCATCGGATGGAGGTGTGCCGCCGACGCCGCGGGGGCCATTTGACCGATATTTTGTTCCATACATAATTGCACCATACCAATATTATCATAATAAAAAGAGATGACAATAATTTCCTAAATAATTTGTGTTTTATTCAAAATCAACTTCGGCCCTTAAAATTTAACCTGCCCTTATATAATGACATGATATGTTATGTCAGCACACTGATTACAGTTTGTCATCGCATTGATTACAGTTTGTCATTGCATTGATGACAAATTGTTATCATATTGATGACATGTTATATTATGACATCGCACTGATTACAGTTTGTCAATGCACTGATAACAGTTTGTCTGTACTGATGTCAAAATACATCAGCGCTATGACGCCTTTTCCATCAGTTTACACAAAATGTGACGTAGAATTGATGTAACTGTAGTCATAGCGTAAATTAGGCATTAAATATGACTACATTTTAGGATGATGTCACAGTTCTGATGTTAGGGTATCATCAATATGAAGATGCATTTTCTCTGAGTGTACCTTTTTCTCCCAATTTTTTTATTGTTTTAGCACAGAAGCGCCCATATGAGCTACGATGACCAAATTTGGCTAAAATATTTTCTGAAATATTTTCTAAATATAAGAGGTTTTCATCCCCTATCTCGAATAACTAGTGGATCATTTGTTCCCATTAAGTTTTTATTCGCCTCGAAGGGAAAAATGCTATCGTGAATCTCCCGTGAACAATTTTTCGCCCTATAAGTTCTCGCTGAATGTAAAAAAGAGAAAAAAGGCTAAAAAAAATTTAGAACCAAAGACATTTTTTTATAATATTTTATAGAAACTATATATTAGGAATTATTTCTTTTCATAAGCAACTTTATTATATTCAACATTTTTTATTTTTCGAATTTATTCTATGAGTTAAATTTCAGTTATGTATTTTATAAAGCTTTTTGTAATAGTTATATTCCTTGAATTTTTTAGGAATGACGTTATACAAGATAATAGTCTGGTAGTGTATAAAGTCATTCCTAAAAAAAATTCAAGGAATAGAACTATTACAAAAACCTTTATAAAATACATAACTGAAATTTAACTCATAGAATAAACTCGAAAAATAAAAAATGTTGAATTTTATAGAAAAGTTAAAAAAATAAAGCAAAATATTTAGAGCCTAATTGTGTAAACCGCGAAGCAACGCCATAAATTTAATGAAAAAAAAAAAAATTTTATAATTTTCTTGTTGCAGAATTTCATATTGCATTTTAAATTTTCAACGCCACAAAATATGAAGTGTTTAAAATTTAAAAATTCAATATTTATTCCTGTAGAAAGCAACAGCAGAATAATAAAATATTTTTAAATTTGTTTTTGCTTTCAATGAAATTTTTGTCGTTGCATTGGGTTGTGTTTTACACAATTATACCCTTAATATAAGATTGATAGTTCATTGCACTCTTTTGCTTTTATGTAGTAAAATACTTGCCAAAATTCTGCCATCACGTCTTTCGAAAGTTTCACAAATCCTCAGATAATCGACTTTGCCTTTACATTTTTTTGAGAAATATATGTATAAGTTTGTACCTTTTTAACGAATCATGCCCTTAAAATTAATTTTGTAAACTTCAATATTCGAATACTTACCTAAATGTACTGTGCCCCAGTAAAAAAATAAATAAAAGAAAATCAAAGGGTAAAGTGAACAAATTTTGATGTAAAAAACTATTCTCGATTAGGGAAATTTTTCGCCGCCAAAATTTTTTCATGTTCCTATTCTCTTTTTATTAACATAAAAAAATTTTTCATGGGTGTTTTTCATGGTTGCAAATAACTAAAAAGGGGAAAAATTATTCACGGTAGGGGTGATTAAATATTGAAAATTACACAAATAGGTCCGCTATTTCGCATAGGCGCCATACAACTTTCGTACCGAGTTAAGGGTTTAAGTGCAATATGGTACATACTAGTAAGTAATGTTACGAATATTCGTATTCAAAATGCTGAGTATTCAGTTATTATGACATTCGTATTTGCAAAATTTAAGGGAAAATTTGGTGAAAACGTTAAAAAAACGAAAGTTTAAAAAAATACGTAGAATGAAAATTATTAACTTTTAATAATTTTTGTTTAAAAAAACCTTTGTTTTAAACGCACAATAAAATCTTTTAGGTAAGTAGAAAAAAAACAAATATTCGAAGTATTGCGCCTCCACAAAAATAATTTATGAAGATTACTTAAGTTGCCATAAAGCATTACTAGTTATACTATCGTTTGCAGCCAGTGCCTAATTATCGTAAGAAAATTATCGACAGCTGGAATGGGTCAAAAAATATTAAGATAATTCCAATCCAATTCCACAATTGGACACATTTGCACTGGATTGCACAAGGTATATATCTGTCTATGAAATTTCTCGAAGCACTTATCGAAACTAACAAAACACCAGGTGGGTTTTTCTAGTTTAGCTGCTGTTCGGATTTTATGGTCTAAAACATGATTTTTCCGGAGAACATGGAATTTTTGTGACAATTATATAAGAATAACGAATTGGATTTTTATTTTTCTGCCTTTGGCGCAATCGTAGCTATAGATGAGTTGAAAAAATCTAAAGCAAACTAACGAGAAAAAGCTGCATTTAGTGCCTCAAAATTGCTTAAATGTCAACAAATTTAAATTTCTTTTTTTTTTTTGTTTTTTAATCACCATTTTTGGCCCATAGCTGTCAAACTGCGGAAAATGACCTAAACTCATCTTCAGAAAAATATTCCTTATGTTGAATATAGTTCATAGCACTACAGAGCATTAAAATACTGGAAAAAGCTTTTTTAACCTTTTCTGGCTGTAGTTTTCATAAAAAATTCAAGAAATGTAAGAAAAATGTTTCAAAAGGCACAAAAAAAATTATTTATTAGTATGATGTCCCTTTTTAGTTTCGAAAAATAGTTTGAGAAATTCAACACGAGAAGGGGTATGCCCTCGATGACATCAAAAATGTTTTACAGTGTTATTATACAAAAATAAGAAAAAGAAAAAAAATCCTAAATAAAATATGTGAAATATCAGCGACATAGGTGGATGCTGCGTCTACGAAAATAAATTCTCCCAAGAAACACTAAATTACTAAATAAAAGCGCAAAAATAGTGAGAAAAAACAAATTAAAAATGGACTGCTCAGAGCTGAACCGAACCAAGTCATAAAATATATATGTAAATATTTCAAAACTGGAGCGAAATTCTCTGCAATGTTTAACTCTATCCAAAAATTAATGGCAGTTCACTTACCCAAACTCAAAATATTTTGATATTTTGCATATCCGTTGGTGTGGTAGGAAGGGGCCTGTGACATATACAATTAATCTTGAATCTGCCATATTTTTAAAAATAATTCGCAATAAGGCCCATTTAGAAAAGGAATTTCGAATCAAGTGCATTAATTCGTATATGATCCTTGATGATCATTGAAACACATGAACTTGTAAAAAGTTTTCTAATAAAAGTATATCTTTATTCGATTTTGAAAGTTATAAGAATGAAAATCTGATAAAAAATTAAATTACAAAAATTAAACAAGTGTTCCACACAACTCCCTATATAATTTATTAACTATTAATAATTATAACGCTATCAATCTCTTAAAAATAATGTATTTGCCACATTATTTGACAACTCAAAACTTTTTTGTTTAGACATTATATTCCTTGTATGTGAGTTTTCAGAAATCATATATTTTTTTCCTAATCACAAAATCTTAGTTAAGGATAAATTTCCAGTTAAATTTACTATGTATATTTATTTCAACAAATTTGAATATAATATTTCCTGCACACAAAAATCTCCCTAGGCCTTACATCTTATTAGTTTTCATAAGCAACCTCCTTTCTTACATAGTTAATGTAAATTCATTTAATTTTTAAAAAGCTTTTGCTCTTTTAATATTAACAAAAAGTACTAACAAAAAGGGGAAATTATTTACAAGTTATTGAGTGATGTTATACACCATATTGTGTATATCTAGTGTGGATATTCTCGATATCTGCGATAGAACTGGAGCTTTTCACCATCGTAGAGGACACCAGCTTCATTTAAAGATAAAAAATTGATCTGTGACAAGTACCTCGAAATCTTAATGGCCTCTATATCTCCAGCCCGAGCAAAACAAGCACTTAAAAGGCCGTTCTCTAGAAAACGAGTCTTCTATTTTTAATTCAACATGCAAATGCTTATTACGAAATACGAACACTGCCTAGAAGAACAACAAAAATGCAATGAAAATCGTTAAATGTCTACATTTTACACACAGTGAAACTGCGACAATGAGAAGCGTAACATATAACATAACATATTTAATATTTTGAAAGAATACCTAATATCTAAATATCTAACATCAAAACAACTGGCAAACACATTACAATATTTTTAGTTTCACAAAATGGGTACAAAACTTAAAAAGGGTATAACTTTGGAACACTAAGAGCAAATTCAATTTGCAATGACTCAGAATTTATCAACATTTTAAACTGAATCATTAGTTTTTTTAACTTCAATATAAATTTTAAAAGTAACAAAGCGTTATTTTTTAAATTTATGCTAAATTTACAAAAAAATGTTATTAAGGGGACCCAAATAAGCAAAAAAAAAATAACCGAAACTTTTAATATCTGCACAGAGAAGTAAAGTTTGAGAAGTTTTCTATAAAAAAATTGACTTAGTAACAAAGAAAATCGTGCTAATGGGCCGAGTAATCAGCATAATTCAAAAAAGTCGAGAAAACCCGATTTTCGGGTTAAATTCGATTTTAGCGACTTCTAAACCTGTTCCGAAAAATCTGAAAAAAATCACAAAAAATACTTTACCCTATAAGCTCTCAAAAAATGCTGGGGTACCTATAAAAATCAAAAAAAAAAAAAATTTTTTTTGGGACACACTAGTAATCATAAGAGAGCACTTATCATTGGGTGATCCAACCATAATGCACGATGTTTTTTTTTGTCAAGTTAACGTCAATTTTTTTGCCCAACTAAATCTGACATTTCTTTGTTTTAGTGTTTCACAAATTCAACCATGCAGATGTACACAATTGAGCACCGTGTTAAGATTGTTGAAGGCTTTTACGAAAATGGGCGTTCAAATCAAAATGCATTTCGTTTATATTAAGCTGAAGGTCCACACCACGCTTTCTATGTGTTTGATACTTTCTTGAACTATTTCCAAGACGCCTGCGATGTATTCAAAAGTACAAAGTAATTCTTCATGTTTCTATTTTTAAATGCATTCTACCAGTGTGGTATATAACTCGTAAATACGAACTTACGCCGACTCTACTTTTTTTCAAAATTCATCAACACATTGAACGCGTGGTGTGAACCTCCAACTTAACTTGAAATATAAAAAAGTCTTTAATAAATTATTCGGCCTATTATCATCATAATTCGTTAATAAGAAAGACATTTATAGTGCACGCAGAGAAAAAACATGTTTAAATATGGTCACCTCCTACAAAACTATTTTTAGACTAAATTTTAAACATATTATGTTTAAATTTAACCATATTATTGTCACCGACAACCATATTATTGTTTAATTAGTCCTCCATCTAGAAGCCACAACCATATTATGGTTGCCTCTAAATATGTTATGGTTAAATATAACAATAATTTGTTTTTAAATTAACAATAGTATTTTCCTCTTCTACAAGAGCAACATGCTATGATTGAAAACTAACCATGCTATTAGAAGTGTTAAACATATTTTAGTTATAATTGACCAAAAGATGTTCGGAGGCAACCATAATATGGTTGTGCCTTCTTGATGGAAGACATATTTAACCATAATATGGTTGTCAGTGATAATAATATGGTTAAATTTAACAATAATATGATTACCATTTTCTTTAAAAATAGTTTTGTTGGAGGTGACCATATTTAAACCAAGTTTTTCTCTGGGTGTAGGGGAGATCGATTATTCGACTTTTTTCAAAAAGCCCAAATAAGTTTTTGTAATAAAACGTTAATTTGAATAAAAACAAAAGAATTCAAAAAGGTAAGGAACCAACAAAATACATAAATATGACTTAAGGTATTTTCAGACCTAACAAATACTTGACCAAACTTTGCTCAAACTTGATCAAATTTTAGTTTTATTATTTACAACTTCTATTTATTTACTAAACTTTATTTACTAAACTCCCAAACTTATTTTAAATGAGTTTTAATTTGATTTGTCAATATGAATGAGTAGACTGCAACTATATTTTTGAAAAGTTGCAAGCAAAACCTAAGTATTAGACAGGATTATAAATTTTACATTAATTTGTTACAGCATTATAGAAATGATAAGTAATAGTAACATGCTTTTTGTATGAAATAATTGTCAATTCGTCGACCATCCATGACATTGATTGATTTCTTCAATTTTGTTTTTTTAGTTCTTGGTGTTATAATAAATGAAACTGATGAATTTTTTCCATATTGTTGATTCCGCCGAAATGTTGTAGTTTTAAGCATGATAATATCCTAGAACTACTTAAGAGTTCTTAGTGCCATAACGGGCATTTCGTCCTCGGTAAAACAACGGGCTAATATTTCACCCAATTATTAATTTTTGGCTGCGTTTAGTAAATTATTATTTTTCGTCTCTTTAGAACTACTTCGAACGTAGTTAAGTTTTATTTTGAGCACATTAAGGTCACGCATGCGAGCTTATTAAAGGTGATTAATAAGTCGTGACGTGAAAGTATCTTTCGAAATATCTCCAGAAATAACATCTATATAAAAATATATTTAATATTTTGAATACTCTGGCAAAATTAATATTTTCTTTTTAACCGAACGCCTTTTTGTAATATTTTGAGTTGTTTTTGGTTGTTTTTACAAGAACATACGGTTTTATATGCGATTTATATTTAGATTGTTCGTAATATTTTTTGGTTTTGTTACATTTTGTTTTGACATTCTTCATAAAAATTTTAAGTTTGCCAAATATTCAATTAGAAAAATACTTAAATTACGTGTATACATACAGCAAAGGTAAGGAAAACGTATATTAATTACACATTATTAAAATAACCGGTTTATTATACCAAAATAAACGGTTTATTCGATAATCGAATAATGGACATTTTAAAATAACCAGCTTGGCCAGAACTAAAATAACCGGGTAAAACCAGTCGAATAATAACCGTTTGATTTCCGTAATTAATAGTTATTAAAATAAATATTTACCGGCTATCGACTAAATTGAATTAAATAGTTGGTTGAAGTTATGTTTGGTTTAACACTTGATAGAATAATTTCAGTTAATAAATGTTAACACAAACTAATTATTGCTTTTTTCATAGTCATATAAATTACAGAAAAAAAAGAAATTATTTACAACAAAGTAAAGGTTATTTTGATTTTTTGTAAACCATGTATATTGCCGGTAAACGAATATAATTAATAACTTACTCAATCTAAAAACAGTTAAAATGATGGATTGTAGTCGCGCTAAAATTGTTTTATCCTAAACTAGTTTCATCTAGTAAAAACCTTTCAGATTGTATCCTTTTATAGATAAAATTCCATGCATGTATAGAAATATCATTCATTTTAAATAAATTTTTTAAAGTTTTTTCCCGGGATTTCCAGTCCCAGGAATTCCCGGAATTTGCAATTGTTTTCAATTCCCCCTTTCCCTGGAATTAAATGCGGGATTCCCGGAAAATTTTGAAGAACAACTTTTTGAATACTTAAGTAAATCTATGTGGGACTTGTGGTTTAGTTTTTTTTTATCCAACTAAATTTTAACCCAATATTAAAATTTTCGGCAGTTTAAGGGTTATTAATCTGATTTTTAAGAATGGGCTTTAAATAGGGCCTATGATAAATTATAGACAAAACTTCACGAAATTTTATTTCTTGCTTAAGCAAACTGTAGTGGGCTAAGTTTTACGACAATATCATCAAGGTTTGCAGGTAATGGCCTAGTAAAGTATTTTCCTAGATTGTATGTTATATGGGGCATTTCGAGTCTTGTGAAATTAGATTATTCTAAATTGCACCACAAAAGTATTATTCGTTACGCTTTTAGCCATACTTACATGACCTCCAAAAGTGGCCTGAACATGTGACCGTAGGTAAATTATAAACCGACCTTCACGAAATTTTGTGGCATATAAAAGGAATTAGTTGAAATTTAATGACAATCAGTGTATTCCGCCACAAATTAAGTCAGTTTTTTTTCAAGTTTTAGGGAGGTAGTTCCACATTTGGGTGCATAACTCTTTTCCTACTGAAGAGATTCTGCAAAAATTCAATCCCTAATATCTTTGAAGAACTAGAAACAATTTGAAACACAAATGGATTAATCGACTTAGAATTACTAAAGACCCCAAAAGATATATACTTTATGGGTTCTTCTATGAATTTTAAAAAACGATTCAGATGGAATGACAAACTTAGTATACCTTCATACACCACTGCGGATTGAGGTTAAACAACTGTAAGTGTGAAAAAAATATGTTATTAAATATGGCAAATTTTATTTCTCCTTAATTATCAATTTGTTAAACGGTGAAATTGTTTCAGAGTTCCTACTTCATAATGTTGAGCTTTCTGTTCCTATTCGCCCCTCCAGAAATGACTGGAGGGGCGACTTCAATATTTTTGAATTTGACAATGTTTATACGTATATTGATTTCTGTGATATTATTGGCAACAAAAATTATCACTTTGATATCTTAAAATAACTTTAATCTTAATTTTTTTCGTTTTGTTATATAAAAGACACTAGACTTAATTATTTTAAGCCTACTAGCCAGTAAGAAGTATCCGTTTCATTGGAGAATTTGGTAAATAAATAATTAAAAAAATTGGCACGGGAATTTGATTTTTTTTCCCGCATTCCCGGGAATCCAAAAAGTGCTGCAAAAAAATCTAACAGTTTCATATATTTTATAGGATTTAATGCCGCCAAACATTCTAGTATATTATTAAAGGAAATGAAAACAGATGCAGAAACATTTATTTTTCACTTAATGATTTTGTATAATAAATGAGTAGCTCAACATCAGTAGCGTTAAATGAAAACAATTGTTTTGGGAGACTTAATGGCTACGATATTAACTTAAGACTTTGTTATCAATAGGAATTCGTGGGAGTTAATTAAATTATGAACAACATTTTTTTAAACTTTAGTAAATCTCTGTGGGACTCGTATCTTTAGTTTTACCCAACAAAATTTCACCACAATATCAATATTTGTTGCGGATTAAGGCTATGATAAATTATAGACCTATCTTAACGAAATTTTATTTCTAATCTTACCAAACAATAACATTAAGTTTTATTAATAAGATTTCTCTATGACGTGCTTAATTCCCAATCTATATTTTTGATGAAAACACTGAAATTTATTTTTGAGGGAAAGATACTAGATTCTATGCACATTTCACTGGTTGCCAGATCGTCAGGAAACCATTTTCCAAAAATGTACTTTGGATTTCAAGAATAATTCTTGACAAAATGAACGAAAAACAGAAGTAAGGAAGAACACGTCGCAACAGGGAAAACATACTCAATGTTACGACCGTTATGGCATACCCAGTGTTTTACCCCACTCAAAATTCGAATTCGAAGCAAACAGCAAGAACTTTTTATACTATCAGAAATTCTATTTCTTCATATCGTGAGCATTAAAATTTATTTCATTATCTTAAAAAATTCTCAATTACAAATTTCCATACATTTATTGTAGAAATACATAATATTTCACCTCCGCCTATGCCTATTTTAAGGCATATGTTTTACAGTATACATACATAGTATATACCAACATCCGGAACTATTTTACAATATTAAGGTTCCGCTATAAATACGCTTTCATGTTTAATTTTTTCTCCGTTCCTTTTTTTTTTTTTTTTTTGAAATACAACTCTTTAACGAACATAATTGTGAATGCGCTATTTCCGTTGATTCACTGAAAAATACAAGGGATTTTTTTTATGTAAAAAATTCTATATAAAATTTATGTCTGTGTTTTATTTTGTTCATTCGTACAATGAAAATTCGCGAAAATTAAAATAAGTACGAATAATTGTGTATGTGTGGGCGTGAAACAGAGAAAGTTTGTAAGGGCGGTTGTCGATTATAAATAACCAAAAAAAAGAGGTAAATTAAAAAATAAAAAAAAAACTTAAAGCAAACTTTTTTCAGTGGTGAACATATTGAGGGCTGTTGCATGTAGTATTTCAGAAGTTTTTTTTATAACAAATGAATAAATGGTTGAATTATATGAAAATGAATATATGCCTTCTGAAAACATAGACTTTAGTATGAACTTTTTTTTTGGCTTAAAAAAACAAATAAATGTTTATGTTCACATAAATGCGGTTTAATGTATGGGCGATGGACAATTAACGTCTCCATCGAGAGCTCTAGAGTAAAGTATTCAATGTCATGTTGAGCTACTTGGTGTAGAGAGTTATTGGGAAATGAAGATTATACTTCTTGATTGAAACATACAAAGATTACACAAAAATACAAAAGTTAAATAAAATATATGCAGAGGTACTTACACAGTAATTTCGCGTTATTGGATTTTATAGATTACGAAACCACTTAAATATTTTCTCCATCAGTTCGATTTTTGTAAATTAACGGCATTCTAAAAACTACAGACTCTAAAAGACATACTGCAGAGCTACTCTATACTGCGATGCGAATTCATTTTCGAAACTAAATGCGAATTTAGTACTCTCCATCACTTTCGCAACATTTTTTTAAAACGAAGAAATCCCTACAAAAAAAATAGTAGGGAATTTTCCCTTTTTGTAGGGATTTTTTTTCGGAAAATTTAAAGCGTAGGGGAAAAAGGACATATTATTTATTTTAAGACAAATGCAGGAAATTTTTAAAATATTGTCTTATTTTGAATATATTGTTTAAAAATGCGTAAATATTCGTAATATTTTCATTTAAAAATTAAAATTTTTCATATATGTATATTTTAAGTACATTCACAGAAAAAAGTTTTTTATCAATTAAAAAATTGGTTTAAAAAGTATTTAAATTTAATTAATGTGATAATTGAATCAATAATTTTTTTAGTTGAAAGAAAATTAAAATTATAATTGGGATTTAATTAACATTTTAGTTGTTTTGAAATAAATTTTTAATTAAAATATTAATTAAATATCAAAAAATTTTAATTGATTTTTTTCGTTTAAAATAAAATAATTTAATATCAAAAATTATTTTCGGGAATGAAATATTTATTATTAATTAATTCATTTATTAATGATGTGCTAATAATCCCAATTTTTGAATGAAAACACTGAAATTTATTGTTGTGGGAAAGCTAGTTTCTATGCGCATTTCGCTGGTTGCTTAGGCCAGCTCGTCAGGAAACTTTTTCCAAATACTTTAGAAAAGCTAAAAATATTATACAAGTAAGACCATAAAGTAAATAAGAATTTTAAACGCTCAGGTCTTACATTTAAACTTGTAGAAATGTTGTTGGGAATTGTCAATCTATATATATAAAATTGTAACGTTACTGACTGACTGACTGACTGATTCATCATCGCACAGCCTAAACGCCTGAAGCTAAAAACTTGAAATTTGGACCAGGGGTTGGTCTCTCCCCAAATCGATCCACTAAGACGGGATTTTTGGAAATTCGAATGTTTAGGGGGTAAAAAAGGGCAAAAACGGGTAAATTCGGTAACCTTATATCTCTAAAACTAAAAGAGATACAAAAAAAATGTACTACTTATCGTTGTTCTTTAGAAAAATAAGCGGACAGGTGTCTGGTACTTTTTGGAAATTCAGCCCTTTAACGGAGTAAACGGGTAAAACCTGTATTTTGGTACTTTTTTGTCACCCCATCTATCTTTTAAACCCATAAACATAGAAATAAGGGTTCTATCACATTTGAAACTTATCTAAAAAATCCAAATACGAATTTGGTACTTTTTAGAAATTCGGACGTTTAAGGGGTAAAAAGCGTAACTATTTTTGGTACTTTTTTTATAAAACATTTTTTTTTATTTATTGACATAAACGTATTAAATTATGGGCTCCCACTACAATATTGAAATTTTTCATGCTTCAATGGGGAGAAAAAAAGTACCAAAAAGGTAATATACGGAGTAAACGGGTAAAATCTGTATTTTGGTACTTTTTTGTCACCCCATCTATCTTTTAAACTAATAAACATAGAAATATAACCCTTATTACATTTGAAACTTATCTAAAAAATCCAAATACAAATTTGGTACTTTTTCGAAATTCGGACGTTTAGGCGGTAAAAACCGTTACTATTTTTGGTACTTTTTACAAAACATTTTTTTTTTATTCATTGACATATACGTATTAAATTATGGGCTCCTACTACAATATTGAAATTTTTTATGCTTCAATGGGGAGAAAAAAGTACCATAAAGGGGAAATACGGGAAATTTTATTTCTTACTTTAGGTTTTGGTTCCACAACTGACAATTTTTTTAATTATCGTTAATATTGGACCTAGAAACATAAACTTCAACATGCAATGTCCTAAATGGATAAGAACCTCTAAGGGTACTTTTTGGTATTTGTTGATCTTTAACTGGTACTTTTTTAATTTCCGTTAGTATTAGACCTAGAAATATAAAACTAAACATGCAAAGTCCTGAGTGAATAAGAATTTGTTAGAGGGATCTTTTTGGTACTTTTTTATTCTTTAACTGGTACTTTTTTAATTTTCGTTAAAATTAGACCTATTTACATAAAATCAAACATGCAAGGTCCTTAGTGAATGAGAATTCGTTAGAGGGGCTTCTTGGTACCTTTTGGTCTTTAACTGGTACTATTTGAAGTTCCGTTAGTATTGGACCTATAATCATAAAATTCAACATTAAATGTCCTGAGTGGACAAGAACCTATAAGAGGGATCTTCTTGGTACTTTTTCGTTTTTTAACTGGTACCTTTTTCATTTTCGTTAATATTGGATCTACAAACATAAAATTAAAAATGCAATGTCCTGAGTGAATGAGAATCTGTAAGAGGGGCGTTTTGGTACTTTTTGTTATTTACCTGTTACTTTTTGAATTTCCGTTAAAATTGGACCTATAAACATAAAATTAAACATGCAAGTTCCCAAGTGAATGAGAATCTGTAAGAGTGGTTTCTTGGTACTTTTTCGTACTGTATTATTTGCCAACAGGTACTTATTAAATTTTTGTTAGTATTGCAGCTACAAACATAAAATTAAACAAGCAAAGCCTTGAATGATCATCTGTAATAGGCAATTTTTGGTACTTTTTGTACTTCATTTTGTGCTTTTATTGTTAGTCATTAAATAAAAAAGAGAACAGGTGTCTGGTACTATTTCGAAATTCGGCTCTTTTAGGGAATAAAAGTGTAAAACCTGAATTTTGGTTCTTTTTTATCCCCCATCTACCGTTTTAATCAATGCACATAGAAATAAAAATGATATAAAATTCGTAACTTATCTAAAATATGCCAAGTGAAAATTTTGTTCTTTTTCTGAATTCGAACGTTTAAGGGGTAAAAATTGTACGTAATTTTGTTACTTTTTCCAAGATATTTTTTCTTCATCTATTTATTTTCATTGCACAGCCTAAACGCCTGAAGCTAAAAAGTTGACATTTGGACCTGAGGCAGGCCTCTCGCCAAATCGATCACGCTGACCTCATATCTGCTTAGCTAAAGGAGATACCAAAAAATTTAAACCTATTATTGTTCATTAAAAATAAGCGGACAGGTGTTTAGCACTTTTTTGAAATAAGGAGTAAACGGGTAAAACATGAATTTTAAAACTTTTTTGCTATACCATCTATATTTTAAACCAATAAACATTAAAATAAGAAATATATCACATTCGTAACTAATCGAAAAAATAAAAATTTGATGCGTTTCGAAATTCGAACGTTTAACGGGTGAAAATCGTACCTAATTCTGTTATTTTTTCAAAACATTTTTTCCTTCTAGCTATATAATATAAAATTGTAATGTTACTGCATGATTCATCATCGCACGACCTAAACGCCTGAATTAAAATGCTGAAATTTGCCCGGGAGGTTGGCCTGTCGCGAAATCGATAACCTATGATGGGAGTTTTGGAAATTGTTATGGTTAGAGGGTAAAAGAGGTTAAAACGGGAAATTCCCTAACCTGATGTTCATTAAAATAATAAGCGGTTAGGTGTCTGGTACTTTTTTGAAATTAGACCCTTTTGGGGAGTAAGCCTGTATCTTTAAACTTTTTTGCCACTACATCTATCTATTAAACCAATAAACATTGAAATAAAAAAATATCACATTCGTAACGTATCTAAAAAATACAAATAAAAATTTTCGAAATACGAACATTTAGAGGTACAAATCGTCCCATTACAAAGTAGCGGGTTTAAACCTAGAAACATAAACTTTGGCGTAAAAATATGTCCACATAAGAAAAAGGGGCGCTAACGAAGTAGCGGGTTAAATGCTAGTATTTAATAAAATAAATTAACACATTGTTTGAAATGGCAAATTTATTGATCACTTTTTTAATTAAAATTCGATAAAACCTATGCGAATATTAAAAGAGAATAATTAATGAATGACATTTCTACATAGCTGAGAAATTTCGTACAAATAAGAATTTTTAAAAAAATGTAATGAAAACTTTTAAGGATGTAGAAGGATATATTTTTAATAGGAAATTTTTTTATATTTTTGTTAAGGGGAACTGAAGTAAATATTTGTTTAAAATTCTACAGAGCCTTCCCTTTTTTTGGTACCAAGTTTACTAAAAAATAGTAGCTACTTATATTTAAAATATTATTTAACCCTCGGTCTTACACATGTTTGGCTTTTCACATTCGTAACACATGAATCTAGCTAGACTTAATACATTTTTCAATATACTTTATTCGAAAAAAATTTGTTATTTTTATTTATTATATACAAATTAACACATTTTCAACTATCAAAATATTTGGAAAAATTTAAAAATAACTTTGATTTATTTCTTTAAAAGTATATGTACTAGGGCGGGTCGATTTTTTTTTTAAGTCGTATCTTTTTTAAATGTTTATAGTGAACTAAATTTTAGAAGGGTACCTGAAATTTAAAGTATCTGCGTGTGTGTTATATATATTAAAATAACATTTCGAATTGAAAAAGGTCTGGCCAGACTCATGTGTAAAACGAAGGGTTAAAATAAGTATTCTTGAAAAAGGTTAGGTCCTTAAAAAAGGACAAAAGATGTGGAAATGAAAATCAAACACGCAGTTTGACTTAGTTTTGATTCTAGAATGAAGGACATATAGTGGCGTCTCTGCCAAAAAGAATAAATTTTAAGTTGCCACATTGTTTTTTTTTAACTGAATTTTTATTTGTGTGTCTGAGTATAGTATTTATTTCGGGGTTTTCTTGTTGTTAATAAATACTTTAATAATATATGTTAATATATTGTTTAATTATAATATTTACAAAACGTTAACACACAGTTAACAGAACATTTTTAAGGTAGGGACAGTGTAGAGATAATTTTTTTGGTTGTAGGGAAAAAGGGAATTTTTTCTAGACACGTAGGGATTTTTCTGGTGCAGATTAACAGTAATGAAATGCAAAACATGTAAAAAAAATTACGTTCGAAAAGTGATGATTTCTGAAAAGAAAAAAATAAAAAGAAGCGGCGGACAAATGCGCAAACGCATTTAAGAGTAACAATCACTAGATCTGGTACCAATTGCTTTCGCATCACAATGAAGAGTAGCCCTTAATATATACCTATGTTTTGGCTTTTATAAACAAAAGAGTTGGTTGAAAAAAGCCTTGTAAGTCAACTAATTTAACCATAAAATGGTTGCTGGTGTCCATAATATGATGGACAAAGGTATACTAAACTTGCCACTCCGTGCACGCAGAGAAAAAACATTTTTAAAAATGGTCACCTCCAACAAAACTATTTTTAAAGAAATTTTTTAAACATATTACCTTTAATTTAACCATATTTTTGTCACCGACAACCATATTATTGTTAAATTGGTCCTCAATCAAGAAGCCACAAACATATTATGGTTGTCTTTAAACATCTTTTGGTTAAATATGACAATAATTTGTTTTTAAATTAACAATAGTATTTTCCTCTTTTCTAAGAGCAACAAGCTATGGTTGAAAACCAACCATGCTGTTAAAAGTATTAAGAATATTTTAGTTATTCTTAAACAAAACATGTTTGGGGGCAACCATAATATGGTTGTGGCTACTTGATGGAGCACAAATTTAAGTATGATTAAATTAAACATAATATGTTTAAAGTTATTCTTTTAAAATAGTTTTGTTGAAGGTGACCATATATAAACATTTTTTTTTCTCTGGGTGTGTGCAATATACTTAAAAAAAACTAAAGGAAATGATGAAAAAAATATAAATATTTCTCCAATCTGTGGATCCCTCAAGAATAGCATTACTATTTTTAGCCTGGCATAATAAATGTGTAGGACAGTGCTATTAAAACATTAATTTCGGAATAAGTAAAGAATTAAAAATACTTAGCCACACGCAGAAAAAAATATGGTTGGGCATGGTTACGACAACTACACTATGTTTTTTGTAACAATATATTGTTATTTTTATTTCATATCAACTATATTATAGATACTGTAAACATGTTTATGTTTATCGCAATTATAAATTTAAGTATGGTTCACTGAAAAATAATCATTTTTATAACAACTAAATAATGATAACTTTGAAGACATACTATATTCCTCACAAACATTTAATGATATTTAATAGCGATAACATGATAACTTTCTATACCTGTACTCATAATATGTTTAAGATGCAAACAAAATATCTTTACTCTAATAATATTTTGTTATCGCCATTTGTGAAATAATTTTGCATCAGTTGTGTCGTTTGTTTCACGAGTACATATGCCTATCGACTTATTTGTTATTCATAAAAAACCAAGATTAAAGAAATTAAAAAATAAAGAAATTGTAGGTACATTAAAAAATTGTAAAGTGTCACAAAATAAGATATCAATGCTAAAAAAAATTTTAATATTGTTTGACAATGGTGCAAAAATATTGACCATTGTTTTGTGTTATTTAAGAGAAACAGAATGAAAGTTCTATAAAATAATTTATAAATAATTGCAACCTACGACAAAAATAGGTTGTATATATATTAAAAATATTTTTCGGTTTTAGATTTAATCTACACATTATTATTATTAACATGATAATAATATGATTACTTTTTATATTATTATGATTAGCATGACTATTATCATTGATTACATTAAATTATAATATGATGTAATAAAAAAAATTAGGATTAAGGGAAAAATATTATGATGTAATATTACGAATATATATGGTCATAATATGATTCAATAATAATCGTAATATGTTGACTACAATCATGAATCTTATCATAATATGTTGGTCTTAGAATATGTTAACCACAACTATGTTTTTTCTTGGCGCGCAGTTCAACATAAACTAATATTTCTTCGACCTTTCATTGACCCTTGAATAGTGCAATTTAATTATGTTTGTTCACCTGTTAGACAAAGCGTTCTTCTTCGATAGAAAAATAGGACAACAATATTTCGCCGTCAATTTGCGTGTTGTTCTTGTTGGACAGGAAGACACAGTTGACTATCTCTGCGCTTTTAGGATATATTTCTTATTTACTTCAATTGTGTTATAATTAAAAAAATCCTATTTATCAGTAGAGTTTTTGAATAAAATATTTAAAATAAAAAGATATCAAATATACGATTTTCTTAGTTTACAATATTAAGGGCGATTAATTTATATAATTTTGACCATAAAATTAACTTTATTTCGCTAATTACGTTTATGATCCAAGTGTGCCACTAGCTGGATAAAGTAATTCGATGAGTCATATATTACAAAATATGAGATTTTAGTATATGCATCGATTATGTGGGATCCCACTTAATAAAGTCGTAGAACAAAGATGAATTTGTCATTTATTTTTAACATTAATTTAATGGTGATATCTACATTTTACATGCAATATTCCTCAACTATCATTCAGAAATTTCATACCGTTATCCGTGAAATTCTACAGAGATAATTATGCTGATGCTGGTCCTCTTAGAAGAATGACAAACTTATAATACCCTCTCACAACTAGTTTTGGTAGAGGGTGTTATATGACAGACCAGTAATTTATCGGTGTACCAAGCAGCTGAAACGTAATATAAGTTAGAATTTTGTAGACACTGTGGCTCAGCTTTGGTAAGCAAATACCTGATGTGGTTTTATATGAATTTTCTTAGCTAAGTCAAGTTTTAATATTAAACCTTCCCATCAATCACCATTTTAGCCAAACATATGCTCAAAAAATTTTTTGAAAATTATTCTCATTATTTGATTGCCAGGATATGCCATCAGAAAAGAATCGAGGTGCAAAAATTTTCTTATCGGCAAAAATAGCATCTTTGACAAGCTTTGCCAATTTAAATTCAATAGTACTCCATTCCCTTATTACAGAATTGATATGGCAATCTTTATTACTTGCCAGAGGCACGGGCAGATGATTCTAAGCAACAAAATTAAAAAGCTGCCTTGTGGATAACCTTGGCGAGGGTAAAAGAATAAATGAGTTGTTAAGGGCTGTCCCTTTTTTTAGAGTTTTTTTAACCCTCTACATAATGATGGCTTAATTTTTGCCGGAGATGCTACTTGGACGCTAATTGTGATTGAAAATCCTTGAACTTTAGATAATTACACCGTGCTAGTTTAAAAAACGTACAAAACAGACAAGCAGGGGACCTGGCGTTTTAACATAATGCGGGTACGCAGAATCCAGTGGTGCTAAGGTTAGCTCTTGTTTTCAAGGTATACCGTTATACGCGCTGCAGGGGCCAAACTTAAGAATTTCTTTAAACCGCCTTATTTGTATGGTTGAATCTCCTTAATTTGGCCCCTGCAGCGTTTATGATGCTCATAGACGGGCCGAAATGTATGTCCAACCCCATCTAATTTGTTATCTTCATCATTTATTTCTAATATATATACTACCTGCTATATCCATTCCTTAAGGGGGCTACCATACAAAATTTTCAATACAAACTAGAAATATATTGAAGAAAAAGTCCAATAACTGCCTGAAAGTCATCCCTAGGGGGATAAAACGTATGACCGACCTAAATTAGTTTTTTGTTTTTAAAATTTTTTCAAAACATACTTGCCTTTTATCTCCACTTCTAAATGGGCTTCCATACATATATAGCGTTTTATGAAATTCTTAAATTTAATTAAATTTTTTTGTCTTTTGTGAATAAAATCAAAAGTTGTAAAGATATTTTAATCATTAATGGCTTGTTTTACTTGCCTAAATGAGAAGCATAGCTGCATTTTCCAATTTTTTATGAATTTTTAACCAAAAAAAAATTTCGAAATTTTGTTTAAAAAAATTTTTGTTTTTGTTTCTAAATTATGTCTCTAAAACAACTACGCATATAAGAAATAATTTTAATCGTCCTTAAAGGAAATTTGATTGCGGAATTCGGTTTTTCAGTTTGTTCAATAAACTAAACCGTTTAAGAGTTACGCGAATATATGTTGTGCAAACTCCTCCATTTTCGAAATAACGGTATATCTGAAAAACAAGAGATATCTTAAAAAACGGTTAGCACCACTGAATTCAGCGTACCCGAATAAGGTTAAAACGCCAGGTCCCCTGCTTGTCTAAAAAAGTGTCAAATTCTAGAACAGTGTTTTCTGTCAGTGCTACATACTTCACTCCTTCTTTATGCCCGTAATTTCTACAAAGAGATATCTGGTCGTGTTCGTACCTAACAGTTATCTTTACCTATCCGGCAAAACCGTTTTGGTTATCTCAACGTTCATTTTGCCTACGTGTTTTTTTCCTTTAAATTTTCTTTTAAAATATGACAACATTTGTATTTTTATTAATTTTTTGAATTAGCTGTCAAAAATGGATGGTGTAAAATACACTACAGTTTAACCAGAAGGTAAAACATACGTGTTAAAATTATAAAAAATTCGTTACACCATATATATCTATACACAGCTATTTATCTATTTATAGAAATTACGGGCATAAGAATTGCATATATGGCATTTAAATCCGAATTCTTAGCGACCTTATTAAGAATGAACCACGTCTAAGATTACCATCCTAATAAAAATTGGACCTTCCAACGTAGCAGGTTTGTAAGGGAGAAATGCAAAAGTTTCGCTTACCATCTCGCTTACGGAAGATATGAATTTTATATGGCGAGTTTCCACTTTAAAGCAATTCATTTTTGACACAAAAGGTCATATAAAACTTGGTGTTACAAACAAACCTGCGTTGTAGTAAAGGAATATGTGAGAATTCGTTTGCACAACTTTTAGTGTATAAACTCGACAAGGTCTATTCACTCGTCCCTTGTTTGAGGACTAGAGCTATATAAAATCCGCTGCCTTAACATGAATTCTGGCAGCTTCTGTCAAATAGTAACAGCACCCAGGCGCTCCTTACAGCCCGAAATTTCCCGAATGTGAAAAATCAGATGTGAGATAGTACCTACCCGCGACTTTGGGTTTAAGCCACAGCCACCACGTGCTTTCCTGGAAAGTATCCTTTCGCAAAGGCAATCATCCGGGGAAACAGGATACCTTCCTCGCAAGAAGCATACTTAGCTGTGACCTGCAACCATGGTCAGCCCGGCTTGTACCGGGGGCTGCTGATTCCCGTGTAGCCTAAAGTTTAAAGTCCATAGGAACGGACCTCGAGTAATCCGAATCCATGGACCATACATATTAACTCTGTCTTTCGATAGTTGTCACTATCAAGGCAGCATACGCCTTTTTAAAATTGTAACCCAGTATACTTATCATCATAGGTTTCACAAGAAAAATTTTTATTAATATACTGGATTTTTGCTCTAACATGATCACAATAAAAAGAGGTAAATTTACTTTAAATATGTTCAATATTCCTAGGAAGAGCTAATGATCATTATGTATCAAAATATAGCCCTGACCTTTAGCCATCTAGATAAGTCTAGACGTTACCAGCAAGTACCTCGTGGAGGTAGGCCATAGGCGCTTATTGCCGCGTTGAAGGCATACCCGAAGGCTTCCTCTTGAACTCGACAACTTACCTGCCTCTGAGTTTGGACAGGGGAATATTATGGCTTTTACTTTTATGGCTTAAGAAATGACTATGTACATTGCTTTAACTTCAAATTTCTTGTTAATCCGTCTAGCTATTTAAAACTGACAGTTTATTTGCTAAACGATCAACTTCACCTCGATATGACATCAGGTTTTGAGAAGGTGAGACACGTTTGCACACATGAAGTCAATAAATTTTGCCCAAATAAGTTTTAAAATACCTTTGTTTTATATTATGATAATTGCATGGTATTCTGGTTTCATAAGTAGTTTAACAGTCGCCTATGATTAACCTTAAAAAATTTTCAACTTTTGCCGAAAAGTAAATTTGTCATTGAATTTATCCAAAGAAAAGGATGAGGCCTGAACACGTTTTCGTTATAAATTACAAAATTGTGGTCCTACTTGTATGTTTTACATGCACCATCAATTAATGCAATTTAATTAAAAACAATTTTTTTATATTTTGTTTTTACTTAAAAGGCAGAAAGAGATTGTTTTTCTGTGCTGGGATTTTGTAATGAAATTTTCAAAAAATAAATAATGTGCAAATTTGTACGTAATCAAAAAATCTTTTTTAATTACAAAAATTAAGAATGAAAAGTTAAAAACAATAAATTTTATACTCAATTGTAAAACTAATTACACAATATTGTTTTAAATATTATTTTAAGGGCAGCTGATATTCTTTGTCGTTCATTAAAGTTATTTAAATCCAAAAATCATTTAAAAGTGTTTAAGTTGGCGACTGTGTGTGAAGTTCAAAAGATAAAAGTTTTATTGCTGCTTTAACTATAAAGGTCATAAAAATTAAACCCCATTTGCTGTCTGTCAACTTCTTGCACTTTAGTTTTTTTTTCTTTGAATTTAAGAATATTGTTTTTAAACGGCATTTTATATCCTTTAAGTCGTTTAAACTGACATTATCTCTCAAATATAGTATTTCTAAACAAAATCTTGTTATCGATAATAACGTGTTTTTTATTATCTAAATTGAACATTTACAAAACGATTTCATATTTTTCTCAAAACATTTTTTAACCTTATTAAACAATCAGGGAAATTACAGGAAAAATATTTTTATTAAACAGTTTTCTTTTGTTGTTTACAAACAATAACAAAATTACCACCACAAAATGGAAAAACACCCTCAGGAAAATATTTTTATGCAGCAGAAAATTTACGTTGTGTGTTTGAGTTTTTTTTTTTTGTTCGTCTCGTCTACCCGCAAAATGATGATGAGGTTGATTTGAAAGAACGTATGACTTTTAACAAAAACGAGGGTGCTTATTAAACAGTGTATTCTACTTGCGTTAAACGAGGAGATTGTTTC
Organism: Pollenia amentaria; assembly: GCA_943735925.1. Taxonomy (NCBI): domain Eukaryota; kingdom Metazoa; phylum Arthropoda; class Insecta; order Diptera; family Polleniidae; genus Pollenia; species Pollenia amentaria. Next base: position 174,941,287 of record OX031007.1, on the reverse strand, counting down.
TTGGCTAAGCAAATGTGAGGGCAAATTAAGACAGAACTTGAACTTGCATGGAAATATCCTACCAGAATGCAACTAAAGTAGTAATAAGAGTTAATAACGAGTCCTCCCTCATACAAGGTGGCGCAAAAGTTTTAAAGGTTTTATTAAATTTTTTCATTATGTAGAAAAAATGATAACGGCCAAGTAGCCGCCACAAGAATTGATGACCATATGGGCCCGATTTATTGCATTTTTTATCTCTCTCGCCAGTACTTCCGTCGCCAGCTTTCCGCATTTCCGACGAATATTCTCTTTCAGGACTTCAAGGCTCTGAGGCTTTTTGACATTGACTCATGACTTTAAGAAACCCTTCAAAGAGAATTCTAGAACAGTTAAATCAGACAATCGAGCCGGAAGTGCAGACCTAAGTTATTCTGTTGTGGGTCGCGCCCTTAATCTATTCTTCCGGAACTCCATGTTCCCAGAGAACAAAATCGTCCATTTTTTTTTTTTTTTTTTTCTTTTTTTTGAAAGAGTGAGGAGATTCCTTTCAGAGAAGACGGTTCCGCGACCAAAAAAATTGCCCAGTTAAAGTAGGCATTTTCAAAAAGGTCCGATGACGGCTCCAGCATAACACCATACAATAATTATGATCGGGTGTTATGGTCTTCCGTACCCTAGAAGCTTATTTACGTATCCATAGTACAGAAATGACCTCATCACTCATGATGATTTTCAATTAAAAGGTTCGCAAAAATATCTAAGCAATTATTCTGTCTTTCTAATTAGTACTATTTCGACAAATGTCAGCATAGTATCAAAATAGTTCTGATATTTACATTTGAAAAATTATTGCATCTTCCGATAGCTTTTGCGCCACCTTGTAGGAATAAAAATCTACAACATTTTGTGAACATCTAATCTTAGGTATTCATAGCTGCCGTATAAGATCGTTCTGCGTAGCGTCTGGCTCTGCATTTAAAAAATATATTACAAAATAAAAAAATCCCATGTGAATTAGACTGCCAGTCCCTACTCATATTGAGTCCACATAAGACTCACTTTTTAAAAGTATTCAAATAAAACAATCTTTTTACATCGGCTTATCGACAAAAATATCATTTAGTGTAAAAAATCTCTCGGACATATCGGCACAAGTGACCTTTATGTAAGCCGCCGAAATCTTGTCACTTAATTTTGGGAGAGTATCCTCATAATCAGCCTTGAATTTCACATTAACCGCTCTGTCAAAAATCTTTTTCGCTGAGAGATATTGGAAATTTGTATAAATTTGGCAAGCTATAGTTATAGTATAGCAAGTGCCATTATATAATTTCATAATGTCAAATTCCCTCTTACTAGACAAAATCTAAGTCTATTGGTTCCCTTTACTCCTGTGATTAGCATACCGCCGTAAGAAAGACATTAGTATCGAGACACCATTCAACACCCATAACTTTAATGTGCACCAATACCATGTTATAGATATATAAAATAATCTTACAAACTACCCCCAACTTTAGCAATCAAATCACTCAATATTTATCATAAAACATCAAAAACTTCAACTTGAATTTATATTTCAAACCTTTTGTTTACTGTATCTCTTATTTTTTGATTTTTATTCAAAAATCACTTCAGAATATTATATTTGCCATGGTTGGTGGTTGCTACATTTCTGTCTGTGTGCATATTTATCTTCATTTTGGCGTTTGTGTTTGCTGTCTGTAATACAGAGTAGCACGTTAAGGAAATGAATGATTTCCGTCTAACGGAAATGAGATGTAATAATGAATTACATTAGCACCAATACACAAGTAGGAAAAAAGTATGCAACACCAGCAACAAAAATGTAAGAACAACTCCTTTTCCTGGTTGCTTAAGAACCAATGCAAAACAATACAATTGGAAAAATAGTAATAATCTTGATATAAGTTAAATGAGAATGTTGGATGACTTTTAATAAATTATAAACTAGAATTAATCTCTTTCTTTGTTCTGGATGATTTAACAGAATACTCATACAAATGTAACAAGGGCAATACTTACAAGAGGCAGTTATAAAATTAAATTTTCTTTATATTTAAGAGAATTTTTGGTAAGAGAAATTAAAACGTTGGACAAGAAAATCCCGAATTTCAAAATTCCGAATCGTTTACTAAGGCCTTCGCCCTGGCGCAAGGATTTTCTGCTCTATGGTATAACAAACACCGGCTTCGCTTACTAAAACTAAAAGAAGTCCCTTACTCCTGGCTTAATGCCGTCTATGCAGAGAAGCTTTGGTTAGCGATTCGGGATTTTTAAATTCAGGAATTTGAATCCAAGATTTTAATTTTCGGTCATATGACCCCAACCCAAATAGGCTTAAAACTACTTTGTAAGGACTGCTAAATATTTTTAAATAAATAATATTATTTTTGGGCCAATTTTGATTAATGTTTGGCTATTTTTCGTTTTGGCGATACTTCACACATTGCTTTGGGCGACTTTGCTTAGGGTTATTTTCCGGCAGCACGAAGAGAAATCAAATTTCTCAACATGATCACGGCTTACAGAATTATTTGTAACTACTTTATTATTTAAATTACTTCAATGACATGATGGTCACGGTCATCCATTTTATCATAAAACCCGTCTTCCAGAAGCACCATATTGTGATTGCCTCCGATTATGTTATGCTTAGTAAAAACATTTTTTATTAATAACATTTTATTTTTTTTTTAACCCTCGTCGTGCGGTATAATTTTTCAACGTTTACAGGCGGAATGGGTACAATTGTGCATGTATATAAAAATGCACTAACCTGGGTATATATAAAATTTCTTTAAAAGCTAATTACACAATTTTTTGCCTAAATTTTAATTGCTGCAATAGTAGCTAAAAATCTAAACGAATTTATAATTTATTTTGTAGTTTATAGCACTTCTATTTAATATCTATTTGAGCACTTTAAATTCAAATGAAGAAAATAAACGTACCTATTAGCTAATTGATTCAGTCTGTCGCGCTCGTTGAAGATAGACGTGTTTTCTAAGCTCGGCAAACGGTTTATTTTTTTTATAAAAACGTGAACAAATAAAGTATAAAAAAAAAAAGTTAATAAAAGAAAAGAAAAAAATACATGTATGTACATACATACATAAACATACACATTTTTTATTCTCGGTGTTGATAAACAATAACAAATAAGAAGAGCACAACTGTAAACAGTAAAAAAAAAAAAAACTCTTATGAGTGCAAACAGTGCAAAAACAATTAAGCATAATGATAGAAATGCATATATCACAGTGAGTGTTAACGAAACAAATGCAGAAATAAAAAAAAGAGTCGATGATAGCAAATACCTAACGGCTAAACCTATTACTCGTACGCGATCCCTCTCACCTTCTGTTTTTAATAATACGGGTGATACACTAACAAATATAAAACCTTCAAGCATTGCCTCAACGGCAAAAACAATTTTAATAAGTGATAAAAATATTAACCCTCAATCAGGCACAATAGAAAACTCTGTATCACCTTCGGTGTCTAATAATACGGTTGATTCGAATACAATAAAAAATATAAAACCTGCAAGCGGTGCCTCAGTGGCAGAAACGATTTTAACAAGTGATGAAAAGATTACCCCCAAATCAGGCATGATGGAAAACTCAGTATCACAGGTGAAAAGCGGTCAAAAGCCTCAAGTACAAGTTGGAATGGATAGGTACATAACAGTGCTAAAACGGGGTCGCAGCCCAACTTCTTCTGCAGTTGCTTCTGTCCCAAAAGTTTTAAAAGAGGGTACAGCTGATAGAATAAGTTCTCAAAATCGGTTTGCAATTTTGGAAGAGGAATCCTCGGAAGCACAAAACGTTACAAAATCTTCTAAGCCACCCCCGATATATCTTAGAGAGCAAAACTCAAGTGATTTAATAAAGAATTTGATTTCGGTAATAGGTGAAAATTCTTTTTATGTAGCTGCAATAAAACGTGGTAGTATAAATGAAACTAAAATACAAGTTAATCGTGAAGATGATTTTCGTAAAGTAATAACTAAATTAGAAGCACTAAAAAAAAACTTTTATACATACCAACTGAAGAGCAGTAAAGGTCTTCAGGTAGTGATAAAGGGCATTGATTCATGCGTAGACCCAGGTGAAATAAAAACGTTTTTAGAAGAGAAGGGCTTTAAAATTAAAAATGTAGTTAATATTAAAAATAGAGAAAAAAATCCCCAGCCACTATTTCGAGTGGAGTTAGAACCCGGCGACGTTAAGCTTAAAAAAAACGAAACTCATCCCATTTACAGTCTGAGATATATCCTGTATAGGAAAATAACGATAGAGGAGCCGCATAAAAGGAACGGTCCCGTGCAATGTTTAAACTGCCAAGAATTTGGTCACACTAAGGCATACTGCCATTTAACACCTGTTTGCGTTGTATGTGGAGAATTGCATGGTACAGCTCTCTGCGATAAATCTAAAAACGACCCCAATGTAAAAAAATGCAGCAACTGTGGTGGTAATCACACTGCCAACTATAGAGGATGCCCTGTATACTCTATCGTCAAGCGCTCGGTTGGACCGAAACCTAATCCACCTCAAATTCAGGAAACACATCAAAATAATCCTAATGACATTCAGGTACCGCAGCCTAGTAATAACAGAACATCCTACGCTAACGTCCTAAAATCAAACCATATGCCAATGCAAGGTGATTTGCCAAATAATGATGAGACCCCAGTTTCTAATTTAAGTCGTCTAGAAAAAACCATGGAAACACTAGTACAAACAGTAACAAACTTTACGAATACAATGGGTAATATGATGCAGGAAATGTTAAGAATGCAATCGATGTTATTGCAAGCTGTACTTAACAAGCCATGAATTGCTTAAAAATTTGTTTTTGGAACGCAAACGGCATTCGCCAACATAAAAATGAACTAGAATATTTTCTTAAAAGTAAACAAATTGATGTAATGATGGTTTCTGAAACTCATTTGACCTCAAGAAATACGTTTAAAATTAATGGTTATATATTATATGATACCAAGGACCCTCGAGATAGAGCTTGTGGAGGTTCTGCTATTTTGATAAAAACCCGAATCAAACACTACTTAATGTGTGATCATCGTGAAGATTATCTGCAAGCAACGAACATTTGTGTTGAAGAGCTAAATCGAAACTTTGTACTTTTATCTTTATACTCTCCACCTAGATTTTCAATATCAGAAAGCCAATATTATAAATATTTTAAATCATTAGGACCCTGTTTCCTAGCCGCTGGCGATTACAACGCTAAACATACCTTCTGGGGTTCACGGCTCATTACACCAAAGGGTCGTGTTTTGTATAATACAATGTCTAAAATGGATTTAAATGTGGTCGCGAGTGGACAACCAACTTATTGGCCTACTGATCAGCAAAAAATTCCAGATGTCATCGATTTTGGCGTGGTTAAAAACATCCCCGCAGAAACGATTCACGTTGAAGCTTCTTTAGAATTATCTTCTGATCACACACCTACAATTCTTACCATATCAAACCCTTATAGAATTGTATCACCGTCTGGTTACTTAGTGACGTCAGCCACACAAATAAATTGGTTAAAATATAAAAAATATCTCAGTACCCACTGCACTGAAAATATTCCGCTTAGAACACCGGAGAATGTGAATCTTTCTATTGTAAATTTTGACAATTATCTCAAACTAGCTGTTCAACATTCTAGCATAGCCCGCAAAAATATCAAAAATAGTAAAATATATTCTACTGATGTCGAGCGTCTCTTGGCTGAAAAAAGGAGAGTTCGAAGAGAGTGGCAATTGCACAGATCCCCTCAACTTAAAAATTTACTAAAAGAGTGCACAAAAAGGCTAAGAAACTTACTGCAGTCTCAAAAAACGGCTTCTCTGGAAAAATATCTTAAGGAACTTGATGCAACTCCTCAATCTGATTACTCATTATGGCGTGCAGCTAGAAATCTTAAAAGACCAGTTATCACTAAACCACCATTAAGAAATTTAAATGGACGTTGGGCACGAAATGACATAGAAAAAGGAAATATTTTCGTTAATCATTTGAAAACCGTATTTACCCCTCATACATCTTTCGATACTGCGGTCGAGTTACCACCTGTTGCTGTTAGATCAGCTGTTCCACTAAGGTTTGAAGTAAGAGAAATCGAGAAGGCTATTCATGATTTAAACCCCAAGAAAGCCCCTGGATTTGATAACATCAGTAACAAAATGCTTTTGGAGCTACCCAGCATAGCAAAGAAAATTATTCTACTAATTTTTAATGCTATTTTACGCCTTGAATACTACCCACAAGAGTGGAAAGTATCCTTAGTTACCATGATACCTAAACCAGGAAAGGATCCCACAAAAGTTGAGTCATATAGACCTATAAGCTTATTGTCTAATATATCAAAGCTTTTTGAGAAACTTCTAGTGTCTAAATTAACGCCGATTTTAAATGGTAACAGATGTATTCCCAATCATCAATTCGGTTTTAGAAGAAAACACAGCAAAATTGAACAAACTCATCGAATAGTAAATGTCATAAGAAAAGCCTTTGAAGAAAAAAAATATTGCTCAGCACTCTTCATCGATGTGTCTCAAGCTTTTGATAAAGTCTGGCATGAAGGTTTACTACTGAAATTGCAGCAAAACTTACCAGCAAATATACACAAGCTGTTACAAAGCTACTTAGTAGGTCGTCAATTTATTATAAAAGAAGGCGAATTTTTAAGTTCTCCACAGCCAATTAGCGCTGGAGTCCCACAAGGCAGCATCCTGGGCCCTCTATTATACTTAATTTATACTTCGGACTTGCCAACAAACAGCTACACCCATACCTCAACATTTGCGGACGACACAGCTTTTCTAAGCGTACACGCAAACTGTCAAGAAGCATCTCGTTATCTACAGGATCATATATTTGAACTAGAAAGGTGGTTAAAAAAATGGAGGATAAAGATCAATGAGCAAAAATGCGCACATATAACATTCACATTGCGTCGGGAAACATGCCCCCCTATTAAAATAAATAATCAAATAATACCCCAACACTCGCATGTAAAATACCTCGGTATACATCTAGATCGGCGTTTAACGTGGAAATGGCATATAGAAGCGAAATTAACTCAAATGAAACTAAAAGCAATCCAAATTAATTGGCTTATTGGAAGAAATTCTGTTCTTAGTCTCGATTGCAAACTTCTACTCTACAACTCTATCTTAAAGCCAATTTGGTGCTACGGTATTCAGTTATGGGGCACTGCCTCGGCTTCTAACATCGAAAAAATTCAAAGGCGCCAAAATAAACTTCTTCGAATAATCACAGCCGCCCCCTGGTACGTCAAAAACTCAAATATCCACAAGGATCTCAATGTGCCATTAGTAAAAACTATGATAACGAAATATGCAGTAAAATATTTAAAAAGGCTGGAACTGCACCCAAATCCATTAGCTAGAAATATTTTAAATTATGGCGGCCACACTCGCTTAAGAAGAAGAGACACTGCAGCACTCACCCAATCAGATGAGCGATAAACACCTATATATGTAAACAGAAACCGTGATGACTAAATCTTTTGTGTTTGGCACTGGCAGGACATAAAGCAAATATTAGGATAAGATTTGATTAATTATTGTTAGTTCATATTTAATATATGAAGATTCAATAAATAAATAATGAAAAAAAAAAAAAAAAAAAAAAAAAAAAACCTATTAGCTAATGAAAATAGCATTTAAGTTTAGAGCAGTGAAATAAAAATGTTGTACTCAAGCAATACACTAATTTTTTGTTGATGTACACTTAAATATGCACAACGGGGAATTCCCAAAAAGGCACATTTTAAGAACGAAGCATAAATACATTTATTATGAGAAAATATTTCCTTCGAAGTGCAATAGAAAAACGAATACAACGCTAAACCAGAAAGTAATGCATGCTCTGTACTTATCCCATCTGTGAAGAAGTCACTAAAAAACAACATCTGTCTCAGTAAACATATTTTTAAATATTTTAGTTCATATTTGCCAATTGTTTGCTACTTCTTAAATCTCTATTGTCAAATAATTTTATTTTGATTTCTTGCTTCTTTTCAGATAAAATATGCGAAGGTACAATTGTACCCATACAGCCTCTTAAGGGTGTTAAATTAACCAGGCCCTCTTACTTGGGGAAAAATCTCACGATATTTTATAAAAATATAAATAAATATACTGTGTATTATAAGTGTGGAGATGTCACAGAATTTCAGGCATCTGATAATTAAGAAAAAAAGATATAACATATCAAAAATGCAAAATTTACAATTGTACCCTTTCCGCTTGACGAGGGTTAACTATATTGTAAAAGCAACATGTATTGGACAAGAAACAACTACACAATTACTTCTGGTAAGCATATAAATGTTTTTATTAACCTCATCTTGATCTGGGTCCACAGAAAATATTATTAAATTTCTCCAATCTACAAATTTATTCCAAATTCATAATATCAAGCAAACAAGTTGTTGATTTGGCACCTATTACCAAAATGATTATATTGATTACTAAAAGTTTTACAATTTTGAAAAAATATTTTCCATAAATGATAATTTTAATTTTAATTAAAAAAGTGATCAAAAAACATTGCTATTTCAAACAATGTGTTTATTTATTTAAACAAATATTGACAATTCCCAACAACAATTCTACATGTTAAAATTATTTTATTTTAAACAAAAAAAGTCAATTAAAATTTTTTGTTATTTAATTAAAATTTTTATTGAAAATTTATTTCAAAACAACTAAAATGTTAATTAAATCAAAATTAAATTTTTAATTTTCTTTCAACTAAAAAAATAATTGATTCAGTTATCACATTTATTAAATTAATATACTTTTTAATTAAATTGTGGTTTTCTCATGAAGAACTGACTTAACCATTATATGCCTTAACGTGATAATAATATGATTAAGGCAACCATAATCTGTTTGAAAATTTTCAAATAAATTTAGTTTTTTCAGCAGTGGCCATATGCGAAATACTTTTTCTTTAATTGTGGATTTAGAGAATAAACATCTCGTCAGCTCAATATTGGACTGATCTACCGATCATTTAAAAAAAAAATGTTGTAACGTATGGGGTATATAGATTTTGATCATCTTCTTTCTGAATCTATAGGCTGTTTCACGAAATTGTTTATCGTTCCTGAGATATTAAGCATTAATTTTGCTTCATATCAACTATGTTAAATTAAATTAAGTATTGTTTTGCTTTACACGCCACTGTTTAGCTAATGCTGCAAATTCCTCATGCAAAAAATTTCGAATACTACGTTCAGCATACGTACACAAGTGAATTCGCCTGCATGACAAGCATTTTAACCGTGTACATCACCTTTAGAAAACTCCATGAAAACTTTCATTGTCGTTTTTCTCCACTATAACGTTTTGACCTATACGTCAAATCAACAATGAGCTGACGATCTGCCATTTAAATTAGCTTTTGAACAAAAGATGTAAACTTTAAGGTTTTCATATTTAAAAAATTTTGAATTTTGTGAGTAGCATCAATTTGCAAACAACTGCAGCTGAAGCACATTGATTGCACAAGAGAACAAAATTGTACTTTTTTTGTGTTGAATGGAACTTTATTGTAGATCATTACTAATTTGAGGTCGCTGATCTCACATTTTGACACCCTTCCATGGAGCAATCATGTTACAGGTACTATTCAGAATCAAATCGAATGCAGTTGGTTCAGACAGTATTCACCCTAAGCTTGTTAAATTAATCCTGCCTCTTCTATTATAACTCATCTGTATAATGCTATCATTACTACAAGCTCTTACCCGGCGAAATGGAAACATGCAAGAATAACACCTATTCCAAAATTCGGAATTTAGACCAATTGCTATATTGCCATATCTTTCTTAAGAACTTTAGAGACTACTACATAATCAACTAACAACTTTTTTGCAGTAACATCGACTACTTTCTGATTGCCAATTAGGTTTCCGCCCAAAGCATAGTTGTGTAACCGCTTTTCTTAATACTACTGAGACATAAGAAGGCATATTGATGATGGTTTTGTGGACTTTTTAATGCTTCTGGACCTCTCAAAAGCATTCGATACATTGTAACACAAATTATTGTTTCAAACTTAGGAACATGTTTAATGTTTCAAATACCTCATGCAAATTAATGGTTTCATACCTTGCAAATCAGACCCAATCTGTATGCATGAATAAGAACTCATCTAATTCTTTATCTATGACGAGAGGTGTTCCTCAGCGATCAATATTTAGACCCCTTCTATTCACTTTGTACGTTAATGATCTCCCTTTACAGTTAAAGCACTGCATGCTGTTGATGTACAGGTCTACTTAAATTAATAGTAAAAATTAATGAGGATTTAAATTCGCCATTGGGCTTCGGGAAATGGGCTAAGCCTTAATCCTGGTAAATCTAAATACATGGTAATCCATAAAAGAACCCTTAATCTAAATCGAGCTTTTAATAATTTTCTAAATAACCAGAAGATTGAAATTTTTATTTCGGTAAAAAATCTTGGCATAATTATTAATGACATGGAGCTATCATGTAAACAGACGAACATTATGGTGAACACATTATTGGACATCACTAAAAACTAGAATTCTTATTGCGAAGGCTTATCTAATGCCGTGTTTAATATATGGCTGTGAAATATTTGCCAACTGCGACTCGACCAGCATCGGAAAACTTAATAAGTTACATATATATTAATATTATTACATATATATTGTATATGGTCTGAAAAAGTATGACAGTATTTCTGCGCATGAAACTTTACTTTATGGTGTTCCTTTTGATAATTTTCTTAAAATAAGAAGCCTCATTTGTATCCATAAAATTAAAGATAATAAAGTTCCCGACAACCTTTATGAACGAATATCATTCAAAATATCAAATAGGGGAAATAAGATAATTCCTTTGAGATACCGAACTCTTCCCTCTTCCTGGCATTTTTTCACCGGAACTATCTAACTTTGGAACTCTTTACCTCACAACATTCAGAAAAAAAAACACCTTCAAGTTTAAACAAGTTAGAGTGCTATATTCGGCTGTATATTCTTTGATGCCCTCCACCGACACCAGTGGGGTCTATATTGCAGATACATATATATTATTAACAGAGAAGACAAAAAAAAAAAGCAAAAAAAAGTTTTTACAGCAAAAAAAAATATTTTAAAAAATCACAAAAATTTAGAAAAAAATACATTTATATATATAAAAAATTACAGTCATTCTATTTCTTCAGACTCGTGAAAACAATTATAATAAACAATCATGTGGGCTTTTATATTTGTAAACTTCATTTTTCTTCGTATTTCTGTTAAAAGTGAATTGTATAAGTAAAAACTTCTTTCCACGTCAACGGATGTTGTTGGAGCAAATTTATATTTCAAAATTTAATTTGATGAGAGGCTTTCTACCATTTCGTCATCAGGCTTAGCACCAGCTTGAAGAATGTTGTTTATTTGTAAAATTTGTTTGAACCCCGGATTTCTTTGAAATACTGCATTAAATTTCTTGATATATTTTTTGTCATGTAGATTACTCTTTCGTGAATAGCTAACCCAACTGTTTGTAGATTTTTTATAGAAGACACAATAATTGAAAAATTGTTTTTGATAAACGCAAGTTGGGAACTTAATCCGGGCAAATTATATATTTCCTTGGCGTGCGCGATCGAATCTGAGTCTTCACTATTCAGTTGAAAAAAAAACAGCCTTTACTTTATCAAGGTATTCTGCGTAAAACATTGTGGCTTCTATCCAAGTACCGCAACGTGTAGGGCATGGGAACGGTGGAAGAGCCAAATTGGGATTCATTTCTAAAAATAACTGCTTTCTACGAGGAGCCCAAAAAGTTGAGTCCACAACTAACATATTTTTGTTTTAACCCAGATAAAAGTTTTTTCTTCTCATGTTTTCTCAAAAAAAATATTTTTAATGTAAAAATTATGTCAAAAAAGCTATTTTACAGCAAAAAACGAGAAAAAAGCATCATAATAACAAAAACAGCATAAAAAGCAAAACAGCAAAAAAATCTTCTCTGATTATTAACTAAGCTTCACAAAAACGATCGCCAACATTAAAATTGGTTGCGGTTTATACCTATAGTAAATTATTGACCGACAATTAGAATGTTTTATGAGTTTCTTGTTAGAACTTTGAACTGCCCTGAGTAAAATATCATGATTCGTAACAGTTTTAGCCGAACTAAAATGATTATCAGGAGGGTTATTTGTAATTGACCCATGGAAAATTATGGACCAATCACCCCAAAATTCTGAAGTCTGATTTCTGGTATTACAAAAAATAAACTCGAATCAATTTCAATACAGCAGTGTAATTAGTTCTGGCGGTAACAGTGAATTTCAGAAGGCTGCTCAATATGGGATCTAACGTAAATTATGGACCGTATATCACAAAATTGCATATTTTTTCTGGCTACTAAGTTGGAAGAAATTTTACCTCAATAAATATATCTGTTACGGTTTTAGGCGAATTTAATTATTTTTTTAAAGTGGCCTTTATATGGTTTTAGGCTTAATTAACGGTTTGCCGGGAATAGGGTTTATATGGGGCCTAGAGTAAGTTATGGACCGATCTTCACGAAATGGTACAGTGTGATTTCTAGTCCTAGAAAACTGTACCGTACCGAATTTAATTATGATAGCATTATTTTTTACGGTTTTAGGCGTACTAAAATTTTTTCCGGGAGTAGGGTTTATATGGGGTCTAGGGGTAATTATGGACCGATCTTCACAAAACTTAACAGTCTGATTTCTAGTCCTACAACACTGTTCCGTACCGAATTTAATTATGATAGCATTATTTATTACGGTTTTAGGCGTACTAAGCCGTTTTCCGGTAGTAGGGTTTATATGGGGCCTAGTGTAAATTGTTGACCGATCTTCAAAAAATTTTAAAGTATGATTTTTGGTCCTATAAAACTGTGACGTACCAAAGTTTAGTATGATAGCATAAGTTATTACGGTTTAAGGCGTACTAAACTCTATTCCGCGAGTAGGGTTTATATGGGGCCTATGGTCAATTATGGACCGATCTTCACGAAATTTAACAATATGATTTGCAGTTTTATAAAGCGAATTCGTGTAAAATTTTATATCATTCCTGGCATTATTCCACCATTTATGTTAGTTTTTGTATCAAATTTATCAATTTTTTTAGAGTGGTGGTTCCAGATTTTGATTCATAGTTCTGATCCTACTAAACCGATCTTGCTGGATTTCAATCCCAAGCAGCTTAATATAACTACAAGCAATTTGAGTTTGTTCTTTTCTTTTGCGTTTTTCGAAAGTGAGCGTGTTTTCAACAGACAGACGGAGAGACAAATGGACAGACAGACGGACATGGCTAAATCGACTTAGAATTACTCAAGATGCATAATAAATTTATGTATATAATAAGAATTATCATTGTATATAATATAGATCCTGAAGATGAACTGTTGGTTCGAAATATATAGATCAAGAGAGGAAAAAATACAATGATGTGTTTTATTTATAAGGATTAAGAAGAGGCAATACAAAAGCATAATGAAATAATAAAAAAGGTTCACACGGAATGACAAACTTAGTATACCCTTATTCACCACTAGTGGTGGTGGAGGGTATAAGAATAAATTTTAAAATTTTATTCTACAATTTAACTTTGTTATTGTTAATCGTCATATTTGTTTAGGAATGTAGTCAAAGATGCTGCAAGCTTTCTCTACATTCTTGCCTCTTATTTATAAAATTTTGATTTATAAAATAACTTTCATAGATACTCGTAATTCGCTTTATGTACATACACCTTTTATAAATATTTTTTATGAAAAAGATCTGCAAAACTAGAACGTCTAAAATAGAAGAGAAGAATTACATTTTAAAGAAAAAGATGTCAGACAGAAATAGATATACATTTTGTTTCTCTTTTTTTTATTTACTCAGCCACAAATAATATATATGTATATGTATAGAGTAAGTTTTTTTTTTTGTAGAAACTATCTTTTACTTACTGTTTTTGTTTCTTTTAGCTATAACTTTGTAAATCTAACTTAAACTTGTAAATTCAAGACAAAACTGTGATCCCCAAAGAAAAAGTAAATTTTCTTGTTACAGACTCATTAAGGGTAATTCTACTAATTAAATTAACTCTGCAAATACAGTGGAATGCAATTTTGATGTTTTAATTATTTTCATCATTATATATATATTTTTTTAAATTTAACATTCTTAATTTTAAACTATTTGTTCAATTTTTTTTTTTTGTTTTAGATATGTTTTTATTACTTTTTATAGCTTTTTATTTACAAAAATTTGCATATTTGGTAATTTTTTTAAGTCACTGTACATGTAGATATTTACACGTTCCTGTTGCTTTAAAGGTGGGGAAAAAATGTTGATATAAGACATTTTCTTCTGTCTCTTAAGGCGACATATGATGGTCTAATGCCTGACTGTTATTAAACTTGCTTAACCCTTATGTGCGCACATAAGTACCCTGGAACCTTTCGTGTTTTCCACCAAAATTTTTTTTACTAAAATTTATAATCCTTATGTCTGAAGCTTCTTAAGAACTACTAAGTTTTCAAAAGCACGAAAAGTTTTCAAAAAACTTAGTAATTTTGCAGTCGTCTAGTTATTTATTTATTTATTTTTTTTTTAATTTGCGTGACCAATTTATTCTGAACACCCTAAATACGCACCAAGTCTCCCGGATACCTATACGTGTTTATATGGGGATGCAGTCATTGTAAGTATATTTTTTGAGGTTATTGGAAAACTCTGTATAAATAAATAAAAGTGTTTGTAAAATATTATCGTAAACAATTTATTTCGTAAAATAAGAAAACGCAAACAGAAAAAAGCAAAAATTCTAAAAGTAATAAAAACAAAAGCATGAACATTTTAGTGCAGATCTTGCGAACAATTTTTACACATTGGACGATTAATCGAATGTTTTATATAATATATCTGCTGTCTAAGTACGATTGTTTTGCAAAATTAGTGCGCCTTTAAAGAATTACGGTTATGGTGTTTTCTTTTCTACAAAAAAATATCACCTTGTTAAAAGGTTCATGTATAAAATGTCTTGCCGACCCTGTAATAATGCAATTTTTTATTTGACGAGAACAAAACACAAAATTGGACCGCCCTGACAGAAAGTTTGACAAAAAGTTTGTTCTCCAAAATATAAAAAAATATACATAAACCAAAATTTGTTAATAGATTGCTATTTAATAAATAAATAAATGAACAAAATGAATGACGAAATTTCAATTTCTTTAGTTTGGTTTTTATAAAATATGTAAACAGGAAAATACCTTTGCCAGATTGCCGATTTATTAACACCAAGCTTTTAAGATTTGACGTTTTTTTAAAAAAACAGTTTTATAACACCGAATCCACTTAAATTTGATATCACTGACAACCTATCATTAACAGTGTAATGCTTTCTTATGTTTTTACCATTATATAATAGAAAAAATAACTCTTAAAATTAAAATAGAGGCAATTTTTCCCCAACTTCGTCTGGTAACCCTATATATACAGGGCATTATCAACACTGTCGATTTATACGGGGCGTAAAGTGCAATGCCTTATGCCATTAGTAAGGGTGTTTTTTTTAGAATAAAACATGCTACCCTTTAAGAGAGCAAAACATTTTTAAGAAACGAACACCAAATTGCATTTTTAAATAAAATTTCACATTTTTGTAGAAAACAAAATACCATTAGTGACAAAAAAGATCCTCAGTAAGAATGAAAACTGGCACCCCCAAACCATTTAACACCACAAGAGGTCTTAGACGGCGCACAGTGGCGCCATTTGAGTTTTTTCGTTGCAAAAATCATATCTTTTGAACCGAATAAGATAATTGAACAGTTTAAACAGCATATGATAGATAACTGTTCAGCCTATGAAATGAGCGTTTGGAAAGGGTGCTACGCTTTGCAGGGGCCTACTTATGGGTTATCAAAGTTAAAATTAGTAGAAAAATCAATTTTATGGTAACTAAAAAAAATTATTTTTACATTTTTAGATTGTTTTTATTTTTTTTCTTTAGGGTTTTATGTTTTAAATTATTACCCAACAAATTAAAAAAAAAATAATTTTTTTTCTAAAATTTATTTTTTCAATTTTCTGTAAAATATTCATCACAATTCGTAAGAGAAGGTATATCTAAAAGACTAACCATTTCTAACCACATCCAAGATCGTTCCCAATCTTTTCACGATTTGATTGTCAATTCCAGTGATTCTAGTTACTGCCTCATAATTTTCAAAAAATCTCCTAGAAGTGTTTCCATCGTTTGAGTTACCGTATCCGTGCTTGGGACAGTCTACTTTTAGTCCAACTTGTTTAAAAAAAGCATCCTGTATTTGCTTCTTTCTTATCTTTTCCTTATCCTTTATTGATGTATTTTCATCGAAGTTTTCCTCCTCTTGTGGTAGGGTATACGCCAGTTTTAGCAAGAATTCCATACACCTTATCCTTGCGTGCAATGGTGACATTCCATATTCGTAATTCTCCTCATTTGTAGAATCGTTTAAATTACCAAAGTTCTTCTGACTCTTTTTGCAAATCGGGCATGACATTGTTGAGGTTGTTCCTGTCAGTTCGTTTACGACTTTTCCGTCAACCATGGTCAGGTGGAACTCGTAATTGCATTCAATATATTTTCCTTCTCCAATTTGCAGCTTTGTAGGCTTAATCTTGCTTATTTGTTCTTCAATGTCCTTCACCGTGGTCCTTATGAGTTCTGCCGATTCCCTTGCAAACTGAAACATTATTGGTCGGCAATAATGCACTGATGACGGACGTGGATTTTTCCAGTGTAGGGAAACATCAGATTTTAGCCGCAAAGGAACAACAGATGCCATAAACATATTTCCGTCCGATATTGTAGCGTCATCGGAAGATATCCTTTGCTTATAAACGCTTTGTCCGGATGATCCATCGCAGCCCCATTTGCTGATCAATGTCAACTTCTCAGGAAGAATTTTCACCTCATTTTCAGGAAGACTCTCCAACAACCGTTTTGCTGTATGGCCCATCAGATCCTGCAGATTGGCTTTCGCAGAGACTTCCGTAAACTCCGTATGCAGTGGTCGTGAATTTATTTTGGCTTGCGTAATATGCTTGTATCCGGGTAAAACGTCAGCGCCGTGTCGCGTTAAAGATGCCCGCAGTTTCTCATATTTCTCTTTGGAAAGTTCTAAGTCCATAAACAGGGCCAAGGCTTCTTCGGAACCATACTTTTTAATGTGTGCGTTTGTGGGCGTGGGAATGCTTTCCTTAATCCTTTTTAGTCGCAGTGGGCTTGCATCAGCAACAGATTTGGTTATCTGCGACCTAACTCTTTCACTATCCTTTGTATATTTAATAGACAGCGCGTCCGATAAATGCTTCGTGGTCAAGTCATTGGTGGCATCGGCAAGTTTCCTCTTTCTTGTGAAAATTGAACACTCCTCAATACTTTTTTTTGGCCTTCCTTTTGCTCCTCTGGTTGATGTGGTGGGTTTATCTACTGCTAATATATCCAGGATGGTGTCTTCATTAAGCCAGTCCTTGTATTTGGAGTTGAAGTTCTGAATGGTTCGATTAGATTTCACCCATTTTGCCTTAATATTTGCATATATCAGATAAAAATTATCTTTTATAATTTCGCTTCTCTCAATATTTCCGTATAAGCTATCAAGTTCTTCTAAAGCAGCTTCCGTGAAAAACTTTGGTGTGGTTGACTTTCTAAACAGTTCAAATAATTTTAAATTGTTCAACGCCATGTTTTCAGTACTTAATTTGTTTAATGGTTTCAGTAATTGTTGCGCCAACTTTCAGGCGTAGACTAATCCAGGCATTATGCTTAGTTTGCAATATATAGGCTTATGCTACCATGCCTAAAAATTTACCTGTTCCCTGCATACATATGGATTTAGGCTGAATAATGCAATTTTGATATTATGCACGTGTCCAAATAAGATTTGTGCCTACCTGTAGGGACCATAAGTGAATATTGTTCTTGACCATTTGTACGCCAAAGTATTATTCAAGTGAGGTACGTACCTGCTAATTTCAATGAGTAGTTTTTTTCAAACTATTAGATCAAACTACTGTCAGTCAAAACATATAAGGGATGGACGCCATACAATTCCTGCAACCATGTCTTTTTAAACTTTTTTACCTCTAGAAGCCAAACGGGCACGTACGGGCAGATAAAACCTTTTGAATTATGTAAAGAAATAATCAAAGAACAGGTTTTGCAAATATGGCAAATATAGAAAAATATAGTTTTTTTTTATTTTCCGTCAAAGTTGAAAAATAGTGAAAAAACGGATAGTTTTTAAATAGTGATTTACCAGGAGAAACACAAAGTAAACAGTTAATTTTTTTTTATCATTATACATTTAATAAATACATCAATCAATACAAACAAAAAATAAGGCGATTCGTTACCTATTTTTCGTGATATTACACCTGAAATCGCAACAAATTGACTAAAAATTGTGTGTTTTTTTGAAAACCGAAAGTCGGTCAACTTTGAACGGTTATATCTTCTAAACTAAAAATGTGATATTATTAAGAGTGGCATATTTGAAATCGTTGAAAAGTTTCCTATAACATGGGTTTATTCAAAACTTCGTCGGCACTCATGAAAATTTTGATTTTTGCAACCTCGCTTGCTCTACGGGCGCCACTGTGCGGCGGGACAACTTATCGTGCAATTTTGTTTTTGGAAAAACAAGACTGAAGCCAAAAATCATATCTGGCGATAAGCAGGGACAAAAGAAAAATATTGGTTGCAACCGCAAATAAAATTAACTCAAGTAATATATGGCGACAGACTGCGTGCAGGCAATTGTAATTTATAGATAGTAGAAGAATTTACCTACCTCGGGTTCGCTGTAAATAAGGCAAATAACATCAGCATTTAAAAAGAACAGGTGTTATTATGGGCTAAGTAAGCATTTCACAAGTAAAGCCATATCCAGGAACACCAAAACCACGTACTATAACACACTTGATATACTCGTACAGTTTTTCGAAACATGGATACTTGCGAAGACCTATAAAAATATAAGGCATTTTCGAGAGAAAAATATGTACTTCATAAAATTTATTTGCCGATAGGCGTTAACGAAGAGTATAGGCAACGAATGAAACATTAGGTGTATTAGATTTACTCCACTGTGTACATAGTGAGATGCATTATGATACAAAAATTGGCATGTCGAAAGAATGAACACCGATACCTTAGCACGAAATACATGAAGGAATGCGTAAACGGGGGTAACCGAGAATTCCTAAAAATCCTAGTTGAATCGAACTAAAGACAACGCACAAGAGATCTAAACGCATGTATAACTTGTTTTAAGCAGGCCAAGACCAAAAAAGGTTGTAGTGGCATCTAAGTAAGTATCGGTCGGCAATCCCATGTATTTATAACGTTTTAACTAGATATTTAGGTATAAACTCTTTGTTTACTACATAACATTCATTAAGATATGCCGCGCGCATAAGGGCTAAATAACATCAACGTTTGTAAGAACTCGTCTCTTTCTTATGCCGGATAAAAAACTGAAAGCAGAAATAGACAGAGACATGACTTCATTTAAAACATTGAATACATATATCACTAACAACATTTTACTAATTATACCTTAAGCAAGAAACACAAAGTTGTCTTTGCACACATACATACATTAACAACTGTATGTCTTTATAAAAGAGGGTGCTGTTAACCAGACTATTTAGATATATGTATGTGTGTGTCTTCCTATTTATGTAATTGTAATAAAACGTTATATAATTCTATTACATTATAATTATGTATATTAAGTATGTGAAAACTTTTTGTTTTTAATTGAACAGTATTTATTATATTCTATTTTTTTTTTTTGGTTGTTGCTGCAATTTAAAATAAGACACATTGAAGGTAATTTAAAATAAAACATTTAAAAGATTAGTTTTGTTATTATTTTTCGATTATAACAGAATATTTTTTACATTAAAATATCCACAATTTGTTTCAAACATTTTTAAAAATTGTTAAGGTTGGTAAATATCGATTTACATTTAACGTGTAACTAACAACTTTCATAAATTAAAGGATGAGTTCACGAATAATTAGGCAAAAGTTAAGCGAAAACTAACCCACAAAATCTAACCCAAGAAGAGTAATGCAAAATTATCAATAATCGATAATGGTGCTGTGAATTATTTTCCCAAAATACTATTAAAAGACTTCGTTAACGATAGTGACTTCGTTGTATAGATTTCGTTTACTGAGCAAAGCCATTTTCCGATAATGTCTTATGTTCCGTACCGATTTATCGCTAACCCGGGTTTACACATGCAAGTGCAAGTTCGAAAAACTCAATACGCTCACACATTTTTACTAACACCATCACATTTTTCGCACTTGCAGCCCAACTTGCAAGAGAATTTGCTTGCAAGTAAATTTTTGACACTTGCAGCAAGTAAAATGCCAAATAAAGAAACAGTGTTACCGTGGATGTCTTTGGTATTAATTTACTAGTACTAAGTAATATAAAAGTTATGTTTATAGCTGATTTTCTGTGGATATATAAAAATAAAAAACAAAACAAAAACAAAGCAACACATCTTCATGATATTTTTTAACATAAATTGCAAGCATTTAAAAAAAATTGTTAATCAAAATATTTTCTCAGAAATTTTATGATTTCGGTAACTACGGCAATACTGGATTCACATATTTTAAAAATAAACATAAGTTTTTCATCAAGATGGACCAAAAATAAAATAAAGAAACAACTTAAAAATGTAAATAAATTTCGTGATAACATTAACATGGTAATGTTTTTTAAACCCAAAAATAAAGCTTTTTCATAAGATGTTTTCGCTTCGAGAACATTTGAAAAATAAACTTGCAACTGACTGTGCAAACACTCAAGCTACTTGCAAGACTTTCGGCTATTTCTTCGACATTTTCGTTGTTAATACATATACACTTCTTGCAAGTAATTACATGCATGTGTAAAGGCAGGGTAAGATCGGTTTTACAGAAAATATTTATAAGGGCGAAGGAACTTCTTGTACCACAAAAAATATTTTGCAAAATTTAAGATTTATTTTTAAATAATAAACTTAAGAGGAACATATGTGCAAATGCGAACGATTTGCCTAATATCTGTATTCGCTTAAGCCAAAAACAAAAAGTCTTTTTGTCCAATAACAAATAGTTGTTTTAAGATGCTTTTTATGGAAAAAATAAAAAAAAATATTCCAATTTTTTTTGATTAAGATTTTTGGGCTTTTAATTTTATATCGTGTTTTTGAAAATAAGCGTATCCTTCGCTTTTTTTGAAATGTGTATTTTTAAACTTCTATCCAGAGAAATCGTAATCTAAAATGAAAAATTTACTACAACTGGGAGGATAGAAGTTTTAAATTTCAAAAATTTTCCTTCTTATTTATACCACCTATACTGTCATCCTAAGAAAGAAAGTCAAAAGTGCCGAAATTGCAAAAATTTGGATAAAGGCAGATTCTGAACCTTGAGTGTGTTCCGATTTTTATGTTAAGCTTAAAAGACCCATTTTCTTCTGTAAATGACTGAAAAAAGTTAAGCAAAAATTTCACATTTACCACCTACCTGCCCTCCTGCCATAATTATGATAAAAAGTCGTATTGACCAAAATTTTAAGCACTTAAGACATTTTTCCTTAGTATCTATGATTTTTCTTAGATAGTTTGAGTTTTCTTCATTGTGTGTGCAGTACTACGGACAAGTTCTTGCAAACACCGTCACCATTGCCTAATATTGGACAAAATATAATTATAACTGTAGAACGTGCCTCGCGACTTTCATTAAAATCTTCATATGTTCAACTGGCAAAAAATTGCTTGACTAGGAAAATAAATATATACAAAACATCTCCAAATGTTTAACTTTTTTGTACAATTTGGTAAGATTTTCTTTTTGAGAGACTATACTAGGCAAAAATGTCATAAGTCCACTTTCTCTACTTTATCATCAAAATTTCCCCTGTCTGTTACGGATTTAATATCGAATCAAATAATAAATTTTTAAATCATTTTTAAAATTTTTGAAAAATATTAAATTTTAAGACGCGAAAGGTAAAAACATAGAACCTAAATATCTCAAAACTACTAAAATGGAGCAATGACTCTCTTTCTTAGGAGGACAGTATACCCACCCCGAATTGAATAACACTGTTACGTGTGGGGCGGTGCTTTAAAATCTATTTTGGAGCTTCTCGACTGCGTGCAGGAGTGGGCGGATATCCTAATTGGTGATAGTAGAGTATCCAATTCTATTGACTATTGCCTGTTTTATTGTCACTACAATAGGATGTGTTTTAATGAAATTTGGGATTTGATTCCCGACACGAATAAGCGTACATACAGTTTTTGTCTAAAGAATCCACACTGTTGTGGTCGATTGGCCGATACATCGTATAACGCTTTTTAGGATCAATTAATTTTTTTTTTTTTTTGGGCGGACGGTTCATATGCGGAATAAACTTTCTGCTGAAGTCTTCCCTATAATTTTCACCATGAATAAGGTTAATTAGAATGTCCAAAAGCACTACACAATATTCTCCTTCCCACTATACAACTTCAACAGTATACAATGCATTAGTAAGGCTCATTCTCTGAGTGCTGGTCCAAACAAAAAAAAAAAAAAAAAACAATATACAAATTTTACTTGCCGTCTTTATTCTCTATTTAATTTTAATCTTATGTATATTTTTCAATATTTATATTGTTTTCATTCTAATCTTTTAAACTACAACCAACAAGCCACAGTTTTATTTAAAGTTAAATCCAAGAAAATTTACTACAAAATGTTCTTAATTAAATTAATGAAAACTCTTTATAACTACATATTGAATTGATAATTGACTTATAAAAACATAAAGTTAATAACAAAACATAC
Source organism: Pollenia amentaria (assembly GCA_943735925.1). Lineage (NCBI taxonomy): Eukaryota > Metazoa > Arthropoda > Insecta > Diptera > Polleniidae > Pollenia > Pollenia amentaria. Next base: position 174,918,328 of record OX031007.1, on the reverse strand, counting down.
ATGAATATTTATGTATTCTATACATTTGTAAAATATACAAACATAAATACAACGATAACAACAGCCAAATAGCCACAATTTAATTTAAGTCATACAAAACTATAAATGTTGTTACAACAGCAACAACAACAAAAAATACTCAACAGACAGAAAACAAATACTCCACATTATTAAAATGCCTTCAGGGTAATGTAAAGCAAAATTATTGTAGTCTCTATCAGTCAGTGTAAAAATAACATAACACAAATACATATAAAATGCATAATAGCAATACAACTACATACATACACACATTCCAATAAACACTTTTCAGGGAGTAAAATCAAATTGAATTTCTGTTAAACATTTACAAATCTGAAAATACACACAGTGTCTGTCATAAGTTTGTGAACTAGAAGTATTTTTAACATATTTCACTGGATATAATAAGAATTACAATACACTCTTTGTAAAGAGTGTTGCTAATGTTTAAAAAATTTTTTTCAAAAAAAAAAAGAGCTAAAAATATTTAAAAATGTTTCCAAGAAATAATGGAAAATAATAAAAAAAAGAATCTTTTTCATCTGTCTCTCAGAAGTTTTTGAACTACTAATGTGTGTAAGATAGCGAAAAATTTATACTTGGCCCATCTGTCTGACCTAAATATTTTTTATTTTATTTATTAAAATAAATTTGAGTTATATAAAAATTAGGGGGTAACGAATTGCGATACCTCAGGTTTGCCGATATATCAGTATCGGCGATATATCAGTCCCACCTAATACGTTCTATACGCGTTTGCTGTGTAACTTGTCGATACAATTTTACACTGATTCTACTTTTTTGACAGTTGCTTTAACGCATCAACGAATTGCATGCGTAGTGTGGTCCTCCGCTTTAGCCGTTTTGCTTTGCACCATAGTAGTTAAATGTTCTGTCACTGCTAAATATTTTGTGTATTTGTAGTACAGAAGACGTACGTAGATTTTAATACTTATTTCTAATGAGATGTTTGTGAAAATAAAAAAAATTTTGCTAAAAATGTTGGGTTACTTCGAAGAGGCTCCAAGATTCACAAGCAACGCCACTTTTCTGACGTTATTCCGCTAGTTAACAGTCTTCGACCATTATTAGAGAATAGATCAGAGGCCCTAAAAATGGCGACTTAATTTGCATTGGCTCTGTATGAAATGCTTGGGGGTTTAAAGAATAATGAAACGTGTTGTTTATCTAAAAATTATTCGAATAAACACATTTTTAGCACAATCGGCTTCAATCGTATTCAAAAACGTCTTACTGAGTTACTATGACTATGCATTCTAAAATTGTGGAAGATATGGACACTCCTACACTTAATTAAAATTCTGATAAATTTAAAAATGGCCTTTGTAAACAAATTATAAGAAAATCCCAGGATGAAGAGCCTCTGTCCATCCTCAACTGTGTTTCTGCTAAGAGAGAAGTCGAGATATATCTTAGATCTCCTTAAATTTCTAGAGACGCAGATCCGATGAGCTCTGTCGCATCTGAGAGATAATTTTTCACTGTAGGTCTGGTTCAAAAGGATTTTCGATCTACCTTATTTTTTTAACAAAAATCTTATTAATTTTAATTTTAAATCTCTTACGCTGTTATTTTCTATAAAAACATAATTTACTTTAAATTATAAAATCAAATAAACCAGAAAATCAAATTCGTGGTTTTTAAAATCATATTAATATCAATTTCAAATATTAATGATATCTTACACTATAATTTGTATAATAATTTGTATTCCTATGGTAATCCCGCGAAGCTCTACGCTTGTCTGCAGGAGACAAGAGTCTCTGGCGGGAATCGAACCCGCAACCCCGGCAATGATAGACTAGCTCACTTCCAGATAGCCTACCAGGGCACCCTTGAGTTTAAATTTAATATTCGTATCGTTTCTTTTCGAGTATCGGTATCGTATCGGCAAAACGGCGTATCTTTAGATCTGTATTAATAATATTAACAATTACATATTTAATTGATGTATTATTATAATTTTGTTTTTTTTTTTTTTTTTTAAGTGTTTCATGCTTAATAAAATCTCATACATATTAGCGCTTTTGAGCAAAAAATTCGAAAATTTCTTTTCTTTATTTAAAAAAAAAAATGATGTTTTTTAAGTTATTAAAGAACTTAATAACATTTACTGTAGTAATATTGTTGATTTAAGTTAACGTTTATTTAATTTACTTGATAACATTTTTTAATTAAAAAAAAAAAATTATTTTATTATTATTAATAACCGCAAAAAAAACTCAAGCGACGAAAACAAAATTTTACAGGAGAAGGTTTTTTTTTTATTTCATTTCATAAAAATGTTGTATGAAAATTGGCGCTTAAACTTAAATTGTTTTTGCTATAAAATCGTAACGGTACCTTCTGTGATCATGCGATTTTAAGAGATGATGCAAGTGTTTCCAAGAAATTCATTTATTAAAAAAATACCAAAATTGAAAATGTTGTCGCTTAAGCTTTTTTTGCGGTGATGGCTCGCATGGTTTAATTGAAAAAAAAAATTGGCAATAATTTTTTGTGCATGCAAAGATTGTGCGCAAAGTACAGGTCGCAATTTCGAGGGCAATTTAATTAGTTAAATTTGGTAAAGGATGTTATTTCCGAAAGGTTAAGTTTTTATACAACTGTCACTTTTTGATATTTATGAATTGATAAATCATCATGAGTAGATTTTCGCTTGTACACGGGCAGAATTATTAACTAAATCACCAGAAAATCTGGCATGAACCAAGATAATTTCGCATGATTCTCGTCCAAGTCAAAAATTTTTTATTCTAAATATATGTATGTGTGGCTTGGTTTAACCAAAAAGTTATTACTCAAAGCTAACAAAAATTCTGTCAAATACAGCAAAAAATCAATTCATTTTAATTCTATAGTTACTTAAATCAATTTTTCGTTGCTATATATTTTACCAAGTGGCAAAAAAGCCTGTTTAATTCAAACCATCTGTTTCTTGAATCAAAACATTTTATTTGTACATGCAGAAATTTTTCCTTGAATTGAAAAAAGTTTTAAAGTTAATGCTTTAAACTTTCAAACAAAAGTCCCTCATAATACACATAAATAAATTGCTTTATGAAAATATTTCTTGATAAACTTTAGAAATTATAGCTCGATTCAATTAAATAAATTTTAAGTTTTCTAAAAAAGTAAGCAATACTTATTCGATGCAAATACACCAATACCCCAGCTTGTCGCTTCGATTTGTGTCGTTTCGAAGGTAAGTCTTTTCTGTAGTTTCGTAGTTGCGTCTTTTTTGTTTCACCTTGCATCACACAGCTTCGAAGTTGCGTCGGTCCCGTTTAAGTTTAATGCAAACATGTATGAGAAGATTGCCTCCACGTTGCATTTTGAAGGTCGATAGCACGTTGTTTCAAATTACATTTGCTGAAATGAAGTTCAATCTAAATATTTTGTATTAATGAGTTAAACAAGAAAGCAATAACAAAACTGTACATTTTAAAAACTTTCTAAATCAGTGAAAAGACTGTTGATATTGGAAGAAACCTTGGACTTTGTTGTTTCAGATACGCTGATAATATTAAAAAATTAATTGAACCCGCCACATCGTTACAACATAAACAACAGCTTACCAAAATGAGAAGTCCTTTAATGACCCAGTAAAAAATGTGCTCCAAAAGGAGCAGGTTTTATGTATGAATTCATACCTCAAATCGCTACAAACCTGCTGATGGGATGCCTGATTTTTGTATGGGGTGTTTCCGGTTTGGAGGACTATTTTATGCTGACAATAAGCGCTTCTTTTAACATAACAAAACATGCAAATAAAGCATTCCTAAAGTGATTTTTTAAGGGCTAACTACACGCAGAGAAAAAATATGGTTGGGCATGGTTACGGCAACTACACTATGTTTATTGTAACAACATATTGTTGTCGTACACAAAATAGTGTTATTTTTATTTAATATCAACAATATTATAGTTGCTGTTAGCATGTCAATGTTTATCACAATTATAAATTTAAGCATGGTTCACAGAAAAATAATGATTTTTATAACAACTAAATAATGATAACTTTAAAAATATATTATATTCCTCACAACCATTTAATGATATTTAATAGCCATATCATGATAACTTGCGGGCAGCCAAATGGCTAAAGTATTATCGCGTATCGGGAGATACACGTACATTTCCTGATAGCAAGGCCGCCATTGCTTCCATTGCAGTTGTCTACACGGCAATCTAAGTTAACAGTGGAAAGCCGGATCTCTTTGAATGAGATTGCTGAGCATTCAGGCTTAACGCTTATATGGATACCAGGGCACTCAGACTGCCCGGGAAACCAGATAGCAGATGAGCTGACCAAGGAAGGCGATCGCATGGATGAAACATTCATTGATCAATTCATTGGCCTTCCAATGGATCACTGTAAGTCACTCATTCGGCGCGAGTATTATAGGATTGCGCAAGATGGATGGACCTGTGAGTCTACCTGCTCCATATCCAGGCCACTATGGCCTAGTTATGATGAACGGAGAACCAAATCTCTACTTAGGTTCAATAGGGACCAAATCAGGACTGTGGGTCGGCTGTGACTGGACACTGGCCTGTTGGGACTCATTCTAGGTGAATGGGCCTGGAATTCAATGACTACTGCAGAAGTTGTCATGATGAGGAGGAAGAGGAGACTGTGCTTAACTTTCTCCGTTAATGCCCTGGGTTACGGGGCATTAGGAAAAAATACCTGGGAGAGACGGTGTTTTCCTCTCTTTGGGATGGGCATTGGCGCTGGGTATCACAAAGGGACCGCTAAAGGACCCAAGTGAGCTGTCTCTCGATGGCTGCCCATGGAACCTAACCTAACATGATAATTTTCTATACGTGTACTCATAATATGTTTAAGATGCAAACAAAATATCTTTACTCTAATAATATTTTGTTATCGCCATTTTGCATCAGTTGTGTCGTGTGTTTTCACAACTTACTGATAGCTGAAGGTATGTTTTTATCTTAAACTTTACTTTAACCTAAAGTGAGCGATAAATTAAGGTAGGTTCATCCTACCCAATTAGTTAAGTTAAAGTTGTTATAATTAAACAGTTCTTACACGTCCGATAAAATTCTACCTTAAGATATCGCCAAGGGTTTACCGATATAGAGACCTTGTAAATGACAAAAATAATACAATGTTTTAAAGTAAGTTTTAGGTACCAAAACTGGAAAAGATTATTTTACAAAATATTCAGACTTCGAGTACAACAGACAACAAATTCTAACTTTAAACATTAAAAAAAATTAATGAATTTCTTTCCAACAATTATGCAGAGTTATTTTAGACATTAACAGAGATGGTAAACAAGTCAAAAAGTGAAGTCGGTCCAGCCCGAACTTACCAAAGTAATTAGATGTTTTATGGGCACAATTCTATTCCGAAAAGAAGTTTTTATGGGGAATATGTGAAATTATGGACCGATTAGCAAATTATAGCAACAGTTTTCATTTTTAAGACAGAATATAACACACAAGAAATACAATTCTAATGAAAAAAATGTTCTTCTGTTTGAAAGATCAAAAAAAAAAAAACATTAACATTTGAAAACGATTTCGGGCATACAGGTACCGCAGTTCTTAACAAAGCGCATTCTAGACGTCCAAGTTTGGGCCACTTTCTCGAGCGATGCTCGCGGTATGTTACTAATAAACTGTCAATCGTTGCTAGTTTATCAGCATAAACCAGGGACTTTACGTAGCTCCACAGTAAATTATAAGGAGGTGTCAACTAGCACGAACTTGGAAGCCAATTGACAAGTCCATTTTTCGAAAACAGCTTATCGACAAGCCTCGAATTCAATAATCGTTAAAGTCATCGCATGTCACGAATCAATGTCATCCATATTTTTTGACAAAAAAATTGTCGATTATAGTGTGGTGATGATTTCCATTAACCGAAACGCAAGCTGCTACTTAATTTTTGCTTAAATACGGCACGATGGCCGCACCAAGTGTTATATTTTTCTTGATGTAATCTGTAGGGTCTGTTGTGGATGACTCTCACATCATATGCGTTTGCTTTGTTAATTAATAAACTCGTTTAGCCAAAAAAAGAATCTCGTCGCTGCACACAATTGTTCGTCTATAAGTTGCGCAAATCGATAACTGATTTTTAAATTTGGTTGTGATGTACACGGAAAGAAGTTTTATTTTCTAAAGTAATTAATTTCTTCTCTTAAGACAAGAAAATCCAAAAAGGATTTATTGATTTTATCTTACTTCGTTCGCATTTAATAAAATTTTCTTAAATAAAAAATTCATTTTCTTATGATCGAAAAATTCACGTTTTTGGTATATGATGAAAAATATTGGTATTTTTTTAAGTGTATTAATTAAATTATGGAAAAAAAGATATAGGCAAGTGATTTTAGCAAAAATCGAAATGGGCTCTTTTTTTAGTAAATACATTTTTGTCAAATGTCTAGATCTAAATCTAATAGTTGACTTTGGTATATGTGCACAGAAAAAAAAATTGTTTAAAAGTGTTTCAATTTAATTAATGTGATAAGTGAATCAAATAATTTTTGATTTAAAAGTAAATAAAAAATATAGTTTTGATTTAATTAACAATTTAATTGTTTTGAAATAAATTTTAAATTAAAATATTAATTTAATAAGAAAAAATCTTAGTTGACTTTTTTCGTTTAAAATAAAATAATTTCAACTTGTAGAATTATGGTTGGGAATTGTCAAAACCTGAGCTAGATTCAATTAAATAAATTAACGCAAAGTTTTGATCATTTTTCCAATTTAAATAAAACATATCATTTATTGAAAAAAAAAAAAATATTCAAGATTTAAAATTTTTACAATTTTTAGTAATCTATATAATCATTTTGGTAATAGGTGCAAAGTTAACAAATTGTTTGCTTGATTCTATGAATTTGGTATGATTTTTGTGGTTAGAGACCATTTTTAATTTTTTCTGTGTACAAAATCAACAAACAAAAAAATTAAATAACAGGTAACAACTTTAAGGTATTATGGGAAATATAAGTAAAAATTGTTTACAAAAAAAAAAAAAAAAAAAAAAAAACGAAAAAAATAAAAAATCAATTTTTGAAGACTCTAGCATTGCCTTTAAACAATTCTTCAATATTTCATTTCTTGCAAATAAAAAGCTTAAAAATTTACAAAATGTAAGTTAATTTTTAGAACTTTTCATGTGTATAATAGAAAATGTGTAGCCATTAAACAAAATTTACAAACTTTTGTGGAACACTGTATATAGCAGCTCATACAAAATCATTTACTCTCTAAGCCATACAGCCATACATCCATACACACATACTCAGATGCAAGCAATTACAATTGAAGAAATGAAGTAGTTTTTGAAGTTGATTATTTGAAAATTATTTTGCAAAATCAACAATTTGGAAATTGAAATTTGCTAACCATTATAATGTTTTAGGTTATCCAAAATGTATGTATTACTATATATGTATGTATAGATGGAGACATTAAAGTTCTAGTATTGAGAGAGATCACTCTGACAAGAAAAGGAGGTCATCATAATATTACTTTCACCATTTCAAACCAAAATTGTAATTGGTCAAAACAATTATGGGCAAAAAGAGAAAAGAAACAAAATAGGACCATAAGGCATTTTATGATTACATTTTTTCTGCACACACACACAATACGTATTTGTGTGAAGTGGATTTCAAAAAATAAATACGTTTTTTTTTGTTGGTATAATTAAAAGAACATAAATGTACTTTGTTTAATAAATTGTAGTTTTGTGTTTAGGATTGTTATTTTATACGACACTAATTAAATGTTATTCTGGGTATCCTTCTTTTAATGTTCCTGTTTTTTTTATTGCTTTTGTGTACCAGATATTTAATAATTTGTACTCGGCCCCAAATAATAAGATTAAACCACAAAAGTTGCGAGGGTTGGTGCAACCCTCCTAAGAAAGAAAGTCATAAGAGCCAAAATTCCAAAGCTGTGATAAGGGTAGATTCGGAAATGGGAATGTGATTGTGATTTTTGTGGTAAGCTTTAAAGACTAATTTTCAACTGTAAATGAATAAACAACTTTCACCCTAGAAGATAATCTGCGCAAATTTTACGCACGAACTTTCGTAATATTGCCATTTCTTTTTAATTAGCATGAATCCGTGGCTGTGCATTTCAGACTTCCCAGTCGTTACGTAGACCTTTTCTGATGGATACACGTAACTGTGGTTGGTAGATATAATATCAAAATATAGCAAGTTTCTGAGTCAAAGTGAGTCAAAATGATGCAGATTAGTGATCAGTTTTCAAAGGAATACGATTTTTACCTTGATTACTGAAGATTTTGATTATTTAAGATGTGTTTTTGTGTTTTTTTTTCTTTCTCATAAGAAATATATATACAAATATTTTTAATGTACGTATTTTTTAATATAAAATTTTTTTATTTAGCCTCGTACACAATGCTAGCAACAATTTCGTTTTTTCTTCTATCTAATTTCTTCCCAAAGTATTCCATATATTTTACTTCCATTTTTCGAACAAAAATATAACTAATTTTTTTTTAAACAGTTGAGTCTACTTCTACTTCAGCAACAATTTGTATGAAAATGTATATGAAGTTTATAATAATGTTTTTTAGTTTAGAATGAAAATTTCAACAAAATGATTTAAAAATAATAATAAATACGTGATATTGTTGTGGGCAAAATTTGCAGTCGGCTTCTTAATGGAAAATGTGTGTGGTTGTGAAAAAAATGGTTGCTCTATTATGAGCACCAGTGAAAATGTTGCTGCCTATTGTGTACGAGCCTTTTTTCAGAATTAATTTATTGAATCATCATATAAATATTAAATATGAAATACCAATAATTATTCATATCTTATCCTTATATTTACTTTATGTCCTACCAGTGCCAGACAAAAACTTTCGTCATCACGGTTTCTGTTCACATATGAAGATGTTTATCGCTCTTCTGCAGTGTTTCTTCTCCTTAAGCGAGTGTGGCTGCCATAATTTAAAATATTTGGATCTAGTTGATTTGGGTGGAGTTCCAGCCTTTTAAAATATTTTACTGCATATTTCGTCATTAAAGTTTTAACTAATGGCACATTGAGATTCTTGTGGATATTTCAGTTTTTGACATCACAGGGAGCGGCTGTAATTATTCGATGAAGTTTTTTGGCGCCTTTGATTTTTTTCGATATTAGAAGCCCAGGCAGTGCTCCATAACTAAATACCGTAGCACCAAATTGGCTTTAAGATAGAGTTGTAGAGTAGAAGTTTGCAACCGAGACTAAGAACAGAATTTCTTCCAATAAGCCAATTAATTTGGATTTCTTTTAGTTTCATTTGAGTTAATTTAGCTTCTATATGCCATTTCCACGTTAAACACCGATCTATAAGTATACTGAGGTATTTTACATGCGAGTGTTGGGGTATTATTTGATTATTGATTTTAATAGGGGGGGGGGCATGTTTCCAAGCGCAATGTGAATGTTATATGTACGCATTTTAGCTCATTAATCTTTATCCTCCATTGTTTTTACCACTTTTCCAGTTCAAATATATGATCCTGCAAGTAACGAGATGCTAAATGACAGTTTTCGTGTATGCTTAGCTGTAGCTTTTTATAGTTTTAAATATATGTATATGTAAAAATATAATCCATATTAGTTTGTTTTTAATAAATCAAATAATACAACAATATAGCAAGTTATCTTTAACGTACGTGATTATATGATTTTCTTTCTAGGGTTAAGTAAAACAATACAATTTCTAGCGTGTTTCCTAGTAAAAAGTGTCATATCTACCACTTACTTTAATAAAAAGTCGCATTGGCCAAAACTTTAAGCTTTAAAGACTTTTTTCCTTAGTATCTATATTTTTGGATATGACTTTTCTTCTTTTTGTGTGGAATAGTACGCACAAGTTTTTCTAAACATCGACAAGTTTGAACAAGTTTTAGAAGTCAGATAATTTTGTTATTAATTTTGCAAATATCATCTCAGAGTAATACAGAGAGAGTGAATAGTGAGCAAAAAATTAAAAAAAAGCTGATCGCTCGTTTCTTGATATCGTATTAAAGAAAAATATGTATTGTGCATGAGTGCAAGCAGGCGAGAGTTCATTCACACAAAAATACATTCACGCATACACTCATGCACACATATTGAAGTTACAGGCCAGTTACAGGGTTTTTAGTTCCAAATGTTTTTTATGTTGTTTTTAGGTTAAAGAGCGAAGAAATTGATAATTCTGGTAAGTTGAATTCATTAATATTTGCTTGTGTAACAAAGTACAATTCATACGATTTTCATTTTCCTAGATTCGCCGGATGGCCAAAATTCTACCACTTGCCATTTACTTAATAGAGAACCAATACGTAATAAAGCAAAAATTTTAACATTTTAAGAAAACAACAAAATGCAATATTGTGTCTGTTTGCAAGTAGAAAAAAACGATAAAGTGTAAAACAACAAAAAGCATTGTATTTTTTAATCACCGTTAAGACATGTGTGTACGTGTGTTTGCAAAATAAATTAAAACGCTTTTAATTGAAAATATTTAGAATATAAATTTATATTGTGCATACCTTCAAAATGATATACAAATCGGTGGATGATAAGATACCTTAAAATCAACTACAAAATTTTTTACCGTATTTACATATACATTCAGTGTCAAAGGAAAGTGTACAGCGATCAATGCAACATTTTTCGGTCTGTAGATGTTAAAGGAGGAGAGTACAAAAAAAAAACTGTTTTAATTTTTTGCAAGTGTATGTAGTACTTGTTTAGTTAGATAAAAAAAATTGGTCATTTATTTTTTCTTCATTTTCAAATATACACTAATCTCAAAAAACGCCTTATTTTACGCGTCAAAAAAGTGTACACTCTCATATTATTTCAATGTTCCAGCGTTAAAACGATAAAATAACCGCTTTCATATTACTGATGTTTAATTATCTCTACAATATATACTGATCAATAACGAGTCAAGTAAGTTTTGGTTTATAAATAATAGTTAACATGGGTAAGCAGACTACAGTAAAAACTCGTAATTTTGTGGTAAAATTGACATCTGAAGGCAAATCTTTGGGAGAAATTGGCAATGCTATTGACCGTACTATTAGAATATGCCATAATACTATCAAAAAAAATATAAGATATGTAAAAATGGTGAAAAATGTAAAAGACCTTCCGCGCTCTGGCAGACGTAAAATTTTGTCCGGTACGAAGACTAAAGGCTAATCCATATTGCAGGGCAGTAAAAATAGCAGATGAATGGACAATAACACTAGGAGCAAGGGTACGCGCCAGTTCTGTTCGCCAAGCACTACATAAACATGGGCTTTATGGTAGAGTTCCCAGAAATAAGCTACTTATATCTGTGAAAAATCAAGAAAATCGTATGGAATGTGCGAAAAAGCATCAAAGCAAAGATACATAATTATCCCTAGTTAGATAAGGTACGTCTGCGAGACGTACGCTTTTTCAATTTTGTGCTCCAACTCTCACATTTGTTAACATACAACTTTCTTGCGCTCAATTATCTCAGTCGTTAGCATCAGCTTGTTGGTGGTAGCTTTTTGTGTGCGTTAAGTTATGTTTTCTTTGAGAAATAAGCACAAATAAACACAACAGACGTCTGAGAGACGTATCGTTATCTTTAGTGTAACTTTTGTTTTGCTTGAATTGTAAGGTATTTGTTATTTAAATTAGCTGTAAAAATGTCTTATAAGCGCGGCTTGGACGACGCAGAAGTTGCTGCTCTTGAAAACCTTACCTTACTGACCGTTTTTGGCACTGAACGAATCTTTTTCTTACACTGAAAAAATTAAGACTTAAAAATCAAATAGCAAGAAAAAATAGCCTTTATATATTTTGTGTACTAAAAATTTTTCAAAACCTTAAAAAAATTAAACTTCTTTGATTTGTATCAATGTCGTTAAAAGACAACCTAAAGTTTAATAGATGTAAACTGAACTTTGGATGACTTAGATTCACTGGAAAATGTGAGCAAATCGGAAGATGAATAAATGAAGGGTAATGTTCAAAGTTATGTATAAGACAATCTTGTTGGCATCCTTGATGCTGAGAATATACCACTGATTAAGGAAAATCCTCAAGAACCTGATAATTTTACTACTTCTGCCGATAGCCAATTATTACGGTATATTATCCCACTATAAGACGTAAAAGTAAGCACTGCTGAACTACATTAAAGGGTCAAAGCGCTGGCCGAATTTCTTCAATGAATATAGTTCAAACGGCAAGAGGACTAATTTGGGAATGTAAATAACTGTACGACCCAATTTCATGCTTCGGCATTTTTGTTACTACCGAAATAATTTCAGAAATTGTTCAATGCACCAAACAAAAGGCTAAAAATTCCTACTTTATCGAAAACTTTGCTCGGTAACATTAAAAAAGATTTGCCAGTTGAAGTAAACAATAATTGCAGTAGCAGTGGAGAACAGCCTGAATAACAAAAAGAGAAAATACTGTGGTTTCTGTCCATCAAAAATTCGACGTACGTCCAAAATCGTATGTTTAAAATGCAATGTACCTATATGTGGCGACCACAAATATTTATTTTGTAAGTATAGCATATAATGCTATTTGAATTTATTATTTTTTTTTTTTTTGGTACAGATATTATTATCTAAGCAAAGTACAACAAAAGGATCTATTTTAGTTTTTAGAGCCGAACTAAAGTCCTTTATAAATAACTCTTTAAGTTGTGATATTTTTTTTAAGTCTTATTGTATTTTATTTTTAATTTCATTTTTATTATTGTTTTCTGTTTAAAAATTACTTTATTTTAAAAGAAATTTAATAGATAAATGATTCTAACAAAAAAATGTATCAATATTATTTTCGGTGATGCCCTTTAAAGGATATAAACTAGCACACGTCTTTCAGGCGTAACGTTATCTTTTCAGTACAAAAAATAACGTTATCAAACTAGGGTTATTTTTGGGATAAAAATATTTTCCTTTATCCTTTAGAGGCTTTTTCGCTCATTCCATACGATTTTTTACAAATATTAGTGACTTTTTTCTGGGAACTCTCGAAATGAAATTTTCTCATCTTTATATTGAATTAGCTGTTAGTACTGTTTTCTTATGGTGAACGAAGATCACAAGCAGATAAATGTGTTTTAAGGTGTTTACTAAATAAAGACTTTTAGCGTTTATGTTTTCAATATTTCTATCGTGCAAAACACAAAAACACAATATGTGATGTTTATAACTCTGATTCAGTATCGCTATAGATTGGTTCTAAAAGTGCAGAAAATATACATATTCTCCTTACCGCTTGATAGAAATTTTTTGTTGTCTTTACCTCACAAAAGGGCGACCAACACAACTGAAATGAACGAACATTAATGTGCTCAACCAAACACAATGCAGCTTGTGGTTTTTTACGAAATTAAATGTTTTCATCTTTATGTTGAGTTAGTTTTAACGTTTCTGTTTTCCATGTTTCTACCGTACAGTACAGTGATCCAGTATCACTATTCAAAGACAAAGGATTTTCCAAGTTGGGGACCACAACTTTTTATAACTGCTTACACAACTGCTTAGAAAAACTGAAATCAGTTTAAAATCACAATTTTTTTTTTGTTTAATCGTGTGACAATACCGTTCAATAGACAGACATTGCTGAATTGAGCTAGAATTATTCATGAGCCCAAAATATACAGTAGTGGTCAAACAATTTGCAATTAAAAACATATATACATACTCTAATAAATTATTTCTGTTTTAATTTTTTTCTTAATGAAGTGAAGCTTTGGTACAAATATATGGATCCGCATGAGGAGCGGAGTTATTTAAACAATGTTGGTCTGTCCGTCCGTCAGCTTTTTTATGTATAAATGTGTTTGCTACCGATCACAGATGAAACAGATTAGGTTGTTTTATATAAATATCACATATATTCCGGAGTAGTGTTGTATTAAAATTCAACCAGATAGGTCCACAAACGGCTGAGATATGAGTTAAAACCACAACAGCCTCTAATTTTTATACAAAATACTATGATGAAGTTTTTATGTACTATAAGGCATATAGAAATATATGACAGCAACAGTGTGTAGGGACATTCCTAGATCAGTAATGCTTTTATATGCAGAATACTGGAGATTTCAGCAAAATAACGATCCAAAACATACGCCGAGATTCGTGAAAGCCTAATTGCAGGAGAACAAGATAAATATAATTTTCCAATCTCAACCCGATTGAAAACATATCGTTAATTGCAAAAGATAAAATCGGGACCATTCTTTTCGAATTGCAATGAACTTTTTGCTAAATCAAGAAACCTAAAAGTTATTCAGAACTTATAAAAAACGGTTATGCAACAAACTAGTAAACTAAAGAGGCTTTAATACTTTTAAAATATATAAAAAAAAAAATAAGTGTAAAAACTTTTAAAATTTGATTTATATAACAAATTTAGTATTTTTATCTATAACCCATTCGGCTGACTTTTAAAATCCCACTCTTATTTATTCTACAAAATTTTTTAAACATTTTTATGACAACAGCAGTATTGGAGAACTTTGTAAAAATTATTAAAATATTTATGACATTGTATGCTGGGATATTTCTTTTTCTTTCAAGTGCAGACCACAGCCAAATATATAAAAAAATTTAAAATTATATTTTCTGCACAACCCTCGCTAATTTTATTTACTGTCGATTTGAGTGTTTAAATTGAATTGTAAACTTTTTCTTTTATATATTTTTGTTATTATTGTATTACAGATTCCTTTACTGATGCCAAACTAACTATTCCATCTTTAATGACTTTTGGGGTTAATTTGTGTGTGTGTAGAGTTGCGTATATGGATTGTCTGCCTACTGAATAAATGTGTGACTGCCTGTCCGTATGTCTAATTTTGTTTGATGCTTTGGGTTGGTTGTCTTTATTATTACATTTTGTTTGTTATCCATTTGTTGGTTGTTTGATAGACATTTTATGGATTTTAGGATACGGATTGAATGTTTAGATTAGAAGTAAAATTAGGCATAAAAAGAATAAAGAAAAAAACTTGAGGCAAAAAAATAACATCTTTAGAGATTTAAGTGGGTGTACGAACTATTAAAGCAAATTAGCAAATGTCGTAAACAAGATGAGCGATAAGAGAGGGAAAATTAAATTATTAAAAAGTCATAAAAACTCTTAAATTTTTAAGATTATAAACTCTTAATATTAAAAAAAATGTCTTAAATTCAAAAAAAAAAACAATCTAAGTTTAAAATTAAAAACTTAAATTCACACAAAATTCTAGCAGTAAATACATTTTCGAATAGCAAAACAAAAATTTTGAGCTAGAAAAATTAAATCTAAACAAAAAATACCAGCGATATTTTTTCTAAGCAACCACGCAATAAATGACAGTTTCCTGTGAATTCTAAAATCCTTTAGATAAATAAACTCGCACCATAAAAAACAATAGGAAAAAGGAATCACAGACATAAACCTCAAAACAATAAGACCACAACCGGACAAAAAAAAAAAGTAAAAAGAAACACATACACCAACAATCCTAACACATACTCATGTACGTTTTAATCTGCATATATATATAGAAAACTTCCTAAAAAAATATTCTACAAAATCAACTGACCATTTCATTGGAATTCCTTTTTTTTTAGGAAAAAACAAATAAAAAACAGTTTAAATAAATGTTTCTCTTTTACTTTTAAAAAAAAAAATCTGTTTGGGGAAGTAGATTTTCCATCGAAAATGCTGCCTTTTCTGCTCGTATATAATAAAATTTTTTTGACAATAATGTTTTAACAGTAGTCTAAATTTCGTTTTAATCCTCTGGAAATTTAAATAAATGTTCTATTATCAAGTTTAAGGGGTGTACTACTGCGAAAATAAATACTAAAATCTACTGAGAAATGAATGAGCACTATGGCTAGGTGGACAGCAGTTTTAATAACAAAAAATAAAAAAGTAAAATATAGAGGAAATACTTGTAAGCTAAATTTTTGGTGTATCAGATACTCAAGTAAAGTTTCTAGAATGTTTGAAATATCAACTTCAGCTAAATCTGTAATTTCAAACAGAACTTTTTTTTTTTTTTTTTTGTTAAAAGATTCGAGTTTGTTTTATATTAGATTTCCATGGATTGCAATTTTTGGCAATTTTACTTTTCTCCATAAAATAGTGTTTTACACAGAAATCGATATTAAAAAATAAAATCGCAGTTATTTATAAAGTTAGACATGCGAGAGCGAAAAAAATTAAAAACTAAGAATAATTCGAATATTTTACCCCATCCACCGAGATTTGAAAACATTTTAGAAGCGGGCTTTATTTGGAATTAGAGTTTTTTTATTCCCGCACTTTTTGGATTCCCGGGAAAGCGGGAAATAAAAATCAAATTCCCGGGATCCCGGGATTCCCGCCCAAAATTTATTATTTATTCTTTTACTTATTTCTCCAATGAAACTAATATTTCTTACTGACAATTACGCTTAAAATAATTAAGGCCCGTTTTCACGACTTACCGATAGCTAAAGGAAGGATTTTATCGGCCGTATAACAAGTGTTCCATTATTCCAACTGTACTTTAACATAAAGTGAGCGCTACTCCCTCTTTCCTCCTTCCCATAACCTATTTTCCTAGTTCCAACACAATGCATTGCATTAGTAGGGATCATCCCCTAAGTGCTGGTCCTAACAAAAAAAAAAAAAAAAAAAAAAAAAAAGTAAAAGGAATGTTCATCCTACCTGATAGGTTAAAGTAAAGTTTTTATAAGGAAACACCTTTTTATACCGCCGATAAAATCTTACCTTTAGCTATCGTTAAGTTGTGAAAACGGGGGTAAGTCTAGTATCCATTATGTAACAAAAACGTAAAAAAATTAAATACTAAAATTATTTTAAGATACTTAAGAGGTTATTTTTATGTCAATAGGATCATAAAAATCAATATAGGTATATGCATTGTCAAAATCAGAGATCATTTGCATAATTAGAATGAAAATATTGTTACGAAATTAGATTTGTCTGAGAATTATTTATGGTTTTAGTTATAAGTTATCTGTAAATTATAGTTTTATGTCATATTAGTTACTATTTTTATGAACGCCACTGTAATAAATTTTCTAGCAATTGTAATTGTAGACTTTAGATTTAGATGTTTAACAGTTATTTTAAAATAATTCGAACACAACATTCTAGAAAATACAAGACGGTTCTTGAATCAACAAGGAATAGTTTTGAACTATAAATTCAGGCTAACTCATAAAAGTTTAGTTTAGTTTGATTGGAGACATTAAACGGTTCAGATCGCTACTTACAATTGTGGTTAAAATTTGTAAACATTATAATTAATTTCAATAAAATTTGTTAAGTTGAATTCGTGTGTGTATTTATTTTGAATTGCAATTAAAAGAACTCAAAGGTTTTTTATAAAGGGAAAAAACCTTAACGCGTTTTATAAGTAAAAACGTAACAGTATTAGAGTCTTACATCCAATTTCATCAAGTTCAGCTAAATTTTAGCTGTTACCTTAACTTCCAGCTAACAATATGTTTTCGACAGTTATAACTGGTAGTTAATTGTAAACTTGGTGAAATTGGCCGTTAGTGGAATAAAATTTCTGGAAGGGCGATTAGGAACTGAATGCATAATATTACGAAGTAAGAATTCTGAAATAATTTTACCGTTTAACAAATTCAGCAGGAAGGAGAAATTGTATTTGCTACATTTATTTAAAAACATATTTTTTACAATTTTATAACCCTTAATCAGCAGTAGTGTATGAAGTTATACTAAGTTTGCCATTCCATGTGAATCTTTTTTCTTAATATTCATCTAGGATCCCATAACGTATTTGTATTGTGAGTCCTTCGTTTATTCTAAGCTGATTTCGCCATATGGGTGTCAAATTGTATCAAGATCTTCTAGGCTGTTTGTGGCTTAATTCCAGCAAAATCGCTTCAGTATGAAAAAGAGTTATGCTCCCAAATGTGGAACTACCTCAATAAAAACTCAACAAAAATACATAAATTTGTGTCAAAATGCACCCATTGTCATTAAATTTCAACAAATTCGTTTTATAAGGCACCAAATTTCGTGAATATCGGTCCATAATTTACCTACGGCTCGATGTAAGCATGGCTAAAAGTGGAACGAATAATGCTATTGTGGTGCAATTAAGCATAATATACATTCATAAGACTCAAAACTACTTGAAATGCCGCATAAAAAACATAATCTAGGATAACACTTTACTACGCCCTTAACCGCAAAACCTTATAATATTATTGTAATATTTACACTTCAGTTTGCTAAGACAAGAAATAAAATTTTGGAAGATAGGGTATAATTTATCATAGGCCCTATATAAGGCCCATTCTCAAAAATTAGCTTAATAAGTCTTAAACTGTAGCAAATTTTAATATTGTGGTAAAATTAAGTGGGATTAAACTACTAACACAGTCTAGACACTAGTCCGACATAGATTTACTAAAGTTTGAACAAAGATTTTCTTCAAAATTTCCCGGGAATACCGCATAAATTTGTTATTGGTATTGTAACATTTTTTGAGACTAGAAAATTAATAAGACTAGAAATCACATTGAAATTTTTCGTGAAAATCGGTCCACAATTTTCATTAGAGCCCATATAAAGCTCGCTTCTGAAATATTCTTTGTGTCGGTGGGGGGTATCAGAGATTCGGCACAGCCAAATAGAGCACTCTAACTTGTTTTTAAATTAATTTTTTTTTAATTTGGTAACATTAATGTCAGTCATGTTTATTGAGGCTGCTAATGTTTAATTTTTCAACAAATGATTGCAATAATTTTGACTATCACTAATTGAGAGTTGCAACTACAAAATTGGTGCACTACTCTCATATATGAGGACTATGCTATGCTAAGCTACTCACCAAAGTTCACAAAATTCGGTCGTGTGTTTTACAGTCTTATAAAACAATGACATATCCAACGGGTTAAGGCGTACTTAAGTGTTTTCCGAGAATGGGCTTTATATGATGTCAATGGTCACTTATGGACTGATCTTAAACATTTGAGTGTATAACGCTTTTCCTACTTAACCGATTATGCTGTATTTCAATCCCAGACTGCTAAGGATAACTATAAATAATTTGAAATCAAAATCGTTCTTTTCTGTTAAGTATTTCGGATAAATCAATCAAGAATGGATTAAGGACCAAGAATATGAATATGTGAGATGGTTTGAAGAAACTACCTGTGGGGAAGCTGGAAAAGTCTGGCTCATTATGGATACAGGAAGGTCTCGGCGGTATTTGAAGCTGTCCAGATTTTACCTTAGGAACCTAATTGCATTTGTAACTAGGCAATGGCCCATTGGAAAATACGCCCAAATGCTAAGGCTCCCTAATAATGACTTATGTAAAAGGAGGATGAAGAGTCCACGAAACATCTTCTTCGTTATTGCCCGGCATTCGGAGACCTAAGACTCGAGCTAATTGGCCATAGAACCCTTAGGGGAAAAACTTGTCTCTCTGACACTGATTTAAATATGATCTACTCTTTCATTGAATCAACCGGATGGCTGAGTGAAAAAGTCAGCAGCCGGGTAACAAAGGACCCTTGGGAGACGGTAAAATATGGTAACATAATGGGAACTAATT
Source organism: Pollenia amentaria (assembly GCA_943735925.1). Lineage (NCBI taxonomy): Eukaryota > Metazoa > Arthropoda > Insecta > Diptera > Polleniidae > Pollenia > Pollenia amentaria. Next base: position 174,898,671 of record OX031007.1, on the reverse strand, counting down.
GATGGACTCAATGTGAGATGTGTTTAACCGTTGCTGCCAATGGAAACTTATCTTACCGTGGTAACCCTGTCATAAGTGAAAGAGGAAAGGCAATTGAACACAAAACTAGTCAAACTAGTTTTCTACGGGTAGTGGCTTATTCTATCTGACTCTATTACTTTATATAAAGGGGATCTATCATATTAATATTGTTCACTCGAGATTATATCTGCGAAAAAAAAAATATTAACCGAAATCGCCTATTTCAGTGACCTGTTACAAAGAGTCAAAAATGTGCCAATGAAACCCCACCGAGGGCATCACCATGTTAAAGTGACAAGTTCCGTTCACGTAAAGTCTTAAAACTAGAGCCGGCCCCTTCCACTTTAGAACAGTCACTTTACAACTTTGGTCTTAGTTCCCTTCCCTCTAGGGAAATTACGGACCGATGATCATCACAAAATTTTAAATTGTGATTTCTAGTATATATAGTCTTTGGAGAAATAAAAATCATTAATTTAGTACACACGAAATGGCAAACTTAGTGTTCCTTTATTCATGCCTCGTGGTGGTAAAGGGTAAAAAGGTTGTTAAACATTTTTCGCAAAATTATCTCTATCAGTACCATTGTTCCATCCTCTGCATTTTTTTGTCTTTACTTTTATTTGCACTATAGTATTTTTCCCTGGGAATCCCGTTTCGGAATTTCCCCAGATAATTTATTGTTTTTGATTTCTACGTTCCCGGGAATCTAATACGAGATTTCGGAAAGATTTCTTTAAGTAAGAGGGATAAACAACATTACTTTACTTATTATGTCATCGTCCAGACTTGCAATTTTTAAAAATTCTGCATTGAAATTGCATTAGTATCCAGATTATGATTTTATAGTTTTGAAATTTTTGTATTTTTATCTTATCTTTCCTCTTCTTCGCTTTATGCCTTGCATATAAATACAAATACACCTACAGCCAACTTCAAGTTAAAAACTGTAAGAAAAACAAATCAAAACAGAATTGCAGCGTGCATGAAACTTAGTACCCCTTCCCAATCTTTTCATCCCTCTCAACAATAAACTCAAAAATTGCTGGAACAAAAATTGCAAGTCAGGACGATGACTTTAACCCTCTACTGCATGCATTATGATCCAGCTACAAATTATTTTTTTTATTTTTAAAATATTTTTTTAAATAGCATAATTAAGATATGCCAACAAAATTTTTTCAGAAAAGCAGGTCAGTTGTCTGAAACGAAAAAATTGCCATTTATGGCTTAATATGCACTCCAATCTGTTTCACCCTAAAAATGTATTGCCATATATGGCGCTTCATGCAACAAAGATAATATAATTTTTTTATTAAGTTTTATTAAAAGATTTTGTTTGTTGTGCTTAATTCCCTTTTTTAATAATTGATAAAAATACTGAAATTTATTGTTGGAGAATAAGCTGTTCCTATGCGCATTTCACTGGTTGCTTAGCCCAGATCGTCAGGAAACGTTCTCCTAAATAATTTTAGAAAAGCCAAAGCTATCAGCAAACAAAACTACAGAAGGAATGAGAATTACCTACAATACCCTCAAAAAGTTTTATTTGCAACGATATCAAAGCTTAAACAAAATACCAAACAATAAAACAGTGATGAGTTTTTATCTTTTCTTACATTTCCCACTACAATTAGTTAGAATTCTCCCAACATTAATTGTAGCTGTAAGTGGGTAAAGAAAAAACATATTAAAAACAAAAACAAAGTAATAAATTTCAGTATTTTTAACAATTATTAAAAAAGGGAATTAAGCACAACAAACAAAATCTTTTAATAAATATTTGTATTCCCAAAAACAACTTTGATAATAAAATTTTTGCAAGTGCACGTGCATAAAAAACTGAACGGACAAATTGTTTTTATTTTGTTTTTTTACGAAAACAATAAAAGTACTTTTTTTTCTATTTGCTAGAGTAGTTGGGGTGGAAGCAGGTACCGTAATGTTTATCCGTAAATGCATGAGAAGCCAAATATGGCACGAAAAATTTGGACGAATTTTTCTGTGAATGCATGAGAGACCATATTTGGCTGTTCTAAAAATTGCGTGATTTTACGAGTTCTACATGCACCATTAAAAAATAATTACATAAATACTATTCACAAAGCTATATATTCTACAAAAAAAAAAAATTAGAAAAATATACTAACTTACTTGTAATTTAAAAAATATATGTTTTATTTTATATATTTTCACTACACGAAGTGACCACGCGTACTTATAAACAAGACTGAGGTTTTCTATGCACCTAAGTAAAGAACAGAGAAAACAACATTCGTCTCATAATCAAAAAGGCCAACTTATGTTTTTCAAAAAATTTTATTTTTCGTAACTGTTAATTTTTGTTGATAATGTGCATTTGAAATTAAAAAACCATATATGGCTGCATATGCAGTAGAGGGTTAAAAGTCTAACGGGAGTCAACATCGGAGAAAACTTTGTATATTCTTTTTGAACAATAAACAGATATAGCAATAAAAAAATTTTACAATTTAAATCAAAATTGTTTTGCATTCCCGTCAAACTTTGATATTGGGAAGCAAGACTTTAAATGATGCTAGTAACTGTTTTACTGTAGCAAAATAGAGTACTAAATTATTTCCGGGCTGTTGACTCACTTCTCTTCTTTCCAAAATGTTGATCTTGACACAATAGCGCCCATGAACAGTACGAGCTAAGAGGTCTTAATTTGGAGCAGATATTTGTTTAGTATAAGCAGCATTGAATAATTCAAATTTGCCAATTTGGTAATTTGGTTCATCTGACCCCCTAACAAATGTCCTTCGAATTCAATGTTTTAGTACGATAGAGCTCACACTAAGCCACCTAGATGGCTTAAATTGAGCTAAAATATTCTATATATATATACGACAGATATGCTGTCGGAATAAGATTTTAAGCATATGTGACCTTTTCCGCGAAAAGGGACCTAATGAGTGAAAATGAAGTTTTAAGGTTTAAAATTTTAATGTTTTTCTCATTTTTATCGATTTTCCCAAGTTCGTTTTGGACGTTTTTATGAGGTAAATATATTTTTATCAGATATCTAACTCATTTCATTTTATTCTACACATTTTTAGGTACCAGAATCCACTCTTAAGGCCAAACCCGTTTTTTGCCACACTAGGTCCGTTTTCTCGAAGAAGGTCACATATAGCGCCCATAGTATATGAGCTGGGGAACAGTCGGCTTTTTAAACTATGATGACGTGTATATAAGATTCGCCCTTTTAATTCGTTATATTTCAAGCTGGATCTTCCGGGACCAAAAATAATTCAAAATTATTTCCTGCTTTTTCGACAAGTAGAAATACCGAAAAGCCCTATTCAAACACATCTTCGTCTCCTGCTGCTGCTAAATTTGAATACACTTGTGTCGTTCTCCAGCAGAAATGCTGATGAATGTCATTTTGCTTAAATTATAAGCTATTTGCATTGTTAACGTTTTCTCCTTTCTATTCTACTTTTATTATTTTTAGTTTTTTTTTTTTTATATTTCATACAACAATAATGGTATTTTCCATTTTTGTGCAAATGTTTGTCATTTTGCACAAAATTTAAGTTGGATTATCTTGACTTGCTTTTTTTGTTGCTCTCTAAAATTGTTCATAAAAAGCACAACAGAATACAGTCCAACTAATGTGAGCTAATTTTTCACATTGTCCTAAAGCTCATTAGTAAATGTATGATTACAATTTATATTCCTGTTATCCTTTTGTTATGCATGAATATTTGAGCGACATTTTTATATACATAAATATATATATATATATATATATATTTTTTCGTTATTTAGATAACCGATTAGATTTATTTTGAAGAATAAATAATTTGAAAAGTAACTAAAGTTTTGAATAGAAAGGTTATTTTTGAAATTTTAAATGAGGGTTATTTGTTTAGGATTTACTTAGAGAGTGGAATATATAATAAGGAAGATGATGAAATTATTGAAGGAAAAAAATAAATGTTTTTGAAAATCTTCTTGATTTGCTTTTTTGACAAAGGTCACTTTGAATCTTTTTTATGATTTTGTTTGAATTAAAGTTTTAATAGAATAAAAAGCCATATGATTTTCTTGACTTTATGTCTTAAGGGCTTAAAATACTTAATCATCATTTGAAACACGCTTTCTTGGCTAATAAGGCCACAAAAATATTTTGGTGCACATACGCATACATGTAAGTCTCTAAAATTATACTATGCAAAATACGAATTCTTAATCAAACAAAAACAAAAACAAAAACAAAAAAAAAAAACAAATTATTTTATATGACAAACTTCCGTTTACATTAAACGTATTGAGATGGACGGACGGACGAACAGACAGACAGTTGAACAGAGTCACAACACAAAACTTCAATTCAAATTTACCAACTAAAACGAAAAGACAAAAAAAAAAGAATAGTTATAAAATACAAATATGTTAAATATGATATGTGACATCAGGCTATGAATACTAATACATGATAAAAATGAATATCAAATAAAGAGAACCCTCTACTAAGGACATTAAAAGATTTCCTTACACAAGTTGGTACTCATGTGAGCAAAAAAAAAAAAAAAAATTACTGACTTAACCGCATTAGAACAGACAAAGAATGAATACTCAACAAAAAAAAACTACAACAAGGGTGGTCAATTTCAATTTATTTAGAATTTATAACCACGCAACACTTAAGGCATTTCAATGAGTCCTTTTCAAATGGTAATGCATAGAAAAAACTTGATCAAAACTTAGACAGTGAAATTCTTAATAGAACCTTCAAAACTAGCAGGGGAGGCAGATTGAATATTAAGTAAAAAAAGGACATTATATCATTAAGGCTAATAAAAATAGCAAACACATACAATATATATGAATGGAAATTTTAAATATAGAAAATAAGCAAAAAAAAAAAAAAACTTTCAAAAACAGAAACGGCTTACGACGAACTTAAAAAACTCTACTTTGTACAGGGGAAACTATTTTGTAAAAAGGTAAAAAAAACTTTTTAATCTGGTTACTGAATATTTCAGCATTCACTGATATGAAAGCTGAATTATTCTGTTTTGTTATTTTTTGTGTTAATAAAAATACGTTTATTGCTCTTAAAAGGGATATTTTTTTTAATTTGCCGATTTTTAGTCGATTTTTTTTTAATTGAAGTGCCGATAATGCCGATTTTTTTTTGAAAATATGCCGATTTTAAATCCAAATTTAGATATTTTTAATTAGACTTAAGTTCATTGAATTTAATTTTGGTTTAATTAAAAAAATCTAAATTTGGATTAAAAACCATTACCAGTTCAATAAAATAACCACAATACTAATGATATGCCGATTTTTTTTATCAAAATTATCTGGCACCCCTGCCCAGATTAGTGTTTTTTAGACATTGCTAAATCTTATATCTTACTTTTCGTTACATGAATCTTTTATATGTATTGAAATATAATATACAAATTTCGTATATTTTGTATGTGGTACCCGGGTATCCTGTCACTCTGTTAAAGGAGTTTTATTTTGTCATTCACATATGGGTTAAATATTGGGAGAAATTAATCCCTCCTGATTTAAAGTTCAACATACAGCAGACGTTTCTATGCGACTAAGTATCATACAAATCGATCGATAGAGTAAGTGATGTTAACAAAGCTGTAAATTATCCAACAGAGTTTTTGAACTTTCTGGATTCGCTAGGCATGCCACTATACCTTCTACGACTGAAAGTTGGATCTGGGGTTGTTATACTTCGCAATTTGAAAACACCACGGCTGTGCAATGGTACCCGATTCGTCATTTAAAATTTATGAAAAACGTTATCGAAGCCACAATTTTGAATGGTGAGTTCTGAGACGTTAATGCTTTGCTGTCGCGAGTTTCGATGATTCCCACAGACGTCCCAATTGAATTCAAACGCGTTCAATTTCCTATTAGATTGACATTTGCAATGAATAAGTCACAAGGCCAAATGACGTATGCTTGCGGCCTTGATTTGGGCACACCCTGTTTTTCAGTTATACGTGGCATGTTTTCGCGTCGGCAAGCCATCGAGCTTATACGTGTTGGCTAAAGACGGACTGACATGAATCATCGTAAACGCAAATGCTCCTCATAATGAATATTGTTTATCCTTGTTCGATTTTCATACTTCGGGATAAAAATACATCACTTTTTTATGTTTAACTTTTGAATATGTAACGAACAGAAATAAATGGCTATTGTTTTTTTTTCATCGCCGATCATGGTATAACGCGCTTCATCCTTCTTTCTGATATATATCCCATCCCCACACACTTACAATACATTCGCTATTTTTTAATTTACCCAATAAGCAATTTTGCTGGAATCCAAGTATAAATCAAGTGTAACTCCAGTCCTGTTTTCCATTTTCAAGCCTTGAATTATGCTTGAATTACACTGTAATTCAATAGCATACTCCAGCAAAATGGGTACTGGAAATCCAGTCGAACATAACAATGTAAATACAGTGTAATTCAATCGTTGAATTACAGTAAAATTCCAGCCTCAAACACATAATAATTAAACTTGAATTCAAGTATTTAAATCAAGTATAAATCAGACCTATAAAACCAATATAAATCAAGCCTACAATTCCAATGGAAATCAAATTAAAAAAAATTGAATATTGAAGAAAGAAAAAAAATAATGGTGTATGAAATTATTGATCTTCCTTAATAGTTTGTGGTTTATTCACATTATACTATAAAGCATCTGCATATAAATGTGATATCATTGGGACGCAATTTAAAAGTGATATACGGTGGTACATTTTTTTTAGTGCTAGAGTAATATAATACGGTATCGAAGACAATAACGCAAACGGTACCATTCGAGTTACCTTTAAAATTTTTCCGTAATACCACATAAATATTACATACATTGTTTATACATAGTATGTATGCATGTATATTTGTATTTGTTTTGTTGAAGACCTCGTTACGTTTGATTAAAGTCCAAGGAAATTAATAATTTAATTTTTTTCGAAATTATTAAAATCCTTTTCCTCCCTATCAGCGCACAGAAATAAATTTTTAAAAATATTTTTTCCCAAATATTTTTTTTGATAGCTTAAGCAATACAAAAGTTTAAAAAAAAGAGTTTCAAACTTTTTGTATGAACTGGAATTTGACTTGAAAATTAGGCATAAATTAAAGCTGAATTCCAGCAATATTTAAAGCACTTGAATTTCAAAAATTTTAGTGCTTATTGGGTTAAGCCCAAAATATTCATTAGAAATATGTGATATGACAAAACAACGTTTGCTGGGTTATTTAGTAATATATAACACTTTTAAAAAATGTTTACGAGAAACATAGGTCGTTAAAAAATTCTATCCATCTAATTCTGTTTCTGGCAAGTGGTTAAATTTCGCTCGACGTTTTTCGAGTTGTTTCAAGTTCTCTTCTCAAGTAACAAGTCCACGTATTACGTGGTCTGCCTGGCTGGCACTGAGGATTCCATATCTGGCAATATCATCTACTAGTAGTCTGAGATTATGACCAATCCATGACTATTTGCATATCAATTCTTATCATTTTCGATGGGACGGCAATCTGCCCGCAAGGGATTCATTTGATATCCAATTGGGACAGTGAATACGTAATATTTGTCTCAGACCCCGGTTAATAAACAAGTAAAAAAAGTTTACTTGTGGTTCCAAGTAGTGCATCCGTATAGTAGCACATACTTTATACTGCAGTTGAAAATAATTCATTTACTCTTTTTCGTGATGTTATTGGTGCGCCAAACTTTATGCAAGTTAAAGAATGCAACACGTATTTAATTTTTTCGATCTTTAATATCCTCAACCCTTAAGCGTATACTTGGGACTGGCCAGGCATTTTTTTAATTTTTTTCAGTTTTTTTTTCTTATAATTATTAAATATATTAGAACGAAACTTTATGTATTCCACAATCAAAGTGTTTTTTACAAAAAAATTAGAAAAAAGGGTAAATTTAAGCACCGTAGGCGTGGCAATTGGCTAAATGAAAATTTTGTGCATATTGTATCCACCTGGCCCTGGCCAGGCCCTACCTTATGATATATGTACTGTACACAGCAAAAAATAAAAATTGATTTCGATTAAAAAATTTGTGAAATTAATTAAAAAATTAATAAAATTTGCACCAGTACACAAAATAGTAGCATCAAAAAAACGTTTAATTCACTTGATTTAAAGCTTAATTCACTTGATTACACGTTTATTTCACTCGATTAAATTTTTAATTAAAACTAGTTTTATTTTTGATTAATGCTTTAATTGGTGAACAATTTTGGAGAATTTTTCCTTTGTAGTGAATAAAATCAAAACGCAACGTATAAAAAAGCATACGAAACACATACGAATTCTTTCTTTACTTTTATTTCAAAGAATTAGTCTAGTGGGTAAAGAAATGTTATTGATATAGCCTTAAAACTCCATACTAATAAAAGTAGTCCCAGCCAGAGGAGTTCGTTAGTGTGAGTTTTTGCGATAGCCAAAAATAACTCCATACAAAATACAAGTTGTCCCAACCACGCCCAGGTGGCAGTTTGTGCCACACAAATTAGGTGCCTACCTAGGAGTTAACAGTTTAAGTTCCATCTTAATTTTGTGGGCTATTGGTTCTCCTCGTGCCAAATGTGACAATACTGTTAGTGCTCTCGAAAAGAGATGGGCAGAACCCCTGTGGTCGCAACTGTTGAAATGTTCAGTTTAAAGTTTTACTATATAAGCCTCATTCTTAAATAAACAAATAAAACGCATTCTCAAATTTGAGAAAGTTGCATCTCTAAGAAATGGTTTTCATATAAAAAATGCTTCAGCTTTGCCCTGTTAATTTAAAAAATATTTGCTGGTCTTCAAAAATCTTTATTAAAACGAGGACATGATTCAAAACTAATTTTAAATAAATTTCATCCAAATAAATAAAAACATTCACGAAAGCCAAAGTTAGATAATTTGTTTTTTCTTTTGTTATTTTTGTTGAGTGATTCCGCCATGGAAATTCCAGTCATAATTGTATTAATGGTTTCACTAACACCATTTCATATAATATTCTGTAAATTACTATTGCATATCGAAAGCAGAGATAAATGCCAACGGACACCGCACATGATGCGGATAGTCAAACAAATATGTGAGGTAGTTGGATATGCAGCCATGGACAATCGGCGTTCTCGAAGTTAGAGTCTCAAAAGGTTTCTGAGTTTCACTGTATTTTTCTTAAGTTGTGCGCGTCAATGTTACTCGAAAAGACGTGGCACCATTTAATAGCTAATGCAATTTTAAATGAGACTTGGTGTTTCATCAAGCGGTCGTCTCTATTATTATTACTTATATCAAGCGCCTCGATATATCAATGTGTTATATGGTGCCTAAACTGAACCTAGAATACGGTCCTATGTTCCTTACAGCATCAACAGGAACTAATATATAAACGAAAATAAACTCAGATGTTACAAAGACAACATACAATTTATATTCTTTTAAATCTACAAAAACAACCTAATATTTTATTTATATAAAATTAAAAACGTTAGGGGACATTTATAAAAATTTTGATTTAAGTATAGAAAACATATCATTTAGGTCAGATTAAATAATGACACATAGCTGCCCCTTATTTAAACCATGTCCTTTAAAAACTTTACTGGTATAGGCATGTGAAAATTTAAATAGAAATTTCCAACATAATTTTCGTTACGTTCTTCTTTACATCCCCCCGTTTTATAGGACATGTGTGTGTGGCTGTTGCTATCAAAATTTAATGTCCTTATGCCAATACTCACACACATACGTAAGAAAGCAAACAAACAAAAGCCTGTTTTTTATTGTTAATGCTAAGTTTATAACAGTATGAATGAATAATTGAGAGTGTATGTGTTTGTGTCTAGCCTTGTCCCGGTCAACCAAGTGCGAATAATGTGTCTCCATCAGATAAGTTTGGTGATGAACTATGATGCTTAATACTCAATGTATGTTCTTCTGCCAATGTATTCAATGCTGTTTGTGTCACTGTTTTTTGAATCTCTTTTTTTTTTTTTTTGGTTTGTTGTTATGTGTGTGTGTGTTTTGGATACTTTTACTGAAGAAATGTAAAATAGTCCTTTAGGTATTATATTCTCTTTTCGTATACATCTACACACATTTATATGTTAATGTACATATATAAAAAATATCTCCAATGTCTGTGTTAGGCTTAATAGCTGAGTGTTGACATTATGGCTTCTATGTGTCTTTACTCTACCTTTCCAAAAGAAGTCTTTTAGATAGAATGTTAACTTGTATAAAGCTGTATATTTCAATTTTTTTCTATTTTTCAATTTATGATATTGAGTTATCAGAAGATAGAATTTGTTGTAAATGGGGAAGGGTGGTAGAAGTAATTTTTGCTTATGACAGGTAGAGATTTATATTTCAATGTATTTTGATCTTGTAATGCATTATTTTTCTGCGACGAATTTTTGATACCCTTTACCAGGAATTATCACTTATTCAGAGTATAGAAAGACGCTGCTGTAAAAAAGTTAAAAGATAAAATTTATAATAAGTGTTATGGTCATTAAATTGTTCTTTATGATTTTATTAAATTGATTAAAATTTATAAATATTTTAGTATTTCTATAGAATTCTCTGTATATGAGAACTTTGAACAATTAAAATCTTTCATATCGGATAAATTTAAAATTATGGACTTCTTCTAAAGTTTGATGGCATTAGCCATCTTCGTAACGCTTTTAAACGTCGACCTATGATCCTTACAAAAATTATAATGTCTTATTATAATATCTTATAATAAGACAATATAATTTTTTCGTACAGAAAATCATGAAAGTATCGCCTATCCATTACGTTTTTATATGATGCGATTTCGAGCGATCATAATTTAAGAAGGCTTAATTGTGATTTATTTCCTGTCAATATCATTATTTGTTTCGACTCTACGCTGGTAAAGTATTTTTCAGGAGTTGACTTTATAAATACCGATGTGCCACTATGCCAAATGTTAACTAAATTTTGATTTTATTTTGACTGATGTAACAATATTTTTTTAGTAGGACACATAGGAAATATGATTAATATTGATTGTTGTTTGTATATAATTAAACAAGTATGAAAGTATATTAAGTAAAGCCCGACCAATTGACGCCCTACATCGCAGAATTTACAAGAAAATTCTCGAGAGTGTGACCCATGGCCAATCATGGACACATCAAAACAAAATTATGTTATAGGGCTTAGATGCATATAAGAGTGTTTTGTGTCGAATAGTATCTAAATATCTACATCAATATGAGATTTTTTCGTTTTAAATCCATTTAAGTGAGGGGCTTTATATGGAACCTATGGTCAATTATGGACCTACTAGCACATCGCTTTACCGTTACGGATGGCCGGATATCGTTATATCGACTCAAACGGTGCTTCTAAGTCGCCCAGTTTTTTTTTTTTTTTTTTTTTAAACACATCAACACAAACGCATAATAACCCCTTCAATATGGTGGTGTTGGTATAAAAACATAACAGAAATGTGTAAAAATAATAATTTGAAAAGGTTGTGTTTTGGAAGGGAGCAGGTCCATGCATGGAGCATGGACAGACTGATGGACATGGACTTATTAACTTAGAATAACTTAAGAACGCCGAATATAAATTTATGTACTTATTGCCTTTAGGTGTTAGACACAAAATAAAAAACTTAATATACCCTCATTTGCCAATTGGGGTAGTGAAGTGTATAAAAATAAATTGGTAAATACAAGTTTCTTTGTAGCCAATGACATGGACAAATTTAATATTGATTTGATTTACACAAAATTATTGCTTCACAATAGTAGACCTTAAATAATTGCGGCCATTTGAATAACCAAAGTCTGCATTTACGTTATATGGCAATCGCTTGGTGGCTGTAAAAAATTTGCATACATGTTATGCTACATGGAGACTTATGTCATCCACTGTATTTATTATAATCAATAATTTCTGTAATATTTTTATATTAGGCCTCTAGTTTGTAGTTATGCAGCTTTATTAAACAAATAAAAAAAATAACATTAAATGGGTCTGAATTTAAGAACATCAAAATGTCTTTTATTTTTGCGACCACCTTCCATGGTGTAACAAATATAGTGGGCGATGTAAGTTTCCTTACAAAGCCAGTCCCAGTACTTTCATAAAACTTTAGTCTTTAGTCAAATTTGAAAGCAACAATCTGTAAGTTAAATTAAGTTAAATTTTAGCTTATGGCAACTTTGTAATCTCCATGTTTAATAGAACGCATGGACAAAGTCTTAATTATTTTTTACGATTTTTTAGAAAGCTAAAGCAAAATTAATTTTTGAATATTTTTAAATTTTTTTTTTGTGTTTCCTATTTTTTTTAACTGACAGAAAAAAAAAATTATTTTATACGCATGAGTTTTGAATTTTTTAAATGAAAAACTTAAATTTTATGTTTTCGGTTCTTAATTTCTGATGCCTGGTTTACACAAAATTTTTATTATTCATTGAAGAATTGTAGAAATTAGAGCACTCTCCAAATTTAGCCCTAATGCAGTTTCACGTCGACAAAGAAAACATTATTTTTCCATTGTTTTACGAAATCAATAAAAAAAATATGCATGGGTTATTGATTATAATAGTAAGTAATATAAAAACGGGTTAATGAAATGAATTTTTTGTGGTTTTAATAGCCTAATTTCCGATTTTTCTTAAAAGTAATATTTTCATTAATGCTATGACATATCTCCTAATTTTTTAATTTTTCATTAAATTTTTTAACAATTATTCATAAAATTACATATACGGCTCTAAGCTATCTCGGTGTTACAGTCGTCAGTGTAAATATTTAGAATATTTACAGAAATGTACGCAATGCATATCCTGTTTGAAAGCACTCAAATGATCTTAATTTCCAAAATATAACGCATCTTCTTTTACATAAAAAGAAAGATTTAAATGGCGAGAATCCATGCCATAAATTGCTTTTACTTACAGAATTTGTTTTTTTTATTTTTTTCTTAACAAAAACCTAATAAATGCCAAAAGATTTTTAAATCAATTTAGAAAAGTTTAATTTACAAAAAAAAAAACTTTAATTGAGGGATTAACCCTTGTTTTTTTAGAAAACAAAAAAAAGAAAAAAGAAAAAAAAATTAAAAACAAAACTTTTATAAACTTAAACTTTCAATATTTGTCAAGACTTGTTAAATGTTGTATAAGTTTTTATGTACAGACTGACAAAAACAAATGTTGCATACTCTTTGGGATATTATGCTTTGTTTTCGTTAGACGTAATGACAGGCTACATGGTTGCAATTGTCAAAAGAAATCTTAAAGAGTTTGCTAAAATGTGACTTCTTCTCCCTTTTCTATTACCGATAAATTTTTAGAAATATTTTCGAATTGAACAAAATTTTAAGATTTATTTACAACGTTTATTTTTCCTAGTTCTCTTTAATTTTTTACGTTTGTTTTAAACTTCCTTTTACATTTGCAATCAATACGGGAAATGCTTTACCAAAGTTATAAATAAACATGTTTCAACTGCAAACGAAGACATTTTTCTACTAAAGTTCACATATGTTACAAATTGCTAAATCTTGGAAAAACAAATTTACAATATAAACGAAATTTTTGTGATAAATTACAAATCATTATCGTCAGTTGTTTTTAGTGTTATTTTTTTGAAAGAGATAATGTTAGTTGAATGTATGAGAGGGAAAAAATATAAGTATTTAATATTTTTTTGTATTGAGCTTAAGGCCAGGAACAGAATAAAGTAGTTGTAGTAGTAGCTGAAGCTGACGAATGCTCTGCAGCGCAACGAAGTTCAAACTTTAACTGCAAAGACTACTACAACTACGTATTCTGTTGGCACTACTTTCAAACTGGCCTTAACTTTTCACAGCTACCAGCGCTATTCGTAATGTTGTACTACTATTCTGTTCCCCACATAGATATGAAAATTTTAACTTCTCTTTCTTTCGGAGATATCAATTTTTTAATCACCATCAAATAACTGAGATCATGAACTTGATCGAAAGACACAGTAGGAATTCGATAAATTAACTGTGTATAAAGATAAGAGAAAAAAAACGTGAGTTTAAGTTTTCTAAAGTTCTAATTTCCAAGTTGGGAGGATAGGCAATAGAAAAAAAAGATAAATAAAAGGAATTACGAAATATGTTAGCTAAGATAGAATCGTTGGCTTGACGCGCGGAAAAATCAGGATTACAAGTCAACATTGTCAACTGTTCATTCAAAATGTTCACACCATGAATCAAGCTCCTGAAGATGTTGTATGTTTCTGCTATTTGTGGAATATGATATCTTAAAGCGAAATTAGTAAAAATAATGTACAGAATAGACTGTGTAAAGCTAAGAAATCATTCGGTATGCTCAATATATTCTGAAGATCCTTTTAGCATTACAAGTCGCACGAAAATCAATGACCTTAACCCCAAAGTCAAACATTCTGCTCTACGCTGCGCGACATGGAACCTTTCTGAACGTGAAATCCAACGCTCGCAAGCTTTTGTGAACCGATGTCTCAGACGCATTTTTTGGTAAAATTTCATCTCGAATACCAGCATATGGAATCGTACCCGTAAAACGACGCTAGAAGTGGATATACGCCGCCGCCGGAATTGTAAGTGGCTGGGGCACACCATAGGAAACCCGACGAATGATATTGTGAGACAATCCGTCGAATATAATCCTCAGGGAGCCAACTAAGTTATAAGGCGCTTAACCGAGGAGGAGATCCGTGAATTTAGCATTTCGTGGAGCGAAATAAAGCGATTGAATACTGACAGATATTAATAAAAAGCTTTTGTCGAGGTGCTATATTTCAGGGGGAAATTAAAGGATCAAATATATATGACAAGTTCCTAGTGTTTTTCATACGGTATTTTCCAGGACAAAAATCCCGGGATCACGCACATTTTTCGGGGGGGAAAAATCACGGGAAATTTGTGTGCATATTTCCGGCATTTATTTATTTAATTATGACAACTTTAAGATCCAGATTTATTTTATAAAATAAAAAAAAAAAATTTTGCATTTGCTTATAAAAATTTTATGATATTATATGCAGAGCCGCTGCAAAAAATATTTTTTGGATTAGATTCTGAATATGCAGTAAATACAATTTTTGTAAGAGATAACGACAAAAGTAAAAAATTAACATTTCAGGAAATTTAGATGCAGCAATTATTAAAGAAAATGCTAATTCAATTCAAAGAAAAAAATATTACTAGTATTGTGGTTATTTTGTTGAACTGTTAATGGTTTTTAATCCAAATTTGTGCTGAAAAAGGCCAACAAGAAAAAAGAAAGACAAAAAAACATGAAAAACAAAAAAATGTACTTTGGATTTCAAGAAGAATTCTTGACAAAAGGTACGAAAAACAGAAGTTAGGAAGAACATGTAAATCAATTAAAATAGATAATCATTCATTCAAAAAGCAAATTTCGATCCACCAAGTTGAAATACCATTTGGTTTAAGGATTGATGTTTGACTATTGACGTCGCCCGGCCTCAATAGCCGAGTGAGTAAAACAGCAAACCCCACTGACGAGATTGTGTGGTTACAATCGAAACTAGTATGGGCAACCTGTCCGTGAAAGCCTGGGTTCAAATCTCAGCGCAGTCAAGAATGAAAAATTATCAATAAAAAAAAAATTTTAATTGATTTCATGTTGTTAAATTCCTGTCTTCATAAAAATAATTTAATGAAAATTAAATTCAATGAACTTAAGCCTAATGAAGAAAAAAATATTTTCAAAAAAGAAATCGGAACTTTTTAAAGGAAGTGATGAGAACACTGAAAGTGTCCATAGGTTATATATTGGCAGGACTCTACTTGAATAAAATAAAAAAAAGGCTGCCAAACGATTCTGTAAATGCTCACTCTGTATAATATTTTGTTTAAGCAATTTAGCTATTTTGGTTTTGTGTCAATAAAATTATTTCACTGTCGTTTATTGCATTGATTTAAAGAATTGGTTTTGGTTTTTATTCAAATAAGTTATTGTTTGCACCGTTTTATATTAAGCCTAGTACTCTGTTCGAACTTGCGAAAAATGTTGAGCAACATGGATTATTTCACAAGAAAATTTTCACATGTATCAATATTATCTATCTCGCGATTTTGCAACACCTAACGTTTTTATTAGTTGCAAGTTGTTTTGTGAAGGTAAACAAAAATTATGTCTTATTTTTATAATATCTCAAATCAAAAAAACCAACATATTTAATTTTATCATTAATTTTAGCACTTTTCTACATATTTCTTTCTGAAACGCTTGCTATAAAAACCGCTTTACAAATAAGCAGGTTAGAGTGCTATATTCGGCTGTGCCGAGTCTTTGATACCCTCCACCGACAGGAGTGGGCTCTTTATGATAAAAACATATATATTATTAACTAATCTTCACAAAAACGAACGTCAGCATTGAAATTAGTTGCGGTTTAGACCTGAATTAAATTATTGACCGACAATAAGTAAATTTTATGCGTTTCCTGTTAGAACTTTGAACTGGCTTGAGTAAAATATCATGATTCGTAAAAGTTTTAGCCGATCTAAAATCATTTTTAGGAGCGTAATTTGTATTGGACCTATGGTAAATTATGGAACAAAATTCTGAAGACTGATTTCTGGTATTACAAAAAATAAATTAGAATAAATTTCAATACAGCAGTGTAATTAGTTTAAGCGTTAACAGTAAATTTCACAAATTTGCATAATTTAATTATTTTCCCAAAATGGGCTTTATTTGGTTTTACGCGCAATAAACTATTTTTCGAGAGTAATGTTTATATGGGACCTAGGGTAAATTATGGACCAATCTTCACGAAATTTGGCAATGTGATTTATCGCCCTATAAAACTGTGACGTACCGAATTTCAATTTGATATTATTAATTATTAATGTTTTAGGCGTACTAAACGGTTTTCCGGGAGTTGGCCTTATATGAGGCCTAGTGTAAATTACGGATCGATCTTCAAAAAATTTTAGAGTGCGATTGCTGGTCCTATAAAACTGTGACGTACCAAATTTAAGTATGATAACGGTTTTTTTACGGTGTTAGGCGCACTAAAATGTTTTCCGGGAGTAGGGTTAATGTAAGGCCTATGGTCAATTATAAACCGATCTTCACGAAATGTGAATGATGTATGATTTGCAGTCATATAAAGCAAATTCGTGTAAAATTTTATGTCATTCCGTGCATTATTTTAGTTTTTGTATCAAAATTAACAATTTTTTAAGGTAGTGGTTCCACATTTTGATACATAGCTATGATCCTACTGAACCGATGTTGCTGGATTTCAATCCCAAACTGCTTAGGCTACAATCAAAATTTCATGCGAAGTAATATGAGCTGCACTTGTTTCGCACGGAAAATAAAAATGTTGCTAGAAACATTTCGAATGTTTTTCGTAATATAAATAGAGAACAACTCTATCAACATTTTTTCGTTTCTATTTAACAGAAATTTTTTTATATTGAGTTTGACAACATTTCGCACGAAATCCTGAACAGAGTATCAGACTTTAAGCAGGAATTTGAAAAAAAAATCTCTCTTTCCCGGGAAATAAAAAAGTCGGGAAAAGAAAACCACTGCAATCTATGAAACGATCTCGACAAATGTTGATAAAGTGATTTTGTATTTTTTAAACTGAATAGGGCAACATTTATTAGAATGTCATTATTTGTTAAAGTTTTAAAGGAACTTTTAAAACATTTCCGGCAGCGTCTTTATTGCGACATGTGGTGAATTATAAACCGGTCATGATTAAAAGCAATAGTTAAATTTTCAGTCGTATCGAACAAATTTATGGCACTACAGCCGCCAGCAATTTTATGCTTATTCTCAGTCTCTTATCGCTTTTTATATAATCAAGGTTTTTGGTTGATTTGAAAAACATTTTCCTGGACTGACAATATTTTTTTGGGAAACATTAAAAAATTCGTTAATTTTGGTATTAAATAGATAATACTGTATGCATATAATAGAAATTTAAATTTGTCTCAAAGTTCTTTGCTACTGAATCGATTGTGCTGGATTAAAATACACGAAATAATTGATTCTACATTGACTTTTAAACCATTCACCCCAGGTGGAAAAGGTATATAAATGTTGAAATGTTGTTAATACTTTCTACAATATTGATCCTAGATACTACAAAGTATATATATGTGCTCATATGGAAGAGCAGCTTAAGTCGACATAAGACAAAATGGAGTTATTACAATTAGTGGGATGCGAGTGGGATATGTATAAAAAAAATAATTTCTAACTCAAGACGAGGATCCCACTAAGCGACCAAAACTACCTTAATGGAAAAGACCTAAGCTTTCTTTTGAGCAAAAAAAAAATAAAAAATAAAAAAATATACCCTTTTCAAAAAAAATACAAAAATAGTTTTAAATTTAAGAAAAAAAAAATTTTTTAAACGACTTATGTGATTGAGATTAAATTTTTTAGATTATTCATCTTTTTGTTTTTATTATTATTATTTTATACAAATTTAATTATTATTACAAATAAATAAAAAGGATTAATTTGTCAACATCTCTATAGAAAAAGTGATTTTATTCCTGGGATTAACATATTGTGGGTATTACAGTATCGAGGGAATGAAATGCTAGTTCGGTATGTTATATACCTTCGGAAAGGTTAATTTGTCTAGTTTTTCAGTATAAGTTTTATTTTTAAGATTTTAGAAACACTTACACATAAAAAGGAAAAAATTCATAATAGTGCATATGCTAAAAAATTGAAAAACCCTCGTCTTGAGTTAGAAATTATTTTTTTTTATACATATCCCACTCGCATCGCACTAAGCGACCAAAACTACCTAAAAGGAAAATACATAAGCTTTCTTTTGAGCAAAAAAAAAAAAAAAAAAAATAAATACCGTTTCCAAAAAAAATAAAAAATAAGTTTTAAATTTAAAAAAAAAATTTTTAAAAAATTTAAAAAAATACAAAAAAAAATTTTTTCGATAGCTTGAAGAAATAGCTATCTAATTTGTTTGGGACAAATTTTGCTAACACCAATAGATTATAAGTTCCATGGATGAAAAGAACACCGGTTTGGCCAAAATGTCAAATTTTGACCCTCTCTAACTCAGAAACTTTTTGACCGATCTTGTTGAAAATTTATGTCTAAACTACTATCCAACAAGACTAACCTTGGTGCAAATTTCATCCAAATCGGAAGACATCGATTTCAAAAGTTGGGTCACTTGACATGAAATCCCACATATATATTTGTTGATTTAACTTTCTATTATCGCACCATGGTGAAGGGTATATAGGATTCGGCATAGCCAAATGTAGACCTCCCACTTGTTTTTCTATTGAGTTATTTAGAAGAGATGGGAGCTTTAAGCATGCAGTCCTTTATTACAGACATTACAAAATTTTTCAATTCAGAATTAGAAGCCGTTCAAACGGTTTTTGACGAATATTCGAATATGAGCCCAAGTACTCTAAATATTCAGACGAATTTTCTGAATTAAATGATAATATATAATTAAAAGGGTTAAAAAATTCTATCAATAATATAGGAAATAATTAAAACATAAGAAGTATTAACAATATCAAAGACGATTTAAATTATTTCGAAAAATCAAAGAAATTAATAAATAAATTTACTGCCTGTTTTTAGACGATGAGCGCAAAATTCTTTCGTTTTACTTTATGAGCATTAAAAAGAAACTTAAACTAATATCGTTACCTAAAACGCCAATGGCCCTTTAGCTTTTAGAAAATTTTACAGGAGAAGCAAACAACTATTTAAAATTATAAATTGCTTTTAACTGTTTCTAAGTTATTTTTCTTTAATAAAACCATTGTTTGACCGTAAGACCTACACACAGAAAAAAATCAATTTAAAATCGTTGAAAACAAGGTGGATTTAAAATTTTTCGGTAGTGATTTTGTTTAGTTACTTGATGTTAATTTAGCATTCCAGTAAAGCTATTGCAAAATTACATTGTTGTTAAAATAACTGTACGAATCACGATGAATGAAAGTTATTTCAAGTTTAAACAACGCGAATTTCATGTAGAATCAATTCGATTTGAGTGTGAAATAACAGTAAAAAGAAGCTTCAGAGACAACATATCGCACTTAATCAAAAAGAGGGCATTAACTCAAAGTTTTCAGTAGAAGCAAAACCATTTTTAATTTTACATTAAAGGCATATGAAAAATAATTTTTGAAACAACCGTTTCATTACTAAAAAGTCAAAATAACACGCTATTTTTACATGAATATTACGCCGGCATGAAAAAACCCCTAAAGAGTTAACTCCCAAAAAACAAAATGAAATAATCGCCCAAAGCGTGGGGCCTTATTTCAAATGAATTAAAATCTCAGTTTTGGAAATGAAATAAACCCTAAATGAAATAAAATAACACCCCAAACAAAAATGAATTAATACCCTAATTTTTGGGGTTTCGCTTCATATGCAATAAGACCCCAATTTTTGAAATGAAATAAGACCCGATGTGTAATAAAATTAGTTGTATAGGTTTGCTTTTAGGAATCACGCGATATATAGCATGGTTGCGACTTCGGCCGGGCGCAAGGATTTTCTCCTCTATGGTATATCAAACATCGGCGTCGTTAATTGAAGCTCCTAAAATCGACCTTATCCCCGACCGATGGCCGGCAACGCAGAGAAGCTTTAGTAAGCGTCGCCGGTATTTGTTATACCATAGAGAAAAAAACCCTTGCGCCCGGCCGGAGACCGGCTATGCATAGAAACTTTAGTTAGCGAGGCCAGAGGTGAACATCTTTACTTCCAGAAACGTTTTCGGTATAAATTTAAAAATGAAATAATCCCCCAAAAAATATATTGGGGCTTTATTTCATAATGATTTTTGGTGGGTAATTTCATATGGAATAATCCCCCAATTAAAAAAAAATTATTAATACCCCAATCAAAATTAAATAACCCCACAAAAATAGTTGTTGTTGCTTTCTGTACAACGTTTTGGCTGGTTATTTCATTTTTTTTGGGAGCTAATTCTTGGGAGGTTATTTCATGTCGCCGATTTTTCCCAAAAATAAAAAAAATTCAAATTTGTTGATCTACTGTGATATATATGTATTTTTATTTATTTTCCTGTTTTGTTTTTTGTATTCGCCCTTGTTATAAAAGCATTCACAATTAAAAGACACCAGCAGAATGGCCCGATATGGCTTTCGTTTTCTTCTTCTTTGAAAAATTGATGTATTAAACTAAATCATTTCAGCAAAACGAATATGGGAATTTTTTTCTTTTTCAATATTATTTTTAACACAAAACAGGGATTCAATATTATTCAGTGTTATTTTAACATTTTTTAATTAAAATTAATATGAAAAAATTATCATTTTAACCCATGAAGGCCCTGCGTTGCGTTTTCGCAACGTGCACTAATAACCTCCCCTCAGACATTTTGTAATAACATGATATTGTAACAAAGCACAGTGAAATAAATTTAACGACCGGTTTTTCGATCATGGCTTGGGCCTTAATGGGTCAAATAAAGTCCATACTGTTGCAGAAATTTACTATTATTTTAAAGTAACACTGCGCCATATTAATTTAAATTGGTATTGTTTTCTGTGTGTACCAGTTGAGAATGTTGGCTTTTAGCTTTTATCATAAAATCGCCTTTGTAGATATGACCGTTTGTTTTTTGTGAATAAAATCGCTAATTTTGCTCGCAAGATTCCAAAATTGTTTGTGGACATTTGTATTATTGCATTACATCAGAATCAGTGAAAAAGTCGATTTTTAATTTTTAGCTTAGTAACGGTCGTTTGCGTTTTTTGTATCGATATGTCGTTTTTTATTTTTTTTCAGAGTTATTTGAAAGAAATTTTGTTTCTTAATCGTTCGAATATTCGAATAAAAGAATAAAATTTTATGGCGGTTTGAACAAGAAAAAAATTATGAAATTTTATTCGAACGGTTATAAACCCCGAATAATTGATAACACTACTGAATCTACTATTGGATCCAAAATATTTATACCATATAGGGCCTCAGAAAATAATTTCTTGTCATTGTACACGGAATTAATAACTTGACATGCTCTCTCTCTCTCTCTCTCACACAACTCGCCGTAAAAAAATCTTTAAATAATTCAGTATTTCTTGAAATTATAAAAAAAAATTTGTCTATTTATTCTTTAATACCATCTATTTCTTCAGAATTTTGCCTTTGATCAGTAAATATTTTTTGTATAAATTGCATTAAAATGAAATTTCTTTACTTCCATACATTACACTAGAAAAAATTATGCTTAAAAATGTTATTTTTTGTTATGTAAATTTATAACGAAACCCACATAAATAAACTGTTTGTAAAAAAAATTATTGAAAAAAAATACATTATATTATTCTTTGAGTGTAGCTTGTTTATTTCCTTTCTTTTTTTTAGCAATACTTTCTTTTTGCTTTGGCTTATGGTCAGTTTTATTCAGATATGCTGTAACATGGATTTTTTCCCTCTATACAATTCGTATGAATGGAACTATTTACGGTGGTTTTTGTATAAAACGTGAGTTTTTTTTATTTGTATATAATTTAATTTGTGGTTTATTAATATAATTAAGTGAATGTAGTTGAATTATTTTTGTATTTATAACTTTCTACAGTACAAGTATTTTACATGCATCAAAAAAATAAAATAAATAATCGTACCCACAAGAAACTTCTATATATGTTGGCTTATAAAAGTTTTAATATTATGCAAAATCTAAAAGGTTGTTTTATAGTTGTGTGGCTAATGAAAATGAATTTTTATTAAAAGTATTAATACTTTAAATGAATATTATCCAAATGTTCAGTATATAATTTCAATGAAGTTTAAGGGATTAAAAAGAATTTAATTAATTTCGCATCCTCCCGAGGCGTTCAAGTACACAACAGCAATTAAGTAGGAAATTAAGTACTTAAAAAAATATAACAAATGAAGCGATATGAACAATTTTTACGATGTGTAGTACTTCTGAAATCTTATGATTTTAGCTACTAAGAAAATATTCTGCTATAGCAATATTCCTGCCCTCTTATCCGAAGTGTATCCAATAATTTTTAGTTTCGAAAAATTTAGTGGATAAAATTAATGTCTTATTTATTTTAAGGAGAACCTTAGGCCCATGAGACATCATTTTCGACGCTTACGAAATAAAAAATAAACAAAATACGGGGTTTTTGGGTGAAATCCGAAATTTTTAAAAACATGAAATTTGAATGTATTTTTCAAAAGTTTTTAGAAATAATTGTGGTTATTAAGGGTGGGTTTTTAACATGGATATCACAGACTTAGTCATCTTTAATCTGTACTTGTAGTTTTTAAGATGAGGATTAATTACTTTTATTTGCCAGTTTAAGCGGAAAATGTTGGTGGTTTTAGCTTAATCAACAAATGTCAACACATACACATATTTGTATGTATAAAAAAGCAGCTGCTCAAATATAAACGCAGAAAAAAAATATACATATATACATGAAAAGATTTTTCTAGAAAATACAAAAATGGTTCATTCTAGTGAATATGAAGACTAGTGATTATTCTTCCGTATAAAATGCAAAGGGAACTGGTAAAAAGTTCACATTTTAAAATATGTTTGTTGCCATTTTTGTTATTAAGTATGACAATTCTGCGAGTTTTAAGCTTCTACCTAAAAACGACAAACACAATAAGCGCACAATTAAATTTATTCTCAGATTAATTAATTATAGTTTGCTGCGAAGATTAAACTCGATGTTAAAAACCCACTCTAAGTGGAATAGATTTGAAAAATAGCTCGTTGTTGGCGCATCACGGTAAAGCCAATATTATCGATATGATCTATTTGCATAATATCAAATTGTTGTGTTCTGCATTTTGATTTTAGCAATTTTGTAGAAAATGTTACGGAAACAGCTTTTGTGCAATTACTCCAATTTTCAACGGTAATTTTTCTAATAAGTCGAACAAAAAACTTCTAAGAAGTGGGAGGGCAGAAATGAAATGATTCACAATTATTTAGAATTTATTCCTTATTCATGCTTGGAAATATTTTTCTTTATGTGGGTGGATTTTGTGCTTTGTGTGTTCTCAATACAAATAAAGCAGTTCATTCATTGCCTTATGTCGATAGTGCTGTTAAAAAGCTAACGGTTCTTTTGAATAAAATAAATAAATGACAAACAGATGGCGCTGCTTACAAAAATAGTTTTGTTACACAAAAGATAAGGCAGTTGTAAATCTTGTTACATTTCCATGAGAGGGTGGGTTTTAAATTCAACTGTGAACGTTACGAATATTTTTTATTGAGAAGAGAAGATGAACTTGTATTGTAGGAATGTGGATTTTATTTTTTAAAAAGAAAGATAAGCCTAAAAAAATCAGAAGACTATATAAGGTCGTGCCAATTCTATTATTATTTTAAATATTAGCTTAATATATTATGTAACTATTCTCTATTTTATTTCATTTGTTATTTATAAATTTTGCATATAGAGCAATTCCATATGAAAGCGATCACCTTTTGGACGACCCCTCTCCGATTTTAAAATAAATAGTCTCAATCGATTGCCCAGCAAAAAATAATGTACCTACATATTTTTTTTTTTTTTTATAGTGACTGGTTTAGTGGTGGTGTACACCACTGTCATGTGAAAAATTGAAGAATTCTTCATAAGGGACCTCATTGAAATTTGTTTTAAAAAAAAACTACTAAAGCGATCGCAACGAGTGATAGCTCGTTGGAAAGGTATTGAATCAGGCTTTAATAAAAATAAAATTTTCCTAATTTTTCTTAGAAATTTACCTTTAAATTTTCCCAAGAAAATTTAATTTTCCGATTTTCCACAGAAGCTCTTAAATTTTCCGGCTAATTTTTTTTTTTTGGATTCCTCATAATTTTTGCTTTAAGAATCAGCAATAAAAAAATGGGCCCCGACTCCTTGTTTGGACAGGAGAAGAGCATTTAAGAGACCACCTTGTTAAAAATACATATTAAAAATTACACTGTGCACGAAATTGACACTTTTTTTTCGTGACAAGCTGGGCACCTGGCGTTTTAACATAATTCGGGTACGCTGAATCCAGTGGTGCCCTCGGTTTTTTAAGATTGGCTCTGGTTTTCGAGATATACCGTTATTTCTAAAATGGAGGAGGTTGCACAACATATGTTCGCGTAACTCAAAAACGCTTTAGCTTATTGAAAAAACTTAAAAAACCGAAATTCCGCAATAAAATTTTCTTTGAGAAAAGTAAAACTTCGTTCTAATATCCGCATTTGTTTTAGAAACATAATTTTTGCAGGCATATAAAAAACGAAGCTGCAAACAAAACAAGCCATAAGCGATTAAAATCTGTTAGCAACTTTTGACTTTATTCACAAAAGTCGACAAATTTTGATTAATTTAAGATTCTTAAATTAATAATTAAATTAAGCTTGTCACGAAAAAAAAGTGTCAATTTCGTGCACAGTGTAATTTTTAATATGTATTTTTAACAAGGTGGTCTCTTAAATGCTCTTCTCCTGTCCAAACAAGGAGTCGGGGCCCATTTTTTTATTGCTGATTCTTAAAGCAAAAATTATGAGGAATCCAAAAAAAAAAAAATTAGCCGGAAAATTTAAGAGCTTCTGTGGAAAATCGGAAAATTAAATTTTCTTGGGAAAATTTAAAGGTAAATTTCTAAGAAAAATTAGGAAAATTTTATTTTTATTAAAGCCTGATTCAATACCTTTCCAACGAGCTATCACTCGTTGCGATCGCTTTAGTAGTTTTTTTTTAAAACAAATTTCAATGAGGTCCCTTATGAAGAATTCTTCAATTTTTCACATGACAGTGGTGTACACCACCACTAAACCAGTCACTATAAAAAAAAAAAAAATATGTAGGTACATTATTTTTTGCTGGGCAATCGATTGAGACTATTTATTTTAAAATCGGAGAGGGGTCGTCCAAAAATTTGCCAATTTTGATCGTTTTCATATGGAATTGCTCTATAATAGAAAGTGTTTTTGGAAAATTATATTGCTTTTGTGGTCGTTTAAGCAAAATGGTTTTTCCGGTGGGGCATTTGCGTGGAGGTTAAGTATTCATGCAAAATTATGTTACATTAGTTCATCCCGTATTGTCCCGAATGTTTAATATTTTATATAGGTTCAAGATTAATTAATAGGAAGATTTGGCTTAATTTCAATACCAAACGAATAGATAATATAAATTAGATTTTTTATGTTTTAAAAAAACTTTTAGGATAGTAACCGTAGAATGCATAACAAACCATTTCACGCAACACATGCCCAGTGTACCCCACTAAGATTTAAGCCTGGTACTCTGTTCAGTTTTCGTGCGAAATTTTCAAATTACATATAAAACCATTTATGTGAAATACAAATGAAAAAATTTTGATAAGAGTTTTTTTTTAAGTTTATTTATACAGAACATTAATCCTTAAAATTTAAATAAAGCTATCGCAATTATATCTTAATATACACTGTCGCATAGTCGAGCTCTCTAGTATATTAACTGTCACATTATTTGTATTTTTTTCATTAAATTTTATTATTTATTAATACAATATTACCATCTACATATACATATCTAATTCAGTGTTAAGAAAAACTAGCAAAACTTTACTTCAATATTACAAAAATAAAAAAATTCAAAATGTAGTTAAGTGGTTAAAAGGGAAGTTTAACTTACGTAGTAGGCCACCAAATTTTTTGATGTTTACGTTTGGAAACATATTTTTAAGTTTTGCATATACCGTTGTGTCGAATCTTGTATTGTTACTTGTTAATTGATGGCTTAGAATTGCTTTAACGTTAGCCCTTCGTGCGAAATGTTGTCAAACTCAATATAAAAAAAATTTCTGTGAAATACAAACGAAAAAATGTTGATAGAGTTGTACTCAATTTATATTAGCAAAAACATTCGAAATGTTTCTAGCAACATTTTCATTTTCTTTGCGAAACAAGTACAAGTCATATTATTTCGCATGGCATTTTAAGGAACAGCTTATAATTTGCTGTAATATATTTATTTTGTATTTGTAAAGCGGTTTTTATAAGAAGCGTTTTACAAAAAAAAATGAAGAAAGGGGCTAAAATTAAAAGTAAAATAATATTTTTTTGATTTTTGGTTTGGGAAATTAAAAAAAAATAATATTGTTTAACTTTTTTTAATGCCAAATAAAAAAAATATCATCGCAAAACACTGTTTTATACTTGCAACTAATAAAAACGTCGAGTTTTGAAAAATCGAGATAGAGATAATATTGATACATGTCAAAATGTTCGTGTGGAATAATCAATGTTGCTGAACATTTTTCGCAAGTTTGAACCGAGTACTAGGCTTTACAAAAAATTTTTAATTTTAAAAACATTCAATAATATAAATTAAAAACTTTACACAAAAACTTTAAAACAAATTCATATACATATGTATTTAATTTAAAAAAATTCTTGAACAACCTTATTCTCTAATTCTGTCACATAGAATTTTTTTTTTTTTTTTTTTTTGAAAGATTTTATCTTTAGAACCTTATAGTTGTAGAATCACTGATCTGAATTGTAATAAAATAAAGCAACTCAGCAAAAAATTTAAAGGTTTCCTGATAAAGGAAAAGTATATGAGGGCTGATATATCCGCTGGCTGTTACAAAATTCTTAGAAGCGAAAAGCATTAGGGTGAATTTTTAATTAAAGTAAATACAAATGATTTATTAACTTTATTAACATTATCTCTTAAAAGTAATCAATTTAAATGATTATTAAAAAAAAAAAAAAAATTCACGAACAAAGTTGAAAGTGCTTTTGTTAATCCCTTACATGGAAGCAGGTTATGCTGTAATGATTTTAAAATGTGTGTACAATTATTCCCTAATTTTTACTGAGTTCAAGAGATGCATCAAATTGTTTTCTAGCAGAGAACAAAAACAAAGTGCTGCCAAGTTGGAATTAGCCATATAGAAATCAAGCCTTTTGTGAGGGGGATTGTGCTTCTCTTCTTTACAAAACTGCTTACTAGTAAGGTTAATTTTTTACTGGGAAGAGGACTTTAGTTTAATATATCTCAAGTTTTAATACCTTATTAGCATTTGTTTTGCAGCTACAAGCATTAAATGTCGCTGGTTGACACACGGGCACTCGGTTTTGTATTCTAGAGTTAAAAACTATGCATATGGGCTCTAATTTAAATGAAAAAATTCGATGAACATTTTTTTTGGTATTGAAAATATTTCTAGTTTATCCCATAATTAATCTAGACTTCTTAAATATAAGACTACAAATTTTCTTGATAATCATATCATATATGTTGAAGATACTTTATAATTTAGTTTTAGTAAAGGGGGCTGTACACGGTAAAAATGCCTATCATGCAGGAGAATTCACTCTTATTGTGCTGGACGTAATATTCGCCGCCATATCTAATTTTGTTGATTTTCCATCCAGCATCGTCGGTGTTATACAAACACACTTTCACTTATACTTATTAAAACGCTTGATGTGGAGTTTTGACAGTGTACATTCCCCTTAAGTCTCAATTAAACAAGTACTGATTTAAATCAGGGACCGAAAATAACAGTTATTTTGAAATTTTAAAACAAAAAAAGCATATAGAAGTAACTGCTGGCAATCTGATTCAAGTATACCATATTGATCCTTATGAACTTTTCAATGATAAAATATTATGATTTTTAAAGTTTTGATTTTTATTTTTTCGATCAAAAATTAGTTATTTTTTATTTTTATTTTTTTGGACAAAAGTAACAGTTATATTTTGATTTTGATTTTTTTGAACAAAAATAACAGTTATTTTTTGATTTTTATTTTTTCGATCAAAAATAACAGTTACCTTATGATTTTTATTTTTTTGAACAAAAATAACAATTATTTTTTGATTTTTATATTTTCGAGCAAAAATAAAAATTTTTCTTTCAAGAAATGAACGTGTTATAATAATTGAGTTGTCTTTAAATATTTATTTAAATGTGTGATTATCATTGGGATATCTTATGCGCATTAAAATAAATATTTAAAGTCAACAAAATAATTATAGCACGTACATTTCTTTAAAGAATAATTTTTATTTTTGCTCGAAAAAATAAAAATCATAAAATAACTGTTATTTTTGATCGAAAAAATAAAAATCAAACAATAACTGTTATTATTGTTCAAAAAAATAAAAATCATAAAATAACTGTTATTTTTTATCGAAAAAATAAAAATCAAAAAATAACTGTTATTTTTGTTCAAAAAAATAAAAATAAAAAAATAACTGTTACTTTTGTCCAAAAAAAAAAAAAAACAACAATTAACTGTTATCATCAGACTTTTATGAAAAAAGGAATAACTGTTACGGTCCCTGATTTAAATACTATGAAAATTATTAGTTTTTGGCTTAATTAACTACAAATTAAACTTGTCTGGAAAAAAGTTATTAATAAAGACTGCTTAGTCACAATGTTAAAGTGCATTTTTCTGCACTTCAGTAACAACAACTAAAAGCTTTAATTTGTATTTTTAGTATTTTGTATGAAGTATAAAAACAAAAGTGCCTCTTTAGAAAACCGGCAATCGTAAACTAAAAGTGAACAAAAAATGATTTAAAGATAAATTAAAAAAGTGTAAGAGAAGAATTATAAAAAAAATATTACAAGTGTTAACGTACAAAACAAAAATGAAAAGGTGTTAATCTCAAATAAACAAACAAATATTTAAAATATCAAATAAACAAAAATAAGTGTAGACAATAAATAATAAATTTATTATTTCCAGTTTAATATGCATTTTGGTGGTCTGTTGTTTGATACGCTTAAATCAATCTCAGGTTTTAGAAGCGGGTGCATGTAATAAACATATACCAACTGTGGAAAATTTTAAACCTTTAAAGGTAAATAAAATTTTTAAGTATAAGAAAATGAAAAGAAAGATAAGAAAGTGAAAAAAACGATAATTATAAATGTGCTTCATTCTCATTTTAGTACCTGGGTCGTTGGTATGAAAATCAAAAATATCCCTTCATTTTTGAATTGGGCGGAAAATGTATTTACGCCGAATATGATTTATTGCTAAATGGTGATCTAAGTGTATACAATTTTAATATAAATCAACTGTGAGATTGACTTTTTATAAAATAAAAAAATTCAGTACTAAATTTTATTTTTAATTGAAATTTTAGTACCGGAAAATCCAATGATATTAAGGGCTCGGCTAAAATAGTGGATAGTGCTAAATTTAAAGTTAGATTTAGCAACATGCCAGGTGAGTTGTTCTACTGTTTTAAATTTTTTGTTAACGTTTAAAGTTAAACAGTTAATAGGGTAACACAGGTACTGACTTACACTTAAATTGTTTTATTTTTAAGTAAGAGTTTCATAAGGTTCCGAATGTTTGATTCTCAAATAAACACATCCAAATGAAAACAAATTACCAAAAAAGAAGTGAGGTATAGGCAGAATAATTTTTTTTTTATTTACTTATTTAATTGAGTCAATGGATACAATCCATACAGACTAAATATTAAATTTAACAATTTTTCTTAATATAACTGCAGTTACATGTTTAAACTTAAAATAATATTGCGTTTAATAACATCAACATTTAAAGAAAAATCTATAAAGTTAAGCATTTCATTAAAACAACAACATAATTTCCTAAACGGATCTGCTATCTCGTAGTTTGTTCGAAAAGTTTTAACATATAGTGGGTGATTGAAGCGTAATGTGCGTTGAGGAACATTCAATGAAAATCTGATAAAACATTTCCGTTTAAAAGATTTACCAGAAATGAGACGTTAAGCATAATTCTTCGGCTTTTTAATGTTGGCAGTCGTATCAAAGCAAGTCGTGATGAATAAGATAGAAGCGCAGAATATCCTCGATAAACATCTCTTAAACAAAAGAGTAAAAACTTTTTCTGAACAGATTCGATCAAATTAATATGAACGTTATAGTAGGGGTCCCATACAATTAAGCCATACTCTACAAGTCACGTGAATAATCTTTTGGTGATAAAAGGGTCCTTAAATTATTTTGCCCATCATTTGATGAAAGCCAATTTTCCTCGAGCTTTATAAACAGCCATCGGGATATGTTGTACAAAGCTTAATTTTCCATCCAACAAAACACCAAGATCCATAATAACGCTTACTAACTCCAGTTTATGACCACTGATATAATAGTGACGAAGAGCATCACACCTTCTCGAAGAAGTCATGTGCTTGCATTTTTTCAGGTTAAGTTCCATTAAATTAATGTTACACCAATTATATAAATTATCCAAGTCCTTTTGGAGATAACTATGATCTGGTGAATGTTTAAGGCTTAAAAATATTGTAACATCGTCTGTGAACATCAGTATATTAGAAAAATTTATTGCTTCAGGCAAATCGTTGATGAAAAGTAGAAATAAAATTGGGCCCAGGTGACTTCCCTGCGGAACACCGGATTTTACCAAAATATTTCTTGAATTTGCAGAATTAAATTTAACGGCCTGTGTTCTGCATAACAGATATGACTTTAACCCGCTTAAATTAGTATTATCGAAACCCATTTTATCCAATTTTTAAACAGAAGTTTGTGATTAATTTATCAAAGCCTTTACTGAAGTCAGTATAAATGACAATCTTTTGTTGACCAATCGTAAATCCTTCATTAGCCAAAGTAGTTAATTGTACAATGTTAGTCATAGCTGAAGATCCTTTACGAAATTTGTGTTGACATGGCGTAAGTAAGGGAGATACTTGATGAAGGAGAGAGTCAGTAAAACATTTTTCCAAATAATTTTGAAATAGCGTTTAATTTAGCTATGCCTCTATAATTTATTATATTTGACTTATTGCCAGATTTGAATAAAGGAATGAGAAACGATTCCTTCCAAATTTTAGGGAAGTAACCATATTTTAACGAAGTATTAAATAATTGATAAAGGTGTTGCAATAGCTGGTGCACAATTTTTCAAAAGACAACTTGGTATGCCATCTGGACCACACGACAGTGAGGATTGAAGTTTCTTAAACATTTTATTATGTGCGTAGTATCAAGTAATGGGAATGATATTGTTTGAATGGAGTGAACATTAAATGGATAGGTTTCATCATCATCGTATTCGGCGTCAGAGTCAGAGTAGAGGCCAAAAATTCCGCAAATAAATTGCTAATTTCTGACTCATTGCTTGACTCTGTACTTAAATATTTCATAACTGTTGGGGTGCCATAATTCTTTCTTTTTGAGTTAACAAACGTTAAGAACGACCTCGGATTTTGATTAAAACTATGTTTCATTTTGTTTAAGTAGTTTTTGTACAGTTGAGCATTAAGCAAATTGTATTCAGCACGAAGAACAGAGTATTTTCCATATTCCGGTGCGTGGTCATATTTCTTTATTTTTTATACCTGGAAAATTCAAATTAACGAAAATTAAACTCAAGCAGTATTCTTTAGTCGTAGAAGAAATTCTTATTTTTATCCCATAATCCAAGTGCTGTGCAGGATTTACTTTGATAGAAAATTAATTTCTGACCGGCATATTCAAAAGCAAATAGAGAAATTTAACTTGCCAAAAATATGTTATATGCGCTAATAGGGCGAAAATCTTTTTTTAAGTCGCGAGAATAAAATAATTTTAGCTAAGGTAGTTTTCCAATCCATTATTATGCATGTGTTGTTTGGGGGCATGTGAAAAATCCCAATTTAAAAAATTGCAAATTTGTTAAAACAAATTACTTAAAACGATGTTAAATTTACCCTGGCATTTCTCCACTAACGATCTTCATAACGAAAACAATATATTTACATTTAATTCGCGATATAATAGGCATCATGCCAGAAGGCTTTAGAATATTATGTGGGCAATATAATAACCCACTAATTTATATTTGATTAATTTTGGTTACTTGATTTAGTAAGCAGTATATATGCATATTTTATAAAATATTATCATGTATTTAAAGAATAATTTATATTAGAGAGTAGTCATACTAATAATAAAATATCTCAGAAGTTTTTGTTATTAATTCTCCTTTGAAAAATTATTTCTGAAATTAAAATCTAAATTTTAAATTAAATATGTTTATTAAATTTAATTTTCATTAAATTATTTTTATGAAGAAAGGAATTTTTACAACATGGAAGATTAATTAAAATTGTTATTGATAATTTTCATTCTTGACTGACCTGGGATTCGAAGCCAGGCTGGCTGGCGTGTGATTCGAACCCAGGCGGCTGGTTACCCTGACATGTTTCGACCTCAACCACTAGGTCTTCTCAAAGGGATTTGCCGTCTTACACTCGCAGCCATCGAAGACTGCTGACGTCAGTAGTCAAACATCAATCCTTAAACCAAATTGTATTTTAACCTTTGGTAGATAAACAAAATGATAAACAAAAAATGTACTTTGGACTTCAAGAAGAATTCTTGACAAAAGTACGGAAAAAACAGAAGTAAAGGAAAAACATGTGAGATCAATTGAAAATGGATAATCATTCAATAAGCAAATTTCGATCTACCAAAGGTTAAAATACAATTTGGTTTAAGGATTGATGTTTGACTACTGACGTCAGCAGTCTTCGATGGCTGCGAGTGTAAGACGGCAAATCCCTTTGAGAAGACCTAGTGGTTGAGGTCGAAACATGTCAGGGTAACCAGCCGCCTGGGTTCGAATCACACGCCAGCCAGCCTGGCTTCGAATCCCAGGTCAGTCAAGAATGAAAATTATCAATAACAATTTTAATTAATCTTCCATGTTGTAAAAATTCCTTTCTTCATAAAAATAATTTAATGAAAATTAAATTTAATGAACTTAAGCCTAATTAAATAGTAAAAATTTGGATTAAAAACCATGAATAGTTCAACAAAATAACCACAATACTAATTATTGTTAAAGCTAAGGCACAAGCTCTATGTGTTCATTTGTCCTTCAAGTTGTGCTGAAAAATGTCAACAAGAAAAAAGAAAGACAAAAAACATGATAAACAAAAAATGTACTTTGGACTTCAAGAAGAATTCTTGACAAAAGTACGGAAAAAACAGAAGTAAAGGAAAAACATGTGAGATCAATTGAAAATGGATAATCATTCAATAAGCAAATTTCGATCTACCAAAGGTTAAAATACAATTTGGTTTAAGGATTGATGTTTGACTACTGACGTCAGCAGTCTTCGATGGCTGCGAGTGTAAGACGGCAAATCCCTTTGAGAAGACCTAGTGGTTGAGGTCGAAACATGTCAGGGTAACCAGCCGCCTGGGTTCGAATCACACGCCAGCCAGCCTGGCTTCGAATCCCAGGTCAGTCAAGAATGAAAATTATCAATAACAATTTTAATTAATCTTCCATGTTGTAAAAATTCCTTTCTTCATAAAAATAATTTAATGAAAATTAAATTTAATGAACTTAAGCCTAATTAAATAGTAAAAATTTGGATTAAAAACCATGAATAGTTCAACAAAATAACCACAATACTAATTATTAAATATGTTTCTATTTTTTAGATGATAAGTTATAAAATAGCTACAACTCTGTAAATTGTGTGATAAGCATAGCATAAGGAAATCAAATTTTAAATAATAGACGAAAAAAATAGGCAGAATAATTTGCTCAAAGGCACACAGAAAAAATTATTAATTTTCTCCAATAACCAAATTTATACCAAATTCTTAATATCAAGCAAGCAATTTGTTGATTTTGCACCTATTACCAAAATGATTATTATTGATTACTAAAAATTTTAAAATGTTGAAAAAATTTTTTCAATAAATGATATTTTTAATTTTAATTAAAAAAGTGATCAAAAAACTTTGCCATTTCAAAAAATGTGTTCATTTATTTAATTAAATATTAAAGTACTGCACAATTCCACATTTTATGTAAAAATGTCGTTCTCCATATTTTCATGCATTGACATGTTATGTTAACCAGACAAGGTGTTGTGCCATGTTATGTCTACATTAACATACTGTCTTTGCATGCCTTTGCAATTACGTTAAACTGTTGTAGGCTGTTATTTTAATAACATGTATTTTTAAATGTTTAACCTGCAGCATGTTTTTAATACTGTTTGAACCTGCCTGCCTTGTATTAAAAATATTCATTATTTCTTAAATAAAGATTCTAAATTAAATAACAATTGTTGAAATAGAAAAAAACTTTTATTTTAAATTTTATATCAATTTTGTTTTTAGAATACATTTTTTATTTGAAATAAGCCCAAAAACAATTTAATAAGTCAAAAACGGGTTTTGATGTACATTTCTATTTGAATATTTAAAGTTAAACTTTAAATCCATATATATTGGGTAGTTGCAAAATTAACATTTTTTCTCGATAAAACGTTTAACGTTAAAATCCTACTTTACTAATCATTTGAATTTGTAGTATTCAATGCATTCAAATCTAAATTGGTATGTAAAAACATAATTTGATTAACGCTTTCGGGGTTTTTTCCGAGTACCGACCTTTTTTCGGATAACAAATGTCGAGCTTTTGAAAAGAGCCTTTCCGAAGAAGCTGAGCTGGCTGGTGTTGCTAATACAAAACAATTTAAATTGAAAAGCAAGGGATATTCTCTTTTGCGGGCTTCCAACCACTCCAGAGGATCAAATTCTATGTGGTATAAAATGTCTGGCACTCATACCTCAAGATTTCATTGTGCACTTGGTCATCGTATTCGGGTGGAAAAACAGCCTTCACAAAATCATTAAAAGGATCATCTTCAGAATCTACTGATTCCATTGTAGTGTCTGCGACACTCGATGTGTTTTTGTATGTTTCTAACATTTTTTTGCATTGTTCATGAATGCTTCTCTTCTCACTCTCCGAAAAATGTTGCAGCTTGTTCGCCGGTGGAAATAAAAAGAGTGCAATTTTATGAAAATCCTTTATGTTAGCATCAATCACAGATTCTATATAAAGCGAAATTTTCTCCTTAAATGTTCTAATAGTTTGTGAATCATTTTGTTCGTTTACTATAACTACTTCAATTTATCACATTAATGAAATTTAAATACTTTTTAAACCGTTTTTTTAATTGATAAACACTTTTTTCTGAGCATCTAATGGGAACTTTTGTTACAAATTTTGCAAAGAGTTATAAATATAAATATTGAAGAACTATCAATATTTTTAGAAGATTTATTATTAAAAGGATTTATGTGGAGCTACCATCCGAAAACTGAAGGGCCAATTATAATATGCTCAAGTTGGGCACTGTGCGAATACAAGTAAATCATATGCGTCAAATCATATTAAAATAAAGGAAACTTTTTGATTAGTTTTATGAAGGTGGCTTATTCCAAAAAAATATTTTAGATTTATAAAACGTTTTTCAAAAGCTGAAGTAACAATTTTCACGCAAATCATGTCAGTTTTTAGAGCGTGAAAGAAGCACATTTCGGATCTCTAAAGCAGAGCTTCTCCGCGAGGAATTCCATACAAAAATTATGTAATATTTCATAGAAGCGTAATCACTTCACTCCGAAATATCCCTTACATTACTGCTTCCGTGGAAGCATCAGTTTTTGCTGGATTAATATAAAGTTGACCGCTATTGTTAGTAAATAACGGCAATTTATGTTTTATTTAGGTCAATCTAGCGGATTTAGCTCCAGTTTTTATTTCTATTTTGTGTGTTTTATTAAACAAGAAAATTGGCACTACTGTTCGGGACATACGTTGACGCTCTTGCTTATGTATGGCATATCAGCGTAACAGCTAAGCGATAAAAAAAACGTTCGGCTTTGCGCTCTTGTTTAGGTATGGCTGTTAGTATTAAAATAAATGATAAGCTGAACTGTCAAAAATAGACACATACAAATAAAATAATGTAAAAAAATCATCATTAAAATGTACAATATATTATAGAAAGTTTATAACAAACTGTATCTTAAAAATGTTATAGATGTTTTAATTCATCGTACAAATGACACAAGTTTACTGTACGAGACTCAGTCAATTATGAAATTGTATTAGAATTAAATATAAAGATTAGCGTGAAGAAATGTGTTCTCTTATTTTGTCGACGATCCCTCAGATATTATATCAGACTTATTCGCAGTTGTTGACCCTATGTAAAAATGGGCAGTATTTACTTGTATTAAATAGACTTAACTCTTCATTAATGAGGTGTAGTAACAACATAAATTAACATTCAGTTTCTCTTATTATAAAGGGTCCGCCATCTAACTTTTTTTTTACAATATTAAAAAAGTATTTTTATCCAAAGAAACTTCCATTTTGCATAAAATTTTAAAATTTAATTTTAAAATATTGTTAATCATCCCTCGTACTAATATTTTCTCTCTTTATTTTTTTTAGCATTTATTGGTGCAGCTGACTATTGGATTTTAGATACAGACTACGATAACTTTGCTGTGGTTTACTCATGTACAGATATTGGAGGTCTGGTGAATGGAAGTAAGTACAACTGCAAAACAAAAAAAACCACTAAGATTTACTATCAATATGAAATTAGTGAAATGAAAAAGCTTCTCATTCAGTTTTACAAAAGTACATATCACACATTGAGTATGCACGTAATGTCAAATGAAAATGAAAAAGCTTAATTTGTTAAATAGCACATGGTTTGTCTGTCTAGTTACTATTTGAAAAATTTTTATTGTACGTTTTTAAACATTTTACAAAATTATTGTATGTTCATGTTACATGCACTTTGATTACAATTAATAATAGACAAAAAAAAACTTTAAAACAAGTAATATTAGTTTTTTTAATGTCTTTGTTTCGAACTGAATGAAAATTTTACATTTTAATGTCATTATCTGATGTAGTTGTGTACTTTATATTTGCGAAAGCTAAGTTTTTTAATACAGTTATTTATTTATACTTATAAACTATATATATATTTTTTTTTAATTTTATAGAGGTGATTTGGATTTTGACGCGTGAGCGCCATCCACATCCACAATATATTGAAAGAGCTAGAAGTGTTATTAAGCAAAATGGATTATCGCTAGAACCTCTTAAAACAACAGAACAAAATGGCTGTTAATAAGAGCCTGGTTTAAAGTAATTTATGAGTTAGTGTAATTGGTAGTTTTAAGAAATAAAACATAAATTCATTAAATTATATTTTATAATAAAAAAATATATTTCTCCCCCTCATTTATAAAAAATTAAACAGGTTTATAAAAGGTTTATTAATCAAATTTTCATAGAAAATACCTTTCATAGACATATTATAAACCTATTTTATTTTTGATAATTAAGACCGTTTGCTTTTTAATTCAGATTAAGAGCCTTCATTAAATGTAAATATTTAATATAAGTATTTAACCCGCTTTTGTTCCATGGGCATGCTTAAAAGCCAAAGTTTATGTTTAAAGGTTTTAACAAAATGTACTAAAATTTTTAATCTTATAGGTTCTTAATTTCTCACGATCCAGTATCTAAAATTTTATGTTTCTCAGCTCAAAATTATAAAAAATTCAAAAAGTACCACATGTAGAACGAAAAAGTTAAAGAACTTATTTCCCCATTCAATATTGTATTGACAGCCCATGGTTTAATACGTATATGACAATGAATAAAGAAAAACGTTTTGTAAAAGAAGTACTAAAGGTAAACGTTTGAATTTCGAAAAAGAACCAAATTCATATATGTATTTTTTGGAGAAATTCCGAATGTCATATAATTTCTATTTCAATATTTATTAGTTTAATTAATAAATTAAGTGTCAAAAATGTTCTAAAATACAGAATTTACCCGTTTACTCCCCAAAAGGACCGAATTGCAAAAAATTACCAGAGACGTATCTGCTTATTTTTTTTAATAAACAACGATAAGAATTAATTTTTTTTAAACCAAATTTTCATATTTTTAATTCTCATTAAATTTAATACTGCGCATGGTGAAATTTCTACAAGGTGGCAGCACTACGGCATCTGTTTTTTTTTCTCGAACTGTGGTGAGAACCCAAGGCTGTAATTTTTTTTTTATGTTTACATTCTTGAAAAAAATTATTGTGCGTTAAAAAAATAATCATTTTTGTGCGGTTTTTAAATTAAAATTGTGTATAAAAGTTAAAATAATTGCAAAAAAGAAATCGTAATTGGTTTTTATATGTGCGTCTTTAGTTGTGATAATGTATTTTCTTTTATTTAATAAATAAAAACAAAAATAATTTTGTCTGTGAACACGTTGGGCGTACGTTTTAAAAATTTGTTAATGTTTGATATGCACTTGTACTCCTGTTTCTTTAACCCTCAAAGGACTTGCAGTGAAGAAAAAGTGGAAAAATAATTGTTTTTAATTCATGTAACATTCAAATTTGTATTATGAATTTTTTAGTAATTTTTTTTATAATATGTATTTATGTTTTATTTGTTGCAGATCAGCGTTGCCATTGAAAATTTTCTATTCGACCAAACTTTTTTTACCAAAATCCTTCGGAACCGAACAATTTTATTATTTTATAAACATTTAAAAATAATAGCCTATTTCTGATGTGCGAAAGAATTCTTTCTTTCGTATAACTACATTGAAAACAAAAACAAATATTTAGATTTTGTTTTTGTTTTCAATGTAGCTATGCGAACGAAAGAATTCTTTCGCACATTGGAAATAGGCTATAAGTATATTGTGCCTGTTCAACAATAGTGTATTAACTCAAAATTTAAATTTTTTTCACATTTTGTTTTTAACCAATTAAGCGATATCAAACAAATTTTAGAGTTTGTGTCCGATTTTGAATTTTTCACGAATTTTTGCCAGGTTCGCGATAAGTGTTATATTTAACTGTAAGTTTTATGATTCTTTATAGCTTTAACGATCATCAATAAATATAAGACTTTGCTATCATGCCGCTGTTAGCAAATTTTTGCGAATTTCCGCTAATTTTGCAATTTTTGCCGTATTTCTGACATTTCTTATAGTGTTAGGGACTTTTAATTAATTTTATGGTTTGTTTGAAATAATAAAAATTTACGCTGTTTTTGCAAACTTTTCCAAATTTCTGCCATTTTGCGTAGTTTTGTTGCTTTTTATGGCAATCGTCTTAAGTTGAAAACTTTCGCGAATTTTCGAACTATTCCGAATTTTCGCCATTAATTTACTTTTTATTAAGCTTTAGGACACTTTTTTATAAACAACAATTTAAATATTATTTATTTTTCGAAATTTCGATTTCCGTTGGAAATCTTCTTCAGGAAATTTTTTAAATAATATAAAATTACAAAATTATTTTTGTCAATAAATGGAAAAATAACAAATGGAAAATAAAAAGAGGAAACCAAACAAAATTTTTAACAATAATAATTACTATTGTGGTTATTTTATTGAACTGTTAATGGTTTTAAATCCAAATTTAGATATTTTTAATTAGGCTTAAGTTCATTGAATTTAATTTTCATTAAATTATTTTTATGAAGACAGGAATTTTACAACATGAAATTAATTAAAATTTTTCTTGATAATTTTTCATTCTTGACTGCGCTGAGATTTGAACCCAGGCGTTCACGGACAGGTTGCCCAGACTAGTTTCGATTGTAACCACACAATCTCTTCAGTGGGGTTTGCCGTCTTACTCACTCGGCTATTGCAGCCGGATGACGTCAATAGTCAAACATCAATCTTTAAACCAAATGGTATTTCACCTCGGTAGATCGAAATTTGCTTTTGAATGAATGATTACCTATTTTAATTGATTTACATGTTCTTCCTAACTTCTGTTTTTTCGTACTTTTTGTCAAGAATTCTTCTTGAAATCTATTTGTTTTTCATGTTTTTGTCTTTCTTTTTCTTGTTGACCTTTTTCAGCACAACTTAAAGGACAAATGTAAACATAGCTCGTGCCTTAGCTGTTAACAATAATTAGTATTGTGGTTATTTTATTGAACTGTTAATGGTTTTAAATCCAAATTTAGATATTTTTAATTAGGCTTAAGTTCATTGAATTTAATTTTAATTATTTATATTTAATTATTTTTATGAAGCCAGGAATTTTACAACATGAAATTACTTAATTACTAGTCTTGACAACCTGTCCGTGAACGCCTGGTTTCAAATCTCAGCGCAGTCAAGAATGAAAAATTATCAAGAAAAATTTTAATTAATTTCATGTTGTAAAATTCCTGTCTTCATAAAAATAATTTAATGAAAATTAAATTCAATGAACTTAAGCCTAATTAAAAATATCTAAATTTGGATTAAAAATTTTTAAAAATATTCAAAACCTAAAACCTAATTTTAATTTCCTTTGCGTCAATGTATTTAACTTTATCCAATATATATTTTCAGTCTGTGCTGTGCCATCTGAACTAAATTTTTATAAATAATCAAAGAAAAATACCTATTTTTTATTTTCCCTTCCATCAACCTATTTATTTTTATTCAATAAATGTCTATAAATCTGGGCTAATCCCTCAGTATATTGTTTAAGATTAATACTTTTCTCAAATGGAACATTATTAATCTGTGACATTTCTAGCATATATCTACGTTTCTTAAAATTTTCCCTGTTCAAAATAGACGTGTTTTCAAAATTAGGATAATAACTAAAATCTCTACAATGTGTTGACAATGCCGTTCCATGGGCTGAATTATAATTTCTATATTTTTGGTCATGTTTATGTTCTGCTTATCTAGTTTTCAATTTTGTCCCAGTTGTTCCTACATATATTTTCCCACATTGTTCATTATCATTGCCGCCGCAAAGAATTTTATAAATTAATTAGACATATCCGACTTTTGTAATCGATCCTTAGTTTTTGTAAATAATCTCCCAACATTATTATTCACCTTATGTGCCATTCTGTATTTCCCTTTGTCATATATATTTGAGTTTTCTAATCTTTCAGAAAATTTAATTGTTTAAATTGTTTTTTATAAGAAAGTGACTTAAATCTTAATAAAAATATATTAAAATATAATATTTAATTGAAAAAAGGTCGAAATAATAGGAATATAATTTATTTTAAAGTACTTAATATATATGTTTACATTCTACTTAAAATTTCTTTAACTTTCATTTAAGTCATCGCAAAATTTCCCGTCGACTTAAACAGAGACAATTCTACTCGACGTCGACTTAAAGCGCCCTAGAAAATATAAAGAGACTGTCAATAGTAATCTATAATTGTAAATAACGACTCAGAAAATATAATTACTGTTCCGATGCCTTCGACTCATGTCGACATCGACATTAAGCACGAGCT
The DNA here is from genome assembly GCA_943735925.1 of Pollenia amentaria. Classification (NCBI taxonomy): domain Eukaryota; kingdom Metazoa; phylum Arthropoda; class Insecta; order Diptera; family Polleniidae; genus Pollenia; species Pollenia amentaria. Next base: position 174,856,478 of record OX031007.1, on the reverse strand, counting down.
TTATGTTAACATTTGTCATTCAAGTTGTGCTGAAAAAGGTCACTGAGAAAAAGAAAGACAAAAACATGAAAAACAGAAAGATATACTTTGGACTTCAAGAAGAATTCTTGACAAAAAGTATGAAAAACAGAAGTAAGGAAAACATATCAATCAATTAGAATAGATAATCAACCAAAAAAAAAAAAAAAAAACAAAATTTTGATCTACCAATTTAGTTTAAAGATTGGTGTTTAGCTATTGACTGCCAGTCGCCTGCAATGGTGGTGGGTGTCATACGGCTAAGTTTTTTGAGGAGATAGTGTGGCTACAATTGAAACATGTCAAATCAACCTGTCCGCGAACGTGGGTTCATTTCTCCAGGCATTCTCAAGGATACAAAATTGTCAATAAATCTAAATATATTTCATGTTGTAAAATTCATTTCTTCATTAAGCAAATTTAAGGAAAATTATATTTATCAAATTTTAGACTGTATAAAAATAAAAAAAATTGGATTATATTTCAATAAATTAACCACAATACTAATTATTTTTATAGTTAGCGAATTAATACGTTTTCATCCTCTTTTAACCAATAAACTTTGAAACTTCCAAAATAGTGGATCGTCCAACTCCAGTCCAAATTTTTACCTTTCAGCTCTACGCATTTAGGCTGTGCGTTTATGAATCACTTAATCTTATATCTATAGATTAATAAACCTTATTTCGAGCTGTATAGATTACAATCTATGCATTTTTTATGAAGCTTCATCTTTTAAATATTCAACATTGTTTTATAAAGTTCTTGCATAAATGTTTCCTAAAATTAGTGGCTTATTACTGTTAAATAAATAAATAAAATAATGTCGATATAACGATGTCCTTCCAGTGGCTGTCGATTTGAACTTTGTGTGTCAGATACAGGTCACAATATCAAAGATAATTTGATGAAATTTTGTTTTATAAAGTTTTTTAACTGGTTACATAAATGTTTCCTTAAATTAGTGGCTAATTACTGTTAAATAAAAAAATAAAATAATGTCGATAGAACGATGTTCGTCCATGTGGTTGGGAGGATGTCGATGTGAATGCAAGATACAGGTCGCAATTTAAAAGATAATTTGATGAAATTTGCAACATAAGTTCTAATTGGCAAAAGTACCAAGTCTATTGAAAAATGTAGAAATGCTGTCGATAATTCGCATATCATCGAAATAAACGTCCTTCAGGAGTATAGACTTTATGGCCAGAAATCATCTTATTAATTTCGATCACAAGTATTTTATTATAATTTTAATCATCTTATCAAATTTAAACCATAGCTCCCAAACAAATATCACTGCCGAAAATAAGATTTTAATGACCTTACTTCCTTATAAAAGTTAGTATTGGTAAACATTTTTGGTCTGACTTAAGGTCCTATATAAACCCCCCCACATAAATCATATAGATGTAGATATCTAGTTAATATACGGCACAAAGAACTCTTATATAAATCACCATAACATTATTTTGTTCTGCCTCGGCAACGGCTGCCCATGGGTCTTAAATAGTGTAAATGCTGTGGTATCAAATGTTCGGGCTTTACCGACTTTACTTTCTTATTCGTTTATTTTTATAATATTGATCTTAGACTTTATGAAGCATTTTTATTCTTGATTTAACAATGTCCGGCCGTGGGTTTTTTGTAATGGGTTTAGCGAGGACCACAGATATGATGCAGATGCGGTTGTTATATATTTATATTACATATATAATAATACGAACTAGGAAACGGCTCGAAAACCGCATTTTTACTTATTTTTATTAGCATAACGTTTTCTTAATTAAATTGAATTTAAGCTTTGGCAATTGTCACAATAAATTAAATTTTGCCCGAAAATCGCGCTAAAATATTTAAAATGAATATAACGGACTTGTTTTCCTTTTGAGATTGCTATTTATAATTTTATTTTTTTTTCTGTTTATTTATCGGAATGTAGAAAACAATATAAGGACAAACCACTCGTGGTAAATTAATACAGTAAACTTCTACTTTTCAACAGAATTTCTAATAACATTTTCTTAACCTTTTGCATAGAATTAGAGAATATGCACTCTCTTAAAGGTATGAAGGAATTCCACAACCTTGAGACTCTGAGAAAATCGCCCAAGTGACAAGGAAAATCGTATTCTAGGGATCAAAATAAGAAACTTTACCCAAGGAACCATACCTCTAAAATGAATTCTGATGTTCCTTATTTTGACCCAAAGGTCAAATTTTGAAAAATCCCACTTTGTCCCATTTAAAGTGCTCCAATCGAGTCTAAATTTTCGACCGCCCCAACTAACTTTGGAGGGCCGACCCATGCTACTGGTTCATCCCCTGGAACCCCCCTGGGTGCTTCAGTACAAAAATTTATTTATTATATATTAGTTGTACCACATGGCGTATGCATGTTAATAAATTGGAATTAAATAATACTCATACGTAACCAAGTAACTGGATAGGTGTTTTCCTTGCAGATTTTTCTATAAAAAAAAAAATAAAAAAAATATGTACAGTGTTATTTAGTTACATACTTATAATTTGAGCAGAATGTCCAGGTATGATGAATCAACTATTTCTAGTGGAGTGTCCGAAACTAAATTTGCCCTAAGGTACAGAGGATTCCCGAATTTAAAAATCTTCTACAATTTTAATAATATTCTCATACTAATGAAACTTTAAAAATCACCTCTCAAAAGATTTATGGTATAAGAAGTCATATGAGTATGTGATCTATTATTTAGTCCAAAGATATATCGTGCAACTCTATTAAAACACTGTTTAAGTTTATTGATACTAGTTTGTGATACTTACCCCAGAATAGATTTATGGTCCATATAGTAATAAAGCATGATCCATTTAGTTCCTTACTTTTTGAAAGAAAAAAGCATAGAAAATGCAAAATTAATGCGGAATGTTTATTATGATTTGAAAGAACATTCTTTGGCATTTATTTGTTGAAGATTATGTCTATCAAGTGTTGGACGTTGCTACGTCGCAGATGGTCCAACCATTGAGTCAAATTTTCGATGACTCTTTCGAGCATTTGGACTGGTAACTGGCGAATGACACGCGTGATGTTTTCCTCCAAGGCCTGAATCGAAGCGGGTTTGTCTGCATAAACTTTAGACTTTACACATCCCTACAGGAAAAATTCTAACGGTGTGATATCACACGATCTTGGTGGCCAATCGACCGGCAAACGAGAAATTATGTGCTCACCGAAGTGTTCTCCCATTAAATCCATTGATTGATGCAATGTGTGGGAAGTGGCGCCGTCTTGCTGAAATCAAATGTCGCCGAAATCATGAGCTTCAATTTCAGGCATCAAATAGTCGGTTATCGTGGCACGATAACGGTCGCCATTGATGGTTACGTTTGCACAGGCAATTTTGTTTGTTTACATACCCATTGAGCCAGAAATGGGCTTCATCGCTAACAAAATTTGCCTCAAAAAAGTCGGATCTTCTTGGAACTTTTCAAGAGCTCATAGAGCGAAGCGATGTCGCTTGGAAAGGTCGAGCGGAGTCAGTTGTTGCACAAGTTGTATTTTGTACGCTTTCAATTTAGATCTCAACGTAAAATGCGCAAAATCGTTCCATACGTCAGCCCGAGTTGCTGCAAACGGCGCCGGATCGACTCTCTACGGTCTTCGTGTATACTCTCAGCTACGGCCGCTATATTTTCTTCACAGCGTGATGTACGTGGGCTATTCGGTCGAACAAAACAAACTTAATTCTTGAAGCAACATGTTTGATTTGAACTTCAAATTTCAGGTTATCATCTATGTATAATCCTAAGACTTTATAATATGACACAAACTCTAATATCTTCACCTAATATCAAATACAGTTTTATGTAAGATTGCGAAAACCACATGCATCGTGTTTAAAGGGATTTATACAATGATTATTTATTAAAGACCACCCCATAACAACATTTAACTCCTCATTAACTTTTTGTTCCAAAAACTAAACACCACGATCTTTCTCATCCGCCAGCAAAAGAACATCATCAGCGTAAGTATAACACGTACTGAATTTTATGTGATGATATAAGTCATTCCAATAAGTCATAAATAATAAAGGCCTCAAAATGGACCCTTGGAGTACCCCCTGAAAGTTTTAGCAATTGATGAACAGGCCGAATTACACTGTACATATCGGTATCTATTTGTGTTAACAGAATCGACTAACTTGCCACTAAAAATCCTAGGTGATATTGGGAGAATAACTTAATACATTCGTTCATAGTCAATGAAGTCAAACGCTCTACTAAAATCAAAAAATATTAATACAGAACTCAGTTTCTTCCCTAAATTGTTGCTTATATTCTCGACGCAGTCTAAAATCAAACTTGTATTGCTATAACACGCCTTCTAAATCCCGATTGATAACTTTTTAAAAAATTTCCGCATTCAAGATGTTCCAAAAGTTGATCCCTCAATAAAATTTGTATTATCTTAGAAAATAAGTTCAAAACGCTTATCGGACGAAAGTCTGTTAGCAGATGTGGAGATTCTACTTTCGGTATTGGCTTCATTTGTCCTACTTTCCAGCTGTCAGGGAATTTGCAAGAGGTAATAATTGTATCGAATATAACACGTAGTTGCAAAGCTGGACATTTTTTCTTTTAATTTCAAGGGAATTTCAACAGGCTCAATAGCATTATACTTTATAGACATTATAGCTTTTGAAATTTCATCATCCGTTACATTACGAAAACTAAAACCCAAGTTATTGTTCAAATTAAGAGCAGGTATAACCGCATTATTACAATTTGGTCGATGCATTTGAGACGACTGGACTGCAATAAAATGAGCCAACAACAACAACAACAACAGGTGTTCGGCCGGGTCGTTCAAGAGAATATCATTGTCATATGGCTTCAACTGGAAAGTGCCAAATGTCACACGCCACCGAAGCAATGAATTGTTTGTAAACCACATGTTCGGATCGCATTATATCTCGAAATTCGGCTTGTAATGAATGAATTTTTGTTGGGCTATATTCAATACAGAGCCTATATGAGACCAATCGAACTGATTAAAGACTAAGAACTCAAATTCCGAGACGGGATTTACGGAATAGTCCCGCGTTTTTCCAAAATATGGTTGGAAATTCTGTATGAACGGTGGACATCTGTCTGATATAGTTTTTCTTTTATAAGGTTCAATATAAAAAAATTTTTGAATGGACCTAAATGTGGACCAACCTTTGCAAAAATGAATATTTATTTTCTGTTTCAACAGTATTTAATACTAAGAACCAGAATTAATTACCATTTCTAATGTATCCTAACGATATAATGTTATTTCAATGAAATAATTTCAAGCCTTTACTAAAATGGGCACTACATTACAAAAACATTGATTAACAAATTAAAAACCAAATATGTATATTGTCGCAAGAATTAAAGAACCCTGTAACTGACAAAACATTAAATGCGCCACCAGAGCCAAAAAACCTGTATGAAAGTAGCAAAAAATTTATATCGCAAAAACTATACAACTTAGGAACATTATATTTAAAACGTATTTTTATTTTTTCTCGCTTTATATATTGGCTGTAAACATTTCCTCTCAAGTCTATTATTCCCGATGATTCTGCGGCTGACAAAAAGTGTTATGTTGAATAATTTTTAAAATAAGTGATATTTATTTGTAATAACTGATACTTTATAATAAATCACATACGCAAAGAATGGTGTAAGTGTTAGTTTGAAAAATTTTGCTAACGCAAAAGTGTCGTAAGCAACATATTTAAAAAAAATACTAGTTTTTGTTAGTCTTACGACAAAAAAGACACTGGAAGTTTTCAAAACGCAGGCGGCGTAAGTGAATTCTTTTTCATCATACAAATATGGGACCGGGACCAATCGACGCTGTATTTTTTTCTGATAAAAATTATGCAAAAAAAAACGCATTTTCGGGATTTTTTTTTTTGTGTGTTACAGCGTTCTTTAATTTTTGCGATGATATTAAGATACCTTTTTTTTTAGAAAATATTTGAAATGTTTAACATATAATTTCATAAAATTTTTTATGTTTTATGAAATACTAGTATTGTGGTTATTTTGTTGAACTGTTAATGGTTTTTAATCCAAATTTAGATATTTTTTTTTTAATTAGGCTTAAGTTCATTGAATTTAATTTTCATTAAATTATTTTTATGAAGACAGGAATTTTACAACATGAAATCAATTAAAATTTTTTTGTTGATAATTTTTCATTCTTGACTGCGCTGAGATTTGAACCCAGGCTTTCACAGACAGGTTGCCCATACTAGTTTCGATTGTAACCACACAATCTCGTCGGTGGGGTTTGCCGTTTTACTCACTCGGCTATTGAGGCCAGGCGACGTCAATGGTCAAACATCAATCCTTAAACCAAATGGTATTTCACCTTGGTAGATCGAAATTTGCTTTTTGAATGAATGATTATCTATTTTAATTGATTTACATGTTCTTCCTAACTTCTGTTTTTTCGTACCTTTTGTCAAGAATTCTTCTTGAAATCCAAAGTACATTATTTTTTTTGTTTTTCATGTTTTTTGTCTTTCTTTTTCTTGTTGACCTTTTTCAGCACAACTTGAAGGACAAATGTAAACATAGCTCGTGCCTTAGCTGATAACAATACTAGTATTGTGGTTATTTTGTTGAACTGTTAATGGTTTTTAATCCAAATTTATATATTTTTTTTTTCAATTAGGCTTAAGTTCATTGAATTTAATTTTCATTAAATTATTTTTATGAAGACAGGAATTTTACAACATGAAATCAATTAAAATTTTTTTATGAAATTTCACAATAAATAATGTTTATCTCCTGCTATTGGGAGAAATTCGAGGATCTGATCACATTTTGCATGTAACTAAATATTAACATTCTAAGCGTGTATGGCTCAAGCATTTGCATATGTATATTTTAAAGAAAATCTGAAATTTCATAAAATTACTTAAACTATTATATTATGTTTATTATTTTTAAACCAACAATTTAAATAAAATTTCATAAAAACAGCTTAAATGTTAACCAGCAATTATTTTTTTATGACACATAAAAATTGTTTGGGAAAAGAATAATTTTTTCTTAATAAAAAAACCTTTTTCGGTGTACTTGTAGTAAAAAAAAAATACAAAAAGTTCAAAGAATATTAAGAAAAAACAAGTTCATAAAAATTCATTAGTTTTCTATTTTATACAAGCCCAAAGGCGCCCTTATTAAGCATGTCCTTTCAGAGAATTATTGTTTTATTTTTTATTTTTACATATTTAATTTTTTCCTTTAGGTGTACAAGTCTTAGTTGCATGTTTGTTTGTACAACTTTAACTTTTGTTTCAATGGTTTAGTTAGACACTCAGAAACATAAAGTCCATTTAAAACCGCCACAAGAAGATCGTGTTTTTTTCGTAATACGGGTAAAAATAAAATTGTAATTAGCTTGTTAAACAATTAAGCCAAGTATACATTCACTTTGGGAAAGAGAAGGATGAAAATCTTTAAGGAAAAGGAAAAAAACAAATAGTATAAGATTTTGTATTGTTGTATTTACTTATATTTTTTTTATTTTTACTTATTTATTTTTTAAACTTATACTTTTAGATCAGTCTAAGTTAAGTTAAATTATATTTTTCGATTCCCGCCAGACTCTGGTCTCCTGCAGACAACCGAAGAGCTTCGCGGGATTAGCGTGGGAATAAAAATAATTCTAGTAAACTGCTAGTTCGGTACTGGTTCAGTTCTAGTTTAGTTCTACTTTATTTCTCATTCATCGGTTATAGTTCGTTCAATTCTAACTTAGTTCTAATTCTTTTTTACTTCATTTCTAGTTTGGTTCCAGTTCAGTTCTAATTCACTTCAGTTCTATTACAGTTTTATTTAATTTCTAGTTAAGTTCAAGTTCAGTTCTAGCTCAGTTTTAGTTCGGTTCTAGTTCAATTATAGTTCAAAATAACTATTGCTAAACATTACATGTATTTGTTCTTATATGTTTTTTCCTCTTAATTTTATTAACTGCCAGGCCCACAACGTCGACAAGAACATTTCTCTCAGATATTTATATTGAAAAAAATAATAATAAAACAAAAATTTGTTTTCAATATAAATATACGAAAGAAATGTTGACTGCCTGTGGGCCAACTTTTTATTGTTATGACTTTGATTTAATACTCTCAATTATACAAGGTGGCGCAGATGTTATCCTCCCCTATCTAAAGATGCTATAATTTTTGCCAACGGCGGTAAAGGTCAATTCTGCTTTGACATTTGTGAAGTAAACAGAAACAAAGCACAACTTAGTAATAAATATATAGCAATTCCGCTCGAGAATGCGGAATAATTGTTTCGATTTTTTTGCGAAACTTTTAAATAATCAAAGTTATCACTTCTTTCGCATAGAAAATCCGGGCATAACACACGAAGAGCCATTACAAATAACCGCATTGTGTGGAGTTTTTCAAAAATGGCGTGAGAGTTACAGATCCATGCGCAATATCCGTCAGGATCGCGGTAACCAATGGCCGGAAAATCTGGCAAGAGTGAGGATAAATTTCATAGATAATGCCCATATGTTAAAATTCAAATGCTTTTAATATTGCTGGAATTCAACTTTAAATTACGCTCTTTTTTAAGTAAAATTCCAGTTCATACAAATATGTTTGACACAATTTTGTTTTACTTTTATATTGCTTAAGCTATCAAAAAAAAAAAAAAATAAAAAGAAAAGCAAAAACGTTTGTGAATAAATATTTGTAAATATTTCCGTTGGCTGTAAGGTAGAAAGACTTTAAACATTTTAAAAAAATAGAACCTTTAATTTCCTTAGTGTAAATGCATTGTAAATACATCGTAACAAAATCAATCGTAACGAGGTCATCAAAAACAAATTCTAAAATACATATGGTAATTCCATGTAGAGCCGACCAAGAGTAAAGGTTCCTTTCATCCTATAAGGAACATCTATTAACGAACACAATTTTAAAATTTTTTTTTTCAAAATTTACGTCTTATTCAAAATATCATAATTTCGCCGAATTAGCCGAATGTGTTGAGCTTATTCTTTCAATATCTCAAAAACTACTGCACAAACGAAGATGATTCGTATGTAATTTTAAAGAGAATACTTGGGGCTACAAACAATTTATTAAAAAAATTTATGGATATATATATGTATATACATTAGAGCCACTCAAAAAAAAAGTGATTTTGTTACCCCTCTGGAGATATTAGAAGGGCTAAAAGGGACTCGTGGATCAAATTTAGCGAGTCAGTGGAATCTGTAAATGAAATGTCCAGGTTTAGAAGGATTTTATCCAAGGACCCTGTGGTCCCGGGATTTATTCAGAGACCGGACGACTCATGGACGGAATATAGCTCCGAATCTCTCTGTTTGCCTATGAAGACTCACTTCCCGGGTTGTGTGGACTCTGGGCCGGGGGAACAGGTGGGGTGTGGTAACCGAGTATGTCGTCTGGGAGCAAAGTACAAAAAAATTCGAAAAACTGAAAAACGACCTTTTTTAAAAATGATCCAGCTCACGGATGGTCAACGCTAGAACCAAAATATTTTGGGAATCATCGTTAAACATATCAAGCTTTATTTTCAGAGGGGTAACTAAAACACTTTCTTCGGCTCCATACAACTTGAGTCGGTCTAATATACATACAATATGTACATATACATATCGTCACATTAAACGCGAAACGGCGTAAAAACAAAAAAATCGAGTTTTTGGTTGATTTTTGTTCGTTTAATAAAACTTAATTAAAGAAATTCAAACGACTTTATTAAAGAATTTAAAATGCCAAGTACACCTTGATGTTATTGATTTTGTGAAGTTTTTTGCTTCTTCTGTTAAAAATAATAAGTGTTGTTAGGCCCTTTTACATTTTATGTGACGTAATGATGTTTGTATTTGGTACCATGGAAAACATCTTAAGGCACCATTTTTTTATTGTCTTTGAAACCGTAAAACATTAATCTAGCACCAAAAATTGTTCCATCGTATGTATGGTCCCATAAACTTCGTATCCAATGATATCCCATTTTTTTATAAGTAGATGATTTATGATAAAATGTTAATAGGCCACCAAACTCCTTAAGACGCTGATTAAGATACATAATTTTTTTCTTTATACCATATTAAAAAAAAATTAATTTATCATCATTTTTTTCTTTATACCATATTAAAAAAAATTAATTTATGAATTCCATTGGAATTGTAGGCTTAATTTAAATTGGTATTATAAATTTGATTTATAACGGGTGGTTATAAATGTTGAATGTGAACCACACCTAAACGTCCAGTTTTTTTTCTGCATTTCATTTGACATTTCTCAATTTCAGACTAACTTGAATCATGTAAAGATACACAATCGAGCAACGCGTTAAAGTTATTCGGGCTTATTATGAAAATGGGCGTTTAAATCAAAATGCATATTGTGAAAATCATCTTCAGTGATTAGGCACATTTTCACCTCAGTAGATTCGTCAATAAGCAGAATTGCCGCATTAGGGCGAATGGTATTCCAAGAGTGATTGTCGAAAAACCAATGCAAGAGTAACTGTTTGTCGCGGTTTTTTTTCCCAAAATAAGGCCGGGCAGGCATTTACTGTAAATGGTGTTCGCTATCGTGTGATGATAAAGAACTTTTTATGGCCCGATTTAGAAGATATGGATGTGGACGATATGTGGTTTCAACACAGCTAACGAAACAATGGCTCTTTTGCGCGACTCGTGGTGGCGCTGTCAATTGGCCGCCCAGATCTTGTTATTTGAAACCGTTGGACTGCTGTTTTGTTTGGAATTATTTGAAAGAAAATGTGTACATCGATAAGCCAGCAAAAATTCAAGAGCTAAAGGATGAGATAATTCGGCACATTAACGGCATAGAACCTCAATTATGCCTCAGCGTCATCGAAAATTTGGAACAGCGGATGGAGGTGTGCCGCCGAGATCGCGGCTGCCATTTGGCCGATATTTTGTTCCATATATAATTGAACCATACCAATATTATCATAATAAAAAGAAATTACAATAATTTTCTAAATAATTTGTGTTTTATTCAAAATCAACATCGGCGCTTAAAATTTAACCACCCTTTACTTGTCTTCAGTACTTGAATTGAAGTATAATTATAACCTGTTTGAAACTGGAATTTCACTTTAATTTAAAGCTTGAATTTCACTGTATTTACATTGTTATGTTCGGCTGGATTTCCAGTATTCGTTTTGCTGGAGTACGTTTTTCTATTCCAGTGTAATTCAAGTATTTTTCAAGGATTGAAAATGGAAAACAGGACTGGATTTACACTTGATTTATAATTGAATTCCACCAAAATTTAGCTTTTTGGGGTAATATTTAATAATATATTTGAGTTTAGAAATTTATGATAAATTTTAAGGACATTAAAAAGTCACCAATAAGTATATACGAATCAATTAAATAAGTGTTTCTAAAGTTATAGTACATTAAAGGAAGCCTGCTAAATTAATTCACAAACGAATGATTTAATAAAGATTTTCCGTAAATTTTCATTAATTTAACTTAAAGTCCTCTGTTTGTACTTATTTTCTAGTATTTACAACACCGTTTTCGTACTCTGTTTAAATTTCTGCTTTCCTTTTATGTAAATATACCAGTGTGGTGCTGAGTATTAAATATTTTTTATGGCAGCGATAGTAAACATTTTCATAAACAAAAACAATGGCGGACTCTACTACATACATATATATATTGTAAACAATTTAGATGAATTTTTTTGCCAGGCAAAATTTTCCGATAACAAAAATATGTAAAATGAAATTAAGTTCTTCAGCAATGCTTTTCACTTCAGCAAAGTAATAAGTAAATTAATTTAAACCAAAATATTTTGCTGGGGTATACTCAAACAAACTCTAACTTACCCAAACATGTGCAGTAAAACAAATAAACATTTGAAGTGATTTCTCATCCAACTACTACATTGTAATATTTTTACGACTCAATTGATGTTGTGCATGCAAATCTCAAATTCAGTTCCAATATTTTCAAGACCATATGAGAAACAAACAGAAGTGCTGAAGAGAAAAATGAAAAGAAAATATTGAACTGCTTGAGAACGTGAATGTTTTATGAAATGACGAAATTTATAGCCGAAAGGCTAAAATAAAAAAAGGAGAGCTCATACTACATACTAATAAGAAAGAAAATTAAAGAAAAATTTTGGAGCTGGTGCAGTAGAACTTGTTACACAACAAGCAAAATAGTTTGCCGCACTGTGGCTGAAAATTGCATTAAATCGGCCAAAAGTTCAAATTTTGGTCATTCTAATACCATTCGATAGCAAACATATTAGAACTAAGGTATCCAAAAAAACTGGATTTAAATATTGGTAATTGTGGTTTTGGCATGCTGCTGGAAACCAATATTTTATATTGTTTTAGAAAAAATTTAATATTTGTAAATTTTATTAGAACGAAATTATGATTTCTCGCAAACTGTGATCAATAATGGATCGAAATTTTGTGATAGTAGTCTTTAAGAAATCGCTCATGACATCAGTGTATCTTTATACCTGGTGTGTCATTACGTTTCTATATTTTATTTAAAATTTCCGAGGAGTAAAACTTGATAGGGTCAAAAAGGGGTTAAAGAGATTTAAGTACCATCAGAAAGCTGAAAGTGTGCTATTTAACCCCATATATAATTTTGCAACTGTTTGGAACTGTCTGTCAAACACTTTTTTCATTTTAATGAAATTACTCGCAATGTATTGTTTGCTCTTTTATATTTAAGGTCGGGAGACTGCCTTGTGGACCTCTATAATTGGTAATTTCGGATATTCAAACTTTAAAAAATTCGAAAAAATGTGTATTAATGGATTGCAAACAAATTAGACTTAATCTAACCTACAAAAAAAATATATATATAAAAGATATTAGAACAGTAATGTTTTCTATATGTCCATAGTTTTCTGGAAAATGTTGATCAATTTCGAGTGGTGAATAGTGACAGTATTGCCATATTTGTAAAAATAAACATTATATTTCTAAAAGCGTTTTTCCAGAATTGGGAACTTGTGGCATTTCTTAATCAAAAAATGGGTATGTTTTTAGTCCACTGTTTTAAGAAGTTTTTAAACTACATAACTGCCAAATTTCATTATGATTTCTTTATTCGTGTCAGATTTATAGAATGTCAAACATTAAGTGGTTGATAAGAATTCTGTCAGACAAGTTTTGAGAAATTATGGGGTTTTTGCCAGCATTTCTGATAGTTATCTGGTAGAAATCTGACAAAAAGGGCATGGGAAGTTCTATTCTATTTAGCCGATATTCGTATTAAAATCCGACTAATAGCTGCAAGAATGTCGAATGCAATTCAAATCAACTAATCGAACAGATTTCTGAAAGAATTTCCAATTTTGCAGAAATGTAAAATAATACTTTTATAAATAATGTTTTTATTTATTTTGCATAGAAGTACACAAATACAATGAGTCTTTAATCATTTTACTAATTTTTGGGTAATAAATTTTCTCCTTTGAATATTTTTACCAATTCTATACTTATCTAAGGAAGTTAAAACATTTGTTGACCAGATCGTCCACGTAGTAGCCTGCTATTCTTGGAATATTTCCTGAATTCCTAAATTTTCCCATAAAAATTTGGTCACATTATCGTGCGGTTGTGTGTTTAATATGGTTATCTTACATAAAGTACAGTAAAATCGCAAAAAAGTTAACCGAAATATCCCAGGGGTTGTTAAAAATTTAAAGCCGCTTAGAAAAGTTAATAGTTTTCTTAGCGGTTTTTAATTCTATTTCAATGGCTTAGTTTTTATCATTACAAAAAATAAATGTAGATTTAATTTCTACCTGGTTAAAAGTTCACAATTCCTCTTGAACTACAATTTATAATTAATAATTGTACAGGGTGGCCCTAAATTACCGAAGGGGTTTGGATTGCTTATAACTTTTTTATTATAATTTTTTTTTTCTTTTCTTTTCAGTATTTTGTAACGAAGACTTGGGGAATTTAAAATGGAGCAGTACTCAATTGAACAGCGTGCCCAAATTGTTGAGCTTTATTTTCAAATCAACGATCCATTGTTTTGACTCAGCGTGCATATCGTCGTTATTTTAATGTGCGGGTTGGACCCTCAGAGTCAACAATAAACCGTCTGGTTGCAAATTTTCGACAACAAGGGGCAGTAAGGAACCTTCCTGGTGCTGGCAGAAGACAATATTGAACTGGTACAGAGGAGTATTCGGGAAGATGGAGAAACATCAACCAGTAGACGTTCGACACAACTTGGCCTCTCACGAGCGTCGCTGCACAATAGGACTGTTTCCAAGATTAATCTTGTCCAAGAATTGAAACCGACAGATTACCAGCAACGACTTGATTTTGCAGTTTTTTTTCCGGCAAAAAGCAGAAGAAAATTATAATTTTATTCATAATTTAATTATGAGCGACGAAGCCTATTTCCAATTAAGTGGGTTCGTTAATAAGCAAAACTGCAAGATATGGGCTACGGAAAATTCGAGAGTAGTTCAACAGCGAGAATTACACCCACCTAAGTGTACGGTTTGGTGCGGTGTTGCATCGGAAAGGATAATTGGTCCTTATTTTTTTGAAAATGAACACGGGGTCGCCGTTTCCGTCAATGGTGTCAGATATCGGACAATCGGCGAATCAGAAAATGGCCACCATTTGCGAGATATTATTTTTCATAACTAAACTAAAAATATTCCCCATTTATATACCGTATTAAAAAAAAAATTATAATTATTTCTTAAATAAAAAGTTATAACGAATTCAAACCCCTTCGTTAATTTTGGGCTACCCTGTATAAGTTAAATCACTCATGTCTTATAAATTAAAAGTGATACAGCCGACTTATGTCTTGGAAGGAGTTCTTAGCAATCTTTCAGGTAGCGAATTCTGTGTATTTTCTAAAAATTTACCAGCATTCAATTACTGACATTATTGTTTCTTTAGATTGCAGACCTGCGAACTTGTGCTTAGCTCTTGATATTGAAATTGAACCAGTCATTGTGCAATTACTTTTTTGTTGATTCAGGAAAAACGTGTATACAAACTTTTTTTAAGCATATTTAATCAGGATATTTCGGTCTATGCAATGTTTTCCTATGTGCTTTTTTATATGTGTCCTCCACAGCCTCGAGAATTTCGTGAGTTTAGATACGCCATAATACAAAGCCAATAATTTTTCTTAAATATTTTACTCAATTTTGTTGGCATTTTCCACTTTCTGCTTAACAGTTTTATCTGACTTATGATATTTTATACTGATCTGTCGATTTTTTTTATAAATACGCTTAGAAAAGTTATCTTAGAGTTAATGTTTAGACCGGCACATTAGCTCTAAAATTTGGTTACCTTAACCGCAAGATTAACTTTTACGCGAGTTAACATTTTCGCGATTTTATTGTATTTATATTAATTAACCGAAAACAAAATGTATGTGATTTAAAACTTACTTATTAACCCCCATATTCATAAAAAATAGTTAAGGTTTATTGAAGGCTTATGAAACGAATTTTCTATGAAAATTTGTTTAATAAACCTTTTATTAATCAAAAATATTTTTTATGAATTTGGGGGTAAATCATTATTTTGAGTAATAAAAAAATAAATTTCGAAAGTTCAACTCAATAAACCATATCTTTACAGTCTTCCTTTTTCTTCTGTCATCCTTCTCTACCACTGGAGCACAGGGCCCTCCCATTGGAGAATTTGGAAAGCCCACGTTTTTGTTGCAACTTGGTAGCTATTGGGAAAAAAAAACCAGTGGTTACCAAAATCTAGTCTTATCATAGGTAGGTAGAGATTGTGTTGACTGATATGGTTTCTAATGAATATCACACGGCACTGCTACGGTAACGGCATGTTTTAAGCAAAGAGCAGTCTTTGGGCTCATTTTTTTTTTTTTTTTGAGAGAGAGCGGGGAGATTTCTCCCAACGGAGACGGTACCGCGACCAACCAGGTCTATTGTACCCACCCCCCTTTAGTTGGCCAGAAGACCTTCTGCCTCCCAGAGAAACCCAAGAAGGTCTTTTGCCGGTATTACACCGACTCGGGACGCGCCCATCGTACCGTGCCCCAAGTGTCTCCTTCTTGCCCACGCCAGCGCCGGGCAGTCACACAGTAGGTGCCTTGTAGTCTCGTCCTCCTCACGGCATAGTCTGCATTCCTGGTCCTCTGCCAGGCCCATCCGAAACAGGTGGCGCTTGACCGTATGGTGGCCCGTCAAATAAGCCACCAATAGCCGTAGCTCTCGTCTGTTGAGACCCCTTGTCTCCAATGTACTCCCGGGAAATACAAATTCCTTCGCCTGACGCATTCCCGGTAGCGATACCCAGTATTTCCTGTGCTCGCTGAGAGCCCATTCCCCCAATAGGGACTGGGTAGTGGCCCAGCTTAACCCACAAAAGGGCTCGGGGCCCACCATTTGGGCGTTTGCTCCAGCCCTAGCCAGTTCATCAGCCCCATCGTTACCCGGGACCCCTGAGTGTCCCGGCACCCAACAGAGTGTCACTCTGTTTCTTGAGCCCAGCTCCTGTAGCCTACCCCGGCATTCCGCCACCAACTTCGAGGACAATTTCCAGGAAGAGAGTGCCTTAATGGCCGCTTGGCTATCGGTAAATATCGCAATGCTGTTTCCTATCATTCCCTTGTTCAGAATGTTGATACAGCAAGCCTCAATGGCGTGGATCTCAGCCTGGAATACACTTGATGATCTTCCCATGGCTATCGAGATTCGCGTGTTAGGTCCAAATACCCCAGCACCCACTCCATGCTCCGATTTGGATCCATCAGTATACCAGCGTAGTCCCTGGTTCTCATCACAGGGATTTCCACTGTCCCAGGCTCCTCCATTTGGGAGGATTGTGCTAAACCTTCTGTTAAAGCTCAGTTCCGTAGTCTTAATGTCCGCCCTTGTGCAGACCGATAGACCAGGAGCTAATTTCATCAGACCAGCGTGTCCGTTGACCCCATCTGACAGTCCGGATGTTTGTTGGATCCTAAGGAGTCTCGATATTGCGACCCTCCTTATATGAATGTGTAGTGGCAAGATGCCCAAGATAGCCTCAAGTGCCGCTGTTGGACATGTGCGCATCACCCCCGTCAGAGCTACACAGACCATTCTCTGTAGCCTTCCGCACTTTTGGATCGCCGACACCTGCTGGATCTTTGGCCACCATACCAGGGATCCATAGGTGATTATCGGTCTGATCATCATAAAATAAAGCCACTTAATCATGCTAGGGCCAAAGCCCCAGGTCTTCCCAAAGAAGCTCTTACAGGCCCAGAAGGCCCTAAGTGCTTTCTTCAGGGTCGCATCCAAGTGCGAGTTCCAATTCAGCCGTTTATCCAGAACAATTCCCAAGTACTTGACTTCATTGGAGTACTCGATTTCCGTCCCATTCACTGACAGCCTACCCAGTCTGTGTTTATACCTTCTCGTGAACGGGACCACGACCGCTTTTTGGGGGTTGATGTTCAGCCCCCTTTCATGGCACCATTTGAGAACCTTGTCGAGAGCACCCTGCATCACCTCAGTGATTGTTCTCTCGAATTTCCCGGTAACAATGATGGCCAGGTCGTCCGCATAACCAATGGCCCGCAGGCCGTATTCTTCAAGTCTTACGAGCAGGTCATCAATTACAAGGCACCATAGCAGGGGAGAAAGTACCCCCCCCTGTGGACAACCTTTAACAGCACTAATGCTGACGCTAGCATCATCCCAAGAGGCGGTAATTCTCCGTTGTCTCAGCATGGCGCCAATCCAATTGATGGTGCAATCATCTATCCGTTTTTGCGACAGAGCATCCGTGATAGAGTCGTAACTTGTGTTGTCAAAGGCACCCTCCACATCAAGAAAAGCACATAGTGCAATATCCTTGTTGTTCTGTGCCTTCTCTATTTGCGCAACCAGATGGTGCAATGCTACTTCCGTCGACCTGCCCTTCTGATAGGCGAACTGCGTTCCGTGCAATGGCGCGGAGATTCTCAGCTTGTCCCGGATGTGCAGGTCTAGTAGCCGCTCAACAGTTTTAAGCAGAAATGATGTGAGGCTAATAGGCCTATAGGACTTCGGCTTCTCTAGCGGCCTGTTGCCAGATTTGGGGATGAACACTACTCTGACCGCCCTCCACGCGGTCGGAATATGACCCCAGGTGAAGCTAGCCTTAAACAGACCAATTAGCGGGTCCATTATAATATTAAGACTTTCCTGTAGTAATACCGGGAAAATCCCGTCACCACCTGGTGACTTGTAAGGGCTGAAGGAGCCAACTGCCCAGCGAACCCTATCCTTATCGAAAATTCTACCGGCCAATCCCGTAGCTCGTCCAGCTCCTGGGATTGCCGCTTCGATCTCAGCGTGTTCATTGCCAGTCACAATTGTAGAGCCTGGGAAATGAACTTGTAGCAGGGTTTCCAGAGTTTCCCTACGATTTGTAGTGAAGGTACCATCCGTTCTCTCCACCAGGCCCACTCCATTTGAGTGTCCTTTGGCCATTACCCTATGAAGCCTTGCCGCATCAGGGAGGTTTGCTATGCCACTGCAAAAGCTCCTCCAAGTATCCCTTTTGGATTTGCGTAAGGATCTGTTGTAATCAGTAAGAGCACATTTGTACTCCTGCCAATTCTTAGTCTTTTTTGCCTTGTTGAATAACCTTCTGACCTGTCGTCGCTTCAGCTCGAGCGTGTCGTTCCACCAGGGAGTTCTACGGCTGGAGCTGAAGCTGCGTATGGTCGTGCTCTCCCGAAAGGATGAGATCAGTGTATCCTCTACAAGGTTGGCTGCTAGCTCAATATCATCGACAGACCCTATGTCGGTCATTAGGAGCCCAGCCTTTCGGCTGACGAGGGACTGGAACTCCTTCCAGTCCATCTTTGGGCTCATTACTCATTGACCAAGATAAAATGACGTTTAACATACATGATTTCATACTAAGTTTGTATACGAAATACAGTCTCCAAGATGTAATCGGGATTTTCCGAAAAATCCCTCCTCGTTGGCAGCCAGCACGAAAAATTTGGAGGTGCCAAGCTTATGCCCAGACATTACGATGAATGATACCTCTTCTGTGAGTTTAATCGATTTTTTAATTATTTCAAATTTAACATCGGACTAGGTATATTTTGCTGGCTGGATGGTTTATTACATAAGAATATTTTATTTAACTTTTGAAACAATATTTTTAAAAAAATAGATCTAGGGGGTTATTTTCTAAATCACTTTACCTTGCGTTGAGAAATTTTTCATATAAAATTTTTTTGAATTTTTAAAAATTTGTATGAAAATATTTTTCAAGTGAGGTGAAGTGTTTTAGAAACTAACAGCCATAATTTTTAATAAGGAATATTTGAATTAATAATGAATTTAAATAAATAAAGAATTAAATCTGAAGTAAAGCCAGGGACAGTAAATAACAGTTATATAAAACTTAAAAACTCTTCATGTTGGGGTCAACGGAGACCTATGTTGTCATATACCAATATCTTCTTATTGACCAGTTCTTTCAGAGTCTATGGTGATTTTAAAAAAACGATCTCAACTCCACAGTTAAGAGGTATTTTTCAACGTAAAAATAAAAGGTCGAATAAATCTCTTAAAAGAGAGTTTTATATTTTTAGTCTAAAACAAAACTCATTTGAGGAGTTTTATATTTTCCGTCTTAAATAAAACTTATTTAAGGAGTTTTATTTTTTCTGTCTAAAATATAACTAATTTGAGGAGTTTATTTATTCCGGCTAAAATAAATCTCATTTTGTCGTCATAAAATTAAACTCTTTTGAAGAGTTTATGTTGATTAAAACATAACATAATTCACAAAAAGAAACAAAAATTTTCAAATTCTATTTGTTAAAATTGTTTAGTGAAATACATTAAATTTTCAAAGTAAATGATGGCGAAAAAATATCTTTCAATTCTGCTGGTGGCTGATAATTGAAAATTTATTTCTTGGAAAATATTTTTAAATATCAAAAACAAATTTAACTGATTGTCACAATATTTGTTGAGAAACCGAACTTTTTTAAAAAAAACTATATGCAAAATAAATTGTTTGAATATGGGCATTTCCTGGGGTCACGAACGTACGTTCGTACGCTTTTGATGTACAAATAATATGGAAAACAAAATTTTTTCCTAGCATTTTTTTGCAATTCGATAGCATTTTGGTAGCTCTATGTTTAGTGCAAAAGATGGATTTCATCGAGTTTAAGTTTTCATAATGATAGTTATAAACATGTGGCCACGAACGTACGCAAAATAGAAGTCAACTTTGGCTGACAGTAGTGAAATGTAAAAATCTGCGAAATGGAATGGAATATTTAAACGTGATTAATTTTTTTTAAAAGTGTATTAATGTAGGTCTCTATCCAGTATTTACACAATAAAATATCTCTATTGGTTTTTGTTTAATTGGGTAAAGTACCGGTCGCGAACGTACGATTTTCCATATGTTTTAACCGTTAATTAATCGTTAATCTATTATCTTCTCCTTACACTTTTCTCTTCTTAATTGATTGTAATAGAGAGATTTTAAAGAAAGAGTGCAAACATAACAAATTTTTTTGCATTTAAAATAATTTAATTAAAAAAATGTCTTACGAAGTAGCTTAGAACGAAAATATTAAATTTTCCAGTTTCCAGCCCAATTTCCTCAAGTAAAACAGCTATGATATCATAGAATATCATATATAGCATACTATTATAAAACAGAGACTTTTTTTATAATTATAAACAATAAAACAAGATGATTATCAACATTTTATTTTTTCATCCTGGTTGACCATTCGGAGGAAATGCCCATATGCAAATTTGATTCTGAAGGGAAAAAATAAAACTGAAATTAGTTTTATTTTCTGACGAAAAAAATATAACTCCTCAAATTAGTCTTATTTTATGAAGGCGAAATGAAACTCCTTAAAAGAGTTTTATTTTATGACAGTGAAATAAAACTCCTCAAATGAGAACTAAAACTGATATTTGAAATAAAGTGAACTTCAAAGAGATATTTTGAAATGCAGACTTAAAT
This sequence comes from Pollenia amentaria, assembly GCA_943735925.1. Classification (NCBI taxonomy): domain Eukaryota; kingdom Metazoa; phylum Arthropoda; class Insecta; order Diptera; family Polleniidae; genus Pollenia; species Pollenia amentaria. The sequence goes on along the minus strand of OX031007.1, from coordinate 174,835,415 downwards.
TAAGACATGTGTACACGTGATTTACGCTTATAAGAAAACCATTTTAGTGCTTAAGTGTTTCCATAAGAAACATGTTCGTTTTTCAAAACATGTCCTTATGGCAACTTTAAAACAGTTTTATCAAAAATCAACTACACTTTATTATAGCGAAATCTTAATTTACCAACATGCTGACATCCTGTCAAGTCGGAAACTACACAATTTATCAAATATAACGATGCGCATTTAAAGTACAAATTCTCAAAAATAAAACAATTTCTTAGCAATACCTTATACACATACAAGCTCTTACGCACCTAAATATTTTTGTTTCCCAAAAAACGTACGCACACGATATATGATTATTTGGGGAAAAATAACACAAACACACCATTAAAGAAAAGAAATATAATAGACAAAAAGAAACTTCAAATTATATAAAGAAGTTGTAGTTACCTAAGCTTTAAAATATATATTAAAGAATATTTTGTATACATGTGTACATAAACCACAAACCTCAAAAAGACGTATCTAGAGTAAGACAGATACAGAAAAAGATTCCCTTAAAAATGGTACAATCTTGTTGCTGGAAAAAAAGGAAACGCATCACTAAATGAAAAATGGTCATGGCTTATAAATCCTTAGAAAAAATTCCAACCCACTACAACTTCACAATGGATACGAAAACGAGTGTGTAATATCTATTGTGATGTAATAAGGAAATAGAATGGATGATAAAATGTATATAAGTATTTGTTATGACTATGTGTATGTTGATTGAGAATATGTATAAGTCATGTTTGTAAAACTAAATTTTTGTTTGTTTGTATACTTTTTGTTAAACGAGTATTTTTGAACATACAATAAATTTATTTGAAGCATAAAACTAACATACATCATCATTGCAGTTTATAAATGGATACATTCTATTGTATACAACAAACACAACAAACTTACATAAATTCCATTATATAGATTCAAGTTTAATGACGTATGATTTGTAAGTGTGTAAGTAAGTGTGTTGGGGTTTCCATATATTTTACTACTTTTTTTTTGATACCTTGGAAGACTCCTCAATCTAGTGGACTGATGTTATTAAAATATGCATTTTAATGTAAAGAGGTACTAGACAAAGTTAAGTTCCATTGGCCGCTGTAATAAACCATAGCTCAAGTGAGACCAGTAACGATGTTTCATTGTCTTACAGGAGTCCTTTATCGGATGGCCCCCATATTATTCCTCATCCATCCGACCGCTTCAATGAAGAAATAAATTCAAGTTACTTAGGTACTAAAGAGTCCTGTGTGTCTCTGAGGGCTTGTCAGTGAGACCTAAACTCTTCGAGTGTAATTTTAATACTTTTTCTCGAAAGAGAAACTTAATTTATTTAATTTTTTTTAAATTAACAAAGGACATTAGTATACTGACATAAGGCAGAGTGGCGTTTTTTGCCTATGATAATCCCGCGAACCTCTACGCTTCTTTGCCGGAAAGAAGCCAGAGTCTCTGGCGGGAATCATACCCGCAACCCCGGCGCTTATAGACTAGCTCACTACCAACTAACCAACTGCGGCACCCTAAAAAATATCGCACCGCACAAAAGAAAGTAAATAGAAATATTAAAAGAGCAAAATCTGACTATTGCGCCACACGGTTTTCATCTGCCGTTGGTTCAAAACAAACTTGGAAAGAAATATGTGAAATTGGTGTTGGAAAATCATATACTGTTTTTTATACCTCAAATATAAATTTGGAAATGATCAATGAGACCTTCACAAATCTTCCTAATGTCTCTTCAAATTCATCGTGTTATGATTTAAGTCAAGGTACAAATTGTCATAATAATTCATGTAGTTTTGATTGTGTAAATGAAAATGATATACTGGCTAGCTGTCTTTGTACTTTTTAATCAATTGTCGTCGGTTTGCATGAGATTCACCCATAGTTCTTGAAAATGTTTGTTATGTTAATCGTACCCCACATAACTTATCTCTTTAATAATATAATAACAAAGAGTGCTTATCCACAAAGCTGCAAATATGCAAAAATAATACCAACACCGAAAACAATCAATGACTTTCGTCCAATTGCTATTCTTCCTAATTTATCAAAAGGCTTTGAAAGGTTACTGCATAATCAAATAATCAAATATGTTAATGAAAATAACCTACTTACAAAGGGGCAGCCAGGATTTCGACCTGGGCATAGTTGTATAACCGCCATAATATATGTATCTGAAAAAATACGTGGAAGAATCGATTATGGCAAAGTCTCATTCCTTGTTCTTTAAGATCTTTCAAAGACATTTGACAATATTGTAATGCCCATTTGTACGCGGATGATGTCCAACTTTATAACGGGTGGTTAAATTTTAAGGGCCGATGTTGAATGTGAACCACACTTAAACGTCAAGTTTATTTCTGCATTTCTTTTCACATTTCTCAATTTCAGACTAACTCAATTTGAACCATGGAAAGATACATAATCGAGCAACGCGTTGAAGTTATTCGGGTTTATTATGAAAATGGGCGTTCAAATCAAAATGCATATCGTCAATTTTTAAAGAAAATCATCTTCAGTGATGCGCCACATTTTCACCTCAGTGGATTCGTCAGTAAGCAGAATTGCCGTATTTGGGCGAATGATAATCCAAGAGTGATTGTCAAAAAACCAATGCCACCACAAAGAGTGACTGTTTGATGCTGTTTATTGGCTGACGGCATCATCGGGCCGTATTTTTTTCCAAAATCAGGCCGGTCAGGCAGCTACTGTGAATGGTGTTTGCTATCGTGAAATGATAACGAACTTTTTATGGGCCGAATTGGAAGATATGGATGTGGACGATATGTGGTTTTAACAGGACGGTGCCACTTGCCACACAGCTAACGAAACAATGGCTCTATTCCCGACAAATTCAATGGCCGTGTTATCTCACGTGGTGGCGATGTCAATTGGCCGACAAGATCATGTGATTTGACACCGTTGGATTTCTTTATTTGGGGTTATTTGAAAGAAAATGTGTACGTCGATAAGCCAGCAAAAATTCAAGAGCTAAAGGATTAGATAATTCGGCACATTAATGGCATAGAACTTCAATTATGCCTCAGCGTCATCGATAATTTGGACCGTCGGATGGAGGTGTGCCACCGAGATCGCGTCGGCCATTTGGCCGATATTTTGTTGCATGCATAATTGAACCATACCAATATTATCATAATAAAAAGAAATTACAATAATTTCCTAAATAATTTGTGTTTTATTCAAAATCAACATCGGCCCATAAAATTTAACCACCTTTTATTGGTAGTAGCCTTAGTAACATAGGTGATAGTGTTAAAAAGTTAAATATGGAGCTAAAACGTGTCCATGAATGGGCAAATGCAAATGGTTTACGTCTTAACCAACAAAAATCAAAGTGTCTTGTAATAACTAAGAAGACTATAAAGTTACCTTTTGAACCGAGGATAGAGAGAGCTTGGCACTCCAAAAATTTATATTGTAACATCTGCTAAAAACCTCAACATTTAACCCCACTTAATTTATGACACCATTGTTAAGTGGCTGTGAAATATATGCAAGTTGTTATTCTGCTAGCCGAAATAAACTAACAAATAATGAAAATAAGAACCTTAATGCTTCTTCATAAGATTATCTATACCCTTGAACCAGTCAATCTGTTTGATAAAATCTTATTTACACAATCAGGAAGATTAAATGGTATTATTCATAAACAATTTCGAACTTTAGTATCTGAGTGGCAATTTTATGTTCATGCAATCCGTCTTGGGAAGTCGTTCGCACTTCCGTCTTGGGAAGTCGTTCGCACTTCCGTCTTGGGAAGTCGTTAACACTGGTCACACAGTTTATACGCAACGCACTGCACTTTAAAAAAGAATTACTAAAGCATTATAGGTTATTCACTCTGTCAATACTAAAATTCTACTGTTGAATGTTTTATTTAAAAAGAATATTTGTTGTATTTCTATTTTATGTAACAAATTATTTATTTTTTAAACTACACGCAGAGAAAAAATATGGTTGGGCATGGTTACAGCAACGACACTATGTTTTTTGTAAGAATATATTTCTGTCGTACACAAAATATTGTTATTTTTATTAAATATCAACAATATTATAGTTACTGTAAACAGGTCAATATTTATCGCATGGTTCACTGAAAAATAATAATTTTTATAACAACTAAATAATGATTACTTTGAAAACATATTATATTCCTCACAACCATTTAATGATATTTAATAGCCATAACATGATAACTTTCTATACGTGTACTCTAATAATATTTTGTTATCGCCATTTGTAAAATAATTTTGCATCACTTGTGTCGTTTGTTTTACATATGCGTATCAAATTATTTGTTATTCAGTGGTTAAATTGTTAAAAAAAAACAAGTTTAAAGAAATTGTTGGTACATAACAAAAATTGTAAAGTGTCACAAAATAAAGTATCACTGCTAAAAAAATGGTGCAAAAAATTGACAATTGTTTTGTGTTATTTTAGAGAAAACGAATGAAAATTCTTTAAAATAATTTATAAATAATTACGACCCTAAACAAAAATAGGTTAAAAATATTATGATAAAAGTTGCATCATATTATGATGTGAAATATCTGTAACAATTTTGCGTTAAGGTTGCCAGTAAGTAAATAAGCATAAATATATATTAAAAAATATTCGGTTTTGGATTTGATCTACATATTATTATGATTCACATAATAATAATATAATTACTTTTTAAGTAACTATGGCTAACATGATAATAATATGATTACTTCTTAACTTATTATGATAAACATGATAATAATATGATGACATTAAATTATAATATGATGTAATAAAAACAAATTAGGAATAAGGGAAAAATATTACGATGTAATATTACGAATATATTTGGTCATAATATGATTCACTAATAATCATAATATGTTGACTACAATCATGAATCTTTTCATAATATGATGCTCTTAGAATAGGGTTATCACAACCACGTTTTTTCTTTGCGTGTAACTGTATGAATAAAAAAGTAATACTATATATAAAACTCCATGTTCCTACACATTTAAAAAATCCATTACTATAATTATAAGATTTTAAATCTTGTTGTATTGGAAATCAAATTAATAAAAATAAAATAAAAAATAATGAGCCTTAATGGTCCATAATTAATTTGTTTTAAAGTCAATTTGTTAATGGTAGTTGAAGTCACGAGATTAAGGGCTGATAATTGTGTAGGAATCTCCTCATTATATTAATAAACATTAATGTTTCTTTTGATGCCTAAGTAAGTGCTTTTCTCAGGATTTCGGCGGCATAAAAACTAAAACAATTTTTGGCTTCATTTAAGTTCTTAGTTGGCAGGATTTTTCGCTCTAAGCACATATCACAATGAAACTCCAAGGACACACGATTTTTCAAAACATGAGTTCAATCTAACCTAATAGCGCCTCGGTAACCAAACATGGGAATTGTTCTTACGACATGTCCTCTGATTTTGATTATGTTATTTTGCCATAGTAAGACGTTTAAAGAACTTTCCAAATGATTAAACCGATGAATTTCCGTTACTTTATTGACGACCCTTCTCTATATCTATGAAACTTGTTTTAATTGAAAATTTTTTTATCAAAATATCTCCCGATTTAACTAATAAGTTTCTTCAATTACAATATGCTTTGTACAATGTATGTAGTAACCCATATGCTAACACATCAAAAAAAGCTTCTCTATTAGTTTTTGATATATGGATGTTTGTCTGTCTGTGCCATTGGTTGTGTTTGTTTTTCTCATTTACAACTTTTCTGTTCATTTTCCCTAGAATATTCATTTGTTTTTTTAGATTTTGGCAGGAAAAAATAAACTCCCAGCGCCTGATGATGGACGATTATTATTGTTTATGTCTGCGATTATCTATGTACGATTTTTGATGTTATTTTGCAGCTGTTATGCACATACAAGCCAACATACATATAGGAATATGCCATATATTAAATAGTCGTATGTAAAACTAATGCCCTCAGTGTGTGTACTTTGTGCGTAAATATAGATGTAGTTAAGTATTTCCTAAGCCAAAAAAGCGGTTGAAATCAAGAAAGTCAATTCTTTTTTCTCTATATTTTTATTTAATAATAAAAGGTATCAGAACTAAGTTAAACAAAGGCATATGTATATAAGAATGTACCACTTTACAAGCAAAAAAAAAACTACGCCCTACACCCCTAATATAAAGAATTTTTGCAAGGTGGTCTCGAAAAAATTAGTTTTTGCCGAATGTAGGGATCACCTTTTTAAATTTTCTTTATTGGCTTGGCATTTACATTCGTATCTTAAAGAATGACAAATCAAAGTTGTTTACCTCGAGAAGGATTTAAAAGCAATTGATCTCAAGTATCCCGTTCTAGTATTTACACACCAGATCTCTGTTTCTTCCACCCTAATGTACTAGCTTAATGTCAGAAAACTAAAGGTCGCAAGAAATCATTTAACTTTTGCTAATGAAGTACATTAGGCAACGGATATAATTTATTAACAAAAATCGGAAAGGTTTCTTATAAGCCTTTTTCCTTTTATGCAATTATTTTTTGTAAGAAATTTTTTTCTTTTATAAGTTCTTCTTACTCTTATAAGAAATTTTTTGTACGTATATTTATTATTGGTGCATGGCAAAATATTTCTTGTATCAGTTTTTATACCCTCCACCACCACTAGTGGTCAATGAGGGTGTACTAAGTTTGTCATTTCGTGTGAAACTTTTTTATTATACATTAAAGACCCCATAAAGTATATATATTCTGGCTCCTTGAGTAATTCTAAGTCGATTTAGCCACGTCCGTCTGTCTGTCCGTCTGTCCCTCTGTCCGTCTGTTGAAAACACGCTCTCTTTCAAAACACACAAAACAAAAGAACAAACTTGGTTTTAAATTTCTTGTAGTTATCCTAAGCAGTTTGGGATTGAAATCCAGCAACATCGGTTCAGTAGGACTAGAACTATGAATCAAAATGTGGAAATACCACGCTAAAAAAAATTTATAATTTTGATACATAAACTAACATAAATGGTGAAATAATGCACGGAATAATATAAAAATCTGCACGAATTTTCTTTATATGATTGCAAATCATAGTGTTAAATTTCGTAAAGATCAGTCCATAATTGACCATAGGCCCCATATAAACCCTACTCCCGAAAAACATTTTGGTACGCCTAAAATCGTAATAAATAACGCTATCATATTTAAATTTGATACATCACAGGCTTCTAGGACCAGAAATCACATTGTTAACTTTTTTTGAAGATCGGTCCATAATTTACACTAGGCCCCATAGAAATCCTACTCCTGGAAAAAAGTTTAGTACATCTAAAACCGTAACAAATAATGCTATCATAATAAAACTCGGTACGGTACAGTTTTGTAGGACCAGATATCACACTGTAAGATTTCGTGAAGATCGGTCCATAATTAACCGTATACGCTATATAAACACTACTCCCGGAAAACAGTTTAGTATGCCTAAAACCGTAATCGATGATGCGACCTGTAATCACACTGTAAAATTTTTTGAAGATCGGTCCATAATTTACACTGGGCCCCATATAAACTCTTCTTCCGGAAACCCGTTTAGCATTACTAAAACCGTAATAAATGATGCTATCATAATAAAATTGGGTGTACCACAGTTTTATAAGATTAGAAATCGCTGTGTCAAATTTCGTGAAAATCGGTCCATAATTTACCATAGGCACCATATAAACCCTACTCCCGGCAAACAGTTTAGTACGCCTAAAACCGTAATAAATAATGCTATCATAACAAAAATCAGTACGTAATCACACTGTAAAATTTTTTGAAGATCGGTTCATAATTTACCCTAGGCCCCACATAAACCCTACTCGCGGAAAACAGTTTATTGTGCCTAAAACCAAATAAAGCACACTTTGGGAAAATAATTAAATTCGCCTTAAACCATAACAGATATAGATATTGCGGTAAAATTTCTTCCAACTTAGATGCATATGGCCAGAAAAAATATCATGCAATTTTGTGAAATTCGCTGTTAACGCTAAAACTAATTACACTGCTGTATTGAAATTTATTCTAATTTATTTTTTGTAATACCAGAAATCAGTCTTCAGAATTTTGGGATGATTGGTCCATAATTTACCATAGGTCCAATACCAATAACCTCCTAAAAATCATTTTAGTTCGGCTAAAACTGTTACGAATCATGACATTTTACTCAAGCCAGTTTAAAGTTCTAACAAGATACGCATAAAACTTTCTTATTGTCGGTCAATAATTTAATATATGTAGGTCTAAACCGCAACCAATTTTAAAGCTGACGTACGTTTTTGTGAAGCTTAGTTAATAATATATATGTATTTATCATATAGAGCCCACTCCTCTCGATGGAGGGTATCAAAGATTCCGCACAGCCGAATATAACACTCTAACTTGTATTCTAATAAAAAGTTTTTATGCAGAATACTTTTTAATTTGACACATATGAAAAAAGACACTGTTCTTTTATATCCGTTTTCTACTGTAATTCGATATTTCCAGCAAAAACATAATGTAATCTAACATCTGCGACTGACGTGATTGTTAAACAGACACCAATGAAAGAAGAACAGGATTTTCTCCGTTCCTTTTTAAACATCGGCTCTTACGGATTCATTACCTTCTTAATACGTTTTCATGTGTACGTTGGCGTAACGACCGCGATCAAATAGAGTGGACGCGTCGCGCTGAGCAGAAAAGTTTCTTCAAGACAACCACGTCAATATTAAGGTACGTATCTGAGAAACGACCACATCCATATTTTTGTAGTGTCTTTTAAACAACACGTCAAAAAAATTATTTCAGTATTTTATATCTCTTATTATTTTTATTTTGATGGGTCACTCTAAAAGAAAACAAATTCTTTATTGTTCTAAGAGAACAATAAAGAAGAGCAGGTTCTGAGCTTTGGATCAAACAATTAGACATATCCATGTAAGAATTTCTGGTTCAATGCACTCACTAAAACTTGAAAAAAAAACAAATAGGAAATTATTTTTTGGTTTTTGTATAGATGTAAGTTCTCTAGGGCCACTTTTTGCCACGCCATTAAACATGGTTAAAAATTAATTTTCGGCTTGTTCTCAAAAATAAATTACAGCAAATAGCAATCTATAAGTAATTAATTCATTTTTTAATTACGTGCTAAACTCCCAATTTTTATTTTTGATAAGAACACTGAAATTTATTGTTGTGAGAAAGCCAGTTCCTATGCGCATTTCGCTGGTTGCTTTGGCCAGCTCGTCAGGAAACTTTTTCCAAAGACTTTAGAAAAGCAAAAATATTATACAAATAAGACCATAAAGTGAACGTTAACAATAACATTAATCTAAAATAAAAAATAATTTCAGAAGATTTACAAAACAGAACTTGGAAAATATAAGCCATAAAAATAGTGTCTAGCGTACTACCATGTCGTTGGAATTGTTATTGAAAATTCACGTAAGTCGCAGAGGGTAAATCACACACAAATCTTTGATACACTCCACCAACAGTTCGAATATTTCAGGAGTGAGCTCTATAAATTAATAATTTATCTTTACAAAAACGGACTTCAGTGTTGGTTGCAGTTTAGACCTTTATTTATGCCTTTATTTCTTGTTATATTAAACTTTATTAGATTCATAATAGTCTTAAGGTACGTTCACAGTTAACAAATATTTGACGAAAAAATCCAAAAATTGCGTGAATACTAAATAACAATTGTTTTAATAATATTTGTGTACCTATTTAACTTTACCACTAAAAAAAATTAAAAATAAATAATAAACTAATAAAATGTTCAATGCTGTTAGATCTAGCAAACATTACGCAAAATCAAGCAAATATTTAATCAAAATAGTGGTTACGTGTGGAGCGTCAAATGTTTGCTAAATGTGACCGTAGCTTTAGGCGTACTAAAATGATTTTCAGGAGATGAATTTATATAGAACCGATGGTAAATTATGAACCAATTATTACAAAATACCACAGGGTGAATTTGGTATTAAAAAAAACATAACCTTCAAAGTTCAAGGATTTTTAGAGAACGGTTTGAGGTATTATATAAAAAAAATCAGCCAAAAAAAAAAAGTGGGATTTTGATTAGTGCGTTTTTAAAATTTAATATTTTGCAGATATTACACTTTTCAGAATAAAAAATTTATTTTTCAATATACTGTTTGCAGCCCCAAGTATTCACTTTAAAATGACATAAAAGTCATCTTCGTATGTAAAGTAGTTTTCGAGTTATTGAAAATATAAACACAACACATTCGGCGATATTTTGACATTTTGAATATGACATAACTTTTGAAAAAACTTTTAAAATTTTTGTTTTCGTTAATATATCGTACTCCTTCCACTAAAGAGCGTATACTCAAAATTTACAAATTTTCAGTAGAGACAAAAAACTGTTTTCATTTTTCATATAAGAGTACATATAAAAAGGTGAATACAATTGTATTTTTTTTTTTTTTTTTTGACAAAATACTAGAGAAAATTATGTAACATATGGCCACTGTACATCGATTTCTTGCAAAAAGTGAAAATTGAAAAATTTTGAGTTGACCCTCTTTAGAGGAAGCAGTGCGATATGTTACTTATAGGATGAAAGAAACCTTCTCACCAAATTTCATTGAAATCGAAAGGGGTCGGGTCCCACTCTTGGTTGATTTGGCGTGGATTTATCAATGTATATGTACATCTTTATTTTCTTTTAGAAATTTAAATTACCCGGATTTTTATACAAATGATAAGGTAAATTTAAATAATATTTCAATAATATTTAAGTTTTACGACATTAAAAAAAATGTAATTCCTACTTAATCGCATAAACTTTCATCTCAGGCATTTCAATATTTATTTAATATCTTTAAAATAAATGAAACTTTAAATATTTATAATGTCAGAAACAACAATATTAAAGTTTTTCCTTTTTATAAATGAATGAATATTAAACAACAATCACTTAATCAAGACCATTTAAATAATTTACATGTCTAAACAAACCAATCAAACTGAACTCAACTAAATAAACTGAGAATAAACTAAGATATGCATAATTTTGCAATTGCAATCGTACTAAAGACGAAGATTATGAATAAACAAAAATTATGGAAGGACTTTAAGACATCAAAAGAGTTGGATTAAGTAAAACTCAACAAACATAAAGAAAAATTGATGGAAAGGAGAAAAAAGGGCAAGGGGCTAAGTTGATGTTGATGATAAAGAGACGAATGAATGAAAAGTTGTAATACAAAAAATGGATTTATGTATTTGGAGTTCTTTTTTTATTTTGTTGAACACACATTTAAGTGCAGAGAAGACAAAGATTTATATTGGGAAAATATCGGCAGTTATGACATTTGATGAACTCTTGAAAGAGCCGAACGTTTGGTATTAAAAATTGAACAAATACCCAGAAAAAATTCTTTAAAAATTTTGCCCCAATTAAAGCATTAATCAAAAATAAAATCAGTTTTAATTACAAATTTAATCAAGTTAATTAAACGTTTAATTCACTTCAAGTGAATTAAAAGTTTAATTGATACTATTAATTTGCACCATTAAAAAATTAATGGTTACAATGAAAATGTTTAATTCACTTGATTAAACGTTTAATTCACTTGATTAAATGTTTAATTAAAACTGGTCTTATTTGTGATTAATGCTTTAATTGGGACAAGATTTTTTTCTGTGTAACCTTAATATAAGGTCACCCAAGGAAAATAGTTTGGCAAAATTTCAGTCACACGGTATGACCTTAGGCAAAAAAGTATGCGAAGAACTCACTTAGCTCCCGTATAATTTAAAACCTCAGCTTAATGGGCATGAAGTCGGCCACGAAGAACGATCTACGGCAACGTAATAACCTGATATACATGGTAACCAGTGTGGCCAGGTCTAAAAAAATTTTACAGCTAAATCTGCCATTAGACAGAGCCAAAAAATGCTAAAAATGATTTTTAAAAATGCTAAAAATAATGCTAAAAATTTTTAAAGATTTTTGTTAAAAATTTATTACCAGTATGAAATTTTATTCGAAACTAATCTTAGTGACTACTTTTTGAACGAAATTGAAATAAATGGTTATACTCAGCAAAAACTTTGCTTACAAAATAAGCAGAAAAATAATGAGAACCTGAGGAGTAGACTACTTACTTTTCTACTAGAAAAAGTTGTGCGATGCCCCAAAAGTAATCCTTTATAATTTGGCCAATTACAACCTAAAAAATAATACCTTTATTTAATACTTAAAAGTTTTATAAAAATATGTAGTTACCAAAAGAGACAAGAAATAAGTACGTTCAAAAAGGTTAAAACACACTTATTAAAATTGCTCTGGAATCTTATGGAATTTTTGTTGAAAAAGTGTACACAATAATAAATTTATCGAAATGTAAGAAAACATTTAATAAAGAGTGTTTTGGCTGCACATATATATAGCTCTAACACTGTAATAACAATGTGTTTATTAATATATGTAAATATACGGGCAAAGCCTGTCACAGAAATAAATTTCGATCGAAAGTTTTTTTAATTCCGAGACAGCTTCTTTACAAAACGAAAATCGATACATTTTCTCGGAATGGAATCACTTTTAATTTTTCGATCAAAAAAAGTTTTTGTTTTGGTTTGCACAATATATCCACATTTAACTTAAGAATAAAAAAATTTAAATTTGTCGGAATTACGAAAATCGATCAAAGTCTGAAGAAGATAAAACAAAATCGATCGAAATGAAAATACGGATTCAAAACTATTCTGAACAATTTCTGTGATAGGCCTGATTATGCTCTTCAAAAAAACATCGTATGGCTAGATTTTGGTAAAGCATATGTTATATATAAAAATGTAGCACATGCAAACTCTCTGATATATTATAAATTTAAACGGGTTATTTATGCACAATTTTTAGATCATTTCAGTTTTTATAGTTTAAGAAAAGTTGAAGCTTTAAAATAATTTTTTTCAGCAGTTTAGAGCAAAAAATTTTTCAAACATTTACACTATTGAATTCTTATCTAAATACAAAGTGAAATTTTCTTGTACTTTTATATCATAATATCAAAGGACAAATAATATTGACAATCAACATGATAAGGGCATTTCTTATATGTATTCCCTGAATATTCTATTTTTTAACAAGGCAGGTGAGATGTTTCTTAACATAAGAATTATGAATTTTCATACGAAATTTTATTTTGGATACATCTGTTTTTAGTCAAAATTTATTATAATTTATAATTTTTTTTAGCGAAATCAATTAAACTATTCGTATCAATTTTTAAAATAAATAATGCTTAAAAAAACTAAAAACATTTTCAAAAAATGCTAAATAAAATGCCAAGTGCTAAATGAAAATTTTGCAGCTAAATAAAAATTTTTAAAGCTTAATTTAACTGCAAAAATGCCAAAATGGCCACACTGATGGTAACGCATAATTTTTTTTTTTTTTTTTTTTTTTTTGTAGAAAGTGGTGAATAAGTTTCTTGATTAGTTAATATTTCTATTGTTATACTATCTAGCACTAGTGTTGAATGAGGGCATACTAACTGCCTGGCCCACAAGCGCGACAAGAACATTTATTTCGAATATTTATATTGAAAACAAAAACAAACTATAAATATTTATTATTGCGAAAGAAATGTTCTTGTCGACATTGTGGGCCTGGCAGTAAGTTTGTCAGTCCGTGTTTTTTAATATCCATCTATGACCTTAGAGAGTATACATATTCCGGATTCTTGTGTAATTCTACGTCAATTAAGCCATGTCCGTCTGTTGAAAATATTCTTACTAAATTGTAAATAAAATAAAAAGTTGTTCACTAATGTCAGTCACAATAAAAGGGCTTTATAAATTTGATATATATAGCTACAATCAGCTTCGATATTCCGTATATCTACAATTTGGATTTTTGGTCTATAAATCATGGCAAGCAGATTTCTTATAGAGAATTATATTCTTAATCGAACTAAAATTATGCAGGTAAATCGTATATCCATGCAGCCCTACTTAAGCCTTCTAGGTACGTCCCCATTAGAACTATAAGTTCCAACTAGGAAACCGTAACTCAGCTTTGCCTCTGCTATCGAAAAGTTAAGTTTCATAAAAATCAGATCACACTTTTATAAATCATGGATAACACAAGGGAGACTTGAATGTTATTTTAAGGTTATTTGGGACGCTGAATTGAAATCTGCACTCGGTTTTTGTCTATCAGCTCGACTTTTCGAGATATACCGTTATTTTTAAAATTAAGACACTTCCAATACATACATACTCTCTAGTTTTATTACTTTATATGCAGGGGATGTATCATATTAACATGGTTGATTTGTGACAATATCTGTGACAGGCATTATTTTAACCGAAATTGGATGTGCTCATTAAGGTTATTTCAGTGGCCTGTTACAAAGTGTCAAAAAGGTGCCAATTAACCCCTCGTAGGACATCGTCATGTTAAAGTGACTTGTAAATTATATATATTATATCAATAATTTGAAAACGGTGCACCATATTCACTTAAAAAAAAACTAAAATTCGCTAACAGTATTATCTTTAAGCAGTGCTTACATTTTTTTTAAATTTGCCCAGTAATTTCAGAGATATCGCTGAAGTTATAAAAAAGAACAATTTAAAAAAAAACTTGAATTTCGACAAAAATCACAGTTGTAGTATAAAAACAGTTCGCTTAACATATTTCGAATGAAATGAGCTTCATTTCATTGTAATCGGTGTACAATTTTTGATTTTATTCACAATTTAATGAGACAATTAAATTGATAAAAATCGCGATTTCCATATATAAATAACATTTTTGTAATATGTGTGTGCTTGCTGCTGTGCTATTTATGTAAAAAGTGTGTTATAGTTATTGTTTTTAGGCCACCGATTTCAGATTTTTTCCAACTTCTATACTTTGCAATTTATCAATAAAAGAGGATTTTTAAGAAATATAAAAATGTTAAATATATTTCTTTTATATGGTTTTCTTAAATGATATTGTTTAGAGGGTTTATTTTTAATGCTCCAGCAATAGGTATCCCAGTGACCCTGGTTCCGCTCTATATCTTGATGGAAACGTTCACCTTGCTCTTCACTGGAGTGTCCAAAATTTTCAGGGAATCTGTGTAGGTAGTGTACCTTAATGCTCATATGACAATCAAGCTGCTGGTAATGTGGCAACATGTTATCCACGTAGCCCGAGTAGTGCTCATCATTTCTGTTTCCCAGGAAATTGTGCATTATAAATTAATTCCAAGCATATCCTTCGATATCTGTAATGGAACTATTAAAGTTTTTTATCAATAATTAACCTTCTGATTTGAGGGCCATCGAAAATATCAGCTTTCAGTTTTTCCAACTTAAATTTTTGAACTTTCTGCTGATATATCTAAAAAAAGTCACCGTCCTTGTTGAGAACTTTGACAATTTGTTTCAAAAGCCCTAGCTTAATATGGAGTGGTGGCAGAATTATGCGATCCCTTGGCACAAGTGGTTGATAAACTATATTCTGGATTCCTGGAACCAACCTGCGGGCAATTTGTGTCAATTGCTCTTAAAGCACTTACCCCGTGACCAGTGAACAACATTTTATAATTAAAAAGAAACGAATTATGATAGGTGAAAACAAGACCTATCACTTTACTGGTGATAATGTGTTAAGAGTGTAGTTGGTCCAGAGGAAAGGTAATTGGCACAAAACTATTCATGTGACTGGATTTTGTGCGGTTAGTGGCTGATTCTCTCTAGTTCTATTACTTTATATGAAGGGGATGTATCATATTGACAAGGTTCATTTGTGACAATATCTGCGACAGGCATTATTTTTACCGAAATTTGATGTGTCCATTAAGGTTATTTCAGTGGCCTGTTACAAAGTGTCAAAACGGTGCCAATTAACCCCTCGTAGGACATCGTCATGTTAAAGTGACTTGTCACGTGACAAGTTAAGTGTTAGTTCCCTTTCCCCTAGGGCATAGCATTCCTCAAAGACCAGTCTTTTCTACTCCAGTATTCAGATCTGGCTCCGCTATCCCATAAACAAATAAAACCCGGATGTTTTGTGTAGCCCCCATGTTGGCCTAGAAGAAAATTCACCATTTTCAGATCCACACCGGTGTTCGTTGTGCTTTATTTTATCCATTATCGAGGCAATGTTAGAATATTCTTCTTTAACTTTAGTTGAATGTGCAATCTGCAATGAAGCCAATTTATAATCGTTATTCAGAAGTGCATATTTAAGACTGCGTTAAGAAGAATCTTTAAATAGTCGCCAGTCCTTTGAATAATGCTTCTATAATCCCATCGCTGTTACTAAACCAGAAACATCTGAACAAACAACAAATTTATCTTCTTCGAAAAAGAATGGAAGTAAGTGTTTCTCTCTGTTACGGTAGTATGAAATTTTTTTTCATGGGTTAACAGTTTTTTTTTTTTTGTTTTAATCGAGAAGCTAGAATTTCAGATGCTTTTTTAGTGAGTCCAAGGTCTCTTACTAAATCCCTAAGCTCCTACTTATTAAATTGCTCGCGTTCAGAAGAAATATCGAAATGGAACTCATCTGATCCAGTTTCAGTACTTAGTGAAGGAGAATTTTCTCGTAAGTCCTGACAAAACTTCTTTTACCTCGGTTATTAGTTTACATTATCCGCATCTTTAACACCATTATTACCACTAGTCAATTTCAAATTTGTTGGATATATACTAAAATCATTCCAGTTCAGAAAACTGGTACTGAATTTCGCCCTATTTCAATACTACCATACTTATCTAAATTATTTGAACGTCTGGTATATAGGCAAATGAGTGACTATTTAACTAATAATCATCTCATAGTTAAAAATCAACTAGCTCGTAAATGTTTCTGAGGATATCAGACACAATCTTGATAATGGTTATGTTACGTTTTTGGTGTTCTTGGATCACTCTAAGGCATTCGATTCTGTTAATCATGGAATTCTATGCAATAAACTCTGTAATAAATTCAACTTTTCTTCAACTGCCGTCTCGCTGCTTGCCTCATATCTTCCAAATCGTTTCCAATCTGTGTATTTGTGTAATAAAATTTCCAGTGCCCTACATGTGTCAAAAGGAGTACCACAAGGTTCTATTCTAGGCCCATTGTTGTTCACATTATACATCAATGATTTACCCAGTCAACTTTCACACAGCAATATCCATATATATGCAGATGATGTTCAAATTTGTATAAGCTGTGAGAAAGGATTGATTCGTAAATGCACTGATAAGCTTAATGAGGATCTCAATAAACTATTTGTATGGGCTTCGTCAAATGGACTTTATTTAAATCCCAAATAATCAAAATGCTTATTAATAACTCAAAGAAATCAAATAAACGCTATGGATGTTCCAGTATCATTAGGTAACCAAAATATTGCAATTGTAGAATCAGCTAGGAATCTTGGAATAATTTTTAACAAATCGCTCACTTGGAACCATCACATTAATTCTGTATCTGGAAAAATATTTGTGATGCGTAGAACATTGTACCCTACACAACATCTTACACCTTTAAACATTCGTGTGCTTCTATCTAACACTTTTATAATGCTTGAGAAATTTTTGCGTATTGTGATTCAGAAAGTAAGAGGAGATTATTAGTAGCGTATAATGCGATAATACGTTATGTATACCGTATTAAGAGATGATGGAACCTCTGAGTATTCTAAGTCTTTGTTTGGAGTTAACCTCATGGACCTACTTAGGATAAGATCATTAATTCCACTCCACAAGGTAATATATACCAAAGAACCAACTTATTTATTTGAACGCCTTAAATTTGCAATTTTTTATTAATACCATATGTCTGTGGAACTCATTACCCAACAATTTAGAAATAATAGACAACGCTTAACTATTTAAGAACGAATTGTTTAAACATGATTTTATTACAAATTTTCAACTATCTTCAATATTGATTCATTATTGATTATACATATATATTTTTCTCTTATTATGGATTAATTTTTAAGTACATTTATTCTTATACACAGAAAAAATTATTAAATTTCTCCAATCACCAAATTTTTTCTAAATTCATAATTTCAAGCAAACAATTTGTTGATTTTGCACCTATTACCAAAAAGATTATATTGATTACTAAAAATTTTAAAATTTTGAAAAAATATTTTCAATAAATGATATTTTTAATTTTAATTAGAAAACACAACAACAATTCTACATGTTTAAATTATTTTATTTTAAACGAAAAAAGTCAATTAAGATTTTTTGTTTTTTAATTAAAATTTTAATTGGAAATTTATTTCAAAACAACTAAAATGTTAATAAAATCAAAATTAAATTTTTAATTTTCTTTCAACAAAAAAATAATTGATTCAATTATCACATTAATTAAATTTAAATACTTTTTAAACTATTTTTTTAATTGATAAAACACTTTTTTCTGTGTACCTGTATAATTTAATTTATTTGTTTTTTTATGTACAGTTTTTGTTCCTTAATTATTATCACAAATTGATTGTATCGCTATAAAATCATATACTGTAATTTAAAAGATTTATATCTTGTTGTATGTGATATCCACATTAACAGCCCAATTATAAGTATTCCCGGGGAAATGAGTTCCCTGGGAATTATTTTTTCCCGGGAATAAAACTCCCCTATTCTAAACAGACGGTGAGAATAGTATTATGGGAAAGGGAATTTCGAATATTCACAGTCAGCTGTTTTGCTTGAGCTGTGTTGTGTTGACTTAAAACTTGTAAATATTTTTGTAAAAAAACAAGCGAATAAGTGAAAAATAAAGTAGTTTTGAATAAAAAACAAAATATGATGTTTAGTGTAGCATTTCGGATGGTAGCTGAAGAAGCAGGAAATCAGCAACATTTAAAAAACCAGCACAGGCTTGCTAGAAGATAGTTGAGTGATAATGCAAGCCCAGTTGAGTTTCCGCAAACGTTGTAAGTATATAAAGTATATAAAGATGTTATTATAAATATTTTTTAATTCGATGGAGGAGCATTCTTGGCGCTAGAGAGCTGCATTACGCTCCAACAAAAGCAGCAAAAATTACGAATGTTTGTTGTGCGTTGCACAACATCTGCATTTATTTTAAATGCAATACTATTGTAACTGATATAGACTGTTTTGATACTTTTACTACACAAGAGAGTAATGTTGGGTTCTTAGCCTTCCAACAGTATTTATCTGCAGCCGAAACCATTAGAAATACCATTGGAAATAATTTGTAACAATTTTATTTTACGTAGAAAAAACATGCCACGTATACGCTTTTGTATACTGTTTTATTAACAAACAAACAAAATAAAAATAATATTTTAACTTTAAAACAAAAATAATTCATATTTAGGAACTTCAGTTATATATTTTAGTTACGGTTTGTATGTTTTATAAAAAAAAGGAAATAATTAATTTACTAAAAAAGAAAACTTAAAATATTCTTAAAAATTAAAAGGAAAAACTAAACAAAATAAAAATAAAAGTGTAAAATTTTAAAAGCAAAAAGTGTTCATATTCAGGTACACCAATAACATTTCACTTAAAATTTGAAAATACAAAACTTATTAATAGCTTTATTTCACAGTTTATCTGGGGGGCTTCCATTTCGTTCAAAAGGATTTAAAACTGTTGTTTATTTGTTATTTTTAACCCGAAAATAAAGAATGCAGTGATATGAATTAATTTATAAAAAAAACTTACTTAAAAAAGAACTTACATTTTTTAGCACCACTCCCTTGAAATTTTGTGGCGGTTTTTTTTTTAAAATTTAAAAATCCTTTAATTGTCATTCGTAATATCTATTTTTTTCCGGGGAAAAGTTTCCCATTTTAGAAGTCTGTTTAAAACAATGGTGCGCAAACCATAGAACAATTGTTCAAAATCAAATCACACACATTCTTATGCTCTTGTGGTTAGTAGCGATTGTCGACTCAACGAGACAACGTCGTATGTACATGAGCACGGGTGTATGACTGCTTCTTTATTTTTTAGATTTTATTTACGTATTTTTTGTAGGTGCACTGAACAAAATAAATTGTTTAATTATGGCATGCAAAAAATATTTTATGATTAAAAATGTTTTTGGTAACATGTTATGCCTCTTTTGTCATTAAACATTTAAAACAATGAACAAAACTCATTTTTAAAAGGCATTTTTATATCTTTTATAGCACTTCTATGAAAAGTTTAGTGAAAAAAAATTTTTTCATTTTTATAAAGTACTAGCGGGCCCGTTGCCTGCTTCGCACGGCAAAACAAAATAAGAAAAGAAACACACTTGTTTTTAATAAAGTTGGTTTTGTTCCCTATTATTCAACTTTTAATTGTAGTTTCTTACAATCTTAGACTATGTATCACTTAAACTATCTTAGAGCTCTTTCGTAGACAACATTTTTGGTTTTGCCAGGAGTTGTTGTGTAGATAAAGAGAACTGAAGGCTTGCCAACACGTGAGAACGAAACATATAACTGGCCGTGTGAAAAGGAAGGATATTCTAAATCAATTCCGCACAATTCCAACGATTGCCCTTGCGCTTTATTTATTGTAATAGCAAATGCAAGACGTATTGGAAACTGTAGTCTTTTGAATTCAAAAGGTAAATCTGATGGAATCATTGGAATTCGTGGAATCAATACATCTTCACCTTTGAAATTGTTGCTTCGATCAAATTGTTCATGACCTTTTAAGCCAGCAATAGTCAATGATTGGCCTTGTGCTTTGTTGATGGTAATAGCAAAGGCAAGACGCAAAGGGAATTGGAGCCACTTGAATTCAAATGGTAAATCGTTGGAATCGGTCATGCCGTTCTCCAGTTATGCGCTTAATAGAAAAAGTGGGCGTAAAAGTAGGCGTGGTAAATTTTTCTTTCGATGAAAACTTAAAGTTGATTAATACGAACATTTGAAAGAAAAATTAGTCAACTCGATGGAGCCGTTTTCTGATTTTAGGTAAATCAAAAAAAGTGGGCGTAAAAGTGGGCGGGGCAAAATTTTCTTTCCGTAAAAACCTAATTTGGACCATGGTGATCATTTTAAAGAAAAAATTGTTCAAATCGGTCAAGCCGTTCTCAAGTTATGGATTTTGCCACGCTCCTCTGCCCCCAGACCGAAAATTTCAACCAAACTTCATATAAACCATATATGGGCCACTGCCTACGTAGTGTATAAGTATGGTTGAAATCGCACGACGTGTTTATGATTAGTTCGGCGACGTACATATACGGACTTATTTTTATATATATAGATTTATCAAAAATAATTTATTTAAAAGTTTACTTTTTCTTTTATATTTTAAATTTTTCACACCGTAAAAAAATAACAACAGTTCTTTTAAATTTCACAACTTTTCTCCCAGTGCACCTGTGGTTTTGTCAGTGTATTGGTGAGAGAATTTAGTTTTGCGCATCACTGGTTTAAAATAAGGGAAAAGGGAAAAGAGAGAACTTTCCCCGGGAGATTGTATTTATAATAGGGGAACAGGGAAAAGGGAATAAATTCCCGGGGATTTGTTATTCATAATTGGGCTGTAAATAAATAAATAAATAATTTTGTGTAGATCTAGATTATTGTATACAGGACTGGTGTTAGGATAAATCCATAAATCCGCCGTTTCTTGTTTGCCTATAACCTTAAATAGTCTACATAGTTGCTACATACATAATAGGAATCCAGTAATTGTCACGGGTTTCCATGGTAAATCCGAAGTAGTTAAAATACACTTGTTTAATGAACTCTGACACACTTTTTCTATTTTTTATAAACGTGTATTCGCCACATACGTTACAAAAATAATTGGGATTGATATAACATTTATTTCTTGACGTAGCAATTGCACAATTTTGGTATATATATCAAATAAACACAGTTATCAATAAATAACACAACTGAACAAACTGGAACTTTTTTCGTGTTGACGGATGAAATGTTCAAGGTTAAAATTATTTTTAATTTTTGTGGTCCTGCACTTTTTTTTTGTCCATATTAACTTTTAAAAACTTGTTGTATGACAACAAGTGGGTAAATGAACCCGTATATATATTTTGTACTTATTTACTGAAGAACCTAGAAAAATTAATGGACCCATCTGTTAAGGAGTCCTTTAACCTTTTAAAACCAAGGTTAATAGAAATTCTTTTCAAATTTTTCACAACTTTCCAAATTATGAGAACTCATAAATGTAGATGGAATTTATGTGGGTTACAGGTAACAAACGGGGAAGCACACATCAATGGAAAAAGTGTACTTTTCTTTTTTTCCCTTTAATTGACTCTGAACTGACTAAGTGTCATAGAGGAACAAGAACAGCAATTCACCGCCCACGTAAATTTAAAGGCGTTTATTAGTTTGCTACCGCTATCATAAAAATGAAATAACATTTTGTTTATTACTTAATTTTTTTTAAATCTGAGAATCATAAAAAAGTAATTTCACTTAATTGTCAATAAAAGCGAAACGCGTTAATCGATTATGATCTATGCCTCATTTTTTCATAGGTTATGTGCCTTTACGCGAAGGTACACAGAAAAAAGTGTTTTATCAATTAAAAAAATTGTTTAAAAAGTATTTTAATTTAATTAATGTGATGATTGAATCATTTATTTTTTTAGTTGAAAGAAAATTAAAAATTTAATATTGATTTAATTAACATTTTAGTTGTTTTGAAGTAAATTTTCAATTAAAAATTTAATTAAATAACAAAAAATCTTAATTGACTTTTTCGTTTAAAATTGTTGTTGGGAATTGTCAATCTTTTTTTAAATAAATTAACACATTGTTTGAAAGGGCAAAATTTTTTGATCACTTTTTTAATTAAAATTAAAAATATAATTTAAGGAATAGAACTATTACAAAAAGCTTTACAAAATACATAACTGGAACTTAGCTCATAGCATAAATTCGAAAAATAAAAAAATATTGATTATAATAAAGTGAATTATGAAAAGGAATAATTCCCAAATTCTATTTGTTTAAATAGTAGAGTTTAATACATTCAATTTATAAAGTATCACTATCCAGTGTGATACAAAGAATGCTGACGAGATCCGTAGCGGGCCAGAAAATGTATTACATTCTGCTGGTGTCTAATAATTGTAAATTTTTCTCTACATACAATATACTTCATTGCTATCCAAAGGATAGCTTAGGTAACATGTAACAAGAAGATACAAGATAATAGTCTGGTAGTGTATAAAGTCATTCCTAAAAATTTAAGGAATAGAACTATTACAAAAAGCTTTATAAAATACATAACTGGAATGTAGCTCAAAGAATAAATTCGAAAAATAAAAAATGTTGAATATAATAAAGTGACTTATGAAATGGAATAATTCAAAGATTCTATTTATTGAAAATATTTTTTTCAAAATTTTAAAATTTTTAGTAATCAATATAATCATTTTGGTAATAGGTGCAAAATCAACAACATGATATTGATATTATAAATTTGGTGATTGGAGAAATTTGATAATTTTTTCTGTGTAATAAGACTTTGATTTTTTTATGTTTTGGATTTTTCATGATTTTTAAAAATTAAAGATTTAAATATTTTAGAATTTTTTACGTAAACAGCCATTGCTCAGCCATTTTTATTTTTTTGTGATTTGCAAAAATTTTATTGTTTTTCAAAGCTAACAATTTCATCTTTAAATAAGAACAATTCTGAAAATTGCTTCATGAAGAGTGAATCTATGATTTTTTTTTTTAACTTTTAATTTTTGGAAAAAGTAAAAAATTCGATTAGACCTATTACTTAAAAATGCGAGCCGATAGAGAAAAACGGATATTAAATTTGAAATCAGCGACCAAAAATGAGTAGAAATTGTATCAAACTTCCAATTAACACACAAAAAGTTAAATTTTGTTCCGATGTGTAATTTTTTTAAATGAAGGCGAATGATTAGCAAAAGAATAAAATATTCCTCATACGCTGAAATTAAAAAAGTTACATATCAAACGATAAATATTCTTACATCTCTAGGGTACTAGAGATCGACATTGAAAAAATAGAAACAGAAAAAAAAAATTAAATTAGTTAACATATGCATTCCGAAAAGTTTAAAAGGTGTTGAAATAAAATATTTCCATATATTTGTGTGAAATGTTGAACTGAGTATTTATGCATAAAGCAAAATTTGATATAATAGATGGAACTAAATGAAATGTATGAATACTAAAGTAGTGCAGATTATAATTTTAAACAGGTAAAGGATAAGACACAGACACACTTTTAAAATACATCTATATTTACTAACAAGTTTAAACTAATGTGGCATATAAACAAAACTACATACATACAACATTCGGATTGTTGCAGCAGTGGTATTATAATTGAAATTCAGTTTGCATATGTAATCAATGCTTATGTTTGTTCTTTGCATGGATGGATGGATAGCTAGATACATAAAGATAGAAAGTTAGATTGATGGCTAGTAGTTTGATGGTGAGATGCAGACGAATTCTCAAAATATAGACACATTTGAAAGCGAGGAGAATGTTTAAATTTAAGGATTATTTTTAATAAAATATTGGCTTTTAAATCTATAGACTAGTCTACGTTAACGGAGAATGTTGGCGTCGTATGAAGCTTGAGCTGTATATATGCTAAATGCAGACATTGACATTGAGGTGTAGCAGAATACAACGACTACGTTGGCTAAGTCATGTTGGGAAAAAGGTGCTCCAGGTAAAAAAATCATTTAAATACGAACCTGATGACGGCTTACACAGAAGGGGACGACCAGAACTTTGATGGAAAGATCAAGTGGAAGAAGATATTTCTGAGCTTGGTGTTATAAACTGGAGAAGAAGCGCATAAAATCGCCGTGCCTGGAAATCTATTCTCTATTCGGCTAAAGCGACAAATGTCCTGTATTAGCCACGTAAGTTATTGGCTTTAAAATACATGATTTTAGCAGGTCTCTATGAGTATACTTTTGAATTTCCCGTGGGCTTATGAAAATTGTCTAAAAAAGTGAGACAAGGGAACAGTGCTCAGGTCAGTTTGGGAAGCTAATAAGTCATTAACTAGTGTTTGGTAAGAGAACCTTATTTTCCATGTTTAAAAAAATGTGCCATCTGGAAGGATTCAAATCGTAATATTCTGTCAAATTTTTGTTATCTTCGGGCAATCATTCAGAATTATAGAAAATTTGCCCACCCTCGTACATTAAAAATATCAATTTCACAAGTCATGAAAATCTTTAAACATAAAATGATATGAAGCGTATTCAGAAACAGACAAACTACATTCAATGATTTAGACATGTATGTACGTGTATTTGGTTTGTGCATGACAAGGTGTTTGCATGCAAATTTTATGACTGTATTATGTGGCACAGTGGGGAATTTGGAAGAAGTTTTAAGAAATACGATTATTCTGTCGTTAACGCATTTTAAGAGCAAGATATATTACAAATTAGGTCCTGAATTTCGAATTAATATTTCTAGTAGGATCAACCTTATGAAACTCCAAAAAAAGAACCAAGAGAATATAAAACTTCATTGATCGGCGGGGGTTCTGCTTTTCGGGATAAGTTTAATCGGTCAAAAAATTTCAAACTTGTTCCGGCGTTTTGTTGGGTCTAGTTGGTAAGTATAGTATAGAGGTAATTGTCATTTTGTTTGCCTTTTTTATGCATTTTGACCATCAAAATGTCGTAACGCCAGCTATAGCATTACCTATAAAGGAAAGCTGTATTTTTGGTTTTCTTTGAGTGGGTCTCTGGAAAATCAGGTCTTCATAATTTTTTTCGAAAGCTTTTGCACAATGTAATTTAAAATTTAACACTTCTACCGGTGAATGAAAATATTGATAAGTTTGTTATTTCATATATAACACCAAGAAATATTCATCCATCCCTGATTTTCGATCCAAATTTGTATACGTCCTAAAATAAGCTCATGGATTAAAAACTGGAATACAATTCTATATGTGCAAATTATATGAAAATATATCTAGACAATTTATGAACTGTAATCCTATTTCTCTTTTTTTAAATTCCCCAATGTGCGTTATTTTGTCTATATGTGCCAACAAAGTGAAGATACTGCATGTGTGTATGTTTTTTAATGCCATTGCATAAATTTAAGATTTTATACTCGTATCTAAGATTATTTACACACACACATATGCAAGTAAAATATTGTATTGTAGATTTTGTGTTTCCGTATAACTTCATAAGTTGTGCCTAATGGTAGCATTGAGCATACAACATCATCAAGCTTTCCCTAATGAAAGATTAGATAAATTTCACTTTGAATTATATGAATTTTTTTATTGGTAAGAACAGAAAGTCATACTGGTCAAATTTTAATTTAAAATAATGTAAATATTAAAGTTTATTACAAACTTTATTTAACACTTTAGTTTAAAATACTTTTAGAAAGAGTTGTTTGTGCGTTTGTATTGGTTTATTTAATGTTTTAAAAATAACAGCCATACACAGAAAATAAAATAAAAATTTGATTTCAATTAAAAAATTTGTGATATTAATTAAAAAATTAATTAAATTTGCACCAGTAAAGAAATTTATGGTATCAATTAAATATTTTTTTTGATATTAACAAAATTTGCTTCAGTAATATTGTTTATATAAATTAACGTTCAATATACTAAGCAATATATCACTACTAACTTTTTTATTGTTGAAAATGGTTCCTTAGGGCCTCGAAAACAATAGTTGTTTTACGACTTTTCATATTTGGCCTATCCGAAAATTTATCGTTATTTTGCTGTTGTTAAAGAAAATCGCCAATATGAAAAATATGACTTAACTGTGTTCTATAATTTTGTTAAGACCGGTTGTCTCTGTATTTTTTGTAAACATACCAGCCTCGAAAAATTTCAAATAATGGCAAATTGGTCTCATTTTTAGCAAGTACTGGATAAGCGCCATCTTGCGGTGGTGTTTTAAAACGACTGATAAAACAGTTAATAAGATAATAATTTTACAAGCCCTCCAGAAAGGTTTTACTTATGAGAATCGGTAAAAAATTTGGCAATGAGAGGCAATAGTATATAAATAAAACCTAAAAATCCAATAATATAATAACTAAAATACTAGCATTTAAATTTACTTGCGTGTATGTGCGTATGTATGATTAAATTTGAAGAATTTGAAAGAGAGATATTTTCAACATTTTCTATTTTTTCGAATTTATTCTATGAGCTAAATTTCAGTTATGTATTTTATAAAGCTTTTTGTAATAGCTCTATTTCTTGATTTTTTTAAAAATGACTTTATACACTACCAGACTATTATATTGTATATTATATTATATTGTAGTAGTTGTCACATTAATTAAATCAGTCTTTTATTAAAATGGATGACGGCTGAAAAGGAAATAAACAGCGAAAAACATAAATGAACCGTTATCTGATATATGTGACGTGTTACATTTGTTATATATGTATAGACCAACATATATATATTTTATATGAAATTATGTAAAAAATAAAGATAATTCGGCACATTCGACACAACAACGGCATAGAACCTCAATTATGCCTCAGCGTCATCGAAAATTTGGGCCATCAGATAGAGGTGTGCCGCCGATATTTTCTTCCATATATAATGGAACCATACCAATATTATCATAACAAAAAGAAATGACAATAATTTCCTAAATAATTTGTGTTTTATTCAAAATGAAACCTTTAATAAAGGTTAAAATTTAACCTTTATTAATCTTAACCTCAAATTCTGATTTGTTTTTCTGGCTGGTCCATGACTGTTGATGGGTCCCAAAAAGGTCGTGAGTTTAATAATCTATATCTAAATTCTCTGTGTAAGGCCGAGTACACTTTCTTACTTGTTTTTATAAAAAACGAATTTTTTTCAAAATTTTAATTTTAATTTTGTATATAAATAAAGTTTGTTTAACTTTAAACTGATTTTTCTTCCGTTCCAGTTCATTGTGGTTACATTCCTTTTTGTTATTGCTTTCTTCCAATTTTATTATCAATTTCCATTTTTATCTTTTAGTAAATAAAATAATATTTCCTTTTGACATTTCCTGTCTTAGAGCAAACTTACAAAATACCAAAACATTAACAATCATATCGTGACAATGTGTTTAACATTTACATTTTATACAGTTAGTTTCCTTTTTTTATAAGATAAGAACTGCTTGGTGAAGGAAAAAAATAATAAATTGTTAAAGGCTTCCTGAAGTTAATATAATTTGAAGGTGACAAGTGGCCCTTATAAATTCTTACGTTTTAAGAACAAATAATTGAACAAAAGAATGCCATATTCGGGTGTGCCAAATCTTTGATTACCCCCATAAAGAATTAAATAATTACCGGAGTGGACTTTATATGGGATCTGTGATAAATTATGAAGCAAATGTCATAACGCTTATACATGCCAAAGGTCATGACCATAAATATTCAATTGCATGTTTTTCCTTGTGCGACCAATGAAGGCAGAAACAATATATTTATCGCTTTTAGAGCTTTTTATGAATTTTGGCATCGATTTGTTAGTGCATATTTTTGCATATTTTACAATTTACAGCATTTCTTGTACAATTTAGTTGAAATATAATTTTTGCAGCATTTTTTAAGTTTATAAAGCATATATTGTCTTTTTGAGGCATATTTTATTAAATGTTAAATTTTTTAGCTGCAGCAAATAAGAAAAGGAAATTTTTTTTAAATTCTGGTTTTTTGAAGAAAAAAAAACTCGAGTAATGCAAAGCACTACAACAATTTTCGATGCTTTATTAACCACTTACAAATGTACACAAACAATAATGTCTACATATGTACACCTACGCATACTCTTTACACTTTACAACTGATTTTTACTTACAATGTTCTTTTCTCTGTTGCATACCTGCGTTGACCTGCTATTACAATATCGCAATTAGTTTTTCTATTTTGAATACATCCATTCGCATCAACAATTTTGTATACCAAAATCACAACAAAATACGTTATAAAACTCTGGTCAACACACCCATGCAGAAAAATGTCTACCCTTACAATATTTACTTTGACGGTTTTAAATAAATTTCTGAAAACACAAACGCACTTGTTTTTTTTACTCTATTTTTTAGCGACTGTTATTAAAAACCTATTTAGATTTATTTTTTGATATAAAAACTATATCTTATTAAAACATTACAATACTTTTGCATGTTTCTTATATTTTTGCACTCCTGTTATAAACCTCAACTTCAAATTATATTTTGGGTTTTTTTTTTTCAATAAATAAATTATATTTCTTATTTTCTTTCCCATACATACAGAGGATTTATTATTTTAAATATTTCCTTTAAAAAAAGTAATTACATTAAATGTTAACTACACAGACACTACAAAAACATATCATGTTATCTAAAAGTTCACTACGTGGTCACTAAAAAATACTGAATAAGTACCTCAAACGAACTAAACACTGACTCTAAAATAAGTTCGGTGAGTTATCTAAGTGTTTGTGTTCATCAGCTCACAATAGTTGTGTACAATATTTTGTTTTTGTACAAATTCACAAACAAAAATTTAATAAACTTTGTGGTACACTAACTTGCTGTACTTAACTGTTTATTTTCGAACTCTGAATAGAACTATTACAAGAACCTTTATAAATACATAATGGAAATGTAGCTCATAGAATAATTTCGAAAAATAAAAAATGTTGAATTTTATATTTATATATGCAAAAATTAAGGAACAAGCAATTATATACGTTTTTGGCAATGTAATACATCTCTGGACCAATCTTTTAGTATTCCAACCGACTTAGAATCAACGTTTAAAGTGATCTAACGAAGTCCATCCATCCGTCTGGCTGGTCGACTGTCCAAGTTAACTTTAAGCTCAAAGTAAAAGTTGCAATTTTGTAGATAATTTTATCAAATTTGGTAATAAAAATTTATTTGTACTCACAGAAAAAAATGTTTTATCAATTAAAAAAACGATTTAAAAAGTATTTTAATTTAATTAATGTGATAATTGAATCAATTATGTTTTTAGTTGAAAGAAAATTAAAAATTTAATTTTGATTTAATTAACATTTAAGTTGTTTTGAAATAAATTTTCAATTAGAATTTTAATTAAATAACAAAAAACCTTAATTAACTTTTTTCGTTTAAAATAAAATAATTTCAACATGTAGAATTGTTGTTGGGAATTGTTAATATTTATTCAAATAAATTAACACATTGTTTGAAATGGCAAAGTTTTTTGATAAGTTTTTTAATTAAAATTAAAAATATCATTTATTGAAAAAAAATATTCACAATTTTAGAATTTTTAGTAATCAATATAATCATTTTGGTAATAGGTGCAAAATCAACAAATTGTTTGCTTGATATTATGAATTTAGTATACATTTGGTAATTGGAGAAATTTAATAATTTTTTCTGTGCTAAGGACGAAGTCTATGTAAATGATGAGAATCGGCCTATAATTCCACATATTAGCCATAATAACTTCCTTCCAAATTAGACTTATTTGTCCATAAGTAGTTAGATTAAATTAACCGCAAAAATATTTTACTGCAAATTAAATTCTTTTCGAATCGGCTCACATTTGCCAAAAACACCCATCTGTAAATAGTTTTAACTTCTTTTTAAATGTTAGCATTAATAAACAATTAAGCGACCGTCACTGAAATCCCTTTAATACTAATCTCATATGGATGTTAATATCTAGATAATATACGCCACAAATAGCTCTTAAATGAATTTTAACCTCTTAATATAACTTTGTTTTTGTGAGCCCAAGACTGCCCATCGTTTTCAAACGAATATTCGTCTGTAAATACTAAATACTGGTATCTGGGCTTTACCGATTATAATATTAGCATTGTTTTTTTATATGCAATATATTTAACATTTTTGATTATTTTGTTTTCAAATGAGCAATTTTTAGTTTTTTTTTGTGACATATTTTTAAAATTTTCAGGGCATATTTTCGAGTTTTGCTGCATTTTTAATGCCCATAAAACGCGTTTTTAGAGCATATTTCTGGTTTCCCTGGTCTTGACGGTATTATTGTTATTAATTGTTACAATTGTAGTTGTCTTCTCGAATATTTCAGTAGGGGGATTAATATAAGACCTATGACAAATCTTAAAGTGATTACTACAAAATTAGGAAGTGTAATTTCTAGGCATCTAAAACTTAAATGGAAGAAAATTATCACAAAATCTGGAAGTGCAGTTTATTCTTGTACAGGGTGGCACATAACTTACGTCATGACTTACTTAAACACCTTCAGAAAACAGATTAATTGCACAGGACTGCGCATAACTAACGTTATGACTTACTTAAACACCTTCAGAAAATAGATTAATTGCACAGGACTGCGATGCAAAAGTTTTATTTATAATCATAAATGCAGCTAAAACAAACTGAACTTTAAAAAAAGGATATAACATCGCTAGAATCTGTAATATTATAGACAAATACTAGTTTTTGTTTATAGTTAAATATTTAATTCAGGATGTATGGGAGACATATCCTTGCAGCGAGTTTTCTCAAACTATAAATTTTTCTTAACCTAGACATTAAGTATCAGTATACTTATGTTTAGTCGTTATGTGATAAGTACTCTAGTGTGGCCGATTAACTATTTCGGCACAGGGCTCGGTGTGACGTGATCTTTCTAACATCGAGTTGAATCTATGCAGCAAACTATAATTAATTATATATATATATATAAGTTCCCGTAGTTCCTATAAGGAGCATAGGGCCATACAAGAGTGTACGGACATTCCAGGTTCCAAATCGTGTCCATGGCAGACAGTGGACTTGGATTAAATCACCACATCCACGATGCAGTCATGCTTCAGTAAATATTCATGATTATTTACCAACTTGCCTGAGACGTTAAGATGTACTGTAACCATTCAGGCTACTTGACTGAGCGCCTTCTCACATTAGCTAGCTATCAGAGGAATCTGAAATGCCATTGCCCGGGAAATACTTAGTCTAACACCGGAAGTAGTGAGCTGCTTGGAAAGTCAGACAAAGGAATCGTTTCTGGCCACTCCCAAGTGAATGACATTCAGAAAACTTTCCGCACTAGGTGCACCTTTGTAGAAAATCCCATTCCCCAATTAATCTGAGAAAAAATTTAATTGTGTACTTATTAGGGCTGTGGAGTCGGAGTCGAAGTTGAGGTTTTTGTACCGGAGTCGGAGTCGGAATCGTAGTACCCATAAAAACTCACGACTAAGACTCCAAAATTTTTGGGCATAAAAAATTTAAAAAAATGTTCGAATATTTTCCAAAATAAAAATTCTTCGAAATTGGCGATATCGATTTGAAATTTTTACAGAATCATTTTCTTGCTATATTTAAACATTTAAAAGGTACTGCATTAAAAACAAGTTAGAGTGCGGGATCTTTAATACCCTACACCGACAGTTTAATTAAATAATCTTTATAAAAACGGACGTCAGTATAAAAATTAATTCCGTTGTAAACCAATTGGACGACAATCAGACAGTGCCATGAGTTTATTTCTAGCTATTTTAAATAACTTGAATAAAATATCATGATTCGTAACACCTTATGCCTAACTTAAATGATTTTCAGGAGGGGAATTTATATTAGACCTATGGTAAATTATGAACTAATCATCACGAATTCCTGTAGAGTGATTTCGGTTATAAAAAAATGGAACAAATATCAATACAGTACCGAAATTTGTTTTAGCGTTTAAAGTGCTTTTCAGAAAGCTGCTTAATATGGGATGTAAGTAGCGTTTTTTATTCCCGCACTTTTTGGATTCCCAAGAAAGCGGGAAATAAAAATCAAATTCCCGGGATCCCGGGATTCCCACCCAAAATTTCTTATTTATTTATTTACTTATTTCTGTACTGAAACTAATATTTCTTTCTGGCTATTACGCTTAAAACAATTAAATCTATTATCTATTATATAATAAAAACGTAAACAATATAAAGTTAAAGTAATTTTAAGGCACTTAAGAAGTTATTTGTATGCCAATAGGATCATAGAAATCGATAAACGTACATACATTGTCAAATTCAGAGCCCATTTCTATAATTAGAATGAAAGTATTGAAGTCTTAGTTGAATAAAATTTCTGGAAGGGCGATTAGGAACTGAAATCACCACAGCACGAAGTAGGAATTCTGAAACAATTTTACCGTTTAACAAATTCATCAGGAAGGAGAAATTTTATTTACTACATATATTTTAATAACACCTTCTTACAATTTTATAATCCTTAATCAGCAGTGGTGTATGAAGGTATTCTTAGGGCGTGTGTGAAAAGGTAGCAAAGTACTCATGAAAGTAAAAATTTGACACTGTTGAGGTCAATTAAATTTCACTAGCCCAGGGGGCTAGTATACATTTTGACATTAGCGTAGAAATTTTTGACAGCCACAAATTATCAGACACACTCCTAGGCTGTGCAGCTCAAAGTCGCCTCTTAGCCGCCGCCAAATTTATGCCTTGAAGTCGCCGCCGGTTCGAAAGGCATATTTACACTAATTTTTTTAGTCAAACTTTTCTTTTTATTCGTGTTGCATATTTATATTAGCTATAATAAGATCAAAATATTTACATATTTAATTTTTTGTATTAATAACAATTTTGTTATTATAATTTGTGAATGTTGACATCAGTGTCTAATAAAAGTAAAATACCTTTCTTTTAAATAAATTTAAAATTCATTAATAGACTACAGAACTCTTATAACATATACATTACAAGCATTTTGTTATATTTCCAAGGAACAACCTTATGTAACTGTAATTGGATAAAACCAATCACAATAACATGGAAATATATTCGATTGAGAGGAAATCTAAATAAACAAACTGGATAAATAATGTTTATTAGATCATTAATCCCATAATCAGCTTATTAGGATTTGGGTTACCTAACACGCGCAATTCGCGAAGGTTTAAAACAATTTTATAAAAATGAGAAATTTCCTAAAAGTTTATAAAAGCATAAAATATCTGTTTATGGGTTCCAAATCAGAAGTGAATAAAAAAATCACTGAAAAACTTCAAAAATTAAAAAAAAATGCAAAAATTTTGAAAAAGCCATATGTGCAATCTTCAAAAATTCTTTAAAATTTGTTCACTTTTGCAACCTGCCAGCAAATCATCTTAAAAGTAAGCGCGAATTCTGAAAATTGGTTTATAAATTATGGAGCAGCTCAAAAATAAAATTTCCGGACAGCAAATTGTCCGTCTGATTTCCAAAATTTTTTGTTATTACAAGCTGTTGACACGGCCGGAGTTATGATGGTACAAACATTAAAAAAGGCAACATACAACCGAATTGAAACCCTCCTTCTTTTTTGAAGTCGAGTTAAAATATATTTATATTAATAACAAATACATATATTTCTATTAATAACTAATTGTAATAGATAATTTTCCATTTTGAATAACTAATTCTTTTGTCAGGTGATCCACTACCGGCTACTTTTTGCTGGACCGCCGCCGAAAAATTTGCCGACTTAGACTTCTGCTAAGAAATGTCAACAAGAAATTGTTCTATTCTTTATGTCAAAATTTTACATTGTCAAAAATTATATAATTTCACCAGTGTTTAAAAATGCTTGACTATTTTTAATGTTTTTGTAATTGCTTAACTTAACTTAAGAAAAAGAACACAGTAAAAGCAAAAAGCAAAAGCAAACGCAGAAAAAGTGAGAGTAAATAATTTATTTATTCTCACCATGTTTATGTTCTCAGCTTAAAAAGCCAGCCAAGCAACCACTTGAAAAAAAAAATTGCTGTTGCTGTAAGTAATAAGTTTTTGTTTATTTTTTTTTTGCTTTGGCTTAACTGTAAATTGATGTGCTTAAATTCAGCGAGTATTAACTTCTTTGCTGTTTTTGACTTCATTGCTGTTGCTTGCTGTTGCAGGCGTTAGTTTCCTAGAATATATACATAATTACATAACACAAAATAAACAAATTAGTTTAAACAAACGTGTAGTTTCATTTACGTATGTATGTACCTATTTATTAAAAAAAAAAAACGCAAAATACCAAAAAAATTCGAAACAAATTCGACAGCAACAGCAAAGAAGTTAACTTGCTGACTTTAAGCGCATTAAAAGCAAAAAAAAAACAATCAAAAACTTAATACTTACAGCAACAGAAAATTTGTTTTCTTAAGTGGCTTCTTTGCTGACAGATTAAGCAGAGTACATGCACATAGCGAGTTTAAACAAATTATTTACTCTCTTTGTTTTGCTTTTGCTTTTTTGCTTTTGCTGACTCGTAATCAAAGAGTTAAGTAAACACTTAGACACACAGTTTTTTAATTTGCTGCAAAAAATGTAAACAAAGCAAAAATGTGCGACTGTTGCTATTTTAAAGCAAGCAATTTAAACACTGAATTTCACACAGCACAAACATGAAATTTTTCTACCACAGATAAATTTAATTTCACCATACACCTTTGTTACCGTTTGACACACACCCTTAGTTTATCATTCCATGTGAATCTTTTTTTAATATTCATCTAAGGTCCCATAAAGTATATGTATGGTGAGTCCTTCATTATTTTTGGGATTGAATTACAGCAGAATCGCTTCAGTTGCAAAAGAGCTATGCACCCAAATGTTGAACTACTTCCCTAAAAACTCAACAAAAACGAACATAAATTTGTGGCGAAATGCACCTATTGTCAATAAAATTCAACAAATTTGTTTTAAAAGGCACCAAATTTCGTCAATGTCGGTTCATAATTTACCTACCACTCCATGTTTAGATCCATCTCGTAAATCATGCAAATATTGCTAAAATCGTAACGAATAAAGGCTTTTGTGGTGCAATTTAGCATTACCTAATTTCATATGATTCAAAATTCAAAATATTGCCGCATATAAAGCACAATTTATGAAAACACTTAACTATGCCCTTAACCGCAAAACCTTATAATATTATTGTAAAATTTACACTTCAGTTTGCTGAGATAAGAACGAAAATTTCTAAAAGATAGGTCTATAATATATCTAAGGCCCTATATAAATCCTATTCTCAAAAATTAGCTTAATAAGCCTTAAACTGTATGAAATTTAAATATTGTTTTGAAATTAAGTTTGATTAAACTATTAAAGACACTAGTCCGACGAAGATTTACTAAAGTTTTAAAAAAAGATGTTCTTCAAAATTTCCCGGGAATGCCGCAAGTTATTCCCGGGAAAGGGGGAATTGAAAACAATTGAAAATCCCGGGAATTCTCGAGACGGGAAATTCCGGGCACAAACTCTAGATGTAAGGTAAATATGGACCGATAATCAGAAAATTGTATGATATTTTGTCTGGCCATATGAACCAAAATTGAACCACAATTTACCACAATAAATATATCTGCTACCGTTTTAGGTGTATTTAAATAATTTCCCAGAGTGAGGATAATATTGGGCATTATATGGTAAATTATGGCCCGAGTTGCACGAAATTTTATAGTGTGATTTTTAGTCCTATAAATCTTTGAATCTAGGTTAGAGTAGGAGTCGGAGTCGCACTTAAAAATTTCAGCGTTTGGATTCGGAGTCGGAGGTAGTTTTTTTCTCTGACGACTCCACCGTCCTGATACTAATTCTCTTTGCCGTTTAAAGTTGTAGCTTACACCTCACAGAATTGCCATACTGAATAATAAAAATGGCGACAACACATTTTAAAATGGCACTTTTTAGAAGTGCCCTTTGCATTTTATTCAGAAAAGAAGAAAATCCACCCTTTTATTTCTCATAAAAAGAAAATTTCTTCTTGTAATTGTTTTATTTAAGTTTTCATATGTTTCCGAATCACTAAAGTCTTATATTCACTAGAATGATAAATTTTTCTGTTTTCTAAAAAAATCTCTTTTTTTATGTATGTACATATATTTTTTCTTTGCTTATATGCCCAAGGGCCCATATCCACTCGGAGACCAATGAGGTCGATTGTGAATCTCTTCAGTATAGGAGAAAAGAGGAAAAAGAGAAGTAAAGAAGAAAAGAAGAAAATAGACCTAAGGTTTGGTGCAGATGGATAGATACCACGTAGGATAAGTCCCCCCTATGGTCCCCCCTGAACAGAAACAGCCGTCCTATTTCCCTGACAATCCTCAATAGATCGGTTGGATTACATCCAGCGATACACCCCAGTTCGTCGTGAAATCTAGCACCTAGCCATGAAAAATGTTAAAGTTGGACGAGCTATGTGAGCTGTGGCTCCATCTTGTTGGAACCACAATTCTGTATTGTTCTCGTGCGTTAAAAAATGTTCAACCAATGCCCGGCATTGA
The DNA here is from genome assembly GCA_943735925.1 of Pollenia amentaria. Classification (NCBI taxonomy): domain Eukaryota; kingdom Metazoa; phylum Arthropoda; class Insecta; order Diptera; family Polleniidae; genus Pollenia; species Pollenia amentaria. Next base: position 174,798,129 of record OX031007.1, on the reverse strand, counting down.
ACGACATTCACATTAACTGCAACTTGTTCGTCGTTTTCGAAAAAATATGGCCCAATGGTTTTCTCTGAAGTTATTCCACACCATACTCTGCATCTATGTAGGAGCCTGTGTTGTTAAACAATTATTCTTGAATTTCGGGTGGCCTACATTCAGCAATTTTGGTTATCCACGTGACCATTGAAGTGAAAATGGGATTCATCGCTCATTGTTCGATATAATCTTTGTATCTGAATAATCGATAGCTGAACTTTAAAATAAAATTGAACAATTTTGGTTCTTTGTTCTGTGCTGCGTCTTTCTGTCGTAATATTCCAAAGTTATTCAAAGCCCGTTCTAAAAAAATTTAAACAAAAAATTCACTTATTAAATAATGACGATGAGAAACGTCGCATAGTGCTCTGTTCCCATTAAGTGAATCGGCAAAACTAGAGTTCTTATCGCAGAACGATAAAATCAAGTATACTGATACTTAATTTCTAAGCTAAGAAAAAATTGAAGTTTGAGAAAAATCACTGCAAGGATATGCCTACCTCCCATACATCCTGAATTAAAATATATGATTTTAAGCCACAATTTACATTAGAATATAGCAAAAAGAATTATCTGTCGGTAAAATTTCACATGTTTACCCTTGTTGCAAATTTTGTTGCATTCGGTGCAAGGACATACCAATATCCTTTTTTTATAAAACTATATTTTAGCTGCATTTATAATTGGAATGCATGAAAATTAATAAGTTATTCTAGAATAATGCGTTATAGATCTGTTGTAAATTTTGTTGAATTCGGTGCATACATTTCTATGAAAATGCGAAAATATGATGGTGGTACTAAGTAAAATTTAAGTTAAATGTCATTGTTTTTGTTTTCTTATTATTTCTTTCATCCGATTTAACTTCAATATGGCTTATTTTTGTAAACAAATGGACTATCAAGTAAAAATATAAAACTATGGATCATGCAATTAACTATGGTACAAAACATCTTCCAAAATGACAATAATTTGTAATAAACAATAAAATTTTCATAAAATCTTAGCTTTGATCCACTATGACTCATGTATTTTTTATCCAATTAGCCACAATTCTACGTGTTATTTAGCATCCTTTAATACAAGATATTATTAATTTTAATTGAACCAGCATTTGACTCTGGATGGCGGCTGCAAGAGAAGTATAAATCTAAAAACACAAATGTACCGTGATGTGATATATGTGACGTGGTATATTGAAACGAAGCTTATATTTGCAATATATAGACAACCATCTACATATATTATAAGAAATCATATTACAAAACTTTTTCATCGCAATCCTGTGTAATTCATCTATTTTCTGAGAGTGTAAAAATACAACATTCCCATTTTCCGGCAGAAAATCTAAAATTTTTTTCTCAATGGTTGATGGACCTCCTAACGTTGTATATTAATCAAAAATTAAAAAAAAACACAAATTTTTTATTTATATAAGTATATTTTCAATATCGTCAAACTTTGTAAAATATTAGGGGTACCCAAAAAAAATATTGATTACTTTCAATTGTTTTAATGTTTTTTTTTTTGTTTTTTTTTTTTTTTTTGTAAAAATATATTAAGTTCAAAGAAATTAAGTTAATTTTTTTATAGTAACGTAGAAAGAAAAGATTTTAAATTTTGACTGTACCATAAAGTTACCATTTTATAATTTTTTGTAGTTAGGAAATATGGCTCAAAGCAGAAGCCGGCAGAAAATTCTAGGACTCTGCAGATTCTGTTAAAACACTCCAAAAATACTAAAATCTTAAATAAAAATTTAGGTACTCTGAAAAGACCGTTAATTATACTCTACCAAACTTAAGCAATTTCTGGGAGTTTCAATAAAATAATCTCAAAGTTTACGATAACATAAAAATTAGTATCAGTAATATTGATTACCAACAATAATTTCTACTTTTTGTGCGTTTAGCGGCTAACAAAACTAAAAAGTTTGAAAAGAATATACTAAGAAAGGATTTTTTTTTTTTTTAGCAAAACAGTCAAAACTCGTTTTTTTATTTAACCTTCATAAGGTCTTCGGGTAAAATTTGACCCATTTTGATATTAAAATCTAATTTTTTTTAAAAGTGTGTGGCTTAAATTTTTGACATTTGATGACTTTTATTGAATTTTAAATGTCAACAACTACGTTAGGTTTTTAGAGAAAAATATTGGCAAAAAAAATATCTATAAAATTTTTTGCACTTAAGGTCTTTGGGTCATATTTGACCTGGAGCAAAAATAATGAACTTTTCTTACGCACAATTATGTTAAATGTTTTCAGAGCTTTGGCAGCACTACAATTAAATGTATATATATATCTGCCTCTTTTCATCATACTTGCTGCACATTATATTTGTATGAAAACTGGGATTCCCCGGGTAAATACCAAAGCTATGTTTTTCTTCTTTGCTTACTGCAATATAGTTTTCAGTCATATTACAAACAAACGTCTAATAAGACGTATCAAAGTAAGAAAGTGTTGTTTCTGTAGTTATTGTAGAAAGATGAATAAGAGTGAAATATAATTTATGCTAAATACATTATCGGACGAGGAAGAAATTTGTTCAGAAACTGAAGATTATCTGGAATATGTTGAGACATCTGACAGTTCTAGTGGGGATGAAATTAATGTAGCGCCTTAGGAAGGAATGACATCAAAAAGTGTTGAAATAAGATATTTCAAGGAACCTCGCGCAAATAGACATGGAAGATTCCGAACGGAGAACATTGTTAGCATGACCCCAGGCATGGCCCGCTATTCTTGTTCAAGAATTACAGCGGAAGAGATTTCCAGTTTTGAATTGTTCTTTCCACCTCCTGTGATGCACATTATTTTGAAATATACTAATAATGAAGGTAAACGTGTATTTAGTGCTGATTGCACTGAAGTTGACGACACCGAAATGTTCGCATTTATTGGTTCACTTTTGTTAGCTGGAGTGTATAGATCAAACAATGAAAGTACGGAAGTGGGATTCTGAGAAAGGAAGACATATTTTTAGAGCAATCATGCCGTTAAAAAGATTCAAAAATCTTTCGAGAGTAATAAGGTTTGACAACAAGGATACTCGCAGTGAACACCAAAATTTAGACAAGTTTGCAACTATACGCATTAGCTATTTTCATGAACATTTTGAATATATTTCTGTAATATGTTTCTGTGATCTAGCGCCCGCCAAAGTGGACTGGTAAAACATGGTTTTACTTAATTACTTTTTAATGTATATTTAAAAGTAAGTAACGCTGGTTATAAAGAGTAAAAATGTACTGAATGAACAGAATAAGCCATAATAATTTTCTACTACACCGATTAAACTGCAATTTAATACTTAACCGCTTTAGACAACAGGAAATAATTTGAGATCAAACAAATTTTTTTGCTATTGAATCGTTTGAGATTAAGCGGGTTTTATACACATGGACAGCCAGACATTCTACACATGTAGAATTACTTAAGAACCCAAAATGTTAATATATACATTTTATATTTTTAAGCGTTGAATAAGAAATGACAAACTTTATTTCCACTTATCTATCACTGATGCACGCAGAGGGTGTAAAATTAAAGTAAAATTTTGAATAATTATTGAAGATTTGATTGGGTAACCCATTGGGGAGGGCAAGAAGACTCCTTAACGGGAGTAAGTCCGAAGTTTGTATGATGGTCGGTATCTTGACTGGTCATGCGAGACTACGGGCACAACTACACCAAATTGTACCGGCAGAATTTGACAAGTGTTGGGCGTGTGACGTGGAGAGCGAGACGCTGGAACGCCTTCGCTGCTACTGTTAGGCCTTCGTAGAATTCAAACGCCACGGGAGCGATGTCATGTTGAGCTTGGGAGCCCTGAGAAACGTTGCCTGGAAAACCTTAGGGTATTACCACCGGGGAACTTGGTTAATTAACTCCGGACGTTAATCCCCTCCTTATATATGGTGGTAGCCCTATCCACCTAAGTTCCCCCTATTTCTTCTTAAGGATCGCACAACTACCGCGAAAGTGGCCTAGGTGTATATCGTACAGATATGAGGTTGCATATTCGATGTTTCGTCCTCCTTTCCACCTAACCTAATCTATTGAAGTTACTTCATTCATCTGACTAAATTCTGTGTTCCCAAATTCCAGCCAAATATTTTCTCTCCTACCCACTAATTTGCCATATAATATTAGACCAATATGTTGGTTTTTGTTAAAGTTCCTGGTAATCTGATCCAATGCGTTTCAATTTCCCTGTGGTGTTTAACCTAAAACGCTTTGTTTTTATACATTGAATATGATTGTGATTGTAGCAAGTAAATAAGTATTTAAATGTATTTACATACACACATAAATAAACACCCATACAAAACTTAAGTAAAGTAACGATTGCTTTTCTTTTTGGTCTCCCTGGGTGAGTGTAAACTGCCAAGTATAAATAAAACAACTTTGAACTATAATTCTTAGAAATTTTACTTTGATACATACACAGATGTAAGAAAATAGCTACATAAAAAGGACTACCACTACCTTAAGGTTAAGATTACAAGGTAATTTGATTCAATTCCTTTGATAGCTGCCTCCTCGTTGCTTGGCTGGCATTTCACTATGAAGATGATGATATTTCTGCCAGACAAAATGGCATGACTGGTTTGACTTTTTCTATTGGAATAGAGCCATGGAACGTAATTTTAGTTAAAATGATTTTTTTTTGTGTCAGAATATGTTTGGAATAAGATGTCAACAAAGTGATAAGAATATTGCTATTTTTTTCCAGTAAACGTTGTTATTGTTTTTTGTATATCCTTTAGATGGAAATTTAGCGATAGCAATACCTTTGAATACATTAAAAAGATTTACGTTAAATAAATTCTTAGATACTAAAAAAAAAAAATAGAAACTTAATTTAAAATGAATAAATTTTGCAATTCATAGATTACAGAGAACGATATTAATTTAATAAACTAAATGAATAATGAAGTTATTGGGATAAATGGAGAACCTTGATAAATTTAATGGAAATGTTGCAAAAGTAAAGAATAAATTTGGTTGCTAAAATTCCATAAACAAGGGATATTTTGCAAATTTAATGTAAATAAGGATATTGAACAAAAATTCTTATAAGTAAAAAAATTTTAATATATTAAAAATTTTTCTATAAATGGCAAAAGTTAAAAAAAATCCCATAAATAGCGAAATATTCATAAAGCTTCAAGCAAAAGCTGAAATTTTCAATTAAACAAAAAAAAAAAAAAATATATTACAATTAAAAAAATTTTAGTAAAGGGTCCTCCATCTAACGTTTTTTTTCAACTAGTGCTTATTTCGTGAATGGTAACAATAAGCTCATGTCTGATTTGATAGACAATTAGTTTTATCCTTCCGCTCAACGAATATGGTTGTATATACGCTTAAACAACGCTGGGAAATATTGCGACTTTACTTTGAAAATCATAGTAATGTTGCAGAATGTGTGCGAAATTTGCGTACGGATTTTGGAAGAATGGAAGCACCGTCAGCTCCGTATGTTCGTTATCTTGTGAAAAAAGTGAAAGAAACAGGCATCCTCATCAAGAAACCAAAGCGTGAAAAGCCAAAAACAGTGCGTACACCCGAGAATATTACTGCTGTGGCAGAAAGTGTGCGTGAAGCGCCATCAACATCAATTCACCGTCGTTCTCAACAATTGAAAATTTCGGAGACATCATTGAGACGAATTTTGCATAAAGACCTTGGTATGACGCAATACAAAGTCCAATTGGTTTAGGAGTTGAAGCCAACTGACCATCCAATGCGTTTTCGCTTCGCTAAGTGGGCCTGCGATCGACTTACAGAAGATGCTGATTTTGCCAAAAAAAATCATCTTTTCAGATGAAGCTCATTTTGATCTTGGCGGGTATGTAAACATGCAAAATTGTCGCATTTGGACCACAGAAACCCCGCACGCATACATTGAAAAGCCGATAAACCAAAACGAGTCACTGTTTGGTGTGGATTTTGGTCCAGAGGCATAATTGGGCCATTTTTCTTCGAAAATGAGCAAGGAGTGGCCGTTACAGTCGATGGCGATCGTCATCGGGCCATGTTGAACGAATTTCAATTCACAAAAATTGAAGAGGAGGATATTGGCCACATTTGGTTTCAACAGGACGGCGCTACGTGCCACACAGCCGAAGCTGTGCGGCAGAGCTGATGTCGTTTGACCACCTCAGAGCTGCGATTTGACACCGTTGGACTATTATTTGTGGGGTGCCGTCAAAGATAAGTGTTACGCCGACAAGCTAGAGACAATTAACGCTTTAAAGGACAATATTCGTGAAGCCATTGGTGAAATACGGCTGCTCACAATCGATAATGTGCTTAAAAATTCGACCGATCGTGTAGGCTACTGCATGGCCAGCCGAGGCAGCCATTTGAATGAAATTATTTTCCATTATTAACCGGAAGGATTGTACTTTCAAATAAAATAAGAAATTTGAGAAAATATTCAGTAGTTTTTTTTATAGCTTTTTCAAAAAAAAAAAAGTTATTTGGCGGACCCTTAACTTTTCCGAAGATAGCCAAATTTAAAAAACAAATTCTTTTTAATAGCAAAATCTCGTACAATTTCCCATATAAAGCCTTATAAAATAAAAAATGTTGAGTAAAATTTATTATCTCATACAAAATATTTGGCATGTGTCAAAGTTATCTAACTCCCGCGTTTTAACAAATTCACGCGTTTATTCTTTTATAGTATGAGACATCGTTTTTATTTGTAAACAGAACCCATACGTTTTTCAATATTATCGTTTGCAAAAAAAGTATTTAACCAAAGTATACTTTTATACCCTCTACCAATTTTGGTTACAGTTATTTTTTTCAGAAACTTTGTAACACAGCTATCTTCTGGACATCTTCTTTATTTCTTCTGCATTTAGAAGATTGCAATATTCGAGGCTGTTTACTCGGATAATACCAGTACCTCCAATGCTATGATCATAAAAATAACAAAGGAAAGGCGAACCGGTAAAATAATTATCGAAATACAGATTGTTAGGACCAACTTCTTAAGGTTATCTTGAATGTGGCTCTTAAATAACAACAACACCGAGGCCATACTCTAGTTGCAGCTTAAAATTCGGGACGCTTGCTCCTTAATACAGTTTACAATTTACAAGATATCTTTGTTCAAGAATTGTAACGAAATCTGAGAGGATTGGCATGGATATATTACTTTATGCTATGTCCTCTAAAATATGGTACAATGGTTTCATCTATAGAAATGTGTTAAGACCCGGCTTTTCTAAGGTTTTAAGTAAAAAACAATTGAGCAACTCACATATTTGCGAATTTTGGTAAATTTGTGATTTTGTGAAAGTGCGGTACTATCACATAAACCGTTTCGTCTTATGTTGCTAGATACTAAATCATTGCACGTACCCTCTTTTTCCCCAAACATTCTAATATTTTTGGGTGTCATATATCCAGTTAGTAAAATTACAGCAACAAGCAGGTTACTCACGTCTGCTATTAGGTTTATTATATCAACGTTATACATTAATTCGAAGCTGACACTATCGCACAAGTCTTACGTAGTTTAAGGAAAATAGAACCCTGTCTTGATAAGTGGTTTTTGTTTTTTGAAAAGTTTTAAAAATTAATTAGATCAGAGATGCATTTTCGTCAAAATGCGTAAGACTTGTGTGATAGTGTAAACGACTCTTTATAGCCACGCGGTACCACATTTGCCTTTGCCGCATGGGGAAAAACTAATATGGTTAGGTTAGGTTAAGAGGGGTTATGCGCCCAAGGGCCCATCTCCACTCGGAGACCAGTGCGGTCCACTGTGAATCCCTTCAGTATAGAAAAAGAGGAAAGAGAGAAGTAAAGAAGAAAATAGTTGACAGGTTCAAGACAGATACACAGATACTAAGTAGGACAAGACCCCCCTACAGTCCACCCATCAGAAACAGCCGTGCTATTTCCCTGAAAACTCCTAGTAAATTGGCTTGATTTCATCCAGCAATACACCCTTGTTCATCGTGAACTCTAGCCTCAATCGTCTCCATCCCCGCACAGTCTTCAGAAGTCCATTGTGATATTATCCCATTTACTCGTAAAAGCCCTAATAGAACAGTTCCCCGTGTCCATAAAGCCCTCGACACCCTGCAATTCGTTCTATCCCTCCAAGTCCGGCATTCCTACACCGTGTGACAAGGCTCGATCGCCCCGTATAATTTGGCCATGCTCTTAGTTCATGTCAGCAATATAACACTGTAGGCAAACAGCCAAAAAATACCACATACACATATAACCGGGGTACATGTGTACCCCATTGTAATGTTTACCTTTACAAAAAAATATATATACTAGAATCCTTTAATTAAAAATTTAGAAAAAGTAATTAGGTAATTTAATATATTCGATTAAAAAGATCTCTTAACAGCCTCTTATTTACTCATTTGTTTCATATAAAAACTATTGGGTACACGGGTGCCCTGGTTATGTGTTTGCGTAGGTGTCATCTTTGGAAGCTTATAGTTATGGAACCGCTGAACCAAATTTCATAAATGGTCAATAAAACAACTCAAAAAGCCTTGAATTTTCTAGATCTGAGGCTTCAATACTTCACTAGTATTGCTTTTACACCTAGAATCGTTTAAAATTGTTAGTAGACACACGGGTACCCGGTTATGCGTCCAACAGTTGATATAGTAAAATCTTTTATTATTTATTTTTTTCTTAAGAGTTACAAAGTTATTCTTACTTAATTAAGCGAGCAACTAACACCTTCAGCCCGTTAAACTAGCTCACTACCCACAAGATTACCGGGGTACCCTAAAAAAGTTTAAAATATCTTATAAATACTGAAACATCGCAAAATATTCTAAAAATAGTGAAATTTTGCAAGATCAATAGTGAAGCTTCATACATAGTTAAATTTAATATAATGAGTAAAATTGAGCAAAATTTCCTGCGAAATGTAATCTTTTGCAATATAAAATTTAAGTGGTGAATCTGGCAAAATATCCTGTGTGAGGAGAAAATTTTCTATGCAAATTAATAATTTTTTTTATGACAATTGTAGTTTTATTGAATTGTTGGTTTTTTTTTTGACGTTTGACTATAGAGTGCCAGCCGCCGCATTGCTGCAAACGGAGGAACTGCAAAGAATTCTGACAATGAGAATATGGTTATTCTCGAAACATGTAAATTCGACCCGAGTTCAATCCCCCGTTCACTTAAGAATAAAAAGTAGCTAAATAATTTTAATACATTTCATGTTGTAAAATTCCTTCCTTTATTAAAAGAATTTAATGAAAATTAAATTATTTGATAAACTTTAGTCTAGTTTCAAAATATCAAAAATTTAAACTATATTTTTTTTATACAAAAAAAATTATTTAAATTCAAAAAAAAACACAAAGTTATACAAACTCCTAAAAACGCACACAAATTTTAATCCTGTACAGTATTTATTAAAATGCGTTTACAAAAAACGATATGACTTTATGCGGTTTTTTCGTTGTGGTTTTAGGGGTTTTACATTAAATTTATTCTTTTATTTTCGTTGTAACAAAAATGTTTTAATTTAAATCAAAGTTAAAAACAAAAATGTGCTAGGATTACAATATGTTTTTATATTTGGCAATTTAAATAAGGAACTAAATAAAAAATGAATTGTTTGTCATAAATATTTTTAAAAGAACAAAAAAGCTATTATTTAAAATAAAAAATTCCCTAAAGCAGAATATTACGGCAAACACCTAGAGAAAAATTTTGGTATATTATTGTCACAGATTATTCCTTGTATTATTATTGTATCTTGACATATATTTATTGTTACTGCAACCATACTATGATTGAATCCATCTCTTGCATGTCTACTAGGGTGATCAGTCGATTAATTTTTGTTCGATTAATCGAACAATTTGAGACGATTAATTGTACGATTTTTTTAAAATTGCTGATTTCGATTAAAGGATTATTCGAAGAATTTATGCTGATTAATCGAATAACAATACATATATGGTTTTTCGTTCAAATTTATAATTTTTTAAAGTTTTAAGTCAAATAAACCAACCAAATGTATGTTCCGTTGGAATAAAAAAAGGTCATGTTTTGTGTGTTATTCACATACATGGGCGTACTGCTTACTAAAAAAAATTTCAGTAACCAGTAAATTTTTTTTGAAATAATGAAGTTATCCGTTAATTTTTACTTATTATTGAAACAAATGCAAACAAATATTTTTTAACCCTGGAGCCACACGTTCAATAAATCACTCTCAAGTTGTTCACAAAAACTTCTTGTCAAAACTTGTTTGAAGTGACAGCTGTGTCACAGGCTGCTTATCAATTTAATTTTAAAAATGACCCGACGTAGAAACAACTTAAAATAATGGCATTACTCAAAGTATTTTGTCAAAAAGAACAAGACTTTTATAGAACACATTTTTTTTTAATAAAGCACATTTATTTTTTAAGAAATATATTTTTACAAAGAAAGCGCCAAAGTTAATTGGTGGTCAGTTGTTAAATTGAACGTAAAACTGGCAAACAAATGGAAAGGTAAAACTGAGAGCAATCTCGTGGTCAATTTAAAAATTGTGAGTGCGTTAATAAAAAAAATGTGAGAGAGCATTACAAATTAAAAGGAAAGACAATACTTGATCGTGTGGCTTAAAAGTAAAGCAAAACATTTAAACAACATTTCATTTTTAAAAAATTATTTTAAAAGATCTGTTTAATTGTTTGTACATATAAAATTATATGATTTCAACACATGTTTTATTATTTATCGTTGTAAAGGTTTTAGCAATCAGTATAAATTATTACGTTTTTTTCTTTTTGTTAATAAAATACTTGTAATTAATAATGTTTATTTACTCAAGTACCAATTATTTTCTAAAATTAGCGAAAAAAATCTTCTAATGTATAAATTTTTTTGGATTTTGAATTATTTGATTAATCGATTAATTTAAAATATTATTCGTTTAATCGAATAAGTCAAAAATGCCAAATATCGATTAATCGTTTAATCGAACAAAAAAAAATCCGATTAATTGAACACCCTTATGTCTAAAGCAATCATTTCCTGAAGCTTTATTAATTTTTGCTGTGACCATTAATATGTTTAAAGTTAAACAATATTATGATGCTCTTGAGACTAGCACTATGTTAGGCTATTCAACCAACCATTTAATATATAATTAATTATAGTTATCATAAAATGACAATGAAAAAAAATCATTATATTTCTGCGTTGCCTCTGTAGAGGATAGCTTCAGTCATAATATGGTTGCGGTTTTAATCAAATCATTTTGGGATTTACTTATTTATATATTTCCTTAAGTTTATGGAAATGTCCTAACAGACTTTTACAACCCTGCCGGAAAATTGTTCCTTCAGAACTGGACCTCGGATTTGTGAAAAAAGAATAAGAACAAAAATAATTAACGAATATGTCAAAGAAAACTAATTACTTAACTGGTATATTAAGTAAGAACAAGTGTAGTTTCTTCAATATTGTATTAATTTTGTTTTAATAATTTTTTTAAATTTCTTGCGAAAACAATAAAAGCACTTTGTTTTTGTTTTTAATATGTTTTTTCTTTACCCACTTACAACTACAATTAATGTTGGGAGAATTCCAAATAATTGTGGAGGGAATGTAAGAAAATATAAACTCATCACTGACTTATTGTTTGGTATTTTGTTTTAGCTTTGATATCGTTGCAAAAAAGACTTTTTGAGTGTTTGTAGGTAATTCTCATTCCCTCTGTAGTTTTGTTTGCTGATAGCTTTGGCTTTTCTAAAATTATTTAGGAGAACGTTTCCTGATGATCTGGCCTAAGCAACCAGTGAAATGCGCATAGGAACAGCTTTTTCTCCAACAATAAATTTCCGTATTTTTTTTATCAATTATTAAAAAAGGGAACTAAGCACAACAAACCAAATCTTTTTTTTTTTAATTTATTTGGACCGTTTTTGTAACAGCCTTAGTACACGCAAAGAAAAATTATGGTTGTGGTAAACTTATCTTAAGAGCAACATATTATGATAGGATTCATGATTGTAGTCAAAATGTTACAATTATTATTGAATCATATTATTACCAAATATATTCTTAATACTACATCTCAATATTGTTCCCTTAATCCTAATTTGTTTTTACGACATCATATTATAATTTAATGTAATCATATTATTATCATGTTAATCATAATAAGCAAAGAAGTTATCATATTATTTTTATGTTAATCATAATAAGTTAAGAAGTAATCATATTATTTTTTATTATTATTTATTTAATAGATATTTGTATTACATATTTACAATCTTAGAGATTAAATATTACTATATTATCTATATTTGGCATAACATGATAGTTGTGAGCCAGATTGGCATATATAAAGCTATGAGTTATTTCATTTATTTACTTTGTTTCTAAATTTCTTAGTTTTTTTTTTTTTTTTTTTTTTTTTTTTTTTCTTTTCATAAAATTTAAGGAGGTTATTAAATTCATTAATATACAGAGTTTATTCAAATTCATTTAATATTAGTTTCCTGATATACAATATTTATACAATGTAAAGTAATCAAATTCAAAACCATTTAATATATTCAGAACTTCATTCAAATCTAAAGTAGTTTTTCCAAAATATTTTAATCTGAACTCGTAGTATATTGGACATATTCCAATTAGGTGTAGAGTGTTTTCTGTAGCGTCTAGGTTACAAAGTGAGCACAGGCCAACTGATGAACTTTTGAAGGCCCTGGCATTAATATCTAATAATCCACCTCTTGCTCTTATTATTAAACTCGCAGGTCGAGAAGACAAATATAAAGCAGAAAGGGGTTTCATGCAATAATCAACCTGCGAATATAAATCGTGAAATTGAGAGTTTCTTGCGTTAACCAATAGATCTTCTCTTTCCTTAGTTGATAAAAGGTCTAGAATTTGTTTTGAGTATAAACATATAGGGTTTTCAGCATTGTCGGGTACAAATTTAATATTTCCACATAAAGTGATCCATTCCTCTGCCCAATACGTCTTTTTTGCTATTACCTTTTCAGCTAACTACGTGGCAATATACAACTAGGCATGCGCAGTGCTTTATTAATGTAATCAAAGTGGAGCTTTAAAGTATTAACGTATAGAGAGTTTAAGCCAGTTTCAATATAAAGCATGTAATTTGGTGTATTGCTTGGTAAAAGAAGCATCTTTTTTATAAAAAACCTGAACAATTTTTCAACTTCATCATATTTTTTAAAACCCCAGATTTGGGCTCCGTAAAACATAATAGATTTTGATGCTGCATTAAATATTTTTAGTTTGTTGCTGTTTGAAATTTTGGGGTGGTTTATGTATTTTGACCATGTTAAAGAAATCGCCATTTTAGAAGTAGTTAATTTATTTTCTATATGTTTTTTGAAAGACAAGTTGAAACTAAGGTCCATGCCCAAATATCTATAGTTATTAACGATTTCTATGTCATCTTCGCCATAATTCCATTTCAGGTTATTCGATATTCTTGTTCCACTGCGAAATATTAATATTTTAGACTTAGCAAGATTTACCAAATGTTGCAGTACGTATAAAGTTCATCAATCATATTCTGTAAAATATTTGGCGAATCAGATAAGATGACAATGTCATCAGCGTATAGAAGAATTTTAATAGGTTCATCTACTACATTTACACCACCAGGTAATGCTTCAGCCAGGTCGTTAAGGTATAAAGCAAACAAAATAGGACTAAGTATACATCCCTGCTTCACACCGTTGTCTACACTGAACGGATCAGAAAATGTGTTACCATAAAGTACTTGACTTGTGTTATTTTCATAGTAAAGTTGTAAGATACGAATTATCTTTGACGAAAACCCCATGCAGGATAATTTGTAAAAAAGAGAATTCCTTGGTATCATATCAAATGCGCAGGAAAAATCCACAAAGAAAGCGTATGTGTTTTTGCCGTTAAGCTTATTTAAATGAACAATATTAGCGAGATTATAAACGTTATCAATTGTAGAGTAGTTTTTTCTAAAGCCTGCCTGATACTCGTTTAATATGTTATTGACATCAATCCAGTTAGTTATACGGTTTAAAAGAATATTATTAAAAATTTTACACAATGTGTCAATTAACGATAATCCTCGATAATTTGTTGGACTATTTGGATCTCCTTTCTTCAAAAGCGGAATCAGAATAGACTTTTTAAAGCTGCTGTTTCCTTTAAAAAAATTTGGTTAAGCAGACAAAGAATTTCGTTTACGAAACAAACGGGAGCATATCTATAAAATTCATAACTGATGCCATCAGAGCCTGGAGCTTTGTTATGTTTTAATGAACGTAGCACTGAAAAGAGCTCACAGAGTTCAATTGGTGAATCAAGAAAAGCATCAGTAAAACAAGGCATACACCATTGTAATAAATTTGCGTGTTCTGTGTTTTCGAGCAAAGTACTAAAATGTGTATGAAAGTCATCTGATGTTAAGTCACCCCTCGTAATGTACGTTCGTGTTTTCATATCATTTGACAGTTTCCATCAGGCTTTACTGCAGTTAATAAAGTTAAGTTGTTCTAAATTTTTTTCATACAATTCAAGTTTACTATTTTTGCATATTCTTAGATATTTGGCTTTGGCAGATTTGCATTTGTATGCTTTTTTCTATACTTGTTAAGAAGTTTCACATATTTTTTCGAGAGCGTGCACATTCCCAATTGAACCATTTTTGTTTTGGTTCAAAGCAAAACTTATTGTTGGTAGTAACATTAGCTTTTAAGATTTTGTTTTTAACAGATAGTACCATTTCATCAACAGAGATATTGGGTGCAACATTTGTATTTCTAGTAAGAATCGTTAAATTTTCTGAGTACTTTAACGCAAATTTATCGTTCCATCGTATTCTTTGAGGTACTGAATCGGCTGCAGCTCTATTGTAAGACATTGGAACAATTAGTTTAAGTACAAGCGGCATATGGTCAGAGTAAGGTTTACAAGCAATACTAAAATCATCAACGAAGTTCAAAAAACTCTGAGAACCAATACAGTAGTCTATAACAGAGCTACCACTTCCGCCACAAAAACTATATTCACCCTGTGCGTCACCAACAGTCCTACCATTAAGTACTATGCCTCCGAAGTTTTCAACTAAATCTACAAGCCTGCTTCCTTTTGTATTACACGTTGTGTCTTTCGAGAGTCTGATCTTGTTTATATGTGGAAGGTTGTGTAGAAGGTTAGGATCTAAAATTTGCTCATCACCTATACGTGCATTCAAATCACCAACTATGCAAAAATTTGTAGGAGAAAGTTCTAGTAAAAAATTTTCAAACGATTCAAAATCTACGTTCCAATTAGTGCAGTTTAAATAGCGGGGTATAAAATAAAACAAATTACCATCAAGATTAGCTGTTAGTAAAACGTTATTATTTGCATGAATCGAAAATTTTAAATTAAAGGCTTTTTGTATTTCCTTTTTGAAGCCATACAAGCATCCGCCACTAGCACGACCAGCATTATGGGTTTTCTTTGCATCAATCCAATATTATTTGTAATTTTGAAAGTATGTAGTAAAAAGTTGTCGTTTTTCAGATATGACATGAGTTTCAAAAAGGAAGAAAATATCAAATTTATTTATAAAAGTTACAAAATTTCCTAAACTTAGAGAACTGGCAAGGTTTGCTACATTATATGAGACTAAACGGCATGTATTGTATTGCTATTGTGCGGGGACAATTGTTGAGGTTGCAGCAACATCTTCAACATTGTTGTTCATATTTCGAACTGTGACATCTATAGAGGAATTGGCTTCAGACAATAAATTTCTTAAAAACTCAGCATCATCATTACAATTAGCAACTGCTTTTCCCATGGACCAAGTGTATCTTTTGTTATTAATAAAAATACAGAATTCACCCATCCTGACCTTCAAATTATTTTGAAGATTTGCAACAGCTTTATTTATTTGCCTTAAATTATATCTCACATTTTGTTCTTCATTGGTGTAATCCTCTTGAATAAAAATCGAACCATCATTCAAGTTACCCTTGGCAGCTATTACATTGATAGCTTGCATATTTGTAATCATATTATTATCATGTTAATAATAATAAGCTAAGAAGCAATCATATTATTTTCATGTTAATCATAATAAGTTAAGAAGTAATCATATTATTATCATGTTATTCATAATAATATATATAATCTAAAACCGAAAAATATTTTTAATATAAATTTATGCTTAATTACTTACTGGCAACCTTAACGTAAAACTGTTACAGATATTTCACATAATAATATGATGCAACTTTAAACATAATATTTAAAACCTATTTTTGTCGTAGGTCGCAATTATTTATAAATTATTTTAAAGAATTTTCATTCTTTTTCTCTAAAATAACACAAAACAATGGTCAATATTTTTGCACCATTTTCAAACAATATTAAAATTTTTTTAGCATTGTTATTTTATTTTGTGACACTTTACAATTTTTTTACAATTTCTTTATTTTTTAATTACTTTGAACTTGTTTTTTTAATGGGTATTTTTTTTAATTATCTAACAACTGAATAACAAATAATTCGACAGGCATATCGTCGGTTGATAATTTAAATGTCGTATGTGGATTTTTTGCGGTTTTGAGTTAAGATCGATTCCTTAGGTTTTCCTACCTGATCTTTCATTTGGCGTAATCAGTTTTTCGATACCACATACGGATTTCGAGATATGGAATGTTGAGTTTGTCGTATGTGATATTTGCTGACGCAATTTTCAAATTAAATGTCGTATGTAACCAAAAAATTAATTTATTATTTAAATGTCGTATGTGGATTTTATAAGAGTTCAAACTTCAAACTCCATTTACTCGAAACTATCGAAGTCCACATACGACAATTAAATTATCAGCCGACGATATGTAAAACAAACGACACAACTGATGCAAAATTATTTTACAAATGGCGATAACATAATATTATTAGAGTAAAGATATTTTGTTTGAATCTTAAACATATTGTGAGTACAGGTATAGAAAGTTATCATGTTATGGCTATTAAACATCATATAATGTTTGTGATAAATATAATATGTTTTCAAAGTTACCATTAAAATGATTATTTTTCAGTGAACCATACTTAAATTTATAATTGCGATAAATATTGACATGTTTACAATAACTATAATAGTGTTAATATTATAAAAAAAAAAAAATAATATTTTGTGTACGACAACAATATATTGTTACAATACCAATCCCACCCATATATTTTCTCTGCGTGCATGTGTACTCTACATCGGTATATATAATTTTGGATTGCTTATTATTTATTACGCTACCCTCGCATAAAAATTTAAAAAAAAAAACTACAGCTTTATTTGTAACTATTTCTATTGTTTTATATTTTAAGTTGTATTTTGAATACTACATCTTTTTGCTGGAATATTTGCTGCAGTGCCAAGAATTAACACAACTTTTATCGCACTTTCTTTATCTGAATACTTTCGAAAACTAACTAAGTACGAGTTTGTAAAGGAGAATTAACAACTTTTCTTCGTTCTATTTTGTCATTTTGTGCAACGCACAGAGAAAAACGTTTTTTAATCTTGACTTTTGCAAGGTCATTAAAGAAATTGGCCATTTCTCTCAGCTTTTGTGTAACACAAAAAAACTAAAAGAAAAATAAAACAAATCATTAAACTATTTTTTTAAAGCAACTTTGTTGTAACTTTTGTATTCTAGCAACAAAACACAAAATGTACAATTTAACAATACATTTGCAACATAAATTATTCAAGGTAAATTTCTATTTTATTTTTTGAAACATTTCATTAAAATTACAAAACTTTTGTGTTGTAAAATTATCGCAATAATTTTAATGGGAACAATGGAAAAATCTGTTGCCTGTGGATGTTAAATATATTGTTTTTTTTTCTTTTGGAAATTTTTTTTTTGTAAAACTGTAATACATAAACTATTTGTTTAAGCTGCTTTGTAATTATGTTGAAATGTATATGTGATTGTTTTATTGGAATCTGTTTTGAAATTACATATTCTTGAACATTTTAACTTTTAGCAGTGAAATATAACTATACATTAATGTGAGGATGCTGTACTAACTTTAAAATTCAGTTTATAATTCAGTTTATTAATTTAAGGAAGCATTTATAAAGGCCTTTTGGTTTCAGCAAAGCGTACGTGAAATATTGAGTGAATATGACTATTGTAATACTGGGTACATACTATGAAATACATATACGAAGTCTAGCAAATTTCATTCATTCGAATGAATGAAATTTGCCAGATTGCGAAATACATTGCATAGTGTGTACGTAGCATAAGAAAGCTTTATAAATTGAAATTTGACTAATAGAAGCACATTGCAAAAAATGTCTAATAAAATAAACATAATTTATTAAAAATAAATAAATTTTTATAATCAAATTGAGTTCCGCAGTAAAGAAAACTCTCTTAGAAGAAAGTTTACCCAATTTCGTTTAATATTGTGCTGTAATTCTGGAAATAAGAGGTAATTTTGAGTTATGACTCTTTTATCGTATGGAACAACTCTAAATGATGCACCACAAAATTAAATTTTTTTCGTAAAAAGCGTCACAACTCGAAGTAACACTATAAAGGTAAAAGAAAACTCCTCCATAACTGATAAAAGCCTTGCCACATTTAACAATATTACTGTTTAAGGTATTCATCGCCTACACAATGTTATTGAGTACTTGCTTGCTGTAATTATTATTATTCTGGTATCCACACTATACAGTAAGTTGTGTTATATAAAAAATAGATCTCGAATTTTTTCTTTCAATATACATATCGCACTTCATCATAAAGAGATTTTGAGTTAATTCTATATGTTTTTCTCTTTTTTTTAAAAAAAAAAATCGACACGTAACATTCATTTCTAGCTGCTGCAAGAAGATCGTGCTGTTTCGTCTACTTTTTGTAATGAAACGGTTGGTTTAAAAAACATTTTTTCATATGGCTTAGCCCTGCATGCTTAAGGTTATATTTTATACGTTATGACTAATGTTAGTCGATTTTACTAACGAAATATGAACTCTGTGGAACGGGTTGCGCTCCTAATCCATAAAAGTTACTGGAAAAGTAAAATACTATACCTTATTGTATATAAAAACCAAAAACATTTATATATGTTTATTTCTTTATTTTATTTATAAAATAACTATTTAAAGTTCTTTTATGAAACTTTGATGAGAAAAAGTAACAATATTAGCCGAACCGACTAACATTTAGCATGCAGGGTTAAATATTGAATAAAAATTGTTTTGCTTCTTCTGAAAATTTTGAGTTGATACAATATTGTTGAACAAATTCGATATGTATTTTTCTTACATTAAATTTATTGCGCAACATCAAGTATTGAACAGTAATATTGAAAATGGGTACCTTTTGTTAATGATGTACAAGCGGAAGAAGTAATATAGAAACAGCCCAGGAAAAACTTTTTGAATTTTGGTAATAGGTCGTAGTTATTTCATACGTTACCTGGTAAGTAGTTGTCATTACAATTGTCATTATTCTGAAAACCTCAATAAGTACTTGCTAGTAATGACCTCAGTAAGTACTTTTCACTACTTTTATTTTCAGTTATGAATATTTGCTTACTAATAATCGGCTTAATAACTACTTATTAGTTGTCATGTTTTTAATACTGAATATCTACTTACTGGTAACTAGCTTCATAACTACTTATTAGGTCTGTTAACTAGCGCCAATTAAATAAAAACTAGTTATTTTTTGGCTTCTAGTAAGTATATTGTAAGTACTTACAATTCAACTTACTGGTAGTTAAATAATAACTAGATATTGTGTGACTTCTAGTAAGTGTATTGTAACTACTGAATTCTGTGGACAACTCGAACAAAAATAAGTAGTTATTCTGCCGAAAAATAAGTAGTGTTCATATGTCTCCAATGTTACTTGCTAACTTACCAGGTAAGTAAAGTTTTTGCTGGGAGTGTTCGAAAATACACCGAAGATTATTGAGCGCACCCAGAACCCATATCTATTTTTTAGTGTTTGTGTATTAGTGTTTTTGTATTAGTACACAACACTTAATAACTATTTTCACGAAAGTAACAAACGAAATGCCGTGTTCTGTTTCATTATAAAACATTCCAATATTAGTGGTTCTGTAGATATACATTATAGTTTAGTGTTCTGTAGTGTTTATTTTTTGAATTGTATGAAGGAATGAGTCAAAAAATATTATAAACACTTCCTTCTATTATCAAAAATTATTTTCGGGAATGAAATATTTTATTAATTAATTCATTTATTAATGATGTGCTAATAATCCCAATTTTTTTAATGAAAACACTGAAATTTATTGTTGTGGGAAAGCTAGTTTCTATGCGCCTTTCGCTGGTTGCTTAGGCCAGCTCGTCAGGAAACTTTTTCCAAATACTTTGGAAAAGCTAAAAATATTATACAAGTAAGTATAATAAAGTGAATAAGAATTTTAAAGACTCAGGTCTTACATGTAACAGTATCAAAGCTTTAACAAAGACACAACAATAAACCGTAAATTTTTCTTTCTTACATTTTATTGTTTTTTTTTTTTTGTTGCTTCGCAATTTGCATAGCCACAGCATGAATAGCCTGTGTGCATATACGCAGAAAAAAGTTTTTTATCAATTAAAAAATGGTTTAAAAAGTATTTAAATTTAATTAATGTGATAAATGAATTAATTATTTTTTCAGTTGAAAGAAAATTAAAAACATAATTTTGATTTAATTAACATTTTAGTTGTTTTGAAATAAATTTTTAATTAAAATATTAATTAAAGATCAAAAAATATTAATTGATTTTTTTCGTTCAAAATAAAATAATTTAAACTTGTAGAATTGTTGTTGGGAATTGTCAATATTTAATTAAATAATAAACATATTGTTTGAAATGGAAAAGTTTTTTGATCATTTTTTTTTAGTTAAAATTAAAAATATCATTTATTGAAAAAAAAAATATTCAAAATTTTGAGTAATCAATATAATCATTTTGGTAATAGGTGCAAAATAAACAACTTGCTTGCTTTATATTATAAATTTGGTATAAATTTAGTGATTAGAGAAAATGTTTAATTTTGTTGGTGTAGTGTAAATGTTTTGTTTTGGTTAAAATTTTTATTTTTTTTTTTTTGTTAAAAACGTACATATATACGAACATGTTTTATAAAACGAAATGAAGTGGATTTAAATTCGTAAAATTTTGAAAACGAGCCTGTGAGAAAAGTTCATAAAAATATTCCTTGTATACTCTTCATACTTTGAGTACATAATATGTTTACAAGAGCAACTATTAAAAACAGGAACAACCACAGGAATTTTGTATATATTAACATTAATTCGATTTACATTCTACTTCCATTCTATTTCTAGGACATGCTGGTTTATTTTGTTTTTGTAAGAAAAATTTTGTTGTCTTTACCAGCAAAAGGGCGCGGACAACTGAAACAAACGAACATGTCCTGAGCCGAACACAACGAAGTTTGTGGTCTTTTAAAAAAAAAAGTGTGCAATGAAATGTTCGCACCTTTTTGTTGAGTTGATTTAGTACAGTATTCATATTGTGTAAGAATATCACATACAGAAAAACGATTTTGATAAATTTTGGGTCGTGGCTGTTTATGATTTAGTGTTCGCTATGAAAATTCTTTTTTTGTAAATACTGATTCACATATAAGGGATTTTCAAGTTCTCCTCAGCCAATTGACGCTGGGGTCTCTCAGGGAAGCATCATGGGCCCATTGTTATACTTAATATATACCTCAGACATGCCAACAAATAACCAAACCCTAACTTCAACATTTGCTGATGATACAAGCATTTTTTAAGCGTGCACGCAACCTGTCATGACGCGTCTGGTTACTTGCAGGATCATATATTTGAACTGGAAAAATTGGACCACAAGGATCTCAATGTGTCATTAGTAAAAACTATTAGTACGAAGTACGCAGTAAAATATTTAAAAGGCTTGAGTCACACTCAAATTCACTAGCTCGAAATATTTTAAATGACAGCGGCCACTCTAGATTATGGAGAATAGATACTGCAGGACTCATCTGACGAGAAGACCGCTTAACATCTACATATATGAACAGAACCCGTGAGAAGAAAAATGTTCGTCTAGCATTGGTAGGAAAAAAATAAAGTATTAGTATAAGATTTGATTAATTATTGTTAGTTCATACTTAATATATGAAGATTCAATAAATGAATAATAAAAAAAAAAAATATATAATGGATAGAATTGTTGGCCCTTAAAAACTAGCCAAAAAAAATTTGCAATCCATAAAAGAGCAATACTTCAAGCACTAAAAAGTCCAGGTCCATTAGGAAGCTTCTTCTGATTCAGTTGTAGCAAAGAAAGGAATGAACAGATCATACTTCCTCTTCTTCCAAACATCTCCTACAATATTATGGTAGAAGTTTTTTTTTCTTCTATATAATATTATTATATTACTATTTGACCGTGGTTTTTAACCTACCTATACTATTCCAAGGGCCCTCGTATACATATTATGTTCTTTGTAAATAACAACATTCATCTTTCTTATCATTAACGCAACCATCATGTTACCCAAGTTTTCTGAGCTAAAGGCAAACCGAGATTGAATAGTAACTTTATACATTTACAACATTTACAAATGTGCCTACGTACATATAATATTATATTAACTAATCTTCTTACATATCGCTTATTTTCTTCAGAAGTGACATAACTCAAAAATATTCATTTCGAGATATAAGCGTTCAAAGTTTTTGATTTGCTCTAACCACTTATAAAAACAAACGGGGAAAGTTTAAATGATATATAGATGAATTTCATACACAATATAAAAAAACATAGCGAACCATTTTGCACCATTTACTTCAAAATTTAATTATTTAAGTTATGTCACTATTGAAGTAAATGTGCGATGTGTATATAAGAATACAATAAATAAATATTAGACTGGTACAACTTTTAAAAGAATAAAGTTTTTTGATCTTTTCCTAATATTTAAGTGAAATGTTTCGATAATTTTTTAAGCTATGAACTAGAAATTTTATGGTGATTTCATATTGATGATCTACTCAGTAATGGCAAAAGTGAAGTCGTAAAAACTTGGCGGTACAAAATTCTTTTACTACTTTTTTTTTAATTTTCAATTCCAAAGCATTATTTGGAAAATTTGTTTTTCGTTGCGAAATTAATGCTCGTCTTTCAAGGTCTGAAGGGTATCGCTCCAATTTAAAATACTTTTAGTTAAGATGAAGCGTATACGCACGTTCAAAGTAAGTAACGCAGGACAGGATACTTCTAGGCTATAAAGCGCATGAGGCCGTATTAATTAAAAATGTTTTCCAGTTTTATTCGTTTATTTCCCTGAAATTTTCTAATGTTTACAACTTTACTGCCTTTCTAAGGGTTCAAGGAAAAAAGGAAAAATTTATACCAAATTTATAATATCAAGCAAACAATTTGTTGATTTTGCATCTATTACCAAAATGATTATATTGATTACTAAAAATTTTAATATTTTGAAAAAAAAATTTTAATAAATGATATATAATTAATAATATAATTAATAATATAATTAATAATATAATTTTAATTAAAAAAGTGATCAAAAAACATTGCCATTTCAAACAATGTGTTAATTTACTTAATTAAATATTAACAATTCCCAACAACAATTCTACATGTTTAAATTATTTTATTTTTAACGAAAAAAGTCAATTAGGATTTTTTGTTATTTAATTAAAATTTTTATTGAAAATTTATTTGAAAACAACTAAAATGTTAATTAAATCAAAATTAAATTTTAAATTTTCTTTTAACTAAAAAAATTAATTGATTCAATTATTACATTAATTTAATTTAAATGGTTTTTAAACCATTTTTTTAATTGATAAAACACTTTTTTCTGTGTATTATCAAAATGGTTATATTGATTACCAAAAATTTTAAAAAAGTTTTGTCATGATATTTTTAATTATCATAGTTGTTTTTGTAATTTTAATAGTAATTTTAATTAAAAAAATGATCAAAGAAACCTTGCCATTTCAAACAATTTGTTAATTGGTTAAATTAACTATAACCCAGTTTTTGACAATTCCCAACAACAATTCTCCAAGCTAAAATTTTTTAACTTTAAGCGAAAAAATCCATTAAAATTTTTTGTTATTTAATTAATATTTTAATTTAAAATTTATTTAAAAACAACTAAAGTGTTTATTAAAACAAAATTATATTTTTAATTCCTTTGCAACTTAAAAAAAATAATTTATTTAATTATTAAGGATGGGCAATAAATATCGATGTATCAAAATTACGATATTTAAAAAAATTATAATCGAAATATATCGCCGATATTAAAAACACCCATATATCGATACATCGATATTTATCTACGGCTATCGAGTTCGATATTTTTAAGATCTCTTATAATAAAATTCAACATTTTAACGTTGCTCACCTGCTTACAAACTTTTGTTTTTTTAAGAATTGCATCATATGTTTTTTAACTAATATTAAGAAAATAACGGCGCTTTTCTATTGTACATTTTCATAGATTACACAGTTCAGTTTTGCCTCGGTTTTTTAAGAGATAACAGCAAAATATTCTGGAAGGGGTCCCTAAAATTATGCAAAGAATCGCCTTAATTATGGCGTATTAGCAGCAATAGATTCATGAAAGTTGGAATGTGTATAATAAAAAAAAATATATTTTGCTTTTTTTGCGAATGGAAATTTCGTTCGAAATCGAGGGATAGGCACTAAATTTGATATTAAAAGAAACAATAAAAAGTTAGAATGGAATTACATGTAATATGTTTGTACATATGTAAATGTGTATTGACATAGGTATATTAAGTTTATAAATTTGGTAATAATTCCACCTAAATACGTTCGATACATCGATAAATCGATATTTTTAATTCGATACTCTTAAAAAATATCGATACGATGTATATCGATATATTTTTTCAATTTGCCCACCCCTATCAATTATCACATTAATTTAACTGAAATTTTTAAAAAAAAATTTTTAATGGATAAAAAACTACTGTATTTTTTCTATGTTATTTGTCTTCAATCACAGACAAAAATAACAAGAATAACTATGTAATAAATAAAAAAAAATTTTAAACATTTCTAATTTTTATTGTCAAAGTTGTTTTTGGGAATACAATTATTTATTAAATTTCTAATATTATTAACAATTTCCTTAATAAAACTGCTTGTAAATTGTCGTATTAACAATTTGTTTTAGTTAAAAAAATAAACTAATTTCGTGTGAAACATTTTCAATACAAAATTAAAAAAAATCAATATTTTTTTTATTTTTTTAGCGGGGGTTTTATTTATTCTAGTTGGCAAATTATAGATGATGATTGTGTTAAGATTCCACTTTGTGCACACATTGAAACCTTCTAGTAGATCCTCTTCTAAGTCTCTCTCTGTTAAAGTTATTTGTGACGATATTTTTATTATATTTAAATAAATGAATTAATGAAATCAAAACTTTTGACGCATTTACTATTTTTACAAGTGCACTTGATTTTTCACAATTAATAAGTAACAAAATATTTAGTTAATATAACAATATTGTAATAAAAATTTCATTTGATTGCTAACAAATATTTTATTTAATGTTACAAACTTTGTTAAAACATGAACATGATATTTTCATATCTACCTAAAAATATCAGTTTAATGACTTGAGCTCTATGTAATGTGATTAGATGTTTTCTATCTGATTCAGCAAACTTTCGACCTCAGCTGTGTGATTTATCGGTACGTCATCCAATGGCTTTAACATCTCGGAATCCTTAACTTCTTTTACTAGGTAGGTTCTGAATTCATTATATTGCTCCGATTTTACTTCTTGTGGTGATGATAAAATTGCTCTTCCAATTCGAGCTGTACATCCGGCTGGTAATGTTATTCCACCTTGGCCAGGTAGTTCAACCATATTTTGAGTTTTTTAGCAGAGAATGTGAGCTGTCGCGCTTGAAAATATTCTAAAAAACCAGTTGCTTCTTTCGTGTAATTCCAGCCAAATGTTTTTGGTTTTGACTTGCATAAATAAACAGTTGTGTGAATTGCTAGGTTTCAGGGTTGCTAGTTCACAAGAGTTGTCGTTATCGTCTTCCCACGATTTCGTTTGCATAAGTACTCGTCTTCTCCGTGTTTTTGGCATTGATTTAACGTCGGTTGAGTAATGAGATGATATGAATCCAATTCATAATTATAAACTACAAATTGTTGCTTCAATACTGCCACCATAGTTAGTCCATCTTTCAAAATCGGTATCGGTATGATGTTAAATATATCCGAGGAAAATCTCTCTAACAATGGAATTTTTATATCAATAACCAACGCCCCATCAACAAAAACCCATCTTGCAGTCATTAATCTGTATACGGCCTGAAGAACAGCATCCTTTGATTTTCCTGGCTATCTTAATTTATCTGATAGGTGTTCTTTTATTTTTAAGATTTCATCCTCTAGTTTATTCGGGCGAATTAAATTAGGATTAATTTTTCCATGATTAATATCAATAAGCAACCCTATTATTTGCATTTGAATTTTCTCCGCCTCGTTTACTATAACTTCGAGCTGTTTCGTCATCATGAAGAAGTTGATAGACTCTTTGTAAACAAAGTAGTCTGTGTTTAACAGGTCGCTAATTTGGTTTACCTTAGCATTTATATCGTTAAAGTAGGAATTAACCTCTTCTGTCGTCTTTTTCAAAATATTTGCCGTTGATTCTACTACAGATGTTTGCTGTTCAACCAAACCCTTAATATTGTGTTGGTTTTCCAATAACTTTCTCATGTTTTCCTCCACTAACTCTCTGTCATCGGCGTCCATTATTCCAAACAAAACAGTAAAAAAGAACCCACAAACTCAAATGGAGCTCGTTTTACTCGAGTTCTATTAAGATCTTGATGAGAAAACAACCTATCATTTTCATGAATATCTTTAAGTTTATCTTCCATGCCTCTTAGAACAGAAGCACATTGCTTTTCAAAACTTCGCAGCTTGTTGCATATCATTTTACATTTTGGAATGGAAATAGCAATGTTCTCTACTGTTGTAAAATACGCATCCATATTATAATAAACCACTAGACTCCAAGACGATGTTACACGATTCATTGTTCCAATCTTATCGGCATATATTACCGTTCCATTTGCCAATTCCTTTATCATTTCTTTTACATCAGGCATCGGCAAAGATCTTACAGAACTTAACACCGATTTTTAAAAGTAGTTCTTAAGGTTTAATTTTCCAAATAAATGTTTAGTATAATACAAATGCTCAACGGGTTTATTTATTTAAAATAAATAGTAAACAAACTTATTGTTAAACATATTTGTTAAATGTAAACAATTAGAATTAACCAAAGTATTTTTTATATTTACATATTCGGCTGTTGGTGCCTTTTCAATTAAATAATTTATTGCATTGCCGAATATGGTATTCAATATGACAATTGATTTGTCGTAACTTCTTTCTATGATGTTATGATTTAAAACATTCTTAATGTTGGATTGCAATTTTTTTTATAGGGCATTTACATTACATCGAAATCTAGTAGATTTCATTTGAAATCTTCCTCCAAATCTAGTTCGTTTACATTATACTTGTTTGACATTTGCGAGATTTGGTTTTCACAACAAAAACCGCCGACTGAAAGTTTTTTGTGTAACACATACTTACATATAAAGAAATAGGCATTTAAAAATTTGCATTACATGTTCTTTATAATCAACTTCATTTATTTTATCAATATTATTTGTCATTTGCATTTTTTTTACTATTTTACAAAATTTTTTAATTTTTTTAACAATTTTAACAAGCAGCTGTTATTGTTTTTTGTTAAAATGTAATTTTTTTCTTGTGCAGGGAAGTAGTTTTTAGTGCTATATTGGGAAAAACATAGTTGCATCAATAAGTACTACTAGATTTCGAATAGATTTCGTCAAAATCTAGTTACGGAGTAGATTTTGTTTTGTACGGGAAATCTAGCCAAAAATAACTAGATTTGGCTCGAAATCTCGAAAGTACTAGATTTCGTTGTAGTGTAAATTGGCTATTAGCAATTATGCCGAAATTATATTGTCCTAGTAAGGATTTTTTAAGATATGTGTAAACGATCTTCACAAATTTAAGATACTTTACTTAAGGTATGACTTGTCTTCATATGAGAATTTTAGAGAGAACAAAATGAGTAGAGCAGAAACCAGAAAATTTTTTTTGTATTAAAAGTAGTCTAAATAGGTCACCAAAGCAAAAGAAAATCAAAACTAGCCTAATAATAACCAAAATTTTGTCTATACACTGTGAGTGTATAATTAATATAGGTATGGCTGTAATTTCATTGTTACAAATGCTAACAACCTCATTACAATATCATCAATTTTCGCGAGAAAAAGCAACACATACACAATACAAGGTATAAGTTTATACCTGGTATATTCACATACTCGAAACTTATACAAATACAAGCAAAAGTATTGCATTGTGAATGTAATTCACATCCATATGCATTGGCTTAGTGCGCAAATGTATTAAGTCCACTTTCTTTGAAAATTAAGATTTTAATACAGTATTTAAGTACATTTTAAAATGCATAATTTTTCAAAATTAAAATTCCATTAAGGCTTTTCTAATCTACTGTTTTGCTCTGGTATAAAAATGTTCTAAAGCTATGGTCACACATAAGAAATATTTGACGCCCTATACGTAACCACTATTTTTTTTAAGCATTTGTTTGATTTTGCGTTACGTTTCCTGGATCAAGCAGCATTAAGCATTTTTTTAATTACATTCTCTACATTTTGTTTCAGAAATAAAGTTTAGTAAATCAACAAAAATGATGAAAAAGAATGTTAAAACTAGGGCGGCACGAAATAAGTCCCCAAAAAAATTATATGAAATAAATCCCCAATTCTTAAAATGAAATAAATCCCAAATGAAATGAAATAACCCCCAAAATCAAAATGAAATAAATCCCCAATATTTAGGGACTTGTTTTATATGAAATAAATCCCCAATTCCAGAAATAAAATAAGACCCAATATAATACATATTGTTCAGTTTTGGTTTTAAGATTTGCGCGATAGGTAGCATGGTTAAGCTTTCGGCCGGGCGCAAAGACTTTTTTCTCTATGGTATAACAAACACCGTTTTCTGCATAGCCGGCATTCGGCCGACACCGACTTCGCTAACGCCTAAAACTAGACCAAAAAGCGTGAATGATAAATACTTTTCTCAGATTTTTTTTGCAAATTTTTGCTAATTGTGCACATACCGTAAATTTGGCAAACAAAATCCAACCGAAGAAAATGGGCTAAGTAAAACTGAAAACAACAAATTTAGCACTTTAATCCACATATTGGACATATTTTTTGCATTTGTTACTGGAATTTTCCTGCTTATATTATAAATATGAAAGTTTGTAAGTTTGCGGCTCAATCACGCGAAAATCGAATAATGGATTTGGATGAAATTTGGTAGGCAGATACCATATGGCCCATCTTTTATCTTTTTGAAAATGTGGCACTTTTTAAGGAATAAAACGGGAATAAATTGGTCCTTTTTCTATCTTTTGATAGATTTGATATACATACAGATTATAGCCTACATTAACATTCAGTGAATTTTCTGGGGGCCGAAAATGATGAAAAGCTAGTACTCTTAGTACTCCAATGAGGCACTGTTTATGATGCAAAAACGGAAAAAATTGGTAATGTTTATACTTTTTCTCTTTTTCATAAAATTTTTTTACATATTACAGTTGGCCCATTGGCCTGGATATACATATTTAGAGACTCCTTGCTTTTGATATAGATAGCTTAATGTCGGTCACATGCTTAAGCCAATTATGAACTCAATTTTCTCCCACCACGTCAACAGTTATCGGATATCAGTACATTTGTATTTTTCGCTCTAAACTTCACTTTCAGCCGCAGTCCAGGGGTTTTTTTTTATTTTATCCCATTTCAGTCCATTATGATTTAAAATTTTTGAAATAAAATGGACTAAAGAATAAAATTATAAAACTACGGATTTTGTAATGAGTTGCAAAATAAGTACAAGTATTGCTTCCGCCATGATTGTATCCTTCTTGGTCAAAGGAGGTATGTGGTATGTCGAATTCGGCCTTTTAATAAAAAGAAGCGCATTTGATTGTAAGTCGTACTGCTTTCGTCTATTTTGACTTACTTGCGGGGAAATGAGGCTTTCAATCAAGTTACTGATAAGGCCGGAATTAATGCCGTTTAACAGAAGTTAATGATTTCTATATCTACAATCAAACAATCCTCGCCATCTCTACTATCAGCTATTAAAACTTTGAATATCTCATTTAGTTTATATCCTACGCCTTTTTTAACATTTTCTGAAACATAAGTTATTAAAGTTTGTATTGACTTTAAATAAAAAAATTATAAATATTTACGGAAAACAAAATAAAATTAAATAAATTAAGTGTATTCTGTAGTGCAGTTCTCCAACTTTTAACAATTAACGTTAGCGTTAATTTTACCGGCAGAGTTTATTGCTTGTGGTAACAAAACAGCAATTAATTAACTCAATTTTAACTACAAAGCTAAAAATTTTTATCAGGTGGCATCTTTGTTAAATAATTTCTCAAAATAACGAAACAAGCAAAATGTAAGTAATTAATTTGAATTTATACAATGTTTATGTGTGCAATGAGCCTAAAACATATTTATTTATTATATTTGCCAAAATTTCTGTTTGCTTTTTAAGATTGTATGAAAAACTTTGTAGGTATTTTATTTATTTCTGAAAAATAACTACGAATTTAAAAATAAACAATGAAAAATATTTTGCATCACATAAAAAATTAAAAATTTTCTATAATCACCAAATTCATACCAAGTTCATAGAAACCAGCAAACAATTTGTTGATTTTGCACCTATTACCAAAATGATTATATCGATTACTAAAAATTGTAAAAATTTAAAATTAAGAATATTTTTTTTTTTTTGCAATAAATAATATTGTTACGAAATTAGATTTGTTTAAGAATTATTTATGGTTTTAGTTATAAGTTATCTTGTAAATTATACTTTTATGTCATATTAGTTACTATTTTTATGAACGTCACTGTACTAAATTTTCTAGTAATTGTAATTGCAGACTTTAGATTTAGATGTATAACAGTAATTTTAAAATAATTCGAACACAACATTCTAGAATATACTTGATGGTTCTTGAATCAACTAGGAATAGTATTGAACTATAAATACAAGCTAACTCATAAAAGTTTAGTTTAGTTTCATTGGAGACATTAAACGGTTCAGATCGCTACTTACAATAGTGGTTTAATTTTGTGCACATTATAATTAATTTCAATAAAGTTTGTTTAGTTGAATTCGTGTGTATTTATTTTGATTTGCAGTTAGAAGAACTCAAAGGTTTATTATAAAGTGAATAAACCTTAACGAGTTTTATTAAGTAAAACCGTAACAATATTTTTAATTTTAATTAAAAAAAAAGGATCAAAAAACTTTGCCATTTCAACCAATGTGTTAGTTGATTTAATTTTATATGGTTTAGGTTTCGACAATTTCCAAGAACAATTCTACAAGTTGAAATTATTTTATTTTAAACGAAAAAATATTAATTAAAAATTTGTTTCAAAACAATTAAAATGGAAATTAAATCAAAATTATATTTTGAATTTTCTTTCAACTAAAAAAGGAATTGATTCAATTATCACATTAATAAAATTGAAATATTTTTTAATCACTTTTTTTTAATAATTTTGTGCTGTGTATCAAAACTAAAATTTAAAAAGGTCAAAAAACCTTAAAAAATTATCAGTAGTTTTTTATCAATTAAATAATTTTTTGCAAAGTCTTTTGTATCATAATGGAATCTTTTTGGAATTAGCTTTAAGAGATAAACTACCGCATATGAGCAAATTTTTCGATCATAAATGATATTCTCGTTGTGAGAAAATGATACCCTACCGATGAATCACTTCAGAGAATCTTTTGCGATACATTTTGCTAATTCCTTTTTGAGCAAATGAATGAATCATATCGCACTTGTTCTGTATTAACTCAAAATATAAAAACGTTCAGTATTTTACATTAATATCATCGGAAAAATAATAATTAAACCAACCGATAAATGAATCCTTTTTTAATCTAGTGATAAATCCGTTTTACATTAAAAACATTTATAAATCTTTATTTGAACATATAAATGAATCACATGTGATTCCTTTTTCAATCGCTCAAGTGATAAAACCCTTTTGAATCATCAAAAGTGATCTAAAATATTTCATTTATGCAATTTATACAAAAAAAAGATCACCAAAATGCTAACTGGGATTTTTCATATTTATTTTTATTAAACAAAAAGTAATTTGTGAATTTCTTTAATACTTTACTCAAAGTGAATTAACAATGTACATTGAATTGATATCTTCCATTTTTGACAGTTAGCCTGGGGTTAAACTATGAAAGTTTTTTTCAGAAAGTCTATGTTTATTAAAGAGAGGGTAAGATAACATGCTATTCTTTTCTCCGCTCTTATCAATAAGCTCAAACTTTCTAAAAGAAAACTTTCATAGAGTGAACCAAGACTTGGCAATACGACAAAGTATGAAATAATTTCGTCTATTCACAAATTGCATAAACAAATATCGTGTTTTTTTAATCGATAAACCATACGACAGGCCTTGTGAATTGGGCTATTATAATCTAAGTTAATTTATGAACCAATATCAACGTACACCTTCAGCCCATTATAGTGAAACGGGCCGCAGTTTTTGTCATAAATCAAGCCCTTAAACTGTGTGTGTATGTAAGTATGTTAAACTAACTCACTACCAAAAAGTCTACCGGGGCACAGAAATGTGACAATTCAAAGAAATTAGCTCAGTTAAACAGAAAAAAGTGTTTTATAAATTAAATAAATGGTTTAAAAAGTATTAAAATTTAATTAATGTGATAATTGAATCAATTATTTTTTTTTGTTGAAAGCAAATTAAAAATTTAATTTTGATTTAATTAACATTTTAGTTGTTTTGAAATACATTTTCAATTAAATTAATTAACAAAAAAACTTTATTGACTTTTTTCGTTTAAAATAAAATAATTTAAACATGTTGAATTGTGGGAATTGCCAAACCTGTATAATTAAAATTAAAAATGGACTTGGCATCATTGCCCCCAAAGCTAAAGATATGTATTTTTACATATACATATTTATTTACAGTTTTGTATTACTAGTATTTAACATCTTTGTATTAACCTAATGTTGGTTAAATATACATACGAGTATAAACAAAATCACAAATCATACAAAAAAGTTGGTATTTACATAAAATAAATACATATTTAGTCAATTCACAAGGTATCCTAACATGTCATATTGTCAAAATGTCCTAATATTTCACAATGGTTTAAAAATATTGTTGTTGGTTTGTTAACAAAAAGTGTTTTAAATAAAAAGAACGTTGCTTGCTGTGTTTATTGTGCTGTCGTAATTAATCAGAAAAGTCCAGCGCTGAGCGGCTGTACCGTACAACAATATTTTTAAACCATTGTGAAATATTAGGACATTTTGACAATATGACATGTTAGGATACCTTGTGAATTGACTAATTGTATAAAATAAAATAATATAATTTTAATCTGGTAATATTTAGTTAGTTTTTAATTTAAAAGCTATTAAGTACTATTTGGATAATTAAGAATTTTCTAGAACCTAATCAGTAAGAAAGTCACGAACTGTGATTAGCCTTAATATAAAACATTGATTTCTAATCAACACACAAATTCAATGCAAAACACTAATTACTAAAAGGAGAGTATTATGTCTCTATATGCGTTTATTTGTTACAAGTCTGAGTGTATTTGTGTCAATGTATGTGAGTATGTGTTACTGTTGTGTTTTAAGCTTTTAGTGCATTTACCCAACATATTATGTTGTTATTACTGCAACATTTTGCTTTCATTTACCATAATGGTTGAGTTGATATTAATTTACATTGACATTATATATCACGAACAGAATTCTATTGTATTTGTATTTACCCTGCAAACAATTTCAATCGAAAAATAATCTAAATAGTTTCCCCATTTAGCAAAAATCTATCGCTTTTGCTATTCAATTCTTATTGATGTAGTTACATCGTTCGGGAAGAAGTGTCCCACTATGGTAATATTACTTTAAGAATCCACTTAGTGACTATATTTTATGACGAATTAGAGTGCTTTGGAAGTTTAATATCAATTAAATTTAGTAGTATCGCTTTTGGCTCCAAAAAGCACTCTTTTGAAGTTAAATTTTTTCTTATTGTTCTTTATAATAAAAAATGGGCCATTTTACTGTTTATCTTTGTTTGATTTTGTAAGGGAAATCTAAGTAAACAAATATTAAAAATCTACAGTACATTTAATCAAAATAGCTATTAATGTTTAAAAGTTAAAAACCTAATGTGGACAAATTTTGTTAAAGGAAATTACACAAAATCACAAATTTGTTGAAACACAAACTTTGTAAACTTTCATCATATTATAACTAGCATTTCTTTTTATTGCTTAACAAAATTTATTTAACAAATTTTCTTCACTATTAACGTTAATCTTCACTAGAAAATTTTAACACAAAAATTTTTAAAGTCATTAAATAAACAAACAGTTTAAACAAATCACTAATATCCTTTAAAAAAAGATTATTATCAAATTAATATTTTTAATTTCATTTTCATTTGCTCTAAAAAATTATGCATGAGAAATTATTAAACATTTAACCAATCTAATCGAAGATTAAGTTTGGGCTGTTTTATGCACTCATTTATCCCAAATTGTCCGGACGCACCCATATGGTAACGCAAAAATACGTTACAATTTAAGCTACATAGCAATGTTTATGTTAAAATTTTTAACAGAAAATCACTGGTATTACATGATATAAACGCCTGTTAATAATTTTAACAGCTTTGCAGATCATTTGTGTTTTGTGTTTCTAAGCGAGAGGTCGTTTAAATAAACTTGAAAAAGAAAATTAGAAAAATAGTGAAAAATGAATTACATGAAAAAGTAAGTTATAATTTTTTTTTACTTTTATTGTTCTTAGGAGAAATATTTTTTTAGAAGTTTATAACATAATAGTGATATTTAATTTTGTTGTAAATCAAAATATTAAATAATATATATCACTTGTATTTTTCGAGCATTATATATTTGCGTTACCATATGGGTGCATCAGGCGCTACATAGATTTTTTTTTTGTTACTCTTTACTTTGTCAATTTTCTGAGAATGAACATTTATTTGTTATACGATTTTTGTTTGCTTAGAAAACTTACACTTACTGAAGCATTAGACTTCCTAGATGAAATTGATAGTGATAATGACGAAAGTATTGCAAAAATTTTTATTGAACCCCCTGAGAATGATGGCGATCTTAGCGGTGAGGACGATGCTAGAGAAAATGAAGGTGGAGTTCCTGATAATGTATGTCCCGCGCAGCTTAAATCCGAATGTGAAGTCGTTTTTACAAGTGGAAGACGTCTGAGTTTTGACGCGGATAGCAATGATGTATCTGATTGCGATGAAGCCATAGTAGATGTTATTAATAACTCTGACGCAAACATATCCATTGATTTGCTTAATAGCAGCATACATTCCGAATCTATGTCTCATTTAAAAAAAATAAAACCCACAATTGTAAATTATGTATTTCCGCAAGATAATAGACATACGAAGTTTACTTGGGAAACCAAAAGCTCTACAAGCTCAACTCCAATATTTCCGCATGCAAATTATGAGGACTGTAGCTCTCTCCAGCCACATGAGCAGTTTGAAAAATTTTTTGACGATGCTTTAATCCAACATATTGCTGAAAAGTCAAATGAATATGCTGTCTTGCGAGGCAACAAAAACCCAATGATATCGAAAGAAGAGTTAAAGGTTTATATAGGAATTCTTTTAGTCACTGGATATAGTGGTCCAACAAGATATCGAGATATGTGGTCTGCTGATAGTGATTTGAAAGTTGATCTTGTATTCAACAGTATGCGTCGCGACCGCTTTATAGAGATATGCAGTTCTCTTCATTTTGTAGACGCCGGAGCACAAAATGCTGATGGAGACAAAATGTGGAAGCTCAGACCAGTAACAGACCATTTGAAGTACAATATGATAAAAAACTTCCATGCAGAGCAAAACCTTTCATACGACGAGAGTATGATTTCGTACTTTGGAAAGCATGGATGTAAGCAATATATAAAAGGAAAGCCTTTAAGATTTGGATATAAGGTGTGGTCCTTATGTACGCCAAGTGGATATCTTATCAATTTTGAAATTTATCAAGGAAAAAATCCACGAGTAAATAGCAAATATGAGCAATGTTTTGGAAAATGTGCTAGTCCCTTGATCAATATGATTGATGATTTTCCTGGAGAATTACAAAATTTACCATTTGCTTTTTATTTCGATAATTTATTCACCAGTTTTCCTTTCCTGCAATATCTAAAAACCCGTGGATATACAGCCACTGGAACTATCCGGGAAAACCGTATACCAAAAACTTGTCCCTTGACTTGTAAGAAAATTATTAATAAAAAAGAAAAAAGAGGATTTTGCGCCTCTTTTTCTGCCAATGATTTTGGAATACATGTGACAAAATGGAAGGACAACTCAGTTGTCTCCATTGCCTCTACCGCTCATGGCGTCCATCCAATATCCAACGCCTTGAGATATTCAAAAGAGGAAAAGAAAAAAATACAAGTGAAACGGCCGCATGTTGTAACTCAATACAACCGGTATATGGCAGGTGTTGATCGTTTGGATCAGAATGTAAGCCTTTATCGCATTGGATATAAGGGGAAGAAATGGTGGAGCAGTATTTTTACTTGGCTGGTCGATGTATGTGTTCAAAATGCTTGGCAGCTTCATAGAATAGAACATAGCAACATAAATCAATTGGAGTTTAGACGTCAAATCGCTATTTACTATTGTCAACATTACGGCGAAAAGCCCAAAAGAAGTGGTTGCACTCCAATTCCCAAACGAGAACATGAAAGCTCTGTACGTAGTACATTACGATTTGACGGAAAAGATCATCTTGTTGTACCTACTATTAAAAGAAGACGTTGCGCTGGTGAACTATGCAAAACGAGCGGTCGAACTGCGTGCAATAAATGTGATGTTGGTCTATGCGTCAAATGTTTTGCTGAATACCACACAAAGAATCGTGTAAAAACATAGTTTTTAAGCATTTTGGCATTAAAATTAACATTTAACAAACTTTATTATTTTATTTTTGTTAAGTAATGGCATGTACAAATGTATAGTTTTCTAATATATGTGTATATATTACAATAAAAACATGATTTCTTTTAAAACCTAAAAATTTTCTGCGAACAAAAAAAAATTCTGTGTAGGGCCGGATGTGACCATATGGTAACGGCCTATTATGCCCGACCCATAGGCCGCATAAAAATTCTAGGTACTAGGTAAATTTTCTTGGGTCCTATATTCATAAATTATATAACTTTTATTTAAATTCAAAACAAAAAACATTCCCGGACAATTTGGGTTATACAACTTTCGTAAACAAGAACACTTTTCGGTAATATTTTGATTCCGCGGAGTCCTAATTTTAAGTACAATACTATAACTATTTCATTTTTCCAATATTAAAAATATCACTTTATTTTACATAATTTTATAAAATTATATTATTTTACACGCACGTAGCACTGATCACATGGCAACTTATATACAAACTGTGCTCTTTTACGCATTTTGCTTTTGTAATATTCACTATTAAACAGCAAATCGTTGCGAAGAAGTCTATATAATATGTGAAATGTTCAATTGTGCCATTGTTGCAGTTGTATAACTGTTAAATTTATCTGAACAACTCATTAGAGTGACGAAAAAGTATAATTTAAGAACTCATACTTTGATTCTAACGTATTTTGTTGTTGCTAAATTCCGAAAAATCTACTGTTTAACTACCAAATGTGACGATGTAGTTAAAATTCGTAGATAATCGAAAAACACTCTACCAATTGCTTGGAGGGTATATACTGTTTTTTAAAGTCTGTGTATCTAAGAATGGCTTTGTTAATGTATTGTTGATGCTATTAGTTTTTGTTGTTTCTAAGAGTTTTACTTTAAAATATTGTAAATTTAATAAGTTATGATAAGTTTTGTAAGAGACTATTTTATTTTTATTGTAAATTAGAAAATTTATATGAATAGTTATTGATTAAAAAAATATCTAGTTAATGTGATAATAATAACCCAATAATTTAAAATTAGATATTAAAATAGTAATCTGTAACCATTTTCTAACTAATGCATATAGGTTCTAGAAAATTTCAAATTTTAAAATAACTTTATGGCATTAAGATAAAATTTTAATAATATTAATTAAATAATATTAGTCTGGGCAACTTGACCGTGAAAGCCTGGGTTCAAATCTCAGCGCAGTCAAGTATGAAAAATTATCAATAAAAATTTTAATTAATTTCATGTTGTAAAATTCCTGACTTCATAAAAATAATTTAATGAATATTATATTCAATGAACTTAACCCTAATAAAAAATATCTAAATTTGGATTGAAAATATTATTTAATATTAAAAAAAGTGATAAAAACCTTAAATCCCAAAATTTTGTAAAGGCTGAACTATAATAGGCTTAAGTTGGCTTAAGCAACTATGCGAATACATGGTAATCATATGTGTCAAACCAGGAAACTTTTTTTAATGTTTTCTGAATCTGTCATTTGCTTAAGCAAAGTGCGAAACTGATCGCACTTTATGTACGGAATCAAAAGTTTTTTTGTGTTTGTTTTTTTAAGTGCAAGCTTATGCATATTACAGTTGGTCCTTAAGAATAGGAAGCATTGAATCTAAAACTATAATGTGGATTTAACGAACACCGCTTCACAATTACCACAGCCTATACATAAAAATGATCACTTTACAAAAATTTCAAGCTAATTAGTATTAAGTAAAATTTAGTCTGTAACACAGTGCAACAATGCAAAAAACACACGGATTTGACAGTATAGATTCGATTGTATTATCAACCGGTACTCGTTTTGGCGATTTTGTTGACCAATTTTTTTATGGGCCTCCAAATAGCTCATAAAGAGCACTTTGCACCTTACAAGTTGTCATATATGACTATTTGTGGACAATAAAACTAATATGTGCTGTAGTATTTAATCCGTTCATTTAAAATATCTAAATCTTAATTAAAACAAGCTAGAGTGCTATATTCGGCTGTGCCGAATATTTAATAGCCTTCACCGACATTTCGAATATTTTTGGAGTGGGCTCTATATGATATCTATATTATTAATTAATCTTTATAAAAACAGACGTTTGCGGTGTAGACCTATATTAAATTGTTAACCGACAATCGAAAAGTTTTTTGCTTTTCCTTTTAGAAATTTTAACTAGCTTGAGTAAAATATCATGATTGGTAAAAGCTTTAGCCGAACTAAAATGATTTTCAGGGGGGAATTTATATTGGACCCA
The DNA here is from genome assembly GCA_943735925.1 of Pollenia amentaria. Classification (NCBI taxonomy): domain Eukaryota; kingdom Metazoa; phylum Arthropoda; class Insecta; order Diptera; family Polleniidae; genus Pollenia; species Pollenia amentaria. The sequence continues at coordinate 174,758,560 of OX031007.1, read as the reverse complement.
TAGTAAATTATGGCTCAATCATCCCAAAATTCTGTAGAATTATTTCTGGTGTTAAAAAACATAAATCGGAATAAATTTCAATACAACAGTTAAATTAGTTTTAGTGCTTACAGTTAATTTCAGAAGTCTTCCTAATATGGGATCGAAGTTGGAACAAATTTTACCGCAATATCTATTTCTGCTACGGTTTAAGGCGTATTTAGTTAATTTCCTAAAGTGGGCTTTATCTGGGGCCTATGGTAGATTATGGACCGATTATCACGCAGTTTTCTAGTATAATTTCTACTCCTATAAAGTATAGTATGAAGTATAAAATTACATAGTATAAAGTTACATACCAAAATTGTTTATGCTGGCATTACTTATTACGGTTTTAGGCGTACTAAACTGTTTTCGAGGAGTAGAGTTTATAAATGGCCTAGGTTTAATTTTGGACCGATGTTCATGAAATTAAGCACTGTGATTTCCAGTCATATACAACGAATTTGTGCAAAATGTTTTATCGTTCCGTACATCTTTACACCATTCATGTTAGTTTTTGTAACAAAATGTGCTGGATTTCAATCTCAAACTGATAGAGTAACTACAATCAATATGCCACTAAGTTTGTTCTTTTCTATTGGGTCTTTCGAAAGTAAACGTATTTTCAACAAACGGACAGATAGACGGACATGGCTAAATCGACTTAGAATTACTCAAGGAGCCAGAATATAATTACTATATGGGGTATTTTAAAAATCACTACATATTAGGGGGCCCTTTAAAAACCTTTTTTTCTACACTGCTATCATTTCAAAAGTTTCTAGTAGGCATAAAAAAGCTGTCCCAAAAGAACAGCTCCATATTTCAATCCCACGGGACGCGATTTTTTTTCGTATTTTGTATATAAAACTGCATATTCTTGTAGTAAATCAAATGTTTAATAAAAAAAATTCTTAAAAGATTTGTTTGTAAACTTAACTTTGGCTTTACCCGTAGCTACAACTTTGCTGAATATCGTTAGTGAAAAATTAGGAGTTCCTGTAAGTTATTTGAAAAGAGTGAACAATTTTTTTTACGTTTAACTGTCGAAAAAGTGCACGAATAAGCTATTTTTTTTTTGGCAAAAGTTATAGTATTAGCTATATTATAGCCATATATATATTTAAGCGGTATTACGAAGTCTTAATTAGATGTTGGCCAAAAACCAGCCTATTTTCAGAATTTTTGGAGGCCCATAAAAAATGTTTACACCAAATTCCCAAAACTGAGTATATGTCCTTACTACCCGTTGGTAATAGAAGCGAATCTATACGGTCCAGTCCGTGTTTGTTTTCGAAAAGTCTTCACTTGTCGCATAGTGTATTCCGTTATAACTGCCGATATCTTACGAAATGCATTTAACATTTTAGCAAATAAAACTAAGCGAAATAAAGTATTAATAGTTATTTTAAATAAATTCCGCAGCAAAAAATATTTTTGCTTTTTCTTTCCTTTTCTTTCATAAAAAGTACAAAAAATAATTTTTTCTTTTTTGTATCTAAATAATAAAATATGTGTATACCTTAACTGTATGAAAATATTTTTTGTAGGACATGGCATACATATGTGAAAAAAAACTATGATTTATATTGTGTCAGTTTTTCTTTGCCTCTGTCAGATATTTCGCATACCAAAAACAAAGCGTGAAAATTATAAAGAAACTTGACATAAATATTAAAAAAATTCCTAGCATTTAAAAGTACTAAATGTTAAAAGAATTATTTACCGCAAGAGAAACCAAAAATATGTATCCTTGCATACATTTACGAATAATTAAAGAAAAAATTATATAAGAACTTAAATATGTAGTAGCTGTTTAAAAGTGACAAACAAAACATTTATAGAAAGATGACAAAAAAACATTAAGAGTGTTCATGATTTCGCTTAAAATTGGCATTTGTGCAAATGGGCAAACTTGCGAGACTCGTTTCATGGCGACCCTCTGTCATTTTTGTGTAATTATAAATAATTAACGTTTGAAAGAAATATCAATACACAAAAAAATTTAAAAATAAAATATTTTAAAATATAGCATTTTCAGTTTAAATAAAACATTTTTCAAATAAAACGAAACCTTTTTCAGAATAAACGAAACTTTATTAAAAATAAAAGAAACTTTTTTCAAACTAAACGAAACCTTTTTCAAAATAAACGAAACTTTATTCAAATTAAACGAAACTTTTTTCAAATGCAGTTAAACATTTTTCAAATTAAATAAAACCATTTTAAAAATTTTGTGGGAATTTAGGTTTTTTTTTGCTAAAGAAGGTGAAAGAGCTCATGGTGTTTTGCCAACCGTAAAGAGAAAGAATATGACTCTAATTGCTAACACTGGCGTTGTTTACCATAAAGTAAGTTCTGTATCCACGGCCCATTTACAAGTATTTCTTCGGGAGCTCTTAGATATATAAAATTGAAAGCAGCCCAATGCTACAAAACTTATTTTTAATTATGGAGTATGCCAGAATCCATAAATCCCAAGTAATATGACATATGGTGGACAATAGTGAATGTACATTAAAATGTCACCACTTTTTCTCCTATGCTGAACCCGATAGAGAAGATATTTTCAAAGTTAAAATTGCATGCCCAATCATTATTAAGTTATTTTACCACTGATCGTAACATTATAAGTGTCGCCTCTTCATTAATCAGTAATTCAAAGAAATCCAAAAATTAAATTCCCTACAAATTTTAAAAATGGTATTTGAATAAAGATTCATTTATTTTGAAAAAGGTTTCGTTTAATTTGAAAAAGGTTTCGTTTAATTTGAAAAAGGTTTCGTTTAATTTGAAAAAGGTTTTATTTAAACTGAAAAAGCTATATACTGAAAAAAATCCAACACACTTTATATAGTCAAACTAATATATAATATAGTCAAACTAACGAAAACACATTTTATAATAATCGCAAGCTGATCATGCAGAAGTTTAGTGTGTTAAAGTTAAAGGTTATTTCGCAAAAATATTTTGTGCAGTAGGCCGACTAAAAGTTGGTTACCGTTATCTTTTATTTATAACATTAATAATCTTTAAGAACGGACTCATTAGAATATTTGCATGTAGCGCAACAGTAATCATTAATGATTATTTAAATCTTGCAGAGAAGTCGGAAAAGAATTTTATATGATTATTATTTTCATAAAATGCTGACTACCTTTTTTGTAAGAATGGCATAAATTAGGAAATGAATTCTTCAGATTGATTCTTACCCCCATATTCATAAAAAATATTTTTGATAAATAAAAGGTCTATTAAGCAAATTTTCATAGAAAATTCGTTTCTATAAACTTAAATATTTTTTATGAATATGGGGGTTAATATCTGGTATTCCTTTTTTTTAATATTTTATCACTTACATAAATAACGTTTACATGACTTTTCGTAATTGTATTTAAGTTAAGCATCACTGCAAATATGTAGATATTAATTGTTTGGAGTAGTGTTTTAATTGGGTCAAAAATATTAAGTTCAACATAAACGGGTTATCCATTTATTGGTTTTAAAAGTAAAGTTGTATAAAACAACATAAAGCTATGATTTCGATGAAATTTTTTATCATCATAATGATATTACATGCGAAATTCAATGTCATTCAAATGTCCGCCTCTAGATTGGTTGCATCAGTCGATATTTATAAGGTAGTTTTCGAACACTTGACAAATTTTGATTTCAAATGCTCCAATGTAAGGGAATTATTTTCGCAGAGACTGTATTTCACGTAGGCCCACAAAAAAAGTCTAATGCCGTTTAGTCGCAAAATCTTTGTGGCCAATTGATCTCGCCAGAATGTGAAATTACGAGTTCAATTTCTGTTACGCTTCCAGTCTTTTCAAATTGCTTTACAATCTTGCAAATTTCTTGCACAGTAGGTTAATAAAGACGTCCATAGTCACTCCGTAATGCTCGAAAAGACTGAACTATTAAACTATTTTCAAGCGTTCTTCGGTTAGACGATCTATTTTCGTTAATGGCAAACCTTTCACGAAACAAATGACACTTAAGATGACAGATATTTACAAGCCGACAGTCTTGCCATACCTTTGGTATCGAAACCACTAAATGGATAACCCTGTACTTACCAGGTTAGTATATAAATTAAAAGTTCTTCTGTTTATTTGTTGGTTTTGTTGTGAAATAACAAAAACAGTATTTTGTTAATAATAGATGAGTTTTTTTTTTCATTACAGAAAAGTATTACGTTTCTCGTAATTGCTTTAAAGTTTTATTTGATTTTATTAGCACTTTATAAATTAAATTATTTTTAACAAAGCAGTTGTAATATCATTTTAAAAAACTAAGTGAATTGTTTTTTTAATTATACAAATTTGGGCCATTTTAAGAGTAGAATACTAAATACTCGTAATCAGGGAATGTGCAGAATAACTTTAAAAACATTCAAGCACATATGAAAACAATATATATATCGAGGGTTTATAATCAAAAAGTGCTACTGCAAAATCACAATTTTACAGGAGAGCGAAACAACTCTTTTTTTTCGTTAACTTTAAGAGCAATAAGTTAACTTTGTTTTACAATTTATTTAAAAATAACATCTAAATTCTACATATGGGCAAATCCTGGATGGCGAATGCTACATTCGTACACGCAGAGAAAAAACATGATTCATGAATGGTCACTACGACCATTTTTGTTCATACTTGCCTAATATTTTTACCCTCATAAATTAATTATAGTCTTAATATAACTTAAAAAATTATTTTTTGTCCTTAACATTTTTAAATTCACTATAATAATATTATATGGTGGCTTACACCTAAAAAGGTACTCTGGTCTAGCTAAACATATTAAATTATTTGATATGTTAGCTACTATAATATATATATTTTCAACTATACAGTTAAAATCATAATATTAGTTGAACACAAAAGGTATGTTTAATACCATCATTTTTGTTTGCTTTAAAACACATTCTCTTAAGAAGCAAACATTTATTGTCAAAACAAACAGTGTGTGCTTAAAAAGAAAAAATCCGTCCGCGAGCGTCAGTTAATCAGGAAACATGAATGATGACAGAATAATTAAAACATTTTTCGGAGAGAAAAATGCCATGCTGCCTTGCAAAACTAACGATGTAAAAAATTATACGTTTATTGAAACAGGTAAGTTATTTAAATATAATTATAAAAATATATAAATATGCAATTACTTTGTCTTTCTTGCAGCCAAAAAAACCTATAACAAATTTTGACACATAATTTTGTCATCAGCCCCGAATTTTTTCAAAAACGGTTCAACAGTATATTAATATTTGTAGTAGATTTCGTAAAAGAAATAAAAGGTAAGTTTGTGTTTGACTTTTTTTAGAAGTCTTAAGTAAACGGAATTCTTATTTTTTCCGGATATATTTGTACCACACAATTTATAAATTAAAACACATACACAGGTATATAAATATGTGTATTTAATTTTATTTTTAATTTATGCTATATTTTATTTATTATATTTGTAATAAAACCTAAATTTTTTAAATTACATTTTTTATTGTTTTTTTTATAAGAACCATATAAAATGTTCAAGTAGACCTTTTGCATGGTATTGGGAAATATAGAAAAATGTATAATAATGTATAATGTATAATAATATGTTTGAGACAACAATTATCTAAAATCATTATTACTGAACATATATTGTTGCTTAAGACGTATTTGACACAATCATAACCACAAACATTAATGATAGTTTGCGATTGTGATTGTATCAACCATGTTTTTTCTTTGCGTGTACGCGTTTTCTGATTATTAAATAAACATTTTTTGATCTTTAAAAAGAGATAGCTTCATCTTATACATAGTGCTGACTGGCATTACTAGTACTATCGAATGGCATATATTTTATTTCTTAGCAGGTATTTGTTGCGAAATAATTGATCATAGAGTTTTGTAACGCACGTTACAAAGAGTGGAAGTACCTTTAAAAGTTAAACTGTTTTTGCGTACTTTTTTTTTTAGCGAATTTCGCATAATAAAATACACAAAATCACACCCCTAAAAGAATAATGAACATAAGAGAACTAAAAAATAACCTATTTGCAGTCAAAAAATGTAGCCGTTTTTTTATCAAATGCCGTGAACTAATTGTGACGCACGCTACGCAAAAAACCAGTAACATATAAACAAACACAATTGTATTTAGTTTAACAAATACAAATTTAAATTTGGTTGTATTAACATTTTTAAATACTAATTTTTATTTATAAATGCATTTTAATTTTGTTTTTTTCTTTCTATCCTCTTACAACTACAATTCGTGTTGGAAAAAAACCATCCAATTGTAGGGGAATGTAAGAAAGAAAAGATTGACGGTTTATTGTTGTGACTTTGTTGAAGCTTTGACATTGTTACATTTAAGACCTGAGTGTTTTAAAATTCTTATTCACTTTATGGTCTTACTTGTATAATATTTTTAGCTTTTCTAAAGTATTTGGAAAAAGTTTCCTGACGACCTGGCCTAAGCAACCAGCGAAATGCGCATAGGAACTAGCTTTCCCACAACAATAAATTTCAGAATTTTCATTCAAAAATTGGGATTATTAGCACATCATTAATAAATGAATTAATTAATAAAATATTTCATTCCCGAAAATAATTTTTGATGATGTAAATTTGTTTATTAAAGAATTTTATATTTTGATGGCTGGATGTCCATGTAAACCTTGTGCGCAAAGTACAAGTAGCAATTTTGGAAATAACTAAATGAAATTTGGTTTGTGCGTTTACATTGTCATAAGAACCATGCCTATTGAAAATGGTGACAATCACTCGATAATTTCACATATCCTCCATACAAGCTGCTTATCAGAAAAGAGTATTTTAATATATTAATTTCCTTATAACTGTTGGTAATAAAAATATTTACGATAGTTATTCCAATATGTTGTGCTGGTGGGTCTAGAATTAACCAAAGATGTCAGATAAACCCCCTCCCTCAAATCTCTTAGGGCTTATAAATCAGTCCAAGCTAAGCTCTCTTTTTGGTTTAAAATGTGTTTAAGCTAGCAAATCTTTAAATCAGTAAAAATATAAACCATCTCTATACGCATGAAACTGGTGTTTAAACTCCTAATACAGACCGTATGAATTTGACAAGAATTATCGTTGGACTTCCGCATTATTATTTTTTAAACTAAAAATTATATATGGGACACTGTTTACAGCTGTTGAGTTTAAGCTGTGTTTAAACATTCACTGATTTATTAGCCATAAAATTCGAAAAAATTCATACTTCTACATTTATTTATCTAAATAATATAATACAACGGACTCTTATATGAACCTTATGCTAATAACATAATTTTGTTGCGGCAGGTCAATGATTGCCCATAGGGTGTCATACTACACTTTCTTACTGGCTTATAGTATATCTATATGCTTACATATAAAACATAAAGGCTATTTATATAAAGTTTTGCCAAAAACCTGCCAAATATTTCGCTTCACAACAGCTCTAACTGTAGGGAAAAGTAATAAGAAGCGAAGATATAAGAAAAGAAAATAACTATTGAATCGGTTTTTAATACAATTTTTGGAAGAACTCAAATCGCTACAAAATTTAATACGCAACATTTTTTTATTTTCTTATTGTCGAATTTAAATTTTTTATTTGCTTAAAAGGAGGTAATGAAATTGAAATAAAATTATAGACGACTTGAAAAAAAAATTCATTCTACTCACAATATAAAAAAAAACCTTATTTTTCGTCGCGCACACTACAACCCACGGACCTGATTTTTCAATCCTTCCAAAATAGTAAACAAAATAATTTTCTACCAAAATTTAAGACAATTGAGTCAATAAAAATATACCCTACAATCGGACCATCTATAATAACACTAAAGTAGTTCGTACAAGAACCTAAACAAATTTTAACTTCTGGCATAACATTAAACGATCTGATGATAGGGTAAGATTTGGTTATAATTTTTGTATATATGGTCATCGAAATAAATTTTTTTTTATATTTCTGAAATTATACATCTAGTCCAATATTACATTAAAAAAAAAATTTTATTAGGTTAATATGAAAAATTTTCGGTTGGTGGACAGGGATTTGGCCATATGTTAATTTTTTATTGATTCCAGATATTCATGCTGATATGTTTGATAGCATTTTTTAGCTTAAAGTTTTATCGATTTGAATATTTAAGTAAGCAGATGGTACTACTTGAGCAGAAATAAAAATGTGCTGTAATGAAAACGAATTGAGGCTAAAACTTAAGGAAAAACTTACACTATAAAATTTCCTAAAGCTCAGTTCATAATTTACCATATAAGGTCCAATATTATGCTCATACTAGCAGATATAGGTATGGTGGTAAAATTTGGTCCTATGGCCAGAAATAATATCATGTAACTTTCTGATTATCGGTCCATATTTACCTTAGATCCCATATAAGGCAGCCTTCTGTAAAGCACTTTAAACGCTAAAACAAATTTCACTACTGCATTGAAATTTGTTCCATTTATATTTTTAATAACAGAAATCACTTTACAGGATTTCGTGATGATTGTTCATTATTTACCATGGGTCTAATATAAATTCCTATCCTGAAAATTATATTAGTTCCGCACAAGCTGTTACGAATTATGATATTTTATTCAAGTTAGTTGAAATAGCTAGAAATTAAAGCATAATACTATCTGATTGTCGTCCAATGGGTTTAAGCCAGAACCAATTTTTATACTGACGTCCGTTTTTTTTAAAGATTAATTAATAATTTATAGCTCTCATATATTCTAACTTTCAGTAGAGGGGGTAAAATAGTCGGCGTAGCCGAATATAGCACTCTAACTTGTTTTTAATGCAGTGCTTTTATAATTGTTAATTATAGCAAGAAAATTATTCTGTCAAAATTTCCAGTCGATATCTGAAATACTGCATCACCAATTTGGATGAATTTTTATTTTGGAAAATATTAGAAAATGTTTTTAACATTTTTTATGCCGAAACATTTTGGAGTCAGGGTCGACAGTTTTTGTGGGCACTACATCTCCGACTCCAACTCTGGTACAAAAACATCAACTCCGATTCTTGAACTCCGACTCTGACTCCACAGCCCTGCTTGCCACCCCGTCTGCCCGATATTTTAATGGAGCTACCGTTGTTACCTGAAATTTTAAAAAAGGTCATGGAAAATGCTTTAGAAAGAGGTCAAAGCAATCAACGGACTGCATTTGAAAAATTTTATCTTCAAAACAAGAAATGCCATCCTGAAATAATATCAGAAGAAAAAATTTTATTTATTAAAAAACTAACGAAGGTTCCTTTTAACCTTCTTATTTGCTATTAATAATTCTTAAATTGTATATTATGATTTCCTTGCAATAAAGTAGACCTGCAAAGTCGTTTCATTTTTATTAATTCAATAAACTACGTATAAGTAATATTTATTTACAAATAAAATAAAATCAATCATATGACATATGCGTTTATTATGCTGAATATATGCAAATGTGTTTAAGTAAAATAAAAATACACATAAAAATACAATTTAAAACCTTTTGAAATATGTATATTTTATATTTCCTAAGCAATTTACGAAAATTCTTTTTTTTTCTTCTTGTAAATAATATTTTTACATTGATTTCCTTTTATTTTTTCTGATCTCAAAGCCACCCCTTTTCTTAATATGAATGTTAGCAAATAAATGCCACATGGTATTTATGATATATTAAGGGGATAATCATATATTTACTTAAATAATTCAGTTGATTTTTCATTTAACTTTTTTTTCATATTTTATTTTTTTTTTAAATTTTTCTCAAGGAAAAAATAAATCGTATATAAAATAAAGAGTAACACAAACTGTAAAAAATATGTTAGTAGATCAAATGGTTTTCATTGTATGTTAGAATATTTACGGATTTGTAACATTCTGTATTTTTATTGAGTTTTCTTAAAAAAATATTTACATAACATTTTTTAATGTCATCTAAAGTTTTATATTGTCACAAAATAACCCCTTTCGTATTACTTGGTTAACATTTATCTCCTAGTTTAAAATATTGTATATAAAAACAGCGTAACAAGTAAAAGTTAGAACGGAAACCTAACAGTTCTAAGTGATGTGGCATTTTGTTCCTAATAGGAAATACAGAACATTATACCTATATATAAATATAAGTAAATCAGAGTTTGACGATATACGTCTGTCATTCTGATAATTTTCAAATTCCAAAAATATACGAGGTAATATTCTTAAAACCATTTTACAGTCACAGAGTAGTATTAAGGACTACATAGTAGGGTACCTTAGACACTTAAAACTCATAAACGATTGCAATGTTTTTTTTTATTTCAGGTCAGATTTGAAAAAGTACATAAATAAAGCCTTAAGAAATTTAAAATACCACAAATACCTTTAAAAAATTAGTAGCTAAGAACGGCAGGAAAGTGACCTTTAATGTGATACACATATTTATGAAAACACTGATTTAAAGCCGAACAGTGCATACAATAATCTTATATAATAAAAATTATTTCTCTAATTGGTCTAGTCATTTGGATTTTACATTTTGGGATATATAACTAATTTGCAATTCTGTGTCGTTAGGGTTACGTAAAATCAACCGTTAATGTGAACCAGAAATTTTGGACAACTTTAAAAATAAAATTTTTTAATATACAGTTTACTAAATTAAAAATTCGATTTATGTTTATGTAACACCACCCAATCCCTCTACGGCTGTTGAATTTACACACAGATGGCATACAATTATTCTCTAAATAAAGCAATTTTTAGTGGAAAAAAAATAGCTTGATATCCTCCACCGAGAGTAAGAGTATTTTAGAAGTGGGTTTTATAGGACCGATTTAGCAGTATAATTTCTAGTCTTACACGCAGAGAAAAATATGGTTGGGTGTGGTTACGGCAACTACACTATGTTTATTGTAACAATATATTGTTGTCGTACACAAAATGTTGTTATTTATGTTAAATATAGAAAATATTATCGTTACTGTAAATAAGTCAATGTTTACCGGAATTATAAATTTAAGTATGGTTCACTGAAAAATAATCATTTTTATAACAACTAAATAATGATAACTTTGAAAACATATTATATTCCTCACAACCATTTAATGATATTTAATAGCCATAACTTGATAACTTTCTATACGTGCACTCATAATATGTTTAAGATGCAAACAAAATATCTTTACTCTAATAATATTTTGTTATCGCCATTTCTAAAATAATTTTGCATCAGTTGTGTCGTTTGTTTTACATATGCCTGTGGAATTATTTCTTATTCAGTGGTTAAACAATTTAACCTTTATGTGCTCGGGATCGAAAACTTACGTGGGCGGTCGGAAGACTACATTTGTAGTAACATTATTTTTGCACTACTTTATCCTTATAAACAAGAATAAAATGGTTATATTTATTTTATTATATTTATATTTTATTTATGTAGGTACATGTAGATATAGAAAAACTTGAACAAAACAATTTTAAACATTTAAGTTTTATTTATAGAGCAGCATTTTCCAAAAACGTAAGTTGTGGAATGTGCATCGCACAGCGATGTGCCTACATTGGTATCACGGAATACATTATGAGCATTTGTACGAATTGCTTGATTGGGTAAAAGAGTGAGCCATTCAGTGTTGTCCTTAGAAATTAACATTCCAGGACGCTGCAAAACATTTTGTTCCTCCTCAGCGTCCAGGTCTTCTTCAAAATCGGCTTCAAAAAATAAACCCTCTTCCTGTACGTCGTCTTGAATATTATTTTCCTCGAGCACCATATATTCTTCTGCTTCTGATTCTTCTGGATTTTCTGATATTTTCATAGTTTTAGCAGGAACCGAATCAGTACTTGAGTTTAAATTTTCAGACGGTGTGTAATAATCCATTGAGTCATCATCGAAATCTCGTGCATCTTCTTCCTCTTCATCAATCTCCATCATAAGCTTTTGAATATGTTTTGAAAGCTCTTCGTGTGTAAGCCTTCATAGAAATTTTTCACATAGCATACATATTTACAAACCGCATATACACATATATATGTAGAGAAGAAGCTAAAAAATACTTACCGCTTAGCAATACGATGTGGACGCTTTGAAGAATTTCCAGACATTTTTATCGTTAAATTTTCTATTTCAGTTTTTTATCACAACTTATATCAAAATACGCACGTGTGATTCACTTGCCTAGCAACACTTTACTAATTTTTGCAATACAAAGAAAAAAAAGCAAAACAATATAAAATCATAAAAGTAACGTACCCTTTGTCTTTGCTCTATTGTTTTTGATGAAATGTTATTACTTTGATGCGCTATCAGCATTCAAGTGATGCAAAGAATTCTTTTTTTTAGCAAAAATAAAAGAAAAAAATGTGTGCAAATGTAATAAGCAACAAATAAAGCTTATTTGCATACAAATCACATAGTTACTACAAATGTAGACTACCGGCCACGAGATGATCATTTTAAAAAATATCCCTTTAGCACCTACGAAATAATTTTTTTTACATCATTAACGTTTAAATCTGCTTAAAACAAGATTTTAGGAAGCTACCAAAAACCTCAAATTGTTTTACTGACGTTTTAAATTTTTATTCGCTAATCTATTCAAAATTACTACAAATGTAGACTTCCGAGCACATAAAGGTTAAATAAAAATACCCATTAAAAAACCAAGTTTAAAGAAATTAAAAAAAAAGGAGAGATTGTCGGTACATTAAAAAATATTGTAAAGTGTCACAAAATAAAATATCAATAGTAAAAAATTTTGAATATTGTTTGAAAATGGTGCAAAAATATTGACAATTGTCTTGTGTTATTTTAGCGAAAAAGAATGAAAATTATATAAAACAATTTATAATTAATTACGACAAAAATAGGTTAAAAATATTATGTTGAAAAATTGCATCATGTTATGATGTGAAATATCTGTAACAGTTTTACTTTTAGGTTGTCAGTAAGTAAATAAGCATAAATATATATTTTAAATATTTTCGGTTTTAGATTTAATCTTCATATTATAATGTTTAACATGATGATAATATGATTACTTCTTATCTTATTATGATTAACACGATAATAATATGATTATTTCTTTACTTATTATGATTAACATGATAATAATATGATGACATTAAATTATAATATGATGTAATAAAAACAAATTATGATTAAGGGAAAAATATTATGATGTAATATTACGAATATATTTGATCATAATATGGTTCAATAATAATTGTAATATGTTGACTACAATCATGAATCTTATCATAATATGTTTCTCTTAGAATATGTTTACCACAACCATGTTTTTTCCTTGCGTGTATGAAACTCTCACAGACCAAGTTCTACTGCAATAAAATAATTTTTTTCCAGGAAACCGGAAATATGCCCTTAACGACAATTTTATAATATAATAAACAAGGTCAAGCCTACGCTACAATATTTACCGAAACATTTTTGAGTGATTCTCTTTGGTGTCCGTGGGCAGTAATAAGGCTTGTGAGATTCATACTTGCAAAATTCTTGACATTTACTAAAAAAAAAACAGTGATTTTTAAATGAATTCTTTACAATTAAAAACTTTCAAATAATCTAAATTTTTAATATTTAATTCAGGCAAAAGTTCATTAAATTTAATTTTCATTAAATTATTTGTATGAAGAAAGGAATTTTACAACATGAAATGAATTAAAATGTATTGAACTCACGTTCACGCGTAGGTTGATCTGACATGTTTCGATAGTAACCACACTATCTCTTCAGAGATCTTTGCCACTTAACACTGTGTTTAGAGTCAGCTGTTTAATGTTTTTAATTGATGGGTTCAAAAGCAAAGGATTGCAAGTGCCACAACTAACAAAATAGAGTTATGTCTATTATTTTAGCACCCGTACCCCTTTGCTTTTCGCCCCTTCAATTATTAGTGTGGAGTACAAAGGAAATTACAATTACAAAAAAATAGAAGTGTTGAGACGGGTTTCTGTTTCGAATCAGTATTTTTGAGTGTTGAATATAGGAAACGTAGTTTTGATAGATTTATTTTCTTTTTACACAGCTTTTTTTATGAAAAACTGAAAGCAAATTAAAAAAACAACCCATTGATTTTTTGGCTGGACTTTCAAAAATCTTTACAAAACAAAATTTTTTTTTTGATTCTTGTCGACCTCTGAAAATTCTTGTAAATAAAAAAAATCAAGACCGTCTGGCAAGCCTAGCAGCAATGGACCAGATTATATATTAATAACCTCATAATTATATTATGAGGTCAAGAGTCATACAAGAGTTATTTGTGCATTTTCAAAATATTAAAATGTGTCCAGATGTGCTTGAAAAGGTGCAATATACACTATAAACTTTAAAAAAATGGCTACGTTGACTAATATATGCAAAAAAAAAATCCTGCTATGGATAAACGTATACAAATACAGCTACATCCAAAATTGAACACTTTAATCATAATCATAAATTTTGTGTTAATAATAACACTGTGCTAGCTGACAAGCGGGCACCTGGCTCTTTTACCTAATTCGGGTACGCTGAATCCAATTGTGCTTACCGATTTTTAAGGTAAGCTTTTGTTTTCGAGATATACCGCTATTTCAAAAATGGAGTAGGTTGCACAACATATATTAGCGTAACACAAAAACACTTAAGTTAATTGAATAAACTTTGCAACTTCGTTGTTTTATACATCTAGAAAAATTAAAAGAATAGCTTCATTTTCCAATTTTTTATTATTTTTGAACAAACAAAAATTTTGAAAAAAAAAATTTTTTTGTCAAAAAAAAAAAAAAATTATCTATATATATAAAATTGTAACGTTACTGACTGAATGACTGATTCATCATCGCATAACCTAAACGCCTGAAGCTAAAAACTTGAAATTTGGACCAGGGCTTGGTCTCTCCCCAGATCGATCCATTAAGACGGGATTGTTGGAAATTCAAATGTTTAGGGGGTAAAAAAGGGTAAAAACGGGTAAATTCGGTAACCTTATATCTCTAAAACTAAAAGAGAAACAAAAAAAATTTAATACTTATCTTTGTTCTTTAGAAAAATAAGCGGACAGGTGTCTGGTACTTTTTGGAAATTCAGCCCTTTAACGGGGTAAACGGGTAAAACCTGTATTTTGGTACTTTTTTGTCACCGCATCTATCTTTTAAACCCATAAACATAGAAATAAAAAATATCACATTCGTAAAGTATCTAAAAAATACAAATAAAAATTTGGTACAATTTGGAAATTCGAACGTTTAAGAGGTGAAAATCGTATCTATTACAAAATAGCGGGTAAAAAACTAGAAACATAAACCTTGGCGTAAAAATATGTCCACGAAAATAAAGGAGACGCTAACGAAGTAGCGGGTTAAATGCTAGTTCATTATAAAAAGTTTAGCCTTTCTTAAAGGTAATATTTAATATGTAATAAACTAAATCATTTTTAAGTTTCGCGAATATAGGTTGTGGCACCTCCTCCATTTTCGAAATAACGCTCAATTTTGAGCGTGGCTCACTGTATGTGCAATATAAATCGATCCCAAAACTCATTAAAGGCTCTACAATGGATAAATATATTGTTTTTGTCTCTACTGGTCGCACAAGGAAAAGCGGAATTACGGTCTTCCCCGTCATTTTTTTAAGTGTTTTAAGTGTGTTAAGTGTTTTCTGAAAATAGCCTAACTTAATATGGTGCCTTTGACAAATAAATGACTTAGTGAATTAGTACGAAAGTGAAAGTTTATGCATTTTTTTAATTCGTACTGTTTTTAATTACAAAAAAAATATTTTTAAAAGAAAGGGTAAACATATGCAAATATGTGCACTATAAATATCTCCCAAAACTCATGAAAACCTCTACAATGGATAAATATGTTTGCCTCCATTGGTCGCACAAGGAAAAACTGATTTACAGTTTCCCTGTTAAGTTTTTTTAATGCGTACTAAAGTGTTTTGTGAGAAGGACCTCAATATGGGGCCTTTCGTAAATTAGTGACTTAGTGAACAAGTACGAAAGTGAAAGCTTACGCATTTTTTAATTCGTACCGTTTTTACTTACACCAAGCTATTTTTAAACGAATTAATTAAATAAATCTTGTTAATGGCCTTTTGCCGTGACCTTGAATTTTGAAATTGATCTAATACAACAAATGTTAACAATTTGACCGATTTAGATATATTAATATTTCTTTTATGTAGATTGTCTTATTTGGGCAGTAAAAATGCTTCCGTATTCGTTCGAGCAATTTCTTGATTGTGTGATTTTACTATCAAGTCTCTACTTAATTTGGCGATGGACTAAAATTTTCGCTTAAATTATGTGAGGAGCGTTTGTAAATAAAATTATCTTTTACCTTAAAGTCAGACAATTGATTTTTATTTTCTTTAATAACTATAAAATGGTTTTTCGTTAGGAGCTTCCTTTCTTTAAATTAAAATAAAACAAAGTTTGGGTACATTTCAAAACGTCATTTGCAAAGAAACCACACAAAAGCAAAGCATTCTAAAATGCAACTTTATAGAGTTTTACAATGTTTTCTGTCCAAAAGCAAATTGTACGTCGTTACAATTCATGATACATTTTTCACTTTTACTGCAAAGTCCTAAGATGTACCAGACACCTATCCGCTTATCGACATATTTTATTCGTTTAAAAGGCCAGTCGATGCCATTATGTATAGAATTTAACAAAGTGTGAGTTTCCGACGCCGCTTTGCTGGGTGGTTCGCATTCGTAATAACCAATATTTAATAACTCTGGTGCATAGTGCAGTATGAAGGTGATCAAAAGCATGTGTTCTGTTGGCTTTGCGAACCGCTGTAGTTTGTGTTTGATTTGCCTACACCAGTGACTTAGGAAAACTTTATAACAACATGTCAAACGGGATCAAATATAATGATATCGGTGGCCGGTTTGCACCTCCTTAAAGGGAGATGACAATGCCTTTAATTTGAGCTGTGTAGCACGTAGCGAAATCATGTTGAAATAACATACCGTCATACAATTCAAGCGGTGGAAAAGATAAACATCTCAGCCACTGGATGCCATACAATTAGCTTTACAACCCCCCGAGTGTTAGCACAACCGACACACCCAGGACGAAATCTGAGTAAATAATCCAACAAGATTATACACTCGCTCCTTGTTAAGGAGCTTACCTCCACAGCTAAACGAAAGGCTAAACGAAATATTACAATGGTTGGTACGGTCCGAAAAAATAAAACTTTTTTGCCAGAAAAAATTTTGCAACTAAAAAAAAAACCAGAAAGCTATGTTCACTTCCTCTTCGACAATGAGAACAAAACAACTTTAGTGGGATATGCACCTAAAAAAAATCGATCATTGTTTTTGCTGAGCACATTACATTACGAGGAAAAATTAAGAGCAAGCTCTAAAAAGCCAGGAATAATTCACTTCTATAATGAAACGAAATCAGCGGTCGATACATTAGATCAACTTAAAAGAACTTACAAATGTAAAAGAAGAACAAATCGATAGCATCAATCATTGTTTTTCAATATGTTGGATATATCCGCTTATAATGCTTATGTAGTTTTTCTAAAAATTAATCCAAACTGGAATGAAAATAAGAAATAGCGAAGCATATTCTTGGAATGCTTCGGTATGGAGCATATATGCGAAGAAAAATTTCGTAGACCAAACATGCCACAAAGTATTCCTGCTAGAGCAGTTGTGAAAAACCTTCAAAAGGATTCTGCGGAAGTTCCGCATGCAAAAAATTTAAAAAGCGGACGTTGTTACTATTGGCCAAGTCGTTCTAACGGCACCAAATATGCAAATAAATGTTCCGAATGTCAAAAATTTATTTGCAAAAAGCATTCTGAGACCAATATTGTATGTAATGAATGTAAAAAAAAAATACAAAAACTGAATAAATATTTGAATTTTTTGTATTGGGCAAATTTGACCCACTAATGTCGTATGCGTTTTATTTTTGAAGTACAGGATAAGGGTTAAAGCAGAGGTCATCACAGAGAGAGGCAGTTAAAAATGTGTGTGTATGGTATGTGTATGGGTGCACTGGAAGAAATTTATAGATACAGAAAAAAAAATTTTTGTATTAAACAAATTTTTTGTTATATAAATGCTTGTGTGCATTAATTTTTTTTTAATTTCTGAGCTTTATTCAAACTATTTGATGAAAACTAAAACTTTTTCCCCACTCTATTTTCTACATTTCAACTAACACACACAATAGTAGAAAAATATTCAGAATGTACTTAAAATATTTGAAATTCTGAAAAAGAGAGAAAATACAACTACTCATTTGAGATATTTACAATTAGTCAATTCACAAGGTATCCTAACATGTCATATTGTCAAAATGTCCTAATATTTCACAATGGTTTAAAAATATTGTTGTACGGCTCAGCCGCTCAGCGCTGGACTTTTCTGATTAATTACGACAGCACAATAAACACAGCAAGCAACGTTCTATTTATTTAAGACACTTTTTGTTAACAAACCAACAACAAAATTTTTAAACCATTGTGAAATATTAGGACATTTTGACAATATGACATGGTAGGATACCTTGTGAATTGACTAAATGTGTTTCGTTTTTTAACAACAAAACCGACGGCGACCCGCCTGTTTGAAAGCTAGGATACAACTGAATGAAATTATAGTTTTTTACAATATTTAAAGCATAGTATACAACTAGCATGCCGACTCTTTGCAAGGTACCTTACTCAAATGTCAAGTACCTAGTAAATGTTTGTATTAGTAGGACTTTCTTTTAAATGTATTGGTGCTTAAAACTATTTTCAGCCGTAAACATAGTTGACTAAAATCGTATAGAATGTGGCAATACAAATATTCTAAAATAAAATATTAAAAATTCGAAAAATTTTCAATTTATTTAATGCTGTCTGCATTTATAAACGTAAAAAAACAATGTTTGCTTAGTTTTTATTCTACAATATCGGAAAATATTTGTATCATTTAAGATTTCAAATATATTTTTTTTATACCACAAAATACTACTCTGCTGGCTTTAATAATATAAACAACAGAAAAAATTTGTGTCAAAAAATTTATTTAAAAATTTTTAGTTTGTGAAAAATAAAAACATTTTGCGAAAGCAAATAAGACAAATGTGATGGAAAAAATGATTAATTATGTGTTTGTGTCATAAAATTAAACAAAAATTTATATATTGTGCAAAATTTTATATAGAAAAATTTTAAATTTTGTTTCGGTTTTGTTGTTCTTATGTGGGTTGAATTCACATTTTTTAATGTTTTTTTCACTGTTTCGAAAATACTTTTATTTACAAAGTTCTTTTGATTGTTCAGGGCAAAAAAAAAACCACACAAGCGCATATAAAGCATGTTTTTATAAAATCGACGTTTGTTGCAGATATCTTGAAGGCGTCGGATTGTTTTGCTGGCTGGGTTAACATGTCATGAAACTAAAGTGGACAAAAATACTTTGAAACAAATAAGAGGGCTGTATTCGGCTGTGCAGAATCTTGATATCATCCCACGACAGTCAGATAATAAAGAACGGAACTTTCTCTAAAAATGTTACAGTGTGATTTCTAGTCATATATAAACGTGGAAGGCCAAAATTTATTACAATAGCATTTTTCGTAACGATTTTAGGCGTACTATAGTGTTTTTCGAGAGTGGTCTTTGTAAGGGCCTATTGTAAATTATGGACCGATCTTCATGAAACTTTTTACTATATGTTTGAACGAATTTGTGCAAAATCTTATATCAATATGTGCATTCCGCCACTACTTATGCTGGTTTTTGTAAAAAAAAATATCAGATATTTTTTGTAAAAAAAAATTATCAGTCTCATTTACTACTGAACCGATTTTACTGGATTTCAATCCAAACCTGCTTAGGAGAACTAGAAACCATTTGGTATCAATATTGTTCTTTTCTTTTAAGTTGTTGGAAAGTGAGCGTAATTTCAATAGACGGACTGACAGACGAACATGGCTTCACAACTAGTTGTGGTCGATAGTATAACAATGAGAATTTTTGGTTTTGTTCTAAATAAAATAAAACACTTATACTTTATTACTAGGTAATATAGTATAATAGTCCGACGTTTACCAGATATACGAGGGAGTATTTTTCTGTTTGGGTACAAACGTAATAATCATGTATATAAAATATTTGCTGGCCCTATTAAAGATGTTTTGGCCCTTTAAAATAGTTAATTTGGCCCAAAACAAAAAACTCAAAATGCAAAATTGGTGTGAAAATCCCGAAAAGTGCTCGACGTGATGATCGTTGGTTTAAAGTCTCAAAAATTTTATCATTTGCACGTGTTTTTGAACGCTTTATCTGCCCATGATGCATTGGCAAAACAGAATAAATAAATGACAGCCAACTTCACAGATAAAACTATAACAATATGGACGCTATTAACTGTTAAATTTGGAAAGTCCCTTTTGGAAGACTATATTATAAGAAGATTAGTTTATTGTGTGTGCGAAATTCTTCAAAAATCATTCAACAATTATTTTCTATATCAAACTTCTCTTCATTCGGAAAACGACATTTTCTTAAATATTAAATAGTGCGAGCTGAAGAAGCGCTTTTATTAAAACTAGACAAAGGAAAAATCCAAAGAGCCTTTAAATAGCACAAAGCACTCAGTTTCTTCTTACTTAAACATATTTTATTGCTGAAAACTACAGTTGATTCTAAAAAAATGTCGAAATGCGTGGATATTAAAGAAAAATGTAATACGTTTCCGCGAATGAAGATTTTGTTAAGGAAATTAAGAACCCTAATCGATATTCTAGAAATATAATATGTTGAGCCGTTTTAATTTTTGCACAAACTCTACCAACTACAGTGATATCAACCCATTCCTCCTTAAGTTGTTCCATATCTCACGTATCACACTTTAACTTCCAATATAAATTTATGCAAAAGAAAAAAATTATGACACACTTTATGATAACATACATACATAAGTCATAGTGTTTTTGTATAAAAAAAAAAAGAATATGATACTTTAAATATTAAATAAATACCAACAAAAGGGAAATAAAAGAGATATGAAAGTGAGCATAAATATATTTAGAGAGACATAAACTTACACAAAGAAGAAAAAAAATCATTAAGGTGATATAATGCAAATAATATTTATCTTAAAAAACAATATTAAAAAAAAAAAAACAGAAATTGCTTTCTGTATAGAATAAAAATAAATATAAAAATTTTACACAAATTTAAATACACATTTAATGTATTCTTAATGTTAATATTTCTTTTCATACATACAATAAATAAAGGATACTTATACATACATACATACATCTACAAAAGTACAACGTCGCTTTTTATATGCATGTAAAATATACTTATTTCAATTGTAAGCTTTTTATACATATGTATGTGTTTGTAAATAATATACTCACAAATATGTAAATTTGGGTAATTTCCACTAACGATTCATAAAGTTTGCATTGTGTGGAAAGCTGTTTTATTTTTTATTATTATTTTTTTTAAATTCATTTAAATATTATGAATTCAAAACAAGCAGCTTGATTTAACTTAGTTTCCATGTAATGAACACAATAAATCATGTGGCATGCAAGAGTTTTATTTTCTTTTTTCATTTTTATTTTATTCAATAACTCGAGTTCTGGTTTGCAAATAATAAAGTAAAAAATCATAATTAATGAATTTTGACATTTATGATTGGAGAAGGTAAAAATGTCATAATATTTTTTTAATGATTTTAATGATTGAGTCGTAAAATATTTTATAAATTTAATAATATGACCTAATTTAAATTAAAAATCTTATGAACACATTTATGTGGTATATGTGTGGGCTGTTCTTATTTTCAGCTAACTTTCTTTCCCATGTAATTTGTTCTTATACAAGATAACCAGTAAAAACTTCGCCTCCTTTTTCAAAATGAATAGGCTCTTTCCCTTATTATTCAGTAGCTTTCTTCTATAACTACTTCTATAATTTATTCCATAACTACTTTTATAACAACTTATATAACCACTTATATAACTACTTCTATAACTACTTATATAACTACTTATACAAATACTTTAATAACTACTTCTATAACATCTTATATAACTACTTCTATAACTACTTATATTACTACTTCTATAGCTACTCCTATAACTACTTCTATAACTACTTCTATAACTACTTATATAACTACTTATATTACTACTTCTATAACTACTTCTATAACTACTTCTATAACTAATTATATAACTACTTCTATAACTTCTTCTATAACTTCTTTTATAATTACTTATATAACTACTTCTAAAACTACTTCTATAACTACTTCTATAACTACTTCTATAACAACTGCTATAACCACTTCTATAACTACTTCTATAGCTACTTCTATAACTACTTATATAACTACTCGTATAACTACTTTTATAACTTCTATAACTACTTATATAACTACTTCTATAACTACTTCTATAACTACTTTAATAACTACTTCTATAACATCTTATATAACTACTTCTATAACTACTTATATTACTACTTCTATAGCTACTCCTATAACTACTTCTATAACTACTTCTATAACTACTTATATTACTACTTCTATAACTACTTCTATTACTAATTATATAACTACTTCTATAACTTCTTCTATAACTTCTTCTATAATTACTTATATAACTACTTCTAAAACTACTTCTATAACTACTTCTATAACTACTTCTATAACAACTGCTATAACCACTTCTATAACTACTTCTATAGCTACTTCTATAACTACTTATATAACTACTCGTATAACTACTTTTATAACTTCTATAACTACTTATATAACTACTTCTATAACTACTTCTATAACTACTTCTATAACTACTTCTATAACTACTTCTATAACTACTTCTATAACTACTTCTATAACTACTTCTATACCTACTTCTATAACTACTTACGTTTCAGATGTATGTACATACAAAATAATAAATTACTTCTTGATGCGTTCATTTTGGGACACCATTTGAAAAGTTCATTGCTTTCAAAAGTACAGTAAAGTTGTAAGTAGTTTTTTTACTCTTTTCTGATTACTCAACACATTATTTTGTAGACGAAGACACTAGTTCTGATTCAAAATACATCAGCGTTGTGAAGCCTTTAGTTTGTAGCACTTATTTAGGGTAATTCATACTATCAACATGTGCTAAATTTTTAAAGTTTAATAACAAAAATTATTATCATTTATGTATATTTTTATGTAAGTTTTAAGCATTGCATTTTAATATAAAAAAAAGAAGAACACAATCGTAATTTCAAAAAAAAAAAAATATTAAAAAACAACAACCAGAAAAGTTGTTTTAATAATCCAGCATTCAATTAGAAAAAAAACATGTTATAGTCCTAAAATGTTAGATAATTTTTGGAAAAGAACACAACGAAAGTCAAAAGGAAACATTTATGCCAAACGCAGTGCTTTCAATATGTGTTTTAAATTGTTATTTACGAGTGTAGCCCATGTGCAATTAGTGTCAAGTTGGGACATGGATGTGTGTTTGAAAAACTCAAACAATATTTCGCATATATATCGCGAAGTAATTGTTCAAACTTTTTTTTTCAGAAATAATATTTAACAAAAGTTATTTTTGGGAATATAAAATTTATAATTAATAGGACTAGTCTATAATGTGCTTAATTCCCAATTTTAATTTTTGATTATCAAAAATAAATATATATTAATATATAAAAACAGAAGTGACCTGTTTTAACAATAATTTACGTTGTGTTTATTTAATCGATAAAGTATATTTTATGTTTAAAGTGGCTGAGGCCCGACTACTTACATATATACATACTACACACATACATACATATGTATATGTATGAACAAAAACAAAATTCTAAATTCTAAATGCACAAAAAAGCAAATTATGAACAAAAACAAAATTCTAAATGTAAAATTTACAAAATGAAATATACAAACAGTAAATTAAGCACAATTTCATTTGTTTTTTTCTTCTCTTTTGGGCTTTTCGTTTATTTTAACATTTTGTAGACAGATTTGTTACAAAAACTACAGCTGTTTACAATCGTTAAAAATAAATAACAGAATCACACTATCATTACTGCAAGCGAATATATATGTCGACAAAAATTACGATGGCCGGATCGTTACAAGTCAGTGAATCGCACCACTGGTTTAATTCCAATAGCAAACTTTTCGGGACTATGTGGGATGTAAATATATAACAACCTAGTCCCCATCATATCTGGGATCTTCTGAAAACCCATTTTGAAGAGTTTCACGGAAAGATGGACATCGTTACTTATAAGGACCCAAAATATATCTGTGCAAATATGGAAAAGTAGCTTATGTCGAATATTGTATTTCGCAGATATCCTTAAGTTTGTACGAGGAGTTTTTTGCTTTAAGTATAAGAAACAACTTTAATAAATGCTATAAGTAAATGCTTAAAAAATAAATTTGAATAAATATTTAATACTGTTCAACTTTGCTAATGTTTTTGTATTATGACCACTTAAACTACTCTTCTATATGACCACATGTATATAGTTTATAGGGCATAAGATCAAAATGTAGCAATTGCAAATGGAACGACAAACTAATATATACCCTTAAAGGGTGATTTATTTCTAACACTACACGCAGAGAAAACTAGCTTTATGGTTAGGTTAGGTTTCATGAGCAGCCATCGAGATACAGCTCACTTGGGTCCTTCAGCGGTCCTCTTGGGTCCTCTTTATGATACCCAGCGCCAATGCCCATCACATGGAGCAGTTGCTCAGATGGTGTCACTGCAGAGTTGAGCCAATTCGTCTTCCTAATGAAGAGAAGAAGCAATCTAAGTTCTATTGTAGATAGATCCTTCAAGCAGGAAATCACCGGCTCTCCCAGGTATTTTTCCCTAATGCCCCGTAACCCAGGGCATTGACAGAGAAAGTGAAGCACAGTCTTCTCTTCCTCTTCATCATTATAACTTCTGCGGTAGTCATTGAATTCCAGACCCACTCTCCTAGCATGAGTCCCAACAGGCCAGTGGCCAGTTACAACCGACACCACAGTCCTGATTTGGTCCCTATTGAACCTAAGTAGATATTTAGTTCTCTGTTCATCATAACCAGGCCAAAGTGCCCTGGATATGGAGCAGGTGGACTGACAGGTCCTTCCCTCTTGCGGAATCCTGTAATACTCGCACATGATGAGTGACTTACAGTGAGCCATTGGAAGGCCAATGAATTGATCAATGAATGTGTCATCCATGCGACCACCTTTATTGGCCAGCTCATCAGCAATCTGGTTTCCCGGGCAGTCTGAGTGCCCTGGTATCCATATAAGCGTTAGCCCTGAATGCTCAGCAATCTCATTGAAAGACATCCGGCATTCTACAGTTAACCTAGATGTCGTGTATACAACTGCAAGAGAAGCAATGGTAGCCTTGCTATCAGTAAATATACGTATTAGGGTCGGTCACTGATGTATGAGAAAAAATAAAACTTCTCGAATCATATTCTAATAGCAATATTTTGTTGTCTTAAGTTAAAACAAATAAAAAATGCTAAAAAAAAGTTTAAAAAAGTCACATCTTGAGCTCGCGCAGGAGCTCCTAAATATTAAGTATTTAAAAAAAAAGCCATTTTTTAAATTTTAATATTTTATTCATTAAAACTGAACACATTTTTAATTACACATAAAAAAAATAAAACTTTGGTTTCTTTACAATATAAAACAATAAAAACATGCAATTTTATTAGTTATTTTTTGGTCACAAAAGCTTGTATACTGTCAAATCAGAGCACTTCCAAAAATTAGATTGTCACTTCTTGATACTCAACTGCCGCCTTTATTTCTTCAGTAGTGATGTTTCAAAGAATTGGCGGATCGAAAAACTTTTCATTCCAATTTATAATTTCAAAGTAGTTAGTTCCGTTAAAATTGATAGAAGGGGCCTCAAAAACGCGAGGTTTCTTTCGGGTATGAGGTAAGCTTCGTGTTTCATGGACACGTCTGGCTGCCAGTTCTGTCACTGTTTCACCCAACAACATCATAAGCAAGTTTTTCGCAGTTTTCCTATAAGTTGCCAATAGGACCAGCATGCGAAAATGGTCCCTTGGTAACACCATATAGCTTGTTGTATAGATGTTTTAATGGCAATTGGTTTAAATGTAAATAATCCATTTCAGTGGCCGCTGAAGTGTTTTTGCCAACTTTTTACACCGTTAAATTTCCCGGTGTTAGTGACTGTACTATCACAACCAATTGCCATCAAATTTTCTTTATTCATTTTTTGAGACGAAGGAAGGGCAATAATTGACATTTCAATATTTTTAGAAGTATTTCGATCTAGTGTTGCATAGCCAACATAAACTGAATCTGGCTCCTTAACAGATACATGTTCCTCAATCAGTATTTGCCTATATTTTCTAGCACCCTTTTAAATAATATTAAGCGTCTTATCTTTTCGGCCGTCGAAGTATAAAGCTAGTAGGTCTAGCTGCTTCTTCTCTTGAATACATTCATTACGTACTTTTTTCTTTTCCGTTTTATTTTTAATTTATCAATTGGATCACTGCTAGGAGAGATATTTTGCAATACAGACGAAGCAATAGCAGCCGCTGCGCTATCGGAAACACTGTAACGGTTAAAAGTTTTTGACAATGTAGGCAAACTAGAATTTTTTTCTTTCTGCCTTTAACGTGGAAGGTAAATTAAAAGAGTCGTCACAAGAAGCACTGGAATTACTTACAGATAACTCCTGCTGTTTTAAGTTAATTATGTCGTGTCTTTTATTTACGTTTTTTTCTGTATTTTGTGCTTGGGCTGCTCTTTTTTGCAATTTAGTTGGAAGATCTCGAACTACTCCTCCAATACCTCTTCCTGTTCGTCTTTGGGTACCTTATATTGCCTTAGACATTAAAAAAAGCTCAATTTGTTAACATCCACAGGAACTAATATGAAACAAAACTCGCTACGTCGTAGAAAATATAACGGACATTTTTTTCAACTACTTTATGAGATTTTTGTAATTTATGTGATAACCGTTTATTACTTGTATGACTATTGTATTTGACACTCCTTTAAGCTACAAGTTTTGCAATATCTAAAAGCGATGGTTCTTTGGTAGTATTCCTTGTTATTTTTAGTTGCTCCCTATTCCTATCATAGTATTTCGTAACATATTCGTAAGTTGGTAAAACATTATAATTAATATCTTCTACATTTTCGAATCTCGTGCAGAAATAATCTTGGCTTCTGATTTCCATAATAACGGTTTGAAGTTAAAACAGTTCAAATAAAAAAATAAACACACAACCTTACTGTCCGCGTAGTAAAGCCAAACTGATCTTTTTATTGTGCATTATTTTATATGTATTCTTTCAAAAATATTTCCTGGAAGAATATATATTTATCAATGAATGAATTGCTTGTGTCTGAATCCTCGGGAACTTAAGAATCGTTAGGATACAGTAATATGCTTTTTTGCAATGCAATGCTATTGCTGTTATATAACACATTTAACAAAATGAAGACCAAAGCGCGGGCTCTTAACCTGAAAATAAATTAATAATATTTTACAGGGGTCTAATGCAGACAAATGTACAACATATTTATGCTATTAGAAGTCGTTACGAAAAAAAAATTTTTTTGGCCCACCCTAATACGTATATCTTCCGATATGCTATAATACTTTAGCCATTTGGCTGCCCGCCTTATAGCCGAGATTTCCGTCTGCATGACACAAAATCCATCCGGCAGACGAAAGGAAACTTTTATGCCCAGTTCCTCTATGTATAAACCTCCGCCAACTCTTTCCCCCTTCCACGAACCATCAGTATATACCCCTAGGGCCGTTTTATGGAAGGTGCCCATGACCGACAGCGCATTTCCGTGCGCCATATTTGTCGCGTCCGGGGTACAGTAGTCCACTCCGTCAGGGACAGTCGAGCATCCAATTACCATGGAGTTGCCATAATCACGGGTCAACCAGCCGTGTGCCGCGTTCATCCTTATCGCCGAGCATAAAGCCATCTGTCTGACCGTAATGTCCACCGGGAGCCATTTTAACATTGTAAACAGCGCCCTAGTGGCAGTGTAGCGCATTGATCCTGTGATCATCAATGTACCTCTGTCTATGTACTTTAGTTTTATGGTCACATTCAACAAAGTTTTTTTAACCGGAAAAGTTTTAAACATATTATAGTTACGTTAACTATATAGGAAAATGTGTTTTCTTTGAGTGTAAAATTGATAGATTATGTTGTTTGTTTTATATTTTTTCTAACAATAAAATAAACATAAGAAAAATCTCTGATTAAATTGATATTTTTACTGCAAACATTATATTCGAAGTAAGTAAAAAACTTTATTAAATTCATTATGTTAAATACAAAAAGGAATACAGTTCTTAACAACAAAAAACATTTGCGTTAACTAAATAAAAAAAGTCCAATATTACAATATAACTAGTACAGTATTTATAAAATTTTTTGGTCGCAAATTTATAAAAACATGAAGGAGATTTGGCTTAATAATTTATTTTGTCATGGCTAAATCAGATGTAAAATGGTGAAATCTAGCCACATAATGGCAAAAGACTTAAGTGGGGAACAGAATAGTCGCTGTAGTATAACGTTACGAATAGCGCTGCAAAATATCAGTTTGAAAGTAGTGTCAACAGAATAGTCGTTGCAGTTGTAGTTAAAGCGCAATACAGAGCATTCGTCAGCTTCAGCTACTACAACAACTACTTTATTCTGTTCTAGGCCTTAAACCAACAACTTCCATAGCCAATACAATTAAAACATTTATTGCATATTTTACAATTGTATGAAACAAACAAATATATTTAAAATTAAATCCACTACACAGGATTGCTTTTATAAAAAAACTCTTGGATTTATTGAACCTTTAGTATGTCATTCGTATTAAATGCTCATTCCTTAAAACTCGCACTTACAAAACTACTACGATTCCAACAAGAAAAAAAATGTTTTCCATTGCTTTTAAAAGTATTATTTGGCAAAAATCCAAATTTGGTAAAATTTTCTAAAAGTAGATATTAAAATAACCAAATTAATTTGCATATAAAAGTTTACGACCTTGGATTAAAAAAAGGAATGTTCATTCTACATCTAAGAAGATAAGACAAGACTAAAGGTTATTTTGGTAAGAATTTAATTTTAAAATTAGGTTTCAATAAAACAATGTTACATAAAAAGTGCCTTAGAATTTAAATTTGTATTGAATGTTAGACATTTCAATAATTGCTTTTTTTTTAGTCACATGCCAACAAAATTTAGGTTATTTAAAGTTAGTGGCATTAAAAGGATTAAGTAAGGTCATTATATACTAGAGTATGCTTAACAAAAATGTTTTAAATTAAATTATTAGAGAAATACAAATTCTTTACTTTAAATTTAATATGTATAACAAAAATGTTCCAGTTAGAAGAAACAAACTCAGAAGGGGTGCAAAGCCATGGTTTACGAACGAGGTTAAATTACTTGTAGAGCGACGTGACAATTTTTATCAAATGTGGAAACGATACAGGACACCTGAATGTTTACGTGAATATCACTTGGCCAGAAAGATTGTTGTTTCGAAAATAAAAAGTAACAAGTCTTCATATTACTTTGACAAATTTAACGCGGCCACAGACAGCAAGAAAACATGGAAGTATATAAGAGAAATTGGTATTGGCAAATCGGCGAATCGGTCATTCGATGTCGACGTTAATTTGTTGAATGAGAATTTTGTCAATACCCCACATCCCAATATTCAGATGAATTTTTATGATAATCTCTCACCTCTTGGTGATTCAGTGGTTGAATTTAACTTTCAGTGTGTTGATGTACTAGAAGTAGTTGCGGATTTTTTTCTGTGAAATCTAATTCTATTGGCTTAGATAAAATTGACCCCAGGTTTGTAAAAATTATTTTACCTTGAATAGTTCGTTTCGTTACACATATTTTCAATAACATTATTATGACCAATGTATTTCCAACAATTTGGAAGTATTCTAAAATTGTTCCAATACCAAAAACTAATAACGAATATCGTCCAATAGCTATTATAGCATATTTTGGTAAAGTTTTTTAACGTTTATTGCATAAACAATTATATAAACAAGTGAATGACAACAACCTGTTGACTGATCGCCAATCTGGTTTCAGACCGCAGCGTAGTTGCACAACCGCACTCACCGATGTTGTAGAAGAAATCCGTGGCAATTTGGATGATAGCAGAATTTTTATGTTGGATCTATTGGACCACTCTATGGCATTTGATAGCGTTCATCATTCTATTCTTTGCATGAAACTGATGAAATTTTTTGGGTTTTCGGCACGTGCTGCAAGTTTGATTCAGTCTTAATCTATCTGATAGAAGTCAATCTGTGGTGAATAATGAATTGGCTTCTCGCCCGTTAACCGTAAATAGGGGGGTTCCACAGGAATCAATTCTTAGGCCCTTGTTATACTCAATGTATGCTAATGATCTTCCGCAGCAACTGCAGTACTCTTGTGTACAAATGTATGCTGATGACGTTCAGTTATACCTTAGTTGCACAAGGGACTTATTACCAACAGGGTTAATTCACATAAATTTCGACTTGAATCATATATTTTCCTGGGCATCTGATAACGGTTCCCAAAAAAAAGTATTAGAGTTGAGATAGATGTGAATGTTGTTATTGGTGGCTCAAGAATTGAGATTGTGAACACAGCTAGGAATCTGGGAGTGACGTTTAATAGCACTTTAACTTGGAGCGATCATATAAATCAGGCTTATGGTAGAATATACGGTATGCTGCGTGCTTTATGGCCAACACAGCACTTAACACCACTTAACATAAGAGTTCGTCTGGCTAAGGCATATCTACTTCCAGCCCTATTACATGCTTCGGAAGTTTTTGGTGCCTGTAATACCCTCGATATAAGAAAACTTAACACAACTTACAATAACATTGTCCGGTATACTTATAGCCTAAGGAGATTTGATAGAGTATCTTCATATTCTCGCCGGTTCTCTAGTATTTCCTTTATCAACATTTTAAAGATGAGAAGTTTAATTTTTCTTCACAAAATCATTATAACGAAAGAACCAAAGTATCTGTATGAGCACTTAAGATTTGCAAGATCGAGAAGGGGGAGATATATTATACAATTACGATACCGCACTAATTTTTCGGATATTTTTATATCTTTTATTAAAGAATTTGTCATCTTTTATAAATGTAACTTGTCTAATTCTAATACTGTAATTTATAAGATATGTTAGTCTTGTTGTATTAGAAAATCTAGCAAATAAATAAATAAATAAATTTAAAAATAAACATTTAAGCTATGTTCACATCAAGTTTATTTGTCATGTAGATTGTCACTTTTTCATTTGTTAAATTTGTACATATCGCCTGAACACCTCAAAATACTATAATGTGTTATTTCTCTGTATACAGTACAGATGACATTTTTGATTTAGAACGAGTTCTATTTTCAAGTGACAAAGCATCTGACATCAGCTGGTCCGTATTAACAAAATTGTTTGTGGCTGCGAAAATTAATTGAAATTTATAAATAATTAATAAATATAAAATACACAAATAATTATTAATCAGCTGTTTTAAGATTGTTTTTCTTGATAGGTCATGTCAAATGTAATTTACATACCAACATTTGAACATGGAAATTATAAACCTTATTACTTACGTATTACTCTAATTTTGACATACACATGAAATTAAATGTGTGTAGAAAAGTGACATTCCACATGACAAACACACATAATGTGAACATACCTTTAAATAGCCGTTTATTAATAAGCACTCATTTTTCGATCTAAAACTCTTAAATTTTGAGTTCGATCATGACTGTCATGAAAGACGGTCAGCTAGCGGAAAGTGATAATAATAAATATTTATTAATATTAATTTGTTCTATGTGCTTTTTTTTAACGCAACGTTTTGTTGTTGTTTTAACTAATGAAAGAGACTCTTAACAAAAGATTAAAAAAAAAAAAACAATTCAAAAGGCTATGTCAGAGCTTGATCCTCAACATTCCTTAATCAACAGTAATCAAAATAATGTAAATAATCCAGCAAAACAATGTTAAATCAGAAAAACATAGAAAAAAAAAAGTTGAACATCAAGTGTAACAGTGGCAAACCAACTAAACAAAATGCAATTCTTGACAATGATAAAGAATAACCAAAATCTGTTATCACTTCTAAAAATGGATTTCTTCATGTTTTTGTATGAAAAACTTTAAATGCGATTTTCTTGAAAACTAGAAGAGTTAGAGCTTAAATAACAAAAATCTGTTATCACTTCTAAAAATGGATTTCTTCATGCTTTTGTATGAAAAACTTTAAATGCGTTTTTCTTGAAAACTAGAAGAGTTAGAGCTTAAATAACAAAAATCTGTTATCACTTCTAAAAATGGATTTCTTCATGGTTTTATATGAAAAATCTGTTATCACTTCTAAAAATGGATTTCTTCATGGTTTTATATGAAAAACTTTAAATGCGTTTTTCTTGAAAACTAGAAGAGCTAGAGCTTAAATAACAAAAATCTGTTATCACTTCTAAAAATGGATTTCTTCATGGTTTTATATGAAAAATCTGTTATCACTTCTAAAAATGGATTTCTTCATGGTTTTATATGAAAAACTTTAAATGCGTTTTTCTTGAAAACTAGAAGAGCTAGAGCTTAAATAACAAAAATCTGTTATCACTTCTAAAATTGGAAATTTTCATGTTTTTGTATGAAAAACTTTAAATGCGTTTTTCTTGAAAACTAGAAGAGCTAGAGCTTTAATAACAAAAATCTGTTATCACTTCTAAAAATGGATTTCTTCATGGTTTTATATGAAAAATCTGTTATCACTTCTAAAAATGGATTTCTTCATGGTTTTATATGAAAAACTTTAAATGCGTTTTTCTTGAAAACTAGAAGAGCTAGAGCTTAAATAACAAAAATCTGTTATCACTTCTAAAATAGGAAATTTTCATGTTTTTGTATGAAAAACTTTAAATGCGTTTTTCTTGAAAACTAGAAGGGCTAGAGCTTAAATAACAAAAATCTGTTATCACTTCTAAAATTGGAAATTTTCATGTTTTTGTATGAAAAACTTTAAATGCGTTTTTCTTGAAAACTAGAAGAGCTAGAGCTTTAATAACAAAAATCTGTTATCACTTCTAAAAATGGATTTCTTCATGGTTTTATATGAAAAACTTTAAATTCGTTTTTCTTGAAAACTAGAAGAGCTAGAGCTTAAATAACAAAAATCTGTTATCACTTCTAAAATTGGAAATTTTCATGTTTTTGTATGAAAAACTTTAAATGCGTTTTTCTTGAAAACTAGAAGGGCTAGAGCTTAAATAACAAAAATCTGTTATCACTTCTAAAATTGGAAATTTTCATGTTTTTGTATGAAAAACTTTAAATGCGTTTTTCTTGAAAACTAGAAGAGCTAGAGCTTTAATAACAAAAATCTGTTATCACTTCTAAAAATGGATTTCTTCATGGTTTTATATGAAAAACTTTAAATGCGTTTTTCTTGAAAACTAGAAGAGCTAGAGCTTAAATAACAAAAATCTGTTATCACTTCTAAAATTGGAAATTTTCATGTTTTTGTATGAAAAACTTTAAATGCGTTTTTCTTGAAAACTAGAAGGGCTAGAGCTTAAATAACAAAAATCTGTTATCACTTCTAAAAATGGATTTCTTCATGGTTTTATATGAAAAACTTTAAATGCGTTTTTCTTGAAAACTAGAAGAGCTAGAGCTTAAATAACAAAAATCTGTTATCACTTCTAAAATTGGAAATTTTCATGTTTTTGTATGAAAAACTTTAAATGCGTTTTTCTTGAAAACTAGAAGGGCTAGAGCTTAAATAACAAAAATCTGTTATCACTTCTAAAATTGGAAATTTTCATGTTTTTGTATGAAAAACTTTAAATGCGTTTTTCTTGAAAACTAGAAGAGCTAGAGCTTTAATAACAAAAATCTGTTATCACTTCTAAAAATGGATTTCTTCATGGTTTTATATGAAAAACTTTAAATGCGTTTTTCTTGAAAACTAGAAGAGCTAGAGCTTAAATAACAAAAATCTGTTATCACTTCTAAAATTGGAAATTTTCATGTTTTTGTATGAAAAACTTTAAATGCGTTTTTCTTGAAAACTAGAAGGGCTAGAGCTTAAATAACAAAAATCTGTTATCACTTCTAAAATTGGAAATTTTCATGTTTTTGTATGAAAAACTTTAAATGCGTTTTTCTTGAAAACTAGAAGAGCTAGAGCTTTAATAACAAAAATCTGTTATCACTTCTAAAAATGGATTTCTTCATGGTTTTATATGAAAAACTTTAAATGCGTTTTTCTTGAAAACTAGAAGAACTAGAGCTTAAATAACAAAAATCTGTTATCACTTCTAAAATTGGAAATTTTCATGTTTTTGTATGAAAAACTTTAAATGCGTTTTTCTTGAAAACTAGAAGGGCTAGAGCTTAAATAACAAAAATCTGTTATCACTTCTAAAATTGGAAATTTTCATGTTTTTGTATGAAAAACTTTAAATGCGTTTTTCTTGAAAACTAGAAGGGCTAGAGCTTAAATAACAAAAATCTGTTATCACTTCTTAAATTGGAAATTTTCATGTTTTTGTATGAAAAACTTTAAATGCGTTTTTCTTGAAAACTAGAAGGGCTAGAGCTTAAATAACAAAAATCTGTTATCACTTCTAAAATTGGAAATTTTCATGTTTTTGTATGAAAAACTTTAAATGCGTTTTTCTTGAAAACTAGAAGGGCTAGAGCTTAAATAACAAAAATCTGTTATCACTTCTTAAATTGGAAATTTTCATGTTTTTGTATGAAAAACTTTAAATGCGTTTTTCTTGAAAACTAGAAGGGCTAGAGCTTAAATAACAAAAATCTGTTATCACTTCTAAAATTGGAAATTTTCATGTTTTTGTATGAAAAACTTTAAATGCGTTTTTCTTGAAAACTAGAAGGGCTAGAGC
Organism: Pollenia amentaria; assembly: GCA_943735925.1. Lineage (NCBI taxonomy): Eukaryota > Metazoa > Arthropoda > Insecta > Diptera > Polleniidae > Pollenia > Pollenia amentaria. The sequence goes on along the minus strand of OX031007.1, from coordinate 174,723,540 downwards.
TTAAATAACAAAAATCTGTTATCACTTCTTAAATTGGAAATTTTCATGTTTTTGTATGAAAAACTTTAAATGCGTTTTTCTTGAAAACTAGAAGGGCTAGAGCTTAAATAACAAAAATCTGTTATCACTTCTAAAATTGGAAATTTTCATGTTTTTGTATGAAAAACTTTAAATGCGTTTTTCTTGAAAACTAGAAGGGCTAGAGCTTAAATAACAAAAATCTGTTATCACTTCTAAAATTGGAAATTTTCATGTTTTTGTATGAAAAACTTTAAATGCGTTTTTCTTGAAAACTAGAAGGGCTAGAGCTTAAATAACAAAAATCTGTTATCACTTCTAAAATTGGAAATTTTCATGTTTTTGTATGAAAAACTTTAAATGCGTTTTTCTTGAAAACTAGAAGAGCTAGAGCTTTAATAACAAAAATCTGTTATCACTTCTAAAAATGGATTTCTTCATGGTTTTATATGAAAAACTTTAAATGCGTTTTTCTTGAAAACTAGAAGGGCTAGAGCTTAAATAACAAAAATCTGTTATCACTTCTTAAATTGGAAATTTTCATGTTTTTGTATGAAAAACTTTAAATGCGTTTATCTTGAAAACTAGAAGAGCTAGAGCTTTAATAACAAAAATCTGTTATCACTTCTAATAATGGATTTCTTCATAATTTTATATGAAAAACTTTAAATGCGTTTTTCTTGAAAACTAGAAGAGCTAGAGCTTTAATAACAAAAATCTGTTATCACTTCTAAAAATGGATTTCTTCATGGTTTTATATGAAAAACTTTAAATGCGTTTTTCTTGAAAACTAGAAGAGCTAGAGCTTAAATAACAAAAATCTGTTATCACTTCTAAAATTGGAAATTTTCATGTTTTTGTATGAAAAACTTTAAATGCGTTTTTCTTGAAAACTAGAAGGGCTAGAGCTTAAATAACAAAAATCTGTTATCACTTCTAAAATTGGAAATTTTCATGTTTTTGTATGAAAAACTTTAAATGCGTTTTTCTTGAAAACTAGAAGAGCTAGAGCTTTAATAACAAAAATCTGTTATCACTTCTAAAAATGGATTTCTTCATGGTTTTATATGAAAAACTTTAAATGCGTTTTTCTTGAAAACTAGAAGAGCTAGAGCTTAAATAACAAAAATCTGTTATCACTTCTAAAATTGGAAATTTTCATGTTTTTGTATGAAAAACTTTAAATGCGTTTTTCTTGAAAACTAGAAGAGCTAGAGCTTTAATAACAAAAATCTGTTATCACTTCTAAAAATGGATTTCTTCATGGTTTTATATGAAAAATCTGTTATCACTTCTAAAAATGGATTTCTTCATGGTTTTATATGAAAAACTTTAAATGCGTTTTTCTTGAAAACTAGAAGAGCTAGAGCTTAAATAACAAAAATCTGTTATCACTTCTAAAAATAGATTTCTTCATGGTTTTATATGAAAAATCTGTTATCACTTCTAAAAATGGATTTCTTCATGGTTTTATATGAAAAACTTTAAATGCGTTTTTCTTGAAAACTAGAAGAGCTAGAGCTTAAATAACAAAAATCTGTTATCACTTCTAAAATTGGAAATTTTCATGTTTTTGTATGAAAAACTTTAAATGCGTTTTTCTTGAAAACTAGAAGAGCTAGAGCTTTAATAACAAAAATCTGTTATCACTTCTAAAAATGGATTTCTTCATGGTTTTATATGAAAAATCTGTTATCACTTCTAAAAATGGATTTCTTCATGGTTTTATATGAAAAACTTTAAATGCGTTTTTCTTGAAAACTAGAAGAGCTAGAGCTTAAATAACAAAAATCTGTTATCACTTCTAAAATTGGAAATTTTCATGATTTTGTATGAAAAACTTTAAATGCGTTTTTCTTGAAAACTAGAAGGGCTAGAGCTTAAATAACAAAAATCTGTTATCACTTCTAAAATTGGAAATTTTCATGTTTTTGTATGAAAAACTTTAAATGCGTTTTTCTTGAAAACTAGAAGAGCTAGAGCTTTAATAACAAAAATCTGTTATCACTTCTAAAAATGGATTTCTTCATGGTTTTATATGAAAAACTTTAAATTCGTTTTTCTTGAAAACTAGAAGAGCTAGAGCTTAAATAACAAAAATCTGTTATCACTTCTAAAATTGGAAATTTTCATGTTTTTGTATGAAAAACTTTAAATGCGTTTTTCTTGAAAACTAGAAGGGCTAGAGCTTAAATAACAAAAATCTGTTATCACTTCTAAAATTGGAAATTTTCATGTTTTTGTATGAAAAACTTTAAATGCGTTTTTCTTGAAAACTAGAAGAGCTAGAGCTTTAATAACAAAAATCTGTTATCACTTCTAAAAATGGATTTCTTCATGGTTTTATATGAAAAACTTTAAATGCGTTTTTCTTGAAAACTAGAAGAGCTAGAGCTTAAATAACAAAAATCTGTTATCACTTCTAAAATTGGAAATTTTCATGTTTTTGTATGAAAAACTTTAAATGCGTTTTTCTTGAAAACTAGAAGGGCTAGAGCTTAAATAACAAAAATCTGTTATCACTTCTAAAATTGGAAATTTTCATGTTTTTGTATGAAAAACTTTAAATGCGTTTTTCTTGAAAACTAGAAGAGCTAGAGCTTTAATAACAAAAATCTGTTATCACTTCTAAAAATGGATTTCTTCATGGTTTTATATGAAAAACTTTAAATGCGTTTTTCTTGAAAACTAGAAGAGCTAGAGCTTAAATAACAAAAATCTGTTATCACTTCTAAAATTGGAAATTTTCATGTTTTTGTATGAAAAACTTTAAATGCGTTTTTCTTGAAAACTAGAAGGGCTAGAGCTTAAATAACAAAAATCTGTTATCACTTCTAAAATTGGAAATTTTCATGTTTTTGTATGAAAAACTTTAAATGCGTTTTTCTTGAAAACTAGAAGGGCTAGAGCTTAAATAACAAAAATCTGTTATCACTTCTAAAATTGGAAATTTTCATGTTTTTGTATGAAAAACTTTAAATGCGTTTTTCTTGAAAACTAGAAGGGCTAGAGCTTAAATAACAAAAATCTGTTATCACTTCTAAAATTGGAAATTTTCATGTTTTTGTATGAAAAACTTTAAATGCGTTTTTCTTGAAAACTAGAAGGGCTAGAGCTTAAATAACAAAAATCTGTTATCACTTCTAAAATTGGAAATTTTCATGTTTTTGTATGAAAAACTTTAAATGCGTTTTTCTTGAAAACTAGAAGGGCTAGAGCTTAAATAACAAAAATCTGTTATCACTTCTAAAATTGGAAATTTTCATGTTTTTGTATGAAAAACTTTAAATGCGTTTTTCTTGAAAACTAGAAGGGCTAGAGCTTAAATAACAAAATCTGTTATCACTTCTAAAATTGGAAATTTTCATGTTTTTGTATGAAAAACTTTAAATGCGTTTTTCTTGAAAACTAGAAGGGCTAGAGCTTAAATAACAAAAATCTGTTATCACTTCTAAAATTGGAAATTTTCATGTTTTTGTATGAAAAACTTTAAATGCGTTTTTCTTGAAAACTAGAAGGGCTAGAGCTTAAATAACAAAAATCTGTTATCACTTCTAAAATTGGAAATTTTCATGTTTTTGTATGAAAAACTTTAAATGCGTTTTTCTTGAAAACTAGAAGGGCTAGAGCTTAAATAACAAAAATCTGTTATCACTTCTAAAATTGGAAATTTTCATGTTTTTGTATGAAAAACTTTAAATGCGTTTTTCTTGAAAACTAGAAGGGCTAGAGCTTAAATAACAAAAATCTGTTATCACTTCTAAAATTGGAAATTTTCATGTTTTTGTATGAAAAACTTTAAATGCGTTTTTCTTGAAAACTAGAAGGGCTAGAGCTTAAATAACAAAAATCTGTTATCACTTCTAAAATTGGAAATTTTCATGTTTTTGTATGAAAAACTTTAAATGCGTTTTTCTTGAAAACTAGAAGGGCTAGAGCTTAAATAACAAAAATCTGTTATCACTTCTAAAATTGGAAATTTTCATGTTTTTGTATGAAAAACTTTAAATGCGTTTTTCTTGAAAACTAGAAGGGCTAGAGCTTAAATAACAAAAATCTGTTATCACTTCTAAAATTGGAAATTTTCATGTTTTTGTATGAAAAACTTTAAATGCGTTTTTCTTGAAAACTAGAAGAGCTAGAGCTTTAATAACAAAAATCTGTTATCACTTCTAAAAATGGATTTCTTCATGGTTTTATATGAAAAACTTTAAATGCGTTTTTCTTGAAAACTAGAAGAGCTAGAGCTTAAATAACAAAAATCTGTTATCACTTCTAAAATTGGAAATTTTCATGTTTTTGTATGAAAAACTTTAAATGCGTTTTTCTTGAAAACTAGAAGGGCTAGAGCTTAAATAACAAAAATCTGTTATCACTTCTAAAATTGGAAATTTTCATGTTTTTGTATGAAAAACTTTAAATGCGTTTTTCTTGAAAACTAGAAGGGCTAGAGCTTAAATAACAAAAATCTGTTATCACTTCTAAAATTGGAAATTTTCATGTTTTTGTATGAAAAACTTTAAATGCGTTTTTCTTGAAAACTAGAAGGGCTAGAGCTTAAATAACAAAAATCTGTTATCACTTCTAAAATTGGAAATTTTCATGTTTTTGTATGAAAAACTTTAAATGCGTTTTTCTTGAAAACTAGAAGAGCTAGAGCTTTAATAACAAAAATCTGTTATCACTTCTAAAAATGGATTTCTTCATGGTTTTATATGAAAAACTTTAAATGCGTTTTTCTTGAAAACTAGAAGAGCTAGAGCTTAAATAACAAAAATCTGTTATCACTTCTAAAATTGGAAATTTTCATGTTTTTGTAGGAAAAACTTTAAATGCGTTTTTTCTTGAAAACTAGAAGGGCTAGAGCTTAAATAACAAAAATCTGTTATCACTTCTAAAATTGGAAATTTTCATGTTTTTGTATGAAAAACTTTAAATGCGTTTTTCTTGAAAACTAGAAGGGCTAGAGCTTAAATAACAAAAATCTGTTATCACTTCTAAAATTGGAAATTTTCATGTTTTTGTATGAAAAACTTTAAATGCGTTTTTCTTGAAAACTAGAAGGGCTAGAGCTTAAATAACAAAAATCTGTTATCACTTCTAAAATTGGAAATTTTCATGTTTTTGTATGAAAAACTTTAAATGCGTTTTTCTTGAAAACTAGAAGAGCTAGAGCTTTAATAACAAAAATCTGTTATCACTTCTAAAAATGGATTTCTTCATGGTTTTATATGAAAAACTTTAAATGCGTTTTTCTTGAAAACTAGAAGAGCTAGAGCTTAAATAACAAAAATCTGTTATCACTTCTAAAATTGGAAATTTTCATGTTTTTGTATGAAAAACTTTAAATGCGTTTTTCTTGAAAACTAGAAGGGCTAGAGCTTAAATAACAAAAATCTGTTATCACTTCTAAAATTGGAAATTTTCATGTTTTTGTATGAAAAACTTTAAATGCGTTTTTCTTGAAAACTAGAAGAGCTAGAGCTTTAATAACAAAAATCTGTTATCACTTCTAAAAATGGATTTCTTCATGGTTTTATATGAAAAACTTTAAATGCGTTTTTCTTGAAAACTAGAAGAGCTAGAGCTTAAATAACAAAAATCTGTTATCACTTCTAAAATTGGAAATTTTCATGTTTTTTGTATGAAAAACTTTAAATGCGTTTTTCTTGAAAACTAGAAGGGCTAGAGCTTAAATAACAAAAATCTGTTATCACTTCTAAAATTGGAAATTTTCATGTTTTTGTATGAAAAACTTTAAATGCGTTTTTCTTGAAAACTAGAAGAGCTAGAGCTTTAATAACAAAAATCTGTTATCACTTCTAAAAATGGATTTCTTCATAATTTTATATGAAAAACTTTAAATGCGTTTTTCTTGAAAACTAGAAGAGCTAGAGCTTAAATAACAAAAATCTGTTATCACTTCTAAAATTGGAAATTTTCATGTTTTTGTATGAAAAACTTTAAATGCGTTTTTCTTGAAAACTAGAAGAGCTAGAGCTTTAATAACAAAAATCTGTTATCACTTCTAAAAAATGGATTTCTTCATAATTTTATATGAAAAACTTTAAATGCGTTTTCTTGAAAACTAGAAGAGCTAGAGCTTAAATAACAAAAATCTGTTATCACTTCTAAAATTGGAAATTTTCATGTTTTTGTATGAAAAACTTTAAATGCGTTTTTCTTGAAAACTAGAAGGGCTAGAGCTTAAATAACAAAAATCTGTTATCACTTCTTAAATTGGAAATTTTCATGTTTTTGTATGAAAAACTTTAAATGCGTTTATCTTGAAAACTAGAAGAGCTAGAGCTTTAATAACAAAAATCTGTTATCACTTCTAAAATGGATTTCTTCATAATTTTATATGAAAAACTTTAAATGCGTTTTTCTTGAAAACTAGAAGAGCTAGAGCTTTAATAACAAAAATCTGTTATCACTTCTAAAAATGGATTTCTTCATGGTTTTATATGAAAAACTTTAAATGCGTTTTTCTTGAAAACTAGAAGGGCTAGAGCTTAAATAACAAAAATCTGTTATCACTTCTAAAAATGGATTTCTTCATGGTTTTATATGAAAAACTTTAAATGCGTTTTTCTTGAAAACTAGAAGGGCTAGAGCTTAAATAACAAAAATCTGTTATCACTTCTAAAATTGGAAATTTTCATGTTTTTGTATGAAAAACTTTAAATGCGTTTTTCTTGAAAATTAGAAGAGCTAGAGCTTTAATAACAAAAATCTGTTATCACTTCTAAAAATGGATTTCTTCATGGTTTTATATGAAAAACTTTAAATGCGTTTTTCTTGAAAACTAGAAGAGCTAGAGCTTTAATAACAAAAATCTGTTATCACTTCTAAAAATGGATTTCTTCATGGTTTTATATGAAAAACTTTAAATGCGTTTTTCTTGAAAACTAGAAGAGCTAGAGCTTTAATAACAAAAATCTGTTATCACTTCTAAAAATGGATTTCTTCATGGTTTTATATGAAAAACTTTAAATGCGTTTTTCTTGAAAACTAGAAGAGCTAGAGCTTAAATAACAAAAATCTGTTATCACTTCTAAAATTGGAAATTTTCATGTTTTTGTATGAAAAACTTTAAATGCGTTTTTCTTGAAAACTAGAAGGGCTAGAGCTTAAATAACAAAAATCTGTTATCACTTCTAAAATTGGAAATTTTCATGTTTTTGTATGAAAAACTTTAAATGCGTTTTTCTTGAAAACTAGAAGGGCTAGAGCTTAAATAACAAAAATCTGTTATCACTTCTAAAATTGGAAATTTTCATGTTTTTGTATGAAAAACTTTAAATGCGTTTTTCTTGAAAACTAGAAGAGCTAGAGCTTTAATAACAAAAATCTGTTATCACTTCTAAAAATGGATTTCTTCATGGTTTTATATGAAAAACTTTAAATGCGTTTTTCTTGAAAACTAGAAGAGCTAGAGCTTAAATAACAAAAATCTGTTATCACTTCTAAAATTGGAAATTTTCATGTTTTTGTATGAAAAACTTTAAATGCGTTTTTCTTGAAAACTAGAAGGGCTAGAGCTTAAATAACAAAAATCTGTTATCACTTCTAAAATTGGAAATTTTCATGTTTTTGTATGAAAAACTTTAAATGCGTTTTTCTTGAAAACTAGAAGAGCTAGAGCTTTAATAACAAAAATCTGTTATCACTTCTAAAAATGGATTTCTTCATGGTTTTATATGAAAAACTTTAAATGCGTTTTTCTTGAAAACTAGAAGAGCTAGAGCTTAAATAACAAAAATCTGTTATCACTTCTAAAATTGGAAATTTTCATGTTTTTGTATGAAAAACTTTAAATGCGTTTTTCTTGAAAACTAGAAGGGCTAGAGCTTAAATAACAAAAATCTGTTATCACTTCTTAAATTGGAAATTTTCATGTTTTTGTATGAAAAACTTTAAATGCGTTTTTCTTGAAAACTAGAAGAGCTAGAGCTTTAATAACAAAAATCTGTTATCACTTCTAAAAATGGATTTCTTCATGGTTTTATATGAAAAACTTTAAATGCGTTTTTCTTGAAAACTAGAAGGGCTAGAGCTTAAATAACAAAAATCTGTTATCACTTCTTAAATTGGAAATTTTCATGTTTTTGTATGAAAAACTTTAAATGCGTTTATCTTGAAAACTAGAAGAGCTAGAGCTTTAATAACAAAAATCTGTTATCACTTCTAAAAATGGATTTCTTCATAATTTTATATGAAAAACTTTAAATGCGTTTTTCTTGAAAACTAGAAGAGCTAGAGCTTTAATAACAAAAATCTGTTATCACTTCTAAAAATGGATTTCTTCATGGTTTTATATGAAAAACTTTAAATGCGTTTTTCTTGAAAACTAGAAGGGCTAGAGCTTAAATAACAAAAATCTGTTATCACTTCTAAAAATGGATTTCTTCATGGTTTTATATGAAAAACTTTAAATGCGTTTTTCTTGAAAACTAGAAGGGCTAGAGCTTAAATAACAAAAATCTGTTATCACTTCTAAAATTGGAAATTTTCATGTTTTTGTATGAAAAACTTTAAATGCGTTTTTCTTGAAAACTAGAAGAGCTAGAGCTTTAATAACAAAAATCTGTTATCACTTCTAAAAATGGATTTCTTCATGGTTTTATATGAAAAACTTTAAATGCGTTTTTCTTGAAAACTAGAAGAGGTAGAGCTTTAATAACAAAAATCTGTTATCACTTCTAAAAATGGATTTCTTCATGGTTTTATATGAAAAACTTTAAATGCGTTTTTCTTGAAAACTAGAAGAGCTAGAGCTTTAATAACAAAAATCTGTTATCACTTCTAAAAATGGATTTCTTCATGGTTTTATATGAAAAACTTTAAATGCGTTTTTCTTGAAAACTAGAAGAGCTAGAGCTTTAATAACAAAAATCTGTTATCACTTCTAAAAATGGATTTCTTCATGGTTTTATATGAAAAACTTTAAATGCGTTTTTCTTGAAAACTAGAAGAGCTAGAGCTTTAATAACAAAAATCTGTTATCACTTCTAAAAATGGATTTCTTCATGGTTTTATATGAAAAACTTTAAATACGTTTTTCTTGAAAACTAGAAGGGCTAGAGCTTAAATAACAAAAATCTGTTATCACTTCTAAAATTGGAAATTTTCATGTTTTTGTATGAAAAACTTTAAATGCGTTTTTCTTGAAAACTAGAAGAGCTAGAGCTTTAATAACAAAAATCTGTTATCACTTCTAAAAATGGATTTCTTCATGGTTTTATATGAAAAACTTTAAATGCGTTTTTCTTGAAAACTAGAAGAGCTAGAGCTTTAATAACAAAAATCTGTTATCACTTCTAAAAATGGATTTCTTCATAATTTTATATGAAAAACTTTAAATGCGTTTTTCTTGAAAACTAGAAGAGCTAGAGCTTTAATAACAAAAATCTGTTATCACTTCTAAAAATGGATTTCTTCATGGTTTTATATGAAAAACTTTAAATGCGTTTTTCTTGAAAACTAGAAGGGCTAGAGCTTAAATAACAAAAATCTGTTATCACTTCTAAAAATGGATTTCTTCATGGTTTTATATGAAAAACTTTAAATGCGTTTTTCTTGAAAACTAGAAGGGCTAGAGCTTAAATAACAAAAATCTGTTATCACTTCTAAAATTGGAAATTTTCATGTTTTTGTATGAAAAACTTTAAATGCGTTTTTCTTGAAAACTAGAAGAGCTAGAGCTTTAATAACAAAAATCTGTTATCACTTCTAAAAATGGATTTCTTCATGGTTTTATATGAAAAACTTTAAATGCGTTTTTCTTGAAAACTAGAAGGGCTAGAGCTTAAATAACAAAAATCTGTTATCACTTCTAAAATTGGAAATTTTCATGTTTTTGTATGAAAAACTTTAAATGCGTTTTTCTTGAAAACTAGAAGAGCTAGAGCTTTAATAACAAAAATCTGTTATCACATCTAAAAATGGATTTCTTCATAATTTTATATGAAAAACTTTAAATGCGTTTTTCTTGAAAACTAGAAGAGCTAGAGCTTTAATAACAAAAATCTGTTATCACTTTTAAAATTGGAAATTTTCATGTTTTTGTATGAAAAACTTTAAATGCGTTTTTCTTGAAAACTAGAAGAGCTAGAGCTTTAATAACAAAAATCTGTTATCACTTCTAAAAATGGATTTCTTCATGGTTTTATATGAAAAACTTTAAATGCGTTTTTCTTGAAAACTAGAAGAGCTAGAGCTTTAATAACAAAAATCTGTTATCACTTCTAAAAATGGATTTCTTCATGGTTTTATATGAAAAACTTTAAATGCGTTTTTCTTGAAAACTAGAAGGGCTAGAGCTTAAATAACAAAAATCTGTTATCACTTCTAAAATTGGAAATTTTCATGTTTTTGTATGAAAAACTTTAAATGCGTTTTTCTTGAAAACTAGAAGGGCTAGAGCTTAAATAACAAAAATCTGTTATCACTTCTAAAAATGGATTTCTTCATGGTTTTATATGAAAAACTTTAAATGCGTTTTTCTTGAAAACTAGAAGGGCTAGAGCTTAAATAACAAAAATCTGTTATCACTTCTAAAATTGGAAATTTTCATGTTTTTGTATGAAAAACTTTAAATGCGTTTTTCTTGAAAACTAGAAGAGCTAGAGCTTTAATAACAAAAATCTGTTATCACTTCTAAAAATGGATTTCTTCATGGTTTTATATGAAAAACTTTAAATGCGTTTTTCTTGAAAACTAGAAGGGCTAGAGCTTAAATAACAAAAATCTGTTATCACTTCTAAAATTGGAAATTTTCATGTTTTTGTATGAAAAACTTTAAATGCGTTTTTCTTGAAAACTAGAAGAGCTAGAGCTTTAATAACAAAAATCTGTTATCACTTCTAAAAATGGATTTCTTCATGGTTTTATATGAAAAACTTTAAATGCGTTTTTCTTGAAAACTAGAAGAGCTAGAGCTTTAATAACAAAAATCTGTTATCACTTCTAAAAATGGATTTCTTCATAATTTTATATGAAAAACTTTAAATGCGTTTTTCTTGAAAACTAGAAGAGCTAGAGCTTTAATAACAAAAATCTGTTATCACTTCTAAAAATGGATTTCTTCATGGTTTTATATGAAAAACTTTAAATGCGTTTTTCTTGAAAACTAGAAGGGCTAGAGCTTAAATAACAAAAATCTGTTATCACTTCTAAAAATGGATTTCTTCATGGTTTTATATGAAAAACTTTAAATGCGTTTTTCTTGAAAACTAGAAGGGCTAGAGCTTAAATAACAAAAATCTGTTATCACTTCTAAAATTGGAAATTTTCATGTTTTTGTATGAAAAACTTTAAATGCGTTTTTCTTGAAAACTAGAAGGGCTAGAGCTTAAATAACAAAAATCTGTTATCACTTCTAAAATTGGAAATTTTCATGTTTTTGTATGAAAAACTTTAAATGCGTTTTTCTTGAAAACTAGAAGAGCTAGAGCTTTAATAACAAAAATCTGTTATCACTTCTAAAAATGGATTTCTTCATGGTTTTATATGAAAAACTTTAAATGCGTTTTTCTTGAAAACTAGAAGAGCTAGAGCTTTAATAACAAAAATCTGTTATCACTTCTAAAAATGGATTTCTTCATGGTTTTATATGAAAAACTTTAAATGCGTTTTTCTTGAAAACTAGAAGAGCTAGAGCTTTAATAACAAAAATCTGTTATCACTTCTAAAAATGGATTTCTTCATGGTTTTATATGAAAAACTTTAAATGCGTTTTTCTTGAAAACTAGAAGGGCTAGAGCTTAAATAACAAAAATCTGTTATCACTTCTAAAATTGGAAATTTTCATGTTTTTGTATGAAAAACTTTAAATGCGTTTTTCTTGAAAACTAGAAGAGCTAGAGCTTTAATAACAAAAATCTGTTATCACTTCTAAAAATGGATTTCTTCATGGTTTTATATGAAAAACTTTAAATGCGTTTTTCTTGAAAACTAGAAGAGCTAGAGCTTTAATAACAAAAATCTGTTATCACTTCTAAAAATGGATTTCTTCATGGTTTTATATGAAAAACTTTAAATGCGTTTTTCTTGAAAACTAGAAGGGCTAGAGCTTAAATAACAAAAATCTGTTATCACTTCTAAAATTGGAAATTTTCATGTTTTTGTATGAAAAACTTTAAATGCGTTTTTCTTGAAAACTAGAAGAGCTAGAGCTTTAATAACAAAAATCTGTTATCACTTCTAAAAATGGATTTCTTCATGGTTTTATATGAAAAACTTTAAATGCGTTTTTCTTGAAAACTAGAAGGGCTAGAGCTTAAATAACAAAAATCTGTTATCACTTCTAAAATTGGAAATTTTCATGTTTTTGTATGAAAAACTTTAAATGCGTTTTTCTTGAAAACTAGAAGAGCTAGAGCTTTAATAACAAAAATCTGTTATCACTTCTAAAAATGGATTTCTTCATGGTTTTATATGAAAAACTTTAAATGCGTTTTTCTTGAAAACTAGAAGGGCTAGAGCTTAAATAACAAAAATCTGTTATCACTTCTAAAAATGGATTTCTTCATGGTTTTATATGAAAAACTTTAAATGCGTTTTTCTTGAAAACTAGAAGAGCTAGAGCTTTAATAACAAAAATCTGTTATCACTTCTAAAAATGGATTTCTTCATGGTTTTATATGAAAAACTTTAAATGCGTTTTTCTTGAAAACTAGAAGAGCTAGAGCTTTAATAACAAAAATCTGTTATCACTTCTAAAAATGGATTTCTTCATGGTTTTATATGAAAAACTTTAAATGCGTTTTTCTTGAAAACTAGAAGGGCTAGAGCTTAAATAACAAAAATCTGTTATCACTTCTAAAATTGGAAATTTTCATGTTTTTGTATGAAAAACTTTAAATGCGTTTTTCTTGAAAACTAGAAGAGCTAGAGCTTTAATAACAAAAATCTGTTATCACTTCTAAAAATGGATTTCTTCATGGTTTTATATGAAAAACTTTAAATGCGTTTTTCTTGAAAACTAGAAGAGCTAGAGCTTTAATAACAAAAATCTGTTATCACTTCTAAAAATGGATTTCTTCATGGTTTTATATGAAAAACTTTAAATGCGTTTTTCTTGAAAACTAGAAGGGCTAGAGCTTAAATAACAAAAATCTGTTATCACTTCTAAAATTGGAAATTTTCATGTTTTTGTATGAAAAACTTTAAATGCGTTTTTCTTGAAAACTAGAAGAGCTAGAGCTTTAATAACAAAAATCTGTTATCACTTCTAAAAATGGATTTCTTCATGGTTTTATATGAAAAACTTTAAATGCGTTTTTCTTGAAAACTAGAAGAGCTAGAGCTTTAATAACAAAAATCTGTTATCACTTCTAAAAATGGATTTCTTCATGGTTTTATATGAAAAACTTTAAATGCGTTTTTCTTGAAAACTAGAAGAGCTAGAGCTTTAATAACAAAAATCTGTTATCACTTCTAAAAATGGATTTCTTCATGGTTTTATATGAAAAACTTTAAATGCGTTTTTCTTGAAAACTAGAAGAGCTAGAGCTTTAATAACAAAAATCTGTTATCACTTCTAAAAATGGATTTCTTCATGGTTTTATATGAAAAACTTTAAATGCGTTTTTCTTGAAAACTAGAAGGGCTAGAGCTTAAATAACAAAAATCTGTTATCACTTCTAAAATTGGATTTCTTCATGGTTTTATATGAAAAACTTTAAATGCGTTTTTCTTGAAAACTAGAAGAGCTAGAGCTTTAATAACAAAAATCTGTTATCACTTCTAAAAATGGATTTCTTCATGGTTTTATATGAAAAACTTTAAATGCGTTTTTCTTGAAAACTAGAAGAGCTAGAGCTTTAATAACAAAAATCTGTTATCACTTCTAAAAATGGATTTCTTCATGGTTTTATATGAAAAACTTTAAATGCGTTTTTCTTGAAAACTAGAAGAGCTAGAGCTTTAATAACAAAAATCTGTTATCACTTCTAAAAATGGATTTCTTCATGGTTTTATATGAAAAACTTTAAATGCGTTTTTCTTGAAAACTAGAAGAGCTAGAGCTTTAATAACAAAAATCTGTTATCACTTCTAAAAATGGATTTCTTCATGGTTTTATATGAAAAACTTTAAATGCGTTTTTCTTGAAAACTAGAAGAGCTAGAGCTTTAATAACAAAAATCTGTTATCACTTCTAAAAATGGATTTCTTCATGGTTTTATATGAAAAACTTTAAATGCGTTTTTCTTGAAAACTAGAAGAGCTAGAGCTTTAATAACAAAAATCTGTTATCACTTCTAAAAATGGATTTCTTCATGGTTTTATATGAAAAACTTTAAATGCGTTTTTCTTGAAAACTAGAAGAGCTAGAGCTTTAATAACAAAAATCTGTTATCACTTCTAAAAATGGATTTCTTCATGGTTTTATATGAAAAACTTTAAATGCGTTTTTCTTGAAAACTAGAAGGGCTAGAGCTTAAATAACAAAAATCTGTTATCACTTCTAAAATTGGAAATTTTCATGTTTTTGTATGAAAAACTTTAAATGCGTTTTTCTTGAAAACTAGAAGAGCTAGAGCTTTAATAACAAAAATCTGTTATCACTTCTAAAAATGGATTTCTTCATGGTTTTATATGAAAAACTTTAAATGCGTTTTTCTTGAAAACTAGAAGAGCTAGAGCTTTAATAACAAAAATCTGTTATCACTTCTAAAAATGGATTTCTTCATGGTTTTATATGAAAAACTTTAAATGCGTTTTTCTTGAAAACTAGAAGGGCTAGAGCTTAAATAACAAAAATCTGTTATCACTTCTAAAATTGGAAATTTTCATGTTTTTGTATGAAAAACTTTAAATGCGTTTTTCTTGAAAACTAGAAGAGCTAGAGCTTTAATAACAAAAATCTGTTATCACTTCTAAAAATGGATTTCTTCATGGTTTTATATGAAAAACTTTAAATGCGTTTTTCTTGAAAACTAGAAGAGCTAGAGCTTTAATAACAAAAATCTGTTATCACTTCTAAAAATGGATTTCTTCATGGTTTTATATGAAAAACTTTAAATGCGTTTTTCTTGAAAACTAGAAGAGCTAGAGCTTTAATAACAAAAATCTGTTATCACTTCTAAAAATGGATTTCTTCATGGTTTTATATGAAAAACTTTAAATGCGTTTTTCTTGAAAACTAGAAGAGCTAGAGCTTTAATAACAAAAATCTGTTATCACTTCTAAAAATGGATTTCTTCATGGTTTTATATGAAAAACTTTAAATGCGTTTTTCTTGAAAACTAGAAGAGCTAGAGCTTTAATAACAAAAATCTGTTATCACTTCTAAAAATGGATTTCTTCATGGTTTTATATGAAAAACTTTAAATGCGTTTTTCTTGAAAACTAGAAGAGCTAGAGCTTTAATAACAAAAATCTGTTATCACTTCTAAAAATGGATTTCTTCATGGTTTTATATGAAAAACTTTAAATGCGTTTTTCTTGAAAACTAGAAGAGCTAGAGCTTTAATAACAAAAATCTGTTATCACTTCTAAAAATGGATTTCTTCATGGTTTTATATGAAAAACTTTAAATGCGTTTTTCTTGAAAACTAGAAGAGCTAGAGCTTTAATAACAAAAATCTGTTATCACTTCTAAAAATGGATTTCTTCATAATTTTATATGAAAAACTTTAAATGCGTTTTTCTTGAAAACTAGAAGAGCTAGAGCTTTAATAACAAAAATCTGTTATCACTTCTAAAAATGGATTTCTTCATGGTTTTATATGAAAAACTTTAAATGCGTTTTTCTTGAAAACTAGAAGAGCTAGAGCTTTAATAACAAAAATCTGTTATCACTTCTAAAAATGGATTTCTTCATGGTTTTATATGAAAAACTTTAAATGCGTTTTTCTTGAAAACTAGAAGAGCTAGAGCTTTAATAACAAAAATCTGTTATCACTTCTAAAAATGGATTTCTTCATGGTTTTATATGAAAAACTTTAAATGCGTTTTTCTTGAAAACTAGAAGAGCTAGAGCTTTAATAACAAAAATCTGTTATCACTTCTAAAAATGGATTTCTTCATGGTTTTATATGAAAAACTTTAAATGCGTTTTTCTTGAAAACTAGAAGAGCTAGAGCTTTAATAACAAAAATCTGTTATCACTTCTAAAAATGGATTTCTTCATGGTTTTATATGAAAAACTTTAAATGCGTTTTTCTTGAAAACTAGAAGAGCTAGAGCTTTAATAACAAAAATCTGTTATCACTTCTAAAAATGGATTTCTTCATAATTTTATATGAAAAACTTTAAATGCGTTTTTCTTGAAAACTAGAAGAGCTAGAGCTTTAATAACAAAAATCTGTTATCACTTCTAAAAATGGATTTCTTCATGGTTTTATATGAAAAACTTTAAATGCGTTTTTCTTGAAAACTAGAAGAGCTAGAGCTTTAATAACAAAAATCTGTTATCACTTCTAAAATTGGAAATTTTCATGTTTTTGTATGAAAAACTTTAAATGCGTTTTTCTTGAAAACTAGAAGAGCTAGAGCTTTAATAACAAAAATCTGTTATCACTTCTAAAATTGGAAATTTTCATGTTTTTGTATGAAAAACTTTAAATGCGTTTTTCTTGAAAACTAGAAGAGCTAGAGCTTTAATAACAAAAATCTGTTATCACTTCTAAAAATGGATTTCTTCATGGTTTTATATGAAAAACTTTAAATGCGTTTTTCTTGAAAACTAGAAGAGCTAGAGCTTTAATAACAAAAATCTGTTATCACTTCTAAAATTGGAAATTTTCATGTTTTTGTATGAAAAACTTTAAATGCGTTTTTCTTGAAAACTAGAAGAGCTAGAGCTTTAATAACAAAAATCTGTTATCACTTCTAAAAATGGATTTCTTCATAATTTTATATGAAAAACTTTAAATGCGTTTTTCTTGAAAACTAGAAGAGCTAGAGCTTTAATAACAAAAATCTGTTATCACTTCTAAAAATGGATTTCTTCATGGTTTTATATGAAAAACTTTAAATGCGTTTTTCTTGAAAACTAGAAGAGCTAGAGCTTAAATAACAAAAATCTGTTATCACTTCTAAAATTGGAAATTTTCATGTTTTTGTATGAAAAACTTTAAATGCGTTTTTCTTGAAAACTAGAAGGGCTAGAGCTTAAATAACAAAAATCTGTTATCACTTCTAAAATTGGAAATTTTCATGTTTTTGTATGAAAAACTTTAAATGCGTTTTTCTTGAAAACTAGAAGAGCTAGAGCTTAAATAACAAAAATCTGTTATCACTTCTAAAAATGGATTTCTTCATGGTTTTATATGAAAAACTTTAAATGCGTTTTTCTTGAAAACTAGAAGAGCTAGAGCTTAAATAACAAAAATCTGTTATCACTTCTAAAAATGGATTTCTTCATGGTTTTATATGAAAAACTTTAAATGCGTTTTTCTTGAAAACTAGAAGAGCTAGAGCTTAAATAACAAAAATCTGTTATCACTTCTAAAAATGGATTTCTTCATGGTTTTATATGAAAAACTTTAAATGCGTTTTTCTTGAAAACTAGAAGGGCTAGAGCTTAAATAACAAAAATCTGTTATCACTTCTAAAAATGGATTTCTTCATGGTTTTATATGAAAAACTTTAAATGCGTTTTTCTTGAAAACTAGAAGAGGTAGAGCTTAAATAACAAAAATCTGTTATCACTTCTAAAAATGGATTTCTTCATGGTTTTATATGAAAAACTTTAAATGCGTTTTTCTTGAAAACTAGAAGAGCTAGAGCTTAAATAACAAAAATCTGTTATCACTTCTAAAAATGGATTTCTTCATGGTTTTATATGAAAAACTTTAAATGCGTTTTTCTTGAAAACTAGAAGAGCTAGAGCTTAAATAACAAAAATCTGTTATCACTTCTAAAAATGGATTTCTTCATGGTTTTATATGAAAAACTTTAAATGCGTTTTTCTTGAAAACTAGAAGAGGTAGAGCTTAAATAACAAAAATCTGTTATCACTTCTAAAAATGGATTTCTTCATGGTTTTATATGAAAAACTTTAAATGCGTTTTTCTTGAAAACTAGAAGAGCTAGAGCTTAAATAACAAAAATCTGTTATCACTTCTAAAAATGGATTTCTTCATGGTTTTATATGAAAAACTTTAAATGCGTTTTTCTTGAAAACTAGAAGGGCTAGAGCTTAAATAACAAAAATCTGTTATCACTTCTAAAAATGGATTTCTTCATGGTTTTATATGAAAAACTTTAAATGCGTTTTTCTTGAAAACTAGAAGGGCTAGAGCTTAAATAACAAAAATCTGTTATCACTTCTAAAAATGGATTTCTTCATGGTTTTATATGAAAAACTTTAAATGCGTTTTTCTTGAAAACTAGAAGAGCTAGAGCTTAAATAACAAAAATCTGTTATCACTTCTAAAAATGGATTTCTTCATGGTTTTATATGAAAAACTTTAAATGCGTTTTTCTTGAAAACTAGAAGGGCTAGAGCTTAAATAACAAAAATCTGTTATCACTTCTAAAAATGGATTTCTTCATGGTTTTATATGAAAAACTTTAAATGCGTTTTTCTTGAAAACTAGAAGGGCTAGAGCTTAAATAACAAAAATCTGTTATCACTTCTAAAAATGGATTTCTTCATGGTTTTATATGAAAAACTTTAAATGCGTTTTTCTTGAAAACTAGAAGGGCTAGAGCTTAAATAACAAAAATCTGTTATCACTTCTAAAAATGGATTTCTTCATGGTTTTATATGAAAAACTTTAAATGCGTTTTTCTTGAAAACTAGAAGGGCTAGAGCTTAAATAACAAAAATCTGTTATCACTTCTAAAAATGGATTTCTTCATGGTTTTATATGAAAAACTTTAAATGCGTTTTTCTTGAAAACTAGAAGGGCTAGAGCTTAAATAACAAAAATCTGTTATCACTTCTAAAAATGGATTTCTTCATGGTTTTATATGAAAAACTTTAAATGCGTTTTTCTTGAAAACTAGAAGAGCTAGAGCTTAAATAACAAAAATCTGTTATCACTTCTAAAAATGGATTTCTTCATGGTTTTATATGAAAAACTTTAAATGCGTTTTTCTTGAAAACTAGAAGAGCTAGAGCTTAAATAACAAAAATCTGTTATCACTTCTAAAAATGGATTTCTTCATGGTTTTATATGAAAAACTTTAAATGCGTTTTTCTTGAAAACTAGAAGAGCTAGAGCTTAAATAACAAAAATCTGTTATCACTTCTAAAAATGGATTTCTTCATGGTTTTATATGAAAAACTTTAAATGCGTTTTTCTTGAAAACTAGAAGGGCTAGAGCTTAAATAACAAAAATCTGTTATCACTTCTAAAAATGGATTTCTTCATGGTTTTATATGAAAAACTTTAAATGCGTTTTTCTTGAAAACTAGAAGAGCTAGAGCTTAAATAACAAAAATCTGTTATCACTTCTAAAAATGGATTTCTTCATGGTTTTATATGAAAAACTTTAAATGCGTTTTTCTTGAAAACTAGAAGAGCTAGAGCTTAAATAACAAAAATCTGTTATCACTTCTAAAAATGGATTTCTTCATGGTTTTATATGAAAAACTTTAAATGCGTTTTTCTTGAAAACTAGAAGAGCTAGAGCTTAAATAACAAAAATCTGTTATCACTTCTAAAAATGGATTTCTTCATGGTTTTATATGAAAAACTTTAAATGCGTTTTTCTTGAAAACTAGAAGAGCTAGAGCTTAAATAACAAAAATCTGTTATCACTTCTAAAAATGGATTTCTTCATGGTTTTATATGAAAAACTTTAAATGCGTTTTTCTTGAAAACTAGAAGGGCTAGAGCTTAAATAACAAAAATCTGTTATCACTTCTAAAAATGGATTTCTTCATGGTTTTATATGAAAAACTTTAAATGCGTTTTTCTTGAAAACTAGAAGAGCTAGAGCTTAAATAACAAAAATCTGTTATCACTTCTAAAAATGGATTTCTTCATGGTTTTATATGAAAAACTTTAAATGCGTTTTTCTTGAAAACTAGAAGAGCTAGAGCTTAAATAACAAAAATCTGTTATCACTTCTAAAAATGGATTTCTTCATGGTTTTATATGAAAAACTTTAAATGCGTTTTTCTTGAAAACTAGAAGAGGTAGAGCTTAAATAACAAAAATCTGTTATCACTTCTAAAAATGGATTTCTTCATGGTTTTATATGAAAAACTTTAAATGCGTTTTTCTTGAAAACTAGAAGGGCTAGAGCTTAAATAACAAAAATCTGTTATCACTTCTAAAAATGGATTTCTTCATGGTTTTATATGAAAAACTTTAAATGCGTTTTTCTTGAAAACTAGAAGAGCTAGAGCTTAAATAACAAAAATCTGTTATCACTTCTAAAAATGGATTTCTTCATGGTTTTATATGAAAAACTTTAAATGCGTTTTTCTTGAAAACTAGAAGAGCTAGAGCTTAAATAACAAAAATCTGTTATCACTTCTAAAAATGGATTTCTTCATGGTTTTATATGAAAAACTCTAAATGCGTTTTTCTTGAAAACTAGAAGGGCTAGAGCTTAAATAACAAAAATCTGTTATCACTTCTAAAAATGGATTTCTTCATGGTTTTATATGAAAAACTTTAAATGCGTTTTTCTTGAAAACTAGAAGAGCTAGAGCTTAAATAACAAAAATCTGTTATCACTTCTAAAAATGGATTTCTTCATGGTTTTATATGAAAAACTTTAAATGCGTTTTTCTTGAAAACTAGAAGAGCTAGAGCTTAAATAACAAAAATCTGTTATCACTTCTAAAAATGGATTTCTTCATGGTTTTATATGAAAAACTTTAAATGCGTTTTTCTTGAAAACTAGAAGGGCTAGAGCTTAAATAACAAAAATCTGTTATCACTTCTAAAAATGGATTTCTTCATGGTTTTATATGAAAAACTTTAAATGCGCTTTTCTTGAAAACTAGAAGAGCTAGAGCTTAAATAACAAAAATCTGTTATCACTTCTAAAAATGGATTTCTTCATGGTTTTATATGAAAAACTTTAAATGCGTTTTTCTTGAAAACTAGAAGAGCTAGAGCTTAAATAACAAAAATCTGTTATCACTTCTAAAAATGGATTTCTTCATGGTTTTATATGAAAAACTTTAAATGCGTTTTTCTTGAAAACTAGAAGGGCTAGAGCTTAAATAACAAAAATCTGTTATCACTTCTAAAAATGGATTTCTTCATGGTTTTATATGAAAAACTTTAAATGCGTTTTTCTTGAAAACTAGAAGAGCTAGAGCTTAAATAACAAAAATCTGTTATCACTTCTAAAAATGGATTTCTTCATGGTTTTATATGAAAAACTTTAAATGCGTTTTTCTTGAAAACTAGAAGGGCTAGAGCTTAAATAACAAAAATCTGTTATCACTTCTAAAAATGGATTTCTTCATGGTTTTATATGAAAAACTTTAAATGCGTTTTTCTTGAAAACTAGAAGGGCTAGAGCTTAAATAACAAAAATCTGTTATAACTTCTAGAGCTAGAGCTTAAATAACAAAAATCTGTTATCACTTCTAAAAATGGATTTCTTCATGGTTTTATATGAAAAACTTTAAATGCGTTTTTCTTGAAAACTAGAAGGGCTAGAGCTTAAATAACAAAAATCTGTTATCACTTCTAAAAATTGATTTCTTCATGGTTTTATATGAAAAACTTTAAATGCGTTTTTCTTGAAAACTAGAAGGGCTAGAGCTTAAATAACAAAAATCTGTTATCACTTCTAGAGCTAGAGCTTAAATAACAAAAATCTGTTATCACTTCTAAAAATGGATTTCTTCATGGTTTTATATGAAAAACTTTAAATGCGTTTTTCTTGAAAACTAGAAGAGCTAGAGCTTAAATAACAAAAATCTGTTATCACTTCTAAAAATGGATTTCTTCATGGTTTTATATGAAAAACTTTAAATGCGTTTTTCTTGAAAACTAGAAGGGCTAGAGCTTAAATAACAAAAATCTGTTATCACTTCTAAAAATGGATTTCTTCATGGTTTTATATGAAAAACTTTAAATGCGTTTTTCTTGAAAACTAGAAGAGCTAGAGCTTAAATAACAAAAATCTGTTATCACTTCTAAAAATGGATTTCTTCATGGTTTTATATGAAAAACTTTAAATGCGTTTTTCTTGAAAACTAGAAGGGCTAGAGCTTAAATAACAAAAATCTGTTATCACTTCTAAAAATGGATTTCTTCATGGTTTTATATGAAAAACTTTAAATGCGTTTTTCTTGAAAACTAGAAGAGCTAGAGCTTAAATAACAAAAATCTGTTATCACTTCTAAAAATGGATTTCTTCATGGTTTTATATGAAAAACTTTAAATGCGTTTTTCTTGAAAACTAGAAGAGCTAGAGCTTAAATAACAAAAATCTGTTATCACTTCTAAAAATGGATTTCTTCATGGTTTTATATGAAAAACTTTAAATGCGTTTTTCTTGAAAACTAGAAGAGCTAGAGCTTAAATAACAAAAATCTGTTATCACTTCTAAAAATGGATTTCTTCATGGTTTTATATGAAAAACTTTAAATGCGTTTTTCTTGAAAACTAGAAGAGCTAGAGCTTAAATAACAAAAATCTGTTATCACTTCTAAAAATGGATTTCTTCATGGTTTTATATGAAAAACTTTAAATGCGTTTTTCTTGAAAACTAGAAGAGGTAGAGCTTAAATAACAAAAATCTGTTATCACTTCTAAAAATGGATTTCTTCATGGTTTTATATGAAAAACTTTAAATGCGTTTTTCTTGAAAACTAGAAGAGCTAGAGCTTAAATAACAAAAATCTGTTATCACTTCTAAAAATGGATTTCTTCATGGTTTTATATGAAAAACTTTAAATGCGTTTTTCTTGAAAACTAGAAGGGCTAGAGCTTAAATAACAAAAATCTGTTATCACTTCTAAAAATGGATTTCTTCATGGTTTTATATGAAAAACTTTAAATGCGTTTTTCTTGAAAACTAGAAGGGCTAGAGCTTAAATAACAAAAATCTGTTATCACTTCTAGAGCTAGAGCTTAAATAACAAAAATCTGTTATCACTTCTAAAAATGGATTTCTTCATGGTTTTATATGAAAAACTTTAAATGCGTTTTTCTTGAAAACTAGAAGAGCTAGAGCTTAAATAACAAAAATCTGTTATCACTTCTAAAAATGGATTTCTTCATGGTTTTATATGAAAAACTTTAAATGCGTTTTTCTTGAAAACTAGAAGAGCTAGAGCTTAAATAACAAAAATCTGTTATCACTTCTAAAAATGGATTTCTTCATGGTTTTATATGAAAAACTTTAAATGCGTTTTTCTTGAAAACTAGAAGAGGTAGAGCTTAAATAACAAAAATCTGTTATCATTTCTAAAAATGGATTTCTTCATGGTTTTATATGAAAAACTTTAAATGCGTTTTTCTTGAAAACTAGAAGAGCTAGAGCTTAAATAACAAAAATCTGTTATCACTTCTAAAAATGGATTTCTTCATGGTTTTATATGAAAAACTTTAAATGCGTTTTTCTTGAAAACTAGAAGGGCTAGAGCTTAAATAACAAAAATCTGTTATCACTTCTAAAATTGGAAATTTTCATGTTTTTGTATGAAAAACTTTAAATGCGTTTTTCTTGAAAACTAGATGAGCTAGAGCTTTAATAACAAAAATCTGTTATCACTTCTAAAATTGGAAATTTTCATGTTTTTGTATGAAAAACTTTAAATGCGTTTTTCTTGAAAACTAGAAGGGCTAGAGCTTAAATAACAAAAATCTGTTATCACTTCTAAAATTGGAAATTTTCATGTTTTTGTATGAAAAACTTTAAATGCGTTTTTCTTGAAAACTAGAAGAGCTAGAGCTTAAATAACAAAAATCTGTTATCACTTCTAAAAATGGATTTCTTCATGGTTTTATATGAAAAACTTTAAATGCGTTTTTCTTGAAAACTAGAAGAGCTAGAGCTTAAATAACAAAAATCTGTTATCACTTCTAAAAATGGATTTCTTCATGGTTTTATATGAAAAACTTTAAATGCGTTTTCTTGAAAACTAGAAGAGCTAGAGCTTAAATAACAAAAATCTGTTATCACTTCTAAAATTGGAAATTTTCATGTTTTTGTATGAAAAACTTTAAATGCGTTTTTCTTGAAAACTAGAAGGGCTAGAGCTTAAATAACAAAAATCTGTTATCACTTCTAAAATTGGAAATTTTCATGTTTTTGTATGAAAAACTTTAAATGCGTTTTTCTTGAAAACTAGAAGAGCTAGAGCTTAAATAACAAAAATCTGTTATCACTTCTAAAAATGGATTTCTTCATGGTTTTATATGAAAAACTTTAAATGCGTTTTTCTTGAAAACTAGAAGAGCTAGAGCTTAAATAACAAAAATCTGTTATCACTTCTAAAAATGGATTTCTTCATGGTTTTATATGAAAAACTTTAAATGCGTTTTTCTTGAAAACTAGAAGGGCTAGAGCTTAAATAACAAAAATCTGTTATCACTTCTAAAAATGGATTTCTTCATGGTTTTATATGAAAAACTTTAAATGCGTTTTTCTTGAAAACTAGAAGGGCTAGAGCTTAAATAACAAAAATCTGTTATCACTTCTAAAATTGGAAATTTTCATGTTTTTGTATGAAAAACTTTAAATGCGTTTTTCTTGAAAACTAGAAGAGCTAGAGCTTAAATAACAAAAATCTGTTATCACTTCTAAAAATGGATTTCTTCATGGTTTTATATGAAAAACTTTAAATGCGTTTTTCTTGAAAACTAGAAGAGCTAGAGCTTAAATAACAAAAATCTGTTATCACTTCTAAAAATGGATTTCTTCATGGTTTTATATGAAAAACTTTAAATGCGTTTTTCTTGAAAACTAGAAGGGCTAGAGCTTAAATAACAAAAATCTGTTATCACTTCTAAAAATGGATTTCTTCATGGTTTTATATGAAAAACTTTAAATGCGTTTTTCTTGAAAACTAGAAGGGCTAGAGCTTAAATAACAAAAATCTGTTATCACTTCTAAAAATGGATTTCTTCATGGTTTTATATGAAAAACTTTAAATGCGTTTTTCTTGAAAACTAGAAGGGCTAGAGCTTAAATAACAAAAATCTGTTATCACTTCTAAAAATGGATTTCTTCATGGTTTTATATGAAAAACTTTAAATGCGTTTTTCTTGAAAACTAGAAGGGCTAGAGCTTAAATAACAAAAATCTGTTATCACTTCTAAAATTGGAAATTTTCATGTTTTTGTATGAAAAACTTTAAATGCGTTTTTCTTGAAAACTAGAAGAGCTAGAGCTTAAATAACAAAAATCTGTTATCACTTCTAAAAATGGATTTCTTCATGGTTTTATATGAAAAACTTTAAATGCGTTTTTCTTGAAAACTAGAAGAGCTAGAGCTTAAATAACAAAAATCTGTTATCACTTCTAAAAATAGATTTCTTCATGGTTTTATATGAAAAACTTTAAATGCGTTTTTCTTGAAAACTAGAAGGGCTAGAGCTTAAATAACAAAAATCTGTTATCACTTCTAAAAATGGATTTCTTCATGGTTTTATATGAAAAACTTTAAATGCGTTTTTCTTGAAAACTAGAAGAGCTAGAGCTTAAATAACAAAAATCTGTTATCACTTCTAAAAATGGATTTCTTCATGGTTTTATATGAAAAACTTTAAATGCGTTTTTCTTGAAAACTAGAAGGGCTAGAGCTTAAATAACAAAAATCTGTTATCACTTCTAAAAATGGATTTCTTCATGGTTTTATATGAAAAACTTTAAATGCGTTTTTCTTGAAAACTAGAAGGGCTAGAGCTTAAATAACAAAAATCTGTTATCACTTCTAAAAATGGATTTCTTCATGGTTTTATATGAAAAACTTTAAATGCGTTTTTCTTGAAAACTAGAAGAGCTAGAGCTTAAATAACAAAAATCTGTTATCACTTCTAAAAATGGATTTCTTCATGGTTTTATATGAAAAACTTTAAATGCGTTTTTCTTGAAAACTAGAAGGGCTAGAGCTTAAATAACAAAAATCTGTTATCACTTCTAAAAATGGATTTCTTCATGGTTTTATATGAAAAACTTTAAATGCGTTTTTCTTGAAAACTAGAAGAGCTAGAGCTTAAATAACAAAAATCTGTTATCACTTCTAAAAATGGATTTCTTCATGGTTTTATATGAAAAACTTTAAATGCGTTTTTCTTGAAAACTAGAAGGGCTAGAGCTTAAATAACAAAAATCTGTTATCACTTCTAAAATTGGAAATTTTCATGTTTTTGTATGAAAAACTTTAAATGCGTTTTTCTTGAAAACTAGAAGAGCTAGAGCTTAAATAACAAAAATCTGTTATCACTTCTAAAAATGGATTTCTTCATGGTTTTATATGAAAAACTTTAAATGCGTTTTTCTTGAAAACTAGAAGGGCTAGAGCTTAAATAACAAAAATCTGTTATCACTTCTAAAATTGGAAATTTTCATGTTTTTGTATGAAAAACTTTAAATGCGTTTTTCTTGAAAACTAGAAGGGCTAGAGCTTAAATAACAAAAATCTGTTATCACTTCTAGAGCTAGAGCTTAAATAACAAAAATCTGTTATCACTTCTAAAAATGGATTTCTTCATGGTTTTATATGAAAAACTTTAAATGCGTTTTTCTTGAAAACTAGAAGAGCTAGAGCTTAAATAACAAAAATCTGTTATCACTTCTAAAAATGGATTTCTTCATGTTTTTGTATGAAAAACTTTAAATGCGTTTTTCTTGAAAACTAGAAGGGCTAGAGCTTAAATAACAAAAATCTGTTATCACTTCTAGAGCTAGAGCTTAAATAACAAAAATCTGTTATCACTTCTAAAAATGGATTTCTTCATGGTTTTATATGAAAAACTTTAAATGCGTTTTTCTTGAAAACTAGAAGGGCTAGAGCTTAAATAACAAAAATCTGTTATCACTTCTAAAAATGGATTTCTTCATGTTTTTGTATGAAAAACTTTAAATGCGTTTTTCTTGAAAACTAGAAGAGCTAGAGCTTAAATAACAAAAATCTGTTATCACTTCTAAAAATGGATTTCTTCATGGTTTTATATGAAAAACTTTAAATGCGTTTTTCTTGAAAACTAGAAGAGCTAGAGCTTAAATAACAAAAATCTGTTATCACTTCTAAAAATGGATTTCTTCATGGTTTTATATGAAAAACTTTAAATGCGTTTTTCTTGAAAACTAGAAGGGCTAGAGCTTAAA
The DNA here is from genome assembly GCA_943735925.1 of Pollenia amentaria. NCBI lineage: Eukaryota > Metazoa > Arthropoda > Insecta > Diptera > Polleniidae > Pollenia > Pollenia amentaria. The sequence goes on along the minus strand of OX031007.1, from coordinate 174,696,306 downwards.
TAACAAAAATCTGTTATCACTTCTAAAATTGGAAATTTTCATGTTTTTGTATGAAAAACTTTAAATGCGTTTTTCTTGAAAACTAGAAGGGCTAGAGCTTAAATAACAAAAATCTGTTATCACTTCTAGAGCTAGAGCTTAAATAACAAAAATCTGTTATCACTTCTAAAAATGGATTTCTTCATGGTTTTATATGAAAAACTTTAAATGCGTTTTTCTTGAAAACTAGAAGAGCTAGAGCTTAAATAACAAAAATCTGTTATCACTTCTAAAAATGGATTTCTTCATGGTTTTATATGAAAAACTTTAAATGCGTTTTTCTTGAAAACTAGAAGGGCTAGAGCTTAAATAACAAAAATCTGTTATCACTTCTAAAAATGGATTTCTTCATGGTTTTATATGAAAAACTTTAAATGCGTTTTTCTTGAAAACTAGAAGGGCTAGAGCTTAAATAACAAAAATCTGTTATCACTTCTAAAAATGGATTTCTTCATGGTTTTATATGAAAAACTTTAAATGCGTTTTTCTTGAAAACTAGAAGGGCTAGAGCTTAAATAACAAAAATCTGTTATCACTTCTAAAATTGGAAATTTTCATGTTTTTGTATGAAAAACTTTAAATGCGTTTTTCTTGAAAACTAGAAGGGCTAGAGCTTAAATAACAAAAATCTGTTATCACTTCTAAAAATAGATTTCTTCATGGTTTTATATGAAAAACTTTAAATGCGTTTTTCTTGAAAACTAGAAGGGCTAGAGCTTAAATAACAAAAATCTGTTATCACTTCTAAAAATAGATTTCTTCATGGTTTTATATGAAAAACTTTAAATGCGTTTTTCTTGAAAACTAGAAGAGCTAGAGCTTAAATAACAAAAATCTGTTATCACTTCTAAAAATAGATTTCTTCATGGTTTTATATGAAAAACTTTAAATGCGTTTTTCTTGAAAACTAGAAGGGCTAGAGCTTAAATAACAAAAATCTGTTATCACTTCTAAAAATGGATTTCTTCATGGTTTTATATGAAAAACTTTAAATGCGTTTTTCTTGAAAACTAGAAGGGCTAGAGCTTAAATAACAAAAATCTGTTATCACTTCTAAAAATGGATTTCTTCATGGTTTTATATGAAAAACTTTAAATGCGTTTTTCTTGAAAACTAGAAGGGCTAGAGCTTAAATAACAAAAATCTGTTATCACTTCTAAAATTGGAAATTTTCATGTTTTTGTATGAAAAACTTTAAATGCGTTTTTCTTGAAAACTAGAAGGGCTAGAGCTTAAATAACAAAAATCTGTTATCACTTCTAGAGCTAGAGCTTAAATAACAAAAATCTGTTATCACTTCTAAAAATGGATTTCTTCATGGTTTTATATGAAAAACTTTAAATGCGTTTTTCTTGAAAACTAGAAGAGCTAGAGCTTAAATAACAAAAATCTGTTATCACTTCTAAAAATAGATTTCTTCATGGTTTTATATGAAAAACTTTAAATGCGTTTTTCTTGAAAACTAGAAGGGCTAGAGCTTAAATAACAAAAATCTGTTATCACTTCTAAAAATGGATTTCTTCATGGTTTTATATGAAAAACTTTAAATGCGTTTTTCTTGAAAACTAGAAGGGCTAGAGCTTAAATAACAAAAATCTGTTATCACTTCTAAAAATGGATTTCTTCATGGTTTTATATGAAAAACTTTAAATGCGTTTTTCTTGAAAACTAGAAGGGCTAGAGCTTAAATAACAAAAATCTGTTATCACTTCTAAAAATGGATTTCTTCATGGTTTTATATGAAAAACTTTAAATGCGTTTTTCTTGAAAACTAGAAGAGCTAGAGCTTAAATAACAAAAATCTGTTATCACTTCTAAAAATGGATTTCTTCATGGTTTTATATGAAAAACTTTAAATGCGTTTTTCTTGAAAACTAGAAGGGCTAGAGCTTAAATAACAAAAATCTGTTATCACTTCTAAAAATGGATTTCTTCATGGTTTTATATGAAAAACTTTAAATGCGTTTTTCTTGAAAACTAGAAGAGCTAGAGCTTAAATAACAAAAATCTGTTATCACTTCTAAAAATGGATTTCTTCATGGTTTTATATGAAAAACTTTAAATGCGTTTTTCTTGAAAACTAGAAGGGCTAGAGCTTAAATAACAAAAATCTGTTATCACTTCTAAAATTGGAAATTTTCATGTTTTTGTATGAAAAACTTTAAATGCGTTTTTCTTGAAAACTAGAAGAGCTAGAGCTTAAATAACAAAAATCTGTTATCACTTCTAAAAATGGATTTCTTCATGGTTTTATATGAAAAACTTTAAATGCGTTTTTCTTGAAAACTAGAAGAGCTAGAGCTTAAATAACAAAAATCTGTTATCACTTCTAAAAATGGATTTCTTCATGGTTTTATATGAAAAACTTTAAATGCGTTTTTCTTGAAAACTAGAAGGGCTAGAGCTTAAATAAGAAAAATCTGTTATCACTTCTAAAATTGGAAATTTTCATGTTTTTGTATGAAAAACTTTAAATGCGTTTTTCTTGAAAACTAGAAGGGCTAGAGCTTAAATAACAAAAATCTGTTATCACTTCTAGAGCTAGAGCTTAAATAACAAAAATCTGTTATCACTTCTAAAAATGGATTTCTTCATGGTTTTATATGAAAAACTTTAAATGCGTTTTTCTTGAAAACTAGAAGAGCTAGAGCTTAAATAACAAAAATCTGTTATCACTTCTAAAAATGGATTTCTTCATGGTTTTATATGAAAAACTTTAAATGCGTTTTTCTTGAAAACTAGAAGGGCTAGAGCTTAAATAACAAAAATCTGTTATCACTTCTAAAATTGGAAATTTTCATGTTTTTGTATGAAAAACTTTAAATGCGTTTTTCTTGAAAACTAGAAGAGCTAGAGCTTTAATAACAAAAATCTGTTATCACTTCTAAAAATGGATTTCTTCATGGTTTTATATGAAAAACTTTAAATGCGTTTTTCTTGAAAACTAGAAGGGCTAGAGCTTAAATAACAAAAATCTGTTATCACTTCTAAAAATGGATTTCTTCATGGTTTTATATGAAAAACTTTAAATGCGTTTTTCTTGAAAACTAGAAGGGCTAGAGCTTAAATAACAAAAATCTGTTATCACTTCTAAAATTGGAAATTTTCATGTTTTTGTATGAAAAACTTTAAATGCGTTTTTCTTGAAAACTAGAAGGGCTAGAGCTTAAATAACAAAAATCTGTTATCACTTCTAGAGCTAGAGCTTAAATAACAAAAATCTGTTATCACTTCTAAAAATGGATTTCTTCATGGTTTTATATGAAAAACTTTAAATGCGTTTTTCTTGAAAACTAGAAGGGCTAGAGCTTAAATAACAAAAATCTGTTATCACTTCTAAAAATGGATTTCTTCATGGTTTTATATGAAAAACTTTAAATGCGTTTTTCTTGAAAACTAGAAGGGCTAGAGCTTAAATAACAAAAATCTGTTATCACTTCTAAAATTGGAAATTTTCATGTTTTTGTATGAAAAACTTTAAATGCGTTTTTCTTGAAAACTAGAAGGGCTAGAGCTTAAATAACAAAAATCTGTTATCACTTCTAGAGCTAGAGCTTAAATAACAAAAATCTGTTATCACTTCTAAAAATGGATTTCTTCATGGTTTTATATGAAAAACTTTAAATGCGTTTTTCTTGAAAACTAGAAGAGCTAGAGCTTAAATAACAAAAATCTGTTATCACTTCTAAAAATGGATTTCTTCATGGTTTTATATGAAAAACTTTAAATGCGTTTTTCTTGAAAACTAGAAGGGCTAGAGCTTAAATAACAAAAATCTGTTATCACTTCTAAAAATGGATTTCTTCATGGTTTTATATGAAAAACTTTAAATGCGTTTTTCTTGAAAACTAGAAGAGCTAGAGCTTAAATAACAAAAATCTGTTATCACTTCTAAAAATGGATTTCTTCATGGTTTTATATGAAAAACTTTAAATGCGTTTTTCTTGAAAACTAGAAGAGCTAGAGCTTAAATAACAAAAATCTGTTATCACTTCTAAAAATGGATTTCTTCATGGTTTTATATGAAAAACTTTAAATGCGTTTTTCTTGAAAACTAGAAGGGCTAGAGCTTAAATAACAAAAATCTGTTATCACTTCTAAAATTGGAAATTTTCATGTTTTTGTATGAAAAACTTTAAATGCGTTTTTCTTGAAAACTAGAAGAGCTAGAGCTTAAATAACAAAAATCTGTTATCACTTCTAAAAATGGATTTCTTCATGGTTTTATATGAAAAACTTTAAATGCGTTTTTCTTGAAAACTAGAAGAGCTAGAGCTTAAATAACAAAAATCTGTTATCACTTCTAAAAATGGATTTCTTCATGGTTTTATATGAAAAACTTTAAATGCGTTTTTCTTGAAAACTAGAAGGGCTAGAGCTTAAATAAGAAAAATCTGTTATCACTTCTAAAATTGGAAATTTTCATGTTTTTGTATGAAAAACTTTAAATGCGTTTTTCTTGAAAACTAGAAGGGCTAGAGCTTAAATAACAAAAATCTGTTATCACTTCTAGAGCTAGAGCTTAAATAACAAAAATCTGTTATCACTTCTAAAAATGGATTTCTTCATGGTTTTATATGAAAAACTTTAAATGCGTTTTTCTTGAAAACTAGAAGAGCTAGAGCTTAAATAACAAAAATCTGTTATCACTTCTAAAAATGGATTTCTTCATGGTTTTATATGAAAAACTTTAAATGCGTTTTTCTTGAAAACTAGAAGGGCTAGAGCTTAAATAACAAAAATCTGTTATCACTTCTAAAATTGGAAATTTTCATGTTTTTGTATGAAAAACTTTAAATGCGTTTTTCTTGAAAACTAGAAGAGCTAGAGCTTTAATAACAAAAATCTGTTATCACTTCTAAAAATGGATTTCTTCATGGTTTTATATGAAAAACTTTAAATGCGTTTTTCTTGAAAACTAGAAGGGCTAGAGCTTAAATAACAAAAATCTGTTATCACTTCTAAAAATGGATTTCTTCATGGTTTTATATGAAAAACTTTAAATGCGTTTTTCTTGAAAACTAGAAGGGCTAGAGCTTAAATAACAAAAATCTGTTATCACTTCTAAAATTGGAAATTTTCATGTTTTTGTATGAAAAACTTTAAATGCGTTTTTCTTGAAAACTAGAAGGGCTAGAGCTTAAATAACAAAAATCTGTTATCACTTCTAGAGCTAGAGCTTAAATAACAAAAATCTGTTATCACTTCTAAAAATGGATTTCTTCATGGTTTTATATGAAAAACTTTAAATGCGTTTTTCTTGAAAACTAGAAGGGCTAGAGCTTAAATAACAAAAATCTGTTATCACTTCTAAAAATGGATTTCTTCATGGTTTTATATGAAAAACTTTAAATGCGTTTTTCTTGAAAACTAGAAGGGCTAGAGCTTAAATAACAAAAATCTGTTATCACTTCTAAAATTGGAAATTTTCATGTTTTTGTATGAAAAACTTTAAATGCGTTTTTCTTGAAAACTAGAAGGGCTAGAGCTTAAATAACAAAAATCTGTTATCACTTCTAGAGCTAGAGCTTAAATAACAAAAATCTGTTATCACTTCTAAAAATGGATTTCTTCATGGTTTTATATGAAAAACTTTAAATGCGTTTTTCTTGAAAACTAGAAGAGCTAGAGCTTAAATAACAAAAATCTGTTATCACTTCTAAAAATGGATTTCTTCATGGTTTTATATGAAAAACTTTAAATGCGTTTTTCTTGAAAACTAGAAGGGCTAGAGCTTAAATAACAAAAATCTGTTATCACTTCTAAAAATGGATTTCTTCATGGTTTTATATGAAAAACTTTAAATGCGTTTTTCTTGAAAACTAGAAGGGCTAGAGCTTAAATAACAAAAATCTGTTATCACTTCTAAAATTGGAAATTTTCATGTTTTTGTATGAAAAACTTTAAATGCGTTTTTCTTGAAAACTAGAAGGGCTAGAGCTTAAATAACAAAAATCTGTTATCACTTCTAGAGCTAGAGCTTAAATAACAAAAATCTGTTATCACTTCTAAAAATGGATTTCTTCATGGTTTTATATGAAAAACTTTAAATGCGTTTTTCTTGAAAACTAGAAGAGCTAGAGCTTAAATAGCAAAAATCTGTTATCACTTCTAAAAATGGATTTCTTCATGGTTTTATATCAAAAACTTTAAATGCGTTTTTCTTGAAAACTAGAAGAGCTAGAGCTTAAATAACAAAAATCTGTTATCACTTCTAAAAATGGATTTCTTCATGGTTTTATATCAAAAACTTTAAATGCATTTTTCTTGAAAACTAGAAGAGCTAGAGCTTAAATAGCAAAAATCTGTTATCACTTCTAAAAATGGATTTCTTCATGGTTTTATATCAAAAACTTTAAATGCGTTTTTCTTGAAAACTAGAAGAGCTAGAGCTTAAATAACAAAAATCTGTTATCACTTCTAAAAATGGATTTCTTCATGGTTTTATATGAAAAACTTTAAATGCGTTTTTCTTGAAAACTAGAAGGGCTAGAGCTTAAATAACAAAAATCTGTTATCACTTCTAAAAATGGATTTCTTCATGGTTTTATATGAAAAACTTTAAATGCGTTTTTCTTGAAAACTAGAAGAGCTAGAGCTTAAATAACAAAAATCTGTTATCATTTCTAAAAATGGATTTCTTCATGGTTTTATATGAAAAACTTTAAATGCGTTTTTCTTGAAAACTAGAAGAGCTAGAGCTTAAATAACAAAAATCTGTTATCACTTCTAAAAATGGATTTCTTCATGGTTTTATATGAAAAACTTTAAATGCGTTTTTCTTGAAAACTAGAAGAGCTAGAGCTTAAATAACAAAAATCTGTTATCACTTCTAAAAATGGATTTCTTCATGGTTTTATATGAAAAACTTTAAATGCGTTTTTCTTGAAAACTAGAAGAGCTAGAGCTTAAATAACAAAAATCTGTTATCACTTCTAAAAATGGATTTCTTCATGGTTTTATATGAAAAACTTTAAATGCGTTTTTCTTGAAAACTAGAAGGGCTAGAGCTTAAATAACAAAAATCTGTTATCACTTCTAAAAATGGATTTCTTCATGGTTTTATATGAAAAACTTTAAATGCGTTTTTCTTGAAAACTAGAAGAGCTAGAGCTTAAATAACAAAAATCTGTTATCACTTCTAAAAATGGATTTCTTCATGGTTTTATATGAAAAACTTTAAATGCGTTTTTCTTGAAAACTAGAAGAGCTAGAGCTTAAATAACAAAAATCTGTTATCATTTCTAAAAATGGATTTCTTCATGGTTTTATATGAAAAACTTTAAATGCGTTTTTCTTGAAAACTAGAAGAGCTAGAGCTTAAATAACAAAAATCTGTTATCACTTCTAAAAATGGATTTCTTCATGGTTTTATATGAAAAACTTTAAATGCGTTTTTCTTGAAAACTAGAAGAGCTAGAGCTTAAATAACAAAAATCTGTTATCACTTCTAAAAATGGATTTCTTCATGGTTTTATATGAAAAACTTTAAATGCGTTTTTCTTGAAAACTAGAAGAGCTAGAGCTTAAATAACAAAAATCTGTTATCACTTCTAAAAATGGATTTCTTCATGGTTTTATATGAAAAACTTTAAATGCGTTTTTCTTGAAAACTAGAAGAGCTAGAGCTTAAATAACAAAAATCTGTTATCACTTCTAAAAATGGATTTCTTCATGGTTTTATATGAAAAACTTTAAATGCGTTTATCTTGAAAACTAGAAGAGCTAGAGCTTAAATAACAAAAATCTGTTATCACTTCTAAAAATGGATTTCTTCATGGTTTTATATGAAAAACTTTAAATGCGTTTTTCTTGAAAACTAGAAGAGCTAGAGCTTAAATAACAAAAATCTGTTATCACTTCTAAAAATGGATTTCTTCATGGTTTTATATGAAAAACTTTAAATGCGTTTTTCTTGAAAACTAGAAGAGCTAGAGCTTAAATAACAAAAATCTGTTATCATTTCTAAAAATGGATTTCTTCATGGTTTTATATGAAAAACTTTAAATGCGTTTTTCTTGAAAACTAGAAGAGCTAGAGCTTAAATAACAAAAATCTGTTATCACTTCTAAAAATGGATTTCTTCATGGTTTTATATGAAAAACTTTAAATGCGTTTTTCTTGAAAACTAGAAGAGCTAGAGCTTAAATAACAAAAATCTGTTATCACTTCTAAAAATGGATTTCTTCATGGTTTTATATGAAAAACTTTAAATGCATTTTTCTTGAAAACTAGAAGAGCTAGAGCTTAAATAACAAAAATCTGTTATCACTTCTAAAAATGGATTTCTTCATGGTTTTATATGAAAAACTTTAAATGCGTTTATCTTGAAAACTAGAAGAGCTAGAGCTTAAATAACAAAAATCTGTTATCACTTCTAAAAATGGATTTCTTCATGGTTTTATATGAAAAACTTTAAATGCGTTTTTCTTGAAAACTAGAAGAGCTAGAGCTTAAATAACAAAAATCTGTTATCACTTCTAAAAATGGATTTCTTCATGGTTTTATATGAAAAACTTTAAATGCGTTTTTCTTGAAAACTAGAAGAGCTAGAGCTTAAATAACAAAAATCTGTTATCATTTCTAAAAATGGATTTCTTCATGGTTTTATATGAAAAACTTTAAATGCGTTTTTCTTGAAAACTAGAAGAGCTAGAGCTTAAATAACAAAAATCTGTTATCACTTCTAAAAATGGATTTCTTCATGGTTTTATATGAAAAACTTTAAATGCGTTTTTCTTGAAAACTAGAAGAGCTAGAGCTTAAATAACAAAAATCTGTTATCACTTCTAAAAATGGATTTCTTCATGGTTTTATATGAAAAACTTTAAATGCGTTTTTCTTGAAAACTAGAAGAGCTAGAGCTTAAATAACAAAAATCTGTTATCACTTCTAAAATTGGAAATTTTCATGTTTTTGTATGAAAAACTTTAAATGCGTTTTTCTTGAAAACTAGAAGGGCTAGAGCTTAAATAACAAAAATCTGTTATCACTTCTAAAAATGGATTTCTTCATGGTTTTATATGAAAAACTTTAAATGCGTTTTTCTTGAAAACTAGAAGAGCTAGAGCTTAAATAACAAAAATCTGTTATCACTTCTAAAAATGGATTTCTTCATAGTTTTATATGAAAAACTTTAAATGCGTTTTTCTTGAAAACTAGAAGAGCTAGAGCTTAAATAACAAAAATCTGTTATCACTTCTAAAAATGGATTTCTTCATGGTTTTATATGAAAAACTTTAAATGCGTTTTTCTTGAAAACTAGAAGAGCTAGAGCTTAAATAACAAAAATCTGTTATCACTTCTAAATATGGATTTCTTTATGTTTTTATATGAAAATCTTTAAATGCGTTTTTCTCGAAAACTAGAGGAGTCAGAGCTTAAATAACAAAAATCTGTTATCACTTCTAAAATTGGAAATATTCATGTTTTAGTATGAAAAACTTTAAATGCGTTTTTCTCGAAAACTAGAGGAGTCAGGGCTTAAATAACAAAAATCAGTAATCACTTCTAAAAATTAATTTTTATTAATTTAAATCCGTTTTTCTTGAAAACTATAAGAGACAATTGACTTCCTTATGATTTTTGCATGAAAAACTTTAAATGTGTTTTTCTTGACAACTTTAACTATACTGTAATTAAACTTATTAAAAAATTATTAGTATTTTGTTGAACTGTTTTATGGTTCTTAGTCCAAATTTTCATGTTTTCATTAGGCTAAAGTTCATTAAATTTAATTTTCATTAAATTATTTTTATGAAGGAAGGAATTTGCTACATGAAACTAATTAAAATTAATAGATAATTTTTTATTATTGACTGCCGTGGGGTTCGACCCCATGTTCACGGACAGGTCTATCTGACGCGTTTCGATAGCAACCACAGTAATTCTTAACAGGTCTTTGCCATTTTATCCTCACCGACATTGAAGGCGGCTGGCAGGCAATAGCCAAACATCAATCTTTAAACCAAATTGCTAGATAAAAATAATTTAGTGAAAATTAAATTTAATGAACTGTAGCTTTATTAAAGATATCAAAATTTGGATTTATTAAAAAATTATATATATTTTTGATTATAGAACCGATCTTTATAATTTTCACAGCACTTTTTTATTTTTACTTCAGCAATAATATTCATAACGTTCTCTATCATTTAAAAATCCTCATGCTCATACAATATCTTTGAAGTTGGCCCAAATAGCGAAACGTCAACGATTTGCAATTGTAAAATCCGATTTTGACAGCGCGCTAAGTAGCGAAGTTGGCTGCTATTTAACTTAGGTATTTTTTGGGGAAACCTATATATTTTGTCTCCATTTTTATTGCTATTTTGTGGGTTTTATTAAACAAGATAAATAAACATTACTAGTCATGACAAAGCTGTTACACAATTATTTAAGTTTGTTAATGAACCGTTAAAGCAAAGCGCTATATAATCTTTCGCCTTACATGCGTTTGCTAACCACAGAGTATAAAGCATAAAACATAATAATAATAATAATACATTCAAAAAAAACTATGCTTGCTATTTTTCTTCATCAAGTGTGTTTAAGAAAATTATGTACTTGATGATACGTCATTTTGAATATTGTTTAATTTTTAAGATAGAAGTTTAAGATATTGTAAACATAATAATAATAATAATACATTTAAAAAAAACTATGCTTGCTATTTTTCTTCATCAAGTGTGTTTAAGAAAATTATGTACTTGATGATACGTCATTTTGAATTTTGTTTAATTTTTAAGATAGAAGTGTAAGATATTTTAAACATGTATAATCTGATATAGTGAATCGTAACCAATAAAAATGTCCATATCGAATTTTTTGATGATAAGTGGTTTTGCATTTTAGGTGACGCTATGTTGCTTCGGGATTAGGTGTTTTGAAAAACTTTAAAAATTGTCGCGAATTTTATGCTTATAATTGATTTTAGTTTATGTACATAGGTATCTTCATAGTTAACATCGGTATCTGTGATTAGTTGGCTGCTAAGTTCATCCCAAGAACTACATATTTAAACATTTTATTTTTTATTTTTTTCATTTTTGTAATGTTAACTTTTATTTAGAATTTTGACACTTTTTTATGATAACGTTAATTTCTTTTCGATTTCTTTTGGTTTAACTTTTGTTTTTTCAATAGTTATCTTAAATATAGAAGTTGAACTGTTTTTTTTTTCTTATTTTTTTGTTTACTGTTTGGTTTTGCAATCACTGCACTTAAATTGTTTCGATTTATTTATTTTACTTCTTCGTTACTTTTTATACCCAATTTTTTTTATTGCGTTGTCATTTACATACATGTGTATGTAAATGATAGAATGAGTGTATACATGCTGATCTCTTCTCCAGTGGTAAATGACGAAAGTTACACTGATAGAAAAGGCGTCATTACGCTGATGTTTTTTGACATCAGTACTATGACAAGTGTCGTTCTTTTTGACCCCATGACAATTTTCATCATTGTGGTGTCAGCCTTTACAGCACTTGGCAAAATTGTCATCAGGGCTAAGAATTAAAATTAGGTCATCAATGGGATGCCACATCGACATCACAGATATGACGAATCGGAGTCAGTTTGATAAAACATGTCATAAGTGCGATGGCTCAGTAACATCGTAGAAAGGATTCATGACAGCTTGTCATTAGTTTGAGTCATAAGAATTGACTGAAGTCAAAGTGAGAGGTAAATAATAATTACCTACATGTCATATACATGTTTGTTTTATTCCGCTCTTTGTGTAGAGAAGAACTCTCAATTACACGATAACAGCAGCGTGCCCGATATGGGTCTCGTTGTCATTATACTTTGAAAATTTGATGTATTTAACTAAACAACTAAAACAAGTGGAGTATGGGAATTTTAGGTTCACATTTTATTTTTAAACATTAACATAATGTTAATAAAACACCAAATGTAGCATCGAATTGATGTCACTGATGACGCATAAAATATGACAACATTTTATGATGACGTTCGCCATTGGATTGATAACACTTTTTGCCTCATTGATGCCACTTGTAATAATATTTATGTCACATTTCTGATGTTAGGGCATCATCAATATTAAGATTCATTTTTCTATGAGTGAAGAGCTGGGAGAATGTCTTACTTTCTGACAATGGTTTCCTGATTTACAGGTTCTGCATCATAAAATTTATAAGCGGTCTCAACTTTTGTGATCCAAAACTAGAAAGGAATTTAAATTTTAAAAATACTATCAAATATATTTCCAATATAGTTACCTATGTATCAGAAAGCCAGTTTTCTATGTATGACGATGATTTGTAATTAAAACGTTTCTTGAATTACTCCCAAGGTCCAGGGCCCTGTTTCTCAAAACAACAAATTACAAATCTACAACACAGAAAAAATTATAAAATTTCGCCAATCACCAAATTTATTCCAAATTCATAATACCAAGCAAACAAGTTGTTGATTTTGCACCTATTTCCAAAATGATAATATTGATTACTTAAAATTTCAATATTTTGAAAAAATTTTCAATACATGATATTTTTAATTTTAATCAAAAAACTTTGCCATTTCAAACAATGTGTTTATTTATTTAATATATATTGACAATTCCCAAGAACAATTCTATATGTTTTAATTATTTTATTTTAAACGAAAAAAGTCAATTAAGATTTGTTGTTATTTAATTAAAATTTTAATTGAAAATATATTTCAAAACAACTAAAATGTTAATTAATTCAAAATTAAATTTTTAATATTCTTTCAACTAAAAAAGTAATTGATTCAATTATCACATTAATTAAATTTAAATACTTTTTAAACCATTTTTATAATTGATAAAACACTTTTTTCTGTGAAGTAAAATTTGAAACAAAAACAATAATTGTAAAATTGTTGCTTTTTTACCGTCTTTTACTTATAGTTTGGAGAAACAGGGCCCAGTCTGCCGTTACTTAAAATTGCATTTCTTATTAAGAGAATGTTCAGCAGAACTTACTCTCTCTTAATCCATTATAAGGATTATTATGAAGTCACCAAAATAAGGGTGTGGAATTACAAATTGTAGACCCGTAGGTCAATCATATGCAACTCACCAAAGAAGTTTCCTGGATTCGAATTATGTAAGCCTAATAACAATAATGTATAGCCATAATCCAAAATTTACCTCAAAAATATATTTGCATCTAGGTAATTATATTCAGACCTCTTTTAATAATTGAAATTTTCTCTACCACGTTTTTTTTACCAAAAAGGGAGTAAGCATTCAGTCAATCAAAGCAGGTAAGCTTTGACATTTTGATCTAATAGAATTATTTATGAAATGACGTTCAATTGTCATATATCATATGTCATATATTTTGATTGATTTTTGTTCGTTTTATTAAATTAATGCTCACAAATTTTGGATCCATGCGATTAAATAAAGCGACTTTAATAAAGAAATTCAAGCGCCAAGTACACCTTGTTGCTATTGATTTTGTAAAGTTGTTTGCTTCTTCTGTAAAAAATAAAAAGTGTAGTTATGCCTTTTACATTTTAGGTGTCGATATGTTTGATAGACTTACAAGAAGACCGAAAAAAATATTAACTGAAGAAAAAAAATCATATCAAAGACAGTTATTTTGTAAATCTAAAATAAACCCACCCGTGAAGAGTTATAATTCGTCAAATTTCAAGCACATGCTTTATCGAAAAATCATAATACCAAATTTCCAAACCTAGTTCGTTTAAGAAAAGTAAAAAAACTACTTACTGGCTTAGCTCCAGAAATAAATAAAAAATAATGAAAAGCAAAAACATGTAGCATTTCAAATCTGTCCAGTGGTAACGTTTACTATAGATACTCAAAAGTAATTTTGCTAAGTTACTGAAAAATCGTACAAAATAATTGAAGATTAATATAACTCAAATTTAGCTTGCATAAGTCAACTTAGCCATGTTGTTCTTTTTACCACAATAAGTCTTCGTAGAGGTCACACCCATGAGATTTCTACATATAAAAGTATAAACAACACTCTGTATTGGAAATTAATCTTGAAACATAAAAAACATTATTCAATGTGAAATTCGTTAATTTTTCCCAAACTCAGAGAAGACTATTAGTTTTTAAATTTACTTGAACTTCTAGAGTAGTAAAACAAAGTTCTTACTGCCAAATATTTATAACTTTTTAAACCAAGAGATTACCCAAATCTCTAAGTTAGTACTAATTTTAACTTGTATTTTAATTTTAAGAATGGAACTGCTAGTTCGCGATAATAGTAATACTACGTTGTTGGAACCATTTCTTACTGAAAACGGCATTTTGTCAAAAAAGTGAGTTACAACCCTTTTGTTCTAAGAATTTGTCATTAAGTTTCTATTTGAAATTTTAGTTATTAATATTTTTTTTATCTTTTGTAAATTAATAAATTTTTTGTTTGCATTTCCTCCACTAGAAACTTCTTATTGATTAATTATATTAAATCCCTGCTTAACTTTAAAACGCTTCAAAAATTTTCAAATAACTTACCCAAATACGCAAAATTCTATTATAAATTCCAAACACAATCGTAAGTAAAAAAAATTTGTAATAAAATTATAATCGCTGAGATTAACGCAATCATCTGTTTTGAGGGTGTTGATGACAATATAAAACCTTCTAAAACGTGCAAGGTATTTTTAAAATTTTCTTTTTCATCTTAATGTCTATATGGTTTTCAATGTTTTTCATCAAAGAAATTAAACAAACAAAAAATATAAATATCCAAATGATGATAATTATCATAATAACTCAAAAGAGATTTACCACAGACCCACTGAGACAGACAAAAGAAAATGTAAATCTTAAGAAACAGTTAACACATAGTGGTAGTTGACAAGAGAGAACACAAAAAAAAACACACTAAAGCTAATGACTACTGTTAACAAAAACCTCTCAAGTCGCTGCACAATCCTTGCACACTTATACACACATATAGACACAAACAGTTCTATGAACAAAGTGTGAACTCTTAAAACTGCCCTTAAACGCCCAGGACATTTAAAATTCTAGTCATAAGCTTTGACAGGGATCAGGTGAATTTCTCCAAGTAAAAGGAAAACATTAAATAAGCTTAACACACAGTTAAGGCAAAATAAAAAAAAAATATATAAAATAAATTATAAGGAAATTCCATGAAGAAACGAAAGAAGTATTTTTTTTTATTTTTCCTGCTTATAAATGATGAAAAATGTGACAACAGCTAAAGGTTATACAAAATCAAAATTTTGTACATATATATGGGCATTTCCATTGTGACGTGACGTGACATTTGTGCGACAAAATGTAGAAAACTAAAATGAAGAAGTCAAATTTGTAAACAGGTTTCTTCATATACGCAAATTGTTGTAAAAAAATTTACAACAATTGACTCTAAAGATTTAAAGATATAAGCAAAAATATGCGCTGTCGTGAGGTTACAAAAAACAAAAGTGCGTTTTAAATTGCATTACAAACTTGCATAACTCTGGACAAGACTCATTTAGCAAGAAAAAAAAAACGCTTTTAGCATATAGCAATTTCTACAGCATTTTCCCAAAATTATTTAGCACTTTTTTAGCATTTTTATTTGTTTCCATTAATTTATAGTTTTTTAATAGATGTGCAAGTATGTACATAAATATTAATACTGTTTTTCAGATATAACATTATATTCAAGGCGAAATCATTTATACGGTGGTATCGATACTACAACAAGTAACAACACCAAAAACGCAACAATGTATTTATTTGCAGTTTTCGTTTATTTTTTTTGTTGAAGTTTCGAAAGGATAAGAATATCAACTTAAAACGCCAACAAATGTAGTTTTTTCTATTTAATTGTGTTTATTAAGTTTTAAGCAGTCTAGCATAAAATCGAACAGAAAAAAAAATTAAAAAATACAAATAATAGGTTATGGACCATTTTGGTCAATGCAATTTATTTAATTTTTTACATGAGTAAAAGGAAGTAAAAATAGTTATGGCTCATGTTTATTTTCGTAGCAAGATGAACAACCCTAGGGGAAAAGGAACTAACACTAAACTTGTCACGTGACAAGTCACTTTAACATGGCGATGTCCTACGTGGTTGGCACCTTTTTGACACTTTGTAACATGTAACTGAAATAACCTTAATGAACATCCAATTTCGGTTAAAATAATGCCTGTCGCAGATATTGAACCATGTCACTATGATAGATCCGCTTTATTTAAAGTAATAGAACTAGAGACAATTAGCCACTACCCGCACAAAATCAGACACATGAATAGTTTTGTGCCAATTACCTTTCCTCTGGACCAACTACACTCTAAACACATTATCACCAGTTAAGTGATAGGTCTTGTTTTTACCTATGACAATTCGTTCCTTTTAATTATAAAATGTTGTTCACTGGTCACTGGATAAGTGCTTAAAGAGCAATTGACACAAATTTCCCGCAGGGAAATTGTTTTCCCATTCAATTTGCATATAATTTTCCAATCTATTGCATAAAGTGCATTTGTCATCATATTTGGATTTAAAGCAATTGAAACTTTCCCGTTTCCAAGGAGCTAATATTGTTATTTCACTGCTTCTAGATGATACAAACTCTGATGACGAAGCTTGTTATTGAGTCAATAGCTCTGCTGCAAATTTATTTTAAGGTTTGACTGTTTTGATTTAAATCATTTGCAGCCCACCAAGAATCAATTGCTCTATATAAAATTAATGCATTTAATGTGGATATATCCACTATATTTGAAAAGATAATACTTGGCTATCGATTTGTTTTTATTTTATTGCTATAACTAATAGTTTGATCAACTCATCAAAAGTGACATTTTCATGAGAGTTATAAAATACAAGAAGAAGACCTTTCCACTTGTCCCATAATTCACGAATGAGAGCAAACTTGTCACTACTACTTGTTGTATTCTACGTCATCAAAACGGAGAGCACTTGTTATAATGTGAAAAATATTGTATGTACCGATGTGTTAACACATTTAGTTCAACAATATTAATTCTTATTTTTAATGAATATGTTTTTTATTCTCGGGGGGTAAATAGCAGAAAAGTAGACAGAACGGCATATTCATACCGCAAAAAGTGTAACTGGTGGAATTGATATAATATTCTCTGCTAAAGCACCAATATGGTAAAGGAATTGCACTTAATTGCATTTTGTTTTCGCAATGTAGAATGCACAATCTTCTTCGCAATATTCCATTTCATATTCACATGTATCAGCAATACCACCTTCACTTTGAATATTTTTATCTAATATGAATATCTAAATGAAAGTGACTGAAATACACTTTCATTAAGAATTTCAGCAATTGCACTCCAGATTTTGTCGATTTTCCATTTTTTTTTTCTTTGAGAAGGTAACTAGATAAAAAGCTAATCACAAAGTGGAGGAAGAATCATTCTCGTTGTACACATATCGGTACAAAAATGGCATTTCCCCGAAAGAAAACAATATAAAGCGAAAAAATATATTCAATGCATAATAAAAGAATTTGGGGAATTACAAAATTATTATTTCGTTCATAAATTATTTCAAAAGTCTGGGAAAATGATTTTTATATCTTCTTACTTATGAAAAATACAACGTGGACCAAAATGGTCCCTAACCTAAGATTCGTAAGTTGTTTTCAACATAACAGCAGGGTTAATTGTTAAACCAAGTTAACTTTTAAATGTGATTTAATATAAATTTTTTAAGACTGCGTTATTTTTTTCTTAACTAAAAATCAATTTTTGCATCAATTTTCATTTATTTTAATTGTTAAAAAATGATGTGATTTTTATGCCCTCTACCACAAGTGCTGAATGAGTTTGTCATTCCGTGTGAAAGTTTTTAATAATGCCTGTCCGTCTGTTGAACACACGCTTCCTTTCGAAAGACTCAACATAAAAGAACAATATTGATGTTTACCTACGCAGCTTGGGAATGCAACCAAGCATAATCGGCTTAGTAGAAAAAGAGTTATGAACCCAAATGTGAAATTACCTCTCCAAAAAAATTTTATTTGCGTTCCAAATATTAACAAAAATTAAAAGTGGTGACAGAATGTAAAATTTTATGAAGATGGGTCCATAGTTTACCATAGGCCCCATGTTAAGCGTCCGTCGTAAAATCTTTTACAAAAGCATTAAATTCTAATAAAATTGTATTACCATATTGAGATTCGGTTTAATTTAAGTTTTGTTTTTAATATTTTTGATGAGCGATCCATAATTTACGATCGGTTCAACATAATATCAGCTCCTGAAAATCACTTTAAAGAGTCTGTTAATATTTCTGAAACAAATCAGGATATTTTATTTAACTTACGCAACTAATAATACTTCTGTGAAGACAGGTTTTATGAAGATTGGCTTATAATCTATATAGCCCATATAATGCCCATTTCTGAACTATGCAATCATTCGCTCAAGGGTATAAAAGATTTGGCATAGCTGAATACAGCACTCTTACTTATCTTATATTTTATTTCCAAAATTAACTGTAAAAGACTATAAAATATTAACGGCCAATTTCACCAATTCAGTTATGATTAAATATCAGTTATAACTGTCGAAAACATATCGTTAACTGGAAGTGAAAGTAATATGTAGTTAGTTTTTGTTTGTAGTTAGTTTTTTTAATGTAATTTTGTTATGTCAAATTTAATCGCTTTTCTGTTTATTTTTAAATAAAATATTTTTAGCACTTTTTTAAGAATTTTTTGAACATTTTTTTTCCGCAAAAATATAGCATTTTTCCTTCATTAAGTTTTGGCAACTCTGATCGTCATAAAAAATGCCAAAGGTTACAATCATTTTAAAAATTTTCAGTAGACATAAAAAACTTAATAAACTTTGGCTAGTATCATTAATACAACATGAAATAATCTGTTATATATAAAGATATATATATATCGAGTGATTAATCATGACGTTTGATTTATAATGTAAAATCAAATACATAAATTTGAATTTTTTATTATCGGTTAAAAGAACAATTTATAGCATTTACTGTTTAAAAATGATATCATGTAAATGTTGACCATGAGTACGTCAAAGGTCCAATATTGGGCGACTCGTTCCAGCATAGCTGCTAGTATCTCGCAATTAACACGAGTAATGTTGGCTTCCAAGGCGTCAATCGCAGCTGGCCTATTCCTGAAGACCTCAGACTTAAAAGATCCCCAGAGAAAATCGTCCAAAAGTTTGGTATCGCACAATTTAGGACCATACGCCTTTGCTGGGCTAAATGTTCTGGTTAACTAATGGGTACTTTAACTCTTTTTGCATAAGGGAGTAATAGTTTATCTTTTATAATACAAGAAAAAAAAACTGTGTGTTAACTTTTAATTTTTTTTTTAAGGGTGTACCTTTTGGTGGAAATTCCCATATATAGTATATTTGTTTATGGATAGCCATATATAATAATAGCGATGATGATGCAGGGTGGTAAAGCTTAAGACGATGAAAATTTCAATGGTTTAAGGAAAAAGCTAAGCCATATATTTAGGGGATGATTTTTTTTCGTTTTTATTACAGCAGACACACTCGAAAAGAATTAAACCGAAAAGAAATATAAATAATGACTTTTTCGGATACTTCGTAAAGTGAACAATGGAATAGAAAATTGTAATATCTATTGAGAGAAAGGAAAATGCAGTTCAAGTTCAGTGGTGGAGTTCAAAGGGGAGAGATATTAATTGGGGCTCCCTCCCTAGTATTTAGCACATCTAATCCTTTTCGCCAAAAAAAAACTTACGAACATATTGTTGTTAGAAAATTTTATATAAAAGAGATTTTTGGTTAATGTGTATATGGCTTCTGGTTCTGTGCAACACTACCTTTAAAAAAAAAAATTTCAAAATAAAAAAATTTTAATAAAATATTGTCGGAAAGACCGCGTAAAGAGTAATCCTCCTTAGCTGACATCTTCCTTAAGCAAACCCACATTTAGACGGACACTGGTCCAAAGGGCATTCTAAAGGAAACTATTAAGTTCTGTCCGGATACTTTTTGATAGCGCCTTTGTTTTCGGGTCATAACAGATTCAACTGCATATATTATCCTACCCAACTTTGGCGTACAAAAACGACTGTAAGGGGTTTATTTCTTTAGAAGCATAGGACTTTTTTTAAACACAACATATTCAATGGAATCACCAAAATTTTGATGTTATTAGCTCACAAATTTCATGGCATTTTATGTTTAAAAAAAATTCTTGCGTATGGCCTCCGCGAATACGCATTATGAACGCCATCATGTCGGTCCAATTTTTGGGCAGTCCCGGTCTTATTTAATCAATAGTGCATCGAGTGTTTGCTTCGAAATGATCAATTGTTGCTGGCCGAATCGATTAATTAGAGTCTTTTCTCAGCCGCATTTCTAAACGAGATGGCTTAGCAGTTTGACATCAGGAGCATATGGGTCCCATTGCACAGAGATATACTGGGAAACATTAGGACGAATGAGCTTGCTTGGCACTACCTTACGGGTTCCACATGATGTGGATGGCGAATGGGTACCTCTGCTCTCTTCATAACTCAGACTTCGGCGATCGGCTATCGCTATTGCTAATGACAGGTGGGCCACGAAAACTGGATGCAGGATTGTGAGGGAATTGTGGATCCAAGTGTAGGACGGGCGCACAATGTAACTACAATCGATGAACAAAAGGGTTGTATCACTTTTGGTATATGTTTTCACGCAACACTATTTTACACTATGATAACTGCCGCTGCTGTGATGGCGGAAATGAGGAGGAGGACGTAAAACACATTCTATGTCACTGTCCTGATCTGGCGAACAGGCGACTATCCTAAATTTAAAACTTCGTAAAAATTTGGCGTTGATTTTACGGTTGGTGTTCTGTTTAGTAGAACTCCCTGGTATCACAATGAATCATTCGTTCTAAGTGAGTCTGGTGAGGACTGACTGACATTTCTACAATACCTAACCTACTAATATCTTATCTTATTACTCATATGTAAATATATAATCCCATTGTTCCTATAAGGAGCATAGGGCTGAAATCAAATCATTCCATCTAGATCTGTTCATCGCGATGAACCCTAACGGCAGCAGCCCTGGGGATCCACACCTCAGAGGGGCTGATTAATTTATTGCCATATCCTTTTATTTTATACAGTTTCCGACTAGAAAACTCGAAGAATTCTTCTAATTACATTTGTTTGTAAAAACATGGAGGTTGTTTATATTGCGAGGGGCTGCATTCCATGTTTCGCAACCGTAGAGTAACGTAGATCGGACATTGTAGTTTAAGAGATTTATTTTGATTCTTATAAAGTTGGCCATAGGCTTGCGTCGCCTTTTTTATACGAATGTCAATATATGTACTCGAGCCACCGGATGCTGTGATAATAGTGACAAGATACAAGAACGAGTCTTTATTAAATTAAACAAAGCGAAAATTAATATCAACGGTTTGTTAAGTTTTAACAAATTTTTGAAAATTTTAAATGAAGAAATTTATTTCTTTGAAATCTCTTCTCAACTGCTCTTAGACTACACTGTTTATATATAGACATAGATTGAAGAAAATATAAAGACCAATATTTATTTCGTAATATTCGACATTAATGGGAAATACCATTTCGTTCCCGTAACTTATATTTGTAGCAAAAACCATATTTTAAAATTTGTTTTTGTTTTAAATGTAAGTTAGGCGAATGTAGTCTCCGGTCGAAATCAAACGACAGGCAGTAAGTGGACAACTTAAATCGTTTTTTTTTATTATAAACCAGTTCACAAATCGAATCTATAGCGACCACGAATATTTCGTTTGTGACTGTCCTCTTCGACAGTTGTAAAACTAATTTGATGAAAAAATTGCAACCATGTTTTTGAAGCCAGTTTTCTGCCGCTCCAAAACATATTTGAGTTTTGAGTTCTGCCTTAGATTTAATGTGCGATATTTACTTATATCGGGAAAATTGGAATTAATTACTTTTTAAGATTTTTTGGTTTCCACAATTCTGCGTTGTTAAAAACTTGCCAAAATGCCTAAAGAGAGAATATACGTTAAAATATGGCTCACAGGAAATGTTTTTTTAACTAATTACTATGGACTAACGGACAATAGGGTTGCCAGAACAAAAACAAAAATTTGTCGCTTTTTCCTTGACATTGCGAAAGTATTTTTATTTAAAAATTTTAAATTATTTTGTGGGTTTTGTTACAAATAACCCCGTTTTTAGTGTTTTCCAACATACCTCCCTGCCAAAGTGTGAAATATTTTTAAGTGGCTTCCATCTAAGTTTATAAATCCATGGATTTCATTATACGTCTTGTTTTAAGTGACATTTAATCCTTGGCGTTAGTTCTGCTCATAAGGTGGTGAATTCGTAAAAAGGTAACAATAACATCATTGTCATCTTAATGTATTCTATGTACTTTTATATAAATAAGTGCAGTAAAAAAATAAAATCAACCAAAATTGTATTGGTTTTTTTTCGACATTTGAAATAAACACCGTTCTATAAAAAGTTATTGTGTTTGTTTTCGTAAAATAATATAATAATTTAGATTGTCTAATATAATGCAAAATGACTTTTAGAGAATCAAGTTTCGCTCCAAAAAAAAAAAAACATGTGCATAATATAAAAAAATAATAGCAATATTAAATTTCATTACACGTACTCCTATTTACAGGCTTTTCTTTTTCTTTAGTATAACGGTGTGAAGTGTTAAGATTCACCTGAATGAAGTATCAAAAAATTTGTCTAAAAATTAAACATTGAGACGGCAAAAGTATTGCTTGTATTTATAAGTTAAGAGGAAAATATAAATTGTTATACCGTAATGTACGCAAAACTCCTTATGGTGTTACGATATATATCAGAAAAGGCATAGCATGTAAAATGCTGTGTAATTCTAACCTTGAAGAAACCACACGCAGAGAAAAACATGTTTAAATATGGTCACCTCCAACAAAACTGTTTTTAAAGAACATTTTCAACATATTGTGTTTAGTTTAATCATAATTATGTAAACGACAACCATATTATGGTTAAATTAGACCTCCATTAAGAAAGCTACAACCATATTATAGTTTCGTCTTAACATATTATGGTTATATAAGAAAATAATTTGTTTTTAAATTAACAGTAGCATTTTCCTTTTTTCCAAGAGCAACATGCTATGGTTGAAAAACAAACATGCTATTATAAGTGTTTAATATATTTTAGTTATTACTAACCATAACATATTCGAAGGCAATCATAATATGGTTGTGGTTACTTGATGGAGGTCTAATATAACCATAATAAAGTTGTCGGTGATAACATTATGATTAAATTAAACATAATATGTTTGAAATTTTCTTTAAAAATAGTTTCGTCGGAGGTGACCATATTTAAACAAGTTTTTTCTCTGGGTGCACAATTGATGATTTCACGAGTGACAATACTTCCAGTGATGATGGCTTCAATGATGATCAAATTGTTAATTTAAACAACAATATAATAACAATGAAAATCGAGTACCTTTTTGTCGACGTTGTGTCAGGTGGAAGGAAGCTACTTGTGGGATATGTATATAGACCTCATCATCGAATTAATACTAGCGATTTCTTAAAAGTGCTGGAAGGTTTGACCGTGAAGTATGAAGACATTATAGTAAGTGAAGATTTTAAATCAAACATTCTTGTTGAAAGTCATTTTACCGATGACATGAAATTCATTGGCTTGAATCCAATCAATACTTTAACCCCGACACATTACACATCCACAACCAATACGCTGTTGGATATATTTTTCGTCAGTAATAAACAAAAAAGTTACGCTTTACGACCAAATTACCACACCATTTTTTTCCAAGCACGATTTGTTATTTTGTGCTTTTGACTTCAGTTTGCATTTCGTATCGGTCCCTTTAACCTTCTACGATTTTAAATCAAATGCTTGATAATAACGAAAAAAACACCGAAACTGTCGCTTGAACCAATGATATCACTGAACAGCCAACGAATCGAAATTGTAAAAAAGCTGAAAATCTTTGCATTAATTTTAAAAACACACTCACATGGCCTGAACAGGTAACTGCTGCTGCTGGGAAAGCAGAAAGGAAGTATGATCATATTTCCCTATTTAAAAATAAACTTAATGGCGTTTCACTGAGTAATCTGTGAAAAACTAAAACCCTTATGATATTACACAAAATAATATGCAAACAAAAGCCAGTGTATCCTTTTGACAGAATATCCTTTACGCGTTCAAGAAGATCAAATGATTTAATTCTTACTGGGTGTCGAAGTCAGATTTCTGAATAAAATTTTTATATCAACTCAATCCGCCTTTGGAACTCGCTACTACCGCCCAATAAATCACTTAGCAAGGCGTTGCATTTTGAGAAAAAATTGTTTACATTTTTTAGCCCAAATTAATACTGTTATCCTTTTTACTATATTTGTTTTTTAACTAATTTAAGTACATTTGTTCATTTCTAGAAATAATTAAATTATTTTCATAATAATATCCTTTAAATTAAAACTTTATACTCAATAATGTAATTACAATACAAAAATCCAATACTATAATCATAAGATTTGTACCTTGTTGTATTGGAAATCAAATAAATAAATAAAAATATAAATTTTTATTATGGCGGAACATCCGTCAAACCAATTTTTCTTCGTTTGAAAATTTTTGCAAATGTTTTATAATTTTGTACAATTTTTTCGTTAAATTTTTCTATATTTACATAGGAAATTTTAACATTAACGTTAAATTTTTCTATATTTACATAGGAAATTTTAACATATTTTTTATTTCTAGTGAATTATGCGCATAATCTATTTTTAGAGAACTAGTTTTAAAAAAATTTTGCTATAGTGAAAATTTCTAAATATAGAAATTCTCGACAATTCCTATAAAATGTTGAGCAAATTTTATATTTATATTTTTTTTATATTTATTTAAAAAAATTTTTTTTTTAATCCAATTTTAGATATTTTTTAATTCGGCTTAAGTTCATTTAATTTAATTTCCATTAAATTATTTTTATGAGGTCAGGAATTTTACAACATCAAATTAATTAACAGAAGTAAGGAAGAGCATGTAAATCAATTAAAATAGATAATCATTCATTCAAAAGCAAATTTTGATCTACCAGGGTAAAATACCATTTGGTTTAAAGATTGATGTTTGACTATTGACGTCATCCGGCTTCAATGGCTGTGTGAGTAAAACGGCAAACCCCTCCGAAGAGATTGTGTGGTTACAATCGAAACTAGTGAGGGCAACCTATCCGTGATAGCCTGGATTCAAATCTCAGCGCAGTCAGGAATGAAGAATTATCAATAAAATTTTAATAATTTTCATGTTGTAAAATACCTGTCTTCATAAAAATAATTCAATGAAAATTAAATTCAATGAACTTAAGTCTAATTAAAAATATCTAAATTTGGATTAAAAACCATTAACAGTTCAATAAAATAACCACAATACTATTTTTTTTTTTATATTTTAAAGTTAAAACAGGTACTACTTCGGACTACTTGAGACTAATGCAAGATCTCTGAACCTTCAGAGGGATATCGTACAACCCAACCCTTCCGAGTCATCTATATAATGAAAGAAATTAATTTAAGCTCATATTCAGAAAGGAATGTAGGTCCAAGATAGTTCTCAAAGTTCCATCCACAATCAACAGAATATTTCAGGGTAGCAATATGCTTGATATACCACTGTTTAACACTAAACATAAAAATAAACAACCTAAAATGCTTCTAAATGCTTCTTCTGTTAACAAAAGCTTGCATGATTTGTTGTTTACAAGTTTGAAGTTTTATATTTACGGACGGTTCCAAGAACCATTCATTGTTTTCTTATAGTATAACTACTGAAGATACTGTTTTGAAAGTTTCTAAAATTATGGAATACAGCTTAATTTTTTCGGCGGAAATTATTGCAATTTAAGTGCACTAATATATACGACACAAAAGAGAGGAACATTTGATGTATGTACAGACTCACTTACGTCACTAAAGGCTATGGTAAATATATAAATAGAATCGAATATGACAAGTTCTTACATCTACGTCTGGGACACACAAGAGAAACTCATGGAGTACTATTAAATACCAATTTTAACCCAGCACTTAGTTCCTATAGAAACTCCATACTCCAACATTCTGACCCATTATACCTACTTTCCTATCCCACCATAAAAATTTAACAGTACTAATAAAATTTCTCAAAATCTCGAACTTGTACAACAAAATATTAACTTTGTTATTATCATTTAAAAAATAAAATTTGATCACATTGTTTTTAACTACACACAGAAAAAATTAGAAATTCTCTCTAATCAACAAATTTTTACCAAATTCATAATATCAAGCAAACAAGTTGTTGATTTTGCACCTATTGATTACTATAAATTGTTAAATTTATAGTGTTTAATTAAAAAAATGATCAAAAAATTTTCAAACAATGTGTTAATTTATTTAATTAAATATTGACAATTCCCAACAACAATTCTACATGTTTAAATTATTTTATTTTAAACGAAAAAGTCAATTATTATTTTTTGATATTCAATTAATATTTTAATTAAAAATTTATTTCAAAAAAACTTAAATATTAATTAAATCAAAATTATATTTTTAATTTTCTTTCAAGTAAAAAAAAAAATAGATATTGGGAATTATTTCTTTTTCATAAGCAACTTTATTATATTCAACATTTTTCATTTTTCGAATTTATTCTATGAGTTAAATTTCAGTTATGTATTTTATAAAGCTTTTTGTAATAGCTCTATTCCTTAAATTTTATTTTAGAAATTACTTTATACACTACCAGACTATTATATTGTATTTTCTTGTTACATTTTACCTTAGCTTTCCGTTGGATAGCAATGAAGTATATTTATGTACAGAAAAATTTACAATTATTAGACACCAGCAGAATGTAATGCATTTTCTGGCCCGCTACGGCCTTCGTCAGCATTCTTTGTGTCACACTGGATAGTGATACTTTATAAATTGAATGTATTTAACTCAACTATTTTAACAAATAGATATTGGGAATTATTTCTTTTTCATAAGCAACTTTATTATATTCAACATTTTTCATTTTTCGAATTTATTCTATGAGTTAAATTTCAGTTATGTATTTTATAAAGCTTTTTGTAATAGCTCTATTCCTTAAATTTTATTTTAGAAATTACTTTATACACTACCAGACTATTATATTGTATTTTCTTGTTACATTTTACCTTAGCTTTCCGTTGGATAGCAATGAAGTATATTTATGTACAGAAAAATTTACAATTATTAGACACCAGCAGAATGTAATGCATTTTCTGGCCCGCTACGGCCTTCGTCAGCATTCTTTGTGTCACACTGGATAGTGATACTTTATAAATTGAATGTATTTAACTCAACTATTTTAACAAATAGATATTGGGAATTATTTCTTTTTCATAAGCAACTTTATTATATTCAACATTTTTCATTTTTCGAATTTATTCTATGAGTTAAATTTCAGTTATGTATTTTATAAAGCTTTTTGTAATAGCTCTATTCCTTAAATTTTATTTTAGAAATTACTTTATACACTACCAGACTATTATATTGTATTTTCTTGTTACATTTTACCTTAGCTTTCCGTTGGATAGCAATGAAGTATATTTATGTACAGAAAAATTTACAATTATTAGACACCAGCAGAATGTAATGCATTTTCTGGCCCGCTACGGCCTTCGTCAGCATTCTTTGTGTCACACTGGATAGTGATACTTTATAAATTGAATGTATTTAACTCAACTATTTTAACAAATAGATATTGGGAATTATTTCTTTTTCATAAGCAACTTTATTATATTCAACATTTTTCATTTTTCGAATTTATTCTATGAGTTAAATTTCAGTTATGTATTTTATAAAGCTTTTTGTAATAGCTCTATTCCTTAAATTTTATTTTAGAAATTACTTTATACACTACCAGACTATTATATTGTATTTTCTTGTTACATTTTACCTTAGCTTTCCGTTGGATAGCAATGAAGTATATTTATGTACAGAAAAATTTACAATTATTAGACACCAGCAGAATGTAATGCATTTTCTGGCCCGCTACGGCCTTCGTCAGCATTCTTTGTGTCACACTGGATAGTGATACTTTATAAATTGAATGTATTTAACTCAACTATTTTAACAAATAGATATTGGGAATTATTTCTTTTTCATAAGCAACTTTATTATATTCAACATTTTTCATTTTTCGAATTTATTCTATGAGTTAAATTTCAGTTATGTATTTTATAAAGCTTTTTGTAATAGCTCTATTCCTTAAATTTTATTTTAGAAATTACTTTATACACTACCAGACTATTATATTGTATTTTCTTGTTACATTTTACCTTAGCTTTCCGTTGGATAGCAATGAAGTATATTTATGTACAGAAAAATTTACAATTATTAGACACCAGCAGAATGTAATGCATTTTCTGGCCCGCTACGGCCTTCGTCAGCATTCTTTGTGTCACACTGGATAGTGATACTTTATAAATTGAATGTATTTAACTCAACTATTTTAACAAATAGATATTGGGAATTATTTCTTTTTCATAAGCAACTTTATTATATTCAACATTTTTCATTTTTCGAATTTATTCTATGAGTTAAATTTCAGTTATGTATTTTATAAAGCTTTTTGTAATAGCTCTATTCCTTAAATTTTATTTTAGAAATTACTTTATACACTACCAGACTATTATATTATATTGTATTTTCTTGTTACATTTTACCTTAGCTTTCCGTTGGATAGCAATGAAGTATATTTATGTACAGAACAATTTACAATTATTAGACACCAGCAGAATGTAATGCATTTTCTGGCCCGCTACGGCCTTCGTCAGCATTCTTTGTGTCACACTGGATAGTGATACTTTATAAATTGAATGTATTTAACTCAACTATTTTAACAAATAGATATTGGGAATTATTTCTTTTTCATAAGCAACTTTATTATATTCAACATTTTTCATTTTTCGAATTTATTCTAAAGCTTTTTGTAATAGCTCTATTCCTTAAATTTTATTTTAGAAATTACTTTATACACTACCAGACTATTATATTGTATTTTCTTGTTACATTTTACCTTAGCTTTCCGTTGGATAGCAATGAAGTATATTTATGTACAGAAAAATTTACAATTATTAGACACCAGCAGAATGTAATGCATTTTCTGGCCCGCTACGGCCTTCGTCAGCATTCTTTGTGTCACACTGGATAGTGATACTTTATAAATTGAATGTATTTAACTCAACTATTTTAACAAATAGATATTGGGAATTATTTCTTTTTCATAAGCAACTTTATTATATTCAACATTTTTCATTTTTCGAATTTATTCTATGAGTTAAATTTCAGTTATGTATTTTATAAAGCTTTTTGTAATAGCTCTATTCCTTAAATTTTATTTTAGAAATTACTTTATACACTACCAGACTATTATATTATATTGTATTTTCTTGTTACATTTTACCTTAGCTTTCCGTTGGATAGCAATGAAGTATATTTATGTACAGAACAATTTACAATTATTAGACACCAGCAGAATGTAATGCATTTTCTGGCCCGCTACGGCCTTCGTCAGCATTCTTTGTGTCACACTGGATAGTGATACTTTATAAATTGAATGTATTTAACTCAACTATTTTAACAAATAGATATTGGGAATTATTTCTTTTTCATAAGCAACTTTATTATATTCAACATTTTTCATTTTTCGAATTTATTCTAAAGCTTTTTGTAATAGCTCTATTCCTTAAATTTTATTTTAGAAATTACTTTATACACTACCAGACTATTATATTGTATTTTCTTGTTACATTTTACCTTAGCTTTCCGTTGGATAGCAATGAAGTATATTTATGTACAGAAAAATTTACAATTATTAGACACCAGCAGAATGTAATGCATTTTCTGGCCCGCTATGGCCTTCGTCAGCATTCTTTGTGTCACACTGGATAGTGATACTTTATAAATTGAATTTATTTAACTCAACTATTTTAACAAATAGATATTGGGAATTATTTCTTTTTCATAAGCAACTTTATTATATTCAACATTTTTCATTTTTCGAATTTATTCTATGAGTTAAATTTCAGTTATGTATTTTATAAAGCTTTTTGTAATAGCTCTATTCCTTAAATTTTATTTTAGAAATTACTTTATACACTACCAGACTATTATATTGTATTTTCTTGTTACATTTTACCTTAGCTTTCCGTTGGATAGCAATGAAGTATATTTATGTACAGAAAAATTTACAATTATTAGACACCAGCAGAATGTAATGCATTTTCTGGCCCGCTACGGCCTTCGTCAGCATTCTTTGTGTCACACTGGATAGTGATACTTTATAAATTGAATGTATTTAACTCAACTATTTTAACAAATAGATATTGGGAATTATTTCTTTTTCATAAGCAACTTTATTATATTCAACATTTTTCATTTTTCGAATTTATTCTATGAGTTAAATTTCAGTTATGTATTTTATAAAGCTTTTTGTAATAGCTCTATTCCTTAAATTTTATTTAAATTACTTTATACACTACCAGACTATTATATTGTATTTTCTGGTAGTGTATAAAGTAATTTCTAAAATAAAATTTAAGGAATAGAGCTATTACAAAAAGCTTTATAAAATACATAACTGAAATTTAACTCATAGAATAAATTCGAAAAATGAAAAATGTAAAAAAAAAAATTGATTCAATTATCACATTACCTAAATTTAAATACTTTTTAAGCCATTTTTTTTTTATCGATAAAAAATGTTTTTCTGTGCATATACATATATTTATAACAACTAAAATTTTTTTGTAATTAAGAGAGCTGAAGACTAATGTAGATATTGCTCTTCGCAAGATTTTATCTTATAACTTTAATTTATAGAAAAAATAAATAAAAAATCAATAGCCGACTAGCAGATGTCGACTATGCTGTTGACATCTGCCTTTTTACTGACTAGCCAGACTCATTAAATCAAGTCCAAGAGTACGCGCAAAGAGCTCAAGTTGTAGTCGATAACTTCAAGAACAAATCCATACTCATAAGCGCCAGAAATACAGCAGAAATCGTTGTAGGGGAATCTTAAGATTCTTGAGAACGATCCAGCTATTATGGTAGGTGATTATTTGCTGCCAACTTTCATGTTCTTATACCTGCTAGGGACCAATGGGGGGAACACTCTTGGTAGCCAGTTCTGGTTTACCGAAGGTTTAAATTCGACGAATAATAACAACGGGGATGATATTATGGGTCCAGGTTTCCAAAGAGGCTTACCTATTGGTAACCAGCAAACGAGAGTTCAGGCGAAAATTTACGCTGTCCTCTTATTGGCTTAAATTTATTTATAATATCCGATAGCCAGGCAGCTCTTACAGCACTTCTCTTTTGGAGGTGTAGTTCAGGCTTTTACTGGCATGTATTGCATCTCTGAACAAGCTTGAAAAACATAATGACTTAAATCTGTGTTGGGAACCAAGCCACGAGGGCCATGATGGAAATGAAAGTACAGACTGCTTCGCGAGCACGGGCGTGCGTCATCTGTTTATAGGCCCTGAGCCCCTCTTCGACATCGATGTAGGTCAGATCAGTGAGACGGTACAATCATGATCCGAGCGTTAATTTATATACAAATGGACATCTACTTCAGGCATGAGACAGGCTGAAAAATTTGTGACCCTATCCCGTGGTCTTTTTTACACTGGGCTATGTAAATGTCAAGCTATGCAGATTTTGTTAAATTGATATCGATTCTTCTGAGCATCTTCTCTGCTACTGTCCTGTCCTTGGGACTGCTATTATTATTATTCCTAAATTTTTGTTCAAGTAGCCTGTTAGACGTTAATGGCCTGGGGAAATTTATATAACTTTAAATGTTTTTTTTATCAAATTTTGTCTATTATATGTCACTAGAACGATAATTTTGAAAACATTTCAATTCTTTTACATTTTTTTGCAAACGTAATTATTTAGTGGCAAAATTTTTGCTAAAACTGGAAAAAATTTAATTCATCCCTACCCCCCCCCCCCCCCCCTTGTAAATGCACCACCAAACTGAAGTGCAAATGAGCCACCCCTTCCGAGTTTGTGATCAGCCTAATTTTTTAATGGGAAGAACATTTTTAGGGGGAGTTACGGTACAATTTCGCAGATAGGAAAAATTAGGCGCAAAAAAAATATTTTTGCTTAATGAAAATGGATTTTTGACAAGTTTAACACATTTTTTTATTAGTTTTTTTTTTTACATATATTGTATATGTATGTTCATCCATATTTATGTGGCTTTTTGGTAAGTATTTTGCTTCTAAAAGGCGCTCTTGGAAGGTAATGTGTATCTATGTGTTCTTATTTTTTGGAGTTTTCATAACTACTTATGTTTCGGATCAATGTAGGTAAAAAATAATGACCTACTTTTGAATATTGTATTTTCATTGGTTCTTTCAGCAGAATTATATTTTTTTCTGATTACTC
This sequence comes from Pollenia amentaria, assembly GCA_943735925.1. NCBI lineage: Eukaryota > Metazoa > Arthropoda > Insecta > Diptera > Polleniidae > Pollenia > Pollenia amentaria. The sequence goes on along the minus strand of OX031007.1, from coordinate 174,663,784 downwards.
AACGCATTATTTTGTTAGCGAAGTTTTTACTGGGATATAATACAACAGAAGTTATAATGAATGAACCCCCGATACCAATTAAATTCCTTTTTTTTTGGAATTTGTATTTACCAACAAAAATTGGATTTTTAAATTGAGTTCGTCGGCAAACTACAGGAAAATGGATTGACTTATGAAGGAACTACGCGCAAAAATAAGCGTGAAATTACACCTCCACTCTCTTTAAATCAACCAGTGATAAAATTTAAGCATCATATATTTAAGCATCATACAAAACACCAAAAATAATGGGAAACTTTTTTAATCAGACGGAAAGTGCAGGCAAGCGTAGACGTTTTTGGGATTGGCATAAAAAAAGAATTTGATAACATAATCTTTCTTTTCTGTTGAGCCGTTAAGAAGTGAGCGTATCGTGATTTTATTAGCCAAACGGACAGACAGACGGAAATAGCGTAATCGACTTAAAATTAATCAAGGACCTAAAATATAACCCCATAAAGTGTCTTAGATGAATATTAAAAAAAGTTTTACACGCGATGGCAAACATAGTATACCCTCTTCACCACTAGTGGTGGGCGATATAGAAACAACAAAATGTTTAGTTTTATTTGGTTCTTACCAGTACTTTATTTGTTTCTGGTTTTCAGAAATGTTGGTTAATAAAATACCGTGAAAAATTTGTATTTTAATTCTTCTGGGCAACCAAAAAACAGTTAAGCACATTCTCAAAAATGCATGTATATGGTTGAATGTTGCATGTATATAGTTGTATGTTGAATGTGCAGCTGAAAAACGATCCTTTTATTTTATAGTTTTACTCATGTTGTAGAATATTACATTTGTCCATAATCGCATTATGTACGGCATGTACTTCAAATACAATGAAAAACTAACAGCAACAAAACTTTATAATAGTTTGTAGTTGTTGTCGGTTTTATTTCATTTGTGGTTCGTTTTTATAACAAAAACTATGAATTTATTTGAAAAAATTTACCTGGTTGTATTTTATATATTTTTTTTTTTTTTTTTGTTAAAAATTTTTTTTGTGTATTAACGATTGTGTGTGAGTGTAAAAAATGTACATTGTAAAAATACTTGAAAGTTTACACGCATACTTAAATGACTAACAATCTACAGTTTTATTTGTCGTAGTTTTAAATGGTATATTTTTATGAGTTTTTTTAATAAGTTAAATTTGAGGATTTTATTAGGTTTTCTTTTATTTTATTTAGTTTAACAGGGATTTAATAATTGAAATTAAAGCTGTTATATTGAATATTTTCCTAAAATAAGTTTACAAGGATTTTTTAATTTTATTGTGGTAGCCAAAATTAAAGGAACGTGATTACAAAACGCAGTCTTTAGTATTAGACGTATTCTTAAGTAAACATAAGTCGTAATCCTAAGTAAATTACATCCGTTTCAAAAATAATTCTTTATTTAAAGGCGACATCTTAAGGAAAATACGCATTGTTAAGTACAAGACGTAGTATTTGGTATTTGGTAAGACTACGCTCTGTCTTAAATACAAGACGAAGTCTTTAGATAAGACATAGTCTTTAGTATTAGGAGTTGTCTTTGTTATAAGACGTAGTCTTTATCGTAAAACTTAAGCCCCAGTTAGCTGACAGTAACAGCAACGTTGCAAATCAGCTGCTTCATTTTGTTTTATGTAAAGAAATTGGAGCGATTATAGTAAACCGTAAGATGTAACTAACCCGTAACGCCTAAGTCTGCATAAAATGGATTTTCCTTACATTTTTACTGAACGGCTATATTACTGTTACTGTCAGCTTACTGGGTGGGGCTTTAGACTTTAGAATAAGATGAAGTCTAAAGTATAAAAAGTAGTCTTTAGTATATGAAGAAGTATTTAGTATAAGACGTAGTCTTTGGTATATGAAGTAGTATTTAGTATAAGACGTAGTCTTTAGTATAAAACGTAGTCTTAAGTACAAGACGTAGTCTTTAGTATAAGACGTAGTCTTTAGTATAAGACGTAGTCTTTAGTATAAGACGTCGTCTTTAGTATAATACGTAGTATTTAGTATAAGACGTAGTCTTTAGTATAACACGTAGTCTTTACTATAAGACGTAGTCTTTAGTGTAAGAAATAGTCTTTAGTTTAACACATTGTCTTAAGTATAAGACGTAGTATTTAGTACAAGACGTAGCCGTTAGTATAAGACGTAGTCTTTAGTATAAGACGTAGTCTTTAGTTTAACACATTGTCTTAAGTATAAGACGTAGTATTTAGTACAAGACGTAGCCGTTAGTATAAGACGTAGTCTTTAGTATAAGACGTAGTCTTTAGTATAAGACGTAGTCTTTAGTATAAGACGTAGTCTTTAGTATAAGACGTAGTCTTTAGTATAAGACGTAGTCTTTAGTATAAGACGTAGTCTTTAGTATAAGACGTAGTCTTTAGTATAAGACGTAGTCTTTAGTATAAGACGTAGTCTTTAGTATAAGACGTAGTCTTTAGTATAAGACGTAGTCTTTAGTATAAGACGTAGTCTTTAGTATAAGACGTATAATAAACATTATTAAATTAAGACGTAGTCTTTATTGTAAAACATAACCTAAAGTTTAAGACGTAGTCTTTAGTGTAAACGTACTCTTTGGTGTAAAACTTATTATTGAATATAATACGTAGTCTTTTGTGTAAAACGTAGTCTTTAGTGAATTATGTATTCTTAAGTAGAAGAGCTTGTGCTTAGTAAAAGACGTTATCTTAAGTAAAATAAGTGGAAAGACGTATCAATATATAGAGTATTATTCCCTTTCCAATAATAACCTTTTTTCATTCAATTAAAAGAGAATTTCGGTACAAGATTTATTTTCGGGAAATTTTGTTTCAATAAAAAAATTGATAAAGAAAATCACTAGCTTTGGACTTAGTCGTTCATTTCGGTGATTGTTCATTCGAAAAAATTTGTTTTCTTTACATTAGTTATGTTTACAGGAAAAATTATCAGTAGTTTTTTTTATCAATTAAAAAAAATTTCTTTAAAAAGTATTTCAATTTAATTAATGTGGCAATTGAATCAATTTTTTTTTTTAGTTGAAAAAAGATTAAAAATACAATTTTGATTTAATTATCAGCTTACTTGTTTTGATTAATTTTTAATTAAAATATTAATTAAATATACAAAAAACTTAATTAATTTTTTCGTTTAAAAAAAAATAATTGAAGCTTGTACAATTTGTGTTGGGAACTGTCAAAACTTGAGCTATCTTTAATTAAATCAACTTACACATTGTTTGAAATGAAAATTTTTTGATTAATATTAAAAATATCGTTTATTGAAAAAAAATATTTACAATTTTAAAATTTTTAGTAATCAATTTAATAATTTTGGTAATAGGTGCAAAATCAACAACTTGTTTGCTTGATTCTATGAATTTTAGTTTTTTCTGTGTTCCAAAAAATTTAAATGGAGTTGCGCAAGCAAGTCGAATATTTACTAATTTAACTGATTTTAAAATCGCTACATCTGACAACCCTGATTCTATTATGACAATGTTTAAAGCAATATGACAATGTGTTAAAATAAACAAGCATAGTTTACTAGTATATATACAACTTAACTATACTTATAATAACAAATGCCGGTGAAAGTTTCCTAATCATCGTTTGAAATTATTATTTGGCGGGTATATGCCAATTTTCTCTAAGAATCGGAGGCAAAACTGGGCCCGGCTTTAATAATGTGACAAATAAAATACAGAAATGGCAAGTCGCTTTATTAAGCAATTGTTTTTTTAATTTTGTCTTTTCTTTAACCCTTTTACAACTACAATTCGAGTTGGAAAACAACCAGCCAATTTTAGGGGAATGTATGAAAAGACAAGCTCACGGTTTATTGTTGTTGCTTTGTTGAAGCTTTGATATTGTTACGGGTAAGATCTGATTGTTTAAGATTCTTATTCACTTTATAGTCTAATTTGTATAATAGTTTTAGCTTTTCTAAAGTCTTTGGAAAAAGCTTCCTGACAAGCTGGCCTAAGCAATCTGCGAAATGTGCATAGAAACTCACTTTCCCTCAACAATAAATTTCAGTGTTTTCATCAAAAATAAAAATTGGGAATTTAGCACGTTATAAATAAATCTGATTAGTAATAAATTTTTTATCCCCAAAAATAACTTTTGATAACAAAATGCTTTATGCTTTGATTATAACCAACTATTTTAGTGTTTTCAAGACAGCTCCAAACCTATCGAATGACATTTCGGGAGAAGGTATTCGATCAAATACTCGCTATCGAATGCCATGATTTAAAATTTCCATTAAACGGCTCGATATCGAGTACGGCGATCTTAATAAGTACTATTACGATCAATGTCATTCGTTCACGAACGCGACAATTTGGCCCAAATCTTTACACTTACCAGTTACACTTTACACTTACGCCTTGAAATAAAGCAGTTTTTGTAGTCAAAAATGAATTGTTTTAAAGTAAGAACTCGCCATATAAAATTCATGCCTTCTGTAAGCGAGATGGTAAGCGAACATTATATTTCTTCCTTGCAAGCCTGCTACGTTTGAAGCTCCAGTTCGCGGCATTGGCCGGTGAAAACTTTACGAGAACGTATTTCTAATTCTGAAAAAAATATTTTGATACTAGAATCGTCCACATATAAAAACTTTTATATAAAGTCTCTTCCCGAATATTGAATAATGTGGCATATTTTATCTTATAGTTCCACCGACGACAATCATTTTGTTGTGTCGTTTATAAATTTCAATAAAAATAAATAATAAATCATGTCTACTATAAATATTTACGATAACGAAAATACAACATTTCAATTGATAAATGCATAATTCTCACATTCATAGTGTAATTATTTTCCTATTAAAAATTTAATTATTTTAATACAATTTATCTTCTCTAATAAAAAATTGATATTATTTGCTGTGACTATTGCAATGATTTAATAATTCAATAAATTATTTAAATCATGCCAAAACACACAAATTTACATTTATGGAGATATATATATATTTATATATTTATTAAAACACACACACATTCCCACACAAACATGTGTATTCATGTCTAACAGCCAACAGCAGGGGTTTAACACTTGTCAACACATTTCAATTTGCAAAATTCGAAAATTCCCTTATGCATAAATAATGTGCGCTATAGTTAGTCATATTAGGTTTGAATTTAAGTTTATCATGAATTTTCTTTGTAGGTTTTTTATAACGTGAACATTTTTTTCAATGCTGACAACACAGCCGTCATCTGAATGTGTGTGTATGTATGTTTGTATTTACAAATGATAATAAATTTAATTAGGCTCTTATTATAATTAGTAGAAAATGTTAAAATGTAGATACAAACGATAAAATAACATTCAAACAAACCATTTATTTACTTATTTTATATATGGACAGGGGATGACCACATTAATATTTCTATTAAAATATAAACAAAAGCGTAAAATGTACTTACAAGCGACCTTTATAGGGTTGCAGGCATTAAATATTTTGAAAATGTTTAAGCTTTTTAAAACTTATTGAATTCAGCTCCTGATTGCCATTAAGTTGCCACCACCCTGTATCTGGTTTCAAATGCTCGCATGTATGTTTGTTATATCTGCAAAATTTATGCTGATAATTTATTCGCTTTAAACAGTGAATAATAGTGAATTGGTGACTGAGCGAATGTGTGAGCAACGGAGTAAGTGATTGTAGGAATGTTTTGTTGCAAATGGCATAATTAAATTGTTGTGGGTGCACATAATGCATTTGTAATTATTTGTGAAAGCTCTGTGATTGATGTTATTTTAGTTATTTATTATTTTATTTTAATTTTCCCCTTCACATAAGGGTTTGTAAATTATAGAACTTTTTCTATTTACGTAGCTGTCATTTAATCACTGTTACTGAAAAATCACGAATCACAGTTGTGACCAATTTTTCAAGTAACAGATACCTGCTAAGTCGGTCTTTTAATTTTTTGTTACATATTCAAATTTATGATTTTTCACTGTTTCTGTGGGTAATAGCGTTTTTTGAATGCTGTTCCTTTTGTTCTCTCTTCTACCTTACTTGCAGAAACAAACTAAAGTAATGTATGTATATGCAAGTAAACAGATTACCATTCACAGAAACAATTAAAAATGGTCTCTTATCACTTAATTCATACAAAATTCATTGAATAAAGCAAACAATTTGTTGATTTTAAGAATTAAGGTTTTTTTTATTTAATGATATGTTATTTAAAAATTTATTTGAAAACCACTAACTAGAAAACCACTAACTAACCTAGAGTACTAACATAATTTTTTTCTACTTTAATACTTATTGTTAGTCAAATCGGCTAACATGAATATAACTCCGATTTTTTTTTGTTAGCTTCACATGAAATAATTTTAATATTTTTTTAATTTGATAACTTATTGTGTCCAGTGTCTAAAAAAACAATAATATGAAAGTTTTCCAAAATAATTTAATTTTTGCATTTATTTCATTAAAGGTGCTCTTCTAGGAACACTTTCGCAAACACAAATTTTTTAATGAAAAATAAAAATAATAAAATAAAAAATAAAAAATTTTAAAATCATTGGTAATTTAGAAAACATGTCAAATAATACTAAAAAGGCAAAAAAAATATTTTTTAGAGTTTTATTTACATTTGTGTTATCTAATTGTCAGTCATTTTGACTAACATGACTTCAAAAACTCAAAAATAGCATTACTTCCTGCAGCAAAGTGACCTTTCAAAGCTAGAGCGTACCATCAACTGAGATTACAAAAAAATTGAGATCTTTTCTTAGCAGCAAAAAAAAGTTACACGCAAAAATAAAAACAGTGTTAGTCAAAATGACTAACATTAGTACAGGGTTAAATGTTAGTTAAATCAAAATTATATTTTTAATTTTCTTTCATTAAAAAAAAATAATTGATTAAATTGTCAGAATAATTAAATTGAAATACTTTTTAAAAAATTTTTTTAATTGATAAAAAACTACTGATAATTTTTTCTGTGTTTATGTCGCCTTCTCTGTTTGTCAAACTCCATATAAAAAAAGGTCAGTCCAAACACACAGACAACGTTATTTGCATTTGCGGTAAACAGCTTTGAAAGCTCTTACAATTTGTTGTTGTTTCTTTGCAAAGTACTTATAAAAGTTCTTTTGTGAAAGCAAGCACATTGTGCATATGGCTTGGACGCAATTGTTATAGAAGAACTTAAAACTGACAAACCGTTATTACAATCACAGTTTTAAGAAGCAGTGATTTTTAAAACACGTTCACTAATCACGATGTTCCTTGAAAATCACGGGACCGCTCATCCCTGGTTAAAACCCACCTGAAGATGTTAGCATCAAAACCGGGCATTGGTCTGAAGTAGTGAAAGTGTAGTGTCTAAAGATTTTTAGTTAATTATTCTAGCAATTATAATTCTATGAAGAATAATTCTAGAAATATCTATATCTGATACAAATTGCTTTGTTATCAATACAGGAGATCTGGTTGAAAAAATTTTATTTTGACTTTTCATTAATTTAATTTTAATGGGGGTAACGCAGCGCACTGGGCTAAGCAAGTATATAAGTGTATAATGGAAATACTCAGCATAGAAAAACGAACGTATGTTGTTAATTTTTTTTCGACAGTCACAAATATCATATCATAATTTCATGCTCTGACCATTTTTTAATTTGTGTAGTACCCAATTTCCAAGAATAACGGTTAAACATTAGATTAGATCCACAATACAGTATGAAACAATTGACGAAAATTTTTTGAAAGGACGAAGAAGTTTTTTTTAATGTAAATTGTATTTAATATACACAGAAAAATTATCAGTAGTTTTTTATCAATTAAAAAAATTGTTTAAAAAGTATTTCAATTTCGGTAATGTGATAATTGAATCAATTATTTTTTCATTTGGAAGCAAATAAAAAATTTAATTTTGATTGAATTAACATTTGATTTGTTTTGATTCTTAGCTTATTTTTTCATTTAAAATAAAATAACTAAAACTTGTAGAATTGTTGCTAGGAATTATCAAAACAAATTAACACATTTAATTAACACATCGTTTGAAATGGCAACGTTTTTTGATCATTTCTTTAATCAAAATTAAAAATATCATTTATTGAAAAACAATATTCACAATTTAAAATTTTTACAATTTTTAGTAATCAATATAATCATTTTGATAATAGGTGCAAAATCAACAAATTGTTTGGTTGATTCTATGAATTTGGTGATTAGAGACAATTTTAAATTTTTTCTGTGTATAGAATTGAAATCAGCTGCCACTGAAAACTTAAACTTTTAATTAAAATAAAATCAGTTTTAATTAAAAATGTAATCATGTTAATTAAAGGTTTACTTATATCAACAACATTACTGCAAAAAATGTTTTAATAATAATTTAATTGATACCATTAATTTCTTTACTGCTGCAAATTTAATTAATTTATTTATAAAAATCACACATTTTTTAATTGAAATAAATCTTTATTTTTTTCTGTGTAGCTTAGAGCTAGTACCGAAAGTGAATTTCGCATCAAAGCTAATAATGTGCTGGAAAGATAACGGGTGGTTAAATTTTAAGGGCCGATGTTGAATGTGAACCACACCTAAACGTTCTTTTCTGCATTTCATTTGACATTTTTCAATTTCAGACTAACTCAATTTGACGCGTTTAAGTTATTGAGGCTTATTATGAAATGGACGTTTAAATCAAAATGCATATCGTGAAAATCATTTTCAGTGATGAGGCACATTTTCACCTCAGTGGATTCGTCAATAAGCAGAATTGCCGCATTTGGGCGAATGATAATCCAAGAGTGATTGTCGAAAAACCAATGTACCCACAAAGAGTGAATGTTTGGTGCTGTTTATGGGCTGGCGGTATCATCGGGCCGGGCCGATTTTTTCCAAAATGAGGCCGGTCGGGAAGTTACTGTGAATGGTGTTCACTATCGTTAGATGATAACGAACTTTTTATGGCCCAAATTAGAGATATGGTTGTGGACGATATGTGGTTTCAACAGGACGGTTCCACTTGCCACACAGCTAACGAAACAATGGCCCTTTTGCGCGAAAAATTCAATGGTCGTGTTATCTCACGTGGTGGCGATGTCAATTGGTCGCCAAGATCGTGTGATTTGACACCGTTGGACTTCGTTCTTTGGGGTAATTTGAAAGAAAAGGTGTACGCCGATAAGCCAGCAACAATTCAAGAGCTAAAGGAAGAGATAATGCGGCACATTAACGGTATATAACCTCAATTATGCCTCAGCGTCATCAAAAATTTGGATGGAGGTGCGGCGGCCATTTGGCCGATATTTTGTTCCATACATAATTGAACCATACCAATATCATAATAAAAATAAATTACAATAATTTCCTAAATAACTTGTGTTTTATTCAAAATCAACATCGGCCCTAAAAATGTAACTACCCTATATTATTTTCAAAACATAGTGTGAACATATTATTAAACCTTATTTAAGTTAAAAATTAAAAATTTTCGAAATATCCCGAAACAAAATTCCTATGTAATTTTTATTTAGGAGTTTCCGGGAAATTTTTTCCCTAATAGAAACTCTACTGCATTTAAACAGATAAATAATGTGTATTTCTTTTATGACTTTGCTAGAAATTAATGTTTATTAAATTATTTTAGAATTACATAGGGAAAATGTTTTGTATACATTTACTTTTTTTTTTAATTTAGAGCAAAAACACGTTCCTTATGAATGAAAATTAATGAATATTTAATATGAAAAGAGTGCACAAAATATAATTATTTGACTGTAATAAACTTCTATAGTTTAAAACAAGCAGTGCAATTTTATGTCGGTGGTGTACCGTGACAAGTATTTAGTGTCTTTTTACAGACTTGGTTTAACATATAAAATTACTAACAATAAAAACATATATTTATAATTATAATAAAAAAAATGCATTTAGAAAAATGCTTGTAAAACTATATTAGTCCTACAAATATTAATAAATGGCTATAATATCTCACTTATAAATTTTTCATAATGATGACAAAATTTAAAATAAAAATAGATCGAAAGTCAAAACAGTGAGGTTGTTTTCATGCTTAAGGTTATCATCAAGGTGAGTGAGTGATTATTGTTGTTTCTTTTGGTTTCGTTAATCAAGTGCGATCAGAAGATTAACTTAAGGCAACTGTCTGACTAGCAATTTAATATCAGCCGCTCCTCAGGAATCAGTCGCTGTTTGAGCCACCCCTAAACTGGAGAAACAGACGCTCTGAAAAAACATTTTTTAATATAGTCACCTCCAACAAAACTATTTTTAAAATAAATTTTGAAAAACTTTATTTTTAATTTAACCATATAATTGTCACCGGCAACCATATAATAATTCATACATTTACTCAATTGCGAATAAAAGCGAAACGCGTGCATCGATTTTTATGATCTTTGTCTCATTTTGCTCATAGGTTATGTGACTTTGCGAAAAAATAACTAGACTTGAAACTTTTTTCCATTTTGCATTTTTTATGTATTTTTAAAAAAAAAAAATTTAAATTTTTAGGCAAAAAATAATTTTTTCCCTTCATACATTCATTTTTAACTTCGAAAGTGTTACTTGTATAGGAAAACAATATATGAACAGATTAAGGGAATTGTAATTCTTAATTTTTTAAAATTTATTTCAACTAAATTGGGCTAGTGGTTGTCGAGCTATGTCAAACAACAGGGCCTAAAACGTGATAAATTCCCCTATACGATAGTACTAACTTCAAATCTATACTAACTTCAAATCGCAGGTAAGAAGACAAAACGAATGATGCAGAAATTCTTCTTTTTGGGTCTAATTTCACATACAGTTCACAGAATTGAGTTGGCAAATCATGTGTTGTACTGTGTAAATTTAGTACTTATTCGAAATTTTTGGTACTTTATTACAACACATTTTTCTCATTGTATTGACATAAATGTATTAAATAATGGGCGCCCACTACGATATTGATTTTTTGGGTACTTCAACGCGGATAAAAAAATGATCAAAAAGTGAAAATAGAGGAACTAAATTTCTCTCTTTTACTTTTCCATGTGCTGAACTTAGAAACATAAAATTGTAGATGCAGGGTCCTGAGTGAATGAAAACCTGTAAAATTAAAAATTCTGGCACGTGTTTACTCTTTAATTGATTCTTGTTGAATTTTCGTTAAAATTGGACCAAGACACATAAAATAAACATGCATGGTTCTGAGTAGGGTATTCATTCGGTTAACCGATTTATTACTACCGAACTGATTGGCTTATTCAAAATTACCTATTTTCGATTAACGATTAAACCGATTAATTAACATCGATTAACCGATGTAACAAAATTTGTAGCTTTTTGTAGTATCACTATATATTTTTTTGTGTTTTTAATTATTTGCTTCGTCTCATATATAAGAAAATATTTTTTCTTTCAAACAAATAAGTGTTTGCTTTCAACAGCTTTTTGTGTCACGTACTTTTTATGCGCTTTGTTATTTTTTTCTTCTCATATCAATATTTTAACAGAATTAACCGAAAAAATGAGAAGTGTGACAAAATTTAAAAAACTAAAACAGGAAAATCCAGGAATATTACTGAGAAAATAGATATTCTGTATTACTTTTGATTTCTTGAACTTCTACGATAAATGAAAGAATTTTTTCAAAGTCAAATTTTATCAAAACTAAATAAAATAAACGCTTAAGTCCTAAACATTTAAGCCAAATTATTTATATAAAAGATTATTTTATAAGATTTTCTTAAAGTATTGAAATAACTAATAAAATGATCTTACAGTTTCTTGTTTAATTAATACATAATATATATTAATTAAAAAATATTTATTACATATTTATTAATTAATTTTTGTTTGCTCGTTTTAGTTCAAGAATTGTTATGTTTTTTGGTTTTTTTTTTTACTTATAAACTCCAAATAACAAATAATTTATGCATTTTTATATATTGAAATTACTTAATTTATAAAAAAACTTTATTAATCGGTTAACACGTCAATGACAAAATTAACCGATTATTACCAAACCAAAACCTCGGTTAATTAATAGAGCGATCATTCACGGACTTAAGGTCCCTCGTCAAATCAATCCTCTAAGACGAATAAAAAACGAATACTCGAAACATTTTCATTTATCAATTTCGACCAGTGGGCAAACACTAGTAAAATATAAAATAAAAAATTCTACTCCAAATATAAAGCTCAATATTAGGTTGACAAAATCATTGACATAATTATTTTCTTCATCATAGGTTCAGAAGGTTTTGACTTTATTTTAACTAATCGGTTAATTAAATAAATTTTCCAGTTACCTTTTGTAAAACATTAATATATTTTTTTCCTTTATTTAGTTTGAGTACACAAATGTTGAAATAGTAAACTATTTATGCATTTGGATTGCTGTTTTATTTTAATCCTCTTAAAATAATACATTGGAATATAATAAAAGGCCCACTAGGAAAAATTTAACATGGAATTCCATTAAAAATTTTGTTAATAATTATAAGCCGTTTGAGGATAGAAAACATTTAATATACATAGCAATGTATAGGATTGAGGGAGGTTCTTAAAAACAGGATACTAGTACCTCTTAATTTGGACTAGTACTGGTATTTTGCCTGCGACTCTTGTATCTTATATGCCAGGTTTATATGGCTTATGTTTGATATTGTGGCATTGCTCATTGATTGGTGCATACTGTCACCAATTTATGTAATTTTTTGTAACAAAAATATAAATTTTTTGGGAGGTTTTCCACATTTGGATTCATAACTTTTATTTTACCAAACCGATTGTGCTGGATTTTTATCACAAGCTGCTACGGAGAACTAGAATAAATTTGACATTATAAAATGTGAGCGTGTTTTCAACAGACGGAAATGGCTAAATCGACTTATAATACTACAATAACAGAAAGACCCAACGTATATAATACCCCGATTAGATAACAAAATCTACCTTTAAAAGTTATATTGACTACAAAAATCATGGCAAATTGTATTTTGTCGATATAAGTGATTTTACCAAACGTCTGCAAGTATACTTAGCTTACCCTCACTAGGGGCAGAGGGTACAGACAAATTCATGACTCGCAAATCATAAATATAGGACATTCTTCTTTTTTGGTTTTCCAAACGGATCTTTGTAATATTTTTAAACCAAAACTCGTATACAAATAATGCATTTATAAATTGAATTTTTTTTTACAAAAGTACTTTTATAATTATAAAACAACTTTGTTAGTGCTTTTTATAATTCCCAGTTGATCCCTAAAAAGGTATGAAAAAGTTTGCGCGAGTTTATAAAAGTATTTCTGTAACGAGCAAAATAACACTAAAAAAAAACAAGTAAAAATACATGCCACTGCAACACATATTTATACACTCTAACTGCGAGTGGTAAATAAGGATATTTATAGTTTGCTATTCGGTATGTAACACTAAAAATTATTTATCGAAGACTCAATTAGTTATAGTAAAATAAGAGTATGTATTCAAATTTTGTACAAATGGCTTGGTTATAATAATATTGCAAAGTTGGCTAAATTGGAAAATTAGTTGTGACACCTTCCATATAAAAAAAAATAAATTTCTGAATATTTGGAGAAAGGTTATTAAACAAATTTTAAATTTGGATCAAATCAATACACAACATCTGTCAAAAAGTGGGCTGGATTAGGAAAGTGGGCATGGAATACAAAGAAAATATAAATTTTTGACCATCTTGTCCATATTGGAATAATGAGATATTTTTGACATTTTACTTAGTGATATATTACTACTAGTAGAAGCTTTTACTGAGTCGATATATAATAAGCTTATTTCAAATATTATTATAAAATTTCGTATAGTTTTGGGATACATCATACATCCTTTTTCTTCAGCTTTTAAGTTTAGCTACAAGTTTTTTTTATTACTATAAAAGCTAAATAATTCCAGGCTCTTTCAAAATTTCGAACGTTAAAGGAAATATTTTTAACACTAGTTAACCTAGTTTAACTGAGATCTCAATTACCCAGCCTTACCCGCTTATGCAAAAAATTTTAAAGTTCACATTAGTTAGCCGACACGTTAAGCCCATACACTTTTGCTGGGCTTAATGTGTTGGTTAACTAATGTGAACTTTAACTTTTTTTTTTGCAGTTAAACTAGGTTAAGGTAATCTGAAAACAGATTTGTGCTGCCATTACCATACAAAATTTTGGAGGAACAGCTAAGTTTTACCTTAAACTAAATTCTGCTAAAAAAATGCTGTAAAGGGTAAAATCTGCTTTCATTGGTAGCACAAGGAAAAACATGCAATTGCATATTTATGTTTTCTCTGGTTATAAGAGTTACAATAAGATATCCTTGGGCTCAATTTGTTTAAAATACTGATATAATTAATGTTCTTTTCCGGGAGGACATTTGCATTGGGGTGGATAAAATCATAGACCGACAGGCCAATGAAAGCTTTTTACAAAATTTTGGAGGAACAGCTAAGTTTTACTTAAAATGTTGGTCTCTAATGAAATAATGAAAAAAAAAATCAGATTTGGCGGAAAAATCCGAGTTTCAGACTAGGTTTAACTTAGTTTAAACTTAATCCACATATCAAAAACCCGGCCTTAGTGTTTTTATAGATATCAAAAACCCGGCCTAAGTGTTTTTATAGAAAAATCTTTGCTAACGTTAACGTTTTATTTTCTGAAACGTGCGAATATCTCTCATACCTACAAAACAATCATCATTTTGATTTTATTATCAATGTTATTTTTGGGTATACAATTATTTATTAAAAGATTTTGTTTGCTGTGCTTAATTCCCTTTTTTTAATAATTGATAAAAATAATTAAATTTATTGCAATTTCGTTCTAAGATTTAAAGCGACGTAATCAACACAGGCGCATCCACCAAGATTTGAGGTTGATGCAACCAATTTTTAACCAAAGAAAAGATAAAGAATATATGAAAGCAAGTAACAAAGAATAGCATGACAAGCCATATGATACCCTGTACCACTGATACCCTGCACCACTGACAATGTAAAAACAAATTGTGACATATTCGATATGCGATTTATTTGTATTAATGTGATTTTCTGGGCAAATTCGAGATTTACCATCACACAATTTTTCTATAAGATTCTGTTTATTATAAAAGCTATTTTTGCCAAATTTAATCTTGGTCTAGAGTTATTAGCAGGGAAACCCAAAATATGCTCTAAAAATGCTCGAAAATATGCCTACAAATTGTTAAAAATTTGCGCCAAAAAAATCAAAAACTGCTCATTTGAAAACAAAATATATAACATTTTGAAAACATTGCCTTAAAAAAAAACAATCCTTAAATTATAATCGGTAAAGCCAAAACACCATAGTGCTTACAGAGGAATTTATGAAATTTAGCCATATTTTTTTCCTATGCTAATCCCGCGAATCTCTACGCTTGCCTGCAGGAGACCAGAGTCTCTGGCGGAACCCCGAGCTGATAGATCACAACCAACTAGCCTACCGGGGCACCCTTAAACAATGGGCAGTCATGTGCTCACAAAAACAAAGTTATATTATGAGGTTTAAGTTCATATAAGATTATTTGTGGCGAGTGTTATCTATATATTAACATCCATATGAGATTTTATGTATTAAAGGGATTTCAGGGACGTTCGCAAAATTTTTTATTAGCGTTAGCATTTAAAAGGAAGTTAAGGCGAATTATATATGGGAGCTTTGGGCAAATGTGAACCAATTCGAAAAGAACTTAATTTGCAGTAAAATATTTTTGCGACAAATTTAATCTAAGTACCAACATACTTAGATGGTTTACGGATACAAAAAGTCATATTAGGAAAGAAGTTTTTATGGTTAACATGGACTGACAATCAGCCAGACGGATCGTTGGATCACTTTACACAGTGATTCTGAGTCGGTCGGTATACTCAAAGATTGGTCCAGATGTATATGTTATTACATCGCTAAAAACGTATATAATTGCTTTTTCCTTAATGTTTGCTTATATAAATATAAAATTTTAAATTTAAAATAACATTTATCTTTAATGACAACATGCTTACAATTTGAGAGTAAAATTAAATGTAGATGGCGTTATTGAAGCAACACGTTTAGTTTTTTATTTGCTGCGAAAGCTCTTGTAAGCACCTAAAAAAATTTATCATGTTTCAAAATATGCCTCAAAGAGGCAAAATATGCTCTATAAACTTAAAAATGCTGCAAAAATGTTTTTTTTAACTATATTATGCTAAAAAAAAATGCTGTAAAGGGTAAAATCTACATATTTATGGTTTCTCTGGTTACAAGAGTAACAATAAGATATCATTGGGCTCAATTTGTTTAAAATACTGTTATAATTAATGTTCTTTTCCGGGAGGACATTTGCATTGGGGTGGATAAAATCATAGACCGACAGGCCAATGAAAGCTTTTTACAAAATTTTGGAGGAACAGCTAAGTTTTACTTAAAATGTTGGTCTCTAATGAAATAATGAAAAAAAAATCAGATTTGGCGGAAAAATCCGAGTTTCAGACTACGTTTAACTTAGTTTAAACTTAATCCACATATCAAAAACCCGGCCTAAGTGTTTTTATAGAAAAATCTTTGCTAACGTTAACGTTTTATTTTCTGAAACGTGCGAATATCTCTCATACCTACAAAACAATCATCATTTTGATTTTATTATCAATGTTATTTTTGGGTATACAATTATTTATTAAAAGATTTGGTTTGCTGTGCTTAATTCCCTTTTTTTAATAATTGATAAAAATAATTAAATTTATTGCAATTTCGTTCTAAGATTTAAAGCGACGTAATCAACACAGGCGCATCCACCAAGATTTGAGGTTGATGCAACCAATTTTTAACCAAAGAAAAGATAAAGAATATATGAAAGCAAGTAACAAAGAATAGCATGACAAGCCATATGATACCCTGTACCACTGATACCCTGCACCACTGACAATGTAAAAACAAATTGTGACATATTCGATATGCGATTTATTTGTATTAATGTGATTTTCTGGGCAAATTCGAGATTTACCATCACACAATTTTTCTATAAGATTCTGTTTATTATAAAAGCTATTTTTGCCAAATTTAATCTTGGTCTAGAGTTATTAGCAGGGAAACCCAAAATATGCTCTAAAAATGCTCGAAAATATGCCTACAAATTGTTAAAAATTTGCGCCAAAAAAATCAAAAACTGCTCATTTGAAAACAAAATATATAACATTTTGAAAACATTGCCTTAAAAAAAAACAATCCTTAAATTATAATCGGTAAAGCCAAAACACCATAGTGCTTACAGAGGAATTTATGAAATTAAGCCAAATTTTTTTCCTATGCTAATCCCGCGAATCTCTACGCTTGCCTGCAGGAGACCAGAGTCTCTGGCGGAACCCCGAGCTGATAGATCACAACCAACTAGCCTACCGGGGCACCCTTAAACGATGGGCAGTCATGTGCTCACAAAAACAAAGTTATATTATGAGGTTTAAGTTCATATAAAATTATTTGTGGCGAGTGTTATCTATATATTAACATCCATATGAGATTTTATGTATTAAAGGGATTTCAGGGACGCATTTAAAGTTAGCATTTAAAAGGAAGTTAAGGCGAATTATATATGGGAGCTTTGGGCAAATGTGAACCAATTCGAAAAGAACTTAATTTGCAGTAAAATATTTTTGCGACAAATTTAATCTAAGTACCAACATACTTAGATGGTTTACGGATACAAAAAGTCATATTAGGAAAGAAGTTTTTATGGTTAACATGGACAGACAATCCGCCAGACGGATCGTTGGATCACTTTACACAGTGATTCTGAGTCGGTCGGTATACTAAAACATTGGTCCAGATGTCTATGTTATTACATCGCTAAAAACGTATATAATTGCTTTTCCTTAATGTTTGCTTATATAAATATAAAATTTTAAATTTAAAATAACAATAATCTTTAATGACAACATGCTTACAATTTGAGAGTAAAATGTAAAATGAAAAATGTAGATGGCGTTATTGAAGCAACACGTTTAGTTTTTTATTTGCTGCGAAAGCTCTTGTAAGCACCTAAAAAAATTTATCATGTTTCAAAATATGCCTCAAAGAGGCAAAATATGCTCTATAAACTTAAAAATGCTGCAAAAATGTTTTTTTTAACTATATTATGCTAAAAAAAAATGCTGTAAAAGGTAAAATCTGCATATTTATGGTTTCTGTGGTTATAAGAGTTACAATAAGATATCCTTGGGCTCAATTTGTTTAAAATACTGATATAATTAATGTTCTTTTCCGGGAGGACATTTGCATTGGGGTGGATAAAATCATAGACCGACAGGCCAACGTAAGCTTTATACCACAAATAAAATTGTCTTTAAGATTACGATGGACGGAAATGCTGCAACCGAATCAAATTTTAAATATTAAATTGGAGGCAATTTTTCTAAATCCTCTAAAATGTAAATAGTTTTTTGTAAACTGCAAACAAAGTAGAATCATGTAGCCCATTTGAGAAAATTTGTATAATTCAGTGAACTGTATTTAAAGAAATAATATTAGATACTCGAATTACCCTGCCAACAGGCATACGTTTACGTCTTTGTATTAAAAATTGAATTTTGTAGAAAGAATAGACATTTTCCTGAAAAAGAAGTGCAAAATAATATAAATTTTTTAAAGTGACTTGTACCGACAAAATGTAATTCTCATAAGGAAAAAAATACATTTTATATAGAGAAAACACACCATCATAAAAGTGCGCGTATAACGCATATTCGTAGAATTTTTGCGATGGTCTTTTTATAAAACATCATTGAAAGTAGAGCTTTCCAACGCATGTACTCGTTTGAAAATCGGTTGAGTGGTTCTCGAGTTATATATATAGATATTACTTTTGATTCTAAATAACCAAATATCGTTTCTATTTAAGAGTCGCTGTTCAGACTTTATTTTAGTTTTCAAGATTTAAATAAATAATTTTCTTAGGATATGGGACATTCAAACTTAACCAGAATACGTGATACATAAAGAATCAACTTGAACGCCGCACCTTGGACCAAGTTTTGAGAACGCGACCAAAATTCATGTTTTTGTGGTTACCAAATTTAAAGTTATGTCACTCATTTGAAAGTAAATACCAGTGAACCTCGGGAGCCAACAACTTAGAGCTCTGTTCCAACTATATCACACCGAACAAGGTCATCTCAGTATTTTGCCAATATTAAAAATTTTTTAGTCAATTTTAATTTTTTAATTAATTTGACTTCTTTTAAAACAAAATTAATTTTGTATTAATTATGTAACTTATGTATAAACTATTAGTGGAATAAATAAATGATCTGTGTATCTTTACAATAAATATAAATATTACATTAGCCTTTCCCATCAAAACAAGTAATTGTATATCCGCAAGGTTCCGCCCATGTAAACCAGAACAATTTTTCTGCCGAAAATAAGATATTTTTTGCAAAATGTATTTATAAACACCAAAGATTTACTGAAATTAAATTCCAATAATTACATTAATATTTTTTTTTTAAATTTTAATCAGGGTTAAGTTCATCATATTTAATTTCCACTAAATTATTTCTATGAAGAAAGGAATTTTACAACAAAAAATAAATTAAAATGCAGTGATAATTTTTCATTCTTGACTAACTGGGGGATCAAACGAAAAGGTTGATACTAGTTTTTTTTTGAAAAATGTTCTTGCTTAGAAACCCTAAAAAGCCTTATAATTTATTAATGTTAAAACATACAGGTAACTGTCTGCAAAATTGCAAGTAAGATGTTACACATTCTTCCTTCGCCTTTTCCGGTAAGTTGTATAGTTTTCACTTCCACGCATTTCCTTTTGCTATTAAAGCTTCAGAAGATTATTTTTCCAACAACAGCTTTCCTTCTTTTTTTTAATAATATACAAAGATTTTTTGTTCTCCTGTTTTTATAAATTTTTAATATTTTTTTCATATTTTGTATAGTTGTAGTCATATCATTCTTAAGCTTATCATCTCTCTCACACACACACATTAAATACAAACTTTAATAAGCAAATATGCATATCCTGTAACCAATGCAATAAATTGTGTCCTTAAGGTTTACATTAAAAACGGAATCAAATTGAAAAAACCCTATTGCGAAAAACATCAACAGCGGTGACAACAACAGCAACGATAATAGCGGCAATAACGACAACGATAACACCAATAAGAAGCGTTAAAACCATAAAGACTGTGGTTACAGTTTCTTATTGTACATATTTTATTTTTGCAATTTTTTCACACATCTTTGGTTCGTTTGTTTTCAGGGCAACATTTCCTCAAAGTAAAAGGAATACGCTAACAGTTGTGGAAATAACAACAATAGAAATAGGATTTGTCACTGTGACGGATGTCCTATTATAAACAAACACTCACTCAGAAATAAACAGTTGCAAAAAATTTTTGCCTTTTTTACATTTATTCTTTGGATTTGTAATAGTTTATTTTGAATACACTGAGAGTAAATGTAATAGATGAGGGAATTTAAAAATATTTAATATTTAAAAACTCCTGTTGAAAGTATATAATAAAAGAAAACTTTTGCTATTGTTTTTAATAAAAATCAATCATCAAATCTAAAATCAAGTATATGAAAGACTACTATAGGTATATATTTTATCGAAATAAAATTTAAAAACAAAACTTTATTTTTTGTATATTTATTATACCTTCCATCACCACTAGTGGTGAATGAGGCTATACTAAATTTGTCATTCCGTGTGAAACTTTATTATTATACATCTAAGATCCCATAAAGTATAAATATTCTAGCACCTTGAGTAATTCTAAGTCGATTTATCCACCGTCTGTCTGTCCGTCTGTTCGTCTGTCCGTCTGATGAATACACACTCACTTTCGAAAAACTCAAAAGAAAAGAACAACCTTGGTGTCAAATTGCTTGTAGTTATCGGTGAATTGTGTTATTGATCGGTTAACCGATTAATAAAGTTTTTTTTTTATAAAATAAGTAATTTCAATGAATAAAAATGCATAATTATTTATTATTTGGAGTTTTTTTTAGTAAAAAAAAAACGAATAACATAACAAACATAACAATTCAAACAAAACAATTCTTGAACTAAAACGAGCAAAGAAAAAAATAATTCATAAATATGTAATACATACTTTTTAATTAATATAAACATATTATTGATTAATTAAAAAAAATTAGCTAATATCATTTTAAAAGTTATTTCAATAGTTTACGGAGATCTTATAAAATAATTTTTTAGAAAAATAATTAGGTTTAAATGTTAAGGATTTAAGCGATTATTTTCTTTAGTTTTCATTAAACTTGACTTTGAACAAATTCTTTCACTTATTGTAGATGTTGAAGAAATCGAAAGCAACCCATAATACAGAACAGTCCTTTTTCTGGATTTCTCTTAACATATAAAATTTTCCATTATGCCATTAGAGTCCTGTTTTAATTTTATTTAAATTATTAAAACTTGTTATTGTTTCCTTTAATTCTGTGAAAATATTGACATGACAAGAAACACATAAATATAAAAAGTACGCGAAACAAAAAGCTTTGGAAAGCAAAAACTTATTAAGAATGATGATCACTGAACACCTTCTTTGTTTTTATGAAAAATATTTACTAAACACATACCTCTTGTATATGAGACGAAACAAATAATTAAAAACACAAAAAATGTGTTATACAGACCTGTTCTGAAAATCACGTGGTTTTAAACTCACCCCGTTTTTGTGTTTATCAGTGTGCTTTCGGCAATTGAAAATTGAAAACGGAACACTACAATATCTCACGTTGAATTTTAAAAGGCACATGTGATTCGAAATCACGTGATTTGAATTAAAGTAATTTTCAGAACAGGCTTAACCGTTTTAACCGGTTAACCGATTAACGATCAACCGAATGAATACCTACCCAAAGGCCGACTCTACTGCGTGACAAGCAATGTTTTTACCAACCGACCCCGAGTGTGAGGGCAACAATCCCATCCAGGAAGTGATTTGGGTGCATAATTCGGCAAGATTATACACTCGCCCCTTATATATTAGCTGGAACTATCTATGCCGTTCCACGGGTGCACCGCGGTGGTTACTGACTCCCGCGGTACCATCACAAGAGATAGTGAAGATTTCCTGAGAACTAAAAATGTTGGATTTTTGGCAAATCGCAGGCATTGATTTAACGAGATTTTTCCCGGAGGACGTAACATCAAAAGGTGAAATATAATAATATAATATAACAAGATGAACCCTGTAAACCCCCTCTAGGGTACAGTGGTATACAGGCTAACAACCTTACCACTAACCAATTATATAAAAAAATAGTTCTTATAATTAATATATTCTTATTTATTTTATTCGCTAATGAAATTTTTATTTTTTACTAGCTTGTTTTCTTAAAAATAATTAATTCTTAAGTAGTATAAGAAGTTGAAAAACAAAAACTTATAGAAAGACACTTAAGAGGTTATTCTTAATGCTAATAGGATCCGAGACACCAATATACGTTTTAAGGTTATTAAACTTAGAGGATATTCTTCGCCCAGGACTAAAATTGGCAGAATTAGATAGAAAGCATTGAAGTCTTAGAGAAATATAACTTCAGGCAAGGCGTATTGGAACTTGAAACTCAATTTTACGGAGAAGAATCTCTGAAACAATTAAACATTCAGCATGAAGTAAATGTTTTTAAATGTTCGGCGCTTTTAAGGGGTTGGAAGTTCGTTGAATAAGTTTTAAACGATTCTTAGATGAAGGCAGGTTAATATTTGGATTCTAATATAATGCTTGGAGACACAACAAAAGAAATTTCTTCTGTAGGGAGTCCAATTTTTTGAATATACCTTATACTGGAAATCGCATACTATCGATGGGTATTCCAAACTTGTAAGATATATAATTGTCTTATGATAAAGGGGTCATCAAACTCCTTTCTCCAAGGAGTATGTGCTTTAAGACACAGTTCATAATCAAGTAATACACCGAGACTTTCAAGTTCATGCTTATTCAGTGTATAGCTACAATGTACTGGACTTCTTCTGTAGAATAAGATATGTGCACATATTTTCAATCTCAGATCCATAAAATTCTTGTCAAGATCATCTTAAAGCAAGGAAGACATAGTTGATCATAAGTATCGTAGGAAAGGTTTTGCATTTTCAGCATACATATTTACTTTGGAACATGTTATTCAAGATGGTAAATATAAATAACTATTAGGAATTATATTGGACCTAAGAGATAACAATGAGAGGCCCCGGATCGAACGGCTTTGCAAATGCACTGATATCTGTTCTTTAGATCTGTGTATATCCATTTAAGAAGTATAGGAGAGAGCACGATTTTATTCAGTGGGTACATAATAGGGTATTCATTTAATCGGGCTTTTGCTTTAATCGGTTAATCTCTCGATTAATTAACAAAGGTTTTGGTTTAATCGGTCAAGAATCGGTTAATTTTGTAATTGTTCGGTTAACCGATTAATAAAGTTTTTTTTGTAAATTAAGTAATTTCAATAATAAAAATGCATAAATTATTTATTATTTGGAGTTTATTAGTAAAAAAAAAAAAAATAATTCCATAACAAACAACAATTCTTGAATTAAAATAAGCAAACAAAATAATAATTCATAAAATATTTTTAAATTAATACATAAATATTATGTAGTTATTAAAAAATAAACTGTAAGATAATTTAATCAGTTATTTCAATAGTTTAAGGAGACCTTAAAAAATAATCTTTTAGGAGAATGTTTAGGATTAAAGCGATTCTTTTCTTTAGTTTTGATAAAACTTGACTTGAACAAATTCTTTCAGTTCTCGTTGATGTTCGAGAAATCGAAAACAACCCATAACACAGAATATCTAATTGCACAGTCCTTTTCCTGGATTTCTGTACATGTATAAAATCTTCCAATATGCCATTAGAGTCCTGTTTCAATTTTTAACTCTTCTAACTAAACACATACGGCCATGTTTGAAAAATCGAAATCACGTGAAATTTAAATCGATATAGATTTTCAATTGAATTTTTGTTAAAATGAACGTAGCGATTCCTAATTTCAAAAGAAGTTTAGGAAGCAAAAGTTGATCCTCAAAGTATGAGATAAAGAACAGGACATATTTTATGAGCTTTGAACACTGTTGAGTTTCCAAAATAGGTTCGATTTCTATTCCACGTGATTTCGATTTTTAGAAGTACGTGAGACGAAACAAATAATTAAAAACCCCAAAAAAAAATGTGTTATAATACTAAAAAAAAAATTAAAAATTTCGCTACATCGGTTCATCGTTAGTCGAAAATAGACAATTTTAAATTTACCGATCAGTTAATCGGGTAGTAATTAATCGGTTAATCTTATTAATGGATAACCGAATGAATACCCTATCACATAATAAGGTCATGATTTACTTTATCGAATCCTTCACTTATTTCTGCATATGGGCCTATCAGTCTGCATTCCAGAAAAGATTGAGGATATCACTGAAATTGTTAATTTCAAAAGATAAATAAAAGTCGAACTTTTCTAAATCCGTGTTGGAATGGTGATTGCAAGTATAATACTTAATGTGTTATAATATTAGTCATGAGATTTTCAAGGAATTTGGGAATAAAATTCAATTTAGCTATAACTCTCTATTATTTAATATTGGATCTGCTTCCGGATTTAAATAAAGAAAAAATTAAAAGTTTTCTGCGGTAATCGGAGAAACAAGCCATTTAAAATGGAAACGTTTTAAAAATAGTTAATAAGCGAAATAAAGAAATATGAACATTTTAAAAATACACAACTGGAAAATCTATAAGAACTATAACTTCCATAGTATTTAATTCCTTTGAAAGCAACTGTAAAAGTTGATTCATGTAGTATTGCATAATTTTGAAGTGAAGATTAAAATGTTCGATATAAAAAGTCGGATAAAGAATTCAATTCATAAAGGAAATATGAAGAGAGAAAATATTGTGCTAACATGTCACATATATTAGGATCATTAGAGGATTCAGTGTTACCAAATTTCATCATGGAAATTTAAACAGATACTCGCCACATTGAATTCACAAAATGATTAAATGAGATTATCTTCTATCAAAGTTTTTTTTTCTCTTATATTTGTTGGATTCGCAATCGGTATGATAATAGTAAGTTGTTGAAATAACGACAACGTGATGTCAATATAACAATGGCATGTTGTCAAAACACTTGTTTTCATTCCGACAAAATAAATGCGAACAAAATGTTTTAATACAACAACGCTATCTCTTAATTTCAAAATACTGCTTTGTCAAAATAAGAACAAATGTTAGTTAATACTAGGGATGTAACGAATACCGATACCGATATATCGGCGATACTTTACGTTTGCCTATATATCGGTATCGGCGATATTTTACTTTCGATACGCCGATACTTTTTTTTATAGTTTTTTTAAACAAACAATTTAATTTTCAATGCTTATTTTTTGCATAACAACTAATGGCAAACAATCAAATAGAATAATATATTGTTTATTTTAAATCTCTAGGTGGAGGTCGGTCCAAACTACGTTTTTTTTCCTTTTTTCGAGACGCATGCTAAAGTAAAAAGTAATTATAATTCATGCTTTCACTACATATATGCATTTTACGCGTATCCTGTGTAACTTGTGTATACAATTTTACACTACGACTCTTTGGACTGATGCATAAACGCATTGAACGCTTGGTGCCTCGCCCATCGATAAATCTTGGGTGTATTTGTTCGTTTTTAAAACTTTTCTTCTAATTTTAAATGTTTTTGTGAAAATAAAAATCATTTCGCTACAAATTGTGGGTTACTTCAAATATACCACAAAATCCATAAGCAAAGCCACTGCTACATTTTCTGACGCTATTTCGATAGTTACAAGACTTCGAACATTATTAGCTAATACGATAAATGAATAAACAGAGATGCAGAATAGTTCAGATTTCCTAAATTTGGCTCTGAATGAAAGATTTGTGTATTGAGAGAATAATGAAGTCTATTGTTTTTCTAAAATTCTCTACCTTCGATACAAAACTAGAAAATTTTAAAGACAAGAAATAGAAAAACTTCTTATTGATCTACTCAATATGACTCTACATTTCGAAAGTGTTGAAGACACGGTCACCCCACACTCAGTAAAATTTCTGATAAGTCTACAAGAACTGAACTTTGTGCAAATCTAAAAAAAAAAAAGTTGGAGAAGGACGATCCTCTGTCGATTCGCCGCTGTGGCTCAGCTAAAGAAAAAGTCTAAATATACCGTACCATACATTTAATGCAAATTAAATTCAATGAACTTAAGCCTAATTAAAATATCTAAATTTGGATTAAAAACCATTAACAGTTCAATAAAATAACCACAATACTAATTATTATACCGTAGATATTTTATTTTTTCTAGAGACGCAGATCCGCTTGTTAAAATTTAAGACGATGGCGCAGAAATACTTAAGTTGTCAAATGAGTTCAGCCACATCTGAGAGACGATTTTTTACTACCGGTCTGCTTCAAACAGAGTTGCGAAATTATTTCCGCAAAAGTTGTGAAAAATTTTTTTTAAACAAAAGTCTTATTAATATTAATTTTAAGTACATAAAATCTCCTACTCTTTTTTTGTTTAAAAAATAAATTAATTTTACCATGAATTGAATTAAACTCATTTCATTGTTTTTAAAATCTTATTCAAATCATTTTAAATACTTATAAACTCTCACACTGTAATTTTGTATAATACAGAAATTACTCTACATGAGTTTTGTTAATTTTACCTTGAATTTCAATTTAGTATTCGTATCGGTATAGGTATCGGCGATATTTCTTTTAGAGTATCGGTATCGTAACGGCAAAAATCCGTATCGTTACTTCCCTACTTAATACTACATGCTCTAAAAATCAGCAACGTCCCTTGTCAAATTAAAGATACGCCCCAGCCCTGCTATTAGAAACCCTTATGGCTACTAAGACTAATTGATGCTTATTTAGTCTTAATTTTTAAAAATAATTTTTTTTAATAACCTTTTAAACAAAAAATTATTAAATTTTGCATTAGTTTTACTCTTAAAGCGAGTCTTCGCTTGTTAATTTTAGACTACAGTTAACAAAACAGACCAAAGCAAATAAAACTCAAAAAAAAACAACATGAAAATTTGCTAAATAGCCTTTGGAAATTAATTAAAATATTTTTACTGTGTTTATTTAAATTTTGAACGAAAAATATGCAAGGGAAAATATTTGACTGGCTAGCGGGGTTATGAAATAGAGTTATAATAAATACACCGAAAGAAATTTGAGCACATAAAAACCCAACAAATAAGCACGAAACTTAAGACAGCTTTTAATAAAATTCGATGTAAAATACATATCGTCATATGATTTCAAACAAGCCCTAAGTAACGTTAAACAAATTTTACAGGAGAAGCAAAAAACTCTGCATTGAAAAATCAACTTAAATTTTTCAATTTTAGAAAAAAAAAAACAAGACAGAAAATCTCTAATTAAAAAACAACAAAGAAAAACTAAGTGCTGATAAAAAAAAAATTTGTTATGCTTATTATGTTTTTATGTTTGCACTAAGGCCTTTTAGAATTTTGTTGGAAAGAACGTTATTTTTAATTTTAATGGCTTTTTTTCTAATTAGCCGATTATCTTTTTCCCCAACGAAAAACTGCACATTAAAGAAATTTGATTTTCTTAATGTCTCATTTGCTTCTATTCTGTCGCAAAGCTAAACGGTTCTTATCTGTCAATTATTTATTTGCCGTACAGATAAATTTAATCAGCTGACTCCCAACTTTTTACATGTATTTTGAGAAGTGTTGATAACTGAAAACAATGTTTTTTTGTCAGTATATTGAGAAAACCAAAATCGTTAACGCTCAGTTTATCGGTCTAATAAATTTATGTTAACATTAAGTTATAGGCAATTTGTCAACACCTTGAGAAAATGGCCAATAGAGTGTAACATTTTCAAGAAACATGTATTTCAATACGGTGCATCATAATCAATCAAAAAGTCGATTTTGGGTTTTTTGAAATTATATAACGATACATTTTCCATTTTAAATAAATTCTTATTCATTATTTCAACATTTTCTTTTGTTAAGTTTAAAGTTTTATAACCGTTATTAATTTATAAATTTTTTTTATATTAATTTTTTAAGTGTGCCTGTGAAAATGTTTAAATATTTATTTTATTTTATAAATGAAAGTAGAGCTGGTGTAAAAATTGTTTGCATTATAAATGAAATGAATGTTGTAATTGCGTATTCACAAGCTCATGTTAAATATTTGATTTGAGTGATGAACTAAATGACAGTAAAATGCTTTTTTTTTTAAATTAAGCGAAATGGAAAAAAGTTTTATTAAAAAGCATTTAAACAAATATGTTTGCTATAAATTAAAGAACATTATAACTTAGCATTCTGAACACTAAAAAAAATAAACTGAACAAATATTTGTCTTTATCAGATGCTGGTTCAGGTTCAAACGTCATTCTTTAAAGGTTAGACGTTTATAAAAAAATAATGCTGATAACACAACTTATAATGATGTAGTTTCAATGTACATACATAAACAAATATACCAAATGTATTTTGGTAAGAAGTCATAAAAATAATGTTTTATACCCTTCATCCCAAGTAGTAAATTTTTTGGAGTATATTTATCTATCTATCTATATATGAATGTGCCAGAAGCTTAAAGGCCTAACTCCACAAAATAAAAAGTAGAGATGTTTAAAATTTCGATGTTTAAAAATTTAATGTTTAACGGCCTAATTTTGATATGTATATTTTCCTTTACCTGATTTAAATTCAAGAATAAAAAATAGTTTTTTTACTAAGACACAAAATACAAAACATATTCAATTGAAATAATTAAGTTTGTGAAAATTAAAATTATGAACAAGTAACAGTTTGAACAAATTATTTAAACACTCTTTCCACCCTTAAAATAACGCAATTAAACTTAAATAGTTCAAGTAATTTGGAAAATACTAGAAATATTATTAATAAAAATAAAAAGGTATTGCAACAAATTTCAAATCCGGTGCCCATTTAAAAAAAGAGACTTTATGGTCTTGTATAAAGTACAAAAACTGAAGTAATTACTGTAAAATTTACTGAATTTCATAAAATTATCTAAAATTTTAAACACTTTTGCAATCTATTAAACCGATTTAATCTAATACTTCCACACTTTTAAAACTATTTTACAGTTTTTTTTTATACCCTCCACCACCACTAGGGGTGAATGAGGGTATACTAAGTTTGTCATTCCGTGTGAAACTTTTTTATTATACATCTTACACCCCATAAAGTATAAATATTCTGGCTCCATGCGAAATTCTAAGTCGATTAAGCCATGGCCGTCTGTCTGTCCGTCTGTTGAAAACACGGAGCACTTTCGAAAAACGCAAAAGAAAAGAACAAACTTGGTCTTAAATTACTTGTTGTTATCCTAAGCAGTTTAGGATTGAAATCCAGCAACATAGGTTCAGTAGGATCATAACTATGAATCAAA
Organism: Pollenia amentaria; assembly: GCA_943735925.1. Lineage (NCBI taxonomy): Eukaryota > Metazoa > Arthropoda > Insecta > Diptera > Polleniidae > Pollenia > Pollenia amentaria. The sequence continues at coordinate 174,634,230 of OX031007.1, read as the reverse complement.
ATATGGATCCACCACCCTAAAAAATTGATAATTTTGATACAAAAACTAACATAAATGGTGGAATAATGCACGGAATCATGCACATGTTCGCTTTATACGACTGCAGATCATACTGTTTCATGAAGATCGGTCCATAATTGACCGTAGGCCCCATATAAACCCTACTCGCGGAAAAGAGTTTAGTACGCCTAAAACCGTAATAAATTACGCTATAATACTAAAATTTGGTACGTCACAGTTTTATAGGACCAAAAATCATACTGTAATTTACACTAGGCCCCATATAAACCCTACTCCCGGAAAACAGTTTAGTACGCCTAAAACCGTAATAAATAATGCTATCATAATTAAATTCGGTACGGTACAGTTTTATGTAATTAGAAATCACAACTGTAAAATTTCGTGAAGATCGGTCTATAATTGACTCTTAGTTTAGTACTATCATATTGAAATTCGGTACGTCATAGTTTTATATGACGAGAAATCACACAGTTAAATTTTTGGAAGATCGGTCCATAACTAATACTAGGCCCCATATAAACTCTACTTCGGGAAAATAGTCTAGTACGCCTAAAACCGTAATAAGTAATGCAATCAAAAGGAAATTCGGTACGTCACAGGTTTATAGGACGAGAAATTACACTGCCAAATTTCGTGATGATCGGTCAATAATTTATCCTATGCCCCATATAAACCTTACTCTCGGAAAACAGTTTATTGGGCCTCAAACCAAATAAAGCCCACTTTGGGAATATAATTAAATTCGCTTAAAACCATAACAGGTATAGATATTGCGGTAAAATTCTTCCAACTTAGATTCATATGGCCAGAAAAAATATCATACAATATTGTAAAATTCACTGTTAACGCTAAAACGCATTACACTGCTGTATTGAAATTTATTCTTATTTATTTTTTGTAATACCAGATCAGTTTTCAGAATTTTGGGATGATTGGTCCATAATTTACCATAGGTCCAATACAAATTCCCCTCCTAAAAAACATTTTAGTTCGGCTTAAACTTTTACGAATCATGATATTTTACTCAAGCCAGTTCAAAGTTCTAACAAGAAACGCATAAAACCTTCTTATTGTTTTTATTGTACCGCAACCAATTGACTGACGTACGTTTTTGTGAAGCTTAGTTAATAATATATATGTTTTTATCATATAGAGCCCACTCCTGTCGGTGGAGGGCATCAAAGATTCGGCATAGCCGAATATAGCAATCTAACTTGTTTTTTTTTTTTTAATAAATTAAGTGAAAATTAATTATTTTGATGTGTAAAAATAACAAAAACTTTACAATGCAGATGAAAGTTTAGCTTATCATTTAATCAGTTTTTCATTTGATTTAGTTTTAATAATTGTGTTGCAATACAAAAAAAAAATGTACAAGTGAGAGCGGTTTTTTCGGCCGAATCATTGACACCCTTTACCAGTAAAGCAAACAAATGAATGCAAAAAATAACACGCAAAGGAAAAAGTTTAACCATTAGAAACTAGTAGAAAAATATCAATTTTTGAAAACAGGCGCCTGGTATGGAAACTTGCTTTGCTAATCTTGTACCAACTTAAAAAAAATTTACTTTCATTAACTGTAATATTTTTTTTTTAGATTTATAAAGCAACATGATTTGCTCGATAAATTTAAAGATCTTTAAAGGGTACACTTTGCATGTTTGATGCCGGTTGTTCCACATATTTAAAAATAGCCGGAAAAAAATTATCATTCATAAAGAATGTACAACTACTATGTTTCTATTTCTATCACATCATTTAGTCCGTTTAGCTCAGAATCTATTGTATAAACCGCTGCGACTGACCTGGTTGGCTTACAGACACCAATGAAACGCGTCGCGCTGAGCAGAAAAGTGTCTTCAAGACAACCACGTCAATATTAAAGAAGGTGTCTGAGAAACAACCACATCGATATTTTTGTTATATTTTTTGATATTTTTGTATTGTCTCCCAAACAACACGTAAGTAAAATTGTTTCAATATTTTATATCTCTTATTATTTTTATTTGTATGGCTCACTCTAATACAAAACAAAATCTTCATTATTCTAAGATAACAACATCTGGAACGTTTAAAAGCCGTGAGCAGCAGGTTCTGAGCTTTGGATCAAACCGTTTGACATATCCATGTTAGAATGTCTGGTTTAATGCACTAGATAAAATCAGTTGTATCTTTTTATTTGACCATTAAAATTTTCTAATTTTTTCTATACTGGTTGCGTTTAATTGTGTCCAACTATTATCAACAATTAAAGGAAAAATAGGGAGAAATGTTTGCTACTTTAATTAAAATAAAAAATTACCTAAGGAAAGGTACTGGTACCTTAAGAACCAGGAAAGCTCCGGATGGTGGAGAGCAGAGCTTATTAGGAGAAAAACTCGCTAGCGGTGGAAATGGGGGTTTTCAGAGACAAGGACAGGTTTGGATTCCTGCAGTCTTTAGGGGTTTAAATAAAAAACGGCCACATTATTTTAAATTCACAGTACTTACATATTTATTATAGTAATAATTTTAAACGTAGAATATAGGTATACTTAAAAATGCAAATGAATAAAACTCGTGACTGTTGATTGGGAACCAGTAGATAACCTGGTGATTAAAGCAGCTAAGAAGCAACTGCCCTTAAACTCGAGTTCAAATTCGTTTGCCGCTAAAAAGAATACCGCGACGAATATCAAACCGGTAGAAAAACATTAATGATTTACGATATGCCTAATTTACGGTAGGCTAAAAAAAGCCAGAGCCGGAAATGTAGCTCAAACTACCAGGTGGTTTCAAAGAGACACTTTTAAACTGGTTGGTTCAGATATGAACTAAACCTAATGTAAAACTTGTGAAAAAACAAATAGGAAATGTTTAATTTTTTTTTGGTTTTTGTATAGATGAAATTTCTTTAGGGTCATTTTGTGCCATGCGATTATGTATTGTGTAAAATTAATGGTCGCTTTTCTCTCAGAAATAAATTGTAGCAAATAACAAGCTAAAATAATTTCAGAAGGCTTACAGAACAGAACTTGGAAAATATAAGCCATCAAAATGGTGTCAAGCGTACTACCACGTCATTGAAATTGTTATTACAAAGTCACGTCAGTCGCAGGGGGTTAACGGTGCAATCATAAAATTTGTATACTTCCATATTCATAAGTTGTAAGTAGACCACGTAAGCGCCTACAACTCATTTTTCAGAAAACGAAAAAAACTTGGTAACTGCTTCAATATGCGTTTTAAAACAAAATTTTGTTTCACAAAAATGCCTTTGCGGCTCTTTGAAGGCTGTAGAAACTATTTTTGAAAAAATTTCTTACTAACAAGTAACTGTAGCCAAATTTGTCGCTGACGTGGTTTTTGCACAAACAGCAATTTGCAAAAATATTTTTTTCCAAATATAATAATTAGGTACCCAAATTTCTATATCCCTAAGACTATGACTCTTAACTTTAAAATAATATGTTTTATGCATCGCACCTTGAAAATTTTTGTTTTCGAAAAACTCCCTATGGCCACGCATCAACCCTTTAGAGCCCGAAAGCGAATTTCGGCTCAGAACGACTTTTTGTGTGGGAGTTATGCTTAGATATCGAAATAGAGCTTTTACATTCAAGAAAAAAAGTTGAATATTATTATAATAATGGGGCTCGAGGAACATTTGCGCTATATAGGACAATAAATTTTTGAGTCAGTCGACAAAAAGTATTGATTTTACCAAATTTACTGACTATGATGGCCTGGCGCCGCACCAAAATTGCTCCGATTGCCTGGACCCTCCAGATTTCTTTTATCTCAAAAACAAAATATTTGGAACAAGAGGCATTAACATATCCAACTATAAATATTAAAACTTTTCTCTTTTGCATGCAAATGTCATTTTCTATGGCGCTTAAGATGTTTTCGAAATGGCTTTAATTTTTTTTTTTTACACAATGAGAATGCAATCGGGGGGAACATGATATTTTCTACCATAAAAAAACTAAAAAATTAATAATATCTAAGAAGAAAGGTGACGGTATGCTCTGTTGTTGTTGCTTTAACAAAACAAGAACAAACAAAAACTAAAAAGCAGCTGTGTTTTGTTTGTAAAGAATAACATTTTCTAAAAAAAAAAACTATTAGAATAATAATAAAACGAAATACAAGCAATTTAACCCTGGATGGTAACTGTTCTTCGAATCGACGAAGCTCATATAGAGGGAGTTTACACGGGGTCTTTCCAGACATGTCTAGCAAACACGTTTGTTTTGTTTATAGGAGATCGGGTTAGAGAAGAAAGAGGGGTTGCCAAAGAGACACGAAACGTCTTTTCATGTTTGTTTTTATGAATTTTCATGTTTTTTAATTTGTATGTATATGGATATTAGAAATTATACATGAAAACAGACAAGTTTGGAAAGATATCGTAAGAAGAGAATGAATAAAACAGACATGTCTGAAAAGACACCTTGTAAATGTCCCCTTACACTGTATCATATAACTTTTTTATTTTTATTCAAATTACGCTCTTTTTTCAACAACGTTAGCTAAAATGGTTATAAGTTAAAATTCTTATAAAATTTTGAGAGAGAAGAAAATTTTTTTATTTTTTATGCTCTATTTCATTATATTTTTTAATAAAATGTTAAACTAAAAAAATTTCTGTTGATTTTTTGCTTTAAAAATCGTTCCGTTTTTTTTTAAAACGTTGTAAAAAGTTCGTCGGTTCGACGAAGAGTCACCTTAATGTACTAAAATGAAGAGTAACCTTTCAAGGTTCTCCGCATTTACTATTTTTATTTAATTTAATTTATTTGGTTTATTGTACCCTTCACGAAAATTTTTTTTTTATATTCACCTAAGACCCCATAAAACATTAATATTTTAGGTCTTTGAGTGATTCTTAGACCATTTAGCCACGAACGTCTGTATGTACATTTGTTTAAACACGCTAACTTTCGAAAGACTCAACAGAAAAAAAAAAATTTTATGTCAAATAGTTTCTAGTAGTTTGATTGAGATCCAGTTCAATCAGTTCAGTAGGATAATAGCTATTTACTTATATGTGGAAAAGCATCCCTAAGAAATTTATATATTGTTAACAACATCATATTGGTGTCAAATTCGTTTTATAAGGTGGAAAGTCTACTAATTTTGTTAACATCGGTCCATAATATAAAATATGCCCCATCTAAAGCTCACATTTGGAAAATAAAAGTCTTTAAACGAAACGAAAAGTTTGTCAAAAATCCATAAGATTTAGAAATCAGTCTGTCAAATTTTGCGAAGATTGCTTCATAATTTTGTCTATAACACCCACTCTCGGAAAACACTTTACGCCCAAACCATAACAGAAAATGCTAACGACATTAAATTTAGTCTGTCAAAGTTTCATAAGATTGGAAATCTTACTGCCAAATTTTGTGAAGATCGGCCCATAATTTACTATAGGCCGCATATAAAGCGGCCTTCCGAATGACATTTAAGACGCATAAAATTTGGTCTAATTTTTTTTTTAAATACTATATATAACTCTCACGAATCTTGTGACGAATGATCCATAATAAAAGCCAATATAAAAACTCCTCCGTAAAATCACTTTAATACACCCACTGGTATTCCTCCAACAAATCATAATATTTTATTTAAATTAAGCTAAATTTTGTTTTTTATGACTCTTTGGAGTAGACGTTAATGAGCCGACAACTACGGTCACACTTGGCAAACATTCAATGAAAAAGGCGGCAACGAATATATAATTTCCTTTAACCGCAATATTTATTTTGAATATCATCATATAAAGAACAGTTTTTTGCTGTGTCTGGCAGTATAATTAGCTTTATTTTGTGATATTAAGCCCATGTTGAATCTCACTAACTATTAACAAAATTAGTGGTTATGCTTATATGGTCAAATATTTAGTAAGTGCGACCGTAGTTTAAAACTTATAAGAATTATTGTTCTGTGAGGTCAGTCTTTATAAAGATTGCTTTATAATTTATAGATCCCATGTTAAGCTCACTCCTGAAATATTTGCAAAATCAATGTAGTGTATAAAAGATTCGGCCCTGCCGAATAAAGAACTGAAATATTTGAACACTCAGTGGAGTGTATATAAGATTCGGCACAGCCAAATCTAGCACTCTTATTTGCTTTTTTTGTTTTTTTTTTTTTTTTTGTTTTTTTCTGATTATACTAAGAATATTTCTTCCACAAAAAAATTAAACAAAACAAACAAACAATAAGAATATTTTCTATAAATCCAAAAAAGTTTTTAACTAAAAAATAATATAATGTGGTTGTTGAAATACTTATGTAAATATGAGAAATATGCGAAATAGCCAAAAAAAAAAATGAGAAATATGGGAGAAAGAGTACTACCTACGGCTAAAAAAGCGCTTTTATTACAAAAATCCGTGGAGCTGTTCAACAGAAATCTCTGTCCATGTTCTGTAACTCTCGCTTCGAGAAACTTTTCGATTGAAATGCGAGAAATGAAATAAAAATGCCATAAACTGAAACAAACAACAGTTTTTCTCACTTAACTGCGTCTGTAACATTTTTCGCGAGTAATAGCTGTCACGTTAGGCAATTACTCGCCAATTTACAGAAAAAATTTTTTTGTCAGAAAGTTCCCTCTTTGAACTGTCAAATAAACTCACGCATAAAAACGGGTTGAGAAAAAATATTACCACTAAAAAATATATTTAATATGCAAAATGCAATGAATAATAACATGGCAGAGATAAGTATTTTGTTGTATATAATAAATTTTTCTTTCGATTCAGTTTTTTGTTGAAATACCTGGATTATGGTGAGAGCACCAAACACATATAAAATACTTTTTTAGTTGCTTTTGGTATTTTTAACTAAATCACTTTCAATCTCTAAACATCCAAAATTGCTTTTATATTATTTTATTGCCTTTATTTTATAAAAACTTACCCCGATGTTATTTTATTTAGATTTTTTTTTAAATTTCGATACAAGAAAAGGACCGATATATTCTTATTTTGTTATTGAACCAGATTGATAAATATCTCAAGCCATTGTTTTCAATTGCAAGTACCAACATTAATTTTGATAAACAATAGACAAAATCTTCACTGTACTTTTTGACATTTAACCCATTCGTGCTTATTTATTTGTTTCGGCTTAAGGTCTTGGAACGATAAAATATAAATAAAAACAAATTTTTTTATTTTATTTTAACAATTTATTTTCTCCGATATTTCGGTTAACTTTGTTTACCATTTTCAAGCAATCTACAAACTAGCTTTCCCACAACAATAAATTTCAGTGTTTTCATTAAAAAATTGGGATTATTAGCACATCATTAATAAATGAATTAATTAATAAAATATTTCATTCCCGAAAATAATTTTTGATGCTAAAAACAAGTAATTTTCTTTAATTTTACAAAAATACAAAGTTATAATTTAAATATTACGTACATTATATAATTTAAATATTACGAAACAAATAAATAATGACACATAATAACACAGGTCAACAAAAGTGAAACACCCCACATTTAACCTATTCTTAACCGGGAATTGAATTAATATGGATGTATACACATAACATTTGTTGAAAAATTATATGTTAATACATTAAGTATTAATTAGTATTTAATACTGTTGTTAAATATAACACCGATAAATTAGATAAAATTCAGTTTAGTTTTGTAATACATAACAACAGTCAAACACTGGTCCAATTTTATGCGGATAAAAACGTTCGTCAGTTTATTTTTCAATAATGAGAATTTTTAACTGTTTCCCAAAAAATTGCAGTACGAATAAATAAGCAATTGTTGAAAGTAATCAAAGAGAATGAAAATACTCGTTGAAAATAATCGAATTACTTTTAGATTATCTTTGATTATTTTGTTGTAATCGCCAGTAATTCTGATTACTTTTTTTCATTACTTGTAATCGTAATCAATTAGTAATGATGCAAAACTAAAAATAATCGTATTCGTAATCATTACATCAACCTTAAAAAAAAGTAATCTAATAAGTTATTATTAAGATTACTTATCATTGCTTAACAGCTATGATCCAATCTATATATAAACTTTGTCGAATTGATGACGAATCGTCTGAACATCTTCTCTGCTACTGTCCCGTCTTGGGTACTGCTAGGCGGAAATATTTCGGCGGGCAACTGATGAGCCCAACTGAGTTAAATGATCTTTCACAAGGCAGGTAATAGGCTTCATGGCTGTCATGGTGAGATATACAAATTTCACAACAGACCCTCTGCGTCACTTTGCTTATTGCCTCCCACAAATATCTATGTGCGGATGTGTTACAAACGATACGTTAATATCAACTTTTTGGTAATGGTTATTATAAAAAGTGGCAATTTGTAACTACACTGTAAAAAAATCTTCACTGTGAAACTGGCACATGTAATTATCGATACACGTAAACTTAATTTTATTAATGCGCCGTTGTTAAATATCAGGTCAAAATATGAGATAATGCATGTGCAAGTTTATGTGGTTTCTAAAACGTCAAAAATGCAACCTGTTAAACACAATATGCTACTAGATTCTACGACCCAATATTAAGTTACAGTATAGTTTGAAGTAAAGTCACAGAGCTACACATCATTATTACAGATTTTTTTAATCAGACAATAAAATCACAATTCATAATAAATAAATACAAAATGAAAATAAAATTTTTTTGTTATACTTTCCTGTTTTTATGTTTTCTTTTTTTAATAAATAAAATGATACAGAATGAAATGCAACTCAATTGTGCATCTGTCGCCTATAAAATTGGAGAACAATTATTTAAAACATTTCAGTAACAAAACTGCAGTGACAAATGTAACAAATCGGTTTAATACTGTTTTAAAATAAATAAATGAATAATTAACAAAAATTTTTTCGGTTAAAAAAGTTCTAGTCCAAAAACACAAAAAGTATTCAAGGTACATTTTGGTACTAATATAAAAAAAGGAAAAAAATATCGGGCAAAAAACTTTTGATGGTTTTCAAATAAATAAGAACAAACAAAAATATTTTTTAATTAAATTAAAAACAACTTTGTATTTATAATAATCTGTAACAAAATCTACTGAAATTAAAATATAAAAACTCATCACAAAAAAAAAGACCGAATTCAGAACAGACAACATTTTTAAAACAATGTGGAGACAAACGGGGTGAGTGAATGACAGCTTTAAAACTTTTAGGTATAGAAAATGTAAACAGAGATTAAGTTTATACAATTGTGAACTATTTAAAAATTAAAAAAAAATATTTATGTATAAATTTAAATGATTTTTGCGATATCAATTGTAAAACTACTTTAGGTGGGAAAGCAGTTAGTGCGTATTGTTATTATCGGTTAAAAAAAGAATGCTGTTGTTATTTGATTGTCTTTTGAGTGCTTTACGTCTCACCTTCTTATTGGTTAATAGTTTAGCGATGATTGCTGTACCTTGTTATGGGGTTTCCGGCTTTGCTATTAACCATATCCGTTTGATTTGTGATAAAGTTATGTCCATGACTTTGCTTTTTTGTGAAGACCATTATATTCAGATGTATATTTTCAACTTCCTGTACAAAGGTTTAGAGAGACCGATGACTTGACGACGGAGCTCCTGTTTCGTGTAATACCTCTGCTATTAAACTTAAGAAAATTGGGCCTTTGAATTTAAAATAAAGTGATTCTTAAAAACATTTGCCACTTGGGAAAAAACAAATCAGAATATGTAGTAATATAAGTAAAATATATATATATAATATTTATTTTCTATATAAAATCCAAAATTTTATAGTAATAAATAAAATGCTAACATTCATATGGGTAAAACCCAATAAAAATCGTGATATTTTATTGAAGTTATGTGTTGTACTCTGTTCTTAATAGAAATTGATTGATAGATCGATAATCGGCATATAATTATACAGTGGTATCCATTTAGGAGTACCCTGGAAATATACTTAAAAACGCCTTGAACCCCTGCAAACTTTAATACAATTGGGTCATATTTAATATTTATTTTAGTACTTACATAACAGGTAAGAGTGCTATATTCGGTCATGTCGAATCTTATATTAACTTCATCATGATGCGATAAGAACAGAAAGTAATATAAATAGCGTTCTTTTGATATAAATACATCTATATTTGTGCCACGGTCACTTATTCTTAGATGTTAGTTGTTGTGTATTGATAACCAAAATACTTGGACCTAAGTTGGCATCTTTTGCTCTTTCCGGGCTCCATATATACAGAAAAAAAAAAAACAGACGTAGAGATGGACAAGCGGGAATCGTTTAGTCAGCTTCGCTGTACATTTATAAATTTGTAATGTGAAAAAAGCAAAAATGTATTAAAATAAAAAAAAAAAATAAGAAAAATTAACTTAAGAAAATGTTACAAAAAATCAACTTTTGCATAAATAAAAATTAATTTTATTGAAAAAAACTCAAACACTCATTTTTTGCAAAATGTCTTCATGTCAAGCATCGGCAGAGCCTTGTGCCCGCAGTGATTAAAATTTTTGATTTTTTTTTAGCATAGCAATATTACACATTAAGTAACCTTTTAAGAAAAATATAAATATTTTATACGCATCTCACTTGATCATAAAGAGGGTATTAACTATAGTATCCACTTAGTTAATCGTTGTTCGATTAGTCGAAGAAATTATTCGCCATTATTTGATCGAATAATTAAAATAGCCAATCTCAAATAATGAATAACTCGAACAATATATGGACAAATCCTGCGTGACGAATGCTACATTCGTACGCGTTTTCTGATTAATAATATAAACATTTTTTGATCTTTAAAAAGAGATAGCTTCATCTTATACATAGTGCTTACTGACATTACAAGTACTATCGAATGGCATATATTTTTATTTCTTAGCAGGTATTTGTTGCGAAATAATTGATCATAGAGTTTTGCCACGCACGTTACAAAAAGTGGAAGTACCTTTAAAAGTTGAACTGTTTTTGCGTATTTTTTTTTATCGAATTTCGCATAATAAAATACACAAAATGTCATCCCTAAAAGAATAATGAACATAAGAAAACTAAAAAATAACTTATTTGCAGTCAAAAAATCAAAAAATGTTGCCGTTTTTTTATCAAATGCCGTGAACCGATTGTGACGCACGCTACGCATCTCTCGTTTAATTTCTTCCAGTAACATATAAAGAAACACAATTGTATTTCGTTTAACAAATACTTATTTATATTTGGTTGTATTAACATTTTTAAATACTAATTCTTTATTTATAAATGCATTTATCAATGAATGTAAATTTGTTTATTAAAGAATTTTATATTTTGATGGCTGGATGTCCATGTAAACCTTGTGCACAAAGTACAAGTTGCAATTTTATATAACTAAATGAAATTTGGTTTGTGCGTTTACATTGTCATAAGAACCATGCCTATTGAAAATGGTGACAATCACTCGATAATTTCACAAAGCCTCCATACAAGCTGCTTTTCGGAAAAGAGTATTTTAATACCCTAATTTCCTTATAACGGTTGGTAATAAAAATATGGCGATAACACTTTTACGATAGCTACTATGTTATTCCAATATGTTGTGTTGGTGGGTCTAGAATTTACCAAAGATGTCAGATAAACCCCCTCCCTAAAATCTCTTAGGGCTTATAAATCAGTCCAAGCTAAGCTCTCTTTTTGGTTTAAAATGTGTTTAAGCTAGCAAATCTTTAAATCAGTAAAAATATAAACCATACGCATGAAACTGGTGTTTAAACTCCTAATACAGACCGTATGAATTTGACAACAATTATCGTTGGGCTTCCGCATTACTATTTTTTAAACTTAAAATTATATATGGGGCACTGTTTACAGCTGTTGAGTTTAAGCTGTGTTTAAACATTCACTGATTTATTAGCCATAAAATTCAAAAAAAAAATCATACTGATACATGTATTTATCTAAGTAATATAATACAATGGACTCTTATATGAACCTTATGCTCAAAACATAATTTTGTTGCAGCAGGTCAATGATTGCCCATTGGGTGTCATACTACACTTTCTTACTGGCTTATAGTATATCTATATGCTTACATATAAAACATAAAGGCTATTTATATAAAGTTTTGCCAAAAACCTGCCAAATATTTCGCTTCACAACAGCTCTAACTGTAAAGAAAAGTAATAAGAAGCGAAGATATAAGAAAAGAAAATAACTATTGAATCGAGTTTTAATACAATTTTTGGAAGAACTCAAATCGTCACGCAAGCTACAGAATTTAATACGCAACATTTTTTTATTTTCTTATTGTCGAATTTAAATTTTTTATTTGCTTAAAAGGAGGTAATGAAATTGAAATAAAATTATAGACGACTGGAAAAAAAAAATCATTCTACCCACAACATAAAAAAAACCTTATTTTTCGTGACGCACACTAGAACACATGGACCTGATTTTTCATACTTAATATCAATCTTTCCAAAATAGTAATCAAAATAATTTTATACCAAAATTAAGGCAAGTGAGTGAATAAAAATATAGCTTACAATCGGACCATCTATATTAACACAAAAGTATTTTTATGAACACCTAAAATAATTTGATGTTCTAGCATAACATTTAAAGATCTGATGTGGGGTCAGATTTGGTTATAATTTTTGTATTTATGATCACCGAAATACATTTTTTTTTTATATTTCTGAAATTATACATCTAGTCCAATATTACATTAAAAAAAAAAAAATTTATTAGATTAATATGAAAAATTTTCGGTTGGTTGACAGTTTCTGGGATTTGCCCATATGTCAATTAATCGATTAAAATTAATTTCTTAGAAAATTCTACTTTTTAATTAAAAAATATATATTTTTAGGTTTCTAAAACTAATAAAATACATAACAACTAAATAACATGTTGATATATATTGTATTCAACATTTTTTATTTTTCGAATTTATTCTATGAGTTAAATTTTAGTTATGTATTTTATAAAGCTTTTTGTAATAGCTCTATTCCTTAAATTTTTTTAGGAATGACTCATAGAATAAATTCGAAAAATAAAAAATGTTGAATATAATAAAGTTGCTTATGAAAAAGAAATAATTGCCAATATCTATTTGATATATATTGTATCTATTTTGAACATATTTTAGTCCCTTTTTAGAAGTGGGTGTGTGTGAGACAAATCACGTAATAAACAATTAACTACTAATTACATACGTATAATTTTCGTACTAAAAGAGCTCTTTTTTATATTGAGTTTGGCGTTCATTGAAAAAAATTCATCAGCATTTATAAATACGTAAACCATGCAGTGTCAGATTAAGGGTCACCTGTTTTAATTACCTCAAACCATCCAAACGGCTGAATGAATTTTGACATTTTAGGTATTGTTTGATTCGTCTTAAAAACTAAAGTGTCATTAGATAGGTAGTTGAAAACAAAATCACGAATTTTTGGGGCAAAATAGTAATTAAGAAACAAGTTACCCAAACCTATAGAGTAGAGCTTTAAAATTAAGACAATTAAAGTTATCAGCCATTTTCGGAAAATCGAATACATATGAGTGAAATTGAAAACGAGAAAACTTTAAAAAAGGTTCCAGCTTAAAAGGTTTCTTCAAACTTTGAGTTCTCATCTTAACCATAACTTCTCTTTAAATCAGGAAAAATACGGTGATTAAAAAAAAATTAATTGAGAATCTCAATTGATTTCATTTTTACTTGATTTCCAAAAATAATATATGTATTAGTTAAATTGAATTACGAAGAATACATTTGCTTAAATAGGCTGGACCTCTCAGAAAAATACCGTGACAAAAACGTCTAAACTAAAATAAATAATTAAAAAAAAAATTATAAAAATATATTAAATTTAGCAGGCGGGACATAATTGCAAATTATACACTGAAATAAAATTAATGGACTTCGACTGCTGCTGAACCTAATGCATGTACATATTAAACTTTGACTTTTAAATCATATTATAGTCTATTCAAGCGAAGTAGTTATTTTTTTTTTCTTAAACTTTTTTCGGTCTCTTTAGCGCCTTAAAAACTGTAAAAACAGTTTTGCAGCAGGGTTTTTGATTTTTTAATTATTTATTTTATTTAAAAGTTTTAAAACTGCACGCAGGGAAAAAATATGTTTAGATATAGTCACCTCCAACAAAACAATTTTTAGACAACATTTTAAACATATTATGTTTAAATTTAACCATATTATTGTCACCGACAAACATATAATTGTTAAATTAGTCCTCCATCAAGAAGCCACAACCATATTATGGTTGCCTCTAAACATGTTATGGTTAAATATGACAATAGTATTTTCCTCTTTTCTAAGAGCAACATGCTTTGGTTGAAAATCAACCATGCTATTATAAATGTTAAACATATTTTAGTTATTACTAACCAAAAGATGTTCGGAGGCAACCATAATATGGTTTTGCCTTCTTGATGGAGGACTAATTTAACAATAATATGTTTGTCGGTGACAATAATATGGTGGTTAAATTTAAACATAATATGTTTGCAATTCTCTTTAAAAATAGTTTTGTTGGAGGTGACCAAATTTAAACATATTTTTTCTCTGGGTGTGTATACGTGGTATAAATGGTATAAATGATTTGTTATTTTATTGCTTATGGTTTTCTTCTGTTTATTAATATAATAAAAATATCAAATCAAATAGACATATATGTTTTTTCTATTGGATAAAATTATTTGAATTATTCGAGTTATTCGAGTTATTCAAACATATTAAAACTATTATTCGATTAATCGAGCAAAATTAAAATTTAAAAATCGATTAGTTCCTTACTCGAACAAAACCGAAAGTGAAATAAATGGATACACTCTAGTATTAACTAAAATTTTTTATTTTTCACTTTTTGGAAAAAATCGACACGCAATATTTATATCTAACCGCTCTAATATAATATCGTGCTATTTTGTATACTTTTTGTTAATGAAACGGTTGGTTTAAAAATTAATTGTAATATTAAAATTATTTCGCTTCTACTTTAAATTTTTGAATTTTTATTAATTACCCTCTTTATGATCAAGTGCGATATGTACATTAGGGTAATAAATTTTTGCAATTTTTGCGAATATCAAATTCTTCATCGCATAGCCGTATATACCATGAAAAAATATTAAGAAATTATTAATTACTTTTTCGCGGTCGTTAAAAAAGTTTTCGCACCAAACGCGATGAAGTTTTGAATTTAAATTTTTCTCCTAAGTATATAAAATTAGCATTTAATACCAACATTTTAAGTATTTTTTAATAATTTCATGAATATAACAAGATCTTACCATTTGTACGCGATATTATACTATATTTCTCAGTTTTTATACCCTCCACCACCACTGTGGTGAATGAGGATATACTAAGTTTGTCATTCCGTGTGAAACTTTTTTATTATACATCGAAGACCCCATAAAGTATATATATTCTGGGTCCTTGAGTAATTCTAAGTCGATTTAGCCATGTCCGTCTGTCTGTCCGTCTGTCCGTCTGTTGAAAACACGCTCACTTTCGAAAAACGCAAAAGAAAAGAACAAACTTATTCTCAAATTGCTTGTAGTTATCCTAAGCAGTTTGGGATTGAAATCCAGCAACATCGGTTTAGTAGGATCAGAACTATGAATCAAAATGTGGAATCACTACCCAAAAAAATTGATAATTTTGATACAAAAACTAACATAAATGGTAGAATAATGCACGGAATGACATAAAATTTTGCACGAATTCGCTTTATACGACTGCAAATCATACTGTAATTTCGTGAAGATCGGTCCATAATTTACCATAAGCCCCATATAAACCCTTCTCGCGGAAAACAGTTTAGAACGCCTAAAACCGCAATAAATAACGCTATCATAATAAAATTTGGTACGTCACTGTTTTATATGACTAGAAATCAAAATTCAAAACTTTGTGAAGATCGGTCCATAATTTACCCTAGGCCGCATATAAAACCTACTCTCGAAAAAACAGTTTAGTATTTTAAAAAACGTTATAAATAATGCTACAACAAACAATTTTGTACGTCAAAGATTTATAGGCCTAAAAACCACACTGTAAAATTTCGTGAAGCTCGGGCCACAATTTACCATATAATATTATGCTCAGTCTGGGAAATTATTTAAATACGCCTAAAACCGTAGCAGATATAGATTTTGGGGTAAAATTTGGTCCAATTTTGGTTCATATGGCCAGAAATAATATCATGCAATTTTCTAATTATTGCTCCATATTTGCCTTAGATTCCATATTAAGCAGCCTTCTGAAAAGCACTTTAAACGCTAAAGCAAATTTCACTACTGTATTGAAATTTGTTAAATTTAGATATTTAATAACAAATCACTCTGCACGATTTCGTGATGATTAGTCCATAACTTACCATGGGTCTAATATATATTCCGGCGGCATGAAATAACCCCCCAAAATATAACGCCCCAAAAAAAATATGAAATAACCCCCCAAAGTGTGGGGCGTTATTTCATATGCAATAAAACCCCAATTTCAAAAATGAAATAAACCCCCAATGAAATGAAATAACTCCCAAAATCAAAATGAAATAAGTCCCCAATATTTAGGGACTTATTTCATATGAAATAGTTCCCCAATTCCAGAAATGAAATAAGACCCCAATATAATACATATTGTTCAGTTTTGGTTGGGCGCAAAGACTTTTTCCTCTATGGTATAACAAACACCGGCTTCGCTAACTAAAGCTTTTCTGCATAGCCGGCCTTCGGCCGGGCGCAAGGATTTTCTCCTCTATAGTATTCCAAACACCGGCTTCGCTAACTAAAGCTTTAATGCATAGCCGGCCTTCGGCCGGGCGCAAGGATTTTCTCCTCTATAGTATTCCAAACACCGGCTTCGCTTACTAAAGCTTTTCTGCATAGCCGGCCTTCGGCCGGTCGCAAGGATTTTCTCCTCTATAGTATTCCAAACACCGGCTTCGCTAAATAAAGCTTTTCTGCATAGCCGGCCTTCGGCCGGGCGCAAGGATTTTTCCCCTATATTGTATTCCAAACACCGGCTTCGCTAACTAAAGCTTTTCTGCTAACCCGGTCTTCGGTCGGGCACAAGGCATTAGTTAGCGAAGCCGGTGTTTGGAATACTATAGAGGAGAAATTCATTGCGCCCGGCCGAAGGCCGGCTATGCAGAAAAGCTTTATTTAGCGAAGCCGGTGTTTGGAATACTATAGAGGAGAAAATCCTTGCGCCCAGCCGAAGGCCGGCTATGCAGAAAAGCTTTAGTTAGCGAAGCCGGTGTTTGAAATACCATAGAGGAAAAAATCATTGCGCCCGGCCGAAGGCCGGCTATGCAGAAAAGCTTAAATTAGCGATTCGGGATTTTCGAATTCGAAATTATAAAGTTCGGGACTTAGAGATTCCGATTTCTGAAATTCAGGACTTAAAAATAATCCCAATTTTTTTAGGATTCTGAAATTATAGTTTTTGATACTTAGTCCCTTTTTTATGTTTGGTAAACGTATGCAGTGAATATAACAAAACACAATTTGTCATCATTATGACTTTTAAAATATGTAATTTAAAAATTAAATAAGTCCCCAAAATATTTTTAGGGACTTATTTCATTTCAGATTTTTGGGGAGTTATTTCATATGAAATAATCCCCCAATTGAAAAAATGAAATAACACCCCAAAAAAAAGAAAAAACCCCCCAAAAATCGTTTTTGTTGTTCTCTGTACAAATTTTTGGGGGGTTATTTCATATTTTTTTTGGGGCGTTATATTTTGGGGGGTTATTTCATGCCGCCATATATTCCCCTCCTAAAAATAATTTTAGTTCGGCGGCATAAACTGGTACGAATCATTATATTTTATTCCAGTTAGTTCAAATTGCTAGAAATAAAAGCATAACAATATCTGATTTTCGGCCAATTGGTTTAAGCCGGAACCAATTTTTATTCTGACGTCCGTTCGTATAAAAATTTATTAATAATTTATAGCTCTTATATATTCTAACTGTCGGTGGAGGGTATTAAAGATTTTGCACAGCCGAATATAGCACTCTAACTTGTTTTTAGTGCAGTACCTTTTAAATGGTTAATTATAGCAAGAAAATGATTCTGTAATAATTTCAAATCGATATTTGAAATTATCGATCGACAATTTCGAAGAATTTTGATTTTGGAAAATATTAGAAATTTTTTTATGCCGAAAAATGTTGGAGTTGGAGTCGCGAGTTTTTGTGGGTACTACGACTCCGATTCGGACTCCGATACAAAAACATCAACTCTGGTTATTGTAAACGCAGCTAGATCGGTTCACAAATGGCTCAGGTAGGGGCAAAAAACCACGACGGCCTCTTATTTAATCCCTCAGGGTTTTTGTTTTTTCCGTTTTTCTGGCATGGCACTTCCCATACAAAGACATTATAAATTTCTGTATATCTAGGGAACGGCAAGAGCCAGATTTTCCCAATTATGTACAAGCACCTTGGTTATTACTAGACAACATCCGACAAAATTTGGGCATGGAATATTTATACTAAATAACTATAAGAGAAAAATTGGCCAAATTTGGTACACATAGCTGGATTATCAATACACAACCTCTCTAAAAAAGGGGCCGGATTAGAGAAGTGCAAGTGGCAACAGCTAAAAAATAGATTTCTGTATTTCTGGAGAATCGCTGCACAACAAGTTTCTAAATTTGGTGCAAATAGTTTTGGTGTGAATTCATGACATCTGGCAAAAATTCGGCGTGATTGGAGAAGTGAGCGTGATATCTGGAGAACGGTAGAAGAGTGTCCAAAAGTGTGTTAGTGGGTGAGTGGTCTGAAACGCTGCATAACATTAGGTGAAGGGTATTTAAGATTCGACACAGTCGAATGCAACACTCTTACTTGTTGTATGTTAAATTTGATTGCTTTAAAGAGGAACAAACATATATTTCACATTGATAAGCTGATTAATAAGCTTTTTATTAAAAAGGACTTGCAAGCTTTTTATTTTAAAGTTAATTTTAATTTTTTTTTTTGCCAAAAATAAAACTAGCAAATAAAGAAATCTTCCTTATTAAAAGTCGATATAAAACAACTATTTTAATATAAATGATATTCATTTTGTATTTAAAAGTGTGTACAACTCAATAAAATGTAGTTAACTTTTTGGTTTCTCGCAGAATAATATATTGGCGAGCTTTAAGAATTACATTTTTTTAAATTATTATCAAATAACATTTAGTGCATCAAATTATAACTAAACATTTATTTATCTTTTAATAATTTTACATTTATTCATTTTCAGAATTTTACTATTCCTGCTATTTGGTTTTATTCAGTGTCAAATACCTTTTCCTAATACCTGCCCCGATGTGAATATAGTGAAAACATTTGACTTAGATAGAGTGAATATAAATACTTTCACTTACAAGTTTTATTTTCAGTTAAAATGTTAATTGCACTTTTTTCAGTATATGGGCACTTGGTATGAATACTCAAAATATCCCTTCGTTTTTGAGGTTGGACAAAAATGCCAGCAAGCGGTTTACAAGGATGAAGGAAATGACACTGTTTCGGTAGTTAATACTGGAGTGTATATAATGTTGGTTATGAAATCTATAAAAATCTAAAAGCAAATATTATAAATTTTATTTTTTATTAAGCATTAACAAACTCAATAGTGCTATAGGAACAGCCAAAGTCATGGCTCCAGGACAACTAGCTGTGGCATTTAGAAATCGTATGTTTTGTCTTATACATATAGTTTAAAAATTTCTAAATTATCTTATAATAAAATTTATTGTTTACTGTTTTATAGAAAAAGCTGATACAGCTAATTATTTGGTATTGGGTACAGATTACGACAACTGGGTTGTTGTCTACAGCTGTCGAAATATTAGTTCATATGGTCATGCAAGTAAGTAATACGAGTATTATTATCTTTCATTTAAATTATTCATAAAGTTTTTACTATTTATTACAAATGTTTTTTGTGTATAACATTTATTTTATTTTCTTATCATTTATTCAATTCGATTTGATTTAATTGAATTCCATTTCATCTCTCTGCCTCAACTCAATTGCTATAAATTATAATGATTTCAAGTAATTAATTATGCCAGCCACAGTAAAAAAACAATTAGAAGCATTTTTTTATGTCCGTAAAACAATTAATGTTTTATATTTTTTTGTTCCTTGCAGAGAAGAGTATAAAATCTATAATTGCTTAAAGCTTAATACCATTAATTAGTGGACAGTGGACAATTGAAAGGGAAAATTTTAGTTGTCAATAAAATTTAAATTTTAAAAGAATTTACGTTTTATTTTGGATTTATTTGTGATATAAAACAACAGTAATGATAAAAAGACAATTGGACCGCACGTCGTAAAATCGTAGGACGCAGCGCCGTAAATTTTTAAAAACACGCTCCATTTACCCACAATTCCGTCATAAACGTATTTTCTTTTATGACCCAAAATTTGTTCAACCTTTTATTTGTTTTTTGGTTGTTGTTTTTTTAGATCTGTTACTTTACTCTAGTTTGGAGTCCCAATTTCAACAAAAAGCGTTCCCGTTTTTTAAATTTGTGTAACTAAGAGCGGTTTCGAGAGAATAAAAGTCTTCTCTTCTTGCACGAAACAGCCCAGACTTTTTCTTCGTGTAAATTATGTAAACAGCTGCTATATCATAAACAAAGTAAAAACATCAAATAAAAAAGTAGTGCTCGTTAAGAGAATTTTTGAAAAAGTCTTATTTAAATATTTATTAAATAAAATAAAAAGTTTTGTATTAAAAACGATATCAAAACACTTTCGCATTCCGCTTAATGTTAACAATTTGGTTTTTTTGTGTTCCCGTACTTTTGTCTTCTTATGAGTTATTCGTTATTCTGGCCAGACTTTTGTCAATTTGAAATGCTGTTTAAAGCTAAACCTTGCCTGTGAGGCTACTTTTTGAAAAATAAGAGTTTTTCTGATTTTTGATATATCCATTTTTTTTATTTCGAAACAGCTTATATTTAAGCGGCGGCAAATTAAATTATAGAACAAAAATTTTTAAAAAAAAATATTTTTAAAGTCAATTGAAGGCTCAGTAAGAACACACATCAAGTTTTTTTTTACAAGAGATAATTTTGAAAAATAAAAGTTTTTAATATTAACTTTAAAAGTAAGCAGTCTTTACACATATTTCTTATAGCGCATATAACTAAGTTTCATAAAATATAAAAAGTTTAATAATAAAATTTATATTTTTCTTTGTATATAAAAATTATTTCAGAACATTTTTCCATAGCAAGTTGGAAATCTGTGTTCCAGACAGTACGTTTTATTGCATTTTGAACAATAACAACACTCACACGCTCTTCCTTGGTGGACATTAATTGTACAATAACTTTTTCCCTTACTTTACTTGTGGTTCTGAGTTTGTTTGATGGTCCTCGGAAGTATGAATTTATTAAGAACATCTAGTCGAAAAATTACCATTTAAGCTAAACCTCGCCTCTCAGGCAACACGAAGTTTTCAAAGCTCGTGCTTTTACTTGCACACAATCATATTGAAGTACATAAAAATAACAATCGCTGCTGCAGTGTTTAGTGTTCTAGCGTTAATATAGGTAGCACTCAGGCAGAGAGTTGAAATTACAGGTACTCTTCTAGAATTAAGTTGTCTATAAATACTTAAAAAAGATATCCTACAAAGGATATAGAAGGAAACGTATTCGAATATTTTACTACATACATCAAATTTGTAACAAATGTAGTCTAACCAGACCCATATATATTTTGTATTGAAGATGCTGTATTTTTAACTTTTTTCTTTCTGTTTTTAGCTATTTTTTGTTAAATTATCTATTATTATTTATTTTAACCTATTAAACACACATAATCCATCTAGTTCTCAATTTGGAAAAACCAATGAACACACACACTAGTTACTCGAGTAACTCGCGTCAGCTTTTGATTTTTACATGGGAATACCGGAGGCTAATGACTTAGAACATTAGAAAGCTGCCAAGGACGGTTATCATAGTCAAATGTTTCTCTATTTTTCTTCTTATTTTCAGTATAATTTCTTTAAATTTTATATAATATATGTTAATTAAACTGTATTTTGAACAAAAAATTAAGTCCCTAATTCAGAAATGGGTTTTAAGATCGCTCGAAATTGATAGCACCTTAAAGAATTTCATCACACATCTAATTATACACATTTAGTTAAAAAAATTTTGTTTTCCGAATTAATTACATTAAAAAGGTGATAAGGTCTGGCTTAACTCATGCGTTACGAGTGTGAAAATCCCAACATGTGTAAGATGGAGGGTTAATCTCATTTTCACCAAATTTATCCAAAAAGTAAAGAAACATGCTATTTTGTTTTCAAATAATCAATTTAAAAACCAAAAATAATTTTATTTTATATGAAAAATTTCCCCTTTGCTATGCTGTACCAACTGACTTTTCAAATACGCTGATAGAAAAAGCGTTGACCCAATGACACTTTAAATCGTGATATGAGCTTTAAAATCACTTGCCCAAATTGTCATCAGGATCAAAAATTAAAATAATGTAATGCCGTCATGTGTTGACACTCCGGCATCACAGAAATGATGAATCGGAGTCAGTTTAATAAAACATGTCATCAGTGGGATGACTCAGTAGCATCGTAGAAATGACTTATTAGGCTCAATTTTATGACAGTTTGTCATTGCAATAGACTTAAGACAAAGTGAGATAATATTATTATTGACTTACCCGTTACACATGTTTGTTTCATTCCGCAATTTGTTTAGAGAAGAACTCTCGATTATAAACCACCAGCAGTATGCCCAATATGTTTTTCGTACTTATACTTTGAAAAATTGATGTATTTCACTAAATAATTAAAAAAAATAGAATATGGGAATTTTTGCTTCTCATTTTACTTTTTAAACATTAAAATAATACTAATAATACACAAAATATGGAATCGAATTGATGTCACTGTAGTTATAGCATTGATGACTCATAAAATATGACAACATTTTATGATGACGTTCGTCGTTGGATTGATGTCCCTCTTTGCCTTATTAATGCCATTTGTAACAACATTGAAGCCACAATTCTGATGTTAGGGCATCATCAATATGAAGATCCATTTTTCTGTGTATGTATTTCTATGAGTTTCTGTGTAATCATTCTACTTTAAAAATTTGATGTTTTTAACTAAGTAATTAAAAAATAGAATATGGGAATTTTTACTTCCGAACATGCATTTTTCTATGAGTGTAGAATTGGATTTATGTCGACGCACGGCGAAGACAAGCGTTCACGCTTGAGCCAGGTATTGTGTGCCTTTGTATAAAATATTATGCGCTATAGCTTGACAACGTCTACCTCGTACGCTTCTATGTTCAATCGATGCCGTAGTGTACCTAATTTCATGTTCCTAATTTTATCATGTGTTTAACATTAAGCAAGTATTGGACGAAACAAACCGGAAAAATAATGACCACTAAATTGATCAACCTTCAATTTTTTTTTTTAAACATTTTTGTTGATTCACGTAACTTTATTTCTGAAAAAAAAAAATATTCTTAGAATGTAAGTAATGAATTGTTAAACACTATTTGATCAAGCAGACGTTGTACAAAATCAAAGAAATGTTTAGTAAACAAAGTAGTTTGTTGTGGGGTGTCACATATTTGTTAAGTGTGACCATAGCTTAAGAAACGTCAGTTTTTCGACGTTTGACAATATAATTTATCTATTTAATTTTTTTGTGTTTTCTTCGTATAAAAGACCTTAGTTTGATGACTTGATATAAGACAAGTAAGAGTGCTATATTAGGCTATGCCGAATCTTATATATCCTTCACCATATTGCGGTAAGATCAGAGTGTTATACTCATACCACGCTCAATCTCGCCCACATTTTGTTGTGTTTTGATAATCAAGATGCTTGCGACTAGTTTTGAATCTTTGACTCTTGCCATTCTCAATATATATATAAATCTCCATAATACCTTTGTAAAAGAAGTGAAACGCCCACTTCTCCAGTCCCGCGCACGTTTTGTCGGATATTGTGTATAGATAACAAAGATGCTTGTACCTTATTTGAAAAATTTGACCCTTGCCATTCTCCAGAAATACAGAAAAAAGAAATAAAAGAACAGCAACAAGGGGTTTATGGTTAAAATTAGAGGCAGTCGTTATTTTTTGCTCAGATCTCAGGCATTTATGTACTGATCTGGCTGAGTTTAATTAGCAAATTTTGAATGAGCATATCTGACATAAATATATATGCCAAGCAAGTCCCCATCATAGCTGGGGTCGGAAAACTCGTTAAAACAGACGGACGGACAGATGGTCAACCGGATTTGAGCTTCTCTTCTCATAAGGATCCAGAATATATATACTTTATAGGTTCTAGAATCAATATTGTGGAAATTTTTAACGGAATGATAAACTTATACATATATACCATTTTACCTTCGGTTAAGGGTATAAGAAGCTCATATAAACAAAATTAATTTAAAATTTATATCTATTCATACTCTACCAAAAGTATTATTCTTTTAATAAATTAATTTCCTTTTGTACCACTGTACTTTAAATTAATGTCTAGTCAGATGATTTTTACAACAATTTAATATCCTCATTTAAATTAAAATAATGCTTAAAAATATTTTGTTATGTTCGTTTGTGCTATAACTTGTAATAATTTAACTGCCTGCTATTAAAATGAAAATTTTACTGATTTATTTTCGATGACAATAAAATTACAACATTTATTTGTTTTTAATGCAAGTTAAACGAGTGAGTTTTGCGCTCGTCATCAAAAAACAGGCAGCTAGTTTGGGAATTTACATTGAAATAACAATGAAAATGTCAAATTGGTTTTTGTCTTCTACATAAATTTCCAAACGAAAATTCTTACTTTACATTCAAAAAACAGGTTGTTAATCTTTTTTTATTATTTTAGAATTACTTTGGATTTTAACTCGTGAACGTCAGCCCTCTGAAGAGACCATTTCGGCAGCCAAGCAGGTCATAAAAGATAACAAATTGTCGGAAACTCTTTTGATAAAATCCACACAAACGGATTGTACTACATTTACTTATACTCTAAATGATGATGATGGTGATCAAATAGCAGAAGCCTCTTTCTCCTCAACCACAACCGATGATCAGTCTATTATAGATTTTTCGTCTACATCAACGGAACGTTTTATAGATACAGCATGAAATTTGCTTGTGCGTCTGATAAAACGTATAATAGACTTAATTGTGAGTTTTGTGCGTTTTATGGGCGCTAGTTTTTACAGTGCATCAATGATATGATAAGGAAGGATTTAAAGGGTTTTCTTATTTACTATACGATTTGGAGTTTGTGCAAATATTTATTTGCTTTTTTTAAAACAAAATACATAATTGATAAGCACAATAAATGTTAATAAAAATTTATTTTATATAAAGAAAATTCATTTGAGGCTGTCTGATCAAAATAAAGGAAAAATGTAAGTAACAATTTAAAAGTTAAGTTCTTGATTAAATGTAAATATTCAATTCTAGCAACCAAACTCAAAATTACACATGTCATGTCTACATTTAACGAAATCTCCGAAACTACTTTGTAGATTTAGAAATAATGTTTGCACGGCTGTTTTATCAATTAAAAAATGGTTTAAAAATTATTTAAATTTAATTATTGTGCTAATTGAATCAATAATGTTTTTTTAGTTGAAAGAAAATTAAAAATTTAATTTTGATTCAATTAACATTTTAGTTGTTTTGAAATAAATTTTTAATTAAAATATTTATTATATACCAAAAAATATTAATTGACTTTTTTCGTTTAAAATAAAATAATTTAAACATGTAGAATTGTTGTTGGGAATTGTCAATATTTATTTAAATTAATTAACACATTGTTTGAAATGGCAAAGTTTTTTGATCAATTTTTTAATTAAAATTAAAAGTATCATTTATTGAAAAAAATATTCACAATTTTACAATTTTTAGTAATCAATATAATCATTTTGGTAATTGGTACAAAATCAACAAATTGTTTCATGAATTTGTTATAAATTTGGTGATTGGAGAAAATTGTTAATTTTTTCTGTGTTGAAGCCTGGTACTCTGTTCAACATTTTACGTGAAATGCTGTCAAAACTCATATGACAAAAACTTGTGCTGAATTCCTATGAAATTAAGTTGATAGAGTTGTATGTACTCTGTTCAATTTGTGAAAAAGAAACGCAATATTTCTGGCAACATTTTTGATAACTGCGAAATAATATAAGCTGCAGTTATTTCATATGGAATTTTAAGCAAATGAAAAAATGTTAACTTAATATTAAAACAGAACGAAAAAACATCAATAACGCAACCGGTAACAGTTTTTCTTCCATATTTAGTTAAATATTTATTTAATTTTTTATTTAAACAATACTTTTTAGTAAAATACATGAGGGTTTTGTTTACATACGCAACACCATGTCGCATACTTTGAAAGATTAAAAACGTCAAATTGTGCTAACTCGCGAGATAGGTAACATTGATACATGTCAAACTTTTCGTTCGAAATAGTAGATGTTGCTGCACATTTTTCACAAATTGGAGCAGAGTACTATTCTTTAGAGATAATTTTGTTGTCGAGTCTTGGATTTTATTTTATGGAATAAAGCAAAGCCTTCTCTTTATATTTTATTTTATGGAATAAAGCAAAGCCTAATCAACAAGAGGGTATTAATTCAAAATTTTTATTTTTGCACTTATTTTATATTATATTCACATCTACACGCTGTAAAAATATCGTGTTATTTTGTCTACTTTTTGGGAATGCAACGGTTGGCTTTAAGATTGTTTTTCATATACCTTTAATGCTAAATGTTACTGAACATTTTTAAATTTTGAGTTAATACCCTCTTGTTAGTTAAAGGTGCCCGTCTACGACGTGTTTTTTACATGTGACTTGTCAAGTTTTCAAGTCAAATTTAATTGTGAATGTCTGTCAAAATTGTTGTTTTACATAAGGTTTATAATACTTGGTCACACACGTACATGTAATTTGCTTCTGACATTGTCTCTGTTTTTTTTCGCATAGTTATGGCAGGAACAAAAGTAGTTCTCGGTTTCAAAATATCGTGCTGCCGCCACAAAAATTTTTATTTGCGCCGTAAAAGAGTTTAGCCATCTTAAAATTTTTTTTCTTTAAATTCAAAGAAACCAATTTAGGATATTATAATAAAACGTTTTTTTTTTATATACATATATATGAACATAATTAATATTCAATGGTGAAATTATCATACATACATCGGTATTGTAAGATATTAACTTCAGCCGGCTAATGATTCCGCCAGTAGTGCTCCGCCGCTGCCGGTTTTTCCCGGCATAGATTTCTGACACAACTGATGTCAGATGGTTTGTCAGAAGAAAATAGAGCATGCTCTAATTGAAATTTTGTCAGATGACTTTGCGTCTGACTTCTACAGATGCAATGTTTTAAAGGTAACACGCGACATGTATGTATTTTACAGTGGGAAATTTGACAAGTCAGATGTAAAAAACATGTCGTCTACGGGCACCTTAAGCGCGATAAATGTGATGAAAGTCACACAGTATCCGCAGAGATGACACGATGCAGAAGATATTGTGCTTTTTCTTTCTCTTTCTTCAGAAGCTGCTCTTTTTGCATTTCTCTTTGTAGCATCTTATATAATGAACACAAATTGATTATATTGAGATTTCTTTTCAAACCCCTTGTAAAAGTTAACCTTTAAGTTTTCACACCAGTAAATAACATTTAACCCTTAAGTGTATAATTGTTAAATATATTATAACGAAACTTTATGTATTCCTCAATCAAAGTTTTTTTTTGTGTAAAGTGTAAATTTAAATACCGTGGGCGTGAAAATTGGCCTAATGTAAATTTTGGGCATATTGTATACACCTGGGCCTGACGAGGCCCCGCCCTATTATACGTACCTCTTGATATGTACTGTAGTAAATAAAATCAAAACAAAACGTATCAAAAATCATACGCAACACATAAGAATACTTTCTTTAATTTTATTTCGAAGAAGTATTCTTGTTGACAATAAAAAATTCTTGCTATCGCCATTAAACTCCATATAAATAATGGTTGTCCCAGGCACGCCAAGGAGTTCGTGAGCCAGAGTTTGTGCGATAGCCACAAAAAGCTCCATACCAAATACAAGTGGTACCAGCCAGACCCAGGTGGCTACCTAAGAGTTAAGGAAGCAAATAACATTACAAAACTAAACCATATTACTACATAAATTTTTTTGCACAAAACGTTTGTTGAACTGATGGTTTTGTTAAACGTGGCTTGTGTTTTGTTTTGATTGCGAAATTTGAGTTGTTTGTAGCGGCCTATTTTTACACATTTTAACTTCACTACCAAAAAAACGCCTTCTGTCTTGTTCTTCGAAAGCTGCTCTTGCAACTGATTTGGGCTATTTTAACGCGTCACTGTTTTTACCTATGTGTGTACTAGTGTGTTCATTCGGTTAACCGATTAATTTCTACCCGATTAACTGATCGGTTAATTTAAAATTGGCTATTTTCGATTAACGATTAAACCGGTTAATTTCGGTCGATTAACATATTAACCGACGCGTCGTAACAAAATGTTTAATTTTTTATTCTATTATAACATATTTGTTTATGTTTTTAATTACTTATTTGTTTCGTCTCATACACAAAAGGTATGTGTTTAGAAAATATTTTTTCATACAAACAAAGAAGGTGTTCAGTGATCTTCATTTTAAATAAAAGCTTTTTTTACTTCCTTTAATATGTATGTGTTTAGTTATTTGTTTCTTCTTATATCTTTTGATATGAATCTTTTAACAGAATTAACCGAAACAATTGGAAATTAACCGACAAATTTAAAAAAATTAAAACAGGACTCTATAATGGAAGATTTTATATGTTAAGAGAAATCCAGGAAAAGGCTTGAGAAATAAGATATTCTGTGTTATGGGTTGCTTTCGATTTCTCCAACATCTACGATAAATGAAAGAATTTTTTCAAAGTCAAGTGTAATCAAAACTAAATAAAAGAATCGCTTAAATCCTAAACTTTATAACCAAATTATTTTTCTAAAAGTATATTTTATAAGATATCCTTAGACTATTGAAATAACTAATAAAATTACTTATCTCACAGTTTATTTTTTAATTGATACATAAAATTTATGTATTAATAAAAAAAAAAATAATATTACATATATATGAATTATTTTTTTTTTTGTTCGGTTTAGTTCAAGAATTGTTATGTTATTGTTTTTTTACTAATCATTTACTTCATATAATAAATAATTTTGGGGGGGTGCTTTAAAACCCTGTGAGATAAGGCCATTATGGCTTTATTGCTCAATTGAATGGGATATAAAGCCATAATGGCCTTATTGCCCAATCATTGAGAGGTAAGGTCATATTTAACATTTTGCGAAATGAGAGATATAGCCATACTTTTTTTCGCAAATGAGAGATAAAGCCATATTTTAAACTTTAGTATGCGAAGCCAGATTCCAATACTTTGCTTTAGTGTTTCCGGGAAAAGAAATTTTTTTATTCTTGTGACGCACGCAGGAAAACTTTATTCAGCGAAGCCACCTGCCGCGTCCTACTGGAGGAGAAAACCCGTAAGCACGGCCGTAGGCCGCCACGCAGAAAAACTTTAGTATGCGAAGCCAGATTTCGTAAAAGGGAAAATCTATTATTAATCAATGTAAAATGCAAAAGTTCTTCAAAACTGAAATGAAAGATAAAGCCTTTTTCTAATATTGCTAATGTGAGCTAAGGCCATGATGGCTTTATCTCCCATTCAAATGAAAAAAGGCTTTATCTCCCTATTGAATGAGTGATAAAGCCATCATGGCCTTATCTCACATGGTTTTAAAGCATTCCCCCTTTTTATTCATTGAAATTACTCAATTTATAAAAAAACTTTATTAACCGGTTAACCGATGAATAACAAAATTAACCGATTATAAACCGATTAAACCAAAACCTCGGTTAATTACTCGAGCGATTAGCCGATTAAAGCAAAAGCCCGATTAAATGAATACCCTAGTGTGTACCCTGTGCTGAAAGTGCCTCTTTTTTTTGATATAACGCTATATCGTTAAAACTGTAGTTGATAAAATTTTTTTAACTTTACATCGAAAATCTGTATATCAGAAGTAGTCAGCGCCGGCTAAAGTTTTTTTAGAACGAAGTGTCCTGTAAGCTTGTGTTTAAAATAATTTATTTTATATTCTGAACTTTTTTTAGTGGTTTTTGTTTAAAGCTTGTTAACATTATGTAGTACAATATCCTATCTAAAGTTGCCATGATTTATATTGTCTCATAAAGCAAACAAAGTAGAAAAAGTCATATTTATTCATAGTTATTCTTTCTAGAAATCCAGCATTTAAATAAATATATGAATGTAATGTGTATTAGGAAAGGAAATCTGTATATTTGTTTGTACCCTGTACTGCGTATGAATTATGGTTATGAAAAACGGATTTGTAAATGAAATACACCCGCAAAACAATGCAAACAGAGTTAAGGACAAATACAAATAAAATTACAAAAAGAAAAACATGTACACATATATTTTATTTCGGACAAATAGTTCAGTATGTGTTTGAGTTCCTATTACTTCTAAACTAACTATATAACTAATACTTACATAAATATTTTTACTAAGTATGTGACCAAATATATATACTAAATTCATGCAATGCACGTACACAATATCACTTGCCACAAGGACTTTCTTGGGTACAAAGACAGAATTAAATGATATGAACTGCATTCGCAAAAATATATACATATGTAAACATATGAAGGCAGTCAAAAATGTCTTTTAGAAATTACATACTCGACCAAGTGGTCACGCAAAGATTCTTTATAAACACCAGTAGAACATAGTAATAACTATTTTTCTATGTCCACGGGTAACAGGAATAGATTTGAAGAAAAATTTGGAATCATAGAATGGTTACTGCAATAATATTTATTCATTATGGTTGCCCGTGATTATCTTAGGACTTTTACGATTTTTTACTAGCTTACATGACACATGATTACACTGTGCCACAAATTTTCAACAAAGTCGTGGGCCAATAATTCTAACAGCTAATTATTATGAAAAATTGTGCGCTGAATCCGAATATCAGAATGGTAGAACTGTTTTCGAGATATTGCAAAATTACCGCTTTTTACATTTTTAAAAAAGATGATGTCACTTTCATAAAAATATCTTCGAAAATATTCAATGGCTGTTTTATTTGTTTTTTTTTTTCGTTGAAAGATAACAAAATTACCAAAACAACCACAAGTCGTTTGTAAATATTGGTCAAGAAATGACTGACTAACAGTGGACCACATTTAAAATTTCTCAAAAATTTTAATGATTTTTTGGAATTTAGCTTTTTTCAACATCTTTTTTTTAAACCAAACAATGAATTTTCTTAAATGTTATCACTTATTACGTTAGCTTATTTCAATGCGAACATTTTGTGCCCCATAGGATCTAGTTCGGTGCAAAAATGGCAAGGCTACAGTAGATTAATTGAATTATCTCACTTTTCGATTTTTATCAAAAAAAAAAAAAAAAAAAAAAAAAACCGCACTTTTCGATTTTTATCAAAAAAAAAAAAAAAACCGGAACATTAAATAAACAAAGCTAATGGTAGTAACAATTAATATTGAAAATGGCTTAAAACTGTTGACTATTGTGATTATTTTCTGTCTCTCGCACAAGGAACCAATAATAGTCGCCCAACATCGCCTCATCATACGCCCTTGCTACCGACTATTCCATTTCTTGTATTTGTTGGTGAATGCGCTCACCATGCTCGTCACTTTCATCGCCAAGGTTATTTAGCAAAAAATTTAAGTGGGAATGCAGAAGGTGTATTTCTAAAGACATATTTGCTCCTTTTTTAAGTAAGAAATAAAAATGAATATTAATTTAATTCAGGCATTTGAGGAGTTGGTTTTGTGAATGAGTTTACATCTGCATATTGAACAGACGTATGACGTCCATTTTGCTTTACCTTGGCTAGCCAAAAATAACAGTCAACGTCGTAGTTAGTAGGTTTACGCCAAATTGCAGAATAATCAAATGGCATATACCGACAGCGGTATAGGAAATTAACATAAGATTCTGAAGGCAAATTTTTTAAAGATAAAATTAAGAAATGCATACTTACTTTGCGCCCGACATCCACATTAGAGATGAGCGATCCCGTGATTTTTAAAGATCATCGTGATTAGTGAACGCGATTTAAAAATCACTTCTCCTTTAAACTGTTATTGTGATCACGGTTTTTCAGTTTTCTGCCAAGCTATATGTACAATAACAAATTGTAAGATCTTTCAAAGCGGTTTACTTGCATATACATACATACTTGAACAAATAAACTTTGGCTTAAAAAAAATACTAATAAGATAGAAGAAAGAATGAAAGGAACAGCAATATTCGCCATTTCACTCAAAAATCGCTATTACCCACACAAACAGTGAAATATCATAAATTTGCATATGTAACAAAATACAAAAAGAACGACTTTGCAAGTACCCGTTACTTGACAAATTTGGCCACAGCTGTGATTCGTGATTTTTCAGTAAAAGTTATTAAGTCACAGGTACTGAAATATCGCTTATATCTAATCCACAAAAAGTTAAATGAGTTTGCCATGAATTGCATAAAGTATTTGGGGTCAAAAATTTCGAAATATTTTCCGGATTGACTTTAAAATACAGCCAAAATGCATTTTGTAATTGCCATGAAAAATGTGATGGCTGCGCCAAACTATTAACTCCACAAGCATAACAAAACTTACACTATGCCATTTTGTTCTTGTTAGATCGAATTCTACGTTACAAGAAAATCAAAACGTTTACCAAATAATTTGCATTTGTAAGCTGTCCATAAGAACAATGTCAGCAAAAAAGGCAGTGTTGTAAAAAATCTTTAATGAATGGAGCCTAGAAATATTTTCTCGCGGATTATTTTTATTAACATAAGCTTTTTTTTACAAAGTTCAATGTTTCTAATATATACAGCGTTCGTTTTTCAAATTCTGCTTTTTTGCTTCCTTTGCGTTTTTTGATTCGATTAAAAGCGAAAAGTGGGTTAATTCACTAAATCTTTGTCATTTTTGCACAGAAATGAGTATCGTTGGGCGCATTGTTCGTATCAAAATAAACTTATGTCCCATGTAATAAAACATTAAACTTTTAATTTCTTTGGTTTAAAAAAATAACTTCAAAAGAACAAAATTGCAAAAAATCATAAAATTTTTCATAAATTTTCAAATTTTGTCCACTGTAACTCTGTCATTTCTTGATGTTTACAAACGACCCGTGGCTATTTTAGTAATTTTATTATTTATTATTGCATAAAAATATAATTCGTCTAACTTTTTTGAAAAAATTTGCATTTAAGTGATATCATCTTTTTTAAAAACTCAAATAACGGTTTTTCGGAAAATCTCGAAAACTGTTCTACTTTTGACAATTCTGACAATGAGTTTTTTGGCAAGAGGGAAAATGTTATTATTCTCTCCCTTCTCATCAATAAACTCAGACTTTCTGAAAGAAAACTTTGATAGCGTAAACTCTAACTACAGAAAAACAAAATAGTTGTTATGGTATTAACTCTCAAATATAAAAAAAAATCGCGTTAGTCGTCTATTATATTACACAGGCCTCGCATCAAAATGTTTTCTTAACATTGGCCTTACCAAAGACTTTTATGTATGTACATCGTTTACCAATACCAACCCGGTAAGTGCTGCACATACAGTGAAGAACTAAAGTCTACATGCAACCTACCAACCTTTGTACGATTTTGGAAATTGGTAACGATAATGAAAAATGTTTTTATACAACTAATTAAGACACTATTAAACAAGATTATTTAAAAAAATAAAATAAGAAGAAAAGCTTAACATGGAAATTTCAAGCGTGAAGCAAAACTTTAAGAAGGACTAAAGTCTACATACAACGTGACTTCTTCTAGGAAAACCTGAAAAATACAAAACGAAACAAGGGGAATGTCATTAGTTTAACTGATATTGAATTTAACTTACCAAAGCAACTTTTTAAATTAGTAACATTAGATATATTTAAATATGGTGTTTAGAAAAATTATTGATCTTCTAAGCAGAGAATAGTCAAAAGATATCTTTTTCAATGAGAAATTTTATAAGAAATCTTACTAAAGATCAAAAATATTATGGAGAAATCGCAAAAACGGTAAAATCTGTCTGTTTACAGTACAACAATTATTAGAAACTATAAAAATGGAAATAATGAAAATCATTCAAGATATGACCGTGAAAAAATGCTGCCATAACGCACTGTTAGCAGTATTCTTAAAGAAGTAAATGCGGATCCGAAAATAAGACCCCCAAAAAATTGGCGGATCACATTGAAAAATGTTCCAGAAACAGTGTCCACTCAAAAACTATCCAACGACCTTTGCCTGAGAGTCGCTTTAAAAACAGAGTTAAACGCAAAAACCCAATTATATCTTTCAATAGAACATAATTTGAAACCGCCGGTTGAGAACTTAAGTATTGGAAATAACTGGATTTTTCAGCAAGGAAATGATCCCAAGCAAACGGCGCACATTGTTCGGTAACAGATTCTATATTATGCTCCCAGACAACTCAATTCCCCACCACAGTGAACGTATTTTAATCATAAAAAATATATCTGGGATGTCTTAGAGAAACAAGTCAGAAAATATAAGACAAGCAGCAGTGAATGGCTGAAAACTGCTTTAACCAGAACTTGGGCAGAAATAACTGCGGAAATCACAGACAATTTTGTAAACTCCATGCCACGTCATTTGCAAGCTGTGAACGATGCTCAGGGCGAACCATCTAAATATTATGTTTTAAAAAATTTTAAATTTTTTTTAACCCTTAGAGTACGGAGTGGGGCACTTTAGGTCCACCAAAAAATATTAATCAGTTTGTAATTAGAAGGTAAGTTATTCGTTTGGGGTCCCAAGTTACCCCACGTCGTGCTTTACGTTACAAATTTTCTTTGTTTGTTTAGGACCAAAAATGGAAAACTATACAAAAAAACTTTCCCAGAGGTAGATAGAACATTATTCAAATGACAGTGAAGAGGATCCTATTGATGCAGAAGCAGATTGCGACAGTGACAACTCTAATTTTGTACCCAATATTTATTTATAAGACGAGATTGAAGAAGTAGAAGAGCAAGTGGAAGACATTCTCCTTGATATTGATATTAGTGAAGATGGCATTGCTTTTTCTTCGAACACAGAATGTTTCACAGTTAAGTCTGGCCGGGCTTGGTCTTCGAAGCCTTTTCCACAAGCACGTAGGTCAGCATGCAATATTGTAAATGTTACTCCAGGAGTAACTAGTTATATGAGAGCTGCAAGCAATATTGATAATATATTCAACCATCTTATTACACCAACAATGAAAAAAAAATATGTCTTCATACTACCGGAGAAGCCAAAAGAGATTGCAACGAAAATATAACTGAAGAAAGGAAAATCGTTTGTCAAAAACATAATATCAATTCTAGTGATATAAGTATGATGCAAGGGATAATTATATTTATGTAATAGTTGTTGAGTTATTATATATATTTTATTTTGTATTTTTTTATTGTTAAGAAAAGAATTGAATTCCTTAGTTTGTGTTTGTTAATAGTAATTTAAAGTTTATTTTAGGTTAAAACATAAAATATTTGAATATGAAAATTATTTGAAAATTAATACTTTTTGATGCGATTTTTAAAAATAAATTAATAAAAATTAATAAAATAATCCTTTTTTTACCTTTATAATAATCTTTTCTTTACTAATATGCAAACCTTTATACTATATCCAATTTTTCTGTGGGGGACCTTAGTGACCCCACTCCGTACTTTATATCAAAAATTAGGCTTCGTACTCGAAGGGTTAATGTAATTTATAATTCTATGTTTTCTTTTTTACTGTTTGTACACTTTTGTCGTTTAAAATTTTTAATGGTTATGTTTTATTGCTTTTGTTTTGTTTTTGAATTATATTTTTGTGTCATTAATAAAAGTAGTTACTGATGCCTTAAATATTGGCATACAAGATTTTCTCAATATCGTTACCAATTCCCAAAAATCGTAAAAAGTAGGTTGCATGTAGACTTTAGTCCTTCACTGTAGGAGTATATGCGATGAATAAGTTTCATTTAACAGAACCAAGTTAAAGTTAGTTATGTTATATTAACTGGTCACCCGGGGGGTATTAAAAAGGCGTGGTAAATAATATTTTCGGTAGAAGATTGCTATAGGTATAACATTTAGCTAAATGTTACCAATATTTCCTATGATTTTGAAGAAATTTTATATATTTAAATTTTTGTGATACCTCTTCACACTACACTCGTATCCTACATATGCATAGATAAGTTTGAACTAGTTCTGTTATATATTACGACTACAAGAGCATGAACAGTACAACATTAAATATTTTTATACGATGTTGTTTTATTTTTGCAAAAATTTTCTTATTTGTTTGTGGATCAGAATTTCTGTACCGATTCTCTTGTAAAGGAAAAGCAATGTTACGCTGGTTACGTGAATATATTTCAAAATAGAAAAATTTATAGTTATTTTACTATTTTACATTGTAACCAGACTTGTGGAACAATATCATAAGTTCTTTTTTCTTCTTAAAAAAAGAAAAAAAAAACAAATTTAAATTTAGTTTGAATGATTCCATGATATGATTAGCAAAGGCGTTGTTCAAGTTTTTTGCTTTTATTATCTTTCAATGACCCAACGCCACATTTTTCTCACTCTGAAAGTTACACACATTTTAAAAATGGGTCAGAGCGATGCATGCTTTCATCTTGTCGGTGTTGTTGTACCCTAGAGAAGAAAATTTTTTCGCTCAGCCAAAGACCTGCAGAGAAGCTTTAGTTCGCACAAGCATTTTCTCCCCTATAGTATAACAACATCGGCTTCGCTAACTAAACTTTCTCTGCATAGCTGGACTTTGGCCGGGGCCATATTTCCTGAGGCCAATTACGCTGCGCCAAAATTTTTTATCCAACCATTAAAAATTGACTTGCATACATATATCGCACTTGTTCAACAATAGTGTATTAACTCAAAATTTTGATTTTCTTATTTGGAAAATATCGTTATATTCATATCTAGCCGCTTTAAAAATATCATGCTATTTTGTCTACTTTTTGGCAAAGAAACGGTTGGCTTAAAAATTCTTTTCCATATGCCTTTAATGTAAAATTAAAAATAGTTTTGTTGCTACTGAATATTTTTATATTTTCAGTTAATACAGTATTGTTGAACAAGTGCGATATAATATTTATTTAAGGGCTATAATTCATTCCTAGAAGTTAGGTAGTTATTTCATAATGAACCAACTTCTTATTTTTGTTTTGTTTTTTGGGTGTAAAAAATTAAATAAGTCCCTAAATATAGTGTTGCTGTTTATGAATAATTTAGGGACTAGGGACATGTTGGTTTTGGGGACTAACTTCATTACGGACTTAGTTCGTAGTTAATTTTTTCTATTTATAATTCAAAATGTTAACTTTTATTATGCAGATATTTCAATGGAACTGCGTTCTTAACGTTAAAAATGTATTGGAATATTTTTGCCCCAAGTGCATAAAAGGGTTAATATTGATTTTTTCTTTTGCAATATTAATTATCAATTACAGAAAATTGTTAAGTAAACTTTCATCAATATATGAATATACCCCACAATATTTCGTTATTAATTTTATGAATTTTTTAAATACAACTACAAGTCCTTTATTGACACCTGAGATTTGATTCCAAACGGAGTAACCGTTTACAAAATCCATAATTAGATTTTAAAAATTTGTTTTTCAAAATCTCAAACTTTATATGGTTTTTATATGAAACAAATGAACAAAAAGGCTGTTCAAAGGTCCTTTAAATCAAATATATTAAATTATCTAATTACTTTTTCTAAATTTTTAATTAAAGTATTCTAAAAGAAATATTTTCTTTTTTAAATGTGAAATTTACAATGGGGTACAAATGTACCCCGGTTATATGTTTGCGTATTATTTTTTGGTTATTTGCCTACTATATGTATATTGAATTATAGCTTAGCATCATTTATAATCAGTTATAATAATTTATAAACAATTAAGTTTTATCATATATAAAAAATATTTAATTGACTTGTTAGATTTTAATTAAACGGGTTTTTGAATCTGTGAAGCTAAAAATTATTAAAAATTATTTTGGGGTACGGTTAATCAAAAAGTGATTTTCAAGAAATGGGGTCATAGCAGGTATTGATTATAGGCCGTCCATATGCAAATTTGGAACTTACTATTTTACAATATCGTTTTTGTCCTTTTAAATCTGTCTTTTATATTGTCGCTCTCATCGTATTCAGCTGAATTTCATGGTTTATGATTCCTAATTTGTTTTCGTAATTTACTTATATATCTTTTTGTTTATTTGTAATTTTCTGCTTCACTATTGTTTGTAAAAAACAACAAAGGCTATAATATATGGTTATATATTTACTATGACAAATGCTTTGTAGCAGCAAACAAAAAAAAAAAAAAACGATATTAAAATATATTTTGTTTTAATAATTCAAACGACAAATTTTGCTCAGAAAAACACCAAATTGAAATGGATGGGGAAAAATAAACCGAAACAAAATTTAAATGAACAACTTTTTTATATGTACACATACATATGAATGTATGTATGAACATATAAAAATATTCTTCAGGAGATTAGGCGTTAATTGTCAAAAAGCCACCAGTACAATTACTAGAACAAGAGGCACTAGTGGTAACGGTGTTAGAGATTTTATATAAAAATACTAGTGCTTATTAGTACTAGTACTTGATGTAGTACAAGAGCATTACTTGTAAACTGATAGAATTTTTGTGCAAAAATTTTTTTAAAAACAAAAATTCGTATTGTGATACTTATTTTTAAATTTGATTTTAAATAATTCATTTATTAATTATTTACGGCCATGTTCTGGAAATGGAAATCACGAGAAATTGAAATCGAACAATATTTTAAATTTATCCTGTGTTTAAAGTTTATAAAGTTTATATATATATTGAGGTTTACTAACCTTTACCACTACCTCTTTTCAAATCAGGAAAAGATGCGTTCAGGTTAAAATAATTAATTGAAAATATCCAATTGGGTCCAAGTGTACTGGTACACGACTAGAACCAATAGTACTAGTGATTTTCTGAGCACCCACAATGCTAATTTGAGCATTAAGATAGTATAGAAAAGTATACAGTCGAGAACTAGTACTGGTGATCTTTGTACTAGTTTAGTACTAGCTAGGTACTAGTTCGATCTCCGGCAGGGTATTTTTTGTTTAATTTCTTTTTAATTTTAATTTTCTTTTTGCTGATGTCTGTAATACATACAAATATTAGGTAAGGTTAGGTTTAATAGTCAGCCGAGTCACTTGGGTCCATAAAGCGGTCTCTTTGTGAAACCCTTAGCCAATGACACGAGTCAGCCAGTATTCAACAGACTATTCTCCAGAAGTCACTGCAGCCTCGAACCACCCTGACTCCCTGCAGAACAGAAAGGTCGATTTCAGTTCCACGTTGGACATATCGTCCACACATGGCAATTCCGGCCTCCCGAAATGTCTACACCCAATATCACCGAGACCGGGGTATTGGCAGCGAAAGTGAAACATCGTCTCCTTCTCATAATGACAACTTCTTCAGTAGGCATTGCTATCAAGACCCATTCTCCGCGCATGAGTCCCTATCACCCAGTGACCCGTAATCACTGTCCTCATCCGGTTCCTACCGAGACCCAGTAGCTCGCGCCTTCTCGCCGCGTCGTAGCCAGGCCAAAGAGGAATGCCAATCAGGCCGTCGACGACATGTGGTCCAAGAGACAGCCTTGTTTGGTTGCCCTGGAATGTTCCGCGATTTCATTTATAGACCTCCGGCATTCCACTGTTAACATACATGTCTTGAAGACACCAGCCAGAGCTGCAATGGCAGCCTCATAAAAATATTGATTCTTGACCTTTTGTATACCGATCAACACAGCATCGATCTCACGATGTATACCAGCCCGCCCAGCCTGGTCTGGCTGGTTGTCTGGTCTTGTAAGCTTTTTGCTCAAAGCAAATCTCGCAACTTGGAGATAATTTAGTGATATTTTGTACATAAGTTTAAATTGTCATCAGAGCAATGAAAATGGTTCCTAAGTAAAGTCTTCCGCCTTAGGCAAAAAAAAGTTTAAGTAAACATTAGTTAACCAGCACTTTATTTCCATTCACTTTTGCTGGGCTTAATGTGTTGGTTAACTAAAGTGAACTTCAACTTTTTTTTGCATAAGGGGGTTGCTGTTTATAATCTTTTTTATTTTGTTGGTATTAGAATTAAGTTAAGTCTAAAAATATATTGTTACAACTTGCATCACCTTTCCATATCTTAATAAATTCGGTTTATATTTATCCAAAGCTCTCATACAAGTACCACTAACTAAAAAAGCTTCAAATGTGATAACTACCTTATACATGCCATAATTGGTATACAATTTGGCGAAAATAACTTATAAAATAGCCAAGATAGCAGCATTTTGTTCTGGAAGGTTCAATATATGTTCCATAAAACCCCCACTCCCAAAAATCCCTTAAAGAGTTAAAAATATTATTTAGATATAGACATCTCATTTATATTCGGCAGAATTGACCATACGGGCCTATATGCCCCCTCTGTAAAATAGCTTTAAGACGTTTTTTAAAAAAAGACATCTAGATAATATTTGGCACAATGAACTCTTATAAAAATCTTAAACTCGTAATAAAATTTCGTGTTGGCGGCTACATGATTGCCCATGGATCCCAAATAGGGTACAGCAAATTTGACTGTACGTACTAAGGGGTATCATATAGGGTATTCATTTACTCGGGCTTTTGCTTCAATCGGCTAATCGCTCGATTAATTAACCGAAGTTTTATTTTAATCGGTTAATAGTCGGTTTATTTTGTAATTGATCTGTTAACGGATTAAGAGCGTTTTTTTTATAAATTAAATAATTTTAGGAAATAAAAATGCAAAAATTATTTATTATTTGAAGTTTATTATTAAAAAAAAAAAAAACAATAACATAACAACATAACAATTTTTGAACTAAAACGAGCAAACCAAAAAATTATTTATAAATACGTAATACGAGTACAAACTGTATGATAATTTTATTAGTTATTTCAATTGTTTATTGCGATCTTTTTTGATTTGGCTCTAATAGCCTATTTCCGATGTGCGAAAGAATTCTTTCTTTCGTATAACTACATTGAAAATAAAAACAAAGTCTAAAAATTTGTTTTTGTTTTCAATGTAGTTATACGAAAGAAAGAATTCTTTCGCACATCGGAAATAGGCTATAAATGTTTAATGTTTAAGCGACTATTTTCTTTAGTTTTGATAACACTTGACTTGGAAAAAATTCTTTCACTATTCGTATATTTTGAAGAAATCGAAAGCAACCCATAATACGGAATATCTAATTTCTTAGTCCTTTTCCTGAATTTTTCTAAACGTATAAAATTTTTCCATTATGCAATTAGATTCCTGTTTTAATTGTTGACAGCAAACACTTATTAAAAATGAAGATCACTGAACAACTGCTTTGTTTATATGAAAAAATATTTTCTAATATAATACTACCAAAAATTAAAAATTTTGTTACAACGGCTAATCGATCAGTTAATCGGGTAGTAATAAAACGGTTAACCGATTAGCGGTTAACCGAATGAATACCCTAGTATCATACCATCTTAGTTGTTTACATAGTTTTAATTTTTACATAAAAACCTTTCTTTTCTATTTATATATAACTCGTATTTTGCATTTATTTTCCCTACAATTATGTTTGTGTGCGTTCGCATACTGGTTATTTCATTTATTAATTCACTGTCTCATCCGAGATTCATTGTTATGATTATTTACTTAATGAACTCATTTGCGATGTAGTCACGTATACACTTTTAATACATTAATACAAAATAAATGCTCTTTTTTTGGTCGTCCTTTTCGGGTTGTTCATTTCTTTTCGTTAATTTTTCCGCATTCATGTTGTTGCAATTGACATTAAGTGATTGATCACTTTACATTAAAATAGTGTGTGTGTAAATGCAATAAGTGTGCATATGTGTTCTCGTATGCATGTTTGTGGGCGGTTTTTTTTTGCAACCCCAATAAAAGTATATGATATGAAAATATTTCGCTCTTCTTCATAGAATATTGATGATTGACTGAAGAACATCTTCTTTAATGAATCATCATTAAAGTGCAAGCGAAAACTATGCTGATAAAATATTGTATGGAAAAAGCGGTATTGAAATTATATAAGCCATCAAACATTTGCTATAAAATTGGGTCAATTATAGTGTTTTCTCTAGTAACATTGTCTTTTTTAAACTTTTTTAATTAATAAATATGTGTTATAATATTTCGGTGACCACGAAATTGAAACAAATGTAATGATACTCATCCATTAGGTTACTCCTTACTATGTGTTCTTATGAAGGGTGTCTCAGTAAGGGTGCACTATTTAAATTGCATCCCAAAAAACTGTCACCTTATTGGCCGACAAACTTGCCTTAGCCTTCTTCGGAGCCGGTTCACCCGGAGAAACCCATTGGTTAGACTGCTGCTTGGTCTCTGGAGTGTTGTAATGGATTCATGTTTCATCCACAGTTACAAAACGCCGCAAAAATCATTCGAATTGCGGTTAATCAACTCCAAACAATCCTTTGAAGTTGTCACACGATTACGTTTATGGTCAATTGAGAGCAAACGCGGCGCCCATCTTGCAGACAGCTTTATTAAACCCAGCTGATCATTTAAAATATAAAACACAATGCCACATGAAATGCCTATGGCATCAACTATCTCTTCGATCGGCCAACACCATATCGTGAATTTTTTCGACATTTTTGGTATATAAGATTTTTAACTTTTTTTTAAATGTAAATGTCTTAATCGTTATCGCGTGAAATATTATACGATTACGATTACAATTAAACGGTGTGATTAAAGACGATTACGATTATAATAACTGTGCAAGCCCTTATATAGACTACATAATGTGTAGACTACACTGGTTTTATGTTTTTTATCTTTCGTATTCTTAATTTTAATATTTTTGAAATACACTCAAAAATTATTTAAAAATATTTTATTTGATTCGATTTTATTACCGTAACAGACAGCGGAAATGTTGATGATAAAGTAGAGAAAGAGGACTTATGACCTTTTTACGAAGTTAGTCTCTCAAAAAAAAAAAAAAAAAAAAAAAAAAAAAAAAAAAAAATTTAAAAATTGGAGATGTTGTGTAAATATTTTTTTTCCTAGTCAAGCCCTTCTTTGTCAGTTAAACATATGAAGATTCTAATGAAAGGCGCGAGACCGGTTCTGCAGTTATTATTCTATTTTGTTTAATATTAGGCAGTGGTGACGGTGGCGTTGACGGTATTTTTTGATCAGCAGATGATAGCGATGGCATAGCAAGATTTTTCAGGGATGTACAATTTTGCATTTGTTCTTTTTGTAATTTGGTGTTTTTTTTTCTTCTCTACTGTAAACTTCCATCCTATTATTTTTTTTTAGCGAGGCTAAGAGTGCAGAGTTTTTTTCTCGACACGAAAATTAATAAATTTTTAATTAAAATTAAAGAATACAGAAACACCCAAAACCAAAAGGCGACAACAATTTTGAAGATTAAGTCTTCTAACCTGCAGCTTCAAATTTTATGTGTATGAACTAAATCAGGTTGGCTTGCACGAATGCCAAACGTTAATTATTATTTTATACCCACAGATCAATTACAAAACATGCTAAGTCAATTTAGCATGTTTTAAATTTTTTCACGTTTTTTAATTGAGAATTGTTCAATTTAAATTTTGTAAAAATTTGAGGTTGATCGGCTTATCCAAACCAAAGTTCTGCACAAAAAAGTAACTTAGTTTACAACTGAATGTTGTATCGCCCATAAACTTTAAGAGCTGCTTCTGTAAAACCCACTTTTTAGACTTAGCATGCTTTGGAACTGAGCTGTCGACAACATTTTTTGGTAAATCTGTAGTACTCTGAGAGGATAATCGCAGATACAAGAAAAAAAATTTTTGGTTTCTTAAAGTTATTCGTACTTGTCGGTGTTTGCAAGAACTTGTCCGTATAATTACACACACAAAGAAGAAAACTCATACTATCCAAAAAAAATCAAAGATACAAAGAAAAAAAGTCTTAAGAGCATAAAATTTTAAGGCAGTACAGGAATGGCGAGTTTGATACATATATAATTTTGTTTAGTGCTACTTAACATTTACAAATGCAATGGTACAACAACGAATAATGAAGTAAAGCAGGTCTTAAATCTCCTTATCAGGACGAGTGTTTAATAACAATATAAGTATTTTGTTAGTCCATTTCTTAGCCCAAGAAATAATTATTGAAGACTCCATTAAGTATATATATTCCGGGTCTTTGATTTAATTTTAGTCGGGGTATAGAGCTTATATAATTTTTACAGTTGTAACTCCACATCAAAAAAAAAACAGCGATATTGGTTAAAATTGGTTACAAATTATACATTAAATTATTACTGATAAATTGCCTAAAACGTGGTTATATAATTGTAATAGCACTTGATAGCCTTTTCTCTGTGCCGACTCTTTAAGTTTGTAAATATTTTGGAAACACTAACAATTTTGGACGAATCTCCAAAGGCAAAACAAGTTATTAATCTTATCAAATTCAGCGAAAAATATATTGCTAAAATATTTTAGCATTTGTACCTAAATAACTTATAATCCTCGAAATCATAGCAACAATAACTTAGTTTTATAAACAATTCAAATATGTGTACAATTTCTCGTACACTCAGTTTTTTTTTGCACGCTACAATAAAACCTGACACCGCAAATT
Source organism: Pollenia amentaria (assembly GCA_943735925.1). Classification (NCBI taxonomy): domain Eukaryota; kingdom Metazoa; phylum Arthropoda; class Insecta; order Diptera; family Polleniidae; genus Pollenia; species Pollenia amentaria. The sequence goes on along the minus strand of OX031007.1, from coordinate 174,589,281 downwards.
AAACAATTATCAGTACTTTTAGAGCAGGCTCTGACACTGATAGAGAAAACGGCATATATCTATAAACGATGTATATCGACATAAGAACTTTGACAAGTGTCATGGTTTTGACCCCAAGCCACTTTTCATCATTGTGATGTCAGCCATAATTGTCATCAGGGTCATTACTTTATTCATAGTGAGAGAATATTAGAACATTATTATTTACTTACCCGTTACACATGTTTGTTTCACTTTTTTTGTTTACAGAAGAACTCTCAATCAGGCGTGCCCAATCAAGCGTGCCCGATTGGCGTTTCGTAGTCATTATACTTTGAAAATTTGATGTATTTAACTAAATAATTTTAAAAAATTTAATATAGGTATTTTTTTTCTTTTTAAACATAAAAATAATGTTGATAATACACAAAATGTGGCATCGAATTTATGTCACCGTAGTCATAGCAAAGATGACGAATAAAATAAGACAAAATTTTATGATGACTTTCGTCATTGGATTGATGGCACTTTTTGCCTTATTGATGAAATTTGTAATAACATGGATGGCACAATTCTGATGTTAGTGCATCATGAATATAAATATACATTTTTCTATGAGTGGAGCTATCCATAAATAACTTAAATAACTTTTATTTGATTTTGAACCGCTAATAAATTTGAACATTTTCGGGATTCATACCAACGTGCACCCTTAATTATTGTATAATAACCAGAACAAAAAGATCTCTTCGAGCTTTATTAATATGAGAGCATATGCATGCATTTCAGTTATATTTTCCAATTTTTTGGCGATAGATGATATTTTTTGTGTAATCCACCGCAGCAAACACATTTTCAATTTGTGTAATGGGTTTGGAATTATTTTGATATTGAATTGACCCGTTCCAGTTGTCAATAGTTTTCTTAAGATAAATAGACAATTGCTTAAAAAAAAGAAAATAAAAATTATATCTGAATGAATGCTTAACATTAACCTGAGTAATTTCCATTAATTCTTTTTGTGGAGGCACAATAAATACTACTAATGTTTGTTTGTTTTTACATTACTAAAGAAAATTTTATTTTGCTTAAAAGGTTTTTTTTTAATAATTTATTAACCATAACATTTTTTTTTGTAATTTTTATGTATTTTTTACACTTTTTTTGGAAAGTATTAAGAAAATATTCGCGATCTATTCGCTTGATTTTGGCGAATACGTTTGTTGTAAAATAGGCAAATAGTTGGCTATACGAACACGAATATTCGTAACATCACTAGTACCTCTGCGCTATAAATGCCATATATCTTCCAGTCTATAAATAAGCCGGACAAGAAAATTAGATCAATCTCTCTAACAGCTAAATATTTTGTCATCACCTTTGCCTGCTGACCAAGACCAACCCTGATATAGATCCCATATAGTCGCGATTTAAAAAATTGATGCAATTTTAAGCGGATAGCAAGTAAGTCTGGTCTAAACACAGAACACCCATTGTTTGGGTTGTAAACAGAAATTCGATTGAAACGAGGGGTCTTCAAAAAGAAAAATTCTATGATCTCACGTTTATGAAAGTTTGGCCATAACTTCTTTTTCAGTCATTATTTATTGATTCTTCATTTATTAAATATGAACAGTTAAAAATTAATCAAGTATTATCCTAATACTTTATTTTATGTCCTGCTAGTGCCAGACAAAAAATTTCGTCATCTCGGTTTCTGTTTACAGATGTAGGTGTAAACCGCTCTTCTGATTGGGTGAGTGCTACAGTGTCTCTTCTCCATAAATTATTATAAATGTTGCTTCATTTAACCACGGATTTCAGCCAGATAATTGCCTACAAAAGTCATTCCTAGTGATAAAAGCTTTAATATATTCGCCTTTTATTTTTAAGAAGGTAGCCAAAAAAAAAAAAACTAAGCAAACTGGTGTGCCTAGCGATTTGAAATGGACTTTGTCTACATATCTAAACAACAACACCACCACCAATTAATTAACTTTCTTCTGCTTTCGAAAACCTACCTTTTGTAACATTTACACAATCCAATTCCTCCCCCCCATCACCAAGCTAATTAAACTTTTCCTAACTACTTTTCTTTCATTGTTTATTTATTTTTTATTTAAAAATCATTAAAACCTGCCGGCTTCAATTACAGACATCATAAACCATTGATGGTAATTGAGATTTTTCTCTGCTAATGTAATATTTCTCTTCAGAATTATTTGCAAACTTAAAATACACACAATGCGGGTCGTGGCTGGGTGGGGGTCATTTAATGAGTAATAAATGAAATGCCAGAAATTAAGTAGGTGGATTTTTAGTCTTCAATAGAAACAACAATGCATACATTACAAATCCAATGTAATTTTATAGTATTTCTAAGTAAAGTTAGTGTTTTTCGATATTTCAAATGCACTATAGAAAACTTATCCATTATTTGTGGGTATACTATGAATGAAACTCCCCCCTTACTACTAATTGTGCATTTTTGAGTAGCACGAAGACGTTCAAGCAGACGACAATGCTCAGGAAGGAATTGTTTGTACAAGTGTATAAAGTAATATTGACTTTGAAAGTTTAGATTTAGTAATGAAAAAATAAATTTATATGAGACCAGACATTGAGTTACTGAAGTTTGAGGTTTCAAGAGGAAAAACTATATCGAGCACCGTGGCACACAGTGGGATGGATTCATAAATTTTTATGCTTGATTATTGAAAGTTGGCACCGAACATTATGTTTGCTGAATTATCGGCCATACCTAACGCCCACCGCTTATGCAATCCAAATCGATTTTTATGCAGATAAGTTTGCCGATCGATGCGAGCAGAAGTCTTCAAGTTTATTAAGAATACTTTTATACAGGTTTCGTGAAAATTGTCCAAGCCCTCTGCCCAGCGTCCATGAAACCCAGATGCTGTTATTCGTCCTTTTGTTAATAAGAAAATGATAAAATAATTATTGGCTTATGTAACAGATTTTCTTGTAAACAGTTAATTTAGGCTGATGGATTATTGAAATTTAATTTAAAAGAAAGAAAAAAAAAATAATAAGAGTATCTGGTTATATTTGCTATTGTTACCTTGCTAATAGTCCTATGGATTGTTATCTACTATATTTAATTTCTTTTAGTCTTTTATTTTAATTTTAATAATTATCTTAGGGGTTTCGTTTAATACACCAAATAATTATTAGTTTAATTTTTTTTACTTAATAGGCAATAATAATATGAAATTATTATATACTTAAAACTAATAAGGATTGTAAAATTTCGATATAATTATTTAAGATTTGTAACTTTAAAATAATTAGTCTGAATATTCCACCATAATTACTTAATATAAAATATATTAACCTTAGGAAAACGTATTAATTATACTAACATTATATGTTATTAATTAGTTTTATTAGACATGTAATATATACTTTTATAAATTTAGTTTATACTCTTAAATCATAAAATATCTTAAATGCATATATAAATATTTTACAAATCATGTTATGTTATGACATAAATTAATCATTTCTTTAAAATAGTGGAGTTGGCAACATTGTTGATTAAAAATCATTGAAGTGATTATCAAGTAATTATCTAAATTGCACATCTAATTAACCAGAGCAGTATAGCTAAAGCACGTCTTCCGCAAAAAAAAGAAAAACCTTTTTTTTTGAGTCATAGTTGAGAACGCATAAAGTTTATTTTGCTGAATAGAAAATACATGCATCTAACATGCATATACTCACATACATTTAAGACTCCATTTGGTAATTTAAAAGCTAAATCAAGTAATCAAGAAACATCTTCAATTTAAATAAATATTTTAATTAATTATAAAGCCCAATTTTAATTGGTAAGTTCTAGTGAATTTCTGAAATAATTATTTCATTAATGTAATAATTATTTCTCAGGGTTTTGGTGTAGGATTTAATCAATCAAAATTGAACTGATTAACTTCGGTGAACAAAATTCAGAAAATCCAGGCCTTGAGGTCGATTTTGTTTTGCTTGTTGATTACCATAAGATTTCATGAGATTAGCCTGCCTAACTTAATTATATGTAGGTATGACTTTTATCGAGTAACCCAGCACACGCCACATGGTTAAGCCAAAAGTCTACTATTTTGTTAACTCTAAATATCAATTTGCCATCTGAATTAATAAACTGGACCAGTCTCTGCATGCGTGTCAACATAGAATCGTGCTTGTTAACAAAAATTAAGGCCCAACAAAAGAACAATTAATCAAAAATCTTAAATATAATCGGATCTTTGCCGACTGCTTGCTTAATAGTTGCCCATTGCTGTACTCCAAAATACTTATCAGATAAACAAAAAAAAAAAAATAAAAAGCAAAAGCAACAATAATGTAATAACTTCAACTAAAAATAATTTGATGCGTATAATTAAGACGAAGAAGAAGAAGTAAATTAATAAGAGTAAAACTTTGAATATAGTGCCTTCAGCTGGAAGGGAAAAGAGTTCAAATTATACTCTTAACGTTCGATCGATTACAGAGGAATTGTATGTAAACGTAAATTTTATTATCTCTTGGACAGTTAAGTGTATAAATTGAGCATTATTTTTTTTTGCATTTAATTTTTTTTTAATAATGTTATAGCGATATTTTAATATCAATGTTAATTTATAAATACAGCATGTTAGACAATTTATGTATATTATTTCTTATCTTATTTAATTTAGCACTATATCATTTAAAAGTTATAGCCCAATGGATGATTTGAGCTCAAACCATCGCCTACTGCAAGTAACATGCCAAAAGAGAAACGAATGAGGGTAAAATCAAATAATAACTCTGCAGCTTTAAAACACAGTAAGTTATAATATACATACATTACATTGATTAACATGCGTTCGATTGTAAAGTTTAAGCCTAAAACTATATATTTATAAATTTACTTATTTTTATAAAAAAAAAAAAAAAAAAATAGGATTATATTATTATATTGAAACTTTTGTTATTGAACTTATGTGTAGGTGCTCAAAATTTACTAATGTTAATGGATTTTTTTTTATTTTAAGAAAATAAATTAATTTGAATTATCATGATGAATAATTTTGAGTAGAAGTTATCTGTTGGGGGAGTGCTAAGAATGAAGCCGATTTTACGTAAGGTGTTATAAATAAGATTAAGATTTTAGGAAAGATACAGAATAACAATTTTAGGAGCACAAATGTGTCTTATGTGTACGAGGGAGGGGTTTTCAAATTTGAAAGTACTCCTGATGATACCACCATCTGTCATCCATAAATTCTATAAACAAATTCCAATTCCTTTATCGCAATAACCCAATTTGTAAGTTTTTTTTTGATTTCAGTAGATTTTAAGTCTTGGAAGAATTTGTTTTCTTTCTATTTATGTAGGGTTTAGGGCACATATGGTCAAGAACCCTCCCCAATCCGGCGAGCTCAGCCCATTCAAGCTTCCAAGCACCGACCATACTGGCCCACACAAAAAGGTTTAAAAGTGAGTAATTTTTTTTAAAGTTTAAAATTTTTAGTAAATTTACTACATAAATAGAATGGCGCCCAACGGGTTCGGCAGTAATGTCGTATTCGGTTTTTTTTAATTTCTGTAAAGTTGTCTTTATCTAATTAGGATTTTTTTTTGCTTATTTTGATTAGGTAAACTGCACTTTATGTCTCCATTTTTTTTGCATATATTACTTTTACTTTTTTTTACTAGTCAAATGTGGTACTTTTACCTATTTTGCAGTGAAAAGTGATTTTAATTACCCCTATGATTATCTTTATATGAAGGTAAGGCATTCACTATTTAGTTGCTATTGAGTTTTGTCTAGCTACTTTCATGGGATAAAATAAATTATTTTCATCACCTTAGCTTCAATAGTTGATTACTGTTGCGTGTAAGTCATGTAGTATACGGGTTAAATGAGGAATTACATTTGTGACACAGGAATAGGATCATAGATTTTTTTTTATTTAAATGCGGGGAGGGAGGAATAATTTGTTTATGGAATGTTTTTATTTATCTTCGTAACTGACGTGGAGTGAGGCATTACCCCATTAGTATATATAAAAGAAAAAAAAAAAGAAGAAAAATATATATATATATTATATAAATACATATATTAAACATACGAGATATTTCTGTTATTGGACAATTTGTAGATAATTTAATTTAGACATTTTGTTATTAAGTTATGTCAAGGAGAAGGGGCAGACAAAAAAGTAGTGAGAAACCAGCTAGTGATAGCGAGATAGATTATACGTTTGATGAAAATTCGGAAAATCCTTTCGTACCTAAGCCACGAATAACTAAGAGTCCTATTTTAACTAGAGCTAGAGCTAGAGCTGGTATTATAATTTCATTAGATTCCATTAATGACAGTTCTGATAGGCCTTATTCGTCAGAACATAGAATAGCCAAAAACCCATTAGTAACACAAATTATAGAGGGCAATTTACAGTCTTCTTTACAAGTAAGCGAATCGACAGCCAATATGGATGACGAAAATGGAGCTAATGGTTTACCAAGTGGACCTCGGCCAATTCCATCAAGTACTGGTAATGATTTAAATGTTTTAACTTCTAGGCTGGAACGTGTTCTGACACTTAACCATGATTTTATGGGAGAAATATCCAATTTACGGCAGTCCTTATTAGATGGCTTCAGCAGAAATTCTGCTTCTTATAACCAATTCCAAAGGAATCTGAATAATCCTGGTAATAATAGAAATGATGCAACCAACCCTTCGTTTCACAATCAAAGCACCAATTCTAACTCAAGTGGAGGTAATTACTTGAGCGATCTGGTTAGGATGGACAAGTGGAACATCACATACGACGGCTCTGATGATGTAAGCGATTTTCTGTTCAAAGTTGACACACTTAAAACCAGATACTGTTGTTCTGACGACTATATAAGTTCCAACTTTCATACTCTTTTAAAGGGTAAGGCAGACACTTGGTTCTGGTCATTTTTAAAACAGCATCCAAATTCTAAATATGATGAGATTAAATTTGCTTTGACTAAACAATATGGTAAAATAGAAAACGACTGCGATAAAATTGTAAGGATGATTGAACGTCGGCAAATGCCTAAAGAATCATTTGATGATTATTTTTCGGAAATGATTGCTATGAATTCCCGTCTGTCGCAACCAATGAATGAAACTAAAATGATAGAACTAATGAAGAATAACGTTAAAGAATCTCTAGGGTCGCTTTTGTTTGCGACAGACCTATTTAGTCTGGATCATTTGAGGGATAGTGCAAGGAGGGCTGAGAAGTACGTTCTTAGGAAACAACAGATTAGATTTCAAAACAAACATATTTCGGAAATAGAGTCCGGTAACAACATAGAGGCATTAGTTGATGGGGAAGAAGAAGTAGCAGCGTTTAGATATCAAGGCAGTCGTAGCAAGGAACGTAAGGATCTGGACACACGACATTTTAAGTGCTGGAACTGTGACCAAATCGGACATTCCTTTTACGACTGTCCATCTGAGAAACGCAACCTATTTTGCTTTAGATGTGGCGAAAAGAATGTTACTACTCCTCAGTGCAAAAACCATTCAAAAAACGGGAACCAGAACGAGTAAAGGAGGGTCCCTCGTTTTCCCACAAAAATCCCTCTACTATGGATTTAAAAGGACAAGTTGACCACTCTAGATTTGACAAGGCTAGGGATAGGGAATTAACTAAGGATTTGGCTAGGGATAAGGGTAACGATTATGAAATGGACGGTAATACAAAGATTGGTGATTCTTTTCACCAGAAAATGTTAGAGTATAAACTGAAGAGGGCAGAATATTTTAGGGATCATCTAGTACCGAGGAAGATAATTAAGTGCAGGGAAAGATATAAGAGGAGAAAGGAATTTAGGAGAATAGTAGAGTCAACAGTTTTAAATGAAATGAGGGATAACAGGCCATACGCGAAAGTTTATTTTGGTACTGTGGAATTATTTGGGCTTCTCGATTCTGGCGCCTCAATCAGTGTTTTAGGGAAGGATTGCTTGGACCTGTTAGCCAAACTTAATTTGGACTATACCCCAATTCGCAGTACATTGCGGACCGCCGATGGGAGCAGACAGAATGTCATAGGGTTCCTAGAGATGAACACTACTTACAATGGTGATTCCAAGAATATTCTTTTTTACTTATCCCCTAGTTTGAAACAGTCTGTATATTTAGGAATAAATTTTTGGAAAATTTTAATGTTGCCCCTCAACTTTTCGTATCGGATATTTCATTAGATGGTGAAACGTTTGGTAACGATATTAACAGTAATATGCATGATCTAACAGACTTACAGCTTTTCCAATTAAAACGTGTTATGGAGGACTTTCCTTCATACAGCAAGCTTGGCTTAGGCCGCACTTCATTGGAATTACATACCATAGATACCGGCGATTCAGAACCTTTTAAAATTAAACATTATCCATTATCTCCTCCACGACAGGCCGAGGCATATGGCGAGCTCGATCGAATGTTACGTTTAGGGGTAATCGAGGAGAGTAACAGTCCGTACTGTAGCCCGATAGTGTTGGTTAGGAAACCCGGAAAAATTCGACTGTGCCTCGATTCACGTAAGCTGAATACATTAACAAAGAAGGACGCGTATCCATTGCCTCATATTAATGGACTCTTAAGTCGGTTACAGGATACTCACTACATTACAGGTATCGATTTGAAAGACGCCTTTTGGCAGATACCTTTAGATGAGCCTTCCAAAGAAAAAACGGCATTCGCAGTACCTGGCCGGCCACTGTATCACTTTACAGTAATGCCTTTCGGGCTCTGCAACGCCGCACAAAGGATGAGTCGTCTAATGGACAAGACTATTCCTAGTCGACTCCGTGAAAACGTCTTCATCTATCTGGATGACCTGCTAGTTTGCACGAAGGACTTTAAGACCCATATTGATATGCTGCATGAGGTTGCAACATGTTTGAAAGGTGCGAACTTGACAATTAACGTCGAGAAAAGTCGTTTTTGTCAGAAGGAGATAAAATACCTGGGGTACGTGGTGGGACAGGGATGTTTAAGGACCGACGAAAGTAAAGTTGCGGCAATTTTAGATTTTCCGTTGCCTAAAAGTCCGAGACAGATTAGGAGATACATAGGTATGACCGGGTGGTATCGCCAGTTTATTCCCAACTTTTCTGGACTAGCAGCTCCACTTACCGACTGTTTAAAAAAGGGAGACAAATTTTCATTGACAGCAGAGGCAGAAACTGCATTTGCCAAGCTAAAAGAGGCATTGACATCTGCTCCACTACTTGTGCAGCCGGACTTTAGTCAACCATTTACGATTCAGTGCGATGCGTCGCGTGTAGGTGTAGGTGGCGTACTTACACAAACCGACAAAGAAGGCAGGGAACACCCAGTGGCATATGTTTCCCAGAAATTGAATAAAAATCAAAAGAACTATACGGTCACAGAGCTGGAGTGCCTCGCTGCTATTGTGTGCCTTAAAAGATTTCGGCCCTATGTAGAAGGCCTTCCCTTCAAAATAGTTACAGATCACTCCAGTCTCCGCTGGTTAATGTCCCAAAGGGATTTATCAGGACGTCTTGGGCGGTGGAGTATGAAATTACAGAGTTTTGATTTTGAAATAGAATATAGAAAAGGATCGGCTAACGTAGTACCTGACGCATTGTCACGGCTAGATATAGATGAGGTTTCTCTACCATTTTTACCATCCGAAATTGACCTTAATTCTCCATTTTTCAAATCGGACGAGTATGCGGCGTTAAGGACCGACATTTTGAAAAGTCCTAACAGTTTCCCGGACACAATAGTTTCTGGGGATTATATTTATCATAGAGTTAAGTTTCGTAAGGGAGAGTTTGTTGAAGAATTATCACTATGGAGACTGTGGTTACCAAGGGAACTTTGCGAACGGGCTATTGAAATGAATCATGTCTTAAAATCGTGTCACGGGGGCTTTGCAAAAACGTTGAACAGGATAAGGGAAAATTACTTTTGGCCAGGAATGTCACGTGATATTAAACGGTACGTCTCTAACTGTGAGGTTTGTAAACTTGTCAAGCCCACAAACCAAACACTTAGGCCGGCTATGGGTCGACAAGTAATTTCTGAACGTCCCTTCCAGCGCATATACATGGACTTATTGGGCCCATATCCCCGTACTAAAATGGGCAATTCGACAGTTTTCGTTGCAGTAGACCATTTTACCAAATACATATTCCTAAAACCGCTTAAAAAAGCAACTAGTTCTGCCATAATAAAATTTCTTGAAGAAAATATTTTCCACCAGTTTGGAGTTCCCCAATATATCCACTCGGATAACGGAAAACAATTTGTGTCATCTCAAATGGCCGATTTCCTAAAGGTTTATGGTATTTCCCACGTAAAGACAGCATTATACTCCCCACAAGCAAATGTGTCTGAGAGAACAAACCGCGAATTTCTTATAAAACTTCGTATTTTAATAAAGGAAAAACAAGACAGGTGGGACATGTACGTCTCTAAGATAGCTAGTATTTTAAGAAGCGATTACCACGACGCTATCAAATGTTCACCGTATTTTTGTTCGTTTGGGTACAATATGATAACACACGGCTCGGCATACCCTATCCTTCAGAAAATAAATTGTTTAGATGAACCTCAGGGTAATGTCATTCCCAACGACTGTAGAATGTCTAACCTTCATGAGAAGGTGAGAGAAAATTTAGTTATTGCTCACGAGAACGCCACAAGAAGGTACAATTTAAGAAGTAGGGACATTAGTTTCAAACCAGGACAGGAGGTGTTAAGAAAAAATTTCCAACAATCGGATATGAAGAAAGGAATTAACTCAAAACTTCTGCCGCCTTACATTAAATGTAAAGTAAGAAAAAAGGTAGGATCATCGTGTTATGAACTCGAGACACCTGCAGGCAAATATATTGGCATGTATCATGCAAAAGACCTCAAGTCGTCGTAGAAAGAACCGTACATAAATAATTACCCGGCTAAAAATATACTCAGGGTGTGGTCGGCCCCCACGGAAATCTTGTTGAAAATCTGATATTTTCCTTATTTTCGAACTACACTAACTAGTTCTTCAAAGAAGGTTTTGTAACAGATTTTCTTGTAAACAGTTAATTTAGGCTGATGGATTATTGAAATTTAATTTAAAAGAAAGAAAAAAAAAATAATAAGAGTATCTGGTTATATTTGCTATTGTTACCTTGCTAATAGTCCTATGGATTGTTATCTACTATATTTAATTTCTTTTAGTCTTTTATTTTAATTTTAATAATTATCTTAGGGGTTTCGTTTAATACACCAAATAATTATTAGTTTAATTTTTTTTACTTAATAGGCAATAATAATATGAAATTATTATATACTTAAAACTAATAAGGATTGTAAAATTTCGATATAATTATTTAAGATTTGTAACTTTAAAATAATTAGTCTGAATATTCCACCATAATTACTTAATATAAAATATATTAACCTTAGGAAAACGTATTAATTATACTAACATTATATGTTATTAATTAGTTTTATTAGACATGTAATATATACTTTTATAAATTTAGTTTATACTCTTAAATCATAAAATATCTTAAATGCATATATAAATATTTTACAAATCATGTTATGTTATGACATAAATTAATCATTTCTTTAAAATAGTGGAGTTGGCAACATTGTTGATTAAAAATCATTGAAGTGATTATCAAGTAATTATCTAAATTGCACATCTAATTAACCAGAGCAGTATAGCTAAAGCACGTCTTCCGCAAAAAAAAGAAAAACCTTTTTTTTTGAGTCATAGTTGAGAACGCATAAAGTTTATTTTGCTGAATAGAAAATACATGCATCTAACATGCATATACTCACATACATTTAAGACTCCATTTGGTAATTTAAAAGCTAAATCAAGTAATCAAGAAACATCTTCAATTTAAATAAATATTTTAATTAATTATAAAGCCCAATTTTAATTGGTAAGTTCTAGTGAATTTCTGAAATAATTATTTCATTAATGTAATAATTATTTCTCAGGGTTTTGGTGTAGGATTTAATCAATCAAAATTGAACTGATTAACTTCGGTGAACAAAATTCAGAAAATCCAGGCCTTGAGGTCGATTTTGTTTTGCTTGTTGATTACCATAAGATTTCATGAGATTAGCCTGCCTAACTTAATTATATGTAGGTATGACTTTTATCGAGTAACCCAGCACACGCCACATGGTTAAGCCAAAAGTCTACTATTTTGTTAACTCTAAATATCAATTTGCCATCTGAATTAATAAACTGGACCAGTCTCTGCATGCGTGTCAACATAGAATCGTGCTTGTTAACAAAAATTAAGGCCCAACAAAAGAACAATTAATCAAAAATCTTAAATATAATCGGATCTTTGCCGACTGCTTGCTTAATAGTTGCCCATTGCTGTACTCCAAAATACTTATCAGATAAACAAAAAAAAAAAAATAAAAAGCAAAAGCAACAATAATGTAATAACTTCAACTAAAAATAATTTGATGCGTATAATTAAGACGAAGAAGAAGAAGTAAATTAATAAGAGTAAAACTTTGAATATAGTGCCTTCAGCTGGAAGGGAAAAGAGTTCAAATTATACTCTTAACGTTCGATCGATTACAGAGGAATTGTATGTAAACGTAAATTTTATTATCTCTTGGACAGTTAAGTGTATAAATTGAGCATTATTTTTTTTTGCATTTAATTTTTTTTTAATAATGTTATAGCGATATTTTAATATCAATGTTAATTTATAAATACAGCATGTTAGACAATTTATGTATATTATTTCTTATCTTATTTAATTTAGCACTATATCATTTAAAAGTTATAGCCCAATGGATGATTTGAGCTCAAACCATCGCCTACTGCAAGTAACATGCCAAAAGAGAAACGAATGAGGGTAAAATCAAATAATAACTCTGCAGCTTTAAAACACAGTAAGTTATAATATACATACATTACATTGATTAACATGCGTTCGATTGTAAAGTTTAAGCCTAAAACTATATATTTATAAATTTACTTATTTTTATAAAAAAAAAAAAAAAAAAATAGGATTATATTATTATATTGAAACTTTTGTTATTGAACTTATGTGTAGGTGCTCAAAATTTACTAATGTTAATGGATTTTTTTTTATTTTAAGAAAATAAATTAATTTGAATTATCATGATGAATAATTTTGAGTAGAAGTTATCTGTTGGGGGAGTGCTAAGAATGAAGCCGATTTTACGTAAGGTGTTATAAATAAGATTAAGATTTTAGGAAAGATACAGAATAACAATTTTAGGAGCACAAATGTGTCTTATGTGTACGAGGGAGGGGTTTTCAAATTTGAAAGTACTCCTGATGATACCACCATCTGTCATCCATAAATTCTATAAACAAATTCCAATTCCTTTATCGCAATAACCCAATTTGTAAGTTTTTTTTTGATTTCAGTAGATTTTAAGTCTTGGAAGAATTTGTTTTCTTTCTATTTATGTAGGGTTTAGGGCACATATGGTCAAGAACCCTCCCCAATCCGGCGAGCTCAGCCCATTCAAGCTTCCAAGCACCGACCATACTGGCCCACACAAAAAGGTTTAAAAGTGAGTAATTTTTTTTAAAGTTTAAAATTTTTAGTAAATTTACTACACTTATCCTAAAAAGCATATGGTTTTGTTTTTAATTATCGCCATCCATTTATTTCGCCCAATTGTTAATAAATTGTTGTTATATTTAAGGTGTGGAACAGAATAAAGCAGTTGTAGTAGTATCTGAAGCTGACGAATGCTCTGTAGCGCAACAAAGTTCAAAATTTTGAACCTTGCGCTTCAACTTCAAATGCAACGAATACTGCAAATACGTATTATGTTGACACCTCTTTCAAACTGCCGTTTTTAACTTTTCACAGCTTGCAGCGGTATTCGTAGCGTTGTACTACAGCGTCTATTCTGTTTTTCGCTTAATATTCAATAAACACCTGGCCTTAAAATCTGTAGAAACAACGTATGTATATTAGACCGTCTCACTTTTCATTTTTTTTCGAAATTTCTTCATGAACATCGATTTTCTTTATCTACTATAAAAACCAAGAAATTTGGTGTATAACACTTAAATATTGATGAATGGGAAGTGGTCTCTCAAATCGTTTTTTCATTTTTTTAGGCAAAATACCTTTTTTTCAAAAAATGGAAAAATCTTGATTTAGTAATTTGCCTCAAACTCAAGCAGTTCTGAATGGATTTGAACATCATTTCATGCATTAGAAAGCTTATTAAATTTCCTAAATGTTTCTTAAAGCAACATTGCCATTTTGTTCGATGGTTTTTTATTCATAGCACTACAAATTCAGATTTTCAAATACAAACTTAACATTTTTTTTAATTTTTGCTTACCTTTTCATATATAAAAATTGAACGAGGCAAAACTTTTATATTCTGTAAATGCAGTATGGTAGGAAATTTTAAAATAAAGATTTTGGTGTAAATAACAGTCGTATTCTGTTAAGAAAAACTGCAGTTTTAGTTGAAATGTGTAAAGTTGTTTATTTCTAAATTTTCTTCTATTGCATAAATATATTATAAAGTAAGAACATATTGGTTTTTTTATTTTTTAAAATTTGGTAAAATTATGCTTTTGTTAGAGTTTGGATGCGTTTTGTGAAAATGCTCGACGACTTAAATTAAATCATTTTGGGTGTGGCACTTCCCATACAAAGACGTTACTCATTTCTGTATATCTGGAGAACGAAGCGAGCTAAAGTTCCCAAATTAGGTACAAACATATCGGTTATCAATACACAGCATCCCTCAAAATATGGGCGGGATTGGTAAAGTGGGCATGGTACCTCCCGTACAAAGATATTATATAAAGTTTAATTTTATTGGCAGGATCGCCATATAAAGTTTAATTTTATTGGCAGGATCGCCATATAAAGTTTATAATACGTGAAGTGACAGGATCGCCAAAAAACGTTTATAATAGTTTATAAAAAAAATTGGAATAGAAATTTATTCTGCTTTACTCTAACTGTACAAAGACCTGTTAGGGTCCCAGAGCATACCTGCCTCCTGGTTTTTGAGTACAGTGAGTTTTCCTCAAAAAAAAGAAAGAAAAAGAAAATAATTTATTTGGGCTGTCTGCAATTAGCTGCTAGACCTTGCTCAAATTAATGTTCTTGATCTAGCGCTAATGCTCTGCTTTTATATATTTCTTTTATTTACAAAAGTTGTAATTTGAGCTAATACTAAAATTAATAATTCTAAAACAATTTCTGAAATCAATGAACTCTTGAAAAACAATTTATGCTTTGCTTGCATTTCTTTTTTTCAAGGCCATGCATTATACACATGACACCCAAAAAGAATAATAATAATTAAAAAAAAAGTATTTCATTGTTAAATTTATTTGTGTGCGGCGTGTGGTGGTGTTACACAGTGAAAAATTAATTGAAATATAAAACTGACATTAAGTGTACACTTTGCAATTATTGAAAATACTCAAAATTTTAAATATTAGGGCTCTAGTATGACATATGAACACGTTTTATATATCAAAATATCAGAAATTTTTAGAATATATTTCCCGAAAACCCTGCAATTTTTTTCCCAAAAATGGAAGAGTAATGCCCAAAATAAAATTTTATATTTAAACATACCCATTTTCGGAAACAATAGATCTTTCCGAGTCCAAGCGTTATAATCTAAGTAAATGGTAAATTTCTTCCTTAAGACGTGGGTATATAAATCTGCCAAATTGGTTAAGAAATGGTTAAGTTATTAGCAAAATACTCCAAAAATGGGCTAAAAAGCATCCACATTTTAATAAAAACTTAAATTTTAGAGCTGTTATGTGACCTATGGATACGTCTAATATATCAAAAGATCGGAAATCTTTAGTAAAACATACTTGCTGAAAAATTCAGCAAAATCGGTTCAGATACAAAAAAGTTATTACCAAAATATTATTTTTTTTTTTTATATTTAGAAATAAACAACTTTAAACATTTCAACTAAAACTGCAGTTTTTCTTAACAGAATACGACTGTTATTTACACCAAAATCTTTATTTTAAAATTTCCTACCATACTGCATTTACAGAATATAAAAGTTTTGCCTCGTTCAATTTTTATATATGAAAAGGTAAGCAAAAATTAAAAAAAATGTTAAGTTTGTATTTGAAAATCTGAATTTGTAGTGCTATGAATAAAAAACCATCGAACAAAATGGCAATGTTGCTTTAAGAAACATTTAGGAAATTTAATAAGCTTTCTAATACATGAAATGATGTTCAAATCCATTCAGAACTGCTTGAGTTTGAGGCAAATTACTAAATCAAGATTTTTCCATTTTTTGAAAAAAAGGTATTTTGCCTAAAAAAATGAAAAAACGATTTGAGAGACCACTTCCCATTCATCAATATTTAAGTGTTATACACCAAATTTCTTGGTTTTTATAGTAGATAAAGAAAATCGATGTTCATGAAGGAATTTCGAAAAAAGTATAAAAACTGAGACGGTCTAATGTATATCTTAAAATCAAATTTTTAAGAAAGCCGAAATACCATTGTAGGTAAAACCATATGCTAGGTATTCCACTTTTTGAAGTTTGTTATTACGTTAAAATATCGGAAGTGGTCCATCTTTCTTTAGAAAATTTAAGAACCATGTAAAGAGCGTATTAAATTGAGCAATAAAATTGACATGTGTACGTAATTCCCACGAAAGCCAAAGAAATAGGGATGACTTCCAAAATCTCACAATACTTTGCAGAATCATCCAGTTTAACTCTCGAACGTCATACGTCGTTAAATTAATGACGTTCGTATTTCTTCCTCCGGTTAATAGACGGATGCCAAAATAAATGAGCTTAAAATGCAAAAAAGCCTATGTATGGAGCACAAAATAGAACTTTGTGCCTCTTGCACAAATGAAAGACTAAACTTTCTGAAAACCTTAAAATTTTTTTATTTTATAAGTTCATTCTATGATGCAAACAAATTTAATGGATTATATATTTTTAAGTTAACTAATTTCATAAATGATTTTTAACAAATATATATTGGGAATTATTTCATTTTATAAGCAACTTTATTATATTCAACATTTTTTATTTTTCGAATTTAAAATAAATAACTGAAATCTAACTCATAGAATAAATTCGAAAAATAAAAAATTTTGAATATACTAAATAAACAGAAATAATTCCCAATATCTTTCTGTTAAAATAGTTAAGTTAAATACATTCAATTTATAAAGTATCACTATCCAGTGTGACACAAAGAATGCTGACGAAGGCCGCAGCGGGCCAGAAAATGCATTACATTCTGCTGGTGTCCAATAATTGTAAATTTTTCTGTACATAAATATACTTAATTGCTATCCAACGGAAAGCCAAGGTAAAATGTAACAAGAATATACAAGATAATAGTCTGCTAGTGTATAAAGTCATTGCTAAGAATTTAAGGAATAGAACTATTACAAAAAGCTTTATAAAATACATAACTGAAATTTAACTCATAGAATAAATTTGAAAAATAAAAAATTTTGAATAAATGTGTTTTGTTATGGTTGGAAAACAAGCTAAACAAAGTAGTAGTCTGAAACCTTCTGTTTGTATTCAATAATATTAAAATAAGAGTATTTACTTATATTATTTCATTAATTTTAATAACAAATGATTGAACAAGTGAAATCTCAATTATATATTGTAAGTATTTCAAACTTTTTGCCCTTGTCGTCGATTCGACGAGGTATGACGCTAACGTCATAAAGATAAATATGATATTCAGGTGTTAAATATTCAACGTTTACTTATGCTGTATGCATCGATAGCTTTTTTAATTCTGTCCTTAAGTGCATAACACGGTTTCATTGCATGTTGTGTTGCAATTGACGGTTTAAAAATTACCCTCTGAAAAAGTTTTCTAACGGTTCCATAAATTTCCGAAACTTTTTTTTTATTGAAAGCAGACATTCCTTCCTTTCATTTTACTAAAAGGTAATTGTAATTTTGCTTGTAATTTTTAAAATTTTGATCTTATACCCTACAAAGTACATATATTCTGGGTCCTTATAAATATTTTTTATTTTTTTTTTATTTATTTTTTATTCCTACGCTAATCCCGCGGAGCTCTTCGCTTGTCTGCAGGAAACCAGAGTCTCCGGCGGGAATCGAACCCGCAACCCCGGTACTGATAGACTAGCTTACTACCATCTAGCCTACCGGGGCACCAAAGTGAAGTTGATTTAACGATGCCTATCTATCCGTATGGGCGTCTGTCCGTGTTTATGTTGAAATGGGTTTACCTTAAACCCCAGAAATTATGGGGTCGAGGTTTTTATACATTTATGTCACATATGCTCTGTTACAGTTTAATATTGAAATTCTACCAAATCGG
Source organism: Pollenia amentaria (assembly GCA_943735925.1). Taxonomy (NCBI): domain Eukaryota; kingdom Metazoa; phylum Arthropoda; class Insecta; order Diptera; family Polleniidae; genus Pollenia; species Pollenia amentaria. Next base: position 174,570,928 of record OX031007.1, on the reverse strand, counting down.
CTCATAAATGGCTGAGATATGAACAAAATAAAAAGACTTTCACTATCACCGAAAGTAAAAAGTATATATGTTAAGGTATCTTCATACCTTAAAAAATATTTAACTCAAAAAATCAAAAAAGCGTGACCAGTAAATTGATTAAGCTTTTGCTTTATTTTTAAAAATTTCTGTTGATTTATTTGCAAGAAGATAATTGTATAGTATGAGTACAATTAAGAAACAGTTAAAGGCTGTTGGATCTAGCTATTTTTTTGCTAAAGCAAATGATTTTTTAATAAAAGAAATTGAAACGTATCGGTAGTTAAATATTTGATATGTTTGAACATAGTCTTAGTTGTTTTTATTTTACAATGTCCGTCTGTCCGTTTGGCCACGTGCCCATTGAAATGGGCTTTCCGAAGATCCCAGATCTGATGGGGACTAGGCTGTTATATATTTAAATTAACGATGTCCGTGTGTATGTTGATATGGGGTTTCCAAAGACCATAGAAATGTTGGGGACTATGTTTTTATACATTTATGTCACATATACTTGATCCATAAATGACTGAGATATGAACACCACTACTGCCTCTAATTTTACCCAAAAATCCGTTTTTGTTTGCTTGGTTTTTTCTGTATACCTTGAGAACGGTAAGACCCAATGTGGGCGGTATTAAAAAAGTGGGCATGGCAATCAATAGATTTATTTATATCTTAAGAACGGAATTTTAGTAACTTTCTGTTCTAATTGCACCATGGTAAAGGGTAAATAAGATAAAAAATTTATCGAAAATAATCTGTTTTTCAAATATATCGAATTCAAATAATATTAACAAGAAAATGATACATATCGCGCCTCCGGTGCCAGCAATGTTTACATGAATTCGCCTTGAGTGTTTATGTAAAAATTATAAGAAAGCCGTTACTAACGATATGTCAGTAAACTAATGTAAATCTTGGAAACACAATGTTCATGACAAATTCCCATTAAATTATTGTATAAAAGTTTCATCTACCGAAAAAAAATTTACTTTTACCGAAAAAATAAGGCAATTATTTGTCTTCAAAGCCTTACAAAAGTAGGCATATGCAAAATATAAATAACAGCAATATTAATTCAATTCATAGAAGTCAATTCTGTTGGCGTTTTCGAGGGCGTATTTGTATTTTGAATAAGTAAACAAACGTTGAACATGATTCATAAACATTTAAGAAAATTGCACTCGATATTGCACCGGATCGATATATGGAATAATGTAAAAGACTATTTGGTTAACACCCTTGCATTCAATTTACTTTAATAATCGAAGACAATTTTTCAAAAAAACCCTAAACGCACGTTGCATATTAAAAGACTTTTCTACAAATTTTATTTTACTAAATTAAGTAAACGAAAAATATGCTTTTTGGCAAAAGAAATCCCACTGTGAGGCACCGAATTAATATATTTTGGAAATGTGTCTGCAAATGTTTTTGGAAACAAAATTTTTAGGGAATCAACTTCTCTGTGGAGTTTTAAATCAATAGTCTCTTTTTTATGTTAGCTTTTGTAAGAAATATATAAATTTAGTCTTACTGAACCTATTGTACTAGATTTCAATCCCAAACTGTACACGAGACCTAGAAACAATTCGACCCTAAAATTGTTATTTTCTGTGGAGTTGTTGGAAATTGCGTGTTTTCATCGGACGGCCCGATGGATGGACAGACAGATGAACATGACTAAATCGACTTAGGATTATTCAAGGACACAGAATATATATACTTTGTGGACGTTAGATTAAATTAAAAAAAGTTTCAAACGGAATGCCAAATTAAATTCAGAAAGGACTTTAGAAGAAACATTTTTTTATGAGACTTAAATTAGTGTTGGTGCACAATCTACAGGTTTTTTTAAATCTTGAGCTTTTAGAAGAGAAGGAAAAAGATAATTCAATTTCTTCTCCTCTCTCTCCTTAAAACTTTCCACTTTCTCCTAAAAAGTCTTGATGGCGAAAACTTTAAGAGTGTGAACTAGCACTTAAGGTAGCATATTAAAGCTTTGGAGATTTATATCTTTAGAAAAGAACAACATGTTCTTGATTTTATAGGCACAACATCCAAATACGTATAAAATTTTGGATACTAAATGGATATAAAACAAATCGACAATTTTAGTATTGTGGTTATTTTATTGGTTTTTAATCCAAATTAAGATATTTTTAATTAGGCTTAAATTCATTGAATTTAATTTTCATTAAATTATTTTGATGAAGACAGGAATTTTTTTACAACATGAAATTAACTAAAATTTTATTTATAATTTTTCATTCTTGACTGCGCTTTCATTCTCAACAATGAACTTAAGCCTAATTAAAAATATCTAAATTTGGATTACAAATCGACAATTTATTAGTTAAAATTGATTTTCGACCTAAATCATTAACGAGTTGCTATTTCCTATTCATAAACTCAAAAATGCTAAAAATTTCTTACCATATCGTTGCCCACTGTAGCCGTAAACAGTCGGACGAATGCTTAGCCGGAAGAAATAATGCTTTTAACTGAAAAAAAAGAAATAAATAAATAGAAAAAAAAACACCAAAACAGCAAAGTGTGAAGTTAGTGTTTGGTGCATGTCCCGCGGGAGCAACCACTGGTTGAATTGTTTTGTTAAACTAATAAAAGAAAAACTAAAAACACAAATAGTACTTTCATAGAAAAGTTTCGATTTCAGTGGTCGATTTGAACAGAGAAAGTCACTTATGTGTGGTGGCGGATAATTTAAAATCAAGAAGGGCACTCAAATTGTTAACAGTATTGCAGAAAAAAGACACATATTTACTACAGTGAACATGTGCATGAATACAATTCATTCATTTTTGATTAAGTTTGAGGGCTTTGGGGGTGGTTGGTTGATTATCTTAGAAAATATAAATAGAAAGAAGAAAAATTGTGGGGAGTGTTAGAAATAAAAAGTCAATCAGAATTCCCCATGCAATCACAACAAGTATTAATATTTAAAAAGGTCATATAGTGAGTAAAAGCCCCTTCTTTTGCTCGTAAAGACAGATAACAGTTCGTATTAAAAACAGTAGCATCTTTTTAATTTGTATAACAAACACATATAAAGAGCCATGTATAAATAAATATATATTTATGAATGTCAGTTCAGGGGACATTATATATTATACATATGTATTCATGTAATTCAAGTAAGCCTAATACTGCTATTTAATGTTATACATTTATTTGCCTAGAAAATAAACCTAATAAAAAATATTTTTTTTTCTTCTATGCTTTTTTCCTTATTTATCCTTTTGTCTTGAGTTACTGTAAAAAAAAAACCCTCTTTTTAACAATAATTCTCAAGTGTTTTTCTATACTTCCGTTTTTATCTTTTTTCAACTTCCAATTTTATTTCTTTGAGCCCAAGTGTTTTATTAGATTTCCACACTTGTCTTTATTGGTTTAGATGCATTTTTTATTTATGAGTTGAAAACACCCATAAAAAACAAACAAATACTTAAGTAAGACTAGAATGTAACTAGAATTGTTTTTGAAGATACGAGTAGAAAAAAAAACAATGAATTACTTGAAAACTGTCTAGTGGAAATAAATAAAAATATTAAAAAATGACTTGCTAAGAAATCTTGGGTTTAATGCACAAACATGTGCACATATTTGAAACAACGTAAATTTAATTTCATTTATCAACTTGATCGCTACAATTTGTTTAGGAGTAATATCCACTCCCATTATATCAGCGTCATATATCTCTACCCACACCGCAAGAGTGTAGAGGGTATTTTGCGTTTGTGCTAATAAAAATATTGATCCTAAACTCACCTTAAATAAATTTCTGTTTCTATTTTACGGTGTCCTTTCGTCCAGCTGGCTGGCTGTTGTACATCCATGTTAACTTGTGCGCAAGGTACGGGTCGCAATTTCGAAGATAATTTAATGAAATTTATTCATCGTTGGTTGGTTAACATGGTAGCACGACCAAAAACTAGGCGTAATGCAACTAAAATCGACTGTGACTCCGTTTGGACACCACACAACTCGTCAATAGTATGCGTGGCACCAGCGCAATACTGAGGTGGCCAGAGCCAGCCCGTTTCGTTGAGATACGAAGGTGGCTCAATAAGTCTGTTAACTTCCCTCGTAGTTATATGAAATGCAACACTGCTCCCATCAAGTTAAAAGACCTGTTAATAGACTACTGTCAAGTTTTGAGCCAGTTCCGTCATTTACGTTGCGTTTAACAGCTGTGTATAACATACAACCTCGTAGATTTTTTTGAAAATGGAAAAAAGTGAATTTCGTCAATCAAACCAAACAAAAGCTTGATAAATACTATTGGGACTCTGCACCATCGATTTAAATGGTAAACAAGTGGTCTACTGACTTTCGTTGTGGTCGCACAAGTACAAATGACGCTGAACGTTCTGGACGGCCAATTGAAGTCAATACTCCCGAAAATGTCGAAAAAATTACCGATATGGTGTTGGCCGATCGAAGAGTAAAAGTACGTGACTTCTTCGAACATAAATCTAGCTGTGTGTAGAAATCTATGTTATAAATGCTGCCGATTTTAAAAGAAAACTTATGGTAATAGCACGTAGGCCAAATAAATGTTAAAATAGGTTAAGAGAACTGTTATGTACGAAGACGAGACCAGATATCTTGGTGTAGAAATTACGGGCATAAGTTTGGAATAGATTGTTGTTCAAATTCAGCCACCAATCCACCAGTGGACGAGATGAAATCACGGGTGCCCCTAATTTTTGCCCAGAAACCTATACTTTTTGAAGTTATCTTATACTCTATGAACTTTATTTTTACACTTTGTAAAAATATCCATAGAAAACTAGGTTGTTATAATACATTTTCATAATATATGATTTCAAAATCTGGAAAATCGAGCTAGTATTTTAAATATGCTCCCCAATGAGAGAGGTTTTTACTACAGCACCCATTCCATATTTCCTATGGAACAATTGGATTTTACGGATTTTTAAACGGAATAAAATATTTGGCACAGCCAAACATATTACTTTTACTTGTTTTTTTCATTATCCCTTCTCTTGAAGGTATTTAAATGCTAAAATTATATTTTTAAAAATGTTCATATGTTAATCAGGCTTAAGTTCATTAAGTCATTAAGTCAAAAGCCAAACATCCATCTTAAAACCAAATTGGTAGATCGAAATTTGTTTTGAATGATTATCTATTTTAATTGATTTACTTCTGTTTTTCATACTTTTTGTCAATTATAATAGATAACACGGTGCAAGAAATTTACACTTTTTTTCGTGACGAGCTGGGCACCTGGCGTTTCAACATAATTCGATTTTAATCATTTATGGCTTGTTTTGTTTGCAGCTTCGTTTTTTATTTGTCTGCAAAAAATTAGAAGCATAGCTGCATTTTCCAATTTTTATGAATTTTTAAAAAACAAAAAATTTCGAAATTTTGTTAAAAAAATAACTTTTTTTTTCCAAAAAAAAAATTATGTTTCTAAAACGACTAAGGCTATTAGAAAGAAGTTTTACTTTTCTAAAATTTTATTGCGAAATTTCGGTTTTTTAAGTTTTTTGAATAAGCTAAAGCTTTTTTGAGTTACGCGAATATATGTTGTGCAACCTCCTTCATTTTCGAAATAACGGTATATCTCGAAAACCAGAGCCAATCTTCAGCGTACCCGAATTATGTTAAAACGCTAGGTGCCCGGCTTGTCTGTTTTTTCAACTAACATAGTGTAATCATTAAAAACAAATTTCAATCTACCAATTTGGTTTTAAGATTGATGTTTAGCTATTGACTGGCAGCCGCCTTCAATGACGGTGAGTGTTAATCGGCAAAGATTTCTGAGGAGATAGTGTAGTTACTATTGAAACATGTCAAATCAATCTGTCCGTGATCGTGGGTTCAATTCCCCGGTTAGTCAAGAATGAAAAATTATCAATAAATTTTATTAATTTCATGTTGTATCATTCCTTTCTTCATAAAAATAATTGAATGAAAATTAAATTTAATGAACTTTACCTGATTAAAATATGAAAATTTGGATTAAAAATCATAAACAGTTAAATAAATTAACCACAATAATTATTATCTTAAAAAATGTTTAAATGAAATAAGTTACCAATATCGTCTTTTGCTTCATATTAACACCTGACTGGTTCTTTTTTACTGCAGAGGTCATAAGATTCGTTATTGTCTAAGAAGTAAGAAAAGATTTTTAAAAAATTTATTTGTTTTTTTTTAACAAACCCTTTTTGCTGTTGTAATTTCTTATACTTATCCATATGTTATTTAACTTCAGACATTATGTTGCCAGCTTAAAGTTTTTTTTAGCCAATTTCAAATGAATATATAAAAAAAAAATTTTTCTTGTGGAGCATTGTTTGATTTTAAGACATTGACATTGGCCATGTGCCATAAGATTCATACATTTGTATTGTTTTTATATCATGTTTATTATTTATACTTTTCCGTTTTTTTTTTACTTTGACTACTGCTAAAGTTCAATGCATTTGGCCATATCACAGTTAGACACTTGTTCTCAAATGTCAAGTACACGCTTGTTTACAGTTAAAGTTTTTTTACTTAAGTGCTGAAGTTCAATGTTCGTAGTAGTTTGAACTTGTAATAATTATAACTTTAATGTGTGTGGGTATAATAGTAATTTATAATGGTTGACTATTAATAAAAACGTTTTTAATTGTTAAAATTGAAGTTATTGCAAAACAGAAAGTTTGAATATTATTAATCGCTTTTACAGGTCTTAATTAATACCAGTGTTTACCCAATATTCGAAATTTGACCATCAATTTTTATGTTAATATGAAGAAAATATAGTACATAGAGGAAATTCTCAGTAGTTGTTTATCAAATAAAAAAAATATTTAAAAAGTATTTAAATTTAATTAATGTGATATTTGCATCAATTATTTTTTTAGTTAAAAAAAATTAAATATATAATTTTTATTTAATTAACATTTTAGCAGTTTTGAAATGAATCTTTAATTAAAATATTAAATAAATATCAAAAAATCTTAATGGATTTTTTCGTTTAAAATAAAATAAGTTCAACTTGTAGAATTGTTGTTGGGAATTGTCAAAACCTGAGCTGTATTTGATTTAACCAATTTACATATTGTTTGAAACAGCAAAGTTTTTTGATCATTAGTTTAATAAAAAATATCTTTTATTGTAAAAAATATTCACAATAATTAGTATTGTGGTTATTTTGTTGAACTATTCATGGTTTTTAATCCAAATTTTTACTATTTTTAATTAGGCTTAAGTTCATTAAATTTAATTTTCATTAAATTATTTTTATGAAGAAAGGAATTTTACAACATGGAGAATTAATTAAAATTGTTATTGATAATTTTCATTCTTGACTGACCTGGGATTCGAAGCCATGCTGGCTGGCGTGTGATTCGAACCCAGGCGGCTGGTTACCCTGACATGTTTCGACCTCAACCACTAGGTCTCCTCAGAGGGATTTGCCGTCTTACACTCGCAGCCATCGATGACTGCTGACGTCAGTAGTCAAACATCAATCCTTAAACCAAATTGTATTTTAACCTTTGGTAGATCGAAATTTGCTTTTTTGAATGATTATCCATTTTTAATTGATCTCACATGTTTTCCTTACTTCTGTTTTTTCGTACTTTTGTCAAGAATTCTTCTTGAAGTCCAAAGTACATTTTTTGTTTATCATGTTTTTGTCTTTCTTTTTTCTTGTTGACATTTTTCAGCACAACTTGAAGGACAAATGAACACATAGAGCTTGTGCCTTAGCTTTAACAATAATTAGTATTGTGGTTATTTTGTTGAACTATTCATGGTTTTTAATCCAAATTTTTACTATTTTTAATTAGGCTTAAGTTCATTAAATTTAATTTTCATTAAATTATTTTTATGAAGAAAGGAATTTTACAACATGGAGAATTAATTAAAATTGTTATTGATAATTTTCATTCTTGACTGACCTGGGATTCGAAGCCATGCTGGCTGGCGTGTGATTCGAACCCAGGCGGCTGGTTACCCTGACATGTTTCGACCTCAACCACTAGGTCTCCTCAGAGGGATTTGCCGTCTTACACTCGCAGCCATCGATGACTGCTGACGTCAGTAGTCAAACATCAATCCTTAGACCAAATTGTATTTTAACCTTTGGTAGATCGAAATTTGCTTTTTTGAATGATTATCCATTTTTAATTGATCTCACATGTTTTCCTTACTTCTGTTTTTTCGTACTTTTGTCAAGAATTCTTCTTGAAGTCCAAAGTACATTTTTTGTTTATCATGTTTTTGTCTTTCACAATTTTAAATTTTACAATTTTTAGTAATCAATACAATCATTTTAGTAATAGGTGCAAAATCGACACCTTGCTTGGTTGATTCTATGAATTTGGTAATTAGAGACAATTTTTAATTTTTTCTGTGTACATCTAAGTATATATGAACTTACATGATTCGAGCAGTAATTTTTTCAATTTAAATTGATCGATATGGTGAGGCCCCAACCTCCGGCCCGTTTGTCATGAGTCCGTAAATAACGTTGTCGTCAAATTTATTGTATGAAGTTGTTTTTCGTCGTATTGTGTTGGTGTCCTAGTTGTCGTATTACCTATTAAATGGCATGGTTTGGTTACAAAAACATATAGGAAGATTCAACGTTGCCATACGCCAAAGAAAACATGTCACTTAGATGAGTTTTCCAGCAGATTAACACCCAAAACACTCATCCTGCTATTTTATATACGGCTTTCGTCAGCAATGTATAACTCCCCTATTCTGGTCAAGTCAGTCCCCGAATTTAAGTCCAATTGAATACCTTTGGGGGAAGTTAAAGCAAAGAATAATATGGCACGCATTTCAATATAAAGATTAACTTTGACATTTTGTTCAAAAAAACGAGGAATGATATCCTTTTAGATACCTGCCGGTTATTGATTAGCATTTTAACAAGGAGTTCACACAAAATTTTTAAAAATAATGGAGGCCAATAATATGTGGAGAGGAAAAATGGAGGAAAAATAATAGACCATTAAAAAAAAAATAAACCAAACAAAATTCGCTTGATTATATTGAGTTATAACTATTGATTTAAAAAAGATTATTTAATGTATTTATTATTTTGATCAAAAATTTTTCTTAATTTTTTTCTTTTTCAATTCATAAAGATTTAAGTTTATGCTTTTAGGGATTAAATGTTAGTGTTTTTTTTAAAGATAGCCCAAAATGAATAATATGTATATACAATTTGATCCAATTAAAATAAACATATATTTTTAATTTATCACTTATTTTTTTTTTGGCAATATGTAAAGCTCTTCTTATTAACCGTATTCATCTACATATCCTTATTCTCGGAGCACACAATGCCTTTTTTAATTTTAATTAAATTTAAACAAATGTTCTATTAGAATTCGCTTAATAAACCATTTATAAATCAAAAATTAGGGGCTCAAAATTCAAAACGGTTTATAATCATAACTTTATATCCAAAAGTCTGTCCTTATTCTTAAATTTTTTTTATTAGATTGTTTGCCTGTCTTACGTTTCCCCCCTTAATTAGTAAAACACTTTACCGCACTTAAAAAAAGTGGTCGTACAAATTTTTAAAAATTATAAAAATTTTATATGAAAAATTTCTTAACGCAAAGTTAAAAAGGGATTTATTAAATTCCCCCCTTAATTACTTAACAAGAGTGACTTTGGATTCATCATTTAATTTTGTATATAACTTTTTGCAGAAAGCTCAAGTTTTAAATACTTTATATATTTAAAATGCTAAACACTTTACTACTGATAACAACATTGTACGTACACATTTTTTTTTTTTTTTGTAAATTAGATTAACCTAAAACTAATGCAGCCATATTTCGCAAACAGATGCTGTGAATGTTCAAGAAAACTTAAATCACCCAAACAACAGTCACGCTTCAACCTAAATTGAGCAAAAACTATAACAGATTCAACACAGAAACAACAGAGTGCAACACTAAATGGATGAAGCAAGTAGTAGGAAATACTTCAATTTTAAATTTACACTTAGAGAAATTTGATTTTGATAGTACACAGAAAAAAATTAATGCTTAATGTAATAAGTTAATGTTTTATATGAATCGAACATGACTTTTTGGCCAAAATATGTTCATGTTTTTAAAAATATTTTCATAAAATTTTTTCTAAATTGTAGATGAAAAATCTGTCAACGCAAGGTTAAATGATTTACAAAATAGCCTCCATAACATTTTTGGACGCAACTTTAAAGCGGCTCGGTTACAAATTTTTTTTATAGATGCACAGAAAAAATTTTTCGCTAATTAAGGCATTAATCAAAAATAAAATCAGTTTTAATTAAAAATTTAATCAAGTGAAATAAAAGTTTAATCAAGTGAGTTAAACTTTTAATCAAGTGAATTAAATGTTTAATTTAAACTAATTAATTTTTAATTAATATCACAAAATTTTTAATTGAAATCAATTTTTATTTTTTTCTGCGTACTAAGCTTAAACTGAGTACTAAGCTTATATAATGCTATGAAGTTTTTTAATGAATTCTCGTAAAGCGTTGAAGCTGTCGAGAGTGCAAAATTTTGCAAAGAGTACGATATTTTATCAATTTTGAAATATATTATCAATAATGTGATTTAATGTCAAAAATAGGATATTTCGTCAAATATACGATGTTTGCTAAATAAAACGATTATTTGTCAAAAAAAAAAAAAAAAAAAAAGATATTGTAACAAAAGTATCACATGACATTATGATAATTATGATATATAATTTTTTTATATGCGTTAGTTTTTGAAAATGCGCAGTATTCTATAAAATACGAAAGTTTGTCAATAGCGAACAGAAAAAATAAAAATGGATTTCAATTAAAAAATTTGTGATATTAATTAAAAAATTAATTAAATTTGCACCAGTAAACAAATTAATAGTATCAATTCACTTGATTAAACGCTTAATTCACTTGATTAAACGTTTAATTAACTTGATTAAATTTTTATTTAAAACTGATTTCTCTTTTAATTAATGCTTTAATTGGTGAAAAACTTGCGAGAAATTTTTCTGTGTAAGATATTTTGTTAAAAATACGATAATTTGTCGTTATACATTAAAGGTTCAAATATACGATATCTTTTCAAAAGAACAATATTTTATAAATATACATACGATATTTTTGCCCAAATTGAGATATTTTTTATACAGAATAATAGTTTTCTCTACTCTTCTACATTTTATAATGCGGGATATACATATGCACCCCTAACGCGATAAACAAGTGAAATTTTTCCCGACATTTGTTCTCAGTGAATATTAAAAGGTTATAACAATTAAAAATCAAAGAAATATTAAATTAAAAATATAACAAAAAATTAAAAACACAGCAAAATTTTTGTAATTAGAGTGATAGTTTCATTGCAGCTTTAGTTATTGCATTTTTTACTCTTATGTAGAAAAATAAAAATAAATTTTTGGAAACCCATTAAAACAAAAGAATTTCAATAAATTTAAAAGTATTAAAGGAAAAACAATTTTATTTCAAGAGGAGGAAAGCAATTACCAATATATCAGTGTGTGCCTTATTAAGGGATCTTATGTTTAAATAAACGTTAAAAACTTTAGTTTTCGAATTATTAGAAGAACCTCTTAAATACATGTTCTGTTCCCCAGCAAAAATTAAGTGAATAAATCAAAGGGAAAAGTGAACCCTCGCAGGAAGAATGCATTCACTATAAGGGGAATTTTATTTTAGCACGTATTCATAAAAGGGGTGATGATATTATGCCAAAAATTCGTTATTTTTACAAAACATATGGGGCAAGGCGAATTCATACAAAGTGGCCTTGGCTTGCTGCGTAATCAATAGCTGATATCTTTCATAAAAGACGTTTTTAAATTATTAAATTACAAAACATACAATTTAAAATTAAAAACAAAGTGTTTGCTTGAAAACAAAATGTTTGCTTAAGTTGTTTACTACGGTGCTGTATTTTTCTGACACAATGTTAAAATATTTTACAGAATATTTTATAAACTCGCCTCGATATGGGGTTTAATCAAAAATATGATATATTGTCAAAATTCGATATTTTTTCCAATAATACAAAATATTTTTAAAAATTCGAAATTTTTTTCAAAAATACAATACTTTGACAGGAAATACGATATTTTATCAAACATACGCTATTTTGCTAAACATGCGCTATTTCATCAAAAATGCAATTTTACTTAATCCATGTTTACATGTTTATCAAAAATGTGTTGGCTTCTGCAAAACGTTTGCTAGATCATCCATCCCTTAACTGTTTCTAAATTTCATTATACAACTTTCTTCTTACAAATAAAGTATAGTAAATCAATAAAAATAATTAACCCTAGTCCTAATAACCACCTTTTACTATGAGAACGTATACTCAAACTCAAGTACATGTGTGGCCGTTAAAAATTTTTTCCGTTTTTTTTTCTTTATATTTTAAAGAAAGAGAAAGATTAAGAATGCAATGTGATCGGGATAACGCCAACACCTTTTTTGTCAACATCCTAAAAAACGGCCAATATGTTTGTAGCATTCAAGCAATTCATTTGTGTGGAAAATTGGCAATAAGGAAGACAAAATTTAAATAAACTAAGTTATAATAAATAATTATTATAATAATAATGTTATTATTATTATAATACAAAAATAAAAGCATACATTTTCATTAACAACACAACAACATTATTCGATTATGTAGTGAATTCATACATTTGCATTAAATTACACCAAGTACATCTGTACTTCGGCATTCGTTCTTGGGGGGTCTCGAATATGGAGGCTCATAACCCTTCAATGTCTTGACTTAGGACAGTGGTTGAGGTGTCAATCATCGCAGATTTGCACCATCTTCCTAGATCCGGAGTTTCAGCATAAATTCTTCAGCGGCTTAGGAGGTACATTACTAAGAGATACATACTGGCCACACATGTTTGTACTGGCCAAAGTTTGATTAATTTACTAGTCACGCTTTTTTTTAGATTTGTTGTTCAAATATTTATTTGGCCTTTACATACCTTGACCTTAACACATCGCTTTTATTTTTGGAGTTCGAGCATAAATTCAGTTTTAAAAATTTTAATATAAAATAAAAATACAGTAATAAAAAATTTTGAACCAGAGATTCTCAGCCTTTATTTTCTTATGTTTTTTAATAACTCCTGTTTGTTTAATAAAGTGCAAGCTCTTCCTTTAGCAAATGCCGGTTAAAAAGTCAAACCAGTTTGTTTGGCTATAACAGTTTGTGGGTATAGATTTAGAGTAAAGTAAAATTAAAATCTATGTCCAACTCAAGAAGAACCTGCAGAATTATTGTGCGACAACTGGAAATTAAAAGATTTGACATTACTTTTAAGAGCAGCAAAACTAGGAGACATACTGTTTTTTTTACATATCGGAAAAGCTGATTAAGGGCAATAAATAAAACAGTAGTATGCAAATAAAGTTTCTCGTACCTCCATGAAGAACTAATAAATACAGACTGAAAAATGCCCGCAAACCTCTATTTGAGAACCTATGGATTAAAATTTGGACTTTAGCTTAAACCCTGCTTATATTAAATAACTGTTTAACAAATGCCAATAGTTTGTTGGGTGATGCGTTTTTGACTTTAAAATGAAGATACCCCAATTATGGCTTTACGTTGTACTAAGTGTCTTTAACAAAGCTGTTCCCTTCTCAAGCTCTTTAAAATGGAATTGGTACTATCATCTCTCAGTGTATCAAATTTTGTATGCATTTATAATAGTTTATCTCAGAAAAACTTTGGCTAAATTTAAAGACAAGCATACGAGCACGAACAGCAACACCGATGCTAAACAACAATAAGTTGTGACAAAATTTGTGGCAACACTTGAGGATACTCTAAGAACTGGTTAACGAACGAACGAACAACAACATATTGAAGGAGTTTATAGTTAAAATCGTATATAAGAGTAAATAGCATTAGAAGGGCGTTAGATTTTATATATGCGTGCTGGTGTTTAGCGAAAGTGGGTATGTGTTAGAATAAACTTGCAAAGTTTTGTAATTGATTAAGAAGTTTTGGCTAAATTGCTTAAGTACTAACAAACCCAGGAATAGCAGAGGAAAAAAACTTTTAGACTATGCTGTAAAATTAAAACAACAAAAAGCGACCATGGCAACGGCAGTAGTTATACAAACATTAACAATTTTCCTTCTTACGTCTGCCTCTGTCATTGACATTTTAGCAAAAGATGCAGAATATGGTTTTTTCCCCTTGCATGTGAAGAAACTGAACATAAATCTCAGATAGTTAAGTGAATGTAAAAAAATGTTTGCAGACAAAAAAAAAAACAAAAATGATGCAAGATTTTTTTTTTGTTTTTGTGTAAAGTAAATATTGTTATTTAACTTATAAAAATTAACAATATATAAAAAAAAGTGTTGCTTGTTTTTAATTTATTATTTAAAAATCTAGCGTGCGGTTTAACTACATAATTACACAGAGCGAAAGAAGAAGTTAAAAAATTGTCAACCAATGGTACTAAAGTTAAAACAAAGTGTTGTCAATATTTGGACAACGTCTGTTGACAAATTTTTATCAAAATATTGTCGAATTGGAACTAAAGAAAAAAATACTATTATTGTCAAAAAGATTACGCCCTGTTGTCATAAATATTCGCAGTTTAACGAAAATATAATAAAAAAATATGCAAATAATTAGTATTGTGGTTATTTTTATAATTGAATAAAAATTTGTGGAAAAAAATAAAACATGAGATGAGAAAAGATGTTAATGTGGCATCTTAATCTTGCGGTATACACCACACTTTAGTCCACGCGATAAATTCAGAGAAAAGCTGTTTTAAAGACAAATAAAATTTATGTACGTATTAGGGTATTTAATCCGACTTTTGCTCGATTATTTAACCGAGGTTTTGGTTTAATCGGTTAATAATTGGTTAATCTTGTAATTGATCGGTTAACCGATAAATAAAGTTTATTTTATAAACAAGGATTTAAGCGATTCTCCTCTTAATTTTGATAAAACTTGGCTTGGAAAAAATTCTTTCATTTCTGGTTGATGTTGAAGAAATCGAAAGCAACCCATAATACAGAATAAAATCTTCCATTATGCCATTGGAGACCTGTTTTAATTTTTTAAATTTTTAACTTTTCAAATTGTTTCGGTTAATTCTGTTAAAAGATTGATATGAGAAAATTGAGAAGAAAAAAATAACTAAACGCATAGATATAAAAAGTACGTGAAACAAAAAACTGTTGACCACAAACATCTTTTTAAAATGAAGATCACTGAAAACTTTTTTGTTTGAATGAAAAAATATTTTCTAAATACATACCCAAGGCGAATTCATACAAGGTGCCGAAAGCCATAGCTGATAACTAACCATGTGTCAAAATTGTATACCATTCTCGTGGTTCTGTGAAATCTTTCATAAATTTTATAATTTTGCACTTAGAGTTATGAAATTTAAAATGTTTTTAAACTATCACATTTCAAAATACAATTTAAAATTAAAAACAAAATGAAAAGTTTGTTTGAACTGTTTACTTCAGTTGTATTATTTTGACACAACGTTAAAGTATTTGACAGTGTTGTATACGTTTTCAAAATAAGATCACCTTGAATGAATTCGCATTACACACTTTTGTGTATCAGACGAAAGAAGTAATTAAAAACTCAAAAAATATGTTATAATACTACAAAAAATTAAAAATTTTGTTGCGTCGGTTAATCGACTGAAATTAACCGGTTTAATCGTTAATCGAAAATAGCCAGTTTTAAATTAACCGATCAGTTAATCGGGTTGTAATTAATTAACAGCTTCATATGTATGTATTTATATTGCACTGCAATTTTGTGTTATTAAAAAAATGTTTGTAATTTTTGTTTTATTGTTGGAAAAAAATGGAAAATAAATAAATAAATTGCTCATGTTTTTTATTGCTTGGATTAAGAAAACGTGTTGTCGAAATGACAGTATGTTGCTAATGTATAAACATTTTATTTTCATAATAAGAATAAATGGTGACAAAATTACGGGGTGGTTAAAAAAAATGTTGACACCATCAGTTATCAAATTAAACACACACGTAATTGGCTCACTTTTGACAACGGATGGTGTAAATTTTGGTTTTTATACACTCCACCACCACTACAAGTGGTGAATAAAACTGTAAAACTTTTTTATTTTACATGTAAGACCCCATTAAGTATATATATTTTGGCTCCTTGAGTAATTCTAAGTCGATTTAGCCATGCCCGTCTGTCTCTCCGTCTGTCCGTGTTGAAAACACGCTCACTTTCGAAAAACGCAAAAGAAAATAACAAACTTGGTCTCAAATTGCTTTTAGTTATCCTGAAGAATAATGCACGGAATGATTGCAAGAATTAGCTTTATACGACTGCAAATCATACTGTTAAATTTCGTAAAGATCAGTCCATAATTGACCATAGGCCCAATATAAACCCTACTCGCGGAAAACAGTTAAGTACGCCTAAAACCGTAATAATAATGCTCTCATACTAACGTCACAGTTTTATAGGACCAGAAATCACACTGTAAAATTTTTTGAAGATCGGTCCATAATTTACACTATGTTCCATATAAACCCTACTCCCGGAAAACAGTTTAGTACGCCTAAAACCGCAATAAATGATGATAGCATAATTAAATTCGGTACAGTACAGTTTTGTAGGACTAGAAATCACACTGCTAAATCATACTCTCGGAAAACAGTTTATTGCACCCAAATAACGCTCACTTTGGGAAAATAATTAAATTCGCCTAAAACCATAACAGATATAGATATTTCGGTAAAATTTTTACCAACTTAGATTCATATGGCCAGAAAAAATATCATGCAATTATGTGAAATTCACTGTCAACACTAAAACTAATTACAGTGCTGTATTGCAATTTATTCTTATTTAATTTCTGTAATACCAGAAATCAGTCTTCAGAATTTTGGGATGATTGGTCCATTATTTACCATAGGTCCAATTCAAGTTGCCCTCCTAAAAATCATTTTGGTTCGGCTTAAACTTTTACAAATCGTGATATTTTACTCAAGCCAGTTCAAAGTTCTAACAAGAAAATCATAAAACTTTCTTATTGTCGGTCAATACTTTAATATAGGTCTAAGCCGCTCGTTTTTGTGAAGCATAGTTAGTAGTATATATGTATTTAACTCAAAGAGCCCACTTCTGTCGGTGGAGGATATCAAAAGTTAGCGACGGCCGAATATAGCAATCTAACTTGTTTGGATTTTTCCCTCTGTGTATGTTTATGTGAATTTTTTGTGTAAACTATAAGGTATTTATTTTTTTATTACAAGTAAATTAGAAATTGTATTTGTAAAAATAAAGCGAAGAGTTCTCGAAAATATTTTCTGCACTTAGAGCAAAGCTTTATTAAAACAAGTAATAGTGCTATATTCGGTATTCGGCTACGTCGAATCTTATATACACTTCACCATGCTATGGTAAGCACAAAAATTAATATAAATAAATACCGCCCACTTTCTTTCAGATGTCCTCTATTGGTATCGAAGCTATTTGTACTAAATTTTATAATATTTTTATTTTTAAACTTTGGCTCATGCCGTTCTCCCGATATACTGAAAAAAACCACAACAAGGGATTTATGGGTAGAATAAGAGGCAGTCATGGTTATTTGCTCATATTTCAGTCATTTATGAATCGACGGAATGACAAACTTGACCTTCCGTGTGTGGAAAATAGATTTATTTTTATCTAAAGAAATTTCCGTTCTTAGTGCACCATGGTGAAGGGCATAGTTGGGAGTAGTGCACTTAATCAGCACTGCACTATTACTTAATAAAACCACAACAAAATAAGTTTGCGCTATTTTTTTCCAGCTTTAGTGATGATTAGTATTTTTTTCACCAAATTTTTTCACAATCACTAACGGTGATTGAATGTATAAAATCTGCACTCATTTCAAATAGTGCCAAAATTTGTATTTGCAATCAAAAAAGCTGCATATAAAGAGACTCTCACTTAAATTAAAGAAAATTAATTTTGTATGCGCATAGTTTTTGATTCTTGTTATGATATGCATAAGCAAAGGATATTTAATAACATGAAATTTTGTCAATAACGGAATATCTCCTGGCTTTAATCACGAAATACCAATATTTAGTGCAAATTTTAAAGTTACACTCAAATAAGTGAAGAACGAAAAAGTTCCAATAAACTGGTGATTGGTTTTTCTTAAATCAAGCTTTTTCTTTTTTTTTTGGGTTTTCAATTCATCTCTCAACAGCAACAAAATGATTGCAATAATTTTGCACTATCACTAACTTTGAGTTGAAACTGCAAAACTAGTGCACTACCCCCATCTGTGGTGAACTTTGACTTGTTTTTTCTTAATTCTTTTTGATAGTGTATGTTAGAGGATGAGTGGTAAGACACTGCATTACGTTATGTAAAGGGTATTAAAGATTCAGGACAGCCGAAAATAGCACTCTCACTCTTTTTTATTTCAACTTTAAAATCAATTTTCTTATATCGGTCAGGTTGGTTGACTATCGAAGCTAAGGGCAATCTACGAGTACTATCTTAAAGGCTTAACTTGTATTAAATTTTGGCTTCGAAAATTATGTTGTATTGATATTTATTTAAAATTTCTACGCTTAACTACGATGTAAGACATACAACTGAAAATGATATAACTTGGAATTTAGGATTTCTTTAATAACAAACATTTTGCCCCGAACGTCTTTTTAGTACTGGTTTAAAGATACACAAAAAATATCTACAAAATGTGCAAACACGATTTTGATAAAGCACCGCATCGAAATTAAAACGGTCTGTCAAATAAAACTGTCGATATAACACGAAAATAGTTCTCCAATTTATACGTAATACAAGTTTTTCTTTGCACGATTTCGATATTACACGGCAATATAACACTACTTTACTCGTTCTTCTATTTACACAAGTAAAAAACATATTATTCGATATGTTCACCTTCAACAAAACAATTTTTAATAAAAAATATTGATATTAAGACCCATAACATGTTCGGAGGCAACTATTATATGATTTTTTTTTCTAGGTGGACTACTATTTTAAGCATAACATGTTTGCCGGCTAAAATAATATCGTTAAATTAATTATCATATGTATTATATTTTTTTTATAGTTTTGTTGGAGATGACCATGTAGCAAATTGTGTTATCTCTGCGGGAACGTTAAAG
This sequence comes from Pollenia amentaria, assembly GCA_943735925.1. Lineage (NCBI taxonomy): Eukaryota > Metazoa > Arthropoda > Insecta > Diptera > Polleniidae > Pollenia > Pollenia amentaria. Next base: position 174,551,685 of record OX031007.1, on the reverse strand, counting down.
TTATAACAGAGAAAAGAGTAAATCGTGCTATAAAGGGTGTTTTTTTTTAGGTGAATGGGAATTTGAAATGATAATACAAGCATAAATATTGTTGGGCTGAAATTTTTTTTATTATAATCTGGTAGATAATATCATGATTTTTTTTTAATATGATTTTCGGCATATTCGCCGCTACTAGTTACATGGTCCATTCCATCAGTCCAAATTTTAACTACTAATTTCATAAATCTGGCCGAATGGCGACACAGTTTGACATTTTTAGCCGTGAAACCATAGTTATCAATTTTGAAAGCTCTAACGCAGCTTAAAAAAACACTCGTCAACTGCAATTCTAATTTTTTATTCCAATTTGTAACACGTCATTCCCCGCAAAAACGGATCGCTAGCAAACCCGGATTAATCGGACAATAAGCCCCCCACTAATGTCGTCCAGTAATTAGATTTTTAAAATGATAGGAGCCACTTGCAATATAAAAACATAATTTGGCATAAATATTTCTTGAATACGAAATTTTTTACCATGAAATAAGTCCCCAGAGGATAAGTCCCAAAAAAAAAAAAAAAAAAAAAATACAGGAAGCAATAACAACGTTTTTTGTGGAATTACCTCTTGTTTTTGGGGACTTATTTCGTTTTTTGATTTGGTTACTTATTTCGTATGAAAATCGTCCAAGTGACAAGGAAAATCGTATTCTAGGGATCAAAATAAGACACTTTACCTATAAAATGAATGCTGATGCTCCTTTTTTTACCCAAAAGTCAAATTTTTAATAATTCCACTTTGACGCATTTCAAGTGCCCAAATCGAGCCTAAATGTATGACCGACCCCCACTAACTTTGGAGGGCCGACCCACGCATGCTAGTGGTACATCCCCTGGACCCCCTGGGGTGTCACCATACAAAAATTTAAGAAAATCACAATTTTTGGCACTTTACTTTGGAGCTTATATATTTATTTTGCATGCATTGTTGGCATTGTTGACATAATCGTTGCTCCTTGCTGTTCATTTTTCATCACAAATGCATCGACATCATTGATTATGTTGATCGTGCATAAGCTCTTTAAGGCGTGACTTTTTACACAATAAGTCACATTTTGTTCACTAAAAGTGTGTTTTTTTCACAAGAAGTGAAATTTTTTTTCACTTAAAGTGTCTATTTCCTAAAAAAAATAACTTTTTTCAAAAGTCCGTAAACTATCACCACATATTTTCATGAAAGTTAGAGTAGTTTTAAAAATTTATTTTTTTTTTACAAAAAGGCACTATATTCTTCAACAAGCCAAGAATTTTAAAAAATAGCTTTATTTTACATGACTTTCTTCAGAAAAAGCACTACTTTTAGAACAAGTCTTATTTTTTCGCTTATTGCTTTTTTAAAGTTTGTTTTATTAGTTGCACCACATGGCGTATGCATGTTAATAAATTGGAATTAAATAATACTCATACGTACCCAAGTTACTTGACAGATGCATTCCTTACAGATTTTTCTTTAAAAAAAAAAAAAAAAAAAAAAAAATTGATAACAAATATGTGCACTAGGGCGCGTCGATTTAAAAATCGCCCAAGTGACAAGGGTGGATCCGCCCTTCAAGGTTAATGGGGGTCGGTCATACACTTAGACTCGATTGGGGCACTTTAAATGGGTCAAATTGGTTTTTTTTTCAAAATTTGACCTTTGATTGAAAATAAGGAACATCAGAATTCATTTTAGAGATATGGTTCCTTGGGAAAAGTTTCTTATTTTGATCCCTAGAATACAATTTTCCTTGCCACTTGGCCGATTTTTTTGCGACCCTACAAATTGACCCGCCCTAATATATATATATATATATATATATATTTATTATATATATTAACTGCATACGTTAACCATACATAAAAAAGGGATTGTATAAAAATCTCTAATTTCAGAATCCTAAAAATAATGATTATTTATAAATCCCGAATCCTTACATTCCGAACTTTATAATCTCGAATTGGAAAATCCCGAATCTTAAAATCCCGAATCGCTTATCAAACATTGACTTCGATAACTAAAGCTTTTCTGCATAGCTGGCCTTCGGGTAGGCGCGAGGATTTTTTCCTCTATGGTTTACCACACACCGGCTTCGCTAACTAAACCTTCCAAACTTGGCCTCGGTTCCGACCGAAGACCGGCTTTGCAGCAAAGGTTAAGTTAGCGAAGCAGTTGTTTGTTATACCATAGAGCAGAAAACCCTAGCATCCGGTCGAAGGGGTAACTATGCAATTTTTAAAACCAAAACTGAGCAATGTATGATATTGGGATCTTTTGTCATTTAGAAATTAGGGTTTAATTTCATGTGAAATGACTCCCTAAAAATTTGGGTGTTATTTCATTTCTGGTTGGGGCGTTATTTCATTTCGCTAGGGTTTAATTTGATTTTTAAAATCGGGTATTTATTAGAGTATTCATTCGGTTAATTAATTAAATCCGATTAATTAAATCAGATTAATTTAATTACTACCCGATTAACTGATCGGTTAATTTAAAATTGGCGATTTTCGATAAACGATTAAACCGGTTAATTTCAGTCGATTAACCGACTTAACAAAATTTTTTATTTTTGTGTAATAGTAGTAGTAGATTCTTCTTTATTTACAATAAATTTTGTTTACAAATTGCATCTTAATTTATGAAATAAATTCTTATTGAAAATTAGAAGATTGAAAGTAATTTTCGACAATGTTTTATAAAACTTCTGTCGATAATATTAAGAAAAAATAAACTTTAGAATTATTTAACAAAATAGCTAATTATATTCTTTTATTAAAAAATTACGATAATGTAATGCTGACTTTAGATAACACTGTGCGACAAATGGTAGGGGTCAGTGATCGGGAAGGGTTCAAACTACCGGGGAAAGTTATATCGGTAAAAAAGAAGTCATACGTGTCCCGGCGTTTTGCTGGGTCAAGTCTAGGAATCGAGATATATCGATTTGAAGTTAGTAACTATTATATAGGGGAAATTGTCACCTTTTGTGGACTTTTTTTACATAACTCGAGAGCCACTAGTCCGATTTTGCTGGAAAAAAATTAGGAATTACAATTCCTTTAATCTGTTCATACAACGTTTCGCTACATAAGCAACAGTTTCGCAGTTATAAATAAATGTATGAAGAAAAAAACAATTTTTTGCCTAAAAAATTTAATTTTTTTATTTTAAATTCATAAAAAAATCCAAAACGGTTAAAAAGTGTCAAGTCCTATTACTTTCACGTAAAGTCACATAACCTTTAAACAAAATGAGACATAAATCATGAAAATCGTTGGACGCGTTTCGCTTTTATTCACAATTAAGTGAAGGTATCTCATTTTGACAAGAATATTGATTTTATGTTTCAATGAATTTGGATAATATTTATTATAATTATTAACACGTAAAATTATTACATGTAATTATTAGGTGACTTTGGCATTAGGCTCCAAATTGTTGCCATCTTTCAAAAGCTGGGCAAGTTTTTCTGCTTCACGTTGATAAAGGTTTAATTCTGCAACAATATTGTCCATTCTTGCTTGTGATATTGGAATTATTTTGTTCGATGGGCCGGCTTCTAGTTATAGGTGAAATTCGATTGATCCATTGTTTCAATAGAAAAAGAAGTTTCTCTGTCAGGACTTGGAAGCGGTGGAATTTCATCCGAATGCGGTAGTGGTATTTGTGCACTTTTAACAGATATGTAAACTCTTCGTTTAAGGCCTTTACGATGTGTGGAGTACCACATATTTTGTTTGCGCAAGCGTAACAGTTGTCGGAATTTTGCTCTCCTGGATCAGTCCAGATCATTATTTCACCAAAACGAAGTGAACTGCGTTTCCCTTGGATCCACATGTTAAGACCATTGTAGCACGTTTTACAAATTTTGTCTGGGACCCACGAAACGCCGCGAATTATTTCGCAATCAAAATAAAGTTTAAAAGCGCGCTCCACTTGCTTAGTGAGTAATGCAGCAGTTGTTGAAAAAGCTCTTTTGCCACAAACGTAACAAAATAAATTGATATTTTCTGGACAATTTGCACTCATTTCGGTTTTATACATTTATTACTTTTTCGTCACTTTAAAAAAACCGTACTCTACGCGTTCGGAGACACTTGTTGAATGACGAAAATCGATCAGTGAACACCTATAAATACTACGTAAGTTTCAATATTTTACTGAGAGGTACTTATGAATTCGCGCATCTTTTAAGGGTGGCGCATCGAAACGTTCTAAAACATAACCACTCATAAATGTGGCTGCAATTTGTGTAAAAAATCATGCAGGTAGCCAACGGAAAAAACACAAATAATTAAAAAAGTGCACTTTCCTTTTAATTGTCCACGCACATTTATGACCGTTTTTTGTTACCGCTACCATAAAAATCAAATAACCTTTTGTTAATTACTTTTTTTTCTGACAATCATAAAACAAGTCATCAATGTTTTTTCCAAGGAATTTTGAGCATATCTCGAGCAAATTTTTGAAATTCATACCTTCACTTAATTGTGAATAAAAGCGAAACTCGTCCATCGATTTTCATAATCTATGTCTCATTTTGTTTAAAGGTTATGTGACTTTACGTTTATTTTATTTTGTTTTTGGCGAATTATTTCCTGGGGACTTATTTCACGCCGCCTTGCTTTGGCTGTACTTTATATGCTGGTAATTCCAACTAGTTTTGCCTGTGTTGGAAGAGTATTTTTAATAATGAAGATTACTTAATAGAATGCCATATTTATAAATTATATGACTGCAAATAGCACCTTCGTCAGATTGTTTGAATATATTTAATTCCCGTACAATGTATTCCGCAAATATATGACAATGGGGAATGTTTTGGCGATGAAGTGTATAACGTTTTAGATATATAATAGAATTGCAACTACCCTGCGGGAAATTTGTGTCAATTGTTCCCACAGAGTGCTCCTGGGATTTGTGAAAATAGAACAATTACAAAAAGAAATATCTGGTATATGAAGAACCAACAGGTAGAAAGAGTAATGTATTACAGTACAGTATTCACCGGTGGTGTGACAACTTTTTTTTAGGACTTTCTAAAATTTGGTCGTTAAATTTAGTTCTAGGACTTTTTTTATTGAAATAATACTCCATTGTAGTAACTAACACTAAACACGTTCATTGAGAATAGATGTGTGACTTGTCAAATGGTGGCTGTAAGGAGTCAATTGACCCCCTCCAATGACGAGCCCTTGTAAAAGTGATTCATATAAAGTTAACATTGTACATTTTTGTATCCACTAAATATTTTTACGTTGTCTAAAATAAAAATTTAACTTTTATTTCATGCCGATTTTTTTTTTCCATTTTTGGCGAACGTTAGCGATTCGGAACAAATAATTTTTTTAAGGATTTATAAAAAATATTTTATTTTATAATTTAAAAAAATGTATATTTTATTATCAAAAATTAATAAAAAAAAAAAATGCTTTAGCGATTTTTGACATTGATTTAGGCGAAAAAGGTCAAATTTAAGCTGGCAACTCTGTTTCATCGTAGTTTATACTGTAAAAACAAAATAAAATTATACAATTTTAAGGAAAATTATTGTCGTTCAAAACTTAGCGTGATTTCAATGGACAAGCATGGCTGATTTGACCAATAATCACTTTTGAACGTAATGAGTTAATTAGTGAATAGTTCTATTGTTTGCGTTTTCCTTTTGTTTTTTTTCAGAATTAACTTTAAAAAACTTGGGAAATTTATAAGGTAAAGGCGAAGCACAGAAAAAAGAACCGAAGTTGTTAAATTTTATTTCGAAATTCAGTGATGGCGGCCACACTCGCTTAAGGAGAAGAGACACTGCAGCAGTCACCCAATTGGAAGAGCGATAAACCCTAAATATGTGAACAGAAACCGTGATAAGAAAATTGTTTGTCGGGCACTGGCACGACATTAACTAAAGTATTAGGATAAGATTTGATTACTTATTGTTAGTTCATATTTAATATATGAAGATTCAAGAAAAAAAAAAACTTTGAAAAAAAAGAAAGTCAGCATTCGCGTATTCAAACATAATTATCATATCAAATAAGGAGCGATGAGGCCTTTTTCACCTCAATGGTCACCTGAATAAAAATTCCCAAAATCCTAGAACAATTGTTGAACATCAAATGTAGACATTAAGATGCACAGTATGGTGTGGATCAGAGATCAGCAATGAATCGCTTTTTCGCTACTCATACTGACTCATGAAATTTTAAGTATAAGTGAGTAGAACTCATTTAAACTCAACTACTCTGATTCATTCATACTCACACATTTAAAAATGACCTCAATTTGATTTGTAATTTCAGGAAAATACTTATAATACTCACATTGATTCAGCTCATTTAACTCATCCAAGTATATTTACAAGTTTAGTCATTTAACAGTTTCTTACTAGTATAAAATGTATAAAAATATAAAAAAGCATAAAATTGTAAGTTTATACAGAAACATTTTGGGGAAATTACATTTTTTTATTATTATTGATATTTATGCACATTGAGTTCTATTGAATCTAAATCAACCACTACATAAATGTTCTAAGTATGAGTACGATGAGTAAAGTCAAACTTCTGAGTGAATATGAGTTTCGATCGAATTACAATAAGTATGAGTGCGTATAAGTACAAGAAATTATGAGTCATGATTCGGCTCTACTCACTTTTTCACTACTCATTGCTGATCTCTGGTGTGGATTAACTTTGGGAAAGATCATTGTACCATATTTTTATAAAATGACGTACAGGTTGTGGTTAATGTGAATGTCATTTAATACCGGGCAATAATTGAAAAATTTTTAAGGCTCGAGGTAGAGAACAATCAAGAATTCTGGTTCCAAGAGGGAGCCACAGCTCACACAGTTCGTATAAATATGGATCCTCTTTTGTGGCGATCATAACATTACTTACGCACCATCCTGTGCATACCTGGCTTTATATTGATTTGTATTACATGAGGTATGACGAACTTAGTTAATCTCATTCACCACTCCTGATTGTAGAGGGTAAACAAATTTACTCCGCAGATGGGAGCAATAACCAATCTACTTTAACCATTTGCAATAGGCTTGGTCCCACCTATGGCAAAGGATTGTAAGGTCACCTTAAATTAAACTACTTTAAACTCTTTTTACTTTTCGCCCAAACAGCTCGTTACCATAAATTAATGAATGAAATGAAACAATTTTAATGTGGCCATTAAAACAAACGTAACATAATTTTTATTAGAAAATCACACACAAAATTTAAAATTTTCCACCATGTTTTTTAAAACTAATTGAAATAAATTTAAAGAGTGTTCGTAAAATTAAACATTAATGTAATATAAAATTACATGGTAGTAATTTAAGCAGCATGTAGACAGACAACATCTGTTTTAAAATAAATACAAAATCCAATACACAAAAAATTTTTAAATGTTGGAAAACCAAACAATACTGGCTTAATAAGTTTAAAAAGTATAAAGTATCTGGCTAGGAAACATAGTGAAGCAGCAACAGTAAAATGTGGAAACCTAAAATCATGGCCAATATAATTCTACTCAACCTGTTTGCATTTATTGTTTTTGTATCTGCTGGTTGGGATTGAAAAATTTTTGTTTCATACAAAATTTCTTTTTTAGCAATAAATGTGGACAATAGTGGTTTAAGTGAATAATTTATGAGAATGCGTATGCGTTTTTGGTATTTAATTTTGGTTTATGTGGCAAACAAGTTGTGTTTTTCCATTTGTGGGTTGTTTTTTTGTGGTCCTTTATGTCCCGAGTTTCTGTTGCGTACGTGTGTGTATGTGCAGTTGTGGCACCTCAAAGTGTAGTAGTGTGGAAACCAATGACAGACTAACTGGATGCATGGCCAAACATGTGTTACGTGTCTCTTGTTTTTAATTCATAATTTTATATAGAAAATTCTCTTTTGTTCGTTGTTTAAACAAAAATTAAAAAAAAAATATATTCAACATTTTTTATTTTTCGAATTTATTCTATGAGCTAAATTTCAGTTATGTATTTTCTAAATAAATAAATAAATTCGAAAAATAAAAAATGTTGAATATAATAAAGTAACTTATGAAAGAGAAATAATTCCCAGATTCTATTTCATAAAAAATATATCAAATTTAAAATAATATTATAAAAAGGAATTAAAAATGTATGATGACTTAAAACTTATACCTAAAAATGAACCCAGAATTATAATTAATCTATCCGACATAAAAAATTATGGAAAAAAGCTTAGCCTATTTTTTTCTTTATGTTAAACTATTAAAAATTATTTATTCTTCTCTGCCGATTTTTTGAATACTTCATCAAAATTATTGTTTATAACTAACGAAGCAGCTTGTACCAAATTAAGCTACCTCAATTCCTTTCCCTCTCCAGATATTTTTACATTTTTATTGTCTTTGTACGCGATGTTCCATGCTCACTTTTCTAGATCAGCTCGTTTTTTGACAGATTTTTTTTTTAGCCAAACTATTTGTTCCGAATTTGGAAACTTTTACTGTAACCGTTGGTATGGCAAGTGTCACGTCCACTTAATATTAAGCGCCAGATAATCAGGAAATTACTATGAAAATTTTAGAAAAATCGGCTTAGTACTTAAGGAGTCAATAGCAAGCAAACAAACAAACAAACGCATTTATATTTGTCTATGTAGTAGATAAACATAAAAATAGAAAATAAAAAATATATTACAATAATGGATGCAAACATTATTAATTTTGTATTCATAATACTCTAGAAGCTGTAAAAAGCTGATCGTACAATGATTTACGGGAGTGGACTATGGTGAATAATTATTTACCATTATAAAAATCTGATCAGTTAAGATTTTAGAAGTATGATTTCAAAATTGAAAATACAAAATAAATCTTTATGGCTGGTGGTAAAACTAAGAAAACGGAATAAAATTATGCAAAAACATTCTTGGAGGGTCCGTCCATGCTTCCTGACCTCTGACCGATTATGCTGCTGATTTGAATTCCAAACAGCTTCGAGAATCTTTAAACAATTTGACAACAAACGTCAATAATAATTACCAGTTAAAAAAGGGGTTCAAATCAAAAAACCGTTTGGAAATTATGCCCACAACAATCTTTAGAATTTATTATTATTTTTTAAAACATTTTGTTGAATTTTTCATTCAAAACTAAATAAAATGATTATAAACGTCATATACACAAATTGTTGCTGAAGTAGGAGCCCAGTAAAAAAAATTGGTGTTTTTTTGAAGCACTTAAGAGAAAAAGCTCATAATCGAGCGCTTCAATAAGAGTGCTCTTATACAGCAGTAAATGATAACGAATAAAATATACAAAAAAACCTGCTATTTTAATGCTGACAACGAAGAAGCTTTTAAAGCGAAACGCTCCTAAAGTGCTTTTTTAAGGGCTTACTATATTAACACATTCATTAATGTTTTCTTTTTCTGGTTTAAATGTGCATTTTCAAGCATTTTCGAAAACCATAATATATTTTTAGTTTGTTTCGCTTTAAAAGCTTCTTCGTTGTCAGTATTAAAATAGCAGGTTTTTTTTTTGTATATTTTATTCGTTGTCATTTACTGCTGTATAAGAGCACTGTTATTGAAGCGCTCGATTATGAGCTTTTTCTCTTAAGTTTTGTTATGTTAAAAGAAGCGCTTATTGTCAGCAGACTATAATCCTCCAAACCGGGAACACCCCATACAAAAATCAGGCACCCCATCAGCAGTTTTGAAGCGGTTTGAGGTATGAATTCATACATTAAACCTGCACATTTTTTACTGGGAGTAGACTCAACTTTTTAAAACATTGTGTACGAGGCTTTAATGCAAGAAACAATTTTGTTTTTATATATATTTTTTATATATTTTCCCTTCCTTTTTCGAACAAAAATGTAACAACATTTTTTTTTTTTAAAAATTGAGTCAACTTCTACTTTAGCAACAATTTGTATGAAAATGTATGTAATGTATGTATATATAAACGTCATTATAATTAATTTATTTAATTTTGAATGAAAATTTTAACAAAATGTCTTAAAAAATAATAATAAATACGTAGTATTGTTGTGGGCAAAATTTGCAATCGCTTTCTTAATGGAAAATATATGTGGTTGTGAAAAAAGTTGCTGCCTATTGTTGCTGCCAGTGAAAAAGTTGCTGCCTATTGTGAACGAGGCTTAAAAGTTTAAATTTTAGTCTTAGAAATCTGTTTTGGTCTAAGTTTGCCGATAATGTATTTTTATTCTCATAATGTTAATTAGATTTTTTAATTAGGCTTAAGTTCATTAAATTTAATTTTCATTAAATTATTTTTATGAAGAAAGGAATTTTTACAACATGGAAGATTAATTAAAATTGTTATTGATAATTTTCATTCTTGACTGACCTGGGATTCGAAGCCAGGCTGGCTGGCGTGTGATTCGAACCCAGGCGGCTGGTTACCCTGACATGTTTCGACCTCAACCACTAGGTCTTCTCAAAGGGATTTGCCGTCTTACACTCGCAGCCATCGAAGACTGCTGACGTCAGTAGTCAAACATCAATCCTTAAACCAAATTGTATTTTAACCTTTGGAAGATCGAAATTTGCTTATTGAATGATTATCCATTTTCAATTGATCTCACATGTTTTTCCTTTACTTCTGTTTTTTCCGTACTTTTGTCAAGAATTCTTCTTGAAGTCCAAAGTACATTTTTTGTTTATCATGTTTTTTGTCTTTCTTTTTTCTTGTTGACATTTTTCAGCACAACTTGAAGGACAAATGAACACATAGAGCTTGTGCCTTAGCTTTAACAATAATTAGTATTGTGGTTATTTTGTTGAACTATTCATGGTTTTTAATCCAAATTTTTACTATTTAATTAGGCTTAGGCGAATCCCAGGTCAGTCAAGAATGAAAATTATCAATAACAATTTTAATTAATCTTCCATGTTGTAAAAATTCCTTTCTTCATAAAAATAATTTAATGAAAATTAAATTTAATGAACTTAAGCCTAATTAAATAGTAAAAATTTGGATTAAAAACCATGAATAGTTCAACAAAATAACCACAATACTAATTAATGTTAATTAGAATCATGAAATAAACTTTATTGATAGCTAAATGTCCTTAGATCTTGTTCAAATCAATATTTTTGCTAATCAAATCATTTTTTGGATCTAGTTTTTCTTCCATATAATTGTAAATTTCAAATTAAAAAATCACTTCTTTCTATTTCAACACCAAATATTTATAATATGCCTTTATTAATTGAAATTGGTAGTTATAAATTTATTGATTCTTGCAATGTTATAATGGATCGTTTGAATTTTAATATGTGTAATTTTGATGCGCTTAATTCAATATTTAAATCAATAGCCACGATTTATTTATTTTCTGAACTCAAGGTATCAGAAAATTATGAAATATTTTAAAATAATATTATTGCTGTATGTGTAAATAAAATTCCAATTAAAAAATCTAAACCTTATAAGTTTCCATGGTATACTAGTGGTCTGTAGAAGCTTAAAAATCTTCGGAAAAATATCATAAACGATTTTTAGATCGGGGTGATACTGAATCAAAATATTTTTTTGATCACTATTAGCATGAATTTAACTTTCTTAATAAATTCCTCTATGAGCAATTTCTGTTGGAAAAAGAGCAGCAAATTAAAGAGAATCCAAAAAACTTTCTGAAATTTTGTTAGATCTAAATGCCAGTCTTCAAATATTCCTCTAACAATGAAATTTTAAGCCATTACTGCTTGTTATTGCGTAGATTCTGTTAATATGTTTGCATCATATTTTAAATCTAACTATGAAACTTTGAAAAGAGTTTACAATAATTATACCCCTAGTTCGCTTGATAGCCTGAATAAACTTTTATAGTCATTTCTGAGATTGATGTCAAGAATGTTATTCTTAAAATGAAAAATTCTACTAAATTAAATATTGATGGCATTTGCACTTATTTATTGAAAAAATTTATTGCGTCGTTGTCGTCAGTGCTTACCTACATTTTTAATTTGTCAATAAAAGAGGTAGTTTTTATTGACCGATAGAAATCTGTATGAATAACTTCAGTTTTTGAAGATGGTAAGAGGGATGATGTAACCAGTGATGTCAGTTGTAGGGAAGATTCTCTACCTATAGGGATTTTTTTTCCAAAAATCAGACTGTAGGGGAAAAAAGAAAGATTTTTTATTTTCTCAAAATTGTAGGGAATTTGTCCTTTGTATGTAAATGAAAATATAATCTAACTGACTGACGAAAAAAACCTCTGTGGCACAAAAACATATCGCTTCAATAATCATAATCTGGCTACCTTGTTTTTAAATAATTGTTTTTGAGTACCAAGTACTTAATACTTTTACAACTCGTAAAGCGGCAATTATTGCATTTTTATAACTTGCAAAAGGTGAAATATACAACATGTTACTACTTTCTCAATAATGGCTAACCCTAATATATAACTTTTAGAACAAGAATTAAATGATCTTTCAAAGATGGATTTGGAACCATTTTGGTCATATATATTAAAGTCTAAGAATTTTAATGATAATTTAGTATTCCCTCAATATTTTTCAAAGTTCTATTAAGCTTACCACATGCCAATGCAGCTGCTGAGAGGATATTTTCAATTGCTACTGACGTCCGTACGAAAAAAAAAAGAAATAAACTGAGTCACGAGGTTTTAAATTCCATATGTATTCTTCAATCTCACTTATGCTGGGTACGCAATCTAGCAAATTTGTTTTTTGTTTAATGTAAATAAAAATTTACTATATTGAAATATTTATAAATTTTGAGTCTTACTTTTAACTAATATAAAGTAGGGAAAATTTTCTGTTGTAGGGAAATGTGGTTATTTTTTTTATCAAAACTTAGGGAATTTTAAAAATGTCATCTGACATCACTGGATGTAACATGTTACAGAATTATATCGAAATAATCACCTGTTTCCAAACCATTTGAAAGTATTATATACAAAAAATTATTTTTTTTTTACCAAATCATGGATTATTCCTAACCATCATGGTTTTTCACCGGCAGATCCACGATATCACATTTAACTGTCTTTAGTCAAGTGGAATTTATATACACCGATTTTTCAAAGGCGTTTGGTAAATTGTCTCATTCAGTCCTCTTGCGAAAGCTTGGGATATTTGGATTTCATTCTAATTTTTAAGACTGGATAAAATTTTACTTATTTGCCAGAAAGTGTAAGGTTTTGATTGAGGGCTATGAATCTAAATCTTATATCCAAAATTCTGGTGCACCTCAGGGAAGTATATTATTTATTTATTTATATATTTATTTGTGTGAGCTTCTACAACGAAACTTAAGTTTTAAAAATAGCAGAAGTATACAATTAGTTAAAAATAATTACTTAAAAGCATGATAATTGAAAGATTGAAAATAGCAAAAGTATAAAATTAACTAAATATAATTACTGAAAAGAAAAATAATTGAAAAATGGCAGAAGTATACAATTAGTTAACAATTAATTACTAAAAAAAAGAAAAAATAATAATAATTTAAATAATAATAATATGTTAAATTGGGTGTAGAATCCAGATTTGTTTGTATCGGAAATATTCGGAATAAATAAAAGTTACGTTCGAGAATAAAACTGAAAAAACTGGCTTTTAAAATCTAATGCGTTGCTTGCTGCCGTAATGTTTGATGGGATAATATTCCAGAGACCTATAGTGGGTATTAAGAACTGCCGTTCCGATATTAGTGTTTGATATCTCATGGGTATTATTGATTTGTTCCTTTCAGATCAGGTAAAATTGAGACGATTGTACATTTCTTCGGGTTGATGTGTGTAGATTATTTAGTGGATTAGTTGTAACGTGTTTATTTTCATTATATTTATACATCTTTTGTTGGGTCAAAGTTAGAATATGCTTCAGTTATCTGGAGTCCATTTATATCCATTCACATTTCTCGTGTTGAGAGAGTTCAACGTGTGTTTTTTAAATATGCCTTACGTTCACATGGTCAATTCCAGTTTGTTCCTTATAAATCTAAATGCCTCCTCATTAGTTTGAGAACCTTAGAATACCGTAGGATATTACGAAGTTTATCTTACTCATATATGATATAATTAATTCCAGGGTCGACTGCCCTGATTTGTTATCTTTAATACCATTCAATACACCAACTAGAAACTTGAGGATAATTTACAAACTTAAAGTTCCTCTTAATGGCACTTTAACAAGAGCATTTTATATTATTAATAAATTGACTGTATGCCTTCAAAAAAATTATAAATCGCATATTGAAATTTACACATCAAAAGATAATTTTAAACTATTTCTTTTGAGTATTTTATAAATTTTAAATAAATATGTAAAAATTTCCTTTATTAATCTTTTTTTAATATTGTAATATATTATTCTATATAAGTTTATAAGTTTATAGTTGCATATTCTGTAAGGAATTTTGCTTTCCGTAGACTGAAATAAATAAATACCTAGTAGGGTCATACATAATTTTACTACTATCAACATACCCATTAGAATAGTAAAATTGAACATACAATTGAACATAGGTAACCTCTATAGCGTACGTCAGTTACGGGAATTTGAAATTGTGTTAACTTAAACTATGGTCAGATTAAGAAATCAGTATCGCAGTGTGGAAAGAAAAAAATGATATTTCTAAAACACGCCGCCCGCTCGGCATTAGTCGCATGTTCGTCTACAGGTGTATACAATTGTTCGAGGAGAGCGGACATATAAAAGACCGCACACAGTCGTACCGCCCAAGAAATCCTCTCCGGAAACGGAAAATCATGGCCCGTGAGATGAAAATCACACAAAAGTCCATTAGTCATATTGTTAGAAAAGACTTGGGTCTTGGAGCTTTCAAGCGGCGTGCAGGACATTTGTTGACTGCAGCTTTAAAAAAATAGGATAGAAAAATCCATACGTCTTTTGGTGAAGTACGCTGATAACTTGCATAAAAAAATCTTGTTTACGGATGAAAAAATTTTTACCGTGCAGCAAAAGTTTAACAAACAAAATGATAGGGTTTATGCCCGCTCATCTATAGAATCGTCAGAACTCATTCCACGGGTCGAAAAGTGTCATCATCCAGCTGCAGTCATAGTTTGGTGGGGTGTCTCTTACGATGGGATGTCTGACTTCCATTTCTGTGAACAAGGGGTCAAAACATCAGCCAAAGTTTATCAAAAAACCGTTTTGGAAATAGTTGTGAAGCCGCTTAACAATTCCCTGTTTCAAAACCAGCCTTGGACCTTCCAACAAGATTCTGCACCAGCTCATAAGGTTAAAACGACACAGACCTGGCTTCGAAACAATTTGCCAGCTTTTATATGCTCTGAAGATTGGCAATCTGGCAGCCCTGATTTGAACCCTTTGGATTACAAACTGTGGACGGTTTAAGAGGATATGGTCTCACACAAAAGATACAATAACATTGGTTATCTTAAGACAGCTCTGGTTCGTGGTGTAGCCAATATTCCAATGGATAAGGTGCGTGCAGCTATTGATGACTGGCCAATGCGACTTAACACACGTCTTAAGGCCTAGGGCGGACATTTTAAATACAACTAAGATTTTTGTATACAATACATATCAATAAATATATAAAAAAATTTGTTCCAAAACCATTCATTAGTTTTTTTTATAGCCCAACATATTAGTAACAGTATTTATGTCCCCACTAGGTAAATAAATGAATAAATAAATAAAGCTAAAAGCTAAAGACTATGACAACCATAAGAAGTTCAAGTTGACTTCCTTAAACTACCAAGAAATCACAGATTTTATGGATTGATGTAGATTCTGATGAAAACATCGAATATCCAAACCACGAGTGTAAAAAATTAACATCTGAAGATAATGCGTTGATAAGCGATTGCTTAGAACAAATTGATTCCTCAACATTTCTTAATTCACTAAATAATAAGGTACATGTGAGCTATGTGAATGTGGATGGCTATAGAATAGAAAAAAATCTTATTTAAAACAAAAAAAGTACCGCTCACCATTGGTAACTACTGGAGCTTCTGGACCACAAGTTACCCACCATCTGGTGGCTTAACTGGGTATAGTAAGTACTTTAAAACAAATAAATTAAAATTAATTGCTGTTATTTTTTTTATCAGATCTTTTAAATATCAATAAATATTCGGCTAAACTTTTGGCATAAAATATTGATGCATTGATTACTTTTTACTGACAATCTAATTGTTTCTGATAAGCCAGAAACTAATCGAGCTGGGGTTGCATAATATAAAAACACATCCCTAAAAGTTGAAAACCATGTGTATGGATACACGGGGGTAAAAGATGGCTGTAGATAGAATACTGGTGATACTTACAGGGTCTGGTGTAATTTACGGCCGCCTCATCCGCCTAGTCGTCGCTGTTGAAGGCTTTCTTCCTTGGGGTTGCTCAAAATTCCAATACCGTCACAGGGGTTTTGGGTACCGACGTTATTCCTTGAACACTTACTCGATATTTTCCAGAAGCCCTATTTCAGAAAACGTATTTTTCCTTCTTAACTTTGGTTAGTAATCATTTATTGAAGAGGTAGTCTTGGTTTAACCAAACCAAAAATTAAGACTTTGGCCAGAAAATCAGAATGTGCAGACTTTCGTTGCTTGTGCCGATTTTAGCTAAGCTTTCACTTATTTAATTTAAAACAATAACAATTTTAACAAAGAATAGCAAATTTATTTATTAAATGTATTCCCTTGATTTTATAATTTGTAACAAATTTTAATTTATTTCCGTTTGGGTTTTTTATGTTTTAATTTAACACTTCACTAGAGCAATTTGAGTACAAAAGTGATCGGTCTGCTTCTAATACTGGAGTGTTGTTTTACAATAAAAGAAGTATTCAACTGCCTGCTGATGTTAAAAGGAAAAAAAACGACGAGTTAATATACTCGCTATTGCGACCCATGTAGGGTTTTCATGCCCTGCAAAATATGTAGGGTTCTCGTGCCTAAACAGCATGAGATTCGCAGGTACATTATTTTAAATCGTGGGACCAATGTCAAAGACAAGGAAAATCCTTATTGCAATCGAAAAGGAAATATATTAACTATATATGAGTTTTACTAACATATCGATAATGAACTGTGTATGTCTACTGGAAGACAAAATATCGGTCGTGCTATTATGATTTCATCCTTCTGCGATTTTTATATATGCGATCAAGTAAACCATTTTCTGAATGGAGATAAAAAAATCATGCATCGACTGTTAGTTTTCTCTGATTATGTTGATCGTGCATAAACTCTTTGAGGCGTGACTTTTTTTCACAATAAGTCACATTTGGTTCACTAAAAGTGTATTTTTTTCCCAAAAAGTGAAATTTTTTTCACTAAATGTGACCATTTATTTCCTAAAAAAAAGGAACTTTTTTCAAAAGTGCGTAAACTTTTACTACATTTTTTTCAAGAAAGTTAGTGTAATTTTAATAATCAATTTACAAAATACCACATATTTTTCAAGAAAGTTAAGGTAATTTTAATAATCAATTTTTTTACAAAAATTCACTCTATTCTACAACAAGCCAAGAATTTAAGAAAAAAAAGCTTAATTTTACATGACATTCTTCAGAAAAAGCCCTACTTTTACAACAAGTCTTCTTTTATCGCTTTTGCTTATTTAAAAGTTTGTTTTATTAGTACAACATGGCGTATGAATGTTAATAAATTGGAATTAAATAATATTCATACGTACCCAAGTAACTTGAGAGATGTATTCCTTGCAGATCTTTCTTAAAAAAATAGATAACAAATATGTACAAGTGACAAGGGTGGGTCGGCCTTCCAAAGTTAGTGGGGGTCGGTCATACATTTAGAATCTATTGGGGCACTTTAAAGGGGTCAAAGTGGGATTTTTCAAAATTTGACTTTTGGGTCAAAATAAGGAGCATCAGAATTCATTTTAGAGGTATGGTTCCTTGGACAAAGTTTCTTACTTTGGTCTCTAGAATACGATTTTCCTTGTCACATGTCACAACCATCATGATGAAAAAATAAAAATTCTTAAACGATAAATATCAAAGAAAAAAATTGTCAAATAATTATTTTCTCTGTATTTTTCTAGCTTTAAATATGTTTTTTAAAGTGGAATTTTTTCAAGCCAAAAAATTTTTATATATAAAAGTTTGTGATTTAAATTAAATGCGTTGTAATTGTTAAAAATGTTTTTTGAACTTTAATCAATTTAATCAATAAGAAAATTAAAATTATTATTTTAAAAGAGAAACGGCAAAAAAACAAGTTGAAAAAATGGCTAAACTCATTTTAAATAGCTAAACAAGATGAAAAATTGATTAATCTAGCCACTAAAGGGTACTCTTTACAATATCACACAAGTCTTAAGTATTTTGACGAAAATGCTGATCTAATTATAATATAAAAAATTTAAAAATAACAATAACAATGATAAGTTTTATTTTTCGAAAGAGTTGTATTTTCCTCAAAATACGTAAGACTTCTGTGATAGTGTTAAGTAGCCTTAAATGGTTAAATTGGTATAACGGCATGGATTTGACATATATATGAATTTGACATATAGGCTTCTCTGGTGTGTATACCTTGTTAAGTGTGCCTTGGCTTGAGTTTTATTGGCTGCTCTAAAACTTAAAATCTAACAAGATTCTTTTAACAACAACAAAATTTAATCGAAATAAAGTTTCTGTTAAGAATTTGTCCTATTAAAAAAAATGCTGCAGAAATTTAATCTTGTCTTGTGGAATTTTATACCATGCATTTTATCTTTCTGAACCGAACTGGCAGTTATGTATATGAATGACACTTCATAAATTCATATACTAATTTGAAGATTTTTGTTAAGTACAAAAACATCTTGCAAAATCATTAAAAATAACCACAGACCAGAAAACTTTTTATTTTTTATTTCCGTATCATATAAATATCTTTTATGACTAAAATTTATTTTCATATGTTGAAAAAAAAATAATGCATTGATATTTATTTTGCAAATATAAATATCTATCATGATAAAAAAAAAACCATTATACGATAAATATCAGAGGAAAAAATTGTCAAATATTTATATTCATTAAATTTTTAAGGTTTAAATTAAAGTTTAAAAAAAAAAAAAAAAAAAGAATTTATTGAATTTAATTTTCATTAAATTATCTTTATAAAGACAGGAATCATACAACATGAAATTTATTAAAATTTATTGATAATTTTTCATTCTTGACTAAGCTGAGAATTGAACCCAGGCTTTCACGGACAGGTTTCCCTGACTAGTTTCGATTGTAACCACACAATCTCTTCGCAGGGGTTTGCAGATTACGTCAATAGTCAAACATCGGCCAACATTATCCCAGTTAAGAAAAATTTTAAGTTTGAGAAAAATCGGTTGGGGGGTATGCCTACCTCCCATAAATCCTGAAATTAAAAAATTTGATTTTTAACTACAATTTATACCAGAAAGTAGCAAAAACAATTACCTGTCTGTAAAATTTCACATTCTAGCGTTGCTGAAAATTTTGTTGCATTCGGTGCAAGGACATTCCTACCTCCCATATATCCTTTTTATAAACTATGTTTTGGAATGCACTAAAAGTTAAAAGGTGAGTCTAAAATAATGCGTTAGTTGCAAATTTGGTTTCAGTTTTGGATTCGGTGCATACGTTTCTATAAAAATGCGAAAATATGATGGTGGTACTAAGTAAAATTTTAGTTATATTCTATTGCATATGTTTTCTTATTATATAATTTCAGTCCTATATAGCTTAAAATTTTTGTAATCAAGTGCACTAAACAATAGAATTATAAAACTATGGATTTTGTTATTTGCTGTGGTACATAACATCTTCCAAATTGACAATAATTGGTGATAAACAATAACATTTTCATAAAATCTTAGCTTTGATCCCCTATAACAGTTATTTTTTATCCAACTAGACACTTTTAATAATTACTTTTAATTTTTTTCATGTTTTCCTTGTTTTTATATAAAAATATACTTAGTACAAAAAAATTTAGCTAATTTCTTATAGTAACGAAGAAACAAAAGATTTATATGTACCAATCTCGGCTGAACCAAAAAGTTACCACTTTGTGATTTTTTTTGTAACTTAGAAAATATGAACCAAGAAATAAACGCATTTTTCATATTTCCGGCAAAAAATTCTAGGACTTCTTTGCAGATTCTTTTAAAGCACTCGCAAAAGTACGAAAATCCTTGATAAAAATTTAGGTACTCTAAAAAAATAGTTAATTATACTCTACCAAACTTAAGCAATTTCGGGGAGTTTCAATAAAAAATCTTAAATTTAACGTTAATACAAAAATTGTTCTTATCAATATTATTAGCCAACAATAATTTCCCTCTTTTGTGCATTTAGTGGAAAATAAAATTAACAAGGTTTGAAAAGAATAAATTAAGAAATGAATTTTTGGCAATTTTGGGAATTTTTTTTTTTTTTGTAAAACAGGTAAAAGTCGTTTTATTATTGAACAGTTTAGCTCAAAATTGTTTGACTTTGGTGCCCCAATAAAAAGTGAAAACTAAGAATTTAAGTTGCAAAACTATTGAAGGTACTTTGTTAGCTTTACAAAAATATATATTACATAAGTATCTTAAGCACTTTATTAATCTTTAGCTTTGCCTATGGGACAGAGCACTATGCGTTGCTGCCAAACGCCTATATCGATTTGAATCAAGTTTTTGTTGTTTGAAAGGTGGTTTTATCTAAAATTTTTTTGTACTAATTCATTTGAACCGCAGGATAAACCTCCCGTTAACTTTTTGCTCACTTTAGGTTAAAGTTAAGTTGTAAAAATGGAACACTTTTAATACGGCCGATAAAATCCTACCCTAAGCTATCGGTAAGTTGAGAAAACGGGCTTAAATGTGCATACAAACATTCCTTTATTTTACTGTTTTCCTTATATTATTAACACATTTTAATTATATTTAAATATTTTCATCCGATGAAAAAAGTTAAAAATAATTTTCAATATTTGTGATAAATATCATAAACGATTTTGTTTCGAAAAGAAAAGAAAAAAACAAATATTTTGTTTCAAATAAAAAATCCAGATAAATTAATAAAATTTTTTAATCACAAGTTTTTTATTTTTTTATGAAAAAACAAAATAAGATAGTTTTAAAAGTATTAAGATACGGTGTCTGATTATATTTTTAGTTGCTGCTTTTACGCCCGATCGTGGGCGCATAGTGCAAAATTATAAATATACCAAAACGAATTTTATAAAGTAAAAACGTAACAGTATCTACTTTAAGGGGAGTTTTATGACTATTTACATACTTGAAATTGGAATAAAATAGGGATAAAAAAATTCGAAATAATATATATTATCTGAGTCATACTTCCAGATCCTGTGCCGAATACGAAAGCTAATATCTTAAAACGTATTACCGTAGGAACACAATTGTACCGTATGAACGTAGCGGCGTAGAAACTTTGTTATATTAAAACTCTTATGTTTTATACAAGGGCAGACAAAAGCTGACGTAATCGTAAAAGCGTCTCTACGTCGTACTATGACTTAGATCTAATTATATTTCATACGCCAGTTGCGAAAGTATATTCATAGAAAAGAAAATTAAAACTATAAAATTATTTTATTTTTGTTCTTTCAAATTAAATATTTTCAATAGAAAATAACATATGCTTACGATAGAATTATGTGTTATTGAAGCGTGTTTGTAGAAAATTACGGCAAAACGTCCTACGTTCCTACGACGTACGACACAATTGTGTTCCTAGCATAACATTAAAAAATAGCTTTTACTTAAATCCTTTTATTTTAAAATATTTTCAAGGAAGAAAATAAATATAAAAAAATGTTCTCATTAACTTTTACTAATGAACCCCTAAGACTTATAGTTTATTTTAAAACAATCTTCATTAGGAAGAGGAAAATAAATAAAAAGGAAATGAAAATTTTAGCCTTGAAAAGAGCATATAATTCCCAGGTTGCTTGTTGCAATTAGTGTTGCATTAACAGTGTGACATTACAAGTGACGTCTATCATTCATTTCGAAACAGAAACATACGTAGGTACGTACACGAAAGAACACTTCCTAACACAGAGTCATAAATAAATAGATGCTTACTCACTTACATATATCTACTATAGAGTTACTTATCCTTATGCACTAAAATACACATACATATGTACGTAGAAAATAGAAACACACGTAAATAAATAAAACAAGAAACGATAATTGTAATAAAGTATTTGTTCTTTGTTGTCGTTGCTGTTGAAACAGTTGCTGTTGCTGTTGTTGGTGCTACTGCCGGTACCAACATAAGTGAAACGCATGCAACACATGGCATTGAAGTGTTAAAGAAGAGGAGGTGTGTTTCGAAATTGAGACAAATGTGGAATGGAATGTAATTTTAGTGCAATTATTTTTAGTGCCAGGTGAGAATAAACGTATGGATAACAACATCAACCGAAGTTGCATGAGTTCTACTGCAGCCTGGCTAGAAAAATAATGACAATATTCTAACGTGCTGCTGCAAGCAACTTAACTTTAAAAAGAACGAAAATAAATGGAAAGAAAAATGATTCAAAAGGCACAAAAGAAAAAAAAAGTGTTAAAATGAAAAATTACTGCAACATACGACCAGTCTGGAAAAGGGGACAAACTCTTTCGTAAATAGTGGGAGTGTAGTCATTTGTAAGTATTTGTGAGTGCATTTAGAGGGCAATAGCAATCAAGAAATTACACTGAACCAAAACCTAAAGGTAATATAGAAACAAAACACAATTTTTTTTTAAATATCAAGAAAAACCGTTGATATTTGGTGAACAACTTAAAAATGTAGAATATTTTTTCAATTATTTGTAGCTACGAGCTTTTCATATCTTTAGCCTAGTACTCTGTTCCAGTTTGTGAAATATGTTCAGCAACATATATTATTTTATACGAAACATTTTACATGTATCAATGTTACCAATTTTGCGAGCTGACGGTTATAATCTTTCAAAGTATCCGACATTGTTTTGCGTAAGTAAACTAAATCCACATGTATATTTTTTTAAAAGTGGTATTTCTTCTGAAATATAAAATCAAAGTAAACATGGATGAACAATTGTTACAGGTTGTGTTATTTATGTTTTTCCGTTCTCATTTAATATTAAGTTAAAAGATTTTTTCATTTGCTTAAAATTTATGATACTTATTATTTCGCAATTGTACAAAAATGTTGCCAGAAACATTTCGTAAATTTTTGACAAATTGAACAGAGTACAACTATATCCACATAATTGCGTGAAAATTACGCACAATTTTTTTTCATATGAGTTTTGACAGCATTTCACGTGAAATGTTGAACAGACTACCAGGCTTTTCTGGGTAAAAATTGTTAGGAAAGTTATTTCATCTAAGAATTTTCTTTTGTGTAAGTAATAAGCAGGGAAACGGTAAATATGCAATTACATGTTTTCCCTTGTGTGACCAATAAAGGCAGAAAAACGTTTTAGAGCTTTTTATGATTTTTTGCATCGATTTTTTAGTCCCAATTTTTGAATAATTTACCCTTTTCCGATTTTATTTTTTCAGTTGGCAGCGCATATTTTACCTTTTTGAAGCATATATTAGTACAGGTAGCATATTTTAGTACAGGTTTTTTTAAATGCCTACAAGTGCTTTCGCAGCGAAACAAAAAAAAAGTTATATGAAATTGTGGTTAACAAATGGCCTTATAAATAAAATATATCACTGGCTTAACATGCTCTAAAATACTCTAAGTCCACTTTTTTGAAATTGAAATTTTAATACAGTAATTACAGTAAGTAATACAGCAAAAAATAAGTAAAATATACATTGATTACAAGGAAAAATATACTGTTATCTCGTTTTTGTTGTTGTTGTTTTGTAGTGATGAGCGAAGGCGCTAAGCCCAATGTAAAGCTTTTATCCCCGCAAATACTATTTTTTTCATTTTGCTTCTACGCATATAGAAAACAAAGAAAAATAAAAAAAAAAAAGCGTTTAGAGAATTCAACAATATTCACGCAAAAAGAAGTTTGGTAAGTTTTTTGTCTATCATGTAACATTTTAAAATATGGACATAAGCCAGCGATATAGAAATCAAGACCCATCTTTAATTATATCAGTCTACTCCGAATCACAAAGGTATCTAACGATGTCCATCTGTTTGTCTGCCTGCTTGTGTTTCCATAAAAACTTTGTTCGCAAACAACAAGTTGCAATTTTATAGATAATTTCATAACATTTGGTTAACACGTCTTAATTGCACTAAGGACGAAGACAAAGTAATTGGTGAGAATCGGTCTATAATTTCACATAATCCTTATACAAACTTCTTTCCAAAAATAAAATTTTCGTGTCCGTAAATCATCTAATTACGTTCATACTTAGATTTAATTCGCCAAAAAATATTTTACTTTTTGGAATCGGTTCTCATTTGATTACAGCTCCCATCCGTAAATAGCTTGACTTTCTCTTAAATGTTAATATTAATATAAAATTTAGTTACCGTCCCTAAAACCCCTTTAAGACAAATAATTTTATTTAGATGGTGTATCTAGTTAGTCAGCCCTATTACGAAAGTCGTTATCGTCGGCAAAGTCCTAGTCGTTTGAAATGTTTATCGTTATTATTTAAATTACACGACAATGTAATACACACACAGAATTTATTTCGTTTAAAATAATAATAATAATACCAATTTCTAAAAGCGACTGGTTTTCGTTCCCGACAACGTAACTTACAATATCGCCGAATATACGGAACTAATAACTCTGATATGCATTTGAACGTCATAACATTATTATGTTTTAGTGAACCCACCTGCCCATCGGTTGCAAATGGGGTACATACACGAAAATTCGTCTCTAAATACTACACTCATAGAAAAATGCGTCTTCATATTGATGATGCCCTAACATCAGAATTGTGACATCAATGTTATTACAAATGGCATCAATAAGGCCAAAAGTTACATCAATCCAATGACGAACGTCATCATAAAATTTTGTCATATTTTATGCTTAATCTATGCTATGACTACAGTGACATAAATTCGATGCCACATTGTTTGTACACTGATAGAAAAGTCGTCATAACGCTGACGGATTTTAACATCAGTACAGACAAACTACCATCAGTGCAATGGCAAATTGTCATCAGTGCGATGACATCTTATATCATGTCATCAGTGCAATAACAAACTGTCATCAGTGAGATGACATAATATATCATGTCGTAATATAATATTAACATTATTTTCATATTAAAATGTTAAACTAGAAGCAAAAATTCCCTTATTCTATTTTTTTTTCAAATATTTATTTAAGTACATAAAATTTTTAAAGTAGAATTACTACGAAAACCATATCTGGCATACTGCTGGTGACTTATAATTGAGAGTTCTTCTTTTAACAAGGGGCGGAATACAACAAAAGTGAAACAAATATGTGTAACGGGTAAGTAAATAATGATATTCTCTCAATAAGAATTAATGTCAATTACAATGACTCAATTTGATGACAGTTTGTCATCACACTGATGAAATGCTTTATTAAACCAACTCCTATTCGTCATTTCTGTGATGCCAATGTGTCATCCCATTGATGACATAATTTAAATTTTTGACCCTGATAACAATTTGGCCAATTGATATTAAGGCTGATATCACAGTGATGTAAAGTGTCATGGGGTCAAAAACGAGGGCACTTGTCATAGTACTGATGTCAAAATACGTCAGCGTTATGACGCCTTTTCTATCAGTGTAAGGTGCCTGGGTTCAACTAAACGTGACATAAACAGAATGCCATAGCAGTAAATACTACCATAGAAACCAAAATTGAATTGGTTTGTACAGATATTGCTATGACGTTATGGTAAGTCACCTATAATCAAATACAGTGTTGCCCATAAGGTTCGTTGAAACAGCTGTTTTGTATGGTAATGGCAATGTCACGTCTAATTTAGGTTTTACTGATTATACTTATTGACTGTGTTTTTTAAATGCAAATATTACTTAATCGTTGAATGTTTTGTTTTTAAGTAAGTCAATTTTTTTTGTTTTTTTTTTTTTTGGGTTTTTTAAAAATTTTTAGGGCATATATTCATGTTTTTACTGCATATTTAATGCGCTTAAAACATTGCTGTTAGCTTAAAATTGTTTTGCATGCACTGTGCTGAAGAGTCTAGTAAAGTGGCATAGCCACAAATCAAACTGATTCATCAAATTTACGAATAATTATTTGGTAATGTTTTGTTTTGTTTAGCACATCCACATATCAAATTCAGGTCATCAAACTTCATTTAAAAGTTGTTGCAATAATAAATAAAATTGGGGCTTTTGTCTGAAAATATTATTATCATTTGTCAAATAATAAAATTCTAATAAAAAAAATTTTTAAATTAAATCTTTTTATATATTTTTAAACACGTATGTATGTATGTACATTAATAAAATTTGAAGAAATTACGTGCGCTTGATGCAATATTTTTGCATCATTTTCAAACAATTTTAAAATTTTTTTAGCACTGATTTTTTATTTTGTGACAGCATACAATTTTTTTTTTTTAATTTGCCTATAATTTCTTTATATTTTAATTTCTTTAAAATTGGTTTTTTATGGAAATTTTAAATTGTTTAACCGCTGAATACAAATAATTCGATAGGCTTGTGTAAAACAAACGACACAACTGATGCAAAATTATTTTACAAAAAGCGGTAACAAAATATTATAAGAGTGAAGATATTTTGTTTGCATCTTAAACATATTATGAGTAGACGTAATAAAAAGTAATCATGTTATGGCTATTAAATATCATTAAATGGTTGTGACGAATATAGTATGTTTTCAAAGTTATCATTATTTAGTTTTTATACAAATGTTTATTTTCCAGTGAACATACTTAAATTTATAATTGCGATAAACTTTGACATGTTTACAGTAACTATAATATAATTAGTATTGTGGTTATTTTATTGAACTTTAAAAGGTTTTTAATCCAAATTTAGATATTTTTAATAAGGCTTAAGTTCATTGAATTTAATTTTCATTAAATTATTTTTATGAAGACAGGAATTTTACAACATTAAATCAATTAAAATTTTTATTGATAATTTTTCATTCTTGACTGCGCTGAGATTTGAACCCAGGCGTTCACGGACAGGTTGCCCAGACTAGTTTCGATTGTAACCACACAATCTCTTCAGTGGGGTTTTGTAACTATAATATTGTTGATATTAAATAAAAATAACCATATTTTGTGTACGAAAACAATATATTGTTACAATAAACATAGTGTAGTTGCCGTAACCATGCCCAATCATATTTGTTCTCTGCGTGATTGTGATGTTATTTAGTCTAACTTAAGTGTATGTAAGAAGAAATGTTATTTCAAAATTTTGGTTTATACCATAGACATTCTAACTTGTTTTTTGGTTCGGTGTTCAGTAAACCCATAGCAATGTTAAAGGTAACCAAAACGCTGTGCACGACTAAAGAAAAGATTGTTGCACACGGAGCGTTTTTCTACCAAATAAAAGTTAAACTTTCTTTATACCTCACAACAATTCTTTGCAACCTATCGGTAAAAAAAAGTTGTTAGAAGAGCAATTATAATCTTAAATGAAACACTCACATACTATTCAACTTGAAAGAAATGAAATTCATAAAACGAAAAAAAAGCAAACCTTGCTACTGCAATATAAAAAATAAAGTCCTTGGAAAAAAGAATAGAAATATTATTGGTTCAACAATACATATGTATTGAATTTAATTTTCATTAAATTATTTTTATGAAGACAGGAATTTTACAACATTAAATCAATTAAAATTTTTATTGATAATTTTTCATTCTTGACTGCGCTGAGATTTGAACCCAGGCGTTCACGGACAGGTTGCCCAGACTAGTTTCGATTGTAACCACACAATCTCTTCAGTGGGGTTTTGTAACTATAATATTGTTGATATTAAATAAAAATAACCATATTTTGTGTACGAAAACAATATATTGTTACAATAAACATAGTGTAGTTGCCGTAACCATGCCCAATCATATTTGTTCTCTGCGTGATTGTGATGTTATTTAGTCTAACTTAAGTGTATGTAAGAAGAAATGTTATTTCAAAATTTTGGTTTATACCATAGACATTCTAACTTGTTTTTTGGTTCGGTGTTCAGTAAACCCATAGCAATGTTAAAGGTAACCAAAACGCTGTGCACGACTAAAGAAAAGATTGTTGCACACGGAGCGTTTTTCTACCAAATAAAAGTTAAACTTTCTTTATACCTCACAACAATTCTTTGCAACCTATCGGTAAAAAAAAGTTGTTAGAAGAGCAATTATAATCTTAAATGAAACACTCACATACTATTCAACTTGAAAGAAATGAAATTCATAAAACGAAAAAAAAGCAAACCTTGCTACTGCAATATAAAAAATAAAGTCCTTGGAAAAAAGAATAGAAATATTATTGGTTCAACAATACATATGTATTGGAGAACAGTCTCGTATACATGCAGACATTCACACATACATACATACTAGGGAGATCGATTATTCGACTTTTTTCAATAACCGGTTTTCGAATATTACGAATAGTTGCTATTTTAAAAAACCCGGTTTTCGGTTAACAATTTTTTAAATAACCGTTAAACCGGGTTTAATTCGAATACATAAAAACACAAAAATCAAATAAGTTTTTGTAATACAACGTTAATTGTAATAAAAACAAAACAATTTGCAAAGGTAAGGAACCAACAAAATACATAGATATGACTTAGATCAGACAAATATTTGACGATAAAATCCAAGAAAAGTGGGACCAGTAAATTGATCAAACTTTAACTTAGTTTTCAAAAATTTTTTATTGATTTACTAAACTTTATTTTTAAAAAGATATTTTTTTATTGTAATTTAGAAACTGTTGAATGATATTTGATCTAGACAAACGTTTTACAAAAGCAAATAAATTATAGGAATTTAATAAAGTTATTAGTTAAAATATTCATCCAAATTTATTTTGAATGAGTTTTGATTTGTTGGTGGTTAAGCATGTCTATATAAATCAACCATATTTTTAAAAAGTTGCAAACAAAACCTCTTACCCAGGATAATCTATTTCAAATTATTTTGTTCAGCATTATATAAACGAGTAGTAAAATGAACATGCTTTTTGTGTGAAATATTTGTCAATTCGCCGACTACAATTTAAGACCTTCCATGACATTGTTTGATTTCTTCAATTTTGTTTTTTAGTTCTTGGTGTTTTAATAAATAAAACTGGGACATATTTGTACCATATCGTTGATTCCGCCAGAATGTTGTAGTTTTCAGCATGAAGGGATGTTAGAACTACTTAAGAGTTTTTAGTGCCTTAAAGTGTATTTCGTCCTCGGCAACACAATATTTCACCAATGATTCATTTTTGGTCGCGTATTTTAGTAAAGTATTATTTGTCGACTCTTTAGACCTACTTCGAACGGGGTTAAGTTTTATTTGGGGCACATTTATGGCAACCATATGGACTAATTAAAGGTGATTAATAAGTCGTGACATGGAAGAACCTTTGTATCTAATCATTTTAGGGCACTTCAAGCACCTAACTTTGTCTTTTAAATCGCGTTCGAAAAATCTCTAGAGATAACCCCCATATAAAAATATATTTAATATTTAGAATACTCTCGCACAAACTCTTTTTTTTTAACTGCACACGTTTTTGTAGTATTTTGAATAGTTTTTGATTTTTTTTTACAAGAACATGCGCTTTTATAAGAGATTTGTATTTACAGTGTTCATAATGATTTTTGACCTTTGTTACATTTTGTTTTGACATTCTTCATTAAAAGTTTAAGTTTGACCAATATTCAATTAGAAAATACTTAAATTACGGGTACATCTATAATCAGATTAAGGAAAATGTATATTAATTACACATTATTAAAATAACCGGTTTAGTATACCAAAATAACCGGTTTATTCGATATTGGAAAAATGGGCATTTTAAAATAACCGACTTGGGGAAAGCAAAAATAACCGGTTAAAACCGGCCGAATAATAACCGTTGGATCTCCCTAATACATACATACACATGTATGTATTCATTTCTACACATACACCCATTCATTCACTTTCCTTTTACCATGTTAACAAACCTTTAAGAATTATGGATTTAGACATCAGGATACAACAAACATCTATGAATCTAGAATATTCATACTTTCGTTCACACATTTATACATTTTTTCTAATATTCATAGAGAGGAAAAACAAAAACATACCCAGTTACTAGGATGTAATATCGAGAAGAGAAAAAACTTTATTCCAAGTACTCATTTGCCAAGAAAAGCACTTTACATCGACGAAACACTTAATCTTTGCAATTTAGTTAACAAACTTGTTCATTGATGTTATTTTAAGTTGTTGCTTTGGTTACACTTTTTTCCTGTGTCGATACATACAAATATTATACATTTTCTTTTTAGAAATTTGAACTAGTTTGAGTAAAATATCATGATTCGTAACATTTTTAGCCGAACTAAAATAATTTTCAGGAGGGGAATTTATATTGGACCCATGGTAGAGTGATTGCTGGTTGTAAAATACATAATTAAGAATAAATTACAATACAGCAGTGAAATTAGTTTTAGCGTTTACAGTGAATTTCAGAAGGCTGCTTAATATGGGCCAATGGGAAATTATGGACCGATCAGCACAAAGTTAATTATTATGATTTCTAGTCGTATAAAACTGTGTAGTATTATATTTTATAATGTTAGCATTATTTATTACGGGTTTAGGCATAAAAAACTGTTTCCCGAGAGTAGGCTTTATATGGGGCTTAGAGTAAATTTTCACGAAATTTGACAATGTGATTTCTAGTCCTATAAAACAATGACGTACCGAATTTTATTATGATCCGCGGTTTTACGCGAACTAAACAGTTTTCCCGGAGCAGGGTTTATATGGGGCCTATGATAAACTATGCACCGATCTTCACGAAATTTGGCAGTGTCATTTCGAGTCCTTCAAAACTGTGACTTGCCTAATTTAATGGCAATAACGTTATTTATTATAGTTTTAGGCACACAAAACTGTTTTCCGGGAGTAGTGTTTTCTTTAATAGGGTGCAGGGTAAATTATGGACTGATATTCATGAAACTTAACACTATGATTTCCAGTCATATATAACGAATTTGTGCAAAATATTAAATCATTCCTTGCATTATTCCACCATTTAAGTTAGTTTTTGTAAGAAAATTATCAATCTTTTAGGTAGGTGGTTCGACATTTTGATTCATATCTCTGATCGTACTTAACCGATTTTGCTGGATTTAAATCCGAAACTGATTAGGGTAACTAAAAGCAATTTGACACCAATGTTGTTCTTTTTTTTGAGTCCTTCGAAAGTGAGCGTGTTTTTTTAACAGACTGCCATAATATATATACTTTATGGGGTCTGAGATGTATAATAAAAAAAGTTACGCACGAAATGCCAAACTTAGCATACCCTCATTCACCACTGGTGCTGGTGGAGGGTATAAAAATTGCGAAAGTATCCAAACAACAAACCAACATTTAGGAGGGATCCACAGACCGAGTTGGAAAAAGATTTTTACATAAAAAAATTTTTTTTGCTCAACTTTTTAAAACATTTATTGGTATTTCCAGAAGAGATTATAACTCAGCAGTTAGTCTTGTTTTGGAAAGGTCACAATTAATTAAACTTACGTTGTATAAAAAAAATCGGTTAAAAAATTCATTACAAAGTTGCGGTCATTGTAGGTAAATTCTTTGAAGTTGGTAGTAGCTCTGCACAAACTAATGATAGTCTGCCCATAAAAACTATAAACGTGAAGAATATATTTTATAAAACAGAGAAACGGAAATATAAAGAAACCC
The DNA here is from genome assembly GCA_943735925.1 of Pollenia amentaria. Lineage (NCBI taxonomy): Eukaryota > Metazoa > Arthropoda > Insecta > Diptera > Polleniidae > Pollenia > Pollenia amentaria. The sequence continues at coordinate 174,519,811 of OX031007.1, read as the reverse complement.
AAAACTCAATAAATAATAAGAACAAAAGAAATTAAGTTATAATGCAGATCTTTCGAGCAGTTTGTACACATTGGACGATAAATGGAATGCTTAATACATGTCTGATGAAGGTATTTCTGTAAATTCAGTGCGCCATTGTAAGAAGTAAGAATTAGAACTGTCATCTCCGAACCAATTACTACGGCAAGAGGTCTCAGACAATAGAACAACTTATTCTGCAATTTTTTCAACCGTTTAGTGATAAAAAAAAAATTTGGAATAAAAGGGACCGCTGAAGACAAAAGTCAAATCAAGATAATGTTGGCATCATTTAAACACATTCGCGATGTACCTGTTGTATATGAGAAGATTGAGAAAGATTCAGCTAAAAGGGGTCTGGATATAAACTAGGGTATTCATTTAATCGGTTAATCGCTCGATTAATTAATCGACGTTTTATTTTAATCGGTTAATTTGGTTATTGATCGGTTAACCGATTAACAAAGTGCTTTTTTAAAAATTAAGAAATTTCAATATATAAAAATGCATAAATTATTTTTTTTCTGGAGTTTTTTGGTAAAAAAAAACCAATAACATAACAAACATAACAATGCTTGAACTAAACCGAGCAAACAAAAGAATAATTCATAAATATGTAATACATATTTTTTAATTAATAAGTATTATGTATTAATTAAAAAATAAACTGTAAGATAATTTTATTAGTTATTTCAATAGTTTAAGAAGAACTTATAAAATTATCTTTTATACAAATAATTTGGATTAGATGTTTAGGTTTTAAGCATTTATTTTATTTAGTTTTGATAAAACTTGACTTTGAAAAAATGCTTTCATTTATTGTAGATGTAGATGTTGAAGAAATCAAAAGCAATCCAATATACAGAATATCTAATTTCTCAGTCCTCTTCCTGGAACTTATAAAATTTTTCATTATGTCATTAGATTCATGTTTTAATTTTTTTAAATTTTTAGCACTTCTAATTGTACTAATCGAAGTTCTATTAAAACAAATAGCTAAACGCTTATATTAAAAGTACGTGAAACAAAAAGCTGTTGACAGTAAACACTTATTTAAAATGAAGAGTTTGTATGAAAAACTATTTTCTAAACACATACCTTTTGTATATGCGACGTTACAAATAATTAAAAACACAAAAAAATGTGTTATAATCAAGGTTGGATACCGAAACGAATTTCGGTATCGGTATCGGTATCGGTATTAAACTTTTTTTTATTTCGGTATCGGTATCGGTATCGGTTTCTTAATTATAACGGTATCGGTATACCGGTATAAAAACTTTTATATCGGTATTACAGTTAAATGAACAAACCTACGAAAAAAGTTAAAAAAAAGAATTATAAATTATATATTATATATTATAAATACATATATACATATGTTTATGCATTCTATTTTATTTTTTCATTTCGACTAAAAATATTAGGTACATATGGGTATTTCTCTGAAATGGTCCACCGTGACTTAAAAAATCAAAGCGCTCGCATAATTTTTTTCAAGGAAAAAATTAAGTTGGATTAATTTTGTAGTATATTTTTATTTTTTATTTTTCATTTTTGAATGAAAGTTTAATTTTTTTGTTAAAAACTTCTGAAAATATATGTAAAATTACTAAAATATGTATGAAGGTAAAAAGTGTCACGTGCGTAATTTATAATTTATTTTTTTCTTCGCCAACCCATGCATAGTTGCTTTTGAACAAAACATGATTATAAAGGCCCATTACTAACCTTTATAAAAACATTTTTTCCGAAATAAAAACCTCCTACAATTCACTTACTTTCGCACTTTTTCTTACGGTCCTAAAAGGCACTTCTATTTTTGTCACGTGAGTAAGTCAACTTTGATTTCATGGCATTTGGGTACCCAGTGCTCAATTTACCATTATATATACTTTTTGGAAAGAACTCATCACAAACAATGTAACGATTCTAGAATTCATTCTAAAATTCCAATCCACTTCTATTTTTTTAATATTCAAACACAATAAAACGCGTACAAATGTCGCGTGCATAACCAGAGAAAAACCCATATAGAGATGATTAAATGTCATAGAAAAAAAGAAAAAAGTTATTTAAACAATTCATATTGTATAAAAGATAAACCTTATATTTATGTACTTATATTATAAGCAAAAATCGAAAATAAAAATTATTTTTAAATACCGAAACGATTATACCGGTAGAATACCGGTATTAAGGGAAACGGTATACGTATACCGGTATTTTATGCAAAAAACTAATTTCGGTATCGGTATCAATACCGGTATTCAATTTAAACGGTATTTAAACGGTATTGGTATCGGTATCGGTATCGGTAGCCAACCTTGGTTATAATACTACAAAAAGTTGAAAATTTTGTTACATCGGTTAATCGGTTAATCGACTGAATTTAACCGGTTCAATCGTTAATCGAAAATATCCAATCTTAAATTAACCGCTCAGTTAATCGGTTAACCGATTAAAGGTTAACCGAATGAATACCCTAGTATAAACGAGGATAAAAGAAAGATATTGATTGCAACTGCAAAAAAATCAACGCAAATAAAATATGGCGACGAAGTTCAAGCAGGCAGTTATAATTCGAGATAGTAGAAGAATTAATCTATGAAGATCCACTGTAAATAGAGAAAAAACGATCATCCCTGAAATAAACCGAGGGATAATGCTAGGTGTTATTATGGAATAAGCAAACATTTCAAAAGCACATCCATCTCCAGGAAAACGAAAACCACTTGTGATACCCGTTCCGAGACATGGGTACTTGTAAAAACCGATAAATATATTTTATTTTATTTATTTATTTATTTATTTATTTAATATCAATACAAAGAAAGCCTTCATGGCCAATAATTATGTATTGTATAAATAATAACTATGTTTTAAGAAAAGATATAACAAAAATCATATGAAAAAAAAAAATAAGTTAATATGTATATAAATTGATTTGGCTCCCCAGCCATATAAATATTGTCAAAAGTTATGAACTTATAAAATTATAAATAACAAAGTTAATCCCATAGCCAAAGATCGGCAATAAAAAGGAAAAATAAAATAATTATCCATGGTCATAATTAAAATAGTCAATAAACTTTTTCTTATAAGTATAATACGAGTACGAAAATAGCTTAAGATCGTTTGGGAGTATACTCCAGGCATGATGAATCCGTTTCACAAAAGATCGATCAAATACTGAAAGATGTCCCAAGGGAACATTAACTTGAATATTACGCGTCGAATTAATGAAAGAAAATTCATTCACAAGTAAAGCTGGTTGACCATTTTTTATTATCTTGTAGAAATGAAGTACGCATTTTTTGAGAGAAAAATAATTTGTAAGACATATGAGACCATGAATCAAGAAAACAAGATTGCGCATTGCGCAGGTTCGTTATTTTTTTGTGTAGTGATCAGCTGTTTGTGTGACGTAGGCATTGAGTTTGTGTTGTAAACAAAGTACATTTGTGTATAAAAAGTGCTAAAGAATTAAATTAAAAAACATAAAAAAATTAATCAAAAATAAAAATGAAGTGTGCAGTTAATAACTGTAATAATGAAAACAGTTCAAAAGCGTGTAAAACTTAACCAAATTTTTTAAATAAACAATGAAGATCGTCTTCTTATAAAAAACAATTTTCTTAAAGATTTAGTCAAACAAGCTGATCTATTAAATGTGATGAAAAAGTAAAAAAAAAGCTCTTTTGTAGGGATAGAATGTATTTTAAGATAAGAAAACTTAATGCGGAGCTTAAAGACAGCAGCACATCTATAAAAAGAAAGTTTTTTAAAAAAATAAAAAAATAAATTCAAATATATACATTTTGCTTGTTTTATTTTGTATAAAAATTCAGTTGCACACAAGAGAATGTGTTTCTTATTTAGAAATAAGGAGGACAATGTTCATTTTAAATTTCCCCTCTGGAAATGTTTACAATAACTAATGAAGTAATGTCTGAAAAAAAGTTCTTTATAAAAATTTGTATACAACCCGAAAAGTAAAATTTTTATAGCCTAAAAAAGCTCTTCCTAAAACACAAACTTGAAATTTTTACTCGATTACTTCTCTTTTCTGACAATTTAAAATTTTGTTCAAATCGATGCACCCGTTTAGAAGTTATGTAGTTATTTGCGCCAAAAATCTCTTTCATTTTTTTTACAACAAACACCCATTCTTATTCTGTAATGACGTAGATGGGCAGTAAAATTTTTTTTTTAACGGCTGAGTGAGCAACCTTGTTTTCTTGATTCATGATATGAGACCACATGCGTTGAGAAAGATTGTAGACGACGAATGAGTCATTAGCTGTATGAGATTGACACCACTGTGAACATAGTTAGACACATCGGAAAGCTGAACGCAGAATGAGAGACATTCGAGAATCAATATGAAAGAAAGTGTAAGCAGGAGAGACCTAAACATCCCTGGTGAATAAAACTGGAGACAATGTACAAATGATTGAAGCGCATGGAAAATATTTCTTAGCAGGCCGAGACCAATAGCAAATTGTAGTGCAATCTCAGGAAATTAATAAGTATCTTTTGCCAATTCTCTTATTATTTTACACCATTTTAACTAGGTATTTCGGTTAAAAAGCTTGTTTTCTACGTATTTTTCATATAGGGACCCATGTAGCTTGCCGCGCAATATAAGGTGTTTTGTTTGTCGCGCACATAAGGGTTAAAAAACACAACCTCAAATGTTTACTTATCAATTAGTCATCTCAGCAAAACAGCAATGAAATTGTGTGCAAATGATTCGGCCTCATATTTTTTTACATTTACATTGTAGGACTTGATTAACGCTAACATCTGTTTGTCCGTCTTTAGAAAGCTACAAAATGTTTTCACTATTACTGCTTCTAGTGCTCTTTATTCATTCTCACCAGGCTTTTGATTAAAAATAGTGGCATAAAACAAAAATTAAATTGGTGAACATTAATTATATTTTCTGCTTTAACTGTTACGTGTGTGCTGTAGTTTTGTATTGTGCGTGTATAACATGTATGTTAAACTACGTATGCTATGCTCATAATTACACCTATTTACCGTAAATAGCCGTACACAAACATTCAGACTGATGCATACACAGTATGTGCTTTTCAGCAAATACGTATGTGTATGTAGGCCGTACTGTTCCATTATGGTCATCAACATTTATATTAGTTCAACATGATAAATGTTTTGTTATTAATGTCTAATGGCAAATGTTTAGTTTTTGTTTGATATGTTTATTGGTGTGAGTGAGTGTTGATTTATTTAGATGTTCATATGTATGTACATAGATATTAGTGTATTTAGATTTATGTATCTATTATTAGAGTCTGTTATTAAAGCGCTGTTATTCAATATAAATAACTTTTTATATTTTGAGAATTTTTTTTGTGTAAATTTCGGATTTGAGTTATTTGTTATGTTTTTAATTGAATATATCTTCTGTTTTATGTACAAAATGAAAAAGGTATATCACACTGTCAAACAAACCTTACATCGTAAGATATAATTAATTGTACACACGTAAAGAACTAAGTTTTCTATATGGTTTCCTCTAAAACTATTTTTAACAAATAATTTTCAAATATATTATTAACTACATTATTGTCACAGGCAACTACGTTTTATTTAAAAACTTGTATTTGAATTTTGTTTTTGTATTTTAAATACATTCCCAAAGTGTATTTTATATTTTAAATACCTGTCGCTCAAGTATTTTGTATTTCAAATACTTATTGTCTTAAAATATATTTTCGCAAGAAAAAAATTTTATTTTAAAAAATAAAAAATGGGTTGTCTCATACATTAAGTTCTTTGGCTACTACGGACATGAAAAATTTCATTTAAAATTCTCGTACTAGAAAGATTCACTTGTTAGCATTTCCTAAAAGAACTCTTTTATAGAATATGTTCAAAAGACCCAAATCGGCCAAAGTTTTAATAGACTGTCTTGGGCACAATTACAAGCGCAAGTGCAACAATCCACTGAAACGAAAAACTTATGAATATACAGTTTGGCTACAATTTTCCAGCAAGACAATGCAATTTTGTAAAGTTTTAAGAGTGAAGTAGTATTCCAGTTAGAAAAAGTTTAAAGTTATTGGCAAATTTTTGGCTGAACTAAAATGATTTTCAGAAGTGGAATTTATATTAGACCCATGGTTAATTAAAGATCAATCATCCCAATATTCCGTAGTGTCAACTCTGGTATTAAAAAACAAAAGCAGTGGCTGCTTAATATGGAACTTGGAACAAATTTTACAGCAATATCTATGTTTGGCACGATTTTAGGCGTATTTAGTTAATTTCCCAGAGTGGGCTTTATATGGGCTCTTTGGTACATGACGTACTAAATTTTATTATTTACTACAGTTTTCGGCATACAACACTGTTTTCCGGGACTAGGGTTTATGTGGGACCCAGGGTTTATTATGGACCAATCTTCATGAAACTTAACACTATGATTTCCAGTCATATAAAACGAATTTGTGCAACATGGTATATCATTCCGTGCATTATTCTACCATTAATGATGAATTTCATGTAAAAATCGAGATGCATTGAACCCGACCCCCTCAGATATCGATGAAATTTTGTCCATAGCTAAATTTGATCAATACAAACAAACTCTCATTTTTAGAAATGACTGTTTTGCGATTTTTTGGGCGTGACACAGTGGGAACGTTTTAGAAAAAACGCGAAAATGGTCGAAAATAGCTCCATTTAAACTACAATAACTCAGAATCGGCTAAACCGATTTCCATGATATTGGTATCATTAAAAAGATATTTTAACAGGCTTTATGACACGTTTAAAAAAAAAAAAAGAAATACACTGTAAAAAAATTTATAACAAAAAAAATTTTAACTGACGAAAAAACCAAAAAGATCAAGGGTTTTTTTACAGTGTATTAATTTTTTAGAAAGGTTCATCCTTCATCTATACCATATCAAAAAATTAAAATGGGTTCTTTTTTAGTTTTTTTTATATAATTTTTTAAGTAGTGTCACTTCTAGTATTTGCCCTTATATTTTATAACAAAAAAAAATTTTAACTGACGAAAAAACCAAAAAGATCAAGGGTTTTTTTACAGTGTATTAATTTTTTAGAAAGGTATTTCCTTCACCTATAACATATCCAAAAAGTAAAATGGGTTCTTTTTTATTTTTTTTTATATAATTTTTTAAGTAGTGTCACTTCTAGTAATACGTACCGAAAGTTTTCGAAATAATTCGAATAACAGCGAAAATATGTGGTCACATTCACAAAATAGTTCAACAATTCTAACATTTTTTAAATGTTTACAAATAAAAAACCATCAACAATTGTTTATATTATTTGCCATGTTTTTATTAATTTTTGTTTTATTTTATTTAAATTTTTTTTAAGTTAATTATTTGTAAGAAATTTTGCGCTGCTCAAATTTGGCACAGTCAGAATATCTGCGCACATGTACAAAAGTTTCATTTATCGGAATGAATGAATGAAAGCCTTGAGTTCCTGTTATAGTTTTAGCTTCTTTATATCTTGAAAATAGCTTTTCTTTAACGTTGTTGTATTCGTCAGCATCTGCGTAAGCAACTTGTATGGTGGTCTTATATGTTTCTGATGCCCAGTGATAGAGTTGCCTCGTTGTCTGGATTTCATTTTTATTTGCAATACTATAATTTCGAGCACCTCTCTTCAATGTTCCTCCGATTCCATCACATGCAGATTTTTTCTATGTCACTATTACAAACAACGAATTTGAGAACATCTTTGTAGTCGGTAAATGTGCATTCTCCTTCAATACAAATTGATTTTAAGCCACTTTTTTCAAACATCAATTTCATATTCTGATGCAATGTGCATACACAGATATTTTGCTGGTTTCCAACTCCAAGTTTCATACAATTTTTTGGCCTTAACATTGTAAATTTTGTAAAACCCACTTTGGCCAAGGGATGTTTTTTTTTTAAATTCGTAGTAAGATTCGCGTAGTGAAGATAACATCAGTCTTTTTTGAACTTTTTCACGTAAGTTTCCTTGTTTAACAGTAATTGAATCTTGCGATCCAGGCATCATTCGGCTAATTTCATCATCTTCATAAAATAACTTGACTGTGCTTAGAGTTTCGGTTGGTAAACTACGTCTGCTCATTTTAAAAAGATTGATATCTGCAAACTTCGTTTTATTCCTTTGGAAATCTTTACTTTTTTTGATACAATCGTGAGATATATCATCCCCAAAACGATCTTTAATTTCTGCGTGACTCATATTGATTGGTAAGAGAGATAAAAGTTTTTGCTTTTCCAAAAGATTTGAGCTGTTCTCTATTTGATATTTGATGTTTTCTAAAATTTCTTCGCAAATGTCTTTGACGTTTTCAAGTTGCGCTGACAAATCGGATAATGGATCAGCTCCAAGTGAATCTGCTATATTTTCGAAAATTTGCAGTGATTTTCTATTTCTGCATGCATCTCGTTTCATATATTTCCTTTTAAGAGGCGACATTTGGTTTGGTAGATGAGGAATAATATGATCATTTATATTTTCAATGACTTCCGTCCTTTCGATGTTTGCATTACGGCTGGTACAAGTTGGAAGTTCATTCAATTCTTCGCTAATTTCATCGCTGGGCGTTGTTGGTAAATAATTTGAGACTTCATTCTGCTCCACGTTGGATTCATTACGACTGCGCGCTTTTCTCAGTGTATTCCGGCAAGTTTCGCAAATAGGGCTACAATGAATGTTGGCGACAGCTGGAAAATATTCAATTATATTTGCAGCCTCGTTTTCACTTATTTTACGAAGCGAAGCGCAACACTTATTAGATATTTTTATGCATCTGTACTTATTGTTTGAATTCATATTCACTCAAATTTTTAAAATATATGCGTAAAAATTGTAATGGGATATCTTGGCTTCTCGAAACTGTTTATAATTATGAATTTCGGTACGTTCATCAGGTGCAATTATATAGCATTTTTTAAGGCAAGCAAGAACTTTTTGCGGTTAAAACATATTCATAATTTTGCTGGGACAATGTTTATTTATTTTACCTGTTAACCCTTCGTCAGGTACATATTTTGAGCCCTTAGTTCTGGCACATGGTGTCTACCTGAGGAAGAAAAAATAGACCTGAAAAAATCTTTGGAATGAAAAGGGCAACAATTTTTTTGTTCTATATATTATGGGTAAAGTAGTAAATGTTTATGACAAAATAGAAAATTATTATGAAGAATACGTTGATTTTTTATTCAGAATTTTGCGGAATTACTAGAAGTGACACTACTAAAAAAATTATATAAAAAAAATAAAAAAGAACCCATTTTACTTTTTGGATATGTTATAGGTGAAGGAAATACCTTTCTAAAAAAGTAATACACTGTAAAAAATCCTTGATCTTTTTTGGTTTTTCGTTACCTAAAATTTTTTTTGTTATAAAATATAAGGGCAATTACTAGAAGTGACACTACTTAAAAAATTATATAAAAAAAACTAAAAAAGAACCCATTTTACTTTTTGGATATGTTATAGGTGAAGGAAATACCTTTCTAAAAAATTAATACACTGTAAAAAAACCCTTGATCTTTTTGGTTTTTTCGTCAGTTAAAATTTTTTTTTGTTATAAATTTTTTTAAACGTGTCATAAAGCCTGTTAAAATATCTTTTTAATGATACCAATATCATGGAAATCGGTTTAGCCGATTCTGAGTTATTGTAGTTTAAATGGAGCTATTTTCGACCATTTTCGCGTTTTTTCTAAAACGTTCCCACTGTGTCACGCCCAAAAAATCGCAAAACAGTCATTTCTAAAAATGAGAGTTTGTTTGTATTGATCAAATTTAGCTATGAACAAAATTTTATCGATATCTGAGTTGGTCGGGTTCAAAATTTCAGTTTTATCTCGATTTTTAAATGAAATTCATCTAATGCTAGTTTTTGTAACAATATTATCAATTTGTTTGGGTAGTGATTACACATTCTGATTTTTAGCTCTTATCCTACTGAAGCGATTTTGCTGGATTTCAATCCCAAGCTACTTAGGGTAACAACAAGCAATTTGACACGAAGTTTGTGCTCTTTCGAAAGTGAGCGTGTTTTCAATAGACGGACAGACGGAGAGACAACAGGACATGTCTAAATCGACTTAGAATTACTTAAGAATATAAATACTTTATGAGATCTTTGATGTAAAATAAGAAATAAGTCATTGACCACCAGTGACTAAGGTGGGTGACTGGCTGCCTGTTTTTGTTACAGAACCTTGTATGATTAGGTGTAGATTATAATAGAGCTGCCAAATAATTTTATTTTCCAAAATTCACATTAACTGAAAAACATGTTAATTGTAAATATATTCAGAAAATATGGGTACGTTCGTAAATGTATCACTGCGCTGCATCAGTGATTTTAAATGTTTATATATGTATACCAAAAAATTGTCAAATACTTCACAAAAATAATAGTCACACAATAAAAAAGTTATACTTAGTTTTTTATCGGCATTAAAAAAAGTTTGGTTTTCTGATGCAGCGCAGTGATGCATTCAGGAACCTACCCTAAGTTTAAAGAAACATTAATGTTATATAAAACCTCTGTGTTGAGATTGTGCTAGTTGCCGTGTCACTGCAACATAAACGGCAATGAGGTTGCGAGCCAGGGCTCAGAGATGGAGAATCCTAACTGTATGGAGGCGGTAAGGCCTCCAATAGGCGTCTACTTTGGAAGGATCAGGGAATGGATTCTGCCAGGTATGAATGACGCTGTGGCCGGTGCTTAGGAAGTCTGCTTCGGAGTCGCTGCTGGGCAGAAGTAGGGTCTGCGTTAGGACCATGATAGGAATTATCACGGGCCACGGCTGGCCTTCAGATTCCTAGGCGAATTAGGGGATGTCTCGGGCTGTGGACTCGAGAGTCTGATAGGATTCGTAGGATTCGTCTATGTGCGGAGCTAGCCGCACATAGGGCGGATTTCTGTTGAATGGGGTTTTCTCTTGGGTTTGATCCGATCTTCTTTTCTTATCTATCATTTTTATCTTTTCTTATGCTTTCGGCATCACAATGGACCATATTGGTCTCTGCCCAGCCTTTCTACCAACCTACCTATCTAAAACCTCACTGAAATTAAGTTCGCTAGTTATACCACAAATGAACATTGGCCAAGCATAATTCCTTTGTTGTATAAGGTATCATATGGTCGGGGCTGCTCTGTTTTTAATAAAACGTTGTGCTGACTTAAATATACAATTTTTCTCTATTTTTTTATAAAAAATATTATTTTTATGTCTTTAAAATTACAAAAAAATTAACTTTATGTTCTTAAGCTTTTGAGCAGACTAGGAAAGCAACAAGAACTTTTAATTCCTTTAAGAGAAAGACAAAAACAAACAGCAAAAATAGCTTACTTAACTAATAATAAAAACTTAATGTAAATCTTTTTAAAAACAGAAAACCTGAACTTAAGTTGTCATTTTAGTACTTATGAATACTTTTGGTACCCCTAAACAGCAGGCACACACTTTCCAACGTGGAAAAAGATTTTCCGAACAATATCAAAGAAAAAAGAAAGAAAAAAAAATAGCATGCCAGCAGAAAAAAGCATTAAATCCCAGAACAGACACATGCAGTGAAAGGCATATAAACATACTCTAACACAAATAAACTAGTTTAAATGCACACGTATATGTGTGTGAGTTTATGTGTACATTAACGTTGTTGCTATTGGTGCTTTGTGACTTTTAAAACTGTAAATTCCCTGCGGTGTCGACGTCTTCCTGTAATTAAATTAAGAAATGGAAAAATAAAAACTTCTTTTTTATTTTTCTTTGGTAAATGTATATAAAAGCTGCTTGTGTGTGAGTGGATTTGTAGAATTATTAATTTAAAAAAAAAATTAAGTGAAAAGGACGAGTTCGTATACAAGAATTTGCGACAGTGATTATATTTTGCTTTTTTGCAATTTTTATTTTTTATTTATAAAACATTCAAGTTATTTTTTCTTATTATATTATTTTATTTTTCGTCTTTTTCATCATATTCCCCTTTTTATTTCATATTTTCATTTATTTTATATTTTGTAATTTTTTAATATTTGCTGATGCTTTTGAGCACTTCCTATGGCGTTCATTAAGAGCTTCAAACGGAAGTGAGAGTGACGCGACATTTAAAAGATATTCATTCATTCGTGCAACCAAAATGAAGAAGATATAAAAAGGAGTTGTGGCATAACCAACCCTTTTTTAGTGGAAGAAGAAACATTTAACTTTGTGTGGAGCTTTTATTAAATGTATAACTGTGATTTTTTTAATGGCAAAAAATGAAGCAAACGAGTTTAATGAAAAACTAGATTTTTTCCCAAATTGACATAAAACATACGAATAAACGAATTGTAAGCAAAATGTTTAAATAAATATTTTATTAAGTAAATTAAATTAAATTGCTATATTTCGTTGTACATCATATTTTAAACCCATCCGCAATATGAAACAAGTAAGAAAGCCAAGCTCAGCCATTTAGTGCTCTACACCACTTGGAAGAACTTAGAGTCTTGCAGAATCTTATATAAACTCGTTAAATAGATATAGTCCTAATGCTACAAAAAGACGTGCCGGAAAACAATTGCTATATAAAATTAGTATATTGTTAATACGATTTTTACGAGAGGTAAAAAAGTGAAGTATCGTTCAAGCTAAGGCAACAGAAAATTCAGTAGAAAACTTCTGTAGAAAGGCGTCATAACGCTGACGTATTTTGACATCAGTTCTATGACAATGTCTCCGTTTTTTATCTCATGACTCTTTCCATCACTGTGATGTCAGCCTTAACATCACTTGGCGGAATTGTCGTCAGGTTCAAAAATTTAAATTATGTCATCAATGGGATGACACATTGGCATCACAGAAATGACGAATCGGAGTCAGTTTTATAAAGCATGTCTTCAGTGCGATGACACAGTGTCATCAAATTGAGTCATTGTAATTGACCTTAAGTCAAATTGAGAGAATATCATTATTTACTAATCCGTTACACATGCTTGTTTCACTTTTTTTGTATTCCGTCCTTTGTTAACAGAAAAACTCTAAATTATAAGATACCAGCAGCATGCCCGATTCGGTTTTCGTAATAATTAAAAAAAAAATGGGAATTTTTTCTTCTAATTTTACATTTTAAATATGAAAATAATGTTATAATATATTATGACATGATATATTATGTCATCGCAAAGATCGACTTAGTTTATAATCACAATGATGACAGTTTGTCATTGCACTGATGACAGTTTTTCATTGCACTGATGACAGTTTGTCATTGCACTAATGACAGTTTGTCATCACACTGATGTCATGGTATATTATGTCATCGCACTGATGGCAGTTTGTCTTCGCACTGATGACAGTTGGTCTGTACTGATGTCAAAATATATTAGCTTTATGACGCCTTTTCTATCAGTGTACACAAAATGTGGCGCCGAGTTGATGTCACTGCAATTATTGCATATATGACGCATAAAATATGACAAAACCTTAGGATGACTTTCGTCATAGGATTGATGTCAGTTTTTGCCTCAATGATGTCATTTGTAATAATATTGATGTCACAATTCTGATGTTAGAGCATCATCAATATGAATACTCATTTTTCTATGAGTGTAGGGGTTAAAAACCGTTTTAACTAAACCAAATTTTATTATGATACCGACTTTTAAGGAAGAGTTATTCCGGTTATTGTATGTTAGTTATGGATTCATGTGTGTGATGGACCGGCGCTGCAAAATTTTACCCCAGGAAATATGACCCCAAAGTACTAAATGCTAAATGGTTCCAAATCTCTATATGAAGCTCAACAATATGCAATTTTTGTAATTTTTTTTTTTTTTTTGGGACGTTTTGCATTTTATATTGGTGTGTTCTTGCAATTTAACTCAAATGAAAGGTGATCCCAACACCAAGGAAGCTAGTATTTGTTATTCTGTAGAGGAGGAATGCCTTGCGCCCGGCCAAAGGTGTCGATGGTCGATTTCCAGCAGACATCATTTACAAGCTACCGAAAAAGGTGACGTCACCAAATGCGTAAGCTGGAGTGCGATGTTGTTGAATATGGTATATAAAGTCATAGCTAACATCCTAAATGCAAGACTATGTGCATCGCCATGTAACAATCTTAGACCAGAGCTGGCAGCTTTTCCACCCCCAATATCGTGCGTTGACCCCGCCAACAGTCTCAGGATGATAGTACACAATCAGTTTAATGGCGTTCAATGCTCTGTCTTGAATTTCTTTCGTTTGGATAACATTAGGATAAAAGCCTGTACTCCGATGTAAACTGCGGTGTGCTGCCTGAAAATCTGCTCGGTGATATATTGGCTGAAAGGAAGGGTGTCAGACAGGTTTGCGATTGCACTGTCTGACATCGTTTCGACAACATCTAAAACGAGTGGCCAAAGCAACTAAGCCAAATTGAGGCATTCATTGGGGTCACCAGAGCTGTTCAGAGGATTTGCACTACGCAGATTACAGCTGTCTATTTACGCATAATGTCACCGACTACGTATGGTTGAGATGATGGCCGCTTAGGGAGGCTTACAAATGAACTCCCTTAATACGAAGAGAAAATCGCCTTCTCACAGAATCGCCTAGCACAGAAAATTATTGGTATTTTTTTGGTCGATGGTGATAACAACCCCTTAAAGTTTTTTGTCTAGCATAGTGTAATTAAAATTATTAATAAACACTTACAGTACCGTAATTAAAAGCATTGCTTCATCATATATTATATACCAAAGATATTATTTGCTGAAATCTTAAAGCTTAAATTTAAGTGAAATTACTTGCAGAGAAGTACTAGTGTTTGAAAACTATCGGTAAAATAAATTTGCCTTAAGAAATGCACAAAACGTTAAAGAATTCTTAATTTCCGTGTCGAGAACACCACCAGACAGTTGCTCAATCAAACCATGTCTGCCTTCCAAAAAGAAAAAACTTTAATTTAATTAATTGCATGTCAAATATATTATGTTTGTGCACACAGTATTTTCGCACACAGAATTTTCGTATTGGAGCGATATGAAATGTATGAAAAAAGATTTTAATTCATTTGTTGCCTTTAACGTGTTGTTGCCATTTCAATTTGGCCTATCACATTAATGGTAAAGCAACACACATATACACGCATAAAAAATAAGAAATAAGAACATGAAGAAATAAGATAATGAATAAGAACGGCTGTACCGAATCTTTGCTACCCCCTCCAAGATATATGATAAATTATGAACCCAAGTATTTGAATTTGTTGAGCTTTTAGTCGTATTAAGATACATTTCGAGAGTACACTTCAATGGGACCTAGTTTAAATTATTGACCGATTATCACAACGATTCATGATTTTATTTCCATTCATTTATAACTTAATTGGACTTGATTGCAATAAAATAATATTGTTCGTTTCGGGCTTTAAGCGTATTAAAGTGATTTTTAGAAGAGGATTGTATGTTCTTTTATACTTTAATTTACCATTCTGTACAAAGTTTGATGGTGTAATTTGTAGTTTTATAGAAATTAACTAAACTAAGTTTCGAGGAAAAGATTTATTCAGTTTTGGGCGTACGAAACGGGTGTCCGAGAGGGGCCTTGTAGTATGATTTTCAGTTATATTAAACGTATTTGTGGAAAATATTATATTATCTATATCCGTTCATTTAGGCAACATTTATCACGTTTTTTTAATATAAATTATAAATTTTTTAGGGAGGTGGTTCCAAAATTGGTTTCATAGCTCGTATCCTACTTAACCGATTTTTCCGGATTTCAATCCTAAAGTGATTAGGACCACTGGAAACAATTTGACACCAATATTGTTCTTTTATTTTCAGGTGTTCGAATGTGAGCGTGTTTTCAACAGACGTACATGGCTAGATCGACTTAGAATTACTCAGCGGACCAGAATATATATACTTCATTGAGTAATAAATGCATATTAAAAAGTTTCACACGGAATGACAAACTCAATATACCTTCATTCAGTACCCATGGAAGAGGGTAGAAGGAGTCCTTGAATTAAGAATTAAAAGAATTAAACAATTGAAGGCTCCTACGAAAAGATCAATTTAACAAGCATTTCATACCTACTTTAAGCCAAAGCTCACAATAAGAAGAAGTCAAATAAAAAACTTAAAAAAGGAAAAATATTCCCAAATACATTCTCTAATGAACATTTATACGGGTTGGTAGTGGTTAACTGTTTGGGAACAAATTTGTTTGAGAAATCAACTTCCTCGTACAGATGTAAAACATACTTGTGTATTTGTCTGTCCCCTACTTACATGGATGTCGGCAAAAAGTCATGTTTAAACATATGTCAAACATAAGATGAAGTACGATAACGAAAAGCAACATTCACTTAACAATCTGTGAAAGATAAGCCAAAAGAGAAACTAGAAAAAATGGACATGAATTAGTGTGTACGTCGTATAATGAAAGAAAACCTTATCAAAGTTTATTTCCTAATGATTGACACCAAAATGTATTTAAAAGTTAATTTAATTAGCAATATATACATTAGCTACTAGCTGTTGATAACAGGTTTTGGATGCGCTAGACCCAAATTTTATGAGGTTTAAAAAAATGTATGAGCAAAAATATGAAAGGTGGAGGAGTGTGTTGAGATTGGGACTAGGGGAAGCAGACGCTCGTTTTGCCGAAGTAGGGGAAAAAGGAAAAAGTTGACAAGAAAACTGCATAAGTGCCACAGTGCCACTCCTAAAAAGCTGAAATATAGGGCCATATCCCATTAGATTCTCCTTCCCAATAATTTTCTTGAACAAACTTTCCCTGTCTCTTTATTCCTTAAGGAGACCTCAATGCAAGAATTAGAATTTTAAGAAATTGTAAAATTTACCCGTGCAGCTCCTAGAATGCCCCCAAGACAGTCTTTTCATCACCGATATTTGTTTCAAATATACCTACTGACTATCTGCATACCTTTAGGATGCTCCCATACAAAATTTTTAATAGGGATTTTATATACATTAAGAAAAAAGTCCTTTAACTGCCTAGGAATCCCCATAAGGGGGTAAACTGTATGACCAACAGTGTCCATCTTTATTGCTGTAAGAACCTTGATGTATGTACAATGTACATATGACAATCTTGGAATCTGGACAAATACAATAGATATACAATCTTAGGTCGCAGTTTGTAATAAGGACAATTTATGGTAAATACAAAACCAGTGCAAAAACGCTCCGTAAATTACAAAATTGTGTATGTATGTATTTTTATTCTTATGTTTATTGGTGTAAATATCAAATAAATCCGAGAGAGCAATCCACACGATAACTTCACAACTTTTTAGTTGCAATTCTTCCAAACGACTAAAATAAATCTTTCTTTGCGTAAGTATGTACTCGTATGTAAAAATAAATAATTTTTAGTTCGGTTAAAATATGTATGCACATATCGCACACTAAACCATAAACAGGCACAACACAAAATTCAAAAATGTTTTGGAGAGGCAGAAAACTGACTTCAAAAACATGGTTGCAATTTTTAATCAACTTAAGTTTCACAAATGCTAAAGAATAAAAGTAAAAGAAGACAAAGACGCAAACGTAAACGTTGAGAAAAAGTCAAAAAATTTAAATTTGGGCGCTTCGAAAATGATATGTTTGATATGTCGTAGTGGAACTTTTTTTCCTCATGACAAAAGTTAAAATTAAAATCGATGGCAAAATATCGATTGCTAAATCGACCCACCCTAATGTACGTACTTACCAAGTTTTACAAATCGAACATTTTGAGCAAGTAAACTAATTTTTGTTGTAACTTTTAAATGTATTGCCGGGTTTTTGAGATGTAGATTAAGTTTAAATTTAGTTTAACGTGCTCTGCAACTCGGATTTTTCCCTCGAAATAAGATTTTCTTATTATTTCATTATAAAAAAATATTTTAATCTAGACTAACCTGTTCCGTCAAAATGTTGTATACAAACTCGGTAATGGCGGCACAAATATGTTTTCAGATTAACTAAACCTAGTTTTACTGAGGTCTCAAAAACTGAGCCTAGCAAAGTAAAATCCAAATAATACGGATATATACGTATACTGAAAACTATTACATGTAATGAAATAATTTAGTTTCAGGTAAAATAAAACTAACGCAATATTTTAACTTTTTGTAAAATCAATATTTTTTGATAGTGGTTTTTTCAGCAACAATCAAAATAGTTAAAAATAAAAATATTTGTACAATAGAGTGACCGCAACTTATATGGGGCAAAAAAAATGTCGGAATCTTGTTCGTCTTAAACCGACAAAACGAATCCCCTTTCCAGATATTGGGATAGCCAAAATTTGAGCCCGATTAAACGACGGTAACACGTGCCGCTCGTCGCTCAAAATTTGAAAAAAACGAATTTTTTGGCCAAAAAGTTGACGTATTGAGCCATAACTCGAGAACGGTAAATAATAAAAACACGCACGATATCACAAAAGATAGCTTATTTTGTTCTTCAAAATTTATGTTATGAAAAAAATTGTTGTAACTCTGAGTCAAACCGAGTTACGGCAACCTTTAGCTCCGAAAACGTTACCTGGTGCCACCAGGAGCATACTTCATATATTATGTTATTATGTGATAAATTTTTAATTTTTTTGGTATATTTTTGAGTTTAAAGTAGAAATGTAATAAAAAACACAAGTAATACAGTTAAATTCAAGAACATTTTTATTTTAATATATAAAAATCAGGGATATATTCGATAATATTACATAGTTATCCAATTTATTATAGAGCTTTTGTTAAAGTACTTTTTGAAACGTCGGGATACAATGCTCGGCATTTAGTTATTATTTTGAGGCCTGGTGTTTGGATTTTGTCTAAGAAAATCTATTTTTATATTAAATCGGTCAAAAAAATTAAACGTTTCTTTGGAAAGTAAATTAATTAATCCTCCATCAACCAACTCTTCTAACTTTTCTTTCCTAACTTTTGGATTTACAACCCTAGCTTGCTCTGATGGTTCATCTGTGCTACTGAGCAATTTATTAGCCATTAATAACTTTTCATCGTCTGTAATGGTGGGATCAAAGAACGACAATCCAACCAACTCTGTATTCAAATACCACAAATGATTCGAAAATTTAGTGAGTGCTATTTCTGCGATGTCGTTGTCACATTCTTTATAGTCTAATAGACTACGCAAAATGTCTAAATCTTGCTTTGGCGCTAGATGAGCTTTTGGAGCATTGAACCAAGCTTTACAGTAAATTTTAACTAGAAAAACAGCAATAGCACTTACAGAACTTTCTTCTCCTCTAGACATCTTAAATTGGCGCCGAAAAATAAATATTTTAAAGCAGTAAATAGCCTTTGCCATCCATCTGGCGTGATGAATGGCGCCTGGAGTTCTAAAACCCACAACATTGCCATCTAGTGATCCTACAAATACGAGAACCAACTGCAACAGCTCCTTCTAGTCATCTCTTGGATGGTTTTCAGTTAATTTCTTTTTGAATTCAGCAGTAACATGTGCAATTAATTCTGGAGATAGCTGCTTTTGTATTAGATTGTCACTAATACCTGTGTCATATTTTTGTTTGTCTATCTTGGGCCACGCAAGGAGAAATCTTTTGAAAATGTCTGGATGAGGTCCCGTGGTTGAACCCATTTTTGTGTCGAATACGCCTCTTAACATAATTTCCAAGATATGGTGACGGCAAGCTAGGTGCAGTAATTCGCTTCCTAACATTTGTTGCAATATGACGCATGCTCCTTTAAATCTTCCAGTGTTGGATGCTGTAGTATCAAAGCACATCGCCTTGACGGTGTTGGGAAGACCCCATTGCTGTAGGCATTCATATACGGCAATTGCTTGCTCCTCTCCTGAGCTGTTTTCTGTTACAGGAACTCCCAGCAGTTGTTCCTTATCGCCGTATGAAATAGCAATAGCTATTCGCTCACATTGCTCATTTTTTAAAACGCCCGGTAAAAGTTTACCGTCCCAATGGACAACCACGGCCTCTTTTTCTGGAATGATTACTTTATCTGAAATATTTTTAGTATACTGTTCTCTGAACATTTTCCTTCTAGTATGTAAGAAAGTTTTGGAGACTTTGTACTTAAGAGGGTCAAGGTTAAGTGCCTCTAGTGTAGCTATTAAAATTCTCGTGGCATTTCTGTCGGATACCTTACACCGATCTAACAAAATTGACAATTTCATGTTTAAAATCTCGTGAACGCCTCTTGCATATGAAACTTTCATCCTTTTTCTATCAGATGGACCTGGATCTTCTGCAGCTTCTTCCGGGATGTCCATTGCCTCCAGGTTTTCAAGCTCCTGGTAGATGATGTCCTCTTCAGTGTCTTCTTCTTCTCCGAAATTGTACTCATCATCCGTCCCTAAGAAGCATCAGCGATCTACTCCAGACATGAAATCTGGACGGCCCTTCTGCCTCTGTTTCACGAGGAAAGCCTTATCTACTTCCGATTTCATCAGAGTCAAGGCATCTTGATGAGCAATATCAAAAAGATCGTCTAACTTTTCAACAAACTGTTTTAATTTGTTTTTGATCGTTTCCGATGTTTTCTTCCTGTCTTTTTGAAGAATTCTCCACACGACGTGAAGTTTTTCAAGCTTTGTTATTGCATTTTGCTCATCTTTAGCCGGGATTCGAGCTTTCTGCCAAAAAATTAACACCTCTCGTATAGTAAGTTTTGCTGATTCTCTTAGAGTTAATTTTACAGTACGTAAATTATAAAATAAAGCACACAAAACTTGTCGATTTGAGGGTAGTTTACAACCTGTGATCTGGTGAATGGGAAAGCCAACAAGAAATATTTTATCCTTGGTCCGGCTTTGTACACCTGATGTGGGTGCCATTTCAGAGTCTAGGTAAATTGATTTCTATATATTTAAATAAAAATAAAATAAAAATTAAATAAATTAATTAAAAATAAAAATAAAATAAAAATTAAATAAATAAATTAAAATTAAAAATTTATCACATAATAACATAATATATGAAGTATGCTCCTGGTGGCACCAGGTAACGTTTTCGGAGCTAAAGGCTCCGAAAACGGTTTGACTCAGAGTTACAACAATTTTGTTCATAACATAAATTTTGAAGAACAAAATAAGCTATCTTTTGTGATATCGTGCGTGTTTTTATTATTTACCGTTCTCAAGTTATGGCTCAATACGTCAACTTTTTGGCCAAAAAATTCGTTTTTTTCAAATTTTGAGCGTCGGGCTCAAATTTTGGCTATCCCAATATCTGGAAAGGGGGTTCGTTTTGTGGGGTTAAGACGAACAAGATTCCGACATTGATTTTTTGCGGTCACTCTATTGTACAATAACTATATATATTCATTTACGTAACCGAAACGATTTAAAAAAAACAGCAATCAGTCACTTAAAAAATTTTCTGAGTGTTCATAAATACACATACATACAATTTTAAGTAATTTCGGATAATCGTAAAACAATGTTTGTTCGATTGTATTATGATTATAATACAAAACTTAAATAAAAGTAGATTTTATTATCGGGCGCGATAAGAAGATTTCACTAATATTGAAGAATTTCTCAGTGACATTAAAAATTATCCTCGAGGATATTAAAATGTGTCTGCCTTTTGCAATAATTGCAAAAGCCATAAAATCAAGTTTTATTGTAACACAAAACTTTTTGAATCACTTAAAGGTAAGTAAAATTGTTAGTTCTTCCTTAAGTGTTAAAAAAATATATTTAGGTATCAGTCAGGTAGAGTCAGCGCTATTCATTGTTTAAGCGATTTATTATTATTATAATTTTGTAAAGAAAAGGGCATGTTGATTACACAGTGCAACACATGTTATAGCTGTAATATGAATCCGAATGTTTATTTTCATGCAAAATAAAGAATCAATAAAAAGTCATCAATGTTTTTTCCAAAGGATTTTTTATGAATTAATAATAAAAAACTTCAATTTTTTTGGCCACAAATATTTTTGTAAGGATCAACGATCTTTACAAAAAATAACAATTCGCGTCTTCTTATATGATTTAATAAAATAATAAAATTCAGTTTTTTGCATAACACCCAAAATCTACATACGACATATTTAAAAGATGTTTAAGGCTTGTATGACCTCCTGGTACCTCGAAAACTTCTTTAAACCTTTAAGGCATCAAAGAAACAATATTTTTTTGTTTTTTTTGCAGAACATTAACCGTCGTTGGTACACTTTTGAACAGCCTCCTAGACTTGCATATTGCAAAAATTTTACAGTTGGCATTACTTTTTTTAAGACCATTTTAAAATCGTTATATACTGTAGACCTTGTTAAATAGTTGCAAGTAAAATTTTTCTAAAAATTTACTTAATATATAAAAAATTATGAAATAACTTAAAAATTCGATATCGCATGTAGAGTGTTCGTTTCTAGTTTAAAACTAATTTGTAAGAATTATGATGATTCATTATGTTTTTGGGCATTTTTCCGGCATTTTTGAATATAATTTCCATTTGTATTTTTTGGGACATTTTTCCTTTACTTTGGGCCTTTTTTCATCTGAGCAATTTTCATTTATTTTGCTTTGGTAAATTAGCTTGTTTAATCCTTATTTTCATTTCTTAATAAAAGCATTTTTTCAGTGATATTGCTACAGAGAGTAAATCTTTGGTATATTTGTTATTATCTTCGGTAAATCTGTAACAATTTCCAAAATTATCTTTAAAGGCCAAAATTTGGCAAATGACTTGCATATTAAAAATAGTTTTAACTTCTTTTCGGCTCCATGACCCACATTTTATCAGTAAGTTGTTATGTGTATGCAAAGCTATAAAAAATGATAACATTTTTGTTGCACTGGCTTGAAATGTCGCCCAAAATTATGGCATGAAATTTCGCCCAAAATTATATTATAAAAATTTATCAGACTGATGGAAGCTATTCGACCATACAAAACACAAAATTCTTAATTTTTTTTTTTTTTTTTTTTTTTTTTTTTTTTTTGCATACACAAATAATTGCATTTAAAAGTATCACTAACTTAATAACACAATTTTTAGTTGTAGTCAGTTCAAAATAAAAATATGTTAGTTTTTGAAGTTGATGTGTGCGTCAGATTGACAGTAAACACCGTTCTTGTGACATTTAGTCTACATGCGACGTAGTAAAAAGGAAGAAGCTTAAAAAATATGTGTCACATGTACTATTTAGCCTGTGACAAATAACAGATACGTCACAATATTATTTTCTGGCTGAGCTTGGAAATGGAGTACAAGTGTTACGTACACACAATTCGATGTGTTTGTGTGTTATTGACATCAACGTCAATAACCAAAAAAAAAAAAAATTGAAATACGTACATAAAATTTAACCAACCGAAATGAATATTAACAGTGGTGTCGAAATATTTTATGAAGATTGATTTTAAGATTATAAAAGTACAACTTAACATTTTTAACCTTATGAATAATAAAGTTATATTATTATTTATTGAATGATTTTCTAAAACAACAAGACACATTATTTTATAATTAAAGTAATAGAATTAGAGAAGTTAAACACACTCACAATATTATTACAGTTACAGACTGTAGGTTATCCAAGAAGTATTCCGTTCAGTAATTTTTAAATAAATAAACATTTAAAATTCCAAGCAAATTTATTTTTAACTGATTCTAACATTTATTCAAAAATTTTGGCGCCCTATGCTCCAATGGGAGTTAGAGGAACACATATGTTTATAAGTGCACATTAATACGGATTTTCGGTTGCATTTAATATTGTCAGTTGATTAAGTAAAAGTATTGTGTATGTAAAATTAAATGAAAATGAAATTAAAACAACTGTAAATTTTCTTAAAACCGATCAACTTATTTTGTATTTAATTTAAACGAAAAGTTAATTTAATTTTTACTGTCAAAAATTCAACCGCGAATTCCATAAAAAATTAACCACAAATTCTGTAAAAACAAATGAATTTTCAGTTATTTTAAATAATTTAACTGCCAAAAAATAAATGTTCTATTATCTATTAATAGATCTGTGGCAAAAAGTAAAAGTAAAAAAAAACATTTTGCTTTTTTTGTGTAGAAAATTCTCATATTCTATTTGTTAAAATTATTTAGTTAAATACATCAAATTTTTAAAGTAAAATAATTGCAAATACTATATTGGTCATGCTGATGGTGTCTTATAATTGAAAGTTCTTCTGCAAACAAAGTGGTCAGTACAACAAAAGTAAAACAAACATGTATAACGGGGTAAGTGAATAAAAATAAATATTCTCTCTCTCTCTCTCTCATTAGAAAAACAAGAGGACAGGTGGCTGGTATTTTTTAGAAATTCTAGTAAAACCTGTATTATATAAAATTACTGAATTACATAAAATAACTGAAAATTCATTTGTTTTTATGGAATTCGTCAGCTATTTTTTTGATAGTTGAATTGTATAAAATAAATGAAATTTTATTTGTTGTTACTGAATTCGCAGTTGAACTTTTGACAGTTAATATTAAATGAACTTTTCGTTTAAAATAAATGAAAAATAAGTCGACAGGTTTTTAACTGAATATTCATTTATTTTATACTAGCTGACCCGGCAAACGTTGTTTTGCCTAGAAAAGTATTGTTTTTGTGTATATTTAAAATACAGATACAGAATCAGGTACAGGTAATATTCGGTGCAGATAATTTATCTTTATTTACAAAAAAAAAAAAAAACAATATGAAAATGTGAATTATAAGTAAACTTTTGAATAAGTTAAGAGAATATCATTGAAGCACTTTGTGATAAACAATATTTTTCGTTTTGTTGTCAGGTGCGAAAATGAACAAAGAGGGTGGCTTTCCAAACGGGAACATGCGACATAGAGTTGACCGTGTAAACAACAGTCGTTCTCCAAGTTTAGGCTACAAACACTCAATGAAATCACATCAATTTAGAAACCTCCGTCGGCTCATGCACAACTACTTTGATACAGATCAAATAATGATCAATTGCATAGCTTACGATTTGATTCATTTTCTATGGCACTTCTTGTCGGAAATTGTTCATACCAACATAGAAACCTCTGCAGGCTCATGCGCTAAAGACCATAGCATGATCAAATGATATAATTTATTTTGAGTAATTTTCAATGGTGCCGCCTATCGGAAATTGGTCATACCAACCTAGAAACCTTTGTATGCTAATGCTCAACAGCTGTGCTAAAGATCATAGCATGATCTCATTTCGAGTCATTTTCAGTGGCGCCACCTGTCTGAAATTGGTCATATCAATTTATAAACCTTCGCCGGCTCATGCTCAACAACATTGCTAAAGATCATAGCATCGTCAAATGCAGAGTTTATGATTTAATTCATACTGAGTAATTTTCAATTATTTTTTTTTATTCTTCTTACTTGGTACGAATCATCGAAATCGGTGCAGCCGTTCTTTAGTTATAAACGTAGTAACTAACGCCACTTTCTTTTACATATATAGATTACAATTTCAGTTAATTTTACGTACAGAATATTGTGAGTGCATATATATGTATCATAATATATGTACATACATATCGATCCCTTTGCGCGAAATTATCGTATGTTACAAAAACCAAATTTTACAGGACAGCCATTTTTCTACTTTTCTCTGCTTTCGCTTGCAATGTCGAAATAAAAATATACATGTGCTTAGATAATTAACTAATATAACTACACCTAAAATTATTCCGGTGGAAAAGTTCAAGTTTTCCGACAAAAACGTATTTTTGGCACATACGATAATTTCATTCACAACATTTCGTAGATGCGTGTGTAGAAAATGGCACTTACGATATCATTTGTCAGTGTTAGAAATAAATTGAAACAAAGTTTTATTTGTGGTTTTATGTATTTGTTCATTATTTTTTAACTTAGAATGATACAAAGTAATAAAAAATGTAATCAATATTTAACATAAGCATGAATTCATTAAAAAAACTAAAATAAACCAATAATAATAAGTGAGTTAATCTTCTTCGTCGCTTTCATTTAACATGTCTTTTTCGCGTACAGAATATTTTAAACTTAAATACTCATTGTGGTATTTTGACGGTATGCTATTTTTTAAACATAGATTTTTCAAATCATTGAATTTTTGCAATGAGATTACACAAAGGTGAATTGTACAACTTTTGTAACTTAAAGGTAAAATTAAAGTTATTTATAGTTTTTTTAGTGGAATTGTTGGAATATCCGTAAATGAGTTCAAATGATTTTGATTTTTTGTCTAATAAAGCTATGCGAACTTTAATTATCTTTAGTTTAACTTTGTTTGATAGTAACAGATTTGCAAAGGACTACCAGTTTTCAAACTCTGAGTGGCATATTTCAATATAGTCGTACACCAATGGATTAGTTCGTGCATTGCGAATAATTGTGGGCCATTCACTTGGCGCCCAAATGGTACGCCTGCGTACAAATGATTCAATTTTGCTATGCACAGAATCAACTGACATCATTGTATGACCGGGAAGTAAATATGTTATTTTAATTTTTTCAACGAAGTTTGAAAAATTTTAAAAATGTGTCAGCATAGCTAATACAGCCTTGTTGCGGTTTTGACCAGTTGAACTGTCACAATATAGGGCTATGTCTTTAACTGTCTTTCTTTGGTCTACGATTATTAAATACTTATACAGGGCTGTGGAAATTTCATTGCAGCCTTGCATACCATCACGCTCACCCCACAAATAACAATAGTAATTTCCAGTTCATAAACGTTGTAGTAGGTGTACTTACGTGAGTAAAAAGGGATTATATTATTTCCGAACGGAGTATTCAAAACTTTTTGCAAATCGAAGTTGGCGCAAACAAAACTAGAATCATTTTTGCTTTCATTTTGATCTCCTAAAAAATTAGCCTTGGCCTCATCTTTGTCTCTTATAAGCGTGAGATACGATAAAATCGCTCACAAGAAAAAATGGAGTGTAACATACGATAAAGTATTCAATCAATTTTTGGAGCAACGAAGTGGAATTCGCCTACAATATTTTGTCAGGTGACGTCTCTTTGAATGTAGAACAAGATTGCATCAAAAACTCAATTTAAAAAAAATTGGCATATACGATAATTTCGCGCAAAGGGGTCGATATATAACAAATCAGCAAATATAGTAATAATAGATAAATAAATCAATAATAACAATAAATATAAAATTTAATTAGAATGACAGAAAGAATTTTATTTAAAAATTTTGTTAATAATTTTGAATACTATAGATTTTATTGATAGTATCAAAATTTAGCTCCGACTGACTTTAATTATATTTTGTAAAATTGCTTTTAGGAAACACCACTAAAACCTCTTATAGGATGGAATACTCTCTTCCAAAACCTTTCATGACGACAGCAATCAAAATTTATATTAAGCGCCAATAAATTAAATTTATATCTAACTCAAAACATTTACATATTTAATTTTAGGTTCTTCTTTGCAAAGCATAATCCCATTTCTTTTATTATTTTAAGGGACAATCTAAATTCAATCTTTATACATCTACCACTCGTCTGTAAACCCTATTTCCTTTGAAAATTTAAGCTCTACAAAATATTTATATCCCTTTTCTACTTAGCTGCTCATGCTTACGGTCAACTTTGCTCTTGGTCTATTTTAATTGATTTTAGCTAGCACAGAACTGGGAAGTGCTGCTCTACAGAAGGAGCTTCTTGGAATATTATTAATTGTATTTCTTCGGTAATATTTTTTTTTTGATTCAACTAATCAGGCCTGGAAGCAATATTTAATAATGCTGGAGGAATACAATAAATTTATTCAAAAAATAGTTTCCGGGTGCGACCTTATTAGCAAATCAATATATTTTTTACTTAAGTTTTTCGTAAGTCTTTTTACATAGAAAAAATATCCCCTTTTGACCAATTTTTCGGAAAATTTTTCACACTTTTCACAAGGACTCTGTTATGAATTTCCAAACTATACTCGTTGGAAAATTTGGAAAAAAAACCTCCGAGTAAACCCACTGTGCACCAGTGGCAAATAATACGATTATAACTAAAATAAAATATAAAATGTTATATAGCCTTCGCTCCACATGCAAACACATATTAACACAAATTTGAACGGATATTTGGATGTATGTATGTATACAAATATGTGGTATACATACATTTCCGCTAACGCTGGTTTAATATTATTGCCACTGTGTTCTTATGTACCATAAAATAGAAAATAGAAGAAGAGAAAATAAAATTAAAGCCTGCTGTCAATGTCAGTAAGACGTGTTGCTGCTGATGGCGATGCTGCTGGTACTGGCTCTGTTTTTAGTTGAAGGCATTCGTAGTTAAAAAAAGGTTTTTCATTTCATAGACAAAACCTCACACACACACATACACTCACGCACGCATACGAAAACAAACACTTTGACACATTTCTACAATTTTTTGCTTTCTAATAATTGCAAGTTGACATGCAAGAACATGTTTGTTCTACATATTTTACTTCTTTCTGTTTTATTTTACTTGTTTTTGGTAAATTTAAATTTAATATTAAATAAGTTTACATACCATAAAGGACACTATTTTTTTAGGATTTATAGCCAGTTTTAAAAATTTATCCCTTTCACGTTTTAAAAAGACTTTGGAAGCAACTGAATGAAACTAAGAGAGAGAGAGAGAAATAAAAAAACTATGTTTCCGACATATGTCAAGAACACTAAGGACTACAATTTATCACAAACCAGTTTTTTTTTGTATTGCCATCACTAAACTCACTCCTAATTCATCACAACATGTGAATCAAAAGGGATTTTATGACCTTCAACATTCTTTCACTTTTTTCTTTTTCTCTCGTAAAAACTAAGAGTTTAAAAAAAAAAAAAAAAACTAACAAAATCCATTGTTGTCTGTTTGTATTTAGTACTGCATTTTTGCTTAAAATAGACTTATTTGCGTTAGTAGTATTTGCGTCTTCGGCCTTTTCCCATTCATTGTTCTTGTTTGGGTTTTTAACGAATTTTTTTAATATTTAACATTTTTTTCTTTCACTTTGTCTTAAAGTGTTCGTCTCGTTCTCTGACATTTTTAAACTCTTGATATCCAAGAAAACAAATTTTTGGTCGTATTACTTTTATGCTTTTCATTCTCTCTAATGTTGTTGAGCGTATAGTTAGTTTTTCTATTTTCCTGGAATTAAAGTTTTTCTTTAATGGCATATGGAGATTTAATATTTGTGTATGGTAAAATAAACGTAAAGGAGTAGATTAACTAAAGTAAGAATTTGAAATTTAGAATTGGGTTAATTATATCGAAATTATAGATGTTTCTTGTATTTTGCTGTTTTTTAAATTAAGATGTATTATAAATTGTTATTACTGCACAAAAATATAAGAAACTATTTAATAAAGATATTTCAGGAAAAAATAAATAAAAAAGGAAAAAAGGTATGGTCGGTCAATTGTGACTATTTGATACCATACACCGCAGTATTGACAGGCAAAGGTTACATCGACAGACAACGAGCCCCCTACACATCCGGACGGAGGGACATCATTGGAGCCACTCATTGGGAACGATTTTATCAGACATTTTTTGCTGACACTACACTTATCTTCCCATTAATTCAAGAAACACAATAAAGCAATACAATTAATGTATCCTTTTGCAACTTCCTATTCTGCTTCAAATGAGAAACATATTTTTAACCAAATACAACTAATTTTTTGACTTGTAGATTATATTAATGGAATTCATAGATATATATTTACAATGACGCCAAAAAATTACCCACCCCATATAATGCCCCACACTATTTAAAGACAATTTTTCGAGAGCATACACTTTCTGGATTTCTCGGGATTGACAATCAGTGCTGCCACGACTACTAGAACTTTTACAACCAAAATTTTTGAAAAAGTTACCAAATGTGAAAACATATAACCAAATTATAAATGCCTCTTTTTAATTGAGAAAAACGTTAAGTAATTCTAAGTTGCGTTATAATATAAAGGTTACTTGCACTTTATAGGAAAAAATTAATTACAAATTAAGAAAACAAAACAAGAATTATAATTATTGGTAATATTAAAAAAAAAAAAAAAAAAACGAGAAATATAAATAAAAAGGTTTTATTTATTTGAAACCTTTTTCAAAAAATATTTTTATTTTATAAGAGCTAAACCCGTCAAATTTCCATACAAAATTCAGTATATTAAAAGTTTATGAATTGAATTTTGAATATGACCTTTACAACAAGCGAAATTTGTATTTCATAGTTACAAATAAAAAAAAAGAAAAAGTTAATTATTTTCCGCTTTTTAACTGTCATGTGGCAATTTTTTTAATACTTTTGGCGACATGGCCAAAAAACTATTGTTTTGACGAAATTGGAAACTGTAGCGGTATGCATTTTTTTTAATTATTTTTTAATTAACATGTCTCTAAAATATTGTAAAAATTAATGTTTATTTTTATTTAATAAATGTTTATTTTTATTTAAGGCTATAACTTGTTTTTCTTGTTTTTAAATTGTATTTTATATTTATAATTATTATACTTACTGCTTAAAAATTGATCTATTTGAAATATTTTGTAATATTATGGCGAATTAATATTATGACGAATATAAACAAATTCGTATTTCAGACCGTACATTCAATGGGCAAAAAAGTATATGACTGGCAGTCAAAGGTTTTTATATAAAATAAAAATATTGCCAAATCATTATCTTAAATTAACGCAATTTTCTTACAGTAAATTCCATAAAATCTAAAATTATACAGCCATGGCACAGAGTACAATTTCGTTCGGAACCGAAGAAAACATATTTGCATATTGATAGAAAGTATATTTTGATAGTTTTTTGGCCTTTAAGATACAGAAAACTCCCATTCCCTTCATGAAAATAAAAATGGTTTCATTCCGCAAAGTTTTTTTTCGTAATTTTCTGAAGCACAAAAATACGGAATGAATTCCGTTTCCGAACAGAATTGTACTCTGTGACATGGCTGATAGATTATATATCAATTTATATTTTTAAAATCTTTATAATGTCTATGTGTATTTCAATATATTAAAATATACTACTTGAAATAATGTTAATTTA
Organism: Pollenia amentaria; assembly: GCA_943735925.1. NCBI lineage: Eukaryota > Metazoa > Arthropoda > Insecta > Diptera > Polleniidae > Pollenia > Pollenia amentaria. The sequence goes on along the minus strand of OX031007.1, from coordinate 174,488,750 downwards.
GAACGTTTTTAGAAACACTAAAACTACTTTTGTGTACTTTTTCAGTCATGTTCTGATATCGATTCCGCATGATATGAAATTTCTACTTTAAGTACCACTTATCTTTACTACTATCAAAATCAGGAAAAACGCTCGTTTAAAAAAAATTAATTGAAAGTTTTCATCGATTAAAACATCATTTGATTTTAATTTCAGAACATGGCCGTTTCTTATATAAAAATCACATCTGGCAGTTTTTTCCTTAATAAAAATCTTAAAAAATATCCAGTAGCTGTTTTGAAAGCGATGTTTTGTTTTTTATAAAGGTTAAAAACTCCCGCTCATTTGAAACAAATAACGAGAAAGTCGTAGTGCAAAGTACACTTTATTGTAAGTCGTAAATAATTTCCTTCGAATCTAATACGCGATAAATAAAAACGTTAAAAATTAAAAAAAAAATCGAAGTATATCAAGATTAACACATTTATACGTATTTTATATTTTAGCAAAAAGTAACCAAAATGAAAAAAATATTCACATCTCCACATTGAGAAAAAAAATTACCAATTTTGGTTAGAAATAGCCAAAAACGGCAGCCCTGTTGACAATTCCCGAATCCCGGCATTTATTTTTATGAGTTTTAACAAATCAACATTTATGTTTGTACAACAATATTGCTTTTTATTTAATTTTTATACTCTTTACAAAAATTATATACAAATTATATACAAAGTTATATATTTTATTGGAAATAATTCTTATTTTTGAGCATTTACAATATTTTTTTTGCTTGATATATGACGCCTATTTATGTATTTTTGTATGTTGCTCAAAAAAAAAAACCATTATTTTAAGTAGAAATGAAATTTGCATATTGCCATCTCAAGCCTTTTTTACAATTACGTTAAGCAAGTTAAGCTTTGGTTTAAGACATAGTACCAAAATAAAGATTATTATTTTTATTCAAAATATAGAAAGCAAGGAATAATTGTTATATATCAAGCAAAAAATAAAAATTATTGCCAATCCAATCTAAGTATTATGCAGAAACTAAAGAATAAAAGTGTAATTTTTTGAAATACCTCATATTCCTTCCGGTACATTAATAATACAAAATCTGATTGAAAACAAACGGTAAATAAAATAATTTTTTTTATAAATAAGCATATCTGCCGTATTCATAAAAGAATTATTAAAACTTGAAATCTGTTTTAAGAAACATTTGCATAAAAATCTTGTTTTAAAATAAATTTCAAACTTACTTAAATTATTGATTATAAATCTCGCCCTCATTCTGAAGGTGTACTGCACTATGTCGAAATAGTGTTACAGTTTTTAACTCAGCTATTGAGATCGTCACAAATTAATTCACATTAAAAATTAAATTGCTCGCAAAAAACCGAAATGAATTGATCTAGAAAAACTAATGGTGTTTTCTTTTCTACAAAAAAAAAAAAAAAAAAAAAACCACCTTGTTAAAAGGCACATGTATATAATGTCTTGCCGAACCTGTAATAATGCAATTTTTTATTTGACGAGAACAAAACACAAAATTGGACCGCCCTATTTTTTTAACAGCTGACAAAAAGTTTGTTCTTCCAAATATAAAAAAAATATGTACATAAATTAAAAAGTTTATTCTTCAAAATATAAAAAAAAATATACATAAACCAAAATGTGTTAATAGATTGATATTACATAAATAAATAAATGAACAAAATGAATGACGAAATTTCAATTTCTTTTGTGTGTTTTTTATAAAATATGTAAACAAGAAAATACCCCTGCCAGATTGCTGATTTATTTACACAAAGTTTTTCAGATTTCTTAATTTGACGTTTTTTTTTTTCAAAAACAATTTTTATATCACTATAGGTTGTCTATCATTAACAATGTAATGCTTTCTTATGTTTTTTCTATCAAATAATAGAAAAAATAACTATTAAAATTTAAAAATTTTACTGTTCTGATTAGAGGCGATTTTTTCCCAACTTCGTCTAGTAACCCGATATATAAACAGAAGCCATCTTTTGACAAGGCATTATCAACACTGTCGATTTATACGGGGCGTAAAGTGCAGTGCCTTATGTCGTTAGTAAGGGTGCATTTTTTAGAATAAAACAAGCCACCCTTTTAGAGAGCGAAGCATTTTTAAGAAACGAACACCAAATTGCATTTTTTTTAAATAAAATGTCACATTTTTTGTAGAAAAGCAAACACCATAAGAGATACATATATTTTTTTAAACTTGTTTTCAGAATCTGATCAGTTTGAAAATGGGTGAGGCTAGTGTTTTAAACATATGTATAAAATAAATTGTTTTGTTATGTTTTCTTTTTTGAAAATGTATGTTATTTATATAAAACCTTTTGAATATTCATAAATAAATAAAAAAAAGTGCTATTTATTTGAAAAAAAAGTCGTATCTTAAAGAAACACATTGATCCCGAATTCCGAAAAATTCAGAAATCCCGGGATAACGAAAATCCCAAAATCCTGAATCCCGCGATTTTCAAAAATCAGTCCCGATTCGCTTGCCTAATACCAGGGCCTGGCCAGGTATTTTTTGATTTTCCCCAGTTTTTTTCATATAATTATTAAATATATTAAAAGATTTTGTTTGTTGTGCTTAATTCCCTTTTTAAATAATTGATAAAAAATACTGAAATTTATTGTTGGAGGATAAGCTGTTCCTATGCGCATTTCACTGGTTGCTTAGGCCAGATCATCAGGAAACGTTCTCCTAAATTATTTTAGAAAAGCCAAAGCTATCAGCAAACAAAACTACAGAGGGAATGAGAATTACCTACAAACACTCAAAAAGTCTTGTTTGCAACGATATCAAAGCTTAAACAAAATACCAAACAATAAATCAGTGTTGAGTTTTTATCTTTTTTACATTTCCCGCTACAATTAGTTAGAATTCTCCCAACATTAATTGTAGTTGTAAATGGGTAAAGAAAAAACATATTAAAAACAAAAACAAAGTGCTTTTATTGTTTTCGCAAGAAATCAAAATAAAAACAATTTGCCAGTTCAGTTTTTTATGCACGTGCACTTGCTAAAATTTATTATCAAAGTTGTTTGTGGGAATACTATTATTTATTAAAAGATTTTGTTTGTTGTGCTTAATTCCCTTTTTAAATAATTGATAAAAAATACTGAAATTTATTGTTGGAGGATAAGCTGTTCCTATGCGCATTTCACTGGTTGCTTAGGCCAGATCATCAGGAAACGTTCTCCTAAATAATTTTAGAAAAGCCAAAGCTATCAGCAAACAAAACTACAGAGGGAATGAGAATTACCTACAAACACTCAAAAAGTCTTGTTTGCAACGATATCAAAGCTTAAACAAAATACCAAACAATAAATCAGTGTTGAGTTTTTATCTTTTTTACATTTCCCGCTACAATTAGTTAGAATTCTCCCAACATTAATTGTAGTTGTAAATGGGTAAAGAAAAAACATATTAAAAACAAAAACAAAGTGCTTTTATTGTTTTCGCAAGAAATCAAAATAAAAACAATTTGCCAGTTCAGTTTTTTATGCACGTGCACTTGCTAAAATTTATTATCAAAGTTGTTTGTGGGAATACTATTATTTATTAAAAGATTTTGTTTGTTGTGCTTAATTCCCTTTTTAAATAATTGATAAAAAGTACTGAAATTTATTGTTGGAGGATAAGCTGTTCCTATGCGCATTTCACTGGTTGCTTAGGCCAGATCATCAGGAAACGTTCTCCTAAATTATTTTAGAAAAGCCAAAGCTATCAGCAAACAAAACTACAGAGGGAATGAGAATTACCTACAAACACTCAAAAAGTCTTGTTTGCAACGATATCAAAGCTTAAACAAAATACCAAACAATAAATCAGTGTTGAGTTTTTATCTTTTTTACATTTCCCGCTACAATTAGTTAGAATTCTCCCAACATTAATTGTAGTTGTAAATGGGTAAAGAAAAAACATATTAAAAACAAAAACAAAGTGCTTTTATTGTTTTCGCAAGAAATCAAAATAAAAACAATTTGCCAGTTCAGTTTTTTATGCACGTGCACTTGCTAAAATTTATTATCAAAGTTGTTTGTGGGAATACTATTATTTATTAAAAGATTTTGTTTGTTGTGCTTAATTCCCTTTTTAAATAATTGATAAAAAATACTGAAATTTATTGTTGGAGGATAAGCTGTTCCTATGCGCATTTCACTGGTTGCTTAGGCCAGATCATCAGGAAACGTTCTCCTAAATTATTTTAGAAAAGCCAAAGCTATCAGCAAACAAAACTACAGAGGGAATGAGAATTACCTACAAACACTCAAAAAGTCTTGTTTGCAACGATATCAAAGCTTAAACAAAATACCAAACAATAAATCAGTGTTGAGTTTTTATCTTTTTTACATTTCGCGCTACAATTAGTTAGAATACTCCCAACATTAATTGTAGTTGTAAATGGATAAAGAAAAAACATATTAAAAACAAAAACAAAGTGCTTTTATTGTTTTCGCAAGAAATCAAAATAAAAACAATTTGCCAGTTCAGTTTTTTATGCACGTGCACTTGCTAAAATTTATTATCAAAGTTGTTTGTGGGAATACTATTATTTATTAAAAGATTTTGTTTGTTGTGCTTAATTCCCTTTTTAAATAATTGATAAAAAATACTGAAATTTATTGTTGGAGGATAAGCTGTTCCTATGCGCATTTCACTGGTTGCTTAGGCCAGATCATCAGGAAACGTTCTCCTAAATTATTTTAGAAAAGCCAAAGCTATCAGCAAACAAAACTACAGAGGGAATGAGAATTACCTACAAACACTCAAAAAGTCTTGTTTGCAACGATATCAAAGCTTAAACAAAATACCAAACAATAAATCAGTGTTGAGTTTTTATCTTTTTTACATTTCCCGCTACAATTAGTTAGAATTCTCCCAACATTAATTGTAGTTGTAAATGGGTAAAGAAAAAACATATTAAAAACAAAAACAAAGTGCTTTTATTGTTTTCGCAAGAAATCAAAATAAAAACAATTTGCCAGTTCAGTTTTTTATGCACGTGCACTTGCTAAAATTTATTATCAAAGTTGTTTGTGGGAATACTATTATTTATTAAAAGATTTTGTTTGTTGTGCTTAATTCCCTTTTTAAATAATTGATAAAAAATACTGAAATTTATTGTTGGAGGATAAGCTGTTCCTATGCGCATTTCACTGGTTGCTTAGGCCAGATCATCAGGAAACGTTCTCCTAAATTATTTTAGAAAAGCCAAAGCTATCAGCAAACAAAACTGCAGAGGGAATGAGAATTACCTACAAACACTCAAAAAGTCTTGTTTGCAACGATATCAAAGCTTAAACAAAATACCAAACAATAAATCAGTGTTGAGTTTTTATCTTTTTTACATTTCGCGCTACAATTAGTTAGAATACTCCCAACATTAATTGTAGTTGTAAATGGATAAAGAAAAAACATATTAAAAACAAAAACAAAGTGCTTTTATTGTTTTCGCAAGAAATCAAAATAAAAACAATTTGCCAGTTCAGTTTTTTATGCACGTGCACTTGCTAAAATTTATTATCAAAGTTGTTTGTGGGAATACTATTATTTATTAAAAGATTTTGTTTGTTGTGCTTAATTCCCTTTTTAAATAATTGATAAAAAATACTGAAATTTATTGTTGGAGGATAAGCTGTTCCTATGCGCATTTCACTGGTTGCTTAGGCCAGATCATCAGGAAACGTTCTCCTAAATTATTTTAGAAAAGCCAAAGCTATCAGCAAACAAAACTACAGAGGGAATGAGAATTACCTACAAACACTCAAAAAGTCTTGTTTGCAACGATATCAAAGCTTAAACAAAATACCAAACAATAAATCAGTGTTGAGTTTTTATCTTTTTTACATTTCCCGCTACAATTAGTTAGAATTCTCCCAACATTAATTGTAGTTGTAAATGGGTAAAGAAAAAACATATTAAAAACAAAAACAAAGTGCTTTTATTGTTTTCGCAAGAAATCAAAATAAAAACAATTTGCCAGTTCAGTTTTTTATGCACGTGCACTTGCTAAAATTTATTATCAAAGTTGTTTGTGGGAATACTATTATTTATTAAAAGATTTTGTTTGTTGTGCTTAATTCCCTTTTTAAATAATTGATAAAAAATACTGAAATTTATTGTTGGAGGATAAGCTGTTCCTATGCGCATTTCACTGGTTGCTTAGGCCAGATCATCAGGAAACGTTCTCCTAAATTATTTTAGAAAAGCCAAAGCTATCAGCAAACAAAACTACAGAGGGAATGAGAATTACCTACAAACACTCAAAAAGTCTTGTTTGCAACGATATCAAAGCTTAAACAAAATACCAAACAATAAATCAGTGTTGAGTTTTTATCTTTTTTACATTTCCCGCTACAATTAGTTAGAATTCTCCCAACATTAATTGTAGTTGTAAATGGGTAAAGAAAAAACATATTAAAAACAAAAACAAAGTGCTTTTATTGTTTTCGCAAGAAATCAAAATAAAAACAATTTGCCAGTTCAGTTTTTTATGCACGTGCACTTGCTAAAATTTATTATCAAAGTTGTTTGTGGGAATACTATTATTTATTAAAAGATTTTGTTTGTTGTGCTTAATTCCCTTTTTAAATAATTGATAAAAAATACTGAAATTTATTGTTGGAGGATAAGCTGTTCCTATGCGCATTTCACTGGTTGCTTAGGCCAGATCATCAGGAAACGTTCTCCTAAATTATTTTAGAAAAGCCAAAGCTATCAGCAAACAAAACTACAGAGGGAATGAGAATTACCTACAAACACTCAAAAAGTCTTGTTTGCAACGATATCAAAGCTTAAACAAAATACCAAACAATAAATCAGTGTTGAGTTTTTATCTTTTTTACATTTCCCGCTACAATTAGTTAGAATTCTCCCAACATTAATTGTAGTTGTAAATGGGTAAAGAAAAAACATATTAAAAACAAAAACAAAGTGCTTTTATTGTTTTCGCAAGAAATCAAAATAAAAACAATTTGCCAGTTCAGTTTTTTATGCACGTGCACTTGCTAAAATTTATTATCAAAGTTGTTTGTGGGAATACTATTATTTATTAAAAGATTTTGTTTGTTGTGCTTAATTCCCTTTTTAAATAATTGATAAAAAATACTGAAATTTATTGTTGGAGGATAAGCTGTTCCTATGCGCATTTCACTGGTTGCTTAGGCCAGATCATCAGGAAACGTTCTCCTAAATTATTTTAGAAAAGCCAAAGCTATCAGCAAACAAAACTACAGAGGGAATGAGAATTACCTACAAACACTCAAAAAGTCTTGTTTGCAACGATATCAAAGCTTAAACAAAATACCAAACAATAAATCAGTGTTGAGTTTTTATCTTTTTTACATTTCCCGCTACAATTAGTTAGAATTCTCCCAACATTAATTGTAGTTGTAAATGGGTAAAGAAAAAACATATTAAAAACAAAAACAAAGTGCTTTTATTGTTTTCGCAAGAAATCAAAATAAAAACAATTTGCCAGTTCAGTTTTTTATGCACGTGCACTTGCTAAAATTTATTATCAAAGTTGTTTGTGGGAATACTATTATTTATTAAAAGATTTTGTTTGTTGTGCTTAATTCCCTTTTTAAATAATTGATAAAAAATACTGAAATTTATTGTTGGAGGATAAGCTGTTCCTATGCGCATTTCACTGGTTGCTTAGGCCAGATCATCAGGAAACGTTCTCCTAAATTATTGCGGGAAATGTAAAAAAGATAAAAACTCAACACTGATTTATTGTTTGGTATTTTGTTTAAGCTTTGATATCGTTGCAAACAAGACTTTTTGAGTGTTTGTAGGTAATTCTCATTCCCTCTGTAGTTTTGTTTGCTGATAGCTTTGGCTTTTCTAAAATAATTTAGGAGAACGTTTCCTGATGATCTGGCCTAAGCAACCAGTGAAATGCGCATAGGAACAGCTTATCCTCCAACAATAAATTTCAGTATTTTTTATCAATTATTTAAAAAGGGAATTAAGCACAACAAACAAAATCTTTTAATAAATAATAGTATTCCCACAAACAACTTTGATAATAAATTTTAGCAAGTGCACGTGCATAAAAAACTGAACTGGCAAATTGTTTTTATTTTGATTTCTTGCGAAAACAATAAAAGCACTTTGTTTTTGTTTTTAATATGTTTTTTCTTTACCCATTTACAACTACAATTAATGTTGGGAGAATTCTAACTAATTGTAGCGGGAAATGTAAAAAAGATAAAAACTCAACACTGATTTATTGTTTGGTATTTTGTTTAAGCTTTGATATCGTTGCAAACAAGACTTTTTGAGTGTTTGTAGGTAATTCTCATTCCCTCTGTAGTTTTGTTTGCTGATAGCTTTGGCTTTTCTAAAATTATTTAGGAGAACGTTTCCTGATGATCTGGCCTAAGCAACCAGTGAAATGCGCATAGGAACAGCTTATCCTCCAACAATAAATTTCAGTATTTTTTATCAATTATTTAAAAAGGGAATTAAGCACAACAAACAAAATCTTTTAATAAATAATAGTATTCCCACAAACAACTTTGATAATAAATTTTAGCAAGTGCACGTGCATAAAAAACTGAACTGGCAAATTGTTTTTATTTTGATTTCTTGCGAAAACAATAAAAGCACTTTGTTTTTGTTTTTAATATGTTTTTTCTTTACCCATTTACAACTACAATTAATGTTGGGAGAATTCTAACTAATTGTAGCGGGAAATGTAAAAAAGATAAAAACTCAACACTGATTTATTGTTTGGTATTTTGTTTAAGCTTTGATATCGTTGCAAACAAGACTTTTTGAGTGTTTGTAGGTAATTCTCATTCCCTCTGTAGTTTTGTTTGCTGATAGCTTTGGCTTTTCTAAAATAATTTAGGAGAACGTTTCCTGATGATCTGGCCTAAGCAACCAGTGAAATGCGCATAGGAACAGCTTATCCTCCAACAATAAATTTCAGTATTTTTTATCAATTATTTAAAAAGGGAATTAAGCACAACAAACAAAATCTTTTAATAAATAATAGTATTCCCACAAACAACTTTGATAATAAATTTTAGCAAGTGCACGTGCATAAAAAACTGAACTGGCAAATTGTTTTTATTTTGATTTCTTGCGAAAACAATAAAAGCACTTTGTTTTTGTTTTTAATATGTTTTTTCTTTACCCATTTACAACTACAATTAATGTTGGGAGAATTCTAACTAATTGTAGCGGGAAATGTAAAAAAGATAAAAACTCAACACTGATTTATTGTTTGGTATTTTGTTTAAGCTTTGATATCGTTGCAAACAAGACTTTTTGAGTGTTTGTAGGTAATTCTCATTCCCTCTGTAGTTTTGTTTGCTGATAGCTTTGGCTTTTCTAAAATTATTTAGGAGAACGTTTCCTGATGATCTGGCCTAAGCAACCAGTGAAATGCGCATAGGAACAGCTTATCCTCCAACAATAAATTTCAGTATTTTTTATCAATTATTTAAAAAGGGAATTAAGCACAACAAACAAAATCTTTTAATAAATAATAGTATTCCCACAAACAACTTTGATAATTATTAAATATATTTGAACGAAACTTTATGTATTCCTCAACCAAAGTGTTTTTTTACCAAGAAAGTAGAAAAAAGAATTTAAGCACCGTGTGCATCGTGCTTTTAAAAATTTCATCCAAATATCCTTAAAATTGCTGCCTGTACTTTGAGCACAAAATTGTTTAGACAGACAACCAGTCAGCTAGTAAGCCGGATGGCTGGACATCTTTTGAGCAGCTCAGAAAGAGATTCTGAGTCTAAGAGGTTGATCTAGAAACAAATTTTTTTAATATAACATACATACATACAAATTTACATCAGCACAAAAGCTTAATACCCTCTTCACTATTGTGGTGTGGTACTTATTATTAGATTTCCAAAGAAAAAACCAATTCCATTAAGTACATTATTTATTTTCTATCAAACGAATTATGCATTAAATTTTAAACCTTTTATAAACGTTAACATTTCCAGCCTCATTTTTCTACTCTTTCCTTTCACTATTGATTGTCTGTCAATTGCCAATATTAGAGCTAATTCTATACTGAATACATGATTAAAACGCCCATCTTTCTTTTCACTTTTTTCCCATTATTTTAGAGTACATGGAAAATACTCGTAACCTACATCGATAAGAGGTCACGTGCTTTAAATTACAATATTTGACATGAAATTGGCAGGAGACAGTTGAGTTGAGGTAAACAAAAGCAAAAAAAAAATCGAAAAAGTAGAAAAAAATGTGAAATATGTTCATGGAACACAATTGAAGATGTTTTTTTTTTTTTTGCATTTAAACGCTTGTACAAATTTATTAGTTGTTAAATGAAATAACATTTGACATTTGCAGTGACACAAATTTCAAAATAAAAATAACTACAACTATACTGCAGTATAAAAAATATGTGGCAATTGACCTATTGAAAATAAATATTTTTAATACACAGAAAAAATTAAAAATTGTCTCTAATCTCTAATTTTCTGTAAATTAGCGAGTAATACCCTAACGTGACAGATATTACTCGCCAAAAATGTCACAGATCAGTGATGGAAAATTCAGTACTATGGTACTTTTTTCAGTACTTATTTATTTCAAAAATACCACCGTACCCCCACGTGAGTTTTAGTACTATTTTCTTGTTATGCTTCTTTGTTGAGAAATTTAGCGTTTCTATTTTTTTAAGATTGTCAACATTGCCTATACAAAATTTAATTTTCTTTTTTCATTCATGTTAAGCCAAATTAAGAACAAAATGGACGAACTTATGTTTCCTGTTATTTCACGTATTGCTATTGCAATTTTGTCAATACCCCATTCATCAGCAGTTGAGCGCACGTTTTCAGTGCAAGATGCTATAAAAACGGAAAAAAGAGATCGTTTGCAAGTACAAACTCTTTCAAATTTAATTAAAATTAAAGATCTATTAAAATCAAATAATTCTTGTTGTTACATTTATAATATTACGAATGATCTCATTAAGCAAATTAAACAAATTGCCTAACGGTCTTAGACATCTAAACGTATGTACCTTATAATATGCACATACATACATATGCATTTACATAAATGTTTACATCAAATATGAAAAAAAAATTTAGTTTCTTAACCAAAATATATATTTTTTTATTAAAATGTATTAGTTTTGTAATTTTATGTATTATTGTTTTTTTTGTTTTAAGTTTGGTTTTCAATAAAAAATATGTTTGAAAAAAAGTACCAAAATATTGTAAAAGTACTCTTTTGCTTGGTTTTCAGTACCATCTCAATTTTTAAGTTTTCCATCACGGTCACAGATGCAGTTAAGTGAGAAAAACAGTTGTTTGTTTAATATATGTAATTTTTGTGTAATTTCTCAAGTTTCTTGCGCGGAAGTGACAGAACATGGGTACTGGTCGAGCCAAAAATAATACAGCAGTAGCGCAATTAAAATCTCTTAAGTATTTACCAAATGGTTATGTTAAATTTAAAGTAAATTTTGATGCATAATACAAAAACTCTCCCAGCCGAATTAAACAATTCACAGAATACACTGAGCACACACCTTAACAGAACCCAAGAGGGAAGAAAACTGTCACTAAAGTAGTCCCGTGATAGGTTCTTTGGTGGCAGAGACCGGTCCTAGTTCTAACACTTTATATAAATGGAACCTGTCACTTTTACATGGGATTGTCATTGGAGGGGGTTAATTGACGCCTAACAGCCACGATTTGACCAGTCACACATTTATTCTCAACAAACGTGTTAAGTGTAAGTTACTACTAACACTAATTTCAAGATCAAATTTTTAATTAGTCCCAAAGAAATGTATAACATCACCGGTGACTACTGTACCTGGTACAAATCAATAATCAATAAATAAAAAAAATCATTTATATAAAAAAATTATTAAATCAAAATTATTAAAAAATTTAAAAATCTACCTGTTTGTTCTTACTTAATATACCAGTTAAGTGATTAGTTGACCTTTCACATGTCATTAGTTATTTCTATTTATTCTTATTCTATTTTCACAAATCCCAGGACCAGTTCTGTTTTGAACAATTGACACAAATTTCCCGCATTGAATTACAACTTCCAATTTAGCCTAGGAAATTTAAATATCTTAAAGATTTTAAGTCTGTTATTCAATTACACAAAAAAAAAACTTTCGTAAATTTGTTACCAATTAAAAAATTAATCAAAAATAAAATCAGGTTTAATTAAAATTTAATCAAGTGAATTAAACGTTTAATTGAGTGAATAAAACGATTTATCAAGTGAATTAAACGTTTAGTTGAAACTATTAATTTTTTTACTGATGCAAATTTAATAAGTTAATATAAATATCACAAATTTTTTAACTGAAATAAAGTTTTATTTTCTTCTGTGCAGAATATCATTACATTTATGATAATTTAGTTCAGATGAAGTAAAAGTTATAGTACACAGATATTTAGATTATTTTGTTCTTTACATTTGTTAAAAAAAAAAAGGGTAAACTTGAAAATAATACTTTATGTTTTAACTCTGCAATACCGGCTGTCAGCCAAGAAATACATATATGAATTTTCATATGCAAAACCTGTTATCGACCATATCGTCGCGAAAAGCATGAAATGTTATTTCACGTTTATGCGTAGGATTCAGAATTATTATTTGACAAATATTTTTAAAGAAGTTTTAACTCATATATGCCGAATTTTGGCATACATCAGTTTTTTGTCTAAACAAAAATCTTATAAGGACTCCGTCGGGAACTTTTTATATTTATAAATGATATTAAAGACCTGTAGACCAGTAGACTTGCTTTTTAATACCATAAATGGAATAAATTTGCCTCTTTTTGAGCTTCATATTAAAAAAGGAATCTTTTTTATCTTAGAAATCTTTAAATTGGTTTTACTCTTTAAAGAATTTTTCTATTCATGTCTATTATAATTCTTATTTTTTTTCTATTTTTCGTTTGCTGTTGTGGATGGATGATTGGCTTATAAAACAATTGTGGTCCATTTTTATGTCAGGGCTTTATAAATTGTTTTACATTTTAGATTTTTTTTCTTACTCATGATATCCCTTTGTCTTGTGGGTTTGAAATAAATGTCACTTGCAGTGCATACTTTTAGGCGTGTGTCAAGTAATGCGTAAATTAATTTGTTGTTCGAAAAAAGGGTTAGAAACCCCAAGTGTATTTGCATTCAAGTGTTGAATTAAATGGTGTAGAAATATAATTGTTTTGGAAACTTCAATAAAACTTTTCTTCGATTTGAAATGGTTTTTATTTTAGGGAAATCCTTTTTTTAATAACAACACGATAAAAAATTGTTTTACTTGATAATAAAAGTAATGGAATAATTAGTTAATTTTTTTTTTGTATTACTTTAAACATTTTTTAAATATTTTACAAAAACTTTGCTCTCACTTTTAAGCAAAAGTTTATGTTCTCTAGTTTTTTTTTTTTTTTTTTTGTTTAATTAAGCCAAAAACAATTGTAATGTTTTTCCTGAATTTTGTAACATTTTTCTGTTTCATGTTTTTTTACTTCTACCAAATGTTGGCCAAATTTCTGAAGCAATCTAAATACCTGACGTTCTAGAGCTATCTTGTATATTGCTTGTAAATGTACAGTAGAATCTGCGATGAGCGGAAACCGAAAAGAATAGGGAAATGTGTTCGGGCAAGGATGTCCTGTTAAGAGAGCTGAATGCCTTCTTTATTGAAAGCTGCCGGGACCAGGCAACAGTGTCTGTCGAAAAATACATGGAATGCATAGCCAACCAGTATCATGCAAACTCATTTTTTTAGCTAAGAAACCACTGAAAGGCACGCAGAGAAAAAATTATTTTCAATTTGGTCACATTGAAAAAAAAAACTATTTAAAGAAAAATTTTTAAGCATATTATGTTTGATTTAACCAAAAAATTGTCACCGGCATTCATATTATGGATAAATAAGTCCCCATCACGAAGTCGCAACCATATAATGGTTGCCTCTAAACATGTTATGGTTTAATATGACTTTAATTTGATATAATCAATAGTGTTTTCCTCTTTTTAAAAGTGTTAAAAAAATTTTTGTTATTTTTAAAAAAAACATGTTCGGTGGTATCCACAATTTGGTTGTGGCTTCTTGATAGAGGACTAATTTTACCATAATATGGCTGCCGTTATGCCGTTATGCCGTAATGCTATGATCAAATTATCCATAATATGTTTAAAATGTTCGTTAAAAATAATTTGTTGCAGATGACCATATTGAAAAATGTTTTTGCTTTAGGGGCTAGTTTTAGTAAAATACCTGGTTACGCATTCGAAGGCTAAGGAAAGTGTCCGTTAAAAGAGATTATACTGTAATAGTATAATAAAATTCTTGAACATGGAAAATCAGCGAATTTTCCTTTGTAACAATATGTACATATTTTTTTTAACTGTGTTTTAGTTTATCCTTTTTTTAAAATTGTATGGCAAGTTTTTTATCTAAACTTTCTCTTTTTGTAGGGGAATTTTTTAATTTGAATTTTTGTTTAAAATTGCTGGGAGCCAAAAATATTTCGTTTATTACCTTTAGATTTGCTAGATGAATAAAAAAAAACCAGTTAATTTAGTTGCAATTTTACTAGTAAAAACTACATTTATTTGTTTATATTTGAAATAAAACTTTTAACCACAACATTGATGTTTTAAATTTATTTTTATTTCGAAAAGTTTTAACCATTTCATAGTAATTTTTAAATGAAATTCTGTAGCAACAATAAGTAAAACCACTATAGAGTAATAAAGTAAAAAGAATATTAAGTAAGAGAAAAATTTAAATGATTTTTATGAAATAGTTTACAGACACAGAAGCCAGGGATGTCAGATTGATTAAATGTCAAAAATCGCCAAAATCGCCAAAGCATTTATTTTTTTAGTTTTTTACAATAAGATATGTATTTTTTAAATTTATTATCAAAGTTATTTTTGGGAATACAGTTATTTATTAAAAGATTTTATTTTTTGTGCTTTTTTCCCTATTTTTATGTAAGAATGTAAGAAAAGATAAACACACTGTTTAATTGTTGATATCGTTGCAAATTAGACTTTTTGAGTGTTTGTAATTCTCATTGCCTCTGTAGTCTTATTTGCTGATATTTTCGACTTTTCTAAAATTTTTGGGATAAACGTTTCCTTATGATCTGGCCTAACCAACCAGTGAAATGCGCATAGAAACAGCTTATCTTCCAACAATAAATTTTCAGTTGTTTTATCAAGAATAAAAATAGGGAATAAATCACAACAAATAACATTTATTAGTACTTTTTAAATTTTTAAAAATATTTTTTAAAAATACTAAAAAAATATTGTTCCGTATCGCTAAAAGCCGCCAAAAATTTAAAAAGTCGCCATGATATATATATCATTTGTTTAAATTTTTTTAGGTCAAAGTAAAAATGATTAGCGAACACAAAAAAGATATAATCTTTACTATAAAATATGTCATAGTAGTCTACTTAAAGCAACAAAAAAATTATTTTTGAGGTTAGTATGCAACAAATATTGGATTTACATTTATATGTATTTGCAGTCCTATTATATATCTAAAAAGCTATACACTTAACGGTCAAGACTCACGTTTTGCCTTCTTTTTTTAATACATTGTGAAGGTTTAAAAGAAATGCAACATGTACTATTGACATTAGGGCTGCCAGAAGTCTAAGCCCGTCGGTCAGAACACTTATAATATAAATTACAAGCGAACGTTTAACAAAACCCTATTTATTTCAAGAACTAAAGAACCAACTCCATTAATAAAATTTCTCATCAAGCGCAGTGGTAGTATTAGCGAAAATGTATTTGTATGTGTGACACCGAACCCTGCAGATAATACGACTAGTACATACACGAGTTGAAAATATAGCCCATAAGGGACTAGGACTAGTCCAAAGCTAGCCCAACTGTGTGGAATAAACATAGTATATTTATCATTACGATGCCCTAGGGTTGGATAACCCAGTTTTGCATTACAACGGAGTTGTCTTAAAACTACTCCATGTTCATTCATATTCCCAGTGGATTAGTTTTTAAACTACTCCATGGAATACTCCAGAGGATTAGTTTTGAAGTCGTTTAAAAACGAAAATATGTCGTTTAAAAACGAAGACATGTCGTTTAACAACAAACTCTTTTTTAACAATGACATGGTCCATGATTGCATTACATCGGACCAAGTTATAAGTAGTCTATTTTACACAAAATGGATCAACTAGTCCAATATAATTTGCAGGGAAGATGCTGGATAGAAAATCAAAGTAGTTTAGATAATACGGCGAATTCACGTACAGCACTGAATTCACCTGCATGTCTAGCATTCGACCAGTGTGACCAGATCTTGAAAATTTTTCCAGCTAAATATGGCATTAGACCGCGTCAAAAAAATGCTAAATATGATTTTAAGAAATGCTAAAAATAATGATAGAAATTTTTTTTTAAAATTGATTGCCAGTATAAAATTTTATTCGAAAATTTTAGTGGCTTACTCTTTAGCAAAATTTAAATAAATTGTTATTCATATTTAAAAAATGGGTAGATTTTGGTAAAGCTAATAAATATGTAGCACTGCTACATATCTCTGATAAATGGAAAATTGAAACGATTTTATTTTTATGCTATACAAAATTTTTTATATCATTTTCCCTATAGTTATATATATTTATCTAAATACAAAGTGAAATTTCCTTGTACTTTAATATCGTAATATCAAGGAGCAAATAGTTTTTACAATCAGCATGATGAGGGCATTCCCAATATTCCCTTCCTTAATATAATAATTATCCATTTTCATACGAAATTTCATTGGGTACAATTATTTTTAGTCAAAATTTATTATAATTTACAAACAAATTTGTAAAATAAATAATGCTAAAAAAAACTAAAAACATTTTATAAAAATACTAAATAAAATGCCATGTGCTTAATGAACATTTTGATTATTAGAAATTTTTAATGCTTATCTTAGCTGCAAAAATGCCAAAATGGCCACACTGCATTTGACCAATGTAATCATATAAAAATGAGCCCCGTTAAATTAATCACCCATATATTTCAGATGAAATAGATAGATACATAGATACAAAACTAAACATTAAACACATTTAACAAAAATAGAAGACTAATTTAAATTTTGACTTAACTTTATGGAAATCGATTAGTTAAACGATGTTTACCCCAGGCAACAGTTGCTGGTAAAATTGGTTCATCTAAACTGCGTTGTAACAGAAACCTTAACCTCTGTTCATAACAAAAATCAGCTTAAACTAAATATAAAAAAACAGGACAATTTAGGGGTGAACCAGGACACCAGTATAATTTTTCTAAAACAAGTACAAATCCTAGAACACCAGGACGTTTTGCAGCCTAAATTTATATTCACATATCTTATAACTTGTAATAACGCGTCTAGATGTTCATCACACATTCTACTTCGAAGGCGAATTTCAGTGGAGGTTATTATTTCAACACAAGCATTGAAAGTGGTAATAACCAGAGCGTGCCCCTGTAGGCTACCTAGTAGTGAGCTAGTCTATCAGTGCCGGGGTTGCGGGTTCGATTCCCGCCAGAAACTCTGGTCTACTGCAGACAAGCGCCCATTTTATAATGGAAGAATGTTCATAAACTTTTAATATATTCATATTTTAAGGAATTCTACTTATTAATTCTTTCAAGAGCACCTTTAAATGAAAAAAACAGTTTTCTCGAAGAATTTCATTATCCTCATCATCCATTTCAACATAATTTTGTTATAAGTACTGGTCATATATATGAATCCATAAAATTTTATACAATAAAATACTAGAATAAAAATATTATTATTTCGACTATTGAATTTAACAAATACATTGCTCATCAAAAATAGCCAAATAATCGCCATGTCACCAAATTGAAAATAAGGTCGGAAAACAAGTTTGAAAATCGCCACGTTTGGCGAGAATTCACCACATCTGACAGCCCTGACTAGAAATAAGTGGTTTCCTTAATTTCTATCTCTCTATCTCTCTCTCTCTCTCTCTCTTACCAATTATTAATAAAATCCGTTATTACACATTAAAGGATATTAGCCCAAAATCATAGTCAAAAATAAAGTCGACTCTTACTAATGTATACTTAAAAACGATGGTTTTCACATGCATTTAACCTGACAATTCCCAGTGTCACCTGTAGGTGACGAAGGTTAGCGATTTTCTCTAGCATATCTATGAAACTCTAAAGTGCTTGTCAGTTTTTTTTTTGACAACTCTGAAATTACATAATCTGTGAAATTTTTTAACTTTTTTCAAACAGTTTTCAGTTTTCTACTTGCTGACATGTGTTGTGATAAAAAAATTGTTGTAAAAATGCCATAAGGGTAAGAACAGGAATACTATTTGTTGATTCATACTGTAAGATACTTAAACTTATAATATGACTAATTATCGTCAATACATAAATGGCATTTCAGTTAAAAATTAAGCTAGATTGTCAAGTGGCACCTCAAAGTGACACTGGGCAGTATTTCACATATTTACCTACTTATATGTACATATACATGTATAGTATTTAAGCTTATATTTTGCTCAAATGGATTATTTTGCTAAAGATTGAAATTGAATGAAATAATGGAAATACTAGAGGCTGCAGATGACCCTGGCGCATTCATTATGTACTCCTTGTGGATAGTGAGGTAACCGATGGAGAGGTGGCGAAGAAAATGAAGCTTACTGCTATCACCCTCTAAGCCGAGTGTTACAAATGCCATATATTATGTCCAGTGTCATCAGTAAGTGATACCCCAATAAAATCGGAATTAGCAGTATTTTTTTAATTCGACATTTTTTTAGTGTAAACTAGACGTACCGGTATTTATATAATATAAAAAGAAAAATCAGGTATGTTTTCATGACTCAATATTTAATTAATTAATAGGTATCTATCGATCCGTATCAAAAAAAAAAAAAAAAAAAAAAACAAATTCAATAAAGGAAGGTACTAAATTAAAGTGGTACTAGCCATGTTTTATATACTTATTATGTGGAAATGGAGATATATAATAATTTATTAAATATATATGATATATATATAAGAATATAAATGTATTAATATAAATAATTTAATAACTATTAAATTACTAGTGAATTAGACATATATTTATATATATGTTAATTATGTATATGTATATAAAAGCATATATATATTTAGTTAAAAGTATACATTATTTTGACTATGCGAATTCCCAGGCTAAAGCCGGATTTAGTTTGAAGTATAGATTATTTTAACTATGAGTATTAGCCATTGTATTTATTAACATAGAGTAGGCTTCTCCACCCTTCCACAAATTTTTAAGGGCACTGAAAGAAATCTGGGCCTTTCTAAAATGCCAAATTTTAGACTAGGAATGTAAAAACGTAAGAATAATTTTTGCTCTGATAATCATCAAGTTGCACTGATAAAACAAAATATCAAAATATATAGTTGTTTCTAATAATCATTTTAACGACGATCTGTAACTTGATCCCAACCTTAGCATGCCTACTGCAGGATATCATTTGAATGAGGTTTGATAAAATCATGAATCGACGCAAGAATTTTAAGTGCAATTTGGAAAAGACAGTGAAAATCGTTTCACTAGTGTAGGAGTTTAAAGGGAACAAACGCAATCGCATTGCTTTTATTGAGACAAAACTTTACATAAAAATCTTTAAGATAATTTTATCAGAAATTTCCATTTGAAACATAAAAAGTTTTTAAAACGCACCCTCTAAAAAATCGTAATACATTTTATGATGATCGGTTCATAATTAACCTTTCGGAACACACTTTAATACGGGTGATTATATTACTGGTTCCTATTCGACCCATCGAGGATCGTAGGCTCATAACAAGTTTTTTCCATTGCCATCTGTCAGTTGCTAAAGACTTCATTTAACTCATACTCATCCTGTGTGCTGCAGCTTCCTATTCTATTTGCCTTCTCCAGGGATGAACTGACGTTTTACTTATTCGGTTTCCCTAAGGGTTCCATTCAATGGCTGCTTTGTAATATTGTTCTCCTGTTTCCCTTGTATATGCTCAATCCATCTACATTTCCTTCGAAAAATTTTCGCTGTGAATTGTTATTTTTAGTACGAGTAAAGTGCCCAACAAAAAATATCACACATTAGCTTTATTTAATTAGAAGTTATAATAGCAGAGATTATGAAAATTGGAATTAATTCCAGATTCAATGTAAAGTCCACTCCTGAAAAATCAGGGACCGTAACTGTTATTCCTTTTATCATAAAAGTCAGATGATAACAGTTATTTTTGATTTTTTTGATTAAAAATAACAGTTATTTGATAATTTTTATTTTTGTGAACAAAAATAACAATTATTTTTTGATTTTTATTTTTTCGAGCAAAAATAAAAGTTATTTTTTAAAGAAATGTACGTGTTATAATTATTGAGTTGTCTTTAAATAGTTTTTTTAATGCGCATAAGAAGTCCGAATGATGATCACACATTAAAATAAATATTTAAAGACAACTCAATAATCATAACACGTACATTTCTTTAAAAAATAACTTTTATTTTTGCTCGAAAAAATAAAAATCAAAAAATAATTGTTATTTTTGTTCAAAAAAATAAAAACCATAAAATAACTGTTATTTTTGATCGAAAAAATTAAAATCAAAAAATAACTGTTATTTTTGTTCAAAAAAAAAAAAAAATAAAAATATAAAAACTGTTATTATTGTGGTTATATTATTGAACTGTTAATGCTTTTAAATCCAAATTTAGATATTTTTAATAAGCCTTAAGCTCATTGAATTTAATTTTCATTAAATTATTTTTTATAAAGGCAGGAATTTTACAACATGAAATTAATAAAAGAATGAAAAATTATGAATAAAATTTTAATTAATGTCAGTAGTCTTCATAAAATATTATTTAATGAAAATTAAATTCAATGAACTTAAGCCTAATTAAAAATATCTAAATTTGGATTAAAAACCAATAACAGTTCAATAAAATAACCACAATACTAATTATTGTCTAAGGCACGAGTTATGTTTACACTTGTCCTTCAAATTGTGCTGAAAAAGGTCAACAAGAAAAAAGAAAGACAAACACATGAAAAAAAAAACAAAAATGTACTTTGGATTTCAAGAAGAATTCTTGACAAAAAGTATGAAAAAAAAGAAGTTAGGAAGAACATGTAAATCAATTAAAATAGATAATCATTCATTCAAAAGCAAATTTCGATCTACCAAGGTGAAATACCATTTGGTTTAAGGATTGATGTTTGACTATTGACGTTATCCGGCTTCAATAGCTGAGTGAGTGAAGACGGCACACCCCACTGAAGAGATTGTGAGGTTACAATCGAAACTAGTCTGGGCAACATGTCCGTGAAAGCCTGGGTTCAAATCTCAGCGCAGTCAAGAATGAAAAATTATCAATAAAATTTAAATTAATTTCATGTTGTAAAATTCCTGTCTTCATAAAAATAATTTAATGAAAATTAAATTCAATGAACTTAAGCCTAATTAAAAAAATCTAAATTTGGATTAAATAACTGTTATTTTTTATCGAAAAAATAAAAATCAAAACTTTAAAAATCATAATATATTTTCATAGAAAAGTTATAAGGATCAATATGGTATACTTAAATCAGTTTGCCGGCATTTGCTTCTATATGCTTTTTTTGTTTTAAAATTTAAAAATAACTGTTATTTTCGGTCCCTGTAAAAAATTCTAATTCTAAATTCCAACTTGTTTTTATAGGGTAATACCCTGAGTTATTGTTACAGTGCTAGAAAAAACCAAAGATATTTAAAGGCATTTTCCATTACTTAAATACCTTTTTGACATGCTCTGTTTTGCTTTATTTGCCATAAAACAGGCGTTTTTGTTTCCTCCTTATATCCTTTTTTACACTTAACTGTATCGTTAAAATACTTTTTTCCAAATGATATTCACTAAAACCACTGTGAAATTCTTGTGTCATCAATTTTGAATTAGTTTTACTGCATGCACATCTCGTTTCGAAAAAGACAACAACAGAAAAAAAATATTAAGAGCATCCAAGAAATTTAAACAATTGATTGAAAATTTTTTAGCCACTAGAAAAGAAACAAAAATCTTATAAAGAAACACCCATTCAAACCCACCCACCTTTATTTGTTGTTTTGTTAAACAATTTTAAAAATAACAATTGTACAATTGTTTCGTTTTTTTTCATTGTCTTGAGTGAAATGCAATCACCCTCCCTTTTGCAGAAGGACTTTTTTTGTTCCTCTTGCGTATTCATACTTAAAATCACAATAAAATTGGAGTAGACTGATGCCACTCTGACTGTTGGTTATATATATTTTTTTTTTTGTTAATAAAGGTAAAAATATTTGTGTTAAAGTATCCATCTGTGTGTTTTTGTGTTTGTACTTTAACCTGCTAAAGTAACAGTAAATGTAGGTGGAAGTTTATGCATTGTTCAGTATTATCTCTTTTTTTTCTTTTTATGAAGTTGCTCTTCCTTTTTCAATTTATGTTCCGGCATGAAAATATTAATAAGGAAAACAGAACTTTATATTCATAATGAACGGAAGTATTTGGAGGGCTGTAGGACTGAAAAATTTACAACAAAACCATAACCAAAATCAAACAACAGTCTGATAAATATTGTTAAACTGTTAAAAAAAAAGAGGAAATATATATTTTCCATTGTAGGTAAAATAACAATAGTATTTATTTGCGTGATTTTTGTGTTAAATTGGAAAAATGTATACAAATATGTTATTAATATAATTGGCAATACAATGGAGTTTTTTTTTAAGTCTTACTATTGTATATACCACCAGCTTAAGGACTTTAAAATACATGTATTTTATTCTGAGAAACAAAAAAAAAAAAAACCATCCCCTAGGCAAACCCCTGTCATAATTTGGTGTGAAAATTGTATTTAACTCAAAACTTTGTTTTGAACTTTGTTTTGTTAAAAAACCAAGAAGAAAATTTCAAATCAGCACAGACGAATTTTTAAATATGGTGCTATAGATAAAACCAAATGCAAGTTTTCTGCTTTGCCGAAGATTTTCCAATAGGTATTATTATGAATTTGTAAAAGGTACCAAAAATGAAGATATAAAAGTCTTATTATCGATACACAATGCTACATTTAAATTTGCATATGTTTATCTCCTAGCTTATTAAATACGAGTATTTTAAAAAAGAATATGCAAAACATTTTACCCGTGTTACCCTTTTTAACTTCAAACCCTTAGAGTATTATTGGTTGTAAGTATTACGAAATTTACATCTTTGGTTTAACGCATTGGCATTATAAAGACTGGGTCGTGATTAGGGATGACAATCCCGAAACTCCGATTCGCTGAATCCAGAAAATCCCGGGATTTGAATTTTTAATTCCCGGGACTTAGTCCCAAATCCTTATCTTATTTTTTTTTGTTTTACCTTTTTTAAAAAAAAAAAGAAATTAATCATGACAATCTCCCTTGAGAGAACAGGGAACACAATCACCCCTATCGTGAAAAACAAGTGGAATTTTTGTTCCCATGAAATTTTTATTCCCCTCGAAGGGAAAAATGCTATCGTGAGACTCCCGTGAACAATTTTTCACGCTATCAGTTCTCAGTGAATGTAAAAAAGAAGAAATATTAAAAAACATTAAAAAAACCAAAAAAAAATTTTTTTTGTTCAAAAATATACGTGTATATTTTAAAGAAAAAAAAAAAAACAAAATAAAATATATTGTATTGGAGCGATAGTTTGATTCCAACATTAGCTTATTGCCCTTTTATGTAGTAAAATAATAAAATTCTGCCACCACGTCTTTTAAATGCTTCATAACTCCTCAGGCAATCGACCTGTTTTCTTGCATTTTGTTGAACAATATGGATACATGAATATAAGGTTTTGCCTGTTTTAAGGGATATTGACCATAAAATTAATTTTGTAAACTTTAATATTCGAATTATGAGAAAAATTACTTACATAAATGTTTTGTTCCCCAGCAAAAATAAAGCGAGAACTTCAAAGGGAAAAGTGAACAAATTACGGGGGAACATTTTTTTTAAAATAAGGATAATTTTTTCCCGCGAACATTTTTTTCACGTTATTATTCTCCTATGAATTAATTTTTTTCATGGGAGTTTTTCATGATCGCAAATACGTGAATAGGGGAAAAATTACGAGGGAAATATTATTCACGATAGGGGTGAATATTAATCTTTCATACTTATTTGATCCACTCCGTTAATACTGTCTTTGAAAACGAAAGAAAAAGGTAAACGTTGTTATACTTTTTAAGCATGTCCAACAATTTAAAAGAACTTTAATATGAGAAGTGCAAAAAATATTTTAAAAACGAAAATTCATTTAACCCTAGTACCCACCTTTTAGTACGAGAACGTATACCCAAGTACAGGCGTGGCCAATATAATTTTTTTCCGTTTTTCTTTGTATTTTCGAAGAAAAAGGATTTTTTTAATGCGATTTTGTAGCTAAATATATTTACGAACATTTTTAGTGGTCAAAAGAGTACTATGTGATCGGGATAACAACAAAGCCATATTTTGTCAAAACGCTAAAAGCCGGCCAATATGTTTGCAGCATTCAAGCAGAGATGTTAAACGTAATGCGAGATGTGATAAGCGGAAATGGGTCAACAATATAGCAAACGAACTACAAGCAGCAGCAGCAACCCATCGCACGAGAGACCTATACCACGCTGTGAACAAGTTAACTAATAGAACTTTTTCGTCTGGCAGACCCCTGAAGAATGACGCAGGGGAACTTGTAACATCAAAAACGCAGCAACTCAGCTTATGGGAAAATTTTTACGAGAATATGCTGAATACAACGTCCGCTTTACAAGATTCAATCTGCACTTGCACTACCCACGTATTGCATCCATCCATATCTTCTGTGTGTCCAGGAATCACTGAAATCAGCGAAGCAATTAGTTCAGTTAAAAACAACAAATCCCCTGGCCTGGATAATATTTCCCCAGAACTCCTTACAATCGACCGAGTTACTAGCGCTCGCTTATTGGAACCCATCATAAGAGCATTCTGGAATGAAGAATCCATACCCGACGAAATCACCTCCGGCGCAATTATAAATCTTCCCAAAAAAGGTGATTTAACCGCCAGAAAGAATTGGAGAGGTATAACTTTGTTGAGCATGGTCAACAAAGTTATTGCGAATATAATAAACAAAAGGCTGTCAAAAGCAATTCCTCTCAGAAGGGAAAAAGCTGGATTCCGCTCCAACAAATCATGCGTCGATCAGGTCAATAGTCTTAGAATTATTGTGGAGCAGTCCGTTGAGTGGAGATCGCCTCTCTATCTCGTATTTGTTGACTTCGAAAAGGCTTTTGATACTCTCAGTCACACGGCCATATGGAGCGCACTGGTATGTAAGGGTGTCCCGACTAAAATAATAAACTTAGTAAAGACACTGTACAGAAATGCAACATGCCGCGTATTGCATGAGAAACAACTAAGCAAGAATATCAAAATAAAAACCGGAGTTCGCCAAGGATGTGTGTTATCACCACTCCTCTTTAACTGTGTCCTAGATGTAGTGATGCAAAAGTCAACAAGTCATAGGAGAGGGATAGCATGGGGGTTGCAAGACAGATTAGAAGACCTGGACTATGCAGATGATATATGCTTATTAAGTCATTCGTTTTCCGATATGCAATCAAAGCTAAATACAGTAAGCGAAACAGCAAAGCTAGTTGGATTGAAGATAAACATCCCTAAAACAAAAACACTTAGGATAAATGCTAACGCAACGCGGAAATTCCTAATATACGGCAAGGAAATTGATGATGTGGAGGCCTTCTGCTATCTAGGCAGTATAATCGACAAATCCGGTGGTTCATCAGCCGATGTGGCCAGTCGCATTAATAAGGCACGAAGTGCATTTGCCCAACTCAGCCCTGTTTGGAAATCGCCTAACATCTCGAAACGCACCAAAATTAAAATTTTCAACTCCAGCGTTAAGTCCACATTGCTGTACGGCTGCGAAACGTGGAATATGGCACCGCGCGATACCCAGTCCCTTCAGGTGTTTGTTAACAAATGCCAGCGTAGAGTCTTGCGTGTTTACTGGCCCTCATTAATATCAAATGCCGAACTCTGGACAGATACCAACCATCAACCAATTGAGATGGAAATAAGAAAACGCAAATGGGGCCGGCTTGGACACACTCTCCGCAAGCCATTAGACGATATCACTAAGAAGGCCATAGACTGGAACCCACAGGGAAGCAGGCGCATCGGACGACCATCACACACCTGTCGACCATCATAACCGAACTGTCCGAGCTACGACTACAGTGGAACGAAGTCAAACATCGCGCTGATGATCGAGATCATTGGAATCAACTTGTGGCGGCCCTATGCTCCCCAGAGGAGTAAAAGGAAAATAAATATATATACAGAATTTAAGAGGTTAAGTTATAATAAATAGTTATTATAATATTTGTGTTATTATTATTATAATATTTATAATATAAAAATAAAGACATAAATTTACATTATAACCACAAAAACATTCTTTGATTATGTAGTCAATTCATAAATGCTTATTAAAATTACACCAAGTACACCTGTACTTGGGTATACGTTCTTGGGGGTATCGTCTTTGGGGGATCATAGCTCCTCAATGCCTTGACCTAGGACAGTATTTGAGGCATCAATCGTCGCAGATTTGTACCATCTTCCTAGATCCGGAGTTTTAGCAAAAATCCTTCTGCAATTTAGAAGGTACATTACTAGGAGATACACACTGTATCCGGGAATAATGACTAGGGTTAAAAAATCAATGTCCTTTGAAAAGCACAAAACAAAAAAAACCAAAAGTTCCGTGCGGATTTATTATCTAATTATTTCCACTGGTGCACAAATGGAAAATTTAAACTAATCTCTTTACAGGTTTTGGCGTATCAAAGTGTTTTCCGAGAGTGGACATGGGACCTACGGTAAATTATGGAGCGATATCACGAAATTAAAAAGTGGACTTTATACACTACATAATTCCTATCACCAGCGGTGGTGGTTATAAAAATGTGTTTTTTTTAAAAAAGATCTTTATGGTTAACTAAAAAATTGATTTTGTTAGTTAATTTCGAATTCAAATTTCAATTATTCATCTTTATTCATTTAATAAAAATTTTAAGGAAATCTTACAAAAAGTTTGAAAGAACTGAGGTAATTGGGTAAAATATAGAGTTTATGTTAATTATTGGTAATTAAATCAATTAACATATTGTTGCAAATCGTACGTTGTTTTTTTTTATCATATTTTTAATTAAATTAATCATTTATTAAGAAACAAATCACAATTTTAAATTTTTACAAATTTATCAATATAATCTTTAAACAACCTTGTAATATTAAATGAATTATAAAACTTTTGTTTGTAGACATCTTTTAGAGATTTTTTTTTTAATAAATATCTATAAAAAGCATTTATCTTTTGACTTTCAGAAATACCGAATCACGAAAAATCCCGATATCTCGAAAAATTCCGCGATCCAGAAAAATACCGGGATCCCGGATTTGATTTTTTGGAATCCCGAATTCCGGGATTTGCAAAAAGCAGTTCCGATTGGCATCCCTAATCGTCATTCATCACAGATTTCATTTAAATTCCACTTTAAAAAATTCTAATATTTGGTTTCGGTTGTCAATGTTTCGATACAGACAACGAAAATCCCGCAAAAATAAAATTTCAACTGAATCAGTTGTAGATATCTGCCTTAAAATTGTGTTGCAAGATTTAACCCGAACAAACATACATACATACATGGCAAGTTCAATAATGCAGTTTTAAAATTAAATGTCACCTTTTTTGTAGGAATGAAAAGGTCATTAGTATACCCTCCTACCAACTAATTGTGAAGGGTATAAAAATTTTAATATTTATCATTTTTTGTATGATTTCGCGGAAGTTTTTATTAACTTATTTGAATTGAATAAAAAAAGACATTAAGACATTATCATGTAAATAAAATTGAAAGCATAAACAATGTCATCAATATTTTGTAATTTTGTTGTTGCTTTCTACAGAAATTCATGTACCGTTTTAAAATTTTCAACGTCACAAGCTTTGCAGCGTTTGAAATTTAAAAACGCAATGTAAATTTCTGTAGGAAGCAGCAACAAAATTAGAAAATATTTATGACATTGTTTATGCTTTTAATGTAACTCTTTGGCGTTGCGTTGCGTTTTACATGATTAGGGCCTTAATTTATTAAAGGTGACTTTAATAGATATATATTTTTTTTTTTTTTTAAAGAGCGAAAAATTGTCTCATGCAATATTTGTTAGTATTAAAAAAAAAGTGATAACACACATGAAAATAGTTAAGGAAAAAGTTTATGTTGGATTAATACTATTTTTTAAATAAATCGATTCCATTTATAAATAATTTCTTTCCGTGCACAACTTTAAAAGTACCCAACTTAATACTCTAAACAATAAATTCTTTAAAAAAATCTCATAAATACTCTTATGAATTTTGGTTATAAATTGTAATATTAAATTTTTGTAAACTGATTTATGAGTGTTGTAGAACAACACAAGCAAAGTGTCATCAATAATTGGTAAACATATGCGCGTGACAATTTTGATACACAAATACAAACGCACATAAACTCGTATATATTGCATTCATATGTATTTTAAAGAATACATGAGCACATGTATGCCAACACATGCATAATGTGCTATTGTATTTGAGTTGTGATATATGTATATTAAAAAAAAACATAATAAAAAAAATGTGAAGCGCAAAATTGTGCCATGTCTGGAGGGTAT
Source organism: Pollenia amentaria (assembly GCA_943735925.1). Taxonomy (NCBI): domain Eukaryota; kingdom Metazoa; phylum Arthropoda; class Insecta; order Diptera; family Polleniidae; genus Pollenia; species Pollenia amentaria. Next base: position 174,459,902 of record OX031007.1, on the reverse strand, counting down.
CTTAAAACAAGAAAATAAAATTTATGTTTTTCATTGTAAATATTTATAAAATTTTTTTTTAGGAAATTTTATAATATTCTTGCAAATAGTAATGTATGTTAGACCGAAGTGATTTCTTTTCGAAAAAGCATAAAATATATTTAGATTTAACAAAAATGCAAATATAAAATGCCGAACAAGAAAAAAGATAGTCCGAAAATGGAATTTAATCCTCCGTAATTGCCAGCAAAATAAAAGTGCGTGGAATATATTCAGATTCAAAACTAGATTTCAAATATGTTGTTTTAATTTTATAAAACAAATAAAATATTAAGACGGGACTGTCTATTATAACACCAACCCCACCCCCTCCCTCTGCAAGTACTTCTCATTAGTCCCAAACCGCTTAGAACAACTATACACTATTTAACACCAAAATACGATTCTTTTTATTGAGCCTACGAGACATGTTGCAAAGAATTAAAAAAAAATTTACTACATCTGAAAAGTGACACTTAGATCTTTTTAATCGAAAAAGAGGTTTGTATATCAGCTAAGGGTTAAGATCGTTTAGATTTTATAAATTTTATGGTTTAAAATTGCCGTTATTTCACTATAAAAGTAAGCAAATATAGGCGGTCAAGACCGAAAATTTGACAGTATAAAGACACATTTTAAAAAGTGTACCCTAGGGTAACCGTTAAAATCAAAAGTTGGATTTCTTTAGGTCTCACCCCCCCTAATTTGGTGGGTATTGACAAAAAACAGCCGTTCCTCACGCCCATAAAAATTTGAGAAAAATGTTTACATTAAGTCCGACTTTTATGTTTTATTACTTAGAAAATTTTAATTTTATACGAGAAGTTAACAAGCTGTTCCTTAATCTTTTATTAAACAAAATAAACTTAAAAATTTCGAATACAGAACTTTTAGCTTATAGTCATAATCTTTAGTAGCGGACAAATCGCTAATTTGATTATAAGCCTTATTCACATATATGCACTATGAAGCTCATAATTGAATTCGAATATAAGCCATTTTTGTAAATATAGAAAAAAAAAATCATAGTTGCTACACCGACAGCATGTTTATGGTTTTGCAACAGAGTTGCATACTGTGTAAACAAAAAGTTAAAATAATAGTAAGATATTTCTTCCCTGATACCAAGGACAAATACAAATTTTTTTTAAGTGAATTGTTAGTTGGTGACAAAAATAAAACGATTTTCTTACTTCCTCGAAAATTAAAAAGAACTTAATACATTTTGCTAATGTGACTTTTAAGTAGGGAAGTAACGTTAATTCTTTTTGCCGATACTTTACCGATACTCAAAATAAAATATCGCCGATATCGATACCGAAATGCATATTGAACTTGAATTCAAGTTAAAATTAACCAAACTCAAGTAGCGTAATTTTTTTTTATTGCAAAATTACAGTGTAAGAAACTATTAGTATTTAAAATTTAATAAGATTTAAATAACAAAGAATTAAATTTGAATTCCAAAAAAATTTTACATAACTAACAGAGTAAGAAATTTATTATTATTATTCAAAATTAACACTAATAAGATTTCTTAAAAAAAAAAGTATTCCCAACTTTTGCGAAGATTATATAAAAATGTTATTATTCTGTGTTGATTTTATGCTCTGCTTTTTAATGTGATATTTCTCTTAGTAACTATGCAAAAAATAAGCACAGAAAATAAAATAATTTATTTTATTATTCAAAAATACCCAAAGAAAAAGATAAAAAAGTATCGTCGTATCGACCGCAAAATATCGCCGTTACCGATATATCGGAAAATCTGAAGTATCGCCGAAATATCGGTATTGGCTACATCTCTCCTGTAATTTACTCCACTTTTGTCTTTGCTTGCTGCTGATAAATGGAATTTAAGACAAATGTGCTTATATTGCTAAATGGACTATAACGTACTTTCTAATAAATTTACTTATAGCGGCAGAAAATATAGATAAAATAGACTATATCTATAATGTGAAGATAAACGGTAGTGACTATAAACGAAAAGTATTACATAGTTACTCTTATTTAATTATACAGTGTTGTTTTGCTCTTCTTTGTTTTTTATTTATTTCCATCAAATTGCCTACTAGGCCATGCTCTGATCACCACACGATTTGTGAAACCGCAAAACGTCAGATCTATTTTATAGTGTTCTGAAACTCTTGCGTTTTACTTGCGATATGTCATAGTTCTTTAAAAATATTGTTGTTCCCTTGAGAATACACAGAAAAAAATAAAAATTGTCTATAATCACTAACCCCAAAATTCATAAAAAATATTTTTGATTAAAAAAAGGTTTATTAAACAAATTTTCATAGAAAATTCGTTTCATAAACTTGCTATAAACTTAAAATATTTTTTATGAATATGGGGGTAAATGTATATTTAATTCATAATATCAAGCAAACAAGTTGTTGATTTTGCACATATTACCAACATGATTATATTGAATACTAAAAATTTCAAAATTGTGAATATTTTTTTTTCAATTAATGATATTTTTCAGTTTAATTAAAAAAATTATCTAAAACCTTTACCATTTCAAACAATTTGTTAATTTATTTAATTAAATATTGACAATGCCCAACAACAATTCTAAATTATTTTATTTTAAACGAAACAAATTAATATTTTTTGGTATTTAATTAACTAAAAAAATAATTGATTAAATTATCACATTAATGAAATTTAAATATTGTTTAAACCTTTCTTTTAACTAATAAAAAAATTTTTTCTGTGTACTTCGGCAATTTCAAGTCCCCAAACTACGAAATCTTCAAATACAACACCTTTTATACGATTTCAATTCGGATTTGCGATTGCTAGAACATGCACGTTAGTATGTTTTTTCGCGTATTATCCTTGAGCACATTTTTGGACATTTACATTGAATTATAAACTTCAACTGATCTGCTTGCCGCGTTATAATAAATTGTTAGGTAAATGTATTACAAATGAACGAAAACAATGCAAAAATCAAATGAACCGTTAATTAAAATGTAAAGTGGGTAATACCCAAGTTAATATTTAGCTTAAAACTTTATGTTTGTGTGCATTTGTTTACGAGCACGACGTATGCATTTAACAATTTTTTTTTAACAAACGCAAACGTGTGTTAGTGGAAAATAATTCTAAAGAAAAAATTCGCATCAATGCTGCTGTTTGCTTCTTATTTTGGTTAAGTTTTGCTAAATACAAAATTTAAAGAAAACTTGTTATGACCAAAGTTGTTGGAAACTTCACTACTAACAACTTCTTAGTAGACGATTTTTATGTAAAATTAATATGTTCCATGTTATGAGGCATATAAGCCAAGCTTTTCGATTTTGCTCAATCTTTTGTGGGTGTGAGGGACGGCGAAGACTTCGCCGACTGTCCTAGAGCACGGGAAACTAGAAAAAAATATGCTCCATACAGTTAACGGCCACCCTAGTGTACCCCATTTAGCACCAATCGGCTGATATGGACACTCCAGAACAAAATTATGTTATGAGGCTAAGACTCTTGACACAAAAGGTTCTTTGCGCTGTTTGTGCCAATTATTATTTTTGCCAATTTCACCAATTCTATTTAAATATCATTTCATATTTAAATATAGTTTTCCGTATAATTTTATTTTTATTTGACATGAAAAACCAATTTTGAAGATTAGAAATATTCATCTATCTGAGATTTATTTGCCTTGAAGTTATTTAAGGAAGGGGTCTTTTTATGTCAATACCAACTTTTATAAGATGCTGCATTAAAAAATGTTTTCGGGAATAGTATTTGTACGGGAGCTATGGTAAAATATTAAACGATTTTAATACAATTTTGTATTACTATATATTTGATTTAGATTGCAATGAAATAAGTTTGGACCAAAGTTAATCCAAATATCAATATAATAAAATAGTTATAGGCACAACGATTATTCCGGAAGGAAACTGGAATGGGGGCCAAGTAAAATTATGAACCGATTCCTACCATCTTGTCCTTGTGACAATTGAAACCTATGCACCAAATTTCATCCAATTATCTTCAAAATGTCGACCTGTGTGCAAAGCACAAAGTAACATGGACATAATACAACCAGCCAGACAGCCGGCGGATGGACGGACAGACATCAGTACATAAACTCAGAAAATTATTCTGAGTCGATCGGTATACTATAAGGTCTAAGAACAATATTTTGCACATCAGCGCAAATGCACAAACTATTATGGTAAGGGTATAAAAATTATAGTTAATGAAGATAAAAAAAATTTTTTAATTCTGCAATCTGTGAACAGAGTTGCGATATATAATCCCCTGCGTGTATTTTCTGTACCCCAGTGTAATTTTTAATCCTAGAAAGAAAGTCTGCGTTAATTTTACGCATGCACTTTCGAAATATTGCGATTTCTTTTTAGTGAGCATAAATCCGTGGCTTTGCACCTCAGACATCCCATATGTTACGTGGACCTTTTGTGAGGGACACACGTCGCTGCGGTAGGTATTGCCAATTTCGAAATATAGCGAGTTTCTTAATCAAAATGACGAAGATTAGTGATCAGTTTTCAAAGGAATACGAGTTTTACATAGAAAACTGAAGATTTTGATTACTTAAGAAGATTTTTGGTTTTTTCCTTTCTCTTTATAAATATAAATACCCATATTTTAAATTTCCGTATTTTTATTTAATATATATTGGAAAATATAACTCACATTAGTTTTTTCTTAATAAATCAAAAAAATACAACAATTAAGCAAGTTAAAATAATTTGTCAGTTTTACGCATGACTATCTTTAACGTATGTGATAATATGATTATCTTTCTAGGGTTAATGTAAAATTTTATACAACTAACGGCAGTTGGTAAATTTTAATGCTCGTCTGTTTTGGAGTTTAAAAAATCTGTTGTTGTCATTAGGAATTCCCATTTTTATGCATTTCATATAACAATTATCACGCAGGTCATCTAAGTGACCCGCATATCATGACCAAACGTAAATATAGCAAACTTATGACACTTTTACGCCTACACTGAAACACATTAACAAAAACATAAAGAAGGACAACTATTGTGCTAACATCCCTTTGCGTAAACATATGGTTTATTATTAGTAACTCACCGCAACTCACGAACTAATTTTTTTTTTTTTTGCTTTTTGTTCGACAACAATTTATCATTCACTCAACGTCCTTCGTATGCACACACAAACTTTTAAACACACATACTTCCACTCACTTTCCATCTCCCATACATTCACTCGTCTATGAAGACTCCTCGTACTTCAAAAAACCACAAAATAAAACATTGTTCATTAAAAACTTAAGCACAAGGGAAACCAGGGATTTAAGGGGGGGAGCAGAGACTTTCTGTGAGGGAGTAAAGAAATGATGGTTTATTCTGACTGCAGGATCTTAGTTTTAAAATCTCAATGCAAGTCTATGGAATGAAGTTATTTTGTTATTTTTCTCTTTATAAAATTATATACTTTATATAGGAGATTTTTGCCAAGAATAGAAAAAAAATATTGTAAAAAAGGCAAGAAAATAAAAAGAAAACTTTTGTTTTAAGGCAGTTTTTTCCCCCGCTTCTGCAGTACTTGAAAATATTGCGAGGTAACAATAACAATTTTGCGGTTTTGTCTTGTTTGTCTTTAAGCATGACATGATAGAATTTTGCTATATATTTTTTTAAATTAATTGTGTATGTGTGTTAATATGGTTCTTAGGTTTCTGAAGAAAAAAAGTCTCACAGAATACTTATAACTGGAAAAATAAGGTCACAATCTTAGGTCTTTCTATTTCTTTACTGTCACACTGTCAGAATTTTTATATAAAAGAAAATAAAAGGCAATGAATTCTTCAAATTGAGTGTTGATGTGAGGACTTCAAGACAATAGATAAATAAAAAAAAAAAAAAAATAGAAAAAAATAATAATGCAAGTAAATCAGGGCTGAATATTGTAACAGGATATTTTCTATTTAAATTGCTATTATTTAAACTAACAAAAAATTTTGTAAAAATATTAAGATTTTCATACAAATTTTGAATTGGTAAATTTTTAAATATTTCAAAGGATTTTATTTTTATGAATGGATCTTTATCAGGGATCATAACAATTATAACATTATTATAACAAGCACAGTAATATTATAATTTAATAACTTATTTTTTTAAGCAAGAAAAAGTGGTTATTTCCTGGATTATATTTTTTTGGCAAAAAAAAAAAAAAAAAAAGGGTGTAACAATAATTGTTGTTTTCCGATTTTTTTTTTTTTTTTTTGCACAAATAAAATTCATTATCGATTGTTTTATTAAGTGCCTGGAGCTCATTTTTGACATTCTTAGATCATCGAATAATGGATTAATTACAACGTTAAAAGACTTTGAGTCAAACAATAAAAGGAAATGTGATATTAAAGTAAAATGTTCGACAAAAAATCTAAATTATTAATAAAAATTATTTTTGCAAAAAAAAAAAAAACCAGAAAATAAAACTTATTTTATCTAAGAAAATAATCAAAGAAAAAAAAACAATTATTTTTGCAAAAAAAAAAAGGAGAAAAAATCAGATATTAAAATTATTTCTGCTACAGAAAAATCAACTATTTCTGCCAAAAAACATATACAAATCACGAATTTTAAAAGCATATTATTTTATGAAAATATAGTTGGAAACTATCAAAATGGTGTCAATGGCTATTTGATATTTTCTTGTGGTTGCTTTTTCCTTGGAAAATTCAAAAATAATAATTAGTTTCGGTCCATGATTTTAATACATGATTTTAAATCATGATTTTAATAAAATTCTTAAGATGTACCTTCAACAATATGGCCGCTAACAACTCTCAAAGTTTATATTGAACGGACTTTTATTTATGAAATATATTTTATACTTCAGAGCCTTTTAAATAACAACCATAAGGGTAGCTTAATCGTATAATATATGAAAGCTAAAAAGTTTAGTCCTTTAATATTATAATTTTACAAAGTTAACAGGAGGTATGGGTACAATTGCACCTGTATAAAAAATGCACTTACCTGTGTGCCATTTTAAGCTTTAAATTTTAAATTGCTACAACGTCAGCTAAAAATCTAAACGAATTTAAAATGTATTTTTTATTTTAAGGTACATCTATTCAATACATATTTGAACACCTTAACTTTAAATTTAGAAATTGAACTTATTGTTGCATAATGTTTTGATGGACGATTAACGGGGAATACAAATGTAACACTCAAGCAAAACAGTAATTTTTTTTTTGTTCTACACTTAAATATGGCAAAAGGAGAATCTCCAGAAAGACACAGTATAAGAACGTAGATAAATAAATTAGTTGTTATAAAATATCCTTCGAAGTGCAGAAGAAATTGTTTCGGGCAGACGCTTTCTTGTAGCAGTAGAACCAAAAGATTACCCAACAGCATTATATGATAGTCGTGAAGCCTCAGCCATTGTTGGAAGCTGTTATATTTGCCAATACAACCAACGAATACAACGCAAAACTTGAAAGTCAATCCCGTCTGTGATGAACAAGAAACAGTATGTGTTTCAGGCAAAAATTCTCTATAAATATATTTTTATTTATGTGGGTTCATATTTGAACAGAGTTTACTCCTTTTTAAATAAAAGTCTTCTTCATGAAATCGTCTTATATTGTTTTTTGCTCCTTTTTAAATAAAATGTACGAAGGTACAATTGTACGAATAGCAATTTACTAATTATTATATTTACCAGGCCATATTTGTATGGAAAAGCCCCACGATATTTTTTTTAAAAATTTAAAGAAATGTACTGTGTGGAGATGTCACAGAATTTTAGGCATCTGTTGATTTAGGGAAAAACGTTATAACACATCAAAAATGAAAAGGTACAATAGTACCCTTTGACGAGGGTTAAATAAAATACTTTATATCAGTGATGTTATACGTTGAGAAAAATCCCTATTCGTAAGGAGTTTTTCTAAAAAAAATGGCCATAGAGAAAAGAAGGACAGATATTTTGAAATCATTAAAATGTAGGGACTTTTCAAAAATTTAGGAAAACTGTATGTACATATTTGGCAATCTGTTTCGGTTTATGACAATATGCTAAAAAAAATGGTTGATACGGCAACATTACAAATTGTTAAATTTTTTTGAGTGATCGCTTGCCCCCATTTTAACTTTGATTTTAAGGTACATTTGTGAAATTCTCTTTAACAAAAATTGATTTTTTCAAAGCAATGTATAGATAGCTTGTTTAAGATGGACACAAAAAACTTTTGGAGTGAAGTCACCATATTGAAAATTTGAATGAAAATTTAATTTTCCCCCTTTCTTTTTTGACTTGTCACTGCTACATGATAATACAGATAGCGAATGGTGTTTACACACCTACACGTAACCACTAACTAGTCTTATTTAAAAAGTATTTGCTTTTGCAAAACGTTTGACTAGATCGAACATCATTTAACAGTTTGTAAATAAGATTATACAAGTATTTTCTTACAAATAAAATTAAGTAAATCAATAAAATTTTTTCAAAATAAAGCTTAAATTTTATTAATAAACTGGTTATGCTTTTTATACCCTCCACCTCCACTAGTGCTGAATGAGGTTATACCAAGCTTGTCATTCCGTGTAAAACTTTTTTATTAGGCATCTAAGCCCCATAAAGTATATATATATTTTGGCTGCTTGAGTAATTTTAAGTCAATTTGGCCGTGTCCGTCTGTCTGTCAGTTTGTTAAAAATACACTCACTTTCGAAAAACTCAAAAGAAAAGTACAATGTTAGTTTCATATTGCTTGTAGTTATCCTAAGCAGTTTTGGATTGAAATACAGCAAAACCGGTTAAATAGGATCAAAGCTATGGATCGAAATGTGGAACTACCACCCTCAAAAATCGATAATTTGGTTACAAAAGCTAACAAAGATGGTGGAAAAATGCACGGAGTGATATAAGAATTTGCACAAATTTTTTTTTTTACAAAATAATACTGTTACATTTCGTGAAGATCGGTCCATAGTTTACCATAGGCCGCATATAAAACCTAGTGCTCCTAAAACTGTAATAAGTTACGCTATCATAATAAAAATTGGTACGAACCAGTTTTATAGGACTAGAAATCACATTGTGAAGATCGGTTCATAATTTACCTCAGGCCCAATATAAACAAAAATCTCGGAAAATAGTTAAGTGCGCCTTAAACCGTTAAAATAATGCTATCATAATACATTTCCATAGGACTAGATCACACTGTCAAATTTCGTGTCCATACTTTTCCCTAGGACACATATAACCCCTACACTCTGAAAATAGTTTAGTATGCCTTAAAACGTAATAAATAATGCTATTATAATAAAATTTAATACTTCAGAGGTTTATAGGACTAGAAATCATACTAATAAGCTTCGTGGTGATCGGTCCATAATTTACCGTAGGCCCCATATCAAATTTAATTAAATACTCCTAAAACCGTAGCTGATATATTTATTGCGGTAATATATTATTTGCTCCAACTTAGCTTCATATGGCTAGAAAAATGTCATGCAATTTTGTGATATACGGTCCATAATTTATCTAGACCCCATATTATTCAGCCTTCTAAAATTCACTGTAAGCGCTAAAACTAATTTTACTACTGAATTTTTTTTTAATACCACAAATCCCTGTACAGAATTTTGGAATGATTGGTCCATAATTTACTATGGGTACAATATTAACTCCCGTCTTCATGATAATTTTAGTTCGGCTTAAACTGTTACGATTCATGATATTTAACTCAAGCCAGTGCAAGTTTCTAAAAGGAAAATTATAAACTTTCTGCACAGAAAAAATTCTAAATTGTTTCTAATTACCTAATTCATAGAATCAAGCAAACAATTTGTTGATTTTGCACCTATTACCAAAATGTTTATATTGATTACTAAAAAATGTAAAAATTTTAAATTCTACATTTTTTTTTAAATAAATGATAGTTTTAATTTAAATTAAGAAAATGATCAAAAAACTTCGCCATTTCAAACAATGTGTTAAATGATTTAATTAAATATAGCTCAGGTTTTGACAATTACCAACAAAAATTCTACAAGATTAAATTATTTTATTTTAAGCGAAAAAATTAATTTCAAAACAACTTAAATGTCAATTAAATCAAAAATATATTTTATAATCTTAATATCTTTTAATAATTTTAACATCTTTCAAACAATTTTTTTAATTGATAAAAAGCTACTAAAATGTTTTCTGTGTCATTGTCGGTCAATAATTAAATTTTTTAATTAAATTTGTTAATTAAATTTTTTAATATAATTTTTTTATAATTAGTGTTGTGGTTATTTTATTGAATTGTTAATGGTTTTTAATCCAAATTTCGATATTTTAATTAGGCTTAAGTTCATTAAATTTGATTTGCACTAAATTATTTTTATGAAGAAAGGAATTTTACAACGTGAAATGAATTAAAATTTGTTGATAATTTTTCATTCTTGACTGAGCTGAGAATAGAACCCAGATTTTCACGGACAGGTTGCCCTGACTAGTTTCGATTGTAACCACACAATCTCTTCGGGGGCGTTTGCCGTTTAACACTCACCGCTATTGAAGACGGATGACGTCAATAGTCAAACATCAATCTTTAAACCAAATGGTAGTTTACCTTTGTAGATCGAAATTTGCTTTGATTTTAATTGATTTACATGTTCTTCCTTACTTCTGTTTTTTCGTACATTTTGTCAAAAATTCTTCTTGAAATCCAAAGTACATTTTTTTTATTTTATTCTTATTTTTTGTTTATTAAGTTTTTAGTTTTAAAAAAGAAGTAATTTAATGGTTTGTATGCATAAAAAACGATTTTAAATAATACTAGCTGACCCGAAACTAAACTAAATTTATGGCCTTTAAATAAAAATCCATGAAATACCTATCATAAAGTTTTTCTTACGAAAAAAGTGGGCGTAAAATTGGGCGGGGCAAAATTTTCTTTCCGTAAAAACCTAAGTTGGACCATGGCGATCATTTTAAAGAAAAAATCGTCCAAATTGGTCAAGCCGTTCTCCAGTTATGCGCTTAATAGAAAAAGTGGGCGTAAATGTAGGCGTGGTAAATTTTTCTTTCGATGAAAACCTAAAGTTGATTAATACGAATTTTGAAAGAAAAATAAGTCAACTCGATGGAGCCGTTTTCTGATTTTAGGTAAACCGAAAAAAGTGGGCGTAAAAGTGGGCGGGGCAAAATTTTCTTTCCGTAAAAACCTAAGTTGGACCATGGCGATAATTTCAAAGAAAACATCGTTCAAATCAGTCAAGCCGTTCTCAAGTTATGGATTTTGCCACGCCCCTCCGCCCCCAGGCCATTAATTTAAATAATAACTATCCTATCATCTAAGTTGGACCAAATTACATATATATGCCAATTTTCATGAATATAATTGACTCGTTTTTGAGTTTATTCGAAACATACACAGTGACACGGATTTTTTATATACATATTAAGATGTATTTACTAGACATATAACTTTTAAAAATTTTTTGCATATAGGAAAAATGCAATGAAAACTCTTTATATTTTTTTTTCCAAATCGCAAAAAAGTTTCCGCACTAAAAGCAATAACTTTTTTGTAAGATCATATACATATATAGCCATTTGCTTTATCATTATATTAAGAAATTTGAATAAATATTGTTTCTATAATTTTTTTTTAAAAGTAATATAAGTGTGACATGCAATACTTGTATGAACTGGTCAGTTTTTAAAAATCTTTTAAAAAATAAATATTTTCCCTATAAATAATTTCGAGCAAGACCAGAACTCAGTAATGCTCGTTGGAATTCTAAAGCTATTCTGGCCCTTTTGCCATTTATACTTATTCCGGAATATCGATTGCAATTAATTTATATTTGTAAATTTGTATGTATTGCTTGGAGCGAAGTCTGGTTCTCTGATTTAACTTTCAACAAAAATAATTTCGCCACACCACAAAAATCATTGCAATTAAATTAATTAGACATTTTGTTATTGTGTTAACCATCACATACTTTAAACTTATTTTATAAAATAATTGAAAACATTTGTGTTTCAAAATTAAAATATATAAAAAAAAACTGTTTTTTTTTTGGAAATAACGTTTGGTACGGAACATTTTTGAACCCAAATCATCTAAAATTGTCATATTCATTACTTGAACAATATTTTCCACCAAGTGGTGGTAGGCCATATTTTCGTAAAATTAAGTTATATGCGTAATATATACATAAACACCAACGGTCTTATTGGCATTGGGTCTGGCGAGGAGTTTTTTTGATTTTGATCCAGTTTTTTCATATAATTATTAAATATATTAGAACGAAACTTTATGTATTAATCAATCAAAGTATTTTTACAAGAAAACAAAAAAGGGGTACATTTAAACACAGTGGGCGTGGCAATTGGCCTAATGAAAGTTTTGTTCATATTGTTTCCACCTGGGCCTAGCCAGGCGCTGGCCTGTTAAATATGTACTTAGTAAATAAAATCAAAACAAAACGTAGAAAATTGCATTTGCAACACATAAGAATTCTTTTTTAACTTTTATTTCGAAGAATTATTCTATTTGACAAAAAAATTTTCTTGCTTTATCCATAAAACTCCATCGTTAGGGTGAATTTTTGCGATAGCCACAAAAAACTCCATACAAATGCAAGTGGTCCCAGCCATCTAATTTGTGTGATACACATAAAACCCTGGCCATCAAGCAGGTATGATCCCCTAACATCTCTCCTGAACCATTCTATACGACTCACTCGTAATGGAAGTTTTGCAGAGAGCCATTGGAATGCCGATCAGGCCGTCGACGAACATGTCGTCCAAGGGACAGCCTTGTTTGGCCAGACCGGCTGCAGTTTTGTCGCCCGAGCATCCACTGTGCCCTGGTAACCATACCAGCTTTAACCTGGAATGCTCCGCGATCTCATTTAGAGACCTCCGGCATTCCACTGTTAAAATATATGTTGTCAAGACACCAGCCAGAGGTTTGTGTGGCACACAAATTAGATGTCTATATTAGAGTTAAACGTTTTCTTTTCATAATAATTTTGCTCGAACTTTAAACCTGTGCTCTTTAAAATAAAGGCAGCAAGAAAATATAGTTTATTCTTTTAGTCAAACTAGGGCGAAAACTTAGTCTTTTGGTACTTTTTATAAACTCGCCTTTTTTAAATAATTTTGGATAAACGAAAAACCTTTGTCCTTTAATCTTGTCTTATTCTCATAAGTTTTATTTAAAACGAATGTATTTTAAAGAAGATTAACGACCTAAGTAATAGCTCGTTATTGATGTATATGTATGCACAATAACAAATAACAAATTGGGGACTAACATTTGAGGTGGGGAATTTTTGAAAACTCTAAACTTAGTTTTGGGGATTCAAAGCAAAAACGTTGGAAAGAGTTCATATAAAAGCAATTTTTTCCTAGTATTTCCATTGTTCAAATATGAAATCTAACTTAATATTATTTTACTTAATTAATCTATAGGAATAACCAGATAAATTGGTCTTAAGTCAAATTTTACCTTCCAAGTATTTCCGAAACAATCTCTTATTCAAAATTCTTCAAAATAAAAGTAGCTATTAATTCACTCTATACCTTTTTCCAAAAAAAACTTCTTGTAAATCATAAATTCACAATATCACACAGTGAGCACCTGCAGCGTTGGTTGGGCAATCACTAGGTGGCAAACAATAGGTTTATAAACCGTCCTTGTAGGTGAAAGTAACCATCACATACAGGTAATGGAGCTGTTTAGCATCTGTTGCGGTTGTAAAGCAAGCAGCATATGTTAAATAGCAAAAGCACCTACAATATATTCGCTCGTTGGCGAAATTCCTCACATTTGGCAGAAACGCCTGTGAAGCTGAATTTGTAAGCTCTTACTTCCTTCGACTTAGGGCCAAAACCACAAACATATTGTTATCCTCAATAGGCCCTCACCAACAGTTAATCTGATACTGTTCTTGTCTATAGGAATAACCAGATAAATTTTCGTTTAGTCAAATTTTACATTCCAAGTATTTCCGAAACAATATCTTATTCAAAATTTATCAAAATAAAAGCAGCTATTAATTAACTTTATACCTTTTTCCAAAAAAAAAACTTCTTGTATATCATAAATTCTTTAATAAGTTAACAACTTTTTAATCTTCTTTGCACTAAAAGATTTTTAAACAGGAAAATTTTTAAATTTGTATGTTTCGCAACATAAATCTGAATATATTTATTGCATTTCATTACTTATTCCTAATGTCTGCATACTTTGAAATCATATACCATTTAAAAATAAGACAAAACTACAGAAACAACAAAACAATAGCAAAAACAAAATCTGAAGCTTATAGAACATTAACCTCAAACATTGAACTTTAGAGACAACCCATATTTTTCCAGCAAATGTTTACTAAATAACCGTAGGCTTTTCCTGCATTCCTGAACCCACACTCCTTCACCGCACATTAGATTTCCATGCTCAACTATACCTAAAACTCGTTTAAACTAAATATAAAAAGCATAGAAAATAACACCAACAATAGCAATAGAAAATTGTAAAAAAAACAACTGAACAGCATAGAGGGAGAAGAATACAAAAAAGAAAACTATTGAAAACTACTTGTATGTATCTATTCTTAATGGTGAAAGCGGGCAGGCAGGCATGCAGCCACGCTGGCAAGCAAGTCCAAGTTTAAGTTTGTCTTTCATGCTGTACACAAAAAACAATAACAACATCAAAAACAATGCAAAAAAAAAACAAAGTAAATCGTTATGCTGAAAATGCATTTTCAACTTATTTTAAAACAATGTTACTGCAACAACACCGACAAACACACACACACACTTTCTAACTCATACATACTAACACAAAAGCCTCTGTGATGCCAATACAAAAGCCCTCCATCACACTGCAATTCGTTCTTCTATTGTTGTAGTTGGTTAAGTGTTGGTGGGGTGGATAAGTGTATGTGTAGATGTGGAATTGAATGTGAGTTTTTTCACTGTTTACTGTGTATAAAGTTATTACTATAATTGAGAGTATAAACATTTGAGTATGGTGGAGAGTTTTTATATATTTTTTAAAATTTTATATTCTTTCGTCTTGTTTTTGGAACTAAATACAAAAATAACTGTTGACTTTGGAAATTTGTTGATTAAAAGAGTTTAGGAATTTCTTTACCGGTAGAGTATGACAGGGTGAACTATTCAGTGCGCATGTTCACCATTTTAGCCGGTGTTTTAAGCAACAAATGAATGAATTTATAGCAAGTTTATAAATGATGCTATAAAATTGGTCGACATTTTTAGACGAGATAGGCGATGCTAAATTGCACATTAAAAAGTGTTAGAGTTGTGCTCTTTTGAAAAATGTACTAATAACGTTGTCAAGAATGGACTCTGGTTTCCGTAAAATCCCTAATCCAGTAAATT
The DNA here is from genome assembly GCA_943735925.1 of Pollenia amentaria. Taxonomy (NCBI): domain Eukaryota; kingdom Metazoa; phylum Arthropoda; class Insecta; order Diptera; family Polleniidae; genus Pollenia; species Pollenia amentaria. Next base: position 174,444,486 of record OX031007.1, on the reverse strand, counting down.
TTATTAATTTTAGGAAATACTTGGTCACTATTGTCTTCCAAAAACTATAAATATTTTCTTTGTGTAAGTAGGCCTATAACTAGATTTCAGTGTTTGTTAAACGTCTTAAATGTATTCTAAAAGTCTCTATATACATTAAAGGTTTTTCTATTTGTATGGCCAAATTTTAAAGTGTTTTGATTCTAGTTGGCCGGGCAGATTTGTGTTTCTTTATATTAAAAAAGTAAAGAATTAGAGTTTAAAGCGAATCCGACAAGGTTTGGTGGACCTGGAAACGGGTATTCATTTTAATCTGTTTATTCCACTAAACGTTATCGGATTGGCTCAAAATTTTGATTTTTTTACTTATTTTATATAAAGTAACAAACATCTACCCGGCGAACTGGAATCAAAACACTTTAAATTTGACCATATAAATAAGAACACCTTTAATATACATGGTTGTAAATGGTATAGGGTATCTCACTTATTGCCGCTGAATTTTCACTTTTATTTTTTTTTTAAATTTTAAGGTTTTTTTAACTGAGCTTTTACTTTTAGTATTACAAATAATATTGATATGTGATATCACTTATTTGTACATGTACATGAGTTTCATAAAAATAAAAAGTGAAATTGTATCGTCTTCTAAAGTAGAATATTTGTAATAAGTATTTCTACACTCAGAAAAATGCTGCAAATAAAATAAAGAATTAATTCAATAATTTTCAATATAATAGAAAATTTATATTGAAATTCATTAAATCAATAATTTTCAGCAATATTAACGATTAACCTGTGATATATGCGTTTATGACCTAACCCCAAGGAGCTTCAAAAACTGAGTGAACAAAATTTTTTTACCGATGCTCATGTGTGAGCGGCATATTATATAACGTACACATGTTGTAATTAATCGAATGATCCGGCAGAACTATACACAAGTCCCTTGCATAAAAACTGAAACTATCTAAAGTCGCTTATGTTGATTACCAACATCACCTATTCGCATCTGCCAGCAGGGCAAACTTTTCCACAGCGACTGGCAAATCAACTCTTAAGACCGATGTTTTAAGTTTTTTCTTCCACAGCCACCAAGTGATTGCCGAAGGAGCCTCACAAAAAACAAATGCAGGTTCTTAGCCCCAGGGGCTACTGATTCACATCGTACCAGCTCGGAGTGATCTGTGTTTTAGGGATCTGTGAATTTATCCTCTGTTGAGTAACTGGCATTGACTGTACTTATATCTGATGAGAATGTAACACTAAAAGGTAACCGCAAGCCCTGAATATGTTTTCCTACATACCCAGTCACAGAGTGAGCACCTGCCGCGTTGGCCTTATCTCGTGGTTGGGTAATCCCTAGGTGAAAAACAAAAGGTTTATCAACCGCCCTTGTGAGTGAGAGGTACCAACACATACAGGTAATGGAGCTGTCTAGCATCTTCTGCGGTTTTAAAACCAGCAGCGTCTGTTAAGTAGCAACAGCAGCTAGAGATATTCGACCGTAGGCGTAATTCCCCACAAGTGGTAGAAACGCCCGTGAAGCTGAATTTGTAAGATCTTACTTCCTTCGGCTTTGGGCCAAAACCACAAACACAGCTTTATCCTCAATAGGCCCTTACCACAGTCAGTCTGGTTCCGTACTTTCTGGGGCTACTGACTTCCGGAGTAAGCCGCAATATCAGGATATCTATCATTTCTTAGCTCTTCCAGATGCACCTGATGTTTCCGGTGGATGTAACACCAAAACGTGAAATATCCTTGGGAGACATTAGTAATGCATTTTTTCAAAATTATGCAGCGTACAATTTTTTCCTCTCTAAAACTTGAGGCAAATCGCTAAGTGCTGCTGGCTTGAACTTAAAAACACCGGTTTCCGCATGGCCCTTGTATGGGTTGAAATGTCGAAAATATAATTTCTGTTTTTATACCTACCGAAAAAATTATAAATATTTTCTATCCGCTAGTAATAACATAAAAAAAAGTTGTAAATAAATAGAATTTCTTTTTTCCAACATATAAACAAAATGTGTGAACGACCCTTAAAAACTTATTAAAATCACAACGAATTTTTACAATTACGAAAGATTGTCAAGGAATGAAAAGTCGTCGGCTGATAATTTAATTGTCGTATGTGGATTTCGATAGTTTCGAGTAAATTGAGCTTGAAGTTTGAACTCTTATAAAATCCACATACGACATTTAAATAATAAATTAATTTTTTGGTCGTTTTATATGGAAATTTGTCGTATGTGGCAGTTACATACGACATTTAATTTAAAAATTGCTTCAGCAAATACCACATACGACAAACTCAAGGAATCGATCTTAACTCAAAACCGCAAAAAATCCACATACGACATTTAAATTATCAACCGACGAAGTGTTTTAATTGGGGAAATATTTACTAAGAATTCTCAACATTTACGAGTAAATAATTTTTTTTTTTTGCATTTAATGCTCCCGAGTGGTGATACCTACATAAAGAAATAAATAAAAGGAGACAAATTTTCGAGCAGAGCAAAAGATAGCGCGACTTATCGCAAACTTTCTATTCGTTTGTAACGACAGTTTTCAAAATCATTAAAAACAAACCATCAGAGTTTAATGAATTTTAAGACAGAATAAGCCTAACGAAAGAAAACCACTGGCTAAAAATCCAAAAACTTAGCAACTAACTTTTCTGGTAGAGACATGATTTTCGAATTTTTATTGGAAGGAATCTTTATACAAATTTTTGCATAATAACATTTTTTGGACAACATTAACATTTATATGCATTAAAATTTTATATGTAAATTCAGTAAAGTGTAAAGGCATTTGAATTTAAAAATGTTTAAGTTTTTACAAATCATATGATTTTTATTTTCCTGCGAAAATTTTTTGCAAAGGCATTTAAACTCTCTCCGAATAATTTTGCAAATATCTTAACATACACAATTTAATCCGAAAACAATTTTATAAAGCTCTTTACTAAAAAATTACACTCACTTAACGACATTTCTCTCGCTCGCCGTCTTTTATTCGCTCTTGTTGCTTCATTCAACTCCCTTTTATATTCACCACTTTTTGTATCCAATAAAACTCCAAAAACGAATAAGCACAAGGGAAAAAATAACTTTAGACTTCCTGTAAGTTGGACAGTTTCCTGGCAGGATACTAATATTCAGTTGAGCTTTGGTTATAGACGATAACGGTACAACGAGCGGATAAGTGAATAAATTTTTTTTTCAAACGTGTGTGTGTTTTTGGTTGCTCTAAGGGGTTGTAAGAAAATCAGGCAAAAATAAAATACATAAATGATGACAAAATAAAGTAAAAGAAATTAAAAAAAAAAAACAGTGAAAAATTGAAGTTTAAGCTTAAAAAAAAAATAAAGGAGAAGAATATAAATAAAGTAACAGATTTACATACAACGAAATAAACGAACGACGCGTTAAACGAACGAACGAACGTTTTGGAATTCCCGGTACCTTAAATAAGAAGTGAAAGATAAAGTTTATGTATGGAGTACTTTGTTTAAGGAAAAAAAAACACGAGAAGTGAAAAAGAAATTTAAGTTACTTGGATCGAATGTATGAAATAGATAACTGAAGTGTGGAGAAAACAAGTAGCAATTTTGGTGCGATATAAAAAAGGATGTTGAAATAAAAATTTTTTAAAAAAATTATATATTAAAACGATCATTATTATCTAATCATACATTAACTAATCAAAATATATACAAAATGATTATTATAATGGCAAGACAAGAAAAAAATCTACATAATTGTTTCAGCATGTGGTTTTATAGAATAACAAGTCTTTAAAATAAAAAGCATATCTTAAGATGTTTGAAAATACTTTGCTGATTATAAATTAAAGTATACTTTTACTGCATAAGACATTTTTACCAACTAAACCCAATTTTAAGGGGCTTTTTTTAAATATGTGGTTTAAGTTTTTTTTAAAGGAAATCTTTAACAAAAGCCTTCTTTTGGTTGTTAAGTCGTTAAATTTTTATTGTTTATTGTGCAACACTTAATTCAAAAGGCGGTTAAATCTTAACAAAAACGTAAAAAGAAACAGAATGAGTGCTTAGTAAAATCTAAGGAAATGTTGATAAGTTCATGATCATAAAATTTAAAAACAAATAAAATACCATTTGGTGTTAAAAAATGATTATATAGTCATTAAAAATCTACCTTTAAGAAAATTACAGTAAAACATAAAGATACTATTTCCGGAAAATAAAAATACTAAAATAAAAACCAAAAAAAAAAAAAAATATGAGCAAATCTGAACACAATCTCTTAAAAATTACAACCTTAAGAACCACAATAAAAACAAGAAACATTTAAACAGAATAAAAATAAAATAACTGCTAAAAACCATGGGAAAGCAATAAAAACGTTATAAAATACAATGTAGAATTGTATATAAAATGAAAAATAAAAAAATTTTCTTACCAACTTAAAACTAAACCAAAAAACTAAATACACAGTTAGAGGTTTTACAACGGAAGCGGAACTGTAGTTCAAAAGCAACGAAACATTTGTAAATGTTTTCACTACAAATATTTTCTTAAAGTGATTTTCGTTGTTGTTGTTAATCCTTAAAGGTAAAAGTTATAATCTTCATATAAAATAACTTTAGAAGATTATAACAACAATAACATCTTGTATCTATATAAAGTAAAAGCAACAAAAACCATCCACAAACATGGATATACGATTTGTATTCATCATATTTTTATTAAAATGGAATTACACACAAGGTATGTTCTTGATAACGTCGTATGTAAAATGTGTTTATATATTTTTGGCTTAAAAAGCAACAAGAAAAAGTCCCAAGATTACGAGGAAGAAAATAAAATCCAATTATTTATTTTATTTATTTACTTTTTTTTGGTAATACAATATTTTAGACAATTTGCAATGTAATACAAGTTGCCCGCAGAAAAATAATTTTTGGCAAAAAACAAAAGAAAATTTAATAAATAAATTGAAAACGCTTGAAGGTAAAAAACAGAAAACCAATTTTTGTTTTAAAATTACTGTAATTTTGTTAAGAATATATCAAATGTTTTGAAAAAGTTATTAGAAAAAGTGTGTTGTGAGGATGTTTGTAAATATAGCAGTTAACAATTTGCAACTCAACACTGATAATATAATATTGAATATCAATGGGAAAATCGTATATGACTCCAGTGTATACATAATAAGCTAAATGTGGCGAGTTTTTATCGTCAAAGAATTACTTTTTCTTTAAATTTCAACGATAACAAGTTTAATATAATACCGATATCAAAAGAATTATTCTGAGTGTTTTTACATAGAAATAAGGGGTGTTTTTTATAAAGGTATACAATTTTAAAATTCACTTAATTCGAAAGATAATCTTCTAAAATTATAATTTAAATATGACTTCTGACATATGACAACCACGTCTGGCTTAGACTACATCCAAACCTGAAGTTAAATTTTCGATGACTTCTTCCAACATTTGTCGGCAATATCGGCAATAACTCGACGAAAGTTGTCCGCCAATTGGTCTTTCGTTTCGGGCTTATCAGCGTAGACTAGCGACTTCCCATATCCCCACAGAAAAAAGTCTAGCGGCGTTAAATCGCACGATTTAAAATGTTTGTAAGATTTAGCTCACTACAGTTTGCTAAGACAAAGAATACAATTTCGCGAAGATAGGTATATTACTTACCATAGGCCTATAAGTCCCATTCTCAAAAATCAGCTTAATTAGCATAAACTGCAGCAAATTGAAATATATTGGGTGTGTGTGAAACGGTAGCAAAGCTCTATGGTGAAATAAAATTTGCGTGTGGTAGAAAAATTTCATGTTTGTGCTGTTTGAAATTATAACATTTTTGACAACGTAAAATTTTGACATAAAGAAAAGAAAAATTGTTTGCTGACATTTCTTAACAGAAGTCTAAGTTGGCAAATTTTTTGGCGGCGGCGGTTCAGCAAAAAGAAGCCGGTAGTGGATCACCTGACAAAAGACTTAGTTATTCAAAATGAAAAAATTATCTATTACAATTTGTTATTATTTTAAATATATTTGTTATTAATATAAATATATTTTAACCCGACTTCAAAAAAGAATGAGGGCTTCAATTCGTTTATATTTTGCTTTTTGTAATGTTTGTTACCGCATAATTCCGTCATTTATGAACCGATTTTTTGCATTTTAATAGGGCGTGTCAACAGATTGTACTTACAAAAAATTTTGGAAATCAGACGGACATTTGTCTGTCCGGAAATTTTATTTTTGAGCTACTCCTTAATTTGTAAACCAATTTTCAGAATTCGCTCCTGCTTTTAATATGATTTTTTTAATTTTTGACGTTTTTCTGCGATTTTTTATTCTCTACTGGTTGGAGAATGCTATGATATTTTAAACTTTTAGGAAATGTCTCAATTTTATAAAAAAAATTTTAAACCTTCTCGAATTGCGCGTTTTAGGTAACCCAAGTCCTAATAAGCTGATTATGCGATAAATGATCTAACAAACATTATTTATTCAGTTTATTTATTAAGATTACCTCTCAATCGAATATATTTCCATTTTATTATGCTTGGTTTCCTACAAATACTCTTTGATAAGATTTTGCCTTGGCAATATAACAAAATGCTTATAATGTAAATGTTCTGTACTATTAATGAATTTTAAATTTATTAAAAAAGAGTAATTTACTTTTATTGACACTGATGTCAACATGCACAAATTATAATAACAAAAACGTTATTATTAAAAAATTTAATATGTAACTATTTTAGATCTTATAATAGCCTGTATAAATATGCAACACTGCTAAAAAGAAAAGTTTGACTAAAAAAAAAGAGTGTAAATATGCCTTTCGAACCGGTGGCGACTTCAACTCAAAATATAAATTCGGCGGCGGCTTAGGGCAACTTTGAGCTGCACGACCTGGGGGTATATCCATGATAGTTGTGTGCTTGTCAAAAATGTCAACGCTAATGTCAAAATTTATACTAGCCCCCTGGGATAGTGAAATTTTATTCACCTCAACAGTGTCAACATTTTACTTTCATGAGTACTTTGCTACTGTTTCACACGCGCCAATTGTTGTAAAAATAAGTTGGATAAAACAACAAAAGACATGAGTTCCACGTAGATTACTAAAGTCTTAAAAAAAAATTTACCGTAATTATTTCTCGGGAAAGCGGGAATTGACAACAAATCCCGTGAACAAGCTCTAATCTAAACGTAAAATATGCAACAATTCTTTAAAACAGGTTAGCATTTCAAAATGCTGACAAATAAATTTGGCATAGTGTAATTGAATAGGTCAAAAAATACTAAGAAAAAAAAACGTTTTTAATTTTTCGCTGGCATTAAAAAAGTTCACGCACCAACAGCGATAAAGCGAACAAATGCAATGAGATGGCGTTGCAATTTATTTTAATAAAGTACATACACAGAAAAAATTAAAAATTGCTTTTAATCAACACATTCATACCAAATTCATTAAGCAAACAATTTGTTGATTTGGCACCTATTACCAAAATTATTATTTTGATTTGTAAAAATTGAAAATTGTGAATATTTTTTTTCAATAAATGATATTTTTAATATTAATTAAAAAATTTGAAAATATTGAAAATTCCCAACAACAGTTCTACAAGTTTAAATTATTTTATTTTAAACGAAAAAATCATATAAAATTTTTTGTTATTTAATTAATATTTTAATTCAAAGCAACTAAGATGTTTATTAAATCAAAATTATATTTTTTAATTTTCTTTCAAGTAAATTCCATGTCAAATCGACCAAGAGTGGGAACCGACCGCTTTCGATTTGAATGAAATTGGGTGTGAAGGTTCCTTTCATCCTACAAGGAACATATATTAACGAAAAATAAATGTTTAGCATTTTTTTTTTTCAAATTTTACGCCATATTCAAAATGTCATAATTCCGCCTCATAAGTCGAATATGTTGAATTCACAGAAAAAAGTGTTTTAGCAATTAAAAAATATTTAAATTTAATTAATGTGATAATTGAATCAATTATTTTTTTAGTTGAAAGAAAATTAACAATATAATTTTGATTTAATTAACATTTTAGTTGTTTTGAAATAAATTTTCAATTAAAATTTTAATTAAATAACAAAAAATCTTAATTGACTTTTTTCGTTTAAAATAAAATAACTTAAACTTATAGAATTGTTGTTGGGAATCGTCAATATTTAATTAAATAAATTAACACATTGTTTGAAATGGCATAGTTTTTTGATCATTTTTTTAATTAAAATTGAAAATATAATTTATTGAAAAAAAAAATATTCAAAATTTTACAATTTTTAGTTTTCAATATAATCATTTTGGTAATAGGTGCAAAATTAACAAATTGTTTGCTTGATATTATGAATTTGGTATAAATTTGGTGATTGGAGAAATTTAATAATTTTTTCTGTGTTTATTTTTTCAATATCTCAAAAACTTCTGCGCATACGAAGATGGTGAATACTTCGCGCTATAGACAATATATTAGAAAAATTAGTTTCTTGGAGTCGTAACGAGACAAAAAATGTACTTTTTCTTTGAAAGTGCCATCATTGAGCTCCGACAAAAAATGCAACAAATAAACATAAAAAACTTTATCAATGTCGTAACTTTTCTTAACACCTAAAGTTAAACAAATCAGATTTAATAAACACTTATTGCTCAAAATTACAATATTAAAATTTTATTACAATTTTATGTTAAAAAAGAAAAAAAACACCTTCAGGATTTTTAAAGAACGGTTTGAGGAATTATATATAAAAAAAATCAGGCAAAAAAAATTTGGTTTTTGACTTAGTCCATTTTTAAACTTTAATATTTTGTAGATATTAAATTAAATAAATATTCTCTTTAAAATGACATACAAATCATCTTCGTATGTACAGTTGTTTTTGAGATGTTGAAAAAATAAACCCAACACATTCGGCTAATTTGGCGAAATTATGACATTTTGAATATGCCGTAACTTTTGTAAGAAAATTTTTTTTAATTTTTTTTTTGTAAATACATATATTTTGCTTATATGATAAAGGAACCTTCACACCAAATATCATTCAAATCGAAAGGGGCCGGGTCCCACTCTTGGTCGATTTGACATGAAATTATCGATTAATTAAATTAATTTCGAATTGTGAAAGTTGCATGGAAAACAATAACAAAACCGCATAACTGTAAAAAATTTTGCTGTTGCAAAAATTTTTTTTTAATTTAGAAAATGAATTTAGAGCGTGAAATTTTTTATTTTGCAAAAGAACCCAAGATAATGTTTTTCGTTAATAAAACCTCGTGGTACTATGCGAAAAAATTGGGTATCGCTCTAATTTTTTAAAGTTTTTTATATTCACCACTAGTGCAGAATGAGATTATACTAAGTTTTGCTATTTCATGTGAAACTTTTTTTTATTATACATTTTAGACTTCATTAAGTATATATATTCTGGCTCCTTGAGCCATTTAAAGTGGATTTAGACATGTCCGTCTGTCTGCGCGTCTTTTAAAAACACGCTCTCTTTCGAAAAACTCAAAGAAATAGAACAAACTTGGTGTCAAATTGTTTGTAGTTATCCTAAGCAGTTTGCGACTGAAATCCAGTGAAATCGGAAGTAGGTTACAAAAATTAACATAAAATGTGGTTTAATGAACGAAACGATATACGATATTGCACATATTCATTTTATACGACTAGAAATCATATTATCAAATTGAAGGTCGGTCCATAATTTACCCTAGGCCCCATATAAACCCTACTCTCGGGTAACAGTTTAGTATGCCAAAAATAATAAAAAATAAATAATGCTATCATAATAAAATTTAATACTTCTCAGTTTTAAAGGACAAGAACTCACACTAATCAATTTCGTGATGATCGGCTTATTTTTTACCATAGTCCTTTATATTGGGCCCACTCTGGGAAATTAATTGAATACGCCTAAAACCGTAGCAGATATAGATATTGCGAAATTTGTTCCGTCTTTGCTCCATATGGCCAGAAAAAATTTCATGCATTTTTGTGATGTACGGTCCATAGTTTACCTTAATCTCATATTTGGCATTCAATGTAAACGCAAAAACTAATTTCATTGCAGTATCGCAATTTGTTCTAATTTATGTTTTTTAATACCAGAAATCATTCCACAAAATTTTTAGATGATTGGTCCATAATTTACCATCGGCCCACTGTAAATTGCCCTCCTGATTATCATATTAGTTCGGCTAGAACTGTTACGAATCATGATATTTAGCAGAAGCTAGTTTAAATTTATAAAAAAAAAGCATAAACTTTGTAAGATCGAGATCGAGAGATCGAAGTTTTTATTCGAAAACGAGCGACAGGCGTTAATAAATAACAAAAAAAGTTTTACATCTTTATTAAAGTCTGAGAAAAATACCCTTAAGTTAGTTCCAATTACCTTAAAACTGTAATTAGTTTATAGTTTTCCCCCCCTTTATTTTTAACGTAATTGCAATGCAACTCGCGAATCACAAACAAATCAACAAAGTTATTAAAACTAGTAAATACAACTTTGGTTAACCTTATAAACAATGAATGTTAAACGTTAAAAAGTATAAAAAAAAGTGGAAAAAGAAAACAACATGAGGAGAACACATGGAATGGAATTGGGTTAGTAACCGACTAGAATCGATTTTTGGTTGTTGTTTTCATTGTTTATTTACGAAACATACACAAAAATAAAGAAATAACAACCAAAACTAAGTTATATTAAATTTATAGAACTACAGGTAAAAATGGCAAATAAAATAAAGCAGAGTAGGGAATGTATATAAATACACACAAGTACACATAGATACATACATAAACAAGCATGCGATATCTATAAATGCTACAATAGCTCGATGAATAAAAAAAATAGAAGACTACTTTAAGGAAGCAACGAAAAAGCAAAGCACAAACATTTTAGCTAATCAATAGATACACACAGTAGAAGCCCTCGTAAAGACATGGTTCTATGTATATGTGTTCGTATTTTCGTATGCCCAGAAAGCAAACAACTAGATAAGCAAACATGTTCAATTCCAGTTTATGAACATATTTTTATGTTGCCTACTTTAAGGTAAATAAACGTTGGCAAAAGCTAACAATTTTCTTATTACATATATATATATGCATATACATACATTTATACAAGGTCTATTAAAAATATTTTCATATTCTGGCAAAAATCGTCTAAAAGTTGCTTTTTGGGAAAGCGGGAGAAAGTAGATTGAAAGTTAGACTAGAAAAAAACAGCAGCAAGTTTTATGTATGAACATGGAATACATGATTTGTTTACAGAACTAGACCACAAAAATACTTTAACATTTGTGAAAATAATAAAAAAAACTAAGTTATAAATGGCTACATTTAATTTCGGCAAAAAGTTAAAGAAATATAAAAACAGATTACAAAACATGACTGGGAGTTCAACGCTTAAAGTTTTGGGAACACTATCGAAATATGTTTCTGTTGTGGGCTTTATGGCGGCAAATGTTGGCAAAATGTTGATTAACTTTGAAATTTTATAAAAACCGGAAAAGTATGTAAATTAATTTGTGGTTGTCGAACGCAGAGGTGTAGTTTACATTTTAAGGGAAAAATTTAAGTGTAAATTTTTATTCTTGGCTAAATTTTTTAAACTTTAGTCAGTTTTGAGTTAATAAAGAAGTTTTCTTTAAAAATATATTCCTTGTCACGCTAAGTTTAGTTTAAAGTTTAGTTTTAGAGCAAAATATTTGGGTAAATTATAAATGGCAATATATTTCTAAAAGTACGAAAACATATTCAAAGTAAATAAAGTATAATAATTCCTTTTTTTATTAGAATATAAATTAAGGACCTCAATACTCTTAACCCTCTGCGACTGTCGTGACCTTGTAATAACAATTCCAATGACAAGGTAGTACTCCACAGCATTTGGATGTCTTATATTTTCCAAGTTCTGTTTTGTAAACCTTGAGAAATTATTTTTTATTTTAGATTAATGCAATAGCATGTTATTTAATGGCATGGCAAAAATGGCCCTAAAAAACTTACATCTATACGAAAACCCAAAAAATTTAAAATTTCCCATGGGTTTTTTTTTACAAGTTTTACACAAGGCTGAGTTCACATCTAAACTAATCAGTATAGAAAAAAAATCAGAAAATTTAAAAGGTTAATTAAAAAGATACAACTGATATAATCTAGTGCATTGGACCAGACATTCTAGCATGGATATGTCAAATTGTTGGATCCAAAGCTCAGAATCTGCTCTTCACAGCTTTTAAAAGTTCCAGATGATGATCTCTTAGAACAATGAAGTATTTGTTTTGTATTACAGCGACCCATCAAAATAAAAATAATAAGAGATATAAAATATTGAAAAAATTTTACTGACGTGGTGTTTAGGAGACAGTATAAAAATATAACAGAAATATTGATGTGGTTGTTTCTCAGACACCTGCCTTAATATTGACGTGGTTGCCTTGAAGACACTTTTCTGTTCAGCGCGAAGCGTACGCACTATTTGATCGCGTTCGTCATGCTAACGTACACATTAAAACATATTAAAGAGGTACTGAATGCGTGAGAGCCGATGTTTGAAAAACAACGGAGAAAATAGCATTTTTCTTTCATTTATGTCTGTTAGACAACCGCGTCAGGCGCAGAGGGTTAACATGGCCTCTTAATACCTTAAAAAAATTAAAATATAAGCTTTTTGTTAGGATAGTGAAACTAATTGAAGTATATCATTAAGGTACAAATTATACTTCAAATTAACAATTGGAAATAGTAACTTAGACCTTGAGCCCGTTGTAATGAAACCGACCAGAGTCTCTGCAACCATCCACTGATAGACTAGCTAACTACCAATTAGTGTACCGGTGTACGTTATAATTAAATGCATTACTAACGTATGCAGTTTTATTTAACCTTTATCGTATACTCGAAAAATAAAACGCATGTAGTATTTTTGGCTCAATTTTGCCAAATATATTTTGACAAATAGAATCTGTGAATTATTTATTTTTCATAAGTAACTTTATTATATTCTACATTTCTTATTTTTCGAATTTATTCTATGAGCTTAATTTAAGTTATGTACTTTACAAAGCTTTTTGAAATAGTTCTATTCCTTCAATTTTTAGGAATGACTATACAAAATTATAGTCTGGTAGCGTATAAAGTCATTCCTAAGAATTTAAGGAATAGAACTATTACAAAAAGCTTTATAAAATACATAACTGAAATTTAGCTCATCGAATAAATTTGAAAAATAAAAAAATTTCAAATATATTTTGTTTTGACTTTGCCTGTACTAAAAAAAAATAAAACGCATATGGTATTTTTGGATCAATTTACCATACATTTGGTAATTCTGTGAATTTTAAATAAATAAAAATTAATCAAGCTAATGTTTTTTTTTTTTTTTTTTTTTTGGAAATAACTATTCCTTTTTATTTAATTCCAATATTTCGATCTTCGTTAAAGATCATCATCAGGGATATTTGCTTTAAATTTTAGTAAAAGATCAATAAAATACATAAGTATAGTAATCATCATTATTATAAACATACAAATAAAAACAACATATATAGACAACAACGACACTAATTTTTTTTTTAATTATACGTTCACAATATTCACTCACAAGGAATTTTTATTAATACAAAAACTTAAAAAGATATTGTGTACGTTTCAATATCTAAAGTAACACTATTTTTTTAATAAATTTGTTTTTTACATTCAATGTATATAATGCAAGATTCGGAATGAGTTTTACATATATTTAATACATGGGGTAAATTCGTTTAAATATTTTGTATTGACTTAATAATGTTAGGCATTTTTAATGCGTAACTGTTGTGCTACAAAAAATCCTTGACATTAAATATTTTACATATAAATACTTTTCAATAAAAAAATAATTGTAAAAAATTCTTGACCAGTTGTAAAAATAATGTTTCGGTAATTTTGACCCATGCAAACAGGATAAGAAATAATTTTGTTTCTAGAAACATATTTGTAATATTTTATCTCTATGCCAATAGCAGAATAATTACACGTACAGCAGCATACCCAGGTATTAACATGCATTTGTATGGAGCTTTTTTTGCTATTCAATTTACAAAATTAGAGTAAGATTAAAGTGGAGAAAGACCAGATGGTGAATGGCTTAATCTGAAGGTCCATACCATGCATTCTATGCGCCTTTACTTTTTATGCATCTGTAAAAAAGTAGAATCAGTGCAATTGTATGTGACAAGTTACACAGTAAAGCGCATAGAAAGCATACACGTAGCCACGCATAAAAGTAGGTTTACTTTCTACTTTCGTATGCGACTCATGTGTAGTGAAAATATGCCAGCTGCTTTTAATGGCCATGGATGGCAAATTATATTTTGTTTTCAATGTTTTCGATTAATATGTTTGCATGGTGCATTTCTTTTTATTACTTTTTTGTGTCAAAAAAAGATCTCTAATAAAAGAAAAAGCTTTCGAAATATAGATCGCAATCACTTTCAAGAACAAAATACAGTAAAATTATTTTTTTAACACAATTTTTTCATGAACAAAATTTTCCATTCTAATTATCGATTACTTTTATGTTTTGAATGTCATCTTTGTTGTGTTTAATATTTTTTTAACAAATGCCATGAAGTAGAAACTTAATGATTACTTGAAAAATCACGAAATTTTGTATAATAAAAGCTTACTTTTCTATTAACTATTTTATATAAATTCTCTTAAAATATCAATTACTCTTTGCATTTTTGCCTAAAATATTTTTATTTTATAAAAATATTAACACAACAGCTGATCCAAAAAAAAAAACTGTTTTGACGCAGAAAACGCATTGCATGTAACTTGAATTTAGAAACGTATAAAATGCACAATAAGTATCATACGCATGAACGCATTGTGGACCTCCAGCTTTACTCCAAGGCAGCTAAGTGATTGTTGGGAACAATGTTAGTCATATATAATGGACTGCCAAAAACTCTTCGTTGCTGGAGTGAAACCATTTCATTGGCCCCTATTCATTAAAGCAATGAAAATTTTCATTACTGGTACTACTTTTATTTTCGTTAAATGATCATTGCAGTAATGACATTTTCACTTATACTATGAATCTTCTAAAACGAGAATTTTCTTACATTACTTTGTATTTATCATTAATGATACGACCCACGTTACATTCGGGCTACGGAAAACTTTGATGTGTGATTTGAGGTTCAAGTTCGTTCAGTAAAATATTATAAATTAAAGTTTCCAATAGGAAAATTATTAAGTCGTATGTTTAAACAAAATTTTTATTGTTCATCGAATAATTGTAGAAATTAGAGCACCCTTCACCCTTATTTTATTATTCCTACACGCAGAAAAAAAATATGTTTAAAAATGACTATTTTAAAAGAAAACTTTTAAACATATTATGTTTAATTTAATCCATATTATTGTCACCGACAACCATATTTTTGTTAAATTGGTCCTCCATCAAGAAGCCACAACCATATTATGGTTTTCTTTAAACATGTTTTGGTGAAATATGACAATAATTTGTTTTTAAATTAACAATAGTATGATCCTCTTTTCCAAGAGCAACATGCTATGGTTGAAAACCAACCATACTATTATAAGTATTAAACATGTTTTAGTTATTATTAACCAAAACGTGTTTGGAGGCAACCATAATATGGTTGCGCCTTCTTGATGGAGGACCCATTTAACCATAACATGGTTGTCGATGACAATAATATGTTTAAATTAAACACAATATGTTTAAAATTTTTCTTTTAAAATAGTTTTGTTGGAGGTGACCATTTTGAAACATATTTTTTCTTTGGGTGTACACTAAATCCCGCGAAGCTTTTTGCTTGTCTGCAGGAGTCTCAGTACCGGCTAGCCTACCGGGGGACGAAGGCGTTTTAATTCAATTTTTTTAGAAATAGATTAAATATTATTCAACAAAATAAAATTTAATAAGATAAAAATAAACAATAAACTAAAATCATCCACAAAATTAAATCGTACTTCAAAATAACTTGCAGGAAAGTTTTTCGGGTGAAAAATCACCCATACTGATTATTTAATGCAAATAATAGGGTTTTTTTTTCTTTATTGAAGGTGTTTAAAGTTTATTTTTGGACTAAATAATATTTACTAAGAAAACAATAAACTAAAATCATTCAGAAAATTTAAACGGATGTAGGCAGTACTTACACGTTTTTCTAAATGAGCGAAATTTCAACCGAGGGACTTTTTCGTAATTCTTCAAATAATTTTGTAAACTTTAGATATACAAAAAGAAAACTTACTGTTATTAATGCAATATTTAAATTTACAAAATAAGAAAAAATTCTCATTTAGATCCAGCAAAAAGTTTAAGAGATATTAAATGTTAAAACATAAAATGGGTGAAATTTTACCGGAAGACCGACTAAGGGTTAAAAATTTAGCGATTATTCTAAGATATACTATACAGTGTCTATTATCTCTGATCCTGAAGGTTCTTAAATATATTAAAATATACTACTTTAATCTAATAATAAGAATAAAATATAAATTTCATAAGTGATTTTAGTTTGGCTGATTTTCTGTTTAATTAGGTATTAATTCACTTTGTTTCCTGAATTATATTATTATAAAGTTAAGCCAAATATAGATACATATGATCTCAAAAATTGTATTACTTACCTTTGTAAATATTAATAAAACTATCTATTAAATAAAAAAAAATATTCAACATCTCTTCTATATACAATATATAAAATAGGATGTGTGTATGTATGTAATGTATGGACTCCAAAACGGCTGGGCCGATTTTGATGAAATTTTCAGGGAATCTTCAGAATATTCAGGCGGGTGACACTGTGAAATCAGATTTTCGGTCTGGAGGCGGAGGGGCGTGGCAAAATCCATAACTTGAGAATGGCTTCACCGATTTGAACGATTTTTTCTTTAAAATGATCGCCATGGTCCAACTTAGGTTTTTACGGAAAGAAAATTTTACCCCGCCCACTTTTACGCCCACTTTTTTTGATTTACCTAAGATCAGAAAACGGATCCATCGAGTTGACTAATTTTTCTTTCAAATGTTCGTATAAATCAACTTTAAGTTTTCATCGAAAGAAAAATTTACCACGCCTACTTTTACGCCCACTTTTTTCTATTAAGCGCATAACTGGAGAACGGCTTGACCGATTTGGACGATTTTTTCTTTAAAATGATCGCCATGGTCTAGCTTAGGTTTTGCGGAAAGAAAATGTTGCCCCGCCCACTTTAACGCTCACTTTTTTCGTAAGATTCACAGCATATATATACATACATACAACCATATGTATTTTCAAATCAAATTTGCCTTAAATACATGTGTTTCTTTTTTCATTGAACCATTATCTACATCATATGTAAGTTATTCTGTAAAAAAACTTTATGATAGGTATTTCATGGATTTTTATTTAAAGGCCGTAAATTTCGTTTAAAGATCAATTTAAGTCGTCTGGTAATACAACACTAATGTTTGCTTACGGCCAGCAACGCGGACCGGGTCAGCAAGTTAAAAATAAAAAAGGTCTTAATATGTAATTAATTTGTTCACTTCTTATTAACGACAATTAGATTAGTTAATCACGAGACCCAATGCAAGTAGAAATGTGATATTTTAGTGCGAATAATTAATGGTTAATAAGTTATAAAATATTAGTTTGAAATTATCCTGCCTACTTTGTTAGGCAAATTTTAGTTTTTAAATATTGCATTCTTTGAGGAGCACTTTTCTTCAAAAATAATATATTTCATTAAAAGACTAATGCCTGTATTCATAAAAAATTTTTAAATTTAATAAGGGTTTACACAACAAATTTTCCTTAATAAAGGCTTTTCTTAGTGAAATGACTCACTTTCAATTACTGAGCAATAAAAAAATTACACTTTAGCTCATTTCTAATGAAATTTTCGCGAGTTGAGCGTTAACAAAAGGTATGATCTTTAAAGTATTCTTAACAACAAACATTTAATTAAAATACATCCATTGTATTTTTGTTACATAATAGTATGCTATAAGTAAAATAGACAGCTTTTTAAATTTACTAAAATTCTAAAAAAATTTGCCCTGGACTCTTAGCTCGTAATTATGACATATTTTTTCCACCCTGTATTTTGCTTTTAAATAAAAACGCATATTTTACAAAAGTATTTGGAATAAAATAAAAAGTTTTTTTTTTACTTAAAACGAATTCATATTTTTTTTATTTATTTATTTTTTTATATATACTTCCCTTAAAATGTACACACGGACCTGTCTATAAATGCAAATTAAAACTACAAAAAAAAAGCAGAAACAAAAGTTTACCCCCCAAAACCAAAAAACAAACATGCAAATGATAATTTAACAAAAAAAAAAAAAAAAAAAACGGAAATGAATAATTTATTATGTTAAATGGTATAAATCAAAATAAAAATAAAACAATAAAATTAAAATGGTAAAAATATTTAATTATATTAGAATAATGGTTAAATGGAAATACCAAAAGAAAAATGAATAAAACCATATAAATTATTAATTTATAATTTTAAATTAAATGAAAATGTTGTTTTCTGATTAGGGATACTTTTTTCTAGTCTTTTTTTTTATACAGATAAATCGTTTAATAAATTTTGCATGACAGTAGAAAATTACAAAAAAAGTCATTGAATAAAAATGATTTGGTTTTTAATAGCAAACAATTAAAACTGGTATCAACCCAATAAAAAATTTAGCCTGCTACGGTTTGTTAGAAAGAAATTCTCGCGTACAGAAGGCAGCAGAATTATTGTAGCGAGTTTACACCTTCATTCAATGCATTTAAGACAAGTAAGAGTGCTTTATTCAGCTTTGCCGATACTTTACACCAAGAGTTCGAATATTTCAGGGGTGGGGCTTAATATGGGATCCATAAATTATATGCCAATCTTTTTAAAACCTGACCTCACAGTTTTGTAAATCATAACGTAGTTTAAACAAAATATTATGTTTTAATCAAAGTTTTGACATTCGACCTTTCCAATTTTAAGTAAATAAAAATAAATCTAGCTCGAGGCTATAGGTTTTTGTAAATAAATATTATTTTTATTTCCTTCCAATATTTCGATCTTTTTCGAAGATCATCATCAGGAATTCTTTCAGTGAATATTTATAAACACAAAAACTTAAAATTATGTTGTGTACACATCGACCCATAAAATTACAGAATGAGAAGATCGAAATATTGGAAGGAAATAAAAAGGAATATTTACACAGAAAAAATTTAAAATTTTCTTTAATCACCAAATTTATACCAAATTCATAATATCAAGCAAACAAGTTGTTGATTTTGCACCAATTACCAAAATGATTGTATTGATTACTAAAAATTGCAAAATTGTGAATATTTTTTTCAATATTTTAAATTATATTTTTAATTTTAATTAAAAAAATGATAAAAAAAACTTTGCCATTTCAAACACTGTGTTAATTTATTTAATTAAATATTCACAATTCCCAACAACAATTCTACAAGTTAAAATTATTTTATTTTAAACGAAAAAACTCAATTAATATTTTTTAATATTTAATTAATATTTTAATTAAAAATTTATTTCAATGCAACTAAAATAATAATTAAATCAAAATTATATTTATAAAATTTTCTTTCAACTAAAAAAATAATTGATTCAATTATCACATTAATTAAATTTAAATGCATTTAAAACCATTTTTTTAATTGATAAAAAACTTTTTTCTGTGTATTTACAAAAAACTCTGGACTCGAGCTCGATTTATCTTTTTTTATAATATGATTTGTTTTAGAAATATTATAAGGCGTATTAAAGTTATTTAAAAGAGGAATTTTATTTTGGACATATCGTTAATTATGGATATGAAGACTCAAATTAGACCAAATTGCAATGCAGTATTAATATTTTTTTAGAATTTAATGGTTCTTAAGTTGCTTTTCGGACGACCGCTTTGTATAGGCCCTTTGGTAAATAATTGACCTATAATTAATTAATAAAACTGCATTGTGTTATTTCTAGCTATAGAATGCTAAATTGGACCAAACTTTTGGCATTTGTAAATGATTTCCCAGGGTGAGTTTTATATAGGGCATATTGTTAATTATGAACCAACCTTCATGAAATTTGGCAGAGTGATCTAAATTTTTTGGAACTATGGCAGGCTTAAATTTACTAAACTAACATTATTCGTTAAGGTTTAGGGCGAACACAACTGTTTTCCGACAGTGGGCTTTGTAAAAGCTGATTAATAGGGATGTTTGATTTTCACTATATTTTTTTTATCAGATCACGCGTGATTCATATCAAACTGCTTTGTTAATTCTGTTTAAAATCTTTTGGCAAGCCATCATGGAAAGACTTACACCACAATAGCGCCTCCAAATGTTCAGCTGTATTTCGAAAATCAGCGTTCTGTGGGAAAATTTTTTCGTGCGATTCGCGGAACTAACGGTGTGCATAATCGGCCTACTTAGACCACTTTTGCCTACACCGTTCGCAAATTTGAGTTTCAGTTTACATTAGTGGATGATACTCGACCGGTTAGACCACATCACGTAGTAAAGTGGATATAACAGGTGTAACTGGGATTGTACGCAGAGACCGTGGCGAATCGATTCGTCGTCGTTCTCAGCAGCTTGACTTATCGTGATCGACAATCTGGCTTATTTTATTTAAGTCAACTTGTGTAAGAATTGAAGCCAGGCAACTGAAATTTGCGTCATTTCATGTTGGTGAGGACTTAATTTCACGTTTTGCTACGGTAAATTGGCCACCTAGATGGTGCTATATAACACTTTTGGACTATTTTCTCTGGGGCATGTTAAGTCGGAGGTGTTCAGGAATAAGCCATCTACGATAGACGCTTTGGAAGCGAACATTACTCGTGCTATTCGCGAGATACCAGTCACAATGTTCGAACGAGTCGCCCAAACTTGGACCTTTCGAATGGACTTCCTCAGACGTAGTCATGGCCAATATTTACATGATATAATTTTCAAATAGTAAATGACATAAATTGTTCTTTTAATCGATATTAAAAATTTCAAGCTTACTTTTAAATTTATGTGTTTTATTTTATATTATAAATCTAACTTCAGGAAGAATCACCTGATACAAGGCCTATGGAAAATATGGACCGATCTTCACGAAATTTTGAAGTATGATTTTCATTTGAAGCACAGCCGCGAATAACGTTGTAAATTACAAAATAATTATTTTTCAGGAGAGCAACAAACCCTTTTTAACAGGCAGCATTACAGTTTGTAGTTTTTTTTTTTAGTGGAAAAACGTTTCATAACCACAATCGCGATGTCAGTTAAAACGTTTTTCCACTATGCTAGCGGATTTTAAAACGTTATTCCACGTTGCAAAACCATTTCGTTTGTATCATTTTGTTAGTAACTTAGAACGTTCCTCCGGCCGACTTTATTGACTGACTTATTGACGGCGTTAAAGTACAAAATTTTGTGTGAATTGATGTTTAAACACTGTAAGCGAGTAATGTTAACGGTAATCTGCAAAAAAACTGTTGTTGCAAAATGTGGCTTTTATAACGTCATTCGGGGCTTTGCTTCGATTGAAAAAAAGTTTGGGAAAAATGTTATATTAAACCGATTGTGCTGGCTTTCGATCCCAAACTGCTTAGGAGAACTAGAAAAAACTTGGCACCAATATTATGCTTCTCTGTTGAGTCTGTCGAAAGTCAGCATGTTGTCAAAAGGTGAACAGAGAGACAGACAAACATGGCTAAATCGACTAAGAATTACTAAGAACCCAAAATACGTTATAATGTCCTAGAAGAATATTAAAAAAGTTTTACACGGAATGACAAATTTTGTGTGTCCTCATTCATCACTAGTGGTGTAGAGTATAAAAAACGCCTTAATCATCGTCTAAAAAAACCGATAAGTTCTTAAATATTGTCCTTTACGAACCTGCTGAGTAGTAAAGGGAATTGAGGTGTCTTTTTGCGTAGGATCAATATTACAGAGAAATAGTTTTGTTCTTATACAACACATCTAAATTTGGTGATGGGGGTTTATTGAGAATGTAATTTTTTACCGATTCGACAGAATTATATAACGATGTGTATACGAAGAAATTTTTCAATAAAGTGCCAACCTTTTTATATCTATAAGCGAATTATATAAATGAAATAATATTTACAGACAAAGATTTAGATTTTTTTTACCCATTTTCAGCTTTAGTGCTTATTTTTTTTATTATTTAAACAAAATTTCTGTAATTTAATTGTCTTTCCTAAAAAACCAACCTAAAATTAAAAAAAGACCATCCAACTTACCAAAAAAGGGACAACAGCAGACAGTTTTAACATTAATTTTTTATTAGATGTCACAAGTGTTTTATAGTTTTTCCACTTCAAAATGTGTACAATTGAATTTTTTGGATGTCATTTCATTGTTTTGTTATAAATGTCAATGTATGTGTTATAAGCAGATGATAATCACACACATACCAAGGCAAACATATTCTCATATTAAATTCACATGTACGATGAATAACAAAAAAAGTGGCACTGCTTAAATATGCGAGGGTGGTTAGAAACGGCATTTAATACTACGTTAAAAATGATTTGGCGGCGAAATTTATGTTCAAGAAGTGCTGCTGAAACTAACTAAAATGCCCTCTATGAGAGATTATAAGAACTAAGGGGATACACAAAAATTCTTTCCCATAAGCCAAATTAAAAAGTACCAATAGAAATTTAAGATGAATAAAATAAGCTGATTGCATTAAAACTGAATCCCACTACTGGTGTGAAGCGCGAATCTAAGAAGCGAATTTGCTTATCTCCTGCTGGGTGAATTTGAGCGACGGTTGTGGTTCTAACGATTATAATGGCATGGTTCGATTGTTCCTTTTTCATATAAAACTTATTATTTAGAAAACCATGCAAGAACGTTTTCCGCCGACTTAAATTGAAACAATTTTCGAAAAATAAAATTTTACTTATTTTATTTATTCAATTATTTTTTATTCAATTTTTTGTACATGTTCCCCAATGGGATCATTGGTTGCAAATGAGTTAAACTCTTTATTATATAAAAGTTGTAGGTGCCGACCTTCTGAAAACAAAAATCCCTGTTGTTTTTCTCTGCTCAGCGTTGCCGGTGGTGGTCTTATTCGTACGGTTCTAGAGTTTTGTACACATAATTATCTTTAAGACGTGCAAACATTTTTTTTTTAATAATCCATAAATAAAAACTCGGATCAATAGCGACAACCCCTCTAAAGTTATGCAGTAGGTACTTTATGTGGTAAAAGTGCCTTTATTTTTTTACATTACAAAATTACTTTTGCTATGTTTTTTCAATGTGCAATAGCATTTGGCATAAAAATTAATTTACTTCCGATCTGTAAAATAAGGAATATTTAAGAACTTAGACTAAAAAGTGATTTCAAAGCTTGAACTTGCTTTATTCCAAAACTTAAAAAATAAACTTAATTGCATGTTCCTTGTTGCCACTGATATGATATGCTGAAGAAAAGAAAATAAAGCTACAAGGCAACTTTAAACTAAATAGCGAACATGTGATTAACCCTAGTCCTTAAAGCCGAATACAGGTGTGGCCAGTATGTATCTCCTTGTAATGTAACTGCTAAGCCGCTTAAGAATTTTTGCTGAAACGCCGGATCTAGGAAGATGGTGTAAATCAGCGACAATTGGCACCGCAACTACTGTCCTAGATCAGGTTATTAGCGAGCTATGAGCCTCTTAAGTCGAGACACCCCAAGAACGAATTCCCAAGTTCAGGTGTACTTGGTGCACAGAAAAACTTTAAAATGGTCTATAATCACCAAATTCATACCAAATTCAGAGAATCAAGCAAACAATTTGTTTATTTTGCAGCTATTACCAAAATAATTATATGGATTACCAAAAATTGTGAATATTTTTTTCAAATAAATGATATTATTTTAATTAAAAAAATTTCAAAAAACTTTGCCATTTCAAACAATGTGTTTTTGATTTAATTAAATATTGCCCATGTTTTGACAATTCCCAGCTACAATTCTACAAGCTTGAATAATTTTATTTAAAGCGAAAAAATCCATTAAGATTTTTTGTTATTTAATTAATATTTGCATTAAAAAGTTTTTTTCAGAACAACTAAAATATTATTTAATTCAAAATTATATTTTTAATTTTCTTTCAACAAAGAAAATAATTGCTTCAATTATCACATTAATTAAATTGAAATACTTTTTAAACTATTGTTTTAATTCATAAAAAACTTCTGATAATTTTTTCTGTGTGTAATGTTAACGCAAATTTATGAATATGTTGGTGATGTAAATTTATGTTTTTATTTTTATATTATAATAATAAAAACATTAATATTATACTAATTATTTATAAATAAAAGAACTTATTTTGAGCTCGAGGTCTTTTTTAATTATTTTTATTTTATAATATTTTATTTATATATTATAAAGGTCGAATAAAATACAATATACAATTTTACTAATTATTTATTTTAGCTTAAATTATTTAAATGTTGTCCACCTTATTGCAAATTTTGAACACAAACGTATTGCTTGAATGCTGCAAATATGTTGACCGTTAAAGAAATTTATTGGCATTAAAAAAATGGGTTTTCTTCGAAAATATAAAGAAAAACGGAAAAAATTTATGGTGGCCACAATTGTACTTTGGTGTACGTTCTCAAAGTAAAAGCTGAGTATAAGGACTAGGGTTAAGAAGAAGGTTATGCGTGCAAAAAGTAAAACAGGCATGATAAATTGTGAAATTTCTGTTCTGTGCTTGGACCTGCAGAATATCATAACATTTGCACTATCAGACATATGCTCTTTTTTTATTAACATTTTAGAACTTAACTGCTCATCTCTTCATATCAAAAATCTAATATTGTGTAATACGGTGCACTTCAGGCCGCGAAGGTTATGCGTTTTCTAGTGAATTCAAAAAAAAAAAAAAAAAATACTAAAAAAAAGTGGCTGCAGAAAATCAAATTTTAAAACTAATTTGGAGTGCTTCCTGTACTCCACATAACCATTAATATTAAGCAAAGCTATTTTACACTTTCTTCGTGAAATTCCCAATGTATCTAATTAATTACTATTGAAAGTGATAAGTAACCCCTTTTGGGCTATTTTAATGCCTTAAAACAATTTTAAAGACTATACTGCTGTGGCAAAATGCATGAATTTTAACCCTCTGCGACTGACGTGGGATTTTCACATTTCTTTTTTGAACATCGGCTCTCGCATTCAGTACCTTCTTAATACGATTTCATGTGTACGTTAGCGTGACGAACGCGATCAAATAGAGCGCACGCGTCTCGCTGAGCAGAAAATATCTTCAAGACAACCACTTCAATATTAAGGCAGGTGTCTGAGCAACGACCACATCAATATTTTTGTGATATTTTTGCAGTGTCTCCTAAGCAATACGTCAATAAAATTGTTTCAATATTTTATATCTCTTATTATTTTTATTTTGATGGGTCGCTGTAATACAAAACAAATACTTCATTGTTCTAAAAGAACATAATCTGGAACTTTTAAAAGCCGTGAAGAGCAGATTCTAAGCTTTGGATCAAACAATTTGACATATCCATGTTAGAATGTCTGGTTCAATGCACTAGATTAAATCGGCGGCATGAAATAACCCCCCAAAATATAACGCCCCAAAAAAAATATGAAATAACCCCCCAAAGTGTGGGGCGTTATTTCATATGCAATAAAACCCCAATTTCAAAAATGAAATAAACCCCCAATGAAATGAAATAACTCCCAAAATCAAAATGAAATAAGTCCCCAATATTTAGGGACTTATTTCATATGAAATAGTTCCCCAATTCCAGAAATGAAATAAGACCCCAATATAATACATATTGTTCAGTTTTGGTTGGGCGCAAAGACTTTTTCCTCTATGGTATAACAAACACCGGCTTCGCTAACTAAAGCTTTTCTGCATAGCCGGCCTTCGGCCGGGCGCAAGGATTTTCTCCTCTATAGTATTCCAAACACCGGCTTCGCTAACTAAAGCTTTAATGCATAGCCGGCCTTCGGCCGGGCGCAAGGATTTTCTCCTCTATAGTATTCCAAACACCGGCTTCGCTTACTAAAGCTTTTCTGCATAGCCGGCCTTCGGCCGGTCGCAAGGATTTTCTCCTCTATAGTATTCCAAACACCGGCTTCGCTAAATAAAGCTTTTCTGCATAGCCGGCCTTCGGCCGGGCGCAAGGATTTTTCCCCTATATTGTATTCCAAACACCGGCTTCGCTAACTAAAGCTTTTCTGCTAACCCGGTCTTCGGTCGGGCACAAGGCATTAGTTAGCGAAGCCGGTGTTTGGAATACTATAGAGGAGAAAATCCTTGCGCCCGGCCGAATGCCGGCTGTGCAGAAAAGCTTTAGTTAGCGAAGCCGGTGTTTGAAATACCATAGAGGATAAAATCATTGCGCCCGGCCGAAGGCCGGCTATGCAGAAAAGCTTAAATTAGCGATTCGGGATTTTCGAATTCGAAATTATAAAGTTCGGGACTTAGAGATTCCGATTTCTGAAATTCAGGACTTAAAAATAATCCCAATTTTTTTAGGATTCTGAAATTATAGTTTTTGATACTTACTTGGTAAACGTATGCAGTGAATATAACAAACACAATTTGTCATCATTATGACTTTTAAAATATGTAATTTAAAAATTAAATAAGTCCCCAAAATATTTTTAGGGACTTATTTCATTTCAGATTTTTGGGGAGTTATTTCATATGAAATAATCCCCCAATTGAAAAAATGAAATAACACCCCAAAAAAAAGAAAAAACCCCCCAAAAATCGTTTTTGTTGTTCTCTGTACAAATTTTTGGGGGGTTATTTCATATTTTTTTTGGGGCGTTATATTTTGGGGGGTTATTTCATGCCGCCGATTAAATCAGTTGTATCTTTTTAATTAACATTTAAAATTTTCGGATTTTTGCTATACTAGTTAGCTCAGAAGTGAACTCAGCCTAGTGTAAAACTTGTGAAAAACAAATGGGAAATTTTTAATTATTTTTTTTTTTTTTGGTTTTTGTATAGATGTAAGTTCTTTAGGATCATTTTGTGCCATGCCATTAAATATGGTTTAACATTTATTATCGGTTTGTCGTCAAAAATAAATTACGTCAAATAACAAGCTATTAAATTAATCTAAAATAAAAAATAATTTCAGAAAGTTTACAAATTGAACTTGGAAAGTATAAGCCATCAAAATGATGTCTAGCCTACTACCACGTCATTGGAATTGTTATTACAAAGTCACGTCAGTCGTAGAGCGTTAAAGAAGTCCACTTTACTAATGTACATTACCTGAGATTCACACTGGTTTGCCAAAAAAAGAGTCTTAATAATATAATTTCTTAGGATTTTAACATATATAGAGGTTCAATGTGCGTTTGAAACGTTTTCAAATTAACTACAAGTTGTCATCAACCTTGATTACAAAAGGTTCTAACTGGCATTTGTAATTTTTCAAATTGCAAAAATAAAAAACGCAAATTTTACATGAAATTTGCAATAAGACTAGTATCATAAATATGACGCTTAATATATTAAAGAAAAAAATATAAAAAGTGCAAGTGTAACAAAGTTAATGAGATTGAAAACTTTTATTATATTTTTCTCGAAACTCATATAAAGTTACATGGACTGGTTTTATTCTAAGGGCTCAATATGTAATTAAGGGCATATTACACCAATTCTTTTTAAATATCAATTACTATTTAAATATAGATTTTCATATAATTTTTTATTTGACACGAAAAACGAATTAGTTGATATTTAAATAGAATTGGAGAAATAGGCCCTAAGTCATATTAGAACTTCAAAAAATTTCTATGAAGGCTTATATGTTTTAACTGTTGCTTATATTACAACTTAAAAATAAAGACTAAATTATCGTGACTTAAATTACTTTTAAAAACTTTTGAGTTAGCACAAACCCTCCCCCACAATTTCTACGCTCACTAAAGTATAAATATTTGAATATAGTTTAGGAGGGAGCGTAGAATTTTATCATTGTTATAAAAATCTCACTTCTACACTTACACCTCTATAAATACATTCAAGCACATTCATCAACATCCCTACATTCACTCGCACACATTCATTTAGATGATTGTTGTAAACACAACCTAAAAACTCATACAATAAATGTTTTGAAATATGCATGAGTATATGTGTATGCTTGTCTAAATGACAATGTGTAAGTGTGATGTATACCTATGATTTCTCTTATTTGTATGTATTTTCCTTTGTTGTTTTTCTATTTTACGTATATATGTTTGTGTGCACAAAAGCAAGAAAAAATATTACACTTTAGTTTTTTCCCATTTGTTTCTGCTTAGTGATAGACAGAGTGTTATAGTTCACTAAAAGTTGGAGTATCATAAATAAATCCTTAGCTCAAATGTCATAAAATGTAGTGAATAAATACATTTGTTTGTATGTTGGCTAAAGAGACACATGTATAAAAATGTTTTTTGCTACTTTTTTATTTAGTGCATTTTTTTATAACAAAATATTTTCCTTTGCTATGCCAGCTGTTATTGTAACAGTTTGTATGTATTTTATACATATACTTATATATTAAACTTACACAGCATACATGTTTTCACAAATGTCCTGTTTTTTTTATTGTGAATGTTGGGTGCTTGCATGCATTTGTATTTGAGTTTTATCTAGTGCACATGATTGTGTATGTATGGAAAAGTGTAAGCACATGCACACATAAAATTTTTTATGGCCATTTAACTATGAAATTGCAACAATTTCCATACTGTGATTTCAGAAAATAAATATTTTTGATAGAAAAAAAAAACTACCAACAAATTGCTAAATGTTTTATTGATTTTTATAAATTTTACTTTAAATTAAATTAAGTGTTTTAATATTTAACCATTTTTCTGCCTTAATAATCGTATATTCAATTAACTAAATCGAGCCTTTGCTGAATAAAGTCATAACTAAAAAACCTGATTTTTGAGCTAATGTATTTAATTCTTTAATTCGCAGTGGTGCATATAGCCGCCTACTAGCTAATAATGTGGAGTTAATCGCCATATCGTTTCTTCATATTGAGTAAAAATCTAGAGAGAAGAATTAAATTTTAAGAGGCTAGAAAATTCAAATTTGAGTTATGACTCTGTTGCAGCAAAGGCTCGAAATATTAAAGTTTTAAAATAAGACACATGTTAAGTTTTTTTTATACAGGTATCTACATTTACACACAACATAAGTTTTTCTTAAAAAGAACCCCTAACAAAATTAATTACAAAAGTCACTGTCAATATTTACTTACATGCAGTCGTATTTACTCTTATACATAAACTTAGATGTAAATAATTAGTAACATAATATTACTTACACTATACGCTTACATATTAAAATATTTATTTACCTTACTTATTAACAATATTTATTTATTTTCCTTACTTAATGTAAATAACTTCTCTACGTTTTATAAGTTAGTATTTTTGTAATGGTTACAAATATAACAGATTTAAATAAATATTGAGCTGAAACAAATAAAAAACTGAAAGAAAAGAGAAAATATTACATGACTTTCTTTCATAATTACAGACTATAAAACAAATGTAAATAAATATTTATACAGAACACATACAGATATTCTTCTTTCTTGTGAGTTAAGCTATTTGACGTCCTACATGTAACCGCTAGTTTTATTAAAAAAAAATTTTGCTTTTGAAAAACGTTTACCGGATCAACCATTATTTAACGGTTTTTTAATTGAATTATACAATTATCTTCTTACAAATAAAGACAAATAAGTCCATAAAATTTGTTAAAAATAAAGCTAAAGTTTGATCAATTTGCTGGTCACGCTTTTTGTTAGGTCTGAACATACCATAAATCAATGTTTATTTAATTTTAACAAAAATAAATCTATAGACAGTAATTGATTTTCAAGTAAAAGATAAAAAATTAAGAAGCTGTAAACTTAAAAGAATTTTTTTCTGCGAAGCTTGAAGAGAAGATTATAAAATTTCGCAAGCTCTCAGTTTTCGAGAAAAAAATGTGCACAAACTTTCAAATGAATCATTTTTAATCACTTAAAAATCCTGTAACTAAGAAAGTCTTAATTTTTTTGTGTAAAAAACAAGCTTGTTCTGTTAGAAAATTAACTTGATACTTGAACGATTACAATAATGTAGATTCTTGTTTTAATCAAACCCAAATTCCATTCGTATTCTCATGTGTCGATCAAACAGATGTGATTTCTAGCTTCGTTTCTGTCAAATCAAATGCAGTTGGCTTCGATAACATGTATCCGAAATTCATCAGAATTATACTTCCGTTGATTCTGCCCTTTATTACTCTCTTCAACACCATTATAACAACAAGTACGTTTCCTGAAAAATGGAAATGTGCAAAGATAATTCCAATACCTAAGTCAAACACTGAATATAGTCCAATCTCAATATCGAGTTTTCTTTCCAAAGCATTTGAAAAATTATTATGTGCCCAAATGACCACATATATCAATGAAAATCACTTAATGACATGCAAGCAGTCTGGTTTCCGAAATCAACATAGTTGCGTAACAGCTTTAACTGAAGTGACTGAGAACATAAGACGTGATCTCGATAATAGAAAAGTAAACTTTTTAGTACTTCGTGATCATTCTAAGGCGTTTGATACGGTTAATCATCAAATACTTTCTTTGAAACTGAAGAATCTCTTCAACTTTTCAACAACGGCTACATCAATGTTATATTCTTACCTCACTAACCGTTTTCAGTCTGTATGTGTCAATAATAATATTTCCACGCACATAGCAGTCTCAAGGGGAGTTCTTCAAGGTTCAATATTGGGGCCATTGCTGTTTTTCATCTACGCTAATGATTTGCCACAACAACTGCAACACTGCAATATACACATGTATGCTGATGATGTTCAGGTGTACCTCAGTAGCCCAGTAATCTCCGTAGCGGAGAATGTTGAAAAACTCAACCATGATCTGAACAGAATTTTCCGCTGGGCAGACAGAAACGGTTTGTGTCTTAATCCTCAAAAATCAAAATTTATGATAATACATAGGAGATCCCAACATATCACCGGCATTAATGTATTGATTAACAACCAGCCTATTGAGATTGTTCAAAAAGTGAAAAATTTAGGGATAGTATTTAATAACAACTTGACTTGGTCAAGTCATATTGATGCACTAGTGGCACAGACTTACCAGAAGTTAAGATCGCTTTGGGCTACACAATATTTTGCACCGCTCAACGTAAGGAAGCTCCTGGCCAAGTCGTATTTAATTCCAGGACTTTTGTATGGCTGTGAACTATTCGGCAAGTGTGACTCTAATAGTAAGAGGAAACTTAATGTACTTTACAATAACATTATAAGATACGTTTATCGACTGCAAAGGCATGATAGAGTTTCATCGTTCTCAAAATGTCTTTATGGTGTATTATTTGAGAACTTAATAAATATTAAAATGCTAATGTTTTTGCATAAAATCATTTACAGTAAAGTACCAGCTTGCTTATTTAATATGATTCACTTCACAAGATCCTTGAGAGGGAAAAGGTTGATAATACCTGTGCATCGATGCCTTATATCGGAATGGCAATTTTTCATCAATGCGGCACGTCTTTGGAATTCTCTTCCTCCTAACATTCAGCTAGTGAGCAACGCAATACAATTCAAACAACATATTTTTAATTTCTTCAATAAATAGACCACAGGTCATATAACTTTCCTCTTGTAAATTTTTTAATTTAAACTTGTTTTAATTTTGAACTTATAATTTTTTATTGCTTTATTTTTGTACTTTTTAATTTTTATCTTGTACGTTTTAATTTTGTTTTAATTTTGTTTTAATTTTGTACTTTTTAATTTTTATTTTGTACTTTTAATTTTGTTTTAATTTTGTACTTTTAATTTTAATTTAATTGTTTTCTATTAATTTTAATTTAATTTTTATTTATTAAATTGTTGTGGCTTCTTTTCTATAAACATTAATACTCTTGCTCTATAATTATAAGATATATTCTTGTTGAGCAGGATTTCAATAAATAAATAAATAAATAAATAAAATAAAAAATATAGCTTGTTGGGTAATACAGTGTTCTATTTTTATGTAAAGTAACTTTTTCTGTAAAATGGTACTTTTTTCGAAATTTGTAACTTTTTGTGAAAAAAATTAACTGTTCTTGTAAGACGATAACTTTTTTGTCCCAGCGTTCTTACCTATTTACCATTTAGGTGCTTGAGTTAGCAGTTTTTCATTATGCCATTAGGCATTTTTAGCATTTAGAAGAAACAAGCTAAAGTACACAGAAAAAATTATAAGTATTTTTTTTTATCAATTAAAATAATTGTTTACAAAGTATTTAAATTTAGTTAAAAATGTAATTTTGATTTAATTAACATTTTAGCTGTTTTAAAATAATTGTTTAATTAAAATATTAATTAAATATCAAAAAGTCTTAATTGACTTTTTTCCGTTTAAAATAAAATAATTTAAGCTTGTAGAATTGTTGTTGTTAATTGTCAAAACCTGAGCTATATTTAATGAAATCAATTAACTCGGTGTTTAAAACGGCAAAGTTTTTTGATCATTTTTTTTTAATTAAAATTAAATATATCATTTAATGAAAAAAAAATATTCAACATTTTCAATTTTTACAATTTTCAGTAATCAATATAATAATTTTGGTAATAGGTGCAAAATCAGGGATTAGTTTGCTTGATTCTATGAATTTGGTCATTAGAGAAAATTTTTAATTTTTTCTGTGTATCACATTTGGCTATGCCGAATCTTAAACACCCTTCACTAAGTTGCGATAAAAACAGAAAGTTATATAAATAACGTTCTCAAGATATAAATATTTTTCATTGTGCCAGGCCCACTTCTCCAATCCCCCACACATTTTGTCAGATGTTGTGCATTGACAACCAAGATGCTTGTTCCAGATATACATAAAAAAAGCAGCAGTGAGGGTGTTGTGGTTAAAATTAGAGGCACCCGTGGTTTTTTGCTTATATCTCAGCCATTTGCATAGCTTGAAAGGGGTTTTCCATACTCAGTAAAAAAATTAAGCGAAATTTGTAAACAAAATAATCTTTAGATCGGGCAAATATTATTTCTAAATTTTACTAGAATATCATTATTTGTCACGCTTGCACACAAGGGTTACATGGACAGCCAGGCAGTCAGCCAGACGGACGAACATCGTTTAATCGACTCAGAAAGTGATCGGTATACTTAAAAGTGGGTCTAGAACCAATATTATTAAGGTGATATAAACATCAGCACAAACTCTCCACTATTTTGGTGTGGGTATAACAATTTTCACACAGAATGACAAACTTAGAATACTCTATTTATTACTAGTTGTGGAGTGTACTAAAACCGGTTCTTTATGAGATTTTTGGATATTTAACACGATGGTGGACAAGCCGGAATATAGCGTCGAAAATTTAGCAAATATTGGAACAGGACAAGAAATGCCGTCGTTCATTGTTTCAGTAATGTGGACGAAACTACATATGCCGACGCGAAATGCCTTGTAAAGTATTGAAAAATAATTTAAATGACCCTTTAAAAATAATTTTATTTTCATATATGAGCAATTAGTAAGATTTCAATTGAAAAACAGACCTTTATCACATATAGTTGCAAAAATTTTTCATAGAAATGCATGACGGCATATGCTACTCTGTTTTTACACAATTTGCTTGAGAAGTGTCAAGACAGAAAGTGTTTTTTTTTTTTTTTAAAAAGAATAATAATTCGTTTTTGTTGATTTATATTAAATTTTTGCTATAATATATATAAAATTAATTGAATTAGGTAAGATAAAAGGTAATTTCAAGAGTGTTAAGAATTTTATTTGAATAAATTTAAAAATGTCTTTAGCAAAAAATGGATTGCTACAAACAAAACGAAACAAGGCTTTTAAAAATGTTTATGGAGTCTACAGATGACGATGATTCCAATTCCGGCAGTTGTGAGGATGAATATTCAGGTGGTGAAATTATTGATGATTTCGGAGAATGCGCACGAGATGATAGTGATGAAGAATTTGGAAGCGATGTTGAGAATGATGACGATGAAATAGAATCGGAAAATAATCAGTTAGAAAATAAGTATTCTATGGATGAACTAGAAAGTGAATGGGTAGAGAATACAAAAAATATTCCACACTTTAATTATGATAAAGAGAATTGTGGTATTAAATTAGATGTAACGGCAACTTCAACTCCTAGAAAAGTCTTTGATTTTATATTTTGTAACGAAATTATGGAGTTAATCATCAATAGTACCAATCAATATGGTAGAAAGCTTTGTACAAATCGTGATATTAAGACTAGACATTCGAGATTCGCTACTTTTAAGCCCGGAACTATAAGAGAAATGTATCAATTCTTAGGCCTTTGCCTTTTGTAAGGTCAAATTAAAGTACTAAGAATTCAACCGTTCTTCAACATATATATTCATATGATTTTTAGTCATATGAAATGGGTTTATGCAAAATTGTATTACAATCGGTGCATTCCATTCCCAATTTAGTTTTTATTTAATAGAGATATACATAAATTGTTAAGGGCTATTGTTTAACTCTTTCTACTGAACTGTTTGTGCTGTATTTCAATCCCAAACTGCTTGTGGTAAGTAGAAACAACTTGTTTTTAATAATTTTTCTGTTGAGTCTTTCGCAAATAAGCGTGATTTTAATAGACGGACAGTCAGACGGACTAAGTGGGGTATGAGATGAATATTATAGAAATTTCACACTGAATGACAAACTTAGTATACTTTCATTCCTTACTGATAGTGGAGGGTAGACAAACAAATTATAACTTAAGAAACCCATTCGCTTGTTGGTCGCGTCAAAATTTAAAAGAGTGGTGTTTAATAATAGGCTTAAAACAATTATTTGTAATTTAAAATCTTTATTTGCTTATATAGCCAGCTGGGCTCATTGTCCCTTTCCAAAAATTTCGATACTTAACTCTGCTAAAGTGCTTTGTATGAAGAAGTGTAGTACTTCATTATTAGCAATTACCTTGTGTGCATCCTTCCCTAATTGCTTATAAGACCATGCAGGAAAAAATTTATCCGTTATTTCATATTTTTATAGTTTAACAATACACATCAAAAAACAAATTGTTTTAATTTTTTTGTGAAATATTTTGATTAACTTAATTAAGCTAAATTATTTTTGTGCACACATACATACACCAATACTTATAACAACTTGCTTATACTATTACACAAACATGCACTTTTTAACATTAAGCATATGGTAAAAACAACACAGCAAGAGATTTACGTGTAAAGATATAAAAATAATAATAATAAAAGCATAAAATAAATACAAAAGAAAACAGTATTAAAAATGAACATGAGAAACAATGTATCTATAGGCAGCATATGGCTGTAACTTTTGTTTTATGGTTGCAACATACCCGTAGTATGTATGTGTGTTAATATGCATATGGACAACAAATGATGACAATGATGATGGTCATATTTGTTTAAGCAAATTCATGATCGAAAAGGCATGTGTGTGTGTTTGTGCGTAATAGCTGTAGTACTCGAGGGGGCCAGTGAAAATGACCAACATAAAAGCAGTAAAAGTTTGATTAAGTCATAGTAAATTATTACACCCACTTTGGAAAACCTGACGCATGCATTTCAAAATTTATTTAAATTTATTATCAAAGTTGTTTGTGGGAATACTATTATTTATTAAAAGATTTTGTTTGTTGTGCTTAATTCCCTTTTTAAATAATTGATAAAAAGTACTGAAATTTATTGTTGGAGGATAAGCTGTTCCTATGCGCATTTCACTGGTTGCTTAGGCCAGATCATCAGGAAACGTTCTCCTAAATAATTTTAGAAAAGCCAAAGCTATCAGCAAACAAAACTACAGAGGGAATGAGAATTACCTACAGACACTCAAAAAGTCTTGTTTGCAACGATATCAAAGCTTAAACAAAATACCAAACAATAAATCAGTGTTGAGTTTTTATCTTTTTTACATTTCCCGCTACAATTAGTTAGAATTCTCCCAACATTAATTGTAGTTGTAAATGGGTAAAGAAAAAACATAAAACATGATACATTAAACCAGGTCAAACCCAATACAAAACAAAAACGTTTTCATCAGTCACGCCCTAGAATGAAAGCGTACATCAATGAAGCTTCTAGAATTGTAAAGTTTTTTTGTCTACCACGCCCCAAAATACAGAGCTTTCTGTTTTTATATATACTACCGTTTTCAGCATATGTTTTTAGCAACTGGAGATGCTACACAATAATTGAGAATAGTAGAAAAACGCAGTAAATCCGCGCGATTTTTTTTCCGCGAATGATTGAAGTATTTACCGGGTCCCATAAAATTTAGCAAGGAGACTTTAGTTGCAATGTAATATTTTTAGGAAGATGATTTTCATCCAAATACCAGCACAATTAGATGACTAATTAGCACAAAGACTCTATTTCCGAAAGGAGCTTGTATGGAGAATATGTGTATTTATTAACCAATTTTGACTTTTTTCAATTGGCTTTGTCCTTATGCCAAATACACCATATGTACAAAATTACCTCAATTTATCTTCACCATTGTGACCTGTAGTTTGGATGATTACATCTCCTATTTTCAGATTCCTTATGATAATGTGCTACCAGAATAACCTTCCTAATACGATTGTTAAAATTTTCGTCTCAATTTCAGCTCAGCTCTGCAAAATATTTACATGGATAGCTGCCATAGGGCCCACTTCTACCGCGCACGTATGGGAGTACAACCAACACATACAGGTAGCATCTTGAGCGCACATTCGTCCTTAGATAATGAGCTGGAGCTTTGTATCCTGCGCTGCACTTGGAAAAAAGCTAGCAGCATCTGTTGAGTAGCAACATCTCCTAGAGATTGTCTTTCCTCACTCCGAACTCTCATACAGGAGGCGAGAAATCAGACCTTAAATGAAATTTTTAGGACATCACTTTCCGCGACTGTAGGTACTAAGCCACAATTACCACGTGATCTCCGAAGAATTATTTTCAACGAAAAAGTGAAACTCCCTGCAAGAACAATCTTTCAGACATACAGAAAAGCATTTTCCGCAACAAGCTTTCGGATGCCTCAACTAAAAGTCAGTCCGATACCATGCCACCGGGGGCTTCTGACTCTCGTGGTACCAGGTAGAATCACTGGGCAGCCGCCCGCGATCGCAAGAGATCGTAAGATTTCCTGAGAACTGTCAAATTTGTTTTTTTTTCCGACTTTAAGATATTGATGTAACACCCGAAAGTGAAATATCCTTAAGATGATTCCTACAAAATCATGGAGGAGAGGTAAAATCAAATAAAATTTCTCGTATTTAAATTTGATATCTCTCGAGCTAGAATTTTATTAATGGAAATTTTTGGCTTATATTATTTAAAAAATGCTACTTTTTCAAATATAAGTCTTTTGTTATATTATTTGCCCATAGAAACATTATCGGCGTAAATTTTACGCAAGCACTTTCAAAATATTGATATTTCTTTTTTAATTAGCAGGAAAGAATACGTTGCTGTGCAATATAGACATTTCATACATAAACATATTTTAAATTTCAGTCTTTTTATTTTTTATATATGTCAGATATAATTACCATTAGATTGTTTTTAATTAATCAAAAAATACAAAAATATACTCGTAGCAGGATAAAATAATGCGTCAGTTTTTCGCATGATTATCTTAAATGTATGTCTTGATATTATTATCTTTCTGGGGTTAAGGGATATAATATATAAAAAAATTTATGTCCTAATTTCCAATTAAAATGCGATTTCAATAAAATTGCGACTTATCAAGATTCGCTGTTGACGGAAAACGTCTAAACGTACTCAAGATTAGATGCAAATGCTAGATTAAATGCATTCTTATGTCGCCACTTCAGCCAACACGGCGTATAAGTATTAAACATATTTAAAATAAATCATACTCATATCTGTGAATTTAAACTTGAATTTTTTTTCTTTAATCAAAACTTTATTCAGCAAAAACTTAAAAGCCACTTTTGAATAAATAAAGATTTTTAAGCACTAAAACAAAAAAAACATTTTATTCCTACTGACAAAAACTATAAAGTCAATTTGTAAACAAATATCAATAAAAATGCATGCCCATATAAAATATCCAAAAACACAATAAAAACACTAACAAAAAAGTTATTGACCATAATTTTAGCCATATACGAAAATATTTTTGCTGTCTACTGCACATGTGTGCCCATATGAGACCCATAACATGTTACAATGTATGTATGTGTGTATATAGAAAAAATCTGAAAATTTTAAAATAAAAATATTAAAATCCTGCAAATTTATTAAATATTTTCATTGCCATCATCAGTTATGGAAGGACATCAATAAATGAAGTCAAATTTGCTGGTAAAATTTAACTTTTTCCCATACACAAACAATCAATACTAAGGCCATAATATTTGTATTGGCCAAATAGTCATCAGGCAAAGTGGATGCACAGTATTTGTTTAATTTTTATTTTATTTAAATTAAATAAATTGAACGTTATTTACAGAGAAGAAATGCAAATAAGGGAGAATATTTCAGAATTTAAATGTAGGGAGTTTTAATATTTTGCATTCATTTTTTTTTTTTTCACAAAAAGTGTGTGCTTTAAAGAAAAAATCACTCTTTACACAAAAATAAATTGTTTTAAAAAATATTTATGTTTGTATGGGTAATACCATGTCAAATCGACCAACACTGGGACCCGACCCCTTAGACTTGAATGAAATTTGGTGTGACGGTTCCTTTCATCCTATAAAGAACACATATTAACGAAAAAACATTTTTTTAAATTTTTTTTCAAAAGTTACGTCATATTCAAAATGTCATAATTTCGCCGAATTAGCCGAATGTGCTGAGTTTATTTTCTTAATATCTTAAAAACTACTGCACATACGAAAATGATTTGTATGTCGTTTTAAAGAGAATTCTTGGTCCTTTTATTCATTCGAATTCAAAGGGTTTGGGTCCCACTCTTGGTCGATTTGACATGGAATTACCCGTATATAAAAATGTTTATTTATTTGTTTGTACCTTATAGCCGACTAAATCGCTGAGCCGATCCTATGAAGGATCTATAGGATACATATATTTTTGAAATTTTGAGTCCGCGTGGCACCTCCCTTACAAAGACAATATAAATTTATGTATATCGGGAGAACGGAAAGACCTGTAGTTTCCAAATTTAGTACAAGCATATAAGTTATCCATACACAACCTCTGAAAAAATTCGGGCGGGATTGGATTTTTAAGAAAAAATTGTCCTAAAAATTTGGGCATAAAATAGATTTACTTATATCTTTAAAACGTTAAAGGAAAGGTTGTCCAAATTTGGTACACATAGCAGGGTTACAGTACACAACCGCTGTAAGTGTAAAATTCTCCAAATTTGTTGCAATTAGAAGCATTATCAATATGCAGCTGGCATCTGTAAGAAATGTGCGGGATTGGAGAAGTGGGCATGGATCAAAATACATTCCTGTATATTTAGAGAACGTTCACAGCTACAATTAACAAATTTGGAACAAAAAGCTTGGTTATAAATGAACAACATCTGTAAAAGGCCCACCATTTAGATTTCTGTGCAACTGGTAAATGGTAACAGTAAGAGTATTCAAACTTGGTACAAATAACTTCATAAACAATGCACGAGAACTGCATTGAAAAAAAATTGCATAATTTATTTTAATGAGGGTAGCGAGGCACTCTGGGTAAGGCTAAAAAAATATTGTTTGCAAAAAATATAAAATTTTTAGACAATAAATCAATGCTTTATAGCGGTGGGTTGTTAACATTATCTATTTCCATTATCTTTCTTCTTTTGGTTCTCTCTGAGACCCCTAGTTTTGCTTGTACTGGGCTCCTAAATTAAATAAAAATATATAAGACCACATTTTCTTCTATTCAAAAAGCATTTAAAGCTAAAAAAAATATAA
The DNA here is from genome assembly GCA_943735925.1 of Pollenia amentaria. NCBI lineage: Eukaryota > Metazoa > Arthropoda > Insecta > Diptera > Polleniidae > Pollenia > Pollenia amentaria. Next base: position 174,404,439 of record OX031007.1, on the reverse strand, counting down.
CTGGGCATAATAATTATCCGTATGTATGTAGGTTTTGTTGAAAGCAGGACACCGCCACTTATTTTATTTAAACTTAAAATTGTAAAAAAATATAAACCTTACCATAAAACTTTCTGTTTCACAAAATAATTATTCGGTTGCAAGCCATCGATGGTGGTGTTTTGTCCATCTCTATCTCTTGATTTTAGGTTAGGCTAGGTAAGAAAGTGTTGTTCGCTCAAGGGCGCATTTCCACTCGGAGACCAATTGGCTCCATTGTGAATCCCTTCAGTTTAGAAGAAGAGGAAAAAGAGAAGAAAAGAAACAAATTGCTCATAGGTTTAAGACAGATAGACAGATACTGCGTAGGACCAGTCCCCCCTACGGTCCCCCCAACAGAAACAGCCGTCCTATTTTCCTGACAATACCCAGCAGATCGGCTGGATTACATCCAGCGATACATGCCAGTTCGTCGTGAAATTTAGCCCCTAGCGATTTCTGCGTGGGACCCTGCATCCTAGGGCAGTGGCACAGTACATCCCCGCACAGCCTGCAGAAGTCCAGTATTGCATTTTCTCATTTACTCATAAAAGCCCTAACAGAACAATGCCCCGTCAGGAACCCTATAATAGTCCATATCCAATCCTACGACATCCTGCAATCCATTCTATCCCTCCGGGACCGGTTAACGGCATGTACAGAAAAATATCTTTTCATACCGGTAACACAAATAATATACATTACTTTTTTAAACAAAGAAAATAACTAACTTTTTACTACAAAAAAGTTAAATTTTTACACAAAAATTTACTTTAAAAACAAAAGGTCACGTTCAATCCAATATGTCACTATTGAGGCAAAAATGTCTTTAACACAAAATTGTATTTTTTGCACAAAAAGTCACTAATGGAGAAAAATGGAATATTTTCAAAAGGCTTATTTTTTTAAATATGCTTTTCCTTTTTCGCAAAATTTGCATTTTCCCAAAATCATTGGTTTTCTTTTTAAAGAGTCTTTCTTATTTTAGTTAAGAAATGTATAGTTGTTCTCAAAATTTAAAGCCTTAAAGCATTTTCTTAAAGTCTTATTTTGAGCAAAATCATGCAAATATCCACAAACTATTTCAAGAGTCAATACGTATATTGTTATACAGGTCACAATGCCTTTCAATATAATTTGATTTCAACAGGCTTTTTATTAATATTCAGGTTACTTGCAAAAAGGCCACATAAGCATTTCTTTACAAACTACACATTTCTAGAGAGTGACAAAACAAAAGCCTGCTCAAAACAATAGACCCATATTGTAAATACCTATAACCCTAATCATAATAGTAATAAAGCCAATGAGTTGTCATAAGCACCCATAAACATATCAAAATAATTGTCAGGTACCGAAAAAGAGAACAGAAAATAATATTAAACAATACTTTACTTTGAAAACATACAAGAAGGGGTAAATTGAATTGAAAAGGCCTACCGAAAACAAAAAAAATTAAATGCCATATAATTCCGAAAAGTAGTAGTTGTATAAAACAATTTACCTAAATCCCTACTGAACCTATACTTTAAATTAATTGTTTGATAATGGTTATAACATTTATAACAACAATCAAAGGAACTCTCTCACATACACATACACACACACACGCATATATTCTGAAAATATTGTCATGCTTGTGTAAGAGACATGACATAAATACCCTGCAGACAAAGTACTAGTATTTAGCTAGAAACTTACTTGTTAGTTATGGGTGCCCCGGTAGGCTAGCTGGTGGTGAGCTAGTCTATCAGTGCCGGTGTTGCGGGTTCGATTCCTGCCAGAGACTCTGGTCTCCTGCAAACAAGCGAAGAGCTTCGCGGGAATAGTATAGGTAAAAAAAAATAAAAAAAAAAAGTTTTTACTTTAAACCAGTTGCACTTTTAATTCTTTTTATGTATGGGTTGTCATAGGATCCCAACTAATTCATTTGTATACATCTTTAAAATAGATAATCATTAAAAAAAACAAACTTCGATCCACCAAAAAGGTGAAAATACCATTTGGTTTAAAGATTGATACTTGACCGCCAGCCGTCGTTAATGGCGGTAAGTGTTAAACGGCAAAGATTCTTTGAAGCGATACTATTGAAACATGGCAGAATAAATCTGTCCGTGAACGTGGGTTTGATCTGACCGTGAGTCAAGGATAACAAAACTATCAATAAATTGTAATCAATTTCATGTTGTAAAATTCTTTTCTAGAAATAATTTAATAAAAATTAAATGTGAGGATTAAAAAATGTAAAAATTTAAAATAGTTTAAAATTAGTTGCTTTATTTATGGTATAAGTACTAATAAAAACAAAACAAAATTTGACAATCCCGCTCAATATTTTTTGTTTTTAGTGTATGCAGCTATTTAAGAATAATTCTAAGCTCATCCCCTGGCATCGGAGAGAGAGAGAGAGAGAGAAAATATTAAATTTTATTTTCTAGTGTTTCATTTTCGTCGAATTTCTCTTTGTTTTCAGAAATTTATGAAACTAGCAGAATGCCCTGATATGATTTTCGTCATCATTTTACATTGCAAATTTGATGTTTTTAACTAAACTTTTTAAACAGAAAGAATACTGGAATTTTTTTTCTTTTACTTATATTTAAAACATAAAAATAATTGGTCAACTCTAACCCCAACCAAAAATGTACGTTTTTTTCATGTGGTATTGTTGTTGTTTCTACAACAGACAAGTAAATTTTTTTCTCTACTTTTGTGGAGTTGTTGCTGTTCCTACAACGAACAAGTGCCCTGCGGGAAAATGAAGGAGTACGGATGCCTTCTAGAAAGCATCTAGAAGGCCTCCGTACTTCTTCTTTTGGATGTACAAGGTCTGATGGCTCCATTCCATAATCATATCTTTTTTACACACGTTGTCATTGCGGCATAGGATTTCCGCTCTTGCTTCTTTCGCCAGAGATTCTGAAAGGCTTTAAAATTAATGGCTCTTAGAAGGCATTCCAGAGTATGGTGATCTTATAACGGGATCTGATTTCTTTGGCTTTTGCTTTGGCAATAAAAAAATCGTTCTTATAGAAGGGAATGTTGAATGTGTATTTTTTTTTATACGTAAGATCTCATGCTTTCTATGAGGCATTCTCTAGTAGATAGATCAGAACGGTAATTGAATCAAACAAATTTCTAAGAGGACCTCCAATTAGGCCTGAAGTAAGAAGGTCTTCTGAGTTTTACCGCTGGGCGACTTACTGCCATCATGTATAAACCAGCGCAACCGAAATTTTATTAAGTTTCTCATTTTTTGACGCCTAACAACTAGTAAAAATCTAGTCCAAAACTTTAGTAGTAACGATTTTAGCTGCAGGGTACTTATACATGCATGAAAGCAAGTATTTTTAATATGTGCGTGTGTGTTTTTTTAAACAATAAAATTTCTTTAGCTTGAAATGCTTAAGAATGAATAGCAGAAAAGCCCAAACTAATCACATGGGCTACAAAAATGTGCAAACTTATATTTTGCATGTTGTCAACTCATTTGTTTTTTTTATGCACAATTTTCCAAACCAGTTTACTGATTAAGTACTTACTTACTACCAAACACGCATATGTGGTCTATAAAAAGGTCTGCTTGAGAAGTTAAAAAAATTAAAAACCAATATAGATGTACGATTTTAATTATGGAATCTTAGTTCAATGTTTAATATATATACCGTGGACTGGGGATAGAGACAGCCCAGAGTTGAGACAGCTACTCGATCGTGGAGACCGCAAAAATTATTTTATTTATTACTCTATAGTGGGATCCTTCGGTCTGATGAGTACTGAGTAGAATGATCTTTGCACAAATTTAAGCAATAAAAAAGAAGGTAAGAGTCACATGCGTGATCTAAAAAATATGAATCCGTTGCTTTTTGTAGTTCTTAATTTCCTGCTTCAAATTACATGAAAACAGTTTAGTACATGTGCGTCTATTGTATATAGGTATTATGAGCTGGAGTATAGATAAGTTGCTGAAATAACGTACCACCATGATGAGGACGAGTGTGAAGGCATTAAAAAGCGAAATTTTAAGTTTAAAAAAATTTTACTCATTCGATTCACGTTTAGGTCTTAAGAGGATATGATGAATTTCCAATTTGATCGCCTTAGGAGGTTTCATTTTATGGAACCAAAAATATAATATCGGTTATGGCCATCTACACTTAAGATTTCAAATATTCTGAGAATTTTTTTAAAAATTTTTTGTTTTCTGCAAAAAAATCTGTTCTTTAATACCGAAACCTGCCGTTATACACAACAACAAAAGTAAATTTTTTAACGTCTTATTGCCTCTTTGAACAAAAATGTGTTTTTTTTTAACAAAAAATTTTATTATCAAAAATTATTTTTGGGAATGAAATATTTTATTAATTAATTCATTTATTAATGATGTGCTCATAATCCCAATTTTTTTTTAAATGAAAACACTGAAATTTATTGTTGTGGGAAAGCGAAAAAGAATTTTTTTCTAAAATAATGTCTTTTTTTAACGTAGTGTTTTCCTTTTCAATATAAATTTTAGTCATTCATAATCAACGCGAATCGAATAGACTATTTCAATGTCCCGTACAAGAGGGATTTCAACTTAAAATAATTCACTGCGCCGTCGGGACAAGACAACATTGTCCGTTGGTGAAATGGTTAAATAAAGAGATACAACTGATTTTATCTAGTGCATTGAACAAGACATTCTAAAATGGATATGTTAAATTGTTTGAACCAAAGCTTAGAATCTACTCTTCACGGCTTTTAAAAGTTCCAGATGATGTTCTCTTAGAACGAAGTATTTGTTTTGTATTAGAGCGACCCATCAAAATAAAAATAATAAGATCTATATAATATTGAAACAATTTTACTGACTTATTGTTTAGAACACACTAAAAAAATAACAAAAATAGTGATGTGGTTGTTTCTCAGCCTTAATATTGACGTGGTTGTCTTAAAGACACTTTTCCGATTTGCGCGACGCTTGCGCCCTATTAGATCGTGTTCGTCACGCCAACGTACACTTGATAACGTATTAAGAAGTTACTGATTGCGTGAGAGCCGATGTTTTTAAAACACCTGAGAAAATCCCTTTCTTCTTTCATTGGTATCTGGTAGACAACCACGTCAGTCGCAGAGCGTTAAAGGAGGTTACAACTCCTCCATAAATAAATACAACAATTTTAAACAACTCCAACAAAAAATTTTCTTTTTGAATAAATTGGTTCCTTTTAAAAAAAAATTTTTATTTCTTAACATAAAAGTCCATTTTTAAACAAAAAGTTTCCTTCCCAAACAAAAATTTGCTTAACAAAATATACTTTTTCAGTAAAAAAATTATTTTTTTTTACAATTCGGCACAGGTTAAAAGGTGGATTTCATTCCGTTTGTAATTTCAACAATACTGAGCTTCGACCCTACAGCGTATTTATATTCTGGGTTCATATGTATGTATGTCTAGCGCAGTTGATTTAACGATGTCCATCTCTCAGTCAGACCGTTTTTATGCTGAAATAGGTTTTTTGCAAACCCTAGATACGATGAGGGCTAGTGCCCGTAGTTTCTACAAATAGAATTCTAGCTGTGTATAGAAATCTATGGTGTAAAAGCTGCAAATTTTAAAAGAAAACTTAAGGTTAAAACACGTAGGCCAAATAAACATTGAACTTGGTAAAGATAACTGTAAGATACGAAGACGAGACCAGATATCTTTTTGTAGAAATTGCGGGCATAGGTTGTCAAATATTTAAATCGTATATTGTTTGGAACAGTTTGCTATTGAAATTTAGCTGGAAGGATCCAAAAATGGCCGGGCTATGAGCAAAAAAGCACGTTTGACTCTAATTTTGAACTATAAATCTCAAATTTATACCCATAAACCTTTCCTTTTTATAATCTTTGAACTTTATTTTCACCTTTACTTTTAATAAACTTACGAGAATGCTGATAGTGAAAATTGGCTTATAAATGATAAAAAAAAATTATTATTTATTTCCTAAATAAAAGTTTTGACTCAATAGCACCCACAGGGTGTGAGCTAGGAGGACCAAATTTGGCTCAGGTATTTTGTAATGTCTATTAATTATTGAAAATAAAAAAATTAGAAAATTAGAAATTGCTCCAAATATTTAGCCCGCCCCGCCCTAAAAAGCTTCTTTTCGAATTAAGGGTTTCAGTACGGTTGGCTTATACTTACACCAGAAGTTGGGTGGATAAAATTAAGCCGGGAAACAATTGGCAATCCAATACAATGGTTAAAGGGTATAAAAGACACGGTATAGCCAAACATAGCACTTTTATTTTTAAAAACTAAAAGGTTCCTTCTTTAGCACAAAAGAGCTTTTTGAAGCAAAAGGTTTCTTTTTAAACACAAGGTATATTTTAAAAAGAATGTTCTCTTTTATTAAACTATCAAATTGGGACTTTTGTTTTTGGCAAAAACGTCACCTTTTCAACAAGAAGGTCATTGCTTCAACAAAACGGCCTTCTTTGGAAGAAAAAGGTAACTTTTGCATTAAAACGGTCACTTTTTCAACAAAAAGGACAGCTTTAAAATAAAAAGCTCAACTCTTTTTAATAAAAGAGTCACCCTTTAACCAAAACTTATTCTTGAACAGTAAAAGGGTTTCCTCCCCTTTTTGAAGTAAAACTGTTTACTTTTTCACGAAGAGATTTCTTTTCTAACTGTAAAGCCACTTTTTAAACCAAGAGCTTCATTTTTCAACAAAATAGTTTTTTTTTCTGCAAAATGGTGCTTTTCTTAAATAAGCTCCTCTTTTTAACAGAATCGTTTTATTTTAGGTTATTTCAAAACACAATTGTAGCATCACTGTAGTTTTTTAACTTTCATTTGCCTTTTCAGACTGTCTACAACATTCTACACTTTACTGTAACAAAAAAAAAAAAAAAAAAAAATCACTTTATCTAAAACTGGAATTCCAACGCATATTATTGAAATATCGCCCTCTTTTTCCTTTCCCTTATATGAATTACATTCATTGAATTTCAATTTTCTTTTCGTGTTTAGCACAAACAAAAAATAATATTAAAAAAAGTAAACCTTGGTCAAGTTTTTATTTTAACTCCTTTTGTATCCACAAAAAAAATTTAATTATTAGAAAATAAAAATTGTCCACTCATCTTAATCGTCCTGCTACCCCTTAAATCATTTTTTATAATTATTTTTCATTTATGTCATTATTTTCCACAGGAAGGAGGGCTAGCATTTATGCCTCTGTATGCAATAATATTTTCTATAGATTTTTTTTTCCTTTTTTGTTACCAGACTACAATTAAAATTCATTCGTCATGCAATTTGTTGTAATTTGTTCAAATTTAGCTCACGGAAATTGCAATTTCATTATGTTTGTTTATAATTCGTTTAATGTGTATGTGTGTGTGTGTAAGTGTGCTATGAATGGTTTTTAGCGTTATCCTGTGGAAGTAATCGGCATTACTTTATGTGTATATGTATTTGCTGGCTTGTTTTGTGTGAGGCTATGTATTTTGTCCATTATATTATTTGTTAATATAGTAATGATGATAATTACTATGACCGCTACAAATGATGTTAGCAATGTACGGTGGGACAAACAGAAGTAAAACTATAAAAAGGAGTAAATATTAAGCAATTATGATGTGATAATAATTTGGAAAGAAGCCCTTATAATTGGTAAAAATCTTTAAAACTGTTAGAATCAAAACATTATTTTCATTTATAGCTTTTAAAATTTTCAGCAATTCTATTTTTAATAAAATAATTTAAAAAAAGTTCTAATATAATCTGTTTTATTTCTTTCTAGGTAAATATCAATAACTTTTTAACTGCCCATCAAGGTGTAAGTATTATATTTTTAGTCAGATCTAAAGTAAAACGTATCATCAAAAAGCGGAAATAGGGCATATCAAATTTTTTTTCTTTTACTTTTTTGCTCTGCATGTGGTAATTTTTGAATTTTCCAAAATATTGAACTTAGTAACATAAAATAAAAGGTCCAAGTTTCTGAGTGAATGAGAACCTGTAACATGAATAATGTTGGAACTTTTTTGTTCTTCAACTGTTACTTTTTGAATTTTCGTTATATTGGGCCGAGAAACATAAAATTCAACATGCATGGTCCAGAGTGAATAAGAATCTGGAAGGGAGATCTTTTTGGCACTTTTGTGTTCCAAAACTGGTGTTTTTGTTTTAAATTTTAGTCAATATTGTTCTTAGAAACATAAAATTAAAAATGCAATGTCCTGAGTGAATGAGAACCTGTAAGATGAAAAATGTTAGTACTTTTAGTTAGTTCTTTAACTGGTCCTTTTTGAATTTTAATTAATACTGAACTACAATTCAACATGCATTGTCCAGAGTGATTGAAAAACTAAAAGAGGAAACTTTTTGATATTTTTTTGTTTTGTTTTTCAAGTGGTACTTTCTGATTTATTTATATTATTAAACTTATAAAATAAATTTTGAGATCTCAGTTAAAGTAGGCTTAGTTAATCTGAACAAAGACTTGTGTCGCCATTGCCAAGTTTGAACACAAAATATTGACAGAAGAGCTTAGTTGTGCTTAAAATCTTTAATGAAATAAAAAAAATCAAATTTCGCCGGAAAATTCTAGCTTCAGACTACGTTAAACTAAGTTTAAATTTAATCCACATCTCAAAAAATCGGCCTAAGACAAAAAAGGCAAATGCTCGAAACATGTAAATTATTATTTATACTTACATGCCATGTTTTCTTCATATTTGCATTAATAACACTGTGCTAGAATTTGAAACTTTTTTTGAGACCAGCCGGTCACCTTAAGATAATTCAGGTACGCTGAATCCAATGGTTCTAACCGTTTTTTAAGGTTAGCTCTTGTTTTCGAGATACACCGTTATTTGAAAATAGAGGAGATTGCACAATATATGTATATTCGCGTAACTCAAAAACGGTTAAGTCTAGATATTGTAATTATAAAAAAAAAACCGAAAATCCGCAATAATATTACACTTAAGTATAAGTTAACTTTTATCTAATATGTGCAGTCGTTTAAGAAACATAATTTATTTTGGGACATTTTGAAATTTTTGTTTTTTAAAAATTCATCAAAAATTTAAAAATGCAGCAATGATTCTTTTTTGTCCAGACATAAAATAAAACAAATTTGAAAAGAAAACAATCCATAAATGATTAAAATCTGTTAACAACTTTATTAAAAATTTCATAAAACGCAATATTTGTATGGGAGCCCCCTAAGAAGTGAAGATAAAGGGCAACTATGTCTCGAGAAAATGTTAAGGATTAAAAACTAATTGAAGTCAGTCATACATTATATCCCACTAGAGGCAACGCCTGGGCATAGGGGAGCTCCCTTAAAGAATGGAGAAAGCTGATAGGTATGTTAGAAATAAAGGATTTCGATGAAAAACAAAGAAGGTCATACATTTGATCCATCTAGAGCCATCCTAGGCACTGCTTGGGCCAAATTTAAGAATTTCCATAAACCGCAATATATGTATGGTTGAAATTCTTAAATTTGGCTCCCCGAATTAAGTTAAAACGCCAGGTACCCGGCTTGTCTGTTTTTCAACTAGCACAGTCTAATTATGGTCGAATTTCGACTAGTTGGCAAACACTATTATAAAATAACATAAAATTTCTAGGAGATTTCCAAGCTATTTCTCCTTTTATTACCTAAGTTCCGTCATCTTTAATTAAAAAATTTAGCATATAAAGAAAATGTTTTCTAAGTGAGGTGATATTCTTTTGGAGAATAGAGGCGTAAATAATTTGCAACTCCCCTAAAAATAATTGGAAGGTTCGCTTCTAAAATGTTCGTTATATTTAAACTTAACCGATTCATTTTAACATTTCCACAACTAATATTTTAAACATGACATCGTTTTCTGTATGCTAATTGCTGTAAAATGTTTCACGTCACGTGATTCAAACGTAAGCAAAAAAAAAAAAAAATTACAAAATTGTAAAATATTTTTTAATATTGCTTTCGCCGTTGTTTTTTTTATTATTATTTCTTTAATGCAATTTAAAAGTTAATTGACCGTAAAAACATGCAGGTTATGGATTTTTGTTGTTTTCAAATTTTTTGTTTTTTTTCTGAGATTTTACACATTTTTGTTTTTCAAGCAAAACATGATCGCAAACAACTTTTTCGTTAAAAAGACAAACTTTTTATTTTGCAAACATGCAAAAATATGTGACAGATTTGTGTTAAATAAAAAAAGTAGCATTTGCAATACAAGAATAATTTTAAGGACACCTCGAACTAAAATTCACTTGTACTAGACCTACCCGCCAGGAAGCATATTAAGGATATTTTACATTCTGTTGTTTCATCCTATGAGAAAATCACATACAGCCAATACTTGGAATTTGGCAGAATTTGAAAATTAACCGCTCTCTTGTGGTTGCAGCTAACTAGAGATCCTATTTGCTAACATGGGAGTCAGTAGCTCATGTTGTCTCGGCAACGAATGAATACAAAGTACGACATTGAAAAAGTTTCCTATGTTTTTTCGCATGCTTAAGCCGAGTATGAGCTCACTTTTCTCCGATTACGTCACATTTATTAGATGGCGGTACATTTCTGTTTTCTGCTGTATATTTCTACTAAAATGGCTTAAAAAATTTTCAGAAAGTTCTAAAATTTCCACATGTACTATTATTGAGGCCCACTTTTTGCAAAAGAATGCTTTTTGTCTAGAAAAGATTGCTTTTGCAAGGAGCGTACTTTTTTTTTGTAAGTCGAGATAATTTTACGCAATATATACATTTATAAAAGTTGTTTAAATGGGTGAAGATGGGTGGAAAGAGGATCCGAAGTATGAAAGAAAGACTTGGATATGATGAATGAGCAATGAAGAGGAAAACAATCTGAAGTAGGACATGTGGACTTGGATTGATTGCTCATTGATGGTAGTTTAGGAGTGAAGGTGTGGAAGATGTTAAAGATAATTACTCTCATACTATGCCCTTTCACAAAGAGGTTACTTTTTTCACGAAGAGATACTTTTAGGGATTACGTAGTGGTTTTGGTTTAAACAAACGGTTGCGGGACGAGAAATCCTTAAAACTCCTAAGGACTGCTTTTCACCACTAGTGGGAGAGTTAGGCCTAATGGATGGAGATTCCATAGGACCTGTTGCTATCGAATTGATGCTACTGGCTATTCCTAAAGCAGCGGAGCTAAGATGGCTCTAGCTTCTCAACAAGAAGTGAGTGTATAATTTTGCCATATTATACACTCAAATTGCGACTTGTGTCTGCTTGTTGCTCTCACACATAAAGGCGGATGGTAAACGCAGTGCTTATCGATCTGTGTCTAGGACCGTTTTGAGATTAGGCCAACAGGCCAGATGCTTTAGTAAATCTTGTGCACATTTTATACCTGACCCCAACTTATGGTAAAAAAAAGTACTAAACAAGAACTAAATAAAACTGAACAAGTATTGAACTATAACTGAACTAGAACTTAACTAGAACTGAACTATAATTGAACTTTATCTGAGTAAGAACTGAACTAGAACCGATCTAGAATTGAACTAGAACTGGACCAGATTTTAACCTGATATGAACTAAAACTGATCTAGAATTGAACTAAAAATGGACAAGAAGACAGAAAAAATTAAAAAATCACCAAATTTATACCAAATTCATATTATCAAACAAACAAGTTGCTGATGTTGCACCATTTACCAAAATGATTATATTGATTACTAACAATTGTAAAATTGTGAATATTTGTTTTTTTGTTTCAATAAATGATATTTTTAATTTAAATTAAAAAAATTATCAAAAAACTTTGCCATTTCAAATAAATATTGACAATTCCCAACAACAGTTCTACATGTTTAAATTATTTTATTTTAAACGAAAAAAGTCATTTAAGATTTTTTATTATTTTATTAAAATTTTAATTAAAAACTTATTTCAAAACAACTAATAAGTTAATTAAATCAAAATTATGTTTTTAACTTTCTTTCAACGAAACAAATAATTGATTCAATTATCTCATTAATTAAATTTAAATACTTTTTAAACTATTTTTTGTAATTGATAAAACACTTTCTTCTGTGTAGTGCTGGCAAATAGGTGTTATTATGGAACATTTCAAAAGCACATTCATCTCCAGGAAAACGAAAACCACTTCTGATACCCGTTCCAAAACATGGGTACATGCAAAAATCGATATATAAATGAAAGGCATTTTTGAGAGAAAAATTATTTGTAAAACATACAGGCCCATATGCGATTGACGAATGAGTCATAAGCTGTATGAAATTTACGCCACTGTGAACAAAGTCAGACGTAGAAACATACAACGATTGCGCTGGCTGGAACACATGGGAAAACGGAAGCCGAAAGAAAGCGTAAACGGGAAAGACCTACAAATCCCTGGTGAATCAAATTAGAGACAACGAGGCCAATAACATGTTGTAGTGCAATTTCATGAAGTAAATAAGTATATTTTCCATTAATATTTTACAGCGTTTTAACTAGGAATTTCGGATAAAAATGCTTGTTTTCTACGTATTCTTATATAGGTATCGAGGTACCTTGCCCCGCAATATAATTTGTTAACTTTGCTGCACACATAAGTGTTAAATTTAAATACTCTTTAAACCATTTCTATTTATAACTGAACTAGAAATAAACAAGAACTGAATTAGAATAGAACTTGATTTGAACTTTAACTGAAATAGAAATAACCTAGAACGGAAATAGAACTAAACTAAATATTAAACTGATATTTAAACAAACTTTTAAAAATTGTTCGCTTATTTGAGGGTTAAATTTAATTACTCTTCAAACCATTTCTTTAATTGAAAAAAAAAATTTTTTTCTATGCAGACATGAACTAGAAATGAACAAGAACTGAATTAAAACTATAACTGAAATAGTATTAATCTAGAACGGAATTAGAACTAAACTAAATTTTAAACTGATATATAAATACAATTTTTTAAATTGGTCGCTTATTGTTAAATATTAAAATTACCAACAAATTTCAAATTTATAAATTTAATTTTTCAACTTTTTCTTTAAGCAAACTGAATTTGTTTTGCATTTCAATGATTTATGCCCTTCCAACACACTTTTTCCATTATTACATTTTTAATAAATTTTTAAAACAAATTGTAGCAGCAGCGGCAGAAAACAGCAGCATGTTGAAATAATTTATGATTTTTTAATGATTTCTTAAGAATATAAAATAAAGTTTTGTCTTTATTTTTTTTTTGTGCTATTGCACAACAATTCCTAATGTCTTATTTACATTTGAAAGGAATTTCAAATGAATTGTATAAAAAACCTAAATTGGGTCATTTCTGTTTAAGAAACGTTATGGAAAAAATAAACAGAATCTTTTGAGGTTTGTAATGGAGAAAAAATGATGGGAAAACATCCAACTCATTGTGCGGTTTACAAAGATGGCCAATGTAGTTGAAAAAAGGGAAAAGATGATAAAACGTTGAAAATAAACCAAAATAAATGAAAAGATGTTGAAAATTTCTACAAAAAAGAAATCAAATTATTTCAATGAATATTTTATGAAATTGCTGACCATAAAAAAAATACTGAGAGGTTAAAGAACTTTTATAAAAATGCAGTTTGCATTTCATTAAATAAAGTGGCCAAAATGATGCTGGTTGTGGTTTTAATAATGATGAAGAGAACAAAAAAAAAATGAACTATGTTTTATATTATAAAAAAAATATATCAAATTTTGTTCTAGCGGATATTAAAAAACAAAAGAAATCCCTAGATATTATTTCGCAAAAATAGAGATATAAAAACTATATGGTTTTATTTGAAACTTTTTATCTTTAATTTTTCAGTTTGTGTACCAGCTTTTGTATTACGTATTATAATATTATAGTAAATGTGCATATTTTAGTTTTATCTATTAAATTGTATCACCATGACAGCGTTATTTAGCTGCAGTTGGCATTAAATTCTGTTTAATACTTGATGTAGAAAGTCCTTAACAAAACTATGCTAAAAATAGTAAAAGAAAAAGTTTTAAATTTTACCATGAGGAGGGGAATAATAAGTATTTTTTTTTGAGTATTTGTATTCATAGCGCTTTATTTATGGTTTTTTTTCGGCAAAAGGTTTTTTAACCAATTTTTGTGTCAAAACTAGTTTTTTGCGAAAATTTTATTTTTTGCGTTGGAAACAATTTACGCTAACATTTACATTTGACATACAATCTGACATGAACCAAAAAATTATAAAACAGTTACTAAAATCATTTGCGAATGTCGGTCATTTTATTTGGCAGCTAATTCTTTTCTCCACAAACATATTCCAGGCGATTTTTTGTTAAACCAAGGATTAGGCTTGTCCAGGGAGAGCTGATCCAGTAAGAACAGATTCTATTAGGCATTTTCTATTCTGACTGATGGCTTGGGAATGAGGGGCACGAGTGCAGAGGTTTTTCTTAAGCATCTACATATTAGAAGGTCACATAGGCTTTTTGACGATTGCAGTATATTTTAGGCGGTGATTCTAGATATTTTGAAGGCCGTAGAATTGATAAGGCGGAAATTGCTGGGAACTAGGAGTTCATATTTAAACGGAGTGGATATATGAATAAAAGAGTGTACATAATTTGACCAGCCAATAACCATCCTCAAATAAAAACCAAAATTCGAATTTAAATTATGTTCATTACATCCGAAATTTTTTCAAAAAATTATGAAAAATATTTTATAAAGAGTTTGAAGCAGAAAATGGTCACCACTTACAAGATATAATTTTCAAAAGCTAATAAGAAATATTTCCCCAACTGTGTCAAATAAAAAAATAAAAAAGCTATCAAAGAAGACGGCCGGTGGCTGTTAGGGCGCTGATGGGCTGTTTTGTGAATTCCAGGCTAGTGGATGGTTGTAGAAGATGTCTAAGGGAAATCTTTTGGAAGTATGTATTGAGCCTGGGCTTGGGTGAATGTGCAAATATTGCCAGATTTCTAATATGCTTTTATTTGGGGAAGATAAGGGAATGGGTTCTAATGGAACTAAACAGGCTTGGAGGAATATAACGGATTTTAGAGAGTCGCGGACGTTATGATCGATGCTTAGAAAAATCGATTCTAGTTTACTACATGATAGGTATTATCCCCAGCGACTGCATGATAGACAGGATGACGGTGAAAATAGAATCTGAGTCTTTGGGTTTATGTAGTTGTGCGTTGCCACAGAGGTGCTAGAGCTGTTTGGGCACATTCTGTTTCACTGTCCTACGCTACGGCATAGCAGGATGAGATTACTGTGTATTATATACATGGGAAATTGGGAGATGTCTCAAGCTATGATATCGAGAATCTGATGGTTTTCGTAATAGTAAGACCAGGCTGTATAGCAGGGGGCTGAGGACTGGCGATATGTAGGACTATTATGTTAAGTAAGGTGGTTTTTCTTTCTCCTCCTCTATGAATTTCCACTATTTATAATCCTTTCGATCTTTCCTTTTTTCTTTCTTGCCTCCCTAATTTCCTTTTAGTACCTCAGAGGACAAGGAAGCTTTCTTTTTTGTCCTGTTATATCTACTTTTAGAAAGAGGACGGTTCAAATGTTTTGTACTTAGTATGTCGGTTTTATAGCTGCTGAAAATGTACACCGAAAAAAGTTTTTTTTATCAATTAAAAAAATTGTTTAAAACGTTTTTAAATTTAATCAATGTGATAATTGAATCAATTATTTTTTTAGTCGAAAGAAAATTAAAAATATAATTTTTATTTAATTAATATTTAAGTTGTTTTGAAATAAATTTTTCATTAAAATATTAAGTAAATAATAAAATAATTAAAACTTGGAGAATTGTTGTTGGGAATAGTTAACATTTGAAAAGTTTTTGGATAATTTTTCACAATTTTACAATTTTCAGTAATCGATATAATCATTTTGGTAATAGGTGCAAAATCAACAACTTGTTTGCTTGACATTATGAATTTGGTATTAATTTAATAATTAGAGACAATATTTAATTTTTTCTGTGTAATCATTTTTAGTTTAAAATTCTTTTTTATAATCTATTTTTTTCTTCTTCTTTGTTTTCATTTTTAAATTTTTTTCTAATTTAAAAACTTTAATATACTAACTTGTATCTCAAAAAACACAAAGGCCCTAAAAACTTTTTATAACATAAAATAAAAACCTCGACATTATCCACAGAGAAAAAAAATATAAATAAACTATTCCACATATCTTCCCATCCATTTATCAAAAAGTTTACTGCATTAATGTAAACTTCCCCTGCCCCTGATGACCATGTATAAGTAAAAGAATTGTTTTGTGTTTAGTTGTATAATTGTATTATTTTGTGTTCATTATAAATGAGTTTATGCTCATATGTCATTTTATATGAAAAGTACAATAGTTAGTTTATCTATTTTTGTTAGCATTAGCAAAATGAACAAAAATACTTATGCAAAAATCTTCATATACATATGGCTGTATATGCATGTATTACTGTATGTGGTCTATTTAATGAGCAAAAAAATGTTAACTAAATTATATTTGCTGTAACATACTGTACTTCTATTTTTTTTGGTTTTTTTTTTTATAAAATGTTCATTGTTTTTCCTTAACCAACACTCAGAATACAGTTTTTGCTTTACGCTGGTTTAAAAGTACAATTTTTAGTTGGTTTCATACTTTTTCTATATGTTCAACACTTAATTCAGAAAGACTTTCACATTGGTTTCACAAAGTTTCTAGAGCAATTTAGAAAAAAATTGTATACATTTTTTATTATTAACTATTTTTGTTAATTAAATGGCTTCCCCAGGAATTATAAATAAAATAATTGTATATAAATTTCTTAAGCCATGTGTCGACTAGCAAGTCACTTGCAGAAGGACTTCTACAACTATTTGCTGAAGTGTTTCCACTCAAACCGAAACTTGCGGAAATCTGTTTCCAGAAGTAGTTTTTATAAGTTATAACAAAGAACTTGCTGCAAGAAATTGCAGACGTGTTTCCACACAATGTGAGTACAGCTTGCAGTAGTTTGCTTTTTTTATAAATGACAGTATACAAATGTATTGAATTAAAAAGAAACAACAAATTAAAACAAGAAAGAAGTATTTGGGTGAGAAATTTGGTGCTGCGGCGCGTAGATTTAAGTTTCCAAAATACATTACTTGAAGAATTACGGATCAAAGATTCCATACAGATGGAAAATTTCCTGAGAATGTCTAAATGATTTAGAATACATTTTATCTTTAATTCAAATAAGTATTCAAACGCAGTTTACTTCTTGACCAAACTGCGTTCGGAGGTTGTGGAATTTCCTTTTGACCTCTTCGTTGGGACCGTATTAATTAATGGCCTTTTACTTTTAATTTTATTCTTATAGTCCCATAATTTATGATAACTTTCTTGTTTTTCAATTACCAAATGTATTTTTTTTTTACTACTCCAACCGAATATATTTTTGTCCATTTTTATATATTTTAAAAGAACTTAAAAAACACAAAACAAAGCTAAAAACAAAAGAGAATGCCACAAACCGCTTACCCGACATGTACCCGACTTCTTCTGCAAGTCTTCAAAACACTTGCAGTTCATAGCAAGTCGTTCAAGTTACTTCCAGCAAGCAACACACACACGTGTTTCCACATAATTGCTGCAAGTTGCTTCTGCAAGCCGTGACTTCTGGAAGTCGACTTTTAATAAGTATTTACACGACAGAAACATCTGGAAGTCACTTCTGGAAGCAACTTCCGCAAGAAAACTTGGTAGTGGACACCCGGCTTTATATTTAAAAGAATTTGGCAATAATTTCTACAAAATAGAAAATTTTGTTGAACAAACCCAAAAAATAATAAACTTTGGCAAAAGTGAATAAAAAACAAATTTTATATAAAATGTTCTAAAAAAAAGTACAAGTAAGAAAGCAAAGTCAGTCCATGACCATATAACAACTTTCACCACCGACTCAACAGACAAATTTTTAATAGTGTATCATTTTTGGGACCCATGCCTTAAAGTGATTGGAGAGGGGGTTAACGTGGGACTACTCTCAATGCTGGACCTATCAGCACACAATTCTGGCATGTCGGAAAATTTTATATCGATACCAACTGTTAACACACGTAAACATTAAATCTAAGGTTTCAGACGAAAGCAACAGTTAGCATTTAATCTAAAGTTTCAATAGAAAAACATTTATTTAATTTATTAAAAAATACCAAAATGTTTAAAAGACAGAATTCAGTCATTTACCTTAACTTTAAACTCAGTCATTTACCTTTAAAATATTTAGAACAAATTCAGTCAATCACCTTTAGAAAAGTTTTACATTACAATAACTGCAAAATAAGAGATTTTTTAATTTTTATATCATTGTTGTTATTAGTACTATTAATTAAGACGTAAGAAAAAATTGTATAAAAGAGCAGGAAAAATAAAGAATTTATGGCAAAGAAAGATTAACTTTGGTATTTGTTTCATTAGTCACGGTGTTTCTACCCAGGCTCAGAATTCAACTTTCTTTAGCATATGGTGTTCTGCCTGGGATAAATTAATTACATTTAAAATATTACGAAAACAACACTAACATTTATAAGAAAGTTACGGCATTTAAAGCTTTCTTCGGTAGTGGTTTTTTTATGACAGGTATCGCCAAATATGGACCGAATTCTATAAAATTGTTTAAAATAATTGAAGATGCAATAAATTATTTGAGGACGGAATTTAATCGAAATACAAACATGATAAGATGTTTAAAGGACAAAAAGACTCTATACCGAAAACAAGTTTTTATGCGGGCTATGTGAAACCATTTTGCGATTTTTGCCATGTTTGGTAATTGAAATGGTTGTATAAAATTTTCTCAAACTAGTATCGAAATAGCAACCAGACGGTTTACATTGAGAGATAATCAGCCAGCCAGACCTACGGACAAATATCGTTAAATCCACTCAGAAAGTAATATTTTACCCACATCAACACAAACGCATAATACCCTTCCCACTATTGTGGTCTGGATAAATTAAAATTTTTATAATATTTTTGAAGAAATATTAGCAATTTTCGGGAAAATTTTTCTTAAAAAAATAAACTAAATTTTTCAGACAGTTTCCAAAAATAAGAGAATTTGAGAACATTTTCAAAAAAAAAAAAAAAAAATGAATAGCAAATTTCTTGCAAAAAAGATAAGTTTTTTTTTGCGAAATTTCCTATTTTCTAAACTTTTATCTATATTTTTGTAATTTAGCTTAATATAGGGTGGCGGATAAGTAATGATAAAACCAGTGTTGTCAATTTAGCTATTTAGTGGCTGGATTTAGCCATTTTTCACCTTGTTTAGCCATTAAAAAAATTAGTTTAGTTATTATCCATTTTCCAACGTGCTTATCCATTAATTTTTTTCCGTATTTTCTTTGAAAATAATATTTTTATTTTCTTATTTTTTTATATAAAAATTTAAAAAATTGCTAAAAGTAAAATAAAAATTTTTAACCAATTAAAACGCATTTTATTTAAATCACAACAATTACAACTGTTGAAAATCGCTGTACACGATCAGTTTTCATCAAAAAAAAGTAACATCTCTAAGAGTCAAAAAATGCAACAGTGCAAATTGTATGCAGCTGGCAACAAGAAATTGCTAGAAATTTCGGAATTTTTTTAAAGTTACTTTCACTTCAATGCTGAAGTAGATATGGTATTTTGCCAAGAAAACATCTTTAAAAGTAATTTACGAAATAGTTTACAATTAGCAATCGTTAATTAAATTTTATCAATTAGAGAAATATTTTCACCGTAACAATAAAATATTTTTCTATTTCCCTTTTTTGAGCTTGGGACTCAAGATGTTGGGTGAATGTTGCCTTGGTTATGATTTACATTTAAAATATTTAAAACGAATAGGTTCAAGTGATTCCTATGAGATGAACAACAACGACATCGAATTTATCAACGACTTAATTTTTTAAATGCTAGAAAAAAATATTTAGTTTTTGTTTATTAAAAATTTATAGTTAAAAATTTATCTCAATTTACAATTTCATATTTTGGTTGTTCACTAAAGGCGGATTATCAGGTTATATGATTATGTAGTAATATTAACAGCAACAAAATAAATTTTAAACAAATTTGAATAAATGTACTTGTTTGCTGTGAATATAACTAAATAACCATATAACCTGATAACCAGCCTCCAGTGAACAACCTAATTGTCAAAAACTTTTAATGAATTATATTTGTTTTGTTATTTAATTTTAATGTGTTTTTATTAAAAAAAAAATCTATCCATTTTTTTTTGCCAATTTTTAACCATTTTTTTAGCCATTTTTCCGTAAATGTTGCTATTTTTGGTCATCAAGTCTTAGCAACACTGGTTAAAACAAAAATTTGTTTTGAAAGATCAAAGCGAAGTTCAGCATTTATGAAAATTGAAATTACAGTTGAAGAATATCTCCAGATTATGTATAAACAAAATATTTTTCAAATTACTTGACACGCCCTTTTAAGGACATTTTCTATAACTTTTCGTTGAACTTCACGTCCCACAGCCATTATATCTTTCCAATTATTTTCCGTGCTTTTTCAGGAACATTTTCGTTATGCTTTTTCAACTTTTAGATCCCACGGCTTCGATTCTTTTCGAACAACGATCTTAGGCTGTCCAATACTTTTCGACTTATTGGCGTACTACTTACCATTAAAAGAACTAAAAAGTTTAGGAGCCGTTGAATTAAGCAAACGTGATGGGAAAGTCAGTAAACGCTATTTTTTTCAAAACATTTGGAGCAGTTGCGTGATTAATTAAAATTTCTGCTCTAGCTCTGTCGCAAACAAAATTGTTCAATATGATTTTGTTTTAAGTGCTTAATTTCCAATTCGTACTCTTGCTAAACAAACTGAAATTTGTTGTTAGTGGCATAAGCTAGTTTATGTTCGTAATTGCTTAGGCCATATCAACAGGAAACCTTTCTCCAAAGATTTTAGAAAAGATAAAGATATTATACAAATAAAACTATAAAGCGAATAAGAATTACAAAGACTCCAAGTTTTACCTTGTAACAGTATCAAAGCTTAAAAAAATTGTTTAATATTTCGTTGTATTAAATGACATTAAATTTAAACGTAACTTGTTCAGCGTTTTCGGGCAACTATGATCCAATATTTCTTTTAGATGATAGTCCAGACCATATAAATGGGTGTAATTGATGGTCGACAATTGTTCTTTGATTTAGGCTGCCCTATACTTTTTTCTTAATTCACGTACTTATCAATCTTTACGGATTTTCATATACACTCCTAGTTTTCTATGCTTGAAAAACCTTTGTTCTTTGTTTTGTGCTTAGTCTTTTCTTTATGAAACTTCAAATCTTTTCATTCATAAAAAATATTTTTGATTAATAACAAGTTTTCATAGAAATGTCATTTCATAAACCTGCTATAAACCTAAAATATTTTTTATGAATATGGGGGAACATATTTTACTATTTATTATATATAAAATATTTTTTTATATTTTAGTTGTAGAATTTATATTTTCTTCAAATGTGTTTGAAAAATTATTTTTCTTTTTTCTGTTAATACTCTTAAGTTTATAAGTTATTTTTATTACTTATGTGTAACAGTTTTTATTGTTGCTTTGCCTTCGAGTCTTTGTTCTTGTAAGAAGATTTCTAAAGAAAAGTATCCCACCAAAACCTGCAGCATTTACATTTTTTTTCAATATTGTTGTTAAATATTTACCTCTAGGCCCAACACAGCAATTACACTAACTACTCACAAGCGGCAAGTAGAATCAAAAGAACTTTTATCATAGCAACTAAAATTTCTTGAAAAATAAAAATCGACATAACCTCCACTCTTTGAAAACATATTAAAAACCTATACCAATATACAAACGCATATACATACATATTTCAAAAATGAACATATACATACATTTTTTAAAGAAGAGAAGAAAAAATGGAAAAGAAAAAATCACTTTCACGTTTTGAAAATTCGTAAACATTCGACTAGTACAAATAGCTAAAGGCATAATATACAGTTTTGTTGTTATTGTTCTTTTTACTCACTGCACACACCACTCAGTCTACTCGCAATATGTCTCCTTGACTCTCTACGAGCATACAACTTTCAATGGAAAAACAAACAAACAGCAATACAGTTTAACAACATCAAAACAACAATTATGTATAGAATAAACGTTTAAATGAGAAAAGCTTGTACAAAGTATCAACAACAACAACAACAAAATAACTGCATCTTGTCCTCATGCTGCTGATCTTGTTTTTCTTTTGTTGTCATTGTTGTTTGTTCTTGATAATGACGCTGATGATTAATAGTACTACTACAACTACACAACATTAATTTAAGAAAAATAAAAAAAAAAATATTTAAAAATTAATGTTGTTGGCATGTTATCATTGTTGTTGTTATTCACATTGTATCCCCTAAATAAGTAAACAATGAAAAGTAAATGACAAAAAGTTTCTAGTACAAGATTTAAGAAAAAAAAAACTATTAACAAAAATTTTTTTTTTCTTTACAGTACCTGTCGCATATTCTCTTTTTACCTCTTCCACTCTAGTTTATTTCTTCTTGTTTGAAGAGCACTTCAAAGTGAAATTAGAAAAATATACTACATAATATTGCTGTAAATGCTGAAAATATAAAAAATGGTAGAAAAACGTTTGCTTTTGAAAAAGTAAAAAAGAAAACAGACTAACAGCACAAGTTAATAGAGAAAGGCAAAATCTTCGTAGTAATTAAAAAATTTCCAACAGAAGAAGGTTACCTGACATTTTTATTGACATTTGTTATGCTTGTATTCTAAATGCTTTGAGTAAGAGGAATTAAAAAATCACTCATACGCAATGTATGCCATAAATAGTTAAATAGTAAACTGCTTAATTTGCTTTAAGATCCTAGCGGAAATTTTAAAGAAAAATTAATTTTTAAGGCGGGGAAATTAAAATCATAATTAATGTTAAATGTAAAAAACATTTTTTAAAAGTAGAAATTTATAAAAATGTACCCCTTTATTCTAAAAAGATTATTAATCGTAGGAATACAATTGCATTGTAAGAGCGTATCTACGTCGCATGTAGACATAGATATATTTCCTTTTCATAAGCCGCTTACGACTTTATTGCCATAAAACAAGAAACATTTAATAAATAAAATGAAAAATTTTTTGTGTTTTCAAATTAATTAATTGAAAAGAAAATGTATTAAGTAAATATGCTATAATTAATAAGGTAACCCTAGTTGTGCAACAAGAAAAACAAGGCAAAAACAATATGTATTTTAATGGTAGAAGACCCTGATAGATTGTCAAAAAATATATGTATTTCTAGCAACAATAAATTTGTAGGCAAACAAAATTGTAAAGCAATTGTAACATAATGTTATGTTGGTATACAATATTCGGCCGGTCTACTGGGATCACCTTATTAATTGTACCATGGAATTAAAAAAATTAACAATAATATTAATTGAATCGCTAAGTGCAGACAGGGTACTACTGACATTTTTGGCTAAAATGAATTAATAATGTCTTCATATAGATTCGAATACGTTCTATTAAAAGGGTGCACTAAGAAGATGATGCAAACAATTATTTGTTTAAATATTTATAATTTTAAAAGTTTACAAATCTGTATTAAGTGCAAAAAGGCATTATCTTCAGCAGTATACTCCTTTCTGCAATTAATCGAATATTTTTTAATTTTATATGTATACTATTCAGTTCAGTTGTATCATCGTATAAGTTTTACAACATATCCTAATCTTCAATAACCAGATTATAAACCTTCTACTCTACAACAATCATACCCGGATATCCACACAGTTTTCTTTATTATTAAACAAAATTGAATTGCAATGGCTATTAATAAAAATTTGTAATTTAAGTGGGCTGTGTGAAATTTAAATTTTTATAAATTGCATTTTGTTAATGTAATTAGTGAATTTAATATAAATGTAACGTATGCTTTTAATTTAATTGCTACTAAAGGGTACTTTACACTGTCACACAAGTCTTGCGTATTTTGAGGAAAATACAACTCTGCATGGTAAGTTGTTATTAGTTTTTGAATACTTTCAAGAAATAAATAGATCCGAGAATTATTGTCATAAAAATACGTAAGACTTGTGTGATACTGTAAAGTACCCATAAGTGCAGAAATGAGTTAACTCCATGTGTCTTATTTGATTATTGCTAAGAAACCAGTGTAAAAAGTGTCACCTTAGATCACTTTAAACTAAAGTATGTTGTCTCCTCTACGAGCTTAGTATATAAAATTTGCATTCATTATTATTTATAATTAACTACTATAATTAACTGTTTTTTATGTGATCTCTAAATGAATGTTTTGAAGTAGTTCACTTTCTGCACTTATTTTCAAATTAAAACAAAGTCCATTTACCATGAAATTTTGGGTAGCTAAAGCGTATTTATAGAAATTTCAAGATGTTACGCCATCCATAGTTCTTAGGATGTTACGTCATTCTATGTTCCAAGCAAAAATTGAACAAAAGTTTTGAAACAACATTTTCATAGTAAATTTGTTTTGTAAGCCTTTATTATTCTTCAAAGAGTTACATATATGAATACAAGCAATAAAAAAAAAATTAATTGTGATTTACGTTATAGAGCGTTTACATTACAACGAAATCTAGTAGATTTCATTTCAAATCTTCCTCAAAATGTAGTGCCTTTACATTATACCTTTTTGACATTAGCAAGATTTGGTTTTCATAACAAAAACAGCCGACTGATAGGTTTTTGTGTAACACATACATATGTTCATATGTAAAAAGAAAAAGGCAATTACAAATTTGCATTACCTTTTGTTAACTTCAACTTCATTTATTTTATCAATATTTTATGTCTTTTGCATTTTTTTTTTTTTTTAAATTTTCACAAAAATTTTGAATTATTTAATAGTCGCTTTTATAATTTTTGTTTGAATTTTTATTAAAATGTCATTTTTTCTTGTGCAGCGAAGTATTTTTTAGTGCTATATGGAAAACAACATAGTTGCATCCCTAAGTACTACTAGATTTTGAGTAGATTTCGTCAAAATCTAGTCACCGAGTAGATTTTGT
Source organism: Pollenia amentaria (assembly GCA_943735925.1). Taxonomy (NCBI): domain Eukaryota; kingdom Metazoa; phylum Arthropoda; class Insecta; order Diptera; family Polleniidae; genus Pollenia; species Pollenia amentaria. The sequence goes on along the minus strand of OX031007.1, from coordinate 174,379,362 downwards.
TTTGTATGGAAAATCTAGTCAAAAACTGCTAGATTTGGAAATCTCGTAAGTACTAGATTTTGTTGCAGTGTAAATTGGCTATTAATAACCGTTTGTCTCTTTTAATAATATTTTAGCAGAATTTTTACCATTTTCGTGTTCCTACATTTCCGGTTTAATTGAATACATTTTATTAAAAGTATTTACTAAAGTAAATTAGTAAAAGTATATACTATATAAATTTGCCACCGCCTTCGCGTAATTGGACCCATTTGCTTTCTCTTTGGGAGGGGGCATTAAAAATAATGACTATACGTGAATACGTCACAGAGCATAATTAAATGGAAAAGAGAATAATAATATTCGAGTAGACGTTGCAACAATTACTCCGGAAATGTTGAGAAGAACATGAAAAAAAACTAAATGGGCGACTATCATGTAAAATTTGAGATCAAGGTTTTAAAATGTGTTAAACTGTACAGTCAACTTGTGTAGTGTATGCCATAAACGTTCAGGCTTGTCGCTGTTTTTCAAGCGATGATAATAAGAAATGAGCGCGGATAAAATATTTCGGACAGAATTCCTAGAATTACACAGAAGAATCGCATTAATGATGGCAAACAAAATTTTCTTTACAAAATATCGCTTAAAAAGATCCATAATTGGTTATATTCCTCGCATAAGTGCCATTCTCTAAATTATGATTTAGCATCACTGTGCTTACTCGACGCATTTGTGCTTCGGTTTGCTTTCCCTTTTTATTTTCATATCGCTCACAAAATCATAAACAGTCACATAAAATAATCAAAATCAAAAACATAAATAATTGCAAATTTAATCAAATTGAGCTCAACAAATGTTATAAAAGAACATAAAAGATGAAAGTGATGCAAAATAAATTTTCGTGGTCGTTAAAAATTTGATTTGTTATTGGTTTATGAAAAAATTAAGGATTTTGATGAATTTTTAGTTGTCACTGTCTTTGATTTAGTGCGCGATATATGTGTTAATATGTTATAAGTAAGTTTATGTTTTTTCTAATTCACTCTATTTAAATTAAGCGATAAATTTGCAGCCGTAACAACTGATTAAAAAATTGCCAACTCATCTCCTGTAGATCAACTTACACCTGTAACAACATCTTCGACTACTTCAAGAATCTTGATTTCGAAAATATTCTTTTGTGCAAGTACTACTTTGCTCTCATAAATTAATATGGCGAAGCAAGTTGTTTTACATATGCTTGGTCTGCGAAGCATGAATTGTATCAAGAATTGAGGTATCCGCGTGAATACTATACCCGGTAAAACTAACGAATATTTTAAGTCTCGAAATAAAGTTAAGGATAAATAATCTTTATGTTCTGTGTGCATTAATTAATTGGCAATATATTAAATGGATAGGTTTTTAATTGACCTTAAATAAATAAGCCCACTAAATTTCTTTTGGATTGAACCACAACTGGACCCTCTATTAATTTTTAATTTTTCTTAAAATCTATGTAACATTTTCTTATTAACTCGCAGTCTTAGTTTTAAATATTTGTTTCTCTTCAAGGTCAAATATTTTAGCCAGATCGTTTGACGTTTAAATAAGATATATGATTTTTAAGCAATGTTTTCGTCTTACATGCTCAAAACACTTAAAAAATTGGATCGCTATATGTGTTTATATGTAATAAGCTACTTAGATTGAAACAGTTGTACTGAACCATAGTATAGAACTAGTGTGCCAACTCGAGAGAGTGCTCTCAATTTTTTAGTTCACCCCTCACACATATAGGTTCTGTGTGAATTCAACACACATAAGAACAACAAAAACAAAACAAAATTTGAAATTTTTCAATGTAAAATTTTTCACAAAATTAATAATTTTTTCCAATACATTTGGCTCATTTGCTTTTGCAAAATGTTTTTATTTTTCACACACTAAAAATGTTTAAATAAATTTATATGACATTAATTTTTTTCTGTTGTGAATATTATTAAAGCCAGCAGAGTAGCATTTTGTGGTATAAAAATAATATTTGAAATCATAAATTATTTAAATATTTTCCGATTTTGCAAAATAAAAACTTTACAAACATTGTTTTTAAAAGTTTATAAATGCAGCCAGCATTTAATAAATAGAAAATTTATTGAACTAATAAAATATTTTTTGGAAAAATTTTTTTTGCCACATTCTATACGATTTTATGCAACTGTGTTAAGTGGTGGAAATAGTTTTATACATTAATCAGTTTCAAAAAAATCTTACTAATACAAACATAAATTAGGTCCCACTGACAATTGAGTTATGTACCTGTCAAAGAGTCGGCATACTAGTTGTATACTATGTACTGAACTAATGTACTACTTCATTATATTTGAATATGGAAGACATTTTAGACTTTATATCACTGTTGACAAAAAAATTTTAAAAATTACATTTCTCTTACAAACAATGTGTGCAATAGTCTTTATGCCATTTATTGAAGAGCTCTTTATGTCGTTTATTGACGAACTCTATTTAAAAATAATCTATTTATTTATTTAACTTCATAAGCTTTATTTACTTGAGCTTAATTTGAGAAGAAGTGCCATTTTTAATTCATAAAAATTATTTAAATAAGAGTTCTTCGCAGAAAGAAATCCCTCAATAAGACCTTTTAATTTCCAAACGAACACCTACACGTATGATTAATATTAATACAATTGTTAAACAAAATGTCAAACCCCTTAACTTATGCTTTACATTTTATACGCGGGCTAGAGATGGGCAATAAATATCGATATATCAAAATATCGATATTTAAAAAAATTATAATAGTTATATATCGAATTCGATATTTTTAAGATCTCTTTATAATAAAATTCAAAATTTTAGCCGTTGCTCAACTGCTTACAATACTGTTGTTTTTTAAGAATTCCATCATATGTTTTTTAACTAATATTAAGAAAATAACGGCGCTTTTCCATTGAACATTTTCATAGATTACACAGTTCAGTTTTGTCTCGGCTTTTAAAGAGATGACAACAATTATTGCGTATTAGCAGCAATAGACTCATGAAAGTTGGAATGTTAATAATAAAGAAAATATTTTGTTTTTTTTTTATTTGAGCATTTTCTTCTATATTAAATATAAAATATTGCACAGTTTACTTGTATAGTATGTGTCACAAGTATCGTTTACCGACAGTATATAATCCGGTATTATTTAATCCCAACTAATTTTTTTTTTTTAGATTTCATATGGCGAACAAATAAATATTTTTTTTGCATTCTTTACTTTTTTTAAAATTTTTTTTTATTGTAGAATTATCTGCCGGTCCCTCAATTTCAAACGAAAAGTTCGTTCACATATCTTACCTTAAAATCTAAATTTAAAAATTGGTTCTTGTTTTAAATAAAAGTTAAGCGAAGGAAAGTTTCGTTCGAACTCGAGAGTGCTATATTCGGAACAAGTGAGAGTGCTATATTCGGCTGTGCCGAGTCTTTGATACCCTCCACCGACAGAAGTGGGCTATATATTGTAAATACATATATTTTATTAACTAAACTTCACAAAAAGGAACGTCAGTATTAAGATTGGTTGCGGTTTAGACCTGAATTAAATTATTGACCGACAAAAAGAAAATTCTATGCGTTTCTTGTTAGAACTTTGAACTGGCTTGAGTAAAATATCATGATTCGTAAAAGTTTTTGCCCAAACTAATTTTTAGAAGGGTAATTTGTATTGGACGTATGGTAAATTATGGACCAATCATCCCAAAATTCTGAAGACTGATTTCTGGTATTACAAAAAATAAATTAGAATAAATTTCAATACAGCAGTGTAATTAGTTTTAGTGTTAACAGTGCATTTCACAAAATTGCATGATAATTTTTTGGCCATATGAATCTAAGATGGGAAAAATTTTACCGCAATATCTATATATGTTATGGTTTTAGGCGAATTTAAATTCTTTCCCAAAGTGGGCTTTATTTGGTTTAAGGCGCAATAAACTGTTTTCCGGGAGTGGGGTTTATATTGGGCGTAATGTAAATTATGCACCGATGTTCAAAAAATTTTACAGTGTGATTTCTGGTCGTATAAAAATGTGACGTACCAAATTTCAGAATGGTAGCGTTATTTATTACGGTTTTAGGTATAATAAGCTGTTTTCCGCAAGTAGGGTTTATGTGGGGCCTAAGGTCAATTATGGACCGATTTTCACGAAACTTACCAGTATGATCTGCAGTTATATAAAGAAAATTCGTGCAAATTTTATATCATTCTGTGCATTATTTTACCTTTTATTTTAGTTTCTGTATCAAATTTTTTTATGGTGGTTGTTCCACATTTTGATTTATAGTTCTGATCCTACTGAACCGATGTTACTGGATTTCAATCCCGAACTGCTTAGGATAACTACGAGCAATTTGAGACCAAGTTTGTTTTTTTCTTTTGCGTTTTTCAAAAGTGAGCATGTTTTCAACAGACGAATATATGGACAGACTGCCGGACATGGCTAAATCGATTTAGAATTACTCAAGGAACCAGAATATATATACTTTATGGGGTCTTAGATGTATTATAAAATGGTTTCACACGGAATGACAAACTTAGTATACCCTCATTCACCACAGTGGTGGTGGAGGTTATAACAATAAAAAGTTAGAATGGAATTACATGTAATATGTTTGTACTCGTACATATGTAAATATGTATTGACATAGGTATATTGAGTTTTTAAATTTGGTGATAATTTCAGCTTAATAGGTTCGATACATCGATATATCGATATTTTTAGTTAATAAATATCGATACTCTTAAAAAAATATCGATACGATATATATCGATATAGTATTTTTCCAATTTGCCCATCCCTAACACGGGCTAAAAATACAATATTAATTATACGTCAACATTTTTCATTTCAAGAGTCATATAAATTTAATGCAAGTAAATGTTTTCTCTTTTTATTATTTTCATTATTTTCATTATTATTCTTCTATTTTAAAAAACTATTCAAACATTTTTTTACTTGAACACTTAAATATTCTTTATATTTTTCTTAACGCACTTCTTGTCGTTAAGCATTGTACTTAAGCGAAAAGTTTAAAGCATATAAAATCCTTTAACTTTTATTTTTAAGATTTTGTTTTTTATAGAGCTGCATTAAGAATTCTTGAAGAGAGGAAAATAATTTTTGTTTATAAGAGTAGAGAAAAAAAATGAAAATTTATGTAATGTTGCCCTACTAAAACTAATTCCAGCGAGCACATCAACTTGGAAAATTTTTTTGCAGAAAAACTAGAAAATTTTTTTCATATACATACATACACTAAATTTTGGAGAAAAGAAAATATATGCATATTTTAGCGTAATAATACAGAAAGACTCCCAAGATGAAAAAATAAGTAAGTGTATAGAATAACTGTTACACTGAGTGAAGTTGGAATGAACAGTGGAGTGAAACTGGACTGACTTTAATCAGAGATTGCTATTTTTGGTGTATGAAAGCAAATCGGTTCCTCTTTCTGAATAACAAAAGCTTTCCTTAACCGCTATGAGCCAATTAATAATAGACAATGACACTCGTATACCCAGATAAAACTACGCTTACTTTCTCAAAATAAATAGCTTATTTTTCTCAATATTTGGTAGCATTCTTCGCTACTTTATATGTTACATAGCAGCTATTTCATAACTCCTGCTTATAAAGTATTAAAAGATCATTATCATAATGAATAAAATAACTACTTACGATATACAAAAATGATTCCGAAAAAAAGGAATATTTTTTAATAAAAATAGATTTTGGCAAGTTAACAAAAATTTTTTTTTACTAATTTTCTCTTTTTTCATCCATATTTATTTGCCTTTTTGGTAAGTATTTTGCTTCTTTTGAGCACTTTGGTAACTAATTACCCTTTAAATATTTAAATTTAAAGTTAAATCGCAACAAGTGACCTTTTTCCTTTTTGGAAGGTAATATGCAACCACTTATTCTTTGGATTTTCCATAAGAACTTACTTTTCGGATAAATGAAGGTATAAAAATAATGACTTACTTTCCAAGTAACATTTAGTTAAATGTAAACTCGTTGATTTTTGGACATTCCATATAATATTAATTGGTTCTTGTAAGTAGCATTTTTGCTTTTTTCTGATTACTCAACACATTATTTTGTGGGCGAAGTTGGGGGCGACTGCTCCTCACAGCTTCTATATCGAGGCTTTGCTGCAATATAGTCATAATTCAAATTTTAATTTTCCAGCACTCTAAAATTTAATTCTTCCCTCTAGAGATGAGTATATAAGATATTTGTATAAAATTTTTACACAATATGAAGAAACGATATGGCGATTAACTCCACATTATTAGTTTATAGGCGGCCCTTTGTTCCCCTGGGAATTAAAGATCTAAATATATTAGCTCAAAAATCAGGTTTTTTGAGTTATGACTCTATTGCAGCAAAGGCTCGATATAGAAGCTGTGAGGAGCAGTCAGCAAGCTTAGTTTTCTCGGAACGATATTGTGAAAGGGTATTTTACACTATCCCATAAGTCCAACGTATTTTGAAGAAAATACCTCGCTGCCATTATAAAGGTGGCTTTACACGATATATATTTTGAAGTTGATTTGTCAGATGTAAAATCCATATGTAATTGCATATGTCTGCCAAAATTTACAAATACAGAAGATTTATTAATTTTGCCTTCAAACGTTCGTTTTTGGTTTCATCTGACTAGTCGTTCATAACAGCAAAATATATAAATATTTTTAATTTTATTCATTGTTTATTGTCTTTCAGTTAATTAAAAACTTTTTTTTTTTTTAAGTAATATGTGTAAATAATTGATGATATATGACGCCACAAACAAATGACTTGCAAAACAGCACGCTCTCATTGAAAAATTTTAAACTGATAATTCGATCTGACTATTACAGAAGCAAATTTTTTTTCGTTTACATGACATGTATTCATTTTGCAATGGGAATTATGACAACCATAATGCAAAATTTACATCATGTAAAACCACGTTAAGCTGATATTATTTTTTGATAATTTTCAAACAAAAATTAGATCAGAGATGCATTTTCGTAAAAAAAATGTAATACTTGTTTGATGGTCTAAAGTGGTCTTAAATAACTTTTCACATTGAATATGTAAGTAATTTAATAAGATACTGCTTATATTAAGTTTAAGGCCGAGTCACATAGAATCCCTTCTACTATAAAGGTCGCTTTTTCAACTGATAACTAAGCTGATGTACAGGCTTTCTTATGAGCTTCGTTCCATAAAGTACTAAAAGTAACCTTTAACGTAAGTTGAGTTATTAAAAGCTCCAGATCAGTTTGTTTTCTGATTTGTGTTAGTTTAATGTTTTGTGTTGTGTGTCAGCAAAAATAAAATAATATACAAAATAAAATAAATAAACTTAAATTAAGTTAATACAATGGAGATCAAACTTATTATCTCGGCCTTGCTCTGCACTAAAATTTCATATCTTTTTTCTTTATTATTTATATAATTTTTTATTTTATATTTCCGTTTTCACAAATAGAATCTGGGAATTTTAGTTCTCATGTTGAGTTTTATTTTCATTATAAATTATTATATGAATTCGAATGTGTATTCCAAGTCAAATTACAATTTAAAAAGCTTTTATACTTTAATAGTCTTTTTCATTCAATATTTTCCAGGAATATTTTTTTTTTATTTGTTTGTATATTTCTCTTTAGAAACAAACAAAGTTGTGATAGTGCATAGAAAATATTCCTGGAAAATATGGAAGGAATACGAATATTAAAGTATAAAAGCTTTTAAAATTGTAATTTGACTTGGAATACACATTCGAATTAATATAAAAATCTCTTTTCCTATTTAAGGCCGTTATACACTATCCCACTAAGTCTTAAGTAGTTTTGGAAAATGCTTCCCTCCTCTAATTATTATTTGAAAATTTTCAAAAAACAATAACAACTTATCATCACAGGTTTATATTTTTTTTCAAAAAACATAAGACTTGTATGATAGTGTAAAACAGCTCTTAATGATATAAATTGTTTACGTTTATATTTTATATACATACATATGACGACTTTCATTATCTTATGCAGAGCTATTAGCAACTTCACAAAATATGCTTACAATGGCAGCATTTTCATATAAAACACGTACAGGTACCCGGGTATCTTAGTGCACCGAAAAGGATGATAAAAGTAAATTGTAAAGATAACAATTTTTTAAAGGTTATAGTTCCTAAGAAGTACCAGATATGCAGATTATCATATGCAATGAAAAAATTAAAGATTAAGTTTGATTAAACGAAGATATTGTATTGATAGAAGTAACGCAACCTAGTGGTAAAATTCGTAGTTACTTCCACACAACAAGGGGTCAAAGACGCTGTATTGCCTTGATATGTAGTGTGTTGGCGAGTATGTGTGTATATGGTTGTGTGCAGGCAAGTCAGGTATGCCTACTTTTTGCTGATCGGGGAATATTCGGTGGAAAGATTGCAGTAAGGCAGAAGCTATTATAGATAGTAGTGGAACGTGCTAACGTAAGTTTTGAAATTACTTTATATAAGCGCTACTGGAGTGTAGATGTACATATTGGCATGGCGATTTTCCGTTAAATACTAGTGCGTGGATTTGCATCGTGTTCTTTCCTCCCTAGTTGCTAGAATAGTTAGTGGTCATATGCTGTTGAAAATTGAAGGGATAATCGAGCTGAGTAAATGGTCACACTAAATCGGCGACACTCTACCTTGGTAAGTACTCATCTATGAAAGAGCACGCTAAAAATTGGTCACACTCTTAAGCTTGTTGTGCATCCGGTTACTTTTTCTTGTAAATGAGAATAATTTTTTACCGTTTTATAAAAACCGATTGGGTTTAAGTTAAACCGGAACGACCCTATACTTTACTGAGACTGCCTTAAGGGAAACGTTTCGTTTTAAGCTTACAAATACTGTTGTATGCCCTAAGTTTTTTATTCTGGGTGAAATTTTCTTAACATTCATCTAAGGCTTCATAAAATATATCGCAATTAATCAACAAGAGGGCTTTAACTAAAAATTTCAATATTTTCAGTAGAAGCAAAACAATTTTTAATTTTACATTAAAGGCATACGAAAAAGAATTTTTAAAACAATAATTTCACTATCAAAAATTAGATAAAATAACGTGTAAATTTTTTCTAAAAAGTGAGCAAATAAAAATTTTGAGTTTGACATGTCGCACTTGATCAACAAGAGATTATGTCGATCAAGTGCGATATGTATTATGTGTCTTTAAGTAATTCTAAGTCGACTATGCCTTGTCAGTCTATCTGTTGAAAGCACGCTCTCTTCCGAAAGGCCCAACAGAGAATGTAAACTTCTATGTCAGTTTATTTTTAGTTATCCTTAGAAGTTTAAAATTTAAATCCGTATAATAGGGTCAGTTGGAAAATAATTATAGACCGCAATGTGGATCAATAACCCAAAAAAGTTAATATTTCTGTTAAAAAAACCGCCCATAAATTAGGGGCGGATGAAATCGATTGTTACTAGATTTTGCACAAAATCGTTTTATTAATTCAGAAATGATACTGTTAATTTAAGAGAAGGTCGGTATTTATTTACCATTGGCCGCCAATATAAAGTCCACTTTCGGAAAACACTTTCATACGCCTAAAACCGCAGCGACTAATGCAATTTTAGTAAAATTTCGTGTGTTATAGTAATATAAGACTGAAAAACAACCGAACAATTTTCGTGAATATTGCTACATAATGTGCAATAAGCTTCATGTATAGTCAATTCTCGAAAATGAGGTTTTGGAATACGACCAAAACGGCCAAGAATTTTAACACTGTGAGGTCAGTTATTTGTAAGATTGGTTCATAGCTTTTATATTTTATATAGATCCCACTTTTGAAATATTCTTACTCTCGGTGAAGGGTATCAAAGTTTCAGAACAGCCGAATATAGAACTTTTCCTTGTTGTTAATTTGATAAAAGTTTTGTGGTAGTTGTTACAAATTTATCTTGAAAGATATTTTATTGTTTGTTTAATTCTTCAAATCTAGGGTTTTTTACCCTACTGTGCTGCAACCCAAAAATATGCATTTGTATATTTAGAGTAGTATGTGTGTGTTTATTTTATGTGCTAGTATTTGTACGCTTAAGACACTATATAACCATATCTATATGGGTTGGTATGTTTCTTCCTGAGTAGTTTCAGCTTAAACTAAAACTGACTTACTTTGCACTCTGGAAAAAAAATTATACTTTTATAATATTTTTTTCCTCTCTTTAACTAAAAATTCAAAGTAAATAAGAATCTAAAGAAAACTAAAAGCCTTAATGTTTTATGCACAAAATTTTTCGTTGCATTTATTTAAAGTATAATACTAAAAAAATATGAAAAAAAAATAAGAAGATAAAAATGAAAAATTACTTAGTTCTTTCTTAGTCCTTAGTTCATTTTTTCATACTTTTTATTACAAAAATAAGGCATTAGATTTGGGTTTTTTTTTTATTTCTAAACATCTTAGAGAGTTTACCAAGGTCTTTGATGGAAGATAAATGAATTTCAAATACTGAAAAGCTTTTAAAATGCAGCAGAAATAATGATGGAAGAGTGTACTTCAAATTGTAGTTTGATAGAACTCTACTTTTGGAAAATTTAAAATGATATTAAATACAATTTGATAAGATTAATCAGCTTACTGAAAAGTTCAATTTGGTATACAACCGGTCTTGAAATTTAGGTAAAATTGTTACCGATATTACGCATAATAGTTAAATTTTAGGTTAGGTTAGGTCGAAAGGAGGTCGAAGCATCAAGATGCATCTTCATATCTGTTGCGATATACACCTAGGCCACTATCGGGCCTGCTGTGCGCTCCTTAAGAAGATACATGGGGGACTTAGGTGCATATTGCTGCCACCATACTATAGGGAGGGATTATGTCCGGCGTTAAGAAACCCAGTTTCCGGGAAGTTATTACTTAAGATTTTCCAGTCAACGTTCCTCAGGGATCCCAGACCCAACATGACATCGCTCCCGAGGTGTTTGGATCGTAATTCGGCGAAGGCCTGATAGTAGCAGAGGAAGTGTTCCAGCGTCTCGCTGTCCTCGCCACGCGCTCTACGCTCGTCAGATTCCGTCCGTCCAATTTGGTGTAGTTGTGCCCGCAGTCCCTTATGACCAGTCAGGATACGCACCATCAACATCGGGTTTACTCCCGTTGAGGAGGCTTTTTGCCCTCCAATAAAATCTTAGTGGTCCTACTCATAGTCCCACCTTTCCAACTGGCCGTGTGGGTCTCCCTAGCCTGTCTTCGTTGCCCCAAACGGCTTCGCATTCGCCAGGTTAACCGCCTCGAGTTCTCTCCCCCCGATAGCGAGTATAATGGCTCTTTCGTTTTCGAAAGAAACGAAGGATAGTTAAATTTTAGTTTTGAATGTTTTGATACCAGTAACTTTTTATTATTTACAAGAAATAATAATCGCAGTAAAAACTTAAGTAAAAAACTTCTAAAGCCTTATGGCTAATAAAGCAGTGAATGTTTAAACGCTGCTTTAGTTCTTAACTTAAATTTATATGTAGTTTAAACTAAACAGCTGTAGTTCAGTGTCCTATGTTTTATATGTAGTATAAAAAATAAAATGTGTCAGCACTACCATAAATGTTGTCAAATTCATATGGTCTGTATTGGAAGTTTAAAGTTTGTTTTTGTTAAAATATATGTCGTCCAAAATTGAGGGAACTCTGGCGCTCGGAATTTAAATGTTCAAGGATATATCAAAACTGTTAACGGTTACTTTTCAACCTTTTGCTACTTTTTAGACTATAAATTGCAAAATAAGCTAAAAGACAGTTGTAAGTTTAAGCTACTAAATATTTTTCTCTACATAATACTTAAAAATTTCCCGACGTCTAAAAATTTATAGAGAAAATGACTATAGTGAAAGATTGTTATTCCGTTTGTAATTTCTATAATATTGATCTTAAACCCTGAAAAGTTTTGATATGTTGCGAAGTTGATTTAACGATGTCCTTCTGTTCGTGTGTATGTTGAAATAAATGAGTTTTCCGAAGACCCTAATACGACGTGTACAAGGTTGTTATATATTTTTATCGCTTATGGTTCGAAATAGTTTGCGGCATGATAGGAAAGCCTAATATTTATTCAAAATCGTAAAAGCTGCAAAGAATCAGAAAACTTACCGAAAAAAATCGTGGCTCAAATACGCGAATAATTGCAGTATTGGAAACAACCCATAAAATTTATTTGAAATCGCCAAATTGGTTAGGAAAACAAAATGTCGGAAAAAAGTGTGGAAAATATGCAAAAATAGCGAAAATTTGCGAATAATTTTAATATTTCAAGCACAGCATAAAATTGACTTAAATTCGCCAATTGTAGAGCTACAAGGAATGGCAAAAATTCGGTTAAAATTTCTATATTAGCGTAAATTCGGAAAAATTTGCTAATTTTGGCATGCAGTGTGACCAGATCTAAAAAAGTTTTACAGCTAATTCTGGCATTAAACATGGCCAAGAAAGGCTAAAAATAATTTTTAAAAATGCTAAAAATAGTGCTTAAATTTTTTAAAGATTTTTACTAAAATTTCCTATTACCAGTATGAAATTTTATTCGAAACTAAATACATTTTAGTGACTTATTTTTTTTAACGAAATTGAAATAAATGGTTCTTTTTAAACAAGTGGATAGATTTTGGTAAATCATCTGGTACACATAAATATGAAGCACAGGTTGTTGAGATTAAATTTTAAATTTAGGGCTCCGCAGACCCCTGATACATGCTTTATATACAAATTTTTTAGAACATTTTATTTTTTTTATAGTTTAAGAAAAGTTGAAGCTATTATTATTATTATTTGAGGCGTTTAGGGCAACAACATTTTCTTTAATCATTTATACTATTGAATTTATCTTAACAAAATAAAATTTTCTTGTACTTTTATATCATACATCAAAGGGCAAAAAATATTTAAAATCAACATGATGAATGCATTTCTAGTATTCCCTGAATATTCTATTTTTTTAAAGGCAGCTCTTTCTTAACATAAGAATTATCCCTTTTCATACGATATTATTTTATACTACATTTACACCTACACAAAATCTAGTAGCTTTTAGTTAAAATCTTAAAGAAATTTTTTGGCGTTTATACCAGTGCTTTTTGACATATTGTCGGATTTCATTTTCATAATAAAAACAGCTGATTGAAAAGGGAAAGAAATTGTATTGTAAACTTTAATTAGCAAATATGGAAAGCCAAAAACTAATTTTATTATATTAAAAAAAGTAGAATAGGAATTAAGATTGTTGCGTAAAAAAAACACCAGCATTTATTAAACAGCCGAAAATAAACTACCCGCAATAAATGATACCTGGGAAAAGACGTTTGATACGGAAAAAAGCAGCCAAATGGCGGGGAGTTTGCTTACGACTATAACCCAAAAGGTGAACAAATAAGAGACAAAATTGCAAATTTTTAAATGTAACAATTTTATTGCAAAACAAATAAAAACTTAAAAAACAATATTAAAAGTTCCTCTTCATTGGAATTGCACTGCTTTTCCTTTTTGTATGTACGTTTTCTATAAATTAAGGCCTTTGTAATGCTACACAGTTTATATTAATATAATTTTCATACCGCTTATTTATTATTGGCCTATCCATTTTCACAAATATTTATTTTTGTTAATTATTAATTTACCGCAAATGTATTTTCCCCGCTCTTTTTTTTTTTTTTTTTTTTGCCAAACTGTCAGATTTTTCTTGTTCAGAGCTGTATTTTTTAGTACATTAGTATGAAATTCATAGTTGTATCGTTGAGTATTGCAAGATTTCGTGAGATTTTGCCAAAATCTAGTGACGAACTAGATTTTGTTTTGTATGGGAAATCTAGTAGAAATGAACAAGATTTCGCTCAAAATCTCTTAAGTACTAGATTTTGTCTAGGTGTAAATGTGGTATGTACAACTATTTTAAGTCAACATTTTTGAATATAATAAAGTTGCTTATAAAAAGAAATAATTCCCAATATCTATTTGTTAAAAAAAATTTAAGTAAAATCAATAGAACTATTCGTCCAAATTTATAAAATAAATAATGCTAAAAAACAAAACACCCTGTCAAATTTCGTGAAGATCAGTTGATAATTGACCATAGGTCCCATATAAAAGTCACTCTATGAAACCATTAAAATACGCATAAAACCATAGCGAATATAGATATTGCGGTAAAACTTGGTCTAGTTTTGGTTTATATAGCCAGAATTATCACCATGCTATTTTGTGATATTCAATCCATAATTCATGATGGGTCGCATATAAAGCAGCATTCTGAAAAGCACTTTAAAGCGTATAACAGCATGTTCGCACGGCAGCGTATTTTCGTAATTCGCTCTCTCATTCGTAATTAACAGCCCAATTATGATCCAAATTACATAATTCGTCATACAAAATTTTGAGAGCGGATTATCTCATTTGCACGTAATTATATTCCTATTACCCTGTGGATTACTTCAAAATCAATGTCAGCTCTAATTTTTATCGGATCTTAACCAACACTGGCTGTCAAAGCACTAAAAACTAAAAACAAATAATAACATAAACAAAGAAAACTAAACAAGCAAAAAAGTAAAGGAAGTAAATTTAAATTATAAAATTTTAATGGAATAAAAAAAAAGAATGAAATCAAATAAAGAAATTATATGAAAAATATTGATAAGAAGAAGGTTATTCGCAAAATTGGCAGAAGACATGAGTATGGTTATAGACAACCTGTTGAATGTACAGGAAACATATTGCATCACATTGTGCATCTTTGATTTTAGCTCGTGTACTGTGTACTTATACACTTCGGCTTCGAGTTCATAAACCATTTCCTGTAGTATATGGCTATTTTTCCGACAACCACGTAGCTTGCTCATTTATTCTCGCCATATCTCCAACAATGCCCGCTCGCTGCATTGACTCCATTTGCTTACAGCTTTTCGATTTACTGAAAAAATAACTATCTTATATATTTGTTTGAAATAATTTTTTCAACTTACTTTTTCTTTCCATTCTCAACACATGTAACATCAAACAAACAATTAAATTTAGTAATAAGCAAAAATAAGAAGAAGAAAAACTGTCAAAACCGATTAGGAAAATGCCGTGCGAACATGATAATCCAAATAAGAAATAAAAACAGAAAGCGAAGTAATCCAAAGCACCGTTCGAACATGCTTTAATACGCTTAAATAAAGTTCACTACTTTATTGGTCTTTTTATGTGATTTAAAACAAAAATTGCTCTATAAAATTTTAGTATGATTGGTCCATAATTTACCATCGTTTAAACATAAATTCCCCTCCTGAAAATCATTTTAGTTTATTTAAAAATGTTACAAATCATGATATTTTACTCAAATTACTTCATTATTAAATTTTATATAACTAGAAATTAAAACAATTTTCAGATTATCGCTCCTGAAATATTCTGACTGTCGGGGAAGGGTATCAAAGATTTGGCAATGCCGAATATAGCAGTCTTACTTATTAAAGGTCATATGTATATATACAAATTAATTGTCTTAAAACTCTTATTGTGTTAAGAAACAAACTTAAATCTTTCGATTTTTATACTCCTTTTTTTGTATTTCATTTTTAACTTACTCTCTGAAAACACAAAAGAAAGTTTTTTTTTTTGTCCAATCTAACAAAACTTTTCACTTAAGCTAATCGCATCATAAGTTTAACAATAAATTCTAAACATAAGGGACACACTACACAAAAAATAATACAAAAACTTTTTTATGGTTTCGTCTTAAAGAAAAATAACCAACTAGGTACCAAATAATGTCCAAAATCCTCTTCCTCTTTTTTAATAGTTTTTATAATAAAATAAGAAAAGATTTTTTTTTCTTTGTTATAACAAAAAGTGAACTTTCGTATGATGGTTAAGGACCGAAAGCATAAAAAATTTTAATCTTATAAAAGAAAAAACAAAACAATAGAATATTTAAATCAATTCAAAATATTAAATCAATAAATTACGTAAAAAAAGAAGGTAACTCGAAAAAAACACCCAAGTTATAAAATTGCAACAAAAACAAGTCAATAGGAAGAAAACCCTTATCATTATGGCCATAAAACAACAATGCAAAAAATTATGGAAAACAGAAAATCAGAATTTCATGATAAGACAAAATTTCCTAAAGGTTTTGTCCAAAAAATGGAAAGTTACAAAAATCACTAAACGCGTGTGCTGGCATATTTGCCTTGTCATTAGCATAACAAAATTGAACTCATACACATAAAAAGTTTCCCTTTTAACCAACTTAAGTCAAATCAATGAAAATATTTTGTATTTTTACGTAAGAAACCAAATAAAGTTTCCCTTCCGTTATTTTCTTAGATTTTGCAAAAAAAAAAAAAAAAAAAATTATATCTTCAAAAAATCTTTTGTTTAACAACAAGACCCTCATAAAAAATATACCTTTTCTTTGTAAGTTTTTAGCTAATAAAAGTTATAAAATCATATGGCATACTCTGTGTTTCCTTTGTGGAACAATAAAATCTCATAAATTCAATATGCCAGTGTCAATATATTAAAATATATACTCGTATTGATAAATCTTTTTTGTTTAGTAGGGGAAAACATTTATGAAGAAGGGCATCGGCTTAAACATAAAATTCGAAAAATATTTTTAAGATATTTCATTTATTTATTTATTAGAATAGATAAATTGAAAAATAAACATTAATTTAAAAAAAAAATAAAAAAAATCTATTTATAAATCGGCAAATGCAAAACAGCCCAGTACACTTTCCTTCTTTGTTTGTCAACTGATTTGAAGCAAAAAAATACACCATTTGAAAGGTATTTACTTGCAGAAGTGCACAATATGTATATACACTCACAATATTATTACAGTAACGGACTGTAGGTTATTCAAGAATTATCCCGTTCAGTCATTTTTAAATAAATAAGCATTTAAAATTCCAAGCAAATTAATTTTTAACTGATTCTAACTAACATTTATTCAAAAAAACTAAGTGCACATTAATACGGATTTTCGGTTGATTAAGTAAAAGTATTTTGTATGTAAAATTAAATGAAAATGAGACTTAAAACAACTGTAAATTTACTTAAAAACTGATTTTCTTATTTTGCATTTAATTTTAGCGAAAAGTTAATTGGATTTTTGCTGTCAAAAATTCAACCTCGAATTCCATAAAAAATTAACCACAAATTCCGTAAAAACAAATGAATTTTCAGTTATTTTTTCGAAAAGATTAGAAAACTCAAATATATATGACAGAGGGAAATACAGAATGGCACATAAGGTGAATAATAATGTTGGGAGATTATTCACAAAAACTAAGGATAGATTACAAAAGTCGGATATGTCTAATCTAGTTTATAAAATTCATTGTGGTGGGAATGATAATGAACAATGTAGGAAAATATATGTAGGAACAACTGGGACAAAATTGAAAACTAGATTAGCAGGACATAAACTTGACCAAAAATATAAAAATTATAATTCAGCCCATGGAACGGCATTGTCAAAACATTGCAGAGATTTTAATCATTATCCTGATTTTCAAAACACATCTATTTTGAACATAGAAAATTTTAAGAAACGTAGATATACGCTAGAAATGTTACAGATTAATAATGTTCCATTTGAGAAAAGGATTAATTTTAAAAAAGATACTGAGGGATTAGCTCAGATTTATAGACATTTATTGAATTAAAATAAATAGGTTGATGGAAGAGAAAATTATAAATAGGTATTTGTCTTTGATTATTTATAAAATTTAGTTCAAGGCGAATTTACTATAGGTGGCGGCGAGACTACAACAAGTCAACAACAGAAAAAACAACAGGGTTTTTTATTGTTGCTTTAGTTGGTCGGTATGTCATAAAACGTAAACAAGGCGAATTCAATTGTAAACAACTTGTGACATTTCTCTACATAAGTATGAAAAAAGTTGTCTACAGCACATGTTTACAAAATTTATTTCATGATCATTTTATTATTTATGTTAAAAATTATTGTTTATTTTGTTCGAACAAAATAGTTCAAGGTCTGTAAAAGAAAAGTGAAAAAAGTTGAGCAGTAATAAATACATTTATCAAATTCTGAGAATTAAAAATTACAAGTTTATTTAAAACTAATACCTATGGACAAAGCCTGTTGTGGTGTAAATATAATAAATTATTAAAATACAATTTTCTTCAACACCCGCTGTCAGCATGGGACACAAAATGAACCCGATAGCCCAAACAATTCTTACACTAAATATGCAGCCATAACAGAGGTTGATTTTTTTGGTGAAGTCTCTGAGTTGGGCTTGTTTAATAAACTTGAGCTTATGAATAAAAAATCTGGTATGTTTCGATACCAGTGAACGTGATCACTTAGTGGGATGGATGCGCGGAGTTCACTATTTATCAAAGGTGGCTCATTGGGCTGTCGCTTCTTTGTGCTACAAATTAGCATCCCCAGACATTATGTAGTCACTTTAGGTAAGTTTATTATTACATGATGCCAATGGTTTCATTATAATTTGGATATATTTCAGCTGGGACCACCCTTTCAATAAGATACTTGGTTCAACAGGTCCACATCATGGCAATACCCATTAAAGAGGAATTTGTGCTCATGCATGAAGAGCAGAAAGCCCTCAGGGCTGCTATTAAGGCAGAAAAAGAACAACAGCAGACCTAAAAAATAATTGATTTTCTGATTTACAATGCAAATTATAAGTTGAGTTAGAAAAGTTTGCAGTGTGTATAATAAAAAAGTTTTTCAACATGAAGTCAAGAAATATTTCCAACACTCATCATCTTGATTTTGTCCAAGCAATATAAATATGATGTTACAAACAGAATGTGTTGCAGGAGTTTAAAATTTTTAAAGTTGGAGATGGTTGTCTATAAGTCCCAATTCATACGTTGCAAGTCTTATTACTTATCACATTTTCTTCTTTGAATCAGCATCGACATAAAACACTTTTATTTTTTATAATAATAAATATTTCAATTTGACAGTTTTTTTAAATTGAGTTTTCAACAACTTCTGTTTACTATGTAAACATAAACAATTTCTGACATTTCTCTACATAATTATGGGGAGAAAATGTAAACAAGTTTTGACATTTCTCTACCCAATTATGCCAGAAAAAAGTAGCACAGCTGTGTTTTCAACGCCACCTGAAAATGAATTCGCCTTGATTTAGTTCAGATGGCACAGCACAGACTAAAAGTAGAAATAAATATATTGACGGAAAGGAAATTAAAATAGGTTTTAGGTTTTGAATATTTTTAAAAATTTTGTTTGTTTTTTTTTATTGTCAAAAATAATTTTGTAATTTTATATTATTTTAAAAATTTCCCGAAGAAGATTTCCAACGGAAATCGAAATATCGAAAAATAAATAATATTTAAATTGTTTTTTATAAAAAAGTGACCTAAAGCTTAATAAAAATATAATATTAAATTGAAAAAAAGGTCGAAATAATAGGAATATAATTAATAAAATAATTGAAGATTCATTTGTTTTTACGGAATTTGTCAGTTATTTTTGGATAGTTAATTTTAATAAAATAACCGAAAACTCATTTGTTTTACGAAATTAGCAGTGGAATTTTCGACAGTAAAAATTAAATGCACTTTTCGTTGAAAATAAATGAAAAATAAGTAGCCTGGCTTTTAACTGAATATTCATTAATTTTGGGTGTGTGTGAAACCGTAGCAAAGTTCTGTGGTAAAATAAAATTTGTCTGTGGTAGAAAAATTTCACGTTTGTGCTGTGTGAAATTATAACATTTTTGACAACGTAAAATTTTGACATAAAGAAAAGACCATTTCTTGCTGACATTTCTTAACAGAAAGCTAAGTCGGCAATTTTTTTGGAGGCGGCGGTTCAGCAAAAAGAAGCCGGTAGTGGATCACCTGACAAAATAATTAATTATTTAAAATGAAAAAATGATCTATTACAATTTTTTATTACAAATTTGAAATATATGTATGTATTCGTCATTAATATTAAAAGATTTTATTTATTGAGCTTAATTCCCTTTTTTATAATTGATAAAAAAATACTGAAATTTATTGTTGGAGGATAAGCTGTTCCTTTGCGCATTTCACTGGTTGCTTAGGCCAGATTATCAGAAAACGTTCTCCTAAATAATTTTACAATAAAGTTATTTTCGTATAGCTTTATATAAGTGTGCTTCGAATCTTCTATAAATTAAAATATCTAATCGTACTTACGTGCCTTTATTTTTTTAAATTTGATTCTTCTTTTTTCATTATATTTCCACTTTTCTGTAAAAAAAACCTTCTTTCTGTTCCTTTTGAAATATCACTTCCGTTATAAGGATTAACTATAAACCACCAGTTTGTATGGTTTTATTAAATTACCAAAACATTCGTACCGCAAAATATTATTTTATTAAATTTTTTATTATAGCCCCAACATAAAAGTAAAGGCAAAGCAGAAAAAGTAAATCCTTATTTTCTAACAAAAATTAAAAAAAGTGCAAGAGAAAAAGCAAATGTTTATTCTATAAAAACAAAATCTAATTGTCATAATGGTTTCGACATGTTTACAAACGACTGTCAACCACAGTTGTACTACCATCATCATCTATATATATATATATATATATATATTGTATATACAATCATCATTCAAAGCAACTGCACACACATTTATATAAATACGAGTATATGTCCGTCTACAGAATGGTAGTGTAAATGTGTTTGTGCATGATATTTGCTTAAAACATATGTTCAAAACCAGTACAAATACTAGTATATTAGTGTATGTGTGTTTGTGTTTTATATATAGACGGTAATGCTCACAATCCTTTATGCTTGTAAAGCCAAACAACAGGCATATTGGGTTTACACTATTTCCATTCTACCGTCTGCTTTTATAGATAAAAATTATCATCATTTTGTTTTTATCGATGGAAATTGTCTGCCTAGATCATTTAATAATTTTTTACTTAAAGACGCTAGCTAACTAAACTCTATTGCAGCTCTGTCGAATAGTAAAACCACGAAGAGATCCCCATCAGCTGGAGGAATTTCTATTATAATCATATGCTAGAAACAAGTTGCAATTTATGATATGCCGTAAGATGTTCATGTGCATTTTGTCAAAGGATCCTCTCAAACAAGCAGTTCTAAATCCTTTAAGACCTAAGTGTTATTAGCTTATGTGATACCAAATTGGCCTCTAGTGTGCCTGAGCTTTTCACGACAAAAGGTATATGCCTGCAATAGTAAAACTGAAGAAACTCGCCATATATAATTTATTTATATTAGTAATGGTAGGTTTTAAAAATTAGAGATACCAAATTCTTCACGTATAAATCCGACAATAATTTCACTTATAAATCAGACAAATGTTCTTTCAGTACAATAAACTCCGTTTGTCAGGATCAAGTTTTGATTAAAGTTATTTTAAATTCTTCTCTGAAACGGTGTCCTAGAATGACTCTCTTAAAATTCAATTTTCATTTGACATTTTACATGTACATATTTTCTGACTTGCCTTATCCATTTGTGCTGTAATTTTTTTCATACCATTTTTAAAAATTTCGCTCAGCTTACAGGCCTGTATATTTTTTTTGCCTTGCCCTTCTTAACGTTCTGCCATTTATCATGAGCATGTAGACATCAGGATGTGCCTCCAAAGTTCTCATCTTGTGCATGTGCTTTAGAGCTAGAGGTTTTAACATGTTTTACTCCTTTCATTTTGCACTCTTTTTTTTCGTTTTCAATTATAAATTCTGACAGTTAATGTCATCAAGTGAAAGCGACACACTTAAGAATGTCATTTTCTGTTTTACATTTGAATGGAGAATAATTTTGTTAAAGGATTTATTTCCCAGGAAACAGCGGGTGCATATTGTGTTTTATGTAGTCATTATGTTTTCCTTATAATTCTATTTAAGTATTCCTCGGTTATAGAAAATAAAGTTATTGTGTAAGTTATTTGTTTATTTCTTTTTAAATTCCTTAGTTTTCTTAAAAATTTTGATTAAAAAAAAACATTAAATTTTAACGATGAAACTTTTGAAATTATTAAAAAATCTTAATGGATATTCAACATTTTTTATTTTTCGAATTTATTCTATGAGCTAAATTTCAGTTATGTATTTTATAAAGTTTTTTTGTTATGGTTCTCTTCCTTAAATTTTTAGTAACGACTTTTATACACTACCAGACTATTATCTTGTATTTTCTAAAATACAAGTCATTCCTAAAAATTTAAGGAATAGAACTATTACAAAAAAGCTTTATAAAATACATAACTGAAATTTAACTCATAGAATAAATTCGGAAAATAAAAAATGTTGAATATAATAAAGCTGCTTATAAAAAAGAAATAATTCCCAATATCTATTAATGGATATTCTTTATACCATAAAATTTTTGTATAAAAAATATATACTGACAGTTTTTGAGTGTCTGGAACGAAAAACGTTCCTATAAAAACATTGCACTAGTTTCATAACAAAATGTTATATATCCATATCTGTTAAATAACTAACTTTAATTGTGTTGTAAGAATAAATCACAGATGCTATTGGCATCCTGAAGGATTTTCTTGCCCATGACATCAAGGAATACATTTGGTCGTATGTATCGACTCCGTCTTTTGTTTGGTTATAATATGAAATTATGTCTGACTTTCATGTTTTGACATCAGTGGTTCCATTTTCATAACAGGAAGACAACACATATAACATTTTAGATGACTAATGCCCAATTTTCAGGATAGTATTTAAATCTATATTATGTTAATTTTCATAAAAAACTAAGATCGTATTTAATTACCGATTGATTTTTTTAGGTTATATATAAAAAGTCTTATTTAATTAAGATAAAAATATGGTAGCACTACTAAATACAAAAAAATATCATAAAAAAGGGTAGATATTTACAAGATGGTCTCAAAAAACAGCTGGTTGTTATTACTATGTCTGCATTTTTTGTATTGTTGTGATATTGAGGCCACCTTGCTAAGTTAATCCAATGGAAACTTAAGTTGAATTTAAATGTACCACATCGGTGACTTAAGTTTCATTTTAGTGTTTAGTGAAGAACACAATTTTGTATTAAAAACGATTTTAAACATAAATGTGTTTTAATATCAATCCTGAAAATTGGCCATAAGGCTTATATGATAACATTATCAAAGGACCATAATTTTCTACTTCACTCACAGCTTCAGATGAAACTAAGTCATCTTAAAACTCGGCAAGAAAGGACAATTTCTTCTTGATCAAAACCGTTTATTTTGGAAATTAAAGTTCGATAAAAAAAATATAAATTTTAATCAAGCTTAAACAGGATACAACGTCTCCGCACGAAAATTACAACCACTAGCAAGTTACTCATAACAATTGCGAATACTGAGATAGACGTACCTTATCTCTATATTAATATTTTCTGCTTGCCTGATAATTAGTTTTCTCTGGAAACTTTTTATGAACAGGTTCATGTTTTAATAACGCAAATTATTCAAATTATTTTGAAATCGGTCATAGAGTATACTCAAATGGATCCGGGTTTACACTTTCTTGTACAGCATCCAAAGCTTCTCCAAAGCGAACAGGTAGAGCAAGATTTTAGTGTCAATTATTAGCTACTAAGCCGTGGTTTTCAAAAAGGATAATCCATCTTCTTGCCATGTTTGTACTGGGAGTTGTTGCCGTATTAAAATGTTAAGGGTATTTTCTTTGTCTGGTAACAATTGATCGTCCGGAAATTTAAAAAAAAATTGAAAATTTGTTACACCTCGTGTTGCATTGAGTACGACGACATGCATGACGACACGCAAAAAAAAATTTAATTAAAACCTGTAAAAATAAAAGAGTTATAACAATTTAAAATCAATTAGTCGAAGTTATACATAAGAACGTATAAGCACTTATTAAATTTAATTTATTTTTGTTATTTTCCTTTTTTCGGCTTATAAAATTGAACGTTTTTTTTAACATTGTACATTTAATAGTATTATACACATAAGCTGATTACTATTGATTTCTAAGTTGTTACCAAATATACGATACTCATGAAAAACTTATGAAAGTAGTTGTCTTGAAAAATTAACTAAAAGTGAAAGGGGTCTCTTAAAGTTAAACTGCTGAATTATTTCTAGCAAGTGTAACAATAAAGAAGAATTATTTTTTGAAAATTCGTTAAAATAATGAAAATGGGCAAAATTAGTTTAATAATTCATTTGAGCGTCAAAAAATATAAGAGACGATAGAGAAATGAGTTTTTCCTCTGTGTAAACAAATAAATAGAATACACTACAAAAATTGAATTGATGATGTCAAGAATTGGAGTTGTTATACACACATCATCATGGTTTGAGGTGTTTAATGCATTTGTGCTGGTGAGTGTCATATATTTTTCCTAGACCTTCCTTTTACTATACCGATCGACTAAGAATCATTTTCTGAATAGATATTACGGTGACCGTCCGCCCTGCTGTCTATCTGTCCTTGTCAATCAAATAACTTAGGCCCTTATCATGTAAAACGCAAAGCGACACCATATAATTATATTGAAAGCAAGAACAAAGTCATAAATATTTTGTAATCTTTCTAAAGAAATTCATATTGCGTTTTTAAATTTCAAACGCTGCATAGATTGTGGCGTTGAAAATTTTAAAACGGTACATGAATTTCTGTAGAAAGCCACAAAAAATTACATTAACAAAAGCTTATCTGCATGGACGACCTTCGGTCGGGCGCAAGTTTTTTTTTCCTCTATGGTATGACAAACACCGGCTTCGCTAACTAAAGTTTTTCTGCATAACAAACTAACAAAATATTTATTACATTGTTTGTGCTTTCAATGTAATTATTTGACGTTGCGTTGGGTTTCACATGATTAGAGCCTTAATAAAATTTTGTTTGTACGTTTTAATTGTCATAAGGCCCAAGGCTATTGGAAGTGGTGAGAGTCGGTCCATAATTTCACATAGCCAGTGTTCTCAGTTTTGGGGATTTGTGCCCAAATAGAGGACTTTTTTATAATTGGTGATAAAATTTCGTGCAAATTCCCAGGGGATTTTTTTTTTAATTTTTTCCCCTGAAGATTTTTGTTTTTTAATTTTTTATTTTTGAAAAAATTATGTGTTAAAAGCGTATAATCCAAAATACTTACATATACATATGAAGAACATTGGAGAAATATGCCATTTATGCAATGCAGTGTGGCCATTTTGGCATTTTTGCAGCTAAAATTAGCATTAAAAATTTATATTTAGCTGTAATATTTTCATTTAGCACTTGGCATTTTATTTAGCATTTTTGGCTAATGTTTTTAGCTTTTTTTTGGCATTATTTATTTTAAAAATTTGGACGAATAGTTTTATCGATTTTACTAAAATAAATTTTTAAATTATAAAACATTTTGACTAGAAATAGTTGTACCCAAAATTCAATTTCGTATGAAAATGGATAATTTTTATCTTAAGAAACCGGTCTTGTTAAAAAATATAATTTATTCAGAGGATATTAGAAATGCCTTTATCATGTCGATTCTAAACATTATTTGCCCTTTGATATTATGATATAAAAGAATATGAAAATTTCCCTTTGTATTTAGATACAAATTCAATGGTGTAAATGTTTAAAAAAAATTGTTTGCTCTAAACTGCTGAAAAAATTATATTTTTAAAGATTCAACTTTTCTTAAACTATAAAAAATAAAATAATATAAAACATTTTGTATATCATAGAAATAAATCGTTTAATTTTTGAATATATCAGAGGTTTTATGGCCATCTTAATTTAAAATTAAATCTCAACTACCTTGGCTACATATTTATAAGTATGCCAAAAAGGAGACCAAAAATCTAGCCACTTGCTTAAATATAACAATTTATTTAAATTTCGTTACAAAAATAATCACTGAAATGTATTTAGTTTCGAATATAATTTTATACTGGTTATAAATTTTTAACAAAAACCTTTAAAATATTTTAGCAATCTTAAAAAATCATTTTTAGCATTTTTTGGCCATGTCTAATGCCAAATTTAGCTGTAATTTTTTTTTAGATCTGGCCACACTGGTGCAATGGTAAGACCGATTTGGTCAAAATGAAGGTAAACATTTTAGTTTTTTTTTTTTGGTCAAAATTTGTTTCATACCAAGACGCACAGCATAGCTTCAAATATGCTTTCAGTTCCAACAAGTTACGCTTTTATATAATGAATACAAGCAAAACCAAATTCTCAGCAGAATGCACTATGAGTTATTTATAATTGATACAATAGCTTGGCTTGGAGCTCTAGAGTTCACTGTGTAAAGAATGTCGAAGTGTAGAACAACAGATTTCATTGCATTGACATTGCCCAGGAATATAAGTACATTAATTCAGGTCAGTCAAATTGCCGCCAAATATTTCGATCACACAAATTACAAACAAATAAACCTGTGTGCATACCTATAGTGGAGTAAAGCAGCAAGAGTAATCAAATATTACACATCGCCAAAGTACTTGATGCAAATATACACGTTGGTCAGATGCACAATTGAGTAGCTCCAGGAGTTAACAAAATTCTAACAACAATAGGAATAAGTAAAAATTATTAAGGGGCTTATTCCAAAATACTGAATCTGCATAAATAAGGTATAAATAGGGAAACTTATACAAACAGAGCGAAACTGTAACTGAGGGAGGCTCTTAAGAATAACTCACTAAATGAGTGATTTGATAATGATTTCCATGAGCACCTCCCTGATGGTGGATATTAACCTTTTCTTGATTCATTTATGCATTAACCAAGTGCCACTGTATGTGCAAGCAATTTGAGTGTATAATCCGACAAAAATTATACACTGACTCTTCCTTAAGAGCCAGAGCTATTTAACCTCCACTGCTTTGCTAAAATCTAGCCATTTCTGTTGAATAGCACCAGCACCTAGGGAACCTCCATAGGCTGAACTTTCATACAAGGATGAAAAACCGTTGCCAACACGTGATCCCCGAAATTATCCATTCGTAAGAAAGGCAAGGTTCCGCAAAGACAATCATCCTTACAGACTGGAAGCTTTTCTCGCAAGAAACATACTCAGCCAATAGTTAGAGTATAAGTCCCACGACACCAGAGTTAAGTACTTTGGTTACACTTTAAACTCCAGAAATCCGAAAACTTCATGAGTCCTGTCATATGGATGTTTTTCGCACCCGAGATTGCATGCGGCGGAGCGCAAAATGATCCCAGGAAATATGGCCCCCAAAATTAACTGAAGAATGGCCCCAAAATTTTACAACAGACACAACAACATGCAATTTTGTGACATTTTTTTGGTTTTTTATTTGGGCTCTTTTTAATTTTTTCGTTGTTGTGTTTTTCCATTTTAAGTGAAACGAAAAATTACCATAATATCACGGAATGAAAAATGGCCTCAAATAAAATAACAACTTTTACTTTGGGGCTATTTTTTATTTACTAATATAAATTGTAAATTCTAAGAAATGAAAAATTACTCTAAAAAATTTTATATAAATTTCGTAAAATTTTATATAAAAACCCTTTTTTTCGGCCGGAGGCCGGCTATGCAGAATAACTTTAGTTAGCGAAGCCGGTGTTTGTCATACCATAGATACTTGCGCCCGACCGAAGGTCGTCCATGCAGATAAGCTTAAGTTAGCGATTCGGTATTCTAAAGTTTGGGTTTTAAAATTCGAGATTTTCGAATTCGAGATTATAAAGTTCGGGATTTAGAGATGCCGATCTCTGAAATTCAGGATTTAAAAATAATACTGATTTTTTAGGATTCTGAAATTAGAGATTTTGATACTATCTCTTTTTAGTGTATGGTAAACGCATGCAGTAAATAAAACAGATTATAATTTGCATTCATTATGACCTTGAAAAGATGTGATTTAAAAATGAAATAATTCCCCAAATATTTTGTGTGGATTAATTTCATGACATACTTTTGGAGACTTATTTCATATGTAATAAGTACCTAAAACTGAAAACGAAATTAGTCTCAAAAAACAAGAAACAACTTTTCGGGACGTATTTCATTTTGTTTTTAGGGACTTATTTTCTGGGGACTTATTTCATGGCGGCAGTTGTACTTATCTAGATTGTGTTCGGTGAGGGAACTTTCTTATGAATCTTAACTTTAAAAAAATCAATTTCTTTTGTAGAGTCCATGATTGCCCATTGGTCCCAAGCAGTGTACACTCTCTGAAAAATTTGTTTGTCTATACTGTGTTGTAGGGTATTATATGGTTGCGCTAGATCGACTTTACTCTCTTACTTGTACTTTTATAAAATTTTGAAAATTGTTTAAGAAAAGGTATTAACCTTAAATATTGCATACCTGATTAGTGTAAAGTTACAAAATCTCTTTCAAAATTACAAACGTAAAACAAAATTTGTCATACATTTTCGTCTAAATCAATTTGTTTTATTATTTAGGCAGAAAGCCTCTAATTCTTAAGATATCTTTAGAAATAAACACAAAAAAAAATATGAAAAAATATGGTCAAGATTATAAAAGGATAACAAGAAAATTTGTTATTATTAGACATTTTTGCTTGTTGTCAATTTTTTTTATTATTTGTTTTATAGGGCTTCATCAGTGGTATTTGATCTTTTGTAATATCTTGGCAATAATAATAAAAAAAAATAAATACCTTTTCCGTTCTCTTTTGACCATGTTTAAACAAGAAAAAAGGCTACAAAAGGTCACATCATAAATTTTTGTCGTTGTTGCTATTGTACTGATGCTATTTTAGCTTTTAATATACATTTTAGTACAAGATAAATATGACTTTCATAAAGCATACAAAAAAGAAAAATATTTAAGATACTTTTACGAGGGAGGCATGACCAGATATTTTGTTAATAACGCACAATTTCTAATGATGCTTCGGTCTAGGCTGGTTTACGTTTGTTTTTTTTTTAATGCTATTGGGTTGCTTATGGCAACAGAATCATATATAAAGCATACAAGTATTAGTTTGAAAGAATATTTCAGTTATATTGATAGCCATTAGTAACAAATCCAATTGAGGCTTAACGCTGCTTAAACTTGTGGGTTGTCTTGATGAGGCTGTTGTAGTTGAAACTGTTTTCTTATCTTTTGGCTTTTGTTGTTTTTGATGTTGTCGTAGTTTCAGTTTTATACCAAATTATACATTTTTATATTTTTGCCTTTTTTCATTGCTCCTGCCTTTAATATATTCTCATTTCTCGAATTAATTTCATGGCTCACAAATGCGCTTATTGACTTATTGTCAAATGGCATCATTACAAATATTACGAATCTGAAATCTGAAGCACAACACAAGACATAAAATTGTGTATTAAAACTGTTATAAGAACAAAATGATTTTTTTCCTCTTTTTTCATTTAAGCATTATCATGTTTTTGCTTACATAGTAGATAAGGTTTTAATTCTTTAGGTTTCATACTTCTGCTTTCTTCAACTTTTGTATTCATTTGATTTTGTATTTCATCTTTAGTCTTTGTGTAACTTTCTTAAGCATTAAAAACGTTGACTGATGATTCTTATTTTTCCTCAGTTTCGATTTTTTACGTTACCTGCCATAATTCTTATGCCGGTATTCATTCAAATCAAATCAAACAAATTGGATTGGAAAAATTGTGTGTGTCTGTTGTGTATTTGAATGGAAGGTATTATAATGTATAGGGGGAGAGGGAAGTTATAGGGTGTAATAAGGGTGATGCTTTCTTAATTTTGTAGAATTAAACCTAAACAGAAATTTTTAATAGGATATTGGCTTATCTTAAACAGATGAATAGAAAAATTCGTGAGCCTGAATTGAAAAGTTTTGGGTTATAAGACAAGCGAGTCACAAGTTTCGGTTCATCTTATATAGTTAGGCCTGAATTTGTTTGTTTTTTTTTCGTTTGTTTCTCTCTTTCATCCGATTACAGCTCTCGTGATAAAGTCTTATCTGGTTAGGCAATCCGTCATAACACAATTTTACTAGTACATTTTCAATATTTAAGAAGTTTTTTATGCAGGCAGTAAAAAGTCTTATAATTCTAAGCAGACGCTATTGTTGAAAACTCTTTTTCCAGGGGCGAAATTCTTATGACGTTTTGTTTATTTTCAACAGAAACAAAAGTTGTATATGGAAAATATTTTTGGGAAAAAAAAAATATTTTTTTAGCAACATTTTGAAATGTTTGTTTTTTAAAAATTAATCAAAAATGGCAAAGTGCAGCTATGCTTCTAAGACATATATAAAACGAAATTGCAGACAAAACTAGCCATAAGCGATTAAAATCTGTTGACAACTTTTGATTTTTTGTGTTAGTTTTAAAATTTTCAAGTTCTATCAGGCTTTTTTTATTTTATTATGTTTGTCAAACATTTAGTTGCAAAATGCTACTCTAGTTGCAATTGTGTAAAATTTTTACTAAAATTTGCGTTGCACGAAAATGAAAATACGCTTGGAAATGACATTATCAGGCCTTTCACAGAAATCAATTTCTATCGAAAGTGGAAGTTTTTTCGAAAATTTTTTTTACAGAAGCTAAACATATGTGTGACAGGCATGTGTATCGTAATATAAAACGCAAAAGGACCTATCCAACATTTACACAATTTTATATGCTGTTTTCATTTATTGAACGTGTAATAAATGTTCATATACAAGCGCTCATCCTTTTGAGTATTTTCGTATTAATTTAATTACACGTTCAATCATTGTGTTGCGAAAACAGCACATTATAGCTGCTTTGCTTTATCACACAAATCTTACGTATTTGGAAGAAAAATACAAACCCGTCATGAAAAGTTGTTATTGTTTTTTGAAAATGTTAAAACAATAATTTGATCAGAAAAGCATTTTCGAAAAATACTTAAGACGTTGTGGGATAGTGTATTACGGCCATTCCGAACATTTTAAAAACTATTATAATTTTAAATTGATTAATTGCCTTAAACTGCTTGTAATTAATTTTTCTTATATTTTTCTTCTTTTTACGAACAACGATTAATGAATTGAAATGAAATACTCCGGTATTTACATACACATCAACATATGTTATAGTTGCCAATATCACCTAGATGCAAACAATTTTTTTTAGCTTCATTCAATATAATACTTGAGGTATTATACGATAAAGTATTCTAAAGACAACAATATGATATGTTTAATTTTTTTTTTAACAAATATTTTAAATATTTATATTGTAAAACTTCAAAATAAATGTATGTATGTTTTAAGCAAAATTGAGTTGATTTGATTGCATGCTTGATTGATTAGTTTATTTAAAAATTAAATTGACATCTATAGATACTTGAAATCTATTTCCACTTTACGCAGAGAATTTTTCTACTTTCAAGAACTAAATTAAAATACAAAATTATTTGTGTTGTCTTTAGGTTTTTTTTTATTAATTTCTTTCAAAAAATGTTTCTTCTTACTTGTAGCATTATTCTAATTACATACATAATCTAAATTTCTAAAAAAAATTTCAGACCTGTTAGTTACACTATTTATTGTTCTCTTCAATATTTACCAAAAACTTTATATAATTTTTACAAATTGAAATTGAAATAATAAATATATGTAAGTCGAAACTTTAACAAACTGTAAAATAAAAAAAAAATAAGTAGGAAATACATCAAACAAAACCGGAAATAAATACATTTACATTTGTAAATTTGCAAACACAAATGCAAACATTATTTCTGTAAAATGCACTAACTAGAATACACAACAAGACCTAAATACATACACAATTAAAAAAAAAAATTCAACAATTCAGGCATTCAATGTAATAGTATTAGTAGTAATATATGCAAGTGTGTATAGGTTTGCATGTTTATGTATTTTTCTACCAACAGAATAAGTGTTATTTTAACTATGTGTACTTAAAATCCAACAAACATTTGATATTTAAAAGGTTTGATTTAAAATCGAATATATGATTTTTCGAAATTTATCTATCTATGGTTAAAAAAAAATTGTCATATAGTATACAGGTAATGTCCCTTATTTTCTTTTTTGATATGTTTATTAAAGTTTAATTAATGTCCTGTAGATGTTAAAAGATGTTAAATAATTGACCTAACTTCATTTATAAGAACCACTCGCGACAATAATTTTGCTTCGTTTACATCTTTTACTAAGACGGGATCCATATTGCTCCATCTCTATTAACAAGATCCATGTAAAGCCTAGTACTCTGTTCAAATTTGTGAAAAATGTTCAGCAACATCTATTATTTCATACGAAAAATTTGACATGTATCAATGTTACCTATCTCGAGAGTTTGCATAATTTAACTTTCTAATCTTTCAAAGTATGCGACATTGTTTTGCGTATATAAACGAAACCTACATGTATTTTACTAAAAAAATGTTTTTGTTTTTAATAAGAAATTAAATAAAATATAAAGTAATTTTTAAAATACATTGCTGGTTGCTGATAATCTTTGTGAAAAATTTATTAAAAATTTTATTTACAGCTGTCAAAATTCCTTATGAAAAAAAAGAGCATTTGTTTTATTTCACAGTTGTAAAAAAATGTTGCCTGAAACATTTCGCAACTTTTCACAAATTAAACAGAGTACTACTCTATCAGCATTATTTCATAGATATTCTGTACAAGTTTTTTTATATGAGTTTTGATAGAATTTCACGTGAAATGTTGAACAGAGTATCAGGCTTAAGAGAGGACTTCGTAGTAATTATATCTCCTTTCTGCTGTCATTTGCTCTCTGATGTTCTATTCATTGTTTTGTTGAAACATGGGATTAACACCTCCAATTTAAACTCATATTTGCTTAAAATAGCCCCAATAATCGTTATACAATGATCGATTAGTTCAAGGTAGACTGTGCTGTACAAACGCCGTTTGGGTGGTTTCCATACCAGCCGTCTCAAATGCCGCTCACTCATGATACTAAAGAACCAGCTGCTATACTTTTGGCTAGATTTTTGTCACCCCTACGTATTTTTCCTCAGTACCCACCATATTGAACCAAAATGGTGATTATCTCCAGTTGACCATGGGAGAGTCCCTATGGACGTTCCAGAAAACCCCATATAAAGCCAATTTCCGTTGCTTACACTGGGAAACAGTCATTTTGCTGCCTGAAACTTTATTGCAAATTTTTACTAATTTGAGGTTGCAGATTTCAAATCTAATCTCCATTTTTCTCTATCAACTCGACTTTTCGAGATATACCGTTATGCCCAAAATTAAGAACATTTCACTACATATATTGGAATAACTTGAAAATAGTTCACCATATTCAGTTAAAAATAATCCGAAACTCGGCAACTTTATTTTCTTTAAGCCGTGCTTACATATTTTGTTCTAAGGGCAATTCATATAAATACTAGGACCAAGCTTATATAACAAAATTTTTAAATAATTGGGCTTACATTTGCTCTTAGATCATTTTTAAAGATCACTTCCACTCTAGCCTCAATACTTAAATAACATTGGTATGTTTATTGGGCTAATTTGAATGTGTTGTATCAAAAATAGCAAAGTAAAATATTCAAACACATTAAAATTTTTGGAAATCTACACACATACTTCTCTCTAACACATGCATTTAACTGACAATAAAAATTTTAAATCAATACAAATAGAATATAGGAGAACTATGGAGAAGTGTAAACAAAAAATTTTATATATACCCAATACCCAAAGTGTATATTTGATTACCAAAAAAAAAATAACATTTCTGCAAATAAAAATTCTAGTATAGAAAAACATTTTTACCAATATTTTTAATGGATTTTATGCTAAAGATTTTATATGCAGTTTAAACATACAACAAAAGCAAAACAAAAAAAAAACATCAAGTGCTTACAGGCTGATACAGACAGTTATATACAGTGGTAAACAAGAGGAAAACATCTGTTAAAAAAGAAATTCTTCATCGACATTGTGAGCTTGTATCGGTATTAGTAATTCCAAGAAACAATGGACTTTTTGGTATACCAATCAACAAAGCTTCACTTTCTGAGCCGATTGGATTATACCTGCTTGCTTAACTTTCAGCCGTTATCAAGGTCCCATACAAATGATCCTGCTCAAAAGACATTTAAAGCTAGTGATTAAAATTTGAACAAGCAAATTAACGATTTTGCCATTTAGTAACATTTTCAACAGCACTTGTTATCGTAAAGTCAGTGTTTTGTATAAGCGGCAACTTTTTACGTGTTGTTTATTTTAATTGTTAAATATTGAAAAAATAAAAAAAATTTTATTTTAACCCTGGATGGTTACTCTTCGTCGAATCGACGAAGCTCATTTAAACTTTATCATATAACATTTTCATTTGTATTCGAATCACGCTCTTTTTTTCCACAACGCTATCTGATGGTGAAAGCTTTAAAAAATTATAAATTTTAAAACACAAAACTTAGTTCAAATTCTTATAAAATTTTAAGAGAGAAGATAAAAGTTCGTCGTTTAGACGAAGAGTAACATTAATGTACTAAAATGAAGAGTAACCTTTCAGGGTTAAAGAAAAAATATAACTTTAGAATGACTTTTGATATTTTGCATTTAATTCAAAAGTGAAAATGTTTTACAAAAAACTAAAAAAAACTGTATAGTTTTAATAATTTCATTTGTATTTTTTTTTTTATTTCCTCTTTGTGCTTATCATTACTTTGCCATTTTTTTACAGTTATGCCACTTGATGTTAATTTGTTTCTATGTTATCAGGAACAATTTAAAGAATGGCGCAATCGTTAGTATTTTTGTTTAAAGTTACAGAATTCCACTTTTTAATTACATATATGATAATGATTTTCAAGGAGACCTGATTTATAATCTAATGCTAGGAACACAACTGAGACGAATGACAAATTTTGCCCAACATATTTTCATTGTTTGAAGCACAATAATGACGTAAAATGCAAGTGAGAAAGTATAGTCGGTCACGCCCAACCATATTATAACCTACAGTACAGAGTGGTTTATATGGCCCCTATGGTAAGTTTTGAACATACCAGCACAATATGACATAGAAGCAGTCGTTAAAGTAATTACTGCCAATTCGTACGTCAACATATACAAAGCAGTTTTGGTATTTAGAGCTATTTTCGGGAGTAGTACTTGTATGGACAATAGGTCAATCCCGAAATTCAGCGAATCCCGAATACGGGGATCCCGTGATTTTTCGGGATTCGCGATATTTGAAAGTCAAAAGGTAAATGTTTTTTATAGATATTTATTAAAAAAAAACGTCTTTAAAAGAGGTTTAGAAACAAAAGTTTTATAAGTC
This sequence comes from Pollenia amentaria, assembly GCA_943735925.1. Lineage (NCBI taxonomy): Eukaryota > Metazoa > Arthropoda > Insecta > Diptera > Polleniidae > Pollenia > Pollenia amentaria. Next base: position 174,344,094 of record OX031007.1, on the reverse strand, counting down.
ATTTAATATTACAAAGTTGCTTTAATGATCATGTTGATTACTAAAGTTTTTAAAAATTGAAAGTTTGCTTTACCAATGATTAATTTAATCAAAAATACTATAGATACCAACAACGTTCGATTACCAACGATGTTTCAATTGATTCAATTAAAAACTAATAAACATAAAATCTATATTTTACTCAATTACCTCAGTTGTTTCAAACTTAATAACAAAATTATTAATATAGTAATTGAATAGAATAAACTAGTAATAATAAATTTATTTGTAAGATTTCATTAATATTTTTATTAAATAAATTAAGATTAATAATTGAAATTTGAATTCGAAATTAATTAACAAAATCAATGTTTTTTAGTTAACCATAAAAATATTATTTTAACAAAAACACATTTTTATACCCAACATCACTGGTGGTAGGAATTATGTAGTACATAAATTTCCCTGCTTAATTTCGTGCAATCGCTCCATAAATTACCTTAGGTCCCATGCCTACTCTCGGAAAATACCTTGATAAGCCTAAACCTGTAAAGAGTAAAGTTTAAATTTTGCATTTGGTGCACCAGTGGAATCAATTAGATAATACAACTTCACGGACATTTTGGTTTCCTTTTTTTTTTGTGCATTACAAAATATATTTTTTTCTTAAATTAATTTTCTTCTTTAAACATTTTCAGCACTTCTCACACTAAAATTTCTTTATAATTGTTGGACACGCTTAAAAAGAATAACAAAGTTTAACTCTTTTCTTTCTTTCAATGACGATCAAATAAATATGATAGATCAATATTGAATTCCCTATCCTCTCAAGGAAAATATCATGATTAATTTCTTTTTACATAAAGGAAAGGCAAAAAATCCCGAAAATCTCGGGGTTAAAAATACAAATCCCGGGATTCGGGATTCTAATCTTAATACAAACACACAAAAACTCTATTCCAGAAAGAAACTTTTATGGAGGCAAGGAGATATTATGGACCGATTCTTCACTTCACTTTCGACAGACTTCGTCCTTGTGACAATTAGAACCTATGCACCAAATTGCATCAAATTATCTTCAAAATTCAAAAAATCATTCTAAGTCGGTCGGGATGCGCAAAAGCTTAAGGTGTTTCAAACATCAGTACAAATAACCCCTCCACTATTGCGGTGTGAGTATGATAATACCTTTTATAATTGAGAAAGTTGTTTACTGTCTGTGCAAAGAGAGAATACTAGCGTGACCATATCAAACCAATAACATGTACTTAAAAAATTAATTTTTAATTTAGCTACGCTGAATTCAGTAATGCATAAAACAATATTGTTTTTACTTTTCGGATAATTGTTTAATTCAAATCAATCTAACTCTGTTAAATACAATATCAATAGTTTACAATATATTTTTTTTTTTTAAAAAGAATTTTTTTTTAACTTGAGTACACTGCGCTAGTCGCCAATATTAACAAACTGGGCACCCAACTGGTAGAGCTCATTATTCGCGATTAAAAATTTTAAAGAAGCTGTAATTTTTTTTGCAAAATTTTTTGGTTTAGGCTTTTTATTAATTAAATATCAATTAAAAAATTCGTAAAAACATATTTTTCTAAAAATTAAAACCACGCGTTTTTTTTTTGCAACTAGCATAGTGTAATTAATCTACTCTTTAATCCAATACTAAAACATTAAGCCAAGGTTATGCAAATTTTAAAATCTGCACCCAAAGAAAAAACATGATTGATACAATCACAATCGCAAACTATCAATAATGTTTGTGGTTATGATTGTGTCAAACACGTCTCAGGCAAAAGACAAATGCAAACGATCTTTCAAACTATGTTTCAATTTTTTTCCAACACCATGCTAAATGTCTATTTCAACATGTTGTGATAATTTATAAATTTTATATTATGTTTTGTGGTACAAATATATCCAACAAATAAGTATTCTATGTAGGCTTTCTTCAGCATGCAATAACACTTTTCAATATCTGTGCACTTAAGACTTGTAAAAATAAAGTCAGACATAAACTTACCTTTTATTTCGCCTATAAAATCTATTATATCAATATACTCTTGAACAGTTATTGAAAAACAATTCGAGGCTAATGCCAACATTTTGTGTCACGATTTCTATGCCGGTTTCAATGTTGTAGGTTTTTTTTTGGTTGAAAGAAAGACAAATTAATTGCATATTTATATATCTATATATAAATCGGCAAAGGCAAAACAGTTAAGAACACATTGGTACTCTGATTGCCAACCAATTTGAACAAAAAGTACACCATATGAGAGGTATTTACCGACAGTAGTGCACAATATATATATTCATTAAAATCTGCGGGGGTGAAAAGGGTAAAAATTAGGGATCCAAAAAAAAATTTAACGGCCTGTTTAACGATTTCGAACATCAACGTTCGCATATAAAATTATATTTAAAACAAAAACAAAATTCTAACATTTGTTTTTATTATAAATTTAATTTTCTATGCGAACGTTAACGTTCGAAATCGAGGAACAGGCTGTAATACTTATCGTTGTGCTTTAGAAAAATAAGAGGACTTTTTTAAAATTCGGCCCTTTTGGGTACTAAACGGGTATAACCTGTATTTTACATCTTTTTTGTCACCCCCTTTAACTTTTAAACCAACAAACATAGAAATTAAGATTGTACCAAATTCATAACTTATCTAGAAATATAAATTTGGTACTTTTCCGAAATTCGAACGTTTTAGCTGTGAAAATCCTACCTATTTTTGCCACTTTTTTACAACATATTTTTCTTTATGTATTGACACATTCGTATTAAATTATGGTGACTCCATACTACACTACAATATTGAACTTTTTGGTACTTTTATGCGGAGAAAAAAATCATTTAAAAGGGAAAATACGGGATATAAATTTCTTTTCCGTGCTGCATGTGGTAATTTTTGAATTTTCTATAATATTGAACGTAGAAGAAATATGTTGGCACTTCTTTGCTCTTCAACAGATACTTTTTGAATTTTAATTAAAATTGGACCTAGAAACATAAAATTAAACATGCAGAGTGATTGAGAAACTTTATCTTAGAGAAGACTTTTTTGTCCTTTTTGGGGTTTTAACTGGTAATTTCTGATTTTTTTTTATATTATTGTAATGTAAGTGGAAGAGTACATGTAGACTGGAGGCTGGTCACACGCCAAAGAGGGAAGCGAACTGAAACTCAAGTAGTCCCGTGATAGGTTTTTTTGTGGCAGAGACTTGACCTAGTTCTAACACTTTATATGAATGGGACCTGTCACTTTTACATGGGGTTGTAATTGCCACCTAACAGCCACCATTTGACCAGTCACACACCTATTCTCAGTAAACCTGTTTAGTGTTAGTTATTGCAACGCTGCTCCGCCTTGGCATTCTTTCAATAAAAAAGTCCTAGAAATAATTTTAAGAACAAATTTCTAAATAGTCCCAACGAAATGTATCAAGCCACCGGTAAATACAAAACCTGTTACAAAAACGGTCCTTATAAATAAATAAAAAATCATTTATAAAACAAGTTATTAAAACAAAATTAAAAAATCTTCATTTTTGTTCTTACTTAATAAACCAGATAAGTGATTAGTTCTACCTTCACATGACATTAGTTACTTCTTTTTGTTCTTATTCTATTTTTACAAATCCCAGGACCAATTCTGTTGGCACATTTGATGCAAATTTCCCGTAGGGTATATGTAAATAACTTACCTGTTTCAATATACATATATATACTAATTTGTTGTTTACATTTTTAATAATTTATTTATTTAACTTTTGTGCTGTGTCGTTCAACTTTACAACAACAAAACTGTGATATAATGTTAAGATTAATGTAGACGGAAAGAAAAAAAATCATTTGTAAGTTGGTTTTTTATATGTTTTGTTTATTTTGCCGATTTGTTGGAATATGTTTTCCTTTTCTATCTATTTAATGTTGCCAGACTAATAATAAAAATCTATCCCTAAGGAAGTTGGAAAATCACAACAAAATGTGGGAAATACATTAGGGGTATTTCATGTCAAGTGACCCAACTTTTGAAATCGATGTCTTCCGATTTGGATGAAATTTGCACCAAGGTTATTCCTATTGGATAGTAGCTTAGACACAAATTTTCAACAATATCGGTCAAAATGTTTCTGAGTTAGAGGGGGTCAAAATTTGACATTTTGGCCAAACAGGCGTTCTTTCTCATCCATGTAACTTATTATCTATTGGTGTAAGCAAAATTTGTCCCAAACAAATTAGATAGCTATATCTTCAAGCTTTCGGAAAAAATTTGTTTGTTTTTTAAATTTTTTTTTTTAAATTTAAAACTTAATTTTTATTTTTTTTGATGCGGGTATTTTTTTTTTTTTTTTTTTTTTGCTCAAAAGAAACTATTTTTGTATTTTTTTTGAAGCGGGCATTTGTTTTTTCTCAAAAGAAAGCTTAGGTCTTTTCTTTTAAGTTAGTTCTGGTCGCTATTTGGGCCGCGAGTGGGTTATGTATAAAAAAAAAATAATTTCTAAGTCAAGACGAGCATTTTTCAATTTTTAGCATATGCACTATCTTGATTTTTTCCTATTTGTTTGTAAGTGTTTCTAAAATTTCAAAAATAAAACCTTTGCTGAGAAACTAGACAAATTAACCTTTCCTACGGTATATAGCATACCTAACAAGCATTTCATACCCTCGATACTGTAATACCCACAATATGTTAATCTCAGGAATAAAATCACTTTTTTTCTATAGAGATGTTGACAAATTAAATTTTTTTATTTACCCACTCGCGGCCCAAATAGCGACCACAACTAACCTAAAAGAAAAGACCTAAGCTTTCTTTTGAGAAAAAAAAAAACAATTGCCCGCTTCAAAAAAAATTAAAAAATAGTTTTAAATTTAAAAAAATTTAAAAAACAAAAAAAATTTATTAAAGGATCTTATGTGATTAAGATTAAATTTTTTAGATTATTTATCTTTTTATTTTTATAACTATTATTTTATTTTAATTTAATTTTTATTACATATAAATAAAAAAATTAATATGTCAACATCTCTAAAGAAAAAAGTGATTTTATTCCTGGGATTAACATATTATGGGTATTACAGTATCGAGGGTATGCAATGCTTGTTAAGTATGTTATATACCGAGGGAGAGGTTAATTTGTCTAGTTTCTCAGCATAAGTCTTATTTTTAAAATTTTAGAAACACTTACACACAAATAGGAAAAAATTCAAAATAGTGCATATGCTAAGAATTGAAAAATCCTCGACTTGACTTAGAAATTATTTTTTTTTATACAAAATCCACTCTCGGCCCAAATAGCGACCAGAACTAACTTAAAGGAAAAGACTTAAGCTTTCTTTTGAGCAAAAAAAAAAAAAAAAAAAAAAAAAATGCCCGCTTCAAAAATAAATTAAAAATAAGTTTTAAATTTAAAAAAAAAATTTAAAAAAAAAACAAAAAAATTTTTGACCGATCTTGTTGAAAATTTGTGTCTAAACTACTATTCAATAGGACTAACCATGGTGCAAATTTCATCCAAATCGGAAGAAATTGATTTCAAAAGTTGGGTCACTTGACATGAAATTCCCCATTAATAAAATTAGACCAAAGACCTTGAAAGCCTGTCTATAGGAAACTATAGGAATAAAATAGTGAAAATTTAATCATAAAAGGGTCGATTAAAAATAAAAAGGAGAAAGATATAATAATTTTTTTCGTTAGTTTTTCAAGGCAGCGTGGCTTTCTCTCCCCAAAAAATGATTTGATTATTTTGAAATCATTCATGTTTGCTGATTAACTGTCGCTCGCCGACGGAGAAGATTTAATTTTCATTATTCAGCACACACTGTTTGTTTTGACAATAACAGCCCAATTATGAATAAAAATTTCCCGGGAGTTTTCTCTTTTCTCTCATTTTTCCTATGTAAATTCAATTGAAAAAATGGGAAATGGGAAAAGACACCCACGGAATTTTTATTCATAATTGGGCTGTAAATGTTTGCTCATTAGGAGAATGTGTTTTAAAGCAAACAAAAACTATGGTAATCAACATAACTTTTGTGTGCAGCTAATATTATGATTTTAATTGTATAGTTGAAAATATATATATTATAGTAGCAAATATATCAAATAATTTAATATGGTTAGCTAGATCAGCATAACTTTTTAGGTTGAAAGCACCATATAAGATTAGTCTAGAGAATTTTAAAGTGTTAAGGACAAAAAACAGTTTTTGAAGTTATATAACGACTATAATTAATTTATTAGGGTAACTATATAAGGCAAATATGAATAATAATGGTCGTAGTAACCATTCATTAATGATGTTTTTTCTCTGCATGTGACAGTTGTTAATTTCTTTAAAAATATATCTACGGTATCAGTTTTACACTTAATATGTTAACTCGGACCTTAGACGTTTATTAGCTTAAGGGGTCTTCTTCATTTCTATCTGTTCATAAATGTGTATCACTGTTCGCTAACTTCTCATTCTGTTACAAATGTAAGTACTACAATTTCATTACTTCTTTAACCCACTGTACTTCGTTTGTATAATACAAATATATGAATTGTTTAGTATAGTTTTGTTATTTCTTGTTTCCCAACTATTATTCTTTCTCTTCAACGATATTAAATAAACAAATGTCTATATTTGTATTGCTATACGAAATACTAACCAATGAATGTGCAGTTGTGTTTGGTATTGAGGTATAGATATATGACTCAATATAAACGGAAATTATATTATTATGTTGATGTGCCAAAAACTTCATCCTCTTCTCAGAGCATTGCAATATTTTTTATTTAAAATTTTTGGTTATTTTCATTACTTTAATTTAGCTTGAACTTCAACTGGTATTTAAGCAATTGTTTAAAAATTTGGATTTATTTTTGTTGAAAGCATAACTCCATCACATTTTACATGCAGTTGTCATTGATCGATGATACTTAAATCATAGAAATTTTGTAAAAGTACTATGATAAAAAAAAAAAAGAATTTGTATAGGCACTGGATAAATGTTTAATGCAATGGCAGACAGACAGACATATAGACAATTTGTTTATAACAGTTATGGCAGCCATCTTTTAGAGACAACACCATCAACATTTTCACCATCATCATCGTCATAATCCTGATGACAAACACATACATATAGCCATTTTCCTTATTGGAAGGCTTTTATCCTTTTCGAAAACTCTATCAACGTTATCATTGGCAGGACTATTATAATTGTAGTACTAGAATACTAGATAGAATATTTCTATGTTTGTGTGTGTGTTAGACTAACAGTTCACTATCTCTCTTCCTCTATTACCATTTCTGATGCCATTCATTGTAGTCTACGGTTTTTACATTGTGATTTCGTCATCGTTTCATTACAAAAACATAAAAATTTAAATTCAATTGAATTTCATTTGAATGATTTATTTTTACTCTTTCAATCTAGAGTTAGGCAACATTTTTTTTAAATTTAATTTGTTGCGTTTTTTTTTAAGATTTTTTGTGTATTGAAGTGGTCGTATACATATTGTACTCGTATTGTTGGCCATTAATAGATTTATTCTGTGTTTGTGTAAATACAATTTTAAGCATATTTTTAGGGGTTGACATATGAAATCAATTTGGATTAATACTTTGCATATACATTTAAAAATACATATTCATATTTGCATTCTACTATACGTTTATGCATATTTTTAAAAATATATTTAAATTCTAGAAAACTCATTTAATATTTATTTCTAATTTTTTTTTTTTTTTGTTTCTGATTTCTGTTTTGAATAATTGATATTTATGCTGAGGAAATTGAAAAAATATGTTGAAATAACTATTTGTTGTTTATGCATATGCTTCAAAACGTTTTAGTTTATGTGATTATAAATATTGTGTATAAATATTATTAATTTTAAAGTGGAAGTAAAAAAATAAGAAATTGTTATACATATTTATATAAGTACATTTAATTAAAAACAGGATACAAAAACTTAATATATTATTATTAAATATTAAATTTTATTTTGTTTTTTTTTTAGAACAATGTAGATGTGCCTGTTGCTGATACTATAAATGCTTTCAATATTATCATTAGAGAATGAGTATAAAGGGCTATATTTTTAACGCCAGGTTATATGAAATATAACCTGGTATATACACCATAGGGTGTATATACTAACACACAAGTGGCAATTCTAGCCAACTTTTGCATGGCATATTATATAAAGTAACAACAGCAGATAGATTTTTCCTGAACGTGTCCCTAAGTTATGGAGGATGTTAATACCTTTACCCTTATATTTTTATTATTTCCTTATAAGCCACCACAGACATTAGATTATCCAAAAAGCAGGGCATGGCCAATCTTTCAAGGGGCTACTGTGGTTTCTATGGTATGAAAATTGGCTCTGCAACAATCTATTGCTGATATTCGTGAAGCATAACATTCTAAGAATACAAGCCTTATTTAATGTCTGCATATATTTTAGCGATTTGTGGGAGCAGGAAGGTTCTCCTTAAGGCGCATTTACAAACTGGTTGGCAGTTGTTATTCATTTCATGATGTAAATTCCTTTCTTCAATAAAAATAATTTCATGAAAATTTAATTTGATGAACTTAATTAAGCCTAATTAAAATATCAAAAAACTTCGTTGCAAAACCCTTAATTTAAGTCAAAAAATTTTGAACTTTATATGAGTTGGTCAAATGTAATTTATACTTAATTTAAAATTTTGACTAAGATTATAAACATTAAAGGCCGTTTTTGGTATTTAAAAGCATGCATTCAAAGCCGTTAAACTACACAATTTCGGTAACCGAATATTTGGTTTCTATTGCCAAATGTTTACTTCACTAAGTTCACTGTTTGAAGTATTGAATGACACTTGGGGCGTTTTTCCCAGAAACCCAATCATTTATCCAACTCTTTAACGTTGCCGTTACTGGTTTTGACATTTTCATTTTGGATCAATTAAAGACCCAGAGAAACTCCTGTGACTCTTGTGCATTTCCTCTCTGAAAATTCGACAGTTAAGATGGTGTCATGCCCCTTAAGGAAAAAAGAGGACCAGAACGAAGTTTTGAAATAAAACTTAATATCTTTTATTTTGAACCTATTGATCAAAATTATGATGTTAATGGTGATTAAGAAAGGTTGCGTCCGAAAATATTCGGAACAAATTTTTACGTAAAATGATGGACCAGTGCTCTATAAGGAGTTAAAGGAAAACTCTAGTTGCGTTACGTTGAAAATCTTATACGTTTATATATTTTTTCATTGCCTAACCTTTTTGGTATTCAATATATTTCTCTACAAGTAGAGTAAGTATATGCAGCCTGCTTTTAGACCACCTTCTAAAGGGTCATGGTCATATTATACAGTTTAGAAAATTTGCGCATTAACGCAAGTTTTTCTCATACAGCACCAAAAACTGTTTGAAGATAGAAAAGGGTGAATTTATTGTTTGCTATACTGATAGAAAAGGCGTCATAACGTTGATGTATTTTGACATCAGTTCTATGACAAGTATCTTCGTTTTTGATCCCATAACACTTTTTATCATTGTCATGTCAGCCCTAACATTACTTTGCCAAATTGTCGCCAGGTGAAATTATATCATCAATGGGATGATATATCGGCCTCAGTTAAATAAAAAAGTTTATCAGTGCGATGACTAAGTAACACCAGAGAAAGGAGTCATTAAGCTCAATTTAATGACAAACTGTCATTAAATTTTGTCATTAAGATTGACTTAAGTCAAAGTGAGAAAATATTATTATTTACTTACCTGTTACACATATTTGTTTGCCTTTTGTTGCATTTCGCCCTTTGTTTGCAGAAAAACTCTCCATTATTAGACACCAGCGGCATGCCCGATGTGGTTTTCGTAATCATTCTACTTTGAAAATGTTATGTTTTTAACTAAATAATTTAAACAAATTGAATATGGGAATTTTGGCTTATTATATTATTTTTTTTTAACATGTTAATAATACACAAAATATGGCATAAAACTAATGTCACTGTAGTCGTAGCATACATGACGCATGAAATATGAAAAACATTAATGATGACGTTCGTCATTGGATTGATGTCACTTTTTGCCTCATTGATGCCATTTGTAATAACATTGATTGATATCACAATTCTGATGTTAGGGCACTATTAATATGGAGATGCATTTTTCTATGAGTGTAGTGATATGAATATGTGTAATTCTAGTCATTGGTGAATTGCTATTTACCGGCTTTATATCGATGTGAACCTTTCTATTAATTTTTAATTTTAATTTCATAATATTCTTATAACACAAAAAACAATAACTTAATATCTGTACAAGATAAAATTCAAAATAAAATTTTAATTGAATATTCTAACTTAATTAATTTTTCATTTACTCTTTATCTCTTTTTAGGTAATAAAAAACGTAAATATCCAACCCAAAACCATTTTTTTGTTTGTTTTATTAAGACAAAAACCAACACGTTTATACTTCAAAGGTATTTAAATAGAATTATAATTGAATTTTGATGAAATTTACATAACTTTTTAACTACATAAATATGATTTTAAAATATAACCTAATGGCAAGATAAACAAGTAACATTTCTTAATTGAAAACCCAAAAACTGCCCCAACAATCGACTTAGGTTTTGAAGAACAAACTTCACATATAGAGACATTTTACTATACAAATGTATACAAGTTTAAATGAGCAAAAATAAAGTTTATTTTACTGACACAATATTCCTAAAATTCATAAGATCTTAATAATATTAAACTAAAATACAAAATATTCCCTTGATAGTTGTAATAGAAAATAGAAAATATATAAAACTTTCTATTAAAAATTATTTTAAATGACAACAATCTAGTTTTATGAATTTGTTTTTTTTTTTTTTTTTGTAGTACAATGCTGTAAACAAAATAATTTTATAATTAAAATATTAAAAAAATTAAGTTAAACGAAAGACATGTTCAACCTTAAGCAACCCTTAAAGCAGGAAAAAGAGAACTTGAGGAAAACTGATTAAATTGTTTGTTTAAAAAGGGGGAGAAATAAATAACAAGGCTCATTAAAGCTCAAATACCTACAAAAAAAACTTGGTGGACAAAAAAAATTGGAAAATAAACTATTCAATCAAGCAAATGACACTATCGCTTAACAGACATCAACGTTAACAATAGAATCATGGGTTTGTAAGAAGAACGTGGTATGTGAGTAAGGAAAACTTTGGTGAGCTGGAATGGTGGTGAAAAACGTTTCTGGGTTCCTTTGATACTCAGAGAAAAAATGTTAGTTGAAACTTTAAATTTTAATAATATTGAATGGTTTATTTTTTATTTAATTGCTTAGGCCAAATAGCATATTCCGGAAGTTTTTTTTCTCTTTCAATCTTGTGTGGCAAAACTCACCAATCATTTATACAACGTTATAGCAACTTTATCTCTGATTTTGTTTCTGTTTAAATTTGAGTTAATGATTCAATAATTTTGACGGATTGCAAAACGCACCAGTAGCTATTTTGTGGATTAACTGCCTGTGGATCCATTTCAAACGTTAACGTTCGCATATAAAATGTAAATGCAGTTTTCTCTTAGATTTTTGCGTCACCAGAGTAAGTTCAAATGCACAAAAATTTAAATATGTATGTAAATATTCCCAAAAAAAAACTTGCAAATATGCACATAAAGCGAAAAACACAAGATACTAATTTTTAATAAGACTAATTTTTACAAATGCTTACTGCAAAAGGTTGTCACACAAAACCGTTTGAAATTGAAAATATGCATTCAACATCAAGTCGATTTACGACAGTAACACTAAACTTAAACAATTTAATTTGTAGATTAAAAATGTTGTTAAGTTTTTCAATAAATATTTTAGATATTGGGAATTATTTCTTTTCATAAGAAACTTTTTTATATTCAAAATTGTCTTCTTTGAGAAGATACAAGATAATAGTCTGGTAGTGTATACAGTCATTTCTAAAAAATTTAAGGAATATAACTATTACAAAAAGCTTTATAAAATACATAACTGATTTTTAACTCATAGAATAAATTCGAAAAATAAAAAAATGTTGAATAAATATTTTATTATTAATATTTTTAACTTTTTTTTACGTCTTGTGTGACGTAAGGAAACTTTAATTTCAAGCACACAAAACAGAACGGATCGATTAAATCTTGAAATTTTTGGCTTAAATCACACCAAAGTTTCTTGTGGTATTTTTCAATAAATCACGATCAAAAACAAAACAAAACATCCAAAATTGTTTAGTAATTATTTAAGAAAACTTAATCTTAATGCCAGCACTCGTAGCCGACAAAAACACCTACAAAATTTCAAGAGCTGATCCAATTGCCGAACTTCATAAACAAAACAATACCATTATTTCTGATCTCTACAAAAACAATATTATTAATGTATGGGAAAAACGTAAACTTCTTTGCTCCGCAACTACTTCACCAAGAATATACGGCTCACCCAAAATATACAAGGAAGGGATACCCCTACGACCTCTTGTCTCGTCACTGCACAAAATACGTGGGTAACTTTCTTAAAGTCATAGTTTCTGAAAAATATAACGTAAAAAATTCCATACGGGTAAAGGAACAACTAAGCGACGTTAAAATTAACAGGAATGATATCATTTGACGTAATTTCACTATTCACACATCCCAATTCAGACGGATTTAAACACAATCATGAAAAACTTTAATATTATTAAGAATCACACAAATATGTCCAGCTTACAATTTTTCAGAATACACAAATTCTCTCTTAATGACTAAAATTAATGACTATATAACGGTGCGACCGTTATCGTGGTATGATAACCGACTATTTGATGCCTGAAATTGAAGCTCGTTATATCGGCAACATTTGGTTTCAGCAAGACGGCGCCACTTTCTACACATCGCATCAATCAATGGATTAATTGAGAAAACACTTCGGTGAGCACATAATTTCACGTTTTGGGCCGCTCGATTGGCCACCAAGATCGTGTGATATCACACCGTTAGGCGGATAAACCCGCTTCGATTCAGGCCTTGGAGGAAAACATCAAGCGTAAAAAACATTACCCATTAAATTTGAATTTTCTGTGTTTTTTTCTTTAATCTTCTGGAAGATTAACGAACTACCACGCTACACAACCAAAAAATCAAATTGTAAATACAACAAAAAACTTCATTTTTAGAGTCTTCAACATAAGTGATACACAATTTCATACTAAAAACCAACACATTATAACAAACATATTAAAAAACAACAGCTTCCCCATCACACTCACATCCATATTAATAGACAATACAATTAAACAATTGCACAAAGTTAAAAAAAAAAAACCAAAACAAATCTACAATCACAGGAAAAGAAGGTAAAAAATTTTTCAGTGTAAAATACATACCTGGATAAACTGATAACAATAGCATACGGTCTTCAATAAAAACAAAAATTATCTGTTTTGCATACAAACCAAATTTGACATAAGCACAATTTTTTCTAGGGTCAAGGCGCCAGTTAACAATGAATTTGAAAGGAGACACGAACAACAGAAATGCAAGTAATATTGTTTCCATTAGTTAAGCTGTTATTTAAAATTAATATGTGTTTATATATTAAAAGTATGTTTTATATTTCTATGCTCCTTGCAGTAATGTTATACACTTTTTTGAAATATCCCTACGCGATCAAAAAATTGTCCCTAAAAATCCCTACAACTTTTAAATGCTAATTTATCAATGAAAATAAGCCCGTTGGCTTTAATGTATATACATTTTATTTAAAGTTGTTATACATGCATACATACCTTTACATCAGTTCTTTTTATAAACTAAAAAATAAATAAACAAAAAATTTTAAACCCAAAATATAAGTGATATTCATTTTAAATCACATTTGTTAATTGGTTAAAAAAAGCGAAACAAAAAATATGTACATATGTATTTTGAAATTTTGGATTTTGTTTGGAAACTAGAAAAATTAATTGCTTGTCCGCATGAGTTTTGACTTGTAATTTCCTAACAATCGTACAGGTGTAAGGATAGCATTTTTTAAAATGATTTTGTGTGCACTTGCAGGTACATTCATATTATATTTCTTTTTTTAATAAAACTAGAGGTTACGTGTCAAATATTTAATAGGTGTGTAAAGACCTTTCGATATCTGTATTATATGAAAATCACTTAGTTTTTTGAGTGCTTTCTACATAAATGTTACTATACAATCAATTGCCTGTCACCTGGAAAGAGCACATTAGTTAAATTTTTGTTCGAAAAATAAAAGGAATATATGAAATACTTTGGGAAGAAATAAGATAGAAGAAAAAACCAAATTGTTGCTAGCATTGTGTACGAGTCTTTAATGGCATATGTAACATAAATATATATCCACCAAGTCCCTGTCATATCTAGGATCTTCGGAAACCCATTTCAACAGACAGACAGACATCCTTTAATCAGTTTCGCTACTCATGCGGTCCAAGAATATATATACCTTAATGGGGTAACAACAACACTTTAGTAATTACAAATGGAATGACAAGCTTACAAACCTTTTACAATCGGTGAAGGGTGTAAAAAACACTCAACAAATGTAATGTTTATTGGTAAAAATTAGAGATCTCCGGGTAAACACTATTTAAGCACCGATCTAGTTGATTTTCAATAACAAACTATTCCAAATTATTTATTATAAAAGTATATAATAACCTCGTCCCCATCTAAGGTCTTCGGAAAATTCACTCCAATATCGATAAGTAAGCTAAGATCAATATTGTAGAAAATACAAACTTATATAAAAATGATTTTATGCACACCCTTTTTATCTTTGGTGAGGGGTATAAAAATATGAGGGTATATGTACATGCCAATCTGCTCTGTTATATCCTTTGCAAAGTTTTGGTGACATAATATAATTCAACGATTTTTTTAAGGAAGGGTTCGCAATTTACCATGTCTCCTTATAGATCATACTGAATGAATTTACATTTTTAAAGCGAATTGCATGTACTGCTAACAGTAAGTTAAGCTGCATAAATATCTATATATCCTAGAAAATATAGAGTAACATTTGACTAGCACTTCTTTCTCGAGTGTACCTTTCAATATATTGAACTAAAGAAATTAAAACAGACAAAACAGTCACATAACAATTTGTTATAAATCAGTCCTTGTTACATTATTTGCTTCGTTATACACCTTTTGTCATAATACAATGGGGGAAATGTTATTGAAAAGTTGTCATCAACCCTAATTTAGTTTTAATAACTTACACACATTTTTTTTAGCAAAGGGACCAAAAGGAATAAATAAATATGCACAAATTCACTTAAAAACACATACACACATTTTAAGGTAACCAGTTAATTCTATTCAAAATACCAAACAAAACAAATAGACAAGAAGAAAAAAAAGTAAAATTAATAAACCTTAAAAGTGTCCTTTCATTAAAATAACATGAAATCACACAGGCACATGCACACAAACAAACTCACATCTTTATACACTGTTAAAAATATTAAATGTTTAAGCTTATGAAATACGACAATCTGAAAAGCATTAATATTTAAAAAAAATTTTTTTTTGAAAACATAAAATGGAAGAAACGGCTATCAAAACAAAATTCTAAATAATACTCATTTTGTAGTAAAGAGTTTTTGTGATTAACTTGTGTTAGTTTTTGGCTGGATTTTCTTTTTAACATTATTCTTGTTAACTTTGCACAAAGGGTTGCTGTCGCTTTTTGTTAGACAGAATTTTAGAAGTTTGGAGGGGTTTTTCATACTTGAAATTAATTTTTGAAGGGGTGGGTGTTTGGCTGGTAGTACAGGTTTAATAATTTTCCTTACATTTGTACTAGTTCAGTTTTTTTCATCCTTCGTCCATTCATTTCACTGTTAAATGTATTCCTGTATAATTACTCAATTCAAAAGCGTAAATAATTAATGAGTTGTACGCGTGTGTGTGTGAATATGTATTAAAATGAGAGTATTTCTGCTGGTGTGTTGAGTATGAGTTCAATAGACTCTGGTGTGAGTTAATGTTCTAGTTGTAATTAATTTTATGATTGAACGTAATGAATGAGTTAAAACAAATTGGTAGGTAAATAATATGTTAAAGTTATAAAAAAATTAAATAAAAAATTTTTATCTTTTGCGTAAGTATAAAATAAATATTATAAGATCTTACATGAATAAAAATAATAATATAAAAAATAATTATTAAAATACCTTTTAACAAAAAATATTACACCGCTCAAATATCATTAAAAATAATATTATTATGTTTATATTAATAATAAATAAATTCTAAATTCTAGAATAGTTAAGCTTTGTTCATATTTGTTAAGTCTGGACATACCTTTAGTTAATATTTTATTTTGCTCATATCAAGCCCTCAACGAAAGTTATTAAAACATTTGCATAATGCTCACTTAAAGGTACTTTACACTATGACACTAGTCTTAAGTATCTTAAGTTAAATACAACTCTGTCCTGATAAGTTTTTATTGTTTTCTTTTTAAACATTTTTAAGCAATAACACTGTGCTAGAATCTGACACAGTGTTGTTTTGAGACAAGCGGGTAACCTAGCGTTTTAACCTCATTCGGGTACGCTGAGTCCAATGGTGCTAACAGTTTTTTAGGTAAGCTCTTGTTTTCGAGATATACCGTTATTTCAAAAATGGTATAGTTAATTAAACAAACTGAAAAAACCTAATTTTCCTAATATGCGCAGTCGTTTTAGAAACATAATTTTATTTTTTTTTTTGGCAAAAAAAAATGTTTAACAAAATTCCCAAATTTTAAAATATCATAAAAAATTGGAAATAGCTGCATTTTCTAATTAATATATCATTAAACCGCCATATTTTTAAATTCTTAAATTTGGCACCAGCAGCGCCAACGATGCCTCTAGACGGCTCAAATGTATGACCATCTCCACTTTATTTTTCACCTACCCGCTATCTCTATTCCTAAGGTGGCTCCCATACAAATTTTACGTTTTACAAAATTCTTAAATTTTGGGAATTATTTCTTTTCATAAGCAACTTTATTATATTCAACATTTTTTCAGTTATGTATTTTATAAAGCTTTTTGTAATTGCTCTATTTCTTAAATTTTTCCAGAAATGACTTTATACACTACCAGAATAATTTCGAAAAATAAAAAATGTTGAATTCTTAAATTTTATTAAAATTTTTCGACTTTAGTGAATAAAATCAAAAGTTGAAAACTAATTTTTATCACTTTTGGCTTGTTTTGTTTGCAACTTCGTTTTTAATATGTCAGGTTAATATTTTAATGTTTTTTTAATAAACAAGAATTTCAAAATTTTGCTTAAAAAATTGTCATAAACATTATGTTTCTAAAACACTTGCGCATACTAGAAAAAAAATATTTAACCTTGCTTGCGGAATATCGGCTTTTTTTAGTTTTTTTTTTTCAATAAACTGAACCGTTTTTGAGCGACGCGAATATATGTTGTTCAACCAAAACACGAGCTAACCTAAAAAAAACTATTAGCACCACTGGATTTCTTGTCCGTTTTTTTCTGTAATAAGATCAGGAAAGAATTTTCTCAAAATACTAATAGTGTAAAACGGTCATTAGGAAAGTTATTTTATAGAAAGAGAAACATAAATTTATAAAAAAAACGGTCAGGCCTAACAAGGGATATCGAATATTCGACATTTATAAAAAGCGGATTTCCGAATGGTTTCTATTCTGTTTTCGGTTGAGAATTTTAAAAATAACCGGCTTTATTGAAATAAATAATAACACAAAAATCAAATTAGTTATTGAAATAAAATGATTATTTCAATTAAAAACAAAGCAATTCACAAAGTAACGGAACCAACAAAATACAAGGTTATGTCTTATTTTTAAATAATTATGGTTGTATTGTAATAGAATAAATGACTTTCATTCCTAGCATGTCGCTCTTATTAAAGAGGAACAATACCATTGTTAATTTAAAAACAAGTTATTGTAATATTTAACCATAACATGTTTAGAGGCAACCATAATATGGTTGTGGCTTCGTGATGGATGACTAACTTGTCCGTAATATGGTAGGTGTTGTTAAAATAGCCATAATATGTTTAATAATTTTCGTTGAAAATAGTTTTGGTGGAGGTGATCATATTGAAATATTTCACCCACACTCAAAAAAAAATGCATCTTCATATTAATGATGTCCTAACATCAGAATGGTGACATCAATGTTATTGCAAATGACATCAATAAGGCAAAATGTGACATCAATACAATGACGAACGTCATCCTAAAACTTTGTCATATTTTATGCGTCATCTACGCTATGACTACGGTGACATCATTCCGACGCCATATTTTGTGTACACTTATAGAAAAAACGTCATAACGCTGATGTATTTTGACATCAGTAAAGACAAACTGTCATCAGTGCGATGGACGGAATACAACAAAAGTGAAAGAAACATGTGTAGGCCAACAACGAAGACTCTTGTCATAGTACTGATGTCAAAATACATCAGCGTTATGACGCCTTTTCTATCAGAGCAATGATTAATTTTTGGCAGCGTATTTAAGTAAACTAGAACTACTTGGAACGGAGTCAAGTTGTATTCGGAGTCAAGTTTATGGACTTTTTTAAGGATATTTATAAGTCCTGACTTCGAAGAAACCTTTGCAACTTATAATTTTAGGGAATTTTGGGCACTTAGATTGGTCTCCCGTGCAAATTATCTCCACACTTACGTATATATATTGCCCATTTAAAAAAATAACCGGCTTATTCGATATTATAATAGCGGATGGATAACAAGCCCGGTCGAATAATAACCGTTCGATCTCCCTAAGCCTGAACATTTATCACTTTACAGCTTAGTATATAAAAACAAATGAATCGAATGGATTGCTTAATCTTGTAAACTAAGAAAGTCATGGGCAAACATGGAACCGTCTAAACCAAATTACTTTATGAGAGTTATGAAGACTTATTTGTGCCGATTTGAAGGTATAGAGCACGCTGGAATTAAAACTTTGTCAGACGACTTTGCCCTGATTTAAACTAAAGGCTTTTGAGTATATAAAAACAGGCACTAATTTTACTGGCCTCACTTGCGAAAACTTGTTAAAATCCCGATGTAAGCTGGTGAAAAAAAGTTTGGTTTAACTTTATTTTGAAACATAATGGACGAGATAAGTTCAGAAGAGATGGTCTTAATAATAAGTTGTTAAAAATCGGGCACAAAAAATCTTTTGATTTTAGTTCATATGGAGAAAGAAAACAATATATGGATTAACTACGCTAAGCATTGTGACATACATTTTTGCACAGTGGGACATAAATTTTTGAAGAACTCTTCTGCAGGAGAGCACACAAAATTAAAAGATGTATATGTACATTTGCAGCGGAAAAATTTGTTTGATTTACAAATAGATATTGGATGTTAAATCGTATTGCTTCATTTTTTACTGGGTGTAGTTGAACCTTTATGACAACAGCTAAAAAATTATAGTTAAGTCAACAGCAAGCATACCCGGGTAAGCAAGCACATTTTATATGCGAATTCACACGTTGCTAAGTAAATTTCTGTTTCGTTGATGTTTTTTTCTTCTTTTATTTCTATTTTGTTTGTGTATTTAAAAAAACGATAGTTTTAGTAGACTTTTGAAACTCTTAAATCTTATTACTTTATTTTAGTTTCTTTCATATACATACCCGAGTATGATGGGAATGAAAAAAATACCACATCCATGGTCTTATTTGTCATATTTGGAACAAGCTTTAAAATATGTTAGAACCACTTCTAGTGAGGATACAATGAAATTTCAGAGCGATATGATAGGCACTTTCAGATATGCGGCGTTTTTTAAATTCAAAACATGCCCATTCGTGAGCCCTGGTAGGCTAGTTGGTAGTGAGCTAGTCTAGCAGCGCCGGAGTTGCGGGTTCGCATCCCGCCAGAGACTCTGGTTTCTTTCCTGCAGAGAAGCGTAGAGCTTCGCGGGATTAGCATAAGAAGAACAAAAAAAAAATATGTTGCTGTTGACAAATAGATTTAAAAAAAAAAACAAAAGATATCACCCAACTCGCAACTAGCAAATTATTAAAGTTTTTGAATATCATATGCATTTGTTGAGATAATTTTAGAAAGTCCAAAAGTTCTCGGTTTCTAGTGCTTAAGTGTGCCTTACTTTATTACAGTAAAAATATACATTCATAAGTTATTATTAAATTTAACAAACGGTTGTTAAGGAAACTTTTTTAAGTATACAATTTGTTTATAAAAATAGACATTTGCAGTTGACTATGATCCGTATGTTCTAAGTCATTAACTGAGTTTATGTCTAAAAGTTGTCAATTTTATGTTGACATGCACAAAAATAAATCAATGGTTTTGTTTAACAAAATTTTATTTACCGTTTGTGCTTAAATTTGTTTCGTTAGGTGTGCGTGATTTTTGTAAGTCTATTTTGATTACAATTTATTTTTTAAATAAATACCCGAAATACTCGTACTTAAAACATATCGCTTCTTTATTGCCAGCAAACATGATAAAAAAAGAGCGTACGTAAACAATATCCGTCTGACCGGCTGTCCGTCTGTCTATGATGGGAACTATGTTGTTATATATTTATGCCACATGTATGTTTGTTATTTGCTATTGTTTGTTTGCTATTGAAATTCAATATATATGTATATATATACAATTGCTCCGTTAAATTTTACTTTTAAAATTCAGCCAGAGCTGTCCACAAATGGATGTGATATGAGCAAAAACTGCGACTGCCTCTAACCTAGCTATTTTTTTGGGGCGCTCCACGCCAAATCAGATTGTTAAAAAAATGTATTTGTTTTTTATTAAGCAAAATTTTGTAATAGTTTGTGTACTTTAAAAGGACTTCTTTTTAGTTTTTTATCCATAACTTGCTTAATAATGGTCCAAAATCTGAGCGGTATTGGAGTAGTGGGCATGGCAGGAAAAAGATTTATATATATATATTTAAAGAAGAGTAGTTATATAAATTTCTGCTCTTATTGCATCATGATGAAAGGTATATAAGATTCGGCATAGCCAAATATAGGACTTTTAATTGTTAGCCCTTTATGTTGTTTTAGTGCAGAGTTAAGAAAACTCGACTGTACCCGACGAATTTTCTTGTCAGAAAAAAAACTTATAGCTACAATATAAAGTTTAACAAATTTCTTATTCAGCTTTTTTTTAAATTCAATTAATTTTGAGCTGAACTGCTCAGAGTTTGGGTAAGTTAAAACGTTATTATCAGCGCTGCGCAGCATAAAAGGGGTCAATGAGCCTTGCATTGATGGCACGTCTGTATGCCACATTTAAGGCAATCGCATTAAATTTTAAGGGCCATTTTGATTCTTTAATAGGTCTATATATTTAAGTATATCGTCCTAAGATGAGTTTCGACAATTTAGTTATTCGCGATCTCCGTTAAATGATAAATAAAAAACAAAAATTTTAAGTGCTCCTTCATTCCCTCTTTATATGTATAAAAAAATAAGTATTATATCTCTAGCAAAACATATTTTATTAAATGAGTATATCGTTACCTCAAACGCCAAAAGGCCCTGTCTAACGTTTTTCTTCTATTTTTCTTGTTAAACATACCAGTTGTTTTGACAATGTGGCATATTATGCAAACTGTTAGTTAGGCCTTCTAGCGTTTATCAAATAATCTTTTGAAGATAGGGCCGTTTGTTTACTGTAAAAAATTGCAAATTTTGGCCAAAAGATTCACAAATTTTTTGTGGACATTTGTGTTGATGCAATACATCAGAATCAATGATGAAAAAATGTGTTAAGTTAGGGCCTTTTGCGTTTTAGGTAACGAGATAAAGGCACATTATGAAAACTTTAATCGCATTTTACCAAGTTTGATTTTTTTTTGAGTTGTAATAAAGGTGCGATATGTAAAAGCCATAATTAAGTGCTGACATATTATAGCAAATACATGAATATTTAATATGAAGAAAAACTAATGACTTTTACCGAATGACTTGTACCTTATTGTCCTTCTAGTTTTTAGTGGTAAAGAGAAAATTGAATTAAAACAAAATTTTGAACTAAAAAAGTTTTTGGAAATTCAAAGTTTGCATAGCTTGGCAATGTTTTTTATATTTGTACAGTTTATTGAAACAAATATTAAAACAAAATTGTACTCCTTCACCTAGATTTTCTCTTTTTGGATGACATTAAGTGTCCTTAAAAAATATATTTTTTTACATGTCTTTCAAATATGCATCTCGTTGTTAAATTTAAATTGCATATTTATTTTTTTAAAATTTACAAGAATTTTACTATATATTTTTATTTCCAATTTCTTGTGGTATTTATGTTCTTTTTTCTGAGATATGTACAGGGTGGGCCAAAAGTCATCATGGGGTTTAAAAATTCAATAGATTTTCGTTTATATATATTTTTTAGTTTGTTTTTTTTTTTTTTTTTTTTTGATTATAATATATAAACAATGGAATATTTTTAAATGGAATATGATGTCAAATCAACGATTTCTGTTTTCAGCTTCGCAATTATGGACTCGTTTTAGAGCATCTTCCATGACATCTTTTAAAATGTGTGTCCGAAGCGGTCGAATTTCTGCAACACGTTCAATATTTTCCGCAGTGCGAATTAAACATGATAAACCGGTTCGGGGCAAATATGTTACGGTGTCATGTTAGTGGTAGCGATAAACTAACGTTTATATAATTGATCGCTGATTTAAATCATAAAATAATATTATTCTGGTTCTTTGTTCAGTGAATTTATACATTATTTATTCTCCAGGTGTTAAATAAAATATCTGAAAATAAGTTAAATAACAATATATACACACAGAAAAAAATACCATTGTTAAATTTACATGGCGCATTGTTAATTTAAAATCAAAGTAAATTTCTTCAAAAGCATACTCATAGTCAAAATAATGTACAATTTAAACTAAAACCGGCTTTAAATGCATGTGAACACCGTTGTTCTAAAGTATACTTTTGTAGTGTACCTCATAAGTCGCCACCGCATACCCTTAAACTACTCTAAAACCAACACTTACCAACTTATATAGAATAGGGTATTTTAAATATCAAATAACGGTATAAACAAATGACGACAATCGGAATGTAAGTGAATGACATTTCATTGAGTGAGAATTGAGTGCATTCCAACTTGCAACATTCTGATTGGCGAAAGAGTTTGTTATTGTTACGATTTATTGATATCTCCATATGACTGACAAAGACAAACATAAAGATGTAAATAATTAGACTAAGTTAGAACGGTTAAGTTAAAATCTCATGTATATTATATAAGCACCAGTAAATTGAAAATAAATTAGACTTAAAATTAATAACTTAATTCGGCAATAACTTGCCTGGTTTTAATTTAAAGACTCATCCAAATTCGGCAGTTCCTTTGAACGCCTTACAAAGCAGCTGGTACCCTAACAGCTATTTAAACAAAATAAGGGCTATAGGGACCAATACACATTAGAAAAACACGCTCACACCACAACACAAAACCCTACATGGCGATCCTGCCACCCCTCATACACTACACTTTAGCAAAAGTTCGAATTTTGACTATGGTTATGGGCCATAGTCTTTATTCCAAATTATAATTGTTTCATATTAATTTTAAGTAGAAGATGTTAAAATAACATTGTTCAATATTGATTCCATAAAAGCCAGTTTTACTTGGTTTGTATAGAAACAACAACAACACTTCAAGAAGAAAAGCATAAATATTATCTTGAAATTTTCCCGTATTATTTTTGTTAAAATTATTTAGTTAAATACATACAATTTTCAAAGTAGAATGATGACAAAAACACCTTAGGCTTTTCTGCTGATGTCTTTTAATTGTGAGTGCTTCTTTCTGTAAACAAAGGGTTAGTATTATTTTTAGGTAAGGCTAGGTTAGGTTAGGTCGAAAGGAGGACGAAGCATCAAGATGCAACTTCATATCTGTTGCGATATACACCTAGGACACTATCGGGACTGTTGTGCGCTCCTTAAGAAGAAGAAACATGGGGGATTTAGGGGTGGATAGTGCTGCTACTACCTATAGGGAGGGGTTATGTCCGGCGTTAAGAACCCCAGTTTCCCGGACGCAATTTCTTAAGATTTTCCAGTCACCGTTCCTTAGGGATTGCAGACCCAACCTGTCATCGCTCCTGAGGTGTTTGGATCGTAATTCGGCGAAGGCCTGACAGTATCAGAGAAAGTGTTCTAGCGTCTAGCTGTCCTCGCCATACGCTCTACACTCGTCAGAGTCCGCCCATCCAATTAGGTGTAGTTGTGCCCGTAGTCATGCATGACCAGTCAGGATACGCACCATCATACTAATTTCGGACTTACTCCCGTTGAGGAGGCTTTTTGCCCTCCCCTCGCCTGGGTTACCGCATAAAATCTTGGTGGTCCTACCCACATTCCCTCTGTTCCAACTGGCCGTATGGGTCTCCCTAGCCCACGCCTTCAAATCTGTCTTCATTGCCCCAAACGTCTTTGCATTCGCCAGGTTAACTGCTTCGAGCTCTTTTCTCCCGATAGCAAGTATATTGGCCCTTTCGTTTCCGATTCTCCCCGAGTGGCCCGGCTCCCATATGATACGGATCCCACTGCCCGAGGAGAATTAAGTAATGAGCTTCCTACAGTCTAACAAGGTCCTGGACCTAACCCTATTAACTGATAACGCATTTATTGCCCTTTGGCTGTCGGAAAATATGTTAGCATCCACCCGCCCGATATTGGATTCAATCCATCTCACACATTCCGTAATAGCACGAACTTCCTCCTGGAATATTGTGTTGTGATCCGAAAGACGGTAGAATATCTGGGTTTCCGAGTTCAAGTAGCCCCCAATACCCGTTTTATTCAATAGTTTAGAGCCTGTGTAGGAACATATCCTCACAAGCTTTCGCCCCGAAGTAAATACGAATGTTGTCTCTGTAGCTTCTTCTCAATTTGATTTCGAGTAGAATCAAATTCAAATTCATGAAGTTTCAACTTGAAATACTTTTACTCAATTAGGGCTTATAAATCAGATCAAGTTAAACTCTCTTTTTGGTTTAAAATGTGTTTAAACCAACAAATCTATAAATCAAAAACATATAAGCCATCTTAAAACGCATAAAATTGGGCGTTTAAACTACCAATACAAACCATGTGATTTTCACAACATTTATCGTAGAGCTGCCACACTATCATTTTTAAACTATATATAATACATGGAACACTGATTTACAACTGTTGAGTTTAAACTACATATAAATTTAAGTTTAGTTCAACTAAACCAGCGTTTAACACTCACTAATTTATTAGCCATTAGAATCGTAGTGTTATTTTAATATCAATGTCATTTTGCTCTAACTTTACTGGAGTGTTAAGTTAACATGAATTTTAATTATTTTAAAGGAAAAAATTTTGTTCGCAAGTTATTGTAAAATCAAGTTAAATTAACTTGAAGTTTTTATGAAGCAAAGTCACTACCGAAAAATGTAAAATCAACCTTGTTTTCTCCGATTTTACATTGATTTTTTTCTGTGTGTTAACGAAAAAATTTATTAAATTTGTTAACCCCATGGTGACACTTTGCCCACCCTTTATATGCAACAGTAAGGGTAGAAAGAGTAAAAATTGCATAGAGAAGTGTCCTCTTAAGTTAAACATCAATATTTGCATTGTTATAAAAACTTTGTTAAATAAATAAAGGTATGCCAAAAACTTTTAGAAATTTCTAAGCTAAAAAAATACAGAAAAACAATTTGAAAAAGTGAAAGAAAACAAAAACTCAAGTAAAGAAATGAAAACTTTTCAAGACAAAACTTTTCAAATTGAAATTCATTCATATGCAACCATATGCCGTCATTGCAAGTTAAACAATATTAAAGTCATACGCTCTTAAAGTCATACAAATGCCAAAACCCATACATACGTTGAGAACTTTTCGCATGTAAGTATGTGTGGGTTATAGACACATGCATACATGTAGATTTTGTGGCTAAGCATAGCGAAGAGAATACTAAAACTCAGCTAAACTGCAACCTATTACACTAAAAACCACTAAAAGCCATCATAGATGTTTGTTTTTCTCACACTTTTTCCCAAACTAGTTTTTTCCATCTTCTTTTTTCGCTTGTTTTCCTTTTGCGACGTGCACTGTGCATTATTCAATGTAGTTATCGTTAGATGTGAAAACTTTTTTTAACATCTTCTTTTTAAGAATTCCTCTTATTCTCTATTTTCTTTTTGCAACACATCGAATTTTCTAGTTCAATAAATATTTTAAGTAAAAACATGTTCCATATATAATTCAGGGAAAAAAGTGATGGAAAAAAAACTTTTAAAAAATTAGATGTTTTTTAGAGCAGAAGATGCAGGTGGCAAATTTTAAGGATTACATTCGTTTTTTTTTTCTTATTTTCCATGGATTTTTCTTTCGTTTTTATTTTTTCCTTTAGGTTGGGGTTTTTCTTTCAGAAAATTTTCATATTTGCTTTACTAGTTAACTGGGTGACACATGTGTGTTTTTGTTTTGTAAGTTTTTTTTTTTTTTATTGTAACAAACATTTTGCTAGAAATTTTTGTTGCAAATATTTTTTTAATAGGACTGATGGTTAAAGGTACGTGCAGGTTGAGCTGAATTTATATGTGTTTGCTCTTTAGCAGTGTGTGGCTTAGGGTTTTTTTAAGGATAATTTTGTTTAAATAACTTGTAATATTTAGATTAAATAAGGAATAATATTCAAGAAAATTTGATATAAGCACATAAATTATGTGTATGAAATAAATGAAATCTCTAATTTAAGTAATAGCACATTTCAAGATTGGAAAATCTCATAATAAAAAAAATTGAATGCAGTGGTGCCAACTTTTAACAACAAAAACTGGCTAAGTTTTTGGCAGAAAATTGCTAAATATGATTTTACGAAAAAAAAAAATTGCACAGATGTAAAATTTTTTTTATATCAATTAAGTCGTTTGAGACTATGGTCAAGCCCGACCATATGCTACCTTAACCCTACAAAGATAATCTGCTATTTTGATAAAAGCCCGAATCAAATACTACTTAATGTGTGATCATCGTGAAGATTATCTGCAAGCAACGAACATTTGTGTTGAAGAGTTAAATCGAAACTTAGTACTTTCATCTTTATACTCTCCACCTAGATTTTCAATATCAGAAAGCCAATATAATAAATATTTTAAATCATTAGGACCCTGTTTCCTAGCCGCTGGCGATTACAACGCTAAACATACCTTCTGGGGGTCACGGCTCATTACACCAAAGGGTCGTGTTTTGTATAATACAATGTCTAAAATGGATTTAAATGTGGTCGCGAGTGGACAACCAACTTATTGGCCTACTGATCAGCAAAAAATTCCAGATGTCATCGATTTTGGCGTGGTTAAAAACATCCCCGCAGAAACGATTCATTTGAAGATTCTTTAGAATTATCTTCTGAGCACACACCAACAATTCTTACCATATCAAACCCTAATAGAATTGTATCTCCGTCTGGTTACATAGTGACGTCAGCCACACAAATAAATTGGTTAAAATATAAAAAATATCTCAGTACCCACTGCACTGAAAATATTCCGCTTAGAACACCGGAGAATGTGAATCTTTCTATTGTAAATTTTGACAATTATCTCAAACTAGCTGTTCAACATTCTAGCATAGCCCGCAAAAATATCAAAAATAGTATAATATATTCTACAGATGTCGAGCGTCTCTTGACTGAAAAAAGGAGAGTTCGAAGAGAGTGGCAATTGCACAGATCCCCTCAACTTAAAAATTTACTAAAAGAGTGCACAAAAAGGCTAAGAAAGTTACTGAAGTCTCAAAAAACGGCTTATCTGGAAAAATATCTTAAGGAACTCGATGCAACTCCTCAATCTGACTACTCATTATGGCGTGCAGCTAGAAATCGTAAAAGACCAGTTATCACTAAACCGCCATTAAGAAACTTAAATGGAAGTTGGGCACGAAATTATGAAGAAAAAGGAAATATTTTTGTTAATCATTTGAAAGCCGTATTTACCCCTCATACATCTTTCGATACTGCGGTCGAGTTACCACCTGTTGCTGTTGGATCAGCTGTTCCACTAAGATTTGAGATAAGAGAAATCGAGAAGGCTATTCATAATTTAAACCCCAAGAAAGCCCCTGGTTTTGATAAGATCAGTAACAAAATGCTTTTGGAGCTACCCAGCATAGCAAAGAAAATTATTCTACTAATTTTTAATGCTATTTTACGCCTTGAATACTACCCACAAGAGTGGAAAGTATCCTTAGTTACCATGATACCTAAACTAGGAAAGGATCCCACAAAAGTTGAGTCATATAGACCTATAAGCTTATTGTCTAATATATCAAAGCTATTTGAGAAACTACTAGTGTCAAAAATAACACCGATGTTAAATGAAAACAGATGTATTCCCATACATCAATTCGGTTTTAGAAGAAAACACAGCACAATTGAACAAACTCATCGAATAGTAAATGTCATAAGAAAAGCCTTTAAAGAAAAAAAATATTGTTCAGCACTCTTCATCGATGTGTCTCAAGCTTTTGATAAAGTCTGGCATGAAGGTTTACTACTGAAATTGCAGCAAAACTTACCAGCAAACATACACAAGCTGTTAGAAAGCTACTAAGTCGGTCGGCAATTTATTATTAAAAAAGGCGATTTTTTAAGTTCTCCTCAGCCAATTATCGCTGGAGTCCAACAAGGCAGCATCCTGGGCCCTCTATTATACTTAATTTATACTTCGGACTTGCCTACAAACAGCTACACCCATACCTCAACATTTGCGGACGATACAGCTTTTCTAAGCGTACACGCAAACTGTCAAGAAGCATCTCGTTACTTACAGGACCATATATTTGAACTGGAAATGTGGTTAAAAAAATGGAGGATAAAGATCAATGAGCAAAAATGCTCACATATAACATTCACATTGCGTCGGGAAACATGCTCCCCTATTAAAATCAATAATCAAATAATACCCCAACACTCGCATGTAAAATACCTCGGTATACATCAAGATCGGCGTTTAACGTGGAAATGGCATATAGAAGCTAAATTAACTCAAATGAAACTAAAAGCAATCCAAATTAATTGGCTTATTGGAAGAAATTCTGTTCTTAGTTTCGATTGCAAACTTCTACTCTACAACTCTATCTTAAAGCCAATTTGGTGCTACGGTATTCAGTTTTGGGGCACTGCCTCGGCTTCTAACATCGAAAAAATACAAAGGCGCCAAAACAAACTTCTTCGAATAATCACAGCCGCCCCCTGGTACGTCAAGAACTCAAATATCCACAAGGATCTCAATGTGCCATTGGTAAAAACTATGATAACGAAATATGCAGTAAAATATTTAAAAAGGCTGGAACTGCACCCAAACCCATTAGCTCGAAATATTTTAAATTATGGCGGCCACACTCGCTTAAGAAGAAGGGACACTGCAGCACTCACCCGATCAGATGAGCGATAAACACCTTCATATGTGAACAGAAACCGTGATGACTAAATCTTTTTTGTCTACCACTGGCAGGATATAAAGTAAATATTAGGATAAGATTTGATTAATTATTGTTAGTTCATATTTAATATATGAAGATTCAATAAACAAATACTGAAAAAAAAAAAAAAAAAAAAAAAAAAAAAAATTTTACGCATGTACTTTAGAAATATTGCGATTTCTTTTTGATAAGCATAAATCCGTGGGCGAACACTTCTGACGTTTTAGTCGTTACGTAGACCCTCTCTGAGGCACACACGTCGCTGCGGTAGGTACTGCCAATTTTGAAATACAACGAGTTTGTGAGTCAAAATGACGCAGATTTTTACGTTGATTGATAAAGATTTTGCTTACTAAAGAAGTTTTTTTGTTACTTTCCTTTCTTATAATAAATTGAGATTCCGGTATTTTTATTTCATATATATTTTAAAATATAATCCTTATAAGCTTGTTCTTAATACATCAATAAATACAACAATATATCAGGTTAAAATGACGCGTCAGTATTTATTGGGTAACACATTTCGTTTTTAAATAGTTAAAAAAGTGAAACACACTAAAAGCTATTTTTTTCGAAATGCAGTTATGCCACAATTCATGCAAGTGCGCAATCCGTACATATCATTTTGAATACATACAGTAAATACTATCAATCATTTACTGATTACTGCATTTTTTTACACAAATCAGTAATCAGTACTTTTTACAGAATACTGATTTTTTTTTTTCAGTAATCAGTACTTTTTACTGAATACTGATTTTTTTTCAGTAATCAGTACTTTTTACTGAATACTTATTTTTTTTAGTAATCAGTACTTTTTACTGAATACAGATTTTCTTTTACACAAACAAGTAAAATTTATTGAATACTAATTTTTTTTCAGTAATCAATACTTTTTACTGAATACTGATTTTTTTTCAGTAATCAGTACTTTTTACTGAATACTGATTTTTTTTTCAGTAATCAGTACTTTTTACTGATTTTTTTCAGTAATCAGTACTTTTTACTGAATACTGATTTTTTTTTTCAGTAATCAGTACTTTTTACTTAATACTGATTTTTTTTTAGTAATCAGTACTTTTTACTGAATACAGATTTTCTTTTACACAAACAAGTAAAATTTATTGAATACTGATTTTTTTCAGTAATCAATACTTTTTACTGAATACTGATTTTTTTTCAGTAATCAGTACTTTTTATTGAATAGTGATTATTTTTTTTCAGTAATCAGTACTTTTTACAGATTTTTTTCAGTAATCAGTACTTTTTACTGAATACTGATTTTTATTCAGTAATCAGTACTTTTTACTGATTTTTTTCAGTAATCAGTACTTTTTACTAAATACTGATTTTTTTTTCAGTAATCAGTACTTTTTACTGAATACTGATTTTTTTTCAGTAATCAGTACTTTTTACTGATTACTGATTTTTTTCAGTAATTAGTACTTTGTACTGAATACTGATTTTTTTTTCAGTAATCAATACTTTTTACTGAATACTGATTTTTTTTCAGTAATCAGTACTTTTTACTGAATACTGATTTTTTTTTTCAGTAATCAGTACTTTTTACTGATTTTTTTCAGTAATCAGTACTTTTTACTGAATACTGATTTTTTTTCAGTAATCAGTATTTTTACTGAATACTGATTTTTTTTTAGTAATCAGTACTTTTTACTGAATACTGATTTTTTTTTCAGTAATCAGTACTTTTTACTGAAAGAAAAAAACTAAAGAAAACTAATTTAACAATAATATGGTTGTCGGTGGTTAAATTAAACCATTATAAGTTTACAATTTTCTTTAAAAATAGTTTTGTTGGAGTTGACCATATTTAAACATGTTTTTTCTTTACGTGTACTGAAAGGGTTTTGATGCCCATATAAAATCCAAATGATTTCATATGCCACATAACCTCATTCGCATCTTCTAATGGTGGAAGTTAAAAAATTCCCCTTTTTTAACAACTTGACTTCAATTTCTCCATACATTCAACAAAAATTTCTTACTTATTAGATGTGCCTAATTACCATGCCATGTAAAAAAATATTTTAATAAATAAAACTTTAGTAATTTCTTAGTTTCTTAAATGCATAATTCTTCAACTTATAAAATATTTTTACATCTAAAACAAGGCATAAAGCTGGATACTCATAAAATTTCCTTACAATTTAAGAACTCTTGTAATCCAATCCCATTAAATAAAAGTTACATACATTTTGCCTGCTGGTATTTAAATTAAGAGAGAAAAAACTACTCATATTACTTAGCACTAAGCGAACACATGTGTGTGTGTATGTGAGTTAATAATATGCATTTTAACAAGTGCATTTTGAAAATGCATACATAGACAGATTTTCAGCATAATTTCACACATACAGTACTCTAAACCATAAAATTTATATGCTGTACACTCGTATTTTCATGCTCATCATGTAATAAAATCTTAAACAAATACATACAAATACAACCTCTTGGCAACGAGTAATCAACATAAACCAAAAATAAACTCATTTTGAAAAAGCCCCCATTACATATTTGCCAAATGAAATGCAGGCAATGTGGGTGTTGATGGGTTTAAGGCTGAGAGGTTTTTTCATAGAATTTTTATTTCACAGATAAGTGAAGTAGTTTCCTTAAAATGTATTTATATTTACTTAGGCAAAAACTTGTGTTGTTACTAAAAGAACCCAGTGATGGTTTTTGAGTTAAAGTAATTTGTTTTTTGTTTAAAGAAAAATAAGTTCTTTAAATATGGGAAATTATTTTCTCTAAGAAAAAACGGACTTTTATAAAGAGGGAAAACTTTCTCTAAAAACAGTTTTTACACAGAAAAAATTACAAATAGTCTCTAATCACCAGTTTTATACCAAATTCATCAAGCAAACAAGTTGTTGATTTTG
The DNA here is from genome assembly GCA_943735925.1 of Pollenia amentaria. Taxonomy (NCBI): domain Eukaryota; kingdom Metazoa; phylum Arthropoda; class Insecta; order Diptera; family Polleniidae; genus Pollenia; species Pollenia amentaria. Next base: position 174,311,657 of record OX031007.1, on the reverse strand, counting down.
CACCTATTACCAAAATGATTATATTGATTACTAAAAATTGTAAAAATCGGAAATTGAGATAATTTTTTCAATAAATGATATTTTTCATTTTAATTAATAAAATTATCAAAAAAAACTTTGCCGTTTCAAACAAAGTGTTAATTGATTTAATTAAATTAGCTCAGGTTTTGAAAATACCCAACAACAATGCTACAAGTTTTAGTTATTTAATTTTAAACGAAAAATCGATTAAGATTTTTTGTTATTTAATTAATATTTTAATTAAAAATTTATTTCAAAACAACTTAAATGTTAATTAAATCAATCAGAAATGTTAATTAAATAAATACATTTTTAATCTTCTTTTACCAAAAAAAAAAAAAAAAAAATTGATTCAATTATCACATTAATTAACCTTAAATACTTTCTAAACCATTTTTTTAATTGACAAAAAAATTTTTTCTGTGTTAACAATTTTTCTTTAAAAAGCTGCCTTTTAAGCAAATTTAATTTTTATTACAAAAAATGATTTGTTTTGCAAAAAGAAATTTTTCTTTCACAAATATTTTAGTTAAGCCCAGAGAAATTTTTGTCTCTTTCTAGATTTTTTTTTTTTCTAAGATTAATTATTTTTTGTTTTTGGTTGTAACAGGGAGAAATTTTTCACTAAGAAAACGACTTCTTTTGCAATAAAATTTTTTTCTCTAAAACAAACCGCCTCTTTCACATAAAGAGATATTTCGCTAAAAAAAAATCTTTTTTAATAGAATCTCTTTCAAAATTTCTTAAAGATAAATCGTTTTGCAACGGTACAGAATTTTTTCGGAAGAAAACTATTATTGTTCGAAAATGTTTTTTTTTTTAAATTAAAGTTTTCTTCTTATTTCATATATCGATGCCTTAATATTAAAAAGGGGTAACTAGACTTTTTTCTTTGTTAGTTTACAGGTGAAGGAAAAAAACTTATTAAAATTCGTAAAAGGTTTGATATATAAAAGGTTTTAATACAATTTCTAATAAAAAGATGCAAATATTTTTATATTTTAGCTCTCTGAAATTTTAAAGTAAGATGAATTTGCCCTTTGTCGATATAGTTAATAAATTTTCATATATTAAAAATTAAATATTAAATTAAATATTACTAAAAATATGAAAATAATATATTAAGGCACTTTGGGTGTGTGTGAAACGGTAACAAAGTACAATTGGAAGTACAATTTGGATACTGTTAAGGTGAATAAAATTTCACTAGCCCTGGGGAATAGTATACATTTTGACTTTTGCCCTTAAATGCTCAAGGACCACCGATTTTGATATAAAAAATATATAATTTAAAATGGTCCAAAAAATCAACTGCGTACCAATTTTGTCGAAAAATGTTTTTTTTTTTAAGTTATTTAGAAAATAGTGGTTGTATCTTAGAAGATACACTGTTGACTCCACCGTAAATGCTTTTCGCACGAAAGTACTAATACAAAGCATACTTACATAGAAAGTATTAGCTAGAATTTTCAAAATATTTTTATTTTATTTCAATTAAGAAATTATACAAGTTTAAGTACTTTACTGTTTAAAGTAAAATAAAACTAATCAATTGTGATGATAATTAAAAAAATAATTTTTTCTGCGATTGAACATAGATTAACCTTACATTTCTTGCAGAACATTCTTGGTTGTTCAGAGCAATTTGGTAGCTTTCAACTTCCCTTTTCATCCATCACAGTCCAATGGTCCATCATATCTAATCTGGTATTCTTCATCGTCGCTGGTTGAAAATATACTAACAATTGTATTATTATATAAAAATTGTTAAAGTATTCGACATAGTTTTTAAACCTAGGCACTTTGTGAAGAAATCGAACAACTATATTTGCAGAAAACTGAAGGTCAGGTTCACTTTCGACATAAGTTTCAGCTGATCCCCAATATACATTAAATATTTTACCACATCCCATTGTATCGCTGAGTACAAAAAGTTCAAAGTCCAACTTTGTTGGCTTATTTGGCAAGTACTTCATCATATAGTTTCCAACTTTTGTGGAGTACATTTGTTCGTCTACACTTAGCCTGTTCAACTGTGGAACGGAGGCAAAAGTTTTATTGAGATTTTCAATAAGAGGTCGTGTAAAATAAAGTCTGTAAGGATCATCTTGGGGAGGCTTTTTCAGTTTTATCATTGAAATTAATTATTTTACGAATTTTTTCAAAACGTCTTACGCTCATTTGTCTATTTATGAAAGTACAAGAGCGAAAACTTGGATAATAACTCATATAGAAAAGAATTCCGATACATTTACGAAAGTCCGTTAAATTAAATTAAATTAACTTGATATATTTCAGAATATTTAACGGATTCTATATATTCCTCTTAGAAGTGTGGAAATAATTGGTATCAAACTTGTCATGGGGTTTGTAACTTTTTTAAAACTGCCGGAAGACAACTATTTCTTAAATTAGACTTGGTTTTGTCTAACACGTTCACCACTCAGCAGTTTTTTGCGTTTTCTCTCCAAACGCAGGGACAAAAATATATGTTACACATATGTGACATGACCCAAACAAAAAGCTAATTTTTTTAAAAAACTACTCAGCCTTGACACACCGCAGCACTTTTAGTTATATCACATAGTAAGCAGAGAATCAAACGGACAAGAAAAATACTTCCAACAAATATTCACGCAATAAGAGGCAAATAAATTTCATTAAAAATCCGACACGTATATGTGACATGAGTTTCTGTGTAAACTCCCATATCACAAATATGTGGCGCTGAGTGGTGAACCTGATAAGCTAGTGCTTACCTTTCTTCCAGAAAACTCTTTCTATAAAATGGACTACTAACAACACGGTCCGATGTAATGCAATCATAGATCATGTCATTGTTAAGATATAGTTTGTAGTTAAACGACATATATTCGTTTTTAAACGACTTCAAAACTAATCCTATGGAGTATACCATACCATGGATTAGTTTCAACACTAATCCACTAAAAGTATGAATGAACATGGAGTAGTTTTAAGACAACTCCGCTGTAATGCAAAGCTGGGTTATAGGTCCTGCCCTAGGACATCGTAATGTTAAAAAAACCATGTTTTTCAATACAATTGGGTTACCTCTGTACTAATCCTAGTCCCTTAAGGGCCATAGTTTACACGCGTGTGTGGACTAGTCGTATTATCTGCAGGGTTATGAGAAAGTTCAGCACTTATCTTGTTGATAAAAGAGTCAATTTCATCCACAACGTCTGTAACAATTAGATGATTCCTGAAGCCCAGTTTTTACTCTAGCTTTCCCTCTTAACGAATTCTCTATCTGCAAATCTTTAACATAAAACTAAATAATAATGAATTATTAATTTTCTGGTGAGTGCTCATTATATCTTCAAAGAAACAACCATAAGGCAAAGCTTTATGGCGGGTCTCCGGAACACATTTTTTTTAGATTATTGCTTATAGCGCCTGGAGATATATTCGAACCACCTTTTATTTTTTCTGGACCTCAATTTCCACTCAGATGTGAGATTTATGCCCGTTATTTCTACAAAAAAAAAATCTAGCTGTGTATAGAAATCCATGGTGTAAGTACTGCCATATTTTAAAAGAAACCCTTAAGTAAAAACACGAAGGCAAATAAATGTTGAAATAGGCTAAAATACCTGTTAGATACGAACACGACCAGCTATCTTTTAGTAGAAATTACGGGCATTAACGTTGTAAATAACACTTTTGATTTAATTTTTCAAATATAATTTTTAAGGTTTACGGCTATCTGAAATCTAAAATTTATTTTAATTGAAATTAATTTTAGATTATCTTTTAGTGATTTCTAAACATATTTGTGTTGTTTCTTTTTATTTTCACTAAAATTATGGTGGGAATTTTTTTTCTTATCTTTAAAGATGCAGTGGGCATTTAAGGGTTAGCATAGAAATTTTTGACAACTTTAAATCGGCATATCTTTGCCATCGTTTCACACACACCCTTTGAATTAAATTTTAAATTTATTAAATACAAAATATGAAATTATTTTTTTCAACAAGTTTCGAACAATTCAATTAATTTTTTTTTTTAAACAAATTTGTGTGCTTTTCCATTGATTTAATTTGCATCTATATATATAAACGTTTGTGCCCAATAAAATTTGACCCGGTAGATAGCGCTAGGGTCAAGTTGTCAAAAATATTTTCCAGTATTTAATTTTTTATTTTTCTTTCGAAAATCCTGAGCAACGCCGGGACCATACAGCTAGTATTTTTATAATATTAATTTCAAAAAAACAAATTGAAATAATAGTTAATTTGGGTTTCAAAGGATGAAATGAAATTTGAAAAACATTTCTGTAAATTATTTGGAACTGATTTATATTTTATTTAGAGAAATAATAAATAAATTAAACTATGTTTGAAAAACAGTTACAAAATGTAAATAATTAATTTTGAGCCAATATTTTTTGAAAAACAGTTACAAATTGTAAATAATTAATTTTGAGCCAATATTTAGAAGAAAATAATTTACAATGAACAGATTTGAAAAAAATATAAAATAACAATAACTTATGAAATCTTCTACTAATTTTTAAGTTTACCTTAAGAGCCAACATTTAAAATATTTTGAGCGAGTGTATATGGGTGTAATTCCAGCATTTTTAGATTTATTTGTTTCAATATTTTGTGTTTAATGGTTTTACTGAGGGCATATTAAGGCATTTGTGAATTGTCGAGTTTTTTTCCATACCAGGAAGCGGATGTAATATATCACAGAATTTTGTATTGGTACCTTTGGACTTTTGCTATATTTGAAGTTGAGGCAGTGCACCATAACATAAGTTTCTTCCCATGAGCCAACCATTTTAAATTTGCCTTTAGTTCCATTTAAGTTATTTTTGTCTCTTTATGGTATTTCCATGTTAAACGTCGATCTAGATGTGTACCGAGATATTTTATTTTTAAATGTTGAGGCATTACTTAATTACACAGGTTTAGAAATTTTGCTAGAATTAAAAGTAATTTCTTAAGTTATTTGAAACGCTGAACGGGAATCTGCACTCCGTTTTTTCATCAGCTCCAGTTTTTGCAATGTAGCGCTATATAAAAAATAAAGTCTCTATCCTCCGTCCCACAACCTATTTTCCTGGTTTCAACACAATGCAAATCATTAGTAAAGTCATCGCATGAGTGCTGATCATAAAAAAATCTTCAGAAGAGTTTTTCTTTTTTGGTATACAAAATACGAAATTCTACAACAAAATTATCTTTTGTAAATATTGTTTCTAAATATGCTTTTAGTAGTTTCAGAGATACTATTGGGGGATTCACAAGGCAGCTATAGAGTTGTAAGGTCATATGTCTTAAAATAATTACAAGAAATATATGTATATATGACTGCTGCGGGCAACAGCTTATAATTTAGATTTCTACTGTACAGTTGTGAGGAATTAATGAACACAGCATTAAAATATTTATTTTGTTTGAAACACAGCAATATTTTTTATGACGATATGACTTGAAAGCACACCTTGAGAATCCCCCATATGTATCATTAAAGTTTGACTGAAAAAATTTCATAAAAAATTTTAAGTTGTTTTGTTTTTTAGAATTCATAAAAAATAAAATTGAGAATTCATTGCAATTGGTGCACAACTTCTGATTTCACTAACAATTTGGTTAGATAACAGCTAAAAACTCTGAAGCAAAAGAAATACTGTTAAAATTCTATAATTTGTGCTTAACTACTATTGTATGGAAATTTAAATTCTATCAGTTTTGTTCTGTCACTAAATTGTGAATAAAATCAAAAGTGGTAGTGAAAAGACGGTCAATTCCTTTGGAATATATTTAGTTGGCTCGTTGTTGTATTTTGATTTTTTATTAATTCTTAAAAACAAAAATGTTTAATAAGTATTTTTTTTGGGCAAATTTAGAAACAAATAAAGATAATTTTGTTGTCGAGTTGTTATTTTACTAATTAAAGCCAACCTTTCTCAAGTTATGCTTATATATGTCTTGCTAGACACTTTATTTTTGATATACCGCTATATCGTGAAAATTAGAACAAAAAAAAAAATCGATTTGTTCATTAAAAATCTGTGTATCATAAAATATCAGCGACGGCTAATATTTTGCCGGAACCAAATGTACAGTAAACTTGTGCTATTGGATTTAATAGGAGCAAGGTCATGATCCTCTACAAACAATAAATGTCATGTGTATATTAGACCGTCTCACTTTTCATTTTTTTTTCGAAATTTCTTCATGAACATCGATTTTCTTTGTCTACTATAAAAACCAAGAAATTTGGTGTATAACACTTAAATATTGATGAATGGGAAGTGGTCTCTCAAATCGTTTTTTTTATTTTTTTAAGCAAAATACCTTTTTTTGCAAAAAATGGAAAAATCTTGATTTAGTAATTTGCAGTTCTGAATGGATTTGAACATCATTTCATGCATTAGAAAGCTTATTAAATTTCCTAAATGTTTCTTAAAGCAACATTGCCATTTTGTTCGATGGTTTTTTATTCATAGCACTACAAATTCAGATTTTCAAATACAAGCTTAACATTTTTTTTAATTTTTGCTTACCTTTTCAGATATAAAAATTGAACGAGGCAAAATTTTATATTCTGTACATGCAGTATGGTAGGAAATTTTAAAATAAAGATTTTGGTGTAAATAACAGTCGTATTCTGTTAAGAAAAACTGCAGTTTTAGTTGAAATGTTTAAAGTTGTTTATTTCTAAATATAAAAAAAAATTTTTTTTTTTTTCTTTAAATTTTTTTCTTAAAAAAAAAATAATATTTTGGTAGTAACTTTTTTGTATCTGAACCGATTTTTCCGAGTTTTTCAGCAAATATGTTTTACTAAAGATTTCCGATCTTTTGATATATTAGACGTATCCATAGGCTCTAAAATTATAGTTTTTATAAAAATGTTGATGCTTTTTAGCCCATTTTTGGAGTATTTTGCTAATAACTTAACCATTTCTTAACCGATTTGGCAAATTTATATACCCACGTCTTTAGAAAGAAATTTACCATTTACTTAGATTATAACACTTGGACTCGGAAAGATATATTATTTACGAAAATGTTTTTTTTTTGGCATTACATTTCCATTTTGGAAAAAACTTGCAGGGTTTTCGGGAAATATACTCTGCTAAAAATTTCTGATATTTTGATATATAAAACGTGTTCATATGTCATACTAGAGCCGTAAAATTAAAATTTTTATTTTTTTCAATAATATCTTTGTACGGGAGGTTCCATGCCCACTTTTCCAATCCCGCCCATATTTTGTGGGATGCTGTGTATTGATAACCGATATGTTTGTACCTAATTTGGGAACTTTAGCTCGCTTCGTTCTCCAGATATACAGAAATGTATAACGTCTTTGTATGGGAAGTCCCACACCCAAAATAATTTAATTTAAGTCATCGAGCATTTTCACAAAACGCATCCAAACTCCAACAAAAGCACAATTTTAGCAAATTTGAAAAAATAAAAAAAGCAATATGTTCTTACTTTATAATGTATTTATGCAATAGAAGCAAATTAGGAAATAAACAACTTTACTCATTTCAACTAAAACTGCAGTTTTTCTTAACAGAATGCGACTATTATTTACACCAAAATTTTTATTTTAAAATTTCCTACCATACTGCATTTACAGAATATAAAAGTTTTGCCTCGTTCAATTTTTATATATGAAAAGGTAAGCAAAAATTAAAAAAAATTTTAAGTTTGTTTTTGAAAATCTGAATTTGTAGTGCTATGAATAAAAAACCATCGAACAAAATGGCAATATTGCTTTAAGAAACATTTAGGAAATTGTATTCAGAACTGCTTGAGTTTGAGGCAAATTACTAAATCAAGATTTTTTTATTTTTTGAAAAAAAGGCATTTTGCCTAAAAAAATGAAGAATCGATTTAAGAGACCACTTCCCGTTCATCAATATTTAAGTGTTATACACCATAATTCTTGGTTTTTATAGTAGATAAAGAAAATCGATGTTCATGAAGAAATTTCGAAATAAGTATAAAAACTTAGACGGTATATACTGAGTGTATATACTTTTGTTGATTAGGCTTTATTTTCCATTGTTTTAACCCTGTTTCTAATTGCTGTATAGGATTCTGCAGGTATCGAGATGCTTCATAGCAGTTTTTGTGGCAGCGTAGAAAAGCTGTATCATCAGAAAAAGTTGATGTTAGGGTTAAGTTGTTAGTTGGCATATCCGAAATGTAAAGCTTGTACAATATAAGTTCTAATTTGCTTCGCTGTAGGATTTTAGTATTAATCGATTGAAGGGGACTTAAAAAAATTCTTTTTTTTATAACAAGTGATCCACCAATCATATAGCTTTCCAACAGGTTGTTTGGATTAATGGCTAAGCTAAGATTTAGTTTTTGTACACAGAAAAAATTATCAGTAGTTTTTTATCAATTAAAAAATTATCTAAAAAGTATTTCAATTAATGTTATAATTAAATGAATTATTTTTTTAGTTGGAGGAAAATTAAAAATTAATTTGGATTAAATTAAAATTTTAGTTTTTTTGAAATATATTTTTAAATTAAATATTAATTAAATAACGAAAATTCTTAATTGAATTTTTTCGTTTTAAATAAAATAATTTAAACTTGTAGAATTGTTGCTGGGAATTGTCAAGACCTGAACTATATTTTATGAAATCAATTAACATATTGTTTGAAACGGCAAAGTTTTCTGATAATTTTTTTAATTAAAATTAAAAATATTAATTATTAAAAAAAAAATATGTACAATTTAAAAGTTTTAAAATTTTTAATAATCAATTTTATTATATTCAACATTTTTTATTTTTCGAATTTATTCTATGAGTTAAATTTCAGTTATGTATTTTATAAAGCTTTTTGTCTTATTTTGTTTTTGGTGTCTAATAATTGTAAATTTTTCTGTACATAAATATACTTCATTGCTATCCAACGGAAAGCTAAGGTAAAATGTAACAAGAAAATACAATATAATATTCTGGTGGTGTATAAAGTCATTCCTAAAAAAAAAATTTAAGGAATAGAGCTATTACAAAAAGCTTTATAAAAAACATAACTGAAATTTAACTCATAGAATAAATCCGAAAAATAAAAAATTATGAATATAATAAAGTTGCTTATGAAAAAGAAATAATTCCCAATATCTATTTAGTTATCAATGTAATAATTTTAGTAATAGATGCAAAATCAAAAAATTGTTTGCTTGATTCTATGAATTTAGTATAAATTTGGTGATTAGAGACAATTTTGAATTTTTTCTGTGTAGTAAGCCTTCATGCTACACTTCTCCTTCGGCTTGAAAAACATCAATCAATAGTGCGGATCAATTTTTTTCCGAAAGATTTGCTAATGAAGTCTACAAGTCTACGTTATTTTTCGATTGTGCTGTGTGCTATTTCTGAGCCCAAATTTATGATTTGGAAAACGTCCAATTTTTATCTAGTATTGGGGTTAATTTAGAATTTTTTTTTTTTGGAATTTTCGCTTTACATTTTTATGTTAGAAGTTTTCTCTAAACAAAGTTGTGATAAATAAAAAAGTCTTGCGGTATTAAAAGTTAGAAGAACATTTTTGTTTACATAGAAAGATGTTCTAAAAACTGTTAAGCAAAACATTTGCTGGGTTATGTTCACACACATTTATATGCATTTAAATGCAAGAACAAACTGAAATATAATTTTTTTATTGTGTTAGATGTCAGCGTTATTTTGTATTTACATGAACACAAAACCACTACTCTTTTCAACTTATACAGCTGCTACTCATACAACTTAAGTAAATTGTAATCGGTGCATGTATTTTATTTAAAACACATACATACACATAAAATATTTAATATAACCATACTAAGGCATAAAAATCTAACTTAGAGTATGAGTAGTAGCAGTTAACATATTTGTAGTAGCTGATGTTTTTGTCTATGAACTTACTACTTATACAAATAAATTTGTGCTGATATTAGTAGTTTAGTTTTAGTACATTGTGCTGTTGCTGTATGAAAATTTATAGCATTTTATGAAAATAATGTGTAGTTTTGTTGTTTACATTACGTAATTAATTTAATGTATTTGTTGAAGCTTTGCTATTTCTTCATACTCTTAACTATGTTGACGCCCACTCCGTTATCCTTATTATCGTACTCTTATACATATTTGTATAAGTTTATATGGTAGCACATACACACACACACACAACGAAATCTATTTGTGTTAGATTTGTATTATCGTACAAATTTGCACTTATATGTATAAAATAAAGGATACTAATACAAAAGAGTTTTTGTCAATTAATTTATGTGCATTAAGACACAAAACAATGTTTATAAGCAGACACACAGTTGAACAAATACATTTAATTTAACAAATATACATTGAATTTGTGGATTTACACTAGTATGAGTATTTGTGATTTGTATGTTTGTATATATTGGTATTTTATGTGTGATAATAGGTTGAGTGCTAAAAATGTTATATAGAGGTTTAAGATGCACTACAATATTTAGCTAAACACTGCAAAATAGCAAATAAATTTTCAAATTTGTTTACAATGACTACATGAAAATTAAGCATATTAAAATAATTTAATTAAAGTTTTTAGCTTAAAGAAAGTTAAGCTCCATAAACATGTTACTGAAAAATTCTTATCCAGGTAGTATTTACTGTAAATAAAAAGGTTTCACAGTTTCAAATAAATTTACACCAGCAGTAATAAATATCGAATTTCATAGTGTGTTGTCTTATTGCGTTTGAAAAAAAAGTTGCACACGCCTGCTCGCCAACTATTAATCGACAAAAGAGTTAGCTTTCCTTTCTTTCTAGACCATCTATTTTATGTTCAGCTAAAACAAGGCATAATAAATATGTATTAACATACAATAAATGTATTTTTGGCTTTACTATCTATAGACAGAAGAAATTAAAACTTGTCTCTAATCACCAAATTTATTCCAAATTCATAGAATTAAGCAAACAAGTTTTTGATTTTGCACCTATTACCAAAATGATTATATTGATTACTAAAAATTGTGAATATTTTTTTTTTAATAAATTATATTTTTAACTAAACAGTGTGTAAATTGATTTAATTAAATAATCCCAAAGATTATATAATCAATGTTACTAGTAAATATTTCTATGATGAACTGAAGAAACTTCTTATTTAAGTTCATTGAATTTAATTTTCATTAAATTATTTTTATGAAGACAGGAATTTTACAACATAAAATTAATTAAAATTTTTATTGATAATTTTGCATTCTTGACTGCGCTGAGATTTGAACCCAGGCGTTCACGGACAGGTTGCCCAGACTAGTTTCGATTGAAACCACACAATCTCTTCAGTGGGGTTTGCCGTCAACCAAATGGTATTTCACTTTGGTAGATCGAAATTTGCTTTTGAATGAATAATTATCTATTTTAATTGATTTACATGTTCTTCCTAACTTCTGTTTTTTCGTACTTTTTGTCAAGAATTCTTCTTGAAATCCAAAGTACATTTTTGTTTTTAATTTAATGAAAATTAAATTCAATGAACTTAAGCCTAATTAAAATATCCAAATTTGGATTAAAAACCATTAACAGTTCAATAAAATAACCACAGTACTAATTATTAAATTATTATATTTAAAACGAAAAAATCAATTAAGATTTTTTGATATTTAATTAAAAATTTATTTCAAAACAACTTAAATATAAATTCAATCATTATTATATTTTTAATTTTTTTCAACGAAAAAAAAAATAATTGGTTCAATTATCACATAAATTAAATTGCAATAATTCTTAAACAATTTTTTTAATTGGTAAAAAACTATTGATAGTTTTTTCTGTGTATAAAAAGTTTTGAATATTAAAAATTTATTACATATTTATATATCCTACCCCACTACAGTTCGTGAATGAGAGTAAATTGAACTTGTCATTCCGAGTGTAACACAAAGAAATGTTCATCTAAGACCCCTTTAAATATTTTGGCTTCTGCAGTAATTTTAAGCCGATTAAGTTTCTGTTTTATTTACAATACGGTACAAAAACAAAATAATTGCAAACGTTTCGTTTTGTTAATTTTCGTACTCTGATCAGAAAAGACTATGACTGAATAATAACGCTGAAAGATTTCTCTTCATTTTAGTACATTAAAGTTACTCTTTGTCGAATCGACGATCGTTCTAAAAAAAATTCTAGCGGACCGAAGAAATAAATCAACAAAAAAATGTTTAGTTAAGTATTTTATTAAAAAATAAAGTTAAATACATCATAAAATGTAAATGTCTTTCTTCTCTAATCCAAATTTCGTTATTTTAATCAGGCTTAAGTTCATTGAATTTAATTTTCATTAAATTATTTTTATGAAGAAAGGAATTTTTTCTTCTCTTTCAAAATTTGATACGAATTTTTTTTTTATTAATTTTTGTGTTTTAAAATTTATTATTTGTTTTCAAGCTTTCGTCATCAGCTAACGTTGTTGAAAAAAAGAGCGTAATTTCAATACACATAAAAAAGTTATATGATAAAGTGTAAATGAGCTTCGTCGATTCGATGAACATTAACCATCTAGGGTTAATAGTGCGGTAGATACACAGAAGTCATTAAAGAACAATTTGCTGATTTTTTTGGAGAAATGTATTTTTCAGACGAAGCATATTTTTATTGGTATGAATTGGTCTACGAAGGAAACCTTCACATTTGTGTTTCCGAAAATCCAAGAGCAATTGTTGTAAAGCCTTTGTATGGTAATCGTGTTATTGAATCGTGTGATATGTGGTATAGATGCGTGATCGTATTCAAATCATTTTTCATTAACAATTGCCAAACCGTTAATTCCTTGTTTCATTTTGTTTTGAAAGCAGATTTTTTGTTGAAAAGTCCTGGGGTATAGTCACCGCATTCAATATCGAGTAAACTATCGTATAGAGTTAACTATCGTTTTTTTCTGCATACGATAGATACTGACGTATCGAATGAAAACTTGAGAGATGTTATGTCTTTGTTAACTCGAAATAAGATGCTATCATCTCAAATTACTATACAGTTCATTCGGATAAATTTTGCTCAATATCGAGTTAGACCCATGTATTTAATATTATAGATTAGAAGTTATTTTTATTTATAAATATTTATTAAACTATAAGGATATTAAAAAAAAAAAAAGTTCTCCTAAATTAAAATTGGTATACTCTTAAAATTTTATACATCATTTTAATTCTTTAAAATATCAGATATCCTAAATAGCATTTAAATTTATATTCTTCCATTTAACTTCCCCTGTTAAAACATCATTTAGTCGGATGTTTACACATTAACCCCTTTTCGAACACTAAGCTTCTAAATTATACAAAGTACTCAACATCTAACCTTTTATTCCTGCCGTCTCAGCTTTAGACAGTCATCAAACCCAACTAATCAATCTTACAATTAATGTGATAAATACTTTACAGAACACACACATTTAAAAGTCCCACTGACTTAGCCTTACACAAACATTTTTCTACACATAGTCTTACAAACCCAAAACCCCACATAATATAAAAGAGTTTGTTGTCAAATACTAATTAAAGCTAGAAAACAAGTCAAAACATGTTTCAATTGGGTACATTTTACAACATCATATCGAGCAGACATTCCATCAACATCGTCATCGAAAGGATACACTCTGTATTAATTTTGTTCTAAAAGGAAAGAAAGAAAAAAAAAAGCTCAAAAATTAAACAAAATGTATAGAGTTAAACGACACAATGTGATACTTAAAATTACCAGACCCAAATTGTGGAATAACAAAAAAGGGGAAAAAATAAAATTTTATAGTCTAGTTACATACTATGATTACAAGGACTACTAAGTCAGCAGCAGAAAATAACATCAGAACACTACTACAACGTAGTCTATGGCTACTGCTGACTGGTGCACTTGAAAACTCATCAAAGTCAACAACAATCAAGATAAAAACAACAAAAAATGGCTTCAACATACTCGTAAATACAAACAATAACAGGAGTATGAACGTTGAAAGACAGAAGCAGAAACTGATGAACGTACCGATGACGATGTTGTTCATGATGAAAAATAAATTGCGATAATATTTTTGCAATAAATTTTTTAATAAACCGAGTTAATTAAGAATACAACCAGCATTTTTTCGTTTTTTTTTAACAATTTTTCTTTGTGATTTGAAATATTGATCAAACACCTGCCTTTGTTAACCAATAGGAATCTCTTTCAGCGTCAATCTAAAGATACTCCTAAGAGTGATCATTTGTGAATTCATACATTTTTTATCCATGCAAAAACATTGCATACATTCAAACAAGGGATGTAAAGACACGCCTTTTTGCCGATACGATCCCGATACTCAAAATAAAATATCGCCGATATCGATACCAATACGAATATTGAATTTAAATTAAAGTTTAAATTAATAAAACTCAAGGACAATAATTTTTTTTATATACAAAATTGCAGTGTTAGAGATAATTACAATTCAAAATTGAATAATATTAAAAAAACAAAGAATTATATTTTAATTCGTGATGAAGTTAACAAAAAATAAATTTTTTTTTCTACAAACATAGCAGCGTAAGAAATTGACATAAATAAAATTGTGTATAAAAAACCAAGTAATATCAACTTTTGTAGAGACAGACGATTTGGCAAGTTCATTTAAACTAGACTTGCAGTGGTGTCTATTACTCAGATACGACAGAACTAATTGGAAACCTTATGAATTTTCTTCAAGCTTGAGTATAACATGTTATTGCGGCCGTAAACAAGGGGATCTGCGTCTCTAGAAATATTTGAATATCTAACAGCATAGGATGAAAAGAGCCGCACCCTTCTCAGATTTTCTTATAAATTTTTTCACATACGCTCCAAATGCTAGTTCTTTTAGACTTATCAGAACTTGAGCCATCTGTAGGGGTGACCCAGTTTTCAACTCAGTGAAGTGACATGTTAAGTAGCTCAATAAGACGTTTTTTCGACATGATTAAAATCAATGGTCTTTGAAATATTCGAGCATTGTATCAAGTGTCAATAATTGTAAATAAACAATAGGTTTAATTTTTTTCTAAAGCCTCAAATCTTTTATTTATAGCTAGTGCTAAGTCAGCCGCTAAATTTGGGGACTATTCTGCATCTCTGTTGATTAATTTATCACATGAAACAATTTTATTTTTCTGTTTTGATTTTACGCTCTGCTTTTTAATGTGTTAGTTTTCTTATTTGCTATGCAAGAAATAGGCATACAAAATTAAATTGTTTGTTCAAAAATACTCCAAAAAAAAAAAAAAAAAAATACAAAATGTATCGTCGTGTCGACAGCAAAATATCGCCGATACCGATATATTGAAAAATCTAAAGTATCGCCTATATATCGGTATTGGTATTTGTTACATCCCTAATATAAATAACAACAAACATAATTAATAACTTTCTTAACGCTTTTTAAAAGAATTTCTGGAAAAAAAGCTCCTCCTGATATCCAAAAATTTTTTATGTTCGAAAATTTGTTTATACTTAACAAAGAGGCTGACAGTATTTTCTATAAAAAATTCTAGTTAAGGTAAGAAAGTTGTATTTCAAAAAAATCTTCTTAATATAAAACATCATGGAAAGCGAATAAAAAGAAAAAGCTGTAACTAAAATTTCGGAAAACCTAGCATTTTTTTTTTCTTTTTTTTTTGTTATAGCACAGGAACCGCTATAAGTACCCAAGTGAGCCCTTCCCGTTGAACATCACACCTACCAAATATTGAAAAAATAGTTGTTAATGCTTCTAATACAGTAGCTATTCGCTTCTCTATGAAAAAATTTTCCTTGGAGAAAAAGTTTATGTACACTTTTAATATAAAAATTCTCTTTAGACATAGAAGACATTTTTTAATATAAAAATTATCTTTGTACTAAAAATAATTTTGTATAAAATATTTGTTTTTCAAAAAAAAAAAAAAAAAAACTGCTACATCTTTAGCCTCTATCCACAAAAAACATTGATTTGGCAATATATTTATATTGGTTTATCAGTTACAATTTTCCTTTGGAGATAAAAAAAAAACCTTTTTTGAACAAAAAAAATTGTCTTTAGGGAAAGGTGAAATATTTTAATTAAAACATATTTTTTTATTGAAAATTTTTCTGTTAAATAATTTTCTTAAGAAAAAAGAGGGTAAGATAGTCTTTTCTCTGCAGAAAAATATTTCAAAAGAAAAAAAAGAATGCTTTTTTTGCATAAAAAAGCATTCTGCTTTATTAAAAAAAATTTTTATATAGAGAATTATTTTTGAAAATACTCTGAGGGAAAAAATATTTGAATAATCGGGAGCTGCTGAATTCGTTGTACACAGCGATCCATTAAAATCACAGCCTCTTGTAATAATGCATTCACCGAAAATTTTCCGTATAACAGAACTATTTGAAGGATATTTCACCTATTGGCGTTTAACCCTGCGGGGCAATAGATTCGACCAATACTCGTTATTCTATAGACTAAAAATTGGCTAGTCTTGCGCCATTAACACAGGTTGAACACGGCTAAAAAGAGATCTTTATTTAGTACCACGGATAAAATTACCCCCTGGAACTTTTATCCTAGACTGGTTATTGGTGAGGTTCATTCAGGAGCCACGTGGTGGCTGTGTTTATAAACAGTAAAATCGCGGTAAGCAACCTATTACAAAGTCAGATGCTTTTCCACCGCATGTAGAGCTGTTGCTAATCAACAGATCATGTAAGGGTTGACAGTTCCAGATCCAGATCCTTAACAATATTTTTGTCAGGACAATTTTTTCCTATTGAATTTAACGTTTTACTTCTGAGAGAGAGAGAGAAATTATTATTTTCAGGAAGTTTTTCTTGAATTGGTTTAATATTAATTCTTGTTAAGAACAAAATGAACTTTGAAGCCACTTTTTCAATTTGTACATAAAAGTTGAATTGATCATCATATAGTGTTTTTGCATTTATATTACAACAATTGTTTTTTTTTTTTTGCTGAATAATTAAATAAAAAAATAAATCTAATTAAAAATAACAATATCACTTTCCTTTTTGTCCATTTTCTTATACACACTTTAAGAAAACAATTGTACATAAAATAAGGTGTCTAATATAAACAAAAAATGTGAAAAAAATCCCCAAAAAATTTTTTCACGTTTTAGAGCAGTGCTAGCCCAAGAACTATATTCGGCTTTTCACATGCATACAATCGAATTTTTACAATATAAATTCCTATATTTCTGGTGGAAAATAGCTTGGTCTACCATCCGATTCATAATCAAATCTTTAAAACTTGCTGTAATTCTTTTGTTTTATATTTTGGTAAATTTTCGTAAAAATTTGGTTTTCTTATATCGGAACCCCCTAAAGGATTAGTGATAGTGGATAAGTTTGTTTTAGGAAAATTTTGGAGGCAGCAAATAAATGGGGGTTGCTCATACATCCCTACCCCCTATCTACCGCCCTATCTGATGCTCTAAAATTTCGAATTGGTAATGGAAAAGAAGTTAAAAATGTACACAATTTTATTTTTTTTAAAGACCCAGATTTATTTTGTATTAACAAAAAATTGTTTTTTTGTAAAATAATTTTTGCAATTAATTCTGAAAATTCGGTAAATACCATTAATGTAAGAGATGATGACAAGAGTAGAAGATTAACATTTAAGAATATTTTGAATGCAGTATTACTAATTACTGATTACTACTAATTACTAATTACTAATTACGCTGATATGATTCAGAGAAAAAACATTTTCATTAAAAAAATAAATATAAGTTTTTGAATTCTGATTCTGTAAATGCTGATCATGTTCAAAAATCCTATTTTCAGAAAAATAATCTAACTACTTTGATTAAGGATCAATGCTGTTGGCTTTGAATTAAGTTATCCATATGAATTAATATATACGTATGAAATTATATGGTATATGAATGTATTATTACTACATAAAGATCTAAAATGTTATATTCTTTTTTATCTAACATTTTATGCATTTATATATTTATTAAATAGATTTCAAGAAATTTTATTTCCCAATAAGCAATCAAATTTAAAAAATTCAAGTGCTTTAAATATTGCTGGAATCCAGCTTTAATATATGCCATAATTTCAAACCAGTTCATACAAACATGTTTGAAACTATTTTTTATTTTTTTGCTTTTGTATTGCTTAAGATATCAAAAAAATATTTGTGAACATATATTTGTAAATATTTCCGTGTGCTGGGAGGGAAAAGGATTTTAGAGTTTCGAAAAAATGGAACCATTTATTTCTTTTGTGTAAATTCATCTTTAACCGTGGTGATGGCCCAAAATTAATCGAAACGAGGCTTCCAAACGCAAATTCTAATATACATATAGATACATATGTATGCATTTTTAAGTTGCAGGTACTAATCGCATTTTTGGGGCCGCGGTAGGCTACCTGATAGTGAGCTAGTCTATCAGTGCCGGGATGGCGGGTTCGATTCCCGCCAGATACTCTGGTCTCCTGCAGACAAGAGTAGAGCTTCGCGGGACAAGCATTGGCGGAAAACAACTTTTTTCCAAAAATTAAAAGTTCAAAAAATTATCGGGCATGTCACAGAAATCAATTTCGATCGAAAGTTTCTTTAATTCCGGCAAAGCTTCTTCAGAAAACGAAAACCGATAAATTTTCTCGGAATGTAATCACTTTTAATTTTTCGATCGAAAAAATTATTGTTTTGGTTTGCACATTGCCACATTTAACTTAAAAATAACATAATTAAAATTTGTCAGAATGACGACAATCGATCAAAGTCTGCAAAAGGTAACACAAAATCGATCGAAATAAGAATACGAATTCAAAACCATTCCGAACAATTTAAGCGATTTAAAATTTTTTTTGCTAAAATCACCAAATAAATGGCTGAGTAATGGTTGTTTACTTAAAAAAAATATTTTTAAAAATCATGTAAAATTAAAAACGGGAAAAAGTTAAAGTCTTATTACTTTCACGTAAAGTAACATAACATATGAGCAAAATGCGACATAGATCATAAAAATCGATGAACACGTTTCGCTTTTATTCACAATTAAGCTAATGAAACGTAAAAATAAAACAGCAGCAAACACACATACATTAAAACATTTTGTTTTTGTATGGAATCGCGCTTTTTATCAATTCAGTTTTCTCAGTAAATTGTGAATAAAATCAAAAGTTATACACCGATTACAATGAAATAAAGCTCATGTCATTCGAAACAAATTTAACTAAATGTTTTTAGACCAAAACTGTTATATGAATTTTTAAGGTACAAACATTTTATATAATTTTTTTAAATTGTTTTTTTTTTTAAATTTGAACGATATCTCAGAAACTACTGTGCAAATTTAAGCCCAATGTAAAATTGGCTTTAAGATAAAAACAACAAGTGCAGATTTGGACTCAACGTCCCAAATAACTTTAAAAACAACATTCAGTTCTTAATCAACAAAAACCTTGTTCCCTTGTGCTATTTATACATACATTTTGAAGTTGCAGGTCAGAACATTTAATTTTTTAAATTGTTGCTGCTTGTTGGTTTCGCGTGAATTTGATTTTTTTTAAAAGTGATTGGGGTGCTCCGGTAGGCTAGCTGGTAGTTAGCTAGTCTATCAGTACCGGGGTTGTGGGTTCAATTCCCGCCCGAGACTCTGGTCTCCTGCAGACAGGCGAAAAGCTTCGCGGGATTACCGTAGGTATAAAAAAAAAATTAAAAAATGATAATTCTGGACCGCGATAATAAATTTGCAGTTTAAGCAATTAAAATCTTCGAACTCGCTTAAAAAAAGAATGAAAGTAATCAGCAAAAAAAAATTGTGATGATGAGTCATCGTTTACACCGCTAAAAGAACAAGGACATAATGGTACATCCCCGAAAAGTCTTGATGTGCCATCGCTATCATCTTCTGATCAAAACATACCGTCAACATCATCGTCATCATTACTTATTATGGTACAAAATATAATTAAAGGTGTTGAATCTAATTCGCCACTTTCATCAGAAACTTCAAATGTGGAGTTGTCAAAAAATGGCTTGCCTTGGAAATGAAAATCATACTCAATTCTAAACTTTATTGTACAATTGGTTTTAGTAAGATTTTTTTGGGTGCCAAAAATTTCTTAAGTCAATTTTCTCCACTCTATTATGATATTTACCCTTTTTTACGATAATTAAATTGAATAAAATAATATGCTTTTAAATCATTTTTGAAATTTTTCAACAATATTTAATTTTAAGGAGTTGAAAAACTTTAAAGTTAATATCTCAAAACTATTAAATTTAATATATGACATTCATTCTTAGGACGGCAGTATGGCTTCTTCTAGTTGATACTACACTTGAGAGTGGTTCTTCACAGCTGATCTTAAAATATTTTCCACCGTGATGAGGTACTTAACAGTACCGATTGTAACTCGAGTATCGACTTTCTGCTTAAATAAATATAAACCAATAATTCTTTTATATTATATTCTAAATCAAACTGTATTCTTAAGAGGGCATAATTTTCGCTGATCAATTGTGTCTATTAGCCGAGCCATTTAGTTAAAATTGAGAAACGTTGCTTATTGTCAAATAATTAATTATTAAATAATTCATCTCTCCAGGAATCTGAAAAAGAAAAAAAAAATTAATTAATAGAACATTAATGCGCCTTCATTTCCTTTAGCCACCATATATCTGATCAGGGTCCAACTCTCACTTTCTTTGTTTAGGAATCATATATCTTTACATAATTAGTTTTATTCAGGAGAAATGCTCTTAGTTTACGGAGTATATTTCGAAGAACTTATCTTTCGTTTTATGGGAAAATAATGTTCAGAAACCGTCTGACACTTCTTAACCAATTTTTCGCCGCACCAAGTAAACTGGCAATATAAAAATGAAATAAAATTTAAAGTAACTTACAGAAATAAAAAAAACATTGTAACAAAAAAAAAAATAAAAATTGCATGAGTGCTGGTGATTATAATCACCGGTCGGCGAAAAATGGGTTAAATTAATACTCTTCCAAACTTTGTTGTTTCATGATGTTCCTTTTAATTTTTTTCTTTTTTTTTTTTTTTGTTTAACAAAAATTCATCCAAATTTTGTTAAAAATAATTTCCACGCACGTTCGCTTTCTGTCTATTCCATTGTATGGGTGCATAACACAAATACGCACACTTACGCAAAAGAGTCCTTTGACCGTATTTAATATATAAAAATCACTTTCATTTTATTACGATGTTTGTTGTCTTAATTTAGACTTTTCGAGTGTGAGTTTAATTTTAGAAAATTTCTTTTTCAGGTTTAAGCACGTTTTCATCATCATAATTTCAAGTGACAATTTTCAATTAAACTTAATTGCAAAATATTTTCAAGAGCATCCTTATTGTCTTTCTCATCCTTGGCACTTAAAAGCAGTTGTGGCCATACAATATTTTATCATCATTATCGTCGTCGTCAACAGCAGCAGCAGCAGCAGTTGAAAGTTGATTTTTGGGGGAAGATTTTCTGCTGTTTGTTTGATATAATTTTTATAGCCAGGACCTGTGAAAATATGTTTTGATGTTGGTGATGTTATTGCTGTTTTTTTTTTCTTTTTTCCTTATAGAGGCATTTTATATGAGCAAATTGTTGTTGTTTATGTTTTTAATTTTTCTAGTTCTTTTTCCCAATGTGGTGGATATTGTCAGTTAGTCAAGCCAGTCCGTTTACTTTTATCTTTTTAAGAGTAAATTGGGTTTAAACTGTTTGTGCGAGTGTGAGATTTGCTCTAATTGTGGGATGAAATATGTTTTTCACTTTACTTAATTACAACAGGACCAACAAAGAAAACAAAACTTAACAAACAAATTTTGTAGTTTAGAAATTAAATGTTTGTAGAACAGCAACATTTTATAAATTGTGACAGATGACATTTTGGAGATTTAATTTTATATTTGTTTTTGTTATATTTTTTTTTTTGGGTGTAAGAGTAGGGGATAAAAATAAATATTTAGCAAATGAAATTGAAAATTAGATTAGTTGTGTAGGAAACGTACATATTTAAGTTTCTTTTTTGGAATTAAGAGAAATTTAAATAAACTAAGCATTTATTTTAATAACTAAAGAAATATAGATTAATGACAAGCAAATATTTTAGTTTTGAAGTTAAGCAACATTGTTGCTGCTTGTGATAGGATTTTAATGAATACATATTTCTTAATGTCAACAGTAAATATTACTTAAAAAGTATTTAAGTTCAATGGAAAACTTTTTGCTAATATTATTAAAATCGACAAGAATGTTGGATAATCAACCCACATGATACCCAACATCAATTGCCGGAATCAAAATAATGATTTAGGGAAACTTTTGCAAAACTATGGACCTCCCACAAAGAAATATGTGAGGTTTTCAATTATGTAAAGGCTATATTTACCGAAATCTGATCAACGGCATTTTTAAGCCGCATGAGAAATTTCAAATCGATAACTATGGTCTGACAACTGGGAATGTAAGGCTGTGTTGACATTTCTGTTTAGTATATCGGTTAGCACTAGAAGCTACGAAGCTCATTTCTGGTTAAATGGCTGCGGCAATAAGCGAAAATTCCCGTATTTAGAGCGAAGACAATCCTCAATCCTCGTTCGTTCGATTTAACGTCTTTTTGATTACTTTGTAAGGGCCAATTGGCTTTTGCCGATATGCTAGCAACTCTTGAAGCATTGGAAGCCAATATTTAATCCACCATTGCTACCAACGGCCAGATTTAGTGGAAAAAGTAGTAAGAAAATGGGACTGATCGAATGGACCATGTAACTCGTAGCCGCGGCGGACATATGCTTGAAGTCATATTTAAAAAATAAATGCCATGAAATTATCTATCAGATTATAATAAAAACAAAATTGCATTCCCACAATATATCTTTTTTGTATTATCATTTTAAGTTCTCATGCTTCTACAAACAACTTTACGAAATGTATTCCTGTTAAAGTGATTTTCGAAAGCGATCTTTATGGAACTGTGGGCAAATCTGAACCAATAACCACAAACAAAATAAAGGTTACAACATAAATGCTACATTTGATAGGAGCAAATTATGTTGTAACCTATTAAAGCAAAATTTTAATTCGATACCAACATTTTTTTTTTTTGATATTCGAAAACGTCTTTAAATACTAAAGTTAAATACCTAAAGAGGCTTGAACAGCACCGTCATCCACTAGCTCGAAATCGTTCCCACGACGATCAGTTCTAAGTACTGGAACGACTCGGAGCCATATGGACTTCGACCAAGAATCGTCACCTCAGCTACACCCCAAGTCGCGCTGCTACAACAACAACAACTATTTCGAAATATTTTAAATGATGGCGGTTATACTTACTTCAGGAGAAGAGACACTGCAGCACTCGCCCAATCAAAGAACGGTAAACACCTACATATGTGAACAGAAACTGTGATAACGAACATTTTTGTCTGGCACTGGCAGGACTTAAATAAAGTATTAGGATAACTAAAATTTGATTAATTATTGTTAGTTCATATTAAAACACATATGAAGATTCAATAAATAAATAATAAAAAAAACCTTCCCTCCCACTCGAGCATATAACTTCTTCTATTCTTCTGTATCTAACTCTGCTATTGGCCTTTCGGATGCTGTCACTCCAATTATAATTTGTTGCATTCAGATTTAGCTTGAATCAACTGAGGTAATTGAGTAAAAGACCGATTTTGTGTTAATTATTTTTTAATTGAATCAATTAACTCACTGTTGGAAATCGTACGTTGTTTTTTTTTTATCATATTTTTACTTAAATTAATATTTAATTAAGAAACAAATCACAATTTTCAATTTTTACAAATTTTAGTAATCAATATAATCATTATTTAACTTTATAATGATAATGAATTATAAAATTTTTTGTTTGTAAACCTATTTTAAAGACGTTTTTTTTATTAATAAATATCAATAAAAAGCATTTAAAAATCCCAAATCCCGAAAGATCCCGATATCCCGGGATTTGCGAAAACCAGTCCCGAGTGACATCCCAAAACGTCAAATGGTTTAAGAGATATTCAGCTTTTTGTGTCTCTTGAACACTTTGTATTTTTGTACCTGAGCCCTTTTCGAAATAAATGATTCAATTATTTGTTGAAAAAATCAGATTTTTTTTCAATAAACTTAATACAAAATAAATTGTTTGAATATGCAAACTTGATTCTGATGGGAAAAGTTAAACTAAAAAGTCGAATGAGTTTTATTTTATAACGGCAAAATAAGCTCCTAATCACTATTAAATAAGCTTTTTTTTGTAAGAGTTTGATTCGACCTTTTTTTTAAACTTTTAAAAAAAACTGTTTTTAAATTCACAAAATTACTGTTATATAATAAATTTTTAAGTATCAATTACAACCGTAACGGCCACTGTTGAATAACAACTGGTATTCAATCACATAGAAACTAGGAACATAGGATTTCCTTGCAGCTTCAGGTTATTTTCGTAATTTTTACCAACAAAATAGGCCTGCTGACCAGTCTGTTTGCATGTCTTTGTTTTTATAGTAGCCAATTTTAAGTGTTGGTTATATGGCTCAGACTGACAAGCAAAAGGATAAATATATGATTAAGGCACTCTTGTACCAGAATTAAGACCTGTGCGCTTTCAATTTTTAGTGGGCTGGAAAATAGTGAATAGCTTGGTCTTTTTGACCTTGTTATGGAAAGGACATTTGTATTTAAGTCAATTAAAACCGAGGGCAGCTTTGGCTGTAAACACTATTTCACTACTTGTTATTATTTCAAAGCCTTTTTTCCGGGAACACTTTTAAAATTATAAAGTTTTTTTTTTAGAATTTACAAATAATCTACACAGAAAAAAGTGTTTTATCAATTGAAAAAATGGTTTAAAAAGTATTTAAATTTAATTAATGTGTTAAATTGAAGCAATTATTTTTTGTGTTGAAAGAAAATTAAAAATTAAATTTTGATTCAATTAACATTTTAGTTGTTTTGAAATAAATTTTCAATTAAAATTTTAATTAAATAACAAAAAATCTTAATTGAATTTTTTCGTTTCAAATAAAATAATTTAAACTTGGAAAATTGTTGTTGGGAATTGTCAATATCTAATTAAATAAATTAACACATTGTTTGAAATGGCAAAGTTTTTTGATCACATTTTTTATTAAAATTAAGAATATCATTTATTGAAAATATTTTTTCAAAATTTTAAAATCTTTAGTAATCAATATAATCCTTTTGGTAATAGGTGCAAAGTCAACAACTAGTTTGCTTGATATTATGAATTTGGAATAAATTTGGTGATTGGAGAAATTTAATAATTTATTCTGTGTTTGAAATCCCCAATAATTATTTTAATATGACGCAAACATAATTAAATCTTTTTTTGTTGTTATTGTTTCAGTTTCAACTATATTTTTGTACTTTTTTGCACACTGTATGCTTAACCACAACTTTAACTCATTTGTTTAACTTTAGTTGCCTTTTAATAGCACTCGTTTAATTGTTAATAGGCCTTCATGCATAAACAAAAGTATGAAACAGCAAACAGCGAAAAAGAGAATAAGAAAATCGTTAATGTTACAAAGAAAAATGTTGCTGTTAAAGTAAATTTACTCTTAGCACTGTGTTAAATGCCACAATGAAAAATCAACTCGTGTTTAAGAACAAGAAAAATAAAGTTTTTGAAAAAAATTAAATTGTATAATTTTCTTTTTTTGCATTGCATTATTGTAACTTTTTTGTAGTGTTGAGCAGAAATAAAAACTTAAACATGCATAAATATGCACGTACAAGTTACAGGCATACATGACATGGTAGTGAGCCAGCCAGGCAGGCAGTCAGCCAGCTAAAGCAACAGCTATAAAATTCTCTCTTACAAACACTCACACACATGTTGTTGGAAACAAATACATGAATAGTTATAACCGAGTTATTTGTATATGTATGGCAATATATGTACGTGTTTTAAAGCCAGCATAAAGCAACAGGGCTGGGATAATGCAATTTTAACAATTCCTCTACAATTGAACAGAAACAAATAAACTTTTTTTTTTAAGGTACAGTTACAACAAAAAAAAAAAAAAGATGGATAACTCTAAGGAAACTTAAATATACTTGTACAATAATAGTGTGAAATGTAAATGTTGGAAAAAGAATGTAAAAAAATTGTTTTAAACAAATACAAGAACAATTATAAAAAATGGAGCTATAAAACTTTTTTTTTTATTATTTTGTAATTGTTTGGCAAAAGAAAAAGTTCTTCTTTATAGTAAAATGACATACAACCGAGAGAGAAAATGTTGGAAATTAAAATAAAAAAGAAATTGATTTGTTATACTTCGACAAAATTTAGATGTTGTAAGTTTTCAAGGAAACATGAAAATTTTTTTTTTTTTAATATTGAATTTATTTCAATAAAAGTTGATTGGCTAAATTAAAGAGTTATTGTTAAAATGTTTTTATCAGAAAAGTGAAACTTCACAAAAAAGCATAAGAAATGTGAAATTCTTCAGCTTTGAAGTAGATAAGTGGTTTAATCCCTTAGTAATTATAATGCCGACTGTGCGGAAATTACAAAAAAGTTGCCAATTTTAGTACACAATTGGCCGGCTAAAAGCCATGGGAACGATACAAAGATTTGTTTTAGGAAGTCGCAGACCAAACTCAAGTTATTCTATACTCAATGTGGAAACAATTCATCATACAGGTTAACATTTAAGTTCTCGAATTACTGGCGCATTACTTTTGCATACTAACTCCCAAAGCACATACTGCTACTTTCTTTCTATAACATTCCGATTTTTCTACTGAATTAAGTAAAAAAAAGTTTACAAAACTAACAAAAATAATAACAAGCGTTTCTTAATTGAGCAAAATTTACAAACTTTTTTAATGAACAAACAAATCGTATTTTATAAAAAAAAAATATAATCCTCTGGCATGCCATTTTTCAATAACTAAGTAAAGCCATGCAATATTCAAATTATTTAGAATTGGTTTATTTGTTTAAAAAAAGCCTTACTTCCACTCTCAATTAAAACTCATAATAAAAAAGAAAATATTGTTAAAAAAAAGGAAAAAAGCACAATAACTTATTTAAATAACAAACTTTCTCTCACCTTAATTAGTGGGCCACAAAATGCAGTTTTGAGAAACCAACAAACGATAAACATTTTTCGGATCTTTTAAGACCTTAATTTATACCTTTGAACGACAATAAAAATATCGTTCGAAAATAACACTGTACAACGTTAAAAAAAACCATATATTTGGCTATGCCGATTCTTATATACACCATTGTGCTCTAAGAACGAAAAGATATGTAAATACCTTTCTTTAGATATAACTAAATTAATTTTGTACTACGGCCACCTCTCCAATCCCGACCACATTTTGTCGGATGTTGTGCATTGATTACCAAGATGCTTATATGTAATTTGAAAACTTTGTCTCTTGCCGTTCTCCAGATACACAGAAATCTATAATGGGTTTTTACGGAAGGTGCCAAGTCCACTTCTCCAATCCCGCCCATATTTTAAGAAGGGTTGTGCATTGATAAGCCATGTATGTGTGCCGAATTTGGATAACTTTTTTCTTGCAGTTCTTTAGATATAAAACAATTTATTTT
Organism: Pollenia amentaria; assembly: GCA_943735925.1. Lineage (NCBI taxonomy): Eukaryota > Metazoa > Arthropoda > Insecta > Diptera > Polleniidae > Pollenia > Pollenia amentaria. The sequence continues at coordinate 174,284,032 of OX031007.1, read as the reverse complement.
ATGCCACGCCCACTTCTTTGCTTATGTCCACATTTTTTCGGATTTTGTCTATTGATAAACAAGCTGCTTGTGCCTTATTTGGCAACTTTGGCTCTTGCCGTTCTCCAGATAAACAGAAATCTAAAATGTCTTTTTACGGAAGGTGCCAAGCCCACTTCTCCTATTCCGCCCATATTCTTAGAGAGGTTTTGTATTGATAAACAAGCTTTGTGTACTGAATTTGAAAAATGTTTCTTTTACCGTTCTTTAGATATAAACATATCTATTTTATTACGCCCATTTATGTACTCCCACCCATATTTTGTCGGATGTTGTCTTTTGATAAACAAGGTGCTTGTACCTAATTTGGTATCTTTGGCTCTTGTCGTTCTCTTAATAGAGAGAGATCTATAATGTCTTTGTATAGAAAGTGTCACGCCCACTCTTACAATACCGCCCAAATTTTGTCGGATGTTATGTATTGCTAACCAAGATGCTGGTACTTCGTTTGCCAACGTTGCCTCTTGATGTTCTCCTGATGTACAAACAATAAAAAAATACAAAAAAAAAAACAACATCAAGGTATTTATGGGTAAAATAAGAGGCAGTTATGGTTTTTGCTTAGATCTTAGCCAATTTGTGCGCCGATCAAACTGAACTTCAATTGAAAAGTTAAATGTAGTATACGTGACATAAATATATACCAACTAAGTCCTCATCATTTCAGGGGTATTCGGAAAACCCATTCCAGCAGACAGATTGATATCATTAAATCAATTTCAATTTTCATAAGACCCAGAATGTAAATTATTTATAGGGTCAAAGATCAATATTGTAGAAATAACAAAGGGAATTACAAACTTAAATATATCCACCTGTGGAGAAGGACCAAAAAACAAATTCCTTTATTTTGTTGGTGGGCTTATATTACCCTCACTTTATACTTTGCTTCTCAAGTTTAACTAATTGATATTCATGTGTAAAAATTACTTTAAAATTGGATATTTGGCCTTTATTCAAGAAAGCGACCATACTTTGCTGAGGGCTTAAATGTTTAATAAAAACGTGGCCCGTAGGATTTTACATATCTAAATTTCTCTACAGATATTTTATACCTAAAATTTTAGGGCATAATTTGTTTTAATACCGATCCATCATAAGAACGTTGCTAAATGGTGGAAATTTTACTCCCCTTAAAGGACCACCCGACTTAAACTTTAAAAATGCCGATACACATATTTCTCTTCAGAATGAGTTGATTTTGTTGCACAGTGTAATAATTAGTTTGCTAACAACAAGGAGTTTAAAAAAAACTCTACATAAATTAAACAAAAATACAGGGTTTCTTTTCACTTAACAAGGCAGCATATTTGCAACAATTTCCTGTTAAACCAAATTTGAGAAAAAAGTTATTGCTAAATACAAAAATTTGCATAAAAATGGAAAACATGCAACAATTTAATATAAGTAATAAAAAAATGAAACTATTATTTACTAAAACAGCCCGAAGAAATATTTTTAATTTTGTATGACTTCAAAAAAAGTTCGTTTTTATTATTTATGAGAATTAAAATAACCAAATCAAGAAAGGTTTTATTTAGATATTGGACAGAAAGTTAAATTTGCGAAAATAAGAACATTATGGGTTAATGTGAGAGCGATACATTCTGTTAGGACGAATTTATTATTGGGCTCCTTTAACAATGCAGCACACACGATTTAATATTGTATGCGTATACATTGAGTGTTTAATCATACATTTTTTTTATACCCACACCATAATACTGCCATCATAAAAAAGAAAGTCATATCTCCATTATAGTAATTTTGAGCCGGGTAGGAAAAAATTCTACTCGCTAGCACAATTCGAGGTCATTCTCTTGTTTTAAAATTTATGCTGGCGAAGATAACTAAAATAGAGATATGACTTTCTTTCACAGAAAAAATTTTTGCCAAAATTTTTTTAATTAAATAATTAATTGGTGAACATTAATTTCTTCAATTATTTTTTTTGTTTGCTGCAATTAATTTTTTTAATCAAAACACAAAAATGTTAATATTTTTGTATAAGTTGTGTATTTTTTTAATTGATGCAATTAATTTTTTAATTGATTAAATTTGTGTGGCATGACTCGAAAATACAAATCCGTTAATTGATATGATCAATTCTTTTGCAGGGGCAAAATTAGTAAAAAATTTAATTGTCTGAACGAATTGTTTAATTAAAGTCGATTTTCTATTTTTTCTGTGTTTATTATGAGGGCAGAACAGTGGAGAGGGTATTCTGCGTTGGCCGTGATATTTGTAACGCCTTTAAATATTTGCCCTAGACGACTCAGAATCACTTTCTGAGTCGATCTAATGATGCCTGTCCGACAGGTTGGCTGGCTGTCCATGTAAACCTTATGCGTAAAGTAATTTATTTGAAAGTGGTGACAATCGGTCCATAATTTCCCATAGCCCCCATGCAAACTTCTTTCCCGGATATAGTCATTGTTCTTATATACCAATATATTGTGATGCGACTTAGACTAAAGTTGGTCAAAACTTTGTTGAAAATCTAACTCCTCTTACCAAATTTTATTGGAATCGGTCCATATTTTACCATAGTTTCAATACAAATACTACTCCTGAAAATAGAATTTCGTGCCATAACTTCCTTATAAATGTTGATATGTCGTGACAAAATGTTGTGCTGGTGAGTCAAAAATAACCATACGTCTCATATAAACCCCCTTCATAAAATCACAAGGCAAATAAATTTCATACAGATAAAGATATCTAAATAATAAATGGCACAAAGAAATTTTATATGAATCTTAACTTGAATTATATGATTTTGTTAGGGCGGGTCCATGATTCCCAAATAGGGTACTCTACCAAAATATTATTCTTGTATACTGTAGTGAAGGTGGCATGTCATAACGTCCAGTGTCATAACGTCCATCGAAGAAATGTCATAGCGTCCGCGGACGTTATGACACTTTGCAAGGTGTCATAATGTCCACAACAAGCAAGAATGTAAGCAAATTTGGGATCATAGCCGGCCTTCGGCCGGGCGCAAGGATTATCTTCTCTATGGTATAACAAACACCGGCTTCGCTAAGTAAAGCTTCTAAAATCTGCCTTGTTTCCGAACGAAAGCCGACTATGCAGAGAAGCTTTAGTTAGCGAAGCCGGTATTTGTTATACCATAGAGAAAAAAATCCTTGCGCCCGGCCGAAGGCCGGCTGTGCAGAGAATCTTTAGTTAGCGAAGCCGGCATTTGTTATACTATAGAGGAGGAAATCCTTGCGCCCAAAAGTGCTTTCGTTATATATTTAATATTTACTCCCAGAGAAAAAGCAGGAAAACCATTTTTAAAAAATTTTTTACCATATTATGTTTCATCTAAAAAAATCATTGTCACCGACAACCATATTATGGTTAAACTAGTTTCTTTAAAAATAGTTTTGTTGGTTGGGACCATAATGAAACATGTTTCTCTCTGCGTGTATGCAGATAATTTTTTTGTATTTAACTTATTTAGTAATAATGGACCTAATGACACTTTTGAAAGTGTCATAATGTCCATTTCCAAAGTGTCATAGTGTCCGCGGACGTTATGACACTTTTGAAAGTGTCATAATGTCCATGGACACTATGACACTTTTTGGGTTGTCATAACGTCCATGGACACTATGACACTGGACATGCCACCGTAGTGAATGGTATCATATGGTCCGGCTTGATCGACTATACTTTCTTTCTTTTTTTGCTTTTAACCCAGTTTTTTTTATTTGCTTAAACCGAACGATATCGCCCTTCTTGTTTGAAATCGAATTCAGATCTGATTGTTTTTGCCTCTCATATGCCTTTTTTAAGAGAAGGTTGTTAACATTTGTTTTATGTTTGTAAAAAAAGCCGATGAACCTTGTGACTAAGCAATATAATCTTTGGGACATCTAAAATGGCCAGGGAGGAAATTTGTTCTCACCATTGGTGCCTTCAATTTACACAGGTGAGGAAATAAAGTCTGTCTACTTTGACCCTAAACCACTATTTTTCATTTAAAAGATTGCAGTGGATTATGTGCAGAGCGGTTTATCCGTTTATTGCCATTTATGATTCGTAAGCAATACATATAGAATATTTTTGAAAAATTATTAAATGTTTACATAAGAATTTTGTATCGCTTGTGGTTTATTTTTAAATATTTATGTGTGTGTGATTTCTCAGATCTTCTCCCGATAAAAAATTCTTTTACTATGAATAAAAGGGGATTTTCACCTTTTTGGGACATACTTTTGGTACTTATATTTTTCCAGGCTTATACGATTGGAGTTATTGATATTTTAGTTATACCAGCTAATTTTTTTTCTCGTTACAAATATTAAAACAATATATATTGGGATTAAAAAGTTTTTATGAAAATAAACTTTGGTTTATGTCAATTGTGGATCTATGCTATTAAATTTGTTAAAACATTATATTTTTTTCAAGAGATTAAGCTCCTTTATTAGCCTTATTCTATACATAGTCTAATATGGGAGCTACACTCATAGAAAATGCATATTCATATTGATGTTACCCTAACATCAGAATTGTAACATCACTGTTATTACAAATATCATCAATGAGGAACATCAATTCAATGACGAACGCCATCCTACAACTTTGTCATATTTTATGCGTCATCTACGCTATGACTACAGTGACATCTATTCGACGCCACATTTTGTGTACACTGATAGTCACATATAGACTGGCATAAGTGCAATGTCAAACTGTCATCAGTGCAATGACAACCTGTCATCAGTGCAGAGAAAACTGTCATCAATTCGATGACAAACTGTTATCAGTGCGCTGACAAAATATATCATGTCATATTATATTATTGACATTACTTTCCTGTTTAAAAAGTAAAATTAGAAGCAAAAATTCCTCTATTATATAATTATTGATTTAAATACATCACATCGGCATGCTTCTGGTGTCTTATAATTGAGAGTAGTTCTGTTAACAAAGGGCGGAATACAACAAAAGTAAAACAAACATGTGTAACGGGTAAGTAAATAATGTTATTCTCGTAATTTCACTAAATGCCAATTACAATGACTCAATTTGATAACAGTTTGTTATCGCACTGATGATATGCTTTATAAAACCGACTCCGATTCGTGATTTCTGTGATGCCAATGTGTCATCCCATTGTGGATATAATTTAAATTTTTGACCCTGACGACAATTTGGCCAAGTGATGTTAAGGCTGACAACACAGTGATATAAAGTATCATGGGGTCAAAAATAAAGACACATGTCATAGAACTGATGTCAAAATACATCAGCGTTATGATGCATTTTCTATTAGTGTATAAATAACTGTGGATCTATCAAAAACATTTTTTTCAAAGGCGTTTATGCTTATGTTAAAATTTTCAAAATTTTTCAAAACCTGAATATTTTAAACTTAGCTCAAAACTATTTGGGCAGATCATTTGTTTGGGTGATTGGTAAAATCATATACCTAAGGTTTAGCAACTTAAAATTTTCAGGCAATTATGTTCGTCCAGAACTATTTTGGATGATTTTTGTATTATTTTTTAAGGCCTTAATTAAGTTTAACATGCCTTTCTGGAGATGATTTGCATGGTTTCCATATAAATATTGTAGTTAAATTTTGCCCAATATTATAAAGTGTACTGCTGGGTTAGAACAAAAGCCTTTAAGCCAAATATCATCAAATTATCTTTAAAATTGTGAGATGAACTATGATAACAGGGATCTTATACCTATTCCGGGAATTCACTTGTACGGCAGAAATTTAAAATTATTGAGTGATGTTTAGAAATTTCAATAATCTTAATTTTATAATTGAAGAAAGTTTAGGTAACAAGTTTCTTTTAAACAACAAAATATACCATGATCACAAGCTACTTACATTTTTGAGGAGATGAGAGCTTAGACAAATATGACTGGCCTCTATCCTAATACCCAAAAAAAGATATATTTTCAATTACGGCATGTACCTGTAGCACAATATTCTACATACAGATAAAAAGACGATCATGCTCCAGTCGATCCATAAAGTAATTTTTAAATGATTATTTTACTGAAAGCTGTGTAAACTAAACAAACGCATAACACCCAACCCCATCCCCTTATAGATAGATTACTCATATTTATATATATGATATAAGTCATGCTTGTATTGAATTAATTCAGTATTTTTTAATAGTAGCTATAAAATTTTTCTGCAACCAAATGTAGCATACTGATAAGATTTACAAAGCATGTCAAAGTATAATAGTCTCATAACAACTTAATTAATCATTATTATTATAGTTTCTCTTCCTATTCTCTGTATGTATAATTTCCTTGACTTGACTTAATTTCACTCATTTCTCCTTTCTAATCTTTTATCTAATCTAAATTCATTATTGCAACCCATATTATAAATTATAACAACAGCAAAAATCTAAATTCACATGTATGTTGCATATTAGAAAAATAATTAAAAATTCTACTAAACTTTTACAACCAGTACAACAACATGACATAATTGTTGTTAATTTCTCTGTAATTTTGTTGTTTTTCTATTTTGTATTATTTTTTTTTTTTTTAAAAAATTTTCATTCTTTCTGCTGACACAGTTTAATTTGCTTTAATAGTTTTATTATTGCAACATACTTCAGAACGTTGTAAGTATGTTTGTGTGATCATACATTTTATATGCAACATAAACTGACAACAGGCATACAATTTTGTAGGTTGCAGTAGACGACAAGAACTAGCACAACATGAAGAAATTATGCCAAAATGCAAATTTAAAATTCTACACTAGAGAAAACAAAAACATGCAAAAGACTCTGGAAGAAGATAAAAATAATATTTATAGTTTACATGTAGATGTAAGGCCCGCCTGCATACTAACACATGCATTAATATTATATACGAGCACAATCATGCATGCATGAGAAGAAAACAGCATTTCTATTCTAGTTCAGTATGCCTAAGAATTTCAAGTCGAAATTGATAGTTTATTATGGTCTATAACAACACAATACTTCTACATTACTTTAAGTACGAGTAGCAGTTGAAAAAGGGAAAAATGAACCGAAACACGGTTGTTGGTTTTGGAGTACTTTAGAATTATTCTTGTATTTGGGAAAATGTAGGTTTTATGTTGCTGTCAGGATTTTAAAAGGATGTAGAGTAATATATACATATACAAACAGATGTCTGGATGTATAGGTTTAAGGAAAATTATGTAAAATCTAAAAAGTAGTAGCGTAATAGAACGAAAAGGATTTAAACTTAAAGTTCTTAAAGCATAAGCGATTTATTAAGCTAAAGACTGGCACTAAAACAGATAGTAATGCTATAAGTGGTCGAACTAAATTTAGTATCGAAGACCAATATTCAAAACCCTCTAACTTTGATTTTCACGAAAATGACTTTTTAATAGCAAAATTTTATGTCCTGTTTCCAGGTGACAGGCAATTGATTGTGTAGTAAAATTGATATGAAAAGCACTCAACAACCTGAGGGATTTTCATAAAAATTTTACTACACAATCAATTGTTTGTCACCTGGAAACAGGACATTAATCAAACAGCTCTCATCTACGGGGAGAATTGCATAACAAATATAATTTTAATTTGTTTTGGTCTTTTATATGCATTTTTGTTATTTCTCTATATTACCAAATAATTAGCTTTCAAATATTTTTTTTGGAATCTTTCTTCTTGTATCATACGCTTTCTTACTATTATTTGTACGCTGAACATGAAGGTTTTTAATCTTTTATCAAAATAGCGTAAGCCGATTCTGAATTGAATTGCCATGTAAATATTTTACCTTTTCGTTTTTGGAAAATATAATGTCCATTAAAGGGCTGCATGAACAACTTCATTCATAAACACATTGAAATGTTTATTCCCAATAAGAACTAAATTTTTTAAAATTCAAGTGCTTTAAATATTGCTGGAATTCGGCTTTAATTTATGCCCTATTTTCATGTTAAATTCCAGTTCATCTAAAAATGTTTGAAACTATTTGTTAGTTTTACTTTTGCTATCAAAAAAAAAAAAAAAAAAAATATTTTGACAAAAGATTTGAAAAAATATACAGACCCGGTTCGAAATCCATTATAAAACACGTAAATAATTTATTAATAATAATAAGATAGTACTTAAAAATTGTAAAGAAAGTGAAAAGCCAAGGCAGATGCCAAGAAATGTTTTTGCTATTGACTCAGTGCTGCGAAAAAAAATTGTATCAGAACGAATCCCAACCAACATGTTCAGCTAAACTACCAACCAATTAACGTCCCTATGGTAACTATAAAACTAATGGTCAAGAACCTCAAGAAACAAGAATGAAATTGAAAGAAAAATTAGCTTAATGGGCAATTTCGTTCAACATATCCAGTACTGCTGTGAACAATCTTCTATAAATTTTGGAAGACCAGATGGCTTGCCTATTGATGCTCTAAGAGTCCGGAACTCCAAAAGTTGCGAGAAGAGATACAATGGGAAGTCTCAGGCTATAAAATAGTTCAACTTATTTGATGTGAACTTGTAACTATTAACGTATTTACTAGGCTCACTAATTTCAAACTAATTTCATTAGAATATATGTACCTACTAACATTCATTTAAACATATTCAATTCAATAATTTATACATATTTTTAGTAGATATTTCTTTTAATAAATGAAAAAAAAAGCCGAAAACAACAAATTTAGTACTTTTAATTTGTTTTCCTTTGGAATTGTAAGCTTGATTTGTATTGGTATTATAGGTTGGTTTTATACTTGCCTTCAGTGCTTGAATTCAAGTGTAATGATAACGTGTTTGAGACTAGAATTTCAGTGTAATTCAACGCTTGAAATACACAGTATTAACATTGTTATATGCGACAGGATTTCCAGTATCCGTTTTACTGGAGTATGCTATTGAATTTCAGTGTAATTCAAGTATAATTCAAGTCTTGAAAATAAACAACAACATGACTGGAATTAAACTTGATTTATAGTTTAGTTCGTCTTCAAACGAAATTGAGATTACTGGACAAACAGCTATTTTATTCATCCTACTAGTAAACACATTTCCTTTCATATGGCAAGCACAAAGAGGTTGTTCAATGAAATGGCTTTTGTTTAACAGTTCTCATTCTCACTAATTTTTTTTATTTTCAATGGCAATGTTCATCTAATTTTTTCATTTCTGTTACCTTTATAAAAATATACATATGTTATTTGTAAAACATTTGGAATTTTTTTTGCTGACTACTTTTTTATGTACTTCCAAGCAAAACACGTTGCTGAGAAATGTTTTTCAAGATAGTGAATGTTTTTGAAAATTAAATTAAGTTTCTTTGAAATTTTAAAATTTACATTGAAAACAAAGTCAAATTTGTTATTTTAATATTAATGTACTTCTTAATCTTGTTATTGTTCAACCAGAACTTAGTCGAGACCACATTTTTCATACAATTGGACATACAAATTTGTCGTAGAAAGTCTTCGTAAAATAAAATCAATTTTATTTAGAGAACGTTTTTTTATATTCTCTCACATAAAGACATTTATTCTCTTTACAATGCTACCATACTTTCATTCAATTTCATACATTTTGTGAACAGAAAATGAAAAACAAAAGCAAATAGAAAATTAAAACAATAAAATCAGAGAGAATTTAAAGTTCCTGTCGACGTTTTAATTATGGGCTTTAGAATTTTTGCCTGAAGTGGAAGACTTAATTCTGTTTGAACGCTTACTTTTACTTTTCATGGTTATTTTTGTTTTTATTTTACCTTTCCTAAATGTTTTTAATTTCCTTAAACACTGACTTTTAAATCAAAGTGTTTTTCCATGAACTTATTCGACATTTTTTCAATGGTTGTTTTGTTTCAGAGTTGTTAATGTGCATATTCTCTTGTAGAAGTAAGCAAACTAACTTCATCTTATTCGTCTCTGAAATATCGAGTGTTTGTTGCTTTCATGTCATAGTTATTCATGTTACCGAATACAAACGCAGCGAATACAAAATTTTAATGAAGTTTTCATAAACAACATTATTTAGTTTCATGCAGATGTTTAATGACCATGCCATTAAAATATATATTCTGGTCCACAATCAATACAGCCAAGTAAATGGAAGAATAGTCAAGATATGAAGAGCGCAAGACGATTATTTTTACGGTAACTTACGCCAATCAAACTTCAACAAAGCTTAAAAAAGCAACATAAAAAATTTTTTTTTTCTTTAACTTTTTGTTTAATAATGTTTATTGGTAATTATTTTTATCTTATGTTGTATTATTAGTTTCTTTTATAAATCACATTAATAACTGACAGATGGCATAAATTAAATTAAAATAATTTATTTTTTTGAATGCAAAGCCCTCTATCTGGCTATTTTCATATGTATGTACACATTGAATATTTTTGGGAAGCAAAACCCTATATCTATCACACAGTCCACAATTATTGCAAAATCTTAAGAACCAATTATATGTGAGATGCAGAAGTTGCTTTACAAAATATTGTAGAATACCGCGTTTTCATAACTCAAGTAATACGCGAAAAAAGTTTGTGTTTCTTAGGATAGAGAGTTTAGAAAATAGGCCCTCGATATACACAATACATTAAATCTATACTTTTTCAAAGTTAGAACCTCTTTCACAAAAGCCAATTTATATGAGTCCGATTTTCCCTCATTTTAATAATATTAATAAATGTTAACTTAACTTGCAGTATTCGGATCATTTAAATATAATACAGGACCGACTGGAATAGACAGAGTGGTTTAAATCGTCTTTCGTTTTTATATTTCAATACAAATTTTTTCTTTACTATAATTGATTCATGAATGAGCAATTGCGTTAATTTGGACCTGAAAAATAATTTCCAGTAAGTTCAACCCATTCTTAGTTTCGCATAGTCGTGCTCTTTATAAATGCAAACGTTTTCTCAAATATCTACCAATAATAAAACAAAAAAAAAACAAAAAAAAATCGAAGCCAGTAACATATATCTGGCGAAATTTTCTAACATGCTTCGGCATTGAAAAGCACCTACGATAACTACATTTCTTAATCCTAAAAGAATTATGAACCAATAGAAATAAAGTTTGGGGATGATGTAATATCTGCTAAATAATAAACGTCACTTAATATTATTTTATCTATATATAAATAAATGAAAAATGTTTGTCCGTTTGCTGGCTTATAGACTTCTAAACGACTGAACCGATTTTCCTGAACAGTAAGATCACATGAGCCCCGAAAATAAAATATACTACTTATTTTTTCAATAGGCGCAGGGGAAGTGGTACCCCGCATAGGATACCAATATTAAGTATCGGATATCTTAAGAGCCGCTGCACCCATTTTCTTGAATTTTTTGTAGTAGGATCTTCTGAGCACCGAAATTGAAGTAAGACAGCTGGAGGGAGAGTGGTACCTCCCGTAGGACGCCAATGTTTTATATCGCATATCTTAAGAACTATAGTGAGAATGATCAAACTTGGTAGGAGTTACTCTTATGATAAACTACGCATTTGAAAATTAAAATAAAGGCGCAGGGGGAGCAATGCACCCTATAGGAAACATATATTTAATAACGCGTAACTTAAGAACTATTAAAGCGAGAGTATTCAAATCTGGTTAAAGCCACTATTAAGGCAAACTTTAAATTTTACAATAAAAATAGGGGGGGGGGGGGTAGAAGAAGGAAGAGTAATACCCCCATTGAACGAAAATATTAGAACATCAAGAACCCACTCTTTTACCACCCTTCAAAATAAAAATATAATATATAAATGAAAGAGCGTATTTTTGTTTGAGCTCGGCAGACTCCTAAGCTACTGAGTCGATTTTCCTGAAATTTTCACAGTAATTTCCTGATTACCCGTCGCTAACATAGGCTATTAATTAATTATAATTTTTATGTAGGCGTGGCGCCAACCGTATAATGAAAATATGAATAGCCTTATATCAAGAGGACGGTTACAGTAACAGTTTTCAAATATGAAACAAATAACTTGGTTATTAATGCACGACATCTGCCAAAAAGCGGGCGTGACACCTCCCATACAATGACAATAAAGATTTCTACGTATTTGGAGTACTGTAACAGTGAAAGTATTCCAATTTTGTACAAATAGCATAGATAAAAATACAAAACATCTTTCAAAAGGTAGGTTCAATGGGAAAAGTAGGCATGGCACATCCCATACAAAGACACTTTAAATTTCTATATATCTGTAGAACGGTAACTGATAAAGCATTTAAATTAAGTCCAAGAGGCTCTGTTATCAATACACGAGATCTGTTTTAAAAAACTAATTTTATTTCGATGGGGGTAGCAAAGCGCACCGGGTTAAGCTAGTTGTGTATAAAATCAGGATTCCTACGAATTCAATAATTTAAGTGTATGTTCTGCAATGTTAGTAAGTTTTGAATTTCCCAAAGCTTCATGACGGCATTTTTTAGATATAAAAGAAAATATGAAGAAAATTAAAGTTATTAAATTAAAGCCATTTAAGCCACTTATTTTTTCCACCTTGTACTTACTTTAATTTTATTTTAGGTGGCTCTAACAACCGGGAGTCGGTTTCAGTCTGAACTAAAATAGAACGCCAACTTTTTCTATCTTCTTAGTACTGGCGCCAGTTGGAGATACCAAGTGCTGTTAGGTTTTGTTTCACCTGGTCGTTCGAACGGAGATTAGGTCTCCCTTTTCTACGTTGCCCACCGATGGGTTCTTCCTTACGGGCCGGAGCATTATTTTCCAATCGCCAAGTGTTTCCAAGCCAATGGAGTCGGAATCAATCATCAGCGCGTAGAGGGGCATAAATCATGCGGAGGATTTTTCTCTCGAACACGGCGAGCAATGTCTCATCGGGTCTTTTTTTTTGTCCATGTTTCAGAACGAGGAGCGATTTGTAAAGTGTTATTTTTGTTCGCCAAGAGAGGGCTTTATTTCCTTATTGTTTACAAAGCCCAAAGTAGCACATTTTAGCCAGAGTTATTCTCCGCTTAATTTCAAACCTGACATCGTTGTTATTACTAACACTGGCACTTAAGTAGACGAAGTCTTTTCTTACTTCAAACCTGTAATTCTTGATCGCTATATGTTGTTCTCGACGCTGAGATGTTCTACCACTGGAAATAAAATACTGCGTCTTATCCTTGTTCGCCTTAAGGTCCATGATCTTTGAGCTTTTCGAGTTTTGCACTAGCTTCACTTACTGCTTGTGTGTTGCGACCAATGATGTCAATATCGTCAGCATAAGAACCACCTTGTGTAAGTCGTAACTCAATAGAATCTATGCAGCAGCAGTTATGTTTTTAAACAAACAATTTTTCTGTTATTTTCACATTTATTGGGACCTATAACTTATTATTTATTTGGGCCTAGAATTACACCAGTCAAGGGCCGTCACTCAATTTTTTCTGCACTAAATAAGGTTTTCTCTCCTTTGCTACATCATCAAATGGGACATTTTTTTATTTGAATATTTTTGCATTAACAATGTTTTTTACCTTTATAATCTAGTAATCGACCTTTAACTCAAATGTTTATTTTTTGTTGCTGGGCTGGATTTTGAAATAAGCGAGTCCAGTATAGGTAAATCTTCTTCCGAATCGATCAAATATATTCTGAAATTTGAAATAGGATTTAAGTGCGGACTACATACAGACTACAAGAAATTTTGCTCGCAATAACGCTGTTCAATCTTCGCTCATTCACATAGATGTTATGCAAAATAAACAACGCTAATATGTTAATTTTGAAAAATAGTAGCACAATTTCAATAATATTGAGGAATTATATCTCCAAATAAAATAACATTCCTGGAAAATATTGAAGGAAAAGACTATTAAAGTATAAAAGCTTTTTAAATTGTTTTTTGACTTAGAATAACATTTGAATTAATATAAAAAATAATAATAAAAATTAAACTCAATATGAGAACTAAAACTCCCAGATTTTATTTGTTAAAATAATTAAGTTAAATACATAAATTTAATCCAGTTATAAGATACAAAGAATGCTAACGAATGCCGTAGCAGGCCAGAAAATGCATTCCATTCTGCTGGTGTCTAATAGTTGTATAACTTTTCTGTATAATTTACTAAATTGCTAGCCAAAGGATAGCTAAGGTTAGATTCGTAATATAAATATACAAACACACACAATTGAGATAGTACATAGAATATATTCCTGGAAAATATTGAATGAAAAAGACTATTAAAGTATAAAAGCTTTTTAGATTGTAATTTGACTTAGAATACACATCCGAATTAATAAAAAAATTTATATATCTGTGTTCATAAAAATTATTTAAATTTTAAAAAAAGGCTTAAAAAATAAAAAAAAATTATCTTTTTTTTTAAATACATTTATAAATTGCTAATTACTTATTTAAAATAAATCCAAAATCGCTATACAATTAATATTTGCAGTCATTACAATATTGGCTAAAAAATCCTTTAAAATTTTTAAATTATTTAAATGAACTTTATTTACTCCACACCAAAAAACCATCAAAATAACCAGTTGCCCAGCCACTAGACAACACAAAATACATGCGAAACCGTTGAAAAATATAATGACTTAAATGTAACAAAAAACCACTGGACAACATTTTAACGAGACAAAACAAAATTATCAACAAACCACAAATAAAACAGCAGGCAAAAATACAAAACCCATACAAAAAGACCTAAAATAATAATACTAAATACAGACATACATTCAATAGCAACATAAGTACTCACATCCTTTGGAAATAAAAAAAAGAAAAACAAACTTATCCTGGAGATTGTTTTTATGTGTGATATTTTTAAAAATTCAAAAATAAAATAAAATATTCTTAAAAACAACTGTGAATCCAATAAGAAACATTAAACACAGCAAACAATTTTAATCAAACAAAGATAGAGCTAGGAAACCCTTTTAATGTTGAACACAGCCGCAGGACACTCCCAGATAAACAATTAGCAAAAAAACACGAATGTCCTTGTTAACCAAATAGCAAAACAAAATGAGCCAAATAAACCAACAACAATAAGGGATACAAAGAAAATAAAAAATTTTGAGTTTTTAAGGACTTGTTTAAAACAAAAAATTCAAAAATGATTTTAAAGGAATAAAGGGTGTTCAAAACCTCCTCATAGTATTACAAAAAAAAAAAAAAATTCTGTATCTTGTTCACTGACTGACCCTGGTCTATTGTTATTTTTTAATTTTTTTTTTATGTTAAATTTACTAGTTGTTTTTTTTTAAATATTTTTTCCAGCTGTACTTGAATTTAATTTTTTTTTTTTGGTTACAAAAACACGGGTGCTAACACAAGTAGTGTACCGCTTTTTATGTTTTTTTTTTTCTTTAATATAAAAAGCAGAGAAAGGGATGGAATAAACCAAAAATGGGAATACATGTTCATATACAACAAGGGTTATTCACCCACGCATTGTACCCACTTAAAGCAGCATACAACACCACGACACAATACCCAACCGACGTGCTTACAACTCACACTCTTTTTGGTTGCATAAACACTGCATGTTGACATGCAACATTTGCTAAAGGGCAATAATGAATGAATGCAAAAGCAGTAGAAGAGGCGTTGTGGAGAAATTAAATGGCAATACAAAACGACCAAGTTAGGAGTTATAAATTAAAAATAAAAGAAACTCTAATTATTATACAAAAAAAAAAAAATATTTTAATTAACATAAATAAAATCCTCGGAGTAATTAAAAGAAGAAAATCAGTTTATTTAAAAGTCAGGAAACCTAAATTCCCAGCTTAGAGTTCCCAAAACAGTCATAAGTTTTTGAAAATTTAGTGAGAAATTGATAGGGGTTACATTTCGAAGCCCCTATAGAGAATTTGAATAAAGAAAAAATAAATAAATTACTGTTTATAGTTCTAAAATATGTATTCCCTACAGTGCCACAGCTCTTATTAGCTATGTTCCAAATGCATAACGAAACAGTCCGAACTTGCACAGAGTTGCCCAAAAGCCTTACACATAACAATTTTTGTGCAATTAAGAGAGTAATTGACAGAGTAATTTTTTTCATTTCCTGTACAAATTTGCCCGAACTTTTTCTTTTGGTAAATTCGGACATGAATAAGCAATCAGCTGTTTTGTTTACATATGAAACTGATGAATGAATCAGAAAACTAACAAACAAAAGAAAAAGTTTAGGTTTTTTTTAAAAATATATACAAAAGAAAAAGTTTAGGTTTTTTTAAAAATATATATTAAATGCAAAATATGGAGTTTTATTGAAAAAATTAAAGTGGTCAATATATTACTGCATACATATTTCCCTTAATCTGTAATATAAAAAACCGAAATATAAAAAATTACAATGATACAAATGTTTTGGTTTTATGATGTTATGACTTTTAAGCGTCTAAAATCACTAAAATAGATCTTAATATAAAAAATTAAGCAGCATTAGTATTTGAAGAAGTGCAAAAATGGTTTTTTGCGTTCCAGCAATTTTGAGTAGTTTTGTCAAGTTTAGAGAGTAATTTTTATTTTACTCTCGTTAGTCCGAACTTGCACGAGATTTTGTGGAACACACCTAATACTTTGATTTAACAAAAACCTTTCAAATAATTTTATTTAAAAAAACTATAAATACCTTGATTCAACAAAAAACCTTCCAAATAATTTTATTTAGAAAATAAATTATAATTACTTTGATTTGTTTTAAAGAAAAAGAAAATTGTAAATTTTTTCAATATTTAAATTTTCTGGTGCGTTGCGATAGCAACCACACTATGTCTTCCATATTTTTTTGTCAAGGAGATGTATTAAGACAATCAGTATATTTCTTCTCATAAAGAGCTCAACGGAACTGTGAAAATCAATTGTCATCTCGCCTTTTAATTTTGTAACGAACGAGTTTAGAATCTCACCTACTCATCTATAAATTACCGCGTTTAAAAAAAAACCAATGTTTTGGTTCATAAATGTTAAAAATATCGAAAAATTCAAATGTTGAATTGGATCATATGAGTTATAATTTTCGGAAACTTCCAACCACCCCTGGGTGTAAGCGCCACCAACACTCACATGTAGCAATCTTGTTTGTGAAATTAAGCAGAAGCTATATAATCTCCGCTCCTTTAAGGATAGCCAGCACGATCTGCTGAATAGCATCAACACCAAGGGAGATCCAGCCACAAGCCGAACTTTCCCACTAGAGGTGACAAATCAACCTTCGAAATAGTTTTCTTAAGCTTTCCCTTCCCGCGACTTTGGGTGTATAACACAACCACCACGTGATTACAAAAGCCTCAACCTCAACAATTATACAGACGGGTGCAGTGCCAGCGGCGGATATCGAATTCCGTGGTACTAGCTAGGGTTTCTGATCAGGTACGATCTCAAAGACATCCGCCCATTTTTAATTCTACCGAATTCTATATATAGGCAGAATTCTAGTTAAGGGCTTATGAAATATTCATGTGTGAATACTGAAATAATAATAATTGCACAATTTTTTGTTTTATTCTCGCACTGTCAAATGAATAGCTAAGAATTTTTTTTTCGTTTTAAGCACATGAATGCTTTTGTGTTTTTTTCTAGTATGTGTTTTGCTTTATTCGTGTTTAAAAACACAAAAGATCTCTTGCTTTATTTGTTCTTGTTTAATAGTAGTTGTAGCCTTGAGTTGTACATGATAAAATTGTTTTTTTTTAAGCGTCGTTTATTAATATTGCATTCGTACATTAAGAAAATAAAAACACTTGCAACATTTTTTTGAAAAATTGTAAATATGACAACAGTGCAAATTTGATTTTGTTGTGAAAAAACGTGTGAAATGTCTAAGAAAACTATTAAACTATAATATAGAATAATTTAAATGTGTTGTGTCATGTTTTTTTAAAGCTTTAGTAAAAAATATACAATAAATTTATAAAAAATATATAATAATTTAAATTTTTTTATGTGCAGTATATTTACTCCAGATATTTTTTTCTCTAAATTTGCAGTTGGAAAAAAAACTATTCGTTACACTAATTGTTAAAAATTAGATTTTCATTGTTCAAAAATATTTATGTATGAATCGTAAAAATCAAACATTCATGATAAATAATCTCTAATTTATTGGTTAACGTGATAGCACGCCCAAAACTAGGCGTGCAGCAAGTAGAGTCGACAGTGACTCCGTTTTGACACCACACAACTCGTGAAGAATATGAATCCCGGATCAAGCTTGATCCAGGACAATACTGAGGTGGCTAACGCCAGCCCGTTGCGTTAAGATATTTCACCAAATTGACGAATGTCACCCGCGATATCTCAGAAAGTCCTTGTAAAAGGTAATGCCCAAATAATCCATGTCGTGTTGAATTAAACGCTGGGCAATCACAAAGGAGATGAAATACTGTCTCCTCAGTTCTAGGTTCCCTGCAGCTGCGGCAGCATTTATTAAAGCAGCATTCATTAAAAGGGAAACCGAATCTCAAAGCGTTCTTACCAACTAGTGACCTGTCTGTTCGTATTCCAGTCTCGACATGTCCTTGCGACTGAAGTTGAGAAGTCGCTCGACCTATGTCGTATGTGGCTCAAGTTACTTTGGTAGCTCTGCAGCCATCCAGTTTCTTCTATTTATCGTTAGCCCTATCCAGATAGTGTCTGAAGATTTTGCTTCTGATAGTTCCCAGGGGCTTTGCGGCTGGCACACCCTGTGAAATATCAACAACAGCTCCAGTCTTGGCAAGCCCATTCGCCTGTTCATTGCCATAATGGTCCCTAAGCGCAGGGGTCCAAATTAAGGTAATGTCAGATAGGCTGCCCAGTCTGGATAGTTCTTCCTTACCCTGGTTAACGTGAATGGACGTAGTTTTATGCGACTTCAGTGACATCAGGGCCGCCTGGCTATCGACGAAAATGCCAATTTTGCTGCTGTTGTTCCTACTATGCAGTGTTTAACATGCCCTCTTATCGCCAGTATTCGGCCTGAAATACGCTTGCCTCATCCGATAGAGGGAAAGGGAGAATCACTTGAAGTTCCTCTGAGAAAACCTCAGTGCCAACAACACAGGTCATCTTTGACCCATCTGTATAAATCCTCGTGCGGTATTATCAGCCAGGATTCCCCTACTCCATGACCTTGAATTTCTTCTCAAAGTCTGTACGGAGTGTCATATAGCCCGTTGGTCGGTTCAGAAATGTGAGTTGCTTCTGTAAGATCCCTGCATGACCGTACGTCCTAGTGTAATTCCATTGGAATAAGGTGCAATATAGTTTTCAGCGCCTATCAAAGACTAGTGCGTAGAGCCAAAGATACATATGTAAGAACGGGTCGTACTATTGCCGTGTACAGCCATTTGAACAGTCTAGAATTGACGCCAAACATTCTACGGCAGGTAAAGTAAGCAACCGTAGCCTTCCTGGCCCTGTGTTGAGTATTCATTCTCCATGATAATTTTGAGTCCAGGGTAATTCCCAGATGTTTCGCGTTGTTCGACAGGGAAAGTTCGTAACCCCCAAGCCGTGGTAGCCTGACTGCCGGAATTTTCGCCCTTTTGGTGAACAGTTCCTGTTCCGTTTTGTTCGGGTACATGTGTATCCCTTTATAATTTTTACCGACACAAAAAATATTTGAATTACAATCCTTTAACTTAAAATTTAATTTAATTATTCAATATATTTAATGAAAAAAATCTATGAACAGCATTTTATTTGGTAATTTTCTCGTAGAAAAACATTTATTTGATACATTTGTACACCGGTTTTGCGTTTGAGTACGTATCATTATTAAAAGCTTATACCTTTGGGACCACTGCATCAAAATTCAATATTGATCAACAAAATGACACAAAGATACTATAGTTTCCTGGATCCGAAGCTTCAATATTTTATTACAATTGGTTTCGTAGCTTCAAACGTTTAATGTCAAGTATCAACTATTTTTACACATTCTTCAGGTGTACCCTTCACGAAATATATGACACTTCAGATGACAGATAGTTAACAGCTGACAGGCTTGTTAGAGCGGCGGTATTGAAACCACTTAATGGATTATTCTATATAAAATTCAACACAAAGATCTGTTTATGAATCTTAAACTCATAATATACTTTTGTAAAGCAAAACAGTGCTTCGTCAGAAAAAAGTTCAACGTTTTGGCACAAAACTAAATTGAGTTTATAAAACTTTTTCGTTAAATGGCTAAGAGACAAATATTTACCCTCCAAAATATCATAAAAGTTATTAAAGATACAAATCGTTTATAAAATGTGCGCCATCTGTTGCGAATTTTGTATTTCAAAGTTATGAACTTTTTCTACAGCTCTTTTATAATCATAATATCCTGTCTGAATTAAAGAAGTTCTTAAGTTTACTATTCACCTTCAGACATTATCCTCCTTTTATGTAGGGCACTCAGTGTATCTTAAAAACAACATCAACAACTCTTTCATATAAAAAGTAACGAAAAAATGATAAATTATGTACCACAGTATGAGCAGTTTTCAAAGTGTTTTTTTCCTTTCATTTAACATTTTGTTCATACATTTATTATTATCATGTATGTATGATGCATCATCGTACATATGGAGTAACTCACTGAGCCACCCATTCACTAAATCGTTGTTATATGCAACCAGTCAGGCAGTCAGTTTGTCAGTCAGATACTAACAATGGAAATAAATACATGCTGCTGCTTGCTGGCTTTTGGGTGATAAATTTTTAAACAGTCATAAGTGAGTGAAAGAGCATATAAATGAATGAAGGTTGCCAGTTGCAACACAAAGTAAAGCGCAGCTAATGTTACAAAAACACATACGCACATACTATGATATGCGTGTATGCATGTGTATCCTGTAAATATTAAGGTGAAAGGAAGAGGATGAATTTGTTTTTATTTATTTGTAAATAATGAGCATAGTGATGAAAAATTTTAAACCCCTGAAAAACGGTCCCAGCACTCTTCAATACACACACACACACATTTATTCATTTATATAAAATGTTTGATGTTTAAACACCATTATGCAGTTTTTGGTGTCATTGTTTGAACAGAAATATTCATTTCATTTTTTTTTTGTTGTGCTTATTATTAAAATTAAATTATATTTTTGTGTGCAATTAAGGCGTGTCTGACTCCTCTTCATAAATATTCCAATATTTTTGTCGAAGCCATTACAATAGCAACAAAAATAAGAATAACAACAAAAGCAATAATAGTAACAAGACTAGCACGAGACTTTCCCTGTTCCGGTTGGTTGGAAAGGACTTTTTCTATAAAAAAAAATAAAACTTTTATTTAACCATTTTTCATCGCTACACAGGCAACAACAATGGCATTCTTTTTTCCATTTTTTATCACTATTTCCTTCTTCGCTGTTTTTTTTTCGGTGGTTTGTGGACTCCAAAGGGAAATGGTGCAACAAGAATAAAAAATAACATACACAAAAAAAAATTAATGTATTGAATAAGATTGTTGACACTATGTGGCCCTTGGCCTTTTTTCCTACACTGACCAATGTCATTATTATGTGTTTGTATATGTGTATTTGTGTGTTTGCTTGGAGAGTTTTCATATTTTTCTAGCCTGTCAAGGGTGTTATCGTTTGTTAACAAATATTAATGAAAAAAGGACTTTCAAAAGGTTTTTCCCCCAAACTTTGTTTTGATTTTTGTTGTTTGATAAACAAAAAAAAAAAAAAAAAAAACAAAATTTTTAGCCACCTTTTAAAAATATAACTCAAGAAAAAATAAATAAATAAATTCAACACCCATAAGCAACAAACCAAAAAATAAGAACTGAAAATATGAAAAATATTTGTTTAACAACTTGGTGTTCACATGACTTGTCATTTTGGGTAAGAGGCAAAAAAGAAAAAAAAAACTAGCTCTTTGTTTGCTCAATAATGTTATGAGTAATCATCTGTTAACGTTTCTAGACCCAGTGTCATTTAGATTTTTTTTTAATAAAAAAAAAGTATATTTTTGTTTTAAGTTCTTTCCAAAGAATTTAACTTTTTATAGTTGATAATGGTTTCCAGGAATTTCTATTTTAATTTATTTCAGTTTAAAAAGGTTAGTTTATTTGTAAGTGGGTGAGTCATAGATTGAAAGGAAGTTAGAAAATAAGATTTTATTAATAAGGTAGTTTTATAGGGGATTTGCGAATGATTGAGAGTTCTTGCACAAAAAAAAATTTAAAACCATCTTCAATTAGTATATTAGTTAGAAATTTGTACCACTAATTAAATTTGGTACTGATTTTCCGCCTGCAAACAAATTTATTAATCAAATAACATATTTGTAAGTTCGAGCTTTTCTTGCTGTTGAGTTTGAATCAATAGTTTTAATTGAATTGTGATCACCAGCTAAAGATGCTATATAAAACGTACACACATATTAAAATAGTTTTTGCAAGCAACACAGTTAATTGAAACAATTAAAAAATTGCTTGAAACTTTAATCCAACATAATATATTTTGAATTTTGTGTGTATGTTTTCATATATGCAAATAAACACTATTAATTTAATTTTCAATTAAGGCAAATTTATTAAAACAATTTAAAAAAATTGTTTGAAATAGCCATTACTTGATTTAATTGAAAAAATTTTGGTGAACATTTTTTCTGTGTGGTGAGCACCATGTGGTTAACATTTAGATTAGATTAGTTGCACAAGCCGATAATATGGTAAAATAAAATGCATGTTGTATTTGTGGATCAATTTTGCCAAATACCGAGAGTTCACACATTTGTGAATTCTGTTTATTGAATGCATGTAATAAATGATTTTTACAAATAAATTCATTAGATGCTGTACATTTGGTTGAATATCTTGTAATGACTTAAAAGTGTTGATCAATTTTGACCCACACAGTACAATACATGATTTCGGGACTCAATTCTGACAATTGCATGTGAAAGTTGCCCCAAAAATAAGTTTTGTCAAGTTGGCTGCATTAATAATTTAATGGCCATACGAATTTTTATCACTCTTTCTATATTTTAACACGGTTAAATCTCGGTATACCGTACGGAATATCTTCTCTTTTGTGTCTGAAGCAAAGTTGTAGATATTGAACAGGAGAGAAAAAGCAGAAAATACCTACCCGTAAAAAGTGCATCCAGTGCCTTAAAAATCATAGCATAACTGTATTACAAATCCACAAATATGCTGTTTTTTTTATCAGTCAATTGGTTTGAAAATTTTGTGTTTTGTTTAACTCATTAACTTGAAATGATGGTTGAAAATTTATATCAACGTTACCGTTTTGGTTTTATTTTTCTGTGTATGTCTTTTGTTGTGGGCAATAAAAACTCTGAACTTTTTTTTAATCAAATTTTATGGTCCTTTACTGTCTCATATCTATCTATCTTTATCTATCTCTATCTTAAGATAGAGATACCCCAAAGGTCTAAGATGTCTGCAAATAAATTTTCAGCTGAGCTTCTTACCGAAATAAGAACATCATCTTCGGCTCGTACATCATCTACGAGCGGTTTACGAAATATAACAGCCGCTAGAAAACGAGAAACCAGCAGCTGCTGCAAATCTAAGTGCGATAGCAAATGCATTACATGCAGCAAATTTATATGCAACCTGCAACGGAAAATAATTTGCTCATCATGTGCTGAGAAAATTAGATTTATTCACTTATTTTATAAATTTTTTCATATCAATAAATCGATAAACAAGAACGGACCTAAATGGTCCTAAACCTAAAATCGTAATTTTTTATTTTTCTAATTTCCTCTACATCATTAATGGTTAAAAATTTTGCATAAGTAAGTAACTATAAAAACACCACATTAGCCAACTTTTTAAGTTGACATATTGACCGGTTCCGCAGGCAAAGCGAAACGAAAACAAAAATTGACCAAAATGGTCCAAATCAAACAGCAGGGCTAACAACGAAAAAGACTTTTAACCTATTCAGGTTAACAATGAGACTTTGCCTTTTAATATACTATAATAATTTCGAGATTTTGGGATTTTGAAAAAATTTTGTGTGAAAATGGAAGCTTATGAGAAAAAGGTTTCACTCTTATTATTTATGTTGTTGTCGATGTCACCATTAATTTTTAATTGTTGTCAGATCAAGTCGACGACTACATCACGACGTTTATCTGTTTTTTATTAGAATGTTGTGCCGACGTCGACTAGTTATCGAAATCTGAGAAAAAACATAAAACCCAAAATATTTGTTTGAATATTTTGTATTGACTTAGGAGTGTTAGTCAATTTTGAACCAGTATCGTTTCTGCATTTCTCGCATCGTAAAATTTATCACATGAAGTGTGAAACCTCTCGATATGTGAGAAAAAAGTGTTTCTGTATTTGAGTATGAAAAAAGACAAAACTGATTAAGTTTTTACTGGAATATTTCAAGTAATTTAGCGTCATATGTAAGCGGAAACTTCAACGAAAGAAATAAATTATAAAACCAAAACAAATTGAAGACCAAAAAAATATGAATGTGTCCAAATATAACCATTTATTTTTATTTTCACAGAAAAAAGTGTGTTATCAATTTAAAAAATGGCTTAAAAAGTATTTAAATTTAATTAATGTGATAATTGAATTAATTATATTTTTATTTGAAAGAAATTTAAAAATTTAATTTTGATTTAATTAACATTTTAGTTGTTTTGAAATAAATTTTCGATTAAAATTTTACTTAAATAAATAAATGAACACATTGTTTGAAATGGCAAAGTTTTTTGATCACTTTTTTAATTAAAATTAAAAATAGATTGGAAATATTTTTTCAAAATTTTTAGTAATCAATATTATCATTTTAGTAATAGGTACAAACTCAATAACTTTTTTTGCTTGATATTATGAATTTGGAATAAATTTGGTGATTGGAGAAATTTAATAATTTTTTCTGTGTTCCTCACTTTAATTATTCATTCATCATTTAAGATCTTTATATTTTTTATTAAATCAAAATTTAGTTGGCAAAGACCTTTTTAATTTAATATATCAATGGTTTTTCAAATTTGTTTTTTCTAGCTTCAATTTTAATGTGACTTATTTTGACAGTTCTTGTGAGAAATTTTCCTAAAATATAAATAAAAAGTGTTTTTAGAATTGCAAAAGTTAATTTAAATATTTAATTTTTTTTTTTTTTTGAGGAAAAAGTGTTTAAGTTTTGTTTTCACGGAAAAAATTGAAAATTGTGTCTAATCACCAAATAAATACCAAATTCCCAATATCAAGCAAACTAGTTGTTGATATTGCACATATTTCCAAAATGATTATATTGATTACTAAAAATTGTAAATATTTTTTTTTTTTTTTTTTTTCAATAAATAATATTTTTCATTTTAATTAAAAAAATGATCAAAAAACTTTGCCATTTTAACAATGTGTTAATTTATTTCATTAAATATTGACTATTCCCAACCACAATTCTACAAGTTTAAATTATTTTATTTTAAACGAAAAAATCAATTAATATTTTTTGATATATAATTAATATTTTCATTAAAAATTAATTTAAAAGAAACTCAAATATTAATTAAATAAAAATTATATATTTTATTTTCTTTCAACTAAAAAAATAATTTATTCAATTATCACATTAATTAAATTTAAATACTTTTTAAGCCATTTTTTGAATTGACAAAAAACTTTTTTCTGTGATTGCTGTATCTAAGAAAAAAACATCGATTTTGATGCCTGTTTTGTAAGAGATTGATAATCAATAAAATTAATGAAAACTAGTTTGATGCATAGTTCAGTTTTTTTTTATTCAGGGGTGTTCTGGAAATCAAAAACGCAAAACGCAAGAATTTTTAAGTTCTTTTTAATACATTTGTAATCCGATTTTTTATAGTTTTCTTATTGAAATCTGTTTAATAGAGAAATGTTTGTATTGTATTTGTATTTTTATTACTACAAAAATCTTATTAAAAAAACGAATTTTAAATTCTTGCGTTTTGCGTTTTCGGTTTCCAGAACACCCCTGATTATATCATTAAGTTTAAAAAAAATGTATTTATCTCTTTAAAATTTGTTTCAAAAAACTATGAAAGATGAGTTCAAGCTTTCGGTCTGCGAGATCGCGCTCGGGTATATATGTTACGAAAATTGGCGCGGGTATAGTAAATATTTGTATTTAAGTATATTTACTATTCAATAAAAAAATAATTGTACATTAATTAAAAAAAAAAAAAAAAAATCATTGACTAGTTTTGAAAATGATAAGCAATAAAATCATTTTGGGCACTTTTGACCCAGTAATACATAAATAAGGGTTAAAAACTAGTATAGAATATAAACTAGTTTAGAATATAAACTTTTTCAAATATTTAAAAATCACCCCTTCTACTATTTAGCTTGTTCTCATTACTTATTCTTCTAATATTTCCGCACCTTACAGCAGTAGGATTGTAATTAATATCTTAAATGTTTTTGTATTTTTAAGTTAAATTTTGTCATAATAAACGAAGGATTAAATTTATTGTTTAAAATATTTTATAACGAACATTTAATGGAAATTTCGTTATATATTCTTTTTAGGTTTTAAAACAAATAAATCCCTTAAAATCTGAGCTTTAATTCCTTTTTCCTGTACACTCTGTATACGAGGTACTCACACATGTATGAGTAGCACTCTATAATATAAATTATTGTTGCATATAATCCTGTACAGGTGTTCATATGCAGACGTGAATATTAAACCAGTATAACGAATTTTTTTTTTGCAAAATATGCAAAAAAAAAACAAGGCAAAAAGAAAATGTGGAAAAAATGCATTAATTTTTTTTATTTATGTGGTAGATACAAAAACAGACATACATATAAATTTACCTCTATAAAAAATATTTTTCCTATAAATGATTTTTTTAACATGTTTTCTTTTTCTTAAATTTTCCTCATTTTTTAAGGTTCACATCCACCCAGAATAGTGGAACATCCAATTGACACAACAGTACCACGTCATGAACCCGCAACGCTTAATTGCAAAGCGGAAGGTTCACCCATACCCACCATTCAATGGTATAAAGATGGAGTACCATTGAAAATTTTACCAGGATCACATAGAATAACCTTACCGGCTGGTGGATTATTTTTTCTAAAGGTAAGTGTTGGCAAAGTTAAAGAATGTAGAGATAGTAAAATGAACGAATTAAATGAAAGAAAGATGAAGCTATAAATTAAAAACGGAAGTGAAAGAGATAGAGTGAAAGAGAGAAAGAGGGGGAAAGAGAAAGATACTTAAAATGAGTCAAAGTGTGAATGAAGTTTTTATAACTTTTCAGGAGTATTATTAAGAGCAAAAAAAAATTTGTTATTAAAAAGAGAAAAACACGATGCTTTAAGCCTCATGGCTTAACATTCTTTTTTTTCGGGTTTCTTTTTTTTAAATTTTTATAGTCATACTTATTAAGCTTTTTGCGTTTTTTTCATAATTTCTGGCTTAATTTTATGGCTGACATTGCAAAACTGTAAGGGAAGACGTTTTCTTTTTTTCTTATTTTTTTTTTACTGAATTTTTTTATGGAAACTTTATACGAATTCATTTGTGTACCTGAGATTTCCATATGGCTTTTTATTACGATTGAGCTGAGCCAAGAGCGTACTAATTACTTTTTTGTTGTTGTTTACTGTCCGTATACGTTTGTGTATAAGTGTATGTATATAGTAAAAAAGCTTTTCTTTTTCCATTTACCATAATGGCTGTTGTCAGTTTGTCTGTGTGTATGTCTGTCAATTTTATCCATCCGCTTGTTGTTGAGTTAAATATGCCTGGGAGCATATTTTGGTTGAAAATTGTATACGTAAAACAACTTCATTAACGCAAAATAAACATGAAAACCTTTTGGTAAATGTAAGCAGGAACATATACAAACACCTACACTATGGTACTAACACACACGTGATAAATATACAAATACCCATACACGAATAACTTGCAGTCACACCAATAACGCCTCGTCCTGAAATACCTTTATGATACCTTTATGATGCTGTTAATTCAAATCCATACGGTTCTATGGCAGTCTAACAAAAACTCTGCTGATGAGTCAGATGATGCAGCATTTTGTGCCTCCATTCTTTTATTCAGTCATTCATTCATCTAGACACCACACATGATACATGTACATATATAAGTTTAAGTGAAACTATGAATGCTTGCACATACTGAGCTCTTGTTGCCGCTAACGACGACAATGATAACTGTCGTTGTTGCTGATGAAAGGATGCAAAACCTTTAGCTTCAGTTTAAGGTACAGCAAAAAATATACGAGAAAAATACTACTTTCACAAGTAAACAAGACCACCTAAATTAAATGTATATCTAAAATCTTAGATAGACCAGTAAACAAAATAATGTTAAGGATCCGAAAAATTATGCTGAGGAAATACAATAAGTTCTAGACAAACTACAATATTTACTGTTGTATATATGGAAAAAGATTTCGCAAATTGGCTTTGTGATAATAGTAACGAAGCAACAGCAGAGCAAAAATAAGTTAATGTGTTGGTATTTTGAAATAGAAACTATTATACTTCTAGAGCGTAAGTGTGGCAATATTGCGCACAAAATATAAAAATTCGCACAAGCCATCTTTAGAAACGACGATGATTGCGGGGTTTTTGCAGTTTGGTATTGGCCATCATTAGCTAAGACTTTTTGTTGTCTCTTTTTGGCAATAAAAGTACTTATTTTTAAGCCCTATTGCCAATTTTTAATATCCTGTTCTAAAGTGAAACTCATTACTGTAAGACCGTTCTGTATCGAACGAAAAAATTGTTGTCAGACTGGACAAGGTCTGGACCATAAAGCATATGAGGCAAAACTTCTTAATAACAGTTTCATGTTCGTCGAATATTTTGAAAGTTTCTTGGCCAGTGCTCCCTTTAAAAGAATCAGTTGTATTTTATGTATTACCCCTATTATCAGCTGGCCCGATTTTAATAACTCATAATAGGAGGGACCATTCTGTTCCTATCTAATATAAAGTATTATATAAATATATATATGTTCACGTGGCTGATATAAGGAGCATATTGTCTAATAAAGTTTCACCATTCTAGTTTATCTGGGGCCAGGCTTTTGATTTCGCCCCAACTTTTCGTTATCTCCTTGTTGAACTATCTCTTCCTGGTATATGCAGGACGTCTTATTCTACGGTTCCCTCCGAATATTTTCTTAGGGTGTGACCACTGCAATTCCATGTTCGCCTTCGGATTTTCAGGTCAATTGGTATTTGTTGTGTAAGGCCGCACATTTTACCCAAACACCTTTTTGCAAGACCTGCATTGCGTTTTTGTCGGGAGATGCTGCATTCCAGGTTTACTTTGCTGCTTTTATTCCGCTTGCAATGTCCGCATCTGATCCAACGGATTTTGTCAATATACTGCCCGGGTAGCAAAAGGATTCCACATCTTCAATCCCATTATTTTGAGTTCTAAATATTCATGGTATATCAGAGCTTATGCATAAGGACTTTTTTTTACATGCACTCGGAGCACTGCACATGATGCTTAATAAACAATGGATTCCAGCTTCGCTGTCTTATACGTAAAGCTGTGTGAAAATAGACAGATATCATCTACGTAGTCGAGATCTTCCAGTTGTGCACAAATACCCCACGTAAGACCACGCCTTGATGCTGTGGCACGCTTCATAGCTATAAACAATGCTATTTTAACAGCGGTGGAGACATCACATACAACCTAACACTTAAATTCATCTATAAATTTCTGCTTAGATGCTGTTCATGTAAAATACTACAACTTGCGTCTTCGTATAAGGCTTTTTGAGGGATATAAATTTTCTCGGTATCCGATTAGATGCGGACCATATAATACTGTGTGGAATTGTTTCAAAAGTCTTCTCATAAACGATGAAGACAAGATACAAAGACGATCGCCACTCAACATATTGCTCCACAATTATTCTGAGGCTATTGACCCTATGGCTATCAAAATGCATTCAGTTTTTATCTCGAGCATTACTGAGGTTCGAAAATTCCTTTTTCTTGAACGCTATCAAGAATCGTCTTTTAAAATCCCTCGGCTAGAACTCATGCAGTACCTCATATCCCTTGATTCGGATGAGTTCTTTTGTCCGCAAACATTATAAAGTTTCTACTTGAGCTCTCCCAGTGATTTTGAAAGTTCCTCTACGAAAACAAACTTTATGTAGTAATGCTTCTATTTCATCATCTTCACACTTTTTGACTTTTGTAGCAATTTCACTATTTCTGAACCGCATAAGCCAACTTTATCACATTGGAATCGGTAGAACTTTTTCAGGATAAGTTTCGGTGCGCTTAACAGCGGTTTTTTTCTAGATATAAATTAAAAATTCCCGGACACAATTTTTTTTAATTACACTATATTGTTCAATGACTTAAGCGGCAGGGACACACACCAAACCGATTCGTCAAATTTACGTTTGTGTTGGTAATATTCTGTTTTGCGGAGCACACCCACAGATCAAATTCAGGTCATCAAACTTCATTTAAAATTTGTTGTAATATCAAATAAATTTGGCTATTTTTTCTGAAAATATTAAAATAATTTGTCAAATAATAAAACACAAGATAAAAATTAAAATTTTATTTTTTTGATAATTTTTTCAACAATACATAAAGAAAATTTGAAGAAGTTACGTGTACACACATCAAACTGGGGTCAAATTTTTATAAAAAAAACAAAAGTATTTTCGTCAAATTCACATCAAACTATAACACTATACGTAATTTGATCCTAAATCTTGGCCAAAACCAATTTTTTGCGCTAACAATAATAATGTTTTTGTTGATATTTGTAAAAAAAACAAATATCAGCTGATTTATGTGCAGTCGAAGTTGATATTTGCAAGTAACGTGCACAGTTCAGCATAAATGGTGAAGAAAGGGGATAGTAAGTAATTAAAAACAACCAAAATTTGTTAGTGGGCGCTAGTTATTGCTGTTGTTGAGTTGGTAACAAAATCTGTAATTCTACCTTAACCTCAACTAAATGACTTTTTCCATAAATATAAACTTCGCATAAGCTATTAATAATGTTGGCCGTAGACTGCCGTGTTTTGCATTGATAAAAAATTATAATAAAAGAAATCCGAGTTAATTTTTTTTTTATTTTTCGGCTTTGACTTATTTCATTTTCTTTCAGACAGCCTCAGCTTAAAGGCCAAACCATAATTTGCATAAGTTAGCTTAAGGTACTGCCAAATATTAACGAAGAGTCTGTAAATTGCATAAGCAAATTAAAAATGACTTTTAGGTGGCCAAAATGTACTTACATAAACTTCAGATCCATGCTGCATATTTGTGCAATATTTTGTATTCTCGCGAGAACTTTAAATTAAAACGTACCAAAAGTTACAGCCCTGTATTTGATTACTTAAAAACGATATAATTGGTGTTTGTTGTATGTACTTATTAATATTTTTCTTTTTTCTTATCTTTCTTTCGCCATTTTAAATTATTTTATTTTTTAACAATGCACCTACAGCTGATTCAGTTTGGGACTTTTTTTAAGCAAATGACATTTAACGAAACTTAACGGAAAGTTTCATTAAGTTCCTTATAGTTGGATACATATATGTTATATGTATTCTCACAGTTGCTTAAGTTGAGCGACCTCATGCATATTATGTTTGGGCTTTAAAATATAGTGAACTTTTTTATGATTGGATTTGTGAAAAAAAATAAAGAGAAAAAACTGATGGTTTTTACGATTTTATTATCAGTGAAATTGATTTAAATAATGTTTCAAAACAAAATTTGGCTTCTTATTTTTAAGATTTCTCTATGAAGTGCTAAATTCCCAAGGCGCTGCGAAATATGGCCCCAAAACAAAAATTAAAATTGACCCCAAATTTGGGGCTATTTTTCATAATGCAATATTACCCCATTTTTTTAACGAAAAATTACCCCAAAAAAATAAAAAAATGGCTCCAATACGAAAATAAAATATGTCCCCAAATTAAGGGTAATTCTTCATTATGGAAAAATCACCACAAAATTTTGAAAGTATTTTGACCCCAAAAAAGGCAAAAATAAAAATTTTGGTTGGGTTCATTTGTCCGAAACCAGGATTTTCATCTTTATGGTATAACGGAAACTGGCTCCGCTAACAAAAGCTTTTCTAAAAAGCATCTCTACATAGCCGGCATGAATTTTGTCCACTTTGGTATAAAAATCGGGATTTTGATACTATTCCTAGGAATTTTTATATAAGACTTTACAAAATTTATATAAAATTTTTTGGGTAATTTTTTATTTCTTAAAATTTACAATTTATATTAGTTATTGAAAAATAGGCCTAAATAAAAATTTAAATTTTATTTGGGGCCATTTTTCATTCCGTGATATTGTGGTAATTTTTCATTTCACTTGAAATGCAGAAACACCCCCAACGAAAAAATGAAAAGGAGCCCCAAGAAAAAACAAAAAAATTGCCCAATAATTGCGCGTTGTTGTGTCCCATGTAAAATTTTTGACAATTCTTAAATTTTTTAGGGCCATATTTGCTGGCTGTCATTTTGCGCACCGCCAATTCCAAATTTTAATTTTTGATTGATACACTGGAATTAATTGTTGAGGAAAAGCTAGTCCTGCTTGCTTAGGCCAGATCATCAGAAAACCTTTTTGCAAAGGCTAGAGATACTAAACATATTATGCAAATAAAACTGTACTTGCAACGATATCAAAGCTTAGACATCACACCAACAATACACAGTGAGTTTATCGTTGAGTTTATTGGTTGGCCTTTTTCCGAGTCGCCAGTTCAGATTTTTTTGCACGGGCTTCGTTAAAGCAAAAGGATCAAACTTTTTGTAAAAATTTATCGTTCAGGTGGCGGAAAAATTAACGATTTTTTTTGTCTGCGTGGCTTGCACGCCATTCTGTTATCCTACTTGCGTATTTTCATCCTGCCGAATTTCAAAAAAATTTATCCGTTATTGTTCGAGATATTCAGTTTTTTTTTTACATTTTTTTAAATGGTGGCAACCCGAAAAATTCAACTATTCCAAAAATCAAAAAACCTCAGTGAGCCTGCCCATGAAAAACTCTTAAATTCAAATTTCAGCCATATCGGTCCAAAACATGGCTGAAATTAATTTTGGCCTAAAAATGAGCTCAAATTACCTAAGTGTATACATGTGAGTTTTGTTATTACTAACACAATTACAAAAAGTGAGTTTGATGAGCCAGTTTGATGTGTGGCCGCTTTAAAGAAAATAAAAAATGTTTTCCCACCAAAAATCCATACTTAAGACACATCACAAAAAAAGCCATCATTTATAACGCCCACATTTTAAAATATACATCCAATGTTATCTTTAAATATAATTTCCCTCACACATTTCCCTCAACTTTCCAATCTTAGGAAAAATTGTTCACTGGGTCCCTCACACAATTTACACATCAGCAATAATAAACATTTTTTTTTTGTTTCAATTGTTTATTTGTCTTTTACTCAGTTTTATTGTGTTTGTTTAACTACACCCTCAGACACATTTGCATACACAATTATACTATAAACATTTTGCAAATGTTTCATAAAATGTAAGATGATATAAAACAAAATACAATCTCTTAAAATAAAGCAAAAAGTGTAAGTTTGTTTTATCTTATCTCTGTTTAAAAAGAGAAAGAAGAAAGAAAAAACTTTTCATTTATTTGTTCAGTTCCTTTATATTAAATTTTCTTTTAGAATAAACTTTTCCTTATTTAATCCTTACAGCAAAGCAATCAACTCTTTCGTTCGTTCTTGTGCACTCAGTTATTCATTCATTTAGCTTAAATGAATTGATTCCGCTACTTTTGTCGTAGTTTATTTTTTTTTGGTCCTTTTTAAATGCAAAATAATAAAAAACTTTAAGAATTAATTCATTCATACTTACTTCTTGAAGTACAATTAACAACGTCATTATTTTAATTATTTTTAGTAATTATCATTTTGAAAGGTTTTTGGGTTATAATTATCATGGTTTTGAGTTGCATAATATTTTCCTAATTACTATTAAGAAAGAAAGAGGTTTAAAATTAAAAAAAAAATAATACAAGGCAGCTTTGAGTCAAATATCTACATAAAGAATTCAGCTTAATTACTTACTAAGATGGCACTACAACCTGTAGTTGGTCTTGGTCTGCTTTTTGAGAACGATGTTTAGATCTTCTTTCATTTGGTCTTGTCACAGGATTCTTTCCTTCATATATACCATCGAATGCCTTTCGTGCTAAAGTATCTGCGAGGATATTTCCGAGTTGCTCCAGCTGGCGTTATTGTTTTATCGTTGCCGTCAACTCAAATGGGCCCATATCTTTATGCAATGTATTTTTCTAATACATCTTCCTCTGATTTTGCCAGAATTCCTTATAACAACACAGGTAAAACAAATGTTTTTCTGGAAATGGCCTTACTTCGAAATGGTTGATTAGCCCATGGTGACACCTATCACTATCACAGGCACTATCATACGCTTAATTTCATGGCTGGTGTTATTTTCCTTATTAGCAAAATCCAGCTTATTTGCGTCAATTTCTGCATACCAAATTAGTATCCAATACTGTAAAATATTTAAGAGCCCATTTCCACTACAACTGAATAGATTTCCCATACAAAACAAAATCGAATTCGTAACTATATTTTGACGAAATCTACTTAAAATTCAGTAGTACTAAAGTCGGAATTTACTATTCTACACAATCGTATGATTCATTCACACGAAAATGTGATAGCATTCTATCTGAGATATAAAAATGTCTGCAAAATCTTAATCAATACCACACTATCACAACAAAAAGATACAAAATAATATGACTTAGGTCATTTACAAGAAAATGCAACTTGGGTTGCATAGAATGTACTAGGGTGTTCAATTAATCAGCTTTTTTTGCTCGATTAAACGATTAATCGATATTTGGCGTTTTGACTTATTCCATTAAACGAATAAAATTTTAAAATCAATCGATTAATCGAAAAATTCAAAATCCAGAAATTTTATATATTCAGAAATTTTTTATCGATAAATTTAGAAAAAATTGGTACTTGAGTAAATAAACATTATTAATTACAAGTATTTTAATATTTTATAAATAAAAAAACAAAACAAACGTAACAATTCATACTAATTGATAAAACCTTTACAACGAAAAAAAAAAAAAATATAACATCTGTTGAGATCATATAATTTTATATGTATAAACAATTAAGCAGATCTTTTAAAAATAAACGCCCTAAGTTATAAAAAATAAAAGAGGTTAATAAAGGGTTTATGAAACGGATTACGACATTTACCCGATGAAGTGAGATGGAATTGATAGAATACTTCAGATTTCGCCACCATATATGTTAGTTTTTATAAAAAAATTATCGACAACTCAGGGACCCAGAATATATGTATGTACTTTATGGGTTCTTAGATGACTATAAAAAAAGTTTTACAAATAATGACAAACTCAGTATACTCTCATTCACCACCAGTAGTAGAGGATTTAAAAATCAAACATATTTGCTTAAAGTTACCAAACGAAGTAAACTTTGAAACTTTAAAGGAAAAACTTTCACTTTTCTTTAACTAATACTTTTAAATCGTTTGTGCCATAAAATTCCCATTTACTTTCATTAAATCAGAATCAGAAACACTATGAACAACAGCAGCGATAACCATAAACTTTAAATCGCAATTTCCAATAAACGAAATCACCAGTTAAATATCTAGAATTCTAAAACCAAAAAAAAAAAAAAAAATAAAAACAATCACTCCCTAAAGACATTTAGCACGCAGTTGTCGGTTTTTACAGAAAATTTATGATTATTTTAAATTAAAACGGAAACATGTTTTCAGCGAGCTTAAGTCAGTTAACGTTGGCAACCAATACAGTCCGAACCAGCACAAAGCGATGAACACGACCAAGCTACACATCTACTAACTCTCACACACACCTTCAATTCCTAAAAAAAAGTTGAGGAAGCAGCCACCATAATAAATGTTTGTTCTATTGAATCACACTCTTATAAAAATACAAAAACCAAAAACACAAAAAACTAAACTAAAAGAAAGGACCTTACACAACGCAATATAATAATGTAGAAAATGAACAAGGACATAAATGATAGCAACTCTATGCCATCTTTAATAGATGGTTTTGCTTTTTTCAAACCATACAATCCCTCCCTCTCTCTCTCTCTCTCTCTGCCTCCCACCACTTGCCAATAACCATGCTATCCAAGTAATTTACTTACCATTCGAAATATGTGCGCTGAAATGAATTAATGGTTGGGAAAGAAAACAGAAAATAAGTAGATTTCAGCTGGTATAGAAGATGTGGCAATAAAACCACCATCCTTTAGTATTTATTTCTGTTGTTGTATAGAATGTCTGTGTATGTGTGAGGCTAAAGCCGTTGCTCATTCATTCTGTTTAAGTCATTAAAGGTTATAATAAATTCATTTGGCTTTGGGTACGTGTAAAATAGCAAACATATAAATAAAATATACTTTAACTTTCTACATTTCGTAATCTACTTTACTCTCCCTTTTATGGACGTTGTAGGTTCTTCATAACTAATTTCGAAGGAACTTAAATTTTTGTTTTCTTTGCTCATAAGTATCAAGAATTTTGTAATATTTGTTTAACCCATTGGTGCCCAATGTTCACATTTGGGAACATACACAAATAATTTAATAAATTATAATTGAATAAATTGAATAAATGAAATCAAATTTTTCGAATAAGAAAAAAAATGTTTTAAATAAAAATTGGGCACTAATGGGTTAAGTTTATTTAAAAAGAGACTTTAATGGCTTTAGGAAGTCAAAAATTTTTACAAATTTTGGCGAATTTTTTGATTCTTTAAAATGCTACTTATTTTATTAAATTTTGTAAGAAATTTCTGGTGAGGGTGTTATGCGATAATGCAAATGTTTGAAACACATAAAAAAATTGGTTCTAGACCCAACTTTTAGTAAACTGATCGCCACACATTCACTTTTGAGTCGACTTACCCTGCCTTTACACATGCAAGTAATTACCTGCAATTGTGTGTATGTATTATCAACAAAAATGTCGAAGAAATAGCCGAAAGTCTTGCAAGTAGCTTGAGTGTTTACACAGCCAGTTGCAAGTTTATTTTATAAATGTTCTCAAAGCGAAAGAACAAATCTTTATTTTTTTGGTTTAAAAAACATTTTTTCATTTTTACGTTATCACGAAATTAATTTAATAATTTCTTCTTTATTTTATTTTTGGTCCATCTTAATGAAAAAATTATGTTTATTTTTAATATATCGTCGGTTGATTATTTAAATGTCGTATGTGGATTTTTTGCGGTTTTGAATTAAGATCGATTCCTTAGGTTTTCCGACCTGATCTTTTATTTGGCGTAATCAGTTTTTCGATGCCTCATACGGTTTTCGAGATATGGAGTGTTGAGTTTGTCGTATGTGGTATTTGCTGAAGCAATTTTCAAATTAAATGTGTTCAAACTCAGTTTACTCGAAACTATCGGAATACACATACGACAATTAAATTATCAGCCGACGATATGTGAATCCAGTATTGCCGTAGTTACCGCTATCATAAAATTTCTGAGAAAATGTCATTTATGTTTGTAAAAATATCATGAGGATGTGTTGCTGTATAGAAGTGTTTTTGTCTTGTTTTTTATTTTTATAAATATACAGAAAATCAGCTTTAAGCATAATTTTTATTTTACAAAGTACTAGTAAATTGATACAAAAGGCATCCACGGTAACGCGGTCTCTTTATTTGTCATTTTACTTGCTGCAAGTTTCAAAAATTTACTTGCAAGCAAATTCTCTTGAGAGTTGGGCTGCAAGTACGAAAAATGTTATGGTGTTAGTAAGAATGTGTGGGTGTTTGAGTTTTTCGAAATCGCAAACCACCCAGCGGGAAAACTCAGAAGACGCTTAGTAAAGGCCTGCTTAAAAATTTTTTTGATTCAATTAGCATTCTGAGGTGCGATTCACTATTTTTTAACGATCCGACAATCGTAATTTTTTCGACATATTTATTCGCTTGCAGTAACGGTAGTGTGATTCTGTAATTTATTTTTAACGATTGTAAACAGCTGTAGTTTTTGTAACATCTATGTCTACAAAATCTTAAAAAAAACGCAAAGTACAAAAAAAAAAAAATAAAGAAAAAACAAATGAAAATATGCTTAAGTTAGAATTTTGTTTTTGTTCATAATTTGCTTTTTTCGTACATTTTGAATTCAGAATTTTGTTTTTGTTCATACATATACATACATATGTTTGTATGTATGTAGTATGTATGTAAGAAGTCGGGCCTCAGCCACTTTAAACATAAAATACACATTATCGATTAAATAAACACAACGTAAATTATTGTCGTTAAAATAACGAAAAAAAACTGCTTAAAGTAACAGCTGTCTTTAATCGACAGCGAATATCGTTAAAAATGTTACTGAATAGCAAATTCGATATATTTTCGTTATATTTATTTTAATGATACGATTATCGTAAAAAACGTAAGTAAATCGTACTTCTGATCTAGCTGATAAAGGGGCCTCCTAGAATGCCTCGGCTATTTTGTATAAAAGATAAGATACCCATTCCACACTCGCTTCTATGAGAAGGGAGACGAGAAGGAGTAGAATTTTTTGCTTTATTTTTTGCCAAAGCAAAAGTAAACGAATTATTTTTTTTATCCCGTTGCCATTCTTATGTACCTGTCAAAGAAGCGAGAGCGGAAGGCCTACCCCGAAATGACAACCTGTGTAAACAAGATATGAGTTTGGATTGGAGCGGGTAGGCGTTATTCATCCAAAAGAATGAGTACAGAGGCATTCTTACTCAATATTTTTCCTGGGCCGGGTTAACCTATGTCCGTCCATCCGGTTGCTGGTTGCCTGTTCATGTCGACCTTGTGCGCAAAGTTAAGTTCGCCCTATTTAAAGATAATTTTATGAAATTTGTTATATAACTTAAGTACTTAAGTATTGTGGTTATTTTATTGAACTGTTAATGGTTTTTAATCCAAATCCTTAAGTTCATTGAATTTAATTTTCATTAAACTATTTTTATGAAGAAAGGAATTTTACAACATGAAATGAATTAAAATTTATTGATAATTTTTCATTCTTGACTGAGCTGGGAATTGAACCCAGGTTTTCACGGACAGGTTTCCCTGAATAGTTTCGATTGTAACCACACAATCTCTTTAGAGGGGTTTGCCGTTTTACACTCACCGCCATTGACGATGGATGGCGTCAATGGTCAAACATCAATCTTTAAACCAAATGGTATTTTACCTTGGTAGATAGAAATTTGCTTTAAATGAATGACAACCAATTTTAATTGATTTACATGGTATTCCTTAATTCTGTTTTTCGTAATTTTTGTCAAGTATTCTTCTTGTATTCCAAAGTACATTTTTTCTTTTTCATGTTTTTGTCTTTCTTAATTTCTTGTTGACCTTCTTCATATATAAATGTATAAGTTTATGTTGTCATAAGGACAAAGCATATTTAAAATGATAGGAATCAGTTCATTATATCACATAGTCCACAAAAAGCATCTAAATATGCTGGTATTTAGATAAAATTTAATTCAAAAATATATTATTGCCACTTAAAGGATCTTACAAAATTTAAGTAAAATCGGTTTATTTTTGGCAATAGGTCGTATTCAAATACCACTTCTGAAAATAGCTTAATATGTCCTGACTTACTTGAATATGTTGGTGTTGAGGTCCGCCCAGAGGCCATGGAGGAATATGATGACTGTCTTCATCTGGATATCGATTCCCTTTTATAGACGTCTACAACCACCATGCTCACTATTGTGAATGGCTTAGCGAAATAGGCAGTTGCAATTCTTTTTTTTTTTTTTTTTATTTTGGGGTCTGTTAATCTGACTAAAGCGCCAGTACTAGGTTTTCGTTACAAACAAAAGTTTCACTCAGGGCAAAATCCAAATTTTTTAATAAACGAACAACTGTTTTATAACGTTTTTAAACCAAACGAGTTTTTTTTTTTTGTTTTACGGAAAAAATCGTTAGTAACTAATTGCTTACCTTAGTTACACTCCAAGTCTATATTATTTTAATAGACTTGTTTTTCTTGCCTTTTTGACCCCGTTGAAGAGACAATAATAAAAACTTTATAACTAAAGTTAAGTACATACTTCTTTGTTGAAAAGGTTACAAATTTCTGCAGTTAGTATTGATTTCAAATTTAACGATGATAAATTTTATAATAGTTTCTATGTAATGGCTAAATTTTGTGCTGCACGGTCCACAATTGACCACAGTTTCCATATCAACCGCCTCTCTAAAATCGCTTGAAGACAAAAAATGTGGATATCTGGATAATATTCGCAACAAATATGTTTTATATGAATCTACCCCTCATAACATAATTAGGTTTTGCCGGGTCTATAAATTCCCATGAGTCCCAAATAGGGTACAAGCTCGAAAAATTGACTGTAGATACTAGGGAGATCGATTATTCGACTTTTTTCAATAACAGGTTTTCGAATATTAGGAATAGTTGCTATTTTAAAAACCCCGGTTTTCGGTTAAGCAATTTTTAAATAACCGGTTAACCGGTTTAAATTCGAATACTTAAAAACACAAAAATCAAATAAGTTTTTAAAATAAAACCTTAATTTGAATGAAAACAAAACAATTTGCAAAGGTAAGGAACCAACAAAATACATAAATATGACTTAGATCAGACCTAATAAATATTTTACGATAAAGTCGAAGAAAAGTGGGACCAGTAAATTGATCAAACTTTAGCTAAATTTTCAACAATTTTTTATTGATTTACTAAACTTTATTAGCAAGAAGATATTTGTATAATGTAATTTAGAAACTGTTGAATGATATTTGGTCTAGACATACGTTTTGCAAAAGCAAATAAATTACAGGAATTTAATAAAGTTATTATTTGAAATATTCTCTCAAATTTATTTTGAATGAGTTTTAATTTGTTGGTGGTTAAGCTATCTATATAAATCAAACATATTTTACAAAAGTTGCAAACAAAACCTCTTAGCCAGGATTATCTATTTCAAATTATTTTGTTTTAGCATTATAGAAACGAATAGTGAACTGAACATTATTTTTGTGTAAAATATTTGTCAATTCGTCGACTACAATTTAAAACATTCCATGACATTGTTTGATTTCTTAAATTTTGTTTTTTAGTTCTTGGTGTTTTAATAAATAAAACTGGTAGAAATGTTTCCCATATCGTTGATTCCGCCGTAATGTTGCAGTTTTCAGCATGAAGAGATGCTAGAACTACTTCAGAGTTTTTAGTGCCTTAACGGGCATTTCGTCCCCGGCAACGCAACGGGCTAATATTTCACCCAATGATAAATATTTTGCAGCGTTATATTTGTCGTCTCCTTAGAACTACTTCGAACGGAGTTAAGTTTCATTTAGATCACATTAATGTCAAGCATGTATACTAATTAAAGGTGATTAATAAGTCGTGACATGGAAGAACCTTTGTAACTTAACATTTTAGGGCACTTTAAGCACCTCACTTTGTCTTTTTAATCGCGTTCGAAAATTATCTATAGATAACCTTTATATAAAAATATTTTTATTATATAGAATACTGTTGCACAAATTTATATTTACTTTTTAACTGCACACGTTTTTGTAGTACATATTATGAATAGTTTTTGTTTTTTTTTCTACGAGAACATACGCTTTTATAAGCGATTTGTATTTACAGTGTTCATAATGTTTTTTGACATTTGTTACATTTTGTTTTGATATTCTTCATAAAATGTTTAAGTTTGACCAATATTCAACTAGAAAATACATCTACAACAAGAGTAAGGAAAATGTATATAAATTACACATTACTAAAATAACCGGTTTATTATACCAAAATAACCGGTTTATTCGATATTCGAAAAATGGGCATTTTAAAATAAACGACTTGGGCAAAGCAAAAATAACCGGTTAAAACCGGTCGAATAATACCCGTTCGATCTCCCTAGTAGATACAGAAGTCTAGCGTATTTAATGGACGGGATTGGTCGATTTTACTTCCTTTTACTTGTCTCAGTATAGAAATTCTAAATCTTGGCGAATTATTTTGAATTATATTATAAGATTCATTCAATTCCGATAAACTGTTGCCTCTAGAAAAATAGACTTATGTGAGAATTAAAAATACAAACACTTGAACGTGTAGTAAAATTTATATTAAACCACTCTTTTTTTTAGTGCTTTGCACATACATTTTTCTACACGTTCAATCACTTTTATTGTGGAAACACCACATTAATATGTTTTTCCATTTTTCCCGAAGAAATGAATTTACAAAAATAATTTACTAGGCTCTCGTGTTTGGAGAACTACGCAAAGTGGTTAAGATGATTATCTAGAAGATGAAATTAGTAGTCGAAGTTGTCTTATCTCCACTGCGAAAGAAGCTACAGCGTACAGGGACATCCAAAGCTAGACAAATTTCTTGTAGGTTTACGGAAAAATCAGCTCATAGCAGAGCATTTCTAAGATCTTATTTTTCAACGAAGCTGTCATTCCAGATTTTTTTTTAAATCATGCGACCCACTGACACTAAATAAGACTAGGTTTAGCCAGGATCTATTTAAGAACTACCAACTTCAAGCCGCAGAAAATCTTTAAATATTTGGTGCACTTTTACATTTTCGGCAAGGGCATACTTACAAAAGCCAGACGCTCTTAAACAATCATTAGCACAACCTTCGAAGAAAATGCCTGTGTATAACAGCTCTCCCAGATTTTGTTCTGCTCTACTAAAGTTTTTCCCGATATTAATTGATACACATTTTAGTAGGTTTATTTTTTTAATATTAATAAAAAAAATTAAAGCAATAATTGTAAAATTTATTCTCGTTTTTTTATAAAACAGTTTTTAGAAAAATAAAACCTACAGGGAACTTACCTCAACTCTTGGCAACACTGCTCTTACTTGTTGACTTTAATTGTTTGTTATATTTGTCACTTAAGTAAATATTTCGCATGTGTTTTTTGTTTTATATAAAAATTCCAAAAATATTTATAAATTGTTATTCCCTATAGACAATTTTATATAATTTTAATAAACAAATTTTCCTATATAATATTTAATTAAATTTGGATAAATATTTATTTAACAACGAAATAAAATTTACTTTTTTTAATTTAATTTTCTTAAATTCGTTTCTCTTGATAGAAACCCCAATTTGCTTACATATATTACACTGGTCAACACACCAAAAGTTTCCTGACTTCTGTCCATTGCTTTTAGTAAAATATTCTCTGGATTATGAATCTACACAAAAATCTCTTTCATTTGAATACAGTCAAATTTATTAGTATAGCAGGATATCTAACTTGTGTTGCAAGGATTTTCAGAATTATGTATATTTAGATTAATTAAAACTTTGAAAAATCCAATTGTTTTCCCCCATTTTTCAGTGTATCCAAAAAATAGATATTCCAGCGAATTTACTTTAGTAAAAAAAAATTCAAACCGATTAAAAGGGTCCTGAAATAAATAGTACCAAAGGCCCTAATTTCCGAAACTAGGCTGGGGCGGTGGGCCTTTGGTCTACGCAGAACTATAGTCATGCCAGGGCTTAGCATCACGTGACCTGTTGGGATTGGACTACTCCACTTCGGAACCCTTTTTCGGTGGTTTCTTCACAGTTCGTAGTGGTAATGGTGATGAGCTGTTTGATAACACGCGACCTCTGGAACCAGCCATAAGGGTCTTCAGTGATGTTTCTTAGATGGGCAGTAGAGTAGGTAGAGGTTTCTTCGTCGAGGAATTGGGCATAAGGGTAGCTTTTAGCCTGCCCGAAGGCAAACTGTCTGAGGTACTACCGTATATCGAGAGATATATGTGTATTTACGGGTAGCAAGGCAACCGTTGCAGCTTTAGCTGGTGTCTTCACGACACCTATGATAACAGTGGAATACCAGATGTCTCTAAATAAGATCGTGGAACATTCCAGGGTAATGCTGGTATGGGTACCAGGCACAGTGGATGCCCGGGCAATCAAACTGCAGACAGTCTGTCCAAACAGGGCAGTCTCTTGGACGACATGTTCGGCGACGGCATGATCGGCATTTCAATGGCTCGCTGCAAGACTTTCAACAGACGTGAGTCATAAAGAAGAGCTCAGGATAGATGGCAGGGGGGAGTATACCTGATCGATGGCCAGGACTTTATGGCCTGGCTATGACCCGGCGAGAACTCGCGTGCTACTTGGTATCGGTGGGGATCACATAAGGACGATGATGTCGGTCCTTACGGATCACTGGGGACTCATGCGGATAGAATGTGTCTTAAATATAATGACTACTGTAGATATTGTCATGATGATGGGGATGAGGAGGCGGTGTTTCACTTTCTCTGCCAATGCCCTGGTCGCGGGGATATAAGGTAAATGCATTTTGGGAGCCCGGTATTGCCATGTCTAGACGCTATGTCTAATGTGGGACTGAAATCGATCTCTCTGTTCTGCAGGGTGTCGGGGAGATTCAAGGCTGCAGTGTCTGCTGTGGAATAGTCTGGTCAATACTGGCTGACTCTTGTCAATGGCTAAGGGTATCACAAAGGCACCCCTATAAGGACCCAAGTGAGCCGACCTCGTGTCGGCTGCCCAATGAACCGTACCTACCCTAAATAGTACCAAAAATAACAAGCTTCAGGATGATTCCGGGGCTCCCGATAGGTAATTTATGTCTCAAATTTAATAGTGAGGCATTTATCAATTTACGTTCGCCGAAAAGACACTGCGCGGTTTTGTAAAGTATTTAGCACCCTTAGTATCTTGATTGCAAATATTAATTTTAAAATATTTTA
The DNA here is from genome assembly GCA_943735925.1 of Pollenia amentaria. NCBI lineage: Eukaryota > Metazoa > Arthropoda > Insecta > Diptera > Polleniidae > Pollenia > Pollenia amentaria. Next base: position 174,239,231 of record OX031007.1, on the reverse strand, counting down.
AAAATGCAGCTTTCCCAAAGTCTACAGATTTAGCATACCGTGCAAGAATATATTGACACAAAACTATCTGGATTGTTTGTTCAATGTCTTTTCGTCGTAACAATTTTGTTTTTGATGATAGATTTGGCATAAAAACAAAATTATTTTAAATGGAGTTAAAACGGAAAGTTCAAAGTACTTTTAAAATGAATGCACAATATCTCTAAAACAAGAGGTGGTAAACAAGCACTATATGTATTTTATTATATTCGAAATCAGCGAACATAAATACATAGGGATCGTTTTCTTTATTTTAGAAAACTTACATAAAAAAATTTCAAGGACTAAACCTAAAATACAAAATTTTAATATCCTTGCAATAGCAGTGAGATATATTCACTAATGTGACCCTACTTAGCTAAAAGAGATTTTCAGGTAGATTAATAATCCAGAAAGTATTTTAACGCTTGAAGGACCTTTCGCGAAAAAATTACGAAAAAAAAAGAAAATGGTGTAAATTGTGCAATTAGTAAATGTCACTATATCTTTAAAACTAAGGCTGGTAAGGAAAAACTATCATTATCAGCAGATGGAAATATATAAGTATCAACAATTTTTATTTAAGACACTTTTAAAAAGCTCCATTTTGTTGTGCAGTGTTATCAGTACAGCAGAATGAAAAATGTTTTAACTTTCGGCTTAGAATATTAATAGTAAAAGTAATAAATGAAAATTAAAAAAATTCTTACTATGAAAAATTTTGCACATTTTTAAGAATATGTATTTAATATTAAATAAAGGAATATTAAAAAAGGTACAAAAAGTATTTCACATTGTGTATAAAAATACTCGCAAAACCTTTTTTAAAGTAATATTTTAATCCTGTTTGTTCCTTTTAACTTTTTTTCTGTGCATTTTCTAAAAACAGAGAATACAGTTGTGATTTCTTCCTAAAAAAAAGATGAAACATATTAAGTTATGAATTATATATTTTTTAAGCCCGATAGAACTCACGAACGGGATGTTTGTCATACGAACTGTAATAAGCGGCTCACTTTTTGACATTTGGGGTCAGTATACTCTGGAAAATCATCTTTAATAGATTCACGATTGAACAACGCTGTTAAGTTATCCAAATTTACTTTGAAAATCAGTCATTGATTCTATTCGATGATTAATTAAAAAATTATGTTTAGTGATGAGGCTTATTTTTGGCCTAACTTAGCATTTACACATGCCACTGCCAGTTCGAAAAACTCAATGCACTCACGATTTTTTACTAAAACACTCACATTTTTCGCCATGGCAGCTCCAGTGGCAGCAAAAATTGCATGCGAGTGGAAATTTGGCACTTGCATGCCACTAAATGTCAAAACGATTAGCAATGTTACCCTGTTCAATATTTAATGCAAATCGACTGGATTGTTGTCGAACTGTAATTAAAGTTTTAACTGTTAAATGCATTTTTATGATTAATTTGTAGTAACGGGCGTTAAATTAAGTAAGTTTCCTAATTATAGAGCATTAATTTTGCTAAAATAATGCTAATATAAATAAATGTAAACTTTTTCCCCAAAACTAAAACTATGTGATGAAGTCGGCAACTCTTTTTTGTTTTCTGGTACTTTGTTTTTAATTTGAGATGTAAACAAATTATCTCAAGTTGACGCTTCGACGACATTTTAAAAATGAACTGGCAGTGGCGTGTATAAACAGAAACGCAAATGGCATGAGATTCGACTATTTCGAATACTTTTTCGTTTATAATATGTATAGAACAGTGGAATGCCACTACTTGCATGTGTAAAGGCAACGTAACGAGCTTACCGCAAACGGAAAGAGACCAATCCACAACAGACTCTAGGGACTGGCTCATATCTAGAAACCGATTTTTGCGGTTTATACGCTGGTGGCATCATCGAATCGAAGTTCTTTAAAAATGAAGCAGGTGCTCGAATAACGCTCAATGGAGATCGTTACAGACCAAGTTCCCAAAATAAGTTTAAAATATTAAAGTATTGATACTCAAAAAAAAAAAAAAAAAAAAAAAAAAAAAAAAAAAAAAAAAAAAAAAAAAAAAATACTTAAAACTTGATTTTTTTGTTATGTTGTGCAATTCTATCGGGCTAAGAAATTCACCATTTCTTATACAGTAATTTAAGGTTGTCTCATTAAAGTTGGATTTCTCGTTTAGCGTCTGAAGAAATCCAAAAGGAAATGTGTCCTTTTTTTTACTAGATGTCTCCCTTTCATCTGTATAGAGCATGATTCCACAGACTAAATGTGTATTTATATTACAATTAATTCAAAGAGGTTTATTTTATTATTTTAAAAACTTTAAAAATTTGAAGCAGATATTATTTAAATTAAGTAAAAATTTTCCTTTTAAAGTATGTTCTTCTAATAAAATATTTTCAAAATCGTTATTTTAAAAGCTAGTAGGAACTATACTAAGGACAATTCCATTTACTTGGATATTTTAGGGAAAACTCTTGTAAAGTAATTTTATTTTTTCAAATTTTTAAAAGAAAAAATATTATTTTAAGTTTCTTGGGAGAAAATTGTATTAAAGTCTAAACAAAATTTCTGCTTACACTTCACTGTTCTCCCACTTAACAATAAAGCCTTTATGTGCCCGTTATTTTGTACATAAAAAAGTACTAAATCACTTCAACATATACATATACATAAAAATAAAAAACAAGTAGGCTTTATAGAATTTTTTTAAGAAACATTTTCGTGTATAAGGATACTTCTTATGCTTCGGGACTTCAAGAACAATATTCAAAGAAAGCATTTTAAATGAAAGCATTTATTAAAGTATTTCATGGAGAAAGAAAAAAGGAAATTCATGACTTGACTATGCGTGACCTGGGAATATGCAATAAATTTTTATAACTATCTAAAACTCAACACACACACATACACATATTTAGAAGAATGCCTACACCAACTTAACATGTTAAGCTACTTTATACAATATATAAAAGCAGGCTAAGGTTTGAAGACAACTGTCCTCAGACAATGTTGTGCTGATGGCAAATTTAACAAAACTTGGTGAAAAGTAAAGTTTTTGCTATAAACATCATAACCTCTGCTGTATTATAAGGCTCTCACTTATTCTCTTAGTGTTTTAGGCCTTTTCTTCTATTTTGTATTGTTGCATTTTTATTGTCCTATTTAGCCTTGAATATTTTAAACTGTGAGTATTTGTTACTTTCATGCTGTTATCTCTATGTATAAATTGATCATTAGGTACTCGTATATTGCTCGATGTATGCATGGATGTGTGCTTGAAAAGAATCTCTACATATATGTCTTGCTTCAAACTAGTTAAACCATTTTAAGACTTTTATGTGTGAATTTCTCTTTCTATATGTGGCTTAATGTGTGTTTATTCATTTATTTATATTTATTCCTCTGGGACCTGTAGTTACTCACAATAACGGTATTATGAGCAATCTTTTATTTATATATGAGCTCTCATACTTTTCATGCTCATTTAAAAAAAAAAACTTTTTGTTATACTTATTTAATGTGTGTTTAAATGACTTATTGTTATTGTTCCTTTAAAGGAAAAGGAAAAACAGTTTTGAATGTAGATCCGACCTAATGATTCCGTACTCTTTCTCGAGGTATAATGGTAACAGAAAAAGAATTAAATTCAGTTGGCGCAAATTTTATATTTATACCCACACCACAATATTTGAGAGGTTGTTATGTATTTGTGCTGTTGTTAGTAACATCTTAAATTATTGGTCGTAGACCCGCTCTGAAGTGTACTAATCTTCTTAGGATCACTTTCTGGGTCGATCTTACGTTGTCTGTCCGACTGGCTGGAAGGTTGGGTGGCAGACTGACTGGCTGGCTGTTCATGTTAACATTTCACACTAAGTTTGGCGATAGTTAGATTAAATTTGGTACAAAGGTTTCAATTCTTGGTGTCTTATTATGTTAGTATTTAGACTAAATTTAATCCAAACTTATTTTATTTTAATCAAAATCATCTTACCAATTTTATTGGAATCAGTCCATATTCGACCATAGCTCCCATACAAAAACTGATCCCGAAAATAGCTTTTAATGCCATAACTTCCTTATCAATGTAAGTATTTACACAAAAATTCATGACAATGACTTTACTAATAGCTACTACGTTATGACAAAATGTTGTGCTGGTTGGTCCAAAATTCACCGTAGGTTCCATATAAATCCCCTTCCTAATATTAAAAGGCAAACAAATTCCACTAAGATGAATATATCTAAATAATATTCGGTATAAAGAACTTTTATTTGAGTCTTAAGCTCAATTACATAATTTTTTTTCAAAAAATTTTTCTTATATACTGTGGTTTAGTTTGGGTTCGGGAGTGTTTATTTCATATCGTATTTTATAAATAATTTATTGAATCAAAAACTGTGTTTTTCGCTATGTTGCTATGCTTAGGTTTACAGTCGCTTAGAGAATGATTGGATAATCGTATAACTGTGTTCGAACTTCGCTTTTTAGAAGGATAAATCGATTTAAGCAGATTTGGATATAGTTTTATTAGGAACAATTGTCAGTTGAAATTTGATACCCTCCACGACTAGAGATTTCTAAGTTTTTCATTCCCTTGCAAAACTTTTTCATATTCATCTAACACGCAATAAAGTATATATGTATATATTTTGGGTCCTTGAGTAATTGTAAGAAGATTTAGATGTTCATCCGTCTGCCCGTTTACGTATAATTGTTTCTAGTTATCCTTAGAATTTTCGGATTCAAATTCACCATAATTGGTTCAGTAGGAAAAGGGTTTTAAATCCAAATGTGGAATAACCACCCTAAAAATTTGATTATTTTGTTGAAAAAACTAACATAAATGGTACACAGATTGATTAAAGTGTTTAAACCAGGAACCATAACGGCCATAAATGATATCGAAAACCTTATTTTGTGACAGTTATTTTTTGAATTAAAAAATAAAATTCCGTCTAAGACAGTTATTTTTCAAAGTAAAAATAAAAGCTCGAAACAGACTCTTAAAAAAAGAGTTTTATTTCACAGTCATAAAATAAAACTCATTTGACAAGTTTTATTTTTTCCGTCATAAAATAAAACTCATTTGACAAGTTTTATTTTTTCCGTCATAAAATAAAACTCATTTGAGGTGTTTACTTCGCCGTCATAAGATAAAACTAATTTGAGGAGTTTTATTTTTTCCGTCAGAAAATAAAATTCATTTCAGCTTTATTTTTCCCGTCAGATACAAATTTGCATTACTTTCCATTTAGTTGATTGAAAAAAAGATATCTGGTTTTATTTATCAAATAATTGTGAAAATTAGTAAAATTAGTTTTTATATATATATATATGTTCCCGAAGATCCTATAAGGAGCATAGGGCCCCAAAATTAGTTTTTGATACATAAAAAATATTTTCAAAGAAATAAATTTTTAATTATCAGCCACCAGCAGAATGGTCCGATATATTTTTCGTAAATGATGTAAATGATGTAAAGTAAATGATGACTTTGAAAATTTGATGTATTTCAGTCAAAAATTTTCGCAAATTGAATTGGGGAATTTTTTTTTTTTTTTTTTGTGAATTATGTTATTTTTTAATCAACATAAACTCTTCAAAATAGTTTAATTTTATGACGGCAAAATGAGTTTTATTTGAAACGAAAAAAAACTCCCTAAATGAGTTTTTTAAGACGGAAAAATAGAACTCCTCAAATAAGTCTTATTTTAGACGGTAGAAATAAAACTCTCTTTTTGATAGTTTAATTCGACCTTGTGTTTTTACGTTTAAAAATAAATCTTAACTTTGGAGTTGAGATCGTTTTTTGAGACCACCATAGATTCTGAAAGAGCTCGTCAATACGAATCTATCTGCATATTACAGTAATAGGTCTCCCTTGACTCTAACATGAAGGGATTTTAAGTTAAAATTTTCTCGATAACTGTTATTTACGGTCCCTGGTTTAAAATAATTCGTTCTGTATGACTAGAAAGCAGACAACGTAAAGAAATATATAAAGACCACTCTCGGAAAACAGTACGGCTAAAACCTTAGCGAATAACGCTATTATGATAATATTTAATGTGTCCAAGTTCTATGAGACTATAAATCAGACTGTCAAATTTCGTGAAGACCCGTCCAAAATGTACTTATATAAAGCTCCAAAAACACGTTAGTAAGTCTAAAACCGTAGCGCATAATGCTATTTTAGCAAAATTTGAGCTTGTATAGTTTTGTAGGACAAAAATTACTCCATCAAGTTAAGGAAGATCCGGCCATAATAACGCCCACTCTGGGAAATCATTTTAGTACGCCTAAAAACTTAACAAATATAGATATTGTGGTAAAATTTGGTCGAACTAATTAATTTAAACGGCCAGAAATAACAATTGCACTATTAAATTTTGTGATAATCGGTCCATAATTTACCATAAAATAAAAATCCCATATAAATAATTCTTAAACATATAAAATGCTAAAGCAAATTTCACTACTATATTTAAATTTGGTCTTATTTAAGTTTTTTAATATCCGAAATTATTATACCGAATTTTGTGATGATTGATTCATAATTTACCATGTGTCCAATGGTAGTTCCTCTCTTTTTAATACGACTAAAATTGTTACGAATCATAATATTTTACTCAATTTAGGTTAAATTTTATATGGCTAAAAATAAAAACATAAAACTTTCAGAGGGTCGGCCAATAATTTAACATTGGTCTAAACCTTAACCAATTATAATACTGACGTCAATTTCTAAAAAGATTGGTTAATTATTCCGTTAATTATATTGGTTATTGTTATAATTTTCCGAAGAGTTATGGAAATTATGTTAAAAAGAGAACGTATGTATGTTTTAAGCAGAAAACGGCCACCAAACGATATAATTTTTTAAAGCAAATAAAAAAATAATTAAAATTCCATAGATGAATAGGGTATGAGCAATTAAAAATATATAGCTCATTCTGACCCACTCTGTATGTACGTAAATTAAAGGCGCTATTTTTCTTCAAAGACAAATCTTATGAAATTTTGGATAATGTTGATGCTTTGTTGGTATAAAATTGAACTTGGATTTTGGCAACACTGAAGATATACGAACAAATCTCAGCTTGAATTGGTATAATTTTATATTTTGCCCGAACAAACGTAAACTGAGCTGTCAGTAGATTAAAATATTTGCACAAAGTAGAATGGAGATGCCTAATCATAAAATATTTACAAAATTATTTTGTGTTTGAGCCTTTCAATGTGCATCAACAAAAGCAATTTTATTTTCTTATTCTGAGTGAACAGTTTTAAATATGTGCATAATTACAAAGAAAACAAAACACAATATAAGCAGTGGTAAAAGCAATAGATTTTGTTAACATATTGCAGCTTTATTTATCTGGCTAATTTTTCGAATTTAATGAATCGTGCTGCAGAAAGTTTTGTCCGAATGAAATTGGCAAATCCCCCTTAAGAGTTACTCCCTGCAAATTTTGTTTCAATAATTTCCGGTAGTTCAGTTACAAGACCTGTCAAATCTCTAAAAGTCGGCTTAGAAAAATACTTTGAATCGACCTAAAGTTGGGTTTATGGCCATTACAAACATCACGACAGCCGATATAACTGTAGTGTATAAACATTTTTCATTGACTCATGTGCTATTTTCAACTTAACCCATTTTTCTCCGACCGGTGCTTATAATCACCAGCACTCATAGTTTTTTTTTTAGTTGCAATGTTTTTTTTCCTGTCAGTTACTTAAAATCTTATTTCGTTATTATATTGTCAGTTTTCTTGGTGCGGCGAAAAACGGGTTAAGTATTTCAGTTTATTGTTTGTGTATACGTCTGTGTGCTTAAGAATTTGTGTATTTAAGTTTGATTTCAATTTAAATGAAAAGAATGAAATAAATAAATGGCTGCTTGTTTAAATACATAAACCGTTAATATGTATGTTTGCATGTGTAGGTGTATGAATATTTGATTGTTGACATTTATTGCTGTTTGCTTAAATGTTTTATAAACACACACTTACACAGACGTATAAACGAAATGTTAACTCTTTAAACAATAAAAAAATATTTAATTTATGAAATTTTCTTCGAAATTTATTTATGTTATTTAAATGAAAATTTTACAAACACATTTTTTTTATTTTTTTTTATTTTGCTTAAACAGCAAGACCGTGTGAATGTTAGAGTTGCAGCAATGATTATTATTCATTATTATTAATTCTTGAATAAAATGAAAATGTTTGTAAACAATTGCCATTGAAATTGAAAATGAGGCAAGTAATTAATATTTAAGTATAATTTTTAGCAAAGGTTTATAAAAGTTTAAAATTAATAAAATGAAGGACGGTTGTTAAGAATGTTTGCAATATAAAAATGGTTACGTATGAGCAATATTTATTAAATGGTAATAATTATACGTAAATGTTATACATACTACCAGTGTGGCCAGGTCTACAAAATTTTTACATCTAAATCTGGCACTAGACATGGCCAAAAAATGCTTAAATAATGTTAAAATTTTTAAAAGATTTTTATTGAAAATGTATTATCAGTATTAGTAAATTTTATTCGAAACGAAATACATTTTAGTGACTAATTTTGTAACGAAATGGAAATAAATGGTAATATTTAAGCATGTGGCTATATTTTGGTAAAGCATCTGATACCTACATACAAATATGTAGCACAGGTAGTTGAGATTAAATTTTAAACCTCTGATATATGCAAAATTTAAACGATTTATTTCCATGATATGCAACATTTTTGATAATTTAATTTTTGATAGTTTAAGAAAAGTTGAGGCTTTAAAATAATTATATTTTCAAGAGCAAACAATTTTTTCAAACAGGTAAGACGTTTCTTAACAAAAGAATTATACATTTTCATTAGAAATTTATTTGGTACAACTATTTTTAGTCAAAATTTATTATTTATTACTTAATTTATAACACTGTTTTGGTAAAATCAATAAAACTATTCGTCCAAATATTTAAAATAAATAATTGTTAAAAAAGCTAAAAACATTTTTCAAAAATGCTAAATATAATGCCAACTGCTAAATAAAAATTTTGCAGCTAAATAAAAAGTGTTAATGCAAAATTTAGCTGCAATAATGCCAAAATGGCCACACTGCATACTACTCAATAAAATATGCTCTTATTTTGCGAAGAACTAATGGTACATTTTAAATGGCAATCGCACATTTATGTACTTCGCGTTACAACATAAAGAGATGCAAGGGGGGAAATGAACGAATTCTTAAAAAATTTTATATAATTAAATATTATTTAAAGGGCAACGGCACTCTCCTACTACCAAGCAGGCTTCTATGGCAAAATAATAAAGAATCATTGCAAGAACAAAAAATGTAGCCTATCCTTACACACACCAGTGTTTATATGAGTTGAATAAAGTATTTTATATTTGAAGAATGTATTGCTTTAATGTCGAAAGCGAGATGATAAGCGAAACCTTTACATTTCTGGCCTACATTTTCGTAAAATATTAGTTTGAGCTTTTGCCCATGAAGAATCTGAATATGCTTCAGGCTTTGGCCTCCAAAGGTCAATTATCTGCTTGCTAACTTTTCGCTTAAATAAAAGGGTTAATCGCCTTTCCGAGTAAAATTTTCTTTGAAATTTTGTTATAGAGTGGGTGCGATTGTATGGTGAATTGAATGGGTGCGAACTTTCCCCACAACATTCTTTTATTTTGCACTGGGGAAAAAAATTAACAGCGAATACTAAAAAATTTGTTATTGAATTTGTATGGGGAAAAGGTATTCATTTAATCGGGTCTTTAGTTAATCGTTCGATTAATTAACAAGGGTTTTGGTTTAATCGGTTAATAATCGGTTAATTTTGTTATTGATCGGTTAACCGAGTAATAACGTTTTTTTTATAAATTAAGTAATTTCAATAAATAAAAATTGATAAATGATTTATTATTTCGAGTTTATTAGTAAAATTCCTTTTTTTCTGATAACAAACATAACAATTCTTGAACTAAAACAAGCAAACAAAAAAAAAAAAAAAAAAATATTTCGTAAATATGCAATACATATTTTTTAATTAAAACATATTAGGTATTAATTCAAAAATAAGCTGTAAGATAATTTTATTAGTTATGTCAATAGTTTAAGGTTATCTCAAAAAACCTTTAAGAAAAATAATTTGGTTTAAATGTTTAGGACTTAAGCGATTGTATTCTTTAGTATTGATAAAACTTGACTTGGAAAAAATTCTTTCACTTACCGTTGATGCTCAACTCAAAATTTATCAACCTCGTTTTTTCTTAACCAAATCAAATGCACACATTTCTGAATTTTGAGTTGTACATGCTACTATATCATGACAAAATATTTCGCTAGTAGGTTTTAAATTAACCATAGGTCCCATATTTAAATCACTTAAAGGCAAACCAAAACATATATATAAAGATATCTAAATAATATTCGGCATAAAGAACTTTTACATGATTGCCCATGCACTGATTGGGTGCACTCCCGGAAATTTGAATTTAAGGTTTTTGGTGTAGGGTATCATATCGTCGTGCTTTATCGACTATACTTTTTAACTTAATTGTGTTTTGTTTACTCACTGCAAAGTACAAAACAGAACGATTGCAAACGTTTTTTCTTTTGTTTAATTTTGTAATTTGATTTAAGTAGAATTTTTTTTTCTTTTTATCCTCTTACAACTACAATTCGTGTTGGAAAAAACCGGCCAATTGTAGGGGAATGTAAGACAGATGACTGTTTATTGTTGTGGTTTTGTTGAAGCTTTGATTTTGTTACAAGTAGGAAATGAGTATTTAAAATTCTTATTCACTTTATGGTCTTATTTGTATAATATTTTTAGCTTTTCTAAGGGCTCTGGAAAAAATTTCCTGACGAATTGGCCTAGGCAACCAGCGAAATGCGCATAGAAAAATTGGGAGTTTAGCACGTCATTAATAAATGAATTAATTAATTAGAAATTTTTTTATTTTTAACCAGAGTTGTGAAAAACACGTAGTTCAAATAATTAAATTCAAAATATAAGGCTCAAAATCACTAATATTGTAAATTTCAAGATTGATTTTATCCCAGCATAAATTTTAAGCTATAATGATGGCTCTTAGTTTATAATTTTACTAAATGTGTACATTAATAAGCTTTGACAGGGCAGCGAACACAATTCTACACTTTTTTCATAATATTGCTTTTTAGTGAACATCTTTCAGAAAACCATCAACTCGGGAACGTTTTTCTTAATTTGATAAAATTAACATAACTTAAGCATCGTTTAATAACATGGGCTTATTATGAATCTATTTTATATAAACATATGAAAAAACAATACATACAAAATCTTCTACAAGCAAAATTCGCAAAAAAATTAAAGAAGTTGCTTTTATCGCGCATAAGATTTAAGAAATTTCAAAATATTTAAAACTTTTTTTAATCCTAATTTAGATATTTTTAATTATGCTTAAGTTCATTGAATTTAATTTTCATTAATTTATTTTTATGAAGATAGGAATTTTACAACATGAAATTAATAAAAACTTTTCTTGATAATTTTTCATTCTTGACTGCGCTGAGGTTTGAACATTCGAAAAATAAAAAATGTTGAATATAATAAAGTTGCTTATGAAAAATAAATAATTCCCAATATCTATTTGTTAAAATAGTTGAGTTAAATACATTCAATTTATAAAGTATCACTATCCAGTGTGACATAAAGAATGCTGACGAAGACCGTAGCGGGCCAGAAAATGCATTACATTCTGCTGGTGTCCAATAATTGTAAATTTTTCTGTACATACAATATACTTGATTGCTATCCAACGGAAAGCTAAAGTAAAATGTAACAAGAAGATACAAGATAATAGTCTGGTAGTGTATAAAGTCATTGCTAAAAATTTAAGGAATAGAACTATTACAAAAAGCTTTATAAAATACATAACTGAAATTTAACTCGAAAAATAAAAAATGTTGAATATAATAAAGTTGCTTATGAAAAAGAAATAATTCCGAATATCTATTTTCTTTTTTTCAATAAAATCAAGATTTGATACATAAAATTGCTAGCAAAACCAATTCTGCACCTTGGTGATTTTGAGCCATAAATACTTTTTTATTTTATAATAAAGATATAAAGTAATTTTGAGCAAAAGTTTTTGAAATACAAAATTAAATATACGTATTTATTAACTTATATTTTTAAAATACTTTTAAGAAATAAACTTGTACAAATTTACATATTGTTACGTTTTTACTTAATTAAACGCGTTAAGGTTTATTTCCTTTCTAATAAACCTTTGAGTTCTTTTAATTGCAAATTAAAATTGATGCACACACGTATTCAACTTAACAAACTTTATTGAAATTAATTATAATGTTCACAAAATTTAACCACTATTGTAAGTAACGATCTAAACCGTTTAATGTCTCCAATCAAACTAAACTAAACTTTTATGAGTTAGCCTGTATTTATAGTTCAAAACTATTCCTAGTTGGTTCAAGAACCGTCTACACCATTTTTCATTGAAATTGAGAAAATTCCAAATGAAAATGAGAATTTCAATTTGAAATTGAAAAAATTCCAATTGAAATTGATAATATCAATTTGAAATTGAGAAAATTCCAATTGAAATTGAGAATATCAATTTGAAATTGAGAAAATTCCAATTGAAATTGAGAATATCAATTTGAAATTGAGAAAATTCCAATTGAAATTGAGAATATCAACTTGAAATTGAGAAAATTCCAATTGAAATTGAGAATATCAATTTGAAATTGAGAAAATTTCAATTGAAATTGAGAATATCAATTTGAAATTGAGAAAATTTCAATCGAAATTGAGAATATCAACTTGAAATTGAGAAATTTTAATTTGAAATTGAGAAAAACCCAAATGAAATTGAGAAATTTTAATTTTAAATTGATAAAACTGAATTATATGATTTTTATTATATTCATGCAACAAACATCAGGATGAAGAAATGAAAATAAATACAAATCGCAGTATTATTGACCACATCTTCCAGATCCAAAGCTGATTGATAAAACGTTGTAGTATGTTGTATGGCTCTACTGCAATCTCCAGTAGACAGTAAGACATGTATACTTAGAAGCCTTAATCACCTCTTCTAAAAAGGCAAGCCTTTGCTCTCCTACATTGGGGGGAATTACGTTCGGTACATTCATATTTGTTTTCTCCATTCTTTTTTATTTTTGACCAAATATATTCAATGGGGTTAAGCATCGGTCAATAGGGGCTCAAACGCAGGAGTGTAGCTGGAGAGTATTGTGAAAACAAAGATGAATGTACCAAACGTTATTCCCCCAATTTAGTAGAAGAGCAGAGACTTGACTTTTTAGAAGATGTGATGCTTCTAAGACATGTACAACTACTGGATATTGCAGTAGAGCCATACTACAACGTTTTACCAATCTGCTCTGGATCTGAAAGATGTGCCTGTTGGTCAATAATACTGCGATTTGTATTAATTTTAATTTTTTCCATCATTATGTTTGTTATGTACGTTCGTTGTATGAATATTGAAAAAAATATATAATTTAATTTTATAAATTAAAATTTCTCAATTTCATTTGGAATTTTCTTAATTTCAAATAAAGTTTTCCCAATTTCATTTGGAATTTTCTCAATTTCAAATTGATATTCTCAATTTTAATTGGAATTTTCTCAATTTCAAATTGATATTCTCAATTTCAATTGGAATTTTCTCAATTTCAAATTGATATTCTCAATTTCAATTGGAATTTTCCCAATTTCAAATTGATATTCTCAATTTCAATTGGAATTTTCTCAATTTCAAATTGAAATTCTCATTTTCATTTGGAATTTTCTCAATTTTATCTGGAATTTTCTCATTTTCAATGAAAAATGGTGTAGTATTTTCTAGAAAGTTGTGTTCGAATTATTTTAAAATAACTTATACATCTAAATCTAAAGTCTACAATTACAATTGCTAGAAAATTTAGTACACTGGCGTTCATAAAAATAGTAACTAATATGACATAAAACTATAATTTACAAGATAACTTATAACTAAAACCATAAATAATTCTTAGACAAATCAATTTTTTTTTTTTTTTTTTTTATTATTCCTACACTAAATCCCGCGAAGCTTTTCGCTTGTCTGCAGGAGACCAGAGTCTCTGGCGGGAATCGAACTGATAGACTGGCTCACTACCAACTAGCCTACCGGGGCACCCAATATAAATAAAAAAACAAGACTGCCAAATCGGTACAATTTTGTCTTTTAAATAAAAATCATAAAGAAAAATTTTGTATTTTAGAAATAAAAAATGTTTATTTTAAAATGTTTTTAGTAAAATATATGGTACAATTTGAAGAAAATATTTTAAAATATAAATCAAAATACATATTTTGAATTTTTTATTTGCATTTAAAATAAAAATATTTCTTATAATTCACATATCTGGTTTTAACAAAATTTCTTTACTTCTACAAAATATTTCTTAAATAAAATTAAAACATATTTTTTGGTTTTTAAACACATTATAAAAGAAAATGTCTCCTAGTTTGCTGTTCGGTACACCTTCAGCAATACAAGTGGTGAATTAAATATATTAAGATTGTCATTCCAAGTATTACGTTTAAAGATATTTATTAAGGATCCTATTAGTTCAATGTTGATTTATCAATGCTTGTCTGTGACTTTTGAAATATTTATAAAGAGTAATCCATTCTATAAATGTATTTCTTTTAATTTCTATACTTTCGGATTTTGGGTTTAAAATTTACAAAAAAAAAAAAAAGAACCTGTGATATATAATTTTTTTAACAACTGCCAAAACAAATATTTGTATTTATAAAAGATTCTGTAGGCGTATGTATTTTAAAAATTGGAAATAAATAAATAAACATTTTACAATCTTTTTCTTAACAGCGCTATAAGCAACATATGCCTTTTTGTTAAATTAAAAACATAAGAAGAAAACAAGTGAAAGGACTTAACCATTTTCAGATTTCTGTTAAAGAAAACGAGAAAGATTAAAAACTTTTTCAAAGGGAAAAAGTTGTTACTTATGAATACAGCAACAAACCGTACATATAAAAACATAAGGCTGGTTGAAAAAAAGAACAAACATTTTATTTTTAATTTATTATTTTTATATGAAAGCTTTTTCTTGAAATTTGTAGGATTTTTTTATCTCCTAAACAAAGTCTCAATTTACATAGATTTACATGAAAATATAAGTAATGAGCAGTTTGCAAATAAGCAAACATATTTAAAAGTACTTTCATCGTTTTTATTTTACTTAATACTTATTATTTGCTTAGATTGGATTATTTGTTTTTGCCATTTTCTTGTTTGTAATATTATTTCTTATTTGTATTTGCTGATGGTAACATTTTCGCTTTTGCATCATTTGCATACATGTAGAGATGAACGAAGGTTAGAAGACATGATCCAAACAAGCTTTGTTCAAAGATATGGTACCACAGTACAAAACAACATAAAAAGTATGGTCGGTCCCTCCCTACCACATGCTACCCTACACCACAGTACTTAGAGACAAATATTCGAGAGTGTAACCTGCTTGTGACTTTTGAGCAATCATTGACACCTCAGAACAAAATTATGTTATGAGGTTAATATTCATGTAAAAGCTCTTTGAGCCGAATGCTATTAAGATACATTCAACAATATGAGATTATTTTATCATTAGGTGATATTAGAGAGGGGACTTATATGGTACTTATGGTCGATTCCGCACCTACCAACACGACATAGAGGCTATCGTCAAAGTTACCCAAACTGTATATCAATACCAATATTTAGAAGCACATTTTGGCATTAAAAGCTATTTTCTGAAGTAGTTTTTGAATGGGAGCTATGGTCAGATATAGACATACTTCAATCAAATTTGTTAAGATGATTTTGATTGTAATCAAAAAGGTTTGGACCAAATTTAATCTAATTACCTACACAATGAAAATTCCGGAAAGAAGATTATATGGGGGCTATGTGAAATTATGAGTTGTTTACTTTCGTTAGCAATTCGCTTCGATCATTGTGAAATTAGAGAATTTCATCAAATTTCCTCCAAAATTGCGACTCGTAGCTTGCGTACAAGGTTTACATAAATAGCTGGTCTGCCTGCCAGACGGACAGTGTTAGATCGATGCAAAAAGTGATTCTAGGCCGATCGGTGTAACAAAAGGTGAGTCTGAGAGCAAATATTAAGATACTACATACATCAGCCCAAATGCATAATGCCCTCTCTACTATTGTGGTGTGGATGTAAAGAACAAAAGCTTATAAAAGTACCAGGAATAATTAAAGTTCTCTACTAATTTGTATTACGTAAATTCAAAAGCACCATAAATAAGATATGATATTACTCAATAAAACCAAATTTTAATGTTTCAACTGGTCGCGTAAGCGCTTTGTATTTACCATGTTTTCTAACAACTTTGATGGAAGCAAATTGAAATTATTGATCCACTTAAGACATTATCATTACTAATAACTGCGTTACACTATCATACAAGTCTTACGTATATTTGAAAAAATACAAACCTGTCATGATAAGTTGTCATTGTTTTTTTTTTAAATTTTCAAACAATAATTAGATCAGGGAAGCATTTTCGAAAAACTACTTAAAACATAGTGGGATAGTGTATAACGGCCTTAAACGAAACTTTCATAAAGAGAAAAAGTATTCATAACTTCGTTTTATGCCGGGATGTTCCCAAAAGAGAAGCGAACTGACACCAAAGTAGTCCCGTGATAGATTTTTGGTGGTAGGAAAAGGTTCACTTAATATGAACGTGATCTATCACTTTTACATGGGGTTGTCATTGGAGGGGGTCAATTGACACCTAAAAGCCACCATATGACAAGTCACATATCTATTCTCAATAAACGTGTTTTCTGTTAGTTACTGCAATGGAATATTATTTCAAAACAATGTAGTATTATTTCAATATCACAAGTCCTAGAGCTAAATTTAATAACTAAATTTTTGAAAGTCCCAAAAAAATGTGTCACACCACCGGTTAATACTGTACTGTAATTCATTACTTTTTCTTTCTTTTTGTTCTTCATATACCAGTTAAATGATTGGTTCTCCTTTCACTGGTCATGAGTTCTTGCTTTTTTTACTTATATAGAACATTTGCACAATTCCCAGGACCAGTCCACTGGAACAATTGACACAAATTTCCCGCAGGCTGAATTTACGGTGCTTAGCAGAATAATAATTTTAATTATTTTCTTCAACATTTTTTTTTTTCGAATTTATTCTTATAGTTAAATTTCAGTTATGTATTTTATAAAGCTTTTTTGTAATAGTTCTATTTGTTAAATTTTTTAGGAATGATTTTTATAAACTACTAGACTATTATCTTGTATCTTCTTGTTACATTTTACCTTAGCTTTCCGTTGGATAGCAATGAAGTATAATGTATGTACAGAAAAATTTACAATTATAAGGCACCAGCAGAATTTAATGCATTTTCTGGCCCGCTACGGCCTTCGTCAGCATTCTTTGTGTCACACTGGATAGTGATACTTTATAAATTGAATGTATTTAACTCAATATACAATATACTTCATTGCTATCCAACGGAAAGCTAAGGTAAAATGTAACAAGAAGATACAAGAAATAGTCTGGTAGTGTATAAAAGTCAAGAAAAAAAAAAAAAAATTTTAATATAAAAAGTTGCTTATGAAAAGAAATAATTCCCAATATCTATTTAATTATTTTCTTTAAAAAATGATATTGTTTCTCCAAACTGTTATCTCTACTTGTATCTTTTCGCAATATCTATAGTATTTTGTTCAGTATACGCGATGGCATTCGAAAAGGATAATGGCAAGTCACCATCTTATGTTTTCAAGAATGAAGTCTCTTAAAAGTCTTAAAATTTAAGCTTTACGAAAAAAAATAACCTTAAGTACTGTATTGATTTAATAATTATTTCCAAAAAACTAGAAACAAAAAGTACTAAACAAATGAAACGACTAAAAGAATAAGAAGTAAACACTCTCAATTTATCAGAAATACAAAACGTCTAAAGTGTTTATAATACAGTACGATAGTACAAAGGGCACAAATTATATTTAAATTACTAGAAATACTTGGGGGAGGTTCATGGATGGCTGGTTACCAGGTTATATAGTTATTTAGTTATGTTCACAACAACAAAATAAATTTATTTAATTTGTTTTTTATATATATTTTGCTGCTGTTACTATAAATGCGTAACCATATAACCTGATAATCCGCGTCTCTTGAACAACCCAACTAAAAACATTCATAGTACTGATAATACGAAACGTATTCAAAAAACAAAAATACATACAGAGAAAAAATTATCAGTAGTTCTAATCAATTAAAAAATTGCTTAAAAGTATTTCAATTTAATAAATGTGCTAATTGAATCAATTATTTTTTAGTTGAAAGAAAATTAAGAATATAATTTTCATTTCTTTAACATTTTAGTTGTTTTGAAATAAATTTTTAATTAATGTATTAATTATATAACAAAAATTCTTAATTGACTTTTTTCGTTTAAAATAAAATAACGTCAACTTGTAGAATTGTTGTGGGGAATTGTCAATACCTGAGCTATATTTAAGGAAATCAATTAACATATTGTTTGAAACGGCAAAGTTTTTTGATCATATTTTAACTAAAATTAAAAAATCATTTTTTGAAAAATTTAAATTTTTACAATTTTTAGTAATCAATATGATCACTATGGTAATTAGTGCAAAATCAACAAATTGCTTGATTGATTCTATGAATTTGGTGATAAGGGGCAATATTAATTTTTTCTATATAAAACTTCAAAAATATTGTAAAAAATTTGAAATATTTTAAAATTCCTGTCTTCATAAAAATAATTTAATGAAAATTAAATTCAATGAACTTAAGCCTAATTAAAAATATCTAAATTTGGATTAAAAACCATTAACAGTTCAATAAAATAATCACAATACTAATTATTGTTCCTGAAGAATAATTTTATTTATTTATTCATTTATAGTTACAAATAATATTTAAAATTATATTCGGGTTTAATTAACAGGGCAATAGTAACTCACGCCTTTACCCCGTTATAGTGAAACCGACCAGAGTCTCTAGCGGGATTCTAGCCCGCAGCGCTACGAGCTAGCGTACAGAGGCACCATCTTAAAGTACTTAAATCAACAAAAACACTGGAATACAAAAAAGTATTAAAGACGCTAAAAGTTCGAATTGCTTTATAGCCCGTTTACATCACAAAGAAATCAAGTAGGTTGAATTTGAAATATTCATCAAAATCTGGTGCGTTTACTTTGTATTTTTTTGACGTTAGCGAGATTCTGTTTTCATATCAAAAACAGCTGCCTGAAATATTTTTGTGTAACACATACGAGCATTTAAAGAAAAAGGGATTTAACAATTTGCAAATCATTTTATTTATAATCAACTTCATTTATTTTATCAATATTAGTTATCTGTTGCATTTTTATTACTATTTTCTAAAAATGTTTAATTTTTTAACAGTTTAGCAAGCCACCATTTTTTGTTTTAATATTTAATTAATTTTTTCTTGTTTGGTGCGGCATGGTTACATCAACTATACTATGTTTATTGTAATAAGATATTGTTGTCGTAAACAAAAAATTTTAATTTATATTGAATATCAGCAATATTTTAGTTACTGTAAACATCTCAAAGTTTATCGCAATTGGAAATTTGAGTATGGTTCACTGAAAAATAATTATTTTCCTAACAACTAATTGTTTATAACTTAGAAAATAAATTATATCAGTTACAATCATTTAATGATTTTTAATGACCATTACACCATATTGCGATTTTGAATCATAATATAATATGAGACTTGAGTGGTTAAAATTCTAATTCGCTTTACAGTTTTATTTGCATAATATCTTTAGCTTTTCAAATTTCTTTGGAAAAAGGTTTAATAAAATGACTTCTTTTAACCATAACATAGCCATAATACGATGAGTATATTAAATTTATAATAAGTATAATATGGTGTAATAAAAACCAATTATGATTAAGGGTAAAATATTATGATGCAATATTCCGAATATATTTGGTTATAATATGATATCTTATGATTCTAATAATAATCATAATGTGTTTTGACTACATCTTATCATAATATGTTGCTCTTAGAATATATTTACCACAACTATGTTTTTTCTCTGCGTGTATGGATAGAACCATAGTTGCTTCACTAGGGTTTATGCATAGAGGAACTGGATATACAAGTTTCCTTTCGTCTGCCAAATGGATGCAGTGTCCTGCAGCCGGAAATCTCAGCTATGCGTCTTATTGCCGGAGGTATTTTCACATGTCGAGAGATATAGGTATATTTACTGATAGCAAGGCTGACATTGCTAATGACTGCTTAACATAGAAATCTAGATCGATCAACTCAGAACACTTTAAAAATTGATGTAACGATGTCTATCCGTCCGTCTGGCTGCTTGTCTGTACATATAAACCTTGTGAGCATACTACAATTTCCAATTTTGTAGATAATTTTATATAATCTGTTATATATGTTTTGATTGTGAAAACCATAAGACAACATTTTGAAACTAAAAAATATTTATCAGAACAAAAAATATAACATTCTATCTATACGTATTTGGTTCTTTAACCCTCCGATGAGTGACAGTTCTGAACTTCACGGCCGTGTGAAAAGGTCCCTACGGACCTTTTTTGTAAATCATGTTTTTTTCATATAAAAAAATTTTTTTTGATTTTTTTTTTGTTTTTATTGTTTATAACTAAATTCTACATACAAAAATAATTTTTTCAATTTTTTTAATTACAATATTCTAATTTTATACTTCTAGCAATAAACCAGTTCTTAGAATTTTTTGCTCTTAGTATTTTGTTCTTAGTATTTTTTGTTCTTAGTATTTTTGTTCTTAGAATTTTTTCTTAGAATTTTTTGTTTTTATCATCTCCCTAATGTCTTTGAGTTTAGGTCTTTGTGTTCAGAACCAGTAAATTATGTGTTGAAACAATAAAAAATTATAATGATGCCCAAAAACATGCATTTATTAGTGAAATTCAGTACAAGGTCCATACGGACCTATTCACACGTCCGCGTACTATTCTCACTAAAACCTCAATAACTCCTAAAGTAATGATCAGATTTTTTTCCAAAAGATGCGCAACAAAATACTCTAACAGGGGGGGGGGGGGGGTTTGTAGTGGCCGAAGTAGGAGTAATTTCAATTTGAAAAGGCACAAAGGTCCCTTGGGACCTTCTCACTCATCGGAGGGTTAAACAAAAAAAAGAAAAAGAAAATAACTAGAAATGTATATATACCGATAACAATATTAACGGCCAATAATAAAACTGCCAGTTAACAATATGTTTTTGACAGTTATATTGATAATTAATTTTAACTGAACTTGGTGAAATTGGCCTTAAGAGTTTCCTTTAAATTTAAACAATATCAATCAAATAACATTTTAAATGAATAAATTGATTTTAAAACCATGCTTGCCTACAAACGCAAACAAACTATGTAATGCAAAGTTGTAGCACTTAAATTTTTTATATATTTTTACACAAGCACACCCACGTGCATTTAAAATTTTATTTCTACAATATGTGTAAGTATGTATGCGCGTTTAGCTATTATACATATGTGTTCGTGTTTTTATTTTTACACAACTAAATTTTTTTACAACATTCATATAAGTTGAAAAAATGTTTTTAAATAATTAAATTTAATTTGCAATTTAAAGCTTTAACAAGGCGGATTTAACTGGGGATATTAAAGTCTTATTAAATGTATGAAGCAAACATCAACCCATTAACATAAATTTTGTTATTATTATTCTTTTCTGTTAAATTTTAGCCCGTAAAAATATTTTCCTGTAATAAAATTTAAAACGAGGTTAGGAAGAAAAATAATTTTAAATATAAATGTTGAAATTATTAACTTGCTGGGAATTTTTATATACGAAACACAACGTACTTGCCGGTCCTTGTAATAGAATTTTATATAAGCAACAAGAAACATAATAAATATTTCGGGGTTTCTATGTAAAGTGAAAAAGATATAGGATTATAAATGCTTGAGAGTGTATATGTGTTTATATTAAAATAACTTAACGATATGTCACACAATTATTAACAACTAACAATAAGGACCAAAATAATAGGATGCTGCCAATACACATACATACTCACACATTTAAATATTAATATCCGCAAACACTTGCACACATACAAGCGCTCACATTAAACAATAAAGCAAAAAATAAAACAGAATCTTTAGCAATAAAACAACCGCATTAAACACACATACGCTATACAAATACACACACACACATAAACTTACATGGTATAAATAAATGAATAAAACAGTTACAATACATGTAAGAATGTATGTGTGTGTGTGAGTGTATTTGCATGTTAAACCAATTTAACCACAATAACATGTTTGTTTAAAACACTTACTCTCTCTATACGTATATTTATGCCCTCGTTTTATTAAACTTTACTCCCGCTTATTTAAGTGTATTTATGTGTGTGAGTATATGCAAATGTTGTCAAGTGTAAAATACATATATTACATACCACAAAAAAGGCAACAAAACCATTCAAGTGATAAAGTGGTAATCAAGAATTTTAAATAATATTCAGGTTTATACGATTTTAACAGAGACTTTAGCATACACACACACTTATACACATACTAAAGTAGATCTAACATATATACATACATGTATGTATTTATTTAAATAAGCTGAAATTGTACAGCGTATTAAACATTTCATCTTTATCTTTCGACACTTTTATATTTCTGGAGCTTATTTTAATTATATGGGCCTTTTTCAAGTATAAATTAATTAAATATTACCAAGGATTAATAGGCGGTTAACAATAGAAGAAAAGAAGAGCATTATAAACTGCAAAAAAAAAAATAAAATATATAACACTGTACGACAAGAATTTTTACCCATGATCAAAGTGACCGGCCTGAAAATATATCTTAAAAAAGGAAACGCATCCTCAGTTTTTGTAAATCAATTCATTTCGGTTTCTTACGAGCAATTCAACTCTTAATGTGAATCCAGCTGTCTGGCACATGGGGAAGTTACAATTACACCCACAACAGTTGACGGAGACGCCAGATTTTTTGCTTAAATACTTGGTATTGTTATCAGATGTAATGTGTAATGTGTTTAAGGCTATATTTTCATATTCTGTGTCCGTGCTCTGTAACTCCCGCGGCGAGAAACTTTTCGATTTAAATGTGAAAAATGAAACAAAAATGCCATAAATTGAAACAAACAGTTGTTTTTCTCACTTAACAGCGTCTGTAACATTTTTGGTGAGTAATACCTGTCACGTAAGGAAATTTCTCACCATTATACAGAAAAAGTGTATCTGTAAAATATTTGTGAGAAAGTTCCCGCTTTTAATTGTCAAATAAACTCACGCATAAACACGGGGTAAGAAAAAATTTTAACACTAAAAAATAAATTAAAATTGCAAAATTCAATGAATATTAACTCGGAAGATATAAGTATTTTGGTCTTGGCAGATTTTTTCATTGTTTAACTATTATGCTTGTTAAATTTTTGAAAAATATACGAATGTTTTCAAAGCAATTTTGTAATCAACAAACATTAAAATCGCACTTTAAATTTATAGCCGACAGTTGTATTTTCGCCGCCGTCGTTGAAAATTGTTCAATTTTAGTAAAATTTGGTCGCCGTCGACGATATGCTTGACTGGCGTTCTCAACATCTGCAATTTCATATCGGCTTCGAGTGGAATATTATGACATTTATAACGTAACGACGTATTCTATTTTGATAGGCACAGACACATACAGAAACGATGGAATATTTTGTTTCACATCTTTTCGATGCGAGAAGTTCTCACCAAAGTTACAGAACATGGGTACAGGTCGGTTTGATCATGGGTGAGGCCAAAAGTTGAAATATGTCTTACAGTATAGTAATTGTTTGGAATTTTATTTCTTTTTTTTTTTACATTATTTCAAATGTTCTTCTACTCTGATAGAAAAAGCGTCATGACGCTAATTTATTTTGAAATCAGTACTGTAACAAGTATCTTCGTTTTTGACCCAATGCCACTTTACATCATTGTGGTGTCAATCTTAGCATCACTTGTCCAAAATGTCATTAGGGTCACAAAATGAAATAACGCCATCAGTGGCTTGACACATCAGCATCACAGAAATGACGAATTGGAGTCACTTTAATAAAACATGCCATCAATAGGATGACTCCGTAACATCAAAGAAACGACTCATTAGGCACAGTTTAATGGCAGCTTGTCATTGGGATTGACTTAAGTCAAAGTGAAAGAATTTTATTATTTACTTACCCGTTACACATGATTGTTTCACTTTTGTTGTATTCCGCCCTTTGTTTAAAGAAGAACTCTCAATCATAAGATAGCACCAGCATGCCCGATATGATTTTCTACTTTAAAAATTTTATGTATTTAAAAAATTTAAAAAAATAGAATATGGGAATATTTGGTTCTCTTTAACTTTTTAAGCACGAAAAAAAAAATTTAATAATACTCAAAATGTGGCATCGAATTGATGCCACTGTAGACATATCATTGATGATGCATAAACTGTGACAAAATGTTATGATGACGTTCGTCTTTGAATTGATGTCCCTTGTTGTATTATTAATGCCATTTGCAATTACATTGATGTCACAATTCTGATGTAAGGGCATCATCAACATGAAGATGCATTTTTCTATGAGTGTATGAGACGAATTTCAATTTATAAAGCTTTCTAACAACATTCCTATTCCCTCAATATTCCACATACTTTTTTGCTTAAGCCAACTTTTGCTTAACATAGAAGCTTCAGATATGTACATATACTTAGGAATCATTCTCTACACTATCAGAATATCTTTTATCTTCATGTTACATGTTTTATTTTAGCTATCCTTTGTTAAGCCCCCTTTCAGACTAGGCAAGTTACTTCTTAATTTGTAAATGTCAGGGGTAAGTTCTTGTTAGGGGAAACAAATTCTGTACAGACTTTGTTGTACTCGGCAAGTTTGAAAGGGTGCTAAGCAATGAAGGAAATTTTTGTATGTACAGAAAATTTTCCACTTATTAGACACCAGCAGAATGAAATGCATTTTCTCTCCCGATACGGCCTTCGGCAGCATTCTTGGTGTCACACTGGAAAGTGATCATTTACAAATGTCATGTATTTAGCACTTTTCTTTCATATTCTTTTTTTATTTCGGATTGCATCCTATACAAAATACTACACATTTAATAACAAAATACGATATGTATATACTGCCTATCTCTTTTTTTTCTTTTTCATATAATGTTTTTAATAAGATCAAGAAACTATTTTTCAATTCCTCATTCATGCAATCATTTTTGGGGCTGCCTTTTTTACACGATTGTTTTCAGGCATTCTTCTTAAGTGATCTCTCCACTATTTTTTTCTTCTAGTCAGTTTGGTCACGTCATTAATGCAAAAAGCTTATCTAACCTGTTTATTAAATTTTCGGTGGAAACTTGTGTATCCTGCTATTGTTCGTAGAGTATTTAACTCGACCGCCGTATAGGTTTGCTGTGCAACAGAGGTATCTGCACGAGTTTCAAATGCATGTTATAGCCAATCTAGTGCATATTCTATTTACCCACATCTTGCTATCCTTGATCAAACCATGCCGGCTTGTTAACCTGGATCTTCGAATCTCTTCTGCGTTCTTGGCTGTTTGTTTTAAGGGTGCCTAAGTAGTTGAATTCCAAGATTTATTCCATCGGTTCCTTTGATATGGCTAGGGATTTGGGATGTTCCTTAAAATTTTCATATTAAAAGATTCTGCTACCTTTTCAAATCGATAAAGAAGTATTTGAAAGTCATCTTCAGTTTCGGCTACAAAAACTGCATCATCTTGCTGCTGTTTTCACCTTCACCTTTAACTTAACAACTTTAGCAAATAGAATGTGGGAATTATTTCTTTTTCATAAATAATTGTATATTATATTAACCCTCTAATGCCTATTTCCGACTTAAGTCGGCGTTCATACAAGCCATTGTAAAATGTTTACTTTTTAACAATATTTCATTATGTCGGGCGACTTATCGTGAGGTTTGATATATAATGTAAAACAAAAGGCATCAATTTGAAAGTGAAATTAAAAATTTTCATTATGGGCTAAAAAACAATTTGTGGTCTTTACTGTTCGAAAATGATATCATAAAAATGTTGGCCTGACTACGTCTGAGGTAGTCCATTCGCAAAGTCCAATTTTGGGCGACTCGTTCGAGCATAGCGACTTTAATCCAAAGCATCAGTCGTAGCTGGCTTATTCCTGAAGACCTCAGACTTTACATGTCCCCAGGGAAAATAGTCCAAAGGTTTGATATCGCACGATCTAGTTGGTCAATTTACTGTAGTAAAACGTGAAATTAGTTCTCACCAAAATCATTTTTCAACAAGGACCTGTTCCACTCTCTGTATGGCTCGTATCGCAGTCTTGTTAAGATCCAGGAAGCACATAGTCCGTTTATATGGTGTGATAATAGTAGGGTATTCATTCGGTTAATTTCTACTCGATTATCTGATCGGTTAATTTAAAATTGCCTTTTTTCGATTAACGATTAAACCGGTTAATTTCAGTCGATTAACCGATGTAACAAAATTTTTAACTTTTTGTAATATTATAGCATATTATTTGTGCTTTTAATTATTTGTTTCGTCTCATACACAGAAGGTTGTGTTTAGAAAAAATTTTTTAATACAAACAAAGAAGGTATTCAGTGATCTACATTTTAATTAAGGGTTTGCTGTCAACAGCTTTTTGTTTCACGTACTTTTTATATGTATGCGTTCAGATATTTTTTTCTTTTCATATCTTTTCATATTAATATTTTAACAGAATTAACCAAAACAATTAGAAGTGTTAAAAATTAAAAAAAAAATAAAACGGGACTCTAATGAAATAATGGAAGATTTTATATTTTTAGAAAAATACAGGAAAAGGACTGAAAAATAGATATTCTGTAGTATTGGTTGCTTTTGATTTCTTCAACATCTACAATAAATGAAAGTTTTTTTAAAGTCAAGTTTTATCCAAACTAGAGAAAATAAACGCTTGAATCCTAAATATTTAAACAAAATTATTTGTATAAAAGATTATTTTATAAGATCTTCTTAAACTATTGAAATAACTAATAAAATGATCTTATAGTTAATTTTTTAATTAAAACATAATATGTATTTATTAAAAAATGTGTATTACATATATATAGTAATTTTTCTTTTGTTTGTTCGTTTTAAATAGGGAACAGAATAGTCGCTGTAGTACAACGTTACGAATAGCGCTGCAAGTTGTGAAAAGTTAAAAACGGCAGTTTGAAAGAAGTGTCAAGAGAATACGTAGTTGTTGTAGTCGTTGCAGTTGAAGTTGAAGCGCAAAGTTCGAAGTTTTAAACTTTGTTGCGCTACAGAGCATTCATCAGCTTCAGTTTCTACTACAACTACTTCATTCTGTTCCAGGCCTTAGTTCAAGAATTGTTATGTTATTGGTTTTTTTACTAATAAACTCCAAATAATAAATAATTTATGCATTTTTATGTATTATAATTACTTGATTTATAAAAAAAAGTGTTAATCGGTTAACCGATCAAAAACAATATTAACCGACTATTAACCGATTAAGCCAAAACCTCGGCTTATTAATCGAGCGATTAACCGATTAAGGCAAAAGCCCGATTAACTGAATACCCTAGATAACAATACAATAGATAAGACCATGGGAGTGAAAGCAGCTTTAAAAAAATTCCGAAATTTCTAAAAATTTCTTGTTGCCAGCGGCACATAATTTGCTCTGATGCATTTTATGACGCTAAGACATGTTGCATTTTTCGGTGAAAACTGATCGTCTATAACGATTTTCAACATTTGTAAATGTTGTGGTTTAAATAAAATGTGTTTTAATTGGTTAACAATTTTTATTTTACTTTTAGCAATTTTATAAATTTTAATAAGATAATAAAAACTATTATTTTCAAAGAAAAAAAAAAATTGTATGGCTAAGCTAGTTGGAAAATTGTTAAAACTAATGGCTAATGGCTAAACTTATTCTCTTAATGGCTAAAGAAGGTGAAAAATGGCTTAATCTAGCCAGCAAATGGCTAAATTTGCAATACTGAGCTACACTTAAATATGCAAAACGGGGAATTCCCAAATGGACACAGTTTAAGAACGTAGCATAAATAAATTTGTTATGGAAAAATATTTCCTTCGAAGTGCAGTAGAAATTGTTTTGGGAGAACCAGAAAATGAACCATAATATGGCAGTAGTGGAGCCTCAGCAATTGTTGGAAAGTATTATACTTGCTAATGTAAATGTAACCACGAATAAAACTTTAAGCCAGAATGTCATGTATGATCAATACTAGTACTAATCTTGTCGGTGATGAATACTCACTAAAAGCTACAACATGTGTTTCAAGCAAAAAATCTAAGTAAATATATTTTTAATTATTTTTTTTTAATTAAATTTTCACCTTGTTTTTGCTACTTCTTAAATTTAAAAATCTTCACTTTCAAATCGTTTTATTATGTTTTCTTGGGTTCTTTTCATATAAAATATGCGAATATACAATTGTACCCATATAGCCTCTTAAGCGGTTTCAATTAACCAGGCGCTATTACTAGGGGAAACCCCCACGATATTATTTTTACAAATTTAAAGAAATGTACTATGTATTATAAGTGTGGAGATGTCATAGAATTTCAGGCATCTGATAATTAAGGCAAACAAATTATAGCATATCAAAAACCAAAAAGTTACAATTGTACCCTTTGCGCTTAACGAGGGTTAATTCATTTTTGTTATCTCGAATGAGTACGAATTCGGAAACTTTTTGTAAGTTGGTACTTTTTTGTTAAAACACAGAAACATAAACTTTGGCATATAAATATGTTCACTTGAGAAAGGGAAATGCTAACGAAGTAGAAAACTAAATAAATCTTCTGCAAACGTTTTATATGATAACCCTTTTGCTTTAAATCTTGCTCTAGTTTTCACATGAAAGAAGTCGAAAGGAATGTTAAAAGCTAGTTGGAAATAAAACCAAAGGTATGCTTAGACTTAAGAAATATTTGACGAAAAAATTCTAAAAAGCATGGTCAGCATATTGATCAAACTTAAGTTTTATTTTGTAAGAAGATAATTGTAAATTGTAATTAGGAAACTGTTAACTGGTGCTTGATCTGGCCAAGAGTTTTGCCAGAGCAACTAATTTTTAAATAAAAGTAGTGGTTACGTGCAGCTTAAGCGTTTTGAAATTTTTAATGACGATAAAAGTAATAATTTTGATGGGTGCAATACAGGAACGTTTAACACAATGGACTAATATACATCTATTACGTATATAATCTTGCAGCAATTATTTATATAAAGTTTAGTGAGAAGAAAAAAGTATAGGCGTTTTTTGCGGATTTTCGAGCAGCGTTCGATCATATACCCAGAGGCCTCTTAATTTACAATTTGCATCGGATTTTAATATCGAAAAAGTTTTAACATTTTTTGAAAACGTATAAAAGCACACAAAGTCTGCAATATGATATGGATCTGAACTAACTGAATACCTTAAAACTAAGTCAGGGGTGAAACAAGGATGTCTGTTGTCACCGCTACTATTTGCATTATATATGGATGATCTGCACGACCACTTAAAAGAAGGGTTATTAATAGATAACATGAATATTAGGGTACTTATTTAGCGAATGATATTGTTATGTTAGCCGATAATGCTGGTGTTCTACAACAGATGATAAATAAGCTGGAAGTTTTTTGCAGCACATGGGGTATGGAAGTTAATCTGACAAAGTCAGAGGTAATGATATTCAGGAAAGGAGGACGTGTTGCTGTAAATGAAAAACGGAAATTCAATGGAGAAGATGTTAAAATAGTTAATGAGTTCAAATATTTTTTGGGTACTTTTTAAACATATGTTTAAAAAATTAAGCTGCAAAACTTCGAATAAACATTATTTGGAAAAACTTGATTGGCAAAAGAGATGTGTCACTAAGAGCTAAGTGAAATTAATTTCAATCAGTTTGAAGATCGGGACAAGCTATGGTGCACAGATATGGATCTACGCGTGGCTCGATTATGTAGACTAACCTCAAAGGCTCTTTACAAAAAGGATGTTGAAACTTCCAGAAAGTACCCCAAATTACTAATAAGGAGGAAGCTCATATACATATATACTTACAGTCTACCCTTGCAATACATCTCTAAAACACTTTTTGAATATAGCAATCAAAGATTACCGCATATTCTGTCAAAACTTATAATACCAAAAGGTTACTGGTGCAAGGACTTTTTTGAACGTTTACAAGAATACGAATTAAGTTTTGAGAACGCAAATCAAAGTAAATACACATTGAACAATGAATGTAGTCGGTTAATACAGCTAATTAAGTACAAAAATGTACAGGAATATACTACACCTGCAAAGTAGAGCCAACAAGGAATTTAGATAATGATATATGATTATATGATCAATATAACCAAAATGAGATTTCACTTATAATGAAGACTAGAGGTGATCTTTTGTGTCTTAACGGGAGTCAGCATAGAACGGATCAGTTAAGACTATGCTCTCTATGCAATTTAAACTAGGAAGAAAGCGTCTTGCATTTTCTGGGAAGATGTCTAGTGTTAGATTTATTTAGATATACGTTTCTTCAATACTCAAAGCTTTAAGATGAACAAATTAAGGAAATTTTGAATGGTAGTGTGGATAGCAACTGGCATCTGCTTTTTAATTATGTTAAAAACGACTTGACATATACATAGGAAATTTTTGACAGCTCAATATAACTTTTAGATTTGTTGCAAGATTAAGCTAATTAATTTTTTTTTCTCATTATTTATTTATTGAATCTTCATATATTAAATATGAACTAACAATAATTAATCAAATCTTATACTAATACTTTATTTTTGTCCTGCCAATGATAGACGAAAATTTTTCTCTTCACGGTTTCTGTTCACATATGTAGATGTTTAGCGCTCTTCTTGTCTGATGAGTCCTGCTGTATCTCTTCTCCTTAATCTAGAGTGGCCGCTGTAATTTAAAATATTTCGAGCTAGTGGATTTGGGTGCGACTCAAGTCTTTTTAAATATTTTACTGCATACTTCGTAATAATAGTTTTTACTTACGGCACATTGAGATCTTTGTGAATATTTGAGTTTTTAACATACCAGGGAGCGGCTGTGATTATTCGAAGAAGTTTATTTTGTCGCCTTTGAATTTTTTCGATATTAGAAGCCGAGGCAGTGCCCCATAACTGAATACCGTAGCACCAAATTGGTTTTAAGATAGAGTTGTAAAGTAGAAGTTTACAATCGAGACTAAGAACAGAGTTTCTTCCAATAAGCCAATTAAGTTGAATTGCTTTTAGTTTCATTTGTGTTAGTTTTGCTTCTATATGGCATTTCCATGTTAAACGCCGATCTAAATGAATTCCGAGATATTTTACATGCGATTGTTGGGGCACTAATTGATTATTGATTTTAATAGGGGGACATGACTCCCGACGCAAGGTGAATGTTATATGTATGCATTTTTGCTCATTAACCTTTATCCTCCATTGTTTTAACCACTTTTCCAGTTCAAATATATGATCCTGCAAGTAGCGAGAAGCTTCATGACAGTTTTCGTGCACGCTTAAAAAAGCTGTATCATCAGCAAATGTTGAAGTTAGGGTGTGGTTGTTTGTTGGCATGTCTGAGGTATATATTAGGTATAACAGTGGGCCCATGATGCTTCCCTGAGGGACTCCAGCGTCAATTGGCTGAGGAGAACTTATAAAAGCACCTTCTTTAATAATAAACTTTCGACCGACTAAGTAGCTTTCTAACAGCTTGTGTGTGTTTACTGGTAAATTTAGCTTCAATTTATGTAATAAGCCTTCATCCCAGACTTTATCAAAAGCTTGGGAAACATCGATGAAGAGGGCGGAACAATATTTTTTTTCTTCAAAGGTTTTTCTAATGGCGTTTACTATACGATGGGTTTGTTCAGTTGTGCTATGTTCTCTTCTAAAGCCGAATTGATGGTTTGGAATACATCTATTTACATTTAAAATTGGGGTTAATTTTGACACTAACAGCTTCTCAAACAGCTTTGATATATAAGACAATAAGCTTATTGGTCTATATGACTCAACTTTTGTAGGATCCTTTCCTGATTTAGGTATCATGGTAACTAGGGATACTTTCCATTCCTGAGGGTAGTATTCAAGGCGTAAAATAGCATTAAAAATAAAGAGAATAATTTTCTTTGCTATGCTGGGTAGCTCCAAAAGCATTTTGTTACTGATCTTCTCAAAACCAGGGGCTTTCTTCGGGTTTAAATCATGAATAGCCTTTTCGATTTCTTTTATCTCAAATCTTAGTGGAACAGCTGCTGTAACAGCAACAGGTGGTAACTCGACCGCCATATCGAGAGATGTGTGAGCGGTAAATACGGTTTTCAAATGATTAACAAAAAAATTTCCTTTTTCTATATCATTTCTTGCCTAACTTCCGTTTAAGTTTCTTAATGGTGGTTTAGTGATAACTGGTCTTTTAAGATTTCTAGCTGCACGCCATAATGAGTAGTCTGATTGTGGAGTTACATCAAGTTCCTTAAGATATTTTTCAAAGGATGCAGTTTTTTGGGACTGCAGTAACTTTCTTAGCCTTTTTGTGCACTCTTTTAATAAAGTCTTAAAAGTTGGGGGGATCTGTGCAATTGCCACTCTCTTTAATATAATTATTTTTTGCTTTTGTTTTAAATTTATCCAAACTTCCGGCTGACGGTTTTAAACCAAGCCGTAAAACTTTATTATTAGTATTATATAAATTTTATATTATATTACTTTATAAGAAATACTGAATAAATAAAGATTCTATCTATCTATATATCTATCTATCTAATAATTCTGTTAAAAAGTTTTTATGACCACAATAGTTTAAAATGCTTTTAGTTTTATTAAATTATATAGTATGTTCATTGTACATTAAGTCAACATTAAATTTTGTATAATTTGTTACTTTACTTCCAGTTAATAAGGCACTTAATTGTAGTAGTAGCAATGCGATAAGTAATAAAGATATTTAATTACAATTATATCCTTAGTTTTATTCATTAAGTATAAAAAATATTTAATTTATTCAATTAATACAACTCATGCGTCTGGAGCACCGCAGGACAATTAAAACTTTTTCTTATTAAAATACAAAAAATTCTAAATTATTTTGAATTACTGCCACAACTAATTTGTTTCAACTAACCTGCCAGTCATATCATCCATCATTACACAACACGATTATTTGTTTATTAAACTTGAACAAAATACGTAAAATAAATAAATATTTAAATACATTAAATACACGCCACTCAACACATGCGATTATTTTTAGATTTACTAAAACAAATGCCAGACTTGATTAAACTCGCAGCGTAAAAACAAAAATTATATACAGAAATATAATTGTATGTGTATAAATAATTTTAATAAAAGTAATAAGATTGTTAAAATATGAATTAAAAATGAAATGGAAAATGGGCAGAAAGTGTGAAAATATGTAAAATTTTTCCAGCTTATAAAAGTTCAGAAATTCAGAAGTTAAATACGGGAATAACTTTTCAAAGTTGATTTTTAAGTATCTTATCGTCTACCGATTTCAATGTAACATATATTGTTTTAAAGGTATTTGTGAGTAGATATGTACAATATAAATTTTTTTAATAAGATTTTAGAATTAAAATAAGATATATTGGTGTATATGAAGATCCACACAATAAAAGCGTCCTCCTAAATTCGTTATACGCGGCGACTTTGCAATAGATTTATTTATATTTCATACGCCGACGAACGACGAACAAATCAGCATCAGGTGACCATGATTGGTTTTAGTTTAGAAGTATTTTAGTATATAAAGTTACTTTTTACTTTAATAATATTTTTTTTTTTTTTTGCATAACATTTAATATAAATATACACAGTATATTGCTACAAAAATAGTTTTTAGTTATGTTTTTGTTTATGTTTTAATTTTTAAGAATTATTTTTTTAATATGGTCACACTTTTTCTCTCTCTTTGCACAAATAACTATCAACTTTCTCAATTATAAAAGCTCCCAGCAAAAACTTTACTTACATGGTAAGTTAGCAAGTAACATTGAAGACATATGAACACTACTTATTTTTCGGCTGAATAACTGCTTATTTTTGTTCGAGTTGTCCACAGAATTCAGTAGTTACAATACACTTACTAGAAGTCACAAAATATCTAGTTATTATTTAACTACCAGTAAGTTGAATTGTAAGTACTTACAATATACTTACTAGAAGCCAAAAAATAACTAGTTTTTATTTAATTTGCGCTAGTTAATAGACCTAATAATTAGTTATGGAGCTAGCTACCAGTAAGTAAATATTCAGTACTGAAAACCAGACAATTGATAAGTAGTTATTTAGCTGATTATTAGTAAGCAAATATTCATTACTGAAAATAATAGTAGTGAAAAGTACTTACTAAGGTCATTACTAGCAAGTACTTATTGATGTTTTCAGAATAATGACAATTGTAATGACAACTACTTACCTGGTAACGTATGAAATAACTACGACCTATTACCAAAATTCAAAAAGTTTTTCCTGGGCTGTTTGTTATTCGTCGTTATTTTGCTTCTTACGAAAATTTTTACTGAAAAATTTGTCGTGTTGGGCGAAATTCGTCGTTCGTCCCAGTTGTGTTCGTACCATAACGTGTTTAAAATATTTTAAATTATTTTGCAAACAAACGTAAATAGATGTTTTAACGGTGGTTGACAAATACAATGCTTTTTGTTGTTCTTTTAAAATGTTTTAGTTTTTTTGTAATCGCAAACGCGCACGGAAGCACATGAGTGAAAAGAGAGCATTTTGTTGTTTTCTTTAAATGTGCTCGTTTTTGTTGTAAAACACACTGTTTCTCTCGAAAGTTAATGTTAAGTGAGAAGTCATGGTGAGAAGATGAAATCAGCAGAATAGCTTTATTTTTTTCGGTACATATGATAGCAGTGTATATTCTTTCGTAAAACAATACATGGAACTCCCGACTTCTCTATTTTTGCACGGTAAGAAAGAAGATGGTATCTCAGCTTTATTTTTTTTCAGAGTTCCTAAGTAAGTTAATCCCTTTTTCAGCAGAGCTTCCGTAAGTGGTATAAAGCTAAACCAACTGTCAGCCGTAATGTTTCGATTTGAGTTTTCGACAACTTTCACAAGTCTCAATACAGACTGAGTTGGTACTGCCAGTTTCCTTTCCTGTTCATTTAACCTTATGTCGTCAGAATTTTTACCATAATAAATATAAGCATTGTAAATGTAGTATGTGCGAGCATCGACTAACAACATTATTTTAATTCCATACTTGGCTGGTTTCTGAGGCATGTCAGTTATAAACTTACAGCGACCTTTAAATGACAGTAACATTTCATCGATGCAGAGGTATGGTCCGGGAGTATATTGAGATTGACTGTTTAGGATGAATTTGTTAAAGAAATATGAAATCGATGCAAGTGGATCTTCCTTGAGACGCTCCGCTCTAGTAGTTAAATCATCAAATCTAAGGCAGTTAATCAAACAAGAAAAACGAAAATTGGACACCCTACAACGATATATTTCACGGCCACTGCCATCGGTTGCGAATATTGTTCGAAGATCTGTGGCATTACATTTGAAAACTGAGGAGTAGAACAGTACACCAATGAATGCTTTCATTTCCGTTACATGTGTATCCGTAAGTTCTACCTTTGTAGTATTATTAAATTGTGTTCGGTAAGTATAGAGTTTTTGATTAGTATATTGTACTAAACATTCCAACATGGATTCGTCAAAAATTTTTGACCAAAGCTGCAAATATCCCTCAAAGGTAGAAGTATGCAGACGGCCTGGATGTGGGATGCTGTTCTGGAGGTTTTTCGTCGCTCTCTTGTACTACACATAAATCCTTTCTTACCTTTATAATAGTCGATTGTTGGGTCTTGATTAACTTCTTCATAAATATGTTGTGGCTCATAAGTAGTCGCAAATTGTTCTTCATCGTCTTCTTCATTTAAAATTTCATCATTATCTAAAAGATCCGTTTCTGGCAGAAAATTGGGATCATTGCATTCATCATTCATATCGCTGAACGCATGCTCACTCTCTTCCTCCAACCAATGTTGTATTACCTCATTGCTGGTTTTAAAAATTCCACATCAGTTGCAGAGGCAAAATAAACCTTACACTTGTATGTTATCATCGACAATTGATCTAATGCTCTCAAATCCTGGAAACTTTTAAATACAATGTGCCAGATCGGAACACAACATTTAAACAATTTATTTTAAAGCTGATCTTCTGAACAGTAATTTCCTTAATTCGCTTAAGCTAATTAAGTAAATTTATTTACAAGCAAAAAATAAAAATGTTTCAATTGGCAAGATGACTTTGCTATGAAAGTCCTTAGATAAATTTAAAGTACACTGTTTTCAGTCTCTTCATAATAAAATAAAGGCATGAATATTCGTTGTTGTTTTAAAGTAACTACAGGGAGTTAAAAAATGCTAAATTGTTGTCTTGAGCCAATTTTCATTGCTGCCGGATACGCAAATGTACAATAAACACAATTGAAATATATCTCTTGTAGATTGTCTACAAATAAATAATTTTATTTAAATTTACACTTATATGCTCTCGCTGTTGTAGCAGTTTCTCTGAACCAAATGTGTTTATTTACTTTGCTTGTAATGTATTTTGCAGCTTAAAAACAAAAGCTTTAGAACATTTATATTAGAAAAGGATAGACACGTTGAATTTGTAATCTAGATATTTAATAAGTTTAAAGCTTATATTCAGTTTAACATAGACATCTGCACACAGTTTAACAAATCCTTCCATAGGAAATTCTATTTTAACATGTTAAGTTTGTGCTTTTCCCTAAGACTTTTTCAGCATGAAATAAATATGGCAGAAACGTTAAGTGTATAAGTATAATTTTTTTTCTTTTGAGCTGAAAGAAAATTATGTAAAAATTAAATTCCTATAGTCGTCATTTCCACATCAACAGCATGCGTGCAATATTATTTTATATTTAAATAATCCATGGCACATATGTTCTGAAATACCCTACAGATGGAAAAGTGATATGAACTGGTGATGCAGTTAGTATGAAACTATTTTGTGGAAAACTATTTAAAGTTAATAGCTCTAAAATTAAAGGCCCAAAAGCAATCATAAGTACTAAAAACAATTAAATATATGAAAAGGTTTTTTTTTAAATTATTATTCCACATTTTGTGGTTTTTAACAATTAGATAAAATAGTTTTTTAGGAATATAAATTTGAACTTGAATAATCTACTTTTGACGAAATATTGGCTTTTTACTCTTTTTTTCTGTTGTAATTATAAAGTTTTAGCCCAATTTTATTTTCACTCAGTTTTCATTTAATGTTACGAAAAAAAAATCAGTTCTGTCGAAAGTGGAATAGTCAAGTTTTAAAATGAACCTCCTTATTTACATAGAAAAAAGTGTTTTATCAATTAAAAAAATGGTTTAAAAAATATTTTAATTTAATTAATGTGATAATTGAATCAATAATTTTTTTAGCTGAAAAAAATTAAAAATTTATTTTTGATTTAATTAACATTTTAGTTGTTTTGAAATAAATTTTCAATTAAAATTTTAATTAAATAACAAAAAATCTTAATTGACTTTTTTCGTTTAAAATAAAATAATTTAAACATGTAGAATTGTTGTTGGGAATTGTCAATATTTATTTAAATAAATTAACACATTGTTTAAAACTTCAAAGTTTTTTGATCACTTTTTTAATTAAAAATATCATTTATTGAAAATATTTTTTCAAAATTTTAAAATTTTTAGTAATCAATATAATCATTTTGGTAATAGGTGCAAAATCAACAACTTGTTTGCTTGATATTATGAATTTAGAACAAATTTGGTGATAGGAGAAATTTAATAATTTTTTCTGTGTATAAACACTTAGGCTGGGGTTTTCAGATCTCAGTTAAATTAGGTTTAGTTATTCTAAAAACAGATTTGTGCAGCCATTACCAAGTCCGTATACAATATTTTGACGGCACAGATTAGCCCTGCTTTAATTGATGGTATTTAATGATATAATAAAAAAATCACATTTCGCCGGAAAAATCCGAGTTTCAGAGAACGTTAAATTAAGTTTAAACTTAAGCCACATCTCGAAAACCCGGCCTGAAAGTAACTAATATTTTTAAATTGTTATTAAAGAATGTTCTAAAAACAAACAAAAAGTACTACGAGACTTTAAATACTAAAAAGATTTAACATATAAAAATAATAATTCTTTTAAAATATAAGCACCAAAACTGCATATAGTGCCTTAATAAAGTATAAGGTTAAGAAAGGAAAAAAAGTTTAAGTTAATAAAGAATATAAGATAAAAAATACCAGAAAGTTTAGAAGAACAAATGTCCTTAAAATCCTGGAAAACGTATATAATTATGCTACTTATAAGTAGCAAAGGTAATAAAAACAGTAGCCCCCCCCACTCATAAACGGGTATTAAATTTAACAAACGTTTAATAAGGAACATTTTCATAGAATATTTATTCTGTAAACCTTTATTAATACATATAAACTTTTTTTTAATACATGCATTAAACACTAACGGCCTTTTATTACAACTCATGGTTAGTTAACCATATTTTGCCAAGTTTAAGAATAAATGGGAATATATTATGAAAATAATTTTTTTTTTTGGGTATTTTTGAGGACTCTGAGTTAAAGAAAAATATTTTAAAGCCCGTACAATGAGTGGTTTACATTCCAGTTGAGAAAACATCAAGGAGTACCTTCAGGCACCCTTGAGCATCTTCTAATAAAAGCACATTTAATTTTTGGGGAATTTTGTTTGTTAGTTTTTATTAAAAATAATAATATTATATAAAAAAAATAATTTATTATTTGAGCAGCTTAAATGAAGTTTGCATTTTGAACAAAAGCATTATGTTCGAGAATGTTTATAATGATTTTAAAGCTTTTAAAGACTTTTGAAGCTTCTAGAAATATTTTTCTAGATCTCTAAGCAATTTAAAAAAAGGGAAATTAATATAAATAAATTATATATGGACGTCAGTACAAATTTTGTAAAGCATTCCTTGTGGCACGCTTAGGCATTAGAGGGTTAAAGATAGGAAAAAATAAAAAAGAGCAAAAAATGTCTTACAGTAATAAAGTTACAATCCAGCAATAATTTTTTAAGACTTGGACGCAATAAATGATTAAATTTTTTGCTGCTTCATTGAAACAGAGAAATCACTTATTTTTTTGATTAAAAATAGAAAATGTTAACTAAATTTTACAACAATTAAATTATAAAAAAAATATTTCATATTAATTAGTATTGTGGTTATTTTATTGAACTGTTAATGGTTTTTAATCCAAATTTAGATATTCAATAAAATAACCACAATACTAATTATTGTTGACAGCTAAGGCACGAGCTATGTTTACTCTTGTCCTTAAAGTTGTGCTGAAAAAAGGTCAACAAGAAAGAAGAAAGCCAAAATCATGAAAAAACAAAAAAATGTACTTTGGATTTCAAGAAGAATTCTTGACAAAAAGTACGAAAAAACAGAAGTTAGGAAGAACAAACAAATCTATTAAAATAGATAATCATTCATTCAAAAGCAAATTTCGATCTACCAAAGTTGAAATACCATTTGGTTTAAAGATTGATGTTTGACTATTGACGTCATCCGGCTTCAATAGCCGAGTAAGTAAAACGACAAACCCCACTGACGAGATTGTGTGGTTACAATCGAAACTAGTATGGGCAACCTGTCCGTGAAAGCCTGGGTGCAAATCTCAGCGAAGTCAAGAATGAAAAATTATTAATAAAATTTTAATTGATTTCATGTTGTAAAATTCCTGTCTTCATAAAAATAATTTAATGAAAATTAAATTCAATGAACTGAAATATCTAAATATTTTAGATTTTTAAAAGTTTTTTTAATCGCTGAAATAAAAGTTTTTCCAATGCTTAATTTTTTTTCACTTGTTTTATACCCGTAAATCATGTCCGTTTTCAAAACGAAATACAAGCACATTTAACATTTCTATAGCAAAGCTTCTACGCGATAAATTCCAAACAAGAAGCAAGCAATTCTTCATACAAGGGTATACGCCTCACTTCGAACTCTCTCTTACAGTAATGCATCCGAGGAAGCATCAGCTTGGAGTTTTGCTAGGAAAAAGTGCTTAGCGTAAAGTGCTAAAGTTATTAAACAATATATGGAGTATAAAAATAAAAAAAATGTTTAAGAGCTATATTCGGCATACATTATATACCCTTTACAAATGTAGCTCTATGTAGCTCTACAAAATCAGATTATTAAATTTTAATCCAAATTTTTATATTTTAAGCCTAAAGTTCATTGAATTTAATTATTTATATAAAGAAAGGAATTTTACAACATGAAATAAATAAAAATGTATTGACAATTTTTCATTCTTGACTGAGCTGCGAACTGAACCCAGGTTTTCACGAACAGGTTACAATACAAATGATGGCACGTGTAGTAAAATTAATCTGAAAAGCACACAAAAAACTCAGTTCATAAATTTAATTTTCATAAAATTATTTAAATGAATGAAGGAATTTTATTACATGTAAATTTGACCCTAGCTTAATTCCCAGGTCAGTCAAGAATAAAAATTATCGTAAAAAATTTTTTTAATTCTTTTCAAGTTGTAAAATTCATTCGATCATTTCAATAATTTAATGAAAATTGAATTTGATGAACTTACCCATAATTAAAAAATATCACAAATTTAATTATTTATTAATTTAGACAAAAGTTTCAGTTTGGAAGATAAGTAAGCATTTGTTAAGATTAAGACTTCTGTTGATGTTCAAAATTTATTCAAGCAGTCCTTGGGTCAATATGACCCACATTTTTATGTTGATGATACCGTATCGATCTAAGATTTAATTTTATACTCAACGGAAATGGAAATAACTATTTAGTAGCAAAATAAAATAAACAATTTTTTTTCATTCACATAAAAAATATGTTTTATATACATTTGTCTTGTTGGGTCAATATGACCTAGCTGAATTATCGACTTTAGCTCTGGGCCTACAATGAAAAGTTTGTAATTTTTTGCTTATATTGCTATTTTACTCATATGGTCACCTCAATTAGCCTGATATTGGTATGGCTCTATCAATTATGTTAGAATTTATAGTAAAACTAGCCCCGGCGCAGAACAGAGTTTTCAAAACAAAATATAAATACACAGAAAAAAATAAAAATTGATTTCCATTAAAAGATTTGTAACATTATATTCAGCCTTTTTATTTTTCAAATTTATTCTATGAGCTAATACACAACCAGACAATTATCTTGTATCTTGTGATATTAATTAAAAAATTAATTCAATTTGCACCACTGAACAAATTAGTAGTATAAATTAAACGTTTTATCCACTTGTTTTAACGTTTAATTCACTTTTTTAAACGCTTAATTCACTTGATAAAATTTTTAATTAAAGCTGATTTTTTTTATTGATGTTTTAATTTGTGAAAAACTTTGAAGAATTTTTTCTGTGTACTGCTTTTTTTTCATCAGGAAACTTATTTTTGTTTAATAAATGTATTGTGCAAATTTGAGCAAAATCGTACCATAAATAAAAAAATTTAAAAATCATGACAACAGCGCCAGCTTTTGGGATTAAACAAGTTTGATTACAATCGGGTCAGTGGTTCTAGAGTTTTAGTAGCACTTACCTGGAACCAACGTTTATATATATATAAACATGTCACGCATATTAAATTTGATCTTCTTTGTATTTGATTTTAACGTTTTATTGTCAAAGAAAGAGAAGTAGTTTACGAGGCTTCTTACAAATTTGCTTGTATATTTTATACAATGGCGTAAAGATCACAAGTAAGTTAAGTGAATTAAAATTGCATACAGATGTACATTACCTGATACTTTTGAGTCAACAGTTGAGTCAAATGGACCCATAATTATCAAAGGTGGTAAAAGTTAACCAGAATTCAAAAGGGTTTAATAACTACCTACAACTCAAGTACAAAGAGGAGTTTTGTATCGCCTTACAATCGTATGGCTCAATAAATTCCCTTTATACCCACAATTAAAATCTGCCAATAACCGCGTTCGTTTTAAAGAAACTTTAAGATTGTTGCTTTCACATCTTCATTTTGCCTCCTATAAATGTATTACCAGTTTAAGTAAATTGTGTGCTGCCATATGGAAAAATCAAGTAGAATTATTTCCCAGTAAAACACTTAAAATACAGTAGCAATATTTTACTACAGTTTCAATTCGTAGTCATTTTTTATTTAAAGTAAAATACATTTAAAGAGAAATTCAGAACGAGACACACATTGACTTATTAAAAGACATCTACACAAATACATTGACACAAACACCAGTGAAACAGACGCAAACATACTGACAAAAATTAAAAAATAAAATCCTTATTTCAAATGTAATTGCGGTTGTGTCTATTTTATTTCATTCTTTATTTCTCTTTCATTTTACACTTATTGCTTGAAATAAAAAGAACAAAGAAATGTTTAAATAAATCTATAAGACTTTTAAAGGATTTTGTGTTGACATTTTGCGTATTTAAAAGATGTTTGTGAATTCGTTTGTTGTATGTGTTAATTTTTAGTATGTCTAAGTGTGTGCGTTTATACCTAAGTGAGTTTGTAAATTAAGAAATTTATGAGGAATATTATAAAAGAAGGATTCAAAAATTGTATAAACACTTATTATTATTATTTTAGAAAGTTATTAAATTAATAAATAATTACTGGGTTAAAATGTCAAGGAAATTGAAGGAATTTTAGAGTTTGCGTTCAGTGATGTTGAAGTTTAAGCATTTTAAACAATTTTGAAAATAAACAAGTAGGGCAGACATATTCCAATTAAATTATAAATAAATAAATTTACTATAAGTCTAATTATAATTTTGTTAGGAATAATTATAGTTATTGATAGTGAAATAATTTTTAATTTTGAAGAAGATTTTTACTTAAGTTATATACGAGTTAATTTAAACATTTTAGTATATCTTAGGTAAGCGCGCTGTTACAAAACCATTATTACGCCAGAACATTAATGAAGAGGCCTGTTTATAAAAAGGGACCGACTTGGAACTTTTTAAATTGCCAACTTATTTTCCAAAAGAAGATTAGCTTATACAAAATTCAGCAACTTATTTATTTCGTACAACGACTGTTATTTTAAAACCCTATTTAAAAAGGGCAGTTGTGTGAGCTTCAGTTATTGAAAATCCAATACAAGCCTTTATTTTCTACCGAAAATCCTTAATGAAGAAAAATTGTATATGCCTTTTTTATAACTCTCTTAGTCGTTCAAAATTACGATCGCACTTGGCCCATATTGAATATAAACAACCTTAAATTTGTTTTATATTAAGCCGATATCGTGGCATATTATCTATTCGGAAAACATGTTTGTGCTTCTAATTTAAGAAAAGGACTAAATTCGTCTATCTGCAATACCGTATGCCGGAAGTATATAGAAAATTTTGAACTTGTATGTCAAATTCATTCCTAAATTGAAAGAGTGGTAAAACTATTGTTCGGAAGGGAAATTATTGTGGTCGTTGGGTGAAATTATAGAATGATTTCAGCCACTTTTTATACTAAGCCGGTAACTAAAAATATATTTTAGTAGAATTTTAACTTTTTAGTCCTAGGTTCACCATGGGGTTTCGGGTAAGGGGTTTCAAATGATAATGGTTAAACTAGGCTTGTCTTAGATTTATCTTCTATATATATAAAAACAAGTTGTCCTATGTTCGTCATTTTATAACTCCAGAACCACTCAACCGATTTTCAAACGAGTATATGCGTTGGAAAGATCTACTTTCACTGATGGTTTAAAAAAAACCCTACGAATATGCGTTATACGCGCACTTTTATGATGGTGTGTTTTCTCTATATAAAATGTATTTTTCCCTTATGAGAATTCCATTTTGTCGGTAGGTAGAGGAGAAAATCCTTGCGCCCAAAAGTGTTTTCGTTATATATTTAATATAAACACCCAGAGGAAAAGCAGCAAAACCATTTAAAAAATTTTTTTTTACCATATTATGTTTCATTTAACCAAATCATTGTCACCGGTTGTCGATGGTTAAATTAGTTTCTTTAAAAATAGTTTTGTTGGTTGGGACCATAATGAAACATGTTTTTCTCTGCGTGTATGCAGATCATTTTTTTGTATTTAACTTCTTTAGTAATTATGGACCTAATGACACTTCTGTAAGTGTCATAATGTCCATTGGCAAAGTGTCCATGGACGTTATGACACTTTCAAAAGTGTCGCAGTGTCCATGGACGTTATGACACTTTCAAAAGTGTCGCAGTGTCCATGGACACTATGACACTTTTTGGAGTGTCATAACGTCCATGGACACTATGACACTGGAAGTTATGACATGCCACCGGAATGTCAACTATGCCTCAAAAAATAAAAACCCTTAAAACATTTTTTTTAATATAGTAGAATTGAAAAAAGACTTAAACTTCACTAATACAGACGTACTTAAAACTTATCACAATTTTTAAAGAGCAAAAAATAAAAGTTTAAACTGATTATATCTTTCATTCATTTTGAGAAATTCCAATCACCTATTTCCTCATTTCTGGCGTTTAAAATCAGGTATTAATATAATTGCAGTAATACTTTAAAATAGATGTACCAACA
The DNA here is from genome assembly GCA_943735925.1 of Pollenia amentaria. Taxonomy (NCBI): domain Eukaryota; kingdom Metazoa; phylum Arthropoda; class Insecta; order Diptera; family Polleniidae; genus Pollenia; species Pollenia amentaria. The sequence continues at coordinate 174,194,365 of OX031007.1, read as the reverse complement.
ACAATAAACAAGATCTATGAGGAAAAACGGAATATATGGTTAGATTAGCTATATAATTTTTGGTTTGTTTTGGATGCTATTATAATGTCACGAAATTTTTTTTTAAATTGGTATATCAAAAATGTTATAAGCTTTTAAAGGTATTCACGTACGATATTGTAAGTTCTCAAAATACAACTAAATGTATCATTTTATTATGTTGGTATTTAGACTAAAATTGCTACAAATTTATTTAACTGCGTTCTAAATCATCTAATAAAACTTTATTGAAACTATTTGGCCATAGACCCCATGCAAATACTACTGCCGAAAATAAATAATGACATAACTCTCTCATAAATTTTCGTGTTGACATATTAATTAGCGACAGTAACTTTAACGCTATGTCATACTTCATGACAAAATGTTGTGCTGGTAGTTGCAAAATTAACCATAGGTCCCATTTAAACCTTAACCCCAGGATTACCGTATTTGTCGGCCAGACCAAATTTGTGTTTGGCTTGTAATATTTTTCGCATATAACAAAAAATGAAAAAAAACAGGGACGTAAATTCTATAAATGATATGTTCTTAATCATATGAAACTAATTTGGATTCGATTGGAGCAAATAAGTGGGTTAAATTCCATGTAAAAGTCTAAGAAATGACCCTCTTGGTAGAGCCAGGCCAAATTTTTTTTTCGTTGAAAGATATATCAAATTGGACAAAATATTAAAAAAAAGATACGTGAATTCTAGAAATGATATGTTCTAAATCGAATGAATCAAGTTTGAATCAAATCAGAAAACTAATTCAATCTAACTACAAAAACCTAACGCAAAACTCGTTTTAGCTGTGGTAGATGCGAAATAGCAATGTGCGAAATTAAAGACTACATTTTCGATGACTTGCATGTGGAATGAAATAATGAAATAATAAAATTATATAATAAATTTGTATAATCTAAGTAATAAGCATACTTTCAATAAAAAATATATTTATTTACTTTTCATTTAATTTGGGTTTTTAGCTGTACAAATTGTGGTCTGGCCAGACCAAGAGGAGAACTTAGTGGTAAAAAGTTACCGAGAATCCTAGGGTTAAATTAGTTAGGGTCAAAAAACTCAAATCCTCAAGAAGTTCTCTTAATAATATACGTTACAAATAAGTTTCATATAATTCTTGACTATATTAGATAATTTTGTTCTGGCGGGTCAATAATTGGATATGGGTCCCAAATAGGCTACACTCTTCAAATATTGTTTTTAAATATGGTGGTGAGGGGTTTCATATGGCGGAGTTGACCGACTATACTTTCTTACTTGTTTGTTTTAAGTATTTGTATACATATATTTACAAAAAATATATTTCATAACTTACAAATTCTATAAGAGACAAATCTGTCATATACGGTATGCCACGAACGATATTAAATTTTATTGTTTATAAAACAGTATTGCCAATGAAGAATTCGGAAATTACACATGACTTTGTACTCGAAAAAGTAGCTCTGCTAGAATGAATTCGACTTGAAAAACCTTATTGATATTATTATTTGAAAATAAATCGGTAGGTTGCTATAGTATGAAAAAACTGGATGAACATGGTTAACAGCACGTAGCCACGCACAGTATTTGTTCCCGAAAATAGACAGTAACGTCGGCGGATGAACAGCACAAGAATGCTTTGTGCAAGCATAAGCAACATAAATTAAAAATAATTAGCTCTGAGTAGTTTTATATGATTCAAGCGGCTGTGGGAAAAATCGCCCAAAGAAAAATGGCCCAGAAAAAGAAATGAAAAATCGCCCAAAAAAATTCCATGTAAAATTGGGCCTAAATTCATATGAAAAGTGACCTAAAATTTTTGGGCTATTTTTCGTTATTGTTGGGTGATTTTTCGTTTTTTAAATTTGGGTGATTTTTCATTATGAAAAATCACCCAAAAATGTTGTATGAAAAATGGCACATTTTTTTGATTTTCTCCTCTATGGTATAACAAACACCGGCTTCGCTAACTAAAGCTTCTCTGCACAGCCGGCCTTCGGCCGGGCGCAAGGATTTTCTCATCTATGGTATAACAAATACCGGCTTCGCTAACTAAAGCTTCTCTGCACAGCCGGCCTTTGGCCGGTCGCAAGGATTTTCTCCTCTATGGTATAACAAACACCGGCTTCGCTAAGTAAAGCTTCTAAAATCTGCCTTGTTTCCAAATGAAAGCCGACTATGCAGAGAAGCTTTAGTTAGCGAAGCCGGTGTTTGTTATACCATAGAGGAGAAAATCCTTGCGGCCGGCCGAAGGCCGGCTGTGCAGAGAAGCTTTAGTTAGCGCAGTGTCCATGGACACTATGACACTTTTTGGAGTGTCATAACGTCCACTGGACGTTATAACATGCCACCGGGAAAAAATTCGTTTTTGCTTTTTGGGCGATTTTTCATTTTTTTTTGGGCCATTTTTCTTTGGGCGATTTTTCCCACAGCCGATTCAAGCAAACTTATTGACTTAAGCTACGGTCACACTTTTCAAATATTTGACGAAAAAATCGCAGTAACAGGCAAACTAAAATATAATTTCCTTTAATTCCAATATTTTTTTGGTTAATAATACTATATCTTACATAAAATAGTTTTTGCTATGTTTAGCAGTGTAATTAATTTTATTTTGTGATATTAAGACCATGTTAAATCTTAGTAACTATTAACAAAAGTAGGAGTTATGCTTATTTGGTCAAATATTTAATAAGGGTGACCGTAGATGTAAGGTACTTATCGACTTAAAGTACTCAATAATAGTACTTTATAGATATAAATATTGTTATTTTGCTCTAAATTTTTTAATAAGTTGCGCTAAATAAAAACAAAATTTTTAGACGCAATTTTAAGTCCAAATTTACTTTTTGTTTAATAAAAAAAATAGGAACTTACTTCCTAAATTCTTAAATATTAAGAATGTTTTTTTTATTATATGGCGCAAAAAAAAATATCAAAGAAAATAAAACAAAATATGACAGTTTATGTTAAACATGCTATTCGCCAAAAATACTCAGACTTTTAAAAGAAAACTTTCATAAAATAAATCCAGACTTAGAAATACAATTTGACAGGCGAGTATTGCTCGTGAAGATGGAAAGTGAAACAAGTCAGGGTGTAAAAACTATTTTGACTGTAATGGAATCTGATAAACAATGGCAATAGCAATTAAAAATTACACACAATATGTGTTATTACACATGGATTGGCAACGCTGTTATAAAACCATCCAAACAATTTTTTTTAATTATGGATTATATAAGATAAGAAAATTTCATTCGCAGATTTTCTCATATTTCTACCTTCACCTAAAAATCACTTCCGTCTTATGTCACGTACGATATGCATATTTGTTGCTCCATATTTTGGACATCAAGGTTCTGAACGTGATAATTTTTTAATTCGAACATAAAACCATCCAAATTAAACACAATGATAAAATATTTTTTCAGTTACAACTTTTTCGCAAAATATCTATCTCTCTAAAGGCGTACTAATGTCACGTGCGATGACATGGAAATGGCTATATGAAAAATTCGAGGAATGTAACTAAGTTGTTAATAAATTTCAATCGGGTAGGATCTATGGCAAAATATCGACTTAAATTGTCATTTCGAATCAATTGGAAAAGTGTTATTAAAAAAGTGAAAATTTTTGCAAAAACAAAACTTACGTCTCACAACAAAAGAGCCTTCGCGGCTACATTTAAACAAAGTTGTGGAAGAGCTATTAGAGACATAGCTTCAAGTATTGGTAGTGGCTCCTAGTGTTTTTAACAAAACTTCAACAATTTTTTTTTATGTAGATATTTTTTAGTTAGTCTTAAGATGAATGTTCTATAATTTTCAAAAGATAAAGAGCATTGCCTTATACTTTAAAACGCATCAAAGTCTAATCATTAATGTTACTGTGGTAAAATTTTACAGAATTTAGTCGTATATGGCAATAAATCGCACTATATAGGTTAATAACATTGTGTTGAAATTCGGTGTAATTAAGTTTAATATGATTAAAAATATTGTTACCAAACTATAATTTACCACAGGTTGAATACGAATCTGCTTCCCGAATACCACTTTAATAGATATAAACGAATAATAATAATCATAAAATTTGGCTTACACTAATTCTACATAACTAGAAATTAGTATTGTGGTTAATTAATTGAACTGCTAATGGCCTTTAATCCAAATTTTCATACTTTAATCAGACTAAAGCTCACTAAATTTAATTTTCATTAAATTATCTTTATGAAGAAAGAAATTTTAGAACATGAAATTAATTAAAATTTATTGATAATTTTTATTCTTGATTGACCGGGGAATTGAACTCACGTTCACGGACAGGTTGATATGACATGTTTCAATAGTAACCAAAGTATATCCTCGGAAGTCTTTTCCGTTTAACACTCACCGCCATTGAAGACGACTGGCAGTTTATAGCCAAACATCAATTTTTAAACCAAATTGGTAGATCCTAATTTGGTTTGATTGTTTATATGAAAATTAGTTAATAATTTATTATGGATTACTATACATAAGTGCACTACTGAAAAATTCCAATTCTTTGTAGCTGATAACACAGATCCCAATTTATTTAAATTGTTTATATTTAATATTCTTCAATAAGAAAGGCAAAAGGGTTAAATTCAATTTCATTTCCAATTTCAGTCTAAATGATACAACATTATTCATAATGTTATATTTATATTATACCACGCCACCACCGAGAACTTAATATTAACTATAAATTTTAGCACAAATACAATTTCCCTCAAAAAATAAATAAGAAAAATATTAAAAGAGGCGAACAAAAAAGATAAACTACCTACAATATAACACTTTCATAGAATATCTGCTGTGTTAACAGAAGGCTGGGAAAAATGGCAATATATTAAACTGATTTACTTTAATATGTTATGCGTGGCATAAGCCATCAATAACATCTAAAAAACCATGCGGCAAATAGCAACATATACTATCAAACACACACACCTACAGACATAATCAATTTTAGCTATACATATTGGTTTATGTAAAGTCCCAGTTATCCACGTCTTTAAGACATCCTTGAACACGAATGCACTATAATGTTAATTCCTGCACGACATGTGAGGGACAGCCAGAATAAATCGTCAACGATATTTTCGAACAAGTGTCGCGAGAAACGTGCATGACACAAAGAAAAACATTGTCGGTCTTCATGTCGTGTATAGTTGTAGATAGGGGACTCCTTACAAGACACTGTCGCTCATACTGTCGTGTATAGGTGTTTATATTACTCCTAACACGACAATGTCGGTCAGGTTTTCGTGGATAGGCTTGTATAAAAGACAACTTGGAAGACAATGTCGGTCATGTCGTCGTTTATAAGCTTCTTTAGAAGACAGTTCATTAGACAATGTCGAGTATTTTTTCGTCCACGACATTTTCCTCAAAATTGTCCTCAAGAAATTCTAAGTAATAGATTGCATAAATTGTTAAAGACAATGTCGTCAATGGCAGTTTGGCCAACTGGGGTTATTAGAGGGGTCTATATTTATACATATAAATATCTTAGTATGTAGATAAGATTTTACCACCTCTGTATGAAAATATAAGCTTAAGAGTATCTAAAAGAAATTTGTGCATTAAAATTCTTTACTTTTTTCATTTCCTCTTAAACAAAATTGTTTGAGAAAAATTACAATATTTCCTTTCTACATTTTTTTGATTGAAAAACTAGAATAGATACCTTCAACCTTAATAGGAAAATATTTGTTATTTATTTAATTTTCTTTATACTTTATACACTTAAATCTAGTTGTAATTTTTTTCATTTTCCTTTCGTCCTTTTAGGTTGTAAATTCCAGACGTGAAACGGATGCTGGTGTGTATTGGTGTGAAGCAAAAAATGAGTTGGGTGTTGCACGTTCACGTAATGCGACATTGCAAGTGGCGGGTAAGTTGTCTACAATAAATACTTGAGAACTTTTGTTTATTTATGTGAATTTTAAGTAGTGATTGTGATTGTTAGGGAGAACCGAGTTGAGGCTTAAGATAAGGAGTTGAAAAAATATAAAAAAATGAAGTATAATTTTTTGCAATGCAATATCAAAATGTATCATGTATTGTAAGTTTTTGTTCGTAAATAAGGCACCAATTCAATGTGTAACACAAAAGGATGTTCAAAAATTTTGGCACAATTATTATTCTGTAAGGAAGAGATTTAAGAGATGTATAAGAAAGCTGTGGTTAATTATGAATCTACATAAATTAATTTTGACTGAAGCTTATTAAAAGAGTTCAGGTTTTTTAATGGCTATGTAGATCTATAAGCAAATGTTCGGCAACATCGATAGGCTTCCTCCTTGCGATAGACAAGTGCGGTGGGCGGCGTATCTTTTACACAGCGTTTGTTTCTTTAATAACGTGTGTGGCACATAGGCAAGAAAATATCTCTCTTTATAATAAAATAAAAATTAATAATATACAACGTCCTTTTATTAAAAATATTTTGACTAACCTCAATCAAACGCATCTAACGTGCGTTCCGTCTTGTTGTATGGCTGTGTATCTTGGAACACCAAAGCTAGCGACCGGCAATCCATGCAGGTATTCATTAATTGCTCATTATGAAAAGTTTTCAAGATATTTTGGCAAAATGTTACCTCAAACAGAGACCCGTGGGAAAGAGCAGGATAAACACCTGTTGAATTGGCCATGTTCTCAAATACGCCAATGACAACGTAGCCAATATGGCAATGGAATGGAACACCCAAGGCAGTAGAAGAAGAGGCAGACCTGCTTACACCTAGAGGAGACAATTCGAAAGAGAAACAACCTCAATTGGAAAGTCGTGGGCCGAAGTGAAGCAGAGACATCTAAGACCCATTAAAGTATAAATGTTCTGCGCGCATGAGGAATTCTAAGTGCGTCTGTAAAAACACGATCACTTCGCAGACTTAACTGTTTGTTTCTAGTCATCGTTAGCAGTTTGGCATAAGATACAAAACCATATGTGAAACATAAAATTTTTCATACATTTTTTTAAGTTATGAATAGCAATCATACAACTAAATTTCGTGAAGATCGGCCTATAAAATCATATCTGCCCCACTTCAAAAAAACAATATTGTGCTCCTAAAACTCTAACAAATTAACAAATAACTGTAGTAAAATTTGGCCTAGCTATGAAAAGAGCTTTATTTCATTGCAATTGATGCACAACTTTTGATTTTGTTCCCAATTTACTGAGAAAACTGAACTGATAAAAAGTTCAATTTTGTTCCAACATACTCATTAAACAATTTATAGATATCGCGATTTTTATTGATTCAGTTTTCTCAGTAACTTGTGAGCAAAATCAAAAGTTGTGCGTCGATTGCAATGAAATAAAGCGCATTTCATTCGAAATATGTTTAACTAAATGTTTTTAGACCAAAACGGTGATTCTTGTCGCAATTTGATTTGTATCAATTTTAAAGAACAAAAAAAATTTTTTTTTTAATTGTTATTTTTTTTTCAAAACTTAAACGATATCTCTGAAACTACAGAGCAAATTTAAAAACAATGTAATTGTTTGCCTAGTTTTGGATGTTTTTTTAACTCAATATAGTGAACCGTTTTCAAGTAATTCAAATATATTTAGTGAAAGTGTCTTAAATGTGGTCATAACGGCTTATCTTGAAAAGTCGAGCTGATAGAGCAAAATGTAGATTTGATTTGAAATCAGCGACCTCAAATTAGTAAAAATTTGCAAAAAAGTTCCAGGCCGCAAAAAAAAAATGCACGGAAAGAATTATTTACTTAATCTCCAGAATATTTAAATCAACAATTTTCTGAAAAAATAAAAAATTTCTTTATTCATGAAATTCGATTCTATTTAAAAATTAAGAAAACCAGACAAATATTAAATAAAAGCAGCTCGCACTCAGAAATACCTTTCTTATTTTTAATAAAAACTAGCTACTTTTGTATTTTTTGTTTTAAGAATTTTTTGATCATATACAAAAAACGTGAAGTTTTGATCATGAGAAAATGTTTCTTTTTTTTAAGAAAATTCACTAAATACGAACGAAATAAGTTAAAATCACGAAATTATTTTTGGATTTTGGATTTTCTTGTTTTAAGAAACGAAATTGATTACTTTAGAACAAAAACTTCTTTCCGTGTATAAGGCCCACTTTTGAAAGAGATTTTTTTTAGAAGTGTAATGAATAATGCTATTGTAGAAATATTTGGTTTCTCATTTTTCTATAATTTCATTGTTAAATTTCCTGAATATCGCTTCATTATTTTCCATAGGCCCCATATAACATCCACTCTCAGAACACACTTTAGTTTGCCTAAAACCGTAATAAATAATGAGCTTGTTTTAAAATTTGGTACAACAAAATTTCCTAAAAATCGGTAAATTATTAACCAAAGGCATCATATCCGAGTGACAACTTCGCCTAGAAAATAAGTTACAAGATAATAGGAGTCGGGCAATACAATAAAAAAACCAGCTGATTGCTTGTTGATTTGTTTGCGGAAAGGCGACAAGACATAAAACAGAAATATTCCACAATGACAACTCTCGGCTGCATGTTGTCAAATCAATAAAGAGCTTTTTAGAAAATAAGGGTTAAAAAGTTTTTCCTGAAATATATAGTCCAGATATTGTCCCGTCCTAAGACAATTTGCTTCAATCGTATAAAACAATCTCACTAGAATACGCCTCACTTCAGAACCGGTTATCTGAATAGGCTTGATTCTAGATAGAAAAATTTCATAAATAGCGATGGTTTATACTCGTACTTTGACTAAATTACTATTGTATAAATGGTTCACATTAAATACTTTAAAGTTTCCAAAAACCTTAAGATGTATATAAGGCAAGATTTCCATAAAGCTAGCCATAAATCGCCTTAATTTTCTCGTAATTGTCATAAATCCATATTCAAATTAACCCTATTGCTCAGTTAATTTTATTGTCTGTGTGTCTTTTACTCATTCGTATTTTAATGTGTGTTGGGTTTAAAATATTTGTTACACACGAACTTATCATTCCACTGGCTTTTCTTCTTATTAAATCAACAAAATCAAATTTCCAATAAAAGTATAAAAAAATTAAATATACTTAAATATATTTTTTTAAATTCCCTCCAGTTGTGTGCAGAAATGTTTCTGACTGTGTTTGTTTTTCTTCCACATCTTACAAATATTTAATATTTCTAAACCACATTTGCCACAAATTTAACCGCTAGGGGCTGTTTTTGTTTCCATATCTGCTGTCATGTCTGAAGCACCACCAAACCAAAATTAATATACGGCAAAAACTCTGCAAATAAAAATTGAAGAAAATAAAAAGAAATAATAAAATAACTTTAAGAATGGAAAATTGACATGTAGAAGAAATAAACTGACACATTTTTACGATACACGCAGCCATTTTAACTTCAGTATAAGAAAACTTGAAAAAATCAAATAGAAATAAAAAAGTGAGCAAAAGTAAAGAAAAAATTTTATTGACGTGCTTTTCGTGATTTTTATGCAAATATTGAATATAAACGTTTTTGAATCCTTAAGATATTTATACGTATTAGAAGAAAAAGTACCTACACACATATTTACAACCTTTAATACTTAAATTATGCTCTTTACAAGCCATCTCATTTTCTAGGGGCACGGATGGGAAGTCAAACAAAAATTAGCTTGTATAAACACACACACACACAGCACTTTAAACAAATATTATCGATAGCAATCACGACACTTTTAAGGAGAAGCTGGGTAATGTACCTTACTTGACAATGATGAGGGAAATCTTTTAACAATAGAACAGCAGAGGAAAAGTAAAAGGAAAAAAAAATTATACAAGAGCTTGAAAAGCTTGATGGCAAAAAACCAATAAAGCAGCCAAATTGTTTGACTTTTACAAATATATCCAGAGACACGTATACATTCCCATAATTTTAACAACATTGACAATCCAGTCAAGTGTAAAAGTGTAGATACAGAGAGCTCTAATAAAATAAATTATAGATACTTTTTCTTTTGTATCTTATATTCTTCAAGAGTTTTGTAGGGAATAATTGTGTGCTATTTCATGGCATCAGGGGGATAAATTTCTAATTTGGATTAAGTTTTATTTAATGAAGTTATCGCAATGTTGTAACAATTATTGAACTAAATGTGAAGAAAACATTTATATAAATGCCAACTATTTGAGTCATTTTTAATAGCCTGTAGCCCGTTTCTGTATTTCTCGCATCGTAAAACTTCCCGCATGAAACAAAAAATGGTTTTTCTCACATAAGTCTCAATTTACACGTTTCATCTTTTGATGCTCAACTTCTTTTAAATTCCCTTTTGAAGATGCTATTATGTTCACACGCAGCAACTGGTTTCAACTTTTTTTGCTTCAAAACAACAACACTTTTTTTCAAAGCGAACCAAAGTGAAAAAGATAAGAAAAAATTTACATGCAGACATTGTTGTGCATATACCTACGAATGAGAACACAAAGCGTACTGCCCAAGTGCAGGCATCTCCGTACCAACCCCTTTTCTTCTTGCTTCCCTCTCCTTAAAACACAAGAGTTGAGCATCAAAAGATGAAACGTGTGAATGTAGACTAAGTGTTTCTGTATATTTACTTTAGGCGAATTATCTTCCATTTAAATAATTTTCCAGCATTTATTAGGAGGATGTGAGAAAAAGTGTTTCTGTATCAATATTTTGCTAAAAGTTTCTCACAAGAACTGTCACAATAAGTTACATTTGAAATTGATGCGAGAAAAGTAAAATTTCATAAAATGGAGCACAAATTATGTATGTATGTACACAAGAATGTGTATTATTTTTTTTTTTTTTTTTATTTGAAGAAAAAGAATTTAAATGATGAAAATAATTAAAAAAAAATTGTTATATTTTGTTATTTTAATTTTGTTAAGCCCTTCATTGTTTTCGTTTTATGCAGGGCTGCCAGATAAATTTGTGAAAAAATCGTTAATTTCCTAAGAAAAAATAAAAAAAATCGGCTAATTTGTTTTAAAAAATAGGACAATTTAAAATTAATTTAGACAAATTTTGTTTGATTTTTATTAAAACACAATCAAAAAAAAAAAAAAAATTGGTAAAGTTCATGGGTAAAATACATATTTTATACATATATACATACATACTTAAACTTGAGGTCTATTTAAATGAAATTATTTATTTTATTTTTCTCTTTAATCCGATAACAATTTAAAATTTCAGATTGTTTTTTTCCTGAAAAGATCACTTAAAGGCGTGACAAAATATCATATTGAACTTACCAAAAAAAAGTTTCAAAATTTTGCTATAGTGCATTGATTGAAAAATGGGGTAATAGTTCAATGTTTTGATCACATAAACAAATGTATTTAATAATCTAAGGAAATAAAAATTAAACAGTTTTTTCTCGAAATTTTGATTTTGCCCATAAATTTTTTTAAGCTGCCTTGTTTTTAAAGATATCGTTTTTCTGTGGTGCCGAATATATAAACATATTAAACAAATTAAAATTATTTTATTTCAAAGACTGAATAATATCGTTACTAGAAAAAATCAGAAATCGATAAATCGTCAAATCTGCCCTATTTTTATTATATCTATTTCTTTCGTTGACGTTTCGCTTGCATTTGACACTTAATTACTGGAAGTATTCCAGTTAAAACAGAATCTGTGTTGCCTGTTCTCGCATTCAAATACAGAAACACTTTTTTCTCACAAAACGAGAAACGATGGGATTTTTTGTTTCACACTTAGGGCTAATAAATCAGTGCAAGTTAAACTCTCTTTTTGGTTTAAAATGTGTTTAAACCAACAAATGTATAAATCAGAAAACATATAAACCATCTTTAAACGCAAAAAATTGGGCGTTTAAACTACCAATACAGAATATATGAATGTGCCAACATTTATCGTAGTGCTGCCACATGTTACTTTTTAAACTACATATAATACAGGGGACACTGATTTACAACTGTTGAGATTAAACTACATATAAATTTAAGTTTAGTTCAACTAAACCAGCGTTTAAACACTTACTGAATTATTAGTCATTAATGTGAGAAATTTTGCAATGCGAGAAATACAGAAACGAGCTATTGTTTTAGAATGGTTTAATCTGTTTAGCAAAGTTGCAACCACAAAATTTTTGTTAAAAATGGTTTTGTTGGAAGTAACCCTATTGAAAAATATTTTTTCTCTGAGTTTTACACGCATTAGCACAAACAAATAATACCCTCTTCACTAATGGCGGTGTATGATCTCAATTAAACTGTTAGGGATATTCAAAAATCGGCAAACAAATATGTATGTGAGAGAAGATATTTAGCCACAATATGTATTACCTGTACAGTAAACGTGTGATTACACACTGTTAAATTGTTGCAGAGTGTAAGCTATTCATAATAAGCATTTTCTTTTACTCGGTATTTCATAAGATGTTACCCAATACTCTTTGACTTTATTTTTGTAATAAATGAAAAACTTTTGATTTGGTTTGTGTATTGTGCTTATTGGATGTTAATTTTTTATTTCAATAAGCAAAATAAATGATATTGGTCAAGTGGTCGCTGCGAGAATTGATGACCATATGGGCCCGATTTGTGGCATTTTCCATCACTCGCCGATAGGTTCCCACTTTCAGTTGGATGTTTCCTTTGAGGGACTTCAAGAGTCTGAGGCCAGTAGACATAGACTGGTGACTTCAAGAAACTCCACAAAAAAAAGCCTAAAATGGATAAAAAGGGCGATGCTGCCGCCTAGTACAAAGAACCAAAATGAGAGATTAAACTGTGCTAACTCCGCCGCCGAATTATATCGCAACAAAAAACAATTATTTCGCTTTCTTGAGGGAAGAAGGGAATGCTCATCGAGCACAATATTGGGACAAAATGAAAAATTTCCAAAGAAATACCATAATTACCACAACTTCACCGAACCCCCTTCATTTTTCCTTCACGACATTTTTGCCGAACAATCTTACCTATATTCGTTTCTTAAGATGGCCCCCGTACAAGGTTTACAATTTTATAAAAATGTGAAAAATTGGCCTCCACAGCTCCGCGCGGCCCCTGGATAGGTCAACTTTATCACCAACCACACATTATACACTAGAAATAACTTAAAAAAAAGTCCCAAGACTGCTTAGTAGTCACCCCTAGGGGGTTAAAATAAATGACCGAACTCATTTGTTTTTTTCACCTAAAAATTTTCTCAAACATACTTTTGCTTTCTATCTGCACAGGAATAAAAGGGCGTTTTATGATATTTTTAAATTTGTACATAAATTTGCCTTAATTTTAAACTAATGGATATGCTATTTCAAAACTTAAAAAATATAATAACGATATCTTAGGTTGATTTCCGTAAAAAAAACACAAAAAATATTGGGTCTAAGTTAGACAAATGTTATTAAAATGCTCACTTCCGGCTTCCCAGTGCTAAAACCATGAACAGTTATTTACTGTTCTTTTAAACTTAAGCATATCTGACTTCAAACGATTACAGTATAACGGATCTACTCTATACTAATTTCGAATTTAAAACAAAATAAAAAATTGTTGGTCTATAGTAGAAAAAATTCAAATCAAAATGATAACTTTCGGCTTTCAGTTGATTTCTCAAACTCTTTAACTTATAGAGATCCCATTCCCAAAATTTAACAGTATAATGAGGACACCCTTAGCTAATTTGGTTACAAAAAGCTGAAAAAAATTAGTCGAACTTAGAACAATTTTAATTTACATTGATTATTTTCTATCTTGCAAATAAAATTTTTTTTAATCACGTATCTTAGCACCCCATAACTCAACAAATAAACATCATCCAAAAAATTTATTTAACACACATTCATATCTCATATCTGCTAGAGGTATTAGCTATGTCAAATATAAATTAATTTCGGCAAATTATTTTCTTTTCTGGTATGTCCGCTTCACGAATAATAGCCTCAAATGTCATCGCAGATTTAAAATTTACCGCCATTTGCAAAAATTATAGTATCTTCCGCTACTGTGAAGACTTTTGTACCTCCTTGTATAATATGTAACAAAAACAATTTCGTCATAAAAATGATTACCATTTATTGTGTTAAAGAACACAAAAATTCAGTTTTCATTGTCCTTCTTATCGCCACCAAATCACAGCGACAACGCCAAACATTTCCATACAAAATATAATTTTTGATTAATTTATTGATGACTGTAAGAATGTTTCCTGTCATTTCATTATTATTAAATTACACTATTATACACGAAGAAGAAGCAGTAAATATAATTTTAAGAAGCAGATAACAGGAAATTGAATTCAATTGTGTGTGTGTGGATGCGTGTGGGTTTTTTTTATATAAATATAAAGATGTAAAATTAATAAATCTGGGCAGAGAAAGATAATGATAAATGTGAAATGTTTAATAAACACTAGAGGCCTTTAAATCAATTTTAATTTATTTAATTTCCGCTTTTTTTTCTAATAAAACACAAACTCATTACAAATGCAATAAAGCAGGTTTTGATTTATGATGATTGATGAGAAAGTGAATAAGACTGTAATTTTATTTAAACATTTTTAGACATAAATGTTCATTAAATATATATATAGAATAGGTGCAAAACTCCACTGTATTAGAGGATTTTTGTAGAAACAATAAGTTTCTTTTGAAGCAAAAAGAATTACAGAGAAATTTAAATATTTTAATATCAGTTTTAGAAACTTTTGCTTTACCTAGAAAATATATAAAAATACTTTACCACACCTTTTAATGCTTCATTTATTTTCATCTATATAAAAAAAAATAAGTTAGTTTGATTTATTTCTTTTTTATAGCATTTTTTGTGAATATGTGGCCATCACTGCCATTCCAGAATTTTATACGAATAGCGTACACCAGTAAAGACAAAATGCATGAAGACAAATGGTTTAAAATAGTTGGAAAGGCAGCAAAAGAGTAAAATTGAAAAAAAATAAGACCAGAGGTAAATCCGCAATTTCAAGGAGTACAACAGGAAGTTGGTAGCGTTTATAAAAAAAAATTGAGGATTTTTATTGTTTTGCTTTTTTAAATGGTCAGATTCTGTAGAAAAAAGGTCCCACATTAAGTGCAAAAGAATGACAAGACAGATTTGCTAAAGTGACCACAGTTACGTGGGATAGACAACAAAAAAATGTTGAGCGAACAAAAAAGAACGTTAGCAGGAGTAAAGAATGTTGGTTGGTGTTTAAAATCATTTTGTATTTAAAGTGCTTTTACTTTGCATTCTTGGCAAAAGTTCTAAAGAAAAAATTTGAATATTTTGTAAAAAAAATAATGTAAAATAAAACGAGTATTTTAGGGAAGATTCATAAATCATTTTGATTGTCTTTTTTTAAAAACCCTAAAAATGTAATTTACATTTTACCACATTTTTAGGAATAATTTTCTAAAGGAAGGAGATTTGGTAAAGCTGGAGGATATTTTGGTTTCTTTTATAACAAACTAAGCAGGAAGTCGTGGAATTTTTGTATAACACTTAAAACTAAAAAATTTAAGTTTAAATTTAATTAAACTAAATCTTAACTTAACTAAATCTTAACTTAATGTTTCAAAAATAGAAGGACAGACAAGTAAGAAAGTGTAACATACACAGAAAAAATTGTCCAAAATTGTTTACCAATTAAAGCTTTAATAACATTTTAATTAAATTTAAAATAAAATTTTAAGTAAATACAATTAAAAATGTAATTAAGTGAATTTAATGTTTGATCATTGAATTAAACGTTTAATCAATTGAATAAAACGTTTAATTGATACTATTAATTTCTTAACTGTTGAAAATTTAACTAATTTTTTAATTCATATCACAAATTTTTTAATTGAAATCAATTTTTATTTTTTTCCGTATACAAATTTGTACACAAAAACATTTAAAGATATTCCCCATAACCATAGTCAAAAATAAAGTTGACTTTTTCTTAACTATTCTTTAGAACAATAGTGTTCACATGCATTTTAAGCTGGTTTGAGTTTAAAGTATACATTACACGGTGCGACAGTCCAAAAAACCTGGGACCGGATATTATTTTTCTTGTAGGGCTTGTCGAGTAAAACAAGATTCCAATAGTGAAATATGCCGGGCACCTTCAAAATCCTGATTTACGGTTAAAAACCGGTTTTTGTACCTTTGCGCACTTATAAGCCTTATAAGTTGATAATGATCCGATTTTCAATTTCTTACTAGATTTAGAAAGAAGACACTGATATCTTTCGAATGATATATAATTTATTTAAGAAAATTGGAAAAGTTTGGGTGTTATTGTCGAGCAAACACAAATTTTTTAGATTTTTCAAAAATTTTTCAACTTTGGTGACGTTTTTATACATTATTTTATTAAGAAACTATTATACTATTGAATTTACGATTACAACACATATTTAAAAATAGATGTTATTGACTGAGTTATTTAACTTTTCATGAAAATAAACTTTTAAACATTTTATACAAATTTTATTAATCCATTAATCAATGTTATCCTAAACACAAAAAAAAAATTGTCACTGTTAGCCTAAACACAACTTAGAATTACAACAAATATTTGTAATGAGAATTACAACAAATAATTGTAATGAGAGCTTTACTCATGTCAAATCTAGTAAGAAATTGAAAATCGGATCATTATCAACAAAATTACAGGCTTATAAGTGCGCAAAGGTACAAAAGCCGGGTTTTTAACCGTAAATCCGGATTTTGGAGGTGTCCGGCATATTTCACTATTGGAATCTTGTTGTACTCGACAAGCCCTACAAGCAAAATAATATCCGGTCCCAGGTTTTTCTATTTCATTCAATTTTGTAACACTGTGTTATTTTGACTATGGCCCATACTCCATTATGTATTAATAAGCCTTACTTTTTAGAAAAGTATCATGGTTTTCTTGAATTACTACAATTAAAACCTTATTTTTGTTGAAAAATGATATATGACATATAAAAATGATTTTTTATTGATAAAGTGACGATTAAGAACAAAAGTGGCTTTTTATTGAAAAAGTTACTTTCGAACAAATTTGTAGAAATTTTTTTTACGAATTTTAAGAAGTGCTTTTTGTAATATTTTATTATTTAGTGTAGGATAAACTATTAAAAGTTATATATATCTTTGAAAAGTTAATTAAGTCTAGTTTAGTAAATTAAATAAGAACTTTTGGTTAAAAAGCTTTTGTGTTATGAGTTTGAACAAAAAATATAAGAATTTTTTTTTAATAATATCTTAAAACTTGAACAAAGTCGAATTCATAGTGGGGACATTTTCAAGTCATCTGCTTATTGCTTATTTATTTGTGCGTACACTGAATATAAAACTTTCTTTACATTTTGTGAAAAAATTAGTAAAAATTTTAAATTCAAATAAATCTAAATACTTGAAAAAAGTCATTTAAATTTTATAAAACAAAAAATTAAAATATTCCCCTCTGTTCTGCAAACCGAATCCGAATCAATTTTTCGGTTTTAAAACGAATCCGAATATTTGGGTGTTCTCAAAACCGAATTCGCACAATTTTACTCGATTTGAAATCGGGTACATAAGCCTGGTCGAAAGCAAATCGAAAGCTGTTTTTTTAAATAAAGCTTACAGAAAAGATGTAAACACGGTATATTATACAAAGTTCCAAGTCTTATATTGCGTATTGTAAAAAAAAAACATTTAATGCAAGAAAATTCTTAATTAAACAATAATCTTACTAACACTTACAAGTATGTTAATTTTAATATAACTTATTATAACTTATTATGAAAGCTCCGGGCATTTCTAACAACAATATAACATTTTCTTTGAAAACCCAAATTATCATTTAAATTTTCCTCCAGCAGTAATCAGCTGATACTTTTTTACTTCGACGTTTAATTGCCTTTGTTCGAAAATGGCTTCGAACAATGCAAATAGTACGATTTACAGAACACCAAATGCTTTACTATTCGGTTTTAAAAAGTCACTAGTTTTCAAACAGACTCGTTTTGCGGAACAGAGGAGATAAAATATAAACACAAGGAATTAAAAATGCGGAAAAAGATTTAACTTCTACAGCAATTGTGTACACAGAAAAAATTATTAAATTTCTGCAATCACCAAATTTATTCCAAATTCATAATGTCAAGCAAACAAGTTGCGTATTTTGCACCTATTACCAAAATAATTATATTGATTATTAAAAATTTTAAAATTTTGAAAAAATATTTTCAATAAATAATATTTTTAATTTTAATTAAAAAAGTAATCAAAGAACTTTGCCATTTCAAACAATGTATTAATTTTTTTAAATAAATATTGACAATTCCCAACAACAATTCTACATGCTTAAATTATTTTATTTTAAACGAAAAAGTCAATTAAGATTTTTTGTTATTTAATTAAAATTTTAATTGAAAATTTATTTCAAAACAACTAAAATGTTAATTAAATTAAAATTAAATTTTTAATTTACTTTCAACTAAAAAAATAATTAATTCAATTATCACATTAATTAAATTTAAATACTTTTTAAACCATTTTTTAATTGATAAAACACTTTTTTCTGTGTATATTTTATAAACAAAAAAACTTCCCTTTTTGAAATATTTCCAACAAATAATTTTGACATTCCCTCTAATTTTTCAAAAAGAAGGGATAGCTATCATAACTATCTCATGATGCGGTCACCTGTGTGAATTCGCCTTGGTTTGAACAAATATTTGAGTGCTGCCTTTTTAATATTACTTAAAGGACAATAAATATTTAAATCTTAAGCATGTGCTAGATACATTCAGTAACAATTTAATTATATCTTAACACAAAACAATTATATGACTTCTTTGGAACTAAGAAAAAAAACAATTAATCAAAGTTTTTCTGGAGCCTTAAAACCGGAAATTAAATTCTCACAGATTTCTATTTCAACAGAAATCATAATACCAAGACCAAGATACATCTTTTCCACTACACACACAATTAAAAATTTAGCACAAGTCCGTTAATTAATGTCAAAAAAGTTCTTTAAAAAGAAAAAAAAAAAAAACATTTTCAAAAACAAAAAAAAAAAAACAACAAAATATAAAAAAAAAACTACCACCAAAAAGTCAAGAAGTTAAAGTAATTAAACATGAATCTTAAGTTTTATTTTATTCCCTACTACGATTACTTTTTATACAATTACAACGAATCTTCGAAATGAATCAAATACGAGATTAAATGCAAGAAAAAAAAAACTGTTATTAAAGACATTAAATTCTCAAGTAGAGTTAAGGGACCCATAACAATAGTATCGAAAAGAAATCAGTTTTAAGTGGAGAAAAGAGAAAACTGTAGAAAACAAATTAAATTGATATGTTACATTGTTGTATGATAACTTTGGAAGCTTTGGAAAGGAAGCCAGCAGTCACATTAAATGCAAGAACTGAAATGGCGAGTAAATGATACTTGGACTGAATGACGTTTCTAAATTGATTTAAGAAGCATTAAATAAACAGAAGGTAATAGGAAATAGTTAATAAGAAACAAATTATAAGATCTAAAGAGTATAGAAGAAACAATAGAAGAAAAATACTTTTATACAAATTAAATTGAAAAAATTTAAAAAAGTCATCAAAAAACTTTTATTTAAACACACTAAAGAGTTTTTTTTATTGAAAAGTCAAAATTTTTAAAGAGGAAATTTTTGGTACAAACTGAGACTTAAAGACAATAAAGAAGATTTTTTCGGTGAAAAATCGACTGTTTGGTAAAAAAATAACTTTTGTATGAAAATAACTTTTCAACCCTTATCCTGTACTCATGGGTCAAAATTGCCCAAACACTTTTTATTGCTTATTATTTTCAACTAATCAATGAATTTTTTTTTTTTTTTTTTTAATTTATGTAAAATAATGTGTTATTACATTCGGTAAACATGAGCGAAAATTTCGCTGCACTATTAAGTCAATATACAAATTTCAAACAAATTAACAGAATGTTATAACTTGATGTAAAAATGATTCCTAGACTTGCATTACACTTCCTATATTGGGCAAAATTTAACCAGAAAAATTACACATGCGTTTTATATTTTTTAGTACAGAATAAGGGTTTGTTTTTGGTAACAACTTGTTTTTTTTTATATTATTTTTTTTACTATTTTTTTTAATTAGGCTTAAGTTCATTAAATTTAATTTTCATTAAATTATTTTTATGAAGAAAGGAATTTTACAACATGGAGAATTAATTAAAATTGTTATTGATAATTTTCATTCTTGACTGACCTGGGATTCGAAGCCAGGCTGGCTGGCGTGTGATTCGTGATAATTGTGATAATTAAAAAAAAAATAGTAAAAATTTGGATTAAAAACCATGAATAGTTCAACAAAATAACCACAATACTAATTATTGTTAAAGCTAAGGCACAAGCTCTATGTGTTCATTTGTCCTTCAAGTTGTGCTGAAAAATGTCAACAAGAAAAAAGAAAGACAAAAACATGATAAACATAAAAATGTACTTTGGACTTCAAGAAGAATTCTTGACAAAAAGTACGAAAAAACAGAAGTAAGGAAAACATGTGAGATCAATTAAAAATGGATAATCATTCAAAAAAGCAAATTTCGATCTACCAAAGGTTAAAATACAATTTGGTTTAAGGATTGATGTTTGACTACTGACGTCAGCAGTCATCGATGGCTGCGAGTGTAAGACGGCAAATCCCTCTGAGGAGACCTAGTGGTTGAGGTCGAAACATGTCAGGGTAACCAGCCGCCTGGGTTCGAATCACACGCCAGCCAGCCTGGCTTCGAATCCCAGGTCAGTCAAGAATGAAAATTATCAATAACAATTTTAATTAATTCTCCATGTTGTAAAATTCCTTTCTTCATAAAAATAATTTAATGAAAATTAAATTTAATGAACTTAAGCCTAATTAAAAAAAAATAGTAAAAATTTGGATTAAAAACCATGAATAGTTCAACAAAATAACCACAATACTAATTATTATTTTTTTTTTTTTAAATAATATATATTGTGAAAAAGTAACTCCTTTCGTTAAAAGATGACTGTTTGGTGAAGAGTTTTTTTTTATAATACGTTGACTTTTTTTAATTACACTTTTTTAAGAGTAAAGCGCCAGTTAGCTGACAGTAACAGTTACGTGGCAAATCATCTGCTTCATTTTGTTGTATGTAAAGCAATTAGTTGACAGTAAGACTGTAACGTCAAAATCTGTAGAATAAAGATTTTCTTTCTTTTTTACTGTACGGTAACATTTCTGTTACAGTCAGCTAACCTTTTCACGGCAATGGGAAACATTTTTCATTTTTTTAAATATTTATTTTGACAACTTGATGTCGTACAACAGTGATTATTTATTGTAAATTAATGTAAAGAGTTGGCTATACTTAACCGTGCATAGTTTAATCAAGGACAGGAAATCCCAATTTCCCCACCGTGAGTCCGTTTTGAGTAAGCTTGTTTTGTCGTGGATAAAGTCACGTTTCTAAGTTTCATTAATGATAAATATTACGTTGTGAGTAAAGAGAAATCGTAAATAATAATAAAAAATTAATAAGTGGCCCATAGTGCTTAAATTTTGTATATTTGCTCTATGGGAAGCATTTTTCCCTATGAAAAAGAAGTGAAAATTTACTCTTACACATCTGTTGATATTGCATTTTTTTGCAATGACAAGCCAAAGGTATAGGGAGCTTCATTTATGCGAAAATAAGATATTACAGCTGCTTATGGTGGATCATAGTGATGGAAAAGATGAACATGCTATCCAATTTTATATCACCAGAACAAACGACTTTCGTTAACTGAAGAAAATCAGGATAAGCTCAGAATGTAAAAATAATTTGTCCCGAAGCGATCTCAAACTAAAAAAATATATGGGTGGTGCCGATCTTTAATTTAATAAAGAGTGGCTTTGGCTGCACAAAAATACTTATAGCTCTAACACAGTAATAATAATGTGTGTAATAATATATGTAAATATAATGTTGTTCAAAAAACATCCTTTACATTCGATCGATATCACTACTTGTGTTCTAATAACAAAAATATAATGTCGGGGGTAATTTTGGATCACATTTATGTATATATTTACATTTATATTATTGATTTTGGGATTTTCCATGGATTTCACATCGAAACTATTCTTAAAATATTATTTTAATATATTGCAAGATGATTTAAATAATTATTTTAAATCATATAATAATATCTTATTTAAATCATTATATAAAAGAATTTTTTTGTAATGTTTAATTATGACTTATTTAAGATATAATAGTAAATTATTATTTATATATAACTAATAATGCAAAAAGTGGCGAATAGAGTAGGGATGGGAAAATTGAAAAATATATCGATATGTATCGTATCGATATTTCTTAAGAGTATCGATATTTATCAATTAAAAATATCTGTATATCGATGTATCGAACGTATTAAGGTGAAATTATTACCAAATTTAATAACTTAATATATGTATGTACCTATGTCAATACATATTTACATATGTACAAACATTTTACATGTAATTCCATTCAAATTTTTTATTGTTTCTTTTAATTTCATTTTTAATGCCTGTCCCTCGATTTCGAACGAAACTTTAATTCGCTTAATTTTTATTAAAAACAAAAACCAATTTTAAAATTTAGTTTTTAAGTTAAGTTGTGCGAACGAAGTTTTCGTTTGAAATCGAGGGACCGGCAGTTAATTCTACAATAAAAAAAAGTAAAGAATACAAAAAAATTTTTATTTATTCGCCATATGAAATCTAAAAAAAAAAAAATTAATTAAGATTAATGCCGGATTATATACTGCCGGCAAACGAAACTTGTGACACATACTTTATAAGTAAACTGTGCAATATTTTATTTTTAATATATGTATAAGAACATGCTCCAATAAAAAAAAAATATTTATTTGTTTTTATTATTACCTTTCCAACTTTCATGAGTCTATTGCTGCTAATATGTCACAGTTAAGGCGATTGTTTGCATAATTCTAGGAACCCTTTCCAGAATATTTTTTTCGCGCTTATTTTTTGTTGTCATCTCTTAAAAAAACGAGACAAAAATATCGAATTCGATAGTCGTAGAAAAATATCGATGTATCAATATATGGGTATTTTTAATATCGGCGATATATATCGATTATAATTTTTTTTATATATCGATATTTTGATATATCGATATTTATTGCCCATCCCCAGAACAGAGCTACACAGTAATGAATTATGGAAGTCATTAAAATTAGGATTGTAAGTAAAGTTTTTGCTGGGTAGTAAATAAAAACTGTATTTTTATAAAATTAGTTCGAATGTTTCATACATTAAAAGTCTTTTTCCTTCAAAAGTATCCAGGAATATTTTCTATGCACTATCAGAATTTTTGTTTGTAAAGCCTATAGTACACGGCATGTAAAAAGACACATGCGCATGTGGTTCTGACGTAATTTTGACGTCAATGCAAAGCCACAATAAACATTGCGTGTTGTGTGATGACGTCAAAATTACGTCAGAACCACATGCGCATGTGTCTTTTTACATGCCGTGTACTATAGGCTTAAGTTGTAATTTGACTTAGAATACACATTCGAATTAATACAACAATTTATAATAAAAATGATACTCAACATGAGAACTATAATTCCCAGATTTTATTTGTTAAAATTATTTCTAGTTAATTAAATATTTTATTAAAAAAATGGTTGCCTTGTTTTGTAAAAAAATCAATGTTTTAGAAAAAGTTAATTTATCCTTAATTTTCGTTATTTAATTTATATTATTTACATATTGTTGACCTTTTACTGAATGGCGACTTTTGACTAAATAGTTAACTTTTGTTAATGGTGAATTTTTACCCACTGCTGACATTTTACTGAATTTTAATTAAAAAGTGACTTTTACTGCATGGTGACATTTTACTAAAAAAAACATTTTACTGAATGTCCTTTTACTTTTTTTAAAGAAACTGTTTAGTTAAAAATTTTTCCTTTCGCAAAAATTACCTCTTCAAGTAAAAAATTTGGTTTTTGTAAAAATTTTAACAATTTCCGTTTTAATATATTACTGTAAGCGATATGTTTTTTGGCAGTTATAGGAATAATTATTTATAACTGAACGTTGTGAAATTTACCGTGTAAGTGAAAACTGAACTTTCGGTGAAAAGTAACCTTGCGGGAAATTTGTGTCAATGGTTCCAACAGAACTGGTCCTTGGAATTGTGAAAATAGAATAGGAACAAGAAAATAACTAATACCATGTGAAAGGAAACTAGTCACTTAACTTGTATATTAGGTAAGAACAAAAATGTAGAAATATTAATTTTGTAATGATTTTGTTTTAATAATTTATTTATTGATTAAGACCGTTTTTGTAAAAGGTTCAGTATTCACCGGTGGTGCGATACATTTATTTGTGACTATTTAAAACTTTGTTTTTAAAACTTATTCTATCATTTTAGTAACTAGCACATTGAGATTAGATGTGCGACTGGGCAAATGGTTCCTGTTGGGTGTCAATTACCCCCTCCAATTACAACCCCATGTAAAAGTGTTAGAACTAGAACCGGTCTCTGCCACCAAAGAACATATTACGGGACTACTTTAGTTTCTCCCTCTAGGGAAATATCTAAGGAAAATATAATTTCTAATAAAAATTACTTTTTGGTGTAAAAGAGTCTTTATTCTAAAAAAAACTAATTAACATTAAAAATTATTTTCTGAACTTATGGTAAAAAAGTGACTTTTTGCTAAAAATTTAAGTTTTTGTTTCAAATGTGTGAACAGTGAAAAAAATATGTATCTGTCCGAATTTCGAAAATAGATTTAAAAAAAACTCTCATACTCCCTTTTTATTTAATTGTATAAATTAAAGTTTTATTTAATTCTATACATTAAATATGAAATCAAATGCTCTTCATCCTTTCCAAATTTAAACACCACTTATAATAATAACAAAATAAAACCAATTTCTTTAAAAGCATGACTGCAAACTGACAAAAAAAAAAACTATTAGAAAAATATAATCAGTTTCATCAGTACAATGCCAAAAGCATTATGAAACAGAGCAAGGGTTTCTATTCGGGAAAAAATCCTGGGAATTCCCGGAAAGAATTGTTTTGAAATTATTGTTAGTTTTATGAATGGAAATTCGCCCTAAGTTTATGTTTTTGTGAAATCAAATGTTTTTCCATAATTGATTTTATATATATTTTTTTATATTATTCTTGACAAAAGTTCCCCAGAATTAAAGAAATGTTTTCAGCTCTTTCAAAAACTTAAAAAAATTCGGGAAATTGGAAGCCCTAAACAGGCAAACTTTGTAATTATTATCATCATTGCAATCATAATTATCATTAGTTTTGCTAATGATGAAAATAACAGTAAGCAGTCTCTTATACACACATAAATATTCAGTCACACATATACACTCACAAATACAAAATTATTTAATACAAATGAATAGACACATACAGTAAAAACGGCATACACTAATACTTAGTAACAGACAGACACCAAAAAAATGTTTCATTCAATTTTAGAGTCTTTAGCAGAGACAGCAAAGAAGACGAAAGAAAAAGAACAAATTTTAACTCAGACACCATTTCACTTATAACACCCAGTACTACTAGACTGAAAGACAGACACATAAATACATATATGGGATATATTGTATGTGTTTGTATGAATGATTTTTTGTCAGTTTGTTAAGTTTTTTTTTCGTTTTTGACCATATATTTTTTCAAATTGTGATTTTTTCTTGTGCTTATTCAATGTTAAAAACCAGCAAGATACGAGAACAGTTCAATTTTCATTTGCTGCCATAGAACAAGCAGAAATGTCACTACCAAATGGGTCTAAACTGTAATAAGATTGTATGAACAATTATGTGGGAAAATGGCCGTTTTTATAAGTATAAGACTATTTCCATAAAAATGGATACTTTTTGTTGAAATTGCTTTACTTTTAGTATCAAAATTTTAAAGTCTTAATTTTTTGCATAAAAACTTACTGTTTTAATGAAGTGGTGAGTATCTAACAATAAAAAAAAGTTAAAATTTTGGCAATTGGCTTTTTAGGGAAAATTTGTTGCGTTTCATGAATGTGTCAAAACAATAGAATCAGTGCAATTGTGCATGACAGTCACACAGGAAAAACGCGTAGAATGCATATACGCATAGAACGCATGAAGTAGGTTTATTTATAATTTTGCATTTGTGCATTCGTCTTAAAAAAGGTCATCTGTTTTTGATAGCCAAGAACAAACACTTAAATATTATTTTCAATATTGCTTTATGTGTCCGTGTGGTGGATTTCTTTTTGAGAAAATGGTTTTATCTGATACAAATATTTACAAAACACCCGGTAAAAAAATTAAGTGTTTTTAAAGCGCTTAAGAGAAATACGCTCCAATAAAAGAGCTATTATGTAGATACTTATGAACAAAATAATACAAAAACCAGCTTTCTTATTGCTGATAACAAAGAGTGTTTCATAGAGAAACTTTACAAATATTATGCACACAATCGAACGTAGGATAACGGAAGTCAATTACAAGATGAATATTAGCGAGCATTTCTCGGTAATTATTGTCGATCGCAAACATATAAATTCTTAACTAAATAAAAGCAAATAACATGTCTTCTAGGGTTAAAAAAAACCTGGAGCATTAAATTACCCCCAAAAATAACCCCCCCCCCACATCACCAAAAAATTTAATAATCCTTTAAATTGTCGGACCTTAATTTATACGCAATAAAACACCAATTTTGAAAACTAAATAAACCCCCAACAATATGAAATAACGGCCGAAACAGAAATGAAAAATTACCCTTATATTTGGGGACTTGTTTCATATGAAATAAAGCTCCAATTTCTGAAATTAAGTAAAACCCCAATATGTGCAATTCAATTTGTTGTACAGTCTTGGTTTCAAACAACGTGCGATAGATTGCATAGTTGGGACCTTGCCCGGTCGTATGGATTTTCTCCACTCTGGCAATATCGGCTTGCCTCACTGAAGCATAGCTGACCTTCGGCCAAGCCCAAGGAACAGAAAACATGTTATGTAGCTTGTATTAAGAATCGCATTAAATACACAGAAAGTAATATACGTATGCAGCACAACCACGCAAAGAACGCGTGGTGTGGACTTCCAGTTTAATATATAGGTAAAATGAGAACTTGGTTGTGATAAGTTGACAATTTTAATAAATTCTTGGAAAAAAGAGGAACCATTTGGTGGAAACTAAATTTTATGTGATTACCTTTTGATGAAAAGATGTTGCATAGTTTGAAAAAGTGATATTTTTTTGGTGAAAAGGTGATATTTTACAATAATTTTATACAAATCTTGCCTGTCTGATTATTTTTTTTTTGTAAAAACGACGTAATTTGAGCGAAGCAAAAACATTTATTAAAAAAAAAAACATATTGTATTTGTAAAAATAAGTTTAATTTTTTTTTTATCGAAAAGCAATTTTTTGAGAATTTGTGACTTTTTTGGAAAATGCATTTTTTTTTTTTTTATGTAAAAAACTTACTATTTGCCAAAAAAAAGAAAACGTGAATTATGCTGACTGTTAAATAAAAGTACGATTTTGTTAAAGCCAAAATTTGTGGGTTAAGGGACCTTCTTAGAGTAATTTACACTTGTTATACCCTCCACCTCCACCGTGGTGAATGAGGGAATACTAAGTTTGTCATTCCGTGTGAAACTTTTTTATTATACATCTAAGACCCCATAAAGTATATATATTCTGTTTCCTGGAGTAATTCTAAGTCGATTTAGCCATGTCCGTCTGTCCGTCTGTTGAAAACACGCTCACTTTTGAAAAACGCAAAAGAAAAGAACAAACTTGATCTCAAATTGCTTGTAGTTATCCTAAGCAGTATGGGATTGAAATCCAGCAACATCGGTTCAGTAGGTTCAGAACTATGAATCAAAATGTGGAACCACCACCCCGAAAAAATTGATAATTTTGACACAAAAACTAACATAAATAGTTTATTAATGCACGGAATGACATACAATTTTGCTCGAATTTGGTTTGTACGACTGCAAATCATACTGGTAAATTTCGTGACGATCGGTCCATAATTTACCATAGGCCCCATATAAACCCATCTCGAGGAAAACCGTTAAGTACGCCTAAAACCGCAATAAATAACGCTAGCATACTTAAATTTGGTACGTCACAGTTTTATAGGACCAGAAATCACACTGTAAAATTTTTTGAAGATCGGTCCATAATTTACACTAGGCCCCATATAAACCCTACTCCCGGAAAACAGCTTAGTACGCCTAAAACCGTAATTAATAACGCTATCATATTAAAATTTGGCACGTCACAGTTTTATAGGTCCATAAATCAAACTGTAAAATTTTTTGGAGATCGGTCCAAAATTTACACTAGCCCCATATAAACCCTACTCCCGGAAAACCGTTTATTGTGCCTAAAACCAAATAAATCCCACTTTGGGAAAATAATAAAATTCGCCTTAAACCATCACATATATAGATATTGCGGTAAAATGTCTTACTTAAATTCATATGGCCAGAAAAAATATCATGCAAATTTGTGAAATTTTCTGTTAACGATAAAACTAGTTACACTGCTGTTTTGAAATTTATTCTAATTTATATTTTGTAATGCTAGAAATCAGTTTTCAGAATTTTGGAATGATTGGGCCATAATTTACCATAGGTCCAATACAAATTACCCTCCTAAAAATTATTTTAGTTCGGCTAAAACTTTTACGAATAATGATATTTTACTCAAGCATGTTCAAAGTCCTAACAAGAAACGCATAAAATTTTCTTATTGTCGGTCAATAATTTAATTCATGTCTAAACCGCAACTAATTTCAATGCTGACGCTCGTTTTTGTGAAGCTTAGTTAATAATATATATGTATTTATCATATAGAGCTCACTCCTGTCGGTGAAGGGTATCAAAGATTCGGCACAGCCGAATATAGCACTCTAACTTGTTTATGAATAAAAAAACGCCGTTATTAAGAAAACTTAAAAGTTAGGGATATAAAATTATCTATCCTTAAACCAGTGTTAATAAATTAGGTACCCTGATGGATTAAACCCGTAACTTGTACAAATTATTTTAAATTTTTTTCAAAAGTAAATAAATTTTTTGAACTGTAAAGAACTTTTGTGAACAAAAAGTGATAAAAACCCATCAAACCTATTGAATATAAAACACAATTAAAACAAAACTAATTTTAAGAATAACGGTATGTTGCAAATATTTGACGTTAAAATACAAAAAAAAAATAAAAAACGTGACCAATACATTGGTCAAACCTTAGCGTTATTTTTAGCAATTGCTATTGATTTACTAACATTTATTTGTAACTAGATAATTGTAAAATGTAATTTAGAAACTGATAATTAATGTTTGATGTAGCCAAACATTTTGCAAAAGCAAATAATTTTTTAATAAAACTAGTGGTTGCGTGTAGGACTTCATATATTTGACAGGTGTAAACAGAGTTTAAGATTTAAGAAAATAAAGTAAAACTAAATATAAAAAAAATATATCTTTTAAGTTGCATACCCAATTTCCTGAATAGCAGCCCCTATACTTGAAAAAAAGCAATAATTTTAATATTCCTTTCTTCGAAATAAGCTAAAACGGTCTGCTTCAATTTGCTCAGCACAATGGGTCAATAATTGTAAACGGCTGTTTTGTTGACATGTAGGGAACTTTCGTTGTGCTATACCAAAATGACATCAAAACCCTTGATAAGGTAACATTACATTATTACAAAAAAGGAAGATACAAATCACTGCCCGCCATCCTAAGATTACTGAATTCCAGGCATAATTTCGAAGAAACTTTGTCTCTTCAACTTTTTAAAGAATTACATTTAAACAAAAGTAACACCATTAAACTGATCGAGAAATCTATGTTAGTATGCGCAGCAATACAAATTACAATAAATTTTATATGCACTACAAAGAGAAAGTACAAATTTAAAAACTACAAAAATATTATATGAATATCATTATCGATCTACAAATTACCTTAAATTGCTTTTATATAAGCTAAGCTTTATATAGAGTTTTTTTAAGAAAATTGGTTCTATACGTTATCTAAAACGCGTAAGTCTCCAAGATCACAACTAGTGAACAAATTATCAAAAAACATTTTCATGGTTTCCGGACATTACTTTTGACACTTCTTCAACTCCAATATCTTCATCTAGCGACCATTGAATTTTTTCGTTTGGCATTTAGTGGTAACCACAAACATGTATTCTTAATGCATGTATGTAGCAAAAAAAGGTACTTCTAAAATGATTCAATATGTTGTTTTATAATTGTTGTCTGCTTGCAGAAGTTTAAGATTTAGTACACACTTGTGCCCGTTGTACCCAAATTGGCACACCAATATTTCAAGTTGTAGCGCCGCTTTATTAATATATTTACGTATTCTTTATTATTTTGTATTATCTATATTTATTTACATTGAAATTAACAAATTTTGGAATGGACTTATTAATTTGAATTTAACGGTCGATAATAACAGAGAACCTATTTACTTTTGTTTTGAAATACAGCTCTGTGCTGTAAGTGGCATGTGTGTATGGTATGAAAGTCACTTGTAATTTGATTCATCTTTTATTTTGCTTAATGCTTTATCCTTATTTAAATAAGTTATATGTAAGAATCGTGTTTGAATAAATATCTCTCTGTATTTAGCTTTCGAGCAGTAAAGATCTCCTCGGCGTTTCATTAACTACAGAACATATAAATATTAAAACAACTAACCCTTGTGGACTAAGACGTTGTTTGTCTGAGCTGTTGCTTGTCTGAGCTGACCTAAGTGTCTTTTCATTGCCAGACTATTAATAAAATTTATAAATAAAAAATTTATTCAAAACAAATAAGCTTTTAGCTACAAAGTGCTATATATAATTGTGCCGATGTTCACTATTCATAAAAAATTATATTCGGAGAATCATACGCAACTACACAGATGTCTTTTTTATGAAATTTAAACGATTTTTGATACAAAATCATGTAATGCAATAACATTTTTTAATATTACACATAATGTCTGAACGCTCAGTTGATCAATAATGCAAATATATATTAAATAATGTCAAAAAATTTGTCATGTGCCGCCAAAAATGAAGTGCCCCCAAATTGGCACAGCGGGCGTTAATAGGTTAATAGTGTAGGTATGCCCGAACTAAAAAGTTTCTAAATTAGGTTAGGTTCCTTAGGCAGACAAAGAGAGACAGCTAACTTGGGCCGTTCAGTGGTCACTCTGTGATTACATTTTAATTTGACTTGATTGTGTATAAATTTTGGCCCAAATTTACAACATTGCCCACGATGTCGATCGACAAATTAAGGGATCAACAGCAAATAATTTATTATATTATTATTATTTCATAAGTGCCCTACTAACTATCGGCTTTTCAAATTTCTTACTATTATTGTCAAATTACTGTATTGACCACATCAGCAATCACATAAATGAAACGCAAATTTCAAAATAAAATAAAACCAAACTATCAGCTATGTCACAGAGTACAATTCCGTTCGGAATGATTCCGTTCGGAATCGAGGAAAACATATTTGTTTATTGATAGCAAGTATATTTTGATAGTTTTTTGGTCTTTAAAATACAGAAAACTCCCATTTCGTTTATGAAGATAAAAATGGTTTTATTCCGAAAAGTATTTTCATAATTTTCTGAAGCACAAAAATACGGAATGAATTCCGTTTCCGAACGGGATTGTACTCTGTGACATGGCTGTATATAAATTAAGACATAAACTCTGTGCTACAAACAAAGTAGTAAATAAAACAAAGCAGTTAACAAAAAATATAGAAAAAATTTTTTTAAAAATATTTTTAACCACAATACTAATATTATTTTTCAGAACTATTTAATTTTATTAGTGGTGTTGTTTTACGAACATATAAATAAAAAAAAAAAAAATATTTAGTATTGGTGCGTAAAGAAAAAATTTCATTTAATTTTCCAACAAAATGCCTCCGTTGAAAATCACAACACAGATGACTGATTTTGACATTTGTGGTCGCATACTATTTCTTAGTGGGCTCCAAATTGGTACGAAAACTATAACGTTATGGCTCGCTTATATTGTCGATGGACTTGTCGTGTTGAAAATTGTTAGTTGGACGAAAATCAAAATGTTCGTCATTAAAAATTCAAGCGAACGATAGCGGTCAACATCGTGGGCCAGGCTGTTATTAAAGAAGTTTTGAAATATGAAATAGCCCATATACATTCTTTCTTAAATGACCAGCATACAAAATCAAATAAAAAAACTTAAAGCCACGTATGTCTGTCTGTTTAATGTTTCTCATACGTTGAAGTTTCTTATTATTTCATTTTTATGCTCGCTTTCTCTACCTCTCTTATTTGTTTTGTTAGTGATTTACAGTATTTGTTGATATTATTTTTCGTCCCATACGCTTCCCACCCATACATACGTATTTCTGAGTACCACCAGATCTATAGTGTTTGATTTAGGTTTTCCTTTACTTCTAAGCAAAAAAAAAAAAAAAAAATCGTATTTTCATTATATTGTCGTAGTCTAACAATTGTTATTTACAAATACAACTTGTACTGACTGCTGCTCCTTAGACAGACATTATTGTAATTGATTTTTCTGGTGTAAAAATTTAATCATCGTTCAATACTTATAGCATTTATATATTTTTGTTTTCTTTTCCTTTTGCTTTTCCTACAACTACAAATTATACAGTACGACCAATCTACACTTAGCCAGGGACCTCCCTCACTCTCTCTCTCAAACAGTCCAAATGTTTTTAATGCTGTAGAAGTGTCAGTAGAGTAGAATTGCTACTCCTCCTATTGGGTGTTAAACGAAAATGACCACCGTCTCCACTACTTTCACTCTTTGCATAAGGACATTATGATGTTGGCGTATTGAATGTTTATGTAGTTGACATGTGTATTGCTGTAAGGACTGTATATGTGTAGAAAATGTCCAGTCAATGTTTGATGTTTTTTTATTCTTAGGTTTGTATGGCTGTGCTTTATGGCATTTTTTTCTTTACACATTAAAATTAAATACCCATACGAAGATATTCAATAAGCAATTCTAGTTGTCTGTTATTTGATAATTTAATGAAATTTAATACGGCGTTATGACAAGAGAGTTTTTGATATTTCTATACTCAACTAGTGAATAGTGGAAACATCGTTTTAAAAAGGCTACATTTAAAACGTACTAACTTATTAATTTTGCTCAAAACTTTGCACAAAACAAATAATGTTACATGATTTTATTGTAAATAAAAAGTGTTTACAAAAATTTTTATAATTTGAAGAATACCGCTTAGTGGCAAAAAATCCTAAGTTAGAATTTGAAATGTCATCTCAGAATCACTTACTACCACAAGAGGTCTCATACAAGGGGACAACTTTTCGTGAAATTTTTTAAACTTTTTAATGGAAAAAATAATATGGCAATGCTGAACATACACTTTAGATGATTTGTTCTTTTTTTGTTTTTGCAATAAAATAAATCATTTTACACGGAAGAACCTTAAAATTTACAAATTAAGGAAGACGCTGCATTTTTTTCTTTTTAGTACTCAGCTGATATTTTTCATCAAAAACACTTCGGCGGTTGCCAGATCAACAAAGTTTTAAAGTCGTGTAGCTTGTGACTCAATTAAATGAGTCAGTAAAAATAAAAATTTTACTAATTTGTTAAAAATAAATAAACGTAAACAACAATTATGAAGTTTGATTTGTTAAATTTTAATATACAAAGGTAAAAAATAAATGTAAATGTCAACAAAAAGTACTAAATGAAAGTGGTGGCACTGTAAAAAGAAGCGAACAGTTATTTGCTCGTAATTAAGAACAATAAAAATAACTACTAAAATTAAAAATCTCGTGATTTTCAGAACACAAAAATATTACTCCCGTGATTTCAAAATCGTACGTGATTTGAAATAACCTTCATTTCAGAACATGCCTATATTTAAAGAAACACGCGAGTTCTAACAGCTGTCTATTGGAATATTGAGAAGGAATCAACTAAAATTGGTCTGGAGATAAACGAGGGCAAAATAAAGATATTGATTGAAACTGTAAAAACAAAAACAACGGAAATAAATTAAGGCGACAGAGTACAAGGTGTTATTATCGACTAAGCAAGTATTTCAAGTATCTCCAGAAAAACGAAAAATATGATCTCTAACATTTGATACCCATGCTGTAAAACGGTGACGAAATATGCGTACAGGCTTAAATCGATGAAAATATATAAGGCATTTGCGACAGAAAATTATTTCGTAAATTTATATGTCCATCAGTGATGGAAAATTCAGTACAATAGTACTTTTTTCAGTACTTTTTCATTTCAAATATACCACGGTACCCCCACGTCAGTGGGCAACATTTGCAAAACAAAATTTATTGTTCTTTTTTTCGTTCATGTTAGCCAAATTAAGAACGAAATGGACGAACTTATGTTTCCTGATAATTCACGTATTGCTATTGGAATTTTGTCAATACCCCATTTATCAGCTGCAGTTGAGCGCGTTTGCAAATAGAAACTCTTTCAAATTTAATTAAAACTAAAAACCTATTAATATCAAATTATTCTTGTTGTTACAATTATAATATTACTAATGATATCATTAAGTAAAATAAACAAATTGCCTAACAGCCTTAGACATCTAATATGTACATACATATGTATCACAAGCAAATACATATGTATGCAATAAAAAAAAGGTTTGAAAAAATTACCAAAATGTTGAAAAAAGTACTATTTTGCTTGATGGTTAGTACCATCTCAATTTTTTAGTTTTCCATCACTCATGTCCATATATGTTGTTGAAGTGCAAACGCGAAGAATGATCCATAAGCTGTAAGATATTTACTCCCACGTTAACATAGAGGAACGCATTAAGATACAACGATTGGGCTCGCTGGAGCACGTCGAAAAAATTAACACAATTACTCCAGCATGAATGATATTCAAGGATCTTTATGAAGGGAAGCGTAAACGGGCAACACCGAGACTCAGGTAAAAAAGTTAAGTCCTTGGTAAATCGAACTGGATACAGCGCACAAAAGATCGAAGCGCATGGCGAACATTTTTAAGGAGGTCGAAACAAACAACAGGTTGTAGTGCAAATTTTGCATCGTTTCAACATTTAGTGCACCTTGCATTACAATAGAAGGTGTTTTTATTTTCTGTCATGCACATAGGGGTAACATTTTTAAATGCGAAGTTCTAACACTCTACTACCAGTGGTCTTGCAGCTACAAACGTTTAAAATCGATAGTGGACACACGGATAACCGGTAACGCATTCTAGGGTTAAAGAGCAAAATAGCGCAAAACTTTTAACACTAAAATATTATTTAAATTTGTGATATAAATTTGTAAAATATATAAAAATAGCACTGTGCTCGAATTCGACACTTTTTCGAACAAGCTGGGCACTCTACCGGTAAATCTTATTTGAGTGCGTTGTATTCAATGGTGCTAGTCATTTGTCTAAGTAAGCGCTCGTATTCGCGATATCCGTGACTAAAATGACATAACGCGATTAAACTATCAACCCAACTCTGTTAAATACAATTTTTCGTGGTTTTTTCGCGAAAAATTTAACCAGAAGTAGTCATTTTGCCATTGAATTAATAATCAATGAAAATTTTTCACAATATTAGTAATTAGGTTATTTTATGTATATTCAGTAGGGTTTCGAAAAATATTCCAAGAGTTAAGAAAACAATGTCTTAACACAAAATAAAAATAACGAAAAATTGAATAATGATCCCAAAATGTCAAAAATTATCTTTTTGTGGTACTTTTGTATTGAAATTGTATTGAAAAACTTGCATAACAATTATGTATTAATGTCAATTTTTATAAACATTTTAAATATGTTTACGCAAAATACAAATAATAAATTTCGTAGTATTTCTCTTAGAAAGCCCTTTTCACAAATTGTTATTTATAACAATAAATTCACTTAATAAACAAAAATTGACTTTGTTATAAAGAATAATCTTACTTTTTCATCATAAATTTGCGTATTTTTATAATGAAGTAACATTCTCATTAAATGTTTATATTTTCACAAGAACATATAATCATATTTTCAACGATAATCACAGTTTTTACAAAAAGTCAGTGAAACTTGATTTCAAAGTGATGAAACAGAAAATGTTTTTAACTTTAGATAAAATCGCTGTAAAAAT
The DNA here is from genome assembly GCA_943735925.1 of Pollenia amentaria. Lineage (NCBI taxonomy): Eukaryota > Metazoa > Arthropoda > Insecta > Diptera > Polleniidae > Pollenia > Pollenia amentaria. Next base: position 174,158,128 of record OX031007.1, on the reverse strand, counting down.
GACAAAGCCCATCGTTAACTGATATTCGTTTGTTTCTAAAAAATACAAAATACTTATACATATGTATATGAGGATGAGGGTCTAAATGTCAGAGTATAAGAAAAAGATTAATATATCCAATAAAATGAAAATGTGGTCACGATGCAGTTCTGTTTGATCAGAAAAAGTCACTTTTTTTATGAAAAGTATCTTTTTTTATCAAGTTGTCAAAAATCATCTTTCACCAACCAGTCACTCGTTTGTGAAAATACACTGGCAAAATTAATTTTCATACCTTCCAGCACTGTGTTGTAGTGAAAGAGGGTTTATTACGCTAGTTTTTTCAGGTGATATTTTTTAATATGGAAAACGACCCCATAAAGTATTATTGGGTCTTGAGTAATTCTTCCGTCCGTCCGCATGTCTGTCCATCTGCTCATCTGTTAAAAATCCGCTCAGTTTCGGACTGCTCAAAAGAGAAGAACAATAATGGTCACAAATTGCTTAAAGTATCCTATGCAGCTTGGGTTTAGTGTTATGAATCCAAATGTGGAACAACCACCCTAAAAAATTAATAATATTATTATAAATGGTGGCGAAATGTATAGTTTGATATATGATTTTCAAGCCATTTGATTGATTTGACTAGAAATCATATTTCATTACATTTCGCCAACATTGGTCCATGATTTACCGTAGGTCCCATATAAAGACAGCTCGAAAAACTCTTTAGAATAGTGCTATTATAGTAGAATTTAAAGTTTTATAAGACAAAAAAATCACAATCTCCAGTTTCGTGAAGATCGGTTCATTTAAAGCAGCCTCTTGAAAAGCACTTTAAAACGTGTAAAACGCTAAAAAATCAGTACAGTATTGCAATTTGGTCGAATTAAGGTTTTAACCAAAAATTACTCTAAAGAATATTATGATGATTGATCGATAATTTACAATATAAACTCTGCTGAAAATTATTGTAGTATGGCTAAAACTGTTACAAATCTAAAATGTTATTCAAATTAAATTTCAAAAGTGGGTTATGAATTTTTAAAGAACAAAAAATGTATTTTTTCTTAAAAATTTCAACGATATCTCTAAAACTACTGGGCAAATTTAAAAACAATGTGAGCACGGCTTAAACATAATATTGTTGCGGAATTTTGGATTTTTTTTTAACAGAACATGGTGAAACGTTTTCAAGTTATTCCAATACATGTAGTGAAAGTGCCTTCATATTGGACATAACGGCATATCTCGAAAAGTCGAGCTGATAGAGAAAAATGGAGATTTAAAATTTGCGACCTCAAATTACTACAAATTTGCTATAGATTACCAGGCGGCAAAATGACTGTTCCTCCGGGTTATTGGCCGACCTTTAGAAAGTATTAAAAATTTGCTATAGAGTTCCAGGCCGCACAAAAAAAGTTAAATTTTGTTCCCTTGTGTAATTTAACATAAGAATAATCTGCAACCAATTATAATACTGGTTTCAGCTTCTATAAAGATTGGTTAATTATTTATAGATCACATACAAAGCCCACTCCTAAAATATGTTAGCTGTCGGTGGAGAGTATCAAGGACTCGGCAGAGCCCAACAAAAGGACTCTAACAGAATTTTTTTTATCAAAAAATTAAGCTTGTTATAAAATCCAATTTTTTTTTTATAAAATAGTCACTTTTCCAACAATAAAGGTCTATTTTTCGATATTGAAAAAAGTTACTTTTTATATGTATATAAAAAAATTTATTTCCATTACTTCACTCACTTTTTCATCGAGAAGTCACTTTTTCATAAAATGTATGTTTACATCCAAAAGTCGTTAAAAATTCAGTTTTTCTGTAAACGACACTATTTCATTTACATCCGGTTCCACCAGGTCAGTTATAATCAGATTTCGCATATAAACATTATATATTGTACTTTAGTGTTCGGTACGGTAGAAATATGGACAAGACATATGGTAATATTATTTGTGTAGTAAATATCTTAAAAATAAAAACGCTTCTGTGTTTGTTATCTTCGTACACATTAAAAATACTGTACTTATCCAACTCAACATAAAAATAGGAGCATATAATTGCGTTCTTTTTTCCGTAAAAATTCAGATACTTCGCTGTGTTTGGTTCAGCGCAATAATGTTCGTTTGTTTCAGTTGTACTCAGCGCTCTTTTGCCTAGTAAAGACAACAACAGTTTTTTTTTTAATATCATAATACATACATATGTGTATTTAACACAAAAATAAAATATTTTTACTAAACCAAGACATATTCACAATACAAATATACAAAAAGGCTATTCGGGCTATGGTCGTTCAAATTGCCAAAAATAACAATATTAGTAAAAAATGGTGGCTCAAATTTGCTGTTTGCTCATTCTTTCATCAATATGAAAAAAAACACTACAGAACATTAAGCTATAATGTATGTATAATACAGAACCACTGCTATTGTAATGTTTTATAACGAAAAAAAGAACACTACATAATGTTTGTTACTTTCGTGAAAATAATATACAAACTCTAAAAAAATTTATATCGTTTCTGGGTGTGTGTACCGTACGCTAAATATAAATCGATTTATTTTCGAACACTGATGGAATTAACTATTCCTATAACTGTCAGTTAATTAAATTTATTGGTTAAATTGACTGTTCAATGCAGTGATGTTATACGTATAGAAAAATCCCCATTCGTAGAGATTTTCTTCTAGAAAAATGGCCGCATGGAAAAGAAAGACAGATATTTTAAAATCATTGATATGTAGGGACTTTTCAAATATGTGACAAAACTCTATATATTTGGCAATCTTTTTCGATTTGTGACAAAATACTAATAAAAATGTTGATACAGCAACATTAAAAATTGTTAAATTTCTTTAAGTGATCGCTTGCTTCCATTTCAGCTTTAATTTTAAAATAAATTTGTGGAACTTTTTATAACAACAACTACATTTTTATAGTTTTCATTAAAAACTTTTGGAGTAAAGTTACCAAAATAAAAAATTTTAATGAAAATTAAATTTTCAACCTTTAGTCGAAATAAGCTATTTTTAATTTATCACACACCTATTAAATATTGAACGGCCAACACGTAACCACTAGCATTATTAAACAAATATTTTCTTTTGCACAACGTTTGGCTAGACAAGACATCATTTAACAGTTTCTAAATTAGTTTTTTATACACTACCAGACTATTATATTGTATTTTTTTGTTACATTTTACCTTAGCTTTCCGTTGGATAGCAATGAAGTATATTTATGTACAGAAAAATTTACAATTATTAGACACCAGCAGAATGTACATAAATATACTTCATTGCTATCCAACGGAAAGCTAAGGTAAAATGTAACAAAAAAAAACAATATAATAGTCTGGTAGTGTATAAAGTCATTTCTAAAAAAAAATTTAAGGAATAGAGCTATTACAAAAAAGTTTCTAAATTAGATTATACAATTATTTTCTTACAAATAAAGTTCAGTAAATCAATAGAATTTGTTTAAAATAAAGCCAAAATTTTGATAAATTTACTGGTCACGTTTTTTTTTTTTGGATTTTTTTCATCAAATATTTGTTAGGTTTGAACATTGTTTAAGTCATAAAATGTTATCTTCAATTTGCATTGTCCCTTCCAGTGCACCGAAAATCAATTAAAAAAATGTTATCCTTACTAAATTAAATCACAAGTCAAAACAAATACAGACAAACAATTAATTTTTCTAGTGTCCAAACAAAATGCAAAAGTGCAAAATACGTACATATTTTTCTTTGTTTCGATTTTTGTTTTAACCAATAAACTTAATGTGATTTAAAGTGGTTTTTGAGTTTTTTTCATTTTTTGTTTGTTAATTTTAGTTTATTAATAGAACAAACTTAATGGTACCCAGCAAAAACTTACATTGCAAAGTAATGAGTTAAAAAGCGTATATAACTACTCTTCACCACTTCTACATTGCCATTTTAACTCATTATTTTAACACGGTGATGCCATTGGAGGCAAGTACTTACCACCCGTTTACAAATAGGGTGTTAAATAAGTCATTACCACGTTCGCTTACAAATAGACATTTCTCATTGTTATCAACAAAATTGAATTTGTCAAACAAATTATGTCTTTAATTTAATTTGCTTTCCAATGCGAAATTTTACTACCCTGCATCAAGAACATATTCAAACCCAATAAACCAGAGAACGATATGATTGCAAAAACGATATGATATTTTCATGGAAAAACGATACTATAAAGAAATGTACAATTTAGATACTATCCTTTACGATAGAAGATCGATATCATATATTATAATTTATATTACCTAGAGAATATCGTTATAATATCGTTTAGTTGATTGATTAGTGTAGTTATTATTCAAAATTTTAATTTTAAAATACATATCAATATCAATTAAGTATTTAAATTTTTCATATTGAAATTCTTATTCATTTATAACAAATAAGAAAAAAAAAACCAAATTGTAAGAGCACATACATATGTATTTAAAATCAATTTGTATTAGATTTGAATAAATAAAACCTTAACTGCATTTTATTATGAATTAATTGTAAATTTCGTTAGTCAGCTAATAAACAAGTATCAGATTATATGGCAACCATTACTTATCTACTTCTATGTAATGCAGATGGTATGAAGGAGTTATTGAAAAGTAAGTTGTTCGGTAATTTCAAGTCATTACCAAGTTTTTGCTGGGTATGTATACATGTATAACAACTTTAAATGAAACCGTCTTATATGCATTGATATATAAGCGTTTAAAAGTTGTAGGGACAATTTTTCGAACGCGTAGGAAATAATAGGGATTTTTTTTCGGACTGAGTAGGGAATTTTCAAAAAAGTCTATAACATCACTGGTTAAATATGCCTTTCTTATCAAAAAGTATTTTTTTAATAATATGTCACATCTTCACAAACATTTAAAAATTCTATCAACAATGACATTTTGATCAAAAGTCATAGGTTTTACAAAAACTAATTTCCAGTAAAATGAAAAACTGAGAATTTTTTAAAAGCAATTTTGAACTGGTTACCGCATTGACAAGTATTTTTCGTGAAAGATCCTTTGTGTAATTATGAATTTAAGAATGACTTATGATTTTTTAAGGCTTTTCTTTAATAAGTTTTTTTTAGAAGCCGCAATTTCTTTTTAAATAATATTATAAAACTTTAATCTAAATAAACTTACTAAATAAAAACTTAGAACAACTTTAACCAAAAGCTGTTTTAAATCTGTTATGCAAATATTTATAAAAGTCTCTACCATTGAAAAAAAAGAATAATGCCACAAAAATGAAATAATACAATAATCCCTTTATGTTTCACAAAGCAAAAAGGAAAACTTAGAGAAAAGAATTAAAAGGATTCAACAAGGCAAATAAAAAATGTCAACCAAAATAAAAAAAAACTTGACTAATAATCTTTTAAAATAAACTTAAAAAAAAACATATGTGGAGTGTATGTCTAGTCTAGAGATTTTTTTATTACATTTATAACATTTCAAAATATACAAAACGCTTTCAAATGAAATAAATATAAACGACTCATGCATATAAACACCCAGCCTTCCCTACAGACAGACAATCTCAAAAACATTCTTATAGAAAATTAAAAAAAAAAAAAAAATTGTGAATATGAGTTTATTGAATAAAAATTCCCAGACATCCTATACAAAAAATTTTGGGAGGATAAAATAGAAAAAGAAATAAAATTTTAACGTTAGTTTAACAAAATCAGTATGAGGGGGCACAAAACTAAATTTAACAAAACCCTAATAGGAAGACTAAAGATAATTTATAATCCTGATAGAAAGTCCCACTCATGCAAAAACATGTGTCTGTGAGACACATTTTGATGTTTAATTCAATGTAGAAGCTAAAATATTCGGCATATGGCAACAAAACTTCTTAACTTTTATTTTACACTAGCTCAACCCAGTACACTTCGCTACCCCCAATAAAATACAATATGTTATTGTTTTCAATACAGATCTCGTGCATTTTTTATTAAGGTATTTGTACCAAGTTTGAATACTCTAACTGTTACCATTCACTAGTGGCACAGGAATCTATATAGCATTTGTATTTGTCCAGTCTATGTCTACAATAAGGCAGTAGGATTTTTAAGGATGTTGTTCATTTATAACCAAGCTATTTGTTCCGAATTTGTAAATCGTACTTGTGTCCATTCTGTAGATATACAGAAATCAAGTCTGATCCATGCCCACTTCTGCAATTCCGCACATTTTTATTGTATATTGATAACCATTTTAATTGTACCAAATTTGGACAATTTTCCACTTACTGTTCTTTATATATACGGGATTCTATTTTGTGCCACTCCCACTTACATAATCACGTCCACTTTTTGACTGATGGTACGTACAGATCACCAATCTATTTGTTGGAACTTTGTTAACTTTTACTATTACCGTTCTCTAGATAAACCGAAATCTATTTTTCCTCAACCATCTTTTTGACAGATGTTGCGTATTGATAAGCCCGCTATGTATACAAAATTTGGACAATTTTTTTCTTACCGTTCTTAAGATATAAATAAATCTATGTTTTGCCACGCCCATATTTTCAACCATCCCAAATATTGTCGGATTTTATGTATTGCCTACCAAAATGCTTGTACTTATTTTGGTAACATTGACCCTGGCCGTTCTCCAGATATAACGATTGATAATTAAAATGTTTTAACCTAATTTGGACCCATTGGCTCTTACCGTGTTTTAGATATACAGAAATCTATAATGTCTTTTTATGGGAGGTGCCACGCCCACTTCTCCAATCCGGTTAATTAACTTAGAGATATTGTGTACTGTTTACCCAGCTACTTGTACCAAATTTGGACAACTTCTCTCTTACAGTTCTCTTGATATAAGTAAATATATTTTATGCCAAGCCTACTTCTCCTATTCCGCCTAGATTTTGGTTGATGCTGTGTATTTCCAACCAAGATGCTTTGGCTTTTGCCGTTCGCCAGACATACAGTTGCCACGCCCACTTCTCCAGTGCAGTCTCGTTTTCTAGAGGGGCTGTGTATACTCGTAGATGGCCCAGCTATGTATGCCAAATTTTGTATATTTTTTCTCTTACCGCTCTCTAGATATAAGTAAATCTATTTTGTGATTTTGTGCCGTGTCTACTTCTCCAATCCCGATAACCAAAATGTTTATAGGTAATTTGGAAACTTTGGCGCTAGTCGTTCTCCAGATATACATAAATCTATCATGTCTTTGTATGGGAGGTGCCACGCCCACTCAAAACTTAAAAAAAATATATATCCTTCCAGACCACCAGTAATATACTGTAAAAGTTTAATGAAGATCGGTTCAGCGGCTTAGGCGGCTATAAGGTACAAACAAACAAACAAACAAATAAACATATATTCATTCGTTTTTATATACAGTGAAGGACTAAAGTCTACATGCAACCTACTTTTTTACTATTTTCGGGAATTGGTAACAATATTGAGAACATCTTGTATACCAATATTTAAAGCATTAATAAATACTTTTATTAATGACCTTTGAAATTTTTAATGTTTTTGTTACTATTGCTTTTGTTATGTTTTTGAATTATATTTTTGTTTCATTAACAAAAGTATTTATTATATCTTTACACCGTTTGCCTTGTGCGAACCTGTAGATGCCGATATCACTTCTGCCTTCTTAGACATACCGTGCCAAATGGACTTACCAATTAAGCACATATCCCTAAATGAGGTCAAACGAGAAATTTCAAAAGTAAACAATAGAAAGTCCCCTGGTTATGACAAAATTTGCGCAAATGACATAAAAAATTTACCTAAAAAAGCCATTGTCCTTCTAACAACAATTTACAACTCTATAGTTAGACTTAATCATTTTCCAACACAATGGAAATGTGCAAAAATAATGATGTTTCATAAACCTTCTAAGCCTGAAAATGATATTAAGTCTTACAGACCAATAAGTCTTTTGCCCATATTCTCAAAAATTTTTGAAAAAATATTCTTATGTAGGCTGCAGCCAGTTTTAAACACCAAGAATATTATCCCTGAGCATCAATTTGGATTCCGTCACAAGCATGGTACACCTGAACAATGCCACCGAGTCGTAAATGTAATTAGAAATGCTCTTGAAACAAAACAGTACTGCTCTGCAGTTTTTTTTTGGATGTTAAACAAGCCTTCGACAGAGTATGGCATGTAGGTCTTTTATATAAATTAAAAACGCTTATCCCTGCACCATTCTTTTTGGTCATTAAATCCTACATACAAAATTGTTACTTTTAGTAAAAGACGAAATTTCCAATATTTGTGAAATAAAAGCTGGTATTCCGCAGGGAAGCGTACTGTGCCCAGTTTTATATACATTATATACCTCTGATATGCCATCTAATGAAAATGTTACTATTGCTACGTATGCGGATGACACAGCCTTAATGGCAAGTAATATTTCCTCAATAGAGGCCTCAAACCAGGTTCAAAATCACCTGGACAAATTATCGGACTGGTTTAAAAGATGGAATATTTCAATAAATACAGAAAAGTCTAATTACATTACTTATACAGTAAGAAATGGCATTTCTCCTCCTATTTTCCTCAACAATGAAGAAATTCCAAGAACTGATTGTGTGAAATATCTTGGCATGCATATTGATAAAAGGCTGACGTGGAGGCAACACATAAAAGCAAAAAGGGACTACCTAAATATTAAAACAAAACGAAGGTATTGGCTGCTCGGTCAAAAATCAGAACTTAGCTTAGAAAACAAAGTACTTTTATACAAAACAATTTTAAAACCGATATGGACATATGGAATCGAATTGTGGGGCACCGCTAGTAATTCGAACATAGAAATACTTGAACGATATCAATCAAAAACTCTTCGAATGATAGTAGATGCTCCATGGTTTGTAACTAACGAAACGATTCACAGAGATTTATTTATATCAAAGATTAAAAATTAAATAAACGTGTACAGCTCGCGGTACCTTGAAAGACTTAGTAACCATTCTAACCCCCTTGCTATTAGTCTACTAGATGACAGTGAGGAAGTACATAGGCTAAACAGGCTCCATGTGCTTGACCTTCCGTTCAGAAAATAAGCATGTAAATATTTAAAATAGTTACTGTAAATATGTAAATATAGAGAACAATGTAAACAATTGCATACTTATAATTGTACTCAGTGTAAAGAGCACTAATGTAAATATGTTTTAACCTTAATGTAGGTTAAAACCCATGTGAATAATTATTTTTAATTAATTTGCTTATTATTGAAAAATAGATTGCAAATAAAAATACATGAAAATAAAAAAAAAAAAAAAAAAAAAAGTATTTATTAATGCCTTAAATATTGATATAAAAGATTTGCTTAATATCGTTACCAATTCCCGAAAATCGTAAAAAAGAAGGTTGCATGTAGACTTTAGTCCATCACTGTATATAGATTGATATGTTTTGTATAGTTTATCAAAAAAAAGTTACTGCCTGGCCCACAGTCTTGACAAAAACATTTCTTTCGTATATTTACATTAAAAACAAGTTTTTAATTTTTATTATTGTTTTAAAAATAAATATACAAAAGACATGTTCTTGTCGGTCGACATTGTTGGACAAGCAGTTAAAATTCTTAAATATTCTATTTATTATGAGTCAAAGCAATAAAATGCAACATAAGCTACTGACATTTGTCATAGACACTGAAGCACTTATTGCTCCCCAAATACGCCAAAGGTCACACAATAAATTATAACGGCCTCTAGTTCAATGCATGCAGGAAGCTCTTCAGGCAGAAGTTACACCAAATAATACTAACTGTGTAACAAATATAGCAAAAGATGCCATATGTGTGATCCTAAAAAAAGTCGTATAGATAAACAATTCTTTTATAAAAATGTTTGTAAAGTTCATATTATAGAAACTTTTGCATGTAAGCAATGTGCTAAGTAACAAATGTTCTTTAAATTAAATTGTTCTTTTTTAATTAAAACTTTTTTCTTCAAATTTTCATTTATGTGTCTTAGAGACACATATCGGTAAGATTAGTAATATTTTGTTTCGTTATGACTAGGGTTAAATATACAATAACAAGTGAGAAGAGTCTATATTATAACAAATTTAGAAAATTTTCGGGAGAAAGGAAGTTCTAAGCCAAAATTTCTAATAAAACCCAATCCATCCACAACTGTAAAATTTTTACTTTCAAAATTAAAAAAAAAAAATTAATCTCTCTTTATTTGTTTTCGGTCTTCTAGTTCTGCGCGATGAATTTCGTATTGAACCACAAAACACTCGCATTGCCCAAGGTGATACGGCCCTATTGGAATGTGCAGCTCCACGAGGAGTACCAGAACCCATGGTTCTATGGAAGAAGGGTGGACAAATCTTAGATATGGAATCAACAAAAAGAATACGTATAGTAGACGGTGGCAATTTGGCCATACAAGATGCCCGTCAAAGTGATGAGGGTCAATATCAGTGTATTGCCAAAAATCCAGTAGGCATAAGAGAATCAACGGTGGCCACATTAAAAGTTCACAGTAAGTTTTTTTTCAAATATGAATATTTTCCTTATTTAAGGTCATAGTTATTTTAGTGCAAGATTGTTTCATACTAAATCTATGTACCTTCTATTTTATTTTCTCCTACTGTGCGTTTGTATTTTCTTCTAGCTGTCTATTAAACACCATATTAATATACTTTCAAACATTTTTCACAGTTAAACCATTTATTATACGTGGCCCACATGATCAAACCGTTTTGGAGGGTTCATCAGTGACATTCCCATGTCGTGTTGGCGGTGATCCAATGCCTGATGTTTTATGGTTGCGCACTGCTTCTGGCGGCAATATGCCATTAGGTAAGTAATAGATTTTTTTTTTTGGTTACTTTCACATCTATCGTAGTAACTCGTTATTTAGGTTAAGTGCTGCTAATGTATTATAATCGATTTGTTACAATAACGAAAAAAAAAACTAAATTTACCGACATGTTGTAACATCAACATTCAAAATATTATTGTCATCATTGTTGTTGTTGTCAAAGCGATAACTTTACCTGAGTGTATTGAGATAGTTGTGAGATAGAGAAAGTAGGGGAAGTTACACACGAAGAAAACAAATTTTTCTGTAATTGTCACCTCCAACAAAATTATTTTTAGCGAAAAACTGTTGAAAATATTATAAATTTGAGTGTGGGAATGTAGTTCTTATAAATTTTCATTTTAATTCAAATGTTTGTTCGAAGTCAAATTACAATTCATAAAGCTTTCATGCTTTGATAGTCTTATTCCTTTAGATTTTCTAGGATTACTAACATTACAAAATTATATTTTTTTCCATATTTTTAAAATTTCTTTTTCAATGTTTCTTCAAAACAAAATTGGTACATAAAAAATAAGGAGTAAATTATTATTAACATAAAAAATGAGAAGTAAATTAATATTAAGCTGGAAAATGCAAGTTTTGTATTATGATTGTTTTCTTTTCAAATGAAATTTATTGAAGAAACTGAGAAGCATATTTTAGATTAAACAGTAAAAACTAAGATTAAGACTTAGTTTTGTGGAAAATATTTTCAAAAAGCAGGAAAAACAAATAATTTTTCAAACATTTTGCTTCATAAGCACCACAAAAATTTTAATTGTTGCACAGGTCTCTACAAATAATTTGGCCTTTACAGATTTAAAAAATATTAATTAGTCGACGAGTTATAGGCAAAAAACCATATAAAACATATGCTGAAAATTGGCATTTGACTGCAAAGGTTGCAGGTCGATTAAAAAAAAATTCGAACTAACATAAACAAACGCCGCGATAGGTCTTCTAATTTAGCCTCTATTTTCACCCCTCACTCTCAGAATCGACCCAACTTTTGCTTACCTGAATTTGTTCCACAGTGTTATTTTGATATTTTAATCAGGATAAAGTTCATTGAATTTAATTTTAATTAAATTATTTTTATGAAGAAAGGCATTTAACAACATGAAATAAATTAAACACGTTTAACACTCACCGCCAACCGTCGTCGATGGCTAATCGGCAAACCCTCTGAAGAGATTGTGTGGTTACAATCTAAATATGCCAGGGCAACCTGTCCGCGAAAAACCTGGGTTCAATTCCAAGCTCAGAAAAAAATTAACAATTTTAAGTCATTTGTAAAATTCCTTTCTTCGTAATAATAATTTAATGAAAATTCAATTCAATGAACTTTAGCCTGATTAAAATATCAAAACTTGGATCAAAAGCCATTAACAGTTCAATAAAATAACCACAATTATAATTATTTTCCAGGAAAATTTTCCATGCACTATCATAGTTTGTATATGCATTTAGTTTGTACTTTAGCTATACTATGGCTAGCAATGAAGTTAATTATACGGAAAATGCATTAAATTTTGATGGTATCTAATAGTTGTATAAATTTTCTGTATAAGTTAATTCATTGCTAGCCATAGGATAGCTGAACTTAGCCTCGTAACAGAAATATACAAACAAAAATACTGATAGTGCATGAAAAATATTCCTGGAACTGTAATTTTACTTAGAATCCTCATTCGAATTAATATGAAAATTCATATTATTAATTACACTGTGCTAGATATTAACAGGTTTTTTTTGAGACAACTCGGCACCTGGTGTTATTACATAATTCGGGTACGCTGAATCCAGTGGTACTAACCTTTTTTTAAGGTTAGCTCTGGTTTTCGAAATATACCGTTTTTTCGAAAATGGAGGATGTTGCACAACATATGTTCGCGTAATTCAAAAACGGTTCAGTTTATGGAAAAACCTCAAAAAACTGAAATTCTTAAATTTGGACCCTGCAGTGCCTAGAATGCCCCTAGATGGGTCGAATGTATGAGCAACACCACTTTGTTTTTATTCCCAATTATTTCTTTCTAATATATGAACCCGCTATCTCCATTCATTAAGGGCGTTCCCATACATAATGTTCAATACAGACTATAAATATATTGAAGCAAACGTGCCATAAATGACCAGGAGTCGCCCCTGGTGGGATATAATGTATGACGGACCTCAATTAATTTGTTGTCCTTAATATTTTCTTGAGACATACTTGCCCTTTATCACCACTTCTTAGGGTGCTCCCATATAAATATTGCGTTTTATGAAATGCTTAAATTAATTAAAAATTTTCGTCTTCTGTGAATAAAATCAAAAGTTGTTAACAGTTTTTAATCGTTAATGTTTTGTTTGCAACTTCTTTTTTTATATGCCTGGAAAAAATTAGAATAAAAAAAGTAGTAGTTGCACTTTCCAATTTTTGATGAATTTTTTAAAAACAAACATTTCAAACTGTTGCTAAAGGTACGTTCAGACTAAAGAAATATTTGACGAAAATATTTGTTCTGATATTTGCTTCAAACTGTGTGAAACAAAAAAATATTTTGTTTAATGTTCAAACTAAGCTCAAATATTTGACAATTTTTGTTTGATGAAACAGTTGGCAAACAGTGTTAAATAAAATAAATTAATTCATTTTTGCCATGCGTTCAGACTAAAAGAAATATTTGTATTAAATAATTATTTAATGAAAGTGTTCAAAAATAAAAATATATTTCTCATATAGTAAAAATGAGCGCAATAGCTAATTTGTTAATTTTATTCTGTGGATCAGCATCTCTTATAGTGTTAGAACAGGAGAATGTAAAAGAAAAAAATGGAAGCCACAGGGTAACGGGAACATGGCTAAAATTTGCGAAAAATTGCAAACTTGGAAACAAACCCTAAAATATATTTGCAGACGCTAAATCGGTTAAAAACCAAAATATCAAGAAAAAAACAAAAAAAAATGTTGCAAAAATAGCGAAAATTCGCGAAAAATTTAGATATTTCAAACAAGCCATAAAATTTATTAAAAGTGCCTAAAACTGCAAGGAATGGCAAAAATTCGATAAAAATTGCTAAATTAGCGGAAATTCGCCAAAATTTGCTAATAGCGGTATGATAGCAAATAATTATTATAATAATTATAGCCTAATAATTATTAAAAATCGTTACAGCTCTAAAGATTCACAGTGAAAAATCGCTTCTTCGCGAGCATGGCTAAAATTCCCGAAAAATTGCAAACTTAGAAACAAACCCTAAAGTTTATTTGAAATCGGTTAACAAACAAATTGTCGGAAAATAACAAAAAAAATTTTTTTTGCAAAAATAGCGAAAATTTTTGATATTTCAAACAAGCCATAAAATTGATTAAAAGTCCCTTAAAAGTATAAGGAATGGCAAAAATTCGGTAAAAATTGCTAAATTAGCGGAAATTTTCAAAAATTTGCTGAAAGTGTCATGATACCAAAGTTTAGTACTCATTATTATTAAAAATAGTTAAAGCTGCAAAGAATCACAGAAAGAAATCGCTTATTTTCCGAACATGGCTAAAATTCGCGAAAAATTGCAAACTTGGAAACAACCCCTAAAATATATTTGAAATTGCTAAATCGGTTAAAAAACAAAATGTAGGGGAAAACAAAAAAAAAATGTTGCAAAAATAGCGAAAATTCGCAAACCATTTGAATATTTCAAACAAGCTATAAAATTTAGTAAAAGTGCCTAAAACTATAAGGAATGGCAAAACTTCTATAAAAATTTCTAAATTAGCGGTAATTCGCAAAAATTTGCTAATAGCGGCACGATAGCAAAGTCTAATAATTATAAAAAATCTTTAAGATTGTAAAGAATCCTTAAACTTACAGGAAAAATTGCTTCTATCCGGAACATGGCTAAAATTATTTGTCGTTGTTTGTTCTTACAATTTTTTTGTAATATCAAATAAATGTTTGCTCAAAAATTACTAAAATATTTGATTTTTTGTGGTCACACTATGTTCACATTGGACAAATATTTGTTTGCCGGCAAATACTTTTATTTGCTCAAAATCAGCTGTTATTTTATTTGATACTCAAAAATATTTTGTGTTCAGACTACGTTAATGAAATATTTGATGTTTGCTTTCAAATATTTCATCAGTCTGAATGTACCTTAAGAAATAATTTTTTTTTGTAAAAAAAATGTTTCTTACAAGAATGCGCATATGAGACCCTCTGTTAAGCGAAATTTTATTGTGGAATTTCGGTTTTTTGTGTTTGTTTAATGGACTAAACCGTTCCTCCATTTTCGAAATAATGCTATATCTCTAAAACCAGAGCTAACATAAAAAACGGTTAGCACCACTGAATTCAGTGTACCCTAATTATGTTAAAACACTATTACAGTGTCGTTAATATGCAGTTGTGCTAAACCTTTGAGTATATCGATTAAATCAGAAACAATTGACAAAAATTATTATCAAATTAAGTTTCATAAACTTTTGGCCTTTAGGCGAAGCCCTACTGAAAATGTTGAGATAGGTCTTTGATTTGACATTATTTCCACAGAAATGGTCTTCAAAATGAAGCCGTCAGAAAAAGAAAAATATGTTGCTAAATATTGTAGGAATCACTCCCTATTTGAATACAACGGCTTAACAATAACGTTTTAATTAATTAACCGATCAACATAGTCTTCAGCCCCGTCTAGTAAATAAGAAAATAGTCCTTGGCAGGAAACGGGTATAACGTCATAATAACGACTTGCTCACCACCAACTAGCCTGCCGGGATATTCAGCTAACTAACTTCACCACCCACTTTAACTCGAGTAAACTTTGTATAAATTTTAATACTTCTATTCAATTTGTAATAAATGAATCTTCAGGAAATTTTGTTGTATTAGATTTATAGTTTTCTATAGATACCCAGAAGGGTGTACTTCAAACACTATTATGTCTATACCTACACCCAGAGAAAAATATGTTTAAACATGGTCACCTCCAACAAAACTATTTTTAAATAAAATTGTAAGCATACTATGGTTATTTTAACTATATTATTATCATAGACAACCATAAGAAGGCACAACCATATTATGGTTGCCTCCGAACATGTGTTGGTTAGTAGTATATAAAATATGTTTAACATTTATAAAAGCATGGTTGATTTTCAACCCTAGAATTTTGCTCTTGGAAAAGAGGAAAATACTACTGTTTATTTAAAAACAAATTATTGTCAAATTTAAGCATAACATGTTAAGAGGCAACCATAATATGGTTGGGGCTTCTTGATGGAGGACTAATTTAACAATAATATGATTGTCGGTGACAATTATATGGTTAAATAAATAAATATGTTTAAAATTTTCTTTAAAAATAGTTTTGTTGGAGGTGACCATTATTTAAACATATTTTTTCTCTGCGTGTATAAATACTATAGAATAACATATATCCGGGTTTGCCTGGAACATTATTAACTTAATTATGTGACATAACAGTGGTCGCATGCTATAAGAAATACAATTTAATTCTGATTTGAATTTAAAAAAAAAAATTAAATCTATCAGTTATCAGTCCCCAAGACCAGTTTGGTATTGGACTATAAATATTAAGAACTTTAAAAAAATGTATTTTTTAAGTTGCTCGACATAGTTATCCTTCCCCATTTTCAAAATCAACTATCTTGTGGTATGTGACATGGGTTGTTGTTCTTCGTATATACCAGACCTCCATTCGAAACAAACACACATACACACGCATATACTAAAACCCTTTAACTCACTTTCGCATGCACTGCCACATGCATGTCAGTATGTGTATTTATGTTGGAGTTAAAATATTTTTAAAACTACAAAATAATTGTGAATGTGATTTATGTGCTGGATCATTGGAAAGTGTGTGTGTGTGTGTGTGTGAGTGTATACATATGTCAGCGCCGTAGGGAACAAACATTTGCAGGTAGATAAATGATTAAATATTTAAAAGGATTACAATTTTTAGAAAATGAAGAGGTGGCTGACAAAAAAAAACTAAGAAAAACAAAAACAGAACTTTTGTTTGACAAGTCAGCAAGTGACAAGAATTAAGTTACTGGTCAAGAGTAGCAATGCCACTAACAGCAATAAAGGTGGAAAAATTAAATAGAATATTTAGTAAATTTTTTAAATTTTTTTTAGGAAAAATGTACAAAAAACACTTTTTTAACTTTTAAGCCTTTTGACAATTTAATTAAGTTTTAAATCTCTTATATGTCCATTAATCTTCCTTCTAGATCGCGTTAGTGTTTTGGAAGACAGAAGTTTGCGCTTAGAACGAGTCACTATAGCAGATGAAGGTGAATATAGCTGTGAAGCAGACAATGTTGTGGGCGAGATATCAGCCATGGGCACTCTTACGGTTTATGGTAAGTTTACTTAAAGACACAGCTTTCACTTTTACATCCTTAGTACATATTTTTTAACTGCTAGTTTACCCATTTGTATAACAACCTCCCTTTTTGTAGCACCTCCCAAATTTATACAACGTCCTACTAGTAAATCCGTAGAATTAGGGGCTGATACCTCTTTCGAATGTCGAGCTTCCGGTAATCCACGTCCTACAATATTTTGGACAGTCAAAAATAATCGTACGATTATTTTTCCGGGAGCACCGCCTTTAGATCGTTTTCAAAGCATAAACACCGAAGATGGCCATTCCATACTTACGCTTATAAAATTCCAACGCAGCGATAAAGATTTGGTAGTGGTATGTAATGCCATGAATGAAGTGGCCACAATAACAACAAGAGCTCAATTGACCCTAGACTCGCAGGAGGATAGGCCTCCCCCTATAATTATAATGGGGCCGGTTAATCAAACTTTGCCGGTTAAAAGTCTAGCCACGTTACATTGTAAAGCCATAGGCTTGCCCAATCCAACGATATCCTGGTATCGTGATGGCATACCCGTGCATCAGACGGCAAAAATTAATATAACAACAGCTGGTGATTTAATAATTTCCGATTTAGATAGACAACAAGATCAGGGCTTGTACACCTGTGTGGCCAGCAGTCGTACAGGAAAGAGCACCTGGAGTGGTTTTCTACGAATAGAAGTTCCCACAAATCCCAACATAAAATTCTATCGTGCTCCCGAGCAAAGTAAATGTCCCACGGCACCAGGACAACCTAAAGTGTTGAATGCTTCAGCTAATGCTTTAACAATTGTGTGGCCAACAAGTGATAAGCCAGGTGCCTCACCCCTTTTAGGATATTCGGTGGAAATGTATTCCACTAACAAGAGTAAAACATGGATACCAATTGCGGCACGCTTGATTGAACCCATTTTTACAGTTGATGGCCTATCAAATGGAGCAGCATACATGTTCATTATACGAGCAGAAAATGCATTGGGTTTCTCGCCACCCTCTCCCATCTCGGAGACAATAATTGCTGGTCAATTGGTAATACGGGGTCATCGAGGCAGCAGCGCAACCTCCTCGTCAGCCATCGATGGGGCAGGAAATGTCGATTTAATGCTTGCCGAAGTGGAAACACTGCTTCAAACAAATGATGTTGTTGAGCTACTCGAAGCAAATGCTTCCGATTCGTCAAGTGTACGCTTGGCCTGGGATATTGATAGCGGTCAATATATTGAAGGCTTTTATATTTATGCCAGAGAATTGCATTCGGTTGAATATAAAATGATGACTGTATTGAACGCTGGCAATGGTGCCAGTGCCTGTACGGTAAATGGTCTGGCAAAGGCCAGCAAATATGAGTTTTTTCTTGTGCCATTTTACAAAAGCGTCATAGGAAAACCATCTAATTCGAAATATGCCATGACCATGGAAGATGGTAAGTGTACAATACAGATAGAGACTTATTGAAACACACTCATATGAACATACATACATACATACATAAATGGATTGTTATGCGTAAAAATGTATGACTGACTGAATATTGAATGAAGGAATAAATGCATGCGAATGTACGAAATGTGAAATTCTTTTATTTTTTCAACTTTTTGTTTTGATTTTTTTTTTTATTTTCTGTTCAAGTCCTTGAGCAGTAGATTGTACTTAAATGATTTTTAACGAGAATTTTATATAAAGGAATAGAAATAAGAAATTGTTTCTATTTTTTTAAAATATTTCAATAAAAGAGAGAGAATATTTTATATTTTCGTTGAAAAAAACAGTTGGAATTTATGGTTAAAAACTTTGTTTTATTTTTGTATGTAGAATTATTTAAAATATCCTTAAATTTTTAAACATATAAGTTCAAATTTAGCCTAAGTTAAAGAAAAAGGATAAGTTCTTATAAAATTTAAAAACAATATTCGGGTTAAAAAAGGCAGCTTAAAAAAAATTTGCAAAAATTAAAAAATAGACCAGTCACGAAAATTCGGTCACTTTATAAATAAAAATCCGTAAAAATAGAAAAAAAAGCTTAAAAGAAAGAAACATTAAAAATGTTATACACATAATTAAGAGAAATACTCAAATCGGTAAGCAAAAAATTTATAAAATTAAAAAACAAAACGATAAAAATCGCCAAATAATTTCATAATGGATAAAGCTGAGTCTCCGCATATGCCATAATCGGCGCCGAAAACGAAAACTGAAAAACGTTGCTGTTCGTCACTGTTTTTTTTTTCTTTATCCTTTCGTTTCAGTCGGGAACTTTGTAGCATAAAACACAAACTGAAACGGAATTATTATCCGCAATTTGTTAAGTGAACTGTGAACTGGAATATTGTGCAAAAAAAAAAAAATATTGATTAAATCCTTCAAATTATGGTGAATTCCAATGTCGATTAAATTAACCAGACAAATCGTCGATAAATGGTTCCGAATAACATGGTTCAGCAACAATATGAAGAAAATAAAATATTCAAGTTATAAAGAATTCTGTGGTTTTCACGAATAATCGCGTAAGTTATAAAACCAAACTTTTCAGGAGAGCAAAAACAATTATTATTTTCAATTGCGGCTTCTGTAGATGCTTTTTTAAACTTTTTTGTGACTTTCTACGTATTATACATAGTTTTCATGAAAAAATCCTCACAGGATCACAATCTGTAAAAGGATTAAAAATGCATATGTTTGATTGACTCATTAAGTGTGTGCAATATAACATCATATCTCCACATAAGTTCTTTTTTGTGAAAATAAATGTTATCATTTTAATCACACATGACGACTTACGTTGTTATTTTTACGACTTAAGTTGTTATTAATAGAAAAATTTTCAAAAAATACTTTCATATTTTTTGCACGAATAACAACATAACATCACATATGCTTTTTATTTGGAAACATATTTAGCAATTTTACAATTTTTGGCGATGTATGTCGACATAAATCGTTATAATAGCAAAATATTTTATTAAACAGTTAACTTAAGTTGTTATTAGCAGAAAAAAATCAATAATATTACATTATATTCTAAAAAGCTTAATACTTATAAAAACCTAATGCAAAATGTAACACTTTGACATCATTATCTCAATTTCGGTAAAAACCGACTTACGCGATTATTCGTGAAAACCACAGAATTAACAGGCACACAATATCTTAGCTACTCTATTCAACTCTTTTACCATCATGCATTATTATAAAAATATACAAAAATTTAATTTTCATACGTTCTGCGTAAAATTAATCGGTCAGATTTAACCACAAGCGATTGTTTCTTTCCCTGTCACGGAATTTTGGATGTCGAACACTGAACAAAATTTTATAATTTTTTTTTTTTTTTTTTTTTTTGACAAAACCAATTATTCTTTTCTCTTCGAACAAAGAAATTGTCTTCTTTGTATTCTTCTGATACCGTACTAAATTAATATTCTTGAAACTTGGTATAAGAAATGGTTTTAACCAATGTTAAGCGAAAAATTAGAAGCACAAAATAACAAGGCATTACATATAAATAATTTATTAATTCAATACGATTTTGTACAAAAAACATCGATTCGTGTTTCTAAAAAGAAACATAAATTTACTGCCTGGCCCGCTATGTCGACAAGAAAATTTCTTTCGCATTTTTATAATGAAAACAATAATAACAAAACTAAATTTGTTTTTGTTTTCAATATAAATATAAGAAAGAAATGTTCTTGTCGACATTGTGGGCCTGGCAGTTATTTTTTTAATCTGTTATTTAATGTTTATATAAAATTTATTTGTAATTAAATAATGGATTACTTTGCATTTAAACTATATAGCACGGCTGAGGAGTCGTCAAAAAAATACTTCTAACTCCGACTCCAACCGCTGAAATTTTTTTAATTCGACTATAACCGCTGACATTTATTAAATCCCACTCCGAATCCCACTCTGACTTCTACTCTTTCATTGATACTAAATGTATATGAGACTGGTCCTTATTTGACTTTAAACTCTTTTAAAGTTTCTTTTAAATTGTTAAATATAGCAAGAAAATTATTCTGTTAAAATTTCGAATCAATATTTAAAACATTGCATCGCCAATTTCGAAGAATTTTTATTTTGGAAGACTTAAAATTTTTTTTTTTAATTTTTATGCAGTAAAATTTTTGTAGTCGGAGCCGTGAAGGGGTACTTCGACACTGACTCCAACTCCGGTACAAAAACCTCAACTCCGACTCCGACTTCACAGCCCTGCTTTATAATATATGTATATAATTTTCCTCTTATTAATATCTTTTGATTTACCCTTAAAAAAGTACCAACATTTATAAAAACAGTTGCATATTTTTCCCAGCCATGTACTCTTGTTGTAATTCTTTAAATTATTTATATAAATTTATTTAATTTTATATTCCGTTTAATAAATTTTTAGTACCAGAATCTCCACCTCATGGCATGGAGGCCATACAATTCAATAGAACCTCAGTATTTTTGAAGTGGCAACCTCCTTATCCTAATAGAACTAGAAATGGTAAGAAATCCTTTAAATTACGTATAAAAAAGAAATTAACATTTACATTATTTTAAGCAGATAATGAATATTTCCTAATACTTCCTATTTTTTATTTCTCCAACTTCATCTCTTAAATTTTTCTTTATACCAATACTCTTTAGGCATTTTAACAAATTACAATGTGATTGTCAAAGGTTTAGATGTTCATAATACAACACGAATTTTTAAAAATATGACAATAGATGCCAGTTCACCAACCTTGTTGCTGGCCAATCTAACCACAGGTGTTACATATTATATTGCCGTGGCAGCAGCCACAAGAGTAGGCGTTGGTCCTTTTAGTAAGCCGGCCGTGTTGCGTATGGATCCCAGAACACAGTCGTTAGATACTGGTTACACCAGGTATGTGTGTATGTTTGTTTGCCTATTGCAATCATTTCTATTTAATAATGTCACTCAGCTTACAGTGTGGCTTTATTTAAGGCAGCGTTAATTAGTGGTGGTTTTGTTTCTATTCAAATATTTTGTTTTTTTTTCGTTTTTTCTGCAGATATCCCATCAATCGTGATATTGCGGATGATTTTTTAACTCAGACATGGTTTATAGTCCTGCTGGGTTCCATAATAGCTATTATAGTTTTTCTATTTGGTGCTTTGGTTTTATTTAAACGTTATCAATTCATCAAGCAGACTTCGTTGGGCAGTCTACATGGTAAGTTTGTGGCATGGCATAATTATGACTTCATTATGATTAAAAAGAGGAAACAGTGTAATTGCAACATAGAGTTATGTATGTACATAATATAAAGTTATGGAAAATTATATGTTGTAGTTTAATTAAACACGTAAATACCACCAATTTTGAAGTGCATAAAATATGAAATTGACTTTATGTGCTCGCAGTGAAAAAATATGTTTATATATGGTCACCTCCAACCAAAACAATTTTTAATATTAATAAATAGTTTTGTTGGAGGTGACCATATTAAAACATATTTTTTCTCTGGGTGTAGTATAAGGGTCTTTAAGCTGACAAGTATTGGATGAGTTTTGGAAGTAGTTAGTCTTATCCAATACATACACTAATTAATCTATATAGTAATGCTCTTGTTAAATTCGGGAAGGTTAAGGCAACTCTTTTAAAGTTGCAGATAATAGTTTGGCTGACTTCGGTACAGGCGTAGTAATACTGAATATGTCCCTGCTTCAAAGGTTTTCTTAGACAACTTGTAATCAAGCAGATTATCACTCTAGTATAGTGGTTAAAATCACACTGGTATTCAACATCTTAAAGCTTTTTATTTATGTATAATAACGTTATTTTCAAAGTACTGCCATCAAACAAAAGTGTAACATGTTTCCTATAGTAGCTGATAGAAATATGTTCAGCCACGATCTACTGGAAATCTTCTAAAAAGTAACATCAAAATTTGTTGCCTAGGATGCGACAGTTATCAAACTACTAACTGCCTTAATGTGGTCCATGTTTTCCAGTGAAATAGCCATTCTCTTAGAATTTCTTAACAGGTAGGTATTTTTCTCCAAAATTGCTATAAAAAAAAAATTTGTCAGTGTTAACATGTATATTTTCGGAAATAACTCTTCTTTCTTATAATAAACAGAAATAATGAGAAACTGTTATGTTACTACACGGAGTATAATGTACCTCAAATTAAGACTGATGTCCAAAACATTATAATACTTCTTACAGTCATAGTCAAAAATGAATCATCAGGTTTAACGATGCTCAGCGTGTTGTTGTTACGCACTTTTTCACAGATAACAAAGTAAAATTTTACACGTTTGCTTTTTAAAATGCAAGACCATAAAATTTCGTTATATGTAAAATTCGTTTTTTACCCTTCGCCAGAGGTGGAAAGCTTGCCATTCCGTACCAGACCCTATAAAGTATATAAATACTGGGTGCTTATGAGTAGCGAAGTTTGTTTAGCGACGCTCGTCTGTCTGTTCAAATGGGGTTTCTGATATAACGGGGAATTGGCTTTAAATATATATATGTCATATCTGCTCCTTATAATTTTACTGCTGAAATACATCCAGATCGCTCCATAAATGGCTGAGATATTAGCAAAAGACCTTAGTATTTTTTTTTTTGGCATAAAATACCATGTTCTTATTGTTTTTTTAATAGCAATCACCGAAAGTATAAGTTGGATTTTTTATTATTTTTTTAATGCCAGTTTAGGTTGTTTTACATATAATAAATACATACATATGCATCGAAGTTGATTTAACGACGACCGCCTGTCCGTCTATTTTTCTGTATATCTGGAGAACGAAAAGAGTAAAGGTTTCCAAATTAGGTACTTAATGTTTATCAATAGACAACATCCACAAAACGTGGGCGCTATTGGAGGAAGTGGGCGTGGAGCAAAATAGATTTATTTATATCTTAAGAACGGAACGAATTCTTTTTTTAAAATTGGTACACAAAGCTCGGTTATCGATATACAACCTCTCTTAAAATATGGACGGGATTAGATAAGTGTGCGTGGCTAGAGAACGGCAACAGCCAAAGCTAACAAATTAGGTATATGTATCTTGGTTATCAATACACAACATCCGACAAATGTGGGCAGCTTGGAATAAGTGGGAGTGTCATAAAATAGATTTATATATATCTTTCCCATAGTCAAGGGAATATAAGATTCGGCATAGCCGAATGAAGCACTCTTATATGTTTTTATTTATTTTATTTTTCTTTTCTTTTTCGTCAATTGGTGTCCCGGTATTTACCATAGGTCGTATATAAAGCGTTGTTTCGAAAAGGACTCCTGATATCGAATCGGTAGCTGAATATAAATAACACTTTTAATTTCATGATCAATTTAAAAGTCGGTCTAAGTGCCTTAAGTCTTATTAAAAATATATATCTTAATTATGCAAATTTTTTTCAACTTAAAATTTATCTCTTAAATCAACATGTTGTTCGATTACAAATTCTTAACAACATGTGCTAAATTTTTGTATAATGCAAAAGGGCAAATTAATAAATAATAATAAATTTATTTTCTGTTCAGGCGCCTCATGCGTATGAATAATATTATTTTCTGATTAATTTAATATTAATCATACGTTATAATGTTCATACATATTTGCCATGAGTTAAAACATAATTTAATTTGCCCATATGTCACGTAATCAAATATAATTTTATTCAATAATATTGCATGACTTTAGATTTTGATGTGTTTCTGTGTTTTTTTTTCCAATATCAACCAAGATTGTTGAACTTTGTCTCTGTCTTTGTTATTTTGGGGACGGTTATTTTTACAAAAAATAATTTTACTTAAAGACTTTTTTGTTTATTTTAGACTTTAAGAAAATTATTTAAAATATCCAGGCGAATAACTTAAGACCAAATCTAATATGCCTTACTTTCAGTTTAAGTTTAATGCTTATGCAATAATAACAGAGTAATGGTCGAATTAATTCACCATGATTGGTGAATAAGAGTGTACTTGGAACTTAATATCGGGGTGCCCTGGTAGTCCGGTTTGTATTGAGCTAGTCTATCAGTGCGGGGGCTGCGGGTTCGATTCCCGTCAGAGATGCTGGTCTCCCGCAGACAAGCGTAGAGCTTTGCGGGATTAGCATAGGAAAAAAAATAAAAAAATATTCATCTAAATATATTATGTGAGCTATTATGAGTTATTTGATTTGTAATTTGTTCATTTCTCTATGTCCATTTGCTTAAAACCTGCTTACTTTCTTATCATAAAATACCAATAATACGTATTGTGGCTATTTATTGAACTGTTTATTGTTTTTAATCCAAATTTTTATAAAAAAAATATATATATTTTAATCAGGCTAAAGTTCATCAAATTTAATATTCATTAAATTATTTTTAAAGAAGAAAAAACTTAAAACAAGAAATGAACAAAAATTTATTGATAATTTTTCATTCTTAACTGAAGCTCGGATTGAACCCACGGACAATTTGATTTTGCATGTTTCGATAGTGACCAAACTATCTCTTCAGAAATCTTTGCCGTCTAACACTCGCCACCATTAACGACGGCTAGCATATTTTTCCTTTACTTCTGTTTTTCATACTTTTTGTCAAGAATTCTTCTTGGAGTCTAGGGCAAATTGTGCTGCAAATGTCAACGAACAAATGAAGACAAAAACCAAAAAGATAAAAAATAAACAAAATGTACTTAAGACATCAGGCCTAACAAATATTTTACAATAAAATTCAAGAACAGCGCGACCAGTTAATTGATCAAACTTTGGCTTAGTTTGAACAATTTCTATTTATTTACAAATAAAGGTAAGGAAGTCAAAACAAAAATTGTTACAAATAAAATTAAAGTTTGATCAATTTGCTGGTCATGCTTTTTTGTAGTTTATTCGTCAAAGATTTGTTAGGTCTAAACAAACTTTACGCTTTATTTGTAAGAAGATAATTTCATAATGTTATGTAGAAACTGTTAAGTGATGTGTGATCTAGACAAACATTTTGCAAAACAAAAAAAAATTATAGGAATTTAATAAATTTATTATTTGAGATATTCCCCCAAATTTATTTTAAATGAGTTTTTATTTTGTGTATGAAATATTTGTCAATTTGTCGACTACAATTTAAGAACTTCCATGGCATTATTTGATTTCTTCAATTTTGTTTTTTAGTTCTTGTTGTTTTATTAAATAAAACTGGTGAATTTTCTCCATATCGCTGATTCCGCTGGAATATTGTTGTTTAAAGCATGAAGATATGCTAGAACTACTTAAGAGTTTTAGTGCCTTAACGGGCATTCTGTCCTCGGCAACACAGCGGGTTAATATTTCCACCAATGATTCATTTTTGGTAGCGTATTTTTAGTAAAGTATTTGTTGTCGTCTCTTAATAACTACTTCGAACGAAGTAAAGTTTTATTAGTATTACATTAATGTCAAGCATGTGGACTTATTAAAGAAGATAAAAAAGTCTCGACATAAAAAAACTTTGCAACTCAGTTTAGGGCACTTCAGGCATATAAGTTTGTCTTTTTAATTTCCCTTTGAAATATCTCCAGATATTATATCTATATAAAAATATATAAAATATTGAGAACACTCTCGCACAAATTACTATTTACTATTTAACAGAACACGCTTTTGTAGTATTTTGAATTGTTTTTGGTTCTTCTTACAACAACACACGCTTATATAAGCGAATTGTATTTACATTGTTCATAATTTTTTTGGACTTTGGCTATATTTTGTTTTGACATTCTTCAGTTTATGTTTGCCCAATATTCAATTAGAAATATACTTAAATTACGGGTGCATTTACAACAAAAAAATAACCGGTTTATTCCATATTCTTAAAATGGACATTTCAAGAGAACCCACTTGGGCAAAACTAAAATAACCGGTTAAAACTGGCCGAGTAATAACCGTTCGATATCCCCAGTTAAGAGGAATTTTGAGATTTAAGTCATAGATTCATTCGTGATATGGATCTCAATCAGATAAATATTTTATCAATTAGGGAAAATCTTAGATCTCATTTTTGTAAAATCGGACAAACGATTTTTCTTTTATAATCTTTTTTAAACATTTTCTTCTATAAATACACATCACAAAGCAAAATCTTGATGAGGGGCTTAAAGCACAAGGGCCTTAAGTGCCTTTTTTTAAAAATTTTTTAGATAAAATGCTTATATACCGCGTGTGGTTCAAGCGAAACTGGTACTTTAATGGCAACGGCTAGAATCGGTCGCCATATCTCACTACCGGATGAGGATTCCACATTCACCTCTTGTGTTCTGAACTTCTCTGCACGTCATCTACTAATTTCATATATAATCTCAATTAAAAAAAACACACTTAAACCCCTTGTGCTGTTAGCCTCTCAAAAAAACTTTTGATTAATCAATTAATTTTTGATATTATTATTTTGATGCATTGAGCTGGATATTGCTAAGTTTAAATTTGAAATCTATGACAGTTGACAGTTGACATATATAAATTCGATTGCGAAATTTTTTTTTTAGCTTAAAATCGATTTACCATTTCCTAACATGGATCAGAGAACCGATAAATAGCATGTGCCCAATAAATAATCTAAAACAAAGACCTCAAGTTTCTGTAAAAACAAACTTTCTGTAAAGTGTATTAAAAACAGGAAACGCTCTTAATGGATTTTGTGTAGTTAAAAACTTGATTTTCAAAAAATATTTCTTGACATTAATAAAATCTGTAAAGCAAGTACTGGGCACATTGTCATTGTTTCGGCATGCGCGCTTAGTGAAACAAATTCTGCTAGCGCAACTTCGTACAATATTCCAACTTTCTTTCTAATTCTTACCAACAAATTCAAAAACATCAAATTGGTTTTTGTCTGCTGTTGCTTTGCTGTTATTTCTTTAACATAAACTTTTTACTGCTTTACGCGTACTACGATATTTATGGCTTATTGCCCACCTCTTTCCTTAACATTTGAAGGATTTTAAATTAAATGTTTAGCAAGAACATATTGTTTTAATTATATCAAATACTTAAAACACATTTTCCCAAAAAATATTTACAAAAAAAAAAGTATTTTTAAATTATTTAACGACACGTGAATGTCACATCAATTATAATAAAAATAGAAAAAAACAGACAAAAAATATAGCAAAAACGAAAGCCGATAAGTATCTAAACAACATAAAACTTAAGACTAAATTAAGGACTTCTTACGCCAACAAGTCCTTACGAGTTCCTAAGTAGACGCATTAGTAAATTTCAAATAATTACAAATGAAGGAGAAATAAGACAAAGAAAAGTTTATATTACAAAAATGTTTATATCCCGTCAAAAGGAAATAAAAAACGAAACAAATATAAAACTAAATAAATTAATAATAATGCAAATATTTCTTGTTTAAGAAAACAAAAGGAAAATATATTTTGTTGAAATACAATAGGAACAATAAAAAACGATTTGCTATAAAACGTTTTACATTAATAATAAAAAAAGCCATTCATTAACTTATTGAAAATCCTCAAAAGAGAATTGCCTGTTTTCTTATGCCATTTAAGACTGTGCTATTTGAGCCAAATAAATTTTATTTATTTCATTTAATTTTTCTTATTTTATTTCAGGCAATCACGCAATTGGTGCTGTGCGAAAATTCCCTACTCTGCCGTTAAATGCCAACGGTGGCGGCGGTGTTTGGATTGATCCAGCTGGTGGTGTTTGGCGTCAAGCCAATACAACATCATGTACAACAAAGGAACAACTACCAGATTATTCTCAGGTAGCAGGACAATCATTACAACAGCAGCAGCAACAGCAACAACACCAACACATGCCTTTGCCAGATTATGAAAGGTAAGCAACATCCTTTTTTATACCTTTTCATTTCATTTTATTTCAATCATTTGTTATTTTCTTTTCTGGTTTTTTTCCTTCAAAAAGAGGAAAAGTAAGAAAAAGGGTCTAATTTATTAAAATAAACTGAAACGTGATAAACTTAATATTTATTATTACTACCAAGGAGATAGAAAAAAAACATAATAAATATATTAATAATTCTTCAAAGGTTATTAAGGTTGGCAAGGATTTCATTTGCATAAAAAATTTGTTCGATTTTTTTTTATAGAAAAAGCATTAATTAAGGATTTTTTCTGAGACAACATACAGCATTTTAAATGAATTTGAAATTCTATGTTCATAAACAATGTCATAATTAAATATTAATTTATATAAAAAAAAATCTTTGCATTCCCAAAAATAAAACAATAAACCGTTTTTGTTTATTAAATAAAACGGAAATAACTTAATTGCTTTTTTTATACACATTATTCATTTATAAACGGAAATAAACAGTTTTTATAGAATTCACTTTCATGAAATGGATAATAAAAATAAAATTAAATATTAGGAAATTAATTTAATGGCAAAGAAGATTCGTTAAACGTTTATTCAAATCAAAATCAGTCACAGTTTTTTGGCTCATATCTCAACCATAGTTGGCGGTAGTGCATTTATATTTCAGATTCAACGATCTCGAAAGCAAATCGAAGCGATCGCCAACCATTCGCTCCATTTCGAATCAGATTGGGCTCAACCATTTCGACAGCTTTCGATCGCTTGCTCTTACGAGTGTCAATAAAAAAATAAAATATTGCCATATAAGATATTTCTATAATTTTTTTGCGTTTTTGTTCAAAAGTATCAAAAATAATACTAATTTGCCTAATAACAAATACAACTGTGTTTGAAATTTTATCAGCTTAATAGATATGTCAAAAAATAAATCATACAAACAAATAAATAAACCAATTAAAGGATTACAAAAGCAGCATCCGAATAATTTTCTGTACTAGGAAAGTTAAATAGTCTCGTTTGTAAATACCTCGACCAGTTTTTTTGCAGGCTTTTCTTGTTTTCGCAATTTTTGTGTTTGTCCTACATTTTAAATCTACACATGACTGTTAATATAAATATTCAGGCCTGTTCTGAAAATCACTTTTATTCAAATCACGTGATTTCAAATCACACGTGCCTTTTAAAATCTCACGTGTATTATTTTTGTGTTGCGTTTTTGTGTTTTGGTGTGATTTTCAATTGCCGAAAGCGTACCGAGAAACACTTAACCGAAATGATTTTCAGAGAACCACAAAATCACACGTTTGATTTTAAAAGCCCGTGATTTGAAATCACATGATTTTCAGAACGGGCCCGATTATTTAAAAATCAATCCAAGCCTATGGTTTTTTCAGCCTTAAAATATAATGTGGCATACCATCTTCTATTCCGCAATAGAACACGTAGGTGGCCCAATGGCGTTTTGTTTTTGGCTTCTTCTTTCCCATTGATCGTCCATCGAATATTTATTTGCTCGAAGCACTGGTGCACCTCTCGGCAACTCAAGATTTTCGTCCAAGTATTCGACTAATGTTAGCAGTTGCTGAATTGGCGACTTTTTGTACCCACACCACAACAGTGGAGAGAGTATTATGCATTTGTGCTGATGTGTGTAACACCCTAAAATATAGGTCCTATATCTACCAATCGACTCAGAATTATTCTAAATCATTCAGAATCATTCTAAGTTGATCCAACGATGTCCGTCCAGCTGGCAGGCTGGCTGGCTGTCCATCTAACGTTGTGCTCAAAGTACAGGACGCAATTTTAGAGAAAATTTCATCAAATTTGGCACAAGAACCGAGCTTATTGGAAATGGGCCGAATCGATGCATAATTTTACTTAGCCGCCATACAGGATTCTTTCCAGATAGGGTTTTGTTCCGATAAATGATCTTATTATGTTGGTATTATTAGTATAAAATGTTATCCAAACTTATTTATTGCAATCCAAACTAATTTATTGGACCACAGCTCCCATACAAATAATACTCCCGAAAATAGCTTTTAATGTCATAACTTCCTCACAAATGTTAGTTTTCTCATACAAATTGGCGACAGTGACTTTTACGATAGCTAAGGTCTCATAACAAAATGTTGTCCTAGTAGGTCGAAAATAAACCAAAGGTCAAATATAAATGCTCATCCTAAAATGATGAAGATATCTAAATAATATTCAGCACAAAAAACTTTTAAATTAATCTTAGCCTCATAACATAATTTTGTTCAGGATTGTCCATGAGTGCCCATGGGTCCCAAATAGGATACACTCTCAAAAGTGGTCGGGCTTGTCCGACTCTAGTTTCTTACTTGTTTAAACTATTATTTTACGTTTAAACAATCAATAAAATATTTTTATTTAACATATGTCCTTATAATTTGTTCTCCATTTTTATTTATTAATTATTTAAATTACTCTCAAATATTTCTTGTTTTTTTTTTAAATTCAACGATTCGACAACAAAACAACAAGTGAGTGGTTTTGACATTTGTGTTCGTAATATTGATACCATCGATATTGATAAACCTCTTTATGTATGAAAGTACTTACGTTATCTCTCGATTTGTCGTTCGTACGAATGTTCATACAGAATAGAGTTAGTTGAACCCAAATCAGTTTTCGATCGCTTAGAATGCGATCGAAGTCGTTCTTTAGAAATCGTTGAACAGGCCAACGGTCGAAATCGTTGAACACATTAGTGATAGTGCAAAAATTATAACAATAATTTTCTTGATGTTGAGTGAAAAATTGAAATTCGCAGCCTCACTAGACATGGAGGATAGTGATGTTCAGTGTTGCCAGCTTAGTTTTTCTTCTTCCTCCCAAAAAATGTTTAACATATTACTAAAATGCCCACAAAAATATTTTTTTTTTAAGTTTCTTGAATATTTTTATTTAGTAAAATATCTTTAAAAAAAATGTGTAAGCAGTTAAAAAAAAGTCTGTCAGCGCCCTGGTGGGAGTGGAGCGTATTGATCCTGTGATCATCAATGCTACCAGTCTGTGAACCTTCTCAAGCATCGCACGGTACCTGCCCTTATCCAGCGCAGTCCACCATACGACAACACCGTAATAAAGAGTCGGCTTTACTACAGCCTCAAAGATCCAATTGACACACCTCGGGCCCATGCCCCAGTTCTTGCCGATTGCACCTCTGCACGCATATATAGCAACAATTGCCTTTTCCATCCTCGTCTGGATGTTCAGCCCCCACGACAGTTTACTGTCCAGGATTACGCCCAGATATTTGGCGCTGTAAGAGAACTTAAGTTCAGTCCCATTTAGCCTCGGAAGTCTCATGACCTCAGTCCTATACTTCCTCGTGAAGAGTACCAGTTCCGTCTTAGACGGATTAACACCCAAGCCAGGTGCTAAGTACCCTTAATGCAGCCTCCATACACTGAGACATTATGTTCAAATGTTTCCCCGTGATGGCCACTGCAACATCGTCTGCGTACGCCACAGTTTTAATCCTCATGTCGTCCATTTTCTTCAACATGGTGTTCATAGTCAGGTTCCACAATAGTGGGGATAGTACTCCTCCTTGGGGAGTACCCCTGTTAACCAGTCTCTGAACGCTGGTCGCACCTATCGTGGAACAGATGACCCTGTTCCTGAGTAGATTATCCACAAATCTACATATGCCGTCATCAACCTCCAGACTCCTCATAGATGCAACAATAGAATCCGGGTTGACATTGTTAAAGGCCCCTTCAATGTCGAGGAAGGCCACCAGAGCACACTCCTTAAATTCGAGTGATCTCTCAATAGCTCCAACTAATGAGTGAAGAGCCGTCTCAACAGACCTACCCTTTGCCCCTAAAAGAAATAAAACTCCCTAAATCTGAGGAGGGGGATCCCCTAACCTGGGCACTCTGGTGATGTTTAAAAATTTTGCACTCCAAAAATTTTTAATTTGTTAAAAAAAACAATCATCAGTTTATTGCAATTTTTTTGTCCGTCACTAATTTGAGTAAAGGTAAAAATTTTGCACGAAATTGTAAATCAAAAAAGTTGTTTTTAAAGATTAAAGTAAAACATCATTCCGACATTGACATTATATTGCTTATGCATATTATCACAAAAATCCAAAACTATACAAAATCAAACTTCTAAGTTTAAAGAGAGAATACATAGTTAAATGCAGCTTTTATGTTTGCAAGTTTAAATTTTTCAATATTTGAATTAAGTCCAGGTTTAACGCATGCAATCTGTGTTTGTTGATAGAAAAAAAATTTGCAATTCCACTATATTTTTCTGGTATTAGTGAAAAAAGTACCAATCATCACTTAAACTGGTAAAAAATAGTGAAAAATAATTTGTTTGTAGTTTTTTTTAAGGAAACGTACAATGGTGGTTTAAATCAATATATGGTGCACTTCCCCCACTATGATCTCAGCTACTTATAAGTTGAGTTTGCTGAATTTCAACAAAAAGTATCGCAGAATATTATATTTAAGATTATGATATTTTACAGTATAATTAAAAGGGTTAACCGATTAATTACTACCCGATTAACTGATCGGTTAATTTTAAATTGGCTATTTTCGATTAACGATTAAGTCGGTTAATTTAAGTCGATTAACCGATGTTACAAAATTTATAATATTTTGAAGTATTATAAATTATTTTTATGTATTTTTAATTATTTATTTCGTCTTATATACAAAAGGTTTGTATTTAGAAAATATTTTTTCATTAAAACAAAGAAGGTGTTCAGTGATCTTTATTTTAAATAACCCAGCTAGCATTTGCGTGATAATTTTTTGTAAAAAACTGATTCATCACTTGAGCGATTAAAAATGGATTCATTCATATATTCAAATAGAAAAAGGATTCACATATCGCTCATTTCGTGCAAGACCGTCACAACTCAAAATTTTAAACTTTACAGGAGAGCCTTTTTAAGATTCCAACCTATTATTTTTTACCTTCTCTTTCACTTAAATAAAGTTATAAAATCAAATGTTTCTTTTTTGCTACAAAGAAAACCACATGAACTAGAGGATTGCCAAACACAAACTGAAATGTGACCTTGTTGATGTTAATTGCTCAAGTTTGTTACGAGAGGTCATAGATTCACAAGCATCTGTATTACCGTTATTTTTTCGATAATTCTCTCCGTTCTTAGATCAATTTGTAGAGACTTAAGAGAAGAACATTTCTGCATTACTAACTCGAAAATGCCAAATTTTGAGTTGTGACGGTCTTGCACGAAATGAGCGATATGATCAAAATGGAATCAGCAAATTTTATCACAAAATATTTTTTTTTAATTGGTTTATCGGTGGGGTACCATTTTCTTACAACGAGTGTATCATTTATGATCGAAAAATTAGCTCATATGCGGTTATTTTGCTCTTGAAGATGATTCCTAAAAGATTCGATTATGATACAAAATGCTAACTGGGAAGAGTTTGCTGTAAACAGTTTTTTGTTTCACGTACTTTTTGTATGTATGTGTTTAGATAGTTGTTTCTTCTCATATCTTCTTATATCAATCTGTTAACAAAATTAACCAAAACAATTATAAGAATTAAAAATTAAAAAAAAAACAGGACTCTTTTGATATGATGGAAGATTTCATATATTTAGAGAAAAGGACTGAGAAAATAGATATTCTGTATTATGGGTTGCTTTCGATTTCTTCAACATCAAGTACAAGAGAAACAATTTTTTCCAAGTCAAAATTTATCGAAACTATAAGAAAAATAATCGCTTAAATCCTAAACATTTAAATCAAATTATTTTTCTAAAAGATTCTTTTATAAGATCTCCTTAAACTATTGAAATAACTCAAAGTTTATTTTTCAATTAATACATAAAATTTATGTATTAATTAAAAAATATGTATTACATATTTATGAATTATAATTTTTTTTTTTCGTTTGCTCGCTTCTTTTTATGTTTGCTATGTTATTGTTTTTTTTTTTACTAATAAACTCTAAATTACAAATAATTTATGCATTTTTATTTATTGAAATACCTTAATTTAAAAAAAAAACTTAATTAATCCGTTAACCGATTGATGCAAGAGCCCGATTAAAAGAATACCCTAATAATTAACAATGTAACGTATGTACTTCAGGTAATATAAATCAAATAAATTTTTAGTAAGCTAAATTTTTCAACAACTCTACATTAAAGAACAATTTGGATATCACCGGTTGTCATTCAGTTTTGTGAATATCAATCCATAATTTACCATAAGCCGCATGTTAAGTCTACTCTCGGAAAACCGTAAGGTACGTCTTTAACCGTGCTGGGTAACGGATTTGTGATGGAATTTGATTGAAATAATTACACAAGACTAGAAATTCCACTACCAAATTGGGTGAAAATCGTTCCATAATTTTTCATAGGCCCCATCAAAATCCAATTCTCGAAATACACTTTAATACGTCTTTGACTTTTGGTCTCTCATAATTTTAAGAGACTATGTATCATGCATATAAAGCGTGCTTTTGGAGTAGAATTTATTCGAATATAAATATTCGAAACGATGATTGCGACATTTCAAATTTAGCAGTACAAAAAATGAATTTAAATAGCCACAGTTAGCATTGTAATAATTTTATGAGTGTAGAAACTCTAAATATGTACACCCTTTCCACCTGTGGTGAAGGATATAAAAATAATATCTGGCAACTGGCTGTTGGATTTTTTCAAATGTAGTCGTATACTTGTTTTTAATTTCTTTTCATTTTACGAGTATTTGCAAATGTTTTTCTTACCTTTCTCTATCATTATTATTCGTCTTGTTTATAAAAATACTCTACAAAAATATTTTCATTTTTATTTTCCTTTCTTTAACAATTTATGCTTTTACTTCGTGTTTGCTTGCTGTTGTTTTTTGGCATAATTTTCTTAATTAAGTGAGTTCTTGTAGGTAAATGATGAAATAAATATTTTGCTCTTCTGTTTTATCTTTCGTATTAAATCTTTACCTTTAATTTTTGTATTTTATCTATAGAAAAAATTGTTTTTCTTGTAACTTTTTTATTAAAATTTTGCTAAGAAACTCACTTGAAATGCTATTTGAGTACTTGTGAGTTATTTTACTTAAGTGGTTTTTAATTAGTTAAATTTTCAAAACAAAAACTAACAAATTATGAGCAAAATTATTTATGTTAAGATTTACTTTTGTGAAAAGTAGATTGTGGTGTAGGCTCTCTTTTTGACAACAAAAAACAGACACGCGTTGCGTAGATGGGTTGTGTTTCCATGCAAAATTTTGTTCATTCATTAAAAATTTTAAAAG
Organism: Pollenia amentaria; assembly: GCA_943735925.1. Taxonomy (NCBI): domain Eukaryota; kingdom Metazoa; phylum Arthropoda; class Insecta; order Diptera; family Polleniidae; genus Pollenia; species Pollenia amentaria. The sequence goes on along the minus strand of OX031007.1, from coordinate 174,121,808 downwards.
TAGGATAAGTATTTTTTGTTGTGTTATTTTAACTTAATGCATATTAGAAGTAACCAAGAAAATTTAATTTAATATTTAAAGAATTCTTTTTAATAACGAGCTACGAATTATTTTAAACAAGAGATTGGTATTAATTATCAAGATTTTTGAAATAGCTGTAATATCTCATATACAAAAAAAGTCTTTAATTGATTAATATTAAATCAAAGGTGTCGAATATTATTTATCCTTCGCCAATCCTTATACCAGGACAATATCTGTATAGGCGCTGGGTGAAATAAAAGGCCGATTTGACTGATTTTTTAAACCAAACAAATCTTATGTCTAGATAATATTTGAGTTTAATTCTATCAAACAAGCTTGTTTTTTAGGAACTCTATTATCCAAAGACCTACGCCCGGGGAGGTTTTAAAGATCATCTAATGGATATTTTAAATTTTGTGTTGCATCCTACGAGTTAAAAGAGGTTTTATAAGATGGTTAAAATGGAAAAACTAGAAGCTTGTTGGTACAGTGTATGGTCGAGGGAATGGTGACCAATGAAGCCTCGAAATAGAAAGCGGAGGAAAAGTTGAGGTATCCAGTGTGTTGGGTTTGCATTGTATTCTCAAGTATTCTCATGAGATGTGTTTTTCGCAGGATGATGAACTTGCGCGATGACGTGGTGGCTGAGGCTTATATCCAAAATTGCAAGGCTGATTTTTACACTTGTGCCAGGTTTTATGGGAAGGTTAAAATGGTGATGCTGGTAGCGGTAAAGAAATGGTAGTCGATCTAGTAGATTGTATTGTCGAAGAACTGTCATTGGGCGCTAAAGACTTGAAATTTGAAGCGGATGAGAGGTTGAGGCACCATGATTTGAAGTGGTAAAGACTTGTAGTGATTAGCAGATGAAGGTTCGGTGTCAGTTTAACGGGCATATAAATCGGCAATGGCGAGGATTTGGTGAAGAGCGAAGGGTTAAGATACCGATGTGCTGAATGTTTACTAGTACAAGTGCTTTAGTTTTGACCAATCTCATGAGATGTGTTTTCCATGGGAAGTTCTACATGTACCGGTTCTCCCTAATTGTTGTTGCTATTCAACGGTGTTTCTGGATTTTTCTAAAACGCGGGGGTTAGATAGACCGTAAATTAGGGGGCGAGTGTATAATTCTTGTCAATTAATATACTCAAAATTGCTTCCTGTGTGTGCTGACTGCACCCAGAGAAAAACTATGTTTAAATATGGTCACCTCCAACAAAACTATTTTTGAAGAAAATTGTAAACATATTATGGTTAAATTTAACCATATTATTATCACCGACAACCATATTATGGTTAAATGTGTCCTCCATCAAGAGGGCACAACCAAATTATGGTTGTCTCCTAGCATGTTTTGGTCAATAATAACTAAAATATGTTTAACACTTATAATAGCATGGTTGGTTTTCAACCAAAGCATGTTGTTCTTGGAGAAGAGGAAAATACTATTGTTAATTAAAAAACAAATTATTGTCATATTTAACCATAACATGTTTAGAGGCAACCATAATATGGTTGTGGCTTCTTGATGGAGGACACATTTAACCATAATATGGTTGTCGGTGATAATAATATGATTAAATTTAAACATAATATGTTTAAAATTTTATGTAAAAATAGTTTTGTTGGAGGTGACCATATTTAAACATATTTTTTCTCTACGTGTGAGGTGACACTTTCTATATATTTTCGAATAACTTGAAAACGGTTCACCATATTCAGTTAAAACAACATTTTAAACTCGGTAGCAATATTATCTTTAAGCATTGTTTTTTAATTGGGCAAGTAGTTTCAGAGATATCGTTGAAGTTTTGAATAAACATAACAATTTAAAAAAAGAAATTTTTTGTTCTTTAAAAATTTATAAAAAATAGTTAGACATATTTCGAATGAAATGAGCTATATTTTATTGCAAAACGTACACCACTTTTGATTTTGTTCACAATTTACTGAGAAAAGTGAATTGATAAAAATCGCAATTTCGATAAAAAAAAAATCATTTTTAATGTGTGTGTTGGAACAAAATTGATATTTTTGTTTTGTGTTGACTGGAACTTTATATTGTTAACAAAATCCCAAGTTGTGCTCCGATTACAATGAAATTAACCCTCGTCAGGCCGTATAATTTTACAACGTTAACTGGCGGTATGGATACAATTATACCAGCATATAAAAATGCACTTACCTGTGTATTTATAAAATGTCTAAAAAAGCTATTTACACCATTCTATACCTAAATTTGTAATTGCTACAACAACAGCTAAAAATCTTAAAGAATTTATAATATATTTCTCATTTTATAGTACATATATTATATTCCTATTTGAAAAATTGTAATTCAAATGTAGAAAGAAAACGTTTCTATTACTTAATGAATGCAGCATTTATGTTTTAATGAACACTTAACGAGGAAAAGAAATATAATACTCAAGCAATTTATTAATTATTTATTGATCTAAACTTAAGCAAAACGGGGAATCCCCAGAAAGGCACAGTTTAAAAAAGGAGCATTAATGAATTTGTTATGGGAAAAGGTATAATTCGAAGTTCAGTAGCAATGGGTTTCGAAAGAAAGTTTTACATTTGACAATGTAACCCCGAATGTAACGCAAAGCCAGAATGTGTTTTTTGGTATGTACTTATCCCGTCTGAGATGAACATTTACTACCAGGAACAACATGTGTTACACGAAAATAAACTTAGTAAAATATATTTTTAATAATTTTTGTTCATATTTGCACATTGTTTCCTACTTCTTAAATTAAAAAATCGTCATTGTGAAATCGTTTTATTTTGTTTTCTTCCTTCTTTTCACATAAAATATGCGAATGTATAATTGTACCCATATAGCCTCTTAAGAGTTTTAAATTAATCAGGCATTATTATTAGGGGAAAGCCCCACGATAGTATTTAAAAATTTCAAGATATACACTGTGTTTTATAAGTCTGGAGATGTCATAGAGTCTTATGATAATTAAAAAAAAAACACTTATAGCATATCAAAAGAAAAAAAAAGGTACAAATATACCCTTTCCGCTTGACGAGGGTTAAGCTCAATTGATCTGAAATATGTTTTACTAAATGTTTTTAGACGAAAACTGTGATTTCTCTGTCATTTTTAACTTTATGAATTTTTAAAGAAAAAAACTGTCTTTTTTTTAAAAAAAATTTTTTTTTTCAAAACTTCAACTATATCTCTGAAACTACTGGACAAAAACTATGTAAGCACTGCTTAAAAATAATATTGTTAACGAGCTTTGGATTATTTTTTAACTGAATATGGTAAACCTTTTTCAAGTTATTCCAATATATATAATAAAAGTGCCTTCATTTTAGGCATAACGGAATACATATATCGAAAAGTCGAGCTGATAGAGAAAAATGGAGCCTTGAAATCATCGACCTCAAATTACTAAAAGTTTGCCATAAAGTTCCAGGCCGCAAAAAACCCCTTTTTGTTCCCTTGTGTAATATAATAATGAAAGAATTTTTGCCTCTATCCAGAATCTGCTTTACACCAAATTCAAATTTGATTAACTAGTCCATACTTAATCCTTTTTCCCATTTAGATTTCTTTTCCTTAAATTAAATACACCCATACAAATCATATGCTAAATTATTAAAGGCTTTATTTCATTTCGATGACTTGAGTCCATATTTGCCTAAAGATTTCATATCGGACCAACTTTACTCCTAGAAGTTATGGCATAATACATATGTATATAAATAAGTCAAAGAATTATTATTATCAAAGTATAACTTTACTTTTTTAAAGTATTCTTCTTTAATATCTTCTTCGAATCGGCCTATAATTAGCATGAAAAGAATTTAAAATTTAAAAATTTACCTTTCAGTTTTTCTAAAACCGGACATATTCTCTTGTTCTCTGTGGCTTATAAAGTTTGCTATCAAGATAAAGTTCGGAATAAGCAGTTGCTGACTCTTTAATACATTCAAGTATTGAAGAGTATTGCATGGTTAAAAACTTCCGTATCAAGTGCCAACCACAACGGCATTAAAAGTCAGAACAATCGGGATCCCAATCTTACCGAAAACTGTTCCGTTTGGTAAAGTGCGAGAGCTTTTAAGAGAAAAATATTCTTCTTCTTCTAGCACGAAGTAGCCTGTACTTTTTCTTTGGGCTGATTGGGAATATTGTAATTAATCAGATGTGTCAAAAAATAAACAACAAAAAAAAAACTGCAAACAAGTATTGTCAAAAGAATTAAAATAAAAAATATTAATAAGATAAACAATAGAAAATGTTGAAAAATGTAAGAACATGATTTAATTTTACTTTCATATATGCTAATGTTTCATTTATGTCTTTATTGGAACATATTTCATACTAACGAATTTTTTGGTGTAGAAATTTGGTTTTAATTGTTGCCGTACTTTTGTACATTTTTGTCGGTTAGTGAGAGAAATTTTTGTTTACTCTCATTTTACCGAACTTTACCCAAAACAGTACGGGATTGCACCTATTATTAACAGTAAATTGAGTTGAAAAATTTTTAATTTTAATATTTTCAATGTTAATTTACTCCAAACAACCGCACCAATATAAATTTACTAATATACCATATATATAACTTATTTTGTAAATTTTTAGACTAACACCACTTAATATGCCCGATTATGCTGAAGTTGCATGTTCGACATTTAAAACTCCAAACGGAACATCACATGGCCAGACCGCAAACAATGCATTACAACAACAATCATTGTATGATAGTTGTGGTGCATATGCAACAACAAATCTTGTAGCAAATGCAAAATTATATCAGAATCATCAACAACAACAGCAGCAGCAACAACAACCACAACGTTATGCAACCGGAAATGGAAATAATACGACAACAGCTACGATTAAAACAATGCAGCAGCAACAACAAGGTGCCAGTGATAATTTAGAGGGTGCTTTACGAACAGGAAATGAACAAAAATTATCATCATTGTCATCGTCATCACAATCAACGGTCTCAACAACAGCGGCACCAACACGCAATAATATTAACAACGATGAATATCGTTCAACAATGGGCAGTATTTCATCTGGCCTCTATTCAGCACCTCCCAGTCAACATTATTCTATTGGCAGTGGTTGCGGTAGTATTGGTGGTAGCACAGCTGGTGTTGGTAGTGGCGGTAGTGGTGGTGCGGGATTTGGTAATATGGATAACAACAATCCCTTTGGCAACAATATGTTAACATTGCCGGATAAAATGACAGCTAGTACGGCTTCTACAGTCATACTAAGCTCATCGCCAGCTAAGACCCAACCACATCAAATAAAAAAATCAATGACAAATTTAAATACTGGAATGGCTTTGAGTGCAAATAAAATTAACATTACAGAGAATCGTTTTGACTTGATGAATAATGAACCTTTGCAGCCTACACGTTTAAATCCCTTTAATTCGAATAGTATGCAGTCACAAAGTCAACGACAACAACAACAGCAGCAACAGCAACAGTTATTGGTTGCTAGTAATGCCTTGAAACAGGGACTGGGCGCTTATGCCAATACGACTTTGGCCACCCAAATGATAAGTGGTGGCGGTGCGGGCACACTACGTAGGCCTCGCAATAATAAAGTATTCAAAAGTGAAAATAATATAAATTTTGGTAGTCTCTACAATAATAAAACAACAACGAATAATACGAATACACCTGCAGTAGCCAATCAAAATACTGGATCTCATTTAGATTTTCTTACCAACTCACATACAGATCATTTTAACGACAATGATTTTGGCAACATAAGTAACTCCACCAATCAATTGCTCAACGATTGGGCTTCCAATTCCTCCATAGCTGCGACAGACTATCATTTTGGTAGCAAACAGCCCAACAAACAACATTTGTATATAAAATCGAAAGACGGTACATGGTCGGCTGTATCCTCGGATGCCTATCAAGCTTTTAGGCAACAACAACAGCAGCAACAACAACAACAGCCACCACCGTCATATGCTCATGCTGCAGGTGATAAACTTTTACAACCTTCCCCTAGTCATACAAACACTAACACAAACTCCTCTACCAACCACAACACCACCACCAGTAACACCTTCTCCACATCCCCACATTTAAGTAGTTTATATACTAATGCCAGCAATCATAATCAAGTGTCTAATGGCAGTAGCCACAATAATGCCAGCAACAGCAGCAACAGCAGCAGTAGTAGCTCAAACATAAATTCCTCCACCATTAACTCCACCACCGCTAGCGATAATTTAATGTCTAGTCATAATAATAAGTACTTTAGTAGTTTTGGTCCCTCAGCCAATGTGTAAGTTTAACAAAAATATATTTAAAAAAAACACAACATTAAAATCAATAAATGACGCTAAAATCATAAACAAAATTTTTTAGCTGGTATTGTATTTGTAAAATAATCCAAAAGGAAATCACCAAGAAATAAAATGATTTAACTGCAAGTAATCGTGAAAAAAAACTAAATAGTAAACTCTAAATGAAATCAAGGTAATATAATATTATTCAAAACTATGTACAGTATAATTGTGATCTAAATGAAATAAAAAGAAATGGTTAAAAAAGAAATTAAGAATTAATTCTCTAGAGCTCATCAGTCAGTTAATAGCTCCGTCTCATGGAGTGTGAAAGGGGTTTGTGCGGGAATTTTTTAGTTTGTAGGTAAATTAAAGAAAAAAAAAAGTTAAGATTCTAGATTTGCAAAGGAAAATAAGAATTCAACCAGAATATTTGGGAAAAAGTCGGCTTAAAATAAACGTGTCGACGGATTGAAATGAAGTTAAAATGTAGATGTAAGTTCTAGTTAATGTTGTAACAGCGGAATCAACAAAATCTTTAGTCCCAAAAACCATACCTCTGGCAGGTAACATTTTTTAATGATGGCCCTTTTTTGATTTATATTATGTATATTAAACGGATCGCACCCGAAAAGTTCTTAAAATGGAATTGTTGAATGTTTAGATTTTAAATAGGGATGTAACGATACGCCTTTTTGCTGATACGAAACCGATGCTCAAAAAGAAATATTGGCGATACCGGTACGAATACGAATATTAAATTCAAGGTAAAATTATTCAATAAAACTCAAGTAGAGTAATTTCTTTATTATACAAAATTACGCTTCAAGAGATTATTAATATTTAAAATCGATTTTAATAAGATTTTAAAAACAACGAATTGAATTTTAAATCATGTCAAATTTGACAAATATTGATGAATTTTTTAAGAAAAAAATGTGTAAGAGATTATTAATATTAAAAGTTAATATTAAAAAAATTAAAAGTTATTTAAATAAAAAATTTTGTGATATTTTTTATGAAATTAATTAAATTTGCACCAGCAAACAAATTAATAGTATCAATTAAACGTTTAGTTTACTTGATTAAACGTTTAATTCACTTGATTAAATTTTAATTCACTTAAATTAATTTTTCATTAAAACTGATTTAATTTTTGAATTGGTGATCAATTTTGGAGAGTTTTTTCTGTCTAGGATGGACAGAGGATCATTCTTCTCAAAATGTTCTTTTAAGATTTTCACAAGTTCTTGTAGACTTATTAGAACTTTTACCAGGTGGAGGGGTGACCATGTCTTCAAAACTTTTGGAATGCAGAGCCATATTAAATAGATCAATGAGGCATTTATTCAATCTATTGTCTTTGAAATAATCAATCTTTTTGATTCAAATTTGGGACTCTGAACTTCTCTGCATCTCAGTTTATGCATTTATCGTATTTTCTAATTATGTTCAAAGACTGTTAACTGGCGAAATAGTGTCTGAAAATATAACAGTGGCTTATGGATTTTGTGGTCTCATTTAAAATTTATAGCAAAATGGTTTTAATTTTACAAAAATCATTAAAATTTAGCAGAAAATTCTTAAAACGTTCAAATAGATACAAGATTTATCAATGGAAGAACGTTCAACATTATGGTACAAAGCAAAAAAGCTGCAGGTTCTCAACAAGCGTTCAATATTTCTATGAATCAGTCCAAAAAGTAGTAGTGTAAAATTGTATTGAAAATAAACAACTGCATGAAAATTAATAATAATGCTCATGAAACCTTCATTATAAATTTGTATTCGCTTCGTTTGTATATAGTAAGACTAATAACTATGAAATGGAAGCAACAAGCACACGAAATTTAAGAGGCGAGTAAGAGGCAGTTAGTTTGTTTACTTAAACAAGAGAATATGAACACTAACAACTCTGAAGCAAAACAATCACTGAATAACGTGCTGTTTTCACAACACAAGTGATTGTACGTGTAGTAAAATTCATATGCAAATCAATCAGTTTTTTGAGTGGTTTACATATAAATTTTGTGTTGTGAAAACAGCACATAAATGTCGAATAAGTTCATCGAAAAACTCATTTATTTAAAAGTCAGTATTGCCAGTTGAAGGAAATGAAAAACATCACGAAAGATAAAAAAAAATAATCATGAAGAGTAAAAGCGACAAGATTAAGAAGTACATTTATATTAAAATAACAAAAAAAAAAAATAAAAATTACTTTGTTTTTAACGTTAATAATTTGTTTTCCATGTAAATTTTTAAGTATCAAAAAAGTTTTATTTTATTTTCAAAAACATTTTTCAGCAATGTGGTTTGCTTGGAAGTACATCAAAAAGTAGTAGTGAATTCAAAATGCTTTACAAATTACATATATTATTGTAAAGGTAACAAAAAAGAAAAAATTACATAAATTTACTAAAGTGGCAACATTACTCTTGAATGTTTATAAAATAAAATGAGAGAGAGTAAAAACTGTACAACAAAAGCCGTTTCATTAAACAACTTCTTTCTGTTTGCCATATGAAACAAAATGTGTTTACTAGTACGATGATTAAAACAACAGTTTGTTCAGTAATCTGAATTTTATTCGAACACGAACTTCAGTGGATAAACATTTCAGTATGTTTATGAACGAAGTTGTTCGTGCAGTCCTTTAATCGACAAGTTACACAGCAAACGCGTGGAATGTTTATACTTATTGAAAGCTTGAATTAGGATTACTTTCTAATTAAGCATGAGTCTTTAAAAAAGGTCAAAATAATAACATACGCGTAGAACGAGTGGTTTGAACATCCAGTTTAAGAATTCAAAGAAGCAACTGTTTGACTTGACGCTCTTCTTTAAATGTGTTATTGCTCTCAGTTGTTATGCAAAAAATAAGTATTACAAATTAAATTGTTTGTTCAAAAAAAAAAAAACTATGAAAAAAGTATCGCCATATTGCCAGTAAAATATCGTCGATACCGATATATCGGCAAACCCGAAGTATCACCGGAATATCGGTATTCGTTACTTCCCTAATTTTAAATAGGATAAATATTCTGGAAAACATTCCCTAAAACAACCAGCCCAATTGTAAATAAAATTCATTACATGTGATCCTAAAAGCCCTGCTGATAACTTTTTTTCTTTAGCTTTATAATTGTTGGATGTCAAAAATTTGGTTTATTATCTTCGCTTCTGTTTTGATTTGTTTCGGTTTTTGACATTGTGCAATGATTTTACAACAAGAAGTTGCTTGTGGTTTTTGTACGAGTTGTACTTGTTGTACTACCGAGATTACCTGGAATGAATTCGCCTTGAATGGGAAAAGGAAAAAACTCCCGGGGAATTTTTTTTCATAATTGGGCTGAATATTTTTAAAATTCCTGGAAATTTATAAGTGGAATATTTTAGGATTTCCTTTTTAAAACATTAGAAAAAGGAAATTCTTTACCACATATCGAAAAAATAAAAGAAGAACTTTTGCGACCGCAACAAATAAACTCTTATCTTAGAGTAATTTTTATAATTTTGTCAATAAAAGCCCTAACTCTTAACATTATTGAAGACTTTTTTAAAATTGGGAAAACAAAACTTAAAACAGTATCATCGACTTTTGGACGAGAACATAATAAATATTGTATTCCGATCGAATCATTTCAAAATGTTTAACATATTAATATAGTAATGCGACTCTGCAATGAATTTAAATAAAATTATATTAACGATTTCGCCATCTGTAAATTTTAAACAACACTTGTTATCGTAAAGTCAACTGTTTGTATTCAGTAAACGAAAATTCTTTTAGTGTTGTATTTTTATGATTTAGTATCGAAAAGACTAAACAAAATTTTAGTTTAACACTCTGCGACTGACGTGACTTTGGAATAAAAATTCCTATGACGTGGCAGTACCCTAGAAACCATATTGCTGACTTATATTTTCCAAGTTCGGTTTTATAAACCTTCTGAAATTATTTTTTTATTTTAGATTAATGTAATAGCTTGTTATTTGCTGTAATTTATTATTCAGAACAAACCGAAAATTAATTTTAAACCATCTTTAAGGGCATGGCACAAAATGGCCCTAAAGAACTTATATTTATACAAAAACCAAACAAATACAAATTTCGTATTTGTTTTTTACAAGTTCTACACTAGGTTTAGTTCACATCTGAGCTATCCAGTAAAGAACAAATGAGAAAAATGTAATGGTTAAAAAAAAGCAACAACCGATTTTATCTAGTGTATTGAACGAGACATTAAAACATGTATGTGTCGAATTGTTTGATCCTAAGCTTAGAATATGCTCTTCACGGCTTTTAAAAGTTCCAGATCATGTTCTTTTAGAACAATGACGATTTTTTTTTGTATTAAAGCGACCCATCAAAATAAAAATAGTAAGAGATATAAAATATTGAAACAATTTTACTGACGTGTTGTTAAGCAGACACTACAAAAATGGTGGTGGTTTCTCAAACACCTGCCTTAATATTGACGTGGTTGTCTTGAAAACACTTTTCTGTTCAGCGCGACGCGAACGCTGTATTTGATCGCGGTCACGCCAACGTACACATGCAAAAGTGTTAAGAAGGTACTGAATACGTGAGAGCCGATGTTTGAAAAACAACGGAGAGAATCCCTTTTTTCTTTCATTGGTGGTCTAACAGACCCACGTCAGTCGCAGAGGGTTAAAGAAAAAATACAACTTGAAAATAGCCATTGAATTTTATTTAATTTAATACTTAAAATATTTTACTTACCTTCTTAAAAAAAACAATAAACTTAAAAAATATCTGTTTTGTTTTAATTATTTGATTTGTTTTTTGTATTCCTTTTGTGCTTTTCGTTATTTTGCCATTTTTTCGACAGTGATGCCACTTGGCGTTAATTCTTATCTATATTATTAAGAACAATCTACAAAATTACATAGTCGTTAGTGCAACTAACAAAACAGAACACATGCTCTGTAACTTTGGTGAGAACTTCTCGCATCGAAAAGATGTGAACGAAAATATTCCATTGTTTCTCGAAAAGTAAGAAAAAAGGTGTGGGTGTAACTCATGTCGAAAACTATCAAAATAGATTACGTGGTTACGTTATAAATGTCATATTTTTCCAATCGAAGCCGATATGAAATTTCAGATGTTGAGAACGCCAGTCAAATATACGATCATTGACTGCGACCAAAATTTACTAAAACTGAAAAATTTCCAACGTCGGCGGCAAAAATACAACCGTCGGCTATATCAAATAATGTAAAGTGCTACTTTAATTTTTGTTGTTTAAAAAATAATTTTTCAAAAATGTTAAAAGCAAAACAAGGCGAATTCAACTACAGGTGGTGTCGAAACGCCATCTGGTTTTGACAGTTTGAGCTACTTTGTTTTGATTTGTTAGTGTTTTGTTAGGAATGGTTGACATTTTGGACAGTAAACACTAACAATGCAATGCAAAAAACCCAGCGTTGTTTCTGTTGTTTTTGGATTGTTGTAGTATCGACACCACCTGTAGTTGAATTCGCATTGAAGCAAAATAATTAAGCAACAACAAAATCCAACAAGAACAAAATACAAGCCTCTTCGTTTTATTATTCATTGCTTTTTGCATTTATAATATACATATTTTTTAGTGTTAAAACTTTTTCTCACCCCGTTTTTATGCGCGAGTTTATTTGACAGTTCAAAGCGGGAACGTTGACAAAACTGTTGACAAAAATCGTAGAAAATACAGCAGAGTTGTAAACTTAACACGAAGGGCAATAACCGCGAATCCTTCTTAGGTTTAACTAGTATTCTGATTTAATGCCTCTTATATTACTGTAACTGCGGTTGCGGTCTCTTAAAAACGAGTGAGTAAAATATATCATCACGTGCGGATGCCTACAAAAATTATAAGGATTTATCTCATAACTTTCTGCAACATGCATCTTAGAAGCTAAACCTTTCTAACATTCACTGAAAAGAAACATTTGTTTAATAGGAATAGGATATCTGCCAACAAGCCTAAATCAGAAAAGGTGACTGCATAAAAACAACTCCTAACCCAACTTTTTCTCCCAGTTCTTTTTAAATTTGGGTTTAACCTATAGCCACCACGTGATGTCTTAAAAAAAATTCTGGTGAGTCACAATATATTAAAAATCTGCTAATTTTCGTCTCCTTAAAAGGTTTTAGTTTTTGTTTGCATAAATACTCCCCTTAAGAAAAACATTAAGAGGAAGGTGTTTTTCTCTCACGATTAATATGCCCAATTCTCTTGAAAAAGTTTTTTGCTTTCTAAAATTTAGTTAGCTGGCTTTGCAAAATTGCACATCTTTGCACAAATATTTCTTATCATTGAATATTTCACAATATAGGAAAAATTAAATAACCTGAATTGAATTAGTACCATCGAAATACTGGTTCTTTTTATAAAATGAACTCTTTCAGTTGGGAAGAAAGGGAAATTCCCATCACCCAGTACACTGGGATTTTAATAAACCCCATTGTTAGGCTAAAAGGATGTTTTAATAAGTTCTTAAGAATCGTTTAGAAGTATCCAGGAAAAGTTTATGAAAAATAAAATATACAGTTGTGTGCCAGTCTAAGTCCTGGACGAAGCACATATGCTGTTATTAGCGTTTCCAGGAAAATGGTACACTAAGGTCTTTTAGAATTTTCCTATGCAACCGACTCTAAAAATATGCAAAATCTGGGGTTAGATCATATTCAATACATCTTTACAACTGTAAATGATACACCACAACACTTAACACTTTTTCACTAAAAGCTTCACGGCTAGAAAAAATACTATTAAGGGAAAAGAAAACCAAGACTTATAATCGCACTGCCACAACTAAAAATAGAACTCTTTAAACGATAGTCTACAAGCGACACAAGTAACATTAAAACAGATATAACAGTATTTTTTTCAATGAAGGAAGACAGTGACAAAAACGAAATTTTCGTGGTCGTTAGAGATTTGATTTGTTAACTGGTTAGTTAATAAAAAATGATTTTGATCAATTTTGAGTCGTGAATGTTTATGATTTAGTGTGCGATATGTCAAATATTATGTGTAATATTTTCATTTTATTTATTACAAATCTGTATTGATTTTGTACCAAAAATTTTCCCTAAATTTTTAAAGTTTTTTATTACTTCCCCCCCGTTTCTAACGACCTATAATAGAAATTATAATGTGTATAATGAATATTGTAAATACTGAAAATAAAAACAAAATGTTTATATTGAAATAAACAAGTAATATTAAAATAAATAAATAAATAATTAACTTAATAATACTAAAAAAAAACACATTTCAGTTAAGATTAAATAAATAAACAGAGACTAAATTAGCAGCGAACTAGTAAATAATGATAAATAAAAATTTAATTAAAAATTATTTAAATAAAAGAAGGATTTCAGTTGACACAATATAAAAACATAATAACAATAAAAATAAATTTATAAAATATCGAACAAAAAATAAAAACAAATAAATTATTACACCGAACAAAACCAACAATTAAAGCAGGATGTGTAAAATACAATTGAAAACAAAAGCAACAAAAAAATCGTAATAAAAAAAAATAATTATATTATTATGAAACTCAACTGAAATTAATATTTTTTTTTTTGTAGTATAAATATTAAAAATAAAACACTTTAAAAATATTAAATAATAAGGCTGTTATTTGTAAAAACCTTAAATATTTAAAACTGAATGCTAAATAAAAATTTAGTGAAATACAGAATGAAGAAAAAAAAAAAAATAAATTTAACTAAAATATAAATAAACAAAATTTGCTAATTAAAATTATAAAGGCACTGTAAATGTAGTATATGATATTGAAAATAAATTTGAAAAATATTATAAAAATGGTAATAAAAACTTAAAATGAAAATATCATTGAAAAAAACAACAATTTAATGGTAGTTTTATTTAAGGAATTTTTAAAAAGTAAATTAAAAAATTTTGTGCAGCTTAATGATAAGTAGCACAGTGACCAACAAATGGCCAAGAAATTTTTGAAATTTTAATTAGGTTTAAGTTCATCAAATTAATTTTCATTAAACTATTTTTAGTGAAGGAAAGAATTTACAACATGATACGAGTATGAATAAAAATTTTTTTGATAATTTTATTCTTGACTGAACACGGGATTGAACTCGGGTCGAATTTACATGTTTCGAGAATAACCACATTCCCATCATCAGAATTCTTTGCGTTCTACCGTTTGCAACACTGTCAAACAGCAATCTTTTAACCAGTGGTATTATTGGATCGAAATTTGCTGTAATTGATTATCCATTTTTCAATTTAATTTACATTACATGTTTCTTCCTCACTTCTGCTTTTTCGTACTTTTTTTGCACGACTTTGTCTTGAAAACTTAAGTACATTTGTTTTTTTATATATGTTGAAGAAAATATGTAAACATAAAGAGCTTGTGCTATAGCTATTTTATAACAATTGTGATTTTTATTGAACTGTAGCTTTTTAATTGAAATATTTGAAATTTTAATTAGGCTTAATTTCATCAAATTTATTTTTCATTAAATTATATTTAGTGAAATCCAAAACATATTTGATCCCTAAAGAAAATGTTGGACATACCCGTTCAGGTTTTCGCCAAGTAAGCAGTAATTTCCCAAATGTATCGCAACAAATTTAAACAAAAACCAAATGGGTGTAAATGGTATCAATATTTTGTAAAAATCATCATTAATCATCGAAAGATGAAGTAATAAAAAATGTTCTGGTAGCTAGGGAAGCAAGCAGTAGCAGCTTAAATATATCTGCGGGAAATTTGTGTCAATTGTTCTTAAAGCACTTATGCCGTGACCATTGACCAAAATTTTATAATTAAAAGTAACGAATTGTGATAGGTGAAAACAAGACCTATCGCTTAACTGGTGATAGTTGGTCCAGAGTTAGAGTGAAGTGGGTCCAGAGGAAAGATAATTGGCACAAAACTATTCATGTGACTGGATTTTGTGCGGTTAGTGGCTGATTCTCTATAGTTCTATTACTTTATATGAAGGGGATCTATCATATTGAAATGGCTCATTTGGGACAATATCTGCGACAGGCTTTATTTTAAGCCAAATTGGAAGGTTATGTTGCAAAGTGTCAAAAAGGTGCCAATTAACCTCCTCGTACGACATCGCCATGTTAAAGTGACTTGTCACGTGACAAGTTCCGTGATAATAGTGAGGATCGGTCAGTAATTTCACCTCGCTGAACAGGTGCTTTGTAACCATAAAACAGCATATTTTGTAGGCATTACAATCAAATTCAGCAATCCATGGAAATCGGCCAATTACCCATAGATCCCATTTAAATATCAGTCCCAAAATTGCTTTCACTGGTATAAAGATAAAGTTTGGCAGTTACTCCAGAATTGAACATTAGTCTCATATGGCTTGGTTTTATATCTAGATAAAATTCTGCAAAAATGACTTTTATAGTGTGTATAAATCTTAAGCATATAACAACATTTTATTCTGGTAGGTCAAATAAAAAACCGGAGGTCTTAAAAAATATACACTTTCTAACATTATTCCCTTAATGTTCACAGGTTTTTTTCCCCTATAAAAAGATGGCGGTATATTGATTTTGTCAATCCACAAGATGGCGGTATATTGATTTTTGTCAATCCACAAGGTGAATATATTTTGGATCCTTCTAAAAATATAAGAAGATTTAGGGATGCCTGTTAATCTAACCGTGTGTCTGTTGGAATCACATAAATGCTTGCAATAATAGACTTAGCAGTATGCGATTAAGAACAAGTAATTTCTAGATTGAAAATACTAATATCCCCTTGGGATAAAACTTTTTGCATACTAACGGCTGTACAGAATAATCTAAAGTAGCAGAATTAAGTACAAATATGATATCCCGATAGGCTAGTTAAAAGTGAGCCAGCCTAACAGTGCGAGGGTTGCTGGATTGATTCCATCCAGCGACTTGGGTCTGTTTTACTACAACGGGATGAAGGCTTAAGCTACCATGTCTCAGTGAATAAAGTACGATTATAATTAATAATTGTACATGTTAATATAAAAAAAGAACAAATAAATTTTTTTTTAAACAGGTACAAAATATAGTCAAAATCTTTC
The DNA here is from genome assembly GCA_943735925.1 of Pollenia amentaria. Taxonomy (NCBI): domain Eukaryota; kingdom Metazoa; phylum Arthropoda; class Insecta; order Diptera; family Polleniidae; genus Pollenia; species Pollenia amentaria. The sequence continues at coordinate 174,105,395 of OX031007.1, read as the reverse complement.
TACCGTTCAACCTTATCTTAATATAAACGTCCTCACGAAATAAGGGTTTTTGCGCGGTAGGGTCCACATGCAATGCGCTGAATCAATCAAATATTCCGTAAAAAAATGTTATTTACTGAAAACAAATCATATCGGCCCATTAATTTACCTATCCTCTTTATATGGTCTCTTGGCACGAAAGCGGCAACACGGAGTTATTGAGAACAACATAATTTCTAGCTGATCTTCTTTTGTAAAAGCCATTTTTGGTTTTCAAAATAAGAAAAATCTATTCATTTCCCAATTTTACCTATGATTAGGCAAGATCCCGATCTCAAAGCACGAAATTTTTCGCAAATTATATGGTATGAAACTTTTTTGTTATTCTAACGACTAAGTTCAATAACACTGTGTCACAAATTTTCAACAAAGTCGTGACCAAATGAATCAGACAGCTTATATAAAATTGTACACTGATTCCGATTATGAAGTCAGAATGGTCAATAGTAGAACAGTTTTCGAGATATTGCAAAATAGCCGCTTTTTGCATTTTTAAAAAAGATGATGTCACTTTCATAAAAATATGTTCGAAAATATTCAATTCTATTTGTTTTTTTTTTATTGAAAGATAATAAAATTGCCAAAACAACCACAAGTCGTTTGTAAATATTGGTCAAGAAATGAGTGACTTACAGTGGACCAAATTTAAAATTTTACAAAAATTTTAATAATTTTTTGGGATTTAGCTTTTTTCAACTTCTTTTTTTCAAAACCAAACAATGAATTTTTTTAAATAATTTATCACTTATTACGTTAGCTTATTTCAATACAAACATATTGTGCCCCATATGATCTACATCGGTGCAAAAGTGGCAAAGTTACAGTTGAATTATCCCACTTTTCGATTTTTATCACATAAAAAAAAAAACAGAACAGTAAATATACAAAGCTAATGGTAGTAACAATTCAACATTTTTTTATTTTTATTACAAAAAGCTTTATAAAATACATAACTGAAATTTAACTCATAGAATAAATTCGAAAAATAAAAAAATGTTGAATATTATAAAGTTGCTTATAAAAAGAAATAATTCCCAATATCTATTTGTTAAGGTAGTAACAATTAATACTAAAAATGGCTTAAAACTGTTGAATGGTTGCTTATTGTGTTTATTTTCTGTCTCTTGCACAAGAAACCAATAATAGTCCCCCAACATCGCCTCATCATACGCCCCTTGATACCGACGCTCCATTTCTTGTATTTATTGGTAAAAGTGCTCGCCATGCTCGTCACTTTCATCGCCAAGGTTATTTGGGAAGAAATTTAAGTGGCAATGCAGAAGGTGTATTTTTAAAGACATATTTGCTCCTTTTTAAGTAAGATATAATAATGAAAATTAATTTGATTTTGGCATATGAGGAGTTGGTTTTGTGAATGAGTTTACATCTGCATATTGAACAGACTTATGACGTCCATTTTTCTCTACCTTGGCTAAGCAAAAATAACATTCAACGTCGTAGTTCGTAGGTTTACGCCAAATTGCAGAATAATCAAATGACATATATCGTCTGCGGTATAGGAAATGAACATAAGATTCTGAAGGCAAATTTTTTAAACATAAAATTAAGAAATACATACTTACTTTGCGCCCGACATCCACATTAGAGATGAGCGATCCCGTGGTTTTTAAAGATCATCGGGATTAATGAACGTGATTTAAAAATCACTGCTCCTTTAAACTGTAAGTGTGATCTCGGTTTATCAGTTTTCTGTTCTTTTATAGCAATTGCGGCCAAGCTATATGTACAATGCGCGAGCTTTCGCAAGAGCTTTTGTAAGCTCAACAACAAATTGTGAGAGCTTTCAAATCGGTTTACTTGCATATACATGCATACTTGAACAAATAAACTTTGGCTTAAAAAAATACTAATAAGATAGAAGAGAGAATGAAAGGAACAGCAATATTATTTGCCATTTCATTCAAAAAACGCTATTACCCACACAAACAGTGAAATATCATAAATTTTTATATATAGTAAAATACAAAAAGAACGACTTAGAAAGTACCCGTTACTTGACAAATTTGGTCACAACTGTGATTCGTGATTTTTCAGTAACAGTGATTAAATCACAGGTACAGAAATATCGCTCATTTCCAATCCACACAGTTAAATGAGCTTTGCATAAATTGCATAAAGTATTTGGGGTCCAAGATTTCGAAATATTTTCCGGATTGTCTTTAAAATACAGCCAAAATGCATTTTGTAATTGCCTTGACAAATGTGATGGCTGCGCAAAATTATAAACTCCGCAAGTCTGTATTAAAAGTGTCATAAGATTCATGATCGCAATTTACGGGATGTCATATGGTTCAAGAACATTATCACCCTTTTTGGTGTGTTATAATCAATTAATTTTTGGTTCCCTAATTGTTAGGCTCTCAGACGAAAGACTTAACAAAGTAACTTAATATTTGGTGTTAGTATCACTTATGTGAATGTTTTACCGAATTTAGAAGCACAATCAGTCATTGGTGTTCCATAGATTAGAAAACATTTGCGCCTAACCAAAAGCCACATATGCAGAGAAGATTTAGTTTGCAAAGCCGATGTTTGTTACAACGTAGAAGAAAAAATTATTTCTTCACCTGTTTTTAAAATTTCCATATCAAACCAAAAAAAATTAATATAAATGTTATTCGACCTTTATTATTTATAGTATAATTAAATTATCGAGCTTAAGGTCTTTTTATATAAAAAACTTTAAATGTTTATTATATCCAATATTTCGCCACTTCGTGAGTGCCTTCTTCAGGGTTGGTTCTTTCTTTTACAAATTTTACAAATTTTTAACAAATTTAACAATATAACAATTAATGACAAAATTAAAAAAATTTTTTGTAATTGAATATAAAATACAAACTTGATCTATTACAATATAAATAAACTTTTAACTTCCGTTTCTATCTTTTTAAATTAAATGTCCATAATTGTGTGCTACATTTTCAGTGTCCGACCTAAAATTAATTCTCGACATTGTTCGTACTTTTATAATTTTTAACATTTCTAACTTAAATCTACGTTTAAATTTATTTTTTAATTATACCATAAATCAAAAAATATTAATTTAACCCTCCAAAGAAAAGTATTTAAAAATATATCTTCAAGTATGTTCAAACCTAACAAATATTTGACGAAAAAATCCATAAAACAGGACCAGCAAATTGATCAAACTTTAGCTTTATTTTCAACAACTTTTATTGACTTCCTTATCTTTATTTTTAAGAAGATAGTTTTATAATTCAATAAACACTCTGTTAAATAATGTTTTATCCAGCAAACGTTTTGCAAAAGCAAAAATTTTTTTTAATAAAACTAGCGGTTACGTGTAGGACGTCAAATATTTGATAGGTGATAACATAGCTTTATATATAAATATATATTTTATATTTTTTGAAGTTGATTTTTAAGTATCTTATCGTCTACCGATTTTAATGAAACGTTAATCGATTTAAGGTATTTGTGTTTAGATATGCACAATATAAATCTATTTGCTAAATTTAAAATGTACATTGCGACACATGTGAAAGTGAAATAACACCAAAAAGTGTCACAATGCTCGTGTAGTATGTTAAAAGTGTGTTATTGTCCTTGGACGTTGTGATACTTTTTGGTGTATCATAATGTCCATGGACATCATGACATGCCACCATTACTGTCAAAGTCTCAGACGAAAGATTAAACGAAAACACATATTATTAGTTTTAATAAAACTAAATTCAGACTGCAATGATTGGTTTCAGAAAACATTGAACCTTCCGCGAGTTCAGATAAAGCATATATTTAGAAGAAAATATTTTAATTTAAAATATTAGATTTGCCAAATTCCAAGCAAAAATATATAAATATTTTCAATGTATGTAATAATATAACAGTATATGGCAATTTTTTTTTTTTTTTTTTTTAATTTTGAAATCCTAAATTTAAAAGTGTTAATATCTAATCGCCAATTTAGAAGCCTTAGCTGACGAGGACGATGTTTGCTATACCATAGAAAAAAAAATTCTTGCGCCCAGCCGAAGGCCTGATATGCAGAAATGCTTTATTAAGTGATTCGAGATTTTTAAATCCGGGATTTTGGAATTCGGGATTTTGAATTCAGAATATTGAATTCGGGATTTTCAGTTTCCATATATTTTAACATATATTTTAAATTATATGTTACACATTTACATAAGCAGCCAAAGGATGCTTAAATGAGCAATTTAAATTTGAGGCAGACTCCAGATGCCTTAAAATCCGCCCCATGCCCTTTGGAACGGAAAAGGGTAGTATTGATATCATGCAAACCTTTAAAAAATTTTAATATCACATCAATAAACTATAAATTTAACCTTTTTTCGTACTTATTGTGGACAATTTGTTGAAAGCTATTTTAATATATTCCCAAGAAAAGCAAATTCCCTACTAACGCAATCGTAGAGTTAGGGGTTTTGGCAGTTTATAGAAGTAGAGATTAGCCTCGCATTATCGTTATATATTCACATCATACTATAGTTTTGCAATCAAAACTCTAGGACGAATTGGACCTTTCCAGAACTGAAACGAACCTTAAACTTATTATTATACGAGAGTTTTGAAGTTTATTACAATTCCGATTACGAAAATGGAAACAATAAATATTTTTTTTTATTTTCTCTATTTTAGTAATTAATACTGTAAATTTGATCTGCTTTTATAGACCTATCCCCGTTTTCATAAACGATTTTAAAATTTAATAAACCTTTGTTAAGAAAAATGTTCATAGAAAATTTGCTTTGTAAACCTTTTTTAAATTTAAAAAATTGTATGAATAAATAAATAAGTATTTAATAGATTTTTATTTGTATTAATAAATATCATTTAAGTTTTTATAATTTTCTTTTTTCAATAATTTTTTTACAGCAACCATTTGGCCATTAAAACGACGTCACAGTGCTTATATTATAATGGATAACAGCATGGATTTCATAGTCTGAAATGAAATGCAGGAAAAAAAAACTGAAAAGTATTAAATAAATAAAATAAAGCGAAATTAAAACCAAAGGATTTACTTAATGTGGACATGTTCATTTATACTACTACAGCCAGCATTAATTAATGCTCATATAATGCTTACAACGAATATTTAATTAAAATTTATATTTGTAAATATTTACAGGATTTTAAAAAATTTAATAAAAATGAAATATTGTTTTAAATAAAGTAAGATTTTTATTTAACTAAACAGGTTTTCTAAAAATTTTGGCCAACACATTTTATAGTTTTTTAAGATTGGACAACATTAAACTAATTTTTCTTGCTGATTTCCTGTGACCAGGATTCACTTGACTTAGCGAAGGACACTTAAACCAACTGCTGGCTGGTTGGTCTAATTTTTTTTATTTTTTTTTTATTGTATAATAAATATACAAGAATAAATTGTGCATGTCACACAAATTACAAAACAAATTGGTGTCATAAAAACCATGATACGCTACTAAAAATGGACTTAAATAAAAAAACAAATTTATATAAAACAAGAATCATACAAATCATAATTTTATATGGACACTCATCTTTAGCACACATCAACATAAAATATATTTTTTTAGGAAAAACAATCTTTTATAATGGATATTCTACCAACGCTGTCCTGTCTGTCCTGGTATCTTAGAAAAATGTTTATCGATAAATAAGGATAATACAAGGAAGACAATGCCACTTCATGGTGAAATAAAAGTATATAGCCAACTTTTTTAATCCGGCCTTTAAATGATTGTACAAAAAAGAAAAGAAAAATATAATAAAATCGAACAATAGAAAAGCAGTAAAATTGGCATTTGTATTTTCAAAGAACCCAAAGACTTAATAAAAAGAAAGTTTTTAAATGGGAAAAAAGATAATTCTGTTTAAAAAACTGCCAGACTGACGCAGCAAAATGCAATCAAGTTTAATCAGCATTTTGGCATCGGTTGTATATTTATGAATGTTTTAGCAGAATTGTGTGAGTGGGAGTTAAATACCTTCGACTTCTTACATACAGAGAAGTAAATGCATGTGTGTAGAATACATATTTTGTATGTCATATATAAAAGAAATATATTCATGTTAAATAGGAACAGAGAACACGAATGGGCAACGACTGTGTCAAAGATGCATATATAAAATTGTTCAGCTGACCAGAATATGTCTGGTGTTTATAAATTTTTGATACCAGAACCACCGAAAAAAAGTAGAAATTTTGAAAGTTGTCACCAATCTGTACCAGTATAAATATTTCTAAATATTCGTATAACTTAAAAATTTGAGATTCTTGAAAAGATTTTAGTAATAACTGTGAAACATTTGGACAATACAATTCTACTCAAAGTATTCGCCGAGGTAAGCTATGAACTTTTCTTATCTTTCTAGCCACATATCGATAATGGGCCAAAAGGACAAATTCACTTAAATTCGTAGCTCATGATAGTTGGGTCCCTTCAGATCTTACCAAATACAGCTCATTACCTTGCGGACATAGATATTTGGCTTGGCGGTAGTTTTGACTGATTGGGCTAGACTTTACAAACGTTTTTTGTTCAATTTTCTTAATCTCTATTGAGTCCATACAAAATGTACTTCATTCTTTGGCGATGAAACAACATTTCGTCTCCTATATATATATATCGATCTCCTTGCTTTTATATAAATTGTTTTGAATAAAAACGCAACTGAATTTTTTTAATGTTTTCATACATATTTTCTACAGTTTTAATGTCTTCAATTAAAAAGAAATAATTTTGCTTCTAAATAAAGCATGTTTTTTTGAAAAATTTTTAAGCTCCTTCTCAAACTCAACTTGACTTGCTTAAAAGAGTCATGCATCGAAGATATCACTTTTCAACTTTTTAGGGTGATCTGGGGGATTAAATTTCCAAGCCAAAATACAACTTTTGAATTGCATAAGTTTCAGGTGCACTTTTTCAGGCAAAGCCACCTGCAAGTAGTGCTCAGTGGTCCCAAAATTTGACATATTCGTAGTTCTTTGTTGTTACACTATCTCGTTCAGATGTGGAAAAGATTTACATGAGAACCTGCCATATGGTCTTATCTCGTGGTAGATGCATAATCCGGTTAGGTAAAACACTCGCGCCTAGCTTAGGAGTTGGAGCTACCTTAACTCCACAGCTTTCGGAAATATACTGGCAGCATTTCATGAGTAGCAACAGAACCTCGGCTCCTCAGGCTGAACTCTTCCACAAGTGATGAAAAATCTACCGTTGAGTGGGGTTTTCAAGATCTCTTAACTCGCAACTTTGGGAAGTCAACCACAACCATCATGTAATCACCGAAAGTGTTTTTTTTTTAACGGAAAAGTAAAACTGCCTGCAAAGACTATCTTCCTGAAAGACAGAAAGCATTTCCGGCAAGAAGTATACCGTACCGAGCCGTGCCCCCAGGAGCTACTGACTCTTATGGTACCAGATAGGACCGCTAGGCATCTGCGATCTGAAGAGATCGCACAGAGCTCTTCAGCTCTGTTAATATTGGATTTCGGCTAAATTCCAGGTATGGACTGCACCTGGTTTCTCCAAGGAATGTAACCCCAGATGGTGAAATATCCTTAACACAAAAAAATTGATTTCAATTGTAATGAACAAGGAAATGCCGGTGGTAGCTTAAATCGATGATTCAAGTGCATCGTTTACAAAGAAACATAACTAAAGCTATTTGGTTGTTTAGGAAGAAAGAAGAAAACGAATGGGAGCCATTGTTAACCACTAGCGGTCAGTCGGTTGGGGGGTTCTGGTTGTCTTACCTTTCTTCTGCCAATAGAATTTCATTCGCATAAATATTATTATAGACTCCCGAAGAATATAACAACATGGGCCGGATGTTGATCTGTGAAACAATAAAGTATTATGCTGGTAATTTAACCCCTATAGAGATCAACTTCAAATAAATCAGGAAAATTAAAGAAATCAACCTAACAAAAATTTTAACTGTATATCCCTGGGTGTTCTGGGATATATAGACGCGTCTTTACCCTCCCTACCATTGATTTTAGTAGCGCAAAAAAATGAATAATTATACTAAAATCCCACAACGCGAGCTACTCTTTCTCCCTCACATCACTTTCAGTAAGAAAACTTTGTTCGAACTAGTTTTCCATTAGCATATCAAGCAATTCACTTTTTATTTTAAGAAATTCATGGTACAAATTTTCGTTTCTTTGGAAAAAACTCAACTAAGTATTAAAAAAAATTCTCTACTTTTACAAGTCTACAAACTTATTCACAACAATTGTTTAAAAAAAAACATTAAAAAAAATTAATTTAAACGGATTACAATCTAAAATAAATGTACTGATTGTAAAGGAATGTATGGAAATATCTATAGCACTTTTAAATACAAAACATACTTAATAACAATATACATCCAGCACGTATTTTACTTAAATGGTTTTTGGTTTTGTTTTTTTGTTTTTTTTTTTTTTTTTTTTTTTTTTACAACATGTTGATAAAGATGTTGCGAACTTTAACTGGCATTAAACAATGTTTCACAGTTCTCTTGTATATTGTTAGATTTACTAATAATAAAATTGTTGCTTCACTCACCCAAAACAAATGTTGTCAGCAGCTGTTGATGAGGCCTCCTCAATGGCTGGTTCTTTTGGAGTTAATTGTGAGATAAATTTTTGGAAGGTGTATAAAAGAATGGAAATAAAGGGAATGGGTATTTCCATACAAACACTAAAGTAGGGATAACTTAATTAAATAAACAAAATAATTACTAATTTAATATAAACGATGTTCGTAAATTCCATAATGCTTGTTCTATCAAAATTTACTGAAATAAAACGTGCAATATATCCTTGATTTATATTTTGAGTTTTGAAGTTACAGAAATTGTAATTTCAAACCTCTGTCAAATTAGGTAAATTAAGTAAGATAGCATTATACAATTTAGCTTTAAATATTCTAAATTCGTGATTATAGTTACGGTGATGGCATTTCTGTACACATTTTAATTATTTTACACTATTAGCAGAATAGTAGGATGACCTGGTGACCTTGATGACGAAAATTGCGGACTTCGAATATATGGATAAGGTTTGAGTTCTCAAATAATCCACTGGACTTCCACTAATTTAGATGTGAATTTTTTAATAAGGCGGTTTTAACTTCGTTGCAGTAATTTCATTCAATTTTTTTTCTTCTGACAAATTTTGTTGTTATTTTTATTTTTAGTTTTTAATGTGAGTGGTAATAGCAAAACTGAGGTTGTGACCGCTGAAAGAGGTTGCTACGTATTGGATTACTGTGTTTTTATTTTTCAGCGTTTCTTTTGGTTTTTTTTTCGTTTTATTGTAATTTATTTAGTGCGTAAAAATAGAGTGCGTATGGAGCAGCAAACTTAATAAATTAATTGCAATGATCGACAGCGTTAATCTTTGCAAAAAAAAGAACTTCACAGTGATGGCTCGTATTATGAGCCACCACAAATGTGACAATTATTACTTTTTTTTTTGTAGCTCCTTTATTTAAGTACAATTCGTGCAGTAAATTTTCGCTACTAAAGAGCTTTTATTTCTCAAGAAACTTATGAAATTTTTTTTTTTTTTTGGGTAAATCCTTTTCCTTTGGCAGGATATAATAACCAAATTCAACATCCAAATTCAAGGAAGTTTTCTTTTTTCATAAACGAGTCACTTTTCTTAGTTTAAGCACTTTGGAATTAAAATATCTTTAAACTTAACTGGGATCCAAAACTAAATCACTTTGATTTAATAAAATTAAATTTACCCGTTTTTGGTTGGCAGATGTATATATTTTTTTTCCGCAGTACAATTAATCCTTACGGACTCACAGCTTGTCAGAAAAGAATTTTAAAGCCACGAATTTGCTTCTAAAACACCTCACAAACCACGTTATAGTTTCTTTTCCTTGCTTGACTAACGTTCAAGCAAATCAAGGTTGTAGCCGTCAGCAGTTGCCAGAAAGATCCTATCAACCTGGTTACCACTGTCAATCAGAAAATGATAATAGCGTATGTTGCCACTAAACAAAGCTCGTCATCTACTGTTTTTTTTAAATTTTTTTTTTTTTTTTTTTTTTATTATTGATAAGGAATTTATTAACTACATACGTATTATCAAATACTTAGAAAAATATAACAAGCAAATAAAAATTATACTTATTCTAAATAAAAGAACGAGGAAAATGATTAAAAAGTGAAAAAAAACAAAAATAAATGGAAATTTATACAAAAAAATAGATAACAAGTTGATATTTCTTTTAATACAAATTCTTGCATTACAAACCGCATAATACGGGTATTCTTCACTACCGTATTAGGAGGAAGCAAGATTATATACGAAGGTCTTTTGCGTGATATGTTCCTAAAATTTTTCCATTGTCATCTTCAAGAATATAATAATGACTACCTACTTTTTCTTTTATTTTTGATTTCAGAAACGTGGGGGCAAGTTTTGAATTAAATTTCTTTTCAAGGTTTGATTGCGCAAAATTTCTTCGAAATACATTTTGTCCTATATCGTAGGATATGGGCCTTGTTCTTAAATTGTATTGACTTTTGTTTTTCTCAAAAGCTCTATCGATATGCTTTTGGATATCATTCCGAATTAATTGTAGCTTATCATTTCTATCCAGTTTCACACAAGGTTCATTAAAAACATTTAAATTTCTTAGCAGATTATACGAGCTACCATGGGTTACCATTTCCTGCCCAAAAACTGCCTGATAAGGAGATCCCTGTATAGTTTGGTGGAAGGCATTTCTTAACGCACAGCTAATAAAGCTTAAATTTTTATCCCAGAGGGTCTGATCCTTCTTTAGATACGATCTAATACCAGAAATTATAGATCTATTTACCCTCTCCGAAGCATTAGATTGGGGTGAATAGATGGCAGTATAAACGTGCTTGATACCCATTTGCGTCAAAAACGCGTTAAACTCATTGGCTTTAAACTGTGAGCCATTATCACTGACCAATGTCTCGGGAACCCCATAAACGTGGAAAATGTGTTCTAACATATACTTTTGAATAATAGACGCGGTAAATTTTTTAAGTGGGCACAACCAATGAAACTTGGTCATATGATCTAGTACGATCAATATGCCAATATGGCCTTGTCTACTGCGAGGGTAGGGTCCTAAAATGTCGACATATAATCGCTGAAAGGGTCTAGAGGTTACAACCTGAGCCCCCATATTGGGCTTTAAAATACTATTTGGAGCTTTACATTCTTTGCACGTCTCACACAATCTTACGTAATTACGGACGTCTCGTACCATACCCGGCCAATAAAACTTGCGACGAATCAATTCTAATGTTTTTACCATGCCTCCATGCGCGGCAACAGGGGAATTATGAAATCTTGCTAAAATGTCCTTCCTTAAATTTAAGGGTATCCAAAGTTTCCAGGATTCGTTATCCTGTTCATTGTCTCCGGTATAGTATGAGGTTCTAATATATACATAATTATCCATAACCTTTATATCAGGATACTTAGAGGGATTATCGCTAATCTTTCTTTTCAAATCAAGATAATCGATGTCATTAAAATGAGGTGAACACAAGTCAATTTCCGGTTCCGCCAGGTCAAGAGCTGCCAGTTCCTCAAAAGGGATTCTGGACAAAGCATCTGGTACCACATGATCCTTTCCCTTGCGGTGGCTAATAGTGAATTTGTATCCTTGAAGTTTCCATACCCATCTCGCTAACCGCCCTGTCACATCCTGCTGTTTCATAAGCCACACTAAAGAAGAATGATCTGTTATTACCTCAAATTCCTGTAGTTCAAGATAGCATCTGAACTTTTTAATTGCCTCTAGCGCCGCTAAACATTCGCGTTCGGTGACACTATAATTGCGCTGAGCAGAATTCAACTTTTTTGACATAAAAGCTATGGGCTTTTCGTTGTCGTCATCGTCGAATTGAGCTAGCACAGCACCGATGCCAAAGTCGCTAGCGTCGCATTGTAAATAGAATTTTTTTGAAAAGTCAGGATTTGACAGCACAGGAGCGGAGGTAAGCAGGGTTTTTATTAACTCAAACGAGTTTTGGGCCTCAGGTGTCCAACAAAATGTACGTTTGGTAGATAGCACCTCAGTGATAGGGAAAACGATCGACGAAAAATTTGCCACAAATCTTCGGTACCAGCCTGCTAAACCAAGAAATCCACGGACCTGTTTAATATTTTTGGGGGTTGGCCAGTTTTTAATAGACTGCACCTTTTCCGGATCAGTCTTAATGCCTCCATTCCCTATGATGTAGCCAAGATAATTTACTTCCGTAACACAAAATTTGGACTTGGAAATATTTAAAGTAAGATTGGCTTTTTTGAATTGTTCTGCAATTCTTACCAGCACTAACAAGTGGGAATCAAAATCCTCGGAAACAATGATTAAATCATCTAAATATCCAAATACGGAATGACGAAGATCAGGAGGTATAATACTGTCCATCAACCGACACATGGTGGAAGGAGCATTGCAAAGCCCGAAAGGCATAACAACAAATTGGTATAACGGCCTTCCTGGCACCGTAAAGGCTGTCAAGGGCTTTGATTCTTCCGACAAGCCAATTTGCCAGTAGGCATCCTTTAAGTCTAATTTAGAAATGACGTTTGCCTTGGGTAATCTTGAAAATATGCCCTCTATATTAGGTAACGGGTATGCATCTTTGCGAGTAAATTCATTTAATTTACGAGCATCTAGACAAAGTCTTACTTTATGGGGCTTAACTACGAGTCTCATGGGTGAGCTCCAGGGTGAAGTAGAAGGCTCTATAACCTTTAACTCAAGCATACGATCTATTTCCTGAAACATCAACTTCTCAACAGCAGGGGACACGGGATAAAAACGTTGTTTTACGGGTTTTACAGAACCAACATCTATGGTGTGTTTTATTAAGCTGGTACGACCCAATCCCTGTTTTTCAAAATTAGGAAAAAGTGATATTAAAGTATAAAGTTGCTGTTGTTGAGTGGGCGTCAATGGATAATCTTTAACATTATTTGAATTAACTAAAACTTTGGAAATATCCAACTCTGAGATGACCTTAAGTGGATTTTCATTCGCAGATGCGTAAAGAGCATTTTCAAATATATGTGGAGCTAAATCAAAAATTCTCCAAAAGTCAAGCCCTAAAATAAGTCTTTGCTTTATTGAGGGGACGATGAGAAATTTTAATTTTCTAACAGTACCTCTAAAATTTACATCTACTTGCAATAAGCCAAGGACCTTTTGGATACCACCATCGGCAGTTTTTACCCAGGTTTTGACAGGACAAAATTCCTTAAATTGTTTAAAGTTAAAATTTGCCAAATCTGAGCCTATACAAGAGACGTTAGCTCCTGTATCTAAAAGACCAAATTCTGAAAAAGTTAGAAATTTTACAGGCGCATAAAACCGCTGATCGGATGAATTATTTATAATAGAAGATACAATATATTTAAGAGTTATCTTACGATTTTTAAAATATGTACGTAATCTAATAGTGGAACGTTTTGGTCTTGGTACAGTTATCTTATTAACAGCGTTTACTTCAAATATGGACTTTCTGGTGTCTAAATATTTTTGCAGCCTAATATGATAAGGTATAATTGGATATAAATGATTACCTTTATGTATATCTTTATCCATCTCAAGATCTTGTGTATATTCATGTTGCAAAATTTGTATGTTTTTAGTAGGGGTTATAGTTAAAGAAGTATTAGAAGTATAGGGATTTATGGAAGTTATTTTTAGGGGTAATTCCGGACATTGCTTTGAGCTATTTGGTTTTTTGAAAGAGAAAGTTTTTTGTTTGTACATTTGGTGCACTGGGGCTTATACGTGTTTTTCATGCCGCACCCATAACAAAATATATTTCGGTTCTCAAGGCAGTCCTCCCAGTGGTGGCCTGGTTGATCGCAGTTCCAACACTTTAATATCGTTGATGTTTTCTGAATTGCATCAACAGATATTTCCGGTTCCTTCGGATAATCTAACGCAGTTAATTCCCCCACACCATCGACTTCCGCGACTTGCCTTCCTGTATTATAATTTGAGGGAATTCGGTTGGATATATTCTTGCGGAAAATATCACTTCCCATTAAGTGTTCTCTCATCTGTACCAATTTTCGCAAATGAGCTATTGAATATACAGGGACATAAAGCAACTCGTGCCTTATTTCCGGACGAAGATTTCTTGTCAATATTTCCACCAGGTCAGATTCAGGAATGGGTGTTGAAAGTTTGTCTAGCATAATGCATATAGACTCATAAAATGACTCAAAACTTTCGTTAGGTTTCATTTTACGATTTCTTACTTCTTCATGTATATCGAAACTTGACTTAAATTCTTTGTATTGGTACTTCAATGCGGCACAAAACTCTCTCCATTCAACAAAGTCAACTTGTTTGTGGTACCTCCAGTACCAATCTCGCGCTTTGCCAGCTAACAAAATATGAAGATTTCTACATATTAACGAAAAGTCATTATTAAAGTTTTCCCTTGTCAAAGTCTTCACTCTATATAAAAATTCGTCAACTCCTATACCATTACTGGAGCCATCAAATTTTACATTCCAATTTTGTATTATAGAGGTGACTTTGTCTGCCCGTATTGCAAAATTATCATCAATGGAAGGATGATTGGAATTTGGACGAGAACTGGGGCGAGCTTGGGGGATATTGTTAACATTTTGAGAAGGGGTTGAATGTTGAGACGTTGGGGGTTGAATGTTTTGAGTATGTGTTACATTTTGAGGGGGTACGAAGTTAAAATTTTGCAGCAAACGGGTTACGGTGTTTTCAATTAAATAATTTAAATTAGAATGGTCAAGATTTCGATTTCCGGTACCATTGCCATGGTTTGTATACCGCCTATTGCTCTGCGGGGAATTACCGCGTGCTAATAATGATTGAGGTCTTTGAGAAGTAGGGGAATCTTCTGGTATATATTGATTTGTGGCCTGTCTCTTTATGTTACACGCAGGTGTTTGTGATTCATCGAACAAATTCCTAGCGTTACTCCGAGTGTTATATTGCTTCGCCATGGCTCCACGGGGCCTACAGCTAACCCTCTTGGATTTTTCGCCAATCTGTATATGCTCTTGAATATTTATGGTCTTAAGTTCCGCTAATAAACAAGGACGCTTGCAAGAGGGACACTCCGAGGTATTGGCTAAATGATCCTCAATGCAAGAACGATGAAACGCATGATTACATTCTGAAATAATCAGACAATCCTGTCCTTCCGCCATTTTTTCGTTACAAATAATACAACATTGATCAGCATTAGAAACGTTTACCGACGAAGCTTGCGACGGTATAATTGGAGGAGGTGATCTCTCCATTATTATAGTTTAGAATTAGGAAAAGGTAAAAAAAAAAAACCTTAATGAAAAGGTAGGAGTAAGTTTTTTTTTCTCTACAATTTATATTGAATGTTGTAAAATTACGATGGAGAACAGGATATTTTTTCCTGGTCTCTTGTCTTTTCAAGATTTGTCACCCTATGGATTGCAAATAACAATAACGCAAATTTTCGTCAACTATGTAACCAACAATTTATCTTTGAGCCCAGAAAATGGATTTTGCTTGGATTAAAGAAAACTTACAATAAATAACCAACAAACCTAACGACTCAACAGAGCTAATTACCCGGATATTGTAAAAAAAGAAAAAAAAGAAAAAGAATAAAATATGTACACGGGTTACTAGGATAATAGCTACCAAAGGTTTTAGAATTCCAGACCGAAAGTTGGAAACACTATAAATTTCAACTAGATTTGCAAAGAGAGATAAAATCCTACAAAAATCATATAGATTTTTATTCTGGCTATAAATAATTAATGTTATATGTGATTAATAAATCAATATAACCCGTACCATGCCTATTGCAACGTTTATACGCACCTCTTATGTGCAAAACACTATATTGTAAGTGGAAAAAATTGCCTTCTAAACAGTGAAGTAAATTTTTATTTTCGAATAGCCAACTTATGAAAACAATTCCTGATAAGCGACACGACTTGCAAATAAGATTTTAAACATTGTCACACGTTTAACCGTATTAAGTTTTTATTTCGATGTGGCACATCAAAATTTTATAAATACACAATCATTTGTTTTTTTTTTTTTTTTTTTTTTTTTTTTTTTTTAATTTACAATAATTGATTTAATTTAAGCTAATTAATCTCAAATAACGTTTATTTGCGAATATGTTGTATACACTTTGTATATGTAAACGTACATAGAATATGAAAATTAATTGCAATATGTACGTTTAAAACGAACAAAACAAATTTGTGTATACCTACGTGCACATATATATATATGCATTTAGCAATGGCTATTCCAAATTACCCAGAACGGGAGAAAAAAAAGCTAAACCGAAAATTCCGTAAAAAAAAATACTACCAGTTCAAGAATATAAAAAAAATTTCTTAACTTCCTTTAAAATATTCGAGGAAAGAAATCTTATTCTTTTAAAAAAAAATTAACAAAATCTATAAACAGGTGGATTAATATAATGAATGTTTTCTTACTTTTAGTGATGTGAATAGCAAGAGTAGGGAAAAGAATATTTTTTTTTTTTTTTTCTTTTTTTTTTTTTTTTTTTTTTTTTTTCGTTAGGTTGATAGGAAATAAAATCAAGGCTATGGAGCTTAAAAACCTGTTATCATTATTTTGTTAACAACCAAGACTTGTCATAACCGATTTTAGCGGACAATAAATCGCGTAGCCAACAATTATATTGTACATCCAGGCAAAAATCAGGATATCTACAATCAAGCTATATTAACAAACTAACTTTAAGTATTTTAAAAAGCTGCTACGAAAGATATTACAATTAAACATAACTTCTATTTACAAGCAAAAGGATTAACAGGAAACTACTGGTCGATATATCCGAACCTGAAATTCTCAGATAATCGCAATCCGAATAATGCTGAAAATTATTTGCAAGCTAAACTTCCACTACGTATAAAATAATATTTCCGCAGGTTAATGAAATCTACTAAACTATACTGTGAATGTGTGTAGAGCAAAGAAAATCTAATATAAGGACTTTAAGCACGGTATATTAAATCCTCTGGGCCCCACGTTGGGCGCCAATTTATGTAATGAACAAGGAAATGCCGGTGGTAGCTTAAATCGATGATTCAAGTGCATCGTTTACAAAGAAACATAACTAAAGCTATTTGGTTGTTTAGGAAGAAAGAAGAAAACGAATGGGAGCCATTGTTAACCACTAGCGGTCAGTCGGTTGGGGGGTTCTGGTTGTCTTACCTTTCTTCTGCCAATAGAATTTCATTCGCATAAATATTATTATAGACTCCCGAAGAATATAACAACATGGGCCGGATGTTGATCTGTGAAACAATAAAGTATTATGCTGGTAATTTAACCCCTATAGAGATCAACTTCAAATAAATCAGGAAAATTAAAGAAATCAACCTAACAAAAATTTTAACTGTATATCCCTGGGTGTTCTGGGATATATAGACGCGTCTTTACCCTCCCTACCATTGATTTTAGTAGCGCAAAAAAATGAATAATTATACTAAAATCCCACAACGCGAGCTACTCTTTCTCCCTCACATCACTTTCAGTAAGAAAACTTTGTTCGAACTAGTTTTCCATTAGCATATCAAGCAATTCACTTTTTATTTTAAGAAATTCATGGTACAAATTTTCGTTTCTTTGGAAAAAACTCAACTAAGTATTAAAAAAAATTCTCTACTTTTACAAGTCTACAAACTTATTCACAACAATTGTTTAAAAAAAAACATTAAAAAAAATTAATTTAAACGGATTACAATCTAAAATAAATGTACTGATTGTAAAGGAATGTATGGAAATATCTATAGCACTTTTAAATACAAAACATACTTAATAACAATATACATCCAGCACGTATTTTACTTAAATGGTTTTTGGTTTTGTTTTTTTGTTTTTTTTTTTTTTTTTTTTTTTTTTTACAACATGTTGATAAAGATGTTGCGAACTTTAACTGGCATTAAACAATGTTTCACAGTTCTCTTGTATATTGTTAGATTTACTAATAATAAAATTGTTGCTTCACTCACCCAAAACAAATGTTGTCAGCAGCTGTTGATGAGGCCTCCTCAATGGCTGGTTCTTTTGGAGTTAATTGTGAGATAAATTTTTGGAAGGTGTATAAAAGAATGGAAATAAAGGGAATGGGTATTTCCATACAAACACTAAAGTAGGGATAACTTAATTAAATAAACAAAATAATTACTAATTTAATATAAACGATGTTCGTAAATTCCATAATGCTTGTTCTATCAAAATTTACTGAAATAAAACGTGCAATATATCCTTGATTTATATTTTGAGTTTTGAAGTTACAGAAATTGTAATTTCAAACCTCTGTCAAATTAGGTAAATTAAGTAAGATAGCATTATACAATTTAGCTTTAAATATTCTAAATTCGTGATTATAGTTACGGTGATGGCATTTCTGTACACATTTTAATTATTTTACACTATTAGCAGAATAGTAGGATGACCTGGTGACCTTGATGACGAAAATTGCGGACTTCGAATATATGGATAAGGTTTGAGTTCTCAAATAATCCACTGGACTTCCACTAATTTAGATGTGAATTTTTTAATAAGGCGGTTTTAACTTCGTTGCAGTAATTTCATTCAATTTTTTTTCTTCTGACAAATTTTGTGGTTATTTTTATTTTTAGTTTTTAATGTGAGTGGTAATAGCAAAACTGAGGTTGTGACCGCTGAAAGAGGTTGCTACGTATAGGATTACTGTGTTTTTATTTTTCAGCGTTTCTTTTGGTTTTTTTTTCGTTTTATTGTAATTTATTTAGTGCGTAAAAATAGAGTGCGTATGGAGCAGCAAACTTAATAAATTAATTGCAATGATCGACAGCGTTAATCTTTGCAAAAAAAAGAACTTCACAGTGATGGCTCGTATTATGAGCCACCACAAATGTGACAATTATTACTTTTTTTTTTGTAGCTCCTTTATTTAAGTACAATTCGTGCAGTAAATTTTCGCTACTAAAGAGCTTTTATTTCTCAAGAAACTTATGAAATTTTTTTTTTTTTTTGGGTAAATCCTTTTCCTTTGGCAGGATATAATAACCAAATTCAACATCCAAATTCAAGGAAGTTTTCTTTTTTCATAAACGAGTCACTTTTCTTAGTTTAAGCACTTTGGAATTAAAATATCTTTAAACTTAACTGGGATCCAAAACTAAATCACTTTGATTTAATAAAATTAAATTTACCCGTTTTTGGTTGGCAGATGTATATATTTTTTTTCCGCAGTACAATTAATCCTTACGGACTCACAGCTTGTCAGAAAAGAATTTTAAAGCCACGAATTTGCTTCTAAAACACCTCACAAACCACGTTATAGTTTCTTTTCCTTGCTTGACTAACGTTCAAGCAAATCAAGGTTGTAGCCGTCAGCAGTTGCCAGAAAGATCCTATCAACCTGGTTACCACTGTCAATCAGAAAATGATAATAGCGTATGTTGCCACTAAACAAAGCTCGTCATCTACTGTTTTTTTTAAATTTTTTTTTTTTTTTTTTTTTTATTATTGATAAGGAATTTATTAACTACATACGTATTATCAAATACTTAGAAAAATATAACAAGCAAATAAAAATTATACTTATTCTAAATAAAAGAACGAGGAAAATGATTAAAAAGTGAAAAAAAACAAAAATAAATGGAAATTTATACAAAAAAATAGATAACAAGTTGATATTTCTTTTAATACAAATTCTTGCATTACACAATTAAAAAAAATTTCCGGCATTAATTAAAAAATTAAATAAAGTACAAAAAAAATTATATATTTTTTGACATTAAAAACATTTTCTGTAATTATATTATTGATATAAGTAAACGTTTAACTCTGTTGAATAAATTTTTAATTAAAACTGATTTTATGTTTGATTAATGGGTTAATTTAAATAAAATTGGCAAGATTTATTTCTGTGAAGATTATCCTTACACAGAAAAATCTTTGTCAAAAATTTTTCAATTTAATAATTAATTGGTGTACATTAATTTTTTCAATTAATTTTTTGTTTGCCGCAATTAATTTGTTTTAATCAAAACACATAAATTTAACTGTTTGTGTATATGTTGTATATTTTTTAGTTTAAGCAATTAATTTTTTAATTGACTAAACTTGTGTGGCATGACTCGATAATACAAATCCGTCAATAGATATGATCAATTCCTTTGCAGGGGAGAAACTAGTAAAATATTTAAATGTCTGAACGAATTGTTGAATTGAAGTAAATTTTCTATTTTTTTCACTGTACACAGAAATAATTAAAAATAATCTATAAATTTAATAATTTTTTCAAGCTCGAGGTCTGTGTTATTCTTTAAATTCATTATTTTTCAATATTTCGACCTCCTTTGGATATCATCTTCAGGAATAGCGAGTCACAAAAATAAGCGCCAATTATCTTGAAGGTCTGATATTGCACTTATTATTGACCTGCAAGATAATTGCTATGTATTTTTCTGACTCGGTATTTCTAAAGATTGCATCCAAATAAAGAATTTAAAGAATAAAACAGACTTCGAGCTTGAAAAAAACTTAAAAAACCTAAAAAAGAATTTAAAATTAGCTTCAGTTAATATATTGGCTAGAAATTTTTTCTAATAATTAAATTACATACTTATTTTTAGCCTGCAAAGGAATTGATCACATCAATTAAAGTATTTGTAATTATGAGCTTTTCTTGGTGTTGAGTTTCAATAAATTGGTTAAATCGAAATTAATTACTTTTATTACCAGCCAAAGAATTTATGTATATAACGAAAACCTCACACAAATCAAAATATTTTTAATTGGTTTATGTATTAATTGAACCAATTAAAAAACTTATTTGAAACTTTAATTAAATATAAAATTCATTATTATAATTTTATTTCAACGGATTAGAAAGAGGCAATACAAAAGAAAAGTCTCAATATTAAAATTTGTTTATATGTTTTCATATTTGCAAATATTCACACATACACTGAAATTTTTATTTTCAATTAAAGCAAACTAATTGGAACAATTAAAAAATTATTTGACACAGCATTACTTGAAATTATTGAAAACATTTTGGTGAAACTTTTTCTGTGTACAAACCCGCCGTATAGATTATTTTGTTCAGCGACTTTTAATGTGAATACCTGCCTTACGGGCTCATCTTACAGCATATTAAAACCGCCTGGTGAGTTCATATTAACTGCCTATTTCACTAAATGCGAGCATATGCTTTCTTTCGCACAACTACATATAAAACAAAAACAAGTTCTCAAAAATTGGTTTTTGTTTCATATGTATTTTTTGCTAAAGAAAGCGTTCTTTCGAAATCGTGAAATTGTCAGTAAGCACTTACCAAGGACTAGATATCTCTGTCTTTCGATAGTTGTCGCTATCAAGGCAGCATATGCCTTTTCAAAATTGAAGCCCAGTATACTTATCATCATAGGTTACAGAACAGAAATATTTATTAATATACTGGACAAAAATATTTAATAATATACTCCTCTAACATCATCACAATTTAATAAGTTCATTTCCTCTAAATATGTTCACTCCTTCTCGGAAAAGCTAAATGATCATGATGTATCAAAATAGGCCCGATATTTAGCCATGTAGATAAATCTAGACGTAACCAGCAAGTACCTCGTGGAGGTAAGCCATATGCGCTTGTTGCCGAGTTGAAGGCATACCCGAAGGCTTCCTCCTGAACTGGACGACTTACCTGCCACTATTTCGTTCAATGACTAAGTTGACAAAAATACAGATGTTTATCGAAAAAAAAACTTTTTCTGTTAAAAGAAACACAAATCATGCGCAAAAGATACGCCGTCTGCCGCTTTAGAAACGTCCATTTATTTTAAATTAATTAAAAAAATAAATCGTAAAAGAAGCAAAATGTCTGAACGAATTCTTATTTTAAAGAAAACTAAATTGCTTTCTTGTTTTAAATCTTTCAATGGGCTAATTTCGTACATTTTGAAGGAATAGTATTCGAAAATTATTGTGGCCATATGAAGAACTTTATTACAAGAAGAAATTACTTATCGAGTTCTTTATGGTTAGACGTGGCAACTCACTTGTATACCAAATTATTGAATAATTTTTATTCATCAACAACCAAATCTTATTGGAATTGTTTTAAAAATGGATTTTACATAATTCTGATAACAGTGACTTTCCTAAATGTTGTAATTTTTAATCTGTTCAAATTTTATTTTTTACTGGACTTCTCTGAACTATAATATATAAAAACTCCGAAAACGACAACCAAGTAAAAAGTCGTTATAGAAGAAAAGTTGTTTTTTTCGCATGCAACATGTGTAAAAGCTTAAATATAAAATCTATTGTATTGAATAGAAATAAAGAGAGTTTTTCTTCTTTGTCCTTAGCATACAATAAGCAGTTGGAATATTATCCCAACAGTTCGCATTGTATAAATGGACGTGCACAAACATATTTAAACATAAACTTTTTGAAATGACCATGAAAATGCCTTGTTGTTGTATTATTTAGAACACATCTTCCCTAGTATTTGAATGTATTGTATTGTATTAAAATGTGGGTGTAAGTATATTTATATATTTATATTGTATGTGTGTGAGTAAGTAAATTTGTAGGTCTGAAGTCCTACTTCCTTAATGGCTCATAAAAAAATTGTGTCTTGTATTGAATGCGTTGAACTGGTAGGAGTCGTGTGCTGAATTACTTCCGTCTATAAACGCTTGTTATCAGAGAAGTATGAAAGTGTGTTTGTATGTATGTTTTACCATAATGTGTCTTAAAATCTTCTAACATGTGTGTTTTTTCCGAAGTATACTTTTAGGTTTCACTTGTGTGTGAGTGAGTCTTTACAATCATATGCGTGTATGTTCAGAGAATGTTTCTTTGGATATTTTTATGGTTTATTGCTAAAAAAAAAAAAGATTGATACTATTATGTGCTGCTGATATCACTTATTTTCTTCCTGAAAGATTAAATTGCCATAAAATTTTGTAAAAAGATAGATAGAGAGTGAAAACTTTGAAAATAAAAAGACATGAATTCATATAGTAAATGAAATCAATTGAGTTGATTTTACTGTCTACTTGTATGATGATAAGGTAAACTTTATTTTTTAACAAAAGAATATTTCAGGCGCAAAACAAAATGGTTAATTGAAAATACTATAGATAGACTTAAGTAATAGTAAAGAGTCTTATTGTAAAGTGTACTTGTAATAGAAGAAATATGAGTTTAAAAATCTAATAAAGATAATCAAAATTTTTGCTAAACTATAAAAGAAAGTAGATTGAATTAAAGTAGTTGATGAAGTGGTATTCTAATAGTCAAGTCATATATAAATAAGTTTCATTAAAGCCATTCGGTTTATATACATTTAAAATGCCAATAAAATAATGTAGCAAGAAAAGGACTTACTCATTTTGAATTTGATCAGGTCTAGTTTTTGTATTTCAGCCAATGCTGCCAAATCTGAAGGCTTTAAAATCTCCTTCATGTTCAAATCGAAAGAAATGAACAAAAGCAAAAGCAGAATACGTGCAATAAAATATTGTGAAGGTACACTGTTTTTTACATATCCAGCATTCATTCTGTTGAGCCACGCACCTAAAAGCAATTATTTATAAGTACAGTAGATTCACGAAAAGTTAACTCGCGTAAATGTTAATCTTGCGGTAAAGTTAACCCAATGATAGCGCCCAAGTGCCGCTCTAAAAAGTTAAGTCCACGTTAACTTTTCTAAGCGTATAAATAAAAAAAATGTCAACAAATCAGTACAAAATATCACAAATCAGATCAAGTTTTAAGAAGAAAGTTGAGAATTTCAACAAAATTGAATAAGGTTTTTAAGAAAAACTATGAGCTTTGTATTATGGTGTTTCTGAAGTCACGAAATTTCGAGGCTGTGGATAACACATATTAAAAAGCACATAGGAAAACATTACATAGACCGAAATAAGCTGATCTCAAAGCAACTTGGTAAATATATTTTTATTGTAAATATATTCTTGCTTCGGCAGAACATATAGTAAAATTGGAACGATACAGAGAAGATAGCATGGCTGCGCAAGGACGGCACGCAAATTGTGAAGCGTTCCACATTTTTATTGCTACACCAGGCTCCGCTTAACACATACCAGACTAACACATCAATATTTGATATCCAGAGAACCCCAACCTTTGTGTATTGCAATAGCTCAATATTAACAATTCTCCATATTCTTACTGACTGCCAAGTACTAAACACAATACGTTTAAGGATATGTAAAACAACAAACATCATACCACTCCTAACTAACACATCAGAAGACAGTGTTGACAAAATCTATGATTTTTTAAAGTGTGTTAAGTTACACAATAATATATAAATCTTAATTATTAAATTAATGTTTTATATAACGATGGCTGATAGCCTTAGATGCTAGTGCTAAAATTGTATAATTTATTGTAATTACAATTATAATAAATATTAAAATAAATAAAAAAAAATATTTTAATTTAAGCAACAAAAATGTAATTGCGCAATGAATGGTCCAATTTTAATATCAAGAGCTTAGCACGAGTAAGCGTTACTCTACCTGAAGAAACAACAGTGTCAGTAATGGATGGCTGATAAATTGTCAGAAAGAAAATGAACTCGCTATCTGAAAATTTGTAAAGAACTGCTTTCAGGATATAAGTCGGATGAAGCAGCTTTAATTTGTAATATTTTCATAATGATTTTACTTATATATGTCTGCATGTATATGTGTAGGAGGCCATAAGCACAACGACCCGGAGGATTTTTTGTGTAGCTCATGTAACTCACCATGTCAGGTTAAGGCTACGTATAAAGCCTATTACCCTGCCTGGTAAAAGAACATAAATTTCAGTTGGGCTCATCATTAGCACCCCGAAAAATGTCCCCAAGACAGGACAACAGCAGAGCAGATGTTATGACGTTTCATCATCCACCTCACAAAATTTGCATATCTTGGTTAATGCATTACCCTTTGTAAACTGGTGGTATCTAAAACCACAGTGTCCCGTGAACAGGCCAACAAGCAGTCTTAGTTCCGCCTTCCCAAGCAGAAGTAGTCTACCTGCCATGCCATGGGACTATATCACGAATCTCTTGGACTGTCTTAAGCCAGAAGTGGACATGTATGTATGAAGGAATTGACGTTCGGACCATTTCTGTAACGTCCTCCTAATGTGACCGACAGTAGCGCCAAAGAAGGGCCAAGCACCTATAAATGTGAGGCGAGCGCCCCTGTTTGCTAAGCAGTTAGCCCTTTTGTTGCCCGCTTGGCCCTCATGGCCAGGCACCCAACACAAATTCAAGTCATTGAGTTTTCCCAAGTTGTTCAGAGACGTGAAAAAATCCAAGACTAACGTGGACTCCATTTCCAAAGAAGATAGTGCTCTAAGAGCGGCTTGGCTATCTGACATTGTAAATAACCTTTTGTCCTTCTCCTCAGACATTCCTCAGCGCATATGAGGATGGCGTAGAATTCCGCCTGAAATATCGTGGGCTGTTTGCCCATATGCAAGCCCGTTTGGAAACCCGGGCCCATGATGCCCGCTCCTGTATCACTATTCGTCTGTTTCGAATCGTCGGTGAACCAGACCTAGTCCTCGTACCCGTACCACCAGAATTGATCCACCCATTAATCCCTATTTGGTATGAGGACATTGAAAATTCCTATCCAATACCAGACTATGCAGCATATGATCCCCAACCAGAATGGATGGATCATTCCAAAGGATTTCAAGGATCCGATTGTGTCGCATAAAATTGCCTGCCTTGTACTTATATTTACCTATATAATTATTAATACTAAATTGTAGTTCAAGAGGAGTTGTGAAATTTATGCCAGCTGGTACAAATTAAACCTAAATTTATTTTTTGTAATATTGAAAACTATGTCATTTAAATAAATTAAGGGTGTAATTTCTGAAAAATCTATGTTGATGATTGCAATTTTTTACAATTTAAAGCCGCTTATAAAAGTTAATAATTCGATCAAATTAACTTTTTCGGGATTCTACTGTATTTATTATTTCAAGAACGTTCTGGAGTTTTCTGTTTTCCAAAATAAGTGATTATTAGCCCTAAATAGATAAGGTTCGTCTGCGAGACGTACGCTTTTTCAATTTTGTGCTCCTTCTCTCACATTTGTTAACATACACCTTTCTCGCGATCAATTATCTCAGTTAGTTATGTTAAGTTATGTTTTCTTTGAGAAATAAGCAAAAATAAACACAACATACGTCTGAGAGACGTATCGTTATCTTTAGTGTAACTTTTGTCGCAAAAATGACTTTTTGTTTTAGTTGAATTTCAAGGTATTTGTTATTTAAATTAGCTGTAAAAATGTCTTGTAAGCGCGGCTTGGACGACGGAGAAGTTGCTGCTCTTGAAAAGCGTGTTGGACGACTCAGATTCACTGGAAAATGTGATAAAATCGGGAGATGAATAAATGGAGGATAATTTTCAAAGTGATGTATGAGACAAGCTTGTTGGCATCCTTGATGCTGATGAGAATATACCACCGACTAAGGAAAATTCTCAAGAACCAGATAATCTTACTACTTCTGCCGATATCCATTTATTACGGTATAGTATCCCAATATAAGACGTAAAAATAAGCACTGCTGAACTACATCAAAGGGTCAAAACGCTGGCCGAATTTCTTCAATGAATATAGTTCGAACGGCAAGAGGACTAATATGGGAATGTAAATACCTGTACGACCCAATTTCATGCTTTGGCATATTTGTTACTATCGAAATAATTTCAGAAATTGTTCAATGCACCAAACAAAAGGCAAAAAAATCCTACTTTAACGGAAACTTTGCACGGCAACATTAAAGAAGATTTACCAGATGAAGTAAACAATAATTGCAGTAGCAGTGTAGAACAGCCTGAATAACAAAGAGAGAAAATACTGTCGTTTCTGTCCATCAAAAATTCGACGAACGTCCAAAATGGTATGTTTAAAATGCAATGTACCTGTGTGTGGCGACCACAAATGTTTAGTTTGTAAGTCTTGCATATAATGCTATTTGAATTTATTATTTAATTTTTTTTTTTGGTACAGATATTATTATCTAAGCAAAGTACAACAAAATGATCTATTTTAGTTTTTAGAGCCGAACTGAAGTCCTTTATAAATAACACTTTAAGTTTTGATATTTTTTTAAGACTTATTGCATTTTATTTTTAATTTCATTTTTATTGTTGTTTTCTGTTTAAAAATTACTTTATTTTAAAAGAAATTTAATAAATAAATGATTTTCGGTGATGCCCTTTAAAGGATATAATCTAGCACACGTCTTTCAGACGTAACGTTATCTTTTCAGTACAAAAAAAATAACGTTATCTTAGTAGGGTTAAATAATGTCAAGAAAGTGTAAAAAAGATCCTGACAAGTTGGGTTACATTTGTAGCGACATTTCTTTTAGAACTAAACAAAGAAATGTTAAGCTATTAGTGTCTAAGTTATATAAACAATATTTGAGCTTAGCATTCGGAAAATAGGAGAGATCATGTGCTCCACACACCTGATGTATTACATGTGTTGGCTATCTTACTATATCTCAATCAACGCCTTTTTAATTCCAATGATTTGGAGGGAACCAGCGAACAACGCATATTGTTGTTATTTTTTTCGTTAAAAAGGATAGTAGTGTACCTCAAAAGTTACATACTACCTAAACAATACACAATAGTAACAATTACAGAAGTAACTGCGATTGAGTAAAATGATGACTAAAACACAAATTGAGTGACTTACAAATGAACGCTCCAAAATTAAGTTCAAATTTTTTGTTTACATATGGATAACATAAATTTTAGAATAAAGTTGTAACATAAATTTTAGAATGTAAAGAAAAGAGTAGAACATATTTATGTTATAAGATAAAATAAGTAAGTCTGGGTGTACACTATGAAAGTTTCCTTTCAGAAACTCTACGTTTATTGGTTAGAGAGGAGAGAAGAAAAGCACGTTTCTTTCCCTCTCATCAATAATCTCACACTTTCTGATAGAAAACTTTCATTGTATGAACCAGAGAATGACAACAAGTACCCATAAGAATAAATCACAGAGGTATTTACCCACGCTTAACGTTATTGTGTATGTCGCGTAATATAATAAATGAAATATTAATTTTATTTAAATAAAACGCGAGATTGAATTTGTTTAAATGATCGATGTTTATTTCTTACTAGTTCAATAGCAACTGACTTAAAAAATTATAACAATGTTAATTTGAAGCTAAGATTAAGAAGAATTCAAAATACATAGGTATTTAACTAAATATGCGGCCCGTTATAAAATAACAACAACAAAAAAGAATTACTTAAAAATGCAATAGTTATGTACTTAGGTTTTAAATTACTTTCCAATAATAAAAAAAAAAAATGATCAAGTGAGAATACGACACAAAAGAAAATATTAAAGATTTACAAAACCAATACATATTATTGTTGAAATAAGTAAAAATAAAATTAGGATGCTCACAACAAAATTTAAATTAGAACAAATCAGAAAATTAAATTAATAAATTAAACATAAGGCGTTGGTTGCGATCTTATCCGACAGTGTATATCCATACTTACTTACCCAATGTATGTCTACATACATAAAAATTAAATTATAAACATGCAATGTCCTGAGCGGATTAGAATCTACAAGAGAAGACTTTTTGATACTTTTTTGTTTCTCAATTGATATTTTTTATATTGAAGTTACAAAATAGATTTACTCACGTGGAAGATAAAATATGAACCGGAGGTTGGTCCATCGCCAAATCGATCAACTAAGACGGAACAAATAAATGCTCAAAACATGTAAATTTATATATACTTAGATGTACTATGTTACCTTCATATTTACATAAAAATTGTATATATAAAACGTTTAATTTTTATACCCTAAATTGGTATCTTCGAAATTAAAGAAAAACAAATTAAAGATGGGTTAACTCTTACGGCACAAATGAAAATTTTTGAGGCGACAGTACGATATTTTTGAACCGAGAACTACTTTGAAACGTTTGAAATATAAATCGTTACAGAACGGCGCACTGTGGCTGAAAATAGAATTTCATCGGCCAAAAGTCCAATTTTTTGTCATCGCCGATTTCAAAAATTTTAATGCCATTCGATAGCAAACATATTAGAACTAAGGTATCAAAAAAACTAGATTAAAATATTCGTTATTGTGGCTGTGGCATGCTGCTGGAAACAAATATTTTATTTTGTTTTAGAAAAAAATTAATTTTTGTAAATTTGATCAGAACTAAATTATGATTTCTCGCAAACCATTATCAATAATTGGTCGAAATTTTTTTTGTTATATTAATGGGATAGTAGTCTTTAAGAAATGGATCGTTACATCAACGTATCATTTATACCTGATGTGTTATTAAATGTTTCCCCAGGTTCTATATTTTAGTTAAATCCGAGGAGTAGAACTTTTTAGGGTCAAAAGGGGTCAAAGAGATTTTAGTACCATCAGAAAGCTGAAGGTGTCCTCTTTAACCCCATATATATTTGTGCAACTGTTTGGAACTGTCTGTTGAACACTTTTTTCATTTTAATGAAATTACTCGCAACATTTTTTTTGCTCTTTTTATTTAAGCTGTTCATATGACTGAAATATAACACAATGGTTTACGAGCGTTTTGTTTTGAAAAATAATTTTGCTTCTTATGAACGGCTGAACATATTTGAATGAAATTTTAAACTGTCATGGCCGGGTAGCTTTTGTGTTGAATTGGAAGAACACGGGTCCATGGAGGGTCGGGAGAGTGACTTGCGGACCTCTAAAATTGGTAACCTCGGAAATTCAAACTTTTAAAAAATTCACCAAAAATATATTTATGGATTGCAAAAAAAAAATTTAACTTAAGCTGAGTTACAAAAAATATGCTTAAATGTTTAGGTTATCTCCTTTGCTTTTAGAGATATTCGGATAAAACGGATTTTTTGGCTTGATTTTTATTATGTTTAATGTCAAACTGTTATCAATAGTGGGTTCAACATCTGAAATAACAGTTGTTGATATAAGTCTTATATCAAGATTTAAAACAATCATTGATGTACTTGCATGCAATGAACAAATTGATTAAAGAAAATTTGGGGATTATGCCAAAGAAACAGCACGAATATATACTACCAAATATCCATGGAGAAATATGTCTGCAACAGTTCATAAAATCCTTTATCATGGAGAGGACGTCATTAGGCATCATTTAGTACCACTAGGAGATCTGTCAGAGGAAGCCCAGGAAGAAAGGAATAAAGATTACAGATTTTATAGGGAGCACAATACCAGAAAAATGTCACGAGACTTTACAAACGAAGATCTGTTTAATATATTGTTGGCAACGTCAGATCCGCTCATCTCTAGCATTCGAAGTCAATGGAAAGTAGAACATCGGGACTTAGATGAAGAAGCAAAAGGGCTGCTACAGGACATACGTAATACAAAACCAAATATGGAATATTTGGATGCAATTTTCCAACCGAATGAATAGTAGATATAATTAACTTTTATTGTTATTTAAGCAAAAAATATGTTTTTTGTCCTTATTGTTATTTAAATAAAAAAGAAAATAAACATTTAATAATTTACACTTATTTATTTTTTTAATCTAAAAAGTGGAACTGGTTCCAGTTGAACCTGTTGTAGAGTTGATAATGTAGAAACCTATTCACAAAATGACCATAGGTATTATAACATGCATATGCATTTTTTTTAAAGGTATAATGGTATATACGAGGCGAATGTATATGCATATAAAGGTAATACGAATACTCATTTGTTCTTTCGCTGATAAAAAAAATAGTTTCTCCAGAAATAAATAAAAATGTTTATATTTTTCGAAAGAAAACATTATGAGTATGCTTGTTGAAGCAATTTTTAGTCAGTTTAACATCTTTACTCCCATATGCCCTATTCCAAATCAAATTTTTCAAACAAAAAAAAAATAATTTGAGTAAAAAATTCTAATAATTCAACACACCGATTTTTATACAATTAGAACAGTAATGTTTTCTAATATGTCCATTATTTTCTAGAAAATTCTGATCAATATCGAGTGGTAAATTGTATTGCCTTTTTTGAACAAAAAAAAAATTTAAAGCCGTTTTCCGGGATTGGGAATTTGGGTATTTCTTAATCAAAAATGGGGATGTTTTTCAGTCCACTGTTTTAAGAACTTTTTAATCTACATAACTGCCAAAATTCATTATGATATCTTTATTCATGTTAGATTTATAGAATGTCAAACATTAAAATTATTATTTATATAGTGTAAATGAATAAAAGGGCTTTCAACATGAGTAAAAAATAATAACTTTAAGCTTTGACATTCTATAAATCTGACATGAACAAAGATATATTAATGAAATTTGGCAGTTATGTAGATTAAAAAGTTCTTAAAACAGTGGGCAGAAAAACATCCCACTTTTTGAATAAAAAATACCATAATTCTCAATCTCAATCATTAGCATTTACATACTAAATGCTAAAAAAACATCAAAAGTTCAACTTTGACCTTAAATTTCTCAACAACTACCGAACCGATTTTAACAAAATTATCACTGTAAAAAAGTTCAAGAAGTCTCTCCTGCAAAAAAAAAATTGCAAAATTATCTCTATCGGTTCAAAAGTTACAGATTTTTGGCCGATGAAAAACGATTTTCAGCCACTGTGCGGCGTGTAAATGTATTGAGTGGCGGTTACACTCTTTCTTTTTAGCACAACATACAAATCAATACTTACATACAAAAAAAAACAATATCTTCCGTCTCGTGTCACCTCTCTATGCTCTGTGCGTGTGACAGCGACAAGTGTAAAAAAATTATGCGGATGCGTAAAGGTTTTATACACGCAAAAATAAATAAATTTTTTGCACTTGTGCACTTGTCGCTGTCACACGCACAGAGCATAGAGAGGTGACACGAGACGGAAGATATTGTTTTTAATGTATGTAAGTATTGATTTGTATGTTGTGCTAATAAGAAAGAGTGTAACCGCCACTCAATACATTTAGACGCCGTTCTGTAACGATTTATAATTCAAACATTTTATTTTAATACGGGTAATTAAAGTTGTATAAGAACCCAAAATTGAATTTCTGCCTAATTCCAAAATTTTTAAAATTGCATTTGCCATCTCTGCGACGGTATACATACTCTGTGTATACTTACGTTATACATACGTAAATACACATACTTATTTATTCTTATGGGTATTGCAGATAGCCAATACAAGTTTTATTTATATCTGCTTGTACTTTCTAAAAGAAGAATGAATATACAAATACACATTGCCAGCGTATACCTATGCATACTTAACTTCAACTTGTTATGAGTAATGGTATGTATGTGTATGATTTTGATCTTTACCAATACATGTTTTCTCACTAATACTAAAAGAGTACTTAAAATGATACTTTTGTCATTCTCTGGTATGAACCCAGACTAAGAAAGTCTAAGTTTAATTTTCAAAAGTATTATATAAGAAATTGCAGACTTGAATTGACAACAAGATCAGCAACTACTTGTCTTGAGTTTTTAACTCTTAAGTAGACACCTTATTTGTGTGGCACAAACTGCCATCTGGGCCTGGACGGGACCCTTTGCATTTTGTATGGAGTTTTTGTGGCTATCAAAAGAAGAAGAACCCCTGGGGTGGCTGGGACTACTTTTATATGTATGGAGTTTTATGGCAGTAGGAAGAACATATTGTTATCAACTAGAATTATTCTTCAAAATTAAAAAAAAAAAATGTAATGTCTTGCGTATGCTTTTTGATACGTTTCGTTTTGATTTTATTTACTACAGTACATATTCAATAGGGCAGGTCATGGCCAGGCCCAGGTGGATACAATATGCACAATATTTTAATTAGACAAATTGCCATACCCACGGTGTTAAAATTTACACTTTTTTCTCGTTTTCTTGTAAAAAAACACTTTGATTGAGGGACACATAAAATTTTGTTCTCATATATTTATTAACTATAGGAAAAAACTGTAAAAGAGTCAAAATATGCCTGGCCAGGCCCAGGTATACACTTAAGGGTTAATTGGAAGACTCAATCTTTAGGCAGTTCCTTTGAACGCATACTACATCAGCTGGCACCCTTACAGCTAAATAAAATAAGCGAGGACTAAAGGGACCACATATCACCAAGTGGCAATCCAACCAATCCTCTAACGCCACTTATAGATCCTTCTAATCCTCTTAAACTGCAGTAAAACAATTAAAACAAAAAGTCAAATTAGGTATCCTGTCCTTCCATCTGCTAAAAGATCGATTCTTTATAGTGAAGAACAGCCTGTTCCAGAACAACCTTAAAGTTGTTATTAGTCAGTTACGCCATAATCCCTAATAAAAATCATTTTCAATTTTCTCGGAAATCACAGATCCAGTTACTATAATAGAATTGTCGCGGAGCTGTTTTCTACTTAATGTGTTTGGAATATAATAAGTCGTTTAAAATATATTTTCTAGATTCACATTTAGATTTACTTGCTAATAATTTGGGTGCCGTCAGGGATGAACACGGCAACAGATTCCACCAAGACATTTCTATTATAGAGGGGCAAGTGGGGCCCATTAATGCTGGCGGACTTCTGTGAGACATAGCAAATATATATTCCTAAAGCAAACTGCAGAAGAAAATCATAAAGGTACATTGACGTTAGTATTACATTAGGTGTATTCATTTACTTTAGTCTCTGCTAGGACTTGCAACGAGAGAATAAATTTAAAATTAACAAAATTTTTCTCTCAATTACTCAAGAAAAAAAAAATTAATAAATAGATAAATAAATGAACGCTTCACCAGCAATAACTGGCAAGTTTTGATTATCGACACTATTCAGCTGTAAGATATATGATTATTTCTTTATAATTTCATTCGTTTTGAACTATTTGCGTAAGAATATAGTGCCTTAATTTTAGAAAAATAACTGCCTGGCCAACAATGTTGACAAGAACATTTCTTTCATATATTTATATTGAAAACAAAAACATTATAGTTTTTTATTGTTTTTTTTTTTTCAATATAAAAATGCGAAAGAAATCATATTGTCGACATTGTGGGCCTGGCAGTAAATATTTTTGTTATTGAAAAACCTTTAATTTAAAAATTATGAAAATGATGTGTGTTTTGTAAAAAAAAAAATTAAACAGGTAGTTGAATAATTCTTGCTAGTTAAAATTTTACTATCAAAAATTTTCAACAAATTTCTTGTCTCTCAAATTTGTATGCTCTTTTTTCACTTTCTCGTTGCAAGTTTTTCGAGTATGTGAACATTTACAGGTAACAGTTATTGAAAATAAGCCATTATCTTTCTTTAAATGAACACACCTATTATAACGAAATAGCTGCATTACAACTTCATTATAACATTATAACTTCATTTCCATTATTCTAATTCTTCTTCTGAATATAACTAGATAAAAGTTTTCGTGTTGCATGCACAAAATTGTTTTTTTCTTTACCAGCGTAATTGTTTAAACTTTACAGTTTTTCTTAAATCTGTATCTTGGTTTCCATTTCGTTCCTTCATAAGATCAAATTTTTCCTATTTTATTTTTCATATTTTAAAATGGTAAAGCGTTTATTTCAAATAGTTTATCTCTTTGTCTACTAACTAAAAAAAAAAGCATTTCAAAAACAAAAAATTATTTAAGCACATAAGTTTAATTCCCAATAGTAATTCAAGTTTTAACAATTTCAGAAAAAATTTAAAGCAACGTTTGATAAAAATAAAGCAAAGTTTATGTATATAGATATTTTTCTAAACGTTTGTATGTGTATAATATGAAATGCTCAAGTCAGTTAAGACTAGCTACTGTTAAAAATAAAAATTCCAAAAAAATAAAAATTAAAAAATATAGCAAAAGTCCAGACAGTACTGCAGTGTGATGAAGTGTTTGTTTAATAAATTATGGCAGGAGTTAAGTAATCAATGGGAAAAATTAAAAAAATTTGTTTTTTGAATGAAATAGCCAAAACTTTATTTTGTAACAGGTGTGTTTAGTGACAAAAGTTTTTGAAAGTTTTCACTGGCTAAACTTTTTGTATTGTACACTGGATTCTGTAATAGTTCTTTCTAAAAAAGTTTAAAATTTTATTATTCCCACATAACAGGCTGTTGAACAATTTTTATATTTAGTAATTAAGTTTTTAGAAACAAAAGAGAAATTAATTTCAAAAAGCATCAATTTTACTATAATCTCATTATGTTGTTTAGTGTTAGTCGTTGCATATGAAAGTATTTTTATTTAAAAAAAAAATCTTAAATCAAGTTTTTTTTCAATATTTATTTATTAACTCTTCATATATTTAATATAAACAAGCAATAATTAAACAAATATTATGCTAATTCTTGACTTAACGTCCTGCCAATGTCGGAAGTAATCATGGTTTTCGTTTGAACAGTTTTTAGCGCTCTTCTAATCAGATGAATCCTGCAGTATCTCTGCTTTGGAAGCGAGTGTGGGCGCCATGGTTTAAAATATTCCGAATTAATGGAGTTGGATACAATTCAAACCTTTCTAAATTTCCCTAGGGGAAAGGGAACAAACACTAAACTTTTCACGCGACAAGTCACTTTAACATGGCGATGTCCTACGAGGGGTTAAAATAATGCCTATCGCATATTATGTCACAAATAAACCATGTCAATATGATAGATCTCCTTCATATAAAGCAATAGAACTAGAGAGAATCAGCCACTACCCGCACAAAATCCAGTCACAGGAATAGTTTTGTGCCAATTACCTTACCTCTGGACCAACTACACTCTAAACACATTACACCAGTTAAGTGATAAGTCTTGTTTTCACCTATCACAATTCGTTCCTTTCAATTATAAAATTGTATTTACTGGTCAAGGGATAAGTGCTTTAAGATCAATTGACTAAATTTCCCGCAGGGCAATAACACCTTAACATGAGAGAGTTTTATTTTTTCCAAAATACGTGAGACTTCTGTGACAGTGTAAAGCAGCCATGAGTAGCAATATATAAAAAACCTGTTATCCAAGTCAAAGATACTCATACCAAATTCAATTCATTCTATTCATTGGAGGATACATTCGGCTACCATTGTGTGAAATATAGGATGATATTTATGATTTTAGTTTTTAACTGTTTTCGAATTAGACGCCGTAGTTTTTTTTAATAATTGAAAACAATTGTTTGTTATTTTGGGATACTTAGTCAGAATGGTAATCTTTCGTTTAAGATAAAAAAAAATGTATCAACTGAAAATAATGCTGAAAGAATTTAAGAATTTTGTGAAAAAGGAAAAATACTAACTTAGTTTTTCAAATGGGACAAAAATGACTTAAGGCTTTTATGCCAAACGAACTGCTTCTGGTTTGAAACTTTAATATCTTAAATTGTTCTGTGCCGCTAAGCTATAGGATATTTTGTTCCGACACAAATTGAATCAGAAACTAAGCATTGCATGAATGTATGTATATTTGTAAGAAAGGAGGCCATAAGCCCACGACCCAGAGAATCTTTTGTGCAGCCCACACATCTCACCGTGTCAGGTTCAGGCTACGTATAAAGCCTATCACCCTGCCTGGTGAAAGATTATAAACATCAGCTGGGCTCATAATTTTCCCGCCCAAAAATTTCTGCCTATAAGTCCCCAAGGCGGAACAGCAGCAGAGCAGATGTTCTGACGTTTCATCATCCACCTCACAAAATCTGCATATCTTGGTAAATGCATTTGCCATTGTAACCTGGTAGTATCTAAAACAGAGTCCGCCAAACACATACATTCACATTTCATGTTTCTCTCAGTTGTTTATTTCTGAGAGTAATTGTGTTTCTCTTATTCCACTAAAACAAATTTTGGAACCGTTTTTTACCATTAGTCTTACAAGTGTATTTGAAAATTATAAATCGACGAACTTCAAAAACCTTCAATAACAAGGTTTCGAATTACACTATATAAGTCGTTTTTAATAGTTGAAGATAATATAACTACATATATAATGGTCATAATTTCTTGTTTTCTGCTATTGAAAATTAATACAAGTTACGTTATAGATGATACAAAAATACCTTATTTTAAGCCTTACTATTTTCGTTACGAGTAACAAAATAAAGTAATTTTGGACTGCCTGTGTTTGTAATACAAATAAGAATTTTCGTTAGAGAATTTATACTGAAAACAAAAAAAAAATTTAATTTTTTTATTGTTGTTTTAATGTAAACTCCTAAACGAAAAATTTTATTTTTATTTTTCAGATGATTAGCAAACAGATTTCCTTTTTCAATATCATTTCTTGCCCAACTTCCATTCAAGTTTCTCAATGGTGGCTTAGAGATAACTGGTCTATTGAGGCTTCTAGCTGCACGCCATAATGAGTAATCTGATTGTGGAGTTGCATCAAGTCCCTTGAGATATTTTTCCAGGGAAGCCGATTTCTGAGACTGCAGTAACTTTCTCAGCCTTTTTGTGCACTCTTTTAATAAAGTCTTAAGTTGGGGAGATCTGTGCAATTGCCACTCTCTACGAACTCTCCTTTTTTCAGTCAATAGACGCTCGACATCTGTAGAATATATGATTTTGTTTTTGGTTTTTTTGAGTGTTATGCTGGAATGTTGAACAGCTAGTTTGAGATAACTGTCAAAATTAACAATAGCGAGATCCACGTTCT
Organism: Pollenia amentaria; assembly: GCA_943735925.1. NCBI lineage: Eukaryota > Metazoa > Arthropoda > Insecta > Diptera > Polleniidae > Pollenia > Pollenia amentaria. The sequence continues at coordinate 174,067,653 of OX031007.1, read as the reverse complement.
CCGGTGTGCTAAGCGGAATATTTTCTGTGCAATGGGCACTCAGATATTTTTTATATTTTAACCAATTTATTTGTGAGGCTGATGTCGATAAGTAACCAGACGGAGATACGATTCTATTTGGATTCATTATAGTAACAATTGTAGGTGTGTGATCTGAAGATAATTCTAGGGACGCTTCCACATGAATCGTGTCTATGGGGATGTTATTAACCACGCCAAAATCTATGACATCTGGAACTTTTTGCTGATCAGTAGGCCAATATGTTGGTTGTCCGCTCGCGACCACATTTAGGTCCATTTTACAAATTGTGTTAAACAAAACACGACCCTTAGGTGTAATAAGTCGTGATCCCCAGAAAGTGTGTTTAGCGTTATAATCGCCAGCAGCCAGGAAGCAGGGTCCTAATGATTTGAAATATTTATTATATTGGCTTTCTGATATTGCAAATCTAGGTGGGGAGTATAATGATGAAATTACTATGTTTCGAGATAATTCCTCAACGCAAATGCTCGTTGCTTGGAGATAATCTTCACGATGATCGCACATTAGGTAGTGTTTTACTCGGTTTTTTATCAAAATGGCAGAACCTCCACAAGCTCTACCTCGAGGGTCCTTGGTATCATATAATATATAACCATTGATTATAAACGTGTTTCTTGAGGTCAGATGGGTTTCAGGAACCATCATAACATCAATTTGTTTATTTTTATAGATATGTGCAACAGAGGAATGTGCAGGATAGCTCCTAAAGCCAGAGTGTGGCAGGTCTTCATGGCGCCTGTGATCGGTACGCAGATCAGGTTACCGAGTATCCCTCTAGCTTTGACCTGTACAGTCTTCGTCCAACACGCTATGGCGGCATTGCATTGTTAAGCGACACAGATATATTTTAGATATTAAAGTTCTTTACTAGTGTGCAAAGTTTCGAGCAAAATTATTCAGCCGTTTTTTTATTATTAAAAAATAAACTTCAGCCATTTTTTGCTTTCCAAAGAAATTTATGCAATTAAGACAAAAATAAATACTTTTAATATTGAAATAACACATTGTAGAAAACGAAACATTTTTTTTTACATAATTTCACATAAAATATGTAGATATATATTACATATCTATATATTACAAATGTAACACGTCACATATATCAGATAACGGTACATTTATGATTTTCGCTGTATATTTCCTTTTCAGGTGTCATCAAAGTCGGAGTCAATGCTGATTTATATCTTGTTTTAAAGTCTACTAACATAAGCGTCTAATTGGCTTTGATCAGATAAAAAAATGCTTGAGTAATAGTGGAGCAAAGTTTATATCTTATGAAAATATAAAAGTTTTTCCACCAATTGTTGTCATTTCGGAAGACATTTTGTGGTACAATTAATATTTAAATAAAAAAAAAGTTAACGGCCATAACGCACCAAAATTGGGTAAAAACTAAAAGTCTTATATAAAAACACGAATATATCTCTCTTTCAAATTCCTCAAATTTAATCATACATATATACTGTTGCACGCTTAGTTTTTCTAAACCTATCCAAAGAAATGTACGTTTGACATGTAACGAAAAGGTAGAACAACCACATCAGACGGTCCAAGGCGTTGTTCTGTGTAGTGGATACGTGCAATCATAGCAATTACATGCCTTAACACCAAAGCCATAAGAGAGAGTGGTTATGTCTCTCAAGGAGTGAATTTTTTCCTACCCTAACATTACAAATTGTAAGATGCCTATGGCAATTCACACCCTACATTTATTTAAAATTTCCCCTCTAAAATAACGTAACAGTGTTTACATCATTTTTAATAATTCAATATGCCTTCCCATTTATTATTAGTTTGAGAAATTCATAATTTTAATTTTGTTTAAAAAAAAGGTAAATATAATAATAGTTACATTAAGTTTATAATTTAGCAATAAAATTTTACTTCTGTGATATTAATTTAAGGAAAATGCTCATAATTATATGTGATAATTTAAAATTATAATTTTAGCTTAAATATTTTGATTTTGTTTAAATTTGAAATTTATTGGGTATATAAAACCAATTGATAAAATTTTCACGCATTAGATTTTGAAGAAGTATTTTATTGTTATTGATGGTAAAATAATAGATTTACATGTGGATGAAAGATTGATTTACATGACGATCGTTGTTATAGCCATTCAGAGAGTCATGTCGAACTGTGTTTTTAAAGACAAAATGTTTTCTGAAAATATTATTTACTTAAATAACTATAAAATTTACGTATGTTAATTAAATTGAACAAGATATTAATAATAATTTTTTTTTTTTTCTTAGCAAAGTTGTTTTTGAGAATACAATTATTTATTAAAAGATGTCGTTTGTTGTACTTAATTCCCTATTTTTATTCTTGATAAAACAACTAAAAATTTATTGCTGGGGGATAAGCTGTTTCTCCTTTTCACTGGTTACTTAGCCCAGATCATCAGGAAACGTAAAAAGTGCCAGAATAGCTCTAGAATTTCAACGAGCATTACTGAGTGCTGGTATTGGCTTAAATTTTATGCAGGCAAAATATTTACTTTCTCGAAGTATTTAAAAGCTTGGACCAATTCATATAAGTATTGCATGTCATTTCGCCACTTAATGCTTTTAACCATTATATACTCTTATTAATTTTGTAAACAAATTGTATGAAATATTGGGAGATGATGCTTTTCCTTCCAAAAGTTCAACCATGACATGCCTTAATATTAGATCTAGTACATAATGTTGACAACCAATATACTGTGGCGCGGGTAACGAAAATATTTAAAAAGGTTTTTGTAGTCGAGTAATAACACCTTGCTGTCTGCCAGTATTTACACTCGTTGTATCGAATATTATCATTTAAATTGATTTCAACAACTCGAAATCACATAAAATTTTTTTATTTCACGAAATATCGTCGAAGCTTTTCCATCTTCTAGATCTAGTACACCAAATTTTACTTCCTTAGAAGCATTTTTCAGTACTATGACTTGATATTCTTGCATTCCTATCCTTTTGGTAAGATCTAATTGATTTTTCCACATTTCTTTCAATACATCTTGAGTTAAGTTTATTAAAATCGAGTTTCTGCCACAAAACTGAAAGTACATCAATGATAATTTTGGTTCTTTTTTCTTACACTTTATTTCTTTTGAAAGGCTATTAAATCTGTCAATAAATAACTTTTCTATTGGATTTTTACATAGTTCGAACAATGAATTATCCATATTTTTTATACTTCGTATATTATTAGCAACATTTTCTTTTCAAGTATTAGAATTGTTTTTTTATATCACTTGTTATAAACATATTTACACAAATAAAAATTATTAAAATTGCTATATTGAGTGAAAAATTAAAGCAAATGCCTGTATGATCTGATAAAAAAAAAGTAATTGCAATTTGGAAAAAAAAATAATGGGAGTTCATATTCGACTAAGCTATGCCATTTTTCCTGTATGAAAAAATTGTACAAAAGTTACATGCCTATACATACCTGTATTCATAAAAATATTCTAGATTTAATAAAGGTTTACAAAACAAATTTTATATGAAAATTTTTTTTACAAACGTTTGTTAAATTTAACAACCGTTTATGAATACGGTTGAATTGTATATGTACATAGATTTTGATTTATGGAAAACTTTAAGAAATTAAATATTGCAATGCACTGATTTTTAACAATTTCATAAACGTAACACTGTTTAAGAAAAGACAAATTATGCAAGTTTCTCTTAATATTTAGAGATTTATTTTGTCACACGTGATCACTATAGCTTATATTGTCTTTACAGTTTGAATGCAATTTATAAAGTGGACAGGAAGTTCTATAAGTCGAATGAAATTGCTCTCACTTACAATCTTGAAGTTATTCAGAAGCTTGTAGGTAACAGTGCTACCAAATTAATTTTGTAAATAAAACATATGTTAATTATTGATATCATGTGAATTAAGGGAACCAGATAAAATGAAGAATAATAAAATATTTAAGTTTAATTATATGTTACATATAAAATTTAAAGCATTTTAAAGTCATTTTTAAATTAAATAAAAAAAATTTGTAATTGAATAAGCAAAAAAAAAAAAAAAAATTCGCTATAATACATACACGCAAGTTAATTTAAATAAGTACTAGTGGAGATACAGCGTTTTAAAATTTCAAAATATACGCGGGTATTTGCCTGTTGAATTAAAGGCTAATATTTCTGTTCGCGATTTTATAAGATCTCCTTAAACTGTTGAAATAAATAATAAAAATCTCGGTGCTTATTTTTTAATTAATACATTATATATATGTATTAATTAAAAATATTTATTACATACTTATGAATAATTTTTTTGTTTTTTGCTCGTTTTAGCTTAAGAATAGTTATGTTTGTTATGTTTTTGTTTTTTTACTAATAAACTCCAAATAATAAATAACACTATGCTAGTTGAAAAAACAGACAAGCTGGGCACCTGGCGTTTTGACATAATTCGGGTACGCTGAATCCAGTGGTGCCCACGGTTTTTTAAGATTGGCTCTGGTTTTCGTGATATACCGTTATTTCGAAAATGGATGAGGTTGCACAACATATGTACGCTTTAGCTTATTGAAATAATTAAAAAAAGCCGAAATTCCGCAATAAAATTTCCTTTAAGAAAAGTAAAACCGCCGCAGTCGTTTTAGAAACATAACATAACATTATAGCTTATTTTGTTTGAAACTTTGTTTTTTAAGCAGCGCCTGAGATACCCCTAGACGGGCCAAATGTATGACCAGCGCAACTTTATTTTCCATTCCCATTAGTTGTTTCTAAGGCCTAGGATTCACTCCTAGGGGGATAAAATGTATGACCGACCTCCAATGTTTTTTGTTCTTAACATTTTCTTAAAACATAGTTGCCATATATCTCCACCCCTTAGGGGGGCTCCCATACAAATATGGCCGTTTAATGAAATTCTTAAATTTGGCCCCTGCAGCGCCTATAATGCCCCTAGATGGGTCAAATGTATGACCAACGCCACTTTATTTTTCATCGCAATCCTTTATTTCTAACATACCCACCCGCTATCTCCATTCCTTAAGGGGGCTTCCATATAAATGTTCAATGCAGACTAGAAATACATTGAAGAAAAAGTCCCATAAATGCCCAGGAGTCGCCCTAGGGGGATAAAATGTATGTATGACCTCCATTAGTTTTTTGTTCTTAACATTTTCTCAAATTAGACTTTCCCTTTATCACCATCCCTTAGGGGGGCTCCCATACAAATATTGTGTTTTATGAAATTCTTAAATTAATTAAAATTTGTCGACTTTTGTGAATAACATCAAAAGTTGCATACAGATTTTAATCATTTATGGCTTGTTTTGTTTGGAATTTCGTTTTTTATACGTCTGCAAATTTTGAAGAAGAATTAGAAGCAAAGCTGAATTTTCCAATTTTTTATGAATTTTTAAAAAACAAAAATTTCGAAATTTTGTTAAAAAAATTATATTATGTTTCTAAAACGACTGCGGATATAAAAAAGAGGTTTTACTTTTCGTAAAGGAAATTTTATTACGGAATTTCGGGTTTTTAAGTTTTTTCAATAGGCGAAAGCGATTTTGAGTTATGCGAACATATGTTGTGCAACCTCCTCCATTTTCGAAATAACGGTATATCTCGAAAACCAGAGCCAGTCTTAAAAAAACCGCAGGCACCACTGGATTCAGCGTACCTGAATTATGTTAAAACGCCAGGTGCCCAGCTTGTCACGTAAAAAAAGTGTCAATTTCTTGCACAGTGTAATTTATGCATATTAATTTATTGAAATAAACTAATTTATAAAAAAAAACATTATTAATCGGTTAACCGAACAATAACAAAAAAAACCGATTATTAACCGATTAAACCAAGACCTGTGTTAGCTAATCGCGCGATTAATCGATTAAATCGCAAGTCCGATGAAATGAATCCCCTACTAGGTATGGGTAATAATTTAATATTAAGTATACGTACAAACACCAAAAAAGTAGGCAGCAGTTCTTCTCTTAAATAATTTTATTTTAACAATTAGCTGAGACCCATTACGTATAAGCAATATTTTTTTGACAGTAAAAACATATTACTTATACTTCTTTCAACGAAAATTTCAAAAATGAAAAAAAAAGTAAAAAGTAAAAATAGTTGATTAAAATAGTTCGGTTGAACATCGCACACTGGGATATTAAAAAAATTTTTTTGGATAATTCTGAATTTTGTCCAATTGGAATACGATTTTAACATCGCACTAACGGAAAGTGAGACAGTATGTTAGTAACGATGGGATTTACATTATATCTTATGTAATTTTGATTGCCAGTTTTAAAGTTATGTAGTTTTGTAATAGATTTTTTTACCATTATCTACTGTAAGCACATAATATATAAGGGCATTAGTTATGGACAATTTTTAGTGAATTTTGCTACAATATTAGTACCTTATTAAACTTCCCGAGTAATATTAAAATTCCACAATTATTATCGGTTTTATAGTGATTTATGGAATTTTTGGAAGCTAAAGAGTCTTTGTACTGATTCGACACGAATTTCTGAAGTTTTTTTTTTTTTGTAATATTATTTTACTAATTTTTGTACGCCTTTAGTACGTAAATTTTTAGATTAAGATAAATATAGAAGAAAGACGTGTCCTTGAACGAGCCTAATTTCTTTCCAACTCAAAACTTCGCTAAAATAAATAAGGGTACCGAGTTTCCCTAATCTACGACAATTCGTTTTATTTATGTCAAATAGATATACGCGCTCAACACAAGGGCTCTCTTCTTTGACTTTTTGACATACATAAGTATCACTTAAAAACATAAAATATATATATTTTTCTAAAACTTTTTACTTTAAATAATTAAATAAATTAAATTAATATCATAAAATCTCCACTTACATTTCTAAATTTGTTCTTTCTGAAGTTATATAATTCCGTTTTTTTTTTTGTGTGTAAAATAGCCAAAATGTATCTTAAGGGAAATAAGAAAAATAATTTTCTTTTTCACAATCTACTTCTCCTGGCACTCAGAGACAGTCAGACAAAATAATACCTATTTACTTGGTTTTTTTTTTATTTCAAAAAATAAATAATAAGGGTTCTCATGATATTACTTAAAATTGAGATTTGTGCAAAATTACGAGACTCGATTATGAAGACCCTTTTTAAATTTCTGAATTCTGATGATAGGAATGCGGTTATTCTCGAAACATGTCAAGAATTATCAAAAAAATTTTAATTCATTTCATCTTGTAAACTCGTTCCTTCAATAAAAATAATTTAATAAAAATTATATTTTATTAACTTAAGCCTAATTAAAATACCTAAAACTTCAATTAAAAACCAACAGTTCAATGAAAAATCGCAATTGTTATTTATGTTAAATTTAAAAAATTCAAGTCAGTTTCTAAGAAACGTCAATACAAAAAAAAATATTTAAAAAAAAAAATACAAAAATAAAAGTTGAAGTTTGTTATTAAAATGTGAAATTTGTTACTAAAAGTGTACAAAGAAAGCCAAAAGACTAATTTGAATTTATTCTTAATGATTTATAAACACTTGAATGGTGCATTGAAAATGATGGTAAAAGCATTAAAAATTTTTTTTTTTTTAGAAATGGCGAATTTACCCAGGTAAAACTTTTTGAATTTTGGTTATAGGTAGTAGTTATTTCATACGTTACCTGGTAAGTACTTATCATTACAATTGCCATTATTCTGAAAACCTCAATAGGAACTTACTATAAATGACATCAGAAACTTCTTTTTACTTCTATCATTGTCACTACTAAATATTTTCTTACTAATAATTAGCTCAATACCTACTTATTATTTGTGCTGTTTTCAGTACTGATTATTATCTTACTGGCAACGAGCTCAATAACTACATACTTACAAGGTTTATTACCTAGTGCCAATTAAATAAAAGCTAGTAATTTTTTGGCATCTAGTAAGTATATTGAAAGAACTTACAAATCAACTTACTGGTAATTAAATTATAACTAGATATTTTTTGGCTTCTAGTAAGTGTGTACTAAGTAAGTACTGAAAAATAAGTAGTTATGCAGGCGAAAAATAAGTTGTGTTCATATGTCTCCAATATTACTTCCTAGCGTAACTCCCGCGGCGAGAAACTTTTCGATTAAAATGTGAGAAATGAAACAAAAATGCCATAAATTGAAACAAACAGCTGTTTTTCTCACTTAACTGCGTCAGTAACATTTTGGCGAGTAATAACTGTCACTTAAGGAAATTTCTCGCCAATATACTGAAAAAGTGTGTCTTTAAAATTTTTATGAGAAAGTTCCCGCTTTGAACTGTCATATAAACTCATGCATAAAAACGGGGTGAGAAAAAATGTTAACATTAAAAAATAAATTAAAAATGCTAAATGTAATAAATATTAACACGGAAGAGATAATTATTTTGTTCTTGGCAGATTTTTTAATTTTTAATTATATTGCTATTGACATTTTTAAAAAATATACGAATGTTTTCAAAGCAATTTTGTAATCAACAAACATTAAAGTCGCACTTTACATTTTTTGGTGTAGCCGACGGTTGTATATTCGCCGCCGTCGTTGAAAATTTTTCAATTTTTGTCAAATTTGGTCGCCGTCAACGTATGTTTTACTAGCGTTTACAACATCTGCAATTTCATATCGTCTTCGAGTGGAATATTATGACATTTATAACGTAACGACGTAATCTCTTTTGATAGTTTTCGACATGAGTTACAGACACACTTTTTTCTCACTTATCGAGAAACGATGGAATATATTGTTTCACATGTTTTCGATGCGAGAAGTTCTCATTAAAGTTACAGAACATGGGTACAGGTAATTAAAGTTTTTGCTGGGTAACAGCGCAAGTTTACGAGTCAAAATTGTTGGGCAAATTTACAAAGTTTGTGTAAATGAGTTCTCATACAATTTTTGACAGTTCATAAAAATCCACAGTTTGCGAGAATTTTCAGCGATATCATGAAAACCCTAATTGTGATTTCCATTTTTGTAAAATTAAAAAATACTTCGTTTTTATGTTTAATTTCTTTCAAACTTTTTTTTAAAAAAAAAAGAAAGAAAGTAAAAATGTTGGTTTTTATTTTCAGTATCTAGTCGTGGTTTTCGTTGAGTCCTTTGAATACATTTAAAATTTCTAACGTTTATTCATTTATAATACAGTCTACACGTTTGTTGAGATTCAGAGAAACCCACTAAACATAAATGTTTGTAATACATGAAATTTTTTAGTACATAGTAATTTTATAAAAAACTTTAACTTGTAATCCTGTAATGACAAAATTCAACCGTTATTTTACCACGTTTTCGAATAGAGTTTGATTTAATCGATGCTGTTCGATAAAAAACAAATGCGTTCTTTGGTATTCATGTCAATCTATAGGTTTTTTTTTTGCAGAGCTTCTCAATGGCAGACAATTTTATTTTTTTTTTTTACATTTATAATCTTTATACCTTATGTGCTAACAAATTTTGTTGGATAAGCTTTTAGTATTTAATAAATCAGTGCCTTTGCTTAATTTATTTGTCGGCGCATTTCTAATAGGTGCTACACTTTTCTCAGGAGGGCTAAAAATGTGATTTGACTTATGTGTCCAATTCGTCCTCAAAGATAAAAAAGGTAAAAATAAATGCATATTCGATCTTATTTTTGGTTTTTTTTTTTAATTGAAAACAAAGGAAACACAAATAGTTCAGTAAAAACTCATAAAAACATCAAAAAATTGTTGCAAATTGTGAGATCATAAGAATCGTTTATTTAAACTACATATATAATAAAATCGAATTTAGTTTTGATTTCTGTTCTTGGTAAAGCACATTAGTCATAACTCAGGAAATAAACTATTACTACGTTTATTTGCGATTAACTAAATTACTGTTTATGTATACGTCAATTTTTCTTACAGAAAATTCTTATTTTTATGAGATGCCAGATGGAAAATTTAATCATTTGGTAGAACTGTATGTATATAACCTTTCCATTTTTTAAATTAAAAATTAAAAAAAATCAAAAATTGTTGTGTACATATTTGTATTTTTTTTTTTTTTTTTTTTTTGCAAAATTTTGAGTAATTTTATTTTTGCTGTCCAATATATGTGCCACATCGAAATAAAAACTTAAAACGGTTAAAAGTCTGGCAATGCTTAAAATCTTATTTGTAAATAGTGTCGTTAATAAGGAATTGTTTTCGTGAGTAAGCTATTTGCATATAAAAATTTAATTCACTGTTTATGCGGCAATTTTCTCTGCTTGCAATATATTTATTTGTGAATAAGACGTGCGTATAAACGTAGTATATACTAAATATATTCTCATCGCAGGTGAGTACAATCTAATTGCAATCTGTAGACTCAGTCCTATTATCCCAATAGAAGTTTTCGACTCTTCTTTACTTATAGAAAATAGTTCACCATTCTGCTCCCAATATTATGTTATCGATTAGTGAGTCGATCACAAAATCTGTATTGAGGAATTTTTTAACAGATGAGACCACCTTATTAGCGCTTACCAGGGTTAATAGAAGCTGGTAAATAGTTATTTCAAATGGCTTTTTCAACTTAAAATAAATCAAAAGGTCTTTGGCTGCTTCTTATTTAAAAATAAATACTTACCGTACGACATTGACGCACCAGTCTTCGAACTTGATATAGTGGATGGTTTTTCGGTCTGCAAAAAATCTCCAAATTCAGCTCCGATCGCCAAAACTGTTAAAAAGACTAAAACGCTTTTATTCGTCATGTCTGATTCGAACACATTTCCTTTATTTAAAAAACGTTTTACACGGAATGACAAACGTAGTATACCCTCTTATATACACTTATGGTGGAGGGTATAATCAGTGTTTAAAAGTCGTGTCTTTTTAATTATGTTCAGTTTTATTATACCCACACCACAATAGTGGAGTTGGTATTATGCATTTGTGCTGATGTGTGTAACACCTTAAAATATTGTACTTGCTGAGTCGATCTAACGATGTCCGCCAGCTGGCTTGCTGTCTATCTATGTAGCTTTGTGCGCAAAGTACAGGTCGAAATGTTGCTGCTTTCTGGAATAGGGTCTTTGTGTCCACTATCAAACCAATTTTAATGGAATTGTAAGCATAGATAGATTCATATTTTATGGACGCATGAGCTATGAATTTGTTTTAAAATAGAACTACGAGGGGAGATAGGGGGCAATTTCTGCCTCACAGAAACTATCAAACGGATTTTAATGCAATTTAAGGTAAATATAGATCCCTATTCATAAAGCACCATTACCAATGCATTTTTCAAAATTTACCATAGGTCCCATATCAACAGCAGAAAAATCCCCTATCCCAAATCTCAAATAGATGTATATGTGGCAACACGACCAAAATTGACAGTAATCCTCAATGACAGGATCGAATAAGAACGATCTGGCAGCTCCTTTTCCCCCTTTTCTTTTTTTGTGAGGAATATAGACACCACGTTGCAATAATTAACCTGAATTAATTTTAACCATTTTTAATAAAGTTTAGAGTAAATGTGTCTCGCTATATATATATATCAAAATAATATTCGGCACCAGGAACTTATAGATGAATCCTAGCCTCATAACATAATTTCGTTTAGGCGGATCCATGATGCCCATAGATCCCACATAGGTACACTAGCAAAAACTGTTTTTATATACTGTGGTTTATGGTATCATATGGTCGGGATTGACCGACTATACTTTCTTACATAAAAACAAATGTTTAAAAAAATATACTGTTGCTTTGAAGCAACAAAAAGTAAACTCTTGCTTTCGCTTCTGCTGTGAAAATAAATATCAACTGTTGAAAAGTTGGACTTGCGTTCGTACTGTTTTGGTTTACGGCGACTTCCTACCTTAGACGAGTAAAATCAAAGAAACAGTTCGTAAAAGAAAGATTATAAAGTATCGTAACAACGTTTGTTGTATAAACAACAACACTAAAAAATAAGGTACAAAACGTGTTAATTTTTTGTTATAGGAATAATAATGTGGTCACTCTGATCGTAAGTCAACTTTTATGTCAACAGCAGAAAAATTATACTTCTGTCAACAGGAAGCATACCTGGATTTGCAATCACATTTTAAACAGTATATGTTTTTTTGTTGTTATTTTTTTTATTATTTGTATTTTGTTTATGTTTCTGCTACCTTGAATTATTTTTATGCATGAAACCATAAAATAACGGGAGTCTTAGCGGACTTGTAAAACTCTTTAATCTTATGAATTAAATAAGCAATATTATTTAATTTGAATTTTTTTTTCATATACATGCATATCCAGGTTTGGTAAGAATGAAGAAATGATCACATCCATGGTCTGATTTGTCCAATTATACTAAACATCAGAATATCTTAGAAACACTTCTAGTGAGGATATCTTGAAATTTCAGAGCGATATGATAGCCACTGTGAGAGATACAGCATTTTTAAAATTAAAAACATACGCGGGTATTTGGCTGTTGACATAAAGGCTAAATCGGATGTTGAAAACTTCCGTGGTATTGCAAAATTAAGTATTATACCTAAACTATTCGAAAAAATTATTACCGAATTCCTTTGTTACCAAGTATCAAATTTGATAACACCTTACCAGCATGGGTTTCAAAAAAGATGCTTTACTACAACGAATCTCCTTCATCTTACAACCGCCATATATCGAGGATTTATACAACAACAACAAACTGACGTGATATACACTGATTTTACCAAGGCCTTTGATAAAGTTAACCATAGACGTTTGAAGGTTAAACTTCATTTACTGGGTTTTACTGATATTAGTATAAAATGGATATATACATACCTAAGCAACAGAACACAATCCATTTACTTTAATAACGCAATTTCTAGAAGCATAGATGTTCTGTCTGGTGTGCCTCAGGGAAGCCACCTTGGGCCACTTCTTTTTACATTATTTATTAATAACCTACCTGAGGTGATTTATTCATCCAATATTCTGATGTATGCGGACGACGTCAAAGTTTTTCTAAGCTATCGTCAAATACCTAAGCAACAACTTTTTCAAAACTACTTAACTTCTTTTTACATCTAAAAAAATGTAAATACATGCGTTTTGTTAGAAAGAGTCCAATACCTGCATTCTACTTTTTGTGAAAGTAATCAGTTGGAGTCGGTGGATAGCTTCGTAGATCTTGGAATTCTGCTTGACTCGAAACTAAATTTCATTGCACATATAACAATGACAGCTAATAAAGGCAGAGGTATGATCGGTTTTGTAAAACGACGGGCTAAAGAGTTCAAGGATCCATATGTTACGAAAAGTCTGTATACTTCCCTGGTAAGACTTGTATTTGAGTATGGATCAGTCCAAAAACAGATTCTGACCTTTTGTTTACGTGGGTTGAACTTTAACCAATGGAATCTGCCGCCTTATTCTGCTTGACTAGCCCTCATCAAGCCGCCAACTCTAAAGAGCCGTAGAACTGTGCTTAACATCTCGTTTATTTTCAACATAATTATTGGCGATGTTTGCTCTGGTTACTGGATAATGTTCCTCAACGCCCATCACGTCACTTGGTTCCATTATCAATTCAATTCTGTAGAGTTAATTATGCTAATGGTGACCCGTATAGAAGGATGTGTAACAAGTTCAACAAGTTTAATTAATTTGTTGCCTACTCTTATAGTTCCACTGATATTAAAACTAGTATATTAATCTATTTATATCCATAATTTTTGTTATTTTTTAATATATATTTTTATTTAGTTAAGAAGTCTGTAAGGATTATAATTCCATAGACAAATAAATAAATAAATAAATAAATAAATAAAATATTGCTGTTGGCGACATTGCACCTTCCTAGAAGCAGAACGATAAATGTTTTTTTGCGATATGTTTCTTTGATTTACTCCTCTTTTGTAATAAGTCACATCAAACCAAAACTGTACGAACGCTAAGAAAATAAATTACTTTTCAACGATTGCTTTTTATTTTCAAGCAAGAGTTAACTTAAAAAAAACTTCATACTAATTTAAACCTTTGCTTTTGTGCTGTAAGTTTCTATACACTGGCTATAATAATCTTTGAAAACTAGTAAACAAACAAACAAGTTTCCTTATTTGCAAACATTATCTACCTTTTCTTCATAAATAAACTATTCTTTCAAATATATTTTAAACTTCTAAAGCTGGGCTTTTGAGATCTCAGTTAAATTAGGTTTAATTAATCTCAAAACAGATTTGTGCCATTATTACCAATTTTGCCTACAAAATTTTGACGGAACAGCATATTTTTGCTTAAAGCTTTTGTCTTTAATGAAATAATAAACAAAAATCACATTTCGCCGAAAAAATCCAAGTTTCCAACTACGTTAATCTAAGCTTAAACTGAATGCATATCTCAAAAATCCGGTCTAAGAATTGGTTCAGTTTCAGATTAGTCTTTACCTTTCGATATAATATATTGGTTTTATGCTTTTGTGAAGTTTAAAGCCAGATACTAGGGTTTACATTCGGTTAACCATTAATCGGTTAACCGATTAATTTCTACCCGATTAACTGACCAGTTAATTTAAAATGGGCTATTTTCGATTAACGATTAAACCGGTTAATTTCAATCGATTAACCGATGTAACAAAATTTTGAATGTGTTGTAGTATTATAATATTTTTTTGTTTTTAATTATAAGAAAATATTTTTCATACAAACAAAGAAGATGATCTTAATTTTAAATAAGTTTTTGCTGCCGACAGCTTTTTGTTTCACGTACTTTTTATATGTATGCGTTTTATTACTGGTTTCTTCTCAAATCTTCTCATGTCAATCTTTTTACAGAATTAACCGAAACTATTACAAGTGATAAAAATTTAAACAATTAAAACAGGACTCTTATGGCATAATGGAAGATTTTATATGTTAAGAGAAATCCAGGAAAAGGACCGATCTCAATTTATCCAACACCTACGATAAGTGAAAAAAATTTTTACAAGTCAAGCTTTAGGAAAACTACAGAAAAGAATCGCTTAAATCATAAGCATTTAAGCCAAATTATTTTTCTAAAAGATTATTTTATAAGATCTTCTTAGACTATTGCAATAACTGATAAAATATCTTACAGTTTAAATTTTAATAAATACATAATACATATGTTTTAATTAAAAAATATGTATTACATATTTATGAATTATTATTTTGTTTGCTCGTTTAATTCGAGAATTGTTGTGTTTGTAATGTTATGGTTTTTTCACCAAAAACCTTCAAATAATAAATAATCGGTTAACCGATCATTGGCAAAATTAACCGATTATTAACCTCGGCTAATTAACCGAGCGATTAACCGATTTAAGCAAAAGTCCGATTAAATGATTTCCCTACAAGATACACAATAGCAGCAACATTTTAATTTATTTTTCGCAACAAACAAAATTTTTTTAACAAGCACACAGATTTTAATCAGGAAAGCGTTTGGAAATTTTGACGAGAACAATATTACGTATTTGTTGTTATTTTTCAAAACATATTGTTGAAATATTCATTCAAAACCAATGCGAATTCATATTGGTGACCGCATCATGAGATAGAAATATGCTATCTATTTCTTTTTTTGAAAAATACTATGTATTTCGTTTTTGGAAAAAGTGAGACTAAATGTCAAAACTATTTGTTGAAAATATGAAAAAAAAAACTAAATAGCGGTATTCACACCGAGTTTGTTAGTTTGTTAGTCGTTAATAGTTACTTTTTTACACGCATTTTGTTTTTGTATATTTAACGCGTTACCGGATTAACAAATTAACGACACGGCACCCCTGATAAAATAGTTGTTAGTTGGTAACTTTTTTTTACACTTTCTCGTGGCATGTTTTATTTTTTCCAGAATAATAAATTGTGTCAGAACAATAAATCAGTTGTTTTACTATGAAAGTTACCAGACTAACAAAGTTTTAAAAAGGGGTCGTTCACAGTTGGTAACTTTAACAAATTAACAAACTACCGAGTAACAAATTAACAAGTTCGGTGTGAATACCGCTAATATTTGTTTGTTAAATTTTCCAGCAATCAAAATTGTTTGTGGATTTATACTCAATTTACAAATGTGCCATAAAGACATTAGTGGTATAGAGGACTTAGACTGCACAGAAATTTAACATGAATGCTGTAAGTAAATGAATCTACATTTAGTGCATAAAATAATAGTTTTGATTCTTTTGTTGTACATGAACTCAAACCATCACGCGCTTCCGTACCAGTAACAGAAGATAATAACCGAGAATATGTTGAACTCTATGTAAATTATCGATTCATGATGCAGAAAAACTTTAGTTAGCGAAGCCGGTATTAGTTATACCATATGGGAGAAAACTTTGCGACGGCCTAAGGCCGGCTATGCAAGGAAGCGTTAGTAAACAAATTCGGTGTTTGTTATACCATAGAGAAGAAGATTCTTGCGCCCGGCCAAAAGCTGGCTATGCAAAGAAGTTTTTTTTCGCGATGCTAGTGTTTGTTATCTTATAAAATTTATATTACACTCTTATTTAAATAAACTACATTCTTTCCTAGTGCACTTCCGTAACATTTCGACGTAAAATGAAAAAACTGTAATGTGAACTAAAGAGTTTAAAATTTTGAAATAAATTATGTATATTCAGACAAATCTATTCAAGAGCTTTAAGATGATACCAATATTGGCCATATGTATATGTTAAGAATTGTAGTGGAAAATCGCATATTTATATGAAAAGTGTAAACGTCCATAAATCGAAAACTAAGCGTTTGCGCCAACTTTCTTATTATATTTTTTCATTTTCTATCACCCTGGGTACTTTTTTTTATTTGGAGCTGCGTCGATAAACTAGATTTGTTCCAAATGATCAATACAAATACAATCATTTCGTGAAAGCTGCATTTTGCAAATCTCGGTCCACTTATTCCTTCTATGTTCATCTTTGGGAACATTAAAAAAAGTACCACTTCCCACTTCTCTTTTCTTTTTGCAAAGTAAGCACCTACGCATTTTTGATTTCTTGCTTTTATATTTTTATTCACTTTTTTGTTTTATAAAATTTTATAAATTTGTATTGTTTTTTTAAATATATAGATTTTAATTGAATTTTAAATTTCAACTGATTTTTTAACAATATGTTAATAAAGTTTGACATTCAGCATATACACAAATTAATAAACAAAGGACAGATGACTCGAAAATGTCACCTATATGAATTCGCCTTGCTCAAAACTAAATACAAATTATTATAAACAACATTTGCAATTTCATACAAATTGTAACTGAAGTAGAGGTAGAGCTTATATTTTAAAAAACTATAGTGACATTTTTGTTAAAGAAATTAAAGGAATATATATAAAATACTTTGGGGAAAATATAAAATTTACGAAAAACGAAATTGTTGCCATGATTGTGAACGATTCCACATAACAAAAATTATAAAAAAAACCTCGAGTAAGTATTAAACTAAAAAAAATTCTTAATTGAGAAAAACCATATTCAAAATATTAAAATAAGTATTGTGGTTATTTTATTGAACGGTTAATGGTTTTTAATCCAAATGTTGATATTTTAATCAGGCTTAAGTTCATTGAATTTAATTTTCATTAAATTATTTTTATGAAGAAAAGAATTTTACAACATGAAATGAATTAATATTTATTGATAATTTTTCATTCTTGACTGAGCTGGGAATTTTGTTTAACTAATTTGTAAGTATTTCATATTTATAATAAATTAAATAATAACACAAGCTTACAACAAATGACTTTCTAAAGGTTTGATTGCTAATGTCTCCCATTTTTTTTTCTTTATTTCAAATCACATGTCATTTAGACAAAATTTAAATTCACTGGCAACTGATTGTTTATCTAATATTCAGAAATTAATATTGTCTGCCACGCCCACTACTCTAACCCAGCCCACTTTTTAAAAGATGTTTTATATTGCAAACCAAACTATTTGTACCAAATTTGAATACTTTTACCATAACCCTTCCTACACTTATACTTGAAATTTTTGTTAAGGAAAATCGCTGCAGTTAATAAGATTCTATAGGGAACTCTTTAAAAAGCGCATAAACATACAACCACACAATCAAATATAGTTAAATTATTATATACGTATGTGCATATACAGAGAAAGATGAACATTTGCAAAACCTTTGAGAATAACCTTTAAAATAAATTGAGATCAGTATTGTCGAAATCCAATTAATCTGAGAATTATTTATAGCTTGAGTTATTGAGTTACCCTATAAGTTTAATTTGGAAGTTGTATTAGTTTATACATTTTATAAATAATTGTATTGTAAGTCCACTGTACGAAATTTTGTGGAGATGACAAAATATTTGCTAAACTCAAGATTTTAATTTGTCGCAATTTGTGCAGTAGTGCTGCCAACCCTAAAAAAAATTCGACAGTTATGGGTAAGTAAAAATGGAGCGCTATAAATTAAAGCTTTTGGGATTCTGAGAAACAACTTGTAATTGTCGTGATTGCATCCACAATATATCACTGTTTGGTGTGCATTTTGGGCTGGAGGCATAATTGGACGATACTTTTTTGAAAATGAGGCTGGTCAAGCAGTGTGGGTTATTTGTGCGTGATGTGGCGGCATGACAACACAGTTCTTTCTGCCGAAATTTGATGATATTGATGTGGCTAATAGGTGCTCCGAAAAGACGTGTGGCACCACCAGTCAACCCGTGAAACAATTCAATTACTGCATGAGACATTTCCAATTTTGGTTCTCTCTGGCTTCGGTTGTCAGAATTGGCCCCCTAGTTAGTCTGATTTAATACCATTATATATCTTTATATCGGGTTTTTTGAAATCGTAGGTCTATGTCAATAACCCCACCACCACCGGTCCACTAAAGGCGGAAATTAAACGCAGCATCAACGAAATTCATCCTTATTTTTGCAAAATGGTATCGAAAATTTTGATAAACGACTCTAGAGCAGAGTTTATCACAAAGAGTGACAGTTAAAAATGTGTTTGTAGTGGTGAGAGTATTTTGGGTGCACTGAAAGAAATTTCTAGATTACCATGTCGAAAACAAATTTTTTGTGTATTACACATAATTTTTGTTATAAAAATGCATGTATGTTCTTATTCTTTTTTTTTTTAATTTCTGATTGTATACAAGGCATGCAGCTCTATTCAAAATATTAGATGAAAATTAAAACTTTTCCCTACTCTTTTTTCCACATTTTAATAAACACATGCAATAGTAGAAAAATATATAGTGTACTTAAAATATTTAAAATTCTGAAAAAGAGAGACAAATAAAAGTACTCAGTTGAGATATTAACTATGAGTTTTGTTTTTGTTTTTATATAACAAAAGCGACGGCGACCTGCTTGATTGGAAGCTAGCATATAACTGAATTAAATTATAGTTTTTTACAATCTTTGAAGTGAGTTTCGGTAACATTTGTGTTGTGTGTGTGAAAAGTGCTCGGCCCCTAGGGGCATAGCGTGATGATCGTTGCTCTAGGGGGAAGCGAACTAGCACCAAAGTAGTCCCACGATAGGTTTTTGGTGGTAGAGACCGGTTCTAGTTCTGACACTGGAGGGGGTCAAGTGACACCTACCAGCCAAATTTGACAAGTCACACATCTATTCTCAATGAACGCGGTTAGTGTAAGTTGCTACAATGGAGTATTATTTCAATAAAACCAGTCCTCGAACTTAGTTTAAGAACCAAAAAAAATGTGTCACACCACCGGTGCATACTGTAGTTTAGTACTTTGTCTACCTTTTGGTTCTTCATATACCAGTTAACTGATTGGTTCTCCTTTCACTGGTCATGAGTTCTTTCTTTTTGTACTTGTTCTATTTTCTCAAATCCCAGGACAAGTCTGTTGGAACAATTGATACTTATTTCCCGCAGGAGAGTGCCTATGCTCATGCAGAGCCATGGATGGCATTTGCCCGGTGTGTTATTCCATAAATAACCCTATCACCTACTATCACCTAACCCTACTTAGTGATTCAAGAAAAAAAAAAAATAATAAGTAAAAAACTAAAAACTGTATTTTCATTTTAATTCAAATCTTGCGCCAAAAAAATATTCTTAAGAGTTATAGTGTAATGATTAGTATAAATATGTTAAAAAAAAACTGATCAAAAAAAAAAAGATACGTATAAATAAAGCAAATTGTTCGAAGTTTTATTTATGTCATTGTGCGTTTCATTTCGGAAAGGTTTATTGTAAACGGAATAAACCAAAAAGCGTTTTGTAAAGCGATAATTTAACAATAGTTTTATTTTGTTAAGAAAATTATTGTGCTCAAAAATTTCTCAAATTCTTTTCAAATCATTCCGTATTCAAGATCAAACTGAAATGTTTGCTTGGGCATCCAAGAGAGTTAAAGTGCATGTGCGTGTTTAGATTTTGGCCAACATTGGACGCTACTTTAGACTATAGTGATGAAACTGCTGGTGTTCCTTACTATAACTGGTAGCTGTTGTGTGTTGATTGTTGTTGTTATTCCGATGGGAATAGAAATTAAATTGGTTTATTTTAGCATGGAATTGCGCTTTTAAATATTTTAAATTTTATTTTGGCTTTTCATATTTAACAGTAGTCACTCGCAGGATGATATAATTTAAAATCTTTTAAATTACTGGATTTTTACCCCTTTTTGTATAAACACCCTATTTATACCCCCTATCCGCTACTTGAATAAGACAACATTCAACAAACTTTAAAAAATGTCTACTTTAATATCGTTTTATATTATGCCAGGGTAAATATGTGGGTATGCTTGTCGGCTACATACTGTAGCACGTTTTATTGCGTTTACTGTTAATATTTGTTTTTGGGATAGATGTTTTATTTTATTCTCTACATTTTATTTTGTTTTTGTTGTATACATTTATTTAACTCATCGCAATACCCGTTTTACATTGTGGGGTAAAGAAGGAGTAGTTCCTTAATGTTCTGTGGTGCGTAGTGGTCTTACAAATTGTACATTTGGGTGAGAAATTAAAAAGCATGTTTCCACTTTATGTAAATTGTTTCAACTTGAGTTTGTTTAAATATGAATGTGCACATATTTATTTTAATGTCTTTCGAAAGGTTTTAAGTTGTCAGTGCTTTGTACCAATGGTCGCATAAAATTTTATGCTGTAGCGTTTTTATTACAATGGCAAATGAGTTTTTACTATTACTATCTTTTTTATTAGAATTAAGAAAATTAAAAATTAAATGTATATTTTACTTAGCAATTAATTAACAAATTGAGTTATTTTTTGATTCTAATATTTTCCTTTTTTGTTATGAATTTTTTATGATTTAGAAGTAATTGCTGAGAATACAGATCAAATATCCTTTCAGTAAAGTTTTTTCAAAAATATACATTAAATTTTAGTGTTAATTCGAATATTTAAAAAAAAAAATACTTTTGCTACAACACATTATTTTATATTGAACATAGAGATGATTGACAACCATGCGCTTGTGTTGGTGTTTGTAACTCACATAAATATCGACTCAAATTGTTGTATACAGATTGACCTTCTGGGCATAAAGTACTGGTCTCAGTTTTTAAGATGACAGTGTGCAACATTTTTGAAGTCATCGAGTGCCTACTAACCTAACAAGCCCCTGTATGGCTTTTGATAGTTTTGCTGCTCTTCATATTTTATGGCCTCATATAGATTTTGGCTTAAACTATTTTTAATTTTATATTTCCAAAGAACATGATATTTTTCATGTCTATTAGACATGTCACAGAGTACAAATCTGTTCGGGATAATTTCGCTCGAAACGGAAGAAAACATAGTTGTTTATTTATAGAAAGTATATTTTGATAGGTTGTTGGCCTTTAAGATACAGAAAACTCCCATTCCGTTCATGAAAACCAAACTGGTTCCATTCCGAAAAGGGTTTTCGTAATTTTCTGAAGCACCAAAATACGGAATGAATTCCGTTTCAGAACGGAATTGTACTCTGTGACATGGCTGTATATCTAGGAAACCAATTGGAAATCGTAGCTATTGACTAGGAGAAAGAGTGCTTATTAAACTATCCCGAAAAAACAGCATATAACGTGTTTTTTTTCAAAGATTTTCATTGAATTATAATCAAAAGAAATTGTTTTGGTCAGTCTATACCAAATTTTTTATTTTTACATTGACCCAGCAAAAACTTTACTTACCTGGTAAGTTAGCAAGTAATGTTGGAAAAATACAAGCACTGCTTATTTTTCGGCTGAATAACTACTTATTTTTGTTCGAGTTGTCACCAGAATTCAGTAGTTACAATACACTAACTACACCCAGAGAAAAACTATGTTTAAATATGATCACCTCCAACAAAACTATTTTTAAAGAAAATTGTAAACATATTATGGTTAAATTTTACCATATTATTAACACCGACAACCATATTATGGTTATATGTGTCCTCCGTGAAGAAGGCACAACCATATTATTTTTGCCTCCAAACATGTTTTGGTCTATAATAACTAAAATATGTTTAACACTTATAATAGCATGGTTGGTTTTCAACCATAGCATGTTTCTCTTAGAGAAGAGGAAAATACTATTGTTAATTCGAAAACAAATTATTGTCATATTTAACCATAACATGTGTAGAGGCAACCATAATATTGTTGGGTTTTCTTGATGGAGGACACATTAAACCGAAATATGGTTGATGGTGATAATAATATTGTTAAATTTAAACATAATATGTTCAAAATTTAATGTTAAAATAGTTTTGTTGGAGGTGACCATATTAAAACATGTTTTTTCTCTACGTGTAGAAGTCACAAAATATCTAGTAATTACTTAACTACCAGTAAGTTGAATTGTAAGTACTTACAGTATACTTACTAAAGCCAAAAAATAACTAGTTTGTATTTAATTGGCGACCTAATAAGTAGTTATAGAGCTAGTTACCAGTAAGTAAATATTCAGTACTGAAAACAAGACAACTAATAAGTGGTTATTTAGCTGATTATTAGTAAGCAAATATTCATAACTGAAAATAATAGTAGTGAAAAGTACTTACTGAGGTCATTACTAGCAAGTACCTATTAAGGTTTTCAGAATGACAACTGCTTACCAGGTAACGTATGAAATAACTACGACCTATTACCAAAATTAAAAAAGTTTTTCCTGGGGACTTTTTAAAATTTTTAAAAAACAAAATGTATTGAACATTTTCCAAATTTCACCAAGTAAAATAGAAGAAAATTCAAGGGGAACTGAGAGAATGTTTGATAAATAAAAGTAAGAATTGTATCTAAGAAAGTTCTAACAGAGTCTTTTACATTTATGCTTTTATGACAGTTTCGTTAAAATAATAACAATTTTTTTTTTTTAATTTCATCTTAATTTATTTTAGACACTCTATTTGAAAATATATCTTCACAGCTATCGTGCATCTGCACTCGTCGCTATAACAATAACAAACAAATTAAATTAAATAAATAAAATAAACAAAAAGAACATAAACAGTTGTTTGGTGAAACGGGTATCAATGCACTAGATGCGGTTTTTTGGGTTAGTCTGTAACATACATTTTCCATCCAGGTATATCTGCAATTGTGCCGAAGATAGGAAAACCAAATTTCAAGTGGTTTACTATACATGTTCTCTGAAAAATTAAGGTTTATCTAAAATATTCAGGAGCCACGAAGTCTGAACACCAGCTTAACTAGCGAGAACCTTAAAGTGTTTTTTAGTTTCGATAAGTAATTCGAGAAATTTCGAGAAGGTGTTTGCAGTTCATGTGTTGCATAGCGTTATTTATAAAAATTTACTTCGATTTTTTTTATCCATGGAATGAATTTCACCTCGCCCTCCTACAATTGATTATGCCGATTTGACTTTAAGCCATATAAATCTCTTAAAAATATTAGTTTCAAAATAAAATTTAGCATAAGCATAAAAGGGAGCAACCAGTTCTGTTACGATTCCATTGGCGATAACACTACCAATTGTGGAGATAAGTTCTGGATGTGAGTTCCATTTTAATAAATTTAATATATATTACTTAACCTTAAACTGTGAAGGTGGTGGTAAATGTTACCCTCTCCTTAAATTTTTTTAAAATACTCTCTTCCATTGCGCTCTATATATTAAATTTTCTAAGTATCTTCTCATATCGTGATCATCGTTATTCACTTATGTTTTGCCTGAGCTCGAGTTAGCACGAGCGGAGCTACGGACGTGCTGGTGTAAAAATTACCACTCATCATCATTTACGTAATTTTTTCTTTGAAAATATTTTTTTATTACATTACATTCTATTAAATACATTTCTCGTGCATTGTTAAGGAAGCTGTTTGTACCAAGTTTGAATACTCTTAGTGTTACCATTCTCCAGTTATACAGAAATCTATATATTTTTAATTAGGCTTAAGTTCATTGAATTTAATTTTCATTAAATTATTTTTATGAAGACAGGAATTTTTACAACATGAAATTAATTAAAATTTTATTGATAATTTTTCATTCCCAGGCGTTCACGGACAGGTTGCCCAGACTAGTTTCGATTGTAACCACACAATATCTTTTTAATCTGCAATATAGTAAGCCAATGTGTATGGGATTCAGATTTTGATGAGTAAAAAAACCTCCAAAAGGTTGACCAGTAGTTTCTACACCTAATTATTTTTTTCATGATCGGTTTTATATCTTTAAGTGTATGCATTTGGCTTTGAAAAAATGCCCTTTAAGTTTTTGTTTTTTTTAAATTCATATATTTTTTGATGAGTTTTTGATGTATCGTTTTTTTTATATTAAAAAAGGTTTGTAAAGTAAAGTACCTGTTTCGTTAAAACAAATAAAAATAATTTTTGGTTTCTTTATTTGTTTTGATTAAAAATTTGGTACCTTATTTTTCAAGAACTAATAATTATAAGAAAAATATTTTTACTTTTTTAATTTATAGGGGTAAAATTTACCACCACGTTTAAGTATGTCCCAAAATTTCACCTCCACAGTTAAAGGTTAAATAAGACCGTAAGAAACAGTTATGATCGAATATACTATTTTACTTGTTATGTGTAGACGTCTTACGGCACCTTTATAAAAAATTATATTGAAAACTCCTTTCACAGAAAAAAGTGTTTTATCAATTAAAAAAAATTGTTTAAAAAGTATTTAAATTTAATTAATGTGATAATTGAATCAATTATTTTTTTAGTTGAAATAAAATGAAAAATTTAATTTTGTTTTAATTAACATATTAGCTGTTTTAAATAAATTTTCAATTAAAATATTAATTAAATATCAAAAAATAATAAACATGTGGAATTGTTGTTGGGAATTGTCAATTTTTTTTAATAAATTAACACATTGATTGAAATGGCAAAGTTTTTTGATCATTTTTTTTAATCAAAATTAAAAATATCATTTATTGAAAAAAAAAATATTCACAATTTTAAAATTTTTAGTAATCAATATAATCATTTTGGTAATAGGTGCAAAATCAACAACTTGTTTGCTTAATATTATGAATTTGGTATAAATTTGGTGATTGGAGAAATTTAATAATTTTTTCTGTGTTGAAATTCAAACAATAAGCAAAAATAAAAAAATACTCTAGACTGTTTTTTTTCCTTCCGCATGTTAAAACCGGAAATCAATGTGATCTACCAAGAAACAAGACTTTGAAAATGTTATAAATTGGACGTTTTCCATGCAGAAGCGATTTGTCATTTGTATTCGGCAAGATGAAACAATTGACCGAATCGCCTTATATTTATTCTTCTTCCTTTCAAACCTACTTTCTTGTCAGAGATTTTTATAGAATATGTTAAGTATTCGATCAGGTAAGTTCCTTTGTTTAATTGCTTGGGGTATAAATATGCGCTTACATTTTAAATGGCTCCGTTAGTGCTTCGCGAAATAAGAACATTTTTTATTAGGATGCAGGTCAGATTCGCTATTAGAAGTTTTATAAGTTTGGAACAAGCAGTCATCGAGGAAATACATGTAAATAATTTGGTTCCCAATGAAAACTATATGGTAGAGGATGAAATAAATGTTGCATTGACCCCTGAAAGAACGCAAAAATGAGCCACAAGCCAAAAATGTTGGAAGCGCAATGTGCGACAAAAAAAAAACACCAGGCATGGGAAAGTTATAAAGTGTGATCCATTTCGAGGTTCTACTTTTTTAAAGAAAAAAACACAGAAAATTCAAATTTAAGGGGGAATGTTTATTATCATTTGAAAGAACATTCTTTGGCATTTATTTTTTGAAGATTATGTCTATCAAATGTTGGCCACTGCTACGTCGCAGATGGTCCATCCATTGAGTCCAATGTTCGGTGACTCGTTCGAGCATTTCGACTGGTAACTGGCGAATGACACGAGTCTAACGGTGTTATATCACACGATCCTGTTGGCCAATCGACCGGCCCAAAACGTGAAATTATGTGCTCACCGAAGTGTTTTCTCAATAAATCCATTGATTGATGCGATGTGTCGGAAGTGGCGCCGTCTTTCTGAAACCAAATGTCGCCGATATCACGAGCTTCAATTTCAGGCATCAAAAAGTCGGTTATCATGGCACGATAACGGTCGCCATTGACGGTCACGTTCGCACCGGCATCATTTTTAAAAAAATATGGACCGATGATTCCACCGGCCCACAAACCACACCAAACCGTGGTTTTTTCTGGATGAAAAAACTTTTCAAGAGCTAGGAAGGTCGAGCGGCTTCAGTTGTTGCACAAGCTGTATTTTGTACGCTTTCCATTTAAGATCTCGACGTAAAATGCGCCAAGTCGTTCCATACGTCAGTCCGAGTTGCTGCGTACGGCGCCGAATCGAGTCTCCACGGTCTTCGTGTACACTCTCAGCTACGGCCGCTATATTTTCTTCACAGCGTGCTGGACGTGATCTATTCGGTCGAATATTATCCAATAATGAATGCTGGGTCTCAAAATTGGCCTACTAAGCTCAGTAGGCCAATTTGTTGACCATAAGTTGAGCGCAGTGCACGAAACACATTCCTCACAGAACGTGAATTTTCGTAATAAAGTTGAACGATTTGTATTCAGGCGTAAATCTTTCCATTATGAAATGCCAAGCAATACTAAACAAAAATAACATGACAGCATGACACGACTCACACGTGATCTCTCAAAAAAGGCTATTGGAAAAAGTATCTCTACGTGAATCACCCATTACAAGCTCTATTGCAAAAGACATGGCACAAAAAAAATGTTACGTTACGAGCTGTTAATACGACTATCAAAAAGTTATTACACAACACGGGAATTTTTAAAGAGGATAGTGAAATTATGTTTTGAAATCAACTAAGGCCTGTTTTTAAAACTTACCGATAGCTATAGGTAGGATCTTAAGGGCTGTATAAAATGTGTTCTATTATTACAACTTAACTTTACCCTCCAAGATAGGATCAACCTTCCTTTAACTTATCGCTCACTTTAGGAAAAAGTAAAGTTGTAATAACGGAACACTTTTTATACATCCCTTAAGATCCTACCTATAGCTATCGGTAAGTTTTAAAAACGGGCCTAAGAGATTTTCACTTTGTAGAATTGTCTGGAAATGTGAGTCATGTTTGTAAGCCATTTCGGCTTGGAACTTTTGCTATTTTTAAAAATTTGTGTACAACGCGTCACGGGTTGAAGTCCGTAAAATTAATTTCTGAAGACGAGATTCCTGAACTAAAAATACATATTACATCATTCCCAAGAATAGAGGCGTAACGAGAATGTGCATAACGTCGCTTAAGCAACTGTGCGAATACATTCATTTAAATCATATGTGTTAACCCATATTGAACTTAGGAACATTTTTGTAAAGTTTTGTGAAACTCTCATTTGCTAAGGCAAAGTGGGAAACTGATCGCTTATTCCGAACTGTTTGTTTTTTATTTGGTTTTTTTAATGCATTTGAGAGGCTTTTCGTTAATTTTTGACAGGACTTTTAGCTTGTTCTTCTGGTTCGGCCTTTAAGTCCCAATATTACCGTGCCAAAAATTCGTCTTATTAAGAAGAAAAACCATTTAATTTAAAAGATCTTTTTTAAGAATACAAAATAAAATCATAAAAAATTTATAAACTAAAAAAATGTGCACTCTTATTGCATTATCCGTAGGCTTATAACTTTTTTAACTTTCGGAATTTGAACTTTCCCAATAACACATGGTTCTATCTACAAAATTTATTTCTTACCGTAACACAAAGTTCTATTAGGTTCTTGAAACCATGTTGTTTCACATCCATGTACCTCATCGTTGAGCAACAGAGTTCTATCGGGTTTTTGAGACTCAATTTGTGCAAAGACTATTAAAGTAACATGGATATTTTTAAATGGATAATAACATTTCAGGACTAAATTTTAATTATTTAAAAACAGCTTTTAGCCCTCCGATGGGTGAGAAGTTCCCCTGGGACCTTTTTCATTTTCAAACTGAAATTACTCCTTGATGGTCCATGGGAAGTATTCCTACATATATTCCAAGGAAATTTTATCTAGAATCATTTAAAAATAAAGGTTTGAGATTGAAAGGTTTAGTACAGGAACGAGTTAAAAGGACCCTTGGGACCTTAAACTGAAATTGTAAAGGTATGCTCCAGACCTAACAAATATTTGACGCAAAAATCCGAAAAAAGCATGACCAGCAAATTGATCAAACTTTAGCTTTATTTATAACAATTTTTATTGACTTCCTTATCTTTATTTGTATGAAGATAATTTTATAATATAATTAAGAAACTGTTGAATGATGTTTGTTCCAGCAAACGTTTTGCAAACGCGAGCCATTTTTTAATAATACTAGTGGTGACGTGTAGTACGTCAAATATTTAAAAAGGTGTGAACATAGCTCAAGACATCATTAATAAATTCACCATCTTTTGTCTTGTTTTATTGTTTGAACACATCACAAACGTGTTCTTTGAATTTTAGTTACTTTTTGGATTTCTTTATTGTGCATTTTCTTGAAAACTTAACAAGCTTTGCGTCCCTTTTTGAATTTTTGTTGCCTGCTTTATTTTTGAACACATTTCAAATGAGCTCTTTGAATTTACCCTCCCTTTTTGTTACCTCATAAAAAATTAATAATATTATTAAAAAATTTATTTTTTTTTTCTTAAATGCATTATGCTTGTATAATTAGTAAATAATATTAAAGGAAAACAAAAAAACTAGGGTTTTTTAAAACAATGGTAAGACAGCTTGTTGTTCGTTAATTTTTTTTAAATAAAAACAATATGGTTGTGGCTTCTTGATGGAGGTCTAATTTAACCATAATATGGTAGTCGGTGACAATATTATGGTAACATTAAAACATAGTATGTTTAAAAATTTATTTTAAAATAGTTTTGTGGGAGGTGACCTACTAAATCGGACCTTATAAATGCTCCATAAAACGACACAAAAGACCTTAGTTTTCCATATCCAAAGATTCAATGCTCGATTAGCGTTGGTTATGTGGGCTTGAAGGTTAAAGTCGCTAGTGGATACATTGTATCCTGTTATGCATTCCATGGTTTAACATATTAAGATGTGCAATATTATTTATAACATTTTTGTTAAGCACTAACCCAATAATATATCATTATAACTTTTTGATTAATGTCTTTCACAACGTCTTAAGATTGGCCGAAAATATTTTTAAATTTTTTTCTAGAAAATTAAAATGGTATAGAAGTGTTTCTAATATAATCTAAAATTGGTTAAATCATTCCACTATTTTACTTTCGCTTCTCATAAATATCTTTCGAAATAGGATGTTTACAATGAGATGGGCTTTGAATATTTGCATTTTCATTTTCTATAAAAATTTCTTATTTAGGCGGACCCTGCAGCGTATGCTTAATTATAAAAATATGCAAAAATTATTCAGGATTGGGGATCGCAAGTTCTTTGATTCTTTTTTTTTGCTGGGAAACGGGAAAAGTTGTTATTTTTCATGCAAAAATATGCACAACAAAAAGTGCGATTCATAAATAACTAGAAACCTAACAACCTAAGCAGTTAAATTTCCAAGAAACTACATTAATTTGCATATAATTTCACCCCCAACATACCATCGTAATATATTTTGTTTGCATACTTATTTCAAAAAGTGAAAACCACCAACCAAAATAACAAAACTCAAAAGCAAAGTTGTCAAGATTTATTATCTAAGTAAAGGTTTACCACAAATGAATGAACATTTTACGAATGTCATTTATCACAAAAGACCATTTTAATTTATATTTTTTAATTTAGGTATTAAAAATAAATAAAATAGAAATTATAAAGTTTCCGGGGATACATTTTTAAGTTAATATTGAATTAAATTTGAAGTATTTTGTAAATTCTTAAAGGCTTTTAATATTTTCTTAAGTTAAAAAATATATTAACAAGAATCTTGGAAAAATATTGGTTTTTTTTTAAACAAAGTTGTAAACCAAAAAGTAAGGAAAGCAATGACATATTTTTTTGCTGCCTGAAAACTTTCGATATCGATAACTATGGTTTGTCCTGCATTTAAATCATAGTTGAAAAACTGCCATTTCTTCGACTTTTGCTTGTCAGCTGAGAATGTTAGGCTGTGTTGACATTTCTGTTCAGTACGGTTTGGCAAGTCATAATTAATCGATTAATGCTAGAACAACGCTTCCAAATTGTGCAAATTTTTCTTCAAAAAAAAAAATAAAAAATATATATATCTATAAATGTGTTCGCAACATTCAAAGAGCACTTTGGCCATTTTACTTAAATAATTTCTCTTTAAATGGCTACTTCAAAAATCAAAATTTTCGTATTTGGAGCGAAGGCAATCCTCAAGCCGTCAACGAAATACCGTTATATCCATTAAAATTTACTGTAGGAGCTGTAGGAGAATAAATCAAATAAGCATCAATGACACTTGGTTCCCACAACAACCAATTAATTGCAAAATCAATTTGATGACACCTTTATTTCCAGAAATGGTCCTGATCATTGACCTCCTCATTGATGCGACTTGACGCCTCTGGATTTCCTTTAATGGGGCTATGTTAAATTTGTCTATATTAACAACATTTTCTGCATTAATGCTGGGATATAAGTAAAAGTTTAATTCACTTAATAAAATTTTTAACTTAAACTGATTTTATTTTTGATAAATAATTTAATTGAAATTTGCGAGAATATTTTCTGTGTTGGTTTATACCGAAAAATCGGCAACTCTTGCAGCACTGGAGCCCACACACGGTAACATTTTTTGAAAAAAGTACTTAAAAATTGGACAAATCGAATGGACCATGAAACTCTTAGCCATTTTAACATTTAACGTTAATTATCGCCAAATTTCATATCAATACCAAAATGTTTAAGAAATTAGTGGCATTTAATGTTACTTCCGGGTAGTGTTGCCAAAACTTTATGACCAAAAATTGCTAAATTTACTGGAAAAAATGGCTAAAAATTGGCTAAAAATTTTACGGTTCATAAAAGTTATTACAATAAAATTGTAAATTGAAATCAATTTGCTACATAAGAATTAACGAATTAACAGAATCACTTTTTGCGTCGATCTAAAGATTGTCGTCCGGCTGGCTGGCACGCCGGCCGGTTATCCATATAAATCTTGTGCGCAATTTGATGAAATTTTGTACATAGCAGGGCTGTGAAGTCGTCAGAAAAAAGTACCAACTCCGACTCCCACTCCAAACGATCAAATTTTTTTAATGCGAATCCGACTCACGACTCTAACTCCTACTCTTACCTAATTCTAAATGTATATGAGATTGCTCCTTATTAGACTTTAAATTCTTTTTTTCCCTCCACCACTAGGGTGCACTTAGTTTGTCATTCCGTTTGAATCTTTTTTTATTATGCATCTAAAATCCTATAAAGTATATATAATCTAGTTTCTTGATTAATTCTAAGTCGACTTAGCCATGTCCGTCTGTCTGTCTGGCTGTTAAAAACACGCTCACTTTCGAAAAAATCAAAAGATAAGAACAATGTTGGTGTCAAATTGCTTCTAGTTCTCGTAAACAGTTTGTGATTGAAATACAGCAAAATTTGATCAGTGGATCAGAGTTATAAATCAAAATGTAGAACAACCACCCCAAAAAATTGAAAATTTTATTACAAAAACATAAAAGGTGGCATATTGCAGGGCATGATATAGGATTTTGCACAAACTCGTTCTATTTGACTAAAAATCATACTGTTAACCGTAATGAATATTGCTATCATATTAAAATGTGCTACGTCATAGTTTTATAGGGCTAGAAATCACACTTTTTAATATCGTTAAGATCGGTCCATAGCTAACCATATGCTCCATGTAAAGTCTGCCTCCATAAAATAGTTTAGCAGGCCTAAGACCGTAATAATAAAATGGTGCATCACTGTTTTTCCACAAAATTTTTCGGAGATCGGTGCATAATATACGCTAGGCTGCATATAAAACCTACTCTCGGAAAGCAGTTTAGTATAGTAAAAAAGAAAATAAATAATGCTTTTGTAAACCAATTTGGTTCGTCAAAGATTTATAGGAATAAAAATTACACTATAAAATTGCGTGAAGCTTGGGCCATATTCTATTATATAAAAACCGTAGCAGATATAGGTATTTTGGTAAAATTTGGTTCAAATTTGTTTCATATGGCCAGATATAATATCATGAAATTTGTTGATTATCGGTTCATATTGCACATTAAGCGGCCGTCTGAAAAGCACTTTAAACGCTAAGCTCTACAGAACTTCGTGATGATTAGTCCATAACTTACCATAGGTCAAATATAAATTCCACTCCTGAAAATCATTTTAGTTCGGCATAAACTGCACGCACCTCCAACAAAACTATTTTTTAAAAAAGTTTTAAGCATATAATGTTTAAATTTAACCATATTATTGTCACCGACAACCATATTATTGTTAAATTAGTCCTCCATTAAGAAGCCACAACTATATTATGGTTGCCTCTAAACATGTTATTGTTAAAAATTACAATAATTTGTTTTTAAAATAACAATAGTATTTTCCTCTTTTCCAAGAGCAACATGCTATGGTCAAAAATCAACCATGCTATTGTTCGGAGGCAACCATAATATGGTTGTACCTTCTTGATGGAATACTAGTTTAGCCATAAAATGATTGTCGATGGTAGTAATATGGTTAAATTAACCCTAATATGTTTACAATTTTATTTAAAAATAGTTTTGTTGGAGGTGACCATATTTAAACATGTCTTTTCTCTAGGTGTGGTACAAGTCATGATATTTTATTTAAGTTAGTTCCAATTGCTAGAAATAAAAGCATTACAGTGTGTGATTGTTTTCCAATTGGTTTCAATCGGAACCAAAATATATGCTGACGTCCGTTTTTGTAAAGATTTATTAACACTTTATAGCTCTAATATATATATTATAACTGTCGGTAAAGGGTATCAAAGATTCGGCACAGACGAATATAGAACTTTAATTTGTTTTTAATGAAGTACCTTTTAAATGGTAAGCAAAGCAAGAAAATGATTCTGGAAAAACTTCAAATCGATTTTTGAAGTATTGCATCGCCAAATATTAGAAAATTTTTTTTAAATTTTTAAAGCCGAAAAATTTTTGAATTGGAGTCGGAGTCGCGAGTTTATGTGGATACTACCACTCCGATTCCAACTCCAACACAAAAACCCCAAGTCCGACTCCGCATTCCTGGTACGTAGGGTCGAAGCCTATTGAAAATAGTGACAATCGGTCCATAATTTTATATGGCCCCTATACAAGCTTCTTTTCGGAATAGAGTCTTTGTATTCATAAACAATTTTATTATGTTGGTATTTATAAAGGGTGATTCAAGTAGAGATACTTTTTTCAATAGCCTTTTTTTGACAGATCACGTGTGAGTCGTTTCATGCTGTCATGTTATTTTTGTTTAGTATTGTTTGGCATTTCATAATAGAAAGACTTACGCCTTCCCAAGCGACATCGCTTCGCTCTATAGACTCTAGTAAAGTTCCAAGAAGATCCGACGTTTTCGAGGCAAATTTTGTTGAGCGATGAGCCCCATTTCTGGCTCAATGGTTATGTAAACAAACAAAATTGCCGCATTTGGGACGAAGAGCAACCTGAAGACATTCAAGAACTGCCACTTCATCCAGAAAAAACAACGGTTTGGTGTGGTTTGTGGGACGGTGCAATCATCGGTCCATAATTCTTTAAAAATTATGCCGGTGCGAACGTCTCCGTCAATGGCGACCGTTATCGTGCCATGATAACCGATTATTTGGTGCCTTGAAGCTCGTAATCTCGGCGACATTTGGTTTCAGCAAGACGGTGAGACTTCCGACACATCGCATCAATCAATGGATTTATTGAGAGAACACTTCGGTGAGCACATAATTTCACGTTCTGGGCCGGTCAATTGGTCACCAAGATCGTGTGATATCACTCCGTTACACTTTTTTCTGTGGGGATATGGAAAGTCTTAAGCTTATGCGGACAAAGCCGCTTCGATTCAGGCCTTGGAGGAAGTAATCACGCGTTTCATTCGCCAGTTACCAGTCGAAATGCTCGAACGAGTCATCGAAAATTGGACTCAACGGATGGACCATCTGCGACGTAGCAACTGCCAACATTTGATAGACATAATCTTCGAAAAATAAATGCCAAAGAATGTTCTTTCAAATGATAATAAACATTCCCCATTAAATTTGAATTTTCTGTGTTTTTTTTTTCTTTAAAAAAGTAGGGAACCTCGAAATGGATCACGCTTTATAATATTTGGTTCAGACTTATTTTATTGCAGTCTTTATCATCTAACCAACTTTTTTTTTGGGAATCGGTACATATTTGACCATAGCTCCCATATAAACACTAAAATCTCTTTTAATTCCATAACTTCCCTATAAGGGTACGAATTGACCTTGATCATGAGAAAATGTTGTGCTGGTAGGCCCAAAGGTAACCATAAGTAGTATTTAATCCTCCTTCCTAGGATTATTTTAAGGAAAACAAATCTCATATCCATGAAGATATCGAAATAATATTCGGCACAAATATTATTTTGTTCTGACGGATTAATTATTGTCCATGGGTCTTAAATAAGACACACTCTCAAAAAGTCTTATGTAAGCTCTGTAGTGTAGGGTATCATATGGTCCGGCTTGACCGACCACATTTTCTTACTTGTTTAATTTTCAAACAATATAACCAAAATCTAAAATTTTAGTTGTTTCTTCCTTTTTTTCTCTATTTTCTCTTAGAAGGTTAAAAGACAATACACAAATATTTTTTTTTATTGCTTTTTTAAAACACGAAAACTTGTATCAGAATCTAAAGAGAAAATTTTAATGATTGTGTCTGGTATTACATATTTGTATAAAACTAAATAGAAAATAAGCTTGTACTTTTATACATTTATATAGGTTTGGGTTTTGTATAATTTCTAATACATCCAACAGTGTTAAAATTTTTGGGCAAAATGCCATCAAATGGTATGGGAAAAACTATATTTTTTTTGTTAAAGTTTTGTTAAGTAAAAAACTACAGTAAAGGGAAAAACTTTGTCAAAAAAATGTGTTATGATATTCCTGAACAAATAAGCATTAGTAAAGTAAAAACAAAATAACAACACTACTGAAGAATGGAAAAACTGTTTCGATTGTTTATGAATTTTTACTTACAAGGATTGATGGTAAAGTCTTAAGTGTAATAACAGATACATTGTCCATTTTAATGCGGGCAATTTTCAAAAAGTCACAGAAAGACTTTAAAAATCTTGATGATTCAAGTGATGAGCAAAAATATGAGTATAAAATTTCTCCGTTACATGGCAGAATTAGGTTAATGGAGCTTATTTTAAAATTAGCGTATACAATTCCGCGAGAAGGATAATGTTTTGATAAGAACGCAACACGAAAAAAACTATCTTATCAATAAAAAAAAAAATATAAGAAATTAATTTCTTAAGAAGCTCGGTCTGAAGATAGACTGCCCAAAGCAGGGGTATGGAATATTAACGATGGTAATATGTCCAGAACATTATTTGAAAATGATGAGGCAACTGCCCGAATTACTGTTATCGAATTACTGGTGTTGGCAGTTATTCTAAATGTAATAAATTCTAAAAAAAAAGAAAAATGGTAAATGACGCAAAGTTTAATGATTATGTATCAAAAACTGCCCAACTTTTGGATCAAATGTACCCTGAGATGAAACTTATTCCTACGGTTCATAAGATTTTGGCTCATAGTTAAAAAAAATAAACGTTATAACTTAATATCTATAGCATTAATAATATTAATTAATTAATGAAAATATTAATTTGATATATAAATATTAAATATATTTAAAAAATGTGTTTGTATAATATCTAATATTAGTAAAATAATATCAGAGTGATATTATTTTCTAGACTTTAAGATTTTAACAATATGTATTGCAAAGCGCACCAGGTTAAAATAGTCAGAGTAATATAAATTGACTTCGATTTAAGTATAAAAAGTGTACAAAAATGTGTACTAGCTCAATTTATACCTAAACAATTAGCCTAATTTGACAGCGATAGAGCACCCTGTACCTCTAGCAGTATAACGTAAACACTAATCTTAAGCCCAAGGTGTCCTCTTTCAATATCTTTTTAATGCTTTAAAATATATTCTCTATTTTAAAAGTTATGCTTTTTGCATCAAAAAAAGTGAAAATGTGCCACTGTACCGTCGCACAGTGGCGCCCGTAGAGCAAGCGAGGTTGCAAAAATCAAAATTTTCATGAGTGCCGACGAAGTTTTGAATAAACCCATGTTATAGGAAACTTTTCAACGATTTCAAATATGCCACTCTTAATAATATCACATTTTTAGTTTAGAAGATATAACCGTTCAA
Source organism: Pollenia amentaria (assembly GCA_943735925.1). Lineage (NCBI taxonomy): Eukaryota > Metazoa > Arthropoda > Insecta > Diptera > Polleniidae > Pollenia > Pollenia amentaria. The sequence goes on along the minus strand of OX031007.1, from coordinate 174,030,868 downwards.
AGTTGACCGACTTTCGGTTTTCAAAAAAACACACAATTTTTAGTCAATTTGTTGCGATTTCAGGTGTAATATCACGAAAAATAGGTAACGAATCGCCTTATTTTTTGTTTGTATTGATTGATGTATTTATTAAATGTATAATGATAAAAAAAAAATTAACTGTTTGCTTTGTGTTTCTCCTGGTAAATCACTATTTAAAAACTATCCGTTTTTTCACTATTTTTCAACTTTGACGGAAAATAAAAAAAAACTATATTTTTCTATATTTGCCATATTTGAAAAACCTGTTCTTTGATTAGTTCTTTACATAATTCCAAATTTTTATCTGCCCGTACGTGCCCGTTTGGCTTCTAGAGGTAAAAAAGTTTAAAAAGACATGGTTGCAGAAATTGTATGGCGTCCATCCCTTATATGTTTTGACTGACAGTAGTTTGATATAATAGTTTGAAAAAAACTACTCATTGAAATTAGCAGGTTCGTACCTCACATAAACAATACTTTGGCGTACAAATGGTCAGGAACAATATTGACTTATGGTCCCTACAGGTAGGCACAAATCTTATTTGGACACGTGCATAATATCAAAATTGCATTATTCAGCCTAAATCCATATGTATGCAGGGAACAGGTAAATTTTTAGGCATGGTAGCATAAGCCTATATATTGCAAAATAAGCATAATGCCTGGATTAGTCTACGCCTGAAAGTTGGCGCAACAATTACTGAAACCATTAAACAATTTAAGTACTGAAAACATGGCGTTGAACAATTTAAAATTATTTGAACTGTTTAGAAAGTCAACCACACCAAAGTTTTTCACGGAAGTGAAAATTCTTCCTGAGAAGTTGACATTGATCAGCAAATGGGGCTGCGATGGATCATCCGGACAAAGCGTTTATAAGCAAAGGATATCTTCCGATGACGCTACAATATCGGACGAAAATATGTTTATGGCATCTGTTGTTCCTTTGCGGCTAAAATCGGATGATTCCCTACACTGGAAAAATCCACGTCTGCATCAGTGCATTATTGCCGACCAATAATGTTTCAGTTTGCAAGGGAATCGGCAGAACTCATAAGGACTACGGTGAATGACATTGAAGAACAAATAAGCAAGATTAAGCCTACAAAGCTGCAAATTGGAGAAGGAAAATATATTGAATGCAATTACGAGTTCCACCTGACCATGGTTGACGGAAAAGTCGTAAACGAACTGACAGGAACAACCTCAACAATGTCATGCCCGATTTGCAAAAAGAGTCAGAAGAACTTTTTTCAATTCAATTCAATTTATTTCATATATAATATGTTACATCTCAATTTTATATAATTAGTTGTAAAGAGTTCAAGAATAGTATCTTTTTCTGCTTAATTATAATATATTTCAATTAGTTATCATATACATATATATAGACAGAATTATATTCGAGGTAAAAATTTAGCAAAAACCTATTTAAACCCCTTTTTTCGTTTTATTTTTATATTTTTTTTATCGATTTTATATTATTATTTGTCAGAAGAACTTTGGTAATTTAAACGATTCTACAAATGAGGAGAATTACGAATATGGAATGTCACCATTGCACGCAAGGATAAGGTGTATGGAATTCTTGCTAAAACTGGCATATACCCTACCACAAGAGGAGGAAAACTTCGATGAAAATACATCAATAAAGTATAAGGAAAAGATCAGAAAGAAGCAAATACAGGATGCTTTTTTTAAACAAGTTGGACTAAAAGTAGGCTGTCCCAAGCACGGATACGGTAACTCAAACGATGGAAACACTTCTAGGAGATTTTTTGAAAATGATGAGGCAGTAACTAGAATCATTGGAATTGACAATCAAATCGTGAAAAGATTGGGAACGATCTTGGATGTTTTAAACTGCAAAGAAAATGTCAATTCTACAAAATATGGAGAATATGCGTCGAAAACTGCATCTCTTTTAGCAGAAATGTATCCACAGAAGAAGTTGACCCCGACCGTCCATAAAATATTGGCGCATGGCAAAGATATAATTGAGTACCAGTCTTTGCCAATTGGAGAGCTTTCTGAAGAAGCACAGGAGTCTCTTAACAAATTTTATAAAAAATATAGATTGCAGAACACATTCAAAGCATCAAGGGTAAGGCAAAATAAGGACCTCTTCAACATGTTGGCAGCATCTTCCGATCCACTTATTTCTTCCCTGCGGCATGTGAAGTCACGAATAGAGTTACAAAATAATTATAGTTTAGAAATGGTTAGTCTTTTAGATATACCTTCTCTTACGAATTGTGATGAATATTTTACAGAAAATTGAAAAAATAAATTTAAAAAAAAAATAATTTTTTTTTTAATTTGTTGGGTAATAATTTAAAACATAAAACCCTTAAGAAAAAAAATAAAAACAATCTAAAAATGTAAAAATAATTTTTTTTAGTTACCATAAAATTGATTTTTCTACTAATTTTAACTTTGATAACCCATAAGTAGGCCCCTACAAAGCGTAGCACCCTTTCCAAACGCTCATTTCATAGGCTGAACAGTTATCTATCATATGCTGTTTAAACTGTTCAATTATCTTATTCAGTTCAAAAGATATGATTTTTGCAACGAAAAAACTAAAATGGCGCCACTGTGCGTCGCTAGTAGGGAGATCAAACGGTTATTATTCGACCGGTTATTTTAAAATGTCCATTTTTCGAATATCGAATAAACCGGTTATTTGGTATAATAAACCGGTTATTTTAATAACGTGTAATTTATATACATTTTTCTTACTCCTGTTGTAGATGTACCCGTAATTTAAGTATTTTTCTAATTCTATATTTGGCAAGCTTAAACTTTTTATGAACAATGTCAAAACAAAATGTAACTAAAGTAAAAAAAACATTCGAACACTGTAAATAAAAACCACTTATGAATGCGTGTGTTCTTGTAAAAATACTAAAAACTATTCAAAATACTATATAAAAACGTGTGCAGTTAAAAAGTAAATAGTATTTAATTTGTGCGACCGTTTTCTAAATATTAAAAATATTTTTATATAGATGTTATCTCTAGAGATATTTCAAACGGGATTAAAAAGACAAAGTTAGGCTCTTGAAGTGTTCTAAAGTGGTAAGTGGCGAAGGGTTTTCCACGTCACGATTTATTAATCACCTTTAATTAGTCCATATGGTTGACATTAATGTGCTCCAAATAAAACTTAACCCCGTTCGAAGTAGACCTAATAGAGTCGACAAATAATACTTTACTAAAATACGCTGCCAAAAATGAATCATTAAATGAAATATAAACCCGTTGTGTTGCCGAGGGCGGAATGCCCCTTAAGGTACTAAAAACTCTTAAATAGTTCCAGCATTTCTTTATGCTTAAAACTACAACATTCACTAACAAAAATCTATTTAAATATAAAATTTTTGTACATATATTATACTTGAGAGCTCTGAAAAGAGACTGTGTATCTTTGTATATATTTATAATTACTAACTATTGTTTATTATAGTTCTGTTCATGTTTTCAAAATTGCTAATTAATAAACAAAAAAAAAAAAAAAAAAAAAAAAAAAAAAAAAAAAACTACAACATTCCGGCGTAATTAATTATATGGAAATAATTCATCAGTTTTATTTATTAAAACACCAAGAACTAAAAAAAAATTGAGAAATCAAACAAAGTTATGGAAGGTTTCAAATTGTGGTCGACGAATTTACAAATATTTTATACAAAAAGCATTTTCATCTTACTTATCGTTTATATAATACTGAAACAAAATCGTTTGATATATATAATCCAGGCTAAGAGGTTTTGTTTGCAACTTTTCAAAAATATGGTTGAAGTCTACTGATTCATATAGAGATGGCTTAATCACCAACAAATTAAAGCTCATTTAAAATAAATTTAGGAGAATGTCTCAAATAATAAATTTATTAAATTCCTATAATATTTTTAGATCAAGCATCATTTAATAGTTTAAAAATTACATTATACAATTATTGTCTTACAAAAAAATATTAGTAAATAAATAGAAATTGGTAAAAAAACTTTAAAAGTTTGATCATTTTACTGGTCTCGTTTTTTTGGATTTTATCGTCAAATATTTGTTAGGGCTGACCATACCTTAAGTCATATCTATGTATTTTGTTGGTGTTTTTATGTATTCGAACTAAATCCGGTTAACCGGTTAGCTTAAAAATGTTTAACCAAAAACCGGTTTTTTTTTAAATTAGCAACTATTTTTTTGAAAAAAGTCGAATAATCGATCTCCCTAGTCGCTTGTATATTCCTGTGGTATTAGGGGATGTCGTTATGTACTAATTTGCAATCAAAATAAACCTTTAACATAAATAAATAAGAGCAAATAATTAAAAAATAAATTTAAAAGTGAAAACGTGAAAGAGCTTTACTCGGTTATACTGAATCTAATATACCCTTCACCATAATATCGAAATGCCACTTGTTGCTCAGCTCATACTGTATGGCCGCTTTCGTATCAAAATCCTTATTTTGCATATTTGTATGGGCGCTAGGTGCAATTATTAGGTATTTTCAGAAAATCATTTCTTCGTAAAGCGATTTGTAATCACTAAAAAGGTGGTCTGTCCAGAAAAACGTTTGATATTTTGTGATTTAAAACCGGTTAGATAACAGTCTGACGCTTATAAATCACTAGATGTTTTTTAAGCATTTTTACATAAAGTCTATAAAAGCAATAGAACATACAATTAAAACGAATTGCTCTTAGTTTGTTTTTGCAATCAAACTAACTAATTGTTTTACAAAGAAGGACCTTAAAACTTACAAATTTAGGAAAATACTCAGTGTTATCAACGCTGGTTGTTCTGTATGAAGCATATTGTACCAAAACCCTTAACCCTGAAATGTTACTCTACATTTTAGTACATTAAAGTTACTCTTCGTCAAATCGAAGAAATATTAAAAACAGTCTAGCGGAACGATTTTTAAAGTAAAAACTCAACAGAAATTATTTAAATTTAGCATTTTATTAAAAAATTAAATTAAATAAAGCATAAAAAATAAAACTTTTTCTTCTCTCTCAAAATTTGAAACGAACTTGAACTCTGTTTTGTGTTTTAAATTAATTATTATTTTAAAGCTTTCATCATCAGCTAACTTTGTTGATAAAGAATAACTGAGCTATGTCGACTCGACGAACAGTAACCATCCAGGGTTAATTCAAGAGGACATAGACGCCAGGTGAAAGTCGCGGATTTTCACGTAAACTGCTTTCAACCTGTTCAATGTTTTCGGGAGTCCTTGAAGATCGACTCGGCCCTGGCCGTGGGACATTTATAGCCGAAGCAATTGCGCGGAATATCTGCACCCACGAACGAATTAAATTTACAATCGATAATTCCAACGGGTTTATCAGTTTTTGAAATAATCGTATTTAAAAATATAAAATATCCACCAGACACCTTGTATAATATGGATGATATTGTGTCAAAACTATTATTTCGGAAAGAAGAGAGTAATTATTTGTCTTTAACTCAGACACTTAAGAACCGGTTTTATAAATTTTTCAACACCAATTTTCTACTATGCTGCTTCCCGTTGAAAAAAGAAAAGTAAAGTTCATAGATTATATAAAGACTTAAAAAAGTAAAGGTTTTTAGGTAAAAAGTAAAAGCAGTCGAAGTTTCTTGGCGGACTGATCTGATTAAATTTCATGCTGTTTCAAATTAACTAAACTCAAGACTCAAATACATATCAGTAAAACAAAAATATATTTCCTTACTTTTACTCTTGACTGTACATTTATCTCTTTGCTTTTATAAGTAACTTGAATTTACTATCAATATATTTTCGAGTGCTTTAACACAGACACTGACACACAGACACATACCTACAAAATCACTTGTATATGTCCCCATATACCGTTATTACCATACCAACGTTGTACAAATTAGTGTAATAAAACGTTTCATAAAACTTATGCGAAACATTTATGGTTTTTAGGTTAAAGCATTGTATCATTCATTCACTTACCCTCACTCAGCTCCACTTACAACAGACCAAGGGGTGTGGATTTTGTGAGTAGTAAATTGTATGATGATGGTAAAGTTGTAACGACTTTCAGTATTAGTTGATGGCCAGCAGCCGTATCAGTTACTAAACAGTTGCAGCCAAACCTTAGAATATAAAAAAATACAAACAGACACATAAACAAAACTTTATTTCACACATACACAAATAAAAACACTTTCGTAGAAATCTGAGGAAGAAGCAAAAAAAGTACTTACTAACTGTCGTCAATGGTGCCATAAGTTCTTAAGCTTTACTAAATTGTTTTTGTTTGTTAGCAACAAAAAAAAAAAAAATAAAAAAAACAAAGTGTAAAAAATTAGTTATTTAAGATTAATTGGTCGCATTCGTTAAGAGGTAAAAATTAAGCATAAACTATATTAAATTAACTAAAGATTATTAAAAAAAAAACCATTAAAAAAATTTTAAACAATTGCCAAAATTTCGCATTAGAAGTAAAATTTTCGTATTCTAATCCAATTGTAGCAAACACTTTATTTCATTAGAGCACTATCGTGGGCTGTAAAGATTTATTAATATTTCCCATGTTTATAGTTTTGGAAATCCAAAAGATATTCTTCAGGCACCACAACCTCAGCAATAGATTTTCATTTGGTGTGATCAGTGGGGTCTTTGGCAGGGAACTGTTTACCACAATCCCCTGCTAAAGACGCCATTATCAAGTGAAGTTAATTTGAATGGTTATGATATGGCAGCTATAGTTTTCCAGAGATCATGGGTCCAAGGTATCATTGAAAAAACTCTCAACAAAGTTTAATTTACAAAAACTAGATTTTTTATTATAAAATAAGTTCCAGATAGAGCGTATTTTTTATATTAATTTCCACTTGGTTAAAGGCCCGACATGTTTTTTTGAGTATACCCGATTTAATTTGCAATATTTTTTGGGTAAGGCCGGCCTTGGTTTAAGCCAAAAGCCTGTTATGGGAAAAAGTTTCTACAGGGCGGGCCATATGTTACTAAATATTGTAATTCTAAAAATGTTTTTTTTTTATTTTGTATATTTTTTTCTTTGTTAACTTTTCAGTATTAAAATCAAGGAGATTCAGTAGCCATGTATTCGATTAGGGAGCGAGCAAATATTGCTGACTTTTATTTTGCTAGTCAAAATTAAATGATTCAAATCTAAAGAAAATTTCAAAATTTTTTAATACAAAAAATGCACAATCACGAAATCAAGCACGCAATTTAAACGCTCTTTCTCGGTTATCGGAATCTGTTTTTGACATATCTCGCAGTGGAAGACCGCTCGAAGCACGAAGCAAAGACAATATCAAATCATCAACTGCTTTAGACATTTCCAAGGCGTTCGTTGCATTTGTTGTCAATGATAATTTCTCCTGATTTATATCCAGCTATCTCAAAGATCACACTATACGAGTTGGTATAGAGGGGGTTTCGTCAAACGAGCTCAAGATTTATTTAGGGGTGCCTCATGACTCCGCCCTTTCCCCTACCCAATTTCTTATTTTTCTAAACGACCTCTTATATCAAAATACCAACCTTATCTACTCTTTTGCAGATGACAGCAGCCTTTGCCATTCGTATTTATTTACTTAAAGACCAAGCACATCAGATGTTGGTGCCATAAGGCAAACCATGAATAACACACTAAATATACGCTTTGATAAAATCGCGGAATAGGGTGGTGTAAACAGGATAGCTTAATGACCGAAAGGCCCAGTGTTGCATGCTTACGTATAGACACGCGACGGATAAAAGTTCATCATCTCTATATATGGTTGGTAAAATTATAAAAGAATCAGAATCTCTTGATGATCTCGACATGTGATGCTCAATGGGCAATACATATATTCAAGGTGTCGAAAGAAGCATTGAAGTAAATTTATAAGACGTATAGCCAAGAATGGAAAACAATTCTCATGTGTGGGCGTGCGCTTCAAAGTCTACTTTGGAGCTACTCAATCGCGTGCAGGAGACGGCGAATGTTCCCATTGGTGACAGTAGGTTATCCAATTCTATTGACTCCCTTGAGCAACATCGCAATAAGGGTTGTTTGATTTTTTTTTTTTGTGGAAGAAATATTCTTAGTATATATATGATGATATTTATATCAAAGTATATTTAGCCACAATTATGTAGTGTGGCCAACCATTTCCCTGATTTATCGTTAAAACAATGGGATATGTTCTGATGAAATTAGTGATCTGGTTCCCGAAACTCGTGCGTTTGCTTCAAGAGCCCATACTTTTGCGGTCGATTAGCCAGGGCATTGAGCAACGTATTACTGGAAAAACTCGTCCTTTGACCGGACTGTTCGTCTGGAGAATAACTTTCCTGCGGAAGTCTTCCATCTCAATTTCAAGATGAATAAGCTCAAATCAAATGTACATCCCATAAACTAATTTACAAGTTACAACACAAGGCATTGCATATGTAGAGGTCATCCCCTGAGTGCTGCTCCTAACGAAAAAATAAATGTTCAGAGCCAAATACAAATGGTACATAAAATTTTGCCGAAAGAATATGCAACAATATAAAAAAACAAGGTTGTGTGACTTTTGGCTCACACTGTACTTTTTATAGAAAGAAATTACGACTAACATTGCATTACAGAAATCCAAAAAATGTATCCCAAGCTCATCAAAGATGAATCTACATCCAACACAATTGCATTCGGACAACCGGCTGTTTATATTCTTCTAATACAGCTTCCTACAAAGTCACCAAGCGCGCAGATATTTATTAAAGATTAACTTAATATATGACATTATGGCTTAACCTTACTATGCTCCTAACACTTAGGGGTACTAATACGTATGTATACTAGTGTGTACCAAAAAAAATATTATTTTATGCCCCACCTTTTTTGGAAAGCTTATAGTGTGAAGCATTTTTGTGATTTTTTCAAATTTTTCGGAAGAGGTTTAGAGGTTGCTAAAATCGAATTTAACCCAAAAATCGGGTTTTCTCGACTTTTTTGAATTTTGCTGATTACTCGGCCCATTAGCACGAGTTTCTTTGTTACTTAGTAAATTTTTTTAAAGAAAACTTCTCAAACTTTACTTCTCTGTGCAAATATTAAAAGTTTCGCTTATTTTTTTTGCTCATTTGGGTCCTCTTAAATACATTTTTTGTAAATTTAGCATAAATTTGAAAAATAATGCTTTGCAACTTTTAAAATTTAAATTAAAGTTAAAAAACTAATGATTCAGTTTAAAAGGTGGATAAATGGGATGGCACATTGGCATCACAGAAATGACGAATCGTAGTCGGTTTTACAAAGCATGTCACCAGTGCGATGACAAACTGTCATCAAATTGAGTCATTGAAATTGACCTTAAGTCAAATTGAGAGAATATAATTATTTACTTACCCGTTACACATGTTTGTTTCTTTTTTGTTGTATTCCGCCCTTTGTTTACAGAAGAACTCTCAATTAGACGATACCAGCAACGTGCCCGATATGGTTATCGTAATAATTCTACTGGAAAAATTGTATGCATTTAAATAAATAATTAAGAAAATAGAATATGGGAATTTTTGCTTCTAATTTTACTTTTTAAACATGAAAGTGTTAATTATATATTATGACATGATTTATAATGTAATCGCACTGATGATAGTTTGTCATCACAGTGATGACATGATATATTATGTCATCGCACTGATGACAGTTTTTTATTGGACTGATGCCAGTTTCTCATTGCACTAATGACAGTTTGTTATCACACTGATGGTATGCTATACTATGTCATTGCACTGATGGCAGTTTGTCTTCGCACTGATGTCAAAATACATCAGCATTATGACGCCTGGTCTATCAGTGTACACTAAATATGGCGTCGAATTGATATCACTGTAGTCATAGCATAGATGACGCATAAAATATGGCAAAATTTTAGGGTGACGTTCTTTAGTGGATTGATGCAGTCTTTCCCTCATTGATGCCATTGGTAGTAACATTGATGTCACAATTCTGATGTTAGAGCATCATCAATATGAAGACGCATTTTTCTATGAGGTTATGTGTTTTAATAAAACTTACAATATTATATTGTAAATTTATGTTTTAGGTGGCTAAAATGTATTTCTCAAGTTCACACTACAGCATATAAGAAGAGATTTATTGCATGTTACAAAGACAAACAAAGTAAATTAACAGTTTGTACATTGAGTAATCAACAAAATGGTATTAACTCAAAATTTAAAAAAGATCATTAGAAGCAAAACAAGTTTTAATTTAACATTAAAGGCATATGAAAAACAACTTTAAAACCAACCGTTTCATTACCAAAAAGTAGATAAAATAGCACGATATTTTTACCGCGGGTAGATATGAATTTAACGTGTCGATATTTTCGAAAAAGTGAAAAAAATAAAAATTGTTAGTTAATACCCTCTTGTTGATTTAGTTTTTGTTTTAATTTCAATCCTTAAACACGCTACGTTAAAGGACAATCATGCCATTAACTAATGTAATTATCATTTTTATTTGCAATACAAAAATCGTTATATAAATTTTAGCACAACCTCAAAGACTAACACACAACTTGTACAAACTTTTAATGACTACAAAGCCTTTTTCCGTTTTCCATTAGCACATGCATATATACACTCCGCTATATATATGTATATATAAAAGCAAAAACACATAAACTCTCACACTAGCAAAAAAAAATGGGAACCCTCTTTCTAAATGGCAACTACAATAACAAGTACACGGTTAAATGATCAAGCTAAATCAAAAACAACAAGAAAACAAAAAAAAAACCAAAACTAAAGGATAAGAATTAAACGGAAGTTTGGGCAATAGTCGTTGTAATTTATGGCACTGGACTCGGCGTCATCAAATGGCACAAATAAAAAAAAAAATTTTAAAAGGACCAAATATAAACACAAACACACACTAGTATATACAGATGTATACATGAACACAAAACAAAAACAAGGACGCTTACGGTAATCAAGTGTAGCAACATAAAATATAACAACTACAACAACAATAATAATAACTGGGGGGAAAAACTGACACTTAAATTATATTATCCTGGCTAGAAATGTCATTAGTCTTTCTCCTTTCATTTTTTTTGTTTTAATTTTTTTCAGTTCATTTTAAGCATAACACTTAGATAGTCGGACTAAGAAGAGTTAGATGTTGGACAAGATGTTCAGTCAGTGTGTTGTTATTTTTCTATTTCAATTACTGAAGCCACATTTTTATACATCATATAAACGACCAGCAATTGGCGCAGCATTAAGGTATAGAGTAGAAAAATAACTATAGGAATATAAACACTTAGCAGCGAGCAGTTTTAAAGGATTTATTTTTATGGCGAAGATTAATTAGAAAAGTTTTTGGTTGAGCGAACAATAATTTGTCCGTAAAAGATTTGTATTTCGTTATATCTTAAAGAACCACAAATTCATCAACGCAAAAAAGGTTTATATATATATACAAATGAATAATAAAGAAGCCGATTTTTCTACGCGTAGGGATTTAGATTCCTAGTACCATTTGTTTACACTAACCCACCGTAGCGTGGGAGGATATTTTAAGTTTGTCTCAAATCTTTATAAGGCAAAAACATATAAATTTACATATAACTCTTTAAGTTTACCGATTGACTTTTTGAGTAATTATCCCGAATTTTCGAATTAAGTTTGAAATGAATTTTAAAGTCCCCATCCGATTTCGTGGCGATGGTTCCACAACTAAAAACCGGTCCCATATAAGGCCAACTCCCGAATTACTCTTTGTGCCGCACGCCTACTTAAAATTTGTATATGTAATAAAAAATTGCCAAAATGTTCAAGGGTATTTAATGACATTATAACTATTTTCTATCGACTAGTGTGAATGAAGGAATTGTCATACTTTTTGACGTATTTGTGTGTAACTCTTTAAAAATAAACATATTCTCTTAGGGGGTTAACTCAAAATTTATAAATTTTCAGTAACGACAAAAAACTGTTTTCATTTTTTATGTACTCTTATATCACAAAGGGGGATACAATTGTATTTTTTTTTTTTTTTTTTGACAAAATACTAGAGAAAATGTTGTAAGATTTTCAAAGTGGCTATAAAGTGAAAAATGAAAAATGTTGAGTTGACTCTGTTTAGAGGAACCAGTGCATATATTAATTGTTCCAAACTCTCTTTCATGGAAAAAAAAATTCTATCATGGTAGCAATAATACAAGACGTATCATGGTTTTTTATGGTTTACATATTTGATGAAAAATAAAATGAAAGAGTTACTCGTATCACCATGATTCTAATTTAAAAAAATTATTAAGAATATTGATTAGTATTAGAATTGTCTAGTTACTATATCTTGAATCTCAGTATTTTATTTTCATTAAGCAAAAATCGAAGCAACTTTCGTATGCCTTAAGAATAATAATAAAACAGTAACGGCCAAATTTCCAACTTTGGAAGAAAAACGTGGTAGTCAATACCAGGGCTACCCTTAAGAATTTGGAAAAAGTCGCACAAAAAGTCGTTTTTAAAACAAAAAAGTCGTTTTTTCAAATTAAAGTCTCATACTTTTGTTTTAATATTTTTATTAAACAAAAAAACACAACTAACAAAACAAAACGGAATTAACAATTTAAACGATATAAAAAGCTAAGAAACAATTCATGAAAAATGTGTTTGAATAATCTTTTGTGTATTAATTTGACACTTGATTATTAATAATGTAATTTATATACTTTAATATATAAATTTTACGCCTTATTTTCTTTTCCTTCGTCTCTTTTTTTTATTACTTGGCATTCAACCTTTTATTTCGGTATCTAGCAAATTTCGTTTCTACTTTTAACCTGTAGGTTAATTTATTTTTCATTAATCCTAATCGTGAAAAAAATTCTGCACCCGCAAAAGGCACTTTTTTAACTTCTTAGTGTATGCCAAAAATTTACAGCATTTGTAATTTCAAAAATGTATTTGTATTATTTATCATAGAACTTTCTTTCTTACCACTTTAAATTACCGAAAGCCTCAGGGTCACTTATAATATTTTTAAATACGGTTTAATATTTCAATTGGCCTTGACACAAAATAATCACGTGATTAATCGAATAAGGCTACCATATCCCGGGGAATGTTTTAAACCAAACTGATATTTGTAAGGGAAAATTGTAATTATACAGTCTTTAAAAAAAAAAAAAAATATTTCACTTACCAAAAACGTCAGAAAAGTCGCACAAAGTTTAAATAAGTTACAAAATTAAACACGCTTAACCCTAGGATTCTCGGTAAATTTTAACAACTAAGTTCTCCTCTTGGTCTGGCCAGACCCCAATTTGTACAGCTAAAAACCCCAATTAAATAAAAAGTAAATAAATATATTTTGTATTAAACGTATGCTAATTACTTTAGATTATACAAATTTATTATATAATTTTATTATTTCATTATTTTATTCCATATGCAAGTCATCGGAAATGTAGTCTTAATTTCTCACATTGCTATTTCGCATCACCACAGCTGAAACGAGTTTTGCGTTAGGTTTTTGTAGTTAGATTGAACTAAGCGCATAATGAGCCGTAGTTTTCTGATTTGATTCAAACTTGATTCATTCGATTTAGAACTTATCATTTCTAGAATTCACGTATCTGGTTTTGTAATATTTTGTCCTATTTGAAATATCTTTCAAGGAAAAAAAAAATTGGTCTGGCTAGACCACGATGGTCATCATAGACTTTTATATAAAACAAAACACGCCAGACCAAGACAGAATCCTATATGAGATAGAGAATAGCTGTATGAGATTTACACAGCTATGATCATAGTAAGACGCAAAATAATAAAACGATTGCCCTGGCCGGGATACTGAGAATCTCCAGAAAGAAAGACATTCGAGAATCTATATGAAGGATCGCGTAAACTTGGAAGTCTTTAAAATCCCTGGTATTTCAAACTGGAGACAACGTAAAAATATCGCAACGCATAGAAGAAATTTTTTTTAGCAGGCCGAGAACAACAACAGGTGTAAGTCCAATCTCAGTAAGTAATTAAATATTAGTTCCCAAGCCCATTAATATTATGCAGCATTTTAACTTATTATTAAGTACAAAAATGCTTATTTTCTACGTTTCTTCCATACCCTTGCTGCAAAATATAAGGTGTTTTTAATATGTAACAAAATTGGATTAAAAACCACAAGAATTATTCACAGAAAAAAATTACTAGTAGTGGTTTATTAATTAAAAAAATTGTTTAAAAATTATTTCAATTAATTTAATATGATAATTCAATCCATTATTTTTTTTTTTTTTCAAAATAAAATAAAAAACAGAAGCCTTAGGGTAAGGGTAAGTACTCTGCGAAAATGCTTGTTTTCTACGTTTCTTCCATACCCGGGTACATTGCTGTAAAATATAAGGTGTTAATTCACTGGAAAAGTATAAACATACCTGTCAAGCGATAAAAGTATGCTCAGATTGGCTTTGTTATTTTTCAGCCTTTCTTCTAAATCGACAAACTGCCAATTTTAAATTACCAAGCCACGAATTTAGGTAAGAGACTTTAAAAACAAAATCCCGCAATGTCAAGTCTAAAAATTACAGGGAGTAGCCAAAACAGTTTTTCAGGAAATTCCGTACTACTTTTTTTAGGAGAGGCACCCTAGATATATGTTATCATGCTGTTGAACTTGCCCGATTGTACTTTTATACTTCTTGTATTACAAAAGTTTTAGTTTGGTACTTCTTGGTTCGAGGCATTTGTTATACCCTGCGTATGAGTATTATTTATTAATTACCTATACGCACCTACACTCGTTCCTGTTCCTAAGATTTAAGATAAATCCAATAACAACATGCCAGTGTATTTGGAAACACACAAGCAAACGTCAAACATTTTCTTCAAAACAAAAATACACGGAAAAAATAAAAAATTGTTCATAAGTACCAAATTCATAGAATCAAGCAAACAGTTTCTTGATTTTGCACCTATTATCAAAATGATGATATTGACTTTAAAAATATTACATTGTGATTTTTTTTTTCAATAAATTATATTTTTAATTTTAAACAAATAAATGATCAAAAAACTTTGCCATTTCAAACAATGTGTTAATTGATTTAATTGAATATAACTCAGGTTTTGACAATTCTCAACAACAATTCTACGAGCTTAAATTAAATTATTTTAGGCGAAAAATTCAATTAAGATTTTTTGTTATTTAATTAATATTTATTTCAAAACAACTTAAATGTTAATTAAATCAAAATTATATTTTTAATTTTTTTTTTCAACTTTAATAAAAAACTACTGAAAAATTTTCTGTGTACTTTTAAGAGTTAAAATAAAAAACAAGCACATTTAGCTTATTTTACTTAATAATGAAAATACCCATTATTTAAACTACTAACATTTTAATAAATCTTACAACAAAATGCACTTATTTATAAATACTAAATGAGAAACCTCTAGCACTTCTACTAAAAAGATAACACAGCGGAACAAAATAAAATTTTGGTTACTGAACTGTTACTATATTTGTTTATTAGTACACTTGTCATATGGGACACCTAGAATTTAATTGGCAGTTAAGGTCAGGATGTAGTGAATTTATTGCTTTGTTTATATCTTCTACCCGTACGTTTCTTTCAGGTAGCTCAATGATTGTTTTCCAGTCATGGCAAAGCAGCCGATTAGAATTGCTTGGCAGATATTGCAGACACAGGCTTGGATTATTCCATAAGTTCGCCCAACCGCTCTTATGTGCAATAAATACCTCTGCAGTACATGCAGGTAGATTGATCATTTCTTTAATGTAGAAGTGGAACAGCTTTTCGGCTTCATCATAATGTGCATAAACCCAAACTTAAGCAACATAAAACATAATTGATCTAGAAGCTGCTTGAAATATTTTTAACTTATTACTAGACCTCGGATATTGCATATCTCTTTATTTTTCTTCAGATTGGTACCAAAATACAAATATAACGAATGTAAGTGCATATTGAAAATATGCAAAATATATGCAGAAAATATGAAAAAAAAATATACCAAATATATGAAAAATATATGCAGCATATGCTAAATATATGCAAACGAATTACGCCGAAAAATAAGATGCTAAAAATAAACGAATAGAAGAAAAATCTGATAGGAAAATTGTTTGTAAAAATTAATGAAAACAATATAATTTGTACAACTGAAAAACGTAAAATTTAAATATTCAGGCTAATGCAAACCAATTTTGAAATTTTTGGCAAATTTCAACATATAACAGAACAAATTAAAAAGTGTCTAACATCACCAGATTCATAGAATCAAGCAAGTACTTACTTAGTTGACTTTGCACCTATTGCCAAAATGATATATTGATGACTAAAAATTATAAAAATTGAAAATTGTGAATTTTTTTCGCCTATAAATAATATTTTTAATTTTAATTAAAAAACTTATCAAAAAACTTTGCCATTACAAACAATGTAAAAATTGATTTAATTAAATATTGCTCAGGCTTTGACAATTCCCAACAACAATTCTGCAGGTTGAAATTATTTCATTTTAAGCGAAAAAGTCAATTTTGATATATTGTTATAACATTATTAATTTTAATTTGAAATTTATTTCAAAAGAACTGAAATTTTAATTTAATTCAAATACATAAGTTTTTTATTTTGTTTAAAAAATAATTGATTTAATTATAACATTAATTAAATTGAAATACTTTTCAAGCAATATTTTTATTTTACAGCCTGAAAATAATTTCTGTGTTGTTAATCGAAATATTTAGTTGGAATTAGCCTGAATTTTCTATTAAAAGTACGTTCTAATGTATTTAATATTTTAGATTCCATGCGAAACAAAATTCAATTGTAGAAGCATTTTGATACTTCACTTCACAGAAGGTCAAAAGCATCAATTAACAAATAATTAATTAAATTTCAATATTTATTCCACTTTCTGAATCGCTTTTACATTGTTATATGATTTGTTTAACACAGGAAATTGTTGCATATTTTGCATATATTTCTGCATACTTTGAATATTTTGGTATATATTATGCATATGCAAAAAAAAAATTTTATTTGCATATCGTTTTCGACTTTATTTTCAATGAAACGAAACTTGGTGTTATTGAAATTTATCTATCTTAATCCTTTAAAAATATGCAAATCTACGAAAGCCGAGGTCTACTTATTACCCTTAGAGATTTTTATGTGGTCATATACATTGACCAGGTTTAGTTAATGTCCAATTTGGAAGCAAATAGATTATTTGTCAAAAATTTCTTAAAGGATAAGTTATATGTGATGTCCACGCCATGATACTTACAACTGCTTACGATTTCAATACTATCATTATTAAAATTCTATTTTAAATTTGTAGAAATTCTCGCTCCTCATCGAAATACGACAATTATGGATCAGGGATGTTAAATAGGGTTTTAAATTTTGTACCAACTTCCAAAAAAATGTACTTTTTGCAACTTCACGGTACCATTTTTTTTTTAAATTTATTAAAACAACAAAAAAAAGGTCATACAAATTCAATTGTACATAATAAAAAAACTTAACATTAACATACATTATATGTATGAATAAAATAAGGTACATTAAAGTCTAATAAATATATGAGATCAAAATCAGGCACTGATTTGTTTAGTTAATAGCAGCATGAATTTGTCGATCTTTACCAATCCTTTATTGGCACGAGACTTGATAATGTTGGCACATGTAGTCTGTTTCTTTGCCTAGTTTTTATCATATTTTGAAAAGATAAAACTCTTTCAACATTTGCAGACGAATATGGAATGGATAAAATTCCAGCAACGACTCTAGAAATGTCAGGAAACAAATGGACATTCAGCTCTTTTTGTGAATTAGCTACTACCCACCAAAAACTACAAATGTTTTCCATTTTTAGCGAATGCAGTTGCTCGACATCAGCTAAATTGATTATTGATTGAATCAAAATTTACAATACAACTTGTTTTACCTGAAATAACATTTTCAGGAGTAAATTTATGGAATCACATTAAAACTTCATTATTAAAGTCGACTTTGATTTTCAAAACTTCGCAAAATGTTATATAAAATTGTTTTGCATTTTCTTTAATTTCTTTAATAATATCAATATTGATATTATTTGTAGAAATATACAAAGCCACTTCCGTTCCGCAATAAATTTCAGGTTGTTACTAATGTTGCCTCGTCTGTGGGCACCATAGGTCCCCTTTTACAATGTGGCAATTTAAAGGCAGACAGCCGAAGTTTGTACGCGAGAGAGGAAAAAAGTAAAGTGTGTCACACATACAGCGTCGCCTCCTTACCAACAAACTTCGTCTCTCTGTATTTCACTTGTCACATTGTAAGAGGGTACTAGGCGCTCTATACACTACAATACTAGTCGCATATTTGAGCGCCCATTACATTACCGATTTGATGTAAAGGGTGGCTAAATTTTAAGGGCCGATGTTAAATGTGAACCACACCTAACGTCAAGCTTTTTTCTGCATTTCATTTGACATTTCTCAATTTCAGACTAACTCAATTTGAACCATGGAAAGATACACAATCGAGCAACACGTTAAAGTTATTCAGGCTTATAATGAGAATGGGCGTTCAAATCAAAATGCATATCGTGCACTTCGTGATTTTTCGGTCAATTTAATCGTCCAAATGTGCGTACAATCGGAAAAATCGTGCAAAAATTTAAGAAAACCGGGTATGTAGGAGATGCGAAAATATTAGTGCATGCTCGTACAGCAGAAAATATTGCTGCTATTCGCGATAGCGAGGCTGCAACGCCGTCCACCTCAACTCGTGTTCTTGCCCAACAATTACACCTTTCACGCTCGTCGTTGGTGAACATTATGCATAAAGACTTGCATTTGCACGCTTACAAGGTGCAATTGACTCAAGAACTAAAGCCTCTTGACGATTCCAAACGCCGTCAATGGTCAGAATGGTGGCAAGAAATGGCAACAGGGGATGATGAATTTTCGAAGAAAATCATCTTTAGTGATGAGGCACATTTTCACTTCAGTGGATTCGTCAATAAGCAGAATTGCCGCATTTGGGCGAATGATAATCCAAGAGTGATTGTCGAAAAATAAAGGCACCCACAAAGAGTGACTGATTGGTGCGGTTTATGGGCTGGCGTCATCATCGGGCCATATTTTTTCAAAATGAGGCCGGTCAGGCAGTTACTGTGAATGGTGTTCGCTATCGGAAGATATGGATGTGGACGATATGTGGTTTCAACAGGACGGTGCCACTTGCCACACAGCTAACGAAACAATGGCTCTTTTGCGCGATAAATTCAATGGCCGTGTTGTCTCACGTCGTGGCGATGTTAATTTGCCGCCAAGATCATGAGATTTGACATTGATGGACTTCTTTCTTTGGGGTTATTTGAAAGAAAAGGTGTACGTCGATAAGCCAGCAACAATTCAAGAGTTAACGGATGAGATAATTCGGCATAGAACCTCAATTATGCATCAGCGTCATCGAAAATGTGGTGGTGTGCCGCCGAGATCGCGTCGGCCATTTGGCCGATATTTTGTTGCATACATAATTGAACCATACCAATATTATCATAATAAAAAGAAATTACAATAATTTCTGTTTTATTCAAAATCAACATCGGCCCTTAAAATTTAACCACCCTTTACAACAAAAATGCAATGTAAAGGACTAATAATTTGCTCCCTATACTAATAATTCAAAAAGGGGGAACTATGAAAAATTTTCAAATTGTACCCAATGAGTCCCGGAAATACCAAGGTACTTCAGAAGGTCAAAATTTAACGGAAAAAAGTACAATTGTACCAACTTTAACATCCCTGTTTTGGATTTATTCAGTTTAACTGTCAAGCTCTGCTTCTCACAGTATTTATATAATGCATCTTTCATGCTTTGTAAAACAGAAGCCGTATTTGAAAGATTCGTCAGCATAAAGCAGGATCTTTACAACTGTGCCAGCAACATCAAACCCTCCAGAGAGCACATCAAGAAGATCATGAATTTATAAGAAGAATAAAACTGGACTTAAGACATAAAATAAATTATTTCTTGGAATGTTATGCTAATATATGCCGTGCAAGTTGCTTCATATTTAACTTTACGGTATAACTCGCAAACCAGAGCTGATTTGGACAAATGGAGTCCTTATTCGAGTGCAGCATCTTAAATAACCTAGAAACAATTTTTAGTTCATGGGCAATAAAAAGTAAGTTCCCTTGTGTAATTAATCCATAATGGAAATTCTACTCCATAAACCATTAGCAAAAGTTTTATCTTAATTAAATATGACTTAACAACTTTATTTTAACATGTTTAACTCCTTAATAAATAAAAAAAATATTTTCACTACTTTTGCTTATTTCACTACCACATGTAACCATTTAAAAGCTGTGAAATTCTTATAAAACCATTGTCCTTTTAGCCGTCAGTGGTAATGTGAGAATATTTTTACCTTAACTTTCATGACCAGCATTCTTATTGTTTTGTTCAGTTTTTTCTTTTTTATTTTTGCTATTGTCATTTTGCAAAATAATAAAAAGTACAATAATATAAATAAATAAATGAAAGAAAATAAAAAAAAATGTTAATTCAAATTATAAAACCATCCTGTCGTCTGGGGATTTTATACTACCAACTACTTAACAACTCAAACTGATTTCACAAATATGCCAACTGCCTTTTTATGTCAACTCAAGCTTTAGACTTAAAGTTTTGGAAAACACAATTTTTGCATTGCAGCAGTCTTCGTTTTCCGGATTCAAATAGTCAGCCAAACTAACTGTCGCTGTTAATAGGAGTGAGAGTTTGAAGTTGCATGAGAAGGGGTGTGAAAGGGTCTGCCAACAGAGAAAAAAAAGAAAAACCAGTGAACAGTGAAATTTACTAACTTTTATTATAAACATTTGTTGAACGGACTGGCTCGATAATACTCCATTTTCAAATGGTTGGTAATATTTTTGTCTTCTTATTATTTTTTATGCCAATGAACAAACAGACATCCAAACAAACAAAGAAACAAACAAAATGGAAAAAACCAGGGAATCATACATTTATAACTTGACTTTTTATGCTGTTGTGTCAGCTCAAGTGAAACGACTACAGCAAATCATTCAATTGTTAAGGAGTATGGCATTTTTGCATTTAGACAAATTAAAAAAAAAGGTAAAAACTTTTAAAGTTAAGCAACTTAGAAATGAAATATGTTGGCTAAAATAGTAAATATCTAAAGCTATGCTTTTTTTTTTTTTTTTTTGTTTTTTGCAAAAATTCATGTTATTTGAGCAAGAGGTTCTGCATTTTATAAAAACAATCTCGAGACACAATTTATTGAGAACATTTTGTGTAGATTTTTGTTAAGTTTAATTGAAATTTTTAGTCAAATAATAGCAACAGCAGCTCTAATCTGGCAAGAAAACGTAGTTTTTTTTAGGTCGTTTTTTTGCGTTTGCTTTGCCTTTCGTAATTTCAATGAAAAATTAAAAAAATTTAGAGATACACCCAATAAAAAATGGAGCTTCCAACGAAGAGAAACGTTAAAGTTGCGCTTACCATACCGCTTACGGAAGACATGAATTTTATATGGCAAGTTCCCACTTTTTGACATAGAAAGCGCTTTATTTAGCGCATATAAAAATTGGTGAATGTAACGGTCAGCTTTGCACACTGAATTTTTTATTACCGTTATTCTTTAATATACTCCCTCACAAATCTGCTTCGTAGTAAGGACATGTCGTGGCTCTTCAAATTATATATAATTTTTTTTAATTTTTTAAGAATTCGTTCACTTACCTTCTGCATCTCTGTATGCATTATTGTTTAGCGCATTAACCCATTAACGCCTGACCGACGAATTCGTTGTCCGATTTTGATGAAAATGTAGACAGACGGTATATAGTAGGGTATTCATTTAATCGGGCTTTTGCTTTAATCGGTTAATCGCTCGATTAATTAACCGAGGTTTTGGCTTAATCGGTTAATTTTGTAGTTGATCGGTTAACCGAATAATAAAGTTTTTTTTAAAAATTAAGTAATTTCAATACATAAAAAATCATACACTATTTATTAGTTGGAAAAATTATTGTTTAAAAAAAAAGCAATAACATCACAAACATAACATTTCTTGAAGTAACACGAGCAAAAAAAAAATAATTCATAAATATGTAATACATATTTTTAATTAATACATAAATATTATGTAGTAATTAAAAAATAAACTGTTTGATAATTTTATTAGTTATTTCAATAGTTTAAGGAGACCTTAAAAATAATCTTTTAGAAAAATGTTTAGGATTTAAGCGATTCTTTTTTTTAGCTTTGCTAAATCTTGACTTGAAAAAAATTCTTTTACTTATCTTTGATGTTGGAGAAATCGAACGCAATACCTAATACAGAATATCTAAATTCTAAGTCCTTTTCCTGGATTTCTCAAAACGTATTAAATCTGCCATTATGTCATTAGAGTCCTGTTTTTAATTTTTTTAAATTTTCAACTCTTCTAATTTTTTCGGGTTGTTCTGTTAAAAGATTGATATGAAAAGATATGAGAAGAAACCAATAACTAAACACATACATACATATGGGAAGTTCCAGCGAAAAGTCTCCTTTTTGTAACGTAACGCCAGAAGTAATTTAAATCGTTTATCAAAAATTGCATATGTAAAATTAACTTTTTTATATGTTGTGTAAAGCGCAATGTAGAGCTACATTAAGTTACAAAAGGGATAACTTTTGAACAACATGGTCCTAAAATATTATTATATTATTTGCTTTTTGGCGTTGCATTGCAAAAAGTAGACTTTTCGCTGGAAATGTCCATATGTACCTAAAACGAGCAAATATTTATAAATTTGATAGCTTGGGAAATAACTCGTTATAAGTCCAAAGTTTATTAAAAACGGTTTTATACAAAGGGTCTTGCTCAATTCGCAGACTTCTGCAGTTTTGTAATGCAAGTCAAAATCCACTTCTGGTTTTGTAACGTCACGCCTGCTCATATTTTTGCTTATATCTTCAAATCCTTAGAGTTGATTGTTGTAAATCTTTTACAGTGCTGCTTTATTACTTTTTGTAATATAAAACAACTTTTTACAAATTAGTCTTCTTCATTTAATTTTTTTACATTTTGTCGCACAAATATCACGTCGCGTCACAATGGAAATGCCCATAAACGCCTACGTTTTGCTTATAAGACGAAACAAATAATTAAAAATACAAAAAAATGTTATAATACTAAAAAAAATTAAAAATTTTGTTACGTTGGTTAATCGGTTAATCGACTGAAATTAACCGGTTTACTCGTTAATCGAAAATAGCCAATTTTAAATTAACCGATCAGTTAATCGGGTAGTAATTAATCGGTTAACCGATTTACGGTTAACCGAATGAATACCCTAGTATATAGGCTTTTTGTATTGACATAGACTTATAATTATTTATTTTAATTGTGTTAAAGGCACCTTGGGGTATCTGGGTATTTTTCTACCCACTTCGGCGTTAATGAGTTTAAAACATACTTTTATTTTTCAGTAACACAACCTCGAAAAATTATCAGTAAATGCATTTTTAATTGAATACTATTCGCGTGGAAACTGTCCCGATGCCAGTGATAAGTTTGCACAAGTCGAAAATTTTGATCATTTCAATAATGTTTTGAACAAAAGATGTATGCAATTTGGAGTATTTGATCACAATATTTTGATAGATGAACAGATGTCTAAAAATTCTGTTAAAGGCAAACCGTTACGATTTTGCTACAAATATTGGCTTTTAGCTTCATCGACAGGATAGTGTTCATTTTTAATTCCATATGCTGGTGCTTCTGCTAACAATAATGGTTATTATGCTATTGCCGAAAACGTTGTTCTACGATTATTGGAAAATACATCGGATCCAACCCAACATAATGTTGTATTTAATAACTTTTTACTAGCCATAAGCTGCTGTGCATGCACATTATCTCAAAAAAGTAACTTAGCGACATCTGCTGTTTGTCTGACATTTGTTTCGATAACAGCAATAATATTTAAATAATCATATAAATACTATGTAGATTACATACTTCAATATTAATTGCTATTGTTATAGGTGACAATGTAATGCCCAATTTTTGGGGCTTGAAGCCAATGCAAAGAGATTTAACCGTAATACCCCAAAACATGGCCAATATTGACCAATCATATATTGTACACGTATACAATCAGTGAATGGCTGGGTTGAATTGTTTGACAATACATCCGAGTTCGAGGAAAACATGGTATTGGCCGCTGCTCCCAAATGCCATGGTAAATGCCTGAACGATGCACTGCATATGTATAAGATGTGAAGGTGCGACAATCATGAGCCAGTTAGACTAGCGCGTGAATGTTGTGGAGTCATTTTTAACAATTCCAGAAAACTGAAGTGGTGTTTCTAGTAAAGTTGTCGCAAATGCACAACAAATTGCAAAGCGCACAGATAAATTTAAGACCACAATGAATAACATTAACTCTACACTTCATATTGTATCACTGGTGATACACAATTTTATTATTGGAATAACAGCTTTCTCGCCCTTGCTCTCGAAACATATTAACTCATATAACATTATATTGCACATATTTGCACAAAAAAAGAACCGTTAGGTGATTCTCAGTATTTTTGTATTGCCAACTCAGTTTTTAAATCGTCTATCAGTTTAAGTAAAAGTGTACGGAGTGCTTAGACAACAATCAGCTGCAAGCTGTGATTTTTTTACGTAAAAAGCGTAAGTTGAATTAAATTTGCATAATAAAATACTATTTTTATTATTAAACAACATTTTATTATATAACTTAATCTTATTTCCTTTATAAATCAATATTAACTTCATGTATCACTCTTGATACACCATGCAGTGGTAAAAAATTTTGTACAATAAGTTCATAATAGTATATATAAAAATTATAACAAAAATATACGGGACTATTATAATGTTTTAGATTTACTACTATATAAAATTATAAAATAATGTTACTAATATAATGTAAAATAATTTCAATAAAGGGTACGTTCGTAAATGCATAAAAACTGTGCATCACTGCTGCAGTGATGCAAAATTTTGTTGCTGATGCGTGATCACCATTTGCAGTTGTGATGCTGATGCTTTTTTACTGCACAACAGCTGTAAAATGTTTGAATTTTTGAGCACGAGCTAAATTTCAAAAATTTCATAAACGAACATAAAATAATAATACAAATGTTATCAACAACAGTAATGGCAAATTGAATTGAATATATTGAAACAAAATGGGACAGTTTTCTTATAAATAACAGGAAAAAGCATCAAAAAAGAAAAATAAAACAATTTCTTTTATATCAAAAGTTATTGCATCAGAAAATTAACTGATGCAATAATTGCAAAAATTTGCTGCAGAGCTGCGGCATCACTGCATAAAAAAACTTTTGACCTATGAGAGTGATGCCAAGTTTCTTACAAGTGATGCTTTTATGAACATTCAACTTTGCTGATGCGCAAGTGATGCGCAACAACTGCATTTACGAACGTACCCAAAGTTTTACAGTAAAAATGAATAAAGGCTCACTAAATGAAAATGAAATTCAGGCCATTATGGAAGCATGGGATGACAGCGAAGATGCATTTGATGACTTGGAATCTGAATGTGGATTTGTTATCAATCCCAAAATTTTGCCACCTATTGAATATGATAACGATTTATATGACATTGAAAATTTACCTGTAATAATAAGTGATGAAACCGAACAAATTTGTGAAGATATGTCAAATATACCTAGTACAAAAATAGCGGCGAAAGATTTAAAGAATAAGTATTCAAAAATTTTATGGAAACGAAAAGATTTTGCAAATAAATCCGATCAACACGCCTTCAAATGAAATTCAACTCTGCCAACAAGTATCTTAAATCTAGAAACCCCGTATGAATTTTTTAAATATCTTTGGAGTGATGAACTATTGGAAAGTATTGTTGAAAAAACTATATTATATTCATCACAAATAGGACCTGCATATCCATTTAAGAAAAATAAAACGGAAATCAGTCAGTGCATTGGAATTTGTGTTTTGACTTCTGTTGTTCATATCTCTAATACAAGAAAATATTGGTCACCAGTCATAGGAAATAATTTAATTCAAGAGACAATGCCTGTAAATAAACTCGAAAAAATTAGAAAATTTATTTATTTCAATGACAACACTAAAATGCTTGCTAGGGGTCATGCAGAACACGATCGTTTATTTAAAATTCGACCCTTTATAACATCTCTTCTAGAAAAATTTCAATGCGTGCCATATGAACCGTGTTTGTCACTTGACGAACAGTTATGGTCGAGCAAAGCTAGGAGTTACCTGAAACAATATTTGCCAGACAAACCTCACAAATGGAGCTACAAACTTTTTGTTCTAAGCGGAATTTCCGGATTTACGTATAATTTTGAAATTTATACCGGGCAGGAAAATGATCCTACAAAACGGCTATCCAATGAACCAGATATGGGCTGTTCAGCTAACATTGTGATCAGATTATTACGCAGTGTTCCAAAATATTAAAACATCGTGTATATTTCGATAACTATTATACCACGTTACCATTAGTTGTAGAATTAGCAAAACACCAAATATATACCATTGGAACAGTTCGCCGATATCGCATCCCAAATTGCAAGCTACCTGCAGAAATCGAGTTGAAAAAGGAAAACGTGGCACTATTGTAGAATATGTTGGATGTATTGACGAAATTGAAATTGCAGCTGTAGTTTGGAAAGATAATAAGCTTGTAAATTTTATTTCAACGTTCACAGGAAAGAAGCCAATACAAACAGCGGAACGTTTTGACAAAAATCGAAAGGAAATGATTACTTTAGAATGCCCAAATATAATCAAAGAATATAATTGGTCAATTCACAAGGTATCCTAACATGTCATATTGTCAAAATGTCCTAATATTTCACAATGGTTTAAAAATATTGTTGTACGGCTCAGCCGCTCAGCGCTGGACTTTTCTGATTAATTACGACAGCACAATAAACACAGCAAGCAACGTTCTATTTATTTAAGACACTTTTTGTTAACAAACCAACAACAATATTTTTAAGCCATTGTGAAATATTAGGACATTTTGACAATATGACATGTTAGGATACCTTGTGAATTGACTAAATATGTTTATGGGTGGAGTTGATAAAACTGATAGCCTTATTGGTAGCTATAAGATTAGAATAAGATCCAAAAAATGTTGCATAAGAATTTTTTATCACTTGATAGATATAACTTTAGTAAATTCGTGGTTATTATACAAACGCGCTTTTGCAGAGAGAAACAAGGAGACTTTGTCGTTATTGGATTTTCGACTTGAAGTAGCTGAGAGTTTATGTAAAACGAATACGTCTACAGCACGAAAAGGTAGACCATCTAACACAAAAATAGAAACTCAAATTGAAGCGAAAATATAGAAAACGTCTGCAACTCATTACACAACAGCAGACGTGCGATTGGACAATTTTGCATATTGGCCAATATGGACTGATGAGAGGCAACGATGTAAAAATCCCAAATGCGACTTTTTATCTTCTGTGATATGTGAAAAATGCAAATTGCATTTGTGCCTTTTAAAAAATATGAATTGTTTTACCAATTTCAATTTGAACAAATAAATCATTATTATGAATTAATTTATATTTTTTTTTTATAATTTTAAGTATTTTTTAATATTTTTTTTTTAATTTATAATGCATTATTTTGAATTATAATAAACTGCCAAATAAGTTATCTTATATTGTATTTTTCACTTTGTTATGTTATACATTTCCCTACTGCATAATGTATCACTGGTGATACATATGAAAATTCCACAATATCTACTAAATACGTGTTTTAAATCTTTTTTGAATATGTTTCCTGAACTCAGAGCGTAATTTCCCTTTCGAAAATATTTTTTTCGATCAAATATAAAAAGTCATGCAGTGTAGGGTAAAAAAACGTTGCCGATTTGGACAATGCAAGACAGAATTTGTCACCATAAAATGTCATGTAAATTTGCATCAAAAGAACTGTTTTGATTATAAGCATAAACTTGCAGAAATTTAAAATAAAGCGGTATTGGATAGAAAAAAAAAATTTTTTTTTTCTTGAAAAGTATTATTTGTGAACCATCTAGTGTCGAAGTGGGTATTTTAATACCCATGCCGTTATTTTTTTAATATATTCCTAATAAGTGGAGCAATTGAAGTAAATATTTTTTTATAACAGAGCTGAGATCTTTATTGCTTATGGAATTTTCCTTTCCCCCCTTTACAGAGCCGTTCCTATTGAAAAATTTTGGTATTCCAAATATTTTTGACCCATTAATTTTCCCCATAAATTAAAACGCTAAAAATCCCATTAAATGGTTTTGCATAGTTTAATTGCTTGTCAATGCGTCGGTAAAAGCAGATTTTCGATATGTCTCATCTACTTTTATCTAAAATTTTTCTAAAAATACTTTTTTTTTTTTGGGTATTTTTTTCTACCCATCCGGCTTTAATGGCTTAATGTGTGCTTACTTTTTAAAATGTGCCATTAGTACTTTGCAAAATAAGGAAATTTTTTTTGGCAGTGACTATATTCAATAAAATACATGTATAATCATATACTATCAAAACACGAATGAGAGCAACAACGGTCTAACTTACAAAAAATAAAACAAATTTTGTTTTAAAATATTGTAAACTGGTATGAGTAATGGTCATAGATTACATAGATATGAAACTCAGTTGGCAAAAATCAAAGTTATAGTACGATCAGGATGTACACCTAGATGTGAACCTTTTAATAATGTTATAATCCTTAAAAAGTGAATACTGATTTTTTCAGTAATCAGTAAAAATTTACTGAATTCTGCAAATTTTAAGGTTTTCGGTAACCAGTAAAATTTTTCTGGTTATTTAGTCAATTCGCCTTGGCTTAGTTTATTGTTTTTTCTTATGTTTCTGATTTTAAATTCGAATATGTTTTAATGTATTTTTTTGTCTCTTTTAATTCATTTATTTTATAAAAATATAATAACAAAACTTTATACATATCATTATAAAGAAATATCCTTTTTGTTCAAACAGTAAAAATAAAATTATTAAAAAAACACACGGTTTTAGGCCCCAAAATGAAACTTTGTACGTATCTCATATTTTGGTTTACGCGATATATAAAATATCAACTTCAGCAGGCGAATGATTCCGTCAAAAGTGGAGCGCCGCACAATGGTCAATTTTGGGCCTTTTCGCATCAACAATATGTAACATTTTGGTTTGATGATATAGAATTCTGAAATTTGGAATGAATCATCTTAAATATATTTGACAGTAATTGTACAAATAATAAAGCGTTAAGTGAAAGAATTATGTAAATATATATAATTAATTATCAAAGTTGTTTTTGGGAATACTATTGTTTATTGAAAGATTTTGCTTGTTGTGCTTAATTCCCTGTTTTAATAATTGATAAAAAATACTGAAATTTATTGTTGGAGGATAAGCTGTTCCTATGCGGATTTCACTGGTTGCCTAGGCCAGATCATCAGGAAACGTTCTCCTAAATAATTTTAGAAAAGCCAAAGCTATCAGCAAACAAGACTACAGAGGGAATGAGAATGGCCTACAAACACTCAAAAAAAAAAGTCTTTTTTGCAACGATATCAAAGCTTAAAAAAAATACCAAACAATAAATCAGTGATGAGTTTATCTTTTCTTACCTTTCCCGCTACAATTATTTGGAGTTCTACCAACATTAATTGTAGTTGTAATTGGATAAAGAAAAAACATATTAAAAACAAAGTGCTTTTGTTGTTTTTGCAAGAAATCAAAATAAAAACAATTTGCCAGTTCAGTTTTTTATGCACGTGCACCTTCAAAAATTTATTATCAAAGTTACAATTAATGTTAGGAGAATTCCAAATAATTTTAGCGGGAAATGTAAGAAAAGTTAAACTCATCACTAATTTATTGTTTGGTATTTTTTTAAGCTTTGATATCGTTGCAAAAAAGACTTTTTTTTGAGTGTTTGTAGGCCATCCTCATTCCCTCTGTAGTCTTGTTTGCTGATAGCTTTGGCTTTTCTAAAATTATTTAGGAGAACGTTTCCTGATGATCTGGCCTAAGCAACAATAAATTTCAGTATTTTTTATCAATTATTAAAAAAGGGAATAAAGCACAATAAACAAAATCTTTTAATATATATAATTAGACTTGAGCTTAATTTCCAAAAATTAGCAACAGAATAGGAATCTGCATAAAATTTAATTTTCAAAAAGGTATAACAATTCTGTATTATATAGTAAAACATATTAAACATATTCCTTTGAGTATGATGTATCTTCATTGCCATAAGTCATTGTAGTGAACAGAAGTGAATTCGATCGTAATATTCGATTATTTCTATTAACAACATATCAAAAAAATAGTTTCAAATTTTAAAATAATACAAGTTTTTTTTTTTGCCGAAACTCAAACATTTGTAAAAACTAATTATGAGGCGGTCTTACACTACGATAGACCATAATGCGCCGTTGCCTGTTTGCTCAAGCTATAGATTTCAGCTGGTGTCATAAAAAATAAAGCACGCTTTTATTGATATTCTGTTGGACGACTTTGTGCCTGACTTTTACAGAAGCAATGTTATAAAGTTAAATCACGACATGTTTAATTTTGCAGTGGGAAATTTGACAAGTCAGATGTAAAAAATATGTCTTCTTGGGGTATTTAATCATTAGCAATTTGTTAACACATTTTTTATTTAGCAAGGTTTCCTTCAGGTATTAAAAAATTTTATGTTAACATGATAATATAGAATTTTTCTAAACTCATAAATAATTACATATACTATGCTTATATGCAAATCTTTAATACGATAAAAAAAATTCAATTCCATGAATGATAAGAAGTTTTCGATATTTAATTTTATTAATGAATATTTTGTTGTTATAATAAATTTTTTTCTACAAAGAAAATGGTCTCGTTTTAATTGTTTAAAGTTAATTTTCCAGTGTTTTGATTAATATTGATGAGCTTAAGCCATGTGTTTGCACAGAATGATAAATTCTAACAAAATATGATATGAAAATACATGTATATTTTCGTATTAGAGAGCTGGCCACCTGAATAGTGCAGTCCAATAATAAATGTCAAACACAAAAACATAAATAAAAATTATTTGTTATATTTATTTTTGCGTCACTTTCAAAGTTTATAATTTTAACAACTTGAAATCATTAATTATTTATTTCCATAAACTTGTTTAAGACCAAACCTGTTAGAACCAATTACCCTACAAAAAATAGTAAACAACTAAGTTTATTTTCAATTTGCACAATAAATGTCATACAAATACAATAAATAATAAAGTTTTTTTTAATTCAAATTATAGGCTTATGACAATTTAATTAATATTTTTTTATAAAATGTTAAATATTAAAAGCAAAACATGGCCCAGCAATACAATGTACAAAGTACAATATAAATAAATTAATTACAAGCTGAAAAAATAAAATAAAAATATTAATTACAATTTTGTAAACATTTCGAAATAATTCAATAAGAGATTATAGATAAAAATCATGAACAAATGCATAAAAAATTAAATTGCATTTTATTTAAAAAAAAAACATTTAAATGCTGCAAGTAAAATTCTCATAAAAAGGTGTTTCCAAAGAGACACCAATAAAATTGTTTTATTTAACATTATAAAAATTTAGTCAAACATTTTTAATTTTTTAACTTTAATAATATTTAAAACAAGTTTCCAAAATGTTTTTTTTTTTTTGCTACTAAATAAAAAAAGAGGATAAAATAAACAACCGGACAGACAACAAAAAAAAAAAACGTAACTGCCACCACCAATAAAAAATTTGCATTTATAAATTTATCGTTTTGCATATCTTATGAACAGAACAACAAAGTTTGTCATACAAAAACAAAAATTTAACAATAACAAAGCGAGAAAAAACAAAAAAAAAATCAACAAACACATACAGGAACAAAAACATTTTTAATGTTTTAAATAAAAACATTGAAAAGCGGCAAACTTTTTAGAACAGTCGAAAGAAATGTGAAATTATTTGATTAAAAAGTAAGACAAAGTGAATATCTTTACCTCTTAAAACAAATAAATGACTAAGGACATAAATCTAGTGTCAGCTACCCAGTTTGTTTCATTTTTCGCAATTTTGGCGAATATTGTGGCTTAAAAATTTGAAAAATTGCTACAAGTATGCAGAAAAGTGCAAACCGTATAATAGTTTTATAAAATTTTAAATGGCGAAAAACTTTCTACTTAAGTCCTCGTTTGTATATGAAACATTTGCTGCAAAAAATTCCTTCAATTTCCTTTTGAAACTGCATTCGTATCCATACAATGAAACTTTTGTTTTGCAACATTTATGTATTTTGTATGCCTTTTCTCTTCCTTTCAATAACAAACTCACAAAAGGTGCTTGTATACGTAACAAAGTACACTTTTCTATTCCTCTTTTCTTTGTCACTAACAAACCCAAATGTTTCACAGAATGAAAATGTTTCGTAATATGGACCTGGACTTAGAAAATATTTCTACATCATATTGCGTTTTGCTCCTTTTTCTTGGACCGCTTTCTAGCAAAAACCCTTATAGCAGGATACTAGTACACAAGCTTGCTCAAGTAAGTTGAGCTAGCCAAGGATAATGGATCCTCAGCTATCAAATTCATTGCTTTCAATTCTTTAAAAGAATGAATTGAAAAATCAAGGAGCTATTACGACAAAAGAAGCTTGAGTAGTAATAACCAACGCCCGGTTTTTATGCAGTTAAAATCGCATTTTATGCGCATAAAGCTGCACTAAAAATATAAAAATGTGCGCTTAAAATTGGAAAAATATGTACTGGAATTTTTTTTAGCACATTTATTAATGATAAAAATAACATAAAAACGAAAAAATTCAGTCGCATAAACGAAAATAAGGTACAATAAACATAAAAGTAGAAGTAAAAATAAAGTGAAGCACAAAAATATAAAGAAACCTCAAAAGCAAAATAATCATGTTTATTAAGTCCCTTGTAATATAGATATTTGAACATACATGTTAAATTAGTTAGATTAGGTTAGGTTCCATGGGCAGCCATCGAGAGACAGCTCACTTCGGTCCTTCAGCGGTCCCTTTGTGATACCCAGCGCCAATGCCCATCCCAAGGAGCAGTTACTCAGATGGCGTCACTGCAAAGTTGAGCCAATTCGTCTTCCTAATGAAGAAAAGAAGCAATCTTAGTTCTATTTTAGATAGATCCTCCAAACAGGAAAACACCTGTTCTCCAAGGTATTTTTCCCTTATACCCCGTAGCCCAGGGCTTTGACAGAGAAGGTGAAGCACAGTCTCCTCTTCCTCCTCATCATGACAACTTCTACAGTAGTCATTGAATTCCAGCCCCATTCTTCTATCATGAGTCCCAACAGGCCAGTGTCCAGTCATGACCGACACCACAGTCCTTATTTGGTCCCTTTTGAACCTAAGTAGAGATTTGGTTCTCCGTTCATCATAGCCAGGCCAAAGTTTCCTGGATATGGAGCAGGTGGGCTCACAGGTCCATCCCTCTTGCGCAATTCTATAATTCCCGCGCAGAATTAGTGACTTACAGTGAGCCATTGGAAGGCCAATGAATTGATCAATGAAATTTTCATCCATACGACCACCTTCCTTGGCAAGCTAATCTGCTATCTGGTTTTCCGGGCAGTCTGAGTGCCCTGGTATCCATATGAGCGTTAACTCTGAATGTTCAGCAATCTCATTCAAAGACATCCGGCATTCCACAGTAAACCTAGATGTCGTGTAGACACCCGCAAGAGAAGCAATGGCAGCCTTGCTATCAGTAAATATACGTATATCTTTCGATACGCGATAATACTTTAGCCAGTTGGCTGCCCGCTTTATAGCCGAGATTTCCGCCTGCAGGACACTACATCCATCCGGCAGGCGAAAGAAGACTTTTACGCCCAGTTCCTCTATGTGCCAACTTTTTCCCCCTTCCTTGAACCATCAGTGTATACCCGCAGAGCTGGTCCATGGAAGGCATCCATAACCGATAGCGCACTTTGTTTTGCTGTATGTGTCGCGTACCCCGCACCAAAGAAAGGTTCCGGGGTACAGTAGTCCACTCCCACAGGGACAATCGAGCATTCAATTATCTTGGAGTGGCCATTCATTACCTTGGAGTTTAGTTAAGAACAATATGAAAAATTTTTGTTTATTTATGTATATTTTTAAATGTAAAGTTAAGGCAGCTTGGCCTCAAAAGGCTTTTTAACATGAAAAATGATCGTTCAACGCGACGGAAGGGATCGGTACGTGATTTTCGTAAGAATTTAATTTAAATTACCTGCAGTTTAATTGTTCTGATTCCTTCATTTTTCTAAAAACTTTATCAAGCTTGAATGAATTTGTTTACTAAAGTTACCCGCTACTACATACATTTTATTTATGGCATTATCAATTAATTTTATTTGCTTTCTCAATGGATTAGATTTCTCTAATTTCAAAACGGTCTCACAGATAAATCCATAATTTGAAGACACAAACATTATCTCAGCTTTTATATTTGATAAATTTGCTTTTCTTAATGAAACTGCAACACCATGTTGAATCCTTCCCCCACATCCTTGAATTGATTAAAATGCTCAGCGTAATACATAACTGCTTTCAACCACATTCAAAACCTGGTTGTTATCAGCTGTGGAGGAATAAATAACTCGGTATACTTTTATTAATGCGGCATAGAAGGTGCTTTACTTTATATTGTTTACCATAACACAGAAAAAACTGTTTTATCAATTAAAAAAACAGTTTTGAAAAGTATTTAAATTTAATTAATGTGATAATTGAATAAATTATTTTTTTTGTTGAAAGAAAATTAAAAATTTAATTTTGATTTAATTAACATTTTAGTTGTTTTAAAATAAATTTTCAATTCAAATCTTAATTAAATAACAAAAAATCTTAATTAACTTTTTTCGTTTAAAATAAAATAATTTAAACATGTAGAATTGTTGTTGGGAGTTGTCAATATTTATTTAAATAAATTAACACATTGTTTGAAATGCCAAAGTTTTTTGATCACTTTTTTAATTAAAATTAATAACATCATTTATTGAAAATATTTTTTCAAAATTTTAAAATTTTTAGTAATCAATATAATCATTTTGGTAATAGGTGCAAAATCAACAAATTGTTTGCTTGATATTATGAATTTAGAACAAATTGGTTGATTGGAGAAATTTAATAACTTTTTCTGTGAAGAAATCATTTTATTTTGCGGTGCATCGCAAAATAAAACAAGATTTGTTATCAAAATATGCAACAAAAATATGCAATGTCAGCAATATATACAAAAATATGCATTAAAAGCAAAATATGCAAAACTATGCATTAACAAATCGATGCCATTTTACTTCAATTGTCATGATTCGCCAAGATATTTAGTTCATGTTGATCTCAGACAGACGATAACAAATAGGCATTTGCATAAAAATCTGGGCATTGGTAATAACATTCTCTAGAGCAGTGAATATTGCTGAGAAAGTCGTACTTCAAATATATAAAATCAAGTTCTGCACCAAACATGTCAACAAAACAATTTTAATAAGAAAAACTATTGGAAAAATAAAAAGTCCAGTATGGGACAAAACTAATGTTAAATATGTGGTATGGGTCACAGTGGTAAATGTTTGGCAGATTGGAAAAGATGTTATGCATGCGCTGGTTTGAACAGCTGCATGTTACAAAAAGGTAATGCAAACCGGGCTAACTATGGTTGCAGGTCTCCGTTAAATCTGCTTCTTGCGACAAAGTCATCCTGTCTTCCATGATGATTGTCTTTGCGGAAGTCTCTGTCTCAAGGTTTGGGGATACTTTTCAGGATTGCGCGTGGTGGCCGTGGTTTAAGCCCAAAGTCGCGGGAAGGTACTTCTTTACGTCAAAGTCTGATTTTTCACTTACGGGAAAAGTTAGGGCTGTGAGAGGTGCCTGGGTGCTGCAACAGATGCTGCCAGTATTCGGGTAAAGGCAGCGGAGGTTGGATAGCTATAATCCACAAACAAGGGACGAGCGTATATTCTTTGGCGAGTTATACACTCAAAGTTTCCACCTGTGTGTTCATATGAATTCTAACTCATACAGGGGAACTTGGTAAGTGCTTAATATGAACTTAACAATTGACTTGGATAACACTGTGAGATAAGACCGAAGGTCAGGTGCTCACGTTAAACAAGCCATATCTGTCCTTGCAAGTATTGAAGGAACCCTTGGAAGAATATAACAAAAAAGCCTAAATAAAATATCAAAGGAAGGGTAAGTCACCCAGAAGGTCACATACGGCTATTAAATCCTTCTATGTCGGAGGTAGCAATTCATGTTTGGACATAAGTGTAGAAACATTTTGAGGCCCTACACTCTACAAGTAGTTAAGCGGAACAGAAGAACATGTTACAAAAATATTCAGCATCTGTAGGGGAATCATAGAGCCCAAAATAATGATAATAATTATAATGGCAAAAATAAGAGATAACCGAAGGGGTAATGCCAGGAATAATGCTCGTAATTTCTACGAATATAAATCTAGCTGTGTATAGAAATCTATGGTGGGAATGATGCCAATTTTAAAAGAAAACTTAAGGTAAAGAAACGTAGGCCAAATTAACGTTGAAATAGGTAAAGATAACTGTTAGGTACGAAGACGAGACCATATATATTTTTGTAGAAATTACGGGCAAAATTACAATAAAATTTAGTTAGCGCTCCGTGGTATACTACAAGAAATTATTATTGGAGCTATGTTAAATAATGCACCGATAAGGTTTTTTGGCTGTATCAAATTAACGTTGCTTATAAGAATAATTTTAACTACAATTCATCTTCCAAACTCTTTTCTGTCGCAATTCTTTTTTCAGTAAACACCGGTTTGATCAGTTTTCAATGGGCCTTCGATTGCCTTTCTTCTACTTTCTATGGTATTTATCATAGGAATGAAGGAACTTAGTTACACAAAAGTAAAATTTTAATATGAAACTCTAGTCCAAGTACAATACGGTAGAGTTTGTAATTGTTCACCAGAAAAACCAGAAATATGCTCTAAAAAGCCGATTTATGCGCATTTAATATGCAGTAAAAACTCGAAAATATGCCCTGAAAATTGTTAAAAGTATGCCACAAAATATAAATCAAAAATTGCTCAGTTGTAAACAATATATTCAACAATTTAAAAACATTTGCATTTAAAAACCAAACAACAATAAAATTATAATCGGTAAAGCCCTAACGGTGGGCAGTTGTGGGCTCACAAAAGCAAAGTTATACTATGAGGTTAAAATTAATATAAGAGTGATTTGTGGCGAACATTATCTAGATATTGACATCCACATAAGATAATTTGTCTTGAAGTGATTTCTGGGACGGTCGCTAAATGGTTAATTAATGTTAACATTTAAAAGAAAGTAATAGCTATTTATAGATGGGAGCTTTGGGCAAACGTGAGCCCAAATTCGATAAGAATTTATTTTGCAGTAAAATATTTTTTTGGCGAGATTAATCTAAATATCAACATAGTTAGTTGGTTTACCGACAAAAAAGTCTAATTTGGAAAGAAGTTTTTATGGTTACTATGCGAAATTATAGACCGATTCTCACCATTTACATGAACTTCATCCTTAGAACAAATTAAATGTATTTTACAAATTTGATCAAATTATGTACAAAATTACAACTTGTAATTTGCGCACAAAGTTAACTATGACAGACAACCATCCAGACGGACGAATGGACATCGTTAGATCACCTTATACAGTGATTTTAAGTCGATCGGTATGCTCAAAGATTGTTCCAGATTTATATGTATTACATCGCCAAAAATGTATAAATTTGTTTTTCCTTAATTTTTTCTTATATAAATATAAAAAGTTTAAAAAACATTTATCTTTAATGACAACCTTCTTTGGCTTACAATTTTAAAGCAAAAATTAAATGTAGGTGAAGAAATTGAAGCAACACGTTGGGTATACAGTAGGGCGGGTCGATTAAAAAATCTCTCAGGTGACAAGGAAAATCGTATTCTAGGGATCAAAATAAAAATTAATTCTGATGTTCCCTAGTTTGACCCAAAAAATCAAATTTTGAAAAATGCCACTTTGACCCATTTAAAGTTCCCCAATCGAGTCTAAATGTTTGACTTACTTTGAAGGGCTGAACCACTGCTAGTGGTACATCCACTGGAACCCTCTAGGGGGTTCCAATACAAAAATGTATATATTATTTATTAGTTGTACCACATGGCGTATGCATTTTAATAAATTGGAATTAAATAATACTCATACGTAACCAAGTAACTTGACGGATGTTTTCCTTTAAGATTTTTCTTAAAAAAAAAATTTACACTATATGTATGTATACTATACATATATATAAAATAGAAAAACAGAATTTTGAAAATTAAAATTAAAATTTATTACTGCGAAAGCTCTTGTAAGCTTCTAAAAAAATTAACATGTATCAAAATTCGGTTCAACAAAGCAAAATATGCGTTGTCTTAAAAACTGCTTCAAAAATGATTTTTTTAACTAAATTATGCAAAAAATTATGCAGAGGTTAAAATATACAAACATATGCATTAACAAATCGATGTCAAAAATCATAATAAGCTGTAATATGGATAAAAAGATTGTCAGTGCCTTCGTTGGCAGCACAAGGGAAATCATGTAATTGCATATTTATGATTTCCCTGTAGATCACTTTCGACAAAGTTTATTGATGTTCTGATAAAAAACTATGAGATATTTCTTATTCAAAAGTTACTTTATTACATTCAACAGTTTTTATTTTTTCGAATTTATTCTATGAGCTTAATTTCAGCTATGTATTTTTTAAAAGCTTTATACGCTACCAGACTACTATCTTGTTTCTTCCTGATACATTTTGCCTTAGCTATCCTTTGTATAGCAATGAAGTATATTGTATGTACAGAAAAATTTACTATTATTAGACACCAGCAGAATGTAGTGCATTTTCTGGCCTACGGCGGGCCAGAAAATTTTTAGGAATGACTTTATACACTACAAGGCTATTATCTTGTATCTATTTGTTACACAAAGAATGCTGAGGAAGGCCAGAAAATTCTGCTGGTGTCTAATAGTCTGTTCTAATAGTCTGGTAGTGCATAAAGTCATTCCTAATTTAAGTAATAGAGCTATTACAAAAAGCTTTATATAATTCATAACTGCAATTGAGCTCATATGAATATAAGAAACTATTGTAAATTTTTCAATTTTTTTTTATAAATTTTGTGTTATATGTTTCACACATCGTTACACTGTTAGCCATTCTATAAAAATAATTTTTTTCTTTTTATACAAATACAATATGCAAATATCAAAAACAAACAATAAGAAAAAAAGAATTCAACAAAAATAACAATAACAAAAATAAAATATAAACATAAATGTCCAACCAAAACAAAAAGTAAACATTTATGTTTTATGTTAATGAGAATGTGTATGCAAATTTATAAGTATGTATGTGTATATGTATTATATATAAGCTTATGCATACATGTAGGTAAAAGTCGTTAGATGCATATAGAAATAAATGAATTTATAAAGTGGCCCATTGAGCTATCATGAGGAAAACAATAGGGTTCTCCAATAAACGGCTTTTGTGAGCTTAATTACAATGCATCATAAATTATGAAAGGATTCATTGTTATCTATATATTGGCCAGATTTAAACAACGTACAGTTCTGGAAAAACAATGCTTCGGAGTCGAAGATGCAATAAATCTTAAAAGAAATGTTAAAAATTTAACACTCCAATTTTCAAGATATAAAGATGTACATATTTGAAGCTTGGCGAAATTAAATTGGCCCTTATTTTTATAAATTCGCGGCCTTAGGACTACAAGTTTTTATCTCATATGTAGTTTAGGTACAAATAGAACCTTTTTGTCCTATCGTCGCGATTTGTTAAAAAGCAATTAATACTAAAGATCTTTTGAGCATTTTATGTTGAATCGCTTAGAATAACGTTAGTAGTATAACTTGTTTGAAAAGAACAAGAAATTTTGGTTCCTTCATTTTATTTATCTACCACTTCATGAATATATTATCAAAATAAGAGGTAAGAAATGTTCTCGAATTCTTTTTCCATTTTGAAACAAAAAATCTTGTAGCATCAAGCTTCCATAAAAGAAGAATCTAGATATTTATAAAGGATAATAACATGAATGCTATAAGCCACCTTAAAATACAGCATGCAAAAAGTATTTCTTGAACCTCCCTACCATAGCAACTGATCCTACGGATCTTTCGGTCTCAAAAGTGCGCCGTACTCAGTGTTGCCGGATTCTTTATTGAATTTAATATAGAGAAAGCATTAAAATTATCCAAAAAATTTTAAATTACAAAAAACTAATTTTGTATTTGATTTCAAGTAAAGCTTGTAACTTACGAATATATACAAACAAATACATATGTGAACATGGTAGCGCAAAATGAGCTATATAGTTTTAACCCATTTTGTATCGCCGTTGCTGTTTCGCAACACCATCTTTGGATGCATATAAAACTTGATTTAACCCTTCGACTTGAATGATTTAGTTTTTTTATCGTTTAGTTTAGAGTCTTTACTATTACGCTCTCGCTTTAAAAATAATATTCATGCGTTGTTTCATAAAGATCAACAAGTTTTAAAAAAAGTACAAAAAAATGTTCTGCAAAAACGACGTAATATCTCTTTAAACAAAAAAATTGTTTTTGGCTTGTTAATTAAGATAGTTACAGCATTGAAAAACACTTATCAAAAAACCTTAAATGAAAATATAATCCCATTTATTCAGTACAATCTTTTAAAAATCACTGTTGCGAAAACGCAACAATGGCTTATTGCAAGCAAATCACTTTTCTCCATATCTTCTCCGCCCACTACTGACGCAACAGAGCTGTTCTCAATAAAAAGTCATTAATTTGTTTCTTGAATGAAACCTAAATTATGCTTGATTTTTGGTTGTATTTACACTCATATTGTTGCACTTCACAATATAATCGTTGACTCAATGAGAAAGTATTTATGGAAAATAGATTTCGATACTAGATATTTGCTTGAAGCTAATTCATATGCTGACTCAGCTTCACCATAGGACAATAACGTTGGCTTAGGAGCTTATGTAACTTAATCGCGTAGTGGCGAAGTTACCGAAATTTAAAATTTTGTTGCTGCTAGTCCAGAAATTGTCAACTTAAAAATTATCACAATAAAGGTATGGTGGCTTTACACGATAACGCAGTATATAATTGTCGTATTGCATTTCGTGGAAAAAAAAGTGATGGTAGCACTTACGGACGAAAGAAAATAATAGTAAATTAACGAGGAAGGGCCTATATATTATTTACAGGTAACTGAATTGGAAATTTCACAACATATGTATACCACGTGCTAATGTACATAAGCACTTTATTTTGAAAACTCAAGACACTCACAGACCGTTTATCAACGCAAAAAGTATAATAAAGTGATCTGAAAAATACCACTCAATTAATGTATAAAATATTTTTATAATAAATAAGAACTATATTTTATTTTATTATGTAAAAATAAAATAATTTTTTTGTTACTATAAAACAAAATACTAACTATTAGCTCAAATGTGATTTGCATGTAATTAGCCAATATTGCGTTTTCGCAACAGTCCACTACGATCCATACGGTCACCCGATTTTTTTACTTTGATTTTCGTGATCAGAAGGTTGACAACAGCTAGCAAACTAAGACTCATGTAAATATGTTGACGATTATTTCGAAACGGGCTCAGGTACAAAAAAAGTTTTTTCTTAAAGCAGAGTTTTTTTAACATAGGCCTCTGCTTATATTATAATAGTAAATATAAAAATATTTTTTAAGTAATATTTGAAGTAGAAAATGGTTGTTACAGTTTCTGGAGATGAGCCCTTTTCGAAAATAATTTTTTAATTTTCGTGGGTCTTGTAGCAAAATGGTATCTTTAGTGTAGGGATGGGCAATAAATATCGATGTATCAAAATATCGATATATAAAAAAATTATAATCGATATAGATCGCCGATATTAAAAATACCCATGTTTCGATACATCGATATTTATCTACGACTATCGAATTCGATATTTTTAAGATCTCTTTATAATAAAATTCAAAATTTAACCGTTGCTCAACTGCTTACAATACTGTTGTTTTTTAAGAATTGCATCATATATTTTTTAAACTAATAATTAGAAAATAACAGCGCTTTTCCATTGTACATATTCATAGATTAGACAGTTCAGTTTGGTCTCTTTTTGTCGCTTAAAAGTCTCATAATCTGAGTATTTTTACACCCTCGCAAATGAACAGTCAATATTTGTTTGAGAATTCATTAACACCAGCTTCGTAAATTTGCCTAACAATTGCGCTGTTCAATTATGCATAAATACAAACAGATTTCTTTGTGATTACCGTCGCTTTCAACCAGTTATACTTTAACTGTAAACAACAAATTCTTGGAATAATCTGAGCAAATTAGTCTTTTGGCTTTCTTTAGATACTTTTAAGCACGAATTTCACTTTTTAAACACAAACTTCAGTTTTTATATATATATATATATGTTTTTATTTATTTTATTTTTCTTAAATATTGACTTTATTTGTTAAAAATTACCCAAAAGTAAAAAAGGCTTTTCATGAAACGAGTCTCTCAAGTTTGCCTATTTGCAAAAATAGTAATTTCAAGCGATTTCATGAAAACCCTTATAACTTCCGTGTTGTTTTCCATGTCGCTGAGGATGATTGTTATGGTTCAATAAAAGCTATAAAAAGGCCGCTTTGACTCCATGTCTTGCTAAAGCCCTTTATACTTTAGTTCCCAGCCTCTCGAATACTTGCGGTGATGTTAACCTTTATGTGAATGGCAAGGTACCCGGGTACCTTTTACGTTTTCAACTTAATTTTTTTTATAGAAGCATATTTATTAATCCACATAGCTCAAACTTCTTGAGAACTCCCAACTATTAATAAATTTTAGATCATCATTATATTTTAGATTAAAAACAGTTTCGAAAGGGCGTGGTGGACCAATTTTCATCGTACACCCTTAACGGTATGGCAAGGTACCCGGCTACCTTCATACATTAAATATCAAAAAACGCTCATTGCAAGTATATTTTTAGTGAAATGTTACTACAATGAAATTTAAGAAAGTCGTCATTAATATTTAAGATCAAAAATGTATTTGGTGAAAGAAAACCTCATAAAATTTTTTTTTTTCATATATGGGATACATAATAAAAAAACCACCTGAAATAAGCACTAAGCGGCTAATAATTTTTCATTGATCGCCTCGCGAACAATTTGTGCACATTGGACAATTTGTAAAATGCCTATTACCAATTGGTTTGGAACATCTAGTGCAAGCTTTGCGTGTTTTTCTTTGCTTCGTACTTTTCTTCGTGACAACTCCTTACTACGGGAGTATGGACGCTTTTATTTTTTTATTGCAATCCGGAAATGTTTGATTTCAAAATTTATCCCAAGCACACTCTGTATTGCAGATTTGACTTATGATTGGGATATAAGGATACAAAGTATCAGGAGTTACACTTCTTCCTGAGTTTTGTATGAAAAGACCAGATCCGAAAGCATCCTTTTGCCTATATTTGCTTGACGCTCGCCTTCTGATGGTATACCAGTGTACAACTTCTCATGTAGAGTTTAATGCATCGTAAGCCAAATAGGTATATATTTCTGACGTATATTCTCAATCACCATGCCCAAATATCTTGAAAAGCAGAAGCTTTACCAATTTC
Organism: Pollenia amentaria; assembly: GCA_943735925.1. Classification (NCBI taxonomy): domain Eukaryota; kingdom Metazoa; phylum Arthropoda; class Insecta; order Diptera; family Polleniidae; genus Pollenia; species Pollenia amentaria. The sequence goes on along the minus strand of OX031007.1, from coordinate 173,987,026 downwards.
TGCTCGTAATATGTGGGTTTCATCATTATCAAAACCTATGCACAGGAGCATTTTTTTGGATCTGCAGATAGACATTGCTGTTCGTAAAACCGGCAAGTGACTATGTTTCCACAACTCTTTTATGTGGTCTCTATTTGACTTGTAGACGGACGCCAATAAGAATTCCTATAAAAGCATCTAATTCTTAAACACGGAATGGCCTCGATGTTTTAACTTTGTTTGCTGTTCTGCATAGTTTTGTGTTGTAGTTGTTTATTATTTTTTTCCCTTTATGGTAACAATACACATTTATTTATTTTTTATTGTAACTATATAATAATATATTTATTATAATAATATAATTTTTATATAGTTGATGAGTTATAGCACGAGAGTCTTAAGGCCATCAACTCATATTTAATGATTTTTTAAATAAAAAGATTAAACTTCCGTATCTTTGCAATTAGGCAAATTACCGGAATAATATTTACAAGTTTTTTGTTTTACATTTACTAACTTTGATATGCATAGTAAAATATTAATGTCATTTTAATTTTCAATTTGCATATCTTATCAGTAATACGTTGCATAAGCCAGGGTATTTACAAAATCTTGAAATGTTACTGAAAATGAACATATATTGTAAGTTTTACAGTTCTTCTCCTCGATTATGCACATATTTTCAACAATAAGTTTTAGTTTTCAATACTAATTCTCTATAGGTACCCCGGTAACTTTCCATGCTGTTAGAGATATTTTATTTGCCATTCACATAAGGGTTAACGTTATCCGTCCCAGACTCCGTGGCTTCCTCTGCCTCTGAGCACGTATTTCTAGCTGCATTTAATTTTTCGTTATCGGATTTTCTTTTCGTTTTAACAAGAAATATTATTTTAAAGAATAAAATAAATTTAATTTTTTAAGTTAAATCAAAATATTCTCATGTTGGTACATACCTGTCCATGTTTTACGAAATCTTCAATTTTCATTGACTTGGCAGCTAAAAATAATTTTGTTAAATATTATGATTTAAGAAATTTGCGAAAAATTTCTTCAATGCATTTTATACATGACAAGGTTGCAAAAAAAAAAGTAAAAGGTTGCAACAAAACTAAATAAGTCACAAAAGTCGGTAATAAGAAAAAGTCTCACAAAAACCCGCAGACCGCTAAAAAAAAGGGTCAAATTGCGACTTTAGTCGGGCAAACGGTAACGCTGGGTCTGATTTGAATTTACCTCTCCATTTCTGTCTTAAGTATAATAAGAGATTATTTTCGCAGTTCAGTTCGTTATCTGGCGTTTAGTTTTGTGTCTATTTTCAGTGTTTTTTTTTTGCAAAAAATCTTTAAAATCAGATTAAGAAAATTACATTCTTTCTTATTAATATAATTTGTCTAATGTATTTATTATTTTGACGTCCACTGTAAACATTTATGCAGTTATTTAACATGTTCGTCTATTTATGCATATGTGTGGTAAACGTTTTTCTGTGTATTTAAGTGTATAAAATAAAATACTATTTTTTTACTTATTTTGTTATGATTGTAACTTTTTACTGATTTACATTACACACATTTGTACTAACATGACTTTTTGGTATTTGACCATTTTATTCCTTCCTATACCCTTCATAGATACTCACACACATACATAGATATGCAAATACTTGGAACTTCCCGCTCGTCTAGAATAAAAAGTGTATGTGTGTTGAGTATTTGTTCAAAAGTTATTCGTATGTGAGCGTTTGTTTGTAAAAGAAATGATAAATGCGTCGGCATTTTGTTAGCAACATTATGTGGTTTGCAATTTACATAATTTAACATAAATTTTTATTTATTTTCTACATCAACTCCACCTTCTCAATACTAAACGACATGGCTTTTTTATTTTGTCCTGGTCATGTTTTTATTAGAGGATGTTGTCGATGAATATGTTCGTGCGATTGTTTACGTCTATTCTATACATGCATGTTACTATTTTTATTTTCAATATTTTACAAATAATAAAATGTATATAATGGTATCATTTATATTCACTATGGAATAAAACGAGGTTTATGCGAAAAGGCTTTTCAAAATTTTAATTTAAATAGCAGCTTAACATAATTTAAGATCCTAAGATTTTTACTTTATAAGTAATTTATATTGATAACAAAATTATTTTAATAAAAAAAACAAGTAAGACAAGCCCGACCACCTTATATTTTTGGAGAGTGAGAGTGGTACCAACGAGCAATTACAGATCCGGTAAAAATAATTTATTAGTTATATTAATAGTTATTTGTACTGAATATTATCTTGGTGTCAACATCTTTATGCGACTTTTTATTGCAAAGTGAATTTTAGGAGGGGGTTTATATGGAACCAATGGTCAATTTCGGTCGTATTAAGCCAAAATATTACCATGACATTGTATCTATTATAAAAAGGTTAGTGTATTGGTATGGGAGCTATGGTCAAATATGGGCCAATGCTAATCAAATTTGGTAAGATGATTTAGGTTTCAATTATATGTTCTGGCCAAATTGAATCTAAATACCCACTTAATAAGATGGTTCAAAGGCACAAAAATTATATTCCCGAAATATGTTTGTACGGCCGGATCTTAGCATATTTCAATGGCCTTCATCCTTATGACAGTTTAAAGTTATGTACAAGTTTAACATGGGCAGATAACCAGCCCACCAGATAGAAATCGTAATATCAACCACAAAGTGATTCTGAGACGATCCGTATACTGAAGGATCTATAATCAAAATTTGTATGTGTTGCACATATCAGCAATATGATACTGTGGGTATTAAAAGTAAGAAAGTAACTCGTAACCGAAAATGACCATAAATGCTGAACATTTTATAATGGGGGTTGGATGATATAGTAGCTGCATTCTAAATATGAAAATATAAAATATTTGGACGTAATTTCGTCTGCCTGTCTTGTCGTTACCGCCAAAACCATTTGATTTTAAAACAAATAAATATTTTTATAAGGCAATATAAAATAAAAAAAAAAAAAAGCTCGTCGTCCTAGGTGATGTCGGGTAGCCATTATGGCGTTAAATAAGTTACTTCGGGATATGGGTAGTTCCACAGCAAAGTCTCATTTTTGTCAAGCTACGCCACCAAACATTTTTAATTGTTTCTCAAAGAATAATTTATACATTATTTAATTTGTTTGTATTTTGGTGTAAAATGCAATTAAGTTGAAGAAAGAAAGAATTTGAACAGTCAAAACAAAACAAGATTAATTGCTGAGTGTAGCAACATGATACTTCTGTAGAAGTGCCCATATATATTAAACGATTTTTGCTAAAGAAAATTTATCTAAGTCTAAGATATTGCAACTAGTTAATAATTTCGGGAGTCATTTGTTGGTAGTTAAGAGGAATAATAAGTTGATAATGTAAATGTTTAACAATAAAATAACTTTGTAACATCTATTGCATCCAATGGTATGCTCAAATATAAGTCGCCGACTTCAAAGGGAAAGAAGAACACTGCAGCTTACTCTAAAGAGCAATAAAGGATAACCCAAGTATAGATATTCTGCTATTAACCGGAGACTTCAACCGTCAAATAAGATAAACTAACATACGTTTCCACGACAATCGGTACTACGCACCGAAACGACTCGGAGTTCAAAGAACACCGACCAAGGATTCTCAACTCTGCAGTATATGTTATTCAGGTCTCACTTCTACAACAACAACAACCAAATAACATGATCTTAGACGATACCAGACATCTTATAGAACAAAAAGGTTGACTTAAAGATGATATTACTACAGCAAGGACAAGAACTGCCAAAGTGCACCAATAGTCTGAATAATTAATCATACACCAAGCGGTGAAACGCAGCGATCAGAAAGAGACGCTGGATAGAAATTAATGATTCTGATGCTCTGATGCTAATCCGAGATCTTTAAAAAATCGTAGCAGAATGGTAGCAAACGATCTAATACGAACTCCCTAAAAGAAACAACCGGTGGAATAGCATTATATTGTCCGCATCGGACCCCGACACTAGTTTTCGGTGTCAATGTGATAATCACACTTCCAGGTGTAATAAAAACAGTATGTCCCGACGAATCAGAGATTCTTGTTAGAATAAAAGCGTGAAAAATCTGCAAAGCACCAGGTGAAAATAACATTAGTCTGGATCCGTTTGTGAGACTTAAGATTATACAACCCACTATTGAAGACTTCTGGAAGTCCTACTCACTACCCGCTGAAATACAGGAGTTATCATAAAGCTAAAGGGGGTCTTTTATAAAAGGGAAGCTGACAGTATGCGGAGAGACAAACCCCTACTACCTGTGATCAACAGAGTTCTGGCTCACATAATTCACGCAAGGCGGTGTGCCCCTATTTCACTTGGACTATGCAACGAACAAGGCGAATTTAGAGATCATCACTCCTGCGTCGATAAGGTCAACAGCCTCCGTATTGTGGTCGAACAATCGGCCGAATGGTGTGCCCCCTTATATAAAGCATTATACTGCATATTATATACAAGAAAGAAGCCAATTATTTGCCTTACAAATAAAAGCATTGGAGTCATCTTTGCGAAGAAATATTTATTAAAAGTGATGATTTTTGGAATAGAGTAAATTGATGGTAAAACGTATTAAAATATATTTCCATTGAAAGAATTCGTTTTTCCGCTGACGAATTGCATGGCAATCAGATGGCAAGTCTTTTGTATAGCGTTAACTATGTAAATAAGACAAATATGGAAATAAGACAAAACAAACGAAGTTTTTAAATTAAAGGCGTTTTTATCATTGATCCTTTGATTTGTCCGATTATGCATTGGACACACAAAGTGGACTTTTTTTGTTCTTCCTTCGGATTTAACAGTTAAAATTTAAAAAGTTCGTTGGTTTTTATATTGCTTGGGAAGATTAGATTATAAAGTGTAGCAAAAACTAAAAACAATTAACTGCAAACATTTTTTAAAGTTAAGAGCCAATTTTGGTCTTGCAAACACGTATCCGATTACGCAATTGAGCTACTTTAAAAAGTAACTATCTAAATTATGCCTTTTTTATCGCCCAGTGGCGTTGATATCAGAAAATCATCTTATTCTGGGGGAGAGTTTTTTTTATATAAAAACAAGCGGATCTTATCCACTTTCAATATAGAACAATGTGGAACTAATTTTCGATTATGTTTGCCCTTCTGACTCGTTCTGTGTTTTCACTATCGCAACAGAACCCTAATACAAAAAGATATATTTCTAAGGCGGCTTATTTGTTTTGGTAACTTTTTTAATAACACTGCATGACACAATTTTTCACCCGTAATCAAACTGAGCAGATTCTAAAAATATAGGTTAAAAAATATATGTATGTCTCAGAGTTTCTAGAACAATTAATTTTGGAGTTTTATGAGCAATTAAATTTTTAATGTGAATCCAGCAGTATATCCTTTGGGGAAGTTACGATTTCACCCACACCAGTTGATGGATACTTCTGATTTTTTCTAAATACTTGGTATTGTTTTCAGATGTTATGTACAAAAAATGAACAAAATCGGTCAACGGATTTAAAGATTATGACGATATTTCTTAAATTTTTATACAATTTCATATGCTATATATATCACTGTACGACAAATTTCAACTTTTGTCATCATCCATGATCAAACTGATCAGATTCTGAAAATATAGCTCAAGTAAAGATCTGCCGTATCGATCAACTGGTATGGGTGTAATCGTTACTTCGAAACGAATTGATCTAGAAAAACTGAGAGATTCTTATATTTTTTTTATGCTATAGTTTCAAAATCAATTCAGTTTGATCATTGGTGAGGCCAAAATTTTAAATTTGTCGTACAGTTTAATACATAAGCCCATATTTTTTTTTTTTTTTTTTTTTGTCAAGATTTATTTTTATACCCTCCACCACCACTGTGGTGAATGAGATCGGTCCATAATTAACCATAGGCCCCATGTAAACCCTTCTTGCGGAAAACAGTTTAGTACGCCTAAAACCGCAATAAATAACGCTAGCATACTTAAATTTGGTACGTCACAGTTTTATAATACGTCAAATCACACTTTAAAATTTTTTGAAGATCGGTCCATAATTTACACTAGGCCCCATACAAACCCTACTCCCGGAAAACAGTTTAGTACGCCTAAAACCGTAAAACATAACTCTATTATATTAAAATTTAATACGTCACAGTTTTATAGGACCAGAAATCACACTGTAAAATTTTTTGAAGATCGGTCCACAATCTACAATAGGCCCCATATAAACCCTACTCCCAGAAAACAGTTTAGTACGCCTAAAACCGCAATAAATAATGCTAGCATACTAAAATTTGGTACGTCACAGTTTTATACGACCAGAAATCACGCTGTAAAATTTTTTGAAGATCGGTCCATAATTTACACTAGGCCCCATATAAACCCTTCTCGCGGAAAACAGTTTAGTACGCCTAAAACCCTATTAAACAATGCTATCAAATGGAAATTCGGTACGTCACAGTTTTACAGGACGAGAAATCACACTGCCAAATTTCGTGAAGATTTGTCCATAATTTACCATAGGACCCATATAAACCCTACTCTCGGAAAATAGTTTATTGCGCCTAAAACCAAATAAAGCCCACTTTGGGATTTATAGATATTGCGGTAAAATTTTTTACTTAAATTCATATGGCAAGAAAAACTATCATGCAAGTTTGTGAAATTACACTGATGTATTGAAATTTATTCTAATTTATTTTTTGTAATACCAGAAATCAGTCTTCAGAATTTTGGGATGATTTGTCCATAATTTACCATAGGTCCAATACAAATAACACTCCTAAAAATCATTTTAGTCCGGCTAAAACTGTTACGAATAATGATATTTTACTCAAGCCAGTTCAAAGTTCTTACAAGAAACGAATAACATTTTCTTATTGTAGGTCAATAATTTAATTCAGGTCTAAACCACAACCAATTTTTATGCTGACGTTCGTTTTTGTGAAGCTTAATTAATAATATATATGTATTTATCATATAGAGCCCACTTCTGTCGGTGGAGGGTATCAAAGATTCGGCACAGCCGAATATAGCACTCTAACTTGTTTAATTTAATCTCTTCCAAGGCTAAGCTATTTTCAACAAACAGAATGACAACCGGTCATCGCTAGATCATCTTTTAATTTTGCAAAAAATCCAGAATCCAAAATAACCTCCAACATTAAATTTCAGTGTTTTTATCCAGAAGAAAAATTGGGAATAAAGCACAACAAACAAAACCTTATTAATGAAAAACTATGTATTCCCAAGAATAACTTTGATAATAAATTGGCAAGTGCACATAATTGATTTTCTTGCAAAAAAAATAAAGCAATTTTCTTGCAAAAAAAATAAAGCATTTTTTTTTGTTTTAATTTTGTTAATTCTTAGCTACAATTAAGGTCGGGAGAATTTTAGCCAATTGTAATGGGGAATGTAAGAAAAGATAAACTCACTGTTTATTGTTGGTGTTTGGTTTAGGCTTTAATATCGTTGCAAATAATACTTTTTGAGTATTTGTAATGCTCATTCACTCTGCAGTTTTATTTGCTAATAAATTTGGCTTTTCAAAATTTTTTTGGAATAGTGTTTCCTGATGATCTGTCCTAAGCAATCAGTGAAACGGCTTATCCTCCGACAATAAATTTCAGTGTATTTATCAATAATAAAAATTGGGAATTAAGCATAACAAACAAAATATTATTAATGAAAAATCCAGAATTTTATTCCCTATGGCGTTGGAAAAGAAATATAAAATCAGATTACACCATCTTCTTGATAGTGGGTTAAAAAAAATTATTTTCGCTTAATGAAATTAACTTAAGTTAAAGAAATTTTGTTTAACGGTCTTTTAAACTTAAACAAATTTAACTACTTTTGAGTTAGCCCCTAAGTGTATGCAATAAATATTTTTCATTTTCCTGTTTTTGTTACAGTTATAGTTTTATTCTTCTTATCTGCATTGTTGTTCTCTTCCCTTGACTATTTCCCCACCTCTCTTTCACTAACAGTGTTTCTTTTATAGTTTGGTGTAAATGCATAATGACTTTGTTTGGTTAGTTTTGTTTATAAAAGACCCCCTCTTGGCTTGATTATTGCACTCTCCCTTTCTCTCTTCCACAAAATAAGTGTATTGATTGTAATTTATTTTATTTCTGTTTTTTCCAACAGTTTTTTTTACCCACCACAGTTGTTGTTTTTGTTTGTGTTATTATCGTTATTGTTGTTAATGTTGGTCTTTATTGGTTATTTTTGTTTATCATTAAATGTTCTCTTTTTGTTGTTAGTGCTTTAGTTTATTTTTTTTTTTTCGCTGTATACTTTTGTTGTAGTTCTTCGTCGTTGTGGTAATTTTGCAAATAATTGACAATTTAATTTATTTAAGTGGTAATAGTAGAGTGTGTTTTCAATGTTGTAACACACACACACACAATCTTATTTACAATGCAAATGACAAAAAATACAACAACCAACAATCAACCCAACCCTGTGACCATACAAACAACCAATAAACATATTGAATGTGTGTTTTGCATACAGATGAGTAAATATTCTGAACACATACAAACAAATATCATGTATATGAATGTGTGTTTAATTTATTTTTTTTTTTTTTTGTTTTTATTCATTAATGGTACGTAATTAGTGTGATTTTGCAATTTTTCTAGCAATTCTTTAATGCCTTAATTAGCTTAGATAAATAGAAAAGTTTTAAATTAATTGTTTATTAACAGCTTAATTAAATTGAGATCGAAAAGTATCGTAAAGGATTGATTGTGTTTACATTTTAACCAAAAAAAAAGAAAAAAAAAATATTTACATAATAACAGCGGTAATAACGGTCTACGCCATTTAACTTGCCATTGTACTTATGTCTTAACATTTTGACCACGACTATAAATAACGCAACTAGTAATACCAATTAGCCCGAAATCTGATGTCCATTATTAAAGATACACATACACACACACACACACATATATATATATGTGTGTGTTAAAATTATATATATATACATATATCAGGCTAGCTGGTAGTGAGCCAGTCTATCAGTACCGGGGTTGCGGGTTCGACTCCAGCCAGAGACTCTGGTCTAATGCAGACAAGCGAAAACCTTCGCGGGATTTAGTGTAGGAATAATACAATATAAATATATACATATCGAGCCTTTGCTGCAATAGAGTCATAATTTAAAAAAATCTGATTTTTGAGCTACTGTATTTAATTCTTTCATTCCCAGTGGAACTTAGGGTCAACTACGAGCTAATAATATCACATACGTTTCTTTATATTGTGAAAAGATTTCTAACAAATACCAACTCTAGAGAGAAGAATTAAATTTTAAGGTGCTTGAAAATTCAAATTTGAGTTATGGCTCTTTTGCAGCAAAGGCTCGATATGTATATATCATTGTTAACGGTATTATCCTTTATATGCACATCTAGCTACCCGGGTACCTTTGGCGTTTTCATTAAAATTGATAATCGTAATGTCTGAAATTTCTTAAGAACTAATAACTAAAATTATTTTTGTAAATTGCGTGAGGGACCAATTTATTCTTAACACTCTTAAATGCGCACCAAAGTACCCGGGTACCTGTTCTTGTTTTATATACATTCCCATATAAAACCATTTATATTTACATTTTAATTACATTTTTGAAGTTTTTATTAGATCTGCATAAAATAATGAATGATTAATTTCATGAAATATAAAAACATAAATAAAACAAAAATTCAATAAAAAAATAAAATCAAAATAAATATAATTTTAGTGCAGATCTTCTAAGCAGTATGCAAACACTTCGGGACACATTGGAATAATGGACTTGAAAACTCAAGAATGCAGACATTCCTGAATCTACATATATGAAGGAAAGCGTAAACGGAAAGACCCAAAAATGCCTGGTGAATCAAACTGGAGACAACGTACAAAAGATTGAAGCATATGGTGAACCTCTTTAAAGCAGGCCGAGACCAACAGCAGCTTGAAGTGCCATCTCATTAAGTAATTAACATACATGGGCGTACTGCATTATATAAATACTGCATTACGTGAAGCAGTAACCAGTAAAGTTTTACTGATTACTAAAAACTTTTGCAGTAACCACTAAAGTTTTACTGATTACTGAAAATGTTTGCAGTAACCAGTAAAGTTTTGCTGTTTACTGAAAATTTGAAATTTTTAATTCATTATTTTTTTACTGCTGTACGCCTATGCATAGTAATTAAGTATATGTTGCTTAGCCCATTAATATTTTGCAGCGTTTTAACTAGATATTAAACGCGAAAATTATTTTTTTTTATACATATCTTCTATGTAGTTACTCGGGTACATTGCCACACAATATAAGGTATTTTTTGCCGCTCACATAAGGGTTAAGGCTGCAATATCTCACAGATTAGCTATTCTAAAACCTGCTGCAATATAAATTTTCGTTTTCATATATATAATTAAACATTTTTTTATGGGTAACAAAATTATAAGTTTTTTTTTAATTTTCATTAATTCATACATGAAAATATTAAAACAAAAATCTAAATTGGGCAATTCACAAAGTGTTATATGTGTGTTCATTAACTTTACTAACTAAACTTTACTTTACTAAATTTTAAATTTAAAAAATTTTTCTCAACATTACTCGATAAAAAAGCAAAAACTAGACAGTATATTGACAATATTCAGCTGGAATATACGAGATTATTTCTTAAAAATTTGAATTGATTTCAACTATTCGCGCAAGAATATTGTTTTTAAACTTAAGAAAAGTAAATATCCCATTTTAATGAAAAATGTTTTATTAAAAAGCAAGTATTTTCTGTAAATGAACACTCCTATTGTTTGTATTTGCTTTCTTTTTATTAATATCACATTCATGGGATAACTACACAAGGTAGACTCGTTGCTACAACAAGTACACCAAGATAAAAACAACAAGCAATTTTTTTTGTATTTCCTACCGAGACTTCAAAAATAGAGAGCAACACTGTGCCTTCAGAAGCACAAAATAAAAAAAAAAAAAAAAAAAAAAAAAATACTTAAAGGAAAATAATAAAAATTTTTTAAAAGTTTTCTTGTAATATGTAAAAATTTCTTATTTGTCGTAAAAAAAAACGAAAATTAATCTTATGTGATGGTTATTATGGATACAATACAAAGTGGTTAATTGAGTGTTACAATCTATAAAATATAACATGGAATATATATAATTCTCGCAAGCCCATGATCACCTATTGCCGGATGGCAGTCGTGCTGGTTTCCTTATTGGCGATGGTGCTGGTGTGGGAAAAGGTAGAACCATTGGTTATATAAGCAAATTATATGAAAGATCGTAAAAAAAGCTTTATAGATTGTGGTATCAAATGATTTGAAATGTGATACTGTAAGAGATTTAAGTGATATATCTAGCAGCGGAAGAAATAGAAGTTCATTCTTTAAATAAGGTGATTATTACGACATTAGTTTTATTTTTATAATAACGAACACAATTTGTTTACTTTTTTTAGCTTAAATATGCCTAAATAAATTCGGATGTTAATAAAAAATTGTAAAAAGGTGATTATATTCAGCAATATGGAAATTTTTTACAGAAAACAAGTTTTCTGTATTTTACGAAAGTTTATTAATTGATGTTAATTAAAAGAAAAATTAATTTTAAAAAATAATTTTTAATACGTTTTTTTAAACAATATTTGAGTCAATAATTAGTATTGTGGTTATTTTTTGAAACTATTACTGGTTTTTAATTCAAATTTCGATATTTTTAATTAGGCTTAAGTTCACTGAATTTAATTTTCATTAAATTATTTTTATGAAGACAGGAATTTTACAACATGAAATTAATTAAAATTTATTGATAATTTTTCATTCTTGACTGCGCTGAGAATTGAACCCAGGCTTTCACGTACAGGTTGCCCTGACTAGTTTCGATTGTACGTCAATAATCAAACATCAATCTTTAATCCAAATGGTATTTTACCTTGGTAGATCGAAATTTGCTTTGAATGAATAAGTCCTTTCTCTAAATATGGTTCTTTCATCAATCATATACATCTAAATCGTACAAAGTGCACACTATTTTCATCCTTTTGTATTTCTTCCACCAGACGAACAAATCTTTCCTCAGGTCCTTCAGCCTTCTTGATATGTATCACATTGATTTTTGAACCATACCGCAATTGAAATACTGCAGAGTCTACTAAAGAGTCTTTTTTTATAATTGTGCTGAACAATTTTGCTCAAAACATTTCCAGGATTCAAAAGGTTTTGAGCATTTTACGAACAAATCTTTCCTCAGGTCCTTCAGCCTTCTTGATATGTATCACATTGATTTTTGAACCATACCGCAATTGAAATACTTCAGAGTCTACTAAAGAGTCTTTTTTATAATTGTGCTGAACAATTTTGGGCAAAACATTTCCAGGATTCAAAAGGTTTTGAGCATTTTCATCATCTTCCACTGAACCGTGCCATATAGTCACTTCTTCGGCCACACATTCACATTCTTCCGAACATTCCAAAACTTGTTTTTCACAATCCTCAAGGTTAAGAGTTTAGTGATCGCAGCCCACATCTACAAGCTCATCGGCTGATATGGAACTAGTTATTTCGAAATCTGGATATCTATTGGAAATCGCAGATTGCAATTCGTGTATTTGTGCCTTGGCCCCCAATAAAACTAAATTATCCAATTTTTTTAATTTCTGAATGGCCTTTTAACGCCCTTTCTGTGCGCTCTCACCATCCGTTAGGGAATTTATTAGCAGTTGAGTGGAAGGTAAAGTTAAAAATTTACAGTTGGCAGCAGCAGAACGGATCTTGGCTGATGAACGATGACTTTCATATGGATCCAATTTATATTTTCTTTGGAATTATTCACAAATAAATTTTAATAACTCCTTTGGAAAAGGGGTCAAAGCATTCTTCCTTTATGTATAGACTATGCTTAACACCGAACAAAGCAAAATATGAGAAAATACCTTTACATTTTACACTTAAGACATACTTGGCATCCTCCTAATTCTGATTCAAAAAACTTGACTTGTTCTTTAAATGGTTGACTCTTGAAGAACCTCTTTGCTTTAGCATCAGTGTCAGGCTTCATGGCTTTCAACAAAAACTTATGCTTCTCTAAATCATATTCACTAGATATCGTTTTTCTGGCCTATACCAATGATTCTTTCGTTTCGTTCACCCATTTTTTATAATTTTTTTGTACATTATTTATATTCACAAAATTTTTATTTTAAAAAACTTTTCTTTAATATAATAATGTATGTAAACACAAATTAAAATTTTTTTACATTTGTGGTTTAGCTGGTGTGAACAGCTGACAAACATCTAGACCAACGTGTCTACCTTGTGTACTTGTACCATGGTCGCATTCATAAAATTATAGAATGTATAGGGTGTTTTTTAGCTTCATGAGAAATTAAAATAAAAAATACGAGTACAAGACAGAAATATTCTTAGAATGCAATTTTTTATATTATTATCCATGGTAAAATTACTAAAAGGTGGCCTCGGTAATACAACAAACATAATAATACAAAATCTAAAGGCAATTTGTTTTTGTTTCATGTGTTTCATCAACGTCAAAAAGCTGATACAAAGTAAACAAATTTTGAAAGACAAATTAGAAAAATATTAAAATAGTTAGTAAAAACTTACTATTTTTGTAAAAATATCAAAGAAAAAAAAACAAATAAATATTAACACAGTTTTATGCACTCAAAAAGAACACGATGCCATGGAGCGACGAATTTAAAACAGATATAATAATGTCAAAACTATAACTGGAACGCAAAAGTTTCATTGCTTCATACCAAATATTTCTGATATGTCAATTAATGTAAAGCGGTACTCTTCGTCTGCCGACGTGCTAAATTTAAAGTTACTTTAATTTTATAATGATGCCAAGACAATTGAAATTTTTAATAAATATTGTAATTAAGTAAATATAAGCAGCAAAATAAGAAAGATTTTTTCTTCATAAATGTATTTTTAACTGTAAAATAATTTTTAAAATGTATTTTTAACAAGGTGGTCTCTTAAATGCTCTTCTCCTCTCCAAACAAGGAGTCGGGGCCCATTTTTTTATTGCTGATTCTTAAAGCAAAAATTATGAGGAATCCAAAAAAAAAAAATTAGCCGGAAAATTTAGGAGCTTCTGTGGAAAATCGGAAAATTTAATTTTCTTGGGAAAATTTAAAGGTAAATTTCTTAGAAAAATTAGGAAAATTTTATTTTTCAATTAAGCCTGATTCAATACCTTTCCAACGAGCTATCACTCGTTGCGATCTCTCGTTTTTTTTTTAAACAACTTTCAATGATGTCCCTTATGAAGAATTCTTCAATTTTGTCACATGACAGTGGTGTACGCCACCACTAACTAAACCAGTCACTATAAAAAAAAAAAAAAATATGTAGGTACATTATTTTTTGCTGGGCAATCGATTGAGACTATTTATTTTAAAATCGGAGAGGGGTCGTCCAAAAGGTGATCGCTTTCATATGGAATTGCTCTATTATAAAATTAACTTTGTCCGTATTTCATGACTTGTTGTCGCTTTTGTTTGATAAGATGACTGGGCAAGATAATATATTTATAAAATTTCCAATTTTCACGAAAAAAGAAAATACTTAAAATGCATAGGCTAAGCCCAAGAAGCTCTACATCTACTACGTGGATTTTTTTTATTATTTCTGCACGACGTTTGCTGGAAAAATAGAGTAAACTCACATTTTTGTTTTTTAAATAGTATGAAATGTTTAAACTAATAACACAAAGTTCAATATACTTTGACAATTAAATAGCACTTTGACAAGTTAATAACAAATAGAGGTGGTAAACTATCGATAGTCACAATAATTGATATTTTCGATAGTTTGTTGATAAACAATAGTATCGAATTGTTTGTAGAACTGTTAAATTAAATTATTTAAGTACTTACCCTACGTCCTAAAAAAAGATTTTCGAAAAAATGGAAATACTTCTATATTTTGTACTTGAGCACAATTTAAGTTAGACATATGAGGAAAGTCGCCATAGGATTCCAAAGTAGCCCTACCTTGGGTATTACAAGAATTTAATTGAGCTTGGTGAAATTGGCCAGTAGTGTTAGATGTATTTTAATAAAAGAACAATTTATAATTTTTGAGTAAATGAGTAAATTTAAAAACTGAAAAGGCCAGAAAATATTTTTAATTAAAAAAATTCTGGTTTTAAAAAATTAATTTTTCTTAAAAATATTTTAAATGTTTTTCTTTATTTCGCCGTTAATGGATTAATTGAGTTGTCAAGTTTGAAAGGTAAGTTCTTAAACTGTTCCAACACAAATGAGTAAATTTAAAAACTGAAAAGGAGAGAAAATATTTTTAATTAAAAAAATTCTGGTTTTAAAAATAAATTTTCCTTAAATATATTTTAAATGTTTTTCTTTATTTCGCCGTTAATGGATTAATTGAGTTGTCAAGTTTGAAAGGTAAATTCTTAAACTGTTCCAGGACACCAATTTTTTCCCGATTGGATAAATAATATTAGAGATATGGGCCCCCGAAATTTGGGGACCCATAGCTTGGACAAAAAACATTATCAATGATATAATTTTTGAGATAATATTGCAAGTTTGGGCAAACTAGTTTTTAAACATATAAAACATTACCTGAAAAAAGCAAATATTAAAGGATGTGCTACAACAACATGTGCCAACAACTGAAAACGCAGAAAGTTGGAAGTTTTTGGACTTTAACAGCATTTTTAACAAAGAAGTAGAAAAATAATAATTTTGAAAGATTTGCTATGATTTCAACGAAACTGTCTTAAAAAACGATTCGAGCTGATTAGAAGGCAATGATGCCGGCGCCGCTGAACAAAAACAGTTGTCAATTTACCAAAAAATTTAAACGACAGTATCGCTTTCGAAAAGCAACTATCGATAGTCCAATGGAAACAGAACTATCGATAGTATCGAAAGTACTATCCATTGTTTGCCAGCTCTAATAACAACCCCAAAACACACTTGACAAGATCAATACACGAACACATACAATCAAACAATGAAAGGCTGGCTAACCGAGGCCATCTTTTAGTAATTTCACCATGTTATAATCTTTTAGATGGCTTTTCATGGCATTAATTGTTTAAATATTATTTCCATTCGATCAGTCATATTTCTGACTACTTATAAAAATAAATCTGATATTGTAAACATTACAATGTTTATCGCAATTATAAATTTGAGTATGGTTCGCTGATACGTAATTATTTTTCTAACAACTATATAATGATTACTTTAAAAACGTTTTATATTACTAACAACCATTTAATGATATTTAATAACCATAAAATGGTAACTTTTTTTACGTGTAATCATAGTATATTTAAGATGAAAAAACATATCTTTACTCTTAATAATATTTTATTATCACCAGTTGTAGAATAATTTTGCATCAGTTGTGTATTTGTATTACATAAACCCATCAAATTATTTGTAAGTATAAACAAAGTGGTAAAACAATAAAAAAAAACAATACCCATTAAAAACGAAGACAAAATTAAAAAAAAAGTTTAAAGAAATTAAAAAATACACAAATTGTGCAATAAGAAACAATTGTTAAGTGTCACAAAATAATATAAAATAGCATTGCCAAAAAACTTTTAATTTTTTTTTAGGCATAGCTTCATCATCACTTTGTATCATAATATGATTACTTCTTACCTTATTATGATTAAAGTATGATAACATTTAATTATAAAAGGATGTAATAAAAACAAATTCTGATTAAGGGAAAATAATAATATGTAATATTACGAATATATTTGGTCATAATATGATTTTTTATGATCCAATAATAATCAAATTATGTTAACTACAATAATGAATCTTATCATAATATGTTGCTTTTAGAATATGTTCACCACGACCATGTTTTTTCTTTGCGTGTGCTTTTGAGCCTTTATACTGCTTTGTGATAGGGCCCTTTAGTCTTTAAAAGCCCCTAGAAAAGATCCGCAGCTTACCAAACTTTGTTCTTTTTTATTGTTCCTATATATTTTAATAAAATTTTTTTAAATAAGAAATTTCATATAAAAAATGCCGTCAAATTTACCAAAAATAATGTGGTTATCATTCTTTCATTATCATCATTCTTTTTTAAATGCCTTGTAAAATCAAAGTAACACAGAAAAAATTGTGCCGCAACTAAAGCATTAAAAAAAAATAGTTTTAATTAAAAATTTAATCACGTGAATTAAAAGTTTAATCAAGGGAATTAAACGTTAAATCAAGTGAATTAAACGTTTAATTGATACTATTAAGTTGCTTACTGATAAAAATTAATAGTACCAGTAAAGCTTTTAATTCACTTGATTTAACGTTTATTTCCCTTGATTAAACGTTTAATTCTGTTAATTAAATTTTTAATTAAAACTGATTTTATATATGTTGAATGCTTTAATTGGGGCAATTTTTTTTTTTTTTTTTGAAATTAAAAATTGTTTCGCTTCTACTAAAAATTTTGTTATTGTGCCACATCTTGAACAGAACTTTAAAATATATAATTAATTATTTTATGCTCGAGTAAAATAATATTTACATTCTCTGCTGATTATTCTGTATTACTTTCAATTTCATTAACCCTAACCGTACTGACAACATTTTTATACGTTGACTCCTGATAAGGGCAACCAGGTGCCCGTGTCTATGTTAAGGATAGCAGTGATTTTTGCTTTTTATTTTATTTAGAATTAATAAATTTTTATATCGAACTTTGGTATTATTGCATAATATAAGTCTTAGGAAGTTAACGTTTTGGGCAGCGTCGCGAAATTTTTTTTCTATTCGTGCTTCTCATTTTGCATGTTTTGCGATAAGATTTAGAATCAAGAGAAGCAAATATAGCAACCGTTGATTTTTTACGTCACTCTCTTTGGCCAGTCGGCTTCAAATGAGAGGATTAAGTGTTGTCAGTGCTAGAGTACCCAATTATTTGACTTTTGGATTTGCTCGAGTAAGGAAATAATAGATTTTTCAATTTTAATTTTGCTTGATTAATCGATTAAGAGTTTTAATAAGTTCGAATAACTCCATTAACTGGAATAATTCAAATAATTTTATCCAATGGGAAGAACATAGATGTCTATTTGATTTGATAATTTTATTATATTAATAAACCAAAAAAAACCATAAAATAAAAATATAGTTAAACAATAAACATTAAAATAACAATTCATTTATACTAGTATACAGTTCTAAAACTTTAAAATTAAATAAATAATTAAAAAATCAAAAACCCTGCTGCAAAACGAAGTTTTTAAGGCGCTAAGAAGACCGAAACAAAATTAAAGAAATAAAATAAAAATAAGCTATAAACAAAATAAATACTACTTTGGTTAAACAGACTATAAAATGACCTGAAAACCAAAGTTTAATATGCATACGGCTTAGCAGCAGACGAGGTCCATTAATTTTATTTCAGTGTATAACCTGCAATTATGTCCCGCCTGCTAAACTTAATACGGGAATTCAACATACATTTTAATAAAGTATTTTTTAATTATTTATTTAATTTTATACCTTTTTTGTCGCGGTATTTTTATGAGAGGTCCACAGGTCCAGGTGAATTACGAACAAATTTATTGTTCGTCGATTAAGTTTTGCAGAGCGATGTTCGAAAGAATTCTTTCTTTCGTACAAATACATTTAAAACAAACACCAAGTTTTTAGAATTTGTTTTTATTTTATATGTAGTTTTTCGAAAGAAGGAATTCTTTCGCACATCGGAAATAGGCTACAAATTTAATTTAAGCTTAAAATTTACTTCAATTTAATTTTGGTTTAATATCTAATAATGCTATATAAATTATACAAATTTCCCTACATCCAAAAAATTAACAGTTACCAAGCAATTTTTTTTTTAATTTTTTTTTTATATAAAAGCGAACATCCTTTAAACGAGCCTTATTGTGTCCATTAAAACTTTCTTGTAAGAAAAATAAGTCACAAGCATTGTCGAAAGTTTCATTCCTGAACGGAAATCAATGTTAAGCCTTAAAAGAAATTGCAGACACTAAACTTCAACAAATAAGTTAATGTACCACTTTACGACAGCACAACAGCAAAACAGAAAAAAGAGCAAAACAGAGGAGAAGCAAGAACAAGCAACACAATGGCAACACAAAGTAATTTGCAAATAATAGTGATGACATTAACCATACAACCAACCAACCAGCCAAATATGACACACACAATGACAGGCCCATAATCACTATAAAACACCACATACATACAAACATACATAAAATCTCATTCATATATTTCTACGCTTACTCACACACACACACACATACACTTATATGTAACCATCAGCCAAACAACAAACTGTTTTTAACATGACATGACCAAAAGGGAAAAAAGTTAAGAAAAAATGGCAACAGCTACAACTCCATAAAAAAGGAAAAAGACAAAAAGAAAAGAGGAAAAACGTTAATGCTAAAATGATGACAAGCATATTTACGCCTAAATGGAAAATAACTTTACCAGCTAAATATAAGAAAATGGAAATTTCTTTCTTTAATAAAAAATAAATGGCAACAACAAGTTTTTCTTCTTCTCTTTTTTGTTTCCTTCTTTCAAGAATGTTACACCATGACTTCTCGACAACGAGACGTAAACGTTCAATTTAAGCAAATAATGAAAATCCGTTGACATTTCTTTGTTTTTTATTCATATTTTAATTTTTCAAATTTAACTGTTAAAGCTACAAGCAGAAAGAAAATGGGAGTGAACAGATGAGCAGCGTTAAGAATTAAAAAGGAGTTTTTAATTTCTGTTAAAAGAGGTTCTATTGGAGGAATTTTAAGTAATTTTTTGTTGTTTAATAGATAAAACCCATTTTCCTAAACATCAAGGGAAATTGTTAAATTTTAATCATATAATCTAGTATAACTTTATTTAGCTAAGTTTAAGTTTAAACCATGCCATCTACCTAATTTTAAGAGTAATAGAATTCTTCAGTATAAAGTAAGTATTCAAAAAAATGCATTAAAAAGCGCTATGATTGTAGTTAAAAATAGGGCTATAACGAAGAAATATTTGCTTAACAATCTAACCCATTTAAATAATGGCCAGTCGGAAAAAGTATTAAATTTAATTTGAGTCAAATTTAGTAACATGAATGAACCCCATTTATAAGCATTTCTACTTAGGAATTGTAATATCATTCATCATCTGTACAAAAATTCTTAGAAAATATTAAAGATTTATCATATACTTGTTACTATCACTGTTACTTTCATTTCCAACATTTTTGTAGAACATTTCATCCCCGTCCTTTCCTTTCGTAGGGTTGTTTTTTACAATTTGTTAGAATAGGTCCAAACATTACCTTTTTAAGTGGGAGTTAGAGGGCAAATGTGTTCCACAAAAATATTTGCCGTTAAATGTTGAACAAAGTTGATGAACATACCTTATATTTACCTCAGATGTAAAGAACATATAGTTCTTTTCATCTGCTTTACCAGAATCCATTGTCAGAACCACGTTTTTATTAAGTTCGAAATTGTTGTACAGTGTTATTTGTCCAAATTCTGAAAGACCTATTTTGTTCACAATGCTATACTTATTTTCAGGAATCAAAAATAATTATAATATTTTGAATTTTCAAAGAAAAAAAAGCAACCAGGAGAAAAAATCGGAGCAGTGATACCAATAGAAATTTAAAAAAAATTCCTTACGTGTCTAAAAAAAAGGCCGTTTTCCCCTACAACAAAAATAAATTTTCCCTGCGTTAACAATTTAATATTTCTAGCAACAGACAAACAAATACATGTATTGTTATAATTTTTTAAATATTATAATGAAAACATTTGCTAATAACAAGATAAAGAAAAACCAAATTAAATATGACTCATATACAAATTCAATTTCAAAAATAGCACTGTGTGGCAGAAACGCCACTATGGATTCTTCACTATATATTACGGTATTCATTTAATCGGGCTTTTGCTTTAATCGGTTAATCACTCGATTAAGTAACCGAGGCTTTGGTTTAATCGTTTAATAATCGGTTAATTTTGTAATTGATCGGTTAACCGATTCATAAAGTTCTTTTTTATAAATTTAATAAGAAAAATGCATATATTATTTATTATTTGGAGTTTATTAGTAAAAAAAAAATTATTACATAACAATTCTTGAACTAAAATAAGCAAACAAAAAAAATAATTCATAATTATGTTATACTGTATAACATAAACTATTTATTATATAGAGTATACTAGTAAAAAAAAACAATAAAATAATAAACATAACAATTCTTGAACTAAAACGAGCAAACAAAAAAAAAAATAATGCATAAATATGTGATACATATTTTTTAATTTATACATAAATATTATTAAGTAATTAAAAAATAAACTCTTTGATCATTTTATTAGTTATTTCAATAGTTTAAGGACACTTTAAAAATAATCTTTTCCAAAAATGTTTATGATCGTTTCTTTAGTTTTGATAAAACTTGACTTGAACAAATTCTTTCACTTCTCGTTGATGTTGGAGAAATCGAAAGCAACCCATAACACAGAATATCAAATTACATAGTCCTTTTCCTGGATTTCTCTAAACGTATAAAATCGGTGGGGTGCTTTAAAACCATGTGAGATAAGGCCATTATGGCTTTATTGCTCAATTGAATGGGAGATAAAGCCATAATGGCCTTATTGCCCAAACATTGAGAGGTAAGGTCATATTTAAAATTTTGCGAAATGAGAGATATAGCCATACTTTTTTTTCGCAAATGAGAGATAAAGCCATATTTTAAACTTTAGTATGCGAAACCAGATTCCAATACTTTACTTTAGCGTTTCCGGGAAAAGAAATTTTTTTATTCTTGTGACGCACGCAGGAAAACTTTATTCAGCGAAGCCACCTGCCGGGTCTTACTGGAGGAGGAAACCCGTAAGCACGGCCGCAGGCCGCCACGCAGAAAAACTTTAGTATGCAAGCCAGATTTCGTAAAAGGGAAAATCTATTATTAATCAATGTAAAATGCAAAAGTTCTTCAAAACTGAAATGAGAGATAAAGCCTTTTTCTAATATTGCTAATGTGAGCTAAGACCATGATGGCTTTATCTCCCATTCAAATGAAAAAAGGCTTTATCTCCCTATTGAATGAGAGATAAAGACATCATGGACTTATCTCAAATGGTTTTAAAGCACCCCCCCCCATAAAATCTTCCATTATGCCATTAGAGTACTATTTTATTTTTAACTCGTCTAATTGTTTTGGTTAATTTTGTTAAAAGATTGATATGAGATAATATGAAAAGAAACAAGTAACTAATCACATAATTGATATAGATTTTCAATTGAATTTTTGTTCAAATGAACGAAGCGATTCCTGATTTCAGAAGTACTTAAGGTAGCAGAAGTTGCTCCTCAAAGTATGAGATATATAACAGGACATATATTATAATTTTGAACACGGTAGAGTTTCCAATATAGGATTGATTTAAATTCCACGTGATTTCGATTTGCAGAACATTCCCATATTCATTATGTCATTAGATACCTGTTTTAATTTTAAAACTTGTTAACACTTCTTATAAGATCGATATGCGAAGAAACCAATAACTTAACACATACATATAAAAAGTACGTGAAATTAAAAGCTGTTGACAGCAAACACCTATTTAAAATGAAGATCACTAAACACCTTCTTTTCTGTGAAAAAATATTTTCTAAACACATACCTTTTGTATATGAGACGAAACAAATAATTAAAAACACAAAAAATGTGCTATAAAACTAAAATATATTAAAAATTTCGCTACATCGGTTAAGCGAGTTATCGACTGCAATTAACCGGCTTAATCGTTAATCGAAAATAGGCAATTTTAAATTAACCGATCAGTTAATCGGGCAGTAATTTTTCGGTTAACCGATTAACGGTTAACAGAATGAATACCCTCATATATATACAAAACAAAATTCAAGGCAAATTCATTCCAGTTAATCTCGGTAGTACAACAAGTACAACTCGCACAAAAACCACAAGCAATTTTTTTTTTGTCAAATTATTGTACAATGTCAAAAACCGAAACAAATAAAAACAGAAACATTGATAATAAATAAAATTTTGACATCCAACAATTATAAAGCTAGGGAACAAAATTAGCATCAGGGCTGTTAGGATCACCTGTAATGAAATCGCCTTGACTATGTCAAACTGCGTGCTTGGTTTTTCATTTTCTCGTCAGTTGTCGTTTTTAAAAGAATTAAAATTTTTAAGGAATACTTATTTTATATATTTTTTTTTCATATAATTATCTAATATTTTTTAGAAAACTCGATACCAAATAAAAGGAAATGCTCTGTAGAATTCTAAAAAAAAAATTTATTTCAATTCCCCTGAACAAATATATAAAAAAAAACTCCTTTAAAATTTTCATTAAACATTTTTTTGAAAAATGGAAATTATATGATTTTATTTCTCTTATAGTTAAGCGGGTGTGATTATTATATTATTATCGCTAAAAAATTAATTTCTATGTAGAAAATTTATTAACTAGACATTCGATTTTAATATTTGCATACATTTTAGCGAAGGTGATGGCGAATTCAAATAGCAACAACCAGTGAATAGTTTGCCAAAGCGAACTCGATTATTCGCCGGCCCTAATATATGCGTACATTTGGCTTAAAATAAAAAATCTGTCCTTTTCCCCTACGCTTGAAATTTTCCGAAAAAAATCCCTTCAAAAGAGAAAAACTCCCTACTATTAGCATCCCTGAATCGGAGATCGAAGTCATAAAAAGTATTTGATAATTTTTAAATGAATTTTCAGAATATAATATGCTTTTTATAATCTTAATTTTTTAAGCACAAATAACACTGTCCAACATACAAAAAATAACAATGTTCTGCAACAGTAAGCAACTTCGGAATACCTCTTAAAAGTAATTTGTATTAAAAAATAAGAGTTGTTTATTTTCTTCCAATATTTCTGAAATGCAAAGGTCAAATTCTGAACGAAAATCATTTTAAAACGCAACATATCCATTGGGTTCATATCAAAATGAATTAATTACAATAACTCGGATCAAAGCGCAACAATGGCTTTCAAATTAACCGCAACTTGTACACCGTTTTCGAAAAAATATGGTTTAATTATTTTTTTGAAGTTATTCCTCACCAAACTGGGTATATTTTATGTTCAACAATTATTTTTGGTGTCCCACATTTTGGAGTTTTGTTTATTCATGTAACCGTTGAGCTGAAAATTAGCCTCATTGCTCATTATGAGTTTGTGCATAAACTCTAGGCACAACTTCAGAAAACTGCGACTATACTGAATGCGCGTTTGTGTATCATTTGTTCTTAACTCCTGGACCAATTGAATCTTATATGGGAAATGGTATAAATTATGTAATATTCTTTGCAAAGACTTTCTAGACATCACCAATTACTGAGAACGTCGCCTGGTGGAAGTTTCGCGGTTCTCCTCAATACTTGCTTGCACTCGAGCAATGTTCACATCGTTTCGAACTGCACGAGGCCTTCCAGCATAAGGAAGATCACAAATAGCCCCTTGTTGCTTAAAGAGTCGGTAAATTGTTGGAGCGTTAGACTCATTTCGAACATGAAAGAAATTTCGATATAATCTTTGTGTCTGAATAATCAAATGCTGATTTTTAAAATAAAATTGAACAACCTTGGTTCTATGTTCTGTGCTAAGTCTTTCCATCATAACTTTCCCAAGTTTTTGAAAAAGCAAGAAAAAAATGTATTCACCTGTAAAATCAAAACGGTACTTACGATGTTTAAGTTTCAGATTTGTACAGCATAATGGTATAAGCACAATTCGAAAGAATGACGAATATGGCCACACTACTAGCTGCTACATGTAAACAAAAAATTATTTAAAATTATTTACAATTAGGTGCCCCGGTGGGCTAGTTGGTACTGAGCTAGTCTATCAGCGCAAGGGGTTGCGGTTCCGATTCCCGCCACAGACTCTGGTATCTTTCCTATTGGTCTGGCCAGACCAAAATATTTTTTTTTAATTGCAATATCTTTCAAAAAGAACAAAATATCAAAAAAACAGAAACGTGAATTCTATAAATGATATGTTCTGAATCGAATGAAACAAGCGTGAATCAAATCAGAAAACTACGGGTAATTATGCGCTCAGTTCAATCTAACTTAAAACATCAAACGCGAAACTTGTTTCAGCTGTGGTAGATGCAAAAAAGCAATGGGCGAAATTAAAGACTACATTTTTGATGACTTGAATGTAGAATAAAATAATAAAATTATATAATAAATTCGTATAATGTAAAGTAATAATCAAACGTTCAATAAAAAATATATTTATTTCCTTTTCATTTAATTGGAATTTTTAGCAGTTCTAATTGTGGTCTGGCCAGACCAAGAGGAGAACTTAATGGTAAAAACTTACCGAGAATCCTAGGGTTAATAATTTTAATTTATATATATTCCAGATCATTTTGAATAACATTAACAGCTATTCTTCTACCACTAATTGTAGCATTTACACAACAAATTCTTGCTACTACTTTGTCGTATTGTGCGAAATTCGCCGCTCGTCCCAATTGTGTTTAGGCATACATTCGAAAAGAAAAACCTAAGTTTTCTCTTGAAACCCGTTTACTTGCTTTGAAAATCACTTCTGTAAAAATATTATAGTTGTAAATCTTTCATATACGTATTGTTATTGCCAAAAAATTTCGTCACTTACAATAATATTTGTTTGCAGTTTTTCAATGCCAGACGCGTAAAATGTCAAGGGTCTTAATATGATTAATGTTATCGAATGAATTTACTGCAACATCCCCAAACAGCAGAGTGAATAACATTCACATATTTTTTGGCAAAATGTTTACCCGTCTTGAATACTTAACCAAGAGAAAAATCTAAAAGGATTTTACTTTTACCAAAAAGTATTACAAAGTACTTACAAATCCTCGTGCCATACCCCCCAATGCAGTCTTTAATGTTTTCTTTTAAGCTCTGTCCCAAAAGGTGGTCTGGGATATTATGACATTTGATAAAACAAAATACATACATACATTCATACAAATAAAACAGAAAACTGAAACCAAAAAATACAAACTTATTTTATAGCTTTATGTGTGTGAATGTGTGCAGGATGCAAGCATGCATGATAACTAGCATTATAACTGCGTGCAGTCATTGTTGTAGATATTTCCCTGCCAATGACTTTGTATGAGAGAATGAGAGCGTATTGCTTTTTGTTGCCGCTGACATTTTCATAACTGTGACTCTGACATTGGCATTGAATTTTTTGGCGTCTTTTCGTTTTCTAAATGCAGATGACTTATGTCTGTTGTCAACCCAAGTTTAAATGGTATAATTTACACAAGATTATTAGTAGACATTCGCGAAAGACATGGATAGTGTTTTAGGTAGAAGCACTAGCAAGAGCAAACTACCAAAATTATGGCTAATGTATTTTTAATATAATACGATTTTAAGAGCCTGAAATATGGCCTGTGTTTAGGGAATTCTAATGGCTGTTTTGAATAATGTGTAGTGGAAACAGAAGAGCTTGTAATATATATATTTTTTTTATTTCCTCAAAATTTTTATTAATATTTAAAATTTTAAATGCTTTATCCGGCTGTGCCGAATATTCGATGCCCTCTACAAATAGTAAGAATTTTTCAGAGCGCGCCTTATGTGAACCAATATTTTTAAATACTGATCTAACAGTATAAATTTTTGCGATCTTAGCCGTATTTCAAATGTGTGTTTTATATGGGACCTATGGTAAATAGACGAATAATCTTAAATTCGGTAGGGTGATTTTTAGTATATAAAACTTAATTGAAGCCAATTCACCACAATATTATTATTTCTTACATTTTAAGACGTACTTAATTGTATCGAAAGTGGGCTGTATATGTGGCATATGGTAAATAATAGACCAAGCTTCACGAAATTCGGCAGTGTGAGTTCTAGCGTCATAAAAACATGACAGATAAACTTTTAATTAGAAAGCGTTATCAAATATTTCGAACTAAAGTTTTTTGCGAAATATGGCAGTTTGACTTTGAAATATGTAAAACGTGATTCTGCAAAATTTAATTACAATCCATTTATGTAAGTTCTTATAACAGAAGTATCAATTTGGTGATTGTTCTACATTTTTTCAACTGAGTTGATTGTTCTTGATTTAAATCCCAAAATGCTTAAGATAACTTCGCAATTTGCCTCAAAAAATAGGCAACAGTGGAGTGGAAATAGCTGCGGACACTGCAATGCTATGAACACGACACTCTAGAAATGGTGGGTTCCGAGTTTCCTATTTCCAATTTTGGTCCACGATCGTCGAGTCAGAACGCTGATACCAAGCCGGAATGCGTGAAGAAACGGTTCTTCAGGTAGGAGGAGAAGCGTGAAATTCTGCACGTATGGCCCTTAAGCAAGAGAAGGAGTGAATTAAAAGAACTCTTAAGGAAGTTTAACCTCAATTTATAGTGAAGACTTCCGGATCACTGCAGGGGTTTCCAAGCGAAGATACTTGCGATCAAGGAAGCTGTAGGCTATCTGACACTATCTGCTATGTCGAACACTGCTGTGGATGTTTACACTGATATCCGTGCCGTAGTTGTGGCTTTGGATTCCCTCTCCCTGAGAACAAGAACAGCCATTGACTGCCGTTTATTTCTAAACGAGTTGCCTGAACAGTTTGATATCAGGATCATATAGGCCCCAGGGTAGGGCAGATGAGTTGGCTGAATTTGGTACTACCTTACAGCTTCCATTGGATCTGAAAGACGTAAGGGTGCAAATAGCAGATGGGCCGCAAATACTGGATCCTCGATTTTCTGGCAATAGTGGCTCAGCTTGGATGATGGACTTACCATGTCTCTACTACACGCAAAGAAAAAACATGATTAAGGAATGGTCACTACGACCATTTTTATTCATATTTATCTTATATGTACACCCTAATAAATTTATTATAGTCATAATATAACCCTAAAAATATTTATTTGTCCCTAACATTTTTAAATTCGCTATAATAATATTATATGGTCTTTTACACCTAAAAAGTTACTCTGATCTAGCTAAACATTTTAAATAATTTAATATGTTTGCTACCATAATATATATATTTTCAACTATACAATTAAATCATAATATTGCTGCACACAAAAGGTATTTTTAATACCATAATTTTTGTTTGCTTTAAAGTACATTCTCTTAATGAGCAAACATTTCTAGTCAAACAAACAGTCGAAACAAACCATCCGCGAGCGTTAGTTATGCCATGCTGCCTTGCAAAATTAACGATATAAATTATTATGCATTTATTGAAACCGGTAAGTTATTTATATATAATTATAAAAATATATAAATAAGCAACTACTTTGTCTTTATTGCAGCCAAAGAACCTACATACAACACTGAAACCAGCATAGAAATTTCGGCACAAGATGTTGTAATTAGCCCCGTTTTTTTTCAATAACTGTTCAACAGCATATTTATATAGTATATTTCATAAAAGAAATAAAAGGTAAGTTTAATTTGAATTTATCTTAACAAATCTCAAGTGCGCGGATAAAAATAATGAAAAGTGTTAATGCATGCCGAAGTAAGGCTTAATAGATCTCCTTTTTTTGGATAAATTTGTACCACAAAATATAATTTATAAATTGACACACACACACATGTATATAAATGTATGTATTTAATTCTATTTTTAAACATAAACTATATCTTATATATTAATATATGCTGTATATTTGTAATAAAACATAAATTTTTGAAATTAATTTTTTTATTGATTTTATTGCGAGAACCATATTACATGTTGAAATAGACATTTTGTATGGGGTTGGAAAATAAAGAAAAATGGTTTGAAAGATCGTTTGCGTTGTTCTTCTGAACATAATAATATGTTTGAGACAATAATAATTCTGTCTGAACATATATTGTTGCTGAAGACCTGTTTGACACAATCATAACCACAAACATTAATGATAGTTTGCGATTGTGATTGTATGAATCATGTTTTTTCTTTGCGTGTATTGATGACCATGTGGGACGTGAGGAAAAAAAGTTTTTCAATAAATATTTAATTACTGATTTTTAGTGTCTGAACGAGCATCGGTCAAAGTTCGGTGTTAGCCGAAATTTTTATCGGACACCGAACTTTTTTATGAAACGACAAACATATTAATTATCATGCCTGACATCAGAATTGTGAGATAAATGTTATCACAAATGGCATCAATGAGGAAAAAAATTACATCGATCAAATGATGAACGTCATTAAAAAATTTTGTCATATTTTATGCGTACTGGATATGCTGCCAGTGTCTTGTAATTGAGAACTCTTGTATAAATAAAGGGCGGATTCCAACAAAAGTGAAACAAACATGTGTAGTGGATAAGTAAATAATAATATTCTCTCTCTTTGACTTAAGTCAATTCAAATGACAAACTATATTACTGAGTCATCTAACTGCTGGCATTTTTTATTAAACTGACTCCGATTCGCCATTCCTGTGATGCCGGTCTGTCATCCCATTGATGCCATAATTTCACCTGAAGACAATTTGGGCAAGTGATGCTAAGGCTGATATCACAATGATCAAAATTGTCATGGGGTCAAAAACGAAGACACTTGTCATACTATTGAACTTCTTTTTAGTCAAAGTGCATCAGCGTTATGACACCTTTTCTATCAGTGCAATATTAAATTTTTAATAGTATTATGGATTCTATATTGAACTTCTGTACCATGTTTTTCTGCTTGTATATGAAGATTTTTTTTTTGTCAAAAATTATTTTCGGGAATGAAATTTTTTATTAATTAATTCATTTATTAATGATGTGCTAATAATCCCAATTTTTGAATGAAAATACTGAAATTTATTGTTGTGGGAAAGCTAGTTTCTATGCGCATTTCGCTGGTTGCTTAGGCCAGCTCGTCAGGAAACTTTTTCCAAATACTTTAGAAAAGCTAAAAATATTATACAAGTAAGACCATAAAGTGAATAAGAATTTTAAAACACTCAGCTCTTAAATGTAACAATATCAAAGCTTTAACAAAGTCACAACAATAAACCGTCAATTTTTTCTTTCTTACATTCCCCTACAATTGGCTGGGTTTTTTCCAACACGAATTGTAGTTTTAAGAGGATAGAAAGAAAAAAAAAACAAGTTGCTTAAATAAAGCAGCTTGCCATTTCAGTTTTTTATTTGCCTGGCACATGCAAATTTATTATCAAAAATTTTTTTTATATATACAGATTTTTATTTTTGTTTTTAACTATAAAATGGTTTTACTTCTTTACAGTGCAATTTATCTTTTCATATTGCATCTTTACGAAAGTGTAAATGTTATGAATTCCTCTAATATATTTTTTTTTTTTTAAGTTAATATATTTAAAAAAAGCAAAATTGTTCACATTTAATGACAAAAAATTCGCGTTAGGCCGAAGATTGCAAAATTTACCAAAGTTCGGTTCGGTCGGGCACTACTGATTTTGTACTGATTGCGGAATCATCTATAAAATCTCTATACGCGTATGAGTAATATTGCATACTACAACACTCATACTTATCTTTTAATCAAAAAGTAGTACATATTGTTGAAAGATTACAAAAATAAATTAATTTCAATATATAGAAATTCGAATTTCATCGCTTTTCATTGTATGGCCCATATCGTTCTTAAGCTTCTATTCCTGGAGGACAATATTGTTTACAGAAAATATCTAGGCCCAATTTTGCCACCAATTAATCAAATTTAAATAAAAGATTGATTTGTATTATTTTAGAAAGTATAAGTTAGATGTTTTTTTGTAAAAATAATAAATTAATGTGAATAAAAATTTAATTTAAAATAATAAGTTTTGGCTATCGTAAGCATGTAAGGCTTTTTATTTTTCTGTTAATTTGTGGAGTTTGTATTTAAAAAAACTTCTAATTCTTTGACATCATTTAATAAGACCGACTAAAACAGAAAGTTGTCAAAAAGCAGAAAAGTCTGAACAATAAGGCGGCAAAAGTGAAATTTCATTACCACTCCTTCAAATATACGGCCATGTTCTGGAAATCGAAATTACGTGAAATTGAAATCGAACAAAATTTGAAAATTATCAACACAGGATAGTTTATAAAAATATTGCATTTTATATGCCTCATATTTGAGGTCCAAAAGCCTTTACCACAAACTCTTTTCAAATAAGGAAAAGATGCATTCAATTTAAAAAAAATTTAATTGAAAATATCCAACGATTTCCATTTCACGTGATTTCGATTTCCAGAACATGGCCGATAGTTTTATTATTAGTGTGGAAATATGAGAAGAGCATTATGATGGATACATAATAGTATAATGCCAAATATCTTTCTGAATTGACGAATTGCATTAGTTATGTAAATAGAATTGTTATTTTCGTTGGTCCTGTTTTCAGTATGACTGTTTGCAATTAAAATTTTCCAAATAGATAAAGTATCGTCCTAAGCGAAAATTGGACTGCGTAGACCGGTGTTAGAAATTAATCCCGTTACCGCGCTTAAGAAGCAATATTGACACAAAAAATACGCGTTCGAAATGTTGAGTCTTGAGTTCATATTTTTTCCCGGGGAATTATGAATAACTATCAGTTGGTTCATCAAATAGTAAATAGAGACATCCGTCTCTATTTGCTGTTAATTTTTGGAAGAAGCTGCATTGCAGTGGGTTTTAGTCCATACATTTATCCAGTTCCATTTAATTAAAAAACTCATCTCTCTGTAAACGCTTGCAGACGAACACGTTCGATTAACCCTGCAGTGGCCAAACATCTGAACAAACATTTCAAATTGAAATTTCTTTTGTTTTTTATATAACTGCTTTATTTTAACACTTAGTTTTAAATTCTGTTTTATATCTATTAAATAAAAATACTTCTCTAGATTGGCACAAAAATAACAGTTTTCATACAATTATCAGATCATCAACGAAAAGTGACATATAGTCTTGAATAGCAATCTTTTGTCTGGCCATTACTTTTGGACCAGGAGGAACAAATACTATATTATGCCTACGAGTTCTTTCTTTGTTTGGAGGAATTGTCTTAGACCCTACTTCGTTGTAATAATCATCATCGTAAAAGGTCGCGCGGACTTCGTGTGAAGCCTAGTAACTCTGCGGAGCTACTAATAATGCGGCCGTGCGTGACCGGCACTCGCGATTAACTGAGTACTTCCCGCGACTAGACATTTGAAAGTTAGTAGCAGCACAAGAAACTAACGCTTACCATTTACAAAATAAAACTGACTTTGCATCAGGGGACTACATGTGTAGCCCACGCGACCACTGCAGGGTTAAAGAATAAAGTTTTCTATTCAGAAAAGCTTGAACAATTGATAATAAAATTTGCTGCATGGAAGTGACTTCGAGAACAACTTTACACGATGTCATTTCAGAAGCGACATTTTAATGTTGAAAAATTGGATATGTAGAGCTTTTAAATGGTGGTTCTCATTGTGGTACAACAGATATTTTCTTTGTAAGGTTGGTCTTATTTTACATTTTTTAGTTGGAAGTAAGCTAGTCTATCAGTTTGAAGGTTGCGAGTTCGATTCCCGCCAGTGACTCTGGTTACTACTCCTCGGTTATTTAAGTTAGAATATAATTTGTAAATTTTATTTAAATTAAAAATCGGTAAATTTGTAATTGAATAGTAAAGAAATTTAGAAGACTCAGACAAAATAATTACAAAATGAATTTTTTTTATTTTTTTTCCCTAAATCATAATTGTATAAAACCTGTTTTCGGTTAGTTTTTCGTTTGTGATTTAGGAAGATAAAGTCAGAATTTTAATGGATCAAATCCAAATAATCCAAATCGTAAACAAATAATTCTTTGTTAAAATTAATTTGGCGCCTATGTCGAATATTTTGGCCCTTTACCATCTCTAAAGAGGACCTACTAAGAACTACAAATAACGAAAGAATAACAACTGAAATAAAACGCCTTAAGTGGCGATGGATGGGTCACACGTTACGTAAGACTGACAACGACATTGCAAAAATGGCCTTTAAATGGAACCCCCAAGGGTCGAGACGGCCTGGAAGACCCAAAAGTGCATGGATGAGATCTACTCATGCTGAATATATTTCCAGAGAAACGTGGCAGGAGATCAAACTCATTGCGCAAGATATACTACAATGGACTGCTTTGTTTCCGCCCTATGCTCCAACTAGGAGTTTTAAATAATTTTTAAGAACATTACACGCAGAGAAAAAATATTGTAGGTCATGGTTACGCCAACCTACACTATGTTTATTGTAACAATATATTGTTTTCGTGCACAAAATATTGTTATTTTTATTAAATATCAACAATATTATAGTTACTGTAAACATTTCAATGTTTATCGCAATTATAAATTTGAGTTTGGTTCACTGTTAAATAATCATTGTTATAACAACTAAATAATGATAACTTTGAAAACATATAATATTCTTCACAACCATTTACGGATATTTAATAGCCATAACATGATAACTTTCTATTCGTGTTTTCATAATATGTTTAAGATGCAAACGAAATATCTTTACTTTTCATAAGCTACTTTATTATATTTATTAATTTTTTTTTGTTTTTCGAATTTATTCTATGAGTTAAATTTCAGATTTGTATTTTATAAAGCTTTTTGTAATAGTTCTATTCCTTAAATTTTTAGGAATGACTTTGTACACTACCAGACTATTATATTGTATCTTCTTGTTATATTTTACCTTAGCTTTCCATTGGATAGCAATGAAGTATATTGTATGTACAGAAAAATTTACAATTATTAGACACCAGCAGAATGTTATGCATTTTCTGGCCCGCTAAGGCCTTCGTCAGCATTATTTGTGTCACACTGGATAGTGATACTTTATAAATTGAATGTATTTAACTCAACTATTATACTATTATAGTTGAGTTAAATACATTACATAATATTCTGGTAGTGTATTCAGTCATTCCTAAAAATTTAAGGAATAGTACTATTACAAAAAGCTTTATAAAATACATAACTGAAATTTAACTCATAGAATAAATTCGAAAAATAAAAAATTTTTGATATAAATTTACTCTAATAATATTTTGTTACCGTCATTTCTAAAATAATTTTGCATCAGTTGTGTCGTGTGATTTACATATGCCTGTCAAACTATTTGTTATTCAGTGGTTAAACATTTAAAAAACCATTAAAAAACCCAAGTTTAATGAAATTAAAAAATAAAGAAATTGTAGGTACATTAAAAAAAATTGTAAAGTGTCACAAAATAAAATATCAATGCTTAAAAATTTTAATATTGTTTGAAAGTGGTGCAAAAATTTTGACCATTGTTTTGTGTTGTTTTAGAGAAAAAGAAGGAAAATGCTATCAAATAATTTATAACTAATTTTGACCTACGACAAAAATAGATTAAAAATATTATGTTTAAAGTTGCAGTTTTACGTTAAGGTTACAAGTAAGTAAATAAGCATAAATATATATTAAAAATATTTTTCGGTTTTAGATTTCATCTACATATTATTATGATTAACATGATAATAATATGATTACTTCTTAACTTAATATTATTAACATGATAATAATATGATCACATTAAATTATAATATGATGTAATAAAAACCAATAAGGATTAAGGGAAATATATTAGGATGTAATATTACGAATAAATTTGGTCATAATATGATTCAATAATAATCGTAATATGTTGACTACAATCACGAATCTTATCATAATATGTTGCTCGTAGAATATGTTTACCACAACCAAGATTTTTCTTTGCGTGTTTAGTAGGTTTTAAATTGTTACATATAATGTAAATATTAAATATTAAATAAATTAAAAATAAAAATATTAAATTTTAAAAAAATAAAATAAAATAATTTGGTAATTTAATAATTGTCGACAGTGGTACAATTTCACCCATTTTCAAAGAAAAAACTGTTTGTACGAATATGATTTACGCTTAAGACTTTCATACAACTGCTTTTTGCTTAATGCAAGTTGATGTTATAGCTCAATTTGGTCCGATTTTGACACCACGCAATTTTATAATTATTATATAAATAACTTGTTTGACTTCATTTAAATATCAATCTGTTTCTCTATGTAAATTTTATATAAATATCAGCAACATTATGTCCCTTCTTATCGTATATTTAAAAATTTGTCGTTCCTTAAACAAACATACCGATCGCGTTTGAATAAAATAAAAAAAAATAATATTAAATGAAAATCTGAATGAAGGCAATTTCTTTCGAAAATGTTCTCAAAGTTGTTTTTTCTCAATAGAATAATTTAAGCAATTTAACCAATAAAAATAAACTTTTGCCATTAATCTTTAATAAAAGGAACTAAACCAACCTTTTGATTAAATTAAAATTCAAATACAAACATTACAAAAAAAAGTAGGAAAAAAGTTTTCAAATAAAAAAAAAATCCTTGTGGATTCTTTTTTCCTCAACGACACTTTTAACTGTTTGAAGTCTCTAAAGTCAAATTAAATTTTTTTTCTCATATGCAACAAAAAATGGTCTTATTTTGTCTACTTCTAGTGAAAAATAAATAACAATACAAACGGGAAAACAAAGTTTCGCTTCAAAGTGAATTTAAACAAACAAATTAAAATTATGCAAATTAACTGCAAAAAGAACAAACCAAAAAAGGGAAGTAACAAAAAAACAAAAAGAGTTATAACTGAAAAAAGGACTCCTTGTTTTTCTTTTTTATTTTTTAACTGGAGGCAAAAATGAAAACACGTACATTTACCACTTAAACTCAGTTAACAAAAACTGACTTAAGTTATGGCAAAGAAGTGGATGATTTTTTTTTTTTTTTTTTTTGGTTTTTACGGAATGTCTCTAGCTGCCTGTCTATTTGTCTATATTTCTGGTTGCCTATGCATGTCCTTGAAAAGGAAGTCTTAAACGAAAAATTCATTTTCATTTCTTCCACTTTACATACAAATTACTTTACATAAGTCTTTTGCACCGGTCCTTCAAAAAAAACTATTTCTGCAGCAACAAAAAAAATTATGATTTCGAAGAAAACTTAAAAAGTTTAACAGAAAATATGACAAAAAACTTTTATTGATATGAAACTTTATGGCATATGATAGAGATAAAACAAACATTTGGCTTAAATGTTGTTAAATTTTCGAAACATTTACGTAAATGTAACTAAACGAATTGTTTGCATAAACGATTTAATCGAATTCCAAT
The DNA here is from genome assembly GCA_943735925.1 of Pollenia amentaria. NCBI lineage: Eukaryota > Metazoa > Arthropoda > Insecta > Diptera > Polleniidae > Pollenia > Pollenia amentaria. Next base: position 173,950,753 of record OX031007.1, on the reverse strand, counting down.
GCAAATTTTATATAAAAAAAATTGTATTTCCTTCTTCGAACACATACATACACATGCCCACACACACACACACATAGTTATCAAAAGAACAACAGTCAATGTTATATTAAGCAAATATATTTTGAAAAATAACGATGCTACTTTTACTGTTTTTTGAAGGATCCTTAAACGAAAAAAGAAGGAATAAAAAGGGGAAAATTCATGATAATAACATGAAGTCAACTGCTTTGATTGTCTTCACTGTTGTCTTTTTATATATTTATATGTACGTGTCTGTATTTGTTTTAACGGAAATCAGCAACAGACTCGCGGTAATAAAAATACATATTTTGTAAGACATTATTTTTTTCCTTCAATTTTGTTGTCGTTGTGCAAACATAAGGAAATACTACAAGAAAGTTTTGAATATTTACATATTAGGAAAATAGATATTTTTTTTAGCAAAATATACAATAGAATATATCTACATTTTAGGATAGACTTTATTTGAAAATTGGAAATTTTTAAAGGAATGTATTTTCTTTTTTTTTTGTTATATGGAGGGCTCAGAGATGAAGCCAACCAAGCCAAAAAAAGAATATTCGAAAATATTTTTAGTTTAAGTAAGTGAATTGCCTGTAATAAATTTCTGGAGCCATTGACTTGGGTTAATTTCCGTTGCCTTATGAACGAAACACTTTTAAGTAATATATTTTATGACTTAGCTCGGTTCAGCCCTGAAGCCTCCATATGTTACATATACTATTATAATTTATTTTCTAGAATTATTTACCGAGCCATAGTAACGCAGACCTTCCGCCCTTTCGAGCCAACAAATCTCACTATATCACACTATAAACGACCTCACTACTATCTAGCCTACCATAGCACCCTAATTTGATGATGAATAAATATTTCTAGTAAAACTGCAATTGGCTTTATTTTTTTCCTAAATATTAGGTACATAAGAGGTCGAAATTAAAAAAAAAATGCTATCACTGGAATCTGTATGTATGGATACTTTAAAAGGAAATTCCAACGTTTTATTTTACATCCAATGGGGAAAGCTGATGCAGCCAATACCAAAATTAGTAAATCCCTTGAAATCGCGAATGCCTAGAGAACATATCTAGTAGCATGGAAGTCAATAACCCCCGGCAGCGGGCACGGCACCGCTCTAACTATGGATTAAGGCAACTTCGGCGATCAAAGTCGAGGGAAGAACGATATTGAAATATCCTGTTCAAAGGTTGATTTTCACCACTTTCGGGAAAGTTCCGCCTGCGGGAGTATTTACTGTTGCTATTCAACAAATGCTGCCGACAATTCAAATTCTGCGGAATTTATAAAGCACCAGCTCCTTAAGAAGAGGCGAGTGTATAATTCTTCCAGATCGTACACTCTAAACTGCTACCTGTATGCGTTGGTTGTTCGCCATAGATAAACACGGTTAGTAAACGAGTTGCTTGTCACCCAATCACTTAGACCACATTGAGATAAGGCCAACACGGCAGGTGCTGTTAAGTAAATATTAAAAAAAAATATTAAAAAAAATAATAATAATAATTTTTCAAATCCAACTTGATCTTTTACAATATAAATACATTTTTAACTTCCGTTTATATTTTTATTATTTTGCCGTACCTGACTTAAAATTAATTCTCGACATTGTCGGTACCATTTATAATTTGTAACATTTCTAACATAAATCTACGTCTATAATAATTTTCTGGATTTAAAACTAGAAGTAGAATTTTCAAAATCTGGATAATGGTTTAGATCAGCACAATGAGTTGAGGAAATATTTCTATATTTTTGATCTGACTTATGCCCTGCTATCCTAGTTTTTAGTTTTTTTTTTTTGTTGTACCTAAAAAAAATTAAACAGAGGTAAATTTATGGTACTGTCAAAATTGGAAAATATTAAGTTATAAATCTTTTTCTTTCTTCGATACTATAAAAAATTAACTCACTTTTTATGTACTGAATACTTTACTTTTTAAACTAGGAAAAACCTTAAAAAAATTTACGGTAAGCAAATTTTTTTTTTTTTTTTTTTGTTTGGGTCAAACCTAATATTTTACAAAGTTTGCCGATACTTAAAATATATATAAACTAGCTGTTTTTTTTCCGACACTGTCCGGGTTTTTTTAAAATGACATTTAAATACTGCAGAATGTTGTTAATAACTTGAGCCCAGCGCATTCTACCGGGAGAACATTTTATCAGGAAACTTATTTTTGTTAAATAAATATATTTTGTGAATTTCAGCTAAATCGTATCATAAATTAAATAATTTTTAATGTCACGGCAACAGCTCCAAATTTCGGTATCAAATTTAAGTGAAGCGTGGTTCCAGACAAAATTAATTTATTTTCCAAGTTTGATGTCAATCGGTTCAGCGGTTATTTTCAGTTTTAGTAACACGTGCCCAGAACAAACGTTTTTTATATTTAAGATATAATTATACATATAAAGCCGGGCCCGTTTCCAGATAATTTTTGAATTACTATAAAAGTTAAATTAAAATCTGTTAGATAGAGCCCCAGAGGCAGAATTCGCTTAAAACTACAGTTTTATAAGAGATCTAACCTGTGATATTAAACATGTGATATAATTTTTTAAGTTTGTGTTTAACTTAATTTTTCATATTTAATGTTTTTTTATGTTTGTCTACAACATATTATTGTTCAATGTAATAAAAAATCAATTTCTCTTATTACGAATCCCTTGATAAAGTGAAGATAACATTCAAGAAACGTTGGGAAAATATAAATTAAATTTATGTTTAATTACATATAGGACCTTAGGACGCACTAGTTAAAACAAAATCTAATATAATGAAATTACATTGGCCAAAAAACAAAAATATTTTCTGAGTAAAGGAGTTTTAGCGCCCCTGGACTCTATCTTAAGTGCTTTAGTCGAATCTTATATAGCCTATGTCCTTTAGGAGGTTCTATTCTTTTAAAATTGGACCAGCAGTTCCGGAGATTACCTCCTACAAACAAACATTACCTTTTTATAATATTAGTATAGATAAAAAAACTATTGATTTTTAATTTTTGATTTAGTTACAACGTTAGAAGGTCTATCGACCGTTAAGAAAAAAATTTAAAATTTTCTGCCAGAAAATGATTTGTATTTTTTGTATTTTTTTACACTCTCGGAAAACAGGTTAATTACACAGGACTGCGATAAAAAAGTTTTTACATAATTTCTTATAAAATATGTAGATATTGGTCAATATGTTGCAAATATAAACTTTGTTTAAATACCCCACGTCACATATATCACACAACGGTACATTTGTATTGTTCGATTAATACTTCTCTTTCAACCACCATCCAGAGTCAAATGTTGGTTCAATTAAAATTAATTATAATTTGTTTTTAAGGATGCTTAATTGCGCGTAGAAAAGTGGCGTATTAGATAAAAAATTACCTGAGTTACAGTGGACTAAAGCTAAGTTTTTATTAAAATTTCTTTGTTTATCGCCAATTATTGTCACTTTGGAAGATGTCTTGTACCACCACAGTAAATAACAAAATCAATAGTTTTAAAATTCTATTATATTTATTAAAAAAATTTAAAGGTATATTGGTCTGAAATCGGATAAAAAAATTCTATAATAACAAAACAAAATCAATTGCATTTAGCCTAAATTTTTTTCTTAGTACCACCATTATATTTTCACATTTTTATAAAAATTTATGCACCAAATGAAACAAATTTAAATCAGATCTATAACGTATTATTTTAGAATCACTTATTGATTTTTGGTGCCTTATAAGACCCCAATATATATAATACAATAAAGTATACAATTTTGTTTTAAATAATCTAGTGATAGAAAGCATGCTTGGAACTTCGACCGAGCGCAAGGATTTTTCCTCTATGGTATAACAATATCGGCTGCGCCTACTAATGGGTCTCATCTTAGCCGGCCTTAGGCCGGGCGAAAGGTTTTTCTCCTCTATGGTATAACAAACTCCGGCTCGCTAACTTAAGTTCCTAAAATCGGCCTTGTGCCCGACCGAAGGCCCGCTTTGACGAGAACCTTTAGTTAGCGAAGCCGATATTGTTATACCATAAAGGTGGAAATCTCTACACTCGGCGGAAGGCCGACTATGTATAGAAACTTTATTTAGCAAAGCCGGTGTTTGTTATACCAAAGAGGAAAAAGTCCTTGCGGCCCAAAAAAATGTCCGTTATAAATTTAAAAATTAAATGATCCCCTAAAAATTAATTGGGATTTTAATTCATGAGTCCCTTAATTAAAAAAATTAAATAAAAACCCAAAAAAAAATTAATCTTAATTAAAAATCGTTGTTGTTATTTTCTGTACTAACTTTTGGGGGGTTATTTCATGCCGATTTCAACTAAAATATAGTTTTTTTCAAAAAAGGATTTATGGGAGGTGAGCGTGCTTGCACTGAATGTAACAAAATATGCAACAGCGCTAGAATGTAAAATTTTACAGACAGATACTAGTTTTTGTTATATTCTTATATATGGCTAAAAATCAAATTTTTTAATTCAGGACCTATGGGAGGTAGGCATATCCTTGCACCGATTTTTCTCAAACTTAAAATTTGGCTTAACTTAGACAATAAGTATCAGTATACATAATTTTTTTGTTTTGCGATAAGAACTCTAGTATTAACTAATACATAAAATACTCATCTTTAAACGATTACATTCCTTTATAAATGAACAATAAAAAGGATATTTTATTGCTATTTTTATTTATGTTCGTGCAAAAGATATTATTTTTTTGATGTCATTCCTACATTCAAGACGAAAAATAATAAAGTGAATTGCTTACCTTTATAACAAAACTCATAATTTCTTTGCTGCAAGAAAAGGGGGCAGAAAAACAATTAAATATAAAATTAAAACATTCATATTTGTTGAAATAGAAATCAAGAAAATATGCTGACATTGTTATTTTAAGAAAGACATGAAAGACAGACAAACGGACACGCACAACAACATTTAGACATTTTTTATGTGAAAGACTTAACAAAAATATAGAAGAAATACTTACTTATTGCATTATAAAAGGCACAAATTACTGAGCTAAGTAAAATATTTGATTACCTTTATTACTGCAAGGCAGAAACGTTAGAACCCTTAAAATAAAAACAAAGAATTTTATGAACTAGAATTCATGGGTTGCAGCGGAAAATTGATTAGGAGGGAAAGAAGAATTCAATCGTAAATGGAATTATTAAGACTAGACTAAAATTTTATGCGGTATAAAAATAATAAAGTACTTAAAAAACACTTTCAACCTAATTGAAATTGTTGATCAAAAGTTTATAAGTTTCATGAATAGTTCCAAAAATATTGAAGAGCAAGAGGTTTTACAAATTCCGTTTCTAAGAAATATCCTTTATCCTTTATAAAATCTTCGACTTAGAATTGCTTTTTGAGTAGATTTGAGCATGTTCGTCGTACGTTTCCATGCGTAGCATGCGTAGATGGTGTGAAAGTTGTTTTCATTCAATGTTGGATCCTGTACAAGTTATGGAAAATCGGTCCATAATTTGACATAGTCTCCATACAAATAATTACCGAAAATATGGAATAGCTTGTGTTCGCAGTTCTGAAGTTAGTTGTATAAAAAAATGATACTTAAGATTAAAATTATTGAAAATGGTGGAATTCAGTCCATGATTTCACTGGAACTTTTACTAGCCTTAATCGCTGTAAATTCTTAGAATTATCACAAAACCATACACGCATACAAAATGCACACAAAAATAAACGACGTCAAAAAATATCGTAAAGATTATACATTTCCCATAATCACTTTTAACCCTATCCAGTCATTATGTGCCTTTTAGACACATTTTTAATTTTAAAATCTTGTAACTTTCTTCAACATAAGTTATACTTTTTGCTGCTCTTTGAATTCCTGCACTAATAGTTTTGTTAAATAATTTCAAAGTTTTAGTTGATACTGTATTTTTATTTTTTATTAATTTCCTATAAATCACAATTTCCTATAAGGCACATACGGCAACGTAAGCTATTACTTCTTCAAATGAGATATTAGTAAGCAAGGAAATAAAATTTTATAATGGAAATGCTTTCTGATTTTAGGACAAGTTTGCTCTTATTCACGATATTTTGGAACGCATCCATACAAATTTGCTAAAAGGGTGCTTAATTGCAATTTGAGCAAATGGTGCCGTTTGGGGGACAAATATCAATGCCAGACAAATATGATATCTTCGATTTGTGATGCAAAATCTTAATATAATCTTAAAGAAATTCCTCATATCGGACAAGAAGGTGCTATAAATTGCAAAAATTTCGCTGAGAGAATTGTTGAAACGTCTGAAAACCCAAATTGAAACATCACATATAACAACTTATACGCCCTAACAAGTGTTGGCCCATTTATAAAGTTAAGAGCCGAGTTAATCAAATCATAGAAATATGCGACGTAGATGCTATATGATCCCACCAAAAATATATAGAATGTTCAAGCAGTCTTGCAGTATTCGTCTAGAAAATATGCCCATCGTTGAAAAATTCTCGTGCAAAATTACACAAAAATATAAAATATATAAATATAAACAATATAAAAATATAAAAAAAAAATAAAAATTATATAAAAAAAATATAAGTTTATATTCTTTTGTATCTGGCTTTTAGTCACATTTTGACTGGATTCGTTACAAGGTTCTCCTGACTTGGTGCGGGTAAAGAACTTCACCCTGGGTAAAGAGCCAAATCTGACAATAACGTAATATTTTTGGATATCCTTCTCTTCGTAGTTTGCCTAAGCCAAAGTCTCTACTTGCTTCATAAAGGTGGCTTACAAAAACGAGTCAAGAGCTCAACTTATTCTCAGAAGGACACTGGTTTTTGTAGTACCAGAAAAGCCCCTTCTACATTCAGGAGATCTGCAATTTTTCAACACCAGACAAGGTTAAGGTATTGCCAGCTTTTATATCCCTCGAGAGTTAAATGCCGAGAAATAGCTTCACCTTAAGACAAATATGCTCAAACACACCCGGAATAAATGTATTAAGTAAGCTAAAGCTGGAGGTCCACATTTTATATTCTAGTGTAGAAGGCGTTGAGGCATTAAATACAAAAAGTATGTCTACTGTTTACATTTGATAGCATCACAAGCAGCGTTCGGACTAACCAGCTGATTCTGACAAATAAAATTTTTATTTTACTTGTGATGATGCTGCATAAGAAGTGTTGCATGTAACTTGAAACGTAGAACGCAAGTAAGGTATAATACATTGACAATTTTATCACATTTAACCAAATCAATGAAAATGCTTTGTATATTTTTGTTATTTCTGTTATCTGATTAAACATTTTCAATGCTTTATTTTAGTTTTTTGTTCCAAATAGGTTATATTCATATTGAAATATTGACAACATTCCTAGGGACAATGCTAATAATTCGCTTTTAATGAAGTTTTTGAATAATAATGCAAAAGTGGTACATTCCTTTAATAACACAGTACAACACATGATTTGCCAACTCAATTCTGTGAACTGTATGTGAAATTAGACCCAAAAAGAAGAATTTCTGCATCATTCGTTTTGTCTTCTTACCTGCGATTTGAAGTTAGTATCGATTTGAAGTTAGTACTATCGTATAGGGGAATTTATCACGTTTTAGGCCCTGTTGTTTGACATAGCTCGACAACCCCTAGCCCAATTTAGTTGAAATAAATTTTAAAAAATTAAGAATTACAATTCCCTTAATCTGTTCATATATTGTTTTCCAATACAAGTAACACTTTCGAAGTTAAAAATGAATGTATGAAGGGAAAAAATTATTTTTTGCCTAAAAATTTAAATTTTTTTTTTAAAAATACATAAAAAATCCAAAATGGAAAAAAGTTTCAAGTCTAGTTATTTTTTCGCAAAGTCACATAACCTATGAGCAAAATGAGACAAAGATCATAAAAATCGATGCACGCGTTTCGCTTTTATTCGCAATTGAGTAAAGGTATGAATTTCAAAAATCAGTTATAGCACCACCCTTAAAATAAAAATATAAATTAAAAAATTATCATGCAAAAAAAAACTTTATTTATAAAAACTTAATGAAAATAAAATAATATGCAATTAATACGCAATTATAATATGCATAAAAACAAAATTTAGAACATTTTTTCAATTATTGGCAATATCCATCCTTGTAGAAGTTGACGCTTGTGGTTCTGATGATCTTGTTTTCTTCGTAGGTTGTTCATATTCATGGTCTGAGTCAGCTTGGCGTTGTCGGTATGATGTTGCGCTGACATTTTGCTGTGTGAGTTTTCTTCTCTTCAAAAATGATGTCAGCCATTCGGAGTCGTGTTGTGATAGTCCCAGCTTGGCCACAATGTAATCCATTTCGATTTGTGGTAGCGGTTGTGGTGCACTATTTTCAATATCGGGTATCCAATCAGCATCATCCAAATCGGTCGGATTGGTGAAAACGGTTTCGGCTAGCAGGGACACAGTATCCGCACTCGGAGGTTTAGGTGCATCGGTATCAGCAGGGCGTTGCACTGGAAGTGTGGCAGTAAATGCAGCAGTGTATACTTTTGTTTTCAATTGTTGTCTGTTTAATCCAGGACGAAAATTTATGCATGCATAGCACCTGGATTCATCATGTCCAGTTGTGTCTTCCACCCAAATTACTGGCTTCATAAAAGATAACTTTCTACTTTTTCCGTGAATCCATTTTAGAAGGGTAGTATAACAACTGTTGCACACTGTGTTCGGCGTAAAATTTGCACCACTTAAATCTGCTTCATCGAAATAATTACAATACGCGGTTTTGAATTGCTCAGTAAACAAATTTTTTCGATCTTTTTTCTGTATTTTTCGGACGATATGACCACAAACGTAACAATATTCATCCAAATATGGGCACTTGTTGTTTTCCATATTGATATATTTTATGTTTTGTTGTTATTCACTTTTAAAAAACTGGAGAAAAATCACTTTTACTGTTCGCGTTCGTCGGCACTGGCTGAATGCCAAAAATCGATCAATGCACACCTATAAATACTACGTATTTTTGAATATTTTACTGCCAGGTACTTATAAATGGGCGCATATTTTAAGGGCGGCTGGCTATATACCTGATTCAGCACTTGTACGTTTCAAACTGTGCAAAACTTTCCAAATAATGACCACCCTTAAATGTGGGTGCAATTTCTGTAAAAAAATCATATAGGTAGCCACCGGAAAAACCCAAATAATAAAAAGGTCCACTTTCCGTTTAATTGTCCACGTACATTTATTACCGCAATCATAAAAATCAAATAACCTTTTGTTTATTCCTTTTTTTTTAATTCTCAGAATCATGAAAAAGGTGTCAATGTTTTCTCCAAATAATGTTGTGCATATCTCGAGCAAATTTTTGAAATTCATACATTTACTCAATTGCGAATAAAAGCGAAACGCGTGCATCGATTTTTATGATCTTTGTCTCATTTTGCTCATAGGTTATGTGACTTTGCGAAAAAATAACTAGACTTGAAACTTTTTTCCATTTTGCATTTTTTATGTATTTTTAAAAAAAAAAATTTAAATTTTTAGGCAAAAAATAATTTTTTCCCTTCATACGTTCATTTTTAACTTCGAAAGTGTTACTTGTATAGGAAAACAATATATGAACAGATTAAGGGAATTGTAATTTTTAATTTTTTAAAATTTATTTCAACTAAATTGGGCTAGGGGTTGTCGAGCTATGTCAAACAACAGGGCCTAAAACGTGATAAATTCCCCTATACGATAGTACTAACTTCAAATCGATACTAACTTCAAATCGCAGGTAAGAAGACAAAACGAATGATGCAGAAATTCTTCTTTTTGGGTCTAATTTCACATACAGTTCACAGAATTGAGTTGGCAATCAATTTACTGAAAAATGTTGTACTGTGTAATATTTCAATATCAATGCACTACCCTGCTAAAAAATTAATGTAGTGCAGTAAATGGCGCATTAAAAGTGTTAAAGTAAGTACTAAGGCAATATTTTTGCACTTTACCTTACTATACCCGCGCGTTGGTCTGTTAGACCGACGAAACACCTTTTTATATAGTTACATGCAAAGAAACAATTAAAAATTCTCTCCAATCACCAAATTCACCTTTTACCAAAATGATTATACTGATTACTAAATATTGTAAAAGTTGAAAATTGTTAGTTTTTTTATAATTTTAAATTTTAATTAAAAAAATGATCAAAAAACTTTGCTATTTAAAACAAAGCGTTAATTGATTTAATAAAATATAGCTCAGGTTTTGACAATTTCTAACAACAATTATTTCAAAATTTATTTCAAAACAACTTAAATGTAAATTTAATCAAAATTTATTTTTAATTTTTTTTCAACTAAAGAAATAATTGATTCAATTATCACATTAATTAAATTTAAATACTTTTGAAAAAAACTTTTTAATTGATAAAAATCTACTAAAAAGAATGTCCGTGTATTTCATTTTCCATAAACTCTACAAATTTTATTTTGTTTTTAGCTGCCGGATTTATTACACGTGTTTATATGAGCCGTACGTATTTGTGTATTCAGTAACATTCGGTCTTTGAGAAGGCTGAACGCTACTCAGAAGAAAATTCTGTACTTTGTTTATCAATTGAAAAAATTGTTTGAAAAATATTTAGATTTAATTAATGTGAAAATTAAATCAAATATGTTTTAGTTGAAAAGTTATTAATATTATGATTTTGATTTAACTTTAAAATAAATTTTTAATTAAAATTTTAATCAAATAACCAAAACTCTTAATTGTTTTTCCCTTGAAATAAAATAATTTAAACTTGTTGAATTGTTTTTGGGAATTGTCAAAACCTAAGCTATCTTTAATTAAATCAATTAAGACATTGTTTAAAATAGAAAAGTTTTTTAATCATTTGTCTTTATTCAAAATTAATAATATCATTTATTGAAAAAAATAAATCACATTTTTTAGTAACTAATATAATTATTTTGGTGCAAAATCAACAAATTGTTTGCTTAATTCTATGAATTTGGTGATTAGAGACATTTTGTATGTTATTTATTACACATGAAGTATTTTAAAAATTTTTAATTATACCCACACCAAAGAAGTGGAGTGCAGTGATGTTATATGCTTTTTTTAAGTCTTCACATAGCCCAAAAATCCGTATTTTTCCCTATGCGCCAAAAAAAAATTTCATCTAAAAAATCCCAACAACTTTAAATTAAACCATTTGTGTTTATGTATGTATATTAAAGCGACTCAAAAAAAAAGTTATTTTGTTACCCCTCTGAAAATTAAGGTTGATATGTTTTATGATGATTCCCAAAATATTTTGGTTCTAGCGTTGACCATCCGTGAGCTGGACCATTTTTAAAAAAGGCCTTTTTCAGTTTTTCGAATTTTTTTGTACTTTGCTCCAAGACGACATAAAATTTGGTATCATCGAAAAGAGTTTTTGAAGCAGCATCCAATGGTATATAAAACTTTACCAGTTGCGACCTACTTATTGAGATATTAAGCTAAATACATATTTTCGTTACAAGTTTTTATACAAATTCTACGTATGTAAAAGTAAAATAATGTTAATTTACGTTTTTTTTTGTAATTATTCACATAAAACGTGAAAATCGCGATATAGTTTATCTTTTTTCATATATAGGCAATATGGGTATCAAATATTTTCACTTTTCAATTTATTAAAATTTGAAAAATAACAATAAAAAAAATACAATAAAAAATACACTGAAAGAAAAACAGTTTAAATCATATGGACTAATTTTCAACAATCATTGGTTTGAAAATAAAACTAAAGTAAATATACCTATGGAAAGTAAATGGATTCTTGCGTTAGGGAAAAAATTTGCGTTGCTGGTAAATGAAACAAATTTTTCTCCGATTAACATAATTGCGGATATTGAACAATGTATCCAAGACATAGATGAAAATTCTGACAAGGAAAAGGATATTGCTAGAACTAAACTAGCAAATGGTATAAGTTCCTTCAAAAGGAAATTTAGAAATACACCTAAAGAAAAATTTATTTTAACAGTTTTCGAAAAAACTGAAAAATTTTTTAAAAAACATCAGGATTTGATAATAACAAAAGCAGATAAGGGTAACAAAACGGTAGCCATGTATAAACAGGAATATGAACGAAAGATGGAAAATATTTTAGAAGATAGAAACACTTATAGAACAATACGAACTGATCCGACCCATAAGCTTCAAAAACAAAACAACAACATCATTTCGGAATTAGAAAGGAATGGATTCATTGATATGTGGCAAAAGCGTAAACTTATTTGTCATGCGGCTACTGCACCCAGAATTTACGGGTTACCAAAAATCCATAAACCAGACGTTCCTCTTAGGCCAATTGTGTCGTCAGTGCAAGTGCCATATTATAGCCTGTCCAAATATTTGGGAACAATTCTCAACAACATTATTTCTAGGGAATACAATATTAAAAATTCGATTGAATTAAAGAATCAATTGGTTAATATAAAACTTGAGACACAGGACATATTAGTTTCTTTTGATGTTATCTCACTATTTACAAATATACCTGTACACACAGCTATCAAAAATATTATGGAAAAATGGCCGACAATCAAACAGTTTACTAATATCCCAAGACCAAAGTTTTTAGAAATTTTGAAATTCTGTTTGACAGACAATAATTACTTTGTTTATGGTAGAAAGGTAATAAATCAAATATTTGGAATGCCAATGGGCAACCCGCTCTCGCCAACAATAGCTGATATTGTTCTTGACAATTTGTTGGACGATGCAATATTAGAATTAAAAAACAAAAATATTAATATTAAATACATAGCAAAATATGTAGACGACGTATTTGCTATAATTAATAAAGACGATAAAGATGAAATTCTTAAAACTCTTAATTCACACCATGAAAAAATCAAATTCACCCTTGAATTAGAAGAAGACAATGAAATAGCATATCTTGACGCAAAACTATGCAGAATTAAGGATACAATTGTTTTCAATTGGTACTCTAAGGAAACAGCTTTAGGTAGACTCATGAATTTCAACGCTACACAACCCAGGAGTCAAATCATAAATACAGCGAAAAACTTTATAGAGAGGGTATTGAAAATCAGCGACGAACTATTTCATCATAGAAACATTAACAAAATTTCTGAAATCTTTAATTAATGACGTAAATAGGAGCTTAAAAAATAATAAAATAATTGACAACACTGATGGAAAAAAACAGGAAATTTTACAGTGTACAATACATCCCTGGCCTTACTGACAACAGAAACATGAGAGAAACACTGAAACAAAATAACATATGTTTTGCGTACAAACCGAAAAAAACAACAAGTGCAATATTTACGAAAATAAAAGCGCCAGTGGGAAAACAACAACAAAGTAATGTTGTTTATGAAATCAAGTGTAAGGGAAATGACAAAGAACAATGTAATCAAACATACATTGGAACAACAAAGAGGGCGTTATCCATAAGGATCGGAGAACATAAAATGGACATTGCAAAACAGAAGGAGACCACAGCATTAGCCATGCATATGATTAAATCTCAACATGTACCAGATTTCCAACAAATAAGGATATTAGACAAAGAAGACTCTACAAGAAAACGATTTACTAAAGAAAGCTTAAGGATCCAACAAAACATAAAAAATACGATGAATCTAAAAGAAGATACGAACAACATTTGTGCAAGTTATCGTGTCGCCATAAAATAAGTTGTGTTATGGAAATATGTTTTTTAAAAATAACTCAATGTTTTATGTTGTTACGTTATATATGTTAAATGTAAATTTTGTCATTTTGATGTAATAATATAAAAAATGTAAGTTTTCAATGTTATTTGTTAAAAAATTTTGTTAATAAATGTTATGTTTTTATTAAATAGACGTATCCCCAGAAGAAGTCGACAAAAAATCGACGAAACGTCGGGCAAAAATGGATTAAAATTGTGTTTTAATTACATTAAAGATTTTAGGCCTTATTAGCTTGATAAGGAAATACAAATCAACCTTTATTTTCAGAGGGGTAACTAAAACCCTTTTTTCGGCTCCATACAACTTGAGTCGGTCTAATGTATATACATTTTTATAAAGTCAATTAAATCAGTTCCTTTTATTAACTTTAATCTAAATAAACAAAAATAAGAGATATTCACTTGAAACTACGTTTATTGGTTAAAAAGGCAACACAATCAAAAATATGTATGTACTTTTTACTTTTGGATTTTGTTTGAAAATTAGAAAAATTAATTGTTAACCTGTATTAGTTTTGGCTGGTGATTTCCTTACAATCTTACAGCTGTTAGGGTACCATTTTTTTAAATGACTTTCGAAACACTGGAAGGTATAACCATATTAACTTTTGTCATGTAAAAAAGAGCCGACAAGAAAATTGAAGATAGAATTTTATGACATAGATTATTTCTTCTCTAAGTGCGAGCATAAGTGATGATAAAAAAAAATCTTTTCGCTATCTGTTTTGTTATGTTCCGCTGATAAATCAGTGATAACTAATTTCGACTAAAGGGGGAGAAAGAAATTTTCATTAAAATTTTTAGTCTAGGGCACTTTGTTCCAAAACTCTGGAAAATTAAATCCTAAGGATCTTTATTCTTGCAAACATCAAATTTTCCTTAAAATCAAAGTTGAAATGGCTTCAAGCGATCACTCAAAGAAATTTAAAAATTTGTAATGTTGCTGTATCAACAATTTTATAAGTTAGTTGTCAAAAATCGGAAAAGATTGTCAAATATAAAGTTTTGCCACATTTTTAAAAAATCCCTAAATTTTAATGTTTTACAAATATCTATCATTTTTTCTTAACCTTCATTTTTTAATAAGAAAATCCATACGAATAGGAATTTTTCCCCACCTATAACATCACTGGTGGAGAGGGTATTATTAGTTTGTGCTGATGCTTGTAACACCTAAAATAGATCTTGAACAGATCGAACAAGCATTACTTTCTCCGTCGATCTAACGATGTCCACCCGGCTGGTTGGCAGGCTGTCTGTACATGTTAGGCTTGTGCGCAAAGTACAGATCGCAAACAAGGCTCAACGCTATCGAAAATGTTAAAAATCCGTCCATAGTTTCCTAGAGCCCCTATAAAATCTGATTTCCGAAATAGGGCCTTTGTGCCCATTAACCATCCCAATTAATAAGTTTCTAAGTTTGAGAAGCATCCGATAAGACATACAGATAAGAACAACTGTTAGTGAACGCATTCTTGCTATTTGTTATAAACAAAATATAATTCATAGAGACAGAACATTGTTTTATTACGAAGCAGGTTTGTAAGGAAGAATGTTAAAGAAATGCTGTAACAGAAGAGTGAGCTGATCGTTACAATCACAAGTTTTTACTTGCAATGAATGAAGAGCTTTTTGTGTCCAAAATGTATTACTTCAAAATGGTAACTCGCCATATAAAAAGCATGCCTTCCGTAAGCGAAATGATAGGCGAAACTCCAATACACACCTGCTAAATTTGAAGCTCAATTTTTTATTGGGATTTTATTATGTTGATATTTAGATTAAATTTGATCCAACCTTATATCAATCAATATCTAAATCAGCCTACCAAATTTTATTGGAATCTGATTATAATTGACTGTTATAGCTCATATACAAATACTGCTCCCGAAAATAGCTTTAATATCATGAAAAAATGTTGTGATGGTACCTTTAAAATCAACTATAGGTGCCATATAAACCCCCATCCTAAGAACACTGTATCTAAATTATATTCGGCACCAAGAACTTTTACATGAATCTAAACATTAAGACATTATTTTGTCCTGGGGTGTACATGATTGCCCATGGGTCCAATATAGGGTGCTCTCTTGACATTTTTAAATACTGTTGTGTGGGGTATCATGTGGTCGGGCTTTACATTCCCACTAGTTCTTGATTTTTTTCTGAGGATAAAAATTTTGTAGTTTTGATTTTTATGTATCTAAAAAAAAACATCGATTTTGGTGGCTATTTTGTAAAAGTTTGAAAATCAATAATATTAATTCAATGAAATTTAATGCATACTTTAGTTTTTTTCATATCTTCAAGTTGTTAAAAAAACTTATTTGTTAAAGTTTTGTTTCAAAAAACTATGAAAACTTTCGGTCACGGGTATATGTTAGCGCAAAGTAGCGCAAGCATAAGAAGGTTAAATACTTTTCTCTCAAGATAGTAACGCAATAGTAGTGCAAACTCCCCAGGTGTGCGCTCAAGCCAATGGGATATTGAAATAGTGGGACCAAAAAACAAATTTTTTTTTGCTGCCCTCTTTAATTTAAGTGCTGTCAATAATATCCTCTAAATCTTTATAGAAATACTTCTAAGTCACAAAAAGTAAGTAATTCATAAATCACATTTTATCTTTTTTTATAAGAAATATTTTCCTTTTATTTGTCCAGCTTTTTGAATGAATCTCTTAATCTTTTGTCATAAAAACCTTAACTTCCTTAAGAGTTAAAAAACTAATAACAATTACAATTATCATAAGGACCCAAAGAAACTATTTTTATAGCAATAATTACGCGATTGATGAGGAAATAAATAAAAAGAGAGAAACCCCAAACCAAATCAATTGCACTAATTATCAAATGCCATAATAAATATTTTAATAGTGCAAAAAGAAATAGTTGCACAACTTTGCAAATAAAAGTCTTATTACAGTTTAATAAGTTTTTATGTATTTTGTCCACTATTATTTTTCCCCAGCGAAAAAGGAAAAAGAAAGAAAACGTAAACTAGAGAAATATGAAGGAAAGTTCCCCACCCATAGCGTTTCCACAAACAGCACAAGCCGTGGATGTAGAACTGTCACCCAGAACTTTAATGATGCTTAAAAACACAGAAGAAAAACTAAATTTTTATAAAGGACCCAATAAAACTTTTTCACTTCGATGTTTTTTTTCATTTACTAGCATCTGACCAAAAGGTAAGAAGGTAATACAAGTAGGGAAAAAACTATAATGAAGAAAAACTGGGGAGTAGATTGAATGAAGCAAACATCAAATAACAATAAAATTTGTAAGACGATGTCGTCTGCGAGCAAATGAACAACTTAGGAAATGAATGCAATTTTAAACATTATTGAACAATTCAATAATTTTTGTTCAATTGTTGATTGAAGAGTTAAAGTTTTATGAATCTAAAAATGCAAGTTAGAGTGCATGTACAAAGTATATATATATACAAAGAGACGAAGAAAAAAGTAGTTTGTATGAACAAATGAAGAAAGATATATACACTGCTTAATGACATCTTGATAAAAATGCGAAGTTTTAATGGCTGCAAAACTATTTAAAAGAAATTTGTAAAGGAATTATTAAATGAAAATAGTATTTATTAGAAATATACATTTATGGAAGTAGTAACTTAATGAGAAAAGTAATTTCGAAATAAACACCAATCACATTATAAAAAAAATTTAATGTGTTTGAAAGGGGAGTCAAATTAAAATGGCCGAATTTCCAC
The DNA here is from genome assembly GCA_943735925.1 of Pollenia amentaria. NCBI lineage: Eukaryota > Metazoa > Arthropoda > Insecta > Diptera > Polleniidae > Pollenia > Pollenia amentaria. The sequence continues at coordinate 173,933,271 of OX031007.1, read as the reverse complement.
CCTTGACATTTAGGTAGGTCCACACTATGCATCTATGCGTCGTTCCTTTTTATGCCTCTGTCAAACAAGTAAAATCCGTATAATTGTATCTGACAAGTTACACAGCAAAGCGCATGGAATACATATACGTATCAACGCATGCATGAAGGTTTACTTTCTGCTTTTGTATGTCAGTTGTTTTAACCCTAGAAAACTCACCCTACTTAATTATAAATTAAAACTAACATTACGTTAATTTTATGTACAACGGAATTTTTCCTAAAGCGCTTCAATTAATGTGGTTATTTCATTATTTTTTTTTATTACTTGTTGTTTATTAACCCTAGAAAGATACTCATTTCATTGCATACGCATTATTTTAACCTGCTATGTTGTTGTATTTTTTGATTGGTTAGGAACAAACTAATGTGGATTATAGTTTAAAATAAATATTGAATAGAAATACCGAAATTTAAAATATGTGTATATATATCGCCCCCTTAATAAAACAATAGTGTATAATTTTTTTGCAATTACGAGATAATGGAGTTTAAAGTTTTTGTGTTATTAGACATCTGGAAAAACACTAATATTTCAGAAAATAATCGATGTTTTTGAGTTGTGGTCATTTAATTATGTGATGGAGTAATCAGGCTACTAGTAGATGATATTTCATTAATTTACAAGTGCTTAAAATGCAAATAAATGGGATTCAAAGTACCATGATGTCACTTAGGCTATTTTATTTGTTTTATAAAATGTATGAAAATCATAATATACTATTTTATTTTATATGGTATACACTATTTTATTTGAATCTTTAACAACATGTATCACGAAATACTTTTAAATTATAGGACGAATGTTCATGCAGTAAAACAAAGTATTCGTGCTTAACAATCCATATTATTAAAAATTCACAGTCATTTTTTGATATTTCAATGACACGTTGTAAATTGTTTTGCAATTCAATTTTTACACAGTTTTAAATGATTAAAAAATACATGAATAAAAGGCAATATTCATCTACGGAAATAAACTCCCCCACATCAGGCTCATCCAAGCAATTTTTATTTCTCTCGGATTGAATATTGAGATAAAAAGATTAAAGAATATCTTGAGCTCTATCTCCTAGTTGTTGGTGACGTCTGCAATCAGGCCCTTCATGTTCTATTTCAGGGTTCTCTTCCCGTGCCGAAGTGACTATGTCCAATTCCTCTGCTTTTGAATCAGCATCTGTTTCTGCCTCTTTATCTGTCTCGGGAACATAATTATCCGAAGATTAAGCATAGAAATCTTCTTCGTCCGTCGTACCATGCGCAAAATTATTGAAGAGTTCTTCAGGGAATATAGCACTTGCCTCCTCATTCGTCTCAGGAATAGTTTCATATAAAAAATCTATAGATAAATTTAATATCGTTTCACAGTAAATACTCACCATGACTTAATAGATCCATTATTTTCACAATGTTTTTACAATAAAACACTAGCAAAACCACAACTGCCCCGTCTATGTCTTCTCTCATCAAATGCTACAATCTATCAACTAGTTGACATTAACAGTGTAAACAGATTTTAAGCAATTGTTTATATCAACCGTAGAACACGCAGAGAAATTTTGTATGATTTATAAAAAAGCGTATATGTATCATACGGATTGACTCCAAATATTATATTGTTAAAGAAATTGTATATCAATATCCGTCATTTTTCGATTTTATTTTGTTATGAAATAATAAAAATAGTGAATAATAAAAATAGTGTATGGTTTTTTTAAACTATTTTTCTTTGAAATGATATCCAGAGTAACAACTAATTAAAAAAACATACCTGCACTTACACAATTATTAATGAAAAATTTGTAAACACGCAATTATACGCTAATGTTTCAATTGATCTTTTGACCCACTTTGTGGAAGTAGAATTTCACCAAATTTTGACCACATTTAGAATCAGTTAAGTAGATTCTTATTTTGCAATAGAAAAATAATGGTGTACATTCGTAAACACTATTGTTTTATTAAGGGGACGATATGTATATATATTTATATGAGAAAGAAAGAAATAAAACTTCTTTAGTGTTTAAGATCTTCAGTAATCAACTTAAAAATCATATTCCATTAAAACTGATCACTAATCTGCGTTATTTTGAATCACAAGCTCTTAATATTTCGAGATTGGTAATACCTACCGCAGTGTGCCCCACAGAAGGTCAACGTATCGACTGAAATGTCTGAAGTGCACATCCACGGATTCATTCTTATTAAAAAGAAATCGCAATATTTCAAAAGTGCATGCGTAAAATTTACGCAGATTATCTTTCGAGGGTTGTAATAATAAAAATTAGAAACACTACATATCAAATTTACGTGGGCTAGTCATCTAGGGTTAATAGCCATGGATATATATATACCATATTTTATTTTCAATCTTATCGATAAATATGTTTGTGTGTTGGATTCGTTTAAGATAACGAAGGCATTTAATAAAGGAGCAACACTCGCATTAATTTTTACTCTGCCTTGCGTTTCAGTCGGATTTTTGACGCATCCTTATATACCAAGTTCAAAGGTGGTGGGATAGTGTCTGAACCAGATAATATCCTGCGCTTTTTTTTAAATTTATTGAAAAAAAATTTTGAAAATACGAGTAATTTTTCCTTCACAAAAATTAATGGTTTAACAAAACCACAACTATTTTGGCCATATGTCCACAAAATTTCTTACTTTTTAATCTTTTATAAATAATTTGGTTTCTGTAATAAAAAAAGATCAAAGTTTAACTAGAAAAACCATAAAAATAATAAAACAAAAAACAAAATAAATACAAAATTAGCCTTTAGGTCAAAGGAAAAAGAAAAAACGTTTTCTAATACTATAAATTTAGTTACATTGCATTTAAAATAATAGCGTCTATTCCTAACTCTTATGGCATACAAAGACACCACATGTTGCAAAAATATTAACATCTAAATGAGAATTTACAGAATCCAATCGAAACTAAAGGAAAACATTTTAATAGGAATTTAAACTAAAGGATTATTATGAAAATGTATATATGAATAGAGAACATTCAATGCTAATCTAACCCTTAACAGTAGAAAATGGAAATAGTGAATAAAAAACAAAAATTAAATTAGTTTAAACAAGAATAATAACGACATAACACAAACAACAACAAGACGGCAACGGAGATAAAACACGTAATAGCACAAACACACTAAAAAAACACACACATAAACAAACTACATGTTTGAGTTGGTGTTGGAAGTGGTGGTACCAGGACTCAAAAAATAGTGGTTGTTATTTTCTTGCTTGGTTTCGTAACAAACTCATAAACATTTTCCACTTACTTTTCAAAATTATTATAGTTTTAGATTACTTTGTTTCTTTAACGCCCTCTTGTGGAGCTACTGGTGAGAACAAGGTAAATTTAAGAATTCCTCCTCTACACTTGGCAAACAACCAGATACGAGCAGAAAAAAACAACAGTTGCATAAATATTATTTTATCACATCCACAGATTTACGACTGCTACACATTGCAAAATAACGATTGTTTTTGCAAAATTTTCCTTTAAGGATTTTCATAAATATGTATATGAATTTAATGTTTATGTATGAAGTTATTACAATATTTCCCACAATAGAGCTTAAAGGCATGTTTTTATAACGAACTTGAATGATGTTTTAAATGAATTACGAAAAAAAAATGGAAGGTTAATGTATTTAAGGGAGCATTTCTATAAGTAATAAATTTTTGCAAAATTTCCTATAAATAGTTAATTTTGGCAAAATTTTCGATAAACAGTAAATTTTTGCATATATTCTTTAAATAGTAAATTTTTGCAAAATATCCTATAAATAGTAAATTTTTGCAAAATATTCTATAAATAGTAAATTTTTGCAAAATATTCTATAAACAGTAAATTTTTGCAAAATATCCTATAAATAGTAAATTTCTGCAAAATTTCCCATAATTAGTAAATTTTTGCTAAATATTTTATAAATAGTAAATTTTTCAAAATTTCCCATTAATAGTAAATTTTTGCAAAATATTCTATAAATAGTAAATTTTTGCAAAATATTCTATAAATAGTAAATTTTTGCAATATTTCCTATAAATAGTAAATTTTTGCATATATTCTTTAAATAGTAAATTTTTGCAAAATATTCTATAAATAGTAAATTTTTGCAAAATATTCTATAAACAGTAAATTTTTGCAAAATATCCTATAAATAGTAAATTTTTGCAAAATTTCCCATAATTAGTAAATTTTTGCTAAATATTTTATAAATAGTAAATTTTTCAAAATTTCCCATTAATAGTAAATTTTTGCAAAATATTCTATAAATAGTAAATTTTTGCAAAATATCCTATAAATAGTAAATTTTTGCAAAATTTCCCATAATTAGTAAATTTTTGCCAAATATTTTATAAATAGTAAATTTTTCAAAATTTCCCATAAATAATAAATTTTTGCAAAATATCCTATAAATAGTAAATTTTTGCAAAATATACTCTATGTAGTAAATTTTTGCAAAATTTCCTAAAATTAGCAAATTTTTGCAAAATATCCTATAAATAGTAAATTTTTGCAAAATTTCCCATAAATAGTAAATTTTTCCAAATTTCCAATAAAAAGTAAATTTTTGCAAAATTTCCCATAAATAGCGAATTTTTGCAAAATATCCTATAAATAGTAAATTTTTGCAAAATATCCTATAAATAGTAAATTGTTGCAAAATTTCCCATAAATAGTATATTTTTGCAAAATTTCCAATAAATAGTAAATTTTTGCAAAAGTTCCTATTAATAGTAAATTTTTCCAATATTTCCCATAAATCGTGAATTTTTGCAAAATTTTCTATAAATAGTAAAGTCTTGCAATATTTCCTATAAATCGTAAATTTTTGAAAAATTTTCTTATTATAACATATTTAATCAATTCACAAGGTATCCTAACATGTCATATTGTCAAAATGTCCTAATATTTCACAATGGTTTAAAAATATTGTTGTTGGTTTGTTAACAAAAAGTGTCTTAAATAAATAGAACGTTGCTTGCTGTTTTTATTGTGCTGTCGTAATTAATCAGAAAAGTCCAGCGCTGAGCGGCTGAGCCGTACAACAATATTTTTAAACCATTGTGAAATATTAGGATATTTTGACAATATGACATGTTAGGATACCTTGTGAATTGACTAATTATGTAAAGCAGTTAAGTATATGTATAAAACATTCTAAATCAAACTATGGTAGGTATTGTACTTTTTGAACTTTGCTATTGCGTTAAAAAATCGGAATTGATACATCTTTTTTCAGAAATGTTAAGAACCATGTAAAGAGCGTTTAAAATTGATCAATATGGCATTCACATCTCAAAATCGAAAAAATAGACATACGAGGTTACCCATGAAAAACATAGTATTATCATATCGGAGTAAGTTATTGCACTTAATATGTAAGTCTGCATGGTACATACATCTACATATGATATTATATTGATTGATATCATCACATATCAAACTTATTTTTCAAAATAAACTTCTTTGCGATCTCCAAAATCCTTAAGTCATCCCTTATCAGAATTTTCCTTAGCACAATTATTATAATGCAGGCATGTTTACCAAAAAAAAAAATCAAACACAGAACTTGTCTAGTATTTCAACTTTTCGTTGAGAAGAGTGTCATTAAAACCCCCTGACATTTGACATGTAACAACAAAAAAAAAGGTTGCAAGTTATCTGGTTTCGGTTTTAGAGTCAAACACATACTGACTTAGATATAATAGACGTCCTTTTGATGCATTTTTGTTGTAGTGATGTCACTATATTGGAAAAAAAGTAGGGGTGGGGTATGAAATCTTCCATGTAATGCATACAAGCATAAACAATGTTATTGTTAAACAAACATACATAATAAATAGAATAATTTTTGTATATTTTTTCCATTCAGACATATCAAAACAAGAAAAAAATTTAAATGAAAAATAGCACTTAAACTGTCACGTCTCAAGGTTTTTGAGACATTGAAAATGACATTTGGAAAATAAAAAACTCCCCTTAAAATAGATTAATATTGTTTACAAGACTGCAATCGATGAAAAAAAATATTACGAGTTCTTATTTTTATGAAAATTCTTCATAGCGCTTAAAGTTAATTTTAAACAAAAACCTAATAAAAAAAAAACAAGTAAGAGATAATAGCAGGTCAAGCCCGACCATTTAATATCCTATACCACAGGTTCTAGGATAGGCCTGTCATGTACAAGTTTGCAAAATTCTAGACATTCACTAAAAGAGTTATTGGTTTTGAAAAGAATTCTTGACCAATAAAAACTTTCTTAAATAAACTTTAATGAAAAGAACACAATTGACAAACTCAGTTTGAAATAAAGGACCCGAAAACGATTTTTTTATGTTTTTTAAAAAATATTTTTCATTGTTGTTCGAAAAATATTTTAAATTGTACAATAACCAAAAATAAATAAAAATTAATCAAGCTCGAGGCCAGTGTTTTTTTGTAAATAAATATTCCTTTTTATTTAATTCCGATATTTCGATCTTCGTTGAAGATCATCATCAGGGATTGTTTCCTTAAATTTAATTAAAAGAACAATAAAACATAAGTATAAGCATCATTATTATAAGCATACAAATAACAACAACATATATATATAGACAACAATCACACAAATTTTGCTTTTTTAAACAGTTTTATACGTTCACAATATATACACACACTCACAGTGAATTTTTATTAATACAAAAACTTGAAAATACATTGTGTACGTATCAACATCTAAAATAACACTAAACTTAAAAATTATTACTGCAGTTTGATCTTATTTACTAAGCCTCTGTAGTTATTAGCACACGAACACTCTACGTCGCTCTTAAAGTTGACGCTCTTTTTTGTTGCTATGATGTGAAGCATCTCAAGCATGTATCGACGTTTGTAATTCGGCTCTGTTTGTAACACACCTACATTACTAAAATCAGGCGAGTGTTTGTTTTTGACACAGTGTTCCACAAGTGCTGTTTTTGGTGTTTCTCTACCGAGTTTTAATTTCTGATCAGATTTATGGCCTGCAATCCTAGTTTTTAGCTTGTTTTTTGTGGTTCCGATATAAACCTTGTCACAACTTTCGTTTAAATTTCCAATACAGGGTATATTATATATAACATTTGATTTTTCCATGTTCTGAATTTTATCTTTAGTTTTGCTGTATATTTTAGAGAGATTGTTGTCAGTTTTGTGTGCCATTCTAAAGTTTTCACCATTAAAAAGTTTGGATTTTTCAAATCTCTCTGATATTTCAGGTACATAGGTAAGGGATTTATAAATCATTGATATGTCAGTAACTTTCGAACGGTTTACAATTCTATTTTCATAGTCACGAATAAGTTTATTCGTAAGTTTTGTAGGAAAATTGTTGTCAAGAAGGATGTTTCTAATTTTAATTATATTATTTTTATGGAACTCCAAGTCACTAAGATTCAACACTCTTATTATTAAGTTTTTAGCCGTATTAATGATAACCCTTTTTGGATGTTTCGAAAAGTAGTTAATAATTCTACCGGAAGCTGTCTGTTTTTGGTACCAATCCATTTTTAAGTTATTCCCATCTCTGATTACAACGGTATCCAGATACGGTAATCTAAAATTGGACTCTTTTTCAGCTGTAAACTTAATACTATGGTGAAAACTATTTAAATTTGTCAGTATCTCCTCAAACTTTAGAATGGCACACAAAACTGACAACAATCTCTCTAAAATATACAGCAAAACTAAAGATAAAATTCAGAACATGGAAAAATCAAATGTTATATATAATATACCCTGTATTGGAAATTTAAACGAAAGTTGTGACAAGGTTTATATCGGAACCACAAAAAACAAGCTAAAAACTAGGATTGCAGGCCATAAATCTGATCAGAAATTAAAACTCGGTAGAGAAACACCAAAAACAGCACTTGTGGACCACTGTGTCAAAAACAAACACTCGCCTGATTTTAGTAATGTAGGTGTGTTACAAACAGAGCCGAATTACAAACGTCGATACATGCTTGAGATGCTTCACATCATAGCAACAAAAAAGAGCGTCAACTTTAAGAGCGACGTAGAGTGTTCGTGTGCTAATAACTACAGAGGCTTAGTAAATAAGATCAAACTGCAGTAATAATTTTTAAGTTTAGTGTTATTTTAGATGTTGATACGTACACAATGTATTTTTAAGTTTTTGTATTAATAAAAATTCACTGTGAGTGTGTGTATATATTGTGAACGTATAAAACTGTTTAAAAAAGCAAAATTTGTGTGATTGTTGTCTATATATATATGTTGTTGTTATTTGTATGCTTATAATAATGATGCTTATACTTATGTTTTATTGTTCTTTTAATTAAATTTAAGGAAACAATCCCTGATGATGATCTTCAACGAAGATCGAAATATCGGAATTAAATAAAAAGGAATATTTATTTACAAAAAAACACTGGCCTCGAGCTTGATTAATTTTTATTTATTTAAAATTGGAAAGGTCGAATAATAACATATTTTATTAACCAAAAATAGATAAAAATATTTTGTTTGATATTGTTTCTTTACGTTCAAAAAAATAAAGTTCTCAAAAAAAAAAAGTTTTTAGAAAAATATTTTTTTTTGTACTTTTGTTCAAAAAATTACGAACCAAAAATTCAATTTTTTCTTTTTAAAAATTTAAAAATCATGCGTACAAAATAATTTTTTTTTCATCAGTTTAAAAAAATAAAAGCAAACAAAAAAAAAAGATATTTATTTTTTCAGTACAATATTATTTTGTACATGAAAAAAAAAGAATCGAAAACTTAAAATTTAATTTTTTTAATTGACAAAATTTAAACTCATACGTACAAAATTATAGTAAACTAGCTTAACCCGGTGCGCTTCGCTACACTGGTAAAAAAAATAAATAAGAAATAAATTGCAGTATTTTTTTAATGTGTAATTTATTTATTTTTGCTCCCCCTGCACCTACCCCCTTTTTTGTTTTTGTTTTGAAAGTTGTCCTGTAAAGGTTGATAACTTTTGTGTTCAGATATATAGTATTTAATATTTCTTTATATGAGGGGTACTGCTCCTCCTCTGTCTACCCCGCCCATTTCTATATTGAAATTAATAGTTTACCATAGTAGTAGCTTTAACCAAGTTTGAAGACTGTCCCTTTTATAGTTCTTCAGTTGAGCGATATTTAATATATGCATCCTATGGGAGGTATTTCCCCCCCTGCGCCTACCGCTTTATTTTTATTCTCAATAGAGTAGTATACCATAAGAGTGACTTCTACAAAGTTTGAACATTCTCACTATAACAGTTCTTAAGATATGCTATATTAAACATTGGCGTCCTATGGGGGGAACCACTTCCCCCGCTACTATTTTATTTAAATTTTGGGGCTTAGAAGATCTTACTACAAAAAGTTCAGCAAATATGCGATAATTAATATTGGCATCCTATGGGGGGTACCAATTCCCCTGCCCCTATCGAAAAAATAAGTAGCCTATTTTATTTTTAGGGCTCACGTGATGTTACTGTAAAAATTTCAGGAAAATCGGTTCAGTAGTTTCGGAGTCTATAAAGCGACAAACAAACATACAAACATACATAATTCATTTTTATATATATATAGATAATATAAAGCTAATTAATAATAAGTAGTTATAACATTATAAAGATTATCCTAGAACTAAATAGTAATCTTATCAATTAGCTTGATGTTGAGTTTGAGCAACAATAAATTTTCTACATGCTCACAACTTAAATTCCTTCTATTTTTGGTCATAATAATTGGCAAAGCACTGAAGGCTGTCTCCACAGCTACCTGTGTTGCGGGTACAGCTAATGCAACAGCATTATCAGCTAGTTTTGATAATTTAAGATTTTTTGCAATTGCAATTTTAAACACAATTTTATATTATAATTTTAATTAAAATTCACAATTTTAACTTCAAATTGAGTTTTTATTGTTAGTTTCTAAAAACAAAAAAAAAAATATTTTTCTCAAAAACGTTTTTTTAAGAACTTTATTATTTTGAACTTTGAAGAACAAATAAAACAAAATAATTTTTATATTTTTTTTTTTGTACAGTTGAAAAAATGTTTTGAACACCAATGATAAATATTTTTCAAAAAAATAAAAAAAAAAAAAAATAATAATAAAAAAAACGTTTTTGTGTATTTTTCAAATTGTTGTTTTTTTTTGTTTCTTTTCATGTACAAAACACATATTCAGTGATGCCAAGAGAAATTTCAAAAAAATCCCTACGTGTCTAAATAAAATTCCCTTTTTTCCCTACAAACAAAAAAATTATCCCTACACTATTTCCTACGTTAAAAATGTATTGTTTTTAGCTTCAGGCAAACAAATACATACTCTGTTAACATTTTGTAAATATTATAATTAAAGAATTTATTAACATTAATTATAAAAATATTTATTAACAACAAGAAAGAACCAAAATAAATATGTTCAATGCTATACTCACACATATAAAAATTCAATTTAAAAAAAACAATGTGTGACAAATTTAATTTAATTTAATAATTTAATTTGGCAGAAACGCCACTGTATATCCTTCAATCTAGAGTCAAAACTAAGTCAAACTGCGTGTTTGATTTTCATCTCCTAATCTTTTGTTCTTTTAAAGGACTTAACCTTTTTCAAGAATACTTTTTTTATTAATATAAGTATCTAATATTTTTTACCAAACTCGGTACCAAATAAAAGGGAAGGCTTTGTTGAATATAAAAAAAATCTTTATTTCAAAATTTTAAAAAAAATTCCTTTTAAATATATATCCTTCCACATGCTTAAAAGTTTTCATTAAAATTTTTTAAAAATTCCAAATTGTATGACTTTATTTCTCTTTGTTTCATTCATTAAACATTCTCCTTTAATATTCGCATATATTTTTAGCAAATGTGAGAGCAAATGCAAATAACAAAAATAAGCGATTAGTTCGCAAATGTGAACCTAAATATTCGGCACCCCTAATATATACGTACATGATTGTGGCACTTGTTGAAGATTGCCAGGCTATTAGGGCTCTTAGTAAAATACTACATTTGTACCTAAAGGCTATGGTATATGAAAAATTTTAATTTTTAAATAAAAATAATACGAATATTTAGGTATTTTAACACAATATATCGAAAATGAGACAATTTTTTGAAAATTCCCTACAATTGCCTTAAAATAAAATATCTGTCCTTTTTTCCCTACGATGAAAATTTTCCGAAAAAATCCCTACAAAAAGGGAAAATTCCCTACTATTGGCATCACTGCACATATTGTACTTGAAAAATAAATATCTTTTTTTGTGTTTCCTATTTTTTTTTAACTGATAGAAAAAAAATTTATTTTGTACGCATGAGTTTTTAATTTTTCAAATGAAAAACTTAAATTTTAAGTTTTCGGTTCTTAATTTCTGATGCCTGGTTTGAAGCAAATGAACTCTCTATTTGTACCAAAAATTTCTGTACGCCTTTAATTCGAGTCATTTTTATAACGTTTTTAAGTTTTAGTGTTCAGAATAGAAGGAAATACATAAAAGTGCTAATACTGTTGCCAACTTATTAGTGTTGAATAAAGGAAACGTGACTTTGTTAAATTTTTAAACTAATACTCTAAAAAATTCATGAAATAATTATTTGCTTTGTTCAAGTAAAGTTATATAAAAATACAAAACATAATAACGTGTTTTTCGGTTGGGCTTTAAAAAATCTTAACAAACCATTTTCTCTTCTTGATTCTTGACAAGCACTGAAAATTCTTGTAAATCAAGAAGAGTCAAGGCCATCTGGCAAGGCTAGTATAGAACAAATATTTTTATATCTTGCCCATATCAGCACAAACGCATCATACCTCTCCACCTATAGTGCTGTGGGTATAACAATTGACCAAGCAGCCCCTTAAAAGATTGAGCAAAAAAAAAAAAAAAAAAATTAGCTAGAACATGAAACTTGGCAGAAGAGTTTTCTAGTTAACATTGTTATTTGACATTAAGGATGGGTAAAAAAGGTCTTCGATTTCACCCAAAATCTTTCTTCTGCCCTTTCGGAAAAGTTCTTTGCAAACCAACATAAGCGTGTCTACACAAATGAAACTAATAATAATAACATTGTGCTAGTGAAAAAATAGACAAGACGGGCACCTGACGCTTTAACCTTATTCGGGCACGCTGATTTCAGTGGTGCTAACCGTTTATTTTTAGGTTGGCTCATGTTTTCGAGATATACCGTTATTTTGAAAATGGAGGAAATGCACAACATATATTCGCGTTACTCAAAAACGGTTTAGTTTACTGAAACTACTAATAAACCCGAAATTCCGCAATAAAATTACCTTTAAGCTCACGTTTTTCTGACATGCGCAGTAATTTTCGAAACATAAAATTTTTTATTAATAAGATTTATTTATAACGTGCTAAATTCTCATTTTTTATTTTTGATAAAAACACTAAAATTTATTGCTGAGGGAAAGCTAGTTCCCATGCGCATTTAACTGGTTGTTTAGGCCAGCTCGTCAGGAAACTTTTTTCAAATACTTTAGAAAAGCTAAAAATATTATACAAATAAGACTATAAAGTGAATAAGAATCTTAAAAACTCAGGTCTTACTTTTAACAATATCAAAGCTTCAACAAAGCCACAACAATAACAGTAAGTTTATCTTTTCTTCCATTTCCCTACAATTGGCTGGTTTTTTTCCAACTCGAATGTAAGAAGAAATAAACACACTATTTATTGTTGTGGCTTTGTACATACATACACTTAAATATATTATGGTTACTTTAACCATATTATTGTAACTCGCAACCATGGTTAAATTTATCCTTACAAAAGCCAAACTTATTATGATTGTCTCCAAGCAAGGCGAATTCATATAGGTGACATTTTCGAGTCATCTGCTTATTGTTAATTTATTCATGTGTATACTGAATGTCAAGCTTTGTTTAAATTTTGTGAAAAAATAAGTTAAAATTTAATAAGAATCTAAATACTTGAAAAAAAACTTATAACATCAATAAATAAAAAGTGTGTAAGGAATAAGTGGAGCCACAATAAATTTGCAATACAAGAAAAAGATTTACCTTCTAAAGCATTTGTGTATATTTTATAAACAAAAAAAATCCCTTGTTTATTTTCCAATAAAATAATTTCGACATTCATTCTAACTTTTTACAAAGACAACATACAAAGTACTTTTAAAAAAAAGGGATATTAGCATAACTTTTTTTCATGATGCGGTCACCTGGAAGAATTCGCCTTGGTTAATAATAACCTATTATTGTTATTGAAATTATATTATTTTGAAACATTGTATGTTAAACTTTAAATTAAAAATAATATGTTTGAAAGCAAGACTTTATGTTTGTTTTTCTCCATACAATAGTCGAATGCTTTTCAATTACATACACCCAATCTTCAAGGAGGCTCTTGCGACGTCGCACAGTGGCGCCCGTAGAGCAAGCGAGGTTGCAAAAATCAAAATTTTCATGAGTGCCGACGAAGTTTTGAATAAACCCATGTTATAGGAAACTTTTCAACGATTTCAAATATGCCACTCTTAATAATATCACATTTTTAGTTTAGAAGATATAACCGTTCAAAGTTGACCGACTTTCGGTTTTCAAAAAAACACACAATTTTTAGTCAATTTGTTGCGATTTCAGGTGTAATATCACGAAAAATAGGTAACGAATCGCCTTATTTTTTATTTGTATTGATTGATGTATTTATTAAATGTATAATGATAAAAAAAAAATTAACTGTTTGCTTTGTGTTTCTCCTGGTAAATCACTATTTAAAAACTATCCGTTTTTTCACTATTTTTCAACTTTGACGGAAAATAAAAAAAAACTATATTTTTCTATATTTGCCATACGTGCAAAACCTGTTCTTTGATTATTTCTTTACATAATTCAAAAGGTTTTATCTGCCCGTACGTGCCCGTTTGGCTTCTAGAGGTAAAAAAGTTCAAAAAGACATGGTTGCAGAAATTGTATGGCGTCCATCCCTTATATGTTTTGACTGACAGTAGTTTGATCTAATAGTTTGAAAAAAACTACTCATTGAAATTAGCAGGTACGTACCTCACATAAACAATACTTTGGCGTACAAATGGTCAGGAACAATATTGACTTATGGTCCCTACAGGTAGGCACAAATCTTATTTGGACACGTGCATAATATCAAAATTGCATTATTTAGCCTAAATCCATATGTATGCAGGGAACAGGTAAATTTTTAGGCATGGTAGCATAAGCCTATATATTGCAAAATAAGCATAATGCCTGGATTAGTCTACGCCTGAAAGTTGGCGCAACAATTACTGAAACCACTAAACAATTTAAGTACTGAAAACATGGCGTTGAACAATTTAAAATTATTTGAACTGTTTAGAAAGTCAACCACACCAAAGTTTTTCACGGAAGTGAAAATTCTTCCTGAGAAGTTGACATTGATCAGCAAATGGGGCTGCGATGGATCATCCGGACAAAGCGTTTATAAGCAAAGGATATCTTTCGATGACGCTACAATATCGGACGGAAATATGTTTATGGCATCTGTTGTTCCTTTGCGGCTAAAATCGGATGATTCCCTACACTGGAAAAATCCACGTCCGTCATCAGTGCATTATTGCCGACCAATAATGTTTCAGTTTGCAAGGGAATCGGCAGAACTCATAAGGACTACGGTGAAGGACATTGAAGAACAAATGAGCAAGATTAAGCCTACAAAGCTGCAAATTGGAGAAGGAAAATATATTGAATGCAATTACGAGTTCCACCTGACCATGGTTGACGGAAAAGTCGTAAACGAACTGACAGGAACAACCTCAACAATGTCATGCCCGATTTGCAAAAAGAGTCAGAAGAACTTTTTTCAATTAAATTCAATTTATTTCATATATAATATGTTACATCTCAATTTTATATAATTAGTTGTAAAGAGTTTAAGATTAGTATCTTTTTCTGCTTTATTACAACATATTTCAATTAGTTATCAAATACATATATATAGACAGAATTATATTGGAGGTAAAAATTTAGCAAACCCCTATTTAAACCCCTTTTTTCGTATTATTTTTATATTTTTTTTATCGATTTTATATTATTATTTGTCAGAAGAACTTTGGTAATTTAAACGATTCTACAAATGAGGAGAATTACGAATATGGAATGTCACCATTGCACGCAAGGATAAGGTGTATGGAATTCTTGCTAAAACTGGCATATACCCTACCACAAGAGGAGGAAAACTTCGATGAAAATACATCAATAAAGGATAAGGAAAAGATCAGAAAGAAGCAAATACAGGATGGTTTTTTTGAAACAAGTTGGACTAAAAGTAGACTGTCCCAAGCACGGATACGGTAACTCTAACGATGGAAACACTTCTAGGAGATTTTTTGAAAATGATGAGGCAGTAACTAGAATCATTGGAATTGACAATCAAATCGTGAAAAGATTGGGAACGATCTTGGATGTTTTAAACTGCAAAGAAAATGTCAATTCTACAAAATATGGAGAATATGCGTCGAAAACTGCATCTCTTTTAGCAGAAATGTATCCACAGAAGAAGTTGACCCCGACCGTCCATAAAATATTGGCGCATGGCAAAGATATAATTGAGTACCAGTCTTTGCCAATTGGAGAGCTTTCTGAAGAAGCACAGGAGTCTCTTAACAAATTTTATAAAAAATATAGATTGCAGAACACATTCAAAGCATCAAGGGTGAGGCAAAATGAGGACCTCTTCAACATGTTGGCAGCATCTTCCGATCCACTTATTTCTTCCCTGCGGCATGTGAAGTCACGAATAGAGTTACAAAATAATTATAGTTTAGAAATGGTTAGTCTTTTAGATATACCTTCTCTTACGAATTGTGATGAATATTTTACAGAAAATTGAAAAAATAAATTTAAAAAAAAAATAATTTTTTTTTTAATTTGTTGGGTAATAATTTAAAACATAAAACCCTTAAGAAAAAAAATAAAAACAATCTAAAAATGTAAAAAAAATTTTTTTTAGTTACCATACGACGCACAGTGGCGCCATTTGAGTTTTTTCGTTGCAAAAATCATATCTTTTGAACCGAATAAGATAATTGAACAGTTTAAACAGCATATGATAGATAACTGTTCAGCCTATGAAATGAGCGTTTGGAAAGGGTGCTACGCTTTGTAGGGGCCTACTTATGGGTTATCAAAGTTAAAATTAGTAGAAAAATCAATTTTATGGTAACTAAAAAAAATTATTTTTACATTTTTAGATTGTTTTTATTTTTTTTCTTAAGGGTTTTATGTTTTAAATTATTACCCAACAAATTAAAAAAAAAATTATTTTTTTTTTAAATTTATTTTTTCAATTTTCTGTAAAATATTCATCACAATTCGTAAGAGAAGGTATATCTAAAAGACTAACCATTTCTAAACTATAATTATTTTGTAACTCTATTCGTGACTTCACATGCCGCAGGGAAGAAATAAGTGGATCGGAAGATGCTGCCAACATGTTGAAGAGGTCCTTATTTTGCCTTACCCTTGATGCTTTGAATGTGTTGTGCAATATATATATTTTATAAAATTTGTTAAGAGACTCCTGTGCTTCTTCAGAAAGCTCTCCAATTGGCAAAGACTGGTACTCAATTATATCTTTGCCATGCGCCAATATTTTATGGACGGTCGGGGTCAACTTCTTCTGTGGATACATTTCTGCTAAAAGAGATGCAGTTTTCGACGCATATTCTCCATATTTTGTAGAATTGACATTTTCTTTGCAGTTTAAAACATCCAAGATCGTTCCCAATCTTTTCATGATTTGATTGTCAATTCCAATGATTCTAGTTACTGCCTCATCATTTTAAAAAAAATCTCCTAGAAGTGTTTCCATCGTTTGAGTTACCGTATCCGTGCTTGGGACAGTCTATTTTTAGTCCAACTTGTTTAAAAAAAGCATCCTGTATTTGCTTCTTTCTGATCTTTTCCGTATCCTTTAATGATGTATTTTCATCGAAGTTTTCCTCCTCTTGTGGTAGGGTATATGACAGTTTTAGCAAAAATTCCATACACCTTATCCTTGCGTGCATTGGTGACATTCCATATTCGTAATTCTCCTCATTTGTAGAATCGTTTAAATTACCAAAGTTCTTCTGACAAATAATAGTAAAAAATCGATAAAAAAAAATATAAAAATAAAACGAAAAAAGGGGTTTAAATAGGTTTTTGCTAAATTTTTACCTCCAAAATAATTCTGTCTATATATATGTATATGATAACTAATTGAAATATGTTATAATTAAGCAGAAAAAGATACTTATCTTAAATTCTTTACAACTAATTATATAAAATTGAGATGTAACATATTATATATGAAATAAATTGAATTGAATTGAAAAAAGTTCTTCTGACTCTTTTTGCAAATCGGGCATGACATTGTTGAGGTTGTTCCTGTCAGTTCGTTTACGACTTTTTCGTCAACCATGGTCAGGTGGAACTCGTAATTACATTCAATATATTTTCCTTCTCCAATTTGCAGCTTTGTAGGCTTAATCTTGCTTATTTGTTCTTCAATGTCCTTCACCGTAGTCCTTATGAGTTCTGTCGATTCCCTTGCAAACTGAAACATTATTGGTCGGCAATAATGCACTGATGACGGTCGTGGATTTTTCCAGTGTAGGGAATCATCCGATTTTAGCCGCAAAGGAACAACAGATGCCATAAACATATTTCCATCCGATATTGTAGCGTCATCGGAAGATATCCTTTGCTTATAAACGCTTTGTCCGGATGATCCATCGCAGCCCCATTTGCTGATCAATGTCAACTTCTCAGGAAGAATTTTCACTTCCGTGAAAAACTTTGGTGTGGTTGACTTTCTAAACAGTTCAAATAATTTTAAATTGTTCAACGCCATGTTTTCAGTACTTAAATTGTTTAATGGTTTCAGTAATTGTTGCGCCAACTTTCAGGCGTAGACTAATCCAGGCAATTTTGATATTATGCATGTGTCCAAATAAGATTTGTGCCTACCTGTAGGGACCATAAGTCAATATTGTTCCTGACCATTTGTACGCCAAAGTATTGTTTATGTGAGGTACATACCTGCTAATTTCAATGAGTAGTTTTTTTCAAACTATTAGATCAAACTACTGTCAGTCAAAACATATAAGGGATGGACGCCATACAATTTCTGCAACCATGTCTTTTTAAACTTTTTTACCTATAGAAGCCAAACGGGCACGTACGGGCAGATAAAAATTTTGAATTATGTAAAGAACTAATCAAAGAACAGGTTTTTCAAATATGGCAAATATAGAAAAATATAGTTTTTTTTTATTTTCCGTCAAAGTTGAAAAATAGTGAAAAAACGGATAGTTTTTAAATAGTGATTTACCAGGAGAAACACAGAGCAAACAGTTAATTTTTTTTTTATCATTATACATTTAATAAATACATCAATCAATACAAACAAAAAATAAGGCGATTCGTTACCTATTTTTCGTGATATTACACCTGAAATCGCAACAAATTGACTAAAAATTGTGTGTTTTTTTGAAAACCGAAAGTCGGTCAACTTTGAACGGTTATATCTTCTAAACTAAAAATGTGATATTATTAAGAGTGGCATATTTGAAATCGTTGAAAAGTTTCCTATAACATGGGTTTATTCAAAACTTCGTCGGCACTCATGAAAATTTTGATTTTTGCAACCTCGCTTGCTCTACGGGCGCCACTGTGCGTCGGTTGCCCTTTTTGTTTGTCGGCAAACGGTGTAGAAAAGAAAGAGGGGTAAACAAAAAGACTCGGCTTGTATTTTTCATGTCGTTTACTTGTTTTTTCTCTATAGCTTCTTCTTGTTACGTGTTATTCTTTTTCTTGCTTTGAAGTGTCAGGTTAAAAATACAGTGAAACCTTGGTTATCCATAACAGATGGGATTATCAATTTTTTTAAGTGTTTTTTATTTAATATTAAAAAAAATGTAAATATTTAAATAATATGGCAAAAAACCTAATTTTGGCCGAACATGCTTCCAGTACGTGGGAGAATTTCGTTTCTTCGATTATTTACATTTTTTTATTGTAAACGCAAAAAGGATAATTTTTATAATTTCAGATAACATGAGTAATGCCGGATAATAGAGGTCATGGTTGCAAAAAAAAAGTAAATCAATGCCAATAAATTATTTTTATTTCCCGATTAATTGATGATGCCGGTTAGTCGAATATGGATAATCAAGGCCTTACAGTAAATAAATAAGACATGCATCCAAAAATCATCGTATAAACGCAAAAAATTTTTAGATGTTGCTCCAAAAGGGAATGAAAAAAAACGTATTCAACAGAAACAATCTTTGCAGTGTAGGTAAAATATTTGCGGGATAAGTGGATGATACTAGACAATATTTTTTTTTTAAGTTTCTTCATATTTTTAATTTTTAACGCATCTATCATAAGTACAAACCCCTTTGAAAAAGATGAGAATCGATGCAATTTCTCACCTCGCTCTCATACTAATAACTTTTTGAAAATTGTGATTTCATGTTTCAAAGTTTTCTGAGAATCGGCCCATTTACATAAAATTATAACGCCAATATAAGACCCATTCGCGAAAATTTTCTCTACTGCCACAAATCAGTTATAAATATCTGAATATGGGTAAAGCTAACTACAGAACTGCTTTCATGTTAGTCAAAATATCCCTAATTGACCACTGATATAAAAAAAATTCTTGAAATCAATTTTGTAGGGAAAATTTAAATCGCAGGGAAAAAAGGGCAAATTTTTTATTTTAAGGCAAATTTAAGGAGTTTTCAAAATATTTTCTCATATTAATATATTGTATATAAATACGTAAATATTGGTATTATTTTCATTTAAAAATTAAAACAGCGTCACTTAAATACAAATGTAGTACTTTTCAACGAAAATTCTATACTATGAGCCCTAACACCCAGGCACAAGTGCCAAAACCATGTACGTATATATTTTGGGGAGCCGAAGATTCGGGTATTTTTGCTATTTGCATTGGCACACACATTCGCTAAAATGTATGCGAATATTAAAAGAAAAAATTTAATTAACGACATTTCTACATAGCCGAGAAAAAACAATCACAAAGAAAATAAAATCATTCAAATTAGAAATAAAAAAAAAAAAAATTTTATGAAAATTTTTAAGGATGTGGAAAGAAATATTTTTAAAAGGAAATTTTTTGCTAAAAAATATTGAATATCCAGTAAAAACTTCGCCTACCAAATAATGTGTTGAGTAAAATAAAAAGACTACTTACAATTCTACTGAAAAAACCAATGAATTTTACAAGGGATGTCCCAAAATTAACGCATTCAAAAGTAAGTCATTATTTTTTACCTACATACAACTGGAAAATAATTACAGGGTGTCTGGTAGCAGATGTATATTTTCAAACTTAAATAAAAAACGTAATAATTGACATAAAGTTTTATTTATATTATTGAACGATAGAATGGAAATGCGGATTTAATTTTTTAAAGAGTATATCATCCAAATGTCTTCGGTCGAGTTGAACACACTGTTAAAAACGGAGCCTTGTGTTCTGCTCCATACGCTGCAGTAAACTTGGTTTAATTGAGCTGATTTCTCGGTGAATATTTTCCTTTAAAGCCACAAGAGAATGGGAATTGTCATTATAAGCCCAATCTTTTAGGTAGCCCCATAAAAAAATCCATGGAAGTTAGATCGGGCGACTTCAGTGGCCATGGGATGTCCCCAAAGCGACTGATCCATTTTTTAGGGAAATTTCCCCGAAGCAAATACATCGAAGCTCCGGCTGTGTGTGCAGTCAGCTCATCCAGTTGAAACCACGTGTGTGAAGAGTATAATGGTTAAGCTCGCATGTTTGGCAAACAGAGTTCAGTGCTGATGCGTCGTTGACATTCGTCGCCTGGCCTCGAGAATTTTCAAAAAAAAAACGGTCCAATTATCTCATGCGTGTAAAAGGCACACTAAACGGTTACTATGGGGCAATGTAATGGTTTTGATGTTTCCATCGAGGGTTGCGGGTTCTTGGAGACCAGTATCGATAGTTTTGCTTGTTGACGTGGCCGTTTAAGTGAAAATGAGCCTCGTCGCTCCAAAAAAAATGGGATTTACAGTGCATCGTTTCACAAAAATTTTTAAGTAAATCAAAGTCACTTTTTCCAGTTCTTGAACGATTTGAATTTTAAAAGGTTGAAACTTCAGATCCTTTTTTAAAATTTCATGAATAAGTTTAATGTTTTCGGAAGTCCTTGAAGATCGACTGGGCCCTGGCCGTGGGACATTCACAGCCGAAGCAGTTGCGCGGAATCTCTGCTCCCACGAACGAATTAAATTTAATCTCGGTACATCATGTATTCGCCGAATACCGAACTTTGAACAAAATTGTCGACAAGCAATTACGTAAGAAACATTAGTTTTAAAAAATGTCTCCACAACGAAAGCGCGATGCTCATTCGACCACTGCAACATCGTGACTGACATATACGCACAATCGATAATTCCAACGGCGCCACACTCCCACCTCACTGTTTATTACTTTTTGAAATAATCGTATATAAAAATATCAATTTGCGACCAGACACCCTGTAGTTAAAGAAGTAGTTAAAGCTGTAGTTATAGAAGAAAGCTACTAAGTAATTTATTCATTTTGAAAAAGCATGCGAAGTTTTTACTGGGATACTTCTCTTAAAAAAATTATTTAAAATAAGTATTCTTGAAAAATGCTAAGTCCTTTAAATATGACAAAAGTTGAGGAAATGAAAATAACACACACAGTTTGAATTAATTTTGACTCGTGTTTGAAGAATAAATAGTGGCGTTTCTGCAAAATGAAAAAATTTAAATTGTCACACAATGTTTTTTTTAATTGAATTTTTATATGTGTGAGTATAGCATTGAACATATTTATTTTGGTTTTTTCTTGTTGTTAATAAATATTTTTATAATTAATGTTAATAAATGCTTTAATTATAATATTTACAAAATTTTAACTACATTTTTAACGTTAAACTAGGTTAGAGATTATTTTTTGGTTGTAGGGAAAAAAGTGGATTTTTTAGACCCGTGGGGATTTTTTTGAAATTTATATTGGCATCACTGGGTGTTAGCTATAGGATTGCTGCGACAATATTTGCTTACTTTTTTATAATTGCGGCATAAGTGCGAAAGATTGTTGGTATTCCATTGATTCTTTAATGTTCAGTCATCAACCACTTTAACTAGAAAAATTATTAAAATAATAACTTCTCCCCCCCTCGTTATCATTGTGAACAATATTTTTGTTTATAACTTTAGTTTTTATTATAACTTACTCTCAATTACATTATTTATTAATAATGTAATGCTGATCCCATTTTAATTCAATTAAACACGATTTTTCAACAAAATTAAATGGAAAATAAGACACAAAAATATACAGCACAGTAAAAAACATTGAAAAAATAAAAACGCATATAAAAATAAAAATGTTAACATATAAAAGAAACCATAAATCCAACACACAAACGAAATTTAAGCCGACAACTGCAATAAAATGCAGTTTTTAATAAAAATACACTCAAACACCATCGCAAAAAAAATTAATAAAACTCTTACGAATAAAAAAATGCAATAATATTCACAGTAAAAAATGTCATAAATAAGAATTGAAAACCATAAATACATATATATTTTTTACTTCATGGGGGCAAAAAACATGAAAACTTTACCAGCCAGCAACCAACAAAAATGCTTTAAAGGAATATCTTAAAAAATCCAATTTTTATGGGTCAAAACAACTAACTAAGTAAAATGTTGAGAAAGAACGCCATTAAATTTAAGGAAACTTAAATATTAATGGCTTTAGCCAAATTGCTATTTGCTGGGATGCTTGGTGGCTTCAATGGTGCTGACAGCAGAAATGGAGGTTAATGGTTAAGATTAAAAAAGTGTAAAAAGAAAGTGCTGCATCTTAAATCCCCTCTATATATTTTTACAGTAACTTTTGCCTCGAAAGCAACTGTACAAAAACTTAACAGCGCCATTAAAGAAGTATATTTCGTTGATTTAACGATTACAAATCATATGAATTGGTATCATCTTAAGGGAGCAGTGCTGGTAAAAGCCATAAAAAGCAGTGCTTTTATTGTCTTGGAAATATGACCGGTTGAGGTATAAAAAAATTGATTATTAGTCAACCGTAAACCACGGACAGGGTAATACATTAGTAAGTGCTGTTTAGTGATTTTGTTTTGATTTTTACAGAAATCGAAAATGCTTAAGTGCTAAGAATATACATTTTTACAGAAATCGAAGTTGCTTAAGTGCTAAGAATATTAATTAATATTTGACCGCTAATATTGTTGGCTTAAATTCGATTTTCTCTTTTTAACAGAGAATAGATTAATATCGTTAAGTCTCTGAATGTTAGTCGATGCACCTTTTTACCTAGATCAGTTGCAAAATTCGTTTCCCCACAATTCGATTTTAGGTAAAAAAAAACAAGTAAGAGTGTTATATTCGGCTCTGCCAAATCCTTAACACCCTTAAACTAAAGTAATGAAGCGTCTTGGACTACTCACTTACTAATAAATAACATAAAAATATAATAAAACATAATAATAACAAATAAAAAACAAGTATGAGTGCTATATTTGGCTTTGTCTTATAAAATGAATTTGAATGGAAGTTGTCACGTCCACTTCCCATATTCCCATGTTTTTAAAGAGATTGTGAATCGAAAACCCAGCTTTTTTTGGCCAAAAATCAAAAAAAAAATTTAATTTTGATATTTTTTTTTAATTTACCCGTGGTTTACACATGCAAGTGCAAGTTCGAAAAACTCAATACACTCATACATATTTACTAACACCATCACATGTTTCGTACTTGCAGCCCAACTTGCAAGAGAATTTGCTTGCATGTTAATTTTTGACACTTGCAGCAAATAAAATGACAAATAAAGATGCAGTGTTACCGTGGATGCCTTTTGTATCAATTTACTAGTACTTAGTAAAAAAAAAATTATGTTTAAAGCTGATTTTCTGTGTATTTAAAACAATAAAAAACAAAAAAAAAAAAACACACTACTATACAGCAGCACATCTTTATGGTATTTTTGAACATAAATTGCAATAATTTGGTTAACAAATATTGTTAACAAAATTTTTTCTCAGAATTTTTATGATATCGGTAACTACGGCAATACTGGATTCACATATTTTAAAAATAAACATGATTTTTTCATCAAGATGAACCAACAATAAAATAAAGAAGAAACTATATAATCAATTTCAATTATAATGTTTTTTTTTTACCAAAAAAAAAAAGCTTTTTTCATAAGATATTTTCGCTTCGAGAACATTTGAAAAACAAGCTTTCAACTGACTGTGTAAACACTCAAGCTTATTGCAAGACTTTCGCCTATTTCTTCGAAATTTTCGTCGATAATATATATACACTACATGCAAGTAATTGCTTGCATGTGTAAAGTCAGGGTTAGTACACTTAAAATATACCATTTCTACATTACATTTTCTACAATGTGGATCTACCGTTACTTTATAGATAAAAACATATGTGATTTGTTACCGATTTAAAATCATTGATTGAGTGCAGTAAAATACAACTGATTTTTAAATAAAAGTTTTAATACAAATAACTTATGATAACAGAAAAATATAAATGAAAGCTAATGCCGAAAGTGAGTATTTTTTTTATATGTATTGAAATATTGGGGAATTCTTATATTAGTACGATTTTAACGGCAGGATAAAAGTGGATTGAAAATTAATAAATAGAACTATGAATTAGAGATCTGCATTTGTGCGATTAAACGACACATGAATTCACATACCAGACTAGCCTGTAATGTGTTGTGTATAAATAAGAAATATGCTCTTTTACACGAGTAAATACACTTGTGTGGCGATGTACATATTGTGTTTTATCAACACAACATGTGTTTTGTGTTTTCGAAATTTTGTTATCGTATCGAAAACAAAATATTAGTAAAAAGATATTGCATTAAAAGTGATACCACCTTTTTAGAAGCAAAAAGTAGTTTTAAATATATTTTTAAACAAATGAAATTTTTGTTAATTTTTTTGTTTTAATTTTTTAAATCAAGAGAACTTATTATAACTTATTTTTAAACGTTAATAGATTATTTTTTTTTATAACGATCTTTCTTTTTTAGCTTTGATAATTTTTTTTAAGTTTTAAGTTGAACAATTTTAAATTTTTTTGACATTATTTAATTTTTTATCTATTATTATATTATTTTATATTTTAGTAAAATTTTTGACGGTTTGCATAATAATTATTTTTTTGTTTATAATTTTATTACTGTTATTGTTTTTGCATATAAAAAATATATTTTTTACAACCATTTTATTTTCTTACTTTTTTTGTTAAAATTTTAACTTTCCTCTTCACTATGTACACTTTTTCCACCGAATTATTTTTTCTGATTTTAATATCAACTGAAGGTAAATCCCAACTTGAGAAAAAGCAAGACTGCTGGGCAACCGAAACTTAGCAATTTAATAAACGCCCGTACAAAAACAAAGAACGATAGGGAAAATTATCAAATAGGGGAAAACCCAATTTTAACAAAACAAGAAAGACAACAAACACACGAATGATTAGTGTGATTTTTAACTTAACTCAGGTTTTTTTATTGTAAGATGTATGAATTTGAGTTCATCAAACAATAAACAATAATAGGGACACACACACAATTAGTGTTAGTGCATGTGGCTCACTTTTTCATGAACGGTGTTGTGTTGATCTCTCATTTAAAATGATTGAGCGTGAATGACTAGCTCTCATTTTTTACACATTTGATATGAATATCAAATACACACACAACAATCATTTGGCTAGCAAATACATTTGTGCAGACCTCTACTATGAATTGGAATTTCACTTGGCACTTAAGAAAAATGGTTGCACTTGATAGTTTTAAAACTTAATATTTTTCTCTAGCGAAATAGAACATTTTCAATAAATTTCTAACTTTAGCTGCAAATACTTGCAAATCTCTTCAAAAAGCGTATTTTTCCAGGCGTATTTCTTCAGGTAAGTGTGCCAAATTTAGAGTTATTTAATTAATGGCAAGTAAAACGTAGCGAAGGTGACAAACAGACAGCTGTTTATGAAAATCTTATATCATATATTGTTAGAAGCAGGTATTCCGAACATGTAAAGCATTTATAAGAGCTGTCGCGAGTTTTTTGTTTCAATATCAGTTACAGATGGCGTAAGAGGCGTCGAAAGCTGCCAACAGGAAGACGAACAATATTCTAAGAGAGAAGATGAAGAATTTGAATATCATGTTGTTTTAATTTATGTTATTTTATTAATACTCGTAATTAAGAATTCGTAAACCAAATTTTCAATTAGAGTTTGTTTAAAACAAATGTTAATGGTTTTAATAGAACTGTTTTAAAACTTTCACACGTGAGTGCTTGTGACCAATTTTTTTTCAAGAAATAGCAAGCGTGTATGATAATATAAAAATTTTTTTCCCCGTGAGAGCGCTTGAGCACGCGTGACCAACTTTTCGCCCGTGCCAGTGCGTGACAAAAAATTTATGGGCCCTAAGAGGGAGTTTCAAAGATCAAATCAAAAAAATCATGAAATTTGGTCCAGCCGTTTGGCTAAAAATTAGTTTTGACCAAAAAATGGAAAAATGTCCTATAGTGCGTTCTTCAGTTATAAATAAATGAATTTGGTGATACGCCCACTTCTCCGTTCACGCTCACATTTTTTCGAATGTTGTCTATTGATTACTAAGATGCTTCTTCCTAGTTCTAAACTTTAGGTCTTGCACAAGTCTTTGTATGGGAAGTTTAACGGCCTATTCTCCAATCCCACACAAATTTTGTCGGATGTTGTTTAATGATAACCAATATCTTTGTATCTAATTTGGAAACTGTGGCTTTTGTTGTTCTCTTGATATACAGAAATCTATTATCTATAATCTATAATGTCTGTAATACGCCCATTTCTCCAATACCACCCATATTTTTAGAGAGGTTGTGTTTTTTTAGCCCAGTTTTGTGTACCAAATTTGAAAAATTTATCTTTAACCGTTTCTAAGATATAAAAAATCTTTTTTAATGCGCCTAATTCTTTATTCCCGCTCATTTTGTCGGTTGCTGTTTATTGATAACAAAGATGCTTGTAGCAAGTTCGGAACCTTTAGCTCTCACCATAATCCAGATATACAGAAATCCATAATGGTTTGTATGGGGAGTACGACGCCCACTTCGCTAATCCCGCCCATATTTTGTCAGAAGTTGTGTATTGATTACCAAGATGGTTGTATCTAATTTGGAAATTTTTACTCCTTCCGTATAGAAAAACAGACGGACATCCTTAAATAAACTTCGCTGTACAGGTTTGTATTTGTTATGTGTAAAAATCTTTCAAATAAAAAAAAAAAAATATAAGACTAAATCAACTTATACCAGGGTTTTTTTCCTTTCGGTGTTGTGTATAAAAAGCAACAAAAACATTGGATTTTATGAAACAAATTAGAGGCTGTCGTTATTTTTTGCTCATATCTCTAGCAGGTATGGGCCAATCTGACCGAATTTTAATAGCGAAATTTAACCCTTCTGTTAGATTAAGCCCATTTGGTCCAATTTTTTAAGTGTTTCCTTTGTAATTTTTTAGCTCCCGTGGTCTTTTTATAAAACAATGTTGTCTACAAAAATTCAAAAAAAATTCTAACTTAAAAGAGGACTGAGAAAAATTTAAAATTACGAATCTTAGGCCGAGGCCACGCAATGAGCGGCTTAGCGGTAAGCGGCAAAAAATTAAAACATATGAAATAATTCTGAAGTGGCCACGCAATGAGCGGCATTTCTGAGCGGCTAAGTGGCGTTTCTAAGCTGCTAAGCGACACCGCTCAGGAATAAAAAATGTTCTAATTTTTAGTTGTTTTCTGAGCGACAAAGAATAAACATGGCAATATATATATATAATAAACAATAATTAAAAAAATGCGACCCAGAATTGGACGGATATTTAATTTGTCAGTGTTTTTCATCACTGCTACCAAAACAGTTGGGAAACCTCTTTTTTAAGGTGCTCTTCTGTTGGTATACGCATGTATTCCTGGACAAGTTCTTCCCATATGATAATGCATTCTCTGAAATTATATTGCTAACGATGCTTCTACCCATTCGAAAAGCAAACGCCAAATCGCGAAAGGAATGTTCTGTAGCTAAAAATCTGCAAATAATACATGTGTACATACACAATCCATAGCAAATAAATAAAAAATTAACTTATGTACGCCAAAGTTAAAACAAGCCTTTGCTCTACAGAAATTGCTTTTGTTTGTTTTGTCAATCCGTTGTTAACTTTTTGCAACAGCAAATCAAAGGATTTCACAGACATACGGCAGTATTGGCAAAATCTGTCTGGAAATTTGAGAAGATTTGTATATAAATGGTTAAATTCGCCAAAATATCGCCTTGCTTGATTTATAGAATGAACACAAAATCTTCTTTTTTTCTTAAACGCATTAAATTCTAATAAATGTGAATACGATTTTCGGGTAATAACATTAAAAAAACCCCTCTTAACAATGTCATTTTAATAACTTACCGCTCAAAAATTACGCTCAGTAATTAACCACTTGCCGCTCACTCACCGCTCTTCCACTCACCGCTCAGGCGATCGCCGCTTAGCCGCTCATTGCGTGACCTCGGCCTTAGGTCAAAGGACCATTTGGTCCATAGTATATTTTCTTTGATTTTTCTTTAATTTAACTTTAAAAAATAAGTATTAATGAGTTTGTTTTACAATAATTCTTATTGCATGATGAGCAAAATGTTTTCGGTTAGTTTTGCAAATAAACTGCTGCAAATTGAGCATTTTATTTTTTCGAGCCCCTTAATTAGAAGTATTAATTGAAGGCCACTGGAAATATGCATGGTGATCGTATTACAGTCAAAAAGGATATAATGAATCTGAAAAATAAAATAATGTACCAACTCTCGAAAGTCACTTTAACCCTTACCCTACAGACACGGGTACCGCGGTACCCGAACGAACTTTAAAGTCAAATATCTCTTAAACAATGAAAAAAACAAAGTTATCCTTCAGAAATTCATTTTCTAAAGATTTTTTTAAATTATTAATTTTCCAGATTTGTTTGGGTTGGCTGTGGAGCCACCGAAAGTCAAACGTTCTTACCCTCCTGATCAAGGTAACTGGGTACCCGTATATATGCTAAGGCATTGTGTATAGAAAAAGTCAAGACAAAAGTAAAATAAACCTTAGAAAATGAATATTTTGTGCAGCGTGGAGCAATTATTTTACTATTCGTGTTGCATATTGGCCGTTTAGAGTCATCACATATTTAAATCGATCGCAACAATCGAAACTGGATCGCAACAATTTAAATATGTGATGACTCTAAACGGCCAATATGCAACTTTTTACTAGTAGCTGACCCGTTTTATGCCGCTTTGAAGTTTCCGACAAACCTACAGCATCCTGAGAAACTTCCTTAGCGATGGTTTCATTTGACATTTGTAAGCTAGCTGCTCGGACGTTAGCGTATTGTATTATGCGATTGTCGTTGGCCCATTTTTTTCATATTTTCAGTTGCCGATTCCACGCCAAGTGATGTCAAAAAACCTCCACCTTCAAATGAGTAATTCGCTTAGGTCGGATCTCTGGAGCGTGAATTGCTATAAACCACCGTGGAGTCTCAAGTAATTAAGTAATAACCGGTGTGACTGAAGCAGGG
Source organism: Pollenia amentaria (assembly GCA_943735925.1). Lineage (NCBI taxonomy): Eukaryota > Metazoa > Arthropoda > Insecta > Diptera > Polleniidae > Pollenia > Pollenia amentaria. The sequence continues at coordinate 173,903,475 of OX031007.1, read as the reverse complement.
TTCCTTGATATTTTCATCACGAGGTTGTGTGTTTAGACACATAGATAGCAGACCTATCACCAATACTTGCTACCGAATCGCTAAAAAATAAATTAAGCGCACTGTGCTTCAGTGGGAGTTCAAGTAATAAATGAATATATTCTGTATTTGTTACCACACATCCCATATCAGTTCCCTTAAATAAAATCAACTCTAATATTTGTAAATCACTCCATTCCTTTCCTCTTGATAATGCATAGTGACATTACACACATGACATAGATTTTTTTTGCAATTTAATTGTATAACCAATTATGATTTAAAGAAATTATTGTGAAAATGAGTTGTTTTCCATTATGTCTATTATTTGCCATGTGTATTATAAAATTTAAAGTTTTCTTAATGAGTGGTTTCAATTAATCCTACCATATTTTTGCAATTTTCCTCTTCTTCTGGTTCCTTTTATTTTACCATAACGATAATAAGCTCAATGTCTGCTGAACATCAGAAGCCTTTTCGTAACTTCATCTCGATCTTCGGGACAAGAAACTAAAATAAGTATATAACCTGAGTATGTAAGGCTGCTTAGTTTTCTTACACCAACAGCAAAAGCACCATCCAACGCTTCTAATTATTATTTCCTTATAAGTATTTAACAATGTGGGGGATAGAATACAGATTTCTCTAAGTAACGATGGCTCTGATGTTATCTTGTTGTTGTCGTTCACTGCATTGGTTTTTTGTTTGTTTAATTCGTAAGTAATCCATTGTAGAGGTTTTGTGGTATAGCTAGTAAAACGCCCCAATAGGAATAAAATACTGTTGTATAGTCCATGAAGTAGAAGTAGGCTGCTGCTTTGAATTCTTAAACTTTTGCGATTATTTTCCACACATTTAAAATTTATTGTCTGGTGAGTTTTTCAGGCACAAGCTCTCTTTGCTATTCAGCCATCACCATAGCTTGGATTGTTTTAGCTGTCGACTTAAGGTAATTTACTGTTCATCCTTAATAACTTTTGTTGAACCATATCAGAACTAAAGGACACAGAGCGTAAAAAAGAAAACATATTTGAGATTTTAGACGTTCATTAGTTTAAGTAATTATTTCAGTCATTTCCCGAAAAGAGATATGCTTTTTGGACCTTAATCTTTCTATTACCGCGCGTTGGTCTGAGAGAAAATCATTTCGTTCTTGTGTTTCTCGGTGTGCCTTCGGCAATTGAAAGTCACACCGAAACACACGAAAAACGAAACAGAAAAATATAATACGTGTGATTTTTAAAGGCACATGTGATTTCGAACCACGTGATTTGAATAAAAGCGAGTTTCAGAACAGGCCTGTATGCATATTTATTTTTCCATAAAAGCTAGAAAGTTGAGTTTGCCGTTAGATGCCGGATATATAGCAAGTTTTATTTGAGTGCACTCCACGTGTTTGTATGAGGCGTCCGTGCTGTGAGACCGACGCGGGTCGGATGCTGCATGTCCTGATTTTTATTTTAAGGCTGCCTGCTAATTCAATCTGTGATTTATATATTGAACATCAAGTCATCATAGGTTTGAAAAATTTAATATTATTTTTTTTTTTTTTTTTTTTGAGGAAAAAAATGTTATAGTTTTGTTATTGTAGTATCCGAAAAAACCATCAATTTTGATGACTGTTTTGTAAACGATTACAAATCAATAATATTAAAAAAATTTATTTAATGCATAGTTGAGTTGTTTTATCATATCTTCAAGTTACAAAAATTTATTTGTTAAGGTTTTATTTTAAAGATCTATAAAAGAGTGGATCAAACTTTTGTTCTGTGAGATCACGCGCGGATATATGTGTTACAAAAATTACCGTGGGTATAGGAAGATTAAAAAGGATTTTGCAGTCTACTGTATTGAACTAAGTAAACAATTTTCATCACTCAAATAATACTAGAATAAATATTGTGATCTTTTATTCTGGCCATTGCAAAATGATTCATATCGTTTACTAAAAACAAATTTGCTCCTTAGTCCTCATAATTAATTTCAGAAAACTTAAAATTTGGAAACAAAGAAAGAAATCGCACATTCGTATAGACCCTTTGCTTTACAATACTGGAAGGCAACACTAATTACAACTTAAGTCCCACAACCTTTTGCAACACCCTTTAGCCCTAACATTATCCCTTAATCTAATGTCAATGTAATTGTAGCACCACCGTTATCAACCCATTTAAGATGAAACAAAATACTTTGCACAAAAAAATTTATATAAATATAACAAACGCTTAACGCATAATTAAAAACTTGTAATGGCCCCAACAATTTAAGTCAAATTTTATTTTTTGTTTGCCATTGTTAACTATTTATTTCGTTGACTTTTTTTTCCCTGTATATTATTACGAGTATTTTGCCTGCAAGCAAAAAGTGCGTGTCAAGCATACTTAAATTTAACAACCGGCTACAAGCATTTTCACAACACCAACTACAATTCCAACAGTACTTGAAGTGGTATGAGAATCCTACTTAAATGTAACCAGATGATGGTGACCATAAATAGCCGCAATTAATAATCTTTGACAATTTGTACACAACAAATAATATAAATACTTAAGTTGTAAGGGGAAAAAACATTTTTATTTAACCCAGATAAGATACTGACAGGGTGGGAACTGGGTTGTGGGTTGGAAATAATTAAAAAAAAACAGTTCATGAGAAATTTGCTTAGAACTCTATTAGCATGTTGTACCTTAATAACTATCTCTAAAAATGTACAGCATTACGTCAATGATTTTCTAAGAAAGTTTAGCAGTATTCAAAATTTAAATTAACTTATTTTTTTGTAATTATAATGAAAAAAAAAATGTATAAATAAATAAAACAAGTTAGAGTGCTATATTCGGATGTGCCGAATCTTTGATACCATCCACCGACAATTCGAATATTTCAGGAATGGACTCTATATATTATTAACTAATCTGCACAAAAACAAACGTAAGCAAAAAAATTGGTTGCGGCTTAGACCGACCCAGTAAAAGATTTTCTTATTTTGCGAAGCACTAATGGTGCATTTAAAAAAGTAAGCACACATTTATGCGCTACGCAATAAGACACACAGAGATGCAGTAAAGTAAGTGAACGAATTCTTAAAAAAAAAATATATTAAATTTGAAGAGCCACGACATTCCCGTAAAGGAGAATATTTAAGAATAACGGTAACAAAAAATTCGGTGTGCAAAGGTGATCTTAACATTCACCAATATTTTATTGCTTCAAAGTGGGAACTCGCCATATAAAATTCATGTCTTCCGTAAGCGATATGGTAAGGGGAACTTTAACGTTTCTCCCTTACAAACCTGCTTCGTTGGAAGCTTATTAAATTACTAACCGACAGTCGAAAAGTTTTATGCTTTTCGTTTTAGAAATTTGAACCAGCATGAGTAGAATATCATGACTCGCAACAGTTTTAGCCGAACTAAAATGATTTCCAGGAGGGAAATTTAGATTGTACACATGGTAACATATGGACCAATCATCCTGAAATTCTGTATATTTCTAGTATTAAAAAAACATACATTAGAATAAATTTCAATACAGTAGTGAAGTTATTTTTAGCGTTTACAGTCAATTTCAGAAGGCTGCTTAATATGGGATCTAAGGTTAACTATGGACTGTATATCACAGAATTGCATGACATTTTTTATTGCCATATGAAGCTAAGTTGGAACATCTTTTACCTCAATATCTATATCTGGAACGGAATTATGCGTTTTTGATTAATTTCTCAGAGTGGGCTTTATATGGGGCATATGGTTAATTATGGACCGATCATCACGAAATTTATCAGTGCGGTTTGTAATCCTATTAAAATGTGCAGTATTAAATTTTAATTTGATTTAATTTTTTTAAGCTTTTAGGCGTACTAAACTATTTTCCGGGGGTGTTATATGGGGCCTAAGATAAATCATGGATCGATCTTCGCGACATTCGCAGAGTGATGTCTATACCTATAAAACCGTAACGCACAAAATTTTATTAGGCGTAATAAACTGTTTTCCGAGAGTAGGGCTTATATGGGGCCTTTAGTAAATTATGGACCGATCTTTACGAAATTTGAGATTTCTAGTCCTATAAAACTGTGACATGCCAAATATTTGAATTAGAACAGCATCATTTATTACGGTTTTAGCTCTACTGAACTGTTTTCCGAAAGTGGTCTTTTTATGGGGCCTATGGTTAATTAAAGACCGATCTTCACGAAATTTTACAAAATGTTTTCTTATCAGATAGAACGTGCAAAATATTATATCATTCCGTGTATTATAACTCCAGTTGTGTTAGTTTTTGTAACAAAATTATCAATTTTTTAGGATGGTGGTTCCACATTTTGAGTCATTGCTTTGATCCTACTGAACCGATTTGGCTGGATTTCAATCCAAAACCGCTACAAGCAATTTGACACCAAGTTTGTTCTATTCTTTTAAGTTTTCCGAAAGTGAGCGTGTTTTCAACAGTTGGACAGGCAGTCATACGGACAGACGGACATGGTTTAATCGACTTAGAACTACTCAAGGAGCCAGAATATTGTAAATACTTTATGGGATCTTAGATGTATAATAAAAAAGTTTCACACGCAATGACAAACTTCCCAGCAAAAACTTACATTGCAAAGTAATGAGTTAAAAAGCTAATATAACTACTCTTGACCACTTATACATTGGCATTTTAACTCATTATTTTAACACGGTAATGTCATTGGAGGCAAGTACTTACCACCCTCGCTTGCAAATAGGTAGTTTAATAATTCATTACCACATTCGCTTACAAATAGGGAGCTAAAAAAGTCATTACCACGTTTGGTTACAAAAAGACACTTCACATTGTTATCAATAAAACTGAATATGTAAAAAAAATTATGTTTTTAATTTAATTTGCTTTCTAATGCAAAATTTTACTACCCTGCATCCAGGACATATTCATACCCAATAAACCAGAGAACGATATGATTGCAAAAACGATATGATATTTTCATGGAAAAGCGATATTATAAGGAAATGTACATTTTAAATACTATCGTTTATGATACCAGATCGATATCATATATTATAATTTATATCACCTAGACGATATCGTTATAATATCGTTTGATTGATTGATTAGTGTAGTTTTTATTCAAAATTTTAACTTTAAAATACATATTAAAATCAATTAAGTATTTAAATTTTTTAAATTTATTTATAACAAATAAAAAAAAAACAAATTGTAAGAACAAATATGTATTTAAAATGAATTTTTATTAGATTTGAATTAATGAAACCATAAATGTATTTTTTTTATGAATTAATTATAAATTTCGTTAATCAACTCATAAACAAGTGCTTATGTATCAGATTATATGACAACTATTACTTAACTACTTCTAAGTAATGCAGATGGTATGAAGTAGTCATTGTAAAGTAAGTTGTTAGGTAATTTTAAGTCATTACTTAGTTTTTGCTGGGTTAGTATACCCTCACAGAAAAAATAAAAAAGTGTCTCTAATCACCACATTTATACCAAATTCATTATATCAAGTAAACAATTTGTTGATTTTGCAGCTATTACCCAAATGATTATATTGATTACTAAAAATTGTAAAGTTGTGAATATTTTTTTTAAGTTTAATTACAAATATGATCAAAAACCTTGCCATTTCAAACATTGTGTTAATTTATTTAATTAAATATTGATAATTCCCAACCACAATTGTACAAGTTTAAATTATTTTATTGTAAACAAAAAAATTTGTTTAGATTAAGTCTGTACTCCGATTTCTTGAAGAATTCAATGATATATCCTTTAATCTGCTGTAGAAAAAATTAAGAATATCCGGTAAATACTTTGTACTTTAGGCTTGGAAAACGAATGATTAAGGGCAAAATAAACCACACAAATGGCTGGGCAAACACATACTTTGTTTCCGTTATGTGGTCACCAATAAACAACACAAACATATTTCGTACAAACTCTATTTAATTTATTTATTATTATTTTAATTTAATATTATTATCTATTTATTTTTAAGTTTTGTTTTATTTTTAATGAATGCAGACGATGATAGTGCTGTTACAATTTTGCTCACTATTTGTTTAAACGGAGGATAAATGTAAAATAAAGGAAAAGAATTTGGATTAAAGTGTCGTTTGAGCCACGAGCTACTTTATGGAAAACTACGTTGCTGAAAAAAATCAGAATTTACTACTGAAAATTATTTTAATGCTTCTTCTTCAACGTCTTTACTCTGCAAAATTATTCAATTTAACACTAGACCCCACCAAAAGTTTGACAAATATCCAACATGACTGCCAACTATTAAAAACTTTTAATATTTCTACAAAAACATTGCTTGTCCAAATAACAAAATTTGGACATGTTTGCCAAGCAATTTGTGTAATTTATTGTTCCCTTTAAGATTAAAACATTATTAACAAAATATGTTTTAATGCTTAAGTTTTATATTATATATAAAAAATTAACAAAATGGGTTCATTATTTCCATATTTCCCGGCCTTTATACACAGAAAAAATTAAAAATTGTCTCTAATCACTAAATTTATACCAAATTCATAATATTAAGCCAACAAATTGTTGACTTTGCCCCTTTTACCAAAATGATTATATTGATTACTAAAAAGTGTGAATATTTTTTTCAATAAATGATATTTTTAATTTTAATTAAAAAAAATTATTAAAAACCTTTGCCAGTTCAAACAATATGTTAATTTGTTTAATTAAATATTGACAATTCCCAACAAAAATTCTACTAGTTCAAATTATTTTGTATAAACGAAAAAGTCAATTAATATTTTTTGATATTTAATTAACATCTTAATTAAAAAATTATTTCAAAACAACTTAAATATTAATTAAATCAAAAATATATATTAAATTTTCTTTCCACTTAAAAAAATAATTGATTCAATTATCTCATTAATTAAATTTAAATACTTTTTAAACCATTTTTGTAATTAATAAAAACTTTTTTCTGAGCTCATTCACCACTAGTGGTGGTGGAGGGTATAAAAAACACAATTAATTTGCGAATATTAATTTTCCGCTAAATACGGATTATTTCGTATCAAAACGTGAAAAAACTAAAATTTAAAAATGGACATAAAAATGTTTCCTACGTTAATCTGTGATCGCTTACATTTTTCTTATTAATAATCGAGTTGTTATAAAAACAAAGAAAACAAAGACGTCATAATAAAACTGTCGTTAAACTATTTGTACCAAATAGTGGAAAAATTTTAATTAGTTTTAGTTTCCTAAATATAGTTTAAAGCCTAATACTCTGTTCCAATCTATGAAATATCTTCAGTAATATCTGTTATTTCATACGAAAACTTTGACATGTATCAATGTTACCTATCTCGCGATTTTGCACAACTTGACTTTTTTATTCCTTTAAAGAATGCGATATTGTTTTGCTCATGTAAACAAAACACACATGTATTTTACTTACAATGATTTTTTTAATAAGCAATTAAATAAAAAAGAAAGTAAATGCGAATTAAAATATGTTACCAGTTATGTTATTAAAATTTTTACTTCCTCATTTAAAATTTAGTTTATACTTTTTCCATTTGCTTAAAGTTCCACGCGAAATAAGGGCAGCGTATGTTATTTTGCAGTTGTAAGAAAATGTTGCCAGAAACATTTCGTAACTTTTTCACAAAATGAACGGATAACAACTTTATCAACATTATTTAATAGATATTCCACCAAGTTTTATTTTTCATATAAGTTTTGACAGCATTTTATATGATATGTTGAACAGAGTACCAGGCTTTACAAAAAAAAACTTCTCGAAATTGTGCTAACTTAAGTACCCCAAACTCAATTTTAACTCGAATTTTTGTCATTTCATGCTGCAATATAGCACGTAATAGTCGTAACCCTGCGGCTTAGAATTCTAACCGTTACAAAATCATTTATTAAGTCGGTGCTTGTAAAGGCGTAGGGTATGTAAAAATATATGTGCATTTCGATTTAACAATCGAAAATCAGAAGTCCAGCATCTACAAGCATATACCATTCACACAAATTAAAAAGAGGTGAAATCAATTACTCCCGTTCTTATGAAGGCCATAAGCACCACGACCCAGATGATCTTTTGTGCAGCTCAAAAATTAATTTATAATTCACATATGACTTATTCGTTTATACAACTTCAAGAAGGGTCACAAAATAAACCAAAATTAGATAAATATATGAAAAGGGTGTTTCTAGGCCCAACAGATCTTACGATAGCGGTTAGCTATCAAACGAACTGTCATACTGCGCTCAATTTTATGATCAGTATGCTCTGACAATTTATCATGAATAGATTCGCGCTTGAACTATCCAAATTTACTTTTAAAACCTCGATTCGTGCAACATATAGGCGACTTCGTGATTTTAATCGAACACTCCTCATCTTTGACAACAGACCCTGCAGACTCCATTACATCCAGCAAAATACAATATTTCGCGGGATTTAGACGATGGTAAAGTCATCGGATCTCTTTTTCTTCAAAAATTAAGACGTAGCAAGCGTCAATAAAAATCAGAATTGCCCATAAGCCCGAATTAATTTAATTCTACGTATTGATCTTATGAATAAAAATATTTTCATGTTTAGAATTTTATTTTTGTACAATTTTTTTACAATATCAAGTTCTACGAAGTTCTACCTCTTATATCTAATAATTTATAACAAATATATTTCATACCACATTTTTATATTATTAAACTAGTCAATAAAATGTGTTGTATGGGAACAGGGAAATTCTTAATAAGCTCGAATGGGTAATTGGATACCAGAGAATGACAAAAGTATCATTTTAAGTACTTTTAAAGTATTAACTCGCAAACATGTATAAGTCCTCATTGTTGAAGATGAGCCACACACAATATAAAACATATTCATGCAACTGCAATGTGTTATGAAAATGACAGGTATTACGAAAACAAATTTGACATTCCATGCGAATTCATGGTTTTTTTGAAATTTTTCTAAACAATAATACTTTTCATTTGACCAGTGTTGCATTTTAACAAAAGCAAATAAAATTATTAGTTCATGTGTGATAGTGTGATGGCAAACTTTAATGTTTAATAAGAGTTTTTACAAATTATTATGGACTACGTACGAGTTGTGTGATGGTGTAATGTACCCTTAAAGACCGTTTTACACTATAATACATGTCTTAAGTATTATGACGAAAATGCTTCCCTAATCTAATTATTGCTTGAAAATTTTCAATAAAACAATTACAACGTATCATGGCATTGTCGTATTTTTCTCAAAATACGTTAGACTTGCGTGATAGTGTAAACAACAATTAAACGACAAAAAAGTTTATACGTCACACTAATGGGGATATTTTTGGAAAGTTCTTCAAATTGTATGTAAAAACACAAAAAAAAAATGGAATTCAGTAAAAACAGTTATGACATATTCGTACATATTATTTTATAATCCATCAAATCTTCAATTTACCTTTATTATTTATAGTATAATTAAATTATCGAGCTTAAGGTCTTTTTATATAAAAAAAAAACCTTAAATGTTTATAATAACCAACATTTGGGCAATCCTTTGAGTGCATTCTTCAGAGTTTTTACCTTTTTTAAAAAATTCCACAAATTTAACAATGTAACAATTAAAATGACAAAATTAAAAAATTTTTGTAATTGAATACAAAAATATATTTTTCAATACAAACTTGATCTATTATAATATAAATAAATTTTTAACTTCCGTTTCTATTTTTATAAATTAAATAAATATAGTTTTGAGCTAGATTTTCAGTGTCTGACTTAAAATTAATTCTAGACATTGTTGGTACTTTTATAATTTGTAACATTTCTAACATAATCTACGTTTATAATTATTTGCTGTGTTTAATACTATTGTATTCTCAAAATCTGGATAATGGTTTAAATTATCACAATGACTTGATAAAGCTGTTTTTTGTGATGAAACGTTTCTATATTTTTGGTCTGACTTATGTCCTGCTATCCTAGTTTTCAGCTTATTTTTTGTCGTACCTATATATACTTTATTACATTGTCCTCTATCATTACCCTTACAGGGTATTTTATAAACAATATTTGATATTTCCATCCTTTTTACTTTGACTTTCATTTAACGAAATAGTTTAACTACAAAAAAATTTTAATTTTGTCATTTTAATTGTTATATTGTTAAATTTGTTAAAAAAAATTTTGAAATTTTTAAAAGAAAGATAAACCCCTTAGAAGTGCCGAAATGTTGGTTATAATAAACATTGAAAGCTTTTTATATAAAAAGACATTAAGCTCGATAATTTAATTATACTATATACTTATATGGTCACTTTAAGTCGAAAAGGCTGGGGATGACAACCTTAAGGTCTATTTTTGGATTGAATATGTTGTAGTTAACAAATATGTATGTATATATATATATTATATACCTATACGAAAGAAAGAAATACCAATACGAAAGAATTTTTAAAACAAGCTTAAAAACCAAATATTTCTCAAACGTTTACAAAATGTACAAAGCGATTCAAGATTTTTAATTTGTATTGTACATGAGCAAAACCAAACCAAAAACTTTTCAAGTGACAAAGAGAGAAAACGAAACAATTAGCTTTTCACTCATCTGCATTATTTATTTTACCGTTACAATCGTACATTTGAATACAAAACAAATAGAGAAACGTATTTTTTTAACTAATTGATTTAGTTCAGTGGTGTCAATTATGATTGTGTTGGTGCGATTACTCTTGTCTCTTACATTCTCAGCGGGAGGAATCTGCGGTTGCGAGGCCTATTACGAGGCCTAATTAACATACATATTTTGCTATGAAGACTTTAAAGCAATTAATAATAATACAATTATCGAAAAATGTTGAGTTATGGACAGACACAATCAGTTATTATTTAAATAAATTTAATTTGGAACCTGCATTTCGCAGAAACTTTGCTTATTTTTTGGAAAAATTGAGCATTTGACAATATTTGAAGTCTTTTTACAACCTTATACAATTCTTTCCAAAATTTTTAATTTGGTGCTCAACATATCTTTGCGAATGCCAACAATGAAAATTCATTTGCACATACTAATGCAAATAATAACCCCATTAAGTTTAAAAATATTCTATAATTATTAACCACCATTATAAAAAGGGAAGATTTTACTAGCCTATAAAAATATACTAATATAAAACATAAGAGACATTGAAAATCATTAAATGCATTTTTTATCATAAAATATTTTTTATATGGCATCCTTTTAATTTTTTTCTTAATAAACTCATCCGCTTGCATGCTCGTTATCGCTGTCTACAGGACTACTTAATAAAATTCAAATTTAAAGTTTACAGAAGCTCAATAAACACAACATCAAAGAAAATTCATCACACTTATTCTTGATCCTACAACAAGTACACCTCGTACAAAAACCACAAGCAATTTGTTTTTTTAAAATCATTGTACAATGTTAATAAATATATTATTTCTGTTTAGAGGCCTCAAAACAGGCCGTGCGATATTTCGATATTTCCCGCTGAATGAGAGTGTTTTGCAGTAAACAATTATATTTTACGCTCGCAAAATAAAAGAGCGTAAGCGTACATGTGAGTTTTGCTGACACAATTGTGTATGACGCTGACATCCCTGATTTAGTTCTTGTATTGTTTTTGTAGTGTAATAACAATGCCTCGTCCAAAAAAGGATTTGAATGGTCTGTTTGTATGAGGAATATTTTTGGTTTTTAAGGGGATAACATTTTTTTGTTTATTCTTAATATTTTTTTTTCTTCTTTCTTTGAATTTCTTTTAATTTTAGGCCCTAATCATATAAAACGCAGCGCAACGCCAAAGAATACATTGAAAGCACAAACAATGTCAAAAGTAGTTTGTAATTTTGTTGTTGCTTCCTACAGAAATTCACATTGCGTTTTAAAATTTCAAACGCTCCATTGATTGTGTCGTTGAAAATTTTAAAACGGTACATGAATTTCTGTTGAAAGCAAAAACAAAATTACAAAATATTTATGACATTGTTTGTGCTTTCAATGTAATTCTTTGGCGTTGCGCTGCGTTTAACATGATTAGGGCCTAAATTTATTTCGTTTTTTTTTTTTTTTTTTTAAATTACTACAGTTAGACTGATTTTTTAAGTATCAATAAAAAAAAAAAAAAAAAAAAATAACACAAATTTCACCCAAAAACAAAAATAATTGCATAATCGCCCTAGTAGCTAGAGTATAGTGCATACACTATTCAAATGAGTAAGGCTCTAATAATGTAAAACGTAGTGCAACGAAAAAGAATAACATTGAAAGCACAAACTATGTCACAAATATTTTGTAATTTTGTTGTTGCTCCATTTATGGTACGGTCTATTTTATGATAATATACAGTTCACAGGTCACGGAATAAGTACTTTAGGAACAATTAACACAAATTTCCCGCAGGGATATTTCACCCACATACTTAACGTCTGCACAAGACCAACAAATGTTATAAATACTGCATCAGTTGTGTTGAAACGTTGAATTTGTTTTAATTAGTAAACGCAAAGGACTACTACAATAAAAAAAAATCAACTTTATTGTTACTTAACATTTATTTAAACAAAAAAAGTCCCTTATGTGCTATTTCAGTGCATTTTTGTGATGCATTTTTGTAATAAAATCTTGCCCAGCCATTTTTTTTACTAAAAATTTCATCATCTTTAGTGAAGACGAGCTGGCAACTCTACCAATAATAGAAGATTTTTTTTAAATACCTAGACCAATGAATCCTTTATTTCAATCCAAGATCTTTTAGCTGTGTTCACACCTATTAAATATTTGACGTCCTACACGTAACCACTAGTTTCATTCAAAAATTATTGACTTTTGCAAAACGATCGGCTAGATCAGATATCATTAGATTAAACAATTATCTTCTTACAAGTAAAGTTAAGTAAATGAATAGAAATTGCTAGCTTTTTTTTTTTTTTTTTTTGGCTTTTTCGTCAAATATTAGTTAGGTCTACATTTTTTGTATATATTTTTTTTTCAAATATTAATCGTTTGGTATAATATGCAAATTAATCTTAAAAATCTTTCTTAAATTTGTAAATGTTTACTGTTCTTTTCCAGCCATAATCTTAACAATAAAAACGGCAATAAAACACTTAATTAAGATCAGAGGTATAATTTATTCCTTCCCTAATTGCCTACTTAAAACATAAACACGTAATAACCATATTTTATTAGTAATATACTGAAAACAATAAAAAATTATTTTTGAACTTGGCATAGACCAGTTAACTTTATTTTTTTTTAATTTTCTTGAATGTTTTTCATCTTTATCATAATAAAAAATTATAGCAAGTCATTTAAATCCGACATCTAAACTTTAATTCATAATTTTTTTTTTTTTTTTTTTTTTGCAAATTAACCATTAAATAAAAAATAACCAATTTTTTTGTAACTTATCTAATGAACGAAGATGAAAATAAAGAAAATAAAGCCAGTAAGCAAAGGATAATACCCAACTAATGAATATTAAGATGAAAATATCTATATAAGTATTTATATCCCAAAAGGAAAGAAAAATATCTTTTTAAACATTAAATGGGGCCAAAAGTGCAGACCTTTATTTGGTCTCAACAAAAACGTAAGAAAAAAAAGGAAAAAAATTGCTTAAATTTAAAAGGTTTCCGTAAAATAATCTTGATAATAAAACAAAAAGAAACTAGACATAGAAAACCAAAAAAAAAATATGTAAAAAATAGTATAGGAAAAGAAAATCTAATAGAAGAAAAGTCAAAGTTGAAAACCAGAAATACATCCATATTAGAAGATAATATAAAATAAGAAAACCTGTTAACAAATAAATGCTTTGCATGCAAAATTCTGGTATTGTTAACGCTCTTAACCCTGCTGTTAGGTTAGAAAAACTTACGAAAGTTATGTTAATGGACCATTTGGTCCATATTTTTTTTTTTTTTTTTTTTTTTGTAAAGAAGCAGAAATGCTTGCACCATAGTATACAACTAGTATGCCGACTCCTTGATAGGTACATAACTCAAATGTCAGTGGTACCTTACTTATGTTTGTATTAGTAAGAATTTTTTTCAAGTGTATTGTTGTCTAAAACTATTTCCACCACTACGGATAGTTGCATAAGATCGTATAGAATGTGGAACCAATTTTTTTTTCTAAAATAAAACTTTCTTAGTTCAATAAATTTTTAATTTATTTAATGTTGGCTGCATTTATAAACTTTTAAAAACAATATTTGTAAAATTTTTATTCTGCAATATCGGAAAATATTTAAATAATTTATGATTTCAAATATTATTTTCATACCACAAAATGCAACTCTGCTGGCTTTAATAATAAATATTAACAACAGAAAAAAATTAGTGTCAAAAATATTTATTTAAAAATTTTTAATATGGGAAAAATAAAAACATTTTGCAAAAGCAAATGAGCAAACTGTATTGCAAAAAATTATTAATTATGTGCTTGTGTCATAAAATCAAACAAAAAGTATTATATTGTGAAAAACTTTAAATAGAAAAATTTTAAATTTTGTTTTTGTTGTTTTATGTGTGTTGAATTCTCACAGATCGTATATGTGTGAGGGATGAACTAAAATATTGAGAACAAAATTTGAAATTTTTAAATTTACTATATAACACTTTTTGTTTAATTTTATGACACAAACACATAATTAATAATTTTTTCCAATACATATTGCTTTTGCAAAATGTTTTTATTTTTCACAAACTCAAAATTTTTAAATACATTTATTTGACATTAATTTTATTCTGTTGATAATATTATTAAAGTCAGCAGAGTAGCATTTTGTGGTATGAAAATAATATTTGAAATCATAAATTATTTAAATGTTTTCCGATATTGCAGAATAAAAATTTTACAAATATTGTTTTTAAAAGTTTATAAAAGAAAATTTTATTTTGGGAAAAAAATTGTTGCCTCATTCTATACTATTTTATGCAATTATGTTTAGTGGTGGGAATAGTTTTATACACCAATACATTTAAAAAAAATCTTACTAATACAAACATAAATTAGGTACCACTGACAATTGAGTTATGTACCTGTCAAAAAGTCGGCATACTAGTTGTATACTATGTTTCAATGGCTCAGACGTGTTTTTCTTACGAAATGACAACATTACCTGAAGGTGAGATGCGAAAACTGATCTATGCAGAAAGTGACAACAATATTTAAGATTTTGAAATTGATTATATATGATATTTATTGGTAAAAACAAAATGGTTTGGAGTGTCACTCCATTACCTTAGCCTATTGAAGCTACGGCTAAGAATATTATCTCAACACACCCAGGACCAATTCGATTTTCAGTGTCCAGATGCACATACATGCTGTCAGCTTTTTTGTTATTTCTTCCGCCTCCAATAGAAAGAATTATCATCGAATATACTAAAAGTACCTCAGGGTGAAGTTTTTAGAAACTGCTGATCAAATGGTTGGTTCCTATATCTCAAAACGCAAAACAAATCAATGGCCAAACATTGTATTTGCAAATATACTCGATATATCCGCTTTAAATGCGTACATACTATTTTCTGAAATTTAAGTTTTATGGGCTCTAGCTGATCGGAATCGCAGAAGAATTTTGCGGCAACTAGCACTTTCTCTGGCTAAGGCGTATATGATGAAACGTACTAGATTTCCTAAGCAAGATTTCCCAGCACAGTTACTGCCTGAAATACGATCACCATGCATAGTTCCGGTTGACTCTTCAAATAATAAAACTTATAATTCAGAGAATCGAAAGCGAAGAATTTGTAGTTGCTGCAAGTCTAAGTCAGACATAAAATTCTCCATTTGGAACAAGAAAATTTGCAAAACTAACTGAAAAACATTTTGCTCATCTTGCAATGAAAATTATTAAAGAGCTATTGGTTTGCATACTATACTAATTTTTTTAAAAAGAAATGTAAAAAATCAAACAAAAACAAAGAAAATATACTATGGACCAAATAGCCCGTTAACTTAACCCTTTATATCCTCATGGTACCTTGAGGAACCAATCAACAAAACTTAAAATTTTGTGTAACGACTATTTTAAAATCTCGTTGTCATGCACTAAACACTGTGTGTTAAAGCAAGTGCTTTTGTTTACGTTGATCGTTCATAGAAAATAAAATCTGTTAAACCTTGTGCGTAGAGTAGAGTGGTTGAGCCTCTCAAAAATAAAATTGTGTGTTTTTCTTTATTAGAAGAAAGAATTTTTGTGTAGATTTCGTTGGAAGTATTATATAAAAAAATTATTACCTTTAATATTATAGTGTATGGGAATATTTAAAAGCGATTCAGCGTAAGTATATTTTATTTTTATATAATTTTTTTTAATTTTTCTGGATGGTCCCTTGAGGAACCACTAGGAGTTGGTAAATAAAAGTGTTAACACATGAAATTAAATAAAAACGTTATTTTTTTAGTGTGTTTGTTTTGAAATGGCACGTAGACTTTGATGTTTTACAACAGATGAACAACTTTCTGAGTTTGTCAATGCGATGGCATGGTCGGAAAGCGAAGATGATGGAGACTTCTCTTCGGACGATAAAAATGTTGATCCAGACTACGATTTCGAAGCTGCTCTTCGTAATGAAAACATAGAAGAAGAAAGCCAGATAGAAAATAGTGAGGACGAGGGGTTAGAAAAAAACCATTTAGAAAAAAATGAAAAATTAAATGAGTTCGAGGCTTCAGCCCAATCATGGATTGCATGACGCGAAATCGCCACGAAACAATCCGTAAATTTTTACACTTCAACGATAACGAGAGTCATCAGTCTCAGGGACCATCGGCTCCATCGATTTCGAGATATGGCCATTATAAACGAATGGATTTTATATAAACGACATCTCGCTGAGACTAAGCGATTGGGGCCTAAATTAAAATTGCACGAACTTGTGACTGAGGTTGCATATTGCTTAGTAAAATCTGGCTGTGAAGTGCGGGGACGAAAAGGAAGAAAGATAAGTATTGAGAGCCAAATCGCTGTGAAACGTAGACGGCCATCGGCTCCTCCTCTTCCACCACGTGACATTCGGCTTGATAATGTTGGGCATTTTCCTGAGTTTGTCAAAGAGGGTAAACCACGCTGCAAGTATCCTGAATGCACATCGCCTACTAAGGTTCGGTGTCAAAAATGTAGTATCAATCTTTGTTTTTCAAGCGAGAAAAGTTGTTTCGCTGCGTTTCACCAGAATTAAATATATTAATATTAGTATAAAAAATAAATTAACATATAAATTGCTTATTTACCAAATAAAATTTCTTTAATTTTAATGAAAATAATACCGAATATACTTCCTATTAGAGATCCTAGTGGTTCCGTAAAGAACCAACCGGGTGTTTTTCACCTCTGTTAGCTATTAACTTCAAAACAGAAAAACGCTAGAGCAAACCTTGCTTAGATTGGCGAATTTTATAACATATATTTTTTTTAGCGCGAAATAAAATATCAGGATATTAAGGGCTAAGATTCGTAATTTTAAATTTTTCTTAGTCCTGTTTTAAGTTAGAACCTTTAATTTTTGTATAAAACATTGTTTTATAAAACGACCACGTGAGCTAAAACAACTAAGTCAGTATATATTACCGTTCAATAATTACAAATGAAACAATTCTAAAATTGGACCAAATGGGCTTAACCTAACCATTGCCATAACCATTTTTTAAGCCCATTTGAAAAAAGACGTATTTCCTATATTCTTAAGTTTCAATATAAAAAATGTTTGCGCGACCATCCAACTAAATATTTATCTTGAAATCGATAAATACGATGCCAGGTTGTCTCCCTTACATATTAATACCGGCCGAGAGTCCTCTATTGGTTATAGCCCAAAATATTATAATGATTTACAATGTTCTGCAAACACCAAAAAAAAAGGTAACAAAAAATAAAAATTATATTTATCTATGCAGACCTTTAATGTTAAGAATTTATAAGCCTTGAAATAGAACACAGAAAAACAAACCCTTCTAAAGTCCTTAGAGTATTTAACAGTTAAATAATACAATTCTAATGTTACAAAAGCAACAACATAATCCTTCAGGTTTATGTTGTTACCAATACATATCAGGGGCTGTGCATGTTCGAGCTTGAGTATTTAGAATTTTTCTGAATTAAATGAAAACTTCCTTAAACTAATTTCCGGTTTTTTTTCTGTTAACGAAGACAAATGATTTTTGTTGCATGCTTTATTTTGTGGTTCTACCCATTATCTTTATTTTAAAAGTTGTACACAAACTGTTACACACTTTTTTCTTTCAGTTTCTTTAATAATTTTTGTTGGTTCAATTTTTCATTTTTATTGTTTGTTTTTTGTTTCGTTTTTCAGCTAATGATTTTGTTAGTCTTTGGCATTTGTAACATGAAATTAACCCATTAGCTGGCGTGCTTATAGCAAACGTTTTTCAAACATAAGCAAAGTCTTTATCCAAAATATCTTATTAATGAGTTTATGAAAGTTTGTTCGTGTTAAAGGGAAACAAGTAGAAAAAAAATTCAACTTTTAATCAAAAGAAAAAAATTGTTTATAATAATGACAACTAAAACTTTCATAAGGGTGGCTTTCAATACTTTAGCAAAACTCTTACATTTAAAATAGTAAATTTAAGGACTGATTAAAACTTTGAAATTTAAGAGTAAAAGATGTAATCAATAGACGTCAGAATTCAACTCACTTTTATACAATATCCCAAATCAATAGAATTGCAAAACTTGAATTTCTTTAAAAAATGAAATATATTCTGAGCATTTACCAGATTGTTATCTAGATTTTTATAAAAAAATTTTCTTGCTAAACCACCAACACAAAAATACTTCTTAGGATTAAAATAAAAAAACATTTGGTTAATTTTTTTTCGCGGCTTAAATTAATTACTAAAAAATATGTTTGAGTCTAGATTTTACTCTCTATACTCTCTTCTAGCTAACTCTAGCACTGCTGCTACGTTAGGCAACCTATACTATTACATTTTGCGATTGTATTCGCTGTATGCATTTTACATATGTTGTTGTTAATATTGTTTTATTCTCTATAATGTGTGTGCACACGTACGTGGTAAAAGAGAATAAAAGAGAAAACGCGGCGCCCTGAATTTGCCCATCGCAGCTGTCAGGGCTGTGGAGTCGGAGTTGAAGAGACGGGGCTGAGATTTTCGTGCCGTTGTCGGAGTCGTAGTAACCACAAAAACTCGCGACTCCGACTCCAACATTTTTCGGCATACAATTTTTTTTAATATTTTCCAAAATTACAATTTTTCGTAATTGGCGATGCACTATTTCATACATATATAGATTTGAAATTTTTACAGAATCGTTTTCTTGCTATATTTAACCATTTAAAAGGTACGGCATTGAAAACAAGTTAGAGTGATATATTCGGCTGTGTCGAATCTTTGATACCCTCCACCGACAGTTAGAATATATAAGAGCTATAAATTAATAATTAATCATATTCAACATTTTTGATTTTTCGAATTTATTCTATGAGCTTGATTTCAGCTATTTATTTAATAAATTTTTTTGTAATAGTTATATTCCTTAAATTTTTAGGAATTACTTTTTACACTATCAGACTTTTATCTTGTATCTTCTTGTTACATGATAGCAATGAAGTATATTGTATGTACAAAAAAATTTATAATTATTAGACACCAGCAAAATGTAATGCATTTTTGGTCCCGCTACGGCCTTCGTCAGCATTCTTTGTGTTACATTGGATAGTGATACTTTATAAATTGAATATATTTAAATCAACTATTTTAACAAGTAGAATCTGGGAATTATTTCTTTTTCATAACCTACTTTATTATATTCAACATTTTTTATTTTTCGAATTTATATCATGATTCGTAACAGTTTATGCCAAACTAAAATGATTTTCAGGTGGGTAATTTATATTATTCCCCATGGTAAATTATGGACTTCTCATCACGAAATCATGTAGAGTGATTTCTGTTTTTAAAACTCTAAATGGAACATATTTCAATACAATAGTGAAATTCGTTTTAGACTTTAAAGTGCTTTTTCAGAATGCTGCTTATTATATGAGCTTCGGTAAATATGGACCGATAATCAGAAAAATGTATGATATTATTTATGGCCATATGAACCCTGTTTGGACCAAATTGTATCATAATATCTATATCTGTTACGATTTTAGACGTATTTAAAAAATATACCAGAGTGAGCATAATATTGGACATTATATGGTAAATTATGGACAGAGCTTCACGCAATTTTATAGTGTGATTTTTAGTCCTAAATATTTTTGACGAACCAAATTGTATTACAATAGCATTATTTCTTACGTTTTTAACATACTGAACTGTTTTCCGAGAGTAGGTTTTATATGCGGACTAAATTATGGACCGATCTTCACGAAATTTTGCAGCTTGATTTCTAGTCTTATAAAGCAGTGTAGTACCATTTTATTATGATAGCGTTACGTATTACGGCTTTAGGCGTACTAAGCTATTTTCCGGGAGTAGACTTCATATGGGGCTTATGGTAAGTTATGGACCGATCTTAACAAAATTTAACAGTGTGATCTCTAGTCCTATAATACTATGATGTAGCACATTTTAATATGCCAGCAATATTCACTACGGTTGTAGACGTACAGTATTATTTCTAGTCATATAGAACGAGCTTTTGCAAAATGTTATGCAAATTGTTACTGCCTTTTATGGTAGTTTTTGTAACAAAATTTAAAATTTTTTAGGGAGGTGTTCTACATTCTACTGATCGGATTTTGCTGGATTTCAATCCCAAACAGCTTAGAATAACTAGAAGCAATTTGACACCAACATTGTTCTTATCTTTTGAGTTTTTCGAAAGTGAGCGTGTTTTCAACAGACGGACAGACAGACGGACATGGCTAAATCGACTTAGAACTACTCAATAAACCAGAATATAAATACTTTATGGTGTCTTTGATGCATAATAAAAAAAAATTACACGGAATGACAAACTTAGTATACCGTCATTCACCACTAGTGGTGGAGGGTGTAAAAAGAGTTTAATGTAAAATAAGGACCAGTCTCATATACATTTAGCATCAAGATCAGAGTGGGAGTCGGAGTCGTGAGTTGTGAGTCGTGAGTCGGAATCAGAGTCGCACTTAAAAAATCTCAACGTTTGGAGTCGGAGTCGGTGTTAGTACTTTTTTCTGACGACTCCACAGCCCTGGCATCTCTACTGTAACTCTACTCTAGCCCTAAGCTAACTCTAGTCTGACTCGACTTTACCTTTTTTTCTTTCTTTACACTTACTCTCATCCAACCGTAATTTACATATTTGGATGTTCTGGTCTGGTAAAAACTGCTTTGTAGTGGAACCCAATGTCCCTAAATTTTTATTTAAAATAACGCTATACCAGACATAAAATGCAAATTCCTTTTCGAGTGGAATTTCTCGAAGTACTTATCGCAACTAGCAAAACTATATTTGGGTTTTGATAGTTTAGCTGCCGTTCGGATTTTACGGCCTCATGCAGATTTTGGCTAAAACTTGATATTTTTGAAGAACATGCAATTGTCTTCACCACAATTTTAGCTATAAACTGGGAGAAGGAAAGTGTAAAACAAACTTACCCAAAAAACTCCACTTAGTGGACCAGAGATGTTGCAAAAGATATAAAAAATATTTTCACTTTAACATTGGGCATTTACTTCATAGCACAAAAAGCGTCAAGCTCAAAAATTGTGGATATAAGGCAATGTTACGGCTCGATATCACTTAACAAAGAATGTTTATTTGAGGTATATTTATTATAATAAATTTGTTTATAACTCATTTTCTGCAAAAATATTCCATGTTTATTTGAGGTATCAAAATTAATTATATTAAATTTGTTTATAACCCATTTTCTACAAAAATATTCTATGAGACATACCAGTAACCACCAAACGATATGTATGTTGTTATATAGTGGTTACTGGTTTAATGTGCCTTGAATGTAATTAGAGTTTTTTTCCTGGGAAATCCCGGAATTTTCTGTTTTTGCAATTCCCGCTTCCCAGGAAATTAATTGCGGGATTCCCGGAAAATTTTGAAAACATTTTTTTTTTTAATTTAGAAAATCTATGTGGACATTGTGTCTTCAGGTGTTTTATCCAACTAAATTTTAACCCAATATTAAAATTTTCTGCAGTTTAAGGCTTATTCAGCTGATTTTTAAAAATGGGCTTAAAATATAGCCTATGATAAAGTATAGATATATCTTCACTAAATTGAATTTTTTTTCTTACCAAACTGTAGTGAAAATATCATAAAGGCTCGCAGTTAATAGCGTGGTAAAGTATTCTTCGAGATTGTATGTTATATGGGCCATTCCGCATCTCGTGAAATTATATTATTCTAAATTGCATCAAAAAAGCATTATTCGTTACGCTTTTAGTCATACTTACATGGCCTCCAAAAGTGGTGTGACCGTAGCTAATTATGGATTGACCTTCACGAAATTTGGTGACATATAAAAGGAAATTGTTGAAATTTGATGACAATTGGTGCATTCCAACACCAATTATAGAAGTTTTTGTCAAGTTTTTATGGAGGTATCACCACGTTTGGGTGCATAATTATTTTCCTACTGAAGCGATTGTGCTGGAATTCAAGTAGAAGATCTAGAAACAATTTGACATCCAAATGGCTAAATCGGCTTGGAATTAATGAATTTAAAAAAAAAGATTCACTTGGAAGTACAAACTTAGTATATCTTCCTACCCCACTGTTGATTAAGGGTATAAAACTTTAAATATGATCAATTTAATTCCTCCTTAATGCCCAATATGTTAAATGGTGAAATTGTTTCAGAATTCGTACTTCGTAATGTTGATCTTTATGTTCCTATTCATCCTTTCAGAAATGTAATTCCCTTTAGACTTCAATACTTTCATTCTAATTATGCAAATGAGCTCTTAATTTGACAATTTGTATACGTACAGCGGTTTTTATGATCCTATTGTTATCAAAAATAACAATTTGAATATCTTTAATCTTGATTTTTTTCGCTTTTGTTATAACATAGATACTACAAGCAGAGAAAAAATGTTTAAATATGGTCACCTCCAATAAAACTATTTTTTAAAGCAAATTTTAAGCATATTATGTTTAATTTAACCATATTATTGTCACCAATAATCATATTATTGTTAAATTAGTACTCCATCAAGAAGCCACAACCATATTACGGTTACCTCTAAACATGTTATGATTAAATATGACAATAATTTGTTTTTAAATTAACAATAGTATTTTCCTCTTTTCCAAGAGCAACATGCTATGGTTAGTGTTTAACATATTTTAGTTATTTTTAAACAAATCATGTTTGAAGGCAACCATAACATGTTTGTGCCTTCTTGATGGGGGACTAATTTAACCATAATAACTATATTGACTATATTAACTATAATAACTATTTAAAAAAATGCTAAATCTAGCGCCAAAGACGCTAAATGGACAACTCTGATTAAAACGCTCACTTTGTAGTATTACTGTCAGAGTGCCACTACCAACGAATTTTCGATTTTATTTTACTTAAAGTTTTACTTATATAAAGAAATTCCGCGATTGGATTTTAAAAGTAATCCCATTTGAGATTGTTTTAAGTACGTTTTAGTGTTTGGTATCTAAATTTTTGAGTACGACTCGTACTTAAATTAAGTATAAAAAACTTTATTTCCCCGAGTATTTTTCTTTCTGTATATTGTATAGAATCAGGAAATTACTTCGAAAAATTTCCGGAAAATTGGTTTAGCCATTTATGAGTCTATAGGGAACAAACACATAAATAAACATGTACACAAACAAGCACATTAAAGTTTTTTATATAAAGAAAATAAAAGAAGATACTTAAAAATCCTCTTCTAAACTTCTGACAATTTTATTGATAGTTCATGCACTTGCAGCAATCCAGAACGCCCTTTATTTAAAATAATCACTTTATTACTTAGAAAAAGAATTTTAATGAAATTTAAAATCTTAAAGATAAATAAAAATTTCCATTAAGTTTTCATTAAGTTTTCCGACTACCAGAGACCGAAAATATCAGTTATTTTAAAATTTTTAAACAAAAAACCATAGAAGAAAAAGTGGGAAAACAGATTTAAAAGTACCATATTGATCCTTATGAACTAGTTTATGATAAATTATATTGAATTTTAGAATTTTGAGTTTTATATTTTCGAGCAAGAATAAAAGTTTTTTTTTTGATTTTTACATATTTTTTTAATCTCAGCGCAGTCAAGAATGAAAAGTTATCAATAAAATTTTAATTTATTTCATGTTATAAAATTCCTGTCTTCATAAAAATAATTTCTCATTCTGTCTCTCGCGCTCGTTGAAGATAGACGTGTTTTCTAAGCTCGGCATACGGTTTATTTTTTAATTTTTAAAACGTGATTATTGATTTGTGTATTTAAAAAGTAAATACAAGAAAAAGAAAAAAAAAAATACATGTATGTACATACATACATAAACACACATTTTTTTATTCTCGGTGTTGATAAACAATAACAACATAATAATAAGAGCACAACTGTAAACAGTAAAAAAAAAAAAAACTCTTATGAGTGCAAACAGTAGGAATGCATATATCACAGTGAGTGTTAATGAAACAAATGCAGAAATAAAAAAAAGAATCGATGATAGCAAATACCTAACGGCTAAACCTATTACTCGCACGCGATCCCTCTCGCCGTCTGTATTTGGTAACACGGTTGATACAATAACAAATATAAAACCTGCTAGCGTTGCCTCAACAACAAAAACAATTTTAATAAGTGATGTAAATATTAACCCCCAATCAGGCATAATAGAAAACTCAGTATCACCTTCGGTGTCTAATAATACGGTTGATATTAATACAATAAAAAATATAAAACCTGCAAGCGGTGCCTCAGCGGCAAAAACGATTGTAATAAGTGATGAAAATATTACCCCCAAATCAGGCATGATGGAAAACTCAGCTCCACAAGTAAAAAGTGGTCAAAAGCCTCCAGTACAAGTAGGTATTGATAGGTACATAACAGTGCTTAAACGGGGTCGCAGCCCAACCTCTTCAGCAGTTGCTTCGGTCTCAAAAGTCTTAAAAGATGGTACAGCTGATAAAACAAGTTCTCAAAATCGATTTGCAATTCTGGATGAGGAATCTCCGGAAGCACAAAACGTTATCAAATCTTCTAAGCCACCGCCGATATATCTTAGAGAGCAAAACTCAAATGAACTAATAAAGAATTTGATCTCGGTAATAGGTGAAAATTCTTTTTATGTAGTTGCAATTAAGCGGGGTAGTATAAATGAGACAAAAATTCAAGTTAATCGTGAAGATGACTTTCGTAAGGTAATTACGAAATTAGAGGCACTAAAAAAAAACTTTTATACATACCAACTGAAGAGCAGTAAAGGTCTCCAGGTAGTGATAAAGGGAATTGATTCATGCGTAGACCCAAGTGAGATAAAAACGTTTTTAGAAGAGAAGGGCTTCAAAATAAAAAACGTAATAAATATTAAAAATAGAGAAAAAAATCCCCAGCCACTATTTCGAGTGGAGTTAGAACCCGGCGACGTTAAGCTTAAAAAAAACGAAACGCATCCCATTTACAGTCTGAAATATATCCTGTATAGGAAAATAACGATAGAGGAGCCGCACAAAAGGAACGGTCCCGTGCAATGTTTAAACTGCCAAGAATTTGGTCACACTAAGGCATACTGCCATTTAACCCCTGTTTGCTTTGTATGTGGAGAGTTGCATGGTACAGCTCTCTGCGATAAGTCTAAAAACGACCCCAATGTAAAAAAATGCAGCAACTGTGGTGGTAATCACACTGCCAACTATAGAGGATGCCCTGTATACTCTATAGTCAAGCGCTCGGTTGGACCGAAACCTAATCCCCCTCAAATGCAGGTATCACATCAAGTTAACACTAATGACATTCAAGTGCCGCAGCCTAGTAATAACAGAACATCCTACGCAAACGTCCTAAAATCAAACCATATTCCAATTCAAGGTGATTTGCCAAATAATGATGAGACTCCAGTTTCTAATTTAAGTCGTCTAGAAAAAACCATGGAAACACTAGTGCAAACAGTAACTAACTTTACGAACACAATGGGTAATATGATGCAGGAAATGTTAAGAATGCAATCGATGTTATTGCAGGCTGTACTAAACAAGCCATGAATTGTTTAAAAATTTGTTTTTGGAACGCAAACGGCATTCGACAACATAAAAATGAACTAGAATACTTTCTTAAAAGTAAACAAATTGATGTAATGATGGTTTCTGAAACTCATTTGACCTCAAGAAATACGTTTTAAATTAATGGTTATTTATTATATGATACCAAGGACCCTCGAGATAGAGCTTGTGGAGGCTCTGCTATTTTGATAAAAGCCCGAATCAAACACTACTTAATGTGTGATTATCGTGAAGATTATCTGCAAGCAACGAACATTTGTGTTGAAGAGCTAAATCGAAACTTAGTACTTTCATCATTATACTCTCCACCTAGATTTTCAATATCAGAAAGCCAATATTATAAATATTTTAAATCATTAGGACCCTGTTTCCTGGCTGCTGGCGATTACAACGCTAAACATACCTTCTGGGGTTCACGGCTCATAACACCAAAGGGTCGTGTTTTGTACAATACAATGTCTAAAATGGAGTTAAATGTGGTCGCGAGTGGTCAACCAACTTATTGGCCTACTGATCAGCAAAAAATTCCAGATGTCATCGATTTTGGCGTGGTTAAAAACATCCCCGCAGAAACGATTCATGTTGAAGCTTCTTTAGAATTATCTTCTGATCACACACCTACACTTCTAACTATAGCAAACCCTAATAGAATTGTATCTCCGTGTGGATACTTAGTGACGTCAGCAACACAAATAAATTGGTTAAAATATAAAAAATATCTCAGTACCCACTGCACTGAAAATATTCCACTTAGAACACCGGAGAATGTGAATCTTTCTATTGTAAATTTTGACAATTATCTCAAACTAGCTGTTCAACATTCTAGCATAGCCCGCAAAAACATCAAAAATAGTAAAATATATTCTACAGATGTCGAGCGTCTCTTGACTGAAAAAAGGAGAGCTCGAAGGGAGTGGCAATTGCACAGATCCCCTCAACTTAAAAATTTACTAAAAGAGTGTACAAAACGGCTAAGAATCTTACTGCAGTCTCAAAAAACGGCTTCTCTGGAAAATATCTTAAGGAACTTGATGCAACTCCTCAATCTGACTACTCATTATGGCGTGCAGCTAGAAATCTAAAAAGACCAGTTATCACTAAACCGCCATTAAGAAACTTAAATGGAATTTGGGCACGAAATGATATAGAAAAAGGAAATATTTTTGTTAATCATCTTTCGATACTGCGGTCGAGTTACCACCTGTTGTTGTTAGATCAGCTGTTCCACTAAGATTTGAGCTAAGAGAAATCGAAAAGGCTATTCATGATTTAAACCCCAAGAAAGCCCCTGGTTTTGATAACATCAGTAACAAAATGCTTTTGGAGCTACCCCGCATAGCAAAGAAAATTATTCTACTAATTTTTAATGCTATTTTACGCCTTGAATACTACCCACAAGAGTGGAAAGTATCTTTAGTTACCATGATACCTAAACCAAGAAAGGATCCCACAAAAGTTGAGTCATATAGACCTATAAGCCTATTGTCTAATATATCAAAGCTATTTGAGAAACTACTAGTGTCAAAATTAACGCCGATTTTAAATGAAAACAGATGTATTCCCAATCATCAATTCGGTTTTAGAAGAAAACACAGCACAATTGAACAAACTCATTGAATAGTAAATGTCATAAGAAAAGCCTTTGAAGAAAAAAAATATTGCTCTGCACTCTTCATCGATGTGTCTCAAGCTTTCGATAAAGTCTGGCATAAAGGGTTGCTACTGAAGTTGCAGCAAAACTTACCAGCAAACATACACAAGCTGTTAGAAAGCTACTTAGTCGGGCGTCATTTTATTATTAAAGAAGGCGATTTTTTAAGTTCTCCTCAGCCAATTAACGCCGGAGTCCCACAAGGCAGCATCCTGGGCCCTCTATTATACTTAATTTATACTTCGGACTTGCCAACAAACAGCTACACCCATACCTCAACATTTGCGGACGATACAGCTTTTCTAAGCGTACAGGCAAACAGTCAAGAAGCATCTCGTTACTTACAGGATCACATATTTGAACTGGAAAGGTGGTTAAAACAATGGAGGATAAAGATCAATGAGCAAAAATGCGCACATATAACATTCACATTGCGTCGGGAAACATGCCCCCCCCTATTAAAATCAATAATCAAATAATACCCCAACACTCGCATGTAAAATACCTCGGTATACATCTAGATCGGCGTTTAACGTGGAAATGGCATATAGAAGCTAAATTAACTCAAATGAAACTAAAAGCAATTCAAATAAATTGGCTTATTGGAAGAAATTCTGTTCTCAGCCTCGATTGCAAACTTCTACTTTACAACTCTATCTTAAAGCCAATTTGGTGCTACGGTATTCAGTTATGGGGCACTGCCTCGGTTTCTTACAACGAAAAAATTCAAAGGCGCCAAAATAAACTTCTTCGAATAATCACAGCACCCCCTGGTACGTCAAAAACTCAAATATCCACAAGGATCTCAATGTGCCATTAGTAAAAACTATGATAACGAAATATGCAGTAAAATATTTAAAAAGGCTGAAACTGCACCCAAACCCATTAGCACGAAATATTTTAAATTATGGCGGCCACACTCGATTAAGAAGAAGAGATACTGCAGCACTCACCCAATCAGATGAGCGGTAAACACCTACATATGTGAACAGAAACCGTGATGACGAAATCTTTTTTGTCTGGCACTGGCAGGACATAAATCAAATATTAGGTTAAGATTTGATTAATTATTGTTAGTTCATATTTAGTATATGAAGATTCAATAAATAAATACTGAGAAAAAAAAAAAAAAAATAAAAATAATTTAATGAAAATTAAATTCAATGAACTTAAGCCTAATTAAAATATCTAAATTTGGATTAAAAACCATTAACAGTTCAATAAACTAATCACAATACTAATAAAAGAAAATAAATTTTCTAGTTCTTATTTTAAGTTATTATTATTTAAGTTATTTCTTATAAGTTATTTTTTTATTTTTCAAGCAAAAGTAAAAGTTATTTTTGGATTTTTATTTTTCGGTCAAAAAAAATTGTTATCAACTGACCATTATAAGAAAAGGAATAATTATAACGGTCCCTGCCGACTACAATAGAAAAAAATAAAAGTCCTTTATCTGTTATTCGGTGTCATATTTTGTTTTGTCTTGTATTCACCTTTATTTACCATCAACTGGTTTCCTAGCTGTGGCAGCCACACAACAATTCCTTAATGTTCTTTTTTAATATTTTGTATAGTCCTGGTGAAAACATAGCGAGTGGCAAATAAAAAACACAATGCTTGAATGTAGGACAATGGTTGCAACCAGTATGGCGCTGAAGTGGCTCTCACTACAGGAGGTTGACAACAATCATCTAGCGCCTAAGTCAGCTTCAAGTGCATAGTGCATATTGGCTTTATTTTGCATTGCAGTAGCGACAACCCAAACACAGGCCTACTCAGCTATTTTTATTAGTGTTGGTTTTCCACCCAACGTTGTTGTATACACAGACAGATTTAGACTATTGTTTTTGTTCAACTGAACTTCCTACAATATCCATGAGATTTTAGAATAATTTTTTAATTTTTTTTTTTACTTGCAAATTTTATTTCTGCTTGTTGTTTAAGTGCATTGTGAACTTGGTTGTGTAAATGAAGTTCAGCTCACTCGAGTCTTTGTCTTACATTGTTTGTTTTATGTCATATGGGTTGGAGTTTTATATGTTGCAGCCTGGTTGGCAGACAAGCTGGCTGACTGATTTGTGCGATATTTAGTGTTTCTCTGTTGGAATCATAGTTGCTAAAGAAATTGATGAAAAAATCGTTACATTTTGCGGAAAAAATCGTCAATTTGATTAACCCAAAACGTTGTTGAAAACCACTAACTTTTTATAGGTATGTATTTTTAAAAAGTTCTTCTGTATTTTTAGTAGAAATTATTCCTTAAGCTTTTTATTTATTTAAAAATATGTAAAAATAAATACACTTTCTATTAAGCCAAAGCAGAGCAATTGCAAGCCGAAGAAATGTGTTAAATTAAATATAATAATGGTAAATCAAAGTCCTCTTAAATTAGTTATAAGTTTCATCGGAAAACTATTATCTGTTAAGATATTTATAACCTTTCTCTTATTCTCCCTATGAAATTCTACATCACTTGTTGTTAATACTCTTTCTATTAGATTTTTAGCTGTATTTATGATCATATCTTAACAGATAATAGTTTTCCGATGAAACTTATAACTAATTTAATAGGACTATAAATAAACAAAAATGGAATTAGTAAAGGTTCTTCGAATGAACCGAAGATTTATAAATCATTGACTTATTTACCGAAAATGTCGGAACGGTTGGAAAACTCTAACATCTATAATACTAATATTTATAAAGGGGCACATAGGTCATATAATACAGTAGGCAGATTATATACAAGAACTAAGGATATTATACAAAAGTTAGATAGGTCAAATGTAGTTTATAGAATACCTTGTAGGGGAATTAATAATGGACAATATGATAAGTTATATGTGGGAACAACAAAAAATAAACTAAAAATGAGAATTGCTGGACATAAATCAGATCAGAAATATAAACACAATATAACATAACAGAAGACAGCATTAGCAACCCACTGTGTTAGTTTAAATCATTATCCAGATTTTGAGAATGTAACAATTTTAAACACAGAGAGTAATTACAGGAGACGTTATATGTTGGAAATGCTTCAAATAATAAAGGTTCCAAATTTATTAAGAATAAATTATAAGGCAGATACAGATAGTGTAGCCAATAGTTATAGACATTTAGTTAATAAAAATAAAAACGGAAACTAAATAAATTTTTTTTAAACTGTAATAGATTATGTTTAAATATTTTGTTAGCATTAGAATTTTTTTTAATGTTGTAAATTATTTATTTAAAGAAATTTTGTTAATTTGTTTCTTATGTAATTGTTTTTTAAAAAATTTTCAATCCTTAAGACGTAACACAACGGAGTTACGAAAATTCGAAAGAAAAATAAAGATTAACTTTTTTATAAAATAAAAATAGACCATTAGCTTAAATAAATAGAAATTAAAAC
The DNA here is from genome assembly GCA_943735925.1 of Pollenia amentaria. Taxonomy (NCBI): domain Eukaryota; kingdom Metazoa; phylum Arthropoda; class Insecta; order Diptera; family Polleniidae; genus Pollenia; species Pollenia amentaria. The sequence continues at coordinate 173,872,186 of OX031007.1, read as the reverse complement.
TAATATAATGGATGGTCGAATAATTTACAATAATATATTCTCCAACATATTTAACCAATTAAAGCATTCATCACAAATAAAATCAGTTTTAATCAAAAATGTAATCAAGTGAATAAAACGTTTAATCCAGTGAATTAAATGCCTAATTAAGTGAATTAAACATTTAATTGATACTTTTAATTTGTTAAGTGTTGCAAATTTAATTAATTTTTTATTAGGTAACACAAATTTTTCAATTAAAATAAATTTTTATTTTTTTCTGTGTAGCATTTAATCCGCTAATTTGTAAGCGTCACCCTTCCTTTGAGGACATTTATATGCTTAAGTTTATGTCTCTAGGTTGTAGCTAAAAAGTACCAAAATTTTTCATCTTAAAGATGAAAAAGAACCAAAATTGTTCAGCTTATAGATTACACTGTGCCAGACTTCGGCACTTCTTTTCTGACATGTGAGGCAGCTCGCGTGGTAACCTCATTCGGGTACGCTGAATCCAGTGTTGCCAACCTTTTTTATGTTAGCTTTTGTTTTCGATATAAGCAAATATTTCGAAAATTGAGGAGGTTGCACAATATGTATTCGCGTAACTCAGAAAGGTTTAAGTTTATTGAATAAACTAAAAAAAAACGAAATTCCGCAATAAAATTGCCTTTGAGTGGAGGTCCATCATACATTTTATACTACTTGGGGCTACTCCTAGGCAGTTATGGGACTTTTTCTTCATTATATATGAATTATTTTTTTGATTCAAATTAAACCGCCAGTTTAATGAAATTCTTAAAGTTGGCCCCTGCAGCGTCTAAGATGCCCCTATATGCGTCAAATGTATGACTAACCCTTTTTTATTTTTAATCCCTATCATTTGTTTATAACATACCTACCAGCTATCTCCATTTCTTAAGAAGCCTTCCATATTAAATTTTCAATACAGGCTAAAAATATATTGAAGAAAATGTCCCATAACTGCCTAGTAGTCGCCGCTAACTAGATACATTGTATGACCGACCTACAATGGTCCTTCATCCAAAGCATTTTTCAAAGCATATTGACCCTTTGTCTCCACCCCTTTGTGGGGCTCCCATTCAAATACGGCGTTTAATGAAATTCTTAAATCTAATTAAATGATGAAACAGAATTGAGTCTTCAACTTCAGGCAAAATATATTAAGCCTATAATTAAAACGTCGACCGTAACTGCAATTTTCTCTCATTTCTTTCGTTTTCTTTTGCTCTTTTTTTTCTTTGTTTACAAAATGTATGAAATTGAACGAAATTATTAAAGTTGGCCCCTGCAGCGTCTAAGATGCCCCTATATGCGTCAAATGTATGACTAACCCTTTTTTATTTTTAATCCCTATCATTTGTTTATAACATACCTACCAGCTATCTCCATTTCTTAAGAAGCCTTCCATATAAAATTTTCAATACAGGCTAAAAATATATTGAAGAAAATGCCCCATAACTGCCTAGGAGTCGCCGCTAACTAGATACATTGTATGACCGACCTACAATGGTCCTTCATCCTAAGCATTTTTCAAAGCATATTGACCCTTTGTCTCCACCCCTTTGTGGGGCTCCCATTCAAATACGGCGTTTAATGAAATTCTTAAATCTAATTAAATGATGAAACAGAATAGAGTCTTCAACTTCAGGCAAAATATATTAAGCCTATAATTAAAACGTCGACCGTAACTGCAATTTTCTCTCATTTCTTTCGTTTTCTTTTGCTCTTTTTTTTCTTTGTTTACAAAATGTATGAAATTGAACGAAATTATGGTAGCATTGTTGGGAGAATAATTGTCTCGTTGTGAGAGCATGAGAAAAAACGTTTTCAAAATAAAATTGATTTTATTTCTCGACCGCATTCTCTGGCATAATTTTATGTCAAACTGTATGGAAAACATCGTTCAGCCCCAGTTCTGTTTCATCATTAACATAGAAAAAGTTAGAAACATGTTTTTTTAAATTTTGTATGCCATTTTTAAAAACAAAAATTTCGAAATTTTGTTAATAATTTTTTTTTTGCCAAACAAAATTATGTTTCTAAAACGCAGATTAGAAAAAAGTTAAGCCTTACTAAAAGGTAGTTTTATTGCGGAGTTTTGGTTTTTAAGTTTATTCAATAAACGAAAAGGTTTTTAAGTAACTTGAATATAACGATATATAACCTAAACAAACCGATTGGTTGATTGGGTGTTGATTGTTTCCAAAAAGTGAAGCAAATTTTAGTTAATACCACCTTTATGATCAAGTTCGACATGTGGAACGGAAAAGTAAAATAAAAAAATTTTATACACCGTTTTTTTTGATACTGTAGTGGGAACCCATAATTGAATACGTGTATTCCAATGAATGGAAAAGTGTTTAGTACAAAAGGTAAAAAAATAGGAACGATTTTCACCCATTTATTGTTCGAATTTCGAAAAAGTACCAAATTTTCATTTGTTATAAGTTATGAATATGATATAATTTTTATTTTTAAGTTCATTGGTTAAAAAGCTCGATGGGGTGACACAACTATTTTAATATACAGCTTTTACCCGTTTACTCCCCAAAAAGGCCAAATTTAAAAAAGGACCAGAACGTGTATTAATTTTTTTTTTTCGTATATCTCTTAGTTCAGTTGATATAAGTTTAGCGAATTAACCAGGTTTTACCCCTAAACATTCGAATTTCGAAAAATTCCGTCTTAGTGGATCGAATTGGTGAGAGGCCAACCTCCAGTAAAACTTTTTAGCTTTAGGCGTTTAGGCCGTGCGATGATGAATCAGTCAGTCAGGAACGCTACAATTTTTATATACCCTAGGAACTCACACTAAACTTTTCACGTGACAGTTCGAAAGTTGTAGGGACCGGTTCGAGTTCTAACAATTTATATAAAGGAGACTTGTCCCCTTAACATTTCGATGTCCTAGGAGGGGGTAAATTGGCATATTTTTGACACTTTGTAACAGGTCACTAAAATAACCTAAATGGACTCATTGAATTTCGGTTAAAATAATGCCTGTCATAGATTTTGTCCCAAATTAACCATATTAATATGATTGATCCCTTTCACATGAAATAATATAACCAGGGAGAAGCAGCCACTACCTTCAAAAAATTCAGTAACATGACTAGTATTGTGTGAACTATCTTACCTCTAAAGTAACCACATTTTATAAACATTATCGCCAGTCAAGTGATATATGGGCATTTCCTGGGGTCACGAACGTACGTTCGACGCTTTTGATGTACAAATAATATAGAAAGCAAAACTTTTCCTAGCATTTTTTTTGCGATTCGATAGCATTTTGTTAGCTCTATGCTTAGTGCAAAATATCGATTTCATCGAGTTTAAGTTTTCATAATGATAGTTATAAATATGTGGTCACGAACGTATGCAAAATAGAAGTCAACTTTGGCTGACAGTAGTGAAATGCAAAACTCTGCGAGATGGAACGGAATATTCAAAAGTGCTTAAGTGTATTTATGTAGGTCTCTATCCAGTATTCATACATTAAAATATCTCTCTTAGTTTTTGTTTAATTGGCTTAAGAACTGGGCCCTATTCCACGAAACAACTTATCAACTTTTCACTTTGCACTTCTCATATTGCATTTTTCGGCAAAGTGATAATTGTTTCTTTCCACAATATTCTTTGCAAATCTCACTTTGCAGTAAGCAAAGATTTGCAAAGACTTTTCTCTCTTTGAAAAGCATTTAATCATCTTTGCATTTCTGTCTTATCACTTCTCACTTAGCGTTGCTAAATAAAAGTTATTAAACTTATCCGTTAAATAACAATAGAAAAAACTGGCAATTTAACAATTTTTTTAACAAATTTAAAAATATATAACATATGTATATATGTATGCATATTAAAATTTGATCAAGGTGGAATTGAAAAATATTTTTGTATGGAATTAACAAATTTTTTAATTTGATATACATACATACGTATGTTTATAGGTATATGTATCCATTTTTAAATATTTAATTATAAAAATATTTTTTAAATAATAAAGAAAGAATTAAGCCCTGAATAAGGAACACAAAGCAATGCCGAAATTTTGAATCAAAAACTCTCTTACACTGTTTGAACATCAAATCACCCAAAATTATGCACTATAACGGCTTCAAAATGCGGTACAAAGAGTCAGCCGGTGGAAAAACGTTGTAAGTTACTAACAAAATGATACAAACGAAATGGTTTTGCAACGTGGAATAACGTTTCAAAAGCCGCTTGGGTAGTGGAAAAACGTCGCAATTGTGGATATGAAACGTTTTTCCACTAAAAAAAAAAAATTATTAACTGTAATTAAGCATGTAATTTTAAATTCGATTTTCTTAATATTTTGCATAAGAGTTTTATTGTCATTATTTTTGATAATCTAAAAAGAAAAATTAAAAAATTGTAATTCTGCCTGTTAAAAACGTTTTTTTGTTCTCCTGAAAAAAATTTATTTTGTAACTTACAACGTTATTCGCGGCTCTGTTTCAGTTAATTAACCATTAATCGAACTTTTTTGTTCTCCTTACACTTTTCTCTTTGTTAAAAGATTTTGTTTGTTGTGCTTAATTCCCTTTTTAAATAATTGATAAAAAATACTGAAATTTATTGTTGGAGGATAAGCTGTTCCTATGCGCATTTCACTGGTTGCTTAGGCCAGATCATCAGGAAACGTTCTCCTAAATAATTTTAGAAAAGCCAAAGCTATCAGCAAACAAAACTACAGAGGGAATGAGAATTACCTACAAACACTCAAAAAGTCTTGTTTGCAACGATATCAAAGCTTAAACAAAATACCAAACAATAAATCAGTGTTGAGTTTTTATCTTTTTTACATTTCCCGCTACAATTAGTTAGAATTCTCCCAACATTAATTGTAGTTGTAAATGGGTAAAGAAAAAACATATTAAAAACAAAAACAAAGTGCTTTTATTGTTTTCGCAAGAAATCAAAATAAAAACAATTTGCCAGTTCAGTTTTTTATGCACGTGCACTTGCTAAAATTTATTATCAAAGTTGTTTGTGGGAATACTATTATTTATTAAAAGATTTTGTTTGTTGTGCTTAATTCCCTTTTTAAATAATTGATAAAAAATACTGAAATTTATTGTTGGAGGATAAGCTGTTCCTATGCGTATTTCACTGGTTGCTTAGGCCAGATCATCAGGAAACGTTCTCCTAAATAATTTTAGAAAAGCCAAAGCTATCAGCAAACAAAACTACAGAGGGAATGAGAATTACCTACAAACACTCAAAAAGTCTTGTTTGCAACGATATCAAAGCTTAAACAAAATACCAAACAATAAATCAGTGTTGAGTTTTTATCTTTTTTACATTTCCCGCTACAATTAGTTAGAATTCTCCCAACATTAATTGTAGTTGTAAATGGGTAAAGAAAAAACATATTAAAAACAAAAACAAAGTGCTTTTATTGTTTTCGCAAGAAATCAAAATAAAAACAATTTGCCAGTTCAGTTTTTTATGCACGTGCACTTGCTAAAATTTATTATCAAAGTTGTTTGTGGGAATACTATTATTTATTAAAAGATTTTGTTTGTTGTGCTTAATTCCCTTTTTAAATAATTGATAAAAAATACTGAAATTTATTGTTGGAGGATAAGCTGTTCCTATGCGCATTTCACTGGTTGCTTAGGCCAGATCATCAGGAAACGTTCTCCTAAATAATTTTAGAAAAGCCAAAGCTATCAGCAAACAAAACTACAGAGGGAATGAGAATTACCTACAAACACTCAAAAAGTCTTGTTTGCAACGATATCAAAGCTTAAACAAAATACCAAACAATAAATCAGTGTTGAGTTTTTATCTTTTTTACATTTCCCGCTACAATTAGTTAGAATTCTCCCAACATTAATTGTAGTTGTAAATGGGTAAAGAAAAAACATATTAAAAACAAAAACAAAGTGCTTTTATTGTTTTCGCAAGAAATCAAAAAAAAAACAATTTGCCAGTTCAGTTTTTTATGCACGTGCACTTGCTAAAATTTATTATCAAAGTTGTTTGTGGGAATACTATTATTTATTAAAAGATTTTGTTTGTTGTGCTTAATTCCCTTTTTAAATAATTGATAAAAAATACTGAAATTTATTGTTGGAGGATAAGCTGTTCCTATGCGCATTTCACTGGTTGCTTAGGCCAGATCATCAGGAAACGTTCTCCTAAATAATTTTAGAAAAGCCAAAGCTATCAGCAAACAAAACTACAGAGGGAATGAGAATTACCTACAAACACTCAAAAAGTCTTGTTTGCAACGATATCAAAGCTTAAACAAAATACCAAACAATAAATCAGTGTTGAGTTTTTATCTTTTTTACATTTCCCGCTACAATTAGTTAGAATTTTAGCAAGTGCACGTGCATAAAAAACTGAACTGGCAAATTGTTTTTATTTTGATTTCTTGCGAAAACAATAAAAGCACTTTGTTTTTGTTTTTAATATGTTTTTTCTTTACCCATTTACAACTACAATTAATGTTGGGAGAATTCTAACTAATTGTAGCGGGAAATGTAAAAAAGATAAAAACTCAACACTGATTTATTGTTTGGTATTTTGTTTAAGCTTTGATATCGTTGCAAACAAGACTTTTTGAGTGTTTGTAGGTAATTCTCATTCCCTCTGTAGTTTTGTTTGCTGATAGCTTTGGCTTTTCTAAAATTATTTAGGAGAACGTTTCCTGATGATCTGGCCTAAGCAACCAGTGAAATACGCATAGGAACAGCTTATCCTCCAACAATAAATTTCAGTATTTTTTATCAATTATTTAAAAAGGGAATTAAGCACAACAAACAAAATCTTTTAATAAATAATAGTATTCCCACAAACAACTTTGATAATAAATTTTAGCAAGTGCACGTGCATAAAAAACTGAACTGGCAAATTGTTTTTATTTTGATTTCTTGCGAAAACAATAAAAGCACTTTGTTTTTGTTTTTAATATGTTTTTTCTTTACCCATTTACAACTACAATTAATGTTGGGAGAATTCTAACTAATTGTAGCGGGAAATGTAAAAAAGATAAAAACTCAACACTGATTTATTGTTTGGTATTTTGTTTAAGCTTTGATATCGTTGCAAACAAGACTTTTTGAGTGTTTGTAGGTAATTCTCATTCCCTCTGTAGTTTTGTTTGCTGATAGCTTTGGCTTTTCTAAAATTATTTAGGAGAACGTTTCCTGATGATCTGGCCTAAGCAACCAGTGAAATGCGCATAGGAACAGCTTATCCTCCAACAATAAATTTCAGTATTTTTTATCAATTATTTAAAAAGGGAATTAAGCACAACAAACAAAATCTTTTAATAAATAATAGTATTCCCACAAACAACTTTGATAATAAATTTTAGCAAGTGCACGTGCATAAAAAACTGAACTGGCAAATTGTTTTTATTTTGATTTCTTGCGAAAACAATAAAAGCACTTTGTTTTTGTTTTTAATATGTTTTTTCTTTACCCATTTACAACTACAATTAATGTTGGGAGAATTCTAACTAATTGTAGCGGGAAATGTAAAAAAGATAAAAACTCAACACTGATTTATTGTTTGGTATTTTGTTTAAGCTTTGATATCGTTGCAAACAAGACTTTTTGAGTGTTTGTAGGTAATTCTCATTCCCTCTGTAGTTTTGTTTGCTGATAGCTTTGGCTTTTCTAAAATTATTTAGGAGAACGTTTCCTGATGATCTGGCCTAAGCAACCAGTGAAATACGCATAGGAACAGCTTATCCTCCAACAATAAATTTCAGTATTTTTTATCAATTATTTAAAAAGGGAATTAAGCACAACAAACAAAATCTTTTAATAAATAATAGTATTCCCACAAACAACTTTGATAATAAATTTTAGCAAGTGCACGTGCATAAAAAACTGAACTGGCAAATTGTTTTTATTTTGATTTCTTGCGAAAACAATAAAAGCACTTTGTTTTTGTTTTTAATATGTTTTTTCTTTACCCATTTACAACTACAATTAATGTTGGGAGAATTCTAACTAATTGTAGCGGGAAATGTAAAAAAGATAAAAACTCAACACTGATTTATTGTTTGGTATTTTGTTTAAGCTTTGATATCGTTGCAAACAAGACTTTTTGAGTGTTTGTAGGTAATTCTCATTCCCTCTGTAGTTTTGTTTGCTGATAGCTTTGGCTTTTCTAAAATTATTTAGGAGAACGTTTCCTGATGATCTGGCCTAAGCAACCAGTGAAATGCGCATAGGAACAGCTTATCCTCCAACAATAAATTTCAGTATTTTTTATCAATTATTTAAAAAGGGAATTAAGCACAACAAACAAAATCTTTTAATAAATAATAGTATTCCCACAAACAACTTTGATAATAAATTTTAGCAAGTGCACGTGCATAAAAAACTGAACTGGCAAATTGTTTTTATTTTGATTTCTTGCGAAAACAATAAAAGCACTTTGTTTTTGTTTTTAATATGTTTTTTCTTTACCCATTTACAACTACAATTAATGTTGGGAGAATTCTAACTAATTGTAGCGGGAAATGTAAAAAAGATAAAAACTCAACACTGATTTATTGTTTGGTATTTTGTTTAAGCTTTGATATCGTTGCAAACAAGACTTTTTGAGTGTTTGTAGGTAATTCTCATTCCCTCTGTAGTTTTGTTTGCTGATAGCTTTGGCTTTTCTAAAATTATTTAGGAGAACGTTTCCTGATGATCTGGCCTAAGCAACCAGTGAAATACGCATAGGAACAGCTTATCCTCCAACAATAAATTTCAGTATTTTTTATCAATTATTTAAAAAGGGAATTAAGCACAACAAACAAAATCTTTTAATAAATAATAGTATTCCCACAAACAACTTTGATAATAAATTTTAGCAAGTGCACGTGCATAAAAAACTGAACTGGCAAATTGTTTTTATTTTGATTTCTTGCGAAAACAATAAAAGCACTTTGTTTTTGTTTTTAATATGTTTTTTCTTTACCCATTTACAACTACAATTAATGTTGGGAGAATTCTAACTAATTGTAGCGGGAAATGTAAAAAAGATAAAAACTCAACACTGATTTATTGTTTGGTATTTTGTTTAAGCTTTGATATCGTTGCAAACAAGACTTTTTGAGTGTTTGTAGGTAATTCTCATTCCCTCTGTAGTTTTGTTTGCTGATAGCTTTGGCTTTTCTAAAATTATTTAGGAGAACGTTTCCTGATGATCTGGCCTAAGCAACCAGTGAAATGCGCATAGGAACAGCTTATCCTCCAACAATAAATTTCAGTATTTTTTATCAATTATTTAAAAAGGGAATTAAGCACAACAAACAAAATCTTTTAATAAATAATAGTATTCCCACAAACAACTTTGATAATAAATTTTAGCAAGTGCACGTGCATAAAAAACTGAACTGGCAAATTGTTTTTATTTTGATTTCTTGCGAAAACAATAAAAGCACTTTGTTTTTGTTTTTAATATGTTTTTTCTTTACCCATTTACAACTACAATTAATGTTGGGAGAATTCTAACTAATTGTAGCGGGAAATGTAAAAAAGATAAAAACTCAACACTGATTTATTGTTTGGTATTTTGTTTAAGCTTTGATATCGTTGCAAACAAGACTTTTTGAGTGTTTGTAGGTAATTCTCATTCCCTCTGTAGTTTTGTTTGCTGATAGCTTTGGCTTTTCTAAAATTATTTAGGAGAACGTTTCCTGATGATCTGGCCTAAGCAACCAGTGAAATACGCATAGGAACAGCTTATCCTCCAACAATAAATTTCAGTATTTTTTATCAATTATTTAAAAAGGGAATTAAGCACAACAAACAAAATCTTTTAATAAATAATAGTATTCCCACAAACAACTTTGATAATAAACTTTTCTCTTTGTAATAGAGAGATTTTGAAGAAAGAGTGGCAACATAACATATTTTTCGCATGTAAAATAATTAAATATAAAAATGTCTTAGAAGTAGCTTAAAAAGAAAAAGAAAATTTTCCAGTTTCCAGCCCAATTTCCTCTAGTAAGCAGCTGAAAACATAATTTTTTTTTTTTTTGCAATTATAGACAATAAAACACAATGGTTATCAACATTTTATTTATCCATCCTGGTTGGACATTTAGAGGAAATGCCCATATCTAGTTTGCACCTATCGCAAGTCGTTCCTTTTTATTATAATATTGTGTTCACTGGTCACAGGATAAGTGGTTTAAGAACAAATGACACAAATTTCCCGCAGGGTCTAAGTAGATATCCAATACGCTTAAAAGCTATAATATGATGATTTGTTGAAACATAAAAATATAACTGCAATCTAAATTAATTTTAAAAACCAATTGAAATAAATATATAAACAGCTAAATAATAGTTTATACATCTTAAAAATCAAGAAATTTTAGGCATAAATCAGAACATCATCAACATCTTTATTGCCCAAAAATCGTCAAACGACGGTATTCGTCCAGTCTGGCAACCGTGATTGAACATTTGCATTGGGGTTAGGTTTCTTTGACTTCTATTAAAAAACAAACTGTATATACAAGAGGTGTTCGACAGTTAATGAGTGTGTACTTGTTTTCACGTTATTAAGTTTATTATTGTTGTCTTCTGACCTAAAGGAAGAGAAGAGGATTTGGTCTAATAAAGAAAAATAATGTTGGTTATTCAAACAAGTCTCAAGTAGTTGGAGGTGTATTACCGTGAATATTTAAGTACATAACATACAGAAAAGAGTTCTCTCTAATTGATATTTTTTTTTACTCTACTCAAACTTTACTCGAAATCTAATCCGCCGGTCTTTTCTAATTATTTTCTATCAAAAGAAAAGGTTTTGTAAGTATGAACCTAATTAATATTTATAATTTTCTAATCAGATTTATTTCATATTAATTACAGACTAGTATAAGTACATACTTTTCAATTCACTTGACAAACTTTGATAACATTATGTAGTGGAAACAATACAAATGATCTCCTTTATAAACCTTTTCCTTTATCCTTTTCGCAATCCTGTTTTGTTTTTAATCAACTATTGTTTAATAATTAACATAAATTTTCATTATACCACACACTTCACTAATTTGATGATTAAAATTTAAAAACAAATTTTTTTAATATAAAGTTATTCCTTCCAAATCCCTTATTGGCAGCGCAGACATACAAACGTAAAGCGTATGTTTCCTTTTAAATTTTCAAGCAAAATAAATTCAATTTAACGTTTCTTTTATTTTCACATTTACAGGTGTGGGAGCACGTATTACTTTTAGTCAGTTTTAGTAAAGGAAAAGGTAAAACTCATTAAGATTTTGTTGTCGTGGCGATAGGGTAGATTTTTTTATCGAAGGATTATTAATTATTTAAATTTTAATTGAAAATTCTTTAAGGATAAAAAAATGGGAGGAAGAAATTTTGAAAGATAAGTATCAGATTATTTATTATAATAATAATTTATTTAAATGAAAGGTTTGAAAAAACTGCAACGCTATAAAATAAATTAAGAAATTCTACTCGTATCAATATTAAATTCAAAATTGTTAAAAAATTTAAAGGACTTTAAGGCATGGAAAAGTTGCTTGATTCAGATAAAAGTTGTTTTATTTAGTGACATATTTTTCTGCAAAAAAAAATGATATTTCAAAAGAAATTTTTTTACGTAAAATTTATGTTCAATCCAAAGACAATTTTTTCTGTAGAAAAAGTTGATCGAATTAGATATAACCCTTCCTTTTAAAAAATTTATTGACCATATGTTATGGAAGAGTTGCTGAGGGACAAGTTCTTCTATACAAAGGTAGATTGACTTGGAGACAACCTCAAAAGAAATTGTCCAATAGGAAAGTGGATGGATTAAGAGCCTTTTTGCTTATAAAAAAATTTCTAAAATAAGAGTCAACAAGTCCTTGAAAAAGTTTCTCTATTGAAAAATTTTTCCTGTTAATGAATTTCTTGATTTCAAGTCTTCTTCTCCTTTAAACAGAGACAACGTTTCCTACAGAAAGTCGTTCGACTTAGAGACAACTGTAAAAGCAACTTTTGTCACAAAAAGTGGTTAGATTTTGAGACATTTTTTTCTATTAAAAAAAAGAAAAAAACTTTTTCTATTATTCTAATGTTTTTTTTATAAATATAATTTAATTTTATAATGTGCATAAAATTATTGACTTTCCTTACACTTCCATTTGTTTTTATTACGTCTTGTTCAACAATTACATCTGTCTCTAACACTGTTTCCATTCTAAGAACGTAAGACAGGTAGCAAGATGGCGTATTTCCGTGTTTACTCTTCTCGTTAGCAGTTCAAAGTAATTGTTTAACATGACCATAATTATCATCGACGTGGCATTTGTTTTGTATCCAAGAAATATTTTTTCCTTTATCTTTTTGTATGGTCTAGTTTCACTTACTTACTACCTTGAGTTGCATTGACATTATTCCATCTTCTTGGAGGTTGCATAAAGTTCACAATTTGTATGTTAAGGTGTTATGCTGCAATTTTTTTCTAAGTTTTCTTGATCAAAACTAAACATTTATTATGCAATTGCTAGCAGCCATTTCTGTAATTTTTTTTATTACAATTTTATGTAGTAGAATTTTTTGTCTTATTGTCTTTTCATCATTCAATCCCCATTCATATTTTGAAGTCCCACTTATGTGTCATCTTTAGCTGGCAGGAGGGTGTAGTTTTCCACAAATGTTTTGCTTTTATTTGTACTCGTTGAACATGTCACCTGCCATTGAAAAATTTATCGAGTGTAAAATGGTTTTCCTGATAAACTTGATTTTGTTTCGTTTTCCATTACATTTTTCCCCTTTGGCTCGTGATGGTGTTAGCATTTTTTGTTAACATCTTGTGACCTCTTTTTATATTATTTTCGCAAAATCTGCAACTACTGGTTGTGTACTGCTGGGTCACTTTTTTCTGCTTGGTTCTTATATTTGCAAAAAGTAGATGGTGTTGCTGCATTTGTAACATTCCATAAATGCTTTGACCTCGGTTTTTATGTGTTGAGGTGCTGTCGTGCTCTCGCTGACAACAAATGCATTTGATAAGGTATCATTTGTTGAAAGATTTAAGTTTTTAATGGAATATTTTATATTTATGTGTAAAACAAACAATGTTGTAAACCTGTAACATTGAAACAAATTTTAATCATCTTAGTTGTATTTAAGTTGAAATTGATTGCACATATATGTATGAAAAGTTTTACTATTTCGAAGAAGTAATATTTACACATATAGCGGAGTATACCAAAGAATTTCGTTTGAACACTTGTTAACTATTCTTTTATATTAGTATATGGCATTCATGAAATGGTTCAGGACAATCTTGGCAATGTTAGTTAAAGATATCAGGTATTTTTATCTAAGACTCTAAGACATACTAAAAGATTCCGATGATTTTTTATATCATTGTCTATGCATTAGCTGATCTGAAGCATTCTATACAGCTTCATTGTTTGCCAGAACCACTAAGAAGTTTTCGCATGAAGAGCTGACGAGCTCATGATCGGTACTTGCAGATCACTTGTCTCTGTTGTCAATTGATTTTCAGTGCTTGTTAGATTTGGGGGGTTTACAACTCCTATTTTAGATCCCTTACCAAGACTCTCAGCCACAGTGGGCTTTAAAATGGAGAATTTTTATTCATAATTGGGTTAAATGATTTTTTGATAAAATATAAAATTTTTAACAAAAAACCTAGATAAAATCGAATTTGTGGCAAAATATCAAACAGGATATAACTCATTTCAACCAAATCAGCATTTCACATGATATGGCGTCTGAAATGTGACGTGATATAAATCATATTATAGAAGCTTCACTTTTATTGGTGATGAGTAAATTAAAACGCTTTGTAAATTAAAATTTGTAGTTTCAATTTATTAAACTTCACTCTTCGAGGGTTTTCTCTATATTAAAAATTATATGATCACGTTATATGTTCAATGTTAAATCAATGGCAAGTCATTATCAAGAAGGAATAGAAAACAAATAATGGGAAATAAGAATTAGGGTTTACAAATGAAAGCAGAAGTAATCATTATGTGGGATTTTTTTAATACTAATACTTGGCAATGTTTACAATATGAATAAAGTTCCCCGTCACTTTTACGACAATAACCACGAAAAATAAGTGTGTGAGAAAAAAAATCTTAAATACTATCCGCCATATTGATAAAAAATATTTTTGATTAATAAAAGGTTTATTAAACAAATTTTCATAGCACATTCGTTTCATAAAACTGCTATAAACGTAAATATTTTTTATGAACAGGGGCGTATATCTCGCAAGCCTGTTAATTTTTTTTTTACAAAATATCTCATATTGACCAAATATCGTTTTTGGGACAAAGTATCGTATATCTATCAAAATATAGTTTTAAAAACAAAATATCACACTTTTAACAATATACACACTATTTATTATGTATTTAAAAAAAAAAAAAATTATAATTCTTAAAAAACTACTGCTTTTTTTTGACAAAATATCGTTTTTGTGACATATTATCGATAATTTAACATAATATCGTATATATGACACATTAGACATGGCCAAATAATGCTAAAAATGATTTTAAAAAAGTACTAAAATAATTCTAAAATTTTTTAAAGATTTTTGTTAAAAATGTATTACCAGTATAAAATTTTATTCGAAACTAAACAAGGCGAATTCATTCCAGGTAATCTCGGTAGTACAACAAGTAAAACTCGTACAAAAACCACAAGTAATTTGTTTTTGTAAAATCATTGTACAATGTCTAAAATCGAAACAAATCAAAACGGAAACAAAGATAATAAACAAAATTTTGACATCCAACAATTATAAAGCTATACAAAAAAAAAGTTATCAGCAGGGCTTTTAGGATCACCTGTAATGAATTCGCCTTGAAACTAAATATATTTCAGTGATTAATTTTGTAACGAAATTTAAATAAATTGTTATATTTAAGCAAGTGGCTAGATTTTGGTAAGTTGGCTAGATTTTTGGTAAAGCATTCATATAAATATGTAGCATAGGTAGTTGAGATTAAATTTTAAATTTATGTGGCCTCTAATATACGCAAAATTTAAACGATATATTTCTATGATATAAAAAATTTTGAATATTATTTTATTTTTTATAAAGGATCCGCCTAATAACTTTTTTTTTTTGAAAATTATATAAAATAAAACTACTGAATATTTTCTCAAATTTTTTTTTTTTTATTTGAAAGTACAATCCATCTGGTTAATAATGGAAAATAATTTCATTCAAATGGCTGCCTCGGCTGGCCATGCAGTAGCCTACACGATCGATCCAATTTTTAAGCACATTATCGATTGTGTGCAGCTGTATTTCACCAATGGCCTCACGAATATTGTCCTTTAAAGCGTCAATTGTCTCTGGCTTGTCGGCGTAACACTTATCTTTGACGGCACCTCACAAATAATAGTCCAACAGTGTCAAATCGCAGCTCCGAGGTGGCCAAACGACATCAGCTCTGCGGCTGATAATGCGATCTTCAAAAACAGGGCGCAAAACATCGAGTGTAGCTTCGGCTGTGTGGCACGTAGCGCCGTCCTGTTGAAGCCAAATGTTGCCAATATCCTCCTCTTCAATTTTTGTGAACAACAATTCGTTCAACATGGCCCGATAACGATCGCCATTGACTGTAACTGCCACTCCTTGCTCATTTTCGAAGAAAAATGGCCCAATTATGCCTCTGGACCAAAATACGCACCAAACAGTGACTTGTTTTGTGTGTATCGGCTTTTCAATGTATGCGTGCGGGTTTTCTGTGCTCCAAATGCGACAATTTTGCTTGTTTACATACCCGCCAAGATCAAAATGAGCTTCTTCTGAAAAGATGATTTTTTTGGATAAAATGGCATCTTCTGTAAGTCAATCGCAGGCCCACTTAGCGAAGCGAAAACGCATTGGATGGTCAGTTGGCTTCAACTCCTGAACCAATTAAACTTTGTATGGCGTCATACCAAGGTCTTTATGCAAAATTCGTCTCAATGATGGCTCCGAAATGTTCAATTGTTTTGAACGATGTTGAATTGATGTTGATGGCGCTTCACGCACACTTTCTGCTACAGCAGCAATATTCTCGGGTGTGCGCACTGTTTTTGGCTTTTCACGCTTTGGTTTATCGATGGGGATGCCAGTTTCTTTCACTTTTTTCACAAGATAACGAACATACCGAGCTGACGGTGGTTCTCTTCTTCTAAAATCCTTAGGCAATTTTCGCACACAATCTGCAACATTACCATAATTTTCAAAGTAATGTCGCAATATTTCGCAGCGTTGTTCAATCGTATACACAACCATATTCGTTCAGCGGAAGGATAAAACTAATTATCTGTCAAATCAGACATAAGCTAAGTGTTACCATTCACGAAATAAGCACTAGTTGAAAAAAAAACGTTAGATGGCGGACCCTTTAGTTTAAGAAAAGTTGAATCTTTAAAAAATTAATTTTTTCAGCAGCTAAGAGCAAACTATTTTTTTTAAACATTTACACCATTGAAGTTTTATCTAAATACAAAGTGAAATTTCCTTGTACTTTTATATTATATAGGGCGAATAATGTTTACAATCGACATGATAAGAGCATTTCTAATATTCCCTGAATATTATATTTTTTTTAACAAGACAAGTTTCTTAACAAAAAAATTATCCATTTTCATACGAAATTAAATTTTGTGTACAACTATTTCTAGTCAACATGTTTTATAATTTATAAAAATTTTATAGTAAAATCAATAAAACTATTCGTCCAAATTTTAAAATAAATAATGGTTAAAAAAAGCTAAAAACATTTTCAAAAAATGCTAAATAAAATGCCAAGTGCTAAATGAACATTTTTTAGCTAAATATAAATTTTTAATGCTCAATTTAGATGCAAAAATGCCAAAATGGCCACACTCTTGTGACAAAATATTGCAAAATGGCAAAATATCGCATATTTGAAAAATATCGTAATTTTGAGCAAATATTTTATTTCCTACAAAATACTGCATTTTTGACCAAATATCGCACTTTTTAACATAATATCGTATATTTGACAGAAAATCGTATATGTGACAAAATATCACACTTTTGACAATATATGTATATTTTAAGAAGTATTGCACCGAAAAAAGTATCAGTAGTTTTTTATCAATTAAAAAATTGTTTGGAAAGTATTTTAATTAAATTAATGTGAAAACTGAATCAATTACTTTTTTAGTTGAAACAAATTAAAATATAATGTTGATTTAATTAACATTTAAGATGTTTTAAAATGAATTTTTAATTAAAATATTAATTAAATAACAAAAAATCTTAATTGATTTTTTCGTTTAAAATAAAATAATTTAAGCTTGTAGAATTGTTGTTGGGAATTGCCAAATCCTGAGCTTTATTTGATTAATCCATTAACACATTGTTTGAAACAGCAAAGTTTATGGACTATTATTTTAATTCAAATCAAAACCATCATTGATTGAAAAAAATATTCGCAATTTAAATTTGTTTAAATTTTTAGTAATCTATATAATCATTTTGGTAATAGGTTCAAAATCAACAAATTGTTTGCTTGATTCTATGAATTTGGTGATTTGAGACAATTTGTTCTGTGCTTGTTATTGACAAAACACTTTTTTGTGCCAAAATATCATCTTGTTTACAAAATGTAATATTAATAAAAATACCGTATTTTTGTCAGAACATAATTCTAAGACAAAAAAGGGCATTTTGGACAAAATACCATATTGATGTGAAAACATCGTATTGTTGACCATATATGATACATACTCGTACATACATATATTTCACAAAAAAACGTATTTAGAGAACATTTCGTATTTTTAAAAATATATTATTTATTTTTCAATATTTCGATTTCCGTTGGAAATCTTCTTCAGGAAATCTTTTTAAATAATATAAAATTACAAAATTTTCTGTGACAATAAACGTTAATTTCAATTTACAAACTTAAAATAAAAAGGGGAAACCAAACAAATTTTCAAAAATATTCAAAACCTAAAACCTATTAAATAGATTGACGGAAAGGGGAATTAACCTTTCCGTTAATCTTTTTATTTTTATTTAATAATAATAATAATATAATACCTATTTATAATTTTTCCTTCCATCAACCTATTTTTTTTTATTCAATAAATGTCTATAAATCTGAGCTAAGCCCTCAGTATCTTTCTTAAAATAAATTCTTTTCTCAAATGGAACATTATTAATCTGTAACATATCTAGCATATATAAACGTTTCTTAAAATTTTCTATGTTCAAAATAGATGTGTTCTCAAAATCAGGATAATGTTTAAAATCCCTACAATGCACAGTGGCCAATTTGGCTTCGCTAGCGGCATTTTATTCATAGTTTCCAAAGTAAAGAAGATATCTTCAAAAATTTTTTTTTTCTCAATTCAGAAAAAAATGAAACAATGTTTGGAAAAAAAAATTTAATTTTTTTTTTAATTTTAAATTTTTTATTTTTAATTTTTTTTTAATTTTTTATTTTGTTTTTAATTCAATAAACATCTTCCACCATATATTCATATATAAAATAAAAAAAAAATTGTCAACTCAAAGAGAAACCATATTATAAAAGAAATATTAATCAGATTCTTCAGTATCAGATTCAGAGAAATCATCTTCAAAATGATGCATTATAAGCAAGCTTTTAACTTCCTTATCGAAACTAATATTTCTGGAATAGGAAATTGATGAGCCGTTGGACAATGAAGATATTAAGGGATCAGAAGAAACAAAAAGAGCGTTAATTATATCTTCCATTGTATTTTTCCTGTAATTTTTTCTGGTATTATTTTCACGGATGTTCCGATAATCTTTATTTCTGGCTTCATGCGCTTCCTCGGACATCATACCAATTGGAAGCGAAAAATTATTGATTATGTCTGCTCCATGAATTAAAATTCTATGAACAGACGAGGGCATGTAAAACCAAGGGTATAAACTAACAAAAATTTCGGCAGTTTCCATTGCGTAAAGTCTGAATTCCTCCGTGTTTATATCGTATCCACATGCAAGTGCTCGTAAGACGACGCTGAATCGATATTTTAAATTTTCGTTCACTCCAGTTATACGAGCGGCTAAATCTGGTTGTTGAAAGAACCTTCTTGCCGTATTTCCATTGTTGGTATTTCCAGTAACAGCCATTGGTATGTAGACCAACAAATGCATTTCTTCTCGTAGCTTCTGCTGTATATTTGTTTTATTTTGTCCAACAATATCCTTGTCAGCACCACGAGTTTGCCACTTTTTTATTGGTATTTTATAGAATATGTGCAAAATACATTCAAAAAACCTTATCCAGGCGTGGAGACTGGATAGCCCATATTGAAAGACGTTCACTTTAATTGGAAAGCTCTTCACCAAATTTAAGTCATTCATATTTTTCGGTGTTGCGTTGCAGATTCCGCATATTTGCGAAGAAGATTCTGAAATGACGCTGAAAGTTTTACCATCAAGCATGGTCATGTGAAATTGGTGATCAATAACACTATGCTAGTTGAAAAAACAGACAAGCCGGGCACATGGCGTTTTAACATAATTCGGGTACGCTGAATCCAGTGGTGCCCGCGGTTTTTTAAGATTGGCTCTGGTTTTCGAGATATACCGTTATTTCAAAAATGGAGGAGGTTGCACAACATATGTTCGTGTAACTCAAAAACGCTTTAGCTGATTGAAAGAACTTAAAAAACCGAAATTCCGCAATAAAATTTCCTTTAAGAAATTTAAAATTTCTTTCTAATATCCGCAGTCGTTTTAGAAACATAATTTTTTTTTTGGAAAAAAAATAACTTTTTTAACAAAATTTCGAAATTTTTGTTTTTTAAAAATTCATAAAAAATTGAATTGCAGACGTATAAAAAACAAAACAAGCCATAAATGATTAAAATCTGTTTGCAACTTTTAATTTTATTCACAAAAGTCGACAAATTTTAATTATCTGGTATGTCCAAGATCTACAAATAGCGCAAGCGCTTTATCGTCCGAAAATTTTGATGGAAGGGGTTTTGGTTTGTTTATATTTTTTATTACCTTTCCGCTAAAATCCTCATCGCCTTTTACCATTTCTACAACTTTGGAAGCACTGCGCTTTCCAGCTTTATATAAACTGCAGCTTGCAGCTACCAACAATCCTTCACATGACACTTCCTCTGTAAGCCCTGACATCTTATTGACTTGCGTTTTTCTGCAGCTCTCGGAAAGCTCTTTTTCCGGTCGTCCAATATTTTCATTTGCTTTTTTTCCCAATAATACCAATGGTGTATCTAGCCATTCTTGGTTAATTTTTTCGAAAAACACCTTACTTCTGCCACAGGCCTTCCACTTTTGGATAAGCCTACTAGCAAAATTTCGCAGTTTCCTTCCAATTTCACACTGCTCCTTCTGAGTATAGGTAATTTTGCTCAAAACGGTACCAAGAACATAATTTTCCACGGCGAGAAACTTCTTGGTGGGGATCGCTTCTTCATGCCATATTAAAAAAAGGGTGCGTTTTGTCACTGACATTTTGCCTAAAAAGTACAATAAATTGAAGGGTCGCAGGTACTCGCAGTAAATTTTGGACATTTTGGACACACAATGGCTTACACATAAAGGAAAATTTACAATTACACTGAATGCAGGTGAATTTTGTAAGTTCTACTCCACGAAAGACAGGTGTACGTTACAATGGGCGAGTTGCTAATACACTTAAACACGATTACGTTTTATAAATAACATAAGTATACACAGATCACAACCACAGTTTTTTATATAATACAAACCTTGGCGTTAGTATATAACAAAACTTTTAATGAAAATAATAAAATTTGCAAGTTTAACACGAATAGCAAAACGATGATCAAAAAGGCGGAAATATTTTGCACAACACTTGCAGAAACATATGCTGACTTTGACAGCTCACAGCTGTTCATCAGCTGTAAGCTGAGCTTTTAAAAATCGATACAAATCTAGTGAATGTATTTGTTATCGATTGATAAAAAAAAATAACGGTTTTTCAAATTTGAAAATTTGAATTAAATGCCGCTAGCGAAGCCAAATTGGCCACTGTGCAATGTGTTGATAATGCCGTTCCATGGGCTGAATTATAATTTCTATATATTTGGTCGTGCTTATGTCCTGCTAATCTAGTTTTCAGTTTTGTCCCAGTTGTTCCTACATATATTTTCCTTAAGTGTTCATTATCATTGACACCACAATGAATTGTTTAAACTAAAGTAGGCATATCCGAATTTTGTTATCTATCCTTAGTTTTTGTGAATAATCTTCCAACATTATTATTCACCTTATATGTCATTCTGTATTCTCTTGTCATATATATTTGAGTTTTCTAATCTTTTCGAAAATCCAGGTACCTACATAAGTAAATGTTTTTTAAATTTTTGTTTGCAAAATTTCATCAATATGACGAGATCTTCTTATATTGTCTAACTAATTTGCAAATAAGTTTCTTAGGAAAACTATTATTCCTCAAAATATTTCCAATAATTACCTTTTTTTTATATGGAATCTTTTATCACTAATTGTTAATATCCTATCTATTAATTTTCTTCGGGTGTTTCGAGTAATAATTTAGAATTATACCTGATGAGGTTGGTTTTTGATACCAATCTATCAATAATCTATTTCCTTTCCTTTTCACCTATGAATCTAAATATGGATTCCTAAGTTCACTATTGAAAGAGAATTGAATTATTCAATTCCATATTTAGGAAGGGAAAATTATAAATAGGTATTTGTCTTTGATTATTTATAAAATTTAGTTCAGATGTCACAGATTGAAAATATATATTAAATAAAAATAAATCGATTAACGGAAGGGGAAATTAAAATAGGTTTCAGGTTTTGAATATTTTTAAAAAATATTTTGGTTTCCTCATTTTATTTTAAGCTTGTTAATTGAAATTTACATTTATTTTTCCATTTATTGTCAAAAACAATTTTGTAAATTTATATTATTTAAAAAGATTTCCTGAAGAAAATTTCCAACGGAAATCGAAATATTGAAAAATAAATTATATATTAATTAATTTTTTATAAAAAAGTGACCTAAGGCTTGATAAAAATATATGAAAATATAATATTTAATTAAAAAAGGTCGAAGTAATAAGTATATGATTTTTAAAAAATATATAAAATGTTGCATTTTTTATTTTTCGAATTTAATCTATGAGCTAAATTTCAGTTATGTATTTTATAAAGCTTTTTGTGATAGCTCTATTCCCTAAATTTTTAGGAATGACTTTATACACTACCAGACTATTCTCAGGTAGTGTATAAAGTCATTCATTTAATGTAACAAGAAGATACAAGATAATAGTCTGGTGGTGTATAAAGTCATTCCTAAAAATTTAAGGAATAGAACTATTACTAAATACATAACTGAAATTTAGCTCATAGAATAAATTCGAAAAATAAAAAATATTGTATATAGTAAAGTAGCTTATGAAAAGAAATAATTCCCAGATTCTATTTGTTAAAATAGTTGAGTTAAATACATTCAATTAATAAAGTATCACTACCCAGTGTGACACAAATAATGCTGACGAAGGCCGTAGCGGGCCAGAAAATATATTTCTGTATATACTTCATTGTTATCCAATGGATAGCTAAGGTAAAATGTAACAAAAAGATACAAGATAATAGTCTGGTGGTGTATAAAGTCATTCCTAAAAATTTAAGGAATAGAACTATTACAAAAAACTTTATAAAATACATAACTGAAATTTTGCTCATAGAATAAATTCGAAAAACAAAAAATATTTAATATATTGAAGTTGCTTATGAGAAGAAATAATTTTGTATTTTTGTCAAACACATTCTATGACATAATTATATTTTGTAAACTAATAAAAAAGTTCTATGCAAAATAATTTTTTTTTTTTTTTTGGAACAATACATAATTAAAATGTGCGTGTTTAAAATTCAACTTCATTATTAAAAAGTGGGTAAACTTTGGTTTAATTCAACAATATTTCCCTTTTTGTATTTATATATATTTTACCACTTTATAAAAACAATTCTTGCTCCAATATACATAAATATGTACATACTTATTTCCTAAGTTATATAAACGTATACTTTTAAAAATACAAAATAAATGAATTTAACACCTTTTATAAAACAAATTTAAACTTATGACAACAAGTACAATAACCAAAAAAAAAATAAAAATAATGTTATTCTGTCCATTTTCCAATATTACTTCTGGTTACTTCACACAATTGCGTGTAGTTAATTGTATCAATTTGTTATAAAAAGTAAATTCACTAAAGGGAATGCATATAGACTAAACTAAATGTATGGCAAAGAGTGCGGTTGGGGAAACCCAATTCAGGTGCTAAATTTACCACATTCAAAACTTATTGTTGACTTACACGACGAACATTGTGTAAAGGAAAGCACACAAGTGCTGGCATTATATTAAATTATTATAATTTCTCTTTATTCCATTAGTATTGGTTTGTTATAGTCATTGTACAATTATTGGAAAAGTTGAAATTGTTGTTATTTGTACAGTAATTAGCAGTAAATGTATGAGTGATTGTTAAGTACTTGTTCTCAGGTTAAATTTACAGTTTATCGCTTTAGAACTCTTAATAAATAATGAACAAATCGTTTTAATTTACCATAATACATTTTATATACATATTAATAAAGAGGTTTCGAGTCCTACTATGGCAGGAACTTAAAATAATGAGTTCGTGTTTTAATACAAATATAAATAATTTAAATTCGGTTAGTAATTTTTTTTTTATACCCTTAACCACTACGAGTTTTAAGTGAGGGTTTGTGATTCCATGTGAAGCGCCAAGAAATATATTCAAATAAGAATCCATTAAGCAGACAAATTTAAGGTCCTCTAGTAATTCCAAGTCAATTTAGCCATGTACGTCTGTCCTTATGGGTAACGTAAGAATTTTTATAATTCTCCAGCACAAATAAAGTTGGAGATAATTTAATTTAGTTAAGTTAGAAATCACAATATCAAATTTTATGCTTTTAGGCCCATAACTATTGGTTCCATGTAAAATCCATTCTCGAAACACACCTTCAACCGATAATACTATTTTAGTGAATTTTTGCTTGCTGTGATTTTATATGACTTAAAATTATACCATAAAATTATGATTGGTCCGTTGTTTTTCATAGATCCTATATAAAGTCCTTTCGCGGGATATATTTTAATATGTATGTCCATATTTTACGTGACATAAGACTCACATTACTATCAAATAACTTACTTTAGTATCTGTCCCGGTAGGCTATTTTGTAGTGAACTAGTCTTACCGTGTGAGCATTATGGCTTCAATTTCCGCCAGAGACTTGGGTATACTTCACTACAACGGACTGAAGGTCTAATATTCTATTTCTCGATTAAATATAGAAGAATATAATTATACCCACACCACAATAGTGGATAAAGTATAATGCGTTTGGGCTGATGGTGTTACCGACGTCTCAGAATCAGCATCTGAGCCGACCATCCGGCTGGCTGATTTTTTGTGCGCAAGGTAAAGGTTAAAATTTTAATGATAATTTGATAAAAAAAATTTCAAGTGTCATAAGACGGAGCCTATTGAAAATTTTAAGAATCAGTCCATAATTGCACATGGCCCCAATACACACTTCTTTCCGGAATAGAGTCTTTATACCCATATATTATTATATTGTTGTTTTTTTTTAAATGTTGTCCAAAAATATCTCATTGTAAGCGTAATGATCTTGCCAAATATATTTTTTAAATCAGTACATATCCGATCATACCTCCCCATACAAATACCAGTCCCGATAAGAACTCTTAATACCATAATTTACTTACAGTTATTGATACAAATTATGTAATAGGTACTGAAACATCTTTTGTTTGCCGTGGCAAAAAAAAAAAAAAAAAAACTTGGAGGTGTGGAATTGACCATATGTTCAACATAACCCCATCACCAAAATCGCTTTAATACGAGAAAATATCTTAAAGATGTTTATATCTGGATAATATTCGCCACAAATCTGAATCTGAACTTCATTTAATAATTTTTTTTGCAGAGTCCATGATTGCCTCTCGAAAAATATTCTCTGTATATTGTGGTAAGGCATAAAATGGTCGGTCTCTTTCTTACTTGGTTTCAATTGCATTTAGATAATTCCATGTCAAATCGACATTGATTGGGATCCGACCTCTTTTGATATGAATTATGTATATATATTGAGAAAGTTCGTTTTATCATATAAGAAACATATATCAACGAAAAAAAAATTTTTTTTTTTTTCAAAAGTTATGTCATATTCAAAATGTCATAAGTTTGCCGAATTAGCCGAATGTGTTGAGTTTATATATTCAATATCTCGCAAACTGTTTAACCTACGAAGATGATTTTTATGTAATTTTAAAGAGAATACTAATAGCTACAAATATTATTTTGAAAGAAGTTTCTCTTTGCAAAATGGAATATTAACAAACTAATAAATTTAAAAATGGACTAAGTTAAAAACCTATAATTTTTTTGGCTGATTTTGTTTTATATAATACCTCAAGTTGTTCTTTGAATATCCTGAAACTTTGAAGAAGGACTTTTTTTCTTTCGCAATCTTAAAAAAAATAATCTTAAAATTAAACTTAAATATTGTAATCTTGAGCAATAAGTATTTATTAAATCTGATTTGTTTGATTAAAATTGTTTGAAAAAAAGTAACGACATTGATAAAGTTGCTTTTCTTTATTTGTTGCAGTTGTGTTTTGTTAAAGAACTGTTTGAGGTTTTATATAAAAAAAATATATAGTTTTTTGAGTTAGTTTATTTTTAAAATTAAATAATTGCAGATATTATATTTCCCAAACAGAAATTTCTCAATATACTGTTTGTAGCCCAGAGTATTATCTTTAAAATGTCAAAAACATCATCTTCGTATGTAAAGTGGTTTTCGTGTTATTGCAAATATAAACTCAACACATTCGGCTTATTCGACGAACTTAAGACATTTTGAATATGACATAAAGTAAAATTAAAATTTTTTTTTCGTTGATATACTTATGTTTCTTATGGGATGAAACGAACGCTCTCACCAAATTTTATTCAAATCAAAAGAGGCCGGCTCCCCCTCCTGGTCGATTTGACATGGAATTACCCATTTGTAACTCTTACCAAAACTACTTTCTTGTACCGGATGTAAATTTTTTTTAATATGCGTTCGTAAATTATAAAAGATAAAACATAAGGTCCATTTTAGTTATTGGTAGAGTGTATGAAAGATCCGGTACAACAGAATACTTACATCCTTTTGTTATACTCATCACCGAAGGTAAAAGGGTATACATAAGTTTGTCAGTCCATTTCGAGGTTCCCTACTTTTTTAAAGAAAAAAACACAGAAAATTCAAATTTAATGGGGAATGTTTATTATCATTTGAAATAACATTCTTTGGCATTTATTTTTTGAAGATTATGTCTATCAAATGTTCGCCGTTGCTACGTCCATCCGTTGAGTACAATTTTCGATGACTCGTTCGAGCACTTCGACTGGTAACTGGCGAATGACACGCGTGATGTTTTCCTCCAACGCCTGAATCATGAACATATCCCCACAGGAAAAAAGTCTAACGGTGTGATATCACACGATCTTGGTGGCCAATCGACCGTCCCAAAACGTGAAATTATGTGCTCACCGAAGTGTTCTCTCAATAATTCCATTGATTGATGCGATGTGTGGAAATTGGCGCCATATTGCTGAATCCAAATGTCTGGATGAAGTGGCAGTTCTTAAATCTCTTCAGGTTGCTCTTCGGCCCAAATGCGGCAATTTTGTTTATTTACATATCCATTGAGCCAGAAATGGGCCTCATCGCTGAACAAAATTTGCCTCGAAAATGTCGGATCTTCTTGGAACTTTTCAAGAGCCCATAGAGCGAAGCAATGCCGCTTGGGAAGGTCGAGCGGCTTGAGTTGTTGCACAAGCTGTATTTTGTATACTTTCAATTTAAGATCTCGACGTAAAATACGCAAAGTCGTTCCATACGTCAGTCCGAGTTGCTGCGAACGACGCCGAATCGACTCTCCACGGTCTTCATGTACACTCTCAGCTACGGCCGCTATATTTTCTTTACAGCGTGTTGAATGTGGTCTATTCGGTCGAATATTTTCCAATAATGAATGCTGGGTCTCAAACTGAGTGACGGTGTTGCGAATAGTACACTCAGTAGGCCGATTATGTTGACCATAAGTTGAGCGAAGAGCACGAAACAAATTCCTCACAGAATGTTAATTTTCGTAATAAAGTAGAACGATTTGTAAACGTTGTTCAGGCATAAGTCTTTCCATTATGAATTGCTAAACAAAAAAAACATGACAGCAAGACACGACTCACACGTGATCTGTCAAAAAAAGGATATTGAAAAAAGTATCTCTACTTGAATCACCCATTATATACGATATTGAACTTTGATCCTATAATGTTTATATATTCTTGGTCTCAAGGAGTAGCAAATTTGAGTTAACTATTTCCGTCAGTACGTCTTTCCGTGTGTGTGTTGAAATGGGGTTTCCGAAGACCCCAGAAACGACGGAGACTAGGTTTTATATATATCGTTTATATCTCGTTCAAGTTTTGTATTGGAATTCCGCCAGATTAGTCCTTAAATGACCCAGATATGTGCAAAACACCGCGACTGCCTCTTATTTTGCCCATAAGTCCCTTGCTGCTATTTTTTATTTCAAGTTCCCAAATAAGGTGCACACATATCGGTTATCAATACATAACCTCTCTTATAAATTTCTGTATATTTATGAGAAGAATGGCAAGAGACAAAGTTTCCAAAACAGGTACAAGCATCTTGGTGATTTTTTTTTATTCCTAAACTAAATCCCGCGTAGCTTTTCGATTGTCTGCAGGAGACCAGAGTCTCTGGCGGTAGTCGAACCCGCAACCCCGGTACTGATAGACTAGCTCACTACCAGCTTGCCTACCGGGGCACCCAACACAACATCCGAAAAAATGTGGACGGGATTGGAGACGTAGGCATGGCATAAAATACATTTATTTCTATCTTTAGAACGGTACTTATATTACTTTCTTTTATTACCGCACCATGGTGGAGAGTATATAAGATTCTTTCTTCTGTTTTTTGGAATAGTTTTACAAAACTAAAAATAAAATTATGCTACGTTTCTAATAGTTAATCTCTATTAAAAATAAATAATTTTTTGTTTAATTTTTATTCATTGAATTAGTTATTTTATGTCCTGCTACTTCCAAAAAACACAGACATGATACCATCCAAACAATTAGAATGGTTAATTGAAGGTGTAAAAGGTCATTTATTTAGTTGTGACCCAGTATTATATGACTAAATGAATAAATGACCAGTCTAGATGTCTAAGTGCTACAAAAAGGGGTGTTTTTATATTTTTTTTTGTATAAAAGTGCTTCTTGTGTTGTTGCTCATTTCCTATAAATTTATACCCATTTATAAGTTTTAGGTGCGAACAATAAAAATGCGAGGGATATTTTTATTATTTTTTTTTTTAAATCCTTTTATGAGGAATAAATTGTGCACTTGTGCTTGTGTTTGAGTGAATAATCGTTGATTTTGTGTTATGAAAAAAAAAAAATACTTTTAATTATTTATTATGTGCGTGTTGAGTTTAACGTCACTATCTTGGTAACCGACAGCACATTCAAAATAATTTATATAGAAATATTTATTAAAAATATATCGTATATATATTTGTTCATATCGTTAGTTTAATTTAAAAAAGGCGTTTCAAACACATAACACAGCTTGAACTACAAGATAAAAAAGATGAAAAAGAATATATAAGAAATTTTATGGATATTTTGAGAATATTTTTCGAACTTAAAAAAAATGTAACAGCCTTTTCTAAACTCAAGTAACGATATATATGTATGTTTGTTTACTATAAATTTGTTTTAATGTGAATTTCAATAATAAATTAGAGATAATAAATTAAGCTGAAATATAGTAAAAGGGGAAAAATTATTAAAAACAAGTTGGACAAAAATTATATTTCTGAATTTAGTATATTAACAAATGATTATTTAATTGTACTAACTCATTGAACGAAAAAGTTTAAACAAAACAGCAAAGTGTTTGTTGCTTCAAACATGCATTTTTGTATTAATTTGCTTTTTATTTGATAAATAAAAGCCGGTCAGCGAAGCTTGTCCTGAATAATTTCCATCGATTTCAATGCACTAGATTTGGCTTATGGACTTTATAAAAGTAATTTAAACTGCATTAAAATGTTTGCTTAATCTAAAAAAAAACATCCAAAAGTATGGGAATCCACTCACGCAATACACGCGGAAAATAAAAAATGGTTGGATGTAGCCATATTCTAAGAACAACATAATGGGTGATCCATTTCGAGGTTCCCTACTTTTTTAAAGAAAAAAAAACAGAAAATTCAAATTTAATGGGGAATGTTTATTATCGTTTGAAATAACATTCTTTGGCATTTATTTTTTGAAGATTATGTCTATCAAATGTTGGCCGTTGCTACGTCGCAGATGGTCCATCCGTTGAGTCCAATTTTCGATGACTCGTTCGAGCATTTCGACTGGTAACTGGCGAATGACACGCGTGATGTTTTGCTCCAAGGCCTCAATCGAAGCGGGTTTGTCCGCATAAACTTTAGACTTTACATATCCCCACAGTAAAAAGTCTAACGGTGTGATATCACACGATCTTGGTGGCCAATCAACCGGACCAAATTTATGTGCTCACCGAAGTTTTCTCTCAATAAATCCATTGATTGATGCGATGTGTGGGAAGTGGCGCCGTCTTGCTGAAACCAAATGTCGCCGAGATCACGAGCTTCAATTTCAGGCATCAAATAGTCGGTTATCATGGTACAATAACGATCGCCATTGACGGTTACGTTCGCACCGGCATAATTTTTAAAGAAATATGGACCGATGATTCCACCGGCCCACAAACCACACCAAACCATTGTTTTTTCTAGATGAAGTGGCATTTCTTGAATCTCATCAGGTGGCTCTTCGTCCCAAATGCGGCAATTTTGTTTGTTTAAATACCCATTGAGCCAGAAATGGGCCTCATCGCTTGGAAATTTTCAAGAGCCCATAGAGTGAAGCGATGTCGCTTGGGAAGGTCGAGCGGCTTCAGTTGTTGCACAAGCTGTATTTTGTACGCTTTCATTTTAAGATCTCGAGGTAAAATGCGCCATGTCGTTCCATACGTCAGTGCGAGTTGCTGCGAACGGCGCCGAATCGACTCTCCACGGTCTTTGTGTACACTCTCAGCTACGGCTGCTATATTTAATTCGCAGAGTGCTGGACGTGGTCTACTCGATTGAATATTATCCAATAATGAATGTTGGGTCTCAAAATGGGCGAATAGTACGCTCAGTAGGCCAATTATGTTGACCATAAGTTGAGCGAAATTCCGGAAACACATTCCTCACAGAACGTGAATTTTCGTAATAAAGTTGAACGATTTGTAAACGTTGTTCAGGCGTAAGTCTTTCCATTATGAAATGCCAAGCAAAACTCAACAAAAATAACATGACAGCATGACACGACTCACACGTGATCTGTCAAAAAAAAGCTATTGAAAAAAGCATCTCTACTTGAATCACCATATACTATGGTTGGATTTTCGGAAGTCTACATTTGTAGCAAATATGTATTTGTATGAAAAACTATTTAAATATACACAGAAAGAAGTGTTTTATCAATTAAAAAAATGCTTTAAAAAGTATTTATTTATTTATTTATTTTTATTTTCATTTCCTGTACAACAAGACAGTGTTTTATAATTAGAGTACAGGAACGTTAAATGTTACAAGAATATTATTACAAAATGGTTCATAGTATTGAAACAAACAAAAAAATACAATTATTGAAAAAGAATAAAGTCATATAAAACATTTTCAATCAAGAAACAAAAACAATTATGAAAAAAAGTTATATAAAAACCTTTTGAAACTGTTAGCATTACGATTTAGTTGTTGATTTAGTGGAAGAAGGTTCCAAAGACGAGCGTCATGAATAAAAAAACTGCCATTCAGAGACTAAGGTTTGATACCGTGGAATAATAATATTATGGTTCCTTTGAGATTGAAAAAAACGTATCTTCTCAAATAAATATTTGGGGGTTTTAGTGTTTATCACTCTGTGTAAAAAAGTAAGCGTTCGGATTTTCAAAAGATTTTCGAAAGAGACTCCATACAGACTGTTTGAAACAGATTAAACATGATCGAAACGTCTTAGACCGTACACATATCTCAAAATATTGTTGAATAAAGTATTTAATTTTCTTTTGCAAACAGTTCACATCCATAAATTAAACTAGGAATCAGATATGTCTTGGCAAGTAAAAGTTTTATCCTCAAAGGGGTAAAGTATTGTGTCAACCATAGGGCCCGTAACTTAATATGGGACTGACCAACTAAACAGTTCACATGATCGTTCCAAGTGAGGCTATTGTTAAAAATTATTCCCAAATTTTTCGCTGCTTTCACAATCTCAATCTTCTAACCATTTATGACAATGTTATCAGCAATGGTGGGAACAATGGTATGAGCAATACCTTTTCTACATATAACAATGCACTTAGATTTTCGAGGATTCAAACAGAGCCCGTTTGCAGAAGCCCACAGGTATATTTTGTTCATTTCAATATTTACAGATGATATACCCAAAGCAATACTATTCACAGGGCTACTTAAATAAAGTTGCACATCATCCGCATACAAGTGGACTTTGCAATTGGATAATTGTTCAGGTAAATCATTTACATATATCGAAAAAAGAAGTGGCCCCAGAATAGAGCTCTGTGGCACTCCTTTAATTAGAGATAAAGAGTTTGACCAAGAGTCGTTCATAAATACCGATTGTGTGCACGCCGAAAGGTAAGAAAAAATGAGATTGGTAGATGTATTGGCAAATTGAAAAAAGTGTCTCAGTTTACTAATGAGCATCTGATGATCCACTGTGTCAAATGCCTTCGAATGATCAAGAAGCACTAAAAAGTTAATGTCCCCATTATCGAGTCTCTGTCGTATATTCTCACATACCTCCGCAAGAGCTGTAATACAGCTATGACCCCGGCGAAACCCAGATTGCATATTAGAAAGCAAATTATGTTCATTAATATATCCCAACATTTTTCCAAAACTTTAGATAGATAGCACAAGTTGGCTATTGGTCGGTATTCACCATTTGACTTAGGTAATGGAATAACTTTCGCATGTTTCCATCTTAACTAGAGTTTTTTATTCCCGCACTTTTTGGATTCCCGGGAAAGCGGGAAATAAAAATCGAATTCCCGGGATCCCGTGATTCCCGCCAAAAATTTTGTATATATTTATTTAGTTATTTCTCCAATGAAACTAATATTTCTTATTGGCTATTACGCTTAAAAGAATTAAATCTAGTATCAATTATATAACAAAAACGTACAAAATGTAATATTCAAATTATTTTAACACACTTAAGAGGTTATATTGATGCCAATAGGATAACAGAAATCAATATACGTATATACATTGTCAAATTCAGAGCTTATTTGCATAATTAGAATGAAAGTATTAGCCTTACGCGAATAAAAATTCTGGAAGGGTGATTAGGAACTAAAAACTCAACATTACGAAGTAGGAATTCTGAAACAATTTTACCCTTTAACAAATTCAGCAGAAAGGAGAAATTTTATTTATTACATATATTTAGTAACATATTTTTAAAAGTTGTATAACCCTTAACCCCAGGATTACCGTCTTGGTCTGGCCAGAATAAATTTGTCTTTTGCTTGTAATATTTTTCGCATATAACAAAAAATAAAAAAAACAGGGACGTGAATTCTATAAATGATATGTTTCGAATCGAAAAACCTAACGCAAAACTCGTTTCAGCTGTGGTAGATGCGAACTAGCAATGGGCTAAATTAAAGACTACATTTTCAATGACTTGCATATGGAATAAAATATTCAAATAATAAAATAATATAATAAATTTTTATAATCTAAAGTAATTAGCATACTTTCAATAAAAAATATATTTATTTACTTTTTATTTAATTGGGGTTTTTAGCTGTACAAATTGTGGTCTGGCAAGACCAAGAGGAGAACTTAGTAGTAAAAAGTTACCGAGAATCCTAGGGTTAATCAGCAGTGGTGTATGAAGGTATACTAAGTTTTATTCCATGTGATATTTTTTTAATATTCATCTAAGGTCCCATAAAGTATTTTTATTATTAGTCCTTTATTAATTCTAAGCCGATTTTGCCATGTGGGTGTCAAATTGTTTCTAGATCTTCTAGGCTGTTTGGGACTGAATTACAGCAGAATCGCTTCAGTAGGAAAAGAGTTATGCACCCAAATGTGGAACTACCTCCCTAAAAACTCAACTAAAACTAACAAAAATTTGTGGCGAATTTCACACAAATTTCTACTTTCTACTTTTATAAGAATTTTAATCACTTGAAATGCCGCATATGAAACACAATCTAGGAAACAATTTACTACACCCTTAACCGCAAAGCTTTATAATAATGTTGTAAATTTTACACTTCAATTTGCTAGGACAAGAAATAAAATTTCGTGATTAAAGGGGTTTAATTTATCATAGGCCTAATATAAAGCACATCCGCCAAAATTAGTTTAAAAGCCCTAAACTGTAGAAAAATTAAATATTGTGGTGAAATTAAGTTGGATAAAACAACTAAAGACACAAGTCTGACATAAATTTACTAAAGTTTTAAAAAAAGATTTTCTTCAAAATTTCCCGGGAATCCCGCAATAAATTCCCGGGAAAGCGGGAATTGAAAACAACTGAAAATCCCGGGAATTCCCGGGACGAGAAATCCCGGTAACAAACACTAATCTTAACGGATACGTACTTAACATTATAATAGTATTAAACAAATCAGTACTATAAGGTAAAATCAAAGGCAAAATTATCTTTACAAATTTTGGGTGCATATTATCAAATCCCACTGCGTTGGATTTCATCAAATGGATGGTCGAGATAACATCATATTGAGAAACATAGGAAAATCTGAAAAACTGGTTATCAATATTAATATTCGACGAATGTGAGAAAAAATCGTAGAAGTCGAGGTTCACTTGTATCGAAGGAGTGCTTGTAAGAGATTCGTTAAGAGTATTTGCATCAATTTGGCAATCATTATTCATGTCAGTTTTGCCAATACCTATTTCACGGATAGCTTTCCAAGTTTGCTTAGAGTCTATTGCCGAGCTAAACCGTTGGGAATAATATTCGGTTTTGGCATGTTTAATTCGTCTATTGACAACATTTCTCGCTAGAGAAAACTGAAGTTTTAGTTCCGGAGTTCTAAATTTTGTCCACCTTGCGTGACACCTTCCGTACACCAGGGTTTTTGAGTATTTTTTTTATATTTAAGTTGTACAGTTACGCTGTAAAGGTACTGAATATTGTGCTCCAAGAAAGAAGATTGATCATCGACTGAAGGCATATAATAAATATCACACCAGGTGATGTGTGAAAAATTTTCGTACAAAAGATTATAGTCAATACTATTAAAGTCACGGAAACTAAAACACCGATTAACTGAATATCAAGTCATGTTTAGAAAAACAAGTAGCCGATATCTGATCATAACACATTATATTAGAAATGTTGGACACAAAAAAAATTCAATCAAACTACTTGTTGTAGCGGTATGATGTGTTGGACTTGCCGTATTGTCTGAAAAAAGACCAAGGGATAACATATTATCAGGAAGTGTGGCATCTACTAAAATATTTGAATTGAAATCTCCAGTTATTACTATGTCATTATAGTCCGTTGTGAGAGTTTCGAGAGTGGAATATAAAACTACCAAAGGTACTCTCTTATTTGGCCTGTAAACACATCCGACCAACATCTTCCCACTAGATGATGAAACCTCAACAAAAATAAATTCAACTCTTTGGGCATCCTGTGGAAATAAACAATTTTCCAGAGACGATGTATGGCAAATCGTACAAGAAATACCGTTTTTCACAAAAATGGCAACACCGCTGGCATGATTTTCCCTGTCAGCCCTAACAACTTTATACACATCAAGACAGATAAGGCTATCAGGAGTCGTTGTTGCAAACCACGTTTCAGAAACACAAATGATATCGGAAATTTCTGCTGATTGATTCATAAATAACTAAGGGTCCAATATAAATTATCCTGCTGAAAATCATCTAAGTGCGATTAAACCAGTTACGAATCATAATAATTTATTAAAATTAAAGCGAATTAAGTCTTATGCACAGAAAAAAATATCAGTAGCTTTTTTATCAATTAAAAAAAATTGTTTAAAAACTATTCCTATTTAATTAATGTAATAATTAAGTCAATTATTTTTTTAGTTGAAAGAAAATAAATTATATTCTTATTACTTCGACCTTTTTCTATTAAATATGTTATTTTCATATATTTTTCAAGGTTTTGAATATTTTTAAAAATTTCTTTGGTTTCCTCTTCTTATTTTAATTTTGTTAACTGAAATTTTAAATTTATTTTTTAATTTTTTTATTTTTCCATTTATTGCAAAAAGAATTATGTAATTTTATATTATTTAAAAAGATTTCCTGAAGAAGATTTCCAAAGGAAATCAAAATATTGAAAAATAAACAATATTTTAATTAATTTATTAAAAAAGTGACCTTAAGCTTGAGAAAAATATATGAAAATATAATATTGAAAGACAATGAAAAATATAATTTTGATTTAATTAATATTTTAGTTCTTTTGAAATACATTTTTTATATAAATATTAATTAAATAACAAAAAATCTTAATTAAAAATAAAATAATTTAAATTTGTAGAATTGTTGTTGGGAATTATCAAAACCTGAGCTATATATATGCCCTTCATTCCTACAAAGAGATATCTGGTTGTATTCGTACCAGTTATCTTTGCCTATGCTAAAAGTATTTTTTGTAATTTCAACGTTAATTTTGCCTCCGTGTTTTTTCCTTAAAGTTTTCTTCAACAATATGGCAACATATGTATTTTAAACTAAGTTTTTGAACTAACTGTCAAAAATCGACCACAGCTTCACCAGAAGGTTATGATTATGACAAATTCGTTACACCATAGATATCTATAAACAGTTAGATATATATTTGTAGAAATTGCGGGCATTGATTAAATCAATTTGCACATTGATTGAAACGGCAAAGTGTTTTGATAATTTTTGTAATTAAAATTAAAAATATCATTTATTAAAAAAAAAAAATTATTAAGGAAACAGATTCTCAAATTAACAAAACATACAAAAATAGACCCTTTTTCAAAATGGTCCAGCTCACGAGAGGTCAAAGCTGGAGCCGAAATATTTAAAATGTCATCTTAAAAAAGTCCAAGGTTCATTTTTAGGAGGGTACATCGAGCACTTTTTTTGGTGAGTCGCGCTTATATACATATATTCACAATTTTCCATTTTTACAATTTTAAGTAATCTATATAATTCCTTTTTAACCCATTTTCAGCCAAGAAAATTCAAACGTGATATTTTTAAAAATTTATACTCTTTTTATAGTAATTTGGGTCTTCTAAATCCAAATCCGTTCTCGGTTTAACGCTGCCTTGTCCATGAGTCCCGGAAATGGGTGTTCGCAAGTGCGAACACTGTCTGCTATTTGACATGAATTTGCAATATCAACAAATTTTTGTTCATTTATAAAATGTTAAATGTAAGATAATAACAAATGAGCAATGTTTCAAAATATATTTATTAGGGTAATAAAATAATAATGTCTTATTTTATATGAAATTTTTCAAAGCATAGTTGCATTTATGGCACATCTATTTGATTGGTTTGCCTCATCCTTTAAGTTGGCACCTGCGAGGTTTCTTTTGTGGCTGAACTATTGGAATATGCTCCCCTACAATATTTGGCAATTGATATCCAACGCTTTTGTCGGATCTTTCCTGAGGGGATCTGCATCTGTTTAAGAACTAAGTAGCAAAGCCTTGCTTACGCTTACTCTGAATTGTTTTTGAGATAGCATATTTTTCTTGTCTTCTTGTTTCAAGAAGCAGTGCAGTTTACAAGCATTAGTGAGTGAGGAGCTTAGATAAGAAATAAATAAAGGCCAATACCACTTCTTTGCCAAGTGTTACTCTTTCAGTCCGTGCGAAGGTGGCAAGCCTAAACGGCAACGTTCGGAGGAGGAACCTGCAGCCGTGAAACAGCAACCAGGGACGAAACTTCCCAAAATTGCATCGAAATCGATGAATAAGTCCTTCAGCCAAAGGTCACCTTGTCTCTCATACCAAGTGGGACCTGGTGAAACAAAAATTAATGGGAGTGTTCTGGACGATCCTCAAGCAGAATCCAGGGCCACTTCCTCAATGCGATAATGCTGGAGGACCCAAGTGAGCTGTCTCATAATGTATGCCCATGGAACCTAACCTAACCTATATTTTTTCTGCAATTTGAAACGGCATTGTCGTGAAGGTCCCCATCCCATTATTGTAGGAGTTGAGAAGCAATGGTTGTGGTACATTCTTGTATTTTTTTTACATAATTTTTCAATCGCTTTACACTGTGCATCGGTTCAATTTGTTCGAAGTTCGTGAGAACCGTTACCTCTTTGTTATCAGCCCAACGACAAACCAATATAGAATTTGTTCTACCATATTGATAGTCACTTTCTCCCCGCTTCAGCTGCTTTCCTATGCGTAGTGGGGCTTTTGCAATTCGATTGGGTCGAACGGTTCCCGTGGCGCAAAACCTTTTTTCACTTAAAAGGCACATCAAATAATATGATATGAAAAAGTTGCCAAAATAAATTTGATATATAATGGGATCTTTTACACATAGTCTTTTAACCACCTCTGCACCCAAGCCAAATTGACGATCGTAGTTGTCACTCGAACCAGAATATGGTATACAACTAAACAAATAACCCCTAATCGAACGCAAACACCAAATCTTGTACCCAAAACGAATTGGTTTTTTCGGATATACAATTGTTGTTAGTTGCGTGTTTTTGTTTATGATCAGCGCAGCTTTAAAACAACATTCTATCAAAGAAGCGTATTCTCCAAATAGCAGCCAATGTTCGCGCTTGCGAACAGTGAAACAAACAGCTATACTTTAGTAGAAATATTATTTTTTATTTAGGTTTTTTATTTATGTTCGGTCATTTAAATTATTGAGACAAATTCTCTTTATTTAGTTTGAGCATTTTTTAACAATTTATGTTTTTTTGCAGTAAAGCCTAGTACTCTGTTCAACATTTCACGTGAAATGCTGTCAAAACTCATATGAAAAAAAATTTGTGCGGAATTTCTATGAAAAAATGTTGATAGAGTTGTACTCTGTTTAATTTGTGAAAAAGTTCCGAAATGTTTCTAGCAACATTTTTTTTACAACTGCGAAATAATATAAGCTGCACTTATTTCACGTGGAATTTTAAGCAAATGAAAAAAGTTTAAACTTGATATTAAAATGAAAACTGCAAAACATAAATAACACAACCGGTAACAGTTTTTAATCAATATTTACTTTCATTTTTACTTAATTTTTTATTTAAAAAAATACTTTTTAGTAAAATACATGTGGGTTTTGTTTACATATCCAAAACAATGTCGCATACTTTGAAAGATTAAAAACGTCAAATTGTGCAAACTCTCGAGATAGGTAACATTGATACATGTCAAATTTTTCGCATGAAATAATAGATGTTGCTGAACATTTTTCACAAATTGGAACAGAGTACTAGGCTTAATATAAAAATTTTCCTAAAAAGCGTCCCCAAAAATACCCCTGCAGGCAAAACATAAAACACATTTTTTATTTTTTTATAACGCCTAATTAAAATTAAGACTTTTAATTAAATAATGGAAACATTAAATTGTAACAAATAAATGTACAAAACCTTGTAACTTGGCAATCAAATTCAGTAAATTTACTGTTCGCAAGTACGAACAGTGGCCGCAAATGGGTTAAGGAATCTACATAATCATTTAATTGGTGCATATCATCAATTTGTTTGCTTGATTCTATGAATTTGGTGATTAGAGACAATTTTTAATTGTTTCTGTGTATGACTTAAAATAAAAGCATAAGACTTTCTGGTTGTCGGCCAATAATTTAACAAAGGTCTTAACCGCAACAAATAATAATACTGCGTCAGTTTTTATATAACTTTATTAATAATTTATAGATCCACTCCCGAGATATTCTAGATGTCAGTGGAGGGTATCAAATATACGGCACAGCCGAAAATAGTACTCTGACTTGCTGAATCAAATTTTTGTGATGAATGCTTTTCAAAAATATGTTAGCTAAAAATGTACAATTACGTTTTCAATAAATAGTTTTATAAAAGTCAAAGGTAAATAAAAAGCTGTTTTATGGGGGTGTGAACAATTTTCACTAATACAATCAAAATATTATGTAGCTAAATTCCACAGCAAATTTATTTTAAGCAACTAAAAATTTATAAAAAAAAGGATCATTTACATTTTATTTAAAATAAATTCATTTTACATAAATTTTTTAATTATTTTTTATTTAACAGCATATTTCGTTAAATTTAACAGGTGTTGCTTTACAAAAATATAGTTTAATTGACAAAAAATAAAACTACGTAAAAATATAAGTGCGGAAATACAATATGTTTGTGGTACTTTGTTTTTATGAACAAACACAATGTTAAAAATTTCAATTTTAACAGAACGAAAAACGAATTTCAATAACCCACTATAATAATTTTATGAGTCTAGGTATTAGCAATGTTCTTGTTCTTCTAAAAACTGTTAAAGGTTGTCTTTTTCATTTTTAACGGATTGTTTCAACAAAAAATATATATAAATATCTTGTTAACGAAAAAAAAACATTAAAAGCTCATGTCATTTCTCTTACTTCCCTGACTTAAGCAGTGCCCCGAAAATACAAATGTCAAAGTCTTGCAAATACACAACTAATGTAAAATTTCGCTGCTTATCGAGGTGCGTACTTGGCTCTTAAGATTCCTTTAAATTCAGCTTTGTACCTTTTTGATCAGCTTTTTGGCTCAAGTACTCCTCTGTGCAGCAGTTCAATGTCATTTTAATTAAGAACCTTACAAAAATGTAAAAGTATTAAAAAAATTTTACTTTTTTGTGTTGAAAGTTTAATGCAAATTTTTTTACTAATTTGAGGTCACTGATTTCAAATCAATCTCCATTTTTCTTTATCAGTTGCAGTTGCAGATACTAAGCGTATTTTCGACTTTTTCCAAAAATTAAATGTTCAAAAAATAATAAATGTACTCTTCATTGAGCGATTTTCAAAATTTTTCTTTTTTTTAAAGATGATATAGTAGAAAACCAATCAAATTTTTAAAAATAAAAAAAAGTGGCTGAGTAATGGTTATTTACGAAAAAAAAAATTAAAAATTTTGAATTTTAATCAAAATTTCGATATTTTTAATAAGGCTTAAGTTCATTGAATTTAATTTTCATTAAATTATTTTTATGAAGACATTAATTTTACAATATGAAATTTATTAAAATTTATTGATAATTTTTCATTCTTGACTGCACTGAGAATTGAACCCAGTCTTTCACGGACAGGTTGACCTGACTAGTTTCGATTATAACTACACAAGCTCTTCGGAGGGGCTTGCCGTTTTTTTCACATTGCCATTGAAGACGGATGACGTCGATAGTCAAACAT
This sequence comes from Pollenia amentaria, assembly GCA_943735925.1. Classification (NCBI taxonomy): domain Eukaryota; kingdom Metazoa; phylum Arthropoda; class Insecta; order Diptera; family Polleniidae; genus Pollenia; species Pollenia amentaria. Next base: position 173,831,544 of record OX031007.1, on the reverse strand, counting down.
CAATCTTTAAATCAAATGGTATTTTACCTTGGTAGATCGAAATTTGCTTTGAATGAATGATTATCTATTTTAATTGATTTACATGTTGCTTCTAACTTTGGTTTTTTCGTACTTTTTGTCAAGAATTCTTCTTGAAATCTAAAGTACAAATAGTTTTTCATGTGTTTGTCTTTCGTTTTTCTTGTTGACCTTTTTCAGCACAACTTGAAGGACAAATGTAAACATAGCTCGTGCCTTAGCTGTTAACAATAATTAGACGTGAAAGTAATAAGACTTTAACTTTTTTCCGTTTTGGATTTTGCATGGTTTTAAAAAATTCAAAATAATTAAATTGAACTGTTAATGGTTTTTAATCCAAATTTCTTCATTAAAATAATTTAATGAAAATTAAATTCAAAGAACTTAAGCCTAATTAAAAATATCGAAATTTGGATCAAAAGCCATTAAAAGTTCAATAAAATAACCACAGTACTTATTATTTTGAATTTTTTAAAACCATGCAAAATCCAAAACGGAAAAAAGTTTAAGTCTTATTACTTTCGAGTATAGTCACATAACCTATGAACAAAATGAGGCATATATCATAAAAATCGATGAAGCCGATTCGCGTTCATTCACAATTAAGTGAAAGTACCTCATTTTTAAGTGAACGTCCATAAATAGAACAGTAGCAAACACACACACACACATTAAAAAATGTTATTTTTGTATGGAAATCGAAAGTTGTACACCGATTAAATCGAGATAAAGCTTATTTTCTTCGAAATATATTTAAATAAATGTTTTTAGACCAAAACTGTAATTTTTGTCGCAATTTTATTTTCTACGAATTTTTAAAGAACAAAAATAATTTTTTTTTTAATTGTTCTTTTCTTTCAAAACTTCTATGATATCTCTGAAACTTCTGGGAAAATTGAAAACCAATGCACGCTCGGTTTAAAGATAATATTGTTAATGCATTTTAAATTTTTCTTAATTGAATATGGTAAACCGTTTTCAAGTTATTCTATAATTATCCCAATTATGAATAAAAATTCCCTTCTCCCATTTTTCCTATTTAAATTGAATTGTAAAACTGGAAAAACAGAGAAAACTGCCGGGGAATTTGTATTCATAACTGGGCTGTATATGTAGCGGAAGTGTCTAAATTTTAGACAGAACGGTATATCGCAAAAAGTCGAGCTGATAGAATAAAACTATGTGCAGATTTGGTTTCAGCTTCGCAAATTACCTAAAACACAACATTCAGTTCTTAACCAACAAAAATCTTATTCCCTTGTGTTATCCATGGTGAGCTAGCAACTTGCGCGGACCTTTTCTTAAAGTCACTTAACCCTAGGATTCTCGGTAAATTTTTACCACTAAGTTCTCCTCTTGGTCTGGCCAGACCACAATTTGTACAGCTTAAAAGCCCAATTAAATGAAAAGTAAATAAATATATTTTTTATTGAACGTTTGCTAATTACTTTAGATTATACAAATTTATTATCTAATTTTATTATTTCATTATTTTATTCCATATACAAGTCATCGAAAATGTCTTTAATTTAGCCCATTGCTAGTTCGCATCTACCACAGCTGAAACGAGTTTTGCGTTAGGTTTTTCTAGTTAGATTGAATTAAGCGCATAATGGGCCGTAGTTTTCTGATTTGATTCAAACTTGATTCATTCGATTTAGAAAATATCATTTCTAGAATTCACGTATCTGTTTTTTTCAATATTTTGCCCTATTTGAAATATCTTTCAAGGAAAAAAAATTGTGTCTGGCTACACCAAGAGGGTCATTTCTTTGAATCATACATATAAATGGAATTTAACCCCACTTATTTGCTCCAATCGAAGCCAAATTAGTTTCATTCCAATGAGAACATATCATTTATAGAATTCACGTCCCTGTTGTTTTTGATTTTTTTGTTATATGCGAAAAATATTACAAGAAAAACACAAATTTGGTCTGGCCAGACCAAGACGGTAATCCTGGGGTTAACAAATTCCCTTATTGAATAAAGAAAAAGCAAATGAAATTGTGCTTAATTTACTGTCTTTATATTTTATTTTGTGAATTTTACATTTAGAACTAAGTTTTTGATTATAATTTGCTTTGTTTTGTACATTTTGAATTAAGAATTTTGTTTTTGTTCATGCATATACGTACATACATATGTATGTATGTAAGAAGTCGGGCATCGGCCACTTTAAACATAAAATACACTTTATCGATTAAATAACCACAACGTAAATTATTGTCGTTAAAATAACGAAATATAAACTGCTTAAAGTAACAGCTGACTTCAATCGACAGCGAATATCGGTAAATATGTTATCGAATAGCAAATTCGATAAATTTTCTTTATATTTATTTTAACGATACAATTATCTTAAAAAAAATTATTGAATCACACTACTGGTATCTACTTTTCATTAGTATGTACTAGGGTATTAATTCGGTTAACCGATTAATTAATACCCGATTAACTGATAGGTTAATTTAAAATTGGCTATTTTCGGTTAACGATTAAACCGGTTAATTGCAGTCGATTATTCGATTAACCGATGTAGCGAAATTTTTAATTTTTTTTTTTTTTTTATAACACATTTTATATCGCATATACAAACGGTATGTGTTTAAAAAATATTTTTTCATAAATAAGAGATGTTTAGTGATCTTCATTTTAAATAGCTGTTTGCTGTCAACAGATTTTTGTTTCACGTACTTTTTATATGTATCGGGAATGTTCTGGAAATCGCAATCACTTGGAATTGGAAACTCTACCGTGTTCAAAGTTCATAAAAATATGTCCTGTTCTTTGAGAACCAACTTCTGCTACCTAAACTATTTTTGAAAACAGGAATCGCTACGTCCATTTTAACAAAAATTCAATTTAAAGTCTATATCGATTTAAATTTCACGTTATTTCGATTTTAATAACAAGGCCGTAAGTGTTACTTGCTTCTTTTCATATTTTCTCGTATCAATCTTTTAACAAAATTAACCCAAACAATGAGAAGAGTTAAAAATAAAAAGAATTAAAACAGAACTCTAACGGCATAATGGAAGATTGTATACGTTTAGAGAAATCCAGGAAAAGGACTGTGTAATTAGATATTCTGTATGCTTTCGATTGCTCCAACATCAACGAGAAGTGAAAGAATTTGTTCAAGTCAAGTTTTATTAAAAGTTAAAAAAAAAATTATTTATTTTTTTATTATTTTACTAATAAACTCCAAATAATAAATAGTTTATGCATTTTTATTATTGAAATTACCTTATTTATAAAAAAAACTTTATTAATCGGTTAACCGATCAATTACAAAATTAACCGATTATTTACCGATTAAACCAAATCCTCGGTTAATTAATCGAGCGATTTACCGATTAAAGCAACACCCCGATTAAATGAATACCCTAGTAGGTACGTATGAGTAATATGTAAATATCCAAATATTATTCATACGTACAGGGTAAGTTCAATAAGCTGTCCTCTAATTTCAACTAATGATGTTCAATCAGTATTAGTATTTTTTAGAAATTCGAACGTTAAAAAATAATAATATGTATTTATTTTTGTGGACATCTGTACCGTATGCTGATCCAAAATAAACGTAGTGAATCCAAATTATCATAAGAAACATGTTGAGAGAAAAAGTAGCGATTATTTGTTATCTTGGAAAAAATTATAAAAATTCAATATTTAAAAAAGGTAGGACTATGAAATTTCTTTTAAATATGCAAACACTTTTTATCTTTTAAGTTAAGTAGATTATATTTTCCGTCACTTTAAAGGGTTTATTAGGCCCGCTTAGTTCAAGAACAAATATAAGCAAACCCATAACAAAAAAATATTTTACTAAATTTTAATACAAAAATTTTATTTATATAACACCTTCAAGATTTTCAACACAAATACGCAAATTGAATTTTATTTATTGAATATTGTTTTCTTAGTACCTGCTGTGTTTGTGTAGTGAAAAAAATTTTGTTCTTTCTTAAAAGCATTTTATGTCATCGACAAAACATGTTTCATGCAAAAAGCGACATTAACAAATATGGGTACATGTATGTGAAAATACAAAAGGAAAACTAATAAAGCACAAAATATTTACTTTTTGCATTGTTTATTTAGCCACGAAAACTAGCACACTGGCAGAAAGATATTCCAACCACACACACAAACTCGTATACATACATTTAAACAATAACCACAACTAAAGGAAAACCGAAATGTATTGACATGTTTGTCTTAACTGTCAATGTCATTGACATGTTAATAAATAAACCAACACGCACGCAGAACGGAAACTAAAATGTTAGATTAAGACACATTAAGGTAAAAAAAATGTTTTCCCTTAAATTTAATCTAATTTTAAAAAATAGGAACACATATATATAAAGAAAATGGTAGATATTTAAAGAAAATATAAATATTTTTCTCTGTTTGTGTCATTTCAAAATGATATTCGTGAAGAGCCATAAAATATGCAATATTTTTTAACTCTTAGATCACTTCCCTCCAAGCAATTGGTAGAGTGTTTTTCGATTATCTACGAATTTAAGCTACATCGTCACATTTGGTAGTTAAACAGTAGATTTTTCGGAATTTAGCAACAACAAAATACGTTAGAATCAAATTATGAGTTCTTAAATTATACTTTTTCGTCACTTTAATAAGTTGTTCAGATAAATTTAACAGTTATACAACTGCAACAATGGCACAATTGAAAATTTGACATATTATATTGACTTCTTCGCAACGTTTTGCTGTTTAATAGTGAATATTTCAAAAGCAAAATGCGTAAAAGAGCACAGTTTGTATATAAGTTGCCATGTGATCGGTGCTACGTGCGTGTAAAATAATATAAATTTAAAAAATTATGTAAAATAAAGTGAAATGTTTAATATTTGAAAAATGAAATAGTTATAGTATTGTACTTAAAATTAGGACTCCGCGGAATCAAAAAGTTACCGAAAAGTGTTCTAGTTCACGAAAGTTGTATAAATGAGTGCACAAAACAACCCAAACTTAATCTTCGGTTAGATTGGTTAAATGTTTAATAATTTCTCATGCATATTTTTTAGAGCAAATGAAAATGAAATTAAAAATAATAATTTGATAATAATCTTTTTTTAAAGGATATTAGTGATTTTTTTAAACTGTTTGTTTATTTAATGACTTTAAAAATTTTTGTGTAAAAATTTGTGTGTTTGTTAAATTTTATTAGTGAAGATCAACGTTATTAGTGAAGAAAATTTGTTTAATAAGTTTTGTAAAGCAATAAAAAGAAATGCTAGTTATAATATGATGAAAGTGTACAAAGTTGGTGTTTCAACAAATTTGTGATTTTGTGTAATTTCCTTTACCAAATGTGTCCTCATTAGGTTTTTAACTTTAAAACATTATTAGCTTTATTGATTAAATGTACTATAGATTTTTTAATATTTGTTTACTTAGATTTCCCTTACAAAATCAAACAAAGATTAACAGTAAAATGGCCCACTTTTTATTATAAAGAACAATAAGAAAAAATGTAACTTCAAAAGATTGCTTTTTGGAGCCAAAAGCGATACTACTGAATTTAATTAATATTATACTTCCAAAGCACTCTTATTCGTCATAAAATATAGTCACTAAGTGGATTCTTAAAGTAAATATTACCATAGTGGGACACTTCTTCCCGAACGATGTAACTACATCAATAAGAATTGAATAGCAAAAGCGATAGATTTTTGCTAAATGGGGAAACTATTTAGATTATTTTTCGATCGAAATTGTTTGCAGGGTTGTGTTGTATTGCGCTTGATGCCATGTTAATGTGTGTGAGTAAATTGTAATTTTTTTTTTACTATACTAACGAGTATAATCAAGTATATTATTTTTTTTACAAGTGTATGTGTTTCTACAGTCAAGAAGTAACTGCTTTGTAATGTATAAAATGAGGGATAATATGGGTGTCTCATATTTTTAAAATTCATAAAAAAGTTAAAAACAATAAACTCAACATTTTAGCAGTGCTTTATAAAGAAATGCCGAATTTTGGATACCCTCCACCAAAACTTGCATACTTGAAAAATTCCCAGGCAAAGAATTTATTTATTAAGACGATGCAAACAGGAGACAATCGCGATGATTTAACGGCTTAACTAAAATAGATTCAAGTATCGTGAGAACTAAAAGTACTCCGTTAAAGTGTTCAAAATTCTACATCACTAGGCAAAAAAATAATTGTAAAATATATAACGGTGCTTTTGTGCTAACACGTTGAAATTAAAAATTTTAAGAAAAAAGAGAAAAAATAGGCAAAAAAAATGCTAAAAACTTTTCGAAGTTAAATCAGATTTAACGAAAACAATTGTACAAAGTACAAAATATAACGATGAATTTTAAGAAAAAAGAGAAAAAATAGGCAAAAAAAAGCTAAAAACCTTAAAAAAGTTAAGTGCGATTTAACGAAAACAATCATGCCAGGTATTTATTGTAAATGTTTTGCTTAAATTTATAAAAACAAACAAAAATATTAGTGGAAGTGCTTTTATTTTAAAAGTTTAAATGGGAAATTTCTTTTTTCTTCTTGTAGGTTCTCATTCACTCCTGTAATTTTATGTTTCTACGTTCAATATTATAGAAAATTCAAAAATTTCCACGTGCAGCACGGAAAAGAAAAAGAAATTTATATCCCGTATTTTTCCTTTTTGATGATTTTTTTCTCCGCATAGAAGTAACAAAAAGTTCAATATTTTAGTATGACTCCATAATTTAATACGAATGTGTCAATAAATAATGAAAAATATGTTGTAAAAAAGTGGCAAAAATAGGTAGGATTTTCACAGCTAAAACGGTTGATTTCGGAAAAGTACCAAATTTAAATTTTGAGATAAGTTACGAATTTGGTATAATCTTAATTTCTATGTTTGTTGGTTTAAAAGTTAAATGGGGTGACAAAAAGTTGTAAAATACAGGTTATACCCGTTTAGTACCCAAAAGCTCCGAATTTGAAAAAAGTCCTCTAATTTTTCTAAAGCACAACGATAAGTATTACAGCCTGTTCCTCGATTTCGAACGTTAACGTTCGCATAGAAAATAAAATTTAAAATAAAAACAAATTTTAGAATTTTGTTTTTGTTTGATTTAATTTTAAATTTTTTTTTGGATCCCTTATTTTTACCCTTTTTACCCCCGCAGATTTTAATAAAATATTTATTATGCACTACTGTAAGTAAATACCTCTCATATGGTGTACTTATTGTTCAAATCGGTTGGCAAACAGAGTACCAATGTGTTCTTAACTGTTTTCCCTTTGCCGATTTATATATAGATAACACACAACACTTTTATTTAGAACTTATAGCCTATTTCCGATGTGCGAAAGAATTCTTTCTTTCGAACAACTACATCTAAAACAAAAACAAATACTAAATACTTTGTTTTTGTTTTAAATTTATTTGAATGCAAGAAAGAATTCTTTCGCACATCGGAAATAGGCAGTTAGTCACTTTCACAATCTTTATTTATAGCTCTTAGAAAGTAACTCACACTCTGTCATCTGCACACTTAAACGTTCGTACTAACACTGACTACATGCCATCTTTTGCGAAACTATTTGTACGCTGTTCGAGTCCTGGCATATTGATGAATCTAGCATATTCGACCTCTAACGTCTATTATGTGAATTTAACTTATGCATCTTTAGTTATCTACATTAACACTATGGCTGAATTCAACTTACGCTATTATATATCAATAAACTTAACTATTATTTAAGGACTAATCGTAATATTCGTAAGATAACAGTGGGATTGAAGTGCAATTATGCATAACAATTTTAAAATTACATTTGTACTAGAAAATCCTGTACAGTGATGTTTACATTAGAAATATGCATAACTAATACAATTGCAATTTAAACTAATACAATAACTGAGAAACACAAGCTAATTAAACTAATTCTTAACTAAAGTTACTTTCTTAACAAGATATATTTAACGGAATATTTAACTCTTCATGTTCCTACCATTTAAATCAATTTAACAAATCATGGAAATACCCAAAAATTCATGCCCCTTGTTTACTTCAACTTTTTAATCGTAATTTAAATTTTTTTTTTTTTTTTATTGTACTTGCTTTTGACAATGCAATAAACATAGTTGTAACTACCAAAATACATATGTAAAAAGAGTTTTTGTGTTTTATTGCAATAACCACACAAACGCTAAGAAGTTTTCAAAGTGCCTTAAAAAAATTCAACATTTCTACACTCATATAAACTTTACCCCACTATCCCCAATTCCAAGTAACAAAAAAATATAATTCCCTACAAACGACAAATATTAAAAAAGCAAAAAAGAAAATACCATTTTGCGACATCATGCAAATATTTCAATATATCATTTTAGCATAAACTCGAATTCGTATATTTGGTTGATGAAAATGAGTGAAACAAAAAAAAAAATGTTTGCAAATTTATTACTTGCCCTCGCGAAATACCGTGCAGTAGAATAATGCACTATATATGCATGTGTAATTTCGAAATAAAAACTGAGGATTGTAAGTTTTGGTATTTCTTTTACTTTGGAATTCAAATGCAAATCGCGAAAGGCAAAATTCATTCACATTCATAAATAAATGAGTGTAAAAGTATTCACTTCCGTTTGTCATTTTTATTTTACTCAAAAACTCCCTACTTGAAATTTGTTACTGTACGAATGTATGACTTTAGGTTTTTTGTGAAGCAATTGTCGGGCTATAATTTAAATGGAGTAGCAGAGAAACAGAGATGTAAAGGAATAAAATGTGGTTATAAACGAAAATCGGAGAGGAAAGCATGGCTTTCATATGAAACCTGGCAGTTAATAGAGGAAAGAAATAAATTGAGGCAGCAAAAAATAGATAATCCCAACCTCAAATCGCGGTATCAAATCATAGCTAAGCTAGTAAAGAAATCCGCCCGGAACGACAAAAGGAAATTTTCGAGAAGCATGGCCAGCGAATCTGAAACGGCCGCAGGAGCACATAACATCAAGGAGCTGTATCACATTACATAATCACTCGGCTCTCAAATAAGAAGCCAAATCGAAACCTCAGCATAACGGCCACCAACAGATAACTTGTAATATAATAAAAATATGTTAAAAATTTTTTTTTTTCATATATTTATTCCAATGTGGTTGACTTTCTAATACAACAGGATTTGATATCTTATGAATTATAGTATTAGAATCAGATAGGTTATACTACACCATTTTTCATTGAAATTGAGAAAATTCCAAATGAAAATGAGAATTTCAATTTGAAACTATGAAAATTCCAATTGAAATTGCGAATATCAATTTGAAATTGAGAAAATTCCAATTGAAATTGAGGATATAAATTTGAAATTGAGAATATCAATTTGAAATTGAGAAAATTCCAATTGAAATTGAGAATATCAATTTGAAATTGAGAAAATTCCAAATGAAATTGAGAATTTTAATTTGAAATTGAGAAAATTCCAAATTTAATTGGGAAATTTTAATTTGAAATTGAGAAAATTCCAAATGAAATTGGGAAAAATTCAAATTAAATTGAGAAATTTTAATTCTAAATTGATAAAACTGAATTATATGATTTTTAGTATATTCATACAACAAACATAAGGATGAAGAAATGAAAATAAATACAAATTGCAGTATTATTGTCCAACAGGGATATCTTCCAGATCCAGAGCAGATTGATAAAACGTTGTAGTATGTTGTATGGCTCTACTGCAATCTCCAGTAGTTATACATGTCTTAGAAGCCTTAATCACCTTTTCTAAAAAGGTTAATATCTGCTCTCCTACATTGAGGAGAATTACTTTCGGTACATTCATCTTTGTTTTCGCCATACTTTTTATTTTTGACCAAATAATTTTAATGGGGTTAAGCATCGGTGAATAGGGGCTCAATCGCAGGAGTGTAGCTGGAGAGTATGGTGAAAACAAAGATGAATGTACTAAACGTTATTCCCCCAATTGAGTAGAAGAGCAGAGACTTGACTTTTTAGAAGAGGTGATTAAGGCTTCTAAGACATGTATAACTACTGGATATTGTAGTACATACTACGCCATACAACATACTACAAGGTTCTACCAATATGCTCTGGATCTGGAAGATATGCCTGTTGGACAATAATACTGCGAATTGTATTTATGTACGTTCGTTGTAAAGAAATTATATAATTCAATTTTATAAACTAAAATTTCTCAATTTCAAATTAAAATTTCCCAATTTTATTTGGAGTTTTCTCAATTTCAAATTGAACTTCTCAATTTCATTTGGAATTTTCTCAATTTCAAATTGATATTCTCAATTTCAATTGGAATTTTCTCAATTTCAAATTGATATTCTCAATTTCAATTGGAATTTTCATAGTTTCAAATTGATATTCTCATTTTCATTTGGAATTTTCTCAATTTCATCTGGAATTTTCTCATTTTCAATGAAAAATGTTGTAGACAGATAGGATTTTAAACAATTCAACTAAATATAATAATAAGGATTAATAAGATACAATAATTTAATAGCAAGCAAAAGCAACTGTATTGACCTCTTATGTGAGTGACAAAAAACTCCTTTAACAGAGTGACAGGGTACCCGGGTACCACAAACAAATTTTTATATTATATTACAATAAATATATATAAAAGATTCATGTAACGAAAAATAAAATATAAGTTTTTGCAATGTTTAACATAAACACTTATCTGGGGATTTCCCTTTGGCTTTGTGCTTGATCGACAAATTCATCTACTTGCTACTTTCATACATAACAAAGGTCATACATGAATATGTTCGGTGAGCGCGAGAAAAAGGTAAAGTTATTCAGTTGCAATTGCTTCTTGTTCTAAAAAAGCACGTTAACATTCAACCGATATAAATGAGATATTAAACGAATGTGCCAGAACTTATATCACGTGAACATTTGAGATATAATATTAGAATCATACAATGCAGAACATATGGGATGTACAGAGGCTAAAGGGGAATCATATGATTCTGACGATAGTTAAGAATTTCAAGGAACAATTGAACGTCATGGAAAGGATGGCACGCGTTGCATCTCGATTTCTAACCAGAATACCAATCCATTAACCGAAATGTATTTCGGCAGAGTAGGGGTCCTGCTCCTTGCTTAAATATAGGAATACCTCAGGACGTATTCAAAACTTTACTATCCAAGGAGATGTGCGTTCTAATTTTGCGGGAAATTTTAAGAAAATTAAAAAGAGAGACTGATGACCAAAATAAAAGTTTGAAATTAAAATATCCAGAAGTTGGCAGTCGGCCAGAGAAAAAAATTTCAACGATTTTCAGAAAAGATCTTTGTTGTCTTAAATAAATTCAATTCAGAACACCCAACGATATTAAGGAAACCATAATACCTTTGTTTCGCGCAGCAATGTCTTATTTTATATTCTAAATGGTTTTTGTGTTAAGAAATAAAGGTTAATTTAATTATTTTCATTAAGTTACCCGGGTGTCCTATCACCCCTTTAAAGGTGAAAAAAAGCAAATTGAGCCACTGCACTCTCTCAAGTAATCTAATCCAAATACATTCAAAACACAATAATAGGAGTTCTGAAGAGATTCCTCTTCCTCAAGAGACTTGAAACAAAGAAAAATGCAATTAAAGCTTAAAAAGTTACCCGGGTACCCTGTCACTCATATACGGGTTAACTATTATTATCAATCAGTATAACAATAATAAAACTTATAGAATTGGCAATATAATTACAATCGAATATGATAACGATAAACTTTAGGAAAAATAATAAATTTTCTTTCGCTGCAAGTTGTTTGCAAATGTTTTGGAAGTTGATTCCAGAGACGTATACTAGATATAAAAACTTGGCATTCTGATGCATGATTTCGATGACGAAATTGTATAATAGATTTTCCTCTAAGCGATCTTGCAAACCGCACCCGATCGTACAGGTATTTCGGTTCCCTAGTTATTATTATTTTGTGTAGGACGATAATACTCCTAAACTGAAGAAAATTATCAAAACGGCAAATGAAGTAAACGGCAGGAATTCGAACTTATTTTATCAAATTGCTTCAGACAAAAAACGTACGGTACAATGTTATTATACGCAGTGGTAAGTTTCCTCCTATCACGGGAGTTGCAGCCAGCATATATTTCTGAAGCATACCACAGCGTCGGTAGTATACAAGTTTTCGCAATTAAAGTTCTTATTCTAAGTAGTGTAAAATATTGTGTGATCCTCAATCCCCTTAACATACCATATTTCCTGCCACAAGCCTGATGATTGATATGATCCGACCAAGTCAAATTCGTATTAATTGTTATTCCTAGATTTTTAACTGTGTCAAAAACATAAATTCTAGCTAACCCAATATGTATTCTAAGAACATCATCCATTACTACATTTTTTTAATATAACTAAACATTTGGATTTTCCCGGATTCAGTTTCAAGCCATTCGGCGAAGCCTAATAGATAATGTTGACCAAATTAAAATTAAAATGGATTTAACTTGTAAGGTATGAGTCCCTTGGACTGCTGAGGAATAGTTGGGAATTTTGGAATAAAGTAGATTTTCTGGCAGGTCATTGGCATATTGCGAATACAAAAGTGGTCCAAGGACCGAGCCCCATGTTTAACTTTCAACGGGCGAGAAATGCGTCCATTCAGGGAGACAGATTGTGTTCTCTGAGAGAGTAATTATTAATAAGTTTCACTACTAAAGAAGAAAAGCTAAAACATTATAAAAATAACTGAAAATTCATTTTTTTTACGGAATTTAATTTGTTATGGGATTCGCGGTTGAATTTTTTATAGTAAAAATTAAATTAACTTTTCGTTGAAATAAAGTTCAAAATAAGTAGATCGGTTTTTAAGTAAATTTACAGTTATTTTAAATTTCATTTTCATTTTACTTTACATACAGAATACTTTTACTTAATCAACTGACAATATAAAATGCAACCGAAAATCCGTATTAATGTGCAATTAGTTTTTTTAATAAATGTTAGAATCAGTTTAAAATAAATTTGCTTGGAACTTTTAATGTTTAGCTAATTTTTAAATAACTAAACGGAATATTTCTTGAATAACCTACAGTCCGTTACTGTAATAATATTGTAAGTGTATGAAAAATGTGCTCTCGTTGCAGTTCTGCTTGAAATATTTGTTGAGTTTTAAAAATTTAAATTAACAAAATAATTTTTTATTGTTAAAAATTCCATTGCGACTTTTTCAAAAACCAGTTTTCGAATATTCTGAATAGTTGCTATTTTTAAAAAACCGGTTTTCGAATATTCCGAATAGTTGCAATTTTTAAAATCCGGTTTTTGTCTAAGCATTTTAAAACAACCGGTTAACCGTTTTTAATTCGTATACATAAGAGCACAAAAATCAAATAAGTGTTTGTAATAGAACGTTAATTTAAATAAAAACAAATCAATTCCCAAAGGTAAGGAACCAACAAAATACATAAATATGACTTATGGTATGTTCAGTCCTAAAAAATATTTGACGATAAGATCCAAGAACAGCAGTACGATCAAACTTTAGCTATAGTTCTTTAAATTTCTATTTATTTACAAAACTTTTATTGTAAGTAGATAATTGTGTAATGTAATTAAGAAACTGTTAAATTATGTTTGATCTAGACAAACGTTTTGCAAATGCAATTAAAAAAAATTATAGGAATTTAATAAATTTATTGTTTGAGATGTTCTCCCAAATTTATTTTAAATAAGTTTAAAATTGTTGGACGTTAAGCATGTCTATATGGATCAGTAGACTTCAACCATATTTTTGAAAAGTTTCAAACAAAACCTCTAAGCCAGGATTATATATTTTAAATTATTTTGTTTCAGCATTATAGAAACAATTTGTATTATGAACATGTTTCTTGTATGAAATATCTGTCCATTCGTCGACCACAATTTAAAACCTTCTATGAAATTTTTTGATTTATTTAATTTTGTTTCTTAGTTCTTGGGGTTTTAATTGATAAAACTGGTAAATTTTTCGCATATCGTTGATTCCGCCGGAATGTTGTAATTTTAAGCATGAAGATATGCAAAAGTTCTTAAAAGTTCTAGTGCCTGAACGGGCATTCCATCCTCGGTGACACAACGGGCTAATATTTCACCCAATGATTCATTTTTGGCTGCGTATTTTAGTAAAGTATTTTTTGTCGTCTCATTAGAACTACTTCGAACGGAGCTAAGTTTTATTTGGAGAGAATTAATGTCAAGCATGTGGACTAATTAAAGGTGATTAATAAGTCGTGACTTGGAAAACCTCTTGTCATTTTAACTTGTCTTTTTTATTCCGTTCGAAATATCTACAGAGATAAGATCTACATAAAAATATATTTAATATTTAGAATGGCACAAATTACTCTTTACTTTTTAACTGGACACTTTTTGCAGTATTTTGAAATGTTTTTGCCCAATATTCAATCAGAAAAAAAAATTAATTACTGGTACATATGCAACAAGAGTATGAAAAATGTATATCAATTACACAATCATAAAATAACCGGTTTATTATACAAAAATAACCGGTTTATTCGATATTCGAAAAGTGGGCTTGGGCAAAACTTAAATAACCGGTTAAAACCGGTCGAATAATAGGCGTTCGATCTCCCTAAAAAATCTAATTGTATCGACGAATAATGTACACTGAAAGAAAAACGCTACGTTCCTGGAATGAAACCATTTCATTGGTCCCTATTCATTTATGCAATGAAAATATTTATTACTAGTACTTAACTGTTCATTGCAGTAATGAAACTTTCATTGATACTAAGAAACTTCAAAACCGGGAATTTTCGTACATTTTGTTGTATCATTAAAATACTAAACACGTTAAATTCGATGTATTATTTGAGGTATAAGTCCGTACAGTCAAATAGAACAAGTTAAAGTTTCCATTAAGGAAAATACTTAATTGTATGTTTAAGCAAAATTGTTATTATTCATCGATTAATTGTAGAAATTAGAGCACCCTCTTAATTTAGATGATATTTTTACTTAGCCCGAATGCAGTTTTATGTTGACAAAGAAAACATTATTTTTCTATTTTTTAGGAAATCAATAAAAAAAAATATGCATTGGTTATTGATTATAATAGTAGATAATATAAAAACGAGTTAATTAAATGCATTTTTTGTGGTTTTAGTAGCCTAATTTTCGATTTTTTTATTAACGTAATATTTTCATTAATGCTATTACATATCTCACATTTTTAACAATTATTCATATTATTACGTTTCTGAAGGGAAAAGTTTCCTGCTATTTACGAAAACTTTCATTCTGTTTTTTTAGTCGCCACCACCCATACAAAAAATTAAGAAAAAAACACACGTGTACCTATAAGGCATAAATGATTCGTTCGTTTAACGTATGTTTCCATTATCTTTACGACTTGTTTTATATAGTATGCAACGCTTTATCAAAATCAAACGAACAAGAGAGAAAAGAGCGTAAGAAACAAAAAGAATTAAAAAATAGTAGCTATAATGATTTTGCAAATAATGTTACGAAAGTTATGATTACATTAACGAAACTTTCATAAACATTATCTAACGGGACTTAGATTAATATGAGCAGACAAAAATGTGTACACTTATATAATTTGCAGTACATATAACAAATTGTTTCGTTAGCACAATGATCTTGTCATCCAGATAACATTATTTAAGGTTCAGAAACCAAGAGCGTAAGAGAAGAAAACAAGTGCTAACAATTCCCACATTCTTTTTTTCAATTGTTAATTAAAATACACAAAATACACGTGGTGGTAGATACTAGTAAAACGGAAAGGATGCTGATGCAAGTCGTTGGGGGGTGAAGAATAAATTACATACAATTACTTTACTGTCATTGGAAGGTAAACTTATGAAAAGGGGTATATAACGTGATGTAACAGGAATAAAAATGAAAGAAGATTATAACATGATTATTAATAGGAATAAGATAAGAACAAAATAAAATTACTAATTGACTCTTATTCGACCTTTAACAATTTGTAATTAATCCTCTTATTTAAGCTTGAGGTCTTATTTCTTTTTTTATAAAAAATATTAAATTTATTTAATCCAATATTTTGGCACTCCGTTGTGTGCCTTCTTTAATTACAAATTGTTAAAGGTCGAATAAGAGTCAATTAATATAAAATGAAAAGCACGTCTACTATCAATTACAATTTTTTTTAAAAGGAATCAAGATGTAAGAAGAAATATTAATAGATACAAAACTGTTAGAGATAATTTCATCAAAATTAAGGCAACAATAACGTTCTTAATTCGGTGTCGTAATGTAGGTATCATTCCTAAATTTATAATGAATTCTACTAATAATATTTTTAATATTTTTTATGAGAATGAACGTTTACCATCATGTCGTCAAACTATAAGAAATTAACTAAATGATCTACATAATAAAATTCTAAATATGAGGATAAATCAACAGCATCACTTAATGAGGGAAGTTCAAAAGGAATATAGAATGACCACAGATAATTTACAAACAAACTTTAATAAGGAGGAATATAAACGATTTTTGGAATTTGAGGATAAATTAGCAAGAAATTTTAATGAAAAGGTCAAGAATAGATACAAGAGAAAGTTTGAAAACCTGGTGAATTTACAGAGGAAAGATTTCGGTATAAGGTTAAATAATAAATGGTTTGTTAATAAATCTAAGATAGATATACCAGTAGATGCACAATGGGTTCTTTCATTAGGACACAAACACATTTTACCAACAGAATGAAAACATTTTCCAATTTTAAAAGTTATAACTGAAGGAGAAGATTTAGTGCATACACTGAATAATAAGGAAGAACAAGAAATAGCTAGGACAAAACTAACAACAAATATAGATAGCTACATGAACAAAATGAGATTGACTAATAGGGATAAATTTGTTGTTGATAAAGTAAGGAAGACAGAAAAGTTTTTAAGACTTAATAGGAATATTCTTATTTTGAATGCAGATAAGGGTAATACCACAGTAGCAATGAACAGAACAGATTATAATTTAAGGGTTAATAATATTATAAAGGACAATTTAGTTTATAAGAAACTAGGTAAGGATCCTACTAATAGATTACAAAGGATAAAAAATGATTTTGTTCAGGAACTTTTTAGGAGGAGTATAATAACAGATACGGAAAAGAATAAACTTAAGACTAATATAGCAAATGCACCTAGATTATATGGGGTTCCGAAAATTCATTAAATTGATTTTCCATTAAGACCAATATGTTCATGTATAAATTCTCCATCATATGAACTTTGTAAATATATTATAACCATTCTTAAAAAAATAACGGAAAATTCAAAATATAATGTAAGGGATTCTATTCAATTTAAAGATAAAATTAAGAATATTAAGTTAAATGATGATGAGAAATTAATTTCTTTAGATGTAGTTTCATTATTTCCAAGTATACCTATAGATCTTGCTATAGATATAATAGAGGAACAATGGAATAAGGTGGAAGAACACACTAATATAGATAAGGATTTATTTTTACGTATTCTGAAATTTTGCATAATTGATAATAGGTATTTTCAATTGGATGGTAATATATATGTTCAATTAAAAGGACTTCCTATGGGTTCACCTGCATCTCCTATTGTAGCAGATATTGTTATGGAGAAATTAATAGATAAATGTATAGATCAGTTAACTATTAAACCTAAAATTATGACAAAATATGTGGATGATTTATTTTGTATAATTAGGGAATCAGAAATAACAAACATTTTAAATACATTTAATTCTTTTCATGCGGATATAAAGTTTACAATGGAAAAGGAGTTTGAATCAAGATTGTCTTATTTAGACACTTTGATAATAAGAAAGGAAAAAAGTTTATTAATTGATTGGTATCAAAAACTAACATCGTCTGGTAGAATAATTAACTATTTTTCAAATCATCCAAAAAGAGTAATATTTAACACTGCTAAAAATTTTATAGGAAGGGTATTGACAATAAGTGATACATGTTCCCATAGGAATAATAAAGACAAAATTTTTAGAGCATTAATGGAAAATAGTTTTCCAAAAGAAATTATATCTGATTTATTATTAAAATATAATAACCATAGAATAAACAATTCCAACAGTAATGCAGAACCGAAAATTTATAAGTCGGTAACTTATGTACCAAGATTTTCGGAAAGGTTAGAAAAATCAAATATTATGATGCGAAAATATATAAAATTGCATATAAATCTTATAATACAATAGGTAGATTATTCACTAATATGAAGGATAAAATAAATAAGTTGGAAATGGCAAATGTAGTTTATAAAATACCTTGTAAGGGAAATGTTAATGGACAATGCAGTAGAGTGTATGTTGGTACAACGAAAAATAAACTTAAAACTAGGATAGCAGGACATAGGTCAGATCAAAAATATAGGAATATTTCATCACAAAAAACAGCTTTATCAACCCATTGTGCAAGTCTAAGCCATTATCCTGATTTTGAAAATATATCGGTTTTGAACACGGAAAAGAATTATAAGCGTAGATTTATGTTAGAAATGTTGCAAATTATAAAGATACCAACAATATCAAGAATTAATTTTAAGTCAGATACTGAAAATGTAGCCCAAAAATATAGACACTTAATTTACAGAAATAGAAACGGAACTTAATAATTTATTTGAACTATAATGAACTATAATAGATAAGGTTTAAATTGGAAAACCTTTTTGTATTTTATTGAAAATATGACATTTTGTTGAATTTGTTAAATTTATGAAAAATTGTTAATTTTTTGTCAAATATTAAAGAAAAAATCCCTGAAGAAGGCACACAACGGAGTGCCGAAATATTGGATTAAATAAATTTAATATTTTTTATAAAAAAAGAAATAAGGCCTCAAGCTTAAATAAGAGGATTAATTAAAAATAAAATAACAATAACACAAAATGCACATTGAAAAAATGGCGGAAATAAATAACCACAACATTGCCTAAGGGTAAAATTTATAACAATATTCATTGTATTACGTAAAACAATGAAATATATCACTATATTTATGAATCAATGTCTTTAAATAATTGGAAAGATTTAATTTCATTAACTACAAGTTATATCATACGAACAAAATGAGTTCTTTGCTCTGGCACTATTTGCATATGTAAATATGTTATTTTTAAAAAGGCTACAATATATACATTTCTGTTCCGATTTGGATATGGTTTGGACTCAGTGACTAATTTTGTATGCTCTACGTGGAAACATTAAAGTATATAAGAAAAAAGTTCATTTACCGATATTTGTTTTGGGATTTTTTCATTTTTTCTTCGTTTAATGACACTATTTATATTTGTGAATATATTTATATTCTCTGTTGTTTTTATGCAAATTCATTTTATTTTCTTTAATTTTTACAAAAGCACAAAATCAATTTTTTAAAATATAAAAAATCAATCTTTTAAACATTTGTTGCTTTTGGTCTGCACTTTGCTATATTAAATGCAAACTGGTTTTTACATTAGCCGCATATTTTTCTAGTTGAGCGCTTTCTTTTGCTTTCCTCGTGGTAACATAAGTAGCAAGCCCCTTTTATGGTTCTTGCATAAATTTCTCGGTTGTAGATCTACTCAGTGCTTCGATAGGACCCCCGATTATGCATTTGATTGCATTTTTCGTTAGAAAATATGAAACTACCCGCGGAATTTGTGCTCTCTTTAAAATCATTGGTTTACATAAATGCTCTCCTAATTGCTGCAGAAACAAACGGCGACATCCTATTTGGTGAAAAAGAAGACTAACCAAACCTTCTGCATTAAGCATATCAATAATTTTCGATAGTGGCGCAGCTTTTTTCGTTAGAGATATTTTCTCTCTCGGACCTTGCTGATCAAACCGTATAAATCTTTTAATATTTAAAAATCGTTTTGCTGACATAGTTGCTCGGTACAGAGAAAGAGCATTATTTTGCCAAAGCGCTTCAAGTCTTGTGTTGCTGGAATTATGACTTCCGATTGCAAATAATATGCCAAAGTATGCACGCTCTACTTCATTAATACCCTCCCAAATATATTTTCTTTAGATTTTTCAAGCGCACATTTTTTATACGAAATACCGACATAAATAAAATATTAACCTACCTTGCATTTTGACTCGCCGTTCTAGAGTTTTCCAGTTTTTCATACACCGACTTGCCTTTCCTGTTAGTATTCCTACAAATAATTGATTGTATTGTAGAGTGCATTAGAACAAAAAATGTGTCAATAATGCTCAAACTCTTGGTATTTGGGTTAGGACCAACAAAACGGTTTTTGCGCAATATGTTCTGCTACCGTATCCGTTGCAATATAGGCGGAACTTTACGCCACATTGTTCCATCCTTGGCAACAACATAGTTTTCTTCCTCACTGAGGGGAGCTTCTACTTCGACTTCAGTTTCCTCTCCAATTCGGCACTCTACTGGATATGCCGAGACTTTAGCATCAGAGGCATCACCATCCATTTCGTGAAACAATAAGAACGTATCACCTTCATCGTCTGAAACACTTGTAGAAGCATCAGCTATTATTTTATAGTATAGTATACTCTGCCTCTTAGTTAAAGGCGGCATTGTGAGACTTTTCAATCACGATCATAAAAAAAAATATTAGCTTTTATTTCTTGGCTCACTTAATTTCTTCACTTTAGCCGACATTTTTTAAACAAAACAAAATTTGCGAAATAACCAACGAAATGTTTGAAATTAAACGTA
The DNA here is from genome assembly GCA_943735925.1 of Pollenia amentaria. Taxonomy (NCBI): domain Eukaryota; kingdom Metazoa; phylum Arthropoda; class Insecta; order Diptera; family Polleniidae; genus Pollenia; species Pollenia amentaria. The sequence goes on along the minus strand of OX031007.1, from coordinate 173,810,806 downwards.
TTTCCAAATGTAAATAGTGCCAGGATTCGTAGGGAAAGATTCTTGCCAGAGCAGGGGTTAATGATACATTACATTTCAATAATGATAAGTTGGTTTTTAAAATTTATGGCATAGAAATAATGACAAAACTTCATTGTATTTATGACATTTTCGAACTTAGTGAAATGATTTTTGTAGGGGGGATGACGCGCTACGTTGGCTCATAATTAATAACAAAATTCATTACAGGAATGTAAAAAATCGTTACATTTACGAAGGTTTTTCTCTTAGTGTATTCAATATGATAATTGATTTGTCGTAATTTTTTGCTGTATACGATCAAAAAAATCTATTTTGCCGTTTTGCTCTGAGTAATAGGTATTTGTGTCGAATTTTATTGTTCCACTTAATGATGAAACAGAATTGAGTTTTCCGAAATCCTAAAGCTCATAATAAAAACGTTGGCAGTAACTTCAAATTCTGTCTTATTTCTTTCTTTTACTTTTGTTCATGGCCCAATTAGTAGGTCTGCGCACAACTAAAACAATGCTACAATAGAAAAAACCACACGCGTTTTGTTTGTGTATGCAAATGGTAAAAATGTCAAAAACTTGTCACCTGTTAAGAAAAATGTGTTTTGTTTTTATCATGTATTTATTTTGCTTAATGAAAATTTTCAACCGGAATTTTGGCGTACAATGCTTGCTTCCGAAAAATGGTCTGCGCAAATTTCATGTGATGGGGCCAAATTCCTGCCACAAATTTCACCCCATTTTTCACTTTCCACTGGATCTGTTGGCACTGAAAATAACGTACCGCATCCTTTTTTTCAAATGTTTCTTACACACTGCACAATAACGCATTTTAATGTTATTATTATGGTTATTTAAAATTTTTATTTACAATTTTGTTCACAATTATTATATATAATTTTTATTTTCACAATAAGAAAAATTATTTCTTGAAATCAAAAAGAATATTAAAACAAATTTAATAAAAAATGTAAACAACTTTTGACATTTTGCCCATTTATGAATATGTATTATGATTAAAAACACAACTCTACAAAGAATCAGCAGGCGTTTCGAGCAGACCTACTATTTGGGCCATGCTTTTGTTCTTATTTTTCTTTGTTTACAGTATGTATGTAATTGAACGAAAGTATGGTAGCATTGTTTAGAGAATAGGTGTATTTATGTGAGAGCATTAGAAAAATATTCTCAAAATAAAATAGATTTTATTTCACGAGCGCATTCTCTGCCAAAAGTTTATGTCAAAATGTATGGAAAACATCGTGCAGCCCCAGTTTTGTTTCAAAATTTATATTGATTTTCTTAATTTTGAAAGGGGCCTACATGGGTTCTGTATTTAATTCTCGACCTATCGCGAGCTTCTATAAATTGTTAATCAGCGCAAAAGTTTTAAATGTCTTAAATTTAATTGAAAATGTTCTTATTTTAAAAGTATAGTTGAATTCTTTTACATATTTATTTATCACTCCCCGCTTCAAGTGACAATCAATGGTGTACTAACAGTAATAGTAAGCACTCAGCGGAGGAAATATAGCAGTCAGCCATCCACTGTCTGGCAGTCATAGAGTTACAAGCATACAAGACACAATTTTTTTTGTATTTACCTATTAAAAGAGAAAAATTAAAACACCATTTCCTTTCCATTATAAAAATTACTGTGAACTTTAACTAGAGCAAAGGAAAAATAAAACACCAAATCAAATGAATACAGGAAAAAAATAAATTAGTTTTTTTCCTTCGTTTGCATTAGCGAAATTGCAAACTATAAGCGATTTATTTTACTATTTCGTTTTTCTATTTTTAATTTTTAAGAACGGTAACAGTTGTCATATCTTTAAGGCTGCTTTAAAATAAGTGACTAAAAAGAGCATCACAGCGACACAATTTGGTATGCAGGCTTTCGAAATGATGATGATGATAATGATGATTTAATGCTTAGTCAGCCTTTTTCAGTTTTTTGTTTGGAGTGAGCGTATTATTTTGCAAAGAATTGCTGTTTATTGTCGTTTTCAGTTGAGTATAAATGTTCATATGTTCCCAATTTTTTTTTTTATTCTAAGTAAATTTTAAAGAATGTATTCGTATGTGTCTGCTAAACCTTTAAAGGATGGGAAAAAAATATGGAAGAGTAGTATGATAAAGATTTTTTTCGCTAAATTTTACTTTTAAACTTTTCCAACTTCCTCGCTTAACAGAAATGTTGTAATAGTAAAAATAATTTTCATACGTATTTCATTCCAAATTGTTGCTACTCCCACTTGCAGCATACATTAATTCCGATATTTCCATGCTGGCAGTTGTATGTTGCTTTCATTTTTTTCGTGCCATTTTTTTTTTTGGCAAATGAAAACTCATTTGTCACTTGTCACATTGTAGTTGATGATGCAATTGTGCTCTGAATGCGTCTCGGTCTGTTGTCTGTTGATGGTTTTTCCCCTCGAAAATAATTTTTTTTCGTTTTAATTTTTTTTCATTTGTTGTAAATTCCTGTTAATTTAAATCAAAAAATTTTTTCGTTATATTTTGTTAAATTTATTTTTTTTTTGCTGTTGCTTTTGCTTTCCCTTCATAGTTTGCAAGTTGATTTATTGCGGTTAAAGTAACTTAAATCGTTGTAGTTGTTGTTCAATTGCTTTTAGAGTGTTAACTCGGAAATTGTTGTTATTTTTATTTAATTTTATTTAAAAGAGATTTATTGTTAATTTCATTACTCAGATTAGTTTTGCAAAGTAATAATAATGATAACTTGGGTAAAGGGAATTACGAAAACGTAAAATTTATTTAAAACTTAACTTTTCCAGATAGAAAATCTGTTTTAGTTAAAGCGTTAATTTTATTTATTTCGAATAATATAATTTACTTTAAGAATATTGTTTACAGAATTAATGGTAAAGAAAAACACTGTGGGACAGAAATAAAACTTTGGAAAAAATCTATTATTTTGAAACGGCTGGACTGATTGACATGAAACATGGGGAATCCCCATTTCGGATATCAATAGAGAATTCAATTTAACATTTTAATGGGTCTTTAGTTATTAAATGCTTACAGTCTTGCTTGTGTTAATTTTCTCTTATAGTTTAGCGGCTGCACTGGATGCCGCAAATAAGACCATTATTGTTAATCACGTATAACTTTGTTATTTTGTAATATAATTGCTTTTGATTTTTGCGGGTTATAACTGGATTCTTGGAAATTCATAATAAATGCATAAGTATTCAACATGTTTAAATTATCGAATTCTTGTCAACGATAAATTGTTATGACGCAGCGAAAATATCGTTAATATTTTAGTAAAAGGTCAGCTCCCACAGCAAAAACAAAATCAAAAATATTTCACAATTTTGTTGTTGCTTTCTACAGAAATTCATACTGGGTTTTAAAATTTTCAACGCCACAAGATATGAAGCGCTTGAAATTTAAGAATTTAATATGAATTTCTGTAGAAAGCAGCAACAAAACTATGAAATATTTTTGATTTTGTTTTTGCTTTAAATGTAATTTCGGCGTTCCTTTGCGTTTTACACAATTGGGGCCTTATTGTGATCGATATCCCACTCGCTTCCCACTAAGCGACCCAAAAGCTCTTAGAGGAAAAGACCTAAGCTTCCTTTAGACCCCTTTTTGAAAAATGTTTTTGATTTTGCAAAAAAATTTAAAAAAAAATTTTTTTTTGTTTTTTTCAATATTTTTTTCGAAAGGTGGAAGAAATAGCTATCTAAACTATTTCGGGCAAATTTTCGTAAGAACAATAGATAATAAGTAATATGGATGAGAAAAAATCACATGTATGGCCAAAATTTCACATTTCGACCTCCTCTTACTCAGAGGGCTCTTGACCAGTCTTGTTGAAAAAATGTGTCGAAGAAACTATTCCATAGGACTAGCCTAAGTGCATCCCGATCGGAAGACATCGCACAGTGCTCAAAAAATTTTTGTACCCTCGTAGACTTTGTGATTTTTTTATTGGAAGTCCCTGAAATTGCTTTAGCTTGGTATAGTATAATTAACTATTTTTTCAGAGTACCTAAATTTTTCATTAAGATTGTATTACTTTTTGGAATGTTTTCACTGAACTTGGTGAAATTGGCCGTAAGTATTCTTTTTTAATGAATATTTTTGTTGGTCTCCCTAATATTTTACGTACAATGAGAATGGTGGCGATAGCGGTAACAGGTGCCATTAGAACAACCCCCTCTAAGGCATTGTTTACGATTTTAAACTGGTTACCACCAGACATTTTGGCGAAAAGGATAGCTGCGAACGCGGCGGTAAGACTAAGGGCCACCGGAGCATGGAGGGATTACAATATCGGACATGCTAACATTCTGAACGATATTAATTGGCACATGGATGTTGATTATGTCACACCCGAGCCAATCTTTGATCCTGGCTTCACGGTAAGCATTTTGGATAATGTGGTTAACTATGATGACCTGCAAATTCCCGCGAATGCAATTCGAATCTTCACGGACGGGTCTAAAACACTGTATGGTGTAGGTTCTGGCATATACTCCGAGCAGCTAAACTGGAGCATTTCTATAAGGCTGCTGGACCACTGCAGTGTCATCCAGGCCGAGATAATGGCCATCCACACAGCCGGGAGACGCATCCGGTACGGTGAAATATCTGGAAGGGATATTCACATTATTACCGATAGCAAGGCGGCCATAAGATCCCTGGAGAATGTGTTTATCACATCGAAAATTGTCCGAGAATGCCGGATGTCTCTGGAGGAGATAGCGACACATTCACTGGTCACCCTTTATTGGGTCCCCGGACACGGGGTCATACATGGGAACTGCATGGCTTATTCGTTGGCGTATGCAGGTACGACCTTGAATCGGGACGGTTCCACATATTATGTAGGTGCTTCACTCCCAAGGTGTAAGCAACTTATAGCGCACAAGTTTCATCTTATCGCCAGTCAAAGGTGGCACGATGAAACCACCTGTGGGGAAACCAGGAAAATCTGGCCCACCATAGATGGAAAAAGGACACGGCGGGCATTACAGCTGTCCAGACAGCATCTAAGAAACCTAATTGCGGTTATAACTGGCCACTGGCCCATTGGGAGGCACGCCCAGAGGCTGGGGCTCCCTTATAATAACTTGTGTTGAAGTTGCGGCGATGAGGAGGAGGAAGAGTCAACGGAACATCTTCTCTGTAATTGCCCGGCATTCGGAGACTTAAGACTCGAAATGTTTGGTCGAAGAGCCCTTGGGGACAAAACTTGTCTCTCCGATGTTGATGTAAACAGGATCCACTCCTTTATTGAATCGACCGGTTGGCTGCATGGGAATACTTGCAGCCAGATTTCATAGGACCCATGGGAGACGGTGTGATATGGTAACACAACGGGAACTAATTAATGGACCCACGTGAGCTGTGCTTGATCACGGCTGCCAATGGAACCTAACTTAACCTAATATTTTACAAAGTTTGACTTAAAATATATACAAATAAAAAATGAGTTTTTTTATTTTTGTTTTAAATACAACGTAAGAAAATGAAAATTTTGTATTTTTACACTCTCAGAAAACAGATTAATTACACAGGACTACGATGAAAAAGTTTTTTACTCCATATCTTATAAAATATGTTCATTTTGCTATTTATGCTGCATATATATATATATATATATATATAAAACGTTTAAAAGTACTACGTCACATATATCACATAACGTTACAATTTGTGTTCTTCAATTTCTACTTCTCTTTTAGGCGCCATCTATGTCATAACGGAATATGTTTCGTACCACAGAAAATAAAAGAATTCATAGTTGAATAACGCAATTATATAGTCCATTTGATTACAAAAAATTTAAGACTTATTGGACTGAAATCGAATAAATTCTAAAAATTCTTTAATAAGATAACAAGAGCAATAGCATTAAACTTAAATTTTTCTAAGTGCCACCCACCATCATATTTTCGCCTTTTTTTTAGAAATGTATACACCGAATGAAACCAAATTTACAACAGATCTATAACGCATTATTTTAAAATTACGTATTTATTCTTAGTGCATTCTAATCGTAAACGGAGCTGAAACATAGTTTAAAAAAATGGAACAATACTTGCAACAACACTAGAATGTGAAATTTGACAGACAGATAATTGTTTTCGCTACATTCTGACATAAAATGTGGTAGCCATATCCTTGAAGCGATTTTTCTAAAATTTAAAATTTTTCTTAACTTAGTATACATACTTAATTTTTTTCGTTCTGCGATAAGAACTCTAGTTTTGCCGATTCACTGTATAGGGACAAGCACTGTGCATCGATTTCAAAAGTTGGGGGACTTGAGACGAAATCGCAAATATATTTGGAATAAATTCTTTACGAATCCAAATCATTACCAAAATGCCCCAGAAAAGTGATAGTTGTTGTGAGTGCACCTTTTATGAGATTTAACAACAGTTTTGAGCTAATCAACAAAACTTTAATAAGAACAAGTAAGTTTAGTCGTATTAGCCCGACAATATTATACCCTACACCCTAGTATTTACAGACAGGATATCCTATCTGGGACCCTTGGGCAATAATGGAATTACCAAAACAGAATTATGTCATAGGGTTAAATTTCACTTAAGAGTTCTTTGTGGAGAATATTATCTATGAGTCTACATCTACATGAGATCAAAATGATTTTAGAGATAGGCTTTATAATAAAAGTGATATGTATTTAAATTTTTAATTAATTTTAATATTTATAAGGAAGTTATGGCACTAAAAGTTATTTTCGGGAGTTGTTGTTCTGGCGGCATGAAATAACTCCCCAAGAAATAAGTCCCCAAAAAAATTATGAAATAAATCCCCAATTTTTAGGGACTTATTTCATATGAAATAAATCCCCAATTCTTAAAATGAAATAAATCCCTAATGAAATGAAATAACTCCCAAAATCAAAATGAAATAAGTCCCCAATATTTAGGGACTTATTTCATATGAAATAGTTCCCCAATTCCAGAAATGAAATAAGACCCAAATATAATACATATTGTTCAGTTTTGGTTGAGCGCAAAGACTTTTTCCTCTATGGTATAACAAGCACCGGCTTCGCTAACTAAAGCTTTTCTGCATAGCCGGCCTTCGGCCGGGCTCAAGGATTTTCTCCTCTATAGTATTCCAAACACCGGCTTCGCTAACTAAAGCTTTTATGCATAGCCGGCCTTCGGCCGGGCGCAAGGATTTTCTCCTCTATAGTATTCCAAACACCGGCTTCGCTTACTAAAGCTTTTCTGCATAGCCGGCCTTCGGCCGGTCGCAAGGATTTTCTCCTCTATAGTATTCCAAACACCGGCTTCGCTAACTAAAGCTTTTCTGCATAGCCGGCCTTCGGCCGGGCGCAAGGGTTTTTCCCCTATATTGTATTCCAAACACCGGCTTCGCTAACTAAAGCTTTTCTGCTAACCCGGTCTTCGGTCGGGCACAAGGCATTAGTTAGCGAAGCCGGTGTTTGTTATACTATAGAGGAAAAAGTTCTTGCGCCCGGCCAAAGGCCGACTAAACAGAAAAGCTTTAGTAAGCGAAGCCGATGTTTGAAATACCATAGAGGATAAAATCATTGCGCCCGGCCGAAGGCCGGCTATGCAGAAAAGCTTAAATTAGCGATTCGGGATTTTCGAATTCGAAATTATAAAGTTCGGGACTTAGAGATTCCGAGCTCTGAAATTCAGAACTTAAAAATAATCCCAATTTTTTTAGGATTCTGAAATTATGGTTTTTGATACTTAGTCCCTTTTTTATGTTTGGTAAACGTATGCAGTGAATATAACAAAACACAATTTGTCATCATTATGACTTTTAAAATATGTAATTTAAAAATTAAATAAGTCCCCAAAATAGGTTTAGGGACTTATTTCATTTCAGATTTTTGGGGAGTTATTTCATATGAAATAACTCCCTAAAATAAATAATGAAATAACACCCCAAAAAAAAGAAAAAAACCCCCAAAAATCGTTTTTGTTGTTCTCTGTACAAATTTTTGGGGGGTTATTTCATATTTTTTTTGGGGCGTTATATTTTGGGGGGTTATTTCATGCCGCCTGTTGTTCTATTACAGCTATAAAGTTTTGAAATGTGATTTAGATTGCAAAAAAATATTTAGGGGCCACATTTAATTTAAATACCAGCATAATAAGATGGTTTATCGGCACAAAAACCCATATCCAACCTAATCTCACAATTTTCCATAGGCTCGGTGCTTGTGACAACTAGAACGTAGGTGCCAAGTTGCATCAAATGGTCTTAAAAATTGCGACCTTTATATTGGGCACAAGTCTTACATTGACAACTAGTTAGCTGTACGGACGGACGGATATTAAGATCTTTTCAGAAAGTGATTCTGAATCGATCGGTATACTAAAACTTCTAGGATCTAGAGCCAATATTTATATTTTACCCATATTAGCTCAAACGCATAAAAGACCTCACCCTATGCTGGTGTAGTTTATCATACCTCCATAATACATCTACTCGTATTACTCTACGTAAAATATTTACTAAAAATCTTATTTCAGCTATAAAAAAGTTAATTTATTTCCAACAAATAAAATACTCACTAGAAGCTTATATTTGTGTCAATGAACAAAATGATGTTTCGTTTTAAAATCCAATAAATTTTGTTCATTTTTAACAACCAAATAAAAAATTTATATGAAAAATCATAAACTTTTTCGAGTAACACAACTATCCTGTTAAATGTATTAGTAATGAAAGAAAAGAAAACTTTTCAATTTTCAATTACTACAATATTTCTAGTAAAAACTCATGAATAGAAAGATTTACAACATCTAAAGCATTACGGTGAGACAGTCAGTCACTCAGTCTGTATCAGCCAGAGATACACACACATTAACAAACTTTTATACACAAATGACCCAACAATACATTGATGACTAAATGTCTGTGAAAACAACAAAACGCTTTTAAGGTTGTCATCATTTATTTAGCAAAATAGTACGTACCATTGTTGTTTTATGTACCCATCAACCAGCCATCTTAGAATACCAACTACTTTAAAAGTACTTACAACATTTTTACAAAAATTTATTCACCCTGCCGCCCTCCCCAGTTACTTGAATTACTGGCACAAATGAAGTTTTGCATAAAAGTGCTCTATCAATTTTATACTTCCGTCTTCCTTTTATGCTTTTTGTTTATGTGTATGTGTGTATATGTGTACTTGTGTGTGTTTCATAAAAATCCGTACATGGGCAAAGTATTTAAAACATTTATTTTATAAACTTTTCAATGTAAAAATGAATCTATGAATTTTCAATTGAATAATAAAATACGGAATCAAGATGATGTTGACGATGGAAATCGACTAGAAGTAGACTAAAAAAAAGTATAAGTAAAAACAAAAACAACAATATTACTTTATGAATTTAAACAGAAAAACACATCATCAACTGCTGAAAGTTTGAAAAAGCTTTTGAGTAATACTCGCGGGTCGTATTTTCTTTTGAGCATAAGTACTAATGTGTGTTTTTCGAGTTAAAAATAGATACGTGAGTGCTGGTAGAAAGGTGTGTTAAAAAGTATTCGTTCTATTAGTTGAAGTGTAATGTCACTGAACAAGTTGAACTTAAAAATTGACAACTAGACGTATGTACATGATATGATCGCATGTCTCAAAGTATCGAGAATGGTATTGATGGTTCTCACAAGTACCTTTTGCATCACACCAACAGATTCCTAGACAAACTTTTATAACTCACCACCTGCAGATTTGCTACGAAGATCATGGCAAACTAGATTTTGTCTTCATTTCCCTGTTTTCCACATGATTGCCTAAACGGTTCAAGCTTAAAGTCAAGAGGAGATCTAGATTTATGGTATTTAGTGACGGTAGGTCCTCTTTAATCTACAGATCCTATTTAATTCTTCCTTAAAGACTGACCCCGTATTCATAAACGATTATTAAACTCTTAGTTTAGTAACATTTTAATAGAAAATTTGTCTTGTAAACCTTAATTAAATTAAAAATAGTTTTATGAATACGGCAGTTAAAATAACATACACCTTGTACAAATCTTGATATCTAAATAAACTTCAGCATACATTTTTCCTATATAAATTTCAGACTAAGCCAATAATGTATTTCCTTTATTAATAATAAGAGATCATTTCATTTTGACTATGTGCGCAATGGTAAAAGATGTTTGTTAACAGACGGTATTGCCCGATTATTTTGTAACCCTAGGATTATCGGTAACTCTTTATCATTAAGATCTCCTCTTGGTCTGGCCAGATCACAATTAGAATATCTGGCCAGACCACAATTAGAATATCTAAAAAACCCAATTAAATAAAAACTAAATAAATAAATTTTTTTTTGAACGTATGCTTACTTTATTAGATTATACGAATTATTATATAATTCGAATTTAGTCTTTAATTTCTCTAAAAGATATTGCAAGCAAAAAAAATGTTGGTCTAGCACACCAAGAGGGTAATTTTAGAGACATTTACATAAAAATCGAATTTCACCCCGCTAATTTGCTCCAATCGAATCCAAATTAGTTTCATTCAATTGGCACATATCGTTTATAGAATTCACGTCCCTGTTTTTTCGATTTTTTGATATATTCGAAAAATATTGCAAGCAAAACAACAATTTGGTATGGCCAGACCAAGACGGTAATCCTATGGTTAAGAACAAAAACTGTACCTGACTGCCACTAATTTTATATTCTAAAATCTAAGGAGTTTTATTTTTTTATAATTTTATTCCGAGACTGAGACTGCTGAACTTAAAAATGTGGTGATGAAATACACGTTTGTTATTGGCAAAGAAGCGGCTGGCTATAAAGGACTATGTTGGCTTCAAGGATTTATCTATTATGTTGAGTAAGTGTTTGTTCTGAGACTTCAAAGATATTAGGGTTGGAACTTTAATTTAATGAAATTTCGTACCATGAGAATTGATTAATAAGTAAAAATATAGACTGTAACAATTAGCCTTTAATACAATCAGGGGAAGAAAGATGCTGGTTGTATGAATGCATGTCCTTCAAAAAACATAAAAAAGGACATGCATTAATACAATCGGTATATTTCTTCTACGTGAGTACTAAAACCACTGTGAGAATTAATTGCCATCTCTTTTTTACTTTTTTAATGAACAAGTTTTGCATCTTACCTATTCAAATACAAGTATTTGAAATACTGCTCAATCCTGTCAACATGAACATTTTAGGCCAAATATTCTTTAAACATGATTGTTATTGTAAACGAATACTTTTTGATATAACTGTAAAAAAACCGAAGCGAAAATCATTGCAGGTTACCACCAGCATCACCATCATTCTTTTTGAAGGTTTACGTCAGGGTTGATTTTGTACATACAGATATTGTGATTTTACTGGCAAAAAACATCCGTTTAGCGGCCAACCTGTCAAGTTTCATTGATATAGTGCTTGCTTCCAATAGGCAAGTAATCCAAAAATAAAATACTTGAAATTATCTTTAAAGTACTAAGACATTTAAATAGATTCTGCGAGTTTTGTAAAGTCTGCGTTCATTTTAAAAATGTTATATTCCTTAAAAAAAAATAATTTTTTATAAATTTACTTTTAAACTAAACTCCATAAAACTTGTTTTTCTGACAAAAGATTCTGTCAATTGCGGCCAGAAAAGCTAAGTTAAATTTTGTTCAGATATCTGATATATCGACGTTGCTCCAACAAAATCCGCTATGTGCAAAATTTTGGTATTTTTTTTATTGCATCCTTTTGAATCTTTGTTAATGATATACATACCCACCAAACCATTAAGTGATGTCTTTTCTGGTCCAAAAGTTAACAAAAGTAGCTTTGTGTCATAGCTGGGGGTAGTGCACTAAATATTGATTTAAATTAGCAGTGCACTATCACTAAATAAAAATGAAAAAAATTAGTTCGGACTCTTTTTTTTACCAGCTTTGGTGATGATTGCCATTTTTTATAACTACCACTAAAAAAAATTAGTGATATTGCAAATCTTTTCACTATTACTAAAGGAAGATTGATTGCAAAAATCTGCACTCAATTCAAATAGTGCAAAATTTGTACTTGCAATCAAAAAAGCTGCATATAAACAGACTCTTAAATTTGACAAATGTAATTTTGCAGGAGCATAATTTCTGATTCTTGTTATGATATGCATAAGAAGGGAAATTAAACAACATGTCACTAATTTGTCAATAACGGAATATCTCATGGCTTTAATCATGAAAAAACAAGTTTTTTGTTTGTAAATTTAGAGCAAAATTTTAAGGTGCAATAGTTGCAAAAAGTTGCAACAAACTGATGATTGCTTTTCTTTTAAATCAAAAAATTTTTTTATTGAGTGCAAAATTTTTAAGCATCACTATCAGTCATATTAAGTGATGCTGCTAAAAAAAACATCCACAAAATGATTGCAATAATTTTGACTTTCACTAACTGTGAGTGGAAACTGCAATATGAGTGCACTACCCCCATCCTTGCTACAAAACAGCTACATATGCGTAAAAATACACTTTACCGTTTTTTATGTTATTTACATTTTAACAATTACTTCATTTATTTTATGTCAGAAAAGTTTCGGTGGTTATAAAAATAAATTATTTGAAAACGGTTAGATTCATATATCCATAATTTGTGTTTAATTTAACATAGAAAAAAGTAAGGAATTATAAATTACTTCAATATATTTTTAAACTTCATTGTAAAATAAACATGGAAGGCTAATTGAACTAGCCAAATCACATTTTAAATGAAGTAACAGGAAGTTTTGAACCATTTGCGGAAAGCGTTGAACACGATTGTCAAAGTGAACGGCTGCGGAAAACTGAGCTAATAAAAAGAAATAAAGAAAAAAGAGTTTTGGATAAAACTTATGGAGTAAGAAAGGCTGGGACAATTGGAGAAAAACGTTACGTTCACTTAGCGGAGAAAGAAATTGGAAGAAGTTTGTAATTTGGTGTTGTAAGTGAGGAAGATAGAAAAATAGTTTTTAATTATTTTTGGGACTTATACACATTGGATGCTGAAAAAGCATACATTAAAGCGTTGGTGCAAGTACGGACTAACTCAATTCGAAGAAGGTCAACTTCAATTCACATAAAACAGAGGCAACTATCCATTAAATCGGTTAACCGATTAATAACTACCACATTAACTGACCGGTTAATTTAAAATTGCCCTTTTTCGATTAAAGATTAAACCGGTTAATTTCAGTCGATTAACCGATTAACAGATGTAATAACATTTTTAAATTTTTGTTGTATTAATACATATTTTTTTTTGTTTTTAATTAATTGTTTTGACTCATATACAAGAAGTATGTGTTAAGAAAATATTATTTCATACAAACAAAGAAAGTGTTCGTTCAGTGATATTCATTTTCAATAAATGTTTGGTATGTTAAAAACTCGAATGTCCACAAGGATCATAGCGTACCATTGGTAAAAGCTATGATAACAAAAAATTTTTAATATATTTTATAAAAAAAGAAAGTAATAAAAGGTCTACTTTCTTTTTTTTATAAAATATATTAAAAATTTTTTATCCGATATTTCGTCACTCCTTTGTGTGACTTCTTAAGGGAAAAATAACGATATTAACAATTTTAAAGATTTAGTTATAAAAAATACAACAATAACGTAATTTTCAAATTTTCATATAAAAAAAATGTTTAAGCATAATTATAATACTTTAATTTATGTCGTGCCAGTGCCCGACAAAAATTTTTCTTATCACGGTTTCTGTTCACATATTTAGGTGTTTATCGCTCTTCTGATTGGGTATCTTCTCCTTAAGCGAGTGTGGCCGCCATCATTTAAAATATTTCGAGCTAGTGGATTTGGGTATAGGTAAAGCCTTTTTAAATATTTTACTGCGTATTTTGTACTTAATAAAAAAAATTAATATAAGTTTGTAAAGGTAGAATAAGAGACAATCTATATAAAATGTCAAATGCTAAATGAAAATTTTATGGTTAAATAATAATTGTAAATTTTTCTGTACATACTAGGGAGATCGATTATTCGACTTTTTTCAAAAACCGGTTTTCAAATATTCCTAATAACCGGTTTTAATTCGAATACATTAAAATACAAAAATCAAATAAGTTTCTGTAATAAAACGTTAATTTAAATAAAGACAAAACAATTCACAGAGGTAAGGAACCAACAATATACGGAGCTATGACTTAAGGTATGTTCAGACCTAACAAATATTTGACGATGAAATCGAAAATACCGTGACCAGTTAATTGATCTAACTTAAGCTTTATTTTTAACAATTTCTATTTATTTACAAAACTTTATTTGTAAGAATATAATTGTATAATGTAATTTAAAAACTGTTAAAAAATTATAGGAATAAAATAAATTTATTATTTGAGATATTCTCCCAAATTTATTTTAAATGACTTTTAGTTTATTGGTGGTTAAGCATGTCTATATGGCAAAACCTTTTTGCCAGGATTATAGATTTCAAATTATTTTGTTTCAGCATTATAGAAACGAATAGTAATATGAACATGATTTTTTTATGAAATATTTGACCACAATTTAAACCTTCTATGACTTTGTTTGATTTCTTCAATTTAGTTTTGTAGTTATATAAATAAAACTGATAAATTTTTTTCATATCGTTGATTCCGCCGGAATGTTGTAGTTTTAAGCATGAAGAAACGCTAGAACTACTTAAGAGTTTTTAGTGCCTTAACGGGCATTTCGGGCAACACAAAGGGCTAATATTTAACCCAAAGATTTATTTTTGACAGCTATTTTAGTAAAGTATTATATGTCGTCACTTTAAAACTACTTTGAACGGAGCTGTTTTATTTTGAGCACATAATTGTCAAGCATGTGAACTAATTTAAGGTGATTAATAAGTCGTGCCGTTTAAGAACCTTTGCAACTTATCATTTAAGGGCACTTAAGAAACCCATTTTTGCTTTTTAATCCCTTTCGAAATATCTCCAGAGATAACATCTGAATTAAAATATATAATATTTAGAATACTCTCGCACAAATTAATATTTACTTTTTAACTGAACACTTTTGTGTAGTATTTTGAATTGTTTTTGGTTTTTTTTTTTCTTTTATAAACGATTTTTATTATCATTGTTCATAATGTATTTTGACTATTGTTACATTTTGTTTTGACATTCTGCATACAAAGTTCAAGTTTGCCCAATATTCAGTTAGAAAAATACTTAAATTACGGGTACATCTACAACACGAGTAATGAAAACGTATATAAATTACATATTATTAAAATAACCGATTAATTACACCAAAATAACCGGTTTATTCGATATTCGAAAAATGAACATTTTAAAATAATCGACCTGGGCAAAACTAAAATAACCGGTTAAAACCGGTCGAATAATAACCGCCCGATCTCCCTAGTACATACAATATACTTCATTGCTATCCAAAGTATAGCTTAGGTAAAATGTTACAGGAAGATACAAGATAATAGTCTGGTAGTGTATAAAAGTCATTCCTAAAAAAATCAAGGAAGAGAAATATTACAAAAAAAGCTTTTTAAAATACATAACTGAAATTTAGCTCATAGAATAAATTCGAAAAATAAAAAAATGTAGCTACAAAACTGCCAACATGGTCACACTGATGACGAAGTTAATAACATTTTTCTAAATCGCCCCATCTTTTATGCTCGTATAATATTATTGTATTTGTTATTCGCCATAATTTTTCCACCTTATATTTCGCAATAAGTGGCACAAAACAAGCAGAACAACATTGTACAATGTTGCGAACTCATTCCATAGTATATTGCAGTTATTTGCGTTGTGCAATACAAATCAAAAGTCTTTTGATTGTTGCCCATATAATGTGTCACCTTCGAATATCACATACACATTGGTGATATAAGTGTAAAATACGAAAAATGCAACAATAATATTGCAAGTCTAACAGAAAAGCTGTTTAAGCATTTTTCCTTTACCTGAGATTAAACACTTCGTTGGATTCTAATAGATCTTTAGTTCTACTTCAAAGCCCTTCCTTTGCGATCTCTTTAAGAAATCGTGCTGCTGTTATACTGCCGGAGACCATATAATATAAATAGAGTATATTTGGGTTGCGGCGTTTTCCGGCAGAGAAGAATTCAGTAAGTTAGCAAGTAATGTTGGAGAAATATAAACACTACTTATTTTTCGGCTGAATAACTACTTATTTTTGTTCGAGTTGTCCACAGAATTCACTAGAAGTCACAAAATATCTAGTTATTATTTAACTACCAGTAAGTTGAATTGTACTAGAAGCCAAAAAATAACTAGTTTTTATTTAATTGGCGCTAGTAAATCGACCTATTAAATAGTTATGGAGCTATACTGGTAGTAAATATTCAGTACTTAAAACAAGACAACTAATAAGTAGTTATTTAGCTGATTATTAGTAAGCAAATATTCATAACCGAAAATAATAGTAGTGAAAAGTACTTACTGAGGTCATTACTAGCAAGTACTTATTGAGGTTTTCAGAATAATGACAATTGTAATGATAACAACTTACCAGTTAACGTATGAAATAACTACGACCTATTACCAAAATTCAAAAAGTTTTTCCTGGGTTAATTTAATTAAAAAATAAGTCGTTTGTATTGTTTGGAAACTTTCATGGTTTATATATGTTCCGAAATTTTTCGGAATACCCTGCTACAAGGAACCAGTGTTCATTTTATGCAACCTCCGTGTCGAGAAACTTTTCGATAGAAATGTGTTTAATTGTTTCATTTCACAAATGCCATAAATTAAAGCAAATAACTGTTTTTCTTACATAAATGTGTCTGTAATATTTTTGGCGAGTAATTGCTGACACGTAAGGAAATTACTCGCCAATTTACAGAAAAAGTGTGTCTGTAAAATTTTTGTGAGAAAGTTTCCGATTTAATTGTCAAGTAAATTCACGCATAAAAACGGGGTGAGAAAAAATTGTTACTCTAAAAAATATATTAGAAATGAATAATAACACGGTAGAAGTAAGTATTTAGCTCTTATCAGGCTTTTGCATTGCTTGATTATTTTGCTCTTAGCATTTTTATAAAATATAGTATGTTTCCAAAGCTATTTGTTAAACAGCAAAAATTAAAGTCGCACTTTACATTATTTGGAATAGCCGACGGATGTATTTTCGCCGCCGTCGTTGACAATTTTTCAATTTTAGATAATTTTGGTAGCCAGCAACGATATGATTGACTGGCGTTCTGAACATCTGCAATTTCATATCGGCTGCTAGTGCAATATTATGACATTTATAACGTAAGGAAGTAATCTTTTTGATAGTTTTCGATATGAGTTACAAATTGAGTATCCAATTATTTGACTTTTGGTTTTGTTCGAGCAAGGAATTGATCGATTTTTAAATTTTAATTTTGCTCGAATAATCAAATAACAGTTTTAATATGTTCGAATAATTCAAATAATTTTATTCAATGGGAAAAATATACATGTCTGTTTGATTTGATACTTTTATTATATTAATAAACAGAAAAAAACAATAAAACAAAAATATAGTTTAACAATAAACAATAAAATAACAATTCATTTATATCACGAATACAGTCTTAAAGCTTTTCAATAAAAAAAATAATTACAAAATCAAAAACCCTGCTCCAAAACATACAGTGTTTAAGGCGCTTATGAGCCCGAATCAAGATTAACCCCAGGATAGCCGTCTTGGTCTGGCCAGACCAAATTTGTGTTTTGCTTGTAATATTTTTCGCATATAAGAAAAAAATCAAGAAAACAGGGACGTGAGTTCTATAACTGATATGTTCTGAATCGAATGAAACTAATTTGGAGCAAATAAGTGGGGTTAAATTGCACTTTTATGTAAAAGTCTATGAAATGACTCTCATGGTCCAGCCAGACCAAAATTATTTTCTCTTAAAATTTATTTAAAATAGGACAAAATATTAAAAAAACAAATAAGTGAATTCTAGAAATTATATGTTCTAAATCGAATGAATCAAGTTTGAGTCAAATCAGAAAACTACGGCCCGGCTGCGCTTAGTTCAATCTAACTACAAAAACCCAACTCAAAACTCGTTTCAGCTGGGGTAGATGCGAAGTAGCAAATGTGCGATATTAAAGACAACTTTTCGATGGCTTGCATATGGAATAAAATAATGAAATAATAAAATTAGATGATAAATTTGTATAATCTAAAGTAATTAGCATACTTTCAATAAAAAATATATTTATTTACTTTTTATTTTATTGGGCTTTTAAGCTGTACAAATTGTGGTCTGGCCAGACCAAGAGGAGAACTTAGTGGTAAAAAGTTACCGAGAATCCTAGGGTTAAGGAAACAAAATAAAAATGAACTATAAACTATAAACAAATTAAACACAACTTCTGTTGAACAGACTATAAAATGATCTGAAACCAAAGTTTAATACATGCATAATGCTCAGCAGCAATCGGGGTCCATTAATTTTATTTCAGTGTATAAATTGCAATTATGTCGTACCTGCTAAACTTAATTAACTATTTTTTAGTTATTTATTTTATTTTAGACGTTTTTGTTGCGGTATTTTAATGAGAGGTCCAGCCTATTTTAATAAATATTTAATTCATAATTCAATTTCACTAATATTTTATTCCTGAAAATCAAGTAAAATTAAAATCAATTGTGATTCTTAGTTACTTTTTTTTTAAATCACCGTACTTTTCCTGATTTTAAGAGAAGTTTTGGTTAAGATAAAACTCAAAGTATGAAATAACTTTTTAAGCTGTAAGTTTGTTCGATTTCAGTTTTACTCATATGTATTCGATGTAGCGAACATGGCTGCTAACTTTATTTTTCTTCGTTTAAAAGCTCTACTCTATAGGTGTGGTTAATTTGTTTCTTTAAGTATTACTATTTTGCGCCAACAATCCGTGATTTTGTTTATCTTTCTAATGAGACTTCGGTTTTTAAGACGAATCTAACTATACCTCAATTGTCAAACTTCGTTCAGACGATTGGAAATTGAAGGTCGGGTAAAACAGGTAACCCACAATCTGGCAGTGCATCGTTTACATATTTATAAATGCTGATGAATTTTTTACAATGAACGTAAAACTCATCATGAAGAAGCGCTCTTTTAGTACGACAATTCATACATATGGAATTAGTAGTTAATCGTTTATTCCATAATTTGTCTTACACACACCTACATCTAAAAAAGGACTAAAATATGTTCAGAATAGATACAGAATATAAAAACATGTTATTAGTTGTTATATATTTTTTTAGTAAGAAATCTAAAAAAAAAAATATTTTTATATGAAAAAAGTCGAATTTTCTAAGAAATTAATTTTAATCGATTAGTTAACATAAATTGTTCGAGTTATTCGTTATTTGAAATTGACTATTTTAATTATTCGATCAAATAATGGCGAAAAATTTCTTCGATTAATTGAACAACGATTAACTGAGTGTATACTATAGTTACAAACACACTTTTTCCCACTTTTCGAGAAACGATAGAATATTTTGTTTCACATCTTTTCGATACGAGAAATTACAGAACATAGGTACAGGTTAGTGTTGCGGTGATACCCTAATATCAGGCTTAAATAAGGCTTAACTGAGTCTAGAAATACGCCGAATATTGCAAGCTGGAAATGTAAATCTGAAAATGTAAATTATAGAAATTTTTAAACAAACTACTAATAAAATCTGCTTTAAAAAAGACTGGTGACGCTGGTAAAATTTCGGTGTCAAACAGTTTTACAAACTCTATATAAATTCAACATAAAACAACATTTAAACTCATAAAAAATTGTCAAACAGCAGCTATTGTTTTCACCCATACGTTAGACATCGCAAACAATATGTAATATGTTTCCAGTTTTTTCCGAGTTACATACCACCACGACTATCAAATAAAACCAAATAAAAATGAAACAAATCATTGCATTGCGAAATATGGCAATGCAGTTGCATCACTTCAATGAATATTCTTGTCCGAGTTTAAAATGATGGTGGTAGTAAATGAAATGTTACACTAAGCTGAAAATTGCTGATATTTGCATTTGGTTAGGTTGCACCAAAATTGCAATAAAAACAAAGTCAAACCAAATACACACACGACTACAGCATCATCAACCATCATCAGATTCTCCTACTTCTTCCTTAACGCTATTCACGCAACCCAAACATGCGAAAATTCTTCTACTCATTCGTAATTTCATTCATTCGCTTATGAATTTCACTCAACAATATTCGATTACCAATTTCAATTTTCTGCTCCAAATATTTTAATGTTGCTGTCAATGAATGTACAACAAAAAAAAAAAAAAAAAAAAGAAATTGAAGTTTTAGTATGTTGGATTGTTTGTTTATTTCTCCGCACGAGTTGCCTGAAAATATCGCAAGGCGAATGTTGTTGCTGAAGTGATACTATCAAATGCACTCACTCGTATTTTTCACTCGTTGCTGCTTAAACTGCTATGAAATATGAGAATATTCTAGTGGAAATGCTATTGTTTATGCGTGTGTGTGTATGTGTGTGGCTGTGCAGGATGCAGTAGAGATCATATACAGCAGTGAAAACAACGGATGTTGTTGTTGTGATTATTGGAAAATTCAGAATCACATTCATTGTAATTTTGTTGGTAACCATAAATGCAGTTACCAAATGACTTTATACCGAAAATTTTTTTTGAACTTCTCTTTTTTGTGCATTTAGAACCTGACACATTCACATGTTCAGAATTTTATTAAACATGGAGTTTAAATGGGTGTTTATATAGTGGGTAATTATAATGTAAGCATACTAATGTTATGGATAACAAAGTCTTTGGATGTATATACTAAAGAGATACTTAAGTGTTTCACTCATTCTAGTTACCTCATCTTTACTTTTAAGGCCAAGCCAATTTTAGTTATTTCAACCCAAATGTAGGGCTATTAAGCATGATTGTTTTAAAACAATCCAAACATATTGAAGTCAGTCAGCATAAACTGTTTCTGAATTATGATTTTACAACTTAAGATTTTAGCAATAATCATTAAAAGAACTGCTCATTTTTTGAGGCCAAAAACGAATCAAGCCAATTTCATATATTCTTTTGTGAAGTTAAGTGTATTCCAATAAGACCATTCTGCATTGATGGATTCAAAGGCAAGAAACTAAGTCGGGTGAAAAAAAATTTCCCAACCATTACGTGCTAAAAAGTTGTTAACTGATCTAGTGCAGTGTTTGCTTTAAACGAATTAATTGTGTTTGGCACAGGTTCTTCTCTTCACTCATAGAAAGATGCATCTTCATATTGATGATGCCATAACATCAGAACCCTGCGGGAAATTTGTATCAATTGCTCTTAAAGCACTTATCCCGTGGCCAATGAACAAAATTTTATAATTAAAAGGAATTGTAATAGGTGAAAACAAGACATATCACTTAACTGGTGATAATGTGTTTAGAGTGTAGTTGGTCCAGAGGAAAGGTGTTTGGCACAAAACTATTCATGATATTGGATTTTGTGCACCTAGTGGCTGATTCTTGTTAGTTCTATTACTTTATATATAGGGGATCTATCATATTGACATGGTTCATTTGTGACAATATCTGCGACAGGCATTATTTTAACCGAAATTGGATGTGTCCATTAAGGTTATTCAGTGACCTGTTACAAAGTGTCAAAAAGGTGCCAATTAACCCCTCGTAGGACATCGCAATGTTAAAGTGACATGTCACGTGACAAGTTTAGTGTTAGTTCCCTTTCCCCTAGGGAATTGTGACATCAATGTTATTACAAATGGAACCAATGACGCAAAAAGTGACGCCCATCCAATAAAGCGATGAGAAACAGTCATCAGTGCGATGACATTATATATCATGTCATAATATATTATTAACTTTATTTTCAAATTTAATGAAGGGTATGAAAAGTAAAATTTGAAGAAAAAATTCCCATATTCTATTTTTTTAACCCCAGGATTACCGTCTTGGTCTGGCCAGACCAAATTTGTGTTTTGCTTGTAATAAAAACAAAAAAAAACAGGGACGTGAATTCTATAAATGATATATTCTAAATCGAATGAAACTAATTTGGATTCGATTGGAGCAAATAATTGGGGTTAAATTCCAATTTTATGTAAAAATCTATGAAATTACCCTCTTGGTCTTTTTTTTCCTTGAAAGATATTTCAAATAGGACAAAATATTAAAAGAACAGATACGTCACTTTTAGAAATGATATGTACTAAATCGAATGAACCAAGTTTAAATCAAATCAGAAAACTAGGGCCCGGCTGCGCTTAGTTTAATCTAACTACAAAAACCTAACCGCATTTAATGATTTTATGGCATTACACTAGTATTTCGGTAGGCTAAACCGTCATGTAACGTATTTTGGCTTCACCTTGTGTGGTCTAATTTCCTTGCCTTTCAGTGATTGCAAGAGCTTTAAAATTGCTGCTGATTTGGCAGCCTCTTTTCGCGTTTGACAACATGTAATGCATACATACATGCAGTGAAACCCTATTTTTATGTTTGGTCACCTCCGACAAAACCATTTTTAACTTTAACCATATTATTGTCATCAGCGGCCATTTTATGGGTAAACACGATTCTTAAAATACAATCCTATTGCGGCTATCCCCAAACTTCTCATGGTTAATAATAGCAATAATATGTTTATCATTAGTAATTGTATCGTTTTAAATTAACAAAAACCTTTTCCTCTTTGTAAGAGCAACATTTTGTTGTTGCATAATAACTTAACTGTTATAAGTAGCTAATATCTTATGTTATTATTTACCCCAACATGTTTGTTGGGAACCATGATATGGTTATGGCCTCTTGATGGATGACTGTTGTAACCAAAATTTAATTGGTGGTGACAATATTATCGTTAGAACAATCAAAATGGGTTTAAAAACACCAGAATGTGTTAAAAAACACATCTAGTAAGAACATCATAAAATTTCATAGCGATATGACAGCTACTTTCAGAGATACAGCGTCTTAAAATTCAAAACATACCCGGGTATGTAGGTGTTGACATAAAGGATAACGTGTATACTGATGTTTATATGAGTAAAAAACATGTTTAGAATTGTTGCAGGTTGTTATGTAACACATCTTATTTAAACACTCGATGATAAATGCGTGAATTTAGTTCCATCTATATTTCGAATAGCTATTTCTCACTAAATGCGTGTATGTATATGTGAAAAAATAAAGTTTACTGCAATTACATTCCTCAAATCAAAGAGAAAGAATTGGGCTATAAAACAACGCGGTTAAATTTTGTGCATCCATAGAAATTTAATTCGATTTGTGTTTTGTTCAACACACATCACTTCATTTCACCAGTTTGGCATATGGAATGCTATAAAAGAACCAATTGGAAAATTGTAACAAAAAAAATTTCAAAATTGAAACTTGACTTGGATAAAATTCTATTAAATTCTAAAATAGTTCTGTAAGTTTTGCAGTTAATCTCTTTCTGTTATAATAAAAATATTTCCAAAATTTCCTACAGACTATTGACAAAATTTTTGTAATAAACAATTAAACACAATTTCGAGCATATTTAGAATTTAATTTTTTAAGTTTTTTATTTATTGCAAATTTGTTTATATTATCAATTTGTAATTTTGTATTTATTTAATTTAATTTTTGTTGGCACAAATTTACCATTTGATTGGACGTTGATGTTAAAATGTATTGCCTTCTCCCTCCGATGGCAGCAATCTGGATAGAGAAATATTATATTTACAAATATTATTTTGCCTTGGTAGATCGAAATTTGCTTTGAATGAATGATTACCTACTTTAATTGATTTATATGTTCTTTCCTTACTAATGTTTTTGTACTTTTTGTCAAAAATTCTTTTACATGTAAATCAAATTAAAAAAGGCAATCATTCAAATTATGATGACCGAATAAACCCGAAAATAAAATATCATCATATAGACCTATTAGTTTGTTGCCAATTTTCTCAAAAATATTTAAAAGATTATTTTTAGATAGATTATTGCCTATATTGGAAAAGCAAAACATCATTCCGGATCATTAATTTGGCTTCAGACATAAGCATGGAACTCCGGAACAATACCATTGAGTAGTTAAAAACTAACAAATACATAGAGATCTGCATATACCAACTATCAATAATGAAACAAATAGACTTAGCTCTCGATATATGAATCGACTTAGCAATCATAGTTATATACTAGCAATTACTATTTTAGATGAAACAAATGATGTTCAAAGACTGAAAAGAATTCACGTTTTAGACTTACCGTATAGAAATAACACAAATTAAAGAAAAAAACATGGAGTAATCAAAAGTAAAATAAAACAATAAAAGAAACAACAAATTAAAATAAAGAATTATAATATTATATATTAGTTATTAACTATAAACTGAAGTTTAATAACAACTGTAAAGAGAATCTATATGTTAACTAATTTACTTATAATTATTAAAATAGATTGTAAATAAATAACTTAAAAAAAGAAAAAGAAAAATTGAGCCAACACTCAACTCAGGTGATTCCCCCTACTAATGCATTGCATCGTGTTGGTATAAGGAAAATATGTTGCAAAGATAATGAAAGCAATCTTTGATTCCTTGCAATAAGCAAAATATTAATTCAGAATATGACCAAAATATAACCGAGTTTTAATCGTCCGTTTTACACATGTTTTGATTTCCACACTCTTAAATCATGAATGAGCCTTACCAGAGCCAATCAATTTGTTAATATACTTAATATCAACTTAAATGATTTATTTTTAATTAAACACATATATTATAATTATTTAAAGAAATATGAATTAATATGCCTACATATGAATTAGGGCGGGTCGATTGAAAAATCGACCAAGTGAGAAGGAAAATCGTATTCTAGGGATCAAAATAAGAAATTTTGACCTCTAAAATAAATTCTGATGTTCCTCATTTTGACCCAAAGGTCAAATTTTTTAAAATCCCACTTTGACCCATTTTAAGTGCCCAATCGAGGCTAAATGTATGACCGACCCCCACTAGTTCTGGAGGGCCGACCCACCCTTGTCACTTGGGCGATTTTTATCTCGACCTGCCCTAGTGTACATAATTGTTATCTTTTTTTAAAGAAAAATCTGCAAGTAAAACATCTGTCAAGTAACCTGGTTACGTATGAGTATTATTTAATTCAAATTTATTAACATGCATACGTCATGTGGTACAACTAATAAATCAAACTTAGAAAAGCAATAAGCGAAAAAATAAGACTTTTTGTAAAAGTAGGGCATTTTCTAAAGAAAGTCAAGTAAAATTAGGATTTTTTCTAAAATTCTTGGCATTTTGTAGAATAGAGTGACTTTTTGTAAAAAAATTGACTTTTATAATTACTCTAACTTTCATAAAAAAATGTGCTGAAAGTTTACGGACTGTTGAAAAAGTAAATTTTTTTAGAAAATAGTAATTTTTAGTGAAAAAAATTCACTTTGTGTGAAAAAGACACATTTTTGGTGAACAAAATCTGACTTATTGTGAAAAAAGTAACGCCTCAAAGAGTTTATGCACGATCAACATAATCAGAGAAGACTAATGAGCCGATGCATTTGTGATGGAAAATGGAGAACAAGGAGCAACGATTATGTTACCAATGCATCCCGATGATTCAACATACGTGCCGACATCACATTAAATATATTCCAAAGGAGTTGCGCCATTTTTTATTGAAATCGGGTAAAAACTTTTGGTTTTATTTACAATTTAGTGTGAGAACAGCTAATCATTTTGAAGCAATACCCCAGTGAATATTCTGTGAAATTATTAAAATAATTTTTTTTAAGTGGAAAATTACTTTTCTTCTGGGAAAAATGGTACCCCACTCGCGACCCTTCTGAAAATGAATTTTATGACTTTTCGTAGAAGTACTTACAATCAATTGCAAAGCTTTTCCTCACTTGCTTCAAAGTCTGTAAAAATATTATCCCGTAATAGCAAAAACAAAAGAAACATTTTTTCATAGTTAGGCTGCGCTTAATACTCCTAAAAAAAATTCTCAAAACAGTTATGGCGAATTCTTTTCTGAGAAAAATGTTGCATAAATGGTACATGCTCTACACAAAAGAGATAGAGCATGTACCATTTATGCAACATATTTCTCAGAAAAGAAATCGCCATTATATTTCGGTCATATTCATAATCAATTTATGGCTGCGCACATTCTAGAGACTTCGAGGAGGCAGTACCTTCACTAGGATAAGAAACAACGGACCAATCATTCGTTTAGTGTACATATTTACTATTTGTTATTTTGTTTTTTTTTTTTTTTTTTTTTAAGAAAAATCTGCAAGTAAAACATCTGTCAAGTAACCTGTTTACGTATGAGTATTATTTAATTCAAATTTATTAACATGCATACGTCATGTGGTACAACTAATAAATCAAACTTTTAAAAAAAACTATAATTGAAAAAATAAGACTTTTTGTAAAAGTAGTGCTTTTTCTGAAGAAAGTCATATAAAATTAGGCTTTTTTCTTAAATTCTTGGCTTGTTGCAGAATAGAACTTTTGGTAAAAAAAATTTATATTTATAATTACTCTAACTTTCTTGAAAAATGTGAAGAAAGTTTACGGACTTTTGAAAAAAGTTACTTTTTTTTGGAAATAGTCACTTTTTGTGAAAAAAATTCACTTTTTGTGAAAAAAAAGACACTTTTAGTGAACAAAATGGGACTTTTTGTGAAAAAAGTCACGCCTCGAAGAATTTATGCACGATCAACAGAATCAGATAAGATATGACTGGGTTACCCAGCTATCATTTTGTATCATAATCGAACTATGTAGGAATAAGATTCAGGAGAAAACTACCCGTGTATACCTCATTTTTCAATCATAAATGCTGCTTTTGTTTTGAAAAAATATTGCCCTGCCGATGAATCACCTGAAAGAATCATTTGTGATACAATTTTCTGATTCCATTTGAGCCATTTAATGTTAGTTTTTATAATCAATTTTGAGTAGTTTTCGTCACATTTTTCCATCGGTAATTATATAGTTTTTGATTATAATTCAAATCAATTTTTTATCGTCATCTATTTACTTTTTGATTATTTGAACCAAATAAAAGTTTTCGGTGGGATCCCAGCTACTATCTTGGGTGATAATTTTTTGTTAAAATCACCTAAATGAGTCGCGTCAGATCACTTTTGAAGATTAATAACTGATTTACCACTTGAGCGATTAAGAAGGGTATTATATCTGATTCATTTATATGTTTTAATAATGGTTTAAAACAGATTTTTCACTAGAGCGATGGAAAAAGGATTCAAAAGGGAACCAGAAAATTGTATCACAAATGATTCTTTGAGGTGATTCATTGCAAGGGTTTAATTTTCTCACAACAAGAGTATCATATATGAACGAAAAATTAGCCCATATGCGGTTATTTTGCTCTTGAGGCTGATTCCTTAAATATTCGATTTGATACTAAATGCTACCTGGGATACACCATAGTAAATAACTAGTGTGCCGACCCTTTGACAAGTTTCTTATATCAAAAGCTTATAACTCATGTTTGTATTAGTTAGATTATTTTGTTTGGGTTTTGGTATTTCAAACTATCACATACTGGCACAAAATCATAAGCAATGTGGAAAAACTTATTTTTCTAAAATAAAATTTTTAAAAATCGAACAATTTGCAATTTATTTAATGCTGACTGCAGTTATAAACTTTTAAAAACAAAAGGTGTGTTCATTTACAGAAAATTATTTCTTATTTAAAATAGTTGTTACTATTAAGTGTTAACGTACCCGAAAAACTTGCAACGAGAGAGTAAAAAAAGAGCATAGGAATTGGAGAGACAAAAATTTTTTTGAAAATTTCTGATAGTAAAATTCAACCGCCTGTTTCAGGTTTTTGTTTACAAAAAAAAAAATAATTCTTAAATTTAAAGTTTTCAATAAAATAAAATATTTATTTTTCCAAAATTTTATAACAATATTCTTACGCCAATAGATCAAAATAATTGAATTTATTAAGAAATAATATCGTATATTACAGCTGAATAGTGTCAATATGCCTAACTTGCTAGTTTTTGCTGGTAAAGTGTTCATTTCCTTTTTTATTGTTTTGAGTAGTTATGAGAAACCATTTGTTAATTTTAAATTTACTTTCTCGTTGCAAGTTTCTGGTAGTAAAGTAAATGAACACACCTAAAGTTTGTATAATTTTTTTTTATATATATTTACGGTCTAATTCATAAAAATTTCTTATTTCAGCTTTAATGTTTAGAATAGTTATGAAACACTTTTTGTTTTATAACCCTTTAATAAAAAGTCTGATTTATAAACGATTAATAGTAGGGGATTAACAATTAAACGCTTTTATAACTATTGTATTAATATGACGGCAACAACATGTTATTTAAATGGTCATTTTTGTCTAGTTATGCATACAAAGAAAAACCGATTGTATGTATATGTAGCCTGTTAAAAGTAAAAAAAAAACTAAATAATTGTGTTTAACATTATTTTAAGATAACTAATAAAAGTTTAAACACTTGTCATTGCCAGACAAAGTTAAAAAATTTGAGATTTTGAAAAAGATTGTGTTTAAACACGTTTTTCCCCGCAGACTGTAACAGGTTATCAAATACCAACCTTAATGTAGTTGATTTTGCATCACTTTTTTCTTATATTTAGTTTCGATGTATTTGGCCTATAAAAAGCAAACATAGACTTTGCTTGATATATCCCATCAAGATCGGCAGCATTATCCTGAATCTACAAATCGTTTTTTTGACTTTAATATGTTACGGCTTTTTTGGGAATTGCTAAAATTTAGTTTTTAAATTAATGAAAAAATTAATTTTAAAATTTGAACGCCTGGGTTCAAATCTCAGCGCAGTCAAGAATGAAAAATTATCAATAAAAAAAAATTTTAATTGATTTCATGTTGTAAAATTTCTGTCTTCATAAAAATAATTTAATGAAAATTAAATTCAATGAACTTAAGCCTAATTAAAAATATCTAAATTTGGATTAAATTTTAAAACTTAATTTGTAATTGTTTTGGACATATGGTAATTTTGTTTTACAATCATACATACTTCTCTTCACCCCAACATCGCAATGCTACCAAAACTTGCAAGTCGGCTGATGTACCGCAGGCTCTTCGATCTAAATCAGTTTCTCGCTTAACCATTCTAATAATGTTTTTAAGCGATTTGTTAAGGCGGTATCTTGCTTTGAATTGCTCCTCTGGAATTGTTAAGGGATTGATTTTCTTTCTAAAAGTTTTTGGACGTCTTGCATTCGATGTTTCGACGATGGATTCTAAAATCATCGTTTTTTTTTTAAATGGTTTTAGTTGCACAAATTTATTATTCTCGCCTATTCTGGAAATCAGATATACTATATCCATTGTTGTTTTTGCTAGTTTTTATTTTTATAAAACGATTTTATTAAAATAAACAAAAAGACAAAAAGGTTTAATTAAAATTAAAAAAAACATTGAAAGGCTACAATAAATATCTTAAAATTATGAAAAGTTTATTAAACTTATAATAGGCTATTAAACATTTATAAATTATCTTTTTTTCGACTTTTGCTTATTAATGACTTACAACGCTGCAATAATGCGTTTATGAATTAATATAATATTCAATAAAATTTTTTTTTTCTTACTATAAAATATTATTCTTCTGACTTAGAACAAAGAATCAGATTTGAATTTATGATCAAATTAACAAGATTATTGATAAAATTTAAGATATAAATTTTTACAAAAAAAAAATAGCGTTTGTTACGCTAAATTGTTATTAATTTAAATTTATATTAATAAGATTTTTGTTTAAAAAATAAAGTATTCTCAACTTTTGCAGATATAGACGATTTCCCAAGGCGATGCTACAGAACTCATTTAAGAACTTAAGAATTTCTGCACCAATTTCTTCAAGCTTCAGTATAATATTAAACTCATTGCGCCGGAAAACAAGCGGATCTGCGTTTCTAGAGAAATAAGAAGATATCTTCTCTTCGGCTTCTTCTTAAGTACAATCGAAGCATAAAATGAAAAGAGGTTTATCCTCCTCGGATTCTCTTATAATTTTTTTTAAGTGCTCCAAACGCCAGTTCTTTTAGACCTATAAGAACTTGTACCACCTGTAGGAGTGGTTTCAACACTTTTGGAATGCAGACATGCTAAGTAGCTCATTAAGACGTTTTTTCGATACAATTGAAGTCTATTGTCTTTAAAGTTTCCGAGCATTGTATCCAGGGTCAAGAATTGTAGATTTACAATAGGCTTAATTATATTATAAAGCCTCAAATCTTTTACTTATAGCATTTTTACTTTATATAAAGCCGTTTTCAAATTAAACTTTATTCAAGATAACCGAAACATTTTTCAAATTAAACGAAACTGCATTCAAAATAAACGAAACTTTCTTCAAATACAGTTAACAATTTTCAAATAAATTAAACCATTTTTAAAATTTTGTAGGGAATTGTTTTTTGTTTAGCTTTGCATAACTGATTAATGAAGATCTTGTTCACTCGCCGCTTTAGGCGACTCTAACTGTGTTACGATCAGTGGTAAAATCACACTAATGATTGAACATACAATTCTAACCTATAAATTATATTTAAAATTTTTGGCAGTATGATAGATCACGAAGAATACCCCAATGAACTAAAAATTCACAAGATTGTCCCCATACCTTAATGTAAGGATTCTAACAAGATACGGTACGGTATCGTCCAGTATCGGTTTTATCAGTAATTGATAAAGTTATTGAACAAATTGTCTTTGATCAATTATCTGACTATTTAGTCAGAAACAAAATATTATTTGAAAGACAGTTTGGTTTTTGTAAAGGTTCTGGAACGGAGGAGGCAATTGTTAATGTCGTTGAGTATATTTGTGATGGTCTTGATGTAGGTTTTAATGGTGTAGCTGCGGTATTTTTTGATCTATCTAAAGCGTTTGATTTAGTGGACCATGACATTTTGATTAAAAAACTGGAAATAGTTGGAGTGTCAAACACTCTAACCTTATTTAAGGACTTCTTGTCTGGTCGTTAAAAATTTGTGCAGATTGGTAACGCTAAAAGCACCTTGTTACCTGTAACATGTGGAGTTCCGCAGGGTAGTGTACTCGGGCCCCTTTTGTTCAAGATTTTTATAAATGACCTGATGACCATTAAATTTAATGGTCAACTTTTGATGTTTGCTGATGATATTTGCCAACTTTACCGTTATAAACATCAGCGTGTGTGTACAGTGGAGTACGATTCATCAAAATTAGCTGAATATTTAAGATTAAACAAGCTTATTTTGAATACTGATAAAACTAAATTCATCAGATTTAGACCGTGTAATTTAGAAAGAGCTCAATCAATGACGGTACATATTGATGGTGTTCCAATAGAAGAGTCGGAGTCGGTAACCTATCTAGGAATTCATTTTTGCAGAAACTTACATTGGGATAATCACATAGAAGCAGTAAAAAGTAAAATAGCTTCTGCTGTTGGCATCCTACACAAATTCAAGCGAAAATTTAATACTAAAATAGAAATGCTAATTTATGAAAGTTTGATTCACAGCCATTTGTCTTACCTTCCAATAATATATGGAAGTAGGAAAAGAACTTCTTTAAGAGGTATTCAATCTGCACAAAACAAAGCTTTTAAACTTGTTTTTAACCTACCAATAAGATTTCATACACTGGACCTCTTTAGACGTTATGCTAACAATATTCTACCCATAAATGGCTTGTACAAAATGCAGTTATTAAAATTCGTATTTAAATCTACAAAAGGTCTTGGAAATTATTCAAATCACTTTTTACAAAATGCCCTGGTCACAAATAGAAATACAAGACAAGGTCAAAATCTCTTTGTAACAAGATGTCGTCTTGAACTAACGAAACAACGGATACGCTTTGCTGGTTCCAATGAATTTAATAATTTGCCCGTTTCTTAAAAAAATATTTTACTTTTTTCAACGTTTAAGAAAGAGCTTAAGCTATTTTTATTTAACAATCTAGAAACACTCCTTACGCAAAATTAAAAGTTTTTATAAATAAAAAGCCAAATTCTCTTTTTTTTCTTTTGCATTTGTAAATAATTTTCAATATGTAAATATGTAATGTAAACACATTGTAAACATAACTAGTTGCCTTCTAGTGCCTCTTTAATGCCAATTTTGGTGCTGAGGTGCTTACTTAATATGTATTTATACTATTTTCAAAATAAACATTATTATATAAAAAAAAAAAAAATGCCTTCCCTATCGGGTTTAACCTAGGAGAATAAGGTGGTAAAATTTAAATGTGCATTCACTATTGTCCACTCTATGTCTTTTTACTTGGGATATATGGATTCAGCCTTATCCATAAGTAAAAATGAGTTTTGTAGCTTTGGGCCGCTTTCAATTTTATCTAGGAGCTCCCAAAGAAATACTTGGATACGGTCGGAATTCACAGTGAAAAAAGAAATAACTTTATGTAACCAACGCCAGTATTATCTGTCATATCGATTGGAGTCATGTTCGTTCAAACAACAAGAGCTCTTTTACATTCTTTAATTTAATTTGAAAAATGATAAACTAAATTTGATTAAAGTTTCGTTTATTTTGAAAAAGGTTTCGTTTATTCTAAACAAGATTTCGTTATTTCTGAAAAAGGTTTCGCTTAATTTCAAAAAGGTTTCATTTTATTTGAAAAAGTTTTATTTAAACAGAAAAATGCTAATACAAATGCTAAGTCAGCGGCTAGCTAATACTAATTCAGCCACAAAATTTTGGGACTCAGGACTATTCTCCATCTTCGACGATTCATTTATTATTTGGAACAATTTCTTTATTCTATTTTAATTTTATGCTCTGCTGTTCAATATGTTATATCTCTCAGTTGCTATGCAATAAATAAAACACTCAAAAAAAAATATATACAAGGAGAACCGTCGTATCGAGAGGCTCAATAAAATTAAAGTATTTTCTTCAAAGATTTCCTAAGCAACTGAGCCATGTAAAACCTATTTAAGGCGAAAAAATTGTTTGAGTATATGGATATTCGATTTTCAATATTGAAGAGAACCAATTTGTTGGACATTTTACATAGAAAGTCTTGTCGAATATCGTTTCTTTTCAAACGCATACAATAGGCAGCCAGTGCCAAAATGTCCAATATACTGCAAAAGAAAGAATATATCCATCTTTCGGTGCATGGTTTTATTGTAGAATTAGAGTATCCACTCAATTAATCGTTGTTCGGTTAATCGAAATAATTTTTCGCCATTATTTGATCGAATAATTAAAAAAGTCAATTTCAAATAACGAAAACTCGAACAGTTTAAGTCAATTAAACGATTAAAATCAATTTCTTAGAAAATTCAACTTTTTTAATAAAAAAATATTTTTTTTAGATTTCTAGCTAATAAAATACATAACAACTAAGTCACATTTTGTTATATTCTGTATCTATTGTATTACTCGCACTTCTGAACATATTTTAGTCCCCTCTTAGATGTGGGTGTGTGTGAGACAAATCATGTAATAAACGATTAACTTCTTATTCCATACGTAACATTTTTCGTTCTAATAGCCAATTTACACTACAACAAAATCTAGTACTTACGAGATTTCGAGCCAAATCTAGATGCTTTTGATTGAATTTCCCATACAAAACAAAATCTACTTCGTGACTAGATTTTGACGAAATCAACTCAAAATCTAGTAGTACTAAGTGATGCAACTATGATTTTTTCCATATAGCCTTAAAAGATAGCTCTCTGCACAAGAAAAAATGACATTTTAATAAAAATCAAAACGAAAACAATAAAAGCGGGTTGTTAAAACTATTAAAAAAATTCAAAAATTTTCTGAAAATTGTAAAAAAAAAATGCAAAAGACAAATGAAATTGATAAAATAAAGAAATTGATTGTAAATAAAAGGTAATGCAAATGTTTAATGTATGTGTTACAGAAAAAACTTTCAGTCGGCTGTTTTTGTTATGAAAAAAACTAAATCTTGCTAATGTCAAAAAAGTATAAAGTTAACACACTAGAATTGAAAGAAGATTTGAAATGAAATCCACTAGATTTTGTTGTAATGTAAACGCCCTATAAGATAGAACTTTTTCATATTGAGTTTGACGTTTATTGTAGAAAAATTCATCAGCATTTATAAATATGTAAGCCATGCACTGTCAGATTATGGGTTGCCTGTTTTTACCCGACCCTTAATTTCTTTATTACCCCTTACCATCCAAACGGCTGCATGAATTTTGACATTTGAGGTATTTTAAGATTCATCTTAAAAGCCGAAGTGTCCTTAAATAGGTAGTTGAAAACAAAATCAAGGGTTGTTTGCGCAAAATAGTAAAACGTTAAAGAAAGAAATTACCAAGACTAGAGCTTTAAAATTAATAAAAATAAAGTTATCAGCCATGTTCGGTAAATCGAATACAAATGAGTGAAATTTATATCGAACAAAGTTGGAAAACTATCCAGTTTAAAAAGTTTCTTCACACTTTGAGTTCTTATCTTAACCAGAACATCTCTTAAATCAGGAAAAATACGGTGATTTAAAAAAGAAATAACTGAGAATCTCCATTGATTTAAATTTTAGTTCATTTTCTGGAATAATAATTTAGTTAAACTGAATTACGAATAATAAATTTGTTTAAATAGGCTGGACCTCTCATAGAAATGCCGCTACAAAAAAGTCTAAAATAAATAATTAAAAAATAATTTATAAAAATATGAGATGAAAGTCTGTGTTGAATTCTGTATTAAGTTTAGCAGACGTTACATAGTTATAAATTATACACTGAAATAAAATTAATGGACCAAATGCATGTATTAAACTTTGACTTTCAGATAATTTTCAACCGAAGTTGTGTTTACTTTGTTTATAGTTTATTTTTGTTTTATTTCCTTAGTCGTGTTTCGGTCTCTTTAGTGTATTGAAAACTGTATGTTTTGCAGCAGGGTTTTTGACTTTTAAATTATTTATTTTATTAAAAGAAAGTTTTAAAACTGTATACGTGGTATAAATTAATTGTTATTTCACTGTGTACTGTTCAACTTAGTTTAATAATATAATAAAAGTATCAAATCAAATAGACATTTATGTTTTCCCCATTGGATAAAATTACTTAAATTATTCAAGTTAATCGAGTTATTTGAACATATTAAAACTCTTATTCGATTAATCGATCAAAATTAAAACTTAAAAATCGTTTAATTCCTCTACCCTACTCTATGTATAATGCTAAATCATTTTCAGTCAACTCCACATTTATTTGCGTTGTAAAACAGAATTGCTTCAGTTAACATCGCTTCGCATTCACAGAAAATTGACACATATTATTTTTTGGCACAAAGCTGCAAATTGAATAAAATATTCATGGGATCCAAATAATGCTGATAATAGGAATAGGAAGGTAAACCCCTCAAAAACCACAGAGCTCCTGGTCCAGATAACATACCTTTAGAATTATTAAAGGTAGCCCCAAGAATGAGTGCCAAGATTGTACACTCCACCATCAATAGTTTTTGGTCATCAGACACACTCTCAGAAGATTCTAAAGAGGGCACTTTAATTAATCTTCCAAACACAGGAGATTTGTATGGTAGAATAACATTACTTTGCATAATTAGCAAAATTTGTGCGCACATAATTACTAAAAGGTTAGTGAATGCTCTTGACCCGCATTTAAGAAGTGAACAAGCCGGTTTGTGTCCTCAACGTTCTTATAGAGACCTCGTAAATACAGTTCACATAATAGTTGAACAGTCTGGGGAATGGCGTTCACCTCTCTATATCCCCTTAATTGACTTTGAAAAAGCGTTTGATAAATTACAACACCAGGCCATATGGAATGCATTGTAATGTAAAATAGTTCTGTCCAAATTCATAAACTAAATCAGGGCGATGTATTGTGGTGCAAGTTGCTCCATTAAATGCAACCAAAAATTAAGTGTTAGCATTTCGGTAATGACTGGTGTTAGACAAGGATGAGTACTCTCACCCCTGCTATTCAACATCGTATTAGACAATACTATTAGCAACGCGACTCCAAGTAATACTAGTATAACATGGGCTCTGCACAGGAACTGTGCAATGTTGCAACTTAGTGCGGGTTAAAGATCAATGTCAACAAAACAAAAATGATGTGCATCAAAACGACGACAAACAGGCCTTTTACTCTGTGCGGCACAGGAATAGAATTAGATTCTCCTTCACTTCCCTGGGGTGGTGTGGTGGTTCTACTGAAGACATAAAATCACGTCTAAACAAGGCCTATGCTGTCTAGGTTGTTCTCTCCTCGGTTTGGCATTCTATATATATGTATCCAGAGGCACTAAGATCAAAATCGTAAAGCTGTGCCTCTCTACGCATGTGAAACGTGAAATAAATCCAATAGCAATTTACAAATAATGCAACCTTTTTTAAATCGTTGCCTTCGCACAACTCTATTCTAGCCTAATACTATCACAAATAGTGAATTGTCGATAAGAACCCGCCAGAAACCAATTCAAGCGGAAATAAAGCGGCGGAAATGGTCCTGGCTAGGACACACCATACAAAAATCTCCAGATGATATTACAAGGCAAGGTATAGAATTGACGCCTCAAGGAAGCCGAAGAAGGGGACGACCATCAAACACATGGCGCAGGTTATTGGAGGTGGAAGCAGCGGATGCTGGTGTATCCTGGAGTGAAATAAAATGCATTGCCACAGACAAACCCAGATGTAAGACATTTGCTGTGTCCTGATGTTTAACCAAATTTGTACAATAAAATTATAAATAAGGGATCATATACTTTTTGTACCCTCCTCATCTAGTTGTATAGAGGATATATCAAGTATGAAATTTTTTTAATATTTTTTCTGGGTCCCTGAGTAATTCTAAGTCGATTTAGCCATGTCTATCTGTCCCTCTGTCTTAACCACGCTCACTTTCGAACAACTAAAAAGAAAATAACAATATTAGTGTCAAACTGTTTCTAGTTACTCTTAGCAGTTTGGTACTAAATTCAAACAAAATCGGTTAAATTGGATAAGAGTCATGGATCCAAATCTGGAACAACCACTTTAAAAAATTAATAATTTTGTTACAAAAAGAAACATAAATTGCGCCGAAATGCACGCATTGATATATGCATTTGCAAAAATTAATTTTAAATCACTAGAGGTCATACAACTAAATTTCGTGAAAATTGGTCCATAATTTACCATAGGTCCCAAATAAATCATACTCTCGGAATACTGTTTAGTACGCATATAAATGTACTGAATATCTGTATTATAACAAAATTAAGACTGTGATAGTTTTCTAAAAGAAGAAATCATACCGTCATAATTTCATGAAGATCGGTCCATAATTTACCATAGAGCATATAAAGCCCACTCTTGGAAATCATTTAAATACGCCTTAAGCCGTAACGAATACTGATAAATTTTTTGAAAATCGGTTTATAATTTACCATGCGCCCGATATAAGGCCCACTCTTGGAAAACACTTTATTACATACGTGACAAAGTTTTATAACAGTTTAAATAACATTAAAAATCTTCGTGAAGATCGGTCCATAGTTGACCATGGGCCCCATATAAAGCCCGAAAACAGTCTTTTAAGCCAAAAAATGGCAATGTCAAATTTTGGGAAGATCGGTCCATAATTCAGTAAAGGTTCCATACAGGGCCCACTCTTAAAATCATTTAAATAGACCTAAAGCCGTAGGAAAAATTATATCATGGTAAAATTTGGTACAGTTCAGATCTATAATATCAAGCAATATGTGATAATCGGTCCATAATTCATAGGTCCCATGTTAAGCAGCCTTCTGAAAGACACTTAAAACATATAAAACGCTTAGTCAAATGTTACTAATGTATTGAAATTACATTAGTCCAATATAAATTTCCCTCCCGAAAATCATTTAAGTACAGCTAAAACTTTTACGAACTATGATATCTTCTTAACTTTAGTTCCAATTGAGTTTTAAAAATTAAAAGTACGAAACATTCAATAGTCAATAGTTTAGATATTGGCTAATAATTAATACATCCTATATTAAGCTCCTGAAGTACACAGAAGAAATTATTAAATTCCTCCAATCACCAAATTTATAACAAACTTATAATATCAAGCAAACAATTTGTTGATTTTGCACCTATTACCAAAATTATTATATTGATTACTAAAAATTTTAAAATTTTGAAAAAATATTTTAAATAAATGATATTTTTAATTACAAAAAATTATCAAAAAAACTTTGCCATTTCAAACAATGTGTTAATTTATTTAAATAAATATTGACAATTCCCAACAACAATTCTACATGTTTAAATTATTTTATTTTAAACGGAAAAAGTCAATTAAGATTTTTCGTTATTTAATAAAAATTTTAATTGAAAATTTATTTTAAAACAACTAAAATCTTTATTAAATCAAAATTAAATTTTTAATTTTCTTTCAACTAAAAAAATAATTGATTAAATTATCATATTAATTAAATTTAAATACGGTGTACCCATTTACCGATCAAACGTACGGCACAGCCTAATATAGCACTCTAGCTTGTTAATATTTAAATTTTTATAACAGTTATGAACAATTTCCTGTTAAATAAATTTAGAAGCTAATAACTCTTAAATTTTGTCCCCAAAGAGTTATTTATTGAATCTTTATTTATTAAATATTAACTAACAATAATTAATCAAATATTATTTTAATACTTTATTTTATATCCTGCTAGTGCAGGACATAATCTCGATTCAGGTTTGCATATCAATTCATCTACCACGTTTTGGTGGCAATCTATGAACGTCATTATTTGGACGATTCCCATGAACCCTGATTAGAAGCAAAACTGGAAATTTTTTTCTACATAAAAGCAGTAGCACTCTGGGACATCTGGCAGTAAAGCGAAGATTATCCTAGGTGACAAGCAGTAATCAGCCCCTTACCCTGAAATCTGAAAATGTTTTTATTTTATCACGAAAAACCAGAAAAGTCCCCATAAATAATTAATCCAGGATTTTAGTTAACCTTAGAAATTCCTAATTATCGTAAAAAACGTAAAAAACGTTTATATTAAATAAACCCTTTTGTAATTTGGTAACAATAACTCTATAATTGATTGCAGCTTACGTACAAGCCGAAATGCCTGGAATCATTGTTAGTGCCAAAGATTTTTTATTTGAATCTTTTATCTTACCAAAAATGTTAATACATTTGCATGATACATTCCAAACTTGCTGCTTACCCTTATCAAGTTTCACTCTTTTGTAATAAGTTTTTTCTGTTCTTGCAAATTATTGTGAATTATTGAAGTCATTAAATTTTCAACAATACAAATACTTACACATGTATTTTACATAAATAAAAGAGACATGTGTATTTTACCATACCATTCATGCAAACGCTTGTGATTATTTTCATCCAAAAATTTCATCACTGAAAATACTCAAAAAGATGCAAGTCATTTTTATTTGAAATAGCATCATTTATCATTTGTCAACAATTCAGTCATACTGTCACAATTTAACTATAAATATCTCATACTTACGTATATAGTCATACTATGTAGAAAAAATAATATTTTTATTATTCTCATTCATACAAGAACATCTAACTAACAGTCTGACACTTGTACTTACACATGTTAAAATACTCATGTAAATACAGTGGGTATTGAAAGTAAGCTGATGAAAGAAGAGGGCAAAGGCTTTTCAATGGATTTACAGGTTTACGGAGACCTTTATTAATGGAAAAGTGCAATTTATTTATGTATAATTTTTTTTTTTTTTTATTTGCTCACCACTTTTGTGTGTTACTGTTCATGACTCTTAAGTAGTGTTGGCATACAATAATAACACATAAAATTACAATCATAATAATATTGTTTGTATGCGTATGTTTTGGTAAAGAGAATAACAATAATAATGATCATAGTATTTGAAAGAATTATATCTAGTAAGTGAGAAGGCTATAGACCGTGCCGAATCTATGACACTCACCATCATTAATTGAAAAAATGTCAAAAAATTATAAAACAAGTTAGTTCAAAATATTTTTTGGGAAATATCTAACAATTTTGAATTTAACATTTCTGCAAACTGGAATTAAAGAAACCTGTACGCATGAGTGATATTTTGTGTTATAAAGAACAATACTCTTTCTTGGAGCTTTAATTTGGGTTAATTATTTTTTAGTTAAAAACCTTTAATAGTTCGGTATTTTATTTAATGTTCTGTACTCGCACTGATTTTTTAAAAAAATAGCTAAATAAAGCTTTTTCAATTTATTTGACTTTTTTCATTACTGGCAACTTGTAAAATTGTTTTTTATATCTCAGAAATTTTCTGAAATAATAATTGGCCATATTACGAAGGTCGTTGTAGTGGTCTAATTCTTAGTCATTTTAAATTAATGTCGATAGATGTAATTTAAAGTTTACGACAACACCAATGAGAAAACACATAAAAAGTTTGTCGTATTTGTCTCGTTTACGACAATCATAATACCAATTTTTAAAACGACTGGTTTTCGACTACGACAACAACAGTAGTTATAAGGCCGAATTATCTTAAAATGTTAAAAACTTTATGCATAATTTATTCTAAGAAGCATTCCAGGTTTGATAATACTGTACTTAACACTAACTGAATAAAAAGAAGTATTAAAAAAAACTAAAATTTTCGATATTCTTAGTTCATTTTAGACAAATTTAGTATTGATTCTATTCTTTCTCCAAATTCATATCGTTGTTTATTTACTCAAAATTCGAAATGTTTAAAAATACTAGAAAACTAGATGTCGAAAAGTTTCTATACCCTCCACCACCACTAGTGATGAATGAGGATTTACCAAGTTTGTCATCCCGTGTGAAACTCTTTTAATGTTCATTTAATGGTGTTTTTTTTTTCTACAAAAAAAAAAAAAAATACCACCTTGATAAAAGTTACATGTATAAAATGTCTTGCCGACCCAGTAATAATGCAATTTTTTATTAGACGAGAACCAAACACAAGATTGGACCGCCCTGATTTTAACAGCTGACCAAAAGTTTGTTCTTCAAAATATAAAAAAAATATGTGCATAAATTAAAAAGTTTGTTCTTCAAAATATATACATAAACCAAAATTTATAATAATAAATAAATAAACGAACAAAATGAGTGATGAAATTCCAATTTCTTTAGTTTGTTTTTTATAAAAGATGTAAACAAGAAAATACCGTTGCCAGATTGCTGATTTATTAACACCAACTTTTTCAGATTTCTTGATTTGACGTTTTTTTTTCAAAACAATTTTATAACACCGAATCCACTTAAATTTTATATCACTGACAACCTATCATTAACAATGTAATGCGTTCTTATGTTTTCACTATTAAATAATAGAAAAAATAACGATTAAAATTTTAAATTTTTACTGTCCTGATTAGAGGCGATTTTTTCTATTTCGTCTGGTAACCCTATATATAAACAGATGCCATCTTTTTACAGGGCATTATCAACACTGTCGATTTATGCTATTAGTAAGGGCGCATTTTTTAAAATAAAACAAGCCACCCTTTTAGAGAGCGAAGCATACTTAAGAAACGTACACAAAATTGCATTTTTTTAAATAAAATATCACATTTTTTGTAGAAAAGAAAATACCATTAGACTCCATAAGGTATATATATTTTGGGCCTTTGAGTAATTCTAAGTCGATTTAGCCATGTCCATCTGTTCGCCTTTTGAAAGCATGATCACTTCCGAAAAACTCAAAAATTAGCGTCAAATTCTCTTTATATCACCTAAGCAGTTTGGATTGATATCCAGTGCATTCGTTCAGATGGAAAGGAGCTATTAACCGAAATTTGTAACAACCTCCCTAAAAAATTTATATTTTTGTACAAAAACGAGAATTAATTGGTGAAAGTATGCAACAAATCTCATCTAATTTTGCACAAATTCGTTTTATATGAATGAAAATCATACCATTTAATTTTGTTAATAACGGTTCAGAGTTTAGCAAAGGCCCCATCTAAAGTTCACTCTCAGAAAATATTTTAGTACGCTTACAACCTTAACGAATAATGCTAATTATTGCAATAAAATATGGTCTGGCATAGTTTCATACGATTGCAATCCACTCCGCCGAATTTCGTGAAGTTCGGTTAATAATTTACCATAGACCCAATATTGAGCCCAATCTAGAAAATCATAATTATAAAGATTGAGTTATATTTTATAGATACCCTATGGAAGTCACTCCTGAAATATTCGAACTCTCGTTAAAGGTGTAGGAGATTCGGCAAATAAAGAGCTCTTAATTGTTAGTTATAGAACGGGGTAAATTTGGAGAATAAGCAAAGTCAATGTATATTACCATGTACTCAATTTATTTTATACTTTTATTAAAAATGAATACCTTTTTTCGTTAATAAGATTTTGTTTGTTCTGCTTAATTTGCAATTTGTATTCTTGATACATACAATGAAAGTTATTGTAAGGAGGATAAGCGGTTTTTATTCGCATTTCACTGGTTGCTTAGGTCAGATCATCAGGAAACATTTTCCCAAAAAAATTTAAAAAAGCTATATTTATTAGTAAATAAAACTGCAGGCCAGAATTTTTCATATATCGCATGGAACATTTTTACAAAAAATTGTTATAAATCAATTCTTTATTATAGTCCTTAATCTATTTTTTGATTTTATAAATGGGCTCTGTTTTTAAGTCCTTAAACCATTTTTTGATATCTTGAATATATTAAGAGAAATCGAGCCCTTACATTGCCTCATATCTTCAATTTTATAGTTCTTTAAACATAGTTTTGCTTCAGGTGTCACTTTTTGTGCTTTGCAGCTAATTTCCAATTTCCAATGTAAAAGTAAAAATAATACTTAAAGAATGTAGATCGAAACATTTTTGTTCCGTGCGGCGAACCAGTAACCACCCGATAATACTCTATATAGTTTCCATTTTGTGTTTGCTTAAACCAAATCTTTGACCTACTTGAAAGTCAAAAAATATTAGTGTAATAAATGGTATTTTGGACACAAAATATGTATGTATTATTTTAGTTAAATACAAGTATTTGGGTTGTTCACGAAAGGCCGATTATCAGGTTATATGGTTATGTAGTTATATTAACGGCAACAAAATATATTTAAAAAAAATTTAAAAAGTGTATTTTATTGTTGTGAATATAACTAAATAATCATAACAAACAGCCTTCCGTGAACAACTCAATTAACAACATACGAGTATTTTGTGCAAAAAGTTATAATGATAGAAAACATATGTCGCTACCCGGGCTATCGTGCAGTTTATATTTAAAATTAATTCAAGCATTGTTTATCGTTTTTTTCTAAAAAAAACATTTTTATTCCGGATTGAAAAGTAGTAACCACCCGCGATATGTATCATTTTTCATGTAGAAAAATTTTTTTATGCCTGAATTTTAAAGATCTCAAGAAAGACAATATTAGTATTGTGGTTATTTTATTGAACTGTTAATTTTTTTTAATCCAAATTTAGATATTTTTAATTTTTTAAATTATTTTTATGAAAACAGGAATTTTACAACATGAAATTAATTAAAATTTTTATTGATAATTTTTCACTCTTGACTGCGCTGAGATTTGAATCCAGGCTTTCACGGACAGGTTGCCCATACTAGTTTCGATTGTAACCACACAATCTCGTCAGTGGGGTTTGCCATTTTACTCGGCTATTGCAGCCGGATGACGTCAATAGTCAAACATCAATCTTTAAACCAAATGGTATTTCATCTTGGTAGATCGAAATTTAATTTTGAATGAATGATACGAAAAAACAGTAGTTAGGAAGAACATGTAAATCAATTAAAATATATAATCATTCCTGTACTGAAAAATAACAACATTATTCCTGATCATCAATTTGGCTTTAGGCATAAACACGGTACCCCTGAACAAATACATCGAATTGTAGATTTTATAACCAGTACTTTTGAAGAAAAAAAATTATTGCTCTTCGGTTTTTCTGGATATTCAGCAGGCTTTTGACAGAGTGTGGCATATGGGGCTCCTTTATAAAATAAAAAAGTTTTTACCAGCACCTTATTTTTTACTTTTCAAAAGTTACCTATCAAATCGACATTTTTACGTAAAAAAACGATGAAAAATCCAATTTATATGAGGTTAATG
Source organism: Pollenia amentaria (assembly GCA_943735925.1). Lineage (NCBI taxonomy): Eukaryota > Metazoa > Arthropoda > Insecta > Diptera > Polleniidae > Pollenia > Pollenia amentaria. Next base: position 173,766,636 of record OX031007.1, on the reverse strand, counting down.
CCGGAATGCCACAGGGTAGTGTGCTAGGGCCAGTCCTATAAACTATTTATACTGCAGACATACCCATAGCTGAAAACATATTGGTTGCAAGCTACGCAGACGACACAGCTATTATTGCCAAGAGCGATTCGCCAGTTAAAGCATCGTTACTTGTGCAAAAAGAGGTAAATGAACTCGAGAAATGGCTTGTCAAATGGAACATAAAGGTGAATTCTGATAAATCCAGCCATATAACTTTTTCACTGAGGAAGGAAGACTGCCCTAGTGTTTATATAAATGGAAACATAATTCCAAAAAAGGAAACGGTAAAGTACCTAGGTATGACACTCGACAGACGACTAACCTGAAAAGCTCACATTAAGAATAAACTTCAATTTCTAAGACTTAAAACTAAAAAACTTTATTGGCTTTTAAGTCCTAAATCCCAACTAAATGTAAATAATAAAATAAGAATATACAAAATTATCCTGAAACCAGTATGGACATATGTTATCCAATTATGGGGTACAGCGAGCAATTCAAATATTGAAATACTTGAAAGATATCAATCTAAAACTCTTCGTCAAATATTGAGTGCTCCATGGTATGTAAGAAACACTGTAATTAGAAGAGACTTATCCATAAAATCAGTTCGATAAGAAATAAGATACTTCAGTGAGAGATACTTACAAAGGCTTAGCGACCACACAAACCTCATTGCTATCTCATTATTGGACAGTACCCAAGAAATCCAACGCCTTAAGCGAAACCACGTATTGGATCTTCCATTTCGCACCTAACATTTCGTAAAGATGTATACATACATATTGTTTTAAATTCTAGCACTAATTCATGAAAAAAACGAAAATACTTACATGTAAATTATGTAACTCATTGGAGCTACATAATATATGTTATTTTTTAAAAAATATTAACAAATTTGCTTATTATCCCTTGGATAGATTGTAAATAAAGAAACAATTAAAAAAAAAAAAAAAAAAAAAAAAAAAAAAGATAATCATTCCTTCAAAAGCAAATTTCGATATCTACCAAGGTGAAATACCATTTGGTTTAAAGATTGATGTTTGACTATTGACTATTGACGTCATCCGGCTTCTCAAGAAAGTTCAAATTTTTTTTAAGTGTTTCTTTTTATTGTAAATAATTTTTGATATTATTTTATTTTGTTTGAAATATCAGAAAAAGCTTAAATTTAAATTTTTTAATAATTACTATATCCTTCTTCTTAAGCATTTCATTAAAGGTATTCACGTCAAAAGTTGCAAAATTGCAAAAACATAACTGCAACAACGAAGTTCTAATAATTAATTAATATTTAAGTTTTTTTATCAAAAGTTATTTCCGGGAATACAAAATTTATTATTAATAAGATTTCTCTATGACGTGCTAAATTCCCAATTTTTATTTTTGATAAAAACACTTAAATTTATTGTTGAGGGAAAGCTAGTTTCTATACGCATTTCGCTGGTTGCTTAGGCCAGCTCGTCAGGAAACGTTTTCCAAAGACTTTATAAAAGCTAAAAATATTATACAAATAAGACTATAAAGTGAATAAGAATTTTAAACACTCAGGTCCTACTTGTAACAATATGATACTTATACTTTTTGTTGTTGATGTTTTTTTTTTTTTTTTGTTCTGTTTTATTTGTATTTTAATTTGTCTAATTTTACTCAAACAATAGGTTTGAAAACATTTCTAGTGACGATGTCATTTAAAATGCAAAGCATACCCGGGTATGTAGTTGTTGACATAAAGGTTAAGTAGAAATCACAACAAAAATATATTAAAAATTTTAAAGAATTTTAGTTTTGTAATAATGTATTTTTCGGTCTTTATTCTTTTGATTCTTCTTCTCGGTTCTTCTTAATTATTTCAACAAAACTTAACACAATTTGTGTAACATTTAATTATACATCAATTTTAATTTGGCGTATTGTGTTCATTAAAATAGATTACTGCTAATAGAACGATTATTAAAGAGATATTTGGAACACCACAATATTTATCCCATTCATTGCTGTTGCACTCAATGGCTTATTTGCACAACTTCATATTTTTGTGAGCCTTAAACTATATAATATGAAACTCCTGTTCTGTATTTGGCTTTCAAAAATATGATCGGCCTCAATAGTGGGATATATGAAATAATATTAATTTGACCATTTTTAAAACCAAACATTATTTCTGTTTAAGAAGTGTTTGTGCCAAATTTTGTTGCTATTGTTCATTCCATAATACCGCTGTTATTTCGTGGAACCATATGGCGGTTAGCATAAATATTGGACTGCTGTGTATTATTTTGGCATTGATCGGTATTCGTCAAAAAAAAAAAAGCATTATAGTAAAATTACATACCTTCAGTTCGTGCCGTGTGACACCTACGCACCAAAAGTCTCTTTCCTATAGCAGATTTGTATGGCGGCTAAGTAAAATAAAGGATGGCTTTAGCGTGTTCTCTATACCAATTTGTTAACAGCTTTATTTCGGGAACACTGATATTATTCATAATTGGTGTTAAGCACTCTTTGTTAAAAGTAGTGTTTGTGCTGTTTTTTGCTTTAGCTTTTCTTGTGTTGTTTTTATTTGCCCGAATGTCTAATTCCAAAGAGACTTTTTTTTTGGCAGTTAGGGGAAAAAATAAATCAATTAAACCAATTTTCAATACAGAACAAATATGCCTTCGAAAAATTATTTCTAACAATTTTTTCCTTCTTTAACTTCTGTCGTTTTTTCAACAAATAGAAAGATAAATTAGGCTAGATCGCCATATGATTTCACAAGCATCCAGGATATATACCTCAAAGAGCATTAAATAGTCCTCATTACAAACGGAGTAACAAATTCAATACACATCCTTCTTTCTGGTGGCAGATATTAAAGAACCAAAACCCTTTTGACGGAAACGAAATTCCTAATATTCAAAATATTTAAATATGCAGAATAATCCAACTTGTTAAAAGAGTTAAAAGTGTTGCTTTAAAGATACGTGTATTAGAACATATTCTAACAACGGTGTTGTTGAGGGATACATGATATATGAAAAGAAACTGTTATAAGTGAGAGTGTTCATGAGTGTGTGTGTGAGGTTGAATAAATAATCATTGCATATTTTATGGAGTCGCTTATACTGCAGACGTTAACGTTTTCAAAACAGTTGGTTTGATTTATGTTGCTGCTGCTGTTTCAAATAGATGAGGTTTCTGTAGAGGTTGAGTTGAAAATATTAGAGAGTTATCAAGTACATTGCTTAACTTAGTGACAACATTCAAAATGTTTATTTATATGAAGATTAATTGTGAATTTCAGAAACAAAGTCAAAGAAATGTTTACAAAGGTTTTTGTTATTGAAGAGATTTATAATCTTAATATTTCATAAAGGAAGAGCAACATATACGAAAAACAAAGTTTTAACAATCATACCAGGTTATGATTATTATTTAAATGCCTTGGTAAAAGATGTGAAGAATGATTTTTTTTTTAGAAGACATATTAAAATGCCTAATGCATATTCTTTTGTAAGATATTTACAATCACCTGATTCTCTTAACAAGTTAGAAAGTATAGGCGGAGAAGCTGAGCTATATGATGCCCTACAATTACGGTCGTACCAGTACAAAAGTTTGTTACGAGGCATAGATCTATATAAGAATTAGTAGTTTTTAATTGTATAAAAATACCAAAATCAATATGAAATTTTTGTTTGAATGTGATTTTGCAGAGGGCGCCTTATGGTCAATTTCGAGTCCACCGGTGTTGGAAAAGAATTTTTTCCATTTTTGTTGCTTATTACTCCAAAATTTGTAAGGATTTTATGGCAATGAAAATAATTTTGAGAAGTTGCAATTGTGTGAGAGTTATGGCAGAATATGAACTAATTTCCATAAAATTTTGAGTTCTTATTGTAGCTGCAAAAAAACATTTTTAGGGTAAATTGGATTAACCCTTAGAGTACGAAGCCTAATTTTTGAATTAGGCTCTAAGGTCCCCCACAGAAAAATGGTATTATATAGTATAAAGGTTTGTATATAAGTATAGAAAAGATTATTATAAAAGTAAGAAGGGATTATTTAATTAATTTTCAGCATTTATTTTCAAAAATCGCATCAAAAAGTATTAATTTTCAAATAATTAGCATTTTCAAATATTTTATGTTTTGACCTCAAATAAACTTAAAATTACTGTTAAAAAACACAAAATAAGGAATTCAATTCTTTTCTTAACAATAAAAAAAATACAAAATAAAATAAATATAATAATTCAACACCTATAACATAAATATAATTATCCTATGCATCAGACTTATATTTGTAACGTAAAGTACGACGTGGGGTAACTTGGGTCCCCCAGGCGAATAACTTACCTTATAATTACGAACTGATTAATATTTTTATGCCACTTATAAGTTTTTGTATACTATTCAAAATAAAACTCGACTACCTAAGACGAAAAAGATAGAAAGAAATTATTTTCGAAGTTATTAAAGAAAAACTAGCATTCCGTACTCTAAGGGTTAAAATGCAAACATTATTAGAATGTTTTTGTTGTATTTTAGGAGAACATTTCTATAAGGGCTAGATAAAACAATACATCCTTTTCCCCACCCTTTAAGGTGGTTATACCTTGGGCCAATCAAATTTTATGTATCGGATTTTTATAAACTATCCTAAAAATTAATCTTTTATTTATTTATTTATTGATGATGATGATTTCCTGCAAAACAGAACTAAGTCTCATAATTACAGTGCAGGATATTGGATGTGTACAAATTAGTTTCCAAATTTAATAAAGTTAAACTTAACTTAAACTAAATTAAATTAATAAAGAAATATATGTAAATAAACATTTTATAATAAAAATTATATATAAAAAATTTAAAGAAGGTAAGAAATAAAAATTTATTTAAAAAACATAAAAAATTTTTAACATAAAAACTTTTAACATTAAAAATTTAAACAAAATAAATTAGGCAACATATTTTAAAAGGAATTCCATTAAAGACATTGCGTTGCTGTTTATTCGTTGGACATGAGGAAGAGCATTCCAAAGAAGAATAGCGTTGATGAAAAATTGCCATTCAGAAACTAGGCATTGAAATATGATCCTTTTACCCCTTGGTGATCTAGCAAATCTTATTTTTTCAAAAAGGTATTTCGGCTTTTCAGTGTAAACTTTATGGAAGGACAAAAGAACCCTTATCTCAAGAAGGAATTGAATATCATACATTGCTGCGGCAGATCGTTAGCGTAAATTGAAAATAATATTGATCCTAAAATCGATCCTTCAGAGGTACACCTCTAATCTGTAATAAGCGTTTAGACGCTTTGTTGTTTATGAAAACCGATTGAAAACGATTTGAGATTTTTTGCCGTTTTTACGATGTCAATTTTCTCATTGTTTATTAGGATATCATTTTCTATTAAAGGGGTGATTGTTTTTTTGTGAATAACCGACATTTTGACTTACGTGGATTTAAGCGCAGACCATTTTGAGATGCCCAGCGATGCATGTTGTTTAGGTCGTAATTGAGTCCTTAATTAATGCTACTGAACTACTGAGGTATAATTGTACATCATTTGCATACATATTGACACTGCAGTGAGTTAAGTGCTGCGGCAGTTCGTTAGCGTAAATTTAAAATAATATTGGTCCTAAAATCGATCCTTGAGGAACACCTCTAAACAGTTAGGGCTTAGAAGCTTTGTTGTTTAAGAATACTGATTGAATACGATTCATGAGGTACGATGGAATTAGTTTTGTTATTGACGACGAAAAGTTAAAAAGAGTCCTTAGCTTTGTACATAAAATTTGGTGGCTTACCGTATCAAAAGCTTTAGAGTAGAACTTAAAAGTTAATCTAACCTTGATGATTGTATCGAGGTCTCGTATATCCTGCAAGACATCAACTAGATACTAAATGATTATGATTAACTTAAGAACTTATTTGGCGGCGTAAGACCTTTTCCACTACTTTTGACAGAAAGCTAAGAATACTCGTAGCAATTGGTCAATATTCGGTGTCCGATTTTGGAATTGGTATTAGTTTTGCATGTGTCCACTAAACAGAAAATTACTTGTAGTGATGATGGTGTTAAATAAATGGGTGATATAAGGCAGGAGAGCTGGTAAGATGACTTTAATAAATTTGGGATGAAGATTATCATATCCTACAGCATTAGATATTATTTGAATGCAACTAGTGAAAACATCAAGCTGGCTAACGCATGAAAACACAAACATATTTTAATCAGACATATTGTTGTTGCTGGTGTTAAATGTATTGTTGACGAGTGCGGTATTGTTTGGTGTTACCATTGGACTACTAGCAAAAATATTTTTATATAAGTTCATCAGCGTCAATAGAGCAGCTTATATGTATACAGGATCACCAATTCCAATATCCTTAATAGTTTTCCAAGTCCGTTTCGATTCAATAGCAGAACCAAATCGGTTAGAATAACTAATACTCAGACTTTGCTATTTTTATTTCATAATTGACTTTCCTACTCGCAGAACGAAAATCAGACTTAAGACCTACTGTCTTAAAACGTTTCCACCATGAGTACGCTAAATCCCTAAATGTACGCAAGCTTCAACTAGATCAACCGATATGCTCAGACCGACTCTGAAAGTAATTTTGAGTACCAATATAAGCATGCGTTATAAATATAGCACAACTACATAATACTCTCCTTTATTATACTTAATGGGGCACAGATGACCGCACAATATTAATGGGAATACCTGCCTTTAAAGGTTAGCCTCACGAACGCTTTTGAGTGTGGAAACCAACAAATAGTTGGCTAATGTTTGTCTTAATAAGAAGTTGAAGCTATCTAATCTTTACTATATAAGTAGGTGAATGGACACAACCCGAGCAAACTTCTCTTTGCTTCTTGTTTTTAAGCTGCAGTCAACAAATATAGTGGGGAGATATTACACCTACATCCAATTCAGGTTCTATCTTTACCCCTGTTGCTACTAGTTTTCCTTAGGAGATCTAAATATTTTAAGCTTCCCACAAGCTTAAGGAATAGGCTCCATCTATATTCCTCGAAATTGGATTTCCAATTGGGACACCACGGATACATGTTGAGATTTTTTAAACAGTTTTTAAATCAGAAACGGGGTTGATTTTAAATTTAATCTCTATTTTAAAACATATTTTTGTTTAAATGTAAAAATAATTGTGTTTCATAGAACCCTTATTTATTATTTATTTGTGCATTTATTTAAAATAAAGTTCCTTAAAAAAACTAGATATCCCAATAGTTTAGTTTTGTTATTGTCCATGCTTTTATTGCTTTGTCCGTTTTACATTTCCATTTTTTTCTTTTTTTTTAAAAAAACTTTCAATTGATTATCTCATTTCAAAATTATGTGTCTGAACAAGAATGAAACAAGATCTTAACAATTAAGCTTAAATAACTATTCAATTAGTTAGCAAATTATAACAACACGCCCTTGGGACGATGGCAACGCAAAATAGCAACCGACAAAGAAAAAAATAACAAATAAAGGAGCAAAAAACCATATGACTAAAACCACAACAACAATAGGCAATAAAAAAGGAGAGAAAGCGAAAAATGCGGGAGGAGTCGAGTGTTGCAGGCTATAAAAATAGAACAAGTAGGTAATCATCATAAAATACCAGAGTAAACAAAATTAATATCAACTACGAATTCTATGCTACACTGTTGTGTACAACAGTAAACTATAGCCAAAGAACCCACACTGTAGCAAAAATACACATGCATACAAACATGGCTACAGTAAACAACAAAACAAGTTGTTAAATAATTACAATCTTCATTAAAATGTACATCCTGTCTGACAAAAAGTCAATGATATAGTGTGTGTGTGCTAGTCCTTGTGTCTGTTGTAGAGAAAATAAATAGTCACAAATTTTCACCACAATTTAAGTGCAGTTAACTTCACATCTTACAAAAAATTCTCAAACATCGGTTATATTAAAATTTTGGCCTCATCCTGTTCACAACTCTATGCTTTCAAATAACATGCAGTCTGTGCCTTGTAGAAAAAAAAATAGTACAAATATTGCAATTTAGTACTTTTGTTGTTGATTATTATTTTGCTGTCGTTTTTCTACTGTTTTTCTCTGTGCATAAATACAATGGTGATAATGATGATGATGATAATGATGATAATATTACTGATGAGTAGGCAGACAATAAGGCTAAATGAGAAAAACCACAAACGGATATGTTGATGACCATAATATGAGACAACGAGTGACATAAATCAGGACACAGTTAAGTTGTTGTTTAATTTCCTTAATATTGTTTTTTTCCTTCCTGCTCACCCCATTTTATCATTCGTAATTACTTAGCTTTTTGTAGAGTCATTGGTATCTTAGAGTGACCACAGACATTCATTAGTGGTTGGATTTTTTTTTGTTTTGAAATTAGTTTACACATACAAAAGCTTATAGGTGTTTCCAAAAATAGTACGTTCTCTGAACGAAAATAGTAAATCATCAAACTGGATTAAAGCTTAACTCGAACTAGGACTAAATAAAAATTTAACTAGAACTGAACTAGAACTGAACTAGAACTAAACTAGAACTGAACTAGAACTGAACTAGAACTGAACTAGAACTGAACTAGAACTGAACTAGAACTGAACTAGAACTGAACTAGAACTGAACTAGAACTGAACTAGAACTGAACTAGAACTGAACTAGAACTGAACTAGAACTGAACTAGAACTGAACTAGAACTGAACTAGAACTGAACTAGAACTGAACTAGAACTGAACTAGAACTGAACTAGAACTGAACTAGAACTGAACTAGAACTGAACTAGAACTGAACTAGAACTGAACTCGAACTGAACTTGAACTGAACTAGAACTGAACTAAAACTGAACTAGAACTGAACTAGAACTGAACTAGAACTGAACTAGAACTGAACTTAAACTGAACTAGAACTGAACTAGAATTGAACTAGAACTGAACTAGAACTGAACTAGAACTGAACTAGAACCGAACTAGAACTGAAATAGAACTGAACTAGAACTGAACTAGAATTGAAGTAAAACTGATCAAGACTTAAATTAAGACTAAACTAGAGCATGAATGTAAAACTGTAATTTTCTTTTAAGTGCGCAAACGAAAACACCCATATTCTGTGAAACTTGTTATGAAAAATAGTTGGGTAATGAGAAAAAAGTTTCTCGTCTTCCTTCGCAAAATGGTTCATCATTATTTTTCCTTTTTTTGCCGCCACTGAAACAAATATGATAGCCATATTATTTGTCAATTTACGGAGATTTTTTAGTAACAACTTTTTGTATGAAAACTTAAGTCATACTGCAAAAACTTGTCTATGTTTAAACACAAACCACCACCATACCCTCCATTTTCTCATGTAGAGAGAAAACGGAAAAAAGAATATTCTTTATTTGCCATCCCTTAACTCTCCCCACTGTATAAATTAACCAACTAATATGTTGTTTCAAACATGGAACGTTTTCTATATGCCTTAATTTTTTTTTACCGTTATGATTTTACGATAATGTGGTAATTGTAAACGCGCCAAAACTTCGCAAATCTCATAGAGAAAATGAAATGATTTTTATTATAGAATATTATTGCATTGCCTTCCCCCTCATTGTACACAATTTGTATAGAATAATTGTGGATTTTTCTGTAAAAATTTGTGGTTGTCCGCCTATTTCAAGTATTCTCGTTTAAAATTAGTTACGCCTACTCGATTTATTTGGCAATTTTGAACAGCTTTGTAATAGATGAATAGATGAAAAAAAAGAAAGCAAATAAAAATAAACGTTTGGAAGAAGAATGACATGAGGTACAGCTAAGAGAAACAAAAACATATAGTGTTGAATGTGTATTAGTTGGGCAAGTAAATCAGCTTGAAGGTTTATCTGTAAGTTCTTATGATATTTTGATAGTTTAAAATTTTTCAGAAGAATTTAAACTGTTTTAATATATAGGGTTAAATGGATTTAATGTTGTTCCAATCAAAAATTTGTTCAACCAACCATAAACAAAAGAAGAAGGGTAAACTGGTTTTTTTTTCGTTCACTGTTGCACATATAACATGACCCTATAAATTGTATTTTGGATCTACGTAAAGACGATCAAGCAACGCGCGTTCTTTTCATTTGGTTGATATTGGTGTTAATTTTCATTTTGGCTTTAAAAATATGTTCAATACAGACCGTTATACGGCCCGTTATTTCGCCTAATACATAAATGTCCTCGCGAAATAGGGCTTTTGACACGATTCGGGACACTTCGGAAAAAAAGACGACGAAATCTGGGCTAATTATTAAATTAATTATAATGTATATCCTGAAGACACTGCGTAACGAAAATTTGATAATTAATAAAAATTAATATTTCTCGGCCATAAGCTTGAAATAAATAAAAAAAAAAAATAATAACTGGTCGAATAATTTATAATAATAAATTTATAAAAAACTTTAACAAGTAAAGAAGTATAGGCGGTCAAGTCCGACCATAAGATACCCTACACTATTACTATGTTTACATATAAAAATATTGAAAAGGCATTTGCGATTCGCATTTATACTGATTTATTGAGTGTATTGGACTTGATTTTGTAGTTCATGTGATAAAACAAAACAATATTTTGTAGAATGATTTAAAATGGCTTAATAGATACATCTTTGCAATTAATATTATATCGATGTCAATATCGTAGTGATTTATAGCGTTGGGTATCAACATTTTTTTTTATTAATACTTGCTATTTATTTACTGAATCTGCTCTATGTTGGCCTAACAGTAAGTAATAAAATCTTAAAACCAAAAATTGAAAATAAGTCCCACTCCAGTGGAACATCAATGTTTATACGGTCTTCGACTTAACGGAGTAGGAAAGGTGAGAAAAGTGCCTTGCAAGCGGATGATGTTTTATAACAGTGTATGCGGTCAATATTTGTTTGACGGCGTTGTCAGTTAGAAGTTTATGCGTCTAACAATGCATCATTGTTAGAGACCTTATTCTTTTGGAAGCTCTGCAAATACATTCGTATCAGGGTTGGAAAATTAGTTTTCGTATTTTGTACCAACTTCAATAACAAAATTTAGTTTTGAGACTATGATTATTTTTATATTTTCTGGCTCATCTCTTAATATAAACATATATTTAGAAAAAATACTTTTTATTAATTACGAACACAAGCGACAAAAACAAAATTTTACAGGAGAAGGTTTTTTTATTATATTTCATAAAAATTTTGTATGAAAATTGGCGCTTAAACTAAAATTGTTTTTGCTATAAAATCGTAACGGTAACTTCTGTGACCATGAGATGATGCAAGTGTTGCAAATAACGAGAATTGAAAATGTTGTCGCTTAAGCTTTTTTGCGGTTATCCAAATTAGTTTCAAAACTATTATAATACATAAATTTTACAAAATTTGTTTGAGTAATTTTGTAGTTTTGACTTGTATGGCAATTATTCGTGCCTAATTCCATCTTGGGGAAAAAATTTGCTGTAGTGCAGAGTTGCAGTGATCTTTGAGACTGAAAGGTGATTACAAACTAACAACTCTAAAGTACTGCAATAAGATTAAATCAGGCGCACTATTTGTTTGGCTGCATTCTATTATGATTCAGACAATGACATAAATCACATAAATATAATCTAAAAACCAACATAATAAAATGGTTCATGGGCACAAAACCTATTCAGGAAAAGCCTGTATGGGAGCATGTAAAATTATGAACCACTTCCTATTGTTTTCAATAGGCTATGTTCTTGTGACATTAAATTGAATGAAATTATCTTCAAAGTTGCAATCAGTACTTTGCGCCCACCAGCCAGCCAGGCGAATGAATGGATGGACATAGTTAGATCGACTTAGAAAGTGATATTGAGTCGATGGGTATACTAAAAATGGGTCTAGAACGTAGATAGGCAAAAGGCTGCCCATGGGCGCTTTGCTATTCTCTTATTTACACGTACTTAAACACACGTATGGAAGAAAGAAATTAAATCAATTCAGATTCGCATTAGCAGTCGTATCAGCATAGTTGCCAATTTAGCGCTTTAGGCGCTAGATTCAGCGCTTTTCAACTTTCCAAAAGGCGCATTTTATTTCCTTAGCGCTTTTTAAAAAAAGAGCGCTGAATTAGCGCTTTTCTGTTAAATTTTATGAAATCAGATACCCAACATTTTTGTACTCATATTTGCAAATATAACAATCAAGGCACATTAAACCAAAATTTGTTACTTTTTTTCTAATACTTTTTTTTATATAGTATACTGAAATGTTTGTGATATCGACCCCTATCAGCTGTGCTATGAAGCAAATGAACAATTTAAAAGCAAAAATATATATTAGTCCTTGTAATTGTTATGCTGAACGTTATATTTAAGGAATTTAGATCAAAATATTTCATTTTGTTTTTTCAAATAGAAGACTAAATTTTATACCTAAATTTTAAAGAACTCAAGAATTTTCAAAATGTTTGTTAAGTGTTTCCTTGTATTATAAATGTTTTTTGATTTTATTTTGCTTCATATTTTATATTATTTATATCTCTTTAGTTTGCCTAAAAAATCAGAAAAAGCTAATGTTTTAATAACACTGGTCGGCAAAAAAAAGCCAGAGAAGAGAGAACTTTATTCTGTGATTTGATTTGACCTTACTGTGCTGATCAAAATCTGTTCACAGTTTAATTCAATCACATCTAATTATCATTTTATTTACTGATTTTCATGATTTCTTGCCATTTTTTTGTATTATATGTACTCGTATGTACCTCGAAAAATTATAAAAATCTAAAATTTTTTTCCTAAGAATTTTTAAACAAGTTTTGAAAACTAATTTCTAAACTAGTGGCGTTAATTTAAAAAAAAAATATATTAATAAAATAAATCAAAGGAAATTTTATTCCTTATCATTATGTAAATGATCACCATCGCACAAATCGTTTTTAGTTTATGATGCAATGTATTAGCATAATCGCTTTATTTCGGGCGAAATATAAGTCTAGCCTATAAAAAATCTAGACATGATAGGAAAACCTAAAAATGGATTTGAATTTGGTGCTTTAAAATTTTTATATTTCATGTATTTTTATTTAAAACGATTTTTTTTGCCAACTATTTCATTAAGTTCTGTATTTCAATTTTATTTAGCGTTTTTTGATTGGGAGCACGTCGCTTTTTGATCAGATATACTTCACAACCCTGAGTATAACCATTTTTTTTCGGGCGAAATATTAGTCTAGCCTAAATAAAATCTAGACATGATAGGAAAACCTAAAATCTTTATATTTAATACATTTTCATTATTATTTTTTTTTTTTTTTTTTTTGTTTGCCAACTAATTCAATGTTTTTTATTTCGAGCTTTTTAGCGCTTTTTGATTGGGGGCACGGCGCTTTTTGGTCAGAATTAGTTCATAACCCTGCAAAGAAGATGGTTGTGTTACGCTTGTTGCTTGATCAGCGTTGCCAAATGTGTATTTTTTATTATTAACTACCAGGCTCACAATGTCGACAAGAACATTTCGTTCGTATTTTTATATTTAAAACAATAATAAAAAACTTAAATTGGTTTTTGTTTTCAATATTTTTTTACCTAATTTGCTAAGCATATACTCGTTAACCAGTGGCAAGCACTAATGATTAAATTTAGCACTATCCAGTGCAAGCAGTATGGATAATATTCAACATTTCGATTTTTTTATAAGCATGTTTTTATCTTTTGTCAAATACCCCAATTAACAATGCAAACGGTTGGCACAAACGTACAATTTTGACCTACAATTCTCGCGAACTAATTTTGTCAATATAATAATATTGCATTTGTTTCTGTTTTACTCGTATGCTTAAATTATTAAATAAACTATAAACCTATTTGGGCTATTATGTTCACGCAGAGAAAAAATATGGTTACGGCAACGAAAATATGTTTATGGCAACAATATATTGTTGTCGTTCACAAAATATTGTTATTTTTATTTTATATCAACAATATCATAGTTACTGTAAACATGTCAATGTTTATTGCGTGTACTCATTATATGTTTAAGATGCAAACAAAATATCTTTAATGTAATAATATTTTGTTATCGCCATTTGTAAAATAGTTTTGCATCAGTTGTGTCGTTTTTTTTATTTGTTATTCATTGGTTAATCAATTTAAAAAAAAATACCCATTAAAAAACCAAGTTTAAAGAAATTAAAAAAAAAAGAAATTGTAGGTCATTAAAAAACAATTTTAAAGTGTCACAAAATAAAATATCAATGCTGAAAAAATTTTAGTATTTTTTGAAAATGGTGCAAAAATATTGCCCATTGTTTTGTGTTATTTCAGAGAAATAGAATAAAAGTTCTATAAAATAATTTATAAATAATTGCGACCTACGGCAAAAATATGATGTGAAATATCTGTAACAGTTTTACGTTAAGGCTGCTAGTAAGTAAATAAGCATAAATATATATTAAAAATATTTTTCGGTTTTAGATTTAATCTACATATTATTATGATTAACATGATAATAATATGATTACCTCTTTACTTATTATAATTAACATGATAATAATATGATTACATTAAATTATAATATGATGTAATAAAAACAAATTAGGATTAAGGGAAAAATATTATGATGCAATATTACGAATATATTTGGTCATAATATGATTCAATAATAATAGTAATATGTTGACTATAATCATGAATCTTATCATAATATGTTGCTCTTAGAATATGTTTACCACAACCATGTTTTTTCTTTGCGTGTACAGTTTTTTTAAGTTTAGAATCAAGTTTATTTTCTTTATATGCATTTTTTTTTTTTTGTAAAAAAATATATCCACGCTGCAGTACACTAAGAGACGGAGAGTCAAATAGCACAAGCATTCCCTGTCGGATCTTTATTAGCTAGCTCAACATTTAGTTGACTTTTAGCTAACTTTTTTACAACTGACTAGTAAACTAACTCATAATTGGTGCAGATTTGAGTCAGTTGTGTTCTGTGCGACTGACTTTTTCTCGATAACTATTGAACTAGCGTTTGGCTAACTCAAAGCTGATGCAGTGGACTTTGGTAAAAAAAAAGTTTTGCTTGTTTTGTGTACTTTTTCAAAGTTAAATAATAAGCAAAAGTTCTCATATTCTCTTTGTTAATATTATTTAGTTAAATACATCTCATTTTCAAAGTAGAATTATTATGAAAACCATATTAAGCATGCTGCTGGTGTCTTATAATTGAGAGTTTTTCTGTAGACAAAGGGGCAATACAACAAAAGTGAAAGAAAACATATGTGTAATAGTCTCTGTCCCTCTTTAAAAAATAAATACAGCAAAAATACGTAATTTTTTTTATTCTCTTATTAAAGTCAACATATTGTATGCACCACAAGCTAACTCATAAGGAGCTTACTTATGGTTATCTTAAAGTTATGCAGTGTGAGTGAGTACTGACTCGTACTGCGAACATTGCGTGTAAAAACTGAATAGCTTTAACCATGTAAATGAGTAAGCTTTTGAGTCACCTATGACTTATTTCTGATTAACCATGAGTTAACTTTAAGCTAACTCATTTTCCGACAGGGTTACTATAAAATACACATGTATGTGTTTGCCTATCTATGATCTAGAGCAGGGTTGTTAGATTGAGTTTGAACTTTTTCGGCAAATTCAATGTCAAAAATTGCCAAAGCATTTATTTTTGAGTTTTTGACAATAATATATGTATTTTTAGAATAATTAAAAATATTTTTTTAATAAATCCAAAAATCGCTAAAATCCGCCAAAAATTCAAAAAAGTCGCCATGATATATTTTGTTTTATTTTTATTTAAAACAAAGTTAAAATGATAAGTGAACACAAAAAATAATAGTCCCGACAATTTTTGTTATATTTGCGGTGAGGTGATATTTAGTAAGCAAAGGTGTTGTATATCGCCTATAATAAAAAAAGCCTATTATTACTACTTTAACGAAAACATCAAACACCAAGATAAAAGCTGGGTTCCACATTTCTGCTGCAATCCATGTGCTACAGGTTTGAGAAATTGGCTGAACGGCAAAAAACCATCATTTCGTTTTGCAGTGCCAATGTGTGATTGTTATTTCTGCATGACGACTCATATATTTGGAAAAGGCAAAGGCGTTTCTAAAAAAAGAAGAGTGTCATAACATATCCAAATATACCATCGGCTACTCGTCCTCTCTCGCACAGCAATCTTCATCCGATCCCGAAACGTCCTAACATCGGTGGCGACGAAGATGAAATCACGGGCGGTTCACCGTCAATTTCGTCAATGTCAGAATACGAGGAACCTAGCACATCATCACAGCCACACATGATAACGCAAGCTGAATTAAATGATTTTATAAGAGACTTAGAATTGCCAAAGAATAAAGCAGAATTTTTAGGTTCGAGATTACAATAATGGAACCTTTTAGAAAGTGGTGTGGTTATAACATGTTTCCGTACCAGACAAAAACAGTTGATGCAATATTTTGAAATGGCTGAAAGTTTAGTTTTTTGTAAAGATGTCCGGGGTTTGATGGGATCTCTTAACATTACATATAAATGGGACGAATGGAGACTTTTTATAGATGGCTCTAAATTAAGTTTAAAAGCTGTATGGTTACATAACCAAAATATTTTTCCATCGATTCCTATTGGTTATGCAGTCCATATGAAAGAATCTTATGATAATATGAAAACCCTCTTGCTGCAGATAAAATATGATTAACACCAATGGCAAATTTGCGGAGATTAAAAAATCATAGCTATTCTACTTGGACTACAATTGGGTTACACGAAATTTTGTTGCTTTCTATGCTAATGGGATAGTCGTGACAGGAAGCAGCATTATACGAAAAAGGTGTGGCCTCATCGTCAGTCACTTCAGTCTGGTAAAAAAAATGTTCAAAATAACCCCTTAGTTGACCGCCAAAAGTGTTACTTCCACCACTGCACATAAAACTAGGGCTTACGAAGAATTTCGTAAAAGCAATGAACAAAAATGGAACTGCTTTTCAATACCTTCGCCAGAAATTTCCAAGATTAAGTGAGGCTAAGATCAAAGAGGGTATATTTGTTGGTCCCCAAATAAGAAATTTATTTAAAGATGAACGCTTCGACTCTATTTTGGAAGGTAAAGAAAAAAAAGCATGGGACGATTTTCGCCTTGTGACAAAAAACTTCTTGGGAAATAAGAGGAGTGACAACTACGCTGAACTTATTGAAAATATGTTATCATCTTACCAAGAACTTGGGTGTAACATGTCCCTGAAAATCCACTTTTTACATTCTCATTTGGACTTATTTCCGGATAACTGTGGGGCCTTCAGCGATGAACACGGGGAGCGCTTCCACCAGGACATCGCTCGCAAACATGGAAAAACGGTATCAGGGCAAGTGGAACGTTTCAATGTTAGCGGATTACTGCTGGACTATTTATCGAGATGCTCCAGAAGCACACTACAATAGGGCAGCGAAGAAACCACGTCGCAATTCTACCAACGAATAGAAGAACGGTGTAATTTCTGTTATTTTTTCAAAAAACTTGAAAACTTTTTTTTAAGAAATTGTAACTAATTTTAAAATATAATTGTCATTTTTGTATGCAGTATGTAAACATAAATAAAAAAATTTAGTTACCCTAAAAAATACTTTTTCAAAATCAAAATTTGTATACTAGTGTTATATATCTAAAACTCTATATACTTCACCAAGAAGACTCCTTTTTTTCTTCTTTTTTTGAATACATTGTGAAGGTACAAAAGAAACGCCACATGTACTACTTACATTCATATAACTTTTAACTCGTAAAAACATGTCAAAATTTGCATATCGCATTCTACTGTGAAGGCGAGTTTTAGTGGAGTTCATTATTTCAGCACAGGCATTACTAGTTGTAATAACCAGCATATAAAGAACAGCCAATGAAAGTTCCTTAAAATGGTACGTACCTGCCGTATCCTTGTAGCTATAAATTATTGGCCTAAACTGATTTAAATTAGATTGAATATCATCATTAAAATTCTCTTTTAACAAACGGTATTTTTTTCATAAAAATCTTTAAAATATCTTTAACAACAACGAATTTTATCTGCGACGTCACATTTTATAATGGAAAAATGTTCATACACTTTAATTATATTCATTTTCTAAAGAATTCTACTTATTACTTCTTTCAAGAGCACATTTAAAAGTGAAAAAAATTTCCTCGGTGATTTTCATTATCTTCACCTGCCATTTCAACATAATATAGTTTTAAATACTGATCATACATATGAATGCATCAAATTTCATACATTGAAATACTAGAATAAAAAAAAAACTTAACAGATTTCAAAACAACTTCATGTCTCATCAAAAATATTGAACAAAATCGCAAACTATTTTATAAATCGGTAAAAAATCGCCATGTCGCAAAATCGAAAATGAGGTCGCCAAACAAGTTTGAAAATCGCTATGTTTGGCGAGAAATAGCCACATCTGACAGCCCTAGTCTAGTACCAATATACTAAAGTGTTTCGCAAATCAGCACAAACGCATAGTACTCTCTCCACTATTGTGGTATAGCTATAAACATAATCTTAATACGAAAATGTTTGCCAGTTCTAAATAGAAATATTTTTCTCAGACTTACAGCGAATAGTGTAATTAAATAAAAATTAAACGATTCATGTACAAGATACTTATATTTCGGGAGTCGTTTGCATGGGGTCTACGTAATACAGTAAACCTTCTTCTACAATTTAAAACAATCTTCGACCTTCTGCCAAAATAAAGGCGTGGTGTAGGAGTTACAAATATACAAATATAAATAAATATCCACCTGTTAGCTTTAAGCCACAAGATGGCTCTAAAAAAACAAATTATGTCCGGCTTATTATCATAAAAAATACCGGAACATTGTTTAATGTTATATTTAATATCAACCTGTTCAATTCTTGTTCAGTTTTGTAAAATATTAATTGTTGAAATAAAAATTAATCATTAGGATTATTTTCCCAATTAAGTAAATCATTCTCTAAAGCTCACTCATCTACTTATTTTATTATATTCAAATAAAAAATATTGCCAAACATAATGGCAATCTTAGGATCATGATATTAATACTTTCGTATTTTTCGTTGCATCCTTTTCATAGTTTTATTTCATTTTTCTTTTATTTTTAAGCTTTGAATCGAGAAAATAATTGTTGGATTGGTATGTGTATTAATGTACTAGTATAAGTAAATTTTCTGAAATGTATTTGCTGACGTATGACAATTGCATTTTCATTCAAATGAACATGGTTGCTAGTTGTTGCTGCTGCTCCTGCTTCTGTTGTTGTTTGCAACTTTATCAACTACATGTTGTTCTGTGTTAACGTGAAAGAGAAAGATGGGGCAGACGTGGGCAACATTAATTGCATTACAGTCCTTATGAACTTAAGGTTATAAAGTGAAATTGTAAAAACTGCACAAAGGCAGCTTCTATTTTCTGTACAGTTATTTCTTCGAGCCCAAAGGATTGTTCTTCTCTTAATCAAGCTTAATGAATACTGCTCGTTCATGATTCACTATCATCAGAGTTTTGTTTTCAACTCGTTTACAAGCCTTTAACAAACCGAAACAGTATGTTGAAATCTACTCATTTGACAAACTGAAACCAAAGACAATAAACTTTGTTCAAGAAAAAAAACACTCCTCTAGACTATACATTACCAATCAGGTTTATAAGAGTTTAATATCAAATCTGTCTTTAGCTATAGATTGCAATTTAACATCTACCTCAACATGAAGCTCAATGCACTGTAGGAGGACTCTTGTGGCAATGACGAGACTTGTAGCAAAACGAAAAAAAAATTCTATGTAAATCAACAACAGCTAAATCGAAAACGGATTTAGTTCACGAAAAACAATGCACCCCTTTCCTATTCTCTTCAATCGTACAATTACGAGTTGCAAGTAATGTGACTGCCACAACTACTTTATCTGTGAGAATGCATCCAGAAAAAAACTGCATATATTCATTTATCTGTCTTTCGTTTTGTTGCTTTGTTCGTTCATTTGTTTGTTATTGAATGGTACGGAAAGGTATAAACATTATTACGTTTGAGGCATGTTTGTTGCTGAATATCTTCTGTTGTCGTTTGCCACAAATATTCTTATGTATATGTGACGAAACAAGTAGCCAAGTTTTGTAGCAAGTCGCTCAAATGTCGATGTCACAGTTGAGTGATCGCACATGACATGACACGACCTTTATATGTCGTATGCATAAAATTCAACTGCAAATATATTGTATATAAGAAACGGAAAAAGGAAGACACAAACGTAACCGAAGAAATCAGTACAACCCACACATTTATACTGCGGGGATAGGACTAAAAGTACAACCCACACATTTATACTGCGGGGATAGGACTAAAAGAGTTTGAGGAAAAATTTTTAAAAACAAATAAAAATGCTGCATTCAGCTGTGCCTTCCACTAAGAAATGAAATTTTCCAAGAGAAGACTCTCTATGATTTCTGTGAGAAACTGTGAACCAATCCTTATTAAATCTTACTTTATTAAATGTTAGTACAATAGATTCAATCATTGCGGGTTTCGGTATATATTTATGATTTTCGAGAGAGGACTTTATATGGGGCCTACGGTAAGTTATGGACCGATCTACATTAAATTTTGTATTGTGGTTTCTAGTCTTATAAAACTAAATTAGATTAAATTTCATTATATAAACATTAATTTTTAGTGTTTTGACGTTTTAAAGTGATTTTCGAAAGAGTCATATATGAGACATGTGGTATATTATGAACCGATTATCATTGAAGTTGGTAATCAGTGATGGCCATTTAGCCATAAACAAATTTATTTTGCCGTAATAATGTTAATTTTCTTATAAAAATATATAAAATTGAGGTTGGGTAAATGTTGTCATGATTATGATTTACCTTCAAAATATTTTAAGCTAAAAGGGACAAGTGATTCCTACAATTTCATTGTTAAAAATGTTTAATGAACTACTTATTATTGTCTTATTATTAAATTTTAATGTGTTTTTGATATAAAAAAAAGTTTTTATCCATTTATTCCAGTATATTTAGCCATGTTTGTTCATACAGTTTTGCCGACACTGTTGCTAATACAAATGCTAGTCCAAAAACGCCTGTCGCCACAAATTTAATAATACTTTTTGGTATTTTGTTAATTTTAATTCATTATAAAGGGTGATTTTTTTAAGAGCTATAGGGAAGTTTAAAAAAAACACATAAAATTCAGAAAAATTGAATCGATAGTATAATTTAATGTTTGAAGATTATTTCATGCAAATGTTGACTGTGACTGCGCCTCAAATCGTCCATCCACTTAGTCCAATTTTGGCATACTCTTTCCAACATTTCGGCCGGTATCTCATGAATAAATGCTTCAATGTTGTCTTCCAATGCGTCAATTGAAGCGGGTATGTGTGTACAGACATGAGCTTTAACATAGCCCCACAAAAAATAGTCTAAAGGCGTTAAATCGCACGATCTCGCCTCTCAATAAGTCTATTGTTAAGCGTGCTGTGTGGCATGTGGCACCGTCTTTTTGAAACCACATGTCATGCAAGTCAAGCTCTTGCATTTTGGTCAAAAAAAAGTTGGATATCATCTCACGGTAGCGCTCACCATTCACAGTTACGTTACGATTCGCATTATCTTTGAAGAAGTACGGTCCAATGATGCCACCAGCCCATAAACCGCACCAAACTGTGACTTTTTCTGGATGCATTGGTAGCTCTTGCAATGCTTCTGGCTGATCTTCACTCCAAAATCGACAATTCTGCTTATTAACGTACCCATTGAGCCAAAAATGAGCTTCGTCGCTGAACACAATTTTTCGATAAAAAAAAAGTGGAAGAAGCGCGCGATGAACTTTCTTAACAGAACACGCATTTTGATAATAAAATTCAATAATTTGCAAGCGTTGTTCGTTTGTAAGACGATTCATGATTAAATTATAGAACAAACTGAAGATGTTTGACAGTGAAACAAACACGAATCGTGCGTCAGCTGTTTAATCCAGTGTTGCCAAAAAGATAATAACTAAAAAATCACACGTTACTAATATTTTTGTGATGTCCGTGTCCTTCGCAGTGAACAATTAAAAAGTTTTTTTTATCGGAATAGCAATATACCGTCATAATACATTAAATAAAGTAACTTATTCTGGTTTTGAGTAGTTAGAACTGCGTAAACGGAACATAAATAATTTTTTTTTAAGACGGCTGGTTAAAATTTCGCCCATTAAACTGTTTCTACTAAACCAATTGTGCTTGCTTTTAATATTGAACAGCTTTGGAGAGTTAAAAACAGTGTGTCGCAAAAATGTCTGTACCAAGTGACGCTCTGAGACCAATAAAAGTAGGAACTACAGCGGAAGTGGATGGCACCTACCCTGAGTTTTTGGAAAATGTCGGTCCAAATACTAGAAATTGGTTTACATTATTTTACTTCAACGAAGACATCAGGCCGATTCCCAACTTCCTTAAAAAAACACAAAACAATTGCTTTGCTAAATCCATAAAAGACTTTAAAGTCGCAAAATCTTGAATAGAATTGATCCAGTAATTGACCACATCATCCCTCTAAAACAGACAGGCTTAAGAAGGCACCGAAAATGTACAGACCAAGTCCTTTTCTAAACAAACTATATTAAAGCCGGGTTACAGAAACAATTCAAAATAGCAGTGTTTGTTGACCTCATGTCTGCACACGATACCGCATGGAAAAAAGGCATGCGATATGAACTATTAACTCTCTAATGCCAAACTTAAAAACATTGGATAATATTAAAAGAATAATTTTTTTTAGGTTATTTTTGGGGCTCTGAGTTCAAAAAAATATATTTGTAATCCCGTGCAATGAGTCGTTTACCTTCCAGGTGCGAAAACATAAACCAACGAAACAAACCAAAAATATTTTCTTTTCTTTTTAAAATCAAAGAAACCATTTTTATTGTTTGAGCAGAATAAATGAAGCTTTCATTTGGAACAAAAGCATTGTTTTCGAGATTGCTTACAATGCTTTAAGAGCTTTTAACAACTTTCAAGCCTCCAAAAATATTTTGCTACATATTTTAGCAACTGTATAAAAGATAATTTAATATAAATAAGTTATATATTGGACGTCAGTACGAAACTTGTGAAGAGTGCCTTGAGCCACTTTTAGGCATTTGCGGGTTAAAAGTTATACCCTGCATCAAACTCCAAGCTTAGCAATCGTCTCTTTAATATGTACCTCAATGACAAAAGTAGTAATATCTGAAAACTTAATAACGGTTTTCCCCAATTATCGGTTCTAGCTCAAACGTTATTCAACCTCTACATCCATGACCTGGCTGCCTCAACATCTCGTAAATTTATTTACCCCGGTGAAATGGCACTTGCCTTCCAACATAGACGTTTTTCTGAATTGGAACATATTCTAACATTCAGTCTTAAATTATTATCAAAGTTCTGTAGTGACTGGCAACTTCTACCAAGTCCGATCAAACCCGAAGTTAGCTGCTGCCACATGAACCATAATGAAGCATAGAGAATTAAATGTATTTATTGATAACACACGATTAGTACACAAAACCACCCCAACATTTCTCGGTATTGCGCTAGACAGAACCAAGTCTTTTTAAATCCACCTTGCAAAGGAATCCCAAAAAATAAAAACAAAAAACAACATCATTCGCAAGCTAACCGGAACACTTGTTTACGCTGCTGCTGACTTTGGAAGTCCTATAAGGCTAAATAGCCGTCACACCCAGAACACTCAGATGGTCACAGCAATAGGACTTAACTCTAGAACACTTCGCGAAACACCTACTGAGAGGCTACCAAAATTCTGCGAAATTCAACAACAAGAAAACTGCAGAAAAAGTCGTTAATTGAAAAAATATTTAAATGATAATATTTAATTGTTTACTGGTATAAATTCAATTAATTTTAATTAATTAAATTTTTTATTTTTTGCTGTGTATTCAACGAAAAGGAATATATCGCACACCAAATCATAAACAGCTAAAACTCAAAATTCAAAAATGTTTAGGACAGGCAGAAAAATGCTTCAAAAACATGATTGAAATTTGTCAATCAAATTCAGTTTAACAAATGTTAAAGAAGAACGGTTAAAGAAGACAGCGACGCGAACGAAATTTTCGTGGTCGCTATTGATTTGACTTGTGGACTTGTTTACGAAAAACAAAATGATATTAATAAATTTTTAGTTGTGCCTGATTATGAATTCTTTGCAACATAAAATTCTACTAAAAAAAGTAAGATACTTTAACAAATAAATTATTTTAAAACCCTTTCAGAATCACACTCGTATGGACGTTGAATAATTTAAATATTTGTATACATGTAAATAAAGAAGAAAAAAACTATATCAACTATTGAGATGCATAGAAGTTTACGAGTATATAGATATGTCGACGATTCCTTTGCATCCACATTAATTTTTTCAACAACCGCTACTTCGCTGCTCATCTTTACGTTACCAAATAATTTGATGCCATTGTTTTCGCCTCATTCCTTAAATTTTTTTTTTATCTTATCTACAATATTGATATGCAGAGGAATGCAAGTTTTACGCCAATTTTAACTCCTATGATATTTACATGTCAAGCAAAAAACAAAAAGTAGGAATTTATTCAAATACACGAAAACACGAAAAAGGATAACAAAAAATCTTTATGGTAACACAAAGTAAATGTTAAAAATGTAAAGAGAACTGTATAAAATTAAATTCAATTGTTGGGAATGAAATAAAAGTCAAAAACTCAAAACATGAATTTTCTTTCAAAATGTTTGTTCATTTAAAATAGATGCAGGGAACTTCTTTTTATTGCGAAATAGTTACAAATTGCGCAGTTGTACGGTAAATTAAACTGGAACTGTATAGAACGTTATATGAAAATATGAGATGGGGGATATTTTTAATTTTTTGTGACAAATAAATTACTTTGCATAATCCAATTACGGGAAAATTAATTTAAAATTATTTAGCTTAACGTAAGTGGGACTCCAGGGGGAAAATTACGGCATTCGATAGCGATCGAAATTACAATACAATTTTACTGGAAATTCCGATTGATATCGAATGCCGTAATTTGTTCCCATTAAGCAAAATATGTAGGTCGAAATTGTTTTAAAACGTTAATCGATATCGAGTTTCCTATAAACTTGTAATGAAGTGTGTAGAGTATAGAGCAAAAGCGGTTCTTTTCGGTTCCATTTTTAATAAAAATATACTAAAATATTCCAAATGAATTTTTTTAAATTACAATATTTTTTTTTTCAATCAAAACTGCAATAAAGATATAAAAAGACAAACAAAATAAATATTATTCAAAATATTTTCTGGAGAAAAATTAACTTAACATTTGTAAGCCCTCTAAAAGAATAGATTTATTTCACTGCTCCAGATTGGGATCCGACTGTTGCCGAAAAGCGTTTTCTTCTTCTTCTTGTCTAAGAACACGTCGAACTTTATATCGGGTAGATTGGCTAAATTGTCAAGCAAACAGCTGTCGCTAAAATAAATAAAAGAAAAAGAATTATTTTGATGCGTTTCTACACTTAAATACATATTTATAATTATTATGACATCTCTTCTTGTGATAAAAAAAGGTGCTTTGTTGTCTTCGCCGACGTTTTAAGCTGTCTACCTTTCAGTGAGTAAAAATGTATTCTATTCTCATTTACCAATTTTTACCAAAAAAGTAATGAAACCAACCTAAAATACAATTATAAATAAATTTTAGTTTCAGATAATTTTTTAAAAATAAATCTATTTTAACTGTTATCAAATGAAGTTTAAAATGATTTCGGGGTACCACAAGGTACAATTTTGGGAGCTCTTTTATTTATTATATATATAAACGATATGCCAAAGTTATAAGACAGAAGTGAAATGGTGCTGTATGCGGATGATACGTTAATATACACGGAAGCAGACGATGATGAAAGTTGTAGATAAAATATGCACCATCAATAAAATGAGTACTTGGTTAATAATGAATATATTAAAACTAAACGAAAATAAAACAAAAATAATTGAAATAAATATGAATACTGAATATATTTAAATATTTAAAATTAATGATAAAATAATAAAAAAGTTGAACATATTAAATATCTCGGATTTATAATAGACAATGAGTTAAAATTTGAAGAACATATAGACTATACATGTAAAAAAATCGCCAAAAAAAATTGAGTCTTTTTAAAAGACTAAGAAATAAAATATCTTAAATAACTGCAATAAATATCTATAATACTATAATTAAACCACATTTTAAATATGGATCGCCGGTAATGTATATATGCTGTAATGATAGTCAGGTAGAAAGAATGCAAAAACTGCAAAACAAAAAAAATCAGGGTTATACTTAAACGCAATCGATATGCACACATTAACGAAATCCTTGGAGAACTTAAATGGATGAATATTAATCAGCGGCTGAAATTCAACACTTTAATTTTTATGAAAAAAATTAAACAACGTGATGCCCCACAATATCTGTGCGATCAAATTAAGTATGTTGGAGAAGTACAACCATATGGGCTAAGGAATGACGAGGATTTTCGAATCCAAAGAGTCACGACAACACACATGCCAAGATCTCGTTTTTATAAGGGTTTTAAACTATTTAATAAATTACCACATAATCTGAAAATTGAAAGAAGAAACAATGTATTTAGAAAAAAATTTACAAATTTTATAAGATTCGATTTATTTATATAGAACTTACAGCAAATGTAATTAACATTAATTTAATATTTTTTTTTTAATATTAGAAGTATTTTAATACTAATAAAATGAAATATAAAACAAAAAAAAACTGTTGGGGTTGGTTTTTAAGTTCTAGTTGTTAAGGTGAAACTTGTTGAATTTTAAATTCAAATATTCTTTTCAAATTGTTTTAATTTCAAAATGTTATTTCGATTTTGTTTTACGAAGGTAATTTCTTTATAAATTTTAATTTTTATTAGAAATTGTAGCTTTACCTGTTTAAGCAAATTATTTTGAATTCCATGGGTATTGCTTTTGGAAATTTTTGTATTATTTTTTTTTTTTTTTTTTTTTTTTTGGAAAGTTGGTTTTGAAAAATTGGATAGGTATGAAAAGTAAAAAGTTCGGAATCACATTAAAAACTATCAAAAAAAAATTACTAAAAAAAAAATGTAATTGAAAATTTTGTTGAAAGGATATACATATGTGAAAGGAAGAAAAATATTTACACTAAAAAGGATATTCAGATAAAGGGAAAAATTAATGCATTAACAATAACAATTTAACTAATAAGAACGTAAAAAATGAAGTTTAAAATTTTTTTTCTAAAAAAAATATTAATTAATATTAATTTTTTCACTTTTGTTTAATTTGTTAAAATATTTTTTTTTTAATAATTGTTTTCAAAGAAGCTGAAATGTTCACTTTTATTTTATTAAATTGTTATTTAGAAATTTAAACTTTGTTTTGTTTAATTTGCTTAATTTTTTATTTTTGGTGAAATAAATGATTAAATTGCTTTAATTTAAAGAAGAAAATTAAGAATTTTTTTTTATGTCTTGATTAGTGGAAAGGTATATGGATAGATGGCATAAAGTCACAAAAAAATATTTCTTATGGAATTGGGATTATTATAATATAATATAATACAATTAATTAATCAAGGTAGTATATTGATACCAAAGGGGTGGGCTATGGTCATGGCACAATAACAGATAGTCATATTCATTTTAAGACTTATAGTTTACCTCACTTATAGAACCCAAAGTGTTGTTTATTATAATTAGTGACGTTACATAATGAGAATTTTAAATAAATATTTGACTAAATTTTACCAAAATGTTTGTTGAATTAATGCGTTGAATAGTGGGACTTATTAAGTCATTTAGAAGGTAAAAAACCTTGAAATAAGAGTATATTCACGCCTTTCCATTAAGTGTTCGGAGAGAGAGGCTTTGTTTAAGGTTGAAATATAGAGTAGATTATAGCTCATTCCTTTAAAAGGGCTTGATCTGAGGCCTATTTCACTAAACTACAAGTTCACAATTACAAGCTTTTTTGCCTGTAAAGTTGTGAACTTGTAAATAATTGTGTTTCATAAAAATACAATTATAATTTTGTTGCTAAAAGTGACAAGTTTACAAGTTACAAGTCTACAAGTCATACTTTTACAAGTGGTTTTGTTTCGCAAAACTAAATTTACATTTGTACACTTGTAGAAAAAAGCATAGGGTCTATGGAGACCCTCAGAAAAAATTTTACAAGTTACAAGTGAATGATAAATTGAATTAAAATTTGATTTTTAAATATTTTTTTTAATAAAAATTAGTTCAAATAAACACAAAATCCAACAATTTTAATATTAATTAGCATTTATTATTTATTTTGTTTATTTTTAATTATATATTTTTTTTTGTTTGCTTATTAGAAATTATCGACAAGCAGCAACACCACTAATCATATGTTATAAACAAATAATGTTATCAGTTTAAAAAACCAACTTACCAGTGTCGCCCTTTAGATCTTTGCCCAAAAAACATCACGCGCGTATTTGGCGTCTGTTGCACTAGTCAGAAGTCCAAGTCAACGCACGTTATCCCACTCTTTCATTTTTATCTCTTCGGTAAGTTTATCGCTTGCATGAGATATCCCGCACAACACTAATTATATTATGTTGATTTGCCATTACAAAACAATAATTTTTAATACAAGTTGCAAACAACTTTAAACACGAACAACATATGATGGACTTAAAGCACAAAAAATTGAGATTAAGTGCTCATATACCGCGTGTGCTCCAAGCGAAACAGGTATTTTAATGACGCCTGTAGAATTGGTCGCCATATCTCGCTACATGTTGCGAATTCTACATTCACCTCTTTTGTTCTGAACTTATCTTAACTTAGCCTTCTAATTCCATTTGTAATCTCAATTTTTAAAAAAAGCACTTAAACCCCTTGTGCCTTTAGTCCCTCATATGTTATGATTGATTAGTGGTGTGCTAACAATCAACACAACTTATCGATTTAAGTACCCATTATTGCATAACTATTTATTTTTATTGCCCCGCGCACATTTTCGGATAGATTGGGTCTAAAAAATTTGAAATATTATTAAAATGGGTTATATTGCGTCTTTATAGGATAGTTTTAGCATTTTGAGTAATAATAAATAATAATTGTAAAATTAAAATCACAATATATACAAGAACTTGTAATTGTAGAAATTGCCGTTTACAATTGCAAGGAGCTACAAGTTTTGTGTAAATTTTAATGAAACACAACTCATGAGCACTTGTAAGAATTAGACTTGTGATTGTAACTTGTAGAATTGTAGCTTAGTGAAATAGGCCCCTGTATGCAAAATTCCGTATAAATTGATATCTGTAGATTCATATTTAAATCCGTTTTCTTATGTCAATATTATACAATATTGATTTTAGACCAAGTATATATATTCTGGGTCCTTATGAGGCGAGAAGTTGACATAACGATGTCCGTCTGTCCGTGTGTATGTTGAAATGGGTTTTCAAAAGACCTTTGAAAAGATGGGGACTACGTTGTTATATTTTTATATCACATATTCTCCGCCTAAGTTTGCTATTGAAATTCAGCCAGATCGGTCCATAAAAGACTTAAATATGAACAAAAAACTATTACTGCCTCTAATTTTACCCATAAAGTCCTTATTGTAACTGTTTTTCATTATTATTTTCTGTATATCTGGAGAACGGAAAGGCACAAAATTCTGAAATTCATCTTCGCTTCCAACCTCTCGTATATGGAGAACGGAAAGAGCCAAAGTTTTCAAATTAGGTACACAAATCTCAGTTATCAATGCAAAAAATCGCACAAACTGTCGCGATTGAAGAAGTGGGCGTTGCATAAAATGTTTTTCTTTTTATATCTACAGAACCGTAAAAGAGAACAATTTTCAAATTTTGAACACATAGCTGGGTTGCCAATATACAACCTCTCTTAAGAAATATGGGCGGTATTAGATAACTGGGTGTGGCACATCCCGTACAAAGATATTATAGATATATGTATATCCAGAGAACGTAGTTCAAAAACTAGGTACATGCATCTTGGTTATCAATACACAAAATGTGGGAGTGATTAAAGAATTGGGCGTGGCGCAAAATAGATTTATTTATATCTAAAGAACAGTATTTATATAACTTTCTGATCTTATCACACCATCGTGATGGGTATATAAATTTCGGCATAAAATACTCTTACTTGTTTATTTTATTAAATGGTTATACTTTTTTTATTATTTGAAATAAAATATACATATAACGCAAATAATAACAAACATTATAAGGGATATTAAGTATCGTTATCAGTACTTATTTACATTTCAATAATTCGTTTTATCTCAAAACACTCCAATTAGGAAATAAATAAATTCAAAAACTAACAAACTGCCACACACACGCACAAGCACATGCACCCGCTAAACTCAGCAATTATGCAAATAACTCTGGCCATTAAACAACAATTACTTCAAGTACTCATGAATCTTTTTTTTAAATTTAAATTTAAAAAAAAAAACACAAGCCAACGAACATAAATCAACCAACCACTAGCTTTCGTATCTGAACTTCCAGCAACAGAGTGGAAAAAATGTCAATCATATATTCAAAAATTTACCAACCACACAGAATGAGAGACAGTCAGCAGAGACATTGAAAATGACCTGATTAAAATTTCTAAAATAAAATCATAAAATATTTAAGCTGCTTAAAATGAAAATACACACAACTCTCTTCGAAATAAAACCAACAAACAATTTCTACTCACCCCCAATTTATCATAAAATAGAAAAAAAGGAAATAGAACGACGCTAAACAGATGAAAACAAAAACACAAATCACCACTTTTATGCTTATTTTCCATTTTAAAAACATTCAATCGCTCATACACACATTTATTTAGTCATTTATTCATTTTAGTTATTCAAACATTCAATGACAATAAGGTTTTTCCAATTTTTGAGATTTTTTTTTTGTTTCTCTAAAGTTTGGTAACACAAATTTTCAATATGCTTTTTAAGTATGATTTCTCTAAGGAACAAAAGGAGCAGAATTATACCTTTAATGGAAATTGTAATGCAGAAAATACTGTCAATGTCTACTTAGAGGTATTGTCTTTTTCGGAAAAGTTGAACAAACCTTGACAGAAACAGAGACAAAAAACAAGAAAAGAAAATAAAAGAAAAAGCTTATCATATTCAGCACCAGAGCAGAGAATTTAAGTGAACGAAGTACAAAGAACTTAAAATCACTGAGTGAAATTGTTAAATTCGGCAAATTTTAAATAATTACACTGTTTCTGAAATGGATAAAACAAAATCCATTCCTCTTCTAAGATATTCTTGATCTACAATATTTATTCAAAGTAGAGGATTATAAATAGAAAATGCGATTAATTCTAGCCTCTTATATTATTTATTTTAAGATGTATCGTGAGAAAATCTGTATTTTTGGTAAAAACACAGAATGGGCCAAATTAAAAATTTGTCGCAAATCGTTGGTGGTGCGACCACAAAATGGAATTTTTTAAATTATTTTTTAATTAATTTCTATAATAATCATCTTTGGGCATTAGGGTGGAGCATAAAAATATTTTTGCAAATTTAATTTTCGAATAGCACTAAAATTCTCAGATACATGGAAAAAATAATGAAAAAAAAATTATGGGACCTACTTTTAGCCATCTTGATACCGGGATGGATTTTTACTATATTCTCAAAATTTTTAAAGTTTTTTAATAGTTTTTAATCCAAATTTAGATATTTTAATTAGGCTTAAGTTCATTGAATTTAATTTTCATTAAAATATTTTCATGAAGACAGGAATTTTACAACATGAAATCAATTAAAATTTTTATTGATAATTTTTCATTCTTGACTGCGCTGAGATTTGAACCCAGGCGTTCACGGACAGGTTTCCCAGACTAGTTTCGATTGTAACCACACAATCTCTTCAGTGGGGTTTGCCGTCTTACTCACTCGGCTATTGCAGCCGGATGACGTCAATAGTCAAACATCAATCTTTAAACCAAATGGTATTACACCATGGTAGATCGAAATTTGCTTTTTGAATGAATGACTATCTATTTTTAATTGATTTACATGTTCTTCCTAACTTATGTTTTTTCGTACTTTTTGTCAAGAATCCTTCTTGAAATCCAAAGTCCTTTTTTTTGTTTTTCCTGTTTTTGTCTTTCTTTTTTCTTGTTGACCTTTTTCAGCACAACTTGAAGTACAAATGTAAACAATAATAAGTATTGTGGTTATTTTATTGAACTCTTAATGGTTTTTAATCCAAATTTAGATATTTTAATTAGGCTTAAGTTCATTGAATTTAATTTTCATTAAAATATTTTCATGAAGACAGGAATTTTACAACATGAAATCAATTAAAATTTTTATTGATAATTTTTCATTCTTGACTGCGCTGAGATTTAAAACCAGGCATTCACGGACAGGTTGCCCAGACTAGTTTCGATTGTAACCACGAAAACTAGTCATAGTGCCCATAGAAAACAGATTTGATTTTATTAATCTGTTTAACATAATAAATGGTATACCTTTTGTTTTTTTAAATCTTCATCCATTTGGAAACAGTGTAAATATTAAAAATACTCGTACTCGTGAATGACCTGTAAGTTTTGCAATACTGTTGCTTGCACTCAAGCATAACAAATACCACCCAGTCAAACCAAGAATAGAAACCATTTAATACTTCTGCAGACACACTCTCATTTACCCACACAAGCAAGCCCAATAAGGGGTGGGAATGGTGTAAAAAAATCTCCTCAGTTCAGTTTCTTGTTCCATATTTTTTAAATTGTTCATTTAGAGTGTCTAATGTTTCTGTCATTTATGTGGGTTGCATTATGCACAAGAAGGTCGTAAACTACATGAATAAAAAAAGTGGAGTGAGTAGACTGACACTGCCACTTTTTTTAGGAAAGGGGAGTAAAAGCAGGTTGTTGGCAAATCTACTTATAAAAAATGTATTCATGCAAAAAGGTTTTCAATTGTTGGCCTCTGTTATGTATCCATTTTATATAGTTTAAAAATTATCTGGCGTTGTTGTTACATTTTCTATGAAACTTTTTACCTTCAGTTTTAGAATTCCCAAACGAATATTGAAATTCGAGTGTAGCGTTGTTTTTTTAATGGCAGTATAGTAAATTTGGGGAATGGGAGGTGAAGACAAATGCTTTGTTTCAAACAAGTTTTTTTTTCTAAAACATCAATTTTTTGCTTTCAGTAACTTAAGAAGCACATGCAAATGTCGGCATTGAAATACTTACAGCATTTCTAAATGTTGTTGCCTTTATCAGCTATAAAACAGCATCTGCTTTTTTTGTCCTGCTTTTAAAGGGGATTAAATTATTTAGAAGCCAATAAAATGTTTTCATTATGATAATAAATGTTTTAGAATAAAAATATTAAAGGTTTCTAACTTAAAGATTAAAATATAAAAATTTTTTTTAAATGCTTAAGTTTCCTAGGCAAAAGATTAAATATATTAGACAAATGTTATCTCAGTTTACTTTAATTTAATAGCAGTTTATTTCATTCTGTTATCAGCTTTCTTATCCCCAAAATCTCTCAGACATCCGGAATAAAATTAAAGCTAAGCACGTACCAGAGTTAGGCTTTTACAACTATCTATTTACTTATATAAATTAACTACCACACAGAAAGAATTAAAAATTGTATTTAATCACCAAATTCATAGAATCACCAAACAGTTTGTTGATTTTGCACATATTACCAAAATTATTATATAGATTACTAAAAATTATTCAAATTTAAAATTGTGAATTTTTTTCAATAAATAATTTTTTTGACTTTAATTAAAAAAAAGATCAAAAAACGTTGCCATTTCATACAATTGATTTAACTAAATTGAGCTTACAACTACAATGATATTTAAATCAAAATTAACAGCCAGGCCCTCGATGTCGATCGACAACTTAAGCGAGCGACAACAAGTCACTCATTGTCGTTCTCTTAAGATGCCCACTAACTATCGACTTGTCGGTCCACAGGTTTAACGTGTCTAACGTAATTCATTAATTTTTTGTCAAATGACTGTATTGTTAAATCATTAATTCCATAAATAAAACGCTAGTTTGGAAATAAAAATCGACAAAACATATACATAATTTAAGCAAAAAAATAGAACTCTGGCTACAATCAAATCAGAATGGAAGACAAAATAGTAAACAAAAAACAAACTAAGCATTAATGCTTTAAACACATTCGAGACAGCAGACTACCGACTTCAATATGTCAACAATAGAATACATGTGTGTATATGGAAATGATTATTTTCAGTGTTTAAAATTCAGTCGCCAGTTTATATTTTTACACATGCAACTATACTGAAAATAGTTCGAACCATAATTTTTCATCACCATTCATATTTAAAACAGTTGAACTGTGTGCTCACAGTTACTGAAAAAATAGTAACACATTTCATTTTTTTTCAGCAGTCAAAAGAATCAGCAGCAGACTCCCTCCATTTTAAACACACAGACTGCTGAACTTGCGACTGAAAACTAGAAGCTGCTGTGTTTACAGTTGACGTAAACTCTTTTTTTTAGTTTACTAAACAACGTAGCTAGAAACTGGCAGTTCGACTATACAGTAACGTAAACACAAACTGGTTTGTTGAATGAATTGAGTAATGTTAAGTGGAAAACACATTTGTTTTGTTGTTTAAATCAAATAAAAGAAAGGAAAAAAACAATTATTTATAGAATGAAACAAATAATTTGTAATATTTCGAATGCCAATTACAATAGGTACATACTTTTTATTTAAAAATATTAATTTTTGTTTTATAAATTTTATGAAAAATTAAAACACTATTTTTTAACTTGATAATAATTCAGTGAAAATCTCAACCATTAAAACACATTAAAGATATTATGATAATAAAATTTTTCTATAGTAAAAAAGTAAATATAAAAATTGTTCCTGCTAGTTTAAAATATAACATTTTTATACCTTCCACCAACACTAGTGGTGAATGAGGGTATACTAAGTTTGTCATTCTGTGTGAAACTTTTTTATTACTCATCTCAGACCGCATAAAATATATATATTCTTGATCATTAAGTAATTCAAAATCGATTTAGTCATGCCCGTCTGCTTGTCCGTCCACCTGTGCGTCTGTTGAAAACACGCTCATTTTCGAAAAACTCAAAAGAAAACGAGAATGTTGGTGTCAAATTGCTTCTGGCTATCCAAAGCAGTTTGGGATGGGCATTTAGTAAAATCGGTTCTGTAGGATGAAAGTTATGAGTCTAAATGTGGAACCACCTCCTTTAAAAATTGATAGGTTTGTTACAAAAAGTAGCATAAATGGTGGTATAATACACGGATTAATATGAGATTTGGCACAAATTCGTGTTATATGACTAGACGTTACAAATAATGCTACTGCAACAAGATTTGGTAAGGCACAGTTTTATAAGACTAAACATCATATTGTAAAATTTCGTGACGATCGGTCCACAATTTACCATAGGTCCGATGTAAAGCCTACACTCAGAAAAGAAATTAGTACGCCTAAAACCGTAACAAATAAGGTGTTTTTATCAGAATTTGGTCTTTCATAGTTTCTCAACAGCTTCAAATCACAGTAGAATATAGTAAAGATCGGTCCAAAATTTACCATATTCCCCATATAATGTCCGCTCTGAAAAATTATTTAATAATTCTAAAACCGTAGCAGATATATATATTGTCGTAAAATTTTTTCAATTAAGCTTCATATGGCCAGAAATAATACCATGCAATTTTGTAATAATATGTACATAATTTGCCTTATGTCACATATTAGGCAGCCTTCTGAAATCCACTTTAAAAGTATTAAAAGCTATAACACATCAACCTATATC
The DNA here is from genome assembly GCA_943735925.1 of Pollenia amentaria. NCBI lineage: Eukaryota > Metazoa > Arthropoda > Insecta > Diptera > Polleniidae > Pollenia > Pollenia amentaria. The sequence goes on along the minus strand of OX031007.1, from coordinate 173,730,674 downwards.
AATATATGTTCTAATTTGTTTTCTAATACCAGAAATCAATTTACAGAATTCCCCTCACGAAAAAAGTTTTAGTTCGGCTAAAACTGACATTTTACTTAAATTTGCTAAAATAAAGTTTAGTATGACCGAAAATAAAAGCATAAAGCTTTTTGATTGTCCGTCAATAATTTAACATATGTCGGTCTAAAACGCGACGAATTTTAATAGTGACATCCGTTTTAATACAGATTAATTCATTATTTATAGATCCCATTTAGGGTCCACGCCTGAAATATTCCAACTGTCGGTGGAGGGTATCAAAGATCCGGCGCAGCCATATATGTCACTCTTACTTGTTTTCTACTAAATTATTATATTATAAATTATTTGTGATAATCAGGGAAACCAGAAATATGCTCTAAAACGCATTTTATGCGAATTAGATATGCAGTAAAAACTCGAAAAAATGCACGGAAAATGGTTAAAAATAGCTCATTTAAAAAGAAAATATTCAACAGTTTAAAAACATTTGCATTTAAAAAAAATACCAAAATAATACTCGATAATGGTCAAATACTAGACTAATTTTCGAGATTTAACCCCATTTGGAAACGAAAGGCAGTCATGAGCTAAAAAAATAGGTTATGAGGTTTAACTTCATATGAGAGTTATTTGTGGCGAATATTATCTAGATATTAACATCCATATGAGATTTTTTTGCCTTAAAGGGTTTCATCATGATGATGATGAATTTTCAACATTAATAAAAGTAGTGATTTAAATTAAATGCGCTGTAATTGTTAAAATTGTTTATTGTACTTTTATCAATTTTAAAAATTTTTATATGATAATTAAAATTATTATTTTAAAGGAAAACGGAAAAAAAATTATGGCTAAACAAGTAGTTAAAATGGCTAAAAAATGCATATTTGTGGTTTCCAAGTCTAAGTTTTTATTTGGTTTTTTTTTAACGATTGTCTTAATTAAAATAAATTTATATGTGTAAGTTATGTTTTACAAACCCATATACCTTATATTTTCTATTATCATTTCCTTTAATAAAAATATGGCACAAAACCATTATATACCACTTTCTGAATTGCAGCATAGTCTTCAAAATTTTAAAGGAAAAAAAGAAGAAAAAACTTTTTATTATTTTCCAAATTTTTAATTTTTCGAATTTATTCTATGAGCTAAATTTGTTATAAAGCTTTTTGTAATAGTTCTACTCCTTAAATTTTTGTAATAGTTCTATTCCTTAACTTTTTTGGAATAGAACTATTACAAAAAGCTTTATAAAATACATAACTGAAATTTATTTAGCTCATAGAATAAATTCAAAAATGAAAAATGTTGAATATAATAAAGTAGCTTATGAAAAGAAATAATTCCCAGATTCTACTTTTTATTATTGGTACGTTTTATAAATAATAATAAAATAGCTTTTCTTTTAAATAATTTTTGTGGAAACTTATAAGAGTTTTGTTACAATAGATGGCCTAAAAGGGTAAAATAATAAAAACAATGTCTGGTTGACTGAATTGAGTACTGTTTAGTTGTAAAGACATTTGTTTTGTTGTTTAAGTGAAATAAAAGAAATCAGACTGGCGATTATTTATAGAATGAAACAAATATTTTTTTTGAATTTATATGTACATATATATGCACACATTTTATTTATTTAAGTAATTCTATATATTTAATGGATTCTAACAAAGCAGAACTTGTATATGAGATCACTTATACTGTGTAAAAAAAACTTTAATGCTCATTTAACAAGTATGTATTGTTGTTTTCTTCTATATCATTTACAACATCATCTAAAAGGGATGAGTTTAATTTTGCCAATAAAATATTTTCAAGATTTTCTTCACCTAATCTATTTCGAGAGTCAGTCAAAACGTTCCTTAGAGATGAAAATGCTCTTTCTACTGAAACCTTAAAGGAAAGAAAATAAAAATAAATTGGTTTCTCAAACGTACTTTAATATGTCAAAAAATAGTTGATAACATAGGTGTGTTCATTTACAGAATATTATTGTCAATAATTGTTACTAGTAAGTGTACTCAAAAAAACTTGCAACGAATGAGTGAAAAAGAGTGTTTAGGTAAAAGCTACGCTAAAGAAAACGTTTCGCCTTCCGCTTTTATTTAGGTATGGCTGTTACTTGATAATTTTTGCTAGAAAAGCATTTATTTACTTTTTTATTTTTTTTTAATAATAAGGAGAAAAATTTCGTAAATTTTAATTTTACTCTCTCGTTGCACGTTTCTGCTAGTAAAGTAAATGAACGCACCTCATGTTAATTTAAGTAATATAAGAGTTGGCTGTTATACAAACTTTATTCAAAACGCTTACCTGTGTATGGGGTACACCGAAAACAATATTTGACAAAATATATAATTCTGGATCAGTGGATCTTCTTTCAATCCAGTAATTTAATACACAGATTGTGCTTTTTAAAAATGGTAGTTTCAATGATTCTATTTTATTGTTGACTGAAACTGTTTCATTTATTCCTGTAGTCTCTGGCATTAAAAATTGCGTCAAAATGTCTTCTTCGTTTAAACTCTCCAATTCATTAGTATTATTTCTAGAAACGTAATCTTTATTTATAAATATAAATTTTTCCCATAATTTTTTTAAACAAGCTATCGCACTTTCTTTTTCATCTGGAAACAATGTATGTTAAAACCTCGGATCAAAAAATAGGCATGCTTTTAATATGTCATTATCTAATAACTTTTTTGAACGTTATTCAAAATTTATTAACAATGAAGTACCAACAATTTTTTTAAGTGAATTTTGTAAGGAGTCGTCAACTATTTTTGATATTATTAGTTTGCACCTTATCCAATGAGCAAAAAAATCTCCATAATGTAATGATTCAGCCTGAAATTTAACAATGATTTCGTTTAATGGCGCGAAAATTATTATAAATTCGTTCAAATCATCCCAATATTTTGAATTAATTCCAAAATCCTCAGTTCCAGTTACAATTGAAATTTCATTTTTTAATTAATGACTTTGCAGATTCTAAATCAAACATCATTTTAAATGTTGATCCCCACCTGGTAGGGCAGTCAATTTGTGGAATTTTTATTTTATTTATTTCAAATAAGGACCAAATTCCATTTGCAGACTTTCTTAAATATTTCACATAATTTCTGGATACAAATATAAATCTTCTTATGTCTGTACTTTTAAGGGTGTCCATTGCAACAAGTTGTGCAGTATGAGCTGCACATCGGCATATAGTTATTTCTCCTATATTGATATCACCATCATTTTCAATTTCTTTTAAAAGATTTAAGTAGTCTTCGTTGTCTAAGACCTCCTCTTCATTACTGTTACCAATACATTGGGATAATAACGATGTAGTTTTAAGCATATTTGCCCCATTGTCAGAAGTAATAGCCACCACTTGTTGCAAACTGAGATCAAATTTATTTAATGTTTTAATCATTTCTGCCGCTAAGTTTTTTGACTTACTGCTACCTACACCTTTTAGTTCGCACATTCCTAGTACTCTCGACACAATACAGCCATCTTTGCAGTATTGGATACTTATTCCGAAAATATTTCTATCTAGTCGCGTTGCACTATCTATTTTGACGGAAAATAGATTATTGTTTAATTCATTTTTTATCACGTCTCTTAATTTTTTAACAACGTTGCTCAACATAATTTTAGCATTTTCGGAATTTAAAGTAAATATATTTTCTTCTTTACTGGTTATTGCATTGCAAATAGGCTTGAGTAGATTTCTCATATTGCTGCTATTTAAAGTATCAAATGGGATATTGTTTTCAGTTACTAAACCAATAAATGATCGCATAATTTCAAATCGGTTTATTTCTATTTTTGCTTTAATAATTTTCTTTTTTTGCACTTTTTTTAATACATTGTTATTTTGTAATATCTCCACCTGATGACAATTTTTCAAATGTATTTTTAAATTATAAATTCTAGACGATTTTAGTTGTTTTTTACATATATTGCATATAACTTTTCCACTAGTGTCCATGTCACTGAAATAATTAGAAATATCTTCCATTTTAAAATTATTTTATTTTGTTTTTTGGTCAACAATAATATCTATCACGCACTTCAGCTTATTTTTTAATTTTTAACGTTACTTAGGTTTACATCTTTTCATAACATATTTCCATAGTTGTAAAAAAGAAAACACAGTTGCATGTGCACGCACTGTTTATTCAATTAACAGAGCAACTGTGTTTTATTTAAAAGTTTACAAATGATTGGAATATGACAATTAATATAGAAAAATGTGAGACAATTCTTTCTAGACCTTAAGCTGATAAATGAAAAAGTAAATTTGGAAATAATTAGGAGTTAGATCTTATTTATACAATATTGATATACCCAACAAAAATAAAATAAAATGAAATTAATAACATGTTTACTAGTTAACAAACTAATAGTATTCGTTAAACGTTTAATTAACTTGATTAAAGTTTAATATACTTGATTGAATTTTTAATTAACACTGATATTATTTAAATGAAATACTTAACAAAGCTAGAAAGGCATTTTTTGTTTATTCTTATTATATTTAAGATACAAAAAATCGAGTCAAAATAATAACGTTTCAATCTTTGATTAGACCAATCATAACATAAGGGAGTCTAATATTGTTTAATGTTTCACCTTCTTATATAAAAAAGATACGGAATTTCGAAAGAAAATGTTTAACAACTTGCACTTCGTTATATAGATCTCCAAACAGCAATTTTTTAAAGTAAAATAAAATTAAAAAAATTTAAGTTGGTTTTTATCAATTAAATAAATGGTTTGAAAAATATAATATTATATTAAATATAATTATTTTTTTAATTGAATAAAAACTTAAAATATTTATTTGATTCAATAACAAATACGTTATTTAAATATTAATTAAAAGAAATAAATTCACTTTTTGTTTTTAGTAAAATAACTTCAACTTGTATAATTGTATTGGTTGTTGTCAAAAGATTAGATTTATTTATCAAAAATAATTTTTAATACAATTATTGTTTTAAGTTTATTAATCTAAGAAATTTCTTATAAAGACTCCAGACTATAAAAGTTTTTTAGTGTGATTTTTAGTCTCAGGATTCTAATTTGGACCAAATGGCATCACAACATCATTTTTGTTTTAGTTTTGGACTTGTTTAAGTGTTTTCCATGGGTGAGCTTTAGGGATACCGGGCTTTTTCGGGATTCGGGATTTTTGAAAATCAAAAGATAAATGCTTTTTATAAATATTTATTAAAAAAAACCCCTCTTTAAAAGAGGTTTACAAACAAAAGTTTTATAATTAATTTAATATTACAAAGTTGTTTAATGATTATATTGATTACTAATATTTGTAAAAATGGAAAATTGTGATTTGTTTTCCTAATTAATGATTCATTTAATTAAAAGTATGATAAAAAAAACAACATCTTATTTCCAACAATGTGTTAATTGATTCAATTAAAAAATAATTAACATAAAATCTATATTTAACTCAATTAGCTCAGTTGTTTCAAACTAAATAAAAAACTAATTAATATAGTTATCGAATAGAACAAATTAGTAATTGATTTCTTTTTAAGATTCTATTAAAATTTTTATTAAATGAATTAAGATGAATAATTGAAATTTGAATTCGAAATAATTAACAAAATCAATATTTTCAGTTAAAAATAAAAATCTTATTTAAAAAAAACACATTTTTATCCCACCACCACTCGTGGTAGGAATTATGTAGTGTATAAATTACACTACTTAATTTCGTATAATCACACTATGAATTACCTTAGGTCCCATGGCCATTCTCAAAAAACACTAAAATAAGCCTAAACCTATAACGAGTAAAGTTTAAATTTTGGATTTGGTGCACCAGTGGAATCAATTAAAAAATAAAAACACAAGGAAATTTTGGACATTTCTTTCTTTATTATTTTCAGAACTTCTCACATTTAAATTTCTTAATAATTGTTGGACACGCTTAAAAAGAATAACAAAGTTTAACTTGCTTCTTTCGTTTTTAATGACAGTATTAACGGAGTTAATCAAATAAATATTAAAGATCAATATTGTGTTCCCTATCCTCTCAAGGAAGAATGCCATGATGATTTTTTTTTTATAAAAAAGCTAAAACAAAAAAATTATCTTGACGAAAATCCCGGGATTGAAAAATGCAAGTCCCGGGATTCGCTGATTCCCGAAAATCCCGAGATCGAGATTTGCATCCCTACTGGGCTTTCTATGGGAAACATGGTATGACCGATCGTCACAAAATTACATGGTACCATTGCTAGATATACAAAACTAAATTAATGAATTTTTTATACAAATTTTAATTATGTTTTTTGATCATATTTTTAATTAAAATTAAAAATATCATTTATTGAAAAAAGATTCACAATTTTTAATTTTTACAACTTTTATCAGTCAATATAATCATTTTGGTAATAGGTGCAAAATCAAACATTTGTTTTCTTGATTCTAAGAATTTGGTGATTAAAAACATTTTTTTATTTTTTCTGTAATATCAAATAAAAAATTGCATAATAATTCAAATATAATTAGAATAGATAATTTTATTATAAATTTAATTATAAATAATATTAAAGATGTACTTTATGTAAAAAAAATAATCTGGTAATTGCACCATACTATACAATTGAAGAATATATGTATGTATTTATACACATAAGACATTGCAAAAAGGATTTTTTCAAACTGACGCATTTGTATATGTACCACGATAGTATAGGGGTTGTACAAAATGAAAATGGCATAGTAGAATTATATCAGAATAATAGACGGGACAGTATAAAAGTGGTAAATTGCAATGCAACTAATAATTATAATGTAGGTACGTCACGACACAAGTATTATCCAATACAGTAGTTCGTAGTTTACAATGTTCTAAAACCAAAAAAAGTTGGTGGCTAGATGAATAATCTGTTTTTGGCTTTCTTACTTTTCGACCATAGTTTTTAACAATTGCCATTTAAATCTATAGTTTTTAAACAGTTTGTACATAACATTCTTAAATTAAATATAATATTTATCTTCATCATTTGAAGTTCAAAATCAAAGCCTATTTCTGAAAATCAAAATCTAATCCATTCTAATAATAGTACTCGCGACCTTGTTTTTGAAACTTTTTAATAAATGTGTAAAAATTAATATTGTTTACTAGTGTTTATTATAGTTTAAGTTTGTACAATATAATATTGTTCAATTAATAAACGTTAAAAAAAATTTTTAGTAGAAAAATATTATATTTTAAAGTAACAGGAAAAATTTTTATATTTACTAGGTATTTTTACTATAGAAAATCTTATTTTCATATTATCTTTAATGTGTTTTAATGGTTGAGATTTTCACTGAATTATTATCAAGTTAAAAAATAGTGTTTTAATTTTTCATAAAATTTATAAAACAAAAATTAATATTTTTAAATAAAAAGTATGTACCTATTGTAATTGGCATTCGAAATATTACAAATTATTTGTTTCATTCTATAAATAATTGTTTTTTTCCTTTCTTTTATTTGATTTAAACAACAAAACAAATGTGTTTTCCACTTAACATTACTCAATTCATTCAACAAACCAGTTTGTGTTTACGTTACTGTATAGTCGAACTGCCAGTTTCTATCTACGTTGTTTAGTAAACTAAAAAAAAGAGTTTACGTCAACTGTAAACACAGCAGCTTCTAGTTTTCAGTCGCAAGTTCAGCAGTTTGTGTGTTTAAAATGGAGGGAGTCTGCTGCTGATTCTTTTGACTGCTGAAAAAAAATGAATTGTGTTACTATTTTTTCAGTAACTGTGCGCACACAGTTCAACTATTTTAAGTATGAGTGTGGATGAAAATAAAATACAGTTCTTTTTTTTCAGCATGTTACTGAAAATAAATGACATTTTTAGCAAATTTTGACTGCTATTAGCAGTTGTTCGAAACCCTGATTATTTTAACGACGACACGGCAAAATGGCTGCCGGTTGTTGTCTATGCTAATTTTGTCGTTGTAGTCAAATTAAACTAATTTCTATTTTTGTACGCTACAAAACAGAAAAAGTGTTGCTAATATAATCAAAAATTAGAAGAATTAGTGCTTATAATATATAATAATAATTTTTTGGTTAAAAAGCAAAGAATTGGAATTGAAACAAAAATATAAGCGCGGCTCACCACCAAATCTATATTATTATTACTTTTTAGTATCCTTAAAAGAAGTTATATAGGAAGATGTTTGACACGCCAACGCTCTTAGTTTTAGCAGTATGGGTATCATTGAAAAATTGAAAGTGCTTTTCACATGGTGCATACAAAAACTTGGGGTGTTCTCTATAACATATTATATTTGAGGAAATATTATTATACATATCCACAAAATGTTAAGATAAATCCTCTTAAGGGGTTAATAAATCTGTATACTTAATACATCATATGAAATGTGTTTCGAAAGACTTTATTATGATACCAATACTTTAAAGATTTAGATTACATTTTTCTTCCTATACTATTTATAAAGTGCTCTGAAACCTTTACGACCTATAATTCATAAACTTAGTGCGTTGAACCAAAAAATTACAGTAGAATCGCGATACAGTAATCTTGCGGTCAAGTTAACCAAATTTTAGCGCTTCTGTGCCGCTCTAAACGTTAACTCTAAGTTAACTTTTCATATCGTATTAGTAAAAGTACTGATTTGTACAAACGATAACAAATTAGATTAAATTTTAAGCTGAAAGTTGAGAGTTTAAACAAAATTGAGAAATACATTAAAGAAAAACTATCGGCGTTGTATTATTGTATATCTGAAGTTGCCATCTCAAAAATAAAAACGAAACGTCAGAAAATTTTCGAGGCTTTGAAGAATACATAGGAAAAAGCATACAGGAAAACATTACATAGACCAAAATATGCCGATCTTAAAGCAAGTTTGTACAAATGTTTTCTTGAATGACAATAATGTCGGTAATGGATGGCTGGCAAATGTTTAGAAAATACACAGAATTCGCTATCTGAAAATTTTTGAAGAACTAATTTTCTGACAAACGTGATATATAGCACATAATACATGACTGACTGTATAATTATTAATTATAAATTGTAGTTCAAGAGCAATTGTGAACTTGAAACCAGCCGGTACAAATTAGATCTAAGTTTCTTTTTTGTACTGATGAAAACTAAGTCATTGAAAAAAATATAGGTACATATGTTTATTATTGCATTTTTTTACAATTTAGAAAAGTTAATAAATAAGACGAAAAAGTTAACAACCCTTAGGACATTTCAGTTTACTTTTTCGCGATTATACTGTATATTAGGATTTTTTTTATTCAACCTGCCATGAAGATGATATTCTTTATGAGTTCAAAAAACAATAAAATTAAAATATTTTAAATGTTTTTTAATAAATTCATTTGTTTTTACGTTAAAAAATTTATCATAAATAAGTATTTATATTTTTGTAGGCTTAAATTAAGTTTGTGTACGAGTCTGCAATTATGCAATTTATAAATATTAAAAATGATATTGGCACCACTGAAATGTAAATACATAATAAAAAACACAGCTGTTTATATTTTTTCAATTGTATCTGTCGTCTTCAAAATAATTCAGTAGCTGATTACGCGACTACAATTGCAGCCAGCAGCATTTGTAGTCGTGCCTTCGTGTTGCCTGCTGTCTCGAATGTGTTTAATGCATAAATAAAAAATCAAGGCGAATTCATACAGGTGACCGTATCATGAGATAGAGTTATGCTAGCTATCCCTTTTTTAAAAAAATACTTTGTATTTTGTTTCTGTAAAAAGTTAGAGTGAATGTCAAAATTATTCTTTGAAAACATAAACAAGGGATTTTTTTGTTTATAAAATATACACAATTGGCTTAGAACGTAAATCTTTTTCCTGTATTGCAAATTTATTGTGGCTCCACTTATTCCTTATACACTTTTTATTCCTTGAATTGACATTTTATATAAAAAAGAATAACTAGTATTGTAGTTATCCAAATTTCGATATTTTTAATTAGGCTTAAGTTTATTGAATTAAATTTTCATTAAATTATTTTTATGAAGATAGGAATTTTTGCAACATGAAATTAATTAAAATTTTATTGATAATTTTTCATTCTTGACTGCACTGAGAATTGAATCCAGGCTTCCACGGACAGGTTATCCTGACTAGTTTCGATTGTAACCACACAATCTCTTCGGAGGGGTTTGCCGTTTTACTCACACTGCCATTGACGACGGATGACGTCATTAGTCAAACATCAATCTTTAAACCAAATGGTATTTTACCTTGGTTGACTATTGACGTCATCCGTCTTAGTTGCTTTGAAATAAATTTTCAATTAAAATTTTATTTAAATAACAAAATTTCTAAATTAACTTTCTTCGTTTAATATAAAATAATTTAAACGTGAAGAATTGTTGTTGGGAACTGTCAATATTTATTTAAATAAATTAACACATTGTTTGAAATGGCAAAGTTTTTTTTGGATCACTTTTTTAATTAAAATTAAAAATATCATTTATTGAAAATATTTTTTCAAAATTTTAAAATTTTTAGTAATCAATATAATCATTTTGGTAATAGGTGCAAAATCAACAACTTGTTTGCTTGATATTATGAATTAAGAACAAATTTGGTGATTGGAGAAATTTAATAATTTTTTCTGTGTATTATTAAAATTGAAATATTTTTCAAACTATTTTTTAAATTCATAAAAAACTACTGAAAATTGTTTCTGTGCGTATAGTTCGAATCAAATTTGACACTTGAAATAAGTATACAGTAAAGGAAAAAATATCCATGGTTCGTTGTATAAAAATTCTGGTTTCCTGAACTCCAAAAATAACGATACTTGTGGAAATTTTCTACTGAGAACTTTTGAGCGTTTATTGTGAAATATTGCTACAATAAATTTCTTTTAAAGTTTTGGTAAGCGTTAGCTATAACATTTTCCTATCTCTCGGGCAACATGCGGATTCCGCGGCAAAGGAGCTTTTTAATTGTATACCATTTACCACTAGTTGTGATTGAGTGTATACTTTTATAATCTGCCATTTCTTGTTTAATCTTATTTATCTAAGGCACCACAAAGTTTATATGAATACTTTGGATTCTTAAGTAAATTGAAGTCGATTTAGTCATGCCGTCAGTCTGTCCGTCCATCTGCCCGTCTGTCTGGCCGTCTGTTGCAAATACGCTCAATTCTGAGAGACTCGACAGAAAAGAAGAATTTTGATGTCAATTTTTTTCGAGTTCTCCTAAGCAGGTCGAGATAAGCCTAATTGATTCAGTACGAAGAGAGTTATAGACTTAAATGCCAAATAACCACAAAAAAATATGTATATTTTTGTAATAAAAAAGCCAACATAAGCTTGGGGTGAAATGCATCGACTGTCATTAAATTTTGCACCAATTCGTTATATATGACTTGAAATCATATTTAATACTTTCCAATGGCCTCAAATAAAGTAAATTCACGAAAACGTATATTTTGAATACGCCTAAAACCGCAACGAATTTTAAAACTGTGAAGTTAGTTTTTATTAAGATTAGTTTATAACTTACTGATTCCATATAAATCCCACTTGTAAAATTGGGTGATTCACAGGGTAGTCACAAAGTTATAAAGTCATATGTCTTAAAATAATTGCAAGAAATATATATTACTGCGGTACAGCTATGACGAATCAATGAACACAGCATTAAAATTTTTATTTTGCTTAAAACATAACAATTGTAAAATACTGTTTAGGACATTATGACGATATGACTTAGTAGCACACCTTGTAAATTACCCAATTAAGTTACATTACGATAAAATTAAAGCTTAATGACAACTTGAATTTTTTTAAAAACAAGTTAGAGTGCTATTTTTGGCTGTGCTGAATCTTTGATCACCTCCACCGACAGGAGTGGGCTCTATTTGATAAATACAAATATATTATTACTAAATCTTCACAAAAATGAACATCAGCAATTGGTTGCGGTTCAGACCTATATTAAATTACTGACTGACAATCAGAAAGTTTTATGCGTTTCTTTTTAGAACTTTGAACTGGCTTGAGTAAAATATCATGATTCGTAACATTTTTAGCGGAACTAAAATGATTTTTAGGACGGTAATTTGTATTGGACATGTGGTAAATTATGGACCAATCATCCCAAAATTCTGAAGACTGATTTCTGGTCTTGCAAAAAATAAATTAGAATAAATTTCAATACAGCAGTGTAATTAGTTTTAGCGTTAACAGTAAATTTCACAAATTTGCATGATATTTTTTCCGAATTTCATACTAAAATGTTTTCCGCGATTAGGGTTTATATGGTGCATATGGTCAATTATGGAGCGATCTTCACGAAATTTAACAGTATGATTTGCAGCATATAAAGCGAATTCGTGCAAAATTGTATGTCATTCCGTGCATTATTCCATTTATGTTAGTTTTTGTATCAAAATTATCATTTTTTTTAGGGTGGGGGTTCCACATTTTGATTCATAGTTCCGATGTTGCTGGATTTCAATTCCAAACTGCTTAGGATAACTACAAGCAATTTGAGACCAAGGTTGTTCTTTTCTTTTACGTTTTTCGAAAGTGAGCGTATTTTCAACAGACGGACTAATGGACAGACGGACAGATGGACAGACGGACATGGCTAAATCGACTAAGAATTACTCAAGTAGACAGAATATATATACTTTATGGGGTCTTAAATGTATAGTAAAAAGTTTCACACGGAATGAGAAACTTAGTATACCCTCATTTACCACAGTGGTGGTGGAGGGTATAAAAAGTAGCGTTATTTCAACATCAACTACTACAGCGCAATAATTATACCATCAGAAAAAAAAAATTTTTTTTCAAATATATAAAATACATATTTTGAAATATTAATTTTTTTTTTTTTCTTACAAATAAATCTTCTTTATGTATTTATGGCTTCTTTGATTTGAAGCTTTATTATTTCAGCTACTTCACATATTTCTACACATTTCTTGTTTTAATAGAGTTACAGTAGTTTACGCTTAAAGTATCACTTCCAATAGCCAATGAACCAATCATGTGGAAACTTTTTTGAAATCACTGGCCAATTAACTTAATCACATTTAATAATTTAATTTTATCTTTATATTAAGAATTTATAATTGTCTTAATCTAAAAAAATATATTGATTGCCCAATGAACAAATTGTAAGGCAAGAAGCAAATTTTCTTATTTTACTGCATAATTTATTTAATACTTCCGGAGAGCAAAACATAAAGACAGTTTATGCCAAAAATTTGCTAATAGATGAAATTATGAAAGGATTTTGTCAATTTCCAAATAAAAAAATTTGAAAAAAAAAACGGCGCCAAAACCCGGGTTTTTCATATTGTACACTACAGTATTTACAGATACAGCTGCCAGGTTTGACAATTTATCGTAATTTTTACGATTTTCGGGTCAACAAATTTTACCAATTTTTCAAAAGACAACTTTTGTACTAATTTACAAATGCTTTTAGTATTGTTTATGAATATATTTAAAAATACCTCCTGAATACCTTCGTTTATTTGGATTGCAGTATTTTTCTAACACAAGTCTATAATAATTACAAGATACCGATTCTGTTATTAGAGTAATTTTGCAAACATTTTCTTGAAGTACTGAAATGAAATTTCTGATCGTTGTCCGGTATCTCTCAGGTCATGTCGCACCCAATTTTCACACTTTAAATGTATGTTAATACTCTTGAATGATTTCTGATCGACGATTTATTCTGCAAAATCTGACGATTTTGAATACATTTTACCTGGCAAACCTATTTGAGATCAATGGGCAGTAGTGGACCCATCAAAAAAAAACTATAGTTTTCAGTCCGTCTGTAAGTCATTGCTCCAATCATTGATATTTTTTCTATGTTTTTAACAAGATTAACAAATTGTTAACTTAATAATACTTTTAATTGGCACGTGTGGCAATTAAAACAGTTTTGTAATATTTATAAGATTTGTTTTTAAAAAGCTGAAAATCGTCTTGTGTGAAACTATATTCCAACAATAGCTATGAAGGCTGAGGAGTAATTTTGAATGGAAATTTTGAAATATATGCTAAAAGCCTCGTACGCAATGCTAGCAACAATTTTGTTTTTTCTTCTATCTTATTTCTTCCCAAAGTATTTCATATGTTTTCATTACATTTTCGAACAAAAATGTAACTAAAAAGCTACAATTCATGGTACAAGTACACAAGGTAGACTCGTTGGCCCAGATGTTTGTCAACTGTTTACCCCAGCTTGAACCCAAAAGTCAAAAGTTGTTTATGTTTTTTTACATTCTCAGTTGAATTAAAAAACATTGTGAAAAACATTTGATTTTGGAAAATTTTAATTAAAATTATTGTGATTTTTAATTAAATTTGTGAAAAAATTTAAGTTTCAAGTGATTCATATTTAAAAAACGCTTTCCGCTCTTGTTTATGTTGGCCTGTAATAGATAACTTAAATAAGATAGGAATAACTATACATATTCAAACTGTTTTGCAAAGTTTCCTACGATGGCGTGTTGGTTTTGAAGCAGGGCTACTGCTTTAATTAAGAAATTGCCCTTCCAAAGGAAATCGGTCTTTTGAAGAATGAGAAACCCGAAAAAAGCATAACAACACACATCGACTGCACCGAAAGTATAGCGCTAGAAAAACGTCACTACATCTTACCCAAAGTAACTGGAGCTTTAAAAGCACTTTATCAAAATCATTCTTCCTTTGGACCTACCGGCATGATAGCCAAAAGATGGCTCTACAGTCAACTGATCGATGATGGTCTTTAGCCTGTAGAATGCACGGAATTGCTGATAGCATCACAGTATTTAAAAACCGCTGCTAAATGCATTACAAATACTCCACAAACTGGTTTTATAAGATTTTTACAGCTACTTTCCCAAACCGATTGGAAATCAGAATTGTTTCTGATAAATTTCAATGGAGCCATGGGCGGTAATACATAAAAACAATTTTTTTTTTTTAAATATTGGATAAAAATTTTATTTGATTATTTTTTATTAGAGTCTTATATATCTGACATAGAACGACGTTTTTCCACCGAACGCGATACATTCCCATCTTTGTGCCTGGTCACGTCATATGATCAAAAACATTATTGTAAAATATGGAGCTCAGAACAGCAACCAAATGTTTAGGTTTTAGCCAGAGTAACTCTGTTAGCTCGCCAATCTGTGGAAATTATAGAATCGACGTTATTGTCCTCCAACCTGAACTTTATAAGGCCGACCACATTATTTAAAGCTCCCACTCAAGGAATTTTGTGAAAGCAAATAAAAAATAAAAACACATAAAGAAAAAATTTTGAAAACATCATAATTTTTTTATTTTAATAGAATTGATCAGTTAGCAAAGGTATACATGTAGTTTAAACTATTTGATAAAATTATAATAATTAATAATGGAATTACCCTTCTTCATATAAACTTTTAAAAATTTAACGTTTTAGTTCTTCATTTTCAGCTTTAAGTTTATATAATCTCTGATCTTTTTTTTCCAATTGTTCTGGGCGAATTTGAATGGCTTTTTTAAGACTAGCACATTGATTAAGCTTTTTATTTTTAGCCAACAGTATCTAAAAATAAAATTAATTAGCACAATTTTTGTTCACAGTTTATTTTTCAAAGTAGCCACCTCTTCTATAGTTAAACCAAAATCGTTTGGAGTTGTTTCTACATACTTAAAACGACACGGCGTATCACCAATTATATCCTCACAATCAAGTTTATAGTATTCGTCAATATATTCTCCATAAGTTTTTTCATCTTCAGGATCAAACACAGGTTTTTCAGATTTAATAATTTCCATAAAGCGATCACGTCTGCCCTTGCGACCACCCCTTCGTTTTTTAGTATTTTCAATAAGTTCTTTTTGTGAATCTTCTTTTGCTTTAGCCGGATCATTGTCACAATCCATATTAAAATCTTCATCATCGCAATGAGGTTCATTATAAACATAATCATAAAATTCTTCTTCTTGTTGTGGATCATAGTTATCCCAATCTTCGACTTTTAACTCATCTATATCTGAGGAACATTCAGGCTTTTCCTCACTCTCATCCACCTATTCGTCATTAAAAAGCTCCTGCATTCTACGGTCATGAGCATCTGAATCAAAATCTTCTTCCAAGTCGTCAACCTTAAAGGCTAATTCATCGTTGCCAGTGACCATTTTCAATTTTTCAATTTTTTCCTGAATTTCTTTACGTTTCATTTCCTTAACCATTTCTTATTCCTTAAATTTTTGTTGTTTTTCGGTGAAATATATTTAAATGTATTATTTCCTGCAACCACACTTTATTTTTATGCTTGACAAATTGTTTCAGCTCTTATTATTTTCCACTGCACGTGTTGTTTTTTTTTCAATTTGTGTTTTTATTTTGAAGGCACAGTGTTGCTTTTTTTGACGGCTTGGTTCAAATACAAAAACAATTTCGCCTGTTGTGTTTGTCTTGTTGTACTTGTTGTAGCAACGAGTTTACCTTGTGTAGTTGTACCATGCTACAATTTGTATGAAAAATTATATGACGTTTAAAATACTTTTATTTAGTTTTGAATGAAAATTTCAACAAAATATTTAAACAAATAATAATAATATTGTTGTGGGCAAAATTTGCAATTGGTTTCTTAATGGAAAATGTGTGCGGTTGGCAAAAATATTGTTGCTCTATTATGAACACCAGTGAAAATGTTGCTGCCTGTTGTGTACGAGGCTTAAAAGAATTGGTTTTATATTACTATTTTGTTTCTGGTAATTTTAACAAACAGCATCTGTGCATTTTAGTTCTCATATTGAGTTTCATTTTGGTTATAATTTTTTATAATAATTCGAATGTGTGTTCAAAGTCAAATTATAATTTATAAAGCTTTCATACGTTAACAGTCTTATTCCTTCAATATTTTACATGTATGAAAGTATGAAAGCTTTATAAATTTTAATTTGACTTAGAATACACATTCGAATTAATATAAAAATTTCTCGTAATTTGAAATAGTGTTCCATATTATGCACCAGCGGCGTTCCACATTACCCTCAAATTTTTTAAATTACTATTGTTGTGATACATCAAAGATGTATTGCAGTTTTTCATACTAAGGAAATATACTTTTTGTGATGAACTTAGTTAGGCAATCGATTCACACTAGTGCGATAGGGAGTTTTCTAATATTTTTTTTAATAATGCCAAAACAAAAAGATTGGTTCCACAATACCCGAAGTTACTCTTCTTACACATATTACTTTTACATCTTGAATTTTGTCTACTAACTTAATTTTTGCTTACTTGGTTTGCAACAAATGAAAAAAAATAATAATGAATTTTTATTGAAATCAATTTTACTCTTATCCTGTAAGTCATGTCAGAATATACAGTTACAATACTTCATTAAAGATGCTTATAACATCCTGTTGAATTTCCAAACTCTTCGACAAACTACAGTTGCAACAACTTTAAGAAAGTTAAAAACAAGAAAAAAAGTAAGTAAGCTATATTCTGCAATACCGAAACTATTATGTTTTCAGCAGTTGTGAACCGTACTTTTTATATGTATTTGCTAATGTGTAATCATAGTTTGGTAGAAGTATTTGTGCCATATGTTGTGTCCTTGGCTTACCCAGTATGGACGTTATAGTTCCAAAAGCCTTTTTCCGGGCAGACTGAACTTATACACGCAGAGAAAAAATATGGTTGGTCATGATTACGGCAACTACACTATGTTTATTGTAACAATATATTGTTTCCGTACACAAAATATTGTTATTTTTATTTAATATCAACAATATTATAGTAACTGTAAGTAAACATGTCAATGTTTGTCGCAATTATAAATTTAAGTATGGTTCACTGAAAAATAATTATTTTTCGAATTTATTCTATGAGTTAAATTTCAGTTATGTATTTTATAAAGCTTTTTGTTGAATATAATAAAGTTTCTTATGAAAAAGAAATAATTCCCAATAGTTATTTTTATAATAACTTTGAAAACATATTATATTCCTCACAACCATTTAATGATATTTAAGAGTCATAACACGATAATATTCTATACGTTTACTCCTAATATGGTTAAGATGCAAACATAATATCTTTACTATAATAATATTTTGTTATCGCCATTTGTAAAATAATTTTGCATTAGTTGTGTCGTTTGTTCTACATATGCCTATCGAATTATTTGTTAGTCATAAAAAAACCAAGTTTAAAGGAATTAAAAAATAAAGAAATTGTAGGTACATTAAAAAAATTGTAAAGTGTCACAAAATAAAATATCAATGTTAAAAAAATTTTAATATTGTTTGAAAATGGTACAAAATAATTGACCATTGTTCTGTGTTATTTTAGAGAAAAAGAATGAAAATTCTTTAAAATAATTGCGATCTACGACAAAAATGGGCCAAAAATATTATGTTTAAAGTAAGATAATATAATGATGTGAAATATCTGTAAAAGTTTAACGTTAAGGTTGCCAGTAAGTAAATAAGCATAAATATATATTAAAAATATTTTTCGGTTTTAGATTTAATCCACATATTATTATGATTAACATGATAACAATATGAATACCTGTTTACTTATTATAATTAACATGATAATAATATGATTACATTAAATTATAATAATAGGATGTAATAAAAAATGATTACTCCTTAACTTATTATGATTAGCATGATAAAAATATGATTTTTTCTTAACTTATTATTATTAACATGATAATAATATGATTACATTAAATTATAATATGATGTTATAAAAACAAATTAGAATTAAGGGAAAAATATTATGATGTAAAATTACGAATATATTTGGATTCAATAATAATCGTAATATGTTGACTACAATCATGAATCTTATCATTATATGTTGCTCTAAGAATATGTTTACCACAACCATGTCTGTGGTCTGAGCCACTTTCAATATCAATCGAACCTAAAAAATTTTTTATATTACAAATTTCATAATCCTAAGTTGCGAAGACAATTGTGCTTTCAATAAATAGATGCTCAAAAAGACAGACATGGCTAGAATGTCTCTGATTTTGTATACACCTACCTTCTAGAGTCTCCTAAGATTATTTCAATGTGTTACAACGGAAGGACAAAATCAATATACCACCCATCTTTTAAGCAATGGATATAAAAAAGAATCCTTGCAGTTTCTACATCCTTAGGGCTGTCAATCATTTTATTTTTCACTTCTATACCCACGTTTTAATAAGCATTTAAATGTTGACAGACATTGTGTGCCATCCTGAAGAGTCTGACGAATACAAAAAGTCTGTATGTTTCTATGTTCATATTTAAATGTACACTAGAAATTGGCTTTAAGTCTAACGTCAATTAATATTAATCAAATTTATTTATGATACTCGGCACTTAACCCAGTTTATTTAGCCACAACGCGTTTTAAAATGAATAAATTGAATTTACTTAACATCATGTTCTGAGAGTTTGTAAATATTTATGTTTGTCGAGTGATTAATCCCCGTAAGCATTTGCTATTGGCGAAGATCGAAAAAACAATCGCCAATCGAACCCACTGTCGATGGTACCCAAATTGGCGATTAATTCATAGAAGCAGTAGTTTTAAAATATTATATTTTTTTTATTGATGAGCTATTATAAGCACATAAAAACACAGCATTTTACAAAAAAAATTTAAAAAAAAATTTTTTTTTTAACCCGTTAAGCGGATTATAGTTTTTTGGAAAAAAAAGATCTTATTTTACAATTTATGCTGTAACTTCGGAATGAAAAGAAATAAATAAATTAGTAATTTTGGGAATTAACGCATACTTAATGTGCTATAAAAAATTTAAATAATAAATTTATTATATGGATTTATATAAGTATAAACTTAATTTAAATTCCAATTTTTGTTTTTCACAAAATTTTATATATGTAAAAATTTTTTTAAACAAGACACAAAAGAGAATAATTAAATTTTTTAGTAATGCATAATCCTAAATACATAAAAATACAGCTTTAAAAAAAATGGGAAAATAAAATTTTTTTAACCGGTTAGCCGTTTTTTGTTTTTCGGAAAAAGCGAGATCCACAATTTTCGCTGTAACTTTGAAATCAAAATAAATTTAAAGAATAAGTTAATAAATAATATGTATACCTATTACTTAGTATAAATTTGAATCCAGTTTTTTCTTTCACTTAATTCAGTAAATGTAAAAATTTATCAGAAAAAATAAAAAATTTAAAACTGTTTGGGAAATCTGTGTTTTCGAGAGTTTTTACCTAAAAATTAAAATTAAAAAAAGGGCCTGGTATTATCTGTACTTTTTTTTATATATTTATAAGCTGATATCCTTTACTTTTCTAAAATCCATACAACTAACTCCAACTCTTACTTGTGGCCTATTAAATGCGGAAATTTTCACAATTTTGGCTTTGTTTTAAAAAAAATTATTAATAATATTTACACATAATTTTTACAAAAAAAAAAAAAAAATTTACTATATACTTTAATACCTGATGTTGAAGGTTCCATTATAAAAGATTTACTTTTAATACATTTAATACTAATAATAATCTCTTGAAGTGTAAATATTTCCAATTATTTAAAAACAGCAATAATTTGCTAACTTCGACCACTTACCACTTTGAGGGTAATTACCCGAATTTGGTGTAATTTTTACTCTCGTGGGTAGAGCTTGGGTAATTTCTTTGAGGTGTAGATCAGGTGTAATTTGAAATTCTTTTATTTTAAAACAAATAATATAAGTATTTGATTTAAGTAATAAATTGTATACCATTTAATTTATTTTTGATCTAAAAAGTATCCTGTATATTCAGCCAAAGTCACTGTTTATTTAAAAAAAAACAGATTTCCATAGTTTATTAACCAATAAACTATAGTTGCGCCCTATGCTACTACAAAAAAACCCTTAGAACGCAATGTTTCCAATATTACAAAAAGTAATACATTTTGTGTTTGATTTAACATTTAAAAAGCTTAAGTTGAGAAATATTTAGGGCCCTAAACATTTGTTAAACTAATTTAAGAACCAGACTGTCATCTGAAACCATTACAGGAATTTTATTTACTAACTAACGTATACAAAGGATGAACATGAACATGCACCTTCCCTAGATAAATTATTTTAAGTTGACATAATGTTTTAATTTTTATTAATTTATTTAAGGTTTTTAATGTTATTTTTGTAAAATTATTTTGAACAACTATAAGAATCTTAATAGTAAGACTAATATTGATATTTAAGTGATATGATATTTAAACGAAAAGGGTATTATGAGTTTATGCTGATGTGTGAAAAACATTCAAATATTCGTTGTGGTACACCGATCGACTTGGAATCAGTATCTGAGTCGTCCGCCCTGCTGGCTGGTTGTAATTCCATGTAGACCTTCTGCACAAAGTACAGGTCGCAGTTGTTAAGATAATTTAATAAAATTTGTGTCATAAATTTTTTTTGAAAATTTTGAGAATCGGTGCATAATTTCACTTAGCTCCCATACGAATTTTTTTCTAATAGAGCCTTTATGATGGTATTTAGACAAAATTTGGCCCATTTTTTTGTTTTTATTTCAACCTAAGTCATTTTATGTAATTAATTTTGGAGTCTGTCGATATTTGACCATGGCTTTCATACAAGTACCACTCACGAAAATAGCTTGTAATGCCATAACTGACTTACAAATATTGATAAAAAAAAATAGCTACTATGGCATTGCAAAATTTTGTGCTTTTATGTTAAGGTACGAAGGTCATATATATACACCCTCCCTTAAATCCCTTTAAGACAAAAACAAAACAAAACGCAAATAAATGTAGCTAACCATATAGTATTATTTTATTTTAATAGGTCCATAATTGAATATGCGACCTAACAAGGGAACACTTTTAAAAATTTGTCTGTAAATACTCTCTAATTTGTTCTTTTTGTAATTTTCTTTATAATTGAACGTTAATTTGATATCAGGTGTAATTTCATTCAAATTGGGTAATTTTGAGTCAGCTCAAGTGTAATTTTGAATTTTGCTGGTGGTAACACTGCCGCTTACTGAAAAGAAAGTAAACAACTTAGTTGATTGATTTTTACAGCTGTCTAATTTTATCTACTTTTACCCTATACAAAAATTTATTATAAAAACTTTATATCTAAATTTCAATTAATCGCCACTTTGATACCATTTGAACCCAATATGCGCCAGCCCATTATAACTATTGCTGAAGGTACAACAATCTATCACAATCTATATATTTTATAGGCATGGTCAGTTGACCATGAAAGCAAACTCTTCTTCCAGAAAACCTTAAGTGTTTCGAAAATGTGTCTTTGATAAAATAACTGTTTTTAGCCACTTTTTTTTAAAAGCATAGGAAATAAACCACATGCTGTTTGGAATATTTAGATCTTTTATTATTTTTCGAAATTGAATTGATTGAATTGATTTTTCGAAAAAAAAAACAGAGAACCGGCACAAATTTAACGGCATAAATTTAATCGACTGCCCATTGAGTCTTGGCTTAACTATGAAGAAAGAAAAAAACATATATTATATAACAGAACATTTTTTAACGAGTTTTTAAACACTGAAAATTTTAATATTTTTAATTATACGCACATATCGCTCATTTAATTTAATAGAACGGACGATTTTCCAGATATTGTGTAAAAAATCTTTCTGAGGGGTTATAAATTCACTGCTTGTGATCAAAATGTGCCATTATTCTTCTTGGTATTACCCATATTTTATTTTTATTAAAACTATAAACGTCTCAGTTTAGCAAGAGTCGTCACAAGGCTCAGGTCTTAGGATTTTTAAATAAATAAACGACATATTTAGCATCAGAACGGTATTTTCCAAATTTTTTTACCAAACACTTCAAACGGCTCTACTTGGAACTAGTAAGTAGGAAAAAGATATATTTGTATACCCCTTTGCGAAAGAAAAAGGGTATATATAACTTTAACATTCCGTTTGTAATTTCTACAATATTGATCCTATATTCTATACAGTATAAACATATATTTTGGATCCTCTCAATAAATTCTCCAAGTTGAAGGTCAATTTTAGAAAAAAAATTTTAGTTATCCAATATCTCATTGAAAAGCTTCTACATATGTATATGGTTATTTAAATTTCAAACAAATTACTGAAACAAAATTTTAATGAAACAACAAGGGGAATGTAAGAAAGAAAAATTGAGGTTTTATTGTTGTGTCTTTGTTGAAGCTTTGATATGGTTACATGCAAGACCAGAGTGTTTTAAAATTCTTATTCACTTTATGGTCTTACTTTTATAATATTTTTAGCTTTTCTAAAGTATTTGGAAAAAGTTTCCTGACGAGCTGGCCTAAGCAACCAGCGAAATGCGCATAGAAACTAGCTTTCCCACAACAATAAATTTCAGTGTTTTCATTCAAAAATTGGGATTATTGGCACATCATTAATAAATGAATTAATTAATAAAATATTTCATTCCCGAAAATAATTTTTGATAATAAATTTGCATGTGCCCGGCAAATAAAAAACTGAAATGGCAAGGTGCTTTATTTAAGCAACTTGTTTTTTTTAATTTTTGTTTTTTTCTTTCTATCCTCTTGCAACTACAATTCGTGTTGGAAAAGAACCAGCCAATTATTGTAGGGGAATGTAAGAAAGAAAAATTGAGGTTTTATTGTTGTGTCTTTGTTGAAGCTTTGATATTGTTACATGCAAGACCAGAGTGTTTTGAAATTCTTATTCACTTTATGGTCTTACTTGTATAATATTTTTAGCTTTTCTAAAGTATTTGGAAAAAGTTTCCTGACGAGCTGGCCTAAGCAACCAGCGAAATGCGCATAGAAACTAGCTTTCCCACAACAATAAATTTCAGTGTTTTCATTCAAAAATTGGGATTATAAGCACAACATTAATAAATGAATTAATTAACAAAATAGTCAATTATGAAAAATAATAAAAATTATACACAGGAAACAGAAAATATTATATTACACTTTTCTTAACTTATTTAATTTCCTATCTTATTTCTACAAATTATATGTCTGTAGTTTTGAGCAACATTGTCTGTATCTCCTTTAAAATTAATTCGTTGTTCTATTGGTAAGTTAATAATTTGTAACATTTCTAGCATGAGGAGTCGTTTTTAGTTCTGATGCATGATTGAAATTAGCACAGTGGGACGACAATACAGTTTTTTTAGAAGATGTATTTTTGTTTTTCATATCAGATCTATGTCCTTCTAATCTAATTTCTGATTTGTTTTTCGTGATACTTATATACTTTACTATACTTACCCTTCCAAGGCATCTTGCAAATAATATAAGATCTATCTAATTATTTTGTCATATCTTCCATTGTACTTAAAAATCTATCGTATGTATTATATGCAAGCACCAAGATATCCAAATTAGGATCAAGCATCCAGGATATCAATACACAAGATCAAACAAAATATGATCGGCATAAGAGAGGTGGGGGTGTAACTTCCCAAAACGTAGGCAGGATTGGATAAGTGGGTGTGGCACAAAATAGATTTATTTACTGCTAAAGAACCTTAAGGGAAAAATGATTTGGTTCATAGAGCTAGCTGACTTATCACTGCACAACCTCTCTCTATAATATGGGCGGGATTGGAGAAGTGAACGTGACACCTTTCGTACAAGGTTAGGTTAGGTTAGAAAGGCTGGTGTGAAGCAAACTTCACATCCTCACCCAGAGACCAATATGGTCCATTGTGACGCCTTAATTAGTGAAAGAAAGAAGGAAAGAAGAGAAGGAAATATAGTGTGACAGAGTTGAAGTAAATAGTGAAAGCACAGGAAAGGAAGATAGTGGAAGATAATAAATCGGACAGAACAAGAAAAGAAACAACACTACCAAACAGGAAAACTGCCCTACATGTTTCCAGTCCCCAGCCTCCTGCCGCGCAGTAGGTCATTCCCATTACAAATCCCGTCAGATTCTCGAGCCCGAAGCCCGAGACATCGCCCAATTCGTGCAGGAATCTGCTACCTAGCCACCTCAGCCTGCTGTTCTGTAGCCTGGGATAGTGGCATAGAAAGTGTTCAACTGTCTCCAACTCCTTTGGGTCCTCACACAGCCTACATATATCCGATAAGCCAGACCCCAATCTCACCGCCATTCTGCCTATCATACAGTGGCCCGTGATAATACCTATCATGGTCCTGACGCAAGCCCTACTCTTACCCAGCAGCGCGTCGGCAGTCCGTTCGGCCTCGCCAAGACCGATTAGTAAGCCTCCCGTACAAAGACATAATAGATTTCTGTATAACTAGAGAAAATAGATTTATTTATATCTAAAGAAAGATAATTTGTATAACTTTCTGCCATTTCCTCACCATGGTGAAGAGTATATCAGACTCGGCATAGCCGAATATAGCACTTGTTTGAATTATGATTTTTCGATTAAATGAGCGATTTGTTTCGCAAACTAAAAAATAATCAACCCCAACCGGTTCGCAAAACAAATCTATAACGACTACGAAAATTTCGTTTGCGCCACTGTATTCTTTAACTTTTCTCCTTGTGGGACCCAAGTTAATTAAACAATGCCAACCATATTTTTGAAGCCAGTTTTTTCAATTTTCAATTGTAACTGTTAATGATTTAGTAGGCAATACGTATAGAAAGATATTTAGTTGAAAAAATATTTTGTCTTATTATTTATTTATATTTTTTTTTTATGTTATTTTTTCACATCACTTAACACAAATGGTTATATTGCCTTCAAAATACTGCTCACTATTAACGACACAACACCTGAACTTGCAATTTTCTTTGCACTTTATTTACAATTTTCATATTATGTTTATTGTTCTTTTTCTTTTAATAAAATTAGTAAAAAAAAAAGTAATGCAATTGTAGCTTAGCTCAAACTTGTTTTCATGCAAAAAACTGTAAGCTCCCCAATTTACGCTCGGAGGATTAACCTGAATCAACGCGCCAAGCGCTGTCTATCTGTTAAATTCTTAATTTTTATAATCATACTAAATGTATGAAGTAAACCCAAATAACGTGGCATCAAGACCTTTCAATTGGAAACTCTGATTATGAAATTGGGTTAAGTAGTGAAGTTGGCTACTAATCGTAAATTGTAATTATAATTTCGCTACGTTAAGGTCAATAAAGTAGTTATATCTGCATTTTATATTTATATTTTATAGATTTTATACAAGATAATGTAACATTATTATTGATGCCACAACTTTGAGGCTCCTATTTAAACTGGGCGCTCGATAACGTTACTCGTGACGAGCTGATTTACCATTTTCTGTAAATGGCAATCAAAATGTGATCTGTGTTAGTAAAATGTGTACCCACTTTAAACCTAGTACCTAGTTTTTCTGAATGGAACAGTCTTTTTGGGGAAACGATTTTTTGTCTACACGTAGAAAAAAATTATTAATTGTGGTAGAGTGTACAGTATGCTGCGGAATTTGTGGACTGTGCAATATTCTACACCACTCAAAGTAAGAGTGTTGCTAGCAAAAACTTATCTTCTACCTACTCTTCTTTATGCATCGGAGATATTTTCTGGATGTAACCTAAAAGACTTTATGAGGCTTAAAACGATATTTAATAACATTGTACGCTCTCGTATATTTATAGTCTAAAAAAATTTGATCACGGATCTCAATACTGCAGTCGTGTGATCAACGTAAGCTTCGAAGACTATCTAAAATTAGAAAACCTTTTGTTCTTATACAAAATTATAACGCCAACGCAACTAAAATATCTATGTGACTGTCGTCAGTTCATGAGGTCTTCGAGAGTAAACAGCCTAGACCAACTTCGACATCGTGATGCAACATCTGAGAAACAATTTTTTATATATTCAATCCGTCTCTGGAACCAACTTCCTGTATCTTTACAAAATGTAACCAACGCAACTAAATTTAAAAATACTTTCAATAAAATCTATAGCATTAGAAATAATTAACTTAACTTTAACATTTTAAAATCTAAATATTTCCGTCATTTTAAATAAGTTTCTTATTATTTTCAATTAGGTGAACTAAAGGATTAAAAACCATTAACAGTTCAATAAAATAACCACAATACTAATTATTGTTAACAGCTTAGGCACGAGCTTTGTTTACATTTGTCCTTCAAGTTATGCTGAAAAATGTCAACAAGAAAAAAGAAAGACAAAAACATGAAAAACAAAAATGTACTTTGGACAAAAAGTACGAAAAACAGAAGTTAGGAAGAACATGTGAATCAATTAAATAGATAATCATTCATTCAAACCAAATTTCGATCTACCAGGGTAAAATACCATTTGGTTTAAAGATTGATGTTTGACTATTGACGTCATCCGTCTTCAATGGCGGTGTGAAGAAAATGGCAAACCCCTCCAAAGAGATTGTGTGGTAACAATCGAAACTAATCAGGATAACCTGTCCGTGAAAGCCTGGGTTCTATTCTCAGCGCAGTCAAGAATGAAAAATTATCAATAAATTTTAATTGATTTCATGTTGTAAAATTCCTGTCTTCATAAAAATAATTTAATGAAAATTAAATTCATTGAACTTAAGCCTAATTGAAAATATCGAAATTTGGATTAAAAACCATTAACAGTTCAATAAAAATAACTGATTAATTTATCTATTATTATTACTATTTTTGCAGATTTATTTTAACTACTAGGACACATACATATGTTTAAACTAACTTTTCTGATTCTAATACTTTAATTATAAGATAATGTATCTTGTTGTATTAGAAATATAATGTTTAAATACATTTAAACAAATTATGGTTACTTTAACCATATTATTGTCACCGCAATCATATTATGGTTAAATTCATCCATTCAAAACCATAACTATATTATGGTTGTCCCCAAACATGTTAATAAAAATAATAACTACTTTGATTGAAACTATAATAATTTAGAACTTTGTATGTTGAATTTATTAACAAAATTATGATTGTTTTGCTCTCTACAATAGTTGAATGCTTTTCAAATTCATACTTGCTTTGTTTGCCTAAAATTCCCCATCACTTTATTTTAATTACTGATTAAAATACATTAATTTACAAGTAAAACAGAATGAATGTTAATGAAGGTCGTCACAGGCTAGAAAATGAATTAAGAGGGAGTTCCTTATAAAAGTGGAACTTAACACGTAACAGGAATAAAAGATGAAATTAAATTAAACATGTACAATATTGGTAAAATGGCTGAAATTAATAACAATAATATGGCTAACATTGGCTATTGTTAATTCTAACCATAGTATGCTTACTCTTGTCCAAATCCTTTAAAATGTTGACCACATTATGGTTAATTTTGAACATAATATGGTTACTGTTGACCATTATTATGGTTAATATTGACAAAAATATGGTTAATTTTGGACAAATAATGGATTTGAACAAATTATGGTTGATATAGGCCGAATTATCGGTAATTTTAACCATATTATGGTCATATTTAACCATTATATAGCAGCAATAAAAACATTGTTAAAATCCAACAATTGTACATGAATTGTAAATGAAAAATGTGCGTTCTTGTTTATTATCTTCCGGAACTGTGGTGGAAGACTTAATCGGACGAATAAATAACGATTTTAATGTGCATTTTTAGCTTTTATAAAAAATGTATAAAATATTATTTTAACCCTCGCGAAGATTGAAGAAAAGGTGACAGCCAGTCACTAAATTTTTGAAAAAATTTATAAGTGCTTGCTGCGCTATTTTGTGTGAATATATAGTATATGGGCATTTCCTCCGAATGGTCAACCAGAATGGAAAAATAAAATAGTATATGGGCATTTCCTCCGAATGGTCAACCAGGATGGAAAAATAAAATGTTGATAATCATCGTGTTTTATTGTTTATAATTATAAAAAAAAAAGTCTATGTTTTTATAACAAAATGCTGTATATGATATTTTATGATATCTTAGCTGTTGTACTTGAGGAAATTGGGCTGGAAACTGGAAAATTTAATATTTTCATTTTAAGTTACTTCTAAAGACATTTTTATATTTAATTATTTTGACATGTAAAAAAATTTGTTATGTTTGCACTTTTTCTTTAAAATCTCTCTTTTACAATCAATTAAGAAGAGAAAAGTGTAAGGACAAGATAAAAAGTTCGATTAACGGTTAATTAACGGTTAAGACATATGGGAAAATCGTAAGTTCGCGACCCGTACGTTCGCGACCGGTACTTAAGCCAATTAAACAAAAACCAATAAAAATATTTTATTGTGTAAATACTGGATAGAGACCTTCATTTATACACTTTTAAAATAAATTAACCAGGTTTGAATATTCCGTTCCATTTTGTAAATTTTTTCACATCACTACTGTCAGCCAAAGTTGACTTCTATTTTTCTTACGTTCGTGACCAAATGTTTATAACTATCATTATGAAAACTTAAACTCGATGAAATCCATCTTTTGCACTAAACATAGAGCTACCAAAATGCTATCGAATTGCAAAAAAATGCTAGGAAAAAATTTTGTTTTCCATATTATTTGTACATCAAAAGCGTACGAACGTACGTTCGTGACCCCAGGAAATTCCCATATGTATGTACGGTAGGTTTATGGTAGGTTTATAGTAGGCGTATAGTAGGTGTATGGGAGGTGTATGGTAAATGTGTAAATTCAAGTTGAAAATATTTATGAGACCGCTCCACTAAAGCTACACTTAAATGTGTATTCATATAGAGCAGACTTTTAAATGGACACATTAAAAAGTTTGCATATTAACGGTAATTCTAAAGCAGATGAAGCTGTAAAATCCTACTGATATGGAATGTAGGCCAGAAAAACCTGACATTGGTAACTTCATTGAAGGACACTTTATCCAAGATCAATAAAATGGCTCCCCTCATTATAAAGACATTCATAAGGATCTTATACCAAAAACTTACCCCACCAATATAAGCAAACATCAGGCCATACTGCTAGTGCTGTTCGAATTTTTTAATAGAAGATTTTGTAGTTAATTTATACGTAAATGTGATAATAGTCTGGTAGTGTATAAAGTAATTCCTAAAAAATTTAAGGAAAAGAACTATTACAAAAAGCTTTATAAAATACATAACTGAAATTTAACTCATAGAATAAATTCAAAAAAAAAAATAAAAAAGTTGAATATAATAAAGTTGCTTATGAAAAGAAATAATTCCCAATATCTATTTGTTAAAATAGTTGAGTTAAATACATTCAATTTATAAAGTATCGCTATCCAGTGTGACACAAAGAATGCTGACGAAGGCCGTAGCGGGCCAGAAAATGCATTACATTCTGCTGGTGTCTAATAATTGTAAATTTTTCTGTACACACAATATACGTCATTGCTATCCAACGGATAGCTAAGGTAAAATGTAACAAGAAAATACAAGATAATAGTCTGGTAGTGTATAAAGTAATTCCTCAAAAATTTAAGGAATAGAACTATTACAAAAAGCTTTATAAAATACATAACTGAAATTTAACTCATAGAATAAATTCGAAAAAAAAAAAATAAAAAATGTTGAGTAAAAATTTATTTTTATTTTACTTCCTAATTGTTTTGGAGAGTCCGTAAAATCATCGAAATGTATTCATTGTTTTTATTATAGCTTATGTATAGTTTTTTTAGAAACGGTAAGAAAATTTTGTGAAAAAAGTCTAATAGGGCATTTACATTACATCGAAATCTAGTAGATTTCATTTGAAATCTTCCTCCAAATCTAGTTCGTTTACATTATACTTGTTTGACATTAGCGAGATTTGGTTTTCACAACAAAAACCGCCGACTGAAAGTTTTTTGTGTAACACATACTTACATATAAAGAAATAGGCATTAAAAAATTTGCATTACATTTTCTTTATAATCAACTTCATTTATTTTATCAATATTATTTGTCATTTGCATTTTTTTTACTATTTTACAAAATTTTTGAATTTTTTTTAACAATTTTAACAAGCAGCTATTATTGTTTTTGTTTTGTTTTTTGTTAAAATGTCATTTTTTTCTTGTGCAGGGAAGTAGTTTTTAGTGCTATATGGGGAAAAACATAGTTGCATCAATAAGTGCTACTAGATTTCGAATAGATGTCGTCAAAATCTAGTTACGTCGTAGATTTTGTTTTGTACGGGAAATCTAGCCAAAAACAACTAGATTTGGCTCGAAATCTCGAAAGTACTAGATTTCGTTGTAGTGTAAATTGGCTATAAGAAAATTTTTCGAGATATCAAAATATGATTTTAGTTCAAATAATAATAAATTTATGTTTTAATACAATGGCCAAAATAAAGGACCAAGCCTTAGATACAGATACAAAATTTTTATTAATCCTTATACGGTCTTCGTGTGTAATTTCACCCATTTTATGTTTCAAAATTATATATCTCCTAAACATTATGCTGGATCTAAATGAGGCTGTCTTTTTCTTTTTATATATCTAAACATTACAAAATTATTTGGGGAATTACGAAATAGTCCCTCGGGTAAAATATCACCCATTTAGAAAAAACGATATACATCTAGACCGTCGTTTAACATAGAAATGCATTATTGAAGTAAAATTTACTTAAATTAAACTAAAAGCAATTGAAATTAATTGGTTTATTTGAAGCAATTCTGTCCTTAGGCTCGATTGAAATCTTCTTTTCTTCAACTCTATATTAAAGGCAATCTGGTGCTAAAGGCTTAACTGCTTTGAATAATCACAGCCGCCCGCGGATATGTTAAAACTTAAATAATTACAAGGTTCCCAATGTGCTATTAGTAAAAGCTATGATCATGAAATATTCAGTAAAATACATAAAAAGCTTGAATTGCACTCAAATCTACTAGCTCAAATTATTCAAAATGATGACGGCCACACTCGCTTAAGGAGAAGAAATACTGCAGGACAAATCCAATAAGAAGAGTGCCAAGCATCAACATATCGAACTCGTTCTTCTAAAGGGGGTTAACTAAAAATTTATAAATTTTCAGTAGATACAAAAAAATTGTTTTCTTTTTATATTCCTTTTTATACTCCTTCCTGTATTTTAAAAGGGGATACAAATTTCTTGCAAAATGTGAAAATTAAAACATTTTGAGTTGACTCTCTTTAGAGGAACCAGTGCGATATGTGAACAGAAACCCTGTTGGGGAAAATTTTCGTCCAACACTGGCAGGACGTAAAATAAAGTATTATTTTAAGATTTGATTCTAAGTTAATTTTTGTTATATTGCACTTGATCAACAAGAGCGTATTAACTATAAATTAAAAAATGTTCAGCATACACAAAACAATTTTTATTTTAATACTAAAGGCATATTAAAGAATTATTAAACTAACCTTTTCATTACCAGAAAGTGGAAGATATAGGACGATAATTTAACAGTGGTTGAAATAAATATTTCATGTCGATTTTTTACAAAAGTGAAAAATCAAAATTGAGTTAATGCCCTCTTCTTGATTCAAGTGCGATATAAAGGTTCAAAAAATAAATATTGAAAAGAATAAAACTTTTTGGTAGTTCTGTATATTACTTTGTATCCGACTTAAACATTTAAACCGAATTTGATTGAGGAACTGACAAAATTTTAATTCTTGTAGCAAAGGATATAAAAGTAAAGGGTCCGCCAAATAACTTTTTTTTTTTTTTGAAAATGCTATAAAAAAAACTACTGAATATTTTCTCAAATTTCTTTTTTTATTTAAAAGTAAAATCCTTCCGGTTAATAATGGAAAATAATTTTATTCAAATGGCTGCCTCGGCTGGCCATGCAGTAGCCTACACGATCGGTCCAATTTTTAAGCACATTATCGATTGTGGGCAGCTGTATTTCATTTTGATCTTGGCGGGTATGTAAACAAGCAAAACTGTCGCATTTGGGGCACAGAAAACCCTCACGCATACATTGAAAAGCCGATACACCCAAAACGAGTCACTGTTTGGTGCGGATTTTGTTCCAGAGGCATAATTGGGCCATTTTTCTTCAAAAATGAGCAAGGAGTGGCCGTAACAGTCAATCGCGATCGTTATCGGGCCATGTTGAACGAATTTTTGTTCACAAAAATTGAAGAGCAGGATATTGGCAACATTTGGTTTCAACAGGACGGCGCAACGTACCATACAGCCGAAGCTACACTCGATGTTTTGCGCCCTGTTTTTGAAGATCGCATTATCAGTCGCAGAGCTGATGTCGTTTGGCCACCTCGGAGCTGCGATTTGACACCGTTGTACTATTATTTGTGGGGTGCCGTCAAAGATAAGTGTTACTGCGACAAGCCAGAGACAATTGACGCTTTAAAGGACAATATTCGTGAAGCCATTGGTGAAATACAGCTGCACACAATCGATAATGTGCTTAAAAATTGGACTGATAGTGTAGGCTACTGCATGGCCAGCCGGGGCAGCCATTTGAATTAAATTATTTTTCATTATTATCCGGAAGGATTGTACTTTCAAATAAAAAAAGAAATTTGAGAAAATATTCAGTAGTTTTTTTTATAGCATTTTCAAAAAAAAAAAAGTTATTTGGCGGACCCTTTATATGCAGGAAAGAAAGTTCTTTTACAGCCTTTTTCATTTAAAGAATAATGGGCAGCAACTTGCACATGACTAAAAGTTCTGTACGAGAACATATCGATCGTTAACTTCAATAGTGACATAACTCAAAAAACGCCTTTTCGAGATAAATGTGTTAAAAGTTTTTGATTTGCTCTCTCCACATAGACAAAATAACGGCACATTCTCTTTAAACGGGGAAATTATAAAAGATATAAAGATGAATTTTATACACAATGTAAAGAAAAACATAACGAACAGTTCTGCGTCGCTAACTCCAAAATTTAATTTTTTGAGTTATGTCACTATTGAAGTTAATGAGGGATATAATCATAAATAATTTTACTTCTTTATTAAACTCTTTCTCTCTATATTTGAATTTTTTTTTATCGAAAGGACTTTCAATTATTTGCTTTAGTCTTAATAAAAGTATTATGGAACTCAAAAGTAAAAGTATGTATGTTTTTCTGCAAATGTCTGTCTGAATGCACATTTATCTCTATGGCAAATGAAAAACTTTCAGTTTTATTTTCTTCAAATACACACACATACAAATTTCATATCATACTGTTACACTTATTCCCATAATATGTATAATATGTGGCCATAATAACCACTTTAAATGCACTGAACCGTACCTTATTGAATTGATTTCAATTTAATTGGAAAACCACTGAAACCCTTTTTATAGTCACAAATTCAAGTGAGAGTGTTTGTATTTGTATGCAGTTTGGAGTATCGAGATGGTAATAATGATGTTGGTGATGATAATGGTGATATGACGAGTTTGCTTTAAGTTTAAAGGTGGAAATTGCTGTTGCAAGAAGATTCATATTGCAAAAAGTATATGTAAATAACTCGCGGCAAAAATCACTTTTTACGTTGAGTCAGGCAGGTGTGTTTGAACCATATGACTATTTTTTTATTATTGGTAAGTGAAAGAATATGTAATGTGTTCTGAAAAATGCATTTTAAGAAGAGTTGCCAGCTTCCTGTACTTAAATTTTGAAAATATTTTTTAATGTCATGTAGAATTAAGCGATTAAAATGTTTACAGAAAAGTTTAAAATGTTAAGCTAGAAAAAGAAACTAAATTTTGTACGCATTGTATGTTCAAGGCCCTTCTAAATAATATGTAAAAATAATGTGTTGAATTGCAAAGGCATGAATTTGTTTTCTTAAAGGAGCAAGTTGAAATCATTGGTGTCTATACTGTTTTATTGATATTTTGAAAAAAGTTTTTTAATTTCAGTTGATATTGTCAAAAATACGTTGCAAAAATACAGTGTGGTCCAAAGAAAACTAAAGAATTTCAATGGTGTATAATTTCGGTATTACAGTTCCACATTTGAGAAATTAAATATGAAAATATAAAATAATTAAGTTTTATTTTAAAAATCAGCAAGCAAACCTTGTAATGATTTTTTATGAAACAGTTTCTTTAATAAACAAAATTGCCAAATATGGGTAACGCAAAAAATATGGGTTAATTCACTGGCGGTATTTACACACTTCTAGGTGTGCCATTTGTTGTGGAATATGACACTAAGGCCTGGAACAGAATAAAATAGTTGTAGTAGTTACCTAAGCTGACGAATGCACTGTCGCGCAGCAAAGTTAAAAATTTCGAATTTTGCTCATCAGCTTCTGCTGTAACGACTTTAGAACTACGTATTCTGTTGACAATACTTTGAAAATGAAATTTTTAACTATTGGCAGCTTGCAGCGCTTCTTGTAACGTTGTACTACAGCGACTATTCTGTTTCCCACTTAAAGGATTATTTAAAAAAAATGGAGATACAAGCAGTTTTGAGTTCGATAAACTTGAGAACCTGCCATATGGCCTTATCTCACGGTGGATCTCAACCACATGATAGGAAATGTATTACGAAATGTTCCTATGTGTAAAAGGATAAATTTCATATATCTTTGTTTTACTTTGTTTATTTTACTCCTGCAAGGACCATAGGGCCACAGTGTATAATCCGACAAAAATATTCTCTCACCCCTGACTAAAAAGCCGGAGCTATCTAACCACCACTGCTTTAGTTAATACAGCAGCTTCTGTTGAATAGCAACAGCATCTAGGAATCTCAGCAGGCCGAACTTTTCTACAAGTGTTAAAAATCATATGGAAGAGTTCCTCCATGCGGTTTAAGGTATAAGCCACAGGCTTCCGCTTGACAATCTACCTAAAATAGGAGCACATACTAAAGGAAACTTCATGCAATAGAAGGAATAGGGCCGAAGTAGCGGGGGCTACGGATTTCCGCAGTATCCTAGCTATGCATACAGCTGACTGTTCCATAGATTTTCAATGTCCGAGGAGAGAATATCGCCACAACAGAAAACTGTCTTTACAAAAGTAAGCTTTCCACTTGGAAATATATCTTAATATACTAAATACAGACCGATTTTTTAGGAGAGTTTCTAGACAAAATGGATAAAATTTAAGATTTTGCAATAATATATGAGTTTCCAGCCCAATCTTTCAATAACAGCATTTCACAATTACCTCAATAGAATTATTCCCTATGGTTATACTATACTTTTCCCATCAATATCATCTGCCCCTAAAAGATGGCAATATTTTGCACACAAAGTGTAACTACAGTAAAATAAGTTCACACATTATTGTACGTTCACTGCTACTTATTCTAACCACCATTATGTGTAAATATGTTTTTCTCACTTCCATAACAGTTAGTTGCAACATTTTTACACCTACACAAATTTTTTTTTATTTTTTTTTTGTAGAAATATCACATCAAGTAGACACACACTCTCTCATACAAGTGTAACTTGCAATGACGAGAAGAAATGGCGTTTTGTGTTTTAATTAACACAAACTTTTATAATTTGCCAAACGTTCAATAATTGGAAAATTACCTTTTGCCACACAAACTTGCAACGAAAATAACAAACAGTAACCATGTAAAATATGTTGCACGCAACACATGTCCTGTAATAAAACGCGTTAGTGTTTGTGTATAGTGATTGGTATTTTGTGCATGGACTCATATGTGTTTATTTATTGTTTCATTATCGTAATTTTTATTGTCGCAGAAAAAAATCAGTTTTAATTGAATTTTTAATTTGTATTTATTAGTTTTGCTCTTTTCTTCTTCGCTATAGAATGCACGTTTCGCTTAGTTTAATCCATGGACCATTTCTTGCTAATTTTAAATTAAACTAAATTTTCTTTTATAATTTTTATCTGGAAAAATTGTATTCTCTATTCAAGAAGTTTTGTGTGATTAATGTGTTTTGTCATTTGTTTTATGATGAATATTTCTTAAGTCTTATTTTAGATAAATTGCTATTAAATCACAAACAATGATTATAATATTTAGGAATTGGGGTGAAATAATATATAAATAATATTTTCTTAAACTTGTTAAGCTTTTTTCTCCATGTTTTCTATTAAACTTTGAGCTACTGACACACAAGCCGGCAGACAGTCATGAGTAAAGTTGTTATAAATGATGTCCATTTTTAAATGTTTATGTAATTAATTATTTAGAAATGACTAATGAGGTGATTTTGTTGAAATGATTGATAACTTTAAGGGAGGCTGTGGGAAAACATCAGCTTTTGTCTACTTCAAAGACTGTGTAACAGATGAGAAGTTTATGAAGGAGGTGGAGTAAGGCTGACAAGCAGGTTTTGAAGACAATTTTGAATACTGTTTTCTACTTCGCTAAAGTAAAATGGATTGATAAATCAAGTATGGGTGACTAGAAAATATTTAAGAGGAATTTACAAAAGGCTTTAGACTTAAAGAAGAAATTTGAGTATTTTCACGATTTGCTTCGAACTAACTGTAACGACCTCGGCTTTATGCATTTAGTTACCATAGAGGGAAGCTTACTGACACTAAAGTTGTCCCGTGATAGGTCTTTGGTGATAGAGACCGGTTCTAGTTCTAAGACTTTATATGAATGGGACCTATCACTTTTACATGGGGTCAATTGATACCTAACACCCAACATTTAAAAAGCTAAACATCTATTCTCAATGAACGTGCTTAGAGTTAGTTACTTCAATGGTGTATTATTTCAATAAAACAAGTCCTAGAAAAGAATTCAAGGACCCAATCTTAGAAAGTTCCAATAAAATGTGTCACACCACTGGTTAATACTGTACTGTAATTCATTACTTTTTCTACCTTTTGATTATTTATATACTAGATAAATAATTGTCTCTCCTTTCACTGGGCATGAGTTCTTTCTTTTTGTACTTGTTCTATTTTCACAAATCCCAGGACCAGTCTGTTAGAACAATTGACACAAATTTCCCGCAGAGTAATTTTACCAGCATGTACGCAGAAATTTCTAAAAACATTTTCGGTTGTAAAAAATTTTTGAGAAATTTATACAGATGGCTAAGAAATCCCGGCACCTCGAAATAAGTCCCAGGAGCAATAAGTCCCAAGAAAAAAA
Organism: Pollenia amentaria; assembly: GCA_943735925.1. Lineage (NCBI taxonomy): Eukaryota > Metazoa > Arthropoda > Insecta > Diptera > Polleniidae > Pollenia > Pollenia amentaria. Next base: position 173,692,672 of record OX031007.1, on the reverse strand, counting down.
TTAAGATATGCCCAAAAATTTTTTGATCCAAATAAAGTAGTTTTTTTTAATTATGAAGTAGCTTATAGCCCTTAAGATTTTAGCTCGTTTTGTGGAAGCTATTTTTTTTGCCTAGGAGTTATTTCATAATGAAATAGTACCAAAATCAAATAGTTCAAAAAAATTTTACATCGGAGCTACATCATTTTATTTTGTTTTTGGCGTTATTTCATTTTTTGTCGGAGTTATTTCATTTTCACTTATCTGCAATTTATTTAAATTTTACTTGTTATTTTTTGGAAAATTACTTGATATGTATATGGGGGATTTCATGTCAAGTGACCCAACTTTTGAAATCGATGTCTTCCGATTTGGATGAAATTTGGAAAGAAATGCACCAAGGTTAGTCTTATTGGATAGTAGTTTTACACAAATTTTCAACAAAATCGGTCAAAAAGTTTCTGAGTTAGAGGTGGTCAAAATTTGACATTTTGGCCAAACCGGTGTTCTTTCTCATCCATGTAACTTATTGTCTATTGGTGTTAGCAAAATTTGTCCCAAACAAATTAGATAGCTATTTCTTCAAGCTTTCAAAAAAAATATTTTTTTGTATTTTTAAAAATTTTTTTTTTTTAATTTAAAACTTATTTTTTTTTTTTTTTTTTGAAAATTTATTTACCCAAAAGAAAGCTTATGTATTTTCCTTTTAGGTAGTTTTGGTCGCTTAGTGGGATGCGAATGGGATATGTATAAAAAAAATAATTTCTAACTCAAGACGAGGATATTTAAATTTTTTAGCATTTGACGTCTTGACTTACAAATTATTTTTTTTATACATATCCCACTCGCATCCCACTAAGCGACCAAAACTTCCTTCAAGGAAAAGACATAAGCTTCCTTTTGAGCAAAAAAAAAAAAAAAAATACCCTGTTCCAAAAAAAATACAAAAATAGTTATAAATTTAAAAAAAAATAAAAAATGTTAAAAAATTTTAAAAAAACCAAAAAAAAATTATTAAAGGACTTATGTGATTAAGATTAAATTTTTTATATTATTTATCTTTTTGTTTTTATTATTTTATATTAATTTAATTATTATTACAAAAAAATAAAAAAATTTAATTTGTCAACATCTCTATAGAAAAAGTGATTTTATTCCTGGGATTAACATATTGTGGGTATTACAGTATCGAGGGAATGAAATGCTAGTTAGGTATGTTATATACTATCGGAAAGGTTAATTTGTCTAGTTTCTCAGCATAAGTTTAATTTTTAAAGTCTTAGAAACACTTGCACACAAAAAGGAAAAAATTCAAAATAGTGCATATCGTTACCTTAATATAAAAAGGCCCCAACTCATTATTTTTGGAAATCCGTTTTTTTATTGATTATTGTAGAATGGTTGCTAATACACATTCTATTAAAATTTCAAGCAAATTAGATTAAAAATAAAGAAGTTATAAGCAGAATACAAAAAGCCCTAACTCATACACACAATTTTTCTAAAGAAAAAAAGGCCTAACTCATACACACAATTTTTCGAAACAAATACATATTATGAATTTCAATCTGAATTCCTCGTTTAATTTTAATAAAGATGTTTTTTGACAATGGTTGTGTAGCTATATTATTTCAGCTTTTATTAAGTTTTTTCCTTCTCCTGTAAAAAGTGTTTTTGATGAGTTGGGGCCTTTTTATATTAAGGTAACGATATGCTAAAAATTTAAAAACCCTCGTCTTGAGTTAGATATTATTTTTTTTTTTATTCATATCCCACTCGCATCCCTCTAAGCGACCAAAACTACCTAAAAGGCAAATACATAAGCTTTCTTTTGAGCAAAAAAAAATATCGTTTCCAAAAAAAAAAATAAAAAATAAATTTTAAATTCAACATTTTTTATTTTTCGAATTTATACTATTAGTTAAATTTCAGTTATGTATTTTATAAAGCTTTTTGTAATAGCTCTATTCCTTAAATTTTTTTAGAAATTACCTTATACACTACCAGACTATTATATTGTTTTTTCTTGTTAATAAATTCGAAAAATAAAAAATGTTGAATATAATAAAGTTGCTTATGAAAAAAGAAATATTTCCCAATATCTAATAAATTTTAAATTTAAAAAAAAAATTTTAAAAATTTTAAAAAATAAAAAAAAAATTTTTTCGAAAGCTTGAAGAAATAGCTATCTAATTTGATTGGGACAAATTTTGCTAACACCAATAGATAATAAGTTACATGGATGAGAAAGAACTCCGGTTTGGCCAAAATGTCAAATTTTGACCACCTCTAACTCAGAAACTTTTTGACCGATCTTTTTTTTATTTTAGTGTAAATTAGTGTCTAAACTACTATCCAATAAGACTAACCTTGGTGCAAATTTCATCCAAATCGGAAGACATCGATTTCAAAAGTTGGGTCACTTGACATGACATCCCCCATATATTTAAGTAGAAAATAGTTTTAAATATACATCATATACCCGAAATCTAAAATCTCGATTACGAAAATCGCGTATTTCAAAATCCCAAATTTTGAAATCCAGAATCGCTAAATAAAAATTCTCCTCTAGTATTATAAACACTGGCTTCATTCTCTATGGTATCATAAACACAAACCTCGCTAAAGGTGCCCGTAGACGACATGTTTTTTACATCTGACTTGTGAACTTTTCAAGTCATGTGTAATTGTGAATGTCTGTCAAAATTGCTGTTTTACAGAAGGTTAATAACATTTGGTCACAAACGTACATGAAATTTGCTTCTGACATTGTATATGTTCTTTCTCGGTAGTTATGGAATAAACCAAAGTAGTTCTTGGTTTCAAAATAGCGTGCTGCCGCCACAAAAATTTTTATTTGCGCCGTAAAAAAGTTCAGCCATCTAAACATTTTTTTCTTTAAATTCGAAGATACCAATTTAGTATATTGATGCGTTTTTTATTTATAAATGTTCATAATTTCTATTCAATGGTGAAATGGTTATACATATATCGGTATTGTTAAATATTAACTTAAGCCGGCTAATGATTCCGTCAGCAATGCACCGCCGCTGCGGGTTTCTTCCCGGCATATATTTCCGATACAGCTGATGTCAGATGGTTTGTCAGAAGAAAATAGAGCACGCTCTAATTGAAATTTTTTCAGATGACTTTGTGTCTGACTTTTACAGATGCAATGTTTTAAAGGTAACACACGACATGTATGTATTCTACAGTGGGAAATTTGACAAGTCAGATGTAAAAAACATGTCGTGTATATGCAACTTAATTAAAGCTTTTCTGCAAAGTGCTCAAGGCCTGATTTAGAAGCTTAAATTAGCGAAGCTTGTGTTTGTTATACCATATATGAGAAAATCATTGCGACCAGCCGAAGGCCGGCTTTGCGTAGAAGTTTTTTCTGGGTTTTAAAATCGGGAAATTCGCGACTTTATGTTTCGGGTATATGAGCTCAACCCAAATAAGTATATATGTTTAAAACTACTTTGTAAAAATTATGACTCGGGAAAAGGGACGTAACACCAAACTTGTTACGTGATAGTTCTAAAGTTGTACGGACCGGTTCTTGTTCTAACACTTTAAATGAATGCGACTTGTCACTTTAACAAGGCGATTTCCTAGGAGGGGGTTAATTGCCACCTTTTTAACATTTCAGAACAGGTCACAGAAAAAAGGTAATTATACCTGTCACAGAAAACATGACAACAATTTCATAATTTTTCTATGAATTTAAAACGGATTTAATAAAAATCATTTTAAATTTTGGTGACAATTTATATATTATCCAAGACAGGGCAGGTTCGTTTGCCTTCACTATAAGACCCATCACAAAGAGCCAGGAATATATGAGTTTATCATCTCTTAGGCCAATATCATGTTAATATGATGGATCTCCTTCATATAAAGAAATATAACCAGAAAGAGTCAGCCACTACCCGCACAAAATTGAGTCACATGAATAGTGTTGTGCCAATAACTTTCCGTCTGGACTAACTACACTTAAAACACATTATCACCAGTTAAGTGGTATGTCTTGTTTTCATCTATCATAATTCGTTCTTTTTTATTATAACATTGTGTACAGTGGTCACGGGATAAGTGCTTGAGGGATTAAATAAAAATTTGAAAATTAAATTTTTTATTATTTTTGGGCCTTTTTCATAATGGGGGGATTCACAAGGTGTGCTATCAAGTCATATCGTCATAATGTCCTAAATAATATTTTACAATTGCTTAAAAAAAAAATATTGTTGTGTTTCAAACAACATAAAAAAATAATTTTTTTTAAACAATTGTAAAATATTATTTAGGACATTATGACGATATGACTTGATAGCACACCTTGTGAATCCCCCCAATCTTTCGATATAGTATCCATTTTACTGGGGGAGTTCTTTTTTGTTTCTTTTTTGATTTAGGAATTATATATTGAATTTTTTTTTGGATTTATTCCATTTTTCAGTTTGGGATTTATTTCATTTATTTTGGGATTTATTTCATTGGGAGTTTTTGTCAATATTTTTTAATATAATCAAAACCAAGTCACATTCATAATGTAAAGTAAGTTATGCTGGCTGTTCTAAATTTATAATAAATTAGCTAAAAAAAACTCCATTTACAAAAATTGTCAGTTAGCATAACACTGTCTGGTGCATATACGTTATGAATGGTCGGAACAAAACATTGCCGCCCGCTGCTCAAATCTCTACTTTTATCTTTTAATTATTTGTGAGTGCAATTTAAAAAGTTATTTAAAATTGAATAGAATATTTATTATATTGAGTAAAATATTTACATTAGGGATATTGTACTGAAAATATTGTATTTATTATAAACGCTTTTTTTAAAATGAATTTATTATATTTTATTATTATACAGTAACTAATTTTTATCAAAATAAAGAATATATACATATGTATCAGAGATCAGCAATGAGTAGTGAAAAAGTGAGTAGAGCCGAATCAGGACTCATAATTTCTTGTACTTATACGCACTCATACTTATTGTAATTCGATCGAAACTCATATTCACTCAGAAGTTTGATTTTACTCATCGTACTCATACTTAGAACATTTATGTAGTGGTTGATTTAGATTCAACAGAACTCAATGTGTATAAGCGAAGCAAAATGTGAGTCCACAATGGGCTTCTACCCTTACGTTTTATCACTAATTGGAAAACTCCGCTATTTATTTTTTCCTTTATCTCACTATTTCTATCCATTTTTACAACCTGCTCATAAATATCAATAATAATAAAAAAAATGTAATTTCCCCAAAATGTTTCTGTATAAACTTACAATTTTATGCTTTTTTATATTTTTATACATTTTATACTAGTTAGAAACTGTTAAATGACTAAACTTGTAAATATACTTGGATGAGTTAAATGAGCTGAATCAATGTGAGTATTATAAGTATTTTCCTGAAATTACAAATCAAATTGAGGTCATTTTTAAATGTGTGAGTATGAGTCGACGTCACACTCATATTTGTGAGTGTGAGTGAATCAGAGTAGTTGAGTTTAAATGATTTCTACTCACTTATACTTAAAATTTCATGAGTCAGTATGAGTAGCGAAAAAGCGATTCATTGCTGATCTCTGATATGTATATACAAATAATAGCAATAATGATTATGGCTAGATATTCAAAAAAGGAATTTGGATTAAAATATAATATAATTTCGTCCCCTTAATAAAACAATAGTGTATAATTTTTTTGCCATTTCGAGATAATAGAGTTTAAATTTTTTGAGTTATTAGACATATGGGAAAACATTAATATTTCAGAAAATAATCGATGTTTTTGAGTTGTGGTTATTTAAATATGTGATGGAATAATCAGGCTACTAGTAGATGATATTTCATTAATTTACAAGTGCTTTAATTGCAAATAAATGGGATTCAAAGTACCATGATGTCACTTAGGCTATTTTATTTGTTTTATACTATGTATGAAAATCATAATACACTATTTTATTTGAATATTTTACACCAAATATATTATTTAAAAATTGTGTATATTAATATACGTCATTTTTCGATTTTATTTTGTTATGAAATAATAAAAAAAAGTTAATAATAAAAATAGTGTATGCTTTTTATACCCTATTTTTCTTTGAAATGATATTCAGAGTAACAACTAATTAAAATACCATACCAGCACTTATGGGAGACTTAGGTGGGTAGTGCTGTCACCACCTATAGGGAGGGGTTAACGTCCGCCGTTAAGAAACGCGGTTTCCCGGACGTAATTCCATATGATTTTCCAGTCAACGTTTCTCAGGAATCCCAAACCCAACATGATATCGCTGCCGAGGTGTTTGGAGCGTCATTTGGCGAAGGCGTGACAGTAGAAGAGGAAGTGTTTTGTAGTCTTGCTCTCCTCGCCACACGACTGGTCGTGCCCGTAGTCCTACACGACCAGTCAGGATAAGCACCATTATACTAACACGGGATTTACTCTCGTTGAGGAGGTTTATTGCCCTCCCCTCGTCCGGGTTACCCCATAAAATCTTGGTGTTCATACCCACAGTCCCACTATTTCAACTGACCGTGTCAGTGCCTTAGTAAACGACTTCGCATTCGCCAGGTTAACTGCTTTTAGTTCTCTTCCCCCGACAACGACTTTATGGATGTCTTTCGACACCCATTTTAAAATGTTTGTAAACTTCCAGCTTAAGTTGCTTAAATATTCCAAGTTTCACAGCCGTAAAATAGTTTTGATTTCATTTTGAAGTTGAATTTTAATTTTGGTACGCTGATATAACGCACCTGTTCAACAATAGTTTATTAGCTCAAAATATTTATTTATTCACTTTTTCGAAAAAATCGACATTCATATTTAACCGCTGTAAAAATATGGTGCTATTCGGTCCTGTCTACTTTTTGGTAATGAAACGGTTGGTTTAAAAATTATTTTTCATATGCTCTTAATACTAAATTAACAAGTGTTTGGCTTATACTAAAAAATTTGAAATTTTGAGTGAATAGAGTATTCTTGAACAAGTGCGATTGACTTGCGTTTTTGATTTGGTACTGAATGTCAGCCACAAATTTTATTTAATGAAGGATCCTAGATAGAGGTTTGATCAAAAAGTTTGAATGAACGGGAAATAGCAGTATTTATACGCATCGATGTCATTTTTGAGTTATTTATGTGTATTTCCACTTCGTCATAGTTTGTGCCAATTTAGTTAATATTTTGTCGCATTTTGGTAAAGTTTTGCAAAATTAAGCAAATGTCGTCTGCATAGTCTAGATCATGTAGTCTAGTCAAGATATATTAGTTAATACCGCCTCCATTTGGAATGGCCTCTCTCAATACAATGTCAAGCAGCACATTAAACGGTAACGGACACATCTCTATCTGATGCCAGTATTTACATCTTTTGAATCACTTTTTAAGTCTTCATGGAAAACGATAGTGGCGTTACATTGTATACATGTTAGGCTTCTAGCTGTTCATCTGAAACTAGCAACTATTATGCGATCACCATGCGGTTCCCTTTAGATACGGCTTATTTTGCCTTCTTTGAAAGTAAAAACCGACTCGATGTTCGATGTTCAGTGCTCGCCACAATCGCACCACCTGGTTTCGCACAAGTCAACAAAAAGTTGGATATATTTAATAAAGTCCCTACATTCCCTGTGCCAAATCGTGTCATTTCTTTACTCGGAAATTCCCATACCTGCAGTAATGAAAACTATACTGATTTTTCTTTCAAATTACATAAGTAAAAAAATCAAATAAAAAAAATATTACTAATTCCGATTTAATAGGGGTGTCACGTACAGGTGTCACTAGGCATAATTTACTACATATTTTTTACATTCGGCTAAGAAAGTGATCGAAGTAAGCTTCAATTATGTCTCTACCTTTCCTCCCTATCCACAACAGGATACAGTATGATGTCACCAGAGTCATCTTCAGCTTCTAGTATTTCCAGTATTACTATCGCTAATCTTCGTCAAATATAGGTGACACTGGGAATTGCCGGGTTAATGCCCATGGTTGGCAAGTGATTTCGCGTTTGGTTTTTCTTCTTGACATGGTTTTAGGAATAAATACCAGGAGTTAATATATAAATTCATACGTAAGTGAAAAGAGCTTTATTCTTGTTGTTGTAGCAGCAATACCTAATAACCAGTTGTTGCTAAGTAGACAATCCCTGGTCGGTGTGTTCGTTGAATTCCGTGTCGTTCCGGTAAGTAGATCCGATTTTCGTGGGATCGTGAAAAGAACATGATAACCACTGATTAGTCATATTGTTGACGTTTTTTGGTATATGCCTTTGATGCATGTAGACAAATTAATAAAATTCAGTTGAATATATAAGTATATATCGGGTGATTCATCGTGAGGTTTGATGTATAATGTAAAATTAAACACATAAATTTGAAAGTGAACTTAAAAATTTTTAATATCGGTTAAAAGAACAATTTGTGGCATTTACTGTTTGAAAATTATATTATGTAAATGTTGGCCATGACTACGTCTCAGGTGGTCCATTCGGAAGGTCCATTTTTTGGCGACTCGTTCGAGCATAGCGACTGGTATCTCGTGAATAACATGAGTAATGTCGGCTTTCAAAGCGTCAATCCTACATACAGAGAAAAAACATGTTTAAAATCACCTCCAACAAAACTATTTTTAAAGATAACCATATTATTGTCAAATTAGTCCTCCATCAAGAAGCCACAACCATATTATGGTAACCTCTAAACATTTTATGGTTGAATATGAAAATAATTTGTTTTTAAATTAACAATAGTATATTCCTCCTTTCCAAGAGCAACATGCTATTGTTGAAAACCAACCGTGCTATTGTAAGTGTTAAACATATTTTAGTTATCAGAAATTATTTTCAGGAATGAAATATTTATTAATTAATTCATTTATTAATGATGTGCTTAGTTATTATTATATATTAGTTATTATTTACCAAAACATGTTCGGAGGTAACCATAAAATGGTTTTGCCTTCTTGATGGAGGACAGATTTATCCATAATATGGTTATCGGTGACAATAATATGGTTTGATTAACCATAATATGTTTACAATTTTCTTTAAAAATAGTTTTTTCGGAGGTGACCATATTTAAACAGGTTTTTTCTCTGGGTGTAGCTGGCTTATTCCTGAAGACCTTAGACTTCACATATCCCCAGAGAAAATAGTCCAAAGGTGTGATATCGCACGTGAAATTAAGTGCTCACCAAAATGATTTTTCAACAAGGTCATTGTTTCACGCGCTGTTGACCTCGTAACGCCGTCTTGTTAAAACCAGACCACACAGAGACCATCCCCTTGAATTCCAGGAAGCACACAGTCCGTTAACATGGTGCGATAACGGTTGCCATTGAAGGTAATATTCTGATTTTCCTCATTTCTCATTTTTGAAGAAAAATTATTGCACCAGCCCATAAACCATACCATGCCGTTGTTTTAAACGGAAGTAATGGTAGCCCTTGGTACTCTTTGGGTTGCTTATCATTAGTTTGCGCAATTTAATTACTATTTTTTTTTTTTTTTGTTATCTATTTTCAATCAACTGAGGTATATAACTAAATAAAATACAGATTTTTTGTTAATTATTTTTATACACTCCACCACCACTAGTAGTGAATAAGGGTATAGTAAGATTGTCGATCCGTGTGAAACTTTTTCATTATACATCTAAGACCTCATAAAGTATATATATTCTGGGTCTTTGACTTACTCTAAGTCGATTTAGCCATGACCGTTCTGTCCGTCTGTTGAAAACACGCTCTCTATCGAAAAACTCAGAAGCAAAGAACAAATTAAGTGTCAAATTACTTGCAGTTATCCCAAGCAGTTTGGGATTGAAATCTTGGAATATCGGCTCAGATGGATCAGAGCTATAATAAAAATTTGGAAGCACCACCCTAAAAAATTGTTAATTTTTTTTATATGACCATAGCACTATAGGTAATTAATACAATTTTTTTGGCCAAATTTCAGAATTTAACCAAACTTGGATAATAACTTTTTTATTAACTTTTAAACTTAGAATTTTGATATTATACGCATAATAAAAGCTTTTTTTGACATAATTTCAATTCAGTTTTAATTATCTTAAAGTTGGCACACAATTTTTAAAAATTCTTTCTTTCTACTCAATTGGTATATCGTATTCATTTTCTAAATTAACATTATCCAAAACATTTTTGTAAATCGTGTCTGTTAACGTATTGATATCATCGGCGCACTCATCGTCTTCACTGGCGCTAAGATCCTCAATGTCGTCAAAGCTAATTGGAGTAACTTTTGGATTTGATAACATATCAATCACTTATTTAGGAAGCTGAAGGCGTTTTTTTAGTATCCATTCGTATTTTTAGACATAGAGAAATAGAGGTTGCCTGCAAAAAATGGGATATCTCAAAAAATGCAAAAAAAGCAGCATGAAATTGATTATACAATCTCAAAATTAAATAATTATAAAGACTTTATTAATTTTAGCTTCCGAAGCTGTATAAAACTTTTATTTTTTTTTAATTGAGGTTAGATCAAAAGATTGATTTTTTTCACCAATAAACTATTTTATTTTCTTCAATGATTATGTATTTATTTAGCACTTACTATTAATATTGTTTTCCATATTTTATTTTATTATTAATTTGCTCTTTTATTAAAAACTATTGTCGGGTATTGTAATCAAAAAATAACACGAAACGCGCGCACTTAAACTGTTGATTGTATACATTGACTTTAAGAGTTAGGCGATAAACGGTTTTTTGTTTTTTAACAAATGAAAATTCACTTCTATTTGCTTTGAAGTATTGTTTATCACATTACAACAAAAAAAAATAACTTCTTTTTCGCTATAATGCGAATATTGAATTTTGGCCAAAAATATTGACCAAATTACCTACTGTGCATAGGTCTCATAAAGATACCATTCCCGAAAATAACTTGAAATGTTGGTACTGACATAGAAATTGGCTACAATAACATTTACGATAGACACTGTGTCGTAGAACAGGTACCAATAGTTCTAAACCTGACCATTTCTACCATATAAACCTATCGCTAAAATAACTTAAAGACAAACAAATTTCATATAGCTGAAGTTATCTAAATAAGATTCGGCATAATCAACTTTAAAATGAATCCTAACCTCATATCATAATTTTGTTTTGCCGGATAAATGATTGCCCATGGCCCCAAATGGTATCCGACTATACTTTCTTACTTATTTACAATGGATATTTGTAACCAAATGAAGAAATTATTTGTTTTAATGGATATTTGTAAAAGTGCATTTACATTGCCTCGAAATCTAGTAGATTTGATTTGAAATCTCTCTTAAAATCAAGTTCGTTTACATTGTATTTTTTTGACATTAGCAAGATTTCATTTTCATAACAAAAACTGCTGACTAAAATTAAAAAGAAAAAAAGTAATTTATCAAAATTGTATTTGATACCAAAAAATAATGGAAAATATAGGACATTTAATAGAATTTTGTTCAATAGGAGAGACTCCTCCTCCGCTTTCTTTTCTTGTAAATTCGTTTCCTGTAACACAAGTATGTACATACATATTTGGCATTATAAAGAAACAGTCATTCAAAAATTTACTTTACCATTTATTTATGATTTCTATTTCATTTATTTTATTTTTATTTTCCATTTTTAGATATTTTATTGAAAATTTCCAATTTTTATAAATAATTTTAAAATCTCGCAGTATTTTGTTTTTTTTTTGTTTTTTAATTAAAATGTCATTTTTTTTCTTCTACATAGTAGTATTTTTGTTACAATTCAGAAAAAAACATAGTTGTATCGGTAAGTAGTACTAGATTTTGAGTAGATTTCGTCGAAATCTACTGACAAGGTAGATTTCGTTTTGTATGGAAAATCTAGTAAAAAACAACTAGATTTAGCTCGAAATCTCATAAGTACTAGATGTAAATGCACTAAACCAAAAAATTTATTATTTTTTATAATTGATATTTGTAACCAAAAAAGTTTTTTGGTTGGAGTTATGGTTACTTATAACCAAAAAACCATATTTTTCACTTTAATTGGTTACAATAACCAAAATAAAATATATTAAGTGATAATTGTTAATTATAATCTTTATCTGTAATTCATCAATATTAATGGTTAAATATGATTTCTTTTCGTTTCTCTTAACCTGCTTAATACAATTACTGAAGTGGCAAAGTTTTTTGATCATTATTTTATCCAAAGTTGAAAAATCATTTGTTGAAAATATTCACAATTTTTACGATTTTTGATACAATATAATGATTTTGGTGGTAGGTGCAAAGTCAACATATTATTAACTTGATTCTACGAATTTGGTGATTAAAACCACTTTATAATTTCTTCCGAGTGCTTCTAGTCAATGTTTGTTAAGAAAATAAAATCTAAAAGACATTTTTTTTTAATCATCCTTTCATATTTTGGAAGCATTTTTGTTGAGCTCCCAGAAAGACATATTTTAAAGCCGCTATAGAGAGGATATCGAAAATGCAATTGGATAATAACTGTCCTATTTAACCATAATATGTTAAGAGGTAACCATAATGTGGTTGTGACTTCTTCATGGGCTTAATATGTTTAAAAAATTTAATTAAAAATGGTTTTCTTTGAGGTGACCACATTGAAAACTGTTCTTTCTCTGCATGTATGGTTTTAAATATTGAACAAGATTAGAAATGGTATGGCGTAGATGGGTAGATCAGTTGGCAAAGTTAGGAGGGAATCATTATTAGCTTGCTAATGCCCAGCTAGTTTGATGGTGTTTTCCTTGCGGCGAGAAATTATAAAGGCACGTAAGTTTAGAAAAATTTGGGGTTAGAAAATATAGAGTTATATTGAGTACAAGTGAATAAATTCATTAAAGATTGTCGCCGTTGGCTGGTTTTTTGACAAGTGGCCACTTTTCTTTATAACAAACATTAAGTGTTTCAAGTTCATAATAATAACAAATATTGGAAAGTTAATGTTAAAATTCACAATAATTCGTAATCGTTAAGTAACAGTACACTATAACTTGTTTAAAACAAGTTGCTGTGCCGAATCTTTAATTCCCTCCACCGACAGGGGTGGGCTCTATATGATAAACACATATAAATTAAAACTTCACAAAAACGAATGTCAGCATTAAAATTGGTTCCGGTTTAGACATATATTAAATTATTGACCGACAATCAGAAAGTTTTATGCGTTTCTTTTTGGAACTTTGAAGTGGCCTGAGTGAAAGATCAATATTCGTAATAGTTTTAGCCGAACTAAAATGATCTTAAGGAGGGTAATTTGTATTCGTCCTATGGTAAATTATGGACCAATCGTCCCAAAATTATTACTGATTTCTGGTATACAAAAATCTAAATTAGAATAAATTTCAATACAGCAGTGTAATTAGTTTCAGCGTTAACAGTGAATTTTACAAAACTGCATGACATTTTTTCATGCCATATGAATCTATGTTGGAAGAAATTTTACCGTCTTAGGCGAATTTAATTATTTTCCGTAAGTGGGCTTTATTTGGCTTAGGCACAATAAACTGTTTTCCAAAAGTAGGGTTTATATGGGGCCTAGGGTAAATTATGGATTGATCTTCACGAAATTTGGCAGTGTGATTTCTCGTCCGAATTTAATTATAATGCCATTATTTATTACGGTTTTAGGCGTACTAAACTGTTTTCCGGGAGTAGGGTTTATATTGGGCCTATGGTCAATTATGGACCGATCTTAACGAAATGTAACAGTATGATTTGTAGTTATACAGGGTGGCCCAAAATTAACGAAGGGGTTTGAATTCGGTATAACTTTTGATTTAAGAAATAATTATTAATTTTTTTTTAATACAGTATATAAATGGGGAATATTTTTAGTTTAGTTATGAAAAATAATATCTCGCAAGTGGTGTGCTTCGCAAATTCGTGCCCTTTTTTTAACACATTTTCCATAACCTTTCGAAAAACTTCAGGTATTATGTTGTTTATTTCGTCGCGCATATTGCTTTTTGATTGCTTGATGGTTGTAGGCTTATTAATGTAGACTTTTCCTTTCAAATACCCCCAAAAAAAACAGTCTGGGCGGTTAAATCCGGTGAACGCGGAGGCCAATTAAAAGCACTTGTACCCGAAATAATTCGTTCACCAAAGATGTCCCGTAAAAGAGCCATTGTGTCCTTTGCAGTATGTGCTGTAGCTACATCTTGTTGGAAGTATACTTGCGGATGGTTTTCCACGGCTGGCTTTAAAATTTTTTCCAATATTGTCCGATATCTGACACCGTTGACGGAAACGGCGACGCCGTGTGCATTTCAACAAAAATAAGGACCAATTATCCTTTCCGATGAAACACCGCACCAAATCGTACACTTAGGTGGGTGTAATTCTCGCTATGGAACTACTCTCGGATTTTCCGTAGCCCATATCCTGTAGTTTTGCTTATTAACGAACCCACTAAATTAGAAATGGGCTTCGTCGATATGCACGCTGAGTCAAAACAATGGATCGTTGATTTGAAAAATACAGCTCAACAGTTTGGGCACGTTGTTCAATTGAGTACTGCTCCATTTTAAATTCCCCAAGTCTTCGTTACAAAATACTGAAAAGAAAAGAAAAAAAATTGTAATAAAAAAGTTATAAGCAATTCAAACCTCTTCGGTAATTTTGGGCCATCCTATATAAACTTTTCTTATTCCGTGCATTATTCCACCATTTATATTAGTTTTTGTATCAAAATTATCAACTTTTTTAGGGTGGTGGTTCCACATTTTGATTCATAGTTCTGATCCTACTGAACCGATGTTGCTGGATTTCAATTCCAAACTGCTTAGGATAACTACAAGCAATTTGAGAGCAAGTTTGTTCTTTTCTTTTGCGTTTTTCGAAACAGAGCGTGTTTTCAACAGACGGACAGACAGATGGACATGGCTAAATCGACTTTGAATTACTCAAGGAGCCAGAATATATATACTTTATGGTCTTAGATGTATAATAAAAAAGTTTTACACGGAATGACAAACTTAGTATACCCTCATTCACCACTAGTGGTATAAAAAAGTTTCACACTGAGTGACAAACTTAGTACAACCTCATTCACCACTAGTGGTGGTGTAAGGTATACAAATTGTATTTTAAACAAATATGAAAACATCAACTCAGCGAACTTAATAAAACTCAATTACTATTCTTTAATTTCAAAAATTCTTAAGGACAAATAAGGACGAAAGCAAAAATCACCATAATGTGTAAAAATGCCAAAACTGTTGCATACCCATTTTTTTTTTTTTTTTATTTTACGCCACTGTCTTTTCAAAGAAACTTTATCCAGTTTGTAAGAGCTTTAACTTTACGCTGTAGGTTGTATCTTGTTGCTTTAATAAAAACTATTTTGTTCCTTAAAATAAATTTTATATTTCCTCTGAAAAATTTCCTACTGTTTTCCATTAATTCTAGAACCGACAAGTTAAAACAAATCTCAATTATTAAAACAACACTTATTCAAATTTCTTTAACACATTTTGAAACTTTCAAATTAAAAACAACAAGAGCAATAATTGTAACCGCAATTATTTTTTTTTTTTTTACTTAAAGAACAAAACAACAATAACAACAACAGAAATAAAACAAAAAAGTTTTCGACAAATAACAATTCATAAAAATACTTAAAATTTTTATCTTCATTTCCTCAATATGTTAAAAGTTTTGCCATTGAATTAAGTTTCATGAACAATGTTAGAAATTTTTGAATATAAAAACATCCGAGGGTTGTGCTAAAATTTTATGAATGTAAATAATTGTCTCAAAGAGCATTATATTAAGGCTTGAACTACAACATGAAGAATTCTTTATACGTCAGTGCTGAATATTTGATAACCTCTAGAATCTTTCGGAAGTGGAATTACATGTTAAACTCTGAAACAATATCTGACAGTAAAATTTCTAGTCACATAATATTAATGTGGGTCGAATTCCATGACAGGATTATAATTCATTTTTGCTTTTTGCACATTAAAGTGCTGTTCGGGATCGGGCTGTATATGGAAACTATCGTAAATAAGGAGTAAATCGGACACATTAGAAAAACCTGGAACAAATCTCATCACAAAAATGTTCCTTGTTGGAACAGGGCTTTATGTTAGACTTATGGACCGATTATCATGAAATTTCATAGTACAATTAATAATCAAATAGAATGAATTTATCACAAATTTCAAACCATTCTGTCATCGATATTAAAATGTTTCGCCAGTGCACTGATTTGCCGCTAATTGATGGAATTTTGTCGCGTAAATACATGCTACCATGGTGTTTGCGATGTAGCGCCCATCTTAGAGAGCGGATGAAAAGTGTTTTTTACTAAAAAAAAGCAAAAATAGCTTAGATAGGCTCAAAAACTAATGCTAGTAGTGGATAGAAATACTTTGTAAATAGGCCCAGTTGGCCACGTCTTTAAGACATCCTTGAAGACGGATGCACGACAATGTAAATTCCTGCACGATATGTGAGGGACAGCCACACGTGTCGCGAGAATCGTGCACTACACAAAGAAAGATATTGTCGCTCTTCATGTCGTGCATTCGTTAAGTTGTGGATAGAGGATACCCTTTAAGACAATGTAGGTCATGTTGTAGTGGCTAGATTTTTATAAGGCACAACTTACAAGATACTGTCGCTCATACTGTCGTTTATAAGTGATGATATAACATACCTTACAAGACAATGTCGGTCATGTCATCGTTTATAAACTTCTTTAGAAGACAGAGCAATAGACAATTTGGATTATTTTGTCGTCCACGACATTTACCTCAATATTGTCTTCCAGAGATACCTGATAGAGGACATGTCGTGCATAAATCATTGACGACAATGTCGTCGACCGCAGTTTTGCCAACTAGGGAATAGAAAAAGCAACTTTTTGGATCATATATCAATTATCCAAAGAACTGCGTAGAAAACAATTTGATGCTAATGGTATTGCTGCATGTTAAAACAATCTCCTCTACTTTGGCTCATTGTTGTTAGCTCGATTCTAAGCAGTTTTCTGAATGTGATGAGTGACATTATGTCCAGTGATTAAGGAAGGCACAGTAACTCAGCTGCGGAGTGAGGGCTGGGAGTATGCGCGAACAAAACGGAAGTGGTAGTGTTCACTACGCGGACAAAAATCGCGGCCTTTAAGATACCAAAATTGGGGGACTACGCACTTCACCTGTTGAATAAAGGGAATGCCTGGCTATTGAGTACAGCACTAGAGTCTTCACTGATGGGCCCAATGTGACCTGCGGTGTCGGCTCGGTGTTTTTTCGGAGGAGCTGCAAATAAATCTCTCTTTTCGTCTTCCATATGAGGCAAGCGTTTTTCAGGCTTAAATACGGGAATAAAACAATCATGTATAATACTGCATTACAAGGATATTAACGGCAGACTTGGTTTTTTTGTTGATAGCCAGGTGGCTCTGATAACAACTCAGGTCGCATAAAACAACGTCCATTCTCCTTAACCAGTGTAAGAAAGAACTACCCAGACTTAGCAGCATATCTGATATCAACTTAATTTGGGTCCCTGCGCATAGGAACCAATATGGTAATGAACAGGCAGACAGGCTGGCCAAGACTTGAGATGCTTTGGTTAATTCGCAGCGTGTGACAGTTGCAAAACCTCTCGACATGGCAAATGATAGATAGCGACAACTGGACGGCAGAAGGGCTACCAGGGTAACGTGGCTCATATATGACATGGGTCGCTCCTTCAAACGTAAGGACGTCTCGAGACTAATGTACGTACTGACTGATCAGTGGACGATCGGTAAGCTCGCTATCTCCCTTTAAATAAATGCTGCCGCAGCTTCAGAGAACCTAGAACTGAGGACACAGTATTTCATCTCCTATTTGATTACCCAATGTTTAAATTAACATGACATAGATTATTTGGGAATTACCTTCTACAAGTACTCTCTGTGATATCGCGGGTGCAATTTTGCAATTTGGTGAAATATATTAAGCCCCCTGAGTAATTCCCTGGTGTCACGCTTTATCCGGGACTTCCATTCTTGACGAGTTGTGTGGTGTTCAAATGTAGTTACTATCCACTCTATTTGCAGCACGGCTGGTCTTTGGGCGGGCTATTCCGTTAACCAAGCAACCAACCATCTTAAGGAACCAGAATATATAATCCAAAGAGGTATAATTGCTCCAACAAAAAAGTAGAGTTTGATGCAGTAATTATCATTTATGATAATAACTGGGTTAACAGCTATCACTATACTAAAATTCAGAAGAACTGTATGGCGACCTTCAACTGTCCTATATTGGCGGAAAGTGTTTCCATATTAATTATACAATAATTTAAAACAAAACAATGTATTGCTCAATAACTCAGAATATTCCTTTTTTGTACCTGGACCCCTTTAATCTGGGTTCTAGGGTATTCATTCGGTTAACCGTTAATCGGTTACCCGATAAATAACTACCCGATTCACTGATCGGTTAATTTAAAATTGGCTTTTTTAGATTAACGATTAAACCGGCTATTTTCTGTTGTTTTTAATTATATAAAAGGTATGTGTTTAGAAAATATGTTTTCATACAAACAAAGAAGGTGTTCACTGATCTTCATTTTAAATAAGTTTTTGCTGTCAACAGCTTTTTGTTTCACGTACTTTTTATATGTATGTGTAAAGTTATTGGTTTCTTCTCATATCGATCTTATAAGAAGTGTTAAAAATTTTTAAAATTAAAACAGGACTCTGATGACATAATGAAAGATTTTAGATGTTTAGAAAAATCCGGTAAGAGCACTAAGAAATTAGATATTCTGCATTATGGCTTGCTTTTGATTTCTCCAAAATCTACGATAAATGAAAGAATTTTTTTCAGTCAAATTTTGTTTCACGTACTTTTTATATGTACATATGTATGTATGTGTTTAGTTATTTGTTTCTTCTCATATAAATCTTTTAACAGAATAAATCGAAACAGTAAGTCCCCTTTTAGACAGGCAAAGTTTACTTTGACAAATTTTTGTTTTCTCTTGTTTGAATATAATATATAAACAGCGTTGCCAGAATGATGATTTTATCATATTTTATATTATTTTTTTTAACAAAAATATGATTAAAGATTTTTATCTCAAATTACGATTTTTTAATTTTAGAAATTCTGATTTTTACTTTAATTTTGCTTATAGAAAATACACTATTATTTAAACAGTCAATTTTTAAAACAATGAAGTTTTGCATCAGCTTGATGTGTGTTGGTGCTGCACACTTTTGTACCCAGTATCTAGAATACACAAAATTGCATCATTATTTCTGGACATAAAAAAATATTAAAAAAGGCATATTACCAATGTGCGAAAGAACTCCTTCTTCCGAACAACTACATTTAAAACAAAAACAAATTCTAAAAACTTTGTTTTTGTTTTAAATGTATTTGTACGAAGTAAATAATTCTTTCGCACATCGAAAATAGGCAGTTAGAATATTGATAAAAAAATATTTGTGAAAAGAAAAAATGTATTATTATAAAGTTTCATATACTGCCGAATTATGTTTTTATATATTTCAATTTAAATAATAAGAAGTATGTTTTTATAAAAAATTAATAATTCTTACTATTTTGCCCTTGTTTTAAAAAAATTTAAATTAAGAAAAAAAAAATTTAAGATTTTCCTCTTCAAAATATGATTTATTTCGCCATATGACAATTTTCATTGCAAAGATTCTGGTAACGCTGTATATAAATATAAAGTTGCAGCCAACTTCAGGTATAATCTACGAATGAAAAACAAATCGAATTTGTGAGTACAGCAAAGTATGTATTCCCCTGCTATGCTCTTTTCCCTTCTCTTCTATAAACTCAAGACTTTGCAAAGTAAACTTTGCTTGTCTGAAAGGGGACTAAGAAGTGTTAAAACTTTTAAAAAATTAAAGCGGGACACTTATGCCATAATGGAAGATTTTATATGCTTAGAGAAATCCAGGAAAACGACCGAGAAATTAGAAATTCTGTATTTTGGGTTGCTTTCGATTTGTCCAACATCTACGATAAGTGAAAGAATTTTTAACACGTGAAGTTTTATCAAAACTAAAGAAAAGAATCGCTAAAATCCTTAACACTTAAACCAAATTATTTGGTTAAAAGATTATTTTATAAGATCTCCTTAAACTATTAAAATAACTAAAAAAATTATCTAACAGTTTATTTTTAATTAAAACATAATACGAATTAATTAAAAAATATGTATTACACATATATGAACTATTTTTTTGTTTGCTTCTTTTAGTTCAAGAATTGTTATGTTTGTTATGTTTTTTACTTTTTTTAATCCCATAAACTTCAAATAATAAATCATTTATGAATTTTTATTTATTGAAATTACTTAATTTATAAAAAAAACTTTATTAATCGGTTTACTAATCAATACCAAAATTAATCGCTTAATCCAAAGCCTCGGTTAATTAATCGAGCGATTAACCAATAAGAGCAACATTCTGATTAAACGAATACCCTACTGGGTTCACACTATGAGAATCTGAGTTCTATGAAAATCTGAGTTATTCTCGCCCTTCTTACCAACTGAGACTTTCGAAAGAAAACTATCATAGTGTGAACCCGGACTTGATCCCTTCACATACTTTATGGGGTCTTAGATACATATTTCGTGATGGAGGACAACAATTTAATATTCCTTTATTTTTTTTAAACCTCCCTCGTTCTTACATAAAACAATAACTAACAAAGAACATCTGAATCGGAATCGTAATCATTACTTGTATCCTACTACTCTTCATTCAATGACAATTGATATCAAATTTTCCCTGTTGTTAGTTGAAGAAGACTTCAGTACTCATATCGTTTGGCTGTAATTTGACTAAATGGAAATCTATAATAATAACAAAATAATTGTATTCGGGAAAAAAATCATCTTTCCCTTCATTATTGTCGTCGACAACAGCAACACTCCAGCCAGCAAATTTTCTTGAACAAAGAACCAAACAATACACTTAATCTTTTTAAGTCTTTTCGAAAAACTTAAGAAAAATCATTTTTATTTAAACTTGAGAATCTTAAGTGAAATAGAGGCGACAATGTCAACAAATGAGGGGAGAAATTCATTGAAAATATTTTAATGAAAAATCAAAATAAATCTTTCGTTTATTTGTTTATTTAACAATAATTTAAATAAGCAGCAAATTGCGAGACCCTAAGGAATTTTTCCTAAAGTTCTTCTGTGAGCAAAGAATTTATTGAAATTTATTGAATACTAAAAAGGACAACAAGTTTTGGAGAGGAATTTTTTAATAGATTTGATTAAATTTTTGTTTGTTAAAAAAACTTTAAAAAAAAATTTATCGACAACGATGGGAGGGAGTAAGTACATTTTAATGTAAAAGCTAAAATGATACGGAATGTTAATTTGAAGTTTTTTCCTCTGGACAAAAAATAATATATATATATTTATTTTCATTAAATTGTTATACAGGGTCTTGTTTTTTAGCTTGATAGACCTAACGAAGATATTAGCTGTCAGACGAATTGTCACACTCGGCTTACTTTTTTACATTAATAATTAGTATACTCTGGCAAAACATCGTGAATAGATTTACGTTTGGAAATTATCGAAATGTACTTTGAAAATCAATCAATGAAGCACTGACGTACGAAACCTTGGAATGTTGGAATATCGAAACTAATCTTCGAGCGTTTGAAAAACAAGAAAATGAAATTAATTTATTTTGTTGTTCTCAAAAAAAAAAAAAAACAAAAACAAAGAGTTGGAAATGTTTAAAAAAAAGCAGAAATAAAAGCAAAAATTTTATTATTGGTAACCTTATCTTTGTCACCTTAGCGAAAAAAACAAAGAGACAAATTTATTTAAAGGAAACAGGAAAGGATATCTTTGGACAATTCAGCCAAGTTATTAGATACGTGTTTAGAAAAATTGTCAATTAAACCGGAAATAATAACAAAATATGAAGATGACTTATTTGTTATAGTTAATGAGAATGAGATAGATATCCTGTTATCAACGTTTAATATATTTGATCAGATATTAAGTTCACTATTGAAAGGGAATTGAATTATTCAATTCCATATTTATAGACATATTTATAGGAAAGGAAATAGATTATTGATAGATTGGTATCAAAAACCAACCTTATCAGGTAGAATTTTAAATTATTATTCGAAACCCCCGAAGAGAATTATCATTAACACAGCTAGGAATCCAATAGATAGGATATGAACAATGAGTGATAATGGATTCCATATGAAAATTAAGGAAATTATTGGAAATATTTTGAAGAATAATAGTTGAACTAACAAACTTATTTAAAAATTGGTAAGACAATACAAAATAAGAAGATCTCGTCATTTGTACCTGGGTTTTCGGAAAGATTTGAAAATTCAAATCTATTTGACAAAGGAAATACAGAATGGCACATTAGGTGAATAATAATGTTGGAAGACTATTCACAAACACTAAGGATAGATTACAAAAGTCGGATATGTCTAATTTCGTTTATAAAATTCATTGTGGTGGCAATGATAATGAACAATGTAGGAAAATATATGTAGGAAATACTGGGACAAAACTAGGGTATTCATTTAATCGGTTAATCGCTCGATTAATTTACCGAGGTGTTGGTTTATTCGGTTAATAATCGGTTAATACTGTTTTTGATCGGTTAACCGATTAATACATTTTTTTTATAAATCAAGTAATTTCAATACTTAAAAATGCATAAATTATTTATATTTTGGAGCTTATTAGTAAAAAAAACCAATAACATAACAAACATAACAATTCTTGAACTAAAACGAACAAGCAAAAGAATAATTCATAAATAATTCGCGAATGGGTAGTCATCTTGCCGCGATGCGAGGGCTTAAGTACAAGGACGTTTAGAGTCATGCTGGCAGTAGTGACGTTAGTCAAGACCGGTAGGGCCTCCCATGCCAGAAGGGTCTAAACCGAGTACGAACCAAGAACTACCCCCCCCCGTCTATTAGCGTCTGTTTCTCCTAGTTGGAGCGGATAATGACTAGGTCCGCTGGCCTTTTTACGGTCAATTGTTTGCCTTCTGAAGGCTGTCGGTCCGCAATAAAATCCATCAGCGTCTGTTCTCATAGTGAGCGGCTGATGGTCTGCGTCTGTCTCCAGAGGAGCGGCAGGTATAATTTCGCCTGGCAGTAGGCATAAAATGCAACCCCACCACACCCCCCACGAAATGTCCGAAAATTCATGCCCTACGTATCCGGTAAAGGGCTTCATAATCTCCGGAGACCCTACTACTACAGCGTCGGTATCAGGCTGTAGTATGTCGAATGCTACTGAAACCTCGACTAGCAAGGTGGTTGCGCCAGGCTCTGCTAGTCGATTAGCTACTAGTGCGCGAAAACTCACGGCTAAGCCTTCAGGCGGTCGTAAACCAAGCTTGGTACAGGGTTCTTCGAAACCAGGTACCTCCAAGGCTTCCCAGGTCCGGACGGGAGAAAAACCCGTCAAAACCCCTTCCTCGGGTGCTGGCTTGACGGTGCAGACTCAGTCTACCGGAAATCCAGTTTCCCATGTGCCGAAACCTGTGCAAAGAGAGCATACGAAGAAAGATTCGATGCCCTCTGATGTACCTCCCCCAGCCTCTACGGCAATTATTAAAAAACCCCAAAGGCACATAAACCCATCCAAACGGGCCTTTATAACCAGGCGCTCCGCCTACAAAATTATCAGCCGACTTGGTGAAAAACCGGTTGGTGAGCTCACGGAGCAGGAGAAAACCTCTCTCCAGTGGGCAAAAACCCATATTGAGGGTTTAAAACGTGCACCTCCCTCTGCAGAGGAAGGCAATCCTGAACGGAAGCCAACCGAAGCAGCGCCTAAACGGCAGCGGTCTGGGGAGGACACGCTTCCTGGGACTAAAAGGTCCAAACACACGCCTCAACGGCCGCAAAACAGGTCGTACAAAGATGTGGCTAAAGACCACCTCATTTGGGCGATCATTGACCGCAACGCAAGTGACGGCACCATTTCGTCCAAAAACTGGAAGCTGGTTGTCGTCGCACTTAGTAGGGCGTTCCTGAGTGTTCTAAGGGGAAACCCTGGATCACCACCACAGTGTGAAGATGCCGGTTGGTATCAAGGGCACATTAAATTGATAGCGTGTGCAGATGAGCGTTCAGCGCTGCTGTACAAGGATGCCGTGGAGTCCCTGGGGGAAGTTTGGCAGGGCGCTAAGATTGAGGCAATACCTCTGGCCGATGTACCGCAAAGGCCCAGATCTATTGCCAAGATCCCCGCTGAGCCATCCGACCCCAAGGAGATCCTGGAAATTATACAGCTAAGTAACCCCCAGCTACCCACACAGGACTGGAAAGTAGTGAGGGTTTCTGAATCTGTTGAAGAGTCCAGGAAGGCCACTGTTGTGATAAACAGTGACTCTCTGCCGTCACTTCGGAAGACACAGGGGAAGATTTTCTATGGATTTGGAACTATCTTCCTCCGAGTCTATAAAGGTGACGACAGAGGGAAGCCTCAAGCTCCGGCGACTACCACCACCACAACAACAGCATCAACGGAGTGCATGGAAGACGAATCTGCTACGTCATCGGCCAATGAAGACACCCAATCGGTCAGTGGACTTGTGGGTGACTTCCTTGGTAAGATGGGAGTGGCGGATGATGAGGACATCCTTCTGGAATCGGACGACGATCCAGAGGATGCCAACGTCACAGTCGTCCATAGTGATGAGCTATGATGAAGGTGACACAAATCAACCTTCATCACTCTAAAGCGGCGTCAGCTGCCCTTCTCCTCCGATTAGCTTCAGGCACGGAGGAGCTTATATGCATCCAAGAACCATTGTTGTATAGAGACAGGGTTTGCGGACTCAGATTAGACGGTTACAGTACTCTGTACGCAGCCGATCAAGGTAAGACCAGAGCTTGTGTTATGGTCAAAAACATCCTTAAAGCTTTCATTCTTTCTGATTTTAGCGATAAGGACACATGCACTGTCGCAGTAGAGTGCAAAACCAGTACAGTCTGGTTTATGAGCTGCTACATGGCACACGACCAGGGTGCTAACCCTCCAAACACCACAACCAGGAAGGCGATGTCGCACGCTAAAAGGCACAACATCCCCCTAGTAATATGTGCAGATGCGAATGCACACCATACCGTCTGGGGCAGCTCGGATGTCAATCCACGAGGTGAGTCGCTTTTGGACTTCATAGTAGAAAATGAACTAACAGTAGTTAATAGGGGTAGTGAGCCCACCTTTATTGTGACTAACAGAAGGGAGGTTCTTGATATTACGCTTATTAGTGATAAGTTCGCGGATATGATTAGCGATTGGAACGTGTCTAAGGACTGTTCCTTCTCTGATCACATGTATGTTGATTTCAATTTTTCCTTTAGAGTTGATTCAGTTAAACCCTACACGAACAGAAGAAGGACTAACTGGTCTATCTATGCGAGTGTACTCGGCGACAAGTTGCCTATGTGCCCAGTTCTCATAGACAGTGTGTCCATGCTCGACTCCGCAGTGGAGTCATTGACCGGTGCCTTAATGGAGGCAACAAACGAAGCCTGTAAAATAATGGACAGGAGGGGCAAAGCTAAGCCCATATGGTGGAATGCGGAAATTGCTGAAAAACGCAAGGAAAGCAGGAAGCTCTTTAATGAGGCAAAACGTAATGGTGTTTGGAACAATTACAAGTCCTCAGTTAATGAATTCAAGAATCTTATAAGGAAGGCCAAGAGACAGTCATGGAGGAAATTCTGCAGTGACGTGGAAAACTCCTCGGAGACAAGTCGGCTTCGTAAGATTTTATCCTATAATCCAGCTATGCCATCATTTATACGGAAGATGGATGGATCCTGGACCACAAACAGTCGGGACACCCTTGAGGTCCTGATGAATACACACTTCCCTGGTTGCACTGATGATGTGCCTAGGGAGGAAACTTTTAGCGGCGCTCGGGATATCTCTAATATTCCGATAACTCGCCATCGTGTGGAATGGGCGGTCAAAAGCTTCCATCCCTTTAAATCTCCAGGCCCGGATGGCATTATCCCAGCGGACCTACAAAATAACCTGGGAATATTGATGCCATGGCTCTTGGCAATATTTAGAGCCTGCCTGAGTCTCTCACATGTCCCAGCAACGTGGACATCATATAAGATCGTCTTCATCCCCAAGAGTGGGAAGACATCTCACACTATGGCTAAAGACTTTAGACCAATTAGTCTATCCTCCTTTCTACTGAAAACACTGGAGAGGATTTTGGATATTCACATTAGATCATCATTAGGACCCAATTCCCTGTCACCGGCTCAGCACGCCTACACGAAGGGAAGGTCCACTGAAACTGCGCTTCACTCATTGGTGGGCCACATAGAGAGATCCCTGCATTACAAGGAATTTGCTTTAGTGGCATTCCTGGATATTGAGGGCGCTTTCAACAATGTTAAACCTGAATCGGTTATTAACGCTATGAGACATTTGGAGATCGACCCAGCGATCATTCAATTTGTCAGCAGTATCTTGCACTTCAGGCGTATCGAATCCAACTTGGGCGCCTCGAACATTTCAAAGGTTGCGACTAGGGGCACCCCGCAAGGTGGTGTACTGTCACCTTTACTTTGGAATCTGAATATAAATACCCTACTCAGAGCCATGGAAAGGACGTGCTGCAGAACGGTCACATATGCGGATGACGTTGCAGTTGTGGCTATGGGTAAAGATCCCAGACTTTTGTCTGAACTAATGGAGTCCGCACTGGACGTCCTAACAAAATGGTGCCAGGGATGTGGACTGGATGTAAATCCCGCCAAAACAGAACTGGTACTTTTCACAAGGAGATACAAAATTCCCAAATTTAATACCCCGAGGATAAAAGGGGTGTCACTGGAACTGTCTGACAGCGCCAAGTATCTTGGGCTAATATTGGACAGTAAACTGAACTGGAGGATGAACACCAGCTCCAGGACTAATAAAGCGGCTACTGCATTATATTGCTGCAAAAGGGCCATTGGCCTAAACTGGGGAATTAACCCGAGGAATGTATACTGGCTATACGAATGTGTCATTAAACCCATTCTCTTCTACGGGGCAGCTGTTTGGTGGCCGGCGCTCAAGGCGAAGAGTCATCAATCCAGGTTTGAACGTACAATGAGAATGGTGGCGATAGCGGTAACAGGTGCCATTAGAACAACCCCCTCTAAGGCATTGTTTACGATTCTAAACTGGTTACCACCAGACATTTTGGCGAAAAGGTTAGCTGCGAACGCGGCGGTAAGACTAAGGGCCACCGGAGCATGGAGAGATTATAATATCGGACATGCTAACATTCTGAATGATATTAATTGGCACATGGATGTTGATTATGTCACACCCGAGCCAATCTTTGATCCTGGCTTCACGGTAAGCATTATGGATAACGTGGTCCACTATGATGACCTGCAAATCCCCGCGAATACGATTCGAATCTTCACGGACGGGTCTAAAACACTGTATGGTGTCGGTTCTGGCATATACTCCGAGCAGCTAAACTGGAGCATTCCTATAAGGCTGCCGGACCACTGCAGTGTAATCCAGGCCGAGATAATGGCCATCCACACAGCCGCGAAACGCATCCGGTACGGTGAAATATCTGGAAGGGATATTCACATTATTACCGATAGCAAGGCGGCCATAAGATCCCTGGAGAATGTGTTCATCACATCGAGAATTGTCCGAGAATGCCGGATGTCTCTGGAGGAGATAGCGAGACATTCACTGGTCACCCTTAATTGGGTCCCCGGACACGGGGACATACATGGGAACTGCATGGCGGATTCGTTGGCGCATGCAGGTACCACCTTGAATCGGGACGGTTCCACATATGTAGGTGCTTCACTCCCAAGGTGTAAGCAACTTATAGCGCATAAGTTTCATCTTATCGCCAGTCAGAGGTGGCACGATGAAACCACCTGTGGGGAAACCAGGAAAATCTGGCCCATCATAGATGAAAAAAGGACACGGCGGGCATTACAGCTGTCCAGACATCATCTAAGAAACCTAACTGCGGTTATAACTGGCCACTGGCCAATTGGGAGGCACGCCCAGAGGCTGGGGCTCCCTTATAACGACTTGTGCAGAAGTTGCGGCGATGAGGAGGAGGAAGAGTCAACGGAACATCTTCTCTGTAACTGCCCGGCTTTCGGAGACTTAAGACTCAAAATGTTTGGTCGAAGAACCCTTGGGGACAAAACTTGTCTCTCTGATGTTGACGTAAATAGGATCCACTCCTTTATTGAATCGACCGGTTGGCTGCATGGGAATACTAGCAGCCAGATTTCATAGGACCCATGGGAGACGGCGTGATATGGTAACACAACGGGAACTAAGCAATGGACCCACGTGAGCTGTGCTTGATCACGGCTGCCAATGGAACCTAACCTAACCTAATACATATTTTTTAATTAATACATATATTATGTATTAATTTAAAAATTGATTTTAAGATCATTTTATTAGTTATTTCAATAGTTTAAGAAGATCTTATAAAGTAATCTTTTATACAAATAATATTGTTTATATGTTTAGGACTCAAGCGCTTATTTTCTCTAGTTTGGATAAAACTTGACTTTTAAAAACTTTCATTTATTGTAGATGTTGAAGAAATCAAAAGCAACCAATAATACAGAATATCTTATTTCTCAGTCCTTTTCCTGTATTTTTCTAAACATATAAAATCTTCCATTATTTCATTACAGTCCGGTTTTAATTTTTTTAAATGTTAAGCACTTCTAATTGTTTTGGTTAATTCTGTTAAAAGATTGATTTGTATTTGAGACGAAATAAATAATTAAAAGCACAAGAAAATATGTTATAATACTAAAAAAGTTAAAAAATTTTGTTACATCGGTTAATCGACTGAAATTAATCGGCTTAATCGTTAATCAAAAAAAGGCAATTTTAAATTAACCGATCAGTTAATCGCGTAGTAATTAATCGGTAAACGAATTAATACCCTAGACAAAACTGATAACTAGATTAGCAGGACATAAACATGACCAAAAATATAGGAATTATAATTCGGCTCATGGAACGGCATAATCAACATATTGTAGGGACTTAAATCATTATCTTGATTTTAAGAACACATCTATTTTGCACACAGAATATTTTAAGAAACGAAGATATAAGCTAGAAATGTTACAGATTAATAGTGTTCCATTTGAGAAGCATCATGGGCCCACTGTTATACCTAATATATACCTCAGACATGCCAACAAACAACCACACCCTAACTTCAACATTTGCTGATGATACAGCTTTTTTAAGCGTGCACGAAAACTGTCATGAAGCTTCTCGCTACTTGCAGGATCATATATTTGAACTGGAAAAGTGGTTAAAACAATGGAGGATAAAGGTTAATGAGCAAAAATGCGTACATATAACATTCACCTTGCGTCGGTAGTCATGTTCCCCTATTAAAATCAATAATCAATTAGTGCCCCAACAATCGCATGTAAAATATCTCGGAATTCATCCAGATCGGCGTTTAACATGGAAATGCCATATAGAAGCAAAACTAACACAAATGAAACTAAAAGCAATTCAACTTAATTGGCTTATTGGAAGAAACTCTGTACTTAGTCTCGATTGTAAACTTCTACTTTACAACTCTATCTTAAAACCAATTTGGTGCTACGGTATTCAGTTATGGGGCACTGCCTCGGCTTCTAATATCGAAAAAATTCAAAGGCGACAAAATAAACTTCTTCGAATAATCACAGCCGCTCCCTGGTATGTTAAAAACTCAAATATTCACAAGGATCTCAATGTGCCGTTAGTAAAAACTATTATTACGAACTATGCAGTAAAATATTTAAAAAGACTTGAGTCGCACCCAAATCCACTAGCTCGAAATATTTTAAATTACAGCGGCCACTCTAGATTAAGGAGAAGAGATACAGCAGGACTCATCAGACAAGAAGAGCGCTAAACATCTACATATGTGAACAGAAACCGTGAAGAGAAAAATTTTCGTCTAGCATTGGCAGGACAAAAATAAAGTATTAGTATAAGATTTGATTAATTATTGTTAGTTCATATTTAATATATGAAGATTCAATAAATAAATAATGAAAAAAAAAAAAAAAAAAAATTTGAGAAAATTAATTTTTAAAAAAGATACTGAGGGCTTAGCTCAGATTTATAGACATTTATTGAATTAAAATAAAAGGTTAATGGAAGAGATAAATATAAATAGCTATTTGCCTGTAATTATTCATAAAATTTAGTTCAGATGGCATAGCTTAAATTGAAAATATGTATTAAATAAAAATAAATAGATTGATGGAAAGGGAAATTAACTGCCTGTTTTTTCAAAATTAACTAAAAATGTTCGTTTGGGAAAATATATTGAAGCAACAATAAAAAAAACTCAAATTTATTTTTGTTTTCAATATAAATTTCTTAACGAAAATTTTTATTTTTGTTTGCAAAACGGGCAGTTAAATTGGTTCTAGTTTTTGAATATTTTTAAAAAATGTGTTTGGTTTTCTCCAAGGCGAATTCATTTTTCCGGTGGCGTTGAAAGCACAGCTGTGCTACTTTTTTTTCTTACTTAGAGAGAGAAATATCAAAAGTTGCTTGTGTTTTTGACATATCGATCAACGAAAGCAACAAAAAAATACATTATTGTGTTTTTGGTGTTGTTACTTGTTGTAGTATCGACACCACCGTATACACGAATTCGCCTTGGTTTCCTCTTTTTATTTTAAGTTTGTTAATTGAAATTTTAAATTTTTTTTTTTCTTCTTTTTTTCAATGATTGTCAAAAACAATTTTGTTATTTTATATTATTTAAAAAATGCTTTCCTAAAGAAGATTTCCAATGGAAATCGACAATATTTTAATTAATTTATAAAAAGAGTTACCGAAAGCTTGAAAAAAAATATGAAAATATAATGTTTATTATCTTCATAATTTGTAGCTCTAAGAACAAAGGGGGAAAACCTTGCTCATCCTAGAAATTGGAAAAATGTAGGACAATGCATGACTTTGATGACTTTTTAATTTTAATGTCGCACTTAGCGGTTGCTCCCATTGACAAAATTATTTATTGAGAACCATCCACAACAGCCCTGCAGACTTTATTACATCCAGAAAAATGCATATTTTGGAGCGGTTTACACGCTGGTGTCATCGTTGAATCTTATTTCTACAAAAATTGGACATCTTGAAGGCGCTTCGTAATGAATTCGATATAATTTTAAATTTAAATGTCATATATTGATTATTTGAATTAAAAATTTTTGGATTATAATTGTTATTTTTCTATATTATTATAAATTTTTCGACCATCCATTATATTATTTTTAATTTCTATTTATTTAAACTTATGGTCTAGTTTTTATTTTATAAAAAAGTCTTCAGGATTGAAAATTTTTTAAACACAGAAAGTAATTACAAGAGACGTTAAATGTTAGAAATGCTTCAAATAATAAAGCTTCCAAATTTATTAGGAATAAATTATAAGACAGATACAGATAGTGTAGCCCATAGTTATAGACATTTAGTTAATAAACATAGAAACGGAAAGTAAATAAATTGTTTAAACTGTAATAGATTATGTTTAAATATTTTGTTAGCATAAGAAATTTTTTTTTCAATTGTTGTCAATATTTTTATTTTAAGAAATTTTGTTAATTTGTTTTTATGTAATTGTTTTTAAAAAATGTTCAATCCTGAAGACGTAATACAACGGAGTTACGAAAATTCGAAAGAAAAATAAAGATTAACTTTTTTACAAAATAAAAACTAGACCATTAGCGTAAATAAATAGAAATTAAAAATTGTTAGTTTTTTGATTTCAATTGTAATCAGGCTTTGAACTACACCCTTTACATAATTTCTTTTATTTAGGTTGTAGTAAAGCTTTGTGGAGTTCTGTTTGTCTGTAATTTTTTGATACAGATGTGATCGCAAGAGATGATGACTCATCGTAGTTTTGTATTAAATATTCACCAATATACGTTAATATTAAAAAAGTATAATAGAACTGTTATGGTGCTTCAACGATTGATATGATGAACATATTTTGGAGATCCAAAAAAGTTTTTGATATTTTAATTATGCTTAAGTTCATGAAATATTATTTTCATTAATTTATTTTTATTGAATTGCAATATGAAATTCATTA
Source organism: Pollenia amentaria (assembly GCA_943735925.1). Classification (NCBI taxonomy): domain Eukaryota; kingdom Metazoa; phylum Arthropoda; class Insecta; order Diptera; family Polleniidae; genus Pollenia; species Pollenia amentaria. Next base: position 173,660,508 of record OX031007.1, on the reverse strand, counting down.
AATTTTTTTTTTAATTTTAGTCTCAACTGAACTCGGGTCGAATAACCACACTCTCATCATAAGAATTCTCATAAATTATTTTTAAAAAAGGAAGAAATTTACATCGTTAAACATGAAAATAAATAAAATAAAAATTGATAAAATTGCAGCAAATTTCGATCTACCTATACCATTGGTTAAAGATTGATTTCTGACTATCGACTGGCAGGAGGAGCAGCAGTGGCGCAAACGGAAGAACGGCTAAGAATTTTGTTGTTGAGAACGTAGTTATTCTCGAAATATGACAATTCGACATGTAAACATGTAAATTCGAAAAAAATGTCAATTCATTTCATGCTGTAAGTTCCTTCCTTCAATGAAACTAATTTAATGAAAATAAAATTTTATGAACTTAAGCCTAATTAAAATATCAAAAACTACAATTAAAACCCAACAGTTCAATTAAAAATCACAATTTTGATTGACAAACGTTTTAGAATGCGAAGTTTGAGACATAACATTAAAGACATTCCGCGATATCAAAATGTTATTCCTTAAAAAGTCACAAAAAATTTAATTAATTGAATTCTGATTTTGCATGTCGGAGGCATCACTTTAGCTGAGCAAAAGAAAGTTGTGTATCAAAATACGACCAAGGATAAAAAAAATTATGCTGTGCTATATTTAAGACAAGCCGATATATCTGTATCAAGAAAAAAAAAGTGCTTACGTCAATTTTTTTAGTTTTGTAGGACAGAAATTAACAACTTTAAACGTGATTTTTTTTAAAATATACTCCAATTCTGATACACAGAAAAAAGTTTTTTATCAATTAAAAAAAATTGTTTAAAAAGTATTTAAATTTAATAAATGTGATAATTGAATCAATTATTTTTTTAATTGAAAGAAAATTAAAAACATCATTTTGATTAAAATAGTATTTTAGTTGTTTTGAAATAAATTTTTAATTAAATATCAAAAAATAAAAATTGATATTTTTCGTTTAAAATAAAATAATTTAAACTTTTAGAATTGTTTTTGGGAATTGTCAATACTTAATTAAATAAACTAACACATTGTTTGGAATGGCAAAGTTTTTTGACCATTTTTTTAATTGAAATTTTGAATTTATTGAAACAAAAATTTCAAATTTTTAATATTTTTAGTAATCAATATAATCATTTTGGTGCAAAATCAACAACTTGTTTGCTTGGTATTATGAATTTGGTATAAATTTGGTGATAAGAGAAAATTTTTAATTTTTTCTGTGTATGGACGGTTCAGAGCTAAACCGAACCAAGTCATAATATATTATACATATATGTATATCAAAACTGTTGCGAAATTCTACGCAAACCTTAACTCTATTCAGTTCTGTAATGGACTAAATAAACAAGTGTGTCCTTCTTAAGGTAACTGTAATAAATGCAAGTCAATGACTCCAGAAATCAATGGCAGTTCATATATTAAAACTCGACATATTTTCGAATTTTCTTTTTCGTCTTGGTTTGCTTCAGCTCTGAGCCCTCTATATAATCATCACCTCTCCGTGGTCATAGTTTTTTTTAAGTTTTTATTCCTTACTACTCCAAATGTCACAGCTCGGAAGTAAACTTAAGTTTTTATTTCAAATATTATTCAGCATTGAAAAAAGATACGCAAAAACTCATTTCGCTATAAATTCCTTAAAAATCGTATAAAATAACTGAAACTTTGCCCAAGTATACTTTTGAAAGTTAAGATCTCAAAAGTGCTCAAATCTATTTTCAGTCAACTTAAAAAATTATTCCTTTTAACTAGAGTTTTTTTATTCCCGCACTTTTTGGATTCCCGGGAAAGCGGGAAATAAAAATCAAATTCCCGGGATCCCGGGATTCCCGGCCAACATTTTGTATTTATTTATTTACTTATTTCCCCAATGAAACTAATATTTCTTATTGGTTATTATGCTTAAAAGAATTAAACTTAGTATCCATTATATAACAAAAACCGAAAAAATGTAAGATTCAAATTATTTTAAGACACTTAAAGGTGCCCGTAGACGACATGTTTTTTACATCTGACTTGTCAAATTTCCCACTGTAAAATACATACATGTCGTGTGTTACCTTTAAAACATTGCATCTGTACAAGTCAGACGCAAAGTCATCTGACAAAATTTCAATTAGAGCGTGCTCTATTTTCTTCTGACAAACCATCTGACATCAGCTGTGTCAGAAATCTATGCCGGGAAAAAACCGCAGCGGCGGTGCATTGTTGACGGAATAATTAGCCGGCTTAAGTTAATATTTTACAATAACGATATATGTATGATCATTTCACAATTGAATAAAAATTATGTACATATATAAATAAAAACGTATCATTATAATATCCTAAATTGCAATATTGGCATTTAAAGAAAAAAATGTTTAGATGGCTGAACTTTTTTACGGCGCAAATAAAAATTTTTGTGGCGGTAGCACGCTATTTTGAAACCAAGAACTACTTTGGTTTACTCCATAACTACAGAGAAAAAACATAGACAATGTCAGAAGCAAATTACATGGACGTGTGTGACCAAATATTATAAAGCTTATGTAAAACAGCAATTTTGACAGACATTCACAATTACATGTGACTTGAAAACTTAAGAGGTTCTATTGTTGTCAATAGAATAATAGAAATCAATATACGTATATGCATTGTCAAATTCAGAGCTCATTTGCGTAATTAGAATGAAAGTATTAGTCTTACGTTATACAAAAACTCAACCTTACGAAGTATTAGTTCTGAAACAATTTTACCGTTTACCAAATTTAATAACATATTTTTTACAATTGTATAACCCTTAATCAGCAGTGGTGTATGAAGGTATGTATACTAAGTTTCATTCAATGTTATATTTTTTTTATATTCATTTTATGGTCCCATAAAGTATTTTTATTATTAGTCCTTTATTAATTCTAAGCCGATTTTGCCATTTGGGTATCAAATTGTTTCTAGATCTTCTAGGCTGTTCGGGATTGAATTACAGCAGAATCGCTTCAGTAGGAAAAGAGTTATGCACCAAATGTGGAACTACCCCTAAAAACTCAACTTAAACTTACATAAATTTGTGGCGAAATGCACACAAATTTTAACTTTCTACTTTTATAAGATTCAAAATCACTTGAAATTCCGCATATGAAACACAATCTAAGAAAACTATTTACTACGCCCCTAACCGCAAAGTTTTATAATAATGTTGTAAAATTTACACTTCAATTTGCTAGGACAAGATGAAAGGGTTTAATTTATCATAGGCCCAATTTAAAGCCCATTCTCAAAAATAAGTTAAAATGCCTTAAACTAGAAAAATTATATATTGTGGTGAAATTAAGTTGGATAAAACAAATAAAGACACAAGTCTGATATAAATTTACTAAAGTTTTAAAAAAAGATTTTCTTCAAAATTTCCCGGGAATCCCGCAATAAATTCCCGGGAAAGCGGGAATTGAAAACAACTGAAAATCCCGGGAATTCTACTTTTAATCAATATTTATACACATGCTTATAACGATAAAAAAAAAAGTATTTTTTGGCTATCTAATATTTTGCGTATCAAATGATCATTATCTACATGTGCCATAAAATAAGTTATAAATTTTGATAAAAATAATGAAAGTAAAGAAACCAACTGAATATAGGAATCTTACTTGCTTTCACACTAATTTTTAAATACAACATTAACATATTGTTTGCTTAGATTTTTTTTATTTAAAAACTGTTTAATACAAAATATAAAAACACAAAAATAATAAAACAGATCTTTAATTTTTGTTTCACATTTACAACAATCCCAATAAACCTAAGCCTGGTTTGCGAGCATTTGCATTACCTCCTTGTGCAGATGAGCCACCAAATAAACCTCCTGTACCAAGAACACTACCACCACCAAGACTTCCACCGCCTAAGACATTACCTAATCCAGCATTACCAATAGTTTGTGTTAGAGATGAAAGGACACTGCCCAAGCCTTCACAAGTAGTTGAGGCAACCGGATTTAAAGAAGCTCCTAATAAAGACAGCTCACAGAAACGAAAATCTGAATCCGAGGTTATATCACTATCCACTTTTATAAACGGCGTGCCTTTACCAGTAACACTCTTAAATAGACCATCCGAAAATTGACCAATTTTTGTATCTTCCTTAAATGTTGTGGCAAATTTAACAATCATGCCAATAAGATTATTGCGCACCTTTAAGTCTTCTTCTGTTGTTAGGCGTGTTTCAGGCAAAGGATTTCCAAAGATATCATTGCAATCGAACATATAACCCAATTCATCACCATGAGCTACCACTTCCGGATTAGAATTTTCGGTATCGGCTACAATGGGCAGACCGCGTAAGAAGTTAATACCTTTGGAAGTGGTACCATTATATTCAAAACTATACATAAAAGCCGGAGCCACCTGAGACCAAACTTGAGTGGTCAAAACAGCCGGAAGGTTGAAAAGAACATCCGTGGTAGAGTCAATAACCTGGATAATAAGAAAAAAAAAATATTTTAATAGAAAAAAATTATTTTATACAGCATAACACGAACCTTTGAAAGGATCTGATTTAAGTCAAAGGTTTCCGGTACTTTGAGTACGTCATTTAAGGTAGGCGTAACGGCACTTGGTAAGCCCGGCAGCTGCGCTTTAGCAATTTCTCCTGTTATTTTATCAATATTTAAAAATCCGGTAAGTTCTTTTAAAGTGTCTGTTAGAGAATTCAAAAATTGCTCAGCCGAACCAAATACTTTATTAATGTTTTCCAAAGTAAAAGCATTCGCTGTTTCATGTTTTGTAACTCCTGTTAGTAATGGAATAGCTGTAAAGTTACCACTCTTGAGCTGCTGATCTGGCTCTCCCACAATCAAGCTGGGTAAGGCTCGACCATCTTCTTCATTTTCAATATGAGGCTGGAATCCAATGCTACCAGAAAGACCCTTAATCATAGCTCGGCCAGCCAATCTTTCGGTTTGGATTTTAGAATCATTCTCAATAATTTCTTCCGCAGTTTTCTGTTAAAAATAACCGATTATTTTTTAATACTCCTTAAAACTCACCCCCTCTTACCTTTCTTAAACACTTAACAATTTCAATTTCATTTGTAGAAGGGCAACCATTTATCTCCGCTACTTCCTGAACACTTTGTACTGGTTCCTTATCAGTGGCATACTGTGACAAAGCCGTGCCAGACATAGCCACCACACCCGTTACATCACCCGCACTACGTGCTGACTTGGACATGGACAAATACATAGCACTGGCAGCGCCAGAGCCATGACCTACAATTTTAATTTGCTTTGGATCTCCACCAAAATGTGAAATGTAATCATTAACCCATCTCAAGGCAGCAGCCATATCGAATATGGCTAAATTACCATCAAATTCCTTCGTGCCATCTCCTATAATGCCCAAAGAACCCAAGCGATATTGGGGGGCTACCACTATAACACCCTGCTGGGCTATGGGCGTGGCATCATATTGGTTTGCCGAACCATAGCGGAAACCACCCGGATGTATCCAGACAATAACAGGTACGCCACTTGTTTCATCTGGCATTTGTGGTGTGTAAATATTTAATAGCAAACAATCTTCATCTCCTACAATACGATTTTGATTGTGGGGATCGGGTTGAATGCAGGGTTGACCATAAATTGTGGCATTAACATCACCCATTAATCTTCTGTAAACCGGTCGAGCATAACGATTAGATCCCGTCGGTGGTTCAGCGTAATGCAAGCCTAGGAATGTATAGATTTTTGTAACCGAATTGCGAAATCCCTCAACTCGAGCATCGCGATTATAAATGCGTGTAAATACTACCGGATCATCTGGTGGTGGAGCTTTAGCTTGATGACCTCCTACTATGCGTTTAACGCGCTTCGTTTCACTCAAGGTCAGCGACAAAAACAATAGTGCTATAAAGATTTGCCACTTACACATTTTTTAATTCACTTTATATTATTCGTTTAATTTTTTATTCAAACTCAGTTTGGCTTTTTAATCCAAACACGATAACAATTGCCCAAGCACTGAGACCAGCATGATATTCTCTATAATTAAATTAAATAAGTCAAATTAAAATGTATATTTATTTTCATTGTTTTAAAAAAAAAAAAACTTTAGGGGTTTTTACGCTCAATGTAATTGACTCAATCTTCTCTTGTTGGTCATTTAGAATTTTGATAAAGCTTCTTTAAAGTTTTTTATTTTGTATTTTTAAATTGCATTATTTTGTTTCTCAAGTCATGCTACTTTGGAGTTTAAAGGGTAAATAAGTTTCCCAATAGCTTTGTTGCGTTCAAGGTAATACTCAGTTTTATGATCATAGCTGAATGACCGTAGAATACATAACTAAAAAAACCACGCAAACATTGTACTTGTTGATCATTTTCAGCTTCACAGAAAAAAATTATTTGATTTAAAACCCGTTTAATCAAAATCAAACCAAAAAATAAAATATTTTTTTATATTTGATAAAATTTTTAATTTTTTATTAATTAATATAACTAAAAAAAAAAAATGATGCCAAGCTATAAGTATACATGCAGAAGGCAAACAGACAAATTAAAAAATACCAGGCAAACATATAACCGGGGTACATTTGTACCCAATTGTAATTTAACAAAAAAAAAAAATATTTATTTTAGAATCCTTTAATTAAAAATTTAGGAAAAGTTATTAGATAATACAGCCTCTTATTTTGTCTTTTCTCATAGAAAAACTATTGGGTACTATACGCGTATCCCGGTTATGTGTTTGCGTAGGTGTCATCCAGGGCTATGGAATCGGAGTCGGAGTCGGAGTTGAAGAGTCGGAGTTGAGGTTTTTGTACCGGAGTCGGAGTCGCAGTACCCAAAAAAACGCGCGACTCCGAAATTGTTTCGACATAAAAAATTTAAAAAAATTTCTAATATTTTCCATTATAAAAATTCTTCGAAATTGGCGATGCAATATTTTGCAGTTCAATATAAATAAGTAGATTTTAATTTATTTTATGAGAAATAGTTGATTCAAGTACTTTACTATTTAAGTATATTTAGGTATATTTTTTATACCTGCGGGAAAAAGTCTAAATTACATTAGTAAAACTTATACTCAGTTATTGATCTAGTTGAAAAAGATGTATGATTTTTTAAATAATTTACTCATGCTAAAAAATGTTAATGACAGGAATTGCCAATAATTTTAATATCAGAATTTTTTAACCATCAACGCTGAAATATTTTCAACATTGTACAGAATAAGTGTTGCTATAGCGCATAAATACTTGTATGTATTAGAAAAATTGTGACGTAAAATTATTTCTCTTTTGTGTAGAAACTTCTTTATCGGCCTGCCTTTAATTCCTACCATAACACTCATGTTTTTCTTATGCACATTTCGCGGGGATTCCCATAATTTGTTTAATAAAGATTTTTCTACACAAAAGAGAAATAATTTTACGTCTCATTCATTTCGCATCACGGTTAGAGTAGGAGTCGTGAGTCGGAGTCGGAGTCGGAGTCGCACTTAAAAAATTTCAGCGTTTTGAGTCGGAGTCGGAGTTAGTACTTTTTTCGGACGACTCCACAGCCCTGGTGTCATCTTTGGAAGCTTATATTTATGGAACCGCTGAACCGAATTACATAAATGGTCACGACTCAAAAAGACTTAAATTTCAAAGATCCGAAGTTTCAATACTATATTAGTACTGGTTTAGCAGCTAGAAATGGTTAAAGTTACTAGCGGACTCACGGGTCCCCGGTGATGCCTTCTAAGGTTAAAAAACGAAATAGGTATTTCTTTTAAATTATGTTTTTTAAAGTGATTTTTAGTAACGGCTCTTATATGGCACTATATAAAACAACTAAGCCAAATTTTGTGATGACGCTTTGGCCATTACAAAAATTTGGTTTCTTAATTTGTATCCTTTTACTAAAATTTTCTGAAAATTACATTATTTATAGTGATTTGATGGGAGCTACACTAAAGCAAAAATTGTTGATAATATTAGCGAACAATGTTTATTAAAATGATTTTCATTGGCTTAATTAATTATTCTTTAATATAACGAAAAATAAAATTATCCATTACAATTAACGTACACTTCATTGTCTCAATGAACATTCATTAATGAAAAATTTCGTTAACATGGATGTATAATAATAAACGTACAATTTGTTGTGATAATGAATGTACTTAAAAATAAATAAAACTTTCATTGAAATTAACATCATTAAATGTTGCCTGAATTAAAATGTACCTTAAAGTTAATAAAGTAATTGTAGAGCTAACGAAACATTTATTTACTCTTACTAACACAAAAGCGCGTAAGCCCAATAAACTTTCCATTGTCCCACGGAACTCGAACATTCAAATTTATAAAGTGTTCCTTGGGCTAACGATATTCATATGAACGCTCATAAATTATCCGGACTGTTCGCTGTCATACCGGATCCCTACGTTAAAATTAAAAAAGTTTTCGTTCAGTTAAAGAAACGTTCATTATAAAGTATAAGCCCAAAATTCTTCAGTATATGTTTACAATTTTTTGACATTTCTTGTTATAGTTCTGTTTGAACTATGTAGTTCTTTTTATAGTATTATTTAAACAAACACAAAAGTGCAATGGAAAATTTAAATATTATCGCGTCTATTTCAAACACTTTCTCTAATTACCCAATAAAAAATTGAGCTTCGTATGAAGCAGGTTTGTAAGGGAGAAACGTAAAAGTTTCGCTTACCATATCGCTTACGGAAGATATGAATTTGTTATGGCGAGTTCCCACTTTGAAGCCATACAGTTTTGACACAGAAAGCGCTTAATTCAACGCATATAAAAATTGGTAAATGTAACGATCAGCTTTGCACACTGAATTTTATGTTACCGTTATTCTTTTATGTGCTCCCTTATAAATCCACTTCGTAGTAAGGGAATGTCGTGGCTCTTCAAATTTTGTATATATGTTTTAAATGTATTAAGAATTCGTTCACATACCTTACTGGATCACTGGATCACTGGATTACTTTTTAAAATGGACCATTAGTGCTTCGCAAAATAAGAAAAACTTTTATTGGGTATATAAATGTGAAGAAGCTCACTTAAAAGATAATTAGAAAATCACTAAAATTATTTGCTTTATGTGTAAAATGAAATTATTAAATTCTTTGTATCCATTATAGAGGAAGCAGTCGATATACAAGCATTAAAAGTTATTGAAAGACATCCCTTGAGCAGATTGTTGAACACAAATAAAATGTGAGTACCTTTTAAATGAATGGTGAGAAAGCATTGGTAAACCTGAAGAGCCACATTGTTGTCAATACATTTTTTATTCTTCTCTAGCGCCATACCACAACATCTTAGCCCTATTTCAACGAAGTCCACACCGTATAATGTTACTCCAAGAGTTTATATACAGACAACAAAAAAATCTGCAACCGAACCTGCTTTAGAAAACAAAACTTAATAATACATATACACCCAGAGAAAAAACTTGTTTATATATGGTCACCTCCAACAAAACTATTTTAAAAGAAAAATTTTAAACATATTATGTTTAATTTAATCATAATTTTGTCACCGACAAACATATTATTCTTAAATTGGTCATCCATCAAGAACCCACAGCCATATTATGGTTCCCTCCGAACATGTTTTGGTTAATAATAACTAAAATATGCTTAACACTTATAATAGCATGGTTGGTTTTCAACCATAGCTTGTTGCTCTTCGAAAAGAGGAAAATACTATTGTTAAATTAAAAACAAATTATTGTCATATTTAACCATAAGATGTTTAGAGGCAGCCATAATATGGTTGTGGCTTCTTGATGGAGGACTAATTAAACATTAATGTGGTTGTTGGTGACAATAATATGTTTAAATTTAAACACATTATGTTTAAAATTTTGTCTAAAAATAGTTTTGTTGTAGGTGACCATTTTTAAACATATTTTTTCTCTGCGTGTACAGGAGCCAATTTAGTTAATATTAATATACGACAGCAAAAATTACATGAGCAACACCTTAATTTGGCTCAAAAATATATTATTAAAACCTAAGTCATCCTTTTAAATTTAATGGCAATCGGTCCATATATAACCGTAGCTCCCATTCAAACACCACTTCCGCAAATAGCTTTAAGTGCCATAACTTCCTTATAAGGGTTGGTGTTCTTTAATAAATAAATAATAGTATGGAAGGTCCAAAACTGGCCATAAATCCCATATAAACACTCTCTGCAAAATCGCTTTAAGACCAAAAAGTCTCATATGGATGTTGATAACTAGATAATATTAACTACAAATAATGATTGTTAACCGTACTTTAATTTTGGTGTGCCATCTTCATGACTGACCATGGGCCGTAAATAGGGTACACTCTTAAAACGTGTGATAATACCACTATAATGAGATAGTTAATGGATACAAAGACTATTATGATAAGAAGTTTTATGGGGGTCATGTAAATTATCTTCGTGCTTATGAAAATTGAAACGTTTGTAGCTAATTTAATCAAATTATCTTCAAAACCTGCGCACAAGATTACATGGACAGATTACCAGCCAGCCACCTGGCCAGCCGGGACAGACGGACATCGCTTGATCGAATCAGAAAGTGAATTTGAGTCTGCGCATAATAAAAGAGTGGAGATTGTGTAGATTTTTTTGAGTTATATTATTCAAATGAAAAAAAGTGTTCTACCGACGGGTCCAAACAAGTACAAAAGAATATGTGGGGTAAGAGAAGACACATTCAGCTTTCTACTGAGAGTAATATCTCTTTAACCCCTTTTTGACCAATACCAATATAAGGAAAACAAGTTCAACTCATTATTGATAATAGTTTGCGAGAAATGATAATTTAATTTACAAATAATTAAATTTTTTCTAAAATACCATAAAATATTAGTTTTCAGCAGCATACCACGCCCACAATTACAAATGTTTTGAGCTAATTTTTTGGCTGCCTTAGTTTTTATATGCTTGCTATTGAGTGGTATTAAGATTTTAAAGATCCGTGATGACAACTAATTTGACTTTTGGCCGACGAATTATATTCTAAGCCAAAATGCGCTGTGCATACATTTCTACTAAAGTGCGAAAATTTGACGGTGGTACTAAGTTAAGACACGCTTGTTTTCGATTTTTTATTATGGGATTTTTATTTAATTTCAATCCATTATGGCTTAAAATTAAAATAAAAGCATTTCACCCTGGATTATGTAGCAAATATTACGTGTTATGAATCATAGCAATATCGTTTCGCATTACTTTTGCGACAAAAATCACAAATAATAATAGTTTGAACAATATTTTTCAAAAACTATAATTTTGCAGGCCTGTGTAATTGAATAACATTTCGTATGTGCATTTTAACCCTTTGACTGTCCAATGTATCACATATGATGCACAGGTGTCATGATTGATACGCTTGCGCATCATATGTGATACACAATTCGTCTTATTTACTTTAACAAAGTTTTATATGAAATTATGAAAATTAAAGCTATTTAACGTTTTGGGCGTGTAGGCAATGTTCTTTTCATATAAGACCTGAATATTTGTATGGGAGAACACTGCAAATTTCCAGGATAAAAATATTTTTTTTTTTTTTTTGCAAAGAAAACAGACTTTATTCATGTTGAAAAACGTTAAAAATATAACAAAAAAATAATAATAAAAATAAAACTTGAGATAATTTAATTATATAGTTATAAAGGAACTTAGGAAGTTAAATTTTTATAGTAAAGAATAAAAATGGTATGAATCATATGCGATGCGTAGAACGCTTCAATAATAAATAGTTGAAATATTGGTTCGTGTATCATATGTGATGCATGTCATTTTTTCTAGATTATGTACGTGGACGTACGCTATAAAAAAATTTTTTGTTTGGGGACAGTCAAAGGGTTAAAATTTCATATGCCTATTGAAAATTTTACATAGCCCACATAGCGTAATCCAGAATAGAGTCTTCATACCCATAAATTCTTTTTTTATGTTGGTAATAAGATTAAATTTGTTCCAAATCGACTTTATTGCAATAAAAATCAGTATACCCAATTTAACAGGAATCGGTCAATATTTGACCATAACTCCCATACAAACACCACTCCCGAAAAAAAAACTATAATATCATAACTGCAACAATAACTTTTATGATGGCTGTAATGTCAAGGTAAAATGTTACGTTTCTAGGTATCCAATTGAATAAAACCCCGCTTCTTGAAATAGCTGAAAGACGAAAAAATCCGGTTTATATAGATGTATTTATCTATATCATACTCATACCGGGGGTGCCCCGGTAGGCTAATTGGTAGTGAGCTAGTCTATCAGAGCCGGGTTTGCGGGTTCGATTCCCGCCAGAGACTCTGGTTTCTTTCCTGCAGACAAGCGTATAGCTTCGCGGGATTAGTATAGGAAAAAAAGTCATAACCACATAACATAATTTTGTTGGTACTAAATAGGGTGCAGTATCGAAAAATTTTCTCTAAACATTATGGAGTAGGTTATCATATGGTCGGCCTTGACCAACTATTTTTTCTTAGTTGTTTTTCATTTATAATTGTCTTGCTTTTTCAAATCAAACATTTTGATCTGGTACTGAAATTCTGTAACTTTTTAACGACACAAATTGAATAGTAAACGATAAATGTCGTTCAGAGAATAGCTTTTGTAGGTGCTTTACACTATCACACAAGTCTTACGTATTTTGAAAAAAATACAAACCTGTCATGATAAGTTGTTATTGTTTTTTGAAAATGTTCAAACAACAATTAGATGAGCGAAGCATTTTCGAAAAATACTTAAAACTTTGTTGGATAGTGTATAACGGCCTTTAGTGACATTTTAACAATTTTTGTCGGTAAATAATATCGGGAGCTAACGACAAAAATGAAGTTGTTGCTTTTAGAAAATAACGATAGCAAATGTATCGTTAACTGTTTAAAAATATATAGTAAAGAAGCCAATTTTAAATACAAAAAATTAAGAAATTAAAGTCGACCCTACACCACATTACTTGGCACTCACGGCTGATCATCTTTCCGTCACATAAGAGATTTGTTTGCCAAATATTCTCTAAATATATAATAAATATAAATTAATACTTCTTATACTATGATTGCTACAATGAGATACCATAGAAACTATTATAAAGCACACCAAACAGCAAACGAAAATAATATTGCTATCGAACAATTGGCCAATGCTTCTCTGATAAAACGTTAGAGACCGACTATGGCTTGTGAAGCGAAATAGAACTTAAAGAGTTCACCCGTCGCTCAGTTTGTGGCAGCAAATCTTTCGATCTCGAAGGTTTGCTTTAATATTAATAGTGATCCTTTGGCAATATCTACAACGATCAACTTTAACGATATCACTAAATATTCACTAAAAACAGTTTTAATTATTCGATTAGAACATCGCTTAGTATTCGTCTTCAATATTTTTAAAAACTTCGTTAGCGAAGCTTTTGTATCCTTCTTTCTTAATTTTGTGTTTTTGTTTTTTTTTTCAAAAAAGAGTAAGTTTTTTTTGTATGTATTACATTTATTTATAAAATCGAATCAAAAATTTGTACTACCAGTTAAATAAAAATTATTATTAAAAATTTTTATAAATTAATACTTTACATGAAAATAATTTTTAAAAAATAATAAACATTCATTTATTTTTATGAACAATTGAGTATAAAGTTATTATGAAAACGCAGTTTCATTATCATCAATTTCCATTTTTTCTGTTGGTACTTAACCGATTTATTAATTCTGTCATGGGTATATTGGAAAAACCTTTATGTTTTTTTTTTACCAAAATCGTGGTCTTCTAATGAAAACTTGTTTTTAAAAGAATCTAATAAAAAATAAATAAAAATCATAACTTCTAAAATTAGTATATACAAAAGTTTTCAAGGTTTTCCTTACGTCGAATAGCTGAAGTTAATCGAGATCATCTTCTTTAGCCAAATTTCTTACCAAATTTTTCTTAAATTTTTGACAATATTTAGTTATTTTTATTAAGTATTTTTTTTTTTAAATTAAAGTATTCATAAGCTTGCGCTCTTAGCTTTCGACACTTTCAACTTTAACTCACAAATTACATGTTTATTATTTTTTTTTTTCAAGTAAACACAAAAACCCGTTTTATTTGGTTTTTGCTTTTTTACGAGAAACAGGTTTTCTTTCAATGAGTTTAATTCGCAAAAAGAACACCGCAATATCATTTATAAAGATTTGGTGAAAAGTAAGCAAAAATTACGGGTTTTTACTAGCTTACTCAAATTTAAGTTCGCCATATCTTCGCAAAACTTCGTTAATGGGAACATTCTCTTTTGTCTGAATTTTTTGAAATTTCAGAGAACATTTTTGTTTCGCTAATTCTTCACAGTGGTGAGTGTTCTCTTCTTTCGAATTTTAAGTCAAGCGGGTTATTATAAGCTATATTCGGAAATGTATTTGTATTAAAGCTATGGCCAAATAAACATCGACCGATTCTAATTAAATTTGTTCTGTTGATTAAGGTTGCCATGAAATATTTTTGGACCTAATTAAACCTGAATACCTATAAAACAAGATGATTAATGGGCACACAAACTCTACTCCGGGAAGAAGTTTGCATGTGGGCTATGTAAAATTAAGAACCGCGTTTCACCACTTTGAAAAGGCTTCAACTTTGTGATCATAAGCACATATGTCTCAAATTTGATCAAATTATTTCCAAAATTGCGACCTGTACTTTGCGAACAAGATTTACTTAGACAGACAACCAGACAGCCGGATGGAAGGACGAACATCGCTAGATCGATTCTGAAATTGATTCTGAGTCGATCGGTATACTTAAAGGTGGGTCTAAAGCCTATATTTAAATGTGTTACATATATTTGCACAAACGCACAAAACCCTCACCACATACAGTATCGTGGGTTTAAAAAATTATAGCAAAATGTTGTGCTAGAGTCGCAAGGACACCTTGAACTTTTTCCCTATGCTTAAAAAGATTTGAAACTTACATATTTGTTAAGGTGTGTCATATCGTCATAATGTCCTACATAACGTTTTACAATTGTCAAAAAAAAATATTGTTGTGTTTTAAACAAAATAAAAATTTTAATGCTGTGTTCATTGATTCGTCGTAACTGTACAGTAGAAATATAATTTATAAGCCCACAGCAGTCATATATATTTTCAATAAATTCAAAGCAAATTTATTTTTAATTTTTTAATAAATTTTAATTATATAAACCATTTTTTCCGAATGTCCTAAGTATTAGTACATATCTAAAGCTTCAATGTTAACTAAAGGCTGGCTTAAGCAAAAAAGTATGTGAAATATTGAGGGAATAAGACTACTGTAAAAAGCTTTGTAAATTGAAATACTGTTCATAGAACCAAGCACATTCGAAAAAATGGTTAATATAGTGAATTAAAAATAATTTATGAAAAAGAAAAAGTTCCCAAATTTTTTTTATTAATTTTAAAAATTTCTAGTTTTTTACCGAAATGTGTCGTTAATATTTCTAATCGACAATATTTGTTTATTTAAAATAGAGAATAAGAAATTCGTTTAAGTTACCGTGATTTATCGTTACTTAACGATATCGGTAGTTATAAATATTTAAAAAGTTACAGAATTGCGGTACTCTGATTTGCTTGTTTTATTTTGTTTTTAAAAATAAAGTTCTTAATAAAAAACCTATTCAAATTATGTGTTGTAAAATCTTATCTCATTAGCCACTAGCGGTTTGTAGTGAACACATTTAATCGCTAAGGCTGAACCTTAAATTCTCCTAAATTTTATTAAAGTTGTTGTTAATTTTTCGTTTTTATTGTTTTATCATTTATTTTAAATGAAATATAAAAACAAAACAAAAAAATATTTATTTGTATTCATGAGCTGTTACTTGAAAGTACGAATAAGTTGACTTGTTCAAAAGCTTTTGTTTAAAGCTATACAAGAAAAACAATAACAAAAACTTTTGTATAATTTTTGTATAAAAAAAATCAAGTTTGATAAAAGTTCGTTTTTTTATTTTTACACTGGTTTTTTGTTATTTTACTTTTGTTTAATTCTCTAATTAAAAATGCACAAACTTAATATAACGATGGGTAGCAGGTTTTTTTTTTCTTGTTCATTTTAGTAAAACTTTATTGTCATGATTGTGACGTTATGTGATCACTGTGACGTTGTTGATGTTAATTATTATTATATTGATTGCATTTCAAATTATAACTAGTGTATTTGTTGAAGAGCAGTCATGCAAGTTTGTACGTGGTAGTATTAATAATTAAGTCGAGTTACAAATGTTTATATATTATTATACAAAGTGTCAAGTTTTTTCCATATATAAGTCAATTCTATATATAAAATAAAATAAAATTTCTACCAAAAACTTTAACAAATGCTTGATATTTTGAGGGGTATTAACAATTTAATGATACACGTAATTTTTTTTTTTAGCTAATTAACGAGAATTAAAAACTTATTACTGATATTTAAGTGAAAAACAGTGATGTGTTTTAAACAGAAAAAATGTCGAATGAATAAATATTTAAAATTAAGTCTTCTAAATAAAGAGATTACTGCTTTAAATAAATATTTAGTAATGGATTTATTACTTAAATTAATAAAGTCGTATGATTCTTTATTTAGGCAAAACATTTTTTAAACTAAAAATAAAATTAATATTTTTAAGTTGTTAACTGTCTTTCGTCAATAACATCATTTAAATTAAGCAAATTAAAAATCTTATCACGCTTGTCTTTATAAAATGGATTTTAGATACTTTTTTTAAATATGGTGTTTTTTTTAGCTGCATGAGGACTTAAAATGATTATGCAAGACAAAAATATTGTAGGAATGACTTTTTTTTTAACATGATTTCCGGCATATGTCCCCCACTACTGCGAATTACGTGGTCCATTCGATCCGTCCAATTTGTACCTACTTTTTCCCATAAATCTGGACGTATGACGGTAATA
Source organism: Pollenia amentaria (assembly GCA_943735925.1). Taxonomy (NCBI): domain Eukaryota; kingdom Metazoa; phylum Arthropoda; class Insecta; order Diptera; family Polleniidae; genus Pollenia; species Pollenia amentaria. The sequence goes on along the minus strand of OX031007.1, from coordinate 173,643,550 downwards.
GAACCAACATTTTTCACCTTATAGGTTCTCATTTACTCAGGAGCGTGCACGTATAATATTATTTTTATAAGTTAAATATTATAGAAAATTAAAAAATTACCAAATTTAATTTCTGGCATTTTCCCATTTTGATACTTTTTTCCCCACATTGAGGTTCGGTTGACAAATAAATGAGGAAAGTGTTCTTAACTGGTTTTCCTTTGCCGACTGATTTGCTTTCAATGTTCAAGACTTGCTGGTTTGTCGGCACAAACTAAAGACTTAGCATAGCCTCATAAAAAGTAATCCAGAGGCATTAAATCTCACGAATGAGGGGGCCAGAGAACAGGGCTACTTCTGAAAATAAAGTTGTCACCAAATGAATTCTCCAATAAATCGATTGTTAAGCGCGCTACATGGCAAGGTTTACCATCTTGTTGAAAACAAATGTTTATTTGATTAATTTTTGGAAACAAAAATTCAGATAGCGCTCGCCATTCACCGTAACGGCAGTTCCGTGCTCGTTTCAAAAGATCGTGTAAATCGTACCAAACATGATTGGTGATTTGTAAACGGCTTTAGATTCAGTTTGCTCCAAATACGGCAAGTTTGCTTATTGACAAATCCATTTAACCAAAAATGAGCCTTGTAAAATGGACTAAGTGCTCAATGAACTTCGCGAAAAAAATAATTTTTTTCAAAAAAAAAAAAACATCCCATTTCAAAACATAAATCCCCAATATTTTAAGTTTATAAAATATTTATAATTTTCCAAATTAAAATGATCTTATTTTATATATCGACATTTTTGAATTCAGCGTTTGAAACTTTTATTGAAATTACAGCTCAAAATCGTGTTTAACTGTAAAATTGTACAAAAATTACTTGTCAAATTAAAACAGTTTCCAAAAATAAAGACAATATTATTTAGCGTACGGCTCACACACCAAAGACCAATATATATTATATTAAAGATTGTGTATACGTACACAACCAAATATACCGTTCGTAACTATTTTCAAGAAAGTAGCGAACATTATATAGTGTTATATTCTTCGTTATAAAAGAAAAGAATTGTAGGGGTTATATACATTATATCTAAATGATCACATTGCATTGATACCCCGCAAAAAATTACACATTACCAAAATAAAGGCTTGCCATATAATGACTTGCTTTTTTAGTTGCCAAGTTTGATCCCTCGATTCCCAAACGCATTACATTACATCATATAAATACGCAGTAGTAAGAGAATTGATTTTTTAAGAATGACTAAAAATATTTACTATAAAAGTGCTTATTAAAAGAAAGGTATACGAATTTATGTATTACCTCCGTTATGCTTTTACACAAAAAAATTACTGCTAACTTCTTTTAAGATTAAAAATGATTGAAAAATAATCAATTCTTCGGAACTAATTATTTTAGTCTCACGCCTTGTGAAAATAAATAATATGGTTATCCAGTTTAGAAGTCATTCCGCCTAAAATGCTTAATTCCAAACTTGATAACCATTTTCAAAGTTTTTTTACTGGGAAAAGAAAAGAGCAAGCAAAAATTTTTAAGCAGCGACCAGAGCACGAAAAGCTTATGTGTGTGTTGTGCACATGTTTTGTTTGAGTAAAATTTTTTTGTAAAATATTTTTGGTTTTTTATTTAGCCAAAAGGGTGCTAAGCCCAACTGAAACGAGCGAAGATAAATGTGCTGAACCGAACACAACGAAGTTTTCGGTTAAAAAAACAGAACGCAATTAAATATTCTCGTCTTTTGGTTGAGTTGGATAAGTACTGAGTTGGATAAGAACAGTTTTATTTTTATGTTCAAAGATCACAAACAGGGAAAAGTTATTTTTTTTAATGACTTACTACACCAACACTTTTAGCGTTTGTGTTTTCCACAAATCTACCGAACCGAACACTACGGAACAAAATCTTTACCTTCGGATTAATTTTCCACATTTTTCTTTATTTTTCTAAGATTTCCGGCGTAAATATATTTTTTTAAACATAATTTAAATATTTTTGCAAAATTCCCCAAGGCCTCGCACTCGAAAATCTGTCCCCTAAATAATGTCGAAATCCTTAATATGGGAATATATACCCTTATTCTATACGAAAGCCTTTTAGTGGTGCTAAGTGTTATAAATTATACATTTCGCTTAACTGCTTATTACAATATTATTATAATTACTACAATTTATTTAATCTACCATTATAGGTTTTTTTTTAAATACACTTTTTAATTTAAATTGCCATTAAAATAAATTTTAATTGCATCAATTCCATCTATATCATTAGTCTCAAATCTATTTTAACAATCGAAAGAAAAACAAAGTATCAAATTGAAACTTCCACTGTTTAATAACCAAATTATTATAGAATAAACACTCAATATGACCTTAAACTAAACTAACACCCAACTTAACCCCTCAATTAAAGTATTAACACCACCATAATATTAAGCTTATCGTCAACAGACACAGACTGCAGCCCAAAACCCAAAAACAAACTTGAAAGGAAAGCGCTTGTCTGTCTGTCGACAGCAAGCGAGTTGGCAGACATAAGGACCAACAAACTGATACGCTCTAACTTTAGACAAAAATCAAACAAAAGGATATTTAAAACTCAAAGTAAACTTTGAGAACAACAATAGCAACAGCGGCGGCAGCAAAAAATATAAAATAAAATTTACAGCATCTATAAAAACATATCGCACAGTAAGAGTGAAGGGTAAAGTTAAAGAATTGAAGTGAAATTCAAAGACCAACAGCGACGGCACTAAAATCTATGTTTCGAAATGCCGCATTAGTTCAGCACTTTAGCAATTGATGTGTTACAAATGTAGTGCAAATTAATATCAAAGAAATAGTTTTTGTAGCATTTCGTCTTTTTTCAAAGTTCTTTTTATTGGATAAAAGCTAAACAGAGAAAAATGTTGCCCCAATTAAAGCATTTATCAAAAATAAAATCAGTTTTAATTAATAATTTAATCAAGTGAAGTAAACGTTTAATCAGGAGAATTAAACGTTTAATCAAGTGAATTAAATGTTTAATCTTAACTATTAATTTGTTAACTGGTGCAAATTAATAGTATCAATTAAACTTTTAATTCACTCGATTAAACTTTTAATTCACTTGATTACATTTTTAATTAAAACTGATTTATTTTTGATTAATGCTTTAATTGGGGCAAAATTTTTTTCTATGTAGTATCAATTTTAATTACTTGTAACAACTAACTTATCCAATTCCTAAATTTACTTCGAACAAAAATATAGTTTCCGAATAGTCCATTAAAAATAAAGTTATAATTTATTTTGCCTTGCAAAAGTTATCTCTATATTTTGTATTCTTCGCTTTTCAAAAATGCCTTATACATATTTGAATAAGAAGCAAACCTAAGGCTTAACCTAATTTCTCCCCTCTGTTTAATGAAGGGTATTAAAACAACAATATTGATTCTCTGTGCAAACAAACTTAAAAAAACGCTTCGACTAAATAGACAATGAACCAACAACACCAGCAACTAAAATAACGAAAAATAACTGAAGCTAAAGAAGGCACACACAAACGTACGCAAAGAAAAAGCCAATTTTTGTAAGCCCACAAAATCCATAATGCAAACAATGGTTGTTGGTAATGTATACAAATAGAAACCAATGCCACAGGATAAACGGATGGAAGGATGTTGATTGTTGTATGAAATTTTCAGAAAAAAAGAATATTAAATAATAAAATAGGGAAAAAAGAAGCTTGAAAGCTTACGAAATAACAACACAATCAACCACTTTTATTACAAATATACGAGCAACATGTCAGTATTTAAAACTTAAGGCTGATTGCTGTCTTATGCTCATTCTCAGTAAACGACTGACTGACGGACTGGTTGGTAGGCTGCCTGGCTGGTTGATTGGTAATGCTGACATTGATGTTAACCATGACAATTCCTAGACAAAAAAGTTTCATTTTCAACATTTCAAACCCTCTAAATAAATTTTTCAACAATTGTAATCAATACACACTCTGCATGTTTATACATATACTGTTATGTTTATATGTAGTCTTCGCCAGAAGAATAAATATTTATCTTTTTAAATATTAAAGCAACAGTTAAGTTTATTGCTCTTTTTTATTTTCTTTTTATATTTTTATATTTGTACATTTAAGGTTAACATTTGTTTGTGTAGAAGAGCTCTAAGGACGGCTTTATTTGAAAAAAAAAACATTTTTCATAAAGAACATTCAATGAAAGTCCATTAAGAAAGAAATTATCAGAATTAAAAAAAAATACTTAAACGGAATTAAAGCAGAACTAGAACTTAATAAGAACTTAATTGAGACTGAACTAGAACTGATTTTTTGTTAATAAATGAATAACTTCCTTCTTATTAACCCATTTTCGGCCACTGTTCGTACTTGCGAACAGTAAATTTACTGAATTTGATTGACAAGTTACAAAGTTTTGTACATTTATTTGTTAAAATTTAATGTTTCCATTATTTGATATAAAGTCTTAATTTTAATTAGCCGTTATAAAAAAATTAAAAAATGTGTTTTATGTTTTGCCTGCAGAAGTATTTTTGGGGACGCTTTTTAGGAAGATTTTTATGTAACTGCAAAAAAACATAAATTGCTAAAAAAAATGCTCAAACTAAATAAAGAGAATTTGTCTAAATAATTAAAATTACTAAACATAAATAAAAAACCTAAATAAAAAATAATATTTCTACTAAATTATAGCTGTTTGTTTCACTGTTCGCAAGCGCGAACATTGGCTGCTATTTGGAGAATACGCTTCTTTGATACAATATTGTTTTAAAGCTGTGCTGATCATAAAGAAAAACAGAATCCCCTGTCACGCAACTAACTACAATTATATATCCGGAAAAAACCAATTAGTTTTGGGTACAAGATTTGGTCTTTGTGTTCGATTGGGGGATATTTGTTTAGTTGTATACCATATTCTGGTTCGAGTGACAACTACGATCGTCAAATTGGCTTGGGTGCAGAGGTAGTTTTAAGACTATTGGGATGTGCAAAAGATCCCATTATTTTGACAACTTTTTCAAATCATATTATTTTATGTGCCTTTTAAGTGAAAAAAGGTTTTGCGCCACGCGAACCGTTCGACCCAATCGAATTGCAAAAGCCCCACTACGCATAGGAAAAAAGCTGAAGCGGGGAGAAAGTGACTATCAATATGATAGAACAAATTCTATGTTGGCTTGTCGTTGGGCATAGAAAACGGTTCTCACCAACTTCGAACAAATTGAACCGATGCACAGCGTAAAGCGATGAAAAAGGATGTAAAAAAATACGAGAATGTACCACAACCATTGCTTCTCAACTTCTACAATAATGAGATGGGGGGTGTAGACCTTTACGACAATGCCGTCTCAAATTACAGAATAAATATAGGTTAGGTTAGGTTCCATGGGCAGCCATCGAGAGGCAGCTCACTTGGGTCTTCCAGCATCATCGCATTGAGGAGGTGGCTCTGGATTCTCCTTGAGGATCGTCCAGAACACTCCCATTAATTTTTGTTTCACCAGGTCCCACTTGGTATGAGAGATGGCACCATTATCAACACTTCTGTCGATTAGCCCGCACAAGGTGACCTTTTGCCACCTCGCTGAAGGAATTATTCATCGATTTCGATGCAATTTTGGGACGTTTCGTCCCTGGTTGCTGTTTCACGGCTGCAGCTTCCTCCTCCGAACGTTGCCTTTTAGGCATTGTCACCTTCGCAGGGACTGAAGGAGTAACACTTGGCAAAGAAGTGGTATTGGCCTTTATTTATTTCTGAGCTAAGCTCCTTACTCACTTTTGCTTGGAAAAACTGCTTCTTGAACCAAGAATACAAGAAAAATATGTTATCTCAAAAACAATTCAAAGTAAGCGTAAGCAAAGCTTTGCTACTTAGCTCTTAAACAGATGCTGAATCCGCTCAGGAAAGATCCGACAAAAGCGTGTTCGTTATCAATTGCCAAATATTGTAGGGGAGCATATGCCAATAGTTCAGCCACAAAGGAAACCTCGCAGGTGCCAACTTAAAGGATGAGGCAAACCAATCAAATGGATGTGCCATAAATGCAACGTGCATTTGCATCCAAAATGCTTTAAAAAATTTCATATAAAATAAGGCATTGTTATTTAATTACCCTAATAAATATATTTTGAAACATTGCTCAATTGTTATTATCTTACTTTTAACATTTTTATAAATGAACAAAAATTTGTTGATATTGCAAATTCATGTCAAATAGCAGCCAGTGTTCGCACTTGCGAACACCCATTTCCGGGACTCATGGACATGGCAGCGTTAAACCGACAACGGGTTTGGATTCAGAAGACCCAAATTAATATAAAAAAGGGTATACATTTATAAAAATATCACGTTTGAATTTTCTTGGCCGAATATGGGTTAAGTCTTCAAGTTCAAGGTGAGTTTTATATAAAAACAAATTATTAACAATCCAATATTTCGCTGTCTCAGTGGACAGCTTTTTCAGCGATTTTAGTTTGTTTTTGAATTTTAACAAAATAATTGCCAATTTTAAAACAATAATTGCCAATATAAAAATAATTAAAAATTATACACAGGAAACAAAAATTATTTTATTACATTTTTATAAACTAATATAATTTCCTATTTTATTCTTATAATTTATATATGTGTAATTTTGAGCTACATTCTGTATCTGTTTTACAATTAAGGCCCTAATCATGTACAACGCAGCGCAACGCCACAGAACTAACGCAACGCCAAAGAATAACATTGAAAGCACAAACAATGTCTTAAATATTTTGTAATTTTGTTGTTGCTTTCTACAGAAATTCACATTGCGTCTTAAAATTTCAAACGCTCCATTGCTTGTGTCGTTGAAAATTTTAAAACGGTACATGAATTTCTGTTGAAAGCAACAACAAAATTACAAAATATTTATGACATTGTTTGTGCTTTCAATGTTATTGTTTGGCGTTGCGCTGCGTTGTACGGCTGTGGGAAAAATCGCCCAAAGAAAAATGGCCCAAACAAATAAATGAAAAATCGACCAAAAAAAATCCATGTAAAATTGGGCCTAAATTCATATGAAAAGTGACCTAAAATTTTTGGGCTATTTTTCGTTATTGTTGGGTGATTTTTCGTTTTTTAAATTTGGTGATTTTTCATTATAAAAAATCACCCAAAAATGTTGTATGAAAAATGGCCCATTTTTTTGATTTTCTCCTCTATGGTATAACAAACACCGGCTTCGCTTACTAAAGCTTCTCTGCACAGCAGGCCTTCGGCCGGGCGCAAGGATTTTCTTCTCTATGGTATAACAAATACCGGCTTCGCTAACTAAAGCTTCTCTGCACAGCCGGCCTTTGGCCGGGCGCAAGGATTTTCTCCTCTATGGTATAACAAACACCGGCTTCGCTAAGTAAAGCTTCTAAAATCTGCCTTGTTTCCAAACGAAAGCCGACTATGCAGAGAAGCTTTTGCTTTTTGGGTCATTTTTCATTTTTTTTTTTGGGCCCTTTTTCGTTTCTTTTGGGCAAAATTTCATATATATAACTTTTTGGGTCATTTTTCATGTTCTGTTGGGCGATTTTTCATTTCTTTTTTTGGGCCATTTTTCTTTGGGCGATTTTTCCCACAGCCGCGTTGTACATGATTAGGGCCTAAATCTTTGTTCTATTGGTACGTTGATAATTTTTAACATTTCGAACATGAAGCGTCGTTTGTAGTTTGTTTCTGTATTTAAAACTGTTGTGTTTTCAAAATCTGGTGCATGATTAAAATTGACACAATGCAGTTTTGTGAGAAGATGTATTTTGAAAATCAAGCTTAATATGTTTAATGATGATTCCCAAAATATTTTGGTTCTAGCGTTGACCATCCGTGAGCTGGACCATTTTTAAAAAAGGTCTTTTTTCAGTTTTTCGAATTTTTTTGTACTTTGCTCCAAGACGACATAAATAATATTTGGTATCACCGAAAAGAGTTTTTGAAGCAGCATTTAATGGTTTATAAAACTTGACCACTTCCGAACCACTAATTGAGATATTAAGCTTAATACCTATTTCCGTTTCGGATTTTCATACAAATTCTCCGTATATGGAAGTAATGTTCTGCTTTTCAAATTGAATATGTTTTCAAATAATGTTAATTAATTTTTTTTGTAATTATTCACATAAAACGCGAAAATTGCGATATATTTACACAACAATCGCAAATTTTTTCTTTTTAAAACGTTGCTGGCAAATTAAATAAAACATAGAATAAACAAATACAGGGCTGTAATTTTGGATACTTTTTTATTTGAAGTACTCAAAAGAAAACCAAATATTGCACACATATGCAACATGGATCTGAAGTTTATGTAAGTACATTATGGCCACCTTAAATTCTCTTTTAATTTTCTCATGCATTTGACAGACTTTTTGTTAATTTTAGACAGTACTTTAAGCTAACTTATGCATATTATGGTTTGGCTTTTAGGTTCAGTAATTTTAATCACACTACCTTCCCTATGTCCCTTGTACTGTCCAATCAATCAACAAATCAATTCCCTGGTAAATATCACTAATATTTAGAATTTTATCTCGAATGTTTTTAATAATAACACAAGGGAACAAGGTCTCCGTTATTAAATAACAAAATTTTGTTTTTAAGATTATTTGGGACGCTGAATTCAAATCTGCAATCAGTTTTTTTCTATCAGCTCGACTATTTGAATTAAACCGTTATTTTATTGTCAACATTCAACTCTATAAACGACCATAGTCTTCATCACCTTCAACATCGTTTTCAGTAATAAAAGGAAAAATGGAAACTACTTCCAAGATTATAGTCGACATTGCAGAATTTTAAAATAATGTTTTCTGATTCTGGTGCAACTTAAACAATTCTAAAGGTTTTGCAAACTAAGTGTAAAATTTTACCCCCGTATTCATAAACGAGTATTAGATTTAACAAACGTTTATTTTGTAAAATTGTAATATCTCACTTGTTCCTAAAGATGGTATTAACTCACAATTTAAAGAATTTCAGTAGAAGCAAAACAATTTTTAATTGAACATTAAATGCATATAAAAATGACTTCTTAAAGAAACCGTTTCATTACCAACCAAAAAGTAGACAAAATATCACGATATTTTTATAGCGGGTAGATATGAATATTACATGTCGATTTTTTCAAACATAAAAAAATTATAATTTCTAGTTAATACCATCTTTATGATTTAGTGCGATATAAAATTTGTTTGGTAAACCTTTATAAAATTAAAAAAATATTTTTATGAATACATCAGATAACACAAGAGAACAAGGATTTTGTTGATTAAGAACTGAACGTTGTTTTTTGGGTTAATTGGGATGCTAAATTCGAATCTGCACACAGTTTTTTTCTATCAGCTCGAATTTTCGAGATATACAGTTATTTCCAAAAATAAGACACTTCCACTACATATATTGAAATAACTTGAAAACGGTGCACCATAGTCACTTTAAAAAAACCAAAATTCGCTAACAAAATTATCTTTAAGCCTTACTTAGATTGTTTTTAAATGTGCCCAGTAGTTTCAGAGATATTGTTGAAGTTTTTTAAAAAAAAATTTTTTTATTTAAAAATTCATCAAAGTTTTGGTATAAAAACAGTTAGCTTTACTCAATTTCGCATATCTCATTCTAATTTTTGCACAAAGTTTGATTTTATTCACAATTTAATGAGACAATTAAATGACTAAAAATCGCGATTTCCATACAAAAATAATATTTTTGAATATGTGTGTGTAAAGAGTGTGTTATAGTAATTGTTTTTAGTCCACTGATTTAAGCTATGAAATCAGATTTTTTCAATCTTCTATACTTTTCAATTTATCAATTAAAGAGGAGTTTAAAGAAATATAATAATTTTTAATACACAAGTATTATAATATATCGAAAAATGTTCTTTTATGATTTTCTTAAATGATATTGTTTAGAGGGTTTATTTTAAATGATCCAGCAATAGTCCGCCATCATAATTGTATCCCAGTGACCCTGGGATACGCAGTAACTGTCTATCTGTCTTAAACCTTTGGATTATTTTCTTCTTTTCTTCTTTACTTCTCTCTTTCCTCTTTTACTATACTCAAGGGATTCACAATGGACATCATTGGTCTCCGAGTGGAGATGCGCCCTTGGGCGCATAACCCTTCTGAACCTAACCTAACTTAACCTAACCTTACCCTGGTAACGCTCTTTTATAGTACGAATATCTTGATGGAAACGTTCACCTTGTTCTTTACTGAAGTCTCCAAGATTTTCAGGGAAACAATACAAATGGCTGTGTAGGTAGTGTACCTTAATGCTCATATTACAACCAAGCTGCTGGAAATGTGACAACATGTTATCCACGTAGCCCGAAAAGCGCTTATCCTTTTGTTTCCCAGGATATTGTGCACTATCCAAACAAATTCGTTCCAAGCAATTCTTTCAATATCTGTCATGGAACTACTAAAGTTTTCATCATTGATTAACCTTCTGATTTGGGGCTAATAAAAAATGCCAGCTTGTAGTTTCTCCCAACTCCAATTTTGGTACTTTCTGCTGAGCTTTGACAAATTGTTTGATAAGCCCTAGCTTGATATGGAGTGGTCGCAGAGCTATGCGATCCTTAGGCACATGTGGTTGATTAACTATACTCTGGTTTCCTCAAGCCATAGTTTTCCTCCAAGGCCTGTCTTTTCTACTCCAGTGTTCAGATCTACTGAAATAAACTATTGAAAAAACAAATTAAATTTTCTCACAGTTTATTTTTTAATTAATGCATAATATGTTTTAAATAAAAAATATGTATTTCATGTTATGAGTTATTTTTGTTTGCCCGTTTTGTTATGTTATTGTTTTTTTTTTTCTACTAATAAACTTCAAAAAATATTTAATTTATGCATTTTTATTTATTCAAATTACTTAAGTTATAAAAAAAACTTTATTAATCTGTTAACAGATCAATAGGGTGCCGGGTAGGCTAGTTGGTAGTGAGCTAGTCTATTAGCGCCGGGGTTGCGGGTTCGATTCTTACCAGAGACTCTGGTTTATTTCCTGCAGACAAGCATAGAGCTTTGCGGGACTAGCATAGGCAAACAAAAATTGCATAATTAACCGATTTAACCAAAACCTCGGTTTATTAATCGAGCGATTAACCAATTAAAGCAAAGCGATTAAATGAATCCCTAATATGTATGTATGTTACTTTTTTTGCACTGTTGTATTTTATCAGGGCTGTGGAGTCGTCAAAAAAATAAACTAACTCCGACTCCAAACGCTGTAATTTTTTTGTGCGACTCCGACTCTGACTCCAATTCCTACTCTAACCTTGATGCTAAATGTATATGAGACTGGTTCTTATTGGACTTTAAACTCTTTTAATACCCTCCACCACCGTGTGAAACTTTCTTATTCTGCATCTAAGACCCCATAAAGTATACATATTCTGGTTTCTTGAGTAATTGTTAGTCGATTTAGCCATGTCCGTCTGTCTGTCCCTCTTTTAAAAAACACGCGCACTTTCGAAAAACTCAAAAGATAAAAATAATGTTGGTGTCAAATTGCTTCTAGATATCCTAAGCAATTCGGGATTGAAACCCAGCATAATCCAATTAGTAGGATCAGAGTTATGAAACAAAATGTACACCACCCTAAAAAATTTACAATTTTGTTACAAAAACTAACATAAAAGGTGGCATAATGTACGGCAGATAAGATTTTGCAGAAACGTGTTCTATATGACTAGAAATCATACTGTACGTCTAAAACCCTAATAAATATTGCTATCATATTAAAATGTGCTACGTCATAGTTTTATACGGCAGAAAATCACACTGCTTTCTACCGGAAAAGAGTTTAGTACGCCTAAAACCGTAACAAATAATGCTATCATTATAAAATTTGGTACTTCACAGTTCTATAAGGCTAGAAGTCATACTTCTAAATTTCGTGAAGATCGGTCCATAATTTACCCTAGGCCGCATATAAAACCTATTCTCGGATAACAGCTTAGCTTGTCAAAAAACGTAATAAATAATAATATTGTAATAAAATTTGGTACGTCAAAGATTTTTTAGGACTTAAAATTACATTTTAAGATTTAGTGAAGCTCAGGCCGTAATTTACCATATAATATCCAATATTATGCTCACTCTGAGAAATTTTTTAAATACGCCTAAAACCATGGCAGATATAGATATTGTGGTAACATTTGGGCCAATTTTGACTCATTTGGCCGGAAATTTTCTGATTTACCTTAGATCCCATATAAAGCAGCCTTCTGTAAAGCACTTCAAACGCCAAAACAAATTTGACTACTGTATTCAAATTTGAAATGTCGTTCAGCGTTCAGCTCTCTATCTCACCTTTATTGACTTTGAAAAGGCCTTTGGTAAACTACAACACCAAGCCATATTCAATACGCTGGAATGCAAGGGAGTGCCGTCCAAAATTATAAATTTAATCAGGGCCATGTATTGAGGTGCAAGTTGTCGCATCAAATACAACCAAAACTTAAGTGGTAGGAATTTAGTAATGACGGGTGTTAGACAAGGATGCGTACTTTCACCCCTGCTATTAAACATCGTATTAGACAACATACTAAGTAACGCGATTCCAAGTAATACTTGCACAACATGGGGTCTTCACGGAACATTAAATGACTTAGGTTATGCTGACGACATTTTTCTTTTCGCTCATAGAAGTTCACATATATCATCTAAATTACAGGAACTGTGCAGTGTCGCGACCGAGTGCGGGCTAAAGATTAATGTCTACAAAATGAAAACGATGTGCATTAACACGACAATGAACAGGCCTTTTGCTTTGTACGGTACAGAAATAGAATCAGTATCCTCCTTCACTTACATCGGGAGCATTATTTCTTGCAGTGGTGGTTCTATTGAAAACATAAAAGTACGTCTTAATAAGGCTAAAGCTGCCTACGGTGTTCTATACTCGGATTGGCATTCTACCTCTATATCCAGAGACGCTAAAACAAAAATCTTTAATGCCAACGCAATGGCTTTGCTTCTCTACGCATGTGAAACGTGGAATCCATCCAATTGCGAATTGCAAATAATGCAGGCGTTTGTGAATCGTTGTCTTTGTAGGATTCTCCGTGTATTCTGGCCTAACTCTATCACAAATAGTGATTTGTGGGCAAGAACGCGTCAGACACCAATTCATGCGGAAATAAAGCTGCGCAAATGGTCCTGGTCGTTACATACCATACGGAAATCGCCAGATGACATTACAAGGCAAGGCATAGAATGGACACCTCAAGAAAGATGAGGAAGGGGACGCCCATCAAAAACCTGGCGCAGACTATTGGAGGTGGATGCAGCGGAGGCTGGTGTATCCTGGAATGAAATAAAATGTATTGCTGCAGACAAACCTAGATTAGTTATGTTTTTGTTTTTATTATTATTATTTTATATTAATTTAATTATTATTACAAATAAATAAAAAAATTTAATTTGTCAACATTTCTATAGAAAAAGTGATTTTATTCCTGGGATTAACATATTATGGGTATTACAGTATCGAGGGTATGAAATGCTAGTTAGGTATGTTATATACTGTCGGAAAGGTTAATTTGTCTAGTTTCTCAGCATAAGTTTTATTTTTAAGATTTAAAAAGCACTTACACATAAATAGGAAAAAATTCAAAATAGTGCATATGCTAAAAATTCAAAAATCCCCGTCTTGAGTTAGAAATAATTTTTTTTTATACATAAAGCAGTCGCGGCCCAAAAAGCGACCAGACCAACCTTAAAGGAAAAAAAAAATTTAAAAAAAACAACAATTTTTTTTTCGAAAGATTGAAGATATAGCGATCTAATATGTTTGGGACAAATTTTGCTAACACCAATAGATAATAAGTTACATGGATAAGAAAGAACACCTCTTTGGCCAAAATGTAAAATTTTTTCCCCATCTAACTCAGAAACTTTTTGACCGGTCTGGTTGAAAACTACTATGCAATAGGACTAACTTTGGTGCAAATTTTATCCAAATCGGAAGACATCGATTTCAAAAGTTGGGTCACTTGACATGAAATCCCCCATATGTAAACGTGTATGTATATGCTATTATACATATTTGTTTATTGTTAATCTATAATATAAATAACAAATATTAAATTATTTATGTGTTTATACATACAAGAAATACAGTTTAAATGCCATTTATATCACTTGGTACTTTTCCTGCAAAGCGGTCACCACTTGAACATTTTAAATTCCCATCACTGTGTTTGTCATTGTTTTTAAAAAACAGATGACACGTTCTTACATGTTTTACAAGTGCACAAGCAGGCTTACAGTACGTTACATTGCATTTCATTACATATACGGTCGGCTAGAGCGGCCTTCACTCTCTCGTTGCAAGTTTCTGCTAGTAAAGTAAATAAATACACCTTATATTTAATATAAAAATAAAATACGAAAATTGGTTTTCGTTTTTCACACGAATTGTGTTTTCCTTTTCTAAAAACAGGCATTAAGTCTATTTTTTTAGTTTTGAATGGAACAAATTTAAACCTTAAAGGTGATTTTGAAAAACGTACTCATTTTCTAATATAGTCACCACTTCTCTGCAGTTATATGTAGTTGTTTTAAATTTTTATTCCTTAAAACTCCTTAGATATCAGATATCGGAAATAAAATAAATTTTTTATTCCAAATGTAATTGCACCTTGAAAAAAGACAAGCAAAAATAATTTTGCTATAACTTCCGAAAATTTCGTCCAAAATAATTGAAACTTTGCCCATGTGTTCTTTTGAACATGAAAATTTCAAAGGTGCCATCAACTAAAATTATCATTAAGACAACTTCAGCACTTATCCCTTTTCACCACAAATCTATAGACATGCTTAGAAAGCATGTGTATAACTAATATTTTTTGCATCAAATTATCATCATCTAAATGAATCTAGCAGAAAATAAGTTGAATAAAAATGTTGATAAAATAACGAAGGTAAAGTGAACAAACTAACACCCACATTTAACACGCATACACCACCATGATAATGAAATATCAATTAAGCTTTTCATATCTGGTAATATGTAATTCAAGGTATGTATGTGTGTATATAGTCTAGCATGAAACTGAGACTATACTTTGAGCCATATGTTAAAACTCCCACTATCACAAGAAAAAAAGGATAAAAATAATGTATATATTTTTTTATAACTACAAGGAAATATAGAGTACTGAGAAATCACCCAGCAAAATATAAGCGAGTGTACTAAGTTGTTGTATTTGTAAATTTTTGCAAAATAAAATTTCAAGAAAAAAATTTGCAAAAATTTTAACTTTACACAAAATTGTTATAAACGGCATATTTTGTCAAGGCTACACAGAAAAAAGTGTTTTATTAATTAAAAAAAATGGTTTAAAAAGTATTTGAATTTAATTAATGTGATAATTGAATCAATTACTTTTTTAGTTGAAAGAAAATTAAAAATTTAATATTGATTTAATTAACATTTTAGTTGCTTTGAAATAAATCTTCAATTAAAATTTTAATTAAATAACAAAAAATCTTAATTGACTTTTTTCGTTTAAAATAAAATAATTTAAACATCGTTACCTTAATATAAAAAGGCCCCAACTCATTATTTTTGGAAATCCGTTTTTTTATTGATTATTGTAGAATGGTTGCTAATACACATTCTATTAAAATTTCAAGCAAATTAGATTAAAAATAAAGAAGTTATAAGCAGAATACAAAAAGCCCTAACTCATACACACAATTTTTCTAAAGAAAAAAAGGCCTAACTCATACACACAATTTTTCGAAAGAAATACATATTATGTATTTCAATCTGAATTCCTCGTTTAATTTTAATAGAGATGTTTTTTGACAATGGTTGTGTAGCTATATTATTTCAGCTTTTATTAAGTTTTTTCCTTCTCCTGTAAAAAGTGTTTTTGATGAGTTGGGGCCTTTTTATATTAAGGTAACGACATGTAGAATTGTTGTTGGGAATTGTCAATATTTATTTCAATAAATTAACACATTGTTTGAAATGGCAAAGTTTTTTGATCACTTTTTTAATTAAAATTAAAATATCATTTATTGAAAATATTTTTTCAAAATTTTAAAATTTTTAGTAATATAATTATTTTGGTAATCGGTGCAAAATCAACAACTTTTTTGCTTGATATTACGAATTTTGAATAAATTTGGTGATTGGAGAAATTTAATAATTATTTCTGTGTACCTATAAAAAGAAAATTGACGTTGAATTTCCTGCAAATTTGCGCTAAATTTCATTTAATTGCTAGTTTTGATAAAATGAACTATAAATATTAAAATTAACGCCAAATCTAAAATTTTTGTGATTTTGGACAAAAATATTCTATAAATAAAATTATTTTAAAAAAAATTTACTAAAAATTGCCTAAATTTTTTTTTTTTCTTATTAGCAAATTTGGGCAAAATTTCCTTAAAGTTAAATATTTTCGCCAAAATTGCTTTTGATACAAAAGCAATGCTATATGTGTTGCTGGGTTATATTTTAACTCAAGCCTTTAATAATTAAAACAACACAACATTTCGTATTAGACCGACTCACTTTATATGAAGAGCAAAAAAGTGATTTTCTTACGTGCCATTTGATATGCTTTGGTGTGATTTTAACGATATCAAACATAGTTAAGCTTCACTGACGTCCGCTCGAAAACAGTGCCGTTTCAGAAATAGGTGTAGTTTTTAGTCAGTGTTATCGTTGTTGCATACTTTTTGCTAGATTTAGCAGATTTTCGCCCAATGTTTTTTTTCAAGATAGACAATTTATTTTTTCGAAAAATATAATTTTATTTATTTAATTGATTCAATGAGTTGATGATGAGTTGCTACTGGAATATATTAGGAAATGGCATATTCTTCCGAAAAATATGTTAACTGCTTTTTAGCAAAATTCCTTGACTCAAAGCAGATATTTTCAGCACATATTTTACTTTTTAGAAATGAAGATTTTTAAGCATATTCTGGGCGACATTTTAGTGCTTAGTGCTTTGAAAATTATTTATGGTGCTTTTTGATGCCTCGAAACGTTAAAAATTATTCTTTAGTGCCAAACTAAGAAAAACCACTAACTTGGTGCTTATTCAATTTTTCGTTAGTGCCTTTAAGGCTTTTTAAAGTTTTTATTTTTTTCTACAATTTTTTTTTAATTAATTATGCACTAGCAATTTTGATAAGTGTAAAAACATTCCTTAAGTATTACAACTGTTACTGCCGAGGCATCGCCCAGACTTGCAATTTTTGTTGTACCAATTCTTGTGTGTAGTGGTGAGAGAGGTGAGAAGATTTGGGGAGGTATATTCAGTTTCATGTACTCTGCAATCCTGCTTTGTTTTGTAAATCTCACACCGGTTGCTAATCGCAATAAAGACGATGTATGTAATTGTTTTCGTTTCACATTTTATTAAAGATATAGACACCGTTCCAAAAATAGAAAATTGCTTAGAAAATATTAAGAACTGTGGATGGAAAAATAAACAACGAACAGATCTTTTTGGATAGAAGTTAACGACTTCAAAGATTCAATAGGACAAACTCCATTTTTAGATTTGTTCAATTTTGTATTAAGAATTTAAAGTTTGCTAATAAAATTTGTTCAAATGAATTTGATTGCAATAAAATAAGTTTGGACCAAATTCAAGCTTAATACCAACATATTAAAATGGGTAATGGGCACGAATTCCCTATTCCAGGCAGAGGATTGCATGGGGCTCTGTGAAATTATGAACCGATTTGCCCCCAGACCGCAGTTACAATCTAAGCCTTTTGTGCACTCTTTTAATTAGTTCTAAAGTTGAGGGTATCAGTGTAATAGTTACTCTCTTCAAACTATTCTTTTTTCACCTGTAGAATATATTTTTTTTTATTTTGTATTTTTTTTTTTTTGGTTATGTGGAATGTTGGACAGGTAGTCTAAGATAACTGTCAAAATGAACAATAGAGAGAGAGCCACATTACTTAGCGGAATATTTTCTGTGTAATGGGTTCTGATATATTTTTTATATTTAAATCAATTTTTTTGTGTGGCTGACGTCGGTACTCAGTAAAAAAAATTTGTGTTTTTTGAAGTACTTAAGAGAAAAAAGGCTTAAACGAGCGCTTCAATAAGAGAGCTCTTATACAGCAGTAAATGATAACGAATAAAATATACAAAAAAAAGCTGCTATTTAAGTGCTGACAACGAAGAAAGGGGAAAAAATAGAAATTTATTATGGTTTACGAAAATGCTTGAAAAAAGGCATTAAAACCAGTAAAATCAAAACATTAATAAATATGTTAATATAGGTAGCCCTTAAAAAAGCACTTTTGGAGTGCTTTATTTTCATGTTTTGTTATGTTGAAAGAAGCGCTTATTGTCAGCAGAAAATAATCCTCCAAACCCGGAACACCCCATACAGCAATTAGGCATCCCATCAGCAGCTTTGAAGCGATTTGAGGTTTGCATTCATAAATAAAACCTGCTCCTTTTGGAGCACATTTTTTACTGGGTAACTAACCAGACAAATATACTATTCTAGTTGGATTTATCATAATAACAATTGTAGGTGTTGGATCGTTAGATAATTCTAAGGAAGCTTCAACATGATCGCTTTTGTGGGGATGTTTATAGCCAAGCCACAATCGATGACATCTGGAATTTTTTGCTAATTAGTAGGCCAATATATTATTGGCTGTCCACTAGCTACCACATTTAAATCTATTGTGGAAATTGTATTAAACAAAACACGGAACTTTGGTGTAAAAAGTCGTGACCCCCAAAAGGTATATTAAGTATTATAATAGCCAGCGGCCAGAAAACAGGATTTTAATGATTTAAAGCATTTATAATATTGGCTTTCTGATCTTGAAAATCTAGGTGGGGAGTATAAAGATGATATTACATGGATTCGATTTAACTTTTCAAACAAATATTCGTTGTTCGAAGATAATCTTCACAATGATCACACTTTAAATACTATTCGCTTCGGTCTTTTCTCAAAATGGCAGAACATCCACAAGCTCTACATCGAGGGTTCTTAGTATCATATAATATATAATCATTGATTTTATACGTATTTCTTGAGGTCAAATGAGTTCCAGAAATCATAATCCCAGCAAAAGTAAATTTCAGTGTGTTCAGAGCAGGGATGTTAAATGGGGTTTTCAATTTTGGACCTTCACGGCACCATTTTTTTTATAATACATTAAAACAACAAAAAAAGTACATAAAACTTTAATTGTACACAAAAAAACAAAACTTAACATTAACATACATTATATGTATGAATAAAATGAGGCACATAAAAGTCTTATAAATATATGAGATCAAAATCATGCGCGTATTTGTTTAGTTAATAAATTATTTGAAATTTTAACATCATAGCATCATGAATTTGTCGATCTTAAACAATTCTTTGCTTGTATGAGAGTTGATATTGTTCGCACATGAAGTCTGTGTCTTTCCTTAGTGTTAATTATATTTTGAAAAGAAAAAATTCTTTTCATATTTGCAGACGAATGTGGAATGGATAAAATTCTAGCAACGACTCTAGAAATATCAGGAAACATATGGCCATTCAGCTCTTTTTGTAAATTAGCTACTGCCGACCAAAAACTACAAACATTTTCAGTTTTTAACGACTGGAGTTGCTCGACATCAGCTAAAGCTCTAAATGGATTATTGATTGAATCAAAATTTGCAATTTCATTCCAGAATATCAATTGCAATTTAATTTTTTGCAGAAGAGGTACAATATTACTTGTTTTACCTGAAATAACATTTTCAGGAGTAAATTTATGGAATCACATTAAAACTTCGTTATTAAAGTTGGCATTGGTTCCCAAAACTTCGCAAAATTTTGTATAAAATTGTTTTGCCTTTTCTTTCATTTATTTAACAATTTCAATATGTATTGATATTTAGTATTTGTAGAGATATATAAATCCACTTCAGTTCCGCAATAAATATCTTCAAAGGGCATGTAAATTTTGCAAAGGTCTACGATCAAGATATCACATTCATCCAAAATATTTTTATTCATTAAATTACGTGAAATTTTTATTCATTGCAAAAAAATGCAATTTAAAAGAAGAATTTTTAAATCCTAATGAAAGAAATAATTATTTAAAAAATAAATGCAATGAAAAGGAATCAATAATTTGTTTGCTATACTAAAAATTCAAAAAGAGGGAACTATGACAAATTTTTAAATTGTACCAAATGAGTCAAGGTAGTGCCACGGTACTTTAGAAGGTCAAAATGTACCAAAAAAAAAGTACAATTGTACAAACCTTAACATCCCTGGCTCAGGGTACGAATTGGGAATTTAGCACATTGAAATGAAATCATAATAACATCAACTTGTTTATTTTTAAAAAAGTATTCTAGTTCATTTTTGTGTTGGCGGATGCCGTTTGCGTTCTAAAACAAATTTTTAGACGAAACGAATTTTCTATGAAAATTTGTTTAATAAACTTTCTATAATTTAAAAATATTTTTAATGAATATGGGGGTATATTTTTTGGATCAAGAAAGATTTCAAATAAGTTTTTAGAATTTTAAAATATTAAATATTTTTATCATACATCAGAGACTTTAAACATTATCAGCCGTATTCATAACGAAAATTTGGCATGAAACGTTTGCCACCTTGTGAAAAATAGGCGTTTAATGTTGAATAATTTTGTTTTTTTTTTTAATTCACTGTCTTTTTTTTTAATTAAGTCCTTTTTTAAATTTATTTTAATTGAAAAACATTGAATATTTTTATATGGAGGGGCAAAAACAAAAAAAATAAAAAAAATTATGAAATTAAATGACAAAACCAGCGATGATTTATGCAAAACGTGTTTCATGTTTGAGCACTATAATGTGGCATCATTAATATTCCGAGTTGATTTATTAAAAGTTAGCAGACGGATAAAATTCGTTATGAATAAACTCTGTGCTAACAAGCTGCTAAGCTTAATCGGCATTCTAGTTAGCAGCTCGTTGTACGTAGTGTACAAACTGTGGCTAACTTTTTGTTATGAATACGGCTGTTTATTTATACACGTCCAAGGAGAAATAGAATGTTTAAAGTTTGGATGGAGCTTTAAAAGACCCTTCTTACCCATTTTTCGCACTAAGTAAACTGGCAATATAATAACGAAATAAGATTTTAAGTAACTGACAGGAAAAAATATTGCAACAAAAAAAGAGTATGAGTGCTGCCGATTATAATTATCGGTCGGCGAAAAATGAGCTAATGATATAAAATAGAGTACATGTTAGTTCGACAAAAAATACGAAAATGTTCAAGAAATTCAAAAAACGTACTCACAGCACTCTACTCAGAATATATTTTGAATTATTATAAAACAAGCAAAGTAATATTTTGGGACAAGTTTAAAAATAACTAATTTTTGTGAATCAGTCTATTATTTAAATATACATACTTATACATAACTTAACTATAAAAATCTAATTTTGCAAAATATTGTTTTCATAGAAAAGTTTATGACTTTCACCGGTCAGTGACTACTAAAAACCAACTGACCAGCCATCTGAACTAAACATAAAGTAAGAGGTCACTTTATAGATCACACACATGTTTCAAAATGAACACATACATGTATTTTATAAGACATATGCAGTACATATTTTTAGTTTATTTTATTTATAAATTTCTAAAAATAACCCAGAGCCAACTGCAATAACAAAGTTTGTAAAGTAATTTTGTTAAACAAAAATATTTTAGTAATCGTATTAAATAACAATATTTAGAAAATGTTCGTAATCATAAAGGATAGATTAAATTAAAAAGTTTAAGGATTAATAAATATTTTTGGAAATTTAAAAAAAAAAAAATTTTAAACTGCTAATTGCTAAATATTTTTTTAAATAAAGGTCAGGCAAGTTATTCAGAAAAGTTATTATGAGCTTTTATTAATGCTTGTAGCGCTTTAAAAAGTGGATCTTAAGTCACCTTTAAATAACAGTCTACTCAGAATCCCTTTCTGTTTGCCTTTTCATTAAATTTCAAATACATTTTCTGCAAATTTCCTATAAATAAAAAAATTAACTTATTATTATTGAGGTTTTATGTTTTCCTCACGGGCTAATAATGATCAATAGTTTTTTACCAAATGTAAATAAAAAACATTTATTGTTGTATTTTTCATCTGCAATATCGGAAAATATTTAAATAATTTATGATTTCAAATATTATTTTCATACCACAAAATGCTACTCTGCTGGCTTTAATAATATTAACAACAGAAAAAATTAGTGTCAAATAAATGTATTTGTGAAAAATAAAAACATTTTTCAAAAGCAAATGAGCAAAATGTATTGGAAAAAATTATTAATTATGTGTTTGTGAAAAATTTTATATTGAAAAATTTCTAATTTCGTTTTATTTTTGTTGTTTTTATGTGTGTTGAATTCACACAGAACGTATATGTGTGATGGGTGAACTAAAAAATTGAGAACGCTCTCTCGAGTTGGCATACTAATTCTATACTTTGATTCGCACTTTAATTTATTTTTATTAATTGACAATCATTTTTGCGCTTCTTTTTTAGCCAATATTTTTGTTTGTTTGGCTAACACGAAAATTTCTATGTTTTTCTTTTAATTTGACGAAACGAATGAACAAAAGTTCAAGATATTTAGCAATCATTATTTTATCATATTGACGAATCATATCGTTGCCTTTAACGCAAGATGCACTATTTGAAACGGGAAAATATATTGTTTTGCCTTCAAGGAAAAACATGAAGTAGCCTTAAATATGGTAAATATGGTTTCCCTGGTCATGAATAACACAAATAGTGGTGGCTATTCCTGAAAACGCATCAAAGGAGTGAAAATTTACATAAAAACAATAAAAAATTTACAAAAATTATTTTTGTTTATCATACAAAACTTAGAGTTTTCAAAAGAGACAGAAACGCGTTAAAACTCTCATGTTAATTTAATTTTTAAAGTGTATAGATAACAAAAACAATTATCTTAAATTTTTTTTTTTTTTTTGTTTTCATGTTAATGTTCACTCCTTCGACGCGTTTTCACGAATACCCAAAATATTTGCATGCAAATTTTTTGAAAAAAAATTTTTTTTTTAAATTTTTCAAGAGACTGTTCTTATGATTTTATCATAACTTAAGAACGGATAATCCAATTTAATAAAAAGGAACGCCAAGTCACATGAACTTTAATTGTTTTTTAAGTCGAGTTTATAATGTCTTTTGTATACTCAACGGTTTCGGGATGATTCCAACCGAAATAATAAACAATATTGGAAAATTTTTATTTCTTAAGAACTTAAAAAAAATGTAAATGGGACAAAACTTACTATTTTTTAACTTCATCTCGAAGCTAGTGTATTGTAAATAAATAAAGCTTAACTTCATGAAAATAATTTTATTTACAATAAAGTGAAATATCCAGATCTTAGCAAAAATTAAGTTTTGAAAAGAGTCCTTAACAGATTTTTTTGATAACTTAAGACAGATTCGTTAAATTATCACAAAAATTAATTTAATTTAAATGGATGATATTTCCTCATAACTTGATAAGGATATGTTCAAGTTATTTATTGGATAACCCATTCCTAAGTTATGATAAAATCGGTGGAACATGCTCTTTAAAAATTGCAAAATTTAGTAAAAAATCGCCACTGTGTGGGAGGGTATAGCACGTAGTGCCATGCTATTGAAACCAGATATCTCCCGGACGCCATCAAAAAATCAATTGTCATGGTATAGTAGCGGTTTTCATTGAAGGTTGCACGAGCTCCAGCTTAATATTTAAGGAAGAATGACTAGTGAGGCCACCAGCTTATAAATCGCACCAAACTGTAGATTTTTCTGGATGCTACAGAGCCTGTTGTGGATTGGTCTCAGTCCATATACGGCAATTTTTTTTAGTCCAAAATGAGCTTTGTTGCTTTAATCAATTTTGAGATAAAACTTGGATGACTGATTTTTAAGTCAATTTGTATAATTTGGTGGCATTGTTCGAGCGTGCACCTATTTATTTTGAATCTCCAGAGTATACTGATAATAAATGCTAAAAAGTTTTCGCAATATGGCAGTTTGTTTGACTGTTAGCGCTTTGAATGTTCAATAAAAGAAAATTTTTGTAAAATTTTTCTTACGAAACTGGTTTACAATTGGTCGTTAAATTTGATTAAAAATTTAAATTTTGTCAAGCTTCCTAACAAATTCATTTGATCCTATAAAAGAAAATTTATGCTAGATTTTCTATTAACAGCAAAATTTTCTATAAATAGCAAATTCTAATAAATAAATAATTAAAAATTTGTGTTTGTATGTGTTTGTAAAATTAAGCAAAGAATCTAATTTCTTAGAATTGCAAAACTTTCTATTAACCCATTTTTGGCCGACCGGGGATTATAATCGCCAGCACTCATACTTTTTTGCTGCAATGTTTTTTTGCTGTCAGTTTCGTAAAATCTTATTTAGTTATTATATTGTCAGTTCACTTGGCGCGGCAAAAATGGATTAAGCACTTCAGTTAGAAGAATTATTTAAAAAGTATTTACTTAAAGAACACCCATCTATTATACAAAAACTCAAGTCTCCTCTGCACTTTTAAATCTAATCCTTCCCACAATTTAAACTAAATAAGAAATCTTAAAAGAAAGCAAAAAAAAAAAATATATATTGAAATTGAAACTGTCAACAATTAAATAAAATATGCAACTTTACAAATGACAAATGCAGAATTGTTAAGAATTTCAACTTCTTCGTTTTCTTCTCTGCAATTTTTTCTTCTTTAATCTTCGCAAACAAATGGCTAGATGCAACATTTCATCGTTTATATTCAAATGAGCACAATTGTGGCCAGACAAAACATTAAAACCTCTGCAAATATTTCAACAATATGTCTGGTATTTTAGTTTTTATTATTGTCATCTACATCATCATCATGTTCTCAATCACAAAAATATTTGTTTGGTTTTTTTAGATTTTTTTTATTTTTTCTTAGAATAATAGATAAATACACATGTACTTGTGCACTTTCATACATATACATATAAATACATATGTATATTATCCCTGCAAACAATTTCGATCGAAAAATAATCTAAATAGTTTCCCCATTTAGCAAAAACCTATCGCTTTTGCTATTCAATTCTTATTGATGTAGTTACATCGTTCGGGAAGAAGTGTCCCACTATGGTAATATTTACTTCAAGAATCCACTTAGTGTCTATATTATATGACGAATTAGAGCGCTTTGGAAGTTTAATATATATTAAATTTAGTAGTATCGCTGTTGGCTCCAAAAAGCACTCTTTTGAAGTTAAATTTTTTCTTATTGTTCTCTATAATAAAAAGTGGGCCATTTTACTCTTTATCTTTGTTTGATTTAGTAAGAGAAATCTAAGTAAAATATAAAATAAATGAGCTTTAAGTTAAACATATATTAAAAAATCTACAGTATATTAATCAAAATAGCTGTTAATGTTTTAAAGTTAAAAACCTAATGTGGACAAATTTTGTTAAAGAAAATTACACAAAATCACAAATTTGTTCAAACACTAACTTTGTAAACTTTCATCATATTATAACTAGCATATCTTTTTATTGCAAATTTTTATTTACAAACTTTCTTCACTCAAAGTTATTGTTGATCTTCACTAGAAAAATTTAACAAAAACACTAATTTTCACACTAAAATTTTTAAAGTCATTAAATAAACAGACAGTTTAAAAAAATCACTAATATCCTTTAAAAAAGATAATTATCAAATTATTATTTTCAATTTCATTTACATTTGCTCTAAAAATAATATGCATGAGAAATTATTAAAACTTTAACCAATCTAACCGAAGAATAAGTTTGGGCAGTTTTGTGCACTCATTTATACGTGAACATTTTTTTTTTCGGTAACATTTGGATTCCGCGGAGTCCCAATTTTAATTACAATACTATAACTATTTCTATTTTCAAATATTAAAAATTTCACTCTATTTTACATAATTTTATATATTTATATTATTTTACACGCACGTAGGCACCGATCACATGGCAACTTAAATACAAACTGTGCTCTTTTACGCATTTTCCTTTTGTAATATTCACTATTAAACAGCAAATCGTTGCGAAGAAGTCAATATAATATGTGAAATATTCAATTGTGCCATTGTTGCAGTTGTATAACTGTTACAATTATCTAAACAACTCACTAAAGTGACGAAAAAGTATAATTTAAGAACTCATAATGCGATTCTACCGTATTTTGTTATTGTTTAATTCCGAAAAATCTACTGTTTAACTACCAAATGTGACGAAGTAGTTAAAATTATTAGACAATCGAAAAACACTCTCCCAATTGCTTGGAGGGTATACATATATATTTATACAGATACATATATATGTATACATATGTGCATACCCTGAAGGAAACTTGGGTGCAAGTGTCTCCAGGTCACCAGATTTGTAGACTATTTTGGTGACTTTTTGGCGACATTGGCAACAAAGTGTCTACACTTTTCTATTTACCTTGAACACGAAATAAAATTTTGTTAAACGCCCGGGAGACTATCAAATAAATACATCAATCACATAGTTGTGTGCGTGCAGTCGTTCTTTTTCGGGTACACATACGCGTTGTCGGCAATGCTTGATGAAAATCAAAAAGTTTTGATTTTTTTATTTGATGGCTGATTATTTGATAGTCTCCTGTTGTGATTGACAAAAAAAAATTATTTTCTTTGTGTTTGTTGTCATGAAAAATATAAATATTTTGGTTTTTTACAAAATACAATTGTTGATTGCCGTGTTTATTTGTACGTCTCCGAAAAAGCCTCAAATAAACGACACTAACACATATGCACTGATTGAAGGGCTCTCCAGAGCCCTTTATGATTTCGTATTTTTTTTTTTATTTTTGAATAGAATAATTAAATTAAAAAAAGCAATTTTCAATGCGACTTCTTTAAAACAGTACCAAAAGTGTAGAACAGATATACTAAAATAAACCTGTGAGTCTCTGGTTTCAAGGTATACATATGGACCCAAAAGAATTACGTAGTCAATATTAACAACGTCAGTAGTAGATTTCCAATGACACGCACATGTTAAATGTCTATAGTAAATAACATCGTCTGGGGTACAATAAGTCACTAGTACTGGTGGCTGGTTCAGCAGTGAATCAGTACAGATTCACTAGTGACATTTCTTACAGGGTATATATGTAAGTATGTATGTATGTATATGCACAAATAAAAATATTTATTTTAACTTGTAACAGAAGTCAAAAGATTTAAGAATCAACATAAATACAGAACAGAGACATACAAAATAAGAAAAATAAACCAAAATCCATCTATTGTTGCAATCAAACGTTGCAATAACATCTCATATAAACAAAATGAAAATGACATACAATTTATCAAGGAAATATTTTTGTGAAAAAATATTCTATAAGATATAAGCAAAGTCATTTTGAAAATGGAATACAAAATTTATGTCAAAAGTTATTTTAAACAAACGAATAGGATACCAACACTTACCAGGGGCAAGTTTTTTCTATAATCAAGATGAATATATTAATATTAAATACATAAGTTTTAAAAAATACATTAGAATTTCACAGTAAAAACTTCAGTGACTATTTTTTCGATTTCAAAATCGCACTGATGGAAAAGTCTGTCAAGCCTGTCGCAGAATTCCATTTCGGTCGAAACCCAAATTTAAATTAAAAAACTTAAACAAATTCGATCGGAATTGCAGCTACGGAATAAAAACATTGTAAATATATATTCTGAAACTACGAAAAGAAGAAAATAACCGCCTAAACAGTTTTTCCAGATCAGTTCGTTTTTTCCCGGAAAATAATTATGAACACACACAAAGAAAAAACATGGTTGTGGTAAGCATGTTCTAAGAGCAACATATTATGATAAGATTCATGATTGTAGTCAACATATTACGACTGTTATTGAATCATATTATGACCAAATATATTCGTAATATTACATCATAATATTTTTTCCTTCATCCAAATTTGTTTTTATTACATCATATTATAATTTAATGTAATCATATTATTATCATGTTAACCATAAACATTTTTTGCTGGGTAATTCGTTAATTATTTATAAGTGTCGTTCTTTATTATAGACATGACGTTAGTTTAGTTAAAAAAAGACGTATCTAATATATACAATTTGTAAGGACCTTTCCTACATTTCTTAAAGTTCTTAAATGTTATTAAGTCTTATTTGACCTTTATTTTTTATAATTATTAAACCTTGAGGTCTTTTTATTTAATAAAAAATATTATATATATTTATTTTTTCAATATTTCGCTAACCTTTGGTTAGCATCTTCAGGAAATTAACAAAATTTTATATAACGAAAAAACAAACAATTACAAAATTATGAAAAAATTATTTGTCATAAATTAAATTCAAAACCCTATTTGTCATAAAAAATTTCAAAAACATAATAACAAAAAATAAAATATAACTAATAGGGCATTTACATTACATCGAAATCTAGTAGATTTCATTTTAAATCTTCCTCCAAATCTAGTTCGTTTACATTATATTTGTTTGACATTAGCGAGATTTGGTTTTCACAACAAAAACCGCCGACTGAAAGTAACATATACTTGCATATAAAGAAATAGGCATTTAAAAATTTGCATTACATTTTCTTTATCAATTAAATCAATAATCAATTAGTGCCCCAGCAATCGCATGTAAAATATCTCGGTATTCATCTAGATCGGCGTTTGACATGGAAATGCAATATAGAAACAAAACTAACACAAATGAAACTAAAAGCAATTCAAATATATTGGCTTATTGGAAGAAATTCTGTTCTTATCCTCGACTGCAAATCTGGTGCTACGGTATTCAGCTATGGGGCACTGCCTCGGCCTCAAATATCGAAAAAATTAAAAGGCGCCAAAATAAACTTCTTCGAATAATCACAGCCGCTCCCTGGTATGTTAAAAACTCTAATATTCACAAGGATCTCAATGTGCCATTAGTAAAAACTATTATAACGAAGTACGCAGCAAAATATTTAAAAAGGCTTGAGTCGCACCCAAATCCACTTGCTCGAAATATTTTAAATGACAGTGGACACTCTTGATTAAGGAGAAGAGATACCGCAGGACTCATCCGAAGGGAAGACCGCTAAACATCTACATATGTGAACAGAAACAGTGAGGAGAAAAATTTTCGTCTAGCATTGGCAGGACAAAAATAAAGTATTAGTATAAGATTTGATTAATTATTGTTAGTTCATATTTAATATATGAAGATTCAATAAATAAATAATGAAAAAAAAAAACATTTTCTTTATAATCAACTTCATTTATTTGTCATTTCCATTTTTTTTACTATTTTACAAAATTTTTGAATTTTTTTTAACAATTTTAAAAAGCAGCTATTATTGTTTTTGTTTTGTTTTTTGTTAAAATGTCATTTTTTTCTTGTGCAGAAAAGTAGTTTTTAGTGCTATATGGGAAGAAACATAGTTGCATTAATAAGTACTACTAGATTTCGAATAGATTTCGTCAAAATCTAGTTACGGAGTAGATTTTGTTTGGGAAATATAGCCAAAAACAACTAGATTTGGCTCGAAATCTCGATAGTACTAGATTTCGTTGTAGTGTAAATTGACTATAAAGTATAACAATTCATATAAACTAAAAAAAATTTCTTATCTATAAACCTAATTCAAAAACTATATTTACAATAATAAAAAAAAATGGTTTCACTAAAGAAAATTCCTATAACATATAATCATTTTTTAACTAAACTTATTTTTATCTTACACACTTATTAAAACATATTTAATTAAATTTATTTTTAATCTAACATACCTATATGTATATCGTGACCTAGGGTCAAGATGGTCCTAATATTTTTATATAATTAAGGTGCAAAAATTTAACCCTCTTGTTCCAAGGCTGCGATTTGTATATTTATATTATCTTTTATCTCTTAATAACTAAATTCCTATAATTATTCGCTATATGTTCTGTGTCTGCTTTAAAATTTATTGTTTGTGTCATTGGTGTATTAATTATGTGTATTATTTCTAAAATATATCGGCGTTTGTAGTTGGTTTCAGTGTTTAAAACCGATGCTTCTTGAAAATTTGGATAGTGATTAGATTGATGACTTAATGCTGTTTTTTTAGAATTAATGTCCCTATATTTCTGATCCGATTTATGTCCTGCAACTCTAGTCCTTAATTTGTTCTTGGTTGTACCTATGTTAACGTGGTTGCATCTTTCATTATCATTTACCTTACAAGGAATTTTATAGACAATGTTCGACATATCCCATTTACTAGTTCTATCCTTTGTCTTGTTAAATAAACTGTTCAATGTGTTATAAGCCTTGTATGCTACCTTATATTTGTCAGTGTCAAAGATTCTCGATTTTTTTATTCTTTCCGAAACTTTGGATATGTATGATAACCATTTGTATATCATTGGTTCTTTTGTACTCGTAACTCCTGCATTCCCATTACTTCTATCTTTGTATTGATTAATTTATCCATAAATCAAGCTATTTGAAAAATAATTTCCTGAAGATGCCAAAGGTTAGCGAAATATTGAAAAAATAAATAAATAAAATATTTTTTTATAAATAAAAAGAACTCGAATAATTAAAAATAATTTTAAAGTCTAAAGTTATACATAAGCTTTTTTATAGATTCTTTTTAATTAAGTTTTATGTCCCAAACTTAAAAAAGTTGTATATCTTAGATCCTTCTGTTTTAAATTATAGTAACGGTTAGAGCAATTGTTAGCATTTAGTTTATATAATAATACTTTTTGCAGATATTTTTTGGTTAAAGCAATTTTCGAAAAATCATTTACTTATGCAATTTTCCTAACGAAATTTGGTGGAGTTATTAACTTTATTTAAACTTTCCAAATTTTTTTCGTTTCTAAAATTGCTCATATATTTATGCTGCTAAAGGGATTTTTGGGAAAAGGATCTTTATGAAAACTGTGATAAATTGTCCAATCTGAAATTTGGTTAAATTTCTAACGTTTTCCAAATTTCAAAAGTATAGACGGAATAAGTTGAATGGAGCTTATATAAATAATAATAATGCCCAATGAAATGTTGTGAAGTTTAATGTGTTTAAGAATGAGCTATTCGTGTTAGCTTTTGTCATTTTAATAGCATATGGTGATCAAAATCATGTTTTGAATGTATTTCAATAACGCTTAAAAAAAACACCTACACATCACGTTTTTTCATTATTATTTTGAAAATTTCAATATGTGCTTTAAGATTATCAGTTACATTGCTTTTCTAAAAAGTTGTTATAAATTCGCAAGGTGTAAAATAAACCTATGATTATTACTTTTACCAGTCTATATTCTAAAATCAAAGAAAGCTTCCGTACCGAAATTTATCTAATTATCATTTTAATTGCACACAAATCACAATTTACATAAATATTCAGGAAAATTATTTATATGGTTGATAGGTTTATTCATGGACAATTTTTACGAGTTTTAACTGGCTCCGTCATTAGGATGAAAAAAGATTACGCAAAAGACAAATTACAAATTTTAGAGGTATACACATATACATCTGTGAAGAGGCGAAGAGGAGAAGAGGCTGTTGACAACACTTGATTGTGAAACTTTCCAAAAAATCTGAAGTGCTCTTAATCCTGTTAACTAACAAAGTGTTACATGTAAACCCAGCCTGAAAAACTGATGGTATGGCTCTCACCGACTTTATTCACTTGGGCCTGCGACTATTATTCTTGCCGCCACAAACACCTGCACAAATAGCCTATACTCATTTTGCTTACGGGAATATTTGAAGGGTACAAGCAATTTGTATTGTTAAGATTTGAGTGCGTGATTGCGTCCATTTATTTATTTTAATGATGATTTTTTATCGGACTTTGGGGCAGTTAAATAACTTTTTCGTAATAATTAAAATATATAATATTATATAAACTGACTGATGGAAAGACGGACGGACCTTACTTAACCACTATTATTTTCGACGTTTTGAACACATTAAGGCTAAAAGCAATTTATCTCTTACAGATTTTTGGCGTAGAAAAAATATTTTTAATCATATTTGCTTAGCATACTTTGCGGCAATAACGTATACGTAATAATTTATACATGTGATATTATTAAGTATACGCCATACAATGCGAGTAAGTAATATGTAAATATAACAGTAAACGCAATTACACTGTGCAAGAAATTGACACTTTTTTTCGTGACAAGCTAGGCACCTAGCGTTTTACCATAATTCGGGTACGCTGAATCCAGTGGTGCCCGCGGTTTTTTAAGATTGGCACTGGTTTTAGAGATATACCGTTATTTCAAAAATAGAGGAGGTTGCACAACATATGGTCGCGTAACTTAAAAACCCTTTAGTAAATAGAAAAAACTTAAAAAACCGAAATTCCGCAATGAAATTTCCTTTAAGAAAAGTAAAACTACTTTCCCATGTCCGCAGTCGTTTTAGAAACAATATTTTTTTTAACAAAATTTCGAAATTTTTGTTTTTTAAAAATTCATAAAAAATTGGAAAATTCAGCTATGCTTCTAATTTTTTGCAGACGTATATAAAACGAAATTCCAAACAAAACAAGCCATAAATGATTAAAATCTATTTTCAACTTTTGATTTTATGTCTTGAGAAAATGTTAAGGACAAAAAATTAATTGAGGTCGGTCATACATTATATACCACTAGGGGCGACTTCTGGGAATTTGTGGGACTTTTTCTCCAATATATATGAAGAATATTATTTATATGGAGCATTTCATAGGATTTTTCTTAATTATTAAATTCTTTATTCAACATAATGTATATATCGAGCCTTTGCTGCAATAGAGTCATAACTCAAAAACGCTGATTTTTGAGCTAATGTGTTTAATGCTTTAGCTCACAGTGGCACATAGGGCCGCCTACTAGCTAATAATGTGGAGTTAATCACCATATCGCTTCTTCATATTGTATAAAAATTTCATACAAATATCTTCTATATTCAACTCTAGAGAGAAGAATTAAATTTTTAGATGCTAGAAATTCTAATTTGAGTTATTACTCTATTGCAGCAAAGGCCCGATATGGAGATTGTGCAAATGCAGAAAATTTATTTTCAATGACATTTTGACGTAAAATTTTTTAAATGCGGTTTTTGTGCCATTTACAATACAAAACAAAAGAACAAATATTCAAATTTATGCTAATCCACAGAAATATGCATGCATTATTACCACACTTTCACTTTGCGGTAGAAATTTTGGAAAATCCACAGTTACCGATTAAAAAATACTTAGAATTAAGAAATAAAGTCATAAATGCTCCACATCAAACTGGGTATTGTAAAAAATTTTATAAAAGCATTGAGCCCAGATGGTGTTCCTTTTTAACGGATTGCGCCAAATTTTTCCACGATTAAGCGGCATGAAAGCAAAAGAAGGTATGAACTCTAACTACTTTATTAAATTAGATTTATATTTCATATCATAATTTTTTTATTTTACAGGAACTTTTAATGGACCGGACATTCATCGTCTTATGAAGGACCATCAATTTGAGGTTGCATTGAATGATATCGAGCTATTGGCCTGGAATTGTGTGAAATCAGTAATAGAAAATGATTAGGAAATCATCGGTCCGAAAACTGGCAAATTTTAATCAAAAATATGCTAACCGCATTTAGAAACTTTAACGTTAGAATGTCATTGAAAATACATTTTTTGCATTACCAGGCCGAAAAATTTAATGAACAATCACCAGCCGAGTCTGATGAACATGGCGAGAGATTTCACGAAGTAACAGCCAGGCTCGAACACTGATATAGCGGCAAACAACTTGATTCGCTATTAGGGGATATTTGTTGGAATCTGCAGGAGGTAGAAGAATAAATTTCTAAATAAAAACTTTGACTTTAACTAATTAACAACAAAAATAAATGTTTTGAAATGTTTAAGTTTGATTATAAAAAATAAAACAATTTCATCGTTTCTGAAAAAATCAAAAGTTGTAGACAGGCTTTAATCACTTATAGCTTAGTTTGTTTGGAACTTTGTTTTTTTATACGCGTAAAACCCTAGCCTTAAATTTTGCACCTGCAGCGCCTGAGATACCCCTAGACGGGCCAAATGTATGACCAGCGCAACTTTATTTTTCATTCCCATCATTTGTTTCTAAGGCCTAGGATTCACTCCAAGGGGGATAAAATGTATGACCGACCTCCAATGTTTTTTGTTCTTAACATTTTCTTAAAACATAGTTGCCATATATATCCACCCCTTAGGGGGCTCCCATACAAATATGGCCGTTTAATGAAATTCTTAAATTTGGCCCCTGCAGCGCCTAGGATGCCCCTAGATGGGTCAAATGTATGACCAACCCCACTTTGTTTTTCATCTCAATCGCTTATTTCTAACATACCCACCTGCTATCTCCATTCCTTAAGGGGGTTCCATACAAAATGTTCAATGCAGACTAGAAATATATTGAAGAAAATGTCCCATAAATACCCAGGAGTTGCCCCTAGAGGGATAAAATGTATGACTGACCTCCATTAGTTTTTTGTTCTTAACATTTTCTCAAAATATACTTTCCCTTTATGACCTTCCCTTAGGGGGGCTCCCATACAAATATTGCGTTTTATGAAATTCTTAAATTAATTAAAATTTTTCGACTTTTGTGAATAAAATCAAAAGTTGCAAACAGATTTTAATTATTTATGGCTTGTTTTGTTTGAAATTTAGTTTTGTATACTTCTTTAGAAGAATAGCTGCATTTTCCAATTTTTTATGAATTTTTAAAAAACAAAAACTTCGAAATTTTGTTAAAAAAATTATTTTTTTTTCCAAAAAAAAAAAATTATGTTTCTAAAACGACTAAGGATATTAGAAAGAAAAGTTTTACTTTTATTGCGGAATTTCGGTTTTTTAAGTTTTTTCAATTAGCCAAAGGGTTTTGAGTTACGCGAGCATATGTTGTACAACCTCCTCCATATTCGAAATAACGGTATATCTCGAAAACCAGAGCCAATCCTAAAAAACGGCACCACTGGATTCAGCGTACCCGAATTATGTTAAAACGCTAGGTGCCCAGCTTGTCACGAAAAAAAAGTGTCAATTTCTTGCACAGTGTTATTTTTGCATGGTTTTGCAACAATTGCATATAATGTTATAAAAAAGTTCGGCCTTCGGCAAAAATCGGCCGAACGCCGATAATTAGCCGATTAGCAATTTTTGGCAGATATCGTAGCCGAAGCCGATAAATCGGTCGGACTCTAGTCTATAACAAACTTAACTTCAAAAAAAAAAATCTCTAAAAAGTTTCCCTACCTCCATAAATTTTATATGAATATCAGTGTCGAGTTAAACTTCAGTTAAAACCAGTTTTATATAAATAAATTCAAGAATGAGGTACCTGGCATCCAGTGCAGGGCTGTTAAAGTCGCGCGTAATAGGAAAACATACATAACAAAATAAGGGGTTTATATACTGCTGTAATATGAATTACTACGTTTCGCTTGTTCGGCAACTTCCTTTTTGAAGCATATCTATCCTTAATCTTGGAAATCAATTTTTCAAGCATCAATAATTTACTCTACCTTTTATTTTTTGGAGTTAGGCCCTTTAGCTTCGGACACAACTATATGTTACCGTCATTTTAAACTGTTTATAATTTGGGTTTAAGATATATTATTAAAATATATGCTAGAAACTTTAAAAAAACTTTTTGGGGGAATTTCAGTAAAATTTTAGTATATTTGTTGATTTTTGCTTTATTTATGTAAAGATATTAGTACGTAAATTTGAACTTAATCAAGTTAAATTAATTGAAATTAAATTATTATCTCAGCTTTTAAATTTTAGAAGGATTTGTTTCAAAATACGTTTAATTTGGGGGCCTTTGAATTTTTTTTTTGGGGGGGGGGGGAAATAGCCTGGCAACACTGATGCACATCAAAGCATACGCACCATAGTATACAACTAGCATACCGACTCTTTGACAGGTACCTAACTCAAATGTCAAGTACCTAGTATTTGTTTGTATTAGTAAGACTTTTTTTTAAATGTATTGGTGCTTAAAACTATTTTCATCCCTAAGCATAGTTGCATAAAATCGTATAGAATGTGGCATTAAAAATTTTCTAAAATAAAATATTTTTAATTCGAAAAATTTTCAATTTATTTAATTCTGTCTGCATTTAAAAACGTAAAAAACACTTTTTGCTTAATTTTTATTCTGCAATATCGGAATATATTTATATAATTTAAGATTTCAAATATTTTTTTCATACCACAAAATACTACTCTGCTGGCTTCAATAATATTAACAACAGAAAAAAATTTGTGTCAAAAAAATTTATATAAAAATATTTAGTTTGTGAAAAATAAAAACATTTTGCAAAAGCAAATAAGCAAAATGTGTTGGAAACAATTATTAATTATGTGTTTGTGGCATAAAATTAAACAAAAATGTATACATGTGACGCGCAGATAGAAAGGGACCTAATGGTTTTGTTCAGGAGAGCCATTTTAAAGATTTAAATACGTGTATCTTTGGTGTACCATCACTGAGCGTGTTGGTATTGGTCTCATTTGAAAGCGACACATCTCATGACGTCAGGAACGTGTTGGTCAACCTTGAGAGCGCGCGTAGGTCGTCCCTACCTCATGTTTTGTGTAGTTGGTTTTTACTGTTCCCTTTACCTTACCGGTCCCTTTCTCTATGCGCTGTCACATATTGTGAAAAATTTTAAATAGAAAAATTTCAAATTTTGTTTTGATTTTGATGTTTTTATGTGTGTTGAATTCAAACAGAACGTATACATATGTGTGAGGGGTGAACTAAAAAATTGAGAACGCTCTCTCCAGTTGGCATACTATTTCTATACTATGATACGCAGCATCCATAAGGGAGATTGTGGCAGCACATCGGCTACAAAATAACGAGCCAAGTCGCATGGAGCCCATACTCCTATTTTTTTTTTTTTTTTTTTTTTTTTAGTTTACTAATTTTTTAACAAAAAGTTATATTGCAAAATTAAGTTTGCCTGATCGTTATATGACATTGAGGCGAGCTGGCATTAAATGTACTCAAATAATAAATTAATAAACATATTATTCAACATTTCATTCAAAGTTTACAATAAATTTTTTTTTTGTAATTCTTACGCAGTCAAGAATGAAAGATTATCAATAAAATTTTAATTGACTTCATGTTGTAAAATTCCTGTCTTCATAAAAATAGTTTAATAAAAATTAAATTCAATGAACTTAAGCCTAAATAAAAATATCTAAATTTGAATTGTGAATATTTTTTTTTTCAGTACATGATATTTTTAATTTTAATTAAAGAAATGATCAAAAAACTTTGCCATTTCAAACAATGTGTTAATTTATTTAATTAAATATTGACAATTCCCAACAACAATTCTACATGTTTAAATTATTTTATTTAAAACGAAAAAAGTCCATTAAGATTTTTTGCTATTTAATTAAAATTTTAATTGAAGATTTATTTTAAAACAACTAAAATGTTAATTAAATCAAAATTACATTTTTAATTTAATTTCAACTAAAAAAATAATTGATACAATTATCACATTAATTAAATTTAAATACTTCTAAAACCATTCTTTTATTGATAAAACACTTTTTTCTGTGTATAACATAATTCAAAATGATATTCTTAAAAGCGTGTATTTCGGCTCTTTTAATTAAAAATGCAAATTTTTTTAAACAAAAAAGCCATATATCCTTAAGCGAATTAAGCGAAAGGGGAATTCCAATTTATTTTAGTTACCCCTCTTGTATTTTCGCCATATTCTAGTTAACTTTGCTAAAATACTGCATTTATTCATTTTAACCTATAACACTAATTATCTAATTTATGTTTGTAGTTAAGCAATATTATTTTTTTTTTCTTGGTTAATGTATAAAGCATTTCCTGTTAACGATATCCAGCCAAAGAAAGGAAAAAGTTCATTTAAAGTTTTCTGTTTTGTATTTTTATTATCAAATCGAATTTACGTATTAATTCAAAGTAATTACAGTTTGCACAAATCATTGTTAGCAACTGTCATTATGTCTTTCTTTTTGTTACAATTTCCTAGTATTTACATTATTTTTGTATTTTCCACAAGGTGCTAATTAAGCTCGTGGGTAGTTAGTGTAAAGTAAATTTGTAATCGATTCAGAGTCATCTAAACCACTGGGAGTAAAAGGCTTAAATCGTCAGTTTTAAGCCTCGGTTTTGAACGACTTTTTTGCATTTACCTAGGGATGTGTTATAACTCCCGTGTCTTTTTTACATGCTTTAATTGGCTAAGAGTTAAGCTTGTTATCGTTGGTTTCCTTTGTATTCTTATCTCTCACGCAATTAATCGCTTATCCACCTCAAACGAATAATTGTAACACTATGAAAAAAAAACTTATTGATTTC
Organism: Pollenia amentaria; assembly: GCA_943735925.1. Taxonomy (NCBI): domain Eukaryota; kingdom Metazoa; phylum Arthropoda; class Insecta; order Diptera; family Polleniidae; genus Pollenia; species Pollenia amentaria. Next base: position 173,605,083 of record OX031007.1, on the reverse strand, counting down.
TTGCTTCCCTCTTAAGTTTTCTTCCGCAGTACTTTTATATTGAAATTTTCTCATATTTGTTCTAACTCACTGACTGACTGTTGTATCGTGTATTGAATTTCATTTATAAAGATATAACTACAATATTTATTTCACGTACACCAAACGATACGATTGACTTTTAGATTGTCTCTATTTTATGTTGTTTTAGTTGGTGTTATTTGGTATACCATACACTGGGAAAAAATTCTTTTTTAATCGTGGTAATAAATTCGATTTTCTCAGCAGATTTATTTTAAGTCTTCCCTAAAAATCTTAATTCTCTAAAAACTTTGTCAAATATTAATTTCAAAAGATTTGCTTTCAATGCACCTGTTAAACATTTTTATTTTACTATTTCTTTCAGTGCTTTCTATAAATGTTTGCTCTAGTTAATACTTCATCAGAAAGTTGTAAAAGTATTACTAGAGTCAGTGGAAGTAGTAGCAAAACAAATATCATCGTTGTAGTAATTTTTCTCCAATATAACTGTTGGCTTATTTATAACGCGTGATTGAGTTTTGCCTAAGAACATTATACTGCCACTTTACTAAAGGCAAAATAACTTTCATATCATTGTTGTATCTGTTGTTTGGTAAAAACTTTTTTTCGGTTTTATCTACAATTCTGTTTTAAGAATCTTTTGCAGTTACTCATTAACTTTTCTTTCGAAATCATACAACCATTATAAGCCAACTCGGTTGTATTTTATTTCGTTTTTTTTTTTATATTAGAATTTATTTTTTGTATGTATGTTTTTGCAATACACTCTTTCAACTGAAAAAGTTGTTATAAGTTTTACCTGGTCGTAGACTGGTTTGTATTGAACAAAAAAAAATATATAAGACTTTCTTTTACGAAGGTAAAAATTAAAAGTATTTTCAAAATACTTTTATATTAGGCTATAGAGCCCAATATTTGTAATCACTACACCATCTGTTTTTCAGACGCTGAATAAAATACTGAATAAATAAATTAGAATTGCGGGATTCACAACAGATGTCATCTGTTTAATGCAAAAAAAAGTACAATTTCACGTTAGTTCACAGATACACTTATAAGGGCCGTTTTCACAACTTAAGGCTCAGTAAGGCGAACGTTGCTGTACCCGTAACTTACTGTAACGGACTGCTAGCACGTTGGTGCACTAATAGAACATCTAAAAACGTGTCATCTGTTTTCACATGCATAAACCAAAAAAGCAATAGTATACATAAAACAACACACACAGTGATGGGAAATCCAAAGGTTTAAATTGTGGCCGCTGTGCAGAAAAAATACCAAGTGATGATTAAAATGGTATTAAAATAGTATTTAGTGTATATAAAAAAACATTACTAATTTTATATCTGATATTTATATTATAGATTTACAAAAAGCAAATATGCATTTAGCATATACTCGTGCATACACATTTATTATTTAGCATATACATACAGATGTATTACTTTGTAAATGTGCATAGACAAAACAATGTTTTGTAACCAGTTAAAGCCTTTTATATATTTCTCATTTCTATTGTATGTGAATATGCATTTGGTTAGTTTGTACATCTAAGCATATGTACATTTATATAGATGGAAATATGTTGTATTGTAAGTAGTTTTGTCGAAAGTCCACAGATATACTGAAAAAAGTACCAAAAAAAAGAGAGAAAATTCCCGCATTCAATTTAACATAGAAGCAACCCATCACTGGTTTACGAATGTCACGTAACAACGGTATGAAATTCTATTTTATACAGAATGAAAAGTTACAACTACGATACATTACATTTCGGTAAGCTTTTGCATTGCTTTTCATATACCAAAAAGCGAACAGCAGTACAGATACGATACAGAAACGTTCGCCTTACTGAGCCTTTACCGATAGCTAAAGTTAGGATTTTATCGACCGTATACAAAGTGTTCCATTATTATAACATTACTTTAACCTTAAGTGAGGGATAAGTTCAAGAAAGGTCCATCCTACTTGAAAACGGGGATAAACCTTACACACGTGTAATGGCTTAGTGTATCGGTAAACTACCGTGAACTTTAACTTTTTTTTCATAAGTAAGCATTTATCATTTGTTCTTTGCTACGAAAGTATTGATTTACCATTTCAATCTAGAAAAAGGTGCAGCCGAACAACATCAAAAGCTCACTGAAGCTCACTGAATATGACCTTAAGTTGTCAATGTGAGGAGCCGGTTGGTGGGGCTCAGATGGGGTGATTTTGGAAGGCAATGACTGTTCAGGCAAAAGCATAGAAGATGGTGAACCAATGTATCCGGTTTATTTGTAAAATATTTGGATGCCTCCCAAGCAGCAACTGTAAGGTTATTGAAAGCAGAAGAATTCATATAATATTATAGAAGCTCTCTGCAAGTAGAGTTGAAGCTGAGAGGTTTTGAAAGACGATCTTTCAAGTTTCAAATGCGTTTTAAGGTCCAAATTTTTTTTTTTGCATTACGAAAAATTGATCCATGGCGACAAACTGAAGCGCGAGAATTTGTGGACGGCCAACAAGCCGAATCAACGCAAAAGTCAAATATCCATCCGTATTTGGTGGGGCCATTAGGGTTCCATCTTTTATGTTGTGCTAATAAAGGGACACTAAACCACATGAAACCTTCAACATTCACAATTGATTTATTTAAATTGATCATTGTCATTGACATGTTTTAAGAGCAGCTAAAAACTATTTCGAATATAATATTTGGCCTAACCGCTTCATACACCAGTCCATGCTCCATTCGATGGCCATTTGTTGCGCCAACCCCCCGCACCTCCCCAGGAGGTATGTAGGTGTTTATATTTAAAGATATTTCACCATTTGGTGTTACATCCTCTTGGAAATTAGGTGCAACCAATTAGTTGAATTCGGCAATGTTCAGAATTGGCAGAACTCTTGAGATTTCGATGATCAGAGATTCTATCTGGTACTTAGGGAGTTAGAAGCCACTCAAGTGATAATAAAGTGATGGTTATGGTTTGAACCCAAAGTCACGGGGAGAGAGACCTCAAAAAGCCTACACCAAGGGCTAACTTTTTACAACTTGTGGGAAAGTTCGGCATATGTGCGCTTCTCCCTAGGTGATGTTGCTATTCAACAGATGCTACTGGCTATTATAATGCAGCGAAGGTTAGATAGATCCAGCTTCCAAACAATGAGCAAGGGAATAATTTCAGCCGATTTTTACTCAAAACTGCTACCTGTATGAATTGTTTGTTCTCTCAACCTCACCCAGAGAAATACAATTTTGCAATATGATCACCTCAAACAAAACTATAAAAAAAAAATTTTAGCATATTATAATTAATTTAATCATATTATTGTCACCGGCAACCATCAAGAAGCTACAACGATAATACGGTTGCCTCCGCACATGTTATGGTAAATAACAACAAAAATATGTTTAGCTCTTATAAAGCATGGTCGTCTTTCAACCCCAACATGTTTCTCTTGAAAAAAGGAAATACAATTGTTATTTCAAACCGAACCATTATTAGTAGTTAACAAATTATTTGACCAAAAAATGTTTGGGGACAACCAAAATATATTTGCGTCTTCTCGATGAAGAACTAATTTAACCATAATATGGCTGCCGTTAACATAGTATGTTAAAATTAACCATTAAATGTTTAAAAATATTAGTCTAATATTATAAAATTTTTTTCTCTGTTTTTTCAGATAAAAATTTATGCTCGTATTGGAAAATACAAATGTATTCATTTATTTGACCATTTCAATTCAACCATATATCAGTACCCCTAACTAACCAAAAATTAAAAATCGATATTTTCATTGATTCTGATGTATTGCACTATAACAAATGGGCACAACAAATCTTGGAATATTTCGTCGAAAATGCACGACTTAACAAACAAAAAACAAACGGCCCTATCTACAAAAGATTATATGATAAACATTAAAAGCCCTTACTAACAGTTTGCAAAATATGCAACATTGTGAAAACAACTGGTACGTTTTACAAGAAAAATAAATTATAAACAATTTAAGAAAACTTATCAATTCATAATTTTCGATATTTTTTTGCTTCTCCTGTAAAATTTTTAAAATGTAAGATATGGTCTTTGACATTTTATGTACCTATAAATAGAAAATATTGAATTATTATAATAATTCGCCTAGTGCACGAATACTTCATTCAAAATCATTTAGAAGTTCAATTTTACGAAACCGTACTAAAGTTTTTTAAACCACTAATACGTTTCTAATTTTTGCAAAATTTTTATATTTCTAAATAATTTTCAGCCTACCCTTGTTATAATAATTGAGGATTATCTTAAAAATTCCTAGCAGATTTCCATTTCTGGTCTTGCCTTATTTACTTTCTAACCTTTTGTGCTCTTTCACTCGTCTGTTAATGAACTTAATTTTTTTCTCTTGTTTCTTCAATAGAATACATTGCAACCAAGTTTTCTGTTACAAATGGCAGTTTTTGATTTTCTATTTAAAGTTCTTTTTATTTTGTTCTAAAGTTTTGTTATTGTTTTCCCATTTCCTTTTGTTTGCTCTTATTTTTTTTTTTGTTTATAGTGTAGAAGAAAACTTGAGGTTTGGTTTTGTTTTCTAGTGCTAAAAAGGGGTTTATTATAACTTTTTTCTCCATTTAATTCTCAAGAAGTTTTTACTTGTTGTTATTGTTAAATGTGAATTTTACCTTTCAAAGTTGGCTTTTTATTTATTTGAATTCAAAATATATTTATATTTTTTTATTTTGAAATGTATTGTTTTTCTTTTTTAACTTAAGGCAAATTTGAACGTGTCAGCCATAGTATACAACTAGTATGCCGACTGGTGAGAACGTTCTCTTTTTTTTATAACTCTCATCACACATATAGGTTCTGTGAGAATTCAACAGACATAAGAACAACAAAAACAAAACAAAATTTTAAATTTTTCAATTTAAAATTTTTCACAATATAACACTTCATGTTTAATTTTATGACTTAAACCCATAATTAATAATTTTTTTCAATACATTTTGCTAATTTGCTTTTGCAAAATGTTTTTATTTTTCACAAACTAAAAATTTTTAAATAAATTTTTTTGACACTAAATTTTTTCTGTTGTTAATATTATTAAAGCCAGCAGAGTAGCATTTTGTGGTATAAAAATAATATTTGAAATCATTAATTATTTATATATTATCCGATATCGCAGAATAAAAATTTAGCAAACATGGCTTTTAAAAGTTTATAAATGCAGCCAGCATTAAATAAATTGAAAATTTATTGAACTAAGAAAATTTTATTTTGGAAAAAAAATTGTTTCCACATTCTATACGATTTTATGCAACTATGTTTAGTGGTGGAAATAGTTTTATACACCAATACATTTGAAAAAAATCTTACTAACACAAACATAAAATTTGTACCACTGACAGTTGAGTTATGTACCTGTCAAAGAGTCGGCATACTAGTTGTATACTATGGTGTCAGCCTTGGGAATTTCTGAATTGTCTTCTGTTCTTTTTAAGGAAAGAGAGAGTGCAATTGCCGAGTGATTGGTAGCTGTTTTTGCTTTTGGATTATTTTTTGAAACGGTTAAACTTTTTTCTTATCACACGGAAGAGAAAGTCTACAGAAGTTTCTTCTAACAAACTTAATTAATTTAAGTCAAATAAATTGAACCTCTTTAATGTGAGTAATAGTGAAAAATCATCAAGCTTTTTTGCTCGTTTTAAGATTTTTAGAAAATTGCTTCATTTTGCATGTTTTCTTATTTAGCAATAAATTTCTTAACAGAAATATTCTATTTTGCCAATAACAGATATTTACATTAAATCTATGGAGGATTCTTTGGAATAATCGAACTTTGATGGTCAAATTGGACATCTTTAATAAAATCCGATGCAAGACCACCGGTTGAAACAAAGAAAAATGTATTTTTGGGTTTCTGTTTATATGCGTACATTATAATGGTAGACATAGAAAACTAATAAGTATTCATTCCTAGTTTTTAAAGTTTGCTTTTGTCTGTTTTAAGTTCATAAGTTAGTTTTGAAAATTCAAGTCGATTTTACAATCGGCAGTAGGCAGCAGTGCGATCAGCATTGCAGAAAAGTGCAAAGTTCTCACGTAAAGCTCAGTAGCGGGTGTTTGATAGTTTGTCTGTATATATATCGATAGCTCTTCAAAGAGTAAATAAAAAATAATAATGAACGGTTTCGAATTCTTGAAATTACTTATTACTTATCAATAATTATTGAGATTTTATTGGAAATATGCTTGAAATCTCTAAAATTGTTGGGTGCCAAATTTTCCATAAAGTTCATATGCTACATGCTCATCTTGATCAATTCTAGGATAATATGGTTGCCTGCTCAGAAGAGCCAGGAGAGCGTTTTCATACAAATGTGATGGACTTTCGTTACCAAGGCCAGTAAAACGAAAATATAATTGGAGACTGCATATCCCTTAAGTGCGCATTGTATCTTTTAAGATACAACCAAACAAAATATGAATTAAGGATTTAAAAAAATCAGTGCGCTGTAAAAATATTTAATAAAGCGTAAAAATTGTTTAAATAGTAATTTTGCTTCAAAATTTGTCTACAGACCGTTATTAAATCGTTGTATCTTTAAAGATATACGGGCATGTTCTGAAAATTTAATTTCAAATCACGTGTTTTTAAATTCACGTGTGTGATTTTGTGGTGTTCTGTAAAACATTTCGTTTTTATGTTTCTCGGTATGCTTTCGGCAGTTGAAAATCACTCCAAAACATACAAAAACGTAACACGAAAATATGAAACGTGTGATTTTAAAAGGTACATGCGATTTGAAATCACGTGATTTGAATAAAAGTGATTTAAGAACAGGCGTGATACTGCGCCTTCTTCCACAAATTACACATTCGTTTTTATTTGAATTATGTTCTGCCTTGCGGTGCAAGTTCATTTATACTTTATGCTTTGAACAAGCAGGTTCTATGTTAAGCGTCCTGCTTTCTTTGAACGATTAATTATTTTATAAAAAAAAAAATAAACTACAGTCATTGTTAATTGACTTTGAAATAAAGAAATTTAAATTTTTAAGTCATGTCAGGATTTAGAAAGGTTGATGATTTCAATATGACTGATGAGGAAGTTTGCGCATTACTATAGTACGGACAGAAGTAATTCAGATAAGAATGACATGCAAGTTACAAATTTTTGTAAAAAGAAACCAGAGCTCCAAGAATCTACTAGAATACTATTGATACAGGACGAAAACAATAACAAAAGTGTTGCTGAGGATGAAATTGATATTGAAGGATCTATACATGATTCTTTTATACAAATGACAACTGAGGATAATTATCATGAATTTCAGACAGCGGCAGATTTCTTTACCTTCTACTTCTAATACTAAAACTACTTATGGTCCAACAAACATTTGGGCTTATTTTTCTTCAATATTTAATGGAGTTTATATAAATCCCAAGTCATCGAAATTTGAAAGATTATTATGAAAAAAGTGATCTTAATCTCTTAATTTTAAAGTGTAAGATCTACGAAAATTTATAGGAAGTCTCTTTTACATGGCGTATTACAAATTTCCAAATGCCAGAGATTGTTGGCCCGCAAACAACCACCGAAGTGTTCAAATAATACAAAGCCAAATGCCTATGAAACGCTTTGAACAAATCGGAAACGACTGCATTTTAACGACAAAAGCCAAATGCCTGATCGAAATGATCCTAATCGAGACAGGCTTCACCTAATTAGACCGGTAATCGATACCCTAAAAAGAGCTTTTTCTACCGCACCGAAGTTGAGAGATTGAGTGTGGATGAGCAAATGTGCTCTATAAAAATATGTAGTTATATGAAAGAGTATCAGAGCTTCCATTGTTGGTTATTTCTAACCAAAATTGGTAATTATTTTTCTCAATGTGGAGATGTGAATATGTTTTCCTTTTTGGCTACTTTTTTTCTAAAATATAAAATACGTATGAATATGTTTTTCTTGATATACTTCCATCGCGTATTTCGATTCGAAGGGAATTATTTACGACTTCGAATATTGTATAGGACTTTGCACAACGATTTTCTCATTATTAGTTTCAAATGAACGAAAACAAAAAATCCTTTTAAAACAGCTACCATATATTTTTGTTGAGATTTTTGTTAAGAAAAAAATTACCAAACGGCCACGTCCTGAAGTTGATATCATATGAAGTCTTAATCGATGGAGATTATCAACTATTTTTTAAAGGAGCGTAGTTTTTCCAAATTTTAATGCCAATTTTCTCAATGTATCGACAAATTGCCTGTTACTTAATGTCCACATAAATGTATTAGACCGATAAACTGTCCGCTTTTGGGTTTCTCAATATACCGACAAAAACATTGTTTTCAGTAGGCTGCACCTCTAAAAATATATGTAAAGGTTGGGAGTCAGCTGATTGAATTTCTCTGTTCAGCAAATAAATGGCAAATAAATAATTGGCAGATGAGTGCCGGTCAGCTTTGCGACAGAATAGAAGCAAATGAGGCATTGAAAACACCAAACTTCTTTAATGTGCAGTTTTTCGTTGAAAAACAGTTAATCGTCTTATGAGAAAACGGCCATAAGAGTAGTAAAGATAAGTGGTACTTAAAGTAGAAAGTGCATTATATCACGCGGAATCGATTTAAGAAAAGCACACAAAGTATTTCTAAAAACTTGAATAGAATAAACTGATCTTAGTTTACATTAATTCCAGTAGTGTATCTCAATATATTGAAATACACATACATATGTAGGAATATTAAAGATTTTTCAAAAATAAATTGATATATAATCTATAATTTATAGAATTTACTGTAAGAAAATGTCATGAATTTAAAAATTTTAAATTTAATTTTTTGTTTATTTATTTAATGTTTTTTTGCATTATTTCTACAAATTTCGTTTATTGTAAACGATACATTCAAAGAATATGCAGATCTTTGTATGGACATTTGACGTGTTTTAACGCTGAGAAAAAAAAATATTTCTTATGAAAAAGGTCTCAAATAAATAAAAACTTTTAATTGTTAAAATCAAGAAGACCTAAAAATTTAAGAGTATTTTAAATGAAAATTATAGAAATCGTTAGTTTAAAAGATTTTTTCATCAGAGAGATTCAATACCGCAACATGTTCTTAAGGCCAGAATAACTCTAAAATATGTTTTCGACAAGATTGAGCCAAAGCGTATAAAACAATAAAAATATTCGAGAAGTAAATCCCCAAGTTTTGGGGACTTATTTCATATGAAACTATAGCTAACTATAGCTTTTCTGTTTAGCCGGCCTTCGGTCGGGCACAAGGCCAAATTAAGGAGCATTAGTTAGCGAAGCCGGTGTTTGTTATAATAAAGAGGAAAAAATTCTTGCGCCCGGCCGTAGGCCGGCTAAACCAGAAAGCTTTAGTTAGCGAAACCGATATTTGAAATACCATAGAGAATAAAGTCCTTGCGCCCGGGGATTTTGCATTCGAAATTATAAAGTTCAGAACTTAGAGATTCCGATTTCTGAAATTCGGGACATAAAAATAGTCCCAATTTTTTTAGGACTTAGAAATTATAGTTTTTGAGACTTAGTCCCCTTGTTTATGTATGGTAAACGTATGCAGTGAATATAACAAAACACAATTTGCCATCATTATGACTTTTAAAATATGTAATTTAAAAATTAAATAAGTCACCAAAATATTTTTAATATTGTCGTGGTTGTCTTGAAGACAATTTTCTGCTCAGCGCAACGCATGTGCTATATTTGATCGCATTTGTCACGCCTACTTACATATGAAAACGTTTTTAAAAAGGTACTGCGTGTTTTAAGAAGGTAATGCGTGCTAGCCGATGCTTGAAAAATAACTGAGAAAATCGCTTTTTTCTTTCAATGGTGTCTGATAGACAACCACGTCAGTCGCAGAGTGTTAAATGTCTTAGTTAACTGAAGTTCCCATTGTTTAATTAATTATTCAAAACTTAACTGTACATGTCAAAATTAATCGAGTTAATGAATTGGCTTTAAAATAAAAAATAGCATTCTACGTGTACCCCGGTGGGGTGCTTTAAAACCATGTGAGATAAGGCCATTATGGCTTTATCTCTCATTCAATAGGGAGATAAGGCCTTTTTTCATTTGAATGGGAGATAAAGCCATCATGGCCTTAGCTCACATTAGCAATATTAGAAAAAGGCTTTATCTCTCATTTCAGTTTTGAAGAACTTTTGCATTTTACATTGATTAATAAAAGATTTTCCCTTTTACGAAATCTGGCTTCGCATACTAGTTTTCCTGCGTGGCGGCCTGCGGCCGCGCTTACGGGTTTTCTCCTCCAGTAGGACGCGGCAGGTGGCTTCGCTGAATAAAGTTTTCCTGCGTGCGTCACAACTTTAGTGTTTCTTTTCCCGGAAACACTAAAGTAAAGTATTGGAATTTGGCTTCGCATACTAAAGTTTAAAATATGGCTTTATCTCTCATTTGCGAAAAAAAAGTATGGCTATATCTCTCATTTCGCAAAATTTTAAATATGACCTTACCTCTCAATGATTGGGCAATAAGGCCATTATGGCTTTATCTCCCATTCAATTGAGCAATAAAGTCATAATCGCCTTATCTCACATGGTTTTAAAGCACCCCACCGTGTACCCCTTGGTTTCTTGTTCGCACCTTGTATACGTATATTTGCAACAGAGGCCAACTTGTGATTCTCTTTGATACGCTGAAGTAAAATTTAATGCAACAATAAGAACAAGAAATTAGCACTTTTTAATAACACAGATATACTGCCGTATGCATTAAAATATTTTTAATTTAATAAACAAATTTTCTATGAAATTTTTACTAAACACTCATTGCAAACGTTAACGACAATCATGCGTAACACTGACGAATTGTTGAATTTTTGATTTATAAGGAGCAAACTAATGTGGACTATATTTTTAAATACTTTTTAAATAAAAATACCGAAATTTAAAATATTAAATGGAATGAAACAAAGCTTCTTTAGTAATCAAAATCTTCAGTAATCAACGTAAAAAAATATTCTTTTGAAAACTGATCACTAATCTGCGTCATTTTGACTTCTAAACTCATATTATTTCGAAATTGGCAATCGAAATGTTTCGCATCGACGTGTTTCCCTCACCAAAGGTCTACTCAACTACTGGGATGTCTGAAGTGCACATCCACGGATTCGTGATAATTAAAAAGAAATCGCAATATTTCGAAAGTATAAGCGTAACATATATGCAGATTAGCTTTCTATGGTAAATAAACGTTTGTTAAATTTCATAATCATTAATGAATACGGGGGTTAAACTTTAATCCAAATTTCATGATACTTTATAAAACAAATCTCTATCCAATCAAATTTACCCTAAAAGATTGTCAGTTGCTATCAAAATCACTTCTACAAAATCGTATTATTTAATATTCAATTCACATCATAAAAACTCTAAATTCATTATAATCTTAACCGTTTGTTAGAGAATAAATGAAGTGTATAAAAAATGTTAACGAAAAAAATCTTTGTATACATTTAGGGTGCGTGAACAATGATGCAGTTATATGCGTATTTAATGATGAAACGTGCGTATGTAGTACACACGCACGTACATACTTGCAAGACACGCACACATCTTTAAATTTACTCGAAAAAAATTGTACTAACACATGCTGATACAGATTTTCAAAAACACATACTGCTTATTCAAGCACATGCACGCGCGTACACGCACAGATTGTTATAATAAAACGAAATTTTAGTGTAAATTTGCCAAGTTTTCAATTTAGATTTAAAGGAATAAAAAAAATGCACGTGTATTTTAAGCAAATAAAATGAAAGATAAACTGTAGAAAGAAACGAAACAGTTTCAAAAACATTTATAAATGATTTTATATCTTATGAGTTTCGGAAAATAGGAGTACATATACACATAACTTTATAAGAAAATTCAATGAAATAAAAACATACGTGGGTCGTTAAGTAATCGCCATAATGTGACAAAATATTCGTATGATGACAACCTTAAAAAGATATTGTTTTTAACACGAAACAAAAAAAAGCCAGATTGGCATGTAGTAACACTGTGCGATGACGCCGCAGCGGATACAGCAATGGATATCTTAGAGCTTTTGGAAGACATTTTTCTTGCAGCTGATGCCAAGTTTTAATTCTGTCTGATATGTGGATGAAAAAAATAATGCATAAATTTATAGAGCATACAAAAAACTCTTGTAAACGACTTTCGTTGTTAAATGTTTGTATTTGTGTAAAATATTAGTTAATTTTTTCGCTTTAAAACCTTCTATGTTATCGACACTGAAAAAGAAGCTTTTTTTATAATATTGTACATAAGCATTTACTGCACCATACTAGCTCTAAAGGGCTGAAGAAAGGGCTGACTGCATAGCAAATAAGGGCGCTCGTCGTCCATTTATAGGCCCCGAGCCTTTCGGTCACATTAAAGGGATGTTGCAAACATGGTATCAACATGAATTCCTTGACACGTGGACGTCAATTTCTGGGATAAGATGGTGCAAGAGATTTGGGACTCTGTCCCGTAGCAGGGCAAGTTCGCTACTTCTTCTTGAAAAGGGGGAGCTTAGGCTACTTGTAGGCCTATTTACGGGGCAATGCGGTCGCAAATACCATCAACATATAATTGGTAATCTTGGTACCAATATATGTTGATTTCGTAACGTCGTTCGTGATGACGAAACGTCGGAACATCTCCTCTGCTGCTGTCCCGCTTTGGGGACTTCCAGGTGGAAATTTTTCGGGGGGCAATTGATGGGCCCAGCTGAAACCTACGATCTTTCACCGGGCATGGTGATACGCTTTATACGTAGTCTGAACCTGATATGGTTATATACACAGGCTGCACAAAAGACCTCTGGGTCGTGGTGCGTATGGCCTTCTTCATATCTATCTACTAGCTCTTTGATTGCGGGATATGGTTATGCACTTTTTTTAAGCTCTTCAAAAAACACGAACGTTTTTTCTGCGAAAATTTTTAACTTTTTTTATTGAAATTTTAATTGAGCTACAATATAAAATTTAATGTAAAATTATTTAATTAGTGTCTGAATGATAACACAAATGAACAAAATTGAACTTTTTTTGTGCAGCCTCTCGACTTTTCGAGATATATCGTTATGTCCAAAATGAAGGCACTTTACTACATATATTAGAATAACTTGAAAACGGTTCATCATATTCCGTTAAAAATCCTAAACTCAGCAACAATATTATCTTTAAGCCATGCTAACATTGTTTTTAAATTTGCCCACTAGTTTTAGGTATATCGTTGAAGTTTTGAAACAATTAAAAAAAGAAATTTCTTGTTCTTTAAAAAGTCATAAAGAAATATAAATGCGAGAAAAATCACAGTTTCTGTCTAAAATTATTTAGTGAAACAGATTTTGATTCAACTGAGCTTTATTTCATTGCAATCGTTGCACAACTTTTGATTTTGGAGTATAAAGTTCCAGTCAACACAAAGAAAGTTCAGGTTTGTCCCAACACACACATCAAAAAATGTTTTTTTTTTTGGGAAATCGCGATTGTTATCAATTCACTTTTCTCAATAAATTGTGAACAAAATCAAAAGTTGTGCACCGATTGCAATGAAATTAAGCTCATTTCATTCGAAATCTGTTCAACTAAATATTTTTAGACAAAAATTTTGATTTTTCCCGCATTTTTATATTTTTTTTTATGAATTTTTAAAGAACAAAAAATGTTTTTTTTTTTATGAATTTTTAAAGAGCAAAAAATGTTTTTTATATTTTTTTTTATGAATTTTTAAAGAACAAAAAATGTTTTTTTTTTTATGAATTTTTAAAGAGCAAAAAATGTTTTTTTTTTAAATTGTTATTTTTCAAAACTTCAACGATATCTCTAAAACTACTGGGCAAATTTATATCTCGAATAGTCGAGCTGATAGAGAGAAATAGAGATAAGATTTGAAATCAGCGACCGCAAATAAGTAAAGAGTTCCAGGCTGCAAAATGATTGTTGCCCTGTGTAATCTTATAAACAAATTGAATAAATACTTAAAATGGCAAATGGATGTACATTTAAAGATAGTTTTTGAACTTTTTGTAAAATTTTCTTAAACTTTCTTTCTTTCTTCTATCCACTTAACTTCTATCGGGGCATATGGTCCCTACAAAGTTTCTCTAGGTTGTTCTGAGGGATGCCTTCGCTCTTATTACGTTCCCCAATACTCCACTTTCCTTCTAAGCTATTTTTGGCTGACCTCTTTTTCTCTTGCCTTGTGGATTCTAGTCTACATATTTCATTTGATTGCTTTCTTAAGGTATATCCAATCCACTTCCTATTACTTTCTATTTTCCAATTCCAGCACAGTGCTTATACCCATATGCCCCTATAAAGCTAGTGTTTTAAATAGATTTTGAGTACGCCCAAGACCACAACGAATAGTAAAATGGAAGGGCCAGTTTTTATTAGCCATATCATGCAATATTCCCACTCCTGAAATCGCAAACCAATCATGAAATATATCTACTATGGGTGAATTAATCATAGACTGGGCACAGACGAATATACCAAGTTAACTTGTTTGCTTTAGTATTAAATGGATTAAAATTGGTTAAAAAGAAGATTGAATTTTTTGCCTGACTTTTTTTTGTTTCTATTTTTTCCCGCTGCTCAGTGTATTCAATTCATAACGTGTTTTTTTTTAACAAAAAGGGGCAAAGCATTTCGACCTTTATGTTGATTAAATTTTGAAATTTTGGATTAAGATTTTAAGACTTAAACTTATTTTTTTTTTGTTGCTACAGTTTTCGTTTTTCGAAATCCATTGCTAAGATTAGAACTAAAAATGTTTTTCTAATGCAATATTCAATTTCAATAGTATATTGCTATATAACTTAGTAAATCAGTATAGGAAAAAACCGTCATATATAATTTCTTTTAAATTAAACAGCTAGCTCTCACAAATTCCTGTTATATATAAAACTGCAAGCTCTTTAAAAACATCCCACGTTAAATAAGGCAGACAAATAGACACACTCATCAAATTAGAAGATAACAACAGGAAAATGAAATGAAAATATTAACATTTTGTTAAGAAATGTATAAAAAAACGTACAAGATTTAAAAAAAAAGTTAAATAAAATATACAATATTAAACGAGAAAAACTAAATAACACATAAAGAAGGCAATATTCAGGGAAACGGAAATACATGTAACGATTTTAAACAACATGTAGTAACACCACACTCATACACCCATATGTACATATAAAGAAAAAACTTTAGCACAGGCATATGTTGTGATTTAATATGTGTGCGTGTGTGTATGAGACTTTGTAATATTCGTGTCTGTTTTCTTAAGGTTTCTTAAGGGAGTTTGATAAAGTGTGTGTGCGTGTGTGTGTTTTCTTGAGTGTCGGAGTATTTTCTTTTGCAACATTTTGTAGCAGCAGGAACATCTGCTGTTCTGTTTGGATAAAATGACGAAGAATAAATGTACACGATGAAAATAAAAGCAATAATATTAAGATGATTTACTACAATTATATTTGTTTATATGATTGTATATTTATTTGTATGTGTAGAGCAAGTGAATGTGTGAATTTGTGTTGGCGTTAAGAAGTTTATGTAAGTTTACTTGTGCTTCATATATTTGAAATTGAAAATTGCATTTGTAATAAATGTTATTTCATTTTATCAAATACACAGATGGGTATTGTTAAGACATACAATTATTGCGTGTTTTAAGGCAATAATCTTTTCAAACAACAACACATGATTATGACATTATAATTAACAACAACAGAAACATTTTTGACAAACAGTTTTAGTTCTAACTACTGATGTAAAGTAGCTTTTATTTTATAATCAAATTTGTGATATAAATTTAGGACGGAGGTTGATGAAAACCTTTAATGTTTTGTTATAATGGGCAAGACAATTTGTTAACTTTAATTTACTTAAAACTAAAAAAAAACTAATACAGAATTATATTTATCCAGCTGGGCCAATCTATCGAATAAGGTTTGTGTTGATATGCCCTTTTCTTGCTTTTAATGATAATACGAATATATTAATAATAATAGTTGTTAAAGACATTATAAGATCTTTCGCGACTCAGTTCATTATGAGAGTTTTCGTGTTGGCCAAACGATCAGTAAAATCTCCAGCTGTCAAATTTTTTTTCAGGAACTACTTAATAATTAAATATTAAACATTGATTTTGAATGAGTTTCGGTCAGACTTGTACAAAAAGAGCTATATATTATCATTATCACTATCATCATTATCATATATTTAATACGCAAGTATATTTATTTTTCTCCCTTTTACGCCTACTCTATATGTTGGATTTAAGCAAATGATATATTATTCGAAATAAATTTTTTGAGATACTGCGGCAATATACATTTTATTTCAGTATTTTAGGAGTTATAGGTGTTAGAATGTGTTACTAATACATGGAAATAACTCGCATACTTGCGGGCGAAAATGTTTTTAGCAAATAACAGAAAAACAGTACGCAGTATGTAAAAACACCAACAACATAAAGAGTTCTCTCCTAAGCCTTAACTTGGAGAACAGTACAAAAAAAGAATTCTGGGTTTGATATCGGAATTTTGAAATTTAGGATAAGAAAGTTCGGGATTTTAAGTTTCATAATATGGAATTTAAGTATTTAAAAAACTTTACGATTTTGGAATTTTTGGATTTTGAAATTCAGGATCTTGATACTATCCCTACTTAGTTATATAAAGATATAAATTGTGTTTGTTACTACTGTTCAGCAGTATGGGCATTGGATGTGATTGGCTCCATCCACCAGGCTTTA
Source organism: Pollenia amentaria (assembly GCA_943735925.1). Classification (NCBI taxonomy): domain Eukaryota; kingdom Metazoa; phylum Arthropoda; class Insecta; order Diptera; family Polleniidae; genus Pollenia; species Pollenia amentaria. Next base: position 173,588,259 of record OX031007.1, on the reverse strand, counting down.
CGCTTTCAATAGTTTTAATCCTAGAAAGATAATCTGCGTAAATCTTACGCATACACTTTCGAAACATTGCAATTTGTTTTTAATTAGCATGAATCCGTGGCTGTCAGTGTGGCATTTTTGCAGCTAGCATTTTTAAACAATGTTTTTATCTTTTTTAGCATTATTTATTTTAATAATTTGGACGAATAGTTCTTATGATTTTACCTAAGTTTTTTTTTATAAATCATAATATATTTTGACTTAAAATAGTTGTACCTAAAATAATTTCGTATAAAAAGGGATAATTCTTATGTTAAGAAACATATTACCTGGCTTGTATATAATATTTTCCCTTTAATATTACGATATAAAAGTACAAGGAAATTTCACTTTGTATTAATATAAAAATTCAATAGTGGTAATGTGTAAAAAAATGTTTTGCTCTTAACTGCTGACAAAATAATAATTCTAAAGCTTCAACTTTTCTTAAACTATAAAAAATTAAATTATCTTAATAATGTTGTATATCATAGAAATGAATCGTTGAAATTTAGCATGTATCAGGGGTTTAATCTAAACTGCCTGTGCAGTTGATGCTTTATCATATTATATCCACTTGTTTAAATATAACCATTTATTTCGATTTCGTTAAAAATAAGTCACTAAAATTTATTATGCTTCGAATAAAATTTCATACTGGTAATAATTTTTTAACAAAAATCTTTAAGAAATTTTAGCATTTTTTAAAATAATTTTTAGCATTTGTTGGTCATGTCTGATGCCAAAATTAGCTGTAAAATTTTTTTTTAGATCTGGTCACACTGGTGGCTATGCACTTCAGACATCACAGTCGTTACGTGAGGGGCATACGTAGCTGAGGTGTTGCCAATTTCGAAATACAGAGAGTTTCTGAGTCAAAGTGAGCCACAATTCGCAGATCAGTTTTAAAAGGGAATACGAATTTTACGTTGATTACTGAAGATTTTGATTGCTTAAAATTTTTTTTTTTTTTGGTTTTCCCTTTCTTATAATATATAAACAAATATTCAACATTTTTTATTTTTTGTAATAGTTCTATTCCTTAAATTTTTAGGAATGACTTTTTACACTACCACTTATCTTGTATCTTCCTGTTACATTTTACATTAGATTTCCATTGGATAGCAATGAAGTATATTGTATGTACAGAAAAATTTACAACTATTAGACACCAGCAGAATGTAATGCATTTTCTGACCCGCTACGGCCTTCGTCAGCATTCTTTGTGTCACACTGGATAGTGATACTCTATAAGTTGAATATATTTAGCTCAACTACTTTAACAAATAGAATCTAGGAATTATATACTTTCATAATTAAAATTTCCGTATTTATATTTAACTAGCTTAACCCGGTGCGCTTCGCTACACTGACCCCGCACATTTTTATATTGAAATTTATAGTTTACTATAATAGTAGCTTTAACCACGTTTGAAGACACTCCCTTTAATAGTTCTTCAGTTGAGCGATATTTAATGTATGCATCCTATGGGAGGTATTTCCCCCCCTGCGCCTACCCGCTTTATTTTTATTTTCAAAAGTGTAGTATACCATAAGAGTCACTTTTAGAAAGTTTGAACATTCTCACTATTACAGTTCTTAAGATATGCGATGTTAAACATTGGCGTCCTATGGGGTATTCCTATACCCCCGCTGCTATTTGATTTCAACTCCGGGGCTCAGATGATCCTACTACAAAAAGTTCAGCAAAATGCGTGCAGCGGCTCTTAAGATATGCGATAATTAATATTGGCATCCTATGGGGGTACCAATTCCCCTGCCCCTATCGAAAAAATAAGTAGCCTATTTTATTTTTAGGGCTCACGTGATGTTACTGTAAAAATTTCAGGAAAATCGGTTCGATAATTAATATTGGCATCCTATGGGGGGTACCAATTCCCCTGCCCCTATCGAAAAAATAAGTAGCCTATTTTATTTTTAGGGCTCACGTGATGTTACTGTAAAAATTTCAGGAAAATCGGTTCGATAATTAATATTGGCATCCTATGGGGGGTACCAATTCCCCTGCACCTATCGAAAAAATAAGTAGCCTATTTTATTTTTAGGGCTCACGTGATGTTACTGTAAAAATTTCAGGAAAATCGGTTCAGTAGTTTCGGAGTCTATAAAGCGACAAACAAACAAACATACATAATTCATTTTTATATATATAGATATATAAAGGGTTGATGTGGATTTTAAATAAAATACAAATTATTTAAGAAATTATTGTCATTTCTTTTTATTATAATAAAAAAGTATTATAATAAAAAAGTATATTATAATAAAAAGTATCATCCAAATGGCCGCCGCGACTTCGGCGGCACACCTCCATCCGATGGTCCAAGTTTTCGAGGACGCTGAGGCATAATTGAGGTTCTATGCCGTTAATGTGCCGAATTATCTCATCCTTTAGCTATTGAATTGTTGCTGGCTTATCGAGGTACACCTCTTCTTTCAAATAACCCTAAAGAAAGAAGTAAAACGGTGTCGAATCACATGATCATGGCGGCCAATTGACATCGCCACCACGTGAGATATCACGACCATTGAATTTGTCGTGCAAAAGAGCCCTTGTTTCGTTAGCTGTGTGACAAGTGACACCGTCCTCTAGAAAACTCATATCGCCCACATCCATATCTTCCAATACAGGCCATAGAAAGTTCGTTATCATCTCACGATAGCGAACACCATTCACAGTAACTGGCTGACCGGCCTCATTTTGTCACACTTTGCGGGTGCATTTGTTTTCGACAATCACTCTTAGATTATCATTCGCCAAAATACGGCAATTTTGGTTATTGACGAATCCACTGAGGTGAAAATGTGCCTCATCACTGAAGATGATATTCACGATATGCATATTGATTTGAACGCCCATTTTCATAATAAGCCTGAATAAGTTTAACGCGTTGCTCGATTGTGTATCTTTCCATCGTTCAAATTGAGTTAGTCTAAAATTGAGAAATGTCAAATTAAATGCAGAATAAAACTTGACGTTTAGGTGTGGTTCACATTCAACATTGGCCCTTAAAATTTAACTACCCGTTATTTATAGTAAATATAGTCCACATTTATTTATTTATAGAATTAACTTATAATTACAAAATATAAGCTAACTGTGAGAATTAAAGCCAAAGCTACTGAGGCTTTCAGCTCATTTATATTAAAATTATATAGTTATTCTATGTTAGATAAACTTATATATATTGAATTTTTTATGAATTTTATTATTGTTTTGATGTTATGAATACTTGGGTTTGATAAAAAATCAAGAGGGTTATTACTCTTAAAAGCTTGTTGTCTGGCTTTATGGTATTTAGGGCAGCAGTTTAGTAGGTGTTCTGGGGAGGTAAGTAATATCGCATTCGCAAATTGAAATATTTTGCAACTTAAGAAGAGAGCCATGAGTCAATCGGATATGACCCAGGCGGAGTCTAAAAAATTTTACCATTTCGATTCGGTCCAGTCTTTTCTCCTTTATATTTGTATATCTATAGAGATTAGTTCTGTAATGGTTAATATTCCTATACCAATTAGATGCCCCAAGATAGGTGTCATCTTCTTTCATGAAGTGGTCTTTAATATACGTAGAGATGTCCGTGTAGTTTAAGTTCTCGGTAAAAGTAAGAGGTGAATTGAGAGCGTCCTTGGCGTTTGATCCGCAAATTCACTGCCCTTAATTCCACAGTTTCCTGGAGTCCATATAAGAATTATCCGACCTCTTTCTCGAATAAGAATAATCCTAATTTGTTCTTAATAAATCAAATAATAAAACAATATAGCAAGTTAAGGTAGTGCGTCAGTTTTACGCATGATTTTCTTTAACGTATGTGATGATATGATCATCTTTCTAAACACTTTAGCTGTTATCACCGCAACTTATATGTTTATTAACCAATGAATAATATATCAATTACTGCAAACAAAGTTGTCTTACCTGATCTTATAACCATTAATTTTTATTTCATTGAAGAATCTGTCAAAAAAAGAAAACAAAAAATCTCCCAAAAATGTTTCTCATCTATGGTAAAAGTGAATTAGTACCCAATTATTATGAAAAATCGGTCAAAAAGGGGTAATATTTCTTATGCAAATATCAAAAAATATTTGATGTATGGATAATTTTTGGGCAATTTTTCATACATTGTTTTGGGCGATTTAATTAAGGTTATTTTGCTGGCAGCCAGTGATCTGATATGTTTCACTACAACGGGCTAAAGGGTAAGTAACTATTGCTCGGTTAGTTCAGTAAGAATATAATTTGAAATTGTATCTGTTACTTTTTATAAATTAAATAAAAAAAGGGCATCAAGAAAAAATTAAAATTGCAATATCTCGAATGCTCGAGCCAATCCAAAAAAACATTGAAGTATAGGAACCTTGGAATCGATTTTGGCCCTAAGTTTTATAAGAACAAAAAATGTTCAAAGTCCGAACAGAGTATTTCTTATCAAGTATGCAATTTGTTACCCTGCATCCTCAACCATGTATTTCGATCTTGTCGCCATCTCTGATAATCGAAATATTTTTAGCAATTTAAGTTCTCGCATAACAAAAAGTAATTTTTTAGATATATTTTATTGATCAATGCGGTAACTGCTAAAGTTAGTTTTTAACCTTAAAAAAAAGAAATCACTATTATATATAAAGTTTTAATTAAAGTACACAGAAAAAAAAATTTATTTATATTAAAAAAATTGTGATAATAATTAAAAAATTAATTAAGTTTTCACTAATAAACAATTAGTAGTATTAATCAAATATTTTTGGATATTTTAACTACATTTTCTGCAGTAGTGTTGTTGATATAAATAAACTGATTTTATTTTTGAATATTGATTTAATTTAATTAAAATTCCTTTTTTGCATTTTTTTAAACTCTAGTAAGGCCTATTAATAAGGTCGATCTAATCATTTCATATGCATCAATATAATTTCTTGTTCAGGGCTTCATTTTTTTTTTTTTTTTCAATTAAAGCAATGTATTCCCATCTGCCTGTTTATATGATGACTTTTTCTGTCTCTCTGTTAAAAGCACAGATTATTAAAAATAATATCTGCAACAATTTTGCTATTAAGTTTTCCTAAATATTCCATAAAATCCACCTCAAATTTCCTTTTTAATACTAAAACCTTTTGAAAAAGTTTCACTTGAATGCATAAACTTATATGATGGAACTTTTATCACCTAAGGCCGTTATACTTATACATCTGCTACTTCTACTCCTACATGCAGCACTCTTGAAGCAAATATTTTAGCCAGTTTGCATTTTGTATAGTCTGTGGCATGCATAAAGTAAACTACTTTTGTGTGTGGCAAGTTGTTTGCTTCAAGTGTTGTTGCCGTTGCTGCATCTTACTTATATTAGAATCTTGCATGTTTTCCGTATGTTAGCAAATATTCATTCCCTTCTGCTGGATGTTTCTTATTTTGCTTGCAATTTTTCTATATATTTTTTTTTTTTTTTTTTTTTTTGGTTCTAAAAAAGTTTTCTTTTTAATGAAATTCCCATAAATCTCAGCTGAACTATGCTGAAAGTAATAATTACACACAAGATTGAATTTTAATTTAATTTAATTTTATTTTAACATGAAACATTTTTTATCCAGATGTACACGTTTAAAAGTAAAACTTGGGAGATATAAGAATTAAACTAAAAGAAATGAGAAAAAAAGAGCTCTGCAAGTTTTGTTAATTGGAATGTAAATGATACTTTTTTTTAAAAAAAAGACGGTTGAGAATGTTTTGCTCTTAATTATTTCAATAACTTTTTTATAACGACAAAGCTTAATTGCAATTAATTTTTGTTAATAAAATCACTAATAATGAGCAGAAGCTTCATATAATATACAGGAGACTATATCTACTGAATTATTCGACCTGGATAAGATTATAACTAATGCCTACTTGTCCATAGTATTGAACACATACAAGAAAAATTACAAAGACTTTATCGAAATTCTTCGAGGTTCGGACTACGAATTGTGAAAATTAATACTTCCAACACCAACGGTCTTGTTACTCGAAGTTCAATCGCCATGCAACTGAAATTTATAACATTCAGAGAGATTGAATAGCACCAGCTACTGAGAGGAGCGTAGAGAAGAGAAGTACATTTTTAAAACCACAATCAATTCGAAAAGTGACGGGTAATTTTGATCCACCCCCCAACGCCAGGTTAAATGAAGAAGTCATAGAATATGTAAAATTATTTGTTACTTGGGATGTACAATTACAAAGAATAGTGATGCGAATAAAGATGCTACAAGCCGAATAGACAAAGCCAAGTTCTCCCTAAGAAAGACATGGATGTCCAATGATTTTTCCTGTAATCTGAAATTTTCAGTATCTGCGTTAAGCTAATTCTTCTTTATGGATGTGAAACATGATGTCTAAACCAAAATGCTTCCAGAATACTAGAGCCTTTTACTTACCGTAGCCAATGACGTATAATCAGATGTAACATTACCCAATAAAAAAATTGTTATTTTTTCAAGCACTTATGGTTCTTTTAAAAAGGTAAGCACACATTTATGACCTAAGCAGTAAGACATACAGAGTTCCAGTAAAGTAAGTGCATGAACTCTTAACAAATTTAAAAAAAAAGTTTACATTTAAAGGGCAACAGCATTTCCTTAATACGAAGCAGGTTTATAAGGACGAATATAAAACAATAACCGAAACAACTAAAAACTAAGCTGATCGTTACACTCAAAACCTCCTACATGCGTTGAATAAAGCCCTTTTTGTGTCTTAAATGAATTAAAGTGGGAACTCGCCATATAAAATTCATGCCTTCCGTAAGCGATATCGTAAGCGAAACTCTTACTTTTCTCCCTTACAAACCTACTACGTTTCAAGCTTAATTTTTTATTTGGTAGTTACATAGACATTTTGCTCCTGACACATCTATCGCCGTTTAACCAAGACATCATACACAGGTAGTTTGGATAGACTGCCCACACGTTAAGAGCAGAGAATACCATCGCCAAGACTGTTCTAACATGTAACCCAACGGACAGGCGACGCGGTCACCCTGAAAACTATTCGCGGACATCAAACATAAAACACAATTAACGTAGAAAAATGCAGTAAGGAGAGCACAATACAGAACCATATGGATATTTCGAATCGAGGCCGTTTGCTCTCAACATGGTGAATAGCGGATCATCATCAATTAGTTTTATAAATATTTATTTTAATAATTATGCCACCGAATATGCATTTACAGTGGCGAGAAATCACATCGAAGGTGATGAAATTTCTACTCATTTTGGTTTGGTGATGGTTCGTGCACAAAGAAAACCTGAATTGTTCATTAAATTAAAATAAGCCATGTTCTTTAACACCCCAATATTTTTCAAGCAAGATATATGTTCATTATCATGGATTTAAGAGTAAATAATAACAAATTTAACAAAAAAAAATATATTTAAGTGTCTTTGCTTTCAAAGTGAGCCCTTTAATTGGCTAGAGACCTTGATATTTTTGCCTACGAAACGGTACAGGCATCAGGAATTAATTTGGGCACGTATGCTTAATCTTAAATGATCCATTTAAAAAAGGCATATTAACATTTTTTATTTAAGTTTTTGTCTAGCATTTTTCAATTGTAGAAATTTGTGACCTTCCAATGACTTGAGAGTCAGCACTCAAGTTGAATTTTCTAGCACCTAAGAATTTAATGTTTCTCTCTAGAGTTGAGCAAAAAAGATATTTGTATGACATTTTTACAGAGTATGAAGAAATTATATGGCGATTAACTCCACATTATTAACTAGTAGGCGGCCTTATGTTCCACTGGGAATTAAAGGATTAAATACATTAGATTTAAAATCAGGACTTCGGAGCTATGACTCTATTGCAAAAAGGCTCGATATATGTCATTAGTTCATTAGACTTTCTGATAGACTTCTGAAACTTATACCCGATCTCACAAAATTATAGGCCGAAAGTCTTTCCTGATTGCTGATACTTTTGTAACCTTATCACTAAATTTTTTTATTCTAAAGTTTCTGCTTAAAGCTTCAAAGGGTCCATCATATGGTGGTTTTAATGGTGACCATTCTGTATCGTCCCGTAGGAATATGTTGGTAAAATTTGCAAGATCCTTTTGAATGAATATTTTATTTAAGGAATGCTTGGAAGTTTGTACAGGTTTCAAATCATGTAAAACATTTCATAGGTTTTGGTACAAAAACACTGTGAAAATTTTCATTTTATGGTTTTTTTGAAAAATTCACAAGGCAGTCTTAAGGTAAAACCATATATACTATATTTCAACTGGTGATTGTAGACCGTAGAAGAACAATAGGTTAATTATCAACCCAGTTGCAAGCGTTATGGCATTTTTATTGCACTTTTCAGTGTACGATGCAACCGTTCTAATCAATCGTTAGCCTCTGGATGATATGCAGTAGTACGTTAGCGTTTTGAAGCAGTGAGGTAAGACAATTAATTGCACAATGTTAATTCGAATTGCCTGCCACAGTCAGTTAAAATTGCCCAGGGCAATCCGAATTGTATTTTTCAGCCGTGCAAAAATTCACTGGCAACTTTTTCAGCAGTGATGTTCTTGATTAGGATTGCAACCGGTAATCATGTACATCGATTCACACATGTAACGCAGTATCTGTATCGGAATCATTCAAGCGCTTAAATCGCTCATCTGGTCCATTAAAACTTGACAAATCACGTTTTTTATATCGTTTTATCTTACAACTCTGACAAGGTGTGAATTTTTTTACCATCTTGGGAAGGTATTTTTTAAATATCTTTCCATGCAAAATGTTTCGATATCAATTTTTTGGCCGAACATTAACCAGACTGTGACATATTGTGTTCTAAACTTTTAAGTGACACAAGGACCTATACGATTGTTGGATTACCAATTTAGCATCATAAATTTCTGTGTCGTAACTTTGGCCCATAGACAATTTCAAAATCCATTTGGTAACCGTTGAATATCGACTCTACCCGTGGCAATATGACAGCTTCTAAATAAGCTTTACCTGAAATATGATGTATGTTTGTAGTATATTAACTTATAAAACTTAAATGGCGGGATTGCTTTGGTGTTAATGTTTTAGGTTTCTGATGAAAGGCGAACGTTATTGGCTTATGGTCGATGAGCACAACACAATCCTGGCCATCGACAAAATGTTCAAAATGCTTGATGGCTTTGTAGATAGCCAGAAATTCTCTAAAGCCCTTACGACACTACATTTTTAATGCATTGCTCAAGTTTCGGTGAGCAGTGCAAATATAATGTAATAGATTTACCAAGTGCAAAGAGTTCAGATGTATAAAGATAAATAGCAAACTGTCAAAATTTTTACTAAAGTTATCAATAAACAATTATGTTATGTCAAAAAAAAACTTAAAATTGACATTTCATATTGAAATATTAAAAGTGTTAATGAATGAGCGGTTTATGGGAAAATTCAGCGATTTGCCACTTTTTGTTTTTATATTTCTCATAAACAAAAAGTTGGAAACATTTAATAAGATAAACAAAACCATAACAAAAGAAAAAAAACTAAAAAACTTTGTTTACATTTTGTATAGTGTGCTCTTTCTAACATTTACTGTTTCTTTCTACCAATTCTATAGCAATTCAATGAATAAAAAATATAGTGTCATTAGGACTTAACATACGCGCTGAACCGTTTCTGGGAATCTGTAATTTTCTTTGGAAAAAGGTGTATCAGAAAAGTTGCATTAGTAAGTCATGTTTGGCATTCTTCAAATGCCAAAGATGATTCATAGTCCCACTTGATTATTGGCATTTTTAATATTTCCTTTTATTAACTTCTGCAATGTGTTTTGCGTAATTGCTGCCTGTGGAAGAAATCGGTGGTAATAATTTAATAACGCAATAAATATTTTTAGTTCATGTGCGATCCTTTGTTTCTTTAAATGGAGTACAGCATCAAATTTTTTCGTAGTTGGCTTTACACCTGCAACCGCATCTCATTTGAATGAAGAACAGGTCAAGTTACTCTTTGCAAAGCACTGATGGCTTAACGCCACTACGAAACACTTCGCAAGATTGTTGAGTTGCGGTAGATGCTCCTGCAACCTGTTCAGTGTTATCGCCTTCCTGTGACATTTTATAAATTTCATCTGTGGTCCCCAATATGGGCTATGCGCAAATAGAACAACACAGAATACAAATTTTTAATAAAAATAATTAAATCGTTTATTTCAAAAACCAGTCAAGCCAACAATTTTTTATTTTGAATATATAAAAAAAAATTCTAGCAACCATAAAACTACTTTTACAAATCTGATAATTTTCGGATTTATCGGCTTTAATTCACCATTACATGCGGACAGTTTTTGAATATTTTGCATTAAACGATGGGTAAGTACATTAAGTAAAACATCAATCGCCAAATAACTCAATATTTGATTTTTTTTTTTGCTCGACTGATTTTTGAAAGAACTATACAATTATGGTGATAAGATTAAATTATCTATTTTCTTACGGGTATTGTGTAATCCTTTTTATTTCACAAGTATGCTCAGAATGTCATTAAATGATCTCCGGCGTTGCTAAATTATCTACATTAATATGGCTAACTACAATATTACACTGTAAGAGATAATACGCTCAATATGTTTAACCAAAAAGTAAGAAATTTTATATTCTTAAGCCCCCTTTATTCATTCCTAATACTTTAATAAGAATGGATCTGATAACGATCAATGTAGCACCCAAACTTCCTGAAAAGAAATAGGGAAGGATTTGTTTCTATTTTGAGTACAAAACTAGTATATGGGTAATTCCATGTCAAATCGACAAACTGTGGGACCCGACTCCTTTCGATTTAAATGAAATTTGGTGAGAAGGTTCCTTTCATCCTCTTAGGAACATATATCAACGAAAAAAAATTTCATATTCAAAATGTCATAATTTCGCCGAATAAGCCGAATGTGCTGAGTTTATTTTTTTAATATCTCAAAAACTACTTTACATACGAAGAAGATTTGTATGTCATTTTAAAACTTGGGGCTACAAACAATATATTGAACAAAAAAATTTTATTTTTTTTTTGAAAAATTTAATATCTGCTAAATATTAAACTAAGACAAAAACCTAATTCTTTATTTGGCTGATTTTTTTATATAATACCTCAAACTGTTCTTTTAAAGACTTTTTTTTACCCCACTTGAAAATTTTTTTTTTATATAATATTTCGAATATTCAAAATAAATTTGTATAAAAAAATGTTTAACGCCAAGTGAAGGGATTTTCAAAATAACCCCCCCCCCCCCTCCCCTCCTCACCCCATTTCATAATTTTTTTTCTTTAATTTTACTCTTATAAATATGACTTCTTCATTGATTCTTTGAGTTTAAAATCATTCGTTAACATGTAGTTCCATGAAACATACAATAATTGTTTTCAACAGCTTTTCTAGTAACGTCCATTTGCCTTTAAGGTAAAGATTTATGCAATTCTATATCGATTAAATTGACGAAAACGTGATTCACTCTTTTTACCAAATCGACTGATTTTGCATATTATAAACTAGCCAACAGTTAATAAAAAATTCAAAGCCAAATTTTTAAATATTAATTTAAAAAAAATTTAATTTCGTTTTCATGCATTTTATAATGACTTTCAGTTGGGCGTATGATTAATATTATTTTCAATGCAATAATCATACGCTCTGTTTCCTCATGCAATTGTTTTATCTCGCTAAAATGTCATTAATCATAAAGTTTTAAATTAATATTTTTAACAAATATCCCTTTTACCACAATACCACTAAAACTTTGCTCAATTAATTGAAATTTATAGCATTTGTTTGGTAACAAGGAAAAATTAAAAGTTGAAGAAATAAAAAAAAAAAAAAAACAAATTAACACTTGCAAACACATGAAATCCGTAATACACATTTACAAAGTTGCAATATACAAATTGTAGCCTGTTTAACTTTGCATGTAAAACAAATTGTATTACGAGCTTAAACAGTTGCACAATACTTGTTGTGAAAGGCAGTGGAAGCAGCAACTGAAGTCTGACAACATAGAAGGCAACACGATGTTGTAGCCATTAAACAATATACACTTAAACATATATTTTTTTAAATAAACGCACATGCGGGCATTTGTTGTATGTTGTGGATACTGTCTCATGTTGCACCATGTCTGGTAAATGTGTGTTTGACTACGCGAAATAATAAAATAGTCAAGTTGACGATGCAGCACTTGAGTGAACTTTACAAATGTCATTTCGTATGACTTTTACTGTGTTGCACTTACACAATTCCGAGGGTAACTAATGGCTGAAAGAAACTCAAAGGATGGGTGGAAAGGTAGAGGGGTTTGGGTTCACCAACATCAAATGAACACTACATGAACATCAACAATGTGCGGGTCTCTGTTAAAAACATACAATAACACAAACCCTTGTATGTGTTGTAAATGTCCTTTGTAAAGTGGACATGTATTATTTTTTCAATGTTGTTGCTTTGTTGTTGTTGATGTTACTTCTTGTTTTATTTCAGTTTATTTTATAACTCCTTGTTGTATGACAACCGCTTTTGGGTAACTATTTTTGCTTGTTGTTCTTCATTTTTTCGTTACGTTTTATTTATTTGTATGTAATTTTATTTACATTAACTGCTTTTATTTTTATATACGTACATATGTATATATATATATATATATATATATATATTTTGCTTTACTTTCTGATATAATAAAACTTCACACTTGTTTTTCCCTCTTTATTTTATTGACACAAGTAGTAGAGGTTTTTTTCTAGTGTCTTATATTTTGGGAAAGGAGGCATATTAAGTTTTTGTTTGTCAAAGTCACGTTACGAAGTTATCATAATAAATCAAATTTACTAAAACAAGTGTTTAAGGTTAAATTGCTTAATAGAGTAACTGTCAGTAAAAGGTATTAATTTTTTGACCTGGGATATTTAAAAAAAATGGTCTTTCGGATCTTTTTAACCTTTTGGCACGCATGTTAAGGCTACAAAATTGTGTTGGCGAAAAATCGTTACACCTAAACTATAAACCATTTTTAAGTTAGCGTTTAACTTAAAAGATAAATTGATTTTTTGCGATTTAGTTTTGTTAAGAAAAGTGTGCAATAATTTAACAATATTCATGAAGGAGCATGATCTTTTTCTCCCTGTCTCAAAAATTTATTGTAGTGTGCGGTTTCAGGGACGCAAAAATGGTAATTTTGATCTTAAGAACAAAATACGTTGGAAACGAAATTTAAAGATTAACACTAGAAGTTCTGAAGCTGTTGTTGCGATCTATGTTTTCAATTCATTTGAAAATAATAGAATTATTCCCGAACAAGATATCGGGTGGCAAAGGTAATGGACAATAGAGTATCCAATTATTAGACTTTAATTTTTGTTAGAGTAAGGAATAAATAGATTTTTTAATTTTTATATTACTTGATTAATCGTAGAAGAGTTTTAATGTATTCAAAAAAACATATCGAGGGCTTTTATTAAAATTTTCAAAAATTGTTTTTTTATATCAACGCGTTCACTGACTGGATCATCATCAAAATGGCCAATAATGACTTATTTTTTTCCATAGAGAGCGGGGAGATTTCTCCCAACGGAGACGGTACCGCGACCAAACCAGGTCTATTGTACCCACCCCCCTTTAGTTGGCCAAAAGACCCTCTGCCTCCCAGAGAAACCCAAGAAGGTCTTTTGCCGGTATTGCACCGACTCGGGAGGCACCCATCGTACCGTGCCCCAAGTGTCTCCTTCTGGCCCACGACAGCGCCGGGCAGTCACACAGTAGGTGCCTTGTGGTCTCGTCCTCTTCACGGCATAGTCTACATTCCTGGTCCTCTGCCAGGCCCATCCGAAACAGGTGGTGCTTGACAGTATGTTGGCCCGTCAAATAAGCCACCAACAGTCGTAGTTCTCGTCTGTTGAGACCCCTTGTCTCCAATGTACTCCCGGGAAATATAAATTCCTTCGCCTGACGGATTCCCGGTAGCGATACCCAGTATTTCCTGTGCTCGCTGAGAGCCCATTCCCCCAATAGGGACTGGGTAGTGGCCCAGCTTAACCCACAAAAGTGCTCGGGGCCCACCATTTGGACGTTTGCTCCAGCCCTAGCCAGCTCATCAGCCCCATCGTTACCCGGGACCCCTGAGTGTCCCGGCACCCAACAGAGTGTCACTCTGTTTCTTGAGCGCAGCTCCTGTAGCCTTCCCCGACACTCCGCCACCAACTTCGAGGATAATTTCCAGGAAGAGAGTGCCTTAATGGCCGCATGGCTATCAGTGAATATCGCAATGCAGTTTCCTATCATTCCCTTGTTAAGAATGTTGATACAGCACTCATCAATGGCGTGGATCTCGACCTGGAATACACTTGGTGATCTCCCCATGGCTATCGAGATTCGCGTGTTAGGTCCAAATACCCCAGCACCCACCCCATGCTCCGATTTGGACCCATCAGTATACCAGCGTAGTCCCTGGTTACCATCACAGGGATTTCCACTGTCCCAAGCGCCCCCATTTTGAAGGATCGTGCTAAACCTTCTGGTAAAGCTCAGTTCCGTGGTCTTAATGTCCGCCCTTGTGCAGACCGATAGACCAGGAGCTAATTTCATGAGACCAGCGTGTCCGTTGACCCCATCTGACAGTCCGGATGTTTGTTGGATCCTAAGAAGACTCGATATTGATACCTTCCTTATATGGATGTGTAATGGCAAGTTGCCCAAGATAGTCTCAAGTGTCGCTGTTGGACATGTGCGCATCACCCCCATCAGGGCTACACAGACCATTCTCTGTAGCCTTTCGCACTTTTGGATTGCCGACACCTGCTGGATCTTTGGCCACCATATCAGGGATCCATAGGTGATTATCGGTCTGATCATCATAAAATAAAGACACTTAATCATGCTAGGGCCAAAGCCCCAGGTCTTCCCAAAGAAGCTCTTACAGGCGCTTCAGGGTCGCATCCAAGTGCGAGTTCCAATTTAGCCGTTTATCCAGAACAATTCCCAGGTACTTGACTTCATTGGAGTACTCGATTTCCGTCCCATTCACTGACAGCCTACCCAGTCTGTGTTTATACCTTCTCGTGAACGGGACCACGACCGCTTTTTGGGGGTTGATGTTCAGCCCCCTTTCATGGCACCATTTGAGAACCTTGTCGAGATCACCCTGCATCACCTCAGTGATTGTTCTCTCGAATTTCCTGGTCACATTGATGGCCAGGTCGTCCGCATAATCAATGGCCCGCAGGCCGTATTCCTCAATTCTGACGAGCAGGTCATCAATCACAAGGCACCATAGCAGGGGAGAAAGTACCCCGCCCTGTGGACAACCTTTAACAGCACTAATGCTGACGCTAGCGTCATCCCAAGAGGTGGTGATTCTCCGTTGTCTCAGCATGGCGCCAATCCAATTGATGGTGTAATCATCTATCCGTTTTTGCGACAAAGCATCTGTGAAAGAGTCGTAACTTGTGTTGTCAAAGGCACCCTCCTCGTCAAGAAAAGCACATAGTGCAATATTCTTGTTGTTCTGTGCTTTCTCTATTTGCGAAACCAGATGGTGCAATGCTACTTCCGTCGACCTGACCTGATAGGCGAACTGCGTTCCGTGCGTTCCGGGCGCGGAGATTCTCAGCTTGTCCCGATAGTGCAGGTCTAGTAGCCGATCAACAGTTTTAAGAAGAAATGATGTGAGGCTAGTAGGCCTATTGGACTTCGGCTTCTCTAGCGGCCTTAAGTCGGTCTATATTCTTTTTTGCTTGATACAGCTTAACGAGTACTTTTATAATAAACTAACTTCATATTCGTGTTTTCACCCTTAACTAATTTTGATATGATTTTCTGAAGCCAAGGAAAAAATGTGGCATTAGAGTGGTTAAACAATTTTCAAAACATTTTACTCAGTTTTATTCGAGCAAATACTTTTTTATACCCACACCACAATAGTGGAGAGGTTATAATGCATTTGTACTGATAGCTGTAACACCTAAAAATATTGGTCCCCGACTCACCTTCAAGTATACCAATCGACTGAGAATCACTTTCTGAGTCGATCTAAAAATGTCGTGGCAGGCTGGCTGTCCATGTAACTTTGTACGCAAAGAACAGGCGGCAATTTTAAAGATAATTTGATGAAATAAGGTACATAGGTTGTAATTGGCACAACGACCTATTGAAAAATGGGGCGAATCGGTCCATAATTTCATATAGCCCCTATACAAGCTGCTTTCTTTGATCCCTCCATCAAACAAATTTTAATGAAATTTAAAACATAAATAGGTCCCAATATGTACGCTTGCAAAAATTTGTTCTTATATATTGTGATGCAGGGTATTATATGGTCGGGATTGACTGACTATACTTTCTTACTTTTTTTATTATTGAATCTTTCTTGTCGATACTGATAATATAACCTCTATCTTACTGTATTCAAGTTTCAAAAAAGCTTGCTGGGCTCAAAGTATCGGTTCTCTTTAGCCTCCGGTACCCTTCGAACTGTAGCAGGTCCAGAAAGAAGTAGTTAGGATGGACCCTTCGATTATCTAAGTATTTGAGTGAATACTTTTTAATTTCCTTCTTGATGGAAGGGATGTTAAGATCTCAGGGATAATATCATTATTTATATACGATGGGGCCCAAACGATTTGTCGTTATATATTAGACGTCTAATCTGTAGTTTCTGGAGGTTTGTTGGGCATGCAGTACTACATAATTGGATGGCATATGTCCATATTGGTTTTATAATAGACCTGTATCAGAGAACTTTATTGCCTAAGGAAAAAATTGAGTTTCCAACGAGGAGCCAATGTAGTTGAGCTGCTTTAAGTTTCATAGCCGTTATTTTCGCTTCAATATGACGAGACCCTGTCAAACGTCTATCTATGTATATATATTCCCAAGTACTTTACACGATTTTCTACCAGATCAGTTATTTATTTTTACAGCTGGGCAAGGCTGTCTTCTGAACGTGACAGTTAAGTGAGCAGATTTAGCCGGGTTATCATTTACCTTCCATTTTTCTACACACAAATAAATACTGTGTCACCTGCAAACGTAGATATATATGTGCTCTGGCTTGTTGGCATATCTGATGTGTATATTACACGCAGAGAAAAAAATGGTTGAAGTATGGTTAGAAATTGTGGGGTATATTAGGTCCCCGCAATAGCCACAGACAAACTATTGTTGTTTTTAAAATAACTTTTTTTACGATTGATAATATTTTGTTTCTATTTAACAATTAAGTACTTACCTCCCTTGAAACTTCAAATATGGCTAAATTTAACAATATTATGTTTTAAAAAAAAAATACGCTTACATAAATAATGGTTACTTTTACCATATTATTGTCACCGCAATCATATTATGCTTAAATGCATACATACAAAACACATAACCATATTACCGTTGTCTCCAAACATGTTATGGCTAATAATAATAACAATAATATATTTGAAATTATAATATTTCTTAACAGTGCATAATTAATTTTAAATATAAAATAATATTTTTAAAAAAACCAAATTATGGTTGTATTGCTCTCTATAATAGTTGAATGCCTTTCAAATTCATACTGTTTGGTTGTCTTAAAATTCCCAATTACTTTTTTTTAATTACTAATTAAAATACATCAATTTACCAGCAAAACAGAATAATGCTAATGAAGGTCTTCATAGGCTTAAACATGAATTAAAAGGGGTTTGCTTATAAAAGTGAAACATAACACGTTACAAGAATAAAAAACGAAATAAAATTAAAAATTTACATTAAATAACCAAAATGGTAAAATGGCTAAAATAAATAACCATAATATGATAAACATTGACCAATTTATGGTTTATTCCAACCATAATATGGTTACTTTTGCCCGAGTCCTACAAATTTTTACCTTTTTTTGGTAAATTATAAACATAATATGGTTAATTTTTACCATTACTATGGCTAATATTGACTATGGTTAATTTTGAAAAAATTATGGTTAATTTTGACCATATTATGGTTGATTTCGGGCCAATTATTGGTCATTTTAACCATATTATGGTCATATTTAACCATAAAATTGTAACCTGAAACATAAACATTGTTAAAATCCATCCATTATATGTTGCTCCTAGAATATGGTTACCTCCAACCATATTTTTTTTTATGTAGATGGAAAATGTGATTAAACAAAAATTAACGAAAATTTCAAATAGTAAAATTAAAAATTTTTTTAATTACAAAGTACTTTTAACATCTGCAATATTTAAAAAAATGAATTAATATCGAAGTTTTTTAAAATGTGAGAATATCTGGGATTCAAGACAATTTTAGATTATTTTCGCCTTTCAGACATCGAATAGCCAAATTGCAATAATTTTAATTCTTCAACATGAATGATACTTAAAAAAAAAACAACTATTAAAACTTTTTCCTTCTTGCAATAAAACTGGCAGTAAAATAGGCGCACTTAACATTCGGCTTAAAGGACTCTTAATCTTTAAGCTTTTAGACCTTATCGCTGATATTTTGCTTTACTATTTTTTATCTCCTTTTTCAGCTATTGTTATACCATTAACATGGTCACCATATACCTTTTTTTTACACAGCCAAAGGAAACGGGGAGAGAAAAAACTGCAACAAAACCTTTACTATGTTGTTTACAATTAGGGTTGCCTTGACATTTAACTCGTGATAACAACAGGAAAAGTAACAAAAACAACAACAATAAAAAAAACCAACATTGATAAAACATCAACCGGATACTCACTCATCTGTAGCAGTTGCAGGGTTATTGCGTGCCATTGCGTGTTGCTGGTCACTTTTGGACCGTTGGGTCTTTTGTGATTTTTTTTTTATTTAAGTGACATTTGTTACATTTACTATTTTTTTATCCTTATACACACACTCTTGCACACATTTACAGCGATTGTTGTAGAGAGACTTCAGTCCATTTTTTTTTAATTCTTTAACAACAAAAAACGTTGTGTCATTTTTTCTGTCCACTTTATTCAATTGTTTTAAGCACAATGATGTCCTGTCTGCCCATGAGTATGTGTAAGTGTGTAAGTTCGTGCCTTGTTTTTTATGTCTCTTATTTATTTATGTTTATTTTTTGTTCGCTTCTTGATTATTTTACTTTACACTTCAACAATTTTTTTCGTGTGGGTTTTTTTCGTACAACTTCTCTGACATGTTTGTATTGGTTGATGTATGATAAGCAATAAATATGTCTGATATTTTGAGTAGGCTTTAGTAGTATTTCTATTTTATATAAACATTTGTTGAACTTCAAATTAACCAGTTCTTTAGTTTGTTATTGGATAATTTGACAATAACATTGATTTTTTATACTTAAGTAATAAGCAAAGGTTAGTTTAATATTTCTGCTTAAGTTTTTATAGATAAGTGTGGAAACCGGTTTTAACTGTTAAATATTAAGGCCATTTTGGTTAAAAAAGTATGTTGTAAGTGTAATCGTGCCTAGGAATAAACGCAGTAAAATTCATTTGCTGCTTTTTTGATGCCAATAAATTTCTTTAAAAATTTTCTACTCATAAATTATAAAATTATTCATTAAAATTTTATTTTAAATTAAGAGCAATTTTTAAAGTTTATCAAATTTTTTAAATTAATAACAAAGTATAAAAATACAAATTTAAAATTTCAGTCTTCTCTGATTTTAATTTTTCCACTTTACTGCCTTATTCCTAAGCACAGCAGTATACTTGGGTTTGAACTTTAGGAACTAAATTTTGTTTTTGGAACTTAATTTTGTTTTTGAAGTTTGTTCAAACAACTTTGGACGCTCAAATAATAAATAAAAAATGTGTTATTTTTCTAAACATATTCTTTTTTCACTTTATTATATAATATTACTTGTAACATTAGTAAGAGCGAAAATCGCTAATATGAATATTTTGTGCATTACCAGTTAACAAAATTTAAAATTTAGTAATCGTTGGAATTATAGTTTAAATTAGCCGCTTGCATTATTTTAAACCGAAGTGTGAAGGAACTGAACTATTCACTGTAAGCGAGAATAACAATATAAACTCATGTCTTTAATTCTCGTGCTTATAATGTGAACTTTGAGTATATTCCTTGGCTGTGGGAAAAATCGCCCAAAGAAAAATGGCCCAAAAAAAGAAATGAAAAATCGCCCAACAGAACATGAAAAATGACCCAAAAAGTTATATATGAAATTTTGCCCAAAAGAAACGAAAAAGGGCCCAAAAAAAATTTAAAATGACCCAAAAAGCAAAAACGAATTTTTTCCCGGTGGCATGTTATAACGTCCAGTGTCATAGTGTCCATGGACGTTATGACACTCCAAAAAGTGTCATAGTGTCCATGGACACTGCGCTAACTAAAGCTTCTCTGCACACCCAACAATAACGAAAAATAGCCCAAAAATTTTAGGTCACTTTTCATATGAATTTAGGCCCAATTTTACATGGAATATTTTTGGGCGATTTTTCATTTCTTTTTTTTGGCCATTTTTCTTTGGGCGATTTTTCCCACAGCCATATTCCTTAATAAGCTGATGAAAAGAATTTAATACACTAGCGTTTTTTTTTTTTTTTTTTTTTTTGCTTAATAGTGAAAACACAAAAAAAAAGACGAGCAGCCAGCCAGTGCCCTAATTAAAAGTGTAAATTACAGAAACTAACCCTCATTTTCACAAACGATTATTAAATTTATTAAACGGTTATTAAGGAAAAATTTTCATAAAGAAATTTGTTTTGTAAAATTATATTAAATTTCAAATATTTTTATGAATAAAGGCATAATTCTCTTTTTTTTCTTTTATTTCCCGTAACCCCAAATTATAAATATACACAACCGAGCCAGGGCTCATAAATCAGAGGAAGCTAAACTCTTTGTTTCATAAAAAAAATTAAAAATTTTCTCTAATCACCAAATTCATAAGAAGTTCATAGAATCAAGCAAACAATTTGTTGCTTTTACCACTATTGCAAAAAGAATATATAAATTACTAAAACTTGTTAAAAATTTAAATTGTGATTTTTTTTCAATAGATGATATGTTTAATTATAATTAAACAATTATCTAATAACTTTGCCATTTCAAACAACGTGTTAATTGATTTAATTAAATATAGCTCAGGTTTTGACAATTCACAACAACCATTCTACAAGTTCATGTTGTTTTATTTTAAACGAAAAAATTCAATTAAGATTTTTTTGTTATATCATTAAAAATTTATTTCAGAACAACTAAAATGTTAATTAAATCAAAATTATATTTTAATTTTCTATCAACAAATAATAGAATTGATGCATTTATCATATTAAATAAATTTAAATACTTTTTAAACAATTTTTTTAATTGATAAAAAACTACTGATAATTTTTCTGGGAATGTAAAGCAATTAGAACGATTATAGTTAGCAGTAAGGGTTACCGTAACGTCTAAATCTATAAAAATTTTATTTTTTACATTTTTACATTCCCTAAACGGAAGAGAACTGTCATAGGGAGGCCAATCGGGACTGATTTTTGAAAAATCCCGGGATTCGGGATTTTGAATTCCCGATCCCGGGATTTCGGGATTTTTCGGGATCAATGTGTTGCCTTAAAATGCTCCTTTTTTAATAAACAACACTTTTTAAATATTCAAAAGGTTTTATATACGTAACATAAATTTTTAAAAAGGAAAACAACAAAACAATTTATTTTATACATATGTTTATAACACTGGCCTCACCCATGATCAAACTGATCATATTCTGAAAAAAGCTTAAAAAAATATACGTATCTCTTAGTTTTTCTAGATCAATTCATTTCGGTTTTTTGACAGCAGTTCAATTTTTAATGTGAATTAAGTTGGGACGACATTAATACACTGCAAAGTGTAGTCCCTCATCGATCTCGATAGCTGAGTTAAAAACTGTAAAACTACATCGACTGCAGTGCAGTATACCTCCAGGGTGAGGGCGAGATTCATTATCAATAATTTAAGTACGTTTGAAATTTATTTAAAAAATAATGTTTATACAAATGTTTCTTAAAACAGATTTCAAGTTTAAATAATTTATTTATGAATACGTCAAATAGTGTTTATTTATAAAAAAAAAATTATTTTATTTACCGTATATTTTTTAAGCAAATTTTTTATTTTTATTGGACCGGAAGGAATATGAGCTATTTCATCAATATTACGACTTAATTGTTATAATTATATCAACTTTAATTCTTTAGTTTCTGAATAAAACTTTAATTGGATCGTTAATAATTTTTATTTTTTGCTTGATATATAACAATTATTTCATGATTTCTTTATTTTGCTTAAAAATAATCAATTTTATTTTGGAATTATGTCTTAAGCCAAAGCTGAACTTGCTAAACGTAATTGTAATAAGGCTTGAGATGTGAGTCTGCAAATTTCGTTTCTACTTAAAATAATGGTTTTTATTAAGCAAAATACAAAAATCCAGAAATAGTCGTCATATATCAATCAAAAATTGAAAATTTTAAATACTCGCTGTGTTCCAAAAACAAAAATTAAACTCTAAAATAAGAATTATTTGCAATAAAAACTATAACTCAAATATAATTTTTAATAATTTTTTTGTATATAGTATAAAAATTAAATAAAAACGTACAGTTTTGTACATAAAAGTTGATATGTTAAAAATCCCGGGACTCATAAAAATAATCGGGATGGCTTTGCATATCCAGTGCGTAATTTTATCAATCCCGAAAAATCCCGGAATTTCGGGATTCGGGATTTCCCGTTTGGCATCCCTAAACTGTCACCAAAGTAGCCCCGTGATAGGTCTTTGATGGTAGAGACCGTTTCTAGTGCTAACACTTTATATGAATGGGACGTATCCATTTTACATGGGGTTGACATTGGAGGGGGTCAATTTACACCTAACAGCCACCATTTGTCAAGTCACACATCTGTTCTCAGTGAACGTGTTTAGTGTTAGTTGCTACAATGAAGTAGTATTATTTCAATACAATGTAGTATTATTTGAATAAAACAAGTCCTAGAACTAAATTCAAGAACCAAATTTTAGGAAGTCCGAAAAAAATGTGTCAATCCACCGGTGAATACCGTACTGTCATTCCTTACTGTTTCTACCTTTTGATTCTCCATATACCAGTTAAATGATCAGTTCTCCTTGCACTACACCATCTTTCATTGAAATTGAGAAAATTCCAAATGAAAATGAGAATTTCAATTTGAAATTGAGAAAATTCCAATTGAAATTGAAATTGAAAAAATGCCAATTGAAGTTGAGAATATCCATTTGATATTGAGAAAATTCCAAATGAAATTAGGAAATTTCAATTTGAAATATATAAAACTGAATCATATGATTTTTATTATATTCATACAACAAATATAAGGATGAAGAAATGAAAATAAATACAAGTCAAAGTCTTATTGACCAACAGCCTTATCTTCCAGATCCAGAGCTGATTGAAAAAACATACTACAGTTGTATCTACTGCAATCTCCAGTAGTAATGCATGTCTTTGAAGCCTTAATCACCTCTTCTAAAAAGGCAAGCCTTTGCTCTCCTACATTAGGGGGAATTACGTTCGGTACATTCATCTTTGTTTTCGCCATTCTTTTTAGTTTTGACCAAATAATTTCAATGGGGTTAAGCATCGGTAAATAAGGGCTCAATCGCAGGAGTGTAGCTGGTAGGTTTTTATTTTCATTTTTTCCATCATTATGTTTTTTATGTACGTTCGTTGTATGAATATTAAAAAAATTATATAAATCAATTTTATAAATTAAAATTTCTCAATTTCAATTGGAATTTTCTCAATTTCAAATTAAAATTTCCCAATTTCATTTGGAATTTTCTCGATTTCAAATTGATATTCTCAATTTCAATTGGAATTTTCTCAATTTCAAATTGATATTCGCAATTTCAATTGGAATTTTCTGAATTTCAAATTGAAATTCTCATTTTAATTTGGAATTTTCTCAGTTTCATCTGGAATTTTCTCATTTTCAATGAAAAATGGTGTAGTCTTGAGTTGATTCTTTTTGTACTTGTTCTTTTTTCACACACCCCAGGACCAGTCTGTTGGAACAATTCACACAAATTTCCCGCAGGGTTACTGTTACTGTCAGCTAACTGGGGCTTTTGTCCGTAACGACTTAAAATAGTGTCATGGACTTTGGCACATATTAATTTTGTGTGACTCAAAATTGTTCGCTCGGATTTCACTAAGATTAATTCATAACATTTGAGAGATCTCATGGAATGTTCCCTCCAAAAATTCGAAACCCTTAATGAAGGGTATCAAAGGTTCGATATTGCTGAATAATGCATTTCTACTTTTTTTAATAGAAGAAATTTTTAATTTCTCTCTCTGTCTAGGGACAAATAAAAAAAAAGTCCATTAAACAACATTTAAAAATAATCCAGCAATTAACTTTCAAATAAACAAAAAAATTTGTACAAAAAAACATAACTTTTTAAATAGAAATTATTAAAAATGCTAAAAAGTTTTTTTATTTCTCAAGCTAATAAATTCAATTTTTATTTTCTCAGAAACAAACTCAAATAAATTTTAACATATTTTTTACATTTGCTTCGGTTCGCTCTCATAAACACAGCTATTATACGCTTGAGCAAAAGTACTAAAAGTTCTAATAAAAAAACTGAAATTAAAAATAAAAAAAAACTCTAAAATTCAAATACACCAAACTAGCAACATAGAAAAAAAACTAAATTAATTTTTACGAGATGAACAGACAGATAATTTCTCTGTATAGAGTTTTCAGAAGGGCAACTGAGAAACAACCCAACTACAGCTAAATTGTAGTTAAGTTTGTTTGTTTGTTTTTAGTTGTATTATTAATTTGAAAATGTTGAAAAACAAGTATAAGTTTTAATTAAAAGTTAACATACTTTTAGGCTCTTCAAACGCACAACAAACATAAGGGTTTGTGTTGCTATTGCCTTCTGCATACAACAGAAAGCAGCACGTTAAATAAACACAACTTTGTATAAAAAGAAGGAAAACGAACGAAAAAGAAAAAACTAAAATACAAGAAAAGTACCTAAGGAAAAGATATGAAAGTACTTAATTTTTATGAACTAAAAGTTTATCTTAAATACAACATCTTAAATACCATTTAATAATGTTCTAAGACTTTTCTCCCCACCACACTTTCTTTCATTTTGAACTTGCCACAAAACATACTAACTCACATATACGACTATATGTATGAATTTATGAGTGGTAGGAGTTAAGAAGAGACAGACAAACCTATAAATTCTATTAGTAGTCGTAGATATTTATACCACCAGCAGTTAGATACTTACAAATTTTTTAATATCATTTATATCATAGATCTGTTTATTTGTCATTTTGTGTGTAACCAATATTACTAAATGCCTTAAAGATATTTTATTTAACAACTATCCAGATATTGCACAGTAATTTCACCCAAATTCCCCAAATTGCGCGTTTTAATATATGGGCATAAGAAAAAGTTTCAGCAAAAATAACAAGACTGAATATAAATTTATGCATGTTGCGATAAAATCAAATAAAGTTATCAGAATTTACTCACACACACAGACATATCAAAGTTGCTGTCAAAATGAATACCGGAAAGACAGGTTAAGTAAAGAAAAAAATACAGGCTATTGAATTTTTATGATATAAAGATATTAAAGTGGCGCCTTTAAAAAAAAAAACAATTTAACCAAAGGGACGATTTCTGATCCCAACTAGTTTTTACTTTAATAATTTCAATTCCTTTAGAAAAATTCCTTGAATTAGGGTGGCTGGGTGCCCGTTGCCTGGCATGAGGAACTCATAAATTTTTGTAAGAAATCTTAAATTTTTGCAAGCATTTCGGTAACGGTGCGCTTAATTATACCTTCTAATTCATCCAAGTTGCTGGCTTAGTTGCGTAAATCAACAATTTCACCCAGCCTTAAAGAAAATAAGCTCTTGGGTGTTTTTTAGCGGCATGAGAACTTTCGATATCGATAACTATGGTGTGACAGCTAAAAATATCAAACTGTTCTGACATTTCTGTTCAGAAAGGTTTGGAAAGTCATCATGAATCGTTTATCGCTAGAACAATGCTTTCAAATTGTGGAAATTTACTTTTAAAAAATATATATACGGGAAGTTCATAGAGCACTTCGCCCATTTTACAAGGCTCATTTCTGGTTAAAAGGATACGTAAATAAGCAAAATTGCCGTATTTGGAGCGAAGACAATCCTCAAGCCATTAACTACTCATTATTACACCCATTGAAATATACGCTCTTTCAAAATGATTAAGGAGCTGAAGCTACGCTTAATGCCTATCGAGTCATGCTGACTGAGTTTTTGTTTCTAAAAATTAAACAGCCGAGCATCAATGATATTTGGTTCGAACAAGAGGGCGTAACTTGCCATACAGCGCGGTTAACAATTATTGCAAAATCCTGTTATTTGGCCCCTTCGTTCATGCGATTTAACACATCTGGATTATTTTTTAAATGGCTATGTTAAGTCATTGGTTTATGCCGACACACCAGCAACCCTTGCAGCCTTGGAAGCCAATATTTAAGACACCATTATTGAAAAACGTTTATTGGAAAACATATGCCGGCGGGCATACACAGAAATAACTAAAAATTATCTCTAATCACCAAAATAATACCAAATTCATGGAATAAAGCAAACAATTTGTTGATTTTACAACTATTACCAAAAATTCTGAATATTTTTGGGAATAAATGATATTTTTAATTACCAAACTTATCAAAAAACTTTGCCTTGTCAAACAATGTGTTAATTGATTTAATTAAATATAGCTCAGGTTTTAACAATTTCCAATAAGAATTCTACAAGTTTAAGTATTTTTATTTTAAACGAAAAAATCCATTCCAATTTTTTGATATTTAATTAATATTTTAATTAAAAATTTATTTCAAAACAACTTAAATGATAATTAAAACATAATTAAAAAATTATATTTTAATTTTTTTTCCAATTAAAAAAAAGAATTGATTAAGTTATCACATTAATTTAATTGAAATACTTTTTAAACAATTTTTTTATTTGATAAAAAACTAATGATAATGTTTTCTGTGTATGCTGGAAATTATCACAGAAAAAATTAAAAATTGTCTCTAATCACCAAATTTATACCAAATTCATAATATCCAGCAAACAAGTTGTTGATTTTGCACCCATTACCAAAATGATTAATTAATTACTAAAAATTGTAAAATTGTGAATATATTTTTTTTCAACATTTTTTATTTTTTCAGTTATTTTTAGTCTGGTAGTGTATAAAGTCTTTCCTAAAAATTTTAGGAATAGAACTAATACAAAAAAGCTTTATAAAATACATAACTGAAATTTAGCTCATAGAATAAATTCGAAAAAATAAAAAATTTTAAATATATTATAAAGTAGCTTATGAAAATAAATAATAAATAATTCGCAGATTATATTTTTTTTTTTTTTTCAATAAATTATATTTTAAATTTTATTTAAAAAAATGATCAAAAGTCTTTGCCATTTCAAACAATGTGCTAATTAATTTAATTAAAATTTACAAATCCCAAAAAAAAATTCTGCAAACTTTTTGCCTTGTATTATCATTTTAAATTCTCATGCAGTTAAAAAATTACCTTAAACTAACCGAAAGTTGCACGAGTAATGTGATCAGTTATGTGGATCATTTCGGTTATTTCATTTAGACGTGATTTCAGTTCAAATTGAAATGAAATAAAAAATTTTTGTGATGTTCTCTGAAAGAGTTTGTCTAATTTATATTTAAAATTTTAAATTTGCAGTATAAACAACACAACATTTTTTTAAAGGTAAACAGTGGAAGATTTAAGATAGAAAATGGAAATAATTTTAAATTTTGTAAGCAGCTTGTCCGATTGGAATAAAGTTTCTAGTGCTAATTAAGAGTTTGTATTTAAGTTTAAGTTTTGCATTTGAGGGCCGTCGTAAATTCCCAAATACGGGAACCTTGGGTTTTCAAAAATAAAAAACGCTTCAGAGTTTTTAATATTTTGAAATATTTTTCTTTTGCGAATTAACAGGCAACTTAATAAATATTCTATAAAAAATATTGTGAAAAAATAGTTTTTTATAAAAAATAAAGATGCATTTAAAGTTACGATTCTGAAACTAATTTTTTTAGAAAAAAATTATTTTAAATTAATTTTTTTTTTTCTAGACCTGAAACGGCGGAACACGTATAACGTTTTTTTGGCCAATATAACTTTTTCCGCTAACCAGAACCCCAACCGATTTGGGTTGT
Organism: Pollenia amentaria; assembly: GCA_943735925.1. NCBI lineage: Eukaryota > Metazoa > Arthropoda > Insecta > Diptera > Polleniidae > Pollenia > Pollenia amentaria. Next base: position 173,559,969 of record OX031007.1, on the reverse strand, counting down.
GATACAGTGATTTTATTGACAAAAACTCAAAAAAAAACATAATTTTTCGGAATTTTTCGCAAATTACCTGTAATGAATTCCACAATTTTTAAAACATAATAAATTTTTAAATGAATTGACTCATATTCGACCTTTACAATTTTCTTTGTTAATCCTTTTATTTAAGCTTGAGGTCTTTTTCTATTTTTTTATAAAAAATATTATATATATTAATTTATTATAAATTTATATGTATAATAAATAAATTTAAAAAAAAAATTCCTGAAGAAGGCACACAACGGAGTGCCGAAATATTGGATTTAATAAATTTTATAAAAAAAAAGAAAAAGACCTCAAGCTTAAATAAAAGGATTAATAAAATAAAAATTTTTTTTTAATCTAAACTCAATTCCCTACAGTTAATACAGTTTAATATGTGACCTGTGACAACATTATGGTAACTATAATATGCTTAAAAAAAATTTCATTAAAAATAGTTTTGTTGGAGCTGCCTATATTTTAAAATGTTATTTCTCTGCACGTACTGCCATAGATCTCTCATGCCCGGATTAATTTAGCAATATAACATGGATAATTTATAATTTTTTTTAAAAAAACAAAAGAGCAACCTGTAAATTTTTGCTGAAGATTTTTGAATATGTTCTATAAAATTTTATCTTAAATTTTATATAGGGTCACCTTAAACAACCACAAATTTGCTACTCCAGCATTCCAGTTTTTAACTTAAAATCTCAACCTAACGTATTTAAAGAAACTTGGCAACTCTCGCAAAAGAATGTCCTTAAGTTTCAAGAAAACAAAAAAAAAACGTATCGCATGACGCGCCTATCTTCGGAATTGAATCAAATTACCTTGTAATCTTAACCTTAAGGTTATTTCCAATTTTAATAGCAAATAGCTCACTAAAATGTTTTTCTAATACTCAGCCCGCTAAACTTATTTCAAGTTTATCTCTATTTAGGTATCAGAATTGTAACGATTCGTTTTTTTTTCTTATGTATTTTTTTTTTTTTTTTTTTTTTTTTTTGTTGTTTGCAAAACTTTGGAAAGCAGGAATTGTAGCATGTGTGCATTTTTTTTTTCATATTCCTTCTATCTTTCATGTTGTTTTCTTATTGTCTTACGGGAAATATAAATGGAAATCTTATATTTTCGCTTATCACGATTGCAAAGTTAAAGTTACTCTCAAGAGTTGTATTTCTTTTGCTTTTTTTTAACTTTGTGGTGTTTTTGGTTGAAGTTTTTTTTAAGTTTGGAAAAACAATGTAATCTTGTATATTAAGTTTCTATTTTACTTATAAATAATACATTGGTTTTGGTTTTATAGATACATAAATATTTTTTGTTTTAAATTTTTTGCATTAAAATTTATCTAAAAAATAAATTTATGAATGTAACTTTAAAGAACAAAAAAAAAAAACTTTAAAAGTGCTTACCACTTGTTTAAGTAGTATGAGCTGCTAATACAAAAACAAAAGCCATTTATTATTTATTGAAATTATTTAAGAACAAATTAACCGCAATTATAAATAGCACAAATTCAGCAATTAGAACACACTAAACGCTTACTGAATAAAACATAAGTCATATAAAGGGAATATCAGCTCTACCCTTCAGGTAAATGGTAAAATATTAATTAAAGACTAATTAAAATAAGGAAATTAATAATTTTGGAGAGTGCATCTTTACATTTGAAATATAAACTGATAATTAATAGGAAATGTTTTCAAGTCTTTGGTAAACAGCTCAGCGAATGATAAATTGATGTTAATAATGATGTAAAGTTTTAAGTAATTTTAAATAAGACAGCAAAAAAAATCATTGTTGCTTATTGCTTAAATCGTTCCAATTAGATTTATTGATATATAACAAAGTTATCTGAATTAAACATAAGAATTTATTAACCCTTTTCTGAGCGGCAAAAAATCCCTTAATTTGCGCGTCATGGTACCCGGGTATCTAAATGAAAAATACGTAGTAAACTACCATTTCTGCAATAAATATCTTATTAAAACGATGTAAAATATGAATAGGCTTGGTAACAGATAGTTAATTACTTATACTAATGGCTAATAAATCAGTGAGTGTTTATCGCTGGTTTTGTTGTACTAACTTAATTTTTATGTAATTTAAACTCAACAGTTGTAAATCCGTGTCACATGTTAAAAAGTAACATGTGGCATATGGTCTGCATTTGTAGTTTAAACGCCCAATTTTATGCGTTTAAAGATGGTTTATATGTTTACTGATTTATAAATATTTTGGATAAAACACACTTTAAGCCAAAAAACAGAGTTTAACTTGCTCTGATTTATTAGGCCTAAGAGAAAACCCTTCGTAATTTTTACGATTTTTTACATTCCTGCAATGAATTTTTCCATTAAATTTTGTCAAAGTAGCACGTCATTTCGGCTACGAAAATCGTTTTATTAAGTTCAAAATTTTGATTAATATAAAGAAATTTTGTCTTTAATTATATGCCATAAATTTTACAAATCAACGTTCATTTAAATAATTGAAGTGTAATGTATCATTAATGAAGTCATTTCGTTCATATGATGTAACTTGGCATTAATAAAATGAAATCTTTCAAATTATTTAAAAATTGTTTCATTAACACAATGATATTTTTCATTGTTTTACACTAAAACAATTTCATAAATCTTACATTTTTTCAATGTTATGGGTTCTTATTTCAGCCATTTTTTCAGTATGCATTTTAGGAATTTGAATTTTATTTCGTTTATTTCTGATTCCTGATACTAATCAAGTTATAATTGTATTTCGTTTTTATATTCTGTTATGTTCCACTTTTCATAAACTTACCTTTCAATGAGAGTAAGTAGTTAATTAGATTTTTTTCACCATAATCGCCAAATAAAGCGTGATCCATTTCGAGGTTCCCTACTTTTTTAAAGAAAAAAACACAGAAAATTCAAATTTAGTGGGGAATGTTTATTATCATTTGAAAGAACGTTCTTTGGCATTTATTTTTTGAAGATTATGTCTATCAAATGTTGGCCGTTGCTACGTCGCAGATGGTCCATCCGTTGATTCCAATTTTCAATGACTCGTGCGAGCATTTCGACTGGTAAATGGCGAATGACACGCGTGATGTTTTCCTCCAAGGCCTGAATCGAAGTGGGTTTGTCCGCATAAACTTTAGAATTTACATATCCCCACAGGAAAAAGTCTAACGGTGTGATATCACACGATCTTGGTGGCCAATCGACCGGCCCAAAACGTGAAATTATGTGCTCACCGAAGTGTTCCCTCAATAAATCCATTGATTGATGCGATGTGTGGGGAGTGGCGCCGTCTTGCTGAAACCAAATGTCGCCGAGAACACGAGCTTCAATTTCAGGCATCAAATATTTGCAGGCAGCAAAAAGAATTGCTGCGAACGGCGCCGAATCGAGTCCCTACGGTCTTCGTGTACACTCTCAGCTACGGCCGCTATATTTTCTTCACAGCGTGCTGGACGTGGTCTATTCGGTCGAATATTATCCAATAATGAATGCTGGGTCTCAAAATGGGTGTTGGTGTTGCGAATAGTACGCTCAGTAGGCCGATTATGTTGACCATAAGTTAAGCGAAATGCACGAATCATTCCTCAGAGAACGTGAATTTTTGTAATAAAGTTGAACGATTTGTAAACGTTGTTCAGGCGTAAGTCTTTCCATTATGAAATGCCAAACAATACTAAACAAAAATAACATGACATGATCTGTCAAAAAAAGGCTATTGAAAAAAGTATCTCTACTTGAATCTTTAACCGAAAATCGCCTAAAATCGCCAAAAATTTAATTTTTAGGTTTTTGTTAAAAAAAATTTCGACAAAAATCGCCAGTTACGAGTTAAATATAAAAAAGAGTATACAAGTGTATATTACCATTAATCAAATTTTCAGTATTTAGATTTATTCTTGAAGTGTGTTTATATTAAAGTATTTTTAACGTTTTCAAATAAATCAGACATGTTTTTTAATACTCTTAGTAATGTTTAAAAAAATTTTTTTATTTTATGTCGTAAAAAATCAAGTCAAAATGTATAATAACACAGAGACTTTTTTCGCTATGCACGCCACATTGAAAAATACGCTTGATACTATTATATAGAACCTGATATCAATGGAAATTATTTTAAAAAATTATTTACTTTAGCTATTAATTTAACTATTTTTAGATACTACCCAGTTGTTATTGTTAATATTTTAAAAATAACATATAATATACATTTGAAAACGATTCAGTTTCAAGAATTTATTTTCCAAAATAAATGGAATATTTAATAGTTTTTCGGTGAAGATCCGATGATTGATAACTTCAGATAAGAATGTCTAGAAAATTAAAAAAGCTTAAGCTTTATTCCAATTTTTTACACCAACAATTTTTTAATGTTTTTAATGTAATTATTTGGCAATATTTTCAATTTATTATATAAAACAATCGCATTCGTATTGCGATTTAAAAATTTGTTAAAAATTCAAAGAAAAAACTTCACCCGTACTTATAAAATTGCTCATAAAATTAGAAATAAGAAATCACCAAAATAATATTTTTTCATATTCCTACGCTAATCCCGCGAAGCACTTCGCTTGTCTGCAGGAGACCAGAGTCTCTGGCGGTACTGATAGACTAGCTCACTACCAACTAACCTACCGGGGCACCCCAGCCAACTCAATTCAATTCAATTATTTTTTTACTATTTAATATAACGCACATCTATCATCTTAAACACAATTTATCTAAAGAGTTTAGGAATTTTAATTCCTTTGCTACTTTGTTCTAACTATACATAAGCTATTTTTAGTATTGACACAAACTATTTATAATATCTCTTGGTATGAAGGAAAAATATAAGTCGGCTATTATTTTAATTTCGCCAAAAAATCACCACGTCCCCAAACACAAAATTTCATCGCCAAATAGGTTTATAAATCGCCACGTTTGTCGAAAAACCACCACATCTGACAGCCCTGCCCGCAAAGACTTTCATCAGCATTCTTTCCATTTTACTTATATCTACTACCACAAAAATTTTTTTTTGTATTTAAATTAATAATTAAGCAAAAATGGAATGTGAGAATTGTTAGCACTGGTTTTTTCGCTTTCGTTTTTCTGAACCCTAAATTTTAATTTATGTTATCTAGATGACAAGATCATTCTATTAAGGAAACAAATTCTTATATTTGCTACAATATATATGAGTGTTCACATATTAATCCAAGTACCGTTAGATTATGATTATGAAAGTTTAGTTAATGTAATGATAAGTTTCGTAGCATTAATTACAAAATCATTATATTTACTATTTTAAACATTAAAAAAGATTTAATGAAAAATTACAAAAAATGTGAGATATGTCATAGCATTAATGAAAATATTACGCTTATAAAAAATCGGAAATTAGGCTACTAGAACCACAAAAATGCATTTAATTTACACGTTTTTGTATTACTTATTATTATAATCAAGCGATTATAATCAGCATATGGTCTCATAAATTTTACGAATTCTTTTTCTCTCAAAAATAACTAACACATCTTTATCTATTTTTGCAAGTACCCATATTTCGGCACGGGTATCACAAGCGGTTTCTGTGTTCATAGAGAAGGCTTTACTTTTGAAATGCTTGCTTTGCCATAGTAACACCTGTTTGCCACCACCATTCTTCATTTAATTTCAAAGCTAATGTTAGTTTTCTTTTTTACAGCGGATCCAGGATATCTTAATTATTCTACTACCTTGAAATAACAATTGGCTGCTTTCACTTCGTCGCCATATTTTATTTGCCTTGATTTTTCTTCATCTTCGTTTTGTCCCCGTCTATAGCCAGAACAATGTTAGCTGAATTCTTCTCAATCTTCTCATAGGTAGCAGTTGCATCTCGCATGCATTTTCCAATAATGTTAATATCATCTGCATAAGGAAGGAGCATATGATTTGTGTCTTCAGCTTTGCTCTTTTATTCCAAATTTTTTTCGGTTATAGGTGGAAAAATTGCACGATAAGTTCTACAATTGTCTGAAATCTCCTGTGTTAGTAAATGTTTAACAGCGCACTAATTTTACAGAAATTCCGGGATCAGAGAACAGATACATATGGGGGATTTCATGTCAAGTGACCCACCTTTTGAAATCGATGTCTTCCGATGAAATTTGTACCAAGGTTGGTCCTATTGGATAGTAGTTTAGACACAAATTTTCAACAAGATGGTCGAAAAGTTTCTGAGTTAGAGGGGGTCAAAATTTGAGATTTTGGCCAAACAGGTGTTCTTTCTCATCGATGTAACTTATTACCTATTGGTGTTAGCAAAGCTTGTCCCAAAAAATAAGATAGCTATTTCTTTAATCTTTAAAAAAAAATTTCGTTTGTTAAAAAAAAATTTTTTTATATTAAAAATTTTGTTTTATATTAAAAATTTTTTTCATTTTTTTTAACCGGGTACTTTTTTTTGCTCAAAAGAAAGCTTATGTCTTTAAGGTAGTTTTGGTTGCTTAGTAGGCTGCGAGTTGGACATGTATAAAAAAATTAGTTTCTAACTCAAGACAAGGGTTTTGAAATTTTTAGAATATGCACGATTTTAAATTTTTTCCTTTTTGTGTGTTAGTATTTATAAACCCTTAAAAATAAAACTTATGCTGAGAAACTAGACAAATTAACCTTTCTGACGGTATGTAACATACTTAACTAGCTTTTCATACCTTCGATACTGTAATACCCACAAAATGTTAATCCCAGGAATAAAATCACTTTTTTCTATAGAAATGTTGACTAATTCCATTATTTTTTTTTATTTATTTGTAATAATACTTTGTTAATTGATAAGCTCGAGGCCACATCAATTAACAAAGTATTGAAAATTAAAAGGTCGAATAAGGATAGAAATATTTGTAATAATTGTTTATCCAAATTTCGATATTTTTATCAGGCTTAAGTTCATTGAATTTAATTTTCATTTTATTATTTTTATGACGAAAGGAATTTTACAACATGAAATGAATTAAAACTTATTGACAATTTTGAGCTGGGAATTAAACCCAGCTTTTCACGGACAGGTTGCCCTGACTAGTTTCGATTGTAACCACACAATCTATTCAGAGGGGTTTGCCGTTTAACACTCACCGCCATTGACGGTGAATGGCGTCAATGGTCAAACATCAATCTGTAAACCAAGTGGTCATTTACCGTGGTAGATCGAAACTTGCTTTGAATGAATGATTAGGTATTTTAATTGATTTACATGTTCTTCCTAACTTCTCAATAATTAGTATTGTGGTTATTTTATTGAAGTTATAATTATAACTCCGAAAATATTGAACCAATTTTAATAAAATATATATTTTGTACTTCTGTATGTTAATATCTTTAAAATGTGGTATTCTTTCTTCTGTTCGTTGGGGAAGCAGAAGAGAAAAGTGTTCTTAACTGTTTTGCCTTTTAAGATTTATATATAAGATTCCATATCTTATATTTATAAATATACGGGAGCAATTTTGTTGTAGTTGGTGTTCAAGTATCTTATCGTCCACCGATTTTAATGAAAAATATATCGTTTTAAAGGTGTTTGTGTATAGATACCCCGCAGGAGATCGAACTAGTACCTAGCTAGTACTAAACTTGTACAAAAATCATCATTACTAGTTTTCGACTGTAAACTTTTGTGTACAATCTTAATGCTCCAATTCGCATTGAGTGTGCTTGGAAAGTCACTAGTAATTTTAGTTCTAGTACACTTGGACTCATTTCGGTGCTTCAGAACCAGCTTGTTACTAGTTCTTTTGTATAGAAATTAAGACAGTATAAAAATACAAATATATACGCGAATTTTTGTTTAAAAACAATTACACAAATATTCTATCATTCTACAAGTGGTGCCCTTGTACTACATCAAGTACTAGTACAATAAGAACTAGTATTTTTGCATTCAAACTTGTTCTAGTAATTGTACTAGTGGCTTTTGGATAATTAACGCTTATTCTCCTGAAGGGTATGCGAAATGGAATTTTTTTTTTGTCAATTTTTTTTTTTATTAAAGTATTTTAAAGCGACTTAATTTATTTTGCAAACACACGTACACACGTGTATTGACGGTGGTTGAAAAAGCCAATTTTTTTTTTTTTTTTTTTTTTTTGTTTTAAAATGTATGCGTTTTTTGTACACGCACAAAAAAAAATCTATGCACTATCAGAATTTATTTGTTTGTATATTTCTGTTACGCGGCTTCCTTTAGCTATCCTTTGGGTAGCAATAAAGTAAATTGTACAGAAAATGTATGCAATTATTATAAATTGTAATTTGACTTAGAATACACATTCGAATTAATATATAAAATGTATTAAAATATTTTGCTTGTTGTGCTTAATTCCCTTTTTTTAATAATTGATAAAAAATACTGAAATTTATTGTTGAAGGATAAGCAACCAGTAAAATGCGCATTGGAACAGCTTATCCTTCAACAATAAATTCCAGTATTTTTATCAATTATTGAAAAAAAAAAGGAATTAAGCACAACAAACAAAATTTTTTAACAAATAATTGTATTCCCAAAAACAACTTTGATAATAAAATTTTTGAAAGTGCACGTGCATAAAAACTGAACCGGGAAAATGTTTTTATTTTGATTTCTTGCGAAAACAATAAAAGCACTTTGTTTTTGTTTTTAATATGTTTTTTCTTTGCCCACTTACAACTACAATTAATGTTGGGAGAATTCCAACTAATTGTAGTGGGGAATTTAAGAAAAGATAAACTCACTGTTTTATTGTTGGTATTTTGTTTAAGCTTTGATATCGTTGCAAATAAGACTTTTTGAGTGTATGTAGGTGATTCTCATTCCCTCTGCAGTCTTGTTTGCTGATAGCTTTGGTTTTTCTAAAATTATTTAGGAGGACGTTTCCTGATGATCTGGCCTAAGCAACCAGTGAAATGCGCATAGGAATAGCTTATCCTCCATCAATTAATTTAAGTATTTTCATTAAATTTAATAAAGGGAATTAAGCACAACAAACAAAATCTTTTAATAAATAAGTGTATTCTCAAAAACAACTTTGATAATAAAATATAAAAATTTATAATAAAAATTAAACTAAAAATGAGAACTAAAATTCCCAGATTCTATTTGTGGAAATTTATAACTGTTTTAAATTTCTAATAAATTAGTTGTACAGATAAATTATTGCAAAATAGGACAATTATTTAAACAATCATAAACGTATGCTTACCTTCATAGAAATAAAAAAAAAAGCTAGGACTTTTCTTTTATCTTCATTGTGGTAAAGTCCCCTTAACTTATGCCATAAAAACATGTTAAACAAACGTCAAATGACCACACAGATGCGAATGGAAGAAATAACAAAGTAAAGAAAATTAAATGAAAAATACGCATAAATAAAACATATCTGGTTTTATATATAAATTTATTTATTTCTTCACAAATAACTTAAATTTTCGTGGCTTTAGTTTGAATTTCTAACACCAAAGGAAACTGTGCTAAACCTTATGATCATATTTTATTCGTATTCGGTTAAAAGTCAGTTTTTAAAACAATAACTTAATTTTTAAATTTAATTGATTCTTTAAAGTACTGTAGAATAAATGTTATACATATGTGGCACAATAAAATAAAATAAAATTAAAATTTAACATATAAATAAATAATACAGGGTGGCCCAGATAGACCGAAGTGGTGTGAATTCCTTATAACTTTTTATTTAAGACAAATTTTTTTGTTTTTTAAATACAGTCAATTTATAGGGAATATTTTTAGATTAGTTATTAAAAATGATATCCCGCAAGTGGTGGCCATTTTCTGCTTCGCACAAATGTGCTCTTTCCAACACATTTTCCATGACCTTTCGCAAAACTTCCGGTGTTATGTTGTTAATTTCGTCTCGAATATTGGTTTTTAATTCCTCAATAGTCCTAGGCTTATTAACATAAACTTTCCCTTTTAAATAACCCCAAAGGAAACAGGCTGGAGCGGTTAAATCCGGGAAACGCGGAGGCCAATTAAAATTGCTTCTATGCGAAATTATTCTTTCACCAAAGATGTCGCGTAAAAGAGCCATTGTGGCCCTCGCAGTGTGCGCTGTGGCTCCATCCTGTTGGAACCATATTTGCGGATGGTTTTCCACGGCTGGCCTTACACAATTTTCCAACATGGCCCGATATCGATCACCATTGATGGAAATGGCGACACCTCGTTCATTTTCAAAAAAATATGGGCCAATGATCCTTTCTGAAGAAACACCGCACCAAACAGGAACCAGGAAGGTTCCTTACTGCTCCTTGTTGTGAAAATTTGCAACCAGACGGTTAATTTTTGACTGAGAGGGTGCAACCCGCACATTAAATTGACGACAGTATGCACGCTGAGTCAACACAATGGACTGTTGATTTGAAAGTAAATTTCAACGATTTGGGCACGTTGTTCAGTTGTGTATTGCTCCATTTTAAATTGTCCAAGTCTTCTTTACAAAATACTGAAATAAAAAGAAAAAAAAATTACAATAAAAAAGTTATAAGGAATTCACACCACTTCGGTCTTTCTGAGCCACCCTGTATTAATACAGACTAAAAAGTTATTAGAATAATTTACAAAAAAAATAATTTTAACAAAAATGTTAAAAAATAGCAGATTTAAAACTGTTTACATTGCTAATGAATTGAATATGGGGAGGTAGTCGGTTCCACAGACGAATTGTATATACAATAAAAATGACTAGCTGATAAAAGGCTACGGTAGCGAATGGAATTTATATTTTTTCCTCGGTTAGATCTTGAAAAAGTTAATCTTCTGTATAAATATTCAGGTTGTTTAGTAAAAATCAGCTTTTGTAGAAACAATAATGAACGAACTTTCAACAGGTTTTCGAGTGTTAAATTGTAGATTCCCTTTGAGTAATCAGAGCTACTATCAACACGTCTGCGGGCAAAAACATATCTAGCAATATTGTTAAATGTCACATTAAGTTTATGTTCGCATACTGAGTCACAGTTTGAAAAGAGTTCGCAGGCATATAAGAGTTTTGGCAGAAGGTACGTTTTAGCGATTAGCATTCTGACGTTGAGTGGAGTGAAATATTGCGTCCTCCAAAGATTCCTTAACATTGCGTGTGTAACACCACATATTTAATTGATATGATTATACCAATTGAGCTCAGAGTTTAAAATTACACATAGATTTTTTGCTGTCTTGACTATTTCAAGTTTTTTATAGTTTATTTGGATCGGTGGGATAAACGAGGGGATATAAAGTGATTTACCAATGATCATGGCTTTTGATTTTTTTGCATTTAAACAAAGACCGTTATTAGAGGCCCAATTGTAGATATTATTCAGATCATGGTTTAATTTGTTGACACAATCAATAACCCAGCTACACAATTTTAAAATTTATTTAATATAATAGACAAGTTATTGTTATCCAAATTATACTCTAGTGCTAACTTATCTCCACTTTAACACTATTTATACTTTGCTTAAGTGATAAAAAGCTTGAATCGTTTGAAATGCGGTTATACCGAAGAATACTGAAGATACACTGGACAGATCGCGTTAAAAATGATGAGGTGTTGATGAGAATGAATGTGGATCGACAACTGATTAAAACGGTAAAAATCCGAAAAGTGTCATATCTGGGACATATCGTGAGAAATGATAAATACAAATTTCTGTAAAAAATAATCAAAGGAGCAATTGAACGAAGACAATGAAGAAAAGAACTTTCTTGCCTGAAAAATATTCCAAACTGGACCGGCCACTATGACGAAAGAAGCTTACTGGATGCCGCTAGAAATAAAGACCTTCTTCTCGTATAAGAATATTATCAATATACATGGAACATATCTCTGCTTTGTTACATGCGTTGTAAAACTTATTGTATGATCGCATATATCCAAACAACGGAAGGGCAAATAAAAGAAGAAGAAGAAGTACTTCGTTAATTCTTGTCTGTTTCAATTTTAACTCAACTCTAAGTCAAATCTATCGTTGCTCCTACTCTACCCAAACTCTACTACAATTCTACCGTAACTCAAGTTTTACTCCACCTCATCGAAATAACACTATTTTTTTAATATAAATAATAATTTCACAAAACACATGTTTCAACTCCTTTAAGAAACTGCCTGCTTATAAAAAAAAAAAAAAAAAAACAAAGCAAATAATATGAGATCCCAATAATATAAAAAAAAATCCCATATAGGAGTATTACAAATATTTGCATTTTTTGCCCTGCTCCTTTATGTGTTTGTTGTTGTGATTTTATTTTGTTTTTATTGAATTGATAAAATCACGAACGACCCCAGAAGCAAAGCAACCATCAAACAACTGTGAGATAAAAATTCTTCAATATTCAATGAAATAAATGAAGAACCAAATTCTAGAATGTTATGTCGCCTGCACATGCGAAAGAATGACTGGGGGTATTTCGAAAATACCACATTCGAATATCAACAGAACAAAGATAAATAAAATGTGGTTGCAAAAAAAAAAAAAAAAAAAAGAAAACAAAACAAAACCTACATGAGGAAAAAAAGTATAAAATTTTATTTCTACTCAACAAATCTACCATTCAACATGCAGATACTAACAGCAACAATGTATGTACAACATACGACATTTAAACCCTCCCCTGCCATTTATTGATGAAAAATTTGCAAATACATAAAGTATTTTTATTTTCCTTAACCCCCCTTTCAGCAACTACCATTGAACCATCTTTGGTTTATGCAAACCTTAATCGAATTGTTTTACATCAATATGTTGAATATTGTATTGAATTTATTTTATATTTAATGCATGCCCTACAACATGCAGTGCTTTAACGAAGCGTGCAAAATCTGTAGAGTTCTATAAATTTTTATAAATTTATTCTTATTTTACTCTCACTCCACTAAAACACTGCTGTAACTCAAGGATACAGGCCTTACAACAAATCTACTAATACACTGTTCTTAAAGCATTAAAATTGAATTGTATTCCAAAATTTTTTAAGACTGAAAAACTACTTTTTCTAAAGCCATAGCCAGAGTCAAGTAAAGCCTACTTAAATTCAATCCAATCTTTTCTCAAAGGGTTAAATTCTAAACGAATTTTTTTTAATAATACTTGCGCTACAAGTATTGTTAAAAAAAAGGCTCAAATATTGGTGAGAAATTTTTAACAATACTTGTACTTTTTTATAATTCCGCATAAACTCTCCTCAAACTTAACACAAGTTTTATATCTCAAATCCAAATCGAACTATATTAAATTCAAGTTTCGATATTTTAATCAGGCTAAAGTTCATTGAATTTAATTTTTATTAAATTATTTTTATGAAGAAAGGAATAATTTTAAGAAGAAAGGGATAATTTTTCATTCTTGACTGACCTGTTAAACGGCAAACCCTCTGAAGAGATTGTGTTGTTACAATCGAAACTAGTCAGGGCAACCTGTCCGTGAAAACCTGGGTTCAATTCCCAGCTCAGTCAAGAATGAAAAATTATCAAAAAATTTTAATTCATTTCATGTTGTAAAATTCCTTTCTTCATAATAACAATTTAAAGAAAATTAAATTCAATGAACTTAAACCTGATCAAAATATCGAAATTTGGATTAAAAATATATTAACAGTTCAATAAAATAACCACAATACTAATTATATTTACTTCATCTAACTCTTACTCTTGTTGAATAATTTTATGGATTGTCAGTTTGACACTTCCCAAATTAATTCATGAGTTTTATTTAACTCAATGCAACTGTGTTCAAACTCTTCTATCTATATAAACTTTGCTCGATCTATACACAATTTGCAGTTGTACTCGAACCGAATACAAACTTATTTAACTTTATTTTATTTCGACAATTTTTTTCGTCCTATTACTTGTTCTGCCTATTTAGCGAAAGAAAGTTTCGAGCAACTGGAACAGTAAACGCCCAACTATAATATTCATAAGCTTGCTTAAGCTTATGTCAAAATTAACAAAAAAAACCTCTCCAATGCATCTAAAAGCACAAAAATAAAATCAAAAAAATTTGATTACGTAAGGAAAGTGCGATTAGTTTCGCACTTTGCTTAAACAAATGACAGATTCATGAAACTTAACAAAAAGTTTCCTTAAGTACAATATGGTTTGACACGTATGATTTATTTGCATTCGCTCAGTTGCTTAGGGCAACTTAAGCAAATTATAGTTGAGCCTTAAGATCTAACCGTCTCAGAGGAACAAATGATATCTTTTCTACACGTCGATCTTTCTACACGAAAAAAAAGTTGTCTTATTTTAATTCTACCGAAAAAGTAATTATAATAATTATTAATACCTGAAATATGATTTGCGTGTTATTAGCCAACGTTGCGATTTTGCAACAGTTCACCACGCCCAACATGGCAACCTCTTTTAATTTTCAGTTTCAGTAATCAGAATGTTGATAAGAACCAGCATACCAAAATCTGTAAAGAAAAGTATACGATTTCGGATAGTGGTACAAGACGGCTTAATAAAATTTCACAAAAAAAAGTTTTTTACCAATTAAAAAAATGATTTAAAAAGTATTTAAATTTAATTAATGTGATAATTGAATCAATTATTTTTTTAGATGAAAGAAAAATATAATTTTGATTTAATTAATATTTAAGTTTATAAGAAATAAATTTTTAATTAAAATATTAATTAAATATCAAAAAATATTAATTGACTTTTAAGTTTAAAATAAAATAATTTAAACCTTTAGAATTGTTGTAGGGAATTGTCAATATTGCATTAAATAAATTAACTCATTGTTTGAAATGGCAACGTTTTTTGATCATTTTTTTAATCAAAATAAAACATATCATATATTGAAAAAAAATATTCAAATCAACAACTAGTTTGCCTGATATTATGAATTTGGTATAAATTTGGTGATTAGAGAAAATTTTTAATTTTTTCTGTGTTGTTGATCTTGTATTTAAATTAAAGCTGTTAAGTAATGATTCGTAATCGTAATAACTACTTATTAGATTACTTTTTTTGAAGGGTGAAGTAATGATTACGATTAGGATTATTTTTAGTTTTTCATGATTACTAATTGATTACGATTACAAGTAATCAACAAATAATCAGGATTACCGGCGATTACAACAAAATAATCAAAAAGAATCAAAAGCAATCTGATTATTTTCAACGGTTATTTTTGATTCTTGTTGATTACTTTCACCAATTGCGTATTTATTCGTGCTACAATTTTTTGGAAACAGTTTAATGTTGTCATCATTAAAAAATGAACTGGCGAACAATTTTATCGACATAAAATTAGACCAGTAGTTGACTGTAGTTCTTTATTACCAAACAAAAAATGTAGCCATATTGATCGGTATTATATTTAATAACTTTATATTAATACGGTTCCCAGTTAAGAGTTGGTTATTTGGCAAAGAAGTAAAATTAAAATGTTGACTGTCCTTCCATTCTTCTTAATTTCTTTGTTTGGCAATTGAAAACAATTGCTTTAGGTATTTATTATTATCATTATTTGAGATGGGACCGTTGTAGTTTTTTTTTACTCATGATAACGCGGGTGGCCTTTTTATTTTATTAATTGGAGTGAAAAGACGAAATAATCATGATCAATGTAGTTTAATTCTGGATCTTATTATTTGACGCAGTGCAGCAATAACTTACCTACAAAGAAAAGTTGAATATTTGTTGACAAATTTTTTCTACTTTCGGTACCTAGAGATGTTGAAGTTGGCAACGGAACCAATTACCAAGGCGCTGGACTTACTTCAAGGAGAAAACAATATGAATGATGATACTATTAGTCGGAGTTGATTATAGCGTACTAAATTTGGAGTATACATTTCTTTAAACGCTGGATTTTTAATGCCGACTCTTTGGACGTTGAGTAACATGCTACATAAACTAAGTAGAAAATAGGAGCTGACACAAGTATCGTCTGTTATTTTAAAAATGGAACAACGGCTAAGACAACGGTTTTAACCATATTTCAAGTTGCAGCAAGGCAAATATCGCGATTGTGGCATTAGTAATAACTCAAAGAATCAAAATGAAATTGCTCAAGGTGTTACAAAGATAAAGTCCTGACTAATAAAGCGCCTGCGGTATCGACCAATAATCAGTGCTCGGCATTTGTTAATAATTTTTTTTATTACAAAAATTTTTATAAAATAATTGTTTTTGTTTTGTTTAATAAATTAGTTTAGAAATGACTTATTCTTTAGATATTTTTCTTCAGCTATTTTAAATTACGTGCTTAAGTTACAGTTGTTTATTTTTTATTTAAATAAACATATTAAAATTCATCGATAATGAAAACGTTTCGAAAAAAATGTTATTGCAAATTAAAAAATAATCGAAGATAATTGTTGAAAGTAATCGGAATTTCTTTTCTTTTGGAACAACATAATCATTACAATTCATTTTAAAAAGTAATCTAATTACTTATCGTAATCGATATTTTACAGGTATGATTTAAATGTCTTCATATTAATTACTTTTTACATTTAAAATCCATTTTAGTAAAGCTAAATGTCTATAAAAAATATGGACTTAAACCAAACACTTATTTTTACTTTTTGTAATATGTTATTTTTGAAAGTGGTAAAAGTTCATATTTGAAGCTAAAAAAAACCATATTCTTTTAGGCTAATCAAATTTGTTATTATTCGACCTTTCCAATTTTAAATAAATAAAAATTAATCAAGCTCGAGGCCAGTGTTTTTTGGTAAATAACACTGCGGAACAAAATTGAACTTTTTTTGTGCGGCCGGGAACTTTGTGTAATTTTTTTTACTAATTTGAGGTCGCTGATTCCAAATCTAACCTTCATTTTTCTCTATCAGCTCCAGTTTTAGAGATATACCGTTATGTCCAAAATTAAGGTACTTTCAGCACATATATTGAAATAACATGAAAATGGTGCATCATATTCCCTTAAGAAAAAAAACCGAAATTCGCTAACAATATTATCTTTAAGACGTACTAACATTGTTTTTAAAAACAATGAAGTTTTTAAAAAAACAAATAAAAATTTAAGAAAAAAAAATTTTTACAATATTATCTTTAAGACGTACTAACATGGTTTTTAATTTGGCCAGTAATTTCAGAGATATTGTTGAAGTTTTTAAAAAAACAAATAAAAATTTAAGAAAAAAAAAATTTTTTTGTTCTTTAAAAATTCATAAAAATAAATGTGCAACACAAATCACAGTTTGGGTCTAAAAGCATTTAGTTCAACATATTTCGAATGAAATGAGCTTTATTTCATTGCAATCGGTGCACAACTTTTGATTGTATTCACAATTTATCCATAAAAAAAACATATTTTAATGTATATTTTTTTTTAAATGCTTTTAGACCCAAACTGTGACTTTTGTTGCACATTTATTTTTTATGAATTTTTAAAGAACAAAAAAATTTTTTTTTCTTAAATTTTTATTTGTTTTTTTAAAAACTTCAACAATATCTCTGAAATTACTGGCCAAATTTAAGACCATGTTAGTACGTCTTAAAGATAATATTGTTAGCGAATTTCGGTTTTTTTTCTTAAGGGAATATGATGCACCATTTTCATCTTATTTCAATATATGTGCTGAAAGTGCCTTAATTTTGGACATAACGGTATATCTCTAAAACTGGAGCTGATAGAGAAAAATGAAGGTTAGATTTGGAATCAGCGACCTCAAATTAGTAAAAAAATTACACAAAGTTCCAGGCCGCAAAATGGCTGTTCCGCAGTGTAATTATTCCTTTTTATTTAATTCCAATTTTTCGATCTTCGTTGAAGATCATCATCAGGGATTGTTTCAGTGAATTTTTATTAATACACGCAGAGAAAAAATATGTTTAAAAATGGTCACCTCCAACAAAACTATTTTTAAAGAAAGTTGTTCAAAATATTATGTTTAATTTAACCATATAATTTTCACCGACAACCATATTATTGTTAAATTTTCCCTCCATCAAGAAGCCACAACCATATTATGGTTGTCTTTAATCATGTTTTGGTTAAAAATGACAATAAGTTGTTTTTAAATTAACAATAGTATTTTCCTCTTTTCCAAGAGCAACATGCTATGGTTGAAAACCAACCATGCTATTATAAGTGTTAAGCATATTTTAGTTATTATTAACCAAAACATGTTTGGAGGCAACCATAATATGGTTGGGCTTCTTGATGACGGACAAATTTAACCATAATATGTTTAAAATTTTTCTTTTAAAATAGTTTTGTTGGAGGTGACCATTTTTAAACATATTTTTTCTCTGGGTGTACAAAAACTTAAAAATATATTGTGAACGTATCAACATCTAAAATAACACTCTTTAAGGTAATTATAAAGATTAATTTTTCATAATAAAATTTGAAGGGTGTTCATTGTATAAAATATCACTTGAATTGATCGAACATTCGCCAATATTTTTTAATTAACTAAAACGCAAACTCTTAAATATCTCGAAACATAAAAAATGGACTTATACCACTTTCAAAAAAAAAGATCTCATATATCTAAATTTAAACCAATAACCTTTTTTAATTTGCTATTTTTTGCAAGTAGTTACAAATAGTTTAACAATTATCTATTTTTAGTATAATCTATTGCCCAACGTGGTTAAACTATAAAAGGGGAGGGAGGAGTAAAAAATTTCAGTCCGAAAAGTCAATACGCCAAACTAAGCTATAAATTTTAAAAAATATGTTTTTTTTCCTACTTAATATTTCGAATTATTTAAAGAAAAATAGCAAAAGTTTGTGACCGAGATATGGACCGCTGGTACAAAAGGGTTAAATAGAAATAACAATGTTTTATATCATTCTCAGGTCGTTGTGAATCCCTAAATGATTCTTCTATTTATTTAAAAATGAACAAATGTAACACACAGCAAATATTGTATATAAACAGTAACATTCATCAATATAAATACATGTGAGACATATTTAAAATCCCTACAATAACAATGTCTACTAACATTTCCACTAGCTCTGCTCTACAATTTCATGTCCCATCGACAATGTGGCAGAGACGACACAAGAGTCTTGTTTCTGTGTGAGTAAAAATATATAGTTTTGCATTCCACACACTGCAATTTGATTTTAATTTTGGTGTCATCGTAAATGTCGTTGTCGTTGTTGTACTGAATGTGTATGTTTTTGGGTGTGGGTGTTATTGTGTGAAATGTTTTATTGAAAAGCCAAATGCGTTTTTTACACAAACTTGCATTTATTTGTGAGTGTATTTGTGTGTGTGTGTTTGTGTGTATGTAATTGTAATTGTATATTGGTTTGTACATAAAAATGTAAATGCATTTGTGGTTTTTATTTAATGATATCTCGCGTTTAAAACTCTATATTTATCCCATTTCAGCAAATAGTTGAAATGCAAATACAACGTTAAAAAAAATAAAATAAGATAAAACATTGTGTGATATCCTTTGAAAAATTAACATACACTTATTCATTCAGATCAGTTCGCAACACACATCAACATACAGTCTACTTTCACAAATATTCCTGCATTAATAAATTCACATATAGACACAAATGTGTGGGATACGCAAAGTGCATACTTTTAGGCTTGTTGTTATTTTTCTGCTATTAACTTTTTTCTACTTGCAAAAGTATATATATATACATATATATACGAAAGTCGTGCTTGTAACATCATTATATAGAATTTTCCAAACATTTTCTATTTCTGTTTTAATTTTCAAGTGCATGCATACACACACACGTATTTATGTCTAGCAGTGCACATTAGTTTTGTATTTATCTAGTGTTTTGTATTGATATGTGGTTTTTTTTTTTTTTTTTGCTTAGTGTTGCTGCACTGTTCTCAAATAAGTTTGTTTTATGCTTAATGATGATTTAACTTTTCTTTACTGTGTTGTGTAAAATGATTTCCAATTAATCTCTCAATATTTACACAGAATTTAGTTTTAAAATACAACAGTCGTTATTTTGTGCAAGTATTTATTTAAAAGCACTTGGTAAACTGTACCAAAATATCGTCTTTTGTAAAAAGTTAATGTAATTTTCATGTAAGAAGCCACAACATGCAATTATGTAAAGAAGTTAAAATAGTTTGACTAAAATTATATTTTGCAATTAAGGATTAAAATTTGTTTTAGTAAATTTGTAGACTCCCACCACTAGTCGTGAATGAAGGCATACTTTGTTTGTCCTTCCGTCTGAAATTTTTTTTGATAATTGAAGCAAAGCCGCGAATAACGTTGTAAAAGCCACTTTTTGCAAAAACATTTTTTTTGCAGATTAGCGTTAACATTACTCTCTTACACCGTTTAAACGCCAATTCACCCAAAATTATGCACCCTAAAGCCATCAAAATGCGATACAAAGAGTCAGCCAGTGGAAGAACGTTGTAAGTTACTTACAAAATGATACAAACGAACTGGTTTTTCAAGGTGGAATAACGTTCTACAAGCCGCTTGCGTAGTGGAAAAACGTTTTAAATGACATCGCGATTGTGGGTATGAAACGTTTTTCTACTAAAAAAAGAATATAAACTGTATTTAATCATGTTATTTAAAATTCGATTTACTTGATATTTTGCATAAAAGTTTTTATTGGCATTATTTTTGACAATCTAAAAAAAAAATTAATAATCCTGCCTTCTAAAAACTTTTTTATGCTCTCCTGAAAAATATTTATTTTGTAACTTACAACGTTATTCGCGGCTTTGCTTTAATTATATAACACCTCATAAAGTATATATATATATATATATATTAGGGCGGGTCGATCTGTAGCGACGCAAAAAAAAATCGCCCAAGTGACAAGGAAAATCGTATTCTAGGGATCAAAATAAGAAACTTTGCCCAAGCAACTATACCTCTAAAATGAATTCTGATGTTCCTTATTTTCACCCAAAAGTCTAATGTTGAAAAATCCCACTTTGGCCCATTTAAAGTGCCACAATCGAGTCTAAATGTATGACCGGCCCCCAGTTACTTTGGAGGGCCGACCTACCCTTGACACTTGGGCGACTTTTAAATCGGCCCGCCCTTGTGTATATATTTGGTATCTGTTTTTATACCCTCCACCACCACTATGGTGAATGAGGGTATACTAAGTTTGTCATGCCGTGTGAAACTTTTTTATAATACATCTAAGACCCCATAAAGTCGATTAAGCCATGTCCGTCTGTCTGTGTGTCTGTCCGTCTGTTGAAAACACGCTCACGTTCGTAAAACGCAAAAGAAAAGAACAAACTTGTGCTCAAACTACTTGTTGTTATCCTAAGCAGTTTGGGATTGAAATCCAGCAACATCGCTTTAGTAGGATCAGAACTATGAATCAAAATGTGGAACCACTACCCAAAAAAAATGGATAATTTTGATACAAAAACTAACATAAATGGTGGAATAATACACGGAATGACATAAAATTTTGCACGAATTCGCTTTATGCGACTGCAAATCATACTGTTAAATTCCGTGAAGATCGGTCCATAATTTACCATAGGCCCCATATAAACCCTTTTCGCGGAAAACAGTTTAGTACGCCTAAAACCGCAATTAATAATGCTAGCATACTAAAATTTGGTACGTCACAGTTTTATAGAACCAGAAATCACATTGTAAAATTTTTTGAAGATCGGTCCATAATTTACATTAGGCCCCATATAAACCCTACTCCCGGAAAACAGTTTAGTATGCCTAAAACCAAATAAATCCCACTTTGGGAAAATAATTAAATTCACCTAAAACCATCACAGATATAGATATTGCGGTGAAATTTTTTACTTAAATTCATATGGCCAGAAAAAATATCATGCAAATTTGTGAAATTTACTGTTAACGCTAAAACTAATTATACTGCTGTATTCAACTTTATTCTAATTTATTTTTTGTAACACCAGAAATCAGTCTTCAGAATTTTGGGATGATTGGTCCATCATTTACCATAGGTCCAATACAAATTACCCTCCTAAAAATGGTTTTTGTTCGGCTAAAACTTTTACGAATCATGATATTTTACTCAAGCCTGTTCAAAGTTTAACAAGAAACGCATAAAATTTTCTTATTGTCGGGCAATAATTTAATTCAGGTCTAAGATGCAACCAATTTTAATGCTGACGTTCGTTTTTGTGAAGTTTAGTTGATAATATATGTATTTATTATATAGAGCCCACTCCTGTCGGTGGAGGGTATCAAAGATTCGGCACACCCGAATATAGCACTATAACTTGTTTTTTTTTTAAGAAAAATCTGCCAGGAAAACATCTGTTCAGTTATTTGGTTACGTATAAGTATTCTTTAATTCCAATTTATTAACATGCATACGCCATGTGGTACAACTTATATTTATATACAAAGATGATGTACTTGGCAAAAGAAAAAATTTGATACCCATATTGCCCTATTAAAACCGAAGGGTTACCACCCCATTACATTTTTGTCGAAACGCAAGCTTGCACGAATTTCAAAAAAAGCTATTAATTAAATCGACCAAAGATTTAAATATGTTAATTTGGCATTTTTATTACAAACAGCCCCGAACAAAAAATTCAAAAACCGTTCTTTTTTACAGAATATCCTTAAAGAAAAGGACATGGATGATCGTCATTCGTACCTTTCTAATGATACCCATATTGTATATTTTGGTAAGGAAACAGATTCTCAACTTAACAAAACATACAAAACTAGACCCTTTTTCAAAACTGGTCCAACTCACGAGAGGTTAAAGCTGGAGCCGAAATATTTTAAATGTCATCTTAAAAAGTCCAAGGTTCATTTATAGGAGGGCACATCGAGCACTTTTTTTGGTGAGTGGCTCTAATATATATATATATTTATATGAATATATATATGCTCATGCGCAAGAGCATTGATGGAATAAACTGTGATAGAAGAAAGTCTACCTTTCCGATTTTTTGTGATAGGGAATTTTTCAAAGTTGTAATCTCGCCATACAAAAAGAAATTTGAGACAAACCTAAATTCATGGATTGTTGTTGATGCTCTTGAGTTTTTTTATGCAAAAGTTCAGCAAATTATAGCAAAGCGTGTGAAAAATAGAACTCGATATTGCTCACAGAATGGAAAAAAGTATACAGAAAAAATTACAGAATAAATTTCGCTAAAATTTCACATTAAATCATAATCTCATGCCTTCTCAAAAAAAGCTTAATAATTAAGACAAAATCAATGCAAATATTACACACACAATTACAAATATGCACTTACGTATGCATAAGTGTACATCACTTGAACAATTTCAGCCTTCATTGTTGGACATTTAAAAGATTTAAGGTATTTTTCAAACAAGCTAATTGTACCTAATTCCAATAAAATAATTTTTGGCTTACATTTGTGTACAACAACAAGAGCATTTGCTACTTTAATCAAACATAAGCAAGCGTTCAGATAACCATAACAAGATCGCGTTTCCCTCTTATTACTTATTTGTTTTCTTTTTACGAATATATTGAATAAACTTCCTAACAAGTATTTAAAACATCGTTTCGCAATTTTTGTCAAATCAAAAATTAAATTTTCCAACGGTGAAAATAACATTAATAAATGTTTTGCCTGTGTGCATACTCATAAGCGGTTAAGCGTTTCGCATTTGATGAACCACTCACAAAATGCGCACCAACAGAATGCGCATACGTATGTGTGCGCAAGGCACAAATATGAAAGATCGCTCTAACACATGCGAATGCGCTCTACATTATTACCTTTTGAGAATTGGCATTTTTGTCGATTGCCAGATGGTTCTTAAGTCACTACGGTCGGATAAAATAACGTCCATTCTCATTAACCTGTATAAGGAAGAACTATCTAGAGTGGGCAGTCTATCTGACATTACTTTAATTTGGATACCTGTGCATGGGGACGATTACGGCAATGAACCAGCAGAAGGTCTAGCCAAGACTGGAGCTGATTTGGATATTTCGCAGGGCGTGCCAGTCGCAACAACCCTGGGAATCATCAGAAGCTAAATCTTCAGACACTATTTGGATATGATTAATGTCAGAAAGAAATAAGTGGATGGATGCTGGGCTACCAAGATAACGTGGTCCACATACGACATGAGTCGGTCTGAGCGACTTCTTTACTTCAGTCGTAAGGACATTTTGATACTGATATAGGTACTTACTGGTCACTGGACGATCAAAAATCTCGCTAAGAGACTCCGTCTCCCTTTAATTGAATGTGGCCGCAGCTGCAGAGAAGTTGGAACCGAGCAGACAGCTTTTCATCTCCTACATAATTGCCCAGTGTTCAATTCAAGCCGACATCGAATTTGCTGAACTATCTCCAGGTGACGGGCTGGATCTAGCCACCTCAGTATTGTCCTAGTCTCAAATTTGACGAGTTATGTGGAATCGAAACGGAGTCACTGTCGACTGTACTTGCATCACGCCTAGTCTTTGGCAACCAGAATCAAAATTTAACGATTTTGAACCTCTATCGCAAAACACTTTAAAACGAAAAACTGGCGTATTAATATCTGGATAAATCTTGTAATTGAATTGCAATAACATTATTTGATGATCGTTGGTTCATAATTCGTCATAGATTAAGGAGTTATATCGTCATAAAAATTTTTAATAAGAAACTTTAATCAAAAGTTTTTCTCGGGAATACAAAATTTTTTATAAATCAAATTTATTTATAACGTGCTAAATTCCCAATTTTTATTTTTGATAAAAACAGTGAAAAATTATTATTGAGGGAAAGTTAGTTTCTATGCGCATTTCGTTGGTTACTTAGGCCAGCTCGTCCGGAAACTTTTTCCAAAGACTTTAGAAAAGCTAAAAGTATTAAATAAATAAGACTATAAAGTGAAAAAGAATTTTAAACACTCAGGTCTTACTTGTAACAATATGAAAGCTTCAACAAAGCCACAACAATAAACAGTGTGTTTTTCTTTTCTCACATTCCCCTCCATTTTTTTGTTCTTATTGGGTCCCATGTCTGGTTCTAAAAATAAAACATTTAACTATAGAGCTAAACGATTTTTGGACGAAAGTCAAAGTCTATTTCTGAACTTTCGCTTGGTTTAATCAAGGACCGAATTCCTAAAATGTTAATAGCCCCAATCTATAGGCAAAAACAAATATACGTACCCAATTTTATCAAAGTTGATTTAGAATTGCGATGTTTACCTTAATCGCAATCTTTATATGCCTATTTCGGCAGTTTTATGATCATTATTTCTTAAGCACTAGCACGCACGTATAAAACCATCACCATACGTGTATTTATAATCTTATGCGAAAACTGACCTTCAAAGAAACCAAAGGCAACTACCGAGGCAATGCTCTGTTTTTTTAATAAAATCTGGTAGCAAATTACGGCATAAGATGTCATTTGAAGTTTCCATTTAGATTTTATTTTTAGAATTTTATAAGTTTACCTTAAAAATAAAAAGAAATTTTTTGCATTAGATAATGTGACTTATTTTTTCTTTTATCCCTACGGGAAAGGGAACTAACACTAAACTTGTCACGTGACAAGTCACTTTAACATGGCGATGTCCTACGAGGGGGTTAATTGGCACCTTTTTGACACTTTGTAACAGGTCACTGAAATAACCTTCCAAATTCGGTTAAAATAATGCCTGTCGCAGATATTGTCCCAAATGAGACATGTCAATATGATAGATCCCCTTCATATAAAGTAATAGAACTAACCAGAATCAGCCACTACCCGCACAAAATCCAGTCTCATGAATAGTTTTGTGCCAATTACCTTTCCTCTGGACTAACTACACTCTAAACACATTATCACCAGTTAAGTGATATGTCTTGTTTTCACCTATCACAACTCGATCCATTTATTTATAAAATTTTGTTCACTGGTCACGTGTCCCACAGGTATAACATATTGCTGGGATCCTTATCAAATCCTTAAAAGGTACATACTTTCGGTTCGTCAGAAAATTAAGAAATTTTAATTCATTTTCACAATCCTTTAAACATAAAACAACTTTCTTACCAACCCATTACATGGAAATTATACTCCCTTCATTATTCACTAATTGCAGGAAATTTTTCATATATTCTTTTTTTTTATATAATCTGTGCTATTAAGAAAAGAAAAATTGACCTCTTAGATTAAAGAAGACACACTTAACATCCCAACAAATTGTCAAAGATTTGTTAAACGACAAATTAGTCTTAAATACATCCCTTTCATTTGTTTACTATGGCAAACACACAAACAAATTTCCCTTTTACTCGTACAATTAAAGGACATGATACATATTACTGTTTAAAAGAAACAAATTCTTAGAAAATCTCGCTTTTGACTGTGCGACAATAGTACTTGAAGTTGTAGTTCTTTGCGTAATTTAATTTAATTTAATTTGATCAAGACCCAAAACCAGTTAAGCTTTAGGTCAGGCCTACAAATCAATCTGCTGCATAAACGGTTTGTCTATTTGTTCGTATGTTTGTGTTCAAATGTATTCTTTGAATGTTTGTAATTTAACCAACCCTCAGGATGTATAAAATACAATTACAATCTCACCAGTATATTTCTAGTTGCTTTCTTTTGTAGTTTTTTTATTTTCTTCATTTTGTATATATTTTTCTTTAGATGCCCTTCATTAATATATGGAAAGCTGCTGGCAATTGCAATTGATTAATGCGCAAATACGCACTATAAAAAGGGCCCCTTTTCCGTTTGTAATTCTTTTAATTCAATTTTTTTTCCTCATTTTGACTTTATTTTTTGTTTCTTGCCTTAAGTATTTCTGCATTTCATTTCCAGAGGATTTTTGTTTTTTGCAAGGACTACTTTTTTTTGTTCCTGCTGCTGTTGTGGGCTTTAAAGAATTTTTGCTTTATTTTGTTGAAGCTAAAATTTTCATTTAGTTTTTGCTTAAAGAATCTTTAAATGCTAGTCCATGTATTCTTGTCTCGCCTGTAGCTGTTCTTGTGGGCAGTGGGGGTAGTTTAGTTTAAAAGGATTTTATAGGATTTTGAAATGCTAGATACGAGTTCATATACAGATATAAGATTTTATTTATGTTTGTCTTGTATTTAGTAAAAAACATAGATTTTGCATGGTGCCTTTATTTCTTGTATTTTTTGTGATGTTTGTCCATTTGTGTTAAAAAAGGACATTTTATATGCTTGAGTTGCCATTGAAGCATTAAGCAATTGTTTCATAGACTAAAAATCAAAGAACAGTGGGGGATGGAAAAAGAGCGAAAACATTTTTCATTATTTGTTCGAAAAACTTAATTTTGTTCTTCTTGATTAATTTAAATATTTTCTTAACTTTTTAATAATTCGATTTTTTTCCAGTAATTTTGTCCTTTGAAAAATATATGATTTTAAAATTTCCATTGAAAAATAAATTTTTTTATTTTTCAAACTTTTGACAACTTTTGAGCTTAAAATTGTGAATTTAACAATTTAAACCCTTCTGCATTCCTCCCTAAATTGCCTCATCTATGATTTTGGTAGGTCAATTTGACCCAAATGTTACTTAGAATATATGAAAATATCAGATTATGTACATATAGTACAATAAATATTAAACAGGCACAACTCAAAATTTAAAAATGTTTTGGAGTGGCAGAAAACTGTCTGGAAGACAGTGACACAAAAGAAATGTTCGTGGTGGCTATAGATTTGATTTGGGTTTATGAAAAAAAAATGATCTCGATAAATTTTGAGCTGTGCCTGTTTACTATTTAGTGTACGATATGTATGAACTTTTATATCACTTAATTTACTATTCTGCTTTAGGGCATTTTAAAAATTATGCCAAAAAATTTGTAAGAGGCTTCCAAAACTACTACACTGAGTAGGACTAGAAAACGTTACATAAACTCAATGTAGCTCAAATATCATTTGCGTCAAAGGAGGGGATTTACATTTTTTTAATTCGAAAATAATTGACATTGCCATATCAATATCAGGTTATTTGAGGTTACTATATGAATAAAATACCAAAATAAGAAATAAACGACAACGGTTTTATTGTACGCCAAGAACTAAGGTCAAAAACTCAGCTGGGCCAAGTGTATATAAAACGTATTTTTGTATGTGAACGAAAAGCAAAAAACCATTTTCTACTTTATTTTGCTACTAAAGGCCGGTATTCACTATCCCATTTACTCGCACGATATGTTAAAAAAAAATCGTGTGTGCTCATAATGAATGACATTAATTGAGTGACAGATTTTTTTGACAAGTCTGTCCGACTTGCAAATGTTTATGAAAATTTTCATAAAATGATAGATTATATGCGATCAGAGTTGCATTTTCTTGTAAAGTAGATGAGTCATTTGAGTTTGCATCTTTTTTGTGGGATAGTGTGGCATTGACAGCAGATTTTGCAGACATTTTTTTATGTCGGATAGAATTCCGTCAGATTTTCGTGTAAATGAATCGTACGATTATGAAGGATAGTGAATACCAGCCTAAATGGGTACTTTACACTATCACACAATTCTAACGAACTGTGAGGAATATACAACCCTGAAATGATTAGTTGTTATTGTTTTCAAAAAATTCAAACAATAATTAGATCAGAGATGCGTTTTCATCAAAATACGTAAGACTTGTGTGATAGTGTAAAACAGCCTTAGGTTGTTGTTTCCGTTTTTGTTTAGGATAAAATAACATTTTAGGTCGACACTGCATCATCAACATTTACAAAATGTCAGTTAATAATTTAAAATTGGGTCATATTGACCAAAACAATGCAAAATGGTTAATTGATAAATTTCGCAAATACTCGTATAAACCTTTTTTTATTTTCGCGAATTTTAATTTCGGAACTTGCCTCTAAAAATGTTGTATGAAAAAGCTTTTTTTTCGATATTATAAATTTTTTTTATAAAATCTTTCTTGTGTACCTTAAAAGATTTTCTATGGATAATTTTTCACGAACGTTAAAAGATTTTTTTGCCCAAAAAAATTATTCCAAATTTGTAAAGATTTTATATAAATAATTTTTTTACGCTCTTTAAAGGATTTTCAAAGAAATTCTTAAGTAACATTAAAGTATTTTTTTTAGAAAAGCTCTGACGCGACAATACAAGGATTTCCTTTTACCCAAACTTATTATGATTTCTAATAAAAAATAATATGCAAACTTTTAAAGATTTTTAATAAAATACCTTTTAAGCGAAATTATTGTATAAAGATATTGTATAAAAAATCTTCGCGTGAACTTGTAGAAAATTATTTGGTGGAACTTAAAAAGATTTTAAAAAGAAAATTTTTTGCATCGTCTTGATAAAATTTTTTTTAGAAAATTGCTTGTGCAAGCCTGTGAAGATCTTTTAAAGAAAATCTTTTGATCGAACTTATGGGAATTTTTTATATGCAAGAAAATTTTTTGTTAAACTGAAAATTGTGTACTAATTTTTGTTCGCGAACTAGAAAGAAACTTCCTATTGAAAGTCATTTAGAAATAAAACTGTATAATTAATATTTATTAAGAACTGATAATTTTCTATAGAAAAATTTCTGTTTAAAATTTTCTTGATGTTCAAAATTTTTATGTTTTCAATATTTTTAATTACTGAGAAATTTATCTAAATATTTTTAGAATTTATAAATTTCTATTGAAAATCCTTCAAAACCTAAAAATTTCAATTTCTTAGCAACTTTTACCTTCTTCAAGGAATTTTCTATATCTGCTACTTTTCCATCTACAACTTTACTGCTTAACAAGTGTACACTAAATACACATACAATTTATCTAAATTATTTTGCATTTCATTTCTATCTTTTGTTCAACTTGTTTGTTTCCCATTCATTAAAACAATTTCCTTAACCTTCTTCTTTAAAATCGTCCGAATACACCACCAATGCCCCAACTCCATTACCGTTTATCTCAGGACACACTTATTGCCTGTCCTTTCTGCTTAAAAGATTTATGCTTGCATGCTAGAAGAACAAAAAAAGAACTTGTAAAAAAAAGAAAAACAAGAAGTTTTTATGTTCATGTTTGACCTTAAGGTTTTGAAAGACCAGGCAATAAGTAGACCTTCTCTGCTCTGCATGCTTTTTCTAGTAATTTCCTTTCATTTTAGTTCTTTTTTTCTTTATTTTTTAACAAAACGTTTTTTATCA
The DNA here is from genome assembly GCA_943735925.1 of Pollenia amentaria. Classification (NCBI taxonomy): domain Eukaryota; kingdom Metazoa; phylum Arthropoda; class Insecta; order Diptera; family Polleniidae; genus Pollenia; species Pollenia amentaria. The sequence goes on along the minus strand of OX031007.1, from coordinate 173,529,907 downwards.
TTCTTAAGTTTTTTATGCTTTTTCTTGGAACTTTTAATATTGTTTGTCTCTAAATTAAAATTGATTAGATTTTCGTCTAGATTTTTTGCTTTAAGAAATTCGTTTAGCCATTTTTTTTATTTATCCCTGTAGTCTTTTATGTTGTATTTCATTGTATTAGTATTTTTCGTTGGCCGTATGATTGTATGTGCTTAAGTTTAATTTCATGGTAATGTGATTTTCCACATATGTGCACATCTGTAAAACATTTCCGGTATTTTGTCAATAAATATAAAATGGTATTTTAATTTGATAATGATATGTGTCGTGCTATTATGCCAAAACATCAATAGATTTTAACCCTTACCAATAAATTTATTTGTTCGATAAAGAGAAAATGAGATTACATTTGATTGAGGTAAAAAGTTTGAAATTTTGGAAAAAAAATTTATATATATATGTAATATTAAAATAAATTTAAATTAATTAATCTGATGAAAATTATTATTTTTGTGCCAAAAAGATGTTAAGTATAAATGATTCTCTTTCTAAGGCAATAAGTTTTTTATTATCTATGCAAATTCTTATATGTACAAACAGATTTTAAACAAAGTCTTTTAACGGGAAATATAAAAATAAAACAAGTTAGAGTGCCATACTCCACCGACAGGAGTGAGCTCTATATGATAAAAACATATATAACTAAGCTTCAAAAAACGAACGTGAGAAAAATGTATGAAAATGTCAGTAACGAATTGCATTTAATTAGACAAGAAAACAAAGAACTCAAAAGAGAAATTTCAAATATAAACTCAAATCATTTAGAAAACGCTAATGAAAATCAATGCTTTGAACGTGATGAAGAACCTGTTGAAATGGAAGCAAATGAAGAACAAATTATTTATGAAACCGATGAAGAGGAGTTAGAAAGAGAAACTAACTGGATCTTGAAGAAAGCCAGAGAGAGCAAGAAAGTAACTTTTCAAAAACCAACTACAACCGAAAAAAATATAAAAAAAAGAGGTGATCAACCGCCACCAATAAATATAATCAATATACACGAATTTGAAACTATCCAAAATATTTTGAAAGATATACCAAAAGAAAATTATAAAATTGTTGCTTTAAATAATAATATGTTTAAAGTAAATTTAACTGATGAAAGTACATATAGAAACTTGGTTAATACACTTAATGTAGGTAATTACCAATGGTTCACCTATGAAAATAAAAATGAGAGACCAATAAGAGTAATGATAAGAGGACTTCATTGCTCAACAAAAACTGTAGACATCATTGATGATCTGAAATTTCAAAATCTCGATGTTGTAGATGTAGTTAACATCATTAAAAAAACTAACTCTGAGGGAAATAGAGTAAAAACTCCTTTACCGCTGTTTATGGCATCTTTCAGCAACAAAGAACCAGTTGATAGTATTTATAATGTGAGATATGTGTTGAATACTAAGGTTAAAGTTGAAAGCCTAAAAAAGAACAACATCATAATACCTCAATGCAAACGTTGCCAGGGCTTTAATCATACCCAAAAGTACTGCTCTAGAGAACCACGTTGTGTAAGCTGCTCTGGAAAACACCTATCAGCTCAGTGCACAGTAGAAAAAACAACTGCTCCATCATGTGTTAACTGTATGGGAAGACATCCTGCCAATTATAGAAGCTGCGAAGTTGCAAAAGAATTGCAGAAAATTAGAAAGAAAACTATCAGAAGCAAGCAAAATGATCGTAATAACAATCAAGGTGATCTAGTAGAAAATATTGAAAAGCATAGTTATCCCCAACAAGCGACAAATCATAGCCATCAATCGTATGGCTCTCGTACCTATGCACAAGCATGCAAATCAAAGAGCTCACAAAATAATGAAGATGTAAGTTACAATACAAATCAAGAAATTTTAAAAGCCATTACACAACTAAATAGAAGATTAGAAGAACAATCATATATCAATGAGAAAATTTTTGATAAATTGAGAACCATTGAGGCTCGTCTTTAAAATGGAAAACAAAATGGTAAAAAATCTAAAAATCGTAACTTGGAATGCAAATGGACTACATAACCATTTAAGTGAATTAAACTTGTTTCTAAAAAATGAAAATATTGACATATGTCTAGTATCGGAAAGTCACAATACGAAGCAGTCGTATATAAACATAAAAGGGTACGCGAAGTATAATGCTTATCATCCTCGTAATTTAGCAAGAGGTGGTGTAACAATTTTTGTTAAGGAAAAAATAAAACATCATGAGTATTCGAAAATTGAAACAGAACAAATGCAGGTGGTAACCGTATCCGTGTTAATAAACAACAAACCATGCAATATTTCATCAATATATTGCCCGCCAAGACATAATCCTACCGCAAATGAATTTATTGACCTTTTGAAAACTCTGGGTCCTTGTTTTATCATTGGAGGTGACTTCAATGCAAAAAATGTATACTGGGGATCAAGACTTACAACAAAAAAAGGTAAAGAATTACTAATAGCTGGAAGATATATGAAATGTGAATTCCATTCTGGCAACAAACCAACTTATTGGCCTACTGATCCGAACAAACTCCCAGATATAATAGACTTTTTTATGGCTGTGGGAAAAATCGCCCCAAGAAAAATGGCCCAAAAAAAGAAATGAAAAATCGCCCAAAAAAATCCCATGTAAAATTGGGCCTAAATTTATATGAAAAGTGACCTAAAATTTTTGGGCTATTTTTCGTTATTGTTGGGTGATTTTTCGTTTTTTTAAATTTGGTGATTTTTCATTATGAAAAATCACCCAAAAATGTTGAATGAAAAATGGCCCATTTTTTTGATTTTCTCCTCTATGGTATAACAAACACCGGCTTCGCTTACTAAAGCTTCTCTGCACAGCCGGCCTTCGGCCGGGCGCAAGGATTTTCTCCTCTATGGTATAACAAATACCGGCTTCGCTAACTAAAGCTTCTCTGCACAGCCGGCCTTTGGCCGGGCGCAAGGATTTTCTCCTCTATGGTATAACAAACACCGGCTTCGCTAAGTAAAGCTTCTAAAATCTGCCTTGTTTCCAAATGAAAGCCGACTATGCAGAGAAGCTTTAGTTAGCGAAGCCGGTGTTTGTTATACCATAGAGGAGAAAATCCTTGCGCCCGGCCGAAGGCCGGCTGTGCAGAGAAGCTTTAGTTAGCGTAGTGTCAATGGACACTATGACACTTTTTGGGGTGTCATAGCGTCCATGGACACTATGACACTGGACGTCATAACATGCCACCGGGAAAAAATTCGTTTTTGTTTTTTGGGTCATTTTTCATTTTTTTTTTGGGCCCTTTTTCGTTTCTTTTGGGCAAAATTTCATATATAACTTTTTGGGTCATTTTTCATGTTCTGTTGGGCGATTCTTCATTTGGGCGATTTTTCATTTCTTTTTTTGGGCCATTTTTCTTGGGGCGATTTTTCCCACAGCCCTTTTTTATATCAAAAGGCATTAATAAAAATCACGTTTTAATGCATAATAGCAATAATTTGTCTTCGGACCATTCACCTGTGGTAATGATTATCAATGATAATATCTTGGAAAAACCTCATCCGCCGTCGCTTATAAATAATAAAACAAATTGGTACTTATTTCAAAAATGTGTGACAGAATCTACTGATTTAAACGTATCTTTAAAAACACCCTATGAAATAGAAGAAGAGCTAGATAGTTTTATTGAAAACATACAAGTAGCAGCGTGGACTTGTACTCCTCAATATGTAAAAACGTGTAGAACGTCAAGCACAGAAGAAGTTAAAACACTTCTAAAAGAAAAAAGAAAAGCCCGCAAAAAGTGGCAACAATGTAGAACATCAGAAAATAAAAACAGATTAAATCATCTTTGTAACGAGTTAAAGCGAATTTTACATAATAATGAGCAACAATCATTATCAAATCGTCTAAAACATGTAACAGCAACGAAAGATACCGAGTATTCTCTTTGGAAAGCAACAAAAAACTACTATAAATCATCAGTTACTATACCACCAATAAAGAAAGATGATGGGACCTCGGCCAAAAGTGCCAAAGAAAAGGTAAATACATTTGCAGATCATCTTGAGGACACTTTTAAGCCGCTACCTTCACTTTCATCTCAAGAAAATGTAGTAAATACTCATAAGGTTGACTACCAAAGTATAACACTGGTATCTCTTTAAGAGTTAAAAGCACTTATAAAGTTTGATTTAAAGCCAAACAAAGCTCCCGGTGTTACGCGCCGTTACAAAACCTTCCAAAAAAGAAATTCAAATAACGATTCCAAAAACCGGCTAAGGGGGTATAAAGCTGGCCCGCTAGCTCAGTAGCAAAATTTATCTTAACCAGGGTTTTGGCACGTAAGCATATAACATACTCCACACCCCGGGAAGTATGTTTAAAATATCACGAAATTAAAGTACATTGAAAAAAAATTAGAATTTCACATCGCTAAGGAAAGAAAGAGAAACGACCATATTAGACATCACACTGAGTGATGATATGGCTTAGGTGTTTTGCCATCGAGGGGTACATTATTCCCTACACCACCCTATGACAGGTTGGTACCCTACACTTTATTCTACCTGTCCCGTGTACAAAACATTCGTCATATCATCCTCTACTTACCGCAGCCCAGTTCTTCTTAGCATCCGTTTTTAAAATAAAAGTTTACAAATACATCTTAAAATGTTTACAACGTATATAATTTACTATCTTTATTAGTTAAATTCATATTATCCTTTCTTATTATTTTACAAGTACATACATCAGTACATAGGGTGATCTTAGCTACTAGCATGGGCACGTGTTCCCAATTAATTACTATTTCTCTTTATTTTTATTCTTTTACAATGTACAGTGAGCCACACTCAAATTAAACGGTTCGCAAGCTAAAAATTAATGATTGAATTACGTTAAAGATCTGGACTAAGCGTCCTACCTAGTATGTGGCTAACTGTATCATAACTCTTACATTCATGTTTAAAAATAAAGTACTTTATTTGTTTTGTTTTTCTTTCTAATTTCTCTTCTAAACTACATTAACTATCCGGATGTATTTTATTTAAATTTCTAATTTTATAATAATACCTGACAATGAAATATACTTATATGGTGCAATAACTTATCTTAAAAAAGAAGAGGGTTTCCTTCGATGAATCCCGCTGCTCATTATAGGGTTGCTGGCAGTAAGGTTGTAACCTATACTGGGTAGTTGGTGAGGTATTCAGTTGTTGTATTAGTTGTGCTGCATTTATATTCGTAGACTTGATGTTGAGTGTTGAGATCGTTATGTGTCCTGGCTGTTTCACTGTAGGGTAAGTTTCGTGTTTGTAAAATGCGCTAAATCGTCTTTACCCTTTCTTGACTTGAGGTATTTAATATTTTTACAGGGATTTAACGAGAGTCTTCTTAGGTTATAAGGGTTTTCATTGTTTTCTCCATATTGTTTTTATTTTTAAATAGTTAACACTTTTACGGGGTCCCTTGGTATTGGTTCCAGTTCAAAATATTTTAGTAAAATCTTGATTAAAATTCATAATATATCCTTCAGGCATGATTGATGACATATTCATTATCCTTTTTTTAACTTTCCAAAATTTTCAATAATAAATTAAAATTGCTTGCCAAAATTTAACAAAATTTTTAGGATAGGGGATTTTTTTACTTCTGACTGTCGTTTTCTCTAAAGTAATTTCTTTTTTTATTTTACTAGTTTTTATGTATGTGTGTCAGTTGTACACTTCGATTTTTTCTATAAATTTTTTCTTATTAGCACTTTTCTATAATTATACAAAATGATCTTTAGTTTGTTTGTTATTTCGTTTTCTAACTTTGTGTATAATAAACAATATTAACTAACTTTACTTTTCTGCTGCAATTTATTACTTTTTATTTTTAAGTCTGAACAAAATAATCAATAAAAGTACAACGTTAAATTATATTTTTTTATTTTTGAAAATTTTCAGCAATGATTTAGGTATTTAATATGCGTAATATTTTAGGAAATTCGAACGCGAACGTAAAAACAAAGACATGACTTTTCTCTTTTAAAAATCTCGGCTTTTAATTATTTTTAAATAATTTAATTTTTCATTTTTCTTGTAAAATTTGTTTGTCCACTTTATTTCGATCTTGGGCCTTGAACACTTTTTCACTTGGTTAAACTCCCACTTTTATTTCTGTCATATTTCTTTATATTTAACAACTCTTTATAATATTTGTCAAATTTTGTTCTTTTCTAAGAAATTTTAGTTTTCCTTTAAATACTTTTTCCGTTTTCTTGTAAACTTGCACAAAGAACTTTCTTTTGAAAGACACTGTAATTGATTGACTTTTTTTTTTTTTTACAATTTAATTGAAATTAAATGTTTTATGTTGGTCCGCGAGCGAAACCCGACCGTCTGACTGCCCAAAATCAACTGCCTGTTTCGTGCGTATTTCTTGATTATTAATACGCAAAAAAAACTCTACACTTGCGTCGTTCGCCCTTTTGCCGTTGTTGTCGTGGGAGAGAACGAAAGGAATGACTACGCATATGTGTGTGTGTGCGCAACCACTGTGTGTGATAATATGAATACAAAAAAAACTCTACCATAATGTTGATGGTTTGCAGCGCAGCCATATACGCAGTACAGATTCGCAATACATACGTGTACCAACCAGAGTAAAGAAAAATAAAAAATAAGTTCTGAAGCATGCGCAATGTCATCAAGGTTATATTTCTTCTTTTCTCTTTTTATTTTTTTGCCGAAAACAGGTTTTTTTGCTAACGGTAGTAACACGCCACTTGATGCATTGGTTTTTGTTCTCTAAGTTTGGAAAATAAAAAATATTTGACAACGAAGAGTGAGTTGTTACTAACTGGGAATAACTTCCTATGTAGCATACGTAAGGGTACGATTCTGAGGTCGAATTGCATGTATGCGTATAATAAAAAAAACATGGTTGGGCATGTAATAAGTGCAATTAGTTGATATAGTGTCATGGTGCGACATATTGGGTTAGGGTAAAAGTTCAGGGACCGAAAAAAAACAATTAATAAATCCGTAACAAACCTGCTTCAAATCAGTATCTGTGATAAGTGGTTTGAACAGGCAGGATTTCGGCGCGCAAAAAAAAACATGTGATGACTAACGTGTGGCTCGACCCACGAAGCCGGGCATCAGCTAAAAGAAAATGTGAGTATACGTGTGGCACGACCCGCGAAGCCGGGCATTACCTAGCTGATTATGCGCGAATATCGGAGGCATGATATTTACCGATATAGTTACCTCTCAGGTCCTCAAGATCATATAGCGAATTGCCTATTTTTCCCCTTATTCTACATTTCAAAAATTTGGGGTTAAATTTAGCGTTAATTCCCTTCTTAAAATCGCTTTGGGAATGATTTTTGCGGAAAACTTCCTGGCCTATTACAAAATTTACAGGTCTGGATCTGGTGTTATAGGTTCTACAAGCCCTCTCATGGGCAATATTTAGGTTACGACTAACCTTTTCACGTAGGTCATGAAGCTTATCAGAACGGTGTACAATCGTGTCATCGGTGACCATGTTCAGTTTTTCCAGAAGGTGGTATGAGGATCCGTGTAGGATCATGTTTTGCCCAAACGTGGCAAAATAAGGTGTGCATTGAATTGCCGCATGAAAATCACTACGTAATACTGTCAGAATTTTATGAATATTTCTATCCCAATTTGTGTGATCAGGGTCATCTTTAAGAAAATAACGTATTTTCGAGATAATTTCCCTGTTCGCGCGCTCGGAAGCATTCGCCTGTGGAGAATAGAAACCGGTGGTAATATGCGTAATGCCATATGCATGAAAGAATTCCTTCATTTCTTTTGACGTAAATTGTTTCGCGTTGTCACTATGGACGTACTGCGGCACACCGTAAGTGCAAAAAATCTCATTCTGGAAAAATTCTATTACATTACTTGACGTTGCCGATCGCAAAGGTTTCAAAAACAAAAATTTCGTTAAATGGTCAATAAGTATAAATAACTGGCAATTTTTCGACTTCGTGCATGGATAAGGGCCTAAGAAATCGCAGTATAATCTTTGGAAAGGTCGATTTGTTAGGGTTTGATTTCCCATAGGTGGGCGTAACACATGATTAGGTGGTTTTATCATTTTACAGTCATCGCAGTTGCTAACGAATAACTTTACGTCACGTGCCATTTTCGGCCAAAAATACTTTTGCCTAATTCGACATAATGTTTTAAAGAACCCTCCATGACACCCCTCACCATGAGCTGATTTTATTACCTCGTCTGCCAAGGTTCTAGGTAACCACAGTCTCCAGAGGTCTTCTTCTGTATCATTTCCGTTTCGAAATTTAACTCGCTTATACACATGGTTTCCCGAGATGTGCAGGTCTGGCAAAAGGTCTATATTTTTAACTATCTCTTCCCTAATTTGGTTATACTCGGAGGCACTGAATTCGGGAGATTCAAGGTCTATTTCGGGCGAAGAAGGACAAATTTGAATTTCGTCAACGTCAAATCGGGATAAGGTATCCGGCACTACGTTTAGTGAACCCTTACGGTGTTCAATGGTAAATACAAAATTTTGAAGCTTCAGGCTCCACCGAGCTAGTCTACCATGTAGATCTTTCTGACTCATGAGCCAGCGTAGACTCGAGTGGTCCGTTAAAATCCTAAACGGAAGTCCCTCAACATACTGCCTAAATCTTTTTACGCAAATTACGGCCGCCAAGCATTCCAGCTCCGTCACCGTGTAATTCCGCTGAGCCTTATTCAGCTTTTGGGACACGAATGCGATCGGGTGTTCCTTACCCTCGTCATCTAGCTGGTACAAAACTCCACCTACACCTATTTGTGAGGCGTCACACTGAATAACGAATTCCCGGTTGAAATCTGGCTGAGCCAATATAGGGGCGCTTGAAAGGGCGTGTTTCAGTTTTTCAATAGATTCAACAGCTTCGGGGCTGAGACGAAAGGGTTGATTTGACTTACGTAAGCAATCGGTAAGAGGTCCTGCAAGATCGGAAAAATTTTTAATGAACGACCGGTACCAGTTTGCCATACCTATGAAACGCCTAACTTGCCGCGGTGTTTTCGGTAAAGGAACATTGACCATGGCATCTATCTTTTCAGGGTCAACCTTCAGTTCGCCACCTCCAATACGATACCCAAGGTATTTTATTTCGCGTTGGCAAAATTTACTTTTTCTCACGTTTATCGTAAGACCGGCTGATCTTATGCACTGTGCAACTTCCCCTAATAAACGCATATGACTATCGAAATCCGAACTACAAACAAGAAGGTCGTCTAAGTATATAAAAACATTATCACGTAATCTGGACGGAATGACTTTGTCCATCAGGCGGCTCATCGTCTGAGGCCCGTTACAAACGCCAAAAGGCATGACTCTATACTGATATAAGGCCCTACCTGGCACGGCAAAAGCTGTCTTTTCCTTAGAACTCTCAGACAATTTGATCTGGTGAAACGCATCTTTCAAGTCTATACCACTGATGTAGTGGGTATCTTTTAAACGACTTAACAGTCCATTGATATGAGGTAGCGGATACGAATCTTTCTTGGTTAGTTCATTTAATTTTCGGCAGTCTAAACACAGTCTTATTTTACCTGGCTTACGAACAGCAACAATGGGGCTACACCATGGAGAATTTGACTCCTCTATTACGCCTAAAGACAATAATCTATTAAGTTCCCCATATATTTCGGCCTGCTTAGGAGGAGATAGGGGGTAATGTTTCGACTTAACCGGCGTAGCGTCTCCCGTGTCAATATGGTGCTCTAAAAGATTAGTGCTGCCAAGCCCTAGTTTTTCGTATGAAGGAAAATTCACAATAACGTTTTCAAGTTGCAGTTTTTGCTCTGAAGAAAGATCATGGAAGATTAAATCAGGTTTTTTATTTACCTCTAAACAGTCAATAGATGGAAATAGTTGGGGCGCTATAGCATACGCCTTCCAAAAGTCTACACCTAGGTATGCTACCTGGGACAAAGTTGGCACTATATAAAATATGATTGGTTTAGTAACTCCTTTAAAAGTTACGGGAAGTGTGCAGTGACCTAAAACAGGGTTTTTCGATCCATTTGCGGTCGATATGCATGACCGAAATTTATTAAATTGAATGTTATGATTTGCCAAAAATTCCAAGCTTCCTTTACCCAAGACTGTCACATTTGCCCCTGAGTCCAAAAGACATGGTAGTTCCGCATCAAAAATTTTAATCCTAGCATATGGTCTTCCGTCATCAGAAGTAGTCAAGCAAGTGGTTTCTAAAATTTTTCTATACGTTTTCCTAATGGCATACCGTTTACGACATTTTAGAATTTGTTTTGAAATGGCAGGTTTAAAAAATGTTTGTACGTCTGGTGGTTCTGGTGGATCGGAAAGTAAAGCCCTCTGTGAAGGTTTACTCTCATTATCCAAATTAAACTCGGGTTTTATTTCGAGGAACGAGCATCCCCGGTCGCCCACTCGCTCCGACGCCTGTTTCCCTGGTGAGGATTTTTACACTCCGGTGTCGTGACACCCCTTTGTCCACATTTGAAACAGAACAGGGATCGAGTCTTTTCCTGACAATAAATATAGCTATGCCCTGAGTTTAAGCAGTTCCAGCATATAATTCGGGAATAGTCCCCCTTGACATAAGGTCTCCCCATATTTAAAGCCTCTACTTGCGGGTCAAATTCGTCCTCAGAATAGTCATCGCGTATGGGATCAGTTGAATCAATGGAAACTTCATCCACTTGACGGGGTCGATTAATCGGGTATTTAGAAATGCTATTTGCCCTCAAAGATTTCTCAGCCTCCCTGAGCAAATCACGATACGAATCTAAATCATCGGGTCTTGAAACAAAAGTCATATTCAACAGTTCGGGCCTAACGTTTTTCCTTATTATTTTAATAAGGGCATCATCGCCCATAGGGGTCCCCAGTTTTAAATTTAATTTAACTAAGGTTGAATGAAAGTCGTCGTAGCTTTCTTTCGGAAGCTGCTTTCGTGACGAAATTTTCATCAGAATGTCCAAGTCACTTTCCAACGCACCGAATTGTCTAGTTATTGCCCTTTTCAATAACGGATATGTTGCCCTAGGGTTTTGTTTGATATACATCCAAAACCAAGTTTCCGCCTTGCCCTTTAAAAATATATGAAAATTTGCCATTAAATAGTCAAGCGGGCATTGACTACGCTCAGTGAGGGTATCTATTTTAAACAAAAAGTCAGATACATCTTCCTCGCCGCTAAACGAAACGTTCCAGTCTTTTAATTTTATGACCAGTGGTGCCGATGAAGCATTTGAGATCATATTAGAACTTTGAGAATTAAGTCCCGGAGACTCGTTTGTCGCCCTTGCACCTCTGGGCTGTCCCAGATCCCTCCTAATCTCATTTAGCTCCCGTCTGAACTCCTCTTGGGTGCTTCTCATGGCGTCCCTTACATAATTGATCAGAGCGTCCATGTTACCCGTGTCCGACGACTGAGCGCCATCCTCTTGCGAGGGTGGAAGAACCGTACTATTCCCTGTGGCCATAATCAAATTTTCGTTCAAAATGGGCTGATTGTCAATAAAACCGATTGGATGCACCAAATTCCGCAAATTTTCCGTAGTCAAATCAGATAGAGATCTCTCGAGTATCTCACAATTTGAAACTCCCCTGTCGTTAAGACTTCTGTCCGATTGAGCACTAGAATTAAGTGATCTCGGGACCGAAGATGTCCTTACCGCTCTTATACTTGTGTCAGACCGCGAAGTCCCTAAACTGACCGTACTACTCGACCTCTGACCTATCGACGTTCGACCGCGACCTCTAACTACCGTAGTGGGTTTAATATTTCGTGCTCCCACAGAAGACCTACCTCTCACACTAATTGGTGCCTGATTGGGGGTGGTATTACGCGTTACTGATTTATTTTTATCTGTACCGGATCGTGTGCTATATTTGTGCATAGTGCACCAAGCACTATAGAAAAAAAACGCTGTTAGCTAGCACGGTCAATTAAGTTAATTTGAATTCAGGCAAAAAATTCTATTAAGGCAAATAATCACAATGATCGAGGACGCGATTGGAATGAGCAAATGAGGAAAACTGTTCAGAATGAACGCAAAATGCGGAAAGTGCGTAAAGTGGTTAAAATTTAAAGCAAATGAATGTTCATATTGGAAAAAAAATGTGCAAAAAGTGTTCAAAGGTGATCAAAAGAAAGTAGGAAAAATTTGAAAATGCACTATTTCATAAACTGTGCAAAAGTTCTATTTTTTTCAAATTTTTCCTTTTTTCTTAAGTAAAAATATTTTCAATCATTTAAATTTTAATGGAAAAGAATTTTTATATTTCAAATCTTTTTTTTTTTTTATATATAATTTTAATGGATAAAAAATTTTAAATTCATTGAATTCTTTTTAAAATTTTTCGTTAAGTGGTTCTAAAAGGAAATAGAAAAAATTTGAAAATGCACTAATTCATAAAATGTGTATTAAAAGTTCTATTTTTCCCAAATTTTTTCTTTTTATCTTAGGTAAAAATATTTCCTATCATGAAAAAAAAAAAAATTTTTTTATTAATTATACTTTAAATGTTACAAAAAAATTTTCCCTTTTTAAGTTTCTTTATAAAATTTTTTATTTATAAAGAAGTATTTGATATTTTCTTAGATCTTTTTAGGTTTTAAAATTCGCATAAAAATTCGGATGCTAAGAAGAACCGCTGTGGTATATACGACGAATGTTTTGTAAGCAAAAAAAAATCGTAATAATAATAAAAGAGAAATATGCGTAAAAAGGCTATGATACTATCAGTATCCTGTCTCTCCCTACTTTGTTGACCATCAAATCTGTTTCTATGACAGAATATGATGTCTCAACAACTATTCCCAAAATTACTCTTTTTTGTAAACATTTCCAAAAACTGTGTCGTGTCAAACATATGATTTCAAACCTGGATTATCTAACATCATGCCTACCATTTTTAAAAGAGATAGTCAGGCAAGGCCTTAGATAATGCAGGCTTGTGATACATTCTGTCCTATGAACATAGTATTATCACCGCGATAATACTGACCTCTGCTTGGAATCAGTCCCAGACTTGCAATAATCCCCATAATCAAAAAACAAAATTGGCTGGAAGACACAGTCCAAAAAAAATTATTATTTCACGCGTATCATGGTTTGCATTGCAGTTGAAACCAGGTTACTTATCCCAGAATTCACGACTCTTACTACCGATACACTAAGTCAAATGCTTACAAAAAAAATTACGAATTGTAAATACAATCATTTCTCCTTTCCTTCCTTAAAGTGTCCTTCCCACTTTGGGTTAACATTGTCACCCTAAGGGTGCCCCACGTTGGGCGCCATATATGTTACGCGCCGTTACAAAACCTTCCAAAAAAGAAATTCAAATAACGATTCCAAAAACCGGCTAAGGGGGTATAAAGCTGGCCCGCTAGCTCAGTAGCAAAATTTATCTTAACCAGGGTTTTGGCACGTAAGCATATAACATACTCCACACCCCGGGAAGTATGTTTAAAATATCACGAAATTAAAGTACATTGAAAAAAAATTAGAATTTCACATCGCTAAGGAAAGAAAGAGAAACGACCATATTAGACATCACACTGAGTGATGATATGGCTTAGGTGTTTTGCCATCGAGGGGTACATTATTCCCTACACCACCCTATGACAGGTTGGTACCCTACACTTTATTCTACCTGTCCCGTGTACAAAACATTCGTCATATCATCCTCTACTTACCGCAGCCCAGTTCTTCTTAGCATCCGTTTTTAAAATAAAAGTTTACAAATACATCTTAAAATGTTTACAACGTATATAATTTACTATCTTTATTAGTTAAATTCATATTATCCTTTCTTATTATTTTACAAGTACATACATCAGTACATAGGGTGATCTTAGCTACTAGCATGGGCACGTGTTCCCAATTAATTACTATTTCTCTTTATTTTTATTCTTTTACAATGTACAGTGAGCCACACTCAAATTAAACGGTTCGCAAGCTAAAAATTAATGATTGAATTACGTTAAAGATCTGGACTAAGCGTCCTACCTAGTATGTGGCTAACTGTATCATAACTCTTACATTCATGTTTAAAAATAAAGTACTTTATTTGTTTTGTTTTTCTTTCTAATTTCTCTTCTAAACTACATTAACTATCCGGATGTATTTTATTTAAATTTCTAATTTTATAATAATACCTGACAATGAAATATACTTATATGGTGCAATAACTTATCTTAAAAAAGAAGAGGGTTTCCTTCGATGAATCCCGCTGCTCATTATAGGGTTGCTGGCAGTAAGGTTGTAACCTATACTGGGTAGTTGGTGAGGCATTCAGTTGTTGTATTAGTTGTGCTGCATTTATATTCGTAGACTTGATGTTGAGTGTTGAGATCGTTATGTGTCCTGGCTGTTTCACTGTAGGGTAAGTTTCGTGTTTGTAAAATGCGCTAAATCGTCTTTACCCTTTCTTGACTTGAGGTATTTAATATTTTTACAGGGATTTAACGAGAGTCTTCTTAGGTTATAAGGGTTTTCATTGTTTTCTCCATATTGTTTTTATTTTTAAATAGTTAACACTTTTACGGGGTCCCTTGGTATTGGTTCCAGTTCAAAATATTTTAGTAAAATCTTGATTAAAATTCATAATATATCCTTCAGGCATGATTGATGACATATTCATTATCCTTTTTTTAACTTTCCAAAATTTTCAATAATAAATTAAAATTGCTTGCCAAAATTTAACAAAATTTTTAGGATAGGGGATTTTTTTACTTCTGACTGTCGTTTTCTCTAAAGTAATTTCTTTTTTTATTTTACTAGTTTTTATGTATGTGTGTCAGTTGTACACTTCGATTTTTTCTATAAATTTTTTCTTATTAGCACTTTTCTATAATTATACAAAATGATCTTTAGTTTGTTTGTTATTTCGTTTTCTAACTTTGTGTATAATAAACAATATTAACTAACTTTACTTTTCTGCTGCAATTTATTACTTTTTATTTTTAAGTCTGAACAAAATAATCAATAAAAGTACAACGTTAAATTATATTTTTTTATTTTTGAAAATTTTCAGCAATGATTTAGGTATTTAATATGCGTAATATTTTAGGAAATTCGAACGCGAACGTAAAAACAAAGACATGACTTTTCTCTTTTAAAAATCTCGGCTTTTAATTATTTTTAAATAATTTAATTTTTCATTTTTCTTGTAAAATTTGTTTGTCCACTTTATTTCGATCTTGGGCCTTGAACACTTTTTCACTTGGTTAAACTCCCACTTTTATTTCTGTCATATTTCTTTATATTTAACAACTCTTTATAATATTTGTCAAATTTTGTTCTTTTCTAAGAAATTTTAGTTTTCCTTTAAATACTTTTTCCGTTTTCTTGTAAACTTGCACAAAGAACTTTCTTTTGAAAGACACTGTAATTGATTGACTTTTTTTTTTTTTACAATTTAATTGAAATTAAATGTTTTATGTTGGTCCGCGAGCGAAACCCGACCGTCTGACTGCCCAAAATCAACTGCCTGTTTCGTGCGTATTTCTTGATTATTAATACGCAAAAAAAACTCTACACTTGCGTCGTTCGCCCTTTTGCCGTTGTTGTCGTGGGAGAGAACGAAAGGAATGACTACGCATATGTGTGTGTGTGCGCAACCACTGTGTGTGATAATATGAATACAAAAAAAACTCTACCATAATGTTGATGGTTTGCAGCGCAGCCATATACGCAGTACAGATTCGCAATACATACGTGTACCAACCAGAGTAAAGAAAAATAAAAAATAAGTTCTGAAGCATGCGCAATGTCATCAAGGTTATATTTCTTCTTTTCTCTTTTTATTTTTTTGCCGAAAACAGGTTTTTTTGCTAACGGTAGTAACACGCCACTTGATGCATTGGTTTTTGTTCTCTAAGTTTGGAAAATAAAAAATATTTGACAACGAAGAGTGAGTTGTTACTAACTGGGAATAACTTCCTATGTAGCATACGTAAGGGTACGATTCTGAGGTCGAATTGCATGTATGCGTATAATAAAAAAAACATGGTTGGGCATGTAATAAGTGCAATTAGTTGATATAGTGTCATGGTGCGACATATTGGGTTAGGGTAAAAGTTCAGGGACCGAAAAAAAACAATTAATAAATCCGTAACACCGGGTATGACCTTATAACTGGAAAAGTTCTGAAAGCACTACCAGACAATGGTATAAGAAAGCTATTGTATATCATCAATGCATCATTAAGATTACAATACGTTCCAAGTCAGTGGAAAGTTGCTGAGGTAATAATGATACTGAAGCCAGTAAAGCAACCAAATGACAAAAAGTCTTACAGGCCAATATCACTGCTTCCGACAATGTCAAAAGTATTTGAAAAACTTCTTTTAAAAAGGTTAAATGTTATTATTGAAGATAGGAACCTAATACCAACTCACCAGTTTGGCTTTAGATCCAAACACTCAACTGTGGAACAAGTGCACAGGGTTACAAACGAGATAGAAAAATCGTTGAATGATAATAAAATATGTTCAGGAGTTTTCATAGACGTAGCACAAGCCTTTGACAAGGTTTGGCATGATGGTTTGAACTTTAAACTCTATAGAGATTTACCAAATCAATATAGTGGAATACTAAAATCGTACATAGCTGGAAGATACTTTCGTGTAAAGTTTAAAGACGAATATTCAAATATAAGACAAATAACTGCGGGAGTACCACAGGGAAGTGTTTTAGGTCCAACCCTATATATACTATTTACAAGAGACATCCCAACTGCAAATGATATAAAAATTGCTACTTTTGCAGATGATACGGTAATACCTGCAACGGGTTCGACGGTAACCGAAAGTACCAGAAAGTTACAAGTCTCAACAGATGATATTATCAGTTGGACGAAAAAATGGAGGATAAAGTTAAATGATACAAAATCTGTGCATGTCAACTTTACAAATAAAAAAATACAAAACCTACCTGTCTATATGAACGGTAACGCAATACCATACGCCAACACAGCAAAATATTTAGGGTTTACATTAGATGCAAAGCTAAAGTGGAAGGAGCATGTGAAGAAAAAGGTTAATGAATTAACCTAATTGGCTAATTAACCCATACTCTAGTATGTCAATGCAAAATAAAATACTACTCTACCAGCAAATTCTTAAACCAAAGTGGACGTACGGTATTCAAATATGGGGCTGTACAGCGAAATCAAATCTTAAACTAATTCAGACCTTTCAAAACAAGGTCCTGAGACTAATCACCAACTGTCCTTGGTATGTCAGAAATGTTGATATACATAAAGATCTACATATAGCAACTGTAAATGATGAAGTTAAGTTTTATTCGAAAAAGCACTGTTTAAAGCTACTACAACACGCAAACGAAGAACTACAGGATGTGATAAGAAATCCAATCCACCGCAGAAGACTAAGAAGAACTCTACCAATGGACCTATGTCTGGAGACTTAAAATAATATAATTTGTATTAGTTCAATTAGTTATAACCAATGGGTTATAATCTAAGCACCTGTGATTTTTATTGAAATGTAAATTACTAGATGGGTCTTAAATGTACTCAGTTGTAATAAAATCCAAAAACATTGAAAAAAAAAAAAAAAGCATTAAAATTGGCTGCGGTTTAGACATATATTAAATTATTGACCGACAATAATAAAGATTTTTGCGTTTCTTGTTAGAACTTTGAACTGGATTGAGTAAAATATCATGATTCGTAACAGCTTTAGCCGAACTAAAATGATTTTTAAGAGGGTATTTTGTATTGGACCTATGGTTAATTATGGACCAAACACTGATTTCTGGTATTACAAAAAAAATTAGAATACATTTCAATACAGCAGTGCAATTAGTTTTAGCGTTAACAGTGAATTTCACAAAATTGCAAAATTCATAAAATCGCAATATATATATATATATCTGTTATGGTTTTAGGTGAATTGTATTATTTTCCCAAAGTAGGCTTTATTTGGTTTTAGGCGCAATAAACTGTTTTCCGAGAGTAGGGTTTATATGGGGCCTAGGGTAAATTATGGTCCGATCTTCACAAAATTTGGCAGTGTGATTTCTCGTCCTATAATACTGTGACGTACAGAATTTCATTATGATGGCATTATTAACTACGGTTTTAGGCGTACTTAACAGTTTTCCGGGATGGGGCCTAGTGTAAATTATAAAACTGAGACGTACCAAATTTAAGTATGATAGCGTTATTTATTACGGTTTTCGGCGTACTAAACTGCTTTCTGGGAGTCGGGTTTATATGGGGTCTAGTTTTAATAATAGACCGATGTTCACGAAATTTTGCAGTGTGATTTTTAATCTTACAAAGCTGTACCCTACTGAGTTTAATTATGATAGCGTTATTAATTACGGTTTTAGGCGTGCTAAACTGTTTTCCGCGAGTAGGATTAATATGGGGCCTATGGTCAATTATGGACCGATCTTCGCGAAATTTAACAATATGATTTGAAATCGTATAAAGCAAATTCGTATGATTCCGTGCATTATTCCACCATTTATGTTAGTTTTTGTATAAAAATTTTAAATTTTTTTATGGTGGTGGTTCCACATTTTGATTCATAGTTCCGATCCTACTGAACCGATGTTGCTGGATTTTAATCCCAAGCTGCTTAGGATAACTACAAGCAATTTGAGTTTGTTCTTTTCTTTTGCGTTTTTCGAAAGTGAGATTGTTTTCAACAGACGGACAGACGCACAGACAGACAGACATGGCTAAATCGACTTAGAATTACTCAAGGGGCCAGAATATATATACTTTATAGTATCTTAGATGTATAATAAAAAAGTTTCACACGGAATGACAAACTTAGTATACCCTCATTCACCACAAGTGGTGGTGGAGGGTATAATAACATCTTCTCTGTTATATCCCTGCTTAAGACTAGTAAATGTTGGTTATAAACGACCAAATATGAAATGTAAAGAGTACGGAATTCACTCCAAACAGCAACAAAGCAAAACAAATCACACTAACTAAACCAAATCACACGAAAGAACTGTAGCAAAATAGGTAATAAGTATGAATGATCTTGTTTTTTTTTTCAATTATTAGAAAAATATTTTTATAGAATATTTAAGTTTTTATTTTTAATTATTTGTTTATTACAAAAACATATTATCAAATATTTAATTAAAAGTAAAAAAAAAATAAAAGGTAATTCTATTATAATTATAATTATAATTATTTGCAAAATTAATATAAAAATAATACATACAACGATCAAATCTGAGAAACAATCGGCAATAAATCCTTTGTACTTTTTGCGTCGCTTTTTCAGCTGGCACTGACGTAACAACGTAGCAATGAACACAATGAACACTTTAATTACGTATAATTTTATTTATTTAAATTTTTTTCGTATTTTTTTTTTGTTTTTTTTTTTGTTTTATTTTTTTATGATACACAATACACAAAAATGTAATTGAAACAAATCAAAAAACAAGCTTATAGGTTTCAATAACTCAATGTTCTTTAAGAGATGCTCAATATTTGTACTTTACGTTACTGGAAACGTAGGATAAAGAACAAAGCTCATAAGAAAACCTGTATATCAACTTAGTCGTCAGTTGAAAACTGCGACGTTAAAAGTACAAAGTATTCTATGTGATTCGGCCTTAAGACTTAAGCCCTTTTTCCTTATTGCCACACAAATAATAAAAAACTTCCCAATCCTAAAATCTTTTAAAAATTTTAGAGCTTAATTTATGCTAATTGCATTTTAAGTTCAAACGATTTGTACACATTTGCTAATTCCAATCGTTTTCAACTTATTTATGTCTTAATTCTTAGCACGTTCTTACTCACCGCAGCCAAACTTTAGTTGTTACAAATACTTATGCCGAGGTAATATCGTATAATCTTCCAATAAATGTATCAAATTTATTTCATTTTATAATGTTTTGTTTCTTAATTTGATAACAATAACCAGACATCTGTTACCTATAATTAAGTTTCTACTAATTGTTCTTTATAGACGCCCGGCCAAGGAACAAATAACAGCAATAATAATACGACGTTGAAACCAAATCAACCAGCAGCAGCAGCCAGACTAAACCAACAAGCCAAGTAACCCAAACCAGACGCAAAACAAAGACAATACGGCGTTTTTAGGAAACAAAAGTATAAAGTGTTTTGGTTGTGTGGGTGTTTGTGTGTGTTAGTGCGTAAAGTCGGAAGCTTCTTTATAATAGCGCAACTGTATAGGTAAGGTAGTGGTGGTGTACTTAGACATCAAGCTCTATTTTAATGCCATTCGTGTGGCTTTTAAGTTTTTTTTTTCTTTTTTGGTTTTTATTCCTCACTAATGTCTAAACATGGCTAAAGATACTCTCCTGCACGTACAATCATACAAACACAGTTTAACGCATAAATGCAAGTAGTGTAAGATACGATCGTAGTATGTACTTTCAAGTTGATTTGTATGCGTATATTTAAGAGTTTTTTTTAGTGGCACAAGTAGCAGTAGTAGATGTTAACGCTGAAGTAGAAGCATTTTGAGAGTGACTGTGTATGCAACATTAACCACAGCGACCGCAGTCAATTAAGCTACAGCAATGGCAACCATTGGCAACCGAGGTAAAGCAGGCAGGGATGGATAATTTAGATATTTTTTAGTTTTTATATAGAGAAATTCTAAAACAAATTTTTTAGAAAAATAAACCATGTAGCTATTCAAATATGAACCAGTTTGAAATTTTTCTGAAACCATAAAATATTTTCTTATTTTCCGTTTTCCATCCCCGCTTAGAAACACAAAAAATGGCTTAAAACAAAGCGAACAGATTGCCTCTGATGAAATTGTATAGCAAAAATTAAACAAAAACAAAAGCTGCTAAGACTGACACAAAAAAAAATAAAGACAAAAAGAAAACCAAAATGTAAAAAAGGTAAATTACTAATATTACAGTTAAGCCGCCTGTGTGTAACATGGCAGTTTATAATGCTCGTTGTAGCCATGTTACAATCCTTCAATACAACCTTCCTACTACCTTTAATACTTTAGACGGTCTTAATAAAAACGCTGATGATGATGACGAGGATAATGTTCATGCAGTTGTTCTAACAAATTATAACGGACTTTTTAGCTTTGACTACAAACAGTGGTTTTTTACAGACTTATACATAGCAGTTAATTGAAATGTAATGGAACCTACTGCACTTATTGTATAAAGTCGAACTCTATTATTTTTGCATAAGATTATATATAGTCAACATTTTAAAATCAAATCATAAGCAATGCAAGTCATTTCACATCTGCCATATTTGAGTACTACAGGTAAAACAGTCACTTTATTTTTCGATCTTTTTTTGGTTTTTTTTTTTTTTTTTTTTAATTGTATTTTTACTTAATTAAATATAATATTTGCCAAATTACTACCCAATACCGTAATATAAGATATTTTTTTCTTGTTGTATTGTATTGATAAGATAAATAAATAAATCAATGACAAAAAAATGTTTTTAAGGTTTTAATGAAGCATAAAAATGCCAAACTGTTTTGATTATTCGTATTACATCTTATAAGAGATACGCCAAAATATGGGCAAACATCATTAATTGATTTTGTAATTTCAGTTTATATTAAAGTTCAAAGTAATCGATCGACAATTTTACTATATTTAAACAAAGCTTTATTAAATTATCCATATCACTCCAAATAAAAGAAGGAGCTGTAGAAAAAATATTTGCTCTAGGGCCTATTTCATGGTAGATTATTCCCAATGGGTGAATGCGTAATCTTTATTTAGGAGATGGAGCAATCTAACATCTGCTGCTTTTGGAAAAATGCTAGCAGCATCTGTTGCGTAACAATAGCACCTAGGAATGATCCTCTACCATGCCCAACCCTACCAAAAGTGGTATTTTGGGATACCGCTTCCCGAGACTTTGAGTAGTTATCCACAGGCACCACATGATCTCCGAAAATATATTTTCAACGGAAAAACGAAAATGTTGCAAAGCATTTCCTGCAAGAAGCATAATAGCGGAAGCCTAAGCTAATAGTCAGTCCGGTGCCGTGCCACCGGCTCCATTGACTCCCGTAGATCCATAAAGGATCTCTGGTCAGCCGCGATCGCAAGAGATCGTTAAGATCTCCTGTGCTTTGTACATTTTGGATTTTTGCCGAAGCTTGGAATTATGCCCGGAAGAGTTTATACCAAAAGGTAAAATATCTCTAAGACGATCTCTACAATCCCAGGGGAGATAAAAATGATCGTAGTATGACTAAAAGTAATTTAGCCGTAATTTTTTCTTAATAATTATCGGATATATCGGAATCGGCTATATTTTACTCTCGATACTTCTTGAATTTTTTTTAAACATACAATATAATATTCAATGCTTATTGTTTTCATAACAGATTAGAGAAATAACACATTTGAAAGCAGGGCATACAATCAAAACAGAATAATCAACTGCTCTTCTGATTCTAATGCTGGATGTCGACACCACGAATTCAATGCGTTTGTTACTTTCTTGAGCTTTTTTAAAAACGCATGAAAAGCAGGCAAAATTAGAAATTAATCCTTCTTCATGCGTTATGTACGTATGCATTCTACGCGTTTACTGTGTAACGTTTTGATAGATGCATAAACGCGTTGAACGCGTGGTGTGGACATCCTGATTTAGACCTTTCGATTTGCACTATCGTAGTGAAATGTTCTCTTATTGCTAAATAATGTATGTATTTGTTCAAAATTTTTCTGATTATTTTCGTCAATATGTGGGAGAATAAAAATCATTTTGCTGAAAATTTTGAGTTACTTCGCAGAGGCTACAAAATCCATAAGCAAAGTCACTGCTAGATTGCATGACGATAATCCGCTAGGAACACTCTTCGCACATTATTATTAAGTTAATTATAAATAAATCAACTGAGATGGAGAATAGTCCAGAGGCCCTTTAATTCGCGACTAACTTAGTATTAGCTCTATATAAAACATTTGATGGTTAAGAAAATAACAAGACCTATTGTTTACTTACAATTACTGACCTTGTTTACTTACAATTGCTAAACTCGAAAATTTCATAGACAATCAACTTCAATCCTATCGAAAAACGTATTATTAAAAAACTTTACATGACTCTATAAAGTTTGGAAGACACGATCATCCCTACACCTAGTGGAAGTTCTGATAAGTCTACGAAAACTGGGCTTTGGAGCGTTGGTGAAAAATTATAACAGAATCCGATTAGGATGAGCCTCTTTTCTTCCTAAGCTGTAGTTCTGCTTAACAAGAAGTGGAGAGACGCAATGCCACAAATTTGCAACAAAGAAAAGGTAAGAAAGTTGTATCATAAAATTTAATATAAATCTGTGCCGTATGCCTAGAAATTATACTACCAACTGTAATGAGGATCGTTCCTTAATTAACACAAAGTTTACACATAAAGCCCATTTTCTAACAATATTGTTATGAAATTTTAGTTAAAATCAGTTGTTATTGCAAAGCATTAATACTGCTGATACTTCTGATGATCAGTGCATAATTTTATATTTGGGTCTTATAAAAGTCTATTCTCGAAAATCACATTAATATGCCTTAAACCGCGATAAAAAATAAAACTAAACATTTTGATGCCAAGATATGAAACAAAGATCATTCATAACTTATTACTAGGGCGTTGAATTTCATGCATTTTTTATTGGAAAATACGCGCATAAAACATGTTAAGAAAATCCAGAATATGCTTTAAAACTTATTATTAAAGGAGACACTGTAAAAACAAATACCTATACAGTAGAGCAGAGCGTACCACCTTACAACAAAAAAAGGAAAAATGCGCCTAATACCCCCTAATAAAAATTATATTTGCAACGGGTTTTCGAAGAAAACAAAAATTTTTTTTGTTGCCGAAAGGGGTCGCCACTTTAAATTTTTCTTTTTATCTTTGGCATTTACAATCGGATTTTGAAATATGATATATCAAAGTTTTTGTCTTTTTGTCTTTGTATTAGGAGGTGGAATTGGAGGTTTTTCTTTATGATGTATGGCCTAATATACAGTCTTATTTCTACATTTTGTTTTTTTTTTTAAATTTTTACATATATTTAAAAATAATGTAAGTTCCATTTACACATTGTTAATAATAAACTTAATTTTTTACTGTACTAAAAATAAAAAAACCGTATGCAACAAAATATTTGGTATTGCATTGGAAAAAATTAAAAATTGGATTAAAAAAGTGTTTCTGCTTAGAATTTTTTTCTTAAAAGATAATTGCTGTAGAAATTCTAACTATTCTCAGGAAATTTTATGGCATTCTCTCTTTCTTGAACCAATTGTAGATTGTGTGCTCGACACTAACTGCCTATTTACGATGTGCGAAATAATTCGTTCTTTCGTACAAATACATTTAAAACTAAACCAAAGTTTTTAGAATATGTTTTTAATGGCGATCTTGCCATTTATTGATCTTGAATTTATATTTTTTAACAAGAAGTTAAGGTTTTTAAAGGCGAATTCACTTCACGTAATATGTAATTTTTTTTTAATTATGTGCTTGAATCGCCATTTTAAGGGTTTACATTTATTTTTCGCTTCAGTGCTGCCAACTTTATATTTTGATTTGAGAATTACATTTGATAACAATTTGATATCAAATTGACAAAACATTGTATGTCAAATGTTTATATTTAAATCATTAGCAAGTTTAATTCAAATGTCAAAATCAAACAATTGAAAAATGCTTGAGATTTGTAGTTGATGTCAAATGATAAAGTAATTTCAAATCAAAGGTTTGACTTCGTGTTTGTTGGGCAGTTATGACGAATCTATGAATACAGCATTAACATTTTTATTTTGTTTGAAACACAACATATTTTTTTTTTGTTAAATAATTTTCAAATGTTATTTAGGACATATGACTTGTGAATCATCCAAATATATTTTTTATGCATTTTTAAAAATTTTATGACAAAAAATGCATTAACGATAAAATATGCAAAACAAATTTTCGTTCAAGGAAAACATGAATTTTCATGAAATTCCATGCCCTTCTTATAAAATTTCTCATATTAAGTTCACTTCCGTAAAATGCTTAAAACTATAAATCTGTGTGGAAGATATTAAAGATTTGGCATAGTGTTCGCGACTGAACCGAAGGCAGTGTATTTCCATCACTGGCATATAATTTGAAACTAAGTGCCGGTTCACACTGTTCAAGTTTTAGCCTTCAAGTCTTGAGCTTTTAGGAGAGATGGGAAAAGAGAATGCATTTATTTTCCTCTCTCTACTAAAAACTCAAGACTTGACGGCTATGACTTGTACAGTGTGAACCAGCACTAAGACGAATTGACATCTTGAGTCGCCAGTGTCATCATATTTTATGTTTTGAGTTTGATTTTTACTTTTAAATTGTGTGTATGTTCGATAAGTTTGTTTTTACTTGTAACTTACATATTTTTTCTAAGTCGAATCGTTGTTTTGAGGCCATATTGAACGGTCACTTTTTTTGCGATTTGTTAAACTTAATTAATTATTGTGCAAATTTAACATTTTTTTTAATATAAATAAATGGAAATTGTATAACGTTTGAAAAATAAGGAAAATGGTTTTATATGGTTAAAAGTGCTATCTTTTTTTCTTTAAAGATTTGTGCCTTCTTATCTCTCTTGAAAGCCTGTATAATATCACGAAGTTGTTTGGATACTTGGCTGACATTTAAGAGCGGAATCCCAAAGCCACCATATACACTCCAAAATCTGAAACGCAATCGGCGTTCTCGTGGGGAATATCAGTGTTTGGATCCTTAGCGTATATTGTGGAGCCGTAGCCCTCAAATCCACCCCCTAAATACAGTCCAAGCCCCACGACACGTATCGGCGTTTCGTCCAGACCACCATAGGACGTAATCGACATTTTTATCTAAAGTTATCAATTTATTATAAATCCTCTTTTCCACTCTCAATAGTGGTTAATTAACCACTGTTCATGTTCTAAATGATGTTGCCCATTTTATATTGTCGAGACAAAAGCAACAACACCAAAAGAAATATGGTAATTTATTTTTTTTATTGCCACACTACTTTCTTGCATTGTTTAGTGCTTTACTTGATGTTGATGTTGTTTGTACTAATGTTGTTGTTGCTGCTGTGTTGTAGCTTTTATTGTTGCTGTGCAAGTGCGAGTTAAAGTAATAGTATGTTGTTGGTAGTTAAGGACTTGCAAATTACCGTTTAACAAATGCATTTTATTATACCTTTAAAATTGCATTCAAATGAATTATTGCCAATTTCAACGTGAAACGGCTTCAGCATCATTTAGCAGACATAACAGCGGTTTTTAAGCCATCAAATGCTTTAACAATGTGGCTAATTTTTTGTGTAGGTGTAGATTGAAAGGAAAAGAGTGCTTTTTATGGAGTATCCAGTGGTTGGTTTATTCTTGGCTTTTTCTGTACTAAACTGTGGTTCCTTGCCGCTATTAAGTAATTAGAATTTATGAATTGTTATTTTTACTTTTATTACACAAAAAATATTTTGGCTTAACATCTTGTTTCAATTACTTCTTGAGATATAAAAGATTATTTATGGGGGTTTGTAAATTTTAATAGTTAAAATGGTGGTTGCTAAAGATTTAATAAAACGTATTAAAATTTACATTTTATTTACCCTTAATATTGTGTTGAACCTTAATTTTTTGGTAAGCGATACAGGAATTCGGAATTTTTCTTATTAAAACTTTTAATAAGAAAAAAATAATTAAAAATATACTAAAAAAAAAAAAACAAGTAAAAGTGCTACAGCCGGCTGTGCACAGAGTAAAAATATTTTAGAACTGGGAAATATAGAATTTATAAAAAGTGCCCACACGGTATTAAAATTCATTCATAAAGTACTTTTTCGTGAATCAGTTTTATAGAAGGCACATGGTAAATTATTGACTTAACTTTGCGAGAGATGGTTGTGTGTTTTCCAGTGTTTCTCAACTGCGACTAATCAAAATTTTGCCTCAATAACATTATTTTTTACGATTTTAGGCGTACTAAAGTATTTTCTGGCAGTGGACTTTATATAGTGATTCATAAATATTGATTATGGGGTTTTATCTGAATATGAAAAAAGTTTCACGCGGAATGACAAGCTAAGTATACTCCATACAGTGGCGAAGGGTATAAATATATTTAAATAACCAGAAGTTTGTTTATGCGATTATTTGCCTCCCGAATCAGCTTTAAAGATCTATACAACTCTACATCTTAAAAAGTAACCTGTACACACCCTGCCCACGCTTTAGCGCAGAATGAGCTTAATGTTTGAAATTGCTTATAACTATTTTAGTTATGCGATTATTATTACTTTTTTTAAATACAGTATATTATTGGGGAATTTTTTCCATGATCTTTGAAAATTGATATCCTGTAATTGATTGAATTGTTATTTTTCCATCATTTTTTTATAACATTTCAGGTGTTTTGCCATGTTTTCAGTGTAAAATCCTGTGAACGTGGAGGACAGTTAAATTCGCTTGTGCCCTTAATAATGCTTTCTTCGAATTTGTCCCTTACTAAAGTATTCAAAATTCTATCTAAAGTCTAGTGTACACAAAATTCTCTACAGCGACCGCCGTCATAGTTGTGTCGGACGTCTCCTTGCTAATGTTGAGGGACTATGCTGTACGTTTCCCGGACACGTTCAATATCTTGAGCAGTGTACAGGGTACACCAAGTAACAAAATATGGTTGGAGGTAACCATATTCTAAGAGCAACATACTATAATTGTATATTAATAATATACTAGGTTACATTTAATAACTAGGTCATATTTAACCATAATATGGTTAAAATTACCAATTATTGGCACGAAATCAAACATAATATGGTGAAAATTACCCAAAATGTTTTCAAAATTAACCATATTTTGGGCAATATTAACCAGTATAATGATCAAAAATACCCATATTACGTTCAAAATTAATCATAATACGGTTGCAGCAGTCGGCCAAAAGTAACCATACTATGGTTAAAATTAGCAAAAATATGATCAATGTTAACCATATTAGGCTCATTTTATCCATTTTACCAATTTGGTTATTAAATGTAAATTCTTAATTTTATTTCGTTTTTTATTTCTGTTACGTGTTATTTTCCACTTTTTTAAGCAATCCCCTTTTATTTCATGTTCCAGCCTGTGACGACCTTCATTAGCATTCATTCTTTTTTACTTGTAAATTCATTTATTTTAATCAGTAATTAAAATAAAGTGGTTAGGAATTTTTAGCAAGCCAAGCGCAGAATGAGTATAAATTTCAAAGCGCTCATTTATTGTAGAAAGCAAAACAATCATAATTTTGTTTCTTTAAAATAACTATTTTAAATTACAAACTAAACATACAATGTTATAAAATATTTTTATTTCAAACCCATTATTGTTATTATTATTAACCATAACATGTTTGAAGACACCCATTTTTTGGTTTGGATGGATGAATTTAACCATAATATGGTTGCGGTGCCAATAATATAGTTAGAATAACCATAATTTGTTTAAGTGTATAGTTGTAGCCTTATTTTACTAAAACATTATATTGTTAAATTTAACTATATTTGAAGATTCAAGATAGGTAAACACTTTATTGTTAAATAGATACACAATGTTATAAATCGTGAAAACAGTAATGTAAAAACAACAATAGCTCGTTTGTTGCCGTTGCGGGGACCATAATATGTTTTTTAACCATACTTAACCATTTTTTTTTCTCTGCGTGTACGTGCCCTTCTGGCACCAGGAAGGGTTCTTACAGGTCCATGCTGACGAAAATTTCCAAACAAATGGTTTTTGCTAATTCTGTTGGTGCAATGTAAAAAATAATATAAAAATGGCGACTATAGCACGATGTGTCAATAAAATTGATTGTTGGCTTGAAAAATAATTATTTTCGTTTTTTTTTTTTTTTTTTTTTAATTACCTATGCTAATCCCGCGAAGCTATATGCTTGTCTGCAGGAGACCAGAGTCTCTGGCGGGAATCGAACCCGCAACCCCGGCGCTGATAGACTAGCTCACTACCAGCTAGCCTACCGGGGCACCCGGTTCAAAGACATTTGTTGTTCGA
This sequence comes from Pollenia amentaria, assembly GCA_943735925.1. Lineage (NCBI taxonomy): Eukaryota > Metazoa > Arthropoda > Insecta > Diptera > Polleniidae > Pollenia > Pollenia amentaria. The sequence goes on along the minus strand of OX031007.1, from coordinate 173,500,808 downwards.
TTGCATAGTTATCCGTAATTAATTCCCCAAGTCTTCTTCACAAAATGTCGAAGAAAAACAAACAAAAAAATAACAATTGAAAAGTTATAAAGAATTCAAACCATATAGTTTTGCACCGCCCTGATTAGGGCACTATATTAATCAGAAGAACTTTTAAACTGATATTTGCATGACAAAAATCGAATTTCTTTTAAATTCCCTTGCAATCTATGATCACAAATATAACTTGTTTAAAGTCAATATTACGTTTTTTTTTTAACTCTAACCGCTGCAGCAAAAACGATCTATGATAAATTACATTTCAGACTCCAAAGGTGATGCTGTCGTCCTTAAAGTCAGTTTGTGTCCCATAGAGCATAACAGGTGGGGAGGGAATTAGGTTTTTTTTTTATTTTTTGTTTCTTTATTTTTTTCCTTTTGGGAACACCTTTTTCAATCGTTACTTAATATTTGGATTTTGTATGTCATGTTGATTTTGCCAATTTCCAACATCATTGTTCGGTGCCATGTATTCTTCGCTCGTTCTCTTCCTCTACTGCCATGTGGGTTCCGTCCTTATTCATATCTTGTAATGATTTCCGGGGCTTAACGAAGATATGTTTCAACAATATTGCCCATCCATTTCCACTTCATTTTCCTTTTAAATTGGTGTTTCATTTGATCTTTTCCATAAATCGGTATTGCTAAGTATTTGGCCAGAAAATACATAATTTTTTCGAAAAATAATGGATCTGAGCTTGGAGTTTTCCTATTATTGAGACTGATGACAGCCATGCCTCGCTTTTAGAAAGTAGAATGGCCTTTACGCAAGCATTGAATTTTCGCGACTTTGCATAAATATCCTTTGTTTTCTCCATATCTTGTTCAAACGTCCAAAAACTGCTTTAGCTTCGCCCAATTTATAGCGCACATCTTTATCCATGCCGCCCCATGTTGACATAAAATATCCCACGCTCTCCACTTGTTCTATTTCTGTCATGTATGGAGGTTTTAAAACACATAGCCATTGTTATTTTAATGTTTAGAGTCAAGCCAACATGTTTGGAATGAATGACCAAATCCTTCACCTTTCTCTGTCTATCACGGTGTTTGTGGAGTACAAGGCAACATCCTCCGTGAAATCAAGTTATCCAAGATTTCGGTGGAAATTCCAGGCAATATCTCCTTTATTCTTGCAAATTTCGGAAATAACATTGTCCAAAACTACCTCAAGAAGTAGAGGAGATGTTGGACATTCCTGCCTTACACCTACATTTGCGGTGAATGTTACGCTATACCTCTCGTTGGGACTAACTTTCAAAGAGGTGTTTTCATACATGGGCATTATAAGGCTTATTGTTTTCATTTGGACCCCTTTATACCTCAAGGCCATACCTCCCCATATTGCCCTCGTTTTCACGAAGTCAAAAGCCTTTCTGAAATTTATAAATAGAAGATATACAGGCCTGTTCTAAAAATCACGTGATTTCAAATCACATGTGCTTTAAAAATCACACGTGTGATTTTGTGGTGTTCTGTAAATCACACCGTTTTTGTGTTTTTTGGTGTGATTTTCAATTGTCGAAAGCACAAGAAAACACAAGTTTTTAACACCCGCTTTTTCTACAAAGGCGTATCTCATTTTTAACGCTTTTTATGTTATTTTCCGATAATTTGTTTTTTAACCGATTTGGCGATCTCAAATTGGTTTTAGGGCTTGTTTCAAATTTTGCAATTTTTCGCGAATTTTAGCCATATTTGCGATAGAAGCGATTTGTTCCTCTAAGTTTTCTAATTCTTTACAGCTTTAAAGATTTTTAATAAATAGAAGACTCTGCCGCTATTAGCAAATTTTTGCGAATTTCCACTAATTTACCAATTTTTAACGAATTTTTTCCATTCCTTATAGTTTTAGGGACTCTTAATCAATTTTATGACTTGTTTGTAATATTAAAAATTTTCTCGAATTTTGGCAATTTTTGCAAAAATATTTTGTTATTTTCCGATATTTTGTTTAGTCCATTTAGTGATTTCAAATAAGTTTTAGGGTTTGTTTACCTGTTTGCAATTTTCCGTGAATTCTTGCCATGTTCGCGGATAGAAGCGATTTTTTCCTGTAATTCTTCACAGGTTTTAAGATTTTTAAAAAATATTAGGCTTTGCTATCATGTCGCTGTTAGCAAATTAGCGATCTTTTATTCAACTAAAAAGACAAGCCTGAAATTACAACAGAAGTCACAAAAGCAAATTTTATTTTTGTACTGTCGTCGAGTTTTCTTAATTTTAAATGATTTGTTGTAAATAAAACAGCTTATTGCATAAAAAAAATAATAAACAACACATTGTATATTTTATTAGGTAATTTATGATTACGGTCATCTTACAATAGTCGCAAAAATAACAAAGTGATTTTAAAAAGTTGTTTACGTAGCTGAACGTTTTGAAATCACAAAATAATTTTCCCAGAACACCTTTCTTCTGATTTCAAATCACTTTGATAAAATGTGATTTTCAGAACAGGCCTGATAAAGGTCACCAATATTCCACTTATTATTTGATTGTGATCCGCAGTGTATTACAACAACGGTATGGACGAAAACCCGCTTGTTCGTCACGAAGACATCGTTCTATACACTTAAGTTTGGTGATTATAATAATCGCCAGATTCATATATACCATATTTGGAAGCGTGATGCCTCCATAAATTATTGCAGTCTATCAGATCATCTTTTCGGGAATTTGATGGTTTGATTACATCTCCTCTTGCCAATCATTCGGTAGCCATTCCTGGCTCCATACTTTTTTCATTAAAGGCTCTATAATTTCTGCTGCAGCTAAAATATCTATTTGCAATAATTCAGCTAGAGTTTCATCTTCTCCAATTGCTTTATTCTTCTTATTATGTGTTTACAGCAAATAATAACAGGAGACCCTCCACTGCCCCTCCTTTTTTATTAATAAGTTTATTAGCTTGGTCATGTAAAACTTCTTATTAAAGTACATCAATATACAAACTTAAAGATACAGCACTTCCTTGGATACAGAACTTCCTTTAACATCATTTTAAGTTTTATAATATAAACAATAATGCAACCACACATGTTCATCTTTTGCACACTAATAAACATTTATATTTTTAACGAGTTAATTTACAATTTTCATAAATAAAATTCTAACAAATTAACTTAATTGAGTGGTTGTTGAAATTTTATTGTTATTTTGTTTATTATTTTGTTACTTTTTCCAAAAAAAAAAAAAAAAACAAAAAAAAGAGAAAAACAAAACTTGAAGAAAATATGGAAATGTGTATGCATAAAATGATCAAATTTAATTACATTTACAAGATAATAAACGAAAATATAAAATAATTTTTTCGAGCATTAACACATGGCCACGTAAAACCTTTTTCACACACACATCTACAAGGCGACTTCCAGTGTATTTAAACAAAAATTGGGGTACGCAAACACATAATCTTATGCATACTTCTAGGCGACTATGTTATTTGGCAGACACAAGGGGACTCTGCCATAAACACTTTAAAAAAAGAAAAAAATCCTTTTTATACCACGTTTTTTTCGTCTTTCTGTGTCTGCTAGCTGAAATTGGGCTCTGGTTTTCGTTCATGTTGTTACGTGGTTTTTTTTCTTGCTAGTAGTGCTGATGTTCTTTAAATGTACAACATAAAAGTAATAATTATTATGGTTGTTATTATTTTGTGTGCATGTGTGTATGCTTGGATGTGTAAATGTAAGTGTAAAACTGTATTGTTCTGTGTAACGCTTGTTATTATGATTATATGAATGGTGTGAAATACAACAATTGTTGAAAATAAAAGAATAAAAAAAAATTTTATTATAAAAAAAATAAATAAAACAAAAGCATAAACGCATATCTTATGGATGCTTTTTAGTAAGAGGAATAACAAGCAGAGAATCTAGAAAAAAATGTGAATAAAATGGAGCTATGTGGAGACTTGGGAAAATTTATTTGCTAAACGTAGGTGAAGTGTAAACCAACCAATTTTTTTCTTTCCTATTTTATTTTTTTTTTTATACTATATATTATTTTTTAATATAACACTGAAGTACAGTAAAGCAAATAAGTATAAAACTAAAGAATGCTATAAAAATGGGAAGTTACATCAGTGACAACTTTACGAAGCCTCAAAAGAAACAACTGTAATAGCCATTAGAAGTTTTTAGAGTGATAAACTATACGTTAACGATTTTGGTTTTCTCAATATATTGACAAAAAAATTATTTTTAGTTGGCAGCACCTCTCAAAATACATGTAAAAGTTGGACGTCAGCTTATTGAATTAATATGTGCGGTAAATAAACGGCCAATAAATAATTGACAGATCGGGGCAGGATAACAGAATAGAAGCAAATAAGACATTGAGAAACCCAAATTTCTTTAATCTGCAGTTTTTCGTTGGGAAAAATAATAATCGCCTAATTAGAAAGCGGCCATAAAGATGTTAAATAAGAAGATCTAGATAGCCGATTATGATGGGCTCTTAGAGATGTCACACTATCAGGCACTGTTGCCAATTTAGCATTTTTAATGCTAGATCTAGCATTTTTTAAACTCATTTAGCTTGAAAAAAAACGCTTCTATCATATAGCACTTTTTTCAGCATTTTCCCAAAATTATTTGTCACTTTTTTAGCATTTTTCGGTTTTAGTGATAAATATTTATTTTTCCTAATTATTTATAGCTTTTTACTAGACGTTGAAACATGTTCATTAGAGCGACTCAAAAAAAAAGTGATTTTGTTACCCCTCTGAAAATAAAGGTTGATATTTTGTATGATGATTCCCAAAATATTTTCGTTCTAGCGTTGACCATCCGTGAGGTGGACCATTTTTAAAAAAGGTATTTTTCAGTTTTTCTAATTTTTTTGTACTTTGCTCCAAGACGACATAAATAAAATGCTGTATCATCGAAAAGAGTTTTTGAAGCAGCATCCAATGGTATATAAAACTTGACCGCTTGCGACCTACTAGTTGAGATATTAAGCTAAATACATTCTGCTTTTCAAATTGAAACTGTTTTAAAATAATGTAAAATTTTTTTTTTTAATTATTCACATAAAACGCGAAAATCGCGATATATTTTATCTTTTTTCATGAAAACCCGAAACGAAAATATGTATTTAGTTAAATATCTCAATTAGTAGAACGCAAGTGGTCAAGTTTTATATACCATTGGATGCTGCTTCAAAAACTCTTTTCGATGATACCAAATATTAATTATGTCTTCTTGGAGCAAAGTACAAAAAAATTCGAAAAACGGAATAAAAGACATTTTTTAAAATTGGTCCAGCTCACGGATGGTCAACGCTAGAACCAAAATATTTTGGGAATCATCATAAAACATATCAGCCTTTATTTTCAGAGGGGTAACTAAAACACTTTTTTCGGCTCCATACAACTTGAGTCGGTCTAATGTACATATATATTAATATCGCCTTCTTTCAGATATAAAATTATATTACTATTTTTAATATTTTAAAAATAAATTGTTAACGTAATGGAATGTTATTGTTTTAACCAAGTTTACTTTTAAATGTGATTCAAATTAAAGTTTTAAAAGCTTCGTTAATTTTTCATTAACTAAAGATAAATTTTTGCATCTATTTTTATTTATTTTTAATGATAAAAACTGACGTGATTTTTATACCCTTTAACACTAGTGGTGAAATTTTTAAATATTCATCTAAGAGTGATGATCTTTTTGTAGATTTAGTCATTTCCGCCTGCAGGTCCGTCTGTTTGAAACACGCTTACTTTTAAAAGACCCAACAGAAAAGAACAATATTGATTTTCCAATTTCCAATTGAGCCTCGTTTTTGGCAAATGTTGTGTATTAATAATGAAGATATTTGTGCCAGATTTTAAAACATGTATTCGCCATTATCGTTCCCAGGATAAACAGAAATTTTTAATGTCTGTGTCTGGGGGTGCCACTTCTCTAAGCCGGCCCACTTTTTGACAGGTGTTTTGTATAGATAACCAAAATAATGGGTGATTCAAGTAGAGATAATTTTTTTTATTTATTTGCTAGATTTTCTAATACAACAAGACAAACATATCTTATAAATTACAGTATTACAATTAGAAAAGTTACATATATAAAAGATGACAAATTCTTTAATAAAAGATATAAAAATATATATTTAAAAAGGGGGAAAAAAATAATATTAAATTTTTTTTTTTTTTATATAATATAATAATACAATAATAATATAATAATACAATTTCATTTAAGGTACTCTGTAAGTAATCTCCTAAATCTCATTGCGTTGTCGGTGCTCTGCATATAATTAGGGAGTTGATTCTAAAGACGTATGCTCGAAATAAAGAATTGACATTCCGAAAAATGTATAAAATATCTCCCCCTTCTCGATCTTGCAAATCTTAAGTGCTCATACAGATACTTTGGTTCTTTCGTTATAATGATTTTGTGAAGAAAAATTAAACTTCTCATCTTTAAAATATTGATAAAGGAAATACTAGAGTACCGGCGAGAATATGAAGATACTCTATCAAACCTCCTTAGGCTATAAGTATACCGGACAATGTAATTGTAAGTTGTGTTAAGTTTTCTTACATCGAGGGAATTACAGGCACCAAAAACTTCCGAATCATATAATAGTGCTGGTAGTAGATATGCCTTAGCCAGACGCACTCTAATGTTAAGTGCGAAATGCTCGAACGAGTCATCAAAAATTGGACTCAACGGATGGACCATCTGCGACGTAGCAACGGCCAACATTTGATAAACATAATCTTCGAAATATAAATGCCAAAGAATGTTCTTTTAAGTGATAATAAACATTCCCCATTAAATTTGAATTTTCTGTGTTTTTTTCTTTAAAAAAGTAGGGAAAACTTTTACTGCTACTGTTTTCCAATCCAGCCCACTCCAGAAGTTAAGGGGTTTATAGAAAACCAACTAACAAACATACAAACAAACAAACGAACGCAATTTCATTGAACAAGCAACCAAACAATTATTTGCGGAAACAAATTAGTTATCATTATGTGATCGTAGACGATGATAACTACTAGCCTTATGGTAAACTAATAAGGCGGTAAAAATATTATGGTAAAAGTAATTGCAAAATTTTTAAAAATGTTCCGTTAAAACAGTTAAGTTATCTCTGATCATGTAAAAATATCTTTTTTCTTTGCGTATAATTTTCAAAGAAACAAAAAACACATTCTTACAAACTACAAGCGTTATCCTGGCCCACATTCATGATAAAATCACAAACCAAATTTAAACAAAGGTTGAACAAATTCTCATGGTAATCCTTCCCATAAAATCCAATGAGCTACTACCTTCTCATTTCGTATAAGAATAAGAAACGTCTGAACAAGTGTTTTCCTATAAACAATACGAAAATACTCCAGCTCACGACAGTGTTTCTACTTTAACAATTTTGAAGCTAAAAGACACAAAACCGTAGCAAAATTTAAGAAAAAATATGAAACTTTCTTTACCACCAAATCGACCGCAATAAACAAAAAGTAATTTTCACAAATTTGCCATCGCATAATCCCCGACAACATACAACCAACAATCCACAGGAATTTATGTAGCGTAATGGAATAAATTTTTACGCCGACGAAGAAAACCAAAAAAAAAAAAAATTAATACTACAGAGAGGAATGAAAATATTTAACAAAATAACTACAACAGTTGCAATTCACACTTTAAGGAACTTTCACAAACATACAGTTATATTAATTTCCCTTTCCGGAAACCAGAACCACGTCATCTAATACACAAAATATAAATCACCCTCTTCCTGCTCCTTCTCTTTTTCACCCTGCCTCTTTTAATTTTGTTTAGTGTGATTGTACTTAAAACTTTAGCAGCTGTTAACCCGGCAGTTTTACCTCATATTACTAAACAATAGAAAGTCGTTAGTAAAAGTTTATAGTTGCAAAGTAACTTGAACAGTTTCTACTTGTTCTACAGCTTTCACTGCTAACTTGAATTTATAACTCTTACAATTTGGCAAAGGCCTTTAATAGAGATGGAACAGTAGTAGGAGTACAAAATAAGACACAAAAATTATTCGAAGTCTGTTAGAGGAATTTTTATTTATTCATACATTTTATTTGGACGCAGGTGTAATGCGTATATGACCCTTCGTACGTGTATCAAGTGGCAATTTCACTTTCATTGGCAACATTCAACTCTATAAACGACCGTAGTCTTCATCACCTTCAACATCGTTTTCAGTAATAAAAGGAAAACTGGAAACTACTTCTAAGATGATAGTAGACATTGCAGAATTTTAAAATAATGTTCTCTGATTCTAGTGCAAACTAAACAATTCTAAAGAATTGTTTTTGCAAACTGGGTGTAAATTCATAAATTAATATTAAATTAAACAAACGTTTATTTTGCAAAATTTTAATATCTCACTTGTTCCTAAAGATGGTATTAACTCACAATTTAAAGATTTTCAGTAGAAGCAAAACAATTTTTAATTGAACATTAAATGCATATAATAATGAATTATTAAACAAACCGATTCATTACCAACAAAAAGTAGACAAAATACCACGATATTTTTATTATATGTCGATTTTTTCAAACAAAAAAAAAATAAATGAAAATTTCTAGTAAATACAATCTTTATGATCTCGTCACTAGATCTAGTTACTAGATGTAAGAAAAGATAAACTCACTATTTTATTGTTGGTATTTTGTTTAAGCTTTGATATCGTTGCAAATAAGACTTTTTGTATGTGTGTAGGTAATTCTCATTCCCTCTGTAGTCTTGTTTGCTGATAGCTTTGGCTTTTCTAGAATTATTTAGGAGAACGTTTCCTGATGATCTGGCCTAAGCAACCAGTGAAATGCGCATAGGAACAGCTTATCCTACAACAATAAATTTCAGTATTTTTTTTTTATCAATTATTGAAAAAAGGGAATTAACCACAACAAACAAAATCTTTAAATAAATAATTGTATTCCCAAAAACATCTTTGATAATAAAAAAATATTTTTATGAAAACGGCGGATAACACAAGGGAACAAGGTTTTTGTTGATTAAGAACTGAATGTTGGTTTTAAGGTTATTTGGGATGCTGAATTCAAATCTGCACTCAGTTTCTTTCTATCAGCTCGAGTTTTCTAGATATACACACAGAAAAAAGTGTTTTATCAATTAAAAAATGGTTTAAAAAGCATATAAATTTAATTAATGTGATAATTGAATCAATTATTTTTTTAGTTGAAAGAAAATTTAAAATTTAATTTTGAATTAATTAACATTTTAGTTGTTTTCAAATAAATTTTCAATTAAAATTTTAATTAAATAACAAAAAATCTTAATTGACTTTTTTCGTTTTAAATAAAATAATTTAAACATGTAGAATTGTTGTTGGGAATTGTCAATATTTAATTAAATATATTGACACATCGTTTGAAATGGCAAAGTTTTTTGATTACTTTTTTAATTAAAATAAAAATATCATTAATTGAAAAAATTTTTCAAAATTTTAAAATTTTTAGTAATCAATATAATCATTTTGGTAATAGGTGCAAGATCAACAAATTGTTTGCTTGATATTATGAATTTGGTATAAATTTGGTGATTGGAGAAAATTAATAATTTTTTTTGTGCAGATATTTCCAAAATTAAGACACTTCCACTACATATATTGAAATAACTTGAAAACGGTGCACCATATTCACTTAAAAAATAAAACCCCAAAACTCGCTAGCAATATTATCTTTAAGCCGTGCTTACATTTTTTTTTAAATTTTCCCAGTAGTTTCAGAGATATCGTTGAAGTTTAAAAAAAAGAACAATTTAAAAAAAAAATTTTTTTGTATTTAAAAAATTAATAAAAACTTAATTTCGGCAAAAATCACAGTTTTGGTATAAAAGCAGTTAGCCTTACATATTTCGATTGAAATGATCTTTATTTCATTGTAATCAGTGCACAACTTTTGGATTTATTCCCAATTAACTGAGAAAACTAAATTGATAACAATCCATAAAAAAAACATTTTTAATGTGTGTGTGTTTGCTGCTGCTCTATTACGGACGTGTTTTCCTTCACTTAAAAATGAGGTGCCTTCACTTTATTGTAAATAAAATCGAAACGCGTTTATCGATTTTTATGATCTATGTCTCATTTTGTTCACAGGTTATGTGACTTTTCGTGAAAGTAATCAGACTTTTAAAAAAAAAAAAAAAAAAAAATATTGTCAACTAGTGTTTATTATAGTTTAAGTTTTCAAAATTGTGAATAAATTAACGAAAAAAAAAAAAAAATAAGACTGACTTTTTTATATATTTGATTTTTCATGATTTTTAAAAAAAAAAATTTTAATTTGTTGGATTTTTTTATTTTTACGTAAACAACCATTACTCACATTTTTTTTTTTTTTTTTGTGTTATTTCCAAAAATTTGATTGTTTTTTTAAAAATAAGAAAATTCTGAAAATCACTTCATGAAGAGTGAAGTTATGATTTTTTGAACTTTTAATTTTTTGAAAAAAATCAAAAAGTCTATTAGTACCTGTAACTTAAAAATGCGAGCTGATAGAGAAAAACGTAGATTAAATTTAAAATCAACAACCTCAAATTATTAAAAAAATTGAATAAAATTTCCAATCAACACACAAAAAGTTCAATTTTGCTCCGCTGTGTAATCATTAGAAGTTCCGATATGACAAACTCTAGTTTGGCTTTTAAATCAGTGATATAATTCCTTTATATCCCTCTAAAATTTTCCACCCAAAATGTTCATTTTCACCATGTATGTCTGCATAAGTTTTATTGTGGTTTGGGCAAAATAAGTAAAACTGTCGCGACATCATTTATTATCGTTTGCTTGCAAAATTTTATTAACGACTTTTCTACGCATTTGGTATTAGAAAAGGTTTTTCGGGTTATCTTTTTTTTTACAAAGCAAAAGTTAAATTTTTGTTTTCTATTTAGAGCACGAGATGACGTTAAAACTTTATATATAAAAGTAACTTTTATTTAAAGTTTTAGAAAAGATTTAAGCGGGGTTAACTACTGTTGTTTTCTTAGTTGTAAGCGTTTTTGATATATTTAATGAAACTTAATAAAAAATTATTTTTAGATAAGGAGATATATATTTCATTTACATGAAATCTTAAATTAAGTGACGTATGCCATTTGAATTAGTTTTTTTATAGTGTTGATGAAATTAAGCGTAATTTTCTGTACAAACTGTATTTAAAGTTATTAAAAATTCTGACACCAACAAGTATTTAGAATTTTAAAGAACAATTTTCCTAAATATATTAGAAGAATGTTGAAAATTTCTCTCAGTGTACAAAATAAAAGAATTTCTAAAAGTAATACTACAAACATTAAATGATCTCTTCATAATTTAAATTATGTATCAGAATTCTCACTTAGATAAGGTGTGCAATTTTTAAAGCTCTAAAGCTACTGAAATAACAGCCAATGAAAGAAATAATATACGATGCCACACGTGACCTGTACCTTAGATAATAAATATAACGAGCAATGAGGTTAAAGCAGTGTCTACCCTTAGCATATTATATTGAGATGTTCCAGTATAAATTTCCAACTCATGTCAAAAAAAGGCAAACACACTGTCAAGGCTAAACTCCTATTTACAGAACTATTTCTCAATTAACAGCAGCCAAAAACAAGAAAAACTGCCTTATTCGTCTAGAACGTGGTGCGGTAAGAACAGAAAGATATATAAATAAATACCGAACACTTTTCGGATATATTGTATTGGTCTCAAAGCAATTTGCACCAAATTTTGAAACTTTTTCTGTAAATGATCTATTTTGTATTTGTATGGAAGATGCTACGCCCACTTGTCCAATAACATCTACTTCTTTATTGATTTTTTGTTTTAACAGCCCAGCTTGTGTACCAAATTTTGAACATTTTTCACTTCTGCTATCCAGATAAAAAAAAAATATATACATATGTATGTATAAAGAAATATATTCTTCAGATATACAGAAATTATTTTTTTAGTTGTGTAGGAGGTGCCATGCCGACTTCTCCAATCCCGCCCATTTTATAGAGGCTGCTAATTGATAACCAAGATCATAGTTCATAAGTTGGAAAATTTGGGCGTTCTTCAGATATACTGAAGTAAAAACTGTCCTTTACTTCTTAAATTTATGTCCACTTATCTTAGAGGGAGGTATCAATGCGTATAGTTATGCAGTTGTAATTCTAAAGCTATACCTGTTCCATCTGGAGTGCCTCAAGGTAGTCACTTGGGTCCAATATTATTCCTATTATTCATTACTGATTAACCATCCAGTATTAAATATTCGAAAATACTTATAAATGCAGATGATGTAAAACTTTTTCTTAGCTACAAAAACTCAACTATGTCTTCCTTACTTCAAAATGATCTAAACAGTTTGAGCTTATGGTGTGATACAAATTTGATGGATCTGAACTCAAAAAAATGTGAACATATGTTATTCTACAGAAGAAGTCAAGAACTCTGTAGCTATACACTAAATAATCATCAACTTGAAAGAGTAGAGACGTTCCTTGATCTGGGTATTTTACTTGATCTTAAATTGTGTTTTAATGCGCATATATCACAGACATTAAACAAGGTAAACGGTGTCCATGGATTTATCAAACGTTGGTCGAAAGAGTTTGACGATTCCTATGTTATAGAACAGTTTTATATTTCATTGAGACCTATTCCGGAATACGCCTTGATCGTTAGGGACCCCCAGTATAAGGTTCATCTTAAAAAACTGGAATCCGTTCAGACGCAATTTCATTAATCTGTCTTCGAAAACAGCGATGGAATCCAAATGTTAATTTACCTCCGTATGAAAACCGTTTTAAGCTTATTAATCTTCCAATCGAAGGATATAAAGCGAGATCCATTTCGAGGATTCCTACTTTTTTAAAGAAAAAAACACAGAAAATTCAAATTTAATGGGGAATGTCTATTATCGTTTGAAAGAACATTAATTGGCATTAATTTTTGAAGATTATGTCTATCAAATGTTGGCCGTTGCTACGTCGCAGATGGTCCATCCGTTGAGTCCAATATTCGATGACTCGTTCGAGTATTTCGACTGGTAACTGGCGAATGATACGCGTGATGTTTTCCTCCAAGGCCTGAATGGAAGCGGGTTTGTCCGCATAAACTTTAGACTTTACATATCCCCACAGGAAAAAGTCTAACGGTGTGATATCACAAGATCTTGGTGGCCAATCGACCGGCCAAAACATGAAGGAAATTATGTGCTCACCGAAGTGTTCTCTCAATAAATCCATTGATTGATGCGATGTGTGGGAAGTGGCGCCGTCTTCCTGAAACCAAATGTCGCCGAGATCACGAGCTTCAATTTCATGCATCAAATAGTGTGTTATCATGGCCTGGTAACGATCCGAGTTGCTGCGAACGGTGCCGAATCGACTTTCCACGGTTTTCGTGTACACTCTCAGCTACGACCGCTATACTTTCTTCACAGCGTGATGGACGTGGTATATTCGGTCGAATATTACCCAATAATGAATGCTGGGTCTCAAAATGGGTGATGATATTGAGAATATTACGCTCAGTAGGCCGATTATGTTGACCATACGTTGAGCGAAGTGCAAGAAACACATTTCTCACAGAACGTGAATTTTGGTAATAAAGTTGAACGATTTGTAAACGTTGTTCAGGCGTAAGTCTTTCCATTATAAAATGCCAAACAATACTAAACAAATATAACATGACAGCATGACACGACTCACACGTCATCTATCAAAAAAAGGCTATTGAAAAAAGTATCTCTACTTGAATTACCCAATATATGAACATCACCTTCATGCTGAATTTCTTAAACGGTGAAATTGTCTCAGAATTCCTACTTCATCAGGTTGGGTTTTCAATTCCTATTCGCTTTTCCAGAAATTATATTCCCCTTAGACTTCAATACTTTCGGTCTAATTATGCAAACAATCCTATCCGCAGAATGACCTCCGAATTTAACAAATTTTATAATTATATTTATTTCACTGATCCTATTTCCGCCAAAAATAACCTCTCAAATGTCTTAAGATAAATTAAATGAAAAAGTTTTCCTTTTATGTTATGTACTAAAGTATCTCGATTATTTAGTTTAATCCTTCCACCTTCTTCTAGATTCTTTTTAAAATCAGCATTTCCTTAAAAAACTAAAATCAAACTCCCTTGTAAACTAAATTTCCAGTTATATCAACATAAATATAAAATCCAATTTTTAAATAAACTTTCACAGTCTCTTCAGTTAAATCCACCATAATAAACATTTATAAAAAGATTAATTTACCATTAATTTGCATATCCGATCGATGATAATGACAATAAAAAAAATAAAAAAAAAACCAAATTGTTTTTGTAAACGGATATATACGAAAACCAATCAACATGATAAATATTTTTCAAATGAACAAATATAAAAACAACAACTCCGGCAAGCAGTAGCTAACAAAATTGTATGTAAATCCCCAAAGAAAGAGATATGAAATGATAAACACACAAACTCACACAAATGCACAAACATTTAGACATACTCTTACACCAACAGCTAAATAAATGAAATGCTGTTAAAAACGGAAATTATTTTAAAATCAAAAATGATGATTACATTACCTTCAGCTAAAAAAAAAGTCAGTCATGACATCCCAAAAGACACTCACCCTTCGAGCAATATTCTGCTGTTTTTTTATTTAAACTTTGTTGGCTGTGTGGGAGTTGTTTAACGATGAAATGTTATCACAAATCAATGTTTCGAGAACTTAAGGCAAATGCCAGAAAAATAAAACAAAATAAAAACTGAAAAAATTATTTTAAAATACAAAAAAAAAGCAATATGAAACGCCCCGGTAAGTAGCTCATTTAAATGAGCAACACGTACACCATATGTTTGGACCATTAAAGATAAGCAGCGGCAACGGTTGCAGCAGTTACATTGATTTCTATGTAGAGACATTTTATTAGTTCCCTTTTTCAAACGTATATTGCAAAATTTTTAACTAAATTGTATTACACAATGGCCTGATGAATGGCAAACAATTTAGATTGTCGAAAAACGAAAAATGCTGGTATAACAAAAACTTGAAAACTCTAAACATGGTGTTTTCAAAAGAGTGCGTTACTTTGAAGCAAATGAAGAGATACTAAATTTTGTAAAAACTAGGCTAAATCCAAATTTTTATTTGTCGCTGTTTTACGTTGCAATAGCAAATGTGTTTTTGTCTACACTTAAAATAATGTAAGTCATAGTATCAAAACGAAATTTTAATACTCGGAGAACAGCAATCTGTTCAATAACATTGCGCGTCTTATCCATTATTCTTTAAGGGCGGTCTGAGCGATCTTTGTTATTGGGGCGTGAGAGAATTATGTGGTTCTTCTGGGATTACCCTCTGAGGTGCTAATATCGTCTGGAGGAGCAACTTTTTCTTAGCGTTACACTTTCGGAGTACATACAGTCTATAGCTGAAACTTTTAAGAAGCATAAAATCGGCAGATCTTATATGATCGGCGATAAAAGACGCCCAAAGGCCGCCAAAACTGATATATGAGTCTTGGTTTACTTCATATTTTAGCGCAGGTACACTTATTTTTTTCACCTGTGAAAAAAGCCTCTGGGCTCGTCGATTTCTGGTATACTAAAATCATTATTTATACTCGTTAGCTGCCCGAGTAAAACTATACTATTGCTAAACTACTAAACTACTCTATGAGTCGTAAAAATGCAAAATGTTTTTGGTATCATGCACAAAAGAGAATAAACAAAACTAACATGCCTGAGAAAACATCGTATAAAAGCCGCCTTAAAATTACCAAGATATTGCATTAAAAATTATTATCTTTTAAGTGCATGATATGTCTTAACTCCCTATAATACACTACACCTATGTATTTAGTTTAATTAGCACGTTGAGTCATAATTAGGCATCTTATTTTAAGAAAAGTGTGTTTATACCAGGGCTGTGGGGTCGGTGAAAAATAGTTCTAACTCCAACTCAGACCCAACCGCTAAAATTGTTTAAGTCCGACTCCTTCTCTAATTGTGATGCAAAATGGATATGAGACCAGACCTTATTTGACTTAAAATAAAAATTTAATGCAGTACCTTTTAAATAGTTAAATATAGCAAGAAATTGATTCTGTTGAGCTTTATTATTGTTATTTACATACATATGTAAAATCCTTATTTTCTGACTTCAAAACTTTTAAAGTAAGGTTATTGTTAGTATAAACAAGTAAGAGTGCTATATTCGGCTGTGCCGAATCTTTGATACCCTCCACCGACAGTAGTGGGCTCTATATGATAAATACATATATGTATATTATTAACTAAGCTTCACAAAAACGAACGTCAGCATTAAAACTGGTTGCGGTTTATACCTGAATTAAATGATTGACCGACAATAAGAAAGGTTTATGCGTTTCTTGTTAGAACTTTGAACTGGCTTGAGTAAAATATCATGATTCGTAACAGTTTTAGCCGATCTAAAATGATTTTTAGGAGGGAAATTTGTATTGGACCTATGGTAAATTATTCTGAAGACTGATTTTAGGTATTACACAAAATAAATTAGTATAAATTTCAATAAAGCAGTGTAATTAGTTTTAGCGTTAACAGTGAATTTCACAAAATTGCATGATATTTTTTCTGGCCATATGAATCTAAGTTGGAAGAAATTTTACCGCAATATCTATATCTGTTATGGTCTTAGGCGAATTTAATTATTTTCCGAAAATGACTTTTATTTTGTTTTAGATGCAATAAACCGTTTTCCGACAGTAGGGTTTATATGGGGCCTAGGGTGAGATATGGACCCATCTTCACGAATTTTGGCAGTGTCATTTCTCGTCCTATAAAACTGTGACGTACCGAATTTCATTATGATAACACTATTAATTAAGGTTTTAGGCGTACTAAGCGGTTTTCCGGGAGTAGGGTTTATATGGGGCCTATTGTCAATTATCGACCGATCTTCACGAAATTTAACAGTATGATTTACAGTCGCATAAAGCGAATCGGAATCGCGAGTCTTTGAGGGTACTTTAACACCGACACCTTTACAAACAGCACAACTCCGACTCCACAGCCCTGGCTTATTCACACAGAAAAGATTTCCGTACAAAAGAATAATATTGATCGAATAATCGTGTTTTTAAATATTTAGCTGTCAAACATAATTATTGCTTTTTTTATCCAAAATAACAGCACATTTTCCCACCACCTGTTTGTTCTATGTAATGCCAAAAAATTATTTACGTACATATCGAATATTGTTAAAATTGTACTTTTTTAGAGAAATGAAAAAAAAAACACCAAACAATTTTACATAGAGTTAGACACTTTCAAGGTAATTTTTAAAATAATGATAAGATGAGTCCTGAAGGACGGCATGGAAATGTTCTCTTTTATGTATATTAAAATTGAAATTTTTGTATGATACGAGGCATGTCGTCATCACAGTTAGTGTTTGGTACATGTTGGTTGAAATCAACACTTTTTGCTTGTGACATTCGAACTCCAGTATTTGTATGACATCAAAATATTTAAAATTTTTTATGCCCTGGTGTTAAAAAAAAATATTAGAGGTTATCAATAACCGGAAATATTGTCTAGATGTGCAGACAATGAGTAATACAAATCTACACTTAAACATGAGTGAGTAGAGGGAATAACAGTGTTTCTGCAAAATAACAAAGAGCTTTAAGACTAATAATTTTATGTTTTTATGAAAAAAAGTCTGTCTTGCTTCTGAGACCAACTAAATGTATACTGAAAGAAGATTAAAGTATTGAATTAAGTATATTATATATAAAGGACTTTGAAACACGGAGCTAAGAATTCTTTTGGTTTTTTTTTTATTTCATTTGTATTACCAATTGTTTTCCTAAGTCACTTTTGAATCTTAAGATGATTGTACAGTGAAAAATCAATATAATGGATCTGTAGAGGATCAAAAAATACCTCGTTATATATTAACGCTTACTAAGAATAAAATAAGCTTAATAAAATCTGCCAAATTCCCAGACAGAAAAATATAAAATATAAACAAATTCCAACGAATCAGATTGCAGCAAACTTTCCCACAGAAAATGAAGGCGCGTGGACGACGTCAGCATTTCTGTCGCAGTAACATAAGTTAGATATTAAGAAAATAAAAAATTGTAAGCCAGTCTTTTAGTTTTTATCATCAAATAAAGTAAAATAAAATAAACATTTAAAAAGAGCCTTCTGCTCAAAATAAAAAATTATTTTTTTATTAAAAACAAAGTAATAAGAATTTAACTTATATCTATTGATTCATTGTAAATATCTTTCAGTTCTAACTTTTGTACCTTTGGGTGAAAAGATTTATAATAAAGATGTTTTTTCAGGGGACTCAGCCGAAAACTCATTGTACTCAATTTTTCGTTATAACGAAGTATTACTTATCAAGATTTTCTTCTGATATATTAGACATTTTCAATTATAAACCGATTTCCATAAATGTTTGAAACTTTTTTAAATTTCGGGTTCCAGTAATAGCACTTTCAGAATAGAGACTCCGAAAATTCCAAAGTCATTTTGTGTATTTATTAACGTTCAAGTAGAGGTTAGCCTTGGGATTAAGTTACGGAATTTATATTTTTAAAATATTTTTTCGCCGTTAAAATTTGGGAAAACGTCATATACAAGGGTTGTAAACATTTAAACACTTATTTTAAAGAAATTTTGTTGTCATTTGCGTTCAAATTCAAGTCAGAATGTCATATTATGCGTACCAGAAATGTAACAGCAATTTATGGTTATGGCAAAAAAACAAAAATTTAGTTGGTTTCTGCAGTTAAGGATATGGCATTGGGGCAACTCATCTATAATCAAATACAGTGTTTGAACAGTTGTATGTCAGCGTCTTTTAAAATATACTTAATTTAAAGCAAACCAATGCTAGAACCAAAATATTTTAGAAATCATCATAAAACATACTAAACTTTATTTTCAGAGGGGTAAGAAAATCTCTTTTTTTTGAGTCTCTCTAATAAATATTATGTAGTAATTAAAAAATAAACTGTTAGATAATTTTATTAGTTATTTCAATAGTTTAAGGAAACCTTAAAAATAATCTTTTAGAAAAATGTTTAGGACTTAAGCCATTCTTTTCTTTAGTTTTGATAAATCTTGAATCTTGAAATTCTTTCTCTTATCGTTGATGTTGGATTATTTCTCAGTCCTTTTCCTGGATTTCTCTAAACGTATAAAATCTTCTATTATGTCATTAGAGTCCTGTTTTAATTTTTTTAAATTTTCAACTCTTCTAATTGTTTCGGTTAATTCTGTTAAAAGTTTGATATGAGAAAATAGGAGAAGAAACAAATAACTAAACATATACATACATACGAAAAGCTCCAGCGAAAAATCTCCTCGCTGGAATATTAACATTTAAATCGTTTATCAAAAATTGTATGCGTTTAATTCACTTCTTTATATGTTGTAAAAGGGCAATTAGCTCTACATTAAGTTACAAAAGGGATAACTTTTGAACAACATGGTCCTAGAATACAAGCTTATTTGCTTTCTGGCGTTACATTACAAAAAGTAGACTTTTCGCTGGAAACTCCCATATGTACCTAAAACGAGCAAAGATCTTTAAATTTGATAACTTGGAAAATAAATCTTTATAAGTCCAAAGCTTAATGCAAGTCAAAATCCACTTCTGTTTTTTGTTTTTTCTAATATCTTCAAATCCTTAGAGTTGATTGTTGTAAATGTTGATTCTGAATATAGTGCTTCTTTATTACTTTGTAATATAAAAAAAAGTTTTTACAAATTTGACTTCTTCATTTAAATTTCTTACATTTTGTCGTACAAATATCACATCGTGTTACAATGGAAATGCCCATATAAAAAGTACGTGAAACAATAAGCTGTTCACAGCAGACACTTATTTAAAATGTAGATCACTGAATGCCTTCTTTGTTTGCATGAAAAAATATTTTCTAAGCACATACCTTTTTCATATGAGACGAAACAAATTATTAAAAACACAAAAAAATATGTTATCATACTACAAAAAATTAAAAATTTTGTTACGTCGGTTAAGCGGTTAATCGAGTGAAATTAACCGACTTAATAGTTAATCGAAAATAGCCAATTTAAAATTAACCGTTCAGTTAATCGGATAGTAATCAATCGCTTAACCGATTAACGGTTAACCGAATGAATACCCTAATGAACAGACAACCGGACTGATACTGTGATTTTGAGTCGATTGATATAATTAAAGATGATTCTACGACCATTATTTATATCCTACACCATCATAAGTAAAAATGTTTTGACATCATTAACTTTACTCGTATCAGTACACAAATCATTGAAATAAATATGCCCCCCTTTACTTTATTTTATTACATTTATTGCAATAATATAATAAATGTATTAAAATGTTGTGAACATGAAATTTACATGCAAAATAATGATTTCCAACATGCCATTGCAACAATATGTCTTCTAATATCTCATGTTACGATGAAACATGAAAACATGAAATAAATCCACCTGAGTATAAATTTATCTTTTAAGTTCACCTCTCTACACATTTGCGTACATCATACAACAAAACCATTAAACATTATTCATTCTGGTTGGTTCGTTTATCCAATCGATTGTTTTCGTTCAAGGTAAACTGTCGTCTGCTACTGAGTACAAACAAAGGCTTCCTCCACTCCAACCATTCACTGTTTCTGAAATTTTCAAAACTTAGTAGTTTTCGGTTTCTATTCAAAAATCCTTAACGATTTGCCGTTGAGTACACATAAATGGGTATATGAATTTGTATGTAATTGTGTATCCTTTAAAATCAAATAAGGATTTTCAGTGTCTTTTCTACGTTGTCACTACGTTGATACTTAAGGTACTGTAGTAAAGTTGCTTCTGTCATTTATGGGTATGGCGTTGAACAGTTGAACAAAAATTCTTTGCTTTGTCGTATTGGCATTATTGTGTCCTATAGTTTTTCAATGGCAGTGTCGTCGTCGTCGTCGTTATTATCATATATTTCATGACTTCTTTCTCTCCTGTATTGTTGTCGCTTGTGTTATAGATTTTTCATTTTATTCAAAAAGACCATCATGAGGAAGGAGGAAGTAGAAATTCATTGCTGTTGTTTCTTGAAAATGTTTTGAAATGCAGCTATAAATCTTAACTTGTTGGATTTTGTTTAGAAGCAAAAGTTCGTTTCGTATTGTTTAAATTTCAGATGAAATTGTCATTAGATAATAAATTGCCAAGATATTTAAAACAATTGTGAGGGATTATATAAATGTTTGTATGTTTGTTTATGCCGCATGTTTTTTTTTTTTTTTTTTCTTTTCAACTCAACGAAGGGAAGATAAATTTAAGTTTTCCCTTGTACGTAGTTAAGAACGAAAAGTAGCAGAACGTGGTCATGAATAATTCTATTGAATAACAATCGAATACAAAACATGACTCTAAGCCAAGTGAAAATTTGAGATTTAGAAAATATTTATTTTCGGGAGTTATAAAAAAAGTTTGTTATTTAAAAAATAAAAATTTTATTGATGGTTTTTATATAGAAGTTAATCGGATTATTTAACTTGCTATAATAAAATTAATGAGTATAATTTTAAAACAAAGTTTCACTTAAGACAAGGAAAAAACTTTGAAATTTCTTAACAGGTTGGTTTTAGAAAAATTTTGTAAGTATTTACAATTAAAATGTCATAAACGCATGTATAAGAGTAATTTGATTAAATGTTTGTCTTAGTTTTCATACATTCACTCATTTAAGTAACTGACGTTAGTCAAGATTTTACACATTATTTAGTATTTGTTAAAAAAAATCTAAAAGCTGAAGCATATAAAATGGGTTAACTTTATTATAAACAAACAAAAGTCCATTTTGTATCAAAAATTATTCATCGAAAAAGTTTGTATTTTATTTAAAACAAAATCACTTTTTATCAACAGTGTAACTATGTATTTCACAAAATGACTCTAAAATCCAACAAAAATTTTCTTGTATGACAAAGATCTACTTTTAAATTTAATAAAGGGTGCACTGCCAAAGAATCTTATCTGTTTCATTGCAGTTGGCTGAAAGGGTACATTATGCTAACAACACAACTGGGATGAATGACGATTTTTTCCGCGAATATTCTTTGGCAAAATAAAAACATATTTGTGTATACGAAAATACACACAATCATGGCGTCGGAAAAAATTTGTCCTACGCAGCGAAAGCTTCAATAGATTCTTACGCGTCAAGCGACGAACAAATCAGTACCAGGTGACCAAGTTCAGTTTTAGTTTAGTCATCCACCAAGAATACACAACAATATTATGAATACCACTAAACAAATATCACAATAATTTGTTTTTAAAATAACAATAATATTATCCAAGAGCAACATTATATGTTAAAAAAACAACCTTGCTAAACATATTTTAGTTATTATTAACCATAATATGTTCGGAGGCAACCATTGTGTTTTCTTGATGGAGGACTAATTGTGGCAATGATATGGTTAAATTAGACATAATATATATTAACTTTTCTTTAAAAATTGTTTTGTCAGAGACGACCATATGGAAACATGTTTTTTCTCTGGGTGAACATGCAAACGAACAGGCCCATTTTTTAAAAAAAAATAAACATTTAGTGTTTGCAAATGAAATGTTAAATGCCACAAAGCATTAATTTCAAAACCGATGCCCTGATTGCTGTTTTTCTACGTTACTAATACTTAACCGATATGTTTTGGAAGGGTTTGCATTGTATATATTTTTTACTGCGGCGTTATGAAACATTATACTCTGTTCTAATACAAAGCAGTTGATGTTTTGGAAGTCAGCCATACTTTACTAGCAGAAACTTACGATAAGACAGTTAATCCATAATTTACAAAATTTTTCTCCCAATTACTCAAACAAAATAAAAAGCTTTACCAGCAAAATTGATCAGGTTAAGGAACTTTTACACGACATGTATTTTGCAGTGGCTTTGGCAGAATTAAAACTAGGGACATAACGATACGCCTTTTTGCCGATAAAAAACTGAAATGGCAAGTTGCTTTATTAAGCAACTTTTCTCACAAAAAGTCACTATTCTCACAAAGTCACTTTTCTCACAAAGTCACTTTTCTCACAAAAAGTCACTCGGCCATGTGCTGAAAATCGCATGATTTGAAAATCACACGCGATCTGAAAATCGCCAATTTTATTTAAGCATGTGCTAGAGTTCACGCGTTTTGTTTTTTTTTTCGAAGTAGTGGTCGAAAAATAAAACATATGTTTTAGCTGTCAAATTTGAACAAAAAAAAATAATTATTTGCATGAAAAATGCCGGCAGCTTTTATATTACGTGTTATTTCATTAAAAAAACTGTATTTTAAAAAAGAACGTATCAGAAAACGTCTTCTAAGGGATTATTACAACCCAAGAGATATTCCTGAACAATGGTAAGTACCATAGCACATGTTGTTGATAAATGGTTATAATTTCTTACATATTTTTTTCGAAGTTAAATAGAAACAGCTGCTCACAATCAAAACGCAAATTTAAAAGAAATTGTTAAACAACAATCAGTATTAAAACAATGTTGTTTTTTAATTTTATATTTCCTATGAAAATTGTCTCAAATGATTATGAGTTTTTAAAATAAATGGAAAAGAAAAACATTAAATTTCCTTTTTATATGCTATTTATTGATGTTGAAAATAAATTTTAAAGGAAATTTACAAGTTCACATGTGGATCACATTACTGTAGGCTTGTGATTTAAAATCGCCAAAATTTAAGGCGATTACGAACTCCAGCACACCTTCTATGCGATTTCAAATCGTTAAAATAACTTTCTTGCGATTTGCGATTTCTAGCACATAGGCGACTGTTCTCACAAAGTCACTTTTCTCACAAAAAGTTACCTTTTTACAAAAATTTAAGTACTAGACCCAACTTTTAGTATATCGATCTACCGGGGATTATCTGATTGGCTGACAATATGTTTTTTTTTAATACTTACAACGGAACAGCGTACAAATTTATGAAAACGAAACAGATTTTACCATTAATCCATTTGTATTTATTTATTTTTAAAACAAAAAAGCCCACATTGATGGGTAGGTCTCCTTTAATATTTTTAAAACCATTGCCTACATATAGGAGCTTATGAAAACACTTTTTTATTGTCATTATTTTATTTAGTCCTCTTTATCACTATATAAATTATTGAATATTTTACATCTACAGTTAACTTAGCTTTAAAATACTCCCAGGAACAAGAAAACCTTTACAGTTTATAACAGAGTTCAACAAATTTTTCCGTATAAATTTGTATGACACAAATGCTTTTTCACGTTTTTTCCTTTTTAAGCATTACGAAAAAGGGTTAATAAATTGTATTGGAAAATAAAGTAACAGCAACACGAAAAAAAAGAAATCAAATCGAAATCATACACGATGTAATGGTGCTTAAATGTTAAACTTTTTCTTTCTCTTTTCAAAAACACACGGAATCGTCCAGAGCAGCAGTAAATGGATGTGTACGTCAAACTATCACGTGCGTTCAATAAATTCACATACGGTCATTTGGGCACAGGATTAAAGGTCTCAGCGGATTTTAGGCGATTTATTCAATACAAAATAAAAAAAAGTTAAAAAAAAAACTTGAAACTCCTTCTCCATTAACTAAAGTTGATTTAACTCACTCTTTTACTTGCTTTGAATTTCAAGCTGAAACGACTGATTAATTCAAAAAGCCGGTATTTCAAAAAAAACAGCAGAAATACAAAAAATATATATAAAAATAGAAAAACTTAAAATAACTGTATAAAAAATTGAGTGTATTAATCCACACGTAGAAAAATAAAATACGAACATTTTCATTGCATTGCAATATGGTAGAGAAATGGCGAAATTCACATGGTGTTTAACTACTTTAAACCCATTAAACAGACGAAGGTGTAGTCGTGTTTGAATTGAAAATGGAATGTGAAATGATTTACAGTGAGTGGCATTTATTCAGAGACAAAAGAACCGAAAACAAAAGTGTTCAACTACTAAAAGGAAAAAAATATTTATTTTAGCGTAATATTATACAGTCAAAAATATCGCTTTTCGAAAAATACTCCTCATCATAGCGATGACTTCGTTAGAGCATTCCATCGGATTTCCGAAAATGTACTTCATAGTTACATATTTTTTTAAAAAAAATCATGTTTTAGATCCCATTTTATTCACAAATTGTATTTGTAAGACATAAGAGTTCATCTAAAATTCTCGCTTTTTCGACTTAAAACTTTTTTTATTTTAATATAATAAAATATTCGTAAATTGCAATTTAATGATAAATATATATATTTAAATATAAGTATGTCTCAATTGGCCATTAAGAACTCAACTGGCCGCTGTGTTGGTTGTATCACTCTGAATCATCATTCAGTAAGCAGTAAATTTCAAACTTTTAATGCCTTATTTATTAAGTCCAGGAGGTTCCTAATTGAGTAGCATCCCAGAAAAATTATGCTTCCTGGGAAGCAGTAATGTAATGGAGTATTCACAGTGTAGCGGTGACACTTTTTATGAAGTATTTGATGATTTTTTTTTAAATCATCGTATAAAAGCTTTATTTTCGAGATCGGGAAATATGCTTTTTTCGAGCTTTGAAAAATAACATGATTTACTTGAATAAAGTAACTGAAAAATTTTTAATTTCAGCGTTTAAAAAATTTTTATACATCTAAAATATTTCTTTTGACTAAGGGCGTTATTATTTTATATACATTTATATTTAGTGGATTTTTTTGTAAAACACTTCACGTCATTTGAACAATATTTCCACACAAATTTTTAATAACTGAAACAATTTGATATGAAATATGTCAACTTTCCAAACCTTTTTCCTTAAAACGGTCTAAAAAAATAAAGAAAGAATTATATTAAAATGATTGAGTATTATACCCCTTAGTTTCTTTCCCGCCACCCCTGTGTTAGGCATTAGATCATCCAGTAAGATCACAAAAATTACTCAACAAAGACCCATGTCGCATGTCGAATGACAATTTTCAATGAAAGTTCGCTTATAAAACACAATTACAAATTTCTTATAAAACACTGCATTTGGAAAGCATAAATATTTTTTAACCTAGGGTTAAATTAATCCTTGTTTTAATTAAGTCCGTAATCAGAACTGATGGTTATACTTTTAAACAGTTTCTGCCAAAATGATAAGTCAATAATAAAAATCGTATCCCTTTTATTTCGTTTCTACTGTCCAGTTTGTCGATAGCATAAAATTCATAGTCATAAAAAAACTTAAAAAAAATTTAAGTTCCTGCGAAACACATTAAAAAAGTAGAGAACAACATCATCGTAATGCATTCACTACATTTACCTGCACAAATGAATGATTTCTAATCATTTGACTGGGCAGCTGATTTACAAACACTCATACACGCAAACATCAACACACGCGCACATACCCAAAAAATATTTTTAACCTTTGCATTAGCTTTAGCTGGAATAAAAATGTTAATGGAGTGTCTGGAGACCTGATAAGGCCTTTGGGTTATATTTACTTTTCTTCTTGTATCTTCCTTTTACTATTTTTATACCCATACCACAATAGTGGAGAAAGTATTATTCGTTTATGGTGATGTATGTAACACTTGAAAATAGCGGTCCTTAGTCCACCTTAAAGTATGCTGATCTACTCAGAGTCACCTTCTGAGTCAATCTAACGATGCCCGTCCGTGTCTGTACGGCTGGCTGTCTATCCATGTAACCTTGTGCGCAAAGCACAGGTCGCGGTTTGGAAAATAATTTGATGAAATTTTAAACATACTTTTTAATTGTCCAAAGAGCAAAGGCTACAGAAAATTGTAAAAACCAGTCAGTAATTTCATATAGCCCTAATATAAACTTCTCTCCAGAATAGACTCAATAAAAACTTCGCCTACAAATTAATGTGTTGAATAATCAGAAAACAAATATAAAGACTACTTACAATTCTACGGAAAGAACCAATGAATTTTACAAGGGATGTCCCAAAATGAACACACCCAAAAGTAAGTCATCATTCTTTTACCTGTATACATCTGGAAAATAAGTAGTTAAAGAAGTAGCTATAGCTGTAGTTATAATAGAAAGCTACTAAATAATGAGTGAAATAAGTAATTCAGAGGAGTAAAAGGAACATATATATATATATTTTTTGAAAAAGTTAGCGAATTTTTTACTGGGTAGTCTTTGTTCCCATAAACTATACTAATCTATTTGTATTTCAATTAAATTTGGTTAAAAAATATTGCATTGTAACATAAATCTTCTTAAAACATTTTTTAAATCGGTCCATATTTGACCATCGCTCCCATACAAATACCACTCCGCAAAGAAAAAACTTCAAATGCCATTACTTTTCTATAAATGTTGGTATTGACATAACATTTTGCGACGATAACTTTTATAGTAGCAGATACTTTAGGACAAAATTTTTACTGGTAGGTCCAGAATTGACCATAGGTCCCATTTAAACCTCTGTCCAAAATTTATTTAAGATGAACAAAACTCATAAACAGGCCTGTTCTGAAAATCACTTTAATTCAAATCACGTGATTTCAAATCACATGTGCCTTTAAAGATCACACGTGCGATATTTGTGTGCTCCGGTTTTGTGCGTTTTGGTGTGATTTTCAATTGCCGAAAGCACACCGAGAAAACAACACCGGAACAGTGATGTCAGATATAGGAAAAATTCCCTACTTGTAGGGATTTTTCTCCAAAAATCAGACTGTAGGGAAAAAAAGACAGATTTTTTTTATTTTCGTAACAATGTAGGGAATTTTTCCTTTGTATGTAAATTCAAATATAATCAAACTGACTTCTGAAAAAACCTCTGTGACATAAAAGCATATCGCTTCAATAAAACCAATATGGCTACTTTGTTATTAAATAATTGTTTTTGAGTATCAAGTACCCAAGTACCCAAGTACCCAAGTACTCAATACTTTAATAACTCTTAAAGCGTCATTTTTATAAGCCCCCTTTTAGACTCGGCAAGTTAGTTGCGCAAGTAACTTGCCTAGTCTTGAAGGGGGCTAACTTGCACACGGTAAAATATACCATAGATTACAACTTACTCAATAATGGCTAACCCTAGAATATAATTTTTCACAACAAGAAATAAATTATATTTCAAAGATGGACTTGGAACCATTTTGGTCAAAGACTAAGAATTTCAATGACAATTTAGTATTCCCTTGCCACTCAAAATTATCCAAAATTCTACTGAGTTTACCATATGCCAATGCAGATGCTGAGAGGATATGTTCAATTGTTACTGATATCCACGCAAAAAAAAAGATAAAGTGAGTCACGAGGTTTGAGATTCCATATGTATTCTTCAATCTCACTTACAATCAAAAATGTTAAGCTCTACAAGCTTCTGCTGTCTTTTTAAGAAAAGTGCTTTACAACAAACAAATTTTTTAAATGTTACGTATACAATCATACGAAGATTTTTATGTTATGTTATATTTTATTTTTTTTTTTTTTTTGTTTTTGTTTACTTTAAGCTACCTGAAATTTATTTAAAATTTATGTTTTTATTTTGTGTTTAGTGTAAATAAAATATACTTTATAGAATTATTTATAATTTTTGAGTTGACCTATAACTAATATAAGGTAGGGAAAATTTTAGAGGGAAAAATTTTCTGTTGTAGGGAAATGTGGGGATTTTTTTTACCAAAACGTAGGGAATTTTAAAAATTCCATCTGTCATCAATGCACCGGAATAATTTTCAGAACCCCACAAAATCACACGTGTGATTTTTGAAATCACGTGATATTTAGATCACGCCCGAAAGATGTTGATATTAAGATAATATTCATCACAAATAACTGTTATGTGAACCTTATGATGAGGTATCATTGACCTCCATGATTGGCGATGGGTCCGAAATAGGGCACACTCTCGAAAATTTGTTTTTATATATTGAGGTGTAGTGTATCAAATGGGTCGGGATTGACCAACTATACATTCTTATTTTTTTGAAATGAGTGTTTGCAGACTTTAAAAAATTACCGTTACGTCTATTTTTACGAGCAAGCTTTAATTTATTTTCTTTTAAATTTTTCCCTTGAAAAGAAATCTTTTCAAAAAAAAGAGAAGCAAAAACTCCAGCAAAGTATTTACAAAAATATTGACTTTTAGTCTATTGCGTTTTTTGTTTATTGCAAACAGACGAAAAAACAGTTGTTTCAAACAACTTTCTCTTTGATTTCTGTGTAAGCATTACGTTTTATTTATTTTTCTGCAGCAGAGATACTGCAGACCAAATGTATACAATACTATTAAGATTGGTTCTTGAATGGACTTGTATTTTAACGAGGGGTTTCACTTCACCATTAATAAAATTAAAAAAAAAACACACTTGTCAATGTACGCTTTAATGCCTGATAATATTTGGTTTACAATCTACAAAGCAAAACAATTTATATAATGGTTTCTCTTTTTTTCGAGTGTTAATACGTCTATGTACGTCTATGCCGACACATGTGTGTAAGTGTGTTTGTGTTCATTTCATATGAAGGTGTACTTAAGAGGTCCTTATTACAAATATAAATAATCCTTAAATGTATCTGTCCTAACATATGCTAAATATTTGTGTGACGAAGGTTTTTGCGGCGGTTGTGCTATTGATGTCTACTTATAAACGGTAAATTGGATATTGAAGGTATAAAATTTATGGGCTTGAAATACTTTATTTGATTATATTAAATGTTTACCGTAACATTGAATTTGATTTAACATACTTGAATTATTATTCGATGCATATTTTATAATTTTGTAGCGTTAAAGGATGAATTTAAAAAAATATGAGGCATTCCTTATATTAGACAACAAAGAGTAAAGCCTCTAGTACACGGCATGTAAAAAGCCACATGCGCATGTGGTTCTGACGTAATTTTGACGTCATCACACAACACGCAATGCTTATTGTGGCTTTGCATTGACGTCAAAATTACGTCAGAACCACATGCACATGTGGCTTTTTACATGCCGTGTACTAGAGGCTTAATACTCGAAACCAATTGGCCGATTTATGGGAAGCGTAGTTAAGTTCCTAGATCATTGTCACATTAAAGGATTTTTACGATTTCTACCAAGAAATGGAGAATGTTATTTTTTTATTCTTCAGAGGTTTTATTAGGCTTATAAAGTTCGGGTCTGCATTAGATGCAAGGTAACCTGGGCAGCCCTCGAGAAGACAACTTCTGCAGTAGTCATTGAGTTCAACGCTCATTTTTCTCGCATGGTTCCATACAGGCCAGTACCCAGTTTTCACTGATAACACTGTTCTTATCTGCTCCCTATTGAAGCTAAGTGGAGAGCATGTCCAATCAATCAATCTGTCATTTAGTTACCCTGGCAGTTCAAAAGCCTTTGTATTCACAACAGCATTACCTTTAAATTCTACGGAATCTCATTTAAAAATATCCGACATTCTGCAGTTAATCTCGATATCGTATAGACTCCCGCGAAGGATAAAATTGCAGCTTTATTGCCAGTAAAAATACCCATCCATCCATCATATCCATCGATAATATCTTAAACAGTTATTTCAACCTGCAGGACACTAAAGTTATCAGGCAAATGAAAACAAACCCTCGCCCGCCCTACTACCCACATTTGAATCGTCATTGTAGACCTTTAGGGTCAGTTCTAGGGAAGGTATCTCAATAGACAGCCTATTTCCGTATACCGCATCTGCTGCGCACCTTCCACTGAAGAAAGGTTTAAGGGCTCAATAGTCCCCCACCCACCAGGGTCAATCAAAAAACTGAGTATCTAAGCGTGGCCGTTATCATGAGACGACCAGTTTTGCGCCGCGTTCAACCGTACCACCGAACAGACAGCCATCTGCCTCGCCATAATATCTACCGGGTGCAAGATTAACAACGTAAGCAGCGCAGTGGGAGTAGACAGAATTGATCCAGTGATGAACGTCATGACAAGTCTAAATACTTTTTCAAGCACCGCACGATATCTGCCCCTTCTAAATGCACTTCACCATACCCCAACCCAATAAAAGATAGTTGGCTTATCCAAAGCCTTAATGATCCAATTTGTACACTACGGCCGCATGCTCTAGTTCCTGCGAATTGCCATATATATATATATAACAACTATTGCAACCTCCACTTTTAGCCGGACTTTCGGTCCCCATCTAATATTCAGATCCACGACCAGATATTTGGAGCTGTCAAAGATCTAAAGAAGAGTCCAAGTCAACCTTAGAAGCTAAGACAATTTAAATATAATATATATGTCAATCTATGTATCTTAAAAATATGAATATTAGCAGAACTATGTCCTATGACGAATAAATGTGGTTATATTTTAAAAATATACTAAATCTTTAATATTGGTTTTTAGGTCCTTACAAAAGTTCTCCAGAGCTATAAGTTTTAAAATACTGGCGTCTTTAATAAATAAGCTGCCTCGAGAGACATCCCGAAAATGCATTATTTGCCTGTCAGTGCATATTTTACAATTGTGCAATAGATTTCTCAACAGAATAATGATTTTTTTGCCGTCAAACAATGTATTGGCTTTTCGGGGGATATCTTGGATAATCTACCAGTTATTTTTATTTAATAACATGAACAAATAATTTTCTATACATAAGAAAGTTTCAACATTAACAGTATGAAAGTTACGTTAGATTAAATGGGCGCCATCGAGAGACACCTCACTTGGGTC
This sequence comes from Pollenia amentaria, assembly GCA_943735925.1. Taxonomy (NCBI): domain Eukaryota; kingdom Metazoa; phylum Arthropoda; class Insecta; order Diptera; family Polleniidae; genus Pollenia; species Pollenia amentaria. Next base: position 173,469,030 of record OX031007.1, on the reverse strand, counting down.
TTCAGTGGACACTTCGTGATACCCAGAGCAAATGCCCTTCCCATAGAGCAGTTACTCAGATGGCGTCACTGCAGAATTCAACCAATTCGTATTCCTAATGAATAGAAGATGCAATCTAAGTTCTATCATAGATAGATCATACAAGCAGGCAAGCACTGTTTCTACCATGTATCTTCCCTGATGGACCGTATCACAGGACATTGACAAAGGAAGTGAAGCATAGTTTCCGCCTCATCATGACAACTTCTGCAGTAGTCGTTGAATATCAGACCCATTCTCCTAGCATGAGTCCCCACAGGCCAGTGCGCAGTTACAACTAACACCACTGTTCTAATTTGGTCCCTTTTAAACCTTAGTAGAGAGTTAGTTCTCCTTTCATCAAAGCCAGGCCATAGTGCCCAGGATAAGGAGCACGTGGATTCACAGGTTCATTATAGTATATACTATCATCATTACAATTAAAAATATAGCAAATATTCATATATACATTGTTTGAGTATTTACTAAAAAGTATTGCAACAAAAATTAAACTTTTTTAGGGGCATATAAAATACATATTTTATAAATTAAATTATTTACAAAATAAGGAAAAAAAAGAGAGATAAAAACCTTTTAAAAATGTAAAGAAATTTTTTGTTAACGCTTCTATCAGCTTCGTGGCGAAGTTGAAGAAGGTGTTAATCTTCTAAATTTCTTACTAAAGCTAAATTTGAAGACCTGTTTCGATCTTCAAATCTTTGTGTAATATTATGAATTACTGTTGTAAACATTTCCTGATTATAGTTTCTATGAAGTCTATTGGTAGAAAATCTCCTAGGTAAGTGGTATATAATCTTTAGGTTCTTATTTTGTATTACTTGGAGTTTATTAATGTAGGTTTTTGCGCACCTTTTTGACCACACTTGGCATCCATAAGTCATAATAGGGCGTATGCACATTTTGTAAAGTAATGTTTTGTTTTTATAATTAAGCGGTGACCTTCGGTTCAGCAGGGGAAATAGGGTTCTGCCGCATCGTATAGCTTTATCACACGTTTGAAGAACATTTATCATCGATTTTATTTTATAATATTAATAAATAATTCCTTAACAAGTAAACAACTTTTAAATATTGAAATTTGAACAAAATAAAATGTCGGCAATTCCATTTAAATACAAAAACAAGTAAACGGGCTATACTTTAACTAGATTATTATCACAGCCAGCCATATAATGGTTCAGTCCTATTATGCGAAGCACCAATGGTACATTTTAAAAAGTAAGCACACATTTATGCACTACGCAATAAGACATACAAAGATTCAGTAAGATAAGTGAACGAAGCATTTTCGTAAGGGAGCTTATAAAAGAGTAACTGTATAAAAAAAATTCAGTGTGAAAAGCTGATCGTGACATTCACTAATTTTTATATGCGCTGAATAAAGCGCTTTCTGTGTCAAAAATTTTTTGCTTCAAAGTGGGAACTCGCCATATAAAATTTAAGCGATATGGTAAGCGAAACTTTTACGTTTCTTCCTTACAAACCTGCTTCGTTGGAAGCTCCATTTTTTGTTGGGATGTTATAAAAGTCAACACTATTTAATATTTAATACACTGCACGTGGTCAGTTCCGGCCAAAAGTCCATAACTTTTTCATTTAACTAAGCAAATAGTTCAGATTTGTTATGCAACTAGAGAATAACATATTTGACCCGTCGCTAAAATTGGGCATGTTCATACAGGGGTTGGTCAAGCAAGCATTGACGACCAAAGAGTATTGAACAATATTACAAAAAACGGGTATAGGAATTAAAATTTCCTATGACCTTTTGTAAAGATTATATTAGTAGGGTAAAGATTATCTATATATGCTCGTCTACCGTCCCCTTATTTTTAACTACCTCAGTAAAAAAAATAAATATGATTATATATGGCTATAATTTAATATATAAATATATGTGATTATATACATACACTAATTTATATATATCTATGCATAACTCAGGCGCGGATTCAGCTTGAGCATCTGGGGGGATTGGAGAAACTTCCAATGTTGCCAAATGTCTTCTGTATACGCCATAGAAATGAAGTAAATGTTTTTGGTTTGAGGTACGAAGGTGGGATTGAATATCAAATTTTCCTTCTTCTGTATCCACAACTGCATCATTATATATAATAAATAAGTGCATCACGTGGCGTCATATACAATTGTTATTTTATTAACCTTATTATGAATTTGTTTTTTGTATGCAATACATAAATAGCTGTATAGAAAAAAGTACCAGCCCCATTTATATATTCGAATTTCCGAAGAGTACCAAAATGTGTTTCAGACCTTGTTAAAGAGAGGAGAACACAATTAAAATTTTATTTTGATCTTTATTAGTTTGGAAGATAATGGGGTTACCAAGAAAATACCTTTTTTTTCGTCCCCAAAATGTACAAATTTAAAAAACTACCAATAACATGTCAATTTAATTTGTAATTCAATAATGATAGTTTTGGTATTCTATGGCTTAAGTTGCTTTAGCTGGGCGATGATCCCCCACTGCATCACGCTTATCTTATATAAACAAATGAAGGCACTTAAAATGCTCTGGTTACTGAGGGTGGCAGCTGAAATTTGTAATACTCACTTTTGATACTAACCAGTAGTAGATGTTATTAGCAGCCTAGCCCCAACTTTTTTGTTATGATCTCTTAAATTAGTTTTTGCTTAACTTTAAATTTTTAAACTAACGCACAATCACTTCACTTATCCAACAAAATAATGCGCACAAAATCACAATTATCACATGGAATGAATAACTACTAACACTGTTTTAAAATAACGTGATAATTAACAATGAAAAATCATAGCTTAAGCTTCGTAAAGACGGTGGTAAGAAGTTTTTTTCTTTTTTTTTAAATATTACCTATGCTTATCCCGCAAAGCTCTACGCTTGTCTGCAGGAGACCAGAATCTCTGGCGGGAATCGAACCCGCAACCCCGGCGCTAATAGACTAGCTCACTACCAACAAGCCTACACGCAGAGAAAAAACATATATAAAAATGGTTAACTCCAACAAAACTATTTTTAAAGAAAATTTTAAACAAATTATGTTTAATTTAACCATATTATTGTCACCGACAAACATATTATTGTTAAATTAGTCATCCATCAAGAAGCGAAAACCATATTATGGTTGCCTCTAAACATGTTATGTTTAAATATGACAATAATTTGTTTTCAAATTACAAAATAGTATTTTCCTCTTTTTCAAGAGCAACATGCTATGGTTGAAAATCAACCATGCTATTATAAGTGTTAAGCATATTTTAGTTATTATTAACCAAAACATATTCGGAGGCAACCATAATATGGTTGTGCCTTCTTGATGGAGGACTAATTTAACCATAATATGGTTGCCGATGACAATAATATGGTTAAAATAGCCATAATATGTTTACAATATTATTTAAAAATAGTTTTATTGGAGGTGACCCTATTTAAACATATTTTTTCTCTGGGTGTACCGGGGCACCCACAATATAACAATATTATCAATAAAATGTACTAAAAATGTTTTACAACCGTGTGATCGGGCAATTTTTGTTTGACAACGTTGTCAGAAAATACTGTTTCCGTCCATTGTAAGACAGCAATATTGTTAGATATCCGACAATCGTGTGAACACTCCTCGTTGCCATTGGCAGATCATTGACAGACGTTTGAAGCTTATTTTTTTATTGTCAGATGTGCGACCTTCATGCATCTGACAATGGTATCATTGACAGAGACCTTTTTCTATTGGCAACCCTACAAATACATACTTAACAGGGATGGAAAATGTGGTTTCGGATTTTGTACCAACTTCAACAACAAAACGTAGTTTTAAGACAATGACGTTACCATGTTTTAATTTCTGGCTCATGTCTTGACCTATATATTTAGAAAAAAGTCTTTCTATTATTTACGATTTTTTTTAAGATAGTATCAAAAAAACGTACCACTGGTAGTTTCCATCCCTGAGATGCATGAGTGAAATGAAAAAACAAAATACGTGTAATTTTGCTAAATAAAAATGAATGAAACTATATATCCATAAAAAAAATAAAATCTTTGCTATTGCTTTGTCCCAATAACAATATTTCCACTTTTCCGATTGATAAAAATACACGTAATTTTCGTTTTCCGATATTGCTTAAAAAAGATTTGGCAATTCTTGACATGCAATTACAACCGTGTAAACCTGCAACTTATGTTGTATTGTCAGACAGTTGTCTGCCAACGATATTGTTTAGTTTTCTTACAATCGTCTGAACTGACAATTTATTTTTGGTGGCAATTTTTTTTTTGGCTGTACATTGTCAGCACAATGCCAGGCCTAACATAATATCTGACTACCGTCTGTACTAAGCTTCACTTTTATTTCACAGTACAAAAATCAATTCTAAAAACCTTAAAATTACAAAGTAAAAATATCCACTTTGTTCCAGCATTATCGGTTATCGGCCCCGGTAGGCTAGCTGGTAGTGAGCTAGTCTATCAGTACCGGGTTGCGGGTTCGATTCCCGCCAGAGACTCTGGTCTCCTGCAGATAAGCAAAAAAAGCTTCGCGGGATTTAGTGTAGGAATAATAAAAAAAAAAAAAAAAATATAGCTATTCAAGACCCAAATTAAGAAATGAGTTGTATGTTTTGAAATGTTAGCCATAACCTGTCTTCAAAATGTTATTGCAATTAAAAAAAAACATTTTTTGTCGGAAGTGACCACTGTGTACTGACTGACTGTGTCACCGTACATTGACTAACTTTATACCAGACAGCGCTTTGTTCTATAGAGAGTTAACCTGTGTTTGTCATTGTAAAATCCACTGCTGACCTTAAAGCTTGGTTACACTGTAGGACCATTTGGAAATAAAGATTTACTTGCACATTTTTAAAGCTCTACTCTACATTATAAGATGCCTTTACTAGACTTTTGCACCAATCATAAAAGTCGATTAGACAATTATTTTAATCCGAATAGCTGCTTTTAATAAATTTTGTTTTATAAAAAATCCGAACTTTTTCTGTAAATTGTTGTATATTTTTCACTAATTCTTGCTTTAAAACTGCCAAAAAATTTATCTATTTTTTTTAAAAGAACATAAATGTTTGTTGACAGTATCACCAAAATAATTGACAAAGAGTTGACTTGGGGACACTTACCCCCAGGTTTCGTTCAGGGTAAGTATCAGGTTATTACTCGACCGGTTTTAACCGGTTTTTTTAAAATTGCTCAAGCAATTTTATTATCAAAGTTGTTTTTGGGAATACAATTATTTATTAAAAGATTTTGTTTGTTGTGCTTAATTCCCTTTTTAAATAATTGATAAAAAATACTGAAATTTATTGTTGGAGGGTAAGCTGTTCCTATGCGCATTTCACTGGTTGCTTAGGCCAGATCATCAGGAAACGTTCTCATAAATAATTTTAGAAAAGCCAAAGCTATCAGCAAACAAAACTACAGAGGGAATGAGAATTACCTACAAACACTCAAAAAGTCTTGTTTGCAACGATATCAAAGCTTAAACAAAATACCAAACAATTAAACATTCTCATTCCCTCTGTAGTTTTGTTTGCTGATAGCTTTGGCTTTTCTAAAATTATTTAGGAGAACGTTTCCTGATTATCTGGCCTAAGCAACCAGTGAAATGCGCATAGGAACAGCTTATCATACAACAATAAATTTCAGTATTTTTTATCAATTATTTAAAAAGGGATTCAAGCAATTATTTTTAACAGCCAATTTCACGATGTCGAAAGAACTCTTTCTTTCGCATAAATACATTTAAAACAAAAACAAATTTTTGAGAATTTGTTTTTGTTTTACATGCCCGTTGTAGGTTTTATTAGCATAATGTCATGCTAAATACTGAAACATTCGGACGGAGTCAACGATTTGGGAAAATTCACCAGTTTTTTCATTAAAAAACAAAATTGAAGAAATCAAACAATGTCATGGAAGGTTTTTAATTTGGGTCGATATGGGATAGGCAGCTATTTCATACAAAACACATGTTCATTCTATACTATTCGTTTCTATAATGCTGAAACAAAATCATTTGAAATATATAATCCTGGCTAATACGTTTTGCTTGTGACTTTTGAAAAAAATGGTTGAAGTGTACTGATGTGAACCACCAACAAATTAAAACTTATTTAAAATCATACATGGATGTACTGAAGTAAAAAAATAATGCATTAAACTTTCAAATTTACTGCTTACTGAAAAAATTTTCAGTAACCGGTAAAATGTTACTGTTTACTGAAATGATTTTCAGTAACCAGTAAAATTTTTCAGTAAGAGAGATAAGTTTTTAATAGCACTGTGGCTGTTTAAACAATTTTTTGTTATGTCTGCATCGACCAGGTATAAAATTGCTTCCTGAAGATAATTTTCCGGGTTACTAGCAACAGAAGGGGTGCTAGCATCTGTTGAACAAAATTAGAAATAAAACTATATTAATTATCGTATCGTCACCTGAAATACAAAAAAAAGGTATTTAAAAAATATGTGTCACTAAATCAGAAGCGAAATTATGATGATATTAAGCAGTTTTGTCTTTTGAGATTTCATTTGACGATGTATGTATATATTAAAAATGTTTACCATCACTATCTTCCCTGAAATCTTAGAAACCCTTTTGCGGTGTTTGGGGTAGAGCACGAGTTTCGATATCGGGAACTTTACCACATTTCATCACATATGTGTTAAACATTTTTTTAAGTCATCTTCTTTTTGCGTCTATGCTGTTTCTATGAGAGGTTTTACGAATCTTAGGTTAATTTGAGGAATACATATGTATTCCAATGATAGCATCCCACGCATCAGGCAACATCAGAAAATATTTCCCAAATATTTAATTGAATATTAAAACTTGTTTTGAATATTTAGCATCACACCTTTCTTATATAATAATATTTAACTTACCCTTTCAACAATTTTATAAAATTCGTCCCTAAAAATAATTTTGTTGACACCAATCAATTCTTCGTTGACTAAAATCTCTTGTGTACTTTTATATGAAAAATCAATTTCAGATTCAGAATCTTTACTATAACATTGATTATTTGTAATTTCACTCATTTTCACAAAATATAACCTTAGTTTTTTTCATTAAAAATTTAAAGACGCAAGACCTTCCGCTTTTAGACTAAGACTAATTCTTTAATTAATTATGCAATAAGCTTATTATCATTAACAGAGCAATAAGCAATTACAAACATTAATATGAATATTTACAAAAACAAAATTAAAAAATAATAACATAATAAATACCTACATATTCATCTTGTTGGTTTTTTTTTAACATGCAGATTTCAAACACCTAAAATAATAAATAAGTAATTTTATTAGTCCGGAGTTGCACAAACCGTAACGTAAATAAAGTTAAAGATATTTTTATTATTTTTTTTTTAAGCCAATAATCACATTTCATATATTCACTTTAATTTTATAATCGGTATTATGCCTTCCATGATTAAACATTTTTTTGAACGCGTCTTTTTGAATAACAGTACACATGGGCAACTGGGAATGCATTGTTGATAGCATTCTTATAATTACCATTATTTATAATGCAAAAATACCGTATTAACCAGCGAAATTTAAAATTTTTGCAGCGAAATACATTTCATTATTAGAAATACATATATGTATATGATTAAATTTTTTTTTTGATTCTTGTAATTTTTTGATTTTTTGATAAAAATAATACAGTAATCATTAAAAATACTGGAATTTGAAAATTTTGCAGTAAACAGTAAAATTTAACTGGTTGCTAAAAAAATGTTCAGTAAACAGTAAGATGCAGTATTAATATAATGCAGTACGCCCATGTATGTTTAAAATAAAAAAAAATCTTAAATAATATATTTATTAAATTCCTTTAATTTTTTGAAACCAAAGTTCTCCAAACATTCTAATTCATACATATCTATGGGCACGTTCATAAGGCGTAACTGTTCTGTAACCGTTTAGTGTTTTTCTTAAAAACGCATAGTTGAGCACTTCCGCTCAACACATCAGTTGGGTATTTGAGGCCATTTATTCCATCATAAAATTTTTTAGCTACCTAAAGTCAACATGTTGTGCTCAACCTGAACCTTTATTTTTTTTCAATTGTTTATGTTTATCAGCTGTTAATTTTGCATTATACTCATAATGCCGTTTCTAAGACGAAAATGTTCGGCTCAACAGTTTTCTAGCAGTTGAGCTCAACAGCTACGTCTTATGAACGCACCCTATGTATTTTGCTAACTCCTTACCTCTGTGAATTGTTTTCTTTCTATTCAAATTAACTTTTTATTTCAAGAGCAAGTTCAATTTTTGTGTCTTTTTATTGGAATAAAACCGGTTAACCGGCTTCTTTTTAAATACTTAACCGAAAACCGGTTAGTTTAAAATAGCAACTATTCGGAATATTCGAAAATTGGTTTTTGAATAAAGTCGAATAACCGATCTCCCCAGTTTGTATTTATTAGGGTATTCATTTAATCAGGCTATTTCTTTAATCGGTTAATCACTCGATTAATTAACCAAGGTTTTGGCTTAATCGGTTAATAATCACTTAATTTTATAATTGACCGGTTAACCGATTATGAAATTTTTTTTTAAACAAGGTAATTCCAATAAATAAAAATGCATAAATTATTTTTTATGTGGAGTTGTTTACAAAAAAAAAAAAAAAAAAAACAATAACATAATAAACATAACAATTCTTGATCTAAAACGAGCAAACAAAAAAATAATTCATAAATATGTAAACATATTTTTTTAATTAATACAAAAATAATATGTATTAATCAGAAAATAAACTGTGAGATAATTTTATTAGTTATTTCAATAGTTTAACAAGATCTTATAAAATAATTTTTATAAAAATTATTTGGTTTAAATGTTTAGGATTTAAGCGATTCTTTTCTTTAGTTTTGATTAAACTTACCTCCGAAAAAATTCTTTCTTTTATCTTAGATGTTGGAGAAATCCAAAGCAACCCTTAATACAGAATATCTTATTATTCACTCAGTCATCTTCCAGGATTTCTTTTAACATATAAAATCTTCCATTATGCCATTAGAGTCCTGCTATAATTTTTTTTTTATTTTTAACTCTTCTAATTGTTTCGGTTAATTCTGTTAAAAGATTGGTATAAGAAAATTTGAGAAGAAATAATTAATAAACACATACATATAAAAAGTACGTGAAACAAAAAGCTGTTGACAGCAAACACTTATTTAAAATGACGACCACTGAACACCATCTTTGCTTTTATGAAAAATTTTTTCTTAACACATACCTTTTGTATATGAGACTAAATAAAAAATTAAAAACTAAAAAAAAATGTGTTATAATACTAAAAAAATTAAAAAAAATTTTACGTCGGTTAATCGGTAAGTCAACTGAAATCAACCGATTTAATCGTCAATCGAAAATGACCAATTTTAAATTAATCGATCAGTTAAGCGGGTGGTAATTAATTGGTTAACCTATTAACGTTTAACCAAATAAATACCCTAATATTTATGTACGGCTTTATGAACAAACCATATCACACTGGAAAATGTCGATTCATTCTATTTATTAAAATATTAATTCCAATCAGAAATTATTTCTAAACAAAAAAACGCTATTTTTATAACAAAAAAAAAAAGATGTTATTTTTACTAATAAGACTGATGAGATTTTGCCAACCATGAATTTTGCACATAATTTTTGAATTACAAATTCTATTTTCTGTTATGCAAAGCTAAACAATGTAATTAAATCACTCAATAACTATACTAAACTAGCTAACGAGCTTAATTGAGTTTCAGTATTCTATGAGTAAGTCATAGATAGATTCATATCGATACATACTTTCATCACATTCATACACTCATACATATAAACTAAAGCAAACTTGGAAAAAAGTTTTCTGAAACATACAAAATTTTCTAGGAAACCAAACCTAACATGTCTAGGCAACAACTCTCAGCGAAACTAACACCGATAGGAACAACAATGTTTGAATCCTTGATAAAAAAAAAAGCATTAAAACATGATTTTTTCTAACAACCACAACTATAATATTTTGCCTCACGACAGCAACCGCTATCGCCAGAAAGAGAACAAGAGAAAAAAGTTAATTTTAATTAGTAACAACAACAGTCGTAAAAATAGCGGTGGCAGCAACAACAAAAAAACTAACAATGCTGTAGCAAACAGCATCATTTATGCTAGAAAAAATAAAAAAAGCACCCACAACGTCAAATTATAATTTTTTTGTTAAACATTGTTGTTAGTTGCTCTTCCTGTTGTTGGTGTTATGGTTGCAGTTGTTATACGTTTGGTAACTAAAACAATAAGAAATGTATACAAACCCAGCGGGAAAAAGAAGGAGTCGGGATGCCTTCTAGAAGGCCCATGTACACTTTCTTTTTGATGTACAAGGCCTGCTCGCTCCGTTCCATACTCATAATTTTTTACACGCTTCTTTGGCAGGTACATAAGAATGACAACTGAATAAAAAATAATAATTATTTTTCTTTGGCTTTGGCAAAAACCAAAAAAAAAATTCTTCACATTCTCTTTTTCCCTTTTTATAAACGCTAGTGTGGACTGTGTATCTTTTCTTTCATACGAAAGAGCCGAGGCCTTCAATAAGGCATTATTTAGCAGTTACTAGGCATGTACACATAAAAGTAGTTTCTTGAAAGTCGCAATACACTCACATTTTTTCAATTACACATTTACATCTCTCTACTTTCAGTCCAACTTTCAGCTAGTTTTCAATGAAAATTTCAAGGAAGCGATTTCATGAAAGTAAATGACAATAACTAAGCAGTGTTGCCAATTGAAATGGTTTTTTTCGTATATATAAAGAATTTTAATATATTTTTTTAACTAAATATTAACTGCCGTATTCATAAAAAACTAAAATGGATATGAAATCTGCTTTAAGAAAAATTTGTATGGATATTTAACTTTAAAATACGTTTGAAATCTATTTTATTTTTTATGAATACGGCAGTTAGAACACAAGGCTTCTAAATAAAATTTATAAATATCATGAAAACTAATAAAAATAAATATTATTTTAAACGAATGCCTAAGTTCGGCGTGAATAATTTGCTCGGTAACTATGAAATTTGAAATAAGCCAAACAATAAAAGAAGAAGAAGAAAAATTTTTGATAGAAGTTTGCCCTTTGACGACATTTTGAAAATGAAATTGCACTTTCATGTAAATTTTCATGAAAGCTTATTATTTTTCTGTGAAATTTGTGAAATTTCATGTGTAAATGCAGCGTTAGATAAGAATGGTAATCAGTGTTGTGTTTTTGTGCGGAAAATTCCTTAGTTGGTGCGCGGTTCGCTTTTTTTTAATATCGGTGTGTTTTTAAGATTTGGTGGCACCAAAGCAAATTCAACAATTAAATACACCTGTTTCAATAACATTTTATTCAACAGTACAACATTTTTACAATCAGTTTTACATACCACAATAAGATCCACAAATAAAATAGTTTTAGACGTACCAAATCATGTCCGCAAAGTAAAAAACAGTGTTACCACCAACAAAATTTAAAACTACACTTAAGATGACGCAAAATTACCCAATTTAAATGAAATTACACCTTATATCAAATTGTCGTTTAATTATAAAAAAAAACTTACAAAAAAAGAACTAATTAGAAGGTATTTGCAGACAAATTTTTAGGGGTATCCCTTTGCTAAAACTAAATAATGTTATGAGTTTAAGCCAAATACCTACATCAATTTTTTTTTTTTTTTTTTTTTTTTTGAGATTTGATTCGTCTTAAAGTGATTTATATGTCCTGCATTCCAAAACTTAGCACAAAATGTTGCCATGACATAGTAGCTTTAATTTTTATCAATACATACCAATATTTAGAAGTCAGTTATGGCTATTTTGTAAGTGGTATTTGTATGGGAGCCATGGTCAAATATGGACCGATTCCAAAATTAAAGATAATTAAGGTTGAAATAAAATATATTTGGCCCAAATTTTGTCCAAATACCAACATAATAAGATAGTTTATAGGCACAAAGACTCCATTAGGAATGTATGGGGGCTATGGGAAATTATGAAACGGACCGATTCTAAAAATTTTCAAAAAATGTATGAACCAAATTGCATTAAATTATTTTAAAAAAAAGCGACCTGTACTTTGAGCAGAATGTAGATATGGACAGACAACCAGCCAGCAGGACGAACGACTCAGATACTGATTCTATGTCGATCAATATACTACAGCAAATATTTGTATGTTTTTCCTATACATATCAGCACAAACTCATTCACTTAAATAAGATTTATATTAATCATACTAATAAGATTCATATGGAAGTTCAAAACTTTTTAATAAAAATAACAATAAAAACCTCAACTATATTCATGAAAATTAAATAAAAAGTAAAATAATAAATTCTACTTCCATTTATCTAGGGCAGGTGCAAAATGTTCCTGTTCATCCTTTGTATACTTTATTTAGTAAATAAAACTCCTGTAATGTTTTCAGATGACAGTCTAGTTCTCAAATCAGTTTAACAAATGTTAAGGGTGCTTAACATTTCTCAACTAAAGCATTTTAAATGTTACAGCAAACACAAAAAATATAAATTTTTGTAATATTGGAAACATTAATTTCTCCAGGGTTTTTTAGTTAAAATACCTTCTTTTACCAATAAACTTCGGGTTTTGAATCACTTTGAAGCTCATATTTATTGAAATCTAATTGTTCATCAGGCGACAATGACTATCAATCTTTTGGTTCATAAACAACGGAACTCTTTTTTTCTTTTAATAAAAAGTGACTGGTTAAATATAGTGCAAGCTTTTTAGTTCAACAATATCTTAAATGGTATATATTTTGCCAATGAAAACAAATCCTTATATTATTTGCTTTAATGTGGAAGAATTTCAGATTACACCTGATCTACACCTCAAAGAAATTACCCACGCTCTACACGCGAGAGCAAAAATTATATCAAATTCGGGTAGTTACCCACAAAGTTACAAAACCGGTAAAACGGTTGTTGTTGTAGATAATGCGTATTGTGTAAAAAAGAAGAAGCATTTCATTATATGAAATTTGCTGTATTATTAATTTGGAATCCATACTATTAATCGTTTATCATTTTTAAAAAGTTTTGTATTCGAGCTTATAAATTAAAAAAAAAAAAAAATTGTTATCTAGTTCAAATACAAGCACATTTGTTCAGTTATTTTTAATTTTTGTTAAGTTCACTTTTTCCCCAAAAAGCCTGCACTATAAAAGACTCTTTTATGGCCGTTTTCTCATTAGGAAATTATCATTTTTCTCAACGAAAAACTGCACATTAAAGAAATTTGGTTTTCTCAATGTCTCATTTGCTTCCATGCTGTCGCAAAGCTAACCGGCTCTCATCTGCCAATTATTTATTTTCCGTTTATTTGTCATAGAGATAAATTCAATCAGCTAACTGCCAACTCTTATATGGATTTTGAGAAGTGTTGCCAACTGAAAACAATATTTTTTACCGGCATATTGAGAAAACCAAAATCGTTAACGTACAGTTTATCGGTCTAATAAATTTATGTTTACATTAAGTATCAGGCAGTTTGTCGATACATTGAGAAAATGGTCATTATTGTTTTATTTTAAATAAAAAAATATTACGCTTTTTTTTTGCAAAATTTATCAATAAACACTTTAAATAAGAAAAAAGTTCTGCTCTTGGTGCGGTTTTTATTAAATGACGCGTTTTTCCTCCATTTTGGTGCGTTTATAAATTTTAAAGCTGAAAACACTGATGGTGATTGAACCAAAAAATGTTAAGCAGGCCTTTAATAAGGCCTGAAGTAAGAAAGTCTTCTGTGTTTTTCCACTGGGAAGTAACATTTCCACACAAACACATTCACAGGAAACCTCCCATACATAAAAAACTAACATGATATTAGTTAGACTAGTTTTATTTCTCTCTCCCTCCCTCTCCCTCTCTCTTTCTTGTTATGGCTATTTTAAGCCACGGTTTTTACAATATTTTGTTGCAAGTTATTGTTGTTAATTTTTGTTGTTACTTGTTTATGTTTTTGCATAAAAATACAAAATAATGCCGCAGTACTTCAAGTTTTAGCAAACAGACTCCGTCCTCGTATTGCTAACATTGGCAGCTGTTGTTTTGTACCATGTTCTTTCGATGATTCAACACCAATCTCTCCCCAAAGATTGGCCAGTGTTGACGATGCACTTATACATTTAATTTAGTATAAAAAAAAATATAAAACATAAACAGAAAACCAGATATTTCGAGATAATGAGACGAAAAGGAAAAATTTAATTGAAATGAAATTAGAATTTATTAAATCAAAATAAAAAATTGTCGTAATTAAAAATATTATAATTATGTATGTCGAAAAGTAAAAGAATGTATATGTTTAATTAAAAAGATTTCTATGAGAAGCGGAAATTATCATAAGCTTTCTATAAAAGTCCATACTTTTCATAGGTTGCTATGAACTAAGTTCCTAATGAACTAAGTCCAGAAAACCAAAATTAATTAAATCTTAAATATAAGAAAATAAGGGAAATATTTAGATATAATAGCAAATATTTTAAATTATTGAAAATTTTGAAATTTTAATTAGGCTCAAATTTAATTTTCTTACATTATTTTTCAATAAAAAATTACAATTGTTAATTTAAATTATCTAGAAACAAAATCTACAATTAATCACTATATATCATCATTTTGTTTATCATATAACTACTTCCGAGAAAAATTTGCCTCTTTTTATGTTATTAGTTTCATCACATCGATAAGTTAGTGGTCTATATCAAAATTGTATTGGCTTAACTTTATAACCATAATGCCTGACTTTTCTAAAACTAATAGCTTCTTTCGCTCATTATTTTGAAGCTTTCTTCGCTACTATTTGCAATACATAGCACCTATTACATAGCAAATTCTTATAACTTATTATAAAAGTCATTATCATAATGAATAAAATAATCACTTAAAACGTCATGATCTTAAAAAGTGATTATTAGTTGTTTTTGTTTGGTTGTAGGTCCACGTAAATAAATAAAATAAAAAATAAAAATTCGTGATATTTTCGTTTTTTATATTCTTATAATTTTCCCAATATTTCGGTAAGCATCGCTAACCATCTTCAGGGGTATGTAAACAATTAATGAAAATCGATGAAAATCGATTGTTGGTAAGCTTTTTTAATTTTCTCCTTTTGACATCCATATTTATTTGGCTACTTAGTAAGTATTTGCTTCTTATAACCGCTTTAGTAAATATTTTCCCTTCGAATGCTTCATAGTTTAATTTTTACTTGTGGCATTTTACATTTTTGGAAGTTAATGTGTAACATGTAACATTTCGTTAAATGTAAATGCGTTTATTTTGGAATATCCCTTTTAAAATTCATTGGTTCTTTTAGTAAAATTGTTAGTAGTTTTTTGCTTTTTTCCCACTATTTCATAGCCCAACCCACTATTTCATAGCCCAAGTTTTTACTGGAAGGAGAAATAACATCCGAAGAAGGCAGAGAAACGATTTCTTAAAAAATCCTTTAGCAACAACATTTAAATGGGGATGGTATTTCCTTTACTATGAAACAGGGTTTTAAGGGATATTATCTAAGAATAACAACTAAAAAAAACAACAACAACAAAAGAAGATCGTTAAACTCAACAGTTTTTATATGCGTTGAATTAAGGGCTTTTGTAACAAAAATGTATTGCTGCAAAGTGGGAGCTCGGCATACAAAATTCATAACTTCCGTAAGCGAACTGGTAAACAAAACTTTCACATTTTTTCTTTACAAATCCGATATGTTTGAAGCTTCACTTTTATTGGGCTGTAATTTAAACGTCGTATTTACGTACATAATGATTATTCGATTTCATTTTAAGGCCGACTTAAAAAATATTAAGCTGAGAAGATTTCAGCGATTTATTCATTAACTAACCCGGGTACCTTTATGGAAGAAACGTAGAAAACAGACATTTCCACACTAAATGTCTAGTAACAACGCTGTTACCAATTAATGGGTTTGGTAACAGATACTTAATTACTTACTTAGATGGCGGTACAACGTGTTGTTGGTCTCGGTCTGCTTAAAAAATTTTCTACCTGCGCTTTAATATTTTGTACATTGTCTGCAGTTTGATTGCCCCGTAGCCCAGGGCATTGACTGAGAAAGTGAAGCACAGTCTCCTCTTCCTCCTCATCATGACAACTTCTGCAGTAGTCATTGAATTCCAGACCCATTCTTCTAGCATGAGTCCCCACAGTCCTGATTTGGTCCCTATTGAACCTAAGTAGAGACTTGGTTCTCCGTTCATCATAGCCAGGCCATAGTGGCCTAGATATGGCGCAACTGGACTCACAGGTCCATCCCTCTTGTGCAATTATATAATGCTCGCGCAGAGTGAGTGACTTACAGTGAGCCATTGGAAGTCCAATGAATTGATCAATGAATGTGTCATCCAAGCGACCACCTTCCTTGGCCAGCTCATCTGCTATCTGGTTTCCCGGGCAGTCTGAGTGCCCTGGTATCCATATAAGCGTTAACCCTGAACAAAACTTAAGTAGAGTAACTTTTTGTTATTATATAAAATTACAGTGTTATTAATATTTAAAATTGATTTTAATAATATTTTAAAAATGACAAAATGAATTTAAATTTATGGTAAACTTACAGCCTATTTCCGATGTGCGAAAGAATTCTTTCTATCGTATAAGTACATTGAAAACAAAAACAAATTTTTAGACTTTGTTTTTGTTTTCAATGTAGTTATGCGAACGAAAGAATTCGTTCGCACATTGGAAATAGGCTATTAATTTATTTTTCAAACAAAAAACAGTGTAAGAGATTATAAGTATTCAAAATTTATATTTATTTTTCAAAATTTATTTACTGAATCTTCATATTATTAATATGAACTAACAATAATTAATCAAATTTTATCCTAAAAAAAAAAGTTCGTCATCACGGTTTCTGTTCATATATTTAGGTGTTTATAGCTCTTCTGATGGGGTGAGTGCTGCAGTGTCTCTTCTCCTTAAGCGAGTGTGGCCAACATAATTTAAAATATTTCGAGCTAGTGGATTTGGGTGCAGCTCAAGCCTTTTTAAATATTTAACTGCATATTTCGTCATCATAGTTCTAACTTATGCCACATTGAGGTCCTTGTGAATATATGAGTTTTTTAACACACCAGGGAGCAGCTGTTGTTATTCGAAGAAGTTTATTTTGGCGCCTTGGAATTGTTTCGATATAAGAAGCCGAGGCAGTGCCCCATAACTGAAGACCGTACGTAGTACCATATTGGCTTTAAGATAGAGTTGTAAAGTAGATGTTTGCATTCGAGACTAAGAACAGAGTTCTTCCAATAAGACAATTAATTTGAATTGCTTTTTGTTTAATTTGAGTTAATTTTGCAATATATTTATGCCATTTCTACGTGAAACGCCGATCTAGATGTATACCGAGGTATTTTACATGCGAAGGTTGGGGTATCATTTAATTATTAATTTTAATAGGGGGGCATGTTTCCCGACGCAACGTGAATGGTACATATACCAATTTTTGCTCGTTG
Organism: Pollenia amentaria; assembly: GCA_943735925.1. Classification (NCBI taxonomy): domain Eukaryota; kingdom Metazoa; phylum Arthropoda; class Insecta; order Diptera; family Polleniidae; genus Pollenia; species Pollenia amentaria. The sequence continues at coordinate 173,451,424 of OX031007.1, read as the reverse complement.
ACCTTTATCCTCCATTGTTGTTACCTCTTTTCCAGTTCAAATATACGATCCTGCAAGTAACGAGATGCTTCATGACAGTTTTCGTGTACGCTTACAAAAGCTGTATCATCCGCAAAATTTGAAGGTAGGGTGTAGTTTTTTGTTGGCATGTCCGCAGTATAAATTAAGTATAATAGAGAGCTCAGGATGCTGCCTTGTGGGACTCCAGCGTCAATTGGCTAAGGAGAACTTAAAAAATCGCCTTCTTTAATAATACATTTACGACCAACTAAGAAGCTTTCTAATATCTTTTTGTTTGCTGGGAAGCTTTGCTTCAATTTATGTGCTCGTAATAAGCCTTCATGCAAGAATTAATCAAAAGCTGGCGAGACTTCGATGAAGAGTGCAGAGCTTGTTCAATTGTGCTGTGCTTTCTTCTAAAACCGAATTGATGGTTTTGAATACATCTTTTTTCATTTAAAATTGGCGTTAATTTTGACACTAGCAGTTTCTCAAATAGCTTTGAAATATTAGATAATAAGCTAATAGGCCTGTATGACTCAACTTTTGTGTGACCCTTTCCTAGCTTTGGTATCATGGTAACTAAGAAAACCTTCCATTCTTGAGGGTAATATTAAAGGCGTTAAATAGCATTAAAAAAAATAATAATTTTCGTTGCTATGGGAGGTAGCTCCAAAAGCATTTTGTTACTGATTTTATCTATACCGGGTTCCTTCTTGATGTTTAAATTTCTCTTAAGTCAAATCCTAGGGGAATAGCTGCTCCAAAATTAACAGGCGGTAACTCTACTGCTATATCTTGAGATATATTTTGGGTAAATACGTTTTTCAAATGATCAAAAAACATATTTCCTTTTTCAATATAATTTCTTGCCCAGCTTAATATTAATAAAATAAGATTTTTTTAAAAATCCAACTTTTGGCAAGATAATTATGCAACTCCGTTTGAAGCAGACCTGCAGTAAAAAAATCGTCTCTCTGATGTGACTGTACAACTTTAGTATATCTTAACAACTTTAGTGGTCTTAAATTTTGAGTATACCATTTAATTGTGTCAATAAGCAATCGGATCTGCGTCTCTAACAAAATTAGAAAATCGAAAGTATATCTAGACTTATTCTTTAGCAAAGCTACAGCGTAGTTTCGACAGAGGTTCATCCTTCTTCAAATTTGTTTGTAAGATTTGCACAAACGCTCCAAAGGTTATTTCTTGTTGACCTATAAAACTTTTACTAGCTCTTAAGGTGACCGTATCTTCAACACTTTCGGAATGTAGAGTATTGTTGAGTAGGTCAAGAAGACGTTTAATCGATCCATTGTCTTTAAAATTTACAAGCTTTATATCGAAGATAAACAATAGAATTCATTATTCTCCAAGCACTCAAATCTTCCATTCAGAGCAAATGCTACATAAATCGCCAATATTTGGTAGTCTAAATTATTCTGCTTCTCAGTTTATTTATTTATCGTACTTTCCAATAATGTTCGAAGACTGTTAATGAGCAGAGTAGCGTTAGGCAATGTAGCAGTGACTGTGCTTATGAATTTTGTGGTCTCTTCGAAGTAGCCCAAAAGTTGAAGCAAAGTGATTTTTATTTTCACAAAAAATCATTAAAAATTAGCAGAAAAATCTGCTGCAAGTCAAAACCAAGCGTTTGGTGCGTTTAAGCACCAGTCCAAAAAGTCTTAGTGTAAAATTGTATTGACAAGTTACACAGCAAACGCGTAAAATGCATATACGTATCTTAAGCATAAAGTAGGATTACTTGATACTTTAGCATACATCTCGAAAAAAGATCAAAAAAAGCATACGCTAAAACGCGTGGTGTGGACCGACCTCCATCTTAAGAATTTAAAAAAAAAACAATATATTATTCTGTTTGATTTTTTGCCATTAGTTGTTATGCAAAAAATAAGCATTGAAAATTAAACTGTTTGTCCAAAAAAAAAACTATAAAAAACGTATCGGCGTATCAGAATGCAATGTCGCCGATACCGATGTATCGGCAAACGCGAAGTGTCGCCATCGGCATCGGTATTCGTTACTTCCCCAATTCTTAGATCCTCTCCGTCTACGCTTTCTTTCATATAGATTTTCGAATGTCTCTCATTCAGGACTATCCGCTCCGCGTTCTTCTTTCCAATGCATCTTTATGGGTCTTACTTTGTGCACAGTGGTGGAAATCTCATACAGCTAATGACTCATTCGTCGTCTAATCTTTTTTCCAGCGCATAACTTTTACGAACTATTTTCCTCTCAAAAATGGTTAACACGTATTCAACGATTTTAGCAAGTACCCATGCTTCGGCACAGATATCACAAGTAGCCATCCTGGAGATGACTTTACTTTTGAAATGCTAGCTTTGTCCATAATAACACACGTTTGCAAGCACTATCCTTCGTTTTATTTCAAGGCTGATGTTATTTTTTTTTTATTTACAGCGGATCCAAGGCAGGTTACGGCTTCTAGTACCACAAATTATAACTAGCTGCTTGCACTTCGTCGCCATATTTTATTTGCGTTAATTTTTCTGCAGTTACAATACATTTTTTTTTGTCCGCTTTTATAACCAGACTTATTTTAGCTGAATCCTTTGCAGTCTTCTCATAGACAGCGGTTACAGCTCGAATGTGTCTTTCAATAATGCCATAATTTTGTCTTCAGCGTTGGCTTTTATTTATTAAAAGTTCTGAGAGCTCTTATGAGAGAAAATGATTCTTACAGCTGCAGTTCACTATTTTTACAGAAATGCATAACAAGACAAAAAGTGTAGATCATTCCGTAGAATGGTACTCCTCTTTGTATCTGCTATTTGTAGATTTTGAGCGTGCCTTTGACCCCATTAACTGGGAGATAATATGACGCATGCTTAGAGAAAAAGGTTACAGAGAAGATAATTGCCCTGATAAATTTATTATATGCTAACGCAGAGTGCACTGATCGATTTAAAAGAAAAATTGCGCAAAATACCCCAGTCGGAAAGATGTAAGACAAGGATGTGTGCTGTTACCACTCTTATTTATCAGAGTACTTAATGGTATCTCAATGAAGACACACGCCAAAGTTTCCGATTGTATACAATGGCGGCCGCACCAAAAGCTTAGCGACTTGACTGCATCTGTTCTCTATTTCACACAGTTACTGGTACAAGTTGCAAACTGGGGAAATTACTTTTAAATAGGGCTACGTGAAAATTTTAAGAAAACGAAATTGAATTTACGAGCCCAACATCAACTAATGTGGCTATAGGTGGCACTCAGACTATTTAAGAGGATGTTGAGCAGTGTGGCTATCTTGGGAGCATTGTGTAGCCTTCTACGATCTCCAATATGGAATTACACAGGATGGCTAACAGTAAAGCAATAACGGCTGAAGTAAAACGTAGGATGTGGTGCTCGATAGGCCACAAGCTACGCAAGCCTGATGATAATATAGCAAAAATTGCTCTGGAATTCTTTACGCCTAGAGACGTTGAGGAAGACCCAGTACAACATGTATTTAATCCACACGTAGAAAATAAAGGTCCAACAATATGTCTAAACAAGATAAAAAAAATTATATTTCTGTATGCACCATGAGGTCAGGCAATAATGTCTTATATAAAAATTGTAGCATAAATAATAAAACCAAATCTTGTTTGCATCCATCTATACTTTACTCAAACTACCACGGCAAGAACAATTTTAAAAATCACTTTCACCGTCATGACGGTGCATATATCTTTCGTAAATATTTCTCCTCTTGTGGCCCTAATAACTTTAAATAATACATCTCTCCCAATTAAGCTAATTTTTGCAACCTTTGTGGGTTTTAAGTTGAATATTTTACGCGCACACACAAACTTAAAATGACTCCTTTCATCTTTTGTAGCGGTAGAGGGTATTTTATAAAAAAAAAATCAAAAATATCTTATTTCTTGACAAGCTTCACTACATAACAGTTAAATTTTAATTTAAAACATGATATCTATTTAAGCTTCGGAGTCCGACATGTATCCAGTACGATACAAGACTGCGGTCACAGTACCTGAGTGCCGTAATAAAAGTAAATTTGCATAATTTTAATAAATTTACTATTAAAAGCAGATGGACGTACTTCACCTGTGTTGCATTGAAAAAAAAAAGTTATTTATAACAAAATTTATTATTATTTTTTTTTTAAATTTATTTGGGATAGAATAGAAAACCCCTCTTCACTAAATATGTTTGTTCATAAAAATCTTTCCATTACTTACAAGTACTAAAAGTTCCTCATAAAATTTTAGCAATTTTTACTTTACAAAATTGTAAGCGTTTCCATAAACAAAAAAAAGAAAAAACGTGGCTTTTTATTCTATAAATTTTGTTACTGGCACACATCCGTCCATGATTTGTAGATACTGGTGATGTTAGGAAAATTCGCAGTCGTATTCGTAATGTCGGGTATTCGATTAGTTTATCACATTCGTTTTCGTCAACTTGAAGCGACTACTTCGCAAATATATTGCAAATATGTACTTTAAACTAAAACAAGTTAGAGTGCTATATTCGGCTGTGACGAATCTTTGATACCCTCCACCGACAGGAGAGGGCTCTATATGATAAATACATATATATTATTAACCAAGCTTCGCAAAAACGAACGTCAGCATTAAAATAAGTTGCGGTTTAGACCTGAATTTTATTTCTTGACCGACAATAAGAAAATTTTACTAAAATGTTCTTCGGAAGTAGAGCCTAGTGTAAATTATGGACCGATCTTCAAAAAATGTTACAGTGTGATTTCTGGTGCTATTAAACTGTGACGTACCAAATTTAAGTATGCTAGCGTTATTTATTGCGGTTTTAGGCGTAAAACGCTGTTTTCCAGGATCAGGGTTTATATGGGGCCTATGGTCAATTACGGACCGATCTTCGGTGCATTCGTGCAAAATTTCATGTCATTCCGTTTGTTTGTTATTTTCTTTAGCGTTTTTTGAAAGTGAGCGTGTTTTAAACCGACGGACAGACGGACATGGCTAAATCAACTTAGAATTACTCAAGGAGCCAGAATATATATACTTTATGGGTTCATAGATGTATTATAAAAAAGTTTCACACGGAATGACAAACTTAGTATACCCTCATTCACCATAGTGGTGGTGGAGGGTATAAAAATACGAAAGAGTACAAATTTTAACTTTTATAAATTTATTTTTTATTGATGTAAATGAACAAAATGTACTCGTATATGCGTTATATAAATGTTAGATAAAAAAATAAGTTTAGTTTATATGCATGCATATATGTCGCACTTAATCAACAAGAGTGTATTAACTCAAAATTTAAAAATTTTCAGTAGAAGCAAAAGCCTTTTACATTTAACATTAAAGGCAAATGAAAAATAATTTTAAAATCAATAATTTTTAAATGCTACCAAAAATAGACAAAAGAGCACGATATTTTAACAGCGGGTAGATACGATTTTTTTTTTATTTTTTTTTTTTTTTTTTTTTTGGAAAGTGAAAAAACCAAAATTTTAAGTAAATACCGTCTGGTTGCATAAGTGCAATATGTTAAAGGCACCATAATAATATATGTACTTTGTTTATAATAATTTTTATTTATGTTAATATGTTTTTCTGATTTTTTATAATTTTTTTTAATTTTTAAGCGGCTAGCGAAATATTGAAAATAATAAAATAAATCTATATTGAAAATTGGTTTTTTATAAAAAAGACCTTTAGCTTAAATAAAAATATACAATCAATTTATATTTAAAAAATTCTTTGTCAAATAGATATTGGGAATTATTTCTTTTTATAAGCAACTTTATTATATTAAAAATTTTTTTATTTTTTTTCGAATTTATTCTATGAATTAAATTTCAGTTGTGTATTCTATAAAGCTTTTTTGTAATAGTTCTATTCCTTAAATTTTTAGGAATGACTTCATGCACTACCAGACTATTATCTCGTATCTTCTTGTTACATTTTACCTTAGCTTTCCGTTGGATAGCTAGAAAAATTTACAATAGAAAAATTTACAATTATTAGACACCAGCAGAATGTAATGCATATTCTGGCCTGCTACGGCCTTCGTCATTCCTAAAAACTTAAGGAATAGAACTAAGACAAAAAAGCTTTATAGAATACATAACTGAAATTTAACTCATAGAATAAATTTGAAAAATAAAAAAAAAAAAATTCTTTGTCTTTAATACAACAAAATAATCTTTATTTAGTAAAGTAAAAGGCAAACAAGCACTAGAAGTATTGTGCCGCCACAAAAAAAAAATTAGAAAATAACTCAAGCTGATGTTAATGCTTTCTAGATATCATTTAAGCAGTTGTCTAATTATCGCAAGAAACTAAACGACAACTGAAATGGGTCAATTAGATATTCAAATATCGGCAACAAATTGGAAAATATAACTAAAATGCATGAGCCATTTAACGAAATTCAGAGAGATCATCTCGTTCTGCTTATTATACAATAATTAAAGGTGGGAGGGGAGGTTAAACAGTTTAATATCCTCTATTAAACACTGCGAAAAACAAAGTTAGAAAGATAAAGAAAAAACCTAATATAAATATGTGAAAAACCACCGATATTTGTGGCTGGCTGCAGCATCTGCAACAATTTGGTTTCCCAAACTATGCTGAATTACTAATTAAAAACGCTAAAACAGTAAGAAAAACGAAATCTGGAAATATGCAAGCAGAATTAAGTTATTGGAAATACACCTTATCATTTTGTACTTTAATATGTCTTTATTTAATATGTTAATATGTCTTTATTGTAATTAAAACAAGTTAATTGAAAAAACAGGTTTTTACGTTTCATAGTTTTTCAATACATTCACTTGTCTTTTAATATTCAGTCAATATAGACACATTCTTTTCTTAGACTTAGACGTAGTTATTTTTTTTTCAATAAAAGTTAGTTGGAGTTATATTAATAACATCAGGTGAAGTATACAATCGCTCACCGTGTAGAATAATTGGCTAAATCTACTTCAGTGAACACTTGAGCTCCACAAAAGATCGTTTGGTCCGCGGTGCTTATGACCTTTAGATTATTTTAATGAAGGTTTAAAAATTTCAATTTACGTGCCAAATGGACAATTTCATATTAAGTCATCGGAATGTCATAAATATGTTAAATACATTTTGTTGCGTGACAGTTTCTTTTACAACTTTTTGTTATCGACGCAAACGGGAGATTTTTATCAATATCGAGTAGCGCTATCCTTCAGATTGGTTATTTGTATTCCTCGAATATTGGCACAGATATTCGTATTCGTGAATATCAATTTTTAATATTTGCGAATACGAATGCGAATACGAAAATCTGCGGCACTTTTCGCCGAATATGAATATCCAATTGGAAATTAAGCGCCACACGATATTTCAAATTTAATTCAAAAAAAAAGAAACACTACTAAATATATTTAACATTATTACAATCCGACGACTGAATTTAAAATTATCAACTACACTGATAGAAAAGGCGTCATAGCACTGATGTATTTTGACATCAGTACTATGACAAGTGTCTTCGTTTTTGACCCCATGACAATTTACATCACTGTGATGTTAGCCTTAACATCACTTGGTGAAATTGTTATCTGGGTCAAAAATGTAAATTATGTCATCAATAGGATGACACATTGGCATCACAGAAATGACGAATCAGAGTCGGTTTAATAAAGCATGACATCAGTGCGATGACAAACTGTCATCAAATTGAGTAATTGTAATAGACCTTAAGTCAAATTGATATAATATCATTTTTTACTTAATCGTTACACATGTCTGCTTCACTTGTGTTGTATCCACCCTTTTCTAACAGAAGAACCCTCAATTATAAGACACCAGCAGCATACCCGATATGGTTTTCGTAATAATTCTACTTGAAAAATTTGATGTATTTAAAAAAATAATTTAAAACATGAAAATAATGTTAATAATAAATTATGACATTATATATTATGTTATCGCAAAAATGTTTTGTTAATTGAGCAGAAAAAAAAGTTGACCACGCGCATTAACTTTCAACATAGACTAAAAAAGCCAAGATATCAGTTACTAACGAAAGCACATATGCAATCGTTGTTTCGAACAAACCGTAAAACGTGGGACAAAGCTGTGTTAACATACGTTAAATAGCTTCTAAAAAAGACTCTGGTACACATTGCACGCACCTCTCATGCATTTCAGTTATATTCTACATATTATTGCCAATTTATTATTTGTTCAATCTACCGCAGCATACGCATTTATCTTAAAATTTCGTTAACCCATTTCAGTTGTCGACAATTTTCGTATCTATGTATATCTAGCTACAAATGCTTCGAACGTTCGAAATCGATTAATATATTTCCATAAATTCGTTTTGTTGCGTCACAATCAGGGCTGTGGAGTCGGAGTCGGAGTTGAAGATTCGGAGTTGAGGTTTTTGTACCGGAGTCGGAGTCGCAGTACCCAAAAAAACGCGCGACTCCGACTCCAAAATTGTTTCGGCATAAAAAATTTAAAAAAATTTCTAATATTTTCCATAATAAAAATTCTTCGAAATTGGCGATGCAATATTTTGCAGATCAATATGAATAAGTAGATTTTAATTTATTTTATGAGAAATAGTTGATTCAAGTACTTTACTATTTAAGTATATTTAGGTATATTTTTTATACGTGCGGGAAAAAGTCTAAATTACATTAGTAAAACTTATAATCAGTTATTGATCTAGTTGAAAAAGATGTATGATTTTTTAAATAATTTACTCATGCTAAAAAATGTTAATGACAGGAATTGCCAATAATTTTAATATCAGAATTTTTTAACCATCAACGCTGAAATATTTTCAACATTGTACAGAATAAGTGTTGCTATAGCGCATAAATACTTGTATGTATTAGAAAAATTGTGACGTAAAATTATTTCTCTTTTGTGTAGAAACTTCTTTATCGGCCTGCCTTTAATTCCTACCATAACACTCATGTTTTTCTTATGCACATTTCGCGGGGATTCCCATAATTCGTTTAATAAAGATGTTTCTACACAAAAGAGAAATAATTTTACGTCTCATTCATTTCGCATCACGGTTAGAGTAGGAGTCGGAGTCGTGAGTCGGAGTCGGAGTCAGAGTCGCACTTAAAAAATTTCAGCGTTTGGAGTCGGAGTCGGAGTTAGTACTTTTTTCGGACGACTCCACAGCCCTGGTCACAATACTTCTAATGATTTTTTGTTTTTTACTTTACTTTTTGCGTTAAAGACAAAGGTTTTTTAATACAAATTATTTTAACTTAGTATTTTTTATTTCATTTTAAGTATTTTGTGCCCTTTTATATTTTTTTTTCTTTTTGGGCTGTATTAACAAAATATTAGTGAAACATTCGCTTGGATTTTGCCAATATTCGGCCCTTCGAATATGAATATTCGTAACATCACTAGTAGATACATATTTGTATTTGTGCGCCTGTAATATATTAAATTTGGGATAAAGTTGTTTGTTGGCGGGTGTAGTTTATTTTTAGGATTTTTGTTTTTTTTTTCATTCTTGTTGTTGTTTGTTTACATTCGTTAAGTTTATTGCATTAAAATCGTTCCACTTGGTCGGTTTGTCTGAATGTAATTTTCCAGTGGTTTTAGTCAGGTTTTTGTAATGTTTTTCTTTTTTTTTATATTCAAAAAAAGACTATAAAGGATTCGTATGGCTGGCTGCCGTATTTGGATATCTGCTTAGTGATCATAACAGCGGGTGGCAGAATTTTAGTGCAATATGCATAACGTACATTAAACATGCTAAACTTTGGCAGTAATTTAAGCAACAACATGCTGTGCCAAACGCTACAGGAATTTAATTCAGTGTTGCAGTTCGTTAGATGAAAGTTATGTCTTGAAGTTATGGGAAAAAGTTTAAAGTTATTGCATATTTGAAGAGCATTTTGCAAAGTTTTCCTATTGAAAAAACTCAAAAATTATATACTTATGAAATTGAAAAGATACAACACTGTTTTATTGTCAAAACGGAGCCGCCAACTAGACTCTACTTAATTTCTTACAGTGTATGAGATAAAAAGTTAAACAGTATTTTACATTTATTTAAATATCTCTCACAATGCATCGTTTTTATACAAGATTGAGATTATAATCCCAAATTCAAAAAACATTTTAAAAACCCTCAAAGGGGTCAGTATAAAGTCAAAATGCTTGTCCTGCAGGCGAATTCATTCGTGTACGTGTGCTGTCATATCTAATTTTTTTTAATTTTCCATCCAGCATCGTTGGTGTCAGACAAACAAACATATTTTCTCTAATACTTCCAGAGCGCTTGATAAGAAATGCTTGACCGTGTAAAGACACCTACAGGTAAGTTTTGTAGATAATTAGATTGTTTAATTTTTAATTGTTTAAGGATGATTGCGTCAAACCAGAGAAAAAGAATGAATGGTTTTTATAAACAAATTTTGAATCAACGGAAATTTAGCTTTCATTTAAATAGAGTTTATTTAAATATTCAAATAAAAAAAAAATTGGAAAATATTAATAGAAATTTAAATTCCCAACTTTTACGGTAATTTAAAGGTTTTTTTTTACAATATGTAATAAATGTTATGTTTTTTAATATCTATACGACATATACCAGGTACTTATGCAAACAATACTTCCTAATTAGTTTGTTTAACCTTTCACTACTTTATGAATCATTTGATTGGTGCGACGGTATTCAGTTATAGGGCACTGCCTCGGCCTCTAATATCGAACAAATTCAAAGGCGCCAAAATAAACTTCTTCGAAAAATCACAGCCTGGTATGTCAAAAACTCAAATATCCACAATCTCATTGTGCCATTAGTAAAAACTATGGTAACGAAATATGCAGTAAAATATTTAAAAAAACTGAAACTGCACCCAAATCCATTAGCTCGAAATATTTTAAATTATGGCGGCCACACTCTCTTAAAGAGAAGAGACACTGCAGCACTCACCCAATCAGATGAGCGATAAACACCTAAATATGTGAACAGAAGCCGTGATGACTAAATATTTTTTGTCTAGCACTGACAGGACATAAAGTAAATATTAGGATAAGATTTGATTAATTATTATTATGATTAATTAAAAAAAATTTGATAAATTAATCAAAAGTGCAAAATCTAAACAGTCTAAAAATATTCTAAAATGTGAGAAAACATTATTCTGTCAAGTAAATTCTTTTCCTTATATATTCAAAACTTTAAAAAGTAAAAGTGCTTTACCGAATCTTATATACCCCGCACCACAGTATTCAAAATAAAAATCTATTTTGCTCTGGACGCTAGTTGAAAAAATAGTTCGGTTTGGACCAAATTTGTTAACCGAATCTCGTATACAAGTTCGACTAATCGATTTGAAATGCTTACAAGGTTTAAGTTTTTTCCGTTTTAAATTTAATTTTAATTTGAGGTAATTAACTCTATATAATGGCAACAACGTCACTGCAAAAAACGTGTAAAAATTGTTCAATTTTCTTATGTTCCCTAACAATCAATTGCTACAACATCAAGCAAATACCGTCAAAAATTTAATACTGCGATGTCTCCTATTATAAATATGATAGAACCATAAGTACTCGTTTGCATTAACGATGCTGCGGATGATGTACGAGAAAATGTCTACTCTGATCGAACTAAGACTTCTCGTCTACGTCCTTCACAATTGGGAATCTTTAGAACATGTCTTCATCGTAGTCTAAAAATTGATCTGTGGACGTTTCCATATCATTCCTTGAGATGCATCACAAAAGCTTCAATATACCAATCAGCCAGTTGAGGTTAGGCCATCCTGTATAAAGAATATTGGGGCTCAATATTACCCATTTAGCGTGTTTTGTATGGACTCTCTTGTACCAAAATCGTTAATTCAGTAATCGATTAGGCGGATTATTTATATTAAATAATATTTGCGTGTACTATGTGTGTGGATGGATGTAAGACCTTGAAATTGATTCCTTAGGAAGCTTGCGTGATAACAAAAGTTTCTTGTGATCACACGGAATCGTGTCGGAACACTCTTCATGTGTAATCTTGAGTCAATAACTACTCACTTACAGATCTTGGGTCAAATTACCACATTCGATATCGAGTAAAATATCGTATTTTTCTGCATACGATAGACACTGAAGTATCGAATGAAAACTCGAGAGATGTACCGTCTTTGCATACCAGATATCGAATGTTATTATCTTAATTTACAATAGATTTCATTCGATATCGAGTGTCATGATACCAAAATAAAAAATTTCGATAAATTTTGCTCGACTTCGTATGCGGTCATAAATCCCCTGTATTGTTTATATTCTTGAATTTAGCGTATAACTACTAAGTTCCAATTAAATATTAAGTATACGTATAAATACTCTAAAAAGTAGGCAACAGTTCTTTTGCTTCGTTTTTTTTTTCTTACCAATTAGCTGGCACTGTTACGTATGATCATTATTATTTGGGGTGTAAAATTTACTTATGCGTACAGTACAACTTCGATATTGCGGACTAGGGATGGGCAAATTGAAAAAATATATCGATATATATCGTATCGATATTTTTTAAGAGTATCGATATTTATTAATTAAAAATATCGATATATCGATGTATCGAACGTATTAAACTGAACTTATTACCAAATTTAAAAACTTAATATACATATGTCAAACATTTTTACTTATGTACAAACATTTCATATGTAATTCTAACTTTTTATTTCAAATTTACTGCCTGTCCCTCGATTTCGAACGAAACTTTCATTCACTTAACTTTTATTTAAAGCAAAAACCCATTTTTAAATTTAGTTTTTAAGGTAAGTTATGCGAATTTTATAACAGTTAATTTTACAATAAAAAAAATTAAAAAAATAAAAAATACAAAAAACTTTTATTAAATAAGTCTAAAAAAAAATTAATTGGGATTATATAATGCCGGATTATATACTGCCGGTAACGAAACTTGTGACACATACTATACAAGTAAACTGTGCAATATTTTATTTTTAATATATAAGAATATGCTCAAATAAAAAAAAAACCAAATTTTTTTTTTTGTTATTAACATTCCAACTTTCATGAGTCTATTGCTGCTAATACACCATAATTAAGGCGATTCTTTGCATAATTCTAGGAACCCTTTCCAGAATATTTTTTCCGCTCTTACTTTTTGTTGTCATCTCTTAAAAAAACGAGACAAAACTGAACTGTGTAATCTGTGAAAATGTACAATGGAAAAGCGCCGTTATTTTCTCAATATTAGTTAAAAAACATATGATGCAATTCTTAAAAAATAACAGTATTGTAAGCAGTTGAGCAACGATTAAAAAATTTAATTTTATTATAAAGATATCTTAAAAATATCGGATTCGATAGTCGTAGAAAAATATCGGTGTATCAATATATGGGTATTTTTAATATCGGCGATATATATCGATTATAATTTTTTAAGTATCGATATTTTGATATATCGTTATTTATTGCCCATCCCTATTGCGGACATGTGCCAGACCGGTCACTCCAATAATTCGGATGCTTCTGCATTCTGGACAATTTAAAATTCGTACCTCTTTAACCAACGACTTGCGACATAAAAAAACAAGTAGAAGATACATAAAACAATTTATTTCGAATACCTTTAATGGACCCGGTAACTTTTGACGCAAAATAATGTAATAAACCATTTTCATAATATACAAGAACTTTTTTAGGATATATAACTGTATGTAAAATGGAGAAAATCCAGAATTAGAGGAAGGGCTTAACCCAAAGTTTTGCAACAAAGAAGCAATTATATCCCGATTTCATCAGATATTTTAAAAGCAAGGGCCAAATTTTTTTATTTATTTTTTTTTTTTTTTATATATTCCTACGCTTATCCCGCGAAGCTCTTCGCTTGTCTGCAGGAGACCAGAGTCTCTGGCGGGAATCGAACCCGCCACCCCGGTACTGAAAGACTAGCTCACTACCAGGTAGCCTACCGGGGCAGAAAGGAAGGGAAGGAAAAATTTTCAGCGAGCTCAGGCTGGTTAGATAAATTTAAGTTAAGGCATGATAGTCGCTGCTTTACAAAAATGCTGACGAAGTTTCCAAAATAGTAAATTAATATTAATTACTTAGAGATTATTAAAATAATGTTCCCTACTATAGTCCGGAAAACTCGATAATCTGACAGAGCCTAAAACAATATGTGTCCAGATTGCCGAAGCACTGTACTACTTTAAATTTGAATTGAAAGATTGGTTAACAAATGTAAGCTTTATCTTTTTTTTTTTTTGCATAAAACAGTGAAATGCGATTAAATCAATGAGTTACGAAATAGTTAATTAAAAAAGCTTTCCAGATTCAAATTTTAAGAATTATTGACATTCACTAAAAAAAAAGTCTTGATTTTGAAATAAATTCTTGACAACTGAAAACAACTTTAATTTTAATTAATCTTTTATAAAAATAATACGTTTGCTTAAACCTGTTAAAATAAAAAAAGCATACGAGCTTAATATATGCACCAAAACTTTCTTCATGCTTTTATTTCGAGTCAGCTGTTTTAGGTTCTGAATTCAGGGGTTGCAAAGCAAATGGGTACAAGTGCCAAAGCTAACAAATGTGAGTTAGATGCAGCAATGGACATTTACAACTTATTTATATTACACTGTGCGACAAAAAAATAACTGGGGTGTGATACTATTTTTCTGTTTAAACCCTCGAACAGTATATAGCTACTTTACGTCAACTTCAGATAGTTTTGTGTATTTTTTCACCAAATTATTTTTGTAAAGGAATCGCACTATTTATGAATTATTTCATTCATTAATTTCATAGATTAGTTGAATAAGGGTAAAACGCAGGTTTGTGTAGAAAAATCCGTTAAAAATTTACTGAGTTATTAAACTATTTATTAAAAAGTAATTTGGATGACAGTCAAGTAACTTTCCTTGTTTTGCTAGATCATTCAGAGGCTTTTGACACAGTTGAACACCATATGCTTCTAATGAAACTGAAAAGAATGTTTTACTTTTCTTCACCTGCTTCAAAGTTATTATCATCATACCTGTCTAACAGGCTTCAATCGGTTACAAATAATGGGGCAGTTTCTGACCCAATAATACTTTCGAGAGGTGTTCCACAAGGCTCCATACTTGGCCCACTTCTAAATTAATTTTATGCTAATGATTTGCCCAGACAAATTCAGCACGCTGGTATACAGATGTATGAAGATGACGTTCAGCTATATCTAAGTTGTTTAAAAACATCAATTCGGCATAAAGTCAATGAGCTTAACAACGATTTAAAAAGAATCCTCAATTGGGCATCAGCTAATGGTTTGCGACTTAATCCCAAAAAGTCTAAGTGTTTAATAATTTGTAAGAGGTCTTTTATGATCAGTGATGAAATAAATATATATCTTGGAGACTCTAAAATCGAATTGGTTAAGTCTGTCAGAAATCTAGGAATTATTTTTAATAGCTCGCTCACCTGGACTGATCATATTAACCAAGATTGTGGAAGAACATATAGTATGCTAAGAAGTCTATGGTCTAGTCATCACTTTACACCACCTAAGATAAGAATGTTAGCTAAAACATACTTAATACCCACACTCCTTTACTCATCGGAAATATTTGCAAGCTGCAGCAGTAGTGACAAGAGGAAAATTAATGTAACATTTTATAACATAACTCGCTACATATTTGGTATTAAAAGATTTGAGAGTGTGTCCTTGTACACTAAACTTATCTTTGGTATCTCTTTTGATAATAATTTGAAGCTAAAAAATCTTGTTTTTTTGCACAAAATTATAACAACTAAAGAGCCCAGCTACTTTTATGAAAAGCTAACATTTACTTCTTCACCAAGAAATAATTCAATCAGAACTTTTAAGTATCGAGATACAGCATCTTTTCACCAATTTTTTATATTCACAATTTATCTCTGGAACCACAAACTTACAATTCACATACAATTCACTAGCAACGCAATAAAGTTTAAAAAATTACTAATGGAATATTACCTTTAAAATGTTTATTATAGCGGTTTTCGCCCTTTGTATTAAGTGTACAACTCTGTTATATTTAATACGATTTTATACTTCAAAGCGTGAGTGTCTTTTTCGTATGCATTGTAAATTAATGAATTTGCTGAGTGAGAGAAAGAGACAGATAAAGTTTCTTCAACTGTTTTATTCTGGTAAATTCACACACTTTGTTTACTACTGCTTTTTGTTGGATTTATCAACCACAGCGTAGTATATTTTAGTCTAATACATTTTGTTGTAGAAGTGTTGTAAATGTTAATATTTTTACTAAAATTATAAGATTAACAAGGTCTACAAGGGAGTTTACGATCAAGGGTGAATTCCGCTTATGTCACTGCTTAAAATTTAGTATATTTATTATTAATGCTATAATTACAAATAATCAATTTGTTTTTATATTTTTGATCTTCTAATATGTATTTAGGTTTAAGTCCAAACTTTGTGTTAAATTTTCATTAATATTTAATAACTAATCGGATTCTAATACTGTAATTTATGAGATACTGTATCTTGTTGTATTAGAAAGGCACCAAATAAATGTCAGTTTGTGAAAGATGCGATAAGTCGAGATATATATAGATTAATTAAACAAAACGTACACGTTTCCGATGATGAAAATCTAGACAAAAATGATAAATTTGCAAAAATTACTCCATTGAATGATGTCTTGAATAAAAAATTTATGCAATTTGGCGTTTTTGCTCACAATCTTTCGGTGGATGAACAGATGATTGCATACTATGGGCGCCACTCTTTAAAAATGTTTATAAGAGGAAAACCAATAAGATTTGGCTACAGGATATTGCTTCAACTTTATACCGTATGCTGGTGCTTCTGCAAACAAAAGTGCTAATGTAGGTCTTGGAGAGAATGTGGTCTTATAATTGCTACAGATTATATCAGATCCACCCAAACACAATGTCACATTCATTAACTTTTTTTCAAGCCATAAGTTGTTTTGCATATTTGCAGAAAAAAGATATTTTGCCAACGATACCGTTCGCGATAATCGCACCAATTATGCTCCATTAAAAAATGACAAATCGATGAAAAAGATGCCTCGATGTTCATCTGATTTCAGCTTTGATAAAAACAACAACATCATAGCAGTTCGTTGGAATGATAACTCGGTAAAAATATATATATTTATGCATATTCGTGTTTGGTCCAAGGCTTTATATTATTTTAATTTGTTTAAGGTGGTCACTGTAATGTCGAATTTCTTGGGTGTGCAGCCGATGAGTCGAACTAAAAGATTTGATCGTTAAATTAGGAAAATTACAACGATTGAGCAACCACATCTTATACAACAATATAATCAACGAATGGGTGGAGTGGACTTATTTGACAATGCCATGAATAAATATCGCATTAAAATTCGTGGTAAGAAGTGGTACTGGCCGTTATTTGCTAATGCTTTGGATGCTGGTATGGTAAATGCCTGGAAATTACACTGCATGGTAAGAAAAGTTGAAGGAGCTCCAATCATGAGTCAATTTGATTTTCGTGTGAGCGTAGATGAAGCATTGGTAACAATTCCTGATAATCGTGATCGTATAAGAGAAAAAGTTGTCATATATGCACAGGAAATGGCAAAGCGCATGAATAACTTTGATCATATGATAAGCAAAATTGATAAGCGTGGCCGTTGTGGACAATATGGAGGTAAAACTGAATTTGGTTGTTCAAAATGCAAATTAAACTTACACCTAAAGTCTTGTTTTGCACAGTTTCATGCTGGTGTTCAATAAAATATTAAAAAATAAAATTATCTCAATAATCAACCACAGTTAGGATATTTATTTTTTTATTTTTTGAGCAATAAATAGTCCTTTTTACATAAAACATCGAATTTTTACTAGGGAGATCGATTATTCGACTTTTTTCAATAACCGGTTTTCGAATATTCCGAATAGATGCTATTTTAAAAAAACCCGTTTTTCGGTTAAGTATTTTTAAAATAACCGGTTAACCGGGTTTAGTTCGAATACATAAGTCAAATAAGTTTTTTTAATAACACGTTAACTTAAATAAAAATATAATAAATCACAAAGGTAAGGAACCAACAAGATAAATAGATATGACTAAAGGTATGTTCACCCTAACAAGCATAACGAATATTTGACGATAAAATCCAAGAAAAGTGTGACCAGTAAATTGATCAAAGTTTAGCTTAATTCATTTACTAAAGCTATGTTCACACTTTTTAAATATTTAACGTCCTACACGTATAAGTAATGTTTTTATTCACATTACAAATAAAAATATAAATTTGTATTTTTAATACATAAAAATTTATTATATTTGCAAATCAAAACTAATGTTATATCCTTAATACTCGAGAGCTCGTTTCTGGGACTTTGTATTTATGTAAATATGTATTATATATAATATAAGGGGTTTATTATAGTAGAAATTGTTAAATTTTGTAAATAAATAAACATAAAAAAAAAAAAAAAAAAAACGTAAAAAAAACCAGTAGTTTTATTAAAAAATTCTTGCTTTTGCAAAACGTTTGATGGAGCAAACATCGGGGGGTGCTTTAAAACCATGTGAGATAAGGCCATGAAGGCTTTATTGCTCAATTGAATGGGAGATAAAGCCATAATGGCCTTATTGCCCAATCATTGAGAGGTAATGTCATATTTAAAATTTTGCGAAATGAGAGATATAGCCATATTTTTTTTCGCAAATGGGAGATTAAGCCATATTTTTTCAGAAGCCAGATTCCAATACTTTACTTTAGTGTTTCCGGGAAAAGACATTTTTTTTATTCTTGTGACGCACGCAGGAAAACTTTATTCAGCGAAGCCACCTGCCGCGTCCTACTGGAGGAGAAAACCCGTAAGCACGGCCGCAGGCCGCCACGCAGAAAAACTTTAGTATGCGAAGCAAGATTTTAATACTCAACTTTAGTGTCTCCGGGAAGACAAAACTGAAATTAGAGATAAAGCCATTTTCTAATATTGCTAATGTGAGCTAAGGCCATGATGGCTTTATCTCCCATTCAAATGAAAAAAGGCTTTATCTCCCTATTGAATGAGAGATAAAGCCATCATGGCCTTATCTCACATGGTATTAAAGCACCCCCTCGCAAACATCATTTAACAGTTTCTTAATTGAATTAATTATACAATTATCTTTTTACAAATAACGATAAGGAAGTCAATAACAATTTTTAAAAATAAAGCTAAAGTTGGATAAATTTTCTGGTCATGCTTTTTTGTATTTTTTCGTCCAATATCTGAACATATGTTAAGCTTTATTTGTAAGAAGATAATTGTATAATGTAATTTAGAAACTGTTTAATGATGTTGGATCTAAACAAATGTTTTGCAATTGAAAATAAAAAATTAAAGGAATTTAATTTATTTATTATTTGAGATATTCTCCCAAATTTATTTTGAATGAATTTTATTTTGTTGGTGGTTAAGCATTAGTATATATGAATCAGTAGACTTCAACCATATTTTTGAAAAGTTGCAAACAAAACCTCTTAGCTGGGATTATATATTTTAAATTATTTTGTTTCAGCATTAGACAGACGCATAGTAATAAGAACATGCTTTTTGTATGAAATATTTGTCAATTCGTCGACCACAGTTTGAAAACTTCCATGACATTGTTTGATTTTTTCAATTTAGTTTTTTAGTTCTTGGTGTTTAAACATAAAAAAAAAACAGATTAATTTTTTCCATATCATTGATTCCGCCGAAATGTTGTAGTTTTAAGCATGAATGCTAGTACTATTCAAGACTTTTAAGTGCCTTAACGGTCGTTCCGTCCTCGTCACCACAACGGGTTAATATTTCACCCAATGTTTCATTTCTGGCAGCGTATTTTAGTAAAGTATTATTAATCGTCTCTTAAGAACTACTTTGAACGGAGTTAAGTTTTATTTCGAACACATTAATGTCAAGCATATTGACTAGTTAAAGGTGATTAATAAGTCGTGACGTGGAAACCCCTTTGCAACTTAACATTTTAGGGCACTTTAAGCATCTAACTTTGTCTTTTTGGTCCAGTTCGAAATATCTCTAGAAATCTAATCAATAATAATAATTAGAATACTCTTTAATACGGTTTTGTATTTATATTTTTTATAATGTTTTTTGACTTTTGTTACATTTTGTTTTGACATTCTTCATAAAAAGTTTAAGTTTGTCCAATATTCAATTAGAAAAATACTTAAATTATGGGTACATCTAAAACAAGAATAAGGAAAATGTATATAAATTACACATAATTAAAGTAGCCGATTTATAACACCAAAATAGCCGGTATATTCGATAATCGAAAAATGGACATTTTAAAATAACCGAGTTGGACAAAGCTTAAATAACCAGTTAAAACCGGTCGAATAATAACCGTTCGATCTGCCTAATTTTTACTTACCAAAAATTAAAAAAAAATGTGTTTTGAACCCTCTAACAGCGAAGTGGGTATTTAAATACCCATGTCACTGAATCAATCCTTTATTCTTCCTGATTGGCCCAATTTGCTGAATATTTTTTTTAACGCAGAGCACACCTAAGGCTATAAGTCACCAAGAGGCTTTTTCGATTTTTTACTCTCCCATTTTTCCAGAGCCGTTGTGGTTCACTTTTTCCAAATTTGAGAAGTTGCTAACTTTTAAGCCTCTAACTTTCACAATAGAAGGATGTTAAATTTAACTTCAAAATTTTTTTTAAGTAGTCCTATTCTTTCTTACCTGAAGTTAGCCAGAATTTGTTGAAGATGGCTCTGTTTTTGGGTATTTAAGTACCCATCCGTCCTTAATAGGTTAAGCGCAATCGTGACAGCCCTTATTGTTATTTGCATCACCCTCGACTGTTTTTTAATAGTTGTATCTCATACATATGCTTTCATGTTCTTAATTCTCATACAAATAAATAAATAAATATATTTTCCAACTTTGCTATCACTATATGCGCATATAAAATATGTATGTAAATCAATATATTTTTATTTGGTCAACATTTTGTTTTAAAATAAATAAACTTAAATCGTATACTGTATCAAATTGTGCAAACCCCTTGCGAAGTTGTAAATTGAATACAATATTTTGTATTTTTATAAACGAATAAATGCGTATGCATGTGTTTGTAACATGTATATATGTGTTTGTCTATATTTGTTTAATATTTTAAAAACAGTGGCAAACAAAATTTTTAACTTCTTAGAGAATTTTCATTTAAAATGTTATTATTGAAAGAGGTGACAACTAATATAAAAAAGATGAAATCGATTTTGATACAGAAAAAAAATATTGAAAAGGTTTTATTTAACTGGTGCTTTAATCCTCAGACTCACTGTACTTATTTACGACGATCCCACAGAAGACGACTGGAATAGAGCGTGAAAGAAAAAACATCAAATTTCTCTCAAAACTTGGTACGTGTAAAGTTACAACAACACACGTCCGTCTTACCAACCCAATCAAAGAATTGGGTTTTTTTCTGACATCTGGGTTAATTTTGTTTCCCACTCTTTCGGTTCAAGTCATCTTCTGTGAATAAGACTATAGTTTTTATTTTTCAATCAACCATTAAGTCTTTACTTGACTTCATCTTTTGTTGTATATTTACAATTTGTGTGTTGTTATTGTTAAAAATGTTGTCTGCTGTATGAATTTTGAATTGTAAAATTTTTACAGTTTGTTGTTATTTTTTCTTGCTTTTTGCTTTTTATGCTTCATTGCTCGTCATGTACAGTATATTTTTGTCTATTTATTTAACATCGCAATAACTTTATAAAGTTTGTCATTAAGTTTGTAACCTTAAACTAATTCGGTAACTATAGGTCCTAGACCAAAAAGAAAGAAAATCTTTGATCCCTCAAATTTCTTACCACAAATCGATTTCTTTTATGAAAAATTAAAAAGTCGATTTATTCGATAACTAAAGGTCCCGAAGCAAAGGGAATGAAAATCTGTGATCCCTCAAATGTCTTATCAAAAATTGAAAAGTTGAAAAAACTAAGAAGTTGACTTATTTGCAAACAAGCGGTCCTCAGTTTACGAAAAAATTTACTGATGTTTTTTTGAAGAGCATAATCAGGCCTATCACAGAAATTGTACGAAATAGTTTTGAATCCGTATTTTCATTTCGATCGATTTTGTTTTACCTTCTTTAGACTTTGATCGATTTTCGTAATTCCGACAAATTTAAATTTTTTTATTTTTATGTTAAATGTGGATATAGTGCAAACCAAAACAAAAACTTTTTTTGATCGACAAATTATAAGTGATTTCATTCCGAGAAAATTGATCGATTTTCGTTTTATGAAGAAGCTGTCTCGGAATTAAAAAAACTTTCGATCGAAATTGATTTCTGTGACAGGCCCGGCCCGTATATTTACATATATTAATAAACACATTGTAATAACAGTGTTAGAGCTATATATATGTGCAGCCAAAACAATCTTTATTAAATGTTTTCTTACATTTCGATAAATATATTATTGTGTACACTTTTTCAACGAAAATTCCATAAGATTCCAGAGCAATTTGGTAACTACATATTTTTATAAAACATTTAAGTATAAAATAAAGGTATTATTTTTAAGGTTGTAATTGGCCAAATTATAAAGGATTACTTTTGGGACATCGCGAACAAAAATAGGTACTTTTTCTAGTAGAAAAATAAGTAGACTTTTCCTCAAGTTCTCATTATTTTTCTGCTTATTTTGTAAGCAAAGTTTTTACTGTTTCTCAAATAAAATAGGACCAGATTCTGGAGCTTGGGTAATAATTCATGCAAAATTAAACGTATTCAATCAGTTTGTTATCTTAAAGCCTAAAAAAATAATGCAGATTCAAAATTATTTAAGAGACATTTACATTTCAGGCACGTGGAGTTTGTTTAGTATTTAAAATGCGTTAAGTCGATCTATTGGGGGATTCACAAGGTGTCATAAAGTCATATGTCTTAACATAATAACATAAAAAAATACGACTGTGAGAAACCCCTCATAATTTAATGTGCTATTAATTACGACAGCACAATAAACATAGCAAGCAACGTTCTATTTAGTGAAGACACCTTTTTTTACAAACCAACAACAATATTTTTAAACCATTGTAAAATGTTAGAACATTATGACAATAAACCATGATAACACACCTTGTGTATAATTTAATATGCCACAGCTTGTAAAGATTTAAAAGGCAAAAAATTATGCAAATACACCGCAATGTGAGACCCTTATAACAAACAACTTTGTAAATATTTGTAAATAAAGGCTTAAAAAGGATTCAAGAGACCGCACGGTTCAGGACTGATTTTCTTCACAGCATTTAACTTAAATGAGTTTTGACAATTATGTTTGGGCTAATCTCTTGAAAGAAAAACATGAAAGTGTAACTGCAGCACAAATCCACATACATAACTCTCCACTAAATGTTTAATTTTGTTAAATTTGAGGATATTAATTTGATAATTGTGGTAAAATTAAAATATTTTCTTTGTCAAAAATAATTAAACCAAGAAATAATTTCTTTGAACTAAAAATAGCGGAGGGCTTTATAGATTCGATTATGCCGAAACTCTGTAACACTCTCACTTGTATTTATATTCTCTAGAAAATTATTTTACTTCCTTTACATTCGCATTTAAAAAATATCTATGTAAGTTACAAATGAATATTGTTGCTAATAAATAAATCTACAAGTATAATTTTCTTTTTTGTTATTTTTATTGGATATTAAAAAATTTTCCAAACAATCAATTCTTTTTAAAATAAACACACTCCCTTCAAATCACACCCACAACACAACCGACAATAAATTTAAAAGTCAAATCTATGGATTTTTGTAGTCTTTTTATTGTTAAATAAATAATGTTGGAAAATAAGGAAACATATTATTACTTATTGCAAATAATAATGCTAGAATATTTTTTGATAAAAAATAATTGTTCAATAAGTCTTTAAAACCTACAGAAAATATTAAGGGAGTATAAAAATAAGACAAGTAAGAACGTAATGCTGGTCAATACAAACCAAATAATTCCTTACAGCATGGTATTGAAAAGCAAATCTTCGAGAGTGTACCCTTTTTTGGACCCATGGGCAATCATAGACCCGGCAGGACAAAATTCTGTTATGAGGTTAAGATTCATGTAAAAGTTCTTTGTGCCGAATATTATTTGGATATCTTCATCTATATGAGATTTGTTTGTCTTTAAGTGATTTTAGTAAGGGGCTTTATAAAGGACCTATTGACCATTCTGGACCTACAAGTACAAAATTTTATCATGACATAGTAGATATCGTTAAAATTTTTATTATGGCATTAGAAGATATTTTTGGAAGTTGCATCTGTATGGCAGCTACGGCGATCGATTATTCGACTTTTTTCAAAAACCGGTTTTCGAATATTCCAAATATTTAAAAAACCGGATATTGAGTAAGCATTTAGAGAATAACCGGTTAACTGGTTTCACTTTCATAAATAAAAACACAAAAATTCAATTGGTCTTTAAATAAAAAGTTAATTTGGATAAAAACAAAACAATTCACAAAGGCAAGAAACAAACAAAATACATAGATATGATATGATAATCCCGCGCGAAAGATTTCCAAAGATAAAATCTATATTAATGTATATCTAATAATCAAAGTTGTTTTTATTTAAAATATTAGATATTAAGAATACTCTTACACAAATTGCTATTTACCTTTTTAACTGAATTTTTTTTGGCAATATGTAGATATCTGTGGCATTTTAACCAAATTTCTTAAGTCAAATTTAAAAAATTGAAAAAAATTTTGTTAGTCATATGAATTTTCATTCAAACAAATTTTGGTTTACGTTTTTAAAATTTTTTGTTACAAACGATATTTTCCACTCAATTTTTACGATGATTTGTTCCCCTTTCATGTCTATTTTCGTTTGAAAGCGA
Organism: Pollenia amentaria; assembly: GCA_943735925.1. Classification (NCBI taxonomy): domain Eukaryota; kingdom Metazoa; phylum Arthropoda; class Insecta; order Diptera; family Polleniidae; genus Pollenia; species Pollenia amentaria. The sequence continues at coordinate 173,426,507 of OX031007.1, read as the reverse complement.
GCAGGGTAGAGAAGTAAGCAGGGTAGAAAAAAACGATGTGTTTTTTCGTATTTTCCCTGTTTCTTTTTTGACATTCCTCTTTCAGCATTAAAATTGGTTGCGGCTTAGACATATATTAAATTATTGACCGACAATAAGAAAGTTTTATGCGTTTCTTGTAAGAACTTAAATTATGGACCAATCATCCCAAAATTCTGAAGACTGATTTCTTGTATTATAAAAATAAAAAATATGAATCTAAATTGTTTTTTAGGCGAATTTAATTAAATTATTTTCCCAAAGCGGGCTTATATGGGGTAGTAAGATTTATATAGGGGCTAGGGTAAATTATGAACCGATCTTCACGAAACTTGGCAGTGTGATTTCTCGTCCTATAAAACAGCGACGTACTGAATTTCATTATGATAGAATCATTTATTACGGTTTTAGACGTACTAAACTGTTTTCCGGGAGAAGGGTTTATATGGGACCTAGTGTCAATTATGGACCGATCTTCACGAAATTTAACAGTATGATTTGCAGTCGTATAAAGCGTTTTTGTATCAATATTATCATTTTTTTTAGGGTGGTGGTTTCAGATTTTGATTCATAGTTTTAGTCCTACTAAAGCGATGCAGGTGTATTTTAGCCCCAAGCTTCTTAGGATAACTACAAGCAATTTAAGACCAAGTTTGTTCTTTTCTTTTGCGTTTTTTGAAAGTGAACTTGTTTTCAACAGACGGACAGGCGGACAGACAGACGGACATGGCTAAATCGACTTAGAATTACTCAGGTAGCCAGAATATATATACTTTATGGGGTATTAGATGTATAATAAAGTTTCCACGGAATGAGAAAATAAGTATACCCTCATTCGTCACTAGTGGTGGTGGAGGTTATACAAATTCAAAACATATCAAAATTATGTGGAATAACGAAATTTTAAATATTTTTATACGAATAAGAAATTAAGAAAATCAGAAAAAAATCAACTCTGACTGTCAAAAAAAGAAACATGGTGAAAATTGATCAAGTTTTTGGAAGTTTCTTCAAAAAATAATTACAAAAAAGACATGTCTCTTAAATCATCGTGAAAATTGAGTATTTCTTTCATTTGGGCTTATTTTGTAATTTGATAAAAATGATTTTTTCATCGTGTTTTTTTTTTAACTTTTCTGCTATCTTATCCCGACTTAAGATGTTGTGGCAAAATGACACAGATATTTTGAATTGTATTTTTGTTTTTTTACAAGATCACACGCTTTTGTTAGCGATTTGTATTTATATCATTCATAATGTATTTTGACTTTTGTTAAATGTTGTAATATAAAAGTTTGCCGAATATTACAATTAAAAAAATACTACAATTACAGGTACGTTTACAACAAAAGTATGGAATACGTATATAAATTACAAATTATTATAATAACCGGCTTATTATTCCACAGTAACCGTTTTATTCGATATTAGAAAAATAGACATTTTAAAATAACAGGCTTGGCAAAACTAAAATAACCAGTAAAAGCCGGTCGAATAATAACCGATAGCTCCCTAGTCGGAGCTATCGTCAAATATGGACCGATCCCAATATTCTTTGGTAGCTAAATTTGTATCGCAATAAAGAACGTTCGGATCAAATTTAATCCAAATACCAACATAATAAAATGGTTTATGTGCTCATAGACTTTATTCCTACAAGAGATTTGTATTGAGACTATCATAAGCCGATCCTCAATATTTTCAATAGACTTTTAGCCTCTAAGACAATTGTAACGCAAGTAACAAATTTCATGAAATTATCTTAAAATGTCGACCTGTACTTTGCGCACAAGTTTTCATGGGCAGGCGACCAGCCATACGGACGGATGGACATAGCTAGATCGATTCATAAAGTGATTCAATGTCGTTCGGAGTACTGAAATAGGAATCTGGAACCAATATTTTAAACTAAAAACTATTAACTACTAACTATATTTATTAGAGAGGGCCAATTTGTAAGGACAAACATTTGTCGATATTGTGCCATGGCGCACAAATTTAAATTTTCTGACTTTTTCTAAAATTTTATTTTTAAGGTTTTTTAGCAGGTAATAAAAAAATCGGCTTAATTAATTTTTTTGTTAACATTACCTTTCCAAGGTGAAAGTGTACGCCAAAAACAATGGCGATAGCAGTTTTTCCGAAAAAATGATTTTCTTGAAAAGATCGGAAATCTTTAGTAGAACATATTTTCTGAAAACCTCCGGGTCCTACTTTTATTACAAAAGTAAATGGTAATATTCTTCCTAAGGACGTCATTATATGAATCTGTCAAGTCGGTTAAAAAATGGCCGAGTTATGACCCAGCAAAAACTTAACTTACAATGCTACTTTTAATGACATCCTGAATTTATTACTTTGTAGCTGTATTTGCCACTTTTTGCGTTATTAGTTATATATTTAATAATATCTTTCTTATTATATCTTAAATAAGTCGTAATTCTACAGAACAAAAGAATACTTTAATTTAAATAATTTATTATTATATGAATTTAAAGACAATTGAATCGATTTTATTTTATTTTATTTATTTATTTATTTGATGTTCCATACACAAGACTTAGAGTCTCATATTGCAGTACAGAACTGAGCTTTTGTTAAAATTACAGGTTTTGTTATTATTTATAATCAATTGAAAATATTTTCAAATTGGAAACAAAAAAACATAAACAAAAAATTAATTAAACATTGTATGTATAAAATCTTAAAACAATTAATTTAACATAACCAAATAAAAAAAGGAAAAACAAAAATACAGTTTCTTCATTTGAATAAGCAAATAATGTTATTTTTGAACTGAAGTGCATTACTTATAACTTGAGAGTCATATGGAAGTTTATTCCAGAGACGAGTAGCGAATAAAAAGAATTGCCATTCGGATATCAAACTATGATGTCTAAAGAGTATTAATCTTCTTCCCCTATTGGATCTTGAAAAATTCAATCGATCATATAAATGCTGTGGTTGTTTAGTGTAAATAATCTTATGTAGGAATAGTAATATTCTAGTTTTAAGAAGACTATCAAAACTTATGCCATACAACTTTATCGAAAACGCTGAAACCCTATCAAATCGTTGCAAACCATAAACATATCGGGCGATATTATTAAAAACGACGTTAAGTTTTCTTTTACTCTGTGTGTCACAACTAGCAAAAATTTCACACCCATATAAGAGAGTAGGTATTAAATAGGTAGAAGTATTCTAATATTTATTGGCGTGCAGTGCTGTGTTTGCCAGAGCGTTCTTAACATGGAAAAAGTCCGACCACAAGCATAATTAATATGGTCAGACCACGTTTCAATTTGTTGATCATTAAGAGTTATGACAGGTACAAAATTGATGACTGTTAACCGCTTCCTAATTACTAGGCATTTTGATTTCCTTGGGTTTATGCTAAGACCATTTGGGGAGGCCCATATAAAAATTCTGTGCAGTTCACGATTTAGATTTTCACGCATAAATCAATTGAATTTACCTTACAACTAACGTGAAGTTAGACATCATACGCATACATTCTAGATTTACACAGCTGAAGTGTATCCGGGAGATTATTTGAATAGACTGAGAACAGAAGAGGTCCAAGAATCGACACTTGTGGTACACCCCGAGTTACCGGGAGGGAGATTGATTTAGCATTAGATGACTCAACATATTGTGATCTACCCCCAAGATACGTTGAGATTAAATGCGTAGCTGTTCGAGAAAAATTAAACATTTTTCTTAATTTAAAGCATAAAATGATATGATCGACTGTATCGAACGCTTTTGAATGATCCAAAAGTACTAAAAAAGTGATATTATTGCTTTCAATCTCTTTTCTAATTTCCTCAGCAACATCGACCAAAGCAGTTGTGCAACTATGTCCTTTACGAAAACCGGATTGTCGCTTTGTCAACAAATTATTATTGTCTAAAAATTTACTTATTTGTGTATGAATAAGCCTTTCAAAAACTTTAGAAAGGTATGGTAGAATCGCGATTGGGCGGTATTCAGATTTCGTTTTAGGTATCGGATTTGCAATATATTCCATTAATAATTGTTAGATATACGATAATATTATGGAATTTTAAGAAGAATTTCGATGTGAAATACATGGTAAATATATATGTTTTAAAATTACCCCCACAATTAGTCAATTCACAAGGTATCCTAACATGTCATATTGTCAAAATGTCCTAATATTTCACAATGGTTTAAAAATATTTTTGTACGGCTCAGCCGCTCAGCGCTGGACTTTTCTGATTAATTACGACAGCACAATAAACACAGCAAGCAACGTTCTATTTATTTAAGACACTTTTTGTTAACAAACCAACAACAATATTTTTAAACCATTGTGAAATATTAGGACATTTTGGCAATATGACATGTTAGGATACCTTGTGAATTGACTAAATATATTTTTGTTATTAGAATGCTAGTAGTGACATCAATCTAATGTAAACGACTTTTTTTGAAGAGCATAACCAGGCCTATCACAGAAATTGTACGGAATAGATTTGAATCCGTATTTTCATTTTGATCGATTTTGTTTAACCTTCTTCAGACTTTGATCGATTTTCGTAATTCCGACAAATTTAAATTTTATTATTTTTAAATTAAATGTGGCAATATTGTGCAAACCAAAACGAAAGCACTCTTTATTAAATATTTTTCTACATTTCGAAAAATCTAATATTGTGTACACTTTTTCAACAAAAATTCCATAAGATTTCAGAGTGTGTTTTAACCTTTTTGAAAGTTAATTTGAAAGTAAGTACTTTTCTCGTTTCTCTTGGTAACTACATATTTTTCTAAAAATTAAAGCTCGTCTATAAACCCAATTAAATCGTTTTTTGGTTCGAAGAATTGACAACGCCATCGTTTTAATCGTACAATTTCACCTTGGAAAGGTAATATTTAAAAAAAATTAAATCAGCCGATTTTTTATTAAGTAAACGGAGCTGACGGTGCTTCTCTTCTTCCAAAATCCGTACGCAATTTTCGTACACATTCTGCATCATTACCATGATTTTCAAAGTAATGTCGCAATATTTTCCAGTGTTGTTCAAGCGTATACACAACCATATTCGTTCAGCGGACGGATAAAACTAATTATCTGTCAAATCAGACATGAGCTAAGTGTTACCATTCACGAAATAAACACTAGTTGAAAAAAAAACGTTAGATGGCGGACCCAAAAAAACGTTAGATGACGGACCCTTTATTTTATTACTTAAAAAAACCTTTAAATAAAAGTTGAGTAAGAGTCAAAAAATTTAAATTTGGACTCTTCGAAAATGATTTTTTTTTTTTATTTGTTTTTTTCCTCATGTCAAAAGCTATCGAAAAATCGATGGCACAATATCGACTACTAAATCGACCCACCCTAATACTTATACATAACAAAAAAGTGTTATTAAGAAAATTGACATTTTTGTTAGTTTAAAACTTATGCATGTCTTTTACATAAATATATTCACTAGTTAACAGAAATTAAAATTTTTCCTCTTTTCTAAATAAGAAAAATGTATGTCATTATTTTTTTTAATTTAGTATCTTTTAGCTGCAAATAACTTAAAATAATTAAACGTAGCAACACTTAATTCTTTTCTATTTGTATTATATTCTCTGAGTTGCATGTTAAAATTTAACCTATTTCTCTACTGACATCAAATTAATTTAATTACAACGTTGGTAAATACTAAAAAAAATTTTTGTGCATTGAAAACATTTTATGAATTCACAATTATTTTATTTTTAATTACAAATTTCTATATATATTAAATTTCATTTAAAATTGAATAAAAGGCAAAGAATTAAACTTTAAGTTCTTAAAGAGAAACTTGATATGCGACAGCCCTTTTAACACTCATTACAGGGAAACATACGATATGAATATCAAAATATAATTCTTTATATTCCTATAGGCAGACATACTGACACCATAGCAATACTGTTAAGAGCAGCCAACATTAATTCATTAATTAAAAGGCTTAAAACATATGTAAACACAGCCACATAGTTACGCACTAATACAAATAAACGCACACACGCACACATAGTCATACACATACGTATGTATGCAAAAACACACACGAACATGATAAAAGAACTTAAAAACAACAAAACACATTAACAAATCTCAATGTAGACACAACCACCATTTTAAGAAAATCTTTTTGTGTTTGGAGAAAAGGAAAAAAAATCCTAGATTCCAGGGAGAAAAAAAGAAGTATCAAATAAACATGTCAACGCATTTATAAAACATCTTTCCGAATTGCTTCACGTTAAAGTCAATTCAGCGCTAAATACTTAGACTCATATACGTACAATACATACACACAAACACACACCCGCATACAAGCAAGTATGCCAAATTCTCAGCAAGGCGTCAATAAACGTGGTAAAAATAAAAATTTTGGAGCACAGAATATAAATGAAAAGCTGAAATATAAGGACTGAATTGTGACAAATTTCAGTAAAAAATTCTAAAATTTGTTTAAGCAAAATAACCACTTAAGCGATTGTATCTAACAAACGATAAAACGACACTCTAAAATGTGTCTGGGTTTACACTATGCAAAATTTCTGTCAGAATGTCAAAGTTTTTTGGCGAAAGGGGTAGGGAAGAGTAATATTTAGTTTTAACTTTCACGTATTTGGAAATTCTCTTAACTTTTATAATTCGTTAATATCAACCTAAAGTTTGCTATGCTTTGTATACGTTTGCTCCTATTTGTTTCACTTAATTTTTGGTTAATCCACTTTATGTTTTTTTTAAATATTTCATAAATTGAAAAATTATGTTTAAGTAAAAATGCAAAAAATACAATTAATAAAAAATTATTTCTATGTGAATAAACGAATGAAAGTTTTAAAGAGAATTAAGGAAAATTTCAAAAAGAAAATTTTAAATATTTGAACCAAGACTAAGACCGCATTTATATTATGCAATTAACGCCGAGTTTTTTTCTCTATTCTCTTTTAAAGTTGCTTCGAAACTCTTTTCACATTTGCATTTTTTTCCAGTAATTTTTTGATATTCTAGTATTATACACATACATCTCGAGCCTTTGCAGCAATAGAGTCCTAACTCAAAATTTAATTTTCTATCAACGTGAAATCTAATTTTTCTCTCTAGAGTTGACTATACAAGATATTTGTATGATATTGTTAGACAATATAAAGAAAGGATATGGCGATTAACTCCACATAATTCGCTAGTAGGCGGCATTACGCTCCACTGGGAATTTAAGAATTAAATACATTACCTTAAAAATCAGAATTTTTGATTTATGACTCTATTGCACCAAAGGTTCGATATTTATATTTACTATTTATATACTATTCAGATTTTGAATAATCAATATAATTAATATTTAGTAATAATTAAAAAATGTTCTTGCTGAATAGCGGCTTTCTCGAAAAATTAAGATTTTGTACAGATATTTACTTCAAATATGTAATTCTAAAAAAGATATCTTTAAACATACACATGTATGTGAGAAGCACCTCGCCAATTACAAGAAATTAAATTTTGGTTTGTTTTTACCACTAGATTGTAAAACAAAAAAATATAAAAGTCAAATTCGGCTTAGTTTATTTTTTAAGCATTATTAAATTTAAAATATTTTTTTCAATACAGAAAATAGATTTAAAAATTAATTTAACATTTCCTAGGTGTAATTCAAAGCATTTCTATACAAAAGAGTTTTCGTCAAAAACCCGGCGTTTATTCTTCAGCACAAAAATTGACAACACTTTGAACAACAAAACATTTAAAAGTGAAAATAAAACCAAACAAAAACGAATAAAATGTTTATCCATGCGTCGCTGAAAATTTTATTTCATTGGCCAAAAGTCCAATTTTTGCTTGTCACCGATTTCCAAAATTTTAATTTTATTTAATAGTAAACATATTAAAACTAAGGTAGCCAAAAAATTAGGTAAAAGATTGGTAATTGTGGTCGTGCCATGTTGTTAAACACAACTTTTTTTTAAATTCAGAAAAAAGTGATTTTTTATGATTATATTTAATATTTAATCCTAAAGAAATTATCATTGCTCCAAAACTATCATCGCTAATGACCTGCTAGCCTTTTTTTCTAGGTTGGTAGTCTTGTTATCTTTAAAAAAGTAATATGTGCGACTATTGTGTTATTTATATTTGAGATGTTAAGACATATTTTCTAAACTACTATATTTTGATCAAATTTCAACTTTAGTAGAATATAAATTTTGCGGATCAAAAGGGATTAAGAAGGTAAAACCACTGAGGGAAAGGTGAAAGTGTTTTCTTTGACCCTGTATATACTCTTGTACCCGTTTGGACCCGTCTATTTAACACTTTTTGAATTTTAATGAAATTACTCCAAAAATTTTTTCCTTTGGTTCAAAAGTTACAGAATTTTGGCCAATGAAAAACGATTTTCAGCCACTGTGCGTCGTCCAACTTTATCAGCCCCGTTTTCCTCCCTACACCTCTTACTAGCAAACAAAATGTTGCATACAAAACTAGCGGCCTTAATGTAAATGTTAAAATGGTCTTAGAAAATAAATCAAAAAACAAAAATAAATACATATGAACTGTCCTCCTAAGAAAGAAAGTCATATCTCCATTTTAGTAATTTTGAGATATTTAGGTTTTATGTTTTTTCTTTCTTTCGCGTCTCAAAATTTAAAATTATTGAAAAATCTTAAAAATGATTTAAAAATATATGATTTGATTCGATTTTATTACAGTAAGAGACAGGGGAAATTTTAAAGATAAAGTAGAGAAAATGGACTTATGACTTTGTTGCCTAGTACAGTCTCTCAATAAAAAAATCTTACGAAAACCAAATTGTACAAATAAATTCAAACTTTGTAGATTTTGTGTATAGATTTCTTTTCCTAGTCAAGCTATTTTTTGGTCAGTTGAAAATTCTGATTTAAATCACGAGCCAAGCTCTACAGCTATAATTATATTTTCTTAACTATTAGGCAATGATGACGGTGACGTTGATGGTATGTTTTGATCAGCCAATGATAGCGATGGTATAGCAAGATTTTTTCTTAGTAGGGATATACAATTTTGGTACTTGTTCTTTTAGTTGTGTGAATGATAGCTTATTATTTTCTTTATTGGTTTCTTTTTTTATCTGCTGCCTATTTCCTATTTTTTTTTTACAGCAGTCCGTGTTTTTAATTGCTAAAAGTGCAAAGTTTTTTTCTCAACCCATTTTTGTGGGGCTTATTCTGGCAGTCGTGATCGAATACTTTTTAGATTCGTAAGAAAATTTATTTCTACTTAATTTAGTCGATACTAAATGAATCGTAATTAAATTTTCAGTACATATTGAAAGCCATTTGTTTTAGTTTTCACAACACTGAAAAAATTCGATTCGTTTAGTATCGACTGAAAGAATTAGAAATAAAATTGTTTCGAATCCAAAAAGTATTCGATCACGACTGCCAGAATTAGCCCCTTGTTTTAATTATCATATAACATAAACAACGTATGACTTATAGTTACACAAATAAAAATTAATGCATTTTTAATAAAAATTAAAAAAAAATACCAAAACACTTAAAACCAAAAAGCAGCAACAATTTTGAAAATTAAGTCTTCTAAACTGCAGCTTCAAAATGTGTGTATGAATGTATGAATTAATGTATTTATGTGTGAACTGAAGCAGGCTGCCTTGCGCTAATGCACAAAGTTAAGTAGACTTGGCTTCTTTTAATTTTTTCACGTTTCTGAATTAAGAATTGTTAAATTTAAATTTTGGTGCACAAAAAAGTAACTACGAAAACAACTGATTGTTGGCTCGCCAGTAAAATGAAAGAGCTTTTTCTGCAAAACTCACTTTTTAGACTAAGCTTGTTTTGGAATTACGCTGCCTGTACTATTTTTTGCTCACTCTGTATTACTCTGAGAAGATATTCGGAGATCCAAGAACAAAATTCTCTGGTTTCTTTAAGTTATTCGTACTTGTCGGTGTTTGCAAGAACTTGTCCGTAGTATTGCACACGCAAATGTCCAGAAATAAATAATATATACTAAGAAAAAAAAGTTTTAAGTGCCTAAAATTTTGGTCAATGTGACTTTTCATCATAGTATGTATGTGGCAGATAAGAATTTTTTGTCTAGGAATCACGCAAGAGCTGGAAGATGTGACCATTTTGCTTTTCAGTCATTTACAGAAGAAAATGGCTCTTTTCAGCTTAACGCAAAAATCAGAAACACATTCACGGTTCCGAAGCTGCCCTTATCTCCATTTTGGAATTTTGGCAATTGTGACTATCTTTCTTAGGAGGGCAGTGTACGTATACATATATTTCAAAGGGCTTACTCTATGCATTACTGTGAAGCAGGTTTGTAAGGGGAGATTATATTAACAAAATCAAACGTGCACGAATTTCCAAAATTATCAGCTGATTTGAAACAAAATTAAATTATTCAGTAACTTCTATTCGAAATAGAATTTCCAGGAATTTACAGAAAGCTTAATTAAATTTTTTACCTGAAATTTTGGGACCCAAATTCTATAGTGCTGTACAAATTTTACAAATTAACAATGTCCGCTGAGAATTTGGCTCAGATATTTCTTTACAGAATTATTTAAAATTAAAAATGAGCCCATACAATTGTCCTCCCGAATTTAGGGTGTTAGTTCGATACGGCTCATACAAAACAAGGTTTGTTGATGAAATATCGATCTATATTGTGTAAAATTGATGTGGCTTTAAAAATTACCCAAATTGATGTATAACTTTACCCATCACCAAATCAAAGGTGCTTCTGGCGAAATAGCGGCAAAAAACAGAATGAGGTCGTTAAAATTTTACTTCGATATTTTCAATGTATAAAGTTCTTTTCAGGATTGAAAATGGGACTATTTTTCAAAGTTCCTGTATAAATTTCCTCTCGAAATAAGGGAGTTTTAAAAGAATGCGGTAAACCAAGAAGAGATAAAATGTTTATAATATGTCCATTATTTAATTTCACCGTGATGCATATGCCCATCGAAATACAGATTTTTTCTAATAATAAGTCGATTTTATGCTTATGTTGAAAATAGGACAAATTGATATATTCTTTCTTCAAGCTTGCACACTAATGCCCAAATGAAATAAAGATCTTTGCTAGGTAAGGGCCGCTTCGACTGAACTATGTCGAAACATATAGGCGAAAATACTTTTCAGACATCAGGTTCCTTTGTTATTTTAAATAAAAAGTCTCGGCACGATAGAGACCACAGTTTGTTAGGTCTTGAAAATGGGGTAAAATTTTAATCTTTCTATTATTTTACATAATCCGCATACAAATATTGCGTGGAATTGGTATCATGGCATAATAGAAGCAACACCGGTTGCATAGGGGTAACCGCCGGTCTGACAAGGCTGACAGCTGTTGAATATATGGCATCTGAAGTGTCATTTATTTAGTGAAAGAATTGTCATAAACGAATATGGATCGTTTAACAACCGAAGATCGCCAAAAGAACTTAAAACTTACTAAAAAAAAGTGGTGGTTCAAACGTGGCCACTTTTCGAGCATAGCGGGGTGATTATTTGTCGATTATTGCTATAGCCATAAAATAATTTTTGTTTTTTTTTTTGGCTGCAATTAAATATTATGAATTGAACGGCACGTGGTTTAAAAAAGATGGTTCCACAAGCCACACAACATTACCGATTTTGGCTTTATTGCATGGGTGGTTTAAAAACGCGTAAATTCACATTTAGCCGACCATGATCATGCAATTTAACGAAGTTAGATTTTTTGACCGTGCTTACGCGGATAATCCCCTAACATTGTAGGATTTGAAAACAACATTCGTCAAGTTATCGCCGAGATACCGCCAGAAATGTGCTAAAAATTGTTCGAAAACTACATCAAAATGATCCACTGCTGCAACCAATCTAGAGGATGTCATTTAAATTACATTGTATTTCGTACGTAATGGCAAGGTCTTAGCATTATAATGAAATAAAACTTTCATCGAAGTCATATCATTATTTGTGTTTATTTAACTTTTTTGAAACCGAAAAATGGGTAACCTATTATTAAGATGGGGAAATGGGGGAAAAATACTTTTGTTATACAAATATGGCCGGATACGGCCATCTTAATTTCTATTTAAATCGAAGGAAATTTTTAATTATTTATTTTTTTAAATGATCAAAGTTTTTCATGATTTTGAGAAAAATTCTAACAAATAGAAGTGGTAATCATAGTATGAAATACATATATGTATAAAACTGAATCTGTTTATGAACCTTTAAAACAGGATCGTTTTGAATATTTGTTAGATATCAGTTTCACTCGAATTCGATTTCCAAAACATGTCTGATTATGGAGTATTGGAAACGGATCAAATTGTTTTATTATTTTATATAGAAATTAGGGAAGTAAAGAATACCGATACCGATATATCGGCGATACTTCAGATTTTCCGTTATATCGGTATCGACGAAACTGACACTATTTTAAGTTAACCACATTAATTTTGATAATTTCATATCATATTTCTGGTAAATAAGATTATCTAAAAAAATATAACAATAGAAAAAAAAAAGTTTGGCAAACTTCGGATGTTCTTTAGACGTTTTTAGATGAAGGAATTTAACACAGAGTAGTATAAAGGCTCACAAGTAAGTGCTTTGAGTTTCACAACCATGTTGGGCCAAGTCTTTAAATTATTGCCTTTTACTGAATCGTCTATTACAAATTTAAAACTTCAATGTGTGGAAAGCACATAAAAATAGAAACTATTTATGAAATAGTAACAATTATTATTGAAATGATCGAGAAATCTAAAAAAAAAATTAAAATATTAATACAGCGATCTTCAGCTATTTCACCCAAGTATTCTGTTTTATTGCTTTACTACGAGAAATTACAAAGATATAGGATTTTTGCCGATATCTCCCACTGTGCATAGTCATGAAATGTTCTCTCATTGCTAAATCTTGTAGGTATTTGCTCGTTTTATAATTTTTCTGCTTTTTAATTTTCATTTCACTTAATTGTTACTTAAGAAGAATTGAGAGATACCTTAGATCTCGCAATATATCTAAAGTCGCAGATTCGTTTTCAATAAAGATCTACGCATCTGAAAGACTATTTTCCACTGCTGATCTGGTTCAAACGGATTTGCGAAATCTACTATTTCAGCAAAAGCTTTTATTTAAGTTGGTCATTGTATTTTTCAACAAATAGGATGTTAGTATCAGTGATGGAAAATTTAAAATTTGAGATGGTACTGACGACTAAGCAAAAGAGTACTTTATTAACAATTTTGGTACTTTTTATATAACCTATTTTTTTTTTTTTTTTGAAAAATATAAAAAAAAACAAATATATAAAGGAATAAAATATTAATTAATTTTAATATTAAAATTATAAAATTTTGCTTAACAAACTGAAAATTAATTCATTATTAATTCCCGAACAAACGCGTTCAAAATCTAGTGATGTTATACCGTCATTGAAACCATGTAGTTAAAACGAATTTAAAATGAAATTGATGCTTGAAGAATATCAATATTTTTGCAACAGAAAACATGAACGATAAAGAACACTAAAGTGTATGTTTACCCTGTATGTATTTGGCAAGTAGGAAATGTAAAAAAGCAACAAAGAAGCATAACAAGAATAGAGTACTAAAACTGACGTACTGGTTAGTATATATATAGATGATGGAGCCATCTGAGAGGCGGAGTTGATTCAACAATGCCCGCTTATTTGTCCGTCAGATTTTATGTTGAAATCGGTTTTCCTCAGCCCCAAATGTGATGGGTTCGGTTATTATATATTTATATCACATATAGCTCGAAATAGTTTGCCAGATCGGTCCACAATTACCTCAGCTATGAAACAAAACCACGACTGCTCCCAATTTTAACCATAAAATTCAACAAGTAAGGTAAGTCTTCTTATAATCTATGAAATTTCCCGATATAATGGTTTTGGCACAGTGGCGCCCATACTATATGAACTAAGAGAACCAAATTTGGCCCAGATATATCTTATATATAAGGAGCGTTAATTATTTAAAATGGGCCAAAATGGACCATTATTTCATCTGGCTACGCTAGTATGAGGCTCCCGTATATAAGATTTTTAATACTACGATTAAGGTTACTGATTAGGCATAGCCGAATATAGCACTTTTACTTTTTTAAATCTTATTTATATCAATTTCAAATGTTTATATTTCACGCGGTTATTTTGCATAATAAAAAGTTACTGTACTTCAGTTTTGTTAATTTTACTTGAATTGAAATTTAATATGCGTGTCGGTATCGCCGATATTTATTTTTGAATATCGGCATCGGTATCGGAAAAAATGGGTATCGTTACATTGTAGTTGATTTATAAGTATGTATGTATCTTATCGTTCACCGATTTTAATGAAACTTATATCGGTTTAAAGGTATTTTTGTATGTTTTTGGAGATATGCACAATATAATTTTTTTTTCTAAATTTTTAGTATTAAAATGTTTAAAAAGTGTTTTAAATTTGCTTGCAAACACACACACATACAAAAATTTTTTGTTTTTGAAAATAAAATAAAAATTTTCGTTTAAGCCTCTAGTACACGGCATGTAAAAAGTCACATGCGCATGTGGTTCTGACGTAATTTTGACGTCGTCACACAACACGCAATGCTTATTGTGGCTTTGCATTGACGTCAAAATTACGTCAGAACCACATGCGCATGTGGCTTTTTACATTCCGTGTACTAGAGGCTTTAGAAATTTATATTTTTTTATTGTTGGAGATTTATAACAATTTTGTGGACGTCTATGGAAATTTCTGACCGATTGCTCATTTTGCTTTTTTCCTCAAAAATACAATATCGAGAAAAAAATTTGTAATTTTTAACTCGGCATTGTGCAATTTAATTGTACAGAAAAACGAATTAACACATAACAAACCGAAAAATTGCCGTTATAAAAGTAAAATCCACATAAAAAATGTTTAAGCACAGTATGTGCTTACACTTGTTATATGTGGATTTGTATGTCCTTTGTTTTCGTGGCATTGTGTGATACAAATGATACAATACGAAAATTTTTTTGTGCTGAATTAACAGTAAAACGATCAATGTATAAAAATTTTTTTAACCAAATTTCGATATTTTAATCAGGCTTAAGTTCATCGAATTTAATTTTCATTAAATTATTTTTATGAAGACAGGAATTTTACAACATGAAATTAATTAAAATTTGTATTGATAATTTTTCATTCTTGACTGCGCTGAGATTTGAACCCAGGCTTTCACGGACAGGTTGCCCTGACTAGTTTCGATTTTAACCATACAATCTCTTCAGAGGGGTTTGCCGTTGAGCACTCACCGCCATTGACGACGGATGACGGTATTAGTCAAACATCAATCTTTAAACCAAATGGTATTTTACCCTGGTAGATCGAAATTTGCTTTGAATGAATGATTACGTATTTTTATTGATTTACATGTTCTTTCTTACTTCTGTTTTTCGTACTTTTTGTCAAGAACTTTTCTTGATATCCAAAGTACATTTTTTGTTTTTCATGTTTTTGTCTTTCTTTTACTTGTTGACATTTTTCAGCACAACTTGAAGGACAAATGTTTAATTTTTTTAAGTTAAGCGGATGTTAAGTTATTGGCAAATATCTTTTGAGACATATTGTGCCTAAACGTTATTGACTGATTGTACATATTGTTCTTTTTTTTTAATTTGATTTCTAAGAACTGGCAATTTTAACTTTATTTTACCTTTTGTACCCGAAACTTCATCACATACACATTGTAAAACTAGTAAAATAGTAAATAACTGCTTTGATAGTAACGAATAAAAGGAAATATGAAAAGACATTTGTTATATTCTTAAATTTAGGTAGGGCTTTTTAAAGAAGAATTGCATATTCCATACGTGCATAAAAGGAATTATTTTAACTGTAAATTTCAAGTGGTCGAAATGCGGCCACCTGGCGGTCCTAGTTATATTAAACCGCCATACAAAAGGTTTCCGCATATACTTCAAACATGTCTATACAGTGAAGCATATAAATTTTGAATACCAATTTTTTTATTCTCAGTCCTTATTATCCACTTTTGCACTCACATGCTTATATTTTTTCCACACAAACTCACAAACATATTTTTGGTCATTAAACACGCATACAACGCATAAAATTCATTACTTAAATATTTGAATGTATTTTTAGATGCTCTACATATCTGTGAATGTACAAGAATGAAAGAGAGGATACTTTATATGTATATATTACCACTACATATGTAGGTTTAAAGGATGTTCGCATAAATAAATGTTTTTAATCATACTTGTAATATGTACTATATATTCAGAAATGTCCAAACACATACACACACACAAAACCATGTGCGAGAGCATATGAATAAGAATTTTTCATGTTTGCCTTAAATCGCATAACTTCAAGCAGACATGACAAAATTGAAGGTATTAAGGTCTTAAAATAAAATAAAACTCTAATGAAGTTACAACTTGAGAATTTTTAAAAATTAGAAAATGGATATTTGTTAGAGTACTTGGCGAATAAGATTAATACCCTATATAGGCGCCAGATAAAAGTAAGCATGAACTGCAAGATAGTTAATAATCAACTCGTGAGAAATACCTGTCCTTGCCGAGTCCTTGATATACACAATTATCTTTTCTAATCTTCTACACTGAAAGCAATTGAGTACAAACTCTCATTGCGATGATACTGAATAAAAATAAAATCTGGTGTATTTCAGCACATCGGAAAAATTTGTCGGAAAAAAGATTTCTGGAGTTCTCTGTAAATATTAAATGGAAAATTTAGGGAAGTTCCTTACAAAGTTTTCGACCCAACATTAAGGTTGTGTGACAAATCATAAACGAAACAACGATGGGAAACTATAGTGAACTAAAAGCTTTATAAAAATTATGTTCAAATCGCATTAAAAAATGCTACCATAATTTGAAAAGCTATATTTTTATATCTATTTATTTAAAAAGATTAGATCCAATGCACATTGTCTATAAGATAAAAGTTAAACCAGAAAAGCTGATTGTTTGATAAATGTCTAGAAACTTAATAAATAAGTTTTAGGTAAGGGCGTGGAATTGTATCTGGTAATATTGCTTAAAGCTTTTTGAAAAGCCTTAGGTCCTCTAATTTCAAGAACTACCCTAAAGTACCACTAAGAATCCTAAAAAGAATGTACAAAATATATTATTCTTGAGTTGATTTAAAACTAATGTGTATCTTGTTTGTAGTTTAAAAGCCGTGGGTCTAAACATTTTTAAAATGTTCAGTATCGTATCTTTTTTATTTGTTCTTGATACAATTCCATGACAAACTTTCAAAAAATAGCATCAATGATTTCAAATTATGGGTACAAGAAAAAAAGTGCATAAAAAGTGAAAAGGACCTTAAAATGTCTCAAATTCAGCGTCACAATCAGCGTTGCCATTGTGACAGAAAGGGTATAAACAACAACAATAACCCGACAAATAGACGATAGTATCCTTCCATTTCCTGAGAACGCAAAAATATTTATATACTAGGGCCCCCACAATTATCTCGTTGTGTTTTATATAGAATGACATAATCAATAAAACTCATAATTATTTAACTCAAATCGTATTCACTACAGGTGGCGGCAATGCTAGAAGGTTGCATTTTATGCCTAACTGCCAGGCGAAAGCATACCTGGCGCTCCTCTGGAGACAGACGCAGACCATCAGACGCTCAATATGAGAGCAGACGCTTATGGATTTGATTGCGGACCGACAGCCTTCAGATGGCCTAACAGTTGACCATCATCTTGCCCTCGCGTCGTGGCAAGATGACTACCCATTCGCGAGGGCTTGTTAGTATTAACGGTTCGATATGTCCACCAAATCTTAGCAAAACAATGTAAAACCAAAACAAATCAGATCGAACTTTCAAAGTCAGCATAAACCTATTAAAATTTTCTTTTATTTTTGCTGAGAAAAGGATACTTCCAAATTTGAAAAGAAGGCTTTATGAGTATCTTATTTTTGGAGACTATAAAAAAGAGAAAGTGATCTTAAAGAAAAAAAATACTATTTCAGTAAAAATTACTCTTCCTTAGAACATATTTTACAACCCAAATCTTTGTGTTACACCCCCTCCCTTCAGTAGTAGCGTACGGCAAACAAATAGCACACTCTATGAAAAATCGTTGGGATTAACAGTTTATTTTCTCTTTCTTATTAAACTTTCACTTTTGGCTTTCAAATTAACCAACATGTTTGGGTATGAAACAGTTTCATACTTATTGCGGCTAAAATAGAAATATTTCTAGACAATATGACTTTTTTTCTTTCAACGGCGGGGTTTCAATGACATTTTAAGCTCACAGTAGTGTGAGTGTATGTGTGTATAAGTTCGTCTGTATCGCCAAGAGGTGGATTTGCAGCTTTCGTATGATATTAGAGTTTTATGGGGGCAGCAGAGGGTGGCGGCAGTAACTTCAATTACTGTATGTGACAAGAATTTTAAATTTCCTTCATTTACTTCACTTATGATGCTATAAAATACAACTTAGACTGCACACAACCGAATTAGAGTGAATTTTTGCTCATTGAGTTTTGAAAAATTGTATTATTACCAAGACATGTTGATATCTTCTAAAAAAAAAAGTATGACTTCACTATTTAAACAATGAAAATAGGAAAATTAAGAAGGACGTATAACAAGTTAAAATAGAAAAAAAAAAAGAATTGAACAAGTGTTGTTACTGCCTCATTTCCGTTTAATGAGATAATCTGCTCTTATAGGAAAAGCAACATGAGCAACAACAAGAACACAAGGCAACCATATACAACAACTACTTGGGCATGTTTGCTGTAATTTATCGTTGTAATTGTTGGTTGAAATTTTACTATGAGAAAAAAAATCTTGCAATGAGTTTTTACTTCGTTATTTACGATTTTCTTTGTATGAAAGTTGGTATTAATTTAAACTCAAATGGGGAGTTTTTCATATGCTGTGTGCTTTTGATTTTTCAGAGAAAGCAGAGAAAAAAAGGGATGTTGCTATCGGTTTTACGTTGGCTGGCTTTTCTGTTTGTCGTTGCTGTTGATTTGTAGGCCTCTTGTAATAACGCATCCATCGTTCCCCACGAACCTCTCACTTCTCGTGGCATGGTAATGTGCATTAAATGAAGCATGTTTTTAGGAAGATTTATTTGATTGCTTTATTTGTTGCCATATTATGTACAGCTGTTCATTGCATTCAAAAAAAAAACTACCAAGAACATAATGATATATGGCAGATACTAAAAGACTTAAGGAATTTGGCAAAAAAAAAAAAACAATCTAAAATAGACGAAAATTGCATTAGTGTATAAAAATGTGTAATAATGATATAAAATTTAAGAATTGTAGTTATATTTCTCCAAAAAAAAAAATATAATAAATGAGCTTTTTTACTTTAGCATATGCAATTTGACGAAATTTTATTACTTTTCTTAAGAGGCAGGAATGTTCCACAATAAAGAGCTAAAACAAAAAAACGAATTGTTAAAAATAATTTTGTTTTAATATAAAATATGTATACAAGGGGTTCAAGTGACTTTAGTTAAATAATAAGAAAAAAGTGGTTAAAGTTTAGTTGCAGTAAAAAATTTAAGATGCTATCTGGAATATTCCATTTAAATTAATAGAGATCCTGAGATATATTTCAATCTTACAAGATATAAAAATACCGTCTTTTACATGTAAAAATACCCAAAACTTACCTTTAAGGTAAGGAAAGTTGCACTTACACCCCTAATGCTGAAACTTTTTTTAAAAATTCTAAATAAAAGAACTTTTACCTCAAAAGATTGTTAGAAATACCTAATAAGAAAACCACATAGACTAACAAATTTCCTCTGAAAATTTGTTTAATAAATCTTTTATAAATCACAAATATTTCATAATTATTTTTTATTGTTTAAGCTTGAGGTCTTTTTATTTATAAAATATTATATTTATTTATTTTTATCGATATTTCGCTAACCTTTGCATCGTCAGGAAATTAAATTGACAAAATTTTATATATGTAAATGACAAAAAAAAACAATTTCAAAATTATGAAAAAAATTTTGTCATAAATTAAATTCAAAATCCTAACTCGTAATTCCTGCATTCCCATTACTCCTATCTTTATATCGAATAATTAATTAAATTGAGGGAAAAAAGTTTTCCAAATAGTTTGATTTATGGATTAATTAATCAACATAAAGATAGGAGTAATGGGAATGCACGAATTACAAGTACAAAAGAACCAATGATATACAAATCATTATCGTACATATCCAATGTTTCGGAGGGAATAAAAAATCGGGAATCTTTGACACTGACAAAAATAAGGTAGCATACAAGGCTTATAACACATTGAACAGTGTATTTAGTAAGACAAAGGACAAAACTAGTAAATGGGATATGTCAAACATTGTAAATAAAATTCCTTGTAAGGGAAATGACAATGAAAGATGCAACGTGGTTTACATAGGTTCAACGAAGAACAAATTCAAGACTAGGGTTGCAGGACATAAATCGGATCAAAATATAGGGACATTAATTCTTAAAAAAAACAGCATTAAGTTATCATTGTCATCAATCTAATCACAATCCAAATTTTGAAGAAGCATCGGTTTTGAACACTGAAACTACTCGTAACTACAAACGCAGATATATTTTAGAAATGTTACACATAATTAATACACCAACGACACAAAGAATACATTTTAAAGCAGACACAGAACTTATAGCGAATAATAATAGGAATTTGCTTATTAAGAGATAAAAGATTAGATATAATATTAATATACCAATCGCAGCCTTGGAACAAGAGGGTTAAATTTGCACCTAAATTACATAAAAATTAGGACCTTCTTTTTTTGTTATTATGGTTTTTGAAATTTTTTTATGAAAAATAGGTTTTTGAAATTAATTTATGACAAAAATGTTTTCATAATCTTGTGATTGTTTTTTTTTTTTTATTTATATAAAATTTTGTAAATTTAATTTCCTGATGCAAACCAAAGGTAAGCGAAATATCGATAAAAATAAATAAATATAAATAATATTTTATAAATAAAAACCCCTCACGCTTAAACAGTAAAATATAATTATAAAAAAAGAAAGGTCAAATAAGACTAAATAACATTCAAAAATATTTTTTATGAATATGGGGTAAGTTTTTTAAAAAACATTATACTAAAAAATGCTTTTATGGTTCTTTGTTAAATGTTTTGGTCGTCATAATCAGATTTCCTGGTATTATCAGGCTCATCTTCACGTTTACTTTCAATTCTTTCCGGAATTTATTCCATTCTATCGTGAGAAAGTGGTTAAAGCCATTCATGATAAATTGGTGGTATATAGTAGTGATGTTACTAATATCAATTTTTAATATTCTCTCGAATATTCGACTCTTCGAATACGAATATCCAATTTGAAATTAAGTGCCACACGATATATAAAATTTGACTGAACAAATCCCCCATTCTCGTCCGTTACAATAAACAAGAAAAAAACTGACACTCTACTAAATGAAATTACAAAGTTTGCACCTGAATGCCACTACTGAACATTTTTAAATTTGTATACTAACATTATTATTATTATACAAAAGCCATAAGCTCCGCGGCCCAGAGGGTCTAATGTGGAGCCTAAGTGTTTACTGAAGTATATTAAGGCTACCAATAAAGCAAATTATTCTGCACGGTGAGAAATTGTGCACTTCACCTGAAGTCATTAAGATAACTCCAAGGAACTTTTTGCATACTTATCAGTGTGAGCAGATCTTAAAATTGCTTACAGCTAAATCTTGCACTAAATAAGGCCAGAAAACGTTAAAAATCATTTTAGTAAATGCTGAAATTTTTCCAGATTTTTGCTAACAATTTATTTACAGTATTAAATTTTATTAAAAGCTACATAACTTTTAGGAACTCATTTTAAACAAAATTTAAAATATTAGAAAAATTTTATCAAATTTAGGCGTCCTGCAATATCCTTGATGTAAGCAAATACCAGCGATTTTATTTCTATGCTTTGCTATGATTTAAAAGCTTCTGTAAAAAGAAATTTTAGACCAGTTTATTTTTTAACTTTTAAGAAAAGCTAAAATTTCAAAGTTTTTATTTTTTCCGCAGTTTACAGCACAATTTTGTTTGAGATATTTCGTTGGATTAGCATGAAATGCCCAAACATTAACACTATGGAATTTTTATCTTGGGATCATTTAATTAAATTTTTACAAAATTTTTATAATCAACATTATTAGGACATTTCAAGATTCCCTGAATGTTAATTATTTTACAAATCAGGTAAGACGTTTCTAAAGTAAAAACTAATCTATTTTTGTACGAAATTTCTTTTTGAGTGCAACTATTTGTAGTCAAAATTTAAAAAAGTTTATAAAACAAATTTCAGTTAAAGCAAAAAAGTTTAAAACATTTTATAAAAGTCCTAAATAAAATACCGAAACGCTAAAAGAAAGATTTGCAGCTAAATCAATATTTTGACTATTAAATTTAATTGCTAAAATTGTCTTACTGATACTGATACTTAAATACTTTTAAATTTCTTTTTTCTCACTATATTTTATTTGTTTTGCTTTTTCTCACAGTGTTTAGTAATGGATATCAAACTGTTTAGCTTCCCACTCCTAATTATTGTATCATAAGAAGAACGAAAAGATCTCTTTAATTTTCCATAAATGTTAAATGTCAATCAACCGCAGTGAAGGCATTTCTAAATTATGTATTGGGATCGGAATTGTTTGGATGTTTCATTGACTTATTCCAGTTGTCGATAGTTTTCGTACGATTATTTGACATTTGCTGCAAACGATAGTTTATCTAGGAATCATTAAAATCAATCAAAATTTATATTTTTTATACTTTTGTATTTTTTTTTCTTTCGAAATGTACAAAATATTCGCGAAAATTTCGCTTGAACTTGGCGAATACGAATACGAATGTCGTAAAATAGGCGAATATTCGGCATAAATAAGATACTGGAATTTCTTCAATTTCTCGAACTTTATTGCTTTGACTCTGATTTATGAAATAATTTGTGGGAGTGACTGCACGAATCGAACAACATTTCGACCTTTTATGTTTACTATGGCGAAAATTCTTGCCCATTCTTGCACAGAAAAAAGTGTTTTATCAATTAAAAAAATGGTATAAAAAGTATTTAAATTTAATTAATGTGATAATTAAATCAATTATTTTTTTAGTTGAAAGAAAATTAAAAATTTAATTTTGATTTAATTAACGTTTTAGTTGTTTTGAAATAACTTTTCAATTAAAATTTTAATTAAATAACAAAAAATCTTAATTGACTTTTTTCGTTTTAAATAAAATAATTTAAACATTTAGAATTGTTATTGGGAATTGTCAATATTTATTTAAATAAATTAACACATTGTTTGAAATGGCAAAGTTTTTTGATAACTTTTTTAATTAAAATTAAATATATCATTTATTGAAAATATTTTTTCAAAATTTTAAAATTTTTAGTAATCAATATAATCATTTTGGTAATAGGTGCAAAATCAACAATTTGTTTGCTTGATATTATGAATTTGGAAAAAATTTGGTGATTGGAGAAATTTAATAATTTTTTCTGTGTGTATGAGAGGTACCAATGGTCTTCCATCACAAAGTGTAGACATTGCATTTTTCCCGATGCCCGAAAATAAAATAAACCAAGTACTATATGCAATAAGGTGAAACAGATGTTTTGACAAGAAGTCATAAAATTTTAGCTCAGAACTTCTCTGAATTCATACACTCAGTCCATGTGAAAAATGAATTCAAATATTTACTTAGTGCGCAAGGGGTTAAAGTGCTCATATACCCCTTGTGCTCCAAGCGAAACAGGTATTTTAATGACAAGTAATGAAATCGCTACCGGATAAGAATCCCAATTCACCTCTTGTGCTCAGAAATTGTCTGAACTTCACCTACTAATTCCATATGAGGGGCTTAAAGCACAAGGGGTTTAAGTGCCTTTTTTAAAAAATTGATACTCAGTGCTCATAAACCCCGTGTGCTCCTAGCGAAATAGGTATTTTAATGACAACTGCTAGAACTGGTCGCCATATCTCGCTACCAGATGATAACTCCACATTCACCTCTTGTGTTCTGAACTACTCTGAGCTTAACCTACTAATTCCATATGTAATCCAAATTTTAAAAAAAACCACTTAAACCCCTTGTATGGTCAGCCCCTCATATATAAAAAATATGCATTTGGATAAAAAAATATATTATTTTTTTCAAAAATTTATAAAATATGAATTGATTTCCACAAAGGAGCACATATGTCCATGGTTTGTCCATTTTATAAAAATTATGACGAATTGTGGGCTTTAAAACCCTTGTTGTTGGGGTGTAAATATTCTTGAAAAACATGAAAATATATAATTTTAAGCACTAGTAAAGTATGTTGACAAACGTTTAAATTATATTCACTGCATTCGTGCTCGCTATTAATTGACCATAAAGGAATATTACATAAACCCCAAGTTCCTTCGGGGAGATGTGCTGCGCCTTTCATCTCGAGGAACTTAGACCTCTTGAGGCTATAGCTACTGGAGGAGAATATCATATGAAGGTGTATTCCATTCCTCAAAATATAACCTAGTGGACTGGCAACAGGACGCGTTTTATAGAGATCCCGTTGGGAGGTATCGGAAGATTTATGTTTTTCGTTTTATAGTCGTACAGTCATGGGGTCTTTTGAGAGATATATGATAGATGGGCTAGAGGAGCGTGACAGTTTCTTTTGTGTTTATATTCTCTCCTCGGACATCCAAAATTAAATGGTCCATGAAGTCTAAATGATTTCTGGAGACCGGGGTACTCACCAGAGTACCTTTTGTTATCTGGTGCTTCGGAAGTCAGTAGTCCCGGTGATCTGTCATCAAACTGACTATTGGTTGAGGCCTCCGTTAGCATGCTTCTTGCGAGAAAAGTTGTCATATCGTTTGGGAAAGTTGTCTGTTCGGAAGCCTTGCCTTTCTTTCAAGGAATACTTTCTATACAAAAACCGCGGGAAGAAACATAGAAGGCTGATTTTTCAACTTTGTAGGAAAGTTCGCCCTGTGGAGGTTTTGCTGCTTTTCGACCCACGTTGCTGGATTTTAATTAAGCAGTGAAGGTTAGAGAGAAAGGGGCTTGTGTATTACTTATGTCCGAATATACTCTTAAAATTGTTACGTGTGAGTGAAGTAGCCGTTCACAGACGGGGGTATTTGGTAAATGGTCACCTAGTATTAAGATCCACTATGAGATAAGGCCGGTACTCACGTTAATCAGTTTCCACTTTAACTTTAATTAAACTTTAATTTTACTTACCTTGAACTCTTTATATTGACTCTTAAAATTAAGTTTAAAGTTTTCCCGAACTTCACTTAAAATATCTTGGATTTAGTCCTTAATTCGTTCTTAATTGTACTTTAACTTTAATTAAATTCGGCACAAGTTTCTTTGCAATTTCCTTAAATTCTTTTTGAAGACCCTTAAGTTTCTGCTGCAATACTCTTCTTATTTCCCATATATAAAACCCCTTTCGAACTATTGCAGATTTTTACTAGAAATGAACTTGAGCTTTCATTTTCCAAATTCTCTCATCAAGGGTTCCCTTAGTTTCCTTCAAGTTTTGCACCTTTTCACATGGATTTCTTCATAAGCTCACATCTCTTCTTGGCTTCTGCTTTAAACACTCATAGAACAATGCATCTTCATATTGATGATTCCCTAAAATCAGAAGTGTGACATCAATATTATTACAAATGGCATTAATCAAAAAGTGACATCGACCCAATGACGAACTTCTTCCTGAAATTTTGTCATATTTTAAGCGTCATCTACGCTATGACTATCATTGCCACTTTTTGTGTTTGAGATCGCAAACTGTGAGCAGTGCGATGACGTAATATATCATGTCTAAATATATTATTAACATTATTTTCATGTTTAAAAAGTAAAATTAAAAGCATAAATTCCCATATTCTATTTTTTTTATTATTTATTTAAATACATCAAATTTGTAAAGTAGAATTATTACGAAAACCATATCGGACATGCTGCTGATGTCTTCTGTTAACAGAAAGAGGAATACAACAAAAGTGCAACAAACATGTGTAACGGGTAAGTAAATTCTGATATCCTTGAGTTAAGGACAATTTGATGCCAGTTTGTCACCGCACTGATGACATGCTTTATAAAACCAACTCCGATTCGTCACTTCTGTGATGCCAATGACCCATTGATGACATAATTTAAATTTTTGATCCTGATGATAATTTGGCCAAGTGATGTTAAGGCTGTCATCACAATGATGAAAAGTGGCATGGGGTCAAAAACGAAGGCACTTGTCATAGTATTGATTTAAAAATACATCAGTGTTATGACACCTTTTTTATCAGTGAATATACAATAATTGAATTGTTATTTAACTTCCCTCAAACTGTTTTTAAAGAAAACGCGAACTTGGAACTCGAAACTAAAATTCAGACATTTTTAAAAGCTGATTTTTCAAATACAAGATTTTTCGCATAAGTGATGTTCCAAGTTTGTCGTAAGAACATAAAACTATTATGCTTTTAAAGGTGTATAAAGACAATGCGAAAATTACACTAACATATAGGTAGAATCCCAGCATGATATTCTGATGCTTTCTGGCTTGTAAGCTGGTGCTGTCTAACCTTTTTTGCAAAAGAGAAAATATCTGATTCTAACCTGACATCTTTAAAATCTCCCTGCATTTGGGGTGACAGCCACAACATCAGATGGAGAAATGCTAGATTCACTACCATCAAAAAAAACTTTGTTCGGCCTAGATCTGCCATTTGTAAGTCCAAGATAAGCTTGAGTTGCTACCTGTACCCAAAATTAAACACCAATACATAGTTATAAGGCTCAAGATGCATACGCAGAAATTCCAGGGAATCTAATGAAGCACAGTAGTATTGGTAGTATGTCCTCTCTTTTCATTTTTATCGCCCAAGCTGCACAAACCTTAACTTCTGAGGCCTAGGCACTTGTCTCCAGCGACCCTTGAAACCAATAAAGATACATTTTCGCTTATCATCGATAGTTAAGATATGGTAGGTCTGTTATTAATGACACCATTATTGTCGGCTTGTACAGCAGTTATTGCCAAATTCTGTCTCATGCCGAACTAAACGTGTTAAAGCGTACTCCTTTCAATTCTAATGGATTTCGTTGTCCCTCAACGCCATGTACCATGCCATGTTCTTAAATAAATTGCAACACTTGATAAGTTGTGCCCCTATAAGACTGCACTATTATTTTACACACGCTGTTCTGAACTCTACAAAATTAGGGCCCTAATTGTGTAAAATGCAACGCACTTCCAAAATAACATTGAAAGCAAAAACAAAGTCTAAAATATTTCTTATTTTTGTTGTTGCTTTCTACAGAAATTCATACTGCGTTTTAAAATTTTTCAATGCCAAAAGATATGCAGCGTCTGAAATTTCAAAACCCAATATGAGTTTCTGTAGGAAGCAACAACAAAAATAAAAAATAAAAATAAACAAAAATTAAAAATATTTTTGACTTTGGTTTTGTTTTCCGTATAACTTTTGATGTTGCGTTGCGTTTTACACAATAAGGGCCTAAATCAAAACAAATTAATTTTTTTTTTTGCCCTGCTATATGCTATACTTTTTATAAATTTAACGTTTCTGTAAATTTTAAGGAACATTATTTTTTGTACAGAGATGGTTTCGAGAAAACTATACCCACATTTCCTACAAATGAGTTATTAAAATCTTTAAGAGTGTCGGAGTGTTGGAAATAACCATGACCCCTTATGGTCCCTTTAGGAACGACGGCAACGTACATATATATGAAATAGCCCAAAATATTACGTTTTACATTAAATTTTCTTTCTAATATAAAAAATATCAATTTAATTAACATTAGCCAGACAAAGCAGTTATAAAAAAAATTGCTTTGTTCCAACTGAAATATAAAAGACAACAAATTAGTCGAAGCAAAAATAATTTAATTTAATGCATTTTTATTAAAATAAACAAATTCCACAAATTTTTGTTTAAACATAAAACCATTTTTTTTTTTTTTTTTATTTAACTACTAAAGAAATTAAAACTTCAACCCCCAACCTCGCGTAACAAAGGACGAAAAAAGGGATAAACATTAATGAATGAACACGATAATAAAAATATTTTTATATTCGTATAATTCCTCCAAATTGCTATTACTGGTAAATTTCAGTTGAAAGCCAAAATAAAAGAAGAATCTAGATGTAAGTGCATGAGTATTAATGAAATAAAAGAACGCAATTGTTTTACACACGAATAAATTTTAATGAAACGTTACAATAACTGAAATTTATTTAATAAGAAACCAACAGCGCGCGTTAAAAAAAGCGAATGTAATCAAAGCTAAAGCGATCCTTTATTTATAAAGGCACTTGAAGTTGAACTTTTGGGGGAGGGAAAAACGCAGATGTTGTTGTAGTTGGAAGATAGCGAAGAGAAAAGATGATTTAATATTGAGTTTTTTTTCGCCAATTTTTTGCAAACATTAAAAAATATTTTTAATATTAAAAATATTGTGTTTAACAAAAAAACAAGGTCTAAACTCTGAGAGTATCCCTTTCTGAAGGTTTGAGTTGCGCTTAATCTGAATCTGTACTCAAATTTCTCCATCACATAGCGGTGATCGCGATATCTTCCCTTAAAGTTCAAGAAGAGAATTCATCTTTATTAATTTAACGTGAAATGCCGTCTTAAAGTCCTACCAACTGCATTGTAATGTACTGTTCCTTTTTTGAGATATCTTAACCTGGCTTGCTTTATTCCTGATTTTTTGTTATTTATTCTTTAATTTATTTTTTTGTGTTTTTTATATATTTTAAGATTTTATTATTTATTTTTTACTTTTAATAAGAGAATACAAAATATTTAATACAAAGGTCAAGTAAAAATAATAAAAAAAATTCGAAAAATATATAAAAAATTTAATAAAATACACGTACGAGTGCTATATTCGGCTATGCTGTTTTTACACATAAATACATTTTTTTGTCCCACGACCAGATCACCAATCTTGCCTATATTTTGTTGGATGTTGTGTATTGAAAATCAAGATGTTTGTACCTTATTAGAAAACTTTGGCTCTTGCCGGTCTTCAGACATACAGAAATCCATTATGATTTTGTACAGGAGATGCCCCGCCCACCTCTCCAATACCACCCATATGTTTCGAGAAATTGGGTATTGATAACCCAGCTCTGTGTACCAAATTTGGAAACATGTTCTCTTACCGCTCTTTATATATAAACAAATCTATTTTGTGCCACGCCAACTTCTCCACTCCCGCCTATATTTTTTCGGATGTTATCTGTTGATAACCAAGATGCTTAATTCAAATTTAGAAAATTTGGCTCTTATCGTTGTCTAGATATACATAAAAAAAAGAATAAAAAACAACAACAACAAGGGTTTAATGGGTGCAATTAGAAGTAGTCGTGGTTTTTTGCTCATACCCAGCCATTTGTGGACCCATCAGACTGAATTTTAATAGCAAGCAATTTTGGACAAAAGCTGACATAAATAAGTAACTACGTATTCCTCATCATTTCTAGGGTCTTCGGAAACCCCATTTCGTTAGACACACGGATAGACGGACAGATGGACATCGTGATTTGAATTTCTCTTCTCATAAAGATCCAGAGTATATATACTTTATAGGGTCTAGGATTAATATTGTAGAAATTACAAGCTGAATGACAAAACTATATAACCCCTTTAACTTTCGGTTTTTTTTTGCAATATTCGGCATTGTAATGATTGTCGTTTTCGTATCCGAAAGCCAGTCGGTTACAATTGGTATGTTGATTGACCTATCCCTGCGGGAAATTTGTGTAAATTTTTCTAACCGTACTGGGCCTGGGATTTGTAAAAATAAAATAAGAACAAAAAGAAATAACTTATGACATGTGAAAGGAGAACTTATCACTTAACTGGTATAAAATTAAGAACGAAAAGCAAGTTTTTTAAATTTTTTATTGATTTTGTTTTAATAATTTTTTTATTTACATGAGTTTTTATTTATTTATTAGGACCGCTTTTGTAATAGGTTCAGTATTCACCGGTGGTGTGATACATTTATTTGGGACTATTTGAAAATTTGTTCTTAAAATTAGTTCTAGAGCTTTTTTATTGGAATTATACCAAGGACTAGCATTATAGTAACTAACACTAAACACGTTTATTGAGAATAGATGTGTAACTAGTAAAATGGTGGCTGTTAGGTGTAAATTAACCCCCTCCAATGACAACCCTATGTAAAAGTGATATCATTGAAAAGGCTAGAACTAGGACCGGTCACTGCCTTCGAAGAACCTATCACAGGACTACTTTAAGGTCAGTTCGGTTCCCTCTGGCAAAACGACTCAACTATGAATTTTAATTGATAGTCACAAAAATTTCAAACAATTATCACTTCTCTCGTCATACGGCCGATTATTAAAATTTTCTGGTATAATTAAAATTGTATTATTTTAAGTAAATATAGGATGGCCCTTAAAAACGACGGGGTTAAAATTGGTTAGCTTAATTTATTATTGATTCTAGTACCACCTTTTAGCATACCGACCGACTTTTTGATTCGATGTCGATACGGCTGACTTGTTGGTTGTCGCTCCACGTAAACTTTTGCACAAAGTACAGGTCTCAATTTGGAAGATCATTTAATGAAATTCAGTTCATACGATTCAGATGTCGTAAGGGCGAAGCCTATTGAAAATGGTGAAAGTAAGTCCGTAACTTTACATGGACTCCAACAAATTTCTTTTCGAAATACTATCTTTGTTGTTTGTGTGAATAGTTAGATTAAATTTCGTCCAAATATATCTTGTTGCAACCTAAATCATATAAGCAAATTTTTATTTTAAGCCGGTCAATGTTTGAAAATAGCTCCGATTCAAATACCACCCCCCAAAATAGCTTTAAGTGCCATGACTTCCTCATAAATATTGGCAATGATATAAATTTTCGCAACTTCTACAATAGCTACCATGGCATTTGATACTGGTAGATCTAGAACCGTCCATCGGCCCCATATAAACTTATTCTCTAAAATGGTTTTAAGATCCCTTACAGATGTTGAGTTTTAAAAAATATTCGGCACAAAGAACTCTTTTATGTATCTTAACATAGAACTTAATTCTGTTTTGAGAGTTCTATAATCCCAGATATGGTATACTCTCAAAAATGTATTTCTCTATACTGTGGTGTAGGGTATTAAAAAGTTGGACTTAGCCGACTACACTTTCTTACTTGTTTTTAATATTTTTTTCATATTTTTTTCAACTTTTTCTAAAGATAACTCCGGAAATTGAAAACGGAAACATACACCTTCGCAAAACGAGTTAAAATAATTAAATTTTATATTGAAAATTGTCGGTGTTTCTTAGTAAAATAATTGGACCGTAAGAGGAAGCGATGGCAAATCCTTTAATTGTACATTTTCGACAACAAGTTGATGTCTTAATCAATTTGGAAAACTTAATAAAGAAAATGATCGGCGCATGAAAGAGAGGAAGCAGAAAACTCCAACAATGCTGAAAAGGACATGATCAATGGAACATTTATTTAGCGTATTTTAACCCATTTTTCGCCGCCCCAGCTCAACTGACAATATAATAACGAAATAAGATTTCAAGTTACTGACAGGAAGAAAAAAATATTCCAAAAAAAAACAGAGTATGAGTGCTGGTGATTATAGGCACCGGTCGGCGAAAAATGGGTTAAAAAATATAACATGTATTTCCTATTTAGATATACCTTGTTCAAGAGCCTTAACGCACCGATTCACATGACTTCATTTTTACGGACAGTGTGACCTTATGTAGCTACCGCGCTCACCGTATTAATTTGATTTCAACTCTTTGAGGTATTCCAATGAAAATGTTTTCTTAAATAAACCACAGAGCATATACCACCAATAGAAGACCGAAAGCTCCAGAAATATTGACGATTTGATTAAACTAAAGAGTTTAAAGACTATTTAGACAACTTAATTTCTTTTGAGTAGTTTAGGATGTAAGCACCAAAGTCTTATTGTCAACTCCCCTCATATCTAGCACTTTGTTTCGTGTTCTAAGCAAGAAATGTGCAAAAAAAGGCTGAATGACGAAATAAGTATTAGGCGAAAAAATAAAAGGAAAGTGTGACTTTTGTTGAACTCCACTACCCTAAACAGATTCCAGGCAAAACAACGACTATTGTTTGTCACAAATATTATAAATCATATATATTTTATCTAAATATTTGTCACTTTTTTAGTGTGCCCCGGTCGGCTAGCTGGTAGTGAGCTAGTCTATCAGTACCGGGGTTGCGGGTTCGATTCCCGCCAGAGACTCTGGTCCCCTGCAGACAAGCAAAAAGCTTCGCGAGATTTAGTGTAGAAATAATAAAAAAAAAAAACTAAAAATTCCCTGGTCTGTAAGAAAAGCTTAAGTAATTAAAAAAACCCCAATTTAACTAATAATTAACTGCCTGGCCCACAATGTCGACAAGAACATTTCTTTCATATATTTGTATTGAAAACAAAAACAAATTTTAGTTTTTTATTATTGTTTTCGATATAAATATGCAAAAGAAATTTTCTTGTCGACATTGTGGGCCTGTTAGTAAGTTAACAAATTATGTAAGAACCGTTCCACGATTGTAAAATGGCTAACTCTCAACAAATACTTTTAAACTTATAGAACCGTAAACAATAATATTATTATAAAATTCACCATAAATAAGCTAAATATAGCTACTTATTATGGCAACATATTTCATGAGGATATATTCATTATTGAGCATAACATTAATAAAAAATCAAGTATTACAAAAAAATAAAATGTTTCGAATTTTGCTTTTTTTTAATTTCATAAGATCTTAACAAATAATTTCGAAACTAAATTTTTTTTTAATGTTAATGTTCTTACAGCTCTATCATATGAATACATGTTATCGTTATTCTTTGTGAAGGGTATCGAAAATTCGGAATAGCACTTTTATAGCACTATAACTTATTTAGTCTCTGTACTAGTATTAGTAAATTAAACCCTTAATACATCCCCTTCTATCCAAAACTCAAATCTATCTCACTTAAGAAAAAAAAGGTAGCAGAAGGAAGGCACAATAAT
Organism: Pollenia amentaria; assembly: GCA_943735925.1. Taxonomy (NCBI): domain Eukaryota; kingdom Metazoa; phylum Arthropoda; class Insecta; order Diptera; family Polleniidae; genus Pollenia; species Pollenia amentaria. The sequence goes on along the minus strand of OX031007.1, from coordinate 173,393,287 downwards.
CTTTCGAAAAAAGCTTCCCAAGACACACGTACAAGTGCACGCAGCTTGTGCTTAATCAATAAAACCGCATGGGGTGTAAGATTTAATTCTTGTTTCAGTTAAATTTTTTTCTCAGCATTCATTGTTAGTATTACTGTCTTTGTGTGTCTTTCATTATTTCCTTTTTCCTATTTCCTTTTAGTGGTTCTCGACGTCATGTTGTTGCGCGGTAGTATTGGTTATTCTACTACATTCTCTATAAAAACCCAACCACATTGTATTTCTTTTGTGAATTATTGTTAATTTTCTTTGTATTTTTTTTTTTTTTTTTTTTTTTGGGTAAGTTTTTCTTTCTTGTTGCATTAAGTTTTAGTTTACGTTTAGGCTCCCACAGAGCAAATAATTGTATAATTCTTTTTTCGAGTTTAATTGTAATTTAATAACAAATACAAAAAAAAGACATATTAAACATTAATAAGGCTATGTCGTAGAAAAATGTATATTGTTCTATTAAGAGAAATTGCGATTTAAACACATCTTTGCTGAATCGTTCATTAACGTCTGTAGCAGAATTATAAAGTATAAAGAGATTATCCAATCTTTGAACTAAAAAAATTTACTAACCGCCTTATTTATAAAAAAATAAAACAAATTAATAAAAGGTTTATTAACTCTGAAAGGTAACTCTTCATTTTAGTACATTAAGTTTACCCTTCATCGAATCGACGAATTTATTAAAACAAAATTCTTGCGGAACGAATTTTAAAGTAAAAAATTAACAAAAAAATAGCGAAAATTCGCGAAAATTTTTGATATTTCAAACAAGCCATAAAATTTATTAAAAGTCCCTAAAAGTATAAAGAATGGCGAAAATTCGGTAAAAATTGCTAAATTAGCGGAAATTCCCAAAAATTTGCTAATAGCGGCATGATACCAAAGTTTAGTACTCGTAATTATTAAAAATAGTTAAAGCTGAAAAGAATCACAGAAAGAAATCGCTTCTTTTGCAAACATGGAAAAAATTATATTTGCCGGCAAATACTTTTATTTGCTCAAAATCAGCTGTTATTTTATTTGAGACTCAAAAATATTTGGTGTTCAGACTACGTTAATGTCTTCAGATTCGGATAAAATTATTGTTTAATCATTAAAAAATTTTATTTGTTGTGCTTAATTCACTTTTTTATAATTGATAAAAACAGTGAAATTTATTGCTGGAGGATAAGCTGTTCCTATGCGCATTTCATTGCTTAGGCCAGATCATCAGGAAACGTTCTCCTAAATAATTTTAGAAAAGCCAAAATTATCTTTTAAGGAAGAAAAATTATGTATTCCCAAAAACAACTTTTTTGATAATAAATTTGCAAGTGCACGTGCATAAAAAACTGAACTGGCGGATTGCTTTATTTTGTTTTTCTTGCTAAAACAATTAAGAAATTTGTTTTTGTTTGTAATTTTGTTTTTTCTTAACCCACTTACAACTACAATTAATGTAGGCTAGCTGGTAGTGAGCTATGAAATGCGCATAGGAACAGTTTATCCTCCAACAATAATTTTAGTATTTTTTATCAATTATAAAAAAGGGAATTAAGCACAACAAATAAAAAGTTTCAATGGAAAAAATTATCTATTCGCAAAAACAACTTTTTTGTTATTATAGTTTAATTTAGCTTTAACAAATATTAGTAGTAGAAATATTCATAATAAGCTGCTTTGATATATATTAATAAAATATATATTTTGCACTTCTCTAAGCTAATACCTTTAAAACGGTGTATTTAATATTCTAGTCGTTGGGCAGAGGGGGGAAGTTTTCTTAACTGTTTTGCCTTTACCGATTTATATTCAAGATATGTATTAAACTAAACAAACTTTCATTATTATTAAATTCTACCTCGCACTGCTTTCACTTTAAAGCGTTTAATCTTTCTTTACTTACATCTAAAATATTATTCTTTTAAAAAACACTTAAGTTTTAGTGGCTTTCCAGTTTCCGCTACAAACTTCCATTTATCTTAAACCAAACTACAATATTTGTTTGAGTTTGTATCCCCTAAAACTACTTAAAGTATAGTTATTAAAGATGTACTTAACTACTATACAGTCTATCTCCAGAAACTGAGTTTATTCAGCAAAAACCAAATTTTTCTTTTGGTTTTTACTTTCTAATACGACGTTCTTTACGTATTTGCTTCTTTCAGTAATTTGTGCAATAAGTCATTCAGTCATTGGTCAGTAAAATTTGTTCTTTCAGAGAAATAACTTCTATTTTTAAGTTAAAAATGGTTTTAAACTCATGTGTTTTTTTATTGTGAATGAAAAGTACTCAATTTCCTGTTTGAAAGTTCTACCATATAAATACCCATGTTACGACTTTATTACTTGCAAAAATTAAACAGGAAAAAATAAAGCAAAAAACTTCTTTTTTGTGTAATTTTATCTAGAAATTTTGTCTTTTGGGGGTTTCTTAACAAAACAATGACCATCAAAAGTCTAATTGCTGAGCAAACTTTTCATCTTCTACAATAAAATGAAGGCACAAGTTGATAAAATGGATTTTATTTATACAAAAGCCTTTATGTTCAAAAGTATGTAAAAGAGTCACCTCTTATTCAAATAAACTGTATTTTCTAGAAAAAACCAAGTACTAAATATAATACAGAAAACTTTATTTCTTACAAAAACTTAGACAACCTTTAAGACTGTCCTTTCATTAGGAAATTTTGCAACTGCAAATAGCAAAGGAAAGACAGGAAAAACTTCTATTTTTGCAAACATTTAAGTTGGAAATTTTGTTTTTCTTTTTTGAAAATAAAAAATATTAAAAGTTTTTCACTTGAAGTAAAAAAAGATGAAAAGTTAAAAACACAACTGGAATGGGAAATCTGTTATTTGATTTGGAACGACTTTTAAACTGAAATGATTAAATAACTGCACCCTGAAAAACAATAAGGATCGATATAGTCCCGTAGAACGTTTTTGGTATAATTGCAGGGAATTTAAGTCCTTTATAGCCTTTTAACACTGATCGGCATCTAACATCCACTATCCATTTGCGAGGATGTTAACATCTTCCCATAAGATATACATGGAGCAAAAATCAATATATTTCAACATCTTTAAAAGATGTACCTTTTCTCAATTTATTCCCTTCTACATCTTTTGATGATTTTAGTGTCATCACAAGAAAAAAGCCAAAAAATTCGATTATTACTGAGGCATCACTGACAAAACTAAGGAAAATGCTTTTTTATACCCTCCACCACCACTAGTGGTGAATTAGGGTATACTTAGTTTGTCATTCCATGTGGAACTTTTTTATTGTACATCTAAGACCCCATATAGTATATATATTCTGGCACCTTGAGTAATTCAAAGTCGATTTGGTTATGTCCGTCTGTCTGTCCATCTGTTGAAAACACACCTATTTTCGAAAAACTTAAAAGAAGAGAACAAAATTTGTGTCAAATTGCTTGTAGTTACCCCAAGCAGTTTAGGATGGAAATCCAGCAAAATCGATTAAGTAGGTTCAGAGCTATGAATCAAAACGTGGAACCACCACGCTAAAAATAGATAATTTTGTTAGAAAAACTAACATTGGTGGAATAATGCAAGAATGATATAAAATTTTGAAGAATCTCCTCTTATATGACTGCAAATCATAGTGCTTAATTTCATGCCGATCGGTCCATAATTTACCCTGGGCCCCATATAAACCCTGCTCCCGGAAAATAGTTCAGTATGCCTACAACGGTAATAAACCTGCCATCATAATAAAAATTGGTATGTTACAGTTTTTTTAAGACTAAAAATCAAACTGGTAAATTTCGTGCGTGAAAAAATATGGTTGGGCATGATTACGGCAACTACACTATGTTTATTGTAACAATATATTGTTATCGTGCATAAAATATTGTTATTTTTATTTAATATCAACAAGACTATAGTTACTGTTAACATGTCAATGTTTATCTCAATTATAAATTTAAGTACGGTTCACTGAAAAATAATAATTTTTATAACAACTAAATAATGAATACTTTGAAAACATATTATAGTCCTTACAACCAATATAATGATATTTAATAGGCATAACATGATAACTTTCTATATGTCGATACCTTCCCATAAGAATGTATAAAGCGACATTTCTAAAATTGTGTAGGAAACGAAAAAAACGTCTCATTTAGTTATTTATTTGTGTATTTTATTGAAAGGAACATATTTGGAAAGCGATTTTCAGAATACAAAACTTGACATCATTGCAAAACCAAAATTTTAGTCAGATAAAAAGTGGTTGTCGCTTAGTACATTTTCGTGGTCAAGACATTGGCGCTTGATACAATGGTAAATGGCGCTTTAAACATTGAGCAACATTATTCGAGTGAGAAAACTTGACGGTTGATACAATTTTATTTTCTCTCTAGTTTCCTTTGCATCCATGATAGGGCAGCGAAGCCCAGGCCAAAATGTGGCGCTTAACTTCTAGTATAGTTCCACATCAAAAAGTAATTTTCGAAAAAGTGTCGCTTAATACATTTTTATGGGGAGGTATCGATGTGTTCTTATAATATGTTTAAGATGCAAACAAAATATCTTTACTCTAATACTCTTTTGTTATCGCCATTTGTAAAATAATTTTGCATCAGTTGTGTCGTTTGTTTTCAATATGCCCATCGAATCATTTGTTATTCAGTGGTTAAACAAAAACAGAAAAAATACTTATTAAAAAATCCAAGTTTAAAGATATTAAAAAATAAAGAAATTGTACGTACATTAAAAAAAAATTGTAAAGTGTCACAAAATAAAATATCAATTCTTAAAAAAAATTTAATATTGTTTGAAAATGGCGCAAAAATATTGACCATTGTTTTGTTTTATTTTAGAAAAAAAGAATGAAAATAATTTATAACTAATTGCGACCTACAACAAAAATAGGTTAAAAATATAATGTTTAAAGTTGTATCATAATATGATGTGAAATATCTGTAATAGTTTTACGTTAAGGTTGCCAGTAAGTAAATAAGCACTAATATATATTAAAAATATTAATATAATAAATAATACGACTACTCCTTAACTTATTATGATTATCATGACAATTATATGATTACATTTAATTATAATCTGACGTAATAAAAACAAATTAGGGAAAAATATTATGATTGAATATTACGAATATATTTGGTCATAATATGATTCAATAATAATCGTAATATGTTTACTACAATCTTATCATAATATTTTGCTCTTAGAATACGTTTACCACAACCATGTTTTTTCTTGGCGTGTAAATTACTATAGGTCCCATATACAGACTACTATCGATTAACAGTTTAATACGCCTAAAACAGTAATAAATAATGCTAACATAAAAAAATTTGGTACTTCACTTTGATAGAACTAGAGATCACAATGTCAGATTTTAGAAGATCAGTCCATAATTTGCTATAGCTCCCATATAAACCCTACTATCGGGAAACAGTTTATTACGCCTAAAACCGTTATAAATAATGCTATCTTAATAAAATTTAGTACGTCACAATTTTATAGGACTAGAAATCACACTGGTAGATTTCGTGATTATAGGTCCATAGTTTACCATATGCCCCATATAAAGCCCACTCTAGAAAATTAACTTAATACGCCTAAAACCGTGGCAAATATAGATATTGCGGTAAAATTTATTTCAAATTAGCTTCACATGTCCATGAAAAATGTTATGCAATTTTATGATAAACGGTCCATAATTTGCCTTAGATCCTATATTAGGAAGCCTTCTGAAATTCACTGTAAACGCTAAAACTAATTTCTCTGCTGTAATAAACTTTATTCTAATTCATGTTATTTAATACCAGAAATCACTCTACAGAATTTTGGGATGATTGCTCCATAATTTTCTATGAGTCCAATATAAATTCCCCTTCTAAAATTTATTTTAGTTCGGCTATAACTGTTACGAATCATGATATTTTACTTAAGCTAGTTCAAATTTCTAAAAAGAAACGCAAAAACTTTCCGATTGTTGGTCACCAATTTAATGTGGTTTAAACCTCAAACGTCCGTTTTTATAAAAATTAATTAATATTAGATATAAATATATCATATAGAGGCCACTCCTGAAGTATTCGAAAATGTCGGTGGAGGGTATCAAAGATTCGGAACAGCCGAATATAGCACCCTAATTTGTTTTGTATACTTTTATTTACTATGTTTTGTTTTTGTTTGTCAAATTTTATTTATTTTTTACTTTTTTGTTTGTTTTTTAGTGCTGAATTTTATTTATGTACTAATTGTTATTTGTATGTTAAATTTTATTTCTGTGTTTCTTTTCTGTGTGTTTTTTTTTTTTGTACATTGTATCATTTACAGTTTTGATTGATGGTAGATGTTAGATGTGAACAATGTTAACTCATGCTTCATATGTTCTACATCTTCTATACATTTCACCTAAATGTCATCAGTGTAAAAAGTTTATTAGAATTACATTTTTTGACGAAACCATACTGCACTGATCAACATCTAACATAAATTTGCGAAGATGTCAACATCTAACATCAATTCGCGAAAATGTTAAAATGTTCTCAGAAGAGATGAGCAGAGCTGACAATGAACATATACGCGAGACACTCCGCGAGATATTCCTATCATTTTGTTCCCTTTTCCATATTTCGATATTTGTAGTGTCATCATCCACGGAAATGTGGCTATAAGTTCTAATAAAATGGTGGCATTGTTGACAAACATTGAAAATTTTTTTGTATAATTTTAACTACTTTGTACTATTTTTTATTTTTGTTCGTTAAATTTTATTTCTGTATTACTTTTTTGTTGGGTTTTGTTATTGACAACTGAAATGATGTTAGATGTTGCAAGTGTGAATGCATGTTTCACATTTTCCATGCGTTCATCCCAAACGTATGCAAGTGTACAAAGGAAATAAGAAATACAAAGGGCTGAAAATCAACATATTTACCGGGATTTTCCTATCTCATTTCATTCATTCCACATCTTTCGTTTATTTTAGTGTCATCACTAGAAAAGTAGCAATAAGTTTTATTATTACTGTGGCATCAATGACAAAATTTGACATTTGTTTTGAAAAGAATTCTACAAAAATTAGATCACTCGTAAAACTGCTCTGGTCGGACAGCAGAGCAATCAGGTCGCTCTTGTGCGTCCATATTTTGTGCGCTTTGCGTTTCACCGCATTGGTTTATAAGTGGCGTTGCTAACTGCCATGATTTTATTTAAAGTGTAATTCATCGTAAAGTTTTACTTTCAATATGCTTTTTTAACAGATCACGCGTGACTCAAATCAAACTGCTTTATCTTTTTTGTTCAGTATCACTTGACAGATCATCATGGAAAGACGCACACCACAACAGCGTCTCTACATTGTTCAGCTGTATTACGAAAATCAGCGTTCTATGAGAAATGTGCGCATATTGAACGCTTTAATTTTGAGACCACAATCTTGACGTTAAAAATATACATATCGAGCCTTTGGTGCAAGACCGTAGTAACTCAAAATTTGAATTTTTTGAACTGGGTATGCAGTAATGATCTTTGGGGATATATCTATCTGAAGAAAAAAAGATTATGGTTCTATCTCTAACTGTTCAGATTTTACAGCTAAAAATGGCTTTATTGCCTATAGCTTTGTTCAACAATATTTATTTGCAATAATGAAATATTTCCTTTAACTTACAAACAGAAAACAAATTGTGAAAAAACAATAAGGCAATAATTTTTTTTGCTACGTTTTAGGCACAAAAACATAACTGCATAATTTGTGTTCTTTTTTACTTGTTCGTATTATTTCACAATACATCTTTGTTGAAAAAAAATTAGTTATCATTTCTTCTTATGCTATATTTGCTATATCGATATATTCCGAATTAATTCATAATTTTGTCGTTAATTTTGTGACAATAACGATACATTATTGATAGGTTGATACAAAATACTTAAATATAAATAAATATTTCATATTTTTAGTAATTTTTTACCTAATTTAATTATAAAACATTCCTCTTTATTAAAAAACTTGTAAAAAAATAACTTTAGTAAACCAAAATACTATCAAAAAGGTGATTCAAAACTTCAAAAGCATTTTTCTCAGTTCGCGATTTTTTGACTTACTACGGTATTGCACCAAAGGCTCGATATTTCAAATGTGATAACATATAAGATCTTAAAAAGTTTTTTGATATTGATAATGAGCTATAGAATTCTAAAGATCGTGAGCATAAGACATTTTTTAAAGAACCTTTAATGTAATAATAAGATCTTTATTATCTTTATGTCAACAGCAGAAAAATTATACGTACGTCAACAGCAGCATACCTCGTACATTTTGTACGAGTACTTTTTTGTTGTTATGGTTGTTGTTGTTTGCGATCTGCAAATGAAATGCGATGCGCAAATGAAATGCGATACGAAAAAAATGCGCATTTGCATTCGAATGTTATTTCAAATCAGGGCAACACTTGTCAAAAAATAACATATAAACATTATATATATACTTATTTTTTTTAAAGTTGCATAATATGGCAAAAAAAAAGTGTCTAAAAAGGTTTTTTATGTTTTTATCCGGATTAAAATGGTATTATTAAAAACAATTAAAGTAGATATGGGCACTTCCACAGAAGTTTCACTTTGCGCCATCAAACAATAAAGCTTGTATTTTAGACCCATGTTGTTCAAATTTTTTCTCTTACGCCGAAATAGAAAAAAAAATGTGTATATTAAATATCCTTTGAGAGAAAATTTTAAGAAAATTGGTGGCGTAACGCAACAAAAAGAAGACATTCCTGTGGAAATATTGTTTGAGCCGTTAGCCTAGAATCTTTTATACCATAATAAATAATTAAATTATTTATTGTGTAACTTTAAGAATAAATAAATAAATAAAATATTTTTTTTGCACTTAAACTTTTATGCTTTGAGAATGCTGTTTTGTCGTCGAATAAATTTTGCGATTCTGACACTTGTTTTCGTATTACAGAATACCGACTTGCCACTTTTTCGCATTTTAAATACGAACATCTTAACACAGAATAGCATTTATTCGCATTTATATATTTTCCAGTCGCACTGACTTCCGCATCGCAATACAGTATAAGCCCCCTGTTTTATTTTCGTAGTTCTGTGTGTATTGGGGGGTTAAAGGTACATAATAGTATAATAATTTATACGATAAGAGTGAATAAAATAGCCAAAAAGTGACCATGTCTATGTCCTCAAACATCAAAACGTTGTATAAAACACTTATGTTGATTATATCATGCAATTTCCAATCGTGCCGATTGTTTCAGGTATGTTAATGTTGACATTACCCAGTAGAACAGTAAAAAAAAATGTGTTTTTTGAAGCACTTAAAAGAAAAAGCGCATAATGGAGCACTTCAATAAGAGAGCCCTTTTACGAAAATTATTGAACAAAAGGCATTTAAACAAGTAAAAGCAAAACATTAACGAATAAGTTACTATAGTTAGCCAGCGTTACCGTTATGCGACCAAAGTTGCATTTTGCCCATTTTTGCAGGGCTGTGGAGTCGTCCGAAAAAAGTACTAACTCCGACTCCGACTCCAAACGCTGAAATTTTTTAAGTGCGACTCCGACTCACGACTCCGACGCCTACTCTAACCGTGATGCGAAATGAATGAGACGTAAAATTATTTCTCTTTTGTGTAGAAACATCTTTATTAAACGAATTATGGGAATCCCCGCGTAATGTGCATAAGAATAACATGAGTGTTATGGTAGGAATTGAAAGGCAGGCCGATAAAGATGTTTCTACACAAAAGAGAAATAATTTTACGTCACAATTTTTCTAATACATACTAGTATTTATGCGCTATAGCAGCACTTATTCTGTACAATGTTGAAAATATTTCAGCGTTGATGGTTAAAAAATTCTGATATTAAAATTATTGGCAATTCCTGTCATTAACATTTTTTAGCATGAGTAAATTATTTAAAAAATCACACATCTTTTCAACGAGATCAATAATTGAGTATAAGTTTTGCTAATGTAATTTAGACTTTTTCCCGCACGTATTAAAAATATATCTAAATATACTTAAATAGTAAAGTACTTGAATCAACTATTTCTCATAAAATAAATTGAAATCTACTTATTCATATTGATCTGCAAAATATTGCATCGCCAATTTCGAAGAATTTTTATATTGGAAAATATTAGAAATTTTTTTAAATTTTTTATGCCGCAAAATTTTGGAGTCCGAGTCGCGCGTTTTTTTTTGGGTACTGCGACTCCGACTCCGACTCCGACTCTTCAACTCCGACTCCGACTCAACAGCCCTGCATTTTTGACTGCCTTGCCACTTTCTTTGACTCTTTTTTAAATCCCCTTTAGTATAATTTTGTATTTTCTTGTATCTCTTTTGCACGTTTTGAACTAATTTGCTTCTATATTGGCAGTCAATTAACGCAAATATTCCAGCTTTTATATCTTCGTATGTTTTTACTTTACCTCATAGTAGTGCATCCACTTTTCTAAATTCCTTATAATAAATGATCCAATTTTTCATACATAAATGTGACTTTTATAAAGTTTTGTCTCCATATAATATAAGTTATTTTAAAAAATTTTCTATTAGGCGATACTTTAAGATGAAAATAGGAATAAAAGAAAAGGGTAATGTGATAAAAAAAATTTACAGCAGGCGCTAGTTATGTTATCACCCCCAGCAAAACCACCAAGACAACAACAACTATATAGTAACAATATAATAGTAACACATATAATCTCATTACAAAATACTACATACATACATTTAACTAAGTAATTAAAATACTTTTATTTAAGCTCTTGTATTAATATTTTACTATTTGACATTTTTTGATCCAAAACTTTTATGCTTATATTGCATTATCGAAACTTTGTACTAATTGTGTACTTTACAATGTACTGATTTATTTTTACGATCTAATACTCTACATAAATTCCAAGAAACCAAATTTACTTATTGAAGTTTTGGACTATTTGTTTATTTTACATACAATGTACTGATTCCTTTTATGACCTAATACTCCATATAAATTCTGAGAAACCAAATTAAACTCATTTTTGTACTTTAGCTATTTGTTTATTCCTATACTCAGAGAATCCAAATTAGCTACTTTAGTTTTAAGATATTTTATTATTTAAGTTGAAGAATAATGAAAAATAAAATCAATTGTGTTTGAACAATCGAAGTGGTTCATCTTTTGACTTTTCTTTTCCCTTCAACTCCAGCTAAAACTTAACTCGCTCGTGTTCAGTGCAAGAAAATGTAGCAGCATTTATTTTAAGAAAATGTTATCAGTTAAAGTTAAAGAGTAACACATAAAGCTTGCAGCTAAGCAGTTTATTTTCCAGCACTTTATTAAATAGGCAATTCTAAAAATGTAAAACCAAGCAATTAAGCACTAAACGCAAAAGACTTCAAACTTGACCTCTTAAGGATATTAATGAAGCAAAGGTCAAATCGATAACCGCCGTACACGTAAGTGTAATCTAAACTTAAATACCGGTTTTTATAAACAAAAGTGAAGAAAACTTGAAGTCCTGTATAGTGAAATATCTATATAATGAAGTTATTTTCTGGTTCCATGCAGATTCATTATAGTGACACTCGACTGTATATGTATTTCTCAAACAATTTGTTTTTTTTTTTTATTATATATGTACATATATGTACTCGTATAATGTATTATTTATACATAAAAAGCTTATTCTGGTTTTTTAAATGTTTGTTTTTAGTGAAACTAACTTAATTAACATATTTGATTTTTGAAAATGTTCTCGCTTTTCAGGTTGCTCCTTTTTTTCTCAGCATTCCCCTTTTTGTGCCACTTATTTTTTGAAAAGCCCCTTTTTGAAAATTGTGAACGGTAACGCCGTAATTAGCCCTTAAAAAAGCACTAATGGAGTGCTTTGTTTGCTCGTTTTATAAGGTTAAAAGAAGCGATTATTGTCAGCAGAAAATAGTCCTCCAAACCGCAAACACCCCATCCGGCATCCCATTAGCAGGTTTAAAGCGATTTGAGGTATGACTTTATAAAAAAAACCTGCTTTTGGAGCATATTTTTTACTGGTTGAGGTTAATATGTACTGATAAAAGTGAACATGGGCTCTTAACAATATTTTTCTTATAACATTTAGAATTTTTGATCGCGATTTACAGCATTAATTTTTAAACAGGGCAGTGGAGTCGGAGTCGGAGTTGAGATTTTTGTACCGGAGCCGGAGTCGGAGTCTAGTACCCACAAAAACTCGCGACTCCGACTCCAAAATTTTTCAGCATAAAAAATTTCTAATATTTTCCAAAATAAAAATTCTTTGAAATTGGCGGTGCAATATTTCAAATATCGATTTCAAATTTTTACAGAATCAGTTTTTCGCTATATTTAACCATTTAAAAGGTACTGCATTAAAAACAACTTAGAGTGCCATATTCGGCTGTGCCTAAGCTTTGATACCCTCCACCGACCGTTTTTCTTTTATTTCTAGTAATTTGAACTAACTTGAATGAAATATCATGATTCGTAACAGTTTATGCCGAACTAAAATGATTTTCCGGAGAGGAATTTATATAATACCAATGGTAAATAATGTACTAATCATCACGAAATACTGTAAACTGTTTTCTGTTATTAAAAATCTAAATTAAATTAAAATCAAAAGGCTGCTTAATATGGGATCTAACGTAAATATGGACCAATAATCGGTAAATTGCATGATATAATTTCTGACCATATGAACCAAAATTGGACCAAATTTTACCACAATATCTAAATCTGCTACGGTTTTAGGCGAATTTAAAAAGTTTCCCAGAGTGAGCATAATAGTGGCCATTATATGGTAAATTATGGACCGAGCTTCACGAAATTTTATAGTGTGATTTTTAGTCCTATAACTATGTGACGTAGCATATTTTAATATGATTGCAATATTTATTACGGCTGTAGACGAACAGTATGATTTCTAGTCATATAGAACGAGCTTGTGCAAAATCTTTTATCATGCCGTGTATTATGCCACGTTTTATTTTAATTTTTGTAACAAAAATGTAAATTTTTAAGGGTGGTGGTTCTACAATTTGATTCATAACTGTGATCCTACAGATCGGGTTGTGCTAGATTTCAATCTCAAAGTGCTTAGGATAACTAGAAGCAGTTTGACACCAACAATGTTCTTATCTTTTGAGTTTTTCGAAAGTGAGCGTGATTTAAACAGACGAACAGACAGACGGACATGGCTAAATCGACTTAGAATAGGGTATAAAAAGAGCTTAGAATCAAATAAGGACCAGTCTCATATACATTTAGCCTAAAGGTTCGAGTAGGAATCGGAATCGGAGTCGGGAGTCAGCAGTCGGAGTCGCACTTAAAAAATTTCAGCGTTTGGAGTCGGATCCGGAGTTAGTACTTTTTTCTGACGACTCCACAGCCTAATGATTCTAATGCTGTATGTATTTCAAGACCCCGATCTTGAGATTCTAATCATAAGATAATGATCTTAAGATCTTTGTTTTGAATGTTTAATTTTAAAATGGTGTTTCCCAATCTTAAGATCTTAATTTTAAGATCCTTGTCTTGTAATCTTTGTTTTAAAAGCTTGAGTTTGAAATTTTGTTCCTAACGCTAATAAATTGATTTATGTTATTGAAATCGGTATTTAAAAATCTTCACTCTAACACGCTCATTATGAGAATTTTTTTCTTTCATATTTATTTATTGAAAATTCATATAATATGAACTAAGAATAACACTGATCGGCCAAAAACTCGTTTTAAATAAAAATATTTGGAATATAAAGATTTTAAGGCGCTAAATTCAAAATCACTTTCCGTTTTTTTCTATCATATATTGTTTTTTTACGAGCTTAACTAATATTTTGCCCGAAATATGGCATTTATGCTAATACATTCATAACTCAAAAATAATTTGTAAGGCGAAATATTAGTCATGACCATAATAATGAATAATAAATTAAATCAACATTTGTTAGATGATTTTCAAAATATATGGATTATTATTGTATGGCTTATATGGCTTTATAATAAATTAAAAATATGTTAAATTGTTGTCTGTATATTTTTTTTTATGAATTTGTCAAAACATAAAATAGAATTAATTTGGCATGAAAACAAAAATATATCGCAACTTACTTCTTAATAACTCTGAAACAGTTGAAAATATAAAAATGAGTTATGTGAATGACTCAAAAAGGAAAATCACTCCTAATCATTTGTAAGTGTTTTTAACAGAATCGGATGAACAGATCGCAAGTTATGCTCAAAACTTGAGAGTTTTATTCCATTCGCATAGAAAGGAGATCAGATGTAGTGAAGAATACCTTACACCGTTTTAAAAAACCGAGGTACTTGAATGCTCCTTTCGACACCTTAAATATATGTTTTGTCCATCGGACATCGCTTAAATAATTAAACCACACATATATACAGATGGAGCACGCTGATCCGTCGTTGGTTTATGCGTTAGCATGCAACACTGGGTCTTTCGGGCCTTAAACTCGTCCTTATTAGCACGACCCTATTCCGAGATTATGTTTAGGTCTCGGCCAAGCGTATAATTCATGTTCTGCCTCATATCACCAACATCGGACATGCGTGATCTAAAATCAAATTAATACGAATGGCAAAGATTGCTATCATCTGCAATATAATAGATAGGGTTGAAAGCAATCTATAGGATGCGAATTAAATAGAAAATTAAATTTTAAAAATTTTTTATATATAATTTTTAGTAAATATTTTTAGCTGCAAATATAATCAATCTAAATTCTAATTCTTTTGATATAAGTTTTTGATAAACTATTCTTCTTGAATCAAATTTTTTTTGATAGTAATGTATTTAAAATGGAAAACAATAAATGTAAATTGAATTATCGTTTTACGTTCAATATATAATTTATTAATCTTCAATTCAATTCATTTATTTATCCATAATATTTACATTTCCATTTTAATTTAAATTACATATTTAAGTGTTTAAGAATTTTTCTTTTTCAGCTTAATAATACATAGATTTATATTTACAAAATTACTATATACATATATACAATATTTTTTTGGAGGAGAAAATTTGGCAAAAAACCTATTTGATTCTTAATTTATCTAAAAACTACTTATACTACTTAACAGACTAGATAAAACCTATGATGATGCTAGCTCATTAATATGAACGAAATCAGAATTTAGACATCTGGTATTGAAATTTTGTGTAAGCCTATTGATCTTATCTGCAACTAATTCCAAGCCCGCAATATCATGAAGGCGTGTGGTAGAAAAAAACCAAGGTAGGTTATATATGAGCTTTAGTATTTTATTTTGAGCAATTTGTAGTTTTTTAATATGGCAAGAAGCGCTAGTAGCCCAAACGGGGACTGCGTAGAATATTACAGCATGGAAAATGGACCTTAGAATTAGTTTTTTATTATTTATGTTAAGGCTAGATTTCCGATTAAGAAAAGGGTATAGGATACGAATTAATAAGTTAACTTTATTTATTACATAAGGTATATGATCTTTAAACTTCATTCTCGGATCGAGCATGACACCTAGATATTTTACTTTTTGTTCCCACTGTATAGTATTGTTATTTATAATGATATTGGTCTGTGGTATATAACATTCTTTTCGTTTTCTAGTGAAATATATCGTCCGTGTTTTTTCACAGTTTATCATTATTTTCCATTTATTGAAATAAGATAAAATATCAGATAATGCTCTATGTAGATTAGCTATAATATCAACAGCCATGATTTCAGAGCTTAGGATTGCTGTGTCATCAGCGAATATTGACAAAGTACAGTAGTCCAGTTGAGGAAAATCAGATGTATATAAATTATAAAGAACAGGGGATAAACATGACCCTTGGGGGCAACCTGCCGTTATAGAATGACTTTCAGACTGGTGTGAGCCAATGTGAACTTTAAAAGAACGAGAAGTGAGAAAACTATGAATTATTTTTGTTAATGCTATTGGGAAATTTAAATTTATCATCTTAAAAACGAGACCTTCGTGCCAGACTGAATCAAAGGCAGCTTTGACATCTAATAGCACCATGCCAGTTGATTTTTGATGGCTAAAATTTGTTTTTACTAAATTTCTTATTCTTATCAACGGATAAGCTGTGTTATGTTCTCTGCGGAAGCCAAATTGTTGAGGCGGAAGAATGTTATTGACTTCCGTAAAAGCAATCAATTTCATTTTAATGACTTTTTCTAGAATTTTACTTGCACTCGACAATAAGCTGATAGGACGATATGAAGATGGACAATCAGATTGTTTACCAGGTTTTTTAATTGGGATAACTTTAGCCTCCTTAAACTTTTGGGGAAAATAGCAGAGCTTTAGACAGGAATTAATTATGATTGTTAAAAATTTAATGCCTTTGCTAGGAAGTGCTTTAAGGCATCTATTATTAATACCGTCGATGCCAGGTGATTTTTTATTTTTTAATGTTTTTAAGATATCAGAAATCTGTGAACTATTTATTAAATCTATATCCGATGGATTTACTTCTAACGACCTATACGATTCCATAGTATCATTCAAATTTATTAATCTTGAATAAAAAAAAACTTGAATTATATTCATTTTTATTTTAGCAAAATGCAAAGAAATCTTGTTATACAAACTAAATAAAAATATTCAAACAAACCATAAAAAATTGAGAATATTTAAATAATAAATGATTAAAAACATACGGCCTAAGTTAAAAATAAAACATGTTAATAAAGGATTTGTGAAACGGATTTTGTATGAAAATCCGCCGATAATATTCAAAAAAAAAAAGAAAACTAAAATTTTTTTATTCTAAAAAAATTTCAACAAATTGTTTAATTTCACTATTTTAAAAGCAAATTGATTGAAATTGCAAGCCTTACAAAACAATACAGAAATTTGTTTTAAGAACTGTTTTTAAAATTAATAGTTGTTCAAAATGATCATCAGTTAAAGAATTTCATCTTGGCTATTCAATAATCCTGCTAGTGAAAAAAGGCTCTCGACTGATGCTGAAGATGTAATTGGTGTGTTGTATTTTGAAAAAATTCATAGATTTAAGTTTTTTTAAAGATATATTAATATCACCGAGATATGATAATAGTTAATTTGCAGATGGTGAAACAACCTCTTCATTTGCATCTAAAAAGAAAGAAAACATAATTTAGAAAAGAAGAATGAAGAAAACTCCCGGAAATTTTTCTGTCACAACTGGGTGAGATTTTTTGCTATCATAAAAGATTCGTAAGCGGAAGAGGGTTAAATTTCAAGACATTGAGCCCTACTTTCGTTATCTTTGAACGGTAGAACATTGGTTTTTTTAAACGCGGTAATTTATAGATGAGTAGGTGAGATACAAAACTCGTTCGTTACAAAATTAAAAGGCGAGATGACAATTGATTCCCACAGTTCCGTTGAGCTCTGTATGAGAAGAAATATACTGATTGTAATAATACATGTCCTTGAAAAAAAATGGTAGAGATAGTGTGGTTACAATCGAAACGCGCCAGAAAATTTTTAGTAATTTTCAATTTAAATATTGAAAAAATATACAATTTTCTTTTTCTTTAAAACAAATCTAAGTATTTATAAATTTTTTTCTAAATAAAATTATTTGGAAGGTTTTTTGTTGAATCAAGGTATTTAAAGTTTTTTTAAATTAAATTATTTTAAATGTTTTTGTTGAATCAAAGTATTAGGTGTGTTTCACAAGATCTCGGGCAAGTTCGGACTAATATGTAAAATGAAAATTACTCTCTAAATTTGTCAAAACTACCCAAGATTGCTGGAATGCAAAAAAACATTTTTGCACTTCCTTAATTACTAATGCTGCTTACTTTTCAAATTAAGATCTATTTAAGTGATTTTAGACACTTAAAAGTCATAACATTATAAAACCAACGCATTTGCATCACTGTCATTTTTTATATTTTGTTTTTTTATATTACAGATTAAGGGAAATATGTATGCAATAATGTATTTACCACTTTAATTTTTTATTCAAACCTTACACTTTAATTTTTAATATACATTTTGATAAAAACTAAACTGTTTCTTTTGCTTGTACATTTTCTGATTAATTTATCAGTTTCATATGTAAACAAAAACAGCTGATTGTTTATTCTTGTCCGAACTTACCCAAAAAAAAAAAGTTTGTACAGGAAATGAAAAAAATTACTCTCTCTCAATTACTCTCTTAATTGCACAAAAATTGTTATGTGGAAAGCTTTTGGGTAACTTTGTGCAAGTTCGGACTATTGCGCTATGCATGCGGAACAGAGCTATTTATAGGTTTTTTTTAATTAAATTATTTAGAAGGTTTTTTGTTGGAATAAATTATTTGTAAATTTTTTTAATATATATTGATAAAAACGAATATTTTTCTTTGAATCAAACCAAAAGAAAATATTTTGAATTTTTTAAGTTGATTTCTTAACAAAATAGTTTGTGAACTTATATATATAAAAAAAAAAATCTTATATCTTAATCTTTGTCGAATAATATTAATTAATAATTTATATTAGCAATAAATTTATTTAAATTAATGGAAGTGAAATATGATTAAACTTGGCCAACAAGCAAATAAAACAAATTTTTAAATGTTTCATTTCAAATTAACAAAATTGAATTTCAGTTATGTTATTAACGATATCAAATGATTATTGTTAATTTGTATTCTTCAGGTTCTGATAAAATTATAATTTAATCATTCAAAGATTTTATTTGTTGTGCTTAATTCCCTTTTTTTATAATTGATAAAAATACTGAAATTTATTGCTGGGAGATAAGCTGTTCCTATGCGCATTTCACTGGTTGGTTATGCCAGATCATCAGGAAACGTTCTCTTGAATAATTTTAGAAAAGCCAAAGTAGTCTTATTTTCAGATAACTTTGGCTTTTCTAAAATTATTTGGGAGAACGTTTCCTGATGATCTGGCCTAGGCAACCAGTGAAATGCGCATAGGAACAGCTTATCCTCCAGCAATAAATTTCAGTATTTTTATCAATTATAAAAAAAGGGAATTAAGCACAACAAATAAAATCTTTGAATGATTAAATTATAATTTTATCAGAACCTGAAGAATACAAATTAACAATAATCATTTGATATCGTTAATAACATAACTGAAATTCAATTTTGTTAATTTGAAATGAAACATTTAAAAATTTGAAAAAAATTATGTATTCCCAAAAACCACTTTTTTTTTATTATAGTTAATTTAGTTTTAACAAACATTTGTAGTAAAAATCTTCATAATAAGCAGTTATGGTTGGAAGTTTGATATATGAGGTCATTAAAAAATAAGAATTAGAGTAGAAGAAAGAACGGAGCCTTGCGGCACCCCTGAATGAATCTTGAACTCGTTTGACGAAACCCTATCTATAACAATTCGTATGGTGCGATCTCTGAGAAAGCTCGATGTAAATCGAGAGATATTATCACCGGCACCAAATGCAACAAGTTTTGAGTGCACCATATCAGACCCTGGCAAACGCCTTGGAATTATCTAAAGTAATTACCTTACTTTCGCCAAAATGGTGAATGGAACGGCAACAGGGCCAGTTGGTCTCCGGTAGAGCGACCTCTAAGAAAGCCATACTGGCAGTCGCTTAGTATGCAGTTTGACTCTAACAATTTTACAAGATGGTAATTTTCCATAATTTTAGAAAGTTCCGAACGAATCGCCATCGTAATTTTCAGGGTTATTAGTATTAGCTTAACCGCCTTATTTTAGGCGAAATATAAGTCTAAACCATAAAAAACTAAATTCTATAGAATCAATCTGTGAACAGATATGATTCAGAACGTTAAGATCAATAAAAAACCAAATAACAAAGTTCTTGTCGCCAGCTTTCTTTTTTGGTTTTTTGCCGACCAGTGTTACCATTCAAATCTTAATTTAATTCATAAGTTTGCATCCTGCCAATTGCGCTTTACTGATCACATAAGTGCTGCAGCATCTATTCTTTTTTTTTTTTTTTTTTTTTTTTTGATTTTAAGATTTTGATTTTATTATCTTTTCCTCTCTTGTCAGGTACCCTGATTTCCCAACACATCTTCCATTTTTTTTAAATTTAATTTCAAAGTGGTTCATTGCAAATTTCTCTTAAATTATTTGTAAAAATACGAAAGAAAACTATATTACGAGTATTATTACTTTAACTTATTATTTTTTTTTTCTTATTTTTAATTCTATTCATTCTTTTGAATTTAATGCCATGGAAAATATGTACATTCTTATTTGCGTTGCTGCTGCTGTTGCTGTTGTCGTTTGTATATAAATTTTAATTGTGTTGTTAATTTTCCAAACAGTAGTAAGAGGAAAATAAGTAAAATAGTTTTCTAAAGTTTTTTCTTTAATTTTCGTTCAGTTGTTTGCATCTAATGTCCAATTTTCTACTTTATTTCTTTTACTCTGGTATAACTTTATCTTTTATCCCTAAAGAAACCAAGAGTTTAGTTTAAGATTATCATGGCATCAGTCTCCAAAGGATTTTGCATACCAGCGTTGGTTTGTTGAACATTTAAAGTTACAGGGCAGGATGGTGCTTAAGTTCAGGTTGTCCCTGTTGCTGTTTTTCAGAGTAGTTGCCTGTTTAGAAAAGTTGAATGCCTGATGTTGCAGTTGTGTTTTTTGCTCGTATCTTGCTACATACAACAAACAAAATGAAATAGCAAAAATTTAAATTGTTGGAAACGTGTAAAGGAGTGCGGTTTTATTTTGTAATTAGTTTGTGTTTTATGAATTTTGCTATAGGAAGTTTTTAGTTTTCTTTTTTTAGCAAATTTCAAATTGTTTATTTTAATTAGTTAAATAATTTTATATACAAAGAAGTTGTTTGTCACTAATCAGAAAATAGTAAAGATGGATATTCCCATAAGGGGAAGTGAAACTTTAAATTTTTATTGTATTTCAACGAAAAAAATATTTCGTTCTTTTTTTCAAATTAACTTTTATATTTAACAAATGTTCTTTATTGTATAAACAAAAACGCATTTTAGGAATTTTATAGAATTCAAAGACTACAATTAATATAAAAAAAAATATTCCATCATATTATGAAAAATTTTCTGCAGAAACTTTGTTTAAGGCCCTTTTTAAAACTGCATTCATGTTCACTAGAGTGGTCGCTGCTTATGATAATTTTTTTTAATTCCTTATATGTGTCTTAAACTCTGTCATGCAATTTAATCGCGATCGGACGGTGCCTTCGTGTGCCTAGAGGGGCTCAAAGTTCCGGATATTATGAAAAGCACATACTAACGCATTCACTGCCAACTACGAGCTATCTCGTAGTCGAAATGCGTACCGATGAGGCCGGCTGCGAGATAACTCGTAGTAATAATGATTTTTATTACATACATATAATTAACTATTTAACTATTGCAAAGAGCCCTACGAGATAACTCGTAGCATTAAATCTTTTATTGGCGACAATTTAGTACCGTTATAATCTCGCTGGGGACGGTAAAATTACCTGCTATATCTCATTACTGGAACACAAACAAGCTTTACGAATTGAATTTTTTTAAAAATAGAATGTCAAGAAATCGGTTCCAAATGCTTCTTAGATTTCTTCACTTTTGAAATAACGAGAAACAATCAAATCAAAAAATCGTTTGTTTAAAATAAATCCTTTTTTTATATATAAATTTATTTATTTGCAATCTATCTACTATAAGACATTAAGCAAATGTAGTTACTTAAATAATATATAACAGGAGTTATATAGACCCAAAGGACTACATAACTGTATACAATTAAATTTAGATAAAATTATATATATGTGACCCGGTCTATGAAAAGGTGGCTTATGACTAGAGTTTTTTTTTCCCGCACTTTTTGGATTCCCGGGAAAGCGGGAAATAAAATCCGATTCCCGGGATCCCGGGATTGCCGCCCAAAATTTTGTATTTATTTATTTACTTATTTTTCCAATGCAACTAATATTTCTTATTGGCTATTACGCTTAAAAGAATTAAATCTCGTATCTATTATATAACAACAACGTAAAAAATTTAAGATTAAAATTATTTTAGGATACTTAAGAGGTTATATACGTATAAACATTGTCAAGTTCAGAGCTTATTTGCATAATTAGAATGAAAGTGTTAGTCTAACGCGAATAAAAATTCTGGAAGGGTGATTAGGAACTAAAAACTCAACATTACGAGGTAGGAATTCTGAAACAATTTTACCGTTTAACAAATTCAGCAGAAAGGAGAAATTTTATTTACTACATATTCATATTTAATAACATATTTTTTTACAATTTTATAGCCCTTAATCAGCAGTGGTGTATGAAGGTATACTAAGGGGGTTATTTTCTAAAACACTTCAAAATATTTTCATACAAATTTTTACAAATTCAAAAAATTTTATTTGAAAAATTTCTCCACGCAAGGTGAAGTGATTTAGGAAATAACCCCCTAAGTTTTTCATTCCATGTGATATTAAAGTCCCATAAAGTATTTGTATTATTAGTCCTTTATTAATTCTAAGCCGATTTTGCCATTTGGGTGTCAAATTGTTTCTAGATCTTCTAGGCTATTTGGGATTGAATTCCTGCAGAATCGCTTCAGTAGGAAAAGAGTAATGCACCCAAATGTGGAACTACCGCCCTAAAAACTCAACTAAAACTAACATATATTTGTGGCGAATTACACAAAAATCTCTACTTTCTACTTTTATAAGACTCAAAATTACTTGAAATGCCGAATATGAAACACAATCTAGGAAAACAATTTACTACGCCCTTAACGGCAAAGCTTTATAATAATGTTGTAAAATTTACACTTCAGTTTGGTAGGACAAGAAATAAAATTTCATGAGGATATGTCTATAATTTATCATAGGCCCAATATAAAGCCCATTCTCAAAAATTAGTTTAAAAGCTTTTAACTGTAGAAAATTTAAATATTGTGGTGAAATTAAGTTGGATAAAACAACTAAAGACACAAGTCTGACATAACTTTACTAAAGTTTAAAAAAAAAATTTTCTTCAAAATTTCGGGAAAAAAAAAACCGGGAATTGAAAACAACTGAAAATCCCGGGAATTCCCGGGACGAGAAATCCTGGGAACAAACTCTACTTATGACTCAAAAAATTGTTATTCACTTTTTTTTGGTTCGGATAGTTTTTGAGACGCTCTTTAACATGGTGAAAAGCAGGAAGTCCTAACTTGCTTCGAAGTATACTAAAAATGTAGAGAAAGAAGAGCACAAATAAAAGAAAACCAGAATTTTATTGAAAATAGAGAATGAAGATAATACATGGAATTGGAAATAAATGACATTTTAACAACAACAACCGTACACAGTTTTTTTTCCTCACAACTTCACTACACTCAAATAAAAAAGTCTGTAAAAGTAACAGAAAAAACTGTAATTATAACAGAAAATTTGCTAATATTAGGCCAGCAGATCGTTTTCCTAATTTTAGCAAAACTTTTTTTTGAGTGTAGCTTATAACGGAAAAGACCAACAGAAACAGAACGAAGGAGAACAACTACCGAGAAAATGAAGAAACGCATTGTTTATCTTTAACAGCTGATATTTCGAAATTTTGTTTTTGAGTCATAAGCCACCTTTTCATTGACCGGGTCACATATATATATATACATATTTACAAAAAGCAGACTAGCCTCTAAAAGGTAAGTCTAGTACATGAACTCGCTGCAGTCTACGTGTTTCAATGCTGTCGTCTAATAGTGCAACAGCCAGTGGGTTACTATGGTTACTTAGTCTTTGAAGATATTTTTTACTGAACCTTTGAATTTCTTCTCGTACTGAGGACATATTCAAATCTCTTTGAATATTTTTGTTTGTGACAAGCCATGGCGCTGATGTAATTAGTCTTAAGGTTTTAGACTGGTATCTTTCTAGAATATCGATGTTTGATTTGCTTGCTGTTCCCCATAGCATAATTCCGTATGTCCAAACAGGTTTTAGTATGGCCTTGTAGATGTTTAAATTTAGTTCCGATTTTGGCCCTAGTAGCCAATATAATTTACCAGTTGTTATCTTTACACTGCGGCCACACGATCAACTTTTTGTTGATAGTCTTTTACATATACTGTTTGTCAAAATTTACATTAATTGAAAGCTGTGACGTAGGCTGCACGCAATTTTTAAGCAATTTACTTTCAAGATGTCATCAAGAAAACAATTTATACTGACAAACGAAAAATTAGCTCACTAAACTTCTAATCAGCTGTTAAATTGAGCGTAAAATTGCCAAACAAATGGATAGTTAAAATTGAGAGCAATCTCGTGATCAATTTAAAAAGTGTGAGTGTGTTAGTGAAAAAAATGAGAGTGAGAGCAAATTGAAAGGAATTGAAAGACAAAAATTGATCGTGTGGCCTCCAAGTTAGTTGTGTTCGTTTAGATTTAATGTGTTGCTTCCAAGTCAGCCTTCTATCTAAAATCATTCCTAAATATTTAACAGAATTTTCTGCAGGTATTTGTTTCCCGTATGTATTCACTCTTGAGCAGCATCCTCGCCTTAGTTTGAAAGTTATGTGTTTGGATTTGTCTGAGTTGAGTTTTATATTCCACCTGGTAAGCCATTTTTCAAGAAGGAAAATTTGATTCTGGGCAAATAACGATGCTTCTGATGGTGACTGGCTTGTTGCAGCTATTGCTGTGTCATCCGCATATTTTGCCACCATGACATCATTTATGACTGGAATATCTGCAGTGAAAATTGTGTACAACACTGGACCTCGTACGCTTCCCTGTGGAATGCCCGCTTTTATTTCATATATGCCTGATTTTTCCTCTTTACTTTTAACATAAAAATGTCTTTGAGAGAGATAACTTTTAAAAAAGAGATAGAATGGAGCCGGTAAAACTTTCTTTATTTTGAAAAGTAAGCCATGGTGCCATACTTAATCGAATGCTTGCTGAATATCGAGAAAAACCGCTAAAGTAGCGTTTATTCTCAAAGGCTTCAGTTAGTGCATTCACTATCCTATGACTTTGTTCTGGAGAAAATAAATCCTTCCACTTTAACGAAACAATGAACCGTATATATAGTCCTCGGAAAGAAATGTGTATTGATGAATCTATCGTTCTTTGGAGCGGAAGGTAAATTTTTCGTCAGTACATTAATAGCAAGAAACATAAATATGGCATCAAATCATTTGAGTTTTGCGAATAAGAGGGAATAATTTTAAGGATCCAGATATATGAAGGCAAAAAGCTTGATGCGTTTTCCAAAAAAAATCATGCAAGAAATGCTGTAATTAATTTAATGGAAGGATTTCTCGATAAATATGAACATTTGAAATATGATTATATGAAAAATTTTTATAATTCTGTAAGTTTAACAAAAGAACTTACAGAGAGGTATACCAATGTTTGTGATAATATACGTCCTTAAAGAGTTGAAAATCCAAAAAATGTAACTGAAAATAAACTAAAAAGAGGAGAATCAACATGGGCTCGGTCAGATTCTGTAATCGTTTGCAGATGGAAAGATAATCGAGCATAACGGTGACATGGTTGAAGTCACTAATAGAAATAAAAAAGTTTTTATAAAGCCTGATATGATCCGGGACTTTACCTTAGGATTGGCAGAAGTTGATCGAGGAGATCAGAACATTTCGTAATTCTCATCTTTAGGAAAGTCTATTCGATGGTATAAGAAATTGGGTTTCCAATTTTACGAAATGTTCATCTACAATGCATATTTGCTTTATACAGATAAAAATCAGTCATTTCCAAACTTGACGAGATTGCAATTCGGAGAAAAAGTGGTTTAAAATTTAGCTGATGAAAATCAACAACATGGTACAATATATGATAATACCAATAAACTTCACTTCCTAGAAGCTTTTTCCCCAACTGAAATGAAAAATTTTCAACTAAGCCACATCGAGTTTGTAATAAGACAAATAAAATAAAAAAAAAAATTTAAGAAACGCTTTTCTTTACCTTAATATTGTTACGAAATTAGATTTGTCTAATAATTATTTATGGTTTTAGTTATATATAAGTTATCTTGTAAATTATAGTTTTATGTCATATTAGTTACTAGTTTTATGAACGCCACTGTAACTAAATTTTCTAGCAATTGTAATTGTAGACTTTAGATTTAAAATAATTCGAACACAATTTTCTAGAAACTACTAGACGGTTCTTAAATCAACTAGGAATAGTTTTGAACTATAAATACAGGCTAACTCATAAATGTTTAGTTTAGTTTTATTGGAGACATTAAACGGTTCAGATCGTTACTTACAATAGTGGTTAAATTTTGTGAATTTCAATAAAGTTTGTTAAGTTGAATTCGCGTGTGTATTTATTTTTATTTGCAATTAAAAGAACTCAAAGGTTTATTATAAAGGGAATAAACCTTAATACGTTTTATTAAGTAAAAACGTAACAATATATTGATCAGTTGTAAACACAAAATGAATATGAATACTTAAAAAATCGACTAAAAGTCAAAAAATAAGAACATTTCAAACAACATAAACTATTAAATCAAAGTGGAAAAAATCTCATTCATCCCTTAAGGAAAAGCGTGGGGCCACATACCAACCTGAACTAAAAAAACATGACTGCCGTGAATACATTTTAATATTTCAGACCGAAAGAAATACAACCAATCATGTTTAAAGCTACGAATTTTCAATAATTGAGCATTTTGTTTCATAACAACGCGCCCCACGCTTTTCTTTAAGCCTTAGAGTATAACATAACACGTGTTATTCATGGAATACAGGCCGAAATCCTCGAAAAGTGGTGCAAAATTGGGCATTACGAATGGACTATTTGAACCGGAGCCACGGCCAACATTTACATGAAGTTATTTTTAAATAGTAAATGGCAAAGGACAATTTATCGATTCCAATAAAAATTTTGAATATATGATGCAAATTTAAGTGTTTTATTAGATTTTTAAAAAAAAACTACGGCTAAAATATCACCCATTATTAGCAAAATATCAAACAGAATAATAAATTATTACTTTGGATTCTTAAGCTGGAGGTCGGTCCACGCCACTCGATTTTCCTGTTTTCGAGACGCATGCTAAAGTAGAAAGTAATCTTTCTTCACGCCTTCGATATGTATAATATATTATATTGTATATGTATTTTCGGCGTTTGCTGTGAATTTTGTCAATACAATTTTACACTTCGACGTTTTTGGACATAAACGCATTGAACGCTTGGTGGGGACCTGCAGCATCAGCCGTTTTGTTTTTCACCATTATGGTAAACCGTTCTCCCATTGATAAATAATTTGTCTATTTGTACGTTTTAAGAATTTTAAGCCAATTTCTAATGACTTTTGTAAAAAAAAATCATTTCGCTACAAATTTTGGATTCCTTCAAAAAGACCACAAAATCCATAAGCAAAGCCAATGCTACATGTTCCGACGATATTTCGTTAGTTAACAGTCTTCGAACATTATTAGAAATTACGATAAATGAAAAAACTGAGATGCAGAATAGTTCAGAGTCCTATAAATTGGAGACGTATGTAGCATTAGCTCTGAGTGAAGGATTTGAGGGCTTCGAGAGCAATGAAATCTTTTGTTTATCTAAAATTCTTTACCATGGATAAAAAGCTAGAAAATTTCAAAGACAATAGATCGAAAAAACAGCTTATTAGGCTACTTAACATGACTCTGCATTCCGAAAGTTGTAAAGACACGGTCACCTCTACATCCACTAAAAGTTCTGATAAGTCTACAAGAACTGACCTTTGGAGCGTTTGTAAAAATCTTAAAAGAAGATTTGGAGAAGAATAATCATCTGTCCATCCTACAAGCAATTGAATTTTTCATTGAAAACGACGGTAAACATTATAAAAATCTGTTTATATAAATGCACAATTGAACAGCGCAAATTTTGCGGGTCAAAATTGTTGGGCAAATTTACGAAGTTTGTGTAAAATAATTCTCATACAATTTTTGACAGTTCATTTGCGAGGGCGTAAAAATGCTCAGTTTGTACAGATTGCGAGCTTTTAAAGCAATATCAAGAAAACGTACTGTTTTTTGTTTAAACAATAAATTAATTTAGCATGAATTTAAATTAATTTCGTTGTTTTTAAAATCTTATTAAAATCAATTTTAAATATTAATAATCTCTTACACTGTAATTTTGTATAACATAGAAATTACTCTACTTGAGTTTTTTTTAATTTTACCTT
The DNA here is from genome assembly GCA_943735925.1 of Pollenia amentaria. Classification (NCBI taxonomy): domain Eukaryota; kingdom Metazoa; phylum Arthropoda; class Insecta; order Diptera; family Polleniidae; genus Pollenia; species Pollenia amentaria. Next base: position 173,365,092 of record OX031007.1, on the reverse strand, counting down.
GAATTTAATTTTTTTAATCGTATCGGTATCGGCGATATTTCTTCTCGAGTACCGGTATCGTATCGGCAGAAAGACGTATCGTTACAACTCTAATATTTACCACAAATTAAAATAAAAATAAAGTTTTTAAACTAAAATGCAACAAAATAAATCTTGAACTGGGGGTCATAGGTAATTTTTTTTTTCTATTTTGTTTGCAAAAAAAAAACTTTTTATTAAATTAACATTTTATTCATTAACAATTTAGTACCTATTTCCAAAACCATCAAGAGCACATTTTTTAGCAAAAGCAATTTATATGTATGATATATACTTTTTTTCATCGAAAAAGTTGTGAATGAAACAAAAATTGCTTTTGTTTAAAATTTATTATTTATATTTTATATAAATTTTTGTACTCTACTTTAAAATGCCATAAATTATAAAGTATTTCCCTCAACAAACTCCTTAATATTTCTCTCCATAAAACCTGTAATTTTTAAAAATCACCTTTTAAGCTGGATTAATGTTCTTTAAACTTTAGCATTAAATCTCTCACACCTTCCGCCACCGTTGCTATTTGCTTTAACGAAGTAAATCGACAACTTTTGTTTTGCGCAAAATTTTTGTCACATTATGCCCGTACAACAACAAAACAATACAAATAATAAAATCATAATCACTTGGATCAACACAATCATTAACACTGTTGTCATCGCTATGACACCGAAAGGTAAAGAAAATCACCTTCAAATCCGCATATAAATGCCATGAGAAAGAATCTTGAAAGTGTAAAAGAAACCATTTTGTTATTCTACTGTTGCTCCTTCTATGTCTCTTCACCACCAAAAGTGGTAAATGAGCGTTTTATTAAGTTTGCCAGACCGTGTGTTACACAAGGAAATATTTATTTGAGACCTATTAAAGTAAAATACATACGTGTGTATATTAGAGCGACTCAAGTCGTATGGAAGCGAAATTCGTGCAAGGTGTACCCCCTTAAAATGAACCTTGGACTTTTTTAAGACGACATTTAAAATATTTCGGCTCCAGCTTTGACCTCTCGTGAGCTGGACCATTTTGAAAAAGGGTCTATTTTTGCATGTTTTGTTGATTTGAGAATCTGTTTCCTTACCAACATATACAATATGGGTATCACAAGAAAGGGGTTTTTAGGGCGCGTCCAACTGTGTATACAATTTTTCCAAGAACGATTATCCATGTCCTTTTTTAAGGATATTCTGTAAAAAAGAACAGGGTTTGAATTTTTTGTTCGGGGTTGTTTGTAATAAAAATGCCAAATTAACATATTTTAATCTTTAGTCGATTTAAGAACATACGGGTCTCAGCTTTTTTTGAAATTCGGGCTAGTTCGCGTTTTGACAAAAATGCAATGGGGTGGTGACCCTTCGTTTTAAATAGCGCAATATGAGTATCAAATATTTTCTTTTGCCTAGTACATAATTTTTGTATGCAAATAATTTAGATTTTTGCAAATTAGATGCATTTTACACGGTGCTCTGGATTTATATAGCAATATTGTGGTAACTCTAATATGATAGCAGGCTTAGTTTCTAGATCAAGAATGGATGAAAATAGGACTAAACAAAAAAAAAAAAGAAATGATCCACGACTTTTTGGCGGCATATTTTTTCGCAAATTAAAAAAAGTTATTAAATTTTATTGTTTATATTTACAAAACTTTTATACAGATCATTTAAGACTCACTTATTGCGATTTTAAACAGCGTTACAGCAAATCCTTTCGTGATTCTATTTTAGAAATTTTGGTAATCTATTTCGGTTTAATTTAACTAACGCGAAAGGCATTTTAATCACGACACAATGAACAATTATTTAATTTTTTTTAGCTAAAACGATATTGGGAACTGCTAAACTTAAATTTACAATTTTGTTTTGTTGCATGAAATTTTTCATACAGCATACTTTGGTTTTATATTTTTGCAAAAATCTAAATTATTTACATACAAAAATGATGTACAAGGCAAAAGAAAAAATTTGATAAGCATATTTAAAACGAAATAGCACGAATTTCAAAAAAAGCTGAGAGCCGTATTTAATTAAATCGACTAAAGATTAAAATAAAATAAAACAACCCCGAACAAAAAATTCAAAAACCGTTGTTTTTTACAGAATATCCTTAAAAAAAGGACATGGATGATAGTCCTTTGACAAATTGTATATACAGTTGGACGCGTCTTGACAACCCCCTTTCTTATGATACTCATATTGTATATGTTGGTAAGGAAACAGATTCTCAAATTAACAAAACATGCAAAAAAAGACCCTTTTTCAAAATGGTCCAGCTCACGAGAGGTCAAAGCTGGAGCCGAAATAGTTTAAATGGCATCTTAAAAAAGTCCAAGGTTTATTTTTAGGAGGGTACATCGAGAACTTTTTTGGGCGAGTCGCTCTAGTGTATATTCTTTATATACGTATCTAAACAGCAAAAAAGGTTTAAACAGCAAAATTTCTTCAAAATTTATTGATCAAAATTTATTTCAATAATATTGATCAATAAATTTTGAAGAAATTTTGCTGTTTAAACGAGTTTGAAGCATTTTGAAGAGCAATTTTGAAGAAAATTTCAATGGTGTAAATCAAGCTTAAGACATTCTCCCTTTGGAACGTCCCAAGAGAAAGTCTATGTGCACCGGTCCTCAAAACGGCCGGCTAAATTCGCGTTTTTGTGTACTGTGCGTATTTATTAAAAACTAGCATTTCAACTGCTTCTTCGTTAGCGTCTTCCTTTCATTCATGCACATATTAATGTGCCATGGTTTATGTTTCTAGGATTAAATAAAATAGTACCAACAATTTTCCTCTAATAGGTTTGCATTCACTCAGGATCCTGCAACTAACTAACTATATTTAATGTTTCTATATTAAATAATAAAAATAATCCAAAAAGTACCGCATATAGAACGGAAGAGTAAAAGAAAGAAATTTAATTTCCCCATATTAATTCTTTTTTCCCGCATTAAAGTATCAAAAGTTTAAATATTGTAGTAGCAGCCCATAATTCAATACGTATATGTGATCTTCTCCGAGAAAATGGACCTAGTGTGTGAAAATGAAATTTTGAGAAAAACGCATTTAAAGTTTCAAATTTTAATGTTTTTCTCATTTCTAGCGATTTTCCCAAGTTCATTTTGTACGTTTTTATGGAGTAAATAAATTTTTAACGGAAATCTTACTCATTTCATCTTATTATACACCCTTTTAGGTATCAGAATTCACTCTTAAGTCCAAACCCGTTTTTTGACATACTAGGTCCCTTTTCTCGGAGAAGGTCACATATGTCAATGAAAGGAGAAAAATGTTTTGCAAAAATAAAATACCAAAAATAGTTAGAATTTTAACTCCTTAAACTTTCGTATTTTGAAAAAGTACCATATTTATATTTGTATTTTTAAGATAACTTACGAATGTGATATAATTTTCAGTTTCAATATTTATTAGTTTAAAAGATAGATGGGATGACAAAAAAGTTCCAAAATACTGGTTTTACCCGTTTATTCCAAAAAGGGACTAATATCAAAAAAAAAGTACCAGACACCTATCCGCTTTTTTTACTGACCAACGATAAGTATTAAATTATTTGTTTATCTCTTTAAGTTGAGAAGATACGATGCTAGCAAATTTACAGGTGTTTACCCTGTAAAATACTGCTCCAAGTTAATTTTCAGCCTCAGGCGTTTAGGCTGTGTGACGATGAATAAGTCAGTCAGTCAGTAACGTTACAATTTTATATGTATAGATTACAAAAAAAAGTTATAGGTTTTTACCACAGGTACCCTTTATTTGTGCCATCCTTTATGAATAGTAAATTGTGTGAAGATTAGTCCCTAGTTTACAATAGGTATCTTATAATGCTGTAAACAATCTTAGTCTATATCAGCTGTGTTGCAGATTGGTTAATAATTTATTACATTATTAATGGAGGGTATCAAAGATTCGTCACTGCGAAATATTGCATTCTTACTTTTTTTATTTTGCTTAATAATTCAGCACACCCTCACACTTGCATACAAATTAAAATAAAACAAACATCCAAAAAAAAAATTTATAAAAAATTTTATTTAACTTCAGACTTCAAAAGATAATTGCAGCAATAACTCAAATGAGATTTAAACGCAATGACAACAACAAAAACAACAATAATGACAACAAAACACTATGACACAAGAAAAGACTACAACACAGTAACAACTACAACAACATTTATAAGAACAAGAAGAAGAAGCAACAACGGGAACTCAAAGTAAAAATGACAATAAAACTCTACTCAAAAACTCACACCAAAACAGATACAAACACCTGATCATCCTTTATATCCTGCAGCCAAAGCAGCAACATTTTAAGAGAGTGTATATGTGTGTTTGTGTCTGCGTTTGTGTCTGTGTTTGTGTAGATATAATTTGAAACACTTTACACACACACACAGACTTTTAGTAGGTGTATTACTCATCAACTGACTAAATGGATGTAGTGAAAAGCTAAAGATTATACAGATGATGATGATGAAGGTGATTACAACACCACTACCGCCCTGCTCCACTACTGGCTGTTGCCTGCTCACAAGACTCTGAAGCCATGTCGCAGCAAAAAAAAAATTTATAAGGACATTGAAGAAAACAATATGTATAATGTCTCTACGGAAGGCAAGTACAAAAACTTTTCTTTGCAAATATTATAATTCAACATTCTTGCGTTTTTTCCTATTGTCAAATATTATAATGCAGCTTGTAAAACATTGTGGGAGATCAGGTGCAAATATCTTAAGAAAATCCATAAAAAATTTCTAAATAAGAAGAAGACATTTTTACGTTTCCAAAAAAAAAAAGAAGTGCAAATACTAAAAATTCTATTCGAAATAAAACAAGCGTGGCAATAATTTTTGTGGATGATACAGGGAAAATGAAAATTGTTCATACAATTTTGATAATAATAAACACATGTTTTTAAGAAGAAACTTTTAACGTTTTTACAATCCAAGTAAAAACACAACGAATTCTATTTGCAGTCAAATGGAGACACAATTATTTAAAAATAATATATTTATTTAAAGAATAATGCACAACACATTTTTATGTATAAAAGCGAAAAAGCTCTGATATACTTTAAGACCCAGTAAAAAAAATTTGTGTTTTTTGAAGCACTTAAGAGAAAAAGAGCATAATTGAGCGCTTTAATAAGAGAGCTCTTATACAGCAGTAAATGATAATGAATAAAATATACAAAAATAGCTGCTATTTTAGTGCTGCAACGAAGAAGGTTTTAAAGCGATAACAATATAAAAATATGTTATGGTTTACGAAAATGCTTAAAAAAGGCTTAAGGCTTAAAAATTTTAATATAGTTAGCCCTTAAAAAAGCGCTTTAGGAGTGCTTTGTTTGCGTGTTTTATTATGTTAAAAGGAGCGCTTATTGTCAGCAGAAAATAGTCCTCCAAACAGGGATCACTCCATACAAAAATCAGGCATCCCATCAGCAGATTAGAAGCGATTTGAGGTATGAATTCATATATAAAACCTGCTCCTTTTGGAGCACATTTTTTACTGGGGATATAAAAAAAGCAAAGCATGAATAAGCATTCAAACACCTTGGAAAAGTGATTGTTCTTAATTTCACTGGGGAAGTCGAATGATCGGGCAAAGGTTCTGATAGTTGATCTTATATAATTTGGGGTCCAGGAATCCAATACTTTCATTCGTGCATCGTTTTTGGTCGACTTGGTTTTTGAGGTATTGGCATTTAAGAGTATAGGGAGAGTGACTTGCGGACCTCTAAAATTGGTAACCTCGGATATTCAAACTTTTAAAAATTCGCCAAAAATATATGAATTTATGGATTACAAAAAAATAGACTTAAGCTGACCTTAAAAAAAATATGCTTAGATGTTTAGGTTATCCCCTTGCTTGAGAGATATTCGAATAAAACGGATTTTTTGGGTTGATTTGTTGATGATTTTTCGAATTTTTTAATCGGGTGAATAAAGTTTAATATAAACCTATTATCAATAGTGGGTAAAACATTTTTTATATTGCTAGGAAAGCAAACTTTAAGAAATGGTTTGTTGTATTATTGAACGTTTAAGAATTTTTCTATAAGTGTAGTGGCATATTCGAGGCTAACTTATGTGAGTATAAAGGTAATACATATGAGCACCACATTTTGGATCTGACAATTCTTAAATTGTACCGCCTCAATGGCAAAATTGTACCAAATTTACATAAAATGTACCTAATTTTGGATATAAAATAAAAAACCAAACAAAATAAGTAAGAAAGTATAGCAGGTCAAGCTTGTCCATTTGGTACCCTACACCGCAGTATATAAAGAACACTTTTTTAGAGTGTAGCCTATTTGCGACTCATGGTCAATCATGGACCCACCAGAACAAAATTATGTTAGGAGGTAAATATTCATGGAAAAGTTATTTGGTTGGAATATTATTAAGATAACTAAAGTGAGTTTAGAAACGGGGTTTATATGGTAGTTATGGTTAATTTTGGACCTAACAACACAATATTTTGTGAAGACATAGGATCTTTCGGAGAATTTATTGTCGCCAATCTAAATGTAAACACCAACATTTATTAGGACCGATTCCAATAAAACTTGCTACGATGATTAAGATTACAATAAAATAAGTTTAACCCAAATTTAATCTAAATACCACCATAATAAGATGGTTTATAGACACTATTCCGGAAAGAAGTTTGTAATGGGGCCATGTGAAATATTGGACCGATTCTCAATATTTTCTGTAGGCTACGTGCCCTATGTACAAAATTTCATCAAATAACCTTCAATATTGCAGCCTGCATCTTGCGCACAAGGATCATATACACCCAACCAGCCAGCCGGACGGAGGGACGTCGTTAAATCGACTAGAAAGTGATGAGTCGATCGGTATACTAAAAGATGGGTCTATGACCAATAATTGTTAGTGTAACATACATCATCGAAAACGCATAATACCCTCTTCTCTATTGTGGTGTGGGTATACAAAAAAAAGAGAAGCAAAAACTTCTCTTTTTAGTCAAAGGCAGACAAGAGTGTAGACGCTTCGTTGGCCGTGTCACCAAAACAAGCGACAAAAGTGCCAATTTCGATCCCAGTCTTCCTACAGGGATAGGAGTACATGTACTTATGAATGTCTGTTCTTAATATGTTAGTATAACATCATGAACCTAAATTAATAATGATGCAGTTTTTGTTAGTTCTCGTCAGGACAACGGAAAGGGAAAGAAATGTGATTTGATCCACTTCAAGGAAATTATACTTTTCGTGGTTATTTATTTATTTTTTTAATTGAACTAAAAAAGAATGAATTTTATCAGTGTACCAATAAAGTTCGATTGTACCAAATTGTACCACAAATCCCATCAGTGATGAGCCCTTATTTTTACTATCTCACCAAAAGATGCCATTTCGATGATAAAAAATATTTTTTCTCCAGAAATATATAAAAATGTTTATATTTTTCGAAAGAAAACGCGTAGATGCAATATTTGGTTAATTTGACATTTGTTTCTCCCACATGCCCTATCCAAAAAAAAAAAAAAAAAAACAAAAAAAAAATTAATAAAAAAAATAAACGAGTATAATAATTCAACACACTAACTTTTAAAAAATAAGAACAGTAATCTTTTATAATATATTCATAATTTTCTCGAATTTTCTGATCAATATCGAGTAGTAAATAGTGTTTTTGTAAAAAAAAATCATTGTTTTAAAAGCATTTTTCCAGGATTGGGATTGTTGGGTATTTCTTAATCAAAAATGGGGATACCTTTTGGTTTTAAGATCTTTTCGGTCTACATAATCTTTCATTGTGATATCTCTATCCATGTCAGACTAATGGAATGTCAAACATTAAAATTATTATATATGTATATAGTGTAAATGAAATGAAAGGGCTTTCAATATGAGTAAAAATTGTGATTTTAAGGTTTGCCATGCTATAAATCTGACATGAATAAAGATATCATAATAAAATTTGGTAGCTACGTAGATTAAAAAGCTTTTTAAATAGTGCACTTAAAAATATTACCTTTTTTTAATTAAAAAAATACGACAATTCTCAATCTCAATCAAGAGCATTTTTATACTAAATGCTAAAAAAAACATCAAAATTTCAACTATGACCTTAAATTTCTCAACATCTGCCGATTTTAAACTGTAGGAAAGTTCAAGAAGTCTTCTCTCTAGTAAAAGAAAAATTGCAAGTGTATCTCTATCGGTTCAAAATTTACAGATTTTTGGCCGATGAAAAACAATTTTTAGCGACTGTGGGATGGATTGACAGACAGACAGACAGAGATGGCCAAATCGACTTAGAATTACTTAAGGACTCAGAATATATACACTTAATTGGATCTTAAATGAATATTAAAAAAAAATTCACAAGGAATGACAAATTGAGTATACCGTCATTCACCAGTACTGGTGGAGGGCTTCAAAAATTAAGATACACAAATAGACATTAATTCATAGAGATATAGTACCGCATAGCAATATTACGAAAATAGTCAATGAAACATTCATCGGCTTGATTCAAAAGATTCGTACATATATGAGTTCTGAAAACAATTGTTATTTAAAATTTATAAGAAAATTTCTATAACCCATTGTAGCCATTTTAGTGATATGCTTCAGTAGCATTAGCAAATCCTCCAAACACTAACACCGTCTAAAAAAATAAAATTTGCAATATAAATGTCGAAAACATTTGTCACTTTCATACTTTCTACTTAAAACTGAGTTCCTGGCCTCTGCTTAAGATTAGTTAACAATTTTTGGCCGCTTAAAAGTTTTTCCTAAAGTTACAAGCTTTAACACTTTTTAGAACGGTAAAAAACATTTTTTCACTATTGTGGGTTTTTTCTTAAGAATTCTCCCCCAAAAATACTCATTATGCAGAGGATGTTGTTGCCAGCAAAATGCTCACACAGGTAAAATTGATATTAAAAAATTTTACACCCTAAACAAAAAAATATTTGTTAACATTATATTTTTGAAACATTTTAAAAATAAAATGCCAGCCACCAGACTAACGTCTACTAAAAACAAAAATAGAAGCCCCAGCCAATGTCAAGTTCCAGGAAACTTTTCTAACCCTCAAAAAAAATTATATATAAAAACAAATAAATACAAAAAAAAAAATTGCAACAGTCTAGTGCTTTTTCCACAAAATCTTCAGTCACATGCGTTTCATCTCAAAGAAAAAGTAAAAGGAAAAATTTTTATATGTAGAAGCATAAAAAGGATAAAAATAGATTGTTCTCATTTTAACACGAAACTTTAGAGCAAATGATACCAATAAACAAATCCCATTATACATGACGTATCAAAATACTATTTTCATACGTGAGTTGCCTTTTAAAAACAACTATCGCAAAGTACGTGTACTACTACGAGAAAAAAATATGTTTTTAGAGTTTTATTCTTTTCACATTTTGTTACTATTTCCTATTGCTTTTTGGGGGGCTTTAGTTGCTGCATATGTCCCAAAAAAATTTATTTTTATTTTCTCCATTTCGTTACCGCTAGACTTCAAGGTATACGATTATGTGTTGATGATATAAAATTCTCTCAGATGGTGTGTCATTTTTACACAAGTGTTGAGTTAAACATGTGTTTGAACAAAATATTGTGTGATTGTGAAAAGATATTGTTTGAATGTTGGATTTAATATTACAGGATTTTCTTATACCATTTCTTGTATTTTCAGTTAAGTATTGTAAAATTTATAAATTTTATGGTTTTATAGTTTAAGTTTATGTATGTAAATATATTGTGTTTTTATCGAAAAAATCATGAAAAATCATGATATATCTGTCACTAAGCATTAAGAATAAATGACTAACAGCTTTGACTTATTTATATAGACACTAGGGTATTCATTAATCGGTTAACCGATTATTTACTACCCGATTAACTGATCGGTTAATCTAAAATTGGCTATTTTCGGTTAACGATTAAACCGGGTAATTTCAGTCGATTAACTGATTAACCAATATAACAAAATTTTTAATTTTTTGTAGTATTATAACATACTCGATGACCCGTGCGAATATTTCGCACCGTTAGTTGTAATTTTTGTAACATAAAATGAAAACAATTAATAGAAATTTTAGTAAATTCAATACATTTTATTAAAAGTATAAAAATATTAGAAATCATAATATATATCATACATATTTACATACATACATACATATGTTTAAATGCTTTTATAATACTTCTTTGAATACAATGTTAGAGGTAATGACATGATCATCGTTAACTTTTTGCCCGTACGAATCCTTAATACAAACATAAATATCTTTAAACGTACGCAATTATATATAACTGACTTAGTAATAAACGGTATTATAGTAAATAGCGGTATTGCCAGAATGGATTTTAATACATACTATATTATGTAGAACTGCATTACTATTAAGCGACCCTGTATTACCACACTTGAACAAAAACATATCATCATAATCATAATGACAACAGTATTATCATGCAGTTCTATATAAAATATAATTTTTATCAATGAAAATATTAATTTTTCAATTTCTAATTATTTTTCGTCATTAGTGTTAGAAATAATCTTTAAAATGAGATATCATTCATTAAATTTGATGTGGTGGTATGGGAGATATTTGCAACCGACAAAAAAAAGTGATTTAGAAATAATATATATTTTTTTGAGTTTTTTATTAATCGTTTCGTCTCATATACAAAAGGTATGTGTTTAGAAAATATTATTTCATACAAACAAAGAAGCTGTTCAGTGATCTTCATTTAAAATACATAAGTGTTTGCTGTCAACAGCTTTCCCAACATACCAAAACAGAACTAAATGTAAATGAGTTGTAGAATAAGCTTATCATAAGAGATTTCCTACAACATGACAACATTTATAATTGCAAATGACTTATTCTCGTTATAGTTTTGTAAGTGTTTTTGAGAATGTTGTCCCTTTATTTGATGCGTGCCTAAATTTTGTATTATTTTTTAAAGTTTTCAGTATTTGTGTTTTGTTCGGAGAGTGAAGTGTTTTAAAGTGTTTTAAGCAGTGCACAATTTAAAAAAAGTAATAAAACATTACATAAGTAAAATTATGTAAATATGCCATATAAATTTAAACAGAGTATTCATAAAGAATTTAATCTTATTATAGATTAGAAAAGTATTTTTCTGTAAGCTTATTCTATAATTAGACTTCTTAGCGTACATTATATTATAGACAATTATTATTATCACAAGGGATATTAGTTTTTATTTTTAAAAATTTTTTATGAGCCTTTTATATGTTAAGTTATATGTTAGTTAGTTTACTACAAGTTCTTTCGAATTTGTTTGGTTTGTTGGGGTTTGTTTCACGTACTTTTTATATGTAATTGTTTTCTTATTTGTTTTTTCACATATCTTGTCATATCAATCTTTTAACAGAATTAACCGAAACAATTAGCAGTTAAACATTTAAAAAAAATTTAAACAGGACTTTAATGGCACAATGGAAGATTTTATACATTTAGAGATTTCCAGGAAAAGGACTGAGAAATTATATATACTCTATTATGGGTTGCTTTCGATTTCTCCAACATCTACGATAAATGAAAGAATTTTTTCCAAGTCAATTTTATCAAAACTAATGAAAAGAATCGCTTTAATCCTAAACATTTAAACCAATTATTTTTTTAAGATTATTTTATAAGATCTTAAACTATTGAATTAACTTATAAAATTGTCTTACATTTTATTGCATTTTTATTAATTGAAATTACTTAGTTTATAAAAAAACTTCATTAATCGGTTAACCGATCACTTACATAATTAGCCGATTACTAACCGATTAAACCAAACCCCCGATTAATTAATCGAGCGGTTAACTGATTAAAGCAAAAGCCCGATTAAATGAATACCCTAATAGACACCCAGCATTTAGGCAAAAAAATCATATTATAAAGAGCAAAATAATTTAATTCTCTTAATTCAAACATTTTATTACGAAGGCAAAAAATTAATAACATTAATTCCATATAAAAAATAGATTTATTTTATTTATACCAAAGGGTGGTGCAATCATAATGCGCGGTGGTAATTGTGAATCACATCTTAACGTCAAGTTTTGCGCAAACTTTATTTGGCATTTCGTTGTTTAAGTGTTTGACAAATGCAACCATGGAGAGGTAAACAATTGAGCAGCGCTTTAAGATTGTTGAAGCCTTTCACGAAAATTGGCGTTCAAATCAAAAGGCATTTCGTGCACTTTGGGATTTTTTTTTTTTGTCAGCGACGAGGCACACTTTCACCTTAGTGGATTCGTTAACAAGCAAAATTGCCGCATTTGGGCAAATGAGAATCCAGGAGGGGTAGTTGGAAAGCCGATGCATTCACTGAGTTACATTTTCATGCAGTTTATAGGCCGGCGGCATTGTCGGACCATACTTCTTCGAAAACGAGATCGGCCAAGCAGTTACCGTGAATGGTGTTTACTACCGCGAGGTGATAACGGACTTCTTGTGGCCAGAAACTGAGGATATGGACCTGGCCGTTAGGTGGATCTATCAGGGTGGTGCCACTTGCCACACAGTCATCGAAACAATGGCTCTTTTGCGTTAGAAATTCAACGGCAGTGTTATCTCACGTCGTGGCGATGTTAATTGGCCTCCACGATCATGTGATTTGACACCGTTGGTCTTCTTTTTTTGGGTATATCTAAAATAAAAGGTATATATCAATAAGCCAAGAACAATTTAAGAGCTAAAGGATGAGATAATTCAGCACATTACTGAAATTGAACCACAATTATATTTCAAAGTAATTGAAAATATCAACAATCGGATAGTGGTATGCCACCGAAGGTGTGGCGGGCATTTGGTCGATATTTTGTTTCAGGCATAATTTTCATCGATCCTTCTATCATAATACAAAAAATGTGAAAATAATTCTATGAAAACTTTTTGTTTTAATTACAATTAACATCGACCGTTTTCGTTGGATCACCCTTAATTTTAATTGAAAAATGTACATGCGTATATACTAGAGCTTCCAATCGAGATTGGTTTTTCTCAATCCCGGCATTGGGGATTGAAGACTACGGTATTCACGGGATTTTTAAAATATTTCCCGATTTTTCAGTTTTAAAACGTTTTAAACTGCATGAAAAACAATTTAATTTTCCAGCAAAAATAAATATATCATGAACATATCGCACTTGTTCAACAAAACTGTATTAACTCAAAATTTTTATTTTTGCACTTTGGAAAAAATCGAAACGTAATATTCATTTTTAACCGCAGCAGCAGTATAAGTTATTATTATTTTTTTATATTATTGTTAATTTATAAAATTTGTTTTACTTTTATTATTGTAAAATATGTGTGTACATAAATTTTAAGTACATACTTTGTGAATACCCCAACTATAAATAAATAAATTTAATATAAAAAATGAAGTTTTTCTACCCCAACTAAACGGACGGATGGTCGGACGGATTTATATATAACAAGTAGCAGGCGCAGTAAGCGGAACGATATAACACTGTTCGATTTAAAAATTTAGGACGACAAAAATCATAACTTTGTAAATAATAAAGATGGAGTCTTAATATTTTGTACAGGTAATTCTTGTGTGTAACAAAACAATTAGGCGAACAATTATAACAATAATATCGTGCTATTTTGTCTACTTTTTGGTAATGTAACGGTTGGTTTCAAAATTCTTTTTTATATGCATTTAATGTAAAAATCAAAATATTTTTGCTTCTACTGAAAATTTTTATATTTTGAGTTACTACAGTATTGTTGAACAAGTGCGATATATATTTTTTATTTGTAAAAACTATAATAAAAACAAACTTAAATTATTAATTGATCCCAATTCATATGTTTTATGTGAACAAAATGATTAAAAAAAACATAAAACTCTTATTTTTATCCATTTTTGATTATTGATATAAAAAAGTACACCATTCCCAATTGTATTTTAAAATTTTCTTAACGTTTTTTAAAATTTTCCAAATGAACTTAAAAAATTTCCAAATATATTTTCTAGATGTGTTTTGAAATTTTTCAAATATATTTTAAAATTGTCCAAAAATAATTTGCAATTTGCAAATACAGTTTAAGATTTTCCATATCTATTTAAATTTGTTTATCACCCCTATCATGAATAACAAGTGAAATTTTTGTTCACGTGAAATTTTCATTCCACCCGAACAGAAAATTGGTATCGGCAATTTCACGTGAAATTTTTTTTCACAATTTGTACAGCTGTTCAAAGTTTAGTGTGTTATCAGTGCATTTTGAGAGGACATACATACATATGTAAATAAAAAGAAAATTGATTTTGGTTAAGAACAATAATAAAAAAACAACACACATATAAAAAATAAAATGTTTAGAATCGGTTCAATACTTTTGCTGCAAGAAGATACAAATAATGACACACGAATTGTTCGTAGAGAGCTGCGAGACGCATCTAACCCTTTGGAATTACCCATCACATTGTAAGTAATTTTTATAAATATTAAAATGTACTTTCTTAACTTTTATTGCTTATTAGATTTATCCAGCATTACAGAGTTAAAAAAACAGCCGTTTTGTACATTTTGGATGTGCTCACTACCACTTTGCCGGCTACACAAGAATCATTTGGAATTCCACCAAACATTTTCAAAAGTCTGCCACCACGTCCTTTGAAATCTTCACAAATCCACAGGCAATGGATCTGTTACCTTGTATCTTGTTGAGAAGAATGTCGCTTTGAAACTTATTCACAGATTTTGCCCTAAAATAACTTTTTGTCAACCTTAAATTTCTTATTAGATAAAAAATACTCACATGATATATGCATTCCACCAGCAAAATCAAAGTGAACAAAACAATGAAAAAATGTCACATTTGGCGCAAAAAGAAAACATTCACAATAAGGTGAAATTTTTTTTAAGTGGATTTTTTTCGGGGGAAATTATTCATGGTTGCAATAATGTGGAATGTGAAAAAATTTCATGCGGAAAATTGTTCATGATAGGGGTGCATATGTTTTTCAAAATTATACAAATGCGTTTTAAAATTTTACAAATGTAGTTCAAAATTTTCCATATGGGTAATTCCATGTTAAATCGACCAAGAGTGGAACCCGACCCCTTTCGTTTTGAATGAAATTTGGTGTGAAGGTTCCCTTTCATCCTATCAGCAACATATATTTACGAAAAAAAAATTTCTTAATTTTGTTTCAAAAGTTACGTCAATGTATAAAACTCATTTAATTTCTTGAAGACGTAACGTGACATAAAGTGTACTTTGAAAGTGCCCACATTGAGCACCAACAAAAAATGCAACAAATAAACAACTTTATGAATGTCGTTACTTTTTTTTTAACACCTAAAATCACACAAATCAGATTTAATAAATCCTCATTGCCCAAAATTACAATTTTAAAATTTTATTTTAGGATTATATTTTACAGGTTGCAAAAGAAAAAAATCATATCTTAAAAAAGAAAACAAAACCCCTCATTCAAAGTTTCAGGATTTTTAAAGAACTGTTTGAGGAGTTACATAAAAAAAAATCAGCCAAAAATTAGTTTTTGACTTAGTCCATTTCTAAAATTTAATATATTTTAGATATTACATTTAAAAAAAATTTTTTTTTTATATATTGTTTAAAATGAAATAAAAATCATCTTCGTATGTACAGTAGTTTTTGAGATATTGAAAAAATAAACTCAGCACATGCGGCTAATTCGGCGAAATTATGACATTTTGAGTATGACGTAACTTTTGAAAAAAAAAATTTTTAATTTTTTTTCGTTAATACAGGGTTTCCGCCGGGAAGGTATGCTATTTTGTTGGTAAATGGCCTTGTGGAAGAAGCTCTTGTATCAACTGAATCTTAAATGGAAACAAATGCAAATCCTTGTGCAAAATTGTGACCAAAGTTGTTCTTTGAAGACCAAGCTCCTGAGCACGGTCTCGAATTGAGGTTGATGGCTTGTTTTGAACACTTTCTTGAGCAGCAGTAATGTTTTCAGCCGATCCTGCAGTACGTTGTGGTCCATGCTTGGGCCTATCACCTACAGACTCTCTTTCTTCGAAATCATTCACTTCACGATAAATAATGCGTTTTGTTGGCACGTTGTTTCTCACAACAATTTCACAAAACTCTCCTCGTCACAGTAATCGATGATTGATTTTGATAAAATTATGTTTTAACGATTAAAACACGTTGGCTTATCAAATATTTTTCCATAATAAATTTGGCCCGTGTCTACTTCACGACTGCCAAATATGAACGATCAAGACTAATGTTTACCAAAATGGCGGCAAAACAAAGTAGTATACCTTCCAGGCGTATGTTCCTTATAGGATGAAAGGAACCTTCACACCAAATTTCATTCAAATCGAAAGGGGTCGGGTTCCGCTCTTGGGCGATTTGACATGGAATTACCCTGCTTTGAAATTGCATTATGCGCATTGAAGGTTTAAGTTGAGCATCTATGTTCAAGACAGGAGCACAGTATACTGCAGTTGAGTATACGAATCCAAACTTATAAACTAACTGCCAGTTCATTGATTTAGAGCTTTAACGTGCGCATAGAAAATTACATTTAAAACAACAACAACATTTTGAAATTTGTTTTTGTTTTAAATGTTATTTTCTGCGCGAACGTTAACGTTCGAAATCTTTGAATAGACAGTAAATTTAAATGGGTATAGACCCTAAAAGTGGCCTGTTATGGATAAATGTTGGAAAAATAATCATAATCCCTATTTGGACACCCTCGCGAAAATCACATTTAAACAAAAAAATCTGTAATGAATTTTGTTATTTGGATAAATAAGTCTTATGTATAACTTAACGTCATAATGAAATTTTGTGCAAGCAGATCTATAATAGTCCATATGTCTTAAAAATGGACCAGTCTGTAGATATCATATGGTTTGCAATTTCTATCTTATTAACAGAGAAGACAAAAAAAAGTGTTTACAGCAAAAACATTTTTAAAAAAAATCACAAAAATGAAGAAAAAAAAAGCAGCAAACAAGCATTTTTATTTTTTTAATATATACATTTATATATAAAAAATTACAGTAATTCTATTTCTTCAGACTCGTGAAAACAGTTACAAAGTTAAAAGTGAATTGTATATGGAAAAACTTCTTTCCACGTCAACGGATGTTGTTGGAGCAAATTTACATTTCAAAATTTCATTTGACGAAAGGCTTTCTACTATTTCGTCATCAGGTTTAGCACAAGTTTGAAGAATGTTGTTTATTTATAATATGGTTTGAACCCCGGATTTCTTTGAAATACTGCATTAAATTTCTTGATATATTTTTTGTCATGTAAATTCTCAAGTGCTTCTCGTACATTTGACACAATATTTAGACTTTCGTGAATAGCTAACCCAACTGTTTGTAGCTTTTTAAAAGAAGACACAATAATTGAAAAATTGTTTCTGATAAACGCAAGTTGGGAACTTAATCCGGGCAAATTATATATTTCCTTGGCGTGCGCGATCGAATCTGCGTCTTTACTATTCAGTTTAGAAATAACAGCCTTTACTTAATCAATGTATTCTGCGTAAAAGTTGTGGCTTCTATCCAAGTACCACAACGTGTTGGGCATGGGAACGGTAGAAGTGCTAAATTGGGATTCATTTGTAAAAATAACTGCAACAAAAATAACTGCAACAAAAACGGATTTGGTACAAGATATTAATTTATTTACATGCTGAAACTCTAAGCGTATGAAGTCAGCAATACGATAAAGTCCATGAGCAAAACATGTCAAATGTATCATTTTAGGATACATTATCCTAAGGGACAAAATTCCACTTAACATGTATGCCGCTGCATCAGTTACCAGTAGCAATACTTTGTCGTATTGAATGCCGTGTTTTAATAATTAAATTAAATTAAAAAAATAAAAATATAAAAAAAATTATGAATCAAATATTCACTCACCATCAGGCCATACAATTTGTAATGAATCGTTGCAGAAAGTTGCAATAGAACACCCATGTTCAATAAAAAAGGTTTATTTCCAACATCGTCACTTAAAATACCAAATAAAAAGTTGGCCACATATCTTTGTTCACTGTCTGTTCCTTTATTAACAGAAATCCATATATATTTATCTTTAGCCTTTTTACGCATTCTTCCCAAAGCTTCGTATACATTTGAGGTATGTATTTACCTCGAATAGAACTTACGGTTGGAACTGACAAGTTGGCGTACTTTTGAAAGATGTTTTTGAAACTGGGATGGCTTACTTTTTTCACTGGTATATTGGTCTCCAACAAAAATTTTGATATATCTTCGTGAAATGTATTGGCAGTAAAAATAACAAGAAATTCCGTAATAAGTTTTTGTGGACGATTTTCTGGGCAAGCAGCTAATTTGTGTTATTCTGTACTAAAATGTTGCTTCACATTGCACTTCTTTTCGCTATTCATTTTACTCGAACACACATTACAAAAAAGACAATCTTTTTCAACTTTTAATACTTCAGATTCAATTTTACCATTTTCAGCAAAAATAACATATTTGACTTTTCCTTCGGCATTTTTTTTTTTTTAATATTTTTTTGTTCACAACTGCCGGTTTACTTATTTTGTTTTAGACTCAAATTAGAGATGGTAAGTTTATTAATTTTAGTTGTAATAAAGCGTATTATATTAAAATATTAACATATATTTGTTTTAAAAAAAAGTTGTCAATTATTTTTTTCTCATGTTTTCTCAAAAAAATATTTTTTATGTAAAAATTATGTCAAAAAAGCTATTTTACAGCAAAGAAATAGGAAAAAAGCAAAATAAGCACCATAATAACAAAAACAGCAAAAAAAAAAGCAAATTTGTCTTTTCTGCTTATTAAACAAAAGTTTTTGCTTAAAATGTCCACATTTGCCTATATTTAAACATATTGAATTTTTTTAACTGAAAAAAATTATGAAAGTTCTTTTTTATACAAAAAAAAACAAAAGTTTTGTAGGACATTTTTTATTTTGAGTATATATTTTATATTTTATTTTTGTAACTTTTCAGTTATAAAGAGACGATCAGTAACATTTTAAATAATTTTTATTTCATCAGATATCTTAACATATAATTATTTGTTAGTCCGTATTCGCGTCGCAATTTAAAACTAAATCACATAAAAAGCATTTCGATTTCTCACGATCATACCAGTAGCCATTCGGACAAATGCAAACCACTGCAACAGCATCAATACACTGATAAAATAGTTTACAATGATTGGCATAAGGAAATGTTGTGCTATTTGATACCGTCGAACAGTCTGGCTGAGGACAATTATTACAAATTTGTTTAGGCGTGGAAGGTACGGGCGCAGATGTCGTTGTAGGCGTAGTTATGGTAATTGTTGAACGTTGCTCACACGGCAGTGGTGAGGCACATTCTAAGCTATTTAAAACAGTGGAGAAATTTAAGGACACACAGTTTGCTGTGGCAGCGAATAAATAAACCGCAAAATAAACTAAGTAAAGAAGTGCTGTAAAAATATATTTTTTTATTGATAATTTTATATCATATACCCACATTTTATTAACATTTTGCTTTGATTAATAATTAACTTAAAGTGAATTGGTTTCAAAGATTTCTGGATTGCAACTGTTGGATAATTGTTTGAAAAAGTTTTCTTTATATGTGCAGCTGAGTTTTTTTTTAAAGTACATATTTCTTATCTTGGGGAATTTATTTGTAATTTTTTTTCTTAATAATTGTTTTCTAAGAAAATTAAAGTTTAAATTAATGTTGCTTATATAATTTGTTCTTATCTTCAATAAATGATTAACAATTTATTGCAAACAATACAGTAGTTGTTTACTGGGTCAGTGATTGCGGATATTTATTTTACCATATTTGTTTATACTAACTACAACAAATTAATGGTAAATTATTGATATTATCATTACGTTTATAGTTTATGGAATTTTTTAGATAACATGAAAGCCCGAGATTACAGAACGTGTGTGCCTTTAAGAAAATATGTGTTGGGTAAACATCTGTGATAAATTTTTTAAAGGTCATTGAACGAAATAGTGACAACATGAAAGGTTTTGTCTGCTTTAAAAATAACGCAAGTTGCGCCAGCTCTTCAATTTTAAAAAAGCACAGCCGAAGTATATCAATTGCTTACCGAAGCCCTATATGTTTTGCTAAGCAACCGTGATTTCAAAAATATGTTTCCTTAATTTCAACGTGCGAGAGATGGTTTGTGTATTTTAGAAGCCGTTAATTTGAAACGGAACAGAATACCGCTCTGTTCAGCCAAAAATATTCGACGATGATGATATAAAGGTAGTACTCCTTGAAGATTGATTATATTCTCAAGAAGAAAATCCAAATTCATTGGGTGACACTCAAGCATCAATTTCAAAACCTGTGCAGCAGGTTTCATCCAAAAGAAGGGACAATTGGTACCACAAGAGTTGTGGCCAGAGAGCCTTATAAATCGAAAAAAGTGTTTTATCAATTAAAAAATGGTTTAAAAAGTATTTAAATTTAATTAATGTGATAATTGAATCAATTATTTTTTTTTTTTTTTTTTTTTTTTGAAAGAAAATTAAAAATTTTATTTTGAATTAATTAACATTTTAGTTGTTTTGAAACCAATTTTCAATTAAAATTTTAATTAAATAGCAAAAAATCTTAATTGACTTTTTTCGTTTAAAATAAAATATTTTATTATTGTCAATATTTATTTAAATAAGTTAACACATTGTTTGAAATGGCAAAGTTTCTTGATCACTTTTTTAATTAAAATTAAAAATATCATTTATTGAAAATATTTTTTCAAAATTTTAAAATTTTTACTGCCGTATTCATAAAAAATAAAATAGATTTCAAACGTATTTTAACACAAAATTTCCATACAAATTTTTCTTAAAACAGATTTCATATCCATTTTAGTTTTTTATGAATACGGCAGTTAGTAATCAATATAATCATTTTAGTAATAGGTGCAAAATCAACAACTTGTATGATTGATATTATGAATTTGGAATAAATTTGGTGATTGGAGAAATTTAATAATTTTTTCTGTGTAAAGAGAATTAATTTTTTGCATAAAATTATTACTGACGATAAAAAAAATGGATAAAATACGATAACTAACAATTTATTTTTTATATATGAGTCCACTATTTAAAAGTAATAATCTATACAAATAGATAGCAAGCAAATAAAATAAATTTCAAAGAAACGTGAAACGTATACATATAAACCCAAATCCCAGAAGACGTTCGCCTCTAAGACAGCCCCAGAAAGAGGTTAAAGTCTGATGCAACAACTGGTCACTTAGAGCACTGGACGGAAGTAGCTAGAGAAAGCATGTAGTAGAAGCAATAGTCTATAGCAGAGAGCTGAGGAAGTAAAGTTTTCTGTTCAGAGTATTGAGTATTGACCCGAAAGCTTGGCCAAAAATAATTTTTTGGACTAGCAATAATATTATTTCTGTTAATGTCGTACAATTAAGGATATATAAAAGCAAACATCTGCATACTAGGTTTTTGTTAAAAATAAATATCAGCTGAATTCTGGGCAGTCGAAGTTGACATTGCAAGCAAAGTGCACAGTGCAGAATAAAACGTCTAATTTTGATATAAATTAAAACGTTTTGCATCAGTTATTAAACAAAAAGGAGAAAATCGTGCAGAATATGGAGAAGAGAAGGAATAGAAAGTTATTTAAAAAAAAAAACAAAAATATTTTAGAGGACGTTTTTGCTTTTGTTAACAAAACGTGTTATTCCAACTTGATCCCAAATAAATGACGTTTTCCATAATTGTAAACTTCGCATAAGCTTTTGATAATGTTGGCCGTGTTTTGATGAAAAGTAGTCTAATTTTTTTTTATTTTGGGATTTTCTCTTTTTGATGAGTACTGACGTAAAGCCATTTCTTTTTGGAAACAGAAAAAACTTTCGACTTTCAAGACAACATTAATACACTCATAGAAAAATGCATCTTCATATTGACGATGCCCCAACATCAGAATTGTGACATCAATGTTACTACAAATGGCATCAATAAGACAACAAGGGACATCAATCCAATGACTAACGTCATCATAAAATTTTGTCACATGTTATGCGTCATCAATGCTATGACTACAGTGACGATGTAATGATAATACACAAATTATCAACATTAGTTTCATGTTTAAAAAGTAAAATAAGAAACAAAATTTCCCATAAGAGTTCTTCTGTAAACAAAGGGCGTAATACAACAAAAGCGAAATAAACATGTGTAACAGCTAAGTAAATAATAGAACATATTCTCTCACTTTGACTTAAGTCAATCCCAATGACAATCTGTTATTAAATTGAGCCTAATGAGTCGTTTCTTCGATGATACTGAGTCATCGCACTGATGTCATTTCTGTTTTGCCGATGTGTCAACCCATTCATCACGTTATTTCAATTTTTGACCCTGATGACAACTTGGACAAGTAATGTTAAGGCTAAGGGTTAAAAACTAAGACACTTGTCATAGTACTGATGTCAAAAAACATCAGCGTTATGACGATTTTTCTATCAGTGTACTTAAATGCTTAAAAAAATCTTAACTAAATTAACGTTAACAAAATTAAAAAAAAAATCCAAATTTAAATCATTGCAGTACGCAAACCTTTAAAAAGTCAAAGGTTATTAATTTTTTTTTTTTTATATAACAAACTACAAAGATTTTTTGAAAATTTAAAAGAAAATATGTATGTATTAGCAAAAGCCCCTTCCATAAGACCAGTAAAAAAAATTCAAAAATAAAAACAACTTAAGCAATAGACCAGAAAAAATTGTTTAACTAAACCGAACTGTAGAAAAACACACAAAAACAAAAATAAAAGCTAAAACCTAATTTAGCTAATGACAGATGAAATACCTCTGAATACATGAATGAAGGCATGAATAAATGACTTAAGGACTAGATGACTAACTGAATGTCGAAAACATAAAACCTTTTCGTGCTTTTGTGAGCACAAAAAAAAACTTTTGAAACGGGGATGAAATAAAGAACAAACAGTCTTAGAAACCTAAATAGCAAACAAATAGACGGAAAAAATCATATACAAGAGGGGCAAAAAAAATGCAATTAAACATAAAAACACCTGAGAATCAAATAAGGGCAAGCATAATAAAAACTTTTACTTTTCAAAAGGACTTTTACTTTACAAGTAAATAATTACTTATAAAAAAACCAAAAAAAAAAAACAAATAATATTATATAAAAAAAGACAGAAAACAAGTTAGAGTGCTATATTCGGCTGGGCCGAATCTTTGATACCCTCCACCGACAGGAGTGGGCTCTATATAATAAATACATATATATTTTCAACTTAACTTCACAAAAACGAATGTCAGCATTAAAATTGGTTGCGGTTTAGACATATATTAAATTATTGACCCACAATAAGAAAGTTTTATGCGTTTCTTGTTAGAACTTTGAACTGGCTTGAGTAAAATATAATGATTCGTAACAGTTTTAGCCGAACTAAAATGATTTTTAGGACCTATGGTAAATTATGGACCAATCATCCCAATATTCTGAAGACTGATTTCTGGTTTTACAAAAAAATAAATTAAAATAAATTACAATACAGCAGTGTAATTAGTTTGAGCGTTAACAAGGAATTTCACAAAATTGGATGATATTTTTTTTGGCCATATGAATCTAAGTTGTAAGAAATTTTACCGCAATCTATATCTGTTATGGTTTTAGGCGAACTTAATTTTTTTCCCAATAAACTGTTTTCCGAGAGTAGGATTTACATTGGGCCTAGGGTAAATTATGGACAGATCTTCACCCAATTTGGTGGTGTGATTTCTCGTCCTACAAAACTGTACAGTACCAAATTTAATTATAATAGCACTATTTATTACGGTTTTAGGAGGAATAAACTGTTTTCCGGGAGCATGGTTTATATGGGGCTTAGTGTAAATTATGGACGGATCTTCAAAAAGTTTTACAGTGTGATTTCTGGTCCTATAAAACTGTGACGTACCAAGTTTTAGTATGATAGCGTTATTGATTGCGGTTTTAGACGTACTAAACTGTTTTCCGCGAGTAGGGTTTATATGGGGTTTAGGGTCAATTATGGACCGATCTTCACGAAATTTAGCAGTGTGATTTCTAGTCCTACAAAACTGTACCGTACCGAATTTAATTATGATAGCATTATTTATTACGGTGTTAGGCGTAATAAACTGTTTCCGAGAGAAGGGTTTATGTGGGGCCTAGTGTAAATTATGGACCGATCTTAAAAAAAATTTTCTGTGTGATTTCGGGTCCTATAAAACTGTGACGTACCACATTTTAGTATAATAGCGTTATTGATTGCGGTTTTAGACGTACTAAACTGTTTTCCGGGAGTAGGGTTTATATGGGGTTTAGGGTCAATTTTGGACCGATCTTCACGAAATTTAGCAGTGTGATTTCCAGTCCTACAAAACTGTACCGTACCGAATTTAATTATGATAGCATTATTTATTACAGTGTTAGGCGTACTAAACTGTTTTCCGGGCGTAGGGTTTACATGGGGTCTAGGGTTAACTATTGATCAATATTCACTATCAATTTAGCACTATGATTTGTAATCATACAAAGCGAATTCGTGCAAAATTAATATCATTCTGTGCTTTATTCAACAATTTATGTTAGTTTTTGTATCAAAATTATCAATTTTTTTAGGGTGGTGGTTCCACATTTTGATTCATAGTTCTGAGCCTAATGAACCGATGTTGCTGGATTTCAATCTTAAACTTCTCAGGTTAACTACAAGCAAGTTGGTTCTTTTCTTTTTCGTTTTTCGAAAGTGAGCGTGTTTTCAACAGACGGACAGACGGACATGGCTAAATCGACTTAGAATTACTCAAGGAGCCAGAATATATATACGAGTACTTTATAGGGTCTTAGATGTATAATAAAAAAGTTTCACATGGAATGACAAACTAACTATACCCTCATTCACCACTAGATGTGTTGTACGGTATACAAAGGAATTATAATAGTGGCTGTAGGAGACACCATTTACAATTTATAATGGGAATATTATATATCGCACTTGATTATAAACATTTTTAGTAGAAGCGAAACCATTTTTTTATTCAATATTAAAGGCATATGAAAAATAATTTTTAAGCCAACCGTTTAATTGCCAAAAAGGAGACAATATAGCACAACGGGTATATATAAATATTACGCGTCGATTATTGCCAAAATGTTGAAAAATAAAAATCTTGAGCTAATAACCTCTTAATGATCAAGTGCGATGTGTATGTGTGTACATAGATGATGCAAAGGCAAAGTTATCCTTTCAATTCAGGTTGAGCCAAATATTTTAGATTCACCACTATCAGTCCTAATAGAACTGTCCAAAATTACCAAACCCATTTCAAGTGCGCCTTAAACTTTTCACTGAAAATTGTGCGCGCTTAACTTGAAGAGCATAACACTTTTGGCCTAAGGCTCGAATTATACATGATACATCATAATGCCATAGCCATTAAATCTATTTATGATTAAGGAAAAAAACGAAAATTGAATTGGTTATGACAACTCACCTTTAACACATGGACTTCTATCTATGGTTTTTGATTAAATTGAGAGCGCTGATTTCGATGGTATCACTGGTTTTTTTTCTAGCAGCTCTAGTTTCAAAGATAAAGTCTCATTTAATATTTGCATAACTAACACCAGTTTTTGTAATATTCGCTTAATATTTCAAGAACGACCCTACAAACCTTAAAATATTTTCTATATTATTAATTTACACAAAAATCTGTTTCATTTGAATGGAGTCACATACGCGAATATATCAGGATATCTAAAATCTATTGCAAGGATATTCAAAAATATATTTTTTTAGGTTAGTCCATAAAAGTTTGAAATATCCAATTTTCCTCCTATTTTTAGTTAAACTAAATTTTAAAACCAATAAAAGAGTCCTGAATTATTAAGAAAACAATTTCACATTTCATCTACATAGTTTTTTACATGTTATAAATAGTACCAAAAATTATTCTCTTTAAATAAAAATAAAATATTTTTACAAATAACAATTTTTAAAATTAAACATTTTTTTATTTTTATACATAAATGAAATTTAACTCATAGAATAAATAAAAAATTTTAAATATAATAAAGTTGCTTATGGAAGAAATTTTTAATATTTTTAAATTTTTAAAATTTTAAAATTTAAGGAATAGAACTATTGCAAAAGCTTTATAAAATTTATAACTGAAATTTAGCTCATAGAAAATATTCGAGAAATAAAAAATGTTGAATATAATAAAGTAAATTATGAAAAAGAAATAATTCCCAGATTCTATTTTTACAATATTTATTTCAAAAAGTCAATGTGAATAAGTACGAGAAAAATGTTCAAGGATATAATTACCACAAACAACACAAAAACTGTCTGGGTTATTTGTTACACGTCTTTTCTTCGTAGCTATTCGGGTGTTAATGATAAATTTGACATTAAAATTAAATTATTTTGGACGGAGTTCAAAATGAAAAATTTTAGTTTTTTAAATTAATGCACAGTATCTCTCAAACGGGAGGTGGTAGAAAAAAAAACAATGTTTTATTCGATATAAATAAGGATCGCTTATTTTGATTTCAGAAAATTACACTAAAAAAAGTTTTATGGACTAAACCAAAAACACAAAAATTTTAACATCCTAGCAAATACAATAAGATATCCTGATGTATTGAAAAATGTGACTCTACTCACTGAAGAATAATTTTTGTGTAGATTAGTATTCCAAAAAGTATTTAAAGGCTTGGAGAACCTTAGCAAAATACTAACCGAATAATACAGAAAATTGAGTTAATCATGCAAATAATATATGTCACTATATCTTTTAATTTAGAGCTAACAAGGATAAACTTATGAAGCCATTGTCATCAGCAGATGAAAATAGATACAGCTCAGCTATTTTGATTTAAAACATTTTGTTGTGCTGTGCTATCAAAATCATTGTTGCCCATAAGGTTGTTTTGAACAGGCGATTTGTATGGTTATGTAGCGTCTAATTTAATCTTAACACTCTATAGAGGGATAGATTCGAACACATTCAGGGAAAAACTGTAATTTAATTTGGCCACGGACAGCTTTTTCAGCAAGTTTGTAAAATCCTCAAAATGTTATGCTCTAAATAAACCTCTCTCTTTTGCCGCAACCATATTATGTTTGAGCTAGTCTCTTTTATGTAAATTAAAATCAAATTTTATTTGGCCAGAACCATGTTAATTTTTATTTTTTATGTTTTCAATTATTCATTAAGGGCAGCATATTATGGTTGTACATGCAATTACAATTTATTCATTTTCTAAGCGATCATAACGGTTCACTATGTGATATTGGTGCTCCACTCTCGAAGCGCAAGCAGCACAAATTTTATCTCAATGCTAATCAAAGATGATTTGGTGTATGTATTTGTGAGGAAACTAGGAAACTTCGGCCCATTATAGATAGTAAAAGGACTCGGCGGGCGCTAAGACTACATACTTCACCTCAGGAACCTAATTGCGGCTTTAACTGGCCACCGGCATATTGGGAAATAAGCCCAGAGGATAGGGCTCAATTGCAGTGATCTTTTTTACTATTACGAAGAAGAGGAGAGGTCAACAGCTGGAGTCTGAAGACAAGCTATTTGCCTTCACGGTTTTCTTAGAAATATTTGTAAATGAATTATAAATGAACATATTCTCTGTTAATGTCCAGCATTCCAGAACCGAAGACTTGAATTGTTTGGTTAGAGACCCCTTATAAGCAAAACCAGTTTTTTAGATAATGATTTGACTAAGATTCATTCCTTCACTGCATCGACCGCGTGGCTAAGGAATAATGTTAGCAGCCACGTAATATATGAACGACTACAAGCAGAGAAAAAACATGTTTCAATATGGTAACCTCCAACAAAACAATTTTTAAAGAAAAGTTTAAACTCAACATTTTTTATTTTTCGAATTTAAGGAATAGAACTATTATAAAAAAGCTTTATAAAATACATAATTGAAATTTAGCTCCTAGAATAAATTCGAAAAATATAATAAAGTTGCTTATGAAAAGGAATAATTCCCAGAATCTGTTTGAAAAGTTTAAACAAATTATTTTAAGCTTAGCCATATTATTGTCACCGATAACCATATTATGATTAAAATAGTCAGCCATCAAGAAGCCACAACCGTAACTTCTTGCTGTTATAGATGAATTTATACTCATGTAGTTATGATTAGAAGAAAAATCTTTTGATATTTCAATTTGTAATAATCAATGATAAATAATTTATTTTATTTAATATGAAATTCAATAGTTGAAAATTTATTTATGAAAATTAAAATCTTAACGAACAAAAAATATTGAAAACTTAAATGATTAAAAAAACTTATTATATCAAAGTCAAAACTTAAATTTTTGTATAATATAACAAAGTATTTTCATGCCCCTACAGCTGTTATCAGAGTTAAACATAATTTTGTTATTATTTGCCATAATATATTCGAAGGCAAACATTATATGGTTGTGGCCTCTTGATGGAGGACTAATTTAACCATAATATAGTTATCGGTGACAATAATATGGTTAAATTAAACATAATATGTTTAAGATGTTCTTTAAAAATTGTTTTGTTGGAGGAGTCCATATTAAAACATGTTTTTTCTCTGCGTGCAGAGGACAGGTAGACACAGTAACCCAGCGGTAACTTATTACTGTACACAGAAAAGAGTTGTTTATCAATTTAAAAAAATTTTTTAAATAAATTTAAATTTAAATAATGTGATAATTGAATCAATTTTTTTTTATTTGAAAAAAAAATTAAAAATGTAATTTTGATTAAATTACCATTTTAGTTGTTTTGAAAAAGTTTTAATTCAAATATTAATTAAATCACAAAAAATCTTAATTGACTTTTTTCGTTTAAAATAAAATAATTTAAACTTGTAAAATTGTTGTTGGGAATAATCAATATTTAATTAAATAAATTAACACATTGTTTGAAAGGGCAAAGTTTTTTGATCATTATTTTAATTAAAATTAAAAATATCATTTATTGAAATAAAATATTCACAATTTTTAGTAATCAATATAATCATTTTGGTAATAGGTGCAAAATCCACAACATTTTTTCTTGATATTATGAATTTGGTATAAATTTGGTGATTGAAAACAATTTTTAATTTTTTCTGTGTACCCACGTAAGTTACGCTTGAACCTAACCTTAAAGAAAGATTCGAATACTGTGTCTCATTTTGAAGGAATTTATCTGTATAGCAGATATTGTGTGTTAAAATTTTGGAAATATATTTAAGCTTATTCCATGTTGTCGCAATGACGCGGAACTCTTATTCTCGTAGCATATTTTTATAGGAACTATGTAAAAAAATAGATTCCGAGAACTCTTCGCATATACCAGCCCCTCATCCAATATTATATTTTCTGTATTTTCTAAGTTCCATCTGATGTCTTGAAAGCCCCCGACCATGCCAACAATATATTGATCGTGCTAGATTTTCATAAGCTTCCACCATAATAAATACTCAATAGAATCTTCTAGAAGTATTTCGATGTGTCGCAAATAAAATGCAATATCAACTTTTTTTCTTACGTAAAGGAAACAGTGTAATACATTTTTTCAAGTAGTAGTGTTGACTCAAATGGAAAAGTAGCTTATGGACTAGTTAACTATTTAAGAACCCAACTTAAATAAAGCCATTTTTTCAAAAGAAACCTAAAGAAAAATAAAACAAGAAAACATCATAACCATATTAAAAGGAAAAAAAAAGAATTAGTCTTAAATTTTGCACACAAAATGCAACACTACTTACATTTACAAAGAAATATAAACGTAGTTTTTCTAAACAAAACCACACACCAGACATTTTAATGTTTTAAAACAAACACAATTATTAAGAAAAAAAACGC
Source organism: Pollenia amentaria (assembly GCA_943735925.1). Taxonomy (NCBI): domain Eukaryota; kingdom Metazoa; phylum Arthropoda; class Insecta; order Diptera; family Polleniidae; genus Pollenia; species Pollenia amentaria. The sequence continues at coordinate 173,335,126 of OX031007.1, read as the reverse complement.
CTCAAAAATAACTACACACGCCATCATACTCGTACATTCTCCACTATTCCTATAGCACCTGCTTAGTATTTTGTCTAAAACTAAAAATAGAAAAACAACATAAGTGAAAGAACATAAGTAGATTGTTGTTAACAGTTGTTACCTTTTTGTTTAAGACATGTTTTCTCGTTGGTTTCCCAGCTCAACTTTTACTTATTTTTATTTTAGTTTTATAATGATGGTTGGTTGCAGGATGCTTTTTCCTAATTACAGTTCAGTCATCGTCGTCTGAACTGTCTGTGTGTTGGGGAAAAGAAAGAAAATTTTAAAACTGAAAAATTTCATTATGGTCAATATATTCCGACCAGGCAACCAACTATCTAAACTATTTGGTTTATAAAAGAGATATTGAGGAATAATGAATGAATAGCTCAAATACTAATTTAGAATTATATTCGGTCATTTTTAAAGACAAGAGTAGATGTTAATAAAGTTCTTGGGAATAAAATTTGTTATGAAAAAATTTGTTCTTAGTTGGACAGTAATAAGTAATGACAATCCATTGCTCCTTTCTCGTTTTTAAAAATCTTTTAAAATCTCGGGCTTGGGGTAGTACTTACACCAATTGTAGGCGACAGGTCCTCATAGATTTCTTGAATACAAAACACTTGATCACGTTGCATTTAGGGAATAATTCCACCTTTGAATCAGGGAAAAAGTATTAGATATAACCTTTTGCTCAGAGGACCTTACGGACGAGATTAAGAATCGGAGGGTTTCGGGAACGCTCCTTTTCGGATCACCGGTATATAACGTTCTAAATTCTTCGGTCACTTTGAAAACTATAAAATTTCGAAATAGGTTTAAGACAAACTGGGCACAATTTGGGTCCATATTAGGGAACCGATTGGGATTGAGCACATGTCAATGTCGAGATAAGGAGAACATAGACGCCAAAGTGGAACGCCTTGTTTGAATCGTTTGATGTGAGTTGCGAGCGGAGATCCCACCATGAGAAACCGTGGGTAACAGGGGATATTCAGGATCTGGGGAAGAATCTACGCAAAATTTTCAAATGTGCAAGGCGCGGGAAGGCCACAGTCTACTGGGCCAAAACAGTCTACTATCATAGAAGGCTTAGGAAATATATTTAGCTAGCTTTATATATATATATATATATATCTATATAAAGCTAGCAACCCCGTAATTAAAAAACAACTATTTTAAGTTTGCCAACTTGAAATTATTTGCCAACAGGAATGCAGTTCGCGTGATGTCATAGTGCGACTTGTGCATAGGATTTCAACTTTGTTTTAGGGATGGCGTAATCTTTATTTCTATTTTTCTTGGCTTCTGCCATTTCAAACACAACAATTTTTTTAAGTTTTTATATAATAAACGTCGTAATAACTCAAAAAATTTAATTTTGGAGTAGGTGCTGCAGAATTGTTCGCTTTGTTTTTCTTTATAGAGCAATTCCATATGAAAACGATCAAAATTGGCAAATTTTTGGACGACCCCTCTCCGATTTTAAAATAAATAGTCGCAATCGATTGCCCAGCAAAAAATAATGTACCTACATATTTTTTTTTTTTTTTATAGTGACTGGTTTAGTGGTGGTGTACACCACTGTTATGTGAAAAATTGAAGAATTCTTCATAAGCGACCTCATTGAAATTTGTTTTAAAAAAAAACTACTAAAGCGATCGCAACGAGTGATAGCTCGTTGGAAAGGTATTGAATCAGGCTTTAATAAAAATAAAATTTTCCTAATTTTTCTTAGAAATTTACCTTTAAATTTTCCCAAGAAAATTTAATTTTCCGATTTTCCACAGAAGCTCTTAAATTTTCCGGCTAATTTTTTTTTTTTTGGATTCCTCATAATTTTTGCTTTAAGAATCAGCAATAAAAAAATGGGCCCCGACTCCTTGTTTGGACAGGAGAAGAGCATTTAAGAGACCACCTTGTTAAAAATACATTTTAAAAATTACACTGTGCACGAAATTGACACTTTTTTTCGTGACAAGCTGGGCACCTGGCGTTTTAACATAATTCGGGTACGCTGAATCCAGTGGTGCCCTCGGTTTTTTAAGATTGGCTCTGGTTTTCGAGATATACCGTTATTTCTAAAATGGAGGAGGTTGCACAACATATGTTCGCGTAACTCAAAAACGCTTTAGCTTATTGAAAAAACTTAAAAAACCGAAATTCCGCAATAAAATTTTCTTTGAGAAAAGTAAAACTTCGTTCTAATATCCGCATTTGTTTTAGAAACATAATTTTTTTTTTGAAAAAAAAAATAATTTTTTTTATCAAAATTTTGAAATTTTTGTTTTTTAAAAATTCATAAAAAATTGAAAAATGCAGCGAGGCTTCTAATTTTTTGCAAGCATATAAAAAACGAAGCTGCAAACAAAACAAGCCATAAGCGATTAAAATCTGTTAGCAACTTTTGATTTTATTCACAAAAGTCGACAAATTTTGATTAATTTAAGAATCTTAAATATTAATTTAATTATTAATTTAAGAATCTTAAATTAATCAAAATTTGTCGACTTTTGTGAATAAAATCAAAAGTTGCTAACAGATTTTAATCGCTTATGGCTTGTTTTGTTTGCAGCTTCGTTTTTTATATGCTTGCAAAAAATTAGAAGCCTCGCTGCATTTTTCAATTTTTTATGAATTTTTAAAAAACAAAAATTTCAAAATTTTGATAAAAAAAATTATTTTTTTTTTCAAAAAAAAAATTATGTTTCTAAAACAAATGCGGATATTAGAACGAAGTTTTACTTTTCTCAAAGAAAATTTTATTGCGGAATTTCGGTTTTTTAAGTTTTTTCAATAAGCTAAAGCGTTTTTGAGTTACGCGAACATATGTTGTGCAACCTCCTCCATTTTAGAAATAACGGTATATCTCGAAAACCAGAGCCAATCTTAAAAAACCGAGGGCACCACTGGATTCAGCGTACCCGAATTATGTTAAAACGCCAGGTGCCCAGCTTGTCACGAAAAAAAAGTGTCAATTTCGTGCACAGTGTAATTTTTAAAATGTATTTTTAACAAGGTGGTCTCTTAAATGCTCTTCTCCTGTCCAAACAAGGAGTCGGGGCCCATTTTTTTATTGCTGATTCTTAAAGCAAAAATTATGAGGAATCCAAAAAAAAAAAAATTAGCCGGAAAATTTAAGAGCTTCTGTGGAAAATCGGAAAATTAAATTTTCTTGGGAAAATTTAAAGGTAAATTTCTAAGAAAAATTAGGAAAATTTTATTTTTATTAAAGCCTGATTCAATACCTTTCCAACGAGCTATCACTCGTTGCGATCGCTTTAGTAGTTTTTTTTTAAAACAAATTTCAATGAGGTCCCTTATGAAGAATTCTTCAATTTTTCACATGACAGTGGTGTACACCACCACTAAACCAGTCACTATAAAAAAAAAAAAAAATATGTAGGTACATTATTTTTTGCTGGGCAATCGATTGCGACTATTTATTTTAAAATCGGAGAGGGGTCGTCCAAAAGGTGATCGCTTTCATATGGAATTGCTCTATATTGTTTTTTAAGCTCATCTTTATATCCTTTCTACTTTCACCGTTTAAGGAGAATTTGTCGATACATTTCGAAATGTTTTTTTTTAAGTTATGATGACGTTGCAGCAAATGAGTGATATGTGAACGAAAACTTATCCCCCGGCCCAGTTTAGTATGTTGACCCACAGACGTATTGTGGAATCAGCGTCATCTCTATCTATGCGAAATATAGCTATTGAGGCATCAGAAACTCTTGATGTTCTAGGCATGTAAGTTCAATGTGATGTTCTTCGGAACAAAGATGTTTTTTAAGTGTCGAAAGAAGCATTCATGTGTCTTGGTTTCTTTTAACGGTGCAAGAACAACTTCACTCCGCCTGATCTCGCTATTTATACCACAAATAGCCGACAGTAAATGGAATACAACTCAAGTTTCTGGTTAAGTGCTTCAAGGTCGACCTTGAAGCTTCTGGATCGAGTGCAAAGAAGTGCGATGAAACTCATCAATGACAGTAGGGTATACAGCTCTATTGACTCATTGGAGCATCGTCGGAATGTGGGTTGTGTGACACTAATCTATCGATATTACTACGCTAAGTGTTCAGCTGAGATGGGCGAACACATCCCTGAGACGCAAGTGCATACCCGTAGTACTCTCCTTTCCAGCAGATCACATCCGTTCGTTGTCGACTGTCCAGTGTATCGCACAACGCATTACAGGGAAAATTGGTTTCTCGGTCGAACTAGTCGTATGTTGAATAGACTGTCCAGTTGGCTACAATTTGGAAAAATTCAAATTAAATGTCCACACACACTACACCCTTCTTCTCATTACCTATTTTCCTAATACCAACACAAGGCAAGGGACTTCCTCTGAGTGTTATCTTCAAGTTACAATAAATATAAAAAAATCCTTATCAATGGCCTATGGGCTTTGGTTCTGGTTATTGGTGAGGCTGCTTCGGAAATCACGTAGTAACTGCGGTTTACACCCAAAACGTCGGGAAGTGAGACCTCTAAAATTCAGCTAAAAGGGCTAATATTAAACTATTGAAAGGAAAGTCGACCTGCTGGTGCTCTTGCTAATCAGCCGAAGCTGCTCCTGACCAGTTATCCTTATCTGGAACCATGTAAACCAAAAGTTCCTTAAACTTCGGTTCTGGATTAGTTATTAGTGAAGCTCTTCTGCGAATCACGTATAAGCTGTGGTTTACACCGAAAATCACGGGAAGGGAGATTTTTAAAAGGCGCTTTGAAGGTCTGTTTCCCCACTTATTGTGAGGAGTTCTCCACTTTAGCAGATGTTTCTAGATGCTGTTGCAAGCTCCAACTTTAAAGCAAGGGTCTAGAGCCTACTGATTTCTACCGAAATCCTTGATATACTAGAAGTTAGCAGGCATATGTCTAACACAATATGGAGGGATTGACGAGGCAAGTACCCACGTGAATCATTAACCAAAACCCTTATGTAATTTTTTATTTTTCTTATAGTGTTTTATGAATGAAAAATCTATTTTTATTGGAACCAGTCCTTTCGTAAGTTTATTATATCCTTGATGCTTCCTTAATAACTCAATTAATTTATTTTGTTTGAAAATGCCATTTTAAATTGCCCCATAAGCTTATTTTGTTTAAAAAATTATTCTATTAAATTTAATAACAATTCATTTCTTTTTATACGTTTGCAATATACAATTCGATTTAAATTTTTTTCTAATAAATGTTTATTTCTAACAATATTGCAAACACAAAGACACCAAAAACTTAAAAGTCTTTGCCTGTACATTTGTTAAGGAAAAAAAGGCCTACTTTTCTTAAATGTATTTCAAACAATATTGTCCAAAATGTTTCTTATTATTGTCAAATACAAAATGGCAGAATGCCAAGTAGTTTAAGTTGATGATACTCTGCCAAATGTTTATACGCATAAAGGAAATTTTGATTTTATTTTATTTTTTAGGCTGAAAATACTCAAATGGTACATAAATTTTGCCATTACAATAATTTTACAAGAAAAGCAACAGTAAATGTTTGTTGCAAATAGCTCAAGTTTGTAGAAGATTGTATGCCACCAGCTGTTTGCCAAGCAAATTTTTTATTTCGTGTTTCATCATCTGTCCCATGAATGTGGGAAAAAAGAAAAAGTTCTTGTAATTGATATTATTTACCCAGCGGTCAAAGAAATGAGTAAAGAGGCCTAATAGAAGGCCTTATTTAGTAGACACAAGAACTCTTCGTCGCATTCCATACTTATTTTTTTTTACACAGGTTGTCATTGCGAGCAAGACCTTCCAAAGTAACTTCTTTTCATAGGCTTATTTTAAGGTCCTTAGATAAAGGACTTTAAAAAAGGCTTACGAAGAATTTATTTAAGCGTTTGTTATTTGTGCGTCTTGTATAAAAATACAGAAAACGTCGTATGTATCGATAAAATTTTCGCTTTTTCAATAAACATAAGCAAACAAAAAATTCTTTCACAGTTGAATGATGAAACAGAATAGAGTCTTCCATTTCAGACATAAATCCTAAAGCTCGTAATTTTTTTTTTTTTTTTTTTTTTTTTATTTTACTTAAAACTAAAGTTTTTGGCCGACTATTTAACTCATATTGCCAGGGTATCCCACGAATTTTTGAAGCCTCAACCACAAGTCCTGGTTCGACCTAAACCTTCGTATAGGAAGGCGAGAGCTTCCAGAATCCCCTCCAGAGTATTTTTGGTCTCCACCAGTAAACGTCTGAGTTTTTTATGGCTCTCCACCAGTCACGTTGAGTTATAAATGGTTCTCCACCAGACAAACACGTTAAACCATTGAGGCTATGAACGATTGCACAAAGACAATGCTGACAACCGCAAAAACTGTAACTTGGTACAGTTGTACGACGCCAAGCCATTGACCAATGAAAGACCGTAATTAAAACGTCGGCTGTAACTTCAAATTCTCTCTCATTTCTTTATTTTTCTGTTGTTCTTATTTTTTCTTTCTTTACAAAATGTATGAAAATGAAGAAAGTATGGTGGCCAGGGGTGCCAGATAATTTTGATAATAAATCGGCATATTTTAAAAAAAAAAATCGGCATTATCGGCACTATGATTAATAAAAATCGGGAAAAATCGGCAAATTAATAATATCCAACAATAAAATAAATGTTTATTAACACAAAAAATAACAAACAGTAAAAATAACAGAACAGAAATGCAGCATTAACTTATACATATCGCACTTGTTCCTTGAAACAGAGTCAACTCAAAATTTATAAATTTTCAGTAGAGACAAAAGACTTTTTTTTTTTTTTTATATGTATTCTTATATTACAAATGGGAATAAAACTGCATTTTTTAGGCAAAATACTAGATAAATAGATCTAAGATTTTTACAGTGGGTAGATATGGCCACTGTTTAAAATTTAAAAATTTTGTGTTGACGCTGTTTAGAGGAACAAGTGCGATATGGATAAGTTAATGCTACATTTCTGTTCTGTTTTTTTTTACTGTACACGATATATATAATCTATATAAAAACATAATTAATTTTTATAAAAGAATATTTTTATAAATAAATTGTAGCTAATTTAAAAAAATTTTATACATTAGGTTAAAATTGCTTTTATAATTGAAAACAATTTTCAACATTTTATTTTAACAAATATTGATTTTAATAGTTTAAAAAATAATATCAACATCAAAACAGTTTCCATTATTAAATGTTAAGTTATCTTTAGAAAAAAGAATTCCTTGCAAGGATTCATTTTCCAGGCAACATCGAAATTTGGTTTTATTAAGTTTCACTTGACCTACAAATTCTTTCTGCATTCGCGGAAGAATGTGGAAAGACCATAATTTGTTACACACACTTTGACAGCACTGAAAATGCATCCGTAGAGACCCCACGTTGAAAGTCTAAAATGTTTTGCCAAAAAAGTCTTCTTAAAATCTTCTAAAAAATTTTAACTCTCTAAATTCAGAGTCTACAATTAGTGCCCAAAACATTGGTTGCAGAAAAAAATGTGATTTGATTGAAAATACCCACACAGAGTAAGACAAAAAGACTGAAACGAACCTTGTTGCACATAATTGAATGGTTTCTGATGATATAACCCACGCCAATTAAGAAAAGCAAAAAAACATTGCCGCATTGCTGTGCGATTACCGGTTTTATTTTAGGACGTTTTTTTTTGGTGTGGGTAAGCATCAAACGAGTTGGTTTGACTTTAAAGAAAAAAAGCGCGATTGCAAAGCAAAAACTACTCACGAGCACAGCTCTACTTTAAAACAATCATGACGTATAAGTAATGCTCTTTACACAGAAAAAAAGTGTTTTATCAATCAAAAAAATGTTTTAAAAAGTATTTAAATTTAATTAATGTAATAATTGAATAAATTATTTTTTTAGCTGAAAGAAATAGAAAAATTTAAATTTGATTTAAATAACATTTTTGTTGTTTTGAAATAAATTTTCAATTAAAATTTCAATTAAATAACAACAATCTTAATCGACTTTTTTCGTTTAATTTAAACTTGTAGAATTGTTGTTGGGAATTGTCAATATTTATTTAAATAAATTAACACATTGTTTGAAATGGCAAAGTTTTTTGATCATTTTTTTAATTAAAATTAAAAATATCATTTATTGAAAAAAAATATTCAACATTTTATTGGAGAAAGTTATTAATATTTTCTGTGTACATAAAAAATTCGAAAACTATTAATCATAGGCAGACGTTTGTAAGTCAATGTTGTTCTTTAATTAAAACTATGATTATTTTTTAATTAAATATTAATTATACGTACACAAATGAATTTTGGCAGGGTATTTAAAAATTTTAACTTGTAATATAAAATTAGTTTTATATTAAATTAAAATATCTTAAGACTTTTTTAATATAGAAGAGAGTATGATTTTTTTTAATATACAGTAAAATCCAGATAAGATGTACCCCGGTAATTCGAAAATCTCAATAATTCGTAACAAACTGTGGGTCACATGAAAAAATCGTTAAATCGCAATATTTTCATTAATTTCGGTCCGCGTTAATTCGAATTTTTTTTAATACAGAATCTGTTCATCCTCCCAGAAATCGTTATTGGCTATTGAAAGCCTTTTATTATTCGTAATGCAACGTAAAAAGTGTGTCAAAAAATTTTATGACATGGGGAAAAAAAAAACTTTTCTTTTGGTGTTCAAATATTTTTTTTCCTTTAAGCGATGATATTTATATATAAATTAACAAACAACAGCAATAGAGGGAAAAAAATCAAAAGTAGTAAAATTAAAACTAAACAAAAAAAATACCGAAACTAAGTTGGCAAGAAAATGTTTTTACAATTTCTTTTTTGTGTGTGTTAATTTTATTTCCACTGGTTAGCATTGAAATTTTAAATTTTGCTTTAGTAAAGTGACAATTTATAACGATTAAATAAATGTTTTTTTTTTTTTTTTTTTTTTTTGTTACAAAACGATAACTTTTGCATTCCAATCAACAAATCTTCCAAAAAAAAAGAAATATTTTCCTTTTTAATAAATTTTTTTAGGGTTATCATATTGAAAGATTTATGCGATTTTTGTTTAAATCAAAAGTTCTATATAAAGATTAATACGGTAATTAACAATTTTATTAATTTCGCTATTGTTGAGTTCTGATTTTGATGGTAACTCATTAGCCCATAAGCCCAAATGCTTATCATAAAAGTTCCAAAAATTCTTTGTGTTCATAAATTCCGTTAAGAAAATTTACTGCCTGGCCCACAATGTCGACAAGAACATTTCTTTCGTATAACAAATTTTAGTTTTTTATTATTGTTTTCAATATAAAAATGCGAAAGAAATGTTCTTGTCGACATTGTGGGCCTGGCAGTTTATTTATTAATCGTTTTTTGTAAAACTAGTTAATACATCTTAAAAATGACTTTCCATATTGTTGTTTGGCTGTTATGACAAGTGCTCCAAAGTTGCCCAAAATAAATAAGTTACACGTTAACAAGCAAAGTTACCGTGGATTAAGTGTTTATCAAAAAATTGGCATTTTTGGAGCAAAAATCGGCAAATCGGCACTTTGCTAATTTTAAGGAAAAATGTCGGTAAAATGCTGATGAATCGGCAAATATGACAGGCCTAATGGTAGCATTGTTAAGAGAATAAGTGTCTCTGTGTGAGAGCATTAGAATAAACGTGCTCCAAATAAAATAGATTTTATTTCACGACCGCATTCTCTGGGAAAATTTTATGTCAAACTGTATGGAAAACATCGTTCAGCCCCAGTTCTGTTTCATCATTGATACGTTGAAACGGAGAAAAACATAAATTTTATCAGGATCGAACGTCACATTAACGTTCGAATTCCTATTCATACATTAGCTTGGTAAAGAAAACGAATCATCTGATCCGCAACGTATACGTTTATGTAAAGGCCCAGCTATAATGTGCATAAGCTTGATTCAGCTTCGGTCAAAAATTAACAAAAAAAAAAAAACCTCCAAAATTCATTTAAAACCCCAAAAAGAAAATCAAAAACATAAGAGTCCGTACGGAAAGTGCGATCAGTTTCGCACTTTGCTTAAGCAAATCACAGATTCACAAAACTTAAGTTAAAGTTTCCTTAAGTTCAATATGTTTTGAAACATATAATTTACATGAATTCGCACAGTTGCTTAAGCCAACTTAAGCATATTAAAGCTGAGCCTTAAAAGTAACGGGACCAAAAAAATTGTTTTTAAATTTAAATGCTTCTTTCCCTTGCACAAAAAAGGTGTAAGGAATGTCACTAAAAAATTTAAAGCCTAACAGCCCCTTTTCTCCCTTCTTAAAGAAGGAAGTAGCGACTGTGTAATGAATATTTTGGAAGGTCTTTCTAAGAGAAAGCTTTACCCTCTAGTAGGCATATTTCTGAAGGTAGTATATCATAATTTTTTTTTTTCTCATAACAAATTTTATTTACAATCTATCCTATTTTGGATAATAAGCAAATTCGATAAATTTTAACAATTCATTCGTTGTTGCGCTCCAGCGAGGACAACAACATTTTAACAAGAAGGTTTGATATACATACTAGTATTAAATTAAGGGGGAAACAAAAATATATATGTACACATGTATATACAAAAAATATAATCAATAAGTAATATATTAAAGAATAATAACATTTTTAATTATTTTGAAAAAGTCCATAAAGGCGTAAACGTAAGGTTATCTGAAGGGTAAATCAAGTATATGATACCGCTTAAGTCTTCTCAATTCATTGGTATCGTCTAGTAATGATATTGCCAATGGGTTACAATGATTACTTAATCGTTCAAGATAGTTTGCGCTAAACTTCTTGATTTCATCTTCAATTTTTGGAATAAATAAATCGTTATGAATTGTTTTATTAGATACATATTTTGGGGCGTTGACAATTAATCTCAGCGTATTATTTTGGTACCGTTGGAGAATTTCAACATTTGAGTTGCTTGCAGTTCCCCACAATTGAATGCCGTAGGTCCACACTGGTTTAAGTATAGTTTTATATATTACAAGCTTAGTTTCAATATTTAATTGGGATCTAGGGCCCAGCAACCAATATAGTCGCTTAGTTTTAATTTTAAGATGTTCCTTTTTAGATTTTATGTGGGCTTTCCACGTTAATCTTTTATCAATATGAAGACCAAGATATTTAACACAGTCTTTTTGGGGAATTTCATTATTATTTATAGTTAAACGAGGACAAACTCCTTTGCGTAACGTGAATACAACATGAACGGATTTTTCAGTATTGACTTTAACGTTCCATTTGGACAACCAGTTTTCAGTTTGATATAGTTGATTTTGAACGAGATTCGATGCTTCTACCGGACAGGAGCTAGAAGCTAATACAGCGGTATCATCTGTATAAGTTGCAACTAGAATATTGTTATTCACAGGCATATCTGATGTAAAAATTGTGTATAATTTTGGCCCAAGAACACTACCTTGCGGAACGCCTGCATTTATACAATATATTTCTGATATTTCGTATATCATAAGAAACGAATCTTCAGAAAGGAGTATAGAGGCCTTCAAAAAGGCCTGTCACTTGGGGTCCTTTAAATATTTACCGCTGGGTATTTATTTTGCGTGTCTGTATTTTAACTTTGTGTTCAATAGACCAAAACAGAAAAGTCACAACAGGCCATTTTGTCAATTATGGGCAAAGGAAAACCTAACGACCAGCCATTTGTATTATTTAGAGGCCGAAAGAAGGAACCCAAACATGATGTTGTGTTGTTTGAACTTTTGCTCTATTTTTGAGCTATTTTTTATTGCTTTAATTTTTTTTGGCATCAGCTGCTTTATATAAATAATGATGGTTATTGATGACTGTTTGCTTTTTGTGTTACTGTCAATAAAATAAATTATTTAATTTTTTTACACTGAAAGGTGACAGGGGTGGAGAACCTATTTGACAAGTGTTAAAAAAAAATACTATTTAGAAGCGACTGCTACAAAACAAAGAAAAAAAATACATTAAATTAATGGTTTATATTTGAGAAAAATGGGAATGTATGTTACATTTAAGAATTATCTTATTAGTTATTTAAATCTTTGGGATTAAAAGCCAGCAAAATCCGATAAATAGAAAATTTGGTTTAATCCCTACAAAATAATTGATAGTTATAACGCAATTTGATAATAAAATATTTAATAAGACCAACCGACTGTTATAATTTTTAATTCCTAAACCAAGATAGATCGGGTGGATATTTTGCTTTTGTGCTAAAGTTTCTAAAAAAAAATTTTCTTCTCATGGCTAATAACACTGTGCAACACTCGAAAAGCACTTCTGAAATGACCTAGTGTGCGTTAAAGGTGTTGGTGAGCATGTTAAGAATCCGGGCTTAAAAGTTTAAATATACCTCCAAATTCCCGAGTTATGGACCAATGAAATTTTTGAAATTCAAACGGTTTTGGAAAGCAAAATAATTGTTATTTTTACTTCTCATACAATTATTTTACTTCTCATACAATATTAGCACACATATACATAGATTTTTTCAATTATTTGGAAAATTTTTAATTTTTTTTTAAACTTTTAAAATTTCTACGAGACTTTTTTCTGCATTAAGTTTAAAGACAAAAAAGGGAATTAAGCACAACAAACAGAATCTTTTAATAAATAATAGTATTCCCAAAAACAACTTTTATAATAAAATTTTAGCTGAAAAACTGAACTGGCAAATTGTTTTTATTTTAATTTCTTGCGAAAACAATAAAAGCACTTTGTTTTTGTTTTTAATATGTTTTTTCTTTACCCACTTACAACTACAATTAATGTTGGGAGAATTCCAAATAATTGTAGCGGGATATGTAAGAAAAGATAAACTCATCACTGATTTATTGTTTGGTATTTTGTTTAAGCTTTGATATCGTTGCAAAGAAGACTTTTTGAGTGTTAGTAGGTAATTCTCATTCCCTCTGTAGTTTTGTTTGTTGATAGCTTTGGCTTTTCTAAAATTATTTAGGAGAACGTTTCCTGATGATCTGGCCTAAGCAACCAGTGAAATGCGCATAGGAACAGCTTATCCTCCAACAATAAATTTCAGTATTTTTTATCAATTATTTAAAAAGGGAATTAAGCACAACAAACAAAATCTTTTAATAAATAATAGTATTCCCAAAAACAACTTTAATAATAAGACAACAAATATATTAAAGACAGTATTTTTCTGAGTAAAATGAGACGTCTTTTGTTGAAATCGGTTGAGAAATGAGGAAGATATAGTACTTTTTATGAGGAGCTATTATAACAAAAACAAAACAATTAAAATTCCTTACAAAATTCCATTTTTTTTTTTTTTTGTTAATACAATACAAATCGCTTATTTTATATTTCATGTATTGATTTCAAGTATTTACGCAACCAACTATCAAAAATTATCATTAAATTTGTAGCGGAATACCGATTTTGTCATATGATACAGATAAGAATAGGACTTAAAATTATCTAAACAAATTTTCTTAAGTTATTAGATTCGATGTAAAGCCCACCAGCTAAAAATCTTTTCATTTGAATTAAAAAAAATTAAAAAATTTAAAAGTAGTTTTTAGAAATTTTAAATTATGCTTATATTTTGTGATGTTCAGTCTTTCATTTTTTAAAAGTCTCATTTATAAACCCACGACGTGGTTAACCGTATTACAATATTATAATCATGCTATAAATTAGTTTAGTATGACGAGATATTATATTCGGATGATTCAGAAGCTAGTAATAAAGTTGTTAAATCATATGTCTTGAAATAATTACAAGAAATATATATGACTGCTGTGGGCAACCGCTTATAAAGGTGGGTTAAATTTTAAGTGTCGATATTGATTTTGAATAAAACACAAATTATTTAGGAAATTATTGTCATTTATTTTTATTATGATAATATTGGTATGGTTTAATAAGGTATGAAACAAAATATCTGATATATGGCCGCCGCGACCTCGGCGGCACACGTCCTTCTAATAGTCCAAATTTTCGATGACGCTGAGGCATAATTGAGGTTATATCCCGTTAATGTGCCGAATTATTTTATCCTTTAGCTCTTGAACTGTTGCGGGCTTATAGACGTACACCTTTTCTTTCAAATAACCCCAAAGAAAGAAGTCCAACGGTGTCAAATCACATGATCTTGGCGGTCAATTGACATCGCCACCACGTGATATAACACGGCCATTGAATTTGTCGCGCAAAAGAGTCATTGTTTCGTTAGCTGCGTGGCAAGTGGCACCGTCCTGCCAGAACCACATATCGTCCACATCCATATCTTCCAATTCGGGCCATACAAAGTTCGTTATTATCTCACGATAGCGAACACTATTTACAGTAACTGCCTGACCGGCCTCATTTTGGAAAAAATATGGTCCGATGATGCCGTCAGTCCATAAACCGCACCAAACAGTCTCTCTTTGTGGGTGCATTGGTTTTTCGACAATCACTCTTGGATTATCATTCGCCCAAATGCGGCAATTCTGCTTATTGACGAATGCAATGCACCGCGTTGCTCGACTGTGTATCTTTCTATGGCTCAAATTGAGTTAGTCTGAATTGAGAAATGTCAAATGAAATGCAGAAAAAAACTTGATGTTTAGGAGTGGTTCACATTCAACATCGGCCCTTGAAATTTAACCACCCGTTAACTTAGATTTCTACAGTACATTTATGACGAATTAACACAGAAAAAAGTGTTTTATCAATTAAAAAAATGGCTTAAAAAGTATTTAAATTTAATTAATGTGATAATTAAATCAATTATTTTTTTAGTTGAAAGAAAATTAAAATTTTAATTTTGATTTAATTACTATTTTAGTTGTTTTGAAATAAATTTTCAATTAAATTTTTAATTAAATAACAAAAAATCTCAATTGACTTTTTTTGTTTAAAATAAAATAACTTAAACATGTAGAATTGTTGCTGGGGACTATCAATATTTATTTAAATAAATTAACACATTGTTTGAAATGGCAAAGTTTGTTGATCACTTTTTTAATTAAAATAAAAATATATTTTATTGAAAATATTTTTTTAAAATTTTAAAATTTTTAGTAATCAATGTAATCATTTTGATAATAAATGCAAAATCAACAACTTGTTTGCTTGATATTATGAATTTAGAACAAATTTGGTGATTGGAGAAATTTAATAATTTTTTCTGTGAATGAACACAGCATTAAAATATGTATTTTCTTTGAAACACAACAATATATTTTTTAAACAATTAAAAAATATTATTTAGGACACACTTAATAGCACACTTTGCGAATAACCCAATTATGGGATTTTATGAAGATTGATCTATTTTTGACTATAAGGTTTGAATGAAGCCAATTTTATAAGTTTAATATCGTAACGACTATTATCATAAGCTTGATTTCTTGGAGCTATTTTTCATTTCAAAAATGCAAAAAAAATCACAAAAACAAAAGTATTGCACAAAAACTTCGTAATGTTGTGTTTCAATAGCGCTGGGAAATATGGCCCCAGGAAAAATGACCCAAAAAAAAAGATAAAAATTTACCTTTTCGAAATGCACTATAATTCCATTTTTTAATTAAAAATTATTCCAACATAGTGATGGACGTTCAAAAATAACAGCGATGTTTTTTCGATGCAATGCATCGCATACAGGTATCGATGGCATAGCGATATTTCACAGAATACATCGATGGTTTCTATACATCAATTGTGTTTTATAACCTAAGATATGAATGTGGTTTATAAAAAACAGGGATTTCATAACAAAAGCTTTATTACGTTTTAAGAAATAATTGTTTTTTTGCGTTTTTCCACAAGAATGTCAATAGCAAAATTTCTTCTCTGTACATTTCTTGAATGTTGACACTTTTAGTGAAAAATCGTAAAATAGAGTACCAACAATTTATAATTTTAGATCTAGCCTCCACTTCTAATTTGATAATTCAAAAATAATGTTGAATAATAAATTCAAATATGGCACAATGTATTTTTAGAAACGCTTTCTTGGAGTAAAAACTATAAACTCAGATAAATAAAAGAATTACTAAAATATATTACAGACATACTTCTGGCAACATTGATTTTGTGTAAGTTAAAATAAACTTACATGCCAACCTTAATCAGCGCATAAAGCGTTTTCTATCCGTCAAAAATTCTCATGCTAATACAAATTGTATAAAGCTAATCCAAATATAGCGTCATCAACGCTTTGCAATTTGAAAATCCAATCCGAAAAGGTTAATTTCTTTTTTGCTTCGATATCTAAATTTTGTATGGGGAAGCACAAGATATACAAAAAGTTGATGATAATGACATTTAACATGCGCTATGAAGTTCTTGCATTAAACTTGTCGCTTCGATGCATCGATATTAAAACATTAATTTTTTTCAATTTATCGATACCTTAGATCGAGTGGTTTTAAAACATCGATGTATATCGTCCACCACTTCCCCAACATAATGAAAAATTAACCCAGCAAAATGAAAAGTAGCCCTAAAAATAAAATAAAATGTGCTCCTAAATTTGGGGTAATACTTCATTATGAAAAATCATTTTAAAATTTTTAATGCATTTTTGCCCCCAAAAACGTTTAAATTAAAAAAAAAAACAAAGAAAGTGAAACTCAAAGTTTGGTCTGGGTTCCTATGCCTGAAACATAAAATCCCAAATTTGAAGGACCGAACTTCAAAATCCTAAGTTTAAAAATTTAGATTTCAAAATCCTGAATTTTAATGAATAATTATACAATATTGGTTTTAAGAATCGAACGCTAGATAACTTAGTTGCTATGGTATTCATTTCTTATAATTTGCATAATATACTAGTAAATGAAAAATAGCCCCAAATTTAAAATTGTGATTTTATATTGGGCCACTTTTCACTCCTTGATGTTGGGGTCATATTTCATTTCACTTAAAAATCAAAAAAAAAACCCCTTACGAAAATAAAAAAAAAACCAAGAAAACAAAAAATTGCCCCAAACTTGTATATCATGTAAAATTTGGGGGCCATTCTTCAATTTAGTTTTGGGGCAATATTTCCTGGGGCCATTATGTGCATCGCCATTTCAAGTAAAGTTTTGGGGCCATTCTTCATTTTCTTAAATTTATAGTTCTAGAAGAGTTGAAAATTTGACTCTTCTAAGAAAAATATTAATATCATGTTATAAAGGAGTTTTTTTATAGAGGTATAGAGCTTTAAAGTGGCAACACGTTTTTAACTGGCGGCCATTCTTTCAGCTGTCAAGTGATCAGTGTGGCCATTTTGGCATTTTTGCAGCTAAATTTGGCATCAAAAATTTATATTTAGTTGCAAAATTTTCATTTAGCAGTTGGCATTTTATTTAGCATTTTTGTAAAATGTTTTTAGCTTCTTTAGCATTATTTATTTTAAAAATTTGGACGAATAGTTTTATTGATTTTACAAAAAACATTATATATATTTATTTTTTCAATATTTCGCTAACCTTTGGTTAGCATCTTCAGGAAATTAACAAAATTTTGTATAACGAAAAAACAAACAATTATATAAAATTTTGTTAATTTCCTGAAGATGCTAACCAAAGGTTAGCGAAATATTGAAAAAATAAATAAATATTATATTTTTTATAAATAAAAAAATCCTCAAGATTAAATAATTAAAAATAATTGTAAAAAAAATAAAGGTCAAATTAGACTTAATAAGATTTTACAAAAAAATTTTTATAAATTTTGACTAAAAATACAACTATTTTGTAAATAAAATTTCGTATTAAAATGGATAATTCTTATATTAAGAAACATCTTAACTGGGAATATTAGAAATGCCCTTATCATGTCGATTGTAAATATTTTTTGCCCTGTGATATTATAATATCACAAGGAAATTTCACAAGGAAATTTCACTTTTTTTTAGATAAAAATTCAATGTTGTAAATGTTTTAAAAAATTGTTTGCTCTATACGGCTGAAAAAATAATTATTTTAAAGCTTTAACTTTTCTTAAATTATAAAAAATAAAACGGTCTAAAAAATTTTTTATATCATAGAAATAAATTGTTTAAATTTTGCATATATCAGAGGTTTGCAGCCTCCCTAAATTTAAAATTTAATCTCATCTAACTGTGCTACATATTTATTTGTATCAGAGGCTTTACCAAAATCTAGTCATTTGCTTAAAAATAACCATTAATTTCCTTTTCGTTACAAAATTAGTCACTGAAATGTATTAAGTTTCTAATAAAATTTCATACTACACGCAGAGAAAAAATATGTTTAAATTTGGTCACCTCCAACAAAACTATTTTTAGACAAAATTTTAAACATATTATGTTTAAATTTAACCATATTATTGTCACCGACAAACATATAATTGTTAAATTAGTCCTCCATCAAGAAGCCACAACCATATTATGGTTGCCTCTAAACATGTTATGGTTAAATATGACAATAATTTGTTTTTAAATTAACAATAGTATTTTCCTCTTTTCTAAGAGCAACATGCTTTGGTTGAAAATCAACCATGCTATTATAAATGTTAAACATATTTTAGTTATTACTAACCAAAAGATGTTCGGAGGCAACCATAATATGGTTGTTCCTTCTTGATGGAGGACACATTTAACAATAATATGTTTGTCGGTGACAATAGTATGGTTAAATTTAAACTTTATATGTTTGCAATTCTCTTTAAAAATAGTTTTGTTTGAGGTGACCAAATTTAAACATATTTTTCTCTGGGTGTAGTAATACGTTTTTAACAAAAAATCTTAAAAAAAATTAGCATTATCTTATTAGCATTTTTTAAATTCCTTTTTAGCATTTTTTGGCCAAGTCTAATGCCAGATTTAGCTGTCAAATTTTTTTAGACCTGGCCATACTGCAAGTGATTTGTAGTAGTTTGATTTTGCATTTCAACATGAGTCGACAGACGCCTGAACAACACTTCAAAATTGTGCAAATTTATTTTGAAAATCATCGTTCCGTTCATGGATTATCATTAGCGAATTTTGTTTAGTGATGAAGTTCACTTTTGTTTGAATGGATACGTAAATAAACCAAACTTCCGTATTTGGAGTGATGACAATCCTCAAGTGCATGTTGAGACATCATTACATCCAGAAAATTGACTGTTTGGTGTGCTTTATGGGCGCACCCAGAGAAATAATATGTTTAAATATGGTAACCTCCAACAAAATTATTTTTAAATAAAATTGTAAACATACTATGGTTATTTTAACCATATTATTGTAATCGACAACCATATTATGGTTAAATTAGTCATCCAACAAGAAGGCACAACCATACTATGGTTGCCTCGGAACATGTTTTGGTTAATAGTAACGAAAATATGTTTAACATTTATAATAGCATGGTTGATTTTCAACCATAGAATGTTGCTCTTGGAAAAGAGGAAAATACTATTGTTAAGTTAAAAACAAATTATTGTCATATTTAACCATAACATGTTTAGAGGCAACCATAATATGGTTGTGGCTTCTTGATAGATGACTAATTTAACAATACTATGGTTGTCGGAGACAGTAATATGGTTAAATTAAATATAATGTGTTAAAAATTTTCTTTAAAAATTGTTTTGTTGGAAGTGACCATATTTAAACATATTTTTTCTCTGCGTGAGTGCATTGCTCCGTACTTCTGGAAAAACTATTCTGTTCAGAACGGAACAGTCAATGGTAACCGCTATAGATTCATCATTACTGAATTTTTCTGTCATCAATTGTAAGTTCAACAAGACGGCGACACATGTCATACAGCTCGTTCCACAATTGATTTATTGAAGGAAAGGTTTAGTAACCGCATAGTCTTACGTTTCGGATCCATGAATTTTCCTCCAAGATCGTGTGATTGAAAGCGGCTTAAATTATTTTATATGGGGATATGTGAAGTTGCTAGTCTACGCCGATAAACCTGAAACAATTGACCACTTGCAGGACAACATTCGCTGCATTATTGCAAATGTTGGAAAAAGTCATCGAAAAATGTACCTCCAGATTATACTACGTCCGATCCAGCCATGTCGGTCATATGCCAGAAGTCATATTTAAATTATAATGCCAGAAGATAATCTTACGAATAAAGTAAATATCATGTCAATTTTAAAAATTCATCATTGTTTTATTACATTTCAAAGTTCTATACCTCTATAAAAAACACCCTTTATGTGGGAAATATTTATTATAATTTTAAAGTTGTTAACAAAAGATTGGCAAGACCAAATATATATATATATATACAAATTTTACTGTTTATTCCTATTCGTTAAAGGTTTGCTTTTTATAACATTTAAAGATTAAAATATTTTTACCAAAGAATTTTGTTTAAATTTTTTATGTTCCCCAAGGTAAAAAAAAATAATTAAAGAAAGAAACCATGTATTTTTTCTTCACACCACTTTAAAAATAAACTGTCTACCTCCACACATAACCTTCACACCGAGCAGAGTATCTTCTTAAGTGGTTAAATTAAAAATACACAAATCATAAAAAAGCAGAAGGAAAAAGATGTTAAACATGTCGAAAAACACATAAAACAACAACAGCAAACTCTAACACGCACGCACACTTACATTGGCATCAAACACAAATAAACATTCTAATTTTACTTTCTTGAAATTTACTCGCCATTTGCTAAACAAAAGAACAACAGGCTTCATCAAGGAGTAACACAGCAAGCATCTAACCATCCTCGAGGCAGCAGACTCTCCTTCTCCTTAAGACAATTTTAAGTATTTGTTTTTTTTGCCTTCTTTTTTTTGTTGTTGTTAATTTCACTTTTAAGCAACCCTCTTATTGCAATTTATTTGTGTTTTTGTACATGAGTATGGTAAAATAAATATTAAAAGGTATTTCCGTTTTTTAAATTAAAGACACAGACACACACATCCTCATTTAAGCCAAGCCACACGCATACCATCCACGCACTCAGATATTTACAATTTTGTTTGGTTTTATGATGATTTAACATTTTGTAAAATATTCTTTATTTTGTTTTTTGTTAAAGGTAAAATATCTTTTCTCACTGTCTTAAAATGAATTCTGTTTAAATTTAATGAGAAAACGGTTGTTAACAAGAAAAACACTTGTATAAGGAAAGGAAGGATTTTTGTTTATATTGTATATAAAATTATTGGCATCTTTATGCATGTTTCTGTAAGACATCCTTTCTTTTTCTTTCAATACACAGAGAGAAAAAATTGGGTTTTAAATGCTCACGGGTAACTAAACCATTTTAGAAGGAAGATTTCATACATATCATGGTTACTTCAAGCATATTATTATCATATCCAACATATTCTGACGTATTCATAAAAATATTTTAAATAAAGCGTGATTCATTTCGAGGTCCCCTACTTTTTTAAAGAAAGAAAAAAACACACAAAATTCAAATTTAAAGCGGAATGTTTATTATCATTTGAAAGAACATTCTTTGGCATTTATTTTTTTAAGATTATGTCTATCAAATGTTGGCCGTTGCTACGTCGCAGATGGTCCATCCGTTGAGTCCAATTTTCGATGACTCATTCGAGCATTTCGACTCGTAACTGGCGAATGACACGCGTTATGTTTTCCTCCAAGGCCCGAATCGAAGCGGGTTTGCCCGCATAAACCTTAGACTTTACATATCCCCACAGGAAAAAGTTTAACGGTGTGATATCACACGATCTTGGTGGTGAAATTATGTGCTCACCGAAGTGTTCTCTCAATAAATCCTTTGATTGATGCGATGTGTGGGAAGTGGCGCCGTCTTCCTGAAACCAAATGTCGCGGAGATCACGAGCTTCAATTTCAGGCATTAAATAGTCGGTTATCATGGCATGGTAACGATCCGAGTTGCTGTGAACGGTGCCGAATCGACTTTCTACGGTTTTCGTGTACACTCTCAGCTACGACCGCTATATTTTCTTCACAGCGTGCTGGACGTGGTCTATTCGGTCGAATATTATCCAATAATGAATGCTGGGTCTCAAAATGGGTGATGATATTGCGAATAGTACGGTCAGTAGGCCGATTATGTTGACCATAAGTTGAGCGAAGTGCAAGAAATACATTCCTCACAGAACGTGAATTTTTGCAATCAGAAAAGCTGGATATATACACTTTAAACTGTAATTTTGTATGCGCATAGTTTTTGATTATTGTTAAGATATGCATACTCAAAGAAAATTAAACAAAATGAAATTTTGTCAAAAACGGAATATCTCATGGCTTTAATCATGAAATAACAGTTTTTTGTTTGTAAATTTAGTGCAAAATTTTAAATTGCACTCAAATGAGTGAAGAGCAAAAAAGTTGCAATAAACTGATGATTGCTTTTTCTTAAATCAAACTATTTTTTTGAGTGGAAAATTTTTTAGCGTCACTATCACTCATGTTTAGTGAGGCTGCTAGTTTTCAATGCATCAGTCAGCATCAACAAAATTATTGCAATAATTTTGCACTATCAATAACTGTGACTTCAAACTGCAAAATTAGTGCACTACTCCCATCTATGGTAATCGGATTTTTTAAAAGGAATTCTCCACCCATCACAATAACTGAAAATCAGCAGGGCTACCAAAATTTACTGCAGAAAGCCGCAATTTTGGTTCACTTGGCAGGTTTCTGCACTAAACAAAATTTTCTAAACTAAATACAACCCATGGAAAGGCTTGACAGTATAATCTATAATAATACTCGTATCATCTTTGAAAAAAGTGCCAGTTGACGGGTCTCTGAAATAAACGATTCACATGTTGCTTTTAGAAAATGGTTAATGAAGCGATTTGTTATTTTATACGCGAAATGTTTAAAGTTGTAGACAACCCCAATATGATTGAGCTGACAGACGGTTAAAATAAGTAAATGTTAAAGTGACTCTAATATGGAAACCCCATACAGAATTAGTAATTTAATTTCTTTTTTTATTTATTTATTTATTTATCTATTTATTTATTTATTTGTCTATGGAATATAATCCTTACAGCAGTAAAGCACGATAAACTATTGTGCCAATTTGTATTAGAAAAATTATCTGTAATAATATGGAACCATATTTTTTCTTTGAGTGTACACAATTGCTTACTGGTTCGTTCTTATGGTTCCAAGTTATAAGCCAACTTAAAAATTAATGAGAGAAAAATGTATTTTTTTAAACTGCTCATTAGGATGTATTAAATCTCTAACTCGTTATAGGAAAAATTGTATTGATTACTTGAAATTTTAATAATTTTAATTGATAGCCCTCTTATTTATAAAAATATAAAACAGGTTTTTAAAAGGTTAATGTAATGGATTTTCTAAGAAAATTTTATTTTGTATACATAATCAAACGGAATTTAAAACAAAAAAGTTGAGTAAATGTTTTCGTTTAAAACTCATTTCTCTATTTAATGGAAAGTCATATTTGTATCTCCCAGTTAAAACTTCACCTACGAAATAATGTTTTGAGTTATCAGAAAAAATCAAGAGTACTACTTACAATTCTACTGAAATAACTAATGAAATTTGCAAGGGAGTTCCCAAAATGAACACATACACATTTAACTAAATGATACTTACAAATTAAGGCAAAGCATACGCTACTCCAGCATACTGGCACAAACAAGTGATGTTGAATCGTGCTCGAAACACACATACCATGCAATATGGATTTAGTGCGCACCAGGGTTGTCAGATTAACCCCTTTCGTCAAATTCGATGTCCAAAACTCCCAAGCTTTTTTTATTCGTTTTTGACAATAAAATAAAAATTTTTCAATTTAAAAGAATTTAAATTCTAAAAATTAAATATGTGAAAAAAGTCGACATGATATATGTTTTGTTTAATTTTTATTTCAAACAAACACAGTACAACACATGATTTGCCAACTCAATTCTGTGAACTGTATGTGAAATTAGACCCAAAAAGAAGAATTTCTGCATCATTCGTTTTGTCTTCTTACCTGCGATTTGAAGTTAGTATCGATTTGAAGTTAGTACTATCGTATAGGGGAATTTATCACGTTTTAGGCCCTGTTGTTTGACATAGCTCGACAACCCCTAGCCCAATTTAGTTGAAATAAATTTTAAAAAATTAAGAATTACAATTCCCTTAATCTGTTCATATATTGTTTTCCTATACAAGTAACACTTTCGAAGTTAAAAATTAATGTATGAAGGGAAAAAATTATTTTTTGCCTAAAAATTTAAATTTTTTTTTTTAAAAATACATAAAAAATGCAAAATGGAAAAAAGTTTCAAGTCTAGTTATTTTTTGGCAAAGTCACATAACCTATGAGCAAAATGAGACAAAGATCATAAAAATCGATGCACGCGTTTCGCTTTTATTCGCAATTGAGTAAAGGTATGAATTTCAAAAATCAGTTATAGCCACCACCCTTAAAATAAAAATAAAAATATAAATTAAAAAATTATCATGCAAAAAAAAACTTTATTTATAAAAACTTAATGAAAATAAAATAATATGCAATTAATACGCAATTATAATATGCATAAAAACAAAATTTAGAAAATTTTTTCAATTATTGGCAATATCCATCCTTGTAGAAGTTGACGCTTGTGGTTCTGATGATCTTGTTTTCTTCGTAGGTTGTTCATATTCATGGTCTGAGTCTGTATCGTCATCCGAGATACACATACTATTCAAGGGCGTGTTTCTTTCACTGTGTCCACCAATTTCAATGTCTTCATCTTCGGTGCTTTCTTCAAACTGCATAATTGTGGAACTCCACCAACAAACCTCCGCAAGCAATGCATCCAATTTTTTGCTTTTGAACCGCTTTTCAAATGGCATGGTCACCTGCTGGAACCTCTCTCCTTGTTCGTCTGATTCCTGAGGTGATTGTGCCAAAAAAGTATCGAGGTGGTGGTGCAAGAAATGCAATTTCAGCGTCATGGATGCACCGATTTTTTCGAAATAAAACAGCAACCTGTCCACTCGTTGCTGTATCTCTTCTCGCTGGACACGGTTCTTTCCTAGAACGCCTTCTATTACTTCTTTCAATGCGTTCCATGCATGTTGGTGGTCGTGATGCTCTGAAAGCAAATGTGTGAAAGAATCACTTTTGATCAATTTCCGAATATCAGGTCCATTGAGAATACCTGTTTTAAATACATAAGAAAAACGAAAAAATTATTGGTAATGCGAATGTATAGAAATTAACAAATTTAGATATGACAATATTGAAATACAGAGTACGATACGTACCGTTTTTAATTTTCTCATCACTGAGTTTCGGAAAGATGGATTTCAAACAGTCAAAGGCGCCGTTAACTTTTTTGACCACCACTTCAACGAATTTCCCAGCTATTCCCAGTTTCATGTGGAGCGGTGGCAACAAAATATCATCCAGGTCCTTTATCATAGGTTCATTGCGTAATTTTAATTGTTTGTTGAGCTCGGGAGTTCTTCCTTTCCAATCTTTACATTGATATTGATTTCCTTTGTATCGTGAATCCCAATTACAAAGGAAGCAGAAGTATTTTGGATATCCGCCCTTTTCTATAATCCCTTGTAGTATGTTGACCACCTTCAGATCGCAACAAATGTTCCATTTGTGTTCATCGTATTTGATTTTCTTCAAAATTTCGCCCAATGCTTCATACGTTTCCTTCATAGTTGTGCTGAATCCCAATGGAATGCATGGTTTTTTATTTTTTTTGTGCAGCAGCACAGCCTTCAAACTAGTAACTGAACCATCGATGAATAAACGCCAGTCGCCAGCGATATAATCCATTCCCAATTTTTTCACTAAACCTGGGATATCATGGCAGTACGTGAACGTATTTGCTTCGTCAACAGAATAAAATTTCTGAAAATCAGCTTGGCGTTGTCGGTATGATGTTGCGCTGACATTTTGCTGTGTGAGTTTTCTTCTCTTCAAAAATGATGTCAGCCATTCGGAGTCGTGTTGTGATAGTCCCAGCTTGGCCACAATGTAATCCATTTCGATTTGTGGTAGCGGTTGTGGTGCACTATTTTCAATATCGGGTATCCAATCAGCATCATCCAAATCGGTCGGATTGGTGAAAACGGTTTCGGCGAACAGGGACACAGTATCCTCACTCGGAGGTTTAGGTGCATCGGTATCAGCAGGGCGTTGCACTGGAAGTGTGGCAGTAAATGCAGCAGTGTATACTTTTGTTTTCAATTGTTGTCTGTTTAATCCAGGACGAAAATTTATGCATGCATAGCACCTGGATTCATCATGTCCAGTTGTGTCTTCCACCCAAATTACTGGCTTCATAAAAGATAACTTTTTTCTTTTTCCGTGAATCCATTTTAGAAGGGTAGTATAACAACTGTTGCACACTGTGTTCGGCGTAAAATTTGCACCACTTAAATCTGCTTCATCGAAATAATTACAATACGCGGTTTTGAATTGCTCAGTAAACAAATTTTTTCGATCTTTTTTCTGTATTTTTCGGACGATATGACCACAAACGTAACAATATTCATCCACATATGGGCACTTGTTGTTTTCCATATTGATATATTTTATGTTTTGTTGTTATTCACTTTTAAAAAACTGTAGAAAAATCACTTTTACTGTTCGCGTTCGTCGGCACTGGCTGAATGCCAAAAATCGATCAATGCACACCTATAAATACTACGTATTTTTGAATATTTTACTGCCAGGTACTTATAAATGGGCGCATATTTTAAGGGCGGCTGGCTATATACCTGATTCAGCACTTGTACGTTTCAAACTGTGCAAAACTTTCCAAATAATGACCACCCTTAAATGTGGGTGCAATTTCTGTAAAAAAACCCAAATAATAAAAAGGTCCACTTTCCGTTTAATTGTCCACGTACATTTATTACCGCAATCATAAAAATCAAATAACCTTTTGTTTATTCCTTTTTTTTAATTCTCAGAATCATGAAAAAGGTGTCAATGTTTTCTTCAAATAATGTTGTGCATATCTCGAGCAAATTTTTAAAATTGATACATTTACTCAATTGCGAATAAAAGCGAAACGCGTGCACCGATTTTTATGATCTTTGTCTCATTTTGCTCATAGGTTATGTGACTTTGCCAAAAAATAACTAGACTTGAAACTTTTTTCCATTTTGCATTTTTTATGTATTTTTAAAAAAAAAATTTAAATTTTTAGGCAAAAAATAATTTTTTCCCTTCATACATTCATTTTTAACTTCGAAAGTGTTACTTGTATAGGAAAACAATATATGAACAGATTAAGGGAATTGTAATTCTTAATTTTTTAAAATTTATTTCAACTAAATTGGGCTAGGGGTTGACGAGCTATGTCAAACAACAGGGCCTAAAACGTGATAAATTCCCCTATACGATAGTACTAACTTCAAATCGATACTAACTTCAAATCGCAGGTAAGAAGACAAAACGAATGATGCAGAAATTCTTCTTTTTGGGTCTAATTTCACATACAGTTCACAGAATTGAGTTGGCAATCAATTAACTGAAAAATGTTGTACTGTGAAAGTGGATAAGTGAACACAAAAAGGAACAATGTTTCCTATAACAGTTTAAAGTAGTCTATTTAAAGCTGAAAAATAAGAATTTTGGGTGGTTTGTATTAAACAAATATTAGATAAATGTATTTATATCTAAAACGTCATACACTTCATCGCCAAAACATTCCTCATTGTCTTCTTTTTTGGAATACATTGAAAAGGAATCAACTTTATTCAACATATCGTGCGAAGGTGCAAAATAGCTTTCACATTCATATAATTTATAACTCCTAATAACGCGTCAAGAGTTTGTCCACGATTCTCAAAACAAATTCATGGCTCATCCAATATAACCAACAAAATCGGTAAAAAAAAATCGCCATGTCTTCAAATCGCAAATTAGGACGTCAAACAAGAGAGTAATCGCCACATCTGACAACCCTGGTGCTAACCTCATTTTATATTTTTAATTAAAAAAAATTATAAAATTAGTGTTTTTTATTAAATGGCCAGCAGTCGCCCAATCGACTGAAATCTAGAAATGAAGACTTTGTTTGGTGTATGACATCTAGCCAAACGACTTAAGTCGATCGGTGCACTAAAACGTGGGCCTGACACCAATATTTGTATACGTTACACACATCAGTAAAGAAACAGAAAGATT
Source organism: Pollenia amentaria (assembly GCA_943735925.1). Taxonomy (NCBI): domain Eukaryota; kingdom Metazoa; phylum Arthropoda; class Insecta; order Diptera; family Polleniidae; genus Pollenia; species Pollenia amentaria. The sequence continues at coordinate 173,307,067 of OX031007.1, read as the reverse complement.
TTAATAATTTTAATTTTCTTTTTGGAAGAGTTGTTCCCAAAAAAAGCTTTTAATGTGCCTTACAGATGTTGGTATTAATAGGAAGTTAAAATTTCAACAGGCGGGCAAACAGAAGCACATGGCTTAAGCAACTAAGAATTACTCAACGGCCTAGAATACATAAACTTCTTGGGCTCTTAAAAGAATATCAAAAGAGTTTCTTACGGAATAAGAAAATTTCTATACCCTCTTTCAGGGATGTTAAAGTTGGTACAATTGTACTTTTTTTTTGGTACAATTTGACCTTCTTAAGTACCGTGGTACTACCGTGACTCATTTGGTACAATTTAAAAATTTGTCATGGTTGCCCCTTTTTGAATTATTAGTATAGCAAACAAATTATTGAGTCCTTTTAATTGCATTAATGTTGTACAACAAATCGTTAACGTAATGGGTGCTTAAATATGCGACTAGTATTGTGGTGTATAGAGTGCTTAGTCGCCTTTTACAATGCAGACATAGGAAGTTTGTTGGTAAGGGGGCGAAGCTGTATGTGTGGCACATCTTACTTTGTTCCTCCCTCGCCAACAAACTTCGTCTTTCTGCCTTTCACTTGCCACATGTAAAAGGGGACTTATGGTACCCACAGACGAGGCAACATGAGTGAAAACTTGAAATTTATTGCGGAACAGAATTGACTTTATATATTTCTACAAATAATATCAATATTGATACTGTTAAAGAAATTAAAGAAAATGCAAAACAAGTTTATATAAAATTTTGCGAAACTTTGAGAACCAAAGTCAACTTTAATAACGAAGTTTTAATGTGGTTCCATAAATTTACTCCTGAACATGTTATTTCAGCTAAAACAAGTTGTATTGTAACTCTTCTAGTAAAAATCTTTCCGAATGAAATTGCAAATTTTGATTCAATCAATAATCAATTTAAAGCTTTAGCTGATGTCGAGCCACTGCAGTCATTAAAAACTGAAAACATTTGTAGTTTTTGGTCGGTAGTAGCTAATTTGCAAAATGAACTGAATGTTCATATGTTTCTTGACATTTTTAGATTGTAATCTCATTTGTATTTGGCAGACGTATAAAATTAAAGCATCTATTGGCAACGCCGGCTTACAATATTGTAACATCTGACCACCTTCTATACGAAGCTTAAGGAAATAAGCAGAATACATGTGCCAATATTATCAAGTCACATACAAACAAAGAATTGGTTAAGAGCGACAAATTCATGCTTCTATGATGTAAAAATTCCAAATAGTTTTTTAACTAAACAAATAAGTGCCTGATTTTTATCTCATATATTTATAAGACTTTTATGCACCTCATTTTATTCATACATATAATGTATGTTAGTGTTAAGTCTTATTTTTTTTTTTTGTGTACAATTGAATTTTTATGTACTTTTTTTGTTGTGTTTATATATTTAAAAAAAAAATGGTACCGTGAAGGTCCAAAAAGTAAATTTTTTTTTTTTAAGTTGGTACAAAATCCCATTTATAATGCCTGCCCTCCTTTACTTATAGAGGCGGAGAGTATGAAACTGGATTAATTATAACCATTTTATTCCTTTTTCCATATTGGAGGCCGGGGCAGTGCCCCACTGAATACCATAGCACCAGATTGACTTTAAGATAGAGTTTTTAAGTAGAAGTTTACAGTCTAGATTACAGGTAGAATTTCTTCCAGTGAGCCAAAACTGTCCTCCAATGAGCCTGTATTTGGAAAAAGTTTTTCATTTTAATTAACCATTGATAAAAAAAATTAAAAAAAAAACCTTTTTGGATGTTTATACTTCCAATGTGTTTGTAAAGAGAATATTTAGCAAACTGAAACATATATGTGACCTTCTCCGAGAAAAGCGACCTAGTGTGTGGAAATGAAGTTTTGAGAAAAACGCATTTAAAGTTTCATAACGCATTTTCACTGTGAACACACCTTCAGCTGGAATATGCGATTTGGTTTGGCTAGTTATGGTTAGTTATTTTTATCAGAAATCTAACTTATTTCGTCTTATTCTATACCCTTTTAGGGACCAGAATCCACTCTTAAGTCCAACCCCGTTTTTTGACACACTAGTTCCCTTTTCTCGGAAAAGGTCACATATATAAAGACTGACAACCGAAATCGAATGAACGCTGATACAATAGCAACATTAATAATGACTAAAGAAAATATTCAAAACGTTTCAAATTATGAACCTTCTAAATCCTTAATTTTCAGCAATTTAAAATTATACTAAAGTTATAATATTTATATATGAGAACATTAATAAGTACGCAAAGTATGTATGTACAGTGGCACAGAAAAGCCTTAATACCCCTTCATTTATTTACTTAGTAAAAAATATACATGTAGACTGTAGAGCTTAGTGGAAAGTATGTAAACTTTTCTGTGCACCTGCATGTTTATACCTTTGTTTTTATTTTTCATGCAATAAGCATCGACTTGAAACTTACACAGCTGTACGACGTTTTGGCTTATTGAAAAAGTCTTTATTCAATAATAATGTGCATAAAATTTTTTTTTTTTTATACACACCCACACGGGAAAATATATATTTGTATTACCTTCTTCAAACTTTTTTTCAAAAACACCAAAATTTAAGGGCCGGTAGCGGCCCCTAAACCTTAATACAAAATTTTGTAAAAAATCATGTGTTAATTTTTCACTGCACTTAATATGTATTCCGGTTGGCCCACATTAAAATAAAAAAAAAAAATTAAAAAGGACCATATATGAACCAGCCTACTGTACGTGTATATCTTTAATTTTTTAATTAACGTTCTCACACGTTTATCTATTTTTATTCTAAATGATGTTTTTGTTTAATAAATAAATTTGGCGTCTTGACATTATCAATGAAATATGGAATAAAAATATTTATTTTATACAAGGTCGGGCAAAACTAATCATTCAATTTTAGTTTGCTGTTTAAATAATCCATCAGAATTTATTTCTTCAAGTTGAGAAAATGGTATCGGCCAAGTGGCCGCCGCCAGTGTTGATGACTTTACGAGCTCGTTTTAGGGTATTTTCCATCACTCTTTTTAGAACTTTGGGCGACAGGTTCTCGCATTACTGGCGAATATTCTCCTTAAGGGCTTCAAGAGTCTAAGGCTTGTTGACGAAAACCTGCGACTTCAAAAGAAGTCTGGGACGGTTAAATTGCGTGATCAGCAAATCTCCAAAATAAGAGATTAAATTACCCATAACTGCTTCCATCAGAGTATCGGCTGTGGTTCGAGCAGTGTGTGCCGTTGCACTGGGCATCTGGACCCACATGTTCTCCAGTCCCAATTCATCCAATTGAGGAAGAAAATATTCGGTAATTATGGCTCTGTAGCGCCCGCGTCTACAATCGTCGCTTGACTCGTGGCGTTCTCAAAAAAATAAGACGATGACTCCTCCTGGGTGAGCGGGTGTAATGACTCTTCTTGGGTGATACACTGATTTTCGGTGCCCCAGAAACAATTTTTTTTTGTTTATTCACGGAACCGCTAAGGTGGAAATGAGGATTATCGCTCATGATAATTTTCGATGAAATATCGTCAACCTCTTCGTTGAGATTCAGGACGGCTTGAGCGCAGGTTAGACCGATTCATGGCTTGTCAATTTTTATTCTGCTTTGGCTTACTTCACAAATGTCAAAACCGAATTGACAATTGGCGCCAATTGAAAAAGTTAAAGCGTTTTTCAATAGGATGATTACTTTTGCCCCACCATGTTTAAATCACATAAATTGACTCAAAGTCAAAGCATATTTTAGAAGGTAACATTTGACAAAACACATAAGTTTTTTGAAAGAAAATTGTAACTTTTTTTAACTTACCCTGGCAACACTGCTCAGAACCATAAATATAAGAGGAAGATTTTTGTAAAAACAAAATTCCAGAAATTCTGGCGAAAAATTTTTCGCGAATTTTAATCATTATTATATCCCATACTAATTCAAGCTTTTAAGATCTAAAATTATTGTTATATATTATTAAAAAAATAAATTCCATTTATTCTTTTAAGCCTAAAAATGTAAGAACGTATTTGCCAAGCACCTGTTTATTTTCAGAATAATGCTTTACAATTAATATATTTCTATATGATTGGATGGATTCACTTAAAAATTCTTTATAGCTTCTTTAAATTAAAACCTCCCCAAATTCTACTTTAATTTAAAAACACTTGAAATGCCAGAGATGGAAAATTGGTACACAATGGTGTTTAGTTCAATAGCAGGGTGAGAATATAAAATGCGTTCTATTTTTAATACTATTTTATATAAAAGCAACGGAAACATTATCTTATTAATGATATTTTATATAAATAAATATATTTTTTCTTTTAATAAAATCTCAAAAATATTTTAAAATCTTTATTATTTCTAGTAAAAAAAAATTTTTTTTTTGGCAAATTTTCTGAATTTTGCAAAAAAAATGGTTTTATTAGCAAAAACTAAGAACACTATTAGATAGTTTAATTATGTAAAACCCTCACTTACAAAGTTAATAGCAGCTTAAGATTTTCTAAACCAATTAAGCAATTTCTAAAAGTACTCATAATTTATTTTAATCAAAATTTATTCAAAGTCACTGATATGAATCTCTCCATCCCTGTGTTTTGGATAACAACAATAAAAAAGAGACAGCAACGACATGCAACCTTTTTCTCCTTACACAAACTTCTAATAGCAACATAAATATTTGCGTATTATCACGCATTCTATGGGCTTGTAGTGGTTTGTACAATTTACGGGTTAATTGAAGCTTAAATTTTTAAATAATATTCACTGAGAGACGCAACGATAATTTTTATAAAGAAAACAACAAGAACAAAAATAATAATATTTACAACATCTACAATAACAATGTGCAGCTGTTGTTGTTTACAGTTGTATATTTACATGTGTTTAAACAAGAAACAAACCCCCACTTGAATACAACGAATTATTGTATTTAAACAAACAACCCATCATCAACCCCACCCTGCCATACACACAAATATACGCATACAACCACACATCGATATGAAATATATATATTTACATAAACATAAAAATAAAATATTATGGAAAAATTGTTACGCTATTTTGCAATATTTTTCCCTCCTTTGCCACCACAAGGGGTGTAAGAAATGTATTAAATTTGTCAGTTCCTGCGTAACATCAAGAAAAACTCATCAAAGGCGCCATTCTATAAATTCTGAACGTAATTCCAAGTCAATTTAGTCATGTACAGCTGTTGAGAACTCGCTAATTCCAGAACTACTTAACAGAACAGACTGATTTTTATGTCAAACTGTTTCTAGTTCTGCTAAGCAGCTACAAATAGTGGTGAGGTAAATATTCGGATTCGCATATTTGAACTATTCCCTTATTTTTGCTGTTTGCATTCGCGTTCGCTAAAATATATGCGAATATCTAATGGTGGTAATTTTTAAGAAAATAAATTGTTACAAACGACAAAAAAATGCAAAAATACATATAAGAAAGCATTCAAAACCTAATTTGAGCAAATTCAATTTATTTTCTATTCTTAACGTACTCTAAGGAGTGATAAGGCTTCAAAACTTATGTTTATAAAATATAATATTGACTTCAGGTATTACAGATAGGGAGATCAAAACGTTATTATTCGACCGGTTGTAACCGGTTATTTTAGTTTTGCCCAAGCCGGTTATTTTTATATGTCCATTTTTCGAATATCCAATAAACCGATTATTTTGGTATAATAAACCTTAAATTATCGTATATTCTGGTTTTTTTATCCCACAGAAAAGTCAAAAAGGGCTGGATGGGTAAGAAAAAATAAGCAAAATAACATATTTTTAGTTAGCATTTGCGCAAAATTGGGGATGTAACTTTTATATTGTATTCAAATTCTTTACTTTGTTATACTTTCTATTTATTTAATCTAGTTTAATTTGTAATTTATTTAGAAATTACCTTTTAAAATTAAGTCAGTTGAAGAAAATATACTAGTGTAGTTGTTATAAGTTTTATTCCTACAATAAGATTTATTATATATACCGATATATCGGCGATACTTCAGATTTTCCGATATATCGATATTTTGCTGGAGAGAGGACGATACTTTTTTATATTATTTTTGATGTATTTTTGAACAAACAATTTAATGTTCTATGCTTATGATTTGCGTAACAACTAAGAGATACCACATTAAAAAGCAGAGCATATCAATTAAAACAGAGTAATGAAGTTGTTTCATATAACATATGAATTACCGGAGATAGAGAATACCCCCAACATTGAGCGACTTAGCATTAGCTTTAAACAAAAGATTTGAGGCTTTAGAAAATAATGGATCCTTTTGTTTACACAAAAAAAAATAAAATTGTCTCTAATCACCAAATTCATAGAATCAAACAATTTGTTGATTTTGCATCTATTACCAAAATAATTATATTGATTACTAAAAATTTTAAAAATTGAAAATGGTGAATAATTGTTTTTTTTTTGCAATAAATGATATTTTTAATTTTAATTAAAAAAAAAAGATCAAAAAACTTTGCCGTTTCAAACAATGTATTAATTGATTTAATTAAATATAGCTCAGGTTTTGACAATTCCCAACAACAATTCAACAAGCTCAAATGATTGAAGTTTAAACGAATAAATCAATTAAGATTTTTTGATATTTAATTAATATATTAATTCAACATTTTTTTATTTTGCTTATAAAAAGAAATAATTCCCAATATCTATTAATATATTAATTAAAAATTTATGTTAAACCATTCAAAATGTTAATAAAATCAAAATTATATTTTTAATTTTCTTTTGACTAAAGAAATAATTGATTTGATTATTACATTAAGGCCCTAATTGTGTAAAACGCAACGCAACGCCAAAATTACATTGAAAGCAAAAACAAAATCAAAAATATTTTATAACTTTGTTGTTGCTTTCTACAGAAATTCATACTGCGTCTTAAAATTTTCAACGCCACAAGATATGCAGCGTTTGAAATTTCCAAATTCAATGTGAATTTCTGTAGAAAGCAACAACAAAATTATGAAATATTTTTTACTTTGTTTTTGCTTTTCATATAATTTTTGGCGTTGCGTTGCGTTTTACACAATTAGGGCCTAATTAAATTGAAATACTTTAAAAAATGTTTAATTGATAAAAAACTACAGATAATTTTTTTGTGTATCTACTATTCTTGACCATGGACCCTTCTTCACAATTCTCGAATATTTCAAAGACAATCGGCTTCAATTGTATCGAAAAAACACCTTATTGAGCTACTTAACATCCCTCTGCATTTCAAAAGTGTTGAAAACACGGTCACCTCTACAGGTGCTACTAGTTCTGATAAGCCTAAAAATAACTACCCTTGAGAGTGTTTTTGAAAAATGTATAAGAGGATCCGAGGAGGATGAGCCTCTTTATATCCCATGCTGTGATTCTGCTAAAGAAGAAGTCGAGAGATACCTTAGATCTTTTAATAGGTATTTCTAGAAACGCAGATCCGCATTTTTACTTGTACAGTCGCATGTTATACCCAAACTTGAAAAAATGCCGCAGAAATTCTTTAGTTTTGTTTTTTAAATAAAAATCGGATTTATATCAATTTTAAATTTTTATAAATAATTTAAATAATTTTTATAATAATATGAATTAAAATGTAATTCTTTGTTTTCTAGCCCCATATATAAAAAGAAAAAATTTTGATTAATAAAAGGTTTTAATAAACAAATTTTCATAGAAAATTCGTTTCATAAACCTGCTATAAGCCTAAAATATTTTTTATGAATATGGGGGTTAATCTTATTAAATTTTAAATATTAATAACCTCTTACACTACAATTTTGTATAATAGAAGAATAACTCCACTGGAGTTTGGTTATTTTTAACTTGGATTCAATTTAAATATGCGCATCGGTATCTGTATCGGTGATATTTTATTTTGAGTATCAGTATCATATCGTATAGGAATTTTACAACGTGAAATTAATTAAAATAAATTGATAATTTTTCATTCTTGACTGACCGAGGAATTGAACCCACGTTCACTGGCCGGTTGGTTTAACATGTTTCAATTTTAACCACTCTATATCTCCTCAGAAATCTTCAAATCTGCATCTGATCATAAACAATAAAAAAAATATAACATTACCAACGACTCCATGACCTCTTTGCAATCACGCAGTTTTCAATCTTTTAAATCATAAATAACGGATAAACACTTATGTTTAGAACACCTGAATAATAAATGTGTGTTTTCAAAGCGATTTTCTATTCCATTTTAAATCAAACAATTTTAAGACGTAAGCGCAAATAATTTTCGATTCGTTTTTTAGGCGTGCAAGATATTAATCAGTTTTTGACTACCAGATGATTTAATATCCCAAATTCTTTTTGGGTTAAGTTAAATTGCAGCCTGTGTATATGGTGTTGGGATCAGTATATATACAAATTGGGGGTGAATGTTTTTAAACACCGTGGGTTTAGGCCAACGTAATAGGTACTTGCGCAAATCCTTAACATTGTATGTCAATCTGTCTGTTCCTCAACATACTTAACTTAAACTAAGCCAAACAATTTTCTAGATGATGGAGCTATTTGTAGTGGGCCAAATCGACTTGCTTGCCATAAGGGCTTTATACGATAATAACCATAAAGTTGTTTGTAATTATTTAAGTAGGTCTATTATTCTTCCAAATTTTAGCTTTGGTTTAACAAAGTGGCGCAAATAATTTATTAATAATTAACAATACAGCTAAATAAAATAGCAGTTTAACATGTTGCATTATCCTTTAAAAAAATATAGGGCATATATATTTCCTTGTATAACTCCCAGAAATATTTGCATTTATTCGGGTTTCTTATTAAATTGTAGAATCAACCAAATTAGATGGAAAATGGAAGACAGTTTCTGTTATTTGAAAAAAAAATTTCAATGGATCCGCGTATTTCCAAAAAGTTGTTGTGTCCAATATAATTTATACTTAAAATTATTCTAAAATAAAGAATTATCCAAATCGATGTTTTCATAAAATATATTTGATAATGTTTGGTAGTACATTATCACTATATATTAGGGTATTCATTCGGTTGACCGTTAATCGGTTAACCGATTTATTACTACCCAATGAACTGATCGGTTAATTTAAAATTGGCTATTTTCGATCAACGATTAACCCGATTAATTTTAGTCGATTAACCGATTAACAGACGTAACCAAATTTCTAATTTTTTGTAGTATTAAAACATATTGGGGGGATTCACAAGGTGTGCTATCAAGTCATATCGTCATAATGTCCTAAATAATATTTTACAATGGTTTAAAAAAAAAATATTGTTGTGTTTCAAACACCATAAAAAAATATTTTTTTTTTAAACAATTGTAAAATATTATTTAGGACATTATGACGATATGACTTGATAGCACACCTTGTGAATCCCCCCATTGTTTTGAGTTTTTAAAAATATGTATGTTTCGTCTCATATACAAAAGGTTTGTGCTTAAAAAGTATTATTTTATACAAACAAAGAAGGTATTCAGTGATCTACATTTTAAATGAGTGTTTGATGTCAACAGCTTTTTGTTTCACGTATTCTTATATGTATGTGTTTAGTTATTTGTTTCTTCTCATATCTTATCATATCAATCTTTGAAGAGAATTAACCAAAACAATTAGAAGAGTTAAAATTTAAAAAAAAAATATAAAACAAGACTCTGCTGGCATTATGGAAGATTTTATAAGTTTAGAGAAATCCAGGAAAAGGACTGATAAATTAGATATTCTGTATTATGGGTTGCTTTCGATTTCTCTAACGTTAACGGTAAGTGAAAGAATTTCTCCAAGTCAAGTTTTATCAAAACTAAAGAAAAGAATCGCGTAAATCATAAACATTTAAAACAAATTATTTTTCTAAAAGATTATTTTTTAAGGTCTCCTTAAACTATTGAAATAACCAATAAAATTATCTTACAGTTTATTTTTCAATTTCTACATAATATTTTTGTATTAATTAAAAAATATGTATTAAGCGTCCAGACCTTACAAATATTTGGAGGAAAAATACAAAAAAGCATGACCAGCAAATTGATTAAACTTTACCTATATTTTTAAAAAATTTTATTACCTTCCTTATCTCTATTTGTAAGAATATATCGCTCATTTCGTGCAAGACCGCCACAACTCAAAATTTGAAACTTTACAGGTGAGCCTTTTTAAGATTCCAACCTATTATTTTTTATTTTATTATTTATTTTATATACAGTTATAAAATCAAATGTTTCTTTTTTGCTACAAAGAAAACCACATGTACAAGAGGAATGCCAAACACAAACTGAAATGTGGCCTTGTTGATGTTAATTGCTCAAGTTTGTTACAAGAGGTCATAGCGTCAAAAGCATCTGTATTACCGTTATTTTTTCGATAATTCTCTCCGTTCTTAGATCAATTTGTAGAGATTTAAGAGGAGAACATTTCTGCATTACTAACTCGAAAATGCCAAATTTTGAGTTGTGACGGTCTTGCACGAAATGAGCGATATGTTATTGTATAATTCAACTAAGAAACTATTAAATGATATTTGATCCAGCAAACGTTTTGCGAAATCAAACAATTTTTTAATAAAACTAGTGGTTACGTGTAGGACGTCAAATATTTAATAGATGTAGCTTTACATATTTATGAATTATTTTTTTGTCTGCTCGTTTTAGTTCAAGAATTGTTGTTTGTTATGTTATTGTTTTTTTACTAATTAACTCCAAATAATAAATAATTTATGCATTTTTAATTATTGAAATTACTTAATTTATAAAAAAAAACTTTATTAATCGGTTAACCGATCAATTACAAAATTAACCGATTATTAACTGATTAAACCAAATCCTTGGTTTATTAATCGAGCGATTAACCAATTAAACTAAAAGCCCGATTCAATGAATACCCTACTATCTATATATATAAAAATGAAATATGTGTGTCTCTTTGTTGGCTTATAGACTCCTAAGCGACTGAACCGATTTTCCTGGAATTTTTACAGTAACATATTTTTTCTATAGACGCAGGGGAAGTGGAACCCCCCAGAGGATACCAATATTAAGTATCGGATATCTTAAGAATCGCTGCACCCATTTTCTAGAATTTTTTGTAGTAAGATCTTCTGAGCACCGAAATTGAAGTAAGATAGCTGCAGGGGGAGTGGTACCCCCCATAGGACGCCAATGTTCAATATCGCATATCTTAAGAACTGTTATAGTGAGAATGTTCAAATATTATGATAAACTATACATTTGAAAATTAAAATAAAGGGGGGAGCGCAGGGGGAGTAATACCCTCTATAGGAAACATATATTTAATATCGCGTAACTGAAGAACTATTACAGCGAGAGTATTCAGACGTGGTTAAAGCCACTATTAAGGTAAACTTTAAATTTTAAATTAAAAATGGGTGGGGTAGAAGGAGGAAGAGCAATACCCCCCATTGGACGAAAATATTAAATACTTCATATCTGAAGACAAAAGTCTTCAAGCTTTGAAGGACCTACTGTTATGGTAAACTGCACCTTTCAAAATAAAAATATAATAATATGTATATAAATGAAAAAGCGTATGTTTGTGTGTTCTCTGCAGATTCCTAAGCTACTGAGCCGATTTTCCTGAAATTGTCACAGTCATTTCCTCATTACGCGGCGCTTAACATAGACTATTAATATATTTTAATTTTCATGTAGGCGTGGCACCAACCATATAATGAAAATATGAGTAACTTTATATCTGGAGGACGTTTACAGTAAGAGTTTTCGAATATGAAACAAATAACTTGGTTATCAATGCACGACATCTGCCAAAAAGCAGTCGCGACACCTCCCATACAATGACAATAAAGATTTCTACGTATTTGAAGTACTGTAACAGTGAAAGTATTCCAATTTTATACAAACAGCATAGATAATAATACACAATTTCAAGTGTCTTTCGAAAGACACTTGAAAATTCTGTATATCTGTAGAACAGTTACGGTAAAAGTATTTTAATTAAGTCCCAGAGGCTGTTATCAATAAGAGATCGGTTTTAAAAATTTTTACTAATTTTATTTATATGGGGGGGTAGCAAAGCGCACCGGGTTAAGCTAGTGAAATATAAAGTATACAAATATTCGCAACAGCCGAATACAGCATTCTACGGTGTTAATTTAATTAAATCCCTTTTGATGAAACAAAAACAAAACTACTTAAAATTCTTTTATTGTTCGTTACATTCAAGTTGCCTTTGTAGTTGTTGTACTTGATAAACTGTTTCGTATTTCCACTTGAAATTATTTGCAAATAAACAACAGCAAAAATGTTTTCACAACAGGAAGTGCTCGTATTGTCGTTCATACTCATACTTAGAACACGGTTCAAAAAAGGTTGTTGAGGCTTTGTAGATGGTGTTTCATTTTTGGCTTCTTATTACACTAGACTACACGGCACAACCAACTCTAAGCGACGAGGAGGAAAATAATGCTACAGTAGTAGCACTTTAGATTACAAAAAGCGGATGAAATAAAATGCTGGGTATTTTGCTGTATTTCCAAATTAGGAAGGTGGGGGGAGGTAGGGTGTTCATAGGAATTGTTGTTTGCTGGGGATGGAGGATTGTGATTTTTATATTCATTTTGCGCCAATGCCATATTTTAAAATATGCTGCAAGCGTCGTCTTTCTTTGACACTTAACACATTTTCCAGTTGTTCTAGTGTCAAGTTGATCTCGCGCCTAGAGTGCAAAGGAAGCCAAAGTGTTGTGATGGCAAAGGTCCTAGAAGACAACAAGCAAAACAACAGCAGCAAATTAGAAATATGCAAAACTTGTTTTAATTTAAATTTATTCTATTTTTTTTTTCTTGTTTTTCTTTGTTCTAGTAAAACAAGGTCAATAGGATTTTTCTTGTAAGAAATATGGAATTTAAATTTTATTATTTGTGCCAAATTTTTTTTAACACTCTTCATAGTAAGTGATACACACTAACCTGTGCACCCGCATGGAATCTATAGCACTTGGTTGCATGGCCTCCAGTTGTTTAATTTCCTTACGGAATTGTTGATTGTAACAATGAAATGCTTGTTTGTAACGCTTAAGGCACTTCGTTTGGCTGACATCACAAGCAAACAAAATCGTTTATCGTTTCAAAGAAAGTTTTGGGTAAAACGTTTTGTTAATACAGGAAATTAAACCAGAAGTTTGCAATCATTCAAAATGCATTGTGTAGAGTAACGGCAGACAAAAGTAACAGAAGGAAATTCAATAATTTTTAAATAAATTTTATGTTGATATAATCATTTATTTATTTGTGATTTTTGATCTTTTTTTAATTTTCTTACTTACTAAGTATCCTCCAGAGGTTCGTTTAATTCGTTTTGTGTACAAACTCCCACTTTACGTGCTAAAAGAATTCGATACCACTGCTTTTGTAATGCATTCATTGGTCTCTTAAAGGGGTTGATAGTTGAATCCATTATTTTATAAAATTTGTTAATGGTTTTTGTAGTAAATTAAATGAATGCCTAGTTTAAACTGAAAGAAGTTAATTGTATGTAAGAATTTTTTTATTTTTAGTTAGGAAAACTTGTTTATTTGATTGCCATGACAAAAGTAAAAATAAATTCAGTTACATTTATTGATTTTTGAAAGTTCACTTGCACGATGGAAACTTTTAAGATTTCAAAATGTAAATATAATAAATATTTAACCGAAAAATAATTTTATTTATTTTTTAAATGTTGGAAATTATATTCTCACTTTACCCATTTTTCGCCGACCGGTAATTGTAATCACTCTTTTTTTTGCAATATTTTTTTCTGTCAGCTACTTAAAATCTTATTTCGTTATAATATTGTCAGTTTACTTGGTGCGGCGAAAAATGGGTTAATTTACCAAATGTTAATAACATAGACGTTTAACCCGTTATTTTAAAACAGACCAGGCTTAGTGGCAAGAATCAAACGCGCAGCCTTAGCACTGGTGGACTAGCTCTCTACCAACTATCCTAACGGGGCACCCTAAAATAAATTTAAATATAATATTAAAAAAGAAGAACTATTTTTGAGAGTGAATACTGTTTAAAGCTTGTGCGGAACTATTCCTACAAAAATTTCATTGCCAGTTTATGAATGGGATGAATAACGAATTTAAGGCCGCGAATATTTGTCACCCTAAATCAAACATAAAAGAGTTTTTTTTAAACAATCATGTCGTCGGCGAAATTCGCCGTATGCAGCAAACTCTGCAGTAGACTTATTTATATTTCTTATGATGGCGAACGACGAAAAATTAGGTTCAGGTGACCATATTTGATTTTACTTGTCAGGTGTTTTAGTAAATAAAGTTTATTTTTACGAAGTTTGTGATATTTAAATTCGACTTAAGTACATCAAATTTAATTTTCATTAAATTATTTTTAGTGAAGTAAGAAATTGATCACATGGAATGAATTAAAATTTTTTTATAATTTTTTCTTTATTTTTGGCCTATCACGGGATTGAAATTGGGTTGAAAAAAACACTTCTTACTTTAATAATTGCTAAATTTGTATTTTATACACAGAAAAAAGTGTTTTATCAATTAAAAAAATGGTTTAAAAAGTATTTTAATTTAATTAATGTGATAATTGAATCAATTAGTTTTTTAGTTAAAACAAAATTAAAATATTAATTTTGATTTAATTAACATTTTAGTGGTTTTAAAATAAATTTTCATTTAAAATTTTTATTAAATAATAATAAATCTTAATTGACTTTTTTCGTTTAAAATAAAATAATTTAAATTTTTAAAATTGTTGTTGGGAATTGTCAATATTTATTTAAATAAATAACACATTGTTTGAAATGGCAAAGTTTTTTGATCACTTTTTTAATTAAAACTAAATATATAATTTATTGAAAATATTTTTTCAAAATTTTAAAATTTTTATTAGTATTGTGGTTATTTTAACTGTTAATGGTTTTTAATCCAAATTGAGATATTTTTAAATAGGCTTAAGTTCATTGAATTAACTTTTCATTAAATTATTTTTATGAAGACAGGAATTTTACAACACGAAATTAATTAAAATTTATTTTTATTATTGTTAACAGCTAAGGCACGAGCTATGTTTACATTTGTCCTGCAAGTTGTGCTGAAAAAGGTCATCAAGAAAAAGAAAGACAAAAACATGAAAAACAAAAAATGTACTTTGGATTTCAAGAAGAATTCTTGACAAAAAGTAAGAAAAAATAGAAGTTAGGAAGAACATGTTAATCAATTAAAATAGATAATCATTCATTTAAAAGCAAATTTCGATCTACCAAGGTGAAATACCATTTGGTTTAAAGATTGATGTTTGACTATTGACGTCATCCGGCTGCAATAGCCGAGTGAGTAAGACGGCAAACCCCACTGAAGAGATTGTGTGGTTACAATCGAAACTAGTCTGGGCAACCTGTCCGTGAACGCCTGGGTTCAAATCTCAGCGCAGTCAAGAATGAAAAATTATCAAGAAAAATTTTAATTAATTTCGTGTTGTAAAATTCCTGTCTTCATAAAAATAATTTAATGAAAAGTTAATTCAATGAACTTAAGCCTATTTAAAAATATCTCAATTTGGATTACAAAAATTTTAAAATTCTTAGTAATCAATATAATCATTTTGGTAAGGTGGGGTGCTTTAAAACCATTGGAGATAAGGCCATGATGGCTTTATTGCTCAATTGAATGGGAGATAAAGCCATAATGGCCTTATTGCCCAATCATTGAGAGATAATGTCATATTTAAAATTTTGCGAAATGAGAGATATAGCCATATTTTTTTTCGCAAATGAGAGATAAAACCATATTTTCTCAGAATATTGTTATGCATGGTGTAAACATTCTGTAAAAGGGAAAATCCTTAGTTATCATTGAAAAAATAACAACAAATTTTGCGAAATGAGAGATATAGCCATACTTTTTTTTCGCAAATGAGAGATAAAGCCATATTTTAAACTTTAGTATTTGAAGCCAGATTACAATACTTTACTTTAGTGTTTCAGGGAAAATAAATTTTTTTATTCTTGTGACGCACGCAGGAAAACTTTATTCAGCGAAGCCACCTGCCGTGTCCTACTGGAGGAAAAAACCCCTAAGCGCGGCCGCAGGCCGCCACGCAGAAAAACTTTAGTATGCGAAGCCAGATTTCAATACTTGACTTTAGTGTTTCCGGAAGTGAAAACTATTAATCAATGTAAAATGCAAAAGTTATTCAAAACTGAAATGAGAGATAAAGCCATTTTCTAATATCGCTAATGTGAGATAAGGCCATGATGGCTTTATCTCCCATTCAAATGAACAAAAAAAATAAAAGACTTTATCTCCCTTTTGAATGAGAGATAAAGTCATCATGGCCTTATCTCCCATGGTTTTAAAGCACCCCACCTTTTGGTAATAGGTGAAAAATCAACAACTTGTTTGCTTTATAATATGAATTTAGAAAAATTTCGGTGATTGGAGAAATTTAATAATTTTTTCTGTGTAGAATTTAATATAAATATTTACAGTAAAATAATTAATTTTAAAAATTATTTTCAGCTGTGTTTTTGTTAAAGTTTGACCCCCATATTCATAAACAATATTTTTGATTAAAAAAAGGTTTATTAAGCAAATTTTCATAGAAATTATGTTTCATAAACCTGCTATAAACCTAAAATAATTTTTATGAATATGGGGACTATTTTTAAAGAATGTTTTGCAATATGCTAACACTACATTTGTCTCTTTGCGGAAATAGTAAACAGCTTTCTTAATTACAACAACTGTTATTATAACAGCTGCTATTTCTCGTTATTGTGCTTCATATGTTGAGCGAAATTCGTCGTTCGTCTTTCTCCTATCATAAGTTTTATGTACCAGTTGTTTTTGGGCAAATATAATTTAAATATCCAAACGTATGAGAGATTTTCTAGAATGATCCGAATAGGATTTATGGTGAATTATATTTGTATAGAAGCAGTGGTTTAATATGTAGCGATAAAATTTGGTTTTCGCATTTTGGTTAAGAATTGTTTGCTCTGACTATGATCGAAATAGTTTACTGAATATGATCGAAATAGTTAAATAGCTTAGCGGCAATAAGGTTCAGTTCCGGAAAGAAACTTGTTAGGAGCTAGATAAATTATGGATTTATTTTCCTTATTTATTTTATTTAATTTACTTATTTAGCACGCCAATGCTACAAAACCAAGTCTCTTTAACAGCATTGGGAAAATATTGTTAATTAATACATACATTGTTCCAATTAAGTAATAAAATAACCGTTAATATTGGACCTAGAAACATAAAGTTAAGATGCTAGTTCCTGAGTGAATGAGAAACTGTAAGGGGGATTTTATGTACTTTTTCTTTTTCTAACTGGTACTTTTTTAATTAAAGTGGAACATTTTTAATTTCATACTTATTGTTGTTTCTTAAATAGAAAAAAAAAAGCCAACAGGTGTCTGGCACTATTTTGAAGCTCGGCCTTTTTAGGGAGTAAAAGGGTAAAACATGTATTTTGGAACTTTTTAGGCCCCCATCTATCTTTTAAATCAATGCAGAAAGGGATAAAAATTATATAACATTCATAACTTTTCTAAAAAATGCAAATGCAAATTTAAAAACGTACCTGTTATAAAGTAGCGGGTTAAATGCCAGCTTTGGCGTAAAAATATGTCCACGAAAGAAATGGAGATGCTAACGAAGTAGCGGTTTAAATGCTAGTAAGAGCAGTGATGTCAGATGGAATTTTTAAAATTATATAACATAACATAAAAATCTTCGTATGTTTGTATACGTAACTTTTAAAAAATTTGTTTGTTGTAAAGCACTTTTCTTAAAAAGACAGCGGAAGCTTATAAAGTTTACCATTTTTGATTGTAAGTGAAACTGAAGAATTCATATAGAATCTAAAACCTCGTGACTCAGTTTATCTCTTTTTTTCGCGCGGATGTCAGTAACAATTGAAAATATCCTCTCAGCATCTGCATTGGCATGTGGTAGAATTTTGGATAATTTTGAGTGGCAAGGGAATACTAAATTGTCATTGAAATTCTTAGTCTTTGACCAAAATGGTTCCAAATCCATCTTTGAAGTATAATTTATTTCTTGTTCTAAAAAATTATATTCTAGGGTTAGCCATTATTAAGTAAGTAGTAATCTGTGGTATATTTTACCGTGTGCAAGTTAGTCCCCTTCAAGACTAGGCAAGTTACTTGCGCAAGTCCCTTGCGCAACTCTTGGTTTGTTGATGTTAGGGGTAAGGTCGCGGTAAGGGGGAAAAATTTGAATACAGACTTTGTTGTACTCGGCAAGTTACTTGCGCAACTAACTTGCCGAGTCTGAAAGAGGGGTGATAAAAATGCAATAATTGCCGCTTAAGAGTTATAAAAGTATTGAGTACTTGGGTACTTGATACTCAAAAGCAATTACTTAATAACAAAGTAGCCATATTGTAATTATTGAAGCGATATGCTTTTATACCACAGAGGTTTTTTCAGAAGTCAGTAAGATTATATTTGAATTTACATACAAAGCAAAAATTCCCTACATTTTTACGAAAATAAAAAATCTGTCTTTTTTCCCTACAGTCTGATTTTTGGAGAAAAATCCCTACATCTGACTGACATCACTGAGTAAAAGGATAAATCAATGGTTTTCATTGATAACCGCGTATGTCTTAAAATCAAATTTTTCAGGAGAGCGGAAATAACATTCTAGATCGAACTATGGGCGAGGTTTTGAACTTTTTGAAATTGGTCATTACGTAAAAAAATCGGAATTGGTCCATATTTTTTCAGAAATTTTAAGAACCATGTAAAGAGCGTTTACAATTAAGCAATATGGCATCAAATCTCAAAATCGAAAAAAATGGATATACGCGGTTACCCATGGAAACCACAGAAATTCTTTGATGTTTCAAAAAAAGGACTTAATTCAGAAGTTTTAGTTCTTCGTATTATTAATTTGAATAATAGTGAAGTGCTTTATTTAATTAACTTATTTTTTTTTAAAGAAAATGAAAAAAGAAACTAGCTTTCCCTGAAGTGATAAAAACACTTCAGTGTTTTTATCAAAAATAAAAATTGGGAATTTAGCACGTCATAGAAAAATCTTATTAATAAGAAAATGATTACGATTAGAAACAGTTGTGCTAGACTAAAGTTATTAATAGCAAACCAAAGAACGAAAAAATTAATTTAACTTTATTAAAAACCCTAAATGCACTTTTTTGACTTAATACCTTTTATGTGGAATGTCAAAGAATTAAACTTGTCACAATCGATTTAAATATTATTTCTTTTAACAATTTTCTTTAAACCAACAGCTCAACTGCTTAATTTAAAATTCTACTTACTTTCAAAAGAATACACCTGTAAAACCATTAAATTACACGTCTTTCGAATTTTTTTTTTTACTTTCCACTTTATATTTACTATAAAAAGAATTACAACAAGAATATTTTTACATAATATTACTTATTTTTTTACACCTTTACACTCTTAAGTTGTTACTACAATCCCATCAACTTAAATGAAACATTTCAGAAACAACGGCAAGAGCAGCAACAAAAATAAAATAAAATAAATATGAGAAACTTTAAACAAGTAGATGCCTTTACAAAGAGCGCATATTAATATTGTTAAAGTTAAAGCTTTTTTCCCCCCACAAACAAGACTTTCTCATACTATTTACATTAAATAAAAAAAGAGAGAGAAAAAAATAATATTTTGCTGAAAAGCTGGACGCAGGTGTTTTGTACGTGGTTTGGTTTTTTTTTTTTTTTTTTTTGTTTTTCTTTCATATTACAACATTAAGTTAATATGCAACAACCTGAGAAGCATAAACAACAACATTTAAAGCTATAAGGAATAGCCTTAACTTAAGGATTACAACAACAGAGGTAACAATAACAGTAAAGGATACAAAAACATCAACATCATGTAAATTGAGAAACATTAACAAATATGAAGGGTACGTAAGTGTACAGGGCTGTTAGTGTGTATGTGAATCCTTCTAAATAAAATTTCACTTGATTTTGTTCATTTTTCATACATCTCCCATGCATCCTTTTTTACAGGAAAAAATAACAGTTTCCTTCGCAGCTAAGGTCTCCCTTAATAGGAATGTAGTAAAAAAGATTTTACTTAAGGAACTTAAAGTCCCTAGATGGGAAACTTGAAAAAAAATCATGTATTTTTGATAAGAAATACCCCTAACCTCAAAATATAACGTCATAATGATGATGTATTTCGACATCAGTACTATGACAAGTGTTTTCGTTTTTGACCCCATGACACTTTTCATCATTGCGATGTCAGCCTTAACTTGCCCAAATTGTCATCAGGGTCAAAAAATTAAAGTATGTCATCAATGGGTTGACACATCGTCTTAAAAAAAATTACGAATCGGAGTCAGTTTAATAAAACATGTCATCAGTGCGATGACTCTGTAACATCGTAGAAACGACTTATTAGGCTCAATTTAATGACAGTTTGTCATTGTCATTGACTTCAAAGTAATTCAAAGTAAAATAATATTATTATTTACTTACCCGTTACATATGTTTGTTTCACTCTTGTTCTATTCCGCCCTTTGTTTAAAGAAGAGCTCTCAATAATAAGACACCAGCAGCATGCCCGATATGGTTTTCGTAATCGTTCTACTTTGAAAATTTTATGTATTTAACTAGACAATTAAAAAAAATAATAGAATATGGGAATTTTTGCCTCTAATTTTACTTTTTAAACATGAAAATAATGTTAAATATACACAAAATGTGGCATCGGATCGATGTCCCTGTAGTCATAGCACAGAAGACGCATAAAATATAACAAAATTTTATGATGAGATTCGTTATTGGATTGATGTCACTTTTTGCTTCATTGACCCCATTTACAATTACATTGATGTCACATTCTAATGTTAGGGCGTCATCAATATGAAGATGCATTTCTTTATGAGTGTACGTAACAGTAAACAAAACCAACTCACAAATGTGCGTATACATTATATTGTGACACCTACGTATATTAAATTTACACAGGCAATACTATTATACTATACTAGCATTTAACCCGCTACTTCGTTAGCGCCCCTTTTTCTTATGTGGACATATTTTTACGCCAAAGTTTATGTTTCTAGGTTTAAACCTGCTACTTTGTAAAGGGACGATTTGTACGTCTAAACGTTCATATTTCGAAATTTTTTATTTGTATTTTTTAGATACGTTACGAATGTGATATTTTTTTATTTCAATGTTTATTGGTTTAATAGATAGATGGCGTGGCAAAAAAGTTTAAAATACAGGTTTACTCCACAAAAGGGTCTAATTTCAAAAAAGTACCACCAAACCTAACCGCTTATTATTTTAATGAACATCAGGTTAGGGAATTTCCCGTTTTAACCTTTTTTACCCTCTAACCATAACAATTTCCAAAACTCCCATCATAGGTAATCGATTTCGCGAGAGGCCAACCTTCCGGGGAAATTTCAGCATTTTAGTTCAGGCGTTTAGGTCGTGCGATGATGAATCAGGCAGTAACTTTACAATTTTATATTATATAGGTAGATGAAGAAAAATGTTTTGAAAAAAATAACAGAATTAGGTACGATTTTCACCACTTAAACGTTCGAATTTCGAAACGCATCAAATTTGTATTTGTATTTTTTAGATAAGTTACGAATGTGATATATTTTTTATTTTAATGTTTATTGGTTTAAAAGATAGATGGCATAGCAAAAAAGCTTTAAAATACAGGTTTTATCCATTTACTCCTTATTTCAAAAAAGTGCTAGACACCTGTCCGCTTATTTTTAATGAACAATAATAGGTATTCAATTTTTTTGTATCCCTTTTAGTTTAGCAGATATGAGGTTAGCGAATTTCCGTTTTTACCGCCTTTTTTTCTATTGAACAACAATAAGTATTAAATTTTTTTGTATCTCCTTTAGCTTAGCAGATATGAGGTCAGCGTGATCGATTTGGCGAGAGGCCTGCCTCAACGAAAATTAAAAAACTACCAGTTAAAGAATGAAAAAGTACCAAAAAGATCCCTCTAACAAATTCTTATTCACTCAGGACTTTGCATGTTTAGTTTTATGTTTCTAGGTCTAATACTAACGGAAATTAAAAAAGTACCAGTTGAAGATCAAAAAATACCAAAAAGTACCCTCAGAGGTTCTTATCCACTCAGGACATTGCATGTTGAAGTTTATGTTTCAAGGTCCAATATTAACGATAATTAAAAAAATTGTCAGTTGTGGAACCAAAAACCTAAACTAAGAAATTAAATTTCCCTTATTTCCCCTTTTTGGTACTTTTTTCTCCCCACTGAAGCATAAAAAATTTCAATATTGTAGTAGGAGCCCATAATTTAATACGTATATGTCAATGAATAAAAAAAATGTTTTGTAAAAAAGTACCAAAAATAGTAACGGTTTTTACCCCCTAAACGTCCGAATTTCGAAAAAGTACCATATTTGTATTTGGATTTTTTAGATAAGTTTCAAATGTGATATAACCCTTATTTCTATGTTTATGGGTTTAAAAGATAGATGGGGTAACAAAAAAGTACCAAAATACAGATTTTACCCGTTTACTCCGTATTTCCCCTATTTACCCGTTTTTGCCCTTTTTTACCCCCTAAACATTCGAATTTCCAAAAATCCCGTCTTAGTGGATCGATTTGGGGAGGGACCAACCCCTGGTCCAAATTTCAAGTTTTTAACTTCAGGCGTTTAGGCTGTGCGATAATGAATCAGTCAGTCAGTCAGTCAGTCAGTAACGTTACAATTTTATATATATAGATGAATTATTGAACAATAATATTGCAAATATGTGGGTACTAGGGATGCCAAACGGGAAATCCCGAATCCCGAAATACCGGGATTTTTTCGGGATATAATATATCATAATATATCAACTTTAATGTACACAAATTTTCGTTTTCATTAAATTTTTATACTCTATACAAACAAATCACTAAAAATTATATTTGAGTTATATTTTTTAAGGCAAATATTATTTCTGAGCTAAATTTGTTTGTTTTTTTTTTATTTTGCACACAGCGATTATTGACAATTTTTATTTTTTGCTTAATTTAATTTTTATATTTTGATTAATATTAATCATTAGTTTAAGTTGAAACGAAATTTGCAGATTCACATTTCAAGTCTTTTTTACAAATTTATTAAGTAAGTTAAGTTTTGGCTTAAGACATAATACAAAAATAATAATTATTATTTTTATGCAAAATATAGAAATCAAGAAATAATTTTTATATATCAAGCAAAAAATAAAAATTATTAAAAACCGTTATTTGACAAAAAAGAAATAAAAATTATTTACGATCTAATTTATGTATTATTCAGAAACTAAAAAATAAAAGTTAACATATATATAACAATTAAATTGCAATTTGTATGCTATATAATAAAAAAAATTTAAATTTGCTTAAAATACATACGTTGAGTAAAATATTTTTTTATCAATAAACGCTATTTGCCGTATTCATAAA
The DNA here is from genome assembly GCA_943735925.1 of Pollenia amentaria. NCBI lineage: Eukaryota > Metazoa > Arthropoda > Insecta > Diptera > Polleniidae > Pollenia > Pollenia amentaria. The sequence continues at coordinate 173,283,549 of OX031007.1, read as the reverse complement.
AAAATTAACTAAACTTGAAATCTGCTTTAAGAAACATTTGTATAAAAAATTTATTGTAAAATAAATTTTAAACTTACTTAAATTATTGATTATGAATCTCGCAGTGAATGTATGCACATCAGTACCCCGGAGGTTTACTGCGCTTTGGCAACATAGTGTTACAGTTTTTAACTCAGTTATCGAGATCGATGAGAGCCGTGCATTAATGTCGTCACAACTTAAGGAAGTAGCATATCTTCGAGATACCAATATTTAAGCTATGGCTGGATAATTGTATATGTGTAATATAATCCATGATTTACAACCAAAAACATACTTTGATTAAAATCATTCCTATCAATTTTTGAACATAAGTTAGCAAAAAATTTTTAATCAAAACTCAAATAATCAATTTAAAATTTATGTATATGAATAAAATTTTTATAATTTCTTAACTTATTACACTGTACGAAACGATTTTTTACCCATGATCAAACTGACCAGATTCTAAAAATATAGCTTAAATAATATATACGTATCTCCCTCTCTCTCAGTTTTTCTAAGCCAATTCATTCTGGTTGTTTACGTACGAACAATAAAATTTTTGCTGTGAACCCATCTGTCTAACACTTGGGGAAGTTACGATTACACCCACACCAGTTGACCGAGACGCCAGATTTTTTACTAAAATAATTGGTATTGCTATTGTATATAATTTTAAGAAATGTCATCAAAATCTCTGTGTTTAACCTCTTCAGCATATGTCTACCTTAACTTATTACAAGTTTTAAAGACTAGCGACATCGTGTGATCGCTAGCAATAGTTTTATTATGGTGGTGGTGCTTAGAAGTTTCAGCCCCTATTTTGCATTTGAATTTTACTGTTTGAAAAAACCAACTGTTTGTATATTGTTCCTCAATAACTAATCGTTAAGACCTGAAGTACACATATCGTCGCTGTTTTTACTAATTGAAATTTTTTCGAAAATTGAGTTAAATACAAAAAATAAAAATATTTGTCTGTTTACTACATAACAAATAATGCATAAACCCAATTTCATTCGTATTTTGACTGGGAAATGACTACATTTAAGACAAAAAACATTAAAACTGCTGTCCTGTCAAATTTGTTAAATGTTAGTTAGGTCGGTTAGTTAAAATAGCGACGATATGTGCACTTTTTACCGCCTTAAATAAAAAAATGAAAAAAAAATAAGAAAAAAACGAAATTTCAATTCCACCTCATAAGATAAACAAAATAGATATTGGGAATTATTTCTTTTTATAAGCAACTTTATTATATTCAATATAACTGAAATTTAACTCATAAAATATATAATTAAAAATAATTAATAAAAATATGAGATGAAACCCTTGTTAAATTCCCGTGCTAAGCTTAGCAGGAGGTTCATAATTGCAAATTATACAGTGAAATAAAATTAATGGACCCCGATTGCTGCTGAATCTAACACGCAAAGAAAAAATACGGTTGATACAATCACTATCGCAAACTATCATTAATGTTTGTGGTTATGATTGTGTCAAACACGTCTTCAGTAACAATATTTGTGCAGATATGTTTATAGCTTATAATTGTCTCAAAAATATTATTATGTTTAGAAGAAAAACACAATTGATCTTCCTAACCATGTATATTTGAACATGTTATATGGTTCTCACAATAAGACCAATAAAAAAAATTTATTTTTAACCTGTTTGAATAAACGTATAATAATTTATTTCCTTAATTTTGCAATCATGCATGACCTTTTTCTCCCGAAAAACTTTTAATTATTTTGTAGTCATTCATGATTCCCGATTAACTGACTCTCGCAGACGGAAAATGACGTAGAAGATTTAATTTGCTTTATAACCACACACTGTTTGTTTCGACAATAAATGTTTGCTCATTTAGAGAATGTGTTTTAAAGCGAACAAAAATGATTGTATCAAACATACCTTTTGTGCACAGCAAATATTATGATTTTAATTGTATAGTTAAAATATATACATTATAGTAGCAAATATTCCACATAATTTAATATGTTTAGCTAGATCATGGTGACTTTTTAGGTGTCAAACACCATATAATATTATTATAGTGAATTAAAAAATGTTTGGGAGAAAAAATATTTTTTCAAGATAAATATGGATTATAATAAGTTTATTAGGGTAAACATATTAGGCAAATATGAATAAAAATGGTAGTAGTGACCATTCATTAATCATGTTTTTTCTCTGCGTGAATGCATTTATTAAACATTGGATTTCAGATCATTTTATTATAGTCCGTTCAACCGAAGTAGTACTTACATTGTTTATAGTTTATTTTTATTTTATTTCTTTAATCTTGTTTCGGTATCTTAAGCGCCTTAAAAACTGTATGTTTTGCAACAGAGTTTTGTATACGTGTTGTTTAACTTTATTTTTATTTTATTGTTTTTTTTTCGGTTTATAAATATAATAAAAGTATCAAATCAAATAGTCATGTATGTTTTTTTCATTGGATAAAATTATTTGAATTATTCGAGTTATTCGCACATATTAAAACTCTTATTCGATTAATCGAGCAAAATTAAACATAAAAAAATCGATTAATTTCTTACTCGAACAAAACCAAAAGTCAAATGATTGAATACTCTAGTAATAAGTATTATTTATTTATTTATTTATTTATTTATTTATTTACAAATTTATTATAATTAAATTACAATAAATCTTAATTGTTAAGCACTAGCGACTAACGGCTATCGGCTCTTAGGTACTAAAAAGTAGATTCTGTGTATTACATAGTAATATTAAATTAAGTTTACATTATTAAATTTTATTGTGTAAAGAGAGATTTAGCAAAAAATTGAAGACTATGTTGATGTTATTTTCGGATGGAGTTTTTAGCATATTTATAATATTTGGAGAATTAGAGATGGTACTGCGAAGTTCAGCAAGGGCAGCGCAGTCGCTCAATATATGTGAAATCGTTAAAGGTGAATTATTACAGTATGATCATTCCGGATGGGGGAGTCTATTTATCAGGTATTCATGAGTAAGCTTTGTGTGAGATAAACGTAGTCTTACGAAGCATTTATTTTTCTGGCAATTAGTTGACGTTGGGAGATGTATGGGTTTTTTATCAGGGTTGATATATTTATAAGGATGTTCGTAATTATACCACTTCCGATTAATAGATGTGTTTAATTTTGCAGTTGGAATTCTGGCTAAAAAGTGTTTGGAATTTGGTTTAAAAATGTAGGTGGGTTCACGACAGACATTTTTCGCAGCTAAGTCCGCTGCCTCATTTCCTGCGATCCCAATATGGCTAGGAATCCATAGTAACTTGACTTTGTTCTTAATTTTTAACAGATATTGTTGAAGAGAAACAATTATGTCGTTTTTGTTTGAGGAATTTAAAGCTGCTTGAAAAACTGATTGGCTGTCTGTGCATATGATGTGTTTAAAGTTTGATTTTTCACATAATTTTATAGCTTCGATTATTGCCACCGCTTCGGCTTCGAATATAGTTGCTTCTTGTGGTAATAAGCCTTTTTCCTGCGTATACCCGCGATCGTCAGTGATTGCAAAACCTACATGGTTAGCAGTTCTTGACCCATCAGTAAAGAAAAAGTGCCAATTATCTGATTTGAATGTGTTATAGATTTCAGAAAACAATGATTTAAAAATAATAGCTGGGTTATTGTTTTTGTGATATATTTGAAGATTTTTTAAAAAATTTGTTGAATCTAACGTCCAAGGTGGGTTGTGCTCCAAAGGCACAGTATAATTAATTTCATATTTATTTGCAATTAACAATAGATTTGATAGGGTTGATGCATACTTCTGTTCAGTTTTCCTTTTTTTAAGCAGGCATATATGTTTATATAATAGAGACGATTTATGGCAGCTTGTTTTGTGAAGTAAGCGGAATTTTTGTTTATTGGCGCGAATGCGAAGAGGATCAAAACCACTCTCGGCTAGAATGTTTTTAATTGGGGTTGTACGGAAGGCTCTCAAGCTAGCTCTTAATGCAGAATTCATTATAGTTTCGAGTGGTCTGAATGTAGTTTTGGAAGCTTTATTGTAGATGGCCAGACCGTAATCGATTTTCGATAGTATTATCGATTTTACTAATCTTAGTAGGCTGTTGGTGTGCATGAGGCTCTTGGAGGACGATAAATATTTTATGATGTTTAGTCTATTTGTCAGATCTCTCTTTAAGTAGTTACAGTGAATCTTAAAATTATATTTAGTATCAAAATTAAGTCCTAATACTTTACAGCTATTTAAATTTTGTATAATTGTATTCTTAAAAATAACGTTAATATTACTACAATTTAATTTTTTACAAATATGAAGATGTATTGTTTTTTCAAGCGATATTTCAGCACCAGAGTTCGTGGACCAATTATCAATTAATTCCAATGTTTCTTTGAAATCTTGTTCAATTTTGTTGTTATCTTGTTCCTTCGCTAAAATGTAGAGATCATCTGCATAAATACAGTGATCAACTTTTTTATTATTATTTAATATACGACTTAAATCGTCAAACGCAATTATGAATAATGTCACCGATAAGGGGGATCCCTGTGGGATTCCATTATGCAGTGGGTATATATTAGAATAGGTATTATTTACTCGAACATTGAATTTTCTATTCGAAAGGAATGATTTAACAAAATTGAACATTTTAGGTCCAATTTTCCAACTTGATAATTTCTGGAGTACTATATGTACCCCAATTTTGTCAAATGCTTTAATAAAATCTATTGATAGGATGGAAGTATGACGTTTCGTTGATCGATTTTTACAGACAATATGGTCTAAATATAAAAGTGCATCTATTGTACTGAGACCTGATTGAAAACCGGTTTGGTTTTGTGATATTAATCTATGTTTTTTGGTATACCATAACAGTCTTCTAGAAACTATCTTTTCTAGAAGTTTAGTTAAGCATGGTAGGAGAGAAATAGGGCGGTATGAGTCAATATTTTCCATAGGTTTGTTGCTTTTGTGTATTGCAATTACTGTGGCTGTTTTGAAAAATTGCGGTATTGTACCTGAAGAAAATATATTATTAAATAACAATAGAATACGATTTTTGAATGAATCTGGAACATTGCTTAACATAGGATATGTTATTTTATCTAAACCAGGTGTTTTACCCTTTGATGTTTTTAGGCTGTGTTCAAGTTCTTGGATTTTAAAGGGGGCTTCTATAACATCAGCTTTAACATCGCCAGCTGACGCTGTTAGTGATGTTAGAGTTTGAGATTTATTTAATTGAAAATTATTTGAAAAGTTAGAATCTTTTGAATTATTAGACCAATGTTTGGCGAATGTCTCGGAAATTTCCCAGTGGTCAGTTAAATTGTTAGAATCGGTTGTAATAATAGTGATAGATTGTGGAATGTAATGTCCCGTTATTTTTCGAATATTTTGCCAAAGAAGACTAGATGAAGTTCTAGGACTTATGTTGTTTGTAAATTCTTGAAATGATTTAAGCTTTGCTACTTTTTTGGCACGGTTAAAAATTGCATTGTTTCTTTTATACCGCAAGAGATTATCTGTGGACATGTTACGTCGGAAAACCCTCCAAGCTTTTTGTTTTTCATCTCTGAGTAATTGTAATTCTCGAGACCACCAGGGTACCGTTTTCGATTTATATTTTTTCGAGGAGAGTGGAATAGTATTATTCGCCGAAAGTTTGATTATTTTTCTTATTAATGCGGCTTCTCTATTAACATTGTTCGATATACTAATATCGTCACTAAAGTGGCATATATTGTTTTGGTATGCAACCCAATTAGCTTTATTAGTATTGAATTTTGAAAGTTTTGGTTGGGGGTTACAATTGTCAGTTAATAGTTGCGTCAAAATTGGGTAATGATCACTATTATACAGATCTTTTATAACATGCCATTCGGAAATAGCGAATAATGGAATCGATGCAATAGTTAGATCAATATGTGAGAAGGTATTTCGCGAGCTAAAATGTGTAGGTGAACCATCATTAAGTACAGAAAGATCGGAATCAATCATGAAATTTTCGATCATTATTCCTTTGTTATTGGAATTTGGTGAACCCCATAAGGAGTTCCACGCATTAAAATCTCCGGCCAAAATTATTGGAACATTTGAATGTAGTACTATGTCATTTAGCTCACGTGTGGGTAACCGCTCTTGTGGAGGAGAATATATGGAGAAAATTGAAAAAGTAGTTGTTGTTTTAACCATTAAGCCCACTATATTGTTGGAGAGGCTGGTATTTAATAAATTATGGGGAATATTTTTTTAATGAGAATAGCCGATCCCTGTTTAGAGGTTAAATTGGGATTAAAGAAATAACCAACGTATGAGCTGGGAGTGATTGGGGTAAAATCATGTTTGCATTTTGTTTCTTGTAAACAAATAATATCCGGGTTTTTGTCAGCAATAAGAAGTTGTAGGTGGGCGAAGTTGTTAATATAACCTCGGATATTCCACTGTATTATACTAATTACCATTTAAAAATAGTAGAGAAATGTTGTATTATTTGTTTTTATGTAGGTATGTATGATTTTTTTTTTTTATTTTTAATTATTTTAGTTATTTTAAAATGACTTACATATATCTTCAACTTAGCTGTCAGAGAGTTCGTCCTCAGTAGTCATGAACTCAATGTCTTTTACAGTAGTGTCTGAGTTGGAACTACTTTCAGAGAGATTGCATAATTCTTGAGCGAAGTCAGGGAGGCTATTTTTGGCTGTAAAGTTATTTGAATATTTTAGAGTGTTTGTTATTGTTTGTTTAGGTTCGTATACTGTTTGAGTGATATTTGGGCTATTTACCGTAACATTTTTTGTATTGGAAATGGTGTTTCTATTTATGTTGGATTGTAATGTTGAAAGAGTTTCTGACGTGTATAATTTTGGTTTTGGGATGCTGGATATTGAAGATTTAAGCTGTTTAGATGTTGATGGTGCAGGTTTGATATCTGCAGTGGGATTTTTAGCTGAATATTTTTTGAATATTTGAAGTGTTGGTGGTAGTTGGTTTTGTTGTTGTTGGGGCTACAGAAGAGGGATTTTTGCATTGCTGAGCTAAGGGAGAGTCTGAAGTAATGTTTTTAGTGTTTTGAGTATTAGGGATTGTGGTCTCTAAATTTTTATTGGCAGCTATAGCTGAAAAAGATGAGGGAGAGTTAATGGTTTGTATTTGTTCTCTGTGAATTGTTATTGCATCGCGCATTGAACATTTCCTTTTGGTTTTAATTTTTAAGATTTCTCTTTGTTGAATAAATTTTTTGCATTTATTGGAGGAAGCGGGGTGATCTTCAGAGCAGTTTGCACAGTATGTTCGAGTACAATTGTTTGGGGAATGAGGGGGGAGACTGCAATTAACGCAGGCAGGCGAATTTTTACAGCGTTTGAGTGTGTGGCCTAGTAATTGACAGTTTTTGCATCTCATGGGATTTGGAATATACTCACGTACTTTTACTTTATACCAAGAGACATCAATTGTCTCTGGGATATGATATAAATCAAATGTTAATAAAAGAGCACCAGTAAATGATTTAGTTTCTTCAATTACACGTTCGTATTTGTAAACATCTACTACTCCTTGCGATTTTAATTCATCAATTATTTCTTTCTCTGGAATTTTTGTAAGATATGGAGCAAATATTGTACCTTTAGTGTAGTTTAAGTGTTCATGAAGACGGCATGTAATTGAGCATAAACCTGCGAGTTCTTTAGCTGATAAAAATTTCTTTGCTGTCAATTCGTCTTTTACTAATAAGAGAAGATTACCATCTCTTAATTGAGTAATAGAAATAATTTCCTTACTTATCAAATGAAGAGATCTATGAATTGCGAAACAAGAGTAATCAGACAACGGTTTTTTCTCATTCACTGCAGCAACAACAATATATTTTGGGTTATTAGTTTTATGTGTAGGAAGAGTAGGAAAGTCAACAAATGATTCTCTGTTTCTTTTTTTTATTTTGCTTTGGGGACTACGATCTGCCAACAAAGCAAACCGGTTATCCCCTATAAGGGGGGGCCCAGGGGCCATGCTTACCAACTGTATGCAATTGTACCAATAAAAAGAAAAGGTTTTTGAAAATAATACACAACAAAAGTAATTCCTTCTGTTTTTATTATTATTTAAAAATGTATATTTTTCACTCAAGTGTAAGGAAATTTGCAAACTTGCGCGATAACAAAACACTGACTGATCTCGTTGAGAGCTAGACGGTGACTGTAGTAATAAGTAAAAACCATGGTTACTGCAAAGTTTTAGCAATCAGTAACAATTTACTGAATACTGCAAAAAAAGGTTTTCAGTAACCAATAAAATTCAACTGGTTACTGAAATTTTTTTCCATAAACTCTTTACGGAAAATTCTTCAGTAAGCAGTAAATTTCGAATTTTTAATGAATTATGAGATCTTAATATTTTTTACCGTTTGACCAAAAGCTATTTATAGAATTCCCACCTCTGTTTTACCTTTCAAAATCTATTTAAGAGTCATACAGTGTATACAAGCTCCTTTTTTACTTTCTGTTATTATTACGATTTTTCTTTGGCACCTTTTAAAATTTATTGTATATGCACTTTAAGCACAAGTTGTACTTAATTGGCAACACACTGGCTGGTGCGTAGAGGCAAAAACATTTTTTTGTAGACGCACTCAAATACATTCAGACCAACACCCAAACAGCTACAAACAAATATTCAATCAAATACGAACTTAAAGTAGTTTACATAAGTGTGCTGTAAACAAAAATATACTCCAGAGAAAATGTTCCATTTCCTATTCCCAGCATTGCAAGTTACAAAAAAAAAAAATGCCTTTTCGTTTACCGCAGAAGTAATGCGATGAGCAGAGGGGGGAAAAAGAGCCAAGGCGTTAAGGTGCAAAATTTTTTTTTTTACCTTTTAATATTACAATGTATATTTGTTTGCTAATGTTGAGTGTAACATTTATTATAAAAAAGTATCCAGGTATTAACAAAATACAGTCATATTTAGTAGCAAGAGCAAAATAAAATAAATATATTGCAGCTTTAGCAGCAGTGTCAAAGTACACACAGTAGCAATTGCGATTGTTTGTTGAGAATAAAGTGAAAAGCAGTTTAAGGAAGTACAGAATGGCTGTAACAACAGCAAATACCTATAAATAAAATTGAAATCCTTTTTAATGAGCACTTTCTGTGCAATACTGAAAATTATAATAAAAAAAATTCAAGCAAAAAAAAGGAAACTCATATATTGCAAATGTTAACATGTGGGTGAAGTATAATTTTTTTCACACGTTCTCGTACCAACACATTCCCACCAACCAATTTATGGTAGGAAGGATACAAATCGCACATTAAATATTCTTAGTATTTTTCACTGTTTACTTCAGGGGCATGATATAAAGGTTCATCTTGTTTAAATACTGAATAAAGGAGCATGGTTTTGCCAATTTTGTTCCCTGCTATTTATTTTGCTGCCTGTTTGTTTTTACTTTGGATACAGGTGCGTGATGATTTAAATACAACTTCTCAACATAAGAGTGTTTATTGGCTCTTATTAATGCGTATGATTTTAATTATAAAATGTTCTGTAAAAAAAATTATGAGTATTGTTTTTTAAAACTTATTTCACCTTTTTTTTCGAAAAAAAAATTTTTTTTAAAAAGGTACTTAATGAGGCTTAGTAAAATGTTTATTGTTAATTTTAAGTAAAGTGTTTAACAGCTTTAGAATGAACTATAATATTAAAAATATATATTACAGCAGCTGCACCGACAGAAAAGGCGTCAGAACGCTGATGTATTTTGACATCAGCACTATTACATGTGTCTTGGTTTATGACTTCATTCCACTTTTCATCACTGTGATGTCAGCTTTCACATCACTTGGCCAAATTGTCATCAGGGACAAAAATTTTAATTATGTCATCAATGGGATGGCACATTGGCATCACAGTAATGTCGAATCGGAGTCGGTTTTATAAAGCATGTCAACAGTTCGATGACAAACTGTCATCAAATTAAGTCATTGTAATTGACCTTAAGTCAAATCAAGAGAATAACATTAATTACTTTCCCGTTATACATGCTTGTCCTACTTTTGTTGTATTCCGCCCTCTGTTAACAGAAGAACTCTCAATTAAAAGATACCAGCTGCATGCCCGATATGGTTTCCGTAAGAATTTTACTTTAAAAATTTGATGTATTTAAATAACTAATTAAAAAAATAGAATATGGGAACTTTGCTTCTAATTTTGCTTTTTAAACATGAAAATAATGTTAATAATATATTATTAATCATCAATATGAAGGTGCATTTTTCTATAAGTGTGGGTATAAGCACACAAATCAGGCATTTCTTGACAAAACAATTATTAAAACTAGGTACGCCCGTTCTGTACATAAAATGAACTGAAATTGTAATATAAAATAAATGATTATTCAGTTAAAAACCGGTCTACTTATTTTTCATTTTTTTTTAAAGACAAGTTCATTTAATTTTTACTGTCAAAAATTCAACTGCGAATTCCGTAAAAACAAATGAATTTTCGGTTATTTTATTAAAATTAACTATCAAAAAATAACTAACAAATTCCGTAAAAACAAATCAATTTTCAGTTATTTTATGTAAATCAGTAATTTTATATTATACAGGTCTTACTCGAATTTCTAAAAAATACCTGACACCTGTCCGCTTGTTTTTCTAATAAGAGAGAGAATATTTATTTTTATGTACTTACCCCGTTCATGTTTGTTTTACTTTTGTTGTACTGACCACTTTGTTTACAGAAGAACTTTCAATTATAAGGCACCAGCAGCATGCCTGATATGGTATTCGCAATTATTTTACTTTAAAATTTTTTATGTATTAAACTAAATAATTTTAACAAATAGAATATGGGAATTTTCTACACAAAACAATCAAATCGTTATTTACTTTTACTTATTGCCCCAGATCTATAAATAGATAGAAGAAACTATATTTTTTGATAGTTAAATTATATAAAATAACTGAAAATTCATTTGGTTTAACGGAATTTGTCGATTATTTTTTTGATAGTTAAATTATATAAAATAACTCAAAATTCATTTGTTTTTACGGAATTTGTGGTTAGTTTTTTATGGAATTCGCGGTTGAATTTTTTACAGTAAAAATTAAATTAACTTTTCGTTAAAATAAAATGAAGAATAAGTAAATCGGGTTTTAAGTAAAATTACAGTAGTTTTAAATTTCGTTTTCATTTAATTTTACATGCAGAAAACTTTTACTTAATCAACTGACAATATTAAATGCAACCGAAAATCCGTATTAATGTGCACTTAGTTTTTTTTTTAATAAAAGTTAGAATCAGTTAAAAATAAATTTGCTTGGAATTTTAAATGTTTATTTATTTAAAAATGACTGAACGGAATATTTCTTGAATAACCTACAGTCCGTTACTGTAATAATATTGTGAGTGCACTTGACATTTACTTTCGAGAGAACCAGTGCGTTATACAACAAAAACGTACACATTTTAAGAAAACAACAAAATGCACTCTTTTCACCCTTGTGTGTTTGCAAGTACAAAAAACGAAAATATTTAAAAAAAGCATAGGATTTTTCAACCTCCGTTAATACATGTGTGCACCTGTGCTTGCAAATAAATTAAAACGCTTTTAAACATTTAAATTCTAAAAACTGACGGCCTAAGTTGTAAAAAATAAAACAGGTTGATATAGAATTTATTAAACGGATTTTGTATGAAAATCCGTTTCATAAACCCTTTATTAACTTAGGCCGTTACAAAATAAATTTATATTTTGCATATCTACACACAAATAGCTTAAAAACTATATATGTTTCCATAAAATCGGAGGACGATAAGATACTATAAAATCAAATTCAAAAAGATTGCTCCGGTATTTATATAAGGAGATAAGATTACAGTTTTATAAAACCGATTTTGCTCATTTCAATGCGCCATGAATTTCTTTTTAGAATCACGGACAAATTAACCGTTTTTTATTAAGAAATATTATTTTTATGATGGAATTCCATCTAATTTAAATCAGTTTTGGCCAAAAGTTTTTAGCTATTAGGATACTACAGGTGCTTACAATTTTAAAAAACTTCCCTTGGCTGTCTTCATAATCTGGTATTTCGAACTAAACTCGCCTTCGAAATAGAATGCAATACGAAGTTTTTGACGCGTTATTACGAGTTATAAATTCTATGAATGTAAATAGTTCTCTTGTAACTTCGCACGATCCTATTCCAAAAAAAAGACAATGAGGAATGTCTTGACGATGAAGCGTTAAATATATATCCAATATTAACCACAAAAATTGTTTTTTCTTTTTCTTTAAGTACACAGAAAAAAAAATTTTTATCAATTAAAAAATGGTTTAAAAAGTATTAAAATTTAATTAATGTGATAATTGAATCGATTATTTTTTTAGTTGAAAGAAAATTAAAAATATAATTTTGATTTAATTAATATTTAAGTTGTTTTGAAATAAATTTTTAATTAAAATATTAATTAAATATCAAAAAATATTTATTGATTGTTTCGTTTAAAATAAAATAATTTAAACTTGTAGAATTGTTGTCGGGAATTAGCAATATGTAATTAAGTAAATTAACACATTGGTTGAAATGGCAAATTTTTTTGATCATTTTTTTAATTAAAATTAAAACTATCATTTATTAAAAAAAAATATTCACAATTGTACAATTTTTAGTAATCAATATAATCATTTTGGTAAAAGGTGCAAAATCAACAACTTGTTTGCTTAATATTATTAATTAGGTATACACGTAGAGAAAAAATATGTTTAGATATGGTCACATCCAACAAAACTATTTTTAGACAAAATTTTAAACATATTATGTTTAAATTTAACCATATTATTGTCACCGACAAACATATAATTGTTAAATTAGTCCTCCATCAAGAAGCCACAACCATATTATGGTTGCTTCTAAACATGTTATGGTTAAAAATTACAATAATTTGTTTTTAAATTAACAATAGTATTTTCCTCTTTTCTAAGAGCAACATGCTTTGGTTGAAAATCAACCATGCTATTATAAATGTTAAACATATTTTAGTTATTACTAACCAAAAGATGTTCGGAGGCAACCATAATATGGTTGTGCCTTCTTGATGGAGGACTAATTTAACAATAATATGTTTGTCGGTGACAATAGTATGGTTAAATTTAAACATAATATGTTTGCAATTCTCTTTAAAAACAGTTTTGTTGGAGGTGACCAAATTTAAACATGTTTTTTCTCTGGGTGTAAATTTGGTGATTAGAGACAATTTCTAATTTTTTTCTCTGCAGACTAATAATACCATTTTTTTGGTAAACACTGTACCTCTTTGTGTTCAGTCAGCTTTTTTACTTTTTTTTGCATAGAAATCAAACATCGTGTGTTTCATCATGAGGTTTGATTTATAATGTAATATAAAACATATAAATTTTAAAGTGAAATTAAAATTGTTATTATCGGTTGAAAGAACAATTCATGGCACTTACTGTTGGAAAATTATATCAATTAAATGTTGGACAAAACTACGTCTGGTGGTCCATTCGCAAGGTTCAATATTAGGCGACTCGCACAGGCATAGCGACTGGTATCTCGCAAACAACACGGGTGATGTTGGCTTTCAAAGCGTCAATTGTAGCTAGCGTATTCCTGAAGACCTCAGACTTTACATATCCCCAAAGAAAACAGTCCGAAGGTGTGATATCGCACGATCTAGGTGGCCAATTTCCCGTAGAAGAAAGTGAAATTAAGTTCTCACCAAAATGATTTTTCAACAAGGTCATTGTTTCAAGCGCTGTATTGCTCGTAAAGACGTCTTGTTGAAACCACAGCTCACTGAGACCATGCGGTTAAATTTCAGAAAGCTCATAGTCCGCTAGCGTGGCTCTATAACGGTAACCATTGACTTTAACCTTCTAATTTTCCTTATTTTTGAAAATATATGGACTAATGATTTCACCAGCCAATAAACCACTTCATACCGTTACTTTTAATGGATGTAATGGTTGCTCTTGGTACTCTTCGGGTTGCTCATAAGCTGAAATTTGGAAATCTTGTTTATTAACGCGAACACTGAGCCAGATTATGGGCTCCGTAAGTTCTTCGAATCGCAAGAAATACATTTCTCACAGAACGGCGATTTTCGTAATACAGCTGAACAATTTGGAGACGCTGCTGTGGTGTGAGTCTTTCCATGATGACTTGCCAAACGATACCGAACAAAAATGACAATGCGGTTTGATATGAGTCACGTGTGAACTGTAAAAAAAGCATATTAAAAATGAAGCCTCACGATGAATAACCCTTTCTATACTATGGCAACTTTTTTAATTTATTTTTTAGGATTTATAAAATATGTTTTCAATTATTAAAAATCTTACTGCCGTATTCATAAAAAACTAAATTGGATATGAAATCTATTTTAAGGAAAATTTGTATGGAAATTTTGTTTTAAAATACGTTTGAAATCTATTTTATTTTTTATGAGTACGGCAGTTAATATATAAAAACGTTTGTTCCGGGTACGTGTTACTAAAACTCAAGAACCGAAAGCTGGCGCTGTTGTCGTTATATTTAATTTGTGGTACGATTTGCCTGAAATTCACAAAATATATTTATTAAACCAAAAATTAAAATGTTTACCCGGTAGATAGCGCTGGGGTTAACAAAATTCTTGTTATTTTAGTTATTTGGAAAATCCCGGGCAGCGCCAGGATCAAACAGCTAATATATGTAGGGATTGCTGTTCGGTTTTAATCGAAACCGCGGTTTTTAAAGCCTAAAAACCGAAATATCTTGTATTTTAAGCAAAGCTCCAAAATAATTTATTTATAGGTTTAAAATTTTTTTTTTTTTTTTTGAAAATTTTTTTTGTGTGTTTATAAATTTTTTGAAAAAATTTTTTAAAACATTTTTATTATATGGAAAAAAAATCACTCAAAATATGCAAAAAAAAATTAAGCATTGAAAACCAAAATATGCAAAGATGTGCATTTTCACCAAAATATGCAAAACAAATCGATGCCATTTTAACGCAAATTTCATAATTCGAAAGGATAATTCGTCGACATCGTTCTCAGACTATCGACAAAAAACATGCATTTGCATGGAAATCGCAGCCATTATAATTACCAATAAAAAATGTTCAGCATATTAAACCTTTTTTTACTTATTTTATTTGCTAATTTTATTTCAGAAATGTCTGGAAAAATCTGGAGTTTGGAAACACTTCAAATTATCAGACCACCAGTCAAACACAACACTATGGAAGATTTGTAAGAAAACCCACACGCAAAGAAATAACATGATTGATACAATCACAATCGCAAACTATCATTAATGTTTGTGGTTATGATTGTGTCAAACACGTCTTCAGCAACAATATATGTTCAGACAGAATTTTATTAGCTAATTATTGTCTCAAACATATTATTATGTTCAGAAGAACAAGGCAAACGATCTTTCAAACCATGTTTCTATATTTGCCAACAACATGCAAAATGTCTTCTTTGACATGTTATATAGTTCTCGCAATAAAAAAATTAATTTCAAAAATTTATGTTTTATTACAAATATACAGCATATATTAATAAATAACATATAGTTTATGTTTAAAAATAAAATTAAGTACATACATTTATATACATGAGTGTGTGTGTCAATTTATAAATTATAAATTATATTTTGTGGTACAAATTTATTCAAAAAAAGGAGCTCTATTTAGCCTTACTTCAGCATGCATTAACACTTTTCATTATTTTTATCCGCGCACTTGAGATTTGTTAAGATAAATTCAAATTAAACTTACCTTTTATTTCTTTTATGAAATATACTATATAAATATGCTGTTGAACAGTTATTGAAAACAAAACGGGGCTAATGACAACATCTTGTGCCAAAATTTCTATGCTGGTTTCAGTGTTGTAGGTTCTTTGGCTGCAACAAAGACAAAGTAATTGCTTATTTATATATTTTTATAATTATATATAAATAACTTACCGGTTTCAATAAATGCGTTATAATTTATATCGTTAATTTTGCAAGGCAGGAATGCATAACTAACGCTCGCGGATGGTTTGTTTCGACTGTTGTTTCGACAAGAAATGTTTGCTCATTAAGAGAATGTACTTTAAAGCAAACAAAAATTATGGTATTAAAAATACTTTTTGTGTGCAGCAATATTATGATTTTAATTGTATAGTTGAAAATATATATATTATGGTAGCAAACATATTAAATAATTTAAAATGTTTAGCTAGATCAGAGTAACTTTTTAGGTGTAAAAGACCATATAATATTATTATAGCGAATTTAAAAATGTTAGGGACAAATAACAATTTTTAGGGTTATATTATGACTATAATAAATTTATTAGGGTAAACAGATTAGATAAATATGAATAAAAATTGTCGTAGTGACCATTCCTTAATCATGTTTTTTCTTTGCGTGCAAGAACCTTTTAAATCGAAAATATTAATAGAATTGGAAAAAGATACTTATTTATTTCCTAAGATTGCACTACAAAATGCTATTGGTCTCGGCCTGCTAAAAAATATTCTCCATGCGCTTCAATGATTTGTACGTTGTCTATAGTTTGATTCACCAGGGATTTAGGTCTTCCGCGTTTCCGTTTTCTTTCATATTGATTCTCGAATGTCTTTCATTCTGCGTTCAGCTTTCGGATGTTGGTCAGCCAGGGTAATCGTTGTATGTTTATATGTCTAACTATGTTTACAGTGGTGTAAATCTCATACAGCTAATGACTCATTCGTCGTCTAAACTCTTTGTCAACGTCTATGGGCTCATATGTTTTAAGAATTATTTTTCTCTCACAAATGCGTAACATATATTTATCAGTTTTTGCAAGTACCCATGTTTCGGAACGGATATCACAAGTGGTTTTCGTTTTCCTGGAGATGGATTTGTTTTGAAATCTTTGCTTAGTCCATCATAACACTTATTTACGGTGGATCTTGATAGATTAATTCTTCTACTATCTCGAAATTATTACTGCCTGCTGGAACTTCGTTGCCATGTTTTTTTTGCGTTGATTTTTCTGCAGTTGCAATCAATATCTTTCTTTTATCGTCGTTTATACACAGACCCCTTTTAGCTGAATCTTTCTCAATCTTCTCATATACAACAGTAGCATCTCGAATGTGCCTTTCAATGATGCCAATATCATCTGGATAAGCGACGAGCATATGACTTTAGTCTCGAGCATTTTTTTTTTCATTAAAAGGTTGAACAAATTGCAAGATAAGTTGTATCATTGTCTGAGACCTCATGTGGTCGTAAATGGTTCGGAGATGACTGTTCTAATTCTATCTTCTTATAACGGCGCACTAATTTTACAGAAATACCGTCATTAGACAATTATTAAGCATTCCATTTATCGTCCAATGTGTACAAGCTGCTCGAAAGATCTGCACAATAATTTAATTTCTTTTGTTCTTACGATTAATTGAGTTTTGGTTTTCTCTATGTTTCCGTTTCTCTATTTTATAAAATGAATTCTTCACGTTTATATTTTTTATGTGCAGAGCTACTACCAACTTCAAACATTTTACCTACAATGACCACATTTCCATATAAATTTTCATAGAAAATTCGTTTCATAAACCTGCTATAAACCTAAAATATTTTTTATGAATAGAGGGGTGAAGCTGTGGTCGCATTTAATAAACATGTGACGCCCCACACGAAACCACTATTTTTATTAAATATTTAATTAATTTTGTTTGCTAGATAAAACAGCATTTTACATTTTAGTTATTAGATTATTCTTTAATTTTTTTTCCGTAATAAAGTTAAGTAGATCAACAAAAATTATTAAAACGAAAGTTAAAAGTAGATCAATGGATTTTTTTTTTTTTTGAATTTTTACTCAAATATTTGTTAAATGTGACTTTACCTCAAGGGAGGATATATAAGTCTGGGTACACACTAAGAAAGTGTCAGCGTATTGGTGAGAGGCGAGAGAATAAAAGCATGATCTCTTCCCCTCTCACTAATAAACTCAGACCTTTTGAAAGAAAACTTTCATACCCTAAAGCTACGGTCACGCTTATTAAATATTTGACCAAATAAGCATAACCACTACTTTTGTTTAAAGTTTGTCAGATTTAATATGGTCTTTATATCACAAAATTAAACTATTTATACTGCTAGACATTGCAAAAAACTGTTTTATGTAAGATGTGGGGTATTATTAGCAAAACAAATATTGGAATTAAAGGAAATTATATTTTAGTTTGTCTGTTGGTCCGGTTTTTTCGTCAAATATTGACAAGAGTGACCCGTAGCCTAACTCCTTTAACTCAGAATTTATAAATTTTCAGTAGAGGTAAAAAAACTGCATTCTTTTGGCAAAAGAGTAGAGAAAATGATGTTAGACAAAGATATATCAACTTTATATTGTTTTCTTGCAAATATTAAAAATATTTCAATTTTGAGTTGTGGGAGTTCGCGGAGCCGGTGAGATTTATAAAACTTCTTTCGAAGCATTTTTATTTAAAAAAAAATAATGACTTTAACTTAATTTCAAAAGAATTCTAAAAGAATTTCAAAATGGCAGCGAATGCCATTTTTTAATTCTTTCATCAAATCAGTATCTATTCTTGTTAATCTTATTGTCCTTTTTTTGTGGTATTTTCATCAAATTTTGGATAATTTGATTACTATCAAAGAATATTTTTTATAAAGCGTCCGCCAAATAACTTTTTTTTTTTGAAAATGCTATAAAAAAAAACTACTGAATATTTTCTCAAATTTTTTTTTTTGTATTTGAAAGTACAATCCTTCCGGTTAATAATGGAAAATAGTTTCACTCAAATGGCTGCCTCGGCTGGCCATGCAGTAGCCTACGCGATCGGTCCAATTTTTAGGCAATTATAGATTGTGTGCAGCTGTATTTCACCAATGGCTTCACGAATATTGTCCTTTAAAGCGTTAATTGTCTCTGGCTTGTCGGCGTAATACTTATCTTTGACGGCACCCCACAAATAATAGTCCAACGTTGTCAAATCGCAGCTCCGAGGTGGCCAAACCACACCAGCTCTCCGGCTAATAATGCGATCTTCAAAAACAAGGCGCAAAACATCGAGTGTAGCTTCGGCTGTGTTGCACGTAGCGCCGTCCTGTTAAAACCAAATGTTGCCAATATCCTCCTCTTCAATTTTTGTGAACGAAAATTCGTTCAACATGGCCCGATAACGATCGCCATTGACTGTAACGGCCACTCCTTGCTCATTTTCGAAGAAAAATGACCCAATTATGCCTCTGTACCAAAATCCGCACCAAACAGTGACTCGTTTTGGGTGTATCGGCTTTTCAATGTATGCGTGCGGGTTTTCTGTGCCCCAAATGCGACATATTTGCTTGTTTACATACCCGCCAAGATCAAAATGAGCTTCATCTGAAAAGATGATTGTTTTGGCAAAATCGGCATCTTCTGTAAGTTGATCGCAGGCCCACTAAACGAAGCGAAAACGCATTGGATGGTCAGTTGGCTTCAACTCCTGAACCAATTGGACTTTGTATGGCATCATACTAAGGTCTTTATGCAAAATTCGTCTCAATGATGTCTCCAAAATATTCAATTGTTGGGAACGACGGTGAATTGATGTTGATGGCGCTTCACGCACACTTTCTGCCACAACAGCAATATTCTCGGGTGTACGCACTGTTTTTGGCTTTTCACGCTTTGGTTTATCGATGAGGATGCCAGTTTCTTTCTCTTTCTTCACAAGATAACGATAACATACGGAGCTGACGGTGCTTCTCTTCTTCCAAAATCCGTACGCAATTTTCGCACACATGCTGCAACATTACAATGATTTTCAAAGTAATGTCGCAATATTTCCCAGCGTTTTTCAAGCGTATACACAACCACATTCGTTCAGCGGAAGGATAAAACTAATTATCTGTCAAATCAGACATGACACCCTTTATATATTAATCTAGATATTCAGCTGGAATACAATGAATATAAACGATTACCATGATGATTTATTTGATTTAAAGTCATTTAGTAAACATTTTTTCAAATCGCCCACCTTAAACTCACCAATCAAAACAAGTCCATCAAAAATCTTAAAATTTTACCTCTTGATGGACAAAAAAGAACAAAAAAAAAACTAAAACATTTTGCAAAGAAATATTTGGCAAAATACTCATACACTGTCAAGTGCATATAAACGCACACACAAACACTAACATAAAACTAATACTAACAGGATTAACAGTAAAAATAACGTTAGTAGTGTAAAAGTGTTAGTTTTGTTTACAAACGTACGTGTGTTTACATATTTGTATTGGTATCTATCTATTCAAGGAATTTCTCTGTATGCTTGTGTATCTGTGTGTGTGTGTGTGTGTGTGTGTGTGTGTGTGCTGAAAGTTTGCTCAAGTAGCATCTAAAAAGGAGAAAGAAAACTACGCCAGCTTATCGCTAATGGCATAAACTTCCGAAACGTGAGTAAAATTTTCAAATATGTGCTAAGTTACATACATACTCCTTTCTACATGATTTTCTGTCTATGTTGTATTGACGTGTGTTTGTTTTGGTGTATAACGTTTGTCTATTGACTCTACAACAACTGCCAAAAACTTCTAAAGTATAACAATGAAAAGCCAACAAACATCAAGCTTCCAACAAAATCAACCACTGTTAAAACAACAAGCACAAATGGGATTTTTTTTTTTTTTTTTTGTTTGTTTGCAAAGAGTAGAAAAAAATATTTCTAAAAACCAAAACCAAAATTGTAGCAAAAAGGCAAACTGTATAAAACCAAAACAAATCAAATCACCAACAAAAAAATCTTGTTAAAAAAACGTGAAAAATAGAACTTAAGCAGAGGAATAAAAAACGAAATGGTTGAAAAAAAAAAGCAAAAACCACAACACAGTGGTTTTAATGTCTAAAGACTTGTTTAGTTTTCTATGGTCATTTTGTTCTTTTGCAATTTAATTTTGAAGAGTTTGATTATTAGGATCGATTAAATTCTGTGCTAATGTGCTGTTTCCAGGTGATAAGCAATTGATTGTGAGTAAAATTTATATGAATATCGCTCAGTTTTTTTGAGTGATTTCCATATAAATTTTACTACGCAATCAATTGCCTATTAATTTTTTAAATAGTAAATTTTTAGAATATAGTATATCCCCGCTTAGTTGCGAATATTAAGCTGTACAGTCTTAAATGGAAAATTAATTAAGCGAAATATCGGATAAATGCGCAAGTGATGGTTTTAAAAATCTCTGATAAAGGCGCAAAAGAGATATTTTATTTAAAAAAGATTCCTTGTAGTTACAATAAATAAGATACTCTGGGATAACTTACATTTGAAGCAGGTTCAAGAAACACTTTTCTTGATATTGTGAACATACTCTGCGGGAAATTTGCGTCAATTGCTCTTAAAGCACTTATCCCGTGACCAGTGAACACAATTTTATTATTAAAAGGAATTAGTTGCGATAGGTGAAAACAAGACATATCACTTAACTGGTGATAATGTGTTTAGAGTGTAGTTAGTCCAGAGGAAAGGAAATTGGCACAAAACTATTCATGTGACTGGATTTTGTGCGGGTAGTGGCTGATTCTCTCTAGTTATATTACTTTATATGAAGAGGATCTATCATATTAATATGGCTTATTTGGGACAATATCTGCGACAGGCATTATTTTAACCGAAATTGGATGTGCCCATTAAGGTTATTTCAGAGACCCGTTACAAAGTGTGAAAAAGGTGCCAATTAAACCCTCGTAGGATATCGCCATGTTAAAGTGACTTGTCAAGGGACAAGTTTAGTGTTAGTTCCCTTTCCCCTAGAGTAGTTAAAATCGTTTTAACAAGGATTGGCACACTCTATGTGCATATACATAAAAATGTTTGACAGTAAGATGAAGCAGCACAAATGAACATCGTTTCTTATTTGTATGAATGTGAGTAATCATATCTGTCCACCCGCTTCACCTGAGATCCGAAAAAATCGAACATTCACCACTACAAAGAATAAGCGAAATATAAATGCTCGCTAAATATTCGAAAATTTATAAAAAAAAAAATGAACGTTCACAATGGCGAAGTTTTTGCGAAAACATGACGAACTAACTAAATTTTAAGTAAGTTAATTAGCTAAAAATCATTACTTTTACTAATTTCGGCCTAAGCCACTATAAATGATATTGCTTTCGTCTTTTAGTAAACAAAAATCCTTAAAAGTAAAAATGTCTTCGCAAAAAAGTAACAAAACCAAATGTAACGTTTTCTTTCCAAAAAAAAAAAAAAAAAAAAAAAAAAAAAAAAAAAAAAAAAAAAAAAAAAAAAAAAAGTTTGGTTGTATTTGGGGAAAAATCAAAAACACAAAATTAAGAGAGAGGCTGCAAAAGATTCGCTTGCCAAACTATTAAAAAAGGAATATTAAAGGATAATTGGAACTGTTTGAAGTGAATATTTACTTGTACGTAAAGATTCGGTATTAATATCAAAGCAAATCTTCGAGATCGAAAGATTTTATGGCACAAACTAAGCGACGGGTGAAATTAACGAGTTCTTTTTCGTTTCTCTAACAATTGTCGTTCTCGAATGTTTTTTTTTTTTCAGAAAAAAGTTTGAAAATTTTTTGATAGCGATATTCTCTTCCAGTTTCCAGAAATTCGTTTTCCTTGATATTGTGAACATGGTTGAAATCTATTAAATAAGAACTCACAAAGTCTATGTGCATATACATAAAAATTGTTATGCTTTTTACATTGAAAAAAGTGTTTTATCAATTTAAAAAAAATGTTTAAAAATTATTTAAATTTAACTAATGTGATAATTGAATCAATTATTTTTTTTGTTGAAAGAAAATTAAGAATTTAATTTTGATTTAATTAACATTTAAGTTGTTTTAAAATAAATTTTCAATTAAAATTAAATAACAAAAAAATCTTAATTGACTTTTTTCGTTTAAAATAAAATAATTTAAACATGTAGAATTGTTGTTGGGAATAGTCAGTATTTAATTAAATAAATTAACACATTGCTTGAAAAGGCAAAGTTTTTTGATAATTTTTTTAATTAAAATTTAAAATATCATTTATTGAAAAATATACTCACAATTTTACAATTTTTAGTAATCAATATAATTATTTTGGTAAAAGGTGCAAAATCAACTAATTGTTTGCTTGATATTAGGAATTTGGTATAAATTTGGTGATTGGAGAAAATTTATAATTTTTTCTGTGTAACTGGGGTTTGACAGTGAGATGATGGTGCACAAATGAACATTGTTTCTTCTCCTATGTATGTGTATAATCATATCTATCCTTTTTAATCATCGTGATGTAGGCCATAAGTTCGTTGAAAACTAGGCAGATGTTTATAACAAAGTGGGTGATATATGGAGGCAAAAAAAGCTCAAGCGACAAAACAAAATTTTACAGGAGAAGGTTTTTTTATTATATATCATAAAAATTTTGTATTAAAACTGGCGCTAAAACTAAAATTGTTTTTGCTATAAAATCGTAACTACCTGTCTCCACTATCCATCAACTTGGTAAGAACATCATGTCGCACATGAATTCTACTCGTGTAGACTATTCATGTTCATGTTTCGTCCATGTGCTGCCATCGTTGGCTAAAAATATGTCTTAGAAGCCATGTTAGCCGTGATGGTCGCCTTACAATGTCATTTTCTGTCTACAACCAAACGCACAACAACAAATATTATGGTAAATAAGAACATGAACATCAACACGTATTTGCCACATACAATACCATTAACAAATAAGTACCGTTGCTCTGCCGGCGTTATGTTCATGTCTTGTTCAAATCGATAGCGCATGGAGACGTGGAGTAACGGTACCTTCAGTGACCATGAAAGGAGATGATGCAAGTGTTGCCAATAAATTTATTTATTAAAAAAAAGCGAAAAATTAATATTTTGGCGCTTAAGCTTTTTTTGCGGTTATGGCTCGATATGTTGTCAGATAATAAGTATTTTAACATTAAAATTCTTTAGTTAATAACTGTATCAGTTTTCAGTTTTATATATTTAATTACCTTTTTATTGCTATTCCAAAATATGGGAGAGCTTGGAAAATTACCCTACACGCAGTATTATACTAATATAGGTTTGAAATGAAATACAAATTAACACTTTTATTTTTCAGTTTATTTATTCTAAAAAGTTTAATAATGAAATTTAATTTTTTTCTTACAGTGAGCCGTTTAGTCACTTAAGGATTCTGATTATTCGTGGATACTAGATTTCAATAATAAATTTTGTACGGCTTGAGGTAGACGATCAATGTGTTTATGAGAGTTCTTTGAAGAGACATCGATGATATAATGGGATCTGAAGTATAGAGTGAAGTATTATATAGATACCACATGGTTAATTCGCCAGACATTTACCTTAAATTTCTAAAGTCTTTATTTATTAACTCCATTGCTTCACCTGGAAACATTCAATGGATAATGGTACAGATTAAATTATTTCAACATCACGAAAAAAGATTTTGTGTTAGCCAGAAGGCACGTTGTACCATGGCTATAAATTCAAAAAACATAACAGAGTTGTTTCACTGGTACATTTTCTGATGCTTCTGTATCAACTGCAAAACCTTAAGCCATGGTTCTTAGAATGGCTTCTAAATTTGCAAAGGATTTTCGTGACCTCCTAATATTGATCCAGCAAGATAAATTTATTACAAAATGTATGGTCGTATTGCCATTCTTAGTAGTTCCTGACCCTGGCTTAGGAATATCAAGAAGTATATGCACCTGTCTCTTTAATTCAATCATAATTTTAATCCCAGGCTGTTTGAGAAGAAAAAATTACAACAAAACCATTTAGATGGATAAACAAGTAAGAAAATTTTAAAAATATATGAAGTTATAAAAACTGATATAAAATTCTTCTCCGCAGCTAATTTTTAGAACAATATTACTCTATTACAAAGGTATATATTAATGTTCCACAAAAATTTCAGGTTCTATTAAGATTTGGTAAAGTTGTATGAAGTATGGAATAAAAATATTTATTTTAGACATACAGTGAGCCACACTCAAAATTGAACGTTGTTTCGAAAATAGAGGAGGTGGTACAACATATATTCGCTAAATAAACTTTTTTCTAATCTCCGCTGTCGTTTTAGAAAAATAATTTTTTTTTTTTTTTGGCAAAAATTTTTTTTCTAAAATTTCGAAATTTTTGTTTCTTCAAAAATAATTAAAAATTGGAAAATTAAGCAATTCTTTTAATTTTTCTAGACGTATAAAAAAACGAAGTTGCAAAGTTTATTCAATAAACTTAACTGTTTTTGTGTTACGCTAATATACGTTGTGCAACCTACCCTACTCCATTTTCGAAATAGCGGTATTTCTCGAAAACAAAAGCTAACCTTAAAAATCGGTACGCACCATTGGATTCAGCATACACGAATTAGCTTAGAGCTCCACGTGCCCGCTTTCCAGCTAGCACAGTGTTATTATTAACATAAAATTTATGATAATGATTAAAAATAGTGCCTGGTTAACTTAAACCCGTTAAGAGGCTATATAGGTACAATTGTACCTTCGAATATTTTATGTAAAAAGAAGCAAAAAAAAACAAAATAAAATGATTTGATAACAAAGACTTTTATTTAAAAGCTAGTAAACTATTTGCAAATATGAACATTAATAATTAAAAATATGTTTACAGGGATTCATTGTATGAAACACATGTGGTTCCTTTTAGTGACTGTTCATCACAGACGGGATTAGTACAGACCATTCATGACTTTTTGGTTTTGCATTGTATTCGTTGTATACATACATTGGCATATATAAACCTTCCGACGACGGCTGATGCACCACGACTACCAAATAGTGCTTTTAGTTTATCTTCTGGTTCAGCTGCTGTAAAAATGCGTCTTACCAAAACAATTTCTACTGCACTTCGAAGGAAATATTTTCTTATAACTAATTTATTTGTGCTACATTCTAAAGCTGTGTCTTTTCGGGGATTCCCCGTTTTCCATTTTTAAGTGTAGAACAATGAAAAAATTCCTGTATTGATTGAGTGTAACATTTGTAATCCTCGTTATTCATTAGATAATGGTAACGTAAACTTTCTTAATTTGAATTTAGAGTGTTCTTTAAAATAAACCTTAACCTTAAAATAAGAAATACATTTTAAATTCGGAAAGATTTTTTGTTGCTCTTGCAGCAATTACAAATTTAAAGCATAAAATGATTTAATACGCATTAAAATAAATGTTGTATATACAAAGGTAAGTGCATTTTTATATGCAGGTACAATTGCACCTGTACCGCCTGTTAACGTTGTAAATTTATACCGCTCGACGAGGGTTAAAAATGTCCCTTTTAACGAAAAACGTAACTTGTTTTAATGAAAAGCGTTTCTTTTTTATTTTTCCTCAACACTGGCAACTCTGGTCTGAATGTCTGTTACATAGCATTTACACATGAAAGTAGTTTCATGAAGACTCCCACTTTTTCACTAACACATTTACATTTTTCTACTTTCAGTCCAACTTTCAGCAAGCTTTCAATGAAAATTTCAAGAAAGCGATTTCATGAAAGTAAATGACAATAACTAAGGAGTGTTGCCACTTGAATTTTTTTTTCGTATATAATGGGTGATTTTTTAAGAGCTATAGGAAAGTTTTAAAAAAAAAACACATAAAATTCAGAAAAATGCATGAAATCTTTATATGAATCGATAGTGCGGTCCATATAATTTAATGTTTGAAGATTATTTCATGCAAATGTTGACCGTGACTGCGCCTCAAATGGACCATCCGCTCAGTCCAATTTTGGCATACTCTTTCCAACATTTCGGCCGGTATCTCATGAATAAATGCTTCAATGTTGTCTTCCAATGCGTCAATTGAAGCGGGCATGTGTGTATAGACATGATCTTTAACATAGCCCCACAAAAAATAGTCTACAGGCGTTAAATCGCACGATCTAGGCGGCCAATTGACCGGTCCCGAACGTGGAATAAAATGTTTACCGGCACCGTCTTGTTGAAACCACATGACATGCAAGTCAAGCTGTTGCATTTTGTGCAAAAAAAGTTGGATATCATCTCACGGTAGCGCTCACCATTCACAGTTACGTTACGATTCGCATCATCTTTGAAGAAGTACGGTCCAATGATGCCACCAGCCCATAAACCGCACCAAACTGTGACTTTTTCTGGATGCATTGGTAGCTCTAGCAATGCTTCTGGCTGATCTTCACTCCAAAAGCGACAATTCTGCTTATTAACGTACCCATTGAGCCAAAAATGTGGGTCGATAAAACTGACCATAAAATGGAAGAAGCGCGCGATGAACTTTCTTAACAGAGCACGCATTTTGATAATAAAATTCAATAATTTGCAAGCGTTGTTATTTTGTAAGACGATTCATGGTTAAATTATAGACCAAACTAAAGATGTTTGACAGTGAAACAAAACTCGAAACGTGCGTCAGCTTTTTAAACCAGTGTTGCCAAAAAGATAATAGCTAAAAAATCACACGTTATAAAGAATTTTAATATATTTCTCAACTAAATATTAAGAACACAATGATTCTAATTAAAATTTATAAATATCATGAAACCTCCATTGTTGGAGGATAAGCTGTGTCATGCGCATTTCGCTGGTTGCTTAGGCCAGATCATCAGGAAAAGTTCTCCTAAATAATTTCAGAAAAGCCAAAGCTATCAGCAAACAAGACTACAGAGGGAATGATAATTCCCTACACTCAAAACGTCTTGTTTGCAACGATATCAAAGCTTATACAAAATACCAACAATAAAACAGTGAGTTTATCTTTTCTTACATTCCCCACTACAATTAGTTGGAATTCTCCCAACATTAATTGTAGTTGTAAGTGGGTAAAAAAAAACCAATTAAAAACAAAAACAAATTGGGTTTATTGTTTTCGCAAGAAATAAAAATAAAAACAATTTGCCAGTTCAGTTTTTTATGCACGTGCACTTGCAAAAATGTTTTATTATCAAAAAAGTTGTTTTTGGTAGATAAATACACAAATTTCACTTTCATGTGAATTTTCATGAAATTTTATTATTTGTTTGTGAAATTTGTGGGGATAATACGTATACAGAAATTTCATGAAAGTACTATGTGTAAATGCAGCTTTAGTTAAGCGCAGTTCTGAACGACGCAACAGAAAATAATAATGCTGATGGTAAATTAATGAATTTAAAAATTGTAATCCCGTATAATGGTTTCAGTAAAAAAAAAAGAGCTTTGGATCCATGTGTGCGACAACCTCTCGATACAATTGATATTTACATTATCTTTAGAAAGTATTTGATAATAAGAACCAACATTAATAAGTGTTTTTAATGTATTCTAATGATATGTTTTTATTTTGGTAAAAAAAAATTTGACCAGCTCACTTTTTTTAAGCCTTGACCCATTTAACAATTGTTTTGGTTAATTTGCTCAAAGGATTTTTTATTATTTTACTTCTTTAGACCACTGTTTAGTTTTAATTTTAAACTTTTAACTGCAGGCCTTTTTAGACACCGACAACTTTCATTGTGTTTCTATTGAGTTTATTTTCTTTTTTTATATTTTACTTTCGGTTGTTTCTTCTTTTTTTACTTTTTTCACCAAATGGGTATAGATTTCCAATGAAGTAAAATTTCATACTAAACTGTTAAAGAAGACCAAAAATGAAACAAAATCTGATGAAAAATATTCAAGATGAACATGAAACATGCACGTACTTGTTTTGGTTTGAGAAGAATGAACTTTTTTTTCAACAGATTTGTTAATGTTTTTTTCTTAATTTTTGGCAAAAGCCAAAGTTAAAAAAAGAAATGAAAATCCATTTTAAAAATTCAATTCACACACAAGCGAAAAAATTTGAAAGTTGTACATGTGATGGCAGTTTAGGCGGTAACAATCAAAATCACGTCTATACAAGAGAATGAAGAGGCTGTTGCTGTCGTTAGCTGATGGCAACGGTGATGAAGCTGCTAAAATAGATAAACAGAACAACAAGTATGAGGAAGGACATCAGATATGATAGTCGTTCTAAAGTGTGCAGTGATTTAGTCTTGTTATTTGCCATGTATTTGTTCATATCGTTGCAAACATTTTTAAAATATTGATGCTCAAATCAGTCTAATCATGTTTAAAGGCCAAGAGAGAAACATAATAAAAAAATCTTGCAAAACTTGTTGTTCATACTCATGTTTTTGTGTTCGTAAAAGTCATGCAATTTCGTTTTCATTTTTCATCAATGTGATTTTTTTTTATTTCTTTTTTTAATATTTTCTTTAGTACGTTGCATGTTTTTGGTGATTGTTTGCAATTTACATGATGTGCTTTAAAGTAAGTGGAATTTTGACTTTTTGTTTTTTTGTTTGTCTTCTCTTCCAGGAAAACGATACCATCATCAGCATTTGTATCGGAGCGGCATTGATGATGTCTATGGTATATCAATTGCAGTTAAGTTTTTATCATCATTATTTTTTTATTACTCAACAAATTCAAGCAAATTATTCCTCTTAAAAAAAAAGAAGTGATCACTTTGTATGCGTCTCATGTAAAATAACCGCCAAAATTTAATTTGATTTTACTTTGTTGAGATTTTTGGGGTGATTTTTTTGGCAAAAACATGTTTTTATTTAAAGATTTTTATTTCGTTTGCCTAAAGTTGTGCCAGCCAAGTTTTGCCAAATTAATATTTGTTGTTTGTTTGCGTGTGTATGTGTGTGGGTTTATAACTTTAGCTTTGATGTTTTTGTTTACATTTTTCCCCTTTTTCATTTTCATTTGGTAAATGCGTTTTTTTTTCGAAAAGTAGCCATATTACTTGACGCGTTAAGGAAAAACTTTTCAGACTTTCGAATGTTGTTCAAATATATTACCATTTAATGAGCTGCATAGTTTTTGTTTCTTTTAGTTTGGAAAATTTGTTAAGAAATCAAAGAAAAATTTTCAACATGTGTCCAAATAAAGCAAAACTGAAATGAAATTTAAGTGAAGTTATTCAAATTATTATTACCGCCATTCATTATATAGATTAATAGGGTTAACGTTTTTCTCCAAGCATACCAAGTTTTTAAAGCAACGAAACACTTGAAAAGATAAAAAGAGAAAGAAATTCTATTTATGCAAAGTATTTATGTAGGGACCGTAAATAACAGCTATCCAGACAATTTAAACTTAAAAACTCTTCATGTTGGAGTAAACGGACCACATAATTGTCACATGCCAATATATTTGTATTGACGAGCTCTTTAAAAATCGATGTTGATCTTAAAAAACGATTTCAACTGCACAGTTATAAGTTATTTTTCAACTTAAAAATAAAAGGTCGAATAGAACTCTTAAAAAGAGAGTTTAATTTTTTCTGTCTAAAATAAAACTTACTTGAGGAGTTTTATTTTTCTGTCTTTAGCACAACTCATTTTGACGTCATAAAATTAAACTCTTTTAAAGAGTTTATTTTATGTTGATTAATTTATAAAAAAAAAAATTCCCAAATTCTATTTGTTAAAATTTTTGAGTTAAATCCATAAAATTTTCAAAGTAAGTGATGACGAAAAAATATCAGACCATTCTGCTGGTGTCTGATAATTGAAAATTTATTTCTTTGAAACTGTTTTTAAATATCAAAAATAAATTAAACTAAATATCACAATTAAAAGATTTTATTTGTTGTGCTTAATTCCCTATTTTTATTCTTGATAAAACAACTGAAAATTTATTTTTGGAGGATAAGCTGTTTCTATGCGCATTTCACTGGTTGCTAAGGCCAGATCATCAGGAAATGTTTTTCCCAAAAAATTTTAGAAAAGCCAAAAATATCAGCAAATAAGTGTACAGAGGGAATGAGAATTAGAAACACTCAAAAAGTCTAATTTGCAACGATATCAAGTTTAAACAACATGCCAACAATAAAACAGTGTGTTTAACTTTTCTTACATTTCCCACATAATTGTATTCCCAAAAACAACTTTGATAATAAATATAACAATTATTTGGTGAAAAAATATTCCTATTTTTTTTAATATACTTAATGCAAAATATTGTTTGAATATGCAAATTTGATTCTGACCGCAAAAATAAAACTCCACAAATGAGTTTTACTTTATGACGGCGAAATAAAATCCTCAGAAGAGTTTTATTTTATGACGGTGAAAAAACTCTTTTTTTTAAAAGTTTGTTTCGTTCGACCTTTTGTTTTATCGTTAAAAAATAACTGTTTTAGATGGAATTTTTTTAATGAACCAAATAACTGTTATTCAATAACTTTTTTGTTAACTATTCCGGCCCCTGTATTTGTGACATACTTTAAAATTCTATCTACTTCCTTGTGTTTTAGATCATACTGAACACTGGGAGTACTTTTGTTTAACAGATATGCAAAATAAAAGACTAATTTATTGAATTTTTGGCACTTAAAAGAGTTTGTTTTTACTCCAAATTTCATCATTTTATCTCATTTCGTGCGATTGATATAGTATCAATAAGCGAGCATTTGATAGAGCGCTAGATAAAATCATGGATCGATTTGGTCCTTTTCTAATTACAAAAAAATATTCCCAACACAATTTTATTACAAATATTTACATTAAATTTTGCTGTCTTTGCTCAACTCGTGTAGCCGTTATGGGGCAAAATACTGCTTTCGGCGGATATATATGGAGCTAGAAACAGGGTTACCAATTTAGCCATTAAGTGGCTAAATTTAGCCTTTTTCATCTCATTGAGTCAATTAATAAGCAATTTAGCCATAAGCCATTTTTATTTAGCCAAATTTCCTTAACATTTTTTAACATTTAAGGCCAACAAATTTCATAAATGCTGCAGTAATTTTGTAGTTGCGGTGAACTTTGCTTAATTAGTTAACAAATAGAATCTGAGAATTATTTCCATTTCATAAGTTACTTTACTATATTCAAAATTTTTTGTTTTTCGAATTTATTTTAGGAAATAATTTCAGTTATGTATTTTATTAAGCTTTTTGTAAAAGAACTATTACAAAATGCTTTTTTAATTAGTTAACACAAAAGACCTTGATGATAAAACACAATGATTTTTTGTCGATAATTTAACTTGGTCGTTATTCAAAGATTTTTCTTGTGTTTATTTTATTGTTACTAAGAATGTGTTAATACAAACGAAATGATCTCTTATATGCAATTTCAGTGTAATAAATAAATTTTGTACGCATTTTATTCATATTGAGGCGTTTCTTTGTAAAAATATCTTGCTTAGCCATTTTTAGTGCTGACGAGTTGGCAACACTGGCTAGGTAACACAATGGATCGAGTTGACACACTCTCCATACCAAACACTTTTAAAGAGTTTCTCGGTTTTTTTAGAATTTCATCGTCCCATAAGCCTTGTTTCGGGAAAAAAATTATATTATTAAGATTAACAGTCATGTTCTGGAAATTAAAATCACGTGAAATTTAAATCGATGGATATTTTCATATAATTTTTTTTAAATGAAAGCAGTTTTTTCTGAATTCAGAAGTGTGGTAAAGATACGTATTTGGTCTAAGAAGATATGACCATATTTCCCCCTAAGTTACATTGCTTTACGGAGTTACTTTTGATGATTACTTAAGAGTGCGTATTTTACTGTTTATGCACAAAATTATATACACACATCAGCCTGGGCATCTCTATACACGTTTTAATTTTTCAACACTTAATAGAGGTAACAGACTTCTAGCATTTGGTCATCGAACACTGATTTCTAAATACCATTTCTTTATTCATGCAATCAGTCTATGGAACGGAATTCCCTATACATCACAAGCCACTAGTAACGCACGTAAATTCAGGAAAAGTATTTTTTGTCATTTTTCACTCTGAATACAGATATATTCGTTTTAATAATTTCTGATTATATAAAAGTATAAAAATGTTTTATGCGGCGTTTCCAGGTGACAGGCAATTGATTGTGTAGTAAAATGTATATGAAAAGCACTCAAAAAACTGAGTGATTTTCATATAAATTTTACTACACAATCACTTGCTTGTCACCTGGAAACAGCACATTAAACTATTCTGGTTTCACATTTTCCATTTTTCGTTTCTTTTTTACCTTTTTTTCTAGTTTATTTTTATTAAATCTTGCTAGCTTCATATAATTAAATGTTATTAAATTTTAGATTTTATTGGAAACTTTAAGACTACTGTTAATTTAATTAAACGTAATTTTATTATTTTTAATTTAAGTTTTGATTGATTGTATTTGCATATGCTCAGTTCCATACTGCAATATAAGACTTAAGTCTTGTGTATGGAACATCGAAAATAGATAAATGCATAAAATAATAAATATTTGTTCGATTTAAATTTCACTCGAATTTGATTTTCAGAACATGGCTGTTAAACTATTTTTAATAAAAGACAAACTTGCGTTATAAAAACTCTTTTGAATGGATTTCGTAAGTCTTGCTCATCTTGTTTATGCACTTTATTACTAACAACTTAATTTCTAGGAGCATATTTATATAATTAACCTCCTTAATACATTTTCTATATTAATTAAAAAAGTATGAATGAACTTAATATTATAAAAATGTCAGATAACAGTTTATTTGTTCCTGTTATCTAGACCAAAAATAAAGATTTCTCTCTTAACTATTGCTTACAACAGAAAGTTCTTTTTGAGTGGAGATTATTAAGGTCGGCTTTTGAACAAGGAGCTAAGTTTATAATCCAGGCAGTCATACCATAGAATTGTCACCTTTATATAAGTATCTGTACCCGAGGACTTTGGGCTCCTTTATTAAACCGGTGTTACGAGTAAGATTAACTCTTAAATGCATTGTGATGTAGATACATATAACATGTTAAAACCTTGATGTGGCAACATTTGCAAAGTTTTTTTTTTACATTTTAAATTCCCAAGAACTTATTTAACGTTATCGTGTGCAACTAAGAAGTTCAGAAAGTGTATTTAATTATCTGTAAAGATATTCATATGAACAACTCATTTTGTGTATAATTCAATTTTGGTGTGTGCTTAAATGTGTGATTATTTTTATAAAAATAAAATAAAATCCATCAGAAAAATTGTTTTTGAAAAGGAAAATGGTAGTAAAATTAATTTTATTTGTATTTGTTTGCATGCTGATGAATTTGTGCGTGAAAAACTTTGTTTTGAATGTTATGCAGAAATAAATCAGTATGCAAAATCGGTATGCAAAAATAGTATGCAAAATAACGAGCGCTTACACAAGTTACGAATTCTCATAGACCATCTAAATAAAGCATTTTAATCTATACCCAATGACCAATGCCTTTCTACATACGAACAGCAGTGTTTTACAAAAATGGTTAATTTTTCGACAGATATTCATACCGTTTCGAGGTATTCTTCGGTCAGGCCAGACTTAGGAGCCACGAAAAATGCCGTTTTACGGTTAGTTAGAGTGATACTGCGAATAAAAAATTATATAGTGTTTTTCTATAAATTTTATGGGTCGATGCCGCTGGCATATTATTTGGCAAAACATGGTATCCGTTGCGTTGGGACTATTCAAGAAAACAGATTGCCCAATTGTCGGCTTCTGGATAAGAGGGATCTTATGAAAACTTAGATTCCTAGATGAAAGTACTAGAAAATTGCGAACAGTGGAGTTGATAAGAATTTTAAACTTATACGGCATAAAAGAATAATTTACAAAATAACCTTAAACTAAAATTATAAATAACTCTTAGATAAATCTAATTCGGAACACTGTCTTTTCTAAGGACCTATTTTATAATAGTTTAAGGCATTAAGACGATTATGTCAATATATTTTAAACCAAATATTAATTAATCAGTTAATCTCTCGTCCCACACAAACCTTATTTATGTTGAATTTTATTGCTATACTGTAGTTTTGTAATGTTTTAAGAATTCTATTTAATTTTTATTATTATGGCTTTGTTTGTTATAGACCTTGCCAGAAACCAGACAGAATCAATATTTTTTGACGTATGTACAAAAGTAGTAAAATTAAGAGTTTTTAAATCAAATCTTCAAAGGTTTTCTTTATTGTAATAAAATTTATTCAAATTATTCAAAGTACTAATACTTCTAACAAGAGACCCGAAAAATTTTTACAAATTTTTATTTCCGTATGATATAAATATTTTTTTTGTTTAAAATTTATTTTCGTTTGTTAAAAAAAAAAATAAAACATTAAGGAGATTATCTTGTAAAACACTTCACCGCATTTGAAAAATATGTTTATACAAATTTTTGAAAACTAAAAAAATTTTATATGAAAAAATTTTCAACGCACGGTGAAGGGAAGCCACTAATATTTATTTGCAAATATATACAGTCAGTCAATAAAGTTTAGGCACAATATGTCTCAAAATATATCTGTCAATAACTTAACATCCGCTAAACTAAAAAAAAATTTTTTTTGATATTTTTTGAGACATTGATCGTTTTACTGTTAAGTCAGCGCAAAACATTTTCCATATTGAATTATTTGTATCACACAACGCTTTGAAAACTAAAGGACATAAAAATTAACAAAACAAAATATTGTGCTTACACTTTTTTATATGGATCTTGCTTTTTTAACGGTAATTTTTCTGTTTGCTATTTTTCTGTTTCGCTGTACAAATTAATTGCACAGTACCCGAGTTTAAAAGACAAAAAATTAATCTCGTTATTGTATTTTTGGCAAAAACAGCAAAATGAGCAATCGGTCAGAAATTTTCACAGACGTCCACAAAATTATTATAAATCTTCACGCGCACGGATAATCATATCGCGAAATTAGTGTCATTGGACAGAGACTATATACTCGTATTAGTGTCAGAAACATTGTAAAATATCTAAGCAGATGTAAAGGTAATGGACCGATCTCTTTTGAAAATCATGCTTTGTCTAAACTTTATTGATTGACTGTATGTATTTCCCATCATGATGAAAAAAAATTCTAAAACGATAAACATCAGAAAAACAAAATTGTCAAATAATTATTTTCTTTAGATTTATCAAATTTTAAATATTTTAAATTAAAATTTTGGCAAAACAAAAAATTCTTATATTAAGTAATTAAAATTGTTAAATCATAGAAGAACCCCAATCGTCAATACTGATTTTTTTTAGTAATCAGTAAAAATTTACTGAATACTGCAATTTTTTCCGTAACCAGTAAAATGTTACTGCTTACTTATATTTTTCAGTAAACAGTAAAAATGTACTGGTTACTGAAAATATTTTCAGTAAGCAGTAAATCTTTACTGGTTACTGCTATACATAATGCAGTAAAAATATACTGCAGTACGCATATGTATGGTTACAAGCTTGTAGCGTTCACCTGTGTATATTAACATATGTGTATCGGTCCGTTCCATCATAAAGTCCAAACGACAGGACTGATTTTATTTTGTCTGTTTGAAAGAGGGCGGTTGCGAGTGTTCTTTGTTTTGTTTAAAGAAAATTGGAACAACCGATCTCTTTTCTAGTTGTATCCTTTTGAAAAAGTGTGTCTTTAATTTAGTTTTTGTTGTTTGAAAGGTAGCTTTATCTAAAATCTTCGCGTACTAATTAAATCAAAACGCAGGATGAACCTTCCGTTAAATTATCGGTCAAATAAGGTTAAAGTAAAGCAAATTTTTATTAATTTTATTTATTATGTTTAATTTCTTTTATATTCAAAAAAATTTTTTTTTATTGTTCGAATTTATTCTAAAGTGTGATCCATTTCGAGGATCCCTACTTTTTTAAAGAAAAAAACAAAGAAAATTCAAATTTAATGGGAAATATGTATTTTCACTTGAAAGAACATTCTTTGGCATTTATTTTTTTAAGATTATGTCTATCAAATGTTGGCCGTTGCTACGTCGCATATGGTCCATACTTTGAGTCTAATTTTCGATGACTCGTTCGAGCATTTCGACTGGTAACTGGCAAATGACACGCTTAATGTTTTCCTCCAAAGCCTGACTCGAAGCCGGTTTGTCCGCATAAACTTTAGACTTTACATATCCCCACAGGCAAAAGTCTAACGGTGTGATATCACACGATCTTGGTGGCCAATCGACCGGCCCAAAACGTGAAATTATGTGCTCACCGGAGTGTTCTCTCAATAAATCCATTGATTGATGCGATGTGTGGGATGTGGCGCCGTCTTGCTGAAACCAAATGTCGCCGAGATTACGAGCTTCAATTTCAGGCACAATAATGGTCCGAGTGGCTGCGAACGGCGCCGAATCGAATCTCCAAGGTCTTCACAGCATGCTGGCCGTGGTCTATTCGGTCGAATATTATCCAATAATGAATGCTGGGTCTCAAAATGCGTGATGGTGTTGCGAATAGTACGCTCAGTAGGCCGATTATGTTGACCATAAGTTGAGCGAAGTGCACGAAACAAAACGTGAATTTTCGTAATTAAGTGGAACGACTTGTAAACGATGTTCAGGCGTAAATCTTTCCATTATGAAATGCCAAACAATGCTAAACAAAAATAACATGACAGCATGACGCGACTCACACGTGATCTTTCAAAAAAAGGCTATTGAAAAAAGTATCTCTACTTGAATCACCCATTAAGAGCTAAATTTCAGTTATGGCAGTGTATAAAGTCATTCCTAAAAAATTTAAGGAATAGAACTGTTACAAAAAGCTTTATAAAATACATAACTGAAATTTAGCTCATAGAATAAATTCGAAAAAAAAGTTTTGTTTCGAAAAACAATTAAAAAAATATTTTGTTTCTAATGGTGTGTGTGAAACGGTAGCAAAATACTCATGGTAGTAAAATTTTGACACTGTTGACGTGAATAAAATTTCACTAGCCCTGGGGTCTTTTACAAATTTTGACGTTAGCGAAGAAATTCTTGACAATTTTAATTCACCATAGAACTTTGCTATCGTTTCACATACACACTAATAAAAAAAATTCAGATGGATAAATAAAATTTTTTTAATCACAAGGATTTTTATTTTCATATGAAGAAAAAAACAAAATAGATGGCCTTAGAAGTATTTAGATGCAGTCTCTGCTTTTAGATTAAAATATAATTTAATAAATTTTATTGTATGGAAGAAATTTTTAAATATAAATTGTTCATAGTAGTCCTACAAGATGAAAAAAATGAGATTTTTTTTTAATAAAATATAAATAAAATATTTTACATATAAATTCCATTTAAAATTCGCTAACCAAAAAAGTACTTTAAAGTTAAACTTAGTAAAATATCTTATTAATAATTAAAAAAAAATTAACAACAATTAATTACAAATTTTTTGCAGTAATTTTATAAAGTTCTTTAAATTTTTTCAAGGCAAAAAAAAATTATTTGAATTAATAAAAACCTTATGCCTTAAACATACTCGTTTCTTCTGGAAAGTACTCATGCAATAAAATAAGGCTCTTATTTTATTAAAAACATTTAAAATTAAAGAAATTAACACTTTTGCAGAACAGTTTTGTTTAATAATGAAAACGAATCAAAAATTCCGGAATAAGGCTTATGATACCACTCTGCGTATGATTGATATCTAATATATATGATATCTCCCTACACCCTCGGGCGTATGTGAAATATTTCTTAATCTGTAAGCACAATTAAATATTACTTATGCGTCTTTAATCATACAAAACTAAAGTCATTTGCAAGAAATTCTTTAATGAATACATTTTTATCTACACAGCAATTGAACTATTAATTCTCACATTCATCTCAACTTTTGGTCGCATTGTTGAAATTTAATCAAAAAGGTTAATTATCTACAATTACACAACTAATTAAGTATCATTTTAATTAACTTGTGTATTTGAGAGTATGTTGATGCAAACACACATACAGATACACAAATATTTGTATATATTTCTGGTGTATTTTACAGCTTGAAATGCTTTCACATTCTTCTTTAACACCGACACAATTTATTCAATAAACAGGCGAAACACGAATATTTATAAACGCGCTAGCTCAAGTTCCCATTCACTTACTTACTCATATGCACATCAAAGAAAATTCAAAAGTGAATTCTATTTTGTTATTCAAGGTAGGAGTTGGTTTGAAAATAAAAAGAGGCGAAATACAAAAATAATTTAACCAAAAAAAAAAAAAATTGTGCTTGTGGTAAAACTAACACCAAAATAGTTCTAACATTTTTAGAATACACTCTATCAAAATGGGAGGTAAACTGTGTAAAATGGGGTGTATGATTATAAAAATTAATGAAAAACTTAAAAATTCTTTATTGGCCTTAACTTAAATTTAAAGTTAAAAATACACATTTCAGTTAATTTATTATTTTGATGAATATTTGTTAAATTTTATATATGTAGGTTAGGTAAGGTTCAATGGGCAGCCGGCACAAGGACGGCTTACTTGGGTCCTTATAGAGGTCCCTTTGTAATACCAGTGACAAGAGTCAGCCAGTATTCACCAGACTATTTTCCAGAAGTCACTGCAGTCTGGAACCACCCCCGACTCCCTGCAGAACAGAGAGATTGATTTCAGTCCTAAATTTGACATATCGTCCAAACATGGCAATTCCGGTCTTCCGAAATGCCTAAACTAATATTCCCGAGGCCGGAACATTGGCAGAGAAAGTGAAACACCGTCTCCTCCACCTCATCATGACAATTTCTACAGTAGTCACTGTAATCAAGACCCATTCTCCGCGCATGATTCCCTATCACCCAATGACCCGTTATGACCGATATCACTGTCCTTATCCAGTTCCTACCGAGACCAAGTAGCACGCGCATTCTCGCCACATCGCAGCCAGGCCAGAAAGTCCAGGCCATCGAGCAGGTGTGCTCCCCCTGTCATCTCTCCTGAGCCCTTCTATTGACTTATTTATATTTATGTATATAGTTAAAGTTCCTATAAAGAACAAAGGGCCTAAATAAATAACCCCTTCGAGTTATATCTTATGCTGCCCTTTAGTCTTCATTCCAGGTTAATCCAGCACAGCTTGTATTTTGGCTTGAACTTGGCGTCTCCATTTTAGGGTGTTCCTTTCTTATTGCTCCCTGTGGGTTGAAGTAAAGGGATTTCACATTGTTGCCATTTATTGGCTTACGTAGGGTATGATCCAATCATCTACAATTACGTGTTTTGATCTCATGGTCACTTGGAGGTTGTAGCGTTTTAAACCATAACTCAGAATTTGTTATAGTTAGAGGCCAAAATATTTGGAGGACTTGGCGAAAGCATTTGTTAACGAAGATCTGTAGTTTTTGTATATCAAGGTACGTTAAATTCCAGGTGTCCGAGGTATTAAGCAGTACTGACTTTACATTGCTGTTGAACAATTTAATTTTTGTGGATACTGCGATGTAAGCTGCCCTCCAGAACTTATTCAAGATTACAAAGGATTGCTTAGCCTTAGGAAGTCTGTTTTGAATATCTGCGCTACAGCTACCAGAAGTCGAAATAATGCAGCGCAAGTAGCAAAAGGTTGCCACTGGAAGTAGCAATAATGCTACCCAAGTAGCAAAAGGTTGTAACATCTTCAAGCTGTTTCCCCATTCCCCAAAAGTGATAGCTGTTCGTTTCATTGATTTTCGCGATACATATTTATAATCAGTCCTGCATTCATCGGTTTAGCTGTGACGCTATTAAGCATTTGTTGTATGTCTGGCTGATTTTTTGACAGTAAGCAAATGTTATCAGCATAGTCAAGGGCGTAGCAGCCTTTCCTAAACGAAAGTGGCACTTGTTTTTTAGTTGTCATGCCCATACAATATGTGTGAAGCATCCCTAAATAGTGCAGCGTCAATGCTTCGCAATTTAGAAAATTCGATTTTGACAACGCGTTAAGTAGTAAAGTTGCCCGCTATTGTTAATTAATAATGGCAATTTAGCTATTTTTTGGTCAATCTAGCAGTTTTATCACAATTTTTTATTTCTATTATGTGAGTAAAAGCTAAGTGGAAAAAAAATGTTCCGCCTCCCGCTCTTCCGTTTAGGTACGACTGTAAGACTTCCAGCCATACCTTTTGTCAACCCATGCATGGGATTTACAGATTGACTCATTATAACATCAAGCACTATATTGAACAGTTAGAAGGGTTAAAACAAACCCTTGTCTTATAATTGATTTAACGCTAAAGTTTTCGCTAACTTGACCTTCATGGAGCACTGTAGCACAAGTTGCATCCATATGCAAACATTCCATGTGTCTGATTTTTATAATTTATCTGGAATTCTTTTACACTGCATCGCTTTCCATATGGCGGAGTCCTGAAGTGAGTCCAACGCACGTTGATACAGATTCGATTGTCATTCGGCTGTCTACTCGGTAGTTATGAGAAGACTGTTAATGTGGTCTATCTATTTGGCCTGAATCCTGTCTGTTCTGTTCTAAATTCAGGCTCTGCCGGTACATATACGATTAAATAAAATACGTGTTATAATCAGGGCTGTGAAGTCGGAATCGGAGAACCCAAAAGAACACGGGACTCCGACTCTAAAATTTATCGTTATGTTAAAAATTTCTTCGAAATTGGTGATGCAATATTTCAAATATCGATTTGACATTTTTCCAGAATCATTTTCTTGCTATATTTAACCACTCAAAAGGTACTACATTTAAAGCAAGTGAGAGTGCTATATTCGGCTGTGCCGATTCTTTAATACCCTCCACCTACAGTTAGAATATATGAGAGCTATAAATTATTAATTAATCTTTATAAAAGTCAGTATAAAAATTGGTAAATTAAATGAACTTTAGCCTGATTAAAATATGAAAATTTGGATTCAAGACCGCAAACAGTTCAATAAACTAACCACAATAATAAATATTGTTAACAGCTAAGGCACAAGCTCTATGTTTACATTTGTCCTTAAAGTTGTGTTGAAAAAGGTCAATGAGAAAAAGAAAGATAAAAACATGACAAACAGAAAAATTTACTTTGGACTTCAAGAAGAATTCTTGACAAAACGTATGAAAAACAGAAGTAAAGGAAGGACATGTAAATCAATTAAAAAAGATAAACATTCAAAAACAAATTTCGATCTACCAATTTGATATAAAGATCGATGTTTGCCTATTGACTGCCAGCCGTCCTCAATGGCGCTGAGTGTTAAATGTCAAAGACTTCTGAAGAGATAGTGTGGCTACTATCGAAACATGTCAAATCAACCTGGAGCCAAATTATGGCACTCGTGATCGAATACTTTTTCGATTTGAAAGCAATTTTACTTCTAATTCTTTGAATTAATACAGAACGAATCGAAATTATTTTTCCAGTGTTGTAAAGCATTAACTTCAGTTTTCTCAACAATGAAAAAATAATTTCCCTTCGACTGAAAGAATTCGAAATAAAATTGCGTTCGAATCGAAAAAGTATTCGATCACGACTGCCATAATTTGCCCCCTGTACGAGAACGAGGGTTCAATACCCCGTTAAGTCAAGAATGAAAAATTATCAATTAATTTTAATTATTTTCATATTGTAAAATTCCTTTCTTCATAAAAATAATTTAATGAACTTTAGCCTGATTAAAATATGAAAATTTGGATTAAAAAGAATTTTTATTTATATGACACAATTTTAGTTAATTTTTACAAAACTTGTTTCTGAAGAAAGCTTGTACAAAGTTCAATAAAATATGTTGATTTTAATATGTTTTCGTTCAGGATGTAAATATAAAGGGTGTCCAAATTTGAGGTATCAATGGTCAATGGAAATCGCTACAGGAAGATGATCCGAAGTTCAAGAGCTTAAAACAACATTATCGATCAGATATCAATCATTGAAAAAAGTTTATTGAAAAACTTGAAGGAGTAGTTTGAAAAAAAAAAATTGAGAGCCTGCCGAGCCAGTAGAGGGTCAATATACTGACATAATTTTTAAATTTTTAACCGGAACCTTTTTGTTATAAACTGAAATAAAAATATTCTTAATATCTCAAAAAACCCATCTTTTATTAAAATTTATGATACCTCAATTTTTGCCCACCCTTTATTATTTGTTCGGTGTTGGCAAAGTATATTTATAAATATACTTTGTGTGTTAGTTAATTGACTATCAAGTTTATATTTAAATGTCCAATTTTCAGGATAGTATTTAAGTCTATGTTATGTTAATTTTCATATAACCTTAAATACAGATTGATTTTTTTAGTTTTATTTGAAAAGTCTTATTTAATAAAGATAAAAGTATGGTAGCACTACTGAATACAAAAACAAAAATCATAAAAAGTGTATTTATTATAAGGTCATAACAAAAACCAGCTGACTGTTATTGCTTTGCCTGTTGTTGTTGTACTGTTGTGATATTTCGGCCACCTTGCTAAGATATTACAATGGAAACTTAAATTGAATTTAAATGTACCACATCGGTGAATTAAGTTTAATTTAAGTGTTTAGTGAGAAAACGATTTTAAACATAAATGTGTTTTAATATAAATCCTGAAAATTGGCCATAAGAATATTAAACAAAATCTATATTATACGAGCATTTTACATAGTTGGGGGTTGTGCACTAAATATTGAATCAGCAGTACACTATCACTAAACAAAACTGCAAAAAAATTAGTTTGCACTCTTTTTTACCAGCTTTAGTGATGATTGCTATTTTTTAACTACCACTAAAAAAAATTTGTACTTGCAATAAAAAAAGCTGCAAATAAGCAGACTCTCATAAAATTTAAAAAATTTAATTTTATATACGCATAATTTTTGATTCTTGTTATGATATGCATAAGAAAGGAAATTAAACAACATGTCAATAACGGAATATCTCATGGTTGTAATCATGAAAAAACAAGTTTTTATTTGTAAATTAAGTGCAAAATTTTAAGTTACTCAAATAAACTGATTGCAGCTTTTTCTTAAATCAAACAATTTTTTTTTTTTTTTTTGATTGCAACATTTTTTAGCATCACTATCACTCATGTTTAGTGAGGCTGCTAATTTTCAATTCATTACTCAACATCAACAAAATGATTGCAATAATTTTGCACTATCACTTACTGTGAGTTGAAACTCCAAAGTGAGTGCACTACCCCCATCTATGATATTTTACAATATATAATACAAGGCGAATTCATTCAAGGTAATCTCGGTAGTACAACAAGTACAACTCGTACAAAAACCACAAGCAATTTGTTT
Organism: Pollenia amentaria; assembly: GCA_943735925.1. Classification (NCBI taxonomy): domain Eukaryota; kingdom Metazoa; phylum Arthropoda; class Insecta; order Diptera; family Polleniidae; genus Pollenia; species Pollenia amentaria. Next base: position 173,239,462 of record OX031007.1, on the reverse strand, counting down.
TTGTAAAATCATTGAACAATGTCAAAAATCGAAACAAATCAAAACAGAAACACAGAAAATAAACAAAATTTTGACATCCAACAATTATAAAGCTAAAGAAAAAAAGTTACCAGCAGGGCTTTTAGGATCACCTGTAATTAATTCGCCTTGATATAATATATAAATTTCAAATAAATATACTTGAATAACCCTGTGTTATTTTTGTCAATTTGTTTGAGACTTCTTGTCAGTTCAAAATAAAACTGTATAACGATTAAAAACAACTTCGAATTTAAATCAAAAAAAAAATTTACAAAAAATTAAATCGCCGCAATGAGTTATAATTAAAAAAAAAACAAAAAGTTAAGCCAAACTAACAATAAAACCTAAAATAGAATTATCTAAAACTAATCATAAGATATTCTATTTTAAAAATATCGCCATCACCCACCATGGAAGAATCAAGAGTTCTTGAATCGGCCATTAAGAGTTGCAAACTTTTAGAACGTTCCCTTTACTGCTCCATCAATGAAGTAAGACGTTTAAATATACGCTACAATATCGACTGGTTGCTACAAAACTACAACGCTTATATAGCCAACATTTGGTCTCAATATCGTTTTAAACTGGACATACCAAAACCGAAAAATAAATCTTCTAAAGCACGCAAATCTGCAAATAGTAATTTTAATCTTTCCACGCGAAGCTCACAGGAGTTGTGTGGCAACAATCGAAAAATTAATTATAAATTTATTAAAATTAAACGAGGCATGGAAGCGATGATGTTGCAGCTACAGCACGCTATTGAGATAGCGAATCGTCAAAGAAATTATATTCATTTTAGTTTTTGTGGTCATGATTCCAAAACGCGTATTTGCTGTCATTGATCTGGGATAAATTTGAGACGTTGGATGGATGGTGTTTGGAATAGTGACTTAAGTAACGGCTTATTTAACATATTTTTAAATATTTCGATTTATTTTATTTTTTAAAATGATTTAATTAAATATGATGCTTTCAAATCTTCTAAAATCTCATTGTAGTCGTTTATACGAAAACTTATATTTCTGTTATAAATTTTATTACTTATTGCAAATAAAACATTTGAACAATAATTTGCAAAAGTCATTTTAGAAACATAATTTTTTTGGCAAAATATAAATGAATTATATTCTTTATATATATTGAAGAAAACGTCCCTTAATTGACTAGTAGTCGCCCCTAGGGTGGAAAAGTGGGTGACCGACCTCCATTAGTTATGTGTCCTTAATATTTTCTCAAAACATACTTGCCCTTTATCACCATCCTTTAGAGGGGTTTCCATACAAATATGGCGCTTAATTAGTATGTTCCCTCTTTTGTGAATCAAATCAAGTTGTAAACAGATTTTAATCATTTATGGGTTGTTTTGTTTGAAAGTTTGTTCTATACTTTTAGAAAAACATTTTCCAAATTTTTATGAATTTTAAAAAACAATCACCCTTATTCCATTTAGCGCCATCAATACGAAACGATGTCGTTTCGTGTCGTTTTGTTGTAAATAGGAATGCCCATTGTCAATATCAAGTTTTATCGATAAGCGTCGATGTATTTTTGGTATGCCGTACGCAACGTTAACGTCTGAATCGATATAAATTTACTCTGATTATGTCGTCAGTCTTATTGGTGTCGAATAAGTTTTATTCCTTTTTAATTTTTCAATAATATTAATGTTGAATTAAAATAAATGGAAAAAGAACAAAGCTACGCCAAAATAGCAAAAATAGCGAAAATTCGCGAAAATTTTTATTTTAAACAACCCGTAAAATTGATATAAAAAAAATCGCGAATTTTAGCCATGTTCGCGATAGAAGCAATTTTTTCTGTAAGTCTTCTGAGTCTTTACAGCTTTAACAATTTTTAATAAATATAACTCTCTTCTATTATGCTGCTATTAGCAAATTTTTGCTTATTTCCGCTAATTTAGTAATGTTTATCGAATTGTTGCCATTACTTATGGTTTTAGGGACTTTTAATCAATTTTATGGGTTGTTTGAAATCTTAAAATTTTTTTTTTGCGAATTTTTGTTATCTTTGTAACTTTTTTTTTGTTTTTTCCGACATTTTGTTTTTGACCGATTAAGCGAGTTTAAATAAATTTTAGGGTTCGTTTCCAAGCTTGCAATTTTTCGTGAATTTTAGCCATGTTCGAGATAAAAGCGATTTTTTTGTGTGATTCTTTATAGCTTTAACCATTTTTAATAAATATTAAACTTTTCTATGATACCGCAATTGGCAAATTTTTGAGAATATCCGCAAATTTAGCCATTTTATGAAATTTTTGCCATTAAATTTCATGGCTTGTTTGAAATATTAATAATTTTCGCGAATTTTCACAATTTTTACAATTTTCGCGTAGCTTTGTTGCTCTTTTCGCCCTTATAATGATACAGACAGGGCATTGTTAACACTGTCGATTTATACGAGGTGAAAAGTGCAATGCCTTATGCTATAAGTAACGGTGAATTTTTCAGAATAAATCAAGCTTCCTTTTTTCGGAGCTCAACACTTTTAAGAAACGAACATCAAATTACATTTTTTATAACAAACTGACAACAACACAAACCAACTGTGCTTTAAAAAACGATAAACAATCGACATCGTTACGTTATAGAATACAAGTTTTGTTTCAAATTGATGACAACGTCGCACAGTGGCGCCATTTGAGTTTTTTCGTTGCAAAAATCATATCTTTTGAACCGAATAAGATAATTGAACAGTTTAAACAGCATATGATAGATAACTGTTCAGCCTATGAAATGAGCGTTTGGAAAGGGTGCTACGCTTTGTAGGGGCCTACTTATGGGTTATCAAAGTTAAAATTAGTAGAAAAATCAATTTTATGGTAACTAAAAAAAATTATTTTTACATTTTTAGATTGTTTTTATTTTTTTTCTTAAGGGTTTTATGTTTTAAATTATTACCCAACAAATTAAAAAAAAAAATTATTTATTTTTTTAAATTTATTTTTTCAATTTTCTGTAAAATATTCATCACAATTCGTAAGAGAATGTATATCTAAAAGACTAACAATTTCTAAACTATAATTATTTTGTAACTCTATTCGTGACTTCACATGCCGCAGGGAAGAAATAAGTGGATCGGAAGATGCTGCCAACATGTTGAAGAGGTCCTTATTTTGCCTTACCCTTGATGCTTTGAATGTGTTCTGCAATCTATATTTTTTATAAAATTTGTTAAGAGACTCCTGTGCTTCTTCAGAAAGCTCTCCAATTGGCAAAGACTGGTACTCAATTATATCTTTGCCATGCGCCAATATTTTATGGACGGTCGGGGTCAACTTCTTCTGTGGATACATTTCTGCTAAAAGAGATGCAGTTTTCGACGCATATTCTCCATATTTTGTAGAATTGACATTTTCTTTGCAGTTTAAAACATCCAAGATCGTTCCCAATCTTTTCACGATTTGATTGTCAATTCCAATGATTCTAGTTACTGCCTCATCATTTTCAAAAAATCTCCTAGAAGTGTTTCCATCGTTAGAGTTACCGTATCCGTGCTTGGGACAGTCTACTTTTAGTCCAACTTGTTTCAAAAAAACCATCCTGTATTTGCTTCTTTCTGATCTTTTCCTTATCCTTTATTGATGTATTTTCATCGAAGTTTTCCTCCTCTTGTGGTAGGGTATATGCCAGTTTTAGCAAGAATTCCATACACCTTATCCTTGCGTGCAATGGTGACATTCCATATTCGTAATTCTCCTCATTTGTAGAATCGTTTAAATTACCAAAGTTCTTCTGACAAATAATAATATAAAATCGATAAAAAAAATATAAAAATAATACGAAAAAAGGGGTTTAGATAGGTTTTTGCTAAATTTTTACCTCCAATATAATTCTGTCTATGATAACTAATTGAAATATATTATAATTAAGCAGAAAAAGATACTAATCTTAAACTCTTTACAACTAATTATATAAAATTGAGATGTAACATATTATATATGAAATAAATTGAATTGAATTGAAAAAAGTTCTTCTGACTCTTTTTGCAAATCGGGCATGACATTGTTGAGGTTGTTCCTGTCAGTTCGTTTACGACTTTTCCGTCAACCATGGTCAGGTGGAACTCGTAATTGCATTCAATATATTTTCCTTCTCCAATTTGCAGCTTTGTAGGCTTAATCTTGCTTATTTGTTCTTCAATGTCCTTCACCGTAGTCCTTATGAGTTCTGCCGATTCCCTTGCAAACTGAAACATTATTGGTCGGCAATAATGCACTGATGACGGACGTGGATTTTTCCAGTGTAGGGAATCATCCGATTTTAGCCGCAAAGGAACAACAGATGCCATAAACATATTTCCGTCCGATATTGTAGCGTCATCGAAAGATATCCTTTGCTTATAAACGCTTTGTCCGGATGATCCATCGCAGCCCCATTTGCTGATCAATGTCAACTTCTCAGGAAGAATTTTCACTTCCGTGAAAAACTTTGGTGTGGTTGACTTTCTAAACAGTTCAAATAATTTTAAATTGTTCAACGCCATGTTTTCAGTACTTAAATTGTTTAATGGTTTCAGTAATTGTTGCGCCAACTTTCAGGCGTAGACTAATCCAGGCATTATGCTTATTTTGCAATATATAGGCTTATGCTACCATGCCTAAAAATTTACCTGTTCCCTGCATACATATGGATTTAGGCTAAATAATGCAATTTTGATATTATGCACGTGTCCAAATAAGATTTGTGCCTACCTGTAGGGACCATAAGTCAATATTGTTCCTGACCATTTGTACGCCAAAGTATTGTTTATGTGAGGTACGTACCTGCTAATATAATAACTATTAGATCAAACTACTGTCAGTCAAAACATATAAGGGATGGACGCCATACAATTTCTGCAACCATGTCTTTTTAAACTTTTTTACCTCTAGAAGCCAAACGGGCACGTACGGGCAGATAAAACCTTTTGAATTATGTAAAGAAATAATCAAAGAACAGGTTTTGCAAATATGGCAAATATAGAAAAATATAGTTTTTTTTTATTTTCCGTCAAAGTTGAAAAATAGTGAAAAAACGGATAGTTTTTAAATAGTGATTTACCAGGAGAAACACAAAGCAAACAGTTAATTTTTTTTTATCATTATACATTTAATAAATACATCAATCAATACAAACAAAAAATAAGGCGATTCGTTACCTATTTTTCGTGATATTACACCTGAAATCGCAACAAATTGACTAAAAATTGTGTGTTTTTTTGAAAACCGAAAGTCGGTCAACTTTGAACGGTTATATCTTCTAAACTAAAAATGTGATATTATTAAGAGTGGCATATTTGAAATCGTTGAAAAGTTTCCTATAACATGGGTTTATTCAAAACTTCGTCGGCACTCATGAAAATTTTGATTTTTGCAACCTCGCTTGCTCTACGGGCGCCACTGTGCGTCGATAAAAATTGATTTTGATATTAAATTGATGATGATGACGACGAAGTTAAATGGAATAAGGGTGAATATTTATTGTTGTTGATTTGCTTAAGCTTTGATATTCTTACAAGTAAAACCTGAGTGCTTAAAATTCTTAATTGCTTAACAGGTTTAATGGAATAATATATTTAACTTTTCTTAAGTCTTTGGAAAAAGGTTTCCTGGCTATCTGAACTAAGAACCAGGGAAATGCGCATACACAGAGAGAAAAATACGGTATAAAAATACCAAAATTGGTACCATCCGTTGTCAAAAGTGAGCCAACTACGTCTGTGTTCAAAGTGATAACGAATGGTATCAACATTTTTTTACCACCTCGTTGTCATTTTGCCACCATTTGGTCTCATTCTGACAACAAAATGTTAATATATTTTCATCATCATGATCCTAAATAACTTCCATATTTATAGATACAAGGAGTTTTTAATTCCTGATCGTCGTCGTCGATTTTTTTAAGGTCAAAATTAAAGTTTTCTTCAAAAAGAAAATCTCTTCCGTATGAAACTTATTTTTATTTGAATGGGTGCCTTAATATATTTTCATCATCATGGTGTCATTTTGACAACAAGTTGTTTTCATTTTTGTTAACACACTGTTATTTTATTGACAACATTCAGTTATCAATTCGACAACACATTGTTCTGTGTGTAGTAAGGCATCATACATTCTAAGCCCAAGCAATAAAAAAACAAATGAAATATATTTATTTATTGAAATTTTTAAACATCAAAACAAAGATTGCAAATAATTTTTTTAATAAAACAAAATTGCAGTGCAATATACATACATACTTGTGCTTTTTCATGAAATGAGCGTTTCTTTGAGTTCAGCGCAGAAACCTCAGTTTGGTACAGCTTCCTTCACATCTTCTTTATTTATAAACGGCAAGCTTCCATATGTCACATTAGCATCTTAAATAAATGCATTTTAAAATTAACTACAAATTCCATATTATTGTATTTTTACTTACCTTTTAAATAATCCTAAATAACTTCCATATTTATAGATACAAGGAGTTTTTAATTCCTGATCGTCGTCGTCGATTTTTTTAAGGTCAAAATTAAAGTTTTCTTCAAAAAGAAAATCTCTTCCGTATGAAACTTATTTTTATTTGAATGGGTGCCTTAATAAACATATTTGCCTTATTTGGATACTAAAGAAACATTTACATTCGTCCTTTATTTTTGTTTGGTGCAAATTTTGATCCGATGCTGTCATTTAGTTATTTTATTTTGCATACAATTTTGTCAAATTTTAACTTCAACAATTGGCGCCTAGAAAGATAAGCCATTTTGATACCAATGGACTGATACTTTATCGTTGCTCCTTTTATATGTTTTTGCCTTCTTAAATATTAAGGAAAACGTGAAATTTGCATATTTTATTATCACATTTCATTTCGATACAATTAAAAAGAAGCTTTAAACAGTTAACCTAAATACAATGTTAAAATCTTATTTATTTTGTGTATTTACCAGTATAAAATATAATTTCAAAAATAATATTTAAATTTTATTAAAATTTAATTCGCCCAAAACCTCAACCTCAATTCCAAGCTGTTTAAGCATTCACAGTTTAATTTCAAAAAATAATTTCCCAACTGTTTTAAAATATCACCTGCCACATAACAGAAAAAATGTTAAAAAAAAAACTAAAATGATATTAATTGAATGGTAAATTACCACACAATAAATCTACCTGCAACCAAACCAGCCAACAAAATCCATTTTTTCACTTTAGTCTTTTAAACACTCAGATAATGTTATATTTAAGTGTGTATTGGTTTAGCACATATACAAACAGAGAAATGAGTAGTAAAATGTATTTAAAAAAAATAAAATTAAATCGATTAAATATAAAATTCTGTTATATATACGGAGATATGTTATTTTAATAAGGATTTATTTACAAAAGATATTTTAAAACAGAAGGACGGCTTTCTTCGGTCCTTCAGCAGTCCCTTTGTAATGCCCTGAGCCAGTCATCAGCTGGATCTAGATTACCCCACATGCATCTCTTCAGGATCTATCCATTTTGATTCCCTGCTGAAAAGAAATATTGAACTTAGTGTTATCTCGGACAGAACATATAAACAGGGCAATTATGGTCTTCAAAAATGCCTTGTCCTAATATATCTGTCCAGGGCATATACAGAGAAAGGAAAATGTTGTCCCTTCCTCCTCTTTATTGTGGCCATTCCTAAAATAGTAATAATGTTCCATGTCCAGATTCATTGCATGGATCCCTATTAAACTATAACCCGTAACCTTACAGTTCCATGTCCAGATTCATTGCATGGATCCCTATTAAACTATAACCCGTAAAGACCCATATCACTGGTATAATTTGGCCCCCGGGTGTTTGTAGGGATAATCTTTAAAGTATTTCACTTTCTGGTGTTACAGCCTCCGGGAAAATCAGGTGCATTCAATACCTTGGACTTGCCAAAATCCAAACTTGACATATGCGGAGAGATCTGTACGATCTCCTAGGTCGCGGCTGTTCAGAGATCCTATCCCTTTTAAGATGATTTACTTTCAGATAATTAGTACTTCCAAAGTCTGTGTGGGGTGCAACGGTTAGGTGCTTCTTTGACGAAGGAATACTTAACGGATTACGTCGTTGTGGTCGTTTAAGCCCCAAATCGAGTGTTTAATTTTGCCGGATTATTCACTCAAACTGCTATCTGTGTTTGAATGTGCCTTTTACACACAGGGGCAGTTGATAAACCTATTGTTTGTCTCCCAAGTGGACAAGATCCACCATGAGATTAGGCCGACATGGCAGGTACTCATATAAATGTTTCCACATCTGTTCTTATTTGGCCCCTAATTTGGTTTGTAGGTATCATCTTAGGAATATTTCAAATTATGGTGTTACATTATCCGGGGAAATTGGTAACAGCCAATGCCAGGCTTAGGCAAAAATTGAAAATGGACTAATCTCAAGAGATCTGTAGAGATAGCAACTGACCCGAGATCCTATCTGGTACTACGGAAGTATGTTACCTACGGTGAGCTGACACCGAACTGACTATTTATTGGCTGAGGAATCCGAAAGTATCTTCTTCCCTTCTGCCTTTTACGAAGAGTGTCTGCTCGTCTAACTTTTCTGTTAGAAGGATACTTTCGGAAATCACTTGGTGGTTGTGGTTTACTCCCCAAAGGGAGATCATAAAATACTTACTCAATGGCTGATTTTTCATCACTTGTGCAAACGCTCGGCCTTAGGGAGGATCTTCCCTATGGTCCGTTGCAACAAAATGTTGCTTGTTATGTTCTGAATAAATCTTTTGAAGACACTATATACCGAAAACCTAAGTCTCACACGATTTTCTACGTTTTTTTTTTTTAGTACACAAGGGTGCAACTTTAAATAGGCCGTGAAATAAGTTTCAGATGTAAACTTTTAAAACACCGATACACGTTTATCTTTTTTTAGACCCATCTACAAGCATAAGTTGGCAGAACATTGTTATATTGAAAAAAATTCATTTTGTTGTACAGTGCTATTAGTGTTAAATAAAGGAAACGTTTGTTATCTTTCTCTACCACACGCCATCAAAATCTCAATGTACTTAAAAAGTGGATTTAGCAGGTTTGCATATTACCGACGATTTGCTTTTTACACAGCTGTTAACAACAACTTAAAAAAATAATAAAGTGTATGTTGGATGGGCTTTTCTTGATTCTTGACAAGCACTGAAAATTCTTGTCGATTAAGAAAAATCAAGCTCGTCTGGCAAGCCTTTATCCTACAAAAAGCAAATCGTTTCAAATATTTATTATTTCATTTAAGAATGCTAACTATGAATCTGTGTTAAAATATATTATGAAATATCTATTAGAAATTCATAAATTGCAAATATACTTAAATTTCTGTTAATTCAAAAGAAAATGCAAATAAAGGGGTGTCTTCACAACTTACCGATATCTTGAGGAAGGATTTATCAATTATTTGTGGAAGACATATTAATATTATTATTAACTATTAAAAAAAAGCTTGATTAAAGTAGCCGCAAAGTAAACATTTTATATTTTATAATTTACATTTTACTTTAGGTCTCATTAAAAACTCCACCCTCCAATAATTGGGTTGAAATTACTTTAATTTCCATGCCACTCACTTTCTTACACATTAAACTCTTTAAAGCTTCTGTTCATTATTGATTATACACGAGTCATGATGATGGATAGACGTAGAGATTTTTTTAATAATAAATATTTGTAACAGCATCAAATTGAAACCACCCACACCTCTCGATATCAATCTGGCTCAGCTGCCTTTTCAAATTATTTTATACCAACAACGATAACAACTGCTTTGTAGTTGTTGTTATTGTTGTAGTTAATATAATTTACTTAAATAAATTCCTTTAGTTATTATTCATCACAAAACATCTTGTATAAAGCCATCCCTTCGATTCCTATCAAAAAGAAAAAGGATGCATGCGATGCGTAAAACAGCTACAAAATATGAAAGAAGGAAAATATCCCAATAAAATTTGTGTATAGTCTGTTGATAAAAATATTTTATTAATTCAAATTAATATAATTTTGTGAAAAATAATGAGAGTCTGTACGAGTGCGTGCTGTCCTGAAAAGATTGGATTTTTATTATTATTTATTGGAAAAATTTTTGATACTAAAGCAAGACATTATTAAATTTGGTTTTTACTGGAATTTATAGTAAAAAAAAAAGTCAAAAGAGGAAATATTAAACAAAAAATTTAAGTCAAGCAAGTAAGAAAGTGTAATCGGTCGAGCCCAACCATGGGATACCCTAAACAACAGTAATAACAAAAAACATTTCACGGGTGTACATATATGGGACCCATGGGTAATGAGGAACTTAACAGAGCAAAACAATTTTATATAAGAACAATTTGTGCCAAATATGATCTGGATATCAAATATATATATGACATTTTTTTTTTTTTTTGTCTTAAAAGTGTTAAGAGACGCCGTTTATTAGGATTTAATGGTCAATTTTGGACCTACAATCACACAATTGGCATAATCCAGCAGCTGATATAAAAGGTATAGCCGCCAAATTTCAGCACAATACCAACATTTATAAGGAAGTTTTAGCATTGAAAGCTCTTTTTGTGTGTGTATTTGTAAAATTTGGTAAGGGAACTGAGGCTACAATTAATATGTTTAGGCCGAATTTAGTTAAAATACCAAAAAAAACCGTTGTTAGGGTAAACTACAAAAAGTGTTTAAAGAACTTTTCTTTTTTATATGCAGTTATTATTCAAATTGATATTAAAAACTAAAACTTCCAGCTCTGCTCTTATTTGTATCGTAATCAGTGCTGCCAGTACTAATAAGATTTTTACAACCAAAATTTTTGAAAAGGTTACCAAATGTGGAAAAATATAACCAAATTATATGTGCCTTTTGTTATTGAGAAACACATTAAAATTTATTTTAAGCTGCATTGTAAGACACAGGTTATGTGCACTTAATATTAATTACAAATTAAGAAAACAAAACAAGAAATGTACATAACAAAAAAACGAGAAACTTAAATTGAAAGTTTTTATTTATTTGATCAATTTTTCATAAAAAATATTTTTATTTTATAAGAGTTAGGACCAGAAGAGACAGTGAAACGCAACTGCAACGAAACACTTTAGATATTATTGTTTTGAAAACAGTGTCTTTCGTTTTCCATGCCATCATACCTGCCGGTTTCAATGTAACTGATTTCAAATGCTTTTCAAACCGGTCTCAAAATGGTCGCATCATGTGTGGTCTATGGCATAAACTCAAATGAAACTCGAAAATAACTAGAAATTGCGGTTTCGTTGCAGTTGCGTTTTACCGTCTTTTCTGGGCATAAGTGATCGAACAAGTTTTTTAAAAAAATAAGATTTAAAGTGCTTCGTCATTTCCCTACTACAAAGCAGGTTTGAATTTTTTGTTTTCGATAATATATAAAAACTTCCGTTCATTTGAAACAAATAATGAGACCAATCGTAGTGCAAAATACACATTATTCGAGGTCGTAAATAATTTCCTTCGAATTAAAAAACGCAATAACCCTCCATGTTAATAAAAACGATAAAATTTAAAAAAACGTAAATTGCAAGTGTATCAAGAAAAACATATTCATACGTATTTTATATTTTAGAAAAATGTAACCAAAATGAAAAAAATATTCACAGTTCACATTGGGAAAAAAAATTACCAATTTTGGTTAGAAATAACCGTAATCTACATAAAGCCTTAAATTATGTTAAGCTTTTCGTTAAATAAAATAATTAATAAATAACGTCACATGCATATATTGTATTTAGATCATACATAGCTGTTACATTTTCAATTTTAAATTTTTTTAAATATTTTAACGAATTAAATTCGCTTTTTAACCCCTGTTTTGCCACCGGTCGGTTGTTCGACTAGTTCCTTTATTGTTTTCACAAAAATAAAATCTGGAATGATTTTTCATATATTTGTAATAAATTGATTTTGTAAAGCCTATAGTACACGGAATGTAAAAAGCCACATGCGCATGTGGTTCTGACGTAATTTTGACGTCAATGCTAAGCCAGAATAAACATTGCGTGTTGTGTGATGTCGTCAGAATTACGTCAGAACCACATGCGCATGTGGCTTTTTACATTCCGTGTACTATAGGCTTAAAGGCTTTATAAAATATTTTGGGAAGAGGATTAAAGCTCCTTTCCAGTTAAAAAATATATTAAAAAATAGAAAATCAAATTTTTTGTATTTCATTATTTTTAAAGCATTAATAGTGTATTATAAGAATCGACAAAAATTAATTGGTAGTTGACAAGTTTTCTGACTTACAAAAGCCCATAATCTTTGGTGGTCCAAAGATAAGGCATACCACATTTTAGCAATCAGTTCAAAACATCTTAACGGTATTTAGTACATCTGTCAGATAATAGTCGCTAAGATACAACATATTGTTTTGTCACTGTTCGCCGACCTGTTGATGTTCTAAATAAAAATTGTATGTAATTTATGCAAATAACTCCTATGTTGAGTGACACTCGTGCAAAATGTTCGCGAAGAGAAAACCAATCCGTTCCAGATTTAAAACATTTTGCATGTGCTCTGATAGTGGAGATTTATTCTAAGGTATTTTATACGTGAATGATCCCGATTTTCATATACATAGTTTTTTTATTTTGACAATTTTTTCTTATCATATCAACTGTCTATTAAATGAGCGCGTAGCCAATTTAGTTATCAATAAGAGCTTAGTGTAACCAATGGCTAATGTTAAACAGCATAACACAGCCGAAAGCAATTCAAGGATATATTCGTGATATTGATTGTGTCAACTTTCATGACAATGGACCTGTTTCACAAACAGATTTTCGACCTGAAGTCACAATACAATGGGTTTAACAGTGAGGATTTTTATGTACTCCTAAATTCCCCAAGGGTATATGAACACATTTGAAGGATATGCAAATCGGATAGTCGGCATAGCTCGAAATTTACATATCTCTTCAGATCGCGGCTGACCAGAAACGTATCTGGTACCACTGCAGTCAGTAGTTCCCGGAGGCACGACTCCGGTCTGACTATTGGTTTTGATACTCAAAGTCACGGGAAGGGAGATCTTAAAAAGTCGGCTTTAAAGGCTGGTAAGCACACTATTTGTCACCCAGTGCTTAAGACGACCATGTGATTGGTTCAACAAGGCAGGTGCTTTAAAAGCACTTAGAGAGTGTATGAATAATTTTTTTAAAAACAATTTAGAAACAATTAAACATGATCCTAAAAAGAGCTGGAAATTTATAAATGAGTCTCTCGGAAGAACTACAAGAAGAAGCATTTGTATTAAAGACGTTAATGGGGACGAAATTTCTGATGACTTGGGAAAAGCTGAATTGTTAAACAACTATTTTATTGATTCAATATCTAATTTAAAATCGCAAATTATATATTCAGAAACGGATTACTTTAATTCATTGTTAACTTTAAACAGAACCAGTACAAGATTTACTTTTAATTATACTACGCAAGATGAGATGAAGAATGTTATATTAAAGTTAAAATTAAATAAAAGTTGTGGTCACGGCAATGTTTCAACTAAAATACTTTTAAAATGTGTTAATGAAGTAACTCCTTTTTTAGTAAACGTTTTTAACAACACAATAACTACCCAAACATACCCAAATATTTTAAAAACTCATAAAATAATTCCAATTTCTAAGGAAAATAATGCATCCGCAGTTGATAAGTACAGACCTGTTGCCGTATTGTCAGTAATTAACAATATCTTTGAAAAAATTTTATACAACCAAATGTCATTGTATATGTATGACAATTTACTCAGTGATTTTCAATATGGGTTTAGAAAAGGATGTGGAACGGAAGAAGCAGTCATTAATGTTATTAACTTCATCTGTAAGGGCTTAGATGAAGGGCAGGGTGGTGTGGCTGGAATTTTTTACGATTTTAGTAAAGCATTTGATCTTATAGATCATGATATTTTGCTACAAAAATTGAAGTTTTATGGTGTTATGGAAAGAGACATTTTGTTATTAAAAAGCTATCTAACAAATCGTCAACAGTTCGTTCAAATAGGTGTTAACAAAAGTAGTACACGATGTGTTCAAAATGGAGTGCCACAGGGTAGTGTACTTGGTCCATTACTATTCAGCATTTTTATTAATGATTTGCATAATCTTGGTCTTAGTGGTAAAATATTTATGTATGCAGATGATGTTTGCTTATTTTACCCTTATAAGCATGAAACTGTTGTCAAAGCTTACATGGAACGTGATGCAGCCTTAATATGTGAGTTTGCTAGAATAAATAAGCTTATCTTGAATGCTAATAAAACTCAGCTGATAAGATTTAAGCCAACTTCTAATAATATAAATTTTTCGATAATTGTTGATGGAAGAGAAATTATGGAAGTTAAGTCTGTTAAGTACTTAGGAATAAATATTCAAAACAATCTTGTTTGGGACAAACACATACAATCGCTTAGAATAAAAGCCGCGCAAGCCGTTGGAATTTTGTACAAATTCAGAAACAAATTTCATGAAGATTCGAAACTTGTCATATATTATGCTTTAATCCACAGTCATTTTAATTATTTGGCCATTTTGTATGGATATAAAAAAACTTACCACTTAAAATCGTTACAACGCATGCAGAATAGAGCTTTAAAGGTAGTCTATAATTTACCAATATTATATTCTACTTCATCACTGTTTACGGAAATATGTCAAACTATATTGCCAATATTTGGTATTTACAAAATGCAACTTTTGTTATACGTATTCAAATGCTTGAATAACATTGGACATCACACCATTAAATTTTTACCAAATCAAAATGTAATTATTACTAGAAATAGTCAAAATTTAAGAATAGCCCGATGCAGATTGGAAACAACTAAGCAGCGTGTTGAGTTCATGGGTAGCCGTGAGTATAATTATTTGCCAAAAGAGATAAAAAACGCAAATAGAATTTCAATATTTAAAAAATTACTGAAAAAACACATTTTGGAACATGTAGATGAGCTTCTAGGGTAAAATTTATTCATTTCTTATTAAATACATCACTTTTTTCTTTTGATATATGTATGTATGTATATTAAAATTAATTGTAAATTAACTTTGCCAACTTGCCTCAAAAATGCCACTGGGCGCTGAGGCCACCTATTGTTATGAATTAAATTGAAAATAAACTTAATAAATAAATAAAAATAAAAAAAAAAAAAAAAAAAAAAAAAAAATTTAAATCTATTTTACTAAAATTCCTTAATCCGCCATAATCAACTAAATTATAAAAATTATAAGACACATACTATGTATATTTACTAGGGTATTCATTCGGTTAACCGTTAATCGGTTACAAAATTTTTAATTTTTTGTAGTATTATTACATATTGTTACGAAATTAGATTTATCTAAGAACTATTTATGGTTTTAGTTATAAGTTACTTTGTAAATTATAGTTTTATGTCAAATAAGTTCAAATTCTTATGAACGCCACTGTACTGAATTTTCTAGCAATTGTAATTGTAGAGTTTAGGTTTAGATGTATAAGTTATTTTAAAATAATTCGAACACAACATTCTAGAAAATACTAGACGGTTCTTGAATCAACTAGGAATAGTTTTGAACTATAAATACAGGCTAACTCATAAAAGTTTGGTTTAGTTTGACTGGAGACATTAAATGGTTCAGATCGCTACTTACAATAGTGGTTAAATTTTGTGAACATTATAATTAATTTCAAT
The DNA here is from genome assembly GCA_943735925.1 of Pollenia amentaria. Lineage (NCBI taxonomy): Eukaryota > Metazoa > Arthropoda > Insecta > Diptera > Polleniidae > Pollenia > Pollenia amentaria. The sequence goes on along the minus strand of OX031007.1, from coordinate 173,223,750 downwards.
AAAGTTTGTTAATTTGAATTCGTGTGTGTATTTATTTTGATTTGCAATTAAAAGAACTCAAAGGTTTATTACAAAGGGGTTAAGCCTTAACGCGTTTTATAAAGTAAAAACGTAACAATATTTTTTTGGGTTTTTAATTATTTTTTTCGTCTCATATACAAATAAAAAATATTTTTTTATACAAACAAAGAAGGTGATCTTAATTTTAAATAAGTCTTTTCTGCCAACAGCTTTTTGCTCACGAACTATTTATATGTATGTGCTTAGTAATTTGTTTCTTCTCATATCTTCCCATATCAATCTTTTAACAGAATTAACCGAAACAATTAGAAGTGCTAAAAATTGTAAAAGGTTTTGGAAGACTTTATATGTTTTGAGAACTCCAGGAAAAGGACTGAGAAATTATATATTCTGTATTAGGACTTGCTTTTGCTTTCTCCAACATCTGCGATAAATGATTTTTTTATTTGTTTGCTCGTTTTAGTTCAAGAACTGTTATGTTATTGCTCTTTATAAAAAATCATTTATGAATTTTTATTTATTGAAATTACTTAAATTATAAAAAATAGATATTGGGAATTATTTCCTTTTCATAAGCAACTTTATTATATTCAACATTTTTCATTTTTCGAAATTATTCTATGAGTTAAATTTCAGTTATGTATTTTATAAAGCTTTTTGTAATAGCTCTATTCCTTAAATTTTATTTTAGAAATTACTTTATACACTACCAGACTATTATATTATATTTTCTTGTTACATTTTACCTTAGCTTTCCGTTGGATAGCAATGTGTCACTATCCAGTGTGACACAAAGAATGCTGACGAAGGCCGTAGCGGGCCAGAAAATGCATTACATTCTGCTGGTGTCTAATAATTGTAAATTTTTCTGTACATAAATATACTTCATTGCTATCCAACGGAAAGCTAAGGTAAAATGTAACAAGAAAATACAATATAATAGTCTGGTAGTGTATAAAATAATTTCTAAAATAAAATTTAAGGAATAGAGCTATTACAAAAAGCTTTATAAAATACATAACTGAAATTTAACTCATAGAATAATTTCGAAAAATGAAAAATGTTGAATATATTAAATTATAAAAAAAAAACTTTATTCAATAACAAAATTAACCGATTATTCACCGATTAAATTAAAACCTCGGTTAATTAATCGATCGATTAACCGATTAAAGCAAACGACCGATTAAATGAATCCCCTAATATTAATATGCAAAACTACATATATTTACATAGACTACCGTTAAGATTTTTAAGAAAAACATTTTTTTAATAAATTCCCATAAATTAAGCCTAAAGCAATATATTAAAAAAAAAAAATTATTGAATTTTGTTTACTGTTGTCGGCCATTGCTCGATTTTTTGACCAGTCCATATAAAGTGAACAACAAATCGGGAGAGAAAATTTTGTGAAAAATATTCTTAAATGAAGTCTGCAAGGGCTTTAAAAATTCCTACGTGTTGCGATAGCCGCCAATGATGGGTTAAAATTTAATCGATGATTTCATATATTGCGCCTTAAGCGAAAATGATTCAAAAGCTTTTCAGTAGTTTTGTTTTTTAAAAGCATACCGCATTGTCTTTCAATTTTATTCTAATTAAATATGTATTTACTTCTTACAAGTTAAAATACTTATTCGGCTGGGCTGGGTTTGCAAGTGAAATCCGATATTCGGCTGAGCCTAACCGTTAATACCAGAGATGCCTTATTAGGAGGTTTCGCCCTTGAATAAGGGGTTTATTTTAAATTAAAGGGATGATTTCGGATGTAAAATTTATTGGGGGAAACCCAAGCGTATAAAAATAAATATTTAGGGGCTTTTAAGGCGATTTACAATTCGATTGCTTAGTATAGTGCACAATTTTACCACTGAGCAATTCGAAGCTGTGAAATGCTCAAACTGTTCAATTCCAACGATATGTAAAAGGCCGGCATTGATATTTTTGGAGAAACCTAAGTCAAATACATGCAGATTTTTACTTACCGACGTTGGCAACAGAAACGAATTCCGCACACGAGTGATATTGTGGTGTTTCGTGTTTTAGTTTTTCGGTGTGATTTTCAATTGCCGAAAGCACAAAGAAAAAAAACGAAAGCAAAGTGATTTTCATAACACCACAAAATCAAACGTGCGATTTAAAAAGCAGGTGATTTGAAATCATGTGCGTAATAAATTGTTTTCCGAGAGTACGATTTATATGGGGCCTATGATAAACTATGGGCCGATCTTTGCAAAATTTAAATGTATGTTTCCTAGTCATATAAAACTGGGACGTGCCAATTTTTATTATAATAGCATTATTTTTTACGACTTTAGGCGTACTAAGCTGTTTCCGGGAGAAGACTTTATATGGGATCTTCATGAAACAGTATGACTTCCAGTCGTATAAAACGAATTTATAATAATAGCTCTCCTGATAAGTTAAATATTGACTGAGTTAGGCCTAATTCAAATACACTAGTGCGCAATCATCTGTAGAGTCTCCAAATTTAGTGAAAAAAGATAAACCCCTTGTAATATTCCTCGTATGCAGCAGTTTGACTTTGCCTCAAGTTCCACAAAGAAAACAAGATCGCTAAATTGCAAAAAATCAAAGGCATGGTTTGATTCTAGGCCAGATAAAAACGATTTTTTTTAAATAGGTTCTTTGACTAAGATAAATTGCTGTACAAAATGTCATTGATTTGTATATATAGTCCAGATCGCTCTAGATATAAATGGGTTAAATTGAAAAGAAATATTAAATATATAATTCCTGGGTTAAATAATGCAGTTTTTAATTTTAAAAATTTAGCCGTTTCTAGCGTTTTTTGGTTTTAATTCTAGCATTTTTTGAACTGCCGAGTTGGCAACATCGAATGTGCGTTCAGTTTGACACTTTGCTTAAGCAAATGATATTTGACGAAACTTAACGAAAAGTTTCATTAATTAAGTACATTATATTTGGCCACGTATGTTTTATATGTATTTGCACAGTTGCTTACACAGAAAAAAGTTTTTTATCAATTAAAAAAATGGTTTAAAAAGTATTTAAATTTAATTAATGTGGTAATTGAATCAATTATTTTTTTTTAGTTGAAAGAATATATAATATTTTAGTTGTTCTGATATAAATTTTTAATTAAATATCAAAAAATATTAAATGTAAAATTGGTGTTGGGAATTGTCAATATTTAATTAAATAAATTAATACATAAATGACAAAGTTTTTTGATAATTTTTTTAAAAAAAATTAAAAATATCATTTATTAAAAAAAAAATTTTCACAGTTTTACAATTTTTATAATCAATATAAATATTTTGGTAATAGGTGAATTTGGTATAAATTTGGTGATTAGGGAAAATCTCAAATTTTTTCTGTGTAAGTTGACTTAAGTGACTCAATAATATCCAGGTTGGGCATTTACTCTTTTTTAAAAGAACCCGTAACTTTGTTTAAATAGACTGTGAATTTTTTGGATCAAAAATATCTTAAATGTTATAAATTTTATAACTCAAATCAAATTCTAAAGCGAAAGAATTTCAAATTGCACCTGAATTACACCTTAAAGAAATTACCCACGCTCTACCACAGATAAATCACATCCAATTCGGCTTGTTACCCACAAAGTGCAGTGCAACAACCCTTACCTTCGAGCTTGCGATCTTTTAACCTAACCAATCGTCGTTTCGATGAACACTTTTTGTGCGTTTAATATCGGCTGTAGATGCATAAATTTTTTTATTTTTAATATATGTGTACCTTAATTAAATTGTTAGTAAATAAAACAGTTTATTTCTATTTTGTTACAAATATATTTATTAGAACCAATTTTTCAAAAAGCACCATTTTTTTAAAAAAAAATCATGAGACCATGCAAAAATCAATCCAATCTTTTTGCTCTTCACATACTGCTTTCTTGCATTTTTAGCATCTAATATCTCCAAAAATCATTATGTGCATACGCGCCCGATTTGGTTGACTCCCGCAGAAGCTCAGCGAAACATAAGTTGGCAAGTAATTTTGCGGCGATCGGTGCATATGCAAAAAAAGGGATATTTTTTTCCGGTGCTCGTTGTTTCGACGAAGGTTATGAGTGTCGATTTAATGTTTTACCAAATACAAAGAACCTCATATCGCACACCTTTTTCAAAGTGAACCATCTTAAAAAATTTAATTTTTCAGAAATCGAAAAAAAACAGCTTTTGACCTAAATAAAAATAAAAAAAAACTTTTGACCATTTAGAAGAAAATCCATACAGATTATTGATCTAAAAAGTTTTTTATTAATATTTAAACACTTGATAATGAACAATTTTTAGTTCTGGCCAAGGCGAATTCATGTATACGGTGGTGTCGATACTACAACAAGTAATAACACCACCAAGGTATTTTTTTGTTGCTTTCGTTGATCGATATGTCAAAACACAAGAAACTTTTGACATTTCTCTCTCTCTAAGTAAGAAAAAAAGTAGCACAGCTGTGCTTTCAACGCCACCTGAAAAATTAATTCGCCTTGGTTCTGGCATTTTTGGTGATGTTTCATTTGCACAAGTTACCGAATTATTTTAAGTTATGTCACTTTAGCCGAATATTAGAAATGAATCGTACTTATTCCAATGAGTTAAACTGAGACAAGTCTAATTAATATTAACTCCAACAAAGATTTACTTTATCAAAAGTGTCACAATTCGTACTAAGACATTTTAGCACTTAGCAGTAGGGATCTACTACCATTATATTTTCTGACACAACTAAAAATAAGACACTTTTATGAATTGCAACTTTATACCAATTTAAAGAAATAAAGAAATGCATATCTGTATTTTAGCAACAGTTAACCACAATGAAATACACTGAAGTTGTTTTATAGATAAATATCAAAGATTGTCCACAGGGTGACGTTCTATCGCCTCTATTGTGGACTTTGGTCATCGAGAAACTACTGAAGATCCTTAGTGATCTGGGCTTCCGGACTGCTATTTCTGTGACTGGATTCGAAGTAGAATTCTGAGACTTATGGAACCGGCTTAAAACGGCACGGTCGCCGGATTCTCAAATGAGGTAAAATACTTGGGGATCATTCTTGATAAAGCCCTTAGCAGAAACGCTCAGCTATCCCATGTCACCAGAAGGGCAATATATGCCTGCCAAAGGCTCTTCGGGAAGACATGGAGGCTAAAGCCTAGAATGATCTTCTGATCTTTTGTTACAATAATAATCCCAATCTTCCTATGCCTCCCTGGCATGGTGGTCCAAAACCGAACAGGTCAAAGCTAGAGTGATACATATCGCCTGATCTACGCATCGATCACTGGTGCCATGAAGACCTATCCCACTCTAGATTTATGACCTAACCTGCACATTCCTCATTTATCGGTAAAGGAGGAGACCTGCAGGAGTTCTAGCAGGATGCCGCGCTTTGCTGAACACAAGGCAGGCGACTTTGTAGGTCACATACGGATCCTTGAAATTCTTAGGAATGGTCCAATTATTTTGGTAGGTAATAATATGATGCCTAGTCTGGTACTGGATAGGAATTTTAATGTCCTTATACCTGAAACAGAACAGGTTAGAAGATTGCGATTGTTTATAATGTCGGATAGCCAGGCCGCTCTTCTAGCACTATCGTCTTTAAGGTGAGGAACAGCTTAGTAATGGACGGTGTTACGTCTCTGAACGATCTGGGGAGACACAATGCTTGAATCTGTGTTGGGTACCCGGACATGAGGCCCATCTGCGCAATGAAAGGGCTGACTGCTTGGCACACAGGGGTCGCTCGCCGCCCATTTATTGGCTCTGGGCCTTTCTTCGGTATCCCTGCTTGTCACATTAGGGGGCAGCTGCAAAAATGGTCAGAACGTGAATTCCTTTACATATGGACGTCCATTCCTGGGCTAAGACAATCAAAAAAAGTTGTGACCACGTACCGTGGCAGGACAGGTAGGCGCATATTTACGATAAGCTGTGATCACTTCTATTTTCCAATAAAAATTGATTTCCATATGATTTTTGTATGAAAAACTTAAAATGAGTTTTTCTTGAAAACTATAAGAGCTAGAACAAAAAATAACGATTTTCTGTGATCACTTCTTTTTTCCAATAAAAATTGATTTCCATATGCACTGTGGTCTAAGATACCATCACTTTATAATGGGAAATGTTAGTACCAAGATATGCAGATTTTGTGGGGCTGATGACGAAGCGTCAGAACATCTGATCTGATGTTGTCCCGCCTTAGGGACCTCTAGGCAGAAATTTCTCGAGGGGCGAGAAATTTCCGACTTATGATCTTTCACCAGGCAGGATAATGGTCTTCATACGTAGCCTGAACCTGATATGGTGAGACACACAGGATGCATACAACATCCTCTCGGTCGTGGTGCTCTACATTCTTCTCTTCTAAATAGATAAATAAGTGTAGTGTGGATAGTTTAAGCATAATAACCCGAATAATTCAAATTTGGAGTTGAGTTAATTTTTATTAGGCGTGCGCTATGGACTTTACTCACAGCAAATGGGACGGTTTTTCTTAATGGCATTGCATAGTGAGAGGAATCGAAAAAAAAAAATTTTTAAAGTAAATAATATGTTTTTTTTTTATTGAATTGTCTTATTCTGATAAAATCGCAAAACATAAAACCAATAAGACCAAAATCCATCAAATGTCTTATAAACCACTGGAGATATTTTATGGGCTAATCGCATTAAAAATATTTAAATTTTGAATGACTAAGCCTAACGGTCTTTAGCTCTCTTCACCCCTTTGGTATATACATATTTTGTTTCGAACTGGCCTTAGTTTTTACTTCTAGATGTGATATAACCTGGGAGGCAAATCGCGGCATTTGAAAAATAAATTTAGATGGAAAGCGAATGCCGTAATTTCCCCTGATCAATTCAAAATTCTTTTGTTTAGTTTTTATAGACAAAAAAAAAACTATTATGGTTTCTTAATTTATTTTGTTGGTTGATGGATTTTAACTTATAAATTTTTATAATAAAACAAAGACACGAGATTTTTTAACAAAAATAATAATCAAAAACATGTATTGATATTTTCAACAGACATTTTTTTATTTAATAAAAAAAAACTATTTATTTAGAGAGTCAAAAATATAATTACAAAAAACAAAAATTGTTTATAATTAAAAATTAGGGAAGTTTGTTAGTGAGCATTTTCTTTTATTTTAATTTTAAAATTGAGGCAAACATTTTGAAAACATTTCTAACAAAAGTTTTACTTTAAATCATTTAATTTGTAATTAATTAATTGTTAATTTAATTAATTAAGTTTCAAATAATTAATTTTAAAATCAATTAATTATTTAATTAATTAAAGTTTTTATTATTTATTAAAAAATATATAATGAAAATTTTTTTGTGAATGGTTTTTAATGTGGTTGTTTCCTTTGCTGAAATTTTGACGTTTTAAGTTTTATTTTTGTTGCATTAATTAGTTTAAATTTTGTTGTTTATTGGTTAAAAATTAAAATTTTAGTTTCATTCCAAATAATTTGCATCAATTATTGTTTTTTTTTTCTTCTTTCCTTGAGGTAACACATCATAACATGTCCCTGAGTAATTCCTTTTGAGCGGCTGTTAATTTCTCGGGAAATTGTATATCGAAGGCCACCAATAGATCACCTTTACGTGAAGTATCCTTGGGAAACGGTAAGCCATAGCCCTGTATGCGTTTCACAGTATTCGGCTTAATAATCTCTTGCATGGTACTGATGCGCAATTTATCGCCGGACATGGTAGGAACTTGAAACACTACACCACATAAGGCCTGTAAGAGAAGAGAAGGGAATTAAGTTATTTATGGAAAAACAATCAATTATTATTTGTTTGTGCAAAATGTTAAAATAAAAACTATACATCAATTGGATTTATTTAAGTTATCAATCATTCTTTAGTCAACCGTTTGTTATCTTAATATCCTGTCTCGTTCTTTTAAATCCTTTTTTATTGTTTATTCAATAAATGGTTCAAAGAGTTTTTTCTTATAAGTGAAACCTCTACAGTTCAAAAAAAAAAGTGGTCGCAAGTGATTCAGTATGTAAAATCGATTTTCTTTAAGCATGAATATGAAAGCCGGAACATTTTTATGATTTAATTTGTATAATTATTGCCGTAACCGGGTTCCGAAGAAATCATTTATCTTAATGGCCATAACCATATTATAATTAAATCAATCCTTTACATAGTCACAGGAAACACGTTATAGCAACTGAAGTGAATTTAAGATTTTTAACGAAAAATAAATGAATTGCTATAAAATAATTTTTGTTTTCATAATGTCACTATTCTAATCATAATAAGAAAAGAAACAATCATTATATTGTCTAATTTGGTACACATTATGATTGCCTGTTATTTCTCTGTACAATAACAAATTGTTTAGGGATACCTAAAAAAACCCCCATTTAATTTATACTCACCAAATTCCTATAATTGGTTCAAGCAATCAATCAGATAAATCGCGTTACTATATTATAATAGAATCAGTCCTAAGAAAATGTTGTAAAAAAAACTGTACACTAACGTAGTGTAGTTTTTGAAAACACAAACTCTAAAACTTCTTTTTGTGTTTGTTAATTTGCACACAAACAAAATACGGTATAAAACGATTGTGAGCTGACGAACACAAATACAAGCTATCGATCTTGTTTTACCGCACGTATGATAATTTTTTTTTAGAGTATACTTTATGTATTTGTTAGTGAACGCGTGGTAATCTTTTAATGTACGTGTTATGCTGACCATACGTAAGCTGCATTTGAGGTTTTGCATTGATGACATTGCATTCGCTTTAAATATAGAGAATGCATACGCTAAAACAACACTATACGTACGCTACAACAATATTGGTACGTTATCAAGGTATTAGTGTTCGTCAGTGTACAATCGTTGTATACCGTATTTTGTCTATGTACAAATTCAGAAACACAAAACAATTTGTATTTTTGCATAGAAAATGAACGTGTACTGTTCGTTACCAAATACGGTACGGTATACTTACGGGCCGCATCTTATTCTGATTCTTAAGGCAATCATCGTTAAGAGAATATAATTGTTTAAGTAATCTTATGTTTGTTGGGCAAAGTAAAAAATGTGCTAAGAGATATAATAACGAAATAAGTTATCATAATATAATGAAACATTTTACATATCATAATTTTCTTCAGTAATGTCGAAAAGTTTTTTCGATTCTTTACTACACAGAAAAAAGTTTTTTATAAATTAAAAAAAATGGTTTAAGAAGTATTTTAATTTAATTAATGTGACAATTGAATCAATTATTTATTTAGTTGAAAGAAAACGAAAAATATGATTTAATTAATATTTAATTTGTTTTGAAATAAATTGTTAATCAAAATATTAATTAAACATCAAAAAAAAATAATTGAATTTTTCGTTTAAAATAAAATAATTTAAACTTGTAGAACTGTTGTTGGGAATTGTCAATATTTAATTAAATAAATTAACACATTGTTTGAAATGGCAAAGTTTTTTGATGATTTTTTTAATTAAAATTAAAAATATCATTTATTGAAAACAAATATTCACAATTTTACAATTTTTAATAATCAATATAATCATTTTGAAAATAGGTGCAATTATTATGAATTTGGTATAAATTTGGTGATTAGAAAAAATTTTAATTTTTTCTTTGTACAACATATTTCAAAACATCTGTAATTACTCTTATCAAATAAAAGCTCATTCTGAAGTCGTTGTTGCTGTTCCAACTTCAGTATATTTCGTATTTACTTATCCTGTTGACATATTGTTAAGATTTTTGTCTTATTATATCTAACAGTCATTTCTATATTTCAATTTATTTTTATTGATTGTACTCGCAATCTATCACTTTTTTCTCTGCAAATAAATTCACTGATTCCAGTTGCTTTGTTCCCCCCATTTTTTCTTTTTAAAGGAGTTCAATTTGGCTATTGTCTTTATTGCTTAACAATGTTGCCAGAAAACTCTTTGGTCTTTCCCCCAATTTGGACTTTGTCCCATTTAAAAATTGAGTGCTAAATATTGTTTCTAGTTTTAATTATTTAATAAACTATCCAGCCATTATGAACTCTAATTAAAATGTTATTTCTAATTTTGTTTCTAACTAAAATATTGACACTGTCGATTATAAAATGTTTCTTAAAACTTTTACTGAATTAAAGTATTCATGTTATTGACGAAGAATCTCCATTTTGATTAACAAAATCTGGGATCCCACAGGAAAACGTACACCATTTAAACGTCGTTGACGATTAAACTATAGCAACATATGCAAACGATATCGCTATTTTGTCTTCCGATGAATTTTCAATCAAGGCTTCTGAAATTTTACAAAACCAGCTTATTATGATTGAGACCTGGCTACAAAAATAGAAGACTCACATGGAAACATCATATCGTGGTAAAGGCAGCATTTAAATATTAGAACATGAAACATTTATTTGCTCCTTGGTCAAAAGTCAGAGTAAAGTTTGGACAACAAAGTAATTTTGTATAACACTATTCTGAAGCCGGCTTCGACTTATGATGTTAAACTATGGGGAACTACTAAAAATACCTCAGCGATATCATTCGAAAACTTAAACACTATTGACTAACGCTCCTGGGCTTGTTAGCAATAATAACTTACACAATATCCACTTAAAAGGAGGAAATGAATAGGCTATGGAGTCGGAGTTGGAGTTGAAAAGTCGAAGTTGAGGTTCTTGTACCGGAGTCAAAAAACCCACAAAAACTCGCGACTCCGACTTCAAAATTTTTCGGCATAACAAATTAAAAAAAATTTCTCAAATTTTCCGAAATAAAAGTTCTTTGAAATTGGAGATGCAGTACTTAAAATATCGATTCGAAATTGTTCTAGAATAATTTTCTTGCTATATTTAACCATTTGAAAGGTACTGCATTAAAAAAAAAAAGTTTAAAGTCAAATAAGAACCAGTCTCATATACATTTAACGTCAGTGTAGGAGTAGGGAGTTGGAGTCGGATTTGCAGTTGGAGTCGGCCTTAAAATTTCAGCGGTTAGAGTCGGAGTTAGAACTCTTTTTTGACGACTCAACATCCCTGGATTTATGTAGTCAACGATATCTCCAAAGACTTAGTGATCATTAAAGTGTCTCAGCTAGTTCACTTCCAGACGATATAGATGAAATACGAAGACATAAAAAACAAGAAAGAAAGTATATTCGGTGAAGCCCGACCATATGATACCCTACACCACGGTATATAAGAACAATTTTTTGCAAGTGTGACTATTTGGGACCTAGTTTTGAAAAATATATAGCTTATGTGGCTATATGAATAGGGATATATCTATGTTTTAAATTTCATTAAAATCAGTTAGATAGTTTCGAAGAGGCGGAAATGTCCCCCTATCTCCCCTCGTGGTCCTATGATACGGCCCATTTTCAATAGGCTTGGTCATTGTGCCAATTAGAACTTATATGCCAAATTTCATCAAATTATCTTGATATATCCTATAAGGTTACATGGACAGCCAGCCAGCCGGACGGACATTGCTAGATTGATAAAAAAAAATTATTCTGAGTCGATCGGTATGCTTTAAGGTGGGTCAAGGACACATATTTAAAGGTCTTACACATATCAGCGCAAATGAATAATACCCTCTCCACTAGTGTGGTGTGGGTATAACTACATATACAGAGTGGCGTTTAATAAATATTATGATTTAATAAATTAAAAAATTTTTTGTTTACGTTGTTTTTTTTTTGTTTTTTTGTTTATTTTTTTTTTTTTTTTTTTTTTTTTTTTTTTTTATTTAATAATTAAATTTAAAATTCTTGGAAAATTTCTGATGGAAAGATTCACCACAAAACAAAGAACCAAAGTTGTTCAATTTTATTTTGAAAGTCAGCATTCGATTGTTAAGATACAAAGATCAAGCGATGAGTTCCATTAAACCTTAATAGGCACTTCAACAAAAATATGGGATACCCAAAATCCAAGAATAATTCTTGAACATCAAATGCACCCACTAAGATGCCCAGTATTGTGTGAAATAACTGCAGAAAAGATCATTGGACCACATTTTTCGAAGGCGACGAACAAGTTGCAGTTAAGGTGAATGACAGTCAACACCGAGAAATGGTTAAAAAAAATTTAGGGGTGCGGTAGAGAGCAATGCAAAATTGTGGGTTCAACAATCTCATACAGCTCGTCCAATTATGGCTCTTTTTATAGGGATCATGACGTTACTTATGTGCCACCCTATACTTGATCTAGCGTTTAGAAGCAAGTTGAAGATAAATACGTAAACATATCATGCAATGATTTGTAATTTTTTGTTTTTATTAAGTTCGTTAAGTTATTTTGAATCATTATAAGTTTTGCTGTATAATTCTTGTAAAATTGATTGCAAAAATAAAAATAAAAACAAACAGAAATTTTTATTTTTGAAAACAATATAAGTAAGTAAATAAATGAAATGTTTATATCCCCATATTTATTAAAAAAAATAACCAAATCCCTCTCCACGAAAAACTGTCACCAAATAATTATTGAAATTTCCAATTTGGTGGCAAACTACCTTACCTGGCAACACTGTTTCTTAAGTATGTGTGTTTATCCTTAATACTATTAAATATAATGTTTACATGTATAATTTTCTATTCTACACATGTGTTTTTAAAATTGTTTGTATTGAATCGTATTTTTACATCATGTAACCAAATATCCATAATTTTTTTTTTTTTTAGTTTTTTTCTTCTGTTGGGCATTTTTATTTTAGTTTGTGTATTTATTGTACAAATCATTCATCAATCATGGATTTTGGTGTGTTTTACTGTATTTAAACAAAAAAAAAATAACCAAAAGTATTAGAATAAATGGAAAAACATTTTAATGCAATAACAGTGTGTGCATATATTTTCAATATTTTCTTAGTTGGGGATGATTAAAGAAAAAGGAAATATAAATCAGCAAACTCTAAACGAATGATCTAAATTTGATCGATAATTTATTGCCCATAATAGAGGGAACAGAAGAAAAAAAGTACAATTTTAGCATGATTTATTTGTCTGGCCTCAGCACGCGTGCTGAAATATTGAATAACTACCCAACACTCAGCGTTTAAAAATTACAGTCAAAGTTGAAAAACAGCCATTTCTTCCACTTCCTCATTTGTAATCTTCCAAACAAACTGTTGCTTTTACTTCTGATTCATTAAATGTAAACAGTCGCTGTCAAACCAACTCAAAAAGCGAAAAGTTGTACACAAATCGCGCTATGTCCCAAGTGTCTCCTTCTGGCACGTGCCAGCGCCGGTCAGTCAGACAGTTAATGTTCGGTGGTCTCGTTCCCTTCACGACACAGTCTGCATTCCTGATCCTCTGCCAGAACCATCCGAAACAGGTGGCACTTGACCGTGTGGTGACCTGTCAGATAAGCCGCCAATAGTCGTAGTTCCCGTCTATTGAGACCCCTCGTCTCTATTGTTCTCCCGAGAAATATCAGTTCCTTTGCCTGACGCATACCCGGGAGCGATACCCAGTATTTCCTGTGCTCCCTGAGAGCCCAGTCCTCTAAGAGGGACTGGGTAGTGGCCCAACTTAGCCCACAAAAGGGCTCTGGGCTCACCATTTGGGCGTCTGCGCCAGCCCTAGACAGCTCATCAGCCCTAGCGTTTCCCGGGACCCCTGAGTGCCCCGGCACCCAACAGAGTTTCACTCTGCTCCTTGCGCCCAGCTACTGTAGCCTTCCTAGGCATTCCGCCACCAACTTCGAGGACGATTTCCAGGAAAAGAGGGCTTTAATGGCCGCTTGGCTATCAGTGAACATCACAATGCTGTTTCCAACCATTCCCCTGCTAAGAATGTTGATACAGCACATATCAATAGCGTGGATCTCGACCTGAAATACACTAGGTGATCTTCCCATGGCTATCGAAATCCGTGTGTTAGGTCCAAATACCCCAGCACCCACCCCATGTTCCGATTTGGATCCATCAGTATACCAGTATAGTCCCTGGTTTCCATCACAGGGATTTCCACTTTCCCAGGCTCCCTCGTAAGAGAGGATCGTGCTAAGCCTTCTATTAAAGCCCAGTTCCGTGGTCATAATGGCCGCGCATGTGCAGACGAATAGACTAGGCGCTAATTTCATCAGACCAGCGTGTCCGTAGATACCATCTGTCAGTCCAGATGTAAGCTGGATCCTAAGGAGACTTGAAATCGCGGTGCTCTTTATATGGATGTGTAATGGCTAAATGCAAAAGATGGTCTCAAGAGCCGCTGTTGGACATGTGCGCATCACCCCCATCAGGGCCACACATATCATTCTCTGTAGTACACTGCACTTTCGGATCGCCGACAATACCATGTCTTACGCAACAGGAAAGCCTAGAATGAGATGGCCCGACGGTGTAGAGGAAGACAGGAGAAAAGTCGAAACTAATAATTGAAAGCTTGCAGTTAACGATAGATTATGATTGACGAATAACGTGAAAAGGTAAAGGCCCACGTCGGGCTGTTACACGAATAGAAGATTATGAATCAGATATTTTCAGAAAATATGTTGTTCCAACAGAACGGAGGCGTACGGCGCTTTAAACATCCGCCTAACTAAAGGCAAGACTTTGTGAACGTATAATTTTTTAAAAAAGTAGGGAAGTAACGATTACCGATACTGATATATCGGCGATACTTCACGTTTACCGACATATCGTTATCGGCGATATTTTACTGTCGATAGGCCGATTAATTTTTTTTTTTTTTTTTTTTTTGAACAAACAATTTAATTGTCAATGCTTATTTTTTGCATAACAACTATGAGCAAAAAATCAATTAGAATAATAAATTGTTTCTTTTAATTCTTAAGCTGGAGGTTGTTCGTGGACGACGTCGGTCTCGAGACGCATTCTATAGTAGAAAGTAGTCCTACTCCATGCCTTCGATACGTATATGCATTTTACGCGTTTTCTGTTTAACTTGTCAATACAATTTTACACTACGAATTTTTGGATTGATGCATACATAAGTGTGGAACTGCAGCGTCAGCCGTTTCCTTTTTCTCCATAATGGTAAAACGTTCTCCCCCATTGATAAATCTTTTATGTACTTGTACGTTTTAAGAATTTTCTGCTAAAAAATAAAAAAAATGAAGTCTAAATATGCCCTCCAACTTCTAATTTTTATTAAAGACGAAGATCCGTTTGTTTACTGGCGCTAATAAATATTCACCCCTATTATGAAAGTCGACGTCGACATGAGTCGACGGTACCGGAACAGCAATTGTATTTTCTGAGGCGTTATTGAAAATAATCGATATTTTCTAAGGCGCTTTTAAGTCGACGTCGAGTGAATAGTCTCTGTTTTAGTCGACAGGAAATTTTGCGACTACTCAAATGAAAGTAAAAGAAGTTTGAACTAAAATGTTAACATATTTATTAAATACGTTTAAATAAAAAATGGAAATTGAAAAGAAGTTATGGGCACAAGTTGTATTAGTAAATTAAAGGCGAAAATTCGGAAAAGTTTGCCGAAATCGCGAAAATTCGCGAAAATGTTTAATTTAAGATGATTGCCTCAAAGAGCAACAAAACTACGCGAAAATGCGAAAATTTGGAAAAGTTTACAAAGAAAGCGAAAATTCACGAAAATTTTTCATATCTTAAACAAGTCACAGTATTAATTAAAAGTCCCTAAAACTATAAGAAATGGCCAAAATTAGGTTAAAATTGCAAAATTAGCGGAAATTCCCAAAAAGTTTGATAACAGCGGCATGATAGCAAAGTCTTGTATTTAATAATAATCGTTAAATCTATAAAGAATCAGAAAACTTACAGTAAAAAATAGCTCTTATCGCGTACATGGCAAAAATTCGCGAAAAATTCAAAATCGGATACAAACTCTAAAATTATTTTGAAATCGCTAAATCGGCTAAAAAAAACAAAATGTCGGCAAATAGCGTTACAAAATTAGCTTTAACGATGAAGAACAAAAATAATAGAAAAATAATTGAAGATGTGATTTTTTTTTGTCAGATTTTCGATAACTAGTCGACGTCGGCACAACTTTTTTATTAAATACCAAGATAACGTCGAAGTGATGTATTCGTCGTATATTCAAAATGTAAGACCATAGTGCAGAAATACATAAGTTGTAAAATGAGTTCAGCCACATCTGATAGACGGTTATTTACTACAGGTCTGCTTCAAGTTGCAAAACTATCTCCGCAAAAGTTGAGAACACTTTGTTTTTTGAACATCTTATAACTATTAATTTGGAATATTAATAATCTATTAGACTGTTTTATTTTTTTAATTAATTAATTTTACCATGAATTTAAATTAATTTCGTTGTTTTAAAAATCTTATTAAAATCAATTTTAAATATTAATAATCTCTTACACTGTAATTTTGTACAATAAAAAATTTTCTCTACTTGAGTTTTATTAATTTTACCTTGAATTTAAATTTAATATTCGTATCGGTGTCGGCGATATTTTTTTTTTTTTTTTTTTTTTTTTTTTTTTTTGAGTATCGGTATCGGTATCGGTATCGTATCGGCAAAAAGGCGCATCATTACATCCCTAAAAACAAGAAAAATCAATTAAGATCGCGCAAAGTAAATCCTTTGAATTACTTTAAAAAAAAACCCGATTTTTTAAAGACTTATAATTGCTTAGAGTATTTTCAATACTAGGACAGTCGGAAAAAGCTTCATCTTACCAAGCCACGACGCTTATACGACTAAAGTCACTTATGACCTTCTAATAAAGACACTCTTTTCTTGTAAAATCATATGTGATCTCAGTATTCCTAATTAAAAAACTTAAAAAGACCCCTTATTAGTCCATTTAGCGTTGATACACATGTGACAACTCTCTGCAAGAATGATGCTTTAAATTGCTGATGTTTTTAAATTAAGAATTTCTTAAAATATTTAACATAACGAAGTCATGAAATAATTAATTCACATTTTTATTCCTTTCTGACCCAAAAATGTCACCTTTTTGAGCATTTTAATTCCTTGTTAAAAAATAATTCTTAAACAAAAATAAAAACAACTAAAAAAACACAATTTTATGGCAAATTCATGAAAATGTTGGTTTTAAAATGTAAGTCACGTTTTAGGTTTTGTTGTCAGAGAAAAAATTTACTAAAACAAAAAGAAAAAAAAATGTTTAATTGGATTAACTAAATGTTGACAAGAGTATTTTAAACAAATAAAGTAAAGTAATGGTGGCAATAATAAATTCCGTAAATGAAAATCCAAACAAATATTTTTTTTAAACAAGCTACTTTAATAATAACAAACAGCAGCTACAACAACAACAACACCCATAACAATAATAATATTTAACAAAAACAAAAAAAAAAGTTTAAACAACTGTAACACTTTTAACTAAATAATGTGCCAGCCATAGTTTGTTGCGGTTTGTTTAATACTTGTCTCTATAGTGTTAAACAACAACAATTACAAAAAAAACATGTTGTTATACCCTATACTACCAAGGTTGGAGGGGGTATAATGCGTTTGTGCTAGTGTAAGTAACAGCCAAGAATAAACGTTTGAAAGCCCACCTTTTGGTGACCAAGCGTCATACACAACGACGAGCTTTACAGAAAATGCCAAATTGATTATTTCCTTATTATTTTTTAACGAAGAAAGAGTGAATGGATCGGACAGACTCTTAGGAAGAATACAGATGATATAAGCCGCCAAGCTCTAGAGCTGCGATCGGCAAAATCAGTGCGCCGCGTTTTCTGTTTTCTCTTTTATGCTCTGTTGTTACGTACGTGTGCACACACATTGTAGAGAATTAAACAACATTAACAACAACATATGTAAAATACATACAACGCATACAATCGCAAAATGTAATAGTATAGGTTGCCGATCGCAGCTCTAGAACGAAATTCAAAAGGCAAAAGAAGCAGAGGTCGGCCAAAGATAACTTGGAAAAGACTTTAAAAACCCCGAATCCCGAAAAAGCCCGGAATTTCGGAATTTGATTTTTTGAAATCCTGAATCCCGGGACTTGCGAAAACCAGTCCTGATTGGCATCCCTAACAAAACCAGCGGAAAAAGTTGAAATGCCGGTTCGTTCCAAAAGGCATAACATTATATTACCAATGCAAATATCTGTGAAGATATAGGTTTTTGTTATTTATTATAGAAACTTCAGAAATGGTTTCTACAACCCTAAATTGCCTTTATGCACTAAAGTGATGTAGGGTATCATTTCGTCGAGCTTAAGCACCTAATGTTTGTGACTTATTTGTTGACTGTTTTATTTATATTGTTAATGTAAAACAAATAGAGAATTGTTATAAACGATAAATATTTATATTAAAAAAACCTGTGTAGATCATGTACATAGTTTGTTTTATTATTTTTATATTATTCAATTTAAAATTTTTTTTTTTGTGAAATTTATTTGTTGTTTTAACAAATTTTTAACATTTTATTAGTTGTTAAAAAGGCTCGAGCCAAATTTAGTATTACAACTCATAAATAATTTTTTTTTTTTTTCATAAAACAAGTGCTTTTTGAACAAAAATTAATTATGAATTTTAGAATTTATTGACCAATTATGGTAAAGAATTTTTAAAATAACAAATTTTTGTTGTAATGACAAAATTTTTGAAATGATAGACAGACAGACATACGCATAATCACTTTTGGGGCGTTGTTTTCGAGTACAAATTTAAATTATAGTCACAATTGACAACATGTATTTGAAATGATAGACTTAAAGACGCCCAAAATTAAATGCTATCGAATTTTATGTAAATAAGGTTGAAACTTTAGGGCCAACTATGCGTAGCGGTTTGACAGCAACAATATTTACAGGATGTTTATTTTAATAAATTTTTCCTTTTTATACAAACACGTTTAAAGCGTTTTTATATGTTTAATCCAACCGCTTGTGTGGCTAAATTGGCCCTTTAGAAACCTAATTTTAAGTTACAAGCAATTTTTCCTATAAGAAGTTTCGAATTGCATGACATTTCTTCGATATTTACGTTCTTTTCTAAGTTGGTCTGTTCATCCGTTTTCGCCCAGCCCAAACTTAGCACAAGACAACGATAAAGAAGTAATTTTTATAATTCGTTAAATTAATATAATTTGATAATTTGTAACAGGAATAAAAATAAATTAAATAAAATACAAAGCAACCCAAAACCCACATTTAACAATGGCTGCAATAAATAATCGTAAAAAATAATCATTAAACTAATAAAAGTCTGTCATAAAAATTACGGAATTGAGTAATTAATTTAAGGAATCTATCATCAGATTAAAACTTGCAGTAAAATACAACAACCTTTTCATTTAAATAATGAAAAAATGTCTTTAAACATTTGACTCTTGTTTATTATTTAAATGAAATGTTTTATTAATGTGATGACAAATACACAGAAAAAAATTTATAATTTCCTCCAATCACCAAATTTAAACCAAATTCGTAATATAAAGCACACTATTTATTGATTTTGCACCTATAACCATTGATTACTAAAAGTTGTAATATTTTGAATATTTTTTTTCAATAAATAATATTTTTAATTTTAATTGAAAAATGATCAAAAATCTTTGCCATTTCAAACAATGTATTAATTTATTTAAATAAATATTGACAATTCCCAACAACAATTAAACGAAAAAAGTCAACTAATATTTTTTGTAATTTAATTAAAATTTTAATACAAAATTTCTTTCAAAACAACTAAAATGTTATTTAGTCAAAATTAAATTTTAAATTTTCTTTCAACTAAAAAAATAATTGATTCAATTATCACATTATTTATATTTAAATACTTTTTAAACCATTTTTTTAATTGATAAAACACTTTTTTCTGTGTAGTCAGAGTCTTAATAAAATTTCTATTTTTATCGATTTTATGAAACATTTCGTTTACTGGGGGCAAAGGAAATATATATCATTATTCAAATAAAGCTTTGCATAGGTTGAATTTAATGTAATTTTTCATTGGATCGGATCTGTGAAGAAAATTCTTTTAGTGTGCCAAATTAAGGTTTTCAGTTCCTTCAATGTAAATTTAAAAAACTAACAAACACGTTTATAATTTTTTTCAATAAGAGATAAAATTAATATTATTAACAGTTATAAATTACGTAAAAAGTTACTAAATAACAGAATTTAAAGATCGTATAACCAAATTTTACCTATTTTTTTAACGACCAAAGTTTTTTTTTCATATTGTCCCTAATTTCAACCGGACCTCAAAGGTGTATTATTTATTGTAATATTATCATAAACAGTCAGAATTTAGGTAAAAATCATGTTACCAAAATTTTTAAGGATCGCATTCACAATTGGCAAAAGGTCTCAATATATTTCTAAATATTACTTTAGCGTAGCTTAAATCTTAACAATTGATAGTATTGCGATCAAATAATGTATAATAAAAAATTATTAAATTAAATTTAATAAGGATCGGTCCATTATTTGTGAAGGCTTTCATGTAAACCCCATTCCCAAAAAACACTTAAGTTTGAATAAAACCATAATAATCGTATTTATTATAAAGTTGTTTGGCAGACAAAAAAATTATGAGATCAAATTTAAAGGCAACCGATCTTTATTTAGCCATTGCTCCCATATAAGGCCTAGTAACAAAAGACATTTAAACTTATATATTATTGGCAGGAGTTGGAGACAGTTGTACAATTTTGTACAAATTGTATTTTTTTTAAGAAAAACAGAAATAAAGCCGACTCTTAAAAACACTGTAACGGATGGGTAATTTCATGTCAAATCGACCAAGAGTGGGATCCGACCTCTTTCGATTTGAATAAAATTTGGTGAGAAGTTTCCTTTCATTCTATAAGGAACATTTAACAACGAAAAAAGTTATTCAAAAGTTATGTCATATTCCAAATGTCATAATTTCATCGAATTAGCTGATATGTGTTGATATTATTTTTCCAATATCTCAAAAACTACTTCACATACGAGGATGATTTGTATGTCATTTTAAAGAGAATTAGGCTACAAAAAATATATAAGAAATTTTTTTTTAAAAATATAATATCTGCAGAATATTAAATTTTAAAAGTGGACTAAGTCAAAAACCAAATTTTTTTTTAGCTGTTTTTTTATATAATACTTAAACTGCTCTTTAAAAATCCTGAAACTTTGAAGAAGGTGTTTCTTTCTTTTTTTAGATATGATTTTTTTTTTCTTTCGCAACCTGTAAAAAATAATCCTAAAATAAAATGTTTATGTTCTAATTTTGAGCAATAAGTATTTATTAAATCTGATTTGTTTGATTTTAGGTGTTGAAAAAGTTTCTGTTGTTTATTTGTTGCATTTTTGTTGGAGCTCAATGTGGGCACTATCAAAGAAAAGTACACCTTTTATCACGTTACGTCTCCAAGAAATAAAGTGAGTCGTTTTTTCTTAACATTAAAAAAAAATCAACATTCTTTATTTTTCGAATTTATTCTATGAGTTAAATTTCAGAAAATGCATTACATTGTAAATTTTTCTGTACAGACAATATACTTCATTGCTATCCAACGGAAAGCTCAGTTAAAATGTAACAAGAAGATACAAGATAATAGTCTGGTAGTGTATTAAGTCATTCCTAAACATTTAAGGAATATAACTATTACAAAAAGCTTTATAAAATACATAACCGAAATTTAACTCATACAATTTTTTTTTTAAATATTGTTCGTAGCCCAAGTATTCTCTTTAAAATGACATACAAACCATCTTTGTAGGTGCAGTAGTTTTTGAGATATTGAAAAAATAAACTCTACACATTCGGCTAATTCGGCGAAATTATGATATTTTGAATATGACATGAATTTTGAAAAAAAAGAATTTAAAACTTTTTTTCATATGTTCCTTAAATGCTTAGGGAAACCTTCTAACCAAATTCCATCCAAATCGAAAGTGGTCGGGTCCCACTCTTTGTCGATTTGACATACAATTACCCGGATATTAAGCCCTACCAACTGATGGTTTTGTTTTCAAATTTGACAGAAATCAGTTTCATATTAGGACATATTAGGAAAAAAAATGCGAGCATTTGATCCCCCAAAATATTTTTGTCGCCCGAACAACAATTATCTATCGTAAAAGTCCCGTGAATTATTTGTCCCTTCAAATCATATGTTTGTTTGTGTGTTCGTTCAAAACAAAGCAGATGTTAAAATAAAAAATTGTCAAACCAAAAATTAATTTTGAAATTTAAAAGAGAAATGTTTAGAGCCGGTGCAGTTTTTTACTACAATTAGAAGAAGAAAATAACAGGAAAATAAAACAAAGAAATATAAGAAAAAAATTAAGAGATGCTTCAAATCCCTTGTGATTGCCGAGTGTACCGTAGTGTTGTTACGAATATCAATTTTTAATATTCGCGAATACGAATATCTGCGCCAATATTCGCCGAATAGGAATAAGAATATCGAATAACAAAATTTAGCGCCACACGATATTTCAAATTTGATTGAAAAATCTCCCATTCTCGTCCATTATAATAAATTAGAAAAAAAAACACTGGCACTCTACTCAATGTATTTAACATTATTGTGGCATTCCGATGACTGGATTTGAAATGATCAATTTCGCACCTGAATGCCACTACTTAACATTTTTAAATTTTTATAAAAATATTATTATTATTATATAAAAGCCAAAAGCCCCGCGAACCAATGGGCCTTATGTGCAACCCATTTTTTTCTAACAATTTATTAACACTATGAAATTTTATTAAAAACTGCAAAAAATTAAGGAACTCGTTTTAAACAAACTTAAAAAACTTAGTAAAGTTTTAACAAATTTAGGCGGCTCGAAATACCCCTGATGTAAGCAAAATACAAGCGATTTCCTTTCTAAGATTTGCTTTGATTCTATTAAAAGAAATTTTAGAGCCGTTTATTTCTTAAAGCTTAAGAAAAGCTGAAATTTCTAAATTATTATTTTTTCAGCTGTTTACAGCAAAAATTTGTTTCAGAAATTTCGTTGGATTAACAAGAAACGAACAAACATTTACCCCCATATTCTTTAAAACATTTTTGATTAATAAAAGGTTTATGAGGCAAATTTTCATAGAAAATTTGTTTCATAAACCTGTTATAAAACTAAAATATTTTTTATGAATACGGGGGTTGCACTATAGGATTTTTATCTTGGGATAATTTAATTAAATTTTAACATTACAATGTAAAATTTCCTTATTTATTTCTTTTTTTATACGTAATAAAAATGAAAAATAATTTTTTAATCAACATGATTAGGGCATTGATTCCCTTAATGTAAAATTTTTTTTTTACAAAACAGGTAAGACGTTTCTTAAGATAAAATTTATCCATTTTCATGCGAAACTTCTTTTTTAGTGCAATTTTTTGTAGTCAGAATTTTCAAGAGTTTATAAAAAAAAGTTCAGTTAATCAATAAAACTATTCCTCCAAACTTAAAATATAGCCAAACAATAAGAGGTGACTACATTTTATAAGAATCATAAATAGAATGCCGAAATGCAAAAAAAAAGTTTAGCGGCTAAATCAAAATTTTGAATGCTAAATTTAACTGAAAACTGACTAAAATGTTCACACTTATACTTAAAGGTATCAGTGTGACCATTTATTATTATACTAAAATACTATTAGATTTCGTTTTCCTCACTGTTTTTGGGCTTTAACTTAGTAATTCACCGGCCTATTTCGGTGGTTTTCCACATATTTAATTTAGAGTTATTCCTTTATTTTTCTTAACTTGACTTATCATAGTGTTTAGTAATGGATATCAAACTGTTTAACTTCCCACTCCTAATTTTTGCATAATCAGTAGAACGAAAAGATTTCTCCGAGTTTCTTTAAATGTTAAATGTCAATACACCGCAGCCCAGCGGGAAAACTCAGACGACCTTCTTAAAGGCCTACTCAAAAACTTTTTTGATTTAAATACCATTCTTATCTAACTGCTAAAAAATGCCTCATAGAAGGCCTGGGCTCTTTCGTATAAAAGATAAGATACACATTCTACACTCGCTTTTATGAGTGGGAAAAGAAGTGTGTTTTTTTCCAAAGTAATAAAATTATTTTTTTAATCCAGTTGCCATTTCTATGTACCTGTCAAAGAAGCGAGGACGGAAGGTATACCCGCAATGAAAACGTGTGTAAAAAAGATATAGGTATAGAATGGAGCGAGCAGGCCTTGTACATCCAAAAGAATTAGTACAGACCCCTTCTAGAAGGCATTCGTACACTTGCTTTTTCCGTTGGAAGTGAACGCATTTCTAATTTGTGCAATGGAATCGTAAATATCTTAATATTTCATTGAGCCATTCCAGTTATCGATAATTAGACAATTGCTGCAAATTATAGTTTATTGAGGAATGATTAAGATCAACTTGATTAATTTTCTTAAATTCTTTTTGTGGCGGCTCAATACTTCCAATGGTTGTTTACTGAAAGAAGTTTTTATTTTGCGTTAAAGACAAAAGGTTTTCTTTTAATATATATATTAATATATTAAAAATGTTATTATCAAAGTTGTTTTTGGGGATACAATTATTTATTAAACGATTTTGTTCGTTGTGCTTAATTCCCTTTTTTATAATTGGTAAAAAATACTGAAATTTATTGTTGGAGGATAAGCTGTTCCTATGCGCATTTTTGCAAGTGCGCGTGCATAAAAAACTGAACTGACAAATTGTTTTTATTTTGATTTCTTGCGAAAACAATAAAAGCAATTTGTTTTTGTTTTTAATCTGTTTTTTCTTTACCCACTTACATCTACAATTAATGTTGGGAGAATTCCAACTAATTGTAGTGGGGAATGTAAGAAAAGATAAACTCATTGTTTTATTGTTGGTATTTTGTTTCAGCTTTGATATCGTTGCAAAAAAGACTTTTTGAGTGTTTGTAGGTAATTCTCATTCCCTCTGTAGTCTTGTTTGCTGATAGCTTTGGCTTTTCTAAAAGTATTTAGAAGAACGTTTCCTGGTGAAAAATGCGCATAGGAACAGATTATCCTCCAACAATAATTTCAGTATTTTTTATCAATTGTAAAAAAAGGGAATTAAGCACAACGAAAAAATCTTTATATTAAAAATTAACTGCCAGGCCCACAATGTCGACAAGAACATTTCTTTCGCATTTTTATATTGAAAACAATAATAACAAATTTAAATTTGTTTTTGTTTTCAATATAAACATAAGAAAGAAATGTTCTTGTCGACATAGTTTGCCAGGCCCTAATATTTTTTGTTTCATTTTATGTATTTTTTACACCTTTGTTTCTTTGATTTTTTTTTTTTTTTGTTTTTGGAATGTAGTAACAAAATATTCGCTTGAATTTGACGAATACGTATACGTATATTCTTAACATCACAAGTGTACAGTAAGCAATTAATTTTAATGTAAATTCTTCGTATAATTCTCTTTTAAAGGTTGGTTAAATTTTAAGGGCTTAAAAGTGAACCACACCTAAACGTCAAGTTTTTTTCTTCATTTCATTTGACATTTCTCAATTTCAGACCAACTAAATTTGAACTATGGAAAGATACACAATCGAGCAACGCGTTAAAGTTATTCAGGCTTATTATGAAAATGGGTGTTCAAATCCAAATGTATATCGTGAAAATCATCTTCAGTGATGAGGCACATTTTCACC
Source organism: Pollenia amentaria (assembly GCA_943735925.1). Classification (NCBI taxonomy): domain Eukaryota; kingdom Metazoa; phylum Arthropoda; class Insecta; order Diptera; family Polleniidae; genus Pollenia; species Pollenia amentaria. The sequence goes on along the minus strand of OX031007.1, from coordinate 173,198,104 downwards.
TCAGTGGATTCGTCAATAAGCAGAATTGCCGCATTTTGGCGAATGATAATCCAAGAGTGATTGTCGAATAACTAATGCACTCACAAAGAGTGGCTGTTTGGTGCGGTTTATGGGCTGGCGGCATCATCGGGCTGTATTTTTTCCAAAATGAGGCCGGTCAGTCAGTTTCTGTGAATGGTGTTCGCTATCGTGAGATGATAATGAACTTTTTATGGCCCGAATTGGAAGATATGGATGTGGACGATATGTGGTTTCAACAGGACAGCTAACGAAACAATGCCTCTTTTGCGTGACAAATTTAATGGCCGTGTTGTCTCACGTCATGGCGATGTCAATTGGACGCCAAGATCATGTGATTTGACACCGTTGAACTTCTTTCTTTGGGGTTATTTTAAAGAAAAGGTGTACGTCGATAAGCCAGCAACAATTCAAGAGCTTAAGGATGAGATAATTTTTTTTTTTTTTTTTATTATTCCTCAATTAGGCCTCAGATTCATCGAAAATTTAGACCATCGGATGGCGGTGTGCCGCCGAAGTCGCGGCGGACATTTGCCCGATATTTTGACAATAATTTCCTAAATAATTTGTGTTTTATTCAAAATCAACATCGGCCCTTAAAATTTAACCACCCTTTATATACATTTTTTAAGAGCTAAAAATGAACAAAACTGCGTTTGCTTATCTTTTCGAAACACTTATGCTATGTTCATACGTCGACATAAACCACGTGTTTCGCTTTCTGAAACTAGATTGCCAAACATGCTGTTCATGCGATTAATTTTTGTTTGTGTTGTTAGTGTGATTTTATTTTAAATAGATTAAAATGTTAGTAAAAATTAAAAATATATTATTTAATACTTTTATTAATATTAATATTTAATCCAAATTTTGATATTTTAATCAGTCTTAAATTCAATGAACTTAAGCCTGATTAAAATATCAAAATTTGGATTAAAAACCATTAACAGTTCTATAAAATAACCACAATACTAATTATTATTCTTTAATAATAATCACTTTATTTTATTCAACATGAATTTTTTTGTGATTAATTATTTAATTTTTTAATGATGTGCTAATAATCCCAATTTTTCAATGAAAACACTGAAATTTATTGTTGTGGGAAAGCTAGTTTCTATGCGCATTTCGCTGGTTGCTTAGGCCAGCTCGGAATAAAAAAAAAAATTATGACAATAACAGTGCAATATGGAACAAAAAATGGTTTTTCTCACATAAGTGTTTCTGTATCATTTCTTTGGGAGAATAATCTGTCATTTAAATAATTTTCCAGCCATTATTGGAAGGATGTGAGAAAAAGTGTTTCTGTATCAATATTTTGCTAAAAATTTCTCACAAGAACTGTCAAAATAAGTCACATTTGAAATTGATGCGAGAAGAATAAAATTTCAAAAAATGGAGCACAAATTATGTATGTATGTATGTACACCAGAATGTACATTATTTTTATTTTATTTGAAGAGAAAGAATTTAAATGATGAAAATAAATAAAACACAATTGTTATATTTTGTTATTTTAATTTTTGTAAACCCTTTATTGTTTTCGTTTTATGCAGGGCTGCCAGATAAATTTGTGAAAAAATCGTTAATTTTCAAAGAAAAAACTAAAAAAATCGTCTATTTTGTTTTAAAAAATCGGACAATTCAAAAATTAATTTTTACAAATTTTGTTCGATTTTTATTAAAACACAATAAAAAAAATAGTTAAAGTTCATGGGTAAAATAAATATTTTATACATATATACAACCTTAAGCTTGAGGTCTATTTTAATACAATTATTAATATTATTAGTATTGTGGTTATTTATTGTTAACAGCTAAGGCACGAGCTATGTTTACATTTGTCCTTCAAGTTGTGCTGAAAAAGGTCAACAAGAAAAAAGAAAGACAAAAACATTAAAAACAAAAATGTACTTTGGATTTCAAGAAGAATTCTTGACAAAAAGTACGAAAAAACCGAAGTTAGGAAGAACATGTAAATCAATTAAAGTAGAAAATCATTCATTTAAAGCCAATTTCGATCTATCAAAAGTGAAATACCATTTGGTTTAACGATTGATGTTTGACTAATGACGTCATCCGGCTTCAATAGCAGAGTGAGTAAAGAAGGCAAACCCCACTGACGAGATTGTGTGGTTACAATCGAAACTAGTATGGGCAACCTGTCCGTGAAAGCCTGGGTTCAAATCTCAGCGCAGTCAAGAATGAAAAATTATCAATAAAATTTTAATTAATTTCATGTTGTAAAAATTCCTGTCTTCATAAAAATAATTTAAAGAAAATTAAATTCAATGAACTTAAGCCAAATTAAAAATATTTAAATTTGGATTAAAAATTATTAATTTTATTTTTTCTTTAATCCGATAACAATTTAAAATTTCAGATTGTTTTTTTTTTTTTTTTCGAAAAAAATCACGCAAAGGCGAGACCAAATATCATATTGGAATAAAACTTACACTTTTTTCTAAAAAAAAGCAAAAATTTCCTATAGTGCATTGTCTGAAAAATGGGGTAATAGCTTATTATTTTATCACATAAACAAATGTATTAAATAATCTAAGAAAATGAAAATTTAACAATTTTCCTTCGAAATTGTGATTTTGCCGATAAATTTTTTAAGCTGCCTTTTTTTAAAGATATCGTTTTTCTGTGGTGCCTAATACACAAACATATAAAACTATTTTATTTCGAAGAGAAAATCAGACAATCGGCACTTTACCAATTTTGGAACAAAAAATCGTCAAAACGACGATAAATCGTCAAATCTGGAAGCACTATTTTTATTATATATATTTCTTTCGTTGACGTTTCGCTTGCATTTGACACTTAATTACTGGAAGTATTCCAGTTAAAACAGAATATGTGTGGGTTTATCATAAGGATTTTGTATGAAAATCCGTTTCATAAACTCTTTATTAACCTGTTTTAATTTGTATAACTTATGCCGAAATTTATTGGGGGATCGGTAAAGCAAAAATTTTTGGCAATCGCGAAAGATATTCAAAGTCAATTTTCTATGTACCAATTGAACTTTTTTTAACAATATTCTAATTATTATCCATTCAATTTGCTTTTGTCAATATAATATTAAAACATATTTCACCCGTGACATACCCATAAAATCTCAAATCAAGCGTTAAATTTAGCAATGATGGCCATGGCAATGATGGTTTTTTGATGGAATTATGGAAAAATACTTAACGTGATTTAATAGACAAGTTAAAGTTATACAGCAATAAAATAAAAATGCTACAGAGTGCTGGCTTAACTTCTACAGAGCAATGGAACAAAGAGGCAACTGCACCATAGACAAACTAATTTTTATACTAGTTTTTATTTGGCTTTTTACTGCTGCTGTTACACTCAATGAATTTTTCCCGTTCAACAAATTAAAGTAGAAATACGAGCTACTTTTTCTATTTAAAACAAAAAAAAAACAACGATAATAGATTGCAATCCTCTATTCGATTTGTAACAAATTGAAATGGAACAAATAAAAATTATTTTAGTATTGCAAAAGTGGAATAATACTTGATACTACTGAATTTGCATATAAATAAAAACTAACTAAACCGTGTAAAAGAACAACAACACAATTCTAATGCGAAAAGTGCCAACGAAGACTGTACCAAGTATTTAGAGTGCAGGGAAGTAGAGAGTATAAAAAAGGATGGACAAGTTGGTACCGTTTAAGGGCCCAAGACCAAATAAATTTTATAACATCAAAGAATTTCTCCAATGGGTACTTTTCCTTTCAGCTCTCAGATTTCTGTCCGCAGGGTAGCTAAAATCCTTGTAAGATCCCTCTGGTATCATTGTTCCTTCTCCAATAATCGTCCCACGAAATTGTTAGACATTGCTATTCTACGTGTGTCAAGTCAAGTATAAAATAACAAAATTCTGTAGTTAGTCAAAATGTCTGTCCATCCATCTATTCATTCATTTGCTTGTTAGTTCGAGTGGATTTGTAGTCATCATATTCCGTTGTCTCAACATGCAGTTGCACAAATAGAAATTGTCATTCTATTGTCATTTCGTCATCTGCATCGTTTAAATTGTTATCGATAGATGGTTGCTTTTTTTTTTGTTTTGTTCGTTTCGTTCTATTTTTATTACAAAAGATTAATGCAGCTTTTTCTGTTTATTTTCTCAGTCGCTAGAATTTTAACAGAGTTTTACGTATTTTGATAACGTTTGTAATATGTTTATTTGTTTTCGTGAGCGCTTTTATTTGTGCCTTTTTTTTTGGTATTTTTGCTTGCGTGTTGTAGACGTGGCTCTATGGAATTGCAATTGAATTGAAATTTATTTATTCGATCAGAATATTTTATGCGCATGATCTGATCTTGGTCGTTTTCATCAATTTGATGTGGGTTTTTTTTATATATTTTAGGGGAAGAATGTTGCAAGAATATTTAAAGTTTAGAATAATTTTTTGGTCCACAAAATCACTTTACAGTATCGAAAGGATGGGGAAATTTTAATATCTCTCTATTTTTAATTAAATTTTAAATATTATTCGGCCTTATTCTCATTAATGGAGAGGCCAACAATTGTCCACCAAGTATAGGGAATTTAGCCAGCAATAGTGCTTCATTGGCTGTACTGTATCCTTATACCCTCCTCTAAATATAAATCTTGGAGAGGTCTTTACATGGGATCTGTAATCAATTTCGCACCAATCTTCATAAAATCAAACATCACGATTTCTTGTCACATAAAACAAATGGGTTCCAAGTTATATGACAGTATTATTACTAATTGAATGATACGCTTGGTCGCGACCTAGACATAATCTCAGAATGGGGTCGTGCGAATAGGGTCGAAATACCCAATTTTGCGTACTGACGCATAAACGCTCGACGGATCAAGGTGCCTCATCTGTATATTTGGGTGGTATAATTATTGAGGAAACAGAATCTCTTGATGTTTTGGGCATGAGGATACAATGTGATGTCCGATGGACAGATATATTTAAGGTGTCGAAAGAAGCATTCAAGTGCCTAGAATTCACTCTATCTGATCTCCTCACTATTTATACCACTTATATTCGACCGCGAATGGAATACAACTCTCATGTGTGGACCGGTGCTTCAAAGTCTATTTTGGAGCATCTCGACCGCGTGCAGGAGAGGGCGACGGTTCTCATTGGCGACAGTAGGGTATCCTATTGACTTCCTTGAGCACCGTCGCAATGTGGGTTGTGTTTGCCTATTTAATCGTTACTACAACGGGATGTGTTCTGATGAAATTAGGGATTTGGTTCTCGAAACCCACAGCTTTGTTCGTAATACACGTTTTTCCTCCAGAGCCCATCCTTTTGTGGCCAATTGGCCGGTGAATCGTACAACGCATTACAGGGAAAACTCGTTTTTTGGCCGGACTGTTCGTAGGTGGAATAACCTTCCTGCTGAAGGCTTCCCTCTCACTTTCAACATGAATAAATTCAAGTGGAATGTTCACAAGCACTACTCCCTCTTTCCTCCTTCCCATAACCTATTTTCCTAGTTCCAACACAATGCAGCGCATTAGTAGGGGTCATCACCTGAGTGCTGGTCCTAAGCTAAAAAAAATAATTTCATGAGTATTTTGAAAGCGGGCATTATCTGGGACCTATGGTCAATTTTGGACTGACATCACGAAATTTAATGGTGTTATTTTAAGTCATAAAGAACTTCACCCTGATACGGTCTTCGGGTGAAATTTCACCCATTTTATGTTTAAAAAATTTATTATCTCTTAAACATTTTGCTGGATCTAAATGAGACGTTTTCCTAATTTTTTAAATTTAAATTTTGCATTTATAACGGTTAGTTTTCTTTTTGTGTATCTTAACGTTACAAAATTATTTGAAGAATTATGAAAAAGTCCCTCGGGTGAAATTTCACCCATTTGAAAAACGTGTTAGTTTCAAAGACCGGAAAACGTTTTTTTTTTATGTGTTTTAAAAAATATTTATCATTGGTGTTCGAAAAATATTTTAAATTGTACAATAGCCAAAAATAGATAAAAATATTATGTTTGATATTGTTTCTTTAAGTTCAAAATAATAAAGTTCTTAAAAAAAAAGGTTTTTAGAAAAATATTTTTTTTTTTTTTGTTCTTTTGTACAAAAAATTACGAACCGAAAATCTAATTTTTTCTTTTTAAAAATTTAAAAATCATGCGTACAAAATAATTTTTTTTTTCATCAGTTTAAAAAAATAAAAGCAAGCACAAAAAAAAGATATTTATTTTTTCAGTACAATATTATTTTGTACATGAAAAAAAAGACCCGAAAACTTAAAATTTAATTTTTTTAATTGACAAAATTTAAGCTCATACGTACAAAATTATAGTAAAAAAATTTTAAAGCTAATTAATAATAAGTAGTTATAACATGATAAAGATTATCCTAGAACTTAATAGTAATCTTATCAATTAGCTTGATGTTGAGTTTGAGCAACAATAAATTTTCTACATGCTCAGAACTTAAATTCCTTCTATTTTTGGTCATAATAATTGGCAAAGCACTGAAGGCTGTCTCCACAGATACCTGTGTTGCAGGTACAGCTAATGCAACAGCAGCTAGTTTTGATAATTAAGGATCTCTAAAGATTTTTTGCAATTGCAATTTTAAGCACAATTTTATATTATAATTTTAATTAAAATTCACAATTTTAACTTCAAATTGAGTTTTTTTTTGTTAGTTTCTAAAAACAAAAAAAAAATATTTTTCTCAAAAACGTTTTTTTAAGAACTTTATTATTTTGAACTTTGAATAGTTAAAAACATGTTTTGAACACCAATGATAAATATTTTTCAAAAAAAAAAAAAATAAAAAAAAACGTTTTTGTGTATTTTTCAAATTTTTGTTTCTTTTCATGTACAAAACACATATTGTACTTTAAAAATAAATATCTTATTTTAGTTTACCTACATCCGATTGAATTTTATGATTTATGATCGCCTATGTAAAATAGTAAGAATCGGTCTGTAATTTCACATGGCCCTATTATAAACTTCTTTCTGGAGTAGTCTTTGTGCCCATTAACCATCTTATTATGTTGGTATTTAGAAAAAATTCGGTTCAAACTTATTTAATTGCTATTTAAAACAACTTATCAAATTTAATTTGAATTGGTTCATATTTCACCTTAGCTACCACACAAATACTGCTCCCGGTAATAGTTTTTAATAACATGACTTGGTGACAACTTTTAAGACAGCTGCTATGTCATGACAGTTGCGCTGTTAGATCCCATATATCCTCCCTCCCTAAAATCCTTTTAAGCCAAAAAAAATCTTTTATATGTAGATATATTTATCTATATGTATAGCAGAAATGTAAAAACAACAGCAATCAATTGGGATTGAAATTAAAATTTCAAATTTGCAATGATTGCAATCACAAGATTGCCATACTTTGTAATTGCAGTCATTCTAAAATAATTATCTATTCGATTGCAATAAAATTTTAATTTAAATTGTGTGCTTTCAATCAATTCCCTTTTGCGATCAGAACTATAGTGAAAGTCTACCGGAAAAATATACACTTGGAATCTAGTGGTTGTTAACAAAAATTGAGATTGTTGGCAATTCAAAATTATCAGAGTCAAATTTTTTTTTTTTTTTTTTGAGATGAAGGAGTTTCGTTTGAAGAGATTGAAGATTTTCATTCTGATTTTAATGTGATTTCTATTAAAATTAAAGTATTGCATTAAAATCGATTGCAATAAAAACTTTTTTATTATTGGGCATGTTATTGAAATCGAAATCACGCCAAATTTAAATCGAACAAATTTTGAAAACTCGCCCGTGTTCAAATTTCATAAAAATATTAAGTTTAATATAACTCGTACTTTTACAACCACTTCCTTTACTTAAGCTTGTTTTGAAATCAGGTAAAGATACGTTGATGTTTACAACAATTTAATTGAAAATCTTCATCGATTTCAATTTCACGTGATATCGATATCCAGAACATGACCATATACAAATTGATTTAAAAAAAATTTAATGCATTCAAAATCTTAAAATTTTGTTGCATGATTTTAAATTTTAATCATTGTATGATTTATAATGTCCTCAAAAAATAAGCAATCATTACCGAGAAATCAATTTCTCGGTAATGAAAATTCACTATTTATTGTTGTGTCTTTGTTGAAGCTTTGATATTGTTACAAGTAGAGCTGAGTGTTTAAAATTCTTATTCACTTTATGGTCTTACTTGTATAATATTTTTAGCTTTTCTAAAGTATTTGGAAAAAGTTTCCTGACGAGCTGGCCTAAGCAACCAGCGAAATGCGCATAGAAACTAGCTTTCCCACAACAATAAATTTCAGTGTTTTTTATCATAAATTGGGATTATTAGCACATCATTAATAAATGAATTAATTAATCAATTTCTGTTTGAAATAATATTGATTGCAATCGTTTACAACTCTGATGTATATTCAACACAAAGAACTCTTATATAAATCTTAAGCTCATAATATTTTTATGTTCTGTCGGATCCATGATTGCCCATGGTTCTCAAAACTTTGTATTTAAATACTGTGATACCCTATATGGTATAGTCGGTCAAAACCACTATACTTTCTAACTTGGTTGTTTTTGGCTCTGAGATGGATATTTCTTTGGGTTTCGTATGAAATGGCAAACGAAATATATCTTTATCCACCAGTCTTGCGGAGGAGAGGGTATAAAATAACAACAATACGTTTTTTTTTCTTAAAGTTTGGCATAATTATTAAAAACAAGTATGGGCCAGCAGTCGACGCAATCGACTGAAACCTAGAAATAACTTATTTGTACCCCTATTTCTAATATTAACCATTCAAACGTGTGGGTTAAAACTTTATTTTATATACACGCAGAGAAAAAATATGCTTGGAAATGGTTGCAGCAACTACACTAGGTTATTTTAACAATATATTGTTGTTGTACACAAAATATTGTTACTTTTATTTAATATCAACAATATTATAGTTACTGCAAACATGTCAATGTTTAACGCAATTATAAATTTATTTATAGTTCACTGAAAAATAATCATTTTTATAACAACAAAATAATGATAACTTTGAAAAGATACTAAATTCCTCACAACCATTTAATGATAGTTAATAGCCATAACATGATAACTTTCTATATGTGTACTCATAATATGTTTAAGATGCAAACAAAATATCTTTACTCTAATAATATTTTGTTATCGCCATTTGTAAAATAATTTTGAATCAGTTGTGTCGTTTGTTTTACATTTGCCTATCGAACTATTTGTTACTCAGTGGTTATGCAATTTAAAAAAAAATACATATTAAAAAACCAAGTTTAAAGAAATTAAAAAATATAGAATTTAAAGGTACATTAAAAAACTTGTAAAGTGTCACAAAATAAAGTATCAATGCTAAAAAATGTTAATATTGTTTGAAAATGGTGCAAAATTATTGACCATTGTCTTGTGTTATTTTAGAGAAAAAGAATGAAAATTCTAACAAATAATTTATAACTAATTGCGACCTACGACAAAAATGGATCAAAAATATAATGTTTAAAGTTGCATCATATTATGATGTAAAATATCTGTAACAGTTTTACGTTAAGGTTGTCAGTAAGTAAATAAGCATAAATATATATTAAAAATATAAAAATATAATGATTACCATGATAATTATATGATTACTTTTTAAATTATTATGATTAACATGATAATAATATGATTACATTAAATTTTAATAGAATGTAATAAAAACAAGTTAGGATTAAGGGAAAAATATTATGATGTAAAATTACGAATATATTTGGTCATATTATGATTCAATAATAATCCCAATATGTTGACATCAATCATGAATCTTATCATAATATGTTGCTCTTAGAATATGTTTACCACAACCATGTTTTTTCTTTGCGTGTATACATATGTATGTAGATATGGATTTTTTTAATGTTAAAAACATATCGCACTTGATCATACATAAAGAGGGCATTAACTTAAAATTTAATAATTCTCAGTGGAGCAGAACAATTTTTAATTTTATGAGACATACATATTTCTTTTAGGCATATGAAATTTAGTGACAATTTTTCTAAAAATGTATATATAACATAAGTTCCCTAATCTCAGTGTTTATAACGAGGCCTTTTTTACATTTTCCATTTATATTTATTTCGTTGATGAATTGTGTTGTTATAACCTCTCTCTATATATATTTGTTGTAAATACGTGATTATCATATAATAAATGACCCTGATCGGTAGTGTATGTTACATAAAATCGTAGCCCATCAAAAGATCGCACTTTATCTATATATCTTCTTCTATATATATAAAATAGGATGTGTGTATGTGTGTATGTAACGTATGGACTCCAAAACGGCTGGGCCGATTTTGATGAAATTTTCAGGGAATCTTCAGAATATTCAGGCGGGTGACACTGTGAAGTCTGATTTCTGATTTTCGGTCTGGGGGCGTGGCAAAATCCATAACTTGAGAACGGCTTGACCGATTTGAACGATTTTTTCTTTAAAATGGTCGCCATGGTCCAACTTTTTTTACGGAAAGAAAATTTTGCCCCGCCCACTTTTACGCCCACTTTTTTCGATTTACCTAAAATCAGAAAACGGCTCCATCGAGTTGACTAATTTTTCTTTCAAATGTTCGTATTAATCAACTTTAAGTTTTCATCGAAAGAAAAATTTACCACGCCTACTTTTACGCCCACTTTTTCTATTAAGCGCATAACTGGAGAACGGCTTGACCGATTTGAACGATTTTTTCTTTAAAATGATCGCCATGGTCTAACTTAGGTTTTGCGGAAAAAAAATGTTGCCCCGCCCACTTTTACGCTCACTTTTTTCGTAAGATTCACAGCATATATATACATACATACAACCATATGTATTTTCAAATCAAATGTAAATCAAACATATGCATATGAACAACATTTTAATTTATAATATTACTAGCTGACCCGGCTCCGCTAGCCTTAAGATGAAGTAATCAATAAATATAATTTCCAATTTGCCTTAAATACATGTGTTTCTTTTTTCATTGAACCCATATCTACACCATTTGTAAGTTATTCTGTAAAAAAAACTTTATGATAGGTATTTCATGAATTTTTATTTAAAGGCCGTAAATTTCGTTTAAAGATCAATTTAAATTGTCTGGTAATACATCACTAATGTTTGCTTAGGGCCAGCAACGCGGACCGGGTCAGGTTATTTAAAATAAAATGCAATAAACACATTCTTTACAATGTAACCATATTAATAATGTAACAATAATATTAAAATTATTCATTAGCGCAAAAATTTAAGAAATCAACGGTAACATTTAAAAACAAAAACTCTTCCAAAAAGAAAACAAACTACATATTTAAAATTGTCTTCCTCTTTTTTATTTCTTATTCTCTACTGTTCTCCAATTTAATCACTGTTGCCAACGGATTTCCAAAGAATATCGCTAAAACAGAGTGAAAAATAGCTAGAAAATAGCTAAATTTTTAACTTATTAAAAAATTTAGCGATATTTCGCTAAAAACACGTTTTTGCAAATAACTTTTTCAAAATATTTAAAAATTTAGCGACAAATCGCCTTTTTGCAAATAAAATCAGTAACATATGTTGAGTTTTATAAAATTATGAATAAAACGATTTGCTTATGCATCATCAAATGCTATTTTTAAGAACAAATTTCAGGAAGCATGTAGAACATATATACATACATACATATATAGGCAAATACAAAACTAAAATAATATAGCTTAGCTATAGGCCTTGCTGAGATGAAATTTTAATAAAAATTTCAAATACACCCTCTAAGTCTAAGTAATCAATAAAAAAAAACGAAGTTATGCTAAATTTTATTTAAAACTTATGAAAATTATCATGATCGTCATTTAGAACTTCATTTAAATTTGTGCTGTAGTAGAAGAAAGTAGTAAAAAAGGTTTTCAGTTCTTTAACACAACTTCAGTCACATTTTTGTACTTGAAATTAAAGTAATTTATAAAACGAAATGGCTGCTTCCATTGTGAATGAGGCTTTAAAGTCAATATATTTTTTTGAAAATAATAAGAATTGGATAACAAGATAACAAATTTGTAATATTCACACAAGCACGATTCATGCTTTTTTATATGTTTGTGCAACAGTTTGTGTGGTTTATTTGGACCTTTTGTTTATATCAAAGCAACTTTTTAACAAAAGAGTCAAAAAATTTATTAAAAACGAACAAACCCGCTAATAGCTAAAACACAATTTTTTCCGCAAAGTTTGACAAAAAATCGCTACATTTGACGAGAAAATAGCTAAATTGGCAACAGTGAATTTAATGCATAGCAGAGAACTCTGCATGTTGTTGTTCTTTTTACTATGTACGCACAAAAACAGAGCATACCGCTTCTGTTATGCGTTTACATTGTTTTTGCTCATACGTATGTAAATTATTTCAATGTATTAGTACCACTTTCTAACGCGTACAACTCGTAAAATACTGAACCGATTTTAACAAAATTTTCAGAATCTCCCAAAAATTATATATCATTTGCTAAAATACAATATACATATAGTTTAGGCGAAAAAGGGATCCAAAGAAATCCACTTGCCTATTAATATTTATTAAATATGCTAAAATATTTATGCCAGAAATACTAGCGCTGCTCGTATGTATACATTCCCTTCTTTTTTATAGTTTCTTTGATTTGTGTTATTTTGTTCTTTTACTTTTTTATGACAACACAATCTCTTGTTTTGTTCTTTTTTCACAACACTTTTTTATTTTTGTTTTTGTTTTTTTATTTTAATACCTTTTGCAATAAACAATAATTTTTTTTCTTTGTCAGTTTACCAACCTTTTAAGGCATTTTGTATTGGCTATTAAGTTATCATAACTTTAAATTGGCAACAATCTAAAACAAAAGACTCCAAAATAAAGCAATAAAATCGAAAAATTAAAAACTGTTAAAAATTTTAAAATTTTTATTAACACTTTGACACAATTTGTGCTTGAGTATGAGAGTTTATTGTGCATTTTTGGTCATGTAATAAATTATTAATACAAAACCCAACAAAAAAAAAAAAAAAAAAACTTAGACAAAAAACATTTCCATGTAATTTGTAAATATTAATTAACTTTAAAAATGTGTTTAGTTTTTTTTACAAAGTTTTTCGTTGTTTTTATGTCAGCTGTGTATTAAATTACTATGAACACAAATATGTATGTATGTATGTATGTACATATGTATTTAAGTATGTATGATCATAATTTTTTGTTTAATGTTGAACACAAATAAAGTAATAATATGTTACTAAAGTTAATAAATGCTTATTAAATAAGTAATTTTTGATGTTAAGTAAAATTTGTGTAAAACATAATGAAGAATAATTGAAATTTATGCTAGAATTAATACAACAATTATATAGTTTTGATAAAAACCATAAATTTGAAAACAAATATAAAATTGCACTATAAACTAAATAATATCTCAAAAAAGAGTTAATACTTTCAAGCTTTTTTAAGTAGTTCAACCTACATTTAGAATTGTTTTTTATAAAGTATAATCTTAAGTTTTTCAATAATAATCATAAATTTTAATTGTAATATAATGTTATGTACAACTTAAATTTATTTGTACCGAAAACAACACAAATGACAAAAACTACTCTTATAACATACACTATTTCGATATAATTATAACAATATTGTTTGTGCATGTTTAAATTGATACAATACAAGTAAGCATGCTATAAACGGCTGCGTCGAATCTTTGATACCCTCTACAAAGAATTTAAATTTTTCTAGAGTGAACTGTTAATTGAATATGTGATAAGCAGGGAAATATGCTCTCAAAACGTGTTTTATGCGCATTAATATGCAAAAAAAAAAAATTGAAAATATGGCCTGAAAATTCTTAAAAATATGCCCAAAAAAAATCAAAAGACATCAACAATTTAAAAAAGTGATCCTAAAATTATAATCGGTAAAGCCCAAACTCGAGACGAATTTTCGAAATTTTACCCTATTTAGAAACGATGGGCAATCATGGGCTCACAAAAACAAAGTTGTGTTATGAGGTTAAAATCCATTTGAGAGTTATTTGTGGCGAATGTTATCTAGATATTAACATCTATATGAGAATTTTTGTCTTAAAGGGATTTCAGGGACGGTCGCTAAATTGTTTATTAATGTTAATATTTAAAAGGAAGTTAAAGCTATTTAAAGATGGGAGCTTTGGGCAAATGTGAACCGATTCGAAAAGAATTTAATTCGCATAAAATTAAATCTAAATACCAACATAATTAGATGGTTATCGAACACAAAAGTCTAATTTGGAAAGAAGTTTTTATGGTTCATATGTGAAATTATTGACTGATTCTCAGCATTTGCAAAGACTTCGTCCTTAGTACAATTAATATGTATTTACCAAATTATTAAAAAAAATACACCTTGTACTTTGCGCACAAAGTTAACATGGACACACCACCAGACAACCAGTTAGACGGACGGATGGACATCGTTAGATCACTTAAAAAAGTGATTCTGAGTCGGTCGGTTTACTAAAAGATTGGTCCAGATTTCTACGTATTACATCGCCAAAAACGTATATAATTGTTTTTTCTCTTAATTTTTTGCTTACAAAAATATATAATTTGAAAGTTTAAAATAACATTTATCTCTAATGGCAACCTGCTTTGGCTAACAATTTTAGAGTAAAAATTTAATGTTGATGACGAAATTTAAGCAACAGATTGGGTATACAGATAGATATTAAAAACAGAAAGAGAAAAGGTTTGATTTCAAATCATTTTAAATTTTAAATCAAACCTCCGTGTCTGTTGGGAGAGTATAAATAAATACATAAAATTTTATGATTTATGAGAATTGTGTTTGCTGGGTAGTTCTCTCACCAATGCAACCTCATTTTAAGCTTTATCTGACTATGGTTAACGGAGAGTGGATTATATGTAGGGCCTACCGTAAATTAAGGGTAGCTTCTTACGAAATTTGGTAGTGTGCATTTGAATTTCTTCACAATATAATTATTCCTTACGGTTTTAGGTGTACAAAAAAATATTTTTCGAGAGTGCTCTTTTTATGGTAAGAAATTTATGAAATCTAATAGTGTCATGTCTTGTCATATAAAACGAATTTGTATCAAATTTAATGAAATCGCTGCAATCCGCGACCAAATTAAAGTAAGTTTTTGGTATGTTGTCGAGTAAGTATATGAAAGTTGTGTTTTTTAACGTTTATTACAATTAATCGTTATAAAGCATTAAGTAACTGAGGATAACTAGAAACAATACAACTCTAACATTGCTCTTTTCTTTTGAGTCGTTCGGAACTGATAGTGATTTAAATAGACGGATAAAGGAACAGACAGACAGACCCCAAATATATTAACTTAATGGGGTCTTAGATAAATATCTAAAAAGTTTAATACCGAATGCCGAACTCAGTAAACCCTTATTCACTCGTGGTGTAGGGCACAACAAAAAGTCTTAAGAGTAAATTTTTTGTTACAAAAAAATAGCAACTACCAGTTTGCTATTTATCTGCCGAATATGGTAAAAAACATGGAAATTAAAAAAATACATAAAAATAAAACAACAAACAAAAATACAATTTTACAACTATTTAAAACAAAAACTTAAAAACAAGCATAAAGCAATGATCACGTCATCGATCAATGTTTGCATTTTAATGTAAAAATTTTTTAGATAATAATTTAAATTCACATTATTGATATTCTTTTAAAATACTCTTGTTTACTAATGGGCATTTTTTTCATTTTCTCGGTACTCGTGCACTAAACAATTTCCCTATATATCTCTTCATTCTGCGTTTCTAACTAAAATTACAAAAACACCAACTTAATGTTGCTCTGCTGTGACCTAGTTGCTATTTCCTAATTTTTTTTCTGCCATATTACAGATATAAGCAGAAATATTATAGTATGTTTCTTCTTTTAGGCTGGGTTTTTAGATCTCAGTTGAAAAAGATTTAGTTAATCTGAAAACAGATGTGTGCCGCCATTACCAAGTTTGTACACAAATTTTGACGGAACAACTTAGTTTTGCTTAAGATTTTGGCCTTTAATAAACAAATCACATTTCGCCGGAAAAATCCGAGTTTCAGAGTACGTTAAACTACGTTTAAGCTTATTCCACATCTCAAAAAACCGGTCTTAAGCTTAAAAATATCCCATTTCAAAACTTTTCATATAAAACAAAAATTGGGTCTTATTTAAATAGAAAAATTGTATTAAAATTGTAACTTCCGGGTTAGCAGTGCGACAAACATGGACAGATATTTACGTATATTTTAGACTTATAAAAAAAAAATAAAAGCAATTGGGTCTAAGTTAGAAAACTTGGAATTCGAAATGTGCGCTTCCGGTTTTGTAGTGTGTTACGCATGTAAAGAAATTTGCAAATTTGCATATGCATATGGAGATCACATTCGCAAACTTTTACAGTATAATAAAAACACATTAGGCTAATTTTGATAAAAAAAAAAACAGAAGAAAAAAAATAAGTAAATATTAGAAAAATTTTAATTTATATTGTTCATTTGGGTTTTGCAGATGAAAAATAGTATTTTTTTAAATTTTTTTGTTTTAAAGATCAAATAATTTTCTATAAGAATGACTTATCTTAACCTTTTAATTTTATTTGTTTCTAGTTAAAAACAATAACTTGAAAAAACAATTTTTCAACAAATCGACAAATAAACATTATACAGAAGAAATATTTGGCACCAACATACATACATAGATGGGGGTAGTGCACTCATTAAGCAGTTTAACTCACAGTTATTGATAATGCAAAATTATTGCAATAATTTTGATGATGCTGACTGATGAATTGAAAACTAGCAGCCTCACTAAACATAAGTGATAGTGATGCTAAAAAGTTTTGCACTCAAAAAAAAAATTGTTTGATTTAAAAAAGCAATCATCAGTTTATTGGAACTTTTTTGCTCTTCACTCATTTGAGTGCAACTTTAAATTTTGCACTAAATTTGCAAACAAAAAAATTGTTTTTTCATGATTACAGCCATGAGATATTCTGTTATTGACAAATTATTGACATGCTATTTAATTTCCTTTCTTATACATGTCATAACAAGAATCAAAACTATGTTCATACAAAATAACATTTTTAAAATTTTAGTGAGAGTCTGTTTATATGCAGCTTTTTTGATTGCAAGTACAAATTTTGCACTATTTGAATTGAGTGGAGAATTTTGGATTCAATCTTCGTTTAGTGATAGTTAAAAAAAATAGCAATCATTACTAAAGCTGGTAAAAAAAGAGTGCAAACTTATTTTTTTGCAGTTCTATTTAGTGATAGTGCACTTCCATAGTGAACTACCCCCAACTATGCATATATATATATATTAGACCGACTCACGTTGTATAGAGCCGAAAAAAGTGTTTTAGTTACCCCTCTGAAAATGAAGCTTGATATGTTTTATGATGATTCCCAAAATATTTTGGTTCTAGCGTCGACCATCCGTGAGCTGGACCATTTTTAAAAAAGGTATTTTTTCAGTTTTTCGAATTTTTTTGTACTTTGCTGCAAGACGACATAAATAAAATTTGGTATCATCGAAAACAGTTTTTGAAGCAGCATCCAATGGTATATAAAACTTGACTACTTGCGACCTACTTCTAATTCACAGATATAAAATTTTTTTCATATATCATAACCAAGTTAACGATTGCGATATAATTTTTTCGAAGAAAATGTTTGTTGTGGTTTTTTTTTATTTATTTATTTATTTATTCATCATATTGTTATCCTATACAACAAGACATAAAGTCTTACAATTACAGCACAAGATTAGAAAAGGTTAATGGCAATTTGTAAAGCTACGTTTAACAAAATTTAACAATATTATATTGCATACATATTTGATAATTACATAATAAAGAATATATAGATTTAAAAAAAATAGTAAAAAAAAAAATAAAGAGAACAATGATTTATATTTTGTTTGAGGATCTGGACATCAGAAGGTCATAAAGACTTCCCGACGACTGCAGTGTATTTCAGGCGGAGGTTCTGGGGGTTCTCAGGGCCGTGGAATTGGTAGGGGCTAACATTACCATGGGCTCGGAGGTCACTATATATGTGGACAGCCAGGCGGCTCTTAGGGCCTTGATGGGCTGTTATGTGAACTCCAGGCTATTGGACTATTGCATGACGGCTCTAGGAGGAATATAAGGAAACTATGTTGTGAGGCTCTGCTGGGTACCGGGTCACTGCAAAATCACCGCCAACGAGATAGCTGATGAGTTGGCAAGACTTGGCTCGGAAATGGAGGATCCTGACAGTTTGCAGGTGGTCAGGCCTCCAATGGGCTTCTACTTTAGTAGAATTAGGGAATGGATTCTGAGTGGGACTAATCAGGCTTGGCGGAGCCGAACGGACTGCCGAGTATCGCGCACGCTGTGGCCGATGCTTAGTAGGTCAAATTCGGACGCGCTGCTGGGTAAAAGTAGGGCCTGCTTTAGGACCATGATAGGTATTTCACGGCCCACTGTATGATAGGCAGAATAGCGGTGAGAATGGGGTTGGCTTATCGGATATATGTAGGCTGTGTGAGGACCCAGAGGAGTTGGAGACAGTTGAGCACTTTCTGTGCCACTGTCCCAGGCTACAGAACAGCAGGCTGAGGTGGCTAGGTAGCAGATTCCTGCACGAATTGGGAGATGTCTAGGGCTGGGTGCTCGAGAATCTGACGGGATTCGTAATGGGAATGACTTGGCTGCGCGGCAGGAGGCTGGGGACTGGAAACATGTAGGGCAGCTTTCCTGTATGGTAGGGTTGTTTTTGCTTGTTCTGTCCGATTTCTTATCTTCCACTATCTTCCTTTCCTGTGCTTTCACCACTTACTTCTCCTACTCCTTCACACTATATTTCTTTCTCTTCTTTCCTTTTTTCTTTCACTTATTAAGGCGTCACAATGGACCATATTGGTCTCTGGGTGAGGCTGTGAAGTTTGCTTCACACCAGCCTTTCTAACCTAACCTATGATTTATATTTGTATATACAAATATGTGTATTTGTTAATGAAATAAGTTATAACTAGCCCTTTTAAAATGCATTGGACTATTAGTTAATTGAATACTTGAGGGTAATAAAATCGAAAGACGAATTGAGTGGGTATAAAATTGCCACAGAGACTGCAATGTTTGGTATCTGACATGCACCAAATCATTGGATCTTTGTGAACGGGTAAGCGAGAGTCTTCTATAGAGATACATAGGTATATGTTTATAAATAATTTTGTGCAACAGAGTTAATGTTCTTATTTTCAACAAGTTGACAAAAATAACTTCATTTAAGTCACTTGCAATTGGTGTGATATGATCAAATTTCCTTAAACCATACACATATCTTATTACTGCATTATGACTTAGTTCCAATTTCCTAAAGCTACTTGCATCACTACTTTCAAAAATTTCCATATAACAAAGTAGGTATTAAATATGTTTTTGCAAGAAGTAAACGAATTCTGAAGGGTGTAAATTTTTGTGTTCTCCATAGCGTTCGCAAAAGAGCATATATTCTTCCAGAAGCTATATTAATTTGGTCATTCCACGTAAGAGTATTGTTAAAAATTAAGACATGATTTTTTGCTGTCCTAATAACTTCAATTCTTTGACTTTTTAATACAATTTCCGCAGAAAAGTTAGCCTTAGACGATTTACTTTTTATAGCTAAATTTGCACGGGTTTATGCAGAGACCGTTTGCAGTTGCCCATGAGTGTACGCGCGTAAGATCAGCATTTAACTTACTTATACAATCATCGATATATTTCTCAGGAGAACTTATGTATATTCGTACATCTCAGCATAGATATTAATGTTGCAATATAAGAAGAGTTTTTGTCGGAAAAACGTTATTTTTTAAATTTTTTTACTCTTTTTTGTTATTTTTAAGGCTCTAAACTAATTTTTATGTATTTTCTCCCGTATCAAATAGCTCATTCCCAAAGGAATTCGCACGTTAAAGGCGATGGTGATAACCAGAGAAGACAAATTTGCTTTTTTTGCTGTTTTGCTTCTTTTTTGCTATTTTTACCTATTTTTGATTTTTTTTTTTTTGCTGTTTTTGTTATTATGATGCTTATTTAGCTTTTTTCCTATTTTCTGCTGTAAAATAGCTTTTTGACATAATTTTTACATAAAAAATATTTTTTTGAGAAAACATGAGAAAAAAAATAATCGACAAATTTTTTCTGGGTTAAAATAAAAATATGTTAATTGTGGACTTAACGTTTTTGGGCCAAATTCAATACGCTTTATTACAACTAAAATTAAATAAGCTTACCATACCAAAAAAAAAAACAACCATGAAACTAATTTGAGTTTAAAGCAAAATAAGTAAACCGGCTGTTATGAACGAAAAAATAATAAAAAAAAATGCCGAAAGAAAAGTCAAATATGTTATTTTTGCTAAAAAAGTTAAAATTGATCTTGAAGTATTAAAAGTTGAAAAAGATCATCTTTTTTGTAATGTGTGTTCGAGTAAAATTAATAGCGAAAAAAAGTGCAATGTGGAGCAACATTTTAATACAAAAAAAAAACACAAAATAGCTGCTTGCCAAGAAAATCATCCACAAAAATTTATAATGGAAGTTCCTGTGAGTATTACTGCCAATATTTTGTTATTTTGTTGTTGCTTTATACAAAAATTCACATTGCGTTTTAAAATTTCAAGCGCTGCATAACTTGAGGCGTTGAAATTTTTAAAACGGTGCATACATTTCTGTAGAAAGCAACAACAAAATTACAAAATATTTATGACATTGTTTGTGCTTTCAATGTAATTCTTTGGCGTTGCGTTGCGTTTTACATGATCAGGGCCTAGGTATTTTAAATGAAGATGTTGGAAATAAACCTTTTTTTATTGAACATCTGTGTTCTCGGAAATTCGAATGGGAGCTTCTATTGCAACGTTCTGCAACGATTCATTACAAATTTTATGGCCTGATGGTAAGTGAATATTTGATTCATAATTTTTTTTTATATTTTTATGTTTTTTTTTTTTAATTAATCTAGGCATTCAATACGACATGGTATTGCTAATGGTAACTGATGCAGCGGCATACATGTTAGGTGGAATTTTGCCCCTTAGGATAATGTATCCTAAAATGATACATTTGACATATTTTGCTCATGGACTTCATCGTGTTGCTGACTTCATACGCTTAGAGTTCCAGCATGTGAATAAATTAATATCTTGTACTAAATCCGTTTTTGTAAAGGTAATTTTTCAATAACTCGCATTTACACACATACAAACTAAAATTTTAATTTCCATATGCTCCTCGTAGAAAGCAGTTATTTTTACAAATAAATCTTAATATAAATATATATATTAAAAAAATAAAAATCCTTTTTTTTTGCTGCTTTTTTGCTTAATTTTTGCGATTTTTTTAAATATTTTTTTGCTGTAAACACTTTTTTTTCTTCTCTGGTGATAACAGTTTTTCGAAAAAAAAATTACTTTGAACGAGTTTTGGAAGAAAAATTGATTTCTTTCGATAAAATAAAAAAAAAATTATACCACCATCGTTTTAAGCGTACAATTTTACATAAAAAGAAAACCTTAAAAATTAACGCGTAAAAATAAATGATTTTTCGACAAAAACTCGTCCAGAACCTCAAGAAAAACAAAATACAAAACAACGTGTGCTTTAGATAGCACAATACAAAATTTTTTAAGAAAAAGGTTTAGGAAATATTTTTTTTTTTAAATAAAATGACAGACAGCAATTCAGTCAGTGTACATGTTGCTAGTAAAAATAATTTCCCAAAGAATTGTAGATAGCACTATTTGTATATAATCACTCGATCTACAACTCCTCAAAGTTTCCCTTTACCTAACAAAACTGTGTATAACAATTAAAAATTTATTTTTCTAAATACATAAATGTATAAATATGAGCCCATAAGTTATATTCAACCATTATAAATCAATTAGTTTCATTAATATGTATGAAATTTTTTTGTAATATTTTTTTTAACAAAATATGTGTTTTTCCAAGTTGTTTTTTGTCTTGCATTTGAAATATGAATTATTTATGGTGTTAAAAATTCATTTAAAATTGTTTTAACAAATTGTTAAAACTCACAAAAAATGGTTTTTGTTGTCGGATTCCCTCCACTTTTAAAATTGTATCTATGTTTGTCAGTTGTATCGTGTATCTATTGTATCTGGCATTGAATTGCGTGCAATTTTCTTGGCATGTCATACAAATCACCTCAAAAAAAACACACACACATCACAATCAATAAGCACCCAGACAAGTCAACTTAATTGAAATGCACGTCAAAGTCTTATAAATCATTTTCATT
Organism: Pollenia amentaria; assembly: GCA_943735925.1. Classification (NCBI taxonomy): domain Eukaryota; kingdom Metazoa; phylum Arthropoda; class Insecta; order Diptera; family Polleniidae; genus Pollenia; species Pollenia amentaria. Next base: position 173,175,722 of record OX031007.1, on the reverse strand, counting down.
ATAAAAAAAAATAATACGAGCAAAAAAATGGAAAACTTAATTCATTATGCTCCTGCTGAGAAATAGTCAGAAAATATTAAAGTTAAATACTATTGGGGGGAAAGAGTAATTCGATTTGAAGAAAAGTACAAAAAAAAAAAAGTTCGCATATGAAATTGTTGTGGACAAGTATTTTATAAAAATACATACTTTTAATGTTATAAGTTCAAAAAGGACTTTAGTGTAATACAGTATTTGAAATTGTTTCGTACAATTTTTTTATACTTTTAAGAAAGTAATTTTTAGGGAAATTAAAAAGTATTTTTATCAGTTAAAGTTATTTGGGTTTATCTTGTGCAGCAAGAAATTCTTTGAAATTAAAAAAAAAGAAGTAAATGTTTGAAATTTTTCAAAATCTCTGACTCTTAATTAATAACATGTCCAAAAGTTCACTAAAAAAATTCCTCTTGCATTAAAAAAATCTATGAAATTCAATTACAAAAATGCTAAAATTAATTTGAAATAATTTTTAAAATTCTATTTTATGGTCTAATTGCCTTAACAAGCCTTTTTTCTACTTAAGCCAAAATATTTTGTGTGAAATAGTAAATTTAAAAAAAAAATCATTAAAAAAAATAAATTATTTTTTAACAATAAAACAATTTTCCAGTATCACACATTTTTTGTACTAAATAGTTGTTATTATTGTTGGTAGTTGCCATTAAATAAATCCAAAGTAGAGAGATCGTTTTAATAGCAAAATAAATATGTGTGAAAAAAATTTAACACCTTAAATAAACATGACTGAAAAATCATGCACGCACACACACAAACCCACACACACATGAAATATGTGGTACATGAACATACCCAGCTAGCATTTGGGTGACCAATTTTTGTAAAAAGCAACTAAATGAGCCTTCTGAGATCGCCTTTGATGATTAGAAACTGATTTATCATTTGAGCGATTGGAATCAGAAAATTGTGTCACAAATAATTCTTTGAGATGATTCATTGGTACTGTACCCTTTTCTCGCAAGAGAGTATCATTTATGATCGAAAAATTATTTCATATGAGGTTTGTTTTCCCGTGAAGCTGATTCCTAAATGATTTGATTATGATACAAAATGCTAACTGTGTAACATACAGTGTATCAATTTAGTAACCGGATAGTTGTCTATTTTTTAATTAATTCGTTTTTAAATGTAAACAGATTTTTGTAAAAACAGAAAAACCTTTTTAATTTCTTAAATCATCTATATATTATATATTACACTTGTATTAACACCACCACAAAATAAAACATCAAATTAATAATCGGACATGTGGCAACTACAATGCTTAAATGTCATTTTATACCGGAATTCCCCGAACAAAGTTAGTTGGGAATTAACTGAAATTGTAAAAAAAGCGTTACAGGGAGTTTTTTGCAAAAGAAAATTTTTGAATCTGTGACAAAGAATTGCGAAAAAGGAGATGCTGTTGAAAGAAGCCATTCTACGGTTCACGATATTATAAAGCGCTTCAAAACTATCAATTCCGTAGAAAATAAGACCAAATCTGGACAACCAAAAAAGTTTACTCCATCTTATGAATGATGGATTGTTAATCAAGTAAAGAAGAATCCTAGGCTCAGTGCTCCTAAATTAACAAAATTGGTGTCAGAAAGCTTACAAATAAGTGTCAATCCTGAAACTGTCCGAAATGTACTGCGTCAACACAATTTTCATGGCAGAGTTGCACGAAAAAACCCAAATCGGAAAAAGAGATTAAAGTTTGCTTCTGAACATAGAAACCATGACTTTTCGTACTGGAGTAACGTGCCAAATGAAGAACTAAAGACTTCTTATCTTCGTCCCACCATAAAGCACGGATCTGGAAGTGTCATGGTTTGGGGCTGTATGTCCGCCTCAGGACCTGGACAGCTAGTTTTCATAGATGGTATAATGGACCAGTTTAAGTACATAACCATTTTAAGGGAAAATTTGGCTCCGAGCGTAGAAAAATTAGGCATTTCGGAAAACTATAAGTTCTACCAAGATAATGATCTGAAGCACAAAGCGCATAACACATGGATGTGGTTACTGTGTTATGAAATCTCCCCCCAGTCTCCAGACATTAACGTGATAGAGAATTTATCGTCTCATTTGGAAAATGAACTGAAGTCTCGGACAATTTCCAATATCAGTCAGCTAAAGATTGCTCTAAAGAAAGAATGGGAACAAATTGATCCAGCTTACTGCAAAAACTCGTGGAATCAATGCCAAGGCGATTATAAGCAGTACGTAAGAGCAAAGGAATGCCCACAAAGTATTAGATTGGCCAAAATATATAATTCACCTACCATAATAAAAAGTGTCCGTTTATTATTTTGATCCATATTTTTAACTTAATATGATTTTGTTGTTGTTTCTCTTAGAAGTGAGTTTTTTTTTAATATTGTTAGTGTTTTTATTAGCCAAAAAAAAATAAGTGATTAATGTAATTAATTTTTTAGTTTATTGAAAAAATCTTTTGTATTTACTCCACATTATTATAACTCGTTGTTGTCCGGTTATTAAATTGAACCACTGTATGTTGTACAGATATGTGTGCACATATTAATAAAGTCAAGAACCCAGCAAATAAGTATATTCTAATTAATATTTAAGCCTTTAATAGAAAAAGTACTCGTAGTACACATATCGCACTTGTTCCTCTAAACAGCGTCAACTCAAAATTTTTCAATTTTCACTTTTTGCAAAAAAACGACAAACAGTGGCCATATCTACCCACTGTTAAAATCTTAGATCTATTTCTCTAGTATTTTGCCTAAAAAAATGCAGTTTTATCCCCATTTGTAATATAAGAATACATAAAAAAAAGTTTTTTGTCTCTACTGAAAATTTATAAATTTTGAGTTGACTCTGTTTCGAGGAACAAATGCGGTATGTCGTATTTGTGTTGATAACAACAGTTATAATATAAATTTTTTACCGACCGTGAATGTAATGAAATGCAATGTAACGTACTGTAAGCTCGTTTGTGCACTTAGTCTACATTCACACGTTTCATCTTTTGATGCTCAACTCTTGTGTTTTAAGGAGAGCGAAGCAAGAAGAAAAGGGGTTGGTACGGAGATGCCTTGCTCGGGCAGGACGCTTTGTGTTCTCATTCGTAGGTATATGCACAACAATGGCAGCATGTAAATTTTTTTCTTTTCATTTTCTCTTTGGTTCGCTTTGAAAAAAAGTGTTGTTGTTTTGAAGCAAAAAAAAAAGTTGAAACCGGTTGCTGCGTGTGAACATAATGGCATCTTCAAAAGGGAATTGAAAAGAAGTTGAGCATCAAAAGATGAAACGTGTAAATTGAGACTTATAGAATATGTAAGAACGTTTCATCTGTTTTCGAAAACATAAACAAAAAAGCATTAGTGCACATTAGAGCTCAACAAAAAAGTGATTTTGTTACCCCTCTGAAAATAAAGCTTGATATGTTTTATAATGATTCCCAAAATATTTTGGTTCTAGCGTTGACCATCCGTTAGCTGGACCATTTTTAAAAAAGGTCTTTTTCAGTTTTTCGAATTTTTTTGTACTTCGCTCCAAGACGATATAAATAAATTTTGGTATCATCGAAAACAGTTTTTGAAGCAGCATGCAATGGTGTATAAAACTTGACCACTTGCGACCTACGTATTGAGATATTTAACTAAATACATATTTTTGTTTCGGGCTTTCATACAAATTCTACGTATGTGGAAATAATATTCTGCTTTTTAAATTAAATCTGTTTGAAAATAATGTTAATTTATTTAATTTTTTTATTGTTATTATTCACATAAAACGCGAAAATCGCGATATATTTTATCATTTTTCATATATGGGTATCAAATTTTTGCAAAAGTCCGCAGATATTATTACTGAAGTACCAAAGAAAAAGAGTGAATTTAACCGCATTCCATTTAAAATACAAGCAGCCCATCACTGTCTGCAACCAGAGGTGCCACGGCTCATAACATTTTTACAACCAAACTTTTTCAAAAAGTTACCAAATGTGAAAAAATATAACCAAATTAGAAATGCCTTTTGTTAATTAAAAAAAAAAACATTACAATTGATAGGAAAATATTAATTATAAATTAAGAAAATAAAACAAGAAACGTAATTCTTGTAAATATTAAAAAATAACGAGAAACTTATATTGAAAGTTTTCATTTATTTGAGACATTTTTCATAAAAAATCTTTTTATTTTATGAGAGTTAAACCCGTCAAATTTCCATACAAAATTCAGTATATTGAAAGTTAATAAATTGAATTTTTTTTTTTGATATATCCTTTACAATAAACGAAATTTGTACTTCGCAGTTGTAAATAACAAAAAAGGAAATATTATTTTTCAATGTCAGTGGCAGGGCTGTCAAATTTTGCGATTTTGTAATCCTCTTGTTGATAAAAATTTACGTTTGGCGATTGTTGTAAAAGGTTTCTTTTATAAAATAAAAATACTGCCAAAAAAATATTAAATAAATATACATACATACCGACAGGTTATAAAAAGTAATATTTAAAATTTTTAAAATTCACGCCATTTTCTTACAGTAAAATCCATTATTTCTAAAATTTTAGATGATATATCCATTTATTTTTATTAATCTTTAAGATTCCTTTGTGTATTTCAATATATGTATTATAATATTCTACTGGAAATAATGTAAATGTAGAACATTTTACTTCAATTCAAGTTTTTAGAAACACTAAAACTACTTTTGAGTACTTTGTCAGTCATGTTTTGAAATCGATTCCGCGTGATATTATAGAGCTTCTACTTTAAGTAACACTTATCTTTACTACTCTTAAAATTAGGAAAAACTACGATCATTTAAGAACAAATTAATTGAAAATCTCAATCGATTAAAACTTTATTTGATATCAATATAGAAATCACATTTGGTAATTTTTTTCTTAACAAAAATCTTAAAAAATATCTGATAGTTGTTTTGAAAAGGATTTTTTGTTTTCGAAAAAGTATAAAAAACATCCGTTCATTTAAAACAAATTGTTAATGAGAAAATCGTAATGCAAAGTACACATTATTCGAAGTCGTTAATAGTTTACTTTGAATCGAAATACGCGATAACCTCCCATGTAAAACGTTAAAAGTTTAAAACCGTAAATTGCAAGTGTATCAAGGAAAACATATTTATACGTATTACTTAAGAAAAAAAAGTAACCAAAATGAAAAAAATATTCACATCTTCACATTAGAGAAAAAAGTAACCAATTTTGGTTAGAAATAACCACAAACGGCAGCTCTGTCTGTAACTGTCACGTAACCTCGTTATGAAATTTTATTTTCTACAGGTTTGCACGTTACGGTTAAGTGAAATTACAGGCAGATAAGCATTTGTATTGCTTTCCATATCACAGAAACGATCAGCTGCTTATCTAACATTTACATTTCTACATTAACGGTCAGCTAACGCGGCCTTAAGACGGATTATACATGATTTGAAAAAACTTAATTAAAGCCAATTTACACGATATCCTTACGATTCGAGGCGTCATAAAGTTTTGAAAGAGGGTTTTATATTGAACCTATTCTTAGTTTTAGCCATCTAAGTTATAACTATGGTAATTGCCAATTTTCATAAGTGTTCCATTTATGCTATTAGCCAAAAGTCTAACGTAATTTTTCCTTTCAACACAGGCCACTTATTCAATTTCTTGAGTTTTTTTAGCCCAGTATAATCTTTTTAAAATAACGACCGCTAGGGATCAATTACGTAGGTATTGAATATTTTAAAATATAAGGAAAGAGAAGTTTACAAACCCCTTTTTTTGTCAATGACCGGCAATTTCAAGGTTCTATTGGGTAATCGGTTTTGGTGAGTACTGGACTATTTATTAGACTGTGACACTAGAAAAAATTTTCTATTTTTGGCTTTCTGATTGCCTTTTACTTCTGTTTGACCCTTCGTGAAACTCGAACCCAAGTTATATGGTATACGGGCTGGACTAAACAAGTGAAGTAATTTAGGTGGTCCTCTTTAAGTGGATCTGAGTTCATATACGAGACTGTATTTAAAAAAATTAAGCCGCTTATAAATAGGCACTATATTTTTATTCTGTTTATTTTTTCGGTTACCCAAACGGACCTAGTAAGAGGGCTTGCAGTCTGTTTCTTCAAATCTCACCCAGTGAACATTTTCAAAGTGATTTTGATATGTTGAAGCATTCTTTTCACATGAGTCCTCTGTCTATTTTTATACCCTTCACCGAAGGTAAAAGGGTATATATAACTTTGTCATTCCGTTTGTAATTTCTACAATATTGATCTAAGACCATATAAAGTATATATATTCTGGCTTCTTATGAGAAGGGAAGTTCAAATCCGGTTGTCCGTCTGTCCGTCCGTTGAAATGGGTTTTCCGAAGACCCCAGATATGATGGAGGCTAGGTTTTTATACATTTATGTCACATATAGTCCGGAATTGTTTGCTATTGAAATTCAGGAAGATCGGTCCATAAATGGCTGAGATATGAGCAAAAAACCACGACTACCTCTAATTTTTTCCATAAATCCCATGTTGTTGTTGTTTTTTAAATTCTTTTTTTCTGCATATCTCGAGAGCGGAAAGAGCTACAGCTTTCAAATTTAGTACACACATGTTGCTTGCCAATACACAAAACTCTCTAAAAAAATGGGCGGGATTGGAGAAGTGGGTGTGGCACTTCCCATACAAAGACGTTATAAATTTCTGTATATCTGGAGAACGAAACGAGCTAAAGTTCCCAAATGAGGTACAAACATATCGGTTATCAATACACAGTATTCCACAAAATATGGGCGCGATTGGAAAAGTGGGCGTGGTACCTCCCGTACAAAGACATTATTGAAAATACTCAACATTTTAAATTTTAGGGCTCTAGTATGACATATGAACACGTTTTATATACCAAAATGTCAGAAATTGTTAGCAGCATATATTTCCCGAAAACCCTGATATTAAAGTTAAGTTCGCATGCGTACCAGTGGTCGAGTGGTCTAGCCGTTATGTCACAAGTAATCGTCTGAGTGTTGACGGGTTCAAATCCCATTCGATAAATTTTTTTTTTTCTCTTGGTATTTATAAATTATTTTTAATTAAATAAAAAATATATCAGTTTTTGCTATTTTTACTTTTATATACTTAAAAAAAACACTTTTTTTATAAAGTTTAGACTTTTGTTCTAAATAAATGCGCATTTTTTTATGTGGCTAATAATTTTATATAAAAACCAAACAATTTATTTTTGGTAATACCCTTAATATCTCAAAACAAGAAATTCCGACTTAAGCCATTATTATTTAATGCCACAGATATATTATATATGTAGATTATTCTTATCGCACCATGGTGAAGGGTATATAAGATTCGGCATAGCCGAATATAGCACTCTTACTTGTTTAATATTTTTTTGTTCTATTCCCGCGCTCTAATGTCGAACAAAAAGCCATCGCAAATGCATTCCATTGAAATCTTTTATATGCTAATTGCATAATTTTATTCCAAAAATTCTCTGTTGTTTCTATTTTTCGCTACAGTTGGTCTTACTCTTTTCCTGCTGCCTTGGGGGGTTCCACTAAATGGCTGTACGGAGTTTGCCATCTCTAGGCTTGCAAAAGGTGTGATCAAGCCTTTTATATTTGCGCCTTAATAATTCCAGACGTAAAGGGTCATGGCTTGTGAACGCTCATAGGTGTTCGTTGGAGATCCCGTTTGGCCAAAATATTTTTATGGTTGTTATCAGCCATCGCTTGGTGAAAAATTTCAGTGCGTTTATATCACGGCCCACTGCATTCCAAGTTCCCATACAATAAGGATCACTTAACATTTGAATTAAATAGGTTGATCTCCATACAGAATTTTGTTGCAAGACGCAAACTGCAATTTTACGTTTAACTTAAGAACTTATTTAATCATAATATTTACGTATAAATGATGGAATTTTAAGAATGATTAAATTGATAATAGAATTTTAAACATTCATACTTTTACAAAAGGATTGCCCTTGATTATACAGAAAATCATTTTTTCTCTATCTGTTAAATGCCTCTAATAAAATTATTTACTGGTCTTATCTTTACAGTGCTTTGGCTACGTGAGAAGAATAGATAGTGACGTTCGTTATGTTTGTAGCACAACAAACATTGACAAAAACAACAAAACAAAAACGTCATTCAAAACCAAACAAAAACTCATACAACAATAAAAAAAAATTGTTTATTTTAACCTAACAACAAAAAAAAAATCAACACACATAAAAAACAAGCCAAGCCCGACTATTTGATACTCTATACCACAATATAAACGCAAAATTTTTCGAGAGTGTACCAGAGCTGGGGCCCATGGGCAATTATGGAGCCGGCAAAACAATATTATGCTGTGAGGTTAAAATTTTTATGCCGAATATTATCTAGATATAAACTTCTATATGGGCTTTGTTCGCCTTACTGAGCTACCTAAATAAGAGCGGCAAGCGTTTTTTGTATGTCAAAACTTTTCATTTGCATAAAGTTTATACGAAAAAAACCTGTAGAACGCAAATTCGACACCACCCGGCTGGAAAATCCTATTTGACAAATCGATATGTCGATTTGTCTTATTGAAAATGTATTTGAAATAGAATTTTCATTTTTAAAAACGCTTGCCGCCCTTGTTTAGGTAGCTCAGTTAAAGCGATTTTAGAGAGGTGGTTTATGTGGAACCTATGGTCAGTTCTGGACCTACCAGTACAAAATTTTGCCATGACATAAAAGCTATTATAAAATTTATCGTAACTAAGTTATGGCATTTTAATCAATAACGGGAGTACTACTTGTATGGGAGCTGTGATCAATTATAGACCGATTTTGCATAAAACTTGGTAAGACGTTTAATGTTGCACTAAAATCTATTTGGACCAAATTTATTCTAAAAACCAATATAATCAGATAGTTTATGGGCACAAATACTATTTTCCGAATAAAAAATGTATGAAAGCCATATAAAATTATGGACCGATTCTCACTATTTGCAATAGGCTTCGTCCCTATGACAACTAAAGCATTTGTATCAAATTTTTTCAAATTATCTTCAAAATTTTGAGGTTTACTTGGCGCACAAGGTTACGTTGACTTCCAGCCAAGACGGACGGACATCGTAAGATCTACTCAACAAGTGATTCTGAGTCGATCGGCATACTTCAAGGTGGATCTAGGACCAAAAGTTTCATGTGTAACATACATTAGGACTAACGCATAATACTCTCTATACTATTGTGTCACAACATTTTAACAAAAGAAGAAAAATAAACAAACGACAATATCAATATTTTACTCGAATCTTGTCGAGCTGACGACTAGAGTTGACTAGAATGGAGTAGAATCACAAACATACTCCATGTCATTAGCAGACCAACAAACAAACTCAAAAAACACTTCACTACATCATGTTAAATACTGTCAGTCCCTCGCTCGCTGGTTCGTACCACAAAATGGAAAACAAACTGATGGGAAAAATTCACATGAAATACTTAAAAAAAAATTTCTCGCATGTGTATTTAAGTGCTTGTGTATGGTTCAATACACACATCCAAATATTCAGTCCGTCCGAAACGACAAAAAAATATAGACCGAAACTTTGATTGGTTGACCATAAAAACATTTTGAAAATTAAACAACAAAAAACAAACTTCTACATAAAAAAGTGTCATTGATTAATTTGGAAAAAACTGCCTTTAAAAAAATTGGCCAACGTAAAAAAAATACAACGAACAAAAAACAAACTTTATTGATCAAATTAATGAACGAATGCTTGCATGGCTGAAAATCCATCCAGCTAATATGGTAAATAACCATTTATACACTTAATTAACAAGATGGTTTTATAATTTGTTTTGAATTACCACCAATAAGCATGAGAATTTTTGCAATTAAGAAAAAAAAACTAAATTATATTTTAAAATTGATACACAAGAACATTCAAATCGAATCATAAAAGAAACTCACCTGTTTCAGTGTAAGGCGGGCTGTATATCTTAAATCACTTCCCTCTCTTTTAAACATGGCATGTGGCTTATCTCGAATTATGAACACAATATCGGCTGGTATTTTGCCAGGCGCTTGATCACCTTCCTTTTGAAAGGTCACTTTTGTGCCCGATTTCCACCCTGGCTTTATCGATATGCTCACATATTTATCTTCCTTCTTTGACGTACCATCCGGCTGTTGGACACGCCTAGAGATTTTCATTTTTTTAACACAGCCATGATAGATTTCCTCCAACGTCACGTACAGATCATGTTCCACGGGCGGATCTTGTTGTTTCTCCTTTTTGAAGGGTGTATGAACATTAAATGAATGTGATCTAAATGATGGCCTTCACTGGATTATTTAAAGTATCGAAAAAAAATTGCTAAAAAAAATTTTAACTTACCTAAACGCACCACCGAGCCCATGACGTGAACCCAAACCACCAAAGGGCGAAGAAAAGAAATCATGTTCCGTATCCAAATCGAAAACATTCTTATCGAATAGATTATCGCCCATGTCGAAGAATGATGCGAATGGATTACTAGACCCAAAGAATTGTGCGAAAGTGGCCCGTGGATCACCATGGAACTGATATGTAAATGAATTGTTCGAACCTGTGCCATTGCTTCTCCCTAGAAAAGAAATTAAAGTACTTTTAACATCTCTAAAAGCACCAGCTAGTGACAATAAAAACAAGTTATACGGACTTGTTCTAGAAATCGAAATGAAGTGAAATTAAAATTAAACAAAACTTTAAGTTCAATTATTTACAAAATTACCGTAATTGTTCGTGGTTTTAAGTGTTTTTTTTTTTTTGTAAAGCTAATTGGTACAAAAAAATTAAAATAGATAAAATGGAATATTTTTTTGAACTTTCAGTACAAGTTCGTCTTTAAAATTTTCTCGATTTTAAATCCACTTCGATTCGATTTTTAGAACATGCACGATAATATAAAAAGTTTAAGATTAGTAGCATATCCTATTTTTTTTTTTTTTAATAGCTACATCTTTGATTTAAAAAAATCCTCAATTAGCATATTTATTTTTATTCTCGGATTTACATACATTCCCTTTCAGATCGGCAAGTTACTTGCGTAAGTCTCTTACTCTACTCTTGGCATGAAGATGTCAGCGGTAAGGTTGGATTAAGGGGAAACAAATTGAGTACAAATTTTGTTGCACTTGGTCAGCGGCTTGCGCAATTAACTTGCCGAGTCTGAAAAGGGCTTAACATACACAGAACAAGTTCTCGCCAATTCTTTTTTTTTCAATTAAACCATTAATCAAAAATAAAATCAGTTTTAATTAAAAATTTGATCAAGTAATTTAAACGTTCACTTCTTTTAACAACATTACTGCTAAAAATGTTATTGTTGTAAAAAAATATTTAATTGCTAATATTAATTTGTTTACTAGTGCAAATTTAATTAATATTTTAATTTATATTACAAATTTTTTAATATTTTACTTTTCTGCGTATGTACAATTTTTTTATTTTAATCTCCGCTTTATATTGTACGAGTATATATGGCCATATACATAAGAATCCCAAATTTATTTATAAATACCATTTTTTATATTAATCCCATTAGTGTACAATTTCTTGATTTGTATATAAAACGTTGATTTAAGATGAACTAGAACTGAACTAGAACTGAACTAGAACTGAACTAGTACTGAACTAGAACTGAACTAGAACTGAACCAGAACTGAACTAGAACTGAACTAGAACTGAACTAGAACTGAACTAGAACTGCACTAGAACTGAACTAGAACTGAATTAGAACTGAACTAGAACGGAGCTAAAACTGAACTAGAACTGCTTTAGAACTGAACTAGAACTGAATTATAACTGAACTAGAACTGAATTAGAACTGAACTAGAACTGAGCTAAAACTGAACTATAACTGAACTAAAACTCAACTAGAACTGAAAATAAACAAACTACTACTGAACTAAAACTATACTTAGAATCTGCATTAGAATCTAAGTTATAGTCTGAACTAGAATCTGAATTAAAGTCTAAATTAAAATTAAACAAGCCGACTGGCTTTGCGGGGTAAGTTTAAGCTTTAAATTGTAAAAAATTTCAAATTGTACATTAAATTTAATTTAAAAAAATTAACGAAAATAAATTTTAATTTGTATTAGACTCTGAATGAATGAAAGAGGAGTGAACTTAAACTAAATTAAATTAATAAACTTAACTAAAACTGAACATAGGTCGAAATAAGAATCTGAATCTTCATTATAATATTAATTTAAGTCTGAACTAAAATATGAATTAGAGTCTAAATTAAAATCGGAATTAAAATTTGTATTAGACCCTGAAGTAAGATCTAAAATCGCTAATTCTCTTATACATCTCCGATATATTTTTTAATTCTTGTTTCATTAATAAATCTCGATTTATTTCTAAACTCTGAATTTATTTATAAATTCTCGGTATATTTAAAAATTCTCGATTTATTTATAATTCTTGAATTATTAATAAATCTCCAATTTATATACATAACATTCATATGTACATCGATGATCTTTTTATAAATGTCTTTATATTCCCGTTTGTTTTTTTTTTTTTTTTTTTTTTTTTGTAAATCCTAGATTTATCTTTTAATTGAAATGCATCTATAAATGTCAGAACTGAATATATATTTCCGCTTAACTTATAAGAACTCACCTCCGTGTTTCAAACCGTCTTCACCATATTTATCATATATTTCCCTTTTACTTTTATCCGATAACACTTCATAAGCCTCGGCCACCTCTTTAAATTTCTCTTCAGCATTTGCCGCTTTATTCTTATCTGGATGATAACGAAGTGCTAATTTTCTGTAGGCCTTTTTGATTTCATCATCGGTGGCAGTTTTCGTTATACCCAAAGTTTTGTAATAATCTTTAGCCATTTTGTATGTGTGTCTAAGAGAGAGAAAGTGTATGCAGTTGTTTAAAAAACTTAAATTCGACTGAAGGTGGTCCTATTTACATACATATATCAGCAGATGGTTCCAAATAATACTTTCAACTGGATTCGATGTTATTAAAATCTTAACTTTTGTATAAATTTTTGTATTTGCCATAAACTTACCAATTTGCCTAATTACAATATAATTTTGAATTTGTGAATTGTGTATCCTTTTTTTCCTTTAATTAAACTGTTGACTCCTTAATATTAATCAGTGTTAAATTGTCCAGCAATAAAAGCATCTTTTTGTCAACAACATTTGACAGGATAGATTGGATTTTGTATTCTTTTCTAGCAGTCTTTACTGGAAATGAATTAGAGGAAAACAATTTAAATTTAAACCTCAGCTTTAAAAAAAAAATACGTAAACAAAAATTTTATTTAAATTGTAACTTTTGACATTAAAAATTTTTTTGAATGTTATCATCAAGGCGAATTCATTACAGGTGATCCTAAAAGCCCTGCTGGTAACTTTTTTCTTTAGCTTTATAATTGTTGGGTGTCAAAATTTTATTTATTATCTTTGTTTCTGTTTTGATTTGTTTCGGTTTTTGACATTGTACAATGATTTTACAAAAACAAATTGCTTGTGGTTTTTGTACGGGTTGTACTTGTTGTACTACCGAGATTACCTGGAATGAATTCGCCTTGGTAAATTAGTAATTTCACCATGAATGTTATGCTTAAATTTCTTTAGTACTACACTACGAAACAAAAGTAAATATGTAGTGAAAAACATTATTGAAATATGTTATAAGAATTGTAAGACATAAGAATTGTTCGGGTAAACTTTTTAACTTGATTTCGATACATTTAATATTAAAACAATTTTTTTAAAAATCTTAAATAACAATTAGTATTGTGGTTATTTTGTTGAACTATTCATGGTTTTTTAATCCAAATTTTACTATTTTTAATTAGGCTTAAGTTCATTAAATTTAATTTTCATTAAATTATTTTTATGAAGAAAGGAATTTTTACAACATGGAAGATTAATTAAAATTGTTATTGATAATTTTCATTCTTGAATGACCTGGGATTCGAAGCCAGGCTGGCTGGCGTGTGATTCGAACCCAGGCGGCTGGTTACCCTGACATGTTTCGACCTCAACCACTAGGTCTCCTCAGAGGGATTTGCCGTCTTACACTCGCAGCCATCGATGACTGCTGACGTCAGTAGTCAAACATCAATCCTTAAACCAAATTGTATTTTAACCTTTGGTAGATCGAAATTTGCTTTTTTTTGAATGATTATCCATTTTTAATTGATCTCACATGTTTACCTTACTTCTGTTTTTTCGTACTTTTGTCAAGAATTCTTCTTGAAGTCCAAAGTACATTTTTTGTTTATCATGTTTTTGTCTTTCTTTTTTTCTTGTTGACATTTTTCAGCACAACTTGAAGGACAAATGAACACATAGAGCTTGTGGCTTAGCTTTTAACAATAATTAGTATTGTGGTTATTTTGCTGAACTATTCATGGTTTTTTAATCCAAATTTTACTATTTTTAATTAGGCTTAAGTTCATTAAATTTAATTTTCATTAAATTATTTTTATGAAGAAAGGAATTTTTACAACATGGAAGATTAATTAAAATTGTTATTGATAATTTTCATTCTATAACCTCAAACAAATGCTTCATAAATATTAACTTATGAATAAATGTTTTAACAAATACATAATCAATTTAACAATTAATAAAGAAATATTGTTGAATGTTTTGAGAAGCCCACTATCGCCAGCAACGTCATAGTTGGTTTAATTATTTTAATGGTGCATTGAAAATGGTTTTTTCTTTCTCTAATTCTTAAATTGAAATCACTTTCAGTGTTATGACTTGTTAAATAATTATAAAAAAATTTTGCCACAATGATACAATGAACATCATTATTAATTCTCTCTTTCAAAGAGATTTCTACAAATAATTTTTGTACTTTTAGACAACCCACGCCATATCCATGAAAAAAATCTTAACGAAAAACAAAACAATTTTGACAATAAAAATAAACGTTTTGCTGACGTTTTCTGATTTTTTTTTTCTATTTTAATTTTCGTTATTATTTTGCAAAAAATATAATTAAAAAAATATGCATATTTTTAACAAAAAAGAAAAAGAAATATTTTAAGAGGTTTTTCTTTATTATGTAAAACGAATACTTTGGTACTAGAAAGAATTAAAGCTAAATGAATATTAATGAATTTTACTTATTTTATATTTTTTTATTTTTGGAACAGAAAAGTGATTTCATTCACTTTTTTAATGTTCTTTTTCTTTAATTTTGAAAATATTTCATTGAATTTATTGTAAAATATTTAAATATAACGCTTTATTTAAAATATTTAAAAGCACAATGACACCAATTGTATGTATATATGAAGTTTGGCAGTCATAATATACCATAGTCACAGCGGGAAAAATAAGGAGTACGGATGCCTTCTAGAAGGCCTCTGTACCAATTCCTTTGAATGTAAAAGGCCTGCTCGCTCCATTCCATACTCATATCTTTTTTACACACGATGTCATTGCGGAGTAGGCCTTCCGCGCTAACTTCTTTAGCAGGTGCATAAGAATGGTAACGGTTTATTATAAACAGCCGAAGCCTTCTATGAGGCACCCTTTGGCACTTAGATAAGAATAGCAATTAAATCAAAACAATTTTTAAGCAGGCCTTTAAAAATACCTGAAGTAGGAATTTCTTCTGAATTTTCCCCCTGGGGTGTCGTGCATAATATACACTCTATACATAAACACATACAAGCAGTAAACAGTTGGCTTAAAGAGGTCACCTTCTAATAATTACATTATAACACCCAATTTTCACGATGATTTAAAAGACATGTCTTTTTTGTATTTCTTTTTTAAAGAAACTTCCAAAAACTTGTTAAATTTTCACCATGTTTCTTTTCTTTGCAGTCAGAGCTGATTTTTTCTTAGTTTCTTATTCGTAACAATATTTAAAATTTCGTTATTCCACATAATTTTGATATATTTTGAATTTTTTTTAATTAAAATTTTTTATATTTCTATATTTTAATAAGCACATGTCATTTTGAAATAAGAATAAAACAGAAATTAAAAAACACAAATAAGTGCAAAGAGGAATGTCAAAAAAGAAACACAGAAATACGATTCATGTCTTTTTTTCTACCCTGCTTACTTCTCTACCCCGCTCACTCTCAAACAAAAAAAGACATGATTTTAAAATAGGGGAAAAAATCATCGTGAAAATTGGGTGTAATTATAATGAATTACTGGGCCCAAATACACGACACTAATTTCTAAGCGCTCAATTTTTCTTCTATTCACACCAGACCCAGTATTGCCAGAGTTTTTTCATCTTCGTTGCCAAATTATACTCCGAAAATCGCCAAAATTAGCAAATTTTAATATTCTTAAGATTTTTGTTAGGAAAAAATCGCCGAATGTCATTTTATCTAAGAAACGTTCTACAATACGAAAACGAATGAAATTGATTGCGATAAAGATTTTCAATAAATTATTTTATAAGCATATACAGAAAAAATTATTAATTTTCTCCATTCACCAACTTTATACCAAATTCATAATATCAAGCAAACAATTCGTTGATTTTGCACCTGTTACCAAAATGATTATATTGATTACTAAAAATTTTAAAATTTTGAAAAAATTTTTTCAATAAATGATATTTTTAATTGTAATGAAAAAAGTGGTCAAAAAACTTTGCCATTTCAAACAATATGTTAATTTATTTAATTAAATATTGATAATTCCCAACAACAACTACAATTCGTGTTGGAAAAAAACCAGCCAATTGTAGGGGAACGTAAGAAAGAAAAATTTACTGTTAATTGTTGTGTCTTTGTTGAAGCTTTGATATTGTTACATGTAAGACCGGAGTGTTTAAAATTCTTATTCACTTTATGGTCTTATTTGTATAATATTTTTAGCTTTTCTAAAGTATTTGGAAAAAGTTTCCTGACGAGCTGGCCTAAGCAACCAGCGAAATGCGCATAGAAACTAGCTTTCCCACAACAATAAATTTCAGTATTTTCATTAAAAAATTGGGATTATTAGCACATCATTAATAAATGAATTAATTAATAACAATTCTACAAGTTTAAATTATTTTATTTTAAACGAGAAAAGTCAATTAAGATTTCTTGTTATTTAATTAAAATTTTAATTGCAAATTTACTTCAAAACAACTAAAATGTAAATTAAACTAAAAAATAATTGATTCAATTATCACATTAATTAAATTTAAATGCTTTTTAAACCATTTTTTAAAACATTTTTTTCTGTGTAGTTTTCACTGATTTTAAGAACAATGCCGAAAGAGATAAGTGGTCTGAAGTTTCGTACCCAAATTTCCATAATTTTTTTTTTTTTTTTTTATTTCAACATCACTCCGAATCGATTTCAGAATATGGCTGAAAAAATTCACTAAAGTAATTTTTGTGTTAATAAGTTAAGGGACATTTATACGATGTTTTTCAGACACGTCTGTTTTATTCATTCTTTTTTGAACATGATATCAAAAGCATTTTGCATTTTAACCATGTCTTTCCAAACATCTGCTTTCATGACTAAAGCCTGGTACTCTGTTCAACATGTCACATGAAATGCTGTTAAAACTCATATGAAAAAACTTGTGCGGAATTTCTATTAAATTATGTCGGAATTTCTATTAAATTTGTGAAAAAGTTAAGAAATGTTTCTGGCAACATTTTTCTTACAACTGCGAAATAATATAAGTTGCACTTATTTCACGTGGAATTTAAGGCAAATGAAAAAAAGTTTGCATTTAATAAAAATATTAAACGGAAAAACATAAACAACACAACCGGTAACAGTTTTTCATTCATATTTATTTAATTTTTTATTAAAAAAATAACTTTTACGTAAAATACATGTGGGCTTCGTTTACATAAGCAAAACAATGTCGCATACTTTGAAAGACCAAAACCGTCAAATTGGGCAGACTCGCGAGATAGGTAACATTGATACATTTAAAATTTTTCGCATGAAATAATAGATGCTGCTGTACATTTTTCATAAATTGAAACAGAGTACTAGGCTTTAGGGGACATTTATACTTTTGGGGCATTTACACGATATCTTTTCGGACATGTCTAACAAACACGTTTGTTTGGTTTGTAGGCAATTGGGCTAGAGAAGAAAGAGGAGTTGCCAAACGGATACGAAATGAGTTTTTATATTTAATAGTGGGCATTTATACGATGTCTTTTCAGACATCTCGGTTTTATTCTTTCTCTTTTGAACATGCTACAAAAAACGATTGGCATTTATACAATGACTTTTCAAATATGTCTGTTTTCGTGTATAATTGTGTAATCATTTTTTTAACATATTGCAAAATATGAAAAATCATATTAAAAAACCTAAATCTAATTTCGTGTTTGTTTGGGGTTCACTAGGCCGATTGCCTACAATTAAAACAAACGTATTTGTTAGACATGCCTGAAAAGACATCGTGTAAATGCCCACTAAGATTTATATATAAAATTCAGACTAGTACTTTCTGTACTATATTTTAATGTTTGAAAATACGCATGGGAATTTTAATAATTTTTCAAAAAAATATTGACATAGAATTTATAGAAATTTAGCTTCAGAAAATGGCTTTTATTTAAAAAAAATTTAAATTAAACTTTTTATAAGTTGTAGCTATATTTATATAATTATCTTGCAACTTCACTGTATTTTACTTTCACTGTCAGTCATATATTTTTGCCGCGCTGAATGTACATTCCGCAATGCGAATTTGATGTTTGTAATAATATGATGCAATGGTTCGCAAATTATTTCAAATACAACAATTGTTAATAACAATAACTAATTTAAAATAATATATACAAACAAGAAAAAAAGAGAACTAGAAAACATTTAAAAAAATGCATTTCACATAGCTCCGAAATTATCGCTAACCATCTCAAATATCGCCAAAAAAAAAAAATTCGCCATGTCACTAAACGCAAATTTTCATCGCCACATCTGACATCCCTAAGTCCCAATTTACAGATTGCGAGTCTTATTAATCAGCTTGCTAATTTATAAGCGAGGGAGACTAGGAAAGAAACGATTCCCTGTCTCTCTCTTTCGCCTTTAAATTAGCAAACTGATCAATAAGACTTGAAACGTGTAAATTGGGACTAAACACACGTTGCTATTTTCATCAGGCATAACATGTATACGTCCACTCAACTCTTTGTATATTAGTGTGCATTGCATTTATTTATTTTTTTTAAGTGAATATATTGGCGTTAAAGCCTGTTGAAACTTTGCACTAACAAAAACTAGTCTGTTCGCCTCTCTTGCCTACCAACTGTCATTTTACGGCAGCACAATTATACTCGTGTATGAAAGACAATTGTCGTAATCGGTAAAAATATATTAGAAATATCTAGCAGGTGTTTACACTCGGTTCTATAGCGGACCATATGAAATCCTACACCACTTTGATATACAATATGATATGTAAGATATGAAATGTAAGATATTATGGGGGATTCACAAGGTGTGCTATCAAGTCATATCGTCATAATGTCCTAAATAATATTTTACAATTGTTTAAAAAAAAAATATTTTTTTATGTTGTTTGAAACACAACAATATTTTTTTTTTTTAACAATTGTAAAATATTATTTAGGACATTATGACGATATCAAGTCATATCGTCATAATGTCCTAAATAATATTTTACAATTGTTTAAAAAAAAAATATTTTTTTATGTTGTTTGAAACACAACAATATTTTTTTTTTTTAACAATTGTAAAATATTATTTAGGACATTATGACGATATGACTTGATAGCACACCTTGTGAATCCCCCCTATAAGTACGATGTTGTAAGCTGATTGCAAAACATTTGTCTAAAATCGAGTGAAATTTTGATAGAGATAAAAAAGATTTTAATTCAATTTCGAGCCACTTAATTTTGCAAAAAAGTTATTTATACAGAATGTCGTGCAGTAAGCAAAATATTTATTGATTCTTTTATTTATAAATAATATGTTGTTTCGGTAATACCAATTTACAATGGATTAAATCGATTTTCGGCATGGGCTCTGACATGAGAGGTTTCAATATCTATCCTTAAGAGATTTTTTCGGTTCATTTAAGTTTAAACAAGATTAACTTTTGGTATTTAGTTTAGATTCTAAATAAAATCACCATGATAAAGTTTCTTTCCAGACAAAATTTTTTTACGGAGAGTTTTCTGCACGCGGAAAAAAAATGGTCCCCGCAATGGCAACAAACAAACTATTGTTGTTTTTAACATTAAATTTCACGATTGATAATATTTTTTTCTATTTAACAATAAAATGTTTACCGCCCTTGAAACTGCAAATAGTTTTTAAATTTAACAATATAATGTTTTAATAAAATAAAGCTACAACTATACACTTAAAAAAATTATGGTTACGTCAACCATATTATTGTCACCGCTACCATATTATGGTTAAATTCATTCATCCAAAAGCCGCAGACATATTATGGTTGTCTCCAAACATGTTATAGTTAACAATAATTACAAAAAAATGTTTGAAATTATAACACTATGATTAATTTAAAATTTAAAATGATATTTTAAAAGAACATAAGGATGGTTGTTTAGCTCTCTACAATAGTTGAATGCTTTTCGAATTCATACTTGCTTGGTTTGCTTAAAATTCTCAATCACTTTATTTTAATAACTGATTAAAATACATTAATTTACCAGTGAAACAGAATGAATGCTAATGAAGGTCGTCACAGGCTGGAACACGAATTTAAAGGGTGTTGCTTATTAATGTAAAACATAACACCTAACACGAATAAAAAAACATAATAAAATTAAAAATTTTCATTTAATAGCCAAATTGGTAAAATGGCTGAAATAAATAACCATAATATGGTTAACAATGACCCTGAGTTTGACCAGAGTATGGTTAGTTTTGAGCATAATATGGTTAATTTTGACCATTACTGTGTTTAAAATTGACCAAAATATGGTTAATTTTTAACAAATTATGGTTAATTTTCACCATATTGCTGTTGATTTCGCGCAAATTATGAATAATTTTAACCAGATGATGTTCATATTTAACCATAATATGGTAACCTGAAACATAAGTTACCTCCAACCATATTTTTCTCTGCTTGTGCATCCGGAAAACCAGAGCTACTATACGTAAACAAATTTACAAGGTGGTAGTACTAGAGTTTTCAAGATCTGAAATTATTTATTTGGATTTGTGTTCTTAAATCTTTTGTGATGCGTTAAGAAGATTTGACGACGATGCTAACAATTTTGAAACAAAAGGCAAGTTGGGCATGTTTTGAAAAATATTCCAAGCAATAAGAATTGCGTTAATTTTTTCTGATTATTTATGTTTTTTTTTTGCCTAAAATGGGCATTGATTTTTAATAATTGACGGCAATGAAATTTCCGAAATGAAAGAAAATTTTTTTGCGCTCAGGGGAATAGAAAAGATCGGGGAAATTAGAAATCTTAATATACACCCATCTTTTTGGTGGTGGGAAAAAAAAATCTTATTTATTGTTAATACAGAGTGGCGCAAAATGACCTATATGATTTTAATCTTTTATAACTTTTTTATTTCGTTAAGTTTTTATTTGTTTTTTTAGCATTTTGTGAAGAACACTTAGGCAATTTAATATAGCGTTCAAAAATATTTTAATTTTAGTTTTTAATCCAACGATTGATTGTGTTGTCACAGCTTAAATATTATCGTCATATTAATGTGCATAAGCCAATATTTCTCAGCCCTTCCATGTTACTACTTAAATTTTATTTTTTACTGTTAAAAAATAATAAAAATAATATTGGAAAAACTTAATTATTTAATTATTGCAAAAAAAATAACAAGTATTTTTTTGAAATTAATTTTAGTATGTGCAAATTTTTTTTTATGTACAAACTTATAGAAATGTTTTACAAAATTTTCAAAATATTTGTCACATGTCACGAATTGACAATATGCCATTACAATAATGATTAATGTCAAGTACCCAAATACGTGTAGATTTAGTTAATTACTTATTTAACATAGAAATCAGGCACTTTGACTCCCAAGTAAACGGGGAGGGAGTAAATAATTTAAAAGGGATTTCAAAAGTTAAGCAAACATGAAATTCAATTTTAATAAGTAGTAAAATAAATTATTAAATTTATATAGATACAAATACTTAGAGATATTCATAATTTCAATTTCAATTGGAAAATAAAATTATTTCTCATAGCAAATTGTCTTGGAATAAAGCACTTGTCTTTCCTGTTAAACAAATTTTAAGATTTTAATCTTTTTGACATTTTCTGTCAATTGTCACAAGTTTGACATGAGTATTTTGAAATTCAATTTTGTCTCAGTTGTCACCAAAAACGATGCAGACTGACTGACTGTTTAAAAGAAATTGTTTAATTTAATTAAAACTTTTTCTTTTTCAGATTTTGTATTTGGTAAACACGCACACACACACACACAAACATACTATATTAATGTTTAATTTTGTTTATTTTCCCTTTAACCGCTTATTGTGTATTATACGTGCATATCAATAAAGGGTTAAACGTTTTTTTTGTTAACATTTTTGTTGTATTGGCATGTCTATCGCATTCTGATATTTATGCGTATGTATATGCATATACACATCCATACATGCATATGTAAATATTTTGTTATTTTTATATTTTTATCATTTAATGAGATCACTGCTACTTAATTAAATAAAGATTTTTACTGTATTTTGTTTGTGTAATTTATGCCCCATGCCACCACTCGCGAATCATTTTATTCAATGTTGCACATACAAATAACACTTTTGTTTTCATTGAGATTCATTCATATTGGTTTATTTCGCTCTTCTCGGTCTAGTATTTTGTATGCGCACGTGGTATTTTTTGTACAAGTTTTAAATGATATAAAAATTATTTTAACCCTAAAAGGACAAATAGGAATTAAGAAGGAAAAAAATCGGTATAGTCTTTTTATGTTTATAACCGTGATTTTATAAATTTAATTACTGGAAAATATTATGTCAAAATTTTGCCGATCGGAACAGTTTTGATTCCGTATGTCCAATATCGATCGATTTCGTTGTGCTTCAGCAAAGTATATACAAACAAATTTTCGAAAGTGTATCATATATGGGACCCATGTCCAATCATGGACAAGCCAATAATATATTATAAGAGTTAGGATTCATATAAGAGTCGTTTGTGTCACGTATTATCTACATATCTACCCCAATATTAGCTTTTTTCATCTGAAGGTGATTTTAGGGAGGGGATTTATATAGGACTATTCTGGACCTACCAGTATAAAATTTTACCACGGAATAGTAGCTCTTAAAAAAGTTATCATCGCTATATTTTATAAGTGAACGAATTCTTACCAAATTTTATAAAAAAAAAATAGTAAGAAAGTACAGTCGGTCAAGCCCAACCATATGATACCATTCAACAATTGGCTCATGGTCAATCATGGACCCTTCAAAACAAAATTATTAAGATTCATATAGGACTTTTTTGTGTCAAATATTATCTTAATATCAACATCTATTCGATGTTTGAGAGGGGCTTTATATGAGACCTATGGTCAGTTTTGAATCTACCAGTCCATGTAGCGATTATAAAAGTTATAGTCACTAAATTGTATATCAATGCTTTATGGAATTTAAATTTATTTTTGGGAGTGGTTTTTCTATGACAGCTATGGTCAGCTATGGACCGATCTTAAAAAAAATTGTTTAGATGATTTTTGTTGCAATAAAATATTGTTGGACCAAGTTTAATCTAACTCCCCGTCTACAACAGAGATGATTTGCTGTTATAACATGATGTTAAGAAAGCGTTGTTAAAACATTTGCATTAACAACCGTGTTAAAACATGAGCAAAATTCTAACATGATGGTCCTTTAGAAATATTTTCAAAACTAAATTCTATGCGAACGTTTACGTCCGAAATTGTTGAACAGGCAGTTAAAATAGTAATCTGATAAAAAAAAAAAGTTAAAAACACAAAAAAACTAATTTTGAAAAAACGCAAAAATTGTAAAAAAATCTTTTTAACGATTTCAAGAATTCTCATTGTAGAAAATCGGAGGAACATCAAAGAGTTCAAGTTTTAAAATTAAACTCAAGAAAATTTGAAAGATTAAATTAAAAGTGCTGTGAATATTTACGGCAAACAGCAAATCCTTCTTGTCCCTTTACGGGTTAATACCACAATCCTATTTAATAAAAATAAGAAGAAAAAATGCCATTAAGAACCACCAACTTTACTCATCGCGTATCTGTGAACACAGTTAAAACTTGTAAACTGATAAATAAAAATCTGACAAAATTATTATTGGAAGCAGAAAAATTCAAAAATATTATTCTACCACACACACGCAGGCGTTAACACACTGGCAGCCAGTCAGTTCACAATAAAATAATTACGCATTTAAAGTAATCAATTTATGAAACAGGAAAAGTAATAAGTTTTTATTTTTATTATTATTTTTTTCTCTTTTATTTATATTTTTTTTTTTTAAATTTATTTAACTTTGAACACACCCACGAACGGCCTAAAAGAACACTGATTTATCAAAGTGGAAGAAATTGTAAATTTTTAAGTAGCAGGTACCTGAGATGATAACATAATTTTTGTGGTTAAAAAAAACATTTAAATATTCAATGATGATAAATCGATGTACATACAATTTAATTTTGTGGGCAAGAAAAACCAGCACCAAACGCATTTTAAAATATTGAAAATTAAGGAAATCAAAAAGGTTTAAACGTGCATAATTCACGTTAAAGTGAATAAAGGATTGAAATTATATTGGAATATTTCTGCTTCGAAAGTCTAGTTGGTAGTGATCTGATATATCAGTGTGAGGGTTCCGGACTCGATTCCCGCTAGAGACTCTGGTCTGTTTCACAATGTGCTGAAGGTCTACGTTTGTATGTTTGTTAATTTATGACTCAATCACGCGAAAATCGCTTAATGGATTGGGATGAAATTTGGCTTTAATAGCATATGGCCCAGATTCAAATTTGTAAAAATTGGTACTTTGGTACTTTTTCTATTTTTGATAAATTTGGTATACAGTATGCTACAGATTTAAATATAGGGTAATTTTTAAGGTATAAAATTGGTACTTTTAAATGGGTAGAAACGGGATAATATTGGTACTTTTGTAATTTTCGAAAAGTTTGATATACATACAGATAATAGCCTACATTAGCATACAGTGTAGTTTCTGGGGGCCTAAAATGAGGAAGAGCTGGTACTTTGGTACTCTTTTACCCTTGGTACTTTTTATCTTATCGAAAAAATTAAGATTAGCGATGCATATGTCCCGGAATAAAATATGGGACAATTTTTATGATGTAAAGAAAGAACGATGTCACGTGTAAAAGTTAGTGTATAATAAATAAATAAATCAATTGACTTTAAGTGGGTTCCATATTATTAAATAAATATATAAAATAAATAAAATATTTGAGTAAGAATTTTTGTAATTATGCATGCTTCTTAGGCTTGCCAGACGGTCTTGATTTTTCTTGATATACAACAATTTTCAGAACTCATCAAGAATTAAGAACTCAATCTGTAAAATTTAATTCTGCAGTTTCGAAAAAATCAATGTAAAGTCTGGTATACGTCAGGGTTGCCATATTGGTCCAATTCTGTTCCTTCTTTTCATTAATGATTTACCTAAAGCAATTCAACATTGTAATGTTTTGATGTATGCAGTATGCAGCTTTTTTTGTCCGATTATGTATGTCGATTTGGTTGCTTTGTGCTACTCTGAGCCAGTAACCCGTGCTAGAGTATAGGTACTCCGTGCGCATTCTCGCCAAAATTCCTGATCTTAGTATCTCCTAAACCTGGGCATTGACAGGGAAAGTGGAAATAGTTATATCTTTCTTACTATTTTTATAGTAATTGTTCTCTAGGCAGAATCTCAATGCATTAGTCTATATCAACCAGTGACCCGTAATTATAATATTAGCAGCACGTTAGTCCTCCATGCCTAATTGGCCATAGTTTACTGGCCAGAGATTGAATATTTTACGTAGGCATTTCGATTAGGTTTTCTTATACGAGCCACGTTGGATAAGTAGATTTCAGTTACCCAATTAAATACCAGATAGGTAGTCTAGGGATATATCATCCAAACGTCATGCTTGTCTCTGGCTCATCTGCATTGAGGTATATCTGACAATCACTGTGGCATGGCATCCATGTTAGCAATATTTTTAAATATTGCGCAGTAATTGCAAAATGGCATAACTACAGCATCCAAGATCCATTCGACATTCTAAGGACTCAAGTCTCAATTTTTGACAATAATTGATATGCATGTATGATAGGCCACAAAAGTTTTGTCGACCACAGAGCGAACGTTAAGTCCTAAGAAAAACTATTAACGAGAGCTTTTCATTATCAGATATATATTCCATGTAGTTTTCAGGCCAAAAATTATTGATTTATAATTCGTAGTAAAGAGCTTTCAATGGATTGACCCCAAGTCCACAAGGGGTATTCCACGTACTTAAACTTACAGTGCAACTTTTATTTGTTGAGAAATCATGTCTAAGTGTTTGCCCCTAATGGCAACTGCCACATCATTGGCATATGCGACAGTTTTTATCATCAATTTATTCATCAGGATATAAATATACATATTCCTTAGAAACGAATAGCGCTCCCCTCTATCTACCAAGCTCCGAATTTTGGTATCGCCCATTTTGGAATTAATGGTTATATTCCTATTTCCTATCCTATGTATTATCTATAGGCCTATATATATAGGAGTATTTATATAAAACTCCCTCATATATTGTTTAATGAACCCACCCCGTCCCCCCTGAGCTAGTCTAAAATCATAAATTGGGGTTGCAGACTGCCCCGACTGAATTTCCACTATTTGGCCCCTCCTGAACTAAAGGCTGAAGAGACTTATTATAATTTTCGTATTTTGTAGACTTTAGAAACATTGAATTGCTATATTAGAACCCCAGCATATTTCTTGTGTAGCACAGTGTTAGTAATTCAACATAATTTATACAAAATACAAAAAATATATTGAATTTTTTATCAAACATATAATAATTTTAGAAAAATCCAACAACAATTATTTTTATCTAAATCGAAATGACCTTAACCCATAACTGTCAGTTAAAAATACATTTTATATTTCTTTTTCTCTTTCTGCTTTTAAATTTTCTTCACACTTTTTCTCAAAATTTCCAAATAAATTGCCTGGCTAATTTCTGAAAATATTAATAAAAATTAGGCAAATTTCTCTACTATGACCAGCCACAATGTGTTTTTTCTTCTAATTTATTCTTTGAACAATTAAATTTTGTTTGAAGGCTTTTTCTAATTTTTATTCAACATGTTCCATAATTAATTGGGTCAACTAATAACCCTGTAATTATGTGGGCAAGCGAAAAAAAATAATGAAAAAAATAAACAAATGAATATATTGTTGGATTTGAGTTTATGGGTACTTAAAATAAAAAATTTTAAAAAGCGTAAAAAAAGACATTAAGAAGAACTTTATATTTTTGTATGTGTAATGCTTAGGAACACAATTGGGACGTACGTCGTATGAATATTGGAGTTAACGCCATAAACTTAAAAAAAAAATTCTTTGTTTACCCAAAATTCCATCGTTATCGTATTGTTTTTCCTTTTTAAAATAATATTAGTAATAATATTAATTCTGAACTAATTTAAATTGTTTTTTTTTTTAATTTTGCTTCTTTTATTTGGTGTTTTAAAAATTAACTTTAAATCACAAGATTCATGTTTTACTATCCCATAATTTTTTTTTTACAAAGTTTACATTTGCTTACTAACTAAACAATACAATATGAGTAAACAGGACAATGCCATACCGGACTTCTGAAGGCTGTGCGGGGATGCCGAGGAGCAAGAGACGGTTGAGCATGTACTGTACAACTGTCCTAGGATGCAGGGGCCGAGGCAGAAATGGCTAGGGGCTAGACGAACTGGAGTGTATCGCTGGATGAAGTCCGATCTGCTGGGGTTTGTCAGGGAAATAGGACGGCTGTTTCTGTTGGGGGTACCGTAGGGGGGACTGCGTAGGATCGCAGTCTCTGTCTATCTGTCTATCTGTCTTAAATCTGTGGACTATTTTCTTTTCTTCCTTACTTCTCTCTTTCCTCTTTTTCTATACTGAAGGGAAACACAATGGACCTCATTGGTCTCCGAGTGGAGATGCGCCCTTGGGTGCATAGCCCTTCTAAACCTCACCTAACCTAAACAATACAATATATTACATTTTCCTTACATCTAATTGTTATTCCAAGGACTACACAAAATAGTAACATTTATTTTCAGATTATCAAAATCACTAATACATTTAACTTATCAATTACAAAAAAAAAAAAAAAGAAATAAAAGACGACACTGTCATAGATACTTACTAGCTAAGAAATGACATCTAAAACTACTTAAGACTAAGGCAGTATACTAATTAAAGAGAAATATTTACAAAAGGATAGACAATATCCTACTACGAAGTATTATACACAGTGTCATAAAAAATAAAAATATGAAACATCCTATGAAAGAAGATTCGCACCCCCATAAAGAAGTCGCCGATGACTGAAATGCTCCCAGATCCCTACAACCTACTAGTCATTTCCCCATAACACGAATAGATTCAAAAATTCCTCAATGTCAGAAAGTAATACAGCCTGGACCGACAAGAATACACCCAAACGTCCTAGCCATTATTCCCCAACGCAATTAGCATTCCCAGTAGGGCACGAGATTTCTCCTCCTCTTTACCCAAACCCTTATACCTTTCAGCAAATCCGCCTATCTTTATAGAGCACTGTAGCAAAACGTTTCTGAAGCAGCGTTTACAGTCCGTATCATTTTGGGCCATAGCACAAGTCCCACAATTCCTAGATACAGCTAAACGTGTTGCACCCCCGTTTCCAGTACATCCAGCTACCGAAGCATCAGATGGCCCTGCGATTACCTTACCCTTACACAAAGATATTGGCTGCGGACTCTCTCTCGCGGGATAACACAATTTCCCGGGCCATGAAACCCAGCATATTTAACACACCTATGCAGCAAGTTACAATTCACCACCACGTGGCTAAATTTCTGACACTTGTAGCACTGAGTGACACCCTTTCTAAAATATTTTCTAATATTTATTTACCCTGCAGTACAAAATTAAACGAAGCCCATAAAACTTCGTTATGTCCAAATCCCTCGCCATCTGCAATAGCCAATTACTATCTCCCAACTTGGTTAGAGTTAGTACCCTAGTGTTGATCTAAAGGCCATTAAAATATTCCAATACCTCACTGGACTCAAAAGAGCCCGAAAGTCCCTCTATTATTACTGGATGCTAGCCCTGAGGAGTGTAGGAGCTAAAATTCACCCTCAAATCCTCAAGCGTCCTCTTGTTCCTTTCATAGTCCCCGAGGCTGCAGTCTCCTATATTAGCAACTGCTTTCCAAAGACCCTTATATTATTACTACCATGCTCTAATTTATTATTAATTGCAGCAATAAAATCCTTCACATTACCACCATAGGTGGTTATAATCGGTACAGAGCTACTCCAATCATGTTGATTGTAAATATTATTTGACCTTTAACATTACGATATAAGTAGAAGAAAATTTCACTTTGCATTAAGATAAAATTTCAATAGTGTTAGTGTGTGAAAAAAATTGTATGCTTTAAGCTGCTGAAAAAATAATAATTCTAAAGCTTCAACTTGTCTTAAGCTATGAAAAATAAAATGATCTAAAAAATTTTGTGTAGCATAAAAATAAAATCGTTTTAATTTTGCATGTATCAGGGGTTGGGCCCCCTAAATTAATAATTTAATCTCAACTATCTGTGCTACATATTTATATGTATCAGATGCTTTACCAAAATCTACCCTCTTGTTTAAATATTACCATTTATTTCGTTCGTTTACTTTTTTGTGCAAGAGCCATTTTTGAGAGTAAAATTTTCATATTGCCCAAAATTTACTCAACTACTGGATTTTACTGGAAAAGTAAACAAACGCACCTAATTTCGATCAGAATCATGATGTACCGAATTCCATTAATTCCAACAGACTTATGTCCTTAATTAAAAAAAACAATGTGAACTTGAAGTGTTCGTTAAAACCGGTTTTTCATATCTATCCTTAGGCCAAAATGACATTATCACAGGCATTTTGTGCCTGTTTCGGTGCTTTTTCTCCTTTTTTTGGTTCCGTTACAGGCGAATTCATGTACAGGATGGGGCAAAAGTCGCAAAGGAATTTGAAAAATGAATAACTTTTCTAATCTAATTTTTTTGCTTTTTCTTTTAAGGACTTGTAAAATAAATCTGGGAGATTAATTATAGAGGGTTAGAACGTTATCCAGCGAAAGCTCCTAAGGCAGATTTTTGGCGAACGTTTAATTTCCAAAAATGCAGCATTCAATTGGCCTTTCCGTTCGCCGGATTTTGCAGCACCTGATAATTTTCTTTGGGAATTTTTGAAAGAGAGGGTGTATATCAATAAACTCAGAACCCTTGCGTTGCAGCCAGATATTCTGACTCGTGTTATGGAAAATGCTATTAAAAGAGCTCAACTTTGCGAGGCTGAAAATGGTGGTCACTTACATGACGTAATCTTTCACACCTAAATTTAAAAAATTTTCCAAATATTATATATTATTATTTTGTAAAAAAAATTGTTTTTGTTTCTTTTGCTGAAGGAAAATTTAAAAATCATTAACGAAATGTAAACAAAAAATTTATTTTGACAGTTTCAATAAACAAATCATCATAACCAGCTGAGCGGTACATGAACTCGCCTTCGCTTCTTCTTTGTTAAAAAAAAGCTTATTTACTTAACATCATCCCTTCAACCTACAAAATATATCATTACTTAACTTGCAAAATACATTATAAATTTTTATTGCAGATTATAACGGAATTTTTTAAAATATATATTGAATACACAACAATGCGTTCAAATAATCGAATTTTTCTATTCTTGTCAACGATCAATTGTTATGAAGCAGCGAAAATATCGTCAATATTTAATTTAAGATCACATCCTAAAGCCTTCATGATTGCGAATTTAGTCGACTGTTTGGAGGAATGGTGTTCAGTGATGACCGTTTAGGAAGATGTGCTCATAGAAATTTTCTCACTGAAGGCAACGTATAAGCAGTGTGGCAGACTGTTAAAGACGATACAACTATTTTCAGAACAACATTGCAGAGAATTTTAAAGTTAAATCTTAAGATGCATCAATACTAAACTCAAATTGTGCGTTTCAATTGGGCCACCATGAATAAAGTTTAATGAATGCTTTGTTACCAACTGAATTTTTATAATTATGAACCTTAAAAAAAATTATCCGTTCTTTTAATGCGCACGTTTTTAATTTTTTTTAAACAGATTTTACAATTCGGTACTGCCAGAAAACAGTAACGAATGTCAACCATAAGTAAAAACTAGCTATATAGTAATTACAAAAAACTCTGAATTTGCGCGATTTTTTGTTTTGGGCTAAACCTTTTTTTGCGTTTTAGGTACTCTAAAAAGAGCTTAATCTTGCCCGAAAAGAACTAACTTGGCATCACTGAATACAAAGCGGGCTGCAATTTTTTGGTACAAAAGGGGGTGTGTGAAACGGTATCGGTTGAGGCGAACAAAATTTCACTAGCCCTGAGGCATAGATAACATAGATATGAAACTTCCCATGGTGCAATTTCACCATGAAACTCCCTTAAAATTTAAAAAATATATATTCACCTCTTCACACATATAGGAAATGTGTGAATTCAACACACTTGTAAAAGTTCACCTCAATTTTTTGACAAATTTTTTGTAAACAATAAAAAAAATAATTTTTTATAAAATATTTTTTTAATGTGTTTCTTTACAATTATTTTAAAATAAATTTAAATGTTTTTTACATTTTATTGCATTTAAAACAATGCCTAAAGTTTATTCCGTACTATCCTTTGGGCTGGTTCCATATCATATTGAAACGTTGAAAACCCAAAAGAAAAACAAGAAGCCACATTCGCGTTTTTAGGTGTTTCCATGGGTTGTTCGTATGCGTGTTGAGGAGCTTGTTCTCTAGGCGTTGATATCTCGGTAAAACAGCAGTCTATATCTCAAGCTTATACAGCATAAAATATACACCTTTAATGAACAGCGGTTGACCAAAGTCTCATCTGGAGTTATGGTAACCAGTAAGTATACTCAGTTCACCATACATGGAGAGGGTATTGTTTGTGCTAGTATGTGTAACACATAACAAAATTAGTTTTCGACCCTTATTTTAGCATAGCGATCGACTAAGAATTACCTCCTTAATCGACCTAACGATATCCGTTTATCCGACTGGCTTTATGCATTTGTATGCAAATAACAGTTCACAATTTTAGAGAAAATTTGATGAAATTTGGTACAAATAATTTAATTTTCATAAGGACGAATAGCAATTTATTTCAAACTACCACAATGATAAAATTTATACTAATACATTCTCATCACTTAAGTTTTTTTTTTTTTTTGACAGCAGACTTAGGTTTTTGACAAGTGAGTTTCATATCTATGTAATCTATGCCTGAGGGCTAGTATAAATTTTGACATTAGCGTAGAAATTCTTGACAATTTTAATTCACCAGAAAAACATTCATGTTTCTGATACACAATTTTGTTAAATTTTTTACTGTTCTTGATGTTTGGGAAAATCGCTAACGTCCTCGGTTTTTGAGTGATGTAAATGCCCTTCTTCTTAAATGTTTTACAAATAAAAAAACCAAAACTACTGATACTTTATTTTAAAAGCACCTACAAAAAAAAGTTTTTTCTTCTTTTTTTCATTTTAATAGAGTAAAAATTATCAAAAATAAATGTATTACTATCATCTTCATTAAAAACATTAAATTCAAATTAGGTAAAAAAAAAAAAAGAAATAATAATAAAGATTTTCTACTTTTTTTCATCTCTTCAACATTTGTTGAAGGCCATTTTTTCGGGTTATCATCTTTTCGGGATCCTTTTTAAAATTTAATGATAGTAATTAATAGCCAACATTAACAACTTTTTGAAATGTTGGTAGGATTAAGAAGACAAAGTTCGCAATTAGAAGACAAAAAATAAGAGTGACAAATTAACATGATTTTCTGTAGTACTGACCAAATTTACCCTTTTCTAGTGAAATTTTAAGTCTTATTAATGAAATCTGTTTTTTTAATTTCCAAACGTGCCTTAAAAACAAATTTTGTTACAAAATAGAAGATAATTTATTTGTCTTAAAAAATAAAAAAAAAGTTCATGTTAAAAAGATTTTCAGACATTAAGTTAGTTTTAAGTGCGAAGGTTAAGACAAATATTTTTAAATTAAATGTTTTTACTAAGTTTTAAAAATTTCCTTTATTTAAGCAATGGTCACACTTGGTAACAACTTGACCAAATAAGCGTAACCATTACTTTTGCTTACAACACAAAATATAATGAATTATGCTGCTTCTTATAGCAAGAAACTATTTGAATTAAATTTTATATGACCTGCCATCATAACACTATGGAACATTTTTGGGATTATTGTCTGGGGGGTGAGAAATTGCAAGTCAGGGTGATGGTACTAGGTCAGTATAGTAAAACCCTCAAAGGGTTTGGCGTTCGTATGTGTCAGTAGTGTGTCGTAGAAGAGAAAATATCTGGGCTAGAAGCTTTTGGCACAGGAATGTGGTCCGAATGAGGCAATGGTGTTGCGGCACTTGCAACACCAACGTAATTATACGATTTTCTTATCCTTTCGCCAGGATTAGTCCAAGTCATTGGGATACCGAATGGCATACTTTCACGTCTTCTATTTTCCAATCCATTAGACGGTTGTAGCAGCTTTTACACACTATATTTGGTACCCAATTTTCGTTCACTATAACATTTTGGTTGAAGTACATCTCGTATGTTTGAACAAAATCAGTACTGAAATTTCCCCTTTTTTTAAGTGTTGAGACATATTGACCACAGCAGTAGCAAAAGCTATTTATATCTGGCTTGCACAGTTCCATATTCTGTTCTCTTTTGTTCACTTTTAAAAAACTGGAGAAAAATCACTTTTACTGTTCGCGTTCGTCGGCACTTGTTGAATGACAAAAATCACAGAACCAGTGTGAGAAAGAGAAGAAGTATAATGACAATGCATGTTTTATGTGAACATTACAGAACCAGTGTTGCCACATCAATATTTCTCTTTTAGTACAGTAGAAAAATATGAGAGAGTTCGGCTTGTGAGTGTCAATGTTTTCTCCAAATAATGTTGTGCATATCTGGAGCAAATTTTTGAAATTCATACATTTACCTAATTGTGAATAAATGAGAAACGCGTGCATCGATTTTCATGATCTATGCCCTTTTTTGCTCATGAGTTATGTGACTTTACGCGAAAGTAATTAGTTTTGCCACTTTTTTCCATTTTGGATTTTTTATGAATTTAAAAAAAAAAAATATTTAAATTTTTAGGCAAAAAATACTTTTTTCCCTTCATACATTCATTTTTAACTTCGAAAGTGTTGCACATATAGGAAAACGGTATAGAAACAGATTAGAGAAATTGTAATTCTTAATTTTTCTAAATTTGTTTCATCAAAATCGGACAAGTGGTTGTCGAGTTATGTTAAACTACGTTTTTGCCAAAATGTTACAACTAAGCGAAAAAACATCAAGATAAGGAAAAAATTTAAAATGTCATAAAAAAAACTGACACATACGAACGCCAAACCCTTTGAGGGGTTTACTATACTGACCTAGTACCATCGCCCTGACTTGGAATTTCTCACCCCCCAGATTGGCTGTTGTACTGTGTAATCAATAAAATAATAATTTTTTTTTGTCAAATATTTGCCAAATGTGACCGTAGCTTTAGCAATAAATGAAAAATTTTATATTTCAATAGTCAACATTTTAAATTTTGTTTTTCTAAGAATTTAGCAATAGTTTTATATTAATAATTTTAAGACATTGACGTAGTTTTAAACCATTACCCACAGTTCTGTGCAGTTTAAATTAGCTTTGGTCATCCTCACTTGCTAAATTCATTTAAAAAACTATAAATAGTAACAATTGATCATTTTTATTTCATAAATCATTTAAATATATTTTTGTTAGTTCAAATAAAAAATCGGGTTTTCGAAAAAGATATTTTATACACATCAAACTAACATTTTTATGATATTAATAAAAAAAACTTACACGTATGGTTTGATATGAGCCTGATAAAAATCAAAATATTTTAAATTTTCATAAAAATTTTAAGCCACACATTTTCAATAAAAGTCTAAAGCTACGGTTACACTTGTCGAATATTTGACGGAAAAAAACGGGAACAACAGACAAACTTAAATATAATTTCCTTTAATTCCTATATTTATTTTGTTTATAATACCACATCTTATATAAAACAGTTTTTGCTATGGGTAGCAGTATAATAAGCTTTATTTTGTGATTTAAAGACCATGTTAGATCTCATTAACTATTATTAAATGTTGTGGATATGCTTTTTTGGTCAAATATTTAATAAGTGTGACCGTAGCTTAAGGATACACTCATTTTCAAAAACTCAATTTAAAATTTTAAATTCAAAAATCTTAATCTAAAAACTTGGAATATTTTGTTTTCTATTTTTTCTGTAAAAAGCATTTAAAAACGAATATTTCACCAAAAAAAAATCCAGTTTGGACCCTTTTTAAAAAAGTAATAAGCCAAACACAAAAAAATTTCAAGCAAATTTCAAAATTTACCAGGAAGGCCCTTTTGATCTGTACTAAAAAATATCGCAAAATTAGGGAAATAAAAAAAAATTCTAAACGATTTGACGTGGAATGCCCAAAATACAAATATAAATTTGGTATTTTTTTGAAATTTTTACGTTTAAGCGAGTTTACAAAACATTTGTCTCCATTCATTGATATAAACTTACGTATTAAAATATGGGCTAAGAAAACTATAAAAAGAGGAAATACGGGAAATAAAATTTCTTTCTTTTACTTTTGTGTTGTACATGTGGTACTTTTGAATTTTCTATAATACTAGAGTAACCCTGCCCGCATTGCTGGACAATACAATAACATACGTTTACGTCTTTGTATTAAAAATTAATTTTTCTAGTCTTGGTTGTCGAATGGCAATAACGCACCAATTTTATGGTACACCTGACCCTGAATCTTTAATTAATATTCAACAAATTGGTTTGAATTTTCGTACAAATGAAAACATATATTAATATCTGAATTGAAAACCACATTATTAAGATTTAAATTTAAACTGAAAGATTACAAATCAATAATAAACTGAAATGACAATCAATAAACAAACAGAAATTAAATATTTGGACCTAACACGCGGATCTATTGCAGGTCGAGATCCACGCTATTGATGTGTACTGTATCAACATTCTTAGCAAGGGAATGGTTGGAAACAGCATTGTGATATTAACTGATTGCCAAGCGGCCATTAAAGAAGTTGGCGGAATGCCGAGGAAGGCTACAGGAGCCGGGCGCAAGGAACAAAGTGACGCACTTTTTGTTGCCGGGGCACTCAGGGGTCACGGGAGACGATGGGGATGAAGAGCTGGCCCCAATGGTGGGCCCCGAGCCCTTTTGTGGGCTAAGTTGGGCTACTAACCAGTCCCTTCTAAAGGACTGGGCTCTCAGGGAGCATAGGGAATGCGTCAGGCAATGGAACTGATCTTTCCCGGGAGTACAATAGGGACGAGGGGTCTCAATAGACGGTAACTACAACTGTTTGCGGCTTATCTGACGGGTCACCACACGGTCATGTACCACCTGTTTCAGATAGGCATGGCAGAGGACCAGGAATGCAGACTGTGTCGTGAGGGGGTCGCGACCACAGGGCATAAACTGTGTGACTGCCCGGCGCTGGCATGGGGCAAAAGGAGCACCGATTCGGTGAAACACCCCAGCAAAAGACCAACTTAGGTTCCTCCGGGAAGCAGAGGGTCTTTGGGCCAGCTAAAAGGGAGTGGGTAGAATAGACCTAACTTGGTCGCGGTCTCCTTTGGAAGGAATCTCCTCGCTCTCTCAAAAAAAATTAAAAAAATTCTATATTTTTTGTGTACCACTTTGTTTATATTTTGTTTTGTTATTTTATCTCTCACTATTTTGACCACGTGTAAAAGAATCGAGGTCATCATATATATATACCTCTGCTTATTGGATTATATAATAAAACGAATGCAATATGAATAAGCTGAATACATTAATTGTTTGTTTGTTTGTTTTTAAACAATTCGAATTAAACATCTTATTGGCAACATGTGAATTGATATTTACAAAACTCATAAAGATGGGTGGATAAAATTCGACACCATCGATTTATATTTAACACTCTTTATATTTGTTGTTTTCATTATTATGGTAATAAGACCACAAAAAAAACAATATTAACATTTATTAATAATTTACATATTAACAAAATATACAAAAATACATATTCAATTAAAACAAACACGTTGTAGATGTTCGAATTGGAAAGAAATTAAATGAAATTTAAACCAAGGAAAAATTAAAAAATTAATACACCATCAATTCGTAATTGAGAAATAAAATTATTCGAATTAGTTAATTTCTCATAGCTTTATGAATAATAATATTTAAAAATAATCAGAAAAAAGCTATATTCGGCTATTCCGATTTTTTAATACCCTCCCGCAAGTATTAGGTTTATTAGAGAGTGGACCAATCTTCATAAAATCTGAAATTTCAAAATTGTATTATTTTTATTATTTGAATAGGCAGTATTTTTGAGAAAAAAATTTGTTAGTATTACATGTGACACCGACGCACAGTGGCGCCCGTAGAGCAAGCGAGGTTGCAAAAATCAAAATTTTCATGAGTGCCGACGAAGTTTTGAATAAACCCATGTTATAGTAAACTTTTCAACGATTTCAAATATGCCACTCTTAATAATATCACATTTTTATTTTAGAAGATATAACCGTTCAAAGTTGACCGACTTTCGGTTTTCAAAAAAACACACAATTTTTAGTCAATTTGTTTCGATTTCAGGTGTAATATCACGAAAAATAGGTAACGAATTGCCTTATTTTTTGTTTGTATTGATTGATGTATTTATTAAATGTATAATGATAAAAAAAAATTAACTGTTTGCTTTGTGTTTCTCCTGGTAAATCACTATTTAAAAACTATCCGTTTTTTCACTATTTTTCAACTTTGACGGAAAATAAAAAAAAACTATATTTTTCTATATTTGCCATATTTGCAAAACCTGTTCTTTGATTATTTCTTTACATAATTCAAAAGGTTTTATCTGCCCGTACGTGCCCGTTTGGCTTCTAGAGGTAAAAAAGTTTAAAAAGACATGGTTGCAGAAATTGTATGGCGTCCATCCCTTATATGTTTTGACTGACAGTAGTTTGATCTAATAGTTTGAAAAAAACTACTCATTGAAATTAGAAGGTACGTACCTCACATAAACAATACTTTGGCGTACAAATGGTCAGGAACAATATTGACTTATGGTCCCTACAGGTAGGCACAAATCTTATTTGGACACGTGCATAATATCAAAATTGCATTATTCAGCCTAAATCCATATGTATGCAGGGAACAGGTAAATTTTTAGGCATGGTAGCATAAGCCTATATATTGCAAAATAAGCATAATGCCTGGATTAGTCTACGCCTGAAAGTTGGCGCAACAATTACTGAAACCATTAAACAATTTAAGTACTGAAAACATGGCGTTGAACAATTTAAAATTATTTGAACTGTTTAGAAAGTCAACCACACCAAAGTTTTTCACGGAAGTGAAAATTCTTCCTGAGAAGTTGACAGTGATCAGCAAATGGGGCTGCGATGGATCATCCGGACAAAGCGTTTATAAGCAAAGGATATCTTCCGATGACGCTACAATATCGGACGGAAATATGTTTATGGCATCTGTTGTTCCTTTGCGGCTAAAATCGGATGATTCCCTACACTGGAAAAATCCACGTCCGTCATCAGTGCATTATTGCCGACCAATAATGTTTCAGTTTGCAAGGGAATCGGCAGAACTCATAAGGACTGCGGTGAAGGACATTGAAGAACAAATAAGCAAGATTAAGCCTACAAAGCTGCAAATTGGAGAAGGAAAATATATTGAATGCAATTACGAGTTCCACCTGACCATGGTTGACGGAAAAGTCGTAAACGAACTGACAGGAACAACCTCAACAATGTCATGCCCGATTTGCAAAAAGAGTCAGAAGAACTTTTTTCAATTCAATTTATTTCATATATAATATGTGACATCTCAATTTTATATAATTAGTTGTAAAGAGTTTAAGATTAGTATCTTTTTCTGCTTAATTATAATATATTTCAATTAGTTATCATATACATATATATAGACTGAATTATATTGGAGGTAAAAATTTAGCAAAAACCTATTTAAACCCCTTTTTTCGTTTTATTTTTATATTTTTTTTATCGATTTTATATTATTATTTGTCAGAAGAACTTTGGTAATTTAAACGATTCTACAAATGAGGAGAATTACGAATATGGAATGTCACCATTGCACGCAAGGATAAGGTGTATGGAATTCTTGCTAAAACTGGCATATACCCTACCACAAGAGGAAGAAAACTTCGATGAAAATACATCAATAAAGGATAAGGAAAAGATCAGAAAGAAGCAAATACAGGATGCTTTTTTTAAACAAGTTGGACTAAAAGTAGACTGTCCCAAGCACGGATACGGTAACTCAAACGACGGAAACACTTCTAGGAGATTTTTTGAAAATGATGAGGCAGTAACTAGAATCATTGGAATTGACAATCAAATCGTGAAAAGATTGGGAACGATCTTGGATGTTTTAAACTGCAAAGGAAATGTCAATTCTACAAAATATGGAGAATATGCGTCGAAAACTGCATCTCTTTTAGCAGAAATATATCCACAGGAGAAGTTAACCCCGACCGTCCATAAAATATTGGCGCATTGCAAAGATATAATTGAGTACCAGTCTTTGCCAATTGGAGAGCTTTCTGAAGAAGCACAGGAGTCTCTTAACAAATTTTATAAAAAATATAGATTGCAGAACACATTCAAAGCATCAAGGGTAAGGCAAAATAAGGACCTCTTCAACATGTTGGCAGCATCTTCCGATCCACTTATTTCTTCCCTGCGGCATGTGAAGTCACGAATAGAGTTACAAAATAATTATAGTTTAGAAATGGTTAGTCTTTTAGATATACCTTCTCTTACGAATTGTGATGAATATTTTACAGAAAATTGAAAAAATAAATTTAAAAAAAAAAATAATTTTTTTTTTAATTTGTTGGGTAATAATTTAAAACATAAAACCCTTAAGAAAAAAAATATAAACAATCTAAAAATGTAAAAATAATTTTTTTTAGTTACCATAAAATTGATTTTTCTACTAATTTTAACTTTGATAACCCATAAGTAGGCCCCTACAAAGCGTAGCACCCTTTCCAAACGCTCATTTCATAGGCTGAACAGTTATCTATCATATGCTGTTTAAACTGTTCAATTATCTTATTCGGTTCAAAAGATATGATTTTTGCAACGAAAAAACTCAAATGGCGCCACTGTGCGACGATGCGAGGTAGAAAATCTAATCAGTTTAGATACATCGTGAAGCACACTTAAGCGAGTTTGGCCTCAAGCTTTTTGATCGTGTGACCCCTTTAGACTAAAGCCCCAGTTAGCTGACAGTAACAGTAACGTTGCAAATCAGCTGCTTCATTTTGTTGTATGCTTAGCAATTAGAACGATTATGGTTTTCAGTAAGACCGTAACGTCTAAATCTGTTAAAAATAGATTTTTCTTACTTTTTTAACCTACGGTTACGTTACTGTTACCGTCAGCTAACTGGGGCCGATCATCAAAAAATATTGCAGTGCTATTTCTACAACTATACCAAACATGTTTTAATATGGTCAGCTCCAACAAAACTATTTTTAAAGAAAATTTTAAACATATTATGTTTAATTTAATCATATTATTGTCACCTACAACCAAATTATGGTTAAATTCGTCCTCCACCAAGAAGCTACAACCGTATTATGGTTGCCTCTAAACATGTTATGGTTAAAAATAACTAAAATATGTTTAACACTTATAATGGCTGTTGTTTGTTCTCAGGGTGCGACTATCCCAAAACTTGATAATGTAAATTTAAGGTCCATAAAACACTAAATTAAACCAAGATTATTTGCAATATTATAATTAAATTGCGTCTTAGGCGTACAAAAGTGATTTGCAAAAGGAGGCTCTATATGGGAACTACGTGGATACCTCAAGAAATATTTTCTGTTTTTATCTGTTTTTATTTTTCAGCTGTTATTATAAAGTAGCTGTAATCAACCTAAAAAATCAAGCCACATTTTTAATTTATGCAAAGTTTTATTAAAATACAGGGTGGGCCAAAAGTGCAGAGAAAAAATATGTTTAAATATGGTCACCTCCAACAAAACTATTTTTAAGTAAAATTGTAAACTTACTATGGTTATTTTAACCATATTATTGTCATCGAAAACCATACTATGGTTCAATTAGCCCTCCATCAAGGAGGCACAACCACATTATGGTTGCCTCCGAACATGTTTGGTTAATAATAACTAAAGTATGTTTGACATTTATAATAGCATGTCTGATTTTCAACCATAGAATGTTGCTCTTGTAAAAGAGGAAAATACTATTGTTAATTTAAAAACAAATTATTGGCATATTTAACCATAATATGTTTAGAGGCAACCATAATATGGTTGTGGCTTATTGATGGAGGACTAATTTAACAATAATATGGTTGTCGGTGACAATAATATGGTTAAATTAAACATAATATGTTTAAAATTTTCTTTAAAAATAGTTTTGTTGGAGGTGACCATATTTAAACATATTTTTTTTCTGCGTGTAGTAACCATAGAAACCATAAGTATGCAATTGCATGTTTTTTCTTGTGCGACTAATACAGGCAGAAACAATATATTTATCTGCTTTAGAGTTTTTTATGAATTTTGGCATCGATTTGTTGGTGCGTACTCCTATTTTTGAATTTTTTTTAATTTATAGCGCATAGCTTGTTTTTGAGGCATATTTTGATACATGTAAAATTTTTTGGATGCCTACAAGCGCTTTCGTAGCAAATAAAATTTTTTTTTTTTTCAAAATGCTGGTTTTTCTGTTTTAAGCCAAAGCAGGTTGTCATTAAAGATAAATGTTATTTTAAACTTTTAAATTTAATATTTATATAAGCAAAAAAGTTAAGGAAAAACCCCTTATAATCGTTTTAGCCGATGTAATAATACATAGAAATCTGGACCAATCTTTTAGTAGTTCGACCGACTCCGCATTATTTATTAAAGTGATCCAACGATGTCCATCCGTCCGTTTGGCTAATTGTCTGTCCATGGTAACTTTGTGCGCAAAGTACAAACTGCAATTTTGTAGATATTTTTATCAAATTTGGTAAATACATATAATTTGTACTAAGGACAAAGTCCATGTAAGTGGTGAGCAGAGGTCTATAATATTTTCACATATTTACCATAAAAACTTCTTACCTATTTAGACTTTTTGTGTCCGTTGACCATCTAATTATGTTGGTTTTAAGAATAAATTCAACGAAAAATATTTTACTGCAAATTAAATTCTTTTCCAATCGGCTCATATTTGCCCAAATATCCCATCAATAAATAGCTTCAATTTTCTTTTAAATGTTAACATTAATAAATAATTTAGCGACCGTCCCTGAAATCCCCTGAAATCCCTTTAAGGCAAAAATAATATTCGCCACAAATAACATTTATATAAATTTAACCTCATAATATGTGTTTTTGTGAGCCCATGACTGCCCATCGTTTTCAAATACACAAAAAAAATTATTTTTCCAATTCAAACAATTTTTGTTTAAAACAGGATTTAAAAACGAATTTGCATATTCAACAATTTATTTTGCATTTCGTTTTTTAAAAAAAACTCGAATTTTTTCAAACAAATGGTTGTTATTATTGGTTAAATATGTGTTTGATATTAAAAAAAATTTCGAACAAATAATTGTCTGAATCAAACAAAAAAGTTTCCGGAAATTAATAAAAAAAAAAAATTAAAACATATAATTTTGCTGAATCAATGAATAATTTCCGAACACCATTCGACTTGGTGTACACAATGTTTCTTTTCCCCTCACTGTCGCTGTATCCTTTCCTTTACTACAGATGAAGAAATCTCAATTAATAACAGCAGCATTACGACCCGATATGGTTTTCATCCTCATATTACTTTCAAAGTTGGATGTATTTAACTAAAAAATTTAAAAAAATAGAATACGGGATTTTTTCATTATTTTTTTTATGTGAATCAAATGATTTGCCAAAATCTACCCACTTGTTTAAATATAACCATTTAATTCAATTTCGCTAAACAATAACTTAAAAAACTGTATTTAGTTTCGAATAAAATTTCATACTGGTAATAAATTTAAAAAAAAAATCTTTAAAAAATGTTAGCATTATTTTGAGCATTTTTTAAAATCATTTTTAGCATTTTTTGGCCATGTTTAATGCCAGATTTAGCTGTAAATTTTTTTTAGATCTGGTCACACTGTTCGCCACGCTATTTTATTTCTTATTGTTGTACTTTTTTAATTCGTCCAAAAATAGACTGTATGTGTTTTTTGTTGTTGTTAATTTTGTCACTTACTGCCCGTTCGCCGATATCGAACGTTAACGTTCGCATAGTAAATAACATTTGAAACAAAAACAAAATTTCTAAAATGGTTTTTGTTTTAAATGTAATTTTCTATGCGAACGTTAACGTTCGATATCGGCGAACGGGCAGTTAAAGTAGTGATGCTTACGTTCATAAAATTTAAAAAAAACGACCACTTTAAAGACCGTTAAATATTATAGCGCGTATATCATATTGTTGTACAGTATTTCAATCAATATT
This sequence comes from Pollenia amentaria, assembly GCA_943735925.1. Lineage (NCBI taxonomy): Eukaryota > Metazoa > Arthropoda > Insecta > Diptera > Polleniidae > Pollenia > Pollenia amentaria. Next base: position 173,131,726 of record OX031007.1, on the reverse strand, counting down.
TTTGTTGCTAAAATAAAAATCAAACATTAATAAAAACAGTAAAAGAAATTTGTTGAAATTTAAAAAAATTTTCAAACAAGCGTTTGCTTGAAAATATTTAAGCAATAATTTTTTCTGTTATCAAAGTTGTTTTTGGGAATACTATTATTTATTAAAAGATTTTGTTTGTTGTGCTTAATTCCCTTTTTTTAATAATTGATAAAAAAAATACTGAAATTTATTGTTGGAGGATAAGCTGTTCTTATGCGCATTTCACTGGTTTCTTAGGCCAGATCATCAGGAAATGTTCTCCTAAATAATTTTAGAAAAGTCAAACAAGACTACAGAGGGATTAAAATTTACCTACATACACTCAAAAAGTCTTATTTGCAACGATATCAAAGCTGTGTAATAGCTTAAAAACATTTTAAATTGTGTAATTCTTAGTGAAAATTATAAAATTTATGAAAGATTCCCCAGAACCAGCAGAACGGTATACCATTTTGACACAAAATATAAACATGGATAAGTTATCAGCTGTTGTTTACGTAGCAATCCAAGGTTACCTTGTGTGAATTCGCCTTGCACTATAATATTGAAATTGTTGATACTTCAATGAAAAGATTATCAAAAAGGGGAAATATGGGAAATAAAATTTGTTTCTTTAAATTTCCCTTTCCACATGTGGTACTTTTTGAATTTTCTATTATATTAAGCTTAGAAACGTTAAATTACAGCTATAGGGTGTTAAGTGAATGAGAACCTATAAGATGAAAAATATTGCAACTTTTTTGTTAAAATCTAGAAACATAAGCTTTGACAAACATACCCAGGAAAAACTTTTTGAATTTTGGTAATAGGTCGTAGTTATTTCATACGTTACCTGGTAAGTAGTTGTCATTACAATTATCATTATTCTGAAAACCTCAATAAGTACTTGCTAGTAATGACCTCAGTAAGTACTTTTCACTACTATTATTTTCAGTTATGAATATTTACTTACTAATAACCAGCTAAATAACTACTTATTAGTTGTCTTGTTTTCAGTACTGAATATTTACTTACTGGTAACTAGCTCTATAACTACTTATAAGGTCTATTAACTAGCGCCAATTAAATAAAAACTAGTTATTTTTTGGCTTCTAGTAAGTATGTTGTAAGTACTTACAATTCAACTTACTGGTAGTTAAATAATAACTAGATAGTTTGTGACTTCTAGTAAGTGCATTGTAAGTACTGAGTTCTGTGGACAAGTCGAACAAAAATAAGTAGTTATTCAGCCGAAAAATAAGTAGTGTTTATATTTCTCCAACATTACTTGCTAACTTACCAGGTAAGCAAAGTTTTTGCTGGGTATGTGTAAATATGTCCACGGAAGAAAGGGAGACGCTACCGAAGTAGCGGGTTAAATGATAGTAAATATTTTTTATTAAATTATTTATAATTCCAAATTTCTATACAAACAGATAAATACGAGTATTATTTATGAATGTGGAATACATGTTTATGTTTTTGTTTTGGTTGTCAATTGAATTATAAAAATATGTTATTTTTACAAATTATTTTAATTCCAGTTGTTGAAAAACGGAATAAAATGTTGGTGATTGTAATATTTTATTTAAGTATATTTTAAAATTTATTTTTGCATAAATTTTTTAAACAAATAAATGAAATTCCAGACAAACAAAAGTAATATTCAATGAATGAAAAAAAAACAAAAGTAATATTCAATGAAAGAGAAATTTATATTAATTCATTTACAATAAAAGAGTTATTAGTAGTCTTTAAAAGAACCTATCAACCAAAAGCTTTTTGCTTTTGCTACTACTATTGAAATATTTTAAATTTTTATCAATAGCCAAAGTTTTGCTTTTAGCTTGTGCAAAAAGCCATTCCATTATCTTGTATATTTTTATTTTTTTGGCATTTGATTTTTAAACAGGTAGCAACAAAAATTGATAGCCACCTTAAAGGGAAAAGCTCAAAATGATTATTTGGGCTCTTGCTGTCTTTATTTACCTAAAGAAGAGCTAGTTAGAAAAGTAAAACTAAAAAATCTAAGAATTTCTACTTCATTAAAAAGCAGACAAAGAAAATTCTTCCCTGGCTGGTAATAACAAAAATACTGATTTAAGAAACCGAAAGCACAAAAGATCTGCACGAATAAGTGCTAACTTTTTTTTTGTCCAAGTTAGGTGAGTCGGTCTAATGTTACATTCTTTTTTAAACTATTTAAAAATTGGTTTTTAAGATATTTTAATAAATAAAAATATTAAATAAATTGTAACAAAAATATATTTTTGGGGTATTTTCAGTAAAATGTTAAACATTTTGCGATTTTTGCTTCATTTAGGTATTGATATTAGAATGTAAATTCAAACTGAGTCAAGTTAAACTAATTAAAATGAAATTATTATATAAACTTTCATATTTAGGGGGATTTTTTTCAAAATACGTTAAATTTGGGGGATTCTAAAATTTTTTTGGGGGGAAGAAATAATTACCTGGCAACACTGGACGTAATCCTACATACATATGATTGGCGGAAAAAGATACATGAGTACATATGTATGTACATAACTTAGCGTTACAAACGAATTGTTTTTGCTTTTCATACAAAATGTTCAAAATGTGACGTTGATTTGATTTTTATGTTGTATGGAAAACAAAAACAAATTTTTGCATGCAAAATATCATTTGTTGTCATATATAATACTGTGCTAGTTGAAAAAGCAGACAAGCCTGGCACCTGCCGGCTAAGGCTAAAGGCCGTGTCAGATACAACTTTGTCGCTTTGCGTGACGTTTCTACCTTCGGCAGAAAAACGCAAAGCAAAAGGTGTATGCCACAATGAAAACTTTGACAACACTCACGCATTGCTTGTTTACTTATAAAAGCGGTTGGTTATTTGTACATTTAATTATTTGTTACAAAAATAAAAGTTAAAAATTTAATTGGACGGTTTTTTGGAATTAAATTTGGCAAAAAAAATTAAAAAAAAAAGAAAATTATACTAGCCAATTGTCAAAGCGCGCAAAAAGATGAGAGTTGGCTAACTTTTTGCTTCGCTCCGCTTTGAAAGTACTTTATGTGACATGTTTCGTATAAGTACGTATATTTTATCTTAGATGTCAAAGCGAATCGGTAACGCAACGCGAAGCAAAAGTTTTATCTGACATGGCCTTAATTCGGGCACGCTGAATCCAGTGGTGCTAACCTTTTTCTTTTTTGGTTAGCTCTTGTTTTCGAGATATACCGTTATTTCGAAAATAGAGGAGGTTGCACAGCATTTATTCGCGTAGCTCAAAAACGGCTTAGTTTATTGAAATTACTAAAAAACGAAATTCCGTAATAAAATTGTCTTTAAGTAAAGGTTAACTCTTTTCTAATATGAGCAGTCGTTCTTGAAACATAATTTTTTTATTTGGCAAGCAAAAATAATTTTTTAGCATCATTCTGAAATTTTTGTTTTTTTAAATTCATCAAAAATTAAACAATGCTGCTATTCTGTTTTTTTATATGTCTAATTCCAAGCATATAAAAAACGAAGTTGTAAACAAAACAAGCCATACGGCCATGTGCTGAAAATCGCATGATTTGAAAATCACATGCGATCTGAAAATCGCCAATTTTATTTAAGCATGTGCTAGAGTTCACGCGTTTTGTTTTTTTTTTTCGAAGTAGTGGTCGAAAAATAAAACATATGTTTTAGCTGTCAAATTTGAACAAAAAAAAAATAATTATTTGCATAAAAAATGCCGGCAGCTTTTATATTACGTGTTATTTCATTAAAAAAAAACTGTATTTTAAAAAAGAACGTATCAGAAAACGTCTTCTAAGGTATTTTTATTTTATTTTCAATATACATATATACTTACATTTTTTCGTATCTTTTGTAATGTTTTTATATTTACATTAATTTTTTGACTTCCAAAACTCTTGTCAGACTTATTAATTTGTTAATGACATATGAGATGGAGATGCCACATCTTATTGAAGATGTTTTTGCATAAAGGTAGCAAGAACTTTTAAATAATGTTTTGGAGTTTTATCATATAAATTCAATTAATTTATTTACAAAATATGATATTAGTTCATACTTTTGCCATGTAAGCTCTGTAAAAAGTCAAATTCTCAAGTTCATTTACACGTCTGAATGTCTGGCACCATATTTTTTCGAAGTTAAATAGAAACAACTGCTAACAATCAAAACGCAAATTTAAAAGAAATTGTTAAACAACAATCAGTATTAAATCAATGTTGTTTTTTAATTTTATATTTTCTATGAAAATTTTCTCAAAAGATTATGAGTTTTTAAAATAAATGGAAAAGAAAAACATTAAATTTCCTTTTTATATGCTTTATATTGATGTTGAAAATAAATTTTAAAGGAATTTTACAAGTTCACATGTGGATCACATTACTGTAGGCTTGTGATTTAAAATCGCCAAATTTAAGGCGATTACGAACTCCAGCACACCTTCTTTGCGATTTCAAATCGTAATCACAACTTTCTTGCGATTTGCGATTTCTAGCACATAGGCGATAAATTATTTAAATCTGTTAACAACTCTTGATTTTACTCACAAAAGACGAACAATTTTAATTAATTTAAGAATTTCATTAAACACAATATTTGTATGGGAGTCCCCTTAAGGGGTAAAGATAAGGGGCAAGTATGTCTCGAGAAAATGTTAAGGACAAAAAACTAATTGAGGTTGGTCATACAATATATCCCCCTAGGGGGACTCCTGGGCATTTATGGGACTTTTTCTTCAATATATTTCTGGTCTGTATTGAACATTTTGCATGGGAGCCTCCTTAACGAATGGATATAGCGGGTAGGTATGTTAGAAATAAATGATGGGGATTGAAAATAAAGTGGGGTTGGCCATACATTTGACCTATATAGGGACATCCTAGGCACTGAGGGGCCAAATATAAGAATTTTATCAAATTTATTATTTTTCAATAGACTAAACCGTTTTTGAGTTACGCGAATAAATGTTGTGCAACCTCCTCTATTTTCGAAATAAAGGTATATCTGGAAAACAAGAGCTAACCTAAAAAAAACGGTTAGCACCATTGGATTCAGCGTACCCAAATTATGTTGAAACGCCAGGTGCCAGGAGCTTGTCTTAAAAGAAAATGTCAAATTCTAGCACAGTGTAATTATTCACTCGACTTAAACTCCCCTTTTTTGTTATGCTTTTAGTTAATGTTTAGTTAATTTTAGTTAATTTTAACAATCTTATGTACTGCTATTTTTTCATATGGTCCGTCTTCTGGTCTGCATTGGTTTTTTTATTTAACTCTTTAAAAACAGTTTGCTTCATTCTTTTTCCTAAAGTATAAAAATTTTTGCTGCCTCTTTTCAAGTTCTTTCAATTGAGAAATTTTTCCCTATTGGTAAAATATAAAAGTTGGCTTATGCTCTTCAAAAAGTTACGTTCCAAAAGCAAAGTGCTTATTTTGCTACTGCTTTTGAAAAGTGAGACTATTTTACTTTGGCTCTTGTTAGCTTTTGTGTTTCAAGTTTTATTTTAGCTACGGAATATACAAAATGTTGCTGCTTTTGCTAAGTCATCGTCCAGACTTGCAATTTTTGTTGCAGCAATTCTTAAGTTTATTGATGAGAGGGGTGAGAGGATTGAGGAGGGGTAAATAATTTCATGTACTCTGCGATTACGTTTTGTTCTATTATTCTCATCCCTTTTAACTTGAAGTTGGCTGTGGGTGTATTTGTATTTATATTTAAAATATAAAAGAGAGTTGACTATAAAAGAGACAAGATAAAAACACAAAAATTGGAAAACTATAATTTCATAATCGGGACACTAACACCCAATTTTCACGATGATTTAAAAGACATGTCTTTTTTGTATTTCTTTTCTAAAGAAACTTCCAAAAACCTGTTAAATTTTCACCATGTTTCTTTTTTTTTGCATTTAGAGTTGATTTTTTCTGATTTCCTTAGTTTCTTATTCGTAATAATATTTAAAATTTCGTTATTCCATATAATTTTGATATGTTTTGCATTTTTTTTTTAATTAAAATATTTAATTTTTCCATATTTTAATAAGCACATGTAATTTTGAAATAAGAATAAAACATAAATTAAAAAACACAAATAAGTGCAAAGAGGAATGTCAAAAAAGAAACACAGAAATACGATTCATGTCTTTTTTTCTACCCTGCTAACTTCTCTACCCCGCTCGCTATCAAACAAAATAAGACATGATTTTAAAATAGGGGAAAAAATCATCGTGAAAATTGGGTGTAATGCAATTTTAAAGCAGGATTCTTAAAAATTGCAGCAACAAATGGCGACAGTAATCTAAACGATGATTATTAGCAAAAAATCAATTTTGATAAAATTTTTTTTTGGTTTTTTTGTACATTAAGAAAATATATCTGTAATAATTGTTACAGTTTTACCTTTCAAAAACACCTGTTTAATTATTTCCATTAAAATATTATTGCAAATAAATAAATAAATAAATTATTTACTTCAATAATCTTAATTGTAGACACAAATACATTATACAATTGTAATAAAATTCATATTGAACAAAATTAAAAAAAAAAATATTAAAATTAAACACTAATAACCTTTTGAAATAGAACTTTAAATTTTATAAATCTTCTTAAAATGCTTTTTTGGCTGTTAAGTTCTGCACACGCAAACTAAAAATTCGTGGAGCATATTTTTTTATATTATCCCAAAATTCGTATATTAGGAATTGTTTTCAAATTTAATTAATCTGTAAAAATCGTTTAAAAAGGGTTCCATTGCTGTTTTTGTACGAGTAACTTTTATGTAAAAATTAATGACACATTCAATTCTCTTCAGGGCAATTTTTTGTTAAATATACTCGTACGTATCTTCACCTAAAATGCAAAAAGGCGTAACAAAGCTTTTTATTTTTTGCAGGGGAAGCAAAAAACTTTTCAAAATAAATAACAACAATGTGTAGTTGGCGTTGGAATATCTTTAACAAAGTCGCCAGTTTTGATTGCAGGGATTTTGTGAATATACATTTTAAAAAAACGAACAAAAATCAATCAAAAACTCAATATCGATTTTTTTGCTGTTACGCCCCTTTTGCATTTTAGGTGACAATATGTAGCTTTTGAAATAATTACATTCAAATATTTTAATTGAAATAAAATTCGGCATAAGCAACTCTTATGTAAATATGACTAAAGTAAATTTTATTGGGAAAGGTTCACAACTGAAAAGATTTACTACTAATATTACCCAAACCCGAAAGTTGCCTAAAATGTTTTTTTCATTCTGATAGGACAGTGAAATCCTAGAAAAAAATATGGTGCAAAATGGTCACAGGCAACTGTTTTTCGTATGGGTGCAGAAAATTAAAAAAAATATGGAAATTTTAAAATTGCAACCATATTATGATTAAATCTCTCCCTTGCAGGCCATAAAACAAATAGATGCTCCAGATTGGAACTTCCAGCCATCACTTCAATACTTAAAATTAATCACTTTGTACACACACAAGGTTACCTGATCAGTTGTTATTTAGTTTTATTTTAAACCTGCGTTTACGTTCATACACGAATAGCTTGTTTCATTAATTATCTTTTTCTTTACCTTAAGCCCGTGTAGAATGTAACGGATAAGAAAAGACTAGTAAGATCAAGTAGACAAGTCAAACCAGCTGTGTGTGAACGAGGACTAACTGAAGAAACATGTTATTGTTGCTTCAAATAGCAATTGAATTGTTTATGGTAAACGTATAAGAATTTGTCACAGCAATAAAACTAATTGGCAATATTGAGAACTAATTAAATCATTTTATGGTTGCAGTATTTGGTTGCGATGGCCACAATATGAATGAAATTTTTCCTTTGAAAATGTTTACTTACCAAAATTTTAATAGGAGAAAATGTCTTTACTACAATCTGTTTGACATGATCGGCTAAAACTGGCAAATTTTCGGATTACCACTCTGCGCCCATGTTCTGTAACTCTCGCTTCGAGAAACTTTTCGGATGAAATGCGAGAAATGAAACAAAAATGCTATAAATTAAAACAAACAACTGTTTTCCTCACTTAACTGCGTCTGTAACATTTTTAGCGAGTAATAGCTGTCATGTAAGGAAAGTACTCGCCAATTTACAGAAAAAGTGTGTCTGTAAAATGTTTGTGAGAAAGTTGCCGCTTTGCAAAAATGCAAAACGCAATGAATAATAACATGTAAGAGATAAGTATTTCGTTGTTGACTGATTTTTTCACTGTTTAATTATTTTGCTTTTAACATTTTTGAAAAATATACGATTGTTTTTAAAGCTACATTATTTGCTATAGCCGTCGTCATTGAAAATTTTGCAATTTTAGTAAATTTTGGCCGCCGTCAACGACTGGCGTTCTTAACGTCTCCAATAACACATCGGCTTCGAGTAGAATATTAGGACATTTATAACGTAACAACGTAATATCTTTTGATAGTTTTCGACAGGAGTTACAGGCACACTTTTTTCTCACTTTTCGAGAAACGATAGAATATGTTGTTTCACATCTTTTCGATGCAAGAAGTTCTCAACAAAGTTACAGAACATGGGTACTGGTTGGTAATTTAATCTACGAACTTTTAATAAATTTTGAATTTTTTTTTTTTTTTTTTTTTTGATTTGATATACAATTTAATTTAAACCAAAAAATATTCTGAAATCATTTCAAAGGTGTAGGCGGGTTACCAACCAAATGACCAATTTGTATTATAAACACTTTCAATAGAGGGCATCAAACCTGGCAGAACTGTACACAATCAGTTCTTTTTTCAATTTTTTTTTAATTTTTTTTTTTTTTTTTTTTTTTTTTTTTGGTAAAAAATGACTAATCAAAGCCAAAAATATCTTTACAAAAATGTAAATGTGTTAGTTTTTTTTATTTAAAAATAGTTTAAAAAAAATTAAATAACATCAGCAGAATAGACGAAAGAATACAAAAGTCTACACAAACAAATTCCTATGGAAGAGAGGGAATACTACTTAAAGTATTAAAATTGCTAAACTCTTTAAATTAAAAACTATTTCAATTTGTTAACAAATTAAGAATTTTCAAAAGAAAAATATTACAAGTTAATTTAATTAAATAATGATATGCCTGACCTCAGCGATGTCAATGAACTTGAATGAAATAAAAAATAAAAAAATCAAGTATTTGATTTTAATATAACTGATTTTTTTTTTTTGTTTTTTTTTTAATTTTAAATTGTTCCCACCAATTTTTTTTTTTTAATTTTACAAAAAAGTGAATCATTATATTAAAATTAAAAGATTATTTCAATTAATATTTGAATTCAATATAATCTTATAAAATTTGTTATTAAAGTTATTAAATCATATTTTTCTACGCTACATTACCTAGTGTTTCGACTGGAGAAACGCAAAATATTGATACCCTACACCGCAGTACATAAAGGCATGGGAATAATTGACCCGGCGAAACAAAATTATGTTTTGGGGTTAGGATTTATATACGAGTACTAAAAGGTGGGTCTAGAATCAAAATTTTTTTATGTACACATTTTAGCACAAACAAATAATACTGCCTTCCTAAGTCTACATTCACACCTTTCATCTTTTGATGCTCAACTTCTTTTAAAATCCCTTTTGAAGATGCCATTATGTTCACACGCAGCATACCTGAGCTATATTTAATTAAATCAATTAACACATTGTTTAAAACGGTAAAGTTTTTTGATTATTGTTTTAATTAAAGTTAAATACATCATTTATTGAAAAAAAATATTCCCAATTTCTAATTGTAACAATTTTTAGTAATAAGTATCAGTTATTTTTTTAGTTGAAAGAAAATCAAAAATTAATTTTCTTTTAGTTGTTTTGAAATAAATGTTTAATTAAAATATTAATTAAATAACAAAAAAGCTTAATTGATTTTTACGATTATTGTCAAAATTGTCAAATTGGTGGCATTCAAGTGTAAGGTTGATAAATTCAAATTTAATCATCGCAATATAATAATGTTAAATATATCAAAACTATTTTTAAATTTATTATTATCGACGCAAACGGGAGATTTTTTGGTTCGCGTAAGCTACCATCACCACCTATTACTTGTATAAGATTTTTTTTGCCTTAATGTGGCTTTATATTAATATTAACATTTTAAAGGAAGTTATGGCATTTAAAGCTATTTTCGGTAGTGATATTTGTGTAGGAGCTATGGTCAAATGCGATCCGATTTCAATAAAATTTAGCTTGTAGTAAAATATTTTTATGCCGCATTTATTCTTAATGTGTACTAGATGGTTTATGAGTACAAAGACACTATTTCGGAAAAGCCAGAATTTAAAACAATTTTTGTTTTGTTTCGCTGTAAAAGCACTTGTAAGCATTTGAAGCAAAATTTTAACAAGCATCGAAATAGGCTTCAAAATAGGGATGGGCAATAAATATCGATATATCAAAATATCGATATTTAAAAAATTCTAATCGATATATATCGCCAATATTAAAAATACATCGATATCGATACATTGATATTTTTCTACGACTATCGAATTCGATATTTTTAAGATCTCTTTATAATAAAATTAAACATTTTTAACGTTGCTCAACTCCTTACAATACTGTTGTTTTTTAAGAAATGCATCATATGTTTTTTAACTAATATTAAGAAAATAGCGGCGCTTTTCTTTTGTACATTTTCATAGATTACGCAGTGCAGTTTTGTCACGGTTTTTTAAGAGATGACAACAAAAAAATAAGCGCGGAAAAAATAATCTGGAAAGGGTTCCTAGAATTACATATGCAAAGAATCGCCTTAATTATGTCGTATTTGCAGCAAAAGACTCATGAAAGTTGAAATTTTAATAATGAAAAATAAATATTTTTTTTTTATTTGAGCATATTTTTAAATATTAACTGCCCGTTCGCCGATATCGAACGTTAACGTTCGCATAGAAAATTACATTTAAAACAAAAACAATTTTTGAAATTTTGTTTTTGTTTTAAATGTTATTTACTTTTTTTTTTTTTTTTTATATTTCATATGACGAATTAATAAAAAAATTTTTGTATTCTTTACTTTTTTTTAAATTTTTTTTTATTGTAAAATTAACTGCCGGTTCCTCGATTTCAAACGAAAACTTCGTCGCATAACTAACCTTAAAAACTTAATTTTAAAATTGGTTGTTGTTTTAAAAAAAAGTTAGGCGAATGAAAGTTTCGTTCGAAATCGAGGGACAGGCAGTAAATACGAAATTAAAGGAAACAATAAAAAGTTAGAATGGAATTGCATGTAATATGTTTGTGCCTATGTAAATATGTATTAAAATTTGGTAATAAGTTCAGCTTAATACGCTCGATACATCGATATTTTTAATTAATAAATATCGATACTCTTAAAAAATATCGATATGATATATATCGATATGATATTTATTTATTTATTTAATTTTCCAGTCTATAGATTAAAAATCCTTACAGACATAAGTGCTTAAATTATAGTACATATAATAAATATAGAATAATGATATTAACTAATTTGAATTTAAATAAACAATAATTTTTCTTTTTAAGGCATCATTACTATCAGAAAAGTCAATTAGATTATATAGATTATTAAATTTCAAGCAAATTTGACGAAAGGAGTCGTTGTTAGCGTACACAGAACGGTAATACGTTAAATTTAACGGCTGAAAATTTCGTGTAGGTCTCACTGGAACATTAAAGTTAATTTTGCTTAACAAGTAACCGGAATCGATATCACCGCGTATTAGACCCATTAAAAACGAAATACTAAGCATTGGTCTTCGGCTTTTTAACGTCGGTAACTTAATAAGACCAAGTCTGCTTTCATATGAAGGTAGTGCAAGCGAATTCCATCCAAGACCTCTTAAACAAAATAAAAGGAACTGTTTCTGTACAGATTCAATGCTGTTGATATATATATTAAAGTATGGATCCCACACAATTGATCCATATTCGAGGATAGGGCTAACCAGAGACGTATATAAGTGTTTAGTTACATATGGATCAGAAAATTCTTTTGACCAACGTTTCAAAAAACCAAGAACTCCATTAGCTTTATTGACCATTAATGAAATGTGATCACAGTATTTTAGTTTGTGATCCAATAAAATACCGAGATCACCAATAGTGTGAACTTTATCCCGTAATGTTCCATTTAGAAAATAGCTAGTGTCAAGTCTAAATGAGCGGAAAAATGACATGTGTTTACATTTTTTTATATTTAAATCCAATAAGTTGTAACTACACCATTGAGAGAAAAGTTCAATGTCAGACCGCAAAATAGATTGATCAATAATATCGTTAAAAGAATTAAAAATTTTAACATCATCAGCATACATGAGTATGTTAGAGTGCTGAACAACCGATGGCAGATCGTTAATAAATAATGTAAATAAAACAGGACCAAGATGACTTCCTTGAGGCACACCCGAGAGAACATCGATGAATTTTGATGTAGCATTTTTAAATTTTACTTGTTGGGTTCTATCTAAAAGATATGATTTAAGCCATTGTATTGCGTTGTTGCTAAATCCCATACGTGATAACTTGTAAAGTAAAATATCGTGGTTATATCGATATATTTTTCAATTTGCCCATCCCTACTTCAAAAGGGTGAAATATGCGCTTTAAACTTTAAAAAATGCATCAGAAAGGTCTTTAAACTAAAATGTGCAAAAAAAAATGCTGAAAAGGGTAAAATATTCACTAACAAATCGATGCTAAAATTCAGTAATCGCTCTAAAACGGATAGATATATGGTTTCTGCCTTCATTGCTCGTACAAGGAAAACCATGCAATTGCATATTTATGGTTTCACTGCATACGACTTTAGGAATCCAACATTTGCCCGGTTGCGCTTGGGAATACACTGCAAAGCAACACGGTTTACGAAAGCAATCAATAACATAAGCGCCATAAAATCGTAGCGAACGATGTTATTGACATCTATTTATCTATTTTAATCTTAATTATTATTTTTATCATTTTTGTCCGAGGGTATTAAAGATTCGACACATCCGTTTATAACATTCTAACTTGTTTGGTATTAAACTATCGGTGATTTTATTAATCCACCTACATACGAATATTTTTTAACATGATTTAATGTTTGTGTCGAAAACATTAAAGAACTCTATCTTTAGATAGTTTTATAGTTGTTAGCGCTGACATAAAAAGTATTGTTATTTAAAATATTTGATTACCACTATTTAAATAAATATGATTAAAAAACTGTTTTTAATCCTTAATAAATTGCCTCCAAGCGAAATCACTTAAATTTAAAATAATTATTCAGTGGTCAAACTAAAGAAAATAATAATAGGCCATTCCTAGCTCCACGGACACGTTTACCTTAAAAACATTTTTAAAAAACGGCAAAAAATGTCGCTTAATAAAAAAAATCGCAACAATATATGTATATAACAATGTTGCCAAACGAAAAATTATTTGTTGATTGCGATTGATATTGTAACGACGATGCCCGAATAAAAAAGTTGCAAAAATAGATAAGTTCAAAAAGTCGCAGCCCGCCAAAAAGCAGCAATTTGTGACTTTAGTCGAGAAGCGGTAACCTTGTTCTCGGCACGCGTGGTTGTCGGATGCAGGGTTGTCAGATTTATTTTGACCTCCTTCGCAAATTAAATGTCAATAACTTCCAAAACATTTTTTTAAACTGCCAATTTCACGATATCGATGAAACGGTCTCTTTCGCACAAATACATTTGGAAAAAAATTAAATTTTTGAGAATTTGCTTTGGTTTTATATGTAGTTGTGAGAAAGAAAGTTTTGCCACAAAACCTCAGAGAATCGCAGTTTAGTTTATCCATACGCTGCACATATTGGTTACACTTTTGGTGTATTTTGCATTTAGTGAAATAGCCAGAAATATATATTTCTTAAATTATTAAAAAAAAATTTTTTAAATCCTAAAAAATATATTGGTTCCAAATCGCTTAACTTCGCCAAAAATGGCAAAAAAAATATATGTCGCCATGAAATATATTTTGTTTAATTTCAATTTAAAACTAATAGCCTATTTCCGATGTGCGAAAGAATTTATTCGTTCGCATAAATACATTGAAAACAAAAACAAATTTTTAGACTTTGTTTTTGTTTTCAATGTAGTTATGCGAACGAAAGAATTCTTTCGCACATTGGAAATTGGCTATAAGTAAAAAACGACTAGTGAACACAAAAAAGGTACTGTGTTTACTACAAATAGTTTAGTAGTCAGTGTTAACTTTAACTCATCAAAAATAGCAAACAAAATCGTAAACTATTTTTTAAATCGCCAAATTGAAAATTAGGACGCCAAATAAGTTTTAAAACGCCACGTTTGACGAAAAATCCCCATATCGGACAACTCTGATCGGATGTAAATACATGTGTACCAGTGTGGCCAGGTCAAAAAAAAATTTACAGCTAAATCTGGCATTAGACATGGCCAAAAAAAACTAAAAATGATTTTAAAAAAATGCTAAAATTAATGCTAAAATTTTTAACAATTCTTGTTACAAATTTATTACCAGTACCCATGTTCTGTAACTTTGGTGAGAACTTCTTGCATCGAAAACATGTGAAACAAAATATTCCATCGTTTCTCGAAATGTGTTAAAATAAATACAAGTCGAAGTTCAACACAAGATGTTGTGTGTGGTGTGCCTCAAGGTAGTGTTTTGGGACCTTTGTTATTCAAATTATACCTTAATGATATCAACAACCTTGGACTTACAGGGAAAATATTTTTGTACGCTGATGACCTATGTTTATTATACCCATATAAGAATGAACTAGTATTAAAAACATATGCCGAAAGTGATGCGCTGTTTATATCTGAATATGCACGACTTAAAAAACTGGTGCTGAATGCTACTAAAACAAAGTTCATTCGGTTTAAAGCGCAGTCAAATCGTATTGAACAAGATTGTGTAATTTATGTTGATGGAAAAGAACTAGAAGAGGTTTCCGTCATTAAATACCTTGGGATCCATATACAGAACAACCTATCCTGGAAATCGCATATAGATCAACTAAAACGTAAATTATCATCGGCCATTGGATATTTATATAAGATGAGAAACAAACTTGATAGACATACAAAGCTGCTTATCTATCAATCTTTATTTCAAAGCCATCTGAATTACCTTGTACTTATATATGGACATAAAAGGAACTCCGATATAAAATCTTTGCAAGTATTCCAAAATAAGGCATTGAAGCTGATATATAACCTTCCCAGATCATACCCTACTTTGGACTTATATAAAAACATTGCTAAGGGTATTATGCCTATTTTCGGTCTTCATAGATTGCAGTTACTAATTTATGTTTATAAAGTATTGCATAACATAGGATATCACAGTATCCGATTAGAAACCGGTCACCATAATTTCAATACAAGACACCGTACTGATCTCAGTGTAGTAAGATGTCGCTTAGAAACTACAAAACAGCGAATTCAATACTTGGGTAGTGTGGAATATAACAAATTACCACAATTTGTTAAAGAGGCTGAAACAATCTCAATTTATAAAAAGAGATTAAAAGAATATTTATATGAAAAGTTGGAAATGCTTCTGCTATAACTGCTATAGAATAATCTAATTTTTATATAATTTAATTTAAAATCAATGAATATGTTAAACATTTTGTAAATAGTTGCTAGCTTGCCTCTATAATGTCCTAGTGGCGCTGAGGCACCTACTCCCAGTATAAAATAAAAAAATAAAAAATTGAAAAAAAAAAAAAAATAAAAAAAAAAAGTGTGTCTGCAACTCATGTCGAAAACTATCAAAAGAGATTACGTTATAAATGTCATAATATTTCACTCGAAGTCGATATGAAATTGCAGATGTTGTGAACGCCAGTCAAACATACGTTGACGGCGACCAAACTTAACTAAAATTTAAAAATTGTCAACGACGGCGGCGAAAATACAACCGTCGGCTATACCAAAATATGTAAAGTGCGACTTTTATGTTTGTTGATGAAGAAATTGCTTTGAAAACATTCGTATATTTTTAAAAAAATTTAAAAGCAAAATAATTAAACAATGAAAAAATCTGCCAAGAACAAAATAATTATCTCTGCCGTGTTAATATTCATTGCATTTCGCATTTTTAATTTATTTTTTAGTGTTAAAATTTTTTCTCATCCCGTTTTTATGCGTGAGTTTATTTGAAAGTTCAAAGCGGGAACTTTCTCACATAAATTTTACAGACACACTTTTTCAGTATATTGGCGAGATATTTCCTTACGTGACAGTTATTACTCTCCAAAAATGTTACAGACGCAGTTAAGTGAGAAAAACAGCTGCTTGTTTCAATTTATGGCATTTTTGTTTCATTTCTCACATTTCAATCGAAAAGTTTCTCGCCGCGGGAGTTACAGAACATGGGCACTGTATTACATTTTAGTGACTAATTTTTTTGGCTAGATTTTGATAAAGCATGTGATACATATAAATATGTAGCACAGGGGGTTAATTTTAAATGTTAAATTTATTGGGCCTTCAAACCTCTGATATATGAAAAATGTAAACGATTTATTTCTATGATAAACAACATTTTTAGATCATTTTATTATTTATACTTTAAGAAAAGTTAAAGCTTTAAAATAATTATTTCTTCAGCAGTTAAGAGCAAACAATTTGTTACACTATTGCATTTTTATCTAAATACATAGTGACATTTCCTTGTAATTTTATATCGTAATAATATTTATTAATAAATAATATTTACAATCATCATGATAAGGGCATTTCCTATAATTATTCCCTGAATATTCAATTTTTTTTAACAAGACAGGTAAGATGTTTCTTAACATAAGAATTTTCCATTTTCATACGAAATTTCATTTTGGGTACAAATATTTTTAGTAAAAATTTATTATAATTTATAAAATTTTTTTAGTAAAATCAATAAAACTATTCGTCCAAATTTTTAAAATAAATAATGCTTAAAAAAGCTCAAAAAAATTTTCCAAAAATGCTAAATAAAATGCCAAGTGCAAAATGAAATAAAATACAAACTTTTAATGCACTTTTAATACACTGATGTGTACCATAAAACAAAGAAAACAAGATAGCGCATTGCGCATACCCCGTAACTTTGTAATCTCATTTTGTTGTCATTTTTACATCACGGTAGTAAGTGCTGGTTCACACTGTTCAAGTTTAAGCCGTCAAGTCTTGCGCTTTTAGGAGACAAAGGAAAAGAGAAAGCCATTTCTTTTCCTCGCTCTCCTAAAAACTCAAGACTTAACGGCTAAGACTTGAAGAGTGTGAACCAACACTAAAGAGAATTGAATGCAAACAAACATTCAGCATACCACATACACGTGTTTTTGCTCATTTACTACTGTGACGTAGAAGCGCAGAAATAAAATGTTTTAAAATTGTAAATGCGTTATCTTGTATTCTTTGATTTAGTCCGTTAAAGAAGTGGATAGAGTTAAGCTTTGCGGAAAATTTTACATTTTAATAAACATGCAAACTGTCATTACGGATATAAAGAATGTGTGTATTTGTTGTTCCCAATCTGATTGATGCGTGTAATTTTAATTCCCTTGATAGTTTTTGAGAGTAGTTGCTATACCCGCAATATAATTATAGGTACGCGTTTATTTTCGGATTCTATACGTTCACACAGTTACGTTAATTTCTCGTCCACACTGCTCTTTAGAATTTGTTTGTGACAGTGACACTACAGTTAGAGTTTAAAAAATTTTCAATGATTTTAATGTATGTTTGAATGGAATTTTTCAGGCCTCTGCTTTTAAGCAAAACAATGAAAGAAATATCTGTACACACATATGGGGCATTATTTGTGAAGCGAGCAACCCAATAAAAAAATTTTGCTGCAATTCCTTTATATGACATAACTATAGTTCCAGTTGATATGAATAACTAACCAGCCAACATAAACAAGCGCCTAAAATCATCATTTGCATAGCTTTTAAACTTATGAAGAGCACATAATAAAAGTTTTACAATATAATAAGTACGCCGCAGGCTTATGTCGCTAAAAGAAAATTAAAAAATTAGGTCGAAGTTAGAAAAAAAGGGTTTCCTAATGATCTGGCCTAAGCAACCAGTGAAATGCGCATAGAAACTAGCTTTCCCTCAACAATAAATTTCAGTGTATTTATCAAAAATAATAATTTGGAATTTAGCATGTCAAAAAAATCTTATTAATAATAAATTTTGTATTCCCAAAAATTAATTTGAGAAAAATTAAAACGAGAACGAGTTCCTGTCTTTTACGGTACAACATTGCAATAACCACTTGTACGAGTGTAAAGAAATTTTTATAACTTTTAAACTAATAGATGTCCCACAATAAAACTTTTACAATATAATAAGGACACCATAGGCTAATTTCGGTTAAAAAAAAATTAGGACTAAGTTAGAAAAATTTTGATTTAAATTGGTCATTTCCGGTTTTGTAGATGAAAAATTTTTTTTTTCAAATTAATTTTTTTTTATTCAATCGATTTTATATAAGAATCACTTAAAATTTTTTTTTTTTGTTTGAATAATTTTTGGTTCGCAAAAATAATTTAAAAAAAACATTTTTTTTGAAAACGGCAACACTTTACCACCCCGTAACTCAACAAATAAACATCATAGAAACAAATATTTCGCACACTTATTCATATCCTCTAGAACTAAAGGTAAAGTTATGCCAAATATAAAGGAATTCCAACAAAAGTTTTTTATTGGGTTGTCCGCTTCACAAATAATGCCCCACATGTTGGTATAATCTTTAGTAATGCTTCAGGTAATGTGTTTTTATGATAAGTCCACTTTTATTATTAACCATATTTTTCCAAATATTTACTGAACTTACTCATCTCCAATTAAAAAAAATACTTATCATCAAGCGGAAGAATTTAAAAATAAAATATTTACATTTAAACAATTTTCAAGTTCATTTAAAATGCATTAAATATATTTTTTCAATGACAGTTGACAGGATTAAGATAAAAAACTGTTTGATTAATATGAGAGTTTTTTTGTTTAATAAAAAAATGTATGCAGCACACCAAAAAAAAAAGGGAAAAAAGTTAAGAAAATTAAACTCAGTATAGCCGCCATAAATCAATATTAAAATTAGAAAAATGCAGCTGTTTGACTTTTGCTAAATCAGCTTTAAATTAATGACATAAAGGCGTTTACTGTTTGTTATAAGTTATTTTTTTTTTTTTTTTGTAATTTTAATATATTTTCTTTTTTAAAAAAACATAAACAACTTCTCCAAATTATAAAGACTCAAACGCATAAACAACAAAGAATTCTTAATTGATATGATGATTAAGATTCAGAGAAAAAATGAGGCAGAGTGATAAAAATTAAAACTTAATTGAAGAATTTATTTATGCCCTTCACATATGATTTATTACATCATGCGATTTTTAACTAATTACTTCCCATTCTGTATTTTTTTCAAGATTTCTCGGAATATTAAATTCTTTTCAATAGCTGCTTTTTCAGTATCAAATACAGGTTTCTTCAAGAATTTTTTTTAAAGTAAAAGCTTCAGTCGGCGATTCGGGTTTTTAAATTTTGGCATTTTCGAAATCGGGATTTTAAATGAATATAAATATTAGGATATTCAATTAGTCGGGCTTTTGCTTCAACCAGTTAGTCGATTGATTAACCAAGGTTATGGTTTAATCGGTTAATAATCGGCTAATTTCATAATTCATCGGTTTACCGATTAATAAAGATTTTTTAAAAATTAAGTAATTTCAATAAATAAAAATGCATAAATTATTTAATAATTTAACAAACATAATAATTTTTGAACTAAAACGAGCAAACAAATAAATAATTCATAGATTTGTAAAACGCAAAAGGCCCTATCTAACATTTTTAAAAATTTTACAGGAGAAGCAAAAAACTATTTAAAATGGTAAATTGATAAATTGCCTTAAACTGTTTATAATTAATTTTTCTTCTATTTTTCTACTAAAACCTGCCAGTCGTTTTGACAAGTAACAATGTTGCATATAATGCAAACTGTTATAAGTCTATTAGCGTTTATCATATACTATTTTGTAGATAAGGCTTTTTGTTTTTTTTAATAAAATCTCTAATTATGGACGAAAGATTCCAAAATTTGTTGTGGAAATTTATGTTGATCCAATACATTAGAATTAATGAAAAAGTCGATTTTCAATTTTTGGTTAGTAAGGGCCTTTTGCGTTTTAGGTAACGATATATTTTTTAATTAATGCATAAATATTATGTATCTATTAATTAAAAAATTAACTGTGAGATAATTTTAAAAGTTATTTCAATAGTTTAAGGAGATCTGATAAAATAATCTTTTAGAAAAATAATTTGGTTTAAATGATTAGGATTAAAGCGATTATTTTCCTAAGTTTTGATAAAACTAGACTTGGAACAAATTCTTTTACTAATCGTAGATGTTGGAGAAATCGAAAGCAAACCATAATGCAATATATCGAAGTTCTCAGTCCTTTTTCTGGATTTCACTAAACGTAAAAAAATTTCCACTATGCCATTAGAGTCCTGTTTTTATTTTTTTAAATTTTTAACTCGAATTGTTAAGGTTAATTCTGTTAAAAGATTGATATGAGTAGAAACAAATAACTTAAGACATACATATAATAAGTATGTGAAACAAAAAGCTGTTGACAGCAAACACTAATTTAAAATGAAGCCCACTGACTACCTTCTTTGTTTGTATGAAATAATATTAGCAAGATTTTTGTTTAAAAAACAAAGTATTCTCAACTTTTACGGAAATAATTTCGCAACTCCGTTTGCAGGTCTGCAGTAAAAAATCGTGTCTCAGATGTGACTGACAACTTTGATAACTTAAGTATTTCGGCGCCATGTTCTTGAATTTTGAGTATAATATTTAATAGCGCCTGTAAACAA
The DNA here is from genome assembly GCA_943735925.1 of Pollenia amentaria. Classification (NCBI taxonomy): domain Eukaryota; kingdom Metazoa; phylum Arthropoda; class Insecta; order Diptera; family Polleniidae; genus Pollenia; species Pollenia amentaria. The sequence continues at coordinate 173,110,814 of OX031007.1, read as the reverse complement.
AAGGATCTGCGTATCTAGAAAAATTAAAAGATTTAATGGTATTTTCTTTTCTACACAAAATGTGACATTTTATTTAAAAAAAATGCAATTTGGTGTTCGTTTCTTAAAAATGCTTCGCTCTCTAAAAGGGTGGCTTGTTTTATTCTAAAAAAGGCAGCCTTACTAATGGCATAAGAAATTGCACTTTACGCTCCGTATAAATCGAAAGTGTTGATAATGCCCTGTAAAAAGATGGCTTCTGTTACCAGACGAAGTTGGTCTTGTTTACATATGTAGTTTATAAAAAACAAACTATGGAAATTGGAATTTAATTATTAATTTTGTTCATTTATATATTTATTAAATATCAATCTATTAACAAATTTTGGTTTATATATATTCTTTTATATTTTGAAAAACAAACTTTTTAATTTATGTACCTACAAATTTTTTCTATATTTTGAAGAACAAACTTTTTGTCAGCTGTTAAAAACAGGGCGGTCCAATTTTATGTTTTGTTCTCGTCAAATAAAAAATTGCATTATTACAGGGTTGGCAAGACATTTTATACACACGTAGAGAAAAAACATGTTTAAATATGGTCACCTCCAACAAAACTATTTTTACACAAAATTTTAAACATATTATGTTTAAATTTAACCATGTTATTATCACCGACAACCATATTATGGTTAAATGTGTCCTCCCTCAAGAAGCCACAACCATACTATGGTTGTCTCTAAACATGTTATGGTTAATTATGACAATAATTTGTTTTTAAATTAACAATAGTATTTTCCTCTTCTCCAAGAGCAACATGCTATGGTTGAAAACCAACCATGCTATTATAAGTGTTAAAAATATTTTAGTTATTATTGACCAAAACATGTTTGGAGGCAACCATAATATGGTTGTGCATTCTTGATGGAGGACACATTTAACCATAATATGGTTGTCGGTGATAATAATATGGTTAAATTTAACCATAATATGTTTACAATTTTATTTGAAAATAGTTTTGTTGGAGGTGACCATATTTAAACATAGTTTTTCTTTTTGGGGGCATGTACCTTTTAACAAGGTGGTATTTTTTTTGACTTCTTATTTAGCTGAACCACAGCGTAGGATGGACAGACGATCATTCTTCTCCAAATTTTCTTTTAAGATTTTCACAAACGCTCCAAAAGTCAGTTCTTGTAGACTTTCCAGAACTTATACTGGGTATAGGGGTGACCGTGTCTTCAAATCTTTCGGAGTGTAGAGTCATGTGGAGAAGCTCAATAAAACGTGTTTTCGAGCTATTGTCTTTAAAATTTTCTAGATTTGTATCAAAGGTAGAGAATTGTATATGAACAATACATTTAATTATTCTCTTAGCACCAAAATCTTTCATTCAGAGCTAATGCTACGTAAATCGCCAATTATTGGGAATCTGAACTATTCTGCATCTCAGTATATTCATTTATCGTATTTTCTTATAATTTTCGAAGACTGTTATCTATCGAAATAGCGTCAGAAAATATAGCAGTGGCTTTGCTTATGGATTTTGTGGTCTTTTTAAAAGAACCCAAAATATGTAGCGAATAATTTTTATTTTCACAAAAATCATTAAAAATTAGCAGAAAATTTTTTGAACGTACAATTACATACAAAGTTTATCAATGGGAGGACGTTTTACCCTTACGGTGCATAGCAAAACGGCTAATGTTGCAGATTCACACCAAGCGTTTAATGCGTTTATGTAGCAGTCCAAAAAGTCGTAGTGTAGAATTGTATTGACAAGTTACACAGCCAACGCTAAAAATGCATATATGTATCGAAAGCATGAAGTAGGATTACTTTCTACTTTAGCATGCGTCTCGAAAAAAAGAAAAAACGCGTGGTGTGGACTGACCTCCAGAAATAATTTATAATGTTATGCAAAAAAAAAGCATTGAAAATTAAATTTTTTATTCAATTTTCGAAAGTAAAATATCGGCGATACCGATATATCGGCAAACGTGAAGTATCGCCGATATATCGGTATCGGTATTTGTTACATTCCTATTTTAAATAGTTTTTTGCTTTTCCTGTAAAATGTTTAAAATGTTAGATTGGGCCGTTTGCGTTTTAGGTAACGATATGTAAGTTTATTTTCTCTTCCAATCGAAAACAAATAACCATAATTGAAATTCGGTGATTCCCATTTATTGTCATTGATTCCCATTAATGCACTCATGTTTATATTACATACAAATACATACATACATATTTAGAACGTACTAACTTAAAATTCCTTTGTTAAATGTAGACGACGTTTCAAGTTAAAAAAAATGTAATTTTTTGTGTTTTCACACTATATTATTAACCGTGTTTTCCGTATTTAGTCCGGTCCAGTGCGTGCCGTATAATCGAGGTTTACCTGTATATCAAAATTTTTATTCATACTTGTACATAACATACATACTAATATTTATCTACATAAATTCTTAAATACTTTTTTATTAAATTTTTATTTAATCTAATATAAATTATCTTGCTTCTTTCTTAACCGTGCATAAGATTTTTGTGGGCGTGTGGCTCCATTTGACATTGTATTTATTTGTTAAACATTATTTGTTTTAACAATTAAACTCATAAAAAAATAAACATTTAATAATTTTTTAAAAAAATATTCAAAAAAATTTTATTTAAATGTTGTTTTTTTATTTATTTTTAGTTTTGCAATGTTTCCATGAATTAGTTTTATATGATAATTAATTTTGTACAATGACATTTCCCACAAGGACAGACAAACAGACCGACAGCCAGATACGAGTATATAGTAGCCAGATACGAGTAGATGAATTTGGATGATAGACGCTCTCGCTCACATTGTGGCATGTTTTGCATATGTGAAATTACAAATTTTAATTTGAAATGAATGTCAGTTTCAAGATACAAATCAAGTTCAATGAATTATTTATAAATTTTGTATAAATCAATGGAATATAAAATTTTAGGTTAATAGTGTTAAATAAAATTGTTTGTTGGTAAATAAAATTATAACCTAAAATGGAAATAAATTAAAATAAACGGAAGTGTTGTTTGGTTGTGCTGAATCTTTGATACTTCCATCGAGAGTAAAAATGTTTCAGGAAATACAGTCCTAACAGTATTCGAATTCTTTGCGTCTTTAGGCGTATTAAAGTATATTACAAAAGAACACTTTATATGGGATCTATAGTAAATTATAGGTCGATCATCACAAAGTTTTATGATTTTATTTCTAGTCATATAAAACTTAATATGACCCAATTTAAATAAAATATCATGACTCGTTTAAGTTTTGGGGGTCTTTTAAAGTTATTGTCGGTAGCGGATTTTATATTGGATATTTGGTAAATAACACCCAATCTACAACTGACATAAAATGCTTAACATTAACACTAACATAATGTTAGTGTTAGCATTGGGCGAAACCTTTCATTTATGTGAATGTTTCATTCTCTTTCAGAAAGTTTAAGTGAATTGTTTCTTTCCTTTCTTTCACCATTCTGAATGACACGAGGCTTTCAGAATGAAGTGTCTATCTCGTTTGAGTAGTTTTTATATTGATATTTTTAAAACCCAAAACTTTTTTCATACATTGTTATTTTAGAAATATTAAATATGCATACATTTATTTAGTATGTTTATGTACATATGTCCAAATTCAGATTGGTTTTACAAAATGTCATTCGACCAAAAAAGTCAAATAAAAAATTTATTTCAATAAAAGACATATAGAAGAGAAAAAGCATAACAAACAAGATATACATAAAACAGAAAATAAAAGCAAACATAAATATTAAAGGAAAAATATGAAACCGAAAGTTGAAAGAAATTGAAAGAAAATACAGAAATATTTCATTCATTCACTTCAAAAAATCATTCACTTGAAGTAATTCATTCAAGAACGACACAAGCCTAGTTAGTGTTAAATATAGACTCATCATGTTAGAGGTTTTCTCATGTTATAACACGGGTGTTAACGCAAATGTTTTAACAACTCTTTTATAACATCATGTTATAACAGCAAATCATATCTGTTGTAGACGTGGAGTTAAGGCCCGATCACCACAAAATTTGGTAGTGTTGAAAAAAAGCAAATCCGATCGAACAGATATTATTCGACTGGTTTTAACCGGGTTTTCAGTTTTGCTCAAACGTCTTATTTAAAAATGCCCATTTTTCTAATTTATCAAATAAACCGGCTATTTTGGTATAATAAACCGGTAATTTTAAAGATGTGAAATTGATGTACGTTTTCCTTCCTTTTGTTATAAACATACCCGTAATTTAAATATTTGTTCTAATTATAACATTGGGAAACCTCAAGACTGTCAAAGCAAACTGTAACAAAATGAATGCAAGTCACTTAAAAAAACGTGTGGTCCTGCTAAAAAAAAACTAAAAACAATTAAAAATATTACAAAAAAGTGTTCAGTTAAAAAGGTAATTAGAAATTTTTGTGTGAGAGTATTCTAAATACCAAATATATTTTTAAATAGATGTTCTCTCTGCAGATATTTCGAAGAAGACTAAAAAGATAAAGCTTGGTTCCTGAAGTTACTCAAAGGTTTTATGACGTTACGACTTATAAATCACCTTAAATTAATCCATAAGCTTAACATAAATGAGCCCCAAGTAAAATTGGGTAAAATATTAGCCCCTTGGGTTGTCGAGGACGGAATGCACCTTAGGACAATAAAAAATTAAATGTAGTTCTAGCATATCTTCATGTTAAAAACTACAACCCGCCGGAATCAACGATTTGGAAAAATTCTCCAAATTAATTTAATAAAATACCAAGACCTAAAAAATAAAATCGAAAAAAGCAAAGAAATGCATGAAAGGTGTTTAATTGTGGTCGACGAATGGAAAGAAAAAAAAGAAAAGGTTAAATAAAAAAATGAATAGCTATTAAAATAAAACTTGTTTGTGGACCAAATATATGCCTCCATGCCAACTTTTTTTTATTTAAAATTTTTGGAGTTGTAAAAGTGTAAAGTTTTGGGACTTAATACTGCATTTGTTTTTCAAGTGATCAATATCCCAAAAAAGTATTCATGAACTTTTGATAAAAATTTGATCAGACGTAAACTAGTAAAATCAAAAAAAAACATATAGAAAAAATTTGTACACAGAAAAAATTATCAGTAGTTTTTTACCAATTAAAAAAAATTGCTTAAAAAGTATTTTAATTTAATTAACGTGATAATTGAATCAATTATTTTTTGAAAGAAAATTAAAAATATAATTTTGATCTAATTAACATTTTAGTTGTTTTGAAATAAATTTTTAATTAAATATCAAAAAATATTAAATGATTTTTTTCGTTTAAAATAAAATAATTTAAATTTGTAAGCTTGTTGTTGGGAATTGTCAATATTTAATTAAATCAATTAACACATTGTTCGAAACGGCAAAGTTTTTTGTTAATTTTTTTAATTAATATTAAAAATCTTATTTATTGAAGAAAAATTTTCACAATTTTACAATTTTTAGTAATTAATATAATCATTTTGGTAATAGCTGCAAAATCAACAACTGGTTTGCTTGATTCTATGAATTTGGTGATTAGAGACAATTTGTAATTTTTTTCTGTGTACATAAAATAATAAGTTTATATTTTCATAAAATCTTTATGTTATAAAAAGCATTTAATCGAGTACCGATAAGAAAAGGGTTAAGAACTTAAATTAAACACTACAATAACTAACCGACAGCTGCTCCCTTAGTTAAATGAATTTTTAAAACTTTCGCGATCTTTTTTGGCTAACAGCTTTTTTTGAGAGTACATTTTTCAGTTTAATCATTTACTGCATTTTTCTGTTATAGTACTCAGACGGACCTATTAATAAAAAGCTCAAGCTAAAAACTATGTGAAATATTGAGGGAATAGGACTATTGCAAAAAGGCTTTATAAATTGAAATTCAATTCACTGAACACATCCGCAAAATAAAAACGGTTTATATAATAAAATGAAACAATTCTTACATTCTATTTGTTAAAATAAATTTTATTTAAACAGGGTGACATATAAGTAGCCTTATGATTTATAAGTAAATACATTTTTTGTTTAGGTTTTGTTTCAGAATTGACTTTGAAAAACTTGGGTAATTTATAATGGAATGACTCCGCACAGAACAAAGAACTGAAGTGGTGAAAATTTACTTTAACATTTTACATTCGATTATTGAGATACAAAGATTATATCGAGTAACGAGCGATGAGGTCAATTTTCAATGGTCACGTGAACAAACCAAATTGCAAAAAAATGAGACACCCAAATCAAGAATAATTAATAGTGTCGACCGAATGCTCTTTTTTATGTCGAAGCCGATGCCGCAGTTCGGACAAATTGGCTATATTCGACCGAACCGAAGCCAAAGCCGAACTTTTATAATTCAAATTCATAACAAAAAAAAACTTTGAAATTTTAAGTTCAATTAATTTATTTAATTAGAACAAACAATACAATTTTTATTAACAAGTAGTTATATCAATGTACATATCCCATCTTTATTTCAACTAAGTCATATCTCAAAAAATCAAAAATTTGAAGATGCTTCAGAAAAGTATTGTATCTCAATTCGAACCGAAGTTATAGCAAAATATATTTAATTAATTCAGTACATAAAGTTACATTTTGAAAATGTTAATCGAATTTTGCCAAGTTTGATTTTTTTTTTTTTTTTTTTTTTTATATGACTACGTTGCAATAAAGAAGCGATATTGATAAATATTTATAATTTAAAAGTTGCATTGATACCAATATGGTTACTTCTGCAATTGGAATAAAACTGACCAGCTGCACTAAACAGTTCCTCGCTGGCAACATTAGTTGATGGTGCTGACGGATATTTCATTGCTTATGCCTTTAAGTTGTTAAATGTACTTTCGTTTCAATACTCAAATATATTAAAGCTTATTTACATAAACACGTAACTTTTTTTCGATGATCTTTTCATTATTTTCTTCCACCTTAATGTGAGGAATTAAGTCCTGCTTTTCCCATGTAGAAGCTTTACTTTGTTTTTCTCGATTTTTTTTCTTCCGATATTGTTTGTTAACTACTTTTAAAAACAATATAATTTGGTTTTGTAACATTTGCACTTAAAGTATAAAAAAGTTCGGCATTCGGCGAAAATCGGCCAAATTAATGCGGAGAACCGATTATTGGCCGATTAGCAATTTTTGACCGATATTGAGAACAAAGCCGATAATCGGTCGGACACTAATAATAATTGACCATCAAATCAGTGATGTTATAGACTTTTTTGAAGAATCCCTACGCAGCCCGAAAAAACCTCTATTATTCCCGACGCGCTCAAGAAATTGTCCCTACAAAAATCCCTTCAAATTGAAGTTACAATTTTTTGACTAAATTTATGTTCGCACCTAACAAATATATGAGGAAAAATTCCAAAAAAAATAGCATGAGCAGTATATTGATCAAATTTTAGCTTTATTTTTATCAAATTCTGTTGATAAACTAATTTTATTTGTAAGAAGATAATTGTATAATCTTATTTAGAAACTGTTAAATGATGTTTGATGTAGCCAAACGTTTTTCAAAAGCAAATAATTTTTTAATAACACAAGTGGTTACTTGTTGGTCGTCAAAAATTTAATAGGTGCGAACAGACCTTTTGCTATCTGTATTTTCATGTGGCTGTGATAAATTAAAGAGAGGTAATTTCGACAAAAGGGGGAAAATTAAATTTTCATTCAAATGTTTCATTTTGGTGAATTTACCCCAAAAGTTTTTGATGCCCAACTTAAACAAGTTAAATATTTATTGCTCTGAAAAAATTACATTCTTGTAAAAGAGTTTCACAAATTTACCTTAAAAACAAAGTGGAAGTGGAAGTGGAAAAAGTGATCACTCGAAGAAATTAAACAATGTTGCCGTATCAACAATTTTATTAGTCACAAATCGAAAAGTATTGCCAAATATATACAGTTTTGCCACCTTTTCGAAAAGTCCCTACATTTTAATGATTTTAATATATCTTTTCCATACGGCCATTTTTTCGAAGAAAATCTCTACGAATAGTGATTTTTCCCTAGGTATAACATCACTGCATCAAATGCACCCCACTTAAACACACATATTTTTTAACAATATTTTTACGAAAACGACGAACAAGTTTCGGTTAATGAGAATGGCTTTAATACTGGACAAAGATCGAAATTTTTTTAAGACCCGACGTAGAGAAAAATTCGGGATTTTGGCCCTCCAGCGCGAAATTTTTGGAGATTAAATAATATTGCGTTTATCTGATATAACTGGCCACCGCGTTTCCCCGATTAAAGAACGCCCAATTTTTTATTAGGGATTACTCAAAAGGTAAGGTGTATGCCAATAAGCCAAGAACCATCCAACAGCTTAAAGCGAATATCGGAGAAGAAGTGAGGGGGCTGGAACCTGAAATTTTAATAAATTATAAAAAAAAATAAAAAGTAAAATCAGAGAGAAAAAAGTTATATATTGAATAAATCACAACGTTACTTATGCGCCACCCTATGCAATAGTGCAGAAAATTTCGGTATAAATGATATATGTATATTTACAACGTGTTCACCATTTTCCCCATTAACCATACATACATACAATAAATATATTTATAAACTTTACACTTTATTTGTTTTTAAGTGTTTACGTATTTAATCTTTGAATTACTCTCACGCAATGAATATTTTCTTTTTACCAATTGTTGTTATTTTTATTATATTTCGGTTTGTTTTTTTTAAATATCCGTATTTAACACCTTCGCATTTTGTATAAAGCCAAACGAAATCCCCCAAGAAACAATTTATTAAAGATACGAAATAGAAAGAAATCAAATCAAACATTTCGATTTTCACCATGTGCTAACAGCAATAATTTAATTCGATTTGCAAAATACTCTTCTCGATAAGCAAAACCTGATTAGTTTTTTGTTTTAGCAATATTTGCTTCACTTTTTTTTTTTTTTTTTTTTTTGTTAAGTTGTTTAAATATCTCACAAATTTAACTCAAAAGTTGCCGTTTGCCACTAACCTCCAAATGAGAAACACTCGCACTCTTTTATTTTGAAAATTTGTATGCTTTTTTATTTCTATTTTGCCTCTAAATGTATGCGTCATAATTTAAAAATACTATCTCAAAGAAAAAGAAAAAAAATTATGTATATACATATCGCACACTAAATCAAAAACAGACACAACTAAAAATTTATCAAAATCGTTTTCTTTTCATAATCCGGTTCACAAATTACTGCGTCACTGTCTTCTTCAACTTTTGTGAAAATCAATTTGATTTAAAAATTTCAATCTTGTTCTTGAAGTCAGTTTTGTGCCTTTCCCAAACATTTTTGAATTTTAAGTTGTGCCTGTTTATGATTTAGTAAGCGATATGTTTGCTGATAATGGGTGATTCATCGTGAGGTTTGATTTATAATGTAAAATAAAACACATAAATTTGAAAGTGAACTTAAAATTTTTATTATCGGTTAAAAGAACCATCTCTGGCATTTACTGCACTCAAAATATTATGTAGGTAAATTCCACAGAAAATTCATTTTAACCAACTAAAACTTTATTTAAGAAACGGATCATTTACATTTCATTGAAAATAAATGAATTTTACATACATTTTTGAATTTTTTTTTATTTAACAGCATATTCCGTAAAATTTAACAGTTCTTGCTTAAAAAAATATAATTTAAACCGCAAAAAATCAAACTACATAACAATTTAAGTACGGAAAAAAAATTGTTTTTTTTCCGCATTTTAACTGCCGTATTCATAAAAAATAAAATAGATTTCAAACGTATTTTAAAACTAAATTTCCATACAAATTTTTCTTAAAACAGATTTCATATCCATTTTCGTTTTTTATGAATACGGCAGTAAAAGTACGATAAAAGGAATTTAATAACCCACAATCACTTACTGTAATAATTTTATGAGTGTATTTGAAACTGATAACATGTAAATGTTGACCATGTCTACGTCTGAGGTGGTCCATTTGGAAGGTCCAATTTTGGGCTACTCGATCTAGCATAGCAGCTTGTATCTCGCGAATAACACGAGTAATGATGGCTTCCAAAGCGTCAATCGTATCTGGCTTATTTCTGAAGACCTCAGACTTTACATTTCCCCAGAGAAAATAGTCCAAAGGTGAAATATCGCACGATCTAGTTGGCCAATTTACCTTAGGATAACGTGAAAGTAAGTGCTCACCAAAATGATATAATAAACAAGGTCATTGTGTCACGTGCCCTCTTGTTGAAAACAGAGCTCACCGAGACAATGCGATTGGATTTCAGGAGCACAAAGGCCGTTAACATGGTTGCACGGAAAAAAATTGTTCACCAAATAAAGCATTAATCAAAACTCAAATCAGTTTCAATTAAAAATTGTATCAAGTGAACTAAACGTTTAATCAAGTGCATTAAACATTTAATTGATACTGTTAATTTGTTTACTGAATTTGATTAATGCTTTTTGATTAACATTTTCTTCTGTTTAGCATTGACGGTAACATTCTGATTTTCCTCATTTCTAAAGAAATATGGACCAATGATTCCACCAGCCCATAAACCATACCATACCGTTGTTTTTAATGAATGTAATGGTAGCTCTTGGTACTCTTCAGGTTGCTCATCAGCCAAAATACAACAACTTTGTTAATAAACGTTTCCATTGACCCAAAAATTTGATTCATCACTGAACAAAATTTTACGATAATACACCGGATTTTCATTTCTCACAGAACGCAGATTTTCGTAACACAGCTGAACAATTTGGAGATGCTGTTGTGGTGTGAGTCTTTCCATGATGACTTGCCAAACGATACTGCACAAAAATGACAAGGCAGTTTGATATGAGTCACGCGTGATCTATGAAAAAAGCATATTGAAAATCAAACCTCACGATGAATCACCCTTTATATACAAAATTAAAAGCAAAAAATATACATACATATGTATGTAGAAATACAAAAATATCAAAAAAATAGTTTCCAGCTGAGAATTATTTGAAGTAAACGGACAAATCTGGTCCAATCTTGACTGTTTTTTGTTAGAACTCGTGGTAGGGGTTTTTAACAAATGGTCTGACTTCCCGAGAATTTCACTCATCCATAGCAGAGATCTTTTCGAGTTTAAGTTTTAAATTTTAATCCTTTTTGCTTGTTACAATTAGGAAAGCAAAGTCACAAAGCCCGGCTACATGATATCCTTCATTGCAGTATTTACAGCAATATTTTTGAGAGTGTACCCGATTTGGGACCCATGGGCAATCAAAACAAAATAATTTTATGACATTAATATTCATATATGTAAGAGTTTTATGCATAATATTTTTTAGATATCAACGTCAGATTTTTTTGACACAATGTTATTAGGTGTATTTATTCATTTACTTTACTAGCAGAAACTTGCAATGAGAAAGTAAATTTAAAATTAAATTTTACCATCTGAAATTTTCCAAAAAATTTTTGTCTCTCAAATTTTTATGCTCTTTTTCACTCTCTCGTTGAAAGTTTTTCGGGTACGTGAAAACTTACCAGTAACAATTATTGAAAATAAGCAATTATTTTCTGTAAATGAACACACCTATTTTAGGCTGTATATTAATATGGGACATATCGACAATTCTAGATCTACCAGTACAAAACATGTAGAAACATGATATAGTAGCTATCATAGATGTTATTTCATTTAATTGTTTTTCAATATTAACATTTGTAAGGAAGTAATGGCGTTAAAAGTGATTTTCGGGAGTGATATTTGTATGTCAAATATGAACCGAATTCAAACAAATTTGGTAGTGCAATTCAGATAGTAACAAAATATTATTGGGCAAAATTTAATCTTAATAAGAGACTCTGGTCTATTTCACTGCAACGGGCTGAAGGTCTATGTTACTATTTCGAATGTACTAAATATGATCAAATTATATTTTAATTTGCGACCTGTACTTTGCCCACATGGTTTAAATGGACACACAACCAAACGGACATCGTTAGATCGATTTTAAAACGATCGATCGGTCTACTTAAAGGAGAACCAGTTCTCTACTAAGGTTCAATTGCGACCAGATTTAAAAGTGGTCTCAGTGATAGCTGGGCACTGACCGTAGGGACTAATGCGGGGAGAATGGGCACGGAATTCAATGAGAAATGAAAAAATTGTCATGACTAGGAGGAAGAGGAAATTGTGTTTTACTTTCTCTGTCAGTGTCCTGGAGTTCGGGATATCAAGAAGAAATACCTGTTAAACCCGGTGTTGGTTGATATGTCTAAAATCGAACTTAGGTTGTTTATTTTCTTCATTAGGAGGACTAATTAGTTGATTTCTCTTCTGTAGGATGGGCATAAACGCTGGGTATTACAACGGGACCACTAAAGAACCCAAGTGAGCTGTCTTCTCTATTGGAACCTGACCTAACCTATACTAAAGGGTACATATATGCTCAAACGCATATAAACAGACCTAAATATATATTCCTAGACAAATATTTCTTGAAGAGTATATAACAAATTTCTGAAGGTGGCCTTATATGGAAGCTACAATTACATTGAGATTTAGAGGCATAGTATTTTTTTAAAAAATATTATAAAGTACAAAAAAGTATTTCTGTCAACTTTAAACAGATTTTTAGGTGTTGATGTAATTTTCAAGAATGAGGGTTATATAAGAGCTGTAACAAAATATATGCCGAAACTAATAAAAAAATTTGGCAACTTGATTTCTATTTACATACATCTATGTATGTATATCGCTCCACCAATGCAATATCGACGTAATTGTGATTTGTCTAAATGTTGAGGAATCAAGTTCAAAGCCTTCTTGCTTATTCAAAACACAAAAACGCTCTTAAATAGTCTACAGAATTGACTTCAAAACCCGTAAAAATAGCTGATTTCTCCGTTAGTAAGAATGCATAATATTATTATTATTTATATTTTGCACTTTCAACGTGATACCTCAACACTTAGGAAAATTGCAATTACATCGATATTGCATTAGAATTTTAAGACAAATACCCACATCCATTTTATGCTCTAAACAATGGACCGACTCTCACTATATCCAAATATATGGACAACGAGCGAGTTGTTCCCATTTTAAGGAATTTTTAAAAGTTTTTTGGGGATAAATAAAAATTTATTTCAACCTAAGCATTTTTTGAAATAGTACCACGTGAGTATTTAGTAAACAACCAGCTGACTAAAAATAATTGGCAGCACCTTTTGAAAATATTTTCTGTTCCCGGTCGGTAACTTCTTTTTCGATGTAAACAATATTCAAAATATTTTTTTTATACCCTCCACCACCACTAAGTTTGTCATTCCGTGTGAAACTTTTTTATTATACGTCTAAGACCCCATAAATTATATATATTCTGGCTCCTTGAATAATTCTAAGTCGATTTAGCCATGTCTATCTGTCTGTCCATCTGTCCGTCTGTTGAAAACACGCTCACTTTCGAAAACCGCAAAAGAAAAGAACAAACTTGGTCTCAAATTGCTTATAGTTATCCTAAGCAGTTTTGGATTGAAATCCAGCCACATCGGTTTAGTAAGATCAGAACTATGAATAAAAATGTGGATCCGACACCCTAAAAAAAATTGATAATTTTGATACATAAACTAACTAAAATCATTTTAGTTCGGCCAGTTTAAAGTTCTAACAAAAAACGCATAAAACTTTCTTATTGTCGGTCAATAATTTAATATAGGTCTAAACCGCAACCAATTTAAATGCTGACGTTCGTTTTTGTGAAGCTTTGTTAATAATATATATGTATTTATCATATAGAGCTCACTCCTGACGGTGGAGGGTATCAAAGATTCGGCACAGCCGAATATACCACTCTAACTTTTTTTTTTTTTTTAATTTTAAATGTTATCAAAACATGTGAAATATAAATAGAAGAATAATAAAACAGAAGAAGTTCAATAATTTTTATACACTGTATATCTTTAAAATATTTATCTTTTATTTGATTTTTATTTAAAAGTTTCCCACATTTTTGAATGTTAAAGTTTTTTTATGAGAGTACTGTATTCGAATTATTTAAGAAAGAGAAACAAAAACTTCATTTAATATTATTTTGAAATCTCTTGTTGTTATTATTGTTATCTATAATATAAATTTTTTTTTTTTATTTATCATTTTTATGTATGTCTAAGCGATTTACTCATTCGCACACTCACTCACACTTCTTGACACTTATTTTGGAGGCCAACAATCTTTCAAAAACGAAAATAATATAAATATTTTTTGCTGTTTTCTTAAAATTTATACTTATTTTGTGCATATGCTACAAATATTTTCTTTATTATTTTTGATTTCAAATTAAAAAAAAAATTTTATTATTTGAAATAATTTTTTTATATAAAATTTCTTACTTAATAATATATAATAATTTTGCCAATAATTATGACACTAATTGTGCTTTAAACAATCTTTCTGTCTATTCACTGGCTAAACTTTTAGTAATTCTGACAAAGTTTTTTTTTTTGAAACTTGTTTATTATTAATCCTCCCTTTTCTTAACAGCTGATTTCTGACTAATTTATGAATTCCTCTCGAGTTACGTATTAATTTTAACACGAATGAAATTAGATGTAAGTATATACGAGTATAATTAAAACAAAAAATAAATGAACACAAGAAGAAGTATAAATGCAATATTCAGCTGTGCCGAATCTTTGCTTCCATCCACCAAGAAATAAGTTTTAATATTAATTAAAAGAATTTATAAAGATATCGCTAGCACTTGAACATTTTAGTTGTTAAAGGCTTTCACTCAACTGAGTTGAGTAGTAAACCGTAATAGAGCAAAAGTAAAAAAGAAGAATTAAACCAGGCACAGAAACATTTAAGAAAGTAAAGTCCATCAAGCCCGACGATTTGATACACTACAACGCTGTATATAAACCAATATTTTCGAGAGTGTACCCTATTTGACACCCTTGGGCAATCATGGTTCCGCCAGAACAAAATTATATTACAAGGTTAAGATTCATATAAGAGTTCTTTGCGCCGAATATTATCTAAATATTAATGTCTATATGAGATTTTTTCGTCTTAAAGCAATTTTGTAGGGGGTTTATATGGGACGTATGGTCAATTCTGGACCTACAATTACAACGTTTTGCGATAGAAAAAAACTTTGCTATATCATACTTTAAGATCAGACTATAAATGCCCAAGATATAACGAAAAATTTAAAAAGGCGACCCCTACGTTAGGCAAAAACAAAATTTTCGAAAACACTTTACAAAAATTCTTTATATTAGGGGCTGTATGGGGATTTTTTTTTCTATTTAAGGTACAGTCTAATGGACAGACAACTAGCCATCCAGCTGACCGGACGGACATTATTAGATTGATTAAAATGTGATTCGGAGTTGATCGGCATACTAAAAGGTGGGTATAGGACTAGGGATACAAATGATACTTGATGCTGAGAAAACATCGATGTATCGTTAATAAGCATCGATGTTAAGATCGTTGTTTTGAGGGACGATACATCGGCGCCAAAACTAAAAAACATTGACATCATCCATTTAATATTTTCATTAATTTAATTTTTTTTCATAATATCTTACCATTTTTAATTTTTATTTTTTCAATTAAACCCTTTCTTTAAAAATATAAAAAAGTGTATTTTAAAGCATAGCCGTACAAAGTAAGTACATATTAGAGATGCCAATCGGGACTGGTTTTGAAAATCCCGGGATTCGGGATTACAAAAAACCAAATTCCGGGATTTTTCGGGATCCCGGGACTTTGCGGGATTCGGGATTTTTGAAAGTCAAGAGATAAATGCTTTTTAGAAATATTTATTAAAAAAAACTTCTTTAAAAGAAGTTTACAAACAAAAGTTTTATAATTCATTTAATATTACAACGTTGTTTACTGATTATACTGATTACTAAAATTTGAAAAAATTTAAATTTGTGATTTTTTTCTGAATTATTGATTAATTTAATTAAAAATATGGAAAAAAACAACGTACGATTTCATACAATGTGTTAATTGATTCAATTAAAAAATAATTATCATGAAATCTTTATTTTACTCAATTACCTCGGTTGTTTCAAACTTAATAAAAAAATAATTAATTTAGTAATTAAATAGAGAAAACTGGTAATTGATTTATTTGTATGATTTTATTAAAATTTTTATTAAATGAATTAAGATGAATAATTGAAATTTGAATTAATTAGTTAACCATAAAAAGCTTATTTTAACAAAAACACATTTTATACCCACCACCATTGGTGGTAGGAATTATGTAGTGTATAAACCACACTACCTAATTATGCTCCATAAATTACCGTAGGTCCCATGCCCGCTCTCGGAATACACTTTAATAAGCCTAAGCCTGTAAAGTTTAAATTTTGCATTTTGTGCACCAGTAAAATCGATCACAGAAAAAATTATTAAATTTCTCCAATCACAAAATTTATTCCAAATTCATAATATCAAGCAAACAAGTTGTTGACTTTGCACCTATTACCAAAATGATTGTATTGATTACTAGACATTTTAAAAAAATATTTTCAATAAATGATATTTTTAATTTTAATTAAAAAAGTGATCAAAAAACTTTGCCATTTCAAACAATGTGTTAATTTATTTAATTAAATATTGGCGATTCCCAACAACAATTCTATATGTTTAAATTATTTTATTTTTAACGAAAAAAAGTCAATTAAGATTTTTTGTTATTTAATTAAAATTTTAATTGAAAATTTATTTCAAAACAACTAAAATGTTAATTAAGTCAAAATTACATTTTTAATTTTCTTTCAATTAAAAAAATAATTGATTCAATTATCACATTAATTAAATTAAAATACTTTTTAAACTATTTTTTTAATTGATAAAACACTTTTTCCTGTGATTAGAAAATAAGACCACTTTTTGTGCATTTCAAAAGACATTTCTTTCTTTTATTAATTTTCTTCTCTTTTTATTTTCAAAAGACATTTCTTTCTTTAATTAATTTTCTTCTCTTTTTATTTGCAGCACTTCTCACATTAATATTTTTTTATAATTGTTAAATACGCTTAAAAAGAAAAGCAAAGTTTAACTTTTTTCTTTCGCTTTCAATGACAGTATTAACAGAGTTAATCAAATAAATATAAAAGATCGATATTATGTTCCCTCTCAAGGGAGAATGTCATGATGAAATTTTTTATTATAAAAAAGGTAAAACAAGAAAATTAAGTTAACGATTTCGGGATTGGCTTCCCGAGTACATATGTATGTACATACCTGCATAATATGCATTGCATAATTACATAAACTTATGTACATATGTAATAAGGGGAACCCCCTTTAATAAACTAAAGAAATGTTAAAACAATTTTGGAGACTATGTAATAGTATAATAACTTTTTGTATTTTTTGCAAATATCAGTTCTCCCAAGGTAAAATCGTGTAGGGCATGGAAAAATATTAACAACTGCATTTTTAGTTATTTGCTATCGTTAAAAAGAATACGCGCCAAACACCATGAAGTTTTTAATTAAAATGGTTTTTTATTACTGAAATTATATAATATTTATTTGAAAGTACTTTGCATTTTATGGTATTTTGTCAAGAAAATTCCTCAAAAGTTAACTTAACTGACTTCTTTGTTGGGTACATATTAAATCATTCAATAATAAAAAAAAATTAAAACATCGATGTATCGGATTTTTTCCGATGTTTCTTAACATCGATGCTTATCGTGGATACATCGATGTTTTTGAATATCGATGTTCTTCGGAACGATGTTGCATCCCTATGAAGGACCAATTTGTTAAGGTGTCACAAACAACCCATTATACCATCCCACTATTGTGGTTTGGGTATTTGGGAGTTGATTTTATAACTTATAATGGACCGATTGTCATACAATTTGATACCATAACTTATTTATTTATTATTATTATTTTAAAAGTGTTCTTAATAAACTTAAATACGTGGGCTTATGTGCGAACTGTAAACCGATCTAAATAAAATCTGACATTCCATAACAAACTTAGTATTCCATAATAAACAACTTGTAGTGTTGGAGAGTATAAAAAAAAATTGTATACATAAGTACTTTTAATATAATATAAAATTTTTAGTTTCACCTGTCGATTACAGTTGCCTTTCAGAAGCAACGTTTTGTAGTGCCACTGTGACCCCAGAAAACGGTTAGAGAGACGAAATTTTGTGTAAATTTTGGTATTTTTTCTAGCGAGACATTTGTATGGGGAAAAAATTTGGCCTAATTAAAGTTTATGTACCAAAATTTCTTACTTAAACGACATTTTTGCGGAATTTTGGCCTTTGATCAACATCTGTATGAGATTAAAGCAGAGTTATTTGTATAACAGATATTGACAGTGTTGCCAGAAAGTCAATTTCATTAAGTCAAAAAAATGTCCAAAACATTATACTTAAGTAGTGCTAATATGTTATGGTATTAATATTGTTATGGTTAAACAGTAAATCTCTAAATTCTTAAGATAAAGTTAACATAAATTTCAAAGCATCAACATATATTTTAAATAAATAAATACTTATTCTTAAAGCAAATAACATTAAGGACCCTAGATTTGTTTTCAATTACAGGTTTTCGTGATCGATTCGAGAGCAATTTTATTTCTAATTCTTTCAGTCAAAACTTAGGATTCCAATCGGAAAATCCCAATCTCGGAAATCCCGGGATTTTCAGGATTTCTGATTTTTAATCCCGGGATTTTCAGGATCCCGATTGTTTATATATTTCTTATTATTTTTACATTTTTTTTTAATAATTTGTACAAATATTTTTTGTACGCGTATTTATATTTAAATTCTAAGTATTTACAAACAATTCTATTGACAAGTGTTGAGTGCGAAATATGTTTTTCAACTGCATAATATCTTAACAACAAAATTCTTTTGTGTTTAGCAGATACAACATTGGATGCTTTAATATTCTTAAAAAACTGCTTAAACTTAGTATTAAGTACACGCCTTTTAAAAGTTTGAAATACATTATTTCCAATTGGTTTTTTACAGTTTCCAAATGTTTTTAAAAATTCTTCAAATGTATTTTAAAAATTTTCCAATTTATTTTAAAATCGTTCATGTGTATTGTAACATTATTCATATGTATTTTAAAATTTCCCCAATCGAATTTTAACATTTTTCAATTCTTTTTTATTGATTTTTAAAATACATATGAAAAATGTTAAAATAAATTTAGAAAATTTTTAACTACATTTGTAAAATTTTGAAACACATTTATTTTCAAATACATATGGACAATTTAAAAATACATATGGAAAATTTAAAATGTATTTGAAAATTTTAAATATTATTTGGACAATTTCAAAATTAAAAATATATTTGGGCAATTTTTAAATTCATTTGAAAAATTTGAAAATACATTTGAAAATTTTCAAATACAATTAAAAATAGTGTAATTTTTTATATCAATAATCAAATATGGATAAAAATAAGATTTTTATGTTTTTTGCTACGTTTTCATGATCATGTATTAAATCTTTATGAATTGTGATCAATTAATAATTTAAGTTTGTTTTTATTACTTTTTTTCATAGTTCTTGGAATATGTTTTTTTACTGGAATATTAAGTTGTTTTTCAAACAGCTTAAAAAGTTTTATATATTGTGTATATAAAAAAAAAATAATTTAAAAAATCCCGAAAAAAATTTTATAATCCCGTGAACCCCGGGATTCAAAATATCCCGAAAATCCTGGGATCCCGAGAATGGGATATTTTCTTCAATCCTGACTGCCGGGACAAATAATTTCGATTCGTTCCGTATCGACTGAAAGAATAAGAAACAAAATTGGTTTCGAATCGAAAAAATATTCCATCACGACTGCCAGAATTAGCTCCCAGGAGAGTTAATTGTTGACTTTTTTTATAAATTCACTTCAGATATTATAAAGGTCGTTTTCTCATTGGGCGATTATCTGTTTCCCAACGATAAATTGAAGATTAAAAAAAGTTAGTTTCCCAATGTCTCATTTGCTTATATTCTACCGCAAAACTAACCCGCCCTCATCTGCCAATTAATTATTTGCCTTTTATTTGCCATACAGATAAAATTAATCATCTGACTCCCAACCCTCACATCTATTTTAAGAGGTATTGCCAACTGAAAATAATGCTTTTGTCGGTATAATGAGAAAACCAAAATCGTTAACGGACAGTTTATCAAACATCCCTAGAGGGAAGCTAACTGACACTTAAGTAGCCCCGTTATAGGTTCTTTGGTGGCAGAGACCGGTCCTAGGTCAAATTCTTTGTATGAATGGGAGCTATCACTTTTACTTGGAGTTCTCATTAGAGGTGGTTAATTGACACTTAACAGCTACGATTTGACCAGTCACACGTCTATTCTCAGTTAACGTGTAAAGTTTTCGTTACTACAATGCTAGTCCTTGGTATTTTTCCAATAAAAAAGTCCTAGAATTAATATAGTCCCAAAGAAAAGTATCACACCACTGGTAAATTCTGAACCTGTTATAAAAACGGTCCTAATAAATAAATTAAAAATCATATATATAAATAAAATTATTAAAACAAAAATAATACAACATTAAAAAATTTAAAACAAGTATCTTTGCCAACAAAAAAAAATAAGAATACATATAACATTTATTTCTGCAAAAAAAATCGAAAAATTACAATTATTCTGCCAAATTATTATTTTTCAAAAAAATTTATTATTACTGCAAAAAAAATACTAGGGATGTAGCGAATACTGTAACCGATACCGATATATCGGCGATACTTCACGTTTGCCTATATATCGGCGATATTTTATTGTCGATATCCGGTACTTTTTTTAAAGTATTTTTTGATCGAACAGTTTAATTTTCAATGCTTATTTTTTGTATAACAACTAATGCAAAAAATCAAGCATAATTATAAATTGTTTCGTTTTATTCTTAAGCTAGAGGTCGGTCCACACCACGCGTTTTCAATACAACTGCACTATGACTTTTTGGACTGATGGATAAACGCATTGAACGCTTGGTGTGGACCTGCAACATCAGCCGTTTTGTTTTACACCGTTATGGTGATAAATTTTGTATGTAATTGTACTTGTTAAGAATTTTCTGCTAATTTTTAACGACTATTGTGAAAATAAAAATAATTTCGCTACAAATTTTGGGTTACTTCAAAGAGACCACAAAATCCATAAATCCATGTAGCCACTGCTACATTTTCTGACACTATTTCGATAAGTAACATTCTTCGAAAATTAAAAGAAAATACGATAAATGAAAAAACTGAGATGCAGAATAGTTCAGATTCCTAATAATTGGAGATTTACGTATCATTAGATCTGAATGAACGATTTGAGTGTTTAGAGAATAATGAAATTTATTGTTTATCTACAATTCTCTACCTTCGATATAGAGCTAGACATTTTCAAAGACAATAGATCGAAAAAACGTCTTATTGAGCTCCTCAACATGACTCTACATTCCGAAAGTGTTGAGGACACGGTCACCCCTAGACCTAGTAAAAGTTCTGGAAAGTATACAAGAGCTGTCCTTTGGAGCGTTTGTGAGAATCTTTAAAGAAAATTTGGAGAAGAATGATCCTCTGTCCATCCTACGCTGTGGTTCGGCTAAATAAGAAGATCCTTTTCTTTACTGGCGTAATTAAATATTATACTCAAAATTTAAGACCATGGCGCAGAAATACTTAAGTTGCCAAAGCTGGCAGTCACATCTGAGAGACGATTTTTTACTGCAGGTTTGCTTCAAACGGAGTTGCGAAATTACCTCCGTTGAGAATACTCTGTTTTTTAAACAAAAATGTTATTAACATTAATTTTAAATATTAATAATCTCTTACATTGTTTTTTTTTTTTTTTTTTTTTTTTTTTTTTTTTTTTTTGTTTAAAAATAAATTATTTTACCAGGAACTTTAATTTATTTCGTTGCTTTTAAAATCTTATTAAAATCAATTTTAACTATTAATAATCTCTTACACTGTAATTTTGTATAATACAGTTTTATGCACAAAATCGATATACGTGGTCAAAACTACCCACTGTAAAAATTTTACATAATTTTCTCTAGTATTTTGTCAAAAAAATGCAATTGTATCCCTCTTTGTGATATAAGAGTACATATTAGATAATTCATTTAATCGGGCTTTTGCCTTAATCGGTTAGTCGCTCGATAAATTAACCGAGGTTTTGGTTTAATCGGTTAATAATGGGTTAATTTTGTAATTGATCGGTTAACCGATTAATAAAGTTTTTTTTTATAAATTTAGTAATTTCAATAATAAAAATTCATAAATTATTTATTATTTGGAGTTTATTAGTAAAAAAAAACGCAATTACATAACAATTCTTGAACTGAAAAGAGCAAACAAAAAAATAATTCATAAATATGTTATACATATTTTTTAATTAATACATAAATATTATGTAGTAATTAAAAAATAAACTGTAACATAATTTTATCAGTTATTTCAATAGTTAAGGGAGACCTAAAAAAATAATCTTTTAGAAAAATGTTTAGGATTTAAGGGATGCTTTTCTTAAGTTTTGATAAAACTTGACTTGAACAAATTCTTTCACTTGTCATTAATGTTGGAGAAATCGAATGCAACCCATAATACAAAATAACTAATTACACAGTCCTTTTCCTGGATTTCTCTAAACGTATAAAATCTTCCATTATGCCATTAGTCCTGTTTTATAAATATTTTTTTTAATTTTTAACTCTTCTAATTGTTTCGGTTAATTTAATAACTAAACATACGGCCATGTTCTGAAAATCGAAGTCAAGTGAAATTTAAATCGATATAGATTTTCAATTGAATTTTTGTTAAAATGAAGGTAGCGGTTCCTGATTTCAAAAGTAGTTTGGTAGCGGAAGTTGGTCCTCAAAGTATAAGATATAAAACGGGACATATTTTTATGAACTTTGAACACGATAGAGTTTCCAAAATAGGTTCAATTCCACGTGATTTCGATTTCCAGAACATTCCCGATACATATAAAAAGTACGTGAAATAAAAAGCTGTTGTCAGCAAACACCTATTAAAAACGAAGATCACTAAACACCTTCATTTCTATGAAAAAATATTTTCTAAGGACATACCTTTTGTATATGAGACGAAAAAAATAATTAAAAACACAAAAAAATGAGTTATAATACTAAAAAAAAATTAAAAATGTCGCTATGTCGGTTAATCGGTTAATTGACTGCAATTAACCGGTTTAATCGTTAATCGAAAATAGCCAATTTTTAATTAACCGAATCAGTTAATCGGGTAGTAATTAACCGATTACCGGTTAACCGAATGGATACCCTAGTACATATAAAAAGAAAGCTGTTTTTTGTCTCAACTGAAAATGTACAAATTTTTAGTGCGAGGAACCAGTGCGATATATTCGAAAACAATAATAAGAAACTAAAATTGGTTTTGGTTTTGAATAAAAATATACGAAATAAATGTTCTTATCGACATTGTGGGTCAGGCAGTAAATTAAATATTCGTATCGGTATCGTTATCGGCGATATTTCTCTTTGAGTATCAGGATCGGTATCGTATCGGCAAAAAGGTGTATCCTTACATCCCTAAAAAATACAACAATGGACTGACTTTGTTTCCGCCCTATGCTCCGACTAGGAGTTGTAATGTATTTGAATATACAGACGTATCTAATTTATTTATTACATATAGTGTTCTTGTTTGAATAATTATTGAAGAAATAAATAAAAAACAAGAATTTTGATATGAAATCTAAAATCAATTAATGTTTTCAATTCATTTTGCATATCATATTAACGCCATAAAATTTCCTAAAAACAAGCAAGTTAATCACGAATTCGTAGAAATAGTTTTTCCAGTATTAAAATTACACGTTTTAGTTCAAGTTATTAATTGTTGCATCATTATAAAAAATACAATTTTATATTTCTTTTGTTTTTGCAAAAAAAAAAATTAGTAACAATAAATAACAAATATAAAAGAAATTAACAAAATTTTCTATATACGAGAAACATTTGTGAAGTATCTATTTTATATTTATTTATACTCGTAGATACTCGTACATATGTATGTATAAAGAGGTACGAGTACAAACATAAACACACCTTCACTACAATCAAGATCTCTTTTTTTTAATATTCCATAGAAAATTTAAGAAAAGCACATACAAAATTTATATAGTATGTATGAATATGTATAAAAATTTTAAAATACGAAAAATTCACACGAAAATTTTCAAAGGAAACAAATAATTTTAAATACAAAAATAACTAAAACGTTGTGCTAAAAATAAATTTTATTTAAAGATATGAAACCATGAAAAGTAGAAAAAGAAATCAAGAAAAAAAATCATAATAAATAAATATATGTTAAGGGATATAGAAAAAGAAAGATATTGGCAAAAAAAAAAAAAAAAACTGCGTGGATAATGTTTGTAGAAGTACTCTAGAAAAAGAAAAGGAAAAACGTGTGAATATTTTTAGGGTTTTTTTAAATTTTATGATAATTAAAAATATACATCATATTCCATTTAAATTGAGCTAAATTTATTGAAGTACTTATTATTAATTATATTCTTATTACTTCGATCTTTTTCTATTACTTAAAATATGTTTATTTTTAAATGGGCTACCTATGGGTTCTCCAGCATCTCCAATAGTTGCTGATATTGGGATGGAGAATTTATTAGATAAATGTTTAGAAAAATTGAAAATTAAAACGAATATAATAACGAAATATGTAGATGATTTATTTGTTATAGTTAATGAGAATGAGATAGATATAATTTTATCAACGTTTAATTTATTTGATCAGAATATTAAGTTCACTATTGAAAGGGAATTAAATTATTCAATTCCATATTTAGATACATTTGTGATAAGGAAAGCAAATAGATTATTGATAGATTGTTATCAAAAACCAACCTCATCAGGTAGAATTTGAAATTATTACTCGAGACACCCGAAGAGAATTATTATTAACACAGCTAGGAATTTAATAGACAGGATATAACAAATTAGTGATATTATTTTCCATATGAAAATTAAGGTAATTATTGGAAATATTTTGAGGAATTATAGTTTTCCTAACAAACTTATTTGGAAATAGGTAAGACAATACAATAAAAGAATTTTGGAACCAAAAATTTATAAAACATTAACTAATGTACCTGGGTTTTTGGAAAGATTAGAAAACTCAAATATATATGACAAAAGGAAAGACAGAATGGCACATAAGGTGAATAATAATGTTGGGAGATTATTCACAAAAACTAATGATAGATTACAAAAGTCGGATATGTCTAATTAAGTTTATAAAATTCATTGTGGTGGCAATGATGAAGAACAATGTAGGAAAATATATGTAGGAACAACTGGGACAAAACTGAAAACTAGATAGGCAGGACCAAAAATATTGAAATTATAATTCAGCTCATGGAACGGCATTATCAACACACAGGGATTTTAATCATAATTCTGATTTTGAGAATACATCTATTTTGAACAGGGAAAATTTTAAGAAACGTAGATATATGCTAGAAATGTTACAGTTTAATAATGTTTCATTTGAGAAAAGGATTAATTTTCAAAAAGATACTGAGGGCTAAGCGCAGATTTAAAGACATTTATTGAATAAAAATAAATAGATTGATGGAAGGGAAAATTATAAATAAGTATTTGTCTTTGATTATTTATAAAATTTAGTTCAGATGTCATAGCAAAGATTGAAAATATATATTAAATAAAAATAAATAGATTGATGGAAAGGGAAATTAAAATAGGTTTAAGTTTTCGAATATTTTTAAAAATTTGTTTGGTTTCCTCTTTTTATTTTAAGTTTGTTAATTGAAATTATTTTTCCATTTATTGTCAAAAACAATTATGTAATTTTATATTATTTAAAAAGATTTCCTGAAGAAATCGAAATATTGAAAAATAAACAATATTTTAACTAGTTTAAAAAAAAAGAGTGACCTAAAGCTTGAGAAAAATATATGAAAATATAATATTGAAGGGCTTATTGTAATAACATTATAAGCCATCCGAATTGAAAAACACGGCTTATTGGGTTTATCCTTTTAATAATAACTAGGGCGTGGAATTTCATGCGTTTATTATTGGAAAATATTAAAATTTCAAAATATGCTTCAAAAATTAATAAAAATATGCGTTTATTATTTTAAGAAAACTTACAGTGTACCTACTGTATTATTAATTTTTTTTTTTAATTGACATACATTTTAATAGTATCAAAGTAACTTTTACTTACAAAAATCAAATTTTTTAATAGTAAACATAGTTCAAGGTACATTTACACAAAAGATAGCAGCACAAGAAATCTAGCTGTACCTTTTTTTGTATGTAGTTAAATGGATTTGACATATAGAAGTCATGGATTCAGTGATGCCAAAATGTTGTGGCCAAAAAAGGCTAAATTTACTGGAAAAAATGGCTAATAATTGGCTTAAAAAAGGCTAAAAACTTTTTTATATTTAAATGTGTTTTCAATTCAATAACAAAACAATAATAGTTCGTTAAAAATTTTTTACAATGAAATTGTAAATTGAAATCGATTTGTTACACAAGAATAAACGTGATTTAAATATTTTAGCATTTAAAAAATTATATCATCGATAAATTTGATGTCTTTATTGTTCATCTCATAGGAATCACTTGTGCCTAAGAGATTTAAATATTTTGAAGGTAAATCATAATCATGACAACATTTACCCAACTTTTTGAGTCCAAATCTACAATAAAAAAAGATAGCAAATATTTTATTGTAAAAATATTTCCCTATTTTAAAAAAATCGGATTAACGGTTGCTAAATGTAACCTTTTTCTCAAATTACTTTTAACGATGTTTACTTTGCAAAATACCCTCTCTACTTCAGCATTAGACCATAGAAGTGAGAGTAACTTTATAGTAAACACTGAAGTTTTTTTGTTGCCGCTTGCATCTTTATATGAAAATACTTTCGACCAGAAAGAAACAGTGTTGTTTGGTTGATCCATTTTTTAAATTTAACATTGGAATGAATACTGTTCCTTTATTTTAAAAGATGTTTCATCATCATCGTTTATAGCGATTTTTAACTTTTATAAAAGTTGTGATTTAAATTAAATACGTTGTAATTGTTAAAAATGTTTATTTATCTTTTTTTAATTTAATAAATTTTAATAAGAAAATTAAAATTATTATTTTAAAAGAAAAGCGGCAAAAAAATTTTATGGATAAACAAGTTGAAAAATGGCAAAAAAAAAACTAGTCATTTTTTTATTGGATAAACAAGATGTAAAATGGATAAATCTACCCACTAAATGGCTAAATTGGCATCACCACATGGATTTGACATATAGGAGACATATAAAACTACATACAAAAGAAAGGGACAGCCAGCGACGGCTGCCCTGGTGTATATGCCTTGTTAAATGTGCCTTGGCGATTATTATTGGCTGCTCTAAAAATTAAAAACTAACAGCCGTATTCATAAAAATTTATTTATGATTAATTAACCGTTTATAAGCAAAAAGTGCTAAAGTTGTATTCATAAACGAAAAATAGTCTATTAAACCTTTAATAAACCATTCATAAACTATGAAACTTTATTGTTGGATTTACCCTTCTTTAAACCAAAAATAAAATGGCATTTTGATAAATGTTTGCATTTATTTAATGATACTGTTTTTGGGCAAAATCTTTTAAAATAATGGAAAAATTCCTTACTTGTTAATATGGATATGTTAAATACATTTTACTAAATTTATTTTAATTTAGACAACCATTTTAAAGTTAAATTGTTAAATATTTAAAAAAAAAATTTTATGTGATTAAAATGAATATGTTTATTATTTATTAAATTATTGCAATTAGTTTTTTTAGGTTTTAAACAATGAATTGTTGTTCAAAAAAATAAGAAAAAATAATATAAGCAAATCATAATAAAAGTGATGTTAATAAAAAGTAAACAAACCTTTTATTCGAATACTTTCTTATCGTATATATAAAAAAAGTTTCAAACAAACATTTTTTAATAGCTTTCGGCAAAATCTTGTTCAGAAAATAAAATAATATGTATTTTTATTTTATAATAATAATTTTTAAGGTCTTTAATTATAAAATAATATATTAATAATAGAATATTATATGAACCGAATAGAAGTTTCATGCATCACTAGCAATAAAAAGCCAACAAAACGTAAATAAAGTTGCCATACTTAAGCACAAAATCGCTACAAACAGATAATAGCTAAGAAGCTGTTAATGTACGTTTATGAATACCAATTTTTATAAAAGGCTTAAAAGACAAAAATCGTTTGATAGTTATAACATACTTTAAGCTTAAAATAAGAACTTTTTATGAATGTGGCCGTAAATAGGGACATTGACATTCTTTTTTTCTAACAAGATTCTTTTAATAACAACAAAATTAAATCAAGAAAAAGTTTCTGTTAAGAATTTGTTCTATTAAAAAAATGCTAAAGAAATTCAATCTTGTTTTGAGGAATTTCATACCATGAATTTTATCTTTCTGAAACTAATTGACAGTTGTGTGTTTGACACTTCATAAATTGAGATAAAAAATTTAAATTCAGCAATTTTATTTTTAATTAAATTTTTGTTTGAGTGCTACAATTGCTTGATTTTATTAACACCAAAAATCATTTGAATAAAAACAAAATATATGCGTTTTTCAGGAAAAACTAACGTAATATTCGAATTTATATGGAATTTAAGCACTATATGGTGAAAAATTAACTAACTATAAAATATCTTAAAATATGCACAAATAAATCGATACCAATTTTTAACAAAAGTTGTGATTCGGATAAATAACTTTTTCACCTAATATTTAAACCTTCGAGAAAAACATGCATTTGCGTGAAATTCCACGCCCTAAATATAACCATCCCAACATCCTCTCAAAAGATTTAAACTATTTACCAATAAATTACTGACTTAAGCTGCGGTCGCACTTGGCGAATAATTGACGAAATAAGCCTGACCAACAGGTAAACTAAAATATAATTCCAATATTTATTATAATACCAAATCTTTAGCAGTATTATCAGTTTTATTTTGTGATATTCAGAAAATGTTCAATCACACTTAGTATGTACAAAAGTAGTGGTTACGCTTATTTGGTCAAATATTTAAAAAGTGTGACCATAGCTTTAGACTATAACTGACTTCTTACATTTTAATGTTTTTAATTGATTACATAAAAAAAAAATAATTTTTTTTTGGAGATATTGAAATATTGAAATTTTTTATATGTACACTGTACATTGTACAGTCAGTCAATAAAGTTTAGGCACAACATGTCTCAAAAGATATCTGTCAATACCTTTACATCTGCTTAACTTAAAAAAAAAAAATTTATATCTTTTTATACATTGATCGTTTTACTTTCAATTCAGCGCAAAAAATTTTTCATATTGCATCATTTGTATCACACAACGCTTTGAAAACTAAGAGACATAAAAATCCACATAAAAGAAGTGTAAGCACACACAGAAAAAAGTGTTTTTTTTAATTAAAAAATGATTTAAAAAGTATTTAAATTTAATTAATGTGATAATTGAATCAATTATTTTTTAGTTGAAAGAAAATTACAAATTTAATTTTGATTTAATTAACATTTGAGTTGGTTTGAAATAAATTTTCAATAAAAATTTTAATTAAATAACAAAAAATCTTAATTGACTTTTTTCGTTTAAAATAAAATAATTTAAACTTGTAGAATTGTTATTGGGAATTGTCAATATTTAATTAAATAAATTAACACATTGTTTGAAATGGCAAAGTTTTTTGATAATTTTTTTAAATAAAATTCAAAATTTTACAATTTTTAGTAATCAATAAATTCATTTTGGTAATAAGTGCAAAATCAACAAATTGTTTGCTTGATATTATGAATTTGGTATAAATTTGGTGATTGGAGAAATTTAATAATTTTTTCTGTGCATTCTGTGCTTAAACTTTTTTTATGTGGATTTTGCTTTTATAACGGTAATTTTTCAGTACGTTATGTATCAATTCGTTTTTCTGTACAAGTTCTGTATACAGTAGCCGAGGTTAAAATGCAAAAAATTATTCTCGATATTGTATTTTTGGCAAAAACAGCAAAATGAGCAATCGGTCAGAAATTTCCATAGACTTCCACAAAATTATTATAAATCTTCACGCGGGAGGATAATCATATCGCGAAATTGGTGTCATTGTACAGAGGACATATGTATACTAGTGTCAGAAACATTGTAAAATATCTAAGCAGATGTAAAGGTAATGGACCGATCTCTTGTGAAAGTCATGTTGTGCCTAAACTTTATTGATTGACTGTATATCTGTGGCAAAAAGGAAAAAGTGCTTAAGTTGACTAAAGCTTCATTTAAATTAACAGCACCTTTGAGATCATCACGTTCAAAAGTAAGTACATATGGGCATAGTTTTAAATATTTTGTACGTTTTTTCAGGAAGTTATATCAAACATTTTTCAATTAAATATCTTTTTTGAATGGGCTATAATATTTGGAATAAGAACTGTTACATTCGGAATATTTAGGAGTAGGAACTTAAAAAACAAGTAAGAGTGCTATATTGGGTTGTGCCGAATTTTTGATACCCTTTACCGATAGCTAGGATACTTCAGGAGTGCGCTTTATATCGGACCTGTGGTGAATTATGAACCGATCTTCACGAAATTTTACAGTGTGATTCCCACTCATAGAAAACTTTGGCATACAAAAATATATTACAATGGCATTATTTGTTATAGTTTTAGGCGTACTAGAGTATTTTTCGAGAGTGGGCTTTATGTGGGGCAAATGGTATATTATGGGCCGAACTTCATGAAATTTGACAGTGTGATTTATATTCATATAAAACTGTTACAGACCAAAAGTTATTGCAATAGCATTATTGTTTACGGTTTTATATGTACTAAAGTGTTTTTCGAAAGTGGACTTCACGATATTTGACAGTGTGATTTCCATTCATATAAAACAGTTACAGACCAAAATTTATTGCAAAAGTATTATTCTTTGCGGTTTTCTTTACTTTGAACTTCAAAGTTTGAAGTTTCTATTCTTCATAATTATTATACCCTTCACCACTTGGGGTGAATGAGGTTATACTAAGCGTCTGTTTCCGTATGAACCTTTTTTAATATTCATCTAAGACCCCATAAAATATATATATTCTGGGTCCTTGAGTTATTCTAAGTGGATTAAGCCGTGTCCGTCTGTCTGTTCGTCTTTTAAAATCACGCTCACTTCCGAACGACTCAAAAGAAAAGAACAATATTGGTGTCAAACTGTTTCTAGTTCTCCTAAGCAGTATGTGATTAAAATTCAGCTGTTTAGTAGAAAAAGAGCTATGAATCAACATGTGGAACAACCGTCCAAAATATTAATAATTTTCTTACAGAAACTAGCATAAATAATGAGGAAATGCTTATATTAATATAAGATTTTGCGCAAGTTTGTTCTATATGACTAGAAATCATATCATATCACAATTTCATAAAGATTTGTTCATAATAGGCCCCATAGAAAGACCACTCTCGGAAAATAATATTATAATAAGAAAAAACATGTTTGTGGTAAACATATTCTAAGAGCAATATATTATGATAAGATTCATGATTGTAGTCAACATATTCCCTGCGGAAAATTTGTGTCAATTGCTCTTAAAGCTCTTATCCCGTGACCAGTGAACACAATTTTATAATTAAAAGGAACGAATTGTGATAGGTGAAAACAAGACCTATCACTTAACTGGTGATGCTGTGTTTAAAGTGTAGTTAGTCCAGAGGAAAGGAAATTGGCACAAAGCTATTCATGTGACTGGATTTTGTGCGGGTAGTGGTTGATTCTCTCTAGTTCTATTACTTTATATGAAGGGGATCTATCATATTGAGATGGCTCATTTGGGACAATATCTGCGACAGGCATTTTTTTAACCGAAATTAGATGTGTCCATTAAGATTATTTCAGTGACCTGTTACATATTGCAAAAAAAAGTGCCAATTAACCCCTCGTAGAACATCGCCATGTTAAAGTGATTTGTCACATGACAAGTTTAGTGTTAGTTCCCTTTCCCATAGGGTAACGATTATTATTGAATCTTATTAAAACCAAATATATTTTTAATATTACATCATAATATTTTTCCCTAAATCCTAATTTTTTTTAATACATCCTATTATAATTTAATAAAATCATATTATTATCATGTTAATAATAATAAGTTAAGAAGTAATCATATTATTACCATGTAAATCATAATAAATTAAAGTATGTAATTATATTATTATATAATTAATTATATATATCATGTTAAAAATGGGCGATATTCGAGAAGTGGTCGTGGCAAGTCCCATCAGTGTTGCCAATTTAGCCATTTAGTAGCTAGATTTAGCCATTTCTCACCTTCTTTAGCCACTAAAAAATAAGTAAAGCGATTAGCCATTTTCCAACTTGTTTAGAGTAAAATGCTACAAGTAAAATATATATTTAAACAATTAAAACGCATTAAATTTATATCACAACTTTTACAAATGTTGAAAATTGATATAAAGCTATTAATTAATATTTTTGATTTATAAAACTAATGTCAGAAAAAATAAAATTTCGTAAAATTTTATAAATCAAAAATATTTTTAAGGAATTGTAAAAAAACACATCGCACTGGTTCCTTTAAAGAGAGTTAACTCAAAATTTATAAATTTTCAATAGTGACAAAAAATTATTTCTTCGATCGGCTTAACGTAGTAGCAGCAGGCATTGATATATTTGGCTTTAATAATGTTTAAAGAGTAAGTACTGCGCAGATGTTTTATTAGGTTGTTTGTTGATGTCGCTAATCCAAATCTAAAAGCATTTTATAAAAAGAAGTGTCTATCGAGTAATTAGTCTGCAATTTTATCATAGCCTATTGTAAGTTCTTTCCTGAAAAATTACTTATCCCTTAAACAGCATTTTATTAGTTTTTTCTTTTAGCTGTTTTTTTAAGCAATCAACAATTTTTCATACCTTAATACATCACTTTTACACTAACCAAAATTAACAATATTAATTTCTTGATCAGATTCTGAATCTGATTTACAAGTTTTATTTATAATTTGAAAAAAAATGTTAATTTGGAATTTTCCATCTGGTTATATTTAAATACTTTTTCCAAAAATTCGTTTAATATATGGAATATAATTTAAACTTAGAAAAAAAACCCGGAAAGTTGCCACATTAATAAAAAAAGAAAGTTTGTTTTGCCTCCTTACAAATTATAAAAAAGTATAAATAGCAGGAAACATTCGATTAAATTAAATTGTGACTGTAACCGCCGCATGATTTTAAGCCGACTTTAGTCGATAAGTTATCGGCGGCGGCGGCTGTTCAAAATAATCGGCGGCGCGGCTCAGCCGGTTTCAGCCGTCAAGGTTCAGGTCACTGTTCCGAATTTGATACAAGTATATTCGTTATCAATACACAACATCCGACAAAATTTGGGAGGGATTGGAGAAGTAGGCGTGGCACATAACAGATAAGCTTATATCTAAAGAACGGTATTCATATAACTTTCTGTTCTTATCGCACCATGGTGAATGGTATATAAAATTAAGCAAAGCCACTCTTACTTGTTTTTATCCCTTTTTAAAGAATAATGTGCATTGATTTGAATATTGCTTACTTTGATTTAAATTTTTGCTGCAAATAATTATAATATTTGATACGTTTAACATAAAAAAAAATATTTTATAAGCTTTCTCGTGAAAAATCGAAGGATTCCTTATAATTTTAGAACATTTTTTTAGAGTTTTTCTCAGATAACGTTCTGTTATACTTTTGCTAGATAAAAATATTGGCCCACCCTAATGTACATACATTCAAACATATGTATGAATGTATGTGTGGTTAGATCTATACTGTAAAAATCCATTCATCCATATATACGAAAACTGTTGTACAATGTACGAAATCTGGGTGAAAACCTCAAAATGTTTTGTGCAATGTAAGAAAAATTTTTATTCGTCTATTTTACGAAATTATTTCTTCATTATCTGCTTTATAGATAATAGATTAGTGTTTAAAAAAGGAACCAAGTCAATTCAAATTATACATAGTTCATACACAATATCGTTACACAGAAAATATTATCAGTAGTTTTTTGTCAATAAAAAAAAATTGTTTAAAAAGCATTTCAATTTAATTAATGTGATAATTGAATCAGTTATTTTTTTAATTGAAAGAAATTAAAATATAATTTTGATTAAATTAACATTTTAATTTAATAAAAATTTTAATAGAATCTTACAAAAAAATCAGTTAATAGTTAATCAGTTAATTATAATTTTTGTTTAGTTCGAATCAACTGAGGTAATTGAATAAAGTATAGATTTTACGTTCACTATTTTTTAATTGAATCAATTAACACATTGTTGGAAATCGTACGTTGTAAGTATTTTTTAAAGACGTTTTTTTAATAAATACATATCTATAAAAATCATTTCAAAAACCCCGCATTCCGAAAAATTCCCGGAACCCAGGATTTGGTTTTTTGAAATCCCGAATCCAGGGATTTACGAAAAACAGTCCAGATTGGTATCCCTTATCTTTACGAAAAACT
This sequence comes from Pollenia amentaria, assembly GCA_943735925.1. NCBI lineage: Eukaryota > Metazoa > Arthropoda > Insecta > Diptera > Polleniidae > Pollenia > Pollenia amentaria. Next base: position 173,076,172 of record OX031007.1, on the reverse strand, counting down.
AAATAACAAGACAATTCGTCATTTTCGTAGAATTTTTAAAGGCTAGAGTAAAAACGTTTCGTGTTTCATACGAAACTTCTGTACATCATAACTACGAAAGTTTCTATTAGAAAATATAACATGAATTTTTTTCAGTGTAGACAATTAAAATTTTTATTTACATACATTCGGTAAGTTAATAGCATATGCACATTAAATTTAATTAGGAAATTCAGAAAGTGTTCTATTGTGTTATATTGGTTGTATTTGGTATACTTTTATGAATGTCACATCCATATAATTATGCATATACAACTAATATGACAAACTGAAACACTTTGTGAATTGCCTAAATATGTATATAATTTTTACAAATTTTTTAAACACGAAATTTATTTGAAAATAAATAATAATTGACTACACGAATTAATCATTTAAAAAAGTGCTAAATTTTATTTTAGCATATTGTTATTTATATCAATTAACTTCAATACAAAGGATTGACCTATTTTGAATCAATCTTATTAAATAAACTATTGGATATACGGTAGTATTCTTCCTTAATCTCAGATTTAACATCGGATATGAAAAAAAAAATTTTTTTAAGTGTTTCAAAATCAATACTTAATCAGGTCGTTGTATAAGATTAAACAGGTTTAAGAACTTTTGAATGATTAACTGCCTGTTTTTTGATGACGAGCGCAAAACTCACTTTTTAAGGTTACATTAAGAATAAGACATATTTTAAAAATTTTCATTCTTTAATTAAACGCGATTTGTTTTTAAAGCCATTATTTTAATAAATCTTTTACAAATTTCAAAATTACAATTTTAAAATAAAATCAAATTTTTGTCAAATGTTTAAATACTTCAATGTCAAATTCATAATGAATTTTTTTAATTTGCAAACTAAAATCAGAAAGCATTACATAGTGTATTACTCCACAAATTTTTAAAAGGATTCGAATTTCGAACATAACTCAATTGTTCTAATAATTGTTGTGAGCGGTCAAAAGAATTCAAGTTTCAAAATGCAAAATTGCTTTCCGAAATGTTTAAATATATTTAAAACTATTCTTATCATAACATAAGCCTACTTATAAGAAACTACATGTACCTATGTAAATATGTATTTATAATATTACATACATATTTAAAAAATTAATTTATTCTTACCTTATGTAAAAACGAAAGAAAAATAATTTCGTGTCAAAAGTATACGGCATAATATAAAAAATTCATTGTAGCGGCATTAAAAAACACATAAAAAAATAAAAGAATAAATAAATATATTTAACTAATGTATTTTACACAAAATTCATTACAGAAGAACTACATTACAAACCAAATAATTGAATTTTTTTAATGTTTACAAATATTGTATATATGTATATGTATCTTATACAACTCTCTGTTTGACAGCACTTATTTTTGTTAAGTTATCTCAGTTTTGTTATTGTTTTGAAAATAAAGAGAGTTTTTGTATTTTTTAACTCTGTTTTGTTGTTTTTCTTTTTATTATTTGTTTTTATGCTTTTTTTCATAGCATTTGTCAATTGTATTGACCACATATGGCAGCGCAGACATGATGACGATCGATCTTGATTTTTATTTATTTCAATTTTATTCAACTATGAATTAAGTTTTTTTTTCCATCTTATTGTAAATAACTGTGAGTGAGTCGTTGTTTTTGTAATAATAAACACTTTATGTATATTTTGAAGGTGAATAAATTAATAAATAATAATTCCAAAAAAAGTTACGTACAAAATCATTTATATAAAATAAATAAAATTGCCACCAACAAACAGAATTGTTCAAAAGCTTTATGCATTTACACCAATAACAAATATCACTAAGCACTCTCTCTCACTCTCTCTTTGTCTATCTTTCTGAAGTTAAAAAAATTATAAGAAAAATTTACGAAAATTTAAAAAAATTATATATCAAATATGTATATTAAAAAAAAATTTATAAATTAACAATTATAATATTTTCGAATGGAAAATCTAATATCAAAAAGATTACGTTTTTATTCTTTATTTTTCTTACTTTTTCACACGTTTTTGTATTTATTTCTTTTCTACGTCCCACGATTAATTGGATTTTTTTGTCGTTTTTTTCGGTTTATTCTTTTTAAACAAACACGTTAAAAATACTTTTTTTTATATATATGTATATACACACTTGGACTATATGAATTTTTTTATTTTTATACACATATAATATAGCAAAATTAAACACTCACACTGCGGGTAAAGGGATTTGAAAAATATATTTTTTGTATTTTTTAATAACAAAAAGTTTAGATCGTTTTGTGTAAGAGGTTCGTTCGTGTGGAGAGCGCGCACGGTTCTGACGCAAAATTTGTTAAGTATAATTTCGTTTAGATGAGCAGATACCCCCAAAAACTTGTATCTTTAAAATAAGTTTTTAACAGCTGATCTATTTCCCCATTGGGAGAGAGCAAGTTTAAATACAATGAAAAAAGCTTTAGGCAGGGATGGAAAAGTGGATACGATCGTTTGTGATTTTAAAATACATATGATAATAGTATCTTTCAAAATGTATTATGTACTATAAATACGTATAATTTAAATTTAATAATTCCGGTATACGTAATTTTAAGCAAATAATAACTTCGGTATCGGTATAAATACCGGAATTACATTTTTAGCGGTATTTTAGCAGTATCGGTTGTTAACCCTGGCGGTTTCAGGCTTATTCGAAAAGTGCGTTTTTAAGAATTTGATTTAAGTCATGGACCGGTCTTCCCGACATTTTGTGTTATGATACTTAGTCTTTTTAAAATACGGCATACCAAATTGTACTTTAATAGCCTAATTTATTACGGTTTTAGTCGTTCCGAGAGTGGTCTTTATATGTGATCTAAGTTAAATTATGGACCAACCTTTTTGAAATTTTATGGTTAGTTTTCTAGTTTTTTTTTTTTAACTAGCAAGCGCGTGTTCGAAAAACGTAGCACAGCCACTCTTTTTAACTAACATTGTCACATTTTTCTAACTTGCAACTAACTTGCAAGACATTTCTGAAGACAGTGATTTTTTGATACTTGCAGCAAGGGAATGTCAAAAATATAAGCAGCGTTACCAAATTTACTTAATTGCGAAACCAATAATTATAGTTTTAACTTTTTTAAGTATGTTTAAAAATATTTGTAGCTTTTTTTTACAAATATATGTAAATAAAGTAGACAATTGATTTCATCAATTTTAATTTCGATTAAATTATTTTTCATGAAAAAAGGAATTTACGAAATGAAATAATTTTTCATTATTGACTGCAGCTGGAATTGAACCCACGGACAAGTTCAAAACAGTGTGTTTATTTTGCTACTGCTTTTAAAAAGCGCGGTATATTTTACTTTATAATTTAGTTTAGCACAAAACCAATTTTACTGCGTTACCACAACTATGACATTCACATTTAGCTATACATTTTATCGATACCGTATTACCATAAGCTACAGTTTAAATTAATTTATGTGTTTTAAATTGTTCACGTTTTTATTTACATGGGAGGTTACGCGCATTGCCATTTGAAGGAAATTATTTACGACTTCCAATAATGTGTACTTTGAACTACGATGTTCTAATTATTTGTTTCCAATGAACGGAAGTTTTTTTTTACTTTATCGAAAGCAAAACAGCTACTAGATAATTTTTTTACGATTTTTGTTAAGAAATAAATTACAAATTTGATTTTTATATTAGAAAGAGCCATGTTCTAAAATTGAAATCAAATGAAGATTTAATCGATGAAGAACCTGTCGGTATGTATATTTATTTTATGTTTTTTAGATAATGATTTGGCGATATTTTTAATTGTACGTTCTGAAAAACGAATTCGTTTATATTCACCATAATAATATACAATGATTCACAAAATATTTTAAATAAAACAATTGTGAAACAGTAATAATAACAATTATAAATTATAAAAAACGAGATGAACAAGTTATACCCATTTTTATAATATTTTAGATATAAAGTTTCTAATTTCGACAAAAAAAAATGCCATTTCGCCAAAGGTATCGCCAAAGTTGAAAAGCGGAAAACAATTTCATTTTTCCTTTTTTGTTATTTATAAAAGTGAAGCACAAATTTCGTTTATTGTAAAGGACATATTCAAAAAAAATCCATTTATTAGCTTTCAATATACAGAATTTTGCATGGAAATTTGACGGATTTAACTCTTATAAAATAAAAATATTTTTTATGAAAAAGGTCTCGTTTAATAAAAACTTTTAATTTAAGTTCCTTGTTATTTTTTAATATGTACTAGAATTACATTTCTTGTTTTGTTTTCTTAATTTTTCATTAATATTTTCCTATTAAGTGTAAATAACCTTTTTACAATGCAACAAAAAATTAATTTTAATGTTTGCCTTAATTAACGAAAGGCATTTCTAATTTGGTTATATTTTTTCACATTTGGTAACTTTTTAAAAACTAGTTGTAAAAATCCCTACAAGAAATGAATAACCAAAACTAAAAAAGAAAACATTTTACTGACACACTTGCAACAATTTTACATTGAATTAATAAGTTAGAGATTCTAACTCATTATGTCACTAATGAGTTAGAGGGAGAGAGGAAAAATCACATGTACACAAGGTTTCTGTCAGTTTTTTCATTTTGCTCTTAATAAACAAATAGAAGCTATAACCAATATAAAGGTGAGCGCTACTAGTAAAGTGACTGGTAGTCTTTACGGCGTAAAGTCTTGAGGTTTTAGGAGAAAATGTAATTTCTTTGTCAAAAAACCGAAATGAATTGACCTAGAAAAACTAAGAGATACGTATATTTTTTAAACTTTTTTCAGAATCTGATCAGTTTGATCATGGGTGAGGCCAGTGTATAAAATAAATTATTTTGTTGTCTTCATTTTTAAAAATTTATGTTACGTATATAAAAACTTTTGAATATTCAAAAAGTGTTGTTTATTAAAAAAAAGTAGCATCTTAAAGAAACACATTGATCCCGAATCCCGGAAAATCCCGAATCCCGGGATTTCCAAAAATCAGTTCCGATTGGCATCCCTATTTAGGAGTGACCATAGTGTACAGGTATGGGTTTTCCCCCCAGATTTATAGGGACATCAATTTATATATAGGGGGTTTTTAGGGGTATCACTTTTTGCTTATCTGTACATTAAAACAACTTAAGTTTACACATATTTGACGTCCACTAGTTTAATTAAAAAAATTAATTTCTTCTGCAAAACGTTTGGCTAAATTAAACACCATTTAACAGTTTCTTAATTGCATAATAAAATGATCTCCCTACAAATAAAGTTTAGTAAATTAATAGAAATTGTTTAAAATAAAGCTAAATTTACTGGTCACGTTTTTTTGGATTTTTTTCGTCAAATATTTGTTAGGTCTGAACATACCTTAACTAATACTAGATATATTTTACAGCTTGTTTATGGTTGAGCAAAAATCGTTTTTGAAAAGATAAAAAAAGAAAGCGTTTTAACGATGAAGTATTCATTGAAAATAAATGTCACAACTTTAATCAAACACCTGAAGTGGTCAAACTTCTTGATTCCGATAATAACAAAGTTAACGAAAATTATTTGGCAGCACTCGATATTTTTGAAGAAACTTTATTCCAATATTTAAAAAAAAAAGATTTCTACTAACTCTTTTTTGATTTGCATATGTTACAGTCTTTTAAAACTGTTTATAAATTGTTTCTTAAGATATTTTATTAAAAAAAAAATATTCAAGAAACTTTAAAACATTTAGGGGGATTTTTTCAAAATACGTTAAATTTGTAGGGGTTTTAAAATTTTTTTGGGGAGAAGAAAAAATTACCTGGCAACACTGGTGTGAAATAGCACTTATACGAACGTTAGTATTAAAATTGGTTGCGGCTTAGACCTATGTATATTAAATTATTGACCGACAATAAGAAAGTTTTATGCGTTTTTTTTTTAGTTTTAGCAGAACTAAAATGATTTTTAGGAGGATAATTTTTATTGGGCCTATGGTAAATTATGGACCAATTATCCCAAAATTCTGAAGACTGATTTCTGGTATTGCAAAAAATAAATTAGAATAAATTTCAATACAGCAGTGTTATTAGTTTTAGCGTTAACAGTGAATTTCACAAAATTGCACGATATTTTTTCTGCCCATATGAATCTAAGTTGGAAGAAATTTAACCGCAATATCTATATCAGTTATGGTTTTAGGCGAACTTAATAAACTGTTTTCCGAGAGTAGGGTTTATATGGGGCCTAGGGTAAATTATGGACCGATTTTCACAAAATGTGACAGTGTGATTTCAGGTCCTAAAAAAACTGACGTCGCAAATTTCATTATGATAGCATTATTTATTACGGATTTAGGCGTCCTAGGCTGTTTGCTCGGAGGTGGGTTTATATGGCGCCTAGGGTAAATTATGGACCGATTTTCACGATTTGACACTGCGATTTATAAGCTTATAAAACTGTGGTATACCAAATTTTATAATGATAGCATTATTAATTGCGGTTTTAGGCGTACTAAACTGTTTTCCGGGAGTAGGGTTTATATGTGGCCTAGGGTTTATATGAAATTTAACAGTATGGTTTGCAGTCCTATAAAGCGAATTCGTGCAAAATTTTATATCATTCCGTACATTATTCCACCATTTATATTAGTTTTTGTATCAAAATTAGCAATTTTTTTAGGGTGGTGGTTCCAGATTTTGATTCATAGTTCTAGTCCTACCGAACCGATGTTGCTGGATTTCAATCCCAAGCTGCCTAGGATAACTACAAGCAATTTGAGACCAAGTTTGTTCTTTTCTTTTGCGGTTTTCGAAAGTAAGCATATTTTCAACAGGCGGACAGACAGACGCGCATGGCTAAATCGACTTAGAATTACTCAAGGAGCCAGAATATATATACTTTATGGGGTCTTAGATGTATAATAAATAAGTTTCACACGGAATGACAAACTTAGTATACCGTCATTCACGACTAGTGGTGGTGGAGGGTATAACAACACGTATTTTGTTTGTATAAATTATTTTAAAGATGTCAAAAATCAGTGTATTTCTTTGTGTACAAAATGGGCATGATGTCAAAAATAATTACTACAAAAACAATCGATAGTAAAAAGTGCAGGCGTTACGAGTCTGCTGACTAGTTGGGCCATGGCAGGTTTTTTTCAAATTAATTTAAAGATCAATCGATTTTCTATAAGAATCACTTAAAAATTTATTTTTTATTTGATTAGTTTTTAGTTCGAAAAATAATTTAAAAAATAATTTTTAAAACGGCAACACTGTACAAATAAACATCATACAAAAAAATATTTCGCACACTCATTCATATCTACTAGAACTATAGAAATGCCAAATATAAAGGAATTCCAACACAATTGTTTTATTGGTTTGTCCGCTTAACAAATAATCCCCCATATATAACTTTGTCATTCCGTTTGTAATTTCCACAATATTAATCCTAGGCCGAATAAAGTATATACATACATATGTACACATATTCTGTATCCTAATTAGAAGAGTTCAATTCGCGATCTACGTCAGTCCATCCGCCTGTTTATCTGACATAAAATGTTAATTTAAATTTTGCTATTGAATTTCAGCCTGATCGATCCACAAAAGGCCGAAATATGAGCAAAAAACTCCTAATTTTACCCATAAATCCCTTGTTGTTGTTATTTTTTAAATTTATTTTTTTAATGTATGTATGTATATGGGAGAACGGCAAGAGCCAAAGTTTCCAAAATCGATACAAGCATCTGGTTATCAATACAAAACATCCAACAAAATTTGTACGGGATTAAAAAAGTAGGCGTGGCACAAATTAGATCTATTTTTATCTAAAGAACGCCATTTTGTATATAATTTTGTGATATTACCACACTATGGTGAAGGGTATATGAGACTCGGTATATCCAAATATACCACTCTTACTTGATTAATCTTATTTTATTCAACTTTCTATTCACTTTGAATCACCTTTTTTAGTTTTTTTTTTGGTTGCCAAACTGTTAAAATAGCATTATAGATAACTAATTGGCAACTAAACAATATTGCCGTAATACTAGTTAAATCCGTTGCGTTGCTTTCAAAAGTGCAACTAGTTTAAAGTAAAACCCAGCCATTGTTTCTTGCTTAATACTAGTTTCTTTGTCTGCAGTTTAATAAACCCTTTATTGACATGCTTTATTTTTTAAAATTAGGCCGATAGTTTTCATCTACTTTTGTAGTGTTGTTGCTACTGCAATGAACAAGTAGTTTTTTTTATCAAATTCTTTTTGGTGTTGTTGTTTCTACACAAACAGCGTCATGTATAAAGCTGTGCAGTCAAAATTGTTTCATCTTTCTCATTTTTCCGACGCCTAACAACTAGTAATAAGCTAGTCCAAAACCTTAATATTAACTATATTTCCTGAAGGGATACTATATAATTCTCAGCAGCTCTCCCTCTCTCTCTCTCTGTCTTCTTTCATTTTAAATGATATACTTTTCTTTCATTCTTATTTGTTTATTAATGTGTATAAATTGATTAGTTTAATTTATCGTTAATAGCTAAAACATATGTATGTATATAAAAAATCTGCAACTAATGTTTGTTCATGCGAGAGTAGGTATAAACTTAAAATATACAAAATTTTTTTTTTAAATTATTTTACAGAACTTAAGTAAAGAAAAAGCTCACATTCATGTTTTTAATCTGAATCTGTGTCAGCTGCACCGTTATCACCATCGTCATCCGAGTCCTCTTCCAATTCCGGCATAGGGAATCTTAATTTAGCGGCTATACCGGTCAACTGAGCCAATTGTTCACCAGATATATGCATGCTCGAAAATATTTTTACTTCACCGCCAGCATCACGCACATTCTCCACTAGTTGTACGTATTCTTTACGTTGGTGAACATCCTGACAGCGGAAGAGATTGTCGGAGATGAGTAAAGTCTCTATAGCCATACTATCAGCAGCCATAAGTATATGTTTTTTGCCATAAAAAGCCTTGGCCGGCTCGCATTGCAACATTGTATAGAATTGTTCTAAAGCCTTGACTTCGCCAGCTGCCTTTGTATCGGATATTTTCGACATTACTGCTGGTTCTTGAAGCACTTCCTTGAGAGAATGTTTGAAACCTGATGAGGAGTGTACGAGCATAAATTTACTTTTGTTGTCCAGCAACACCTTAATGTCGGATTTAACAGCCTGCTGATACATATACTCGAAAAACTGATCCCTGACAAAACCGGGCGATGCTAAGAGCACACATTTAACCAAATCGAAATTAACATGCCTCAATATACCTTGCATAACACTTTCATAGAATTTTGCTAAGCCTTTTTCGTGTTGCTGGATGTTGCCTTTCCGTTTTCGGGGTATATTCACTTCGATTTTACTACGCACCAGAGTCATGCTGGGTGTTATCAGACAAACATGGGCCAAGCCTTCTTGCATGACCACAGCAGCAACGTCAGCTGATTGTGTAGGATCACAGGCCATTTCGATGCGTTCTAACGCTATGGAATCCCATTCTGGTTTACGCAATTCAAACTTACGATTCAGTTCTAAGTCTAGTGTATGGTAGGCACCCATTTTAACGTATTGATTTTCCTCGATATTACGTCCTTTCAAACGTAAAACACAAGCCTGTGTATCGAAATCTATAGATTCGACAGTAATCGTTAAAGTGGTGCGCACACGGCTACTGGTACTAGAACCAGTAGCTGATTCATTTTGCACCTTACGAATAGTGGTACTGCGTACACTATCACCCTCAGATATCAAATTATATGCATGCCACATGTCCTCAGATTCTTCCGGTATTAAACCCACCGAACTTTAAATGTGAAAAGAACGTATATAAAATACATAATTTTTTAGTTATAACTTTCTATGTTTACCCTTGGCCTCCTTTATCCATATTTTTATGAACCAACTTCATTTTATATCCTTTTATCTTATAAATCCAATTTTTATAAATTCCTGTCCCTTGTGCTACTTTTCTATCACACGGGATATATTTTTTGTCTTTCGTCACTTCTGTGGTTTTATTGTTCTATGTGCACGTTGAAGAATTATCAGCATTTTTCGCATCAGTTTCTAAAAAAAAATTTGTTGTAATATAAGATTTTTATTTCTTTAACAGTTTTAAATACCCAAAACTTGACAATTTCTTAAAAAATAATTATTAGCAGCATTTGAAGCACCAAAACTAGCCAACAGCACACGGTAAATTTAAGACGTTTAGTTTCTTCTTCGTATTAAGGAACATTCTCTATGCAATGTTAGCATCACAAACGAAAACAGATAATGTCGGCAAGACAGTGTTTATTATAAAACAGAGGGTGTCAGGCCAGTCAATCTTTTTCAAATTTTATCCCAAAATTAAAAATTTTTATTGCCAAAAATCCCCAAAAAAAAATGTCTTCCTTTAAAATCCCACTAAATACTTCAAATTTTGTCTTTAAATATTTTATTTATATTACATTTCATTGAATTTCTTTTAAAATTTATATTGAATTACTTTTAAAATAAGTGTTTATTCGAAATAAATCAAAACAAAGTAGATTTAAGATCGAACAAATTTTATAAACGAGCCTGTATTGAAAGCACCTACTTTAAGATGCCGCTGGATCACGGCCATTTGAAGATTTAGCCAAATTGGTATTAATACTAGCGGAATTCACCCTTGAAAGTAAAGTCCGTTGTAGACCTTGTTGATCTTATAATTTTAGTAAATATACTAACATTTACAACACTGCAACAACAAAATGTATTAGACTAAAATATACTACGCTGTGGTTGAAAAATCCCACAAAAAGCAGTAGTAAACAAAGTGTGTGAATTTACCAGAATAAAACAGTTGAAGAAACTTTATCTGTCTCTTTCTCTCACTCAGCAAATTCATTAATTTACAATGCATACGAAAAAGACACTCACGATTTGAAGTATAAAATCGTATTAAATATAACAGAGTTTTACTCTTAATACAAAGGGTGAAAACCGCTACTGTTTTGTTTACCAAAAAGTAATGCTGGTATTGAGCGTTTACATTTGATAGTACTGGAAAGACAGTAAGAAAATACATATTAGTTGTCAAAAACACTACTTACTGCCTCCGTGACGTAGGCGTCCAGACAGTGGTAGACACTTCACTTCTAAATAAAAAAATGTTTAACGTGAATGTAGCAGTGCAAGTTCCAGCTAAACGTGTTTAACTTATGCCCCTATTGCGGTTCTCCACTTTTGTAACAGTTTGGTTGTCTTTGGTAAATTTGCATTGCCATTCTCAACTCGACTGGCAGTTGGCTTTTCAGTTGTGTATCTGTTTTTTTTTCGTGGTATTGCCGTTTTCAACTTTGTAAAAGTTTGGTCGACAGAAACGTTATAAATACACAACTGTTTATTAGTAGTTGAGTTGTTTTCAGTTTCAGTTGACTTTCATTTTTAAAAGCAAAAAAAAAAATAACAATGGAAAAACCGTAAGTAGAAAGATTTGTTATACTGTATATTAGAATTTCACAGCATTTAATACATTCGTAGATTTTTGAAAATTCCAACTAAAGCACAATTTGAGAGGCTTGTTAATCTAATGGAAAAAAACCCAGAGATTGCACGTGGAAAACCAAAATTTGGTATGACCAAAAACCAGTGTAAAGATATATGGGACTTTAACAAATTACTTTAATATAGGAGGAATAGCCACACGCGAACAGGTGGTTTTTAAATGATCTTTGATTTCATCCAGCAAATAGCAAAACGCTTCCTTGTTTAGTCGGAAATAACTTTTAAATCTACAAATTTAAAATTATTATTGAGTTACATTTTTTTATTTTTCGAATTTATTCTATGAGTTAAATTTAAATAATTGTAAATTTTTCTGTACATAAATATACTTCATTGCTATCCAACGGAAAGCTAAGGTAAAATGTAACAAGAAAATACAATATAATAGTCTGGTAGTGTATAAAGTCATTCCTAAAAAAATTTAAGGAATAGAGCTATTACAAAAAGCTTTATAAAATACATAACTAAAATTTAACTCATAGAATAAATTCGAAAAATAAAAAAATGTTGAATATAATAAAGTTGCTTATGAAAAAGAAATAATTCCCAATATCTATTATTTAGTTACGTTACTAATTATAAGTTCTTACTTGGCATTGGGTAGTTCAAGAGGGTTGGAATCAGCAGGAATTTTTCTTCTTATACGTAGCACATCTGTACAAGAGTTTTTATTTTCATCATCATAAAATAAATCGACACTAATATCCATTGTAAATACTTTTTATTCAATACAAAAAATACTTTTAGTTTAAAAAATTATTAAATTTATAAAATTTTCACTTGTCAAACGTTATATTTAAAGTTGGTAAATCGATATTTTAAGTTGGCAACTTTATAGCAAACTCAACTAAAAACCGTTGGGTATCACCAAGGTATATTTATAGCAGGTAGTCTCGGAAAGACAGCTGTTTATTTTTTATATGCTTGTTTTGCGATACGAACTGTCAAATGTTGTATAGTAAACCAGTAAACAAGTTTTTTGTCTTTATCTTTTGTCTTTTTTGTCTCATATCAACCACTTTGCTGTTTGACAGTTCGTATCGCATAACAACAATAAAAAGCCCTGTTGTTTGTTTTATTGTACAATTGTTGTAATCTCGCGGCTACCTGCTATAAATATACCTTGGGTATCACAATACCTAAAATGAGTTTGGTTGTGCATAAGTTGGGTTGACTCTCACACGACCAAACTGAGTTGAGTGGAGAACCGCAATAGGGGCATTAAACTAACAAATTAAAAATAGCATTTAACAACTATTTCGTGTGAACATAGATAGCACTTAAGTAAAACATACAAACCAAAGCAAAATTTATTAATTTTCTTTTAATTGTTGATTTTTTTTTTACTTTTGCAAACAAAACTTCAAATTACTGTCAGCAAATGTCAAATCACTGCCCAATTTTACTGTCTGCAAATTTTTCAAGACTGTTAACAAGACAGTTGGAAAAGTGTACTAGGATTAGTGAAAAATTTTGCATGTATTGCAACTGTCTTGCCAGTTCTGGCAAATGTAAACACCGTGTAAAACAAATATGTATATGAAATAAAATGCAATACGAATTGCTAGAATCATTCGGTCATGTTCCAGATATCGAAATGATGTGGAATTAAAATCGAACAAGATTTTTTTTCAATTATTTACAAAATGATCGTAGTTTTTAAGAGCTTTTCTTGTTGAGATAATTGGTACATAATATCAAGAGCTCAAAATATCAAATTTGTATGCGTCATCTACATAAATCTTTTCACTTAACAATCGGCAGTTTTCTCCATTGTGATTCATAAATGACTTGAAATAATTTGTTTAAAAAAATCCCCAATGCCCAAAATTTTTAAAATTTTATTTTCATATTTTTGAAGAGCAATTTGTTGTTCAATGCATAAAAAACTTATTGCAATAATTTGTTTAATTAAATAGTAAAAAAATTATCTGCAGTTGCCGCTTAACATATTCATTAAAATCACATAAAATTTTTTTAAATAGTTACCAATTTAACTTTAAATTGGTTGTCTAGAACATTGGCGTAGATAGGGGGCTGGAGTTGGTTAAAATTAACCCAGGCCCGCTTTTGTTTACCCCAGGGGTCTACTCTATATTACGATGCAAAAGAAATGATAGCAAATCTTGCGGTTGGTACTCTTTAATGCATTTGTCTTTCGCATCTTATTTTATTTTTTTTTTACGCAAATCATCAATACTTATTTAATTTAAATACAAATTTTTTTACATATTTTGACCTTTCATTACTCTCAATCTGCGCCAGGGTGGTCGAACTTGGTGTTTTCCGACCAAATTTGGTCGGATATTTTTCATTTGGTCGGATGGTAGGACAAACCTTATTTTGGTCGGTTTGAGAAAATGTACTACATTTACTTTAACAAATTTAGAACACTTTCCTAATTATTAAGTCTAGTTAACCAAATTCAACCACCACCTGGATAACTATCTTGCCGCGATGTGGTGGCTTAAGTGTCGGCTGTAGTGTCTGTCTTGGAACTTGAATCCGGACAGCTGAGTCGGAACAAGTTTAAAGGCAGACGCTTTAAGGCCTGCATGACCAAGGGTTATCCATTCCTCATCCTATTCCCTTCACCTACAATCCTTCCCCCCCCCCCCCCTTTAATCCCACTTCCCCTACTTTTAGGGTCAAGGTGGTTGATAGCAGTACCGAGGACCTGGATGGCTAGTAAGATTTTGACAACCGTGAGGAAAATTACACAAACAATATGCCTGTTGTTTTTTGTACTGTTGTATTGTTGTAGCGGTAAGCATACCTATTGGATAGGCCTTGGTAGCATACATTTTCTTAATTCCAATAAACGTCAGAACGTTAATATGGCGTCAAAAAGAGAGAGTGGAACTACCTTCTGTATTTTTAATTTTTATCATGCATTACAGTTTGTAGTCACACTAACACAATAACATGCTTTGGTTAAAATGCAACCCTGATCCAAAGAAAAGTATTAGCGTTTAGAAAAATTTCAAAAAACGATGAAGTCGTATGGGATGTCAAATTTTTTTTTTGTAATACTTGTCAATTTCATAATACATTGCATTCACACTGTCACACTTTTATAAGAGTACCGAAACGTTCGCTCATTTTTCAGTCAAATTTCAAAGACTTAAGGCCCAACCATAATATGCATAGCATTGCTTAACCTACTGTCAAAAATTAAAAAAAAGTCTCTCAAATGTATTTAAAAAAACAATAACAAAATAAAAAAAAATTTGATTCCGTACGGAATGTGCGATCAGTTTCGTACTTTGCTTAAGCAAATGACAATTTCATAAAACTTAACAAAACGTTTCCTTAAGTTTAATATGGTTTGCCTCATATGATTTACATGTATTCGCACATTTGCTGAAGCCAACTGAAGAACATTATGGTTGGTCCTTTAAGCTGTTTGCCAAGAGTGGGCTTCATATGGAGCCTATAGTAAATTATGAACCGATTTTCACGAAATTGCAGTTTTTGTGTTATGGTTTACAACTCTGTTATAGTACGATTAACAAAAGAATCAAAAAAATTTGTCACGCGGAATGACAAACTGAGTATACCACTCATTCACCACTAGTAGTGGAGGGTATAAAACCCAAACACAAAAATTTCACGAAATTCCACGAATAGCATTTTGCATTTTCTTACAAAGAATTAATATTAAAATTAATAAAGCCTTTATAACATTTTCACTTTTATTTAAAATTTTATTTGAATATTTTCTACTCTAAAATATTCTATTTATATAATTGCTATAGAAATTTGTTAAAAAAAAACGTTTAAATAAAGAAAAATTAAGATTATAAAAAAAATTGCTTAAAAATTTAACATATGAATAATTAAAAAAATATGAAAAATCACACAGATTCATAACGAGACTTCATCATTTTCTTAATGTATGTCTTGTAATCAAGACTAGGACCAATGCCGTCAGACTTTGTGCCTAAGCCAGCAGTATTATTACGAGAATTAGCCTGTTAAATACAATTGCCATTTTTAAAGTCATATTTATTTTAAAAAAATTAAATTTAACCTCAATAATATTTGTACGTCCTTGATTTTTGCGTCCCAAGCCTTGTCCCTCAGACCAACCCATTTTCTGCAATAAACGATTTCCTACATTATTGGAACCAATGGGCATGGCGGGAGCTTCCTGGTTTTGTTGTCGTGAGGTAAGATTATTGATCTCTTTTTCAAAACGCTCACGACTACGATTTGGTGGAGGAGGGTCACTTTCGCCATATTTAAGTCTCCTTTCTTTGGCACGATCCCGATAGCTTACAAATGGAGGCATGTTAAATACATTAGTTAAGCAAAACAAGGTGAAACTTACGATAGGGCAGCGGTTAGTGAGTCCTGTTCAGCCTGCTGTTGTTGTTGTTGTTGCTGCACCGTTAACCCTTTTTCGAGATTATGTTTCGCTAAATTCTCTTTGTGAAGATTGGACATTTTCAAATGTTTTTGTAAAATTTCCAGAGATTGAAAAGCTCGTTTACACAGTAGACAGGTAAGCTTTTGAAAATCAACATACTCTTTTTCACTCGAATCCGCTGCTGATGTTGTGGCAAGTTTAGGTGGCGCTGGTATATTATCTTCATCAGAGTCTGAACCATAAGACGGTATAAGCTTATTACTTGACACTGAACCCAAACTCATGGGAGAAATGAATGCATTGGATGATCCCAATTTAGCTGTTTTCTTTTCTAATATTGAGAAGCCAACATCTGCATAACCACTTGATAGACCACCACTTGTCGAGGGCCTTATAGCATCTTCAGTTCTATTGGTAGTTAATATTGGCTGTGGAGTGGCGACTACAGTGTAGTCTTTCTTTTGATTTAATTGTTTTGCCCATTTTTCCATATCTTTAACAATCTTTTTAGCCACCTTTACTTTGTCATGTTTATTACCACTTTCTTTTTTTTCTTTTTTACACGAGTCATCCTCCGTTTTTGTTGCTGGAGTAGATTTTGTTTCGGTTTCAGTTTCTTTTTTGACTACATCTTGTACAGTGGCCGCTGCGGCAGCAGGTGTGGCTAAAACATAAGAACTTTTACTTTGATCCCAATATAGGTACGCTCCAGTTTCGTTGTTATAATAGTACTGTGAATGTGCATCATAATATAGCCCAGTTGTAGGATCATAATAATAACCAGAAGTTTCGTCATATTGATACAGAGAAACGTCGGGAGTAGCTAAATGGATATGGAGAAGAACATGTATAAATATTATAAAAGTTTTAAACTTTTCAAAACCCCATAAAGAACAATTATCTTTGTTTCTTGCTAACCCTCGGTCTAGACCAAATATAAATATGTCAGCAATTTAGCAATAACGCTGGCAGTATAACAGAACAATATTTCTATTTGCTCAGGTTGTGTTAAGGGCATGGGAAAACGTAATTATATTAACGAGTAAATTTGCTTACCCCATAACTACTAAACTAACCGTGGATTCATCCATGCGTTCCGAACAATATTTTTTTCCGAAGAATAATTTTTTACTGAGAGTATTCTTCATAACGATTCACCTATTTCGGAAAATTTGCCCGAAAAAACAAAGCTACCATATGGTTTACAGATGTAAACAATTATACAAACTAGCAGCACAACTAGCAAACTACTTATATTAATTGTTTTTTAAAAGTGTGTTAAGAAAATGGACGAAAAAGGAAAGTGATTTTATTATTTTTAATTATATTTATTTTTTTTATTTAATTATTCAGCAAAAAACAATTGTTGCAATTAAGCACTATATTATGTGGCAGCTCAATTCAACTTTTATGTACAAATAGAAAAAAAGTGGCATTGCAGTTCATTTTGTTCAGAACAAGAATTAAAATTAAACCATTAATTTTTCAATTAAAGCCAATAAACATAAAAATAAGAAATGTTTTAAATTCGTAACTTACACAAAAAATACAAATTTGTTTCTATTTCGAAATTCAAACATTTAAGGGGTGAAAATTGTACCTATTTTTGGTACTTTCTTAACAAAATATTTTTCTCCATTCTTTGCAATATACGTTCTCAATTATGGGCTTCCACTACAATAATGAATTTTTTTATATTTCAAAGGGGAGCAAAAATATAACGTTGGTATTTTTTTTTTAAAAACTTAGAAACAAACTTTGGCATTTAAATATGACCACGAAAGAAAAGTAACGAGGTAGCGGATTAAATTATTGTTAATTATAAAATAATTTTAGATATTCGCATTATCTACTTTATGGGCGTTTTAATTGGTCCAAATGCATTTCTTTGGTGTTTGTTTCATAATAAATAAGACTGGCATAAAGTAAACGATGAGAATATCTCAAATTATTTTATAATTAATAAGAATCTTCAATTTTGTAAATAATTTAATTGCAAACAAACTTTTTAACTAATGGGGTATTATACTGCATTAGTGTTAAGTATCGGGTATCTATGTAACCATTATACACACAGTACTAATAACAACACCTGATCGGTTAAAAGCAAAACAAAATACATAATGGATTTTTTTAACAAGTTCGTTATTATATTTAGCAATAAAATATCGAAATGTCTGTCCTAAGTTAAACAATAGTATGATTTCTTATCGCATAAATATTTTTAAAAATTTTAAAAATCAACATTAGCTTATAACCTTTGCAAAATATCTTTATTTAAAACTTCTTTTGGAAAAGTTTTTTTTGTAAACAAACACATGAAACAGCTGTTTCAACAATTCTTGCAAGTAAAAATTTTACCAGTAAAAATTTGCAAGAATTTTTTGGTCTCTCAAATTTTTCTCTCTTTTGACGCTCTCAACTTGCAAATTTGTTGCGTTAATGAAAACTTTCCAGTAACAATTGTTACAAATTCGTAACAATTTTAGTAAATGAACACAGATTTTAATTTTACTTTGTATTTTTACAATGTTGCCAGATATTAATAAAAACTCAATCCCTGAAGAAGTTGGAAAGAATACCAACGAAACGTCGGATATTATTGAGAATGAATAATCTTTTATTTACATTTAAGGAATGACCTTGAAAGCCTGCATATATAAAACTATATAAACACGATCCTGCTGTTTCCATTTTTATACAAAGAAAAGATTTATTGATGAATGAATAATGCATGTAAATTTATGTATATGTATATGTAATATTTATTAAACTCGTGAATTTTTATACACATTAGGTGTTTTCATTTACTTTACTAGAAACTTGCAACGAGAGAACAAATTTAAAATTTACAAAATTGTCCTCCAAATTACTCAAAATAATAAAAAAGTAAATGAACGCTTTACCAGCAAAAACTAGCAAGTAAGGAATATCGACACTAGTCAGCTGTAAGATTCAAGATTATTTCTTAATAAATTTATTTTGTTTGAACTATGTATTTGCGCAAGAATATTGTTCCTAAATTTTAGAACAATAAGTATTTTATTTTATTGAAAATTATTTTTGTTTTATAAACAAAAACATGAAACAGGTAGTTAAATAATTCTTGCTAGTAAAAATTTTATTATCAGAAATTTTCCAAAAAATTTGTGTCTCTAATTTGTATGGTCTTTTCCTCTCTCGCATTGCAAGTTTTTCGAGTACGTGAATACTTACTAGTAACAATTATTGAAAATCAGCAATAATTTCTTTAAATGAACACACCTATTTTTCTTAAATTTTGTTCTTAATAAACAGGGAAACCCTAAATATGCAATTGAATGTTTTTCCTTGTGCGACCAATGAAAGCAGAAACAATATATTAATCCGTTTTAGAGCTTTTTATGAATTTTGGCATCGATTTGTTAATGCATATTTTACCCTTTGCAGCCTTAAAGCATTTTCAAGTTAATGGCGCATATTTTGTCTTTTTGAGGCATATTTTGATACATGTTAAATTTGTTTAGATGCTTACAAGAGCTTTCGAAGCAAATAAAAAAATAATTTTTTTTTAAATTCTGGATTTTTTGCCATTTACATTTAATTTTACTCTAAAATTGTAAGCCAAAACATGTTGTCATTAAAGATAAATGTTATTTTAAACTTTCGAATTTTATATTTATATAAGCAAAACTTAAGGAAAAAGCAATTATATACGTTTTTGGCGATGTAATACATAGAAATCTGGACCAATCTCTTAGCGTACCGATCCACTCAGAATCAATAAAGGTATTCACGTCAATAGTTGCACTCTTGCGAAAAAGCATAAGTGCAAAAACATAACAACAACCACATAGACAAATATTTCGCCCAAACGATGCAAAATTGTCAGGGTCTAAGTAAGTGCAAGATTATCAGAGTAAAAGCATAAAAATGTTGCAACTTTTTATTGCTTTGCCAAGTTGGAAAAAATGTTAAAATGTACTGATAAAATCAATTCTTCACTTAACAACAATGCAGGAATTCCATTTAGACGTACATATTTTTCTTTGAATGGAAAAATATTATTAATTGTAGTGTTTAAAGATGAACTTTGTAAAAAATAATTAAAAAAATAAAAAGCGTCAAAAAATTTAAGAAGCAGAACTAATAAAAATACTGGAAAACTTATCTTAAAAAAATTTGGAGGTAGAAAAATTCGACTTGTAAATTAAGAAAATTAATCATTTGTGTATTTTTCAAGAAATTGCGGTTCAAATATATTAAAAAATGTATATTGCCAAATGTTAAAGAATTGTTTCGGAAAAGCTAAAAAGTCAAATAATTGCAACTATGCTAATTTGCACAGTTGCAAGGGTAGCAAAAATTGACGTGAATACCTTTACTGTTTAAAGTGATATAACGATGTCCATTTGTCCGTCTGGCTGGTTGTCTGTCCATGTTGACTTTGTGCGCAAAGTACAAGTTTCAATTTTGTAGATAACAAATAAATTTGGTAAATACATTTAATTTGTACTAAGGACGAAGTCTATGTAAACCGGAAATTTTTCATATTAATCTAATTTAATTTTGTTTTTTTTTTATATATTTGACTCGATGTATTATTTCAGAAATTTAAAATAAAATGTATTTCGATGATCATTAATGATGCTGTCCCTATGTCGGTGGTTTTTCACATTTAATTTGGGGGTTTTTTTTCTTTATTTTTCATAACTTTGTTGTGCTTAACATTGTTTTTTCCAGTGTTTAATAATGGAATCTCCGAGTTTATTTAAATGTTTCATGCATTTTAGTTATATTTTTCAATTTATTGACGATTTGTTCAATCCGCCACAGCGAACGCATTTCCGATTTGTGTAATGAGATTGGAATTACCTTGATATTAATTTGACCTATTCCCGTTGTCTATAATTTTCTTACGATAATTTGACAATTGCTTAAAACTATAATGTATCTAGGAATGATAAAAATCAAACTGTGTAATTTTCATAAATTCTTTGTGTGGCGGCACAATACTTCTAATGTTCGTTGGGTTTTACCCCAGGAAAGAAGATATTTTATTTTGCGTTAAAGACAAAATTTTTTTTAATTAAAATTATTAGAAATTAATATTTTTATACCATTTTATGTATTTTTTTACAATTTTTTTTAATGTATTAACAAAATATTCGCTTGAATTTGACAAAAACGAATACGGACGTCTTAAAATGGAATAATAATCGGTGGTACGAATACCAACGCAATTTTGATGTGAAACAAATTAATCGACAACTTTACTTTGGTCTCATACTTTTGGTCCGTTATTTCATCTAGACTCCAATAATTCTTTAAAGTATGGTATTAAAAAAGGCTAGGTTTGCTTCTTTCTTATAACAAAACTACAATTCTAATACATACATCTATATTCTTTGGCAATGTAGGACGTATGATCAGTTATCTCAATTATTTGTTCATTTATCAAAAAGCACTATTTAAAATTGTTTTATAGCTTAACTTACGATAAACTTTTCCATCATTTCCTTTTGGCGTGACAACAGTTCGTGCTGACAATGTTGCTTTTACTACTGCGGCAGCAGTTGCTGCTGCTGTGGCCGCTGCCGTAGCTGTAGTTTCAATACTACTCATTTTCTTTTGTTTTTGTTGTATAGCCGATAAAGCAACAGCAGCTCCTGAGTTAGCTTCGGTCATTTGTGTATCTGTTGGTAAATTGCTATAAGAACCTTTAGTAATTTCCGATATATAGTATTCCGTATAATATTGTAAATAATGGGCATGTTCTGCTGGTGTACTGGCATATAAAGAAGCACTGTATTCGGCTAAGCGTGGAACATCAGCTAGTGTGTATTGTGATGAAGAAGCTTCTGATTTCTTAGGGACTATTTGGCGATTTTCATGATCAATGCAGTATGTTATTATAACTGAAAAAAAATTTTAAAAAATTTTGTCTTACAATGGCTATTGGTTTTTTTTAAAAGAAAATTTACCTTCTTTGTTGTCAATTTTTAACGGCGGCTCTAAGGTACTTAATAAATTATGCATATTCATGGAATCCACTAAACTTTCAAAGTGTAGATAACAAATACCTCTGGAGGTTTGGGTTAAAGAATCACGACTCACCATGACTTTACTAATTTTTTTTGCCAAATCGGGCGCATGTACTGCTATAGCTGTTAAAACCCCCTCTTCATTCGTCAACACATCCAAATTGCGTAACATGATTTCTGCATTATAGATGTAGAGTTAGGGAGATTCATTTTGTTATTAGCGTTATTTAGTTATTAACATTAATAATGAAGAATATGCAAAATTGAGATTTGAGATTTCAAAACTAAGTTTGTTAAAAAAACTATTTTTTGTAATTGTATTTTTGTAAGAAATTCTAAAATTTTGTGAATATTTATACTTTTAGTAAGAATGTTGCTTATTTCATCACAGCCTTCACCGCCACTTTCACGAGAGGCATAGCATTTGAAACAACTGTCACGTCGTTTAAAGTTGAACATTCCACACTAAAAAAAAAAAGAAGAAAGAGAAAATTAAAATGTTTAATCGAATTAAATTTTTAATTTATTTACCTTTCCACAATACCAATCTATGGGATTAACTTTGGTTTTACTTGTTTGTTTGTTTGATTGCAATGAATGACTATACTGCAATGTTGCTCGGCATGTGTCCTGTAGTTGCAGTGAACCCTATGATGTGGAAAGAAAAAAGAAAGAAAACACACCGATTAGTTAAATTCTATTCATTGGTAAACATACCACAGACTATACAAGTCACCGGTTTGCTGTTCTTTTATTTATCATTGATACTGTTTGGTTTTTTTTTATTTGTTGTTTTCTAGTTTTGGCATGATTCTCATGATTAAGTTATGATCTCTTTTAGTCATCTTTCTATGGCTAAGATGGCAGATCCAAACATTGTACGGTTTTTTTAATTTGTTTTATAATAAGATGATGTGATCGTCAAGGGATCTGTCTCAGATATTTAAACAATTGTGAGTTCCTTATTTACCAAAAATGTATGAATGTAGTCAATTAAGTGATAAAGAATTAACTGGCCCTCTAAATTTTAATTGTTCGATTTTTATAAAGTAACACTCGTTACTTTCCTATAAAAACCTGGTTCTTTAATGTAAGTCTTACATCAAAGAAACAGCTTTTCAATACAAAAAAGGATTTTTTAAAAGACAAACTAAAACCATTAAAAAGAAAACAAAAGAAAAATAGTTTTCGTAAAAACTAGTTTTTGCCAAAAACCTTTCATCACAAAAAACGTAAATTTTTTTATAACAAATTTTACGTCAAATAAGCCAACTGAACAAGTCCAAATAAATGTATACAAGTCATATAGATCAAATTGAAAGATCATTATCATCATTATATGTTTTATATTTGTAATATTCACTTTTTTCATAACCCATTTTGTATTGATTTTTTGTTTGTTGATACCTGAGTTAATTCCATCCAATATGCAGCTTCATCAACCGTATTAAACTCGACGAATGCAAAACCACGTGATGAACCTAAATAATTTGAATAAGAAGCAAATACAAAATGTTTTTGTAAAAATCAACTATTTTTTGTTTTGAGTGGTTTTTATAAAAAAATTGTTGAAAAAGGGGATTTTGTTTTTTGGTATAATGATGCAGAACGTAGTTTTATTTTTTGAAATCTTAAATACTTACATTTTGTATGCTAAACATAGTTTTATTCATTTATTAAAAATATAAGAAACACTTTTTTAGTTAAACCTACCTGTAGAACGTGTACGTATAAGACGTATTGCAGCGGCTGCCATTCCCATTTGTATCAAGTAACTCATAATCTAAATCAAAGTTTTATATTAAAAAATTTCTTAAGAGTTAAAAAATTTTAGTTCTTACATCTGCTTCGGTGATATGTGACTGTAGACCCAATACTATAATGGTATTTGAGGGAGTTTTATTATAATATTGACTAATCATAGTTTCATCACTGGCATCGCTATCACGATCGGCCGAGTTGAAACGTTTATTATTTTGATTGTTATTATTTCCATTAGCACCATAACGTCGATTATCTCTGTAAGACCAGCAGTATTTAAACATTTTAATTGATAACTACTTTAAAAGACATACCTTCTATCTCGATTTTCACATTCACGATCTTGATCACGTCCTTTATCCCGTGATCTTTCATTCCAATACCTATCACGATCATCTATATAATCATCATCATTATTACGTGACCGATAACTACTATTACCGCCGCTACCACCGCCGCGAGTATATCCACCACTATTACCACTATAGCTTCTTTCATCTTGGTAGTCTTGGTTAATAATGTCACGATACAAATCATTATCATTGCTGTTACCGCGTCTATGATTGCGTTCACGAGATCGCGAGCGAGTATTGCGTTTATTTCGACAATTTTGTTCACGGCCGCGATCTCTGAAATTGTTTTATTTATTAAGTAAAAAAGGAACAAAAGGAATAAAAAAAATTTAGATTTACCTTGATCTAGAACGAGAACGACTATAGCGACGATACCCCCCTCCTCCGCCAGCTCCATTACCACCATTGCGATAACGCCTAGGTGATATACTACGAGAACCTAAAAAATTAAATGTTATATATTTAAGCGAAAATTACGACATTAATTACTTAAAACTATACATCCTATATAGCATAGATTTTTCTCGAGCCCCCATTATTATAATAAAATGCAACTTGCATGTATGCTCTAGCTCAATATCTAAACAAGGCTCCCATACAAAAAGCCATTCTAAGGGGTTAACGCGGCCCATTGAAAAATTTTCACCTTGAAATGAGATGCATAAAAAAGCCGACGAAATCTCAAACAAAACCATTATTCAAAATATCTCGATTAAGTTCATAGAAAAACAATATGAAATAGAAGTCGGTTTTGGCGTTGTAGGAAAAGAAAAACTATTAACAATAATTAGTAGTGTTGTTATTTTATTGAGCTGTTCATTTTTGTTAATCCAAATTTTTATATTTTAATCAGGCTTAAGTTTTTTAAATTAAATTTTCATTAAATTATTTTTAATGAAGAAAGGAATTTATAACAAGAAATGCATTAAAATTTATTGATAATTTTTCATTCTTCACTGCACGGACAGGTTGATTTGACATGTTTCGATAGTAACCCCATTATATCTTCAGAAATCTTTTCCGTTTAACACTCACCGCCATTGACGCTGCTGGCATTCAAAAGTCAAACATGATTATCTGTTTTAAATTGATATACATGTTTTTTTTTTTTCTTTCTTCTGTTTTTCATACTTTTTGTCAAGACTAATTCTTGAAGCCCAAAGTAAATTTTTTTGTTTTTTATGTTTTTCTTTTTGTCTTTCTTTTTTTGTTGACCTTTTCAGTACAGCTTGAAGGACAAATGTTAACATGGAACCTGTGCCCTAGCTGTTTAACAATAATTAGTATTGTGGTTATTACATAAAAAAGTAGTCAGAAAAAAAATTCAAAATGCTTTATAAGTTACATATATTTTTAAAAAGAGAACATAAAAGAATATTACTATCTTGATAGGCGCTGCGAAATATGGCCCCAATTTTGGGGCTATTTTCCATAATGCAATATGACTCCATTTTTTAATGAAAAATTATCCCAAAAAAAAAAAAAAATGAAAAATAGCCCTAAAATGAAAATGAAATATTATCACAAATTTGGGTAATTCTTCATAATTATTTTCAATGAATTTTAACCCAAAAAAAGTTAACATTAAAAACACGAAAGTTATATCAAAAATTTGGGTTGGGTTCATATGCCCGAAAATTAAAATCCCGAATTTCAAAATCCCAATTTTTAATAACCTGAATAGTTAATATAATCTATCACAAGATAGATTGATTGATTTCAGAATTTTCTCTTCTATGGTATAACGAACACTTTCTTCGCTAACTAAAGCTTCATAACATAGCCGGCCTTCGGCCGGACGCAAGTATTTTCTCCTCTATGGTATAACTAACACTGGCTTCGCTAACTAAAGCCTCCCTAAATAGCCGGCCCTTGGCCGTGCAAAAGGGGTTTCTCCTATATGGTATAACAAATTATGTAAAATTTTACAAAATTTATATAAATTTTTTTTTTTTGGGTAATTTTATATTTCTTAAAATTTACAATTTATATTAGTAAATGAAAAAGATCACAAAAAAATAAGCTCCATAATATTACGTGTTGTGTCCCATGTAAAATTTTGGGGCCATTCCTCATTTTCTTTTGAAAGTTGAAATTGGAGCCTATTTCGTGCAAGCCGTCTGTGCGCGAGATGGTCCATTTTTGTATGTGCATACTCGTGGAACTAAAAACTGGACATACTTTACTTTTTTAACAACAATAAGAAACTAATGAATTGAGAGGAATTAGTGTAGGGGATATCATTCACAACTCAGGAGGTTCGGTGTCAGATTCGGAGAATCAGTTAGTGAATCCCCCATCGACTCACTGTCTAGTACTGGGGCCTCGCAGACTCGGTGATCTGACCTTGGGCTCTGATGATGAGCACGAAATAACTTTGATTTCGGCTCATGGTCAGGACCATGAGGGGAATCTATCAAAACCCATTGTTCGGCAAGATACGACCAAATAAGTCACATCGGACAGCCGATCGAGTTACGAAAAAGCCAAGAGTGGCTTGAGAGTCTCCTTAGCCTTACTAGAAATGGTAGCCAAGAAAGACTCTTCGCTGTACGATGGGCGGAATAGGCATCTGCTAAGGAAGCACCGAAAGAACTTTGCTAAATTCGAACGAACCCACGGTTCCATCCCAGAGCGTCCCCATCCTGCGGAATTGATAGCATCTGGAAGGAGGGTAAAATTATACTACCCGGACCTCTTAATGGTGGCAGTATGGTCACAATCAGTGGCGTCAAAAATTTTAATAAATAAAAAACATAATAATTCAAATATTGAAGAAAAGATTATAATTTATTAAAAAAAAATTTAATTTTGCATAAAAATCATAATATTTTTGTATTCAAAATATAACAATAAAACGGTCTTTTTATTGTTATATTTTTTCAGGCTTTTTAGAAAACAAAAATATAAACAAATTTTTTTGTATTCATTTGCACTACACATTTTCCAGTTGTAATTTAGAAATCGTCAATTGTAATTTAGTTTAATCAATTGTAGTTCAGAAAGCGTAAATTGCAATTCAGATTAGTCAATTGTAACTCAGAAAGCGTCAATTGTAAATCAGAAATTGTCAATTGTAATTCGGAAATTGGTCAATTGTAATTCAGAAAGCGTCAATTGTAAATCAGAAATTGTCAATTGTTATTCAGAAAGCGTCAATTGTAATTCAGAACATAACAAATGTAAAAAAGAAAAATTACTAAAAATGTTTTGGTCTAAAGTTAAAGCCTATGCCAAAAGCAATATTCGTGTTACAAACGTTGCAGGTCCTGGCGTGATAAAACAAAGATGGATCTACTTAGACGATATTATAGACCGTGCAACAAACACCATAACTGTTAGTGATTGCGCTCGTGCTGTGCCACACTGTCCAGTTCACCAAGCTACTGCATTGTCAATGAATGACATGGCGGTCGGTTTATAATAATAAACATATGCATTTAAAAAATACAACGAACTATATACGAATATATACCAATATTTTAAGCTCTTTAATGCACCTTTTTTTTATCTATCTTCTATATATATAAAAATGAATTATGTATGTTTGTATGTTTGTTTGTCGCTTTATAGACTCCGAAACTACTGAATCGATTTTCCTGAAATTTTTACAGTAACATCACGTGAGCCCTAAAAATAAAATAGGCTACTTATTTTTTCGATAGGGGCAGGGGAATTGGTACCCCCATAGGATGCCAATATTAATTATCGAACCGATTTTCCTGAAATTTTTACAGTAACATCACGTGAGCCCTAAAAATAAAATAGGCTACTTATTTTTTCGATAGGGGCAGGGGAATTGGTACCCCCCATAGGATGCCAATATTAATTATCGAACCGATTTTCCTGAAATTTTTACAGTAACATCACGTGAGCCCTAAAAATAAAATAGGCTACTTATTTTTCGATAGGGGCAGGGGAATTGGTACCCCCCATAGGATGCCAATATTAATTATCGAACCGATTTTCCTGAAATTTTTGCAGTAACATCACGTGAGCCCTAAAAATAAAATAGGCTACTTATTTTTTCGATAGGGGCAGGGGAATTGGTACCCCCCATAGGATGCCAATATTAATTATCGCATATCTTAAGAGCCGCTGCACGCATTTTGCTGAACTTTTTGTAGTAGGATCTTCTGAGCCCCGGAATTGAAATGAAATAGCAGCGGGGGTATAGGAATACCCCATAGGACGCCAATGTTTAACATCGCATATCTTAAGAACTGTAATAGTGAGAATGTTCAAACTTTCTAAAAGTCACTCTTATGGTATACTACACTTTTGAAAATAAAAATAAAGCGGGTAGGCGCAGGGGGGGGAAATACCTCCCATAGGATGCATACATTAAATATCGCTCAACTGAAGAACTATTAAAGGGAGAGTCTTCAAACGTGGTTAAAGCTACTATTATAGTAAACTATAAATTTCAATATAAAAATGTGCGGGGTAGACAGAGTAGGAGCAGTACCCCTCATAGAAGACATATTAAATACCATATATCTGAACCCCCATAGGACGCCAATGTTTAACATCGCATATCTTAAGAACTGTAATAGTGAGAATGTTCAAACTTTCTAAAAGTCACTCTTATGGTATACTACACTTTTGAAAATAAAAATAAAGCGGGTAGGCGCAGGGGGGAAATACCTCCCATAGGATGCATACATTAAATATCGCTCAACTGAAGAACTATTAAAGGGAGTCTTCAAACGTGGTTAAAGCTTCTAGTATAGTAAACTATAAATTTCAATATAAAAATGTGCGGGGTCAGTGTAGCGAAGCGCACCGGGTTAAGCTAGTAAAAAAATAAAAATAAATAGTTAATAACATTTTTTTGGTTTCTGATTTACAATTGGCAATTTCTGATTTACAATTGAGGCTTTCTGAATTACAATTAACTAATCTGGATTACAACTTACGCATTCTGAATAACAATTGACAATTTCTGATTTATAATTGAAGCGTTCTGAATTACAATTGACTAATCTGAATTACAATTGACGCTCTCTAAATTACAACTGACTTATCTGAATTACAATTGACGCTCTCTGAATTACAACTGACTTATCTGAATTACGATTGACGCTTTCTGAATTACAATTGACGCTTTCTGAATTAAAATTGGAAAATGTGTAGATAATAATTTTTTTTTTTTTAATTTCATAAATTCTAATACAAAACCTTTTAAAAAGATAAACGATTAATAGTATGGGTTCAAATTGAATAATACAGAAAATTGCATATAATGAAATTCTTATTTTTCTCTACATAATAGAAATTATCTACGACAACAAGACCGTTTTTTGCTTTCAAAAATTGATTAAAAAATTATAAGTACAAAAATTTTAAATTTTTATCATTTATTAGAAATCCCGGTGCATATTACGAATAAAATAAGCCATGCAATCATGAAAATAAGTAAACAAAATGATAACTAGACGTGATTGAATCAAACTGTGAACAGATTTGGATTCAGCACGGTAAAATATGTTAAAATCACATAAAAAAGTTCTCTCTCCATATTTTTTTTTTTGTTTTTTGCCGCCCAGTGTTATTAAAACATTATAATTTATACAAAGCTTTTTCTGATATTTCAGGCAAAGTAAAGAAATATAATTAATATGAAATATTAAGTTAAATAACATCAAAAAATATTTATAAAACAAAGAAACACTTAACAAACAATTTGAAAATTCTCGAGTTTAGGTATGAAAACTAGTTTTTTATATGAAAAAAACAAAATAAAATATTTTGACCTAAATTCCTTAAAAATATTAATACATATTTCTACTTTTACTTTTACTTTTTTTAACTTGTAACATTGTGAATATGTATGTCCATGCACATGTAAATATATTATTTATAAAAATCTATAGTATAAAATCGTCTGAAAAACGATTGTGCCTTTTGCAATAATTACACTTATTAATAGTAATTAGTTGTAAATCAATTTAAATAATTTTTTTAAATTATTTTGAAAATAAATATATAACAAGTTTCGTTATTTTAAGTGTTTAATTTGTTTTTTTAACTTCGTTGTCCTTATATTTGTAGCTTAGTGCTAAAAAGGCCAATGTCAAATAAATCATTTTTGAGAAAATTTAAATTTTCGTTTTTTTATTGAAGAGTTGTAAGTGAAATTGGCTAGCAAAACCCTTTTGAAGCTGTTCTCGATTAAATTAGACATTGGCTGATTCCGCAAAATAAAAGAGATTCAGCATGTCCTTGAATTGCAAAATGAAATTAATTGAATTCAAAAAATATAATAGAATAAAGGAAATAAAATTTTAGTTCCCATTTTGGTCACGTTTTTTCGTCAAATATTTGCTAGGTTGATCGTAGCTTAAGAAAAGACCTAATGTAACAATTAACTCAAAACAGCAAAATATTGTCATTGTCCCTTTTAGTACCAAGCTTCAGACATAATGAACTCAAATTTTGCTCTTAATAAAATTAATGTTTCTTTGAAAAATATTAAACCAAGTAGCTAACAAGAAATCGAATTATTAACAACTTGTTGTGTTTTAGATTTTTTTGTTATTCACTTCGTATTCCCGCTAAAAAAATATACGGAATTGAATTATTGCTTTGAAAAAATTCAGTTTTTTTAATAAAATTTTGTCACTGTTCAAATTATTGAATAAATTCAAATTTTATTTTAAAAAATATTAACTGCCAGGCCCACAATGTCGACAAGAACATTTCTTTCGCATTTTTATATTGAAAACAATAATAACAAATTTAAATTTGTTTTTGTTTTCAATATAAATATAAGAAAGAAATGTTCTTGTCGACATTGTGGGCTTGGCAGTTAATCTTTTTATGTTATTAATATGCAATTTTATATTAAAAAAGTATATGTACTGTTTTTTATGAAATTGTACTAATTTTTTTCTCTTACGTACTGATTTCTCTGATTTTACAACTTGCAACCCGACGCGCACCAATTAAATACCAAGTTGACAACGCTGTGCTTTGTAGTATAAATCAGTCTTTTTTTTCGCAATTTTGAATGTTCGATGGCCCTGTGAAAATCTATTTTTACCCTTACAGATCAAAATTCAACTAACTACTTTAAATCGTTCAATGTTATTTTCTCATTATTACGAACACTACTTTCATTAACAAAATGGGTTTGTTTGTTCAGGGCCAAACAAACTACACAAGCGGTTTAATCTATGATATAAAAAACATATGAAGATTGTTTGTACGCAAATCCAAAATTTTAAATTTTCAAAAAAAATATCCTGTTGTTTTTGTCAAGCAGCTTGTACAATTTATATTAATATCAGTCTTATTTTAAATTAAAATTCGTTTTAACCCAGATATGCCGACCGTACTACATGTAGTACACTTGTTATGTTCAGGTTTCGGCGTTTAATGTGCTTTAAATTTTCTAATCTGATTGTTGTTGTGCTACAAAATATAACGATCACCAAAGCATGCTTTGGTAAGTTTTGTCTAGGGTAATTGATTATGTGTATTTTTTCGATCAGAGATTTCCGTTTTCTGAAATTGGCAAAAGTGTGAAGATGTCCCGTAATCGGTGAGAAAAAATTTAATATGTATATTTTATTGTTGTGTATTTCTATGTTTTTTTTAATTATAATAGTTGTAAAAACGAATACGTAGCAAAAGTATATGTGAAAAATTAAATTATATGTGATTTTAGGTGACGTACATGTTGACGTACTACATGTAGTACGTTCGGCATTAGTGTGCAGAAATTGTGAAAACAAATACTTGGTTTTTTTTCCAGATTTTTAACATTTAATGAGATCATAAATGCCTTAAAAGAAAGTGATGAAGAGTTTTTGCAAAATTCTTACGACATCGCAATTGTGCCCACTCAACTACGAACAACTACGTCACAGATGAAGATTCTGGATAAGAAGATGAAGTGAATATTGAAAACTTACCACCCCTATTATTAAATTCTGAGGCTGAACTTTTTCGAAATTCATACTCTATTGATTCGGACAGTGAATATGACATTCCACTTTCGTTATTGCAACAGGCCAAGAAACGTAAATGCATGAAGTCGTCAAAAAAATGGGTTAACCATGATCTGGTAGAAACGGAGCCTATTGTTGCAAAAAAGAGAAAGGGTGGTATGACTATCGTAAAATGTTTACCAACAATGTAATTGTATGTTCTATGCAGTAAACGTTGCATCAAGCGTCCATCCAGTTGAACCTTAAAAAATTATTTCACGTTGGTCTGGCAAAGAGAAAAACATATGTATGTATATTCAACAACCACGCCTTACTCATGAATATAATCGCTACATGGGTGGCGTTGAACGAGCCGATGAAAATATCAGCTTGTACCGTGAATCCTTTCGCGCTAAAAAATGGTATTTTTAAATATTCACACACCTCATTGATCTTGCAGAGCACAATGCGTGGGAACTGCATAGACATATAGGAGGTAAAGTGGACCATTTATCTTTTCGTCGGCGCATTGCTACATTGCTAACATCTACTTATGGGAAACCCATCAGGATCATTTGATCGAAAAGATCATTTACTTACTGAGAACACACGCCTAGCCGATAGAAAATGTAAAAACCTACGTTGTAATCATTGCCACAATTAGACCACTACACGCTGCTTTTGTGTGATGTGCCGCTCCATGTAAAGTCTAATATGGAGTACCACACCACCAAATAATTTTTTTTTATTAATTTGCTTTTCTTTACTTCTGTACACAAAAGTTGCTGAATAATAAACGACTTGAATGAAATCACAAGAAAATTCTGTCTTTTGCTTTCATATGTTCCGAGCGTACTACATGTAGTACGGACTCAAAACCCAAGTTAAAATATATTTTTTTTTATTCTTTGCTCAGTTTTGCAATATAATATGTTAGAATAAAGTTATTTTGGAAAAACTACGAAAATTGTTGCACTAGAAGGCCCGTCGGCATATCTGGGTTAAGTAAATATTAAAAACAAAGTAAACTGTGAAATGATCAAAATGTTTCATACGTAAATTTAATTTTGCATTGAATAATAAAATATCTTGTTGCTTTTGAGCAATGGTATTTGTGAAACATATACTGTGTATTATAAAATATTACTATTTTATTTAGATACAAAAAATTGTTTGGCCCTATTAAAGGTAATTTGTACCCTTTAAATATGCAATTTGGCTCGAAACAAAAAAAATCAAAATGCATCACTGGTATAAAATCGTATTAAATAACGCAGATTTGTACACTTAATACAAAGGATTAAAAACGCTATTATTGTTAATTTATTTAAATTAATTGATTTAAATTTTATTTAAAAGGTATTAAATAAATTTATATTTTGATATTTGAAAAACAGTTAAAAGTTGTAAATAATTCATTTTGAGCCAAAATTTAGAAGAAAATAATTAGCAATGAACAGCTATGATAATTTTACAGATCAAAAATAGTAGTCTTTAGAAACCGATATTAAATGCACAACATATTAATGTGCTTAAGTTGGCTTAAGGAAATGTGCGAATACATATAAATCATATGAGGCAAACTATATTGAACTTAAGCAAACTTTTTGTTAAAATTTATTAAACTGTCATTTTCTTAAGCGAAGTGCGAAGCTGATGGCACAAAACGTACGGAATTAAATGATTTTTGATTGCGCATAACATTCGAAAAAAAAGTGGAAGAAATCGTTATATATATTTTTTTAAATATTTACTCAGTCTATTAGCTTAAAAATTATTAATATTCATATATATGTATATTCATTTATTGAATTACTATCACAACAAGAATAAATCTTATATATTACAGTGATAGCAAGTAACATTTGAAATATAAACATGAAGTCAATTAAACTTATGAGATTACTAATAAAACATTTTATCATAAAAATTAACATAATAATAAACATAATACACTTGACTTTTAACATAACAATTTTTAAAAATCCTGGATTTATTTCATCTAAGCCCACAGCATTTGATTTAATTGATGTTATACTTTTAAGAACTTCAGATTGATCCACACATCGAAAATAAAAACAGTTTTTAATAGGAACGGTATGAATTTTTTTTAATACTCATTTTCAGTTGGCCTTTTATCTTTGATTTCGACAAATTGGTTGCTTAATTTATCTACGTTAACATCAGAACTAATAGTGCAAGGATTTCTTTTCCCAATAACTATTTCACGGATCTCTTTCCAATTTTTCTTACTATCAATTCGATGAGAATTTCTATCGATAATAACTGGATTTTGCAATATTTATGCTGTTCAGAACTTCCTTTCTAGTGGATTTGAAAAATGACTGTAACTCAGGCGTTTTGAATTTCTTCTAACGTTTCTGTGCCAAATCTCGTTTATCAATTAAACGTTTTATAATAACAGTAAACGACGGAGGCTGTTTAGCTTATTTTTAGGTACAGTTCCTTAAATATTGCGAGAAGGTTATTTTGAATGAAGGTAATTTGATCATTAACATTCTCAAGACCATAAATTGAATCCCAGCTAACCCAACCAATACGCTGGTATAACACTGTATAGTGTAAATAATTTTGTATATATATTTTTTTTTTTTTTTTTTTTTTTTTTTTAATATTATTATTATTAAAATATTTTTCCTCAAGTTTTGCCTCGAGCGATTTGTTCGCTTATAGGCCCTAAGAGTGCAGATAATAAGGCCCGCACATCTGTTTTATAGTAATCAAAAAAAAATTTAATTCATGGTTTTTCTATTTACCATTAGGAATTTTTTCCCAAATTTTGGTCGCTCGTTCCCAAGGTGGTGGCGGTTGTTGGTTTAGTTCCCTCAGCAGGATAGCTTTCTCCCTCTTAAGTTTTTGAGTATAGCCTCCCCTTCTTCTAGGCTTTTTGGGTGGGGCGGTTGTTGATGACGTAAGGGTTGCCTTGTTTTTGTTCTGGCGTGCCCTGTATTCCTCAATGGTTATGGGCTGTGGTCCCTCTTTCATTGAAGAAACATAAGATTCCTATGTCCGAATTGCCTTTTGGCGAGGCGGTACTTCTTTGACGCAGCTGACGGATCTTTTTGGCTGATCCGTCAGGACAAAATATATATTATTATTTTTGTTTACTTTGGGTGCTCTACGAGGAAGCACTCCAAAGAACTGGCAGGTTTATTTATTATTTTTGTTTACTTTGGGTGCTCTACAAGGAAGCACTCCAAAGAACTGGCAGGATTATTTATTATTTTTGTTTACTTTGGGTGCTCTACAAGGAAGCACTCCAAAGAACTGGCAGGATCGTCATGTAATTAAAAGTCTTTCATTTAATTTTGATTTTTTGTTTATGAAGAATTCTTTATTTAGTGCGGCTAGTACGCACTGTTTGTAATTGTTTATAAGAATTGATTTTGTTTAATAATTGTGTCCATTTTTATACTCAATAAATGCTTATTAAGCATTTTCATTACAGTGGAAGGTATAGCGGTTTGCTTAGCATTTTCTTACAATCCCGCAGACACTTGTCCAATAGCAAGAGTGGTGATAGTATTACTATTGACGACCGTGTGTACTGCTAGTATTGTATTCATACACACACACACAGCGCACAACACTCAAGTGGCTTATTCGTATTACATTAAACATGCGCCTGGTTCATTGCATGTAATGTATACTGAAATTATGTGTGCAAGCAATGTTAATATAAAAGACACGCTACAATAGTCGATGCCACGAAAATCTCTATAAGTGTAATAAATGTCTTCATTGTTAACATGGGTATGATATATAATAAAAATTAGGTCATGCTTCGAAAAAACAGGGGAGGAAAGTTGATCGTGCAGCAGTATTTTGTTTTTATTATTAGTAAAGAATACATCATTAAGTAAACTGTTTGAGCCACTTGGGAAATGGGTTGGAAAGATCGTATTAACAGGCAAAAGACCGAGTGTTTGCATGGGCTCCGATAGTGGCTTGTCAACGAGCAGATTACTGTTGAAATCACCGGTAATTATTGCGTCGGTATTCAATAAGGACAGAGTTACGATTTTATCAAACAAATCTTTGGTATCAATAAAGTTATACGATCGATATACGCAGGCAATAAGTATTTTTTCAGTCTCTTTCGTTTTTACTTCAAGAAATAGGTACTCAATTTCACTAGTAGGCTCTGATCTTAGTTTAACGCAACAATTTATCCCCGTTCTTACATAAATTGAGACACCACCAGCGTTTGTTCTCCTGTCGGCACGAAATAGTTTAAACCCAGATATATTGAAAATTAAATCATTGACTACAGGATCGAACCAGGTTTCTGATACGCAGATAACGTCAACTTCAGAGCAACAAAAATATATCTAAACTCGTCTCTCTTGTTATTGAGACTTTGTGCATCTAAATGAACAATTTTGAGTCCAGATTTTTGTTTTGCCAGAATTCTTAACATGTTAAAAACGTTTTCTTTGGAACTATAACTATTATCACAGATCATATATCATAAATTTGAAAGCAACACATTTGTATGTTATTAGAATAAATGGTAATAAAAAAGCAACTAAACTAACAAAAGTTTTAAAATAAATAATATAATTGCAGAAATAAATTAATGAAAAATAAATGAAACAAGTTATTTTAAAATGAAAAAAGTAAATAATAGGTAAAAAATCAAAAAATAATTATATAAAATGTATGAAGTAATAAAAATATAGTTAAATTTTATATAAAAATATATCAGGCAACATAATTTTTTTCTGACATCGCTTCTTCATAAAATTCATCATTATTTTGAAAAGGAAATAACTCTTTTAATATTTCCTTTGAATGTATACATATCGTTTCTTCGCTTCCCAATTTTGGAATATATACTATGTAGGTAGAAAGGCTGGTGTGAAATATCCTACACACTTTCACCCAGAGACCAATATGGTCCATTGTGATGACTTGTTTAGAAAGATAGCTGGAAAGTAGGTGAAATAAACAGCGAAATCCGCCCTATGTGCGGCTAGCTGCCAGTCTCCTGCTGCGCAGCCAGGCCATCCCCATTACGAATCCTATTAGACTTTCGAGCACACAGCCCGGGACATCCCCTTATCCGCCTAGGAATTTGCTGCCCAGCTACCTCAGCCTACTGCCCTATAGCCTGGGACAGTGGCACACAATGTGCCACAACCGTCTCCAATTCCTCCGGGTCCTCGCACAACTCGCACATATCCGACACGTCGGATCCCAACCTCATCGCCATCCTGCCTATCATGCAATGGCCCGTGATAATTCCTATTATGGTCCTCACGCAGGCCCTACTTCTGCTCAGCAGCTATTTCGAATCGGACTTCCATAAGCACCGGCCACAGCGTCCGTGATACCCGGCAGCCCGGAGTCCATTCTGATCTTTCCAAAGTAGAAGCCTATTGGAGGCCTAACCACCTCCATATAGTTAGGATCCTCCATCTCTGAGCCCTGTCTCGCTAACTCATCACCAATTTCATTGCCGTTTATGTTGCAGTGACCCGGCACCCAGCACAATCTCAACATATAATATTCTAAGGCTCCCTCCAGAGCCATCCTACAACCATCAACTAGCTTGGAGTTCACATAACAGCACCTAACGGCCATAAGGGCCGCCTGGCTGTCGACGTATATAGTGACCTCCGAGCCCCTATCAATGTTGTCCCTCATCAGTTCCACGGCCCTCCGCCTAAAATACACTGCAGTCGTCAGGAAGCCTATATGACATTCTGATTTCCAGATCCTCAATGTAGACCCCCGCACCCGTGCCTCTCATCTTCGAGCCATCAGTGAAAATAGCAAATCCACTAAATAATCTACTCCTACCTGACCAACTCTCCCTAGAAGGCGTTACTACCTCCGGCGAATATATACTATACCCCTATTTGTATAAGCAGACGATATCTTATTCTAGTTTTTCAACTTACGAGCAGCGATTAGAATGTGATGGTTTGTAGGGGTGAGATTTTCGTTTACGAAAAACGGCTTTGTACTCCTAACTCCGATTTGATTTAATTTTAGCAAAGATTTGGTTGATTTAATATTTGTAGTTATCATTTTAAGCATTTAATTTCGGTCATATGGGCTATGGAATTTAATTATTATTGGGGCATCTTCAATATTTTTCCTATTTCCAATATTTTTAACACGATAAATGGTTTTTAATAAACAATTCTTCATAAATTATAACTAAATTGTCATTGTATATATTCGCACTTGGTATACCAGTAATCCTAATGCCACTGGCTACTATGGAATTTTCTTGCCTTTGCGCGTAGATTTTAAGAGTGAATTCTTGTGTTGTTTCAAATTCTTCAGTCGAGTTTTGTTCTGAGTTTGATATTTCCTTTGTCTTTTTTTTTTTTTTTTTTTTTTTTTTTTTTTTTTTTTTTTTTTTTTTTTTTTTTTTGCTTAGTTGTTTTCGAATTCATTTTTCAGGTGACGTTGAAATCACTGCTGTGCTACTTTTTTTTCTTACTTAGAGAGAACTGTCCAAAGTTGCTTGTGTTTTTGACATATCGATCAACGAAAGCAACAAAAAAAATACATTGTTGTGTTTTTGGTGTTGTTACTTGTTGTAATAGCGACACCACCTTGTACATGAATTCGCATTGGTTGTTTTGTTGGGTATATTAATTTGA
Source organism: Pollenia amentaria (assembly GCA_943735925.1). Taxonomy (NCBI): domain Eukaryota; kingdom Metazoa; phylum Arthropoda; class Insecta; order Diptera; family Polleniidae; genus Pollenia; species Pollenia amentaria. The sequence continues at coordinate 173,037,534 of OX031007.1, read as the reverse complement.
ATTTTTTAAATAATTAGATTATTTATTTTAAAAACTTCTATGTTTTGAAGCTTGGTTAAGATTTATTGTATTTATTGTAAGTATAGTTTATTGTTGTTTTAGTTTATTAAAGACTACGGAGCAATAAAAAAAAATACATCCGTTCTCTACGATGTCATTTCACAAATTCAAAAATATTGGCATATTTAAACAATGTGTGCATTATTATTTCAAAACAAATATAAAAATATTTACTTCAAAGTTGCTTTAGTTTATGCCTCTACAGCCCAGGAGACAATACCAAACATAACAGAAAGGTAGTTTCCACATATAAGTTCTATGACAAATTGAATCAAACGCCTTACAAAAACAAGGAAAATCAACCCTTATCATAATCATCCCTAATAGATTCCGTAATATCAAATACCATACCAGTCGTATGGTATTTCGTTAATCCCGATTGAAGCGGATTAATCAACCCAGTTATTAAGATGAGACATTTGCTCTCTGAATAAAATCTCTAAAATTTTAGAGCATACTGACAAACTGCTAAAAGGGCTAAGTCAGAACTACTTATAGGATTTTAAGTATTTGGAATATGCACTATCCTACAAACCTTAGGAAAAACATATCGAGGTCTTATATTCAAAACCCTCTATCTTTGATTTTCACGAAAATTACTTTTTAATGGTAAAATGTTCAGTAAAACAACCCTCATCTATGGTGTGATTTTCACAACAACCATATTTTTTTTGCTGTTTTATTTGCGTTTTTGTATTATCTCTATCTTACACAATTAATTTTTCTGAATGCAAAACCCTATCTTTTCTCATAATTAATTTTCAAATATTTTTTGGAATAACTTGTTCTTGCAATAAATTTTTTTTTTCATATTTCTTGCAAGCTGAACATGAATTTGACATTTTTAATGGTTTATCAAAATAGCGAAAGGCGATTCTGAACTGAATTACCATAAAAATATTTTACATGCTTTGGAAAATATAATATCCATGGCATAAAAATAAATGGTTAAAGTTGGAATTTGCTTAAAAAAATTGTCTTCTTTTAAAGTGTAATCTATGATATTATTTTCAAAAAAATAAGTAATTTATAGGATATTTAAAATCGTATGTAATTAAAATATAATTATCGTGTAATAAACTTACATAATAGTAAGCTTAACATTTAGTTTAATAATAAGATTTTATTAATAAACTTTTGTAAGAGTTCAAAATGTCTTATCTTGATATAGATTATATTAAGTGTGAACAGAAAAATAATGTTGCTTTTAATTCCTTGCAACGTATAGCAGTCGATTATGTATCATCAAATGAAGATATAGAGGCCGGTCGGAAAAAATCAACAATAATCTGGTCGTTTGCAAGAGAACTAAGCAGAAACATAATCCTATATCAAATTTTCGAAAGGAAAACTCAATAAAGCGAATAAAAGGCCAAATTTATTTAGGATTTTCTACTACTGATGAAGTTTTCATACAAAATTCAAAAAAACCACCAAGAAAAAATTTGTTGCTAGAACTTTTTGTTTAATATTGTTAATTGTTAATTTTTTTAACTTATGTTGTATTATTAGCCTTTATCTTAAATAAACCACGTTAAGCACCGACAGATGGCATAAATAAAATCAAAATAATTTATTTTTATTAAAATGCAAAACCCTCTATCTTTTTATTTTCATACATACATATTGAATATTTTTGAGAAGCAAACCCCTCTATCTCGCATAAGTTCCCTAATAATGCAAAATTTAATGAGCCAATTATCTGTTAGATTCAGTAGTTGATTTAAAAAATATTGTAGAATACCGAATTTTAATAACTCAAGTAATTCGCGAAAAAAACAGTTTTTTGGCTCTCCTGAAAAGTTGTGTTTTTTAAGATAGAGGATTTTGAATATAGGCCCTCGATATGTAATTACTTTATTAATAAAAAAAGTGAATGGTTTAAAAACCCTATATGACAGAATTATTTTCATAAATCATTAAGATAAAATAGGTATTTGGTTGAAATGCAGTTTACGGCGCACACGAAAAAAAATTAAAGGTAATTCCTCACGATTGTAAATCTGCAGTTTGTTTTTGTATTCGATCATTATTTTCGCCTCTAGATTAGTTTAAGAATCTTTTAGATGCATATAAGATTTTTTTTTTTTTTTTTTTTTTTTATTTATTTTTTATATATAAATTTCTTCATATTAATTCAAAATAATTCAGTTGCCCCAGCGCCTTATGGCATTATTGAGGCGAGTTGGCAGGAATATTCATAAAATACAAAAATTTACATATAAATACTAAATCTTACAAAATATTTTTAATAATACAATAAAAATAAAATAACAAATATATATTTTTTAAATTTGTACATTATCAGCAAGATCATTTATTAAATTAAATATTAAGCAACATGTTGGTTTAAAAATTCTTTTATTCATCTCTTGAAAACTGATATTCTCGTTATATTTTTCAAATTCTGCGGCAAATTATTGAACTCACGACTACCCATAAACGTTATACGCTGTTTGGTTGTTTCAAACCTACACAGAGGTACTAATAAGCTTCCATTACTTCTCGTATTTATTTCATGATTATTTCGTAGGAACCGAATAGTGTGATGACCAACGTTATTAAGGCATTTAAAATTGCACTTTATAGAGACTATGTATAGGCAAAATTGAGGGATTTATTTCAGTATAAAGTAAGTTTGATGGATATAATAATGGAAGATTGTGTATCACCTTAACAGCCTTGTTCTGCATTCGCTGAAGCGCCTTTAACTCGCCAGTTTTTTTATAACCATATATTATAGTTAAATAATTTAAATGACTTTGGATTGTGGCATTATAAATTAAAAGTTTAGCTTCCTGAGTAAACTTATTTTTAAACTTATATAAAACCCCAACAGCTTGCGAAATTTTTGTTTTCAGGTTAAGTATATGACTATTCCATCCAAGATTATTTTGAATATTTAAGCCCAAGTATTTAATTGAGTTAACTTCATAAATTTCTCTCCCATCAACAATAACGAAAAAATTGCTATTACAACGGCTTGGCTTAAACCTTAATAATTGTGTTTTATTTGCATTTAAGACAAGTTTATTTATTCTCATAAATTCACAAATTAAAGCAGCATCACGTTTAATATATGCTTTAACAACAGTTTCATGTTTATAGGGATAAAACAAACAAATATCATCAGCATACATAAAGATTTTACCAGTAAGACCAAGGTTGTGTAAGTCGTTAAGGAAAATTATAAATAGCAATGGGCCAAGTACGCTTCCTTGAGGAACTCCATGTAAAACTTGCCGTGTGGAACTTCTATGTTCACCAATTTGCACAAACTGCGTTCGGTTAGTTAAATAACTTTTTAAAAGCAAGAGACTTTTCCCTTGGAATCCATACATTTTTAACTTTTCCAACAAAATATTATGGTCTATAAGATCAAATGCCTTACTTAAATCATAAAAAATACCAGCTACACCACTGTGTCCTCCATCCAAGCTTTTACAAATAAAGTCAATTACATTGATAACAGCTTCTTCTGTTCCACATCCTTTCCTAAATCCGTATTGAAAATCATTGAGAATGTTATTGGAATACATAAATGATGAAATTTGATTATATAAAAGCTCATCCCACTTCTTAATAAACTAAAAATATTTAAATAAATTCCGTATGTCCAGAAAGACCTAGTGAAAAGCTTTGAAATGATACCAATATTAGCCATATACGTTTTGAAATGTAGTGGAAAATCTCATGTTTATATTAAAACTTTAAACGTCCATAACTCGAAAACTAGGCGGTTGCGCCAATTTTTTATTTTATTTTTTCTTCTTATTTTTCAACTTTCTAGGTATCACTTTTTTTTATTTGGAGCTGCGTCGGTAAACTAGATTTGTTCCAAATTGAGTGCACCCACTTACAACTTAGTGGACTGCTCGGTTTTTTGGATCCTGGAGGCACACGGGCTTTTTTTCGTTTTTAATTCCAGAAGGGGTCCAATTTTCTTTTTCGTTTGCCCCGTATTTTGCATTTTTGCCATATATTTTTCAAAATTTCAGAGGCCCATAACTCGGAAACTATGCGTCGACAGCTATTTTTGTATTATTTTTTTTGGCAAAAGTGCACTTTACGGGGCGTACGGAAAAAAAAAAAAAAGTTGGACCCCCTCTGGAATAAAAAAAGAAAAAAACCAAAATTAAAATTTAAGGGGGCTGAGGCCCCTGGGACCCCATGGATCAAAAAAAGCGGCCCGCCCACTTAGTGGTATGTGTGGGTACTCAAATTAAAGGTAATTGTGTAAAAAATACGAAATTAATAAAATTTAGGTCGAGCGGGACTTCTGGGTCCCTCTGGGGGTAAAAAAATTGCCCCTCCCACCCTTATAACTATGTGTGTGTACTCGAATGATAGGTATTTTGCTTACGATTGTAAATATTTTGTTTCTATTTTGCTTTTTTAATGTTATACATATGCGCTAAAATTTTCAAATGAGTTTTATTATTTTTTTATTTTTTTGTAACTAAAGCTTCTTTGTATAGCCGGCCTTCGGCCGGGCGCAAGGATTTTCTCCTCTATGGTATAACAAAGACCGGCTTCGCTAACTAAAGCTTTTCTGTATAGACGGCCTTCGGCCGGGCGCAAGGATTTTCTCCTCTATGGTATACCAAAGACCGGCTTCGCTAACTAAAGCTTTTCTGTATAGCCGGCCTTCGGCCGGGCGCAAGGATTTTCTCCTCTATGGTATAACAAAGACAGGCTTCGCTAACTAAAGCTTCTCTGTATAGCCGGCCTTCGGCCGGGCGCAGAGTGGGCGGGGCGGTTTTATGGACCCAGGGGTCCCCACGGGCCTCAGCCCCCTTAAATATTAATTTTGGTATTTTTTTTTTTTAATTCTGGATCGGGTGGCATATTTTTTATATTTTTTTTTCGTACGCCTCGTAAAGTGCACTTCAGCCATATTTTTTTTCGTACGCCCCGTAAAGTGCACTTCAGCCTTTTTTTTTTCTTTTTTTTTAATCAGATTTGTTCCGAATCCTGTTCTACCGTAAACGAATAACTGTTGTACTTGTTTGTTTGCTGGGTATTTACATACCTATGTATGTATATTACATACCGTTTACCAATTTGCTTGTGTGGATATGAACAAGAAACAATTCTAAAAACTTTAAATTTATTTTTTTCACCCATTCTTTTTAAATAAAAATTATTTAAAAGTTTAAGTTATATACATACATATTAATTAATATCTTAAAATTTAGTATAAGATGCTTTTTGCACGAATAAAATTTTTAGACCATCAGAATTCTAAAATCTAGACATTTAGAATACATAAAATGGCGACTTACGGCGATCCATGTTTAAACAAAATTTCTCTTTAATTTTTACACGTATATTTTAATATTATTGTTTTTTTTTGACAGTTTTTAATTATATGAGTTTTATTTTAATGACAAGTTCTTTGTATAATAATTTTATATAAATTTTAACAAAATTGACACGATTGATGAAAAATTGATTTCTTTTTCCAGCGGAGATGTAACTTATAGCACTCAAAACAACAGTTGTAAATTAAAGTATTAAAAGTAGTTGGTAGTCATATATGACATTTATATGTAACCCCCGGTATAGACCAAAGATAAATATATCAGCAAGTAAGCAAGGCCGTCGCACACTTGTTCGTTCTTTTCGAAGGCGGCCAAAAAAAATTGTTTTTATGTTCTCCCATGTTAAATTATTTTATTAATATGAAAGAAAAAATGCAGTTTACGGGGCACACGAAAATTAGATGCCCTCTGGAATTGAAAAAGAAAAAAACCAAAATTAAAATTTAAGGGGGATCCAAAAAAAAACCGTGCCGCCCACTCAGTGGTAAGTGTGGGTACTCAAATTAAAGGTAATTGTGCATGGTCAATTAGTAGGTCTGCGCACAACTACAACAATGCAACAATAGAAAAAACAACACGCGTTTTGTTTGTGTATACAAATGGTAAAAATGTCAAAAACTTGTCCCTGTTAAGAAAAATGTGTTTTATTTTTATCATGTATTTATTTTGTTTAATGAAAATTTTCAACCGGAATTTTGGTGTCCAATGCTTGCTTCCGAAAAAGGGTCTGTGCAAATTCCATGTGATGGGGCCAAATTCCTGCCACAAATTTCACCCCATTTTGCACTTTCCACTGGGTTTTTTGGAACTGAAAATAACGTACAGTAGCCACTTTTAAAATGTTTTTTACACACTGCACAATAACGCATTTTAATGTTATAACACTTTTTTTTTTATTTTAATTCACAATTATTATATTTTATTTATATTTTAACAATAGAAAGACGATTTATTGAAATCAAAAGGAATATTAAAAAAAATATAATTAAAAATGTAAACAACTTTTGACATTTTGCCCATTTATGCCTATGTATTATGATTAAAACACAACTCTACAAAATATCAGCAGGCGTTTCGAGCAGACCTACTAATTGGGCCATGGTAATTGTGAAAGAAAAACGAAAATAATGAAATTGAGGGCGGGTAGGCCTTCCGGGGCGCTCTGGGGCATAACAAGTGCCCCCAACCCCACTAGTATGTATATGTCTGACCGAGTACAGGCATCTCTGCACCAATCTACTTCCTTCTTTCTTCCCTCTTCTAAAAACAAAAGAGTTGAGCATCAAAAGATGAAACGTGTGAATGCAGACATGAATTTCTAAGTCAATTATTAATGTTGAAATGTTCATAAATTTTTGACAGAATAAGTTTTGTGTATTAGCTTATCTTATTAATTATCGCGTATCGGGAGATATACGTATATTTGCTGATGCAAGTCTGTCATTGCTTCTCTTTTGGGTGTCTACACGACATCTAGGTTAACTGTAGCATGCCGGATGTCTTTGAATGAGATTGCTGAGCATTCAGGGATAACGCTTATATGGATACTAGAGCACTCAGACTGTCCGGGACACCAGATAGCAGGTGAGCTGGCCAAGGAAGGTGGTCGCATGAATGACTAATTCATTGATCAATTCATTCGCCTTCCAATGGCTTACTGTAAGCCACTCATTCGACTAAATCTCTATATAAGTTCAATAGGAACCAAATCTGGACTGTGGTGTCGGTTGTGACTGAACACTGGCCTGTTGGGACGAAAAATTTGCTCACTAAACTTGTAATCAGCTGTTAAATTGACCGTAAAATTGCCAAACAAATGGATAGTTAAAATTGAGAGCAATCTCGTGATCAATTTAAAAAGTGTGAGTGTGTTAATAAGTCCCCTTTTACAATGTGGCAAGTGGAAGGCAGACAGACGAAGTTTGTTGGCGAGGGGTTGTAGAGGTAGAGTGTGTAGTATATGACTATCTGTACTAGACATTTTTCGTGTTTCTCTTTTACTGTTCACAATTTTCATGTTTTTGCTTCATATCATTTTTCTCACACCAATGTAATTTTATATATCATTGCCTGTTAAATGTTCGTCTCCGTCAACAGCGAAAAAGAACGAAAAAAAGAAACGAATAATTTCTGTCTGTCTATTAATTTCGCGATTGTAAAAGGTTTAGGTAAGTTCAAAAGAGAATAGGAAAAATGTCTGCCTTTCAATTTCAACATTGTAAATTGGGACTAAAAAAATGAGAGTGAGAGCAAATTGAAAGACAAAAATTGATCGTGTGGCCTCCAAGTAAAAGACTATCAAGAAAAGCTTGATGGTGTGGCCGCAGGGTTAAGTCCTTTTTAGTCCGTTTTTCAAACGTCTTCATGCGCTTATTGCCGCAATAGTTGGCATCACTGCAAACAATTAAATGCTGTGTAAAGAATATTGTAAATAAAAATATGGGTAATAAAAGTTATTTTTGTGACTATTGCGGCTGTTTTATGAAAAATGATAAAAATGTACGTAAAACACATAATGATGGTTTGCAACACAAGATCATAAAAGCATCTTTTATGAAAAAACACGACGGTAAGATAATAAAATGCGGCTGAAGTGCAGTTTAAAAAAAATTATGCCACCCGATTTAGAATTAAAAAAGCAAAAATGCAATTTACGGGGCACACGAAAAAAAATAAAAAAAATTGGATCCCCTCTGAAATTAAAAAAAAAAACAAAAATCAACATTTAAAGGGCTGAGGGCCGTTGGCCCCCTGGATTCAAAAAACCACCCGCCCACTTAGTTTTAATTCTGAATTGGTTGGCATATCTTTTTTATTTTTTTCGTGTGCGTCGTAAACTGCATTTCATGCAAAAAAAACCAAAATTAAAATTTGAGGGTGCTGAGGTACTGGATCCAAAAAACCCCCCGCCCACGTAGTGGTATGTGTGGGTACTCAATTAAAATGTAATTTGATCGCGATTACAAATATGTATTCGTTCATTATTTTCCACTCTAGGTAAGTTTAATTTTCTTAGATGCATATAAGCTTTAGTTAGCCGGTATTTTTGATACTATAAAGGAAAATATACTTCAATCTGCCGATGGCCGCCTATGCTGAATAGCTTTGCGGACATGTTCTGATAATCACGCGATTTGAAATCGCAAAACCCCAGATTTATTTTATAGTGTTCTGATACACATTCATTCGAATGAATGAGATTTGCCATATTGCGAAATGCATTGCATAGTGTGTACCCAGCCAGCATTAAAAATATTCTAGTTCTTTTGAGCAAACTGTGATTTTAAGTTGCCAAACTTCTTGCTTTTGCGATTTGTAAAACACTTACATATTATGCAATAGGTCGAAATCGCAAATGTTAAGCGTTTTGCGATTGTTTTTACTTTTGTCCCTTATAAAGGCAGATTTTATGACTGAATTTTGCTTAAATCTAGTTTATCAACGCAGATCCAAACAAAAAATTACATAGGCTTATAGAACCAGGGCTGTGGAGTCGTCACAAAAAGTACTACTCCGACTCCAAACGCTGAAATTTTTTAAGTGCGACTCCGACTTCGACTCCTACTTAAACCTCCATGCTAAATGTAAATGAGACTGGTCCTTACTTAACTTCAAACTCTTTATACCGTCCAAAACTAGTGGTGAATGAGGGTATACAAGTTTGTCATTCCGCATCTAAGACACCATAAAGTATATATATTCTGGTTTCTTGAGTAGTTCTAAGTCGATTTAGCCATGTCCATCTGTCTGTTAAAAACACGCTCACTTTCGAAAAACTCAAAAGATAAGAACAATTTTGGTGTCGAATTGCTTCTAGTTATCCTAAGCAGTTTGGGATTGAAATCTAGCAAAATCCGATTAGTAGGATCAGAGTTATGACTCAAAATTTAGAACTGCCACCCTAAAAAATTTACTTTTACTTTTAATTTTGTTACAAAAACAAACATGAAATGTGGCAAAATGCACGGCACGATAAAGGCTTTTGTACAAACTCGTTCTATATGACTAGAAATCATACTGTGCGTTTAAAAACGTAATAAATATTGCTATCATATTGTAATCTACTACGTCATAGTTTTATAGGACTAGAAATCACAATTAAAAATTTCGTAAAGCTTGGTCCATAATTAACCATATAATGTCCAATATTATGTTTACTCTGATATAGTGGTACAGTTTGGTCCAATTTTGGTTCATATGGCCAAAAATAATATCATGCAATTTTCTGATTATCGGTCCATATTTACCTTAGATCCCCTATTAAGCAGCCTTATGAAAAGCACTTGAAAGGCTAAACAAATTTCTCTATTGTATTGATATTTGTTCCATTTAGATTTTTTATATCAGAAATCACTCTACAGGATTTCGTGATGATTAGTCCATAATTTACCATGGGTCTAATATAAATTTCCCTCCTGAAAAGCATTTTAGTTCGGCATAAACTGTTACGAATTATGATATTTTATTCAAGTTAGTTCAAATTGCTAGAAATAAAAGCATAACACTGTCTGATTGTCATCAAATTGGTTTAAACCGGAACCAATTTTTATACTGACGTCCGTTTTTATAAAAATTGATTAATAATTTATAGCTGTCATATATTTAACTGAAGGGTATCAAAGATTCGGCACAGCTGAATATAGCAATCTGATTTGTTTTAAATGCAGTACCTTTTGTGGAATTGTTTTTTGGGAAGGGAGAGCCCTTGACAATCCCAGAAGAATAGTCTAGCGACGCTTATGGTAGATATATAATTGTTCTTCAATGCTGTAGTCATGTAAAATTTTTTTTTTCTCAAAACACGGCTCCAATGTTTTAAAGAACAAATTTCCCATTAGAAAAAAATTATTTTATAAAAAAACATTTTTTATGCTAGAGCGACATACATATATATATACATACATATGTACATATATTATATATTTTTATTTTATATATTTTTCAGATCCACGCAAAGTCTATGAAGAAGAAATCAACAAACAACCTTGCTATCATTATTTTAAAGGCTATTGCAAGTACGACTTGTATTGTCAGTTTACACATTATAATAATGCACAATTGAAAAAATTACAAGAAATTGTGGAAAATCTCAATATAAAATCAAAAAAAACTTTAAGATCGAAAAAAATCTTTAAACATCCATGGCAAACCTCAATAACAAAAAGAACTTTAAGATGTTTGCCAACAAATATGCTGCCATCATTGAGACCTTTAAATTTATCAAAATTTTCAAAATTAGATGTTAGTAATAATAAATGGGGATGTTAATTATGTATCGGCCATGTTCTGACAATCGCACGATTTGAAATCGCAAAACGCCAGATTATTCTGAAACTCGTGGGTTTTGCTTGAGATCTGACATAGTTTCTGAAAAATATTGTAGTTCCCTTGAACATAGTTTTACGATTTGAAGTCGCTAAACACTTTGTGATTACGATTTACAGTACACCTGTTATGCGATTGCAAGTCAGAATCGCAAACGTTAAGCGTTTTGCGATTGTCAGATCACGCCCGTATTAGACCTGTCATACATTCCGATCGAGAAAGTTTTAATTCCGAAATTTCAATTTCGATAAAATTTGTTTCAGCATCTTTAAATTAAATTTTCGTTTTTTGGAGAAGCAAAATACGGAATTACTTCCACTCTCGATCAGAATTTTTTTGTGACAGGCCGGTATATTTCAAATAAAATAATTATTAATTTATTAAATGCACAATGTTTACATTATTAAGCTTATATTTACGCTTAGCCTTTATAATTCTTTATCGTTATAATTTTCTAAGATGGTTTCAAAAAATAAAACTGAAACAAGTTTTTTCGTAGTTCTACGTAGTAACATTTTAAGATTTTATTTAAATCTCTTATGAAGAAAAACGTACGTACATACCTTTTAGTGATATTCAATTACTGAGCAAATTAAAAATTGGGTTTTTTTAGATCCGATCTCACCTTACTTTACGAAGATTTTAGATTTTTTGCCATCTTCAGTTATGAATAGTATAAAGTTATTAAAAGTTGTAACAAATCATTGTATTACTTGCAGTGTCAGTGTTTTTACGATAACAGCTTTATTACCTTGTCCATCGTATTATCAATATTTAAACTTAAATGTAAAGATTTACCAAATTCACAAAAATATGTTTTACAGTCTACCCCACTTAAATTTTCGGTTCGTGGATCAGTTAAATGAGCCAATAGAAAATAAATTAAATGTTCTGAAATTAAAAAAATATATATTAAAAAAATTTACTATAAAAGTTCTCCTTACTTACCAAATCTATTGTCTATTGCAAAATATAATGCCGTGTTCCCACTTCTACGATCTCCAGCTTGCAATAATTTTTGTTTCAAATCAGGATTATCAATTACACATGAATATGCCTCACCGTCAGAAGACATTTTTAAACATTTCTTTTCATAGTAATCTTTAAAATGTTTTTTTAATATAGTTTCATTTGTCTCTAATGTATCTACTGGACGTTTGTAAAATGTTTTTTTCAAAAGGCGTTGATCTAAGACATTTATTAAGCATTCGGCTAATAAGTAACGATCTTGTCTTATAGCGAGATGCAATGGAGTATACCCATCGTCGTTTAATGTTAGGATTAATTTTAAATCTATATATTTCATTAAATACTCTAATGATGGTACTGTGATGTCATTTAGTATGGCTAAATGTACAATCGTGTTCGAATCCGCATCTAAAGTATTAGGACTTAGGCCTTTATTCAATAATAGACTAAAAACAGAGGGATCGCAAGTATTGAATACAGCAAGTTGTAATAAATCCTATAATAAATATTAATTCTTTTTATTTTTGTATAGATAAAAATTAAAAATATATAGGTATACTATAATAAATGAAACAACAACGCATAAATGGTATAATTGCAAATGTCAGATTCACATTCCTACCCTAGAATTGATTTATATTAAGTTTCTACTACATATTTAATGCACATAAAACACCTCTTTTAGAAAATAAATATTTACCTCATCTTCATCGGTCAGTATATCATTAAAATCTATACTATTATATTTTTCCCATAGCGAAATATGTAAATTCAATTTATTTGTTTGATTTCTCACAACAGCATCCTGTATTGGTCTAAAAATAAGCACGAGAATTTTAATAAACCTTATTTAATAAACAAAAATTTGTTTTTGTACGTACAGTAAGCCATTTTCCATTGGACTAAAAGTTTGTTTCATTTCCTCCAAATGATTTGTTTGCGTATCTTCAACTATATTTGATAAATCGGAGCCACAATCTGAAAAACAAAATGAATCGATGCGTTGACGTTTTGGTGAATTAGAATTCTGTGGTTCAGTTTTGAAGGGAGGTGTTAAAACATTTTGCCCATAAATCGCCTTTGGTTTATTCATTTTAGCCAATTGTTTCGTTCGAGATTCTTTATTAGCCTGAGGTAAGGAAACTTTACGCTTGCGTTTCCTTTTTTTAACATTGTCTCGAGCTGCATTTGTGTTTTCTATAATATTTGAAGGAGTTGATAAAATATTATTACATATTTTTGCATCATGATTATTAATCGCAAAATCTTTGTTTTCAGTAGGGTCTGTTTGTGTTTGAACCGTTCTGTGTTCAATAGTGTGATGGCTGTTAATTACATCTAATAATTTCTTTTGTATTTCTTTATCCGGTAATCTCATTAAAGCTGCAAATAATTCTTTATATTCTGGCAACATACGTTTACGTTGGTGATAAACATCGGCTTTTTCTGGTGTAGATGGCAATACATTTTTATCTTTGGTGATTTTTCCAGCGCTCGTCTTTACATTTTTAAGAATAGTTAATTTTCTAAACGATGCCATAGCGACACTTTTTGTTGGTGATACAACGTGGATGACTGCTAATTTATCCGTGTCCACTGTATGTTGATTGATTACTACACTGTTAACGAGAATTTCTGCATTATCATTTGATTTTTTTAATTCACAAATTCTCATTATTATTAAATTATTCTAGTAGTATCAAATAAATAAAATATAAATACACAAAATCCTGTGATTTTTTCGGTACATCCCCAAGAATTTTTCATAAACCATATGTTTTCATAATTAAACTAAATAATTTTTGACATACATTAATGCTGAATGCTATGGATAGAAAATCTCAATAGTCCCCTGTTACAATGAAACAATTTCTCATTCTCTTTTGACATTACCTAACTTGATCAAGTTTTAAAACACATTAATTTTGAATCAAGAGGAGTGAAATCGTAAAATGTGTGTGTATATATTTTTTATAAAGCGGACCATACACTTGCAATATGCTTCTTCAATTTTTCGTATTGTACAACTATATCGCCAATGTGTATGTGATGTTCGTAGGTGAAACAATATATTGGCAACAATCAAGAGGTTTGATTTTTATTGCACAACGAAAAGAAGTACAATATACTGTGAAATGTGTTTGCAGCACTGTTCAATGTTGTTTTACCGCAAAAACATAACCGCAACTGTGTTTAGAACATGAGCCATAGTTTAGGCACTTGTTAAAGAATGCCAGGCTTTTATGACTAATAGTATAAGGGTTCTATTACAAAATACTACATTTATGCTAAATTGCTATTGAATATGAAAAATTTTTAAATGAAAATAATGTTTACATATCTTACCGTCCACATGCTTTGGTTTTTTTTTTTTGTCTTGCAAACAGTCACGTACACACATGAGTCAAGAGGGCATTTTGTTGTTATCTTAAAATGTGTACGCTTTTATTGTATAACGCACTGGTTCTTTCGAAAGTAAACGGGCGAACCTAGTATATAGACAATCAGCCTTATTCCGTTTGTCGTTGTCGTATACGACTGTGTCGTTTTTTGTTGTAGATTAAAGAACACAGGTTGTGTTTTACTTTAATCTATTACAAAAAAACGACACAGTCGTATACGACAACGACAACTGGAATAAGACTGAATATATTGAAAAAGAGATATTTTGAAAATTCCCCACATATGTATGCCTTTCAATAAAAATCGTTCGTTTTTTTCCTACGGTTGAATTATGCGGAAAATCACTAAAAAAGGGAAAATTCCCTACTTTTGGAATCACAGATCAAACTTCTTGCGAAGACCTTTTGAATGGAACTTGGTAAAGCCCTTTCGCATTTCAAGTGGCGGTATATAATTTTTATGGGCCTTCACACACTAGAACAATTATGCCAGCACAAACTGACTGCTTGCCAGCAAGCGAGGTGAAGGGAATGGTTTTTGCTTTGCGTAAAGTTTAAGCCGGCTTTAACCCCGCACATGCAGCATAAAACCAATACATGTACATTTTCGTAAAAAAATAAATGCAAAAAACAATAATACATACAAAGCTGTGTACACGTTCACATTTTATGCCAGATTAATTAATCCCGTATGTGACGAAAAGAACAAAAATAAAAAATAGTCTAGTGTGTGATGGAGCAATGAGCAACACTCAGGGCTGCCAGATCAATTCGTAAAAAAATCGTCAGTTTTCTAAAAAAAAAAATGAAAAAATCGTTATTTTTTTTTTCAAAATTGTAAAAAAAATCGGACATCTGAAAGATTTGTTTTTAAATATTTTTTTTCGGTTTTTATTAAAAAAAAACACTCAAACAAAAACATAACAATTCAAGTTCGTAAGTTTTTTATACATACATACTTATTATAAGGTGCATGCCGAGATCCAAATAAACATTTTTAAATTAAATTATATACACATACAAATATATAGGAAACATACATGCAAAATATATAGTCTTTTTAATAATGAATACCTTTATTTGAGTCATTTTCTAAGGAATTTCGAATTTTTGTTTAACTTAAATTTACTTGACTGAATTTTCTCTCTACATTAGCAGAAGAATGAGGTAATGTTATAACATTTTGAATAAATTTTGTAAAGTAGGAAAAGCTCTACTTGAATTTCCTCGTTTTATTTCAATTTGTCATATTGTCAAATTGTTAGTGATACAAATATTAATCATATAATCATGTAAAACGGAACGCCACGCCAACAAATTACATTGAAAGCAAAAACGATGTCATAAATATTTTGTAATTTTGCTGTTGCTTTCTACAGAAATTCATGTACCGTTTTAAAATTTTTAACTCCCCAACCTATGCAGCGTTTGAAATTTTAAAACGCAATGTGAATTTCTGTAGCAAGCAACAACAAAATTACAAAATATTTATGACTTTGTTTTTGCTTTCAATACAATTCTTGGGCGTTGCGTTTTACATGATTAGGGCCTAAAGCTTTTTGCCGAGTCAGTACGAAAAAAGAAGATAGTAAAAGAAAAATGGAAAGTGTTTCTAAATGGTGGTGCATATACGAATTTGAGGAAATGTGTAATTTTATTTCTTCCATTCCACATTCAAACGCTTTTACAGAACGAGTCTTTAGTTTTCAAAGTGGAGAAAAGAGAGAAACAGGCTTCTAATATAAATCCTAGAAAGTGAGTTGCAGGTAAAGAAAACTTTGGTTATAGTTGTAAAGGCTAGTTTACACGGTAATACAATGTATTAAGACTTTGTGGAATCAAAATATTATGAAATTCTCTCCGTGTTTAAACTAAAAAAAAAAAACCTGTTGGTAAGTACTTTTCATTTCTCACCGCAATTCTGCCTATCATACAGTGGCACGTGATAATACCTATCATGGTCCTAACACAGGCCCTACTCTTACACAGCAGCGCGTCCGAATTTGACCCACTAAGCATCGGCCACAGCGTGTGCGATACTTGACAGTCTGTTCGGCCCCGCCAAGCCTGATTAGTTCCGCTCAGAATCCATTCTCTAATTCTTCCAAAGTAGAAGCCCATTGGAGGCCTGGCCACCTGACAAATGTCAGGATCCTCCATTTCCGAGCCCAGTCTTGCCAACTCATCAGCTATCTCGTTGCCGGTGATGTTGCAGTAACCCGGTACCCAGCAGAGCCTCACAACATAATGCCCTAAGATTACTCCTAGAGCCCTTCTGCAATCGTCCACTAGCCTGGAGTTCACATAACAGCCCATCAAGGCCCTAACAGCCGCCTGGCTGTCCACATATATAGTGACCTCTGAGCCCTTGGCAATGTTAGCCCCTACCATTTCCACGACCCCGAGAACCTCCGCCTGAAATACACTGCAGTCGTCGGGAAGTCTATATGACCTTCTGATGTCCATATCCTCAATGTAGACCCCCGCACCCGTGCCCTTCATCTTCGAGCCATCAGTGAAAATAGCAAATCCCCTATACAATCTGCTCTGCCCTGACCAGCTCTCACTAGAAGGCAATATCACCTCTGGCAAACGCCCAAAATCGACATGCCCTCCGACTAGCTAGTTTCAATGCCTCCCAAACACAGCATCCATACGTAAGAATGGGTCTAACCACCGAAGTGTACAGCGGATTAACTTCCAAGCCCTTATCAGTCGCCCATGCTGACAGTTCGCCCAGCGCCCCTTGCATGACATCGCTAATTGTCGGCAGAAACTTGACCGATACCAATATAACTACATCATCCGCGTAGGCCTTCTGACCTATCCTGTCAAAACGTTCCAGAACGACATTGACAACCAAGAGCTACAATAAGGGAGAGAGAACTCCCTCCTGTGGGGTCTCCCTAGTCACTAGTATCCTTAAGCGCTCGTTTCCCCAGTCCGAGTGAATAACTCTGCTGCTAAGCATCAAGATACCCCAATCGTGTGTAACTCTTAGGTTACTATTCACCAATCCCGAAAAGGAATCCCAGTTCGTCCTCCTTGGATTCCTATAAGGACGCCTTTTTGACTTTTCGAAGTTTAGATTAAAGGATATACGACCATGGTCAGAGCAGGAAAATCCCATAGCCACCCTCCAATCATCTACTAAGTCTCTATAGTTCGTCAATGTTACATCTATTACTGCCTCCCTATCTCTAGTTCTGAATGTTGGCGTATTTCCCCTATTACAGATGTAATAATAAAATCAAACATATACTCACCCCTTTTGTTGATGTCGGTACTTCCCCATTGGGTATGGTGTGCGTTAGCGTCACAACCCAGTACCCGTCTCGAGCCCCTTCTGCTCGAGTGCTCCACCAACTCACATACTTTCACACCAGGTGGATCGGTAGCCTCATATGGTAAGTATTCCGATGCAAGTGCTAGGACCGCTTTGTAGCTTCACCTGTCACAACCGTGAGGTCTCCATTGCTGAAAGAATGAGACAACATAAATTTGAGCTCATTTCTTACCATAATATAAGTTCGAACCTTCTCATCCGTGTGGGGACGAACAGTGTATATCCCGTGGCCTTTAATCCAACTACCCGATTGTTGTTGATCCAGGGCTCTTGGATTAAGGCCACGTCTACGTTGTTATCGATGAGGTGGGTTACTAATTCGGTTGAGACTGCTTCACAGTGATGCAGGTTTATCTGCCTCTTAGGGTCCATCATTTTTGGAAAACGCAAGTCTGATTGACCCCAACCCAAATATCGCAACCCCACTTATCGACTTCAACTTCCTGAGAGAATCCTGGTCTACTGTGGGTAATACGTCCCCAGGCCTAGCTCCCTTAACCGTGACCAAACTGTCACCATTAAGAGGGGTTGGTGGTGAACTTTTACCCTCCTTCCTTCTACCTTCCTTGTAAGAGGATACGCCAGCAGAGTCTGGTGAGGATCCTTTGTCTTTACTGACAACATTTGATTCCTCAGCAGCCTCTGCTGTATACCCCGCAGGATAGGGAAGCCCTAGGATGACCCCGACAAAACCGTGGATTCTTTCGGATCCAGCAGCGTTCTTCCGGTGCATCCTCAGCAAATGCCTATCCCGCCCATCGTGCAGTGAAGAGTCTTTCTTAGCTATCTTCTCTAGAAAGGCTAAAGAGACTCACACCACTCTTGACTTTTTCGAGATTCGATCGGCTCTCCGATGTGACCTGTTCTGTCGCATCCTGCCGAACAATGGATTTCGATGTACTCGCCAATTTGCTCTCTGTCTCGAATGTGACCACAGAACTCGATGGTTCAACCTTCTGGTCCTGACCATGAGCAGATATGATAGCTATTTCGTGCTCATCATCAGAGTCCAAGGTCAGATCACCGAGTCTTTCCGATGCCCCAGAACGTGTCAGTGAATACATTGGCGAGCCCATCCAGTTAGTCTCTGTCAGTTCTGTCATTAACTGACTTTCTTGCAGTAGAATATCCCTGTGAACACCCAGCAGATCCAAGTCTCACTCTGACATCGGGCCTGTTGAGTTGCCAGCGATACTCCCTGCACCAACTTCTGTCACTATGTCCGATTTTTGTTTTGTTTTGAAATTGTCCAGTTTCCAAACCCACGAGTATGCACGTATACAAAGGACCATCTCGCGCAGTGACGGCTTGCACTAACTAGTCATCCAGGTCCTCGGCACTGCTATCAACCACCTTGACCTTAAAAGTGGGGAAAGTAGGAATAAAAAGGGGGGAAGGATTGTAGGTGAAGGGAATAGAATGAGGAATGGATAACCCTTGGTCATGCTGGCCTTAAAGCGTCTGCCTTTAAACTTGTTCCGACTCAGCTGTCCGGATTCAAGTTCCAAGACAGACACTACAGCCGACAATTAAGCCACCACATCGGGGCAAGATAGTTATCCAGGTGGTGGTACAGATAATAAGATTGTTAGTAATTATAAAATCAAACATGGACTCACTTCTTTTGTTAATATCAGCGCTCCTCCATTGGTTATGATGTGCATTTGCATCACATCCCAAAACCAGGGTGGCACCACTCCTTCTTGCATACGCCACCAATTCTTCCACCTCTGCGCCAGGTGGATCTATTGCTTCATATGGCATATACACAGAAGCCAGTGTCACCGCACCTAAAAGATTGAGATATTAGAAAGTTTGATTCATTCCTCGCTAGTATACACGTTCTTACCTTGTCCTCTGTGGACGGGACAAACAGAGTATATCTCGTAACCTTTAAACCGCAAAACTTATTCTTATTTATCCAAGGCTCTAAGATAAGAGCTACGTCCGTCCGAGTGTTGTTGAGGAAAGTTGCTAGTTCGGCTGAAGCTGCTTCACAATGGTGCAGGTTTATTTGCACCACTAACAACTTCTTTGGTTCTGTCATGTTTCGGATACCGGAACCTGATACTACCCAAACCGTACTTAACAACCCCCTAACCTCCTAAGAATGTCATGGACTCCCGATCCACGGCGAAGCGGAAGTCCTTCCCGGTGTTCTACTTACAAACCAGTGAGGTCACAAGCCTCCATTGCTTGGTAAGGAGCCTACCGTTCTGTTTGCCCATTACTGCCAGTATGGTTTCCACCGCGCGTACGGATGGTGGAATCGATACTGTCACTATGGACCTGAGTGGCAGTTCGGAGTCTTGTATGACTTCAAGCTTTGCCTCTGGGTTAAAGTCGCTACACTTGCCAATCGTGATTAACCCATTCTGCACCATTGTAGGATACATCCTCCTTTTTGCCACTAAATACGACCAATTCGTCGATGAGCATTCCTTCAACTAGCTGCCATAGATCGGTGCTGAGCCTCCCATCTGGATCATTTCGATCGAAGACGGCCACCTGCAGATGGTTATCCAGACTTGTCGTTCGACTGGTGTTGTTAATACCACGTGGAGGGGTACTTGGCATCTCCTCCACGGCGCCCTGCCGAACAAATTGTGGACAGTATTCTCCCGAGTGCCCCTGGCCTCACCGGTAGAAGGGATAGACTCTGTAGTGTGACTGTGAGCAGATATACTTTCGATATCATGCTCCTCGTCAGAGAGCACAGTCAGCCGCTTCAACCCCTGAGTAGCCCCGGCTTCACCACAGGAGTCACTCGACAGTTCCAGAAGACTGTCCGCCTCTACGTCGGTTAGTACTTGTCGCTCATGCCCAATATTGCTGTCATGAACATGAACAGCCGATAGGGTCAAAACGAACGTACATAACAAACATAATGGTGGAAAAAATTAAAATAAATACAAATCGCAGTATTATTGACCAACAGGCATATCTTCCAGATCTAGAGCAGATTGGTAAAACGTTATAGTATGTTGTATGGTGTAGTATGTAATGCAATCTCCAGTAGTTATACATGTCTTAGAAGCCTTAATCATCTCTTCTAAAAAGTCAAGTCTCTGCTCTTCTACTCAATTGGGGGAATAACGTTTGGTACATTCATCTTTGTTTTGACCATACTCTCCAGCTACACTCCTGCGATTGAGCCCCATTCACCGATGCATAACCCCATTGAAATTATTTGATTAAAAATAAAAAGTATGGCGAAAACAAAGGTGAATGTACCGAACGTTTTTCCCCCCAATGTAGGAGAGCAGTGGCTTGCCTCTTTAGAAGAGGTGATTTAGGCTTCTAAGACTACTGGAGATTGCAGTAGAGCCATACAACGTTTTATCAATCTGCTCTGGATCTGGAAGATATGCCTGTTAGATAATAATACTGCAATATATTTTTATTTTCATTTCTTCATCCTTATGTTCGTTGTATGAATATAATAAAAATCATATAGTTCAGTTTTATCAATTTAAAATTAAAATTTCTCAATTTCATTTGGAATTTTCTCAATTTCAAATTAAAATTTCCCAATTTCATTTGGAATTTTCTCAATTTCAAATTGAAATTCTCCATTTCATTTGGAATTTTCCTAATTTCAATTGGAATTTTCTCAATTTCAAATTGGTATTCTCAATTTCAAATGGAATTTTCTCAATTTCTAATTGATATTCTCAATTTGAATTCGAATTTTCTCAATTTCAAATTGATATTCTCAATTTCAATTGGAATTTTCTCAATTGCTCTACTGCATTTTACTGTAAAAGTACTCGAATGTACCTAAAATCGTCACTTTTTTGGAAAAAATCAGCAAATCGGAACTATGCTAGTTTTGGAACAAAAAATCGTCAAAATAACGATAAATTATCAATTATGGTAGTTCTGGCAACACTGAATGTTTTAGAAGTACTGCCAAGTTTTTATAAAATATTCACATTAATTGGTTTTGTTTTTGTTTAATTCTATACAATTGTGCTTTTTGGTTTTATTAATCAATTCGTTAATTCATTGAAATATAAAAATAGAAATGTCAACCTTACAATGTTCCTATTGCTCTTTGGATATAAAAGATGAACGATTTTTACACTGTGGAAATTGTGGCGGTGACGTTCATTTCAATTGCTTAAGACATGCCAGCACACCCGGAGATTTATTAGGAGATGTATTTTTCGATTATACATGTGCCAAATGTATGCAACTACAGTGTGATATACCATCAACCTCTAAAGCCTTGCATATAAATGCTAGCAGCGATGTGAAAGGAGTCCAGGAAAAATTTGTACGTCAACGAATGCCATGGCTATTAGTCATAGCATTGACTTTGTATAATTTATCCATAAAGTCTAAAGGCTTAAGTCGTCATGGATATTTTCATTGGAGAACGCATATTGTAAATTTTATTGATAAGAATTGGGATTATCTTTTTGATCCAACAGTGTAAGTTTTACAAAATTAAGAATATTTTGTACATATACATATGTACATACGTATGTATAATGTTAAAAAATATAATACCATTTTCTATAGAAAAAGACGCAAAAAGTGGACTGGCTCCATTTCAGGGGCTTTATCACACAATAGCCCAAAATATTTTACTTCTGGCCAGGAATTGTTCGAAGAAACAGGATGGTGGAAGTTAACACATGCCAATAAGACACCAAAATATATTTTCAATCTATGTAAGTTCACTTGTTTTATTATTAAAAACAATAATTGATAAAACTGTTGTTTCTGGTTACACATTTAGACTGATTTTTCTTTTAATGTTATAATATGTAAATATTATTTTAGACGAACAAGAGGGTTTAAAACGTCAACAACTACGCCAAGATAAACGACAACAGGATGATCATTATGCTAGCGATTCTTCAATAAATGATAATGATTCAAAAAGTTTTAAATTTCACGATTCTGACGATGACTTGGTGCTCACTGATTCATGTAGTCGTACTATGTAAGTTAAAATTAGCAATCAAACTACAATTATATTATAGCTTTTCTCGTTTTAGTCCTTATATGGGTCGTAAACCGAAAGTAGCAAAACCTCTTAATGTACTAGATGATGATTTATTAAACAAACACAATAATTTGGCACCATCACTCGATGATCCCGTTATGTCTTTAAATACAGTTCAATCGAGTTTGATGGATTTCTTAGCTGAAAGTTTAGCAAGTGATGATTTAAATATGTTTAATACTTTGCCGAACATAGCACCAGATCCTTTGGTAGAAAGTGGTGCTAAAAATGATATCTTACCCTTACTTGAAACTCACAATGATAATGCAAACTTTTTTGATAACTCGTCGTTAATAAAACCAGAACCAATGGACTTAAATGGTCATTTGTATAGTGACTTTAATACTCAAGTATTGTTAAATGAAAAACTGAAATGCTTTTATGCAAATTCGACATGTCCTTTGGATCAACAACAGCATTTAACTAATATTTTAAGTCATCAAGGAGCTGGCATAGGCAAAAATATTCAAGATAATATGGAACAATTGTAAGTATTAAAAAAATGTTCGGTCGAAAGTTTGATCGCAGTCCTTTTTATTTTGTAAAACTAGTAAAAAAAAATTTCCCCAAAAACTGTGCGAATATTTTTCTGTCAAAAAACAAGTCAATAATTTCCTATCGAAACATGGTCTGTATTTTTATACCCTTCAGCACAGGTGGAACGGTTATGTATATATACCTTTGTCATTCGTTTGTAATTTCTACAATATTGACTTTATATCCTATAAAGTATATATATTCTGTGCCCTTATGATAAGCGAATTTGATTTCTTATGATAAGCGAATTTGATTTAACGATGTCCGCCTGTCTGCTGAAACGGGTTTTCACTGGTCGGCCCATTTCTTTCAAAATCATAACATTTAAAAAATAAATAAATATAAAATGCTTAAACATAACAGAAAACAAAATATTTTTTACTTTTTTAGCCACACAGAAAACTCTTTTAACATCAATTCGCAATTTTCAAATGAAATTGATGAGGAAACTACTACATTATCTCCCGTATTAAACCCCCTACTAAAAAAAGAAGAAGAAACTGATAGTGAAAGTGAAGACGATTCAGACTCTGAGGAGTTTCAACCTCGTATTGTTCAAGTAACAAATTTTCAACAAATAACAGCAGAAAATCAAAGTTGTTCATCTATTGGTGTTTCTAGTCTCACTAAAACCAGTAAACTAATTAAACAGGAATTAACACCAGACACAGAATTGCGAACAAGTATAAATACTGAAAGTAATACAGCCGAAGAAGAAGAATTTTTATCAGATGGTGATATTGGTACAATATTAAGTGCCTGTAGGTCAAGTTTATTCACGAAACACAAAAAGCGTCAATGGCCCTGGTTAATAGATAAAAATGGGGGTGATTTGGACGATGCAGAAGATAAAACAGAAATTTTAAATAATACAGAGTAAGTTATATTATAAATTGTATCTTGCCTTGCTGTATACTATTTTATAACTATTCAAGATTAACCCACATGAGTTTATACGAAGAAAAGGAATTATTCCAAAAACTACGAAAAATTTTTAATTTAGAAGAAAAATGCAAAATAAATATCCCGCCCTACGTAAGAAGATTTTATCGAAAATTGTGTATACGTGAATGGAAACGAGAACATGGTAAACCTATATTTAATTTAGATGATTATGTTGGGAGTAAAAAACGTCGTTTGCAAACGATATTCAATGAAAAGACTAAAGTTATAGAACGTTATCAAGTAGGTTTTACACTTTTGAGTTTATATATGCAAAAATATTTATTGTATGAATTTTTTTAGCTTATTTCCTTATCATCTTCTGATGTTAAAAAATCATTTTATGCTCGAATTGCGGGCTCATCCCAGCATGAACTGTTTGAATCTCCCTATTCACAACGCGTCTTACATCCATTTATCTATCGTAATAGAAAATGTTGGCCACCTTTTTTGAAGGTATTGAAAAAGATATGTATATATTATATATATATATATATATGTATTTGTGTGTATATTTTCTTTAATATAATTCTAGCTAATGTGTGAACTTCAATTTAAAGTTAATGGCAATCCCCCAAGTCGAGCACCTATAGATTTTTGTTATGTGAGACCCAACCATATAGCGGCAGTTAACGCCCTTTTACAAACCGTTTTTTGGACTGGCATTGATAGTAAGTTAAAATACAACTTCATACATATATATTTAAATTTTATGACCAAGCCAAACTTTTTGCTTAAAATATGTGTTTTTGCAAAATTTTTCAAGAATTTTAGGAATATAAGTTTGTAGATGCATTTGTATATTTTGCAACTAAACAGTGAATCATTTTCTTCTCACGACTAGGTGGGTTAAATTAAAATACTGTAAAATTTTGTCACAATAATGAAATTAATGTGTGTATATTTTATTTATTTATGCGTCTAATAAATTTCTAAATTTTTTATTACCAATTTACTAAAAAATATAACATGTTCTTATTACATAAAAACTTTATTACAACTAATAATGTCACCAATAGTGATATATAGACGATATTTACATGGGGTCTCAACCTCAGATAAGATATAAGATTTTTATATCAGCAAAAGTCAAAATTAATTGCAGAGATAGTGTTAGTATTAATATTGTAATAAATGTTATGAGACATATCTTATAAGATGAGCTGTCAAAAACACACATACATAAATACATATAAAACAATAATAAGACACCATCATTAACATTTTTAATTTTTAAGTGCAAATCTTGTGAAAAGTTTTAAACTAAAAAAAAGAAAACACTAGGCTAGGTTAGGTTAAGAAGCGGTCCATTGTGATTACCTTCAATAAAGAGGAAGAAGAAAGAGAAAAGAAGTCAAAAGTTTTAAGGTAAATAATATTGAGATAGTCCCTACCGTCCCCTCATCAGAAATAACCGTCATATTTCCCTCACAAAGCCCAGTACACCTACTGGACTACATCCAGCGATACTCTCCAGTTCGCCTTCCAATCTTTCTCCTAGCCATTTAAGCATCCTAGGACAGTGGCACAGTATATGCTGAAACGTCTCCAGCTCCCCAGCATCCTCACATAATCTGCAGAATTCTGGAATGGTACTGTCACATTTACTCGTCATTCTGTCTGTCGCGCTCGTTGAAGATAGACGTGTTTTCTAAGCTCGGCATACGGTTTATTTTTTTTTATAAAAACGTGAACAAATAAAGTATAAAAAAAGTAAATAAAAGAAAAAAAATACATGTATGTACATTAGGGGTATAACCAAGAAAATACCTATCACGACGGGGTGGCCACTGATGTATATATCAAGATTGTTCCAGTGATTGCTTTAGAGATTCAAAATCAATTTCATTTAAGCAGTGGTCAGAAAACCAAAAAAATATGGGATAGAGAACCTCTCTGTCTTAGCAAAACTGCAAACAAATGAAAATAAAAGTAAACAATTGGGATTGTGAGGTTGGCTCCATTTTGTTCAAAAAAAGAGTTTCCGTGTTATTTTGACATACTTTTAACTGTTTGGATGTAGTATAATTGGAAGTATAAGTCTTATTTGTGAAATAGCATAAACATATAAATGTATGGTTAGTGTTTTTACAATAAGGATATTGTATTTTTAATAAACAAAAAAAATCCAAATACTAAACTTCAAAGTGATTTGGGGGGGATTCTTTTTTAACGCCCGCGAAAAAGTGACCCCACTTTTCATGATAGATTTTCATGGTCTATATGGCATAGATAGGTATTTTTTGATAATTTAAAAAATTGTTCAAAAGTTATACCCCTAATGTACATGTACAGCACAATTTATTTTACGATGGCCCTCTGTCTGTATTTTTTATTTTATTTTTTGTTTTTTTTTTATGAATATGGGGATAAGACTATATTTTTGTTTAAACAGCTTTGTAGGGGAATAAAATTATTGTAAACACGGTATTAGAATATTAAGGTTTAGTTCTTGTATATACAGTATTGTAGCAGTATATGTAGTTTTATTGTAAGTACGACATTACGAAAATAAAGTCGTATACATATCTGTATTTGGGGTGGTGTACAGGTGCATAATTTTTGTAAACAGTATTAAAAAACTAAGGTTGTAATTTTGAACATATCTACAGTGTCGTGATGGTACAATATTTTTGGGGTGCTACACTTGAACGAAGTATATATTTTTGATATATTGACCAACATCTCCCTGTTTTATATGAAATTATTTAAAAAATATTTTCATTGCAGACCTGTGTCATCCAGAAAATCTCAAAAAAAATTTAATTACTTTAATCACTCACTAAGTTTTATTATTATTATTAGACTATTAAAATTAATACAAAATTAAATATTAAATCTCCCACTGTGCATTGAAGTTCTGTCATTGCTAAGTCTTGTATGTATGTATTTGTACGTTTTAAGATTTGTCTGCCTATTTGCATTCATTTTCAATTAAGAGGAATTGAGAGATACTTTAGATCCCCGAATATTTCTAAAGACACAGATCTGCTTATTAACTGGCGCGATGACATAATATACATAAACTTGAAAAAAGGTCGCAGAAAAACTTAAGTTTTCAAATTGTTTCTGCCGCATCTGAGAGACTATTTTCCACAGCAGGTCTGGTTCAACGAAAAAAAAAATAATTTTTTGTTGATTTTACCATAAATTGAAATTAAATTTGTTCTTTATTAAATCCTATTAATATAAATTAAAAATACTAACCATTTTTATTTTTCGAGTGTGTTCAATGAATTAAATTTCAATTTATAAAGCTTTCTTGCAATAGTCCTATTCCTTCAATATTTCACATCATTTTTGCTTGAACCAACCTTTGGTTAGCATCGAAGCTATAGAAACATAGACATATAATTAGAAGTTATTCTATCTTGTATCTTAATTTTACATGTTTTACTTTAGCTATCCTTTAATTAGCAATGAAGTAAATTTTGTATGTACAGAAAATTTTACAAGTATTTGCGGCCTTCGTCAGCATTCTTTGTGTCACACCGGATAGTGATACATACTTTATAAATTTTATGTATTTAACTCAACAATTTTAATAAATAATGTGAGAATATGAATGAAGAAATGTGAGAATTATTGCTTTTAACAGGTTATTTTTATTATATTAACCATTTCTATTTTTCGAATTATTACATTCTATTTATTAAAATTGTTCAGTTATATACATAAAATTCATGAAGTATCACTTTTCAATATGCGTATCCGTATCGTATCGGGAAAAACTTGTATCGCTACCTCCCTAACAATCTTTTTTTTTTTTTTTGATAAATAATAGCTGCGTTCGAGAACACAAAAGTTTTTACTATTTTTTACTGAACTTTACTGCATTTTACTAAATTGCATTCGCGTACACAAAATACAGTAAATGAGAACACAAATTGAGAGCGTAAAGTGACAGTTCTTGACTGAGTACTTACAAATTTTTACTGCAGAAATTTTTGCAGTAAAATTTAGTAAAACAAAAAAAACATATGTTTCAAAAGGTAAACAAACAAAAGTAGCAAACAAAAGGCATACAAATTGTGAAAAAATTGTTTAAAAAAAGAAAATTTGAAATAAAACTAAAATAAAAACAAAAAATGAATTAATATTAATTAATTAAACTTGTTTGTGAAGAATTTATATGGCTAAATACCAACTATTGAAACTTTGTTTTGTTATGTAAATTTTTTGGAGTTGTAACAGTGTCAAGTACTCGGGTACTTAAAACAGCCCTTGTTTTTAAGGTTATCAGTAGTAAAAAAAGTATTCGTGTACTACTGATCAAATTAAGCCGGACACAAATTAGCAAATTCAAATAAAATAAAAAACAAACAAATATGAAAGATTACATAAAATAATTTGTTTGTATTTTCCAAAAATATTCGTGTTATAAAAAGTATTTAATCGAGTACCGATAAGAAAACGAGTTAAGTAGTCAAAAGTGTAAACATTTTTCAACACTTCAATTATTTGCCATCAGCTGTTGCCTTTATTTTACGAATTTTTACAAATTTTGCGTTCGCGTACTTTTTTGGACAACAGCTTTTTGTGAGAGCAAATTTTTAAGTTTACTCATTTACTGCATTTTACTGTAAAAGTACTCAAACGCACCTATTATTTGTTAACAATGCCAAGAGAAAAACAGATTGATTAAATTAAACATATACATATGATTATTTCGATATATACAATGCAAACGGGCTATTATCATTAAAAAACTTTCAGGAGGGCTACTCTCTATTGCGATGCGAAAGCTCAATGCCAACTTGGTTCTCTCTAATACTTTCGCAAAATTTTTTGAAAATTAAGACGTACTGGTAATAAAAATCAAAGATAGCGCAGCGCAGATTACCAGTAATGAAATGGCAAAATATGTAAAAAAATTTAAGTCGAAAAGTTAAATTAAAAGAAATAATGATGATTTACGAAAAGAAAAAGATGCGAAAGACAAATGCGCAAACGCATTAAGGAATACCTATCACCAGATTTGCTACAATTTTCTTTTGCATCGCAGTAGAGAGTAGCCCCGCAGGAGTTAAAAAAAACTTAATAAAAAGCCAGCTATTGTAAATTAAACAACGATATGTTCTGGTAAGGTATGAATTAATGTTTTTATTAAGTTTCTATCGCTCTTGAGACATTTTTAAAAAATATGATAGGCCCTTTTACATTTTGTATGACTATTTGTATATTTCAGTTTAAACCGAAATATTTTCTAATTTTAAATTCGAATGACTTTCCTTTTGGAATTCAAATACACCACCAGCCAGTTAATTTTTAACAAACAGAAAATCTAACATTTTTTAAGAAACTTACTTTTTTTAGCATAAAAAAATTAACATTTTTATCTTAATTCTTTTTTTATTTTAAGTGTCAGAGTGTTTAAGTTATCCAGATTTTAGTGTAGTAGCTTTATATAAGAAATTAGTTATAGGATGCGGTTTTCTCGTACCTGATGTTGGTTTTAATGAAGCTTATATATCGTTTATGGCAGTACGGCCGGGTTGGCAAAGAAGTGGTATAGCGACATTTATGTTGTATCATTTAATACAGGTTTGTTAAAATTTTTTTAAGATATACAAACATGTTTTTTTAATTAACACTTTTTTCCATTTCAGACCTGTATGACTAAAGATATAACTTTACATGTGTCAGCCACAAATCCTGCTGTTGTTTTATATCAAAAATTCGGTTTTAAAATCGAGGAAATTATATTGAATTTTTATGAAAAATATTTACCATTTGATTCAAAGCAGAGTAGACATGCGTTCTTTTTAAGATTAATGAGATAAATAAAAATACAAACTTATATGTAGTTTTACAATGTTATGTTTCTAATTTTATTACCAATTCTTGTAATACATATTACATAAAACTCAATGTGAAAATTTTTAGGCAAAAATTTTTTCTTCTCTACGTTTTTTTGTTACTACTGTCCCGGGTTTATGTTGTGCATCAGGATGATTCAGAAGTTCGGGTGGACAAACCGATACTGGACTAGCCGTAACGCACTGTTTAAGATCATAGAACAATTGACTATCATCTTTGGTAACAAATGATATGGCGCAACCCGTTTTACCAGCTCTGCCAGTACGACCAATACGATGGGTATAGTCCTCTATTGTCTTAGCCATGTCATAGTTAATGACCAAAGATACATCTTTAATGTCAATACCTCTACCAGCAACATCAGTAGCCACCAACATATCTTTCGCTCCGGATTTTAAAGCAGCCAAAGCATATTCACGTTGTTCTTGACCTTTACCACCATGAAGAGTACAAGAATTATAGCCAAGTTTCTCCAGACCCTTTGCCAAAACGTCAGCGCCCTTTTTCTGATTGACGAAAATAATAACGGGAGGGTCAATGCCGCGGGAAAGAATTTCCATTAGTTTCTTGCGTTTGTCATTTTCTCCCATCATATAGACAATTTGTTCAGTACGTTCTGTAGGTTTACCAATTGAACCAATATATACGGTAGCAGGTCGACGCAAATATGAACGTGCCAGACGTTCAACGGCAGGAGGCATAGTAGCTGTAAACATCACAGTTTGCCTAAAATTAGTTAAAAATTGGTTAATATTTTGTAAACATATTATTTTTAGAATTTCACCTGTATTTCTTTTTTGAATAGAAGTTTTCCATTAGTTTGCTGGCATCTTCTGCCTCTTCAGTGTCTGGTTTCAAATTTGTTACAGGCATGTATTCCAAAATTTTTTGAACGTCTGGTTCAAAACCCATGTCAATCATACGATCAGCTTCATCCAGAACAATATATGTACATTGATTTAAAACCAAATAACGATTTTCCAAAACATCAATAAGACGACCCGGAGTAGCAATGACGATTTCACAACCCATTCGCAAACGAAAACCCTGCTCTTCACGCGAAAGACCACCTACAACTACTACCGTACGTATGCCTAATGGTTGACCAAATTTAGTTGTTTCTTCTTCGATTTGTTGAGCCAATTCACGAGTGGGTGCCATAATTATAGCATACGGCCCTTGATCTACGTCCTCTAAACGTTCAATTTTTGGCAGTGACTGGATCCATGACAACAAAGGTATAAGAAATGCTAACGTCTTTCCAGAACCTGTTTCAGCTACGCCGATAATATCACGATTTTGTAAACCAATTGGTATGGCTTGTCTTTGAATTGGAGTTGGTTCCTTATAACCAACAAGATCGATAATATCGAGAATTTCTTTGGGGAAACCGGACTCTTTCCAACTTCGTATAGGATTGGGTATTTTCCCACCTTTAATGGTGACATTATAGTCCTCACGAAATATACGCCAGTCACGTTCTGTCATTTCATCCTTGTCTTTTTCTGACCAATGTCGATCATCCCATTTTTGTTTATCTTCCTTGCGTTTTACCTTCTTAAGACGAACCTTTTCCTGTTCTTTCTCAGCCTCAGTACGTCGCTTCTCCAACAGATCACCATAAAATTTACTTTGGGTGCGTTTTTGTTCTTTAATATCAATGCCAGCAACATTTCCGCGACCAAAGAATTGTACATGATGGCGTTCTTTGTATAGATTATTATAATCTACTGACGTGTCTTCTGCAGCATCCCAGTCAAATACAAATTTTCGATCATTTAAACGCCGTACTCTTCGCTTTTTCTTAACTATACCTAGGTAACGTTCTCTTATGGCTTCTAATTCCTTTTCTTTATCTTTGCTTGAAAGGTCATCAACTCGTTTACTTTCTTTTTCCCTGTCTCCCCCACGATCTCTTTCTGAGCCAGTTCGATTTCTGTCATCGCCTCTATCTCTACGATCAAAGTCACGATCACGTTCTCTGTCTCGATTATCTCTTTCTCGGCCCTCTGGCCTACGTTCCACTTTTGGTTCTGGTCTTTTTGAGGAAACACTAAAGCTGTTGTCAATACCACTGCTGGATGCAGTTGCTATACCAGATATAGAAGCAGATATACCCACACGTACTCCAATTTGAGCTGCTCTCATAGCGGCCACTTCCTCCTGACGTCTCTTTAATGCTTCGGCAGCTCTTTGTTCTTTAGTTAAAAACACTGGTTTAGCCCGTGCCTCCTCTTCTTTTTTCTTCCTTTCAAGCAGTTCTTCTAAGGACAATGGTTCAGATTTTTTATTCTTTCGTTTCTCTTCTAGATTCTCTTCATCCTCCGTTATTAATAATCTTTCTGTCTTTAACTTCTGTTCAAGTTTTGATTGTTTTTCATCTTTCAACTTTACGTCTTCAGTTTCACGTCTTTTGTCTTTGTGTTTGGAAAATTCCGATTCACGAAGCCGATCCTTAGAACGTGATCTTTCTCGGCTACGTTCCTGGTGACGATTTTGTGAACGCTCTAGAGAACGGTCACGTACAATACGTTCTTTAGAACGTGAACGGGTGCGTCTAGCAATGCGACGGTCATAATCAGCACCGCCGCGAGAATCTCTTCCACGTTCACGGTCTCTATCACGTTCGCGGGATCGTGAACGACGCTTTCTATCATTAACCATTTATTAATTAAAATTTATACGTATTTTTGTTATTAATGTAAATATTTCATTTCTTATACAAAAAAAGCCCCAAATGTTTTCTAGTTTTTCTAAAAAATTAATTTAAATAAAGAGTTGCCGAATGTTTACATTTTTATAGTAGTGGTACCAAGTTTAAGAAAATGAAATAAAAAAGCGCTACCGATTGCTGTTGATTTTTCCAAGTAAATATTTTTTGCGCTAACAATGATTTCTTATATTAAGACAAAGGCTCAAAAAAAGGACTGAAATACTTGATAGATTATATAATTCTTTGCAAAGTATATGCCCAACAAGCAGCCTTGACTGAGAGCATTTTCATTGTGTAATTTTATAAAAATCAAAGAAACTCTTTTAAGCAAAATAATTATTTTATTTATTTATTTATTTATTTCATTCACAGTAATATATATAAAGCCTCCTAGGCCAATTAGACAATTTTTTGGAAACTAATTTTTAAATAAACAATATTATAAGCAGATCTCATTATATTTTGATTCTTCATCCTCTTCCTCCATAATGACCTCTACAATTTGCAATTATAGCGTTAATAATTCAACTTGTTCTTGAAATACAGTAATTAATCCAATAGCTAAAGTGTTTTCCAAATCCATTTTTTTTATTATTTCAATTTATTCGTAAAAATTTGGCGGGCTTTGGTAATTTTTTGACAACCAAAATTATTTCTTTTTTGATTGATGGTAGATGTTAGTTGTGAACAATGTAAACGAATGTTTCACGTTTTCAACATCTTCCACGTGTTTCATCGAGATGTTGATCAGTGTAAAAAGTCTATTAAGCGACCTAATGCATATTATGGTTGGGCCTTAGGCCAGACACTTTTGCTTATTTATATATGTAGGTTCATTTGACTTATGTTAACGTCTGTTAAAAATTTCATGGATATATATAGTCCAGTTCGCTGTGGGCATTAATGCGTTAAATGGACAAAATCATTAAATATTTAATTCCTGGGTTAAATAATGCCATTTTTTAATAATTTTCAAAATCTATCCATAATTGGTTACAAGCAAGGCGAATTCATACAGGTGACCGCATCATGAGATAGAGCTATGCTAGCTATCCCTTTTTTTTTACAAAAATACTATGTATTTTGTTTTTGTAAAAAGTTAAGGTCGGTGTTCACTATCCTATTTAGTCGCACGATATGTCAAAAAATCGTGTGTGCTCACAATGTATGACAGTGTGGCTTAAAAATGAATTGAGTGACAGATTTTTTTGACAAGTCTGTCCGACTTGCAAATGTTTATGAAAATTTTCATTAAATGATAGATTATATGCGAGCAGAGTTGCATTTTCTTGTAAAGTAGCTGAGTCATTAGTGTTTGCATCTTTTTTGTGGGATAGTGTGGCATTGACAGCAGATTTTGTAGACATTTTTTATGTCGAATAGAATTCCGTCAGATTCTCGCGAGAATGAATCGTACGATTATGTAGGATAGTGAATACCGGCCTTTAGAGTGAATGTCAAAATTATTTGTTGAAAATATGTATAAACAAGGGAATTTTTTGTTAATAAAATATACACAATTGCAAATAATGCAAATTTATTGTGGATTCACTTATTCCTAACGCACTTTTAATTCCTTAACTTAATTTTTTTTTCACTTTTTTTGTTTTATAAAATTTAAATACGTTTTTTTCAAGTATTTAGATTTTATTGAATTTTAAATTTTAACTATTTGTTTCACAAAATATAAACAAAGCTTGACATTCAGTATACATACAAAGAAATAAATAATAAACAGATGACTGGAAAATGTCACCTGTATGAATTCGCCTTGGTTACAAGTCTAGCCTTTTTTGAACTGTCGAGCTGGCAGCAAGGCGAATTCAACTACAGGTGGTGTCGAAACGCCATCTGATTTTGACAGTTCGAGCTACTTTGTTTTGATTTGTTAGTGCTTTGTTAGGAATGGTTGACATTTTGGACAGTAAACACTAACAATGCAATGCAAAAAACCCTGTGTTGTTTCTGTTGTTTTTGGATTGTTGTAGTATCGACACCACCTGTAGTTGAATTCGCCTTGGCTGGCAGTCTTGCTTGCTTCCAACCACTATTTTCCTAATTACTATCATCACTAATTTGGATTACAAAATATCGCTAGCCTACTTGTACTAGCTCTTGAAAGAGAATAAAAAAAAAAAGAAAAACAAAATAAAAATTCATAAACTTATGTGATAAAAATAAAATAAAAGGTTAGTTCTGTGATAAAAGTAAAAAAATATTATATTTTTTTTTACTTTCATTTTATATCCATTTCAAATAAAATCCCACCAACGACAAAAACCGATACCAAATAAAACTATGCACAAAAAAAAAAAGAAACGTCAAAATGAACCAAGAAAGATTCAAAGAGCTAACCAAGGCGAATTAACTAGAAGGTGAAGTCAACCCTATAACAACACTGCTTTTGTGGTCCGATTGTCAAAAATATTCCTACAAAAAATATTTGTTTACATAAAAACTGGTTTGTATACCAATTTTGAAAAATCGGCCGCCGAAAAAAACCATATGTCGACTTGACCCCACCTTCTAGTGAATTTGCTTTGGATCTAACTTGAGGGTTACACGATCAAGTTCTGATACACTCACACTTTTTTACCAATACACTCACACTTTTAAAAATTGAAGCAAACTTGCCTTTAAAATTCTCTTCCAAGTGAGTGTGAATTTACGTTCAAGAAAACAGCTGATTACAAGTTTGGTGAGAAAATTTTACGTTTGTCTTTATTAGTTGTTTTTTTGATGACATATTAAAAGTAAATTGCTTCAAAATTGCGTGCAGCCTACGTCACAGCTTTAAATTTTTGGAAATTTTGACAAACTGTATATGTAAAGGTACCCACAGACGATGCAACATTTGTCGAAATACGTGTTACTACTTATGTTTCAGTTTTTACCACAGACGATGGCACTTAAAACGAAACATTAGTATTACGTGTTTTGTGAATATGATACTACATAACAAAAAAAAAAAAAGTTTTTTTATTTTGTTTTTATACCTATAATATTTTATGTCCCATAAATTTGGAAAAATTGTATATTCAATTATAATTGTTTTCCAATTTGCAATTGTTTCCATTTTTCGATTTCTTTCACATTGCAACATTTAATGAAAAATGCCCATGTTTCGACAAATGTTGCCTCTTGATTGTGTGACTGCAGTGTAACCAAGTGGCGTATATCCAGAGCTGCCGTTTTAGGTTATTTCTGACCAAATTTGGTAATTTTTTTCTCCATGTGGAGATATGAATATTTTTTCATTTTGGCTACTTTTTTTCTAAAATATAAAATATGTACGTGTGAATTTGTTTTTCTTGATACACTTGCAATTTACGTTTTTTAAACTTTAACGTTTTTATTTACATGGGGGGTTATAGCGTTTTTCAATTCGAAGAAATTATTCACGACTTCGAATAGTGTGTACTTTGAATTACGATTTTCTCATTATTTGTTTCAACGGCCATGTTCTGAAATTAAAATCAAATGAAGTTTTAATCGATGGAGATTTCCAATTAATTTTGTTTAATGAGCCTAGTTTTTCTTAATGTAAATAGCAGTACTTAAAGTAGAAAGTGATTAATATCACTCAAAATCGATTTCAGAACATGACTGAAAAAATACATAAAAGTAGTTTTAGTGGTTCTAAAAATTTGAATTTTCTAAATTTACATATTTCCAGTAGTATATTGAAATAATAATAACTTTTAAAAAATAAATTGATATATAATCTATAATTTTAGAGTTTATGGATTTTCATATAAGAAAATTTGGTGAATTAATTAGTCGCCATATCGCCAAACGTAAATTTCCATCACCAAAAGGATTACAAATAACCACATTTAACAGCCCTGCCACTGACTGTCAAAAAGCGTAAACAATTAAATTTGTCCTTCTCTAGTATTTGTAACTGTAAAGTACAAATTTCGTTTAATGTAAATGACATATTCAAAAAAAAATTTAATATATTAACTCTTAATATACGGAATTTTGTATGGAAATTTGACGGGTTTAAGGACCAGAAGTGAAACGGAACTGCAACGAAACTGCAACTTCTAGCTATTTTCGAGCTTAATTTGAGTTTATGCCATAGACTTCTTTGAGCGACCACACATGACGCGACTATTTCAAGACCGGTTTGAAACGCATTGTAAATCAGTTGCATTGAAACCGTCGTGTAGGAAACTCATGTGTGCGTTTCACTTGTTCCAATGAAACCCGTAACTGTAGTGATAATTTCATTACATTCTGGTACAATTAAGGCTGCGGGGTGTGAGGAAAACGATTGATACTGCTTTCAAAACAATAATTGTTAAAGGGTTTCGTTAAAGTTGCGTTTCACTATCTGTTTCGGGGGTTACGCTTATAAAATAAAAATATTTTTTAGAAAAAGTCTCAAATAAAAAAATTACTTTTAATTTAAGTTTCTCGTTATTTTTTTTAAACATGTACAAGAATTATATACATTTCTTGTTTGGTTTTCTTAATTTGTAATTAATATTTTCATATTAAGTGCAAATAACCTTTGTCCTTCAATGCAGCTTAAAATAAATTTTAATGTTTTTCTCAATTAACAAAAGACATTTATAATTTGGTTATATTTTCTCACATTTCATAACTTTTTCAAAAATTTTGGTTGTAAAAATCTTAATACTCGTGGCAGCACTGCTCATATCGTCGTGTGAAGATAGCTTTAAGTTTTATAATCGATACTTTTGGTGGGAAATTAATTAAATTACCATCACAGACAGTGACATAAAAGTCAGCACTATTGTACTATTTTCCGTACCTTTAACAAATACCTCGGTACCTTTTAGTACCCTTTTCTTGTTATGTTTCAAGACCTATTTGCTAGTTCTGCTCAATTCGCCAGATGTTTAATAAGTTTATTCCCTAACGATGTCAAAAGTTGCTTACATTTTGGTAATACATTTATATTTTTGCTTACGTTTTTGGTTGACATGTATGCAGAACACTCTTTTCCTTATGTAGTAGTAAGCTTTTGACAACGAAGAAAAGTTTTACACGAACAAAATACCTGTTGTTTTTTGTATTGTTGTAGAGGTGAGCAAACCTATTGGAAAGACCTTGGCTTCCTTGTTTAGAAATCCAGCGTTGCTATTTTTTTAAACACCAATTTATTGTTATTTTTTCGATCATGTTTTTTGCTTTAAGCAGCAACGTCATTTTTAATGGTTCCAATAATAGTATAACATAGTATGTATTCAGTGGTGGATTAACGCCTAGGCCCATAAGGGTGTGTTAAAAACGAAAATAATAAATACTTTGAAAAAATGGAGTGTGCTTTCAATGGATATATATGGATATATATGCTTTTAAAATCACGCGTGTGATTTTGTGGTGTTCTGAAAAACATGTCGTTTTTATGTTTCTTGGTATGCTTTCAGCAGTTGAAAATCTCGCCAAAACATACAAAAACGGAACACAAAAATATCAAACGTGTGATTTTAAAAGGCACATTTGATTTGAAATCACGTGATTTGAATAAAAGTGATTTACAGAACAGGCCTGATAATATAAAAATTTGTGTACTTTTATTAATTCATAGTTTTACAACTTCAAAAAGAGAAAAGT
The DNA here is from genome assembly GCA_943735925.1 of Pollenia amentaria. Taxonomy (NCBI): domain Eukaryota; kingdom Metazoa; phylum Arthropoda; class Insecta; order Diptera; family Polleniidae; genus Pollenia; species Pollenia amentaria. The sequence continues at coordinate 172,999,490 of OX031007.1, read as the reverse complement.
GTATATTGCTATTTTTCGGGACGAATGGAGAGAAAGGTTATGGTTATTTAAGGATAATTCGGATTGCAAAAATGCGTCAGGGGTGGTGTTAATGAAGTTGGTGGATTGATCAATTCACAACGGCATGCTTGACGAGAATATCATATTAAGAAGGCGGGGAACATACCAAAAAGGGGTTTCTCTGGTTCTTCTAAAGGGGGTTAACTCAAAATTTATAAATTTTCAGTAAAGACAAAAAAATGTTTTCATTTTATATGTACTCTTATATCACAAAGGGATATACAATTGAATTTTTTGACATAGTACTAGAGTAAATAATGTAAGGGTAGATATAACCACTGTACATCGATTTCTTGCTTAAAGTGCAAATTGCAAATTTTGAGTTGACTCTCTTTAGAGGAACAAGTGCGATATGTGCATGTGCATTTACATATACTTTTACATCAAAATGAATTCATTTTAGCTTGTTAACCAAAATTTTATAATTTTTATAAACGAAATGTATGTATTTATATATATACAGTTTAAGAAAAAAGTCTAAATACACCCCCCAATTTTGCGATTTTAGGAAAGTTATAAAGATAATGATTAAAATTGGTATGCTAATATTTAAAACACTATTAAAAAATTTTTTTAATAAAAGAAAAAAAATAACAATATGTATATATTTTTAAGTTTAATAGTCAGGGCGTGTGTGAAACGATAGCAAAGTACTCAAGGCGAATTCACTAGAAGGTGAGGTCAACTCTACAACAACACTGTTTCTGTGGTACATCTGTCAAAAATATTGCTAGTAAAAAAAATGTTTGTTTACATAAAAAAAACTAGTTCGTATACAAACTTTGACAAATCGACCACCGAAAAAAAATAACCATATGCTGACTTGACCCCACCTTCTAGTCAATTCGCCTTGAAAGTACTCATAAAAGTAAAATTTTGACACTGTTGAGGTGAATAAAATTTTACTAGCCCAGGGGGCAAGGCGAATTCACTAGAAGGTGAGGTCAACTCTACAACAACACTGTTTCTGTGGTCCATCTGTCAAAAATATTGCAAGTAAAAAAAATGTTTGTTTACATAAAAAAAACTAGTTCGTATACAAACTTTGACAAATCGACCACAGAAAAAAATAACCATATGCTGACTTGACCCCACCTTCTAGTCCATTCGCCTTGCCAGGGGGCTAGTATAAATTTTGACATTAGCGTAGAAATTTTTGACAACCACAATTATCAGATACACTCCCAGGTCATGCAGCTCAAAGTCGCCTCTAAGCCGCCGACAAATTTAAATTTTGAATTTAAGTCGCCGTCGGGTTGAGAGGCATTTATACACTCATTTTTTTAAGTCAAACTTTTCTTTTTATACCGTGTTCAGATATACATATTTTATTGAGTCAATATTCTGTTTATTGACACAATTATCTTTCTGTTCACATATACACAATTTAGCTAACTCAATTAACGTTTGACAGCTAATAAAAAATAATATTGTTTATATTTTGGTCACGAGAATTGTGTTTTTAAATTTACAAAAATGGGAAAAAATTCTGATTTTAAAAACATTTTGCTAATTTATAAATGAAATACTACGCAGTTGCAGTTAGTGCTTTCAAGTTTTGATTCAAAAGTGGCTTTACTTATTAAAAGAAGAAAAAAGAATTTGGAAATTCTGCAAAGTTTGAGGAAACAGCAGCTTTTGCTTTTTGAAATATTAGAGCAAAGCGCAAGTCAAAGGTCTTTATGGAAGTTGGTAAGTACAATGTTAACTATTTTTTTTTGAAACAAATAGGTTCTACTTTTGTAATTTGCAGAATCGCCAATCTACATTCTGGGAATTCAATTGCAGCCGCAATGATGATCAGTTTTTTAAGAGGCATTTTCGTATGACCCGTGCCAGTTTTGACGTCCTCTGTGGCTTGTTAGAAAAATTAAATAAAGTCGATAGCCTTGTTGCATATTTATATAAGTTTTTATAAGTTCAAAAATAGTTATGTACATATTTAATTATTTTTTATTAATAACGTGGTTGTTATTTTATTTTGTGCATGTTGACATCAGTGTCTAATATAAGTAAAATACTTTTTTTCAAATTAATTTAAAATTTAGTAATATACTTTAGAAAGCTAATTACATTTACAATACAAGCATTTTGTTATATTGCCAGGCAAAAGAAATCTTATGTAAGTGCAATTGGAAGAAACCAATCACAATAATATGGAAATATACTCGATTGAGAGGTAATGTAAATAAAAAACAGGATAAATAAGGTTCGTTTAATCATAGTTCCCATAATCAGCTTATGAGGATTTGGGTTACCCAAAACGCGTAATTCGCGAAGGTTTAAAAATATATAATAAAATTAAGAAATTTCCTAAAAGTTAAAAAACGCATAAAATATCTGTTTATGGGCTCCAACCAGTGGAGAATTATAAAATCGCAGGAAAACGTCAAAAATTAGAACAAAAAATAAAAAATTTGAAAAAGCGAAATGTGCAATCTCCAAAAATTCCTCAAAATTTTTTCACAGTGGCAACCTGCTAGCAAATCATATTAAAAGTAAGCGCGAATGCTGAAAATTGGTTTATAAATTATGGAGAAGCTCAAAAATAAAATTACCGGACTGACGAATTGTCTGTCTGATTTTCAAAATTTTTTGTAAGCACAATCTGTTGACACGCCCTATTAAAATGCATAAAAATCGGTTCACAAATGACGGAGGTTTGTTAGTTAGTTAGTTGTTTATTTAGTAGTATGTAACATACTTTAAAACTTTCATATACATTAAATATTCATACATTAATTTTTATAAGTTATTTATAAATTCTACAATTTCTTTTCTAAAAACATTAATATTTCTTTCATTTCTAATATGAGGTTGTAATTTATTATATTCACTTAAGCCTTTGTAAAATAGCGATCTCTGCATTGTGTTGTTTGATATTTGTTGTAGCCTAAAGTGTTCAGAATTTCTCAGATTATATGGTTGAACATCTCCAACATATATAAGTTGTTCACATAGGTATTGTGGCGCATCTCCCATCTTCATTTTTTGGATAAAAACCAGAGTGTTTAATTTAAGTCTCTGTCGTATATTAAGCCATTTAAGACAATTTAACATATAATTTATTGGTGCATATCGGTTAATGTGCTGTTTCCAGGTGACAAGCAATTGATTGTGTAGTAAAATTTATATGTAAATCACTCAGTTTATTGAGTGCTTTTCATATAAATTTTACTACACAATCAATTGCCTGTCACCTGGAAACAGCATATAAATCTTAGTTTGCGGTAACAAACATTAAAAAAAGCAACATACAATGGAATTGAAACCCTCCTTATTTTTTGAAGTCGGGTTAAAATATATTTATATTAATAACAAATACATATACATATTTAAAATAATAACAAATTTTAATAGATAATTTTTACATTTTGAATAACTAATTCTTATGTCAGCTGATCCACTACTGGCAACTTTTTGCAGAACCGTCGCCGTCAAAAAATTTTCCGACTTAGACTTCTGTTAAGAAATGTAAGAGAACAATTGTTTTAAGGCGAATTCACTAGAAGGTGGGGTCAAGTCAACATACGGTTATTTTATTCGGTGGTCGATTTGTCAAAGCTTATATACAAACTAGTTTTTTATGTAAACAAACGTTTTTTTTTTACTAGCAATAATTTTGACAATCGGACCACAGAAGCAGTGTTGTTGTAGAGTTGACCTCACCTTCTAGTGAATTCGCCTTGTACTGTTCGTTTCTTATGTCAAAATTTTACGTTGTCAAAAATGTTATAATTTCACACAGCACAAACAAGAAACTTTTCTACCGGAGACAAATTTTATTTCACCATAGAACTTTGCTACCGTTTCACACACACCCTCAATACAAAAATTTATTTTATAAAAAGTAGCAAAAAGTCGAATAAAGTACTTTGTTACTTGGTGGTCACTACCATCTCAATTTTTCAATTTTCCATCACTGATCAAAGATATTTTATCCCCCAAACAAATTGCGAATTTCTTCAGTTTCTGATTGGAGCTTCAATGTGGAGTATATTCCTTTGTGACGTTGGCTTATAACACAGACGAAATCCCCATCGTTGTATGACGCATTTGTGAACAAGAAAAAGTGTACATTGTGAAAACGTAAAACAAAACAATACACTATTAATTTTTGTGTGAAAATTAGAACATAAACTTAATAATGGAAAACCTAGATTACAGTACAAGATGTTGCCGAATATAATTATTTAAACTTTCTCTTTTGTTTAAGTAAAATTACACGCCTTAATATATTTTTACTTTGTTTTGAGTGCATTGTTCTGCAAAAAATATAGATTCATACCTACATACAATATAAATAAACTGTCATACAATATAAACTGTATATTGCTTTTTAAGCATCATTTAGTTTTAAAAACTCAACGTTGTCGTCATCCACAAAATTATACAATTTATTAGTGTTATTTGTGGGCGTCTTTCGCCAAGTTGAAGTAAACGGATATTAACTACATTGAATTAGTTCTAATAAACAAAAACAAAGGGGGGAATAAAAGATTGACCAACAGCTGTTCTGTTGGTGTTTTAAGAACTCATAGGCAACTCACAAAAATGAATTCTCAGACCAGTATTAACGGTGATCCTGAAACAGCACCTATAGCTGCTGCAGGCGCTAGTGGACCATCTACTGTGATGCGTTCTTTTGGATCACTATTTGGTTCAAATAACGGTGCACCCAGGCTTGCAAGCTCTCAAAACGGTGTTGATGGTTATGTGGAATTTGGTATGCAAGATACCGAAAGTAATGGGCGAACACTGGGTACCTTTGCTGGAGTTTTCAGTCCCGTGGCTTTATCTATGTTTAGTGCGTTAGTTTTCATACGTGTTGGTAAGTATAATTTTACAACTAATTTTAATTTCGAAGAATGTAAGCGAATCGTACACCGTTGTCTTAATGCCTAATGATTGATAGTGATATTATAACGGTGTTATGTATAATTTAGGCAGTTTATAGTATGGTTTGTGTGTTTAGATAGTAAATAATGTCGCCGTTATGAAACCCTTTATAGATTTTAATAAACTTCCAAACCAAAATAATTTAATATATAATAATTACATACATATGTATGAAATCTAATAAGTGTTGTGTTTATACATAGAAATAAATATTTTTTCAGCTTTATTAAGCTGAAAATATAAAAATTTAGTCGTGAATCACTTTAATACACTTATACTTATATACATACAGTGACACAGAAAACTATACATACCCCACCAAAAAATGTATCGTGTAATAATTGTTATTATTTTTAACAAAAACTACCTATATTGTATCATTCCTTGTAAAAAATAAACAAAATTTTTATTCCTTTAGTTTCTTACACGGCATTTAGACAATTTCTTATTGAATAGACATGTTTAGCGTTAGTTTCCAAAGAAATTTCATACCATTCCTTGCTAAGAGCATTTTTTAGGACTTGTTTGTCCCTTATTGTAGTTTTTCTTATCCTGCACCCAATTCAACCCATAAATTTTCAATAGGGCTTAAGTCAGCCGACTTTGGTCTTGGGCAAAAGTGCACTTTACGGGGCGTACGGAAAAAAAAAAAAAAAAAGTTGGACCCCCTCTGGAATAAAAAAAGAAAAAACCAAAATTAAAATTTAAGGGGGCTGAGGCCCCTGGGACCCCATGGATCAAAAAAAGCGGCCCGCCCACTTAGTGGTATGTGTGGGTACTCAAATTAAAGGTAATTGTGAAAAAAAAAGAAATTAATAAAATTTAGGTCGAGCGGGACTTCGCAAGGATTTTCTCCTCTATGGTATAACAAAGACCGGCTTCGCTAACTAAAGCTTCTCTGCATAGCTATAAAAGATACATAAATTAACCTAGAGAGGAAAATATTAAACGATTACAAAAACAAAAAAATTGCCCCTCCCACCCTTATAACTATGTGTGGGTACTCGAATGAAAGGTATTTTGCTTACGATTGTAAATATTTTGTTTCTATTTTGCTTTTTTAATGTTATACCTATGCGCTAAAATTTTCAAATGAGTTTATTTTATTATTTTATTTTTTTATTTTTTTGTAACTAAAGCTTCTTTGTATAGCCGGCCTTCGGCCGGGCGCAAGGATTTTCTCCTCTATGGTATAACAAAGACCGGCTTCGCTAACTAAAGCTTTTCTGTATAGCCGGCCTTCGGCCGGGCGCAAGGTGTTTCTCCTCTATGGTATAACAAAGACCGGCTTCGCTAACTAAAGCTTTTCTGTATAGCCGGCCTTCGGCCGGGCGCAAGGTGTTTCTCCTCTATGGTATAACAAAGACCGGCTTCGCTAACTAAAGCTTTTCTGTATAGCCGGCCTTCGGCCGGGCGCAAGGATTTTCTCCTCTATGGTATAACAAAGACCGGCTTCGCTAACTAAAGCTTCTCTGCATAGCTATAAAAGATACATAAATTAACCTAGAGAGGAAAATATTAAACGATTACAAAAACAAAATACATATTTGCAATCGTGAGCAAATTACCTTTAATTTGAGTATCCACACAGATATATGTACATACATAAGTGTTATGGGGGGACACTTTTTTTGCCCCAGAGGGCCCTAGAAATGCCGCCCACCCAAAATTTTATTATTTTCGTTTTTGTTGCACAATTACCTTTAATTTGAGTACCATTCAGTGGGCGGGGCGGTTTTATGGACCCAGGGGTCCCCACGGGCCTCAGCCCCCTTAAATATTAATTTTGGTATTTTTTTTTTTAATTCTGGATCGGGTGGCATATTTTTTATATTTTTTTTTCGTACGCCCCGTAAAGTGCACTTCAGCCTTGGTCTTGTCTTGGTACATTATATAGTAGCTATTCCTTTACAATGGCCGCAGTATTCTTTGGCCCTTATATTGCTGGAAGTACTAGTTTAAAGATAGACCCATTTTAGATTCCAGCTTTCTCAATTTATTTTTGAATACGTTCAAATACACAACACGATCCATTGTCATCTCAATAGAAACCAAATTACCACCCTCAGACGCCGACATACAACTCCAAACCATAAAATAACCTTCTCCTTGGTTTACTGCGGGCATCCAGTTTTAAGGTTGTAGCTCTTTATTCTTTTTTCACTAAAGTTTTTGTTTCCAATCGCATTTAAATCGGCTAAAATAACTTTCGTCGCTAAAGACGACATATTGTTACGTTTTTTACTTTATAAAACGCGTTAAGGCTTATTCCCTTTGTAATAAACCTTTGAGTTCTTTTATTTGCAAATCAAAATTGATACACATACGAATTCTACTTAACAAACTTTATTGAAATTCACAACATTTAACCACTATTGTAAGTAACGATCTGAACCGTTAAATGTCTCCAATCAAACTAAACTAAGCTTTTATGAGTTATCCAGTATTTATAGTTCAAAACTATTCTAGTTGATTCAAGAACCATATAGTAGATTATAGAACGTTGTGTTAAGGCCGCTACGGTCGGCTAACGCGGCCTTTAAACTGTTATACATCTAAATCTTAAGTCTACAATTACAATTGCTAGAAAATTTAGTACAGTGGCGTTCATAAAAATAGGAACTAATATCACATAAAACTATAATTTACAATATAACTAAAATCGTAAATAATTCTTTAGAGAAATCTAATTTCTTACCAATTTTTTTAGAGATTTCATCATTATATCGGATTTTTGCCGATTTAATTTAATATGTGTCGTTAAACGCGTTGTGTATTTTTTGGTGGACGGCCAGTTCTTGGCAAGCTTTTTAAGCCGTTGTTCTTTTTGTACTTTTAGAACACATTTTGCCCGCTAGTCTTTGAGTTTTCAATAATTTTTTTTAACTTTACGCAACGGTTTTCCATTTTTTCAATGCACAACTATGAGATTTTTTTAATTAATATTCTCTTTCTTTCAAGCCAAATAAACCTTTTTCAATTTATTTTATTCAAATTAATAATCAGGTATGTGATGGAAAACGATTGTTAAAACAAAACAATTTGAAATCGATAATGTCGTGTTCAGTATCTTAAAAAATGTATTTCTAATACATTAACCTATTTGTTTCTTTCTATATCCTTTAAAATTTTATATTAAAAATTTCTATTGACAGTTGTTTCCAACGATTCAATCTTAAAACAACTTCACTGAATTGCACTTTATTTCAATTTAATAAATCAAACATTGGTTTTAGTTTTTGGCCAGTTGTTATTCCCCCGAATTTATGCTTTAATGCAGTGACAAAGAACTGTGTGCTAGGCTAGTAACTAGACTGTACTTCTACAAAATATCGTGAAATTTTTTAATTTTTCAAATACAAAATGGTCTAACTTTAAATGTTTGTTAATGTGTATATAAAAAATCAATTAAATTTTTTAATTGAATAATTGTATTGTCTAACATTTTTTTATTTGAATAATATTCAGCTTGGGATATTAACGTAAAAAAAGAAGAGTTATACAACATTTCTGTAAATCCAACTTAGTAAATTTTCCGCCTGCCAGTATAAGTCATTGGCCAGATTTGTAAATTTTGTTGCAGCAATTCTTGATTTTATTGGTGAGAGAGGTGAAGAGATTGTTAGGGGTTCTCAGTTTCATGTATTCTCAAACTTTTCAAATTGAAGTTAGCTGTAAGTGTTTTTGTATATGTAAAATATAAAAAATATAATTGGAAAGACAAGATTAAAATACAAAAATTACAAGCCTAAAATTTCATCATCTGGACACTACTGCAATTTCGAAGCAAATTTTAAAATATTGAAGCAACAAAAATTGCAAGTCTGGACGATGAATAGAAAATTACAACCAATAAAAAACACAATTTTATATAATAGACTTAAGTTTCTGACGGTTTACTTGGGACTCTACTTATTCTACTGTATAAAGTTTTATTTGTTAGAAGCCTCTTACTGATTTTTTTATAAATGTTTTGTATTTTGTACGAAATATTGTAAGCTTAAAAAACTATAGAAAACTATCGATAGTTATCGATGCATAAATCATCGCTGGTTTTGTCATTTAATTTAATTATTTTTTTGATTTTGCCTCCCCATATAAAAATGTTACACGTTTTTAAATTAAAATAAATTTAAAAAAGGACTTATTTAAAAAAAAGACAGTGAATTAATTTATTGTCAAAAATTTCGAGAACGGTTCATCCGAATAAAATAAGTTTTACACTGGCTCGCTCTGCCAATATAATAATTGTGTTGATCGAATAAAAATGTACTGAGTTACTTACAGGCCTTAAACATTTATAAAAAGTTAATTTTTAGACGTTTTGTAAAAAGCTTTAATTTTTTGGTTTAATTATATAAAAAAATACCGAGTATATTTTTTTCGGGCTGTATTTTAAAGATAATTTTTTGACGATCACATGATGTATGAAATTTGTAAACTTATATAAAAATTCAGATATAACCCATGAAGTGAATTGGTTTTATTCAGTTTCAAGTATAAAATTTATTTTTGATTAAATGGGAAACAATATTCGATTTTTTCACTCGCGTAATACTTTTATTTCAATTCATTACATTTTCAATTTATTTCTCATTTGTAATTTTTAAGCTTATTGGCCAATTAATAAATTACAATCATTCTACTACTAAATTTAGTTTTACAAAAAGAAATATTAGTATTATGTTTCTTCTCGATTTTAAGTTTGCTTTTTTCAGTATCTTTAAAAATATATTTATGCAATTAAATTTTTCCATTTTAATAAGGCCTCAAGCATTCTTTTTGATGACGACTCTTTGTTATATGCTCATGGTATTTCTCCAATTTATACTTTAAGACAGAGTTCCGAAAAATTCATATATGATCGCTCATATTTAACCATTCATGAATTTTTTCATGAATGAGGAATTTAAAACGTGTAATTTTTTTCACAACCATGAATGAATTGTGAATTTTTTTGCCAATTCATTCATGAGCGTGAGGAAAAATAAATTTTTGCCTTTCCTCAGTCATGAAAAATGAGGAAACAAAAAATTTTCTTAACGCTCCTCACCAGTAATGTTGTTGTTGATCGGCAGTTTGCATGACCACAGCACGAAATGCCTTTGTGTGTATTTTGTTTTGTTAAAAGCAACGAGCCAAAGTGTGTGTTGAATTTTTTGTATGCAAATATTATTTAAAAAAAAAAACTAAAAGAACTGCACATATCGTCATCTTAAATGCAGCATAATATAACATCACAGTTTTCATGAGAAGCAAAAAACGTTGTAAAATGGAAATTAATTAAAATATAAAAGCAATTTTAAATATTTAGAATAAAAATGCGATAACCCTGTTTTTTTTTTTTTTTAAATAATATTTTAACTGTTATTTATTTAGTTATGTGTGTTACGTTATTTTAATTTGTAATTCTCTGAAGCAAAACGACGAATCATCAACGAAAGTATGATAATATTAAGTTAAACAATCATTTAAAACATTAAATAATTAAATATTTCTGTTAAGTTACAGGTATAATAGAATATAAAGATAAATATGGTTAAATGCACATATAAAAATGATAATCACACAATTAATATGCAGCATCATTAGGAATGCGTTGACATGGTGAAATAAGTTTGCTTTTCTGATGCAGTGCAGGCAGTACTGCATTTGAGAACGTAGAGATGTTATATTATTAGAGATATTATTATGAAATATTATTTATAGTTTTTTATTTCTAATTAGAAGTGGATTAAACTAAAAAAAAGTACTTCATTAAATTTAAATTAATTTTAAAAATTCAACTTTTCCATTATAACTAACGTGTATTTTGATGTCCTTATAATGAATTTTCTTAATTGAATTTTTCTTTACAATAAACAAGTTTTGTAAAAAATTTTACTCAATACATATATGCATATTTGCCTCCATATAAGGAATTATTTCGAAAAAACTTCTGCAAGAAGTAAATTTTAATTAGTTAATTTCTGAAAAATTTAAATAAGAAGAATGAAAGAGTTTTTCAATTAAAAGTAGTATTGATAGCAGCCCGCGTATTCAGTGGAAGAAAATGTTGTATAAAGAATCACTTATCCTTAAAAAAAATACTATTAGTATTTAATAAAGCCGTAAAAGGATTAACACAAAATTTAGCTAAACAATTTATATTCCAGCACTTGATAAGAAATGCTATTATTCTAAAGATGTAGAAGACAAGTAATTTATTATTTAATACAAAAGGCTTTATAACAGTCTTTTTGATGATATTGATGATAGACGACTTGGAAGAATGCAATCCTAACAAAAATACCAGACTATTTTAAATAATCTTGGAAAAAATATTTCTATTGTATTATAAACTTTCTATATTAATAATGAAGATATATTCTGATCCAATAGCAACAGATTCATTATAGGGAAATTCGACTGTATTAACATTTATTAAAAACTATATATGTACATATATAAACTCATAAGGTTGGAAAACGAAATAAATGATGGAAAAATCATATAATAAAAATAAAAA